>CM042081.1:26646233-36646233 GCA_023509865.1 Trypoxylus dichotomus
GCGAACCCGTAAAACTGTAAACTACGTGTGTGAGTAAAACTACGTTTACTATAATTGTTTTGTTTTTATTGTATCTCACAGCTAGAGTAGAGGCTGAGGTAAGAGATTGTTCAAATTTTTCCCGTTCACGTTATTAAGCAGTGTATTAAGCTTGTTGACCTCTTCGTCTTCATTTGATTAAAATAAAATTTAAATTCAAGAACATTAACATTTATTTCAAAACCCTTTGATATTTCACTATGGTATACTTGAATTTCCATTCACTTGGCATATTGAGTGCTTGTAACACTAGTTAGTATGTAGGAAAAATAATTAGCACTTGGTTTCTTGCAAATATAATGTTTTAAGAAACAGCGTTTGTTATTTTTCCTATATACACTACCGCTCAAAAGTGTTTAGGCACCCCTGTTTTCATGGATTATTCATATAGTATAATGTTTACCAAAAAAAACATTATAATAAAATGAAATACGTATTTAAAATGTAGTTCAGTAAGATAAACACCCATTATATCGCATAAGGTTTACTATCATTTACCTGCACTTGGTCAGATTACCATAAACTGTTTATTGCGGTGCAATTACAATAACAATCCCTCTGAATTTACTGGGTAAATTTAGTCATCTGTTAGATTGTAGGTAATAATGTTTAAATTACCTTCCTAGAAGATTATAGTGAAATCTGCAACCTATGATCAGTTGCAGTGTGGTGTTTCCTCTATTCACGTCGTGAGCGAAATATCGTGGGACAATTTTTGAAAATACCTCCGCGAAGAGAAATTAGTACGGAAACACGTGCGCTTATAATAGCTTACCATAACGGTAGCATAAGTAATCGACAAATTGCCAAGAAAATGAAAATACACCACGCTACGGTTGACTATAACGTAAAAAAAAAACATCGGGAAACTGGCAGTTTTCTTAATAAAAGACGGAGTGGAAGGCCAAAAGCGACAACATCTGCAGATGATCGCGGAATAGTGGTTACCAGCAAGTTAAATAGACGCAAAACAGCCCCGGAAATCAGCGCAGAATTAAATGTTGGTCGCCAAAAACTAGTCAGTGTTTCTACAGTCAAACGTCGCCTACAGAAAGCCGGGCTCCATGCACGTATTGCGACGAAAAAGCCATTACTACGCAAATAAAACAAGCAAAAGCGACTTAAATGGGCTCGTGAACACCAACACTGGACCATAGAAGAGTGGAACCACGTCCTATGGACAGATGAGTCCAAATTTGAGCTGTTCGGAAGCCGAAGACGCATATTCGTAAGAAGATCTGCGGGTGATCGTGCCAGAGAAGAGTGTATTGCTGCTACCGTGAAGCATGGTGGAGGTGCTATCATCATTTGGGGCTGTTTTGCTGGCACTAGTGTAGGGGACATTGTGAAAATTGACCGTATATTAAAAAAAGAAGACTACCGCGAAATTTTGGAGAACCACGCAATACCTTCCGGAATTCGACTTTTGGGTCAAAATTTTATCCTCCAGCAAGATAATGACCCAAAACATTCCTCTAAATTATGTAAAGACTATTTACGCCATTTTGAAGAGGAAGGAACTCTTAAAATTATGGAATGGCCTCGCCAGAGCCCCGACTTGAATCCAATCAAGTTACTATGGGAAGAACTAGATCGGGAAGTACGGAAATCGGCTCCGACATCAGCTACTGACGTGTGGAACAAATTGCAATCAAGTTGGACTTCAATAACACAAGAAACTCTGGCAAAACTTATTGCGAGAATGCCTCGATTGTGTGCTGCAATAATTAAATCAAGAGAAGAAAGAACAGATGAAAGCAAAATTTAAATTAAACGTTTTACTTTTCACATTTATTTAATATATTTTTATTCATGTACGTGTATCTGTACATAAAAAATAAATATTATTAACATTTTTGCTGAGTTTTTATACATTTTTGCTGAGTTTTTATACATTTTTGCTGAGTTTTTATACATTTTTGCTGAGTTTTTATACATTTTTGCTGTTAGTGAGAGTGCCTAAACACTTTTGAGCGGTAGTGTATGTACTTGAATTTGCATAAGCAAAATGCGTATTTGATTACATAAATTCTCATCTCTTTAAGTCGGCCAAATGTAATTGAGGTATGGCAGAGGCCTTTTGGTATAGCAATAAATTTTCACAGTTCTACCTTATTTAACTTAATAATACTGCTACATACAGCTGCTCATGTTACTTGTGAAGAAAAAAGTCTGTTTGCCCCGTTGCGAGGTGGGAATCGCAAGTTCTTATTTTACCGAGTAGGTTTTTAATTTAAAGTTTTCCTTAAATTATATGTATATTAGTATGTAGTTATTAAAAAATACATTAACAAAATATATATAATGAGTGGATTCTTTTATCAGAGATTTTGCAACAACAAATTTAGATGACTCGAATAGAATAGATTAAATCGGGAAATAACAATGTATTATATAATTTAGATTGTATCACTTACGTCGGATAATGCTTTCGATAAATACCTATTGCAATCCCTAGCTAGCTAATATCTTTTTTGTTTTGAAACTCTGAATTAATAAATGATTTTAACAAGAATAAAGGCCTTTTTTTTCTGTACTCACACACGCACTTTGCTGACGACGGAAGGTTCTAGGTTATATCAGGGTCTAACTGCTAGATCAGCGGTGGTTCGCCCGGTATTCAGGTAATACACTGTGGCGACACGATCCATTACAATTTCTATATAAATTCCGAGGGATTTTCCTCCAAATAACTGGCAAAATTCGCATAAACTTAGGAGCACATACGCTCTGCTGATGCTCTTTAGCTACCTACGCTAACTGTCTTTTGTCTAGCGCGTCGCTTATCGATTATGCTCGAACAACACCACTAGTTCGTGCTATTAGGTGACAAATGACTACGATAAGGTCATCATGACAACGAAAACATTTCCAATGCGTTTTCATAAATGGAGATGTAGGCCTTGGATGCGATCTTCATTATTTGCCGTATGTATATTGTTAAGGACTTAACATTGTTTTTGTGTTTCTCTAGAAGAATTTTAATTTTCTGGGAAAATGTGTTTTATTTTATGTGTGTTAGCATGAATATTATTTTATTTTCATTTTTCCAGTTATTTTTCTCTCTTTAAAATATGTAGAATTTTATTTTATATTTATGCACCTTACGCATTGTATATGTATGCATTCAGTCATTCACAACACTCTTGCTAAATGTGCCTAATTTAAGAGTCATTAAGTACATCGTCGTCGGACAAACGATGGGCATTTTCAATACTTAATATATACATATATATATATATATATATATATATATATATATCGCAGTCGACTCCCGTGTGAGGGTCGAGGTATTAGCGATCGTTCACTCTCGGTCACCTTTCGTACCTCGTCGTAACGTTTACTGTAACGTAGTTGGACGAATACCCGTAATTTTTAATATTTACTATTTTCATGCACGGGCTGTCGACTCCCGTGTGACGTCGAGGTGGCAGCGATCGTATACTGTCAGCCGCTTTCGTATCTCGTCGGTTTTCGTATAATGGCATCCTTTATTGTAACTGTAACGTCGTCGAACAAATATCTCAAGTTCTTAATATTCAATATGTTCAAGACCTCTTCGGTTCTCCTATAGTGAAAACCTTTATTGTAACGTCGTCGGTACTTATACAGCAATATGCTTGACAAATGCGATTTCTCTGCTTTCTATTATCGTTCGACGAGGCTACGGTGTCCGTTGACGTTCATACATATATTTAGTCTTCTGTTGAGATTGTGACGGGAATCATTTTTGTAACGTCGTCATGTATAGACATCCTTAACAAGTACGTTCCCTCTACTGTTATCATCTGGACGTTTGTTCGGTTCTCTGTCGTAAATTTCTGTATGTCATGTCGGCTCCTTCCCTGCCGTTTTCCTTGTCGGTGCACACTTCGCACATTTGTTAGCTACTGGGTTTTTCCCTTCTACGGCGGGTAGTAGCAAAGAGATAAATACAACATAGAGTATTATTTCTATTACGAGGACGCCTAGGTAGCTGTGGCATTACATACTCTTGTTTTGAGATCAGCCTCAACCAGCCACTAAGAGATGGGGTTGGGTTCCCCTATAAAACTGCAAATAACGAAAGAGTTTGGTTCGAGTACAAACACAAGCCAATGAAACAGGGCCAAGTCCCTTAAGCAATTTCAGGGCAAAGAAACAGTATTTGGCTCCCGCAAGGGAACATATAAATAAGCACAGCACCGAAGTGCGCTTATTAAACTAACAAGTAAATAGAATTGGCTCCCCTATAGAAAAGTAGTGGTGCATGCATACGTATATAGGCATTATTACATGCCTTTAACAAAGCTTCTGTGGAAGTCTATAAGATTTTAAATCTAGCATTGACAACGTACACGCTGCGGCGGTAACTTATACAATAAAAACTAAAGAAAAGCATATATATACACATGCTAATGTACATTACGTGTATAAGAGAGTGCAAATAACTGCAATTATTGTGCATATATGTATCTTACGTACATCGTAACTGTATATAGGCTAGAGTGGAGACCGTGTATACATTTAATTTTTAAATATTTTTTTTTGCGCATGCGCATTAAGTTGCACAACTGTTCAACCTAACAAATAAGAGCGAGCATACCTGCAAGTAAGTATTGGTCAAGAAATTCAAGAATTTAGGAGCAGACTACAGCGGCACTGTTCTTCAAAATAGGAAAACGAACTTATATGCGTGTATTAAATATTTTATATATCAAAGTTTACATTAATTATATTGAATTTTTGTGATATAACTTTGTACTAATTTCGTTATCAATTTTTCCTGCTGTTTAAGAGACTTTTTTTCAATAGAAAAGGGACTTAAATAATAAGGGCAGAAGAAAATTTTGAGAATTGAATTTAAATGTAAAATATATGACGAAAAAACTGTAATCTACGATTACATTAAAATATCTAATCATTTAGTCTGATATTAAGGTGCTAACGGGTCTTAGAGGGAATCCAACAGTGCATTCTCCCTAACAGTACAATTATATTAACGGAAATTATAAATATGGACAATAAAAACTATAAATTACAATAGAGAATTTTCATGAGTTTTTACAATTCTAGGTCCTTTATATTTAAATGGTATTCACACACGCACTGTACATATTTTAGATATCCTGCGGTTTCGTCTTCAACGAAAGTAATTTATTTTAAATATCAGAAGTCGATCTAGATATACAGTTAGAGTTGGGTTGAATTTTTTACGCGTAATTTAAGTCGTCTCGTGTAGTCTTCGCTGATACATTCACTGAGAAATAAATAAAAAGTGTTAAAACAACGCAATTGAATTACAGTAAACGCTCGCTCATGTAAATACCCGGTAGTGGAAACGTCTCGGTCATGTAAACAGAAAATTGTTACTATAGGATCAAATGGAACGCCCGGTAATGTAAACAAGCTTGCACCACGTACAATTCGATAATGTAAACAGTTTAGGGTACCCGGGTACTTCCCGATTTACTTGCGTAATTGAATCGATCAAAAGAATGTTTAAGTAAACGTTTTCAGCGCCAGCACTAGTTGTTCCCCGATTTATGTATGGGATTCCTGTAAGCGTTAGCTCTCTCGCCTCTCGTCAAATAAAATAGTGTGCAGCTAAAATCACACCAGAACAGTCACGGCATCCACGTCCAATAAAAGAACATTTTTAAAATTAAGTGACAAGGTGAAAATCATCGACGAGATTAGAAGAAGGAGTATCTAAAGCTGCAATCTGTAAAATTAAGCGATTCAAGTCACAAATTTTACAACGTGTGTCAGATACATACGGAGGCCTGGGAAATCGTAGAACCTTAAAAAATGCCCAAGCAGCTAGAATGGAAAATCGTTTGTATAAATGATTTGTAAAACAAAGGGATAATCATGTTCCAATTACCAGTGAATTAATTAAAGAGAGAGCAAAATTATTGAATGAAGACCTAAAACAGATCGAACAATTTTTAGCCACTGATGGCTGGCTAAAGAGATTTAAAAGGAAGTATGGAACTCGACTGCTGTCGATATCTGGTGAAACATTATCGGTACCGTCACAACTAGTACAACCGTTTAAGGAAAAGTTAATGAACAAAATCAAAGAGCTACAGTCTTTATTGGAAATTATTACCTACGAAAACATATGTTGCATTATATGAAAAACCTGCTCCGGGTAGAAAGACGGAAACACAACGCATAACTTTTCTAGCGTGCACTAATGCTAGTGGTACACACAAAATAAGGCCATTAGTAATAGGAAAGGCAAAAAATCCACGTTCACTTCGAAATTTTAAGAGTCCCGTTGATTATAACTGTTCAAAATCCGCCTGGATGACCAAAGGTATATTTCTGGAATGAAAATATTTTAAGTAATTTTAAATTTAGATATGGCGTGGAATGCTCTTAACCAGGAAACAATCAGAAAGTGTTGGAAAAATTTGCCTTATAAGCTATAATTTTCTGCACAGAAGATGTGCAGTAGACGTGCGCAGAAGGGGATGCGGATGGGACCTATACGGGGGTGGCACGCAGTTGATCGACTTTTGCGCATGGGCGGTCGCCGATATTCGGCTAATGCTTTCCTTAATTATAGAGAGCCAGACGTTCTTTATTTCCAGGCTTGGTGTGCTGATGGCGGTTGGTGTGGTGGCCATATATGCTGCTTCCAACAGTTTTCTTTTCGTGGCGTTGTCTTCTCTATCCAGGATTTGTGCATTGTTCCATGCAATCCTATGCTCCTCTTCCCAAGCGTGCAGAACCAATTGTGACTTATCCGTTTCCCCCAACCGAACCAGTCTCTGGTGTTCTTTGGTTTTGATCGAAAGGGGTCTGCGGTTTCTACTATGTACGGCCCTCCACATTCGCATGGTATTTTGTACACACAGTTCTTAGTTTTCTGATTTTCGTTGTCGGGCTTTGTTTTTGTTAGCTTTGACAGCATGTACTTGTGATGGAACGAAATCAATTACTAATAAAACTGTCCGGCGTGCAATTCTTTCCACGTACGAGAATTTTGAAAATAGTGTGTTTATGTTTGAGACGATAAGTTTCTGATAATTCTATAAAACGGGTGTGAATGCAATATGTTTCGTATCTTAGGAGAAAATGTTGAAGAAATTAAATATCAACAAATATATTAAAAAATACTCTATATATACACTAGGGTGACAGAATAAAATAGACACCAGGTAAAGCGGTATAAATATGTAAACAGCTAAATTCTAAGAACAAATTAAGAACTTTCTCTTGTCATTAGGGTAGGGGTAGATGTATCGGAAGGAATTCGTCATAGTTTAGTATCGTTACAACTATGCCTCGCTTACAAGGTTCGAGTGATATTAGCCACTTCACCCGGGGTCGCATCGTTGGCCAGAGTGAACGCGGCGCTTCGGAACGTGAAATAAGTAATTTTTTTAATATTCCGTTGTTCACAGTTAACCGTGTGATTACACAATATAAACGCAAGGAAAAAACAACAGCGGACCCGAGACCAGGTAGTGCCGGACCTTCTGCAAGAAGTAAAAGGGTGCTTGTGCGCGAAGTGTTAAGGGAACCGCGAAAAAGTACAGCTGAGCTTACGACAACTTCACAGAAAAGTCACCGTTCTGCAATACCTCCACAGTGTGGGGATGTATAAAAGGCTGGCAAAGAAAAAACCTCTACTTACAGCGTTTCAAAAACGACGCCGGATGACTTGGGCAATCGAAATGCGAACGAAGCCCGAAGAGCTTTGGCGGTCTGTCATTTTTTCAGACGAAAGCAGATACTGCCAATTCAGTGATAGTGCTCGTACGTGGGTATGGAGACGTTCATCACAGCAACTGCACGACAAATCAGACGGTGAAATACGGCGGTGTGAACATCATGGTGTGGGGCGCGATATGTTATTGTGTAAGATCGCAATTAGTAATCTTAACAGAAGGACTACTACCGATATTCGACAACGCCATTTTATCTAAAGAAGACGCCACTTTTATGGAGGATGGAGCGCCCTGCCACAAGACAAGAACAACCACATGGAAAGAAGAACAGAGGATTCGGATTTTACCATATCCAGGCCAATCACCAGACATGACTCCAATAGAGAATGTTTGGCACATAATCCAGACAAATATGGTGAAACGACCCCGAAAACCCAGCAATAAGGAAGAACTCGTGGAAGCTGTTACAGAAGAGTGGTAAAATATTCCAGAAGACACCATTAATCATTTAATAGATTCTATGCCACGACGACTCGCAGCACTTCACGCAAGTAAAGGTGGATCGACAAAATATTAGCCTATTTTAAAAATTTTAAAATATTTTGTATATATAACGAGAATAAAATCTTTTTTTTAAATTAGTAGGTGCCTATTTTATTCTGTCACCTTAGTGTATATATACATATATATGATGGAGTTTACGTCTCCGCTGTGCACGTTGTCTAAGGGATTTTTTATAATAAATAATAACTTTGAATTATAAATTGAATACTGGTAAATAGTAACTAAAGTAGATAACTGTAATATCCAATATATAGAAGGAAAACTACGTGGAATAAATATATGAAAATTTAAATCGAAAATTAGATAAAAGAGAGTCCTAACAGTACTTTGTCTCCAACAACAACATGTAATATGGTTATGAACCAAACAATATGAGGAAAAGTATTTAAAAGTTTAATAGAATTTAAAAAAAAAGTCATTGAATTCTAGATGAGGTAGATTATATCATTACATTTAGTTTCCAACATATCCTTTTTCAGATTAAAAATCCATTTCTCTCGTACAATGGGATTCGCAAATATATCAGTAAAGGAATTATTATTTACTACAGAAGTTTCATTTAAGATTCTCGGCGGTAAAATAGCAATGTTAACACTGAAATTACATACTTAACAGGTTCTATAAATATTTATTACAGGTACAATCTACGCTTCCCGACATAGGAGAAATTATTGAATATTGAATTAACAGAGAACCTAACATATTTTAGTGAATCCTAAGTACAAGATGAATGGATACAGATATCATATAGTACGTAATGCGTCAGCCCGTTGGGATGCTATTGTTACGAAGAATGTAAACTTTGGTCCACAGAATATAGCTACAATTCTATAATATTCGCCCTATTGTCAAGAAACCAAACCAGTGACGCAGTTAACCTTCCTTCATATTTTTAATCTGCATTTACCTTCGCTGTAGTGACCGATTTCAGAAAAGTCGTGAGTATAAGATTCTGTATTTACTATTACTTAATATACTGCTTTTATCAAATTAATTTTTTATTGAGCAAAAGATGTTTTATTTAACTTCTTTTTAATCATTACATCATATTTAATTTAATAATGCCTGTAATGAGATAAGTAATATACATAAACGTAAGTATGTATCATGTATTTTTATTGTCTGGCATCCAACTAGTAAATCGTGGATAGTTAATGTTAATTTACATATTTAATTATCGCAGGAAATGAACACTAATGCGTCTTGGATTCTATGCTGCAATATTTTTGTAAATATTAGATATATATTGTATTTGTACATAGACATCGTATATGTCAATAGTCGGAAACTGTAGTGCATAAGGCAAACACCTCAATCAGTTGCGTTAAGGCGAAACTCGTGCTTGCTTCACTGTGGCAAGGATTAAGGATTGATATTCTAGTTCATTCTCCACTGGGGTGAAAGGAAGTTGACAAACACTTGATCTAACATAATGTGCATCCGTATGAGGGAGCAAATCAATAAATACAAATTAATGTTCTGCTGTATCATTATATACACAGAGAAAAGTAAAAATGCTGGCACAACAAAAATTATTATTTTGTACCTACAAATTTCCTTTATTTCTCGGGTATATTCATCTCCATCGGCCATACATCGTTTTGTAGCTGATGGCCCACTGCCACTGGTACCCCAAGTGTTCGTGATACTATTTCTGATTTGAGTTAACTGAGTTTGAAATGATAATATACATTTATTAGTAATAAGGGACTCAATTTCCCTAGTTTGAAATTTTGCATATAATATATCTAACATATCTACTTGAGGCATTATCTCGTCCGTTTTTTACTATTTCGTCGAATATTGGAATTCTTTGAGAACTTTTTGAGGTTCTCTTGAAAGCAACAGCTTCTAAACAGTTTTTTGAAGCAATATCCAATTCAGCACTACAATTTATTATGTCGCGAAAAACACTCGAGTCAGAGGACAAAATTGATTCATCGTGTCTTCTCAACGCATGTTGGAAAGCTCCAAAAAACGTACGCACTTAATTATAATGTCCAGCACATATCGAATGTGCTTCACCTTCTCTTTGTACAACTACCCAAATCCGTTTTCTTCCATAATTCTTCACATTTAAATAGTACACAACGAAAGCAGGACAGTACGTTTTTTTATATTGCAGCCACAAATCCATAAATGCTTGTCAAAAATATTCATACTATTGAAAATTCGTGATTTTCTGGAAAATGATTGTATCAGATTTAAATTAGGAATAGGTCTCCCAAGCAGCGACAAGAAATATACTATCTATCAAGTTAAACATTTGGACTATTTAGCCTAAAATAATTTTCGTTCAAAAGCCAACAAATCAAAATTTCTGGGAAGTTTTTTTCTAAAACGTGATAAATGAACAAGTTGAGATTTGCTTTTTTAGCAGTAACCTGGGATTTATTTTTTTTTTCTTTGATGTGTGTGATTGTGCAAAGTTTGTATAAAAGGTGTTTCTTTTAAGTGCGTGAGTTTTATATAATCAATTAATCGTACATACATATTTTTGGAGTGTATTGTGTTATTAATATTTATGGATGTGTACGTGCTGCTACAGGATAAATGCGTTATCTTGATAATGACTTTAGAGCATGGCAAATGAATGGCTGCTTTTACAATACGCTATTATACACCTTTTTTATTATATTATTTAGCTGTCAATAAATTAATAAAATAGTTATTGTCTTCTTTTTAATACCAATAAATAAGGAGTTAAGTTAGTTAAAATACATTGCATTACAACTTCGTCGAAGTAATTTGATCGTTAAATTTATATTCTGCTATGTAGTTCTAACATATGTAGTTATCAGTTTGTGGACTGTTTGAACAGTTGTGCGTTAAAGTATTATTTGTATAAAACTTTTGTTTTAAGTTAAGGTGAAATAATTTTGATGCTTTACGTGTAAGATAAATATAGTCAGTCATTGTATTGAAAGCAATAGCGATATTGCTCACAATTGATACCAAAATGTTTGGAATATTTATATATTTAGTCACGATAAACAATGAATTTTGTCATAATATATTATTACTATTTGATGAATATGTCCTAAGGTTTCTCTCAAAAGGATGAAATAATTTAAAGAATTATTAAGTGAGCTGCTACTGCAGTTTGTTTGAACAATACCAGTGCGACCACATCTACGTAATTAATTGAAACATTGGAATGGTTTGTCCATATTCAAATACGAAAATAAGTTGGGTGAAGTTGTTATTATCTTTTTTCTCTATGTTGAAAGCAATGTAATCCCTGCTCTCCACTTTCTTTTGTTGAAGAAAGGTTCAAATAGTGTTAAAGTAAGTTGTTATAGCCCATAAATACATTCCAGCACCTTAAAAGAACAATTTATGATGTTGGAGCTACGTCGATTAAAATTTCGCTGTCAGCCATGAGCAACTCTGCATTAGAAAATGTCTACATATTACAGTACCACAGGCAATATTGCATCCACCACACGCTGCTCTATTACACTTCTCTTTACCGATACAAATAGCTATAGCTTCGCTTTCACTACCATAATTTAGCAATGCGGAAATACCATTGATTGTATAAAGAAAATGATTTCATCTGTTTTAAATTTCTCCAGTAAATACCAAATAACTATCGGTGTTCTTCTGATTCGAAAAGGTCCCAGTAAGAATGTCGAGTATAGGCAAGAGAAGTTGAAATATTTTAAATATAATGAAAGAATAGTGAGTTATGGCATCAGGTCAATAAATTATAATTTTCAAAAAGTAAAAGATTACCCCTGGCTTACAAAATAGCTTATCACTCGTAGGTGATGATTTCATTTTTGTAAAGTACTCTAAATTATATATTTGGCTTTCGTGTAGAGTAGTAAAAATAAGATGTGCTTAAATATTGGTATGTGAGGTTGGCGCCCGAGCTTTCAATTTTCTGAAAGTGTCCATCCTTTTGCTAGTTTTGTGCTGGTTTGTGGTGCAGAAAGTATTCTCTAATCATTTATTCTCGATGGTGGAAAATGGAGGCAAACTTCACCCTGCTCCAGTACTTTATTTTAATTTAGTATCTATTTTTAAAAATTGGTCTGTGCGAATGTTTTGTGATCGTTTCGTGGTAAATGGTATATAGACATTAATTTGAAGTAATTTCTGTCACCTTTAATATTAAGTTTATACTTATTTTATTATTAGTTATTTATCATACGTAATCTCTCGATGGACACTCATCTTTTTCTTATTTTAAATTTATTTATTACATCTATACACCTTCATTTACATTTTAACTAATTCCAGTAATTATCGACAACTGTCCTACAAAGAGTTGACATTACCGTAGCACCTTTCTGAACTATGATTTTTGTACATACTTACAAAATTATTCCATTATATCGAAATAGTTTTCAAACAAACGTTTTGTTCGATTTCAAACAGGTTGTCATCAAATTCCGAAGCTTGTCCGGAAACTAAGTACCGTTTCGTCGTACCGCCACCGTAGCGCTATTGTCGTAGTTCCGCGCACGTACAGGAATATCTGGTTCAGTCTTTCTGCTAACACTATTACATCCGGACTGTGTTGTGTTTACATTACTTACTGGTCATTCAAAATCATTAAGACAATTGCTGAGCCCGCCGGCTGTGAAGTGATGAATTTCCCCAAATTTCAAAAACTGTCTTGCATGAGGTTGTCACATATCACTTAAATTATCTGGCGACATCTTTCTATGAAGAGGATATACACTAGGGTGACAGAATAAAATAGACACCTACTAATTAAAAAAAAGATTTTATTCTCGTTATATATACAAAATATTTTAAAATTTTTTAATTAGACTAATATTTTGTCGATCCACCTTGGCTTGCGTGAAGTGCTGCGAGTCGTCGTGGCATAGAATCTATTAAATGATTAATGGTATCTTCTGGAATATTTAACCACTCTTCTGTAACAGCTGCCACGAGTTCTTCCTTATTGCTGGGTTTTCGGGGTCGTTTCGCCATATTTGTCTGCATTATGTGCCAAACATTCTCTACCGGATTCATGTCTGGTAATTGGCCTGGCCATGGTAAAATCCGAATCCCCTGTTCCTCTTTCCATGTGGTTGTTGTTCTTGCTTTGTGGCGGGGTGCTCCATCCTCCATAAAAGTGGCGTCTCTTTAGATAAAATGGCGTTGTCGAATATCGGTAGTAGTCCTTCTGTTAATATTTGGATATATTTTGCCGCATTTATATTTTCGTCGCAGATTACTAATTACGATCTTCCACCATACCATATCGCGCCCCATACCATGATGTTCACACCGCCGTATTCACCATCTGATGCAAAAATTTGTCGTCCAGTTGCTGTGACGAACGCCTCCATGCCCACGTAGGACCACCATCACTGAATTGGCAGTATCTGCTTTCTCTGAAAAAATGACAGACCACCAAAACTCTTCGGGCTTCGTTCGCATTTCGATTGCCCAAGCCATTCGGCGCCGTTTTTCAATCGCCGTAAGGAGAGGTTTTTTCTTTGCCACCCTTTTATACATCCCCACACTGTGGAGGTATCGCAGAACGGTGCGCTGACTCAGCTGCACTTTTTCGCGGTTCCCTTAACACTTCGCGCACAAACACCCTTTTATTTCTTTCAGAAGGTCCGGCACGACCTGGTCTCGACTCCGCTGTTGTTTTTTCCTTGCGTTTAAATCATGTAATCACACGGTTAACTGTGGGGACAACGGAATATTTAAAAATTTACTTATTTCACGTTGCGAAGCGCCGCGTTCGCTCTGGCCAACGATGCGACACCCCGGGTGAAGTCGCTAATATCACTCGAACCTTGTAAGCGAGGCATAGTTGTAACGATACTAAACTATGACGAATTCCTTCCGATACATCTACCCCTACCCTAATGACAAGAGAAAGTTCTTAATTCGTTCTTAGAATTTAGCTGTTTACATATTTATACCGCTTTATCTGGTGTCTATTTTATTCTGTCACCCTAGTGTAGAATAATTGGTTTTCCGCTATGACAAAAAAATAAACTTTGTTTTGAATAAAATGTTCTTATGACTCTAAAACGGCACTTACTTTCCGGACAAGCGTCCTATATTTTAAATATACACGTTGTTATATGAAAATATTAACATTACAGGAATTATGTTTATACTTTCTTCAAATCGGGTATAATTTTTGAATGTCTCGATTTATTGTGAATCCAACACAATTACTTAAATGGCTCTTCTCCTCCTAGGCTGCAAATTAATACAACAGTAAAAGTACAAAAAGAAATAAGAAGCTATATCAAATCAAGCTACCTATTTTTATTCAAAATTAATTATCTTCCAGAATACAAATCACTAAGTTTGTTGATGATTTTAGAATTGCTGGTGGAAGACTGTAGTTATTACGTGCAAGAAATTTGTTTAGTGATGCGCTTATTGGTAGAAATTCTGCAAGTATCCGTACTCAGAAAAGAATGGAGTGTTATAATGCTTTACAAAACAGAATTAATAATTATTTTGCTACACTATTTAAAATAGTATTTTTGGATAGCGACACGTTCTGCTTAAATACGCTACTAAACAAGTAGAGTTGCAGGTATGATCAACGGACAATTGACAATGCGTTGAGGAAATTCACATCAACATCAAAAAGGGATATTTGAATGAGTCGTTATAGTGAGAAGAGTGGTAAGACTATAGTTATTTGAAGCATATTGGGATGGATCTTCACATAATTGTTGTGTCCAAGTTCGAAGCTAATTTAATGCAATAGTCTACAAAACATTATGAGAAAGTTCGCAATATGGGTTTCAAAAACTTTTACTTTTAACTTTTTGTTAATAGATTTAACTGAATGTAACGCAGGATTGCATAAATATCGAAGTGAATACAATTAAGAAAGTGCGGAAAGGAGAGCTAATTGGGATGTTTTACTGATAAAAAATTCGAGGAGACCCTTTAGAACAACTAAATACAATTAGCAGTATTTTACAATAAACTGAAGTTATACTTAAAGTAACCCTTACGTTTTCACGAACATTACTTCTCGCTGCCGTTCACTTCTGCACCTCCTCAGAATAATCGAAACGTCAAGTATTACAAACTGTATGCAATGTAGAGAACCCGAGAACCGAAGATCAACTGAAGTTATACTCTGCTCTGGTATGTTTATGTATACAGAGTTTTCTGAAACTTTGGCATTGTACATTTTACTAGGGAACACTGTTTACTAAGTTCGCTAGTATCCGGGCTTAAAGGTAATAAAATCAAGTGAAGGAAGGGGAGGACATGCTTAACAGTATTGGTCTATGCGCGCACCACTACCAACACGTAACAAAGCGTGCTTCTTTTGGTGCTCTCGGGGAATTGCAAAATTAGGGGGGAACTTCTTGAAGATCCGACTTACAGTCCCAACCTACCCCAAGCAACTATCATGTGTTTGGTTCATTCAAAAAGCAGCTTGGCGGCAAACATCTCGGCGGTTATAACGATATTCAACAAGAGTTACAACCCAAACACTTTTATACAGCAAGCATTATAGCATTGCTAAAGCGATGAGATAAGTGTATTAATGTAGATGGAGACTTTGTTGAAAAATAAAACTTGTTTTTGGCTAAGTAAAATCATGTAAATCGTCGACTACACTTCAATTGTAAAATGACACATCCAATGAGAAAGAAAAATTAACTCTGCCAACCTAGACAGGATAATAATACAAGAGCACTGAAGATGATTGCTCCAATAAAAAAAATCAAAGATCTCAAATGTGAATAGAAAACAAACAACAACATTGGTCGTAGAGACCAAATAAAAGAGAAATTCTGCATCTCTTATTCCAATCAAAAACAAGATAAAGATGGATAAATGGTAAATTATTTCTACTGTAGTATTTTTGTGTATTTCTACGACGTGGTAATATAAAATACTTAACACATCGAAAGAGCAGATAATGAAAGATAATGCAGTAGTAAAGTGGAATACCGGTATCTAAATAGAAAAGCATTAAGGAAATAAGATCTGCAGTGAAATAGAATGACCCAATATAAAATTCAGTTATAGGTATAACTTGTAACACTAGTAAGCAAAAACAATACATTCTTCACAAAAATTTAAATAAAATGGTGGCATAGATAACAAATGAAAAGCAAGCAAAATGAATATAAAGTACTGCAACTAACGCGCCACAATCAAAATTTAAGTTCGTTTAAGAGATGCCGTAATAGTATGCTTTTTAATGGTTAGAAAGTAAGAGAGAGAAAAAGAAAAACTAAACGTAAAATAAAAAAAATATAAAGTAAAACGCAGGTGTTATCCTTCTAGAGAACAAGAAATTCGGTTCTTATGAATCTAGTAAAAATAAGCAGATTAATTTGTAATAATAAATATATTTTCAATTACTTCACCGAAAATGATGTACTAATATAGATAAATATATGGTTTCAAAAATTATCTTTCAAATCTCAAGTTTTATCCACTCCCGTAAATGTTTGGAACTGTGCAACTTGCTCTGTAAACAAACTTTAATTTTGATCATATTTTTCTAAATTATCAATATCTCACTCATTTCCTTTAATCACTTTCTAATTAAGGGCTTGTGGCTTTTTTGGAGAATTATTCTCTATGCCTATTCGTAGTCCTGATTACATGTGATTAACGGTCATATCCTTGTTGATTCGATATTTTAGGTCAGTTATCTTTTGCTACTACTTACTGTTTATTTGAACAGCTCTTGTTACAGCACTTTAGGTCATATCAACTACTGTACTGACGTCACATTTTTAATCTGGAAAAATTTAAACAAAACACAAACAAACATGATTCTTCTTTAAGTATAAAGTGTATAATGTTACATATTAAGCATTCTTGCTGTACATGTTTGTGACCTTCCTTTTTCTGGCATGGGCTGAACTTATTGCTACCAAAAAACTACTTCGTTTAATCCGAATATGTATATGAGACTATGTACAACCTTAGGTTATAACAAAGACCTAATTTCACGTTTCGAGTTCCATGGAAACGACTTCATTTGAGCTAAACGGAAAAAGAAGGAAAAACCCACATAGAAAAGAAATTAAGGATAACTAAATCACATCAGCCACAAAAACGATAAAAACTGATTGAGCTTGAATGGCCTTCTATAATTGTTCAGAGGAACAAATACAGCGCAACCACACGCATTTTCAGGCCTTTGATACGTCTGCATACAGAAACCCCCAAACTTGTTTTGATCGCAGCATGCATATTCTTGTCTTTCATTGGGGCGCCCCTATATGATGGTATATAAACCGCTTTGGTATTATGAATATGTTTGGAATACCTTCATTCCGTAAATAGGATCTTCTCAAATTTAATGCATACGTAATTGTATGCCTGAACTAATAATATGTTACGTACATAACTTTAGTTTAGCATTTTCTTTCTAGTAATTTAATGTAATCACTACTAAGCAATACAGTATGTATAATTCTTTTCCCTGCGCCCAAACTTCTTTGGTCGAGCGCTTATCTTGCACCTCCTTGATGGTGATAGATTTTTGTTAAATTGTAGCCGTAAGCTGCTGAGTAGAATTGGGTTGTAATTGAGTTGTGGTGTTACTTTTGTATGTAAATATAACTTGTAATTAGTCCGCAAATTTTTTATTACGGTTGATGATATAAGTTGGAGGCAAAGTACCGTTAGTCCTCCCTCTTTATGAATTTTAAGCACAGATATTCAACCTGTACAGGTTTCTTTCTAAAGTTTTACAGATATCTACTTTGGGTATTCTTCGATAACTTAGCATTCACAATTTTCTTGTTAAAAAAAAGTGTCCCTTCAACAACACTTGCAGAGGAGAAATTTACTATCGTTTATCATATATACCGCTTTCCGTAAACATATTTTTTATATAAGTAAATATTTCAAAATTTCATTCTTTAAGGACGTTTAATATACTGTACTCACATATTTCAATTACATTGTATAAATACGCATTATTCCGAAATTATACCTATAATTAGAGACCGGATTATATGCAAAGTGCATATATTTGATTTTATTTATTTATTATATTTTACGTCTATATGTAGATGTATTACACCGATTAAAGTTAATTAGCATTAACTAAGTTTCATCAGTGTAAGCCGTCTACAAATACACGTGAAATGTAATAAATAAATAAAATAAAATATATGCACTTTGCATATAATCCGGTCTCTACTTATAATCTTCAAAAATTTCTCGTACGACGGAAGGATGGCACGACTGGCAGCATTTTCCTTTATAATCTCACACATATCAAGTATGTGTGTACTGTGTGGCCTACCATATAGGCGAACAAATGCGTTGTTTGCAAAACAATAAATAAATATCCTGTCAAAGTCAGACATGTTGGCATCGTTTCTCCTGAGAATAATTAGTTATTTTCTCATACAACTCTATAATTTTACAAAGCTCTTCGTTTATATCCAATTATAAAGTGTATCAGCTGATAATACAAATAATATCTGCAAGTTCCAAAACCCAGTCCATTTTAAAGGCGAGAAATCACGTGCGAGTGTGTACGATTTCAAAGATTAAAGACGTCGAATCTTCTAAAGTTCTTCAAAATTATTTGTATCCACTGCTCCCATTTTGTTTCGTAAATTAATTAAAAGTTTAGCTAGACAGGGATTGCCTTAGGTTTTCTGTAAAAAACATATTTTTTTTTGTAAAAAAAAGCGGTATATATTTATTAATTTGTGAATATATTTATCTTTTCAACTTTACATTTGGTTATTTTAATTTAGAAAACATAATCTCTTAATTTAAAAACAAATTGATCAAAATTCTAGATCAAAGAACCCGTTTAAAATATTTAACGAGCCTGAGATTTTCCACCACAATATATACATATATATATATACATGCATGTATATATATATATATATATATGTATATATATATATATTAATACGGGTTTCATTTTAATAATTACAGTGTTTTTTATGCTTCATTTGTTTTTATATTTTCATGTAAACTAATGCGTATGCATACAAATTGGGAAGGATTGTAAGTAGTTGTACATGCTGCTGCAGACTCCTACTGCATCTCCTTTTTTTAAATTTAGGTTTGCAAGTTAAAACCGTGTCATAATTGCATCAGTCTGTCAACGTTTCGCTTTCACTTGTAAGGAGCTACAATGTGTACCGTATGTATTAAGCAAATATTTTGCTGAGGATTTTTTATATTGTTCTTGGGTTTAATATAGCTACAATTGTCTTCAATTACTACATTTGTATAACTTTGTATGAAACATTTAAACGGCATCATTTTTCATTAAGTGCAGTAATTTATTTGAGAGAATCTGAAACTTGATGAGCAGTAAGTTTTAGTTCTCTTTTCAGTTTGGTAAGACAATTTAATTGTGGTTACGCTATCGGCACAATACCTATTGCGTTATTTTTTTCGCTGTATTACTTACTATTTTTACAACTGTAATTCTTTTCCTGCTCTATCTTAGTTCATTTCATATTAAAATTTAAATTATAAAAGTTATCTATATCTTGGTAATTCATTATTACTAATCAATAACTACATACCTCAAGTAAGAGTACTCCTTCGTCAGACTTATGGAGAATTTTTAAGAAATTTAACTAAACACCTACAAATCCTCAGTCTCTTTCTACCACGTAGGTGGCTGACTTTCTTGATTATCTGTGGCTTAATTTTGAGGTAAACAGACAACCTACTGCTGTAGGTTTTTCCACAAATTATATCTCTGAAAGTCATGCAGATATATGGAGATCTCGCTCAAAGGATTTAATGATAGTATCCCCGGTCATGTTGGTATCATATACTCCAAAGATATTTACAAAAAATATCCATTACCTGCCTTTAAATTAATATATGTCAAAGGGGAGAGAGTTCCTGAATTCTATCTACAATTGCAATACCTATCTTAACTCAAACGACAATCTGGTTAACTCGTATCGTCTGACAGCATTGTTATCCTGCTTATTTGAATTATATGGGAAAATTACTAAAAAAAGATTAGAGAATAGATAAATACAAAATTTTACCATAAAGCCAGTATGGTTTTTAGAAGAGACAATTTAGATAGCACTTTCAACAAGCATATCAGAACAGTATTTTTAGATATAGAAAACGGTTACAATTTGTAGATCTCGATCTATTACAAGTTAGATTGGTACAAATATGCATGCCTGATAAAGCGGCTAATCTAATATTATTTACGGAATGTAAAATATATGTCCGTTTACGCCATAATCAAATTTGTGGTCCAAGATACAGTTCAGCAATTTTTGCATAAGGTTCTATTTTAAGCACTAGCTTTTTCAATGTGTATATGGCGGACTTTTATGACAACAGCAATTCACTTCCTCACACCATTCACTGCCCTGACGGTATGTGCTGCTGTAGGTGAAAAATCACTTAGAGTTCTTAGAAAATGACTTTCTTTTATCATGAAAAGGATTAGTAGTTGGCTGATGAGGAAGAATTTCAATTTGAAATGAATGCGTAAGCTTCCAGGGCCAGAGTCAGTAATAAACGAACTACTTCCGAAATTGGACCGTGTCATGATTTGGCAAGCACTAGTTCTTCAAAGGTCTAGAGAACAGGTTAACAACCTTGGTTCATTAAGAATTTCAATTTATCTGTTAGCAAGACCACAGTAGTGTTTTTTGCTAGGCACCGATATATCTACAAGAAAAGGTTACTTTGGATAACATTCTATTACCTCCTATTGTCACCGCAATAAAATATCTTGGTATGGTTATAGACAATAAATTTAAGTGGACTGATCATATTAGTCAGGTTCTATGTATATAAATGTTGTAAGCTTACGAACTACGTGTAATTACTAGAGTTAGATGGAGTACAAATTTTGGTATAGCTAAAAGTTTCTACAATGCTTGCGTTGGCTCACAGTTTGACTACGGATGAGTTTCTGATGCATCAGTTACCAAGAAACAACTGCATCGCCTAGAAGTAGTTCAAAGTACTGCCCCAGGTATTTACGTGGAGACAATACTGTTCAACACCGGTTAAAGATTGAAGCAAAAGACTTGAGTTAAGACATATTTTTTTACCTATTAAATATATTAGTCATTTAATGTTTACAAATAACAACAAATTGATATCTCGTAAAGCGTATATTTTGCGTATATTCTCTGATAGCGAAAAGAAATACCACCGAATAAACTTGGAAATTAAGTTAGGGGAAATAATTTATATTGAAATAAATTTAAAAAACAAAAGCGAACTGGTATGGTATTTCTTACTCTTCGGCGCACGCCCACCTTTTTGCCACTTTCTCTACTTCTCTGAATGTAGATTCTTCGCCTAATATTACTTCACCTCGTGCAAGGCCGAATGTCTCGAATGACGAGGAACTAAGTTAAAAAAAGGCAGTATTGACACAGGCCGTAGTAAAATAAAAGGAAGAAAACAGAATAATCCCTTGGTAAAGACTTCAATAAAAAACTAAATTGCAAAACGTTTCAAATTAAAAATAACTGAGTAAAATTAAATAATTAAAAATCAAGGTCAAAATTAAGTTCTAACTATTAGGAACAACTAATTAAAATCTTTTAAAGAATTTAGATTTTCGGGTTGAAACTGCGTCACAATTGCATAAGTCCACCGAGGTTTAGCCGTCAGCCGTGCAAGAAGTTTCTTCTGGATTGCTGCATATCGTATCACTGCAGTGAAAAGAACGAGTAGGTAGGTTGGTAATATTCCGAGATCATCGACGTTTTTGAAACATGAAAATTTCTGCCACTGAAACTGTATACAAATACAATCCAGGGACATTATATAAGAAAGACGATATCCTTAATGACATACATAACGTTGAATATTGACTGAAATACGTAAAGAACATATACTCTTGTTAAATTGTTCCCTAAATGATTGATTTTATTTTTACATTTATCTGCAGCATTATATCAAATTAAATTTATTCAGTATTATATAAGTCTCGCGCACTAAAATGGCAGAATACTTATCAATGAAGGATTGGCCATAAAACTGTCAATGCGGTATCAACATACAATCTACAATAATCTTCATGTTTCTATGATAACTTTTACACGTTACTATCTGTATCCTTGTTTTATACATAACGTGGCCGTAGATAGAAAACAGGTAACATATGTTAATAATATCGGTCTGTCAGATGAGGCCATAATTCAATCAAATACGAAGCGTTTCTTTTTTTAGAGAACATATGCGGTTTACGTGATTTATCGATTTTTAAGAATGTAGAACTGGCACGAATTAAATAAACAAATGAGGATAGTAACATAAACGATGATCGGAACGAAACTGACACGAAATGCTGAACATAAAACCAATAAACAAGAGATGTCAGGTACTTAATCCACATAGGCTACCTATCTGACGGTTGTTGATTTACGTCTTCTGTACTTAATATATCAGTTGTATACATATTTGACGTAAAATTGATATTTTCTCAATTGACAGTTACCGACATGTACCTTTTCAGTTCATGACCTCGCTGCCGGTTTGTACTATTACTTATTATCTACCGCCCTGCAATCGATGCATCCGTTAAAATTCTATCATGCCGGTACCTTTAAATATTTATCTATTCTTTAGGGAACATAAAACACACGACTATGACAAGCGGCCGCGAAAGTCTAAGATACTATTTATACCAATAATTCATCAATTACTTAAAGACTGGTAGTGATTGTACTCGTCTCTTCCTAAGAAACAAAAATACGATTGCCGTAAATATATGACAACAGCATATTATAATAACCATATATGAATTCTACCAGTTACAGGGTAAAACAAATAATAGTAACATAACTGCAACTTATGATTCCCGCGGTCACTCGTATATTTTATTACATTTACATTGTGCTTAATGCTAAATATACAATATTATCAGCGCTGTAAGGAAAGGAGCGAAACTGAATACAAATGCGAAAGAGAAAAATTTTGTAACTCCTGACGTAGTATTATTGATGATGAACTCTAATTACTTAATCTGAAAATGTCTGGAAGCAGCCGCATCATTGAACGCTTAATGATCCTCGAGCTTTCGAATGTTTCGCATGTAGATCTTCAACAACACAGGACTTAGTGTGGATCCCTGCGGCACCCTAGATGTTATGTGCTTCGCAGCGAAGCCAGAACCATTCACAACGGTCTGGAATTTCCTGCTCTAGAGATAACATCTGATGATCTTCGCGATTCTCGCATGAAAATCGGAATCCTTCACCTTCGGCAGCAGTCCTTCATGACGGACTTTGTCAAACGCTTTCTCTAGATCTAAAGACGGCGGCCTGTTTTCTGTTGAAGGCGATAGTAACGAGATTCATTATCGGAAGGGGCTCTGAATCCGAAGTGGTCGCGAACCAACACACGACGTGAGAAATTATGTTTCTCTTAAATCGTTATAATTAATGTAAATGTAATGACGCTGTTCCACATTTAATTTTTAAAGAAACTCAAATAGAGGTATGCAATTTCAACATAGTGTTAATTGTATATTGCGCCAAAGTGTCAGTTATTGAACCATGTTGCATATTACATCTTGTTATTTTAGAAGAGCTTTGCGAATCAGCTATTATATGTACAATAAAAATATAACTTAAAGGGTACCTAGTTGGGTAGCCTTGTACAACAGTAGGTGGTGGTTGACTAACCAGCTCCATTCTTTACTTTCTTCCTTTTTATTTCTTTACTTCTTTCGATAGTCTACAATGCTATCCTGCGAATATAAACCCAGACGGACGTAAGGTAACGTTGATAAAATGTGTAATTTATATGAATGAAATACGAAACATTAATTAATCGGAACATATTTAAACTTTGATCATGCACACAAAAAGTTTTACTAATACTTCATTTACTTAACATTGATACAATTCTTTCCAATATCACATTTTACGAAAATCGCCCAGAATTCCATGGGTTACCAAAATTAAGGGCAACGGCACTAGGATCAAATCAAGGATCAATTGCTACGAGAGAGTTTACTAATATTTTCCAGTATTTGTTGTAGTTTTTTAGGTGTTTGGTTATACACATTTCTACAAAACGGCATCATAAAATACGCTCGCCCTTTTAATTTATAAGGTGGCAGTGCTGCTTTCACCAATCGATTGGAATGCGGTGTCTTGCATAAGATTAAAAGCTAGATCTTGCGGTGGAAGCAGTCCCATTATCAATTTTGAACGCCTTTGACGGAGACATATCCCAGCAATCAATATCATGAAAAATTTATTACAGTGATTTTTGGAATTTTGCAGGTGTGTTACTCTTGCTGTTCAAGTTGAAATTTGAAGTAAATTGTGAACATTCGTCATTCCATTATAATTTTAATTGTGTTATTAAACCTATAGTACACAGTTCCTTCTTTATCATTCATTTGTTCATAGCAATTTCGAATGAAAGCCGATTTTAGCTTAATTAATATGGAAAAAAATTATCAATACAGTCACAACACAACAGGTTATTGTCACGATCACCTACTAAATGGACCTAGAAGAAATCAGATAAAACAAAAAGCTTGACGCTACATAAAATACACAACGTTTTATTTAAGTAGTTTTGAAAATAGCATACAGTGCTTTTAAATAGGATGTATGATTCTGGTACTCATATGGCGACAATATCGATTAGAAAATTCTTTATAACAACCACACGTGCAAATAAGTGAGTTAGAAAAAATTACACATTTCTACTAATTAACAATGTTTGGAGCCAATCGAGTAAGGAAACACTCTGAGAAAAGTAGTTCTGTTCATTTCAATGTATTTAGATTTTCGTGGTTTAATTAAGCAAAATTTTATGAAATGAACAACATTTTTCTGATTTAAATAGACAAATTGATTAATCGAATCAGATAATATTTGTTAAAATTACTTTATTTGGTTTAATCATAATGCAACATAATACCATACATGTACATTAACATGTTTACATCCACAACTTAATGTTCAATTAATGATTTGCAACACTCAACTAAATGACATTGTGTTGCGTATAAGACAAATCGCATATTTCCTTTTGTTCGCTAATTTTTTTGGGTCGAGCACATGTGTTGCATGCTCTTTCACGTTTTGGCTTTGATGAAGTAAAGCTACAGTGCTGTGGAATTTGAATTATGTGAAATTCTACTAAAACTATTGGGGATTTAGCCAATCACTGTGGATAAAGAATTGAATTTATTCTGAAATTTAGTATCTTTATGTAGAGTACCTAATTCTTAGTTCGAAAAGCCGAGTTTTTAACACCTCGAAAGTAACCAACAGTTATAATGTCTTTTCTTATTTTCCAATCCTTATTTCTACGCGTATATTTCTAATATTACAGAGTTTTTGTTCCATTTTGAGTTTTCTCTCCGTAACGTAATATCACCGCTCTCTTTTGTGGTTGCGAATATTCTAAGTTTCAGCAACCATCGCCTCATGAATTCACCTCCCGTCCGTAAATAACTTTTCTGAAGCCGCGGACCATTAAGGATATCTTTTTTTCACTTCAAACAGGAACCGACAGTCTTCTAAGAGCGACACTTTTTTCTTTTGTTCGCAGCTAACCAATCCATTTACTTATCTTTTTTACCATTTTTAAATTTGTTTAATGTACTCTCTTTGAAGGAATCTAATTTTGATTTCGTTCCTAATATTACAATTAATATATGTAAACACCGTTTAATTGCAAAATTTTGAAACCATTGAGTTACTAAAAATAACATTTCAATCAGTATATGGAAGCGCCGTCTAATGGCATAATTTTCTTTAATTAAAAATAAAGTGAATAGACTCTTGTAAACATCGTGTACTTATTCATACAGGTTGGGAAAAATATTAACACTTTTTCATGTGTTCCTTTATTCGAGAAAATGTTTTCTTTCTTTCATTTAATTAGTCTTTTACTATTTTTTTTTATTTTTGCTACGGCGCCCGTTCCTCTAATTTATAATTTGAATTCTTTGTGATTCTGGACTACCGGTATTGCACTAGGTGGCGCGTATTGGAGTTAATGAAGGAAAGCACCCACACCTAGATTTCTGAGATAGCTGTGCGCCCCTGGGAGAGCTAGATGCAAGTAGGCGTGCAAGAGTGATAAATTTGTTAGTTCCCTGTTTTTCTTCTTCTAGAAATGGTTGGATCAAACATTTTAACTATAATCATATTAGCTGACCCCCCAAAATTTCAATTCTAGGTGTACCAGTTGTTAAAATAATTCATAGATTACGTTCGTTTTATTTGCGTGGCAACAAGATGTAGTTACCTAAAATCAAAACGCATAAGCGCAAATTTAATGCGCTCTCATTATTTATGGCGAAGTGCACGCCCAGCAAAATATTTGTAAGAACTGAGTTACATTTTTAGTAAGATTTCCACAGCGGTTTCTTGTTAAGACTTTAAATGTGTTTTGCACCTAGAATCAAGTAAAAGTTGCAATTAAAGTGGTTCATATAACAAATTTGTGTAGAAAACAACAATTATCGTAAAAGATTGACGCATATAGAATAGAGAGACCTAAGTAAGGGTTGTTGTCGTAAAACTATATAACTATAAACAAACTTGGTGAGAAACAAACCTTACATTTAGTCTTTAATTTTTTCATACTTTGCCGATTACTATCCCGCCAAGAATAATTATTACTATCATTTTCAAATATCCACGTTTCATCTACAACAGAATCCTGTGAGCCATTGCTTCCCTTGTTCTTTATGTATCGTTATAAGAACTCAACACGCAGTAATTCATTACTCCTCGTCGAGGATAATCTTTTTTCCACGTAAACCCAATGTTTTTTAAAACTATTCCTAATGAAGAAATGCCTCCACTAAACAAATCTCTTTCTTTCAAATTAGATAAAAGAGATGAACGCGTAATGCGTTCTCCTAAAATAAATCGGCATTAGCACATCTGATTACGTAGAATGCATTTTAACATACGATTATGGCACATTTTGGTGAATTACATTACGGATAGCAGCTTCGCTTGCTTCATCGATATCCACAATTGGTTTAAAATTTGTGTCTGCTCTTGTGTGTGTGCAGGAAGGTAATGCTTGCAGCGAACTTGATG
Source organism: Trypoxylus dichotomus (assembly GCA_023509865.1). Taxonomy (NCBI): domain Eukaryota; kingdom Metazoa; phylum Arthropoda; class Insecta; order Coleoptera; family Scarabaeidae; genus Trypoxylus; species Trypoxylus dichotomus. The sequence continues at coordinate 26,673,496 of CM042081.1, forward strand.
TCAGCCCAAATACTCATATTTGCAGCAGCAGCGACGCGCTAAAATGCAACAATTTTATGCCGTTATTATCGTGTATGTAGATATAGAATACAATCTACCTCTCTGACAGCAGTCAACGGTAACAAGGGACGGTTGTTGTTGCGTTCTTGCTCAAAATATATAATCAGCGAACTGATTATTTCTTTCGTCTGTTGACACAATTTACGTGGTATTTTCGTAAATATACGTCGACTAGTTCTAAAAGGAATTTTTGGATATGCAAAGCAATTAAATAATTCGCCGAAAACTAAACAAACCAACGTAAAGGAAGAAACAAGGAAAACGTTTGATGTTTACTAAAGACAACCGACAACATTGTATTTCATCAAATATAGCCAATAACAGTAACGTAAAAGTACTGCGATATGGAAAATACAATAATTAAGCAAATAACTATTTTTTTTTACATTTTTAACTTTGATAGAACGAGCCTTTGTATTAAAAAATAGTGTGTTGCGTTATCCATTGAAATTTACTCAAATTATTAAGTACTACGTTATAATTATGTACTAATTTAAAGTACTTTTAATTTATCTGTGTGGTCGCATTGCATATTTGTGACGTCGTTTGATTATATACATGAAGACGCGTTAAGGACGTGCATGTGAACTTAGAGTGCCTCGACTATATATGTTTGTTATTGTATTATGTTGCATGATAGTATTTAATATGTGTTACAAATTGTTTCTGTATTTTCCAAATCATATGAAGCGACTTTTATTAAAATATAATTTACGAATTGTAGAAATGTTTTTCGGGTTTTGTCGTGTATTCACTGTTTTACTTGACATTTCACTGATCATGCTGTCAGCTTCTTCAGAAGTTTTCTGAAGACTGGTGTTGTCTCGTGCTTCTCGCTATATATCCTTCTTTCTGTCCCGCTTTGCTGATCCGTAACTGCTTTGTGAAGAACTCCGAACATTCCATCGAGATACTACAACAACACGAAATAACAAGGAAGATTTACTGGTATCTTTTGACGTCGAATCACTCTTCACCAAGGTACCAGTGGAATAAACACTAGAGATCGTCAAGCAACAACTAACACCAAAAGGACTACAGCCGAATCTGATTAATTTGGCAACACTTTGCCTTACTTCGACCTACTTCCTATGGAATGGAGAATTCTACGAACAAGCGAGTAGTGCCGCAATGGGATCTCCTCTATCACCTGTCATCGCCAACATCCTTATGGAAGCATTCGAACATGAAGCCATCGAATCTAGCAGGATGAAACCTACATGCTGGTACAGATATGTAGATGACACTTTTGTTATATGGCCGCACGGACCAAGGACTCCAGAGGAATTCCTGCAACACATCAATAGACAACATGCTAACATTAACTTCGCCATGGAGATCGAAGAGGACGGCAACTTACCATTCCTAGATGTCCTAGTGGAGCGCACCGACAGCAACAAACTGGGCCACAGTGTGTACCGGAAGAAGACTTACACAGATCGATACCTCCATGCAACATCCCACTACCATCCTCAACAGAAGAGATCTCTCATCAACACATTGTTAAGAAGAGCGGAGAAAATCAGTGACGAACATCACAGGAATAGTGAAATACATCACGTCAAAAACCCCTTGCAGAAGAACGTCTACAGGACAAAAGATATAAGGAAATCACGGAAACAGAAAAAGGACGAAAACCAACAAAAACCAGCAGCTTACGTATATCTTCCATACATAGCCAGAGTCACCGATAGGCCAAAAAAAGACCCCAGGAGGAAAGAACGTTACCACACGATACAACACGGTGACCACAATCGACTAGCTACCAACGTGTGACCAAAACTACGAGCAAAAGACATATACGAACTAAAATGCCAATGTGGAAGAACCTACATCGGTCAAACAGGACGGAGTATTCAGTGCAGGGTGAAAGAACACGAGAGAGGCGCACGCCTCAGGTATATTGAAAGATCCGCTGTAGCAGAACACCTGCACCGACAAGGAGAGCACCGGATAACCTACAGGAACGTTAAGGTATTAGCCAGGACCAGGACTACTACCCGAGGATAATACGCGAGTCAATAGTAGTAATGAAAAATACCAACAACTTCAACTGCGAAGAGAGATGCAAGATTAGCAACACGTGGAAGTTAAGACTGCGAAGTCATCATACAACGAACGACGCGATTCAACGGAACGGAACGGTTACGGATCAGCAAAGCGGAACAGAAACAGGCTATATAACGAGAAGCAAGAAACAACAACAGCAGTGTTTAGAAACCTTCTGAAGAAGCTGACAGCATGATCAGCGGAACATCCAGTAAAACAGTGAATACACGACAAAACCCGAAAAACATTTGTAGTATGAACTACGGTCGTGAAAGCCTACACTCAACTATATAGTTAACGAATTTTACATTTCTTCTTCTTTTAGAATTGATTCTACAATTGACTATAACAAGATTAGTAAATGGACTTTTTTATTGAGAATAGTCCTGCAATGATGTAAATAGTGGTCTTCTGTATATAACATATATTAACAAACATTAAGAATATTAGACATAAAGTTATTGGTGGTAAGGACAGACATAAGGTTTTCGGGTTAAAGCAAAACACACCGATAAGTAAAGCTGAAATACCATTTGTTGGTAGTAATAAAATGTTAATAATATAGTTCTATATTAACAAAGATCAGAATTATTATAGACAAAGCAGTTTTTATAGAGACATGGAGATTTTTAAACAGATTGTTGCTCGTTGTTATTAAGATCATACAAATGTAGAAGACATAGAGTCTCTATTCAAACTAATAATAATTTCTTCGATATCATCATCGATTTTATCTACTCTTCACATTTTATCCTCCATTGTAAAAAATATTATTTAGTAGCAGTCATCAAAGAACAGTTATAGTAAATACCTCTATTCACATGAGCAATACAATTTTTCCAATTCTCTCTGGAAACCTGTTCGTATCCCTAGTTAACATTTTTCGCTTTAAATGTTGTGTTATCCATACGCACATACTGCTTCACCTTCGCTCAAATCATTTCAATAGGATTTAGCACACCGTAATATTGTATAGCCAAATCTTACCGCAATGTCTTTAAGTCTATATTTATTGTAATTAGACTTCACTTACGATAACAACAATCCTTCTTGTACAGGAACATGTTTCCAAGGTAGTAGCGAAGGTAAACCGTATCTACAGTATTTTTCTTACTTATTACATTTTCGTTGCCTGTATGAATTAATTCATACAGGCCACGAGGTGCTGTTATTTCCATTGTTACACCTTCTACTAGGGCCTATCTCCTTGAAGTTATTATACTCTCAGTCCAAACTTAAATAGGCCAGCATTCACTCGCGATTCGTCAGTATATACAACATCTCGAACCTCTTACCTGTATTTTCCTATATCTTTTGAGTAACTATGTCCATCTTATAATTTCATCACGTTCATTCATAATACTTTTTGCTAAGTTCTTCAAATGCAAAACCGATATCTAGCAATAGCGTTCTCTTAAAGTTTAGAATAATGATATCCATATTAACGGTTGTTACTATATAGCTAAGCGTAGGGCGAATTTTACTTAAAAGGAAGCAATGCACTTTGCGATGTATAGGTGTTTGAGCTTACATATTATATATTAGTGTGCGAGCATTCTTTTCGCAATCCTCTATCTTTAGATTCCTCTTCTGTGGGGATTTAAATACTCTTTGTTATGTGCAAAGTGAATATATAGTCCTTTCACTTCAGCCCAAAGCTTTGTTTCTTTGCCAGCAGCTGATAAATTAATCGACTTGTTAAAATAGCAAAGCGCATTCAAAATCATTTGCTTTTCTTTACTACGATACACCTCGCCTTTACTTCACCGCAAGATCCAGATTCTAAAACATATATAAACATAATATGTTATTGTATCAATTTTCTTCTATCAATCTAATACTTTCTAGTCCGAAACCCGCTGATGACTAATTTGCTCTCAAAAGAACAGATTTACTAGGTATATATAGTCCAGGCACTCTAAGTTCACATGCACGTCATCAATAAATCGTGACGTCAGCTTTTACGCCGTTGCCACTCGTTATCAAACCTAACCTAACACACTAATGTAACCTAACTTCTATTACTTTATTTATTATGGTATATCAAATAGATAATTTTAATAATCGGCACTACAGAATTTAGTAAGAAGTATCTAACAATACGTAAAACTGTTCAAACTACGAAAACTAAATATATCTTGCCTGAAGGAAAAAAAAAATTTATTAGTAGTACTTGAAATTATTTACGAATTAAATAAAAAAAAACAGGTAATGAACCAGAATTACTTTATTAAAATATTTGCATCGTATAATTTCTGCTTTTGTATGGTGGATGCTGTTCGACCAAGTTACCTGCATAATTGTTGCTAATGCTTCGTCCCACATTTTCATGCAGTTGTTAATACCATAGCCATCTCTTCCTACGTGACGATTGTAATACGTTTTTGCAATTCCCCATATGTTTTCAATAGGGTTGAATATACAGTGGTACGAAGGTAATCTTAGCACTGTGTGGCCATGTGCACGTGCTAGTTCGTCTATCACATATTCCTTCGGTGGTTTATGCCTAAAACATATACACTATTACTTACTTGCTTCAACTTATTTTAACGAATACTCACAAAGCAACTAGATGTAATAACTGATGTTTTAACATGCTAAGATCATATGTAATGTTGTTATTTGCCAGCAATTCTTGAATATTGCCTTTTCTCCAACTAGCACCTGGTGCCTTGTTTTTTAATTCAGGGTGATAACTATCGTTATCCATAATGATCATAGAATTAGGTTTTATATTTGGTAACAACTGCATCATAAACCATTTTCTAAAATTTTCTTTCTTCATTTCTCCGTGGTAATCATGCCCTCTTGTTTTTGAACGTAATATAAGTGAAGTACCTGGTATAAAACCATCGCTATTGCCTGCATGTAAAACTATGTACTTATAAACAAGCTTGGTGAGAAACAGAAATTATATTTATAATAAAACAAACCTCTTGCCTTCAGTCCACGAAGACCCAATGTTTTTTAAAACTTTTCCTAATGAAAAAATGGCTCCACTAAACAAATCTCTTTCTTTCAATTTACATAAAAGAGATGAACGTGTAAGGTGTTCTATAATAAATCGGCATTAACACAACTGATTACGTAGAATGCAGTTTAACACACGATTATGGCACATTTGGTAAATTACATTGCGGATAGCAGTTCCACTTGCTTCATCAATTGGTTTTAATTTGTTTCTTCTCTTGCTGCAGGAAGGTAATGCTTACAGCGACTTTGCCGAGCTTGATATTTTGCTCACAGCCCAAATACTTAGATCTGCAGCAGTCAATGGTAACAGGGAACTGTTGTTGTTGCGTTCGTGCTCAAAATATATAATCAGCGAACTGATTATTCCTTTCGCCTGTTGACACAATGCAAGTGGCATTTTCGTAATTATCCGTAGATTAGTTCTAGAAAGAGCTTTTGGATATGCAAAGCAATTAAATAATTCCACGAAAACTAAATAAACTAACGTAAAGGCAGAAACAAGGAAAACATTTGATATTTACTAAAGACAACCGACAACATTGTATTTCATCAAATATAGCCAATAACAGCAACGTAAGAGTATTGCGATATGGAAAATATAATAATTTAGTAAATAACTATATATATATATATATATATATATACCTTTAATTTACCTGTGTGGTCGCATTGCATAGAAGAGCACTATTTAACAAAGTATTTTACATTAAAGGAAAGTGGAAAGAGTAAACAGTAATGAAGCTGTCCAATAATTAAAGGAGGAAGGAACGTATCTAGGAGCTACAAAAGCAAGAAAATATAAGTGTTTTGAAATAAATTTCGATTGAGTTGCCAGTTACTTGTTGTAAATCCCTATTGAACATGGGCGAAGAAGTAAACCATAATTTTACAAATATTTCAAATACATATATTTCACACAACGTAATAACGCATGGGCTGAAAAGTCCCGGGCCTAACACATAGATGACGCTAGTTTTATTGCAGTCACCTTTCTCTCAGTTAGTACTAACCTTCAAAAGACAGCTGTTAAAATTTCATGATATTCTATTCATTAGTTTGTGAGTTATTGTGCTAAGGATCACGCTACTTTTGTTATTTTCAAAACAATGGATCAAAAACAATTTCGTGTTTTAATTTTACATTGCTTCTTGATGGGGAAAAATACCGTTCAAGCGAAGCAATGGCTTGAAAAGTGTTATGGGGACTCCGCTCCATCAGAAACAACAATAAAACGTTGGTTTGCTGACTTCAAACGTGGTCGTAGAGATACCGATGATGCAGAACGCAGTGGACGTCCAAATGAAGCGGTAACACCAGAAAATATCGAAAAAATCAACAAAATCGTTTTGAATGATCGAAAAGTGAAGTTGCGTGAGTTAGCTGACATCGTAAATATATCAAAAGAACGTATTGGCTTTATATTGCATGAGCATTTGACTATGAGAAAGCTCTGTTCAAAGAGGGTGCCGCGTTCTGAGCAGTGTTTGGCCATGTTTAAACGTAACAAACCGGAATTTTTGCGTCGATATGTGACAATGGATGAAACATGGAGCCATCGCTTCACTCTGGAATCAAAACGATCGTCATCTGAGTGGACAGCAACTGGTGAACCTCGTCCAAAGCGCCCGAAAGCACAACAATCGGCTGGAAAGGTTATGGCCTCCGTATTTTGGGATGTGCGTGGTGTAATATTGATCGACTATCTTGAGAAAGGAAATACCATCAACAGTGAATCTTATATAGCGTTATTGGAGCGTTTGAAGGCCGAAATTGCAAAGAAACGACCGCATATGGCAAAGAAAAAAAATTTGTTTCATCAAGACAACGCACCGTGTCACAAGTCAATCAAAACAATGGCAAAACTACATGATTTGAACTTCGAATTGCTCCCACATCCACCGTATTCGCCAGATTTGGCTGCCAGTGACTACTGGCTGTTCGCAGACCTCAAAAAAATGCTCGCCGATAAGAAATTTCGCACGAATGAAGAGGTTATCGCTGAAACTGAGGCCTATTTTGAGGCAAAATATAAATCGTTCTACAAAAGTGCTATTGAAATGTTAGAGTGGCGCTGGAATGATTGCGTTGCTCTTGATGGAGATTACGTTGATGAATAAAGCTAATTTTGAACCAAAAAAACCGTGTTTTCTTTGTTAGGCCCGGGACTTTTCAGCCCATGTTTTATACTGGAAATATTTATAAAATTGTATTTTACTTCTTCGCCCATGTTCTTTCAAATAAACATGAGAAAATAAAATACGTAGATAGTAAAATAATGTGTAATAAGTATAATGAATCCGATTCCAGTGTAAATTAATTAGGCGATAACCACGAAAGATCCTGTTTTAGGTAAAGGCTTAGATATTACATTGCATGGATGGCATAAGAAAAATATCTAGAAAGAATTAACACCATATTTTAGTGAAAGGACATGAATTGTGAATACACGAATCTTGTTTATTATGGGAACATAGAGTGATTGTACCAGAGAAGAAAAGAATGTTATAAAGTTGTTACATAAAGGAAACCTGGGAGTAGTAAGAATGAAAGCGTTGGCTAGGAACTTGGTATGGTGGAGTAGAATATTGAACATATAGAAAACATGGTAGCACAATGTAACATGTGCCAAATAACACGGAATAGTAAGAAGAAGCAACCGTTTCACAAGTGGCCTTGGACCAACGGAGTATTTGAAAGAATTCACATAAATTTTGCAGAAAAGATTGATATACATTTTTTGAAACTCTATCATTCTCACTCTTGATGGTTTAAAGTAGGTAAGGTAATGAATAGAGCAAATACTGAAAATATTATAGAAGAACTTAGAGGTACTTTCGCAGCCTACGTGTTACCTGAACACCTAATATCGGATAATGGTCCATAATTTACGTCATGCGAGTTTAAACACTTATGCGAACAGAATGAAATGCAATACATTAAAATACCTCTTTGTCGTCCAAAATCCTATGAAGCAGCCGAACGTTTGGTCCAAATAATAAAAAAGCTTCTACTTGAATAAAAATCCAATTTAATGATAAAAAAATCAATATCCATAATAAAACTATCAATATTTTATTTTCATATCAAAATATTCCACATTCGAACTAGTAAAACATTATTTGAACAATTTTTAAATAGAATTCTGAGTACTAGGCTAACAATGATGAAATCGCTAACAGTAATTTAGATAAAGCAAATGCCTGAAATGTCTAGAAAGCCTACAACGCATTTGAAATTCACTGATACTGTATTTGTTCGTACAATTAGGAACATAGAAATAAAATGAATTCCCAGATTAATAACAGAAATAAAAAGTCCTGTCAAATATATACTTAATGTGGGACAAGATACTGGATTTGTACACGCCGACCATCTTCGATTTTGACACTATAATGAGAAAAAACATAGAATGGGTAAGTTAATAACGATAGCGACGAAGGAAATACCGTGGAGGTACATCCTATGGTACATCCTACCCTCTTAAAAAAACTCGCAAAGTTGTCAAAAAAGAAGGGAGAAGAGAATAGGAAACAGACAACGCTAACCAACTACAAGTAGGAACGTCTATTAGATCTATGGAATCAACCGAATCTAGTAACCTTACATGTTAAACTCTCATTAGCCTTAGACAATCTGGTAGAATTAGGAACCCGATTGTAAAACAATTTATAAAGGGGGAAAGGGTGTAACGTATATGTATATGTAGTTATAAGTTTACATGAAATAGAGGGAGGGTGCCATCAAACATAAATAAGCGCTGTTGTCGCAACAAAGTTGGCAATACAAACCAGAGTCATAGTTAGTTGTAAGGGAATAAGAAACAATAAATTTCGTAAGTCAATGCGTTTGTTGTTTATTTAAACCATGAGATACACAACGCATGTCATATACTTATGCAGTAAAGTAAAGTAAAGTAAACAAAAATAAGTACATATTGTAATTATATTATTGACTTAATATTTCCATATACATACATTCGATAAAATAATACCGCTTAGGTGTTGTCAGCAGGTTTAGTTTTGGAAACACCAATAATATAGAAAACCATGTCTACACGCTGCCTGCTTGACCACTAACACTCTTTTTTATTTTGTAGGTGGTACAACAGTTTATGTATTCCTTATGTTCAGCAAAATTGATGTTATATTACTTCATTTTGGTCAATTAAATTAGGAATAAACAAATCTATTTATTTGAAATTGTCCAACAAACGCTTATTTAAGTCAAATCGCATTTCTTAAGAACAACATATTCATTTTGCTTCTCACGTGGACAATCTCCATTAAAATGAACTATAATATACTTTCGAATAAAAAATACAGCTACATACTTCAAGTAGGCAAAAGTAAGGATACGTTTCTTACTATGCAGGCAGGTGTTCAGTGCCAATGAACGCAGTGCAAACATATTGTAGTCGTAATTCCTAATTTAAGTTATGTGAGATGGTACTGAGCAGTGCAGCAGATGTACATGAATAATGAAAATAATAGGTAAGAATGATAATGATTAATAACAAGATTCTAAGCACTCCTAATAAATTTGATTAATTGAATTCGCAGGTACCTATGAGTTGGTGTTTGAAGCGTTGTTGTATTTTTGTGGGTGACAAGTCCGTACTTGTAACTACTCACAACTCGTCAGTAATTGCAAATTTAATTCAAGAATAATATATTTTCTTGATAATATATATTGAATAACTAATGTACACAAACAAAACAAAATAGCTGCCACATAACTAACAAAAGTAGTATTTCCAGCAGCGGTTATACTATCATAATATCAACCACTTATACTATTATTCCTGTCACTTATTCGCTTATATACGACTGGGTTTGTTATTGAGTGGGCGACCACACACCTACTGTTATATAATTAAACATTATGAACATTTAACTAAATTTAAACAGGGAATGCAATTGATTTCTTAGTTGCATTATTATAACAAGACACCGAATTATGTGCAAAGTGCAAAAATTTAATTTAATTTATTTATTATATTTTACGTCTATTTGTAGATGTTTTACACTGATTAAAGTTAATTAACGCTAATTAATTTTAATCAGTGCAATACATCTAGATATAGACGTGAAATATAATAAATAAATTAAACTAAATTTTTGCATCTTCCATATAATAATACTTCGAACCCAGTATGACATTACTTATAGCAATAATAATACTTTAGTTTTAAGAGTAATCAGAAATTGTCATGATAAATATGTTAGTTTCGTGGAATGGAATAAGCGCTATACTTTCTTAAAAGCATATTACACTGCAAAAATAATGAAAAAAAATGAATAATGTTGCTTGTGTGTAATGTTGGACATTGTCTAGTTCTATGGCAAGTAAAAGATATACATTAACTGCGTTAATAATTCCCGTAAGGAACTACCAGGGATTTTGAAAATGTCCGAGTGTTGCAAGTACAGCCTGTGCCCCTGTTACTATTTTCATAATTTCGTCAAGTGAATTTTGAACCTATGTGCACAGGCACGCTTAATTTAGAATAATAATTCGCTTGACGAAATTATGAAAATAGTAACAGAACAGTACATCTGAAGACAACTATAAAATTGGGTAATATTACCCTTGTGCAAATATAAAATTTAACTGTACAGTTACAAATAATTATACCTTATAATATTTTTTAACTGAAAAAGTACGCAACTAAGTGAATATGCTATATGTACCAAGATTACTTAAGTAAGTTACTTAAGTTTCTTAAGTAATATTCGCTTGTAAATACCGTTCAAATTTTCACCTGCACGAGGTAATAAGTACACGGCATCTTTTGTGCAGAATCCAACATCATATGCATCCACAGCGCCAGACCATACATTTCGCCGAGAGATATTAAAATATTTAAGAAAATTGAGCGACCCATCAACTGTGAAACACAGTCAGTCAACTGGTTCTTAGTGACAAGAAACATGAAAGCTGATAGTCATCACCAAATATGTTAAGTATACAATGAAACTAACACGCAAAAACAGATGAGATTGTTCAATGAAGGGCCAAAAAGCGTCCATTATGGATCATGTCATGGCTGGCCATTTTGGGTCAAGAACGATCTGGTGCAGGCAACTGACACCAAAGTTTAAGAGTGCAGAAGATTTTCCACCACACCTTCCTGTGCAGTAAGCGTTTCGATACGGACGATAAAGTAAAACATGACTATGAATAACTATCGTCCCATGAGGCAGAGAGTATCAAGAAATTCGCTCGTCACGACAAATATTTAAATCAACCAGGAACTTTTGTAGAAAAGTAGGTAATTGTGCATGCGTTCAGAAAATAAATGTTTTTGAAAAAAATGTTTATTTCATTTATTTAAAAAAATATACTTTAGTGGGGATAGTGCTACATTTCTGTAGTCAATATAAAATTGATCTATTATTAAAAAGTATTTATTAAATTTTAGCGAGTTGCAGGCACGACAAATCCATTTGTGTACTATTAAATATAATGAAATACTATTTGGTACAAAATTGCTATTTTCGTTGAAAGCAATAAAAGATTATCACAAATAACTGATTAAGCTAATTAACGCTAATTAACTTTAATCAGTGCAGTACATCTACATATAGACGTAAAATGTAATAAATAAATAAAATAAAATAAAATATATGCACTTTGCATATAATCCGGTCTCTAGTTATAATACAATTTACTATTCTACCACAAACTGGTTGCGAAAAACATCTTTTTGTACCAAAGCAGAAAGTGATTATAAGTTTCGATAAATGCATTCATCAAATCCGTCGAAAATAGAATTACTATCACTTGTTGCTTTCTAAACACAATCAGTAAAGTTAAAGATTAATAAAGGACTCTGTAGGGGTTTGAGGCACTGCTCTTGTGCAGTTAACACTAAACGCTGCCATATCTTTAATTTAAAATAATTGGTTGGCACATATATGATTAGATGATAGATTTTATTAGAAAAAGTTTCTGTGTAGGTTGTCGATATTTTTGGTGAACTGACTTTCTATAAATTGAAATAGAACATACAAGACACAAATATAACACAACACAAGAAAATATCAGTAAATTTTTTATTAACTTTGATTGATACATGATTTAAAACATACTTTTATTCCGTTTGTTATTTATATATTACTCATGGTGCAAAAGTATAAAAGCTAGCATATTTATAATAAATTAAAGGTTACTTTCACATGTCAATTTTAAATAGAAAACCCCCTATTTATTTTCTAGTTTCTTCCACTGTTTTGGAAACATTCATATTTCTTTCGCAATATGTTAATCACCTGGTTTTCTCTTACGACCTTTTTTAGGAGTTTCCATCTTAGAAATCTATAACTTTACAAATATTAGACCATAGAAATTTTACATACATCAATCGGCGACATCACTAAAAACTGTAGTATTTCAAAAAAGAAACATGGCGAAGTAGACAATAAAAATAGCACGACAAACGCTGAACCGAATTTGACTAATGACAGAAACAAGTATGTTAGCAAAGATACAAAACACGCCAAATAAGCAGACAAAGCTCCTAGTTCTAAAAAGGATATTTAGATGTGGATCCATATAAGCTAATAAGCGAGGGATATGCTCTATAAAACCGGATACCTCGAAACCTGAGTAACATAGTCTATAGTCGTGCGGCATAACGATGCATGTTACAAAATTAATAACACCATAAAAATATGTTCCCATCGATTCATAATACTTGGCTCAAATTTTTAACTATATCTATTTTTCCTGTAACTTGATATTAGTAACACTTTCGGTTGCACCTGTGATGAGTTGAAACAAATTTAATAAAGATGACTGTATATATTCGATCACGCTAGAATGAAGGGGTATTTAAAGGAAAATCGTGTGTAACATGTCAGAGAGAATATTTTGTGTAGCATGGGTGGTTTCAAGAGAACCTATTTTGATGAATAAGCCCGTGAATACTTAAACAACAAATATTTTTAGGAAACTTGTAATGTACAGCAATCAGTACAACGTTAAGTGATTTATTTACATTTAAATCACTCTTAACTAAGAAGTTTTAATTCTTATAATATGCAAATGTATGTATTTATATCTTATGTTATCTAGTTGACACTACATAGACTTATCATATTTGCATAGGCGGATTGTACTCTACACTGGATTATGGAAGGTACCCCATAAATCAACTGCAAAAGTATTCAATGGATGCCATTGGTTTTATCGAAATTATTTACGTCAACACAATTATTCCAATACGCTAATTTTCTTTATCACTTCGAGACATGGCGCCTTACATTCTGCGTTGAGGAAAAAAACGCTAAATTAATTATTTGAATATAGTAAGCCCGCGTAATCTAAGAGATTTAACTAGATTATGTTGAGCTTTGTTTGAACATGCGTTCGTCTTAATTTTAGATTCTGCAGCTTAACTGTTTGTTTATTAAAATTTTTCCAAACATTACGTAATGCTTAAATTAACACACACAAACAAACATTTATAATTACTTCAGTTTGTGCTGTTTACACTAAAACAGTTTGCAAATGCAATAATGCAATTAATGTAGATGATTTGAATAGTTTCAAGATTCATTACTTAAATGAAAAAAAAATTACCGGTAGTACTCCAACAGTTCGTAAAAAGGAATTTATGGGTTCAACTACTACATTTATAACTTGTACTCTTATTATGTATGCTGTGCTAATTGTTAATAATTCCATATCTACCAACAACATATTCAGGAAATGCTTCAGGTGTGGCAAGAACTGAATCTTTGTTAATGTAAATACCTAGGTACAATAGCTAAATAACTTAATACACAGAAATGGTATTGTAGCGTCATAGCTGCATCGATTTACTGACATGGTTTGTAACTGGTAACTGTAATTATTACTTAGTACTTTGTGTTACAATTAAGCCGACTTATTACGACAGATATGTTTAAAAACCTTCTTTAATACTTAGAGCTTACGTAGTGGAGAAGTAGGTAAGTAACACTCCTCATAAATCTGTAAACTGCTTTATCTAGGACTATCGCACAGTGAAGATAGCATACTTAGTCTGTTCGAAAATTGAAATAAACATTCTTCCGCTGTACTGCATTATAAGCTTAATTTCATTTTGTGACAAGAAATTATTTAGTCGCTGAATAAGAAAAAGAACATATCGGTGGAGAAGAAATCAAAGATTTGTGCTTTCGTAGAAACGATAATACACCTTAGGCGTAAGGTAGCACGAAGAGGTGTTTCTCATCAAATTGTAGCAGGAAGTGCTAGATTAATTAAAGCGAAGATATTCCTGGAAGGCGACAATATTGTAGCAAAAAAGGCAACTGTTTAAGGTGGTCCTGCAATTATAGAAAATAGTAAAATAAAGCCGTATAGTATCCTTGAAGGCTCTTTATCAAATCATCAAGGAACGAAGTGTAAACATATCCCATCGAAGAATGCAGAAGCGCTTTATGCAGCCGCATTAGAAGGTTGGTATCTAGTAAAAAAGTGAAAATTACTAAAGCGCAAAGAGAGAACTCGCTATCGTAGGCTGAACAGCACGCGAATTATAAATGTCATTTTTGAAAATTTCTGGTTTTTATTTATTAATGTTTAGGAACAACTTCCTACGTCCTTAGTATGTTAGTAGATGATCAGGTAAATGTTATAAAGCAGACGGTGATGTGTAAAATATCTACCTTTTTTAAACGTTTAATCATGAATTATAATACCAGGTACAGGGATACTGCGGTGGAAACCAACACAAAAACATTTTGAAATATTATTTATTACCGTATATTGAAAGGTTAGGTAAAACTAGCAGACAGTACATATTTATGTATGACAATACTCCGTACTATAGAACACAATCTATTTAAATGTTTTACGGTTGAAAAATACGCCATTCTTGGACTGAAAATCCAATAGAAGATATATAGAATATTTTGAAAACTCAAGGCCCTTAGAAGAGAGGAATAGTAACGAAGAATTAATCAGAAATATTGAAGATGTGTGAAAAAGCATCGGTAAAATAAAACTGGTAATACTAAAGTTTGTACAACGCATGCCCAGAGAAACAGAAGGCCCAAAATTAGGTCAAACTGCATTCTGAGTACTGTGTATTTAATAATCTAATAGTTGAAACTTGTTTTATATGTGGAATTCCTATAATTTCTTGGCAATTACTGTATTTAACTTTTATGGTGTAGATACCATACTTAAAACTAAAAACATAAAATTTTAAGACTCAATGAACTGAGGAAATAGGTAAGTTCGACAGTGTTTTAAATTGAGGTTTAAAACCTTAAACGGAAAACATATATCACTTCACAAACCTTCCAATTGTATTAAACTATGTAAGATCCTGGAAACAATGGCTGTGAAATTGAGATTGAAACTGTCAAACGGTAGCAAAATACATATTATTCCAAAAGTCCACAATATTACCAAAAACTTTTAATAGAAAATTTTAAATCCGGTCAATCAAAAATATCTCTGAGATTACTAATGAACTGTTAGAGAAAGTGTTTTTGATATTGTCGTTAGCGTTGCTGTCATTGTACACTAGGGTGACAGAATAAAATGGACACCAGATAAAGCGGTATAAATATGTAAACAGCTAAATTCTAAGAACGAATTAAGAACTTTCTCTTGTCATTAGGGTAGGGGTAGATGTATCGGAAGAAATTCGTCATAGTTTACTATCGTTACAACTATGCCTCGCTTACAAGGTTCGAGTGATATTAGCGACTTCACCCGCATCGTTGGCCAGAGTGAACGCGGCGCTTCGCAACGTGAAATAAGTAAATTTTTAAATATTCCGTTGTCCACAGTTAACCGTGTGATTACACAATTTAAACGCAAGGAGAAAACAACAGTGGAGCTGAGACCAGGTCCTGCCGGACCTTCTGAAAGAAGTAAAAGGGTGCTTGTGCGCGAAGTGTTAAGAGAACCGCGAAAAGTACAGCTGAGCTTGCGGCAACTTCACAGAAAAGTCAGCGCACCGTTCTGCGATACCTCTACAGTGTGGGGATGTATAAAAGGCTGGCAAAGAAAAAATCTCTCCTTACAGCGTTTCAAAAACGGCGCCGAATGGCTTGGGCAATCGAAACGCAAACGAAGCCCGAAGAGTTTTGGCGGTCTGTCATTTTTTCAGACGAAAGCAGATACTGCCAATTCAGTGATAGTGGTCGTACGTGGGTATGGAGACGTTCGTCACAGCAACTGGACGACAAATTTTTGTATCAGACGGTGAAATACGGCGGAGTGAACATCATGGTGTGGGGCGCGATATGGTATGGTGGAAGATCGCAATTAGTAATCTGCAACGGAAATATAAATGCGGCAAAATATATCGGAATATTAACAGAAGGACTACTACCGATATTCGACAACGCCATTTTATCTAAAGAAGACGCCACTTTTATGGAGCATGGAGCACCAGGAACAGAGGATTCGGATTTTACCATGGCCAGGCCAATCACCAGACATGAATCCTATAGAGAATGTTTGGCACATTATCCAGACAAATATGGCGAAACGACCCCGAAAACCCAGCAATAAGGAAGAACTTGTGGCAGCTGTTACAGAAGAGTGGTTAAATATTCCAGAAGACACTATTAATCATTTAATAGATTCTATGCCACGACGACTCGCAGCACTTCGCGCAAGTAAACGTGGATCGACAAAATATTAGTCTAATTTAAAAATTTTAAAATATTTTGTATATATAACGAGAATAGAATCTTTTTTTAATTAGTAGGTGTCTATTTTATTCTGTCACCCTAGTGTAGGTAGAATTATCATGACTATTCGATGCTAACACCCTCTATGAATTTTTATAAAAGTTTTCAGCATAACAGTTTATGCGATTATGCGTGTCTCGGAGAGGAAAAAACTGATAATCATGGTACTCCCTTTAGTGTGGACACATCCCTATCTTAATTGTTGTATAAAATAGATGCTAACCGCAATGAACAGAATCTTCACTACAGTTTCTATTTTTTTCTTTTAGCGTGATTTGAACTGTAGAAAATTGATAAAGTGATTGAATTGTTTTATTTTCTAGGTTGTACCTCATTGTGCGTCATTGATGACTGCGCATATTGCTTTAGTATAGTTAGTTAGTCGCCAATATCGACCGATTAGTGCGAAGTGTGTTCCTATTCTTTTCCTGTCTCTTCTGACTTTTTTGCTCTGTTCCAATCCTTCAAATCTTCTTAGGATTGAAAACTACAATATGAATTCTCCATATGGTTTGATGGTCTTGTGCCAGAGAAGGAAATCAATTGTGATACGAGTAAAGCTATTTTTATCGTTAAGCAATAAAGGAAGTATTACTGCTTAACAATACCCAAGCTCTTGTTTTCGGAAGTAAAGGATTGCATCGCATCTATTATATGCTTCTGCGAACAAGAACGCCATACTCGCGTTTCAATTACTCTTAATCGTTGTAAGGTTAGTAATGGCGTTGTTTATATTATTATCAAATATATTTCTTTATTAAAATGTATTAAATGTTGTGCAGAACCACGATGAAGCAAAATATGTCTATTACTTACATATGGCAATTCAATACAATAAAATCATCACGAGGTAATGAACCAAAGACAGTTTTTAAGTAAGTATTATGATTTATTACATGTTATACTTTAACTGCCTATCATTATAATTGGTAACAGACTTTTTGAGAAAATAGTTAATGCTTCTACTAAAGTAGAAATTGTGGACTAATTATCAAAATACAATAAACTTACTCACCATATTCGTCAAAAAGGTTTTTAGGGGGTATATACCATACCTCTGAAACCCACTAGTTTTGTTTATCAAGGAAAACCTTATACTATTGAATGCTTTTGATAGGTCTAGAGAAACTCCGGCTATCCAATTCTTTTCAGATATCATTTGTATTATTTTACTGACGGCCATAGAAATAACTTTGGTTGAACTTAAACTAATACTAATATTAATATTAAACCACCGTTGGTATTAGTAATTATAAAATTACAATTCCCTTATAATTAACCAACGTAATTAAATTCCTGAAAAAATATTAGTCTCGGTAGGACTTGAATCCACGACCTCTGCGTTACCGGCGCATTGTGCTACATCACGATACGGAATGTGATTTCAAATCGCTTTTAATATATAGATGTCACAATGTCTGTAGATATATCGTAATATCTCACAGACACAATTTTTTGGTTGATCTTCCTTGTACATACGAGGAAGGTGCCATAAATTCTCGGCCTGATATAGAAAAAAGAAACTTGGAACAATATAAGAAATTTTATTTTTGAATGTAATCTCCCCTAACTTTTATACATTTATTACAACGATGAATTAATAATTCGATAACCTTGAACAACTTTCGCCTTTCTGAGACGATGTTCATCAGATCGCCGTCATTCCATGGACTCCCTTTTCGATAGAGGATCGTAAAACCGAACCATTGTTTCATCCTCTGTGATAATGGATTCCAAGATCGGTTTTGAGCCGTCTTCACACACGTTTAAAAACGCGCGCATTCAACTCGACGTTCACGTTGGAGAGCAGAAAGAATCATCTCACACTAATTTTATTCATACCCAAATGGTTATGGAGAATTCAGCGAATACTTGTTTCGGATATGTTTATTATCTCTGCTAATTTCTTCACTTTCAAACGGCGACCTTCTAGCACTAAATCTTCAATAATTGAAATTTGTTGAGACGTTATCACTTCACTTGGTGGATCCGACCGTTCAGCGTCTTCCAGGGATTCTTGCCCCATACGGAAACAATTTGCCCATTTTTTTACAGTGGAATACAAAGGAGATGAAAAACGCCGTCTAAATGGTGTTTTATGTGATTAGGAGTATGCCCTTCTTTTGTTAAAAATTTGTTGACCGTGCGGTACTAAATTTTCATTACTTCAGATATTTTCATGTGCTAGTTACGTTAGTTGGCTGGCTACTAAAGCTACTACTCTTCGAACTATCATATTTATAGCGTAGATCTCGCGTATGTGTATGCATGTCGTGACGGAGTTTGAACACGTTTGAACCTGTATAAGCCTGCCAGGCCGAGAATTTATGGCATCTGCCTCATATGTATTCTGAAATGAAGTTAGAGGTTTACAGAATTCACTGAACATTATTATTAGCCACTAATATAATGGGTATATAATTCTCCATATTTATTTCATCACCAATGTTATAGATCGGTAGTTAAAGATAGCAACTACAGTAGCTGTAGTAGTGTAGAACACCATTGATCTATTATCCCTGAAAACACACCACGTACTTTCACTGCTTTGAGTATTATGGTTACCCATAATTACGTAATAGAAATTGAAGCTATTCGCAGTTTCATCAGCGATTTGCCTAACACATGGGCTGAAAAGTCCCGGGCCTAACACATAGATGACGCTAGTTTTATTGCAGTCACCTCTCTCTCAGTTAGTAATAACCTTCAAAAAACAGCTGTTAAAATTTCATGATATTCTATTCATTAGTTTGTGAGTTATTGTCTTAAGAGTCACGCTACTTTTGTTATTTTCAAAATGGATCAAAAACAATTTCGTGTTTTAATTTTACACTGCTTCTTGATGGGAAAAATACCGGTCAAGCGAAGCAATGGCTTGAAAAGTGTTATGGGGACTCCGCTCCATCAGAAACAACAATAAAACGTTGGTTTGCTGACTTCAAACGTGGTCGTAGAGACACCGATGATGCAGAACGCAGTGGACGTCCAAATGAGGCGGTAACACCAGAAAACATAAAAAAAATCCACAAAATCGTTTTGAATGATCGAAAAGTGAAGTTGCGTGAGTTAGCTGACATCGTAAAGATATCAAAAGAACGTATTGGCTTTATATTGCATGAGCATTTGACTATGAGAAAGCTCTGTTCAAAGTGGGTGCCGCGTTTGCTCACTGTTGACCAAAAACAAGAACGTGTTGATGATTTTGAGCAGTGTTTGGCCATGTTTAAACGTAACAAACCGGAATTTTTGCGTCGATATGTGACAGCATATGGACAGCAACCGGTGAACCTCGTCCAAAGCGCCCGAAAGCACAACAATCGGCTGGAAAGGTTATGGCCTCGGTATTTTGGGATGTGCGCGGTGTAATATTCGTCGACTATCTTGAGAAAGGAAATATCTTCAACAGTGAATATTATATAGCGTTATTGGAGCGTTTGAAGGCCGAAATTGCAAAGAAACGACCGCATATGGCAAGGAAAAAAAATTGTTTCATCAAGACAACGCACCGTGTCAGAAGTCAATCAAAATAATGGCGAAACTACATGAATTGAACTTCGAATTGCTCCCACATCCACCGTATTCGCCAGTTTTGGCTCCCAGCGACTGCTGGCTGTTCGCAGACCTCAAAAAAATGCTCGCCGGTAAGAAATTTCGCACGAATGAAGTTATCGCTGAAACTGAGGCCTATTTCGAGGCAAAAGATAAATCATTCTACAAAAGTGGTATTGAAATGTTAGAGCGGCGCTGGAATGATTGCGTTGCTCTTGATGGAGATTACGTTGACGAATAAAGCTAATTTTGAACAAAAAAAACGTGTTTTCTTTGTTAGACCCGGGACTTTTCAGCCCATGTGTTATGATGATCACATATCTATCTTATCAATGTCAATATTTTTCGGAGCGTTTTGTCCAGATCAACGAACTTCCAAATAGCTTTAATTTTATTTTAAAATTAAGAAATATAATTTGTCTTGTATTCTATTTTCTGTCGTTAATCCTAACTATACAACTGGCATTTAATATGAATAATGAATAATAGGAATTTATTCTTAATCTTATTATTTAACCAGAATGTGTTTACTTCATTCCATTGCTTACACTTTACCCTTTCTATAGATTCATACACATTTTTATCAGTGTAGACATCGGTAAGTGGATGGACTTGTTTGGCTATTGAGTTAATAGCAAACTGTCCCAATTAACCTACTGAAATTGCTTCCATACATATCTAAGCGAAATTTTTTAATAAAACTCTTCAAAGAAACTTTTCAGACTTTGGTTATTCTACCAGCAGTTCAAACTATGCTTCTTATATACAACGACCCGACAAAAAGGTTTTGTTACCTAGATTCTCAGATTTTACATTTTCTTTCATAAATATGTTGCTCATGCTACAGCGTCGCAGACTCTGGTAGATTCTATAATAATTCGTCGCAAACCAAAACCAAATAATTTGTCGTTGAAGCGCTATAACAGTATATTACCCACTAAAGCCACTTCATGAAACACTAAAAATCGCGCTAAATTATTTTTCACTCCATAATTCAATAAATTCAGTTGCACAACCCATGAGTTAACAAAAGTTGGAATGCTAAATTTTAAATATCGTCATTCCATTTATAAAAGAAAAGTAAAAAGTGAAACGAGTATAAAAAATGAAACTTTGACTATAGCAAAATTTAATATAAAGCGCAGTACATAGAAAAAGCATTGGGTAAGTGGATTTTTTGAAGAAAATGTCTGTTTGACAGTAGTAACATCAAAAACTTCACTGTAATTTACATATATAAAAACATAAAATACAATGAGTTTGATGTGTGTGGAAGTGCAATGCTATATGTTATAACTACGTGTCCCATCTCGCGCATTCTCTGTCACACGTACTCGATTAATTGGGCGGGGTAGTGAGAATTTTAAATCTAAGTTTATAAGTGCTTTCAAAGGACCACGACGTTCCCAATTATAATTTAAAATAACAAAGGGACGAGCGAAATTTACTTACAATTTAAATGGGAGTGATATGTAAACTTTGGGCATACGTTCCACGTTTGGTGTATAAATATTATTTATAGAAGGACGTCACCCGTAAATCGCACTTTGTTTACTGTGATCAGGACAAAGGTCCCCTTACATCACGGTGTTTTTAAACTAATTGTGTTCTACAGCCTCTACATTTAAGGGTATTCTTGTTACTTTTTCGATAGCTGGTTTATTTTAAATTTTAGAGGAAAATATTTCAATGTAAAATACCTATTTAAACCGCGCATATTTAAAAAATGTTTATAACTATACTATCCTATCCCATTTGTATAGAGTGATACATAGTTTTGCACATAAATGGAAAATCCTATGTATTAGTTTACTAAAAAAATATTTTCTTTTAAATCCTGCGTTTGAAGCGCCCCGATAAATGAGCTCAAACATAAAAATAATAGGAAAGTTGCGTTACTGAATTACTTGAAAACTTGTTCTTGAAATAGTCTGCCCCGCAGTTTATTACACCAATGAATGTAGTATTCAGAATTTTAGAGACGCTAATCTTAAAACAGTGTCGCATTTCAAATAATAATTTTAAATATACCATACATAGTGGCTCTAAAGCACATCACAATGAGCAAGGAAGCTATTATACATTAAGCCATTGGTTCGGTCAAGTTGGAGATAAAGAAAAGAAAAGATCAACTGGCCGTAAGTATGCACAATGTTTGTGTGTTTAACTTTTTATGAAACATAAAAGTGAATTGAGTAAAATATTTGTTACTGAATGCTGAGTGTGATGTGAGGTGTTTATTCGTCCATCTCCTTGAGAAAGTACTCGTTGGACATTTACTGAAATAATATATTCCAATTTGTTACGTTAGGTACATATTAATAGCACTACGTTAATCTGTTAATCATATTATGAGTTTGAATTCGTGGAAATTCGACATGCTTACGGAGATGCTTGAATTAGTGAGAAAAGCCACAATTTTTTTAAAATACTCATGCAAATTTTCTAATAATTGCCTCCTACACATCCCAATGAATAATTACTCGTAGTTGAATACGGACAACGGTAATAAACATCATAGCTTAAAGTCTGTCGTACTTTGTTGATCATATACAATGCAGGATGAACAGGATAGTGGCATTCAGAAGAAAAAGGGAAAGGGATGGTGTCAAATCAATTCTAAGAATCTCTTTGAAGATCTTTGACCCCCTTCCTCCAATTCCAAGCTTTCCAGGCAATTACGATGCATATTTCAAACAATACGTTTTCTTTCACCTAAAGGTCCATATGAAGCATTTAAATTTCTTAATAGTACAATAATTACCCCAGTTTTTGATTGTAGTAGTACAATAATTACCCCAGTTTTTGATTGTATGGAGGTAAACCATTTAATTTTAGGATATTTAACAGGGAATTAAAAGATACTATTTTTCTTTTTCGGTTCTACGTTTGTTTCCGATTTCTAGTAAAAACAAGGATTCTTGTTTTGCACAAAATAGCAGCAAAATAGATCGCAAATTATATATCTATCACTGCAGTCAAAAGTCTTGCCAGTATAATGTTCATACAACCCGAATGAGTAATTAGAAAGTGATTAATTTATATCTACAGCTCAAGTAAATATGGTCAAACTATTTCCCACTCAAAAATAGTAGATTTTCATGCTCGGTTGAATTACTGATAGGTGTTCTACTTGATGTATCTTCAATCTTTAAGTTGTTCAACGGTATGTAAACGTACACTACCGCTCAAAAGTATTTAGGCACCCCTGTTTTCATGGATTATTCATATAGTATTATGTTTACCAAAAAAACATTATAATAAAATGAAATACGTATTTAAAATGTAGTTCAGTAAGATAAACACCCATTATATCGCATAAGGTTTACTATCATTTACCTGCACTTGGTCGGATTACCATAAACTGTTTATTGCGGTGCAATTAGAATAACAATCCTTCTGAATTTACTGGGTAAATTTAGTCATCTGTTAGATTGTAGGTAATAATGTTTAAATTACCTTCCTAGAAGATTATAGTGAAATCTGTAACCTATGGTCAGTTGCAGTGTGGTATTTACTCTATTCACGTCGTGAGCGAAATATCGTGTGACAATTTTTGAAAATGCCTCCGCGAGGAGAAATTAGTACGGAAACACGTGCGCTTATAATAGCTTAGCGTAAAAGTGGCATAAGTAGTCAACAAATTGCCAAAGAAATAAAAATACACCACGCTACGGTTGACTATAACATAAAAATATATAGGGAAACTGGCCGTTTTCTTAATAAAAGACGGAGTGGAAGGCCAAAAACGACAACATCTGCAGATGATCGCAGAATAGTGGTTACCAGCAAGTTAAATAGACGCAAAGCAGCCCCGGAAATCACCGCAGAATTAAATGTTGGTCGCCAAAAGCTAATCAGTGTTTCTATAGTCAAACGTCGCCTACAGAAAGCCGGGCTCCATGGACGTATTGCGCTGAAAAAGCCATTACTACGCAAACGAAACAAGCAAAAGTGACTTAAATGGGCTCGTGAACACCAACACTGGACCATAGAAGAGTGCAACAACGTCCTATGGACACATGAGTCCAAGTTTGAGCTGTTCGGAACCCGAAGACGCATATTCATAAGAAGATCTGTGAGTGAATGTGCCAGAAAAGAGTGTATTGCTGCTACCGTGAAGCATGGTGGAGGTTCTATCATCATTTGGGGCTGTTTTGCTGGCACTAGTGTAGGGGACTACCGCGAAATTTTGGAGAACCGCGCAATACCTTCCGGAATTCGACTTTTGGGTCAAAATTTTATCTTCCAGCAAGATAATGACCTAAAACATTCCTCTAACTTATGTAAAGACTATTTACGCCATTTAGAAGAGGAAGGAACTTTCAAAATTATGGAATGGCCTCCCCAGAGCCCCGACTTGAATCCAATCGAGTTACTATGGGAAGAACTAGATCGGGACACGTGTGGAACAAATTGCAATCGAGTTGGACCTCAATAACACAAGAAACTCTGGCAAAACTTATTGCGAGAATGCCTCGATTGTGTGCTGCAATTATTAAATCAAGAGGAGGCCACATAGATGAAAGCAAAATTTAAATTAAACGTTTTAATTTTCACATTTATTTAATGTATTTTTATTCATGTATTTGTATCTGTACATAAAAAATAAATATTATTAACAGTTTTGCTGTCAGTGAAAGTGCCTAAACACTTTTGAGCGGCAGTGTACTTCACAATATCGTTCTTCGTTATTGTACGGACAATAAGAAACAAGTCAAAATAAATAGCCTTCATCTACAAGAGCATAAAGTTACATTCAACGTTGCAATTGACTACAGAGAGCCAAATTGGTAAAGCTACATTTGAAAACGATGGGAAAACTAACTTTATATAACTATAACTATAACCTGCCCTAAATCGAAACTGAAAAATACTAAACTCAAAAGTAGTACCTAATCTAATCGATACTGTTTCACAATTACTTCGTTTGTCGGTACACTGTATAAATTCGTGCAGTAAGAATACTTTTTACGAATACGAGTCCATTTTCAATGTGGTTTATAATAGCATCCTCCCAAAGTGATAAGGACAGCCATGTTTTCGCTTATATGATTTTCTGATAAGATGTGTTTTCAATCACATTGCATCAAACTTCAAACTAGTAGTAATACAATCTGGGTATGCTCGTTTTCTTGTATTTTTATTGTTATGTACGGATTTCATAAAAATATTTTAGTTTACAGGAAAAAAACCTTTTAATGTTTGCTATTCAGAAGTACAATGTTGAAAATAAGAGCTAAAGGAAAATGAAAATACTGAACACCTGTTAAAATTATTTGTATTGTCACCGTCATCTGCGGAAGCATGTTTATTGCAATGCTTAAATGCCATGTGAGTCTGTAAACCCACTTTTTCACAACTATTTTCTTCCATTTGATATTTGTATTTATGAACAAGCATTCGTATATATTCTTACTACATTGTTCTGAACTAAAAATACCTAAATTCGACATAGTTCCAAAGTTGCCATACTTTTCTTCATACTTTACTTTTCCTAACTTAGTAAATACAATTACATTAACCAGCAAAACTATCAGATAAAATTGTGTCTCTATATATAGATGTACCTGCATGTATACGTGATTTAAATGGAAACGTGTGATAATAATTATAAGAATCGTCTATTCGTATACGATATTCAAAATTATTAAATTTAATTCTAGAAATCCAAACAAAATACGTTGTTTCAATTTTTGTAGCAATAACAATTACAACCGGCATTTCTTGCCGTGAAGAATAGATGAAAGCTGTAAATTTGAGTAATAGGTAGGGAATAACTTTATTTTTGTCACATACATAATAAGGATGTCTGTTCTAAGCAGATACAGTGTACACCTTTCGAAATATCCCTGAATAATTTGTTTGTCTAAGTAAGTTATTTGCTTTCCATTGATACGTAAATGAATCGGCAGACAAACAATTTAAATATTTTTTTCCAACAGAAATATAATGTTATACAACACCACACATATTAAATGTAATTATTGTTGTTAATCTTATTTCCATTTGATACAATTTCATAAGTATTTTAAACTAAATTAAATCAATGCTTTAAAAGTAGAACCCCAGGTCTTGCCTGTAATAAAGTTAGTGGACAGTTTTAGTGGCCACAAAGGCGGTCAAAGGAGGCCAGTGTCCAGAGCCGCTCAGATAATAAAACTCAGTGCCTAAGCCTCTACGACAAAGCCATAGCTGAAGTAAATTGCCGGTCAGGATTACTAGGATTTGTTTAGAAGCTACATACCACCTGCAAGTAACACGGACTACACGACGGTAGCGCTGGTGTGTTGGAGCTGGTGCAGGCATCCGAGCTTTTTTCTTTGCTTCGTACCGTTTTTCCTGGGCAACCGTTGAATGTTTACGGTTACGTGAACTTAATTTAACAAGAATACCTTAAGTGGGAAAATTGCCAAAGTTAACGCGAATTAACGGATGAACGTGAATTGTTTTCTGTTCTATGTATTTAAATACATATAGTTGCAATTAAATAATTTGCTACAGATTTTATTCTAGTTTATGCATGCACGTTTTATAATTTAAATTTTATATTTTTTTAACGATACCAACTGTTTTGGAACAAGTGAAATCTGTAATATTCAAAATCCAAATATTGTTACAGTCTCAAAAATACAATACAACGTAAGTACTATGTCAAAAATGATTACAAAAATGCATACGCCGTTTTTTCATACATGTGCATAATAAATACAGTCAAACGATCTTGTGCAAACCCCTAAGTTTTTTATTTTTACTAACATATAAGTTCAAATATAATCGTATTCTGTTTATTTTACGTTAACTAAATGTAACTAGAGACCAATGTTCCCCACTAGTTCCGCATGAAAATTTATAATTAACAAAGTGAAAATTGAAGCAGACAACACAAAAAGCATTGACAGATGTACTGCTTTAAGAAGAGAGTTAATTGATTTCATATAAAGTAATGACGGAGACCTACTACTTCGAACTGTATGCGTCGTAAGTTACACACACTCAATTTTTGTTCTCCTTTATTGAGGTTAACTCGCAAATTGAGTAAAGATAGCTAAAGTAGACAGTTTAAAATATAAGATTGAAAAAGCAATAAATTATATTTCATTTTTATCAATTAACTATATTAAGTTGCTTACAACAAAGCTAGAGAGCTAGAGAGAGTATTGTAGAGTGGAGTATGTAGAGTGCGGGCTAACTTTGGAGCAAATAAAAAATTAGAATCAGAGAGAATCAGTAACTATCAGTAATTATCCGACAGCAAGAAGTTGACTGCTGATATTAACATTCAAAGGTGGTATACAAGGGTAACCTGAAATGTTTCCGGAATCAACAAAAAATCACGGTATTGGTGTGTGGTTTTTTATTTTTATTATTCGATGTAGTCTCCTCGAAGATCAATACATTTTTTCAGATGGTGCTGCAGTCTTTTCAAGCCGTCGGAAAAGTAGGATGTTTCGAGGTCTGCAAAATAGCTATCTGTAGTGGTGATGACCTCCTCATTTGAGGCAAATCCCTTTCCTCCCATTGATTTTTTCAGGGTTGCGAATAGGAAAAAGTAGCTGGGGTCTACGTCCTGTGAATATGGAGGATGAGCGACTAATTCGTAGCGCAACTCATTCAATTGGGACACGACGATGCGGGATGAATGCGCCGGTGCACTGCAGTGGTGGAAAAGCACCTTTTTCCCAAGAAAACGAGGCCGTTTCTCCTGCATCGGATCGGGTCAATAAATCGCTGTAGTATTGTCCCGTGATCGTCCTTCCTTTCTGCAGACAGGCAATGAGGATCATGCCTTGGGAATCCCAAAAAAGTGGTCGCGATGACCTTTACGGCCGATGGAACGGTCTTTGCTCTCTTCGGTATGTAGTCGCGGATCCAAGTCTCATCTACAGTTATGAAACACATGAAGAAATCCCTTGGATTGCGTTGAATCCTGGCCAGATACTGCTCCGAAACGGTTACCCGATTTCGTTTTTGCTCCGGTGTGAACAAACGCGGTACCCATTACGCCGAAAGCTTTTTCATAACCAAAATTTCATGTAGGATATGGCCAACGCGTTCTCCTGTTGTCTCTTTCAGTTTCAATCGACGATCGTCTAACACAACATCATAGTCAACAGGATTCATCTGTTGACCATTTCATCGTTGGTAGCGGTTTTTTGGCGTCCACTGCACTCATTTGTGCTTTTGCGGCCACGTTTGTACTCGCGCACCCAGAAGCTGATGGTCGAAAATGATGAAGTGTATGCGCCATGAACCTCTTGCAAAATATTTCGAATTTTCGTGGTCGTTTTCCCAGCCGTCCAGAAGTGTTTTATCACTGCACGAAATTCTATTTTATCCATATTTGCAAAACTACCTGACTTACTACACAAAACACACTCGCAAATAACAACTATTGACAGTAGACGTCTGAAATTTTGACAGTTGCCATAAAAGAGGCTACCCTTGCCGACCAAGCTCCGTGCTCCATCTCTTGCCGATTCTGGAAACATTTCAGGTCACCCTCGTATATACTACATGCGCCAAGCATTTAAGGTTATTATCTTTCACCTTTTCTATGTTGTGGAGAGAACAAAAGAACTGTGTGGAATTGAGTGGTTGTAAGAAAAGAAAACATGTTCATGTGGAGACAGTGTTAGGTCAAAAACGTTCTCCATATGGTGAACATCGTGCAGTTTTTGACTTGCCAATTGACAAAGAAAACGAAGACTATAACTGCTAACAATACTAGTTCTGAAAGCATACGAATCTCCGTAGAAATTGACAAAAATGCGTTATAAAAAAGGACCAATTCAGGAGAATCGAAATGGTAACAATTCCGTGGAAATGGACTTCGCTAAAATTTTAGATTACGTGAAGTTAATTTCTGTTTGTAATTTAAGTGGACCATAATAAAATAATAAATAAACATAATACATTCTTAAACTGCGGCACCATTTTTTAAATAAAGAAAAAAGTTAAGTGATCGTGTGTAGACATCGTTTTCTATACTTTCCGCGTCTCCAAAATAAATCCGCCGACAACATCTAAACAACCTTCAACAAACCGATCGTCTGAACCAGTGTGTTATAAGGAACCTTTTACTTTTCCCAATAGGATTTTTAAATTAATACACAAATCTTCCAAAGAAACTTGACAATGAGTTAATATTCGCTCGTTTCTTTTTTGAATGTCCTTCGTCTCTCTAGGTTTCATCTAAGATTTAATAGCAGTTAGATGTTTATATAGCCATCTGTGCTATATAAACATGTGCCAAAGTGCTTCCCTGTTTCTTGGCATATACTTGAAATTATTTTTTTTATTCATAATGAATGGGTTCAACAATACTTCTTACCAGTAAACAACGATAATAGGAAAAATTAAATTGAGTTCTAATAAGGACTGATATGCTGAAAAATGTAAATGAACCTTTAATAATTAGACGCAAATCCACCTACAATGACTGATTGCTTGTAATAACGTCACATGTAGGTAAAATACGATTGTGTTAAGTTGCTTTTACGGGAACAAATAACGCCTCTAGAATTTATCGCGTAATTTGAAGGGTGATGCACGTTACTAAAACATCAGAGGTTTATTTAGTCAATGAAATTTTAATATATTGTTATGGGTTTTCAAACATGCACTAAAAATTCAAATTGCACTAACGTTTATTAAAACTTAAGTCTAGTTTAACAATGGATTACATTATGGTATAAATAATACATAGCCTAGAGTGGGCCGTTTTAGATCCTCTATTAGGTTCAGGCTGAACTGAACTCAACGACTGCACTGATAAGGGAATGATACATTAGTATTTATATCAATTGCATAACAATGATAATCTTAAGTTAATATATCATGTGAGACTTGTCGGTCTCATTATCAGAAAGTAACTAATTGGGTGTTAGGAAGGAAGCGCAATTGTAAACAATTTTAGATAACAAAATAAATACAGGTACGAACAATGAATACCTAAGATGAAAGTACAGACAAATATATGATTAGACGTTTACAAACAGATTTGACGTAAAAGCCTGATTACTAGAAGTAACAATATCAAGTGCACGTATACAAGTTACTATTCGAAAATGAAACAAAGAAATAATTGAACTTCATTTAAAATTATAGGTAGGTACACAACACCCGCCTTCTTAAAATTAATTTACAAGGAAACAAACTATAAATTAATGAAAAAGAAATTAAAGTCTAAAATAATTGAAATAATAATACAGTATAATAGAAGTAACAAAGCATAGTTGATATCTATCGTGGGACCTCGGGAAACAGATCTTCATTACATTGGAGACAAAACTATTGGAACATCATGTAACTCGATTGATTCAGCACTGTTTGACCGTTCTTCTTCGATAATTTGTAGGAGTTGGGCTCTGGTGTCTGGTACGCCACTGATGTTGGTGTTGAATATTTTCGTACAACATCCAGATTAGGAATCAGTTACGATGATACCAGTAAGTGATCCTAATGAGGAAAAGAGTATGGAATACCAATGTGATGCGTGAATCGGAGTACTTTTGTTAGCTTATTGCCTTAAGACATCGTCCACTTGTAGTTTATGGTAGGACCAACGAAATTCTTCTAATTTAATGTTTGTCATCTGTACGTATAAGGGGATCATTGTGGAATTTTCTTTTTTCACCGGACAACAATCATCATCAATAATGTTAACATTTGGCATTGGATGGAAATATTTGAGAGTAATGTCATGTGATGCTTCTAACACCGTGGTGGCCTTACAATCTTGGTGTAGTTCCAATATGCCAGTTCCTTCAATAACAATGTTGTCAATCGGTGATTCTGGACAGGAAACAGTTACTCGTTCTTGCTGAGATGTTACGAATATCCATTGGTTATTTCTGAGAGGGTACCAAATCTCGATATTAGCGTTGATTATTTTAGTTCTACAGGATGCGGGAAGTTCCTGGAGTCTTGATGTCAGTAGCTGGGTGT
This sequence comes from Trypoxylus dichotomus, assembly GCA_023509865.1. NCBI lineage: Eukaryota > Metazoa > Arthropoda > Insecta > Coleoptera > Scarabaeidae > Trypoxylus > Trypoxylus dichotomus. Next base: position 26,704,779 of record CM042081.1, read on the forward strand.
CTCAAAACGGTTTCTCCATTGTGCGAACATGGATGGTTCGATAACAAATATAATTATCGTCGCCTAGACAAATCCTGTAGTTCGACATAATACGTCCTAGTTGCACTTAGTAAGAGGTACGATGAAGAGGGTTCAATATAGGAGTAAATGTTGGGAACAGTATGAGGTGTTGGGAGAGGTAATAATTTATAAGGATAATACTGTAAATTCGCAACTATTGGGATTTTTATCGCAAAAATAAAAATTTAATTGATGTATACGACAGTTAAAGGACTTATTTCAAAGTATTTGTAAATGTTTGAATAAGTTAAAGCAATAGGTAATTTTTAACCATCGCGTAATATAATATAAGACAATTCCTTCATCAAATTTAGCGGTGATATAGCATGCGAATGCAAGACATTATGTTTTCCTGATACGTAAGTCTAAATCCTCGTTTAAATTTGTGACCAGTTGAGTTAACAACACACTTTGTTCTGTTACTGTATGGTCCAATTTGTATATTATTTATTGTAGTACTTGTTTAGCTAGAAAATGTATTAAAAAGTTGGATATTTGCAATAGGTTTATCTTCATTCTGTAAAAAATTGTTTCAATCATTCAGAATTCTTTTCGGAATGCCAAAAAAAGTTATGAACTTTGATAGTTCGATAGCTAGTATCTGTAATTCGTGAATTGGGATTGGTACAGCGTAAGAGAATTGTAAGATCATCTTGCATGGTGAAAATGAAACAATTATTGTGTTCTGTAGGACTTACTACGTTTATTGCTAATCGCTAGAAAGGTTTGCTTGCCATAGATGTTATCTCTATAGGAGCTTTGAATTTGATGATAACCCGACGCGAGATCTAAAGTAGTAAAATATTCGGCATGACCTAATTGATCCAAAATATCTTCAATATTGGGTAGCGGGTAAGCATCTCCTATTGTTACATTATTTAGTTTTCTATAATCGACTTCGATTCTGCATTTCTATTCGCCAGATGCATCAAGCTTTTTGGGTACTACCCATAAGGGGGAAGACCATGGACATGCAGAAGGTTGAATAATGTTTTGTTTTAACATTTTATCTATTTGTGTATTGACTTCGGCTTAAATCAATTTCTTGTTCTACCGCTGTTAGTACACAAGTTAGTGTGTCCTTTGGTAAAAGAAATATGTCGTTATAAGTGAAACATATATCTAGAATTGATTGCTTTTCCTCAGGGCTTAAATGTTCTAGCCTTAAATTTGATCGTAATAATTTATTACGTTTGTTTTACGATTTGATGTACAATCATCCACCATTAAATTTAAAATTTTTGATTCGGGAGGTAAAGATTCTAATTTAACTGATATTGACGGAATTTGTTGATCTACCATTTTTGTATTTAGAATAGTGGCATACACTTTACTGTTAGAATTTACCTTTACAATTGCCCTAGATAGATAACTGCCCCGCTGTAACTTTAGTTCAGATATCATTTCTTCTTTAATTTCTGGATTTCGTATCTCAATTTCAATAATACTTTCCGATCTGCCGTCAAGTTTATATACATCCTTGCAAACTTTATTTGAAACGTTACCATCACAAGAACTATTAATTTCTGAATATAATTTTAAGGGTTGTTTAATTGATTTTAATTTAATACATCAATATGTGCTCCTTCCTTTTGCAGAAAATCTTGCCCCAATAAGCCGTCAAAAGGGACGTTTGTAGCTTGATTGAGGATATGAAATTGTACAAGGAATAACTTGGATTCGTAATTTAAAGGTATCACACAGCTTCCTGCCGTTTGAACAGAATTATTTGCACAAAGACCGTGTAGGGATAATTTATCATGTGCACGGGATTAGTCTATTAGCTTATATTAAACAAACGTTTGCGTCTGTGTCTACTAAAAGTTTGAATTTTCTATTTTCTTGTTTACAATTAGGAGAGCTTATTTCTATATATTGCAAATTATCATTTGATATTAAAATTTTTAGTTCTCGAACACCGACAATTAGGATATCTGAACCACCAGTGATGGTTGTTAAGTGTACCGCTGTAGAATCTTTCAATACTTACAAGATTTATTTGAGTACTATTTGAGTATTTTTAAAATGTTCTACAGTGTTTATCGCTTTACTAGAATTACGAGTTTTACTAGAATTATATTTACATTCGAACGTACGATGATTATTCCGTTTACAGATATCGCAAAATTTGTTATTATGTTGAATATTTAACACTCTTTCCTCAGATAACGCGGCTGTGAAAGCATAGTTTAAATCGCTAAATTCTTTCCGTCTTAGCATGCGAAAAATTTTTGGTATTGAATGAGAAATAAACCTAAGTGATTTCATTTATTGCTTAAATTTTCCCAGGAAATATATTTTTATCTTGCGTGTTAATCACGGAGAATACTCGTGAATTTAATATTTCTGGTCTATGATGAAAATCTTTAACAGGTTCTTTAAAATTTTGTTTGCAATTGTTTGACTCTTCCATGATTTGCGAAATATGTTTTTTATCTTGGTACAAATCATTAAGTTTTTCTTTTAAATTAGCCCAATCATTAAACTGATATTGTGCAAGTTGTTCTTTTGCACACCCGGATATCTTAGCCAAAATAAAGCATAATATAGGAATATTTTGCTCGTCGGTAGCTAACTCGTTTGCATTATTGCAATCGGCTAGGAGTTGTCCTATTACACGCAAATTCGCGAGGTATGAGTTGGCATAAAAATTCCATAAAAATTTAGTATTACTTAAGGAGCTTGAGGTTGATGGCATTGTGAGTTCAGTGGTATTTTTCATTTTTAATGCAACTAAATCAGTACGACTACAAGAAACGAAGAAATGCACCTACTCGAAAAGCCACTTGTTGGTCTTCTTCCCGAATGTGAATTCTCTAGCTGTGGTTGCTGCTGAAGAAGATCCTACTGACTGCGCCAAAAATGTTGTGGGTCTTCAAAGATGCACGTAATTGCACTAACGCTTATTAAAACTTAAGTTTAGTTTAACAATGGATTACAATATGGTATAAATAATACATGGCCTAGAGTGGCCTGCTTTACATTCTCTACTCGGTTCAGGCTGAACTGAACTCAACTACTGAAGTGATCTACTGAGCTGATGGGGGAATGATACATTAGTAAATACTAATGTATCATTCATATCAATTGATATAAATATATCAATTGCATAACAATGAAAATCTTAAATTAATATATCATGTGAGAATTGTCAGTCTCATTATCAGAAAGTAACTAACTGGGTGTTAGGAAGGAAGCGCAATTGTATACAATTTTAGATAACAAAATAAATACAAGTGCGAACAATGAATACCTAAGATGAAAGTACAGACAAATATATGATCAGACGTTAACAAACAGATTTGACGTAAAAACCTGATTACTAGGAATAACAATATCAACTGCATGTATACAAGTTATTATTCGAAAATGAAACAAGAGAATAATTGAACTTCATTTAAAATTATAGGTAAGTACACAACAATATACAATGAAAACTAACCTAACTCGTTATTATAGAATAAAGCTGCAATAAAATCTTAAGAGATGTACAAAGAGTTAGTTGGCTATTATAATCCCATCTCAACAAAAATTATCTTTTTATAATGCGCACACTCTTACCCTACCTATATTCAGATTAGCAACATCCGAATATAACTTAGACAGTATTAGAGGGTACAGATATATCTGTGCGCGTCCCCTGAGAGGGCGGGGTAGCTTCTTTTGTAAGATTGCCAAACAAACTGTCCTTTTTAGTAACAGATGGTGCTTATTATTGAACACTAACTATGAGACCGTTTTATTTGTAATAATGTAGCGGCAAATTGTGTTTGGTGTGTGGTCATTTACTGTATCATCCATTCAACGGGAATAGGGGGTTAGAATGATTTATGAACCAAACGGGCACTAAAATAAACATGCATATTGGTATAATAGCTCAGATATTGCTACTTACAGGAATATTTGGTCTTTGTCTTTATAAATACAAAATAAACTTTCTCTATTCATTCCCTCTAAAGTTTATATCCTTTTTAGTTGTTGTTAATATCACGGGAACTATAGCAAATATCACATTCGTTTTAAGATATTTAGATGTATACATACATAGCCTCAAGTATCCACAACGCGTTCAAAATAACGTTAATTTCAGGGATCTCGCAAATGAGTACTTAAAGATACTGTTTGGTTCAATGTTAACTAGTAACGTTTACCTGAAGTGGTCGTATCAATGTCTAACAACGCTGGTGTTTAACATAACAAACATTGCTTAAAATCGTCGTTTAATTCAACATTATTTAATTGTTCTTCCATAACGTTAATATAACGTAATTAAAACAATTGAAACATTTATTAGACATTTTTCGGTATTTGCTAGGAATATAGTTAAAAAATTAATGTTGTTTTTGTAATGTGTAATTGCATAGTAAATTTAACCATTGCAACGTTATCGCAACGGCAAATCCGAACAAATAACAACACATGTCTATTGAATGAAAGCTACACTTTTTAATTTTTTTTTTTTGAGAGTTAGTTGTACAAACTATCGTCCATTTATTTACTACACTGTATTAGATAAGAAAGATAAAAATGTATTCAGAATTGTGGAAGACAATTGGAATAATTTATTGGCCAGAGTAGGATGAAAATATTGGCAAATAATACATTTTATATCATTAACTCAATTTTAATAACCATTTTATTGAGGGAATGTTAAATGGTTTCCATAGTATCTTATAACTGGGCAAGAAACAATAACATAGGTAATCTTGCTTGTGACACACTAACTTACATCTGAAACTCTATACATTTAGAAAGCTCGTTAAGTTACTATTTATATAAATGTTAATGAGACATTAATAATGACTATTTTTGATTTTGATGGGCTATTAAAAGTATCAGAGCATATTTAGATTTTATATTAGGGAAATATATGGAAAGAAATATTTTTTGAAACCTTGAATTAAAGAAAAGGCACGGTACATTATAGAAATTAGAAAAAAATAACTTCTGCAGAAATATCGACAGTGCTAAAATGAATTAGCTCTGGAAAGTGTGGATCATTCGTGTGCATCTCAGCTGGTTTTCAATTGCTACTTTTTACTTAGGATTGAAGGTAGGGCAACTTAGCACTATAAAGTAATTGTCGGTAACATCTTTAAAAATCATTTCTTAACTAGTATGACAATAAACAACGCAAATGGTAAGAAAATCTCTACGAACATGAATAATATTTGAATTTCTCACTTAGAACATTTAGGTGAAAGTTTAGTTTAACCTCCAATTAACATCTATAGTTTTCAATATTTCCATTTGTTGTATAGACAATTACTAAAATATTTATGGTATTTCTATTATAATAAGTCGAAATATGTTGAAATAAATGCACAACCGACTCTTTTTGGCTTCTTGCAAACAATATTAATTTTGTGAGAACCACCTGTGAGGTTCAATCCCTTCTCTCTCATACTACATCCATTCTGCGTTAAGAGAGTTGTGAGATTCTAAATTATCCAAGTAAAGAGACATTTTGTTTTAATTATTGGAATTTCTTTCTCTTATTTCGATTCCATCAATATTAGTGGCCTTTATCGCTACATACAAAATTAAATGGTTGTTTTTAGGTAGTGTTAAGAGAAAAACAAATTAATGAATGCAGAGAAATATTTTACACACATAGGATTGATTATAGTGCCGTGATACAAAGTGTCCATGCAGCAATAGCTAATTCGATAAAAATAAATGATTTTTTTTGCATTTAACACCTCTATATCACATTAGGGTCACTAAAACCTCATCCATACCATAGAATTTAATGCTTTTTCATTATTCGTATGTTAGTCTGAAATTTAGGCACTGATATTTTGTGATCCTACACAATTACTTGTGCCTGCGCCAATCATATATGTGAGATAAATGGGAACGTTGGTTATTAATTAAAAAATAAAAAGCCGAAAAGCTTATTCCTCCGAGGTGGTGTTGTAACCGAGTTAGTCCTCGCATTTAAAATCAATTTCGATTGGTTGCTAGTTTTGATGTTGCATTTCATCCATACTTATTATTATAAACAAATATTGAGTAAGCTTGGCTTTTAATCTAAAACATAAATTTTAAAATAAAAACCAAGAGTATCCTTTCCGTATTCTTTCTGTCGAATTTATATATAAACAAGAGAAACTAGAATAAGTTGAAGTTTTTGCATGTATCCAGTTTTACAGCATTATATTAATGTAATCTGAAATATAATTCCATGAAAATATTAAAAATTGGCTAAACTAAGTTGCGAAGACCACGTAATTTGAAATATTGTGTGGTGTATGTAGTTACACTATATAATTGGATACATGCAAAATCTTCAACTTGCTCTACTGTCCTTTGCTTATATAGACTTTCGACAGAGATCATTTTCAAATGAAAATAATTAAGACACGGTAAAGAAGTAAATAAAACTGATATATGATTATGAGTTGATGTAAATTTATGTGGTGCATCAGAAAGAAGTTTTAATAATATTTTCAGTCTGAAATTGAAGATACCTAAAGGATATATTACTGTTACCGTTCTTTAGGTGTATCTAGAAAATTTGTCTTTTTATCCTCGCAACAGAATACTTCCATTTATCTACTTTTAGTCTTTAATTATAACAATTATAACAATTTGTTGCTTTTGAAGACATCAAAAAGAAAAGAACGCGTTGTGGGTACTTGTGGCTATGTATGTGTACATCTAAATATCTTAAAACGAATGTGATATTTGCTATAGTTCCCGTGATATTAACAACAACTAAAAAGGATATAAACTTTGTAGGGAATGGATAGAGAAAGTTTATCTTTGTCTTTATAAATAAAAAATACAAAAACTCCAATAATTAAAACAAAATGTCTCTTTACTTGTATAATCTAGAATCTCGCAACTCTATTAACGCAGAATGGATGTAGTATGAGAGAGAAGGGATTTAACCCCACAGGTGGTTCTCACAAAATTCTACAGAAGTTATTTTATTTTTCTATTTTCTATAGTGTACCGTGCCTTTTCTCTAATTTAAGGTTTCAAAAAATATTTCTTTCCATATATTTCCCTTATATAAAATCTAAATATGCTCTAATACTTTTAATAGCCCATCAAAATCATAAATAGTCATTATTAATGTCTCATTAACATCTATTTAAATAGTAACTTAACGAGCTTTCTAAATGTATACAGTTCCAGATGTAAGTTATAGTGTGTCACGAGCAAGATTACCTATGTTGTCGTTTCTTGCTCAGTTATAAGATACTACAGAAAATATTCCCTCAATAAAATGGTTATCAAAACTGAGTTAATGATATAAAATGTATTATTTGCCAATATTTTCATCCTACTCTGGCCAATAAATTATTCCAATTGTCTTCCACAATTCTGAATACATTTTTATTATCCTTCTTATTTATATAGTGTGATGTAGCTTTCATTCGATAGACACGTGTTGTTATTTATATTCGGATTTGCCGTTGCGATAACGTTGCAATGGTTAAATTTACTATGCAATTACACATTAACAACATTAATTTTTAACTATATTCTTAGCAAACACCGAAAAATCTCTAATAAATGTTCCAATCGTTTTAATTACGGTATATTAACGTTATGGAAGAATATTTAAATAATGTTGAATTAAACAACGTTTTTAAGCAATGTTTGTTATGTTAAACACCAACGTTGTTATACATTGGTAGGACCACTTCAGGTAAACGTTACTAGATAACATTGAACCAAACAGTATCTTTAAGTACTCATTTACGATATCCCTGAAAGGAACGTTACTTTGCGCAATCAGAACAATGTCATACAGACACCCTTAGTAAACGTTGAATAAAACAACATTTTAAACTTAAGATTGTAACACTAATAAACAACAACGTGTTTTTCACATTTGCAGCAATATTAAGTGAAAGTCATAAATTAATAGTGAATTGAAAGGTATATACGTTTGTTAGTTACTGTAGAATTAAAGAATACTTTCAACTAACGATGTAATAGTCCCAAAAGCAACATTGCTTTACATAATTAGGTTGTTTAGAGTAACCGAAACAAGATATAATAAATGACGATTGCAAGGACTGTGTGGATGTACAATTCACAGGTATAGCAGTAAACTCCACTCACACAAATATGTGGGCTCCCATTGTCAACCGTGTTGCCGACAGTCGGTAACACGGTTGACAATGAGAGCCCACGTGCTCCCGAAACGCTGCGTTCCGCATAATTAAATAATTTGTGTGAGTGGAGTTTACTGCTATACCTGTGAATTGAAGATATAATAAAGTGGTAAAAATTGTCGACGTTATGGCAAACCGACATCCAAGTATCTTTTACTTTATATTTCTTAGGAAATAAAAATTATATTTTATTTTCACTTTACGCAGTTAGTAGCATCTTAATGTTGTATTGTTCCGTTTCTTTCATTTGGTAGAGTACACCCCAGTTTAAAAATGTCGTAGGCTGATGAAAATCAAATTTATATTGTCTTATTATGATCTACCTCTGTACATTTGAATAAGGAGAATTAATTTCAGATATTTAAACTTTAGAACCTAGTTCAGCGTTTCACCCTTTTTAAATGGACAACCTGGTTTCGCCTATATTTTACGGTTTACGAAGTTTATATTTATGCTTAATATTGCTTTTATATTGACTCCAAAGAGTTTTCGACGTTTACACGAATGCACGCTAGAGTTATACCTAAAGATAATACGTTACTTTCATTTACGTTGCTTTTGAACGATTTTTCAGCATTGTAGACGTTGGTATCCACATACCCTTGGCAATATACTGACTCTTATTCAAGGTTTATAAGACTTAAAGGTGGCGTTGCATAGAAATTCATTTTATTTTCGGTTCCATTCTATTAAATGGCTAATTTGTATTGTATAAAGTGAATTTAAATACTTATATGCATTATGCGAGCCCATGGTACCTCGCGGTTACAGTTCTCGTCCAAATCAAAAAACACCTTACATGAAAACATACATACTTAGATAATCTATTACATTTGTTATTTATTTATACTTTGGGTTTCTTCCATGTAATTGCGGCGATGTAAAATTTTAAATCATAAATATGTACGCCGCATAAAGCAAGTTAATTAAAGTAATTGCAACTCCCACCAAACCCGAACAAGTGCAATACATTGTTTTACACCAAGAGACTTGTACACTCCCTACATATGTACCTACATTAAACTAATGAAGCAATTCAACGGTCTACGTGCAATAAACAACGAGATACATATCGTAGTATTGTGTTCTATTCCAGGAACGTGAACCAATTACATTAAACTACAACATTGGTAGTACTCTATGCAATTGTGGTATTTTGATAAAATGTCTTTTCTTTTCTTAATTTTACATATTGCCCAAGTTATGCTGTAACATTTTCTCTAAAGACAATAACCTTTATTATACAAAATTAGTCACTATCTCAAGTTACTATACCAAAATACGATACAATGTTTACTTAAGGAGCGTGCTGGACTCCATCAGTGTGGAAAGTTCAGTGTAAATCTTTGAAGTTCCTTTTTTACAAAATTACAAAGATTTATCCGATGCCTGGTTATGATCACAACGTTCCTCTCTAACAATTTGATACGGAGTCATGGCATTTGCGACATCAACACAATAATTTGAAGATATTGGATATCTTTGCGAATAATAATATTGACTGCACTTAAATTTACTGATATCTAAAATGTTTCTTTCGCTAAGTCACAGTATTCTACTGTATATGACACGTGATTTCAATTTTCTTTTCCACTGCAATACTGGATTATAAATTACGAGAGCTCACGCAAATTTCTTGTCATTGCTCCAACGCAGATGTTGTTGTCTCACACGAAGGTGTAGTAGTTTGAGATCAGCTTGAGTATAGTAATTTGAGGTAAATAGATTGCAGTTGGAAAATTCACATGTGGATATTTGGACGTGGAATGTGGATATTTATACATACTGTACACAGTTGTATGCAGATATAATATATGGAAATTTCAGAGATTTTAGCTGTGTACTTATTACAAGTTTCTTAAGTGTAGACTTTGTTGACGTTTCGGTGGCATCGCAGTTACCACCTTCTAGAACGCGCTGCAAGAAACGCGGCGAATTCGAGAGAAAAACAACTCACATATAACACATGGGCTGAAAAGTCCCGGCCCTAATACATAGATGACGCTAGCTTTATTGCAGTCACCATTTTCTCATTTAGTACTAACCTTCAAAAGACAGCTGTTAAAATTTCATGATATTCTATTCATTAGTTTGTGAGTTATTGTGCTAAGAGTTACGCTACTTTTGTTATTTTCAGAACAATGGATCAAAAACAATTTCGTGTTTTAATTTTACACTGCTTCTTGATGGGGAAAAATACCGTTCAAGCGAAGTAATGGCTTGAAAAGTGTTATGTGGACTCCGCTCCATCAGAAACAACAATAAAACGTTGGTTTGCTGACTTCAAACGTGGTCGTAGAGACACCGATGATCCAGAACGCAGTGGACGTCCAAATGAGGCGGTAACACCAGAAAACATCAAAAAAATCCACAAAATCGTTTTGAATGATCGAAAAGTGAAGTTGCGTGAGTTAGCTGACATCGTAAAGATATCAAAAGAACGTATTGGCTTTATATTGCATGAGCATTTGACTATGAGAAAGCTCTGTTCAAAGTGGGTGCCGCGTTTGCTTACTGTTGACCAAAAACAAGAACGTGTTGATGATTCTGAGCAGTGTTTGGCCATGTTTAAACGTAACAAACCGGAATTTTTGCGTCGATATGTGACAATGGATGAAACATGGATCCATCACTTCACTCCGGAATCAAAACGATCATCATCTGAGTGGACAGCAACTGGTGAACCTCGTCCAAAGCGCCCGAAAGCACAACAATCGGCTGGAAAGGTTATGGCCTCGGTATTTTGGGATGTGCGTGGTGTAATATTCGTCGACTATCTTGAGAAAGGAAATACCTTCAACAGTGAATATTATATAGCGTTATTGGAGCGTTTGAAGGCCGAAATTGCAAAGAAACGACCGCATATGGCAAGGAAAAAAAAATGTTTCATCAAGACAACGCACCGTGTCAGAAGTCAATCAAAATAATGGCAAAACTACATGAATTGAACTTCGAATTGCTCCCACATCCACCGCATTCGCCAGATTTGGCTCCCAGCGACTACTGGCTGTGCGCAGACCTCAAAAAAATGCTCGCCGGTAAGAAATTTCGCACGAATGAAGAGGTTACGCTGAAACTGATGCCTATTTTGAAGCAAAAGATAAATCGTTTTACAAAAGTGATATTGAAATGTTAGAGCGGCGCTGGAATGATTGTGTTGCTCTTGATGGAGATTACGTTCATGAATAAAGCTAATTTTGAACCAAAAGAGCCGTGTTTTCTTTATTAGGCCCGGGACTTTTCAGCCCATGTGTTATATGTATATATATCCCCCTATATTAGCAAATGAGTGTATTCAAATTTAAAAGGCAATTTATTATATTTTTCCGTTGATGTAATAATTTGCTTCAGTCCACTGTTTTTGTTTTTTTTTTTAATGTGTCAATACAACCAAGAAAAATGTCAACAAAACTGTTGTTACCCAGTTATTTTTGTTATCACAATAACCAGACAATTCGCTATCATAAATACGTTCAAAGAACAAAAGCATTTAGTATAAGAGACGATTTGATAGTTGAACTTAATATTATCTTTATAAATAAAATAATAAAATTTGGTTATTATTCTATTTGTATACTATAAAATTTAAAACCATTCGCTGCATAAAAACAGATATTGTTGAAGAGGCTCGTGTAATATCCAGTGCCCACCTAACAGCACATAAAATACAGTTATCACTTATAGAGACCTGTATAAGAACGAAGATAAATTGACTAGAAGGTTAGTGTTATGCATATAGTTAACTAACATTGTTTTAATGTATTTACATACACTGTAATATACTGTATTACATCGCGTATTATACCCAGTAATAAAAACTCTAAAAGCAAATAAAATGAAATGCCGTACTGAGTTGAGAAGGTTTATTTATTTGTCCTTACCTGGTCTCTCAAGTGTTAAATAAATAGTCGAAATTGCGAATAAATAAACGGGCACTACTCCTTATCATAAAGCTGAAGATTTTAGGCGCCATTAAATTTTATGGTGGGCGGACAATGTTGACTTGATAAGTATTTGACTCGATGTACCAGGTTTTTATATATGTATATGTACGAGTGTGTACAGTTGAGGAGAATGCGTGTCTCTGTAATTTTATTATGTAAATGTCTATGCATTATGGCCGACATATGCGTCAGTTTTTGGATATACTCGCGAGCAGCAAGAATTTTTTAAAATGCAATTCAAACAAATAAGAACATTTAGTTATATTCTGTTAATTCCCAAAATATTTGCATAATTTTGCTTCTAAGAACTTAAATTAATCATATTTTTTATGAAATAATTTTCGTTTAATATGCAATAGTTATATCATGGAGATCAGTTGTGCGAGTTGTAATACAACTGCAATACAATACTACGATTATACTATAATTATTTTACATGTAAAGTGGGATGTAACAAAAATTTTCAAATTACTTCTAAATCCTTCAAAACAGTTATTATCGATTAAAAACTAGAAACACAAGAACCTCGTTCCAAATTGAAAAAAATGACCGTTGAAGATAAGAGCTTAACTCAATAACTTAAAAACTAGTGCAAAGTCTGCTTTCCACAAATGGTCCCAACAATGACATTAAAGATAGTTCTCTACCCGATGGAGATGAGTGAAACCGATAGAGATTCACAAGCTCTGATTAAAAATATATAAAGAATACAGATTTACAAACATATCGTTCAAAATAAGAGAAAGGATTTGTTTGCAAAATATTAGGACTCGACACGACTGAAAATAAAACGCCCACAGAAAAATGAAGTGTCGAATAATATACTCATTGACTCTTTTTAAAATAACGAATTCCATGAACAAAATCGTAACATTGTGTTTGATAAAGCTCTCAATACGCTTTCAATTAGAGCTGCGATGCTCTCATTTTAATATTTATGGTCCTGATGTTTAAACAACTGGAACTGACGTGATATCTTACGTAATGTTACAAAAACCAGTAATATCAAATGACAAAAATTCTAATTAAAAAGACCCTCATCCTGTCCTGTTACATTAAAACATCTGGATAAAATAGAATCACCAGACATTTGACCGGTGGAATGAAAATAACTGGTTTCTTTTTTCAATCAGTATTCGCAAAAGGAAGTCGCACTTGAACAAAGGGTGTTGAAAGCAATGTTAGTCAACACATGAAATGCACCAATTTGCAAGATCCCTCCAAAACCAACTTGTGTTATTTAATGTTCACTAAAGTCGCCTATATTTTCAAAATTAAATAAAGAATGTGCATTATAAGAAACATATTGCACCCAGCAGCCAAAATTTTGTAATATTCGGCTTCTTTTGTTTCCCAAGAAACTGGTAAAAGGATCAAATGTTCTGTCTCTGACCATTTTGTCTAACAACAAAGCTTTCTCTTGTTTTCCTCCTAGTACTTATGGAAACTTTTCTCAAAGGTACTGACAAACATTACCTGCGCGATTCAATACCTTGATAAAGTCTACTAAAAGCTGATGTCGTAATTATCATTTCCTGTTATAAAGCCTTTTCATAATGACCACCTCTCTTTAATGTAATGGTTTTTCCTGCCACAACTGTCCCAAGCACATAAACAGCAACTGGCGGTATTATTTATTTCGAAAGTTTCGAAAGGTTTATAAATATGACTGGATCAATCCGTGTTTCTTTCGCTAGGAGATTCCATTGCTATAGTTGCAAACCAAAAAATTCTGGTTGAGGCTTCGACAAATTCGAATTTAGCAACAAGTCATTTAACTCAAACTGAATTGTTAAATGTGACCTACATAGTGTAGAAGGCATAAAATCTGTGGAATATTCAACACTTTCAGAACTAGTACTGTTAGAAGTTATAGTCCGCGTTTTCTTTGTCAATTGGCAAGTGAAAAACTACACGATGTTCACCATCTGAAGAACGTTTTTGACCTAACACTGCCTCCACATAAACGTGTTTTCTTTTCTTACAACTACTCAATTCCGAATAGTTCTTTTGTTCTCTCCACAACATAGAAAGGGAGAAAGATAAACAATGTTAAATATTTGGCGCATGTAATATATACGAGGGCAAACTAAAATGTTTCCGGAATCGGCAAAAGATGGCGCACGAAGGTTCAGCGGATTCATTGGTCGGCAATGGCACCTCTTTTATGGCAACTGTCAAAATTTCGGACATCTATTGTCAATAGTTGTTATTTAAGAGTGTGTTTTGTGTAACAAGTCAGGGGCTTTCGTAAAAATGGATAAAATCGAATTTCGTGCAGTGATAAAACACTTCTGGATGGCTAGAAAAACGGCCATTGAAATTCGAAATATTTTGCTAGTGGTTCATGACGGATGTACTCCATCATTCCCGACCATTAGCTTTTGGGCGAGCGAGTTCAAACGTAGCCGCACAAGCACAAGTGACGAATCACTCAGTGGACGCCCAAAAAGCGCTACCAACGATGAAATGGCCAACAGGATCTATGAAGTCGTGTTAGCAGATCACCGTTTGAAGCTGAAAGAGATAGTGTAGACAACAGGCATCTCAGAAGAACGCGTTGGCCATATTCTACACGAAATTTTCTTTATAAAAAAGCTTTCGGCGCCATGGCTACCGCGTTTGCTTACGCCAGAACAAAAACGAAATCGGGTGACCCCCTCGGAGGAGTGTCTGGCCATGGTCCAACGCAATCCAAGCGTTTCATAACCGTAGATGAGACTTGGATCCAGCAATACATACCGGAGACCAAGAAACAGTCGACGCAGTCTACTTTTCCGGACGAATTGGCTCCGAAGAAGGCACCGTTCCATCGACCGGAAAGGTCATGGCGACCATTTTCTGGTATTCCCAAAGTGTGATCCTCATCGACTATCTGCAGAAAGGAAAAAGTGCTTTTCCACCACGACAATGCACCGGCTGATTCATCCCGCATCGTCGTGTTCAAATTGAATGAATTGCTCTACGAATTAGTCTCTCATGCTCCATATTCACCGAAACCTGAAGAAATCACTGGGAGGAAGGAGATTTGCCTCAAATGAAGAAGTTATCGCCCCTACAGATGGCTGTTTTGCAGACTTCGAAACACCCTATTTTTCCGGCGGCTTGAAGAGACTGGAGCACCGTCTGAAATAGTCTATCGATCTTCGAGGAGACTACATCGAAAAATAAAAATAAAAAGCCACACCAATACCGTCCTTTTCTTGTCAATTCCGGAAACATTGCAGGTCGCCCTCGTATGTCCCCGCAAACATATGCTTAAAACGGAATTTCCCCCTTTTCCGAGTTGGCAGCTGTGTATGGATTTAAATGCTTATTACTAATTGATTTGGTATAAAATGTGGAACCCATGTCTTAATTTCGATTGTTTTACCGAAATATTCTTGAAGTTAACTTTTCACTCTTATCTACTAGATGGAATTTACCACACAAAGCAAAAATTATTTGGATTCTTTATATATAGACGCAACATGATTGTGTTTTTGAGGAGCTAAATTAAAACAGAAATAGTTTTTTATGCCCTTCTGTTATTAAAAACGCGCTAACGCTCTCGGTTTTACGCTCTCGAACCATTTATGATCCGTGGATTTTTGCCGTGTGTGTAGTTCGGACCATCTTTCTCCAGTGTCTTCCTTCTTTAAAGTTTCTGGTTCTAAGAAGGAAAACGCTTCTTCGTTTATTCTTGAGAGCTCGTGGTCTTTACCTTGGACTTGTTTGCTTCTTCTTTCTTTGCCTACAACAGAGAGCGTATTAGGATCGATAAATTTTAGAGGAAAGTAATATTTTCTGACTGGCGAGGGCTTTTTCAAAGATATCCCTGTTCAGCTTGTCTAGGAACTCCTCCGCCTTCTCGCGCCGGATAGGGCTTTCAGCGCGTCTAGCTTCGTAGTATGAAGGAGGTGGAGTACTAGCCTCAAACAGCGATTCTTCTTTTTTACGAGGGATGTAATGTGGCTAGGTGCCGCCATAATCCACCGGGCGAATGTAACCTTAACAACATTATGTCCGTTTCCACACTTACACTCTCTACTAAAATTTATTCTTTTACGGAAGTTTTACTATTTCTGCGATGATAATCATTTTCTTCATATCAGTACCTAATAGTAAATAATGTTAAAGAATATTTAACATACGGAATCTAAAATATGTTCAAATGTAATGACGTATGTAATGTATTTAGCACTACTTCCCGAATGCAGACTACGAACAGTTGTAAAATTAAATCTAGAAAAAAGTAGCTCTCAAATACGTTCGAAACGCCTTCGATACATACTCAAATCAATTTAGTATTACACAGGAAGAAAATTGCTAAGAGGAAATAGCATCTACAGCAAGCGACATCGTTTTTGAAGAATTTAACCCAGGAAACATGATAAACTGGCTAGAAAAAAAATAATTATCTTTTTAAGAAAAAGATCCACCGAAACAAAGGTTTAAAATTGCCCCGCCTTATATGAACTCCGCCAAAAGAGAAAATAGTCCCCTTAAAACGTTGTTGATAATAAGTGAACGATGTATCCAAGAATATGACTTGATGTACGCTGTATATGAACGTCTAAGAAAGGCAGTTACATACTTTGGTATTTACGATGAATACAAACCACAATAGACATTTTCTACACCGACTCTAACATTCAATTCCCTATACTTTACTCTCTTATTTTTCGTTTCTATCATTCTCGTATATTCCTATATTCTGATTCACCCCATTGGTTTCCGCTTATATGGCAATAATAGGGATGTTTGGGTGCAGAAGGCCTGACACGTTTTATTTTGCAATCATTTATCTTAACCTTGCAACAATGGGTTGTCACAAAGGGGGATGATACCACCTCAACCCTCTGCAAGCAAGGGAGATTTTCGCGCGCTATACGGTGCGAGGGTAAAAAAAACATACAATTGCCCGCTGAATAGTACTTATTGTTAGTAACTACAGTCTATTACAGTAACGTACTCCTCGCATATAGTTTACTTTGTTTACTTTACGTTGATCAAAAGATAAATTAATAAATCAAATGCGTTATAAAATAACGTTTTTCGTAAATTGCCTTATAATCAGCATTATAATTACTGCACCCAAGGACGTTAATAAGTTTTATCGCTTTCTATTAATCTTTTTTTAATTATTAATATTTATCGTACAGTTCTTTAAAGAGGTTTTGCGAACGCATTATATTATGAGCTCTGTAAATAATTTTATTTGAAAAATAAGCTTTTTTGGGAGCCTCATTGAAACACTATATGCATCGGATCTTCAGCACTGATGGGCTACATTGTTGTATGAAACATATTTTTAGGTGTTATGTCTTACGTGTATGATTTACGTCATCGCTTATCATCACAGCTATCCACTTTCTCTTTTGCTTTAAAGAAAAGGACTGGGTCCCATTGCTATCATCTACATCAGGGATCTCCAAACTACGATCACCAATCCGGATTGCGGCCTCCCATAAAATGAAATTTGTACGTAATTAAATATAGTATGTGTGTATGATGAGTTAGCTAAGTTTTAGACTTTAGACTTTGGTGGAGGAGTCAGTATGACCCTTAGGCTAAAAAGTTTGGAGATACCTATACAGGTCCAATTCTCATTAGTAACATTAATGTTAAAACTTTTATAGTTTTTCTTGCAATAAGGTATGACGCACCCACCTACACAATCACATTGAATATCATTCCATCTAACTAACATGTGTGCAGTATGGTTAGAGAGACCATTATGTATAACTGTACGATTACGCCCATTTGCGAAATTAGAACATATGTATATATCTCATGAATTTCTCAAGATAATTATTCTCGTCGGCTCATTCACAGAAAAAGAAATACCTTAAGAATAGTTGCTACACAGTTGCAAATAACTTATGTATGCTGTTACCACTAGAAATGCGAAAGAAGTTTGAAACCAAGTATATAGTGAAAAACAATAAATGAATAACATATTATCATCATCATCGTCAACCAGTGTTTCATTTTCAGAAGATATAGGAGCTTTTCACTTATATGTGTATGTTTGTCCGCTTTAACTTGCTGAATGTATTGAATTTAGACTACTCACAAAATAATAGTGGAAACTGCAGAGGGCAAACTTATAACAGCTAGGTATGCAAATAAAGAGACGCCTTTCGTAAAGAACAATTTCCTCCTATAAAGGGTTTATTTTCATTTTAATATATACTGTATAACAAATGTGCGAAATAAATACGAATACAATTATTCAAAATATCATCTAACCGATTCAAAGAATTGACCAATAAAATAAATATGCTTTACTTGTATAAACATCCAAGAATTCATTACCAACCATACTCAAATAGTAATGGTCCACCTGCTACAGGAAAATTATATAGTACGTATATGTATATATTTGCAAAAATTGTATAAACGGTATCGATTAATAAAAATTTCTGGGAACGGGCGATGTTCATCCAGTTCGTAATACTGTTTACTACACCAATTATTTGCAACATTTTTGGGGAAATTATTGTACATTGCAAGTAGCTGATATGATATTATAAGAAATAATAGATATTTATAGAATTTCAGTAATTTTTGCTAATTTCTTCCCCATTTTTGTAATTTGCTTATTTCATACGTTAATAAATTAATTAGTTAAATTGTATTACCATGTTAATGGATATTAAAGTCTCCACAGGAAGTACCCTACCAGCCAGAAGTTCTACATATTCTGCGAAATATTTCGACAAGTTCTTGAAAAACGAGTTTAAAGTCAGTATATAAAGATCTCTAAACATTTAGCAATTTAACTTTACTTATGACATGATGCAATTATTTTGCAGATTTCAAATTCGTATAATGTGAAGAATTAGTTTTAGCTGAAAGTAAAACGCTGCCACTGTATGCTATTTCAGGAAGTACTCCGTAACTGATATCTTTTTCTGTAAAGTTGTATGCTTTACGTCCTGTTTTCAATCAATGCTCGTGCAACAAGCCACTGTAGCGGTTAAGAAAACTTGTAATAATTCAATTTAGTAGTCAAGAAATTTGTGTTAAAGATATTTTTAGGTTAAGACTGCAACAATGAATTTTTTATTTACACTTGAGTTACCTACAATTTGTAGAACCACTTTTAGATTTAGTGTCATCTATGTTTTTCAAATTTAGAGCGTGAATTCGCATTCATATCATCATTCACATCCATACCAGATTAGTATCAACAAATAGAAACTAATAAGAACACATTTGTTGAATAACCGTTAAGTAATGTTCCAATAATTGATTACATGTTACACGTTACAAAAACTATGCTAATTTTATATTTTTACACCGAATAAGTGTATAATAGTAGCAACTTGTTTCAATTATTATAGAATAGGACATCGGTTATTATAACAGTTTCGTAATGTTGAATTAAGCACAAGTTTAAACATGGCATATATTTATAAATGAACATCATATGAATGTGAACCAAATCGTATTCTTAAGTTGTAAGTATTGTTAAGTTGCGAAGTCACAACAACGTCATAAAGAGATGATTATTGAACATTGAGTTAAATAGACATAAATGCTTTTAATGTTGCAATTTAAATATTGGCATGCTAGATATGAGAAAAATCTCAGGCTCTCTTATTTCAATTTCTTTTTTTCGTTTTTAAATTCGAATGTAGTGTTTAATGATTAAAATAAGCAAATATAAGATTGTAAAAATAAATATATTAACAAACCAAAAATATATATCGCTTTTTGTAACAAAAAACCTAAATCAATCCCTCTCTAGTTTATAAATTCTAAGATACAAAATGAAATGAGAGCAAAAGTAAAATAAATTTTGAAAATTAATTATGATTCGTAGTCTTTAATTTTGGTAATCGTATTCACTCACACATAATGTCTCGTATTTTAAGTATCCTGGTCTTCGACTTTCACAGATGTGTCCGGAACTCCCAAATTGTTGTAATAATATCAGCTGATACACTTTTTGACTTTAAATATATTCGAAGAATTTTAAATATTACGATTAATTTGAGAAAATAATAAATGACTATTGCAAGGACTGTGTGGATGTACAATTCACAGGTATAGCAGTAAACTCCACTCACACAAATTTATTAATTATGCGGAACGCAGCGTTTTGAGAGCACGTGGGCTCTCATTGTCTACCGTGTTACCGACAATGAGAGCCCACGTGCTCTTGAAACGCTGCATTCCGCATAATTAATAAATTTGTGTGAGTGGAGTTTACTGTTATACCTGTGAAAATAATAAATGTTTCTCAGGAGGGATGATTTCGATGTGTGTGACTTTGACACGATTTTTGTTTATAGCCCTCGTTATCCGGGTTGCACATTTGTTTGCCTATATGTTAGGCCACACAGTAAACACACTCTTGATGGAATGAAATTATTTAGAAGTCATGCTGCTAGGCGTACCATCCTTCGTACGAGAAATTTTGAAGATACTGTAATACAATTTCGGGATGATACATTTTTAATAATATGTTTAATATGTTTACGAAAAGCGATATATATAGTAAACGATAGTGGAGTTTACGTCTCCTCTGTACATGTTGTTGAAGGGACTTTTTTTAACATTAAAATTGTAGATTATATGTTAGTAATGAACCATTAAAGTAGATATCTGTAAAATTTAGAAAGAAAACTGTACAGAAAAAAGGGGATGACCCATACAGTGACGAGAAAATAACCAAACTAGATAAACAAGAAAAATTTAGAAAATTATTGATATGTATATATATTAGTTCAAAAAAACAAGCGCTACCATCGTAAATTAAATAAGTTAAAATTAAAGCGATGAGATAGAAACCAGGTTAAAATCTATCAAATCAAATATTTTAAACAACTTTAATGGCATTCAAGAACAAATTGAATTAACAGAGGTTGAGATCCAGGGCACGACAGCGAAAACTTCGAAAATTCTTACTATAGGATTATAATCCACGTAAGCAAAGCAACAAATCTAAGTTTTTCTAAACGAATTTTCAACAATATACTAACGATGATCAAAATATACGTAATCACCAGCCAAGCCAATAAACATGGTCGCATAGGATCACCACAGCTTAATTTATCAGCATGTCATAGACGATATGATAAATGGATAACATTCTGCGATACGTTTACCTCCTACAAACCTATTTGAATTAAAAAATTTTATTACCTCAAGTCATGCGTAAAGGGCGAAGTAGCTTAGGTCATTTATTCTATTGACGATCTTAGCGAAATCGCTATTTCATTTGTTTTCGCTAAGAAATGCAAACATTATAGGATGACTTAAAGATTCCAAATAACATTTTTTTAGCAGATTAAGACTTTCACAAAGCTGAGGAAATACAGGTACTATTGGGAACTAGTATAGTTTTCGAAATCCTGTGTATCGAAGAAATAAAACGGGGGCCTATAAACCAATATGGCATAAGATACATTCAGGATGGGCAATTTCTGAACTTTGCTCGAATAACACCGACCCTTCAAAACTTTCGTGCAACGTTAACATTTTCAACGAACACTTATGTAAGCAAGTATAAATATTCTGAAGTGTGGGAAAACTAGAAAATACCAAGGGGTTCGCTACTGAAGAAATTGAACGCGAACAACATTAAAATGGGTAAATATAAACGCGACAAAAATGATAGGTTAGAGGTACGTTTGCCCTTCCGCCAAGATTTCACTGAGTTAGGAGATTTTCAATAAACCGCGATAACCCGACTCAATCAAATAGAGAAAGAGAAATCGAATGCAATTTTAAAAGGCGATTATTATAACTTCTTGCAAGAATATGAACCTCTAAATGACCGGAATTAACTCTCATAACGATACCGTGATCAATAGATACTACCTGCCCATCATGGAATAGTGACAAAGAGCACGACCACGAGTAATTGATATTTTAAAGCTAGGATGTCGTAGTTAAAGAGATTTAACTGCTATTGTTGTAAGTTTTCGTATGCATAATGTAGCCATAATGTTACAGCCCATATGGAGAAAATATTCCGCCAGATAAATGATAAGCAAGGAGAAAGAAATTTCCAAAGTATCCTGAGGCACAAAATATCCGATGACACTCTCAAATAATATCGGTAAAACACGGTCACGTATGGGACAGTTCTAGCATACAGCAGATATAGAGGAGCAAATCCAAGCCAATTATTAAGATCCGAACTTTGGTGGAGCGGGCCCGAATTTCCGTTAAAAGATTTAGAAAATTGGCCAATTTCAAATAGATCAGTCCTTCACACGTCTTAATGATATGCCTGAAAGAAATAAATGCAACTCGGTTAGTTAGGTTGTTGATAGTAACCGAAATAAAACATAATAAAGTACTAAAAACAGTCAAACATTGTAATAAACCGATAGAATGCAAACTTTTTTGGAGATGCTGCTAATATAGAAAGCCATATATTGCCCCAACTTTAGCTTTCTTTCATCTTGCAGGTGGCACCACAGTTTAAGAATTTCTTTTGTTAATGACAATCTAATTTGTATTATCTGTAACTTTTTAAAAAATAATTTTCCTATTTAATCTTATGATTATGAACCAGTTTTATAAATTTTTGTTGCGGGGTAAATTTCATGTATTATATACAAACATATATACGCACATGTAGTCAATGTCGACAAAGATATTACAAGTACATTCGATACGTTACAACCGACTTATCCGGAATTGCATAATGTTGTAGTATTGTATACTATGTTGATATGTTACGGTCAGTTAAAACTTTCGTAGATATATTATCGAACAATAGAACTATTTAATACCTGAATTACTATTATAGTTTTGATGGACGTCGCATCCGAGCGCTACTATGGTAATAAGTGCAATACACTGAGCTTATTGGTTTGAATTCTTACGGAATGCGTCCGCGATATGCAGAAGAGTAACGTGTTAAGTCACCAGTATGCAAGAGTAAACTTGATATGAGGATTAACACGATCTCTCCTCCTTCCAATTCTTCTTTCGCTCATAGTCAGTGTACTCGACTCATTTTATTATAAACTGCATACGAATACTTATTAACACCAATTCAAAAACTTATGGAAGTTAAATAAAATTTACATTTACATAAGCATGCAATTAATTCTCATGCATTAGAATAATATCAAGCAATAATAGTAGGAATTTATTTATTGCCTTATATTTAATTATTCATATCTTGCGCATGTGTAATTCTGTAATCATAAAAAGTTTCATGCAGCACGTAGTCTTTATTTGTTTCTTATTACTTGTGTTTACATATACGTTTAATGTAACTTTTAATTTAGTAGTCCTTAGAATATAACCTGACTTAAATCAAAATAAAATAAATAAATATATAAAACTGGGGATATCGATGTACATACATCAATACACACTATCGGAAATGACCAAAACAGCATTACCTGTACACTGAAAGGTACCCGGATTAAGTATCAGTATACTACACATCGTAATGATAGCAAACTGAAGATTTTCGAAAGCAATGTTAACTCTACACCTCCCAGCAGCATTTTTGTTCATGTCACAGATAGCCAAATAGACAAACCTAGTGAAGAGTTTTTATTTTTCTATCCACTCGCAATATTACAAGGACCATTTGGGAATGTTAATCGATACGGTTGATATATCATTGGTCTGTAGATATTTACCACGCGTTTGAGTAATGTCCAAATATCTGCATAAAACAAAATAAAATGGCTGCCATATATCGTTGCATATCAGAAGTCGTATTTCTTTTAGGGACAAGCGAAAATTACAAAAACTGAAAATAACATCAAAATCAGCATTTAATATAGAATGAGATTCAATTCATCCTTATACTATGAACTAACCACAATACCACCTTGTTTTTAGGCGGACGTTTTCTGTAAGAATGTTTTAATCTTTCCGTTTTATTATTTCTGATCTTTAGTGTCTTTTAATATAACAGGTATTTCAACGTAGCGACGTGATAAAACAGTAACACCCTTTTTTACACAAATATTCTTCTGTATAGATTCATCCGTACATAATAACCTGGTTTTGTACGTATTACTCCTCCCCTAGATTACTAAATTCTGTAATACTTGCAAACAAAAGTAGTATATAAAACGCATCTAAAAGAATGCCCAGAAAATAACACTAATATAAGAAGATATGGCGATAGAAGCAGAGAGGGAATTACATGTGTTGAGCATAAAACCGTTCGAAACCACGCTGATGACGCCGGGTAGTCAGAAACATGTCCGTGTGTTAGCGTTTTATGTCTCTTCACATGTCTTTCTCGTGAATGATTTCACCAATACCATGTGAAAGCTGAATTTACAGCGTTTTTTTTAAGTAGTATATATTTTAAAGTTGGCACAGTCAACTTAACTTTAATATTAAGTATAACTTCTAAGGTATCGATACAATTACCAATTGTTCTGATTTTCAGTTAATTGCAACAGTGCAAACAATAAATAAATAAGTTTGTTCTATCATATAGTCGTAAATAACTAATATCAAAAGATGAAGATACCCACTTTAAAAGACTGGATATTTAACTGAATTGAAATGCAGAATAGTTGACTAATGGTTGTAACCAGCAGGGAAAAACATTACCTTTAAAGAAATATGTTTTTGCCAAATTTTAAAATTATGATTTGAGTGATGCAAAGCATATTTGTTTATTTCAAGAACTTTTTTCTCTGTGCGTATAACTCAAGTTCCAAACACGACAAGACCCAATGATTAACATCTACTGTGGATTTAATTTGAATTTTTGCATACAACAGATGTGTTCCTCAATTAATAATGGATAAACTAATAATATAACCAGTAGCATGTGTGCAATAAATGTTTTTAAATTTGAAAATTTCAACGCTAAGGCTTCACTATATGTGGACGTAGTAAAAGCGATCCTACATTGTCGCTATAGCGATATGAGCAGTAAATGTCCGTTGTATCAATTAGAGGGTTCTCGCGACTAATGGGACACCCGCTGGTCCAAAAAGATTGATCGCTCTTCGGTCCCGTTTTTATTTACGCACCTGATGACTCGATCAGTGCTGAGATTTTTTTTTGCTAATGGGCTAATGGATTTTTAATGTTAATTCGCGCACATGTTAGCAGCCAGACTACTACATGACTTTCACAGAATAAATTAAATCCGATGTCTCTCGTACCGGTATACTTGAGCAATTATATAGAGCTATAAGAAAACTAACGCCGCTGCTTTGATTAAAAGGAATAAAACACATGCAACATAGGAGAAGACTGTTTACACAGACAATTTGCACCTGGTGACTAAAAGTACTCAAATTTTGAAGAATGTGTTGCTGCACTGAGGTGAGTTTGTTTAATAAGTAAGTGGATGTAGATCCGTATATAGCTATTCCATAATTTATTATAGACTCAACCAGTGCATAATCGACTATATACATAGTAGACAACGGAATCATCCTTCAGGTGCGATAAAATTGATGAGCAAAGAAACGGAGCAAGCCTATATGAGCATCCTACGAAATGTTCCTCAATGATAATGCCCAAGTACCTGTGCGTGGAAATCCTTCCACTTCATGGTTACAGAAGCACTCGTCATAGGCTCCTGCATGTAAACAAATATGGGAAGGGTTAATAATTCCTATTGACGACGTACTTCGTAAATGAGGTGAGTATTTATGATGATAATGATAACTAGTTTTTTATCATGCGCCAATATCTGAAAGCGGATGTATTCTCTTTGTATGTTTCATATTGTACTACCAAGATCTCTGTGAGCAGGTAATATCAGCGTGAGATCAGCATAAAGAAAATATCTACATATCCTAAAGCAGTTCTCCACGTCGTCAGCGATATTTTAAGATCGTTAGGCATGTTAGCTTAACCTATATACAGGTCAATTAATGGTTGTATAGCTGGACAAAAAATATGTTTATTTCTGAATATGCGACCCATATCCATACTGTCATAGCCCAAAGATTTCCCGCCATTCATTCCACATAGAATACTCACAACATCTCTTACTAAGATATCCGGCACAAAAATAGAATGTGCCGCCACCGTCAACCCGACAGAGCACACAACTGTGCACGTCTCCCTCTAAATAGGCACCGGCAGGGGAAAATTCTTCCCGAGATCCTCCTGCGATGTTATTTAATTGAGTCTTTCATATTTTTCAGGATAACAATGTCAACGTCAACGTCACTTACCAATTGTACTGATTTTCGGTTAATTGCAACAGTGTAAACAATAAATAAATAAGTTTCTTCTATCATATAGTCGTAAATAACTAATACGAAAAGATGAAGATTCCCACTTTAAAAGACTGGATATTTAACTGAATTGAAATGCAGAATAGTTGACTAATGGTCAATGGATTAAACGTCAATCTCAGCCTCAGCATCAGCACCAACATCATCATCAACATCAACATCGACATCGACATCGGTACCAGTGCCCGTACCAACACTAGTACCAGCACCAGTATCCGTACCAGTATCAGTACCAGTCTCAATATCAATAACAATATCACTATCAATATAATAATATTGCGGATCGTGCGAATACATACATACATATAGACTTTGTAGTTCATATAATAGATATAGAGGGCTTGCCCAAGGTATTTCAAGAATTCAAAAATTTGTTATCTTCAAGGAACTTGATACGTAATTAGTCCATCCACTACGTCCGATTTACACTTATACTTACAAAGACATCAAAAATTTTCAAATCTTAAAATAGTAATGTATTTAATCATAAAATATTTGCATGACGAGTCGAAATTATTAACCAAAATATAAAATAACAATGTATTGCAATTGCATCAGTTCTCAGGCTTATTCTTTGGCTTGTACTTATAATGCAAATAAATCCTAGCATTTTATTAAATTAATTAATTTTGAAAGATATAAAACTTTTGGTTAAAAGCTGAATTCACAGGTATAGCAGTAAACTCCACTCACACAAATTAATTAATTATTAGCGTTTCGGGAGCACGTGGGCTCCCATTGTCAACCGTGTTACCGACTGGTCCCAGTCGGTAACACGGTGGAGTTTACTGCTATACCTGTGAATTGTACATCCACACAGTCCTTGCAATCGTCATTTGAAAAGCTGAATTTTTGTCATACTTATAATTACTTCACGTCAACTCAAAAATATAGAGTTTCAAAAGAGATAATTTTGACATAAAGTTATCGGTTTATCATATCTCCATTGATGTATTTAACAATTTTATTTTCTTGTAACATATGCCGTAAATTTTAAAAATATTCAAAATATAAATATCGTCATCTACCCACGTTTCCGATCGTAGTAGCCATAATCTAATTCTTGTCAGATTTTTATATATTATGGCTTTCGAGATACACTGTAAGTAGCGAAAATGCGAATCCCTCACTTAAGAGGAGTTACCGGATTCGAGGAAGTTACAGTTGATTGCGATACAATGTATGGTTGTGCTCTATCAGTGTAAAACTTTTCTGTCGCTTTATAAAGCCACTAATGCAAGATAGTAATATATTCATACTTACAATGAACTATTAATATATTCATATTAAGTATCTAGGTATGTGTATTAATACATCTGTATTGTGATATATAGATATCACTATTACTACATAAAACCATTAAATAAACAAGGAATAACGGATTAAGTTAAAACCTTTCTCCGCATGTTAAATTGTTTTAATTTTCTTCAATGGACTTTCTTGTATATTTAAATATTAGGGGAAAAATTAAATAAAAATAAATTTCTCAAGAAATTGATATTGATATTCTCAATTTTTGCAGGTATCTTCATTATAGATAGGAGAAATTATTTATTAAGCGCGTTGAACCCACTGTAACAATCATAACAACTTTATTTACATTTTCTGAGCCAGCTCTTTTGGAATGAAATGCATCAATCCTTATTTCTATTTATTTTCGGCTCAGCATTCTTTATAAAGAATTTACCTTTCGTTCTACAATTGGATTAATTTTAATGCACTAGCAGTTATTAGATACTTAATATCCTAAGATTAAAAGTAAACACACATTAATTTATTCATGTTTGTATTTTCTTCTACCTATGGAAAATGGAAGATTAGAATTTATTGCATTATTTTGGCATATTTTGTGGAAGAAAGTTGGTGGCGGGATTAATAAAGTACTTTTAATTTAATATAATAAATTAATAGATAGTATTATTCTTTCGAAAAATTGCAATGAACAGAGAGGACTGGAATAAATTTGAGAAATGCTAGGAAGCAAATTTAATCTAACCCGACACCCAATGGATAAAAATTATTCTTTCGATCCGGTAACGTGAACAACTTTATGATAAAATTGGAAAGAATAACAGGTCGTATATTAATAATTTTGAGAGTTTGCAATAATGCAAATTTACAAAGCTGTCTTACTTTAAGCACACATACGCACTCAATAAAATGCAATAATAAATGCAAATTATGGTACTACATACCGCATTAAAAAATAGTTCAACTAAAATTTAAATATTTTTACTGTAACACGTGGAAACAACAACGTTATTGAGGAATTAGATTAGTTTTATCTGTGTGTACCCGTATAAATCAATTCTCTAATCAATACTTCCTGATGTAAGTCATCAAAATATACACACGAATAGAATCACAGACACCTACTTGAATAAGAGCGCTAAAGAAAGTTCGTTTAGCGGACTTCAGACTATTATTTGAAACCCAACCGCATAGTTGAAATAAGCGTCGACAGTGTGCGGTGGCACGCTAAGCGTCAGATCACGCCATGTTGGACGACCGGCCCCTCCTCTGACTGCTACTGGCTGATATACAGTTATCTGGAAGGGCGGAGTTTTCTCTTATTCTTTCTTTGATTGACATACTGTGATAAGGATGCACTTGTTTCGAATGTGTTTTATTTGATAACGTCTCCTTGCTTTATTTTCCCGCAATGTAGTAGAATTCTTCTTTGTGGAATAGTCTTTTATTGAATCTCTATACTTCTAACGTATAGAGCAAATGCAAGATGGGAACACATATTAATTCTGATTCGAAAGTATTTACTTTAAGCTAGCTACTCCCTCAATAAAAACTTACCTCGGTAATCGCTCGAGGTAAAATATTGAATTAACGTTGCGATAGACTGAATCATTTCTCTTTTCAAAAGTTTGTATTTGATACTATATAATCTGTATGGAATAAAAACCCAGAGAGGAGTATTTCAAAAGAAATGTTCCTCAACATATCAGTCTTTTCCAATATGATAAGTAACATTAAGCTTTGACAGCCGGAGTCCGAGTTTGTACTGGTAGTACAAATTTTCGGGGTTGTAGTCTGTGGTCCCTAAGTAAGGTAAGTACATGCCAACGTTTTGCCAAACACTGCAACTGGCGTTTTCAGACCAATGTTGACGATTCGCTGGTCCTATGACTAATGGTGACTAATCAGCATAGAAACTATAGCGTAATATGCAACTTTTATTCTGTACTTGTACAACGAACTATAACAGTTATAAAATGTGCTTATCAACGTGCTAATAAAGATAATTATAAATTCACTTAAATTTGCGATTTGTCCACCTTTCGCCTTTATTGTTGCCCCAATTGCAATTTTGGCATTCCCTCTAGCAGCTTTTCCAATGTTAGCGGCTCTATTGTCCTCGACGTATCCTGTAGTAAAGTGATGTTGTTAAATTTGGAGCAGATTTTCGAACCCGTCCACAAAAGCTCAATCGGATATCTGTGCTCCAGTTGCTTCGAATACTCTCGGCATTACTCTCTAGTGTTTTTTGGATCATTATCTTGCTGGAACAAGTTTTCAGCGATTAGTCATGTTACAGTTGATATTGCATTCCCCTCCCTATTCTGAGGACAACATCTATTTTGACTTAATCGCCCACGGAGGCGCCGCGAAAAAAGTCCCAAATCATGACTAATCCTCCTCCATGTTGGTGTAATACAGGATTCATGCATTTAATCCTCTTTCGATCTACGGACAAATCTTTTGTTTGAAACATAGGTGAGATATTTAAATTCTTCAGTCCAGAACACTTTCTTTCAATCTTCCAACGTCCAGTGTCCATGGTAAACCATGCTTGCTCATGATACAACTGCACGATCCTCTGCTGGTATTGTCTTTGGCCGACCGGGTCGCTGTTTGTGCACCGTTCTGCGATTTAGTTTTTGTAATTTAACATTTCTCTGTTACTTTTACCGACGTTGTGATATACCACTATTTGAGCACGCGTTTTCTTAGATAATTATTTTCTTGTCAACACTACTTTAACGTTACACGCTGTTTTAAAACACTGTGCTCAAATTATTCACTATTCACTGCTTGCAATACGAAAACTGAGTGCAAACTAATTTTTCATTATATTACCATGCCCGTTCCATGACATTCATGTGATTGTTAAATATAACTTGTTACGTGTTATTTAAAGTTTAGTTGTCGTTACGAGAAAGATGTTTAACGTTTTTCTTCCTACTGGATATAGTTAGTATAAATAGACAGCTATTACAAGAAAGACAAAAATTCAGTTTGAAATGAAGAAAAATACACTCGTCACCAAAAATAGCTGCAGATACACATGTACATTTCTCATTGTGATTCTCATGATAAAGTAGATTTGATTTCCATGTTGATATTTTAGCTAATTAAATTCTTGCTCCATTGTCTTATTATACTTCCAATATTCGTAACATACACTGTTCCGATGTTCTCGTATTAATAGGTACTCATCTATATAGACAGATATTGTTTGTATCTTTTGCAATAACACACCAGTATCATATCTCCTAATTCGCTAGTATTAAGTGAGTTTAAATTGTCCCGTATGTTGACATACATACATATATATCACTTACTCCATCCAACAGTTCTCAGACAATATTTATTTACTCAAATCAACAGATGAAGTATTCTGTTTAGTTAGCTCAATGTATTACTATAGTAAACATCTGCCAATCAAGCGAACTATCACTGAACATGAAAATGTCTCTTGTCAAATTTTGAATATCTATTATGTAAGTGCCAAATATCTATAGATATAAATATACCTGATATTAACAAGAAAAATAAGTACGTTATAGGATCACCCTATCGCATAATTCTTGATTACTGTTGACGTGAATTAGATATGTAAAACTTTCTATTTACACATACAGTGTTCGTGCGTTTTCTCATGACAACTGCGCAAATAGAAGCTTAGAATCTTGAAACGAAAACGTTTAAAATTCAAGAGAAAAAAAAATACCTATTAGCATTTTCAAATGAGTAATGCGGAACGTATGCCCTTTTCCTGTTACCTACATTGTTTGTTATAAATTAGTTGTCTTTATTAAACTGCGTTGAAAAACCAATATGCCAACGTTATTTTAAGCTATTAACTACCTCAATCTACTTTGGTACTAAAAACAAAGCATAACTATATCATTATCATTCGGTTTAATAATCGTTCATGAAAGTATGATTAATATCTACAATTTGCAATAAAGCGTAAAATAATTAATGCAATACAAACTCCAAATTAAAATTTTACATTTAACGGAAACGTTTGAGATAGTACGGTCATGTAAATATGAAAGTGATGCTGTGTTATATATTTCTTTTTTATGATCTGGGCTCCACAGAATCGAACGATGACTTTGGACCATTACGAAAATGATCATCTTCAAAACATGGCTTTAACGTTGTTACTACAACAGATTCAAGTCATCGCCAATACTCCACACACTGAGAATACGCCCATATTAAAAGCGGTAACCTTGCTTCTTCTTCTACAAATCTCTGGGCTGTTCTTCAGTGGGATAAAATCAAATACGATAAAAAATGTAGTGTTTACTAAGTGCAAATGAAATTATCCGCTTGTCATAGATATATGCTACTCAATACCTATTGTTCGATCCCAATACTCAACAGACGATTTACTAACCGGCGTTTCTAAATGCAATTTGCTAAAAATGTCGACAATATTAAAATGATTGTAGATAAACAAGTTTAATATTATTTTACAAAAAGATTAGAAAATGTTAAAAATCTTTTGGTTACTCAATTCAGATTATTGTGACTTTAAGAAGTGGACTAAGATTAGAATAGGTATGACTACAAAAATAAAGAGAATCAAGTACATAAATATTTACATGTTTGTAAAATTGAAGCAGGTAACACATAGAAACTTGCCTTAGATACTCTTCTTCTAATAGTTCCTATCCGTTTCGGATGCTAGCTAACATACTTTGTTTGCTGCTGCTAGGGATAATTCAGTTGTATTCATACCGATAGATATACATACATATACACTAGGGTGACAGGATAAACTAGACACCTACTAATTAAAAAAAAATACTATTCTCGTTATATATACAAAATATTTTAAAATTTTTAAATTAGACTAATATTTTGTCGATCCACCCTTACTTGCGTGAAGTGCTGCGAGTTGTCGTAGCATAGAATTTATTAAATGATTAATGGTGTCTTCTGTAACAGCTGCCACGAGTTCTTCCTTATTGCTGGGTTTTCGGGGTCGTTTCGCCATATTTGTCTGGATTATGTGCCAAACATTCTCTATCGGATTCATGTCTAGTGATTGGCCTGGCCATGGTAAAATCCGAATCCCCTGTTCCTCTTTCCATGTGGTTGTTGTTCTTGCTTTGTGGCAGGGTGCTCCATGTTCCATAAAAGTGGCGTCTTCTTTAGATAAAATGGCGTTGTCGAATATCGGTAGTAGTCCTTCTGTTAATATTTGGATATATTTTGCCGCATTTATATTTCCGTCGCAGATTACTAATTGCGATCTTCCACCATACCATATCGCGCCCCACACCATGATGTTCACACCGCCGTACTTCACCGTCTGATGCAAAAATTTGTCGTCCAGTTGCTGTGACGAACGTCTCCATAACCACGTACGACCACTATCACTGAATTGGAAGTATCTGCTTTCGTCTGAAAAAATGACAGACCGCCAAAACTCTTCGGGCTTCCTTCGCATTTTGATTGCCCAAGCCATTCGGCGCCGTTTTTGAAACGCCGTAAGGAGAGGTTTTTTCTTTGCCACCCTTTTATACATGCCCACACTGTGGAGGTATCGCAGAACGGTGCGCTGACTTTTCTGTGAAGTTGCGCTAGCTGAGCTGTACTTTTTCGCGGTTCTCTTAATACTTCGCGCACAAGCACCCTTTTACTTCTTTCAGAAGATTCGGCACGACCTGGTCTCGGCTCCACTGTTGCTTTTCCCTTGCGTTTAAATCGTGTAATTACACGATTAACTGTGGACAACGGAATATTTAAAAAATTACTTATTTCACGTTGCGAGGCGCCGCGTTCACTCTGGCCAACGATGCGACCACGGGTGAAGTCGCTAATATCACTCGAACCTTGTAAGCGAGGCATAGCTGTAACGATACTAAACTATGACGAATTCCTTCCGATACATCTACCCCTACCCTAATGACAAGAGAAAGTTCTTAATTCGTTCTTAGAATTTAGCTGTTTACATACTTATACTGCTTTACCTGGTGTCTATCTTATACTGTCACCCTAGTGTATCTAGCCCTGTCAAACGTGTCAGCTCGCCAAGTTCATAATAAGTACGTAGCGGCATCCATAATGCGAAAAATGGAATGGACAGAGGGAATATTTACGGTGACCGTCGGCACATGACTGTATTTGCATTTTCTGTTATTGACGTGAGGCAGTTGATCATCTTATCGTTGTGTTCTTATGAGGTTTATAAATATATAAATGAGTATTCACAATTCAATCCTGATCAAGCTGTAGCTGTTAAGGAAAGCCATAAATGACCTCAGTATACTTCCGTTATTTGTTTCCGTTGTATTCCGTACATTTATAAACTATTGACAACAATTATAAAGCATTACTTGAAGCAATTGAAAAATTATAAAATATTGAGTTGCCGTTAGTGGAACCAATTCGAGCAGCGAACAAAGTAAATGCATTGCTGCACAATGCAGTATACGTTAAAAACGGTCGCGTAAGAGAAAATTTCGATAGTATTATAAAATGATTCTTATTTTGCAAAGTTACGACAGATTTGTGATAGTACATCTACAGATGCGTTAACTAATTTCAAGGATTATTGCAACTATACCTATGTTACATATGCAGATGAAGAACATTTTTTTCATCACGGCGAATATCATTCACCGAAACAAATATGGAACCCTTCGTAATGCTGCAAACCTTTCACCAACCTTGCCCAAGTTATGATATATACTAACAGCTGTAAGCGGGATAAATGTTCTTTGTATATATTTATATTACGCATTAACCGTTAACAGTATTCTCATCCTGTCGCGCTGAGACAAATTGACTAGTAGACATATATCTAAGGCTATATATGTATGCCTTAGGTTTTCGCAGAGATATTATGTGTAACAGTGTTGTTCCGGATTTCTCTGCGCGTGTTGGTCCTGAAGAGGACCGGTGACATGCTTCGGTAAAGTCCCAGTCACACACACGTACACACACGCACACACACACGCAGGCACACACACACACGCAGGCACACACACACACGCAGGCACACACACACACTTATATATACACGAGACTGAATTCAGTCTCGTGGTGTAGTGACAGCACGTTCCGTCGGTGACGAAGAAGTCGTGGTTCAAATGCTACCTTGACTGATATTCTGTCAGGAATTTAAAACGTTGGTTAAATGCAAGAAAACCGTAACTTTATCATTACCAACACCAACGAGCGTTTCATATTAATATTAATACTGACATACACTCCCCCAAAAAAGTATCGCATAGACTACGAAAAGATAACAGAGATATTTTTTTATACATCCATAACATGTTTGCTATATGTGCGCCGATTATAAGTATGCAAAGAAAGTCACATAACTAGCTTTTGAATAAGTTCTTTTTGTTATTACAGAATCATTTTACAAAAGTTCATATACACATGGTTCATTTGTGTTGCTATATGGACAAACTTTAAAGTGCGCTGTTAGAGTATTTTGCTAACTTTATTAGAAGTAAAATAAGTAATTTAACGCCAGAACAAGTGGCTGATCTGAAACATACGTGGCTAATTTGATAAATATTAATCAGTCGAGTGTTTCTAGAGCCATACACGAAAAGTGCTAGGTCGTCCAAACTGTGCTACTCACCAAGATGACCGGTATTTAAGACTGCAAGCATTACGTTGGAGGCATGTAACTGCAAGGCAATTACAAATCGACTTGTCTAATTTCAGAAATACTCGAATAAGTACCCAAACTGTTCGTAATAGGTTGAGTCAGAGTGGGATAAAAGCGAGAGCAGCCGTCGCAGCTCCCCATCTTACTAGAAATGACCGAGTGGCCCGCTTAAAGTTTGCTAGGGAACATGTCAATTGGGATATGAATGTGGCCAACATACTCTTCAGAAATGAATCAAAATTTAGGCTTTACATCTCAGATAGACGTATGTCAGTCTACAGAAGAAGCGGTGAGCGCTATTTCCAATGAAACATCAGATCTATGCCTAATTTTGGTGGTGACTCTATTATGGTTTGAGGAGGCCTTTAGAAGGCCGTACAGGGTTATTATCTGTAAAGTGAGGTACAATGACTGCCCACAGGTATGTAGCAGACATTTTACAAGATCATGTAGTACCATATGCACAAGTACTAGACAACGAATTTTTGTTAATGCACGATATGCACGACCCCATATAACAACAATTGTCGGGAAATACCTTGGTGAGGTTGGCATTCCAGTTTTGGATTGGCCTAAGTTGAGTCCAGGCATGAATCTTACCGAGAATATGTGGGACACCTTCACGGAATGGTACGAACCCAAGATGTTGCTACAGGGATAAGAAGAGGAGTGGGAGAATTGAGACTAAGCCTCCGTATAGATTAATTAAATCCATAAGTCGAATGCGAATGATTATAAGAACCAAAGGTGGCAGTATCAACTACTAAGCTACTATTCTGTAATTTGTTTTTCCAAAAATATAATTTCTTTTACCATAACTGCTTAGTAAAGAGTTCAAATATGAGTTTCTATTTTCATTGGTCCATATATTATTTAAATAATCAGATCAATTGTTTCTTAGTATATTAGAATATATTAGAATATATTAGAATATATTAGAATATATTAGAATATATTAGAATATATTAGAATATAGTAGAATATATTAGAATATATTAGAATATATTTAAAAGTTGCATTAGTCATTAAAACTTGTGCTGCAAAAATGAAGTATGCGATACTTTTTGCGGAATGTATAATATTCCCGGGTTTGTGACCGTACATGTAGTTTCGACGAGATTTCGCTCATCTTTTTCTGGACGCTCTTGTTCAACAAAGCGATATGGGATGTACAGTTTATCGCTTTCACATTGACTCCAAACTGTTTTACACGTTTACGAATGTTCAACGTTAAAATTATATAAAATAATACTCTGAATAAGCTTCTATCAATCATAAAGAAATGGTTTTGAGTTTAGTGAACATGTTGGAGCTGTTCTACGGTATGCATATGGCAAAGATCGTCGATTGTGTTTCTTTCAGTATATTTGGCTAAATTGTCATATTATAATTTTTGTAGTTTGAATTGAAATATGATTCAGTCCTTTGACTATATACATTCCATATGTATTAAGCTTACAAAGAATTAGGACAGAATGGATAGAGAAGGATAGATATATTTGAACTAAAATCAAAATTCCCAGGCGTCATTATCAAGCACGTATTTAAATTATAAGATAATTCAATCACACTTATATATGTAAGCATTACTCTATTCATGCATAGCGCATATAATAAAAGATTAAGTCCTAACTAATAGACAACAATGTGCCACATTCAATAATATTGTATTGAAATACTAATGGTATTTGAATTTGCTGTGTAATTTATTTCGTACGCCAGCGACATTAATTTAGGGACCAAAGCTAGTGACCTACGTTCTTTCGACCTAAAATTGGCGGACGTACATTTGAGGCTTAATGGTTAGTGCTTGGCTAATGGATTCTTTATAAGGCAAACGAAAAATTGAAACGGTACAAATGTCACAATATCTCAAATTATTTAGCTATAAAAATATTTAGGAAGCCTCTTGGGACCATTACATTCAAGTTATAATAAATTTAATATTGTTATTAAGCAAATTTTACTTAAGAGAGCATATTATAATGTCAAAGAATATTCTGATGGCTTCTCACATTCTGACTTGTGCAAACAATTATTTGTATAGGCATCAATTATTATGATATCGATAAATTTTAGTGTATACTTTATCAGCGTTTGTTTTGCAACCTCTACTGTTGCATTCAATCCAAACAATGTTGCTTTACAATTGAATTATAAAAAGTTGTTAGTACTCCTACATTTTGATGGGAGATAGTGAACTTCATCGTTAAAAAGGTGTGAAGTGTAAATATGTCGGATAGGTGAAAATTATTTACATTTGACTTTGTTATCAACAAACACAAGATATTTTTTATTAAGCACTTGTTAAGATCGGATAATTGCGTATTTAATACTGGATTACAATTATTTGCTTGTTTAAAGCTGAATAAATATAATTATTGTCAGTAAAAGTATTAATGCTAATAGATATTAATACTGTGATAAAGACTGTAAACAGTTGCGTCCTGTCACCTAAAATTTAATGTGATTTCCTTCTACTATCCATATAATCTTATTTACATAAATGTAACAACTCATCAACAAGTTAATTAGAAGTTCTTTATCTCCTGCACATTATTCAAGCACGTTAAGTAGATGTAAGATTACATTCAAATCACATATATCAATCTCTTTTAGATCTAAACGCCTTCTCTTTTACACTACATTTATTTTAGTATTCTTCAGAATTACTTTCATTAATAAATTACAATCTAATGTGTTTACTATCACAAATATCCACAGCAAAGAAGTAAAGGCTAGAGCATTTTTGATGCAATGAACATACACATTTTGAATTTTAGTCTATATTACCCTATATATTTTCAATCAAAATAAGGTTTAAGCATCACAATATTGTGCTGCTAAAGGATAAAACTTTTTCCTTGAAAAACTGCATCCAAAGAAGCGTAGTATTCTATTCTCATTTTTACAAAATATAATATTGTGTTATAAAATAGACATTTTTACGTAATGAAACGGATGTTTTAGCCAAAGATAACAACAATTTAAACAGTAAAGAAAATGCTGATAATTACCATTGGGCAATGTTACCTGTTCTATCCCAAACAGTTAGAGTTAGACCCTAAATTCTTGACTGAAAGGCGGTGGGGCTGATTATTCTGAGTGAGGCTCATTCGGGTATACCCTTGCTTCAGCACCTACATATACAGCTGTGGCCATATGTATTCGCCACCCTTTTTTGTTTTTTATTCCGACGAATATATAAAATTGATCGATGAAAATGTTTCATTGTGAGTGTATACAGATATATACAGATATTGCTTAATATTTGGTAGCTCCTCCCTGGGCTTTTATCACCGCACGAATTCGTCGGGGCATACTGCTCACTAAGTTGTAGCACTGTTCGGGGGTGATTTTATTTCACTCTTCGAATGTTTTTGTTTTTAAGCATTGCTTTGTGGTAGATGAGTATTTAGCTACATTTCGCTTTAAAATGTAAATGCTCAATTGGTGATAAGCCCGGGGATTGTGCCGGCCATTCCAGGACCCGCACGTTATTTTCCTCGAACCAGCGCATTACTTCGCGAGATTTATGGCAGGGTGCATTATCTTGTTGGAAGTAATACTCTGGCTCATCATTATCGAATAATTTTAACGCACACGGTTCCAGAAGCTCTTCCAACATGTCGATGTACGTCCGACTGTTCATTCGACACTCGCAGACGAAAAGTTCTCCGACGCCTGTTGCACTCATGGAACCCCAAACCATTATGCTACCACCCCCAAACTTGACAGTCGGGATGATACAGTCTGGATGGAAGGCCTCTCCTCGCCTGCGGCACGTATTGAGGCCCAGGTTTACCACAAAGCTACCAACAAAAACATGAATACTGTTACATTTTGGAACCCATTAAGAAGAATAAAAATACTGTAGATACCAGGAATTGAATACAGAATACCGCAAATACAATAATTATGTATGACTTACCTCAATATTTGACTCATCCGTCCACATAACATTGGCCCAATTGTCAATGGTCCAGTCGCGGTGACTTTTAGCCCACAGCAGTCTCTTTTTCTTTTGTTGCGGAGACAACCGTGGTTTATGTCGAGCTTTGTATCCACCTAAATTTAATTCACAAAGGCGTCTTCTAACCGTGCGAGGAGAAATAGCAACATTATGTAGCCGGAAAAGCTCACTGGAAAGCTGTTTTTTCCGGTCTCGCAAAGACATCCGCTCTAAGACTCGCTCATCTCTGCTAGTTGTCTTCCTTTTTCGACCAGTTTTCGGTTTGTTTGTCAAAGATCCACTCTCTTTGTATCGTTTTATCGTCATTCTAACCGTTGATCGCGCACATTTCACTTGTCGGGCAATAGCAGACACCGCCAACCCTTGCTTTTCTAACACCACAATTTGTCCTCGCTCTACCTCCGTCAATTCGCGTGTTTTCGGCATTACTTTTTACTGTATACTATCGTATTACACAGACAAAATCACAGACATAATATCTTCACTCTAACTAGCTCAACCTTACTCTTACAAACTTTTAAGAAAGACTGAAGAAATATTCAGAAATTACAATTTTACGTCTATTTTCTAATTTACTCAGAATGGCCTACAATAAACCATTAAACCCTCATTACCAGGTACCTAGTTAAGTCCGTCATCAACCCTGCTTCTTAGAAATACAATAATATTCGTGTAACACGTTCAAAACGAGAGTGGCGAATACATATGGCCACAGCTGTATTGCTATTTTATCTGTTGAAGTAACGTTAGAGATCTGTAGAGTTTGTAGAAGGACGGTGAATAATATACATTCTAGTCTCAAGGATCTCAGTGTCTTAGAGGCGTTCCTTCAGAACAGACTCTCTTTCCTACCACATCCGATGCCTTCATTCTTCTTGAAACCATTGTATAAACGCCAAATAAAGATAGCCTGCACTATATCTTGCAAAAATTGGTCAAGGAACAGTACGCATCACTTTCATAGCTATCATTAACGTAGATCTGCATGTATGTGTGGCAGTCTAGCAGGTCATTCAGTGAATGTATTACCGTATTGCTATAACATGTTTTCTGAGATGGAGTTGCGTTACTTGTAGTAGATTAGTTGATATTAGAGTTTCAATAGTTGAACATATCGCCTTTTGTTCATTCAGTTGTACTATAGAAATGGATGCATTCCCTTTGGACATTTGCTATTCTCCGGAAAAATATGGATATTCCAAAGGTTTGATAATGGTGTTTTGTTAGTCGTATAGTAACTGCTTTGTAGAATCACATCATTACTCTGGAGGGAGATCCTAGATACCCCTGGCGTTCTGAGGGACTAGCCAAGACAATGCTTCTTATCAAAGACAACGCCAAAGTGCTTGACTTTTGAGATTATAGACAAGAGATTATTAAACAATGACTTTTTTCAAAGTCAACATATTAGAAATGTGACATCGTTTAGCAATACAACAACCAGGACGCAAGGGATCTAATAAGATGTGTCGTAAGTTGTCACAGTATGCACGTTTCGTATGTAATTTTCAAAGTGGGAGCTGCTCTTCGGTTGTCGGGTTCTCCACCGTGTAAAAATATTACAGTACTTGACATTTCAATCACCTTGTCGGCATCTTCACAATTAGCAATATAGCTTTCCAATAGTTAATACAATATCTTTCCCATAGCACCGATTTTCGAAAATACTGTTGAACAAAACGAATGTAGTAAATTACAAATTTACATTTCACTCTATTTCTACGCCACTTAGCTATACAAAATATTTCTTTTACTAACACAGTTTGTTTTATGTTTTTTAAAACGATAGAAACATGCTAATATACATCTAAATAAACACAATTTACATATTTTTGCAGACACTTATGATACGCAATAATTGCAAGGACTTGCGGCTGTATAATTCACAGGTATCGTAGTGAACTACACTCCACTCAAATTAATAATTATTCGAAACACAGCGTTTCAATAGCACGTGAACTCTCATTCTCAACCGTATTACCGACTAAATGTAAAAATGTATCGCGGTTGTATGCACGAGGCTACGTAGGCTATAAAAGTTCTTAAAATACATAACTTTTTAAAACCTATTGGGCGGTCTCGGATATCTGTATCTTCTTAGGAAGGGAAGGAACGAAAACGAAACTTGTTTTTAACATTATGGTTTGTTAAAGATACAGTTCGTTTTGTTCCCTCTTTTTTTCGAAAAGACACAGATATCCGAGACCACCCAATAGGTGAAAATTATCACGTACTTTTGAAACGCTGCGTTCCAAATAATTATTAATTTTTTGTGGAGTGGAGCTTACTGCGATACCTGTGACTTATGGTACGCACAGAAAAATTGTGAAAATACAAAAGTGTAATATACATCCCCATGCTTACACATATGTATATCCTAAAAAGCTACATAGTACGATTCATAGAACTACGGTGAATGTGACGAAATGCTTACTTCATGAATAAGAGTGTTCATTGGTAATACAGAATATATCGTGTGTTCGTCAAATTTGGAATAGCACTTCAAGACGACTATAAAGTTACTTTTAAAGAAGAAAATAATGACAAGAAGATCGAAGCGTCAAGTACTACAACATTTTTACACGTTAGAGAACCTGAGAACAGAAAAACAGACAACGACAATAACCGAAGAAGCTTGAAGACGTCGAAGTGTTTTAAAAAGTATAATGATATAATTATATATAAAATTACTATAGCTTATTGTATTGTAAACCACATTATTATATTAAAACCCCGATAGGTTCAGATTAAACGTAACGATCATAAATAAAAATCAAGTGTGGTATTAGGGACTAACTATACCAAGTAAATTTACATCTATACATTTATTTTTTTTGTTGTAATGTTTTTTCGAGAATGGCACTAGGTTAAGTAATATGAAACTACAACTAAGACAGTCATAAACTTCGACTGTCTCTTTAGAGTAGAAGTTATATTTGATTCGATATATACTTCTCACATGCAATATTTAATATAATCTCAGGTAACCATGACTTGAATAAACAGTTGACTAATGTCGTAACGGTTGTTGGATTCCGCTGTGTCTCTAAGGTTTCTGTCCTTGGCGTTTCGCGAACAACCGTGGTTCGCATTCCTATAGGTACAGCACCTTTAAGAACGCGTAATTATTCGCAAAATGTTAAAAACAGAAACCTTAGCCACACGTCGAAGCCAGACAACCGTAACGACAATGATAAACGGGGCTGAAAGTCTGACAAACTATTAAACAATTGACTAGCGTTTACCAAGTACTCAAAGAATTTTCTGTACGAATTCAGTTGGCAAGGG
This sequence comes from Trypoxylus dichotomus, assembly GCA_023509865.1. NCBI lineage: Eukaryota > Metazoa > Arthropoda > Insecta > Coleoptera > Scarabaeidae > Trypoxylus > Trypoxylus dichotomus. The sequence goes on from CM042081.1 coordinate 26,747,255, forward strand.
TCATTCCGTATACAACTAGTAATGTACACACATGCAATTTGAGAAAGTTGCTGAACCATAAGTCCATTTATTCAACGAATTCTTCCCGAAAAAACTTAAAACACACACGGTTATCTTCATTTTACAAAAATTTACAAAAGAGATGATACTAATATCTTCAGTTATGTATACATTTAACTGGTTTTCTCTAAAATGTCTCCAATAAATTAACGACTATGAAATTCATTATAAAGAAGAATCCTCTCTGAAGAACAACATGGTTTTATATCCGAAAGAAGCACTGACATTGCGATTTGCAATTTACTATCACGAATTTACACTGCAATGAATAATCAACGGCAAACGATGGGACCACATATTGCTCTCTCGAAGGCTTTTGAGTATTAATTACAAGTATTTAGTGCATAAACACGGACGTTCTGGTAGTTGACACACAGTCCAGAAATAAAGAGGAAACCGTTCCATGTACTGGTTTTCATATTTTAGTATTGGTATACTTCAGAGATCTTTAGGTGTATCGTTGTTCATAATATTCATGAATGTTCTTACAATATGCCTGGAGTATGTTCATGATTGTGACCTCATGAAATACGCTAACGATGTTAGTATCATCATTAACGGATACTCCAATGAGTATTTGTACTTTGGAGTTGCAAGAATAACTAATGGGCATCTAATAATGAAGTTAGTAATATGGATAAGACCACTCGTGTATTGTTCTGTAGTTGGAATTATGCCCACATAGAAGACAATGTTGTTCTAAACAATACCTTTATAAAAGTAAGTAGATGTACTGAGGTACATATAAATTGTAATTTGAGATGGACAGCACATATTGATTTTTCCTGCCGCAAAAGAAAATCTGCTCTTGTGTAAGGTCATTAAAAAATGTACAGTACTTTTGGTTTTAAAAACATTTGCTACACTAGCTTCTAGTATTTATTAATTACAAGTGATTATGAAATGAACGCTGAAGTCGTATTAACTATCAATTACTCCTTCTATTCCTTTTAATTTGGTTCCCTGAAACATGTAGAACAGATACCGAATAGTCATGGCAAAGTATATTGCAGGGGCCGTGAAGACATATTTTGTGAAGCATTATTGTAACTTCAAAAGCTGTAGTATGATGGCATATCACACTAAATGTACATGTCCAATAAGTTTGGATGTATTACATTACGATTTTCACTATTACAATGTGCTCAACAATAGTTACATACTACCTAATGTATACATACTAAAGACCTTCAGCACACACAGTATATATCGTGTAATAGCACTTTCAGAGGATTTTTATACACGATGACGCAAATGTCGTATGTATGAAACTTTTTTTTAGTAAACACGTACTGTGTGCTTATACCTATAATTTTCTGAGGTTAATGCTACAAATCAGCTTTATAAGAGATAATAGTAGTAGAATATTGTTCATATAATATTGTATTTATTGCAAAAAAAATAGTTTCCTTCAAAAAATTAATCCTTGTCCAAGAACATTATTAATATAAAGAATCGCCTGAACTTAAGATTGCAAGTTTTTGTTTTCGATGTATAGTATATGCTAAAACTTTTTTAAGAGTATCGTAACTTGAACTCATCTTCATTTTTTATCACTTATTTGAGAATTATTGTGCACTTATAATATACCAGCAACTACTAATCGTGAAGCTATTTACTCCACAAGTTCTTAATTTAATTGACGTTTTAAAGCTAAATATCAAATATGTGATTTCCACATTATTCATTGAGTCAATGATAATAAATAGATATTTAAAAAATGTACTTAAAAATGAATGTTATTACTTATTTCATATTCCTCTGCAATACGAAAATAATCTCAAAATTTTCGTTCATTTGTCTAAGGACTTATTGGATTAAGATAACTTGTACATCGTGGATAAGATAATACATAAATATACTTTATTAAAAATAGGGATTGTCTCGATGATCAGAAATATGAATTGAAGTCACTGCCTATACACATAAGTTCTAATAACGTTATTGGAGAAGAAATCAGAATTTAATACCCAGATAACTCCTACCTACCACGACAGTATTATATCCCTTCCACCACATATAGGTGCAAATTTGAAAACATTCTATTATCGTTTGGGAGGAGCTAAAAATGTGATTTACATATTACTTATCGAAACAGAAATGGACACTATCAACACCTATCCCAAATATGTCAATTTTTGACATATTGATTGATGTTTGTTGAAATTTGTGATTACCAAACGATATCCTCTTGATAAATAAAAAAAATGTATTTCTATTATATTTTTTATCTGTTGTTTTTGGCATTAAATTCCTTATCTGCTTTGAGTCATGTTTAATCAGCTAAGGATAATGACTAATTGCTAAAAAGAAATAATTACCAATTACATACTCAAATTTAATTTCAATCTGCGCATCGAGAAATCCGTAATAGAATTGAAAATGTAGTATTTGTGTTTTCCTAGATTTATTGTCTTATAAAAAACGGAAACTATAGGTAAATACCACGAATTTACGTATTGAATATATTGGTATATACTATACAATTCCCTAGAATTTCTAGAATATGTAAATCATATAAAAATGGTATCCGGAACTATGAAATGTCATCCCCATCGCAGTGCAGCTTCCTGCCTTGTCTACAGTGGCTAATCAATGGATCGTTCTTATTCCAGTTTCACGATCGAGATCGAATATATGTAGTGCTATGTACATCTTGATACGTATGTATCTGTAAAGCACTTCTCAAATAAATAATGTCGAATGTACTGTACTGACATTTTCCAGGGCTATAGAATGAAGTTTTTCCTTGCGGTATGGATTCTTCAATTTAAAGTTTTGCTTGTAAATTACTACTTTCTAACAATCTCACAAACTCTTTAACAAACATCTAACACAGTTCCTATTTTCGTTAAATTTTTAAATCAATAAGTAAATATGACTCTAATAAAGTCTATTTTTCTACTCACACACCCAATCTTTATAAAATTATTAATGGAGTTCCCCTCGATTTCAAGATATTTACTGAATCAGCAGAAGGCACAATATTTTTTTAAAATGCAAGGTGTACCTTCTCTATTTTTATTTGAATATACCAAAATTTAGGAACTCACAAGTTGTGTATCTGCTTGCTATCAACAGCTCAAGTTAACTTTCGTTTGTTCGCCGCGACACACTACGACCAAGCGCACGTGTCACGACTAAATCCCGATGTTAGGAAATAATTGCCTTCGGTCTTTCATCACAGCAACGAAAATATTTTCCATATATTTCCAAAGATTGAAATGCTAATCTTGGATTTGGTATTTGCTAATTACCGTTTACGTACGAGTGCATGCCAAATATTCTTATAAAAAAATTACAATAATTGTTGATGTTGAAGTAAAATAAACTTTATGTCAAACAAATTTATTACTTCTCTTCTCCTGTTGATTAAGGGAAATAATAGTAGCATAAATAGATTTTGGGAAATGCTGACAAAAATCAGCGGGACTCTAATAATACATCCGCCTCTCTAAAATTAATTTTAACAGATAATTGCAATAAGAAAATAAGCAAATTTAAATGATAGGTACCAATAACAGCAAAAGAGCAAATTCAGACATATTTTTGAGAAAAACAAGGGCTTATTAAAAATCTCATTACACTGCGTATGAAAATAAACGAGAACCTATTAGTTAAATAAATAAGCTTACAAGTGAATTACGACAGTATGAAAATAATTTGTTCGGTTTGCGATCGACCGTCGTTGTCATGGCATAAACTGGACCGAAGGAAGCATACCAGGTGTATGCATAAGTTCTTTCCGGTTTAACGAGATGGCGCCAGCGAAAACTGCGCAACGTATTAATTTGATACCTACACTACTTTGTTCGCCTGTCTCGTCAGTCTCGCACAGCAAAACCAGTGAAAGACACCTTGAAGTCGCTTGGATGAGACATCCTTCCGTACCCGCCGGACTCCCCAGACCTGGCACCATCTGATTGTCACCTCTCTGCATCAATGGGGCACGTGCTCGCAGAGAAGCACTTCAGCAATTTCGAGGAGGTTGGAAAATTACTCGACGAATGGTTTTCCGCAAAAGGCAAGCAATTCTTCTGGAATGGTATAAATTACCATAAACTACCTGATAGATGTATGAAACGCGTAGAAGCCGATGGCCAATATTTTGAATAAAAAAAATAATTTCACTTGAAAATTACGTGTTTCTCTTTAGCAAAAAAAACTTATGCATACACCTGGTATGCACAGCCCACAGTGCTAAGTTTTAAAAAAGGGGTGTAAAACCAAAAGTACAACTTTTGTATGACGTTACATATTGATAGCGTATAATTTACCACTTTTTTTGCTGGATCGGCAACCATTTCAGCAATTGTGGAATAAATATAATTAGACCGTGAAGTTACTATGTTGAAAAACGTAGTTGTATGTATCTTGTATGCTGGAACAAAACGAAAAGATTAGAAATCTGGATTACAAAACAAAAAAATTGAGTTTTCGATTGAATCGGCCGATACCTTTTGGATATCCATATGTTCAATATGGATTTTACTTATTTTAGTATTTGTTTTGATAGATATATGTTAGTTCTGATATTTCTGCAGTTGTAATCTCTTCTTTTAGATTCTTGGGTGTGTCCCGCATCTGATACCGATTCCGATTGTAATACAGCGTTAGTGTTCAACGTTTCGATAGAAACTTCTATGAAGTAGTCGAATGGCCCGATCTGAATCCGAACTGGTCGTCATCCTTTATGTCTTTAATATATTCTTTTAGCTTAAAACAATTGACAGTAAATGCCCCAGTTCTGGTGCTCCGCTGGTAACACTACTCCAGATCTCATCGACTTAACAGAGCAATCACGCAAATCTTGTTATCTGCGAACTGCTCTAACTTAGCCTAGATTAATCTTTCCTGCTGAAGTAGCACTCCGGATGGTCCTGATTAGTAGTCTGTGTGATTCTAATTCTCCTCCGGTATAAGATACCGGTCCTCCTGCCACCCATCATCACCTCGATTGCTCCAACAGACATTAAGATTCCAGGTCCACGTCTTCTTCCTCCTGGTTACCTGTTCCAAACAGTAATACCTTCGGTGATCCTGGTGGCTTGTCCAGATTATCCTTTCTCTCCTTCGGAATAGGGGCCGCTCGCCCTGGATCCAATTGCCACCGTGGTAGCTCTCTGAAATAACAGAAAGGAAAACCGGTAGTGTTTACTAGCAACAAATTTAAGATTCTCGCCCCGCTTACTCTGGACATTCCCGTACTCTGACTAGTTTAGACAATTCGGAAATATAAAAAGTACTTAGCTTATCGATCCCTAAGCGGGTCGTTGTTCAATTGCCCGGCTTAGTGTGAGGAACAGCCACTGGTCGCCATCCAAGAGACGGTGAAGTCCGCTGAAGAATTCCTTTGATTACCTCTAGAACCTCTCTGGACAATACGACGATCAGAAGACCGGCGTCCATCCCGTCGATCCCTCCCAGAGTATCTTGGAATACACTCACCTACTTCAGATTCGCCGAGAATTAGACCGAGGAAGTATCGGCTAGCATTTCTGCTTGCTCCTGATCCTTAAGACAACGCTTTGGCCCGTACTAGATCTCAAGCATGGATTTACTATCCTTATTCAGGATACGGGAGATCCTGTATGTCTTTTTGGATCTCTCTCCTCAGACGATTAGACTCTTCCTTCAACGGTAGGTACCTAGTCACCTGGAACTCCTTCCGGTACGGTTTCGCTCTTTAACCTTGTTGACTATTTCTGAATCCATTAGTTGGCAGAATAAGTACGAAGAGCTTCTATTTCTTCGGTAGTTGTGATACGATACATTTGTTATCGAAGTACAGATACAACATAATGTAAAATCAAATTTTTCAGCATTTTTGCTCCTCTCTTATTCTGTTGATGGATGCTTTAAGCTATACTCTATTCAATGCTAGTAATTGTAGATTACTGGAATAATGTTACTATTATCTCTTCGCTATTATTCTCGTCAGTCACCTGGCTTCAACAAATTATTTGTTGCTGTACAATCCACTACGCGGTTTTTGTAAAACCTATACCGGGTTCCTGTTTCGTTGGCTGCTACGTTCCTACGCCCCAGGACCCACATCAGAGTAACATTGCTTCAGACAAGCATACCAGGTTCCGTAAACTCTTCCGTACTAATTTAGAGACAGCGTGACTCTTTGATAGAATGCGCAGCGACCCGCCTCTTAGTTGTGGACAGACGCACTTGCAAATACAGGTTTGTGTAGCATAAACTTTAGCTTGAAAAACTGATACTTACTGTCCCAAGGGCACAGACATTTCTTTAATTTCTTCGTATATACAAGCGCCAGAACTACTAGTTCCCACTTGTAACCCTTCTGTATGCCAGATTTGGCTCTTCGGGTTTCTTTCTTCCTCATCCCTCCATTTCTGCTAATCTAGATATATCTTGAAGTGTTTGTTATGTGAGACCTCAGGGATTATTACGTCGTTGCCCCCATCAAAAATAGGGTTTGTGATTATCTTTTTGTTCTCGCATGTTCCGCATAGTTTTGGGCCCTTCCTTTAATATAAACGTTGAGAGGAAGTAAACAACATAGTGTCCATAGCAGCTGTTGGATAACTCTTTATTTCTTCGGTAATCTAGCCTCGGATGTTTAAATTTTATTATTGCCACATAACATATTATGCATTCGTATATTACGATGCCCTGTATAATCAATGCGGTTACTTCCTGACTGAGCTGTATTACTTAATTTATAGAGTAGGAAGTTTCAATCCTTCTAACTGTGTTCTTTCGGTAAAAGTTTCGCAGGATTAATTCTAAAGGTTTCCTTCTTACGCTATCCTTCTATCAACCACAGAAATTCCGAAATTATATATTCGTTTTTGCTCATTATGAGAGTCACTATACCATCAGTATGTTCCTGAATGTAACAATAGCCCACATTGTTTAGCAAGCGTAGCAATTCATCAGTTACCATATCCTATAAGTGGGTATGATTAGATGTTCGAACATCTGACAAAGCTACAGTGATAACGAAACATGTCATATTAAACAATGTTAGATGTATTGGAAATATTAGGAAAATTGTGTTTTACTTCGTCGCCCACGTTCAATATGGATTTCCAACAAGTATCGACCCATTCAATCGAAATTCTTGATTATTCAGCGAAGCATCCACACTTGATGAGCATGATTTACTTGCTTGGTAAATATTCATTGGAGCAACTAACTGCCAAGATCCGCTTTATAATTAACTAAAATGGTGGAAAATCTCTGGCTCTTTAATTTTTTAAATGGGTTCTTTGATTTAAAATTTTGATCAATTTGTTTTTAAATTAAGTGATAATGTTTTCTAATTAAAATAACCAAATGTAAAGTTGAATATATTGACACATTCATAAATATATACCGCTTTTTTACAAAAAAATATGTTTCTTTCTTTGTTTTTGTTTTTTATATCCATAGCAACACATTTATTTATATAAGAAATATGTTTACGAAAAGCGATATGAATTATTTTTTTTAACGATAGTAAAGTTTACGTCTCCTCTGCAAAAGTTGTTGAAGGGACTCGTCGTGCACCAAACAGTGACGAGAAAATATCTGGAATAGGTAAACTAGTAAAATTTAGAATAATTCATTGATAAATTAATAGACAATATTTCATATCTGCACATGCTCCAGAAACGAGTGCTTTCGCAGTAGCGTTTGGCTCCGTTACTATCAATATTAAAAATAACGAATGTAATTACTTACTCTTTTAGTTTGATTGCGTTGTTGATGTAGACTAGAAAAATTTGCTGTAGTATTGTGTCGTTAGCGTGCCTTCGGGATTCTCTTTTATAAACGCAAAGTATTTATCGGTTGTTAATCTTCCTATACTATCTGTTAGATTTCCTAACAAGACTTTGAGGTAATATATTATATTTAGCGCTAAGGAAAATGAAAGCAGCAAATGAAATAGACGTCACTTGCAACTCTGTTAGTAATCGGACCAAAGGAAATATATGAATATATAGCTGTCATGCCATTTTTTATTCATTGTTAGAGCATATTGAGCTGTCATTTCTTCTTTCTGCCACTATTATTTTTAGCTTTTTAATTGCAACGTTTCCCCATATGTTTAGACGTAAAAAGAACGAAATTGTAGATCATGACACTGCTGCATAAAGAGTTGCTGTTAATTATTTTATTTTGTTTTTTTGAATGTTAATAACAAGAGAAAAACCAAATCAGGTATTTAACGCATCATATAAAATTAGATGGCGTACAATACAACTCCATAACAATGTACACATTAAAATATGGAATTACACCATAGTTTATCATTTTATCAAACTTATCGGTACATAAATTATTTGGTAACAAATACAGCAACCGTTTTCTAAAATTTGAACAAGTAAACATAATATACGTTGTATATCTTTATTACAATGCCCTATATATGAAGATCCACACCAACCGGAAGAGCTCCTTAAATGCTGCGACTCAGTTATTTATATTTTTGTTCTTTACCTACACAGAGGTTATCTTGGAAAAGAAACTTATTTGAGTCGAACATCAAGGGCAGATTGCACACGCATCTCTGCCGCCACGCAAGGTATCGTTAGACAATACCTATGGGGTCTAGAAACTAATAAGGCTTCATCACAATCGGCGACTTGCAGTTCCCATACCTTATTAGTTTTAATCAATTCAAATGAAAGGAAATGTTATGACCAAAAATGTTGCAAATATACGATATATAGTAAATTGGAACGACATAATTTTGAAGTATTCTCTTTATCGCAATTTTTAGCTAAATGAAATAACTGTTTAATAACCTTATTTTAAATGAACAGAAATTTAGTTGTTTATAATGCTTACAACGTTTATTGAAAGAGGAAATTTATAAACTCCATCTACTCGACTTTTATTGTCTCTGTTTTTATTCACTTAAACTTTGAACAATAGCCATCTATTGTATTGCATATATGTTAAAATTTGTATATCTTTACCGAGTAATTCTAACTCAGTCAGTTATTTATTTGTAGAGACACTTCCAATTCTACAGAAGCTACTAAAATAACTACATATATCCGGAACGTTATGTTAACTCAATACTCCAAGTGTTTGACGGGTCTTATATCCAAGATAATTCAAGCTGTCGAAGTAGTTTTAAATTCTAAAAAAGATTGTAGCTGATTGATTCTAATTTATTGTTTGTTAATAGCTTTTGCCAATATAATCTAAATGTTAGTCAAATTTCAATTTCCTCAAGTATTGTTGCTGCACGGAGACGTACACATTTAAAATAGGGTACAGAGAACCGTGTGCCATCTAGGAGTAGTGGCGACTCTTAACAGAACTGACGTTTTAACGAAAACGCAAATTTGTTCTTAAAATGTGGAAAAACTACGATATCTTACACAAGTTCGGCTGTAAGACCCTAATATAAATAGTATTTGCAATACCATGCACAAATTCAACATTTTTTTGTAAAACTAAAAGAAGTTTACAATTGTGTTACAAATTGCTTATTACTCCAACATAATTTTGTAATTCCGCTGAGTTAAATTCCTTGCAGCACAGAAGAAGATATTCTTATTTAACTACACGTGGTTGCTATTTAAACAAAACCTGTTAGTAACATACTTTTATTGCTGCTAATATCAGGTAGGTGTATCTACAAAACACAGCGAATGTACAAAAGACATCAATAGCCATTTAGAGACAGCACGAAACAGTCATGCTGTTCGTTAACATTGAAATTCATACGAATATATTTTTATGGTAATTGAAGTGCACCATAATAAAATAATATAAATTTGGTTGTAACATAAATGATTTAAATTGTTGTGCTATCTATAAGATAAAAGAAAGTTGAAGTGCAGGCAACGTGCAGCCATATTTTTTTATACTAGCGACGTCTCCAAAAAAACCCATTAACACCACCTAAACCACGAATATATAATATCTTGAATTAAGGATAATATAAGTACCACATATACTTGGATTTGTTTGCTAATACATAATTAAAAATACATGCATTCTCTTCATCTTCTACAATAATTATTTTCTTTTAACTTATTTTCGTATATATATCTATATGTATTCGTTAAAATAATGTCGGTCAGGTCTTGTGAGCGACTTTTGTTTTGGAGTCGCCGAGTCTGCTGAGAACACTTCTGGAACCTAGGAGGATAAATGACGCCGCTTATTTCAACAATCATATTCGTCACTCTTGACATTTTTAACCTACAATTCATGAATCAGCTCGTACTCAAGTGAATTGAATTATTTACAATGACTTCCGTGTTTCAAAGATAATTGTCAAGCGAATTGATTTACTTCCACAATATCAAAAGGAATATAAAGAATTTTGTATAAAAATGGAGCTTTCCTGTTAGAATTTTCGAGTCATAATTTTTTCGTAATTTCAAATGTGGTTTAATTCCGAACCAATCTTTAGTTGATTCAAGAACAGTACTTATAATTGGTTTATCGAACTCTCAAAGATAAATTTAAAGATTGTCGTGCTGTTGCCGATTCTGATGCTGTAAGTCCAATGATTAAATGGGGGAGAGGGGGCACGCTACATATCATGAGATCAGGCATACTATATGCCATGAAATCAAGCACTCTTGGGCATTGGAACGAAAGTAACATACACATTCTTGCATGAACATTTGAATAAAGCTTTGCAGTCGTTAGATACTACACACTCGTGATCAAGTGTACGTAAATGTGTATCGATATCATTGATGTGAATACTTTGAAAAAGGATAAAATCGTTTATTATTTTTTATGTATTTTTAAAACGTTTCCACAAATATTCGCAACAGCCTCTGTATTCCTCCAAACATATAATCAAGAATAACACGCATAACAACAATACAATCCCTTAAACTCAAAACATGAAATAAATATTATTTTAAAAAGTGAAAGCAACGCAACAGGAAGTTTTTTAAATGTACAGGTACCCATTCTTTTAGAGAGTGGCACTCTCGTCTTATTTTGACATACTATTTGTGCAAGAGATGCATTTTGAATCTTCCCGAAATTCCAGGGTTGGATAAAGTAGCTTGAGTTGTTTAAGATATTCGACCTTCACGTTATCGGTGAAGTCTTTCAGAATCGGCATTTTGACTTCTGTTTGCTATTTAAGGTATATTTTTTACTTAGTTCGTTTTTACTATTACTATTTTTATTCAGTAGTGCACAACATAGTAAGAATAGTATAAAATAAAAATCATTGTAGTATCAAAAAAATGAAAGGCGCAAATTGATCATAAAATCACTATCCAGGCTAAAATAATTTGAGAGTTCTGGGGTTCGTAGGTTAATACGAAGGCGACATGATATGTTTCCGGAATCGACAAGAAAAACACGGTATTGGTGTCGTTTTTTATTTTTATTTTTCGATATAATCTCCTGGAAGGTCAATACACGTTTTGAAATGGTGCTCCGATCTCTTCAAGCAGTCGGAAAAGTAGGATGTTTTCAGGTCTGCAAAATAGTCATCTGTAGCGGCGATAAGCTCCTTATTCGAGGCAAACCTCTTTCTCCCCAGTGATTTCTTCAGGTTTGGGAATAAGAAGAAGTCGCTAGAAGAAGCTAGGTCTGGTGAATATAGAGGATAAGAGACTAGGGCAACTCATTCAATTTGGACACGACGATGCGGGACGAATGATCCGGTGTATTGTCATGGTGGAAAAGCACTTTTTCCCGCTGCAATCGAGGCCGTGTCTCCTTCAATACTGCATCTAATCGGATCAATAAATCGTTGTAGTATTGCCCCGTGATCGTCCTTCCCTTCTGCAGATAGTCGATGAGGATCACACCTTGGAAATCCCAAAAAATGGTTGCCATGACCTTTCCGGCCGATAGAACCGTCTTTGCTTTCTTCGGAGACGATTCGCCCGGAAAAGTCCACTGCTTCGACTGTTCCTTGGACTCCGGTATGTAGTGGTGGATCCAAGTTTCATCCATGGTTACGATACGTATGAAGAAATCCCCCGGATTGCGTTTGGATCCTCACCAGACATCGAAACAGTCACCTGATTTCGTTTTTGCTCCGGTGTGAGCGAACACAGTACCCATCGGGCCGAAAGCTTTTTCGTACCCAAAATTTCATGTAGGATATGGCCAACGCGGTCTCCAGTTATCTCTGCTATCTCTTTCAACTTGAATCGGCGATCGGCTAACACAGCATCATGAATCTTGTCGACCATTTCATCGTGGGTAGCGATTTTTGGGCGTCCACCGCGTGGTTCGTCACGTGTGTTTGTGCGGGTACATTTGAACTCGCTCACCCAGAAGCTGATGGTCGAAAATGTTGGACTACATCCACCATGAACTTCTATCAAAATATTTCAAATTTCCCAGCCATGCAGAAGTGTTTTATCACTGCATCAATTTGATTTTACCCATATTTACGAAACCACCTGTCTTGCTACACAAAACACACTCTTAAACAACAACTATTGACAGTAGGCGCCTGAAATTTTGGCAGTTACCACGAAAAAGGTTGCCCTTGCCGACCAATGAATCCACTTCAACCTTCGTTCGCCATCTCTTACTGATCCGGAAACATTTCAGGTCGCCCTCGAATACTTTAAATTGCTTTACTATTTTTGATTAATACCATTCTCATTCAGAAAAGATGATTGAAAGAAAAAACGTTCAATCAACGCTTTCTATGGTTGCGTATCGCGATGAATTTAACAGTTTCTTCCAACACTAGGCAAACTGTTAAACCTTATTGCTCAAAAACTGCATCAACAGTGATTGAAGAGTATAGTAATATAAATTCAAAGTTTCATTTTTGTTGAAATAAATGAACACAATACCTCGACGCTTAATTTAACCAGAGGAATATATTAATTCAATTGAATAAAACAATATTGTTGCTGAGAGGGTGCGGTTTACGTAGCTTACTTATCACAAGTTGATAATATAATCTATTTTAAGAAGAACATGTTCTCGTTTAACATACAGTTGATTTGCTATTTCCATAAAACACATTTTATTGCTGTAGATGTTAGATAGGTTTCGAATATACAAAAATACAGTTAATGTATAAAAGACACGTTGAAATCCATATGGGGGAGGGGGGTATTCAAAACATATTAATACAAAGATCCCGTAAAAATTAACAAACGTTATAAGACAAAATTATAATTTTATCCGCTTAGACAGCGTGTCACAAACCCGTATCTATTATTTCACATATGGAGATCGTCATCTCCAGGCCCAAGTGACCCTTAGTTTCCATCTTTACCTTTTTCAGGCTGCTCGACTCCGATTCTCAAATCCACTGCAATCAAATCGTGTTGCCACACATCGTTCTTGTTCTGCCTCTCCTTATATTCCGCCATTACCCCACCCTCAAGTACCTGCCTCAGCACTCGTCTAAATAAGTCGTACTAGAATTTTGTATACTTGGACCTTTGTATTCTGGAGTATATCTTTTAATTGTAAAACTTCTTCTGTGCTTCAAAGTACCTTAAACCTGCGAACATTCTCGAATACATTTCTAGATTTCCATATACGTAAAATTTTGCGGTCCTGAAATTATATTCTCTGTCATCTTTTCCTTTTAATCTTAAATCTCCGGTTGTTGATAACTAAGTTCCTTACTACACAATTTTACAAATAATTAAAAGTAGTCTCACTGTATTCTTAACTGTTGTTTAAACAGTAAAATAAAAAGCAATTACACATCAGCAAATTTATAGTAAATGATTTTTTGCATAGATATGTTCTACTTTAATTACTAAAGATGCATGACCAATAGAAGGGACGCGTATATTAGGGAACTATTTCTAGTTATGCGCTGTCTAAATGGGATCGACCACTATCTTGAACTTTTCTTCTAAAATACAAAATAAATTAGCTATTAAAAACCGTCTTACAAGGAAAGATTCCGGATGATAATAGCCCATCGGATTGAGACACGTGAGATGTGCGTTCTGCAAATATATTGAGCATTGTGAAATCCCGCTTTCCGTTTTAGCGGAGCCTCACGCTTGAAAGCTTTCCCCGTAATTTCAATGACTTTCCGATCTTTACCATTATTATGAATAAAAAGAATAAAATTATACATCTCTAAATACTCCCTCTATACATCCATCTCCACTCGTTCTAGCGGAGTGGAGATGGACCCCCTCACGTCTAATTAATCAGAAGAAAATTGATCTACAATTTTATGTAATTTCTTTTAAATCCCAAATTGAGATATATAAACGACTAATCTTCATCAGTAAGTTTACCTTTTTTACAAATGGCAGTACTTGCATAATAAGTTCAGGTACATACATGGGTAGAATGAAAACTCGTTGTCAATATTATTTTATTTGATGTTTTATTGTTGCTTGGATTTGTAGTGCTCTGTAGGGTGCATTGTACAAAGTAATACCGATTACGCATGATAATTGCCAAAGTCTTATTGTAACTTATACATATTTTTGTTCATATCGTTTAAATATAAATAAAAATGAATAGGGAAATAATCACAAAAAAATAGGTAAACTTCCACAATTTGTGATAAAGTAGCAACTGTAAAATGTTCTGAAATGGATGTAACAGAACTAAATTAAGGACTACATGTATAATATATATATTTATAGTTATAATATCCCACTTCTTAAAAATAAATTTGATAAGAAGTCTTTTCCGTTAGAATAACAGGGTAGTAAATCGATTTATTTTTTCTCTAATATTTCGCACCTAAAAGTCAAAAAATGAAATATTTTATAAGAAAATAATAACAGGCCTTAATTATTAAAAGCTCAGTGTTAACAAGTAAAATCAAAATGTGTTTTGGACATTCCTTAAAACAGATAAAATTAATTCAAAAATAAAAAACAAATGAACAAGGATACAATAATGCGAAGCGCGTGAAAAAAAATGCTTTTACTACCTAACTACTAACTAATTATTTACTAATTAGCAAGTTTGCCAAACGTTCGTATCAATTACATTGTTATTACATCATCTATGTATGTAGCGCTATTTTATGCGGATAATCTCTAATAAACTTTTTCCTTACAGTTGTGTGTAACCATTAGCAAAATTACATATTATACTTGTATTTCTAGTGAAAAAATTATACGCGAAAATATATTACTGTTTGAAATAAACGACTGTCCGCGACAAATATTTACGTTTTGGCTGATGTGTGCAAGTTTATCCATTTCTGGATTTGTATAAGATGCTACAAAAGTTAAATCAATTCATTTCAGGACATACACACTATTTTCGTTTCTAAAATTAAATACATAATATACAGTGTTATTAAAATTGTTTGAATTTATTACAAGCATATTACATCGAAAAACGTTGGAGATACATATAATAAAGTTACAAAAACTTTCTATCTCCAACGTAAATATTTTATGATAAATATTTTTATTCATGCCAAGAACAAGAATAGACTATTTTAGCATTTGGCGTGTGAAAGTGTTATGATAATAGATATATTATATACATATATTTGCTGTAGTTTCCTTTCTCCTTTTTATCTTTTATTTAGTCTCTTGGTGTGTCAGATATGTTGCCACAAAATAAGCTCTAGGAAAACTTTGTACGTACGTATCGAATTCGTAAACTGTTTGTCGATATTGTTTAAACATCTTTGATAAATTATACCCTCTAAACCACAATTACTAAATTCGCAATTGCAATTTTACCATGAATTTCTTTAGTTTACCACTGCTACGTAAAAATTTTTCACTTTGGTGCGATTCTTTTTTTCATATAATGTACATATTCTTATTTGATTATTATGAACTTTTTACTACGATATGAAATAAAATGTTCCCTCGACAGCATGCTTTCGCAAAGGCAGGTTTGACTACATATTTAAGTTGTATAGTCTTAACCCAAACAGTTTTGCTTATTATTGCAGTTCATATGTGCCCAGATAAACAATATAAATTTAATTTACGTTAGTATAGATAACCATAAACTGTGGTATTATCTACGAGAAGGAGAAAGTTTCAGTGAATTCTTCTACATTAGGAAACACTAATTTTCAAATATCAACGCCTAATTGTAAGCAGCATCATTTTAACAAATTCTAAGTGAAAGTTCAATCAAAAAAGGGATGTCTTTGAAGTTTTGCATACTGGGACATATAGGGCGCCACTAATCAAATGTCACTACTAAAAATTAATCTCCATCTTTAGTTAACCCAAATCCAAAATTTCAGTGCGATACGTACAGTGTTATAGCTACAACGAAGTATCAAAGTTGACAAGTTAGTAGAAAAATGGAATTCAACCGAAAACATTTTCGCGCAATAATCTTTTATAATTATCTTAACCAGAGTATCTCGCCGAGTTGGTTTATGTTTCCGGCAATGAAGCACCACATCAGTCAACAACTTTTCGTTGCTATGGACAATTTTAAAATAGATGGTTTAGTCTTAGCAATGATCAAAGAGTAGGTGCAATAGAAGCGGCAGTCGCTCAGAAAAACGTCGACGCTGTGCGCCAGATCATCATCGAAGATCGACATGTGACCTATCGCGAGATTGAGGCATGATTGTGGATTTCAAAGACCTCAATTCAAAAAAATTTGCGTGTGAAAAAATAGTTTTCCATTGGATACCGAAGAACAGAGAGCAGCCACGGTAAATTGCTGTTAAAAACTCTATACTGCGTTAACGCCGAAAACTCTAAAAACATGAACATAGTCAGTGTTGATGATTCTTGAATTTGTTCATACGACCGGGAAAATAAACGCCAATCGTCTGTTTGAGTGTTCCAAGGTGAAGAAATGCCGGTAAAAGTCAATTCGTCTATAAGATCAAAGAACTATTGTTGTCGACTGGTATACAACCATTTGTTTCTCGGAGGTATCACTGAGCTTCGAAAAGCCAACCCCGAACGCAACAAAATTCGAATTATTGAACCATCCGCCGTAAAATCTAGACCTAAGTTCCATCACTTTATTTACCTTTCCGATAATAAAGAACGAGCTGAGTGGTCAAAGGTTCCAGTCGTCAGAAGGAGCAGTCAATGCCTTCAGGAACGCAATTTTAACTGTACCAACAAACAAGTGGAATAACTGCTTGGAGAATAGGTTCGAGCGCATGCAAAAGGAAACTAATCTTCCTGGAGTAAATACTTAGAAAAACAATAAAGACTTTAAAAGCTATCTATTGTTTTATTCCAGCTCTATACGCCAAATTTAAAAAACAACCCTGGTAGTATAATGAATATACAGTCGATTGCAAAATGTAAAACACATTCCTCATTCTAAATGTCCAATTATGCAGTTCTGCGTATTTAACTACGCAGCTAGGCACGCTTAACCACATTGTTCTTACACCAACACAATTCTAACTTCTAAAAGTAAAAGATTTTGCGCTTCAGATATTTGTAAAAAGTAAGCATTCATTTACATTTTTGTCACTGTTACCAATTGTTAGTTATCCTGTAATTGGCTATCGCTCTTGAATGAAAAAACTTAATATGTATAATGTATAATAAGTATACCTAAGAGTTTTTGGGAATCTTGTCACTCCGTCATATCTTACTCTGTAAAACTTTTTATGGTTGTGGTGCAGAGTCAGTTAGCACTAAAAATATTTTTCTACCCTCAATAAGTTCCGAACCAAGTAAATTATATAAACTTTCTTCTGACACTAATAGATACTACAACAAATTCTGTACCTAGTTTTGTTGTTTTTAAATAGCAATACATTGAGACGAAATACCAGTCACAACATCCATAACGATTCAAGACTTAGCATCTCATCAACACTGGACCATAAATCGTGAATACTTCTTTTAATTAATGGCATAACTCTGTAACATTGCAATCGGTATATTTCTTAAATTGATTTCTTTTGTATTTTGTGGACAAATATTGCAACATTATTGTTTCGTCGACGGTGGATAGCTTGCCGGTATTACATATTCTATGGTATTTTGACTTGTTCTTTTTGTAATAAATTATAAATATGTACAAATAGTGCTTTTAAAGCTAAGCCGCTTTCTTATGACGCTTAAAAAAACACGTTTAGCATTTGATGTGTAGAAATGTTATTACAATGCAGACAGTTATGGTGATTTATTTTACTCGCATTTATTTAAATGTCTCTTTAATTTGTTGGTGATTCAGATATATCTTTGAGCATATGAATACATATCAATTATGGAACCAAGTAAATCATCTGTCTGTATTGTTGAACATCTTTGATAAATTGTGCTATTTGTGACATATTGAAATATATTCAAAAAAGTTTATCTTTTTGTATGCAGAAAATTATTCCCGTTGAGTTTGCTTGTCAGTGTGATACTATTTAATTACGGTTTAAAAGATATATATTAATGCAAGATATAGCTTGGAAGTTTAGTCCAACACTTCATTATCGCATATTTTAGTTCTTTGACGTTATCGTATTGTTTCTTATTGGCATACACCTCTCTTGCAAATATTCCTCACAGATTTTCGATGGGGTTCGGACCGGGCAAGCGAGCAGGCCACTGTAATACATTTCCACTCCTTTGTTTGTCTGGAATTATGGATAGCTGCATTGTCTTGCTGAAATATTCAGTCTTGCGTCTGCAATTGTTCGCCAAAATCTATAAAAACCATTTCCAGAAGTTATATATAAACATTAGAATTCATTCGCATCGAAATAAAACATATAGAGTGTTCCAAGGATAATGTGCTTCCGAAGGATATGAAGCTCAAGACCAACAATAGAAGTAGATCAGCATACCTAGGCTGATCATCAGGACATCAGGACTCAAAGAATGGCTCACAGAAGACAAGAAAGTATATTTTCATAAGAGAGGAATAATTACCATTTATTTTAAAGGTAGTACATGCATTATATAAATTAATTATTAATTATATATATTATATTAATTAAAGTATTTAGAATTTGTAATATTATATAATAATACTAGGCATAAGGTTAAGATATAATAAATGGAAAATTTCTAAAACAAGAACGAAAACTAAAATACCTAATTGCTAACAATGAACCACAAAATACTTATAGAAACCCACATGAATTTTCAAATCATCAATTTTCGGATAGATTTAGAAACCTAAACTCAGTTGAAGAAGATCTTCTAGAAAAAGGTTTTAAATACAATTTACATCCGAATATAACCCCCGCCGCCTCCCAAAAGATAAGGCACCTTAGCAGTAGATGCAGAAATAGCTTTAAGAAATGTACCGCATAATACAGATAAAAAGTTCTTAGTAGCCAACATTATAAAACAAGAAATTATCACATTGAAATCAATTATAAAGAAATCAAAGGAAAATAATTTTATGTTCATAAAAGCAGGTAAAAAAAGTACACCGATAGCACTAAAACAAAGTAATTATATCAAATATTGGGATTTATAGACCCTAAAAAATACAAAGTGTTAAAATCAAATCCTAGATGTGAATGTCAGATATTAGCTAAGAATTGCATCAAGAATTGTGAAAGTTTATTTAATGAAAGAGTTAATAAGTAAGTTATTGAATATGAACTCTCAAGTCCCAAAATTATATTCTTTAGTGAAGATACATAAAAAAGATAACTCTATCAGACCGGTAGTTTCGTTTGCATCAGCTCTTACTAGTAAATTATCTAAAGGAATTCTAGAAATTATTAAGAAAAATACACAATCTTTGACTAAATTTACAATAAAGAAAATTCACTAGACCTAGTTAAAACAATATAAAACGTAAAACTTCCAAATAACGCGAAACTAATTTCCTTCGACGTCACTATTTTATTTCCAAGTATCGCAATAGATAATACTATTAACATGGTTGAAAAGCTTACTATTAGCATGGTTGAAAAAAAATTAATATAATAAAAAGGAAGAGGACGTGAAAACCCTTAAAATCTGTTTAGAACAAAATTATTTTGAATTTAATAACAAGATATTCACTTGTAACGATGGCTTGATAATAGGTAAGCCTCTTAGCCCAATGATATCAAAGATATTGATAGATTACCTACAACACAAATTACAATACATCCAAATTTCAAACAATTTGTTTATTGGTAGGTATGTAAACGACCTTTTAGCCTGCTTCATAGGAACAGAAAGACAGTTAAACAATTTCTTTCGTCAATAATTTATATTAAAATATCAAGTTCACTGTCGAAAAAGAAGTAAATAAGAGATTAAATTTTCAAGATCTAGCAAGTTCGAGAGAAAACAATAGTCATACATTCTCAATTTATCATAAGCTGTCACACACAGATGCGATCCACAAAAGTTCGAATCACCCAGTTAAGCAAAAATTGGCTTCATTTCTTAGTATGATCCACAGATTAATTTCATTACCATTAAGTAAAGAAAATTTTCTTAAAAGTTTAATATTATTAAACATATACCAATAAATATAATGCCAAATTAATAGATCTAATATTAAAGAAAAATAGTTACAAAAAAGCAATTGAAAAAGTGTATTCAAAAAACGAATAGTTACAAAATATTAACTTATACAGGACCAATTAGTGAAACAATAGGTAGGTTATTAACTAAATCAAATTTGAAGATAACCTATAAAATCAATAATTCGTTAGGAAAATTCATCAAAAACAATAAACGAAAAATTAACAAAGGAAAAAATCGGGAGTTTATAAATTAGCTTGGAATGATTGTACAAAAGCGTATATCGGTGAAACAGGTAAGAGCTTTGATAAAAGAATAGACGAGCACTTCATGAGCTACGTACGTAAGAATAAAGATTCTAGTTATGCGCTCCATGTAATAGAGAATAACCATAATTTCAACAAGTTCGAAATTTTACATTCCGGAACTAAACGTTTAAAATTAAACTTACTCGAGTCTATAGAAATAAATAAATTTAAATATTCAGATGTAGACTAAATGATCAAATATACCTTAATAATTCGCCATTGTTGAATTTGCTTGTAAAATCTAGTACCAGGAATTTACAGACTAATGAGACCAATATATACACATTATCCTTAATTAATGGAAGGCAGGGGAATCTCGGATTTCAGTATAAACAACTGATGTGCAACAGTAACAGAACATCTGATGCTTATGCATCTGAAGCTACAGTGATAGCGAAACATGTCATATTTTATGTGTTAAATATTTTGGAAATATTGAAGACAATATTTGTAAAATTCTATTTTACTTATTCGTCCATGTTCAGAACACATAGAGGCTTCATTGTTATCGGTAAAACCCGCTCAAACTATTACACTGCCGCCATTTCGGCTTATCACAACTTCAGTGTTCTTGCGCAAATCGTGCCAATCATATTTGAAATCATCAGGCCCGTCCAAGGTAAACTTCTTCTCGTCCAAAAGTATGACGTTGTTCCACTCATGATCCCATTTCAGAAGATTTTCAATGATGCTTAAATTTCAGTCTTGCCTGTTAATGTGCCTCTTTTAAAAGTGATTTTGAAACGTTTCTTAGCCACCGAAAATGTTTACTGCCGGAAAAAAGTTATTTGTAGACGTCTGTTTGTTACTGATAAATTTAAATGAAATTTTATTTGTTGCGCGGTTACATTACCAAAAGAGGCCAAACAAATTTTGATGAACGCTGTCTTCAAGTTAGTTTTTGATTACTTCTCTTGGCGCGATTTTTATAAAATTATTGATGAGATCATAGCAAAAAAATTTTACAGTATCTTTCCTGGTATTTTTTACGCCAGAAAAGTCGCTATATTTTTCCGAGAAATTTGAATAATACGACGTAGGAAGTAAAATCACGAAACGTCGTATTATAAATTCATTTTTACGACATCGGCTGTAGAAGTAGTACCTACTGCCTGTATAATTACTATAATATACTATTTTTACTGCAAATTTATCAAGTGTAAAATAACGTTACTATTTCGCTTCTAGAATACCGGTACATTATTTAATACATATTAGATAAATAAAACCAGGAAAGATAGTGCTGTGATATAGATAGGGTTGAAAAAATGACTGTTCTTGAAAATAACCCTATTTATTATGAATAGTATGCGAGGCACATGAAGATATTAATTCAGAAATACTAATACTAAGATTAATTTAAGGTCTTTCAGACAACTAATGTCCATACTTCAAGAACAAGCCGACTGCGGCACTTGACTAGAAACAGTCATACAGAATTGGTATGTCCGACAATCCTTTGTCTTAACTTCTGTGTATTGGATACTTTATCACTGATTGGATAAATCTTCATGACGTAATATTGGATAAATTCTAATGTTAAACATATTCTCTTTGGATATTGGGCATTTAGAAGAAAGTATAATGCGAATCCTGCACCTTTTGCTTGAGAAGCATTAGTGGTCGACACAACGCAATTACATTATATATACACTAGGGTGACAGAATAAAATAGACATCAGGTAAAGCGGTATAAATATGTAAACAGCTAAATTCTAAGAACGAATTAAGAACTTTCTCTTGTCATTAGGGTAGGGGTAGATGTACCGGAAGGAATTCGTCATAGTTTAGTATCGTTACAACTATGCCTCGCTTACAAGGTACGAGTGATATTAGCGACTTCACCCGGGGTCGCATCGTTGGCCAGAGTGAACGCGGCACTTCGCAACGTGAAATAAGTAAATTTTTAAATATTCCGTTGTCCACAGTTAACCGTGTGATTACACAATTCAAGCGCAAGGAAAAAAACAACAGTGGAGCCGAGACCAGGTAGTGCCGGACCTTTTAAAAGAAGTAAAAGGGTGCTTGTGCGCGAAGTGTTAAGAGAATCGCGAAAAAGTACAGCTGAGCTTGTGGCAACTTCACAGAAAAGTCAGTGCACCGTTCTGCGATACCTCCACAGTGTGGGGATGTATAAAAGGCTGGCCAAGAAAAAACCTCTCCTTACGGCGTTTCAAAAACGGCGCCGAATGGCTTGGGCAATCGAAATGCGAACGAAGCCCGAAGAGTTTTGGCGGTCTGTCATTTCTTCAGACGAAAGCAGATACTGCCAATTCAGTGATAGTGGTCGTACGTGGGTATGGAGGCGTTCGTCACAACAACTGGACGACAAATTTTTGCATCAGACTGTGAAATACGGCGGTGTGAACATCATGGTGTGGGTGCGAGATGGTATGGTGAAAGATCGCAATTAGTAATCTGCGACGGAAATATAAATGCGGCACAATATATCCAAACATTAACAGAAGGTCTACTACCGATATTCGACAACGCCATTTTATTTAAAGAAGACGCCACTTTTATGGAGGATGGAGCACCCTGCCACAAAGCAAGAACAACCACCACATGGAAAGAGGAACAGGGGATTCGGATTTTACCATGGCCAGGCCAATCACCAGACATGAATCCGATAGAGAATGTTTGGCACATAATCCAGACAAATATGGCGAAACGACCCCGAAAACCCAGCAACAAGGAAGAACTCGTGGCAGCTGTTACAGAAGAGTGGTTAAATATTCCAGAAGACACCATTAATCATTTAATAGATTCTATGCCACGACGACTCGCAGCACTTCACGCAAGTAAAGGTGGATCGACAAAATATTAGTCTAATTTAAAAATTTTAAAATATTTTGTATATATAACGAGAATAGAATCTTTTTTTTTTAATTAGTAGGTGTCTATTTTATTCTGTCACCCTAGTATATATGACTATTCCACTTGAGACAGGCATCCATAACAACTCTTAAAAGACGTGCTGAACGTTGTACATCATAGTCGTACTTATTAAGAGATAGAAGCTCAGGATAATTCATTTCCTTCACTTTTAAAAGCATAATGTTGGTTATACTTTGATTAAGCATTAAATTATTAGCAGTTAACCATTGTTCAAGTAGTTTCAAGAATCTGTAGCCATTGTCGATGACCGTCTCCAATGAAGATCCTACAACTACCAAAGAGGTGTCATCGGCAGAGTTCGTCAACATGGATCTATTCTCCATCAAAGGGCACTGTACAGCATAGACATCATTAAAATAAATAACAACATTGCATGTTGTGCATTTATATTAAAACACGCATATGCATACTTATACATAAAATACCAACCTTAATAATTACTATTGCCACACTAACTGTTACTAACCTCAAACAATTAATATATTTAATTATAAATGTTAACTATGTTTAACAGAAACTAACACATTGCATAAGCATTGCATGAGCAATTCAACGTTGTATCACTTAGTCCTCATCGTGTCGTTACAGTATACTTCCTTTAAAATGAACACTTTTCTGTTTAGTTAAAAAATATATTGTAGATATACAGCGATGTAACTGGTGTATTACCGTATTCTTCGTGTATATATAGGCACGTGTAGAAATACAGTAATAATATCGTAAATAATGAGTTACAGTAATGATACTGTAGAATAATACAGAAATTGTTCTGCTTTTTTGTTTTTCCCTTCTCGGATAGCATTTTATCTCTTGATATTTTTATTACCTGATACGTGTACTTATAATAAAACCACAATATATATATATATATATATATTTAACAATAAATAAACTTTTGATGTTTAGAGGCTTTTTTATACTGGAAGGTAATTTCGAAGGATATCTATCTAACTTTGTGGACTTATAGAAATTTCATTATTGTAAATATTCTCTGTATAAAATGTAATAATTTTTTTAATATTATTTTCTCTCACGTTTGCGTCTCTTTCTAGTCAACATTAACTTCAAGGCATAATTTGCCGAGGACATTAAGAAAACCAAACATTCTATTCAAAAGTTCATATGGAACTATAGAAATTTCACTGAGTGTAGTAACTGTTATTCAACCCGCTGGGTGTATGACATTTTATGATATGTTATTATGCAAAAGAACGTTAATTTTATAATCATATTTCTGCTAAACGCCAAAGAACCCTCAAATAAATATATAGTCATAACCAATGTTTATATTAACGTTATTGCAGAATGTTTCAGTGATGTTGAATAAAACGTTGTTATACATTAATACAATAATGACATATAAACTTTACAAATAAACATTTAACCAAATCGTACCTTTAAATATTGTTTCATGAGATCTCCAGAAAGAGTGTGTTTTTAATGTTATGTTAAATTGATCGGTATATTTAACGTAATAAAATAACGTTTAGTTCATCGAGAATTAAAGGATACTTCCAATTAATGCTATAAATTATCCCAAAAAGCAACAGTACTTTATAGGGATCAATTGTTCATAGTAACCGAAATTAAATTATAATAAAGTAATAAAAATAATCAACCTTGGAGCAAATCGATGCAAATCAAATTTAGTGTTTTTTATTTTATACTATTTAAAAAACTAGACTTATATCCTATATTTACTTCATACAGTTAGTCGCATCTTAACAATTTACTACAGTTAAACTTTCATCTCAAAAACGTTGGAATAACGTCGTTTAAGTGTTAATGCTTTGGAAATGCCGACAATATAGAAGCGATATCGATAAACTTTTTTTGATCTCGTAGATGATACCACAGTTTGGGAAACTTATATCTTGATGATATTGTCTTTTTATAGATCACTTCAATTATAATAAGGAGAATTAACTTATTCAAAATTTAGAACCTTTGTGAAGTATACTTTAGTAAAGACGTTCTACACTTTTTATTCAGTACAACGTTTTGAGGGACGTTATTTTGTCGATCTTTACTCGTATGTTAGTTGCTGAGGAGAAACAGGAAAGTTTATTTTTGTACATACCATTGCTTTCATGTTGACTCCAAACAGTTTTTGCTACAACAATGTTACATTCAAAGATAATGTGCTATTTTCATTTACTTTAACTTTAAAATAATTTTCAACGTTGTGCGAGACGTTGTTTACCTCATACATAAAGCATCGTTGCGTTGATTCTAAACGACTATACAACGTTGTACAGGAAGTTAATTTGTGGAACATTCATATGTTCGTTAAACGTTAATTGTAAAGGATTGGTTATAGCTACGAAGAATGTATTTTCATCGTTTTCATTCCAATTACTGAGATTTAGTAAGACACTTGCAGTTACAAATACCTGCAAACTTTGCAAACGTCATACAAACAAGCATAAGGTAAGCAGTAACGCCTTCAATGAAAATAGTATTTTTATGCAACAATGTATCGATTCTTCCAAAAAGATTATTCCTTGTTCCATGTAAAAATGTCGTTCTGTTTTACGAATTATTAATTGAAGTAAATATGTATATGTGATATTTATTTCAACATCACGGCCAAGCAAGAATCCTTTAAGGTAAATAAATAATCCAAAGTAATAATTTCTTTCAGTAGAGATCTGCATTAGCTTGAATGCTGCTTGTTAGCCTAAAATAATACATTTCTTTGTACCAAAAGAACCTTTCTATCAGTGCATCATACTTCTCTTTATACTTAAACCAACACTCATCAGAAAGTAGATAATATTACAAATAACTAAAGTTATTAGCCACTGAATAAATAAGGATTGAATAATTATACTTTACAGACACCAATTTGTAAATCTGGGGCAGTTCTTCTAATAAAACCTTCGCTGCTGAGTTTTACTTAACAGTCTTTTTTTAATAGAACGTAAACAGTAGATTTTGAAATATAAATATATAAAAACCTACGACCAACCCAAAAAATTATATAATCATTGAAAAACGGACAATGATATTATCAATGAAGCCAGCAAATTCAAACAAAAACGTAATTACATATACTTATAAGCACGGTATTAAACGGGACCGCACCTTGCATTCGCGCATCGAAGGATCCATGCAAAGAAAAAATAAATGCAGAAAAGCAAACGCACCTTAAATAACCACGTTTTCCTTTGTTAATACATGGTTCTGTTTGAATGAAGTAAATGATTTCTAAAGTAAAAACTATGTGATACTAAACTGAAGAAACAATTGCTAATAAAATACTGATATAGTTGAAATGACTAGCATTTCGACCCTGTTAACTTCAAAAATAAAACCACAATTGTGAAATTGCAAGTTATAAATTATATTAAATACAAAATACTGGTTATAATATGTAAGAATGGAACAAATCATTTTAATCGAAGAGAAATCAGTCTAATTTAATCGGAAAATACCAACTAAACTTGTTAATACCTACTTTTAACTGCATTTTTATCTGCACAAAGTCTTCTTCTGTTTACAAAATAATGTAAATGTAATAAAATGCATCGAATGTTAAGAATTATTAAAATAAAAAATCATATACAATCTAGTAAGCAGTGATATGACTACATACATCAAGTCAAGGTACCCCGATAAAAGGCGATCCTAAATCAATACAGTAATAAAATGATATCAACAGATACATTCAAGGAGTGCATGCTGTATAATTCTAGTAGCCACTCACTGATACCATGACTTAGCGCCTTTTGTACGCTAGCTCCTCCCAATTATTCCAGTACAAGTTCGAACGGAAAGGCACCATAATAAGCACTACATATAAGAGACAAGGATGAAGCGATGACTAACGAATCGTACATATGCACGCATGCTCTTTAAATTACACGCGGGGGCGTGACTACTCGTTGAAGTTTTCATTTTCAAACAATGTTGGAGTGAAATGGACAACAATACGTTCGCATACGAGTAAGAAAGGTAGGCATAGGCGGAAAAAGGCGATCATATACGATGTCTCGTGCAAGCTAAATAGAATTCTGCAGTCCGATTTCTCTACTGCAATGATGATATATAGAGTAGGCGACTTATGGTTAAACCGTGCTGGGAAGTGGCCCAGATTAGAGGGACTTTGCAGTATCAAGTCCTAACCCGATATCCGTGTGCCAGCGGGCTCGCTAAGCGCTTAAGACTTTTTAATACTTTCATAGGATTCGGTGTAAAACCGCTTGATGCTTGTGTATTTGCTCTGGCAGTGATTTGTTAGATATTAACTGAGGTCTGCGACGGACTCAGTGTTCGATGACATAGTGGATGATGTTGGATTTTCTCAGCTGAACGCGAACAATTTTCGTGGTCTTTCGGAACGTATTAAGAACCGGGATTTAATGTTTGTTTTGGTTTAGTTTTTCGACCTAAATTAAAAAAGAACTGTACCTACGTCTTTGTGATCGCTGTGGTGTGTTTGATATTAATTTATTTCTTCACGATATAAACTGTCTGATCTGTAAGGCTAAAGATAAAAGGAAATTTAAGGTAAGTACATTTAATGCAATATAATTGGTAGTGTACTTTAAAGTCTAAACTCTCCGGTAATCCTATGAATCTCTAGGAATAGATATATTAGCTTCATTATAATGATAAATGGCATGCTGTTTAAACATTAAATCTAACCTATTTGTTTCCATTTGTTCAAACTAAATAATAAGGTTCCTATATTAACCCATAAAAATTGCTCACCTATAATATAAATCTTATTCGTATTACCACTTAATTTCTTCTTATTATTATTATTTCCTATTTCTAATCAGTATTACATACCTTGCCTACAGTTTGATAGCAATTATTTATGAGACCTTCTAATAAGTTTCTTTGATAATACTTAATGTGACTTATTTAATTCTTAAGACATGCTACATATCCCTGTAGTTTTACCAATGTGCTAAAGGGAGAGAAACTAACTACCCGCTTGATAAAACCTTGTTAAAAATAAGTACGTAATTAAACATTGCTGTTGTATTATTTGTTTTGTTTCCTTGTATATACTAAAACCAATATTCTTACGCTGATGGTTGCATTCAAAGAGACTTATTAGCATTTCAAGTAATAAGTGTAAGTACTTATAATTGTTATCTAACAATTCGAACCTTTCTCATATACAGATATTTCATCTAAGTGGTTGCCACATTGTATAGCATTATTTTTTAAATACTGGTTTGCGATTTTATTTATGCTAACAAAATAGTTTTAAAATATTAAGTATACTACCCTGTAGGCCTGTCAAGTATACCTGCAATCCACAATAGTTTAATATAAAGTAGTAATGGTATTGAAATGGTTATTTATACACATGATGGAGTAATAGCGAGATACTTTTTCTGATGGTTAGTCTCTAAAATGAGTTTTTGTATTGAAAAAGCTATGCACATGTCGGTTTGTACCAACAAAATATCTTTAATTTACGTACCATCTATTATTATCGCATGCATAAATCTCAGTAAACCACTAGATTCTATTAACTTTAAAACAAGGGGATTGATTTAATTTACAAAATTAGGCACTAACCAATGTTTGTCATTTATCCTAACCTAGAGATCCATTATATATTAATAAAATAAAGGTACATATCATAATTCATATTCTGTTAAAATTAATGTGGATCTTAAGAAATACATGACAAGTGGCACTGTTTAAGATACGTTAAAAGTGTGTTCGAATACTGGCAATGTAAATTGATATCTTCAGCCTTTCTTCAGCAATGCCTTTTCCGACGGGAATCGACCACATAACAAATTCGTTTGTTTGCGGTATCAGTTATCAAACTAGCATACAATTGTATCATATAGTGGAAACGTACCTGACCGCGAATTATTGCTAAAAATGATTGGCGCATGCAAAGAGGAAGGTGCTTTAAATGGGTTGAAATTAGTGGGGTCACTGTCAGGTATGGAGGAGGGGATAGAAAGCTCCGGCTTAGTAGCCGCAAAGCTCTCAGACCGACGCCGGCTCCGTCGCGACGGCCTCTGATCCGGTATAAACCTAGTCTAAAGCTGTTTTTAAGCTCCGTGCCTTTTTTCGTGGACTTAAGCGACTTTTGGTCTTTGTTCCGTGTCGCACCTGGATTTTCTTAGAACCTTAAGTGATCTGAGACACTGAGTGATTTTTTTTCTATTAAATACCTCTGCGTAGCTAACTCGAATCGCGTGCACCGTTGCTCACCGTATAAATCTTGGTGTTCGAATAGTTATGCGATCTTTAAGTTTTAGTTTACTAAATTGATAAAAAAAAACACTGTTTAAACTAACAAATAATACTAATTTATGATTTGGGAAAGGTAAATGAAAAGTCTTTATTTATGTATCCTATTTTAAACGATCTTGGAAAATTATATTAATTGTATTAAAGTTTCTGCATGAATATGAATTCCTTTCATATAAAATATTACTGTGAATGTATTTGTAATAACCTTTTAATACACGCCTCCTAGTATTAAATCCCTCTTCTGCAGTTAAAACGTTTGCATCGAGTCGTTTTTAAAAAGTCTTGGGTGTGTACCATTCAATTTCTAAAATTTACTGTAAAACCTTTTACATTTGCTAGGGCTTATTTCACCGCTAACTGGTCGTAACTTCCGTATAAATTTTATTTTTAAATTAGTTGGTGACAGATTGTAATGAAAAACAGGTGCGTCTTCACTTATTTTATTAATGAAATGAAACACTTAAACCCTCGCACACAGTACAGAGCTGAGAGACTCGAACTAATTATTTAAACTAAAAATACAATAAATGTTTCAGTCTTCAAATTACGTTATTGACTATTGACTATTTCTACCTCACTTTGGCTGTGTTAGGTTTGCCTTATATATCTGTGAATTGTTGGATTAAATAGCGAATTGATTGAAAATCACTCTAAGTAGCTTCGTAGAAAGTTTCAAGGGGTTATGTCTGTAATATTTGATGCTATTAAATAATAAATAAATATCATACCTGGTACATACGTTAATAATCATAATTGCAAGAAGTACCTAAACAAATAAAAGTATAAACCCTAAGATAAACAACTTTCTAATCAAATTTTTAATGGGAATTGTGCATACATG
This sequence comes from Trypoxylus dichotomus, assembly GCA_023509865.1. Lineage (NCBI taxonomy): Eukaryota > Metazoa > Arthropoda > Insecta > Coleoptera > Scarabaeidae > Trypoxylus > Trypoxylus dichotomus. Next base: position 26,777,887 of record CM042081.1, read on the forward strand.
CATAATTACTAGTAAAACCAAAAGGTTACAAAATTATTAATCACTACCTCAAGTGTCTACGTGAATATGGAATGGTAAAAATATGTAAGTATATGAATAAGCAGAAAAAGAAAACATGTTAAATAAGATATCTAAATATTCGGACAATGTCCGAACAACATTCATATTATTTCTGTACTAAGTTTACGTATACGGTGCAAAAAAAAGACCAATAGTTTGGAGCGTTGCGCAACTTCGACTAATCAGAAAAATTCTAAATAGTTAGTATCTATATATAATTATTTAATTGTCACATGTCTCAAGTAACACAGTTTAAATAAAAATATTTGATAGATTTTCTAATGATTTTCGTTTTAATAAACATGAATAGTACATGAAATACATATGTTGTAACTGCACATATTTTTAAAGGATATACGCCTATTGTATAAAAATACTCACTTTGTTGCGTCTTAACCTACATTCATGAATAGTTCACACAAATACTTTAAATTCGGAATTATACATATGCATATCAGGTATAATTTAAAGAAACGGGGTTCAATAGTATGGCATTCTATATCGATTTTCTTTTAGGAAGCTGAAAATATTAATTATAGCCCGATAATTTCTACAACGCTGTTGTACGCGATATATGGTTACACATATCGCCTATTCCATTAGTGATATAAGCTATGCTGTAACATTTACACTACGTATTACAATCATACAAACACAAAATATTTATACGCAAATATTTAACAAACAACATATGTAATTTAGTTATTAAACGTTTCTACGGACCGATATCCTAAAACTGCGGTATTGTAAATCGTTAAAAACCAACGAATAACAATTATCTTCTGCCAGAATCTGTTGCTTCTAAGCAATACCTTTATGTAAAAGGATTTTTAACTTTATTATAGCCTCACCCTGATGCAATTTTATAGCAGAATACAAAAGCTTAGACAATAATAATTCAAAACTGAAATAACATGAAAACAAAGCGTATGTGCCATAACCTTATCCTCTATGATTACCTTACTTAAGGATACGTAGATGAGTTATCCGTGTTATAATGTGCTTAAAGCTTTCTAATTCAAGATGTTGATCAAAATTTACCAGACAAAAACTGTTTTGATATTTTTTATTCTAAAAATTAACTTACTAACTTATTATCCACCTATAGTAATAAAATTAACTAGTATGCTTTTATATGATTAGTTGGATTCTTTTTAGGCACTCTGTATAGGTATTGAAGACGGTTGCTTTTAACTAACATAACTATTTTAAAGCAATGTAATCCTCTAGCAAAGAATGTGTGCATTTGCGCTGACAATACATTTAGTAAACAGTTTCTACTTATTTTTATACTTGAGTGAACATTATATTAACTGTAATTTGGCATGTCCTGCATTTTGAAGCATGCTATTGCGACTCATTAGCATTTACATTTTTTACTTGATAGAATAAGTAAAACAGGCAAAATAAACAGAGTGCACAAATAAAATAAGTGCACATTTTTTAAACAAATATAAATCAATCCCTTTCGGCTTTGGTAGGTATATGAATATATATAATTCAGCATTATTAAGATAGATTTGTTACATATCATTTACAAATGTTCTACTATGCTTGTTTAAACCAGAATACACAACGTTTATTTTCGATAAATTATTTAGGTAATGTACTGCTTAAATACCCACTTCTAGTAGGGGATAGTGGAAAACACACATATTTTTTATTTTCTCTGAATTAGATATATGATTCCCTCATTATTAACTATATTTTATATAAACACAGCGTACATCCTTTATTTGTAAATACATAAATACATTTTACTAACTTAGTACTCACTATTTTCCTCCGATTTCTTTTAATTATAATGTACTTGGCAGTCAAACATTACTATCAGTTTAATATGAAGCATCATAGTGGTTGCAGGTATATATTGGTGAAAACTATTTTCTTGTTTAAAATGTTAAAATACGTAAAAATGTTCTGTACTATTTTTATGTCTATCTCGCTTATTCCAATGTCAATGGGATTTAATCAATGTGCAAACATGGAAAAGCTATCAGTTTTGATAATATTTTTAGATAACCACTCGTACCATGTATACAGAACTGTATATCGGACACATATACACCTATTTTAAGGTCAGCTTTATTGGCGTTCTTGTTAGTCTGATAGCTGTTCTAAGAAATAAAATACAGTAACCTCGCTCTAGCAATAGTTCTCCAAACTGTTTTAAACTATTTCTTTGATTTCTTATGCATTGCAGAGGTTCGGTCCCAAAGCTAAATCTACGGTTAAATGAAACTGCAAACTTGTACTATTTATTCAAATTTATAACTATTTAAGCAGTAACACCGGAAGTAATGCCTGTGTAAAGCGAAAACTGAGACGGTATCTAATTTGCTTAATACCTGTTTTGCTATATACTAGGAATACGAAACAAAATTTGTGAAAGTAATTAATGTTTAATAAACCTGAAAGATTAAGCAACCAATAGGGCTTTAGCAATTATAATGTAAAAATAACATTTTTTTAATTATCATACTTTATTGCTAATAAGAAAGCATATGATAATATATAAAAATTTAAAATGACATCTATAACATTACAAATGTGTCATTAAGTTAAATTCGGCTGGAAATGGCAATTATGGTACATAGATGCACATGGAACATTACAATAGACAGTTTTTGCATCTGATATACACAACAAGTATAGTGCTATTATAAAATAACCATTGATACTTTTCTAACGATAGTAATTTTAAAGGAGTTACACTCAACCTTATGAGATTTTCTCATTGTTTCAGATCGACATAACATATGTCAATTCAAGTTTCCATCGTTACGCTATCCAACGTTGCATTGAAGCTACATGATTAATTTGTATACATAGATTCAAAAATGGAAAGAATTGAATCGTTATCAGATCCTTCGTTATGTTTACAAGACCTAGTGACAGGTGTGAGTACATCTTCTGCGAATAGTGATATGCACGGGGTTCACCATCATATGGACTCGGTTAGTTCAGCAGTTTCGGTAAGCTCGGCGATCAGTGGGATTATGACTGGATCCTCTGCATCGGTCTTGGGTCACCATGTCGGATCGCATGATCCACACCATCATGGAGTGGTGCCACATACACCGTCTTTACATCACGAACCACTAGAGAAGCTTAAACGTGGTGAGTACCGTCCATATTATTTGTTTAGTAGCGAAGACTTTGGTTCAATAACATGGGAAATATTGACAATTTTAGATTATAAGAACATAAAAATGGACATCAATTAATGCGGTTTCGTTAGAACAGAACTAAAAAACTATAATGACTTCAATATTTGATAGAAATACCACAACGTACATACCTTTCTCCGTTTCAGATAAGCCATTTATCTGCTATTGTCTAAGGTCTTTATAGGAAGATTGATTAATTTTTGATATTTACCTAATTATTAGCAAGAGGGATCTTCTTGTATCGTGTCTAGAATTGGTGTGGAGATTTTCAATTTCTGCTTTGGTTTCCAAGTTATGAGAACGTCGAAAATAATATGTGCCTGATAAACTAATTCAAGTATCGTATTGTCTGTTGTCTTAAACTTAAAATATAGAATTTCTTGGATACTTTCTTTATTAAAAACATTGAAGAGTGTAATCATAAATACAATTCAAACAATGTAAATAGTTTTTAAGCTGGATATAATTGCGTAAATACATTTTTCATACAATTTTTACATTTAAATCTAACAAATCAATTTAGAATGAGTAACTGTATTGCCATATTTTATTTTTTATTACAAAGTACGAAATCGAAGCAACAGAAAATTTATCAAATTTGATTATCAGCGTCCAAGCGTACTTCTACATATGCAGAAACAAACACCCTTTCCGTCTACTCAGTACTATACAGACCACCGATACGCTGAGCTAGCCAAGTAAACGATATCTTTGACGAAACTTTTTTTACATTACTCCAGATACGTATTAATCTTTTACAGCTGCATTCTTTACTGATATATTGTATATATGTTCTATATTTTGGAGGCATATTCTTGGTGGATGTGAGGTTGTTTGTCCATTGCAAATGTCAGAAAACTAATAGTAGTTCGCTCATAAAGCGATAAAATATTTACTTAAATCTTTTAGAAAACATTTTAAGGAAATATGCGAAAAGGTTGAATTTCGGCACTATTTTCAACAGAACAATAGTACAAGGCCATCGTACTATGGTCTAGCATGGAAAGTAGAATTAGAAAATATCATACGGTCAACAAAAGCTTGTAGAAAGTACAAATGCCGAAGTAAAGGCTGAGTGGCATTAGTTGCGACTAATTAAATGTACACTAGGGTGACAGAATAACATAGACACCTACTAATTAAAAAAAAGATTCTATTCTCGTTATATATACAAAATATTTTAAAATTTTTAAATTAGACTAATATTTTCTCGATCCACCTTTACTTGCGTGAAGTGCTGCGAGTCGTCGTGGATAGAATCTATTAAATGATTAATGGTGTCTTCTGGAATATTGAACCACTTTTCTGTAACAGCTTCCACGAGTTCTTCCTTATTGCTGGGTTTTCGGGGTCGTTTCGTCATATTTGTCAGGATTATGTGCCAAACATTCTCTATCGGATTCATGTCTGGTGATTGGCCTGGCCATGGTAAAATCCGAATCCTCTGTTCCTCTTTCCATGTGGTTGTTGTTCTTGCTTTGTGGCAGGGTGCTCCATCCTCCATAAAAGTGGCGTCTTCTTTAGATAAAATGGCGTTGTCGAATATCGGTAGTAGTCCTTCTGTTAATATTTGGATATATTTTGCCGCATTTATATTTCCGTCGCAGATTACTAATTGCGATCTTCCACCATACCATATCGCGCCCCACACCATGATGTTCACACCGCCGTATTTCACCGTCTGATGCAAAAATTTGTCGACCAGTTGTGACGAACGCCTAAACTGAATTGGCAGTATCTGCTTTCGTCTGAAGAAATGACAGACCGCCAAAACTCTTCGGGCTTCGTTCGCATTTCGATTGCCCAAGCTATTCGGCGCCGTTTTTGAAACGCCGTAAGGAGAGGTTTTTTCTTTGCCACCCTTTTATACATCCCCACACTGTGGAGGTATTGCAGAACGGTGCGCTGACTTTTCTGTGAAGTTGCCGCAAGCTCAGCTGTACTTTTTCGTGGTTCTCTTAACACTTGGCGCACAAGCACCCTTTTACTTCTTTCAGAAAGTCCAGCACGACCTGGTCTCGGCTCCACTGTTGTTTTTTCCTTGCGTTTAAATCATGTAATCACACGGTTAACTGCGGGGACAACGGAATATTTAAAAATTTACTTATTTCACATTGCGAAGCGCCGCGTTCACTCTGGCCAACGATGCGACCCTGGGTGCAGTCGCTAATATCACTCGAACCTTGTAAGCGAGGCATAGTTGTAACTATACTAAACTATGACGAATTCCTTCCGATACATCTACCCCTACCCTAATGACAAGTGAAAGTTCTTAATTCGTTCTTAGAATTTAGCTGTTTACATTTAAGTTTATTGTAACGGGTATATTGAAGCGTATCATTTTAGCAATATAAATAGGGACAATTGCGCCTCAATGTAGTCCAGATTAATTTAATTTGTTAGCGATATGCCTAGAAATAGATATAAACACAAACGAAGTTTAATAAACGACGTTATTAATTATTTAATTATTTTTAAAAGTAATCCCCTTTAAATTCTATATACTTTTATATACCTTCAAATAAATTTACGAAACAGTCTACAGCTGATAGTTCAGAAGCTTTCAATAGTTACTTCAGGCGACGAAAATCGCTCATCACGTATTTTGTGTTTGATGGAAATAAGAAGAAATCGCAAGAAGAAGAGAACGAATCACTAATTCACATAGTTACAAAAATCAACGGCTCGGCAAATTTAATGAACGCTGGCGTCATGATAAAGAACCACCCACAGATTTCCATTATTTGTTCTTATTTCATCGATGACTTCCGAAATAAATTGTAGCATATAAACCAGCACTCATGTATGTCAACTCTGTAAAGTTACGATATTGGAGATGAAAGTTGAACGACCTCGGTTGAATTTCTTCTGCCAGTAGGCTAACCTTCTTTTCGACAAACTGTTTAGGATCCAACAACGTGGCAACAACAAACGTTGACAGAAGAATTTCAGGAAACTCGTCCCGGTAAAATACAACTCTTGGACGATGCTCTGTTTTTAAAAGCCAAAAAAGGTGATACATGCATTGTTTCGGCTTTAAACTCCACTTTAAATCATAACAAAATCGTGACTCAAAAATCTTCACGTGCAAATTAAAATAATATGTAAAATAATAATAAACGTCTGTTGTTACTATCTATAACCACAATTATGAAGCCGGTACACTGTTTTATGTTCCAGGTCTGTACCTATACCTAATCATCGTAAGTTATCAATATCTCTCAATCAGCCATCATAATTACAATCAATCATCTTCAATGAAATTGGTGCCGAAAGTTGCGATATAATTTAGCATATTGGCAACTGTCCGTTAATCCAATGCACAAATACTTCTTATCCTACGGATTTTATATAGAAAAGCAAGTCTGTGATTAATTTTGGTGTACACCAATTCTGTTAAATTTTAATGGAACGGCTGACAAGGATGACAAATTGTCAATCAATTGCGCGGGATACTATACAAAGGTAAGAACGTATATGAATAGTGATTTACGATCAACATTCTATAATTACCAGATTTACAAGTTAATGCTCAGTAATTCCAAAGCTTTACATTTTAATACGCCGAAATTAATGCGATCGTGTTGGCGGTTTAATTTGGTAACACTTCAAGTGAACGAGCTCCAGCAGAGATGAATAAAAATAAAATTAAAACTTGTATATATGTATACAAGCAGTACGATTTTGTTAAGTGAAGTGTCAATATGTATCTTTAATATGCGACAGTAAATGCATTCTTATAAAGATGTTTAATCTTGGCAATTCATGATTTCCTACGATGTTTAGCGGCGGTGAAACACCTAAAGCTAAGACGCTTTTATAATTCGCATTAGGTGGCCATTACCTCGATACCAGGATCATCCGGTATTACCCAGTAAGCCTCCAGTTAATGAATCAACCGTCTTCTCTGCGCTTTAGTTACCGCATTTGTAGTGTAGTGAAACATATCAAGTGATTTTACGAAGCGCTTCATACGTATATACATACACTTTCCGTGATTCTGTATACTTTTAGGGCAATTAAAAGATAAAATGACACTTATATACAATCGTCTGTTTAAAGTTTGTTATGGCTCTTTTTGTATAAGAAGGTTGATAGTTATAACAAATAGTCTTTGTCAACATGTAATTACAAGTTTACACTTTGTTATGGATCTAGAAATACTTATAAATACCTATCATATATATATATATATATATGCACTAAACGTAGCAAATGAGAATTAAAAAGTATGGGAAGTTAACTGTACTTGTCGGGAAACGGTAAAAAAGGTACAAGCAGTAAGAAACTGTAAATCATGATAACGCTTAATTTATTTTGTGTTGCTTTTATGTTGTAATTAATAAGTTTTGTAGTAGTATAGTATAGTAAGTGGGCTTAAATTAAATGACGATTACAAGGACTGTGTGGATGTACAATTCACAGGTATAACAGTAAACTCCGCTCACACAAATTAATTAATTATGCGGAACGCAGCGTTTAGAGAGCACGTGGGCTCCCATTGTCAACCGTGTTACCGACTGAAAGTAAAAACTGTATCACACATGCAAATTATTTTCTACGCAGGCTCTAAAATTTCTAAACCATATGACTATTTACAATCTACTAGGTGGCCTCATGTCTTTTACGGGAAAGGATGGACCGAAAGCGAACCGTATCTTTAACAGGGCCTATGGTAATAAATCCATCAAACTCGAGTGTGCAATTTGGGGCGGTTCTTTGTTCAATAAGTTTCCGTTCTTTTTCATATATACCGTTTCGTACGCGTCTAATTCTCTATACGAGTTCACGTTTTTAAGTAGTGTCAGATTTTTTAAATCAATCTTATGTCCGGATTTTACCATATGCTCTGCTACGCTTGATAGTTCAGGTTTGTCGAAACGATAGTGTCTAATATGTTCTTTGAACCTCGTTTCGATACTCCTTTTTGTTTGTCCAATATAAACTTTCTCACAATCATTGCATGCGATTTGGTATATTCCAGACCTTTTTATCATCTCCGGTTTATCTTTGGGATTCCCTAAGAGATTCTTTAAGTTGTTTTTTGACACAAAAGACACGTTCATATTTAGTTGTCGGAAAATTTTACTTAACCCTTTTACTGTTGGGTCAAAAAGGAAGAGTTATAAATTTCTTATTATCGGTGTTTGTTGATGTCAAAGTCGTGGAATTTCTGATGTGTTGTTTGTATTGAACCTTCCTTAAAATACGGTCGACATCCATAGAAGAGAAACCATTGTACCTCGCTACATCTTTGATATACTTTAATTCTTTGTCATACCTGCTCTTGTTTAACGGAAATCTGACGACTCTATTGACCAGAAAACTAATCGCGGACATTTTTTGTTGTTCGCAATGGTGCGTAAATTAAATTAATGAATTCCATGTCAGCTTATAGTAAAAATATGACTTTCTTAAGATAACATAAATGATAACAATTTTATTAAAATCTAGATATTGTTCAACTATAATGAAAGGTACATTTAATAAAAATAAATAAGGTGTGCCAATATATGGATATTAGCACATCTTGTTGATGCTGATTAAATTACAACTAAACCTGTTATGTTTTTGTTTAACATTAAAAATGTATAGGGCCACTTCGCTTGATAAATACAATCTTAGACAGGTATACTTAGGCATATTTGTGTTAAGATTATCAATTTTCACATTTATTTAACGTGCGGTTGTCATTATACCGTCCATAAACCCAAAAAAAGGCTTAATATACAGATAGCATCCCAGCCATAAATCTTGATTCGTAATATAACAGAATTTCATTTCTCATTTCAGTTACGTCAGTCCACGAAGGTGGATTGCGTTAATTGTTAAGCAGAGCAATACTAAATACATAGCATGCATCAGGTACTCTACTGATTCTGATAATTTTGTCTCTGCAAGGCAGAAGTGGTAATATTTAGTCTTCATGTCCTATAGTTCTTGCTTCATACTCAATAATTTTCCTCCTTGGATTCTGTTAATTGACGAAAATTAACATATTTTAGCGTTCGAAGAATCAATAAAAAGTAAAGAAACGAAAATATTTCTCATAAAAGGCAAAATTGAATTTCTGGTATAATATTGTCTCATAGAAAGAAATTCGAAAAACATAATTGCTGTTGTTAATGTAAATATTTAGTGTTCTTAACAAAATAGAAACACCACGTTTTATTGAAACGCATTCAGTATTGGGGGATAATGTATAAATATCTGATAGGTGATTGCAAAATACTTTCTAGAAACTAACTTCACATTCTGTTAGTGCATTAATTCAACTTCAGTAAACCTGGATGTGAACTAATTATGAATTGATCAATATACATATAAAGCGCAGATGAACGGCTTAATATTGTCGAATCAAACGAAATTCCTTGCAGCCAGTGCTTTTGTGTTGATGTTGCATAAGAAATTAATTTTCACGTCGTTTCATAGGTTTGTAAACGTTATTTAACGTTTGGCTAGCATTATGCAAAACGTCTTTTCGACGTTTTGGCTTCGATTGGATTGTGATTCTACTACTTATTTTGTGAATTTCTTTGCTTCGAATAGTATTAGCACCGACTAATCGTTCCAGGTCATTGTAATATATAATTCCAAAAAATATTAATATTTCATCGTATCATGTGTGCACCCAGAAAATATTAACCGAATTTCAACTTCCACGACTAACATTTTCAGTGTTGCTTTGTTGTGTTTGTTATTACATAAAAAGAAGTTTTGATTTGTGATTGATTTCTATTATCATTGTTAGAAATTTAACTGTATTATATTCGCGAGGTTTGTTGCTTAAAAAAATTGAAGCAATATTAAAAGCCAAACTTATCTTTCTATATGACTACAATTTTATGATTGTGTACAACGTAAATTAAATTCAAATAAAAAATGCCTGCATTGCTTTTACCTTTATCAAAAATAGTGTCTTTCGGAATTTATAACAAAATATATAACACGCTTTTTCGGCTTTATTTATTTAAGTAGTAATTAAAATTTAGCCTGGCACTGAAAATTGGAGAAGTATTTACTTCTGCATAGCCATCAATAAAATTTTGATTAGTCAAGAAAAGTTTTTGCTGTAGATTTTTGTATGTTAAGAATAATTATATATTATAGAACTGCTTAATTTATACATGCATGTACTACTTGTGACCTGTTTCGCATATGCTTCGAAAGTGATTTGAAAAAAAAGGTAAACACGGTATGGTTACAGTTGATGTATTTATATGTTGATGCGATACCTATAAATTTATTTGTACACTTATAGGCATATTTTAGTACTGAATGATAAGAGCACGAACGAACACTTCAGTGAAAGATAAGACTTTCGGTTTAAATTACGTCCGATTAATCAAATTTCTGTATATATTTTCGACAGTTGTCTGTAGATTCCTTGAACCTTTTACTTTGTTCTAGCCGACATATCTGTCAAACATTGATCAATTGATTTATACAATATATTGTAAATATAGCGGTAAGATACTATACACGGTTACCGAAATTAGTTATGGTTTGAAATGGAATAAATTACCGAGATATAACGAGATGTATGTGAGTACGTCATTTTCTCGTACACGTAGTTTAAAGAAAAATAAACTAAAATACGTTAAACACATTGTAGTGAACTACTGTTTTGTTATTCGCAATGAATTATTCTTATTTTTGTAGGAATTCTTATAGTTATATAATCTTTTAAAGAGGTTTACAAACACATTGCACCATATACTTTTAATTTAGTAATAAAATTTGTTAAATATTTGCATGATTATGAAAAGGAATTAAGAATTTTTATCAAGATTTACTTTTCTTTGTGTAGGGTAAGTCCGGAATAGATGGCTATACGGTAGAGATGACTATACCTAGAAATTTCTATCTGTATTGTTAGTAGCTCGTGTTGATGCGGCAGTCAACTGTCTTAGTTGATGTGTTCATCTTTGCTATTTATTTTGTGAAAAATCGCTTATGAGATGATCAAACTATTTTTATTTCAAATTATATTGTTGAATAGTTTACATCAAGTATGTTTTACGTTTAAGGTGTACGTTAACTACCAAAATTTGTAAAATGTGTAATGGGTTTATTACAATTTTTAGAATGAAATTAGTCACTACAACGTTGTGAGATCCAACATAACCTCACAACGAGATTCTAGTCGAAAAGTGGAATTAGAATATTACTATGACCACCTCTCCCAGCCAATCGGAAAAGATGGCCATGTTAGCATTGTGATATTGTCAGCACATAACTAAACATATTACTTTATTCGTATATGCCAAATAAATATATAAGAAAAGCTCTATAATCACGTGGTGAGACAAGAAATTTTATTGGAGGCAATCAGAAATGTTGTTGAAAAAGGAAATTTTTCTGTTCGTCGAGCTTCTAATGATTTTAAAATGCCACGTATAACCTTGGAACGCCGAATTAAAACAGGAAACTATGAAAAGGGAAACATGAGCCTCAACTGCGTACTTGGAAAGGAGAATGGAAATCGTCATTTTAACCATGCAAAGACGAGGTACCATGCAAAGACGCAAGCATACAGCCTGGGACGACTTGGGGACTATAGCTATCATTTTGCTCAACAATTAAACATCAAACACCAATTTAACAACGAAAGGAAAAAGCTGGCCACGACTGACTTAGTTTGTTATTATACCGACATCCGGAGATTAGTGTTCGTAAATCGGAAGGTGTCACCATAGCTAGAGCAAAAACAATGAACCGAAAAGAAATAGAAGATTATTTTACTTACTGGGCAAGGTACTCGCAAAGAAAAGGCTTCAAAGCTGTTTCTACGGCAATGTCCATAGACAGAGGAGAAAATATAACATTAGTCTGTTGTATTGCCGAAGCCAACTTTTTACCACCTGCTGTGATAATGACAAAGAAATAAAAAAAGTGTGGAATAAAGGCCTACCATCTAGTTTAATGTTACTTATGACGTAGATATCCGCCTATATCAATGCAACTATTTTTCTTCAATGGATGCGTGAACATTTTGTCCCTAGAAAACCACTGAGAAAACTCCTATTAATACTTGACGGACGCGCCTCCTACGTCAATTCTGTCGAAATGTTGGAATTTACAGAGTCAAATGGAATCATCATATTATGTTTGTCTAGCTACTCACTATCTACAGCCTTTAGATAAAAGCCATTTTAAATCACCGAGGGCACATTTTTATGAATCATGTCGTGTCTGACTCAAACATCATATCGGACGGCAGATATCAGTTTAATGAATAACTAAATACAAGTTGGAGTCAGGCTGGTACAATACAAAATGGCTCATCAGACTTTAGAGCAGCGGGAATTCTATTTTTCAATCGTAACATCATGCCAGATTACGCCTCGCCTACAACAGGACATTTTTCACCTCAAAAACAGACATGGACTGTAAAAATCCAAGTAATGGTTTAGAAGCACAACCAGCAACGTCTAAGCAAACGACTAACACAAAAATTACTGTCAAAAATACCGTCCGATTTGTCGTCTCCTATTCCAGAAAAAATAATTACTATAAAAAAACGGGCCAAACAAGTTGCAGCTATTTTAACATCAGCTGCACATTTAGAAATATGCAAAGAAGAAGAGAGAAAAGCCGACGAAAAACAACAAAATGGCCTTCTTTTCCTAAAGACACGGGAGAGATGACCATACGCATCGTCTCTTAGAAATTTCTATTAGGTATATTTTATTTTTTTTTTTTCTTAAAACTGATCTTTGTACCTTGTATTACATTTGTTATACCTTTATATGGCAAATAAATATTTTTGAAAAACTTTTATTGTAGGTGATTTTTTTAACCATTGGGAAAACTATGGCCATCTCCACCGGGCTTACCCTAAGTTTTAACCCCTAAATAAATATAACGAAATAAGTGCAGATAACACCTGAAATTTTCGGAGAAAATATATAATACAATTGGAAAACCGAATTGAAAATTAGATATTGGTTAAAACGACTCGATTTCCGGGTTCAAATTATTGTGGAAACGCTTCCAAAGAACTAAAATTATTTAGCTCCATGCGATCGAGGAATTGTCGCGATACTGACATACCTTCGACGCGGTTTGAACCCCAAAACCGAGTAGTTTCAGAGAGCGACCGCGAAAGTTTGTACTAACATTAAATATCGGTTAGTTGAATAACATACATACGTACACTGTACAAGATCTTTAACTTTTTGTTAATTATTATACTAAAGAATTTCTTGCACCCCCTAACTAAAATAATATCGATTCGACAGATACACATATCGCCTTATTTCGGTTCTCTATTTAATCATTAGTATATACATTTAAATTCTGTGCACGTATTAGTTAACGTTAACAAAATTATATCTTTAAATTATGGCGCAATATTATGCAATATAAAATCTATTAGAAGACAAGCAATGCCGGAAATAGCAGAGATTTTGAAGGGTTTCACAAGTACACTATTAGCGAAAACGCTATAAAGCTTAGATTGCTAAATTATTCCTGATTTTTGTAAAAATGCTACATAATGTTTACACGAGTAGAGGGTACAATAATACTTATCCAAACATGTAGAGACAAGCAACGTAATAAATTAAACAGCAAGACAAAAAAACGTTTTGTTTCCGAAACATTGCAAACACGTCTTTTGGATCTGATAAATTTATATCTTTGTTTGGCGGTGTAGTTATACCAGCTAACAAATTGTATTAATCTCCATATCACCTGTGTTCCATAATTTAGCATTATTTTCGTATTCTGCAATCGTGCTTTACATATAAGTTATAGTTCCATTTTAAAGAAAACTTCTGAACATAGAATTTTGTTATATTAATATTATTTCAAAGTCAACATATTTATTCTTTAATATGTTTTTTATTGCCTTGAGACAACAAACAACTGCACACACGTACATATTAGAAAGAAAAACTCCTTTATATAGGTGATAGAAAACAAACCAAAATAACATATGATATGTTTTGAAACTTACAATATTTTTATATGTCCAAATGAATTCCAATATCCCTTATTCGATGGAATTCTATGGCATGTATTAGCTTAATTCAATGACCTTTGAGTATTTTTGAAACAACAAAATGTAATCACAGTGATTGCAAGGACTGTGTGGTTGTATAATTCACAGGTACCGCAGTAAACTCCACCTCATTCAAATTAATAATTTATACGGTACCTATGAACAAAATTTCAAATATAGAACGCCAAAAGTAATTACATTCCCAGTTTATAATATTTTTCACAACAGTAATGTAGTACAGTAAGTAATATTAATAAATGAACAATAAATTTCTAGCAAAGGTGTTACAAATGACAGCAATATATTTCATGGTCAGGTAAAAACACAACAAAATTTAATGATTTTAACATTTTAAAGACCCATTTTTAATGGCCTGATTTTCATTAGCTAAGTAAGAATGAAATGATCTTTCCGATCCTTTTCGCTTTGGAAGCCGAGGAAATTTAGAACGAATTAAATGGTGGTCCAATTTCGAAAAGCAACTAAAATAGTAACTTTCGGTCGTTCAAGCTAACAATTAAATTATCAAATGCCTATTAATACTTTTCTCTTGTACGTATAAATCAACACTTATGCAATACCCTTTTACAACAATATTCGCTGCCACCAATGCTTTTGATGGATAAGGATCTATTTCAGGTTAAATTTGTATCGCACTGTAATAAGAATAGCTATACGAAGCATAGAAAACCGTATAGGAAATGTGAACGTAACTGTAAAGCATTAATTAATCAAGTTAATTGCAATTTGTTATGTGGAGCAAAATGTCGAAAGTGAATGTAAAAGAAAACACATTCACATACATGCGTGTATTTTGAAAAGATTCGAACATAACTATCTTCAATATTTTATACGTGAAGCAATGTCTGATTCAGGATCAACTAAGCACAAAATATTTTCTTTACTGAAAAAATAACTGCTTTCTACAAAATCAAGAAGTTAGAACAATGTCTACAAATCAGAGATGTTGACAGAATAAATACTTACTAGTAGTCAAAATTTACTGAAGTCAATCCTATGGAATGCCAACTCTAATTTTAACAATAATACTATTTCTAACCAAAAAAAAATAAACAATGCATGTCTGATTCGACAGTAAAAAATTTCAACGCTGAATGCGAAATAATATGCCAATTGCCTGCAAATGTAATTTAAAAATTATTTGAATTATATACCTTTAGATAAACGTCATGATATGGTTCTAGAAGGATGAATGATCTCTTCACGGTGGAGGAGATGTCAAGGATGTCACAAATGAAATCTTTGATGAGAAATTATTCTGATTTTTCTTTGTATGAGCATTCTTGAAACAACATGATAATACTACATCCTTCACAAAATGGAATTCATAGATCGTGTGACCAAACCACACAATGCATTGCAAGAAGCAAAAAAAGAGATACGAGAATCTTGGATCTGGGTTGTAAAGAGTTGAAATAGTTTTTAAGATTCAAACTAAACTTTTACATATCATATGTTGTGTTTCCGTATTTGTGCTCGTTATTTTAAATCGTGACTTGACATCTGGAACACATGTTTCTTAAACTGTGTTACGCGGATCCCTAGGATTTCGTGGAGCTCGCGCAAGGGTCCTGCAATACCTGCGCGTTTTTTTCCATAACATTTAAGAAAGTAAATTAAAAAAGCAATGAAAGTTAACGCCTTCACGAAATTAAAAAAAATAGCGTAGCAAGTAATCGAGTTTTCTACTTCCCAGTCTGGATAACCGATGCGAAAGCGACAGTCTGACGTTGTGAATTGTAACAATTTTTGGTATTTGACAGCAACCACGCTGGAAATTGACCTGGAATTCCAGTATCGGTAATTCCCCGGGTTATTTCTTTATTGATGGCTTCACATGGGAATTCCACAGATCTAGAGGAGAATTTCCTGGTTTTAATATTAAAAATATAGGGGAATTCCATACCCTTTGTCTCTATTACATGTGATCTGTCACTTTTGCATTTGGACGTTTACCGTTCTATATGTAAAAAGCTCTTGTTGAATATGATGCATTTTTACTTAAAATTTGTTTAATGGTAATATGCATAATAAAATGTTCGGTGTTCACTGCACTACTACTGTATAGTAATAATTTACTTTTGTGGCCTACGTTAAAAAAGTTAGTGTCATTGGTCAGGGCAAAGTACTCTATAACACATGGGTCGAAATGTCCCGGGCCTAACACATAGATGACGCTAGTTTTATTGCAGTCACCTCTCCCTCAGTTAGTACTAACCTTCAAAAGATAGCTGTTAAAATCTCATGATATTCTATTCATTAGTTTGTGAGTTATTGTGCTAAGAGTCACGCTACTTTTGTTATTTTCAAAACAATGGATCAAAAACAATTTCGTGTTTTAATTTTACACAAAATACCGTTCAAGCGAAGCAATGGTTTGAAAAGTGTTATGGGGACTCCGCTCCATCAGAAAGAACAATAAAACGTTGGTTTGCTGACTTCAAACGTGGTCGTAGAGACACCGATGATGCAGAACGCAGTGGACGTCCAAATGAGGCGGTAACACCAGAAAACATCAAAAAAATCCACAAAATCGTTTTGAATGATCGAAAAGTGAAGTTGCGTGAGTTAGCTGACATCGTAAAGATATCAAAAGAACGTATTGGCTTTATATTGCATGAGCATTTGACTATGAGAAAGCTCTGTTCAAAATGGGTGCCGCGTTTGCTCACTCTTGACCAAAAACAAGAACGTTTTGATGATTCTGAGCAGTGTTTGGCCATGTTTAAACGTAACAAACCGGAATATCTGTGTCGATATGAATGAAAATGGATGAAACATGGATCCATCACTTCACTCCGGAATCAAAACGATCTTCATCTGAGTGGACAGCAACTGGTGAACCTCGTCCAAAGCGCCCGAAAGCACAACAATCGGCTGGAAAGATTATGGCCTCGGTATTTTGGGATGTGCGTGGTGTAATATTCATCGACTATCTTGAGAAAGGAAATACCATCAACAGTGAATATTATATAGCGTTATTGGAGCGTTTGAAGGCCGAAATTGCAAAGAAGCGACCGCATATGGCAAAGAAAAAAAATGTTGTTTCATCAAGACAACGCACCGTGTCACAAGTCAATCAAAACAATGGCAAAACTACATGAATTGAACTTAGAATTGCTCTCACATCCACCGTATCCGCCAGATTTGGCTCCTAGCGATTACTGGCTGTTCGCAGACCTCAAAAAAATCCTCGCCGGTAAGAAATTTCGCACGAATGAAGAGGTTATCGCTGAAACTGAGGCCTATTTTGAGGCAAAAGATAAATCGTTCTACAAAAGTGGTATTGAAATGTTACAGCGGCGCTGGAATGATTGCGTTGCTCTTGATGGAGATTACGTTGATGAATAAAGCTAATTTTGAACAAAAAAAACCGTGTTTTCTTTGTTAGGCCCGGGATTTTTCAGCCCATGTGTTAGAACAAGAAAGGCTTTTACTTTTGAAGAACTTGTAATAAGAAATCGCTTTATAGCATCCTCCGAAGTTATTAGGTAGACTGCGTCATAACAGACAGAAGGGGTCTGTTAGAAAAGAATAACCATTTTAGAGGAATCAAGAAGATACCTTTTTTTAATTGACGCATATCAAAACAAGAGAGCCTCTTCGATGGGTTTATCGGCAACATAATGACTCTGGACATACAAAAATAACCTTGCTAAAAATAGTTTTAAACTCAACTCCTGAGGGAGAGATGTCAACACACGTGCACTTGACAACATGACAGCTACTAACAATAGAGAATATCCAGCATATCCGCATATCCATTATATATTTTGTCATGTTTTCTAGAGAAAATTCTTCCTAGATTTTTCAATACTATTCGGAAGTTTGTGATATCGGTAATTTTAAAGGTTATAGTAGATGTAGTTTAACATTGAGAGAATTTTGTACCTACCACTATTATATTAATATTTTTATCAAGGAGTCCCGAAGTACAAGTTTCCTCGATTCCTATTAATACACCTACTGTGCTGAGTATAGAAATTTGGTATAGAATCCCTAGAATGTACAGAATGAAATGCATCCGTAGTCTCATAGTGTTTTTTTTAGAATTGCGGTTTTTCTTCACGCTTCAGCCAGTAGCTACTATACATAAAAGATTAGGTCACGTCTAGTCCTCAATCAGTGTAGAGCCATTTTTCGACACCTTAACTATAGTCCGTTTGTACAGCTTTACAGATGGCAGCATCCAATAATTCTACGATTATACCAATTACATATGTGTGGTATGCCCTAGCAACTGTGAAAATTCCATTAGCTTTCTATCAATATTTAAATCAATATTTTTATATTTGAGAAATATGAAATATGACCATTTAGAACCAAAGAATTTTTTCGTGTAAATATGAGTTGACAAATTCAGTAAAATGCACAGAGAAAAATATTCTGTAAATTTATACTACAGAAAGTTAGTTACTTGATGCCATGAGTAATCATGTAATAATTCATCTGAAGATGTAAACGAACAATAATATGTAATAATACTTCCCAAATACGAAGCTGATGCTATAGTTAAATTTTAAAAAACTCCACTATTACTTATCGAATATAATGGATAACTTAACATACGAAGATCTAATTGTAACAATTTCCTGTGTGTACGTGACGTGGTTTAAAGACCCCATATTTAATTCTACAAATTTGGACAGTGTACATTATTTGAACAATAATAGTAGTTACGATTACAAGTATATTTTGCCGTGAAAATTTGATAAAAAACTGTAAGTCTAGAGTTAGGTGGTGGCAATACAAACTCAAATAACTAATCAACTAATTATCAACCACTACTACCTCCATGATAATAAATATTTTAGAATTATGGGGAAATATGGAATTTCAAAAACGCAGTATCTTATGTTTACATTGCATTACCCTCTTATATACGCTTTGAAGCACTCTTCATTGTATCTGTCATCTATAAACCGTATTTGCGCTTTTGTGCCGTAACACTAAACTGAATGATAAGCTAAAACTTTCAGTCGCAGCGATGGAAATCCTAAAATTCGACTTTATGCATCAAGACGCTCTAGTAAAAACTGACCTGAAGCTTTTTCAACGAACATGCGTAACCAATATCCAGATATGTTTAGAGTAGCTGCTCAGTACGAAATTCAATAGTAGCGTAATTTATCTGTTTGTGCAATATATCCTACTTTCCTCCAGTGATACACAGCATTGTGCTCCTGATTATGTTCCAACTCTAGAAGAATAAATCATATTTAGTACATGGTGTTGTTTTTATAAACTGAAATTGTTATGTAACATCCAGAGGTATGTACATATTTACATACATTAGAAATTGTGGGAAAACGAGTTCACCAAATTCTGTAACCAATACAAGGTTTTTTGTATGAAGGTAAATACTTCTAAAAGGCGCATGTCCACCGGGTACTATTAATCGTACAATATTTTTATATCACTGGTACAAGATCGTAAAACTTTATCTATTCACACAAATCAATTCAAGTACCGTAAACGTAATAATATTATATTAGTCTTTATTGCTGTATATAAATATTTTTGAACGAAACAATATTGCAGCACAACGTAAATTATTACAATCGTTAGATTTAATTAAACTTTATATAAGCTTATCAGAACATGTTTCATTTTTTTCGTTTCAAGTGCTAGGCCGTTTTTCTGTTACATTTGATAAAAGATTTCTTGAAATGATAAAACGCATTATTTCTTAAATGGTATTTACTTTTAGCCCACTGTAGAAGTAGATTGAGATTTTCATATAGGTTATCACAAAAAATTAGCGACTGAAATCGGGTTGATCGTAATCGGAACTGCCAATGATTGATCTACAACTATATAGAATATCTTCTGTAGCGTAACTGTGGTTAACACGTCGTTAATCTGAACATCCAAATAAACCTGTTGTTATTTGAAACATTAACAATAATTTACATTAATTTTTACCACCTAGGGTAGATGTAGATAGGTAGTACTCTCTTTCACTGCATCAATCTTCCAACGGGACTGCTTATGTTGTGAGTAATTTTCATTCTTTGGAGGCAAAAATGAGGGAACACAATAGCATTGCATTTTGGGGTTAATAGTTACTGTGTAACAAATCATTAGAATACACAATGGATGAGTGATAACAGAGTTTATAGAGTTATCCCGGCTACCTAGATCGTGGGACTTATGCGTGTCATTTTTTCCTCATGCCATTACCTTAGATTTAAAGTTTTAGTAAAGTAATCTTGAACAGCAGCAGCACTTAAGGAAAATGTTCAAATTGTTCTGAAAGTTGTCATCAAACTGTATTTCAGACAATGATATTTGTCGCAATATTAATAGTTTGTGTAATTAGATATAATATAGTAATATGTATATTCAGACTAGGAATGTACACATAAACACTTGGTGTAAACATTTGTGAATATTTTCTTAGTTGTGGATGGATGCAATATTACTATAAATTAAATAATTAAGAAAAATATTGCCGACATACCAATTTTAAATTCAAATAATTAATTTATCTCTTTTTTATAAAGAACTGCATAATAGCAATAATCAGCAATTAGGGACTCAGCTCCTTACTTGCAAAATTTTTTTGTTTATCCTTTGGCACATGGGTTTTATTGTTTATAGTGGTTGTTGTTTTATGTTTAGTTATTACAATTTACTAAATAGATCATTTGCAATACGAAGTATTTTATTATTACTAGAGATTTGATTTGTTCTATATCTATGGTAACCCTTCTTTTGAGGTATTGTATCTGTAATATTTTTAATGAACATGACTGAATTACTCCGACCAGCAGCAAACAAAGTTAAAATAGTGGTAACCAACACCCGAAACCGATAGGAGCTATCAGAAGAAGAAGAATATTTTTAAATTTTGTAACTTCGTTAACGTTGATGTGTTTAACATAATCACGAGGACACAATGATATAAATTTTCGAATCTTATTCTGAAAGCTCTATTTCTGAAGTAGTTTGTTGATTTATAACATTATCTATAGACCATTTATATATACCTAGGTTGTTAAAAATACTTATATCTCTTAAATGGGAGAGCTTTTTGAATCAATATTATACATTCGCTAATAACTAGTTTAAAATATTTGACTTAGCTTCAACTGTTTGTTTGCTCGAGTCTATTTGGGCCAGAAAGCAAATTAAAATTAGAATTGTATCTTTGTTTTAAATTTTGTTTTATTTACTTTATAATTTTATTTTTTTAAATTATATATGTTTGATCATATTTCAAAGTGTTGCTCATGTAACGTTCAAATCGTATTGCTTTAAATAAAAATATAGCAAAAACTTTATAAAGACATTTATTCTATACATCTGTATAATATATGTGTATGCATTAGTATAAGCTTGTACGTCTGATAACCTATACATAAATCAACAAATTATGAGCAGTTCTTAGGCTACACCAAATTAGTATTAATAACAAAATGTACAAGTGGTACCTTACGAAGTAGATTGCTCTATGGAATAATACACAAAGGGTATCACAGTACATGGATAATCACCTAATTGGATGCGAAATTTTGGTAAAAAAATAGAAAAGGTACTCTAAAAAGTAAATTGTTTCTATATGCCGCAGACCAGGATTTACCCTATCGCTTGTTCCAACGGCAAAGATGTATTGTCTGTTTAAAAGTTGCCTAAATGCCTTGAGAATTGAAAAATACATATATTGCATGTTACAACATAACTTCGAAATACTTTATAATAATGTGAAAGAAAAGTTATGTCATTACAACAGGATTAAAATTTGTTTAAAGCAAATTTCTATCGTATGTATGACGAATTTGATAAGTTAATTCTAAATAAAAATGTTTGTGTTAATTACGCATTACTTATTGGTGACTCATATTTGGATCAAGTCATAAATCTATAATTTATTATACAGATACGTGACAATGTCGAAAGCAATAAATCATTAATATTTTATCCATCATTTAAATGTCTTTATGTCTGTAAAATATTCTTTGCTCTAAGAGAACAACTAAATGTTTTACGGATAGTAATTCTCGCGTCTTTTAAGGCAAAAAATCTAGCGCGGCGAGAAAATTTGTTAGGCATTAATTTCTGTTGGATGGAGCTTATAGTTGTAATACTCGGGATTAGAGGGATCATTAAAATTATGCTTAGGAATTAGGGCATAAAACTTGATAGCGCATCGAAGATTATATCGGATCAGTTTATTTTAAGAAAACTTCTGCGATTTGTTGATATTACAGGATGTATTCCCCGCCAACTTATTTATATAAATGGATAATGTCTATATCGCTATATCATTATAGGTAGACTTTAGTGATCCAACACAAAATCACTGATTTATAATCTTAAAATTACATGAGATTTATTAGAATCTACATAGTTGACTTTACGATTGCATTAATCCAAGATTACTTTTAATTTACCATTAATTTTAATCCATTACAAAAATCTTGCTGGATTTAGTATTGTGTCGTGACAAAAGTAAGTATACGGGATTTTCATTTATCTTAAATCTGTAAAGCCATTGTTCGTGTAAGGTTTTGTATAGAAATTAAAAATCAGTAACGCCTTCACCTTAAAAATGCATATTTATTTTCACAATTATGTATACATATTCCCTTTTATCTTCCTTTCTAGGAACAGTTGGTCTTTACTAAATCAGAGGGTAGAAATTATCCACGAAATAAAGTAGACTATTTAATTTGTTCAGCAATTTTTCTGTTTTCTTTTATTTCGCTATGATTGGATCTCTCAAATTACATGTTTAACCATTTTTGAGTTGGCAATATTCAAATATTTGAATGAATCTTTTGCGAATTTTACTACACGAATCTCGGAACCTGTAAGTGACAAAGGAGCGGGAATATAGACTTGTGAGCTTGATTTAAAAGGTCTTTTGGTTAGTGGAAGAAGTCAAAGACCTTCCAGATATTTGCAAGAAATTGTAAATCTTCCATTTCCTTAATATTATTTATTGTTAAACTTAGAGAAATGGTGTAGAGAAAAAGCTTTTAGATACTCGTATACAGAAAGCTGTGCTTTTAAACGGAAGCATTAGTTAGTTATATTATGACTTGGTTTGCTGCCTGGGAAAGCAGTTGGTCTACAAATATAAGTCATACAGATTGGCTGACAATGTTTTGCTATTGTTGTAAATTACAAAAATTAACAACCTATATACACAGTAGTAATAAGAACATCAGTTTTATAGTAATAGTCTATGTATAACAACTTTCCTCAATTACAGCGACCGTCAGTTGGCCGTCAGTTATTATTATACCAGCAGTGCATCTCAAGATATTCGCAACATGTAAATATCTAAAAATCTTATCTCTACACCTTTTTCTATATTTACGCATAAAAGAAATCAATTATACTAAAACAAGCACATTTCTTTACAGATATGTTGACTTTTTCTGTTAAAGACACAAGTGGCTTTAAATCATCATCACTGTGTTTCTTTCCATATCTAATCGTTCTTCTATCTTTACAGTTCTTGAGATACATGCACTAAAATTCGAAAAGACTCGCCCAGTACGTATATATGCGGTTGCTTTTTAAATTTATAATATAAATTAGCCTAACTGTAAAAATATTTTTTATTTCAAAAACTAATACAAACGTTGTGAATTTGTAATGAAGAATAATATTAACGATTAAAACTAATTCAGTTAATCCTACAGCAGGGTGGAAGTAATTTAATTGTTTTTAGCCGTTTTATCAATTTGGTGGTTGCGATTGAATTATCACAGATCTCCGAGAAAAGAAGTATGGTCAGCATGTTTCATTAATAATTTAGTTTATATGTCTATCGTTTATTGCTTAGGATTCGTAAAATGCTATTTAAGTTTATACAAATACATGTATAGCTCATTGGCTAAGTACTTCAACACTCCGCCATCTATTCTATAATTTGCTGTATGTGTTTATTTTGTTTATTGGCCCAATATAAGTTGTAATTATAAATGACACTGGCAATAACGACCTTTGAAACTGTAAAGAGGGGGAATTGTGTTTACTAATTGTGTCTCTACGTATCTTGCGCTTGCTTGTACTGATCACCTCGCATCTTAAATCTTCGTACTTTTAAAACCTCTATGAAGATAAAAAGAGAAACATTATTTGTTCTTTTGCAAAGCATATCCAGTAGAACAGTTAGATAGTAAGAATAACACATGGGCTGAAAAGTCCCGGGCCTAACAAAGAAAACACGGTATTTTTGCTTCAAAATTAGCTTTATTCATCAACGTAATCTCCATCAAGAGCAACGCAATCATTCCAGCGCCGCTCTAACATTTCAATACCACTTTTGTAGAACGATTTATCTTTTGCCTCAAAATAGGCCTCAGTTTCAGCGATAACCTCTTCATTCGTGCGAAATTTCTTACCGGCGAGCATTTTTTTGAGGTCTGCGAACAGCCAGTAATCGCTGGGAGCCAAATCTGGCGAATACGGTGGATGTGGGAGCAATTCGAAGTTCAATTCATGTAGTTTTGCCATTGTTTTGATTGACTTGTGACACGGTGCGTTGTCTTGATGAAACAACATTTTTTCTTTGCCATATGCGGTCGTTTCTTTGCAATTTCGGCCTTCAAACGCTCCAATAACGCTATATAATATTCACTGTTGATGATATTTCCTTTCTCAAGATAGTCGATGAATATTACACCACGTACATCCCAAAATACCGAGGCCATAACCTTTCCAGCCGATGGTTGTGCTTTCGGGCGCTTTGGACGAGGTTCACCAGTTGCTGTCCACTCAGATGACGATCGTTTTGATTCCGGAGTGAAGTGATGGATCCATGTTTCATCCATTGTCACATATCGACGCAAATAATCCGGTTTGTTACGTTTAAACATGGCCAAACACTGCTCAGAATCATCAACACGTTCTTGTTTTTGGTCAACAGTGTGCAAACGCGGCACCCACTTTGAACAGAGCTTTCTCATAGTCAAATGCTCATGCAATATAAGGCCAATACGTTCTTTTGATATCTTTACGATGTCAGATAACTCACGCAACTTCACTTTTCGATCATTCAAAACGATTTTGTGGATTTTTTTGATGTTTTCTGGTGTTACCGCCTCATTTGGACGTCCACTGCGTTCTGCATCATCGGTGTCTCTACGACCACGTTTGAAGTCAGCAAACCAACGTTTTATTGTTGTTTCTGATGGAGTGGAGTCCCCATAACACTTTTCAAACCATTGCTTCGCTTGAACGGTATTTTGTGTAAAATTAAAACACGAAATTGTTTTTGATCCATTGTTTTGAAAATAACAAAAGTAGCGTGACTCTTAGCATAATAACTCACAAACTAATGAATAGAATATCATGAAATTTTAACAGCTGTCTTTTGAAGATTAGTACTAACTGAGAGAAAGGTGACTGCAATAAAACTAGCGTCATCTATGTGTTAGGCCCGAGACTTTTCAGCCCATGTGTTAAGTTAGTGTAACACGTTCTTTAATTGAAAAAGTTATTTGAAGTCTCAAGTAGTTTGCACAAATTGGCAGACAAGAGAATTTATATATGTAGAAACTTATTAGCCAAACCACGAGTAAAATATAAGAAATATGGGCGACTTCCAATTACTGCACCCACATAGTCATATGACTAAGATGCAAAGACAAGTTCTGTGGCAAAGTATTAAGATCTACAACCATTTACCGAATTCTTTAAAACAAATGCCGCTTTGCAAGATTAAATCAAAACTAAATACATAACTAGCTAGTCTATCGCTTTAGGCGGCAAATAATTTTTTGAATGCATCTCATTCGTTTTTCGTATACCCATTATATTCTATTTATTATTTTATTTATACACTCAATGTTTGTCCGTCTTGCACGTTTTCATGTTTTTGTATTTTATTAACAAATACTCTGAGATATTCAATGTATGCAAATTATATATATATATATATATATATATATATATAGTTATACGGTAAATGGTTGTATATCTTAATACTTTACCTACTTACTATATATATATATAATATTTTATATATATATCTATTTATAATAAATAGTTTAATTAAACAACACATATGCTTTTTCCTAAGAGGGAACGTGCCTAAAAGAAGCTGTAAAACAGCGACGGCCTGAGAAATGAACAAGTGTCGATATGCAGCACCCTACCTCACAGAAAATGACAACGCCCTCCCAGTAATAGATTAGCGAATTATTCCGATTCGTCGACGCTATTATAACATTGCTCCCATACTACAATCATCCATGTCATATTTTAGCGCCACGCAGACAGAAGAATCGTTGGAAAATTGATTGATCGACTATAACGTGGAGTATGAAAGAGTCATCAATGTATTGAATATCCTATGTGTTGGGTGACATGCATGAATTAGCTGCCAAAAGAGCCTTAAACCGTCATCAATACTGCATTAGGAATTAATGCATATTGTTTAGATTTTAGCGAACAATTATAATGATTCCGTCAGATGGAAGTTGTCAGAAACGCAATTAGTCATATAATTTCTCTTTTTTTTTTCCTTTTTTTAATAAACAGGAAAATTGTCTATGTAGTGGTTTGTTATTGGATAAAAACAATTCCTAGAACTTTATCTTTGAATCTTTACTAGTTATTAGTGCATAATACGATCTACAGTAACTAATATTGCTACAATTGCTCAATACTTATGTAAGTGTTGATGCTGGATTCTCTCATAAAAGCCTTTGATAAAATCGATCACACCCTGCTAATTAATAAATTGGACAATGTTGGATTTTTATCTTCACTTTTGTATTTGTTCCAGTCGTATCTGGTGACATGAATGGGCTTTGAATTCTAATTACTTTACGCCAAACTATGGATCCACTTTTGTTCTTGATATTTATTCATGATTTATGCTATCAATTGAGTTGTCACAAGTTGTTATACGCAGATGACTTAAAATTGTATGTCACTATCAACAATTCTTAAGATTGCAATCATTTGCAAAGCCAACTCAATATTTCTCACCTAAGCAGTATCAACAACAAATTAACGGTTAACGTGAATAAGTGCAAAATTGTCACCTGCTCTCGTAATACAATTCCAATTATCCACAATTATCACTTAGCTGGATCCTCTTTGCCTAACGATAACTGTATGACAGACTTGGGGGTCATCTTTGATTCAAAAATGACCGTTGCTGAGCATATATCTGGTATTTGTTCATCGGCGTTGAGTATGTTAAATTTCATAATATGTATTACACGACATTTTTCTTCTATAACAGCCATTCTTCATCTTTGTTTTGCTTCTGTTCGGTATCGACTGGAGTATGCGTCCTTGATCTGGTCATCTATATACAAATATGAAATACATCTTCTAGAACATATTTAAAGAAGATATTTAAAGTTCTTATACTTACTACTAAAATTAATAAAATACCCTACTAAATATTTAATGTTGGTTCTTTAAAACTACGAAAAAAAAAACAAGCTGATTGCAAATTCATATTTAACTTACTCAATAAGGGCCCTGATATCCCTGAATTGTTGGGTCAAACCAATTTCATGTCTAGGACCTAGGCAAACAAATATATTTTACTGTCTCGCACCTAGAACAAACTTTGCTGTCAGATCCCCAATATATAGAACGTGTAGTGGCTTCAACTCTGTATGGATACTAGTGAGTTAGATATACATACATACTACTTATCATCACTTTTGGTGGTATGTAAACCGCAGATACTATACGCATAGTAGAATCCCTTTTTCTTCCTTTTCCACCGTTTTCTTTTTTAACCGCTGGTGAAAAAATATAAGTTAAATTAAAGCAATTTAGGTACGAGTGTAGATGTCATAGTATGTTGTAACTTAGTTACAAGTATATTGTAATTTGATGTACCTTTTTTTGTTAGTTTTGTGTTTTACTTGTAGGCAACTAGTTTCTCATACCTACATTATATTTGCCTTGTAGCTGTATATTTGTTATGTCCTAAGTCTTAGGAATTACATGACATTTTAAAAATAGGTTGTTGATGTTTAACTGCAATAGGTACAAATGCAATGTGTTCTAAGGAGTGTTTGAAGAACTACTTTATATTTTTCAATACATAACTTGGATACGCTTCAGTACCGTTTCAGTCAGTAGTCAACTTTATTCTGAAATAAGTATGTTGTGAAGCTTTGGAAACATATCAAAATATAGAACTGGACTATGTTTAAAATTTAAAATATCGATTAGATGCTTAATTTTTCTTTAAATTGGAAACGCAACACAGGATTAAGCAATAACAACAAATTATTAAATAAAAAAAAGCAACATTTTTAGAGTAGATGTGAAGATAGGTTTATGGACGACGGAATACTCTTACTTCCTTAATTCATTTTTTATGAATTATATCTAAGTTTGCAGGAACAAATACATACATTTTGCTTCAAGACACATTATTTCGTCACATGACGACCACTGGCTGAAACTATTACCAAACCACACCCCAAATAATATAGAACATGAAGAGCTTTTAAAGCAGCCTACATTTATGCTTTTAATATATGCACAGCGATCTATTCATCATTTATTGCTTTGCACTACTACGCATCGTTATCATAAACTCCTGATGCTGATAACTGGGAAGTCATTAAGTTTGTAGATACAAGTTTAAATAACTGCCCAGCAGTTTGATATCAATAAACTTAATACATATATTCCCAAAGAACGGAAATGTATGAGATATCAAAATTTGATATATATAGACGTGTTACATTTTGATAATTTCTTGTACACTTCCGTTCTTTGGGAATATATGTATTAGTTTTAGTGATATCAAAACGCTGGACAGTTATTTAAACTTGTATCTCCAAATCTAATGACTCCCCAGTTATTACGATCGGGAGTTTTTGATAATGGTGCGTAGTAGTGCAAGCAACAAATGATAATTAGATCGCCGTGCTTATATTAAAAAGAAAAATATAGGGTGTTTTGAAAACCTCTTCATGTTCTATATTATTTGGGATGTATACTGTTGCCAAAGCACTAGTGTATAAGTATATATATACATATGTGTATATTCTATCATTTCCTTATCTTTGTCGATCTCAAATAGCAAATTTTCACGATGTTAATAATAAGAGAAGAGTAATATAGATAAGATAAGCCGAAAAAAATTCATTATTTATAAATAACGGCCATTAAAATATGCGCACTTAGAACATAATAGTTACTTCTACAACTTCATAACATTTTTGATACACTCAACTTTAAAATATAAGCTTTTTACAACTTCTTGTGAAACATGAAAATATGCTGTTTACGAATAACACGTTGCTCTAAATTAATGCAATGATTGCTTGTACATTTCCTCTCTTTGCGAAGTGGACAACGTTCAGCTATTGTCATGCAACAGGCATATAAAAATACACTATGTTCCAATTTATTACCGCACGATGTTTTCATATGATGACTCTATTGTAGCAAGTGAGAAAACTGGACACAATACTTTGACCA
Organism: Trypoxylus dichotomus; assembly: GCA_023509865.1. Taxonomy (NCBI): domain Eukaryota; kingdom Metazoa; phylum Arthropoda; class Insecta; order Coleoptera; family Scarabaeidae; genus Trypoxylus; species Trypoxylus dichotomus. The sequence goes on from CM042081.1 coordinate 26,807,575, forward strand.
GCTGTGTACTTTTATTTCGTAAGAATGGTACCGGCATGCTGTGGATGCTAATAATTGCTTCTAATTGTTTATTGTTTCTAGTAGCACACTGTAAAAACATTGTATACAGACTTTTTCTGGTGGTTGACGTTTAAGTATAGGAAATATTTTATTAAGAAAATATTTTCTTAACAAAAATACACTTGTTTAAATTAACGATCTATGTTTTATAAATGCGTATGCTACAAATATTTCTTAATAAAAAAGTACATATTTACATACTTGTTTCAATAGCTACCTTAATTTCTTTTGGGGGCATTAACCTATTCTCCCTTAATACTGACAAGCATAAAATCAAGCGTTTTATGTAATATAAATCAGGTATATAAACATCAGTCCCATAACTGGTAAATAATCAATAATTTCACTTATTCCTTCATAATATATTCTTTGTCATTACATACTGTCATCTAGAAAGCTGAAACCTAGCTACACCTAGAGCGTTATAGTTGCAAAAGAAAATGCACGGAATCTATTTAAGGAAAAACTGCCAAATATGTCTACAAAGTTAATTTTGCAACAATAATATAGCACTTACAGTTAAAAACGTCGTGCTTAATATATTTATGTGTTTACATGCCACCATTTTCAATATAAATCTACTATAGCATATTCTTAAAAAATATATTTTCATGAATTTTGTTGACTACTCTTTTACACATAAAAGGCAATAACGTCATATGAACTAACACTATTATTCATATATATATATATATATATCGCGCTTTTGCATTTAATCATAATTTAATACATTTGCAGATACAAGTTTATCTTTATTAAATACACTACTGCTGTGTGCAATAAAACCCTGTTAATTATAAGAAATTAGTGCTGTTACAGTAACACTCCATATTAAGTACGCTTTAGTATATTCCCTTGCAAAAGAATTAAAGAAAAAATATATTAACTTTAAATATACATTGTAACAACAAATGTACGATACTGATCATAAAATAATTGTGCTGTCACATATAGTATTAGAAAATATTGTAGAGAATTTTTTTTTATCTTAAATCTTAGACTTTCACAGCCGTTTATCATAGTCGTAACGGTTGTCGGGTTCCGCCGCTTCACTAGGGTTTTTGTCCCTGACGTTTCGTGTACAACTGCGCTTCGCATTTTCAAAAGTATGCACGTTGTTGCTGCCTATGCTCCTCAGCCCCGCTGAATCGTTGCACGCATGCGCCAATAGCGTGACCGGATGCGCGCAGTGCCGTTGTCCATACTCGGTTCACTTTCAGCCCATCGTTTCTGTTGGTGTTGTTAGGGTTTTTGTATATTTCAATGGCTTCCCTGTTTAATCGGCTATAGTAGTTCTTTGTTGATGTTAGAACTTTTGTATCTTCGAATCCAATCCTATGATTCGGGTCCGAGTGGATATGTTCGGCAACGGCCGATGTGTCTCTTTGTTTCAACCGCACATCTCTCTCGTGTTCCTTCCTTCTGGTGTTGATCGAACGTCCTTTGTGCCGATGTACACTTTCTTAGATGAACACGGTATGCTGTACATCCCTGGTGTTGACAAGGGCTCCTTTCCCTTGACTTGTCGTAGTAAACTAGACACTTTTCTTTCACTCCAACAAGCAATGTGTCTAGTTTACTACGACTTCTTCTAAGATCAAGTATTCAGAACATATACACTTGGAGCCTCTAATTGTGGGATATACTGGCAGGTCTTGTAATCGTAAAATTGTACCGTATTATACATAATATACCTAAGTTATCTTAATGAATATCTTTAAATAACTATCTTTAAAGAATTTGAAATTTTGGAATGATTTCGATAGCCGTCCTACAAAAATCAGTTTATATAAAAATTGTGATTAACAGTTCAATAAATATTTAATCGGGTAAAATTTATATCACCATCTTAACGTCTAGCGCGTTTAAGATATACGATGTTAAAAAAGCATCGATACTACGTAAAAACAATAAATAATTACAAAGTACGTCGGAAGCCATAACTAGTATAAAAAATCTAATAAAATTGTTTCGAGTTCTTTTTCTGAGAAGACAATAACAGTCCTATTATATCACAACTACTTCGATCGGTGTCACATCTACATGTTGTTATTCTAATTTCAAACTACAAAATAAAAACGCACTTTTACGCGTTGCATTTGTTGTCGTAGTCGATTTCTTCTTCTAAATATGAGAACGGAGCTACGGTATAAAGTTGACTTCTTTAAATGGAATACCTATATATTTTTAAATCACTTGTTGCACTTACTCTGGTATAATATAACCTATTTAAATACGATAAACCTCTGTAAAAAAATCATATTCAACATTAGCAATAAAATAATCAGAAACTAAAGCTCAAAAGTGTATATCTCAACGATACCATAAATTGCACACATTAGTGCCTTGTCTTGTCTACACATGAATATTTTCCGTGTACATTTTTTATGTAATTGGAAAATTATGAACTAATATCAATATAGAATTATAAACATATCATTTTACAATAACAAGCACAAAAAATCATCGTATTTAAAATTAAAATTTATTCATTTACATAAATTCAAATACGGTAATTCGAACTATCGCAGCAGGAATATCGTGACCGCCGTATTCCGTTCGCTGACTTGTACGCACAAAAATTTAGACAAAAGCCCACCGCAGCACTCGTTATTTATGCATAATCTCCGCCGTAATTCTCATGATCCCACTTTTGATGTTTTAGTTTATGAGCGCGCCACCTGGCGGTCTAACATGTGACTGATAAATGACTTCCTAAAATCCTAGAAAGGAAACTCAGATTAAGGGCTTAGTGGACGTGTCGCGGGCGAAACGGCTGGAATCAAGCGCTCCTTGGAGCTATACAAACGATGTACGGTATAACTGTACGAGGATAGGGAAACTCTGATGGGAAATCAGGTGCAGGGATGACACCAGAACGTGATGTTATTAGTGTTTTGAAGGCCGACCGGGGAATGCTTCATCATATTAAAAAAAGGAGGATAAAACTATAAAAAACACTGCCCCATCGTTACAATTTTGTAATTTTTTGGCGGCATATAAAACTTACAAATATCGTACTTTAGAAATACGAGTGGTAATTCGAAATACTGATAAGTTAAATATTGGTATTTAAATAACAAACCACCTCCAACTTATAGTTGTAGATTTCCCTAATTTTAACAAATATATAAATTAGTGCGAAACAAATTATAATTCCATATTATCTACAAACAGAAGAATCAACTTCCGCATTGTGTCAATTAACTATTTTCAAATAACATATTAAATATAATATAAATATATTAAATTTTAAAATGCTTATTTTTGCGTTTTTCTAAGTATTTATTATAAAACAATTTTAGTAATTATCTTGCATGTCATTTTTATATTTAGAAATGTATGATTTTTTACAACACTTTTGTAATATCAAAGCGATCTTCGTATTTACAGCTGTTAGTAAATTTCAGTTTAAGAACGTGAGAAATATGTTTGTAAGTAATAGTAAAGTATCTTACAAACACGATTGTGGATATTAAATATCCATTGTTACAGCCAGTCAAGTTCTGTACAAGAAATTGTATTTTCTTTAATTTCAAAAACTAAAGTGAAATATTAGTAATTACACAAATAAAAATTCTTATTAGTCTGAATACAATTTTATGATATTCCATAGCACTTTCTGTGTTACAAACAGTTACTAGGAATAAATGTATATATATATATATATATACATTTATTTACATAATTGTGTACGTGTATGATTTAAGAACTGGTAGTTCAGCGCCTAACTCGGTTGAGTATAAGCCTCGGTGTCGGGGGTTCGAACCCGGGGTTGTTGCCTCTCAGTGTTGAGGCTTTCTGTAGCTTCCCTCACTCTTTGGTGAATATAAGAAATAAATATCTTAAGATGTACCCCGGCCGCGGCCGTAATAATAACTTATTGCTGGCCGACGATCTCTGTAATTAGCAAAAGCTATTGGGAAGGCATGGACTATTATTGAGGTATTTTATATTCGTCAATATCAAAATGGTACTACAGGAAACTACCCATCCGAGCATCTAAGACTGGTTCGGATGGACGAAACTGATAGCTCAAGTTTCGCTCAACACGCTTAGGAAGAAGACTATAGGATTGCGTAGAACAACGCAGTAATCCTAGACAAAGAAGGTAACCCTGCTAAGAGGAAATTGTTAGTAATAGCATCAACCGAAGGTCAACAGGCACGATACGACGAAATAGAATAAAAACTAGCATGCGCAGGCCTACCCCGCAGAATAGTGAAAGATTAACAGAGTGCGCAATCTCTCTACACAAAAACATCAGCTTACTGCGGAACCTTTCTGCACAGAAAATTGTAACTCAGATATAAGTTTTCAGGTGGTAATTTCTTTCTGCTTAGTGGTCAACTTGCATTGGATTGCAAAAATTGGAAAACATCAAATCAAGTGCAATCCCTACACCAGACAAATTTCACTAAAATGATATGGAAGACAAACAGTCAGACAAATCATCGAATTAGTGATGAATCTGGTAACCAGCAGCCTTTACGAGGGCTACTCTGAAAAGGGCAGTAAACACACTGCCGAAAGCTTATAATGTAAACATTCCATAAACGATGGAAATAGCCCGAACAACAACTTAGAATTATTTTCAAAAAGAAAGTCAAATTAACTTACAGTACAGCATTAATTTAAAATTTAAACTTTCTTCTCGTTAAAATAGCCACATTTGGCAATTAATACCACTCGCACAATGCGCAACATTGCTGTTAATTTCGTAATTATTTCATGTTAACGTTTCTCCATTCCTCTTTATAGAATGTCATAGATGTGGTTGAACGTGAGAGATTTTTTCTTATTTACCAACTAAGTTCGTCGTATGGGATTTAGATCTGAACTTTGAAGGGGCTTTTTATAACAATGTTTTTAATCTTGTCCCTGACGAAACCACATGTTATTCTACAGTGTCCCGAAACTACCCTGTTATACGCAAATGCACTTATGTACGCAAAATAGCACCAAATAAACCTCAATTGTGCCATTCCCCTGTTTAATTCTGAGTATAACACGGTCGCGAAAATTTTTTGTTTTTGTCCGAGCACTTCGAAATTGGCGCTTTCTTCCACTCTTCCATTGTCCACTCGGTATCTATTTGTACCCATTCCAAATATTCTGCTCTATTACCCCGCCAGAGAAGCGGTTGTTTTTGTTTCTTCAATAGCTCTTCTGAACAACAGGAACTGCTCCAATAAATCGTTTTTCCATGCGGAGAATAGTAACTATCATTTATGCGTGATATATAAGTAGTACAATTAATGAAGAGGATCGATGTGGTGTCATGGTAGTAGCTACAATTTTTACACACGTCCAGCATTTACAGAAGGCAAGCAGAACTCTGAACTTCCTTTGCACTATGTACGAAAAGTTGGACCTATTTCGCTGTACTAAAAAGCACTGTATCTCGTTATAATCGTGATTTCTTTTTAACAAAGGCTGTCTACGAAAGTACCCAATCAACATTGCGGACATTAACATATAAATTAATAAGCCAACACGCGATTATTAAAGTATCATTTTCATTCAACTGACGTATATTGGACTATGTGGACACTTGTTAATGGAAATACTTGACGTGATAATAATAACTAACATTTTAAGGAAATATTCAAATATATCTATGGCCGTTATACATTTATGGATGAATTTAACCACTGTGCACATGTATTTGTAATCATTACTATTGTCACGATTAATACGCACATACATATATATATAAAAAATTAACAGACATCTACAATATTCAGATTCGCTATCTTCTTGCGATGTAATTTATAAATATCCTATCTAATACCTCAAACAGGTTAGATATCTGCCTTGACATCGGCCGAGATAACTAGATAATAGCCTATCGCGTACTTCGTTTTCGATAAGAACGTATTTTCAACGTGTAATTTTTGGGACTGCAATAAACATCGAAACTTTTTACAATCCAAGACATAATTATCAGTAAATGTAGCTACAGTTCCCGTTACATACAATAAAATTTAGTTTAACATTAGCGTTTAAGATGAAATAAATATAGTGTTGCCGTGAATTGTTATCTACTTCCCATCAGATTGCACAGTTAGAACCATCAGGAAGCACTAAATATCTTATCCATTAAGAATAGCATTGAATAATTTTTATACACCACGTATAGTAAACATAAATATTATTATCTAAATGAAATGATTACACTGCCCAACAAAATATTTTTTTGTCGTGATGCCTGTAAAATGCGAACTGACTTAGGGTATATCTGATGTGCTGGTTCCAGTTTTTGAGATAAACAGCGATGAAATTTATTACTCATACGTATTTAAAAGACCTAAATTCTCACTCGGATGTAACATGAGCATCAAGATTCATTACCTTCACAGCCACTTCGATCGTTTTCTAGAAAACTTAGATGATGTTAGTGAGCAACAAGGGGAATGATTTCACAAAGACATCAGCATTATGGAGGAGAGGTATCAAGGACGATGGGTTGCTCATATGATCGCCGATACTGCTGGAATCTTCAGCAGGACTGTCCGGTAAACCTCACGCAAGGAAATCTTTAACTGATGATTTAAAGTTGTATATGCATATTTTTGTGTTAAATAAATACCTCCTAGCCATTTTTTTGTATTTCAGTAAACAGTTATCAAATAGTAATATTCAAAAGGTTACGTAGATAACAAAACATTATACCCAATTTTGACGAATTTTTCTTAAATACGGCAGAGTGAATTTCAACAACTAGATCTGATGGAACAAATCTGAGGGCATTTTTGGATTAGGCACCCCAAAATTGCTTAATTACACTTAGAAAATCCAAGGTACCTAAATGTGTGTTTGCTAGTGTTATCAGACATTAGTTTATTTGAAAATAGATAAAATTCTTTTTCTATTTATTATAATTGCTTATATTACATACAATATATGACAATTGTTTTTATTTTAACCATCAAACAGAATTATACATGCAGTTAAACGAAAACAATTATTAGCTTTGTTCACAAAACAAATAAGTGATAGTTCGAAATTAGTTTTTATTCTTTACGCATGTTTAGCTTGGCAACTACTTTACAAAATTACAGGCAATAAAGAAATACCTGCAAGAAGTGGTTTCTCATTGCTGTAAAATTACGAACACATTATAATCAAAGCTAATGGTACTATAACATAATTAGCTTTAGCATTACTTGAATCTCTATATTTGTACATACATGATCTCTTCGAGTCTGCAATCTAATCGTATCTTGAAATTATTTTACTTAATGCACTCTAGAAGTACACGAAATGCTACTTGTAAAAAGGGAATTGTAAATAACTGTGAACAAAAAGTCCTTTGCGACAATTGCATTTTCTACGATTATTTAAATCAAAGTGCTGAACTTTTCATTTTTCTTAACGACTGGCGAGGCTTCTGTGAGCAAAGTTGTTTCCCTTGCCCCATATTGAAGATAAAATGATAAAAAAGTACTTGACTGCGATAAGATGAAATATTCATGATATCAAGTTCTTTGAGCACAACGATGCTCTATTATGATCTTTATACTTTATTAAATTACGTTACTATTTTATATTTTCTTTTATATAATAATTTTGAATTTGACAAAAATTCATTGCAAACTATGTACAGTACAGGTTAGGGAAGCGTCAAGTTCGCGTTTTCTTTTCGTCGTAATTTGGAATGTCGATCAATTTCGAGCGCAACACCAAAAAGCGATTTTTTTTTTAATAATTTTATTAGGTACCAAAAAATGAGCAAAAATCTGTAACATATAGATATAAGCCACAAAATCGTTGGAAACACAAACTCAGCAGGGAAAAATGTCAACAAGAACAATGTAATTCTTGTTTGCATAGCCTTTGGCGTCGATAACAGCCTAATATTAGAGGGGCATGGAGTTCGAGGGGATATGGACGAAAGGATCTTACTCCAGTTTTGCTGAAATTAGGCCGTATTTTTGCCTACAAGACGATGCTCTAGCTCTCCTCAAACGTCCTCTATTATGATGAGAACAGGAGATTGACTGAGCCAGTTGGGGAGTGTTAGACGTCAATAACTAAACTAGTTATGGATGTGCTTGAAATGATGTTTCGGATCATTCTTTTGGTAATATATGATTCCACGATCAATGATGCGGATATCATAGATATCGTCATTCATGATCCCCTGAATCACCTTGATCTATCTTACATGCCTCATTGTCGTGAATTTGGTACTTGGGTCCATGAGTGCCTGCAGAACGACGAATCCACTAAATTCTATCCGTACCGAAAAAAAAGATACTTGCTTCCAACAGTCCAGAGAATAACTTCTTACTCTTTCCTTGTCCTTGTAAGTCTTCGCTCAGTCTACTCGAACTTTGCGATTCTTCTCAGATACCATCGGCTTCTACAGCGAACAACAACCTTTCAATTTCGCTTTCTGCAGTCGTCTGCTGATCGTACGAAAAAAGGCGGTAAGGTATTGGGAGTTGCATAATTGGTGGGAAATGAATGGTTGAGATGCAGGATGTTGAACTGCCTCACAACATCGAGAGGAGTCCGACGCTGAACCCATCCATCCACGATGGTTTTCTACTACTCAATAGTCAGATTTTGAACTCCCCGACGATTGCCCATTTTTTTCAAGTATGAAAAAGTTAAATGAAACACGAAAACGGAAAAATAAATACAAAAAAGTAAGGAAGATATACAAGTTATACCCCCCTCTAAATTGGCAACAATAAGGACTCCAGAAAACTAGTATGACCTACTTGCACCGCATGACAGTACATTTCTAGACTCCAAAACCGTCCCTGAAACAAGATCCAATAACCAGGGAAAGAATTAAGATTATTGTTGAGTGTTGATACTTTTTTTAGCCTGTACTGTACTACAATTTTTAAAGTGAATAAACTTATTATTTTTTCTGTATTATTTGATCATCTATTAACCATGACGTGACACTTATAAGAAGAATGCATCTTATTTGGATACAAATGCTCATTGTTCAGAAGCTTTATTGTTTAGGCAAGAGATCGATTAAAGTTAATAAGATCCAGGTTACAAATTAGTTCAACTATCATACATAGGTATGCTTTTGCCGGATGGATATGCGAAACTCCCAAAATAATGTTTTCAAGCAACGAATTTGTATCAAATATATCTGTACCTCTTAACAATAACAACATCGTGAAAGCCAAAAGTATCAGTGGCAAAGGTCTAACTTTCTAAAACAAAATACAAGTAGTGTTATCAGTATTGATTGAAAGACGATTATCTCTTAACCAGTTACAAATACCCTCGTACATAAGGCTTACCTTCTGAAAAAGCTTAGGGAAACACAGATATAATAAAAAATATCTCACGATCAAATAACCAATTTCTATTTCATTTAAGTTTGACTATAATTACGTGCAATCTACCATTTCATTTATTAGACAATAACTCATTTCGAACGGTCGTTCTCTTTATATAAGAACATTTGTTCACGCGGTAAACTCGGTTTGCTGAAATAAACCTGAAAACATACCTGATGTTGCAAATATTAAACCGAACTAATCCGTAATGACGCTGAAAACGAGAAAAGGCTAAGTATTTCATGACGTTCTTAAATTATAACTAACTAATTATTTTATTTTATTTACCTACTATCAAGCACACGCCTATGGTATTCCGCTCATTTTGCCTCCTCTATTTATTACTAACTTCTATTTGTTTAGTATTTCGCTGTACATAATAATAGTGGCACATCTATTTTTATTTACGACAATACTGGCATGCGTACATATTCATTTATGACGTAAACACTTGTAGTGTGTAGACGTATTTTACGATATTTATATAACAATATTTTGTACAAAGAAAAGGAAATTATTAGCACAATGAATATTACAATTACTTCTTTTGTAACGTTTTGCAAACAGTAAGGTATGCGTAATGTTTTTCTCATAACGTATCTCATATTTTCGTAAGATAAACTGATGCGTTGTATTCACAAAAACATGCATGATCATTTACATAATATTCACACCTTGCACTAAACACTCCACTACCAGTTGAATTATTTCACGGCAATCGATTGGAGTTTCCATCAGTGCGCAAGTAAGTCGTAGAATTTTTTCTATTTTTTCATTCACCATTTGAGAGTAATTTATTCTTTGGAAAAGACGCTGTTATTTCTCTCTCTGTTACAAATAGTTTCCAACTGCAACGATTTCAAGTAGTCATCAGAGAAATTATATTTTCATTATCAGAGCCTAAAATTATACAGGACGTCCTAGGTCTTCTGCAAGTTATTCTAATGATCGATAACACCCGCCAAATAAAAACCGTTATTCGGCTAAATTAATATTTACATATTTTTATAAACAATAAATTATTTTACAAAATCCACCTTTAAGAACACCTGACATCATTATAGCTGGCTTTTACTGTATATTCTCTCTTGTGATCGTAGTTTGATCAATAAGCATGAGTTATCACACCACAGATATTTGTATCTCGTCGATTGTTTTACTAGTAACGATATTACTGTACTCTTTCTCCGTCACTACTCTAGGTTTTACTCTTTTAGTATTTTATCATAGTTAGTCTGTGCTCCTGTAGTATCCTAATATTATTTTCATTCTAATATTTAAACTGTAGTTTAGATACCCTGAAGAACACTAATTGGATTTTTGTGAAGAGAAAGTGAAATACTTTTTTTGCGATGAACATGAAATAATGTGTAAAATGCAAGATTTAGAACACCTTTATAACGCTTTTAATACCTGTTACAATGATATAGCGCAACATTATTACGAATTATGAATTTAGGTTGTGACGACTTCAAATTTTTATTATGAGGTAAGGCAATCAGCATCCTTAAAACTTTTTAATAAAATAACACAAAATTCACAAATGTTAGGATACTCGGCAGGTACACTACCATTGAAATGATGTAAATGCCACGCCCTTTCCTCTACTTGCATTGTAGAACATATAGTAGTAATATTTTTTATTACTTAACAAAAACGGTCAACCTAGTCTGCATTTCTGGTGGTATGCGTAGTTGACAACAATCTTTCTCTTCTTAGGAGAAAACAATACTAACGCCCCAGTTTTGCTATAAACAAACTATGCACATGTCCATTGTCCACATTCTACTCTTCCCCTTCCTCGTACCTTCGAACAATTTCTTTAATCTGTACTTGATTTTACATACGTACCCTACCTGTCATTTTTTGCAGATTTTACTATGTAAATTGCTTGAACTTCCTAAAAGTGATATTTTTTTACAGTATATACTTAGAACATACGCATCATAAATAATTTTCCAATTATATTGTAATTTTAACTATCACGCCCTATTGCAAAAGCGAAGGCAACCGTACCAATGTGCAGTTTCAAATTAATATTAACTTGTCACTTGCAGAAGCAATATTAAATTAACTAGTGAAATTTATAAACTTACTTAACATTCTTAAGAATGAGTTATCCAGTAATGAACTGTGAAGATTTCTGTGTTACAATTAATAACAAATTTACAGTAAGCAACTTAGCAAAATTAACATTATTTTTTATATTTATAATATGGATTAAAACCTTTGTCCCAATAACCAAAAGATTTTCCATTATTCTGTAACATGGGTGTCCAGCATGTATTGAACCATTTTTTACTTGAATATCTTCTAAAATTACATCGTAATAACAGACCACAATTCAACGCATTTTTCTTAGAATTTGAGATTCAAGAGATGTATTTAACCTCTAACTAATGTCATAAAAAATCATATAGATACGCACCCTTAATAGAAACCTATTCCGAAGATAGAAATTACAAAGGTTTCATATTAACTAAAACACCGCGTTAATGGTAATTATATCACACCGCAATTTCGTTACAGAGTTTCTATAATAATTTTACCATCAGTTCCCATATAATCATGAAAAATACACTGTTGTCTATTGCATTCAAGGATCCCCAAACTACAGCACGCGGGCCAAAACTAGTCCGCCAGCGCCACGAATCTGGTGTGCTGCAACATGTTGGTATGATGAGCTAGCTAGATCCTAGTTTTTGGAATTTTATGAAAGAGTCACTGTGACCCTTAGGCTTAAAAGTTTGGAGATCTCTCCACTAGATTGATAATACGATTGTGTGACATCTTCCGTCGAGTTGTCCGGCTTGAATCGAATTAGTTTAATCGACAGGGAATCTGTTAAATAAAACACCCTGATCGATACAATTATCACACAAATAGTGTCGCATTCGATCGTTTTATTACATGGCTACTTGCATGTGTTACATTCTCCTTTAGAGAGTAGATGCCGCTTATTGGCTGCTAGTTCCCTGATAGTTGTTGTCTGACCCATACTAGTCCCGTGTGTAAAAGTATATTACCTTATTCATTAACTTGGTCGGTTGCCTCACAAATAAAACACTATCCTTTTACGTAAAATATCTAAAAGACATGCGATTTCCACCACCAGGATGGGTAAAAATGCGGTTAATATAAACACAACGTGTGTGAGTAAATTTGTGGCATACAGTAATCCGGAATTCTTATACATATGTATTTAAATGCATATATATATATATATATATATATATATATATATATATCTTATATATCGCTTTCCGTAAACATCTTTCTTATATAAATAAATATTTCAAAATTTCATCTTTAAAAGACGTTTAATATGCAGTACTCAAACATTTCAATTACATTGTATGAATATGCATTATTCCGAAATTGTATACATAATCTTCGAAATTTCTCGTACGACGAAAAGATGGCACGACTGGCAGCAATTTTCTTTATAATGTCACACATATTGAGTATGTATGTGTGTACCGAGTGGCCTACCATACAAACGAACCAATACGTTGCCATGGATTTAAAACAAAAGAAGACCAGACAGATGAAGATCGGATCCAAAGTGAGACATGGCATCTTTTCTCCTGAAGAAGAATAAGTCGTTATTTTTCTCATATAACTCCGTAAAATTATAAATATCTTCGTATTATATCCAATAAAAAAGTGTATCAGCTGATACTACATACAAAATTTGGAAGTTCCGGACACTTATGTTGGAAGCCGAAGGCCGGTTCATCCTAAAGCCGAGCCAGTGAGTACGAATTCAAAGGTTATAGACGTCGAATCTTCTTAAGCTCTTCAAAATTAATTCTATCTTTCGATCTCATATTCAGTTTCGTAAATTAATAGAATATTGTAAGTTTAGCTAGTCAGGGATTGCCTTAGGTTTTCTGTAAAAAACATTTTCTTTTATCACAAACATCACAACAGCGATAGTGGCGAAACCTTTCACCGTTCAACGACGTTACATTGTGCTGGAGAACTTGCCGGCTAGGTCGCCCCAAACATCTCGGCAGCAATAATAGTGGAACCTCTCACTATTCGACGACATTGCCCTGTGTTGATAGACTTGCCAACCATCGCAAACATCTTGGCAGTAGTACTGACAGAGTCTCCCGCTGTTCGACAACATTGTCTTATCTTGGTGGGCTTGCCGAGTAGCTCGTTCCAAACAACTTGACAATGACATTAGCAAAACTTTTCATTGTCCTTTCAGTACTTTGACATATGCGAACGTTACGACGAACGCTTATATATATGTATATAGCATGCGTGATAAAATTATAAAATAAGTTCCTTAAATTTGAAGTAAATGTTTTTGGCAGAAATGCTCGAACATGTCAATTTTATTTTCTAAATATATATTTTTGCATCAATTTAAAGTTTCTCCCACTTCTAGTCTTCAAGTAATGACGCCAGCGTTTCTCTTAAATGACAACTTCCGCTTTTTTTATTTTGATAGATCATTTAATTGCCTACATGACAAAACAAAATTTTCCAATAAAAGTCCTTTAAAATGTGGAAAACAAGTAAAGCTAAATGGTATAAACCAAGCTATAAAATGATTTCTTTGAATCAAATGTTCGCAACGCCTTCCGCCGGTGTCTTGGCAAAAAAAAACAAATAGACACAGGAGGATTAACACAAGAGTTGGGGTTGAGTATGAAAAATAAAAGTTTGTAAGAGAAGGGGTGCTGTAAGTTAAGCCTCCGCTCTTTCGCCAAAATTTTCACTAACGTTTTACCATAACTGCAGCTCTATTTCACAAATGCCCTCAGTAATGTTCTTGTTAGATCATCAATCATTTCTGAATTCTCGATATAAACTTCTTACTCTAAGTTACCCCAAAAAAAGACATCCACGGACGTTAAACCGCATAATCTACGGCTTCGAAAAATTATTTAATTACCTAATCGTTGGCATAAAACGTTGATAAACGAACTATTTCCGGTGCTGGACTATGTCATAATGAATAGTATTCAAGCAAGGAAAGGAAACAAAAATAGAGAAAAGGGAAATAGAAACGAAATGAAAGTGAAAAAGAAAGAAAAAGGAAAGAAACCAGTGTGTCGACGTTTCGCTTTCGTCGTAGAAGGCTTCTTAGCAGAGAGAACCAAAATGGCATGGTAACTCGAGATGTAAATCATACCAGAGACAAAATCACTTTGGAAAAGCACCACGGTAATTCGACGCGTCAACCATGCTAGAAGCGAAAACCTGACGTGCCCCAGGTTATTTTTTTTTTCGCGCGGCCATATGCCAGCAGTTTTGAAAGCCGAGCATCATCTTAAAACGTGTCACAATATTCTATTTGGAAAACCTCAGTTATTGTGAGATATCATAAGTTCCATGATAGGAAAATCAAAAATGCAAAGGAGATCTACAAACATTCCAACAGTATTAACACCAAGGGGATTTTCGCCTCTAGCATAGTTGACACATCGAATTACCGTAAACTTCCCTCAAAGTGGTTTCGCCTCTACCGTGGTTTACACGTCAAGTTACTGTGCCATTTTACTTCCTCCGCCTTTTCTCCTTTGCTGAAGAAGCCTTCTTCGACGGAAGTGAACCGTTGAGATCTCACGTTCCTTTCCTTTCCTTGCTGAATTTATTTCTTATCTATCCCGCTTTTACTTTCTGTTTTCGTTTTTTTTTCTTTGTCTTTATACTGTTTACTATGACACGGTCCAATCCCAGAAACAGTTCGTTTATTACTATTTGTGGTCGTGGAAACCTACACATTTATTAAAACGTTTATCAACGGCTCTGAGATTTAACATCGCATTGCTGAAACTACATGTTCTCTATATCAGTACTTTCCAATCCATCAAACGGAAAGTTTGTAATCATGTATCCATATCGAGGTCTGATAATAGTAACAGCATTGCCATTTTCATTTTCAAATAAATACGGGCCAATCACTTCAGCAGCCCAAAAAATTACTGTTTATGATTTTTTTTCAATATTTCTCGTGGTCTTCTTTAGCGAGATTCGGTAATTTCGTTTGTTTCCGAACCTACCCAGTTGAAAATGTACCTACCTTATCGCTAGAGATGATTTTGTTGAAAAAATTAAAATATTTGATTTTTTATTTAGTTCCCGGGAAGTGCGTCGAATTGAACAACTACTACTGTGATGTGTTTTGCTTTTTCATTCTTTACCTTACCACCTTTTTTTTTGTTGCAACTTCTGAATAACTTTCACCAAATTTAAAATAATTATTTAAGACTAGCACAAGAAAATATAAATGGCCCTACATTTAAGAAGTAGTAGCCTCAGACGACCTGTATATATAATTTATTTAAATTGCCGGGTTGTCTTTCGCTTATTTTAAATGGTACAAAGTAATATGGTGTTTGATAAAAAATAACTGGTAAATCCATGTTGTTATACTCATCGATCGCTTAAAAAAGAAACACAACGTATTGCAGCTGTCTTGACAAGTAGGTATAGCATTCGAAATGGTATTTTCTGTCTGTCGGCAGTGGACTTGAAAATATCGCTTCCAATTTACACACGTCGCCGACATTATCGTGATGCTAATTTTAAACAAGGCATTAAATATTAAAGAATTAGTCAACACATTTTTGTGATACACTCCCTCGACTAATTGATGTTAAACGCAGAGTGTCAGCAGAAGGTGTAATAGTTCTTTTTTATAGAAAGTATACATTTACACAGAAGAACGCACATCGCCGACGCACACGCAGCCTTGCTAGTAGCACACGGCTCGGAAGATGCATCGACTTCTCTCTGTTGTCTGACAGCTTTATGAGCATGATTTATCAGCAACACACCATCGTCGAATGTTAACCACAGTATTCAGCATATTTCTGTTCTAAATGGTAGCGCGTCCTGTCATATATATCTATTTCACGCTCGCCTAGACCGATGTTTACAAATTGATGTGAAAATTATGTCGTTTTTATGCAACGAATGAAAAGTTTTCTTCTCTTTTGTTTTTTAAATAATATAAAAGCAGTACAATTTTATTATTTCAACTCCACAAGTTGCACTATGTTTAGGTAAGGCACATGCAAGCAACAATACACCGGAAAAAATAAGTCCCTACAAATTAATTAGAAAAATAAATTAGACTAACTTCTGTATCGAATATAATGATTTTCTTCTTTTGAATACTATGTTATTAAATACCAGAAACGAACTACCTAAGATCTCAAAATTTATCAATTTTAAGTTATTTTATTTTAAAAAATATAATAACCACAACCTAATCTTTTTAATCGATAAGAAGTAAATTATTTGTGATATGTTAATATCAATAGACATTTACGCATCTTAGTGGACGAACCGAGTACTTGTTTCAGAAAGTTGCTTGGTTTTATAATGTATCTTATCCAAGGGTAATTAAATTTCCGAATATATAATAATATGTCCATTCTCAATTTATATACACTTTTATTGCTTGTATTGTAAATACCACCAGCAACGAGTGCATTGTATTGCAGTTTGGGCTGAAACTGGAGACTTCCGGGATGCCCACTCTGGGATGCCTGGAAATGGATCAATGGACCACCCCCTGCCTTTCCCTGCCACAGCTAGAAGCCGAACACGAGAGAGGAAAGGTAAATGAACTTTTTATCTTATTTTCAATATCATAGTAACAAACGGCAACGGTGAATTACTGGCAGTATATCAAAAGTGGGAGTATACCTAATTAAAAAGTTAAAAAATTGTCACGAACTATATTTTTTTGCTTTCTCAAGTTTAAATTTTAAAATCATTATATTCACGTTTTCTAAATAAAGTTGAATATGTCCTGGTATATTACAGTTGAAAATAGACAATTTGCCACTAAACCAAACGTTCACTTCAGAAGCAGTTAAATATCTTGAAATTAAACTTGAACCACAAATCCTTGAGAAAATGAAACCTATAATTTGCGACGAGGTTTTACAGTACCTCTCTCCCCTAAATACGTCGATCTTTATTTTTGTGTAAACTACCTTGCAATGTAAATAGCTTCTCAACCTTTCACATCTGTTTGCCATTGTCAGATTCCGCTATGTCGCTAACAGTTCTCATCGGCGAAACCTAAAAAACATTACATCTTATAATATTATCGATAGTTCAATTTTTCTTCAGATGTCACCGAAACTACTCTAGAACCTCTCTGTATAATATATGATAATCACTCATTTTCCCACATATATCTTTTGAACAATACGTTTGGGACTTCTACTCGATTGCTCAATATAATTATGCCCAGTGTGAACCATGTTAATGTAAAGGTCACCACCCATAGCAATTTGTTTCGATTGTTTTATTATAATTTAAATGATACCAGAACCGTTTTGAATATGTACGATTCAAATATACAATCTGTTTTGGTTGTACCATATCGGTTACAAATTCATATTTTTCTGCTTTGAATTTTCCTTCAACCGCTTTGTGCATTATGTACGCTCTAGTGTGAAATCTATTGGAGTCATTCCGTTTTAATGTGTATGTTTAGACAACTGAGGTAAACACTTGTCATTGAAATTTTGGAACGCCCGGTATATATTTAGGATTAAATGCGTTAATGATATAATTGACATATATAATAAAATTGTATTTTGGGAAGGAGATCACTTCTTATTTCAAGATATTTGTAGTTCCTACAGTGACCACATCAACTGTGATCAAACACTTGTTATATATATATTGGCGTTAGGAGCAGCGAAATAATATAATTTGTTGCCAAGATATTTATACATTAAAAGACACCAGTTATTTTGATCAGTATAAATTCATTCTTTTACTTGTATGTACTACCACTAAATCTGATAAATGTAATAGACGTTTAACGAATACATATGAGCAAGACAAGATTACAATATTCTTTTTCTATTATGACATTCCACACATCAAATATTTTCCTGCGCTTTTAATACATGGCACAAATGTTCAGCTGGTAGCAAATCAGGTTTCTGCTACTGTAACAAACTCACATCTATTTATGCATGTTTAACTTACCTACTCTGATACTTATTAGTTACGTAAAGCGGAAGTTGTACTGAATAGTAGCAAGCTTTTCAGAAAATACACTTTAAAAAATCGATGGGAGATAACATAGTATAAGATAACTTTATAAGATTATAACCATGTTGTGAACTTGTGTAGCATCTAAAGTAGAAATACTGTTTCCCAGAGAATTCATTTGAGATAATCGATAAATTAAGGACATTAACAATACGATACTACATCATAAAAGTAATTTTACGTAACATGTCATAAATCCCAAAATGGACAACGATTTTTATGTTTTAGTATTTAAGTCGTGTACGTATATAATTTCTCTATTAACAAAATAAGTATTAAATACTGAAATATCCATTTAAAAACTATAAGAGTAGCTGTCTATGGCTGTTCACTGGAAAATGGTAGAACGTATCTACTTCGCCGGATAATTTTTAGAATTACTTACGTAAGATTAACAGACAGAATTTTTAATCAGCTCCTCAAACACGGAACATTTCGGATATAGAGGATAATCTCATGTTCTTCCATCGCAACCAATTTTTTGTACTACGAAAAAGATTCGTTTTAATAACGGAATAGGATCTTCAGTAAAAAAGAACTACTCGGAAAGCGCTACGTTCCTATAATTACATTTTTAATCTATCTTTTACTTCTCGTCGATCGAGATATGTATATTTTACTTTCGCGCGTAAAATGATTAGATTACCACGTAATGAAAGATTTGCAAATGTAAAGTATACGTAAAACTATTTACTTAAAGTCCAGGCGATTGGAGCCAAATAATTTGTAAATCTGCATCTTGCAATTTCTTTTAACTTTCTTCGGTGGCAGTTGCTTCGTTAAAATAAAAAAGAACGAAATTACAGCATTAGTTTCTTTTGAAGATGGTATAATCTGTAGCTATGTTCTCCAATGTGTAGGAATCGGCTGTTTGCGAATGTCGGAACTTTGTTTGTGAAATTCGCGAATATATTTTGAAGATTTCAGAAACACTGATTTTGTATGTACTATTAAGCCGTCTATCACCTTCGAGTAGTTTCTGTCACAAGATGCATGGGTGGATGCATGGATTTTAGACCAATGTTATCAGAATGTTGTTTAAAAGACCGACCTACGGAAAGTATTGTGGCACTATCAGTCATAAACATTAAGAATTGCTCTTTTAACATTTCAAATTTTTCCATTGTATTCAGCATTTTCCTTGTAATTACTACAGTAGTATATTGTTCTACTTTTTTAATAACTAGTAAAACTAAAAGTGGTTTGATTGTACGAAAGAATATGATTTTTTCAATTTTAGACCATAAGCATGTTACATTTGTAAGAACTCCTATTGATACGAAAGCTGGAGATGAAGAAATGTAATTATAGTATAAATATTGTACAATAATTTTGTTAAAGAATGTACATCTCTGACGGAAACAGCGATGACGTCATAATAAAAAACCGATGAATATTAATTAGTGAACTGTCCCTTATAAAAGCAGAAGCTTTTAGATTCAATAGTGTAAATGTATCAACCTTGATATCAAACTATTGCAATTTTTGTTTACACTCTATAATTATTTCTCCTTTTGATTTCACAAACTCTTTCATATAAGCGTAGTGATGAAATAAAAAATTGACGAGGGTGACAAAATCTGTTAGTGTTCTTGTAATACGTTGCAATAAATTTATGGTAGTGGATTTTTGGGTTAAAATTAAATCCTGAAGCGTGTTATACGCCGGTAGGTGATGGATTGTATAAAATACTAAATGAGGAAAGGTGGCAATTATAATGATATTTATTGGACTGTCTTCACGGAAATTTTTGTATTTATAAACGTAGAAGCGTAATTTATTTCAGGACAAGTGGTCTAGTAAATACGAACTTAAATAGTTTATACGTAAAGGAAAATAAAAATAAGCTACTCGTTCGGAAGATAATCTCTTAATCCCCATCCATTTCATTTTAATTTCGGTGGTAATTACTCCGTACTTTTACCTTTCATTCGGACAAACGAGATTTCTTTATAACCCGAAGAGGTTTTTAAACCGTAATAATAAATTATAATAAACTTGGTTTAATTAACAAAATAAAAAGTACTTAACAAGTTAGTATAATTATAGTCTTAAATATCTTGATAGTGACAAATTAATCAAAAATACTATTTACTAGGATCAATAATCATATTTTTGTTCAATTTGCACTTACTAGAATGGATTGGCTTAACATGATTATGTACGTGATTATTATATTACAATGCACGTAAAGTTATTACATTACGCGTACTTCTAATAGTCAAAATTTATAAAGTAAATGCTCATGTTTTGGGCAGCAGATTATGAGATACAAAACATGTTATCTGAATGCCAATGAGATAATGCTTCGCAAAACAATTATGGATGGTATTAACTACTCAAGTACACACCTCTGTATGAGATATTTAGGACGATATATATTTCCCTCTTGATAGACTGTCTTTAAACTAAAAAAAAATGAGCAATGTTATTTACAAGGAAAACTTGTAGCGTAATTGTAAAAAAAGAACGAGAAGAAACCACGTCCATAACATTTTCCAACGGCCTTTTCGATTCTTTTTTAAAAAAATATCAATTTTCAGAGTTTGCATATAAACAAATTATAGTCGTATCATTATGTTTTTTCTACTTATTTGCAAACCTTGCTTTTTGATAATTATTGTTTTCCTTTCACTTCTAAAATCTGTGACCATAGCATAACTGCTCTTGTGGTTGTTGTTTGAGGAAAATAAAGAATATTATTGTTATTATTATTACTCCTTAATAGAATAAAATTGCATTGTGTTCCTTGTTTAGAAGAAAACTTAATCACGCAAACCTTGTAAAGTAAAAACATATAGGCCATTGCCAGATGACAGATATCATTTATATTTTGGTAAGTAACAATATTAAGGCGTTATCCTCGACCATTCGAGACACATGCGCAAACTATCAATACGTTTCGCCAATCAATTAAGCTCTAGCAGGAAACATGCCCTTGTGATATATAGCACAGTATCTACTTGGATACTTTTTTGTGGGGTTTCATTTAAGTTGCGTTATGCAATTTGAAATTGCAACTACTACAACGCGAATCATTAGTCAGCGAGTGGAGGCGGATAAAAATCTAATGTATGTTCTAGAGGGTTAGTCCGCACATAAAAATTACGTAGGCAGGTGAACAACACGATATATCTAAAAATACAATAATAAAAAATTCTCAAAACAAAACAGCTTAGCTTCCTTTATTATTTCTTTTCTTGACTTCAGCACCATGATGTAAGAAAAAACACATGAAGTTGATTGTTCCATGATTAACCAGATCACAACTACCATATAAGCTTTTCTAGATTGACTTCTTATAGCAGATAGCAATAAAATTCATGAAAATTGATATTAGTTTACTTTGTTCAAAAACACATGAAACGATAAACAACATACGTTAAGTAACTTTGATGTTCAACTACTTCGATAACTAAAGTAATATTATTCTCTCGTATATTAAAGCCTAGATCTGCGTTTCAGTACTCAACAACTCAATTTTGATAGCATGAACGATGTAACTTTAAATGAAGCTTACATTTGAAGTAAATTTGTACGAATTTCAGAACGATCAACCAACGCAAATTCCTTTCAAAGTGAAAAATACCTTCGGCCATAGTTTGTATGAATAAAAACATTATCACTGGTCATTTACTAATGTATTTTTATGTTTTATCTATAAATGACAAAAAGTGAACCGATTTATATTCTAAATCAATTTAATTTGTTTAGCCGGTTTTGTTTTTAGAACTATTTTCAGATGTTTGATTATGGATAACCTAGATAATTTATTAAGTGTCTCTTGCTTCAAAAAAGAGGTAACTACGTGAAACATACTTTTCCAAGCAATTGAAACACTGTTAAATAATAAGACGCTTTGTTCTTTCAAACACCAATTACTTGGTGAATTTTGAAACGGATGGATGGATATGTGTTGCCGATGTTTGATGTATTGTTCAATTTTGAAACGTATGTAACTGTTTATACACATAGGCAGATAAGTAAACGGATTATGTAGACCGAACTATATTGGAAATATTTATAGTAAGTTTCATGATCGGTGTAGAATAAGAAATTTAATTTGACAATACATCTATTGTTTCATGGGGCTCTATCCCTTATCATTTTAAAATTCAAGTTTGACTTGGAGGACGGAGATGTTCAACGGGCCAAAGGATAAATAGGTATCTGTCCTAATAATACTATGTATTAACATGGTATAAACAACATACACGTATAGTACCTCAAAAAACTTAAGTGTTCCCCTCGGAGTATTCTTTTTAGCCGTACTACCATCTCTATTCCGTATTTGAAAATGATCGAAGTTCACGTGAAAGATTGTATTGATAAACAGAAGGGGAAGACATTAGTTTTTTGGGAGCCTATACATATGTACAATTAGGTTAAAATTTTCTCGTTTTCCGTGAAAATAAAATTTTTCAATACTTTTTAACCACTACTATGGTATCCCTCTAAACGTAAATATCTCTGAAAATTATGGCAAACACTAGGTTTTATTATGATTACTTTATAAATATTGCGGCAACAATAATCTAATACCATATTTTACCAGAAGTCAAAATCAAAAAAAGGTAAACCGTTGTATTTAAAACGTTGGCTTGAAAGACCTACGCGATCAAATCAATTTCGAAAATACAAGGGATGTTTTTTTTCAACCTCCGATAGCTCATAAGAACAAGACAGGTGTAGATGATAAAACGAATTTATTACCAAAAGTTATATACAAATATGGTTACCTTTCTACATAAACAACCTTGAAAAGTAATGCATTTGTCATATCTACGGGCGTTCCTTTCAATCCCCTCTGCATAGAATGTTGCCGCCAGTGAGTTGATCTCAGCTCATCTGGTTCGTAACGTTGTTTTGAGTTCCTCTGTACTCCAGAAACCTTATCCTCCTAGTCGCTTTTTCAATTCACGAAATAGACAGAAGTTGCTTGACAGTAGGTCGAGCTTCTCCGCCGGGTGTCCAAAAACTTCCCATCGAAATTGTTTAAGAAGTTGTTGCAGCAGCAGTGTGAGGGCGCGCATTTTCATAAATGAAAAGAACTCCAGAAGTTAGCATGCCTATTCTTTTTGTTTTGAACAGCTCTCCGCAATCATCGCAAAGTCTGACAGTAAACAGCTGCATTGATCGTAATCCCCAGTTCCATAAGTTTCGCAAGCAACACACCCTTTTGATCCCAAAACACTTTCCTGTTATTGAACGTTTGTTTGAACTTTTTCGGTTTGTTTGGCGAGTTCGGTGTAACCATTCTCTTCTGCTTGAAGGGATCGAATTAAACTATGCAGCTCGCATTTGGCGGGAGAATCAATTTTAGCAGCCAAGTTCACGTGCAGTGCAAATCAACTGAAAATGGTGTAATGACGTTGCAAGTATCAAATAGTGGGGGAAGCACGCATTCGTCTTCTGGACACCCTCCTCTTCCTCTGTTCCCGTTACTGTTTACATATGTAAAACGAAGATAAAAAAAAACCTCGTATTAAGTAGTTTCTAGAATTCCACTTACCGCAGCGCAAGCACTAAGTAGATTCTACTCTGGGCTGGAATCCCAGATCCTTGTTAAAAATCAACGCATACTCTGTCGGCGAAACACATGAAATGTACATAGCTGCGTTGAGCTTGTCGAAAACACGGCATATTCAACACGTTTTCTTAAAAACTAGGACTAAACATAGAATATTAAAGTAACTTAGAAACCAATGGTTCAATCCAATTTTTAATCAGTACAGAAATACGGAAACAATGTTAGTTTTCAATAATTTTAAAGTTACTAATTACGTTACACCCTGGGTGGATAACTTGGCCCATCCCTCTACATCAACCAACTGTAGCGAGCCATGTAATAGAAATTTTCTTGTATATTTATCCTTGTGATAAACTCCAGAAGTTTACTGAATGAAGTTTTGTTCAATCCGTTCGAAGTCAGAGAGGCACTACCAAATATGGAGAATTTGATTTTGCATACGGTAGGACAGTGGCAGAGAATATACTTAACCATCTCTTCCTCTTCCAGACATAGACAGCATTCTTCCAAGTGAGGCCTATTCTGTAGGTGTTTCCTTAATCCGAGTGTGGCCTGTATAGATCGCAATTAGAACCTTCTAGTACCTAGATTAGAGTAACTTTATTGTTGCTACCCAGTGCGTTAGAACTGTCCTGCACTTAGCTACAAGTCTAGAGGAGATTGTGCCTGCTCGACTGAACTATAGTGTAGCTTGACTTTCAAAGAAAATGTTTGTCAATATGTCACCTATGTCAGTACACTTTCCAGATTTATGCGACGACTAGTCCTTAAATGCCTTTACTAATAAATACTGGTAATAAAAAGAACTTCATGCCATCTTCTCAGTTAAGAGCAATATTACTAGAAACAAAAATTCGTGCTAAGCTTTAGCTTATATTAAGCACAATTTTATTATGTATATTATTTTTCTTTAAAGAAAAATTCATTGCCATCAACATACAGCATACTTTCAACAATTACTTGAAACGAGCAATAAGACCATTGCTTTCTAAAAAAAAATACGAACAGGGACATTGGAAAGTCTTATAATTATATGAAACAAAAACTTAGTTAGAGTTAGCAATACATTGTATGTAAAAGCGGATGAAATAGCAGTTAGCACAATTTTGTATATTCAAAGATCTATGGTGTTACAACATAATAATTCTTTACCTAAACTATGTGGGAAAGACGCATAAGTTTGTCCAATCACCGTCTTTTTCGATCTCGCCTACATTTAATAGCTATATTGCTTTCCAATGAATCAATTTTAATTTCAGTTCCTCCATCGAAACAATCATTCTAAAAACGAGAAAACATTACCCAATAATAACCATATACTAATTTCGGAATAGTCCATGTCTCAATATATGGTACATATCCACAGATTTTTAACAGTTTAAAGTTTTATAAAGTAAACAATTACCAGAAACATTTTTCAACCATATCGGTACCCGCTATCAATCCTCCTCCTCTTTTAATGAAAATATTTACATTAAATACATTAGAAGGTGGGTATGGTATGGGGATGATGTACTTTCCATGTGAGGTGGTAATGAACATATGTAGCAAGCAGCTATATAATAACTCTATATTATATTTAGATCACTGAATATTATAAGGCTTAGTTATCATTACATTGAATTGTTTTTATTGCAGGAATACGTGCTCCATATCGGCAAAATTAATTTGTTACCACTCAAAAATCAAAGAAGTATATATTTCTATAATTTAGGTTTGTAAAATAACTTCCTCTCAAAATCATTAGATAAAACTCTCATAGACTCTATAAGAAACCATTAAAGTAAAAAAGGTATTAGAACGCAGTATTGCTGAAGCATATCAAACTAGCACACAATTACTGCAACTTTTAAATAATTACAAAACTTGAACTAACATTATGTGGGAACATTCCATAGGATATTCATCATTCCGTGTACTCAGTCACACAGGTAGACGATTATATGAAAATTTTGCAAGAACATAAAACCCAATTGTTTTCCAACGTATAGACACAGAAACTTACAATAGCCATCAAGTACATTTTCATCGTCATTAGAATATTGCACTTACGTTATGTACATACCTGATATTACACACATACTGTACATAAACTACGTTTCACAGACATTACTAAAATTTAATTATACTAGCTTTTATTGTACATATTATATTTTTCAATTTGCGTATTAAAACTTGAAGTTCAAGTACTTGTTCTTTTCCTGTTCTTCTGATACGTCTTTAATTTTTATTGTGTAAATTTGACCTTTCGTCCACTTTTCCTCTTCTTCTTTTTAATCTTATATATTGTGTACATATGTATATATGATATAACTTATATAATATTTGCGATGAAGCAAGTCTATTATATAGATTGCAAAGGCAGTAGATTGTGAACAGGAATTTAAAGAACTTGTCCAAACGGTTTCTTTATTAATCTTATCTCTAAAAAAATTATCAGCTGGGACGGCCGGTTTTTTTTTTTTGAATGTGACAGGTGAAAGCATCGGTAAAACACGCCAATCACAAAGCTGTCAGTGCAGCCATGATCGATGAAGGCGGCCCGATTTCAAAGCGAAACATTATCTATCAAATACCTCTTGGACATAAATGGCTTTACCGTTACGTTTGCCGCCACATTATTGATAAGACGATGTTGTGCTTGCGCCTCCTACTTTTTTACTCTGCAATGATAAAGCTGTGGAGAGGTTATAAGTGCAAAATTTAATTCTTTATAGTGATAACTAAATAATTACTATCGATGAATAAGTTTAAATACATAACACTATATAATCTTCCGTATCTTATCTTGTGAGATTTAAAACGTATCGATTATCTTACCATTATCTCTTTTGATAAATATTTCTTCGGGCATCTCTTCTGTTGCAATGGTTCACGGATATTTACAATTTTCATATATGTACTGTATCGTGCATCCAAATTTTGGTTCTTCAGGGCTGTCATAACGCACATCAAGCAAAATATATCTTTCAGTAGGTTGAGAAAATGTACAATGAAGTAATTTAAATAGTTCTATAAACTTAAGCTACGTTTCTATTTCATCTTGGGCTGTTAAGTATGTATACCTTGACATTGTAACAATTGCAACTTATACGTTATTTACAAACTAACTGCTTTAACCCTAAGTCACACGGATTCCATTAACGGTGTTTTTATTTCAGCTAGTAGGTCGCTATCGGATCCAGTTAAAACCGAAGCAGTTGTTGGTGTCGACGGCACAGAAAGTGAAGAAGGAAAAAATGACAAAAAACAAAAAAGACAGCGACGACAACGGACGCACTTTACATCACAACAGTTACAAGAACTCGAAGCCACCTTCGCAAGAAATCGTTATCCAGATATGAGCACGAGGGAAGAGATCGCAATGTGGACCAATCTAACTGAAGCGCGTGTTAGGGTAAGTACCTACTATCGTATGTTTTGTCGTATTTGCAAAAAGAATTAAGAAATCGCTGTAACTTTAGAAACAGACAACTTTTTAAGTTAATCAATCATTTTAATGTGTATCTATTGTACTAATAAAAATATTTAAACTTCACGTCTTATCGACGTACAATGCAAATCAACAATTTAGCGAAGTTCGTTTATTCTTCAAACCTGGGTGACATTAAATTCTCAGATATGTAAACGTATAGCGGCGAACAATGGTTTCGTTGCAAAGAGCGAGTTTAGGATAATCTTTGATTGACTATTGATTCCGAATATACGTTCAGTTTTACTAAATTTACTCTAATTTTTAAACTATTGTATACATCCATGAAATCTAAATAAACAAAGATATGCTAGAATATTGTTTGCTTAAAACTTGTCCATATATGAGTAAGAACCGTGTTACTTCATGTAAGAAACATGCACTAAATTTTATAATTAAGAAGTTAGTTGTAGTTAAGTAACCACAGGAATAGATACGCTTTTTTGTGGAAAAGACCACGTTGCATTTTTATGTTTCTTATCGATTCGTTGCTAAAGCAAATTTATAATCACTCAAAAAAGACGTGTCTTGGAATGAGAATGTTGTTGGATATTCCTAAACAATTGTCATTGAAATTTAAGGTTACTTAAAAAATTGACAAAAACAATTTTTACGTTTTAAATGAACTACCATTATTTAGTTGCATTAATTTTTGCTATTTACTTCGTTCTAACCACAACGTAATTATATAAAATACCACCACTCGATTTTTTATAACGCTTAAATTCTTCTACATTTACTACGCAAAGATAAAAGTCGTCGTGGCGGTTTGCTTCTTCTCTCCACACCATAGAAACTCTAAAATTTATACATCTTTCTGTAAAAACCATACAGTTTTTGCTATCTTTCTGGGGAGCCCATAGTTTATCTTGCTGTTCAAGTTGCACTCTAAAATAATGGGGATATGTCTGTTTCACAAAATCCATGATGTGTTATCTACTTTGTAACATAATGAAGTCTCCATAAATACCGCCGAATTGATCAGAACTACAGTAACGGTATTTAAATTAACGACCTATCGGTAATACGGTTGGCAATAAGAGTCCGCGAGCTTTTAAAATGCAGCATTCTGAATAAATGAACTATTAACTTGTATGGGGTGGAGTTTACTGCAATACCTGTGAATTAGCTTAAGATACGCTGTGAAAAAGCGTTCAAATAAAATTTACCTCTATAGTCGATTCCAATAAAAACGTTTGTTATTACTACTATTTTCAGTTGCATTAATTGTCAATTTGACAGAGTATTTCTTATGTCATCCAAATAGCTTATACCAAACAAAATTCGTATTAACAGTTTCAGTAACATGCTAAGACATAATTATATTATAATTTGAAAGGATACTTTGAGGTAAAATTTATTTGAATGCATATTATAAGTAGTTGCACATGAATTGAAACAAAAAACCATATTTTATTTTCTGACACGCTACGCTACTAAAATTCTATTTTTCTTCAAAAAATTTATTTTCGTATTTTTTTCTTGTTTTGTATTTACTTAAGAAGAAATATGGTGTGTATGTTAAGCGCAGCCAAAAGCAATTAGTTCCCCACTGCTTGTATTCATCGCGCGAAATCCCTACAACTTTGCCAATATATACAAAAGAATTTCGAAAAATTTCAAACAGATTTAGCTGAATTAATGCATTACGGGAAAAGGGGATTGTGGAAATAAACATGCTCCTACGGAAGAAGGCGAAGTTGAATGTTAGTATTGCTTGAAAACTTTAGGTAGAGATCGTCTTACCTGCTAACAAATCCCTTCTTATAACTGCACCTACGACGACGGCAATGAAACTAATCTATTCGTGCACGGCAATTGGATATTAACGATAGTCCAAACATATATGAGAATGTGGTCGATGTCAAATACCTAAAAATACAGAGCACCACGTATTATATACATATGTTAGCGATCGGGAATTGAGTTCTTTATATGCGAGTCAACAAATCCTGCACTGTGCCGTGGATTATCCCAACAGAATCCGTCATTTAAATAATTAGAATACCTTTGGGACTACCTTTTAAATACCAGGATAATTAGCCCATTCCTTCGATAATCATTTGAACGATGCCGCTCGTTTATTATTCTTGCAGAACTGTCTTTTAACGCCGGTGGAACATTTTAGATTTGCAAAAACTCGGTGGATGAGAGTCAAACTAAAGTTACCAGGAGTTATTTAAAAGAATACCTGGTTAAGGAAGTTTCAGTTAGGTAGAAGGTCCAGATCTGGAACATTTCAATAAGCATTGTGCCAGATACTAAGGATTCAGTGGAATATTCACTAAATGCTAATGGTAGAGAGACTGAAGATTTAGCAAGCCCGAACACGAACGGCATATCTTTCACAATTAATAATTGCGATAAAATAGATATTCATATTCGAAAGTAAACTTGCATTATAATTTTCTATCTAATATATTATAAGTTTGTACCTAGTGGTCTCGGCAAAAGGACAAGATTCAGTGCCGTGCGGAGAATGACACGAAGGCGTGAAGCGCGCGGCACGAAGAATCAAGTACCCGTATCAAAACACGCTGTTCAGTATTATTCGACTGGTCGCTGTGAGTGCTTGTCAGTACACACATACTTAGAAAATGTCGTATTTAAGCACGTTTCGGAAACGACGTATTTCTAATAAACTAGAAAACGTAATAGCGCGGATTTAATATACGAATGCGATCGAATTAAATGTTTAAAGTGCGACAACTATTTGACGTGTACCAGCAGGTAGAAATGTGAACGCCACCTGAAAAGTATAAAACACTGTTCTGCAATCCGTGGCAAATGATACAGCGAACAATTAATATTTGATATAGGTGTTTGTTTTATTCTATGTAATGTACCGTTCACATTACTAGACCAACAAGCGTTTGTCTCCTTCTGGAACAAGTATTTGGATTATTCATTACCAGGTCGAACATCATTAAGAAACTTCATGCCATCTGTTCGTGACTATGTTGAAATAAGAATTAAAGCAGAACTGAAAAATAAAAAATTAAGGTTATGTGTAGACAAAATAACCGATCGGAAGAAAAACTCTGTGGTAAATATAATGGTACAAACAATGGGAAAGCTTGAATTGTCACCCCCTATCTTAGTTGCTTCCAAGATAGTTACAAAATGTACTAGCGATGAAATTCTAAAAGTGATGTTGAGAGTATTGAACAAATTTCAAGTTTCAGCAAGCCAACTTTTAGTATTTGTGAGTGACGGTACCGCTAACATGCTTTCCGTGAGCCAATCTCTGTTACAAGTAACATGTAAAATCCATGCTTTAAACCTCGTGGCGCAATTGATCCCTAAATGTTATCCGCGAGTATTTCTAAAGTTCTCAAAACGTACAAACAGATTTCACGAACCATGTCCCAAAGTGCCTAAACCGCCCGCCACAGTCGATTACTAGTCGTTGTGGAACATTGCTAAAGGCTACGTTTTACTACTGTGAACATTTTGATGATAAAAAATGGTAGTTCTACAATTCGATCCCAGACACGCCAAAGCTAACAAGAAAAGCCAGAAAATGTTTCAAGATAGTCAGGTAAAATGCGGTGCAGAAAGTATTCGCAAGAAAAATTAAAAATTTTGCTTTTCGTTAAATAAAACTTTTTCATCCTATAAAGTATGAATTCGCGTAAGGAAAGAATAATAAATGTTTAAAAAGTATGCGGATCAAAGCTATATAACTATAATTCTTTTTACTAGCTTTATTTAGAAAAGTCGAGTTTAATATCTCGCGATCCGTACTACAATATATCTGTTCTACGTCTGATGCAAAAATCTTACCATTCTATTTTATATACAATCACAAGAATTACTCCATGGTACCTCAACTCAGGCGGTAAGGTCCGCCTATCTTAAATAACTTCTAATAACAGTCGAATTAGAAAAATATATTAATTTGAGCTCAACTTCCACACATTTCATTAAATATAATTAATAGTTTTGGTGAAAACAAATAAAACAATAATGAAACAAAAACAAAAGCAAAACAGCTACAATGATATTTAATATGCTTATCGTTTCTTAATGATTAGCATTACCCTTAAAATAATCAAATGGTTCAAATAAATGTGTCGTCAAAATTAAGTCTTTTATTCACTAAAAGAAATACTCGCGCTATAAATAATTGAATTATTAAATTGATAGAACATAGAGGAGACTATAACTTATAACTTATAATAAAAGTGTTTATATAGGCGGGCTAAACTAAACTGAAGAAAACAATACGGTAAGAGTTCTATAATATTCCCTGCTCCAACAGTATAAAAATAATCAATTTGCAATATTAACAAATAAAATGTTACAAACTGGCTTAATTTATGCTTAAAAAAAATCTATAATTTACTGTTTCGCATAAAACTGCAAAAAAACAATATCATCATTTTTTCACGAAAGACTTTCGGATATTTACGATGTAATTACATTGAAAACTATTTGAGTGGTACTGTTATTTATATAATTAATTTTATTTTTAAATACAAAAAAAGTGCCAAAAAGTCCGACTTCGCGGTGATCATATTTTCCTATTCGCTCCTGATACTTTTTGTTTAAAACATAGTACTAGTTCTTAACGTAAGCTAGTGCTTTTTGAACTTTTCTTATGTCAGTTCATAACTAGAACATAAAAGCTTTTAATTAAAAAATTAAAAACATTGAAGTCTTAATCTAATTCAACCTATTTCTTTAAAAGTAATGAGTGTTGTTTAAACAGATAACTGGAATCTTGTATGGTAATTGTAATACAAATCTGACTCCCCTATTGTAGATTGCAACTCAGCTACTTACAATAAGAGTGTAACGCAACTGCATTTTAATACTGGAAGCACTAATTGTTAGGTTATGTATATATATATATATATATATATACATACATATGTATATGTGTGTGTATAAGGACATATATGTACACTTTCATATATCTTTCTTCTAAACACAATCGAGGCGAGGTCAATAAATCACTATTACTTAGTTGAGCCGCAATGCACAATAGCTTTCGCCGGGACCATTGTTTATGTCCCGGTTTGAATATCATAACACATAACGTATAGTCTGGGACAACAATGGCAATAGTTCATAGGAAGTGTTCGGTTGCCAGTCCACGTTGGCTATCCTCGCTAATCCCCAGCAGATTTATAGTGTTAATCATACAAGGATTAGCGTATGCCTGAATTCCCGGTGCTGCTGTCCTGGTGTGTCCTGCGACACGTTGCAACATGTACCCACTATCACGTGCGCACCTGTATTGTATACGTATGCTGCTGTATATAGTCTCGTTGAAATATAGCTTCTATATCACTCAATGTTGGTTGGAGTGACCCATCTCATTAATACGCCATGATAAAGCGATGTCCATCGTAATTACCCTTTGTGTTTAATTTAACGCAACTGAATTAAGGTAAGCGAACAATGGGTGATCATATAACTTTAATAAGGACTATAATACATAAACTAACATTGTGTATTATACTGTCAAGAAAAGAAACATCAGAAACCATACTCTTCTATCCGTTTACGAACATTCAGTTTTCTATAGCAACTAATATTGCTATAATTGATAAACGAACAAGAAAACAAAAAAATCCGCACAAACATTGTAGTATGTGTTGTAACCATTGTTTATAAAATAATAGAACAATTTATACAGGGTTACAAAAAATCCCGGAACGGTCGAATAACTTTGTTGTTGGAAAGTGTTTTTTAATTTGATATGGGTATATAGTCAAAAATAAGAATCTGTTATGACGCCCTCTCACCTTTTTCGATTTCGGTTAAACAGGAAATGCTTCCTACTTTTTTTGATTCGTATATTACATTTTCGAATTCAGACTAAAAAACTACTTTCAGAAATATTAACATGTTTAGTTATATTGATAAAAACGCAATTTAAAAATGAAAAATTATTTAATATTGTCAAATCAAGATACTACAGAAATTTTATTGAGACTACAATAAATTTTCAAATTGTGGGCAGTAATGTAATCAATCAACAGAATGTTTCGTTGAATCCGCATCAATTGTGGCATAATACAATTAATTTCTTGAGTTATTCATTCTAAAGGTTCAAGTTTATCTGGTCGATTTTTATACGCTTAATATTTTAAATGAGGCCACAAAAAATTCAGTAGCGATAGATCTGAAGAACCGACTGGTCACTCAATTGCTTCTCAGCGTCCTATCCAGCTTCGAGAAATATGTCGCTCAAATAACCACAAACGTTACATGCAAAATGTGGCGGAGCTCCATCCTAATGAAACCTAATATTTATATTCGAATGATTAGGATCTCTTTAGATTTCGAAGGAGCTGTAGATGTTGGCACCCCAACACATTTTAGTAGTCTGGTATTAATAGTATCAATAGTGTAACCTGCGTTCGGGATGAATAATGTGCATTTTGAAGGATTTTCTAGATTTTAAAATTTTATGGGCAATAAAACATTCACCTGGGTCTTCACCGGTTAGTGTTCTTGTACGTCCACTTCTTAGTAATTCTTTTACTTGGCGAAGTGTCTCGTACTTTTGAGTTGTTTGATGCGCCGTATCTTTGCTGACTTGGCAATCTGGATAAACAATATTAAACAAAGTGTGAACTTTTTCAAAAGAATGTTGGCGGTCATCACTGTTATCAAATCCTTCAGACTCTGTAGGTTTTACTGCCATGGTAATTAATCACCAAAATATAGTGAAGTTAACAACTATTTTTAACTACATATCCACACCAAATTTCAAAAGAAAGTGCTTCTCAACCAACAAAGTTATTCGACCTTTCCTAGACTTTATACTAACCCTGTATAGTTACAAAATTAATTTCACCTTTTTTATATTTTATGGGGCTGCCTTCGCCTTTGATTACAGTTTGCAATCTTTAAAGCATAGATTCTACTAGTATTTTTACCACATGTAGAGACGTAGTCAACCATTCATCCTGTAATATTAATTCTGATTTGTGATTTAATATCATGTTTGAGGTAAGTTTCGGGGGTTTGAAAATTGTATAGAAGACAAGTAGGAACAGTTAATGTACGCTTAACATTGCTATTGCGATGAAACTAAAAAGTATCACCATGATCTAATTCATTTGTTGATTGCTTCAAATTATTCCCAGCTAGGTTTAAGTACATTACTCTATATTACTCATACTGAGTCCATTGGATGTCGTAAATTATTATACCACAATATTTTCACCGTCACTTTTACTGTACGAATCAGTTTGTAGGTTTTATTGTATTTGCACCAAACTTTCTCCTATTTTCTTCTGGATAAAGAAAATTTACTTTTAACAATGACGATTACGCTTTCTCAATAATAAATTGTCTTCCCTGCGTTTTAAACTAAATTTGAATCGTTTTACTCTATCGAGTTGACTCATTACCGGCTTTGGAAGCAATGTAGGAGAAGTAACGGTGCCTTTCGAAATATGGTGAACTACACTAGACTGAGTTCCAACATATTGATCTATTGGTTTGAGGACAGCTTTAGATCTTGCTTGATTTTCTGCAAAATATGTAAAATATCGGAAGAAGCTATTTTTGTTTGGTCCTTTCCACATAGTGTTTTTCATTTTGTTTTCCTTACAATAACAATAACAAGTTGCTTGCATTGTAGAGCTTCCTAAATTTAAAATGTTGGTAATTTCTCCAAGAGGACTTCCCTTTTCTCGATTAGAAAATAATTAACGTACGTACATTAATTGATGTACTCTTTCCCATATTAGAAATATGATGTATACATTAAGGTATGATATAATGAATTCTTACGACAGTAGTAATGTATTTCTGATACCGGTTAAATACCGCAGACATTTCTCACTTGGTCGTAGCACTACGTTAAATATGTGCGTGAGTTTGCACATTTTGCGATTAAACCTGCAGAGATACATTCTGGACGTAAGATGAAATAACTGACAGCATTAAAAACGTTAACCTCCCCAGATAACTCAATTTAAATTTAGCGCCATTATAATTCGAAATGAATTCGGTCAGCTAGTTTATAAGACTAGATTTATTTTTGTAATAAATATAAATTTTTATTTTCAATGTCAGTGTTTCACACATGCGTGCTTTCACACACCATACACATTCACACATAATGATCACACCATGGAACTTGTCCAAGATAGCAATTTTGTAGACAATATTCTTATTACCTTGAAAATAATGGCGCGCATAGAACAATTGACTAATATATCAATCGCGTATGCATACAGTTGTGTAACAAGTTAACGTTAGCTGTTTACTTACTATGAGATGAAAATCCGATACTGTTACTTTGAAAGAAAAAGCTTTCACTACAAATCTAAATTGGAATAAAATGTTACAGCAATGCCTATTCTAATATAAAATTCTCTCTCCCATCGTTATATTACATACAACACGATGTTGAAGAGTGATTTAGCGCCCAACCATTCAAACAAGCCCTTCTGGCATTATATAAACCATTGCATCACCAAAATCTTCGATCGAAAAGTGCAGTAACGAACAACATAAGTTTAAAATTATTTGTGTAAATAAATTTAGAGAAGTTGTTTAATATACTTTTTTTTTAATTCTGGTTTTAATACAAAGTAAAGTTGGGTTTCTCTTAGGTATTTAGACAAAATTCATGTTTGAAAGTGATATAATTTTTTTTTTGAAGACCATCTCCTTCTAAATTTCAATAGTGTTACTCTTAATTTACTTTATGCAAACTTTTAAATTAATAATAATAATAATTCATGCCTTCATATCCCCCAACAACTTTTCGCCAATTACAGGGAGCCATGAGTTATTATTACGCCTGCGTCTGTGGAGCGTCTTAAGAAGCAAACCACGTAAAGTTTTGAATTTACAGTACTCACAGCAGTGTACCTATGTATCTAAATCGATTATATTATTAATTAATACTTCTTCCATCTTTCTCAAATACAACCAAATATCTTCTAATTTCGTACAAAACCTAGAAATTGAGAAGTTTTGTAGATCAAAAAATACCAAACACCTGTCTTATCAGATACCAAACTAAGAATATAACAAACAAATCAAAATGAACAAAATCTTAATCTTATTGTTGACGGGCTTGAGCTGCTGTTTAATATATTTTTTCTATTTTTAAATATTGATAAAGTTACGAAAGTAAATTGTATTATCTAGCTAAGTGTCAAAAGTGTCTGAACAGAAAGGAAAGTATAAAAGACAAGTTATTATTAGTAGACATTCATTTCCAATTCAAACACTGAGTCATCAATCCCAGCAAAACATTTTTAACTGACAATTTAAATATTTAGTCCACTTGCAAAAATAAGGATTGATTATGGTGACATGTGAAAAATAAACAGTTTCTATAAGTGACAGCCTTCCTGACAATTTACGTGTTATACCCGAACTGTTCTTTTTCCTGAGATAGTAAAATAATACAAAATTTGTCGACAAGAGTATTCCCTCCACAATCCTCCATGTTTGGATCCGTGGAAACCACTCTTCAACACATTTTCTCTAATCTTCCCATATTGAGGCAAACGTTCTATAGTGTACCATTTCAACATTAACAATGCTTAACAGTGTGACAGCCATCTTTTGATATCGGTTTTATTCAATAACAACTTTTATTTGAGACTCAAAGTCTCGTTTTCAAAGACCCAAACCCCCGACTGATGTTTTCTTTTGAGATCATTACAATATATCTACGCTTCATCACCTGTAGCAATGTTGTATACCAACTGAACTGCTTGAATATAATCTGGTGGAGCACCATATTTCCGGGTGGTGGTCATTTTCAAGAAATAACCACCACCCGGAAATGTGTAGGTTTTGAACTACGGGAATAATGTTTTATTATGTGCTGAGGCCAATTCAGTGAAAACGGCACAGTTAAATTATTATAAGCAGTGGTAGACTATACATTATTTTCTGTAGTGAGTTCCCTCAATTAGCCTAATATCTACTAACAGCATTATTTAAATGGAAAGTAACTTCATAAAAAAATATAATTGAATGTAAAAATTAGAGTTCCTCTTAGGTTCAGCGGTAATTCACAAAATTCAATCATTTTATCTAAATCGTCTTCTGATAACTGTTGTACGTTATGCATATTGTATATACGCGTTGTATTCACATTTTCACAAAATAGCACGTACAGATATTCCTGAAATATTTAAATCGTTAGTTAGCTAAATAATTTGCTCTACGAGATTTATTCATGTCCATTTATGCAGGATGAGTGGGTAATTGTTAAATACCACTGCGGAAATTCGTTGCCATTAAAGACCAGTTACTCATATCGTCAACAGAAATATCTACATAGTAAGCACAACACACATGTATAACGGAATACCGACTGTATGTCATCAGAATCGAAGAACAATATTGGAAATTAATAAGATCATTATTGAAGAAATTCACAAACACGTTGTCATACTAAAAGCTATTAAGTCAATTTAAAAAGCTTAAAATTTCGTGGGTAAAATTTTAAGTCTTTAAGGCTTTTTAAACCGTAAGAGATTTTAGTGTATACGTACCGTATTTGACTAAAGATATAAACAAATTCTTAACGTTATATTAAGGTATATTATATTAAGTGATTTTGTTTAATTTTATTTACCACTACCATATTTATTTTTGTACTCAATTAGTGCTTAAAAAGGTTAAAATACTTTATTCCTGGCCTTTTATTTTGTGCTTAAGACACTTAACAGCTAAATTGTATATCTTTATACGGCTATTTGTATCCAGACGTCAAACATACTGCTAATCTACCCTTCGGTTTAGGTAGTTGAAGTTTGAAACCTTACACTAGCCTATGGTAATTCTTATTGCGGATAATCGAAAACACACCACTATTGCGTTTCAAATGTCAACAAGTGTGATGTTTCTCGCCGCCTTTTACTCTCACATAAAGTAGGGCCGCTCCTCTCTACTTCCTCTTTTCTGCTTTTCTTTTATGTTACAATAACAACCCTTGTTACGGTTGAGTGTTTGATTTACAAGTGTTTTCGGATATGCCTATCTAGTCGAACGCATTATTGTGAAATATTCAATTACCCTAGCAGCTCCTACTCTTTCGACTAACATTTACATAAGTATATTTTGTTATAAGAAGCGTGTCTCTATCTGTATGTAAACAATTTAGAACAGAACAAGAAAATGCTTAGAAGGGAGTGACATTACATCTGATTCATTCTTTTTTCGCCTTCAATTTACAATTTATTTCAATTGATAAACGTTTTTTACGTTTATTATTTTATAATTAGCAACACATCTCCCCTGCGTCCCAACAGAAAAAAATCGTAAATTAACACCATAGAACGTTAGTTACTTGACGCCACTATCAATCATGTGAGAACTCATTTGAAAATGTAAATTAACACTCAGACGTAAGAATATTTCCCAAATGTAAACGTATTATTAGTGTTAGTTGACAAATTACAATTTATACAAATTACGTTACCCATAATTTTATCTGCTGCCTGTAGTGGCATAACATTGAAAATTTACGTTACAATTTTACTTACCTATCGCAGTACACATAATACAATAGGGTTTTAACTAAAACAAACTGCGAGGGTGTTATTTATTAATTAATTTCATTATATATGGATGAACAGCTTATCAGCATATGTATGAAAGTTCATATTTATTTGTAGACTTTCGTGTATGAATACAAATTCAGTGGAAACATGATTGCATGAGCACCTATTACAAGAATTTTCTGTTTGCATTTGAAGTCGTTTGATATTATTACATTTATTTCTAAATCATTTACGGAGATATTTTTTGAACAGACATACATACTAATGTGATTTATCCAAGATAATCAAATAACAAGTTTAAATGAGTCATAAGAAAATAGTCTATCATAGTTAAATTTAGTGATAGTATGAACTTCCTAGGCCTACCAATCACTACAAATATATTTCCGTAAGCAATTGCTTCATATTAATGGCCAGAAAAGAATCAATATTGACTTATGTTCTTCGGAAAATCTGTTACTAAGTCATGCAGTGTCATACAAGCAGCGTCTAGACGCCGTTTCCCATACTAACGGCACGTTTCATAGTGAGTTGAATTTCTATTGCTGAAAAAGGCATTCTTAAATTATTTCGATTGGTTGTACTGAACTGGGTAATTGGTTCGTGTTTCAATAGATTGTGTGTGTTTTTACAGAATACATTATTGTTTCGTCTTGAATATGTATGCTATTATAGGAAAAAAGTAATCTTTTGCAACTCAATACATTGAAAATTTGTCTCTTTTATTTGTTTCCTAAAATGTTTTTTAATCTGTCCCGAATCCTTCCAAGTTTGCTAATTTTGTAATTGTAGAGTTTTTAAAAACATCTTATACCGTTTCAGAAAAGAATTTAAAAGGTATCGATCTTCGAAGGTTATGACGCAAAGGTTATTTCTTTCTATAACGGCGAATCATTTGGGAATTAACGATAATCTATTTTATAATATTACTAAGAAAAGTTTGAGCAGTTTAATTATTACTGCTTTGAAACTTTATGTCTAGCAACATTTCCCCCACCTTCAAGTCGATGAGCATGAATTAATATTAAAATAAATTAATAAATTAGTAAAATTGCTTTAGGGTGGGTGGCAGACATGCAACAAAATATCGTATACTAACACCGTCGCATACAGATTATTGTTAAGCGTTTAAGCTATTGTGTACCGTTAATTACAGCGTATCAAGACGTTAGTGCGTATCGTATCAGCAAGTACTCGAGCGTCTCACCAATTGTGGAATATTGTTAGCTATAGTGCAATAATAAAATTTTGCGTAACACTACGGAAAAATGTTCCTCCCAAAATTCTCCCAAACATTATTCTTTCCTATTTTATTATATTACTTAGAATGTTTTGGATCGCAGAAAACCTCTTTGCTTTAACACATTAAAGTAAAATAAAAATAAACATTTTACTGTTACGTAGCACCCACACTAAGGGAATTTTTCTAATTTATTAATTAATTTTAATATTAATTCATGTTCCAACAATATCCTTGACTTGATACTTTTTAAGTGAAGTTTGGAAATGGTGAGGATTCCTTCGATATCTTGCTAGACATAAAGTTTTAAACCAGTAATATTTAACCTATGCGTATGGTGTAAAGATTCGGCTTAAACATAACCTTTTCTGTGTACGTTAATCACATATTCTAAAAGATCTTTAAGCTTGGTAATACTCTCCCATTTATATTTTCATCTAATGTTTCTTCGTCCTACAGTTACGGTAAAGAAACTGAAAATTCGCCAGTTTTCGAAGGAGTGTTTCTTCCCATCAAAGTAAGTTACAGGAGATAAAATTGCCATGGCCATATTTTGCTGCGCTCTACATGTCCACGCAAGTCACGCAGAACCTGTTCTTGTTAGTAGGATTTGTCTATGTTGAATAAAAATTAGGGCTGACCAAATCGAATGACTCCAAGGGTATACAACTGCTAATATATACTAATAATAATAATATAGTTTGACATACATAACAATATTGATACGTAATTTATAACAATACTAATACAGTTTGACGGTATATAACGCTCTACCTTAATTTTACGCCAACCTTACTTCAAATAAAAATGTAGATATGAGACGATTTCGTTCGCGGTAAATTTGCGTAGATGATTGCCAACTAACATACTTTTGGTGTGTCTGTCTGTAATTTTTAAAACGTGTTAAAATGCAATTTTTATTACCTCAAAATATCACAAAGTACATAAAATAAATGAATAAAATAAAAAATTACGTATTTGGTATCTCGATACCTGTGCGTATATTTTTGGCTTCTTTCCAATCTAAGTGCCTATGGATGTAAATCGCTGTCAGTAAGTTTTCGACTACGCTCCAAAGCTATTATTAGAAACAAAAAAACGTGATTAAAACACTTAATCTTTATGCATTTGATAATCCTATCAGTTCTGTCAAAAAGTATTTAAAAAGTTCAGTCTTATCAAGTAGCGCCGTCATCAATATTCTTCATAATCTTGATGTATTAGGAGACTCGTGTATATATGCTAAGAAACTTTTTGGTATCTAAATATGTATCTGCCATTCAGTTTTATTTATTTTTAATGAAAGATTTCTGTTAGATATTTCTGATTTTACTGCATACTGCAAAAAAATAAAAACCTGTTACTTAAACTATTTCTATAACTAGAACGAATCACAGACAGATAATATTAATTAACAAATAGCGGCTAACGTGGGTTGCGACTTGTATTGATCCGGTGGGTTTTACCGCGCATTCTGAGACAACTATGGCCGCTTCAACATGGCATCCAAGTACCATTATAAGAGTCACTCCCGTTCTGTTCAATTTTGTGTATTCTCTGGAAATTGAATATTACTCGTAACAGTAAACCACAAATTCAGCGGATATTTTTCAAATATAAGAAACG
Organism: Trypoxylus dichotomus; assembly: GCA_023509865.1. NCBI lineage: Eukaryota > Metazoa > Arthropoda > Insecta > Coleoptera > Scarabaeidae > Trypoxylus > Trypoxylus dichotomus. The sequence continues at coordinate 26,849,372 of CM042081.1, forward strand.
CATTCCTGTAAATATCGTATTAATAAAATTAAATCAATTAAATATTACTGATATGATGAGTAATCTTTTAATCAAAGGTATGTCATTTTATCTTTTATGACAAAGAAGAGATTCTTAGATGAAACGCCAACTCCCCATATTACACTTACGTAAAATATCAAGGCGACAATTGGAAAGTAATTCGAGTTCTCTTTTACATTACTCTGTATTCTTGAAAAGCAATTGGAATCGATTTGCTCACTGAGAAAAATAGAAAGTTATTTCAACAAATCTTGCAGTTTTTAAAATAACGGGAAAGTAATTGAATTGCTTTAGCTTTTATTTAGTTAAGCTTCATTATGAAACTCTAAACTAAACTTTCCTTTACAATTTATGTCTAAAAACTGTTTAGTCAAAGCAGTGCCTTCATTAGACAAGACTAAGTACTAAATTCTAAATTTAAACTAGATGACTTAATTTATTATGTAACATATCTCATAATTATGATTATAAGAGTGGTTTTACAGGAATTCTAGGTACTGTTTCATTAGTTTGGGCATACAGTAGCCCCGGAAAACACCCTAATAAAAAATTACTAATAATTAAGCTCATTCAAGATGTAAATTATTATACCCTAATTGATTCCTTAGTAATACATTTAAGCTTTTAAGATTGTTAGTTCTTAAATGTTCTAACAGATTTAATTTAGTGCCTTCATTTTCAACATCTAAAGTTTGGAGATCGCAATTGGAAGTATGATTTTCTTGTAATGTATGATTAGCGAACGTCGCATGCTGTTCTCAATTCTTGTACGAGTTATAGTGTTCCGCAAATCTTTTCTCAAAGGTGCTAGTTCTGTCAACATTTATCTTTCCGTATCTACACATCAACGTATAGAGCTTAGATTTTTTTATTCCTAAATGTTTTATCATTATTATTTTGAATGAACTTAGACAAATTATTATTGGTTTTGTAAACCACGTTAATGTTTCATTTTTCTTTTAATCAAGCAATATTTACGGAGTAATTACTTTCTTAGGTTTAATTCTATGTCAAAGTTTTCTTGTGAAGGAGCGCATGGAATTGGTCTACGTAGCTAACTTCTATCGAAACGGATGTACTAATGAATTGAGTATTATGATATCTGTATGCGATCCTTTGTGATAAACTGCGAGATTGTGTTGTTTAAAAGACCGGACTACTCTAAATATGTTTGGGGCACTATTAGTTATAAACATGAATAGTTGATTTTTTAAAACTTGAGATTTTTCTATTGTGTTTAGCACCTCCTTTGCAATTGCTTCAGCGGTACTAGTTTACTACTAACTTTACTAGTTGGTAAAATTGAAAGTAACCATTTAAGTTTATTGTCATTACCATGACGTTAAGCAAGCATTTTTTGACAATCGGTGGAGTCGTCAACACATAACCAAACTTTTTTATTTTTTAGTTCTGGTTTAATGCCATTTTCAATGTCATCACGTACCGATTTTATTTTTTTTTTTTCATAAAGTTGTCCAGTTATCTGAGTAGGTGATTTTAAAGTGAAGAAAGAACGCTACCTAATAAAATAAATGGTATATTACATGTAAGTAATGTTGATTCTCAATCGAGTATAAATGGACTATTTAACCCAACATTTCTTTCTATTTGTGTGCTGTATACTATTTTCGGTCAGTAACAGAGTATTAGATATGCGTTAGCTCAATTCACTCAATTCACTTTGGCGATATGTATATTAAAGACATCTTTCGTTTTTTCTTTGGAAACTTTTCTAGTTTCATAACAATATGTTTCGCGTTTAGTGCAATTTTATGTTTAAGCATCTCTACGATATTGCTTGTGCTACTGTAATCATATCAATCTATCGATTAGGGTTATTAAGGGTACAGATTAAAAGCAGGGGTCGACGTGCCAAATAAAGACCATTGTAATTTTGGTGCTAATTAACAACATTCTTTCTAATAATACGACATGATGATAGTAAATCTATCTTCAATATAATCTTTGTCGAGCTACTAGTCGTATTAAAAACCGAACGTGTAGATCTCTCTTATCGTAATAATCCCTTAACATGAATGAATTTGGTTTATCAAACAACTCCTTTCCAAAATATTAAAACTAATCGTAATTACAATATTTTGGTTAATTATTTCTTTACCACTGCACTTATTGTTTTCTGGTTTTATCTATTTGGCCATTTCTCTTTCGCACTTCTAAAATCAAGAGTAAGAAGCAATTCTATTTTTTGTTATAATACATATGTGACGCCCAAACAAACCGAATGCCTTTAGGATATTTTATTCTTGGTTATAAATTAAAGACTCATAAACACGCCTGAAAGTTTTCATAGACAGACTTGATCTTAATTATAATATTACTTAAGTGTATTTGGCATCTATACATATAATACAAAATATTATTGAGGAAAATATATTCTTCAGCAGGGGTAATACTTGAGTAATAACTGAGAAAATGTAAGAAAATTTGCAAATAACACATTTTTGCAGAAGAAAATTTGTACAAATTTTTCGATATTTTGAGGTTACGAATATGGAGTAATAAGAGGGTATTAGACACATCGTCATCGCCTCAAAGGCTACTTTGGTTGAGATAATAAGAAGCAAAAATAATATCTAAACTATGAAGTACCATAAGTTTTGTACAGTTTGTTTTGACTTTAAGTTCACTTCGAATTCCCCCTAATTCATTAGACACAGGAAATGCAGCAAACCATTTTAACTACTGAGGAACCACATCGAGGCTAATTTATTGGTGAATGAATAAACACCACATCACCTAATATAAAATTGTGGTATTTATACAATGTCTGCTAGTGTAGTTTACACATGAACATTTATAACATTTGCTATACTACCGCAATGTTACACAACTGTTTTGTAAGCTATTCTAAGTTGTTTTGAACTGTTTTCAAAAGGCAAAATAAAATAGGGGAAGAAAATTGTACTGGTTGAACTTAACATACTTTATTTGCTAAAACACAAGCACAGTAGTTTGAAAAACAAATAACAACGTGCTTAAAATTATATCAAACATGTAATTTACTTAAAGTACTATACTAATATAAGTTGCATAATATATTACAAACAGAATACATATTTAGGAGTCTTGCAGATTTGTTGTTTTTCACAATCTGTACAAAAGAGAAGAACCTGCAGAAAGATTAATTAGATTAAGGTACTTAAAGAAAATATATACACATATTTGATTTTACGGTGTAGTAACTCCTCAAAATAGGCATTCGTTTCGGCTATCGTCTGCCTATTTCTCCCAAATCTATTTCCACTTAGCCATTTTTTCAAGTTTGGGAACAATAAAAAATCACCCGGAGCCATACCTAGTAAATATGATTAATAATGCAGTAATTCGTATTTTAATGGAACAAAACCTTTTTCATGAATAAATACGCTTATTCTTCAATCGGTTTCTAAATATATGTGTACATAAACATTGTCAGTTATTGTCCTTTCCTACTGTAAATAATCAATAAAAGTTACGCCTTTGAAATCCCAAAAAATCGAGGCCATAATCTTATTGGTCGAAGAAAATGATGTTGTCTTCTTTGAAGCACGTTCAACAGAAGAAATGCATTGCTTTGATTGTGTTTTTGTCTCTGGAGTGTAGTGATGTATCCAGGGTTCATCTACATACATACGGTAACATATCGACGAAAAGATTCTCTTGGATTTTGTTTAACCTTGAGCATGCAATATTTGAAATTGTAACACGAGTTCGCATTTGATCAACATTAGGCAGCCGCAGCACCCACCTTGCAACATAATTTTTCGTCCTTAAATATTGATTTAAAATAATATTTACCAGTTTGGTCCCGATGTTTACGGCATTAGCTATCTTGGGCACTTTCACTCAGTGGTCGCTCTTTAGAATTGCATCGAGTTTAAAGTCCCGAACGTACATCTTCATTGTTATTCACATAACCACTTTTCAAAGCAATATAACACTTACAAATCATTGCATGGACAGCAAAACAAATTCGCAATAATATTTACATTACATTTCTTCAGTTTCTTTAATAGTTCTTCCACGTAAAAAATCAGTACACAAAATTATTTTTTTTTATTATAAAAACTTATCTATAACAAATTTGGGCGAAATGTTAAGAATAGAATTAATGCCCGATATTAATAAATTAAAAGCAAACGTGTAGGCGCATTTCCCTCCCCCGAATTCGGTGTTACACCAATTGGACCTCTAGCGATGGAATTGATGACTACTCATGCCTTATGTCTTCCTTGACGGTCAAGAGTATTAATTGTGTTACTGTATACATTACTTGTAATTTCACAGTGAGAGTTGTAAACTTACACTACCGAGTCCCCAAATTTACATTCCAGTATGTACTAACATAAATTAGGGATTTTCACGTGTATTTTTACCTATTTTGAGAAAAACATGTGCTCATTTAAATGTACAAGTTGGTTTACTATTTAACAAAAGGTGTTGCTAACATATTATTTCTGTAAGTATCAGCCAGGTTTTATGAATACATAGAAAAAGCCTAGTATATACCAACCTTGAAAACGACCATCCCGTAAAAATTGGCATATAACGTCTTTATATATTTTATAAATTATTAAAACTAATTTAGAATTTTATTCACCTCAGGGCGCGAATATATATATTTTACTAAAATTCTAAATTGTAGTTATGACACATTAATTTTTGTTCCTTATGTAAGTGAACCATAATAAAATATCATAAAACCGATTTTGCTGAACATAAGAGTTTTTGGAACTATCATATCTACAATATTAAAGGATGTTTAAGTGGTCATACAAGTAGGATGTAGACATCATGTTCTATATTACCGGTACCCCAAAAGCAAAAACTACTGGCAATACCTAAACAACATTAGTTTAGTGAATGTTTATGGGAATATTAAGTAAATAATAACAATACAACTATTTATATGTACTTGCCTTTGTTTGCTAAAAAATGCAATGTATGTGACATGTATCGATCTATTACGATAATCATTGTCTTTTACACGAATTTGAACAACTTAAATTATGACTTTTACCTGATTAGGAGTAAAACATAACTTTAAAGAACTAGCAAGAAACCGCATTGGAAACCTTGCTAGAAAAGTTTTTAATAATAACTTGGCTCCTATAAGTATTTTGATAAATTATAAAATATTTTTTATTGTGTGTGCATTTCGCCACAAATAAGTTTATGGGCTAGCTACATCTTGGTGCTGAAATAAGACGAATATATTCCTTCGATTATTTTAACAACCTCATTTGGTTGAATGTTACAATTTCGTTTGCAAATCTTTCAGTTAAGGTCTTTGATTATGTGACACAACTATTTTAAATTCTGCACTACTCCGCAATAAATATTTTACACATTCACTATATGAAAACTGCACCAGGAGACTTTTTCCCCGGATAAAACATAGCAATCAAACACCAAAAAACTAAATTATCGAGAGGGTACTTGTAATTATTTTTTTATGTTGATTTAATTATAATAATTGCATATGTTAACTACATCGTTAGCAAACATGTTACTTATTACTAATTAAGAGAAAAAAAAAGAAGCCTTGACATAATCTTCGGTAGTGTATAGCATCCTATTGCATTTCCATCTCACAGTTTAAAACTAATCCAAAATAAACGAAAAAAAATTCTGCACGTATATCAACCATTATCTCTTTTTCCTCCTAATTACTGGCAAAATAACTTAATACCCATAATAACAAATAATACTATTGATTTCAGAATTGTTATCAACCGCAGAATATTGAAAGAACATTTTAGAATTACTCCACAAGTACACTTCACGTGGCTGTAACTATCAATACTAACTAATATAAATTTTTGGGACTGCTAACTTAATAGCCACCTTATGTAAATGATATTTTCAGTTTGTTCCAAAGTCAATGTAATCGTTTGTTTAAAAGACATATGAGTATGCAATTTGTTGGTTAATAAAACTTATTTTCCTTCGCTCAGGAAGATAGTGACATGAAACCAATAATTTAATTTATTTTTTGTTGCATTAAGCTTCTTTTAATTGTGTTCGTTACGGAGAAAAGTGTATGAACAGAATGGAAGAATAAAAATCGGACAAATGTAATAGCGATCAAAAAGAAGAGCAAAGCTGTTACATACAGCAAGAGCATGTCTTTAAAACTTATGTATTATTGCAATATTGGTTTCCCCAAATGAATGTGTTTGGATCTCGATTTTATTAAATAAATTTAGAAAATGTCGATATTGCTTTATTATACATATGAACTAAATTATTTATGCGTTTAGTTTTTATATATGGAGTTTATAACACACCCTTATTTAAATTATATTTTAAATCCCTAATTATGAAGAGATCGTAAAAAGAGACTAAACACTGCGTGCTATAATTAGGGAGTTACATTTCGTGAGAAACTGAGACTAATATATTTTTGATACTTTCATCGGTAAATTACGATAAAAGCTAAAGTGCAAAGAAAATATATAAACATCTTCATTTCTTATATGTTGTGTGTGCGCTGTCTACACATATACAAGCACACTTATCGCCTAAACTTAAAGTCAACATCAGAACTACAAGAACTTATCATAGTTCTAACATTGTTTACACGTGTTCATCTTTTTTCGTATTAGCCGCTTTCGAGTACCTGAATAAACACAAGATATAAAATTTATCGTTTCTGGACGACGTTAAGAGAAAATAACTTCAACAGCATGTTTTCGTATACGGAATGATCGCTAATTAAGTTGACTGAATAACATTTTGTGATTAATTAAATCAAGCCCTTATTTGAACTAAAAATTAAATCAATTCACCTGTTCCTTGCGATATATCCACAATCAGATAAAGTACAAATATTCGGCACTCATTCAGTGACTACAGCGTAATCAGCGACAAATGAAGGAAAGTGAAATTTACAGCCCCCATACTTTTTAATTTCTATCTATTGAATTTAAAATATTGCGGCATACCATGCGTTTTATAACACACCTATAGAACCAACTAGCAATATATATAAGAACCTATCCTAATAAATAATCATCGAAGTAAAAATATTTGGATGAAATGTATAGAAAAACGCTTTAAATTTAGCAGATCTATTGCATCATTTCAAAATGTTAAAAAGGAAAACACTCACTACAGATGAGTACAAGATCGTAAATTGTGTTTTTTTGATCGTGCAGTTTCTATTAGCTATGGTCGCTTAGGATCACCATTCAATTGTCAGTAATTAAAGCAAGTTGAACGACCCCACACATCTACAGAGAGAAATTTGTTAAGCGTAGCATATGGGTTCTGTACTCCACCTTCTTTCATCAAATAATAAATAGTAAATAAAGTTTGCAACAAATCGCAAAAATCATGCAAATATTCCAAGGCTAAATAGTATCTCAGACTTTCACGGCAGTTTGACATAGTAGTAACGGTTGTCGGGGTCCGCCATGTCACTAGTTCTTTTGTCCCTGACGTTTCACGAACAACTGCGGTTCGCATTTTGAAAGGTATCTTTGAAAATGAATGAAAATTTATTAAAGAGATTTATTTCTAGACTTTACGTAAGAAAACTTTTACAAAGTTGATCTTTTCCAATTTCTGTTATGCGCCGTACATGTTTACAGTTTAAAATTTCCATAAAATTATCAATTTCTATATGGTTCTAAGCATGTATACGTATCTAAAGCAACTCAAATATAAAAACCACATTTTGTGGTGAGTCCTGAGCCACAAAGCAATTAAAGAAAATAAAGTGGTTGTTAACCTAGCAGAAGATACAGCGAATAAAATGCCTTTCATCAGTCCAGAAACTTAGCGATTAGAGGATAGGAAAAACTGGAAGGTTTCATACCGCCGAAGGCATTCATATTAATTTTGCCAACAACATTAAAGACAACGTTATTTTTTATCAAAGGGATTGTTAAAGTCACTTGCAAAGTTGTACATGCAAACTACGGATCTTTTGGTGATATAGCGAATCAAGGAGGGATATTAGGGTATGCAATTGAATTATTATAATCGTCAAGCTTCTTTATTAAACATTTAAGCAATTGGCAACAATTTTTGGCTTTATTAAAAAATTATTGGAGTAGTATAATCGGCAACGAAAATATACAAAATTTCATATTCACGCATCAAAATCAGGTACACACATTTAATTGACCCAATTGTATATTTGTAGTTTCTGTACTAAGATTCGGAATTATTTCTTCGTTTAATTGACCTTCATTTTGACAGACTCTACAATATAATACCCAGCCTTTAAAATTTACTTGAAACCGAAACTAATTAGAGACAAATTAATTGATTCAGGCAAATTATACATATCGATTCCACTGCACAAATCATAATTTATTATTGCATACGTGTAATGAATAATAAGTAAATTCTGTGTTGACCTTCTACGTATCTAATCAAATTGCTCATATAACTCATTAAACATCTGAACCTCATCTAATGTAAATCTGTGTATAGTAAAATCTCCCTTATTTAACGCTAGACCCCAGAATCAACATGTAAAGTGATTTATGTTACAAGTTAAGCCGTCCAAATATATAAATAGGGTAATGCACGCGGCCTGGCAGCCACTATGGTGGACGTAGCTGGTTATTAGAGACCACGGGGTTCCGCAATATATGTGCTTCCCCACCGACGCCCTTGCACTCTTCTTAATAATGCCCCGGAGAGAATAACTTGTTCGTTAACTCACCGGGTGATTGTTCAATAATCATTATATAATTGAATATTTTTAAATTTGAATATTGGGGTCCATTAAAGTATTCCAAATATAATGTTCTTGTTATTTCCAAATAATTCTTCAATATTTGAATAGTGGATATTTATTTTGTCAGTATTATCTGTAAGAGGTGCCATACTAATTGTCAAATGAATATTCGCCTCACAATCAAACAATGCGGACGTAGATTTAACACCACTTTAATATGCTCTGATATTTTCTTCCCATCTACTTACGCAGCTATTTAAAATCAATAGGAGTATATGGAAATCATTTGGGATGTATAAAGATGCTATATTTCAATTTTATTTCTTCTCGTGTGTTTAGTGACTTGTATAATAAATAAGATTGTAATGAACTGGAATAAAATGCATATACAGGTCTGACAAATTATGCTTCTAGCCCCCTGAATGCTTTCACCACAGTAAATAATTCGTAACAGCACTAAATAATACAAAACAATAGCTAACTAGCTAAACAACACCAACAAAAAATGATATGTATAATCAGATTAATCTTGTTTCAGGACTGCGCATTTATATGAAACCGCCAATTTCAATGCACCAGCCTTCAATTGCGGACCTTCCGAGTTGTAAATTTAAATCAAGTGTTTTCTGTTTTTCAGTTCAATATATCTTTTTCTTTTATTATTATAATATTTACATCTTCTTCATTGCAGTATCTAGTCATATTGTGTTAAATAAATTTGAAGTCTTCATACGTAATAGTCGCATACCTACAAAAATGCAGCAGTCGTTACTTTCATTATAGTAATTAATATAAAAAATAGAGTTTTAAAAAGAAGTAAGCTACACCTGCTTATAAAGAAATGCTCAATATAAATATATCTCATATGTATACGTTTACGCAGAAATTTCACCAAAGATGACTCATTATAACAACTGTTTCGAATTTAGTTAAACACTACTCAACATTGACACCGATCGATGATTCAGAAAATACGTACCACAGCAGATCCCTAAATCCTCTAAATGGCTATCATCTTCTCGGGGCAACCAGCAGATCCACTCCCTGCTCGTTCGGACGTCTGATTTATGAAGAACATTTACGTTTCCACTCGTCCTCTATCCCAAAAAAACGTAACATGAGAAACATATTCGACGTGTTCTATATCCTTTCGGGATTTTAAATGAACATCTGTGAATTTAGCTTTTTGGTTAAAGTTTTATAGGTTTAACAATTGTTTGTTTTCCATTAAGCACTTTTTACAAAGAAACTAGTGCATAAAGTTACATTCATACTATTTAGCAATTTCTTAATTCAATTAATGTTCTTCGCTTCATATTAATGCTATTTAATAGCATAAAAATAAAGACGATCGAGACGTTGTAAGACTTAATTAAGAAAATATTTTTTTGCTTGTGCAGGAAATATATTCTTAATATAAAATCATCACCAAATAACAACATTCAAAAGTGGGGCTGGCAACTTCATCTATCATAAAACGTGGAATATATGATTTAATCAAAAATTAACCACTTAAAGTAATTATGGTAACATTTATTTATAATGTTTTAGGTGAAACCAATATGTAAATGTACTATTAAACTTCTTCATCTACATTTTATTACAAGAAAGCAATTATTTTCCTAGTCGTTTTATATTCGGAATTATATCTTAAGAATAATGCTAATGTGATTTAGAGAATTTCAATACACACATCTACATGCCTATTCCGCCTAAGAAGTTATAAAGAGAGAAACAAGTTGTTTACAATTGCTTTGAGATGAAAATGTAAACATAAAATAAATAAAAAATCTCTTGAGAAACCTGAGGAATGAGAATTACCGTCATTGTTACTTTTTTCGCTACCAATTAAGAGTTTTCTGAGCATAACTCACTTCTTTCTAAATGCAAGCTTTATGTATTTACTAGTACCCCACGGGTAATAATAATAATAATAATAATAGTAATAACAATAATAATAATAATAATAATAATAATAATAATAATAATAATGATAATAATAATAATGATAATAATAATAATAATAATAATAATAATAATAATAATAATAATAATAATAATAATAATAGTAATAATAATAATAATAATGATAATAATAATAATAACAAAACATCCTCGAAGCTACATCGTGAGGTTTGACTTACCCCGCAAGCAAACAGGATATACGACCAAGTACAAAATTTAAGCGAATACTTTCTGTAGAAAGTGAAAACGAGTGAATTACAGTGAAGTTATCGGATACTAGTTACAATCCAGGAAAACTTGAAAAGCTAGTAGAAAAGTAAGCCATTGCATGGGAAGTACATTACAAGGGTAGAAAGTGAGAATATTAACACAAAATACTCAAAAGCGTGGCTACAAACCAGAAACCTCTTTGTGGAGACGAAGGGATTCCTACACAGAACCAGGTAATAACCTCGAGGGTATATAGGAAAAAGATCGCCAAAGAACACATACAAAATGTAAAATACCGTATGTGCGGAGAAATTAAGAAACTATTGACCATCTACTGACAGGATGCTTAGTAATAGCCGCTAAGATCTATCTGGATCTAATTTGCAAATCTGACAAATATAAAAATACGAAATAGTAATTGAAGCAATCACAATCATAGATAATCAAACTATATTAAGGTAGTAAACTAGACTAGTATTCGGTTTGTGTTTTGTACCACGTGCTTTAATGGTGCTTTACACAGAATGTTCGTTTGCCATCTTAGAGCTACACACGTGTTTAATAATAGTGTACGAATAGTACACTGAAGTTTATTTGCGAAAGCAGCACTGGCGAATTAATGTTACCAATTACCAACTTGATCAAAAACCTTTCACCAGTCCCATCTCGTCGTACTCGCAAGGACTCTAATCCACGTTGCACGAGTACACTACTGCAATCGATTATCCATTGTCATCTCTTGTACCAGGAATTCGTAATGTGAACGATCCTTTTCACATTCTTAATTACGAAGTCTTTTTTTACGAAATAAATTATATTCAAATTTAAGCATACATAACCAAATCTTAGACGATGCCGTAGTTTCAATAACGAATGTTTTACGAATACCCTCATCAATAGCGGTTGATCCATAAGCGCTTAAAAGGTCTTGACCATGCTTCTTAAAATATGCCTGAAATCGTTTTCAACTGTCAAATATTAATTTTCTGGGGCTAAGGTCTAGCCTTAAATTAATAAATTTGCATAGCTTTACATCAAAACTGGTTATCAATTGGAATATCATGTCAGGTTTTTGGAATATTTGTTAGTTAAGAGAATTTAACAAAATTTGTTGTACTCTTATTACAAGTCTTACATTACTTGTCTATTCCATTATTCTTGGATTATCGCGAGGTTATTGAATCACCCAGTAAAAGCTATTTTATTTGATAATCATTCACCGAGTTATTGCCGTCCAAAGCACGTTTTAATTTGGGAAAGAGATAAACCGCTATGTGCTAAGTCGGCACTATACAATAGAAATTAAAAAAGTAATCAGCACTTGGTGGTTATCATCTTTTCCGCAGGCTAAAAGATTCACGCTTCACAAAACGGTCGTTAGTGATTAGTTCACCTGACGGCAACCAAGCAACAATAAGTATTTGAATTTTAATGGAAACTCTACGTAGAAAGATAGTATAGAAAACGTAATAAGTACACGACTAATTTTATTTCATTCTCTCAACTAATAGATGACAGAAAAAACCGTTCTAAGCTTACACGCCAATAAGTAATAAGCATAATTCTACGTTATTTTCTTACAATTATAACAGAATACACGAATTGATTGATAAGCATGATAGCCATTTGATTTGAAATTAACTAGAGCGGTAACGTAAATGTGCAAAGAATGAATTGGGAAAGGTTAGACGAAGTGTGTGAATATTTGGCGTGCATTGCTTGGTTAGTTGGAATAAAACCGCATAAAACCGTGTTACGGGAACTTTGTTTTGGAATTTTTTATAAGATTAATTGATGCAATTATTAAAATATATTATCAAAAAAGCAATGTTTTTCTGCACATATTATTTTTATTATGGCATAATTAATTTCGTTCTGAAAATGCATGGATATGTGTTATTATTATCTAAACACGAAGAAATGCACATAATACCAATTTCTCAATGGGCCACATTGAACAGCCACTGGAGTTAAAGACAAGAATCCTAGAATAATATTAAAGTTTATTTAAAACATTTAACTATTCCAACAAATTCTAACAGTTCTCGTAAGTGCGGTGCATCGTCTCACCCCTATTTTTATTTCTTGTAAGAAAATATTTCTCTCTTCATGTTTCTAATAAATATATACAGTAAAACTCGATTATAACGTACTCATCGGGACCATACAAAACAGTATGTTAAAAAAGAGTATAACTAAAGATTATGAATATACTATCAAAATGTATTCTTATTTATAAAATAATAAAGATACACAATAATAATAAATAACAGTAGGTAGTATGCAAATACACATAAAAATTTAATTAGTAAAATAGTCAGTAACAAGAGTCTGTTGTTTTGATTTTTTGAAACAAATAGATTCTAAAAAATATTCAATACCTAATGCATTATTTAAAATTATATTGGTAGTACGTTCTTCAGTTTCTAAATATCGTGTCCTTATTCCGGTAAGCGCATGTTCATAACTTCAGCTGCCCTTTCTTCTTCGTTTACTTCATTATCATCGCTCTTATTTTCTTGGAAACTTCCTCCACAAAATCTATATCACTGGGGAAGTAATGAGATTATAGTCCAGTGATACAAATTCATCTATTGTTTCTAGATTCACGATCCTGCAAATTATCTTGTAACCATTTACTTACATACCATATATAATTGGCTCGTTGATATGTACTCAAACCATCGTAGTAAAGATTCATCAACTCTTCCTCGAACTAGTTTACGTGTTCGCTTGAAATTTTTGTTTGTCCATTCTAATGCGAGAATTTTATCTTTATTTTTCATTATGGTAGAAACTGTTGTTTTTCTAAGACATTTAGCACGACAAATATCAGATTGTTTTTTACCACTTTGAATTTCTTTAATCATATTTATTTTCTCTTCAACTGATAATGCTTTACGTCGCCGCTCAGTTGCACTTAATAATCCATTAGAACAAATGTCTCTAACGAACGGTAACTGCAACTCGTGCCAAAAAAAGAATAAGAAAATCTCTTTGGTACATTATATTATGCGCCCCTCCTAACAGCGATTGTGATATGTGAGCTTCTACTGTTCCGTCGAGAAAGGTAATTCCCTGTATCTAACACGCACTGCGTGCTGCTTTATACCAGATTTGTATAAGAAGTATGTTATTAAAAGAAGAATTCTTTTTTAACAAGATCTTTGTACTTTAAAACAGAAGTACGTAATAAATATGTACGTAATGTCAGAACAAAAATAGATTATTTGACATAAGGCTTCGCCGGGACCAAGGAAAGTATACGCTGTATCCGAGAGTACGTTATATAGGAGTCTCTTATTAGCGAGCTCTACTGTATGTTACTTGTCCAGTTTATACTTCATCCAATCTTTCCCTATTTTACCTTATGCGTCCTGTAAATTCTTTATAATGTGTGTAATTAGAACAGCTACATATATCCTACGAAATTGAAATAAAATGTATTATATTACTATAACACGTTTTAACTACATACGTCTAATAAAAAGTTCAATGTAAAAGATTATATACATACGTATGTATACATATTTACCAATGTCTCAGTATGGATGAGAAACTCGTCGATTGTATTAACTCATAACTAATTCATAAAATTTCACGGCTTTTAAATAGCGATCTAATACTCCGTGGAGCCACGTGGCATAGTGCCGCAACACCCCAAGACCGTATTCTCGTTGAACCGCGTTAATTGCATTAGCCACGCCAAATATTCACACGCTTGGTCTAGCCTCTCCCAATTCACTCTTTGCACATTTACGTTGTCGTTCTAGTTAATTTCAAATCAAATGGCTATCACGCTTATCAATCAATGCCGTCCTACCCACACATCGAATCTCTTAATTATGTGGACTGCGAAAATGTGTCGTTCCTTCTATTATAATTATATGGCAAACAGTACTAGTTTTATTGGGAACTAAACAATGGAAGGATATATGCCAGTTGGTCATTTATATTAGGGTAACCCAAGCGTGGTAGTCGATGAATCGTAGTTAACAGCATATAAATTGGGATATTTACGTTGAGTCTTATAATTAAGTGGATGCCATTCAATTAGACAACGGTCACAATTATTACACTAAGCTAAACAGTTTCAGGGTTATTAATAAAATTATTTATGTTAAAAACATTATCGTATTCGTGTTTAAATTTTTGTAATACACGTGTTATTTTTTGAACACCATATAATAATTTCTGTTAATAGATAAATCTAATTTCTTCATACACTTTTGTGTACCTATAATTTCAACTCAAATTCTCTTTTAATTTTGGTTGCATAGCTAACAGATAATAAAAAATGAAATCTAGTTGATCTCAGATTTAAATATATGTATAATCTTCCACAGTTGTAAAGAATTCTTTGTAGCATATGGTAAATATTATACCAACACATAAATATTCTTGCTTTGAATGTGTTTGATTACCACATTATTTTAGTGTCTATGTATATAATTGTGATATATACCAAGTGAGCACAAAAATTAAGTATCAATGTTAAATATTGTGTATTAATATATGTATATTTTACTTCTATTAGAAATTCTGGTTACTTTATATTACCTATACGTAACTTCCAATAACGCTAGAAATATTTTCATTTATAGAAAAGAATCTCCTGATCATAGATCATCTAGTAAGGCACCAGAAATCTTACGTTTCGTTATTATAAATATAATATCTCGTATTCTTCAACATTTTTTAATTGCTGATAGCATAGGGGTAGATATATCGGAAGGAATTCGTCATAGTTTAGTATCGTTACAACTATGCCTCGCTTACAAGGTTCGAGTGATATTAGCGACTTCACCCGGGGTCGCATCGTTGGCCAGAGTGAACGCGGCGCTTCGCAACGTGAAATAAATAAATTTTTAAATATTCCGTTGTCCACAGTTAACCGTGTGATTACATAATTTAAACGCAAGGAAAAAACAACAGCGGAGCCGAGACCAGGTCGTGCCGGATCTTCTGAAAGAAGGGTGCTGGTGCGCGAAGTGTTAAGAGAACCGCGAAAAAGTACAGCTGAGCTTGCGGCAACTTCACAGAAAACTCAGCGCACCGTTCTGCGATACCTCCACAGTATGGGGATGTATAAAAGGGTGGCAAAGAAAAAAACCTCTCCTTACGGCGTTTCAAAAACGGCGCCGAATGGCTTGGGCAATCGAAATGCGAATGAAGCCCGAAGAGTTTTGGCGGCCTGTCATTTTTTCAGACGAAAGCAGATACTGCCAATTCAATGATAGTTGTCGTCCGTGGGTATGGAGACGTTCGTCACAGCAACTGGACGACACATTTTTGCATCAGACGGTGCAATACGGCGGTGTGAACATCATGGTGTGGGGCGCGAGATGGTATGATGGAAGATCGCAATTAGTAATCTGCGACGGAAATATAAATGCGTAAAAATATATCGAAATATTAACAGAAGGACTTCTACCCATATTCGACAACGCCATTTTATCTAAAGAAGACTCCACTTTTATGGAGGATGGAGCACCCTGCCACAAAGCAAGAACAACAACCACATGGAAAGAGGAACAGGGGATTCGGATTTTACCATGGCCAGGCCAATCACCAGACATGAATCCAATAAAGAATGTTTGGCACATAATCCAGACAAATATGGCGAAACGACCCCGAAAACCCAGCAATAAGGAAGAACTCGTGGCAGCTGTTACAGAAGAGTGGTTAAATATTCCAGAAGATACCATTAATCATTTAATAGATTCTATGCCACGACGACTCGCAGCACTTCACGCAAGTAAAGGTGGATCGAGAAAATATTAGTCTAATTTAAAATTTTAAAATATTTTGTGTATATAACGAGAGTAGAATCTTTTTTTAATTAGTAGGTGTCTATTTTATTCTGTCACCCTAGTGTATTTTGCTTTTCTACTAGTCTCCCCAGTTGTGGTAATTAGATACTAAAAAATGTAATTTTAACAAAATTACAAGGATACGGTAGATGTTTTTGCATAAGATATAATTTCCATAATACTTCTAGTTACACTATAGATGTTTTCAAATTAATACAATATTTCGAAAATGGTACTTTTTTGGATTTAATTTATACCCTTTCTATTCCACATTTCGTTGTCATTATTTTAAGGTTTTTCGGGATTTTTTAGAAGATTGAATTTCTATTCCGCTATGAACATCATATTGTCATTGTCAGGTCTACAACTATAAATGTGCTTTTCTACTTGCGATGCATTTTGCATTGGAGTTCATTTAATTGCACACAAAATATTATTTTAAATCCTTGCACCACGATGTGCGAAACCAGAAACGTGCAACATGTAATTCCACATCTGCAACTTACACAACGCTAACTCTACTGCTTAATTGAACACAATTGCATTTAAATTACTCACGAAACCTTAATTTTCTAATTCTTAAAAATCGACATTTCCTCATCCGCACTTGAATCGAATAATCCGAGGCTTTGAGCACGTAAATGTTTGTATTTCTGTAATTCGTTCGCAAACACACGGATAATATTAGTGTATCAGCTATGACTAAATAATGATCAAACTGGGAGAACGGATTAACTCGCAAAAACGCAATGACAGTCGAATCAACTATGATCTGCGGCGTCGGAATAAATCCTCACTAGATCATGCGTAACGAATGATATTGCCGCGATTCCTTTCACAACACACACGTTGTATACAAACGTAAATTCCATTTGAACTGCGTATTTAGATGTAGTTTTAGGCATCGTCCATCATCAGTACCTGCCTATATAACTTGATTCGTATATAAAATGCAAACCCACAAACTGTGCTTTATTAAAAAAGCATTTAATAATATTTTTTTATTACCTTTGGAGGTACAATTCTTAATTTTAAGGGTAACATATTAACAGAGAGAGAAAATTTGAAACTACCGAAGATTTATAACTAGAGAATGCAAAATGAGTGGTGCACTGAAAGTATGCATTTGATAGTAGGAAAATGCAATAAAATAAATACATTTTTACAAATCACTACTAGATGGCACGATTGATATGTATCACTACTATCTTAATAACTTGATATTTGTTATTGTGAAAATAATGGCATGATTGTGGTAACTTAGGAAGTAACCGATTTGTTTATTTACGGTGAGCGATTAACAAAACCAATATTAAAAAAGAGGTAATTCACGTGGAGGTTTTTGTTGGATAATTTTTTACGATTTTAGTAAAGGCCTAATCAAAGCAACCAAACCTAAGCAGAATTTTGTGGTGGTTGTGAATCCGTCGGTGATTAAATGCATGAAAGTCCTCCACAATCGGCTGTTATTCAAAAAAAGTATTGATGTTGTACGCAACATGATTGAAGAAGATCAGCAGTGGGATCTGACTAATCTCACTGCTGATTGCATGATCTGAGCGGTGAGACTCCAGTACGTTCGATTTTGCATGAATATTTAGCTATCAAAAAGATCTGCTTCAGATGGATTCCCAATAATTTGGCTGGAGCTCAAACAGAGGTTCAGGTTAATTAATACCCAAAAAGCTGCCGAGGAATTGCAAAATCCGTATACAATATCCTAGCACGAAACTTGGATGTATTTGTATGAACCTGAAACTAAGCTATAATTGTTAGAGTGTTCCAAGATGTGAATTTTACAATAACTGTTAGCACCAAAAAATGATTACTTGTTTCTTCGATTCTATGCAACCATTTCTTTTGGGAATGGAAAGACAGTCAGACAGAAGAGTAATGAAAGCAATTCCGGATATTTTACTAAATCGGATACGTAAAACTTCGGTTTCTATAACAGAAGTGAACTACAACACTGAAATCACCAAAACAAGCATCAGCCCATAAAATGTTAAGAAAACTGATATCCTTATAAGACTTGCAAAGGCTACAAACAAAAGGTAAAGAAAAGCCATTGAATCTCTGTCACCGGTTAGAGAAAATAACGAAAATATTTTATTTCCATTTAGTATACCGTGGTCGGATGAAGCCAGCTTTACGTACAATAGATTACTCAACAGTACCACGTATATACCCTATCTGATATCTAACGATTTACATGTACTCTAAACTTAACCTCATTAGATTTCTTTAGAATTACATAAAAATAAGATATATAGAACAAAATTCAACAATGCAGGAAAAAGAAGTGCAATCTCGGATTTTATTGGAGTTTCATTACATTCATGTGTATTTTTCAAAAAGTTATTAATTCGACCTTAAGACGGACTCTGTTATACACGAATAACAACGGATGACTTTTTGTACAATTGGTTTAGTTTGTCTTGGTCTTACACATAGGAAATATTACATTTCTTCCTTGACATCTTATGCTAGCAAAGCAATATTATTTTAATACGCCTACCTTGTTTTCCACTTTATTATTATTTATTTCATTACCACTACGCGTGTACCAAAAAGGATATTTCATAGTTCTTTCGGTTTTACTGCTGTTCAATTAGTTCTTATGAAACGTCACAATTTTTCTCATCTTGCATTACGTATATCCTTCATCTAGAATGAAGAAATCTTCTCATTTCCACTCTTGACGGAAGAGAGAAAACCGTCGGTAGTACGGCCGGAAACCTTTAGCTGCTATCGTCTACACGACCCCCATCTAATACGTCCATCGAGGGGTTCATTTAGTTTTCCCTGAACACATCGTAACCAACGACCCGTCTAATTGCGGCGCCTGAATGAAGATAGACGAGCTGTACGATTGGTTGAGATCGACCATGTACACTTATTCTTTCTGTCATACATTTTTTATATTCCTTCCCATTTTTTTATATTTAGATGAATATCCAGCTCCTGAATATTGCGCGTAAAATAAGGCACATTAGCAAAATGCAAACTTGATGTTTTACATATCATCTACATATATACTAGAACTAGTATTATTACTCTAGTAAAATTAATGTAACTGATTCCGATTTCATACTTACATTAAATACATACAATAGTTGTATTTAGTGCCCTATTAAAGATCATCTACGAAAAAGGTATATTTCAATTTTTCGATAATCGGTTTTCACATTTATTGAAACTAGGTGTATTTTCTTAGCCTTATTATTAGAGACCGGATTATAGTGCAAAAATTTAATTTAATGTATTTATTATATTTTACGTTTATTTGTAGATGTCTTACACTGATTAAAGTTAATTAATGCTAATTAACTTTAATCAGTGTAATACATCTACATATAGATGTAAAATCTAATAAATAAATTAAATTAAATTTTTGCACTTTGCATATAATCTGGTCTCTACTTATTCTTATACTTCAAAAATTAACATGACTTCCGTATGAGTAAAATTATGCAAGTAATACTCAAAAATTTTAATTTTAAGCGCGTTTTTGGTGTCAATTTTCCTAATGCATAGTTTTATCTTTTTGAGTTCTGGGATTAATAACATTTTGTAGATTTTTTACCTCTTATGTTTGAATTACAAACAATTATTTCAAATTAGTCTGAGCCTCTGAACATCAAATTCAGGTTTGATGATGATTATTCCATTTAATGAAATATTTCCTAATTAAAATCCAAATATGAGCAGAACTCTATACTTGAAAATTTACTTTCCGCAAACAATCCGACGAAACTAAATCGATCAAAACTTACAACCATTCTGGAAAATTCGCTGACACCACAAACCAACTAATAATATTGGTACTAATTAAAGAAGACAATATTATATTAGATTACGGGTTGAGTCAAACGTCAGTTCACAGAATTCTGAAAAAAGGAAAACCACACTTTTGAAAGTCCAATTAATTCTCTGAAAAGACAGAAGATGACCTGGATAGAAGGTGACTTCTTCAAAGCATAATTAACAATAATCTCGCCGTATTAAATTAAATACAAATGGCAATCCGCACTGGTCTTATGAAGTTTACTCCCCAAAGATTTAACGTTTGGACGTTTTTACGTCACATCCGCAACATATTCAATAAGAAACAACTAGATGAATATTTTATTATAAAATGGAGCTCCTGTTCATTATAATCTCCAAGTTCGAATTTGCTAAAAAAAATAGTTTCTTCATAAGAATGGTTTTAAGTATGACTTCAAAAATATTTCATCGGCCAAAAGCATCAACTTCTATGAAAATAATAATAAAATAAAGTAAAGCTGATTATTCTTTTATTATAAGCAGCTTTACTTATACATGTATCTATATATGTACGTATATTTTATTTACACTGGAATTTAAATTGTTATAAACAAATTTATGGAATATTCTTCATGAGTCACTGTTTTGTTACGGATTTTTTCATTGTATGTCGATTTCTAAAAATGCAGCACGCAAGGAGTGCAGAATTGAAAACTAAACAATATTTTTTGTTGCAGGTGTGGTTTAAAAATAGGCGTGCAAAATGGAGAAAACGTGAACGTAACGCAATGAATGCTATGAATGCCGCGGCAGAATTTAAGAGTGGTTTCGGAACTCAATTTAATGGTTTAATGCCAGCATTTAGCGACACCGACATCTATTCTTCTTACAGTTATAACAACTGGGCTAAAGTTCCCAGCCCGCTAGGAACAAAACCTTTCTGGCCTGTTGTACCATCCAACCATCACCAGGGCCACAGTTTACCTGGATTTAACGCCGCTACATCCGTTGCAGCAGCCTCCATGAGTGGTGCAACAACATCTATGTTGCCAGGAGCCATGGGAACAGGATTAACCAGCACACCATCAGCGGTAGCCGCACAACCGTGTCCTTATACGACTCCAACTAATCCATATTCTGTGTATCATCATAGGGCTGGTACTGAACCTTGCACCGCTATGTCGTCAAGCATCGCTTCACTTCGTCTTAAGGCCAAACAGCATACAGGTTTCGTCGGTTACAGCAGCGTCAGTCCGGTAAGATCCAGCTCAACAGGACTGTCGGCTTGCCAATATGCGGGTAGCGGAATCGGTGTTGGGGAGAGACCCGGCTGAGGAAACGAGCAGCCCAATGGGGCATCGCTAAAACATGAAGACCATCAAGACGATTGATAAGAAAAGACAATTAGTTGTAGCCAAAAGGACACAATTTTGTGCAGAAAACATTTTAGTTTACATTAATGTTACGGTGTAAATCAAATACATCCGCGTATTTTGGAAACAATATCGTAAAGGATAGCAGCAAGTTAAGATCTTCTTCGCAGAAGTAAAAAGTGGTGACAATTTGAAAACTTTCTATGTACTAAAGAAACCTACAGCTCTGTTCCTACGTGAGTAGGTACTTACCTGTACAAAACACTACGTTCCCATATTTGAAGTGTTGTGTTACGTCATCTGTTATTACCAGTGTAAAGACCTTTTCGCAGGCTAATATCCATATGAGGTCGATATAAGAGATAGATCAATGTAACTTTGTTAATGTTTCAAATTTGAACTAAATGATAGACTAAAAAACGTACTTTCAACAGTTCCAGTCGAAACCAAATTTCCGTTTCAGAATGGTTTTGGTGGTAGCAATTCCCTTTAATTTTTTTTCCTGAAAAGCGCATACAATCTTTTGAATTCAGAGGCTTGTGCGTAAAGTCATTGAAAGTTCTTTTATGATATTTCCATGCTTACTGCAAACTTTTGCAAACCAAGTTCAAAATTTTCATAACCTTTCATGCATACCTTATGTCATACACTTTACTATTTAAGGGGATAGAATAGATGCCTGTAAACAAAGGAATGGTAGACGTTAAACAGCTTAGTAGTTAAAAAGTTAAAGAAATGTTGCAACAAAATGCATTTTTTTGTAAAACGACTAGATCCCCTTTTAACCTGGCGATTAGAAATAACATATTGCTAACATTAGTACAAACAAATTCCAAGATTAGCGTTGATCTCAAGCGGAAATTGTTTAATTTAGTAAAATGTATTAGATTGCAATCATCGTCACAAATTTATTTAAATAACACAATTATGTCTTTTTGAATAAACTTAGAATGAAAGGGCTCGAATGTTTCATTTGAGCCTATAATTTTCTGAACTTGACAATTGTACCCAAAAGCATAAAACTTCCACGTATCAGTAATATACATATATTATCCATATCTCTGTTACGTCTAGCGCAAATATAAATAATAACCTCCAATCACATTTTATACAGTGATAAAAAATCAGAAATGATTTAAAATGGCCGATGTCACATGAAAGCCATACCAAATCTAACTATTTCAATTAATAGTGAAAATAGTCCATTATTCAAAATATTCGATGTGGTACAAGAGTAGATAGCCTAAAATACGGGATATTATTGTACCTCTTAATAAACAATTTAACAATGGTGTGAAACGTAAAGTGCAATTTCATTGTGATGACAATGACAAGTAGAACGAGTGGAGATAAAAAGTTTGTTGAAAGTACAGCATTTATATAGCTACTACTAGTAAGTGCGTACATTAGGTTATTAAATTTACAACATTTTTTATTTGCAATTACAATCAAGAAAATACTTACTTACGTACTATCAACATTTTTAGTGACTCCGCATTTTGTTACCGATTATGTGCCATATTTATCATCGTTTATTTTTTTTGTATATTTAATGTTTTATTTGACATTTGTGTGTACGAAAGTAAATCACTTTGCGATCATCAACAAAGAAAAAAACCGAAGATATTTTATCACTATTTAGTTCATACAGATTACATTTAAATACGGGTTAGCGAATCGACTAGATAATGGAAGATTTATTAAATTTAATTAGACGTGATATACTGAAAAATAGCTTCTGGTTACTTTTTTTCTGTAATAGAGCAGTTTAGTCAACGAAGAAAAACTGCCTGATATGTAATTTCTACTAGAATATTGTGCAATATTAGATTAAATTGTGCAAAATCGAATTTTAAGTTAAACACTAAAAATTAATCATCAAATGTCAAGTAAATTACTAACTTGTGCTCAATTTTTATTGTATAAATTATATGACGAAATGTATATATATATATATATGTATAAGTTTTATATAGATTTAAAGTGCCAAAATTATATTTTATGTTCATGTTTTTTTTTGCAGAATAACTATATTTATGATACGTAAGGTCAGTAATGTAAAAGCGTAGTACAAAGAGAGATCACATACGAATGCTAGAGTGCAGTGTAACATATTAATTGTGACATTAATCGTTAAAAAGCAGAAGAAAACGTATTCACTGAACAGACGAACTTATTCAACGAAGAGGTCCTTACTATGTTGTAAACTGCTGTCGATAAAATAAAACGAAACATAGAAAGTATAGTTCAAAACCAACCAAATCTATTGTACTTAATTTAATCCTACTATACTCTGCATATCGTTTGTAACTGTATAAATATTTTCAGTCATCTAGTCAACAATAAAATTATTCCATACCATTTAATGGTTTTATTGAAATAATTGTTTAATTAGATTGCTAATTTAGGAGGACGCCGCTCCGGTAATTAGAAAATAGAACGGCTGCAATATCGAGCAATTTTTAATAAAAAAAAGGTAAGTACAGACTATATTGAATAAACAAAGATCCAAAGAACTACAAATGTGTTAAGAAAGACTATAACAAAAAGCAAAATTAATATACAGGAGAAATTATGCCCTTCTTACAAATTCGAAAATCGATCCCGACCGTACTACTACTGTAAGGGTATTTATCGTTGTATATTGTAATCGTTTTGTTCCATTATTTTGCTACTACTGTATATTTACTTTTGTTGATTGTTTTATTTATTTAGTTTTAAATTTAAAAAATAAAAACGGTTCACTTTAGGGATAAGATTTATTAGATAAGCTAACTTTAAAATCATCACAGAAAGTCACATGAAAATTAGCGGTCCCCAACTCTTTCTATATTTTTCTAACCAACTTCGTCGTAATACACCCCACACTGCTTAAACTTAGTAATCTACATTTTTTTTTTAGCTTTCACTATATTAACCCTGCAGTTAATCATAGAAACTTTTTGTGAGTTGAATACAAAAATTTATTCAATTATACACTTAGAAATGATTCTACACCTCTTACATACCTAGTTGTAAGGTTTTAGAATATATGAGGTTCATAAAAAATTCACTGCAACACAAAAGGCATTTAAATTGAAATACTAATTCTAGAGTGGGTAGGTGTTTACAGCCCGAGTTTTAAAATTGCAGAGTAGATGAAATGTAAGAAATATTTGAAAATTCAAAAATAAAGAAAGCCCCTATCAACCATTTTTATTTCTCTAACACATGGGCTGAAAAGTCCCGGGCCTAACAAAGAAAATACGGTTTTTTTGGTTCAAAATTAGCTTTATTCATCAACGTAATCTCCATCAAGAGCAACGCAATGATTCCAGCGCCGCTCTAACATTTCAACACCACTTTTGTAGAACGATTTATCTTTTGCCTCAAAATAGGCCTCAGTTTCAGCGATAACCTCTTCATTCGTGAGAAATTTCTTACCGGCGAGCATTTTTATGAGGTCTGCGAACAGCCAGTAGTCGCTGGCAGCCAAATCTGGCGAATACGGTAGATGTGGGAGCAATTCGAAGTTTAATTCATGTAGTTTTGCCATTGTTTTGATTGACTTGTGACACGGTGCGTTGTCTTGATGAAACAACATTTTTTTTCTTTGCCATATGCGGTCGTTTCTCTGCAATTTCGGCCCTCAAACGCTCAAATAACGCTATATAATATTCACTGTTGATGGTATTTCCTTTCTCAAGATAGTCGATGAATATTACACCAGGCACATCCCAAAATACCGAGGCCATAACCTCTCCAGCCGATTGTTGTGCTTTCGGGCGCTTTGGACGAGGTTCACCAGTTGCTGTCCACTCAGATGACGATCGTTTTGATTCCGGAGTGAAGTGATGGATCCACGTTTCATCCATTGTCACATATCGACGCAAAAATTCCGGTTTGTTACGTTTAGACATGGCCAAACACTGCTCAGAATCACCAACACGTTCTTGTTTTTGGTCAACAGTGAGCAAACGCGGCACCCACTTTGAACAGAGCTTTCTCATAATCAAATGCGCATGCAATATAAAGCCAATACGTTCTTTTGATATCTTTACGATGGCAGCTAACTCACGCAACTTCACTTTTCGATCTTTCAAAACGATTTCGTGGATTTTTTTTATGTTTTCTGGTGTTACCGCCTCATTTGGACGTCCACTGCGTTCTGCATCATCGGTGTCTACGACCACGTTTGAAGTCAGCAAACCAACGTTTTATTGTTGTCTCTGATGGAGCGGAGTTCCCATAACACTTTTCAAGCCATTGCTTCGCTTGAACGGTATTTTTTCCCATCAATAAGCAGTGTAAAATTAAAACACGAAATTGTTTTTGATCCATTGTTTTGAAAATAACAAAAGTAGCGTGACTTTTAGCACAATAACTCACAAACTAATGAATAGAATATCATGAAATTTTAACAGCTGTCTTTTGAAGGTTAGTACTAACTAAGAGAAAAGTGACTGCAATAAAACTAGCGTCATCTATGTGTTAAGCCCGGGACTTTTCAGCCCATGTGTTACATATTTATTTCTCTTTTTATTAAACATAGGGCGACACCTAATCAAATTGGGTAAATATTTAAGATTTTATTATATTACGTCCCTTAATCGTTAATGGTACTTAAATGAGGAAATACTCAAGAAATCCAAGTCAAATTTTAAGAAGAAATAATTAGTTACATTCCTAACTAGCGTATACGACAATATTGATTAAGGTTTTTTAATCAAGTTATTATTTAACTTTAGAACAAATCATATCTTTCATTTGAATTAATTTATTGTTATTTTTTTCATTGACAGTAATAATTGTTAAATTTACTGTTTTTTTTTTCTTTTTTTCGAGAATTTTCAGCCACGTAAAATAATTCATTTTAATTGTTCTTCGTATTTCATTTTATTTGTTACGCGTTTTAAAGTTGCGTTACCCCTTCTTTAACGCAACAATCGACATTAGAACTCACACTAAAACATTGTGCCTTTTACGACACCTCCACGTTTTCTTTAGAACTTACATATTTTAAAATCTGATGAAAAATGACAATACAAACACGTTAAAATTATAATAAAACTTAAAACTAATGCCATATTTTGTTAATGGAAACAAGTCTATTTAAGAATATGGCAAATTAAAACTAAGAGGCTTCGATAAAACGTAGCAACAACCTTCTAGATACGAGAAATCACTTCTCCTTATTGTAATTCAAGTGGACCATAATGTGACAACATAAATTTGATTGTTTGGAGGTATAAGATTCTTAAACCAACGTGTCATTTAGATGATGAAAAGATGTTTATGTGGTCATGCAAAGAGCGTGTAAATATCACTTTCTTCGCGATATCTCCAAAATATTAACACATAATGGACATTCTTTTAAGGTTTTGAGGATGAAAGTTTAACTATAGTACAATGTTAAGATACGATTAATTGCATGAAGTAAATGTAAAGTATAATTGTTATTTCTACAAGAAATATGGATTAAAACAAACATTAAATTTGTAATGTATCAGTTTGCTATAACATTGACTACCACTATTGCTTTATCATATTTCATTTCGATTTCTATGTGGAACCTAACTATGTAAAGTATTGTTGCCTTTTGCGATAATTTACATCATTAGTTTAGAAGTATTTTACATTAACTAAACTTTTCGTTACAACATTGTGGTAATCGCGTAAAATAAAGTAGCATTTGGACATTATATATACTAATAGTGAAATATACCGCTCAAATCAACATAAATTTGTAACTTTCACATAATATTGAGATAAATCGTTGCTGATAAGCACTTCAGTGATATTTAACTCAACGTTCACTAAATGTTTCTATCATATTTTTGTGACTAGCGCAAAATAACGTTCCTTTTAGGGATCTTGTAAACTAGTACTTAACGATGTGGTTTAATGCAAATTTATAATGTTGATGAACGTTGCTGTATCAATACACAACAACGTTGAAATTTAACATCATTTTAAAAATTGTTTATAAACGTCCTTTAATTAAAATTGTACAAAATATTCTCCGATTAGAACAAAATAAAGTAATAAGATAAAAATCCCAAGTCAATATATGCTACACTATTTCTTCCAACCAGTTTGCAAATGTTTCTGCACATATCGCAGCGGTAAATCATTTGGAATTTTGACAAAATCAACAATGACGCATTTAAAACAAAGCCATATTTATTCCCAGTCTTTAATACAATGAAGACTTACGTGAAGAGTATCTAACATATATAATCAACAAACACTAACCGTTCCCCTTCATCAAACGGTCCCTTCTTGATACTTTTAGAAGAATAGTTTGGTTGATTTAGAACTAAAAACACATGATCATCACTTTCCTTATCCTTTAAACTCTCTTTCAGAAATCCTACTCGACGCAAGATATGTTCCTGTTCACATAAACACTAATATAATACACTAATAATAATAAAAGAAAACACTAACGTAAAACCTTTTCCTTAACTTGTTGAACTTAGATAATTTTTTGTAACATAGCTCCAGTATTTGCTACAAATACACCATTTATTTTTATTCAAAGAATCGCCACATCGTTAAGCTATTTATTTACTTCAGAAGCTTTTGAGTTTTGACGTCTACACTACTTTAGAAGGCGCTAAAATGTTAAAAATAAAGCTACTTATCTTTGTTGATTTAAGTGTAATACCAAGAAGCAACAAACCCCGATTATCACGTTCCATCCAAATACCACGTCAACTTAGCAATCAATAGTTGCGACTGTGACTTCATCACAAAGATCTTTTCGAAAAGACCACAAATAAATAACTGAAGTATAGCTTTGAAAAAATGTCTAAAAAAAGTTCAATCACTTTCAAAATAAATATAATATAAAGAAGAACACAAGCGACGTACGCTAGTTATAACGTGTAATCAAACTACGTACGCTGCAATGGTAAAGCTTCCACTTGATCATTGGTTCTAAATCGCTCGCCGCCAAATACTTCTTAGAACGTGGAAATCACATGGCAATAATTCTGGGATGTAAGACAGATGATTAAACGTTCCCCAGTGCATTGCTACCTCTTTCTTCTCTGTGGGATCTTACGTTGACGTGAAGGAGCAACATTTCGCAGACGGAACGATCTCGTCCTTTCTGTCGATACTGGAACCTAACTTGATCCTGTGGGCCGCAGTAGTAGGTTGCATTGATAATCTGACGTACGTATAAAAATCTACCAGGAAAAATAGAATGGTTTCCATGGAATTTAAATCTCTATGATTGTATAGAAAATTAAATTACTTGGGAAAGGAAAGAGACTGTAATTATGCTACAAACATCTTTTACAGTACTTGGTTACCTCTTTACATGCACAGTGTTTACGAGGGTTGGTAGCCAATTCATTTCACTTAATTAAGAAATAAGTTTTGAGTATTTGAAAGAATTTATAGTAGCACAACCCAACAGAAACGATTACAGATGACGTTGTATAGAGTAGAAGTTAAAAACAAACTGTGGCAATTGTGTCGAAAATTTATTTGCGTATTTCTCTACATCGCTGACTTCAAATTGCCATACATTCATTAGGTTCAAAAGGTACGTGATATTGTTTGTTTTTCTATTACATTTATACGATACTGATAACGATCTCCTTATAAAAGTATACAAACAGAGAAAAAGCACATTTAAGAACAACAAAAAGCAACTCTATAAATTTTATGATCCCCTTCAGCCTTTGCGATCTTTAATTAGAGGAATATTGCCCTAAATTTATTATCATCATATGTTTTATATATATCTCAAAATTATTGCAACTTTGGTTAACGTAGAAATGAGTCGTCCTTTTTGCTCATTAATGGATTTAATTTATTGAAAAGAATTCAAGATTACTTTGGGGTATTCTCTCTCATTCTTTTCATCGAAAGATTTCATTGTACAACATCGAAGATTAACGTCGCCTGCCTAGAGATCTCGTCATACATATTTGCCTGCTTTTTTCCCTTTAAAATCACTGGCAGGCACCACACGATACATTTCACCCATAACCAGAAGTTGCTATACACCGACTTTGCTTGGTAAAAACATATTGCATAGCGACTGCATATAGATCTATGCCACTCAATAATATTGTTATCAATATACCATTAATTTTGCTTAAAATAATAACAATTAACTTCGCGCTCGGCTTTAGCATTAAAGGGTTCCATTGTACTTATGTTTTGCGGATCACTGTTATTATAATTTATTATTTGCGTTTTGTTAATTTCTAAGTTTAGCCCTCATTCAAACTAACCAATGATGGACGTCATTCGTAAGGGAACTATAGAGGGTAAACTACCGCGAACATCGAAATGATTTTTTTTTCGAAGATTATGGGAGATCATGCGGGATAGTGTCAGCTCAAAGACCTTTTCTAATGTCAATTACTATCCAATTCCCTAACCTCCAATTGATAAAGAAAAGGAGCAGAGTTAAACTACAACTCCTCGATTTACTTACTCAATTTGAATTAAATGACGATGCGCTATTTTAAACTGTCGAAACCACAAGCAGAGGTTCTTGGGTTATGACTGCAGCAATGGAATCTCTTAGCGAAAGAAACACAAATTGGTATTTTTCACAACAAATATGACAATGATTTTTATAGCACGGGCAATAATTTGGTCTACTGTAGTGATATTTATAAACTTTTTAAAGCTTTTGCTAGACATCAGGAACTGCCCAATAGCTTTATTACATAATGAAAACCCTTGCATATGCATCCAAAAGGTTGTGATGTTTTGTATAAAAGAAACATGAAAACCGGAAAAGAAGATAAAATAAGCATTTCTGGAATATTTCTACGAAACTTCAAATGTTTTTTTGAGATGCATGTTAACGTTCTTTCTCTCCTCACATTGTCTTTCCCGTGAATGATTCCACCAATACCATGAGTAGCTGTATTTAGCAGCATTTATGTTAATGGAAATGTCAATAAGTTTTTTCAAAAAATATATTATATTTATAGATTTCCGAAATTAGATTACAAAAATATATTAGAAGTCGATCAGATTTCAAAAGGCAAAATGATAAAATTAATATAAATACTCACAATAGTTATCATTATACACAAATAGTACGCTTGAAATAGGAATCACAACGGTTACTGAAAATTGGCATGAAAATAAAAACATTAACCAAACTTCTTTCACTTTAAAATTTTCAATATAAACATATTTTTTACAGACAGATAGAAGGTATTATAATAGGCGTACCCATGTCAAACTTTTTCAAATGACTACCAAATTGATGCAATAATCATAGGAAGTGCCAACCTATTATTTCAAATAACCCTTGTATTGAAAATCTGGTAACGTTTACTGTTATTTCCATAAGTGCAATATTTCGATCCCTGGATAACACAATCTATGGTACCTTATTATGCATCTATCTTGCCTTTTTGCGCAGTGCGTCAGGCTTTATTTCAAATTTCATTTACTGCCAAAACAGAAAGCGTTTTCATACGACCTATAGTCTAGCGCCTTTTATTAACTATTATTTTTTCAAAACATTATGTTATAATTTCGTACATACTAATGAAAGGTACAAAAAGAAGAAGATCTATTTAACTAATGTATGCGCTTAAAAAGAACAATAAAAGTACTCTAACTTAAAACAAATGCATTTTTGTTTGTTATATCTATGAAATTCTATTTACTACCTATTCATAACATACGTATATAGTTCTGTTTATTGTCAATTTTCTTTTGTTTTTCTTATATTGAATGACAGTACTTAACACCGAGCTGCAATATCTAGCGTAAATATACACAAGGAATATATTTCCTAACTCTTATCATTATCAATCATAATTTGAATCGTTACTTATTGTTCCCATTCAATTCTGTTATGTAGTCATCTAAACAAAAGTGTTTAGTAAGTTGCTTATATTATTTACATAAAAGATATACAATTGCTGTCGATATATCCATATATTATTTTTACTATTGAAGCAGGGGCAGGTCAATTAAAAATAGATGTAACATACATATAGAATTTTATTTTTGATACGGTAACGAAATTTAATAAAACTAAAAAGTGATATTTTTCTTATGAATCTGGCCTAATAAATTACTTAAATTTCAACTGAAAGCGTGGCGAGATATTTATACATCTAAATCTGAGGTCTTTATTACTATGTATTAATTTAAACAAATGTTTATATCAAAGCTATAGCATTAACCTCATTATCAACATATCACAACATGCTACAACTGTATTTTTACGAACTTAAAGAATTTTATTAGAAACTTACATTTTTTCTATATGCATAGTTTATTGAATAAGTCTTATTTCTTCGATGTCAGAAATATAGCTTACCGAACGGTAGGCAAAGTTCATTGGCAGTTTTGATTGATGAAAAGGGTCGTTACTATAAATGTAGATTCACTGCATTTCCATTACAATAGAAACGAGCTTAACTTTGGATCGGAGCTTGACCGTACGGGTACAGGTTTATATTAAAGTGCTTTCATACAACAATCTAGCTTGCGGGGTTTTATTATTTTACTGAAGACAATGCCGCATTAATTAATTTATATCAAATTCGCCTTCCCAAAGGTTTAAATTGTTCCCATATGTAATTCTTCAAGCAAATTTTGGTACTAGATATCAAGCGATACAACACATTGCTGGAGATTGGCAGTACTACTGTAAAACCTGGTAACAGTAGCATTTCCAGCTCTGCAATCACTTTCATATACATACATATGAATATATTTTAAGGGTAAAATTTTAGCGAACCCAATTTAAATTACTTCTAACCAAAAAAATGTACAATTCATTTGAGGAAATGCTTATCTAAGCATAATTTACTTAGAGCAGTGTATTATACGTTATTAATTAGTGCGAATAAAACAAATTTCTGCAACATATTCAAACAATTCCTGCGTTAAATTAACATTGACTTTCAAAATAATAATTTATTTACTCTGCTGAGACTTTTCAAAACACCGAAAATTATAAATATTAATATGTAGAAAATATATTAAAGAGATATTATTAATTCAAAAATACTGCCCAAATTACTCAAAACATTTATAAATTATGTGGATATGGTAATGAAAATATTTAAATAATAAAGAAGTCAGCATATGGAAATATAGATGGCATTTGATAGATTCATACAGTCTCGACCAATTGATTAGACTTCATCATAAAATCCCAGTATTATAAATACTTATATATTTCCAATAAAATGAGCACCGAATTTATGCTTAATTCAGCAAGCAGCAATGTTTCAATTTTAAATAACAGCGTATTCTCGATGCGACAACAAGTATTACGAGTTTATAACCAGGACATTTTGTATTTGATATTTTCATTTCTGATGCTTAAATTTAAAATAGTAAAACAATGCCAAAAATTTGGAAATTAACCGAGGTAGAACGCGGTCAAATAGTCGTACGTAAGTCACAAGATAAGACTTTAGCCATTATAGCGAGAATAATGAAGTGTTCGCGATGTGAGGTTCGTGCTACGCTGCAACCATATGAAAGTAATGGATCGTCAACAAATCGGCCAAAAGCAATGGCAAAAGAAGATCGCATTATAGAGAGGATAGCTATACGAGATCATACAAAAACATGAATATATCTATCTAGTGAACTACTAGAGCGATACAGAATTTCTGTATGTAAAGTAAGAATACGTCTAGTAGCTAGTGGTTTACACGAACGTAAAAATAAACGCTAATTAAACAAAGGTTCAAAATAAAATTTATCAATAGGCTAGTCCATTTTTCTTAAAATTTATGCTATATGTGAACTAAATAATAATTGCAATTTAAATACTATTACTTTCTTGTTTCTGAAATTCATTACGTGTTAAAAATAACAAGTCCAACTCTAGTCCTAGCAAAAGTTCAGTTTAGCTAGAATACCTTTTCATTTAGAACAATTTTTCACAGTACATACAAAATTAACATCAGTATTAACTAAATGTAACTTCTTTGATAATTTATTCCTCCTTCTTCTCGCGTAAACAAATGCAATTTACAATCCCGTACACGCGTGAACAGAATATTAACATATGTAATAAATAATTCCCATGGATATATATGCGTGTCTGTACTATATTACACAACAGACACGGATAAACTATATTAATGGCATTGGTTACTACAATAACGACGCGGTACATTTGTATGTATGATGATGTTACCCCCCACGAAAGAGGGTTGCGGACGTCCCTCTTGTCACCAGTTTGCGTCATAAATAAGCATCCGCAGCATATTGAGGTTGCATTGATATGTATCACTGCCAGTTTTATAGCATGTGTAATCCCGCTATCAGAGCTCGATCAGCATAATAATAGTTTAAACGATGGCCCCTACGCAAACATCTGGGTATCGATACCAAAAGCAGAACCCTGCTGGTCTTTATAGAAATGGATTTATTAATGCATTTTCCCTTTTTTTTATGTAAAATTAAGCGAGTAATTGAATAAGTTTAAATATGGTTACAATAAGCCTTTTCTTATGTTTCAAATAATCTTCTTAATTTTAAAGACAAACCACTAACTAACGCACAATTCGCAAAAATATAAATCTGAGTGTACCGTCATAGTATTTGAATAAAGTAGTAAGTAAACATTAACACGAGACATATATTGTTGCATTTAAATAATAGTAACTTAAGTAATTTGTATTGTCACACATAATGTAAATGCTGTAAATGTTTTTGCGCAAGCAATGTTTTCCTTACGATCTCAAGAAATCATGGATTTGGCTTTAAAAATGATTTCTTCTATCAATCGAAATATTAATTCATATTTTAAGTATTACGGGGGCTATTCAGAAAGTAAATAATGTTTCTCTTCCAGACACATACTAGTCGAAGCGATGAAACAAAATTTGTTGTGCATTTAATTTAATTTCTAAGCTTCTTCTCCACGTAGTCTTCGTTCAAATTCGAACACATTATCATAACGTACATTAATATTTCTATGTTTGCTTTAATTCACCACAGTTGAAGCAAGTCATATGTGAACGCAACTAAATGTAGAGATATAACCATGACTAAACGTGCAAGTAATTTGTTTTGAGCAATAGCGAATTCGTAATCGAAAAAGGTTATTTATGATTAATATCATTATCATTATCATGATCATGATCACGATCATTACCATTATCATGATCGTGATCATGATCATGCACTAGACAGAGAATTGCTATAATTCCAAACCACAATGGAGTGTGGCCTTTGTACAGCCAACTGCATAGACCCTGCCCGAAGTAATGTGATAAACGGTTCCGGACTGGTGTCTAGGAGAAGAGGGGGTGTTTTAGCTGGTAGTTCTCCTTCAGAGGGAGTCCAGCATAACTAGAATAGATGGATATACTATTATGCGTCAATGCATTTCACCTCCGTAAAAAAAATCATTATTATTGTCATTATCATTATCATTATCATCGGTATCGGTATCGGTATCGGTATCGGTATCGGTATCGGTATCGGTATCGGTATCGGTATCGGTATCGGTATCGGTATCGGTATCGGTATCGGTATCGGTATCGGTATCGGTATCGGTATCGGTATCGGTATCGGTATCGGTATCGGTATCGGTATCGGTATCGGTATCGGTATCGGTATCGGTATCGGTATCGGTATCGGTATCGGTATCGGTATCGGTATCGGTATCGGTATCGGTATCGGTATCGGTATCGTTATCGGTATCGGTATCGTTATCGGTATCGGTATCGGTATCGGTATCGGTATCGGTATCGGTATCGGTATCGGTATCGGTATCGGTATCGGTATCGGTATCGGCATCGGCATCGGTATCGGTATCGGTATCGGTATCGGTATCGGTATCGGTATCGGTATCGGTATCGGTATCGGTATCGGTATCGGTACCGGTATCGGTATCGGTATCGGTATCGGTATCGGTATCGGTATCGGTATCGGTATCGGTATCGGTATCAGTATAGGTATCGGTTATGCTCTGTATACATTTTTAGAATAAGGTTAGTATGTTTTATATTTTTCAAAAAAATAAGAATTAATAATTTTCAATAATAACCCTGCAACTTAAAATTATAGTAGTATAGCATTTTTGTTACACTGCATATTTCATCTTTTATCTCGGAAACGGAAAGAGCTGTCGAAATTCTGCACATCACAAGACATATATCTACACTAACAACTGAGCTACTCCAATCATTGCAAATATAACCAAAATATACTACTTCAGCGTGTTGCGAGAAATTTTTGAAGGAACAGGAGACGAATAATGAATTTGGCCATACCAAAGGCAAGACTAATTGGGCAAAAACCAAAATGGTTAGCAATCGTTTACGGTAATTCAGCATATGGACGACCAAGTTCGATGCGAAAACTTAGCTTAGCTACACTAGCTACTGTATCTCTACAGGCGTAACTATTTTTTTATATTTGACATGGTCTATATTTCGATTTACCCGGCTATATTACATCCTTTCGTCCTTCTCGTCCAATTAATTTCACTTCTAGAGTGGTCTACACATTAAGTTACTCTTGATCACGCAATAAATATCATCTATCCATTTCTGGTTTTGCAGTACTCCTTGAAACTTAAGGCGATACGTAACAATAACGAGTCTTATACATGTGAAATGATCCTTTGTTTCTGATTCAATTAAAAACTGTTTTATAGAACTTTAATGTAACATGACATACCATACACATAATAGAGCAATTTTTCACTCAGCCATTATCGTTTTCAGTTACATATTCTTCTTTTCAATTTCATCTGACACTCTGATATTTTCGACGTGATACAATATATCCGTTTCTTGTGAAATTTTTCGTAAATTCTAAAAAAGCAATCCCGAAATAACGTCGAAGAAAGAGAGTGGATCCCTCGAAAAACAAAACAAAATATGTACGACAAGGGCGGTCGCGGAGAATAGCGCGGTAGAGGGTATGCTGCGTGTTAGTTTATTTTATATTCTGATCCAAACGTAGGAAAGGGAACCTTACGGAGAAGCTACCGCGCAGTAGACCAAAACCAATCTTTCTCGACGTCTCGGTGGCAATTCCGAGCCGCTTCAAATGGAGTCTGGAGTTGGTCGTCTGGAAACACACCAGGAGAAATAACGTGGGATTACTTCAGTGCGTTGCCCATGATTAGATTGTAAAATACTGGAAGTGACGTGTGCAAGGGTGGATAAATAAGACACATAAAACGGAAATGAAACAGATATAAAAATAGGAAAATGGCGCTCGTAAACTTTTCTTCTTTTCCTTGCATTACCCTGGGTAGTTTCATTCGGATCACTGCGTTTAAGAAATTGTTATATGCATATTTTTAATTACCGTGGCACTAGTTCTAGACTGTCTTGATCTACGAAGTTTTTTTTTTCATAAAATAGTATTAGATATTAATTTTTCTGAGCTACCTGTTACACGCAGATATTTTCTTGATCCGCATACATATATTTCTTCATAATACCTTGTTTGAACGAAATCTTTCTTTCAATTCAAAGTATAGTATATAAAATTAAATGCATTCCTGCATTTCGTGGATAAAAGTAATCCAAATTCTTGAAAATTTGTTTACGCTAAATATGTTTCTTTTGGAATAAACTGTTAATTTACCTACATCTGATTTATATAATAGGAAAGATCATTTTTGGATTTGTAGTGTAACAAGCTAGTAAATACTTCTTGCGTATGCTATTTATTTTATAAATTACTTTTGATATATTCCAGCAGATTAAATCGGAGAAAGCGGAGAATTTGTACGTGTTGCTTTATAATCCAGCAGTAATTTTACAAATTTATGTATAAATTAACTAGAATAAGCACAAAAATTAGATGGCTCAAGTAAAATGTTTTTATTGCACAATAAATACATAAACTAACATATTTTCTCGTGTATTTAATACCTTCTTGGCTTTTATGTCTACATGTTTAACGTATTTTATTTAGATTTGTTAGTATATTGAGCTTTAAAATTTAAGTATATATTTCGATAATATGCTGTCTAGATTTGCTCCATTCACGTTCCCCACACTGATTTTGGTAAAAAAAATGATGAGTTTCTCACAGATATTATATCTTTTCTTGATTTTGGGATCCATATTCTAATATTTCTTCTCCAATTTCTTTATCTACAGATTGTAGTCAATTACTGAGCTCTCATTTCTAGTGTCAATTCTAATGGTGTACATATATATTTCACTATCAGCAGGAAACATATTTGTTGTAATCAGGTTATTCTCTATTCATAAGTATATGGTTCTACTTTTATTATTATTTGTACGAGGATGAGCTGAAATGTTTCCGGAATCGTCAAGAGGGGCGCACGAAGATTGGTCGGCAGAGGCAACCTTTTTTTATGGCAACCATCAAAATTTCAGACGTCTATTGTCAATAGTTGTTTAATAGTGTGTTTGGTGTAGCCCGGCGGTTTCGCAAAAATGGATAAAATCGAATTTCATGCAGTGATAAAGCACTTCTGGCTGGTTGAGAAAACGGCCATGGAAATTCGAAGTATTTTGCAAGAGTCTCATGGCGGACGGACTCGATCATTTTCGGCCAGCAGTTTTTGACTGAGCGAGTTCAAACGTGGCCGCACAACCACAAGTGGTGCACCACGCAGTTGACGCCCAAAAGTCCGCTATCAACGATAAAATGGTCGACAAGGTTCATGATGTGTTAGCCGATCGTCGACTGAAGCTGAAAGAGGTAGCAGAGACAATAGACATCTCAGAAGAACGCGTTGGCCACATCCTACGCGAAATTTTGAGCATGAAAAAGCTTTCGTCACGCTCACACCGGAGCAAAAACGAAATCGGGTGACCGTTTCGATGTCTGGCCAGGATCCAAACGCAATCCGGGGGATTTCTTCATACGTATCGTAACCATGGATGAGACTTGGCTCTACCACTACATACTGGAAACCAAGGAACAGTCGAAGCAGTGAACTTTACCGAACGAAGAAGAAAGCAAAGACGCTTCCATCGGCCGGAAAGATCATGGCAACCATTTTTTGGGATTCCCAATGTGTGATCCTCATCGACTATCTGCAGAAGGAAAGGACGATCACGGGGCAATACTACAGCGATTTATTGATCCGATTCGATGTAGTATTGAAGGAGAAACGGCCTCGATTGCAGCGGGAAAAAGTGTTTTTCCACCACGACAACGCATCGGGTCAATCATCCCGCATCGCCGTGCCTAAATTGATTGAGTTGCGCTACGAATTGGTCTTTTGGACTTTTTCGTATTCGCAAATCTGAAGAAATTACTGGGAGGAAAGAGATTTGCCTCAAATGAGGAGGTCATCGCCACTACAGATTGCTGTTTTGCAGACTTCGAAACATCCTACTTTTCCGACGGCTTGAAGAGACTAGAACACCGCTTGAAAAAGCGTATTGACCTTCGAGGAGACTATATCGAAAAATAAAAACGAAAAACCACACCAATACCGTGTTCTTCTTGTCGATTCCTGAAATATTTCAGGTCGCCCTCGTAGGTTTAACCGCAAGACGCAACGCTGTTTGTTTTTTCGCATTTCCTTTTACCGCTTCTATTATTAATAACATATGTTCCAAAATTGTGAACCTGACGTCTGTAACTTCAACAAATTTTGTCAATCTTCCGAACCTTTGTTTATACTTCAGTTTTATTTGGTATAAGTGTATATTTGTTGTATCCGTGTTGTTATCGATTGAAAAATTTATAAGTAATTCAATGCCAAAATTAGTTAATTGGGAACTTCAAGATTCTGCATTAATATAAGGAAGCAATGAATAGAAATTCAACTGTATAATCTCAAAATTTTAGTTTTGTTGAGTGTCTCCTTGTAAATTAATTTAAATTTCTTAACATTAATCGCCAGAAAATGAAGAAAGAATATGACAGTTCGAATTCTGAAGTTTTATAACGGCGTATTATTCAATGCATAAATACCTAACAGAATTACTTCATTAATAACCTATCAATGTATTATTGAACTATCTGCTAAATCCTACTCCTGAATTGCTTCTATTAAAATTCCACTTTCACCCTGTATATCTAAACATGTATTATATTCAAAATATATTACCGTGCTGTAAGAGGGAGTATCTAAAGGGACAAAGAGAATGGAACTCGTTAAATTAGGATTAGGCGTTCAATGTACCTTGCATCTACAATTGGACCGCATTGTTCTAAGTTCTTCGTTCCACCACTGACGGAACCTACTCTTTGGTATAATGGAATGGGCGACCCTTTTAACTAATTAAATAGTTTTATTATGCAAGTTAGCTCAGTCAAATCGAGAAAGGTCCTTTCACTAAAATGTTTGCATCGAGGGGAAAATTTTCGCATAGAAAAATGAATTATTTCAGAGAAGGCATTTGTGTGAATATATCTTTAATTAATATTTCAAAATAAATAAATCGAATTCTCCTGATATGTTTGTCTGCATTGTACCTAGAGAGACGTCAAATTTTCTCACTATAGTCGAGAATCCATTCAAGCATTCTTATAGTTGAATCGTACTATTAAGGTTGCTGTTGGTAAATCAAATTGTATTTACTTTACCAACTTTTAGCAAGTGTGTAAAGACCATGGTTTCCGATACATTTCATTTTAACACATTTTTTTGGTTCAATTCAGAAGACCCCTGTCTGTTTGTATTTTAGTAATTCTGCGTCATTGTAAACTTTCCGCTGCTGGCTTTTGTTCAATTTCGTTTGAGTTTTTTATCTAAGCAGTTGTCTTTCTATTTTATAACGGTAGGTTTTTTGCCAACTTTTGTTGAGTTTCCTTACTTCTATCTTATCTTCCTTAGTTACTGTTTATTGTCTTCTTACTATCTTTATCTTACCGAATTCTCATTCACATACTACTTTTACCTTATAGATTCCTCATTCACACATAAATATAAGCATTAACATTGTTTCATGTATTCTAACTTTTTTTATTAAAGCAGTCTTCTATTTATTTTCTTTTCGAGATCTACTTTCGCATCTATTATAGAGATGGAATGTATTGTTTACTACACATAAATATAAAAATGCATTTATTTATTAATTTTGTATCAGTTTGTATGTGCAATTACATGCATTGTTACACCGGGCTAAATCAAATGAGAAAAATTCTTGTATGTATGTCGAAATTCGGATAGAAATATTACCTTTCTATTGCTAAGGTACGCAGTACTTTCTCTTTTGACGTATGAGGAAATATCAGAAACGTAATAAATCTATTTAGCGAAGAAATGTGGTTAGATATTCATAGTTGAGTTTAGATATTTTATTTTAACGATTCGTTGGTCCAGTGATAAGAGGAG
This sequence comes from Trypoxylus dichotomus, assembly GCA_023509865.1. NCBI lineage: Eukaryota > Metazoa > Arthropoda > Insecta > Coleoptera > Scarabaeidae > Trypoxylus > Trypoxylus dichotomus. The sequence goes on from CM042081.1 coordinate 26,890,460, forward strand.
TAGTACTTGAATGTATCAACTCAGGTATCATCCGTCAAGTACAATGGCGGGGTATTTTCCGGACGGGTTCGGTAGTCACCATTCGCCGTTGCGAAAATAATTAACGGCGGGAGGAGAGGAGGGGGTGTAGTAACAAGGCCATGGAATACTTTTGCAAAACCCAATTAAAAAAAATATATATTACACAATTTACTCATGCTCACTCCAAATGAGGAAGATCGAGTGATATGGGGTTTGTCGCTTGCTCCTGCGGAACCAAGTGAACGAGCAAGCCGAGTAGCGACGATCATCAAAAGGTGAGGTGGCAAACATCGAAGCCTTTTATGTTTGCAGCCTCACTGACGGCGCAAAAAAAGATTATTGCTTCTCAATTGTTCTACACTAGACGATTCTAGATCATTCCTTCATTTTGCCTATATAAGTGGGTGGATGGCCCGAACTTTAGTTCAGTTCTATTTGAGCTACCGAGATGATAAGCTCCACAAGCTATATCCTAGCGAACTGCTACTGCCGTCAATTTGCTTTGTGACTTTGTGTGCATCTTGAGTGCTTACTAATTATATTTTGCTATTAAGTTTATCGAACTAAAATGATATCTAGTGGAAAGAAGCGAAAGGTAGATGCAGAGGGTCGCCAGTTATAAGAAAGATGGACTGAAGAATCCTTTTTTGTCTTGCACAATGGTAAACCTATTTGTTTGCTATGTAATGAATTAATTTCAGTGATGAACGAATTCAATACAAAGAGGCATTACTCAACTAAGCATCCTAGCTGCACTCCCTGACAGGACAAATAAGAAAAGACAATATCCAGAAGCTTACCGCAAATTTGGAAAAACAGCAGCAAATGTTTCATAAACAAAGAACACAACTTCATAATGTTGTGAAAGCTAGTTTTATAGTTAGTTCAAAATTGGCAAAATCGTTAAAACCATTTGCCGAAGGAGAATTTGTCAAGGATTGTATATTAGAAGTTTGCAGTGTTTTGTGTCCTGGAAAGAAAAATGAATTTGAAAAACATAGTTTGTCAAGACGAACTGTTGCCCGACGTATAGAAATGATGGTTAATGATATAAAAACAAGTTTGACTGACCGTATGGCTGGTTTTGAATCATTTTCCATAGCATTAGATGAGAGCACTGATTTGTCTGACACAGCTCAACTGGCTATATTTGTTCGAGGTGTTGATAAAGAGTTCACTCTTACCGAGGAAATGTTTGCTTTACAGCTGTTGAAAAAAACCACTACACGAGAGGACATTTTTAATGAAGTTGAAAAGATATTCACAAGTTTTGGCTTGCAATGGTCAAAATTAGTTAGTGTACCTTCTATGGTCGGCTTACGCAAAGGTTTCGTCGAAATTTTGTATGAAAAAGCAACTGAATTAAATGTGCAAAAGGATGATTTGATAGTGGTTTATTGCATTATCCACGAACAGAACTTGTATGCTAAGCCCATTCGACTACAGAATGTTTCATCAATTTTATTCTATCCCGAGAACTTAACCATCGTCAGTTCAATGCGATTTTGGATGAAATATCAGCCGAATACGAGGACGTAACATATTATTGTGAAGTCAGATGACTAAGCAAAGGAAAAATTTTGAAACGGTTTTACGAGCTTAGAAATGAGAAATGAGCAGATTTTATACAAATAAAAGATAAACCACTAACTCAATTGAGTGACCCAAAATCGATGTAACAGCATTTCTGGTCGACCTTGCAGGCCATTTGAATGAATTACATTTGAAACTTCAAAAACAAGGACAGTTAGTAAATGATTTGTACAGTCATTTGAAAGCGTTTCAGAACAAAATCCACTTGTGAGAGGCACAGATGCTGTCTGATGACAGTTGCCATTTCGCCACGCTCTCTGTGTATGAAGATACTGCTTATGCTCAATATGCTGAAGAACCCAAGTTACTGTCAGAGCAATTTTCGAACAGATTTAATTTAAAAAAAGAAAAAGTAATGTGCAAAATGCTCCAATACACTTGCAAATGGAGTTGATCGAGCTTCAAGAAAACTCACTCCCAAAATCTAAATTTGAAGCCGTGGAATTGTGCGATTTCTGCAAAAAATAACTCGAGGAAGACCATTTTCCGGAACTTAGAATATTCGCAAGAAGATTTGTGCGTTTGGCAGTACTAATAAATGCGAACAGTTCTCTTCAATGATGAAAGTTAATAAATCAAAACATCGTACAAGGCTGACTGACGATAATTTGGAAAATTCTTGACGTCTTTGTAGCAGTGAAATTAATCTAAACATCGATGGACTAGTTTCCCAAATTCAAACTCAAGTGTCTCATTGATTTCGTTGTCGCTATTTAACTTTCATAGTGTGCAATAATTCCAATTTCACGATTTAATTATAATGTTGTACCTGTTTTTTTCATTTCATTTTCTTATTTTAATAAATTGCATTATAATAACACTGTCGTATTATTTCATGTCTGATATCTATCGCTAAAAATTATGAACACTACTTTTAAATGCGGCCAGCAAACGTATTTGCTCATTAAAGTTTGGCCCACAACATGCCAAAGGTTACCCATACTTGCTTTATACACACTTTGCTTAGACCTTAAGATTTACTACTTAACATGTAAATAGTATTTTGACTATATCGTCTTAATAAAATCTTGTGTTTTTAATTGCATTTTTGGATTTATAAGTAAACCTCATGTTGTTTTTGTATGTATTAAATTATATTTATATGAAAGTTGATTATTCTTATAGAGTACATTAAATGTTTGGTATGTTTCTAATGCAAATAATGGTTATTTGGATGCTCATGAATTCCACGATATATTGGGCGCTCGAATAATTTAAAAATACAGCCCAATTGTAAAATAAGGCTATATAGGAACATACATGTTTTTATTAATTTAGTAATAACGCTATTAAAAAATACACCATGCGTGAATTGTCAAGAATGACAAGACGTTATATTATTTTGATAACGTATACGAGTGACTCCGCTACACGAAACCGCTAGCATAGTGTTGGGTGTGCTCGGTGTGTGGAGAAAACCCTGTGAAACCATGGTTACCTACGATTTTTTTCCCATCGTGAGAGCGTTATTCTCATAAATTTTAAAGTAAGTAAGATTATAGTGATTATAGTGGCATTACCACCAAATACGAGGGCGAATCAAATATGAACCGGACTTTTCTTTTTAACGCCCTCTAGGTGAAGTTAGTGGCGTCACGTTTTGAAATGTGTTGAGGAGAGAGCAGCTGGGCTGTTAGTACCGTGAGGCAAGAGATGCACACGTCTGTTGAGCAACGTATTACTATTAAATTTTTGGCGCGGGAGGGCGTAAAACATGTCGAAATTTTGCGTCGACTAAATGCATAGTTCGCTGAAAAAACGCTTTCAAGGACCCAAGTCTACGACTAGCACAGAAAATTTTCCGAACACCGAGAGTCAGTGAAAAACGAGAGCCATGCATGCCGACCACCGACGAGCACCAGTGAGGAAAGTGTTCGTGCAATCCATGAGCTGTTTGAAGGTGATTGCCGCCTTACAACATGAAAAATTGCTGCACACGTCGGAATCTCATATGGGAGTGCATAATCAATCATTTCAGGCGAAACATGCATATTCGAAGTGCGATTCTGTTCCATGACAATGCTCGGCCACACACAGTTGCATTGATTCAAAATAAGTTGGACAAAATTCATTCGTCATAGTCGCAACGGTTGCCGAGTTACGCCGTGTCACTAGGGTTTTTGTCCCTGACGTTTCGCGAACAACTGCGGTTCGCATTTTCAAAGGTACTAGCTTCGTGTACGTTGTTGCTGCCTTAAGTATGCGCCTCCCCTTCGCTAAGCCGTTGCGTGCGTGTGCGTAAAAAAATAACTTCCGAAAAACGATAATACGAAGCACAGAGTAAAACATAAACGGAAAATAAATGTTGTAATAACTTTGAGAGAATTAAGCTAAAATCGAAGCGTAACAATGTCCGATATTTTGTCGTGCTAGCAACTAGTAAACTATAAAATACTAAACAATTTTTTTAGTTATTGCACAACGAGAAGATGTAATTTTTCTTTACTTCTGAAGTAAATGCACTGTTAAGGACTTAACATTGTTTTTTGTATTTTCAAAATTTCTTACTATTATGTATTTTATCTTCTTTGCATTATTATTTTCATTTAGAATATTATTTTATTTTCATTTTTATATTTATTTATTTTGCTCTCTTATATCAATTTTATTTTAATATGTATGTACATTACGCATTGTATATGTATGCAAGCCAGCCATTCGCATTACGCTGGCTAAAACTGCCTAATTAGAAATCATTCACTGCAACGTCGTCGGATATGTAATGGGAGTTTTCTTGAAATTTAAGGTACACAAGCATAGGCAGTCGTCTCGCGCGACAGTCGAGGTATTAGCGATCGTGCACTCTCGGTCACCTTTCGTGCCTCGTCGTAACGTGTACAGTAACGTCGTCGTAAGATTATTAGAGATTTCTAAGTTTTTCTAGTTTTGGCGGGAATCGTCGAGGACGTTGTCTATACATTTATTTCTGGCGGGAGTCATTTGGTAACGTCGTCGAATCGCATGTATAGATTTTTTAATAAGTATAAATTCTCGATTTTCTATCATCGTACGTCGAGGCTACTGTGTCCATTGTCGTCTATACATATTTTTAGTCTTCAGTTAAGTTTGTGTCGGAAATTATTTTGGTGAGATTGTCGGCGCGCATGTATAGACCTCCTCTACAAGTACGATCACTCCGTTTCTTGCTGACGGTCGTTGCGGCCGCAGCGCCCGTTGTCTTTTGTACGTTTGTTCGGTCCTTGTCGTATCGGGACTTAGAAATTTTTCATTTAGTTGCTCGTCGTAGCGGACGAGTGTCACGGGCCAGTTTTCTTATGTAATGTCGGCATCATCGCTCCGTTTTACTTGACGGTGCGCAGTTCGCACATTTGCTGGTTACTGGATTTTTCCCTTCTTTGGGGCGCAGTAGTACAGAGCTAAAAATTGCACATAGCGTAATATTTCAAACGAGAACGCCTGGGTAGCTGTGACATTACTTTTGTATTGAGATCGGCTATTATCGCTACTGTCGCCCTCGACCAGGCGTTAAAGCTCTAAGAGATAGGGTGGGTTCCCCTATAAATGTGAAAATAACAAACGTATTTGGTCAAGTACAAATACATGCCAATAATACAGGGCCAAGTCCCTTAGGCAAATTTCAAACAAGGAAAGTATATTAGGCTCCCGGAAAGGGACATATAAATAAGCATAGCACCGAGGTGCGCTTATAAATTTAAGAAATAAATAGGGCTGGCTCCCCTATAAAAAGGTAGTGGTGCATGCAAACAGATAGAGGCATTAGTACATGCCTCTAACAAAGCTTCAGCGGAAGCACATAAGAGTTTAACCTTTTAAACAGAATTAAGACATGGCTTTGCAACGTACATGCTGAGGCATTACTTTATGTTGCTACCAATGAAAATACATATACAAATGCTAATGTACATTACATGTATAAGAGAGCTCGAATAACTGCAATTATTGCAAATATATATATCTTACGTACATCGTACATGTACATAGGCAAGAGTGGAAACCGTGTAACCATTTCATTTTTAAATATTTTTTTTTTTTTTGCGCATGCGCATTGAGTTTCACTGTACAACCTTTTCTTTAGTAAATAAGCGAACATACTCTACAAGTAAGTATTGGTCAAGTAATTTAGGAAATTACGAGACAGGCTACAGCGGCGTTGTTCTTCAAACCAGGAGAACGTAACATGCACCTTAAAAGTAATTTAAAAAATTAAGAGTGTAGGTTTTGCATAATAGCTTATTATTTATTGACAAATTATATGCATTTCAATTTTAATGAAATACCATCAGATTTATGTAAATGCTTATGATATCAGTAATGACTTGCAACGGAACATAGAAAATATCTACTATATACAAATTATATGTATTTAGTTGATCCTTTCTTATGAAATAACACATGCGCTGAAAAGTCCCGGCCCTAACAAAGAAAACACGGTTTTTTGGTTCAAAATTAGCTTTATTCACCAACGTAATCTCCATCAAGAGCAACGCAATCATTCCAACGCCGCTCTAATATTTCAATACCACTTTTGTAGAACGATTTATCTTTTGCCTCAAAATAGGCCTCAGTTTCAGCGATAACCTCTTCATTCGTGCGAAATTTCTTACCGGCGAGCATTTTTTTGAGGTCTGCAAACAGCCAGTAGTCGCTGGGAGCCAAATCTGGCGAATACGGTGGATGTGGGAGCAATTCGAAGTTCAATTTATGTAGTTTTGCCATTGTTTTGATTGACTTGTGACACGGTGCGTTGTCTTGATGAAACCAAATTTTTTTCTTTGCCATATGACATCATTTCTTTGCAATTTCGGCCTTCAAACGCTCCAATAACGCTATATAATATTTACTGTTGACGGTATTTCCTTTCTCAAGATACTCGATGAATATTACACCACGCACATCTCAAAATGCCGAGGCGATAACCTTTCCAGCCGATTGTTGTGCCTTCGGGCGTTTTGGACGAGGTTCACCAGTTGCTGTCCACTCAGATGACGATCGTTTTGATTCCGGAGTGAAGTAATGGATCCATGTTTCATCCATTGTCACATATCGACGCAAAAATTCCGTTTTGTTACGTTTAAACATGGCCAAACACTGCTCAGAATCATCAACACGTTCTTGTTTTTGGTCAACAGTGAGCAAACGCGGCACCCACTTTGAACAGAGCTTTCTCATAGTCAAATGCTCATGCAATATAAAGCCAATACGTTCTTCTGATATCTTTACGATGTCAGCTAAGACACGCAACTTCACTTTTCGATCATTCAAAACGATTTTGTGGATTTTTTTATGTTTTCTGGTGCTACCGCTTCATTTGGACGTCCACTGCGTTCTGCATCGTCGGTGTCTCTACGACCACGTTTGAAGTCAGCAAACCAACGCTTTATTGTTGTTTCTGATGGAGGGGAGTCCCCATAACACTTTTCAAGCCATTACTTCGCTTGAACGGTATTTTTTTCCCATCAAAAAGCAGTGAAAAATTAAAACACGAAATTGTTTTTGATCCATTGTTTTGAAAATAACAAAAGTAGCGTGACTCTTAGCACAATAACTGACAAACTAATGAATAAGATATCATGAAATTTTAACAGCTGTCTTTTGAAGGTTAGTACTAACCGAGAGAAAGGTTACTGCAATAAAAGTAGCGTCATCTATGTGTTAGGCCCGGGACTTTTCAGCCCATGTGTTATAATTGCAAACATCGTTCAAATGATGTTCAGTAACTAAATCAAATAAGAGCTGTTTCTACATAAAAAACTAGACTATTAATACTTAGCTCGTAACCATAATAAAATCTGTAAATATTTTCTTTCCTAATTATTTGGCAACCTTTACCTCTATGTGCTATAATATTACTTACGATACAATCATCAATGCAGTCATATCCGGTCAGAAACTGGGGTTGTGATAGGCTATAATAGCTTATAACCCCATTAGATCGCTCGCCATGAAAAAAGAAAAAAAACTTGCTGATCTCACTTAACGATTACTCACCTTGTTGCAAATCCTAAACGTACACCTATATATAATAATTTTTTGTTCACCAGCAAAGTTTAAAAGCTTCTCGCTATCTACCCGAAACATTCTGTAATTCATAGAAAAGTGACCATTAATATCTGCGTTAAATTTTGCTACAATTTTATGTTTAAATATTACATTACGAATCGCTGTTATGGTATGAAATTCATTGATAGCATAAATATTGTTTTTGTATTGCATCTTATTTAATAAATTGATCACGACTAATTTACATATATACATATTTACAATTTATTTCTAAACGTTTGATGTAGAAGAAACAGTAAATTATTCAAATGCTTGATATTTTTCTTAAGAAAGCGACACCTTTGCTTCTTTCTGACATACCATCCCCATACCTGCTGATTATCTGAACAGTTAAAAAATAAGTACAGGTGCTTAAGGCATTTGACATTCAATCGGAGAAAAGAAAGCATCTCAAAACATGGCCGTTTTTATTATCGCTTGCAGTACGAGAGTAATTTTTACTTGACTTGTTTTAACACATGGGCTGAAAAGTCCCGGGCCTAACACATAGATGACGCTAGTTTTATTGCAGTCACCTTTCTCTCAATTAGTACTAACCTTCAAAAGACAGCTGTTAAAATTTCATGATATTCTATTCATTAGTTTGTGAGTTATTGTGCTAAGAGTCACGCTACTTTTGTTATTTTCAAAACAATGGATCAAAAACAATTTCGTGTTTTAATTTTACACTGCTTCTTGATGGAAAAAAATACTGTTCAAGCGAAGCAATGGCTTGAAAAGTGTTATGGGGACTCCGCTCCATCAGAAACAACAATAAAACGTTGGTTTGCTGACTTCAAACGTGGTCGTAGAGACACCGATGATACAGAACGCAGTGGACGTCCAAATGAGGCGGTAACACCAGAAAACATCAAAAACATCCACAAAATCGTTTTGAATGATCGAAAAGTGGAGTTGCGTGAGTTAGCTGACATCGAAAAGATATCAAAAGAACGTATTGGCTTTATATTGCATGAGCATTTGACTATGAGAAAGCTCTGTTCAAAGTGGGTGCCGCGTTTGCTCACTGTTGATCAAAAACAAGAACGTGTTGATGATTCTGAGCAGTGTTTGGCCATGTTTAAACGTAACAAACAGGAATTTTTGCGTCGATATGTGACAATGGATGAAACATGGATCCATCACTTCACTCCGGAATCAAAACGATCGTCATCTGAGTGGACAGCAACTGGTGAACCTCGTCCAAAGCGCCCGAAAGCACAACAATCGGCTGGAAGGGTTATGGCCTCGGTATTTTGGGATGTGCGTGGTGTAATATTCATCGACTATCTTGAGAAAGGAAATACCATCAACAGTGAATATTATATAGCGTTATTGGAGCGTTTAAAGGCCGAAATTGCAAAGAAACGACCGCATATGGCAAAGAAAAAAATTTTGTTTCATCAAGACAACGCACCGTGTCACAAGTCAATCAAAACAATGGCAAAACTACATGAATTGAACTTCGAATTGCTCCCACATCCACAGGATTCGCCAGATTTGGCTCCCAGCGACTACTGGCTGTTCGCAGACCTCAAAGAAATGCTTGCCGGTAAGAAATTTCGCACGAATGAAGAGGTTATCGCTGAAACTGAGGCCTATTTTGAGGCAAAAGATAAATCGTTCTACAAAAGTGGTATTGAACTGTTAGAGCGGCGCTGGAATGATTGCGTTGGTCTTGATGGAGATTACGTTGATGAATAAAGCTAATTTTGAACCAAAAAAAACGTATTTTCTTTGTTAGGCCCGGGACTTTTCAGCCCATGTGTTACATGATATCCGGTTATATTAAAAAAAAAATAGGTATTCCCAATATTGGTAAGTGTTGCCTGATATAAAATTCACGGATGAATGCAAAACAAAAAAGAAAAATCCAGAATACAGTATGGAGAGCCCACTTCTGTGTTAAAGAGGCAGCTTTTAATGTTTTGAGTACGAATACACGTCATTTTTACAAAATATAATATACGTGCCTTGTTTATTTCTACCCCTGTACCCCATGAGTGATTAAGCAGCACTAAAGAAGGATCGTGAGGCATGCATATACTATGTAGAAAGATGTTACTTCGGCAATCGATGTCTGATACTTTGGGAAAATCACGATAACCCGCTGTACGTACTATGCATATGGCGTGTGGTCTAGAATAGCAATGAATTATAGTTATAGTAAAATACTTAGAGATAATTTGAGAAAAGTCAACGGTACTATGCATCGTCCTGTTATTCTTTCCCGCTACAGCATTCTCCTACAATCAGTCTATCAGTCATTCGCTCAATCTTCGACATAGCTATAGTGGGAGAACATGGCATTGTAGATACCTCGCCCTACTTTGCTCAGATTATGTCTGCATAAAAGATCGTTAAATAATTAAATGACAGTATTAGAATAAAAATTGAAACTATTTGCATGTTAGATTAAAAAAATACATCTTAGAACATAAATGTCTTTTTTAAGGATTTTGTAGATCTGGTTCGTTATAGAACTTTGGAAATCTCAGAGTAGATATTGGCACCATGTTACTATGCGTGTTGTTCACAAAAATATGTTATTGAAGAAACCTTTAAGGCAAAAGCACAGAACACGTAGAAAAATACTAGCAAGCAACATTGAATAACATTTTAATAGCACAGCTTTCGAGCAAGAATTTTACGAGGATAATGATATGAAGTATTGTCTATTAATTATCACTGAATTTTTCTAAATTTTACTAGTTTACCTATTCCAGATATTTTCTCATCACTGTTTGGTGCATTTCGTTATTTTTTATTGTGGTTGATGTACAGGTTTCTTTCTAAAGTTTTACAGATACCTACTTTGGGTGTTCTTTATTAACCTATTATTCACAATTTTCTTGTTTAAAAGAAAAATTGTCCCTTCAACAACACTTCCAGGGGAGACGTAAACTTTACTGTCGTTTATTATATATATCACCTTTCGTAAACATATTTTTTTATATAAATAAATATATCGACATTTCATTCTTATTCACACATTTCAATCACATTGTATAAATACATGTATTATTACGAAATTATACTTATAATCTTCAAAATTTCTCGTACGACGGAAGGATGGCACGAGTGGCAGCATTTACCTTTATAATCTCACTCATATCAAGTATGTATCTACTGTGTGGCCTACCATATACGCAAACAAATGTTGCTATGGATATAAAAACAAAAACATCGTGTCAAATTCACACATGTTGTCATCGTTTCTCCTGAGAATAATGAGTTGTTTTCTCATATAACTTTATAATTTTACAAAGATCTTGGTTTATATTCATTCATAAAGTGTATCAGCTGATACTACAAATAAAATCTGGAAGTTCCGGACACAAATTTTGGGAGCCGAAGACCAGTCCATCTTAAAATCACGTGCGGGTGAGTACGATTTCAAAGATTAAAGACGTCGAATTTCTTCAAAATTATTTTTATCTACTGCTCTCATTTTGTTTTTCTCTCGGGCTCATTAACAATGCACCAGCGACCTAGTCGGTCCTATATCCAATAACCTACATTGATGATTCGTCAATTATTACCCCGACTCACTACTTGCGTGTGTGATGCTGTACTATGCTGTTTGTTTAGTACTAATTTTAAAAGAAAATTTATGGAGAAAATACTTTGCTACATCCTTTGGAAATATTGTGCAGCTTGCTACTAATGTGTTAATTATTTTATCATACAACAAATATTATTTTGTGGTACATTTAAATGCGAAACTGGTATTGATTTTGCTTGTATGTTCGAATTCTGTAAAATGTATTTTTTGTTTCTTAGACTAGGCGAAGTATGTAAGAGGAAATGGGAAAAAATGAAACCAGAATGTAAGATGGGTAAACCATCATATTTTCTGTGCGGTAATTGGCATCCATTGGCAGTTCATAGAACTAACATTTCTACATGTTGTAATATGCGTATGTAATAGTAATAACAAAATTATATCAGGTTATGTATCAAATTCCAAACATCTAAGTTTACGATATTTCGTGGTAGTGCATAGAAAATCATGCCGTATCTATTAAGTTATTTAAGATGGAATAATTTGTACGTAATACTTCCCATACGCTTCTATAAATTCTCAACCACAAACGTTACATTTGATTCAAATATATATTGCGCTATGAAAACAATCTTAAAACATCGCGGAGATGCAAATTGCAGACTTCATTTTGCGGCATCGTACACTTGAACGTTTAAGATTGACTTCAAGTGTTATATTGTATTCATTACGCCATATTATGCACTCATGGAGGCTGGTTGAAGAAAAACAGGAAACTTTGATTTACGTAAATCAGGAACGTTCTATGTTATTTGTCTTATTTTATGCAGGCCTTTCTTTCTTATTACACCCACGTCTTTCCTGTGTCTAACTAAACAGCAAGTTTTCAATACATTAATAGAAAATCATTTCTACGTTTATAACTTCACAAACGTGAAACGATGAGCTTCTAGTAAAACCCTGGATTACTAGTGCTATACGTTCATAACAGATTTGGATGAAGACATTATTTTATTTTAATGATTAATAAAACAACATCACTAAGGTGAAGTCTAATTTCACAGTAGGCTTTCAAAGTATTGTCTTTGTTTTAGTTACGTGTATTCACGTTATTTAAAGCATTACTTTTCAGGTAACCGCAGTCGAAGCAATCATTTGGAAAGAAATTAAGTCATAGCATTTAGCTAAATCTGTCAATCTAACGTATTTGTATGTAGATGTGTTATTAAGTAGATTGTGGCAAAACCCCTATCCATTCGATACCAATGTGCATCAACACAGCATCTTAATATGAGATTGACGTATGATTAAAAACTCTAATCAAATTACTTAAATAATTTGTTGACATAAAGATTCGCTATGGAGCGAAAGAACCTCTCCATAGCAACTCTGTTCAAAAAGTAATAAATTATAGGTACGGTTTGCCTACCAATGTATTGACACTTCCTTTTTTAAAGTTGCACATAGGGAAAATATATGTGTAAAAAAAGAAAGTGGTATATTGTTATATTACTGAACAAGAGTTTGAAATTACAGCATTCTTAAGACGTACGATCTAAAACTATAATTCCATTGTGCACCTTTATTAAGGTAAGATCGGGTAAGGTCTTATAAATTACCTTTTATGTCCTAAAAAGTTAACAATTTCGAAATTTATATCTCTCATTAATACATTCAAACCCGACAATAAACATACTGAAGGTGTTCTATTGCAATTCGCACATATGATGCAATGTCATAAACTTTAGCGTTCCATAGTCTTAATTAGTTTCAGGTATCATTAACAAGATATCTGCCTTCTTTTTTCAATTTAATGTCAATACTTCTCATGTAAATTTCGGCGTTCATGTCAATGAACACACTGTATTAACCCCCTGTCTTAAATCTATCCAATACTGGCGTCCGCAAACTGTTCACCGTGAATTTAGTCGATATGCATCTACGTGCCTTAATTATTTGCAATTTTATTAGATAGACCTCTTCAGTGTTTGTATTGGGCTCTTGCTCACAAGATAAAGGTTGTGTGCGGGTTGGAGCTGAAAAGCATAGTCGCGTGTACATGTTCAGAATCCCTAAAGTCCAAGAAAAGCTCCTCTCGGTCCCTATTTCTTCATTTGAAATGTAACGCGTTTTTGATCGAGCGAAGTAAACGACCCGCTCGAATCCCCGTCTCACATTATTCTCATACTTGGCTTTGCACGGCTTCCGGGGCTAGTCCGGATTCTCAAGGTAAAACCCGGACTCCATCGCTCGCATTTTATATAAATAGTGGCCCGCTCTTTTCGGTTTCTCTTTTACTTTTTTAGTTTGCTTCTAGCTCGCGCATTTCAAATTTCACTACGCAATACTCAATTATTCTTCAGAACGCTATTAACCGAAATATTTTAATAGTTGTATGTGCATGCGTATATTTTACTACACTCTGTTATATACTGTATTATTTAATTTGTTTTTCTTTCAGCTATGCTACTGTTAAGTACATGAAAGTATTTACCGTATAACAGACATACATATATCCGTTACTGGAAAAGATAACTTGAAAACGTAGAAACAATTTTAAATGATACCTAAAGGTTCTTTCGAATATATTTTAAAAATTCTCCTGGTTTGTATAACGCACAAGACCACACCAGACTTTTTTTTCGAATAGATATTTTTCCATGAAAATTACATCGCCAGTTTATTTTGAATAACGGATCTATCAAACTAAAAAGTTTAAGTTTACTTTGCTACTAAGTGAAATGAAGGGAGCTCAAGTCCTAACAACTTATAGAGATTTGTTTTGGTTCTAAGGTGAATGACAAAACCATTTTACACACATTCAACTTAAATGATCTGTTTTGGTCGTATCATACCGGTTAGCGATTATTTTGAACTATTTTGTGAGAGTAAAGAACTGCTATCTACTCAATTTAATGCAGATCTAAATTGAATCTGAGGATTAAATTAATTCGAAGTTGTGAATTTTCGATATAGAAATGAAAAATGTGATTCTCAAACTAGCATTTGCTATTGTCTTGGTTTTACAGATAGGAATCCTTAAAACCGGATTTTTAACATGCTATGGAGTAATCGGAATTCTGCACTTGTCGAACGGATTTATCTATTCAGAAAAATGAACTTCAAAATTTGAATGACATATTACCATACTTAGAATGTAACGGAATTTTATTGAGTACGGTACTCAATTTGAAGAACATGATAGTTTGTCAAGCATTTTAAGACTTATTTGTATAGTTGATTGGTATGGTCAGTTTTTGATTCGATAGCATAACAACGTAGCTACATGCGTTATGAAGTTAGCTTTTGTAAGTAGAGCATCTGTGTTTTTAAATCATGCTTTATCCTTTTAATGCCCTTTGAGTTGGCACTATCCAGATAAAGTTATTTTAAGTAAGACAACATTTAGCTTTTAACGCAGAAGAGTATTTTCGTCTCCGAAAGTTGCAAATAAATAGTATAAACGACATTGGGTATTCAAATTGCTATGCACGACACTATTCACCAAAAGTAATATTGTCTTTCGAAAGACCTCAGACGTAATTCGTTTGTTTGAATTAAATTTCGTAAATATATTGAAAGTATAAAGAAATCATTTTATAAGGACTATATGGATTATATTATAAAATAATACTATTTTACTAGAATTTTGTAACCGCGTTTTGAATTGGTTTCCAGTTATTCAGACATACACTTATTACTATAGTACCCTTATTGATCGAAATGTATCATGGAATTTAATTGTTTGAAGATCCAACTAGTGGAGAGACGGTTTCTCGGCTTCCACTAATAATATACTGACCGAGGTAATTTATAATAGTTAACCTGATCTCAAAGAATGATTAATTTTGAAACTTTTACAATTTTGACGTTATTTACTAGTAGCAGTTATTTACCACATCGGTACCTGACGTGGGCAACCAACTTTACGTTTTTTGGTCTATACCACTGCACATATACATTTGGATAACTTGACATTTATCTGTTACGATAGTTTTAATGTTCCCTTTATAGATACAAGTATGTCATAATATCTTTTCAAGTAAAAACTGTATTCTTGATAATGAATCGTCCTAAATATGTTTGTGCTTATGACTCTTCCATTTTTGTAAGTAATGTGTACATAGAATAATTTGTGTAAGTGATATATTACTGAAGTTCACATCTCCGTTGTGTATTTTATATATGTGGATCCTTTTCTTAAAAAAAAAGAAGTCAAATTTTATATTATTTGAGATAGTAAATACTAATATAATACACAGATATTTGTAAACAAGTGTAATACATAGGAAATTAGAGGAAGTTGATATTCCAAAAAGAATAAGAAACGTTAATGTAAATTAGCACAACTACTCAAGGTAGGAAAATAGACATTTTCGAATCAACCACTACTTTAGGAATTTGTGAAAAACAAATTAATATAAATAGAAGTGGAGAATTATGTAAAAATGTTAAACTAAAAGACCAACCAACGATCAAACTTAAAGCCTATACAGTTGTGATACTGTTTATTTCATTTATTTCTTATTATATTATGTATAACCTTATACTACTTAATCGTATAATTACTGGTGCTATGAATATTTCGAAAATTTAAATTAGGAAAGTATGTTTTAGTTAAATAATTAAATTCGTCTTACTTTTAGTAACTTTATATAAACTACAGTACATCAAACTAAAAGGGCAAAATACACTTAAAAACATACGCTTGAAAGAAAATTGACTACACCACTGAATTCTACAACTAAGACAAGTACTGTAAACAATATATAGTTTTTATAACAACGAAATATATTTTGGTTTTTATAACGATACTAATTTGGCACAGAAAATTTTAAAGAAACCTATCACTAAAAATTTGGCATATAGTCAATTTTTTGATATCTGATATGGTTCCATATATGCGTAGACAATAAGAGTTTACCATACCAAAATGTGAAAAATATTTTAAACTAAATACGTGCATAGTACCAGTAAGTTAATACACCTAATTCAAAATTGTATCAAACTACATCGGTGATAAGCGAAATTTTGTACTAAGTTTGATGAAGTTAACAATCAAAGAAATTTAGTGAGTAACACATTGTCTTCATATGCTCAAATAGAATAGAAGACGAAAGCACAATATCCCAAATTAAACAAACAATAGATTTTGAGCTTTTAAATGATATGAAAATATGGTTCCTAGTAAAGGAGTTAGTGAAAAAGTACAACCAGTGTCAACGAAGTGTTTTCACATATGTTAAATATATATGAGGAAGATACAAATAAGAATTCGCTTTCAGGATTTTATAATTCTGTTTTCTAAATTTAATTAAGAACACCGGTTTCTCCACTCTCTGTTATACAAACATACCTCTCTTCACATTAAAGAATTTAAATGTACAAAGACCAAACACATTGAGTAGCAAAGCGCATCTCAAGAGATAGTGTAGTTATTAATTAAAACAAAAATGGTATAATTTTGCAAAATATATAAATAATCTAATCTGACAACTAATACCGTTGCAGCTACTAAATTCCGTAATAACTTCTACTTGTACGAGTTATAATTGAAATCTACGTATAGTTTTGCTTTATTTCCACCGCCTCTAAGTACGTAAGGCGAAAGTTCTCTCTTTTATTTCTCCAGACGAGTTAAGGCTTAATTTTCAATATGTTATTTTCCATCTTTCTCATTTCCTACATTCTTACCGTGTCTATCTACAAACGATTCAATTGACCATGTCTCAATCTAACAGTGACAGTAGATAAATCCGACGGAATCAGTCGGGCTTAGAATAGTACCTGGCATCAGCTGCCAAGGAATACGAGAAACTAAACGAGGACAAGCAAGCCGAATTCGAATTTCAGGAAAGAGACAGAAATAGTAAAGTAGGAAGGAGGTAAAACGCGACTAAGTCTAGAGCTTTAGTTCCGAGTCATTTGATCCTCTAAGAAAATTTGTGTCCGTATGAGTACGGTATATCTATGGGATATATTATACACTTTCTTGCTATCGCAGACATACGTCGTCTCACTACGTTACAAATCTATACGTGAAAAGTCGAATCCTCTTTAAACTACAATAATTCCGATAACGTGTGCAATAGATATATTGCGATATGCAAATAGTTTGTTGTGTCTATGCGCTTACATATATCTAGATGGCAGTAAACACATTCATTTATGAGATACATTTTATTACACCGTGCCTGCATATGCAACTTATATGATTTCATATAAGAGTTTTGGTTTTTGGAGTGCATTAGGATTCAGATTTAAGGTAAATTTGCGAACCTTTTATCCGTACAAAAATTCTCTGATTGCCTCAGTACCTAACGCGTTTGACATTATTATCATTATCATTATCAATAATCATTATCATTATCAATAATCATTATCATTATCATTGGTTACGGTTACGCTGCTTAAATATATACATACATAGAAATGATATATATACAAATTGAACAAATCCAAACTCGTCACATCCTCTCTTCTTGACGTTAAACAATGTCCACAATTAGAAATATACTAATATTCGGCATCTCTTAAATCACACTTTTTAAGTCATTTCCAAGTTATATTTATTATATATTTAATAATGTATAACTCAAATGTATAGATCATTTACTTTTTGGCCTACATTCCTCTAGCGTCTATCTGATTTCTTGGTGTTCTTTTTCTAACCTTCGCTTTTTCGTACAGCATCGCTTGTTTGTAAGTAAATATACGACAGTAAATTCACTTTATAGCGACGTAAGAAAAACTATTTGATACAATACTAACACATTTCCCGTCTGCTTTTAAAAAGCAGGCCGGAATAGTGAAAGAAAATCTGAACCCAGTTTGTGCTTTGTGCAGTGTTGCTTTAGTATTTTGAACACAAGATAGCTTATGTATAAAATAACAAATAAGATCAGAATCACTAGATTATCATAATAGACAAGAACACTCGTTATGCCTTCGAATAACTGGATAACAGCGGAATAGCTACTACATCTGTATATAGATATCTAGTTGGAGCTTACTTGACTTTTTTTGCAATAACTTCTAATAGTGTTGAAAAGCAATAAAATTTTCATTTGGAATAATTCTTTTTCATAGAATTCAGGAGCTTTTATTCGCACCTACATTACGTGGCTTGTTATTTAAATCCGGACGGATTTTTATTTCAATTTTGGCCGATTCCCGGAGCTTACACTTAAATTAACACCGCGTTTAACCTTAATGGATTTTCGATACATCCGATTCTGGGAAAATTCAGAGTCGCTAACACCGTTACACTGTATTCAGTTCCTCTTATTCGGATATCTACTAAAAAAAAGACAATGTCCTAAATGATATTCCACAGGTAGATCCTAACGCTGTTAACGACAAATTATAAATGAAATTGCACATTCGCAAAGCATTAATTTAGCATAGATGTTCGTTAAAAAATTAATTTTGCTGTATAATTATTTTACTGCTAGGTAGGTGGGAATACAAAACGATGAATAAGACAGAAATAAATTAATATCAAATTTCAAGTAGTCGCTCACATTGCAATAGTATCAATCGAGGATAGTTATTTCACATTATTTATACATGAGTGTATACTCTGACGCTAATAAGGATATACAGCATGGGAATATTACAAAGGTAAAAGATGGAAACTCAGTTGGATAAAATAAAAGTTTTGCAATCAAGTGTTATTTATGATGTTACAAACTATTATCTTATAATTTTAATTTCAACTTTTCCCTGCATTAATTTAGGTAGGTACAGAAAAAGAAAGAAACGATATTTATTATTGCCACTTTTTATTTTCTATTAACTTTCTATTCTTTCTATTATTATTATTATAATTTTCATACGACACTTCGTTCTCCAGTGCCTATCATCAAATTTATTTCCGTCTTTCAAATCTTTAAAACATTTTCTACAAAATTTTGAGTTGACATTCCAATATAATTTTATCTCAAAGGTCTTAAATCCATCCAAAATTTCACAAAACGATTCTTGTAAAATACTCGAGTTTTAATCATTTATCGTATTTTTTAGATCATTCACTTCAATTCGTCTAACAATAAGTATGCTGTGAAGTCACTTTAGTCTGGAATTTTATTTCTATTAGTATTTTCGAATTCTATTTTGCTTCTATGAAAGGAAATTTTTCAAATGAGGAAGAATGAAGAGTAACATGCTTTATTTGATGTGTAACTCTAATTTGATGTAGCTGTATAAATGCTGAAAATACACATTTTGAAAAGCATCCAAAATGTAAACAGCTCAACAGATCAATTTTCGGAAGAGAGCATTTAATTTAAGGGAATATGGTTCTCTTAAGAAAAAAGTCTAACGCTGAAAGAATAAACTATGTGCAACACCTTGTTGCGGCTTCCAAAATATCAGTTACAGATACTGAACAGACGTCTACTGCTTAATTAATTCTACGTAAGAGTAAATTCTATTCTCATAAATTTAGAGTTTTCCAAGAGTTTACGTATATTAGGCAACGACGCAAGCCGTTAAGTCATCAATAGTACACCAGAAACATAACATATGAAAGTTTCCATTAAAAATAAATTGGTCTGTTGAGAACCATGATCAGAATATTTTCAAAAATATACATTAGTGGACGAAACAATAGTCACGTGTCTAGGCACCAATACCATTTTCGCTTTAACATGTACGAAGGAATTACTGATACAAAAATTATCGATTATTTTCTATGAAAGCTCTTTAATTTTTGAGTGTTTTCTAAATATTGTAGCAAAATAATTACTTATAAATAAAATTTGGAAGACGAGCAAAGATCAAGAAAGACTCTTTTTCATAAACACCCCAAATTGGCAAGTAAAAACTTTAGCTCACTGTCTGATTGGTAGTAACGGAAAATATTTTCTATATACAGTAAAATTCCCCTTCGCAGACACCCCTCTTACACGGACACCTCCCTTAAACGGACAGTTTCTCATGATCCCGACCGGCTCTCATATAATTTTCATTGTATTAAATCTTTCTAGGACGGACATTCTCTTGAACGGACGCCGACACGAGAAAATCTTATTTTTATATCGAGAGTATTGCTAAAGCTTTTTGACGGGTGATGGTACTAAAATTGACAAATTGTGTTATGACTGGTTTACAGCAGCTCGGTACTAGGGGATTCCTTTAACAGGTATGCATATGATTTTTTTAGATAAGGTTTTCTTGTATTAATGCGTTGATTTTCCTTTCACATTAAATTCTAAAATAGATAAAAAAAGTGAGATTACCAATAGGTTTGTCGTAACAAAAACGCAAAAGACTTATTTTTTTTTTAGGTTCGCTAATACGATGTAAAGCAAGAGAAATAGCCGCTTCTTTGGGACATTCTACATTTAGTGCTTCTTCTGGTTGGCTCAATAAATTTAGAATCCGCCATAATATAAGTTTTAAAGTGATTTCGAGAGAAGGAGCTTCGGTTAATGCTGAAGATGTTTCACCGTTTTTAAAAAAATGTCCTTTTTTGATTAAGGGTATTCACCGAGAGACATCTCTAATGCCGATGAGACAGGCCTGTATTTTAGGGCTCTACCCGACAAAACGCTCACATTAAAGAAGGAAAAATGTGTTGGGGGTAAGTATCCCAAAGAGGGGTTTACAATTTTACATTGTGCAAATATGGCGGGTGAAAAAGAAAAACTCCTAGTCATTGGTAGGGCAGCTAAACCCAGAGCTTTTAAAAACATTAATATAAATAACCTGCTGTAATTTGGAAATACAATAAGAAAGCTTGGATGACAGAGTGGTTGCAAGACCTAGATAGGAAAATGGCTAAGGAAAAAGGAAACATTTTGTTATTTTTAGACAATGCGGGATCTCAACCGAAAGACATTCGCTTAAATAATATAAGAATATTATTTTTACCCCCTTATTGTACATCAGCTTGTCAACCATTTGACCAGGGGATTATAAAGAATTTTAAAACTTATTACCGAAGTTTAATACTGAAACATTTGCTAGTAAACATTGAAACTGCTGGTACAGCTTTTGAGTTAATAAAGAAAATTATACCACTGGATGCAGTTTATTTGGCAAAAACCGCTTGGGACAAAGTAACCAAAGAGACAGTTCAAAATTGCTTCCGCAAAGCAGGATTTAATCATGCAAAGTGAAGACCAGTTAACTGAGGCTGATACATCTGACCTAGAAGATGATATGCCTCTTAGTGCACTTTCAGATATCCTTAAAAATAAGAATTCATTGAAATTGACGGATAATGAAAACCTTAATGATTTTTTGAACGTAGATGAACGTAGAAGATTTGTATGTTGAAGATCCAGATTCAGAACAAGAAATAGCAAATCCAGTTGAAATACAAGAACTTTCGGAAGATTCTGATGTCGATGAGGTTCTAGTGCCAACAGAAGTTATCCCAAATTATGGTAAAGCTATTACCCTGACCAAGCAGCTCAAAAGTTTTGTCGAAAATCACTGAGATACAAAGTCTTTGGAGCTTCTTTCTAAATTAGAAATACGATTTTAAGACGCCATTTTAAAGAAAAAGAGAAGACAAACAACAATATATGAATTTTTACGTCCTTAAAGTAACTATCCATTTCATTGTTTTGTATTACATACTACATCTATGTATCTATGTACATATATTATACTTTAAAATAAACTTTTCTTTCTTAAGTTTAAAGTTTCTTATTTATTTTAAAAACATTTATATACATATACGATTTAAATGTCCCTGTTTCTTTAATATATTCATTTTTCGTTAAAACGCGGTTTGTGTTGTATATCTTTTATGCGGACACCCCTTCTGAACGGACATCTTCAGTTGGCCCCGTTGGTGTCCGTTCAAGGGAGATTTCACTGTATATATACTTGAAATTGTTTGCAACTACTCTGGTTTGATCTTTGTTGATTGCTGCAGATTACCTTTATTCAAGTGGTGGCAGTCGCTAGTTTTGTTATTATGAATTATTATTAATGTTGTTATTATGGCATGCATGTATACTATACACGATTTAGTTCAGACGGTATTGCAACGTTGTTGCAAAAAGCGAATTTATAAAAAACAAAGCTTTGATATGTTCCTTCGTTTTATAGGAAGGAATAAATGATTATATTTCGACAATATATGTGGATATTGGGAAGAAATCGAATTATTTATTTTGCAATATTTTGTAAGGACGATACACAACAATTGGTATAGCTGAAAAGTAATAAAAGAATATATAATTAGGACTTATTGTATTGTCGTTGTTATTACATCCTATGCACAATTAGTATTTAAATACTAACCTATCCCAAAACTTGCCCCAATATTATTCATCCAACCAATTTTCATATATAATATTTTCTATTGTTGTGTAATCTTAACAAATGTCATTTCGTTGAAAATTTTAGTGTTTGTATGTCTATCAACCCTAAAAAGATATTTAAATTTTTTAATTCTCCCATCTAAAACTTTTAAAACTGTTTTAAAGAGAGCGCGTTCCACAATAACTTTCATAACAAACCAACAGATGGCAATATTAGTGTCACAATACGTATTACAGAATATTCCCACCTACATTAATGGTGGCAAGAAAGATAAAATATAGGCCACTCGCGCTTACAAAGAATCTAACTTTGGGCATTAGAGAACTGTGCAGACGAACAACGCAATTCAATAACTTGCAGAGTGGTGAGCTCAAACACTGAGTGAAGTACCAAAAACCATATATATATTCAAATTGTTGTTAAATATTGCGTCCACCTACATATAGGGATATACCTGCAGCCGCTACTAGAATATATTTGGAGTAACGATTTATTCATACGGCCTTCATGTCATAAATGGAGAACGCGCTTATCTACCGAACAGGAGTTGTGGGTTCAAACACTACAGGAACAGTGAAATTTTTAATATCACGAACTAATTGAATTAAAATTGAATGTTGGTAATACTGAGGAAATTAACTTTTCATTAAAAAGCAACATAAGTTACATTAATGATAACTTGAGTATGCACTTGACATTGAACAATATTGTCTGCCTGACGATTTTTTCATGGCGTTTGCGGCGTATATAGAAAACGCGCTTGTCTAGCAATCAGCAGCTCTAAGGCGATGCCGAGAAATTTTCAACCTCATAATCCGAATAAATTAAAATTTAACGTTGATAATACCAAAGAAATTAAGTTATTATTAAAAAAATAATGTATATAGATATACATACATACAAATCAGAAATGCACGTAATACAAATGCACCAAATAAATATATAGCGAATTTTACAAGAAGTTAAATGGGTTTATCGAAGATGGTAAATTATGGGTACAGTCGGTATAAGACGTCAGATTTCATTGTATTCAAGTTTCCTTTAGATGAAGATCCCGTAATGATTAACGGATGCTAGAACATTTCTCCAGTATAGGCAAAACTCCACTATGAGCATGCCTTCAATATGAAGAAATGTTACCGAGTTAATAGGTATACTTCAATTATCTACAGTAGTTCCAAATGAACTACCCTCCTTCAATTGAGCCCGATTCTCAGTAGCGTAGTTGCTGCACACAGCACCTCAACCGTACTTTCCCTTTTTTAAATATATTAATACCGTTTATACTTTTGTTCTTAATTTATTAACAAACTTAAGTCTCGGTATAAATTTTCTTTCGTTTTGATTTTGTTTGACCTAGTCCATTATCCCTACACACGTCTGTATCCATGCTAATCTCTTAAGATACTACTTACTTATCTTCTACTTATGTGATACACTAAAAAATACAGCTACAAATTGGTGTTAAACTTTTTAATGTTACATTATTGCAATAAAATTTTGAACGGCTTTACTGTGAAGTTCCTAGTTCTTTTCACTTAGGTCAAAACTCTCAATCCAATTTGATGAACCTATCTTATTTCATTTCTTGTTCAAATTAATTAGAATCGTACTACTATTTATGACTAACAAATATATACAAGTGAAAAAGAAACTTCATCCATGAACATCCCCATTTACACTGCCATTGTCTTAATTTCTATTAAGCAAAAAATCGTAGACATAATTTTCGTCTATTATAATTTAATAGGCTTTGGCAGAAAAACATCACAATCTTTTGTTTTACTATTAGGTAATGATAAGTTTGGCCACCATATTCTATCCTTTTTATTTATAGTCTAACCACACCGCCTTACTAATTTGAGAAAGTCCATATACATACTTAAATTTACAATCATTAACTAATGAAATAATACTGTAATGGTTCACCATTCAGCTTTCTTTAGGGTGGGTTATTATTAACGTAGCAATTTCCATGCAACACCTTAACCCAAATACGGGTACTTCTTAAAATTGATTATTCCTTCTAATAAATAAGATGTGTATATTTCTTTATTTAACTTGTTAAATTATTCACATACTTTAATATTATGTAGGTATTTAAATCAAAATGCAGTAATAAGTTGAAAATGTTCTTTGGCTGATAATGTTATAATATGTTAAAAGTTAATTTTGAATATAAACAATATTAGTTGGTAGAAATACAATAAAATACCACGCATAAAACGTTTAGTGTAAACTAGTTATGTATGATTTGTTAGACGGTCATCGATACTCCCTACTAATATAGTAATTTATATGTAGATTGTTTAATACTTCCATTTGTTTTAACCCTCCGCTAAATCATGTAATTTTGCTCCAATTATACACCTTACTCAGATTTCTTCGTGAGTAAATAAATCGTCGTTTCCTTCTTGTTGTGTATGTTGCAGTTATTCGTGCGGTTTCCTTCACCCTACGCAGAGCGCGGCACAGGGGTGATGTGCACGGTTGCTCTGTACGGTCTCCCTTAGTCAGCCTTGATTGGCTCTAGCTCTACTAATCCTATTTTAGCCTTGGCGGTCGGTCGACCCGGAGTCCCGACCCCGGAATATTTCCCTGGACTCGACTTCAAAGTAAATTACGCTTCACGTTACTGGAAATAGATTCCGAAATCTACCATCATTTCGAATTCCCTTTATATCTTGACGTCATCAATATTTCACATTACAGATTCCAACAACAATTTTCAAGGAGAGATATATATCTCCATGTTCACCAACTGAACAATAGCACTCCGTTTATAATTTCAAGTGCAACTTCGATTGTAACAAAAACCTTCACTTACACACATATGTGCTTTTATGCTTTTCTATAATGCTATGTTAAAACAGATATACTGCTATATTTATAAATTTCCCTTTGAATTTCTTCATTAGTATTTTCTGTGGACTTTAACTACAAAAACATCCGGTATAATCGTTTGTCTTTAAGTTGGTAATACTAATGCAGAGCGTAAAAACTGTTCGAGTTAATATAATGTTCATGTATGCTTACTGCTATCTAATGTACAGGTCATAAATCTTGCACCGCTCCAATATCAGTATCGATTATATGGTCCATTTGTTTCTGTCTGTGCGGTAAGGTATAAATCTCTTTCGTATATATAGTTTGCCACGGAAAGTAGATAATTCTTACAGATAACGTTTTCTCGATTTTATTCTCAGTTACAGATGCGAGAGCATTGAATGGAAGTATTTGTAATAATTAATTTAATGCTATAATTTACGCATGCGCAATTCAAACATATTCTGACAGTATTTTCAAGAAACTTTATACTAAATTTTGAAATCCCCATTCGTAAATCTCCCGTCATTTCTTTGGAAGTAAACTATATCCTGGGCTATTGTACGCAAATCAAATAGGGCATGATTAGAGTTGTTTCGTTGATCCTCAGATTGTCCCTCGAAATTGTAAATAGTAGAAATACGAATCGCAAATTCGCGGCTTTATCGTTTTTACAATATCTTTTTTGTTTTATACATGTAACAATAATTACAAACAAATTTCTTCTAACACGTAATTTCAAAAACTTCTTTTCACTTTTTCTTCACAATAAGTTTTACTTCCTGAAATTAATGTCTAACAATAATCTGGAAGTATTTCCCTATTCTACATGCCATGGTATCATTCTTCAATAGTGGATATATGTCGATCCTTCCCCATATCCATAATGTTGCCTAGATGTCGGTGCTAACACATGGGCTGAAAAGTCCCGGGCCTAACAAAGAAAACACGGTTTTTTGGTTCAAAATTAGCTTTATTCATCAACGTAGTCTCCATCAAGAGCAACGCCATCATTCCAGCGTCGCTCTAATATTTCAATACCACTTTTGTAGAACGATTTATCTTTTGCCTCAAAATAGGCCTCAGTTTCAGCGATAACCTCTTCATTCGTGCGAAATTTCTTACGGGCAAGCATTTTTTTGAGGTCTGCGAACAGCCAGTAGTCGCTGGGAGCCAAATCTGACGCATACGGTGGATGTGGGAGCAATTCGAAGTTCAATTCATGTAGTTTTGCCATTGTTTTGATTGACTTGTGACAGGGTGCGTTGTCTTGATGAAACAAAATTTTTTTCTTTGCCATATGCGGTCGTTTCTTTGCAATTTCGGTCTTCAAATGCTCCAATAACGTTATATAATATTCACTGTTGATGGTATTTCCTTTCTCAAGATAGTTGATGAATATTACACCACGCACATCAGGCCATAACCTTTCCAGCCGATTGTTGTGCCTTCGGGCGCTTTGGATGAGGTTCACCAGTTGCTGTCCACTCAGATGACGATCGTTTTGATTTCGGAGTGAAGCGATGGATCCATGTTTCATCCATTATCACATATCGACGCAAAAATTCCGGTTTGTTACGTTTAAACATGGCCAAACACTGCTCAGAATCATCAACACGTTCTTGGTTTTGGTCAACAGTGAGCAAACGCGGCACCCATTTTGAATAGAGCTTTTTCACAGTCAAATGCTCATGCAATATAAAGCGAATACGTTCTTTTGATATCTTTACGATGTCAACTAACTCACGCAACTTCACTTTTCGATCATTCAAAACGATTTTGTGGATTCTTTTGATGTTTTCTAGTGTTACCGCCTCATTTGGACGTCCACTGCGTTCTGCATCATCGGTGTCTCTACGACCACGTTTGAAGTCAGCAAACCAACGTTTTATTGTTGTTTCTGATGGAGCGGGGTCCCC
Organism: Trypoxylus dichotomus; assembly: GCA_023509865.1. Taxonomy (NCBI): domain Eukaryota; kingdom Metazoa; phylum Arthropoda; class Insecta; order Coleoptera; family Scarabaeidae; genus Trypoxylus; species Trypoxylus dichotomus. The sequence continues at coordinate 26,917,628 of CM042081.1, forward strand.
GTAACACTTTTCAAGCCATTGCTTCGCTTAAACGGTATTTTTTCCCATCAAGAAGCAGTGTAAAATTAAAACACGAAATCGTTTTTGATCCATTGTTTTGAAAATAACAAAAGTAGCGTGACTCTTAGCACAATAACTCACAAACTAATGAATAGAATATCATGAAATTTTAACAGCTGTCTTTTGAAGGTTAGTACTAACTGAGAGAAAGGTGACTGCAATAAAACTAGCGTCATCTATGTGTTAGGCCCGAGACTTTTCGGACCATGTGTTACATGTGTGATAACTTCTAGTAGGTTTAGACAATCTTCTGGTTTCTATATTCCATAAAGTTTTAAGCTCCATATTGCTTAAATTGAGGGCATATGTAATACTTCTTAATGACCTACTGGACGAGTAGAAAGCGATAGATTAGAATAAGTCACTTTAGTATTGTTTGCTGAAACAATGCAGATTTCCTTAAAACAAAGGTAGCAATCCATAGGGCGGCATGTTAATTCCGGCTAAATCGTAGCACAAATGGGCTGCTAATGTTCTTAAAATTTAACAAACCTCGCAAAGTAGCAGTGCTATCAAAGATCTATAATTTTGTCTTGATTCCTAACTTTTAAACCAAAATAGCGCTAATGTGATTTTTATATTAAAGATGTAGTACTTCAACGGAATTAATGAACAGAGAATTCTCTGCGCATATAATTAAAGCTGTACTCAACAATATCGCGTTGAACATAACGTTGTAGATACACTGTTATGTTTAACTATCACAAATTACTTTCATTTGAATAGAATATTCCGTACGTAACTTATTGTATACCCATATGTATATACGTATATATACATTACATATGTTGAGACGGATACGATATTAAAATAAAATATAATAAACGAGAAAGCGGCGTTGGCTACGATTTCTGTGTGTACGCATTTTTAATAAAAAATGCGTACCTTAGAGAAATTTCCTAAGTATAAGTAAAAACACCATCTTTAATTTTGCCTTGTTTCTTTTCTATTGAGAAACTAGTTAATTTCAAGTGAAATGTCCTTTGAATAAAATAACATTTTCTCTGCTTTATTAAAGTTGTTATTTAGAGCACATTACAACAACGAAGATAATTCGCGTAACAGAGAATACGATGCACTTGGTACCTAAAATGCTCATTACGTATTTAAAATCACAAAGCTACATATATAAGTAATAAGTAACCTTGTTTGTAAAATAATTAAAATTAATTTTGTTAAGGAGAAGAACGAACCATTCACAGGTATAGCAGTAAACTCCACTCACACAAATTAATTAATTATGCGGAACGCAGCGTTTCGGGAGCACGTGGGCTCCGACTGACAGTCGGTAACACGGTTGACAATGGGAGCCCACGTGCCCCGAAACGCTGCGTTCCGCATAATTAATTAATTTGTGTGAGTGGAGTTTACTGCTATACCTGTGAATTGTACATCCACACAGTCCTTGCAATCGTCAGAAGAACGAACGTATAAACGTATAATAACGTGCCTAAAATAAATCAAATTTTTTGTTTTGATTTTCATACAACTATCATAATACTCTGAGTCTATAACTAAACAGAATAGATCTACCATCTTTTGTGATTTCTCCCCGTTAAACTTGCCACTAGATTTAAATAAAATAATACGGAGCACCTTGAATATGTATAACACAAAATTTTCTGTACTCTGTGGAAGCTAAAGAGCTAGTATGGTTTTTATCATTAGTGAAAACAGCATAGATACTACTTAGAAGGAAAGGTTCCCAAACGTCAAATTCAGATTTCAATGAAACTTAGTAGGTTGACACTTTCTCGTTTGTGCTGAAATTCACTCTGAGGGGGTGAAACATTCCTTCGAAAATTCACAAATTTTCAGTTTTCTTGATCCAATTCCTAAACGGACATATAGAACAAAAATTGAAATGCAAATATTGAATGGAAAGGTCTTTCGAGACACATGAATGTGGTATATATTTAAGCGCCCCTCTTATGCTAGCTGATTATAGTAATATGGAACAGAAATTAACGCAAGTTGTTCATCTTTAACATCCTTTATTGGTCTTAAAGCATTTTCAATTATACAGGGTGTTCCAAAGCTGAAGAACAAGTCACAAACTGTCTATATATTGCATACGTATATCTTTTATTAAGAGAGACAACGGTCTTTCTTAATAAAATGATATTCAGCACCCTCATTTCCCCAAATTTTTCCATCACGTATTGAGATATTGCTGTTAATTTGTCTGTCTGCGTTCCGCCTTTTTCTAGACTTGCCTCCCATCGATACAGTTGTAGAGAATTTACCTTTCTACACCTCCTTTGCACCGACTCTACGGGGAATCGTTTCTTTTTCCCACAGCGTCTTCGTTCTTTATACTTTATATCTAAAATCCCGCCTTCTTTTGATGTACAAGGTCGCGATTTCTCCTACAAATACTCTTCTAGATCTTCATGAGAAATTAGATATTCGCTATCGATCAATTCGATGGAGTACGGTTTAAACGATTAAAGATATTCAAAGGTCGTATCCATATCTACTTAAAAAGTAATATTGAATACTTCTTATGATTAATTCTTTTAACATATCATCCAGTTCTATTTCGTGTCGATTTAGAGGAGTTTGTCTGCCTTCGGCAATATTAAATGACGATTGCAAGGACTGTGTGGATGTACAATTCACAGGTATAGCAGTAAACTCCACTCACACAAATTAATTAATTATGCGGAACGCAGCGTTTCGAGAGCACGTGGGCTCCCATTGTCAGCCGGTAGACTGCTAGCTCAGTCGGTAACATTATGAGCAGGACCAAACTGGGAGCACTCACAGCGATCTTAACTGGACACTGCACACTGAACAAACACATGCATCGCATAAGTCTAGTCGACAGTCGGTAACACGGTTGACAATGGGAGCCCACGTGCTCTCGAAACGCTGCGTTCCGCATAATTAATTAATTTGTGTGAGTGGAGTTTACTGCTATACCTGTGAATTCGGCAATATTAAATTAATAATTTAGTAACATTGATTTCGCTTATGGATGACATTTTACAATTATAATTTGCTTATAGAACTGTGTTAGATACACTTGTAACATAGTCTTTATATACGATTTCTGCTTATTTTTGAATTCATCGAGTAGGTACATAATAGTTGTATTATAAAACCACAACGTTATCTCTACTATATACTTGTTTTTCTGTACCTTAAGAAAAAACAAATTTTGTAGTATATTATGAAAATATCTAGAATCGAACAAATAGCACCAATATCAAAATATGTATACCTTTAAAATTGGTATTAAAAGACAATAATACCTTACCTATGACTTTTCAAATAATAAGATGTGGTTCGTAAATATTTCGTTTTAAAGATATGTGGTAGTTTTGAATATTTTCGATAATAAATAACCACTCACGGCAATGTGTCAATTTTGTCGGGTTTCATTTATATCCACTTATACTACGAACAGCTGCATCTGATACCATATAAATTGGCGATTGTAAATTTAATTAAAATTGGTAATGCGAAGCGTAACTGTTTATCACCTTTCGAACACCCTGTATCATTGAAAATGCTTTAAAATCAATATAGGATGTTAAAAATGCACAACTTACGTTATTTTTTTTTTCCATATTACTACAGTCAGCTCCAGCATAAAAGGGTGACGCTTAAATAAAAGACCCTGCATATACCATATACCATCTTCACGTGTCTTGAAAGACCTTCCGATAAAATACAACATTTGCATTGCAATTTCTGTTCTATCTATTTCCGTTCAAGAATTAAATCAAAAAAACTGAAAATTTTCAAAGAGGTGTTTCACCCCCTCAGAGTGAATTTTAAGGCAAACAAAAAATATTTATTTTCAAGTTTCAACATACTCTACTGACACCCGGTAACCTTTCCTTGTTAGTTATTCAACTATAATCTATAATTTTGCAAGAAACGTTGCTGTAATAGTGGTTATCTAAATAGCAGTTGCAACATTTATCATCTATACGTTTTACAATAAAGCGGCCGCGGTCAAACATTATTCATTCTGACTAAAACAAACAGCTGTGATTTATGCTACGATGCTCACTGGATTCTAAATATACCGCTTTCGTTCTTTTTCGTCGATAGTAGGCGAGGAAATATTTGCACTGCGACGATAGAACAGCATTAAAGCAAAACCAAGAAAACTAATATATCCACTTATTTCAGAATAGAAACTTTAAGTAACAAAGATGCAGTATGTATATGAGTGACCGTATTTTATTTTTCAACAATACGAGATACATTAGTACTACCTCTGTGCGTCAATTGTAGTAGTATCTTAATTTCGGAAAAGATGGTAATTACTACTATTATAAACACCAAATTGTGAAAATTAGTCGTTTAATAAAAAATCTCATATTTGAGCATAATCTAAGCGATACTACAGCTAAAAATAAAATTCACGACATACCTAATGTACACTACATTCGTAAAGTTAAAGAGTACAGTACACACAATCGAATACGATAAAGTCGCTGACTTTACTAATAATAATAATAATAATAATAATCCTTTATTGCCCAACAGCCCAAGGGCCAATTACAGGACAAATTACAATACAATACTTATTTAAAATAAAATAATTCAAATCGTGTTGCCTACAATAATAACATGCTGAAAATGTATATAATAATGAAACAAAAAAAAAAAAGAAAGACTCACAAAAATGGCTCTAGATCCCGTTTGTTTGCGTTCCTCACCATGTGCCTGAGAGGTGCCTTAAGCAAAATGTTGGTATTATCTAGGTACTTGAAATGTATTAAAGTAGCGAGTATGATGAGTAGGTACGGTAAAGTTTATTTGCGCTAGAAGGGCTGGCGAGTCGACAGTATTTTTCAGGATCCTGCAAAGAAACTCCACACTGTTACGCTCGCGGCGGTCAGCAAGAGATAGAAAACCATGCTCAACAAGTAAGCTATAATACTCGATACCTCTTGCAGGATACACGTTGTCCATTCGAAAGGAGAGATATTTTAGAAATTTCTTTTGAACGCGTTCGATCATAAGCTCTTGGTGTAAATAACGGGGATACCAAACAATGGAGGCGTATTCAAGCTTAGAACGAACGTAGGCATAATATAAACGTTTCATTACACCTAAGTCTGAGAAATGCCTGCAAGAACGCATGACAAAACCGAGAGTTTTGAAGCAGATGAACACATGGACGAAATATGTTCCGTAAATGACAGTCTATTATCAAACAAAACACCAAGATCCAAAGTTTTGATATTGCGTGGTATGGCTGCATCATTAATTTGGTAGTTATAGTATAAAGTAGTGTGAGTGTTATTGTAGGAAACCACAGTACACTTGTTGATGTTCAGAGGGAGATAATTGACCTTGCTCCAAGTATTAATGCGAAGAAGATTGTCCTGTAAATGTTTACAATCGAAAATGCTACCAACAGTATTAAATATCTTTAATCATCTGCGTATGCTAAGACGTGACACGTAAACAGAGATAGTAAATCATTTATATAAAAATTGAAGAGAAGTGGTCCAAGATTTGAACCTCGAGGAACACCTGATGTTGGAGAAAACGGCGTAGAGGAATAACCATTGTAGCAGACATAACACTTCCTTCCAGTAAGGTAAGACTCAATCAACGTCAGGAAACCCACACCAAAACCAAATTTGTCCATTTTTTGTAGTAGCATCTCGTGGTTAATGCAGTCGAAAGCTTTAGAAAAATCTACGTAAATAACATCCATCTGCTTTCGCTTATCAAGCGCTTCACCAAGATATTGGCCAATGCATGCTAAATTAGTGATCGTCGACCTACCTGCAACAAAACCGTGCTGATGCTCAGATATGAAAGGAGTTATGCAGGTAGATATTTCTTTGTAAAGCAAATGTTCAAATACCTTAGCGAAATTGGGCAGTATACTTATAGGCCTATAATCAGCAATGTTAGATCGGTTTCCTTTCTTAAATACGGGGGTAATTCTGCTAATTTTCCAAACCTTTGGAAAAGTTGACGTGCTTATCGCTAGGTGGAATATAGTTGACAGTGGATAGGACAGAACAGGAGCACAATCACGTACAAAGAAGCTCGGTATTCCATCATCTCCAGTTGTCATATTACTGTTCTCCACATCCAATTCAGAGAAGGCATGAACACAAAAATTATTATAATTGAGAAAAGAGTTGAAAGATACATTTTGAACACTAGGTTTATACACACTCGCAAAGACACTGGAAAAGGCATCCACGATTTCGTTTGGCTGGGTAAATTCTCTGCCGTCATACTGCATACTTCCCGGAATTCTGGAAGAAGTTTTCTTGTTGTTAATGAAGCGCCAGAACAACTTAGGATCTCTGTTGATATTAATTTCAGCATCTGCCAAGTAAGCCTTGTATGCGTTTTTAATTTCATTCTTTGTGAGAGATCTCAATCGTTTGAATTCATTAAAATAGTATATCGCTTTTGTTCTTTTCCACTTCTTGAAGTAAAATTCTTTTAATTTAAGACGTTGTTTTATTTTAGCACTAAACCATGGAGGAAACGTGGAGGAAGGACGTTTAGTTTTCTCAACTGAACGATCTATAACGGAGTATAATGTATTATAAAATGCCTCAACAGCGACATCCACATCACTGTATTCATCCAAGAAACGCCAGTCGACTGCAAGCATATCGCTATATAAAGAGAGGAAATTCGCTTTGCTAAAGTTGTAGCTAACATTATTGTTACCCAGAAAATTTATCCACTCGACACATGTGTCAAAAGTAATCTCAATTTCGAGTGGTGGGTGAAAAGCATCAACGCCAACCAAAGGTTCAGAACTAACACGAACATGCAGCTCACATGACATATTACAAAACACGGGATGCAGAATATTGCCATACATATTTTGAATAGTATTGAATTCTTTTAGATTTAATATATTGACAAAATTGCTTAAAGATGTCACTTTACGATTATTGTTTACTAGTGCATCGGTTTTTTATACTCCGGGCAGTTGGAAATCGCCAAAAACAATAACATTTTTATTAATCAACTTAAAACCGAGAGCGTCCAAAAAGTTTCATAGTCATCACATCCCATATCAGGTGGTAAATAGATATTGGCGATGTAAATTGTGTGCGATGCCATCTCGAACTTGCATAAGACGATATCAGCCAAAGGGACCAAATCAATCAACGAAGACACATCCAGCAAGGTAACATAAATATTGTTCTTGAAAGCAGTTAGGCAACCACCTCCAGTTGATCTTTCCAACAATGTTAAATCTTCTATCAGTTCTGAAGATAACAAACTCGGAACTCAATATTTCCTCGTCGTTAATACTGTCATCCAACCATGTCTCCGTAAATAACACAATGTCCACGTCAATAGTAGCACTTAGTGGATATAATGAAGAAAGTTTAGATCGAAGAGAGCGAACATTCTGATAGTACAAGCAAATAGGTATATTACTGGGCGTGTTGAGCAGATCTAGTTTTCCGGTCCTCCAGCTTTGACCACTTTTGGAACATCGTTTATGTACTTAATATAAACATCTGTTTCGCCAGCAGCTTTTCTAGTTAGCAACTCTTGTCTAGCCTCACGATATAATTTTAGCTGCATAGGTGTTTTGTCTTTGACCAAAAACACATTTTTAAACTTATCAGATGTTCTTAGTTTCTGTCTACGCTGGAAGGCCCTAGATGCAATATCACCATCCGGCAAACATACCTTGATTGGTCGCTTCATGTCCGTCCGGGAAGAATCAAATTTTCCCAATCTAATTGTTCTGAGATTGTCAACAGAAACATCCAGCATTTGAAGCAGTTCACCAACCAATTCCATGTCAGCCGTAACTTGATCGTTCCTGTTGTTCAGAACATTCTCAGATACATTATACAAGATAATGTTATTTTTTCTGCGCTGTCTATCAGAAACCTCCTGGATGATACACTCGACATCAGGTACTTTAATGGGATCTATTTTAACATCCCGGGAAGTCATACTCTCTTTAAGAATTCTCAACTCGTTTCCAAAGCACCCACCGTGGATGCTAATTCATGTAGTTTGGACGAGCTGCAGCTTAAGATCAGAACAGGTGGGATAATGAAATGATAGTTTTCGATCCTTATTTTTCAAATACTGAAGCTCAGTTCGGGATAGACTACTACAAGTAGTGTGAATGTAATTGCGACACATATCACATGTAATCTCTTTTTCTGGCGTAAGTCCATTGTTGCAAATAGCACAAGAGGTCATAATTTACACTACCCAAATACCGATACTAAACACAAAACAGGTGAAAAGGAAAAAGTACAAAGGAAAAGGAAAAGACAAGGATACACTTACACCAATGGGCCGATATTGGTACTCTAACTAAGACGCACAAAGAGGCCGCTGATAGAGTAGGATTTAATTTGGAAGGGAAATTATGAATGTACAATATTTTGGTAGTTCCTGTATTAAGTTACACCAAAATATATAAATTGTAGAAAATAAAAACAGGTAAAAACAAATATAACAAAAAAGGAGGAAAAACAATTGCGTTAGATCGAATAGTGTGCCATATATATGTAGGATATATATGTACAAACAATAATTTCACTAAATGAATCAAATAAATGCGAATATCGATAACACAATCAGACTCACCAGACAATTAGCTATCCGCTGATATACTTTATCATATAACAACACTTACAAAACTCATAGAAATCACAACAATACAGAAGAGGCAACAACTATGTCTGCACACCTTGACAGTTTGTCGTTTTACTATATTTAATGTAGAGTATATATGTATACAGGTTGAGTTTATTCCGATATTTAGTTTGGAAATCACGAAAGCTAGCAGAGATAGAGAGATGAATGGGGAAAGAATTGCAGTTTAAAAAAAATCACGGTTAACTAGATATCGAAAATACTGATTTTTTACATTTCATTCGGTACCTACAGCACTTGCTATTGTTATGTGACTTTAGAAGAAAAAAGGGTACGACAAAGAATTTAAGATTTTTTTGTGGAAGCCAGAGTTAGCCATGACTTCATAAGAAAGCTATTTTTTCAACGACAGAACACTTGATATAGTTTGACATAGCCTTAGTTTTTAAATCAACGTTGATTAACGTTTCGTAAATTAACAGGATGAATTTTTGTAATTAAGGAACGCGTATTATGATTGTGTTTTACGTTCTGTGTAGTACTCGTTATTTGAACGGAATAAACACTTCACACTAAAATAATTATGATCATAATTTCAAAATTAAAAGAAAGAAGTGATCGTAATTTATTTATTTATAAAAATAAGTATATCAAGTTTTATATCGTTGGAATCGATGAAAAATATTTTATATAAAGTCATGACTGTAATTTCCATTTAAAAAAACCATAAATGTTTTGTCATACCTCTAAAATTATTACTTAAATAAAAAAAATGTTGGACTGTCTTATTAAGCACATAAATACGTACAATTTTGCTCTTAGCACTTTTTTCTACAGCCAATAATATATGAATCTCAAACTAATGCATTTTATTGAAAAGTACATAATTTATTTAAATCATGAACAAGTACAAAACAGATAAAAATGTGGAAATGGTAATGTGGTAACAGATGAATAATAGTTTAGATAGGGTTAGGTACATGTTTTCAGTCAATTATCATGAAAGATGTATACCTTCTGCGAGAATTATGGTCAACACTTTTAACAATTTCGAAGTATATGACTTCTAAGTTCCCGCAAAAAAAATAGAAATAAAACCACTCACATTGTAACAGAACACATAAAACTGAATATATGCTATGTAGAGGAATGATCTAAAATGTAGACACCCATTTTGAAGTATCTCGCATAAAAAAGAACAGACTTTTGTGAAACAATATTTCATTTGTTGAATAAAAACTTCAAAATTTTGAATAAAATATTTTTTGCTGATGAAGCTACATTTACCATAACTCAGAACTGCCAGTTTAGGTTGATCTATTGGAAAATATAAAGTTTTGTTTCGATTAATCCATAAGGTTCCGTACGAATCCTCATGCTCAAAACCTAACCCGAATGCAGTACCGTCAAATGGTCAATGCTTAGATTGGAATAATAAGCAATAGTCTTCCTATTCCGATATTATTAGTCCGTCTTTTATTGATAGAAACCTTACTGAAGCAAAATTCACATCATTCCTTCATTCACACCCTTGAAGTTGAACTTCATAAGTACCTTTGTATCTTTCCCGCTAGAAATCTTACTTCTTCCCGAGCAATTTCGTGTCATCTATAGAAGCTACCAACCTGCCCAGTGGAAATTTAAGCACTCTAGAAAGCTTCAATAAATCTTTCCAGAAGTGAGATGCTGAACCCTGCAAATGCTGCCAAGAATTGTTGAGCAACGCATTTCAACGACTCTGGATTCGTATTTTGGGTCCCGTACCATAGCACCCAAAATGAGCCGATTTGTCTCTAAATGATTACTTTCTTTGGGATTACCCGAAAAGTTAGGTTTATAATAACGTGCACATAAGTACCTTGGACGAACTGAAAACACCTATTGCATGGGATGAAATGAACTCGAGATTTATTATAAATTCTCTGGTTGCTTTTAGCCACCCCTTGCTTATTGCCTTGAAAAAAGCAAGGAAGATACTTCGAAAATTTGCTGTCAAATTAGGATTCATATTAGTTACGCTATTTTATTTGTTAATTGTTTACAATAAAATAATTTCTTCATTCAAAGATGAAATTGCGTACTTTCTTTATTCAAAATATAACCAAATTCTTCATTGCCTTGTTTTGCTATGTATTGACAAGACAAACATTATTTCCATACAAGGTTCTACTTTCATAGCAGGTTTAAAAAGTTACATGTATATCGAAATATTCAATTTTACGGTACTTATAAAAAAAATTGTACTAGATCTCCCAAACTAAAAGAGGTGCATTTGCAGACTAAATTAACTATGTATAACATAAAATCTGTTGTGTTTACAATTATAAATACGTAATACAAGTTTAAGTGGACTGTATATTGTGTTACTTACAAGTAGTTCGATACAAGTACAGTTGCCTAAAATTTTGTATAATCATGAGTATAGTCACGGAAAGAACAATTGTGTAAATATAATAGTGTAAAGTTCAAACAACTCGCCCGCCTTGAAGGAACAGGCTTCAAACATGAAATATATATTACAATATAATATGTTTTTTACTCGTCTATCGGTAATTTACATAGTTTTTGTACGCTTCGTTTATCTATTTTACCGCGCACTAACCACTCGACAAACTCCATCATCTTCAGGATGTAAGGAAGTAATTCTTCCCACGTTCCAGCACATCTTAGGTAAGTTCTCATCCTTAATGATCACTAAGTCGCCAATTGCCAAGTTTGGATGACTCTTCGTCCATTTAGAACGTTGTTGTAAAGATGTCAAAGCTCGAAGGACCATCGTTTCCAACAGTGCTGTGTCTTTTCAGATTCCGGAACATTCATAAGAGTGTCACCAATTAAGAAGTATGACGGTATCAGGAAGGAACAATCTTCAGGATCATTGGTAAGAGGGAGAAGCAGTCGAGAGTTAAGTACAGCTTCTATTTGAGTAAGGGCAATATATAAAATAGTTTTGGTAGATTTTATAGCAGCTTCCTAAAGACCGCCTTGGTAGGGGAGAAAGGGGAAAGTATATAATTACGAATTTCGTTAGAATTAACTGTCTTTATTATTGATTTAGCAATAAGTTTAAGTTCATTATTTGCTCCTACAAAATTGGAGCCGTTATCACTGTAAATGTTAGAGCAAAATCCCCTCCTAGCAAACAAACGTTTCAAACAATGTAGAAAAGTGTGTGTAGTCGTATCAGAAGCCAATTCAATATGTACAGCTTTTGTTGTAAGGCAAACAAACATACAAATATAACCCTTAATAAATTTGTGTGTGATTTCAAGAAGCTATTTTTAATAAAAATAGGACCTGCATAATCCACACCAACTGACGAGAAAGGTCGAGCTGGAGTTAATAGTGGTTTAGGTATATTTCCCATCAACGGGGTTACACCAGAGGGTTTTGATTTAAAGCATGTAATGAATTTACTTAGTGCGTCTCTTACAATCCTTCTACCATTTACAGGCCAGTACTTATGGCGTACTGCTGCTAATACTGTCTGTTGTCCAGCATGCAAGTCGACACTATATGCTCAGATTTTACTATAAGTCGCGTTAAATTATGATTCTCAGGCAATACTATTGGAAGTTTTTTATTAAATTTTGCATTTGAATGTTTTATTCTACCACCTACTCTATAAGTCCGTTCTCATCACGGAAAATGTTTAACGATAAAAGTTTACTTTCTTTTGATATTGGTTTATTTGCTTTAAAGAACTTATTTCTTTCATAAAATGGTTACCTTGACACATTTTTTAAAGTAACGTTAAAGAATTGTTTAATTTTTGTAGTTTAAGATCTCCAAAACCTTTTACTTTATTCTTAGGGTTAGCATTAAATAAAAATCTAAAATGTTTAAGTTCATCGTTCTTATTGTGGTGTGTCCCATTTGTGCGCCAAACTATTCGTTGTAAATCTCTTTGTTCGGCCACAATATTGCATTGTCTATGCATTTTTTTCGATATCACTTGTAAATACAACGTTGTGTGTATGAAACTTCAGTGCAATGGAAAACAAATCGCGTTGAATTGTTGGTCCTACCATCAAAATGTCATTTAGAGATAAACCAGAAGTTGACTTACAGGATGCGTCAAAAACAACCCGTAGTTTTGTTGTGCTCGATTCTTTCATTACACCGTGGTGCGGTAAATAATATTTGATGGTATTGGTATTATCCTTACTTACACCTATCTGATATAAATATATTAAATTCAACATATTTCTCTTTGAAGTTAGGGTCCCTTTCAAATCGTTTTTTGAGCAACTCAAATCTAGAAATCGCTGTTCCCAAGGAATCACGTAAAGTTGCAACATTGTCTTTTAAAGGCAAACTAAGCTCAAATCTACCTTCGTTATCTCGCCTAAACGTTTCTAAAAAATGTTTCTTACAACGCAGTTCGTCCCTTGTAAGCGTCCTTTTAATATTAATTTCTTCTACTGCCCAGAAGTGTTCAACTTGCTTATGTAAATCGTTATTGGAGACTGCCAAGTTACACAAACATGTTCGTCTATTCGCAGCGCTCACACTTCCAGTTACTATCCATCCAAACATAGTTTCTTGAATAATAGGTTTATTCTTACCTAATTTTATTTGACCGGTTAGTAACGCATCGAAAAATATACTGGCGCCAAGTAATAGCTCTATCGGTTTTGGTACATTAAATTGTTTATCCTCAAGAACAATGTGCTGTGGTAAGTCCAAGTTAGACAAATCAAAAGCTAATTGTTCCAAATTTTCGGTAATTTCGTCAAGTATCAAAAACACGTCTCTGGTTTTGTATTTATAATTTAGTGAGTAAATAACCGTTTCTGTTTTTCTAGTGATAGTATTTTTCGTAGTATTTATTCCAGCGATTGGAATCTTAATATCTATTGTTCTCAACTGCAATTTGTCTAGTAGTGTGGTGGTCATAAAATTCGCTTGTGATCCACTGTCCAGTAGTGCACGACAATGTACCCATTTACCATAAGAATCGCGAATTTGTAGTAGGTAATACAACTTGTTTTCTTAAATTAGGTTCGTTTGTTGACGTTGATACAATTTCGTTATTAATATGTGTACCAATTTTCTGTTGAGTTTCACGTGCTAAATTTACTTGTGTTTCGTTGGTGATAGCCGACCCATTTTCCTGTAGGTGCAGCAGAAAATGGTGTCCTTTCTGACAATGTTTACATGCAGGAAACGTACAATCTTTTACAAAATGGTTCGGACGTAAACAGTTTATACAAAGCTTAGCTTTCTTTACTTCAACTATCCTATCGTTTGACTGATATATTCATAAATTTATCACAATTTTGATTGAAATATTTTTGTTTACAGAATGAACAATTTATATCTCGTGTTGATGCGTCAGCCAATATCTTATTTTCACGAAAATTACCTATCGGTTTGGTAAATACTTTGGTTTTATTGTCAATAGTTTTTAATAGTTGGCAACGTCGTGCTAAGAAATCGGTCAGTTTTTTAACCGTAATAGATTCGATGTCATCTGCAATTAGTTGTTCCCATTCCTTTTTTGAAACTTGGTCTCATTTTGACGTTAATGTACATATCATAGATGTGTCCCATTTGTCGGTAGGTTAACCCATTGCAGTCAAAGCGCGGAAATTTTTATTGAAGTTATCAACTAATTTGCGTAGGGATGAAAATGACTTGAACGTTACCGGTTGTAGGTCATACATAGCCTTCATATGTGTATTAATAATTAAGCGTTTGTTTTCATAACGTTCTTTCAATAACGACCAAGCTATTTCATAGTTACTATTTGACATTTCAATCGAACTAATAACCTCCGCAGCTTCGCCTTTTAGACAAGCTTGTAAGTAGTAAGACCTTTGTATGTTTGATAACTGCAAATTATTATGTATTAAACTATTAAACGTATCATGAAAAGTTACCCATTGACTAAAATGTCCAGAAAAATCTGGTAAACTTATGTTTGGTAGTTTGACTTGACCCTGTATATTCGAAACATTTGAAATGTCTACTGTGTAACCACAATTTGTTGAGAGATTTGAAATTCGATCTAATGGTTGACTTGCTGTTACAGATACATTACGGTTTGCGTTTAATAAACTTTAGCTAAAGAGAGTACCTCGTAATATGTATCTTCCAACGTTTGTCTTTCATCTTCTTGAATTTGGTTACCCGATAAAATTTCTATGTCGTTTAGTATAATTTCGAATTTCTCTAATATATTATCAAGTGTAGATAAACATGACTCTATTTCTGAAACTCTCTCATTTTGAAAATGTTTTAAATCTTGTGACTTCCGCTTTTAATTGACCGCGTCTTAAAACTAAAGTTGCAAGCTCTGCCATGTTATGTTATATGTATGCGTTCTTACTCAATACAAGCTACACTACTTTTAAATGGTTATAAAAGGAAAAAAGTGACCTATTTGTTTGTTCCTATGTATTGGATGTATTAGTAAAGGTTCAAATATTCCAATTCCAGTTCAATTTCTAGGTTATGTCTCCCACATGGTTACGTTCACTTTTTAGCTTTTTCTCGGAATTTAGCCTGTTTTCTTTTGTTAGTACATACGTATCTCTTCAATAGTGTGTTCCAATCCGGCTCGTATGTACAAAAATGTTGTGTTTACAATAAATAAATACGTAATACAAGTTTATATTGTGTTACTTACAAGTAGTTCGGTACAAGTACAGTTGTTGTCTAAAATTTTGTATAACCATGAGTATAGTCACGGAAAGAATAATTGTGTAAATATAATAGTGTGAACTTCAAACAAAATCTTCTATATACTATTTCCTTTTGGTTTAAACATGTAACGTAACCTAATACTTAATATCTGGTTCGATACCTTAAACAAATGGAAAGAAAAACGCCCTTGGTTGCAGAGCAAGTGCAATCCATTTATAGATATTGAACGTATACGTCTAACGAACTTTGTCAGCTGTCTTTCGAGTGTGCCGAGGTCGCAGCGTTAGTACAACCTAAGTGGCCGTACGTATTTGTATGTGTAATAATTCCATAATTTAAGGACATTGCGTTACATTATACAAGCTAATAAATATATTTGTGTCTTAAAGGTGAAATAATGTATAATTATTATTATATATATATTATATATTATATATTATATATTATATATTATATATTATATATTATATATTATATATTATATATTATATATTATATATTATATATTATATATTATATATTATATATTATATATTATATATTATATATTATATATTATATATTATATATTATATATTATATATTATATATTATATATTATATATTATATATTATATATTATATATTATATATTATATATTATATATTATATATTATATATTATATATTATATATTATATATTATATATTATATATTATATATTATATATTATATATTATATATTATATATTATATATATATTATAAGTTATACGTTATACGTGATACGTCATACGTTAAACGTCATACGTTATAGATCATACGTTATACGTATCAATTAAATTTAGTTATGTTGAATGCTACCTCTGCCAACACTAATATCCGAATATTCTTTGCAAATTTACAAGAAATTTTCACCCTTTTTCAGACACATGTCAAAGAATTGCAATATTGGGCAAAATAGCTAAAAGGAGATTGCCTCATTCGACCCCGAAAAGGTGGACTTTTTATTCCACAATTGTTAGTTAGCCCAAATCATAAATAATATCACGAATACCCCGGACACCTGTGACAGTGGACCATCAACTATAAAGCGATGAAAGATATGGAGACGAATATACCCCAGAAGCAAAGGAAGTTTATGATATTATTTTATATTATTTATCAGACCAACGATAGGTTTAGCTTTACTGGACTCTTAACTGCAACTTCCCCATTTTATGCTCATAAATTTAGTCAATACCGCCTCCATTTTACTGAAAGATATTTTCAACAGCTTAGTCTATGATAAGCGGAAATTCCTTACTGAGCTACACGTAATTTATGAAACGGAAGATTTTAATCAATCTTGGATTTGCTTCCACTTTATGATATCATTACACAAAACAGAAAACTAAATACGATTGAGTAAAACTTTAAAACTATTAGAAATTTTAATTACGACTATGATGACATCAGCTCAACCAGAACGGTGTGTTTCTACTTTGAAATAAATAAAAACTTTTTTAAGAAACAACATAACACTAGAAGTACTTTCTACATTGGCGATACTTTGTCAATAAAAGGATTTTATTATTATTTATGATGAATTTATTATTATTCACGATTGTCGCATAGATTTTTTATTTCAATAGCATTTCAATAAAATCAGGATATTAATCCTTATTTATTTATAAGTACCTTAGCAAAAATAATGTTTATGGTGTGTATTAGTTAAAATAGAGATGATAATCTTTTCATCATATTTCAGAAGGGTTTTATTATACGTTCTCACACTGTATTTATATCGAATTACCTTCGCAAAACGATGTATAGAAATGCTTTCCTTCTTCCGTGATATCAAATTTATATTAAACTTACAATAATTTACTTATTTTTTATATCGACAATATTTAGACCGTACATGTTATGATGCTTACAGATACATTTATCTTACTGAGATATTATAATAAAAACGTGAGCTCTCATATGGTGTAAACCTTCAAAGCGAACGCAGTCCTAAAAACATCTACATATATGTATTTCTTAACCACGGAATGCGGTTTACGATACTGGGTGATTGGATACCTGGACAATAGGAAACGTGTACCTATTAATGGTGAATAAATGTTCCTTATAGGCAGTATAAGATAGACAATTGATATTAATTCTCCATTTCCACTGTTACTAATAGTATACAGAAGTACGTATTATACTAACAGTCATATAAATTTGTATAATTTTTTTAAGAATCTTTTGAACTTAATCCCTTTGTAATGATTACTAACGCTTAAACAAGTATTTTGACCATAATCTACTATGCAACCTAGATTAATAGAGTATTTACATTGAAGTGGATAATATCCAAAGTATTACCAATGAAATAGGCAAATTCCGTCCATAGTTCTCACTGGACGAATTAATTATACTTTTAATTACTGCGTTGCCTCTTTAAATATTGGTTTACAGCTATTGCCTGGTTTATAATTTTACTGCTACTTGTAGTATTGGTATTTTTAAATATAAACTAGTGAGTTCTACAGCGGTCGCCATAAGCTTGCATTAATTGGAAAAAGAATTAGAGGCCAAAGTGATTATGATAATCGGTAAGGTTTTTTTTTAAGAAGAAGAGTGAAAAACAAACCTTTCGCGCAAAATAAGGATTAAACTTATTAAAAATATACTTAAAATTTGCTTTTCTTCCAAAAACTTAAACATCAAAACTGCAAACAAGAGCAACAATTCTATTTGAATATCATATATGTGTCCACAAAATAACGCTGCTTCATTTTATGAAAGAAGTCAAAAATTAAATTGTAACATGGTTTATATATCCCGTCGAAATACCTTTTAATACAGACGATTCCTGAACAACACATTGTTTATGTTTATAAAGTTAGTTCCTAAAATAAAAATGAGAAATTTACAAGGTGGGGACGTCTTCTGAAAAACTTCAGACCCATCTATTCGTTAAAATTTACTGCGTTATCTGAACTGTATTCTGCTTGATTTAATATTTGTTAATTTAAATATTCAAATGTTTATGAAGAATAAAGCTTTATTTTACTTATCCAGACAAAAGATCTCGTCAATGCATACATGTATATATACACAATTTTAGTTCTCTCATCTCTCATTTCTTTGTGGTCTAATTTATCTGTTTTCGATAAATAAACATAATGGTTCGTTATACTTATTGTAGTTCGGTAATTAAAGGTGATGCTTATATTATAATTGTTGCATATAGAAGAACCTTTATAAAGTAACATGCGTGAATATTTCCATTTGTAATCTCAAGAAAATTAAAAGATTGCAGTTTTCTTACTTGGTCATACTGTTCTGGTCCTAAATTTAATGAGTATATAAAAGCCTTAGTTATTTGTTTAATTACAAGTGAAAAATAAGGCGTTTCAAGTCAATCAGTAAAAAAGGTATCTCTACAACACTCGATATTGCCGTGGACAACATCAAACCAACTCGATTAGGAAAATTCGATCCTTCCAACCCAATACAGAAACGTTCCCTTAAACTAACTTTTCCATCTGGTGACGTCGTTAGCAAGATTTTGAAGAAATGTGCACTTTTAGTCTCTCTCAATGTCTAACATAATTTTGAAAATGTACAGATCGAAGAGAGTCGAGAAAGTCGGCAAGCACGAGGAAGAGGGCAATATTTTGATAAAATATAATAGGGGAAACCCCGAGATCGTAGATGCAGTAAATACAATTGCGTAAACAAAGTACATTCTTACCATATTTATCATCACAACGTGAGAGGATTAAGAGGTAAGACTCATGTACTCTATGCATATTTCATCTAACTACACCTTGACTGCAGATAACGAGCTGTTTCCATGTAATTACAACATTGGTGGATATGATTTATTTAATTATTAATTTAATTGCCGCTGGGAATTCAATGGGTACTGATTGCCTCTTCCGGGGATATTATTTTTGAGTCATCTATGATAGCTTCTGTTCTTCGCGTAGATTTGCTGGCCTACTACAAGACTCCTCTGCCATTATCGTACGTTATATACCACCGGATATTGCTGTCTCGGAGTTCGAGTTATTTTTTGATCATGTCGAACTACTCATTTTTAATAAACCTGTGCTATTGTTGGGCGATTTCAATATGTCGCGATTTCAAAGGTCTTCGTTTGGCATTTCTGGTGATAGACTTTATTATGTTGTAAATGTTGTTATTTCAATTGGCTTAATGTAATTCAACTCTACTATTAATAATCACAATAGACAAAAAAAAAATGATACAATCGTCGAACCTGACTCCGAATCATTTGCTTCCTAGGATGTTCACCATGGAAGTATTTATAACATTAATTGGTAACAATAAACCTATTCTGTTTGCATTTAACAGCAAACCTAGAAACAACTTTAGAAATGCTAACTTTCACCGTCTATACGCACCTAAATTACATAAAGATCTCGTTAATTCAGATTTTTCCTCTCCTGAATATAATTATACTAGAATATAAATAATAGCACAGCAAACTTTTTAATACAACACGCACTTTATGTAGCGCCAATCTAAACATATACCCTGCAATACCTACGCATAGTATAAATGAACTTCCTTCTTATTAACGTATATATTATCGTGTACCTCCCAGTAACTTATTTGGTACTGTAAAAATTTCTAAAGAACTATATAACGTGAATTTTGCCATCCAGTCCCTTTAAAAATAAACGTTAAATGAATTAATTCAACAGTCCGTATCAACTGTACACAGTATGATATTTCAATTACCACGGTAGATTTCCTAATCACATCTCACGGATGCGTAGTTTCACTACGGGTAAACGCAGGCGATAGCAACGAGGCAGAGCTAAACGATATACGCCATGGCACATGCCGTGTGTCCTAATTTGCCATTCGCGTTGCCTTTCCGGGACTAAAAACCACCCTCTTGGGATTACTCTTCCAAACAAGATTATAACGTAATCACAAAGCAGACAACTACCGGCTTCCGAGATATGTATCCCTTATTAAGTTTATTTTATTGAACCACTCGCCATTATTGTCGTCTACTTCAATTATCTCTAAAAGGGTTTACATTGACCTCATGTCTATTGATGTTTTAACCTAATGACAACATGATATTTTGATGAAATTTTGCATATCAAACTATCATCTTGTATAACGTCAGTAATTGGAAAATTCAAATGCAATTACACGTATTAGGTAACGCTATCGTGCTTTGTAAGCACGCGATAACATTTTTTTTTATAAAAGATTTTAACAGAAAAACATCTTAGTGGCTAAAACGTTTTATAGAACTGTGGTTTACATCTTTCTATTTACTGTTTAATACATCATTACATTTAAAAGTTGTTGACACCTAATATCGTAAGGCGAAAAAATAAAATTCTCGGTGTTTTATTTTCTAAATTGTCATGAGATTATGATAATTAAACAAAAAAGCAAAAAATACCAAAGTTATAATTCTTTTTCATCAATAACCTGAATATGATAGACATATATATTTTGCCCTCGTCACAAAGTTAAATGATATTTTATCAAGGGATTCTGGCCGTGAATTTTAGTGTTTTTGAAGTACGAGAAGTACTCTCTGTTATATTCCACAAGTAATTTTGGTTTGTATAATATCCCACTTTCTATTCTATACCTTTTGGAAAGTATTTCCGTCACGGTTTAAATTGAATAGCCTGTACACATTCTTCCAAATATTTAACTTATCGGTAGCTTTGTCTACTTCAATCAGGTATGGCATACCCTATATGTCGATTTAACTGTCATTTAATGATAAGTTAATAATACCTAGACGTATCATCATATTCGAATTCAGAAGCAGCACATTAAAAAACAAACGTATCCAAATTATTAAAATGTCAAAAATCAATAAAAACGTCTAGTACCTCTATCTTTGGTTATCGAAGCAAATAGATTAGAAAAATTATGTAATCGATAGCCAAAATAGAGAATATTTTTAATTGGATATATCCGCATTTGCAGAGTGTTTTATGTTAGTAAACATAGATACACGATACACTAAATTTTCTCACAACGTACAATAATATAAGTTTCTACTTCAACGTAATTGTAGTTATTAATCTTTGTTCAAATACGTCCAAATTTCAAAATACAATTTAAAATTTTAACACTAATAGTAAGAGTCTAGGCCACAGTAGTTTCTCTTCCTACAACTAACGTTCCTACTATTGAAAATCTGCGGATGATCAATTATTATGCAATCCTTAATGTACCGAACGACAGAAATGACGGACAAATTAAAATTATTAGTTAGGCAATATATCCGAGCCTACACCTTGGATACGTCGACATTTGAATATTTTCTATTAGCGAAATAAGTTTATTGTGAACTAATAGATTGCTCGTTTTTATAAAAACGTTTTTTGAAAATATTCGGAATATAAAAATGGAAGAAACACTTACATAATATTCCCCTAATTCCAATAGTAGCACACGTATAGATGTTCTACAAACATGGGCTATTTTTAAACCGACATATGATTTTTAATAAAGGTATTGGATATGTGCAACCTAAATACATCGTCCCCTATATAGCATGCGAGTTACAGCAGTTTTCGATTCAGCGCAAAATATTCTCATAAAGCTACACCTATAATAAAATACCAAACACCTATAATGAAATACGTCAATCACAAATCTGTAATACATATTTGTATCTGTTTAATCTAACAACCCTTCATGTAAATACATAAATATAATCAAAAACGTAGTCAGCGAAAACATTCCGAAAGCAAAAAAGGAAACCAAATTAATTGACACTTATATTAAATGCATTTATCTGATCTAGTCGAGAACATCGATTCGATATGTAACCACATATGTTATGAATTTGATGTCGCGTATTTACACTAGAGATTATCTAGTAAATTAAATTAATACAATCAGAACACATCAATACAATTAAATTAAATAAGTCAATCTGCCGGTCGTGTAATTATCTAATACATATATTGATATTGGCACTACAAATAATTATTTTTACTTAATCAAAATAACGCTGTCGAAACATATGCCAAATTATTTTTCATTAACGTACATTTTTACTTAATATGTACTTGTATTTACATACAAAGGACATGAAATAAATTACTATTATTACTTTCGACCAAATGTCATGCAATATGTCTATCTTTTTATTTGCATATAACCATGACGTTTGCTCTGTGCACCGAAATTTCTGAAAAATTCTTATTTGTGTAAATATCTCTAAAAAATAATTTTACAGAGATATGTTTACATATAATCTAGTGCTTACTTCCTTTGCAGTAAATAGCTAAATATTAGACATACATGTTCCTTATATACAGTGGAACTCCCCCAACTCGAACTCCCCTAATTCGAAAATTTCTCTAACTCGAATATTTTTTTATCCCGTGCGTTATCTATTAAATTTATATGCATATGACTGTCCTTAACTCGAATTTCTCTAATTCGAATTTATCCCTAACTCGAAAAAAATTTAACCAAATTTAAGACGTAGAATCTCTGTAACTCGAAATTTTGACTAAAGGTACGTGATACACCATCTGTTAGCGGATATAACGTAATATCTATCGAAGGAATTCGGGGAAGTACCAATGGCAACGGGTTTTATCATTCTTATTCATCTGCGTGTTGCGCTATATATTCAGTCGTATTCGTTAGTGTTTGTCATCAACATGCCCCAGCAACGAAAACTTAAAAGTTTAACAGTGCAATAGAAATTAGAAATATTAGAAAAAGTGGACAATGGAATAAAAAAGAAGATAATAGCTGCGGAATATGACATACCAGCGAGTATATTAACTATAATTAAAAACAAGGAACATATTCGAAGTTTCGCGAGTAAACTTACAAAACCTGCCAATTTCAAGCGAAACTGAGTTTCAAACAAAATGTAAACAGTGCGGTGTTTAAGTGGTTTGTGTCTACTAGAGAAAAAAACATTCCGGTGTCGGGGCCACTTCTACAGGACAAAGCACTGGAATACAGTCAACATTTAGGAACAACAAATTTTAAGGCCAGCACCGGCTGGCTTCATGAATTTAAAAAAAGGTAAAATTTACGTTATTGTATTAGACATACGTATACACATATGAAATTTATATTTTATTTTTTAAATTTAGACATGACATATCGCATAAGAATATCTGCGGTGAAAGTGCCACAGTGGATGATCGTCAGGTTAGTGATTGGATTCGAATTGTATTGCCGGGGATTTTGGGGCGGTATAGCGAAGATGATACTTTCAATGCTGACGAGACAGGGTTATTTTTCAAATGTCTACCTAAGAAAACTTTTGCCATTAGAGGCGACAAATGCTATGGAGGAAAACTTAGTAAAGATCGGGTCACATGCCTTCTAGAAACGAATATGAGTGGCAATGAAAAACTAAAACTTCTCATAATTAGCAGAAGTGCAAAGCCACGATGTTTTAAAGGGGTAAAATGGCTTCCTGTAGATTACGAGAACAACGTAAAGGCATGGATGACCTCTGAAATTTTTGAAAAATGGTTGGTTAAATTGGATAAGCAATTTTCACACGAGAATCGAAAAATAATAATGTTTATAGACAACTGCCCTGCTCATCCTGCAATACAACAGAAGCTGAAGGTCATCAAATTGCAATATTTGCCACCAAACGAAACATCCAAACTGCAACCTTTAGAGCAAGGCATCATTAAAAGTTTCAAAGATCATTACAAAGGAAGAATCCTTAAAAAAAACTTTATATGCATTAGAGAATAACGGTTCTCCTAGCATATCACTTCTCGACTGTGTGAGAGAGGTTGCCATGACATGGCATGTGGATGTTAAACAAAAAACCATTCAAAACTGTTTTAAAAAGGCTGGTTTTGGTAACGAAGACGAAATTCCCCTTGCTCAACTAAAAGAACGACCGCAAAATTCAGAAGATAAAAGAATTTCCTGTTGAAGTAAGGCAAGATTTTGAAAACTATGTTGAGTTGCTAATTGTCGAGAATGTATCTCTTGACACTTATCTTGAAATTGATAGTAACCTCTTAACTACTGACTATCCGACAGACGAAGACATTCTAAGGAGTGTATCAAGCATTACAGATGAAGAAATTGTGGAGCAACCATCACACAAACAAGTTTTACAAGCATTCGAGACACTAAAGAATTACTTTATGTCTCATGAACAAACATCCGATAAGACATATATGTTCGTTAATAAAATTCAAAAATCGTATGAACACATCCGAGCGGCCAATGTTCGGCAACAGTTGATTTCTTTAAAAAAACAATTTAATTATGCAATTGTTTTATGTTCCCATGTACAAGTACACATTTAATACCTATGTATATAGGACAATTTTTGTTTAATTTCATACATATACATATATATATATATCCTAACGCATGTAGTTTGTATTTTCAGTTTGTTTTTAAATCATTTTTTTATTTATTTTATATAATATTGTTATTACATATTATGCTTTATAAATATATACATATAATGAAAAGTAAATTGTGAATTTTCTGTAACTTAAATTTTCTCTAACTCGAATTTTATTTGGGGATTTAGGTGGTCCGAGTTAGGGGAGTTCCACTGTACATATATGTGTGTATATTGTGTTTAGTTCTACGAAACAAAAAAAATATACCATATTCCAAAACCAAATTTCTGAACATACCGCCAGCCCAAATAACAACGAAAACCTTGAAAACAAATTTCACACAGAAAAGTTAAATAATTTTTATAGTGTGGCAATAATTGTGCAATATCATATAATGCAAAAAATAATAGTACAACATTTATTTATTACAAACTGCAAGACATTTATTGTGCACCTATACTTACAAAAATTATAATCAAATTAATAATTTATTTGGAGCGGAGTGTTTTAAGAGGAAATGGGCTCTAATTTGTCAACCGAGTTACCAACCCACTTAATACTTTTCAAAAAAAGCAATACATTTTTGGACTAAATCAACTAAATTTACCATTTTAAGTTCAAAAGCGAGAGGACTATTTCTTTTCGGTGCCTATTTAATTTTAATATGGTAATGAAGAAAGATAAAAGTATCTCATATATGACCTTTAAAAATAAGCTCCAACAAATGCTTGAAACACGTAGATAAAGTTTGGGGGCATCGAATTTTGAGGGAAGATTTCTCCTTCACTAACAATAACTTTAAATCGAATTAACATAGCAATAGCGTTTTTATATTATACATTTAAATTTAAAGGATATAATTGACTTTACAATATGGGACATAAAAATCGTTTAACAAACACGTGCAAAAGCGTGATTATCTCCTCAGCCCCTTCTTACTAGAGAAGTCCATTTTTGAGTAAGGTAAAATATTTGACGACTAAACATAGGCAAGCGTTATCGTACAATCTACAATACGAGAAAACTGGTCAACAACGATGAAACATCATTATGGGCATGCCGTAGGGTACGAGAGAACACCTAAAATTGAGAAACCTGGTACCCATGCCCAATTACAATAAAGTCATATGGGTTTGTCGGAGCACGGAGACGTAGCAGACAACGAAATTGGAGACCAGCCAATAAAGAAAGGTTCTGAAATAGCCTTCACTGGATCCGAATCGGTTATAGGCATAGCAAAAGTGGATATCATGGGAACACCAACTCTATTAGAACCAGATGGCTGGGCAGAATCACAGCAAACACATGCTGGGAAAACTATCCCGGCAACTTACAGCTAACATACTAGCATTGAATAGAATACAGCTTAGATTTTAAAGGGACATCTTGAGTGTTTTTAAAGAAGAATCGATGTGCAGACTATAGAATGAAGAGAAGAAGTTACAGTGTTAGGAATTTAACAAGACTGGAGTCTGTATCAAGTAAGAATTAATCGATTACTGTTTCGTTAACATGAAATGAAAGCCCAACCAGCAAACTTTGTGGTTTAAAAATTGACCAGTCGAAACTGGTTTTAGAAATTTTATTAGTGGAAATAAAAGCTAGGACAGCTGCAAACTAATATTTATGTTACAGTTTGTAAGCGGGAACTCTTGCAAGAATTTTTATATACAAATTCATGGCCATGGCATGAAGCATCATGTAGGCTAGGTAAACAACAGGCTATTACATAAAACCACTGCGAATGTCTATTGTCTCAACCATTTGGTTAAATACTCTCATAACAAGGAAACAAGAGTTTTTCAGACAGAACTATCGACATCAGGTTATCGAGATGTCGACACGAAGGCTCTTAATGAAGAACGTTAGATATAGATTGTCTAACTAAACTATACATACTATAGACTTTGAATACTCTAAATGCTCCAGGTATTTACAACAAAGTTATTTTGGGTGCCGCAACTATTGGCACTAATACCATATCGACTTACCCGTAACTTGCACAAACTGTGTTCATAAAGCTTTTCCCACGCAACGACTTTTATAGTTACTTGCCCAAACTTAATCAGTAAAAGATGATTTACTAACCGTATCTGATCAAGGAAAATCCTTCACACAATTGCACTCCTCAAACAGAAGAAGTACCGACTGCATTTGAAGAAGGCAACCGAATATGTAGTTTGTGACTACGCTACGCTTTCGCGCGATACTTATATGATATAATCCTCTTGACGACGGTTAAATTAAAAATCAAATTTACTTTTGGGAGGACCCGTTAGATAGCTCGAATGTTCACCAGATATGTTAGATGTCTTTTTGTGAAAATATTTCACATTATTAGATACACTATTTCTACGCTACCGAAAACAAGCGACGAAAGTATTAAATAACACACAATCTCCGGAATAGGTTAGTTCCTTACTTTTGCATATAAACCCTTTTTTGTCAAAATTTTAACTTTAAATTGGGAATTAGTAATACATATGTATATTTACCTGTTGCTTATATTGAATTTGTCCCACCTTGGTATGTACGCACTATTGCTTTTATTAATACGTATGGTTTTCAGGCACTAATATTTCTAAATTATTTTGAAGTTTCACAATACACAAAGATATCGCTGTCACAAAGTTTTCGGCAGTTTACCTAAACAGTCAGTCAATGCAATTTTGGCATTAATAACCTCTTTTATTCTTTTATTATTCTGAAATTCACAATTGTGAATTGTCTGTAAATAAACTAGTAACTTTAGTTTACTCCGACAATAATATTAATCCTTCATTTGTTATGTATGTAGTAGTGCGTGTTCTTTTTCGACATATTTTATTGTTATATATTTCCTTAATGCAGACGGTACTTAAAAAATAATCACCGAATATCATTACTGTTAGCGTTACTTCCAAATCATTTCTAGAACATCCTTAAAAACAATTTGATGAGGACATAAGTACAGGTAAAGAGCAGCGTCGACAAATAGATCAAACTCCGGGCGATCCGCAATTGAGTAGAAAGCTTTGGTAATGATCTCTCCTGAGCCCTGGATGAGGCAGATATAAATTTGTGGCGCTTTCGCTAACTCCGCAGACGGGGACAAAATGGCGCTCCCCTTCTCGAATACCGTCACCATGGTTACATTTTCCTTGGCCGTTAGAATGTGAAACACGAGCTGCTCCAGCTACTGCTACCTATCACCTTCATTTAAGCGTCGGTCGCTACTACAGCATCGGCTCTTGAGGGCGGCTAAACAGAGGAATGGGAGATCGGGGGTAACATTGCCCCCGAAAACGCAAACTCTGGAACCGGTAGGACTAAATTAAGCGAGAAATCTTTGCGTGCATAATTAGGGGCAACGAGTCGTGTCGGGCTTACGTTTAGACGGCGCCTCTGTAGCGCGTCCCTTCTTTTGCTTCTTGCGCTTCTATACCCGGTTTTCCGGGACTGATTGATGAATATTCTTATTTCGCTCTCATCCTTCGAAGTGCTCTTGCCCATAATTCATACTTTCTTTTTTACATTAAGTGAATATTAATGTGTAATAATGTCACATATATCATGTCTTATTTTTCTTCTTCCCACTTTACGTTCTTTTTTTTAAGGAAAAGAATAATAACACATCTCGATTTCAGAGAATAGCATGCGCTCGATATATTTCTTCTATAATTTAATAAATAGTTCCTGGTAATAAATAAAATTTCGTTAAATTATATTCAATGAACACCTACTAATTGAGGTAGGTTACACGTTTATGTACAATGTACTATTTGTATCAGAAAGTTGTATAATATAATCTATATAAATTTTTATTACACTCGTTACACATTCATGAAAATACTTGCTTGTGAGATACATAACTAATTAAGAACACATCATGCGTTATTTAAATATTTCTGTAATTTTATACCCCAAAAGTATTTAAAAATGGGAGATTTCTAAAGATAATCAGAAAACTTAGCAAATATCTACACTAGCTACTAGTACGGCGAAAGTCTAGCAGCTATGAAATCAAAACAAAATTAATATCTGGATGAGATATCCTGTGTAACTTTCTTGTACGGCACTGAATATGGACTCTCCAATATATGGACAAGTTGACCATTTAATATTCCGTATGCGGCCGAAGTTTGGCCAAAAACATTTAAAAGCACACATTATCAAAAAAAGTGTTCTTGATGGCAAAAAAATAATTGAAACTATGGTCCCCATTGATCTGGATATCCTGATTAAAAGTAGTTTCCACTGGTATTAAAGAAGGAAAAATCAGTGCGCTACAGGCCAACAAGCAATCCCTTATTATTTATTTAAAGGTGCATTCACTCCTATAATTGGATCGAATGTTTTTTACAAGATTCAATGCCTTTTTCGAAAGAATACTTTTTTCATTTAAAGCATGATTCTGTTTACCTTCTGTGTTTTCATAACATTTTTAAGGTTAGAATTAGTGGTTACAGACGTCGGTTATATCAATCAGATATGTGGCGTTAGGCATTAAGAGCGAATCACACCAGCTGTTCAAGAAAAACATAAACAAATACTTCATCTTACGTCTCCATTCTAGCGACATGGCTTCACACTAAACATGCGAATATTGAGCATACGTTAAGGCGATGTCCTTTATTGTACTATACTATTCAATAAAGACGTATGTCATAAATAACTCCTACCAATCTGTAGCTTTGGTTGCCTGTAGACAGGCTGAATATGTATGGCAACACCCCATTTTACTTCCCTATACAGAATCTACTAAGATACTTATCTTGGTATTTCAGCAATTTTGTTGATATGTATTGTATTAAATTGACTGTTGCAAATAAGAAATATATGAAAACAGTAACCTTTACAACAGGTTGTTTCGAATACGATCCAATTTGTCGCAGGGAACACTTACTTTTTACTATCGTTGGAATGAAACTTTACCCGTGATTATTTACCTTTGACTGATAATTAAATGGCTACATTGCAGTCAAATTAAGATATTTGTAGTATGTAGAAGTGTGTATAATGCGACATACGAAAAAAATGAAAATTTCGCAATTAAATGTCAATTTGGAAACCCAAGCGTTTATTTTCTCTGTTCACGTTTAACACATACTTGTAACGAAACTAATGAAAATTTCTGAATGTAAAAATTGTACAATACATTTCTTATCAAAAAACGGGTACCTAAAAATGCGTATACACCAAAAGCGTGTTTACTTTTTATTTCAAACTCCACTGAAAGAAAAGCTACTTTCCCTACTGTTTAGGTAAATGAGCAGCGCGCATGCTATATATATATATTATTCAAAATACAATAATGTAAGATGAGATGAATTAAGTCATAATTCAGATTAACATGTAAAAATGTTCTCAGTTGTGAAAACAAAAAATATTATAATACAAACTTTTTAAAGTATTCACAAGCTATGACAAATTGCATACAAAGGTATCGGCCACATTCCTCCTTCATCAGATCTTCTGTACAAGAAACACAGTTATTCGTTACTCCAGGGTAAAGCATGTATCCGTATTTCGAGCAAGTTATAATCATCATTTGCGCCTCTACCAATATATGTATTGTAGTACGGTGTTGTTTTTGGTAAAATCAACTCAATAACATTAAATTCAGATCAAGCAACAAAATAAGTGCAAAAATTCCCTTATAAAATTATTACCACATACATTTTATCTTTATTTGTGCATAAACTACACAAACTCATCCATATCGTTATGATCATTTTTTACTTGTGTTTGAGTAAATATATATATGAAAACTACTTTTCTGGAATAACTTAATATTATATTTTTCATATATTTTCCTAAAGAAACATTTCTAATTGATACAGTTTCCATGCGTAGCAAAACACAATTTGAAAGGCTTACTCAACAGAATGTACTAATAGATATCACCTCCTTTTTACACGATCCCAAATTTAATGATTTTCATGTAGCATGCTTATACATATAAAGTATTGTAATATATAAGGATTATTCCAGTACGCATCCATATGCATACATAAAATAGAACATTTCTATTTCAATTTTAACAAGTTCTAGCACACCATGGGTTTCTGAATGTGTTTGAGTAGTAATTTTCTTTGTGTAACTTTGCTACATCAAGGGACAGTAATAGTTCCTCTCATTCTCACGCCTTTACAAGATCTGAAATAGTCCAGAACATTCGGCATTATCTGTTGCTACGAGACCTTCTTTATCATATTCTACTGAAACGATGAAAGTAGTGAAAAATAAATGACAGCAATAATTCATATAATACATCCAATTGCTAGAAAAAGACTGCAATTATTTGTCCTCCCAATTAATGTGGTGAAAGTTGTTAAAACCAACACAGCAAGTAACTTCAGGCGTCAAGCAACTTGTGTTGGTATTACCTTCTTTTGACATTTGACAGTTGCAGACGCGGTCTTCATACCGTAGTAGTATATAATAATAATAATAATAATAATAATAATAATAATAATAATAATAATAATAATATTTAATGCCCAACAGATACAAATATCCAATTACAAGGCAATGTTAAATAATGTACACATGCAAATATAAATAACATAAAATTAAAGTATGTCAAATTAGAAAACTTAGTAACTAGTTGCTTTAATTTAAATTAAAAAAAAAAAGAAAAGTAGTTTACCAGTGGTTAGCAAAAAAGAGAGAACGGAAAAAGTATTCAACTAAGTGTAACGCACCGCGATCTACATGCCGTCAAAGGGACAGGTAAAGTGCAGGTATGTATATCCAACTCGGCAAACTCCACAGAGTTGAAATTGCTACACAATCTGTGTATTGGGGACCTGATGGCGATGTTTGTTCTAGGTGCAGAAACAGTAAAAAGTATTTGTTTGCCTAGATCCTGAACGTGGTACAATGAAGTTGATTTTACTCAACAACTCAGGGACATCAAGACCATTATGAAGTAAAGTAAATAGGAATTTACACTCAGCCTGTTTTCGACGTAGTTCTAATGAATCAATATTAAATGCCTCTAGCAGAGCACTGTGGCTAAATCCTTGTATCAGGTAAGTATTAAATTTTTAAAGTACAAGAACTTCAAACATCTTCTCTGAATCTGCTCTAGAAGATGTATCTGATAGATGTACATAGGTGACCAGACCAAGGACGCATACTCCAGTCGAGACCGAACAAAAGCGAAATAAAGAGGAAGAATTGCTGTTATAGAAGCAAATGGTCGTGTAACACGCATAATGAATCCTAACATACTCAACGCTGATGTACAAATACTGGATATGTGCTCCATAAAGGTCAGTCTTGAGTCGAACGACGCCCAAGTCTCTCATAGAGGTCTCCTAGGTAAAGAAGATCCAGCCAAGTGGTAGGTATATATAATTGGAGTCGTCTTACGAGTGTAGGTGACAATTTTGCATTTGTTTACATTAACTGTTAGTCTGTTGTTGACACACCACGTGTGGAATATATCGAGTTGGCTTTGCAAATGATTGCAATCCTGAGAATTATAAATTGTTGAGTACAACTTCCAAGTCATCTGCGTATAACAACTTTGGACAGTTCAGTTGATAGCACAAATCATTTATATATATGAGAACAGAAGTGGACCCAAGTTACTCCCCTGAGGAACTCCAGAGCTCGGCGCTGAAGTAATCAGACTCAAATCCCATGTATGTCACAAATTGCTTTCTATCAAGAAGATACGATTGGAATAAAGACAAAGAAGACGAAAATCAATATTGTCCAATTTATTAATAAGCACGGTGTGGTCGATTCGATCAAAAGCTTTTGCTAGGTCAGTATACACAACATCTACCTGTCACCGGCATCAATACTATCAGATAGGTATTGTGTAATTGTAACAAGATTAGTTACCGTAGATCGTTGAGCAACGAAACCGTGTTGGTCATTTGAAATCCAGGGTCTAACTTGAGCATAAATATACTTGTACAAACATTTCTCAAAAACTTTAGCAAAATTATTTAATAACGATATGGGACGATAGTTGGAAATAACACACTTCTCACCATTTTTAAAAACAGGCACCAATTTGGCAATCTTCCACACACAGACAGGAAGGTGGATGTTTTGAGAGCGAGATTGAACAAGTAGCAAGAGAGGAGAAGCAAATATATTTGCACAATCCCTAACAAAAAAGGCCGGAATGTCATCACTACCCGCCGTGCAATTATTCTTTAAGGATTTCTGCTTTACACACCACATCCATCTCAGTTACAGAACCTAGGTCAACCATAGTAGCGCACGAAGCAATTGGAGCAATAGGCGTTGGAGCAAATGAAGGAAAGTACACCGATTGGAAATACTCCCGCAAGGCGCTCACTATGGAAGGTGGGTCGTTATACGTATTGCCGTAGTCGTCCTTCATAGTTCTAGGAATACCTCCCCATCCCTCGAGATCCGCACAAACTGCCAAAAATGTCTAGGATCGGTTGAAATGGAGAATTCAGCGCTCTGAATAAAGTTCTTATATAACCGCCTAGAATCTGTTTTCAGCATCCTTCTCATATCTTTGAAAGCATTTAAATCGCTTAAGCATCCTGTTCTTTTATACATCAATCGATAATGATTTTTGAGTTTGATGTTACTAATGTGATCACGCGTGAACCACTGTGGATAATTTGTATGCGCACTGGTTTTTACGGGGACAAACATATCTAAATTTTTATAGATTTCAGCATAAAATGCAGAACAAGCGTCATCTATACTGGTATAATTGTAAATAAAATTCCAATCTGTAGTTAATAAAGAATCATACAAGTTAATAAAGTCTGCTCGCTTAAAATTATACACTCTTTTGTCCTTATTACCACACATATTGCTATATCGTGACGATGGAATTGATAGGCACAGCGCTAGAGCAGGATGATCGTAGTCCTCGGCAACCAGAGAAACATCTCTCTATCAATAGCAACAGTGTGAACATTGGTAACAACTAAATCTAATATTCTACCTCTAGCATTTGTTACTGAATTAAGTTGTGACAAATCAATAAAATGTAAGAATTCATTCATTATTCTACTTTTACCATCATTTATGTCAGGTCTGTTGTAGTAGGGTAATGTTAAAGTCGCCGAGAATGATAGTTTTTGTAGAACTTATATTTATTGTGTCTAAACTACTCATAAAATTCTCAAAATCGAGAAGCGAAATATCTGGTGGCACATAAACCACATAAACAGCTAACTTATGATGGCATAAACTAAATACAGCTCCGACAATATCAACAGAAGTGAAGTCGTGTCCTTAACATGTGTAAAATCTACCTGATTGTAAGGTAAGGTGGACTTAAAGGCTAAAATAACACCACCACCACGACTTCTATTAATTAATTCAAATTTACGGTCTTCTCTAAGCACATAATACGTAGGTGGAAAGAGTTCGCAATTAGATACATCTGACGACAGCCAGCTCTCAGTAACACACACAACATCAAAGTCGAAAGTACATACGTTACCGTAAAACACATCACACTTGGTCCGTAACCCTCGCACATTTTGATAATAAATGACAAGATCTCTGTTGGGCTCCACTAGTTTAACTGCACAATAGTCGGTATAGCTTGTTTGTATTTTATTCTTAGATTCTTCTCCCCGTTAGCCTCAATATTATCTAACTCAGCCTTTATCTTTTTGAATTAGTCTATTTGGCGGCGGGTTTTATCAAGCGATATATTTATGTGTTTGTACTGCTCATTTTCACGCAACCGTTTAGCATGCTTTAAGACAGTGTGAGCCTCTCTAGAGCTAGAGAGCCTCACTTTGATCGAGCGCCGCTTGTCAGGGAACAAAACGACCAATACGGTGCACCTCAATGTGGTCGGTGTTCATGCCAGATGGAAGCGCTTTTAGTACCGCCTGAACTGTCTCCAACTCCGGGACCTCCTGGTATTCGCATCGTGCGTGTCAGACTCAGGTACACCGAACATGATGATATTTTGCTTGCGATTGTTTCTGTCACCCAATTCAGCCAAAAAGTTCCTCAAAC
The DNA here is from genome assembly GCA_023509865.1 of Trypoxylus dichotomus. Taxonomy (NCBI): domain Eukaryota; kingdom Metazoa; phylum Arthropoda; class Insecta; order Coleoptera; family Scarabaeidae; genus Trypoxylus; species Trypoxylus dichotomus. The sequence continues at coordinate 26,952,226 of CM042081.1, forward strand.
GCTTTATCGTCAATTCCAGCACTCTTCTCTCTAGCCGCCAAGTCGTTTCTCAAGCTCAGTATAGCTGCCTTGAGATCATTAATGTCGCTGCTCAAGATGTTACAATTCCTGCAGGACCACGATACCCCTTTCTTGCTCTTTATGGTACGAATCTCAGTTATGCTCAGCTCTACGCACGAATGCAAATATATCTTCTTGCACACACAACAGTCAATGAATTTGTGTGTTTCTGATGACGTGTAGTATTGCATCCACAGGAACATTTAATAGATACCATTGTGAGGTAATCACCAACTAACACCAGGTGATGACAGAAAGGTATTAAGGAAGAAAAAACAGGAAGACACTCTTCACACCTAGGGGTCCGTCAAGGTGACTAACAACACACGGTAGACCACGGTACGGAGAGGCAAAGGAAAACGAGGAGTATAATTTAGGTCAAGACTGTAAATGCGCCGTATTACAAGAACGAAGCGGCGAAAAAGGATGTATAAAGCGGACAGACAAAAAGTGTCTGTTTGTATTAAAAAAGTAATGTAACGAGGTATTTATGCAAGCTTAATATACTAACTATCACCAAAACTACCGCGCAAACAAAATCAAATAACATCAAATACTCACCGTGAGATAGAGTAAAGAGTGAGCTTCAAAACAATATATAACAAGCAAATTAATTTTAAGACGAAGCTATCAAATTCTCACAAACAACCAGAGTACGAATTTTCACGTGTACACACTATGCTGTACTATACTTAACTTATCCATAACATTATTACATGTTTTATCTCTTTTCAACATGAATACGAAGCAATCTTCGTATACCGTTGCTTACACCAGACGCATAGCAGACACATTCTTGTTCTATTAAACATGTTTTCACCTCATGTTGTCGAAAAGAAACTACAAGACGTAGGTTATATGGCGTAATTGGGCGTAATGTGACATGAGAATAATCGAAAACAAATCAATGACGAGTGGGTAAAGATCCGTTGGACCGATATCTGTAACGGATTCATGAAATTCATTGGGTTGCACAAATGTAAAAATGTATATATCATAGGTTCAAAAACATAACAAAATAATATGATCGGCAATCGCAGAAAGAGGCTTCTGTTTTTGTGTAGAAATCAAATTTTATAAATGGAATATTAACTGATAACTCTTAGAGCATTCTCCAAACGTAAAAGAAAAGCACATGCACCGGGGAAAAGTGCCAAATTTGAAACAGGAAATAATTCAATTTGTTTTCGCAACTGATCCTGTTTTCTCTACAACCACGTTACGACCACCTTTATTCTTATTTCGTTTATGCAGTTTTACGGTGTTATTTATTTTGTGATTTTCGATTTATTTTTACCAAATTGTTGAAAACAAATTTTTTCGCTTTTTTTGGCGAAAACACTAATTTTCAAAAAAAAAACAAACAAGTAGCGACAAAAAAACACATCCTCGGTTTCAGTTACTAACAAACATACTGGCAATTGTTCGCGTAGTTTTGCATAGAAAAACAGGAAAAAACAGGTAACCAGTCATACGGTATCCGACACTCTTAAGCGTACTTGATATATGTAGTTCTATACTGTTTTAAAGGCTTTGGAACTGTGTTTCCAATTATTTCGTATTCTCAATATTACATAACCTACTGAATCTTAGCATGTATAATATATTGTGCAGTGGTTGTTATATAATATTGAAATGAAATATTAGATCCCAATTTCGTATACCATGAATATGCTCCACTGAAAAACTGTTTAGAGAGTGTATAAAGTTAAAGTTGAAAGTATGAATGTAGTTTCTCAAAATCTCAAAAGACGAGCAAGATTTTTAAAAACAATTTAATAGGATTTTTTGTTACCATTGTTTCTACATTTTCTCTTTATCTCTTCAAATAATGGAGATATTGCCTATTACTGAAATTTAGATAAGACCACAAATAGGTTATCAAAGAGAAGTACTTTCGGGAGGATGAGCTTAGTTAGATCTATCCGTAGCATTCTCATTCTTGCTCACTTACGCAAGTGGGACAAGTTTCCAAAGTACTTGGTCACCTTACGTACTTTCCTGGCTGGCAAGTGGACCAGTAACAGCAAATACCACATTGACAGAGGACGCACAACAAATGCATATACGTACATATGTCTCACTTTGTCGTACTGCAGAACAAAAGTCTGAATGCGCCAGCGAATTCTATAGATAAAAATATGTATTTGATTATTTAAAAGAGGTATTGTAAAAGAACAGGAAATAGCCAAAACTTAAATATTATTCTGTAGTTTTGACTAAGATCGTAGTACCCGTGACCTCATAGACCTATAGTAATTTATTGGGGAAAACATCCCTACATGTCTTCATCAGTTCCTTTATATCGTTTATGATTTTCAAGTTACCCTATAAAAACATCGAAACTGAGATACTATGTACAATAAGTCTCATTTCCTTTTTTCCATTCATAAATTTCATAGGTGACACAATACTTAAAACTAGAAGTATCATTATTAAATTGTTTTTCATTTTCATACTAAATAATTCCCTTTATGCGCTATAAAATTACGATTTCCTTGCAATTTACCAACTTTTTTTTTTACTTCCGGAGAAAATATCAATCAAAGTGAACCTACATCCTCTGCGTTACCGCCGCAACATGCTAACCATCTGCACCACGAGACTAAATATTAATTTAAAGCGGTTTTAATACCTAGATGTCACTATGTCCGTAGATATATTGTAATATCTTAGCAGACACAATATTATTGCAGACAAGTTCTTACTAATTGTACTAATACAAATATTAATTCATATTATGGTGAGAAATCTTAGGCTCTTTAATTTTTTAAATGGGTTCTTTGATTTAAAATTTTGATCTACTTGTTTTTAAATTAAATGATAATGTTTTCTAATTAAAATAACCAAATGTAAAGTTGAAAAGATAAATATATTGACAAATTAATAAATATATACCGCTCTTTTACAAAAAAAAATGTTTCTTACAGAAAACCTAAGGCAATCCCTCTCTAGCTAATCTTTAAATATTCTAATTAATATGCGAAACAAAAATGAGAGCAATAGATACAAATAATTTTGAAAAACTTAAGAAGATTCGACGTCTTTAATCATTGAAATCGTACTCACTCGCATGTGATTTCTCGCCTTTAAGATGGACTGGTCTTCGGCATCCAATATATGTGTCAAATTTTATTTGTAGTATCAGCTGATACACTTTATGACTGGATGTAAACGAAGATCTTTGTAAAATTATAGAGTTATATAAGAAAATAACTAATTATTCTCAGGAGAAACGATGACAACATGTTTGACAACGACTTTGACACGATCTTTTTTTGTTTTTGTTTTTTATATCCATAGCAATACATTTTTTTGCCTATGTGGTAGGCCACACAGTACACACATACTTGATATGAGTGAGATTATAAGGGTAAATGCTGCCAGTCATGCCTTCCTTCCGTTGTACGAGAAATTTTGAAGATGATGAATATAATTTCGTAATAGTGCATATTTATACAATGTGATTGAAATGTGTGAGTACAGTATATTAAACGCCTTTTAAGAATGAAATTTTGAAATATTTATTTATGTAAGAAATATGTTTATGAAAAGCGATATATGTAATAAACGATAGTAAAGTTTACGTCTCCTCTGTGAGTATTGTTGAAGGGTCTCTTTTTTTAACTTATTAAGGAATACCTAAAGTAGATATCTGTAAATCTTTAGAAAGAAACCTGTACAGATTGAATAATTGTGCTTAAAATTCATAATAGGGAGTAGTAACGGTACTTTGCCTCCAACTTCTAGCATCAACCATAATAAAAAAATAACGCCGTGCACCAAACAGTGACGAGAAAATATCTGGAATAGGTAAAGTAGTAAAATTTAGAAAAAATCATTGATAATTAATAGACAATATTTCATATCATTACAATATATATAAAGTCTAGGAATTAGCAGTGATAACAAACATATCCGAAACAAGTATTCGCCGAATTCTCCATGACCATTTGAGTATAAATAAAATTAGTGCAAGATGAATACCACTTCTTTCTACTCTCCAACGTGAACGTCGGGTCGAATGTGCGCGGTCGTTCTTAAACATGTGTGGAAACGACCCAAAACCGATTTTGCAGTCCATTGTCATAGGGGATGAAACAATGTTTCTGTTTTACGATCATTTATTGAAAAGGGAGTCCATGGAATGAGGGCGACCTGATGAACCTCGTCCCAGAAAGGCGAAAGTAGTTCAATCAACAAAAAAGATGATGGCGGCAATATTCTGGGATTATCAGTACATTTTGCTAATTGACTTTAAAAAACGCACTACAACTGCGAACAGCAGTTACATTGCCCTCTTTATTGAATAAATTAAGTAAGAGTATTCGTGGAAAATTGACAGAAGGTATGCGATTATTGCACGACAATGCTCCCGTCCATACTGTCACCGTTTCATAAGCTACCATCCGCGAATGTGGCTTTCAAGAACTGAAACATCCGCCGTATAGTCCGGAATGGCTCCTTGTGATTTTTATTTGTTTTCTAATCTAAAAAAGAGACATCAGGGGGCGTCGCTTTAAGGACGACAGTGAGTTGCAAGTAGATGTTATAGAACATTTTGACGTAAACATTTCAGATTATTTTTACAAGGGTATAGAATTAATAATTCATCGTTGTAATAAATGTATAGAACTTATACTGTTACAAGTTTCTTTTTTCTATATCAGGCCGAGAATTTATGGCTCCTAACCTTCCTTGAGACCGATGCTTTCGGGGTCGCAGTATGTGAAATAATATTTACTAAGTCGACATTTCGACAACTTTGTTGCTGCAAGAAGTTATCCAGGACCGGCAGAATAGTGACAGTGATGCCCAAGCGTCGCGCGCAGCGGGTATCCCCTCTCCCTCCGGCTGCGGGCGAGAACGGGGCCTGCGGACGAAACGGAGAGCGTTGCTATCGTTAGTCGAACGAGAGGGTTCAGAGAATTGTGATCTGTGAAAAAATATTTACCTAAAATTATTTCATATATATGTAGAAAAATACCACATTGGCATTTAATTGTTTTTATATTTCTTAATGTTATGCAAAAATCTTTATTAATTAAACAAAAAAAAACTATATATTTATAGAATTTTAGGTAAACACTGCTTAGAGGCTAATTTCTTAACTACTTTTATGCAGTTTTGTGTAACAAATTAAGCCACCAAAAAATTTGTGATTTCAATAGTTCTCGAAAATATTTTTTACGAAAATACAAGCCAAAAATGTATATTTGGATAAAAAGAATCACATTATAAACGTAATTTTTCTCTATTTTGTGTAATGGATGTATTTTTCGCAATTATTCTCAACATATTAATAGATAATTATGGTTACATAACTACTTTTGTTTCAGTTAGAACCGGTTTTCAACGTATACACTAATAAACTGCAATGACCTAGAGTTTGGAAGTCTGCAATTTATTGCATAATTATTTTACACAGTATATCGGTGAGTATAACCTGAGAGTGGGGCACAACTTGCATGGCTTAGTCACACTATATAGCATTGTATTACTTCTGCAAATAATAATACTCTATTGATACCAAAAAAAGTATATCTGACATTTCGATAGAAAGCATTATATTTATAAATTTGTGCACGTATAAATACGATTTCTGGATTTATATTGATAACGTTCACTGAAATGTCCTTCAAATTAATCTTACTTAAAAAGTATCTTATAGTCAAATTCAGATATGTTACCAATGATCCGATACAATCATTTAATCATTAGCGCACAAACTTATGTATTCCGAAACTAAAGAAGAACGACATACAAATATTTCAGAGACCGAAAATGAACGGGGCATCTGTCTCTAGTGCCGTACACTTGATCCATTGATCCCCAACTTGTGCTGCTAAGTTTGACTGGATTTGTTAGCTCACGAGTTTCCTTAATAATTCTTCTTTATTGCTTCGTTCGCGGCTCCTGTCTGTACACCACCAACGTACAGATACTCCTTTTATACGATATTATTAAACAACATGCTCCCGAGAACAACGGCTCTCAAAATTATTACACCTCACGAATAAGAGTACAAGTACTAAATTCGGAAATCGTTCTTCGTTTTTGTATTAGAACCTTTATTGTTGTTTGGATTTATTACCATTGAATGCATAACTGATAATAACAAGATTCAGATACGTAACCTTTTACGTGAGTTACCTGAAATTTTTATACTAACTAAATCTGGACAATATGTAAATAGGTTTTAATGAGTTGAATTTTCTTAATTGTCGTAAAATGAGACAAGTAGAAACAAACGTAACAAATGAGAAAATGTAAATTTTAGTGGTAAAAAATTGCCGATTGGGAGTTCTATCCCCTGTACAATATGGTAACGGACGAAATGCTAGTCTTACTAAATATTTAGGCTTATTACATTCAGGGGCGTACCAATGGTGCTCATACTGTGAAAGAAAAATATAATATCACAGATTACGCAAGTAGACGCTAGTAGACAGATGGTGCAAGAAGAGAAACTTTAGAGTTAATCCTGTAAACAGCACGAATCCCTTTTAGCAAAAAAACAAAAAAGGATTGAAAGCTCCAACAATATATAATAAAAATTAACACAGATCGGTCAGGACCTCCAATGCCTAAGAATGATTGTGACGTGTTGCCGTCCTGACGCACAGATTAAAAGACTTCTTAATCTAAAATGGACAAACTAAACCCTAACAATTTGCTGTAAAACTCTTTAACGGTTATATAAATTTTAACTGTTATTGTATTTGCTAACTTTTGATTGAACCTGCATTTTACGTTTGAACAATGATGTACAGTGAAATTCCCCTTCGCGGACACCCCTCTTACACGGACACCTCCCTTAAACGGACAGTTTCTTCTCATGGTCTCGACCGGCTCTCATATAATTTCCATTGTATTAACTCTTTCTTGGACGGACATTCTCTTGAAATGTTCTTTTAACCGGACAAAAAATAAAATAAAAAGAAACGCCTTATCTTATTTTTATATCGAGAGTATTGCTATTGCATTTCTCAATCGCACCGAAGATTTACCGACTTTAATCTTTTGGTACAAACGCAGCCTATGTCGTGCATTTCCGCCTGGCGTGAATTAGGGACTTCCCCAAGTTGGTCGGGGATTTACCGTTTTATTCTTTGGGTGTACGCTTTCGATTGAATCTGCTTTCAATATTAGTCTGATGTCTATGCGGAAAAGACACAGTGGGCGACACATTCATTGTAGAAATGGCTCCAAATAGAACAATTCTCACGCTTAAATAAAAAATTGAGATTGTTGAAGTTTAAAATGAAGAGAAATTAAGTGTGAGGAACTTATCCAAGCGTTTTAATATTGGAAAAACACAAGCTGCAGATATAATTAAACATAAAGAAATCCTTCTAAACAAATGGATGTCGAACAGCAATTTGAATGAAAAAGAAGCTTTCTGACGGGGAATGGTACTAAAATTGACAAATTACGTTAAGACTGGTTTAAGTCGGCATAATGGGATTCCTTTAACAGGTATGCATATGATTTTTTTAGATAAGGTTGTCTTGTATTAATGCGTTGATTTTCTTTTCATATTAAATTCTAAAATAGATAAAAATGTGAGATTACCAATAGGTTTGTCGTGACAAAAACGCAAAAAAATTATTTTTTTTTAGGTCCGCTAATACGATGTAAAGCAAGAGAAATAGCCGCTTCTTTGGGACATTCTACATTCAGTGCTTCTTCTGGTTGGCTCAATCAATTTAGAATCCGCCACAATATAAGTTTTAAAGTGATTTCGGGAGAAGGAGCTTCGGTTAATGCTGAAGATGTTTCATCGTTTTTAAAAAAATGTCCTTCTTTGATTAAGGCATATTCACCGGGAGACATCTATAATGCCGATGAGACAGGCTTGTATTTTAGGCTCTACCAGACAAAACGCTCACATTAAAGAAGGAAAAATGTGTTGGAGGTAAGTATCCCAAAGAGAGGTTTACAATTTTGCATTGTGCAAATATGGCGGGTGAAAAAGAAAAGAATTTTACTCGTTTCTTCGAGATACATTGCATACAAGAAGTATGACGTACTTTTTTAAGAATGTAGAACCGTGCAAAAAAAGTTTTATAGGAGTATAATTCTCCCAAGTACTGCTGCTATCTTGGCAAGAAGCATTATATTCCGATCAATCCTAGCGACTAGAGCTACCTTGTTTAGAATTATGTTAATCAATATGAGCAACTGATGCTGTCGTTGAACCTCGGAAGCAGTACACTTCCGCTTTTGAAACTGAAGGTTGTGCTATACAAGCCTCTTTTTGCGAGGCTGTCTGGCGTCATTAAACAGCATAACCACTAAACCGGTATGATGGTGCTTCCGAGATCTCTTAGCTTTGTCTAGACGCAACACTTTTATACTCATGTGGATGTCGAGGTATTAAATTGCCTTTATTGGTCCCGGCCCAGGTATAAGCATAACAGTAGCTGCAGTGCGTGGTGCAATTAGGGACTAGATTCTACAGCAACACCAACTTTTTGGAATCAGATGCTTAGACAGAATCGCAGCAAAGAATCGAAGGGAGCTATCCCAACAACTTGCAAATGATATACTAGCATTTATATTTGTGGCAGGAAATTCCAGTTATGAATTGATGTGACTGTTTCAAACGTTTTAAAAATCCAGGAGGACAAGATAGTTAAAACGTCTGAAGAAATATGGTTTCAACTTCCAACACCTGCTATTCATTGTAATAATATTATCAAAAATAGTCTTGTTTAGAGAATTTGTTTATCACTGTGACATTTTCTGATGTAAGAAAATGTTAGAATATTGCCAGCAAAATTTAAACGATTCCGTTGTAATAGTACTGTTCACTTACTAACCTAAATAATACATGCTCTACGTGCAAAGAGAGTATACGAAATAGCTGTAGAAATAGAAAAAAGAGAAAACTAAAAAGTAAAAGGTAATTGAAAACACGAAATTCAAAAGTCAAATAAGGACGATGCAACTGCAATGTTCGTTTTAGCATGTGCGATGAATCTGAACCATATTTTATTAATTGGGAATTGTAAATTCATCAAGTGAAATATACAAATTACATTCCAGATATGAACAGAAAACTTGCTCGTACATGTTTCATGTATAAACAAGAAATTGGTCACTTCAAAAGAAAACTACTAATACAGTGGCACTACATATTTAAAACGTAGAAACCTTATCTCGCCAGAGGTAGATGAAGGCACTAGCAATATTGTTGTAATTATAAAAATGTAAAGCTCGCTACCAGTAAAGTTTTGGCCATTTGGGCAAGCATGGCTGACCATCGATGAAGCAAAGCAAATAATACCAAACCTTATTGCTAGATTGTTAGATGAAAAAGTAAATTTGAATATTAATACTGAGAATGCATTAACAGTTCGAAACTCAACCCTGATAAAGATAGCAAAGTCACACAAACTATATCGCAAGACCGTGTTTTTGACATTGAATGCAATAGAAAGGTGGAAGTCTTAGTAACTGATAGTAAAATGACATGGCTAATAATTAGTAGAGCTTCAAGACAAGTCACTCCCAAATTTGACATTGGATGTCAAAGAAATTGGTGCAACTCACATTGGCAAGTAGATTAAAACTGAACGGAAATATAGAAAATGTGTGGTATATTCATGGTTTATGAAGAAACTTATTTTCTAAAGGCGCCATCTCCAAGAGAGGTTCCACGACCATAAAGGATGACACAAAAACAAAGATATTTGCAACAAATAAACTGATAGAAATTGCGGTTGGTAGCAGTAGCAATTCGTACAACTATTAGTACGTGCTAAAATGATGACACTTGAGGCAAATGGTGTAACAAGGAACATTAAAGGAGTGAATTTTCTAAGAACCTGATCGGCTCTATAAAAGTAAGTAACAGAAAAAAAATCTTTTGTGACCGTTGCGTGTATGTGGGACAACACAAATTAAAATTCCCACATATTCAGTGCCAGCTAAATTAACCTACAGTGATCTTTGCAGGGCAGTGAATGTTAACTCAGTTGGTGGATTTCTGTATTTCTTACTGTATAAAGATGATAGCACTGCATAATGTGAAAATTCATAAAACATGACACTATATTTATCAACACGTAATGATATAAAGGTACAGAATTTGTAAATGGACGAATTACATATCTCTTTTACTGGCATGAAATTATTCTACATGTAAAGAAATAATTCAACTGACCCAACTGTTAAATAAACTAGGGGTAAACATAAAAACTATGAAACTATATGTGATCAATCAAAGCACTATAAAAATAATTAAATAAGAATCATGTTTTTCATTGCCACACTAAACATATTGACATTAAGTTTCAGTTTATTAGAGATAAATTTAAAGTTGCTACCAAGCAATATGCAGATTCAATGAGAATACTAAACACTAAACAATTTTAGTTTGGCATTGCAAAAAGCTTCTTTTGTATCACACTATAGTTTCTTTTATATTGTATACTTTGCACGACAGAATCTTTCGTGAGAGCATTAGAATATTGCCGCCAAAATTTAAAAGACTCTTCCGTAATACAAGTACCCATACTTACCAAATATATGTAGAGATGGTGTCTTAAGCAAAGCAAAAGCAAAACAGCTGTATTTTGTGTAACCAATTCATTTAGGGGTACCTACCCTATCAAATCAGAGCTCAACAGGAAGTGGTCTATTAAAGCACGTACAGAAAACTGATTTCAAAACGAACAAAATACTTTCTACTTATTGGTTAACCAGCAAGATCAAAGATTAGTGTCGTAATACGTAACCTGTACCACGGCCAGTAGAACTCACCAAACAAGGAAGTCCCTCATGGTGTAGCGTATGGAGCCCTTTCGAAAGAATTGTGATCGACATCGCAGTACCATTTCCCACCAGAGATTATATGAATAAATTTATTTCGGTTGTAGTGAAACCAGGTAGGTGGAAGCTTGCGCGCCACATAACCAAGAGGCAATAGTTGAAACACTAACTAAAGAATTCATTTGATGATTTGGTGTATCTCTTAAATTGCACATGACCAAGAACGTCACTTCGGATCAAAAGCTACTGCATTACTTTTACATTCCAGTGACATAGTGGATCGCGCGAAGAAGGCTATAATCAAACACCACTCCAAAATTGTTTCTGGCCCTTAACGGAATTGAAATCCATAACTACATCGGTCTCTGTCACGATATACAAGATCCTCTCATAAAATTACAGGATACAAGCCAGTGTAGCTACACAACCCTCAGCAGTGCAGAAGTTTTTCGCCTAAATTGGACTGATTATGAAGTCATCATAAGAATTAATAATTATGTTTACCTGATTAAGAATGGTTCAAGCACCTTCTCCCATGGAGAGGAACAGGAACAAAATATGCAAGTACGCAATACCCTAGAGCCTTATGAAGGGTTCAAGGCAAACTAAGGGAATGATCGCAATCGATGCTGAAAAACTACGCCCTGACACATTTCGTAGCTCAAGATCTGAAAATGCAGAAGGGACTGACTAGAGTATGCGTGCAAATATTTGAACCTGCTGGGACAATGCCAGGATCCCGAAATCGGAGCTCTACACGTATGTCATAAAAGGTATTTGTTCTGTATAATAAGTAAAGTGTTGTCACATCAAAAGTGCATTTACTACACAATTTGAGGCAGCCTGTCAAATGTGAGACAGTAGTCCGCTACAGTTGGACATCCGCAGGCTGAACACGTTGAAGTTCGACAACCGACTATATTACAGTGACTGAAAGTTGTACAAAGACTGGGGTGAAATACTAATAGAAAGAAAATAAATATTCAATATAGATAAATAATTATATATCCTCAGTTCCCTAGTATTGTTCGTTGTTTATTTTTATAAACTAATTTAGTATGCGGGTGAAATAAATAAATATTTCACAATATCCGAATTTCTTTGCGACAGGTTTCGTGCAGATATTCTACACACCTTCAGACCTAGATATTCCAGAAAAGAAGTATAGAACAAAACAGATGTATACAGATAGAGAAGTCAATAAGAACTCTTTTCTGGAATACCTAGCTTTAAACACTTAAGACACTGGTTGCTATAATTTAAAATAAATTGAGATATTATCACACTCAGTCAATAATGTTCCCTCTAATTAATTTACTATCACCTGTTGGAGTTGAGATCCGCTTAAAACGAAGAATGTTCTACGTAATTGTTTTATGCTATTTATACTTCTTGCCTACCAAGAAAAGAGAATGAAGGTTATTAACAATTTTTAAATCAATACATTGTCAAAAGTAGTAATAAACAAATTAAATTAAATCAGTGTTCTCACTGACATTTTGCAATAATTTATTAGTGTTATCCTAAGTTTAATTACTGATAATATACTAGACGATGTGTATTGACAATAAATTTTAATAAACAACAGAATACGGTGAATCTTTACAAAATTCAAAAGCAACCGCAGTCTTGTATATTGAATTAAATACATTTGAGTAGCAAAAAACTGAATAATTTAATTTAAAAACTTAGTGTTACTTATTTTAAGTTCAGTTGAAAACTGTAATAAAGTAATGAACAACTAGAATCATTATATTGAACGCAATAAATATACTTTACTCACTACATAATTTAAACCAAAAATGTTCTAACATGCTATTTATTCTTGGTGTTCTTGCCATAACGTACTATTACCAGTTGATAAAGATGTTCTAAAGTTTATCTCAAAAGGGTTAAATTATTCAGGCAACATTTAAAAGATTATTAAATAAACTTGTACTTTAACTTGTTTGAATTATATTAATGCAGCCAATTACACGTAATTGATTTAAACATTCTAATGATTCGAGCATATTCAAATACAAAAGTTGGTTGAAGAAATGCAAATTAAGGCAGCGCTTGGGATTGTTTAATAAATATTTCATCTCAGTAAATAAACAGCACTAATCTATGTTATATTCCACTGTGTTTATTATCCTATTATTTACATCCATAAATTTTTACGTAGATACTTTTGTAATTAAATTATAGCGCAGTAACAACGATACAATGCTAAGCATCCATAATTTTTACCACAGATTGCACAAGTAAGAAATTTAAATTAAAAAAGTACAAATATAATAATAATCTTAATAATTATTTCGGTATAAAATTGTGCAATTTTTTAATCTTCCAAAAAATATTCGTTTTTTAATGCGCCATCTATAAATCAACGCCCAAACTACTTCATTGTAGAAATGTAGGGTAATGAACATGCAAATAGAATTGACTAACGATTGAATTGATGTGTACATGTTTTAACCCATTTTTGTATTAATCGAATAGCTGTAGAATATCAAATACTCTACGTGCGACTTTGTGAAGCCCACTCTTACTAAAGGAAAAATAAAGTCAAAAAAGCAACAAAAGTAAGTATTTGTAACATATTTATCCTTGAAAATAAATATATGAATGCAAAAATTAAAAGTTAAAAACTATTCACTTTCATTACGCAAAAGAAATAATAAAGTTGGATGAAGAGTTATACATACACTGAAATAAGGAAGATATCTACATATGAAATTATAGATAGCTTGATAAAATATAGCTATCTGTATTAGGCGAACGTGACTGAAAGACTATTTTCCTGCTATGAATAGATGGCGCTTACATTCTGTTAACAAGTATTTTCTTAATAAAAACACTTTCTTTTTATTACAGCAAAAGTAAAAATATTTCTCTATGCTGCCCGTATGCCACTTATTGTTGCTCTCATCGTGACTATGATATATTTTATTTATACATTCTAGAAATTGGGGATATAATTACACATCAGCTCAGAACATCAACAGGTATCAATATGCTATTTTCGCTGTGTTATTCAAAAATGTTTGATCACTATCGATGTTAAAAAAATGTAGATATTGCGTAGTTCAAAACCCCCCAAAATAAAAACATCTTTTCATTGATTCATCGGTTACTACAAATGTTATACTAGTCTAGAAAATAATAATTGCTTGAAGATTGCTTCAAAATGATATTACATGAAGAATAATATTGTTTTCTTCGAAAGCTAACAATCGTATGCTACAAATATAGCTTAATTAAAGCTATTTTTACTTCTAGATGTCAGTCCTAATTTATCTTTCTTCGTTGGTTCTCAAGTCGATCAATATGAAAGGAAAAAAGAAATTATCTTGCTGTTTTGAACATTTTTTACTTGTTGATACCTTTTCCAAGACATTTCTAGAATACATACAATTATAGAGGTAAATCAGACAAAAATTCCCCTAATCTTCCACAGCTTCCTGGAATAAGAAGCTACTAAATTGCGGACAACAGTAATTGATTTTTGCAGAACATGGAAGATGTTTCTGTAAATGGCCTGGCTACTTTGTAAACCTGTCCTGTAACATAAGCAAATGTGAGAAACCTCTTAACCTGAAAACTAGTACCATCAAATCAAAATGTTGTATGGATCTAAGTGACTGATAAGTATACTTTCTGAAATGATTTTTCCTGACAACACTTTAACTTATCGCAGAATACATCTCTTTTCCCATAAATGTGAATTTTGCGGACCATGGCCGGCTAATAATTATTGTTTGCAGCTTTAACGATACGTTTGAGGATTTCCAGTTTTCCACCTTCAGGCCAAACGTAAATTTCTTTTAAGATACACTGTCTCTCAGATATTGGGACGCATAACTTTCAGGAATGTTCTCCACAGTAATTTAGAAATATTTTATACCAAAATTCTATCTATGCTGTTAGTAACGACGTAATCAAGTTACTAAAACAATTAAAAATGTCTAATCGTACTTGCTACATAAACCGTTATCAAAGATCGCGCATGCATCTGCTTGTGCGGTGGTAAGGGGTTCTTAACACGCTATCAATCAACAGCATTCCTGTCTGAACTATTGCGAATCGTATTTTCCCGCTCTCTAAACCGGTTAAATAGCAAGTTATTTATTTGTGTAAAACAAACTGCTTTTAGCACTGCTTTATACAATTGCTTCAAGACACAATCACTTATGTATAGGAAGCATATAATTCTTGTATGAATTAAGCTTCGTTCACAGGTATAGCGGTAAAGTCCACTCACACAAATTTATTAATTATGCGGATCGCAGCGTTTCGAGAGCACGTGGACTCTCATTGTCAACCGTGTTACCGACTGTCGACTAGACTTATGCGATGCATGTGTTGGTTCAGTTTGCAGTGTCCAGTTAAGATCGCTGTGAGTGCTCTCAGTTTGGTACTGCTCATAAGGACTGTCTCACACAGTCTTTCCTCACCTAGATAAACCCCGAGAGATTTGCAGTGTCTCAAACCACCTACACCGTTCCAGTAAGACCAGTGATTGGCGGCGAGCTCGGACTTAACATAGGTTTTAATATTGCCATAGTTACTCCCACACGTCGGTTCAGGACCTGAGAATGGTCGTCCACTGGCATCCCTTGCTAGCAAGTCAGCTGCTTCGTTCCCTTTGATCCCCGAGTGGCTTGGCACCCATCTCAGCGTAACGCTACAATGTTCCGCTAGTTGGAGTCAAACCTGACAGCTTGAAACGCCAACGGACAGCCAAGCTGCTCTTAGCTTGGCTGTCCGTTACGATTTCTACCGCTTCCAAATCATGTGCGTAGTCCATAGACTTCTCCGCACAAGTCTGGATGGCAATTACTTCTGCTTGAAAAATGGAGAGGGTGACCCCTAGACTGATGGGCTCGCCATCCGGTCCTCCCTTTTTCCAAATTCCAATACCTGTGCCATTCGAGGTTTTCGAGGCGTCCACAAATCAGCGGGAGGTGCTCCGTCTCGATTTATATGCACATGCCTTTATTCCCTCGTTGCTGGGAATTATTACATTGTATTTCCCAGCAAAGCTATACACGGGCCGAATTTTGTCGGTTCTCATTGACAGCGGTGCTGTCTGTTCGATATAGCTGAAGATGCTGGTATGGTCTCCGAACTTGCCAAAGAATAACTTGCATCCACTACATTTGCTGCAGTGGCGGAAGCCCAAGACTGCCCTTAGCCGTACACTATTTTATGGCAAACTACATTCGCGCATATGACGTGGACACACCAGCGGAAGGTTATTTTTTCTGACAAAAGTTATTTAAATAAACCAAATTGTTTTACTTCCACGGTCTAAGGAAAACGAACATAAAATAATTATTAAATAATAATAAATTACATTTTAGTTTGAAAATACCTTATCGGTAAAATAAAAAAGTACCAGTCCACTATTTTTGACTAAATATAGGTCCCGAGAAGTATATATATTTACAGATATTTATTAAAACGAAATAATTAGCTATATATGTACAAGAATAAATTATCATAATGCATATGGACTATCGCTTATCATTATGCATATGATGCAATATTTGGACATGCATGATTCATTCTATATTCTAAATATAATAAGCCACTACTGTGCCAGTAATATAAGGCAAAAACAATAATTATATGCCACCATTGATGTGAATGACCTAAGTAGTCAAATTTTCCTGCACAAAACCTTTCGGGTATCTTCGTTATGTATACGAGGAAAGCTATTCCACTTATTGCATACATTCCAACGACTCTTGGAAGAAGAAGCTGAAAAAAACCGATGGTTAACGTTACGTAAAATACAATATTCTATATTCTATGCATACATTATAAGATAAGTTATGTTTTATGCCAGCTATTCTAAAAATAATATGAAAACCCAAGCTGCAGAGAACAGACGATATAATTTTTAATACATATGTTAATGTTACGTCTAAAACAAAGCATAAACACATCTTTAGATTTTACTTTGTTTGTAATTTTATTTGTGAAAGCATTGGAATCGACTACAGCGATAAAGGAAGAAAAAATATATCAAGCACTTCTACAAAAGCTAAGATAGTGGTCTAAATGTCGTAAACTGAGTTATGTTAACTCGTTTTAATTCCAAGGTAGCGCTCTCAAGATTATCAGCATCTAATATTACTCCGACGACAGGTATAAATGGAAAAGGTGAATGCGTATACACAGCTACCTCTTAAATGCAACAGATGAGTGATGGAATTGGTGTTCATTAACTGCCTTAATTAAAATAAAAAAGACAGTTACGATTTGTTATTGATATCAAGAATAACAACTGTGGAAAATAACTTAGCCAAGTTATTAACTACACAAATTATTAAGAATGAGACTTTAATACGAAATTAGTTAATTATTCAGTCTCGCGCTTTTCAGTTGAAGAGCTTGTACTTATTCATTATATCTGTTAAATCTTTTGTGGCACTAGAATGTTATACGTACTTTAACTACAGGGGTCTCTACTCCTCCCGACCTTATAGTCCAATGTATAGTTGGTATAATGCCATAAGCCGCCCATAAAATAAAAACTATCGTTTTTATATGCGAAGCTATATTAAATTTTGGCAACTGTAACATCATGGCCCCTGAGAATATTATGGTAACGGTTGTCATATAGAACATCCTCCATTTCTGCGGTGGAAATTGTTTTAATATGCTATTAAAATACAATATTTACTACTTACCTGTTCGCACCAAAAAGCATAGTATATACCAGAAGTATAAATCGCCAACAAGGATAATGCTATACCAAACAGATCGAACATGAGGAATGAATGAAAATCATTTTCGGATCTACAGGAAAATGTATGGTATAGAGAAGATAGAACCATACAAACCTAGAATAAAGAACTACAATAAAAAAAATCATACATATGGTTTAAATAAGCATTTATCTACAAGAGAAAGTTGCTAATAATCGGGGCTCGTGGAACATTCTTTCTTCATTATTCAAGATTGTAGAAAAAGAGTTGTCACAAATGAATATAATGGAAGCAGAGAATCCGGAGGGTGCGGAAGTACGCAACTAACAAAGAGAGAAAAATACGGTTGCGTAAGATGCGAAATAAACTGCCTATATTCGATGGTAAAACGCTATTGGAAATTTATTTAACTCTACTTCAAACAGCTGCTCTGAAAAACAGATGAAGAAATGCAACTAAACTGTCTGCGCTGTCTTTAGGTCTTTATGACGATGCTTTGAGAATACGTCAATCTGGTAAAGAACTATCAACAGCTCATTAGACAATTAGAGAAGCATTTTGGCAACAAACGCATGGAACAAATCTATCTTTCACAATTGAAGAGCCGTTACCAGAAACTAGGTGAAAACCTATAGGAATGTAAAACCGACATATTTCACTCAAAAGTACCTGCCATACAGTGCCGAGCGATGTCTGTGCAAATCTGTTATTCTTGATTCTGACTTTACTTACCAGTAACAATTAAGTCTTATTCCCATTACTATCACAGCTGCAGTTATTATTACAAACAACAATATAGAATTTCTGAATCCACGAGCAATTTTATTAAACAAACAATATGGAATACAGCACAAAAATTACCTGAAAGCAAAGTAACACATTTGCTACAAGTACGGCGTCTTCCCATGGAAACGATATGTCAATGTAGATCGCATCTTTAAAGGTGAGTCCGGCAAATAACATAAATCCAAACATATGAGACCATATATTAATCGTTTCGTTTGTCCACCAAAATACACTAGAAGAAATAAACACGTTAATTTTTAGCGTCTTCGATTTTAATTAAAATACTATAATACCTTTCTAGACACAATTTCGTGGTAAGCATGCCTCTGTAACCAGATCTGATAAAAGTATTGTGTTTCAAGTAGTATGGCGCATCTTCGTAACTAAATAATCTTTTATATTTTTCCTCGTCTGCATTCTCTTCGTTAGAGACACAGCTGTTCGATACTTCAATCTGCCGTAAATTCTGGCAGGATAAATTTCTGAGTAATGAATCTGTGTGATCTTTTGCAATTTGCTGAAAAAATGTATCACATGAGTTTAGGTGCTATTTCCAATCCAAAGTAAAATATGATCACATGTGTATATGTAATAAAAAGTGCCATCTGATGTTTTAATTTAGCTAGAATTTAACAGTAAAAACACAAAATACTAGCAAATGTCAAAAATAGTGAGAAATTTACTACTTAAATCATAGGAACATCGATCACTTGAAAAAAATGGTTCCGATTCTCTTAAAATCTCTTAAAAATTTAAAGAACGTGTATCTTGCACTCTCAAGTAGAGAGAATTGTACATCATGAGATTTATGCACAAGTGTGTTATATCCTTTAGAAAGAGGTAAGACGTTGGTGTACAACATGTTCATTCATTAAGTTTCTTAATGCGGAGTAACAATTTTAAGGAAAGATGTAGTCCACGAAACATTAGAAGATGTATTATATTTTCCTATTTTTGCTTTTCTATTGATATTTATAAAACTACTTTATATATATATATATAATCTCAGGCTTTTTTAATTTTTAATTTTTTAACTGGGTACTTTGATTTAAAATTTTGATTTATTTATTTTGAATTAAGTGAAAATGTTTTCTAAATTAAAATACCAAATGTAAAGTTGAAAAGACAAATATATTCACAAATAAAAAAATTTTGAAGAACTTAACAAGATTCGACGGCTTTGAAATCGTACTCACTGGCTCGTCTTTAGGATAGACTGGCCTTCGGCTTCCAACATAAGTGTCCGGAACTTCCAGATTTTATATATAGTATCAGCTGATACACTTTATTGTTGGATATAAACGAAGATATTTATAAAATTACGGAGTTATATGAGAAAAATAACGACTTATTCTTTCTTAGGAGAAAACGATGCCAACATGTCTGACTTTTGACACGATCTTCATCTGTCGGTTTTTGTTTTATATCCATAGCAACGCATTTGTTCGCCTATATGGTAGGCCACACAGTACACGCATACTAGATATGTGTGACATTATAAAGGAAATTGCTGCCAGTCGTGCTATCCTTCCGTCGTACGAGAAAATTCGAAGATTATGAGTACAATTTCGGAATAATACATATTCATACAATGTAATTGAAATGTGTGAGTACTGTATATTAAACGTCTTTTAAAGATGAAATTTTGAAATATTTATTTATATAAGAAAAGCGATATATATAATAAACGATAGTAAAGTTTATGTCTCCTCTGGAGTGTTGTTGAGGGGATTCTCTTTTTTTTTAACAAAAAATACCTGCGAATAATAAGTTATTAAAGAATAACCCAAAGTAGATATCTGTAAAACTTTTGAAAGAAACCTGTACAGATTGAATATCTGTGTTTAAAAATTTCATAAAAGAGAGTACTAACGGTACTTTGCCTCCAACTTCTAACATCAACCAAAGTAAAAATAACGGCGTGCGCCAAATAGTGACGAGAAGTTTTTGAAATAGGTGAACTAGTAAAATTTTAGAAGAAATTCATTGGTAAATAATAGACAACAATTCATATCATTACAATATATATATATATATATATATATATATATATATATATATATACTTAGATTCTTTCAAATTGTATTTAAAGTTCTACACATTTTATCATTCCTTCGTTATCAACGTTCAAGTTGACAAACTATGTACTAATTTCAAGATGCCGCGCTTCCCGCGTTTCTAAAACAAGAATAACCATAGCAATAATCGTTTTAGTTATGACCTCACGTTAATAAAAACCCTTACTACTGAATTGCAATAGCAATAGTAAATGAAAGTTATTCAATCGGATAAAAAAAGTGATCAAATTAGCAATTCGGAAGCAGATTTTTCTAGCTTGTTAAATTTAAAACTCTTTTTACTACTAATATTTTGTATCACTTCATTGTTGCCGCTGGCGTACTGATCTTCTGTGGTATATGTTGTGTATTAAAATTTTCATTGTTGTCTACATATAATTTTCTTTTAAGTGTTCACGGATAAAAACAAGATATTAGCTAAGAAAACGCTGTAAATACAGCTTTCTCATGGTAGCGCCAGGAATATTCACTTGTATCATAGGGTTAGATATGGTGATAGATACAGCGAGGGAATTACATGGGTTGAGCATAAAACCGTTCGAAACCACGCTGATGACGCCGGGTAGGCAGAAACATGTCCGTGTGTTAGCGTTTTATGTCTCTTCGCATGTTCTTCTCGTGAATTGATTTCACTAATACCATGAGACAGCTGTATTTACAGCGTTTTCTTATCTTGGTGTTATTTTCTAGGCATTCTTTTAGATGCGTTTTTAAATACGTCATGATAAGCCTGGGAAATCATTCACATGTGCAGTTCCCCTTGCACCGCCTTTGTGCTGCGCTCTCTCGGGAGAGCAATCCACGAATTGCACGAGAGAAGGGTGGGAAACTATACCCGCTTCTTTCCGCTGTGTCTGACTTTGCAGACAAGTATTTCTTTCTTTTGGTACTAGTTAGTGCCAAGAATATTCACTTGTATCGTAAGGTTAGATATGGTGATAGAAGCAGCGAGGAAATTACATGAGTTGAGCATGAAGCCGCTCGAACACCACGCCGATGACGACGGGTAGGCAGAAACATGTCCGTGAGTTAGCGTTGTATGTTCTCTTCATATATCTTTCTCGTGAATTGATTTCACTAATACCATGAGATTAGCTGTATTTATAGCGTATTCTTGTCTTTGTGTTATTTTCTGGGCATTGTTTTAAATGTGCTTTTAAGATATAAACTGTTTTTCAGAAGCACCTGAAGTAGCTTGAGGTTTCGATGAAGTCTCTTTCATCTTCTGGGGCAAGTCACACTACTTTTTGAACATTCTGTAAAATTCGTAATCTATAGCCGTATTATAATTTTTAAGTGATAATTTGGACGATATTAATACTACTGGGAAAAACTATAGAAATAATCGATCTTCTGGATATTTTTATTTATAGTTTCCGGGCTTGAACAGGTTTCATAAAAACAGTTTTCGATCATGTAATACTTGTTAATCATGGACCGCTTCTTATTTTTTACAAAGAAACAATAACTTCAACGTTTACTTAATAATTAATATTTTGTATAATAACCGTTGTTCCGCAACCATTTATTCAATATAGGTTTCACTAAATCAACCACATTTACACAAAATTGTTATTCGCGAACGTGCTCCCAAATTAAATTAGAATTGTGTGTCAGGTTATCAATGTTCCTTCCTTATTTTATTGACACCATTACCTCTCTGTACCAATTGCTGAGCATTGCAGCTCACATGTCTTTTATCGGATTTAGGTCTGGAGATCTGGCAGGCTAATCCAACGTAGTAACGTCATTTCTATTCTGAAACCATTTAACCACTTCTCTGCTTTTATGTAGTGGCGAGTTATCTTTCAAGACTTAAATTACACTACAAATATGAGAGATAAGATGGGTCTTTATAACCATCATATCCTAAATAAACAGATAATACGTTCAATTTCGATGGTTGTCGAAATCTTTGATAGAAGGTATCTCAGTATCAGGCAGAGGACTCGAGCGAATGATGACTTATAGCCTACAGGCGCAAAATAGCAGCTGCTGAAAGCAATGCATTCCATCAGACAAATAGTGGGGCTGTTATAATATGCATACTATGCGTGAAAACGTCACAGCATCTTATCGGGACGATTGTCATTCACTCGCTCATGTGCGCTAACTGCTTATTATGCAATTGTAAAAGTTAGTCTTGCATGTGATTTAATTTCATAACTAATTGTAAATATTATGAATTTTCAATTTGTCTCTTGTCTATATTAATTTCATATTTATATGTGTGATATAATGTACTTAGGAAATGTCATGTATCATTGACCGATACTATACAAAGTTCATAAAAGCCAAAATAATCTTTAAATTCAAGTAAAAACCCTGTCGGAAACATAGGGTCTATTTCTCTAATATCTATTTCTACCAGACCTAATAATATCCATATTTCTAATAATAAGTAAATGTGCGAAGAAACGTATATATAGAAAAGAACGAAAAAGTGCGTCTCTAACACTACTTATCAGATCAGGAATATTGAATATATCGGCAAGTACGCTGTTCGTATGTAGATAGGGACGAAATTCGCTTGAATTATGAAACTAGTAACAGGAGCACAGACCGTAGTACAAATACCCGGACCTTTTGAAAGTCCCCGATAGTACAGCAAATATATAACTATGGTAAATCGTAAATATACGTTAAAAAGATAATTATATCTTATTTAAAACAAATCAATTTTGTAATCTTTTGAATACGCTTTCACATTATGCAATCGAGGCTTCAACATGTTTCTAGCGGAATGGAGAACGGTGGAAGTTAACATTGATTTTTAAATTATGGAGATCTTAGAATCTTAGTTACATGGAACAAAGGTTTTGCAAGGGATGTTACACTAAAGTTATACACTACCGCTCAAAAGTGTTTAGGCACCCCTGTTTTCATGGATTATTCATATAGTATTATGTTTACCAAAAAAAACATTATAATAAAATGAAATACGTATTTAAAATGTAGTTCAGTAAGATAAACACCCATTATATCGCATAAAGTTTACTATCATTTACCTGCACTTGGTCGGATTACCATAAACTGTTTATTGCGGTGCTATTACAATAACAATGCCTCTAAATTTACTGGGTAAATTTAGTCATGTGTTAGATTGTACGTAATAATGTTTAAATTACCTTCCTAGAAAATTATAGTGAAATCTATAACCTATGGTCAGTTGCAGTGTGGTATTTACTCTATTCACGTCGTGAGCGAAATATCGTGTGACAATTTTTTAAATTGCCTCCGCGAAGATAAATTAGTAGGGAAACACGTGCGCTTATAATAGCTTACCATAAAAGTAGCATAAGTAATCGACAAATTGCCAAAAAAATGAAAATACACCACGCTACGGTTGACTATAACGCAAAAAGTATCGGGAAACTGGCAGTTTTCTTAATAAAAGACGGAGTGGACGGCCAAAAGCGACATCTGCAGATGATCGCAGAATAGTGGTTACCAGCAAGTTAAATAGACGCAAAACAGCCCCGGAAATCACCGCAGAATGTTGGTCGCCAAAAACTAGTCAGTGTTTCTGCAGTCAAACGTCGCCTGCAGAAAGCCAGGCTCCATGGACGTATTGCGATGAAAGAGCCATTACTACGCAAACAAAACAAGCAAAAGCGACTTAAATGGGCTCGTGAACACCAACACTGGACCATAGAAGAGTGGAGCAACGTCCTATGGACGGATGAGTCCAAATTTGAGCTGTTCGGAACCCGAAGACGCATATTCGTAAGAAGATCTGTGGGTGAACGTGCCAGAG
This sequence comes from Trypoxylus dichotomus, assembly GCA_023509865.1. NCBI lineage: Eukaryota > Metazoa > Arthropoda > Insecta > Coleoptera > Scarabaeidae > Trypoxylus > Trypoxylus dichotomus. The sequence continues at coordinate 26,976,387 of CM042081.1, forward strand.
AAGAGTGTATTGCTGCTACCGTGGAGCATGGTGGAGGTTCTATCATCATTTGGGGCTATTTTGCTGGCACTAGTGTAGGGGACATTGTGAACATTGACGGTATATTAAAAAAAGAAGGCTACCGCGAAATTTTGGAGAACCACGCAATACCTTCCGGAATTCGACTTTTGGGTTAAAATTTTATCTTCCAGCATGATAGTGACCCAAAACATTCCTCTAAATTATGTAAAGACTATTTCCGCCATTTAGAAGAGGATGGAACTCTCAAAATTATGGAATGGCCTCCCCAGAGCCCCGACTTGAATCCAATCGAGTTACTATGGGAAGAACTAGATCGGCAAGTACGGAAATCGGCTCCGACATCAGCTACTGACGTGTGGAACAAATTGCAATCGAGTTGGACCTCAATAACACAAGAAACTCTGGCAAAACTTATTGCGAGAATGCCTCGATTGTGTGCTGCAATTATTAAATCAACAGGAGCTCACATAGATGAAAGCAAAATTTAAACTAAACGTTTTAATTTTCACATTTATTTAATATATTTTTTTTCATGTACAATCTGTACATAAAAAATAGATATTGTTAACATTTTTGCTGAGTTTTTATACATTTTTGCTGTCAGTGAGAGTGCCTAAACACTTTTGAGTAGTAGTGTACATCGGTTTTCCGAAAATTATTGGTCTGTCTCCTTTCTTGGTATCTCTCAAAATTCATATTTTCAGCACTTGTAGTAGAAGACAAGATAGCATACAAGAAGCAGCAATTAATTAGCACAAAATACTAAATTAAAATGAAAACGCTATCCGACTTTGTTTTCAGAGCATACTTGGTCTGCAAAGCAAGAGCAACTTTATTAAATTAAAACCTCTATGCTACACACTGTCGTTTTTAACCGTACAAGTCTGTCGTATACGAATAAAAGCTGATGCAATGACCGAAAATGTATGGGGGGCATAATTCTCCGTACGCGACAAACTTGTACGATGAAAACGATAGTATATAGCATAATCCTCAGCAAACACCTGTAACGAGTTAAATCCGAATCGTTTTTAACCGTACAAGTCTGTCATGCTCGGGTAAAACGAAACCGAAAGTGTAAGAGGGCATAAAGCCTCGGTTTTACCCATACGCAACAGAATGGTACGATTGAGAACGACAGTATGTAGCACAATCTCGAGCAAACACCTGGAACGAATTAAATCAGAATCATTGGATTTTCATCGCTTTTAATCCTCGTGCTTAAATGAACCGGGGGCAGCACCGAGAATGTGTGGGTGTTTCGTATTCGGTTCGGTGTCAGATCGTCAATAGCTTGTGATTGGAAGTACTTGTGCAACTGAATGGTTCAGTTAATCACGTGCGGATAATTACAAAGGGAAAATTGATTGTGTAGGGAGAAATGGAATGTTCATTCAAAAAGACGCGATTAACGCGGTACTGATACTAAAACCGAAGGTGTATGGAAGGCTGTAAAAACAATTCATTCCTACGGTCTCCATAGCGTACACGGGGAAGTACTTGCCTAGAAAATCGGAGCTGTAGATTCGAATCTCACCGGATAATATAAAAATTTTTAATTCACGATTTAATTAACTTAGACGTTGGTCTATCCTGTTAACTTAATCCACGTGGGTGCAACAGTAAGTAATGCAAAAATATGATAGATGGATAAAAACTCGCATATTTTGTAAAATCGGATTAAATATTACGTGGATTTAAAAACGTTAACATAAAATTGTATTCCGTAGATTTCAGAGCATCCATTTATGAATAGAGAAGAATATTTTGCAGAAAATGCTTATAAGATTCATGTGTTTCGCACACGGTTGCTTTTGTAATATTTTATTTTCAATCTAGTTAAAAAAATAACCATGATAGCGAATGCTTGAAAACGTCGTACGAAAATAGGTCTATGCTTTTCTTCATTCCATATCTCCTAAATATGTTAAGAAAATTCAATTTTTGACAAATATGCCTAAAATGAAAGTAGATAGATAACATTTAACCGAGCAGCCTTATATTAAATTAGAACGCTATAAAAATTTCCGATCCCTGAAATTTTGCCGTCCATAAAAAGATAGTTCATTCTTGACATACCCACAAAGTTTCAGTGCTCTTTTTCAATTAAAAGGGAGGGCAGGCAGCCTTCCTTCGTTAATTGTAATTGTCATAGTTATAATGTCAAAATATTCCTTTATTCTGTCATTCATTTCGTAGGAGAAAAAAAGGTATAGAAGCATATTAATTAGTATTGTTTGAAAATAACCATTCATCCACGCTTACAAAATATCGTTGCTATTTATTATTTATTCTCTTCTTTTGTTGTCGTAAAATGTGATAAAAATAATTTCGAATTTTACGTATGTATAGCATAACATCACTTTTCTAGCAAGCCGTTCGCTAATGTGGACGATGTTATAATATAAAATCACGAACACGAACGTTCAATTCAAAGATCGCTGAGTTAGCTAAAATTCGAATTTTATAAACAGGATAACAGAAAGAGTAAGAGATACATTTAACACACAACGTTTTAAAGGCGCAAATATTGAAACGGTGTAAATGGGAAATGGAAACTTTCTCTTTAATCTTTTATTTGCTACTACCTGTTACAGATGCAAAAGTTATTTCTATCAGGATAATGAGATTATTTGACGTTCAAAAATTACTTGTCAGTCTTGTGGCGTCAGCGTCTAAGAATCCAAAACTATACGAGGAGAACAGTTATATAAAAGAGGTACACATATATACATATTCCATCGCTTGCCTATTATTATTAATGTTACGGCGTTTTACAACCTATTTTTGATTTGCAAATTCTTAGGGATGATACAATTATAATAAATAGAAAAGGTTATGTTTATATTACATATATACGTATTACAAGAATGTGTGTTGAAAGCAATAAAACTACTTATCAAATGTATAAGCAGATTGTAAGTAAGTTATAGATTAATTATTAATTAAGTTTAATCATCGTGATACCAACTTATAATTTAATCCAACATCAATTTGTAAGATGTAATAACTTCACAAATTTAATATCACAATCGATGCTATAAAACATTTAATATTAAAAGTTTTGACGTACTATATGTCACATTTAAGCAGTAAACATTTAACTTACGAAATACCATTGGAACTGAATTATTCGTATGTCATCGTCGATATAAAAAAAAAACTCTAGTCTTTATAAATAAGAATGCAGAAACGAGCGCTTTCGCAGTAGCGTACGACTCTATTACTATCTCTAATAAAAATAATGAATATAATTACTATTTTACTGTTTGATTGTATCATTGATTAGAATTAAAATTAGAATCGTTGTAGTAGTGAGTTACTAACATGCCTTCCAGTGCTGACTCAATCATACTCCTACAGCGAGGTGAAAATATGTTGGTGTATTTGGAAAAGGAACATTCTGCGTCTAATGTTGTAGTGTTTGTGAATTTATATCATATTCGCATTATTGGTTTTCAGTTAAACTCTTGTCTATACGCACTATAGCGTGAAGATCGGAATTTTTATTTATAACCGCAATTTATCAGCTGTTAATCTTTCTGTATTATCTGTTAGATTTCCTAACGACGCTTTGATGTAATCTACTATATTTAGCGCTTCAGGTAATGACAGTATCATGTTCTCTAATTTGGAAATAGTATCTATAAAAATTAAATAATTTTCGGAAATGTGCTCTGATTGAGTATGGATTTTGGTAACTGAAACCAGGCGCTGGCTTACTGAAATTGCTTGGGTTTCTTGTGGATTTAAATTTAAGATACAAGGTTTAATAATATGCAGGAATTTCTCATAACATAAAATATCTCTAAGCCACGGTTCCCAGATTTGATAAAAACTTTTTTTGTTAGAAGCTATAGATTGATCTACTTTTGGATAACTGTTTCTAATAAATTCATCTGTAAGATGACATACATGGAACAAAAGGTTACATAAAGCAATTGGTGATAAGACTATTTTAGTAACTTTTCGAATTTAACCTGTAAACAACATTACAAGTAGGGTTGACGATATATTGAAATTCCAAAAGGTACTTTCTATAGTTTCTACTACCCTTTCTGCGTTTGTCTTCTATAACAGGATGCCTCACCGCTTTTTAAAGTGTGCACTAATACATTTAAAATATAATTCTTTCTTGCATCCATTGTTTCATCTACATTGATATTACAAACAATACATTTAATAATAGTGTCAGTGAATTCTGTCACACAAATTAATTAACACTCATCGAACGCAGCGTTTCGAGACGTCGATTCGCCATCATCAATCTAATCGTGTTACCAGTCGGTAACACGGTTGACAATGGGAGCCCAGGTGCTGTCGAAACGCTGCGTTCCGCATAATTAATTAATTTGTGTGACTGGAGTTTACTGCTATACCTGTGAACTGGCACTGTTGTTTGTAATATCAAAGGTAGATGAAAAAAATGTCAATCTACTGGATCAAATGTCACATAAGAATTAAACCAAATGAAGGTGTAAATAAACTGCACTAATGGGGTTCTACGTAGTCCAGTTCTTTCCATTTCAAAGAAGTATATACCAGGGTCAGTTGTCGTAATATTGGTAATATATCGCCGCAATTTTACTGTCAAATATCTGCTTTCATATGGCTCATTGCTCATAATTTATTTCACAGACAAAATATATATGTTCACAGATAAAATAGAGAAAGCAGCTATGAAATGTAGAAAGAAAATTTTAAGGTGATTATTTTGTTATATATGCATCATTACACAACTTATTGCAAATAAATCATGTTTGCTATTTTATTGTTTTATTGATAAGTAAGCAAGAATGTAGATAGAATTTATATTGATATATAATCTATTATAACTAGAGACCGGATTATATGCAAAGTGCTTCTTAACGCTAATTAACTTTAATCAGAGGAATACATCTACATATAGACGTAAAATATAATAAATAAATTAAATAAAATTTTTGCATTTTGCATATAATCCAGTCTCTAATAACTATTAAGTCATCTGTGCGATCTCTTCTAGCTGTCATCACAAACTATAAGTAAAACTCAATGAAAATATTTAACCTCGTCTTCAATCGGATTTTATTCTATTTTATCATTACAACTAAAAAAAATAGATTACTAGTAAAATATGAAATATAAAATCACTTAAATTTTGCGGCTACAAAGCTTACAGTACACTGTCAATAGATGGCTCTGGAACTCGTTTTACAAAATTTTACATGCATGTCCCTAGTATATAATTCAATTAGAGTAGGACACACAATGGCAGGTAAACTATACACACCTCATTACTGAATACACATCGTTAAATGGATCTTTAGACGCACATCATTGTTCGATGGTATAAGCAAAGATGACTGGTTAATTTAACTATCCTTATTTAATACCGATATCGAAAGTTCACGCGCAGAAGATACGTATGTCTGATGATGTGCGTTTAAAGATCCATTTAACGAATAGTACATGCCAAGTCGACTAATAAGGTGTGATATCCCAATGCCAATATATCGGCATTTTATCGCCCCACAATAGCAGTGTTCATTTAGCTACGAAATTGCAAATTAAGGGTGATGTTGCACTGCGAGCTATTGGTCTATTGTGTCCCCTTATATGAGCTGCAAACTGCTAGGGTTTGCCCGCACTTATAGCTCTCCATCCAGTCTTAGAGCTTTAATAAAGTGTAATAGCTGTGATAGTTTCAGAGAAGGTATTTCCACCTCGCCTATGACGTCTTTGCCAAGATGGTTGCCACGGGTCTCCATAATGGCAATGCAGTTAGTTGTTAGGTGTGCCAGACCTTCAGCCTCCGCCCCACAAAACCTGCAGTCGCTATTCTGTTTCAGACCTATCCTTGTCATGTGTTTCCCAAGGTGACAATGCCCTGTAAGAAAACCTGTGAGGACATGTAGTCTGTTTCTACTTAGTTCTAGCATAGTCTTTGCTCTTCGCTCATTGAAGTTTCCAAGGATTACCTTGGAATGTCTCAGCCCAGGAACATTCTCCCAAAGAAATGCTCTGAGCTTCTCCTCTCTGTCCTTAAGTTCTTTCTTATAGGTGCTCATTCCTATACCACAGAACGGCTCCGGTCCCACAAACGAAGTTGTGGCGGACTTTTTTTGATAATAGGTTAGCTTTCTCGTTGTCGCTGATTCCAGTGCGTCCTGGTACTCACCATAGTGCAGTATTAGAGCTTAACACCCTTGTGGCAGCTTGACTATCGGAGAAAATTGCAATGCTTTGCCTTCGATAGTTCCTGTCGAGATTCAATTGAGTACATCTTCCAATCGCATTAATCTTCGCTTGAAAGACGCTAGGATATGTTCCCATTTACTCTGAATATTTGGTTTCTGGCCCAAATACCGCTGCACCTGCCCCTCTGTCAATTTTGGGAGCATCCGTGTGCCATTTAATGGTGTTTGCCTTTCTTTCTTGTTACTTAATTTTGTAAGAAAATGCTTTTTGAAGCTATATTTCTTAACCATTTCATAGCTCAGCAGACTTAGAAGTGGGGAGAGTTCCGCTCGAGATGACCAAGCTCTCTGGCACGCAGTCTCGTATCCTTCAGTCTCCGCTCTGGTTAATCTATACATTGCCGCATGGGCTACTCCCTCAACCACTATGTGTAAGGGTGTAAGGTATAAGATGACCTCCAGGGCCAGGGTTGGGCATGTTCTCATAGCTCCGGTGATGCATACACACGCTAACCGTTGCAACTTATCAAGGGTGTTCCTGGTCGTAACCTTGGAGACCTTCTGAAACCAGATTATCGCCTCGTATGTTACTGTAAGTCTTACTATACCGATGTATAGCCATCGCAGCATATTTGGGTTACAGCCCCATGTTTTATTTGCTAGATTTCGGGATATCATTAAGACTCTTGTTGCCTTATTCATAGTCAGTGCAATATGCCAGTTCTACAGAAGTCTCTTTTCTAAGGTTATTCCTAGGTACTTGACTTCTTACGTTAGATCAATGTTCCATCTAGACGGATGTCTTTCACGTTCAAAATTTTCCTCTTCCTAGTGAAAGGTACAATCGTGGTTTTTGATGAGTTGATGCACAGCCCCACTAAGTGGCACCATTCATTAGTGATTCTAAGGTTCATTTGTATTAGTTCGCAAAAGATTCCCTCAGATTGCAAAGATTTGGATCACATATTATTTAGATATAGCAATCAGGCTGTTCCTATTAATAAATTTTTGAAGAATATAGTTCAACTCAACGTTCCACTTCCAACAAGCATTATTACCTAGTTATACTACAATACAAAAAAGATCTGTGATATAGTAATGAAAACGTTAGTTGATAGGAATATTTATATTTGATAGTAGTGTTCAGTTCGTGCAAGCATATGGACTCATACGGCAGACGCAAAAAAAACTTCGACATCCTCTAAATAGCCTTTAATAATAAAAAAATTAATGCTACTGAATTACCAAGGCATATTTTAATTTAACATTGTTAGGAATGTAAATTGAAGCAAAGAATGCCATTGCGTCTAAATATACACAATTGTGCATAAATTAAAAATAAATTAACAAAGGATCATTTTGCATACAATATATGAAGATTGTTTTTATGCTAAAGTTGCTGAATATATAATAACGAAATTCATATGAAAATGTTCATAAAATTTCGCAGAAATAACTCGAAGAAAGTGCCCAAAAACATAATATAGATTTAATATTATTACTAAAGCAACAACTAAACTAATTTCTGTAATATGTCTCGGACTCAGCGATTATAATTTCTACATAACACCAGAAACAAACAAACAAACAATTTCTATTGGCAGATTTCCACATAAACATTTGTTTCTGTGATGTTATTTACCAGCTAGCCGCAATATAAGATTACGAAAGTGTTATTTCAAACTATACCGATAACAGATGTATACTTCCTCACATAAACGGACAGGTAATAGACTATAAAATTAGCTTCAACTATATGTATAATTGTTAAAAGAATTACTACTAAAATTAACCTCGATCGAAACTGCTTTTATCGCTTAAATTTCTGTATAAAGGGGAAAACTGGTTTCTCAAAAGTGCTTCAGTATGGGACAAAGTCTTTTTATTTTCACAATCCCTTTAGAGGGATACACTTTCCACGAGCTGTACATCATTTCTAATGTTAATTTCCTCATATCGTCTACTAACTTCTTCCTTTTCTTCCAATATTCCAATATTCTCAAACTACCCCAATTATCATTTTATTACTTTGCTCGCATTAAATCTGCTCGATTTTTCTACATATTTTTTACTACCAATTGAAGTGGTGTACTCGACCACAAGAATCTCGCTTATTGTAAGAAATACTGGTTCGGTTAAATTAGATGAATTCTTTAGCATTTAGGATTATTAGGTGCTCTTCGGTTTCAGAACTTACATAAAAAAGAAAAATGTTAAATACCGTTTCTTTTTTTTTAAACAAGACACTTTCTTATCGGCACGTCATTTTTAATTACACTTTCTTTAAAAACTTTTTACATGCAATTTGAATAACTTCTTTCACCTTTACTTTTTGAGTTTCACTACCGCAAAACAATTTTTTCTAATTGAATGCCACGTAGATTTTTGTAATAGTCAAAAGTATTTTTTCTCTTTATAATGATATAGCATGTCATACTAAGTATGCAAGTAACAAAAGAAATTGAAAAAAAAAAATTATAAAATCGGATCTAAGTTACCTTGCAAAAAGCAAGCAAACAATTCATATAAAAATTCATCATAAAAACATTTCTTTTTCAATTTATGTTCATATTATCATGTCGTTATTGATTTGATAATCTTTTAAACAAAAATAATGACAGTAATTATCCCAATATAATTCAAAATAATGCACTGTAAGAATGGAATGTATTAAACACTCCAACATGAGCATAAATAATAAAGTTGTTAAAACGCAATATTATTTTAGGTAATAAAAAGTTTTATAAAACTGATTTTAGATTAGCTCTGAAAAGAAAATTAATTAAAAACTGGGTACAATAGAATACACCAACCTTTTACTAGTCGTTATGTACGTACATATCTATATGTACATACATCGATATAAGTGTAAACCAAATAGTCTATGGCTAGTAAAAGGTTGGTATATTCTATTGTACACAGTTCTAATTTACTTTTCAGAGCTAATCTAAAATCAGTTTTATAAAGCATTCTAAACTTTATTTGTGTTAAGAATTTAAGATTGCTAATGTATTTTTGTAGAACAATTTTAAGTTTCTAAGGAAATGTATTTTGTTTTATCAATTTTTTTACAACTTTATGTATTTTATATGCTTTTATCTTCTTTGCAATCTTATGAGTTAACATTATCACTTTATTTTCATTTAGCATATTACCTTGTTTTAATTTTTTATCATTTATTTATTTTTCTCTTTATAAAATATATCGAATTTTATTTTAATATGTATGCATTCGGTATTCACAATACTCTTGCTAAAAGTGCCTAATTTAAGAGTCATTAAGTGCAACGTCGTCGGACAAATAATGGGAGTTTTCAATATTTAATATATATAAGTACAGGTAGTCGACTTCCGTGTGACGGTCGAGGTATTAGCGATCGTTCACTCTCGGTCACTTTCGTACCTCGCCGTAATGTTTACTGTAACGTAGTCGGACGAATACCCGTAATTTTTAATATATACTAATAGCGATCGATCACTCTCAGCCGCTTTCGTACCTCGTTGGTTTTCGTATAATGCATCCTTTGCTGTAACAGTAACGTTATCGGACGAATATTGGAAGTCTTTAATAGTTTCAAATTTAAAGCAAGGAAAATGTATTAGGCTCCCGAAAAGGGACATATAAATAAGCACAGCACCGAGGTGCGCTTATAAAATTAACAAGTAAATAGGGTTGGCTTCCCTATACAAAGGTAGTGGTGCATGTATACATATAGAGGCATTAGTGTATGCCTTTAACAAAGCTTCCGCGGAAGCATATAAGAATTTAAACATAGCTTAGCAACGTACACGCTGAGGCGGTACCTTATATTGCTAAACCAAATGAAAACATACATATACACATGCTAATGTACATTACATGTATAAGAGAGCTCGAATAACTGCAATTATTGCAAATATATATATCTTACGTAACTGTACATAGGCAAGAGTGGAAAGCGTGTACACATTTTATTTTTTAGACATATTTTTTGCGCATGCGCATTGAGTTTCACTGTACAACCTTCAACCTAGTAAATAAACGGACATACTCTTCAAGTAAATATTGGTCAAGCAGTTCAGGAAGTTACGAGCAGGCTACAGCGGCACTGGTCTTCAAACCAGGAGAACATAACAATTTGTCTTTGTACGTTTATTTTATTATTTGAAATAATATTGCGTTTCAACAACTTTGTATATTATTATATATTCATGTTGGAGTGTTTAATACATTCCATTCTTACAGTGTATAATTTTGAATTCTATTGGGATAATTACTGTTATTATTTTTGTTTAAAAAATTATCCAAATCAATAACGACATGATAATATGAACATAAACTATAAAGAAGGTAACATGGATGGTATTGGATTGGCATCCCTGTCGATTAGTTTAACACATGCTAATACAATAACTTATAATTTAACATTTAAAATGAATAAAGCAGATTTATAGCCAGGTAAATTACAATTACATCATCGTACAAGAAATTTACTAAATCCCAAAGTTGCGCTGCGAGGAAGAAATTGGTCGATATAAAATTTTATGGTCTCTACCTTCACATACGCACACACACATTAAAGGGGATTCTAAAACAGCAAATATTTGTTTGAGTTAAACCGAAATCATAATGCGTTTGATTGATATTTTTTTTTATTTTTAATGTAATTCCTGAAATAGACAAAGTTTTGTAAGTACAAGGACAGCTAATACCCCGTCTAATATTATAGAACAATTCATCTAATTTTACCGAATCTGTATCTCCTGCAATAAGTGGAACCCCTAGTCGAAGTGTTAGCTGGGCAACTTGTATACTTATGATTTCTCTATGTACTGTTATGTTCTAAATAGCTGACTAACGAAATTATATTTTTTTGTACACGAAGTATATTTATACAAAAAGATGTGCAAAAATATTATACAACAGCTATCTGTAACTGCTTACAGACTAACAATATTCCCTTGTCTGAGTAGATTTGTACAGGTTTTAATTTTAGTTTATGCCTGCAATTTTTTTTATTAGATAGATCGTTAGATGCTCTTTGTAACTGTTTTCAATTTACTAATTTTTCTATTTGACGTTTTGTGTTTATTATTAACGAGCGAATTTTTTAATGTCAAAATTATTAAAAATTAAAACTTCGTAATAAATATGTCGAATTTTGTTTACGTTACCTATACGTTTTTCGATGAATTGGCTGGATTACCAATCCAATGCTATCTATGTTTTTATATTATAACCTTTTCGTTGTTTATTTTTATGTTTCAATCCCACTAGATTTCTAGGTGTTATAAGATTTCCAACATGCATCGTATCGAATATTATGTGCCATTTTGACAATTTAATGTAACATTATTTTTCACAAATACCTGGTTTATTCCATTATTACCACCACACTATTTTATCGGACTATCTTTTTCTAAACAATAACTTAAATCGTTTATTATGTGTATGAATAATACTTTTAAAAACTTATAAAGAAATTAATTATTGTAATTGTAAACAATCTGACGAAATATTTATTTGATATACTCTGCACAATGAATTTCAATGTTTTAATGTTTTGTCCACAATTGCTAAATCCTATTCCGCAAGCTTTCCACATTTTCTAATATAGCAATTTTTACTCTACTTCTTCATTTGTTATGTCTGCTAATACATTCTTTCTATCTCTTCTCTCTTGTATTCTTAAACTACCGTACTAGTTCTCAATAAAATAGATTATTCAATCAACTTTCAGAATATTTTTTTATTCATGTGGTGAGTCGCTCAAGTTATTTAAGTTTATCATAGCCCTAGATCTAGATAGTAATAGGTGTGTTCCATGATTTTACTACTCGCCATAAAAGGTGAAGAGTATTATTTCCCAACAGTGAATTGTGACTCGAATCCTGCTTGTCCGCGCTGCTACTATATAGCCGGTGGGACTCAAAGTCATGCTACCCGAAACTATCACGGTCAGGAGGTCTTCTTCGAACTGTTTCTATGCGTAGATACAATTAATTTATACTGATACTTGAGAATATAAATCTGTTGCCTTCTATTCTTAAAAAAAAGAACTTGGAACACTAGACAGGAACGGTTGGAGTGGTTATAGGTTGCAAATGCACTTGAAAGTGGAGTGGCATAGGGTAATGTTCAGTCATGAACCTAGATTTGGTATAGGAATGCACTATGGCCGCGTAAGAGTCAAACTAAACGTAAGGAACGTCACTATATTCCATTTTCTGGTGAAAGGCGTATGCATCGAGCTGTGGGAGTTGTGATTTAGAATGCTGTAGCACATTGAGGTAAGTTTCCATTGGTGTCCATCCAAGGCAGCGGGAATGTCTAGCGTTATGATGATGAGGTGGTGGAATCCCATATTTATCCATAACTTAAACAGCTCGAAGAACACACACTTTTCCGTGTAGCGAGAACTTTTGTAAACTGGTTAATAACTTGTCATGACCAACCAGATCTGCCAACCCCTCGTAAATCGAACACGTATGGTCTGCCTACTATATTCAGCGCCAAAGTGGGGCAATGTGAAACGAATAGGGAAGCCCAACATATTATGAATAAAAATTAAATTGCGTTGATCTTTTATTCTTTTTCTTTGAAATTGTAATTAATTGAATACTTTTACGTTTTTGCCAAGTTTGGTAAACAAATTTGCAGCTATAATTTCGTAAGTTTTATACGATAACAATTAATAATTCTTACTGTAGTAGCTTCAAAAATTAGTACAAAAAAAAACAATAAATACGAAAGAGAGAGAAATTAAAGATTTAAAGAATTAAAGACTAAGAAATTATATACTAAAAAATAAATCATAAGTAAAGAAACACAAAACCCTTCTAAATGAGCTGACAGCGCTACTAAAACGAGATTATACATATATATATTCATAAGAGCTAATTGCTTGAAATGTGGATGACGCAGTTATAAATATAAACATTTAAGTGTTTAAGTGCTTTTTTTTCAGTTACTTATTTCATGAGAACTAGTAAACACCTTTTATTCACCATGTATTTATTTAAGGAAACAAAAATTTAACTATATTAATGTTGTTTAATGCGTTTTCGCTGTAGTGGGCATATTACATTTATGCAAACTAGAACGTATTGCTTCACATTGACTATTATATGCGTAATGTATTCACATGATAGATTTAAATAAAAACCAAAGTAATCCATAAATAAACGTAAGTAGGCTTATTATGAAATATAATCCATGTGTAGTTGATAATGACCTACAATTATTTGCGCAAGTCCTGTTTAAAAATACAAATGAATATGGCACAAGTGTACTAAACGGGAACATGCACCGTAACAATCCAATGTCAAGAGCAATGTAACTAGAAGAGCAAGTAAACTTTCTAATTTAAACGTTAAACTTTTACGTTATGTTTAACATTGTACAAAAAGTTTCACGTATGTATATAATTCGCAATTCATCTCAGCCGTGAATCTGTGGTACAGGCAACGACACTTGGTATATTAAGTGAAAGTCAGTCGAAAATAAATTGAAAACTATACCATACTGTAAATGCTTTTCCCTATGTAAAGTGAAATCTCGGCGCATATAATCTTATTCATGTGGATCCTACCGGTTATTTTTTGTTTAAGTTAACCTAAAATTTACGTCCATTTCTTCTAAGTACAAGTTACTAGATATAAGTTCTCCGAAATTAACAATAAAAATTTCTATTCCAAGCAACGTTCTTCCTTAAAATTTGGACAGCAGTAGGCGAAATCAATGGACAGCTCTCAAAGAATACCCATTAAATGCTAAATGAATTCCTTTTGTTCATTGTGCTAGAACAATACGCGTAAATTACAATCATTCGACACCTACAACCCAATATTGAATTGGGTATTGTTCGTCTACTAGCTGCAAATACTAAAATCTGTTTTAGGGGGAAACATGATTTTAGTAAAAGGATTTTTAAATTGAGAAAGTTCAAAATCGGCGTTGCCTACCTTATATTATCTATGCAATTGTTCTCAAGTAAGGATTTTCTTACACAAATTAAATTAGGTGTTTTAAGCTTATAAAGACAAGCTGCTATCTTCCAATTTGGCTAAGGAACCTACCACGGGACATAAGTCATAAACTCTAGCTCTAAAAGTTACTAAAAATAGTGCACGCATGTACATATGTACGTATGAAAACAAGCAAGTTAAATTTCAAGAGGAAATAAAAAAACTAAATGCATGACACTATAATATTATTTAATACTAAAGTGAGTACGCTAGTTGTTTACGACTGAAACCCCAGAAAATATTAAATGCCTCGTATTACACAAGAGTTGGCTTAATACAGGATGGCGCAGGGGAACGGGAAATGTTGAAATAACGTAATTTCCACGAATAAATTCATAAAACTAGTAATTTATTAACGAAAGTGCATGTATGCAGCGTGCCATTTATGTTTTTAAAATCAAAATGTCCAAAAGTGTCTCTTTACTTTTTAAAGATGACATCGGAAAGATGTCCTCCCATTCGGCGTTCACACTCTAACAGCCTGTTATGAAAACTCTGGCATGCGCGGTGTAGCAAATCTTGGGGAATGGCAGTGATTTCTTGTTGAATGTTCTCCTTCAGTTCATGGATTGTTGCAGGTCGTGTACGGTACACCTTGCCTTTAAGATACCCCCACGGGAAGAAGTCGCACACACTAAGATCAGGGGATCTCGCAGGCCATTCAATGACATCGTTACGTGAAATAATGCGTCTTACAAACAATTGACGAACTGCTGCCATCGAATGTCGAGCAGTGTGTGACGTGGCTCCGTCCTGCTAAAACCACATGTTTTCCATGTTAAGATTAAGCTGGTACACTATCGGTGTAAAGAATGTTTGAAGCGTTTCAACATATCGAGCGGATGTTACTGTCGCTGCACTACCATCCTCACGTGCAAAAAAATAAGGGCCGATAACACCATGACATGATACAGCACACCATATTGTGCTATGTAGTGGTCGCTGGTGTAACTCACAAGGATTGTTATGGGCCCAATAACGAAAATAATTCTGTTTGTTAACGAAATCGTTCAGGTGGAAATGGGCTTCGTCTGATATTCATATGTCACCAACGAAATTCGCGTCCTCGTTAATTTTAGCCAATATCTGCCTACTAAACTCCATACGTGACGCTGGGTCTCGTTCATGTAATTATTGCACAATCTGCAACTTATAGGGATGGAAATGTAATTCGTGCAGTATTGTTTGTAAGCTTCGTCGCTTAATCCCTAGCGTAGATTCATGCTGTCGAACGGAGCGGTGAGGACTTCTCTCGATTGCAGCTCTAACAGCCTCAATGTTCTCTGGGGTACGTACCGTTCGAATGCCACCTGAAGCTTTCTTTTTCAAGACAGATCCTGTTTCTTCAAAATTATGCACCCACATTGTAATCGCATGCATAGATGGGACACGTCCATGACGTCCAAGCTGGTAATGCTGTCGAAATATTCTCTACGCGGCAGTCGCATTATCACCATTTTTATAAAACGCTCTCACAGCTACTGCACGTTCCGCACCAGTCCAACGATCCATGATTACTAAATGGCAATGCGTTCATAACAATTGTGCGACATTACGAACAACTGCCGGCTCTACAGTGCTGCAACTGTAACGTACAAAATTTCCCGCTTCCCTGCGCCACCCTGTACATGATTTTTTAAAAATTAGTTTTTATAAAAGAAATGAAGCTATAAATTTTGTAACAGTGTTAAGTTTTAGGTAATTACAATTTGCTACTCATATATAGTGTTACGAACTGCAATTATCAAAATGTTTTTGTTTTTTATATTTATATTTTTATCTATTGTGAATGTACATCCTTTGGTTCAACATTTTTAATACAAGTCATTTAATAACATTGTTACATTGAATCCATTTTTATTTGTATATATGTATGTGTTATCGAAAATACAGTATCGGAATAAATTTGCTTAAAATACATTTTGAAATAAAATGCTATATCAATGCGCTGAGACTGCAGAGTACTTAAACCAGATACCATAGCAACGATCGTTTATTAAGGCCCGCTAGAGTATATCTCCCGGACACTCATCGACTGTTGGACTTGGCGCATGTTCGGGTTGTACTAGTAGACCGATGTTTACCGTACGTAATGGGTGGCTAATCTAGGCGTCCTTTCGCACAATCGACGATTTGTAGGTTTTTCAGTTTAGTAACGGGAGTGTGGTAAAGCGCAGCAGAGTATAGTCTATGGACATACGTATAAGCACAGAGATACAAAGCAAAGTCTACGGATAAATATTACACGCACATAGATGCGAAGCAAAGTCTACGTACGCAAATGTAAGCACTCAAATAGGCATAGCAAATAAATCATAATACGAAAGACATAGGGAAAAATTTTAACTTTCTGAGGAAATGTATTTGATTTTATGCATTTCTTAATAGTTTATATATTTTATATACATTTATGTTTTTTGCAACCATATGTGTTATCATTAATATTATTTTATTTTCATTTTATCATTTATTTTTTTCTCTTCGAAAAATATATAGAATTTTATTTTTATATGTATCTATATTGCGCATTATATGTATGCATTCAGCCATTCGCAATACTCGTACTACAAGTGCCTAATATTAGATCCACTAAGCGTAACGTCCTCGAACGAATATTCGCAGCTTTTAATATTCAATATTTTCAAGTACGGGCTATCGACTCCCGTGTGAAAGTCGAGCTAATAGAGATCGTTCACTCTCAGCCGCTTTCGTACCTCGTCGGTTTTCGTATAGTGGCAACCTTTACTATAACGTTGTCGGACGAATATCCGCAGTTTTTAATATTCAATATTTTCAAGTACGGGCTATCGACTCCCGTGTGAAAATCAAGCTAATAGCGATCGTTCACTCTCAGCTGCTTTCGTACCTCGTCGGTTTTCGTATAGTGAGAGCCTTTATTGCAACGTCGTCGGAACTTATATAGCAACATGTTCACCAAATACGATTTCTCGGCTTTCTATTATCGATCGTCGAGGCTTCGGTATCCGTTGTCGTTTATACATATATTTGGTCTTCTGTTGAGATTGTGGCGGCAATCATTTTTGTAACCTCGTCGGAGCGCATGTATAGACATTCTTAACAAGTGCAATCTCCCCATTTCTAGTTGACGGTCGTCGAAGCTCCAGCGTCCGTTACTATCTGTACGTTTGTTCGGTCCTCTGTTGTAAGGGGAATTTTTTCATTTAGTTGTTTTTCTACATATCACGTCGACTTCATCTCTGCCTTTCTCTTCTATGGGGGCAGTAGCAAAGAGCTAGAGAATACACAGCGTATTATTTCTATTACGAGAACGACTTGGTAGCTGTGACATTACATACCCTTGCTTTGAGATCGGCTATTACCGCTACAGTCGCCCTCAACCAGGCGTTCAGGCTCTAAAAGATAAGGTTAGGTTCCCCTATAAAAGTATAAATAACGAAAGTGTTTGGTTCGAGTACAAACACAAGCCAATGGAACAGGGTCAAGTCCCTTAGGTAAATTCAAGGCGAGGAAAAAGTATTTAGCTCCCGCAAAGGAACATATAAATAAGCACAGCACTGAGGTGCTCTTATCAAACTAACAATTAAATAGGTTTGGGTTCCCTATACAATGGTAGTGGTGCATATATACACATACAGGCATTATTACATGCCTTTAACAAAGCTTCTGCAGAAGCCTATAAGACTTTAAGCATAGCATTGACAACGTATACACTGCGGCGGTACCTTATATTGCAAAAAGCAAAGATGAAAGCATACATATACACATGCTAATGTTCATTACATGTATAAGAAAGGTCGAATAACTGCAATTATTGTCCATATATATATATATACATATATATCTTACGTACATAGTAACTGTTCATAGGCTAGAGTGGAAACCGTGAACAGATTTTATTTCTTTTAATATATTTTTGCGCATGCGCATTGAATTTCATTGTAAAACCTTCAATCTATCAAATAAGCGAGCATTTTCTACAAGTAAGTATTGGTCAAGAAATTCAGGAATTTACGAGCAGACTACAGCGACAGTGTTCTTCAAGACAGAAGAACATAACATGAGTAATATTTGCGATAGATGTTAATGGACTATTAATCACCGCAATTACCCTACTGGGTCTTGCATCTACCAAGCAAAAAGCATGCAGCAAATATCGTTATCCGCAGTAAAGTATTAGAAGATAAAAGGGATAGTGTATAATACTACATATTGTACTGCAAAAGGCACAAACCTGCTTAAAACGCAAATATTGTTAGCTGAAATAACTCGTTTTAGCCAGTTTTTACTGTATTTTTGTGAAAAAAAACAATTTTAACAATTTGTAACTGGTACCATTTAGGAGAATATAAAACTCATAATACTACTTATTTTCTTAGTCGATATTTTGTTTCATCTTATCAAATGTTTGGTTAACGTGGAAATAATGGATATCTCTTACCAACAAATTTATGGCTAGGATTTATTTCGATTTCAGACGTACAAACGCAGATACATAAGTAATATACGGTTTGATACTCAATTCAGATGATCAACTTTTAATAAAAACTATGCTTTCATCTCGGATAGGAAGCAAAACTGTGAGCACATGTCTGCCGCTGTAAGATGTAAAACCTCCTTACCGAAGATTGAAACACTACATTTTTCTTCATTTTTAAAACTACTATCTATCATTATTGTCATTTCATAACCAGTAATCTATTCGTTTTATTTACTTTTAGAAAATTTAAAACCATAATAATTATCTTTTAGTAAATAATTTACTTATATCTAAAGTGTACATATTTAAGGCATTTTCCATAGGCGTCAAGTAAGACGATTGAACAGCAGCAAAAAATATAACGGTAGGGCTACTGCGTAACTCTGTCACCATAAAAGTATTTTACTCGATGCTTTTACTTCAGTAAGATTCTAACTGTGCTAGTTTCTAGCTCCTAGATCGTATAGGTTTTTGTTGCATTGAACGAAATGAAAAGTCTGCCGTGGACCGTATAAATAAATTTTTCGAGTAATCCACAGAATAGGAAGCAAATTTTAGAAAATATGAATATAGAAAGTATGGACACACAAGTTTATGTTCGATTTAGTTTATATGTGGACGGCTTGTAATACCATTTAAGATAGTGGAGAAGGAAGCGTTCGATAAATTTTGTATAAAACGTAATCGAAAGCAGGTATTGCCAAACAGCTAAACGTTAAGGCATTGTTTACCATCTGCGTACAAGAAACTGAGAACGGTATTACAACTGCTTTAAAAAATAAAAATCTTTCGATATACTGTGATAAAACGATAGTTTGTGAAAAAAATAACTCTTCTCAATATTATACTGGAGTAATATCTATCTACCTTAAGAGTAAGTATTCCAGTTTACTACATATAATGTGTTACATGCATTGTAACTGGTCGTAAAAACTATTTCGAAAAACTACTTGGATGCATCTCGTAAACGAATACAGAAATCTCATAAACATTGTCCTGGCATTCCCAACCAACCATTACATGATAAGAAGCAGCTTTTTATTCTAAAAATCTTCACAGGCGAAAGACAGTATTGCAATCCAACCCTAAAAGATCAGTAGTCACCAAAGAAAACCGGATTTATAAACTATTCATATGAATTGCATACATAGCAGTAACACAACCACTACTATGTCTTTTAAACCATAAGAAGTGCTGGTATTATAGAAAAGTAGCGTAATGGATTGAACAAAAAAGTTTCAAACAAAATATGGAAAATTTAATAAAAATTGAGAAAATCCACTTTTATACGATTAACTTGCTTTAACATTACTAAACTTCTATTTAATTTTAGAGAGGCAACAAAAGTACATGTTTGTACTAATATACTACTTACAACGAGTTCATTTAGTAACACTTTACAGACTAGATATCTTCTTATAGCTGTACAAATTTTATACATTGATGATCGCATGCCGTAAATCTAGTGTATATTATAAATGTACAGTTGTGGTCTTAACTCCCTCTCCACTCTAGCGGAGAGAATATCAAAACTACTTTTACTGTGATGCCGCAAACAATTAGGCTTCTATCAGTTACTGCAGGTATAAATAAATCTTATTTAAAGAGCATATATAAAAGCTTATTATCGTTTACATACAATATCAATTATTATATCACCCTAAGAAATAATCCATAAATAAAGGAAGTGCTATCTTAAAAAGAAACTGTAGTGTTGTTGTTCGGATACTTTCACACTCGTGTGTAATATACTGTTCGGATATTAATAGTGTTGCGTGTACATCGAACAAGTAAGCACGTGGGCACATAACCTAAAATAATCAAGAACAAGCAGCAAGCCCTATCAGACATAAATATTATATTTATAAACAAATTGGATCACTGTGATTGAATCAAAATTATCTTTGTTTATTCGTTTTATAATTTATTTCACCTATTGGTTGTGCCAACGAGAGCGAATACTTAAAAAGAACACGCAAGCATACAAAACCTAAACCAACGTAAAAAATAGAGCAGGGACATCAACCCCAACAGTTGTATTTAATAAAATACTCTTAAAACAATGAAATTGATATTTATTCAATAATAGTTTCTTTTGAGACAGAAACATTAAATCCTTGTTTGATAGAAATGCTCTCCTTTACTCAATTTCAGATCCGATTTATCGCCTATTCCGTCACTTGCCATAATTTTCCGACGTTCTTTTGCTAGTGTCGTTACTATCCACCATCCTGTTCGATTGCTATATAATAATGACTCGGTATCTTGACATTCTTTGACGTTATAGTCGATAGTAAGCGACTTACTTTCAATTGTTTTCCAATATCTCCGTTACTTCGACCAAATAACAATCATTGTGCGGATTTCAAATTTTATTAACGATATTCGCTGTTTATAAGAACAATAACTACTAAATCTAAATTCTATAATCTTTACTTTGCTGTATATTGTTCGTTTATTACGGCAGGATAATTGTATTACACTTATGGTCTTTTAAACAACTCTACCGGAACCCCTAATTATCGAATGAAGGAGATTCAATTGATAACTGCTTATCCGAAGAGTCTTTCGGAGAATTATTTAACTATGAAATAATATCATTTATAAATGCAAATTAATAGATAATTAATGAAAGAACTATAAATGAATATACTACATATATTCCTTACGTACTTATTCATTTCATAAAATCATTACATATTACAAATGTTTCGGCAATTATATTTATAAATGGTATAAAGAAATAATATACTTTGCGCACAATGTAAATACTTACATTAGTCCCCTAATCATTCATAAAATCTTTACTGTTGAATTGATGGATTGGTTTCAAAAGTTACAATCGAAAAAGATAAATAAGATTTATACCTGCAGTAACGAGAAGCCAAACTGTCTGCGGCATCACAGGGAAAGTAGTTTTGGTATTCTCTCCGTCATAGGGAGAGACATTAATTAAAACCACCACTGTGCACAGATATGTGATAGTATTTCAAAATCACAAGATGGACGTATGATTAGGTGAGAGAAAACACTTTCATCTAAGCATAAGTTCGATAACCTGCATAAGATGTAGAAAGTCAAGTAATTTACCTTGCTTGCACAGCATGTGTCATTGTCATTGGCATCAGTTTGCGTTATTTCATGCCTTGCAATTAGTGAAACCGTCATCGCTTCCCAAGACTACTAGTTTGGAGATCTGTAATAAAAATCGCGTTTTATTGAAATTGTTTTCTGAAATTTATGTTACACATTCATAGATATTTATATATGTATGTGCTTTCAAGTATATTAAAACATTTCACGTTGTACTGTTTGTTGAGCAACTATAGGATTGTTTTAAGAATTCGCTTCTGTAAACTGAATTGCTTGCGGAATTTATAAACTTAACAATGTCATTACCATTATTAATAATTATTTAACAGTTTCTGTAAAATTATCAAAATCTTACAATGTAATACTAATACTCTTCAGTAGGACATACTTTTAGTGTTATATTAAGGTTCTTCTAAACAGTTGAACAAAACGCAATAGTAATTAAATCAATGTATCTTTAAATTGGACAGAGATTTATTGTGATTTTAAATAAGTATATAATTGAATTTAGTACATTCCTTTTAAACACACAAAGCACTAGACATATATGCTGTTGGAACAAATGATAAGAGTAAATTTTGGGTTGCGGCAAACAAAAAGTACCGATTTATTTTCTTACAGTATTTTCTCTATTCCTTAACAAATATTTCGTACGTAGTTGTGTTGAAAAAACTGAATAGAAAAATACTTTCTCTCTCTTAACTCTCCAGGTCCAAGTGGTCCTTGCCTTGAAAACAAAGTCTTCTCCATCTGTTTTCTATTGTATATTGCTCATTGTTAATAGAATAAAGAATTAACTCGGTTAATATTGTATATATCTTATTCTTGAATGTAGTCACATGTGTCCTCCTCTTGACAGAATTGCCAACATAAACCAACTAGTATATAAACTTCAAATAAAAGGTAACATACAATAAAAAGAGTATAAAGGGTATTAAGTAGCCTCAACATAATCTTTCCTTGTTTCCGGCTGCTAGTCTTCAGTCTTAAATCAAATCCTCTTCAATGTGATTCTTGGTCCACCTTTTCTGCATCTTCCCATTGTCAGTTCTCAATGGGGTCTTCTTCCCCAAAATCACCTAGTTTCCTTTGCGCATGTATTCTCCTCAGCACTTTTCTTTTGCACATTTCTATAGTGTTTCTTTCTCTTTGATTTACCATGACACTACAGTTCTGCGTACTTCGATCTTTGGAATCTGGGATACATTCCTTGATAAAACTTGCTTTAGTGCCCGAACGCATCTTGAATCTACTACTATTCTTGAATAAATTTCTTACTTTTTATCTGCTTTATTATTTAAATAGATTCCCAGATACGCAAAATTCTCAGTCCTTTCGAAACGATATTCTGTGCCTTCTTTTGCTTCTAGTCCTAAATCTTCGTTTTAGTTTGATATACTTTGTCTTACGTTAGTTGATTTTTAATCCTTTGTCCATTGCGGTGTGTTCCAAATCTTTAAGTGCAGCTACCAGATTATCTATTGTCCTCACCAATATGACAGCGTAGGCTAAGCACTAGTCCTTGTGGTTGAATATAGTTCTACTTTTACTGATCCTGCTCTGTCTAATTGATAGTTCTAAGACGATACTAAAAAACATGGCATAAGTGGATCCAAAACACAGCCATCTGTGGCTGGCTTGCATATTTTTTTCTTTTAAAGTCAATTTTTATTAGCCTTGTTAATTTGTCGGAAGCACCGAGCTTTCGTAACGCTTCGTAAAGTTTGCTTCGTTTGATGGTGTCGTAAATATATTAAAACCTATGGATTGGATCTGTAATGGTAGCTGTCCTCGAATATTTGTTTGATGGTAAAAATTTGATCCACCTTGACAGTCACCCATTTCTATTTCCATTATTTTTACTGGTTATTTTTTTTGCCATTATTACAAATATTTTGCATGCCCTAAATTCGTAAAATTATCAGAAAAAAAATAGTTTACTTCCTGTTAGTTATAAAATAGACCTAATTATTAGTATAATTTGACGTGTCTCTCCTGTTTTAAAATGAGAGTTATTTAAATTAACTTTCAAATAGTCTCTATAAACAGTTTCTATGTACATTTGTATAGCTACATTTCATATGTATATGCGCACAAACGACGTATTTCTAAGTCTCATGTTTAACCATTTATTGCGGGAAAATAGGATTTCCTTTTCATAATTCATTCATTTAGCTTCAATCAAACATCTTAATTTTCAATTTTGGTTGTTCACAGGAATTAATACATATGATTTTAAAATACCAAGCAGGGTCTGAAATTCGTATGATGGCAAAAAAGAATTCAGTTTCTGTTAGCCATAAAATAGAATTTATTATTTAATAATTTTTTGATTAAAACAACATGAAACACAAAAATGATATACGTATGCACATGTCGTGAAAAGATTTATATACATCGCACGAATATTCCACATAATTGATAGCGAGAAGTAATGACATCTACAAGTATTTCTATAAACTACTACTAATACGTTCATGCATGTTTTAAAACGATCGTCATGGGAGCGCATACACACTTCATATTCCACATATCTAAAAGTTTACAGCTGCAATTAGAACTAGGATTTTTTCAATTTTGAATATCATCCAAATACGACACCACAGCCTGTTAGAGGTAAAAGCTTGGAGAATCACAGCTCAATTGTGGAACATTACAGCAGTGTTGCTGAAAATCTTAGACTGAACCAAAGCGTAATTTGGGAAGAAATGGTTTGCACATCTCTAATTTATATGCTCGAAAATCGTTGAATTGTTTTCCTCAAGGAATTCCTACAATGCGGACTAGTGAACATATCGATCTGGAATCATAATGAATGGGGGCTGACGAATCAATATTTACGTGGCAACTAGATAATAGACGTATTCCGACTTGGCACGGGCCTAGCACAAGCAATAATCCGCGATTTGCCCAAGCAGGGCCTTAGGCCTTAGGCCTGTGGTGGTATATATTTGTCGGGGGTTAGCAAACATCGTAAATATCTGGTTTCATTAAGTTAGTATAAAGATATTGGGGAGTTGCAACAAAAAATCACGAACGGAGATCGAATGAAACGGCGGGATAGAACATCTTGGAATGATCCTTGACAAATGGCCCACCTTTTCGGAGCATCCGGAAAGATCTAAATGCAACAGCAATTTGCAGAATACGTCAGTTCTAGCGTCTCCTTTCTAGTCCTAAATCTTAAAACGGGCACAACGTTTTATAAGTTACACATTCTCCCCATACTAACCCAAGAAAGCTCCACATGGGTGATAGCAGCAGCTCGCCATATCGTATCCCTTGTGAGAGTGCAAAACCGCTGTTTGCGGCTAATACTTCGACCAAAAAACAAAACACGCACCGAGTTGCAACAAAGTTTGTTCCTCGTTTAATAAGCAAATAAAGAAGCGGAAGAAAATCAAGTGGGCGTTTTCCCGCAATTTCTTAAACAACGACGACGAATCCATGATGCAAAAGATCGTAGTGGGAGATGAAAGTTGGAGCTACACCTACGGATCCAGACAAAGTCACAGTGGTTCTCTCTCCTTTTTTCGATTTTGGTGAAATTAAGCATTCTGAATTTTTTATCTCGAAGACAAACAGTCAATAGTGAGTTCTGTAAATGAGGTTTACAACAAATTCGTAAAAGGAAACCAGAGTTATGACGAGACAACTCATGGTTCCTCCACCATGACAATGCGCTCGCACACTCGACTTTGGAAATTCGTCAATTTTGTGCCAAAAATTAGATTACTGTCCTTCGTTAGCCTCTCTACTCAGTAGACCAGATCTCTAAGATTTCCTCTTATTCCCGAAAGTGGAACCTGTGCTCAAAGGACACCGTTTTGAAACCATTGACGACATTAAAACAAATTCGTCACGTATATTGAACATCTCAAAAGAACCTTTCCAGGACTCCTTTGCGCAGTCGAAAAACTGCTATGAAAAGTGTATAAATGGAGAAAGAAAACACTTTAATGAAGTCAACGATCCATACTTCCTAAAATTAATAATACAAATTGAAAATAATAATAAATAATAATTTTTAAATGAATGGAATTTAATTACAAAACCACGTACGAAGAGAACCAGAAATCGATAGTGTGCATTTGTAATATTTTTTTAAAATGTGTTATTTATTGCTAAAAAGAATAGGGAAAATTCCAATTAAAATTCACTATCACCTCCACCTTAAAAGTGGACACACCTTTCAATAGCTAAACTATCATCTTTAGCAGAAGATTTATAAATTATTTGTAAGCTAATTGTATATAAATTTTATCAATAGTGTGTTTATATGTGTTTCTGATACTTTTATGGTTTACAAAATTAAGCTTTGCATTGAAAACATAATCAAACGTAACAAATTCCACACTATTAAAATCAAATTGTGTCTCCGATAGGGTCAAAGCTACCTACAATTTGTATTTGAAATAAGGACGTTTGTAGAAATTTGTCAAAATGCATAGAAGTTATATAGGATTTACTAAATATTTGAATTCTATGCAAAAACGTATGTGAAAATATTTCGATTTTTACGCAAAATAAAACTGAAATTGTAGATTTGTAATTGTTCCCCTACAATCCATGTACCGTTCAATTCCTTTAGAATTCTTAATTAGAAAAGTAGTCCCCCCCACACAATTTTTTTCTCATTTAACCAGCTCTCTATTTCTTATGTAGACATCCTAAACATATCAACTAGGAGTCAAATTTCTGTCCTTGTAACTGCTTTTAAATATTTCAATGCGCAAAAGTCCAAGAAATGTAGTGATATGTACTTGGTACTAATCAATAATAGTACGCCAATTGTTAATTTTTAATTTTTTAAATTTATTACTTTTCGAAATTTTCAAACAATGGTAACAAAAGTTAACCGTAACTAAAATGCGCGTTTTAAGATCCAATAAACATAACGAGTTAATTACTACATATACATATATATATAATTACTAGAGACCGGGTTATATGCAAAGTGCAAAAATTTAATTCAATTTATTTATTATATTTTACGTCTATATGTAGATGTATTACACTGATTAAAGTTAATTAGGGTTATTTAACTTTAATCAGTGTAAGACATCTACAAATAGACGTAAAATATAATAAATAAATTGAATTAAATTAATTAACTTTAATCAGTGTAATACATCTACATATAGACGTAAAATATTATACACAAATTAAATTAAATTTTTGCACTTTGCATATAATCCGGTCTCTAATAATTACATTTTCTATATGTACATTTATAAATATATATAATACGTACGTGCAATTATATATAATTAAGGATGAAATGAACAAAAAAGGTATATTAAAACTTGGACCTTCAAACCACAAAAACTAGCTACTTAATAAAGAATATTGAAATATAATACGTATCCAGCAATTCAGTTTACATTTCTTTAAATGAAAGTATTCAATGTATATAGAACAAATGTGAGCTTTATGTGAATTATATAAATACTAACCTGTTTCGTATAAGATATTGTGAAAGATTACAACTGACAAGCAAAGTAAATAACAAAATCTGACCGCTTTCTAACGCAGAATTTAATAACTTTCCGCAGGTTAAATCACTACAGTCTTTTCACTGCAGATAATCAGTACGTATTCGCAAACACAAGGCAACTGCTATGAATTAAGCAAAACTGCTTTCGTTATTACTAAACGAACCACCTCCATTACATCTCACCGTGTGTGATAGAAAAAGGAAGACTTGGTCTTACATAACGCTTCTTTTCTCAAATGTTTAAAACTTATCGCATATTAGTAGGTGCGTAGATTTAAATACAATTTTTCAAACAAATTCGCTATTGACTTTCTCTTATACAGAAATATACGCACGATTGTTTATGTTAATTATAAAAATAACGGCAATTAATCGCAAACTGGTGTTTAATTTTCCAATTATTCTTCTTACCATCTTTTGTTCTATATCTTAATTTAATTCTCTTGTTTATTATTTTAAAAATAAAATAAGTAGGAATGTATAATACGTCCTTTTATAATGAATTTATTTAAAGAGAAAGCTTTCCATGAACTTAAGTCTTAAAATGTACCCTATAAAGTAATTATTTAGTCTTTATTAACCGTCTTATAAGTACAATCGTGATATTTTGAATAAACAATAATAATAATATGAAATTCTATTTAAAACTAAAATAAACCTTAAAGAACAAAAAAAACAGAATTAGGACTAGTCATCCCACTAAACACCCATTTGTCTATGGATTTGGAAGGCATCCACGTTATTAATGCGTGTTTATAGTAAATTATATTTAACTTCGAAAAATGTCTATAAAACAATTCCTAACATGATAATGCTGCTAAATACCAGCTACTCGTGGTATTAGTAGAATTAATCACGGAAAAGACAATGTAAGGAGAGAAAAAGAACCCTAACAGACGGGCATGTTTCTGTTTATCCATACTCATCAGAGTAGTTTCAAACGAACTTTTTTGCTCAACACGCAATTATCTCTCGGCTACTATCACCGCATCTAAACTAACAACCAAAGTGAGCATTCTTGGCTGTATCTAGTGTCACAAGAATAACTCACTCGTTTGCCGATTCAAACATTGCGAAACAAACGGGTGCAGTTTCCCAACCATTCATCCGAGCAACTCCTGGACTGCCAAACCTGTTATATATACATGTTACTATCACACACATAGATGGCGTGATATACACACGCCAGTATATATATATCTATATATATAGAGAGAGAGAGAGAGACAGAGGCACTACCACGTGCTAGATGTAGAGATACAGTGATGTAGTGTATAGCGTATTAAAAAGAATAAAATCATTATCACACCACAGACTACTGTCTTTATACTGCCCGACTTCCCGACCGCAACGATATATTACATGGTCTCAGGTTTTTTTCCGAAAGTTAAAAACAAGGAAGATATTACATAAAAGTTGGTTGAGGTTAGATAAGAGTAAGAAGTATGGATTATTTCAATAAACCAGAAAAGCTGTTAATAAAAGGGAATCCTAACATAGAATGGAGAACATGGAAATGTAGTTTTACAAATTATATGATGGCAGCTGGTTTAGATACAGTATCGGATGAACGAAAAATTGCTATTTTAATAAACTTGATCGGAGAGGAAGGGCAAGAAGTATTTGATAATTTTACATTTGCAACAGAAGAAGATAGCAAGAAGTTCGACATAGTTTTGACGAAATTTATGACGAATATAACAGTGGAGAGATAACTTTTTTAATACATATCAAAAGGAAGGAGAACTATTTGACTGATTTTTATTGCAACTTAAAACTAAAGCAGCTACATGTGATTTTGGAGATCAAAAGGATAGCCTAATCAAAGATAGAGTAGTATGTGGTATTTTTGATAAACAACTACAAAGAAGATTATTGCGAGAAGACAATTTGGATTTGGACAGTGCAACAAGAATATGTGTATCGAATGAAGTAAGCGAAAGGCAGGCAAGATTATACAAGATAGCACTGGGACTGCACGTAAAGTGGATGCTGTAACTTCAAGGCAAGGCAAGAATCCGAAGGCAGTTGTGACTAATACAAGGGGAGTCACAAGAAATACAACGCAGTGTGGAAGATGCAATTTTATACATAACTATGGGAAATGTCCAGCATATGGCAAGGTATGTCATAAGTGTAAAGGTAAAAATCACTTTGCTAATGCATGTAAAAATTCTCTAAATAAATTATCAAATAATTCAAGTAAGGTAAAGACAAAAAACCATAAGGTTCAGTTGTTAGTTGAAACAGATGGTAGTAGTGAATTAGTTATAAGTGAAATAACTGACATTTCTGGTAACGATAATCAAAGAGTTTGGTATTCAGATATTAAGGCAGAATATAATACTGTAAAATTTAAACTAGATTGTGGTGCAGATTGTAATGTGTTGCGTTTAAGTGTATTTGATAATTTAAACATTGTGAATAAAAAAGATAGAGTAAGGAGTAATAATGTAACCTTATCAGCCTTTGGAGGGTTTAAAATACAAACAATAGGTAAAATTGAACTAGATTGTAGT
The DNA here is from genome assembly GCA_023509865.1 of Trypoxylus dichotomus. Classification (NCBI taxonomy): domain Eukaryota; kingdom Metazoa; phylum Arthropoda; class Insecta; order Coleoptera; family Scarabaeidae; genus Trypoxylus; species Trypoxylus dichotomus. The sequence goes on from CM042081.1 coordinate 27,006,161, forward strand.
GTTGGTAATATGTCGTGTAAAATTATGTTTTACATAGCTGATGTTATAACAGATGCAATTTTAGGTTTAAATGCATGTACGAAATTTAATTTAATTATGACAGTTCATGAAGTGAACAGGAATATGTTAACTAATGCAAAACATTTTATTGAAGAATATAAAGATATTTTTACAGGGTTTGGTTGTTTGAAAGGTGAACATCATATTGAAATTGATCTGAATGTAAAACCTATTGTACATCCTTTCCGAAAAATTCCTTTGTCTATCCAACCCATTCTGAAAAACACCTTGGAACGACGAGCGAGATGGAATTATTGCAAAAGTTGAGTATCCAACAGATTGGGGTTAATAGCCTGGTAATTGTGGGGAAAAAAGGCGGGAAATTAGGATTGTGCTTAGATCCTAAAGATCTGAATGAAGCAATAAAGATTTTTACTGTAATTGATATGAGTTCAGGTTTCTGGCACATCAAATTAGACAAAGATAGTTCAGATTTGTGCTGCTTTAATACTATTTTTGGTAGATATAAATTTTTAAGGTTGCCATTTGGTATAAAATCGGCACCAGAAGTCTTTCAGAAAAAGGTAGTACAAATATTTGGAGATATTAAAGGAGTATACCCAATATTTGACGACTTGATAGTAGCAGCGAACAGGAACACGATAATATACTTAAGAAGCTAATTGAAAGGGCAAGACAGGAAAATGTAAAATTCAATATAGATAAACTTCAATTCAAAGTTTGTGCAGTCAAGTTTATGGGACATATAGTGAGCAAAGAGGGAATATCTGCAGATCCAGACAAGATTCGTGCGGTAGTGGAGATGGAGACACCCAGAAATAAGCATGAGTTATATAGATTTCTGGGAATGGTTAGTTATTTATCATCGTTTATTCCCAACTTAGCCAGAATTAAGCTCACCTTTACGAGAATTGATAAAATCAAACGTAGAATGGACGTGGAATGAAGAACGAGAAAGAATGTTCCAGCAAATAAAATAGCTCTTATGCAGAGCTCCGGTTTTAAAATACTTGGATGGTGAAAACCCTTGCTACATACAAACCGATGCATCAAAAGACGGTCTTGGTGCGTGCCTAATACAAAACTCACATCCCGTAGCGCATGCTTCGAGAGAATTGACAGAAAGAGAAAGGAACTTTGCTCAAATTGAGAAGGAATTGTTAGCAGTGGTTTACGCGCTGGAAAAGTTTCGCTATTACATCTACGGAAGACATGTAATAGTACATAGTGACCATAAGCCTCTGGAAACGATTCTAAAGAAAGAAATTCCTAAGGTAAGCACTAGATTACAACGCATGATTTTAAAGACATTAAAATATGATTTCGCAATAATTTACAAACCAGGAAAGGAAATGTTCCTTGCAGACACCTTATCCAGATCTTTCATTAAAGATCAAGTTATGGACGATCCAGAATTAGAAAATATAGTACACTCTGTGTCCAAGCATTTATCAGTAATTCCTGAGAGAAGGAAAGACTTTCAAGAAGCTACAATGCAGGACCCAAAGTTACAAAAAGTCATAAAATACCATATGGAGGGATGGCCGAACAAGAAATGTGATCTGCCAGTAGAAGTGAAAGATTTTTGGAAGTATCGAGGTTCTATTGACCTCACTTAAGTTGCACAAAGATATACTGGATCGAAGTCAGAAAGGACATTTTGGAATGGAGAAATGTAAGTCGAGAGCACGTTCTGTGGTATATTGGCCAGGGATTACGAGTGAAATAGAAAAACTTTTGAACAATTGTATAGTTTGCGAAAAATTTAAATCAAGGAATCAGAAGGAAACTCTAATTTCTCATCCAATTCCAAAATACGGCATGGGAAACTGTTGGAGCGGATATTTTAACATTCCAGGGAGTTGACTATTTACTTGTGATAGATTATTATTCCAACTGGATTCGTTTACATAGCAAAACGGCAGCAGGCTTAATTTTGAAACTTATAGAAATTTTCTCTAGAACGGGAATACCTGAAAAATTAATGGCAGACAACATGCCTTTTAACAGCATTTTATTTAAGGACTTTGCAAAAGAATGGGATTTTATAATTGTTACCTCAAGCCCACATTACCCTAAGTCCAATGGATTAGCCGAACGGGGAGTTTAAATAGCCAATATTTTGAAAAAGGCTTTTGAAGAAAGGAGCGAAATATATATCTATCTATTGGAATACAGAAATACACCTATCAAAGAACTGAACAAATCCCCGGCACAAATAATGTTAAATAGAACGTTGCGAACCACGTTACCAACCATATCTAGATTGATCTCGATCCAACTATAGTACCAAATATTAAAGAAAGGAAGGAAAAAGCGAAAGGAAAAATGACGTACTATTATATTAGAAGTGCTAAGGATATGAAACAATTACAGGAAGGTCAGAGTGTTACCGTAAGGAATATGGATACTAACCAATGGGAGGCAGCTCAAGTGGTGCGAAACAGGATTCATTTGCGAGAATCCACGCAAGAACCTCCTAAGTTCAGTCCTTATATAGATGTCACATTATCCTCCGATCCAACCACATCCAGTCCGAATATTACAGATAGTAACAATACCATGTCCCAATCAGAAAGTATTGGTAATGTTAAAAACAGTATTGTTAATAGCAGGCCTCAAAGAAATGGAAAGGAACCTGCAAGGTTTAAAGATTATGTTAAGTATTAGAAATCTGTATTATTAATAAAAAGAAGTATATGTATATATAGTAATAATAAAAGGGAAGGGAGATACATACATGTTACTATCACACACATAAATGTCGTTATATACACACGCCAGTATATATATATATATATATATATATATATATATATACATATATATATACATATATATATACATATATATATACATATATATATATAGAGGCACTACCACGTGCTAGATGTAGAGATATAGTGATGTAGTGTATAGCGTATTAAGAAGAATAAAATCATTATCACACCACAGACTACTGTCTTTATACTGCCCGATTTCCCGACCCCAACGATATATTACAAAACCAGAGAGAACGCGCACCAACAGTGCGTAAGGTAGCTGCACCTGTGAATGTTCCCTCAGGCGTACCATAACTTATTAAAAATACATCGAAGAATATCTAGAAAACCACCTAATATAATAATGCTGCTAATAATCCATGGTATTGGTGGTATCATTCAGCTTATTTAGTGTTAGTGTCTTTAAAGATTCACTAATGCGGCTAAGTGGTAAGAACTGTAACTAAGATTTTAATAATTCATTTATTTGTTTAAATACGATATTACTCACGAGTATAGTACAAGTATTTATTTTAATAATCATTAAAAAATTACAAGGGTACTTGTAATAACACAAATAACGATCACCAATTAATTTTCGTTTGCCACACTTTCTGCTGTGTATTTTGGTTTGGCAGTCTCTGAATACTCCAACAGTAGCCGGCCATTGTATGAGGATCTTATCTAAACCAGTCCCCTTGCAGATAGAGCTTTAACATATTCGTTCATAGGACCTAATTTCTGCAAACAAGAAATGCCGTAGAAAAAAAAACATAACCGAAGAGGGAAAAATGGATTTCACATTTGGCATTAACGTACCTGTATTTACTAAAAACAAGTGTCAGATCTTAGTCAGCAGAAAAAAAATTATTTATTGGCCAGTGTAATTAGAACCACGCTTTTTGAGAATCACTTTCTAGTTTTCCTTCAAACAACGAATACTATTCTTGCCAAACCGCTTGGGATAACTGCGTTTGTGCTTCGTTGTTGTACAAATAGACACACAAACATATAAATACTAAACTACTAGTAAGCAAAAATTATGTTATTATATTAATATTTTCGAAATACATTTAGAAGTTTCGATTGCGAAAATGAATGAAAAAATGAGAAAATTTACGTTTTCTTTGTTTTTCTCGCCAATTATATCCTTTTGGCGATAAAAAAGCGGTGTCGAAAGAAAAATCGACTACGATCCTAACTTTTAACACTTTTAGTTTGCGAACTACAACATTTTGACAATTCAAGCTGATGAATTAAACATTTTTTAACGACTTGTTAAGCTCTTGATAACGCATCCCTGTTTGATCCCCTAATTGTTTTGGGTTAGCTCCTTGCCAACTATGGTACTTAAGTTCACTAATACTGCCACAAACAACATGACGTGTTTCGTGAGGTCCTCCGTTTTCGCATCCTTGAAGATGGAGACTTGAGTTTCCTCCCTTTATTTTTAATCTATTTCTGCTCTGAAGACGTATCCTTACTAGTTTTGTTTTACCCTTATCACCAGGATCCACCAAACAACCTGCCGCTGTTTCCAAATCCTTTTGCCGGTCGCCGAATTGCTACTATCTCCAACAGATAACGTCATCGAGAAAGCAAGCTGAGGAACGTTCCTCCTTCGGTCGGTTGCCGGACTTGAGTGGAACAAATTTTTAGACGTTACTCGTCTCCTACCTAAACTATGTCCTATTAGAATCGAAATAAAAACGACAACCACTTCCGATAAGAGTCGTTTTCATCCCCATAGTCTAGAATGTATATTAGGGACATGTAAGGCTGGGATATATCCCTATAACAGTTGCTTACCTTAATCTTAAATAAGATCTTCAGTAGCTACTTAGAAATAGCATCGATTCCGGCACGTGACCTATAACCAGTCAGCTTTCAACAAGCAGTCCTTAAAGAGCATTTTCTGTTTGTCGGTTCCATTAATAGTTCTATGGATGTTAATCTAGCAAACTACAATTGAATAACCCTTCACTGCTCAGGTCGATTATTCCAAGATTTACGTCCTTAATAACACCTTCAAACTCGTTTTATGGAGAAGCAAGAACTTACCTAAAGGCGATTTCCTAGCCTTATGGTTGTATCAACCCCCCTCACTCAAACTCATTCAACATGAAGTAGAAGCTGGTATCGGAATTTTCTTTGATAGAATAACTTTGCAGGCTTTCACGATCGGTGTAAATATTTTCATGTATCGCCGTGTTCGTTACTTCGACGTTTCACTGCACAAACTTCAACCGTGTTCTGAATCTATGTTCACTTATATATGTACTGTGTTTGTTGATGTGTAGATTTTTCGTCCTATTAACCAGGACAGGTTTCTCTTATTATTCGTCGATGATAGTTCTTTATAATAATTAGCACTTTTAATCCCACAAAGTCTATTCTAAGTATATTCTCAGGCACATATGTTCTATTATTTTCTGATCGATTATTTTCCCTGTCTAGCTTAAATAATGCCTACTTTCTCATTGACACCAGACAAACGGATCCTGAGTAGTTCCGTTTTGATTGGTAACATTCTTGATTCATTAAGTATCCTTAAGTTGAAGGATTGTTACTGCTTCTCTCTTCCGTATGGCCAAATTAGCAAGGAACCTGACCGCAGAGTGAATGATAAGCAAAAGAAAGAACTTAATCAACTGAAAAACATTGTCGTTAATTTGTCATCTAAACAATCAACACCGATCGAGACCAAAGTACTAAATTTTGACATTAAGTTGATCATAGAAAATTGTGATTACCAAAGTAGATAGGGCCCTAAGAACATTTTCCCATGTAGAAGCTATGGGAATTCGATAGAAAGTGCGTGAAGGCAAGACATTGAAACGTAACATCGCCAGAGAAGATACTTTGAAATCCTTGAGGGCTAGAAAAACGTTACAGTAATACCGAATAAGGTAAAATAACTAGAAAATGTTTTGATATAGAAGTTCAGACATACAGAAGAAGATAATCGACCACCACGGCTAGACGAGATACCAAAAATACACAAGGAAATACACTGTGACTCGTCATGAGCAATATAGAATCTCCAACTTACGACCTCCTTAAACATGTAGCTATGCTGTATATTTGTTGTAGACTTCCGCGGTTGTTATTTTCTTTTAAAGAATTTACATAGGTTTACCGGTTACAACGTAATTGCATGAGTCTGCCGACGTTTCACTTCCATTTGCAGGAAGCTCCTTCTGGGCTACTAAATATCGTATCGCTGCTGTGAAAAGAAAGATCTTATTCGCTTGAGTGCCGGTTTTCATAGTTAAGTAGATCTGGTCCCACCAGACACAGAGCATGGTCTTCTTGCCGAAGCGATTTAGCCTTGGTGTTGAAGATCGGCTTCGCCAGGAGAAGGCGATGATTTCTTCCGCTTCGAGTTTTCAAAATAAATCCATTTTTTCGTCACCACAATTCGATACAAAGATGATTTCCTTTTATAGCGTTGAAGCAGCATTTCACAGGTGACTTTGCGGTTTTCTATTTGACGTTCATTCAAAGCGTATGGAATCATTTACCGAGATTTTTTCCAGTGCTCGTAAACGTCTGCTGATTGCTTCTTGTGACACATGTAGTGCTTCTGCTAATTGCCGTTGAGTTTGAATTGGGTCATTATCGAATACTTGTGTTTGCATCTGTGCGGCAAAGCCCTTGCTGCCTTTCACATTGAAATCATCACTTTTAAATTATCGAAATCAAGACTCACGTGTTCTAATCGATGGAGCGTGTTCACCATATGTTTTTGCCAGCAAACGACGACTTTCAACGGCCTTCTTCTTTTGATTAAATAAGAAAAATAATGCGAGCCGCAAATGTTATTTTTCAGGTACAAAACTCGACATGATCACTATATGATAAAGCAAAGACGCTAGTTTTTGGCGGACTCAACTTGTATGTTATTTTCTATAACTTTATAGCAATTATTCAATACCAATAACTGTATGCCTTACTATTGTTTTTTAGAATATATATATATATATTATCCTTTTTAGGTGGTGAAAGTTCTGTTATCTTTAAATAATAGAATCCACTGCTTGCAGTGAAAATAATGAAATTGAAAATGTATTTGTATTATTTAAAGATATTTATTTTAAGGATTTACTTACAAATAAGTTTACAGTAACTTCCATATAGAAATTAAAGTACATATATATCACATCTGCTGTTTTAATGAATGATAACGTAATTAGATTGAAACAAATAATACTTCTTATTCTAGAACGCGTTACCTCAAATTAACAGCACTTGCGAAAAAGCGACAGAAAGACAACCGGCGTGTGGGCATACCAGTTCAATTGGCCATCATCATTGAATACCATCTGATGACATTAATCTAATTCCTTTACTCATTGAAATGCTTTTTGAAAAACGTTTACCCTTCACATAGCTGGCAAAATATTGTGCGTATTTTATAACCCCTCCGAGGCACCAAATTACATAATCGCATCTACAATTATACCGCAATATACCACCCGTATGATACTTTCCTAAGGGCATAATCCCTACTACGAAAATTTGAATCGCAGACATCAAACATGCCGTCACAGTAACTAATTATGTACTATACCGTGGCTACAACATACAGAAAAGGAACCGTATGTGCTGAGTACGAGCAGTATTGTCTACACACTACAAAATACATATACCGCAGTCTACAATTCTTGTGCATAAAAGAAGCTTTTCTTCTTTCATACTTACTTACCGACCTACGAATAATGCAATCCTGATATGTGAAATAAACAGTAAAGATATTCAGATTATTCCTTTCTTTAAATGGTTGGAAATGTAATAAATATGTTTGCTCCAATCAGAATGAATCTTGAAATATGAATTAGTGTTACGTGAGAATAGGTGTTAAACTATGCTCCTGCAACATAGTTTGAATATTGGACATGAAAACATGTTTCCTTTGCACATTTCAGTTCATTTGCATTCTCCCAGATTTATGTATAAGAAAAATGATATGAGCAGCACGAACTAGGAATTTACGTAATGGTACCTTATACCAATCGTAGTAAAAATAACCTAAGCGAAAAGTAGGTATAAAAAGATTCAAATTGAAAATTTAAGATCGCCATTATTCAAATAGATTAATTACGTAATAAGACTATGTTGAGCAAAACCCTGCTAAACTGTCAAGATTGCTTTCCTGGATTAATATCGACAAAAGTTGATCTAGATTTCTAAACTATATCTCGTTCAATCAGAAGAATTTTTAATTGTACTAGTATCTATTTAAGAGACAAATAACAAAAAGAAAATTAAAACAACATTATTCCATTTTATTTCTTTTAATAGACTGAAATAATATCAGGAAAAAATAAATTACAATATGATCCTAATAAATTTAAAACTTAGCCAGCGTTTAATAATTGAAAAATTTATACAAGTTGACTTTTCACCAACGTTTCAAGACAATGCACGACTGCGCATTATGTATAGAATACCTCGTTCTTGTAGCCCAAACACTGACCGAATTCTAGGATTTATCCTTGGCCCCGGAGATCAATATTCTCACTAAACATAATAAAATAAAGGGATAAGGAACACTTCTTATTTACTACATTTCCATGTTTTTTACGCATTATATTTATGTATAAAAAGTTTTACACATTTAAATAGTACAGTCAAGTCTGCAAACAAACAAAAACATAAGTGTTCGAAATAGTGAGAAATAAATTATTTACTCTTATAATTACTAGTTTTCGAAATGAAGCCGAATATAAGTTCAGAAGTTATCGTGTGGCTTTTGATAAATCGGGAAATAGTAGTCACGAACTTCTTTAAAATTAGACTAGAAATATTACGCGCCTAATATATAAATAAAATACAAGAAATTACTTCGGATATAAAATAATGTAATAGCACATTTACAAAATTCATTATGACCTATTGGTTATATTAAAGGATCTTTCTAAGTACTAAAAGTTGTTAAAAATACATGTGCTTGCACCACGCGAATAACTTCTACTCCTATAATTATATACAAAACGCTGAGAAATATTTAAATTAAAATACCTATGATGGTCATGTTACTAGTTCCCGAATATGATTGCTTAAGAGGAATTGCATAGATATTATAATTTAAACATATCTTTAAGTCTGTATATTCACCATAATATACAAAAATGTTTTCATTATTTTACGGTTTATCCTTATCTCAACTTTTGTTTTATGCTTACAGATCACCAACACTTCAGAGATCGAGAAGACGAATAAAATTTATTTTCTTGAAAGAATTAACAAACCTTGTGGCATACGGAATTGGAAAAGAACTGCAAATATGAATATGATTTTTTTAAGTAAACCGCTTATTATTTATTCAGTTTTTGTTTTCGTGTTTTATATATTCTTTAGTTGTACACCTATTTGAACCACAAAAATCTACATGTTTAATTTATCTAACAATTATATTTATATTAAATGGGCATGTGTGTTCCACTAGTTACAAAACAGTCACACAAGTGTTTCCAAAAATTAAGTCCGGGACCGATTTCACTTTCAATAGAACGAAGATGGTACCCAAAACATTGCACACCTTGTAAAAGTTATATTCGAGTACCGCCTAGGCTCCAAGAGACTTTTTTATAACGGACGCATTTCTGAGAAAAAAGACGTGAACAAAAATGATAAACAGTAATAAACAAATAAAAGAAATAACGTAACTCAACACTGTTCCTTACAACCACAATATATTATTAAATAAAAGACGAAGTATCCTAAATTACATGATATAAATCGATTGAAACCATTAAGCCAAATTGTGGCAAAAAGGTATTTGGAAAGGGAACCGTTCATGTTCTTTTCTGTTTTGATATTGTTTATGGAAAGCAAATGTATACATGAAGAAATTAAACGCTGGCGCCTGTTGCTTGAACTTCTTTTCCTCGCGGTTCCCTCCAGTGTTGAATTAAATATATATTATATATAAGTTTGTTTGTTTCATCTAATGTGAAAGGAGAATAGATTGGGGGCCGGAGCATCACATAGCATATTTGCGAGTCCACTCGCGCGCTAGCTCGTTGTATTTTTCCCGGTCCGTCTTGTATATCCTAGCAATCTCTGGCACCAGTGGGTCATCTGGATTCGGATCACAAAGAAGAGAGCAAATTGATAATAGTACTGAAAAAAACAAAACATATCAAAATTCATGTTTCTAAACGAAACGCTTTCTATTCTTTATGCACAGGTATCATTAAAACGTACAGTATTTATTGTGACGGATGACAGTAATTCGCTAAACTAAAATCATTCTTCAGAAACATTAAGAAATTGTATAATTTTTTTATAGGATTTTTTTTATAAAATACACATTTTGAGAATTGCAGGTATAATTAGACCGGATATGCAATAAACATATCAATACTGTGATATTTTTTAGAGCTGGCTCCAGAGCTAACCGCTACCGATCGAGTTCCAAGCACTACTATATCCATTTTAACTATTTTCTATATTTTAGGGTTTACTGTTTTACCTATGGTAATAAGTTACCTTTTTAGTACCCTAATGTCCACTTATCTCTCCTTCACTTTAGTCCTTTTCTGTTGTCGTACTTTCTAAGTTATTTACATTGTTTTTAATTGTAAAAATTTGTGTTACCACATGTTCATGTCGCCACGTTCATCTTTTTATCGTTTCACAATTAAATTATGATCAAGTTTTAATGCGTTATTGTTGTATTGCCGTTGTTGGTGTTAGTATTTGGTTATAGTTGGCTGTTACTTTATGTATTTTCATCTGACCTAAAGTCAATTTTTATTCGTGGATGTCTGAAATGCTTATTTTACAACGAAAATTAAATTAATAACAAAAGATTTACAACATATTGAAATAGCAGCCTGTAACTGGTAATGGAATGAACAGTATGTGAGCATCGTAGAACATAAATTTTGATGACACCTTTATATATTTATATTTTTTATGTGAGTTAAGGAGAAACAAAGCTTTCCAAATTTGTAGTTTTACTTTCTTTATATAATTAATATGTAACAATCATTTGAAAATAAACACCATCCGCAATTAAATTTACACCAGTTTTCATGTTATTGGAAGTGATTTGTCCGCATATAATTCCATTGTTTTATAAAATAATACGACTCATTCTTCCGTGGATTCCAAATATACACCGTGCCTAGTCATAGAACCCCATACCATAATATTTCCTCCGCCGTGTTTTAATGGTATAATTAGAGTTAAATCTATAACGTTGATGGGACGTCGTACATACGTTTTTCCGCCAGACGTAAGTCTATTATACTTACTTTCGTCTGTCCATAAAATATAATTCCAGAAGAAAAGCGGCTTACTCTTGTGCATCCTGGCAAATCATAATCTTTTGAGGAGGTTTTGCTTTGAAACAAATGGCTTCCACATCGCAATGCAGCTACGCAGCCAAATACATTGAGGCGACGACGGATTGTTCTTGCTGATGTTAGCATGAAATTATTTGAGTTTGGTTTTTATCTGATTCGCTGCAAGAAATGGAGATCCTTTTGACATAGCAGCCGAATAATTTCTCTTTTACCCGATGTACAATGCTGAGCTCGTCCAATTATAGCAATACCTAATTTCTTGTTATTAACACATTATTTTCAACTTTTATGCTTACCTTGAGTTGAAATTAATATCAATCTAAACCAGCAATATGAATACTTCTGCACTAAATCAGTAACTGTGCTATGTACGTGCCTCACACAAAATTACAACATTATTAGCGATTGTAAGGCTTTTTACTCTGTATATGAAAACAGAGGAAGAACCGAGCCTATGCTAAGCGATTCTTATATAAACTTAGTTAGTAATATTTTAAACGAGAAACAGGTAATTCAGGGAACATGTGTATATTGAAGATTGTAAGTATAATTTCGGAATAATGTATATTTATACAATGTAATTGAAATATGTGAGTACAGTATATTTAAACGTATTTTAAGGATGAAATTTTGAAATATTTATTTATATAAAAAAATATGGTACGAAAAGCGATATGATAAACGATAGTAAAGTTTACGTCTCCTCTGCAAGTGTTGTTGAAGGGACTCTTTTTTTTTGTTTTTTTTTTAACAAGAAAAATTGTGAATAATTAGTTATTAAAGAATACTCAAAGTAGATCTCCGTAAAACTTTTGAAAGAAACCTGCACAGATTGAATATCTGTGTTTAAAACTTCATAAAGAGGGAGTACTAACGGTACTTTGCCTCCAACTTCTAACATCAACCAAAATAAAAATAACGGCGTGAACCAAATAGTGACGAGAAAATATCTGAAATAGGTGAACTAGCAAAATTTAAAAAGAATTCATTGGTAAATAATAGACAATAATTCATGTCATTACAATAAACAGTGAAATTCCCCTTCGCGGACACCCCTCTTACACGGACACCTCCCTTAAACGGACAGTTTCTCATGATCCCGACCGGCTCTCATATAATTTCCATTGTATTAACTCTTTCTTGGACGGACATTCTCTTGAACGGACGCGGACACGAGAAAATGTTCTCTTAACCGGACAAAAAATAAAATAAAAAGAAACGCCTTATCTTATTTTTATATCGAGAGTATTGCTATTGCATTTCTCAATGGCGCCGCGCGCCAATTTCGCTGGGACTTCCCCGAGTAAACCGGAGATTTACCGACTTTAATCTTTCGGTACAAACGCAGCCTATGTCGTGCATTTCTGTCTGGCGTGAATTAGGGACTTCCCCAAGTTGGTCGGGGATTTACCGTTCTTATTCTTTGCGTGTACGCTTTTGATTGAATCTGCTTTCAATATTAGTCTGATGTCTATGCGGAAAAGACACAGTGGGCGACACATTCATTGTAGAAATGGCTCCAAATAGAAACATTCTCACGCTTAAACAAAAAATTGAGATTGTTGAAGTTTACAATAAAGAGAAATTAAGTGTAAGGAACTTATCCAAGCGTTTTAATATTGGAAAAACATAAGCTACAGATATAATGAAACATAAAGAAGTCCTTCTAAACAAATGGATGTCGAACAGCAATTTGAAAGAAAAAGGAAGCTTTTTGGCGGGTGATGGTACTAAAATTGACAAATTGTGTTATGACTGGTTTACAGCAGCTCGGCATAAGGGCATTCCTCTAACAGGTATGCATATGATTTTTTTAGATAAGGTTTTCTTGTATTAATGCGTTGGTTTTCTTTTCATATTAAATTCTAAAATAAATAAAAAAAGTGAGATTACCAATAGGTTTGTCATGACAAAAACGCAAAAAACTTATTTTTTTTTTTTAGGTCCGCTAATACGATGTAAAGCAAGAGAAATAGCCGCTTCTTTAGAACATTCTACATTCAGTGCTTGTTCTGGTTGGCTCAATAAATTTAGAATCCGCCACAATATAAGTTTTAAAGTGATTTCGGGAGAAGGAGCCTCGGTTAATACTGAAGATGTTTCATCGTTTTTAAAAAAAATGTCCTTTGATTAAGGGATATTCACCGAGCGACATCTGTAATGCCGATGAGACAGGCCTGTATTTTAGGGCTCTACCCGACAAAACGCTTACATTAAAGAAGGAAAAATGTGTTGGGGGTAAGTATCCCAAAGAGAGGTTTACAATTTTGCATTGTGCAAAAATGGCGGGTGAAAAAGAAAAACTCCTAGTAATTGGTAGGGCAGCTAAACCCAGAGCTATTAAAAACATTAATATAAATAACCTGCCTGTAACTTGGAAATACAATAAGAAAGCTTGGGTGATAGGACAAATTATGACAGAGTGGTTGCAAGACCTAGATTGGAAAATAATAATATAAATAACCTGCCTGTAACTTGGAAATACAATAAGAAAGCTTGGATGATAGGACAAATGACAGAGTGGTTGCAAGACCTAGATTGGAAAATGGCTAAAGAAAAAGGAAACATTTTCTTATTTTTAGACAATGCGGGATCTCATCCGAAAGACGTTCGCTTAATTAATATAAAAATATTATTTTTAACCTCTAATTGTACATCAGCTTGTCAACCACTTGACCAGGGGATTATAAAGAATTTTAAAACTTATTACCGAAGTCTAATACTCAAACATCTGCTAGTAAACATTGAAACTGCTGGTACAGCTTTTGAGTTAATAAAGAAAATTACACCAGTGGATGCAGTTTATTTGGCAAAAAACCGCTTGGGACCAAGTAGCCAAAGAGGCAGTTCAAAATTGCTTCCGCAAAGCAGGATTTAATCATGTAAATATGCAAACTGAAGACCAATTAACTGAGGCTGATACACCTGACATAGAAGATGATTTGCCTCTTAGTGTACTTTCAGATATGCTCAAAAATAAGAATTTATTGAAATTGACGGATAATGAAAACCTTAATGATTTTTTGAACGTAGATGAAGATTTGTATGTTGAAGATCCAAATTCAGAACAAGAAATAGCAAATCCAGTTGAAATACAAGAACTTTCGGAAGATTCTGATGTTGATGAGGTTCTAGTGCCAACAGAAACTATCCCAAATTATGGTAAAGCTATTACCCTGACCAAGCAGCTCGAAAGATTTGTCGAAAATCACGGAGATACAGTCTTTGGAGCTTCTTTCTAAATTAGAAATATAATTTCAAGACGCCATTAAAGAAAAAGAGAAGACAAACAACAATATATGAATTTTTGCGTCCTTAAAGTAACTATCCATTTCATTGTTTTGTATTACATACTACATCTATGTATCTATGTACATATATTATACTTTGTATGTATATATCTAAAGGAAATAAACTTCTTTCTTAAGTTTAAAGTTTCTTATTTATTTTAAAAACATTTATATTCATATACGATTTAAATGTCCCAGTTTGTTTAATATATTCATTTTTCGTTAAAACACGATTTTTGTTGTATCTATTACATATTTCTTTTATGCGGACACCCCTCCTGAACGGACATCTTCAGTTGGTCCCGTTGATGTCCGTTCAAGGGAGATTTCACTGTGTATATGTGTATATATGTATGTATATATATATATATATATATATATATATATATATATATATATATATATATATAATATGTGCCTCAAAAGAGATTGGACAGGATGCACAAGACTAATATACAGTATACGTTCATGGTTTAAATGAAATTTGTACATCTAAATTAGATTACAAAAGGAATAGTTACAAACTATTTTTAACTTATAAAGGTAATTCAAACATCAACATTGGTACTACAACAAAAAAGTATAATTTACAAATTGCTTTTCAAAGCGCCTACATCTAAAAATAATTTAAGAAACATTACACGGTAGTTGTAATGACATTTTAAATAAATCGAAGGTAATCAATACCATATATGGTCAAAAACAAAAATTGAACAACGGTAACAGGAAAGATGATAAAAAAATTAAATACATGATCAAGACCCTTACTACAAAAATAAACAATTAGATTGAGAGCATATGTTAAAAGATAAAAATGCAGGCATATAAAAGTTAATGATTTATATTATACGTAGTTATAAATATAAATCAAGAAAGCAATGTAAAATTAATTAAATTTTGTTGTGTCAAAAATGTTTTATTGCGGTAACTTGGAAAAAAACAATGTGTTTCATGTGGAATATTACAGGTCAATATTTCTTAAAATTGCAAACATTGTTTTTTAATACCCATTTCATCTAAAATTGAATTCACCAACATTTTCGTGGTATGTTAGTTCCAGTAGAAATTCTATACTTTGATCCTAACAAAAAAACTGGCGCATAGATCTATAAATAAATGATCATGTAGTTACGTTGTTCGCGCGCGCGCGCGTGTGTGTATGAATCTTCTAGAATTTGTAGTACTTTATAAAATGCGGACAAGTATTCTATAGTAATGAATACAAAGGATCCCTAATACAAACTATTTTTTTGAATATGTCAATCTATTCAGGTAAGGGGTATGAATCACACCACATATGTATGTAATCAAGATTAAGATTAGTATTAATATAATTTGGTTATGACAAACACATTATGTACTAAATCTTAGCGTTATATTTTTGATTACATACTTATAAGTTCAACACACGTATTTTATGTTTAATACGATCGAATAAAGAAAAGATGAATACATCTTTTTAACAATATTAACATAAACGTCTTGATAAACCGCATACGCTACGCTTTTTTATCAAATGTTTTTTGTTTAGATATAAACAGCTGGTCATGCCGCTTTAGTAATCTCTATTAGTTATCAAATATATATTTTGGAGAATTTTATAGAAACTCAATTTGGAGAATATTGTGCGCGTCAATTCTTGAAGAGTACATCTAATCACCACCTTTTAATGCGAACAATTAAATGTTAGGTATCGGTAGAATTAACGAAATGTCCGGATTACTAAATATTGATTGCAGTCTTCCATACTGATAAAATTAGTACAAATAATACATTACTATCATGAAAGAAAATGAACAAGAAAATCAAATAAAAAGTCAATAGATCTATACGCATACATCTAATACATATGGTTATGTATTTATGTATGCACATATGTATTTTGCAATATATAAGCAAAAATAAAATAATAAATGCATTTCTAAAATTATTTCTTAAACAAGTAAATCAAACCGGGAGAGCGTTGGTGACTACGTCCCGATCACACCTGTTCGGCTAAACGCTCAAGGTCGTTCGCGGTTCGTGACTCCACCGCAAGAGCGGTACTCTACTACTATATCTAGAGACCGGATTATATGCAAAGTGCAAAACTTTAATTTAATTTATTATATTTTACGTCTATTTGTGATGTCTTACACTGATTAAAGTAATTAACGCTAATTAACTTTAATCAGTGTAATACATCTACATATAGACGTAAAATATAATAAATTAAATTAAAGTTTTGCACTTTGCATATAATCTGGTCTCTAATTATATCTATACCACGTGTAAACAAACAAAACTCTCTTTTGGTTAGGTTGTTTCGTTGTTATCCTGTTGCGTTTGTTTTTCTATTCTTCAAGTGCACACAAATATGATATATACGTGTTGTGTCAAGTTTTGCCGAGAAGGAGGCAAAAGTGTGAAGTTTCACCGAATCCCCATAGCAGATTCTGAGGTAAGCAGTAAATATTCTTTACTGAAAATTTTTCTCATTGATTATCTGCTTTTCTCCTTTAGCTATGTCAAATCCGGCTCTCAAGAATTGGCAATGACGATTTATTTAAGAAGGATGCTAAAACATTGGGTAACTACCGAATTTGTAACATGTACAAGATCGGAAGAAGAACGAGACTAAAACCTTGTAACATATATATTAAATCATATTTCTATGTGTTGTATAGTAAACGTTTTCTAAATAATATAAATTTCTTTTGAAAACTGATTTTTATTTACAATGTTTTCCGCGCATATATTAGATAATACTAACTGATTTTGTATCTTTTGTATTCAATACGGGATAGCTTTTTGATAGCTTGTACGAAACAGCCACATGCACGTGTGCCTTTTTCGTGAAATGCAACAGCTACTCCTGTATTGTACCAATACTTATTATATGAAACTTTTAAATCGGAATTTTGAATTCCCGCTCTTTAGTAGTTCGCGACTCCAACGCGTTGTCGCATGCTCCTTCTTATCTGTATTATATGTTATCTATGGTGCAGATTCCAGCAACTGTGATCTCGTCTATTTTAAGTGGAGTTGTCTGCCCACGGGCCAGGTTCACATTGAGTACGCATTCACCAGTGTAATGTAATAAAATGGATGAAGCGATTTTTATATAAGGCGGACGTATAAATTATTAAATATAACAGACATGTGAAAGGAAATACCGAGACCATTGGGTGACGCAGAGCTGGTACACAGTTCCGAAATGGTCGATCAATTTTATTGAGCTTTTCTTTAGATTCTGTATTGATAAAAATAAGTGAATTTATATTTTCATATTTTTCTCTTCCGGTTTGACAGGAAATGTGTTGCATTTCCTGTGTATTTCTATTGATAAAAACGTAATAGAAAAAATGGCAGAGCTGTTGAAACGAAATATTTTCGTTTAGGTAATTAGGTCTGCTTGAGAGCTGTAAATACTGGCACAGTCTCATTCCTCAATAAATGTAAATAGCCGTCGCACATCTATAAAACATGCCCCTTATGAAAAATGATCCTATTATATTGTTTCCAGCTAAACCAGCTCAGATTCACTTTTTAAGAATGCTGTGTATGAATTTCCTCCGTCCAATAAGAATTTTCAATACACCAGCAATGACAACTATGTCTATTAACAGCACTATTAGAGTACAACGTTGCTTTGCCAGAAAAGACACCATGATTCAGGAAAGTAGGCTGTTCAGTCTGCATTTCTCCCAGTTTTTATTTTCTCGCATTACGTATTTTAGATCTAATCAGTTTTTTTTTTTGACTATCATACTAGCGGTAGCGTTATCTAGTGGACGTCTAAAGTATAATGAGAAAAAATAATTGCATATTCGGAAAAAAGTAAATCACTAATAACCGGTTTCTAGAAAATATCCTTATGGTTTCAATAGTCATCAGAACAGTGAAGCTATAGATTCCATAAGCTCAAAGTTGAAATGACAACAAATTATGTTCGATAAACTTGACGCGACGTAAAACACGACAGTACCGAGCGACGGCAACCACTCCTTCGGCTTATTTCGCGCTTGGTCGTATAAAATCAAAGTTGTCATTCCCAGAGCGGGGAAATCTGATTCAAAACTAGTGTACTTATAAAGATTTCTCTCTCAATTTGGAAAATGGAAGTTTTTGAAGTAGATGAGCAAAAAAATAAACGTTCTCGAAATGTTTAAAAAATGTATTCGATATCGCAAAAGAGAATTACTTAAGTGATATAAAATAAACCAGCGCGGTTGCGGTTAAGAAAAAGAGAGCGGCCTCGCATTTAATCCCCCAAAAGTACAATTCCCAAGCTCAAGGACGACCTAGCACTCCAAAAAAAAACTCCACTCTGTGTATGATTTAAATAAAAAACAGCAAGAAGTAATTTATACACTGACAAGGTACGTAAAAGGTCTGTACAAATCAGAATATCTATTTTTAATACTTGATGTGTTTATTTTAATTTTAAAGGAAGAAAAGTTAAAGACAAATTACAATTATATTTGTGTTTTACCACTACCTTTTGTCATATATATTACGAGCATACTATGTTATTTATTCGAAAGCAATGTAATTCGCTAATATCTCAAGAAAAGTATGTACTTCATATTGAAATAAGAAAAAAGTATTACATCTCGGCGTTTCTAAAAAATGGGTTGTAAATTACGTTGTTTCAAAGTTTTCGTAAACTTAATTAATAAAGTTGAAAATAGTTCTATTATTAATCTTCTATTTTGTTTTTATTAATATTAATTTAAGTTTCAATGCGTAATTCTTTTCGATAGTGTTCACATTTTAATAATAAAGAAAATTTAACCTTAATAATTAACTAGACGCGGAAGAACCACACGGATATCTGAACAGTAAGTTCTCTCAATAACCGTTAGTAATTGAGCGAACTAACCATACGTTCAATAAGTTATCTGAGCGTTATAGCCCCGATAACTTATTGAAGCGTTATTTTGATTCAATACATATTATGTACTGTTTCAAAAACAATTTTGCCAGTTTATCGAACCCATAACGTTAGGGAAATCTATAAGAGCCTAGCATGTAAACCCAAGCAAGAATCCACGAACCGACGAATATCCAATCTAATAGTGGTGCTGGCATACATTGTCACTCCACACAGATTTAAGTAAATGTTGAAAGTGTTCTGAAATAAATTCTAGAAAGATTTAAATTGTGACTTTTACTAAATGATTGAATATTTAGTTTTAGTTTAGTAATTGCGTAGAACTAAACTAGTTTATTTTATAATTATTAATTAGTTGCCGATTGTTTGTATATCGCAAATCTTGTGTTACACCTATGATCGGAGTAACTAACACTTTTCCATTCACCGACCTCGCCCGAATACAGGATGAGAATACGCCGGCTGCTACAGCGATTTACCTGTATGCATGATATATATATATATGTATATGCTTCAAATAGAATATTCTTTGTTCACATATTATTGCTTTATTTTTCTTCGGTAATAATATAGTAAATAACCTATAAATAAAAATCTTTCTGTGATAGTGATATTTATATGTTACCACCGTAAAACTTACTAACCTGTTTAGAACGACAATATACAGAAAATTAAGTATACATATCCATTAAATTCATAACTATCACGGGCACCCGAAAACCAAAAATAGACTTCGAACAAATAATGGATTAGCATCCGAGCAGAATTAACTCAACAGATAACGGTTTCTACTAAAAATTGGTATGATTAGGATGCGCTGAAAACGTGTAAGCGTAAACTAGGATGTTAAACAAGATGCTTTTAATTTCTCACTATTCCGTCCTTTTTTACATTAAAGAGAACTTTATTAAATCATATAAGTAGTAAAAGTTACAAGTTTGTAAGTATTACCTGTCTGCGCTGATGAAGTAGATATTTAACTATACCAGAATCGCCCAAATGATGCAGTAGTAACTATGGGAAACAAAGGTATCATCAACACCTCAATACCTTAAATCACATTAAATCCGTACATGCTGGTTACAAAAAGGGCAGGTATTTTATTACATCGTGCAATTTGTGTGCACCTCTGCGGATCTCTATATTAGAGATATAAGAACATATTGTACTGGCGCTGATCAGCATAGATCAGCCACAACTCCCAATGCATTGTAATGCATATCCACGCTAAGCCCGCATTGTGGGCGACTACTTAAATGAAATTGCTCTTCAAAAACTTAGTGGCTTACTAAAAGCTCTAGCATCAATCCATAATGCGAAAACCTACTTCATAAAATGTTTACACGACAGTTAGAAGTTATTGGATTAAATAATTTTTTGAATTTAAATGAGTTTCATATGATTTAATTTAAAAATTATATTTGTCTCGTTTTTAGCATGCATTATTATATTCTTTGTATTTTAAATGAAATAAAAAAATTAAGCCATTTAGATCGAAAAGGAAACAAAACCACTAAAACATAAAAAATATCTTGTCCGTGTTTATTTTTTTTTTTTGTTACGTGCACACCTACGTTGTTAAATCTGTCAATCAACAGCATTCTCGTAAATGACATTATTATTACCTACATTACTATTACCTAATTTTAAAAGTCAATATATTTACATTTTATTTTAATCAATTTGAATAATTGTAATTTGTAAATTCCGTAGTTACCAATAAAATATTAAGTGGCTTGAATACTGAAAAAGATATAGCACGTTCTGAGGGTAATGAAGGCTTTCAATAATTTTCAAAAATAGACAACAGATAATTTAATAATACGTCTGTTTTTAGTTTCTTTTATAATCTTCATTAGGTTTTGTGAAATGACTAGATCTGCATGATGAGCATGCCATATTAAAGAGAGAGCAATAGATATGGAGGCACGCGGTGTACATAATTTAGGTAACCATTCCTACTAAAAACAAAATATAAACATTTTCCCAATAGTGACTCCATCCAACTTCATATTTAGAAAAAAAAATATGAACTCAGTTAATCAGTTTTTATAGTAGATATTAAATACAGTGGTAAGAACTACCACTAATCAATGTTTTAATAACAATGATGATTCATCAATGTTAAGAATTTGACATCAAAAATTGGTAAGTACCATGTGTTGTAATATCTTCAACCTTCATAAAAATTAAATATTTCAACACACTGCATAACAACATATTCCTTAAATATATGTAATATTCCTTTAAAACCCATTGATTTTGCTAATTTATACCTGCACTATAAGTTATAATTTATTAAAACTCTATACCATTAGACCTTGAAATTATTGATATTTTTTTATATAAAAGAGATAAACAACAATGAAACTATAAGGAGTTTACAATATATGTTAATATCAATACAGCGTGGTCTAGTTCTTTAACTAGATAAACTATGGCAATAATTTGGTGCTTACCTTTTGAAATTGTAAGTGCTGGTGACCATTGCGAACGTAATATATCAAGACAAATACTACCATTACTGTTAATATTAGGATGATAAATTCTAGTTGTAAACGCAACTTTAGGAGGCTTAAATGGATAGTCTGTGGGAAAGTGAATTGTTAAAAAGAATACTCCTCCTTGGTATGGACTATCAGGCTAAAATATAAAATTACATAAATATTTGATTGCTTAAAAAGCATTGGAATATCCACAAATACTTACAGGGCCCATTATTGTGGCTTGCCAATGAAATACTGCAACAAGTCAATCATTTAAAAAAGTAAAAGATTAATATCCTCATTTACTCACGATCATCTCCAACAGGTCCTGCTGAACATTGTGCCGGGGGATCTCTGCCAAGATCTTGTAATTCCTACAATGTAATTGAACACCAATTAAACAGTGTGAATTAATTATAGCCTTTTTGAAGTTAGGCCCCAAATATGGTGAGGTTATACATATAGTTCTGAAAGATGTATAATTATATATATAAAAAAGATTATTAAAAAATAAATAGAAGGTTAACTGAAAAATTGGTTACTATTGCTGATGAACACATCAACCGGATCCATCCTGCATTACGTTGTATCCGGCATTTTTTTTTAATTCTGGTTGCTCTACTTGATAAGGTGAATAATCAAATAAAATTAATTTTTTGACAGTACAAATAAAATAAAGGTTACACCGTTTTTCTTCAGATTGATTCCGCATATTTTGTAGATGTTTAGAAGAAAACGTCACAAACAGTTATAAAGAGAAGGAATTTGACTGGTATTCACACTACTTTAGCACAAAATCGTTAAGGGCGTTTAGTGATTTTAAAAACGATCTTAATATAGAATCTGACATTTTAAAAGCATTTCACTGACACCAGAAACTTTAACATACCTTATTAATTCGTTTTAAAGCCATTTGATCACTGTGTATCTAATAAATACTGGCTTTTCACCAGACAATGAAACCGTAAGCCAAGGACCTTTGATAGAAGATTGTAAAGATGGCCTCCTATAAACTCGAGTCACAACGTAACTCAAAAGAAGTACAAACAAATAATCGCAAATAAGTGAACACTGTAAAAAACTAACGCAGCCCGCTGCGGCAATTTACATGTAATTTTAATTCGTTTCGCAAGTGGTATCACAATTTCACGTAATTTTAACATACAAAATTTATTCTAGAAAATCTGACTGATCACTTCCGTAATCGCACGGTTTCTACTGGCTAAAGAGGTTAAATGCCATTAGCTTTAGAGCATAACCACAAGAGTGCGTGTGCCAATATATTGATCATTGAAATATAGATGTCGCTTGAACATATTGTAAAAAATAAGGCGCGGATCGACGGCGATCCCTTGCAAGTATGAATCACACGGTATGGGCACAGTATGGGCAAGCTACAATGGTTCACTTTTGGCATGCGTTAGTGCTTCAGATATATATGCATATATAGTGTGGTCTGAATTAATGTCTCCCCCTATTACGGAGAGAATATTAAAACTACTTTCCCTGTGATGCCACAGACAGCGCGGACAGTTCGGCTTCTATCGGTTATTCCAAGAATAAACCTTATTTGGACAACGTATATAAAAGCTTATCGTTTACGACCGGTCAAAATTATTTTGCCAACCCTAAGAAATAATCCATAAACAAAGGAAATGCTATCTGACAAAGAAACTCTAGTGTTATATTTAACAAAATACTCTTAAAAGAATGAAATTAATAATATTTATATAATATATTTGAGATAATATAATTTATTTGAGACAAAAACACGACACATTTGTTTCGTAAAAATGCCCTCCTCGACCCATCATTCAACTTTAGATCTGATTTCTCATCTATTCCATAATCTATCGATGTTCTGTTGATGTCGTTACTTTCCGTCATCCTGTTAGTTTACTATTTAATAACCAGTAAGCATCTTGACATTTTTTTAACGTTATAGTTGAGGTTTAGGAGACTTAATTTTATTTGTCTTCCGATATACCTTATTTCGGCCAAGATTATCACCCGTTTGCACCGGTTACCCTTAAAAGTTAAGCGTCGCTGAAATCTTTAAGCGGATTGCACCGCAAGGAAAACACCTTAAGCGTCACTTAAAGTAACGCTTAACATCTACGATTTTAAGCGGCAGATATTCTACAGCTTAGCTTGAAAGGGAAAGAAGAGCCCTTTCGCTATGTAAATTAAATTTCAGTAACCTTACTTTGTTCGCAAACAAACGTATCGGCTAAGCAAAAATTATTGGCATCAAAATATTGTACCAATTTCAATAAAATTTGATAGTAGAAGATAGTGAGTTAGATATACTAGAATCTATAGAATATGGTCTACCTAGGCAAGTGTACGTTCGACAAAACCACGACAAAGAATTTTGAGATGTAAATGTCATACCTCGATTTCGATTATCTACGACTTGTGCGATGAAGTTTTTAAAATTAATCGAACAACATGTAGGTGGATGAGTTGCGTGTCTACCTATTTCACGAAGTTTTTTTTGTAGGAATAACTGTGTTGGTCCTATTACTATTGCTAGACGACGGATTATATCCAAAGTTCAAAAATTTAATTTAATTCATTTATTATATTTTACGTCTATTTGTAGATGCATTACACTGATTAATGTTAATTAACGGTAATTAACTTTGATGAGTGTAAGACATCTACATATAGACGTAAAATATAATAAATTAAATTAACGTTTTGCACTTTGCATATAATCCGGTCTCTAGTTATTACTGTGTCTGCGATTCCATTTTATTCCGCAATAATGACCTACTGCAGGCTACTTACAAGAAATTGCAGACCTTGCTAAATTAAGTAGAAGATTATTATAAGGTTATTATATTATATTATATTACAAGTTTCTAATGTATTTTGTCGGTGGAAATGGTGCTGAACTTTTCCGTAAACAGAAAATCTTACTTTTCAATGAATATGCAAATGATTTGTGATGCCACTCTAAAAATTAAGTGTTGCACGATGGCTTGATCTACATACGATTCAACTATTTTCAATAATGGTAACATTTTGGCTGAATTTGAAAGCAATCAGTATCATCAATACATTTCATTAGGTAAATATAACGCCTACTTTAAAAATCTTCGGTAATATTAGGTCTCTTTTTGTACATGACGATATTGAAATCAAACTAAAAATAAATGTTCTCATAATTCTTTAATTCAATTAAAACTTTTCTAACGCTTGTAATTGTTTTTTTCTTTTTCGTTCAATTACATCCCTATATTTCTTTATGAGCGATAATACTTTCTCCTCAACTGTAAAATTCGGGATTCCATGATTCTCAAATAGTGTATAATTAATATCTAATTAACAACTGCATCATTTTTAAAAGTTTTTTTCGTCTATATATTATACGTAATAGAAAACCCCGCCAAATTATTACGTAGATTTAAGAACCATACATTAATAGAAATCCCTAGAAGTCCCTAAAAATTTTCTGGTGCTATTTGTCTTACCACCTTATTTCTGAAGTTTAACTAACTGATATCTTTAAGGTAGCGGGTAGCGGTGCAATGCAATCCGCCGCTAAGTTAAGCGTGGCTTACTTAAGCCGAAAGTTTAGGGATAAACGGTAACCATTCACGGGTATAGCAGTAAACTCCACTCACAAATTAATTAATTACTGCTATACCTGTGAATTGTACATCCACACAGTCCTAGCAATCGTCATTTAACGGTAACCAGTGCAAACGGACCTATGTACAGCACAATAGGCTGTAGTTCCGTATAAGGGGCATCGAATTAGCGATTTTAAAGGATTCTTACGGAAAGCTCACGTTTTGCTGTGTTTGAAATGGCCCTTCTTTTTTTTAGGAGTTAGTGTAAGGTACCTAAAAATCGATTTAAAAAGGGCTATTTCTAGGTTATGTTTAGAGGTGTTCAGTAATAGTTTACGAAATTTAAGTTGGTACTTATTGTGTTTGGCCTAAAAGTTACTAAAACGGATAGTAAACACTGATGAGCGGTAATATTTCATTTGAACATTGGGGAATAATCTGTTATATAATATTTACTATTCCATATTTTTTATGTTTGTATACAATATAGGTAAATAGACTATTATTGATTTGAAACTGTATTACATTATTGTGAAGTTCTTTGTGAGTGAGTCTTTTTTCTATGGTTCTCGTTATAGACAACAGAGAAAAAAAGGACAAAAACAAACAAAGGCATAGTGAATGTTATTATTTATTACAGCACGTGAAATACATGAAAGTTATAATAAATAAATGAATTAGTTGGGTTTTGAATAGAATTAACTAACTATTACTTCGAAGATTACACAAAAGGTGTACCGAACTAGTAGTAAATTACATATAGCAGCTGAAGATGTTCACATCCAGAAGGTTGAGTGTTGTTGGAAACCCACCAAGGCTTGGTTTGCCACCAAACGTTTTGCAGACCACCTTGTGGAATGGCTATGGCGTAGGGATGTACATACATAAAAGAGGTGTTCAGGGAATTGCTAGCCTCTGTTAGACAGCAGTACCCACTGTAAATTTCAGGTCTTTCTTATTAGGACAGTGTGTTGGTTTTTTCAATGGGGAATATTTTTTATCTCTAAAATCATACATTAGTATGCATTGAACTTTCATAATTTAAACATCAAAGTGTTGCACATCTTTAATTGAAAAATCCTAGATGCTTTCCATAGGGAATTTAAACCATGTTTCAGAGTTACCTTTCTTTTTTTCCTGGCAAATTGTTTATTTTGCAGAATTATTTTCTAATCTATTATTTGAAAAATATTTTGTAGTATATTATTTCATTCCCAGAATTATTTGTTAATTTACTAATCGTTTCTAACTTTAGAAATACGTTTTTGTTGCAATTTGCGTAATTGCTTCTGATTTATAAATCATTTATTGATTTAGAACTATTTTTATTTGTCCGTTTGTGGTAGTTGCTTTGCATAACCTACACACAAATTAGTGCCTTCACGTTACAAACAGTATAAACTTAATATACCATATTACTTTCATACGGTTCGTATTGACGGACGGGCTTACTTGATGCATGTAACAAAATCACGTTAATATTAGAGTGCATTTTATAATTTACTACCAGTTCGGTACAGCTTTTGTGTAATCTTCGTAGTAATAAATAATTAAGTAAAATGCACTCTAATATTAACGTGATTTTGTTACATGCATCAAGTTTACACATGCGAAATACAATAAATAAATGTATTTATTGTATTTTGCATGTTATAATAAATAATATTCGCTAGAAAATTATTGTCTTTATTATTTTTGCCCTTTTTCCCCTGTTAATTGTTTTCTACAATGAGAACCATAGAAAAAAAGACTATGAGGACTTCACATTAATGTGGTAGTTTCAAACCAGTGCTAGTCTATTTACCTATATTGTATACAAAACTAAAAATATGGGATAGTAAATATTATACAAGAGCTTATTCTCCAATATTCAAATGAAATTTTACCGCTCATCAGTGTTTAAAATTCCTTTTGGTAATTATTAGGACAATCACGATAAGTACCAACTTAAATTTCGTAAACTATGACTCATAGACCACTAAACATAACCTAAAAATAGCCCTTTTTAATCGACTTTTTGGATACCTTCAACTAAACTCTTAAAAAAGAGAAAGGCCATTTTAAACACAGCAAAGCGTGAGCTTTCTGTTAAAATCTATTAAAATCCTTAACTCGATGCCCCTTATACGGAACTCTTACCTATAAAATTAATATGATACATTGTTTGAAACATCAAGGCACTAATTCGTGAGTGGGTCATGTAATGCTATTAGCACAAAAATACAAATAAAAAATATAAATTAAAAATAACTATGTAAATAAACTAAGAATAAAGTTCTAAATTAATAAACAATTCATAAACTAAAAATTATCCTGGAAATAAAATAATATAGTACAAAATATCTTTCAAATAATGGATTGGGAAATATCCTGTAAAAATGCAATGTGCTAGCAAAAACAAAGAAAGATAGGTAATTCATGATCTAAATACCCTGAGGAAACCATCTAGAATTCTTCAATTAAGGATGTACAAAACTTTGATATTCAAATTTAATGCATATTAATATATTTTTAAAAGCGCGGGTTAACTCAAACATTAGGCCAAATGCGGTACTATTTCTCAATTATACATGATTTTGGGAAAAAGAAAAATGAAATGTATACTAAGTACTGTTGTCTTACAGCCGCCATTTTTTTAATTTCCCGGATGATAGTTTTAGCTAGTAGGACTATATTTTCATGCATTACCTTAAAAAATTAGCAAATCTAGTGTTGGTATCAACAACTGAAATTGCCTGTTAGTTATAAAGTATGGTTGCTCAGTTAAGTATAGCCTATTGATTAATAGAGAAGTCATTCAGATTATTATTATTTTACAATCCATTATAGTTCTTTAAAAAGTAAAGCCCAAAACAGCAGTAACACAAACAAAAAACTTTATTTGACTATTTTTCATACATAAATGTATATATTGTACCTACTTACATATTTGCAACTTATTTCCTATTTTAAGATATGTATAAACGTTTATCTTGTATCGTGAGGTAACTTAAACCCAAGCAATTGCGCAGTCTGCTCTACACTTCTTTCACCTTTCCCATGAAATTCATCATTGATTTTTTTCTGCAATCGGGTACTACGCAAATAGCAAAGGTATGTGTTTGCTAGAAATTTCATTTCCTCTTTTGATTTACAAATCTGTTCATCAGTTGTCTGATGTTTGCGATACTGATCTAATATATATCGTAAAGTAAGATTACTTGATGTCAATTTAGTCGAAGATGCTAGCCGTAGCTCCGAAATTATTTGCCTGAGTATTTGAAGATTAGGTGAGAGCACCATTGTGAACTTTTAGTTTGTCTAGGAAGAAAGAAGGAATTTATCACATTATACATCATTTACTTTCACATTGGTTATAAACTCAATATCATCTGAACAGTATTTTGGTTCATCATTGTATTTCCAAAAATCGTCTGATAACAAACGCAGTTTTTCATATGGAAATACATGTACAGCCAAATTGTTAAATATATCATAATATCTGAATGTGTTGATAATTGCAATTTCTAAGGTATATGGAGAAATATTTAACACGTACTCAGCATTTTCTTGGATACATCTTTTGGAATTTGTTTCTAGTATACTTGTAAAACTGTTTGCAATAATAATACAATTACACAACCTTAGGCCCCAATTTGCCCAAAGCAGGTTATTTGCAAGTTGCTTCGGACAATGTGGTAGGAAGAACAGAGTTGTTTTGTCAACATGATATTTTCCCTCTATATTCTTTACCAAAACTTCACAGCCTAAATTTTTTAATAAACCATTTTCATTCTCAGTAAAAACGGGATCATATATTGAGATCGTAACTTTATATAAGTCCTTTAAACATAGTAATAGTCCTAGCTGATATCTCGCTATCATGCACTCACCTATTCGACCTAAACCCAAACAAACTATCTCCTTCACCTTGGAATTTAAAAGGGCGGCTTGACTTTCTCTCAACGACGCTAAGAACGAAGTATATAGATCTGACACTAATATATCTTCCTTTGCTTCATTAATTCGCCTAAGAACAGACTTATAATTAGTTTATTTAAAATGTATTATGAATTGATTTATAATATTGATTGTATTGATAGGTTATACCTAATCGCTGTGTCTTGATCGAACAACTCCGAAAAACTGTTCGAATTATCCAAAATCTTCCTTTGATTTAAAACTTTCTTATTTTTTCTTTTATATGAAATTAATGTGAAACCATCTTGTAAACACGAGTTTCTTGACATATTTCCAATAATCACAGATCACAGTAACATCGCGGCTCAGTATTGGGACCACATAATACCGTGTTTGTAGTACCTTACCAAACCATTAGGCGGCATCTCCCCAACGATGACATAGTTATTTAGATTTCGTGATGTTGACCTGTTTTACGTCACTCAATTACTAACATTGGTATTAATGAAAAGTATTCAATTGTTTGTGTTGTTCACTCTCAGCACCCTATTTCCCATTTCTCCCGCGTAGTATGTCGTCTGTCACTTGTCCGTAGATCTTTTATTTTTCATTGGTGGTGGTCCCTTATTTTCCGAAAACACTTTTCGAGTGTTGCTGCAGTCCCACATTTAGAATTCGGTCTTTTTGAAGATAGTGGTGTATAAATCGTTCGTACTAATATAATACATCGTAGTTTTCAAATGTGTTGAAGTTTCTTTGTTTTAGATCGTCATGGTGCACGCAAATTGTACCATTCATGGATACGATAACAAACGTTCACCCCGTTATCGTTTCCCGAACCCCAGGATCCTTTCGTGCGTGGCTAGCTGCTTATGGCAATAGAAATTTAATCCAAAAAAACCCTCAGCAAGTATACAATTCTCATCTAATATACCATGTGCAGTTTCGTGACGGGAATCGAGCTTCAAACAATTTTCTGAAGAAAAATGCAATGCCATCGCTATTCCTCGCTGTGCCAACAGTAGAAAGAAGAGAAAGTAAGTAAGTGAAGATGTAAGAGATAAGTCCGTTACGATGGAATATAATAGTAAAGAAAAGTGATTCTCAGATATAAAAGAAAAATGTGTTAATTTACCATTATAACAATAATATCATTTATATATATTTGCAGATGTTTTGGATTATGAGTATTGCAGAAACATGGCTGAAACTACCGCTGTAACACTGGACTCCGATGGAGTTGACACAAGTACTTGTAATATGTCGAATAAGTCAAACCCAGGTGAAGCTATGGTTTGGGAATCCTTTTGTGTAGTTGCTACAAGTGTGCCTACATCTAGAGATTGCTGTACAACTACAGTACGAGGTAAGCGTAAAGCAAATGGGAAACCTCCACTTGGAAAAAATAGCAATGTGACTATCAAAAGTTGTTGCGTTTCTAATACAGCAATAATATCGTTTGCATGTGTTTGCAGAACTTTGAGATCACCAGCACTGCAGAAGTTTGGCAGGAAGCAGTGCAGCAGCATTAATCTGCGATGGAGTAGGCTGAAGTTCTATCAATCTGCGCAAAACAGCAAAAACAGGAGAACATATGGATTTCAGTATTATATATTACTTGATGTGTTATAAAATGTAGAGCTAGCAAGAAATAGATCTATACATAAAACTTACTAATATCTGTATATTCGTCTTTGGAGATTCGAATCAGTCATGAACATTCACTTTTGACAAATGTTACTTCGGCATTTCAGTTTATCGTTTATCAAAACCGCACTTGATCTTAAACTAACGACATGTACTAAGACCAGGTCAGTGAAATCATCTGAATTGCAAGTGTTTACTGATCCTACAAAGATAATATTTTTAGCAATACCGTCTAACACTTTCTAGGAAACTCCAAAGACCAAGTAGATAACATTGGAGACTGGGAATTTACTAACTATAACGTCAATACTGTGATCGTGTATATATTGGTCAGACAAAAGGATCTTTTACAATTACCTACAAATAGCATTTTATTCATTTTTAATTTAGAAAGTTGCACATAATTAATGTCGCCCTACATATACTTGAAAGAAATCATTTTGCTGATAATATAAAACTTATTGCAAATCTTTAAATCTATTCGTGGCATGGAATTCACAAAGTCCAACTTCTGTTGATTATTGCAGATTTCGGCCCTCTGAATTCCAGTCTTTACTCATTATAGAATGTAATATCACACTCGCACCATGTAATTTCGTAGAACTTTTATAAAATAATTTCTTTTTTAAATAACAGTGTTTCCATGTCGACCAGCCATCCAAAAAAAAAGGAAATAAATATATTTTGAATCTTCTGCCATCAGCAGCCCCCGATTTTGACAGCATTCTCCAGAAAAGCTTGCTTACCAAACCAACAGATGGCATTCTTTAGGGTCACAACATTTAGTACGGAACATCGTTATCTTGGTGGAGTTATTTATGGTATACATATAATATAATACTATTAATAACGACACAACGCCATTTTAAATAGCATGTCATGGCCTTGAAATTCATATGATTGGCAAAGAACGATTGCTCAATAAAGGCGAATTTGGAACTAAGTCCTATTTTACACGTAAACTAGTATAAGTGTATAGTTACACTGAGAGGAAATGTTATAGATTTTAATATTTTTTGGCTGTTATGCCGAAGCTCAGAGCTGTTGCACAAGGAAAATTGTTTCTAAACACTCGATGTGCGGCCTCCATCAGCTCACAAGAAGGGTGAAAAACTACCCAGTTATGTCGCTGTACCCACTAGTCGCTAGGTAGATGTGTACTTTTCTCACTAGGTGGCAGGGGTGCGCATGTCAACGCATATTTTGTGACAAGTTTCAGAGCCACTGCGACAAAACATCGTTTGTAGTTTAACCGCGAAACTTAAATTGTTTTATGTTTTGTACTTAGTAATTAGTCATCCATTTTCTTTTAGATGTAACCACAAACTACAATAAAATCCAGTTGCAAACGTGGTTAAACGCTTTCATTGAATTTTATTCATAGTTTGTGATGGCAACTAAAAGAAATATCTACAAAGATACTTATGAAGAAAACAAAAAGAATAGCAAACAAGTGATTTATTTATAGTGTATTATGTAATATAGTATGTACAACAAAATAATCATGTTTTCAAATTCTTCTTCTGTATTTTGTAGCTACATCTTGCGTTCCATCTGTGGGAGATGTTTTTTCATACCAATATCAGATTATTTATTTACCTTATATATACCGATAATATTAATTTAACAAAGCTATCCACAATTAAATTTTGTAATTCGATTGTATTACTATAATTATTAAATCAGAATGGAACATTTACAAGTACATAAGCTTTCATTTTCTTAGTAAATCCTTTTTTGTGTAATATCACTGAAAAAAGGAACATGCATATATTCTATACATAAGTAAGACTGCAATTGCTCAAACATATCTAGGCAGTTTTAGTCAAGCTAAATCTATATTAATAAAAATATATCCTTTAAAGATTTCACAATTTTTAATGGTAGGCATAATATTTTTAGTTACCCAGTTGTTAATATATCTAACCGAACTTGATTCAATAGAATGTGAGAAGTGGAAATGCTCTGGTAAAGACTGCTTTATTTTCTAAAAACATTCTCTTTGGTAGGTAAGAACTTGATGGTTGTTCTAAAATACCATTAATAGATATTAAACATACATGGAATGAAATTGACCTTTATAAAAGTAGCTGACAGCGCGTGTTTTCTTGGTCAAACTTTTCCTTGGGCTCTCATCTTTTGAAATATCACTAGTAATATATCATGGAACCCATACTTCATACTGATGCTGCTTAAATAAAGCCCAGTCGTGATGTGAATTAGAAAAATGATGCAGAACAGCTTCTTCTTTTGCTATACCATGAACTGGTTAACAGTAAATTGCTCTGAGCAAATAATATGCCTGGATGAGATAGATTATCGACGAAGACGCAGACAAAGATCGATACTCAACAGCAGAAATACATTAGCAATGCTAATTGACACCAGCCAACGCTGACCGAATACTAACATAACCTTAACCTAATAGTTATCTTAAAAATATCACAGTAGATAAAAACATAATCTGTATTCTAGGTAAAGATGATATAAACCAAGAGGGAATTTCAATTTCTGTTAGAAAAAGGCACCCAATCCAGTGGAAATTAGGATATGTAAACAAAAAACATATCAATGTTTTCCTTCTCTCCGCGAAGCTTGGGTGTCAATACTTACGAAGAAAATGTGCCTTTTTTTAAGTTAGCAGTTGTGCAGCAGTTTTTTTTTTGATATTGTTTTGTAAGGCACATTTTTTTCAATATTTTATATTCAATTTCTGATCGTAAAAACGTTAAATTTTCTTTCTGTTCCAAATATACACGCATCGCGTGTTCACATGATTGATGTTAATAGGTGTAAGGATATCCTTTAAATTAAAACTTAGAAAAATGGCAAAGTAATTTTTTCTCATAGATATCTGATTTAAGGCTAACGTTTGCTTCCAACAAATCTTGGAGGGAACGATCTTAGTTGAACAACTCACCCAACGATTACTATACCTTAACTTTACTCATGTACCCACATGCAAAGCATGTAGGCGATAATAGAAGTAGATTTACGAAGTTGTTTCAGGTAGTATAGAAGAAAACGAGGATATAATACAAATGATCATTTATATGTAA
The DNA here is from genome assembly GCA_023509865.1 of Trypoxylus dichotomus. Classification (NCBI taxonomy): domain Eukaryota; kingdom Metazoa; phylum Arthropoda; class Insecta; order Coleoptera; family Scarabaeidae; genus Trypoxylus; species Trypoxylus dichotomus. The sequence goes on from CM042081.1 coordinate 27,040,101, forward strand.
TTATAGACTTAGAATGTTAAAATAATCAAACTTACTTTTCGCGTTCATTGTCAGATGAAGTCTATGGTAAAAAAATATGGCTTTACTTAATCACAAATCGTCTCTTTTTCTCCTCAAGTTGGACGAAAGTTTGTTGATACAAACTATTTTATAATGAACTACTAATTAAAGTAAATGCTCCATTTACGGCAGAAGATACATACATCTGGTAGCAAAGAAAGAAATTTAGTTTTTTGCGATTTAGTTCATATATGTACAATTTCAAGTGTACGTATATTCTTTCTATCATTATTCATGTATCAGTTGAAAAGAAAGGTTTCTACTATTATTACTGCTAGTATAATTTAAGAATGTAACTACAGATTTAGCACCCGGTCGAGTTATTATCGAAATTTGAATTCGAATTATTATGTCAGTTTTATTATCGGTCTTTTCTAATGGCAGAATTGTTTCAATTATAAATTACGAACCTTACCTATTTTTTTTCATTATTTTCTTCGCACTTAATCGTTGAATTGTTAGACACAACCTCTGATATTTCTACGTCATTTTTTCCAAAAAATTTAATGTTGATAGGTATATTATCCTTATTTCAATTTTTTACCTTGCGAACATAAACCAGAACAGGATTAATCAAATATTATTATTGTAATATATGCAACTGACTTTACTAAGTTGCTGTACATACTGTATGCAAGTTGTATAGCACTTGCTTTAGTTGTAAAATTTGCTTTTACAACGTTGCCAATTGCGCTGGCCACATTCCAACTTTATTCTGATTTCCATTTTAAGGTTAAATTTTCTTTTTGAATTTTTAATTTGTTTTCACATAAATCACATTTCAAATTCCTAGAAAACAATGCTTAATATAATAATGCTGCTAAATACAGTTACTCATGGTATTGCATTGACAGAAATGTTTAATAATATAATTTAATATATATTATATGTTATATATATGTATATATAAATGGTGTCGGGAGTAATAATAATAATAATGCACGCCTTCACATCTCCCAACAGCTTTCGTCAATTACAGGAGGTGTTACTATTATTACGCCTGCGTCTGTGCACCACAGACAAGAACAATTTTGATGAGAACGAATATCTTAAAATATTCGTTCTCATCATTCGCCCTGAAGGGAGGGAAAATACTAGAAAATTTCAAACCCGAAAAATAGCCTCGAGGTTCGGTTTCGGGACTTCGCGAATAATAGGCAATCGCGCAAGACCGAAAATGAAAAATGAAAATTTGGTACAGAGCTTTTTTGGTTATATCAAAAATGTTGTTTATCAAAAGAATCAATAACACTCAAAATGAGCTCTTTACGGATAGACTATAATTTTCTTCGGAGTACTAAAATACAAAAAAAAAAAGGTTTTTGCCAAATATTTGCTTAGTTTAAAAAATTAGAATAACAAAAAATACACCACCAGCCAGCCATACATTGCAGTTTATTCTTAAGATCTAAATTTGTAACATAGTTACATATAATTTGTAAACTTTGACTATGCTATTCAAGTATACAGTGCCTTTAATGCATGCAATTTGCAGTTAATAATAGTTAAGTATAGAAGAAAGTACAATATAAATATAAATTAGATCAATTAGACGGTATACTGTTCTGAGAACTATATGGTTCCTGTTTATAATAATCAATCCAACTATTGTGTAAGGATAGTAGTATCAAATAAGGTATTCAAATTAAGTCAGTGATATACGCTAACTCTGGAAAGTTTTGCCTAAGCAAATTCTCTACGTGTTTAGGTTTAAATTTTTTTCGCTCTAATAAATTTTACTCCTCTTACGAATACGAAAAGTAATTGCTTAAATAAGTTACGGTCGCGCTTTTACTCCACGCAATTTACGAATAATCGTGAGCGTCTCACTAATCTACGAATAGTTTTGCAGGTACAAATATAAATACTTTTTTGATCCCTTTTACCTTTCGCAATGTTTAGCGTCTGGATAATTCGAGCTCGCTAATTCAGGGCTTAACAGCCGCATGTCGTAGCATGACACAATAGATAATTTCCCAATTTCATGTGCGTGTACCTGCAGTAATGTGTTAATAACGTAAGAGAATCTGATTGGTATTCAAAATACGCATCGACTGTCTTACGCATTTAATAAACGAAAGGCGATATTACACATTATCCAAAATATATCAAATGCACGTATATAGGTAAATGTGCGTGTGTTGGTATGGATTATCTCGTTGGATATTTGCCAAAGTAATATTTTTTTCAATGATATATAAAACAAACACTTTTTGCTTTTTAGAACTCTTTCCAGTACCTGATAAGCGTCTCTTGAACAACATATGGGGTTCATCCAAAAGTCGCCGATAGGATAGGGATGCTAAATATACAATCCCTATAATATTATTATAGTACAGTTTTCATGTAGTATGTGGGTAAAATATTTAATATAAAATAGTGGAGAATTTAAAACAGTTTTCACTGTTAAATATAATTTAAGCGATACTTTAGACAGACACAAAATCGAAAACAGAAAGGTAAAAAGGAGCACTTCATAGTTTTACGTATGTACGTTAAACCATACACAGTATGTACAGCTAAACGCAATAAAGTTTCTAATTTTACTGTATTTATTGTTTACATAACATATGGGCTGAAAAGTCCCGGGCCTAACAAAGAATACACGGTTTTCTGGTTCAAAATTAGCTTTATTCACCAACGTAATCTCTATCAAGAGCAACGCAATCAATCCAGCGCCGCTCTAATATTTCAGTACCACTTTTGTAGAACGATTTATCTTTTGCCTCAAAATAGGCCTCAGTTTCAGCGATAACCTCTTCATTCGTGCGAAATTTCTTACCGGCGAGCATATTTTGATGTCTGCGAACAGCCAGTAGTCGCTGGGAGCCAAATCTGGCGAATACGGTGGATGTGGGAGCAATTCGAAGTTCAATTCATGTAGTTTTGCCATTGTTTTGATTGACTTGTGACACGGTGCGTTGTCTTGATGAAACAAAATTTTTTTCTTTCCCATATGCGGTCGTTTCTTTGCAATTTCGGCCTTCAAATACTCCAATAACGCTATATAATATTCACTGTTGATGGTATTTTCTTTCTCAAGATAGTCGATGAATATTACACCACGCACATCCCAAAATACCGAAGCCATAACCTTTTCAGCCGATTGTTGTGCTTTCGGGCGCTTTGAACGAGGTTCACCAGTTGCTGTCCACTCAGATGACGATCGTTTTGATTCCGGAGTGAAGTGATGGATCCATGTTTCATCCATTGTCACATATCGACGCAAAAATTCCGGTTTGTAACGTTTAAACATGGCCAAACACTGCTCAGAATCATCAACACGTTCTTGTTTTTGGTCAACAGTGAGCAAACGCGGCACCCACTTTGAACAGAGCTTTCTCATAGTCAAATGCTCATGCAATATAAAGCCAATACGTTCTTTTGATATCTTTACGATATCAGCTAACTCATGCAACTTCACTTTTCGATCATTCAAAACGATTTTGTGGATTTTTTTGATGTTTTCTGGTGTTACCGCCTCATTTGGACGTCCACCGCGTTCTGCGTCATCGACGTCTCTACGATCACGTTTGAAGTCAGCAAACCAACGTTTTATTGTTGCTTCTGATGGAGCGAAGTCCCCATAACACTTTTCAAGCCATTGCTTCGCTTGAACGGTATTTTTTCCCATCAAGAAGCAGTGTAAAATGAAAACACGAAATTGTCTTTGATCCATTGTTTTGAAAATAACAAAACTAGCGTGACTCTTAGCACAATAACTCACAAACTAATGAATAGAATATCATGAAATTTTAACAGCTGTCTTTTGAAGGTTAGTACTAATTGAGAGAAAGGTGACTGCAATAAAACTAGCGTCATCTATGTGTTAGGCCCGGGACTTTTCAGCCCATGTGTTATATATATATATATATATATATATATGTATATATGTATATATATATACATATATCGCGCCTTTAAGAATAAATCAAATCCATGTTACCTTTTTTACGTATACATACATTCCATTAATATTACAAATTATCGCAACATAAAAATGACTAGATTTGATAGCTAACTTGTACTTAAAAAATATAATTTTAATCAATAGAATATATTGCTCCATGATTTGAACCACTTTTTTACACCTAAAATAAGTATTACAAATATATGCATAATTCATTGTTGTAGATTTGTTCGATTATTGTTGGTATTACAATAAATGTTCTCTATTATCCCCTAAAACATTGACTCATCGTTTCAAGCTATCAAAAACCTGCTTACTGATCCTATTTCAATATACATTTTATTTTTTAGATTTCCAAATGAATAAAAAAAGCCATAAATTTATACTAATGAATCCTTCATCAAAGAATATTTGTAAATATTCTTGAGTTTCTCTAACAGTGTGAGGTGAAGCACTATTCTGTTGAAAAACTCATGTTGCAACCACTGGTATGGTCTTTAATACAATGACCGAAATTTCTTAAATAAAAAACTCGATGTTAAGAATAAAATTGGAAGGTCGAAGTAAAAAAAAAAAGAAAAATAGCCTATATAACACATTTAAAATATGTTACTATTCCTCAGCACTCATAGTGTCATGGAAAAAGATAGGCCCAGACCCTATTATCCTCTCCCTTGACATAGCCATCCAAATTCGAATTTTTTAGGAATGTATTTTCTCCAGACTCTATAATTGTAAAAGCTAACATAATTAGATAAACTGAACCATATGTATGTCAAACCGAGAATCGTTACTACGCAGCGTTTACTTCATAAGGGTATGAAGCTTCTCAGTTATCGTCGATAAATTCCCACGGAAAATTCTAAAACTAGTAGTATGGAGTAATATTGGATAAATAGAAAGAATATTTGAATGCCTGTCTGATTTGCCAATGTATGTACCAACCAACTACAGCATAGGTAAATAATATTACAATAATTGAGTTAGGTCACGTGGATTTGATTTGTTCTCAAAGACTCTGCACGTGCACATACTCACACACGCACAAGGATAGCTGTGTAAAGTTGACACAGCTAGTACAAAAAATGTACTACATTTATTTCAGATCTGTCCCGCTTTGTTTTAGATTTATGTATATTGGTTATCAAACAACTTGCTTCTTTTTGTGAATTGTTTTAACATTTACGAGGAAATTGTACTTGTTACGATGCGAAACGTAAAAAGGCCTATATGTATTTCCTAAATTGAAGCTGTTGTTTTCGATATTAATTGTGTAATATTGGACCTCTGTACAAAATGAAACGCGCAAAATTATTTTACTTAAACATTGTATGATGAAATAAGAAGAAACAATTGAAATCGGCGAAATATGTTTCATTAAAATAACCGTTCTTCGGGTTTATCACCTGGTGTATTCTTTTTAGTCTCAAAAGGAAAAATAAAAAAGGGATTTCGAATACCGTTTTCCGAAAAAATGCTCCGCAAATTGGTTGAGGCGTACACTACGAGTCTATTGGTATGTCAAAGGCATCTACTAAATTTTATTTATTACATTAATTCATTTATAGATCATTTTCATCGATAATTTTTTTCTTAATCTCTGCCACATTTTCACAAATTTGTGACATATAATTGGTTAATTTTCTCTAGTAATAAGTTGAGATCGATTTTCTGGAAAGATTCTTATAATCAAATTAAAAAGCTACTGAGTTTATTGCAACACTTTATTGTCGTTATCATCTTTTTGGATTTTTTATGCACGCGCACTCAAATACAATTTCAATGTTCACGTACGTACATATGTGCAATTTGTATCTAATTGACATTGCTTTCGGTTTTCAGCAAATATCTCGCCCCTCTATAGCCGGCGAATAATACAGTGAACGTAAAAGTTATAAATGTAAGTTGCGAGGGAAATGCAAGACACTTAAGTATAAGAATTACCTACGGACGTCCTGTAACAGTTGACCGTTTCAGTGGTTTTCAGTCGTACTATTGATATTCAAATAGTGGCTTAGGAAGTTAGATCGTGTCGCTTGGATTGTCGAACAATGCTCTTTCAAAATACGGTGAGTAACAATTTTAAAGATGAAGATTTATTTAAAAGATGGTATGCTTAAAAATGTCGATAATAATCAAATATTGATATTTTATTAACCGAAATTCGTAGATAATGGCCAGATACACGTATGTGGCTTTTGGAATCAAAACGTTGTAATTAAGAAAGGAACTAAATATTGGGTATGCATTTTATTCATATTCAAGTATATCAGGTGTTTATTTGAAAAATTAGAAAATCAGATATATTCAGATGGATGTATGTATGTGTCGATGGCATTAATGGTTCTATCAGAAAAAAAGAAAAAATATAACCGCAGAATCTTTAAGTTAACTTGAGCTGTTATACTTACTTACTCGATAATTATATCTAGTGTTATAAGAAATTGTCAATAATGATATTAGAAAAACTGACTGAATGTATGCAGAAAGAAATGTTCCACGATGAACAGAAAAATTATCACGATTGATCACACTGCCTATCGTATTCAATTCAATTTAAACTTGACAATCAAAAAGGACATGGAAAGTTTTAGTATGTCTATATTAAACAAATGAAAGTCATGAATCAAGGCAAACGTATTTATTATTCCTAATACAAAAAAAAGAACATAACAAGAATAATATTCTGCGTTCGTGTAGTATTAAATTTGTTTATGGTATTTATGTTTACTTTGACATTGCCGGCGATTTTTGATTATGCAAAACGCATTTGAAATATGTATTCGACATCGTACACTTCCAGATTCAAATCGTCCATTTCTGTGTGAAATAATGTTAAGCAAAGAATTTCTCAGTGAAATCGCCACAATTTATAATTTCAATAACTTATACTTATCTGTAAATTATTTTCCTCGATAACAATTATATAAATTATTGCGGTTTGAACGTTCTATTTAGCTATTGTTACTTTCCTACAATTAACTTCTGGCGTAATTGAAACCTGCCATGAAACTATAAAGATGGATGGTTAGTTTTTCAATATTTAGATACATTTTATTTTATATCATACATACTTTTGTAAAATATTCCCTTATGCATGGCCAAAAGTGATTTCTTATTATAATTTGGCGAGAGTTTTCGTCAGTTCAATAATGCACGTTGTTATACGAGGACTGTTGCGAATATTTCTGGAAACGATTTAAATCCAATATTTTTTAAAGTATTCACTTTTAAGATCAATAGCTTTTTACATATAGTTGAACCAGTTTACCAAGCACTTTTTCCACTCTTTATACTAAAATGTGTTCATGTTTAACACATGATAAAATTTGATTGAAATCCTTCATACTTTTCGAAAAACAGGATTATCTTGATTTTAACTGTTCCTTAGAGTACCATTTATTTTAAAATAAATAGTGGCTTCTCAGATTTGATTTGGGGTTTAGTTTTCAGATCAGTATATGGTATAATTGTTTCTTTAACGTCTACTGGCCGGGTCCACTGAACTCAAAACGATCTTGAAGAGTTGTTTTCTTTAACTTATGATATGGCTAATTTACTCGCTTGTAGAGACTTTTCAAGTAGGAGATATAATTTTTTGACAAGTAATTTTTGCGGAATACAAATACTTTCGTGATATGCCAATTTCCTGGTACATTGAAGTTCAAGACGAAAATAAAAAAGAATCATTTAATGCCAAGTATGGCAAGCACAGATAAAGAGAGAAATTGTTGCAGACACAGGGTTCGGCTACTTGGCCCTTATTCGCGCGGTGTAGCCAAGTAGCAAGATGAGAAGGAACTTGGAGGTACTTCTTTGGGGCTTTTAGCGCTAATCCTTGTATCTAGTACTTGCACGCGCGGCATACTAGTCGCCTTCACGATGTAGCGGGTTAGCTATATCCACCTCCTGCCGACGTTGAATTATTGTACTTAAATCGAGGTATCTTGAGTGCCAAGTTGCTTCCCATCTTGCTACTTGGCTACATCACAGTGATAAGAGCCAAGTAACCCGAAATACGTACTTCTTGCGGACTTTGGCGTTAATCGTTTCCTTGTATCTATATGCATGTGTATACCTGTTTAATAGAAGAAAACGCTGTGCTAGTATTATTTGCTTTAATAATATTTAATAATGTAATTGTTCTTATTTTTCGTTTCTAAATGTATACCAATGTTTGCCTTTTGTTTTCGGTTTCTGACTTATTACGTACATATAGATGTGAACGTAGTGAATATTTTTTATGGATTGCTATTATGATTACCTATCAACTGAATTATAGATTCGGAGAGGCGTAAACATCAAAGTCATCGATGAAATAACAGGTTATAATCGAAATCAGTGAACTATTCTGCTTCATGACAACGCTAGCTCTCATTCCGTGTATCCAATCTTTTAAAAATGCCAAATCATTAATACATTTCCCGTATTCACTTAAAATATCACCTTGTTACTTTTTTTATTCAAAAAAAAAAAAGAAAATGCGTATTGGACGATTTTTGTCGCCTAAATCTGCTATTGAATAATTCAGAACACTACTTTCGAAGTATCAGCTGCGAAATAGAAAAATGCTTGAAAAATTCGTTCAAGCGTATACAAAAATGTATTGAAGTCAAAGACGAATACTTTGAAAAACGGTGAAGTTGTTTACAAAATTTTACGTGCGTTTTTCCAGCAGTTCTTGTATAAATATGCTCGGAATGGGCAAGAAATTTCCGACATCAGACTTGAACGTCACTTTACATATTCGGTAACAATACGCATTAATTCTGTAGCTATCATTTTATCATGCTTGAAGTTAGGAGAAAGTATCTTACATTTACACGTAAAAGAAATGCCACCGCGATATATGTAAATGTTGTTAGGTGCGCAACAAGTGATCCGATTAATATGGATACGATTTAGGAAAGTTTTGCTGTTAGGAGAAAATTTAAGTGTGCTTTGTTTAGAAATGCTGTGCACAGTATCTATCGCAAGAGAAGATGTAGATATATTCCGTAAGTCTTTATCAAAATAAAATAAATACACAAGTTGTATAGAAACACCGAGTAAGGTCCTCTCCCGATTAGACGGTCGTAATTTGAACACCTCTCGCAAGTATAAAGCGACAATAATGGGCTATAAAGGCGTGAGAACGCGTTGGCATTTTGCAATATTTTTCCTAAATCCACCATCGTCGGCCGGACCGCCGTCATCGCCATCACCGCCCGCTTTTAAATAGTACATTTCGCTGTAGACAATGACATATAAAATTACATCCTCTAAATCGACGTTCAACCTTCAGACTTCCAGCACGTTGGGCAACCAACATTAAGCATTAAAGTAGCATACATACACAACACTTCGTGTCTATGATTCAGTGTAGTTAATTGCTCTTTTTAAACGCGCGTATTTATTACGAGGTGTTCCAATTAATGGTCGCCGTTACATACAACACGTAAAACTCGTTGACTTCCTGGCAACAATCTCTCGAATTCCATTCCTAATAGTCTATACTCGTATAGACGATTACACATTTCGAGAAATGAGCATAAAATATTGCAAAATCAAAGTTAGCGCTTTTGCGCGAACGTTGGAATAATATATAACATTCTTCAACGCCCCGTAACCAATCCAAACGAAATGGGTATACTCCTCCCAAACAAGAACGGGTAAATTGTTGGAATATTTCTAACAGCAATTAGTCTATTACTGTGCCGTCAAGCATTTTGACCGTTACTGTTGCGCCTAAAGCCTTAACTTTAAAAAGCGGTGTCCATTGCGCAAGCCGTAATGGAAGGACTTTGACCGTAATGCAGGACGACCTCACATCATGCATTTCGCTTAGAAGGCGTACGAGAGGTGTATGTTTAGCGGCGAGAATTTCGTTATCGCCTCATTGTGCAAAACACGTTGAATCGCATTTTCCCAAAGCTTGCCTTTGTTAAACGTGTACGTCGTTCTACGTCTTCGCTTACTGTCGCTATTTACAAATAAACTGACATCCGTTCGCATGCTGTCGCGTGTCTTTTAAATCTTTGCGCCAGCGTCCGCCATTCAAAACTCCAAATATTCCATAAAACTATGTAAAAGAGATAAATTGAGGCACAGAGTGTGTATAAATTAACGCAAAAGCTACACGCAGCGACATTCTCCGTCCCATTATGAAACGAAAATCTCAACCTCAAATTATAGTATTATACTTCGTCTTCACTAGCTTCTTAAAATTGGAACTTTTAGTCCATAAAAAAGGAACTTTAGTTTTTTTTTGACTTCAAAGTTTATTTTTACGTTAACAAACTTTCACTAAAACCACACTTTGTAAAACAATAAGTTTGTCTTCTAATGATTTCTTCAATCAAAAACATCACGATCATATTTTTCAACATTTTCGTATTATATTTTAGTTGTGGAAGCTTGCCTATTTTTATTCTTGCTTTACACTGCATTTTATATGGTTTATATCCTATGTATTGACGAAAATTTTTGATCATATATTAATTAATCTTATCCTATTTTATCTGTATATCCCTAGTTCTTGATTTTTGATTTTTATCGCTTATTTTTTAATTTTCTAGTATACCGATTTTTGATACATAAGTAGACAATTCTTTTTTATGTGTTTGCAATTCAGAGGTTATTTTCTTTTGTACAACTTTCTTGATCAAGGATAATCTACAGTGTTATCTTGATTGTCTCCTTTAATTTTGTATACTTTATTTTATTGCATTGTACATCGGTTCAATCTTATACGTCTTTAAGTCGTCTTACCTACCCCACCGTACCCCATCGACACAGAAAAGTGCCTTCTCCATTCTAATTTACTTAAATTTAAACTTGTTTATATTCAAACGCGAATTGCGCCTGTTGCGGAAGCTTGTTAAGCAAAGATGACAGTTACATAAATGTCTGAATATATAGAAAGCCATTCAAAATATCTTGCGTGGAATTGGCAAATGAAGTAAAGAAAATAAATTCGATCTATGGTTTATCCTGGAAAAGGGAATGTTTGAAGTTGTGCAACGATTTACTAAATCTTAAATCAGCAATTTTAACCCTACAGCAGAAAATTAAGGTTCTTAAACTTGGCTTTTTGATTTAACGAACAGTAAATTTGTTTCCGCATTTTACTCTTTTATTCGATGTGTTCGTGATTCTCTAGCTGCTAGTGGGACAGTGGGAGATGGAGTTTTGATGGGCAACGATTGCAAGGACTGTGTGGTTGTATAATTCACAGGTATTGCAGTAAACTACACTCCACTCAAATTAATAATTAATCGGAATGCAGCGTTTCAAGAGCACGTGGACTACCACTGTGAACCGTGTTACCGACTGGTCAGTAGTTTACTCCGATACCAGTGAATTTTGATGGAATATTAATGTATTATCCTTCCGATGTAGATTATAATTCTTCCGAATGTTTCGTTGAGTTGCTTGAAACTTTAATTTTGAATAAATAATAATAATTTGTCCAATTTCATATATAAACCTATTACTTCTGATAGAAAATTGAGCTTTATTTTTAGTAGAGTCTGCGAAATTGAATTCAAATAATAAAGTTACATATATAGTTTGATTTATTTCTGAAATGTACATTTTTCGTGATGTTCTCTCTCTCTTTCTCTTAACGAAAGACAGTCACCATCTCGCTCTGAATATTAGTATACGTAATCCTAAACTTTCCATAGCATTTCCGTTTCCTTTCAGTAATAACCTTCACTATAATTTTCATAAAGTACATATATCACTACAACCTCTGCTCTGATTTACCTGCAATTAATTCGTTATTTCTTAAATGTCATCAAATGTTAACTACATGATTTTTATAAAAAAACTGAAAGCTTATTATCACAAAAACATGGAAAACAGCACATGATAATTATTATAAAATGGAATTTCAGAGACTACGCAAATTGGTTTAAGTGAACGTTAGTTCAGCTTATAGGTCATACGCTCGTAATAGCCTTATAAAATATCTACATTCTTTCTGGAAATCTGTTCGTTGTAAGCAGGATGCTAGTAGAATTTCTACTAATATTTATGATGCTATTAACGAATACAGCATTCTGACATCGATAGTTGATGCTTTTGCTACACTGTTCTCTGATATTTTCCTACTTGAGTCTTTAAGCTCTGGTCTTTCAGCTATAGATTCCTAACTTGCCACCGTTGTGTTCACAGTCTGTTCGATAGATTAAATAATACAGTGGACAAAAAGTTTGAAAAACAAATTCACAGCCGGTGATGATAGCATTCACTGCTGCTTTTTTTTGTTTCTTTTCTATGTTCGAGTTTAATCTACTCCAACACACGTGTACGTTTCCTGATACATGGAAATTAATCAGAACCTTGAAAGTGGGTGATAGTTCCCATTGTTAGGAATTTAGAGACCTCTGACTGTAATTCCTCTTGCGCAAATGTGTTTGAACTCTTAATTTATAAGAGTGCTTCTTACAGTACTAAATGCTATTTTTCTGTATCTTAGCATAGATTTATATTCAATAAATTTACTGTAACAAATTTGATGCAAATTTTCTAAGCGATAGTTGAAACTGTGGATAGAGGTGATCCATTGGATGTTATTTATACTGGTTTCTGTGTATGTTCGATCTGATAAATCATCATAAGTTGTTGGAGAAGCTGATATCTTTGCGCATCGATACAAATTTTCTCGGATTAATTCGATTGTATAATAGAATTGTTTTTGTTTATTTTAATCTCTCCATTCCCGATGATATTAGGATCTACTCGTTCACTAATGTTGACGTATTCTGAACAAGATTTGTGCTCAATGCCTGCATAATAACCTAAAATTAAACGTAGCTAGATGTTTCTTTGTATATTTTACAAAAAGGGTCTATAGAATCAATTCTCAGTATTGCTTAGTATTGCTTCTCTAATTATATTTCAGTTTTGGGATAGTAGCTCCACATTATTAGATTTTATTTCTCGTACTCGCAAGGATTTTACCAGATTTGTCTCAATTAAGGTTTTTTGTTATATATTGTATTTCCCGAATTTCAATCTTTGAAAACATTTTACGTGTGTATAATTAGTGGTTGTAGATGGACAAAATTTGCGTTTCAAATTCTTCATGCTATAATGAGAGAAAATAGTAGTAATAATAATACTATCGTAATAGAAATATTTTATTAATTCCAAAACCTGCATGAAAAGCCTTAACGAAAACATGATGTTAATAATCATGATTAAAAAATAGTTGTACGTTATTACATCAGCAAGGGAAAAATTCTCATATACCCAGTGAAGCTGTGACGTATTGGAATAATTTAAATCGTTAATCATTTGGGTATTGCTCTTGTGAGTGTGTATAGCGCTGTAGAAGTTCACTGCAAATTATTATAATTTATGCGATAAGTTAGCATGTAATAAATAATAAACATATATTAAGGACGATTTTTAAATCCGAGCTATGCATCAAGGTCGTACTGCCCGAGTTCTAATATTTATCAAGTACATACCTATAGATAGATATAGTGAAGAAAAAACTAGCCTATACAAATAGAGCGCATATTGATGTTGATTATTTATAGTTTCTACTCTATTGAGTCGAAAACAGTACCGTATTATCAAATCAACGATTATAAAAGCTCTCGCCTTTCTATAGATAATTCGCGCTCCTCCCTCCCTCTTGCGGATACCACATAGTCTTTGCCGAGGATAATCCATTTTTTAAGAACACGTATGTACATGTAGTAAAAGGGAAACGAATTCGGAGTCTGTAATATGAATGGTACAAACGATGAAGCGTACCACGCCTTTCATTTTGTGTCCTTCAGCTTGTCTGCCCGTGTGTTGGAAAGATAATATACATGTACAGATACATAGAACACGTCATACTCTTACCGTCCAAATATACTTGTGCATATATACATATCTGAGATAATAACCGCACTACGTTGGTGTACGAATTGGTTAGATCGAGATCTACATTTATTACGGTAACGTCGTGAGCAACTACGCAAGTACCTCAGTATACAACAGCGTTTGTTGCGGATCCTTGTTACCATTTGCAACTATTCGTATACCAATCGCACGTTGTATTACAATGCACTTCTTTTTTTTAATGATAACCTGTAATTTGATATTTAAATGCCTCACTTACTTATCAAATTGACAATGTAAATATATTGTCAAGTTGCATAAAGAAATTATTAATATAAAAGCACTAAATACTGAAAATCCCAATTTCTGTTTTCATTACACGAGTTGAAAATATCAAGCTAATATATATATATACATACCCACATCTAAATTCAATCATATGATGCTGCGCTGCTTGTTTTTGAAGATGAAAAGTACTAACCAAAACGTTAACGTGAATAAGTAGATAGGGGTGTACATAGATAAAGATGTGTATTGTTTATTTAACAGATTTGTGAGCAAACATTCAGAGAAATTATTGTATATGTGTTAGGAATGGCTAAATTTTATCAGTACCTTTGAAAATGCGAACCGCAGTTGTTCGCGAAACGTCAGGGACAAAAAACCTAGTGATACGGCCAAACCCGACAACCCTTACGACTATGGCCTGGTCTTTATAGTTTATATATTTTTAAAAAACCATTGGTTGCTTCTTATGTTAGTAGTTTTACTGACAACACTTTATACTAGTTGCGGAGGCATACATAAAATACCTCCGCCAGTTTGTAAGGACATTCCTGTATATCTACTGGCGATATATGCTTGGCGTGCTAAATGTACATATATCTAGATTAATAAGTATAATTATGGTAACTAAACGTGGCATCAAAATGCATAAATAAAATTTAGGAGTTATCGTTGTAAAGAAGTGCAATTGCAATAGAATGAATCATCCTGTATGCAGATGCTATATCGAAAAAAGTAAAAACAAAAATGAAGGTCGCCCTTTTTTTGGAATTTTCGAAAATATAATATTTACCTATATATTTATTATATTCTTTACTTTGAAAATGAATTGGATATATTTTTCGTGCTATATGCGAAATTTCTTAGAAACAACCTTATAAAACTGTAGTATTACAATGTTAGATAAATACCCTTAATTCCTTATTTTTCAGGGTTCTTAATAGTATAATAATACCCGCGGTGCCTGTAACTAACTTATGTATGACCCCAGATGCATGTATTTTGACATGTATGTATATGTAGATTGACCAATAGTTTTAAATCAGCATCGACTTAATACTCAAGCAATGCCGATCTCTTCTGCACCGATCGATCTCGTTTACTTAATACATTAGTATACGTAGATACATAGATGTATATTTATTGTATACGTATGTAATTATGTATACGATATAATCGCGGAACTATAATTTGTATACCTATAGTTCGGTTTCTAAGATTCGAGAGCGAAAATTCCATCTAAATACGTATGTATTAGGTATATTGCGTATAACATTTAAGTATGATGAAATTGCGATCCCGTTCTAGTATTCGCGTATAATTATCGGTATTTCTTTTGAGGGCTGGAATTGCAAAAGAGAGTATGCACTGTTATAATTAAGTACACGCACACACCAATACGACAATAACAAAACCCACGATGGCAATTAATGATAATTATAGCGCGAAGTGTCTTGATATCGATTGCACCCGTAAACCATACTATCTCATATCGCAAATGTACCTAGCTACTCTTTTTGTATACCTTAAATTCGGGTTCTCACAATTAATTATTATTTTCTAGCGTTATGTTGACTGACGAAGTTTAGTATTAGGACAGAATATCGCAGAGAAACTTTTGTATCTCCTAATCACTCTCTCCAAATTTTGTCGCACTAAGATTACCCGTTTGCTTCGATATCGAAGAACGCTATCGAAAATTGGTAGTACGTAAAATTACGATAATGCATTTACCTGTACGTGCTTGGTATGTGCTCTTAGAATCTCGAAATACAAAATTTCACCTGTACGCTTCATATACGTACACGTATGTATGTTAGACTAGCTCAAAATGACGCTATAAATACATAAAAATTAAGCAAATAATTATAATAATTAATAAAAAAGGTCTTAAGTCACAGTTGTCAAACATGAATAAACTAAAGTAAAATAATGTACGCAATCTATTTTTAATGTATTAATTGTTCCGTATTTAATTTTCAAATAATCTATAATTTAAAGATTGACTTGACGTAGGATAAAAATTTATGTGAATATCTTGAAACTAAAATAATAACTAAATGAATTATATATATATATATTTCTATGTATATATATTAGATAACTTTTTTATAGAAAATAATTAATGAATATTGAAGGAGTTGATTTTGCTATCTCACCCTCCCATCGTTAGATATCACTAACTGAATTCTTTTTTCTTTTGTTTTATTTAATAACTTTGGGGCTTGAATTTCTATTATACAAAAACACAAATTGTATGAGAATATATATATTAATTATACAATACAAAAATTATATCTAAGGAAACCATAAATTTTATTTTCTGAACATCCACGAATTGAACATATACGTGTTTGCGTTGGAATTTATAAATATCGAAAGAAGATATTAATTAACGCTTTCTTGTTTTTTAATTAACTCTTCTAGTTCCTAATAAATTAAAGAATATTTTAGATAATAAAATAAATAAACAATGACTGAACGAATAAATAAACAAACTTGATAATTGGATAACAATAATTGCTTGTATTAGAATAGAAATTTATATTTTCTTGAACGTAAGAAGATTGCTTTGAGTACAAGAAATATGTTTAAAAACACATTTCTTTGAACTAAAGAAGTCAATGGAATTCAGAGTAAAAGGTTGTGTATCTCTTTTACTCTTTTTCTGTTATTTTTTTATTGCATTCGTGATCCCAGAGCATTTTCTGCTTTAAATTACATTAAATTTCTCCTCTATAATCGCAATTGTATACCATTGTGATACGTTACACTGTGTGCGAGTGCATAAATATCTTGCAACAAATACATAAGATGGATGCATAGACCACTTTCATTCATACCGTCAACGGCTACTTTCCATCTTGTTTATGCACTAATAAATCTGGAATGGTGTAGCTGCGAGTACTTTTACATTATCCGCTTAGGATTACTGCAGCATGCAAGCGACATACATATACATATGTGCACATCTATGTATATGATATATGTAATTATTATATTCTACATATATAGTTGGACATTGTAAATATATTTTTATACTTGCCTATACTTGTCGTATAGGCGGCTATGGTGTAGACAATTAACGGCAATTGTCAGCCTGCGTAATTACATATAAATATGCAATCTCTCTAAGAACTGTCGGACTGGAATTTTCTTAAAATTGTTTAATTATCCTCGGTTGTTCGACGTTGTCGTAGAAATGTACGTAATAAATTAGCCTTGGGTTAACAATATACTCCCTACAATGCAATACAATACAATACGATAACCGCCTTTCAACGTTAATTGTCTTGTCGACAAACGGTTCCTTATTAGCGGGGGACGCTCGACGACTACGTTGTGAAGTACGTTTCTTTTGTATTGTGTTGGTAATCTTGTCGCTTTCTCGCTAATGCCATCCATTTGCTGCTAGTCGATAATATGCATATAATAGGGGAAAAGGATACTGTTCCGTGTGAAATTTCTGATCTTCCTAGGAGTCGTCAATCCGAACGTGATTATTGCGTATTGATTAAAACATCAGAACGCCGAAGTTTAAAGATGAACTTTATAGAATTACGGAGAATCCTAAAAACAGTTCGAGGAAATTATTCTTAGGAAAAGATGCTTCCCATAGTACAGTATCGAGAGTTCTGAATGGACTTGGTGACGATTTTCGACTACGAAGGCACTTTTGAAACTGGTTTCTACAACACTGACTTTTTACTAACGACGCGAACTTTTGTATTTATTATTAATTTCCATAATCACGATCAATGGGTTGAATCCTCACGCGATTAGACAACTAAGACACCAACAAACTTTTTCATGCAACATTTGGATGACATTGTTGGCGATTATTTAATAGGACCAATAGTTTTACCAGACAGATTAAGCGGGCAAAATGACAGAAATCTTTTCTCAAATAATCTACCTATCTTACTTGCGGAAGTTTCGTTGGAGACATCCCGCAACTTATGGTTCATGCATGATGGTGCCCCACTACATTTCATCTACCAACTAGGGAGCAGTTAAATAATAATTTGTTGAAAATTTCGATTGGCAAAGCTCGGCCAGTTGAGTTAGATTTTTCTTGCTTAGTCCACACTAATTCTTAACTTAGAAGATCTCCGCGACCGAATAAAATATAGCTTTCGTTTAGTCCAACGTAATCCTGGAATTTTTGAAGGAGCTCGACAAGCAATGGTTCGACGATGCGAAGCCTGTATTGCTTCTCAAAGCGTGTCAATAACAAATAGATATGAAATTTGTTCTTGTTTTAAATAATAAAAACTGCTGTTTGATTATTTATAATATTGCATTTTTTAAGAAAACGTTTTTAGACACATGTTTATAGGAACCTTTTTATAGTTTTGTTCTGTATATCACCCCGGTAATATTTGGCCAAGCAATTCAGATACTTTCTGTATATCATATATATGCTTAGAGTGGTTGACTATTAGGCTCAGGCTCCTGAGTTCAAATCCCGGAGCTGTTGCTTCTTAGAGTTGAGGTTTTCTTGAGAGCTGATTGAGATGGGATATGATACGTCGAACGGTTGGTACGCTTCCAGGTCAGGCATCGTGCGCTCGAAATCAACGTCCGGCAAGTACAGTGGCGGTCTTTTTCGAGCGGATTCGGTGTGTTTCCAAGTCACCAGTGGCAACGGAAAATAATTAATGTAGTAACAAGGCCATGGAACACTTTATACAATTAAATAACGGAACTTTAATTTAAATCATAGAATACTTAGCGCAATTTGCCCAGTGGAAGTCCTCCAAAGGTGAGTTAAAACCACAAAAATTGCACTATCAGAAGTCAAGAATCAAGGCAATGCTGATTACTTTTTATGGTTCACAAGGTAAAAGGTATTGCTCACAAGGAATTTGTCCCAGGAGGTGAAACTGTTAATGGGGAATGCCATCTACAACTTTTACATCGTTTATGCTTGAGAATTGTTCGAGTTAGGCCCGAACATCCAGTAGGAAAACAGTTGCTTTTATTGCACGTTCTTGACTAAAAAACAAACTTACGCACCCTCCGTATTCGCCTGATCTATTACCGTGCGATTATTTTCTGTCCCCGAAACTAAAAACTTCAATGAAAGAAGACTTTTATGATAATGTTTAAGTCATTCAAGCAGCCGTGACACAGGTGCGGAAGAACATTCCACAACCCGACTTCAAAAAGTCGGTTAGCCGCCCGTGCTATACGCGGTATTGAGTCTACAGGGACATATTTCGAATAAAAAAATTGTTCAGATCAAAATGTGTATTTCATTCTATATCTAAGAAGTTCTGTTATTTAATTGTCAGACTCTGAATAACCCTTTTAGGCCCCCTCACCACCAAAAAAAGCAGAAAGATTTGTCAAAATTTGCTTTACGTTTAATAAAACTATTCTTATCGTGTAACGAAAAAGGAAGTATCATTAGCTTGCGTATATCATGTCTCTTAAGCGTTCTAAATTATCAATTTACTGGTCTTAGATAATTAATTAATGGATAAATTCAGAAATTGTTCCGCAATATTATACAAACGGTAGTCTTTATGACTACATATAGAGTATTTATTTCAGCGAAATCATTCGAGATATCATTAATGAAATTATGTCGTATTAAACTGTGGACCATCGTAAATAAATACCGGCAATTAAGTAACTGTTCGTATAATACGTATTTTATGTTCCGGACGGTAGGTATCGCAGTTACGTAAAGTGTTGCGTAAACGTTGCGAGACATGTTGGAGATAGGCACCTCTCTATGTGTATAGACTACGAGAAACGATCTAAATACGCTTACTTCTATTCTTAACGTTGCGCTCTTTCACGGAATTTATTGAACGGAAAACAAATCGGCAGATATATGAGAGGCGAGGTCGCAGTTCCTGATAATTGAGTAACGCTAGACGGCAATTTAAAGCGTTGCAAATTTTTCATTGATTCTTCTCGCGTCGTGTTATCTCATTGCTCTAACAAACACATAGGTATTTTGCAGTTTCAGTCGTGGAAATGGTTATTGCACGTGCGTCATCAATTTTCTCTTTAAACGCTAATTTTAGAGAAATTACGGTGGTAGGCAATGTAGTAGATTACTGCGTAAAAAAGTTATCCATTTTTCGTTTAGATAGGCTGGTAGCGTCAAAACTATTTTATTGTAATGCCCAAAGCGCAGTTGACACTATATCTATACTGTTTACTAAGGCTGCAGAAACAAGTGCTTTCGCGGCTCGGTTACTATGAATATTAATAATAATAAATGTAATTACTTATTATTTTAGTTCGATGTGTTGTTGATGTAGAGTGACGCAAAATTCGTTGTAGTATTGTGTTATTAACATACCTTCCAGTGCTGACTCAGTCATATTCCTACGCCGAGGTGAAAATATGTTGGTATATTTGGAAAATGAGCCTTCTGCGTCTAATGATGTAGTGCAGGAATTTAAGAAGGCTCCGCTACATATTAGCACTCTTGGTTTTCAGTTAAATTCTCATCTATAGACACTATAGTTTCAAAATTGGGATTCTTCTACTATCTGTTAGATTTCCTAACGCGGCTTTAAGGCATATGTGGGCAACAACCGGCCCGCTGTAAGATTTGATCCGGCCCGCGAGACATTTTGAAAAACCCAATTAAAAAAAAATTCACGATTTCATTATAATATTGTACCTATTTTTTTCATTTCATTTTCTTATTTTAATAAATTGCATTATAATAACATTGTCGTATTATTTCATGTCTGATATCTATCACCAAAACTTATGAACACCACTTTAAAATGCACTACTTTTAAACGCGGCCCGCGAACGTATTTGCACACTAAAGTTTGGCCCACAACATGTCAAAGGTTGCCCATACTTGCTAAGGTAATCTACTACATTTAACGTTTTATGTAATAGCAGCTTGGTATTCTCTAATTTGGAAATAGTATCTAAAACAAACGAAATTTTCGGAAATTTGCTTTATTATTTTTTTCCGTATGTGAAACTAGCCGCTGCAGATTTAAATTTAAGGTAGAAGGTTTAACAACGTGCAAATTTTTCTCATAACATAAAACAGCTTTAAACCACCTCGACAATACCGGCTGTGCTGGCTGAGAAATGCCCGGTCAGGCCTGTATAAATTCACGAATGCATTTTGGAGATTTAATCAAAACTTTTGTGGTAGAAACTATGAATTGATCTACTTTTAGATAACTGTTTATAATAAATTCAGCTACAAGATGACATGCATGAAGCAAACAGGTTACATGAAACAATTGAGGATAATGTTGTTTTAGTAGGTTCCCAGCTTTAATCATGTTCGAACCCCCTTCTGTAACCAACATTACAAATTGGGTTGCCGACATATAAGGTTTCTATAGTTTCTACTATCCTTTCGGCGTTTGTCTTCTGTAATATTATACTACGTAAAAGAAGAAGCAAGGATGGCTCACCGCTTTTTAAACTACGCACTAACACGTTTGAAATATAATCCTTTCTTACATTCGTTGTTTGATCTTTTAATTCTGCCTTTATGTAATCCGTGATCGTGTTTTTCACCCGATGAAAATTATACGAACGTATTTTTCCCAAAACTTTAGAAATTCTTCATTGCCTACAATATTTTGCGCAGTGTTGCGCACACTTAACATATAAATAAAATCATATAGAAATTTATAATATAACATGTCTCTTACACACAAAAATACTGTACGGTAAAGTGCTAAAATGAATAACAATATATTTAATAATAAAATGTTGATATTGTAAACAATGCACCTAATAATGCCAGTGTATTCTAATGTCGGAAATCGGTTAAGAAATCTATTAACAACACTCGCCCAACATAACAAAGAACGCCGTCGATTCGGCGTCATCAATCTAATCTGGCATTCATACACATACTAACCATACACTTATGAAACTCGACTTCGGGGGTGTCCGACCGCTTTCGAAATATATCAACGCCGCCAATAAGTACACACTCGTAAAAGCGAAAATGAAAACGAAGCAGCGGATGAACCAGTTAGAAATATTCCTGGTGTATTAGGAAAAAATGGTCATCGTTGGAAAACTTAAGCACTAAGACAAGATCGCACAAGACTCGAAAATATATTTGGCGGACTCTGGACCGGCTTGGAGTTTATTGTACAACCAACAAATGATCGATATTATTGTTATATGACATTCAAATGAAGAAATTACTCCTAAATGCATATTAGGCAACAGAGTTGCACAAGGCCTGTAAATAAGAGCGAAGTGAATTCTCAAAATTGAAGTCCCTCTGCAGCAAAATGACGTCGGATGTTGCTTTTGTGCAACATCTGCAAAAGGAAAGGCAGAAAAATAAGTTTTTCTTGTTGCATGCTATATTGCACGGAGTAAAGGGTTATGCTGTCCTATACAAATCCAAAAAACTGAAAAGCCAGCTAAGAATACCTAAGACTAATTTTCCCAAAAGAGCTTACAAGTATTAGCATCAAACTACACCAGTATATACACCTGAAAGTTCGAATTTTCTATTTATTTGTTTTGAAAAATATGCTTTATGTTAGTTATTTTTCACTTCATAAACCACGATTTTTTTCTACAAACTCTGTAAGACTAGTTATTCTCCCGAATTCATTACATATTCAACTTTTTGCTTTTTTCTCTAAAAAAGAACTTTGCGTTTCTGAGACCCGAGTGCGAAGTACATATCTCAAAAAGTATGATATTCCAAGATTAAATTTTGGTATTTCATTTAGTTGGGGATAGAAAAATGGAAATAAATATATTTCTTTATACCAAACCCGGATAAACACATCGCCTACATCTTTACAATATTCAAATCTAAATTATTATTCACATCCTTTCAAGAGCAATCAATTTTGAGATGAAAAAAAAAACGGTTCCCTATTCATATTTTTAATGACTATTATCGTTCGCGAGTTTTTTTTAAGGTAATGTAGTCACCGTGAGATCTCGGTATTAAAAAGTATGGAAGCAGTCGTTTCGTTAGTATCATAGGCGAGAAAGGTCAAACGTTTTCTTTTCTCCATATAGAAAATAAAGCGAGCGTGTGTTTGTCTGATATACATCATGAACTACACATAACCCGGTTACGTGGTAAAATCTCGATCGTTTTGTAATATGAATTGCGAGTGGGTCGTAGCGAGTAGGCACGGGTGTGGTCGTTTCGCGGTTCTTTAGATATCGGCTACAGGTATTCCGCAATCGTTTGTTCCTCGATACGTATTTAAGCCGAATGATATTAGATGCTTCTCGCAAATATTTACTGACTCGTTAGTCGTTTTTAAACATCTGCATTATTTATAACGTAATTGTATGGAAAATACTTATTGAACGCTTTACTGTAATATTTGCAAATTAGTAAGCTGTTAAGTACTTAGAATTTTGGCAGATCCTTTGAATAGGTTTGCTACGAATTCGATACCTTGATGCGTAACTATTTCTTTGGGAATTCCACATTTTAAAATAAAGTTCTTTACAAAACAGCTTACTGCGGTATCAGCTTTCGGGTACTCGTTCTCTACGAGTTTATCGAATTCGCACTATAACTTTCATTATCTTAATTCGACGGTCTATTAATGTCCAAATATACTTTCGCGAAAACAGAGACAGCTATTGAACTAATTCTAATGGTTCTACTTTAGATCTAGAATGTTTGCACCGTTGACAATCATTGCATTTATACGAACTTTAAAACGTCGTCTCTTCAGTATTCTCAAAAATAATATCGCTTGATATTAGTACACATATGATTAATACCAGCGTGCCTATCGGATGTAGGTAGATAAAAATCATTGGGAGTTAATTATCTAATTCGTTTTCGATCGATTCGTTTTGCTTGACTTATAATACCTATCTTAATATTCAGGTCTTTGAGCTTATTAGCCTCTTTAGATAATCTGGCAATTAGGTAATTCAAAAAATAAAGGCGATCGTTTTCGTTTGCCCAACATTACAAATTATGGATCTCTAGCAAGATTTTTTTATTTTTCTTATTTACACCTTTTTCAAAGGTACTATGAGGCACTCCAATTAGGATTAGAATTACAGAGTCATCCTGTAGAAAATGTTAAAGGTAAAGTTAAAATACTGTGATTAAATTTCAAGTCATGTTTTGTGTACCTTACATCTGGAAACAGCACATTAATTTGAAACTAAATAGCTAATCTAAAGCTAAACTCTACATTTAGAATTTTACAAAGATCAGAAATACATTAAATAAACTCTCTCTTAAAATAATCAAGGTTGTTTGGAATGAACATTTCAGAAACATTTGAAGATATTAATCTGCTAACAATATCCAGATTTATCTGCTGATAATACGTTTATCCTTACAGTCGATGCCTCTGGTTACGCAGCAGTGATACTTCTTTTAAATTCAGATAATAAACCAATTGCATACCCCTGTAGAACACTAAATAAAGTTGAAATACAATACCCTATAACTGAAAAAAAGCTCTTAGCAATTGTCTGGACTGTGAAACACTTGCGACTCATATGGTCCTAAATTTAATATTTTTACCGTTCATAGACCGTTAATCTACTTATTTGGTATGAGTAACCGTTCTTCGCGTTTAGGAACATTTGGATTAGTATTAGAAGAATATCATTTTACAATAAATTATATAAAGGGGAAGGAGAATGTAGTAACGGATACATCATCGACAGCGTTCGTATATTCCGAAGATCTTAAAGATATATCTGATAACGCATTTGTAGTAACTAGGTCGCTCACTAAAAAAAATCAAAGAGCAGTTCTGAATCGAAAGAAGCTAAGAAGATATTCTTGTGTTTAAGTAAGCTTGAAAATTGCGCATTAAAACAAAACAAGAAAACACTTACTTAGAACATGTACTAAAAAGAACTACGTTATGAAGCATTTTCAGATACAACTTGACATGAAATTTAAGGCTTCCAAGCCTCTCTCCAGTTAATTCTTTGGTTACCAGTATTAACACCATAACGTTCATTAAACGACAGGTCAATATCTTCCAACGTTTGTGTCTTTAACAACTCCATCTAAATTTATCTCTAAAATTTCTAATGTCTGCAAACACTTACCTATAGTTATGAACAATCGGAATTTATTTGGGTGACAGATTTAATTAATTCTTTTAAATTTGAATACATTCGATAGGAATACAAGACTTGCAAACAATCTCATTGTAAACCATAGAAAATAAAGAAAAATGTTTTTTTTTTATGACAGAAAAAGAAAATGTATTTTGAATCGAATGGTGGTTGATTCAATTTTTTTGTCTTAAAACAAGATACAACGAAACTATGAGTTTAAAACCATAATTTTGTTCGTGATTTCCAACACATAACACAACGTGTGGTAAGTAGTATCATTTGCAGCTTACAGAAACGGACTATTAGGTTAAAAATTGTATTTCGGAATAAAACCATTCAATAAACTACTTGTTATTTCTATAAACTATATCAATCATTTATTGCTAATCAGTTAAATATTTTTGTATCGATAGCAACGGTACCTTGTCAAATTAACTGGAATGCTTTCATAATAGGAGTCAAATAAGCTGCCCTACTCATTTGTTGCATTTAAGCGTCGTCATTGTTCGTTTGCATTCGATGTTCGTCTTGCAACGATTGTGCAAAAGGTGTTCGTGCTAAGCTACAGGATTGGTAATACCCTTTGTGGCTACCTCACGCTAATGGCGAAGCAAATAGCCGAAATCAATACACGTTAAGTCTATGCTGCATACATACGTGTGTTACGAATATTTAGTAGAGCGGCAAACGTTCCATGAACCGTAGAGACCTCGCATCGAAAGTACATCTCTGATCTCCGTTCGTCCGTAACTCTTACTCTTACTTATTTCCACAATGCGGTTGGACGGTTACGAAATGAACGTTTGTTCGTTCCGTTCGCTCGCAGTAAATTCAACGGAGAACACTACCATAGTCCATTGGTTCCGTTCACATCCATAATAGCAATATCATCGGCTACTCGATGTGGCGATTCCGTATCTTACGTGTACATTTATAGAAATCTCGCCAGCGCTCGAAATTAAACTAAAAATTTTTAATATATTATTAGTTAATTATTAACACAACCGGGAAAAGTAGCACAAACTGATGCAAACCTTCCTTATTTTCTATTTACGTACTGTAATGGAATTTTTGCGGATTTTGTTTTACTTTATTTGGCTACTTACTATTTTAGGTTTGCTTGCTTTATCCTTTGTCGTTACCCTTTAAAACTAAATATATTGTGAGAGAGGTTGTAGTATTGGACTCTCTCGGGTTGTTGTTGGGATATAACTATTAGACTAGACAGATAGATGCATTTCTTTATATAAAACTTTGCATATGATCAATCTCGCAAAATTCATTTTCGCTCTTATTATTTAAAAAATTCCGTTCTTTTAAAAAAAGGAGTCCCTTTATTAACAAGAAAAGGGAAGCAAGAAACTACGTCGTTATAAAGTTTGTATCGCACAAAATTATTGCATAGATGCAAAATCTATTATAAAATTACGCCAATTATAATCACATCCACAATTAATATGTCGATCTCTAGAAGTACTTACGTCACATAGAAGGCATACCGAAAGCAATTGTTAACTAATATCATACTGATATCTGCACGTGGTCTAGTTAATAGACTTGGTGTGAAGAAGAACTAAAATAGACCAAAGATGTAGCCATGTATAAGAGTTTCTCTTTTAGGGATGTCTAGGGATATTTTAAGGAAAATCCAATATAAATAGTACATCGGAAATTTCATGACCTTGGTACCAATAGACACCGGTAATAAGGAATTTATAAAACTACTTTTCCACTCAACAGGAAAAGGGTTAAGTCAAATTTTGCACCAACAAATTATTAACGCGTCTCTCACCGTAAAAAAAAGTTACACAATTCTAAAGCTATTTGGAATTTGCCAAATTGCATGTAACGTTTGTGATAAAGTTCATATTGGTCAAATGAAGGCGTGTATCGAAACAGAGTTAATCTTAGGGGCTAAGTGCCTTTGCTTCGATAAACCAGAGTTCGTTACCACTCTAGCGCAACAGAGCACGTGGTGGTTACTTAAAAAATCTATACTGTTCTAGAGTATTAGACGTGTACGAAACCATGAAAGAGAAAAAACATTTTCTCGACCTGGAACCATCTCCAATTGTCCAATTGTACGCCCCAGTTTGATAGATTTATTACCATAATACATATGCTCTGCTGAAAAATACCAATTCTTTTCTTTTTCTCCTTTTCGAAGAGATGCAGATACATTTGAGAATACCCGATAAGCTGTAAAAAGTAGGTAATTTAAGAATATTTAGAGCTTACGTAGAAATTATTGCATGCAGTTATAATTTTCACATTTCATAGTAGGTAGCTCGGCTGACGATGAGAGCTCACACGCTTCTGAAATACTGTGTCCCGAATAAATAATTAATTTGTGTGGTGTTGTCACTGTAACAAAGAAATCACAGCACAACACTGTACAAAGATGTACAGCCATCTCTGCATGTTTCAATGTTCGGTTGTATGTATACACTGTATGGTTTGAAATATATTTAGCACTGCTATGTAAGCTAGGAGAACTATCTCGTTGGAATGTCTCTTAGATTACATTTGACTCAACTTGTATACACTAAACACTTTTTATTTTAGATCCTGGTTATTTTACTTCAAATCAACTTCTAGATTATCCTTGGTTAGCTACTTAATACAATACGAATGACCGGACGACCACAAAATCAATCGATTTGATATAGAAAACCGTATAAGTAATTGCATAGTCCGACAATATATGCAGGAATGTTTGCATAAATCAAACCAGATGTTTACTTACCAATAAGTATACGCACAGGCATATAACACCTGTTTACCGAGCGTCACAGAAACTACTTGTTATTCCTAAAGGTAAAATGATAAATGAAAAAAAGAGTGTTACGTACATTTTAGGCATCTCTTTAGCAATATTTCTAATATATTTGTTTTTTTCACAATGCTTTTCAGGTCTTCGGAGTTGTTTGATAATTATGAATAACACAAATTAAATATTGTGGAAATTAAAAATTTTAATTCTTCTTTATAAACAATAAGGTTACAACCATCATTTTGTGTTAATATTCAACAATTACGATTTGAGAGATCCGAATTATCATTTCGCTAGCTTCTGGCTATACCTTGGTGTTTCTTCTGTTAATATTTTGGGTTTAATAAATATCTGTGAGCGTACCCATAGATACTTACGTATCTGTGCCCGCATATTAAAAGTTTATTAACTCACTTTTAACTGGGGCTTAATGATGAACGTGTTTTATTTGGGAAAGATTCTGTACGTATTTTTTTTTCTCAAATCTCTCTGTCTTATCTCCCGATGGCGGATATCTATCGGAAAAATGTTTGCTAGATACAAAGAGAATTGATTCATGAACATTCTTCTGCACTCGCCGTAGATAAGACTAAATGTAAAGGGATTCTTATAATGCACGGATGATTTTAATTTGCCCTTTTATCTTTAAAAATAACGAAGGTTTTGCCTGCAATAGAAAATAGGAAACATCCGGTATATATATCCACATACACATGTACGCTCACGACGCGTGCACCGTGGAATTAAATATGCTAGATCCAATTCGAAACGGTCTCCATCGCTGGGCGAGGATCGAGTTCTTATTCGCGATGTCGCTTGCGAAAGGCCGTTCAACAAGGACAAATCGTAATCGTTAGCCACGATGAAGGAAATAAATTTAACAGTTCAGGGCAGAATTTGCGATTGTATTTCGTCGAGCATTTGCAGTTAACTTAACGCTGTTTATATGATAATCGTAGCAGGATATCCGCCGATTTCTTTTTTTTTCTACTTTCAATACGGCGTATTAAACTTTCGCAGAGATGTAGCGTGTAATTTATTAATAATCACTTAATCAACGATGCCACTAAACATATTTATATGGTAATATTTACAAATGATAACACTACATTCAATTTTTATTTCTTCTTTATTAAACACGAACAATTTTATTTTGTTTTATTTAGCGATACAAAAGTTCCTTATAAAACGTCAGCTTTAGGGAAAGAATAATAGACATTAATGACATAACCATATAGGTACTATATATTGCTACTGTGGTGTGTAATTAAGAGTTTGTTTTCTTTACTTTCTCTTTATATTGAGCTTTAGAGCATTTCGATATCACTGTTCAAACTTCTTAAAACATGTTAAGTAGTATAATTTCCATTCAACTTATCGAAACAAAATATAATTTGAGATATATTGAAATTAAAATATTAAATTTCTTGAGTAGAAACTATTTAAGGAAAGCAAATACATCAAAATCTTCACGTGATGGTGAATGAGGTTTGCAGAAACGCATAAGATGCATACGATATGCTAAGGTATAAGACAGGAAAACATAGTAACCAGCATAATCGATAACAACGTGTATTTGAATTTATCCCTTTTTTTTCAGTTCTTGCCGCTCCTTTTATTGGGAGCGGTGCTAGTATGTGATTTGGAAGCGCGAAGGATCCGTGTTAGGCCGCAGGATGATCAGGACGACGCTGAGTACTACGAAGAAGAACCCCAGGATTCGCAAGAGCAAAGGGTCGTGTACATATCGGCGGCGGACCAGTACAACGGTTTATTCGGACAACCGTCCGCTTCGTCAAGATCATCGTCGCCGAATTACATCCAATCGGACGCCAGATCAGGCGTCAGCGCCGCGAAGACGCGTACGAAAGAGCCGGCGAAGAGCCCTCCGGTCCAGACGATAAGGAATTACAATAAAGTCAATGACGACGGTTCGTTCACCTTCGGGTACGAGGCGGCGGACGGCAGTTTCAAGGAGGAGACGCGAGGCACTGATTGTGTGGTCCGAGGCAAGTACGGTTACGTCGATCCGGACGGCAACAAAAGAGAATTCACATACGTCTCAGGCAATCCATGCGATCCAAACGCACCGAGAGAGGAGGAGCAGGAACAAGACGATAGGATCAGGGAGGACGGGAGCAGTGATTCGGATAGCGTTCCGAATTATCCGACGAGGCCGATAAGGCCGATACGACCTATCGCGCCGACAGAAGCGCCGAAATCGCCGATTACGCTCTTCCAAAATAATTACGTTAGAGACGAGGAGGACGATGTCGAATCGGGGGCCGTATTGAAGCCGCAACCTATACAGGTAAAGTAGTGTATAGGAAGTTGTTCTTCCGTCTATACCCACATATGTCATATCGTGAATCTTCAAAATTAATCTGCCGGAAAAAATAATCGAAAACGAAAAATCGGTCGTAAATTTCGGAGGAAAACTAATTATATCGCATCGAAAACTAATTATATTGCCTCTTATATGAAAGAAAAAAATAAATCGTTTAGTTAAGACAATCGTTATATTTATTGTTACATTTTATTGTTATTAATGCCTCTTTAATATTGATTTTTGCATTTTCGGTTACAGCCGGCCCGTTCACGACCGGTCTACATCCCTCGTCCATCCCAATACGTGATCCCCGAGACGACCACCGAGGCGCCGGCCGCCTACCGACCATCGCAGCTGTTCTCTGCGATCCCGTCGAGCACTCCGTCGTCGCTGATCTATAAGAATACGATAACGCCGTTAAGCATAACGCCACGACCCGCGCTACGTTTGGATCCCGTCACCACGTACCGTCCGCAAACATTACAGTTCGCCGCGACGCCGAAGCCGCCGCTTCTCTACACTAAGCCGATAGCGTCCTACACGCCCAAACCGATAGCAGCCTACACGCCGAGACCGATAGCGACGTACACGCCAAAATCGCCGATATTCGCTTACACGACACCAGCTAGCGTAACGCCACCGCAACCTGCTAGAACCAATATCGATTTCGACGCCGAATTCCAGAAGTTCCAACAGGAAAATAACGTGGTCCAGCCGACGCCCGCTACATCTCTTCCTAAAGCCGTTACCACTAAATCGGCTACGAGAATCGCGGCGCCCACCACCACCAGCGGTCCCGTTTATTCCTCGGCGCTGCTCTACGATCCATCCTCGGGACAATATAATACGCAACTGTACCAAACCTTACCGCAGACCGACGGTGATTTTACGCTGAAACAAAAGATCCAACCGTACGTCCATCAGCCTCAACCGCAAGTGGCGAACTTTCAGCAGTTAGCGCAACAAAGTCCGCTTTACAAAGTTCAGCCGTCGGCGAGACCGGCAGCCAATCAGGCGCTCTATCAGCAGCAGCAATCGGAATTGCAGTTCCAAAATTCGGCGCAGCTCTACACGCAGCAGCAGAAGGCCAGACAGCAGCAACAGCAGACGCAACAACAGCCTCAGATACAATCGCAATCTTACCAGCAGCCTCTTCAGCAGCAATCTTCGCCGCAACAATTCTACTACATTCAACCACAACCGTCGTACACGACGGGCAGTCAGATCGACGCGTTCCTCAGAGGGCACAATATACAATTTTAAAATCTCGATTACTCATATTACTCACCCTGCGGTGACGTTGAGAACCAGTCAAAGACTCTAAATTCTATAGGAATATGCGGCATTGAATGTAGACGTATTAATCTTTAAAGGGAAAGAATTCTTTAGAAAGAATGCAACATCAAAACACTTTACTTGGGTGTTCGCAGAAGCCTCAAATTCAAATTCGCTCCAAATAAATTCTTATGTAGGAGAAAGTGTTAAGAAAGTACGGAATTTGGAAATATTACGGAGCGCGATTACAAAATTATTTCATTAGTGCGAAAGTTGATTAACTTCTATTCCGTTCGTACTTATTTTAAAATCGAAATAATTACCGTTTCAAAAGATATAAAGCAAAACAAAAGTAATAAATTGCGTCCCGTGATATCGCTACGGCGCACTTAAATAATGGATAATAATAATCAAATTTCGAACCGTTATAGTGAAAGTAAATAAACGAAGAGGGAAAATAATACGCAATTTTGATCCAAATAATATACATTCGTGTGTGTATGCGTATTTATGTATGCAAAACTTGTACGAGGATCGTTACCATTACGTAATTTGACAGGTTGAACGGTTACCGTTAATTCTTATCGCTTTCCCCGCCCTAGTTCCATTCTCTGGCATTGTCTCTTTCATAAATCGAATACATTGGACAAGGCTGCGAGTTGTAATCATTGATTGTTTTTATGCCTAATCAAGTTAAATGTCGTATAAACGCTACATTGAAAACAGATAGATTGTAGTTATGTTTGACAGTCCCGATTTTAATCAAAACCGGATCTTTAGAATAAATTTGGCGATTGACTATGAATATAAAAGTAAAATAGCAAGTCGACCATTGTGTTTAGATTAAGCGATAATCCACTACAGTATTAAAGAAGTTGTAATATCTTGCAAATAGTAAACTAATGCGAAAATACTGCAATTATACATTTTAATTGCTGCATGTACCTATGTGACATAACGGTTAAATCATTTTCATTTATTTCATGTGTGTACATACAATAACAAATTATATATTAAAAATACACGTAATAAACTTGTTTTTCTTGTGCAATTTTGGAAAGTAGACGGGAATTAACTAAATATACCGGAAGCATAAAATACGACATTTGACATAAGAGATTTAAATATGAATGCCCTTCTTGTCCTATCGCACACTAACGAATAACTTATTCTGGTTTATGAAATGAATGAATTAGAGATTAAATCATTAGATAAAATAGATGAAAGGTATTTACCTGCAGTCTCTATTATTCGTCCGACTTTCATAATTTCCTATTACTATTATTGTTTCCGACGGTGTTGTTTAGAAATCGAATTTCTGCGAGAGTATTTCTCTGTTGAGAACTTTTTAAAGAATTCTTTTCGTCGATATTACACGGTTGCGGCTTTGTTTAACCGTGCCGAATTTACGAAATATGTAATAGCGGCTAGTTTGTACATAGATAATGCTGTTATCTTTCTTCTGTCTTCTTCTTCGATTAATTGATGTCTTTTTTCTTCATTTCTTGTGTGTTTAATACTTGTACCTATTTCTATTACTGCAAGAAGTAAAGTATTATTATATATTTTTATTATATTGCGCATAACGTAAAGTGAATACTGTAATATTATTGTTTGTAATATTTTAAATTAAATAAAATGTTACGCGTAAAACTAAAATGTTATATATTGGAGTAGATGGAATATTTTGAAGGGGTCCCAGCAGAAAACTATTAAGCGTTGATTAAGGTAAATACCGTTTACTCCAGCTTTTATTCGAATGCGTTATTTTCACTCCAGATTAGGCAGCCAGGATGAAAGTGAAATGTCGAGGAAAATAGTGAAGAAAGTGCGGACGTGCTCGCTACATAAGTATATCCTTTAACAAAGTTGGACATTTGGTATTTGCCACAGCGTGTATTTATGAACGCTAATCGAATTTACTGAGGTATGTACGATGTAGTTACGCAAGTAGGAACATGTTCAGAATCGGCAAGCATTTTCATTAGAGAAATCGTAAAGTAAGTGGCATTACGAGGCCTGCGGATACTGTTTCTATGTAATACTTGTCAAAAAGTATTTAATAGTTGACATTGTTAAGAATACATATGTACAAGTTTATAAAAATGGTTTACCAACAAAAACGTTAGAAATTTAGAATTAACCACAATAATAACTACCAGTCACATTCAAATAATTTGTATTTTATACTGAAAAGCAATCGACGAAATTATGTTCCGAAAATAATATCGTTGAATTGATTTCCTTTGCTGTATTAAACCGAATGGATTCTTGTGCTCTAATTTATGACTATTTTTTTAAACATATCACGCGATGAATTTTCAATGATCTGCTTAAGCTTACGAATCGTTCATCATCGCTTACTCTCGAACATCTAAAATTGAAGATACCTGCCTAGAAAAGAATCCAAAGATGAGAGATCGCACAACCCTGGCGGGTAGTTCACATTTCCGTCCAAGGAAACTTTTCGGACAATTGCAATTTCCGTGAGTTGTACAGCTTTGTTAAAGAAAAAATATTGTTTAACCCTATTATTTAGCAGTTCACAAATGTTTTATGGTATTCCTGCAGCTCTCGCTGTTAACATTAACGTGAGTTTCCTGATCATATTCAAAAGTTGTTAGAACCATTAGTCCCGGACTCCAAATATCTCGCCAAGCAGTGACACAGTCGGAGAGGCAATTCTTGGAATCACTTGAGGATTTCCATCTGTTCAAATCCTATCACTTTCCTTGTTCACGAGCCCCTTAAGCTAGAAATACGCTTCGTCCAAGAAGATACTTTTCGCGTCAAAATCTGGATTGACTTTTAGCTGCTTACAACCCAAGTTGCGAAAGTCTCACACACACGATTATCGGCAAGTTTGACTTGTTGAGTAAACTGAATTTTATAAGCTTTCAGGTGAAGATCGAGATGCAAAATGAGATAATAAATGGAGCATTTATGTTGACCACAAATTTCTCGCAACGGAAACCGAATATGCATTTTTATGATAACTTTTAAGAACTTCCAGTCGGTTTGGAATTGATAATGACTTGCCAGCCATTACTGGAACAAGTGTGACAATATAGCGACGAGATTCCAAGAAGTATTGCCATTTACATATGTATGCTTAAGTTAAGCAGTTGCCCAATTGCATAAATCGTTAGAACATAAAACACGGATTAACTAGTGTGTGCATAAAAATAAATTTGAAACTCTGCTTCGATAACGTACGACTTGTTCGCAGGCAATGAATAAACTGGAACATCTCGAATGTTATACTTAAAAGTTTACCACATCAAAGTTTTATTAAAACCATTTGAACTCAATTTATAATTGCAATAACAGCAGTATCAGTGACGTGATTTGGAAACCTTCGCAACTGGAACTCAATTCATTTTGAAGATGCAGAAAAGGAGCAACGTTTGTTTAAATGTATCAATTTGCAGATGGGTCATTACGTAGAAAAGCTGAAAGTGGTAATATATGTATCTATGCACAATATTAGCGAATACCAGTAAAACTCGGAACAAAGTGTACAACATTTTATTTACATATTTTCTTGATCATTGCTCACCATCACTAAAAAGAAAATGATATCTTGCTTTTGTTACTTGTTTGCTACTCTCTTAGGTATATGCGATGTCCTAATCGGCGAACTTCTGCCGTTAGCTGCCGCATTCTTCTTGATCGGTTCGGGAATCTTTGATCTCTTCGCGGAGGATTGTCGCGACGTTGTACTGCTAATCGCTGATACGTTCTCGAACAAGCAGCCGCTATCTTCACCCGTAATCGCCTGTTTTGCACTGTCGCTTCTTCGTCTACGCTCGTCGGCTTGCCGTTGCTGCTGCGGTTTATCTCCTGTTGCCGAGATGCCGCTCTTTGGATCGGCGCTTCTTCCTCCGTTCCTCAACGGTTTCTTGAGTTTCTCCAACAGCTCGGGATGAACCTTAATACTAGTACTGATCGTATATTTGTTCTTCTCTGCTGATTTAAAAGGATTTTCCTGTTTCGTTTCCAGGTTGAAGATCTCAGCCGCTTCGAAGTCCTTTTCGACCTTTATTTCGCCGTTGGCCTTTTTCATTTGCCAATCAGGCGCCCTTCTGATTGGCAACAGCGTGGAATAGAGCGAATAAGAGGGATTCGCGTGGAATACGGTCCGGCGCGCGGTCATGTCTTGAACGGGACGGAAGTTGCCCTGCAGTGGTTGCTCCTCGACGTTGAGCAAGGAACGGAAAGATTCCAGCTGATTTTTACACGGACGTTTGGAAATGAGAGAAATTTACGTTAAAATATACTTCAATACCATGCACTACGCTGATATTGTCTCCTAAACCGTAACTTAGGACAACATGCACTCACACTCGGCATCTTTTCTATATGATCATTTGAACTTGCAAATCTTAGCAATTCTTAACAAAAGTGCTTGGAATTCGACTAAAACGAAACGGTTTTTGTTAACGTAGCATTTTTATTAATTCTAGAATTGCTTAGAACTGCGCAAGTTCGAACAAAGTCCAAATATTAGCCAGTTACCTGCTCTGAGGAGACGCCAATCGGTTCTCTACTTATTAACCACAGCAGAACGTGAATGCATTCACTCGTCGTTACCGTACCCCAATACATGAAATAATCCTCTTCAAATGCGAACGTTAGGAAGCTTAATGGTAGATTGTCCAAACGGGCCGAACTGTGCGGCATCTGAATGTACGGCATTGCTTCGGTAAGTAGTTCGATTGCGGCATTTCGACCAGCCTGCAGCTATTTAGTGTAATAACGGAAGAAAGAAAAGTGTTAATTTTGGAGGAAATGAGCAACGATTGCATTCGTATCGATTTGCAACGTACACATACTTGATTCTAGAGATACCTTTAACAGACTCTAGAATAGACCCTACTTCAAGATCATCTATTGAAAAATACTACAATTTTAAAGAATCCAATATCATGGTAATTTGTGTAAATATGACTTTAACAAATGCGTATTTCGAAGATTACAAAAACTATTTTTTTTAGAAAATTTAATGAATATATATATATATATATATCTATAGATAGATAGAGAGAGAGAGAGAGAGACTGTTAAAGGTATCTCTATTATAATGCCGTAATTTTTTCAAAGTTCATGATGAACTTTAGGGTAGTGAATTCTTTTATTTAAGAATTTTGCTTTGTGTAAATGCTTTATATATTTACAAGGACAAGTGACAATGTATTAATAAAAAATTATGTTTTATCACTTACAACTAAAGACCGGAGTGCAAAGCGCAAAAATTTAATTTAATTTATTCTTACACTGATTAAAGTTAATTAACTTTAGTCAGTGTAATACATCTACATACAATAAGTAAATTGAAATACATTTTTGCACTTTGTATATAATCCGGTTTCTACTTATAACGGTCAAAGTTCAACACAAACCTAAAGTAATCGCTAAACTAACTATTAATAAATAATTTTGATGCAGTAAAGTTTTTTTCCTCAGACACGCAATTTGATGGTTTCGTAGATCGGCTAATCAAATTGAACGTCGACGACAGAAGGTTACAAGGTTATTCAATGTATTCGACGGAATCAATGGCGTTTTTCCCGGTTTCTGGGTCCTTTCTTGTTGATTAAGGGTCTCTTTTTTTCCAAAAGAAAAGGAATTTTGTGAAATGAATTAAAGGCTGAGTTATATATTAAAAAACTGTGGTCGACGATTATATAAAGAAATTTATTGATCTTGCATCATGTTAATTGCTAACTATCAGAGGGAGTCCAACAATATATTCTCCCTCACAATAATATAGGATTAAAGAAAATTACTAATGAGAAAATTAAGTAAAATGGCAAAGATAAGTAAACAATGAAATAAAAACTGGGCATGTTCTTGAGGAGAACAGAGGTCCTACAGAAATCCCATTACAATATCGCAGGTTTCTCGGCAACCCCACGTGGCTCTTGTTTATCTGATAAATGGTACACCAATTTTTGCGTTGTTCATTGTGGAGCAGATGTTGATTATTCGGTATGGAGTTGTTTTTTTTGGACGTGAAACTTTGGTCTTCTGTCGCAGTGTTCTAATATTAATGTTCGTTTCAGTCCCGTATGCGGTGGGCATGTCAATTCTGTTCCATATAGCTGGCTAAATTTTATTGCTGAGATAGATGTGCAGATAGTTCTTTGTCTATGGTGTCTAGTTTAGTTCTGGTGTCCCGGATTAATGCACGCACTCTCTCGTGCATGCATTAATCAAATCTAAAAGATTCACAAACTGCGGTACATTCGGCAATTGAAAGATATCGTAAAAATATAAATTTCTGAAGATTGTTTTAAATTTACATGCAAATGGTAATAAGAAAAAAAATGAAATAGTATCTGTAAAATCTCCATCACTGGAACTTGTAGAAATAATATTAATTTGTATTAATAACTATGCTGTTTAATATTAACCCATTTCGGTGATGATTAAGATTGTAATTTAAGACTATACTGCTGAAGTGAAATGACTAATGACGTTCAAAGTAGTTGGTTGTTATAAGATTACTTGTAATAGGTAATATAATTATAGACATAGAAACTTACTCGGATGGAAGGGATTAAAATATTCCCCATTATGTGTTACTTTACATTTTCGCGGTCCAACAGTGTTCGCATTGAATACATTTTTATAAATCTGGCTTAGAAAACATGAAAACACTTCTTTTTAGTTTGGCATCTAATACGTCGCGAATTTTTAAGTGATAAACGGACGCAAGCGGCGTTTTAATAGGACGTATCCGACCATCACTCTGTCGCCATAAACATCTTTATGTTTAAATTACGATCACAGATAATTGGCGACAGTAAGATTCAAAATTTCGTATAGCGTGAAAACAGCCGACTACGAACCGACAGCAGAATCATAGTTTAGCGGGATCTTTCCCCGTCAGTTCGTCTCCCTTACTGAAAAATGCGGTGCACTAACTTTAAAGAAGTACACCAAAACAACTATTCCATCTTTCTTCTTCAACGCGGCCTCCTGCGTTAGGTAGCAGCTCTTGAAGAGCACCACATGCATTTCGAGCGGTTGCTGCGAACCGTCCACCCGATGTTCGCTGCCCTCCATATCGTTCTTGCCCCAATGGAAGTGAAGCTGCGAAAAGACGTAATTGCTGAACAACGGACCGCCGGAGATGTGCGGTCTTTCCTGGTGCCATTTTGCGCTGATGATCACTTTAAAAGAATCGTCTTCATTTTAACTTACCGTTAAATGCCATAACGAAACTTACGAGTATGGCCAGTGTTTGTACATTTCATCTTCTTCGGCGGTAGATCGTAATGGTGCCATTCCAACGGGGGCAAGCTGATCGGTATCGTTTCAGACAGGTTTATATTGATAGGCGACTCTTCGATTTCGGCTTTTAACATGAACTCCTGAATCACTTTGATTCCATCGTATTCAAGTTCTACAACGAGAATTTTTGATTAATATGATCGATGCTAAATACGATTTAGGAATTGTGAGTACGGATCTGTTACCTGCATCCCGCTCGATTTTAGCGGTCGCTTCGTCTTTGACCGAACTCGGCTCCTCTTTGCCTAGCGCTTCTGGTTTAACGGATTTCCTCCTCGGTATTTCTGTTGACATTATCAAGGCGAAACACTAGAAATTTTGCGTAGTATTTTAACAATAAAAGAGAACACTCAGTATCGAGTGCGATCGAACATTTCACTTGTCAAATTTTGACGCGTAAACCCTGTAAAAAGCGGATAGTATTCACCTGTCATAGATCAATATACACGCGATTTCGTACAAATAGTTTCAACATACTTTAGGAAAAATTTGGCTTTAACGTGAACTCCTCGGTTCCATCCAGGTAAAATAGTTTTACCGACATGCCACTTCCATTCTTACGAAAAATCGACGTCAATTTTATTTTAAATACAATATTTTTTATTGAACATTTGAAACCTTCTAGAAAGTAGAACCTTTAGAACGTTTAGAACTTGCACGTAGCCTTCGCTCATAGTCTGTCTATAGAAACACAAATTCGAACTACACGGATGTCAAAGAAACGAACTACGTATTTGAAATGTTCGTGCGCGTGCGTAATAATGACAATTTTTAACTCAAAATTGAACAGTATGATGTAATCTGTATTATTTAGCAGTTACAAAATCACGATCTTTTTTCTATTTGTTCTTTAAGTATATTTTAATTAGATATTATTCATTATGCTAATGATTAAGGTACAACCATTTTCGAATAGTACGCTGCGGTGGTAAACATTACACTCGCCAATGATATAACACCGGTGTCACCATCAAGTTCGATTTTTCTCGTATATTTAATCGATTTGAATTGTATATATTGTTTATTATTTTATATGCAAACTTTCCAATCTTTGACATTTATTTGTAATAGTACTTAAAATCGTATTTTCGATCAAAAGTGATCCTAAAAATGGTCATGTAAGCATCTGTAGACAAAATTCGACGTTTTTGTGTTAAATTTAATCTAATTTCTTCTTTTGCTTACAATTAGTCTTTTTCTTCTTTATACATACATGTTGAATAATAGAATATGGCATATAAAGTATTGTTTATTACCAAATAACGTAGAAAATGGATGTAATTATGAAATATGAATTAGTATACTCGAACATGCTTCCGACCACCGTAACGCGTACTCCGCGCATCTATCTCTTTCTCTCTCTTCCTCACGCGGTGTTCTATTAGCGCATCGAGTATCGTGTTCTCAGCGCCCTCTATTCTCACATACATATTTGTAATACATCTGCGCATAGATGTATGTTCCAGGTACCAGAGCGGCGATATAATGACGCCATTATATAGTAGCCCTAGAAATGTCATGTTAGTCCAGGACAAATGTCATGCATGCGACGTGTTTTCAACTGTTTTAATATCAATTATGACGCCAAAAGGGGTCTAAATATATGACTTTGATCGCAGAAACGACTTAAAGCTAAAGCACACTTCACCGGTTCTCACATCGCACGGAAAAAATCCGAAGGTGTTGCTCTCTTCTCCTTAAATCTAAATGTGTACTGTCTGTTTCAATTTATAGTGC
The DNA here is from genome assembly GCA_023509865.1 of Trypoxylus dichotomus. Lineage (NCBI taxonomy): Eukaryota > Metazoa > Arthropoda > Insecta > Coleoptera > Scarabaeidae > Trypoxylus > Trypoxylus dichotomus. The sequence goes on from CM042081.1 coordinate 27,080,640, forward strand.
GCAATTATAAACAAACCCAATTGATTTACTGCGATAATTTTCTCATCAACCCTTGATGGTTAACACAAACGTTCAAAGTTTCTGTACCAGATTAAGAATATTCTGAAGTTCAAGTGTTATTGAATATCACCTGCTATACTCGTGCTACTGTAAAACCTTGCATTCCGCACTACATCTTGAAACATACTCAAGTTGATGTTCAATATACCAATTTTGGTAAAGCTTTCGATCGTCACTTTTTGATTCCCTATAAATTGATATTGTCTGGATTTAGTGAATTTGTAGAAGATTTGTTTCAATCGCTTCTGTTTAACAGACATTAATTTGTTATCTTCTATAAATTTAACTTTCGCGAATTAAGAAATTAATTCAGTGCGGAAGTTCCGCTTTAATATTAATTTTATTTATAAATGCTATATATTGTTTGCTGATAATTTGAAATTTTTCCGCGAAGTGTCTAGTCTTAAGGGTTGTAACTTGCTGTAGGTCGACCTTATAAACATATCTAAATGGTCTACAATGAACAATCCACCCCTGAATATCAACAAGTGCAAAGTGAATTTCTTCACTTGCCGATATACGACCGATATACCTTTTCTTTGACGGATAACTTACCTTTGCACAGCATATTTTTAACCATATCACGAACCGCTAGGTGTCTTGACTTTCTTGTACGTAACTGCAAACAATTTTCCAATGAAAGAACATTGAAAGCTATATATTACGCTCTTATTAGATCCCGTATCTGTTCTGGTCCTCTTGCTATATGATTTAAAATTTCTCTGGTTTCGACTAGACGGAATTTACCCACCTAGAAGTGTTGATGTTCTATTATCGTTCCGACTTAGTTTACCCTCCTTTAACTTTCGACGTATATCCGCTGGCATATTTTTTCTCAAGAAGTTGTGTGATGGTTATATCAACAGCGCGGCAGTACTTCGATAACTACAGGATGCACTTTGGCATCTGTGATATTAATACGTTCTATCTACCCTTTCTTCAACCGAATGTTTTGCTAATATCACTTGTTTACGTTGTTTGCACTCTTTTCTTTAGAGTGCGATGTCTTTCACGATTCTGTAAGCACTAAAAACGACAACCGCTCTTCGATTTAATAAATTTTTATAATCAACTTTATTTATTTTCTGTACTCGTTTTGTATTAATTAGTTTGTATGTATATATTTGTTCTGTAATTGAATGTAAGTCTATTGGGTAATAAAGCTTATTATTATTATTGAGAACGTGATGCTTCTGCAACGGTATTGACGTCGATCATTAAAAACGAATCGATATCATTTTTACACATTCGCGTAAGGTGTATTGAAATAATTAAGAAACGTTTAATCGCGACATCATTAAAACTTATTTGAAAGTTATTGGTTATAAGCGCTATTACGCCAGACTAACTCCAATCGAAAACACTTGGTATGAGCATAGAGGTACGTAAAGGGAAACGAATACATGAAATGTCAGTAAACTTTATTATACTATATTTTACAGTAAACAATCTTAACTAACATTAAGTTTTCTCTTTCCGTTATAGTTAGTATTTAATAGAATTTGTTATTATTATACTCCAATATCTTTCATGATCTCTAGTCTAAAACTTGGAATCATGTATCTGTGTATATTATTAATGTATCGTTAATATAAAATAAGTTCAGGCACGCTTTAAAATTGGCCATACCTCTAATACAAGCCTCTATAAGGTTCCTTTTTGCTACATGATGTGTTTTTTTATAGAAATATATAGATATGGGCTGCGTTCATCATTAGTAAGTAATGTAGTTATACAACGAATTTCGACTCTAAACATATACTCTGTGTATACGTACATAATATGTATAAGTATATATGCTCGGTTAACGTTGATATTCACCTTCTACTTCTTGACGCCGACCAGTTCGTCAAAGATAATATTTCCATATTATAGTCCCTTCCTAACTACCATCGTATATCGATGTTACATGCCTAATAGGAATATAAGGAACGCAATGATAATATAACTAATGTTAGCATTTTTTTCCGTTTCTATTTTGGTTTTCGGACACACATACATAAGATATTCTCGATATATAAATAAAAATAAATGCAGTATCTCTTAGGTTGACACGTAGTATATAGTATTGAATGTTTTCATATCTTATAGCTCCAACACTTAATCACAATAAATGTTACAATGTACGTTTTAATTAAGAGGATATTCTATATTAATCGGATATGTATCCTGGATTGATAGAGAGAACATGAAACTATAAACGTACGTTTTGAAGATACTTTGCACGATGTAACAATCAGACTAAACCATAAAAATTAATAAACTATTCTCTGTATACTCACAAAACAGCCGGAGAGCTTTAGAATGGTGGGTGGAGGGGATGGGCGGCAAACATAAGCCTTGTTCGGCTTCATGAATTTGCAGGAAAGTAAAGTGTATGTAAAAAATAACACACTGAAGTAGGCTCTCGTTACAGTGTATGTGTAGAATTTCATTTAAAGCTGCTCTGAATATAAGGTGACGTTCACATATCAAACTGTTGGGTAAACGATTAGATCTTATAAAGTTGGATTGCCGTGTATATTACAACTATGGCAGTTTGGGCTAGTATGTGTATAATGTTGCAGAATATTACAACTGTGTACATGCAGCGTGCTGTATTGTAAAATGTTCTGGAAGCCCCATACTAGTTCTTCAAATATTAATAACTCTAACAAGTGTAAGCTCTCATAGAAACGTTATAACGCTTTGTATATTTGATTTAACTTGAAAAGATCGGAGAGAAAATCTGAGACTGTGCCTAGGATGTGACAAAAGAAAACAAAAAAGACAATCAAAATGAAAACAAAAAGTGTCACTGCAAAGAAACCAGATAAATTTTAACAGTTAAACTAAACCTTCTTAAATGAGTAATTTCCTTGTACATATTAGGCAATGCATTGTAAGATACAGCAGCATTAAAACTAAATGATGTTGTGAACAGAGATGCAGGATGTTGACGTATCGTCAGTTGATATCAATGCCTAGCATTTAGAACATAAAAAAACGACGTCGAATCAAAAACCTTTAATAGGCAGCACATGCAAGGATGGCTTCAAAATCAAACCCTGAATAAATCTAACTAAATGCAACTTACAACGGTTCTCCATATTTAGCCACTTCAAGCTCCTAATACCCTTAAAAACAAGAAAGTCGCAACTTTAGGTTAAAATTCAAAATGTATCTGTATAACTATTTAAGAAGGTATATAACATGCTCGATAAATCGTAATTGAGTATCAACATATAATCCGAGATTTTTAGAAACATCAATAAAAGATAGTTTTAAAACTTCAGTATTATGTTAGACGTAAATTACAATCAAATGATAACCGAATTGTATCAAAATCCCAGTTGATAGCATTCATTACTTGCCGGTAAGAGAAAACTTTAAGAAACGATTTGGCTTCCGGCAACATTTTCGCAGGTTCCCTACCATCAAATGTCACTCTCTTGATTCTACAGATGGATAAAGATGTGATTCAGTATTTCCGAAATCCAACAAAAGCTATAATTCTAAAGAATATAATAATAATACATTTCTATACAACCCGTAACCATTCTTTAAGAAAGAGATTCGAATCATAGATACATGTGTGTCTTTTCTTGTCAGAGAGCAGTTTGTTTTAAATATTACTGTACCTCCTTTTTGCTGTTCCTGTTCGATAACACAGTACGGTGCTGGTCTGCAACGTGCCGCACCAATATCACACTGATCAGTAATGGCTCCAGTAAGAGACCACCCTGCAGCATATTGACAATAATTGCAATATATTGCCGAATGTCTGATCGTTACACCGTACAACGAACTATATTTTTGAAAATTCCATTATTAAACTGATTCAGTTTTTTTCTAACATGAGTCGCATGTTTAAAAAAATGAAATTTTTATTTATCGACCACTATGAAATATTTAAGTTTTATTATTTACATTAATTTTCTCTAATACGAGGTTCTATCGTAGTCCGGTAAAAGAGTTTAAGTTATTGTCGTTATTACTTTTATTCGAAAGGGATCGAACAGTTTTGTACGCCACAGTATAACCACAAATATCGTAATACCTAAAGATTTAAAGTCGTTATTTAGACGAAACAAGTACAGTCAAACCCTCTATTAGAACACTGTTTTAAAGGAAAAATATCCCGTTTACTGTAGTGAAACTATGGAACCCAGTTTTGACATCATCCAAGTTGCAATAAAATACGCGAGGCCTGTGTATTCTTAAGTCATTGAAACTTCCCCATATATTTTATTCACTCTAATAATGCCTCGCTGAATATTATTGTGAACAATATGGAAAATGTTTCAGGGAATTATCACTCCGTACCAACATGTATTAATGGATACAAGTCGGCAAATATTCCGTGACAATAGTGAGTCCTTCTGCGGACATTGTACGTTCACCCCTCGTATAAGCAAGCTAATTTCACATTTTCATTTAAGAGTAACAGCTGTAGCAATTTTCACGAGATTTTTGGCGGATCGTGCCAATATATCTATATATGTTTTCCTTCTTTTGTATTATCGTTGCCGCGTTGCTAGTAGCGGTTATTTTCAAGTTAAATCGAATAGTGTACAAAATCGCCCCAAGTTCTAATACAAGTAAAGATAGTATATGATACTCAAAGAAAAAGCAGAGATTATTAAATGCGTTTATAAAATGGAATTCAGTCAATCAGACGTTGCTAAGAAGTACCGAATTTCTCAAGTACAAATGGGCAAGTTGTTAAAAAGAAATCTGTATTGTATGATTGACAAGAAAACTCTACATCAGCACAGAAAAGCGTGGTAAAGAATTGTAAGTAGCGAGTAAGTTGATGGAGTGGTTTGGAGAAAAAAAAGAGCTCGAAATGTTCCCATCACCCGCCCAATTCTGAAGCAAAAAGCAAAACTAATTGTTGAGAGAAGAGGAAAATCATCAAGGCAAGGCAAAGGACGACGATACATCTGGAGTAAATAAAAAATACTTCCAGGTTAAAAAAACAAAAAATATATATATAATTCAGGTTGCGTTTATAACTGCGATGAAGCTGCTCTATATTATCGAGCAACACCAAATGCAACGTTATCTATTCGTGGAGACAAACGCATCGGAAAAAGATAGGTTAACAGTTATTTGTTATTTTTGTATGAGAGTGGTCACATTATATCTTATTGGTAAGTAGAAGAATTTCAGATGTTTGAAAAATGTACAAACTTTACCTGTAACATACATTTGAAATAAAAATACTTGAATGACAGCAAATTTATTCAAAGAGTAGCTTATCGATTTTGATGAGAAATAGTATTTTGTTTGTGAATAGTTGCCCAGGCCACAAATTAGAAGTTAGATGAATAAATTATCTTCCTTATAATACTATCTCAGTGGTATAACCCATGCATCAAGGTATGATTTCAGCGTTAAAGAGAAATTACCGGGAATTACTGTGAACAAAATATATAGTGAGCATGGATGATGACCCTCCATCTCCAATAACCATCTGTCAAATGTCGAAGAAGATATCTGTTCTTTCGGCAATGCATGCGTTGAATTCCGTATAGAATAATGCGTCTAAGTGCCGCATAATGGATCGTCTCTTTGAACTAGTGAAGAAGTGCTATAACCAGATGAAGGTCTTTTGCAGCATGAATGAGGGAGATTTATGCAGATATACTATATTAGACAATTATGTGGCAGTTTTTGAAGATGATCGACGGTGAATAGCAAAGCACAGCAATTAAGTTCATGCAAGTGAAGATAACAAAACTTATGATTCTGAAGATATTCCATGTCTAGAGATAAGGTGCGATGATGGTGTCCGACGGTTTCTCGAAGGTAAATCTACAAACGATTTGCTTTTTATACACTGAACAAACAAGTAACTGAGTTACTATCTGAGAAAAGAAAAATCTCTTACTTTTGAAAAAAAAAAAACCTAGATTGCTCCAATAAAATTTCTAAGTTTGTCATTTTGTAGTATATTAAATAATTCTCTTATCCTGTTTTATAAGTTTTGTTTATTCTATATACATATGTATGTACCAAGCTCGCAATTAAAATATACAATGCAGTGATTTCGGATAATAGAATATATCAGTTATTCGGCTTTATAGTGAAATCATTATTCCAATATAAGCGGGTTTGACTGTAATACATGATTGCTTGCTAAAGTAACGTTTTGGCCCTCATCTCACATATATATGTAGCTACATATGTTTAAATTATAAAGTCGGAAACACCATACGCCTTTCATTCATTTCGACTGCATCTATATGCGGTAGATCAGACTTGAGTATCATACTATCGATCGTAGACCGATCTTAACGAATTCTGCGGGAGCCAATTAACGTTTAAGAAACATACTCGAAATAAAATGTTAAATAAACACTTGCTCCTCGTCGGAGGTAGTTACGTAAACGTTAGAGTTTTCATTCAATTCCGGAGTCTTCTTTACCGGCGTAACCGGATACCTCACCGGCCCCTTCCATTTCCGGCTCAATCCGAGACTTCTCGGTAGCGCGATTGAACTAGAATTGGCAAGCGGCTTCCGATTATCGCTTTCCACGCCCTCAAACAGTTTCCGATCTAACGACCGGTAATCGGGGACTTGTCGGCCATGCAACCTCTTCGGGATCATCTCGACTATGACCGCACGATCCTTATTGTCGTCGCGATTACTTTCCCTATCGACGTAGATCTGCGTGCAAGATTTCGATAGCGTTCGATTTAAAGCGGAGCCTTTCCTTATCGGCCTAGAGCTTTTGAGCGTAGGTGAGTACGAAGAGAAACCGGAATCGTTATTTCCTGTCTCGATTTCGTATCGGACGTGTTTATGGTAGGGTACCGTTGTTTCGTCGCAATTTGTACTCGAATTATGCTTGCGCAGGTTCGAAACATCGTAGCAATTTTCCGTTAGATGCTTTTCTAACGCACCGCCGTCTACGACGCTCGCATTTTCTAAGCATCGTGACGAAACGAAATCGTACGGAAGAGCGATTTGCGGCGGTCGGCATCGGATCTGCCTCAACTTATTCATCGTCCGCTGCAAGCCGTCGGATTTGGACTTATTCCTCGACGAGAGATTATCTTGGACGGCGGTGTTGACGTATTGCGACAGCACGAAACCGACCGCGGGTTCCGTATTCTTCAAAAGCACGTCCAGTGCGTCTTCGTATTTCATCCGAAGTAGATTCTTACCGTCCACGGCGATAATCTGGTCGCCGCTGTGTATACTACCCGTAAGGTACGCTGGTCCCCCGTGTATCACCGACTGGACGTACACCCGGCCGTCGGAACCTTCCGTAATCTGCATGCCTAAGCTGCCCTTAGCGTCCTTAACGACCGTAACTGATTGCAGAATCCGTTCGTCGTCAAACGAGAAATTGTTCAGTTTGTCGACCAAGGAACGACTTAGCGATTCCTGCAGGTCGGGTAGAAAATTGTTGTCACTCTTGATTGACGAACCTATCACAAAAATAAGCATGTAACCGTTATAATATTAAGGCGTAGCAAATGTTTTGTCTCTTTTTGTATTAGTAAAGTGAGCTGTCCACTTTTTATGTATGCCCAGTGTAGAGATCTTGGCAATTTTGTGTCATTTTTGGAAATTAGGCAGAGGTGCTGTGGATGACATTTGTATATTCCATGAAGTTCAAGGTCAAAATATTACCTCAAATGGGACTCCGCAAAATGGTGTAAAAAATTTAGGGATGATTAAATAGATCTTCGAGAGGAACGACGTTTCAGATTCTATCGTTACACAAGAGTTTTTCCACAACGAACTGAGGTTACTCCAGCTTCCAGTATGCAACAGTTATCACTGGAGTTTGGCCTTTGTCGTGAAAAACAGTTTGCCATTCTTACAAATGCGTAAACGAGGTAAACAGATGACACAGAGAAGTGGCTTATGAGTTAACTAGATAGAAGATACGTAGAGCTAGCGGGGCAAATCTGCAATCAACGTCCCGCCGATCCGTAGGATCTCCATTTCTGGCGACGAATTGTAACATATGATGCGTGACCTAAACGTCGTACTAAGCTGAGATTGTCGGCGGAATAATGAAGATTTCAGAGGTGACGTTGCTATTTTAAAACCGTTGACTAGGTATCAATCAAAACCAATTGGAATATGCAAAACAACACAGAAATTGAGCTAAGGAAATATGGAATCGAGTAGTAATAACACACGGTAGATTAATCGAAAATCGAATCATTTGACCTGAGTCGGGATCAAGGAGACAAGGTGAAAGATGCCGTCCGCGCTGTGTTCGGGCCTCTATGAAGGTAGTTTCGGTTTTATGCGAAGATTACGGTATACGATCTGGACGTTGTTTAAGATAATGGATTGAATCGAACTTACCTATGACATATGCATCCGTACTTCGTTTGCTTTCGTTGGTAGGCGATTGCGGTGTCGATGACGAACTGTAATTAATGGAGACAGACTGCAGCGATAGTTGCTCCAAATCCTCTCCGGCTAGGAGGTTTACGGCTTCCATTGATCTCGACACTCGATGTCCATTATTCAAAAACGCTCGAGTTCCCATCTTAACGCCTCGCCTCTTATCGTAACCCACATTTTGCTGTTGACTAGAAGGCAAGCCGGACAGACAGCCACTGTCCAATATCAGTCCGTCATGCTTACACAACGCGAGGCGTTTGAACGTCGGCCTTTCGTTCTCCTTGTTCTGATGTTCTTCGTTCACCGGCTCGTCGAATTCTATCATTTTGAAATCGTTCACGCTTTTCGAACGTCTTCTGTTATTATTTATTCTAATATTTGCGTTATTATTAAGATTACTGTTAATGCTATTTTGACGCTTAGATGATGAAGTTGGTGTATCGTCCCTGAACGAGGATTTGAATTCGATCTTGAACTCGGTCTCCGCGTTAACGGAACCTTTGTCCAACGTTAAATACGGATTCGTTAAGGCCTCTAGTTTGAAGAGCGAGTTGGTCTCGTTCTTCATATCTTTTAGGGGAATGCCGAACTGCTGCGATAGAGTTTGAAGAGAAGTGAACTCCGTACGAAGTCGTAGAAAGAATTGATGGTGTAGAGAGGCCAGGCGGAACGCGAAGTAGCTTCTAAAAATGGGTGGACAAGTGGGAACCATTAAATCAGCGAATTAGTTTCGTTTGTATAGAATGAACCATTTAACTTAAAACGACTTAATCTTAAAGACGGCTGTATATATCGCTTGCAATGATAACGCTATAAGCTGATTTTAGGACTTATAAGTTGACGCTCAATTGGCACCTGCGAAGGCGCGGTTAAGATCATCAAACGACTTTTATTTTAAAATGTGTCATTTCAGAGACGTACGTTGCTGCTTTAAATTAAACGGCTCAATTTACGGAAGGTTCCACTTCTTACTTTTTATGATCCATCTTGAGTTTGTATTTGTTCAGCTTTGAAGCGTGCAGCTTAGACGAGTGCGGTAAGATGCATAGATAGTGCTTGCTGTAGCAGAGAGTCTGTATCGTGCGCCATTCGAACATCTCGTAAAGCATTGGTCCGCAATAACTCGGCGCGTTGTTCCTCTCATAAATATTAATACCCTGTGCGCTTATGTACAACCATACGTTTCTCTGTGTATTGTCTTTTAGTACCTGCGCATGAAGATATATTTTTAGCGTCCGATTAACACACGTTCGTAGCGCGCCATACTTACCCAAGTTGCAGTATAAAAATGACCGCCATAATGCGGCAAAGTTTGGGCGAGCAGGATAAAGTCCTCTTCGGCCCTTTCCGTATCTAATCCGAGTTTGTACTTATGCGCCCTCGTTAGATCGACGCGAAGACTCTTACTGTCGTCGATGGCGCAGCTCATACTCTCCGGAACGTAGTGCTCCAAAAGGAAATAATCGCGACTGCCGTGCTCCTATCGATAAGCAACAAAATAGACAACACCTACTAACTACGACCCTTGAGATTACCCGTTCGTTAAAATCGCCAAATTCGGCCTGCAAGGCGAAGCCGTTCAGCTCGACCAGCTGACCGAACGAGCAAGGCAGCTGATGCTCCAAAATAGACCGTCGCAATTGCAAGTACAGTAGATGACGAGCTTGATTGCCGCGAACGCCGCGTAAACTCGGCAAGAAGAAACGTATCCTAAGGAAGAGCATCAGTGCAACGTCTTGCCAGGTACCCGGCACGATCGCTTTACACACTCGCGTATCGGACGGTAGAAAGACGAAATCGCCGGCAATTAGGGCCGACAATCCGAGCATGAAGTTCTCTTCAATCAATTCTTTCTGTATTATTAGCTGAAAATGAATTAAATATCTGTTAGAATTGTTTATTCGTCAATATCGATTAGGCAAGAATTTACACAAAAAGAAAAACGAAATACATACAATCCGACAAAAATCTGGTGAAAGTGTCGCACTGGCAAAAGGGGCTTATTTAAACCTGTTACAATTAGCAAGAAACAAGTGATGTTGGCGCGCTAATAAGAGGGGTGCACGTACAATATGTGCAGAACGATTCACCACTATTCACACCGAAATGTTTGTCGGCTTGTACATATGTTAATATACATACGCATATACACACAGTGAATTGCTCTCTTCTCATTCAGTTGTGATCACATAAAGCGGTTTTAATAAAAGTTTCTTTAAATCTATGGAACACTGAAATGATCAGTCTGCAAAACGATTATGTGTATACGTAGGTGTATGCGAAAATGGAGAATACTGTAAAGTTTTAGGACATTCCGACTTTCGTCCACACCCGTCAGAAACGGCAACCATATACATATCTATATACCTCGAAAAGTTGTCCGGCGGTGGTCGTATTCGGATTGGAGGCGACGTCCACCTTTTGCCCGTTAAGTAAGATCACCGTCACTGTCTTCTTAACGTTGCCTTTCGTATCGGATATGACGTATTGCTTACTCGGCAGCGCCGATCTCACGACGAACTCGGGACCAATGCAATCCCTGTTTTTGCCTTCACCGGAAGATGTTGACCCGACCCCCGCACGGTACAATCGAGAAGCCGCTCGTTGAACGGGATTCCTTCTCGATCTCGTCCGACGCGATTTACTCGTCTTTCCGACGGTAGTGGCGGACTGCTTTTGTGGTTGTCGACCAAAGGACAATGCGTTTTCGTTGGCTAGATGCGGGATGTTTGTGACGGAATGCGGAGAAGTGTTATCTCTATTATTGTCCGGTTGTTTCTCTACGTTGCTGCGACGATTCTCAACGTTATCGCACGAGGAGAGGTTGTCTGAAGAATGGAAACTAGCAGCGAGACACCTGTAGAATCGTTCGATTAAGTGAAGATTGCTCCGCACCTCTATCAAATTATAGTAACCTGTTCAAGTTGTAAGCTTCCTGATCGTAGCTCGCGGTGGGCGCGCACATTGATTTCGGTCTAACGATCGCTCCCGGTTCGTTAGATAGGTAAGTACTGAAGGCGAGCTCCTCCATACTCGTGCTGGCTTCCCTCGTCAGTTTCGTAGGAGGAGGCCCGGTGAAATTATCCGACGTTTTCCGAAGACCCATCCACCTTCTCGGTATCGCTAAGCTATTGTTACTTGGTTCCATACTGCCAGCAAACGAAAAATGTGTATGAAATGCAAACGAAAGATTGACGTCCTTACCTATTTCTAGTTATTGTTCTCAGTTCTGGCATTGCCGGCGGTCCCCATGGCGTGTCGAATGCAGTTTCTAAAGCGGCCATCGCTTCCTGGTGTAGGTCCATTACAATATGGGAGAAAGGTCGCGTAGGCGGTTTTCTTCTACAATATTCCGATATCACCTAGAATTAAGGGTTAGTAATTAGTGTGACGTAGCGAAGGGATACTTAAAATTAACAGTTGGAGATTGCATTACTTTGTATAAAACTATCTACACCTAAACTCAATTATTTACGAGAAATGATCGCATAGCATTCTACCCTGAGGAAATATAATCTTCTGTTTAATATTTCGTTTTCCAACTCGGATATTAGCTAACCTACAGAACTGTAAAAATTTTCACTTTGCAAAAAAAAGTTTAAATTAATTAAAGTGTTAATCACAGGTCATCTCTGACAACCCTGATTTCTGACGATATGCTGGATTTATTATTACAATTGTTGTCTATACCTAAATTCATAGGTATGCTTCTCTGAAGGGAAGGGATGGAATTCAAACAGTTCGTTGGCTTGCCACCGTGGCATTGTGAGAGCGGCGCCAAACGGTTAAGTAACTGCTTATGTATTCGACTGATTACATACTATGATTGCATAGTTGCAGTTTTTTTTAGCATTGTTATGGTATTTAGTTGTATTTATTTGTGTTTTTTTGCCTGATTTTTTATATTTCGAGTTCAGCGTAATCTAGTGTCATCAAATAAGTATGTATTGTGTGAAAAGTAAAGAACGTTTTGTTTCACACGTGACCGCGTTGCCCCACCACTACCGCTGACTCACCACTGACGATCCAATACGGTAGATTTCTTCTTAGCCATGCGACTTTAAAATGTGTGACAAAATTGACGGTCCTGCCAAGTGTGAGGTGCGCAGTATTATCTGCTTTTTAAACGCGCTAAGAATCCTACCAATTGAAATTTATAGACAGATAACTGAGGTTTACGGTAATCTGATGAACAAAGCGCCAATTCGGAAGTGGTTGGTGTATCATGTTTAATGGCGGAGGGAAAAATATTCACGCTCCACAATTAGTGAACTGCACTTATTCTTTCCAAAACTTTCAAGAACTGTGTTATACGAAATTGTTAGTGCAGATCTGGGCTATAATAAATGTAAGCGAGGTGGGTTCGTCGAATTTTGTCAGACGAAGACAAAACCAAACGCGTGGTAGCTGCATTGACATTTCTCAGTCGCTATGACAAGGATAGTGATGAAGTTTTGAATCACATTGTTACTGGTGATGAGACTTGCATATCACATTTTACATCAGAAACAAAGCGCCCATCACTGCAATGACATCATCCGTAATCCCCAACGAAACCGAAAAAACCAAAACAAATTTTGAGCACCAGAAAGATTATAGCTATGGTGTTTTGGGATTGCAATTGTGTCCTACTTCAAAACAAACGGCGCGAAATGCTAACCAATGGAATCATCCTCCTTAGGCCCGAATGTTTTTCACTTATTCTCCAAATTGAAATATTTTTGAGTGGACAACGCTAGGGAAGTTAATCAATGGTTGAACAAGTTGGCGGCAACCGAGTATGCAGACGGCATTGCAAAACTGATAAAACGATTCAAGTAACTGAATTTGAAAGGTGACTACGTAGAAAAGTAGCTTGGGTTTCTAGTTTTATGTAAAATACAGTTTCGTTGAATTATATCTAATGAAAATTTCTATAGAAAAAACGAATGGCTCTGGTATTTTCACCTTCGCTTTTTAATCCTAATAGTGTTTTATATCTCTGTTTTCAGTTAAGATGGTGAAATATTGTTGTGTGCCAGGTTGTGGTAGTCACGACAAAAATGTCGTAAATAATATGGTAGACAATTATATTATTGACTATTGACAGATTGAATTGTTGTTGTAATTGTATAATACATGGATTCAACTAGTTGGAAATTTAACCTAAAAGCATTGAACCTGAATTTTAACCTGATTTAATGAAGAAATTATTGAAGATAATTGTCTTTAGAGATATAGTGTTTGTGCCATACCAGGTATCATAATGAAGGAAACACATACTTTACGCTAAGAGTGTTGTTACAGATGGACTATGAAAACCCACAACACAAACTTCTGGTGATAAGCATTTAATAATTCAATTTCTATCAGTTTTGTATCTCTACCAGTACAATACATTTCAGATGCGTTAAACATTACTTAAGTATAAATTTTTCAAAGTAACTTTAATCTAAATTATATATTTTTATCGATTCTAGGCGCAGCAGAAAAGTCCAGAACTTCTATTATACTAAAACAACGTTGGTCATAAAGGTAAACATTCTTCTTCTTCTTTGCTATATAAAATGTACAACTTTACACATGGATGGGTGGAGGACCATATTGCATAATGCGGGATCACACACAGAGTTGACACCCAAGGCAAGTGAATTATAAGATTGCAAAAACGCCGTAAACCGTGATAGTATAGAAGCAACTAAGAATTATGCCGATTCATACAATTACTCAATTGCTTATCTGAATTTTACAAGCTTCGAATTTGTTATGGAATAAGGAAAAGATCCTTAGGGTAGACTCTTTTCACTCTACGCCAAAATATTTGCCCTGTTGCTCCTAAGGCAATGTTCTAAGAGCATATCGATTCCGACAAGACGTATTCGCACTCCCTTCTAGAAAGCTTTTAACGAAATAATTGCGCAGGTTATCATTTAATGCGGAGTGGATCTTATTACATTATGCATTATATACATTTCTAGTCTTATATACGAGTTTAATTCCTTGATTAAGGAACCGTTATTTGTTGGAATATTTAATGTGAATAAACATTTCAGTTTACAACGAAACAATTGTTGCTTGTATCATCCAATATTTAGAATAAATCGTAAAATCACACTGATTAAGTGTCTATAATTGTGTTATTTTCTTTTATGAAGAAATGAATTTGTCAAAGTTTAAATATACCTAAGGTGGATTTTTGAATTGTGTTAATATTCATATTCGAAATTATATAATGGAAATTATTGTGTTTCCGTATCTATCTTTATTTTTAAACAAATTCATGAATATCTACTTAGATAATTTGAAGAACCGGCCAAATAGGTCATTACTCAGTCGGTTTGGCATTATGGCGCTGCTTCTTCAAATAGGACAGAAACACTTTTATAACATATTCTCAGTACTTAAGTCTATTTATGCTTTTTTAGGTTTCTGGTTTGTTGTCCTTATTTGCGGTAATCTTTATGCAAAACCTTCCATAAGGTTGATGAATATAGCTCCAATTGCTGTGCACGGTGACGAATCCACTCATCCGGGTTCTCTTCAATACTACCCTTCGTGGCAGAAATAACTTCTTCAGTGCACACTGTACATGTCTGCGGATGCGCATTATGAATTAGAATATATGTACATTGTGCGAAAGCAATATTGTCGACTGTAAAATGGTCATAAGGCACGGTAAGTTTCGCTAACTGACCCATGATTTTCGAAGTAAATTTTCACAATTTGCAAGCATTGTTCAGGCGTAAGTTTATTTATGGCGAAATGCCACAATATTCTGAGCACTAGTTAGCTGTCAATTGTCAATTGACTGTTACTAAAAAGCACTCACTATTAATAATTACAATTTTGTTTATCTATTATTATATTTGTGTATACTATTAAATGATATTATTCTGCATTAATGTAAAGATCTTAATATTTCAAATCTAATTATACATATTAAATTTCACTGACATACTGTTAGGTATCAGCTGGGAATGCACTGCTCGATTGCTGCTAGCACACAAGTTGCTTGTATGGTCGTATCAGTAGTATCAATTATGCTCGTCGAAAAAATGTTTTTGAGTTATTTCGGTAGGCGACTACCTTCACAAATTTCATATTCAACTTTAACTGCGACTATAGTATAGATGTTATCGTCCAATATACCTTTCAAGACAGTCATGGTAGATTCAAAATGAAAATGCCATTGAGTTTGATCATAGCTTTGTACAAAAAGGAACGCCATTACGACAATTTACAATTTGAAAATTTTAGCATGAGTGTACCAACCTGTAGTTATTTTCCGTTCAATAACGTCTCAAATAAAAGCTCTTATGAACCGAGTACGAACGACGTAAAAAAAGAAAAAGGATTAAGAAGAAGCCAAAACAAAAATATATATTTCTTAAAGGACGGAAGTTATCGTCGCCCTCATTCGTCTGGCTCTTATCGAGCGCCATTCGAATTAAGAGAACGGATAAGCGTCCTCGTCGGTCGTTCGTTACAAAACTACGGTTTAGGCATTCGAGAGGAGATCGTACGAGACTTATAAGCTGGCATTTCCTCGCGAAAATAAGTCCGGAAAATTACGAAGAAAACGTGAAATGGTCGTAGCGAGAGAAAAAAGAAAGATTAAATATAAAACGTCGAGAAGACAAATAATCCGGATACAATTAGGAACGACGTCGATCGCGGTGAAAACGATGAGGAACGTAACCATTTCGCAGCTTCCGTTTCCCACTTTTGGCGTCTTCAATGATTAGAAACTAATGGTCAACGCTTATATTATTGATTGGTTAAAAATGGTCGAATAGATCGGACAGTGTTATCTTTTTATTTTCATACGGATTGCAGGTCAATCAATATCAATTAGTGATTATGAAGAAAAATTGTAACATAGTAAACTGCTCTTCAAAACGAAACAAAATTGTTTTTGATATGTGAACGATATTTCGATACAAAGAAACATTGAAGATTATTCATATCTCATTGGTAGGCGGTATTTTTCTATTATACATACTTTTTGCTATGTGTAACTTTAAAAAGAAAATTGTCAGTGCATTAGTGACATAATCAGGCAACTAGTTACAATTTGACAAGCTTGAAACGATGAGTTTTCAGCAAAATTCAGTGTTACCAGTACTATTACGTTCGTAACATATTTGTTTTAATGCATATAAAACTGTTCTGTAAATTTCAGTATACATGAAACTTTTTAATTCTATTAAGCAAGTATAGTAAAATCTGAGGTAGAACATAAAATAAAACAAAAGCTAACAATAATTTGGTTATGCTAGCGAACTGCACAATTTCAGCTCTGAGTGAAGAAACTTTTTACCCTAACGATAAAAAAATAAAACATAACTAACGTGAAGTTTAATTGCATAATACGTATTCAAAGTATCTTCTTTGTCTTTGAAGGTAACATGCGAGGCGTCCTTGAAACGAAGTTATGTATTTGCACGTCATTAAAAACTTTACTTTTCAGGTAACTCCAAAGAAAATAATTGTATAGATACAAACCGGTTAATCTTGGAGGTCATGGTGTGGGGCTAAACATGCCAATGAAACGCATTATTTAAAATATTCTTGACGGCATTAATAGAATATAACGGAGCCCCAATCAATTGGTACCAAGGTTCATCAACATTCAGCATCTCAATTGATGGAATAATGTGGTCTTGCAATTGATCGGGATGTAGGCCAATAAGTCTGTCGCTTATTATACCAATCCATACATTGATTTTTTTGAGGGTACTGTGCTCAGGCCAGGCATTGAAAATGAGAGTTTGTATGGG
This sequence comes from Trypoxylus dichotomus, assembly GCA_023509865.1. Taxonomy (NCBI): domain Eukaryota; kingdom Metazoa; phylum Arthropoda; class Insecta; order Coleoptera; family Scarabaeidae; genus Trypoxylus; species Trypoxylus dichotomus. Next base: position 27,097,818 of record CM042081.1, read on the forward strand.
ACCAATGCATGTGGATTGATCGAAAGGGGATTTAGTCATTTCCGGTACTTTCTTCAAATTTTCTGTTTTCATTTAATAAATTAAACATTGTTTCGCAAAAATTGAAAAGTTCTTGATGGTTTGATATTTTGTATGCATTATAATTGAATTCTTTCACGGTTTTATACAACTAATCTGTAAGATAATTCAAAATGACTGGTTATATCTAAAAGCGATCCTGAAAACTGAATATTTAAAAAATAATGAATTATAGGCACTGGTGTATACCTGGTTGCTTACTATGTCGCTAATACATTTACAATCTTCTTTTTAAAGTTACATATACGAAAAATGTATGTGCAATAAAAAAAGAACTCTGTATGTATGTATATTACACACGTAGCTTATATGCTAAAAAGATTGAAGTATGCTCTACGTATTATGTTTATTTGTTCTCTTCTAATATTAACAAACAGTTAAAGGGCTATAGCAATCTTTTTGAAGTCTATAGGAACAGTTTCGCCAACTTTATGGGCTACATCGAGAAACGGAAATGGAATTATTTCCGGAAATTCAAGCTCAGTAATTCCACCTATAGTACAAAATGTGATCGATTTAGTTGTCGTCACAGTTTCACAACAATTCGTCGTTCAGAGTAGTTGCTAAAATTCCGGTGCGAAAGGCACTTCCCTGAATAATAACTGAATAGTAGGATAGAATATGGACCTATGCACTTAGCGTACTATTCGGTACACGTCAAATAAGAAGTCGTTTCGTAATATGCAAGATACCTTCGAACAAAGAGAGAAAAGATCTTTCTGTGACTGCAGGTTAAGAGGAAAATTCTCCCATTGACCCAGCCCGGTTCAAGGCGGAGAGTAGCTGTTGAACATTTTGAATGCTGTATATGAATATCTACGTACATACATACTTTTGTACGTTTTGGAACAAAAAAAAGGCATCGTTGATGTGAGTCGTACTAGTTGGCCGGTCGTCATTGTACCAGCGCGACAATACTCCTGTGTTACGCTAGTTATAAGAGCGAAAAATCGACTAATGTTTTTTTTTCTCAACATTAATATCGTTCTTTGTTTTTTTCTTTTATTTCCTCTACGACTCGGAGCAAAAATTGAAAAAGAAACTCGGGTTTACCCTATTTCTTTCGATACAGAATTTCAAATGCGTATCCAGATACTTTTTTGCTGTTACGGCGTATCTAAATCTAAGGTAAATATTAAATTATTTGCCATCTGCAGCATTCTATTCAGGAAACTATCCAAGTTATTTCATTAGTTTATCAGACTGCGAATCTCGTGACCGCCTTTTTCTCATCGTTACAAAAGCAACACTATTGTCTAAATTGTCCCATAAGTTTATGCAAGTGTTCAAAAAAAGCGGCATATATTGACATTAAAATAAGTAACGCAGAAATACAGCTTTTCTAATAAAACACTTAACGTTTAAATCAGTAAAACGTATATAATAACGTTTCTTCATATGATAAAGAAAAGTGGTTACAATTTTGCGAGACCGTGATAGAGAAACGCTCAAGGAATGCATCGTTTTCTTTATATAGGATATTGTATATTTGCAGACGATAGTAGATTTGACCGTTTAGTAAAAGATATCTGTTTTTCTTGCCTACATATATTCATATATTATATGTAGCTAGGTGATTTATGTAAGACCGACAAAATCAATGCATTTTTATAGAATTTGCCTCTCCCCTAGTTGTTTTATAACCACATTATACTATTTGTGGGAGCATACATAAAATACCCCCCACGCAAGTTTGTAAGGATACTCCTGTACGAGGGGAGGTCCAGAAGTTCGTGGAATGGCGACTTAGTATATAAGTTAAGTTGCAGCCCTATAGCGTCAGTCGTTTACGAATAGTTGCCTGCTAAACAAGTCAATCCGGAAGAAAACTGAAACTATGGAGGAAATCGAACACCGTGCTGTGATAAAGTTCCTTACAAAGCAAGGAAAGATCACTCAAACCATATTGAATGAACTAGAAACCGTTTATGGGGAACAGTGCCCTAGTAAATCAAAGATTTATAAGTGGCATGGTCTTTTTAAACATGGTCGGGAGTCGATTGAACACGACCCCTGCTCAGGACGGCCAGTTGAGGCCACTACATCAGACATCGTTGAAAAAGTGCAAAAATTTCTACTGCAAGAAAAAACAATTATCTGCATTGGTTGGAGTATCAGATACCACCATTTTGCGTATCCTAAATGACCACCTGGGTATGACAAAAGTGAGTGCAAGATGGGTACCGAGAATGCTCACGCCGCTGCAGAAACAGCAACGCGTCTATGCGTCCAAACAATTTTTAGAGTTGCGTGGAGACAAACCTGCACAGATTTTGGAGCGGATTGTTACCGGAGATGAAACATGGGTTCATCACTTTGAGCCTGAGTCCAAACAGGAGTCCATGCAATGGCATAAAAAGCGAACACCACCACCAAAGAAATTCAAAGCGTCAGAATCGGCTGGAAGGTTGATGGCTACTGGTTTTTGGGATTGTGAGGGGATATTATTGACTGATTACAAAGAAAAAGGTAGGAGCATAACCGGAGAATATTACGCAGCGATATTAGAAAAATTAAAGGAGGCCATCAAGGAAAAACGTCGAGGAAAATTGACCAAGGGTGTGTTGCTCTTGCAAGACAATGCGCCGGTTCACAAGAGCAAAGTTGCAATGGCTGCTCTGCACAAGCATGGCTTTCAATCAATAGTCCATCCACCCTACATTCCAGACCTGGCACCTAGTGATTTTTATTTGTTCTCCAATTTAAAAAAAGACTTATGTGGAAGAAAGTTTTCCAAGGACAATGAGGTAAAGGAGGCAATTTTGGCCCATTTTGAGGCGAAAGATAAAAAATATTTTTATGATGGTTTAGAAAAATTAATTCATAGATCTAATAAATGTATTGTGCTTAAGGGTGATTATATTGAAAACGAAAAATAGATTTATTGTTTTATTTTATTTAAAACCCTTTCATTCCACGAACTTCTGGACCTTCCCTCGTATAACTACTAACTATGTATTCTTAGCATACGAAATGTACATCTAGATTAATCAATAATTTGTGAATTTTATCATTTTGAATTTGAATTAATTACACAAGTGCTCAAAGTTTTAATTAAGAAGGTTCTAACGTTTTTAGATATTTTTTCTTAAAGAAAATTATGAGGGCTTAGTTGATATACATACTTCTTATACGTTCGACAACCAGTCTTCCATGAACGAATACGCATTTGCTGTTTGTGGGCTGACTCAAGCGAATTTACTTCTCCCACCGTGCCTACCCACTCTAAACAGGCCATCAGTTCGCGAAGAACATTGAATTATTCAATTCTTTTCCCTGTTTCAGTTAATGTCTAAAGGAATTTTATATTCTAATGATCATTGACTAGAGAGTTTTTTATGTGAAATTTAAACAAGACGAAGACTCTGTCGAAAAAGTGAACATAAAGTTTCGAATCTTCAGTATTGCTGGTATTATTGCTATACTGTTCAAAATTACCCACACTTTATTTTAGTTTTTGTAAAAAGGCAATCAAGTGTAAACGCAAACGAAGCATAACAACAGTAAGGAGAGTAAGAAAGCATACAGTAATGACAGTAAAGTTATTTATGAATGAAATTAGTTAGGCAATTTTGAACACCTTGAAATCTACTGCTCATTCATTTTGGATCAACACGGGCATAAATATTTGAATGAAAAGTTTTAAAATATGAAACGATTATTGTGAAGTTTACTCCACTTTGAAAAAATGAATGCTTAAAAATCGTCCAGTGTCATTACTGCTTTCTTCCTGTACTGTCGTATAACCAAGACAATAAGAAACGCAAACTTGCCAAATTGCAGAGTGTGTAAATTTGAAGCATATAACCTAAATTTAGTAAAAAAGTTGTTCGGCAGGCGGTTTTGATTTGAAATGTAACTTGTTATTGTTCTTGCTTTTTCACTGGTATGTTCCAACTAGCAATAAATCGTTCCTCGGTTAATTTGGATGAATAATGGGAATGCTCATGAGCCTGCCATTTGGTTTCTATACGAATTAATAATAACCCGAAGCATCCTTAAAGAGAAAACAAATAACTTTGATCCATTCGCTCGTATCGTTTACGGTGGCTCCTTAAACGTCTCGAAGATCGGTCCAATTCTACGTCACCCTCGTATTCCCCAACAAAAGGACGGGAACGACTTTCAGAAACAATGCCGCTGTATGGAGGGCGGAATAATAGAATTCCGCGACCGGGAACGCCTCGATGAATACCAGGAGAACGAGCACAGAAAGAAAGAAGAAATAAGAATGGAGAAGAGTCCCGGGGTATAAGCGTTTCGATGGTGAGACGTGACTTTCTATGACGGGGGTGCTGCGGTAGCTAATAAGATTTTAATTCACCTCCGACTCTCGCACAATGAAATGAAATAACCGTACCCTTTAAGCCGTTTTAATCTTAATTAACGAATCGATTTCGTTTTATTCGACGCGCCTTATAATTCGCTTACACAATAGGAGTATCTGCACGAATATTGTTTAATACCTATCTCTGTAAAGGTTCCGGCGTAAAATGCACAAAATTAAACGGGCATCATGGTAACGATTAATTGAAACAATAGGGGAAGAGAAGGGAAGGAAAAGGAAGAGAAAATTGCAATAAATGTTATTGAATGAATATGGTTTAAAGCAAGTATGGGCAACCCTTGACATGTTGTGGGCCAAACTTTAGTGTGCAAATACGTTCGCGGGCCGCGTTTAAAAGTAGTGCATTTAAAAGTAGTGTTCATAATTTTTAGCGATAGATATCAGACTTGAAATAATACGACAATGTTATTATAATGCAATTTATTAAAATAAGAAAATGAAATTGAGAAAAATAGGTACAACATTGTAATGAAATCGTGAATTTTTTTTACATTTTGAAAAACCCAATGAAAGAAATATTACACTACTTATTCATACTCACTCCAAATGAAGAAGATCGAGTGATATGGGGTTTAAACGCGGCTCGCAACGTATTTGCACACTAAAGTTTGGTACTTGGTTTAAAGCATACGACTGCATTCTTGAAGAAACATCCGCTATATAATATACGCTCGTAATCCATTAGACTTTCTTATTTTTAACAGAACACTATATATTTTACGGCATAACATTAATAATAGTATAATAGGTACAGTAGAAAGAAGAAGAACAGGTGCTTATAAAACGAACAAATTCACTTACATAAATTACTTTCCCTCTTCGCCGTTTAAAAAGCGGTACGCATACATACGTACATGCGTCGTGTATTCTTTCACAATATTCGTCGAAATTACGGCTATATCTTAGCACAAGAAAGTTTATCTGTTCTAGAATAATGCATTTTCTGTACAAATCCCTACATACTTATTAATTATTCTATCGGTTTTCTATGAGACGAACATAAGGAATTAGCGACTAGATAATCGCAAGCGTGTAAGTGATATCAAATTAGAGCGGTATATTTTGGTTTACTCGGTGCATAGGTAAAGTCTCACGAGTTTAACGGAGATGTATCCTTAAAATACCTCAGGGCACGCACAATGAAGCCCAGGGTTGACCACCTCATGGTTTTAAAGATGATATTGTCGATGTGAGATGTAAAGGTAAGACTAACATCAAAAAGTACAGTTAAATTCTTATATTCAAGTTTACGTGGTAAATAGGTATTCCTAATTTGGTAGAATGATATATGTACGGTGGTGGCCATATAATCAAGAACTGCATATTTGCAAAATAGCAGGTAGTGGTTTGGTTTCATTTTATACACCATGTACATAGAATTCTTTCATTTCAAAAACATATAATTCCGAGAATTCTCTGTACACGATGCGGTTTTAATTCGCTTTTCTACGGAATAAAATAAACCGTTATTTTTCTCATGATATCCTTCGGCATATAAAATTAAAAACACACAAATATATGAAGTAATTATCTTTGAATTCGTTTAGTGTTGGCATTGAAAATTTATTATTGCAGCTGTGAACGAGAAATGTCTCAATGAAGCGCAGTTATTTGGAAGAATTGCTCCTAAAAAAACCATTACCTAATTTACGGATCAGAAAACGTAGAAAACAATTCACAATAAGCCATAGGTGAAAGCAAGAGAAATCGTATAGAATCTGATAGCAGACAATATGTTCGTCGACCGCCAGGCCAAGAATTTGATCACAAAAATTGGGTACATTGATACATGGAGGTGGTTCCATCATGGTTTGGGAATGTTTCTGTCTAGCATGGAGTTGTTTCAATTTAGCGTATTAGAAATTGTGGACCTTTCAACCTACATTGTCATGTTAAAGACTATAATGCTATCTGCCGAGGAGAACTTGCTGGTTGTTTGCAAATGTCAGTATGATAACGACCCAAAGCACGCTGCCTGGACAATATTGGGCTTGGTTTGCTCGTAATGCGGCCGCAGTTCTGGACTGGCCTTCATGCAGACCCAATCTAATCTCTATTGAACACCTATAGAATGATATAAGTGCAATATAAGCCAAAAGGAAATAATAAATATATGTGGACAAACTCCGCAAGGACGCAGTGCAGCTCTTGTTGAATTTATGGGGAGAAGATGTGAGACAGTGTTAAAAAATAAAGGATATCCCATTAAATATTAGCACCAAATAAATATACTGATTATACTTTTACTTGAATATTATTTTTATTTTTGTCATTAGGCTCCTTCTTGCCTAATTATCTGTCTACGATAATTGTTTCTGTTTACATAAGATTCCAGACGTATAAATTAAGTATTTTACTGTATTTTAAGGTGTATTCTCATTTTGTCAAATTATTTAAGTATACAGTATACCATATTTCAATAACTCACAAGCAAGTATAACACTTTTATTAAAAGTATATGTATCGTTCTTCATTCTATGGGCACCACTGTATAACGTGAACACTATCGACACTATTTCCCAGTTGTATGTATTTATTGCACTGGCTCTGGTTTACATAATTTGAGGAAACTAATTACAGATGGAATGAAACTGAAGCAATTATACTATATTATGATCAATCGTGGCAAAAGTTTAGATAGGTGTGCACAGATCACATTAACTTGCTCTGCATACAACCACACTGGCAAATCGGGATGTGGTTGTCAGTAGCAGCTATAGATCTTTCAGAGATAAAGTCATGTTGACTTTGAGTTATTCAAGACCGAATACTCTTACAGACGCACAAAATATGGTGAAAATGAGTATTGACTGCACACCGACGAGATCGAAGAAAAATACCGGGAATTGCAATCAAAATTGTACAAAGAGGAACTGACGAAACTCTTTTTTACAATGTTCTAGGTTTTCGACTTTAATTTATTTCTTTTTCAGAGAGGAACAGTTCTAGAACAGAAGTAAACATATATCGCCAAGTGCAACCATAAATGCTTAACATCGTCAGTTAAGTGCATTTAATTGTACCAACACATTAAACATCATAAAATTTTTAATATTAAAAAGAATATTTTTGGAACGATAAATTTTGTCAAAAAGATAAAATATGCCAAAAAGCAATCTTTATTACGGTGGAACGTGTGCACTGATGAGGTTAGTAAGACAACGATCGGAGGGATAGAAAACTACTAGGTGAACAGGCTCGGCCAAATATGTGGTTGTTAAAATTAAACAAGCAAGCTATACGCGGTAGATCAAAAGATTCTGAAACAGTAAATTATATGAAGAAATTATGGTAACAGCAAAGTAAGAGAATTTCACTCGCAAAACACATAAAAATAAGTTTAAAAGGGTAAGAATAAACCGGTGCACGGTGGGGAGGAAAATGATCGATTTTGGCTGCAATCTCCAGTATTTTCCTTTTATCCTGCCAACGTACAGTACCTTTTTGTAAAGTTTAGCAAAACCACATATTACACAAATAGGTTTACAATTCAATGCAAATTCATGATGGGCGTCCCAACGATCTGAAAGAGCACAAGATGAAATGAAAAAATTAATAATGAGTTTGACTGGAATCGTGAAAAGGAATCTATAGCCATGGACCAAAAAATTAGGTAATGTATTTTCTCGTTTATTTAGAAAATGAATAAGCCGTTCAATATTATAGCATATCTGTTACTGTCGAATCAAGTAAATTACCAAAAAAAATCCTTTTGGAAACCTCGCTCCGTGGATGCACATTTCACGAATTTTGTCATGAATTTAGCAATAGGAGAAGTGAATTTATTCAGTACATTTCCGTTTCCTTGGTTTATCGTGAAAACACATGTTTGATAGGTCTTTTTCGTCGACGATAAAGATTGTGCATTATGTATAGTCGGGTGTCCGTTCGATGCAGTATGGTTCGATGTATACGCTGCTTTCCTCCACGGCCTGTCAGTCCGCCCCCGCGTTTATTGATTTTTTAACGTCCGAACGGAATCGGAGTAGAGCGTACACGGACAGACGAACTGCTACTGTTACTACCACTCCGCTATCGTGTTAGTACCACTCGCTACTACTAACTACTATGTTGGTAGCAGTCCGCCTACGTCTTTGGGTAATAAATGGTAGGTGACCGGCCAGAGGGTTGTAACCGTAATTCGCCTTTTATACTATACTATATATCACCAACGCGTACAGTTTGTATATAGAAAGAGTATATATATATATATATATATATATATCTATATATATATATATATATAACTGTTGAATGTGCCATTCCTATACACATGCACGCTTATAAATAATCCAATAGTTTCTCCGTGGGAAACTACAATTCCACCGTTGTTTCGTTTTGTTTCTCGATAATTTCATTCACGTTGATACATATCTATGTATAGAAATATATGCATGTACGCGAATATTTAGACTACTAAGTTAATTATTAAATTAGTCAAGTAGGAGTTGTGTCTAGATATTTATATAATTATACAATACGAAAGCGGATCCGCGTGGTCCACCCCTCACCTACTTCTAATTGGATGTTTAATTAATGTGTTTGGTATTTAGTTAACTGACATTTGTAGATCATATCTACACAATATCAAGCTTGTATTTCAAAGTATTGTTGTGCTGTGGCTAATTCTTGAATTGTGTGTCGTGATTGTTCATAGAAATAGGTCCTGTAGAACAAAGAGCCGTAATAAAATACCTCCAGAAAAAGGGCATGACGCCAACTCAAATTTATAAAGATATTATGGTAACTATTGGTGAGTCTGTAGTTTCTTATGATATAGTCAAATGCTGTTGCCGAGATTTTAAATGCGGCACAACATCTTATGAAACCCATGGTGGTCCTCCCATAACGGCAACAACAGACAAAAACATTAAAAAGGTAAAGAGTGGAAACATCACGGTTCTCCTCCTCCACACAAATTTAAGGTCGTGGCGTCTGCTGGAAAGGTTTTGCTGTATGTGTTCTGGGAATTATCCTGACTGACTATTTGCAAAAGGAACAGAGCATTACAGGAGCCTACTACGGACGATTTCTAAATTGAGAAACGCCGAGGAAAGTTAAGGTACGGTTTGCTGTTCCACTAGGATAATGCTACCAGCCATACATCTGGTATTGCATCAAGCAGGCTTTGAATTAGTGGAGCACCCGCCATATTGGCCCCTAGTGATTACAGGCTGTTCCACAAACTAAAAGAAATCTTACGTGGGGCAAAATTATGAAGTGATGCAAGCTCTAGAGAGGTGGTTTGCGGAGGTCGGATAAAAATATTTCCAGAAGCTGTTGAGATGTCGAAGCACCGATGGACCAACAGCATTAGTGTGGAGGGAGACTATACAGAAAAATAAAAAAATATAATGCCATTGTAGTTTTACTGCAAGCGGGTCAGGAGTACAGATTAGAGATCAACTCTCGTGTTATGATAAACGATAGTAAAGTTTATGTCTCCTCTGCAAGTGTTGTTGAAGAGACTTTTTTTTAACAACAAAATTGTGAATAATAAGTTAGAGTACTAACGGTACTTTGCCTCCGACTTCATCAGTAACTGACATCAATAAAAAAATAACGGCGTGTACCAAACAGTGACGAGGAAATTTCTGGAATAGGTAAACTAGTAAAATTTACAAAAATTTAATAGACAAAATTTCATATCATTACAGTATGTTCGTTAGGACAATAGCTTACCTGGCATGAAAAATCGCTGCGCTGGGGTACAACATCTTGGTAAGTATCTCAAAGGACCTAATGCCTTTTAAAATATGTTGAAAGATAAATAATTTTCTCAATGTAGATGAAGTGAGTCAAAAAATCAGTTTTCTTTCGACCTGGGCCGAATATTATATATCATATATGAATAAAATCTCTCGTACAAATAGACCTCCCGGGAATAAGATAAACTTGGTGGCTTTCGAGTGTGATCGACAAATGACGCGGGAAACAAGAGATGGTTAGCATCGGTGGCTAACGTAGAGCATCAACAAAGTTTGCGCGCTCCTTATTTATGCGAATATCGCCAATTATTTAGAGGAACATGCCTCAAAATGTATGTAGAAGTTTAGTGGACCCTGTAGCCACAGTGTATTACCCGGATAGCGATCGAACCACCGCTGTTCCAGCAGTTAAATCCCGATATAACCTTGGACTCTCCGTCGTCACCATTCCTATTTCGGAGATGTAAGATTCGCCAACCTAGAACACCGTAGAGCATGTGTGAGCACAGAAGAGCACGACTGCAGGACTTCTTGTTAAAATCATTTATTAATTCAAAATTTCAGAAACAAAAAAAAAATTATTAACTAGCTAGCGGTAATTGTCGAGGGAACTATCCGATATAAGTGATATAACCTAAATTATATAATACATTGTTATTCTTCTCTTTAATCTATTCAATTTTCCTCATTAATTTAATTCGAGTCTTCTAAGTTTGTTGCATAAAAGCAAAATCCTTGATAAAAAAATCCACTCGCTGTAATACATTACGAATCCTGAGAAATTTCTCTATGATATACAATATTCGGCCCAGGTCGAAAGAAAACTGATTTTTTGACTCACTTCATCTACGTTGAAAAAAATTATTTGTCTTTCAACGTATTTTAAAAGGCATTAAGTCCTTCGAGCAAGGTATGATACTCACCAAGATGTTGTACACCAGCGCAGCGATTCTTCATGCCAGGAAAGCTATTGTCTTAACGAACATACGAGAATTGATTTCCAATCTGTACTCCTGGCCCGTTTGCAGTAAAACTACAATGGTATTATATTTTTTTATTTTTCTATATAGTCTCCCTCCACTGCACTAATGCAGTTGGTCCATCGGTGTTTCGACATCTAAACAGCCTCTTGGAAATATTTTTATCCGACCTCCGCAATCCACCTCTGTACAGCTTGCATAATTTCATAATTACTGGAAAATTTTGCCCCACGTAAGATTTCTTTTAGTTTGAGCCTGCTTGATGTAATACCATATGTATAACTGGGAGCATTATCAGTACCTATGAAAATGCGAACCGCAGTTGTTCGCCAAACGTCAGGGACAAAAAACCTAGTGACACGGTGTAACCCGACAACCGTTACGACTATGACAAACAGCCGTGAAAGTCTGAGATACTATTTAAAGCGACTGTTGCTTCATTATCTGGACGACCATACAACGTAATACACTTACCTATACGGGAAGACAGGAACTACTTACGTCTAGAAGATGCATGAGCGAAGCTCTGGAGGATGCCTGAGGCCTCGTCATGTCAGCAAAAAGCTGACACAGCTCCCCGGTTAGACGCGAGGTGGCCGCATGACTGGTAAGCGTCGCCCTTTTCAGAGTCTCTCCTAGAGCGAATATCCACATCTGCAAAAGATAAACAAGCAAAAAGCAAACCAAAACGTCAGAGAAGGTAGAAAAGTAGATGAGCGAAGATATGTGTATTTATATATATACTAACAAAATGAGGGGAAATTTAGGTGCAGCGATCCAGTCGGTTGGAAACCCGACGAACTACTGCGGAATAAAATGGGAATTTAATCGAGTTTAGTTCGATGCCGTGTTTTATACTTTGGTTTGATAATAATAGTGTGTCCGATGTTACCGTCGCAACATACAATAAATGTTTTGTTATTTACACGCTCTGTGATTTCCGGTGAAACAGTGATCGCTTTTGCTGTAGAGCGTGGAATTACACAAGGTATCTACAAATATCCATACATATGTATACTATCGTTCATATATATGGCGACAACTGTAAAATTGACGTTTTCTCCAAGTTGAATTGAAATATAGAGTCGGTTTGTAGCAATATCTATTAATAGATATTTGACATAGCGACAAGAATGTTTAACAATAAAAAAGAGACAGATAATATTACAAAATTTTAATTGAAAGTGATTTCTAGACTATATGTGCACCTCGAGATTGAAATACGGCGGGACATAGATTTGGCATTCTTCTAAGCAGATTCCAGATAATCGCTTCAAATTTCGGTCGATGCTTCTGCCAAAGATCTTATGCGCTGCTAACCCCTCTTTTTCGGTCCAGTTCATCCGAGACTAGTTCTATTGGCTTGCATTCTTCTTCGAGTGACATCAAATAAGTTCTACAGAGACCAGATGAGATCGTTATCTTTTTGAAAGATAAAGTTTTGGCCACATAATCTTTCCTTGACAGCATTTCCCTGTAAGATTCTCAGATACCCTTCTTTCGCAGGATCCCATCTATTTTTACCGAATCGGCTACAGCGATACCGCCATAACAACCGCAACCTATCACACTACTTCCAACATGCTTCACAGTAGGAAACGTACATTGGTCATTCACTCTTTCTCCAGTCTGCTGCCTCACAAATTACTGATGCTTTGAACCAAAGGTTTGGAATTAGGATTCGTCTGTCCCTAATTTCTTTTTTTCAACGATGCCGTTTTCAAAGCTATTCTTCTCCTTAACTCTGCTGCGAGAAGTCACCGATTAACTGTTGTATGAGATACTGGTGTTTTTCTTGAAATATTTAGTATCTGACCTCTGGGACAGCGAAAATCCTAGCTCATTTTGAAGAAATAATAATAATAATAAACTGATCCTTAGCAGCTGTTGTTGCTGTCTTTCACCCTTGCCGCTTTCTCTTGCGAAGTGAACCTGTTTCCTGCATTTTCTTCATAAATACTCGGTTTTTTGATACCTTTACGTTTTTTAGCGATTTGTGTTATTGAATACCCTTCACCATGTGATAGTGTCTCACACGATAACAAACTTTAAACTAACGCTTTATTTAAAATACTTGCCTACATCTTCGCGTACTTTTATAATTTATTTCTTGGAACCGTTTCATTTTTCTGTATATTTTTTATTAAAGGTATTATATTTGTCTTGATTAGCCACAATTACTACCCAAAATGAAGGTGAAAACACGAAGGAAATCTACACGACGCTGGACACCGCGACGTCCTGAAATTATTTCTTTTACTAACATATCGTTTTTATTACGCCGTTGAGAAGATCTTTTAATTTGAAGATTTTTTCTCAATACAATTATACTCTAATTTTAGTCCTTAAGTTATGCAAGTATTAATAATGTCGATTTATGGTATACTTATACATTTATACTCTTACGTTTAATAAAGAAAAATACGTTTTTTCTTGCTAAGGTCTTTCATATTGACATTGGAAAATTCTTTTGGTTTAGAACAAATACTTTCTATACTAATCTTGTTCCCTTTTTAATAAATAGTTTCTTTTGTTATTTTGTTATACTACTTATATACAATAGCGATCCTCAGTAATATATTCTCTAATATAAAGCAAGCTTCAAGAAAATATTTTCAAGACATCATTCATAATATTTGCTTGTTGACTTACAAGTTTGTTTTGTTTATTGTTACTAAAGATTATTACTTGTCTAATAAAATGATACACACGAAATAAAGGTGAGCATGTTGTTAATATATGGGGAAGTCTAGAAAAATCCTAAGGTCGCGAGAACATTATAAAAAAAATAGGTATCCTGGAAAAATATTACTGATTGAAAAATATTTTCAAGATTAGAGAATATCTTATGTCAAAATCAAACACGCCTTTTACATAAAAAGTAGAAAAAAGAAACAGTAACAATTAACCAAAATATAGCCAGTCATCATTTTAAATTACATTTAAATTCATCATGTAACATCAATAAGAGAAACTTCAAATAGGTTGAACTTGAAATATAATGCAATACAAAGAGTTTTAAAGGCTGACAAACATGAATTTAAAATATACAATTTGTAGGAAATATCCTATACATAGGAAATATAGGAAGGATATTGAACGGTGACAAAATATTATTTTTCAGTTGTCAGTCGTCTTAAATCATGATCTAAATCTACATATTGTTGCCAGACGACACTTCTAATTAGAATAAATACTCCCTTCATAATGTGAGAGTAATTTAGACGGCTATTTTAGCATAAATGTACTTAGCTATTCGGTAAGTCCATATTTCTATCACGGCATCTTAACAGAACAAATATATCTGGAATTTCTACAAAATCAACTTTTGTTGGAAAATATGCCATTGCAATGGTTGCAACGGTTCTTAGATTCCGCGTGTCACTAAGGTTTTTGTCCCCAAGACAACGGCCATGAAAACCTGAGAAACTATGTGCACCGTTACAAATTAGAAGACATTTGTAGCTTCAACTGAATGGTACGCTTCGCTGTTGTTGAAGACTACTTAAATACAGAATGCAGGTAAGTGGATAGGAACTAGCGGTCCATTGGTCGCCAGATTTGACACAGCTGGACTTGTTCTTGTGAGAAACTTTGACAAATATTGTCTACAAAACAAGATATAACGATTTAGGGCACTCACAGCAAACAATTACAGATGTTTGTGATGTTACGAAGAAGATGGTTTTCACTAAAATAAGAATACGTTATGAATTGTGTTTAAATAATAATGGTGTTTACATTGAAAAATTCATGTTTCACTAATTATATTCAATTTTATAAAGATTATTATTTCATATCATAATATAATCCAGTTATAAGTTATATGATATTTAGATATGAGTTATTTAATATTAAGGACCAATTAACGTCAAAAGATTTTAAAAAGAAATGCGCATTTTTCCTTACAAAAGAAAACACTGATATAATTAACACATGGGCTGAAAAGTCCCGGGTCTAACACATAGATGACGCTACTTTTATTGCAGTCACCTTTCTCTCAGTTAGTACTAATCTTCAAAAGACAGCTGTTAGAATTTCATGATATTCTATTCATTAGTTTGTGAGTTATTGTGCTAAGAGTCACGCTACTTTTGTTATTTTCAAAACAATGGATCAAAAACAATTTCGTGTTTTAATTTTACACTGCTTCTTGATGGGGAAAAATACCGTTCAAGCGAAGCAATGGTTTGAAAAGTGTTATGGGGACTCCGCTCCATCAGAAACAACAATAAAACGTTGGTTTGCTGACTTCAGACGTGGTCGTAGAGACACCGATGATGCAGAACGCAGTGGACGTCCAAATGAGGCGGTAACACCAGAAAAGATCAAAAGAATCCACAAAATCGTTTTGAATAATCGAAAAGTGAAGTTGCGTGAGTTAGCTGACATCGTAAAGATATCAAAAGAACGTATTGGCTTTATATTGCATGAGCATTTGACTATGAGAAAGCTCTGTTCAAAGTGGGTGCCGCGTTTGCTCACTGTTGACCAAAAACAAGAACGTGTTGATGATTCTGAGCAGTGTTTGGCTATGTTTAAACGTAACAAATCGGAATTTTTGCGTCGATATGTGACAATGGATTTAACATGGATCCATCAATTTACTGCGGAATCAAAACGATCGTCATCTGAATGGACATTAACTGGTGAACCTCGTCCAAAGCGCCCGAAAGCACAACAATCGGCTGGAAAGGTTATGGCCTCCGTATTTTGGGATGTGCGTGGTGTAATATTCATCGACTATCTTGAAAAAGGAAATACCATCAACAGTGAATATTATATAGCGTTATTGGACCGTTTGAAGGCCGAAATTGCAAAGAAACGACGGCGTATGGCAAAGAAAAAAATGTTTTTTCATCAAGACAACACACCGTGTCACAAGTCAATCAAAGCAATGGTAAAACTACATGAATCCACCGTATTCGCCAAATTTGGCTCCCAGTGACTACTGGCTGTTCGCAGACCTCAAAAAAATGCTCGCCGGTAAGAAATTTCGCGCGAATGACGAGGTTATCGCTGAAACTGAGGCCTATTTTGAGGCAAAAGATAAATCGTTCTACAAAAGTGGTATTGAAATGTTAGAGCGGCGCTGGAATGATTGCGTTGCTCTTGATGGAGATTACGTTGATGAATAAAGCTAATTTTGAACCAAAAAAACCGTGTTTTCTTTGTTAGGCCCGGGACTTTTCAGCCCATGTGTTGTATGACACAAAATTGGAAAATAATTGTATTTAGAAAAAAAAAACTTCGAATAAAAAGACCTTTTCAACGGAGTAATAAGAATGTTATGTTGCTGAAAAAAATAATTTTGGAACGTCGGCGCGCCGTGTCGTGCAGATTTTTTTAGTGGTTTCACCTTCGTTTTTAGTACTAATCAAAACAAACATGATACCTTAAAGATAATTTAATTGCTTTTCATATTTTAGAAAAATCGCAGATTTCATGATAAATCAATCACCCTGTACATACTAACTACATATAGCACGTATATGACCTTACTAAAGTTAGATCGACAACTAATTTATGCTTACAAGTTAGAATGCATATTGTATGTTTGCAGATGGCAGAATAACTGTAAAAAATAAGCAATTTAGTACTACTAAATTTACATATTTGGATAAACATGATTCTTACCTTTTCGACTTCCGTATCCGAATACTGCCTGTTCGGTCGATACTCCGGAGCTAGATATCCAGCGAGATGTACGGGGGTCGGCTCTGCGATTGGCGTGAGGCTCTGCTGGAATTTCACCCTGCCTCTGCCGGACAGAAGAAGCGTAGATGGTGTTAGGAAAGGGACGCATGTTTCCCCGGATGCTCCGTCTGTATATAAATGAAAGCGAAGCGTGCTTGTATATATATATATATATATATATATACAAACATACATATGTATGTAAATCTAGCAAATATTTATGAATTTACCACCGTAAAATGTATTTACGTAAATAGAACACTGGGAAATCCGTAAAGTATTCCTATTGGAATATGAAAAATAATTGCCTGCATACGTTTAACGATCTATTTTGTCATTCAAAGAAATAAATTTCAATAGTAAGTAACAATTTAACAAAAGAAAAAAAGGAAAATAAGTAGAATACATAAATAAATAATAAGGTCCCACCGAGATTTGAACTCGGATCGCTGGATTCAGAGTCCAGAGTGCTAACCATTACACCATAGGACCGATACGGAATGTACATCGATTCACCCCTACTGGTGTGATTTTACGGAGGAAAATATACGTTATACAATCTACAAACCATATCACCTAGACTTGAAAGAATTACTCTTATGGAGATAACACTAAATGTTACCAAGTTTTTAATACAAGAGTTATTTGAAAGAATATAGATGGTACTCCTTATGATTATCATCATTTCGACAGATTTTATTAGAAAACGTTGTTGTGTTGTATAAAAAGCGAAAATACATCAATTAAAGTTTTGTTTTATTTTTATTGACAGATAATTTGAAACATAATTTTGCTCTATTTATTATAAGAAAAGTAAATGAATTTATTTTTAAGTATTAAAGCAACACTAGGTTATTTTCACATGTTAATATTAAATAGAAAAGAATATAGGTTAAATGATGTCTGAAAACCAAGTTGAAGAAAACAATCTTGATGGCAAATGAATAATAAATTCTTTTGGATCATTTTGTAACTTATTCAACTTTCATATCCCTTCTTCGACTAAAATAAACAAAACATATGAAAAAAGTAATAAAGTAAAAGGCAAAATGTTATACTTTTGATTACGGCATTAATATAAATTTTACAGTTTTTAAAAATGCTTAACGGAAAACTGGTTAGTCTTGAAATACGATCAGCAGCATTAAGGCTACCTCAAGAAGGATATTTTGTACGGAATATTTCCGGGCGACTAAATGTAAAAAAGCCACAGTAAATTTAACTGTTCGCCGCTTCGAAAAAACTGGTACACTTGCTAGCAAAAATTCCCCAGGACGTCCCCAGGCAACATCCAGGAGCGACGATTAACGCATAAAATTACTTAGTAAGAGGAATAGACGATTAAAGGCTTCTGAAATTACAGCGGAAATGAATCGAGCTCCACGGTTATGTTGGTACACGAAAATCATTATATCATCGTAAGAATAAACAAAAACGCCTCCGGTGGGCTAACACTCACACAGACTGGACGGACTAGACAATACAACAATGGGAAAACGTATGAACTGATGAGTCTAAATATGAAGTGTTTGATCAAAACCGCAGAACATTTGTCAGGCGCTCAAAAGACGAGAAAATGCTTCTCGAGTACATTACGCCAACAATAACCAAAAGGTGGCGATTCCATTTTTGTATGGGGTTGATTTTCATTAAGTCGAACAGAGGACCTTGCAAAAATTGATGGAGTAATGAGGAAGGAGAATTATCGCGATATATTAGATTATTAGATTAATATAGATATATTTTTGGGTTAATGTACGATAACGATGCGAAGCACACGTCATTATTATGTAAAAACTACATCGCTGATGGGGAGAATGAAGGATAATATTAAAAATAACGACTTGGCCTCCCCAGAGTGCGGGTCTTAATCCGATAGAGCTTCTGTGGGACGAACTGGGCAGATGAAGTAGAAGAGAATGTCCAACGTCCAAATCCCATCTCTGGACGGTATTGCAAAGGAAGTGGAATAATATTCCTCAAGATACACTGAGAAAATTAATAAAAAGAATGCCACAAATTGCGAGCAGTTATTAAACAAGAGGTCGATTTTTCGATGATAAGAAACTTACTATGTGTCTTCTCATGTTGATTATTACTTTTTCTTTTGTGTACACATGTGCAAAAAGTCGTAGATGAATAATAATATAATATAAATTATAATTGTTTTGTTTAAAGTTTTGAAGCAAACGTCAAATTTTGCATTAAATAGAAAGTATTATGCAAAATTTATACTATTATGAGCGGTAGTGTATATTCACCACCTCAATAGGGTTTTTTATAGGTACTAATACTACTATAAGATGATCAGCTCGATTTTCTAATTTAAGTCCTTTAGACTACTTTCTTTAGAGACATTAAAAAAATATAGCCTACTTTACGCCTTCTAGAAATGTCGAAGAAGAAAAAGACCTTATTAGAATCGCTCGCGCCTATAAACTTTATGAAACATAACCAGTCCAGACTAAATGAGACGTTATCAAAAATATGTAAAATGTGATGGAGAGACTTTTGAGTACTTCATTTAATTTCGAGTTATTTTGAGATGTGTTTTCGTTTGTTTTTTAAATTCTTTTGCTTTTGACAAATTAACATTTGCTTATTATCTCTTTGGAATATAATCATTAACATTTACGTGCTTTCCGAAAATTACAATAGATAGGTTGAAAGTATATAAAAAGTTACTAGAAATATGTTAGAGTTTTTGTTTGGGCTATTTCTATAGTTCGTTGAACTTATGAAACAATACCATGTCAAGAGTCACAAATATGTTATAAATTCCAAAAATCGAATAAAAAATAGACACCTGACGGTACTACATTTCATACAAAAAAGTACTATGGAAGATGTGCCCTCGATTGGCACTTACGACAAAATTTTAAGAATTTGAAAACTTCGTTCGTTCCCGTGATAACGCGCTCTGAGAGCTTTCAAGTCGCGAAATAATAAATTATAATTGAAAGATCGTTTGTTGCAATTGCTTTATTATATTTATCAGGATTCGTGTAATTATATAGATACTTTAATCAAACATACTAGATACTTTAATCAAACATTGCATTTTCTAACTAATTAGAGATATTATAAATATTGTTTAGAACGGCTAGTGACAAATAAAGCCCAGTCATACAATAACAAGATTTTTAATTTCATCAAGATATTTCCTTTCGTATTTTTCTAATAATAATCGAACGATTCCTTTTAAAATTCTTTCGTTTGAAATTCAATTTATATTTAATATGCAATTGATTCTTATGTAGTATCTATTAGTACGCTTCATTTTTAAAACCAGATGTTTTCATTGTGTTAAATATTATTTCCGTCCTAATGTACGTTCGCAAGAAAAAATGTATAACGTTTCAGGTTAATATCGAATTAATTAAATGAAATTGAAGTTTTAGCGAACAAAATTATTGGTCTTTGTTTCTTTTTTAAATTTGGAAATTGTTTGAAACGGTACTAATTTGTTTATTCTCAACAAACTGAGCGCCACGCATATCCTATTAATTTTATCGAAGATTAGTTTGGCAGCCGTTTTCCTGTTTTCCTGAAAATTGATCGGTCGTCTTAGATCAGTCCCTTGGCGAGCCTACTTGTCCGAATTAACGCTCGCAGGTACTCCTGTTTGGTGATATACAAGATCACAGACCAAGATCACCGTAAACGTATCCGTGAATCAATACAGGAATCTGGGGTAAATTTGTGGATACTAACCTTATAATCGTCCAAGAAAAGTTGTAATAGGTAACCTTCCTAAAGTGCAGAATTGACAAAACGTTTTAAACTGCTAAAAGTTAGGCCCGCACAAGGGCGCAGTTCAACCATAAATCAGCCGAAGTTTACTCGAAATTTAATCACGAAAGGTATAAATTCGCGCCGGTTGGCGTTGGTATTTATAATACGTCTAATTAATGGTCGCTCAAGAACACGCCTGTCGACTAAAGCCATAAACACGTCGGAAAGGAGCAAAGGTGGAGGGCCGAAACTCCCCGTTTTTCGTCCAATTACAAGGGAGTCGCGTGCTAGTTCAATACATAGCTGTAGAATTTATAAACGCTGAGCAAAACCGGTAATAAAATAAATAAAATAAATAAATGAAATAAATGAAATAAATAAAATAAATAAATAAATAAAATAAATAAAATAAATAAAATAAATAAAATAAATAAAATAAATAAAATAAATAAAATAAATAAAATAAATAAAATAAATAAAATAAATAAAATAAATACAATAAATAAAATAAATAAAATAAATAAAATAAATAAAATAAATAAAATGGAATAAATAAAATAAAATAAATAAAAAAGCAGAAATGTTGATATGGCCACTGGTAAGTACAGTCTGTTCAGGAAAAGGTGATAAGGGAGTAACGGAATTCAAACTCAAAGCATACAACACCTTCTACGAAAATTATCGCCAACGTTAAAATCTCCTACACCGAACAGTACGCGGTCTACATGTTGCCACAGCAATGATTTTTTGATAAGAAAGAGCTTCATCTTCTCGGATCGATCGATATTCTAACAGCGGTAAATTAAATTTCGATTTACTGCATGAACGGGTGCATCGTACACAGGGAAATAGCCTCGTGTAGAAGTTGCCACAAGTTACAGGAAGTACATCGCTCCACAGAGGTGGATAGAGAAGGAGAGTGACTGAAACGACGGTTGGAAGCGGGATACCTATATATACAACGCGTACCCCTTACAAAGTTGGCGATTTAATTAAAAGATTACTGGGACGCAGAAGCTCAGAGCATCCTTGACGTATGTACATATATATGATACATATTAGATAGTCTAGAGCTAATTACGTTCGACACCGCAACATGTACGCTTACGTTAGCCACGAGGATTGAAATAAAGGTGGTAGGGGCAGAACTATCGGGTTGCGACATAGAAAAGAGTGCAACATTATAAAATAAACAAAAGAAGGAAACATAATTTGTCTTAATACTTCAACTCAGCGTGTAAACCTTTCCCATATATCGAAACGACGTTAAAAAACACCTAAAATTCAGTAATTTAGAATTGTTTTTCAAGCGTTCGCTTTCAACATCAGCATACACCTCAAATACGTTTGTACCTATTTCCACTCTGTAGCACATACCGCGGAAACATTTGGTATTTTCCAATACTGCTTTAGATGATGAAAATCGCCCAGCATGCAGGTTACGACGATCAAAGTATTTGCTTTCAAAGAGAAACTACTCGTCTATTGCGAAAAAATGTTCAACCGTAGCAAATGACAAAGAAGATAAGCATCTTTTCCAGAAAGCAGTATAATTATTTAGAAGTATGCACATGGCTTATCAAAGGAATTTCGTGTAAGTTACATTTGGATACGACTGTACAACGCTTCCTGATGAGTTTAAAAAACGATACGAATTTGTAAACTATTCTTAAAAAGAAGATAGAGAAAACAATGTTATGCGGAATTTGAAAAGTGCAGCAATGTGCGTAAATGCTATTTGCACCTTTCACATCAGCGTGGCTATAGAACTCATTCAACATCCGCAGAACTTATACACAGAGCGATTACTGATTCTCACCTTGATATACACTACCGCTCATAAGTATTTAGGCACTCTCAAAAACAGCATAAGTCACGCGTGCTCAATAGTTGTAGTAGACAATCGTCTGCTAGGGTGGTTATTTGTGAAGCACCTGGACGGTCACGGTCCTCTAAGTTGTCAGTTTCTTGATATCGGCGAATGGTGTATCTTATTGTCGTCGCGGTTAGATTTAATTTCTCACCGATTTCCCTGCTGTCAAAATCTTCTTATGTAAAGTTATTATACTGGATCGTTAGCAACACCTACTGATTCATCACGAGGCATGTCAAACAGTGTTTTTCATTTACTGTACCGGTGATCACAATAATATTCAAACTGAACCGTTGTGAGCTTCGTATTCGCAGTAAACGTTCCAGTAGGGTAGGGACAAGCTTTAAGGGAGAGAAGGGATACAATAAAATCTTTACCTGCTTGGTCCCACCGATACAACTTATTTAATAAATAGAATAGAATAATCCACTGTAAATGAAGACGATTGTTCCGGGACATAAAGTGCTTAATTACTTCTTTCTCTGTAACACTTTGATTATTTGAGTTGCAGATGTATTTGAGATAGATGTCTATTAAGATTATCATCGTTGAATGCAACAAAGCTTATTAAATTAAAGTATTGTAAAACTGTCTTCCTTGGCCAAACTTCTACGGACGGTAGTGTATATGGTAGAATCCGAACATAATATTGAATTTAAAAAACCTGAAGCTGCTTAAAAATGTTAATTCTTCTAGAGAATTAGACGCGTACGAAACGATATTCATGATACTTACTCAATAGATAATTGCACACTCGAGTCTGCCAAATTTATTACCATAATGCCTTGTAAAAGATACAGTTTCTTGCCGTTTCCTTCTTTCCCGAAAAGATACAATATTGTACATTTCAGATATATGTTCGGGAACACCCAATAGATTGTAAAAGTTGGTAATTTAACAACTTCTAGAGCCTGTGTAAAAAATAAGCCGATATATTTTTACTAAATTTTTATAACGGTTGAGACTGAGAGTCAATGTGCTCTTGAAACTCTGCGTTCTGAATAAATTATTAATTTGTGAATTAATTATACAACCACGCAGTCCCTTCAATCGCTATGTAGTAAAGTTAGCAAAACATCTTTTACTGTGTGTACACCTTCCGAAAATAACGACAGCTTTATGTCCACAGCTGCTTATGTGTTATGTGAACAGAATACGATGTTGTTTCGATTTTGCGTATAATATAGTTTTTACGTTGTTTGGATACCTGTATCTTGTTATCGCACAAATAAGAGGAACATATTCTTCGGATTATTTTAACAATCTCGTTTGGTTGAATACTGCAAGCCTGTTTGCAAATCCTTAATCGAACACCAAGAAGTTGTTGATGTAAATATGTTAATATGTTGAATATGGTTTCAATGTTACAATATCATTAAATGAAATAAAATGAAAGTGGGTGAAATAAAAAGGATTGATATCTAACAATATCTTCTGGGATATAACGAACTCACAGCTAGTCAACAACATTCCTTTGAAATAAAATAATTTTAACAAAAGTTCTTAATCAATTACTCGCTTCTGCCTGTTTAAATTACAGAAGAATTTTGTGTAATTCAGCCCAGAAAATCTGAATACAATGAAATTCGAAGTGAATTAACAGAATTACTTTTCTAAGTGTATGATGTCGTGGACAACGAAGCGTAGTGAACATTTACATACGTAGCCCGAGAAAAGAAATGCTTTAATATATCTTTGTATTAGGCGATCGGTAGCATAATTATACATAATACGCTGCTTGGGTACATACTTTAACAATACACTAGGGTGACAGAATAAAATAGACACCTACTAATTAAAAAAAGATCCTATTCTCGATATATATACAGAATATTTTAAAATTTTCAAATTAGACTGATATTTTGTCGATCCACCTTTACTTGCGTGAAGTGCCGCGAGTCGTCGTGGCATAGAATCTATTAAATGATTAATGGTGTCTTCTGGAATATTTAACCACTCTTCTGCAACAGCTGCCACGAGTTCTTTCTTATTGCTGGGTTTTCGGGGTCGTTTCGCCATATTTGTCTGGATTATGTGCCAAACATTCTCTATCGGATTCATGTCTGGTGATTGGCCTGGCCATGGTAAAATCCGAATCCCCTGTTCCTCTTTCCATGTGGTTGTTGTTCTTGCTTTGTGGCAGGGTGCTCCAACCTCCATAAAAGTGGCGTCTTCTTTAGATAAAATGGCGTTGTGGAATATCGGTAGTAGTCCTTCTGTTAATATTTGGATATATTTTGCCGCATTTATATTTCCGTCGCAGATTACTAATTGCGATCTTCCACCATACCATATCGCGCCCCACACCATGATGTTCATACCGCCGTATTTCACAGTCTGATGCAAAAAATGTGTCGTCCAGTTGCTGTGACGAACGTCTCCATACCCACGTACGATCACTATCACTGAATTGGTAGTATCTGCTTTCGTCTGAAAACAATGACAGACCGCCAAAACTCTTCGGGCTTCGTTCGCATTTCGATTGCCCAAGCCATTCGGCGCCGTTTTTGAAACGCCGTAAGGAGAGGTTTTTTCTTTGCCACCCTTTTATACATCCCCCTCACTGTGGAGGTATCGCAGAACGGTGCGCTGACTTTTCTGTGAAGTTGCCGCAAGCTCAGCTATACTTTTTCGCAGTTCTCTTACTTCGCGCACAAGCAACCTTTTACTTCTTTCAGAAGGTCCGGCTCGACCTAGTCTCGGCTCCACTGTTGTTTTTTCCTTGCGTTTAAATTGCGTAATCACACGGTTAACTGTGGACAACGGAATATTTAAAAATTTACTTATTTCACGTTGCGAAGCGCCGCGTTCACTCTGGCCAACGATGCGATACCCCGGGTAAAGTCGCTAATATCACTCGAACCTTGTAAGCGAGGCATAGTTGTAACGATACTAAACTATGACGAATTCCTTCCGATACATCTACCCCTACCCTAATGACAAGAGAAAGTTCTTAATTCGTTCTTAGAATTTATCTGTTTACATATTTATACCGCTTTACCTGGTGTCTATTTTATTCTGTCACCCTAGTGTATATACTGTGTCTACTCTTTAAGCTTTAAACTTGGAAGCTAAAAACGTACCTCCACAATGAATCGCGCTTACGACAATAAAGTACGTTGGAGTAACTCTTGAAGAACGAGTGAAAATCGCACTTGAATTCACCAACAACGGTATACTTATATCCTCGTGAAAGGTCTTCGAGAACGAAGGAAAGAGCAAGAGATCGTCAAAGCGGAAAAAAGAAAGAATCTAGCTCCTTTACACTGTGACAGTTCCAGTTCTCTCCCACTCTTTCCCCTCATGATAGATAAATGGAATTCGGTTCCGCTACATTCGAACACACCTGACTACCCACCTACGATGGTCGAGGTTTATATGAAACGATACGATTCTACCGGAACGAAGGTCCGTTGTTCTGGCGCACAAATCAAGCTCTATTCGATCGTGCCGAATTAATGCAAAGACGTCCTTATCGACGTTGGGACGGAATACCGAAAGAGAGGGGTGAGGGGGCGGGGGCAGCGTCTCTCTTTGTCACGCTTATTTAATCGCATGTTTTGAATGATTCGTTCAGTTACGAAGCATGTGGCGGGTTCCTTTCAACGCCGCACAAAAGAGTGACTTCAAGATATACATCTATATTCTTCTTCGCTTATCGATTCAATTGCTAAATACAGCATTTTGGTACGTGTCTCGGCATGAAATAATAATCGAATTTAAGTATGACTCAGACGCTATACCACCGTACGTCGATACATCGAATAGATGTCCAAGATATTCGCATTTGTATACATATTATGTACGTTAACAAGTAAGCGTTCATCTATTTAAGTACTCCTCAAACACTAACGTTATTTTTGATAAATAGCAAAAGGTTTACATAGTGCGCTGCCATCTTTTGATTTTGATTGAATACGAGGTAGAGTTGATCGTTAGCTTCTCTATGTCCTGCAAATGATATCTAGCGCGGCATGCTTCCTCAACAGAGGATGCCAGTAGTTTATTGTTATTCTAGTGATGTTCGCACGTCGTTAGAAATGTAAACATAAGCCTTTGCTTGGGCGTTGTTTATTTGCAAATAGAAAATTGGAGGTCTTCCTCTTTCCATTTTCGTGATTAATACATTGCCCACCAAATCAACCCGGTTCTCATTAATAGATTATAAACATCTTGTTCTTTTCATCGATTCTTCAAATAATTTTTAAACACACTTTCTAATAATATTAATGATAATAACACGATACTTTATTTACCGTAAAGATACTACAGACATTGTCCAATAGTAGACAAAAAGTATGAAATAATTTAATGTAAATCGATAAAAATGTAAAATTAAAAAAAATGAATGCAATTTGTTTTATGTTCAACAATAGTTTGTCTGAAGAAAACTGGAAGCGAATTAGATGCCTGGATTTATAAATGGCGTCATGAAGAGCTAGATTGTGAAACAGGATTTTAAGAATATTAGAATATCTAGCATGTTTCTAGCCATACACACACGCACAAATGTATAATCTATTTTTATCTGTGTATGCTAGTGAAAATGCGGTATCACAAAGGAATTTGCTTAAAATACATTTTAAAATAAAATGCTATATCAGCGCGCAAAAGCTGCAGAAATTATTTCATCACTTTACGGCAGTAAGTCGAGTACGTAAACCAGATGCCATAACAACGATCTTCTATCAAGGCCCGCTAGAGTACGACCGCCGGTTTACCGCCGCTCACTCATCCACTGCCGAACTTGACGCATATTCGGGTTGTATTAGTAGCGCGATGCTTTCCGTATGTATTGAGCGATCTATCTAGGCATCCTTTCGCACAATCGGCGGCTTGTGGTTTTCTCACTTTAGTAAGAGGGCCGTGCGAAAAAGCAAGCAATGTATGATTAACGGCCATACATATAAGCACACCGATGCAAAGCAAAGTCTACGGACAAATATTATACCCACATAGATGCAACATAAATATAAGCACACAAATAGGCATAGCAAATAAATTATAATACGAAAAACATAAGGAAGACCTGGATAGTCGGGGGGTTAAGTCATGTCTACGATAGATCTTCATCGACTATTAACCGCCACAGTCACTCTAGTGGGTGTTCCAGCTTCTAAACAAAAGTGTTAGTGGATTTCTAATACAAAGAAATATATAAATATGCAAGCGTATAGCTAACATTAAAGGTAAACGAAATACTTCGCACTCGTATTAGGTGCGGTTTTATACAATATGATATGTTGCGAAAATAAATAGTAAATAGAACTAAGACTATAAAGTCTCCGATGAAAGCAAACATATACGCATACACAAACTGGTGGTAATAACAAATTATTTTATTTTATATACACGGAATAAATTGAATTTTTTTATACATTTTTTAATATATGTGTTAAATCAACTCTGAGTTAAATTTTCGAAACCTACCAAGCAGTTCACCAGCAATGAGTCCAATAAACCAACTGGACAGTAACAGGACTATTTCACATAACTTAGATTAGGACTAGAATATGTTTGCAATGCGTTCATCTATCGACTGTCTAAATTTCTGAATAGTAAGAAACGTATCCGCTAGAGACGTTACTTTTGCGTCTTCGATGTATATAGCTGTCTCTTTTTATTCGGACGTATATTGGATTCGTTTAGTTCGTTTTAAAAGAAATTTCCGGCGTACGAAGCACTCGATTCTGACATTGTATAATTATTTGAGTCAACAAAACATGTCAAATAAAAACGATTGTCCACTGAAACAAATTCAATGTGTTGTTTTTGAGGAATGTGGCTTGACTTAAATAAACGTCTATTCAGTTAAATAAATAATTTCAAATAAATATATTTTGATCTAAGAACTTTTTTCCTTTGTGTAAAGCAGTTCATTGGATCTGATAGTAACACATGAAAAGTCGAAATATACGTGTCACCTTAATCCTGCGATTTGTTTTTCCAAAACGATGTAAGATTTTCTATTAATCTGTCAAAGTTTACTCGATATAAGCATAACCACGATCCATTTCAAACACATCTGCTACCGACACGTTTCGGCGATTGAATGCGCGCGCGCCAAATCCGCAGAACGGGAATCCAGTTGTATATTGCCGGTATTCCTTCCTCGTCAATCTATCAAAACATTCTTTCCATTCTTCTTCTCTTTCTTTTTGGCTGTGCGCGCGATAAAATCCGTCTGCCAATCATTTCTAATTTATTCGTCGATTTTCTTCTTCACTGTTTCTAAATATATCGACAGATAGATCCGCTAATACTTCGAAAGAAAAAACCTCAAGTGCACTTATTGTTAACTTTAAGCACGATGTCACTAGTTTTTTTTTTTTGCGATATTGAATGCAACAACGCAATCTGTCTTTGATATTACTTGGCGTTTTCGTTATGTACGAACAGTTTTTTTAAAGACAATGTAAGGTAAGGTGTAATAAGACCAAGAAGCTTAAAGTAATTAAGTATAATAATAAAATTACGATTTCCTTGCATGTAACCAACGTTTTTAAATTACTGAAAAAATATCAGTCACGGTAGGATTTGAACGTCTGCATTACCGGCACATTGTGCTATCAACAGCGCCACGAGACTAAATGTTAGTTCAAATCGCTTTTAATACCGAGATGTTATAATGTCTGTCGATATATCGTAATATCTCAACAGACACAATATTGAGTGCAAGTTCTCACCAATTAAATTAACATTAATATCAAACTACCATTGGTATTAGTAGTAACGATAAAATTGGTAGTAATGGTAGCGTTACGATTTCTTTGCATTTAACCATCGTTTTTAAATTCCTGGAAAACATATCTATAAACATTGTGACACCTAGGTTTTGAAAGCGATTTGTACTCACATTCAGTCTCGGGGTGTAGTTGGTAGCGCAATGCGCCGGTAACAGAGGTCGTGGGTTCAAATCCTACCGTGACTGACTTTCTTTTCAGGAATTTAAAAATGTTGTTTAAATGCATGGAAATCGTAATTTTATCATTACTAGTGTTACGTTCTCCTGGTTTGAAGAACAACGCCGCTGTAGCCTGCTCGTAATTTCCTAAATTACTTGACCAATACTTACTTGTAGAGTATGTTCGCTTATTTACTAGAGGAGAGGTTGTACAGTGAAACTCAATGCGCATGCGCAAAAAAATATATATTTAAAAATGAAATGGTTACACGGTTTCCACTCTTGCCTATGTACATGTACGATGTACGTAAGATATATAGATTTGCAATAATTGCAGTTATTCGAGCTCTCTTATACATGTAATGTACATTAGCATTTGTATATGTATTTTCATTGGTAGCAACATAAAGTAATGCCTCAGTATGTACGTTGCAACGCTATGTCTTAATTCTGTTTAAAAGGTTAAACTCTTATATGCTTCCGCTGAAGCTTTGTCAGAGGCATGTACTAATGCCTCTATCTGTTTGCATGCACCACTACCTTTTTATAGGGGAGCCAACCCTATTTATTTCTTAAATTTATAAGCGCACCTCGGTGCTATGCTTATTTATATGTCCTTTTCCGGGAGCCTAATATACTTTCCTTGTTTTAAATTTGCCTAAGGGACTTGGCCCTGTATTATTGGCATGTATTTACCAAATACGTTTGTTATAATCACATTTATAGGGGAACCCACCCTATCTCTTGGAGCTTGAACGCCTGGTCGAGGGCGACAGTAGCGATAATAGCCGATCTCAATACAAAAGTAATGTCACAGCTACCCAGGCGTTCTCGTTTGAAATATTACGCTATGTGCAATCTTTAGCTCTCTACTCTACTGCGCCCCAAAGAAGCGAAAACTCCAGTAACCAGTAAATGTGCGAACTGCGCACCGACAAGTAAAACGGAGCGATGATGCCGACATTACATAAGAAAACTGGTCCGTGACACTCGTCCGCTACGACGAGCAACTAAATGAAAAATTTCTAAGTCCCGATACGACAAGGACCGAACAAACGTACAAAAGACAACGGGCGCTGCGGCCGCAACGAAAGTCAGCAAGAAGCGGAGTGATCGTACTTGTAGAGGAGGTCTATACATGCGCGCCGACAATCTCACCAAAATAATTTCCGACACAAACTTAACTGAAGACTAAAAATATGTATAGACGACAATGGACACAGTAGCCTCGACGTACGATGATAGAAAATCGAGAATTTATACTTATTAAACAAATCTATACATGCGGTCCGACGACGTTACCAAATGACTCCCGCCAGAAATAAATGTATAGACAACGTCCTCGACGATTCCCGCCAAAACTAGAAAATCTTAGAAATCTCTAATAATCATACGACGACGTTACTGTACACGTTACGACGAGGCACGAAAGGTGACCGAGAGTGCACGATCGCTAATACCTCGACTGTCGCGCGGGAGACGACTGCCTATGCTTGTGTACCTTAAATTTCAAGAAAACTCCCATTACATATCCGACGACGTTGCAGTGAATGATTTCTAATTAGGCAGTTTTAGCTAGCGTAATGCGAATGGCTGACTTGCATACATATACAATGCGTAATGTACATACATATTAAAATAAAATTGGATATAAGAGAGCAAAATAAATAAATATAAGAATGAAAATAAATAAATATAAAAATGAAAATAAAATAATATTCTAAATGAAAATAATAATGCAAAGAAGATAAAATACATAATAGTAAAAAACTTACAAAACACAAAAAACAATGTTAAGTCCTTAACAACTAGTATCAACGCTAGTTTGATATTAATATTAATTTGGCAAAAGTATAATTAACGTATAACGGTTGAATTTTCGTTTCTCTTTCGTTATGTGTTTCGTTCAGATGCATGCACAAATTCTTCCCTTATACTCACCGTACTGTATAAATACAAACGGATTATATTTGCGTGTATTGTACGTGTGTATATACTACTATTATTTTAAGCAGGTTCCTAATAGCGTACTCGGTGTATATTAGACGCTCTGCTTCCGACATTCAATTAAAATCTAATTGCATTGGTAATAACACTCCTACATGCATACGTCACATCCTTTAGTAGACGCGTTTTATGCCTACGTAATTTGCGTTCCTCGATCCTTTCGCTCCATCTTAAATCAATTCTAAATAAGATCTCTTATTGTGAACACTATAACAATAAAGATTCAATTCAATATCATTTAGTTCCTTGTTAATGATACTACTGATTTCTAACCAGGAGACGATTTAATACGTGTAAGTGCTGCTTAACATCCACGAATACCTTAAAGGATCAAAATAGAAAGCAAATAATTTACTAAACGATATAAATAAATAAAAGCGTTATATGATTTAAGTTAAGTTTAAAATTTGCCGTGTGACCAAATTCATTGATTATAGCATCGTCGTAGATGTAAACGCAAGGCACCGAAATATGCTAGGAAAAAATTGGCCTCAATTGCCCGTCGAGATGAACAGTCATTCTGTCCAACGGTGAATATGCAATTGACATCAGCCGGCGACTCTACCACTTGTACTATAGGTGCGTACATCGCACAGGACTTGGTTTACGTGGCCTGCACAGTGTGCATCTACGTTTATAAAGATAATATCATGAAACAATAAATACTAGCTCCGACCATCAAAAGCGTTCACATCATTTTGACGGTTCCATATCAGACAATTCGTTGCAAAACAAACCAGCCACTCCGAGTTCTTCTTCGACCTAAGGTAACTAATACTCTTCAAGGAACGTTAAACACGTTCAGTGCAGTGCAAGCAATGCCGCCGCCGAGTTAGAGGAACCGGCGCTACCGCTCTCTCTCTCTTTCTCCCTTTCTTTCCCTACATTCGCTTCCCCACTGCTCCCTTTCGCGCCGTCTCTCCTCTCTTTCGCTATTCTCTCTCCTATCGTTTTTCTCTTTCTTTTCTCACTGTCCTCTTCCCCTCCTATCCAACCCCACCTTCTTTGCTCTCATTCTCCTTTTCCCGTTCTACCCCACTCCATTCACTTTTTTTCCTGTTTTCTCATTCTCGTTTACCCTTCTAGCCCACCGCGCCCACTCTTTTTGTGAATGTTCCAGGTATCCAGGGTCATGGGACCGAGGCGAACACCGACGCTGACGCAGACACCGACATAACGCAGACATCGATGCCTGACAAAGTATCCACTACATAGAAAATGGCATTGCGAGCTGATCCTCACGCCGTTTGCAAAATCGATACCACGGAGGCCATCAGGATGCTCCAACAAGCCTTGCAAAATGCAAGTGATTCGTTATCATCGGAGATGGAATACTCCGATGATAATTCGACCGTCACGGAGTTCCGAGGTTTCCGGCCGCCGTCCAGGAAGCAGCAACGGAAACGAATGGGCGTTAGGAACTCCAAATCCGGCACTGCCAATAAGAAACCTCCCGGGACCAAGCTAGTTCCAACTGGTGGCTTTAGAGCCTACAAAATGTAGACAACAGAATCGTAAGATTTGGTGAAATCATGAAGAAAGCTGCATCGGAAGATATTGAGTATTATATTAATTGAAGAATATGGACAAAGAAAAATCTTTGTCCTTACTGTTTTCAGTAAATAACACATTTTTCACGTCACCTTCCACGAAATCATAAAAAAGAAGGAATGATTAAAAAGCTTATATGCTTACCTTCAAAGGATACTGAAAGAAAACAAATTTTAAATGTAACACGTAGGGAAGGGAATTTTACATATTGAAATCATTCCAATATTGTAAAACTAAGTAAGAAGATTCAGGAATCTTGATCTTATATGAGCTTATGTAGAAAGTCTGCTAAACAAGGCCAAAAGGTCACAAATCAAAACAACTATTTCAGACAAAATGAGACAGCTGCGTAGACTGTTAATTAGTTTAAAAGACATAATAACTGAGTAAGAATTAAGCGCTTATTCTCACTTACAAATACCGTTATAAAATTTTAACTGCATCATAGTTAATGAGAAAAAGGCTCATTGTCAACCGAGTTACTGATAGTCGGAAACAACTCCGTTGACAATGAGAATCCGTGTTTTGTAAACGATGCGTTTCTGAAATTTTTAAATACTTAGAAGATATTTCATGCTTTTTTTCAGGTGAAGGAGCTACAATTTTTAAATTAATTAATCAAAATTAAATCCAAAGCAAACCATTTATTAAATATCTTTCTAGACGATAGTTCTTTTCAAACATTATAGAATATAAGAAGATTTACCAGTAAATATATTATAGTTGAAACACTATTTACTTACTTTACACATTTGTATCTCCCATTTATATATGTATATCTTGAAGATGAAAATCACATTTTCTTGTATGCTACATAAGAGGAAGATAGGTCTCTTACTAAATTTCTTTTATATACGTATTACGTTTTATGTACGTACATACTGTTTACAGGCTACATGGGGTTGTTTGTTGCTCCCTTAAAATGCAACCAAGTGAAAAATTCAATTTCACACCAGATAAAAGATAGTCAACAAGATCAACTGGAAAATGTTGTTTGCAACGTAGAGGATAATATTCATCGAACTGAATGGAATAAATTCAATAAAATATTTTGTCCCACGAATATACAAATACGTTCTTCTGCTTATTATTTTCAATTAGTAATTTTCTTACGAATAGCCCTACATACACAAAATGCATATAACCTCTTATATGGAACCAATCCAAACGACTTGCGTGAATTTCGCGTACTTTACGGTGTTGTAGCTGATGCATCAGTCGATTGCAAAATTTATGCAGAGCATATGCTTACGTTGTACACAATACATTCGACCCAATATCGACTATGTGTCAAAATCTAAACAAATGAACGGCGTGCATGCATGCCGTGCATCGCGCACACACATCTGTATTGCTCGTATTAATCAAGAGACGAACGCGCTCCTAAATAATACCAATACCGCAATCAGCGATATGATTTAACTCTAGTTTCGGAAGGTTGCTGTAATATGCCTGCAGCGAACGAAGATTTATGGCAGTTCTCTGCCATGTGGTATAACATCGCTGTTGTTTTGCTGCAGAAATCTAATATCACTGTTGATATATTTAGATGTATGCTTGACATATACGCCCAAAACGTAACGGAAGATATCTCTGCACTTCAAAATTGAACATTGTTTCTGTTTCATTAATCAATCCGAAAAACAAAACGCTCCATCTAAAAAAAATCGACTATAAGATGTTGAGGTCATCGTCACGAGTGTATGTCTCTCTTCTGATACAACTCCTAATTTTCAATACTCCACGACATAAAAATTCTCCAATCTACTGCAATCTACATACTTTTTTATTAATTATTCTTGGTTGAGTGTTAGGTCGATTTTCTTCGGCACATTAGGGTTTATATAACATATATATATTTTGAGGTGGAAAATCTAGGGCTCTTAATTTGCCAAAGGAGTGCGTTTATTTAATTTTTTTTTTTGTTTTAAGTTCGAATATAAATAGTGTTAATTAATTGAAATAGCCTAATGTATGATTCTAAAAATGTATATTGACAAACCAAAATGTATATATATATATATATATATCGCTTTTTAACAAATACCTAAATCAATCCCTGTCTAGCTAAATTTATAAATAATAAACGAAATACAAAACTGAGTGCAAAATAACAGTAAATTTTGCACATTTATTATAATTTGGAGTCTTCAATTTTGTAATCGTGCTCACACTCACATGTACTGTATCCTATTCTAGATATCCTGGTCTTCGGCTTCCACCAATGTGTCCGGAACTCCAAATTATTGTGAAAATATCAGCTGATACACTTTCCAACTTTGATTAACTTTGAAGAGTTTCAAATATTATAATTAATTCGAAAAATAACGAATTTTTCTCTGGGGAGACAACTCCGACCTCTTTGACTTTGACACAATCGTCCTTTATATCAGCCCGTTTCCGGGATACACACATTACATTCAGCTTGTTTATGTATATGATAGGCCACACAGTAAACACACTCTTGATGGAATGAAATTATTTACAAGTAAAGCTGCCAGGTGTGTTATCCGCTCAAGAAATTTTGAAGACGGTGTGTTTTAATATCGGGACGATACATATTTTAATAATATGATAAAAATGTGTGAGTACAGTACATTATACGTCTTTTAGAAATAAATTTTGGAAGACATTATAAATGAACACGTAAATATGTTTATGAAAAGCGATATATATAGTAAACAATAGTGGAGTTTACGTCTCCACTACACATGTTGTTTAAGGCAAAATTGTATGTCAGTAATGAACAATTAAAGCAAAATCTCTTCTTTAAAGAGACATAATGTTTCGTTTTTCTCAGATTCTTCGCATTCGTTGACTGTCCTGGATAGGACCTAGTTGGCGTTTCGGTGGCATCGCAGCTCCCTTCTTCCTTGAACATCTTACGATTTGTGATCGAGTACTGGATCCAGGACAGCCAATAAACGCGGAGAATCCGAGAAAAAAGAAATAACACATCTATACCCGCGAGTACTTCAAATACACCATATATATTGTGACGGATGTTTTCGCGGTCACCGTATGTGGAATAATTTTGCATGGTTTCTGGCCGCGTGTGCTGTTGGTCCCGAAAGGGACCGTTTCAACTAGGTCGACGTTTCGACGAGATCTCACTTATCTTCTTCTGGACGCTCTCCTTCAGCTAGCGATCGCAGATGAACGAAGTTCTGAAGGAGTATCATTACAGTACGCAGTTTCGATGCTTTTAAAATAGTTTGGTTGTAATCTATTGGACGCAAACTACTAAATTAAATCTTTGTTAATTGGTAAACCTAAACCTGTTTTATAATGCTGCTGTAATTGTAAACACCAACCTTTGGCTATGGTACAAATTTGTTACACATTTGCGTTTTTATTGAAAAGATATATCATACTTTATCGAGTATTGAGCATTAGAAACACCTATTATAATTATTCCCACTTCTTAATATTTTTTTCAGAAATATTGCTGCGATTTTGTACAGGACGTATCCTTTAGACGTCATTTATCTTGTGGGTTGCATGAAAAATGATCTTTTATTTTCAAAACGTACGGTGTGATATAAATAACTACCTACTGTCAGCATATTCTAAAAATCATCCATTGCATTGAAGTGGGAAATGAATGCGAACGGATCCGACAGAATTACGACATATTGTCGCATGGCCGAATAGCGAAAACATATCGACGATCGAATAATTTTTCATTGGTTAAAATTCGTGTCCGTTGAATCGGAAAACGCCCTTTGTATAGGTTCAACGTGCCTTAACGTGCGCTGTTGGATTCAAAAAGTCAAAAGAGGTTTATCTACGCACCTGTAATTGTAAAAGCGTATTAGCGTACGCTTACAATACGAACGCATAAAGACGATATGGCCTTGCAAAAAGGGGAACGGTGAACGATTGCCACCGCCATTGTCATGATGGGTCGATTCTCCTCCGCTACGTTCTAATTAATAATTTAATTCGTACAAGATAATCAACGATGAATAATAAACGTTAGGACGCCGATTAAGACGGCGCAATACAATGACGAGACGAAGACGATTTTGAGAACGGAAACACATCCAGCCCGCATTAATTAAACCCGCTAAGAACCTGGCAGAACAGGAAGAAGTAGAAGAAGAGGGATCATACGGGTGTCACACTGATTTCCGCCTATCTTTCTCCGTCCTCCACTTGGGTGAAGGTGCTCGTCATTTGCTAATGATAGTATACACGCATTCGACGTGCATATTTTAGCGACACTTAAACGAATCAAAGGGAGGAATAGCTTCCGTCGTCCTCGGCAAAGAAAAGCTTTATTTGTATACGGTTCCAATTAATCAACGTCGTAATGTTCGAGTATAACAAAGCGGCATTACGTGGAGGAGGTCGCCACTGGAAGAGTTCAGAAGATAATAGTTAACGGTAATGCTTATTCATCCTTTAGATTGCGTAAGCGC
Source organism: Trypoxylus dichotomus (assembly GCA_023509865.1). Lineage (NCBI taxonomy): Eukaryota > Metazoa > Arthropoda > Insecta > Coleoptera > Scarabaeidae > Trypoxylus > Trypoxylus dichotomus. The sequence goes on from CM042081.1 coordinate 27,135,123, forward strand.
GTATATGAAACAACAAAAGATGTACAAGCAATACCAGGAAATGTGGAATTTTAAATGATAACTTTCAAATTATATCAACTTGCATTTTTATATACAGCGGTGGTAGTTTCTTCTATGGTTAGCAGGTTTGCGCAGCCACGAAAAGTAATAATAGAAAAAAATATTTAATTTATAAAATGAAAAACCGTAATTCTACATTTTTAAAATTATAAATTTTATAAATCTCACAAAATAAATGAAACATATAACATAGTCTAATGCTTGATATCTGGTGCGATACGTTAAATAAATAAAAAGAGAAACGGCCTTGGTTGTAGATCAAGTGCAATCTACGCATTTACATTAAACGTGTGCGACTAACGAACTTTGTCGAAAGTTTTTCGTGTGTATCTCGACGTAGTACAACAAGGTTGTACCGGCAGAGCAACTCAGGTGGGTTCCACGAGATTGGGACAACTTCGTTAAGAATTTGATTGATGGAAAGTCTCACGTGGTACTTCAGTACACACGCGCAGATGTTCGGGGGCGCTGTTCATTTAATTTTGGATGCAGTCGATATACAAAAACTCATTCTTATTGATAATTCTAGTGCTGTGCTGATTTTACTATGTATTTGTTATAGCATTTTTATATATGATTATGTTTTTACTTTGTTCGCTTCGCATAGTTTTATAAGTCTGTATGAGTGATTTTTAAATTTTATTGTAAAAACTATATCTTAAACGCAAGTGTGTGTAGTTACGTTTTTAATATAGTACGTATTTGCGCATATAATTTTTAATAATAAGTGCCCTTGATTTTCACAAGCAAATTGCTATCTAGCTAGTGAGAGAAAACGAAAGTAACAATGAAAGTAATTCGTAAACATTTTATTACTATAGGAATCAATTATATCTATTTCTAGGAATGTCTCAGTATTCACACTGTGCAGTGGGGGGATGCAAACGTGAGGGTTATCTTGGTTTTCATAAACTTCAGAGTCCAACAAAAGATCTAGAACACTTCAAAGATTGGGTTTCACTTTTCGGAAACATGTCTTGATTGCAAATGGAACCAACTAGGGTAACAAGTTGTAGGATGAGCTCTGCTCATTTTGAAAATAATTATATCATTATGTGAAATTAGTGGCAGGTGCTCGTCCAAAATTAAATTTACCAGAGAAGAAGGAGAATCTTAAAAAGTGGACTAATTATGTAAGATTCTTTTAATAGAAACCATTGACGTACCAAAAGATTGATTAGTGGGCATTATAACATCGATCGATGTTGACACGCCTCCCATTGAATTTTGGTCTATAACATAACATACACAACCATCATTTAAGGATGTCCTCGAAAGAGAATTACTCCATTTGCTTGCTGGACTAGCAGTAAAAGGTATGTGTATTTTACGTCCTAATATATATTTAGAGAGTTAAAAAGCAAAATATGGTTATTTTCACAGAACGTCAGAGAGAGAAAGAAAACAAATCACCCCAAGCATCAAGTGGTAGTGTGATTCCAGAACGATCGAATATCCTTGCTACATAAGTTTAAGAACATTTACCTGTTACATCCGATGGTTCAACTTTCACTGACTATAGTAAGTACACAAACAACTGTCTGCGAAAGAAAGAATCATTTGAAACATTGTAGGACAATGTTCTTTGAACGACAAGATATTGGCACTCATGTTACATAAGAAGAGTCCGAAAACATATGGAGTACTATCAAAGTTTTTTGCTCTTCAAATGGTGTTGTCAACTCATCGACGACTAACAAGCAATATTAATTGTAAACCCGGGATATCAAGCGCTCTATTCCAACTTGTAAAAAAAACAAATTGAAAAAATGGCAGATGAGAAGAAGTTGTATATATCGGTATTTGATGAGATGGCTCTATCATCATATCTTACGTATTCATATCCTGCTGATGTAATCGAAGGTTTCGAAGATGATGGTGATAGAAGAAGTGACAAACTTGCAAATCATACTCCGTGGTGTTTTTAAAAAGTGGAAAATTCTTGTGCCATACATTTCTTTAAAATCATCCACAAATGCTGCAACTATCGTTAAATTTTAGAAGTCAATTGTAGAGAAAGCTACTGATGCAGGACTAAAAATCGTTGCTTCTGTCTCAGATCAAGATGAATCAAATATGAAGGTTATTCGTATGTTACTGCAGCAAACAAGAGCAATATGGTAATTGACGAACAGATTATTGTACATCTGCATGACTAACTACACTTGTTAAAGTTTGTAAGAAATAATTTATTGAAAAAGAATCTAGAATTTGTGCAGGAAGGGACCCTAAAGATTGCGAGATGGGATCACTTGGTCTATGCATATTATATAGATTCTACTGCTGGCAAATTATGAACAATGCCAAAATTAACAGATATGCATGTTATACCTAAGAAAATAAAAAAAATGAAAGTTTCTGATTGCAGCCAAGTATCTAGCAAAAGTGTTGCTGCTGTTTTAAGTTCAATCAGCAGAATCAATTGTGAAAGTGTTGATAAGAAAAAAAAGATGACAAGTGATGGGCAATCTACCACAAACCTCTTTCTCTTTCTAGATGAATTGTTTGACAGTGTGAATCGTGGCATGAGTATCTTTAAAGCTGGAAAGAAACTTAGAGGACCAGTGCGTCAAAATTCGCGTCATATTTTGATTTGGAATAATGCTATTGATATATTCGAATCTATGGAATACATTACCATTAGAAACACTCATAAGAACATACCTGTAGTACTTATGATTTGGAAACATCTTCAATGTGTGTTTTAAGATAATAGCAAACAATTTATTTAAATTGGGGTACAAATCTTTTCCTACCAGAGCCTTCAACCAAGATACGTTAGAAAAGTTGTTTGGACAGATTCGTCAGCACGATTTATGTAATATAAATCCGTCATGTTGCACCTTCAATCAATATTATAAAACATTGTTAATAAATAATTTTGTCACGTATTATAGTAGGAATTCAAATTGTAAAGATGATAGATGTTTCAGTTTAGTAAGAGGTATCCAAACATTCATTTCCTGCCATGAAATATTAGAAAAGAAACTGACTATTGCTCCTTTACCGAAAACACCATCATATTTCCAATCACACGCAGATATCGAATTGTTTGCGTTGGCGTACATAGGTAGATGGCTGGCGAAAAAAGTGTTTCCGTTAGTAAGAGAATGCACGAATTGTGTGAAAGATATTTTGTATCAAGGTGAGCAACCTTTGGCCATTCATAGGCTTATTAGGGAAGAAGACTATATTGGTGAAGAAAATAATTTAAGGTATTGTAGTGTAGACTTTATCGATACAATTGTAAAGATATGCCATATAACGCATTTCCTATTTCCTCAAGTATTACACAATAAAAATGTACTGCATAACATCGAAACATATCTTAATTCTACTATAACTATTGTGATTACAAATTGTAATACACATGCCACTCTAATGAAAGAGCAGATTCCTCAATTAAACAATTCAACAATAATATCAGATAGACAGGAGATTTTATTATACATAGATAAGAATTGAATTTATTACTATTACAATATTTATAATACACTGATTGAAAATAGTTCTGCGTTTTATTAACTTTCTTGTTTCACAATAATATAAAATAAAAAATTAAGTATAAACCCGCTCAAAAGAATTATATTTTAGTTCACCCACGCAGATGTTGGAGGGCGCTACTTTTATGTACACGTTTTACATTATTATATGACGCTTTTATTTAGGGCAAGTATGGGCAACCTTTGACATGTTGTGGGCCAAATATTAGTGAGCAAATATGTTCGCGGGCCATATATGTCCGATATGAGCTGACGTAAGTTTTTCATTCTCACTTTTTCTAACAAATTCATATTGATATCTTTGTACCGAAAAATGTCTTCCACTCGAGAACAAACCCCAATCTTCAACAGTTGAGCTAGCATATTTTTGCCCAAAGGTATCTATTGCCATCATAGCAGCGGTCAGTTATTTATTTTTTCTGATTGTCTTTCTTCCACTTTCTATGTCTTTTGAGTCGTGAAGTATAAAACTAGTGTGTGCTAGGTCTTCCTGCAAGTCTTAGGTTGTTATTTTAGGATTTAATTTGCTTTTTCTTATTAAAGAAGCTTCATCACTCGTAGTTATCTTCCACTTTCTTCCACATTTTCCCTTTCTCTCCACTTCGTTCCGGTTCCGCTCTTTTGTTTGGAAATCTTGTTTATAGCTTCCAAACTCATACCACACTCTTTGGCAATCCTTGTTCTTTTTTGGGGGTGATATCCATTTTCTCGAGAATTAGGGAACAAACAAATATTATAGCAGCCTGAGTACAACTTTTATAGCCCACAATATTTTTCAACAATATAAAAAAAAACACGATTATAACTTGAAACAAGTCGTTACTTAGTAACTATCGGAACGGTAAGCAAAATAGCCGCTACCACAGGCATAACTCGATTGTCAACTGCGAAATGTATAAAATTGGTAGTGTTTCTTACAATTCATTATGTTCTCCTGTTTTGAAGAACAATGCCGCTGTAGCCTGCTCGCAAAGTTCTCTCTTGAATTTTCTGACCAATATTTACCTGTATTTGTACTTGTAAAATTCTTGCTCATTTACTTGATTGCTCAGTAAGGATTTATAATGAAACTTAAACGCGCATGTGCAAGAAAAAATATGTATATTGAAAATAAAATGTATTTGCGGTTTCTACTCTTAGTCTATATATAATAAGAAATAAAAGGTGTGCAATAATTTCAGTTATTCGAGCTCTCTTACACATCTATGTACATTAGCACAGATGTACATATGCATTGACTTTCTTTTTTATTACATGAAGTACCGCCGCAGCGCGTACGTAGTCGATATTGTATTATGTATATTTTGTCTTTCCCGACATGCTTCCCCAGAAACTATGTTAAAGGCATGTAATAATGTCTGTATTATATGTATGCACCACTACCTTTTTATAGGGGACCGTACCCTATTTAATCGATCGAATGTCTCAAATCTTATTTATTTTGTATTGCGCCAGACACTATCTATTCGTTTGTGTATTATAGAAGATCTGACCCTATTTGGTTGCTTTGAGGGGAACCCAACCCTATTTCTCGGAGCTGAATGTCTGGTTGAGCGCGACAGTAGCGATAATAGCCGAACTCACCCAAACAGTATGCAATCACGGTTGATATCTATAAGACGGCCGTCGCAATAGATCTTTGTTTGATAATGCCATGTTGGGATTCGCTTATAATGCAATGCTCTTCAATATAATTCAACCAACGAGTATTAACAGTAATCTCAAATAACAATTCGATGGTAATTTTCCACTAATTTTCTTATAGATACATACATCTGGAGAATTTTTGTGATTGCTAGCTCATCCGCGAAACAACCCTCTCATTTTCTAAAAACTACCTTAACTGTTATGGCAGACATACATATGTATTGAGCCACGCTGACTTACTCCTCTCATGAAAGGCTCCACAATATAGTTATTAAGAGCCACAATACTCTTTTGCCACAACTTTGGAGAGTCTTGAGTTGGGCGTGTTATGATTACGGCTATTTTCTCTAGGGTACATTTTCATTGGAAACCTTCGACTCGATATGCGCAGAAAAAGAAATTCTACACTTAAGAAATTATCCTGAAGACATCCGCTTAATAAAGTTTTAATTATTAAAGGAAGAGATCTACCTGTAAGTTAAGAGGATGTTATGTGGTTGATAAATGGCATTCTTAAAATTCGATTCACGTAACACAGATGCTCAATAGGTGCTGCAAGTGGCGCTTCAAGCATTGAATACACCATTTGTTCGTATACACTACGCGTTATTAGCTTAGGGATTATCACAGTATGTGCTGGTCGATAATTTACAATCAACAAGTGAACTAGTAAAATGTTTCATTGAATGGTTTAATATTAAAAGCACGAAACTATTTCTGCAAAAACGTAGCTTAACGAAAGAAGTAATCTGAAAAATTACGTAAAGTGTATGTGGGTAGAAAAGGTTTGGGACAATTGTTTTTAAAATAGAATAAATGCATTACAGAAAAGCAGTAAATGATGGCAAAAAAAGGATCTTAATAAATTGAACCTATAGCTGGTAACGTAACCGTCTTCATAGAACCGTAGTAGCGAGAAACAAATTTCTTAAAATATCGACTGACGTCCCGCAAATCGTTCGAATACCGTGAATAGTTTCGCGAAATCCTATCGGCGAGGGGGTCTAAAGCCGCATTTCGAGCGATATTTCACTGACCTGAAAGGAAGAGATCCTGGAGAGCCTGCACCGCCTGGCACAAAATAGCCCACGACTCCGCCTCGCTAAGACCGATCGGCCGGGCTGTCAGGAGATCGCCCAGAGAAGGAACCCCGTATTGCTGCGTGCGATGGCGTTGTTGTTGGTAGTTATTGATGTTAACGGTGCTGTTGTTGTTTTCGATGCTGTGAAAATGCCGGTAATGGTTGCGAGGCATACTGCGAAAATAAAAATATAAAGTTATTCAATTATATCGTACTTCTTTGATGATTATGTCGAAGTGACTTGGAAGAAGAATGATTTCCTGGTTGATTAAATTTGACGTTTTTCAATGACTACTAACTAGTCATTGTGACGCAAATATAATAACACGCTTTATTTTTGAAGACAATACAAGATTTTGCAGAGAATATTGCAAAAATATGTCCAAAATAAGCGTTAACATAATCGAAGTTAGCAATATTACAAATCGGATACAAATCGCTTATTGACTTCAAAAAATTAAGATTATAATTAACAACTAAAAATGTAATCTACGAACACAGGAATTATATGCATCTAGAAAGTCTCTATTTTCGCTAATACTCACTTTTAAAACTAACGCATCAATTGTTGCGCATTATACCTTGATACTGATTAATAAAACGGTCGATTCTAACCTGGCCGACTATATGTTCGTTAAGCACAACTTTTCGTATGGAAGTGCCATCTAGTGCATTTTTAAAATAAATGAACTACAAGAATCTCAAACTCACTTATCGAAGAAGGTAGATGTAAGGATGAGAAACATTCAAAGTTGCATGAAATTATTATTACCAATGTATATTGTAAAATAAAATGAAATTGTACAAACATTTGTTAGTTTATTCAAATGTATGAAGTAAAAATTATACATATTAATAATATACTTCAATAATGCCTACGAAAACCGATTGCGCTTAAAAATACTATAATCATCTTTAGGTGTCAAAGAAGGCTATTAAAATTTAATTTTGTTTTTTGCAAAATAAATTAGTTGCAGATATTGAATAACCATCATAATGAATTTTAATTCTGTCAAAGATTAAATTTAGATAGGTTACGGTAATTGACTATTTCACGCCATGGCCTTGATGCTGTTCTCCCTCGACGTAAAAGGGGAAGAGCCGTTAATTATTTTTCCAACCGCAAATGGTGTCTCGGCAGCATGTCGAACCCGTCCGAAAAAGTACTGCCACCATACGTTGGTTTCGAACAGACGACATCTGAGTTGCCAAATTCAAGTGTAGGCGCTCTTACCGCTGGTTCACCGAGTCGTTAATAACAATAGTAATGATTTATCCAACAGGTAACCAGTTACAGGAAAAAGTTCTATAACACAGACACTACCGGCCATTAAAATATTACATAAACAAGTCGAAAACTAATTATAAAATAAATCTTTATTCTCTACTTACACAAAGAACTGCAACAGTTATAAAAACCACATCCTTATCAATTTGCTAACAAAGATAATCATAAATTAACTTAAATTTACGATTCATCAATGAGGCCACCTTTTGCGTTTATTACTGACGCACACAATTTTGCGTCGTCTCTAGCAGCTTTGCCAGTGTTAGCCGCTCTATTTTCCTCTACGTATCCTGTAGTTTCCTCCAAAGTACTGTCACTGAATTTGAAGCAGATTTTCAAACCCACAAGCTTGATCGGGTTGAGATCTAAACTCTCAGGCAACCACTTCATAACAACAATTTTCTCTCTGTACTCCAATTGTTTCAAATATTCACGGCACACCTTTGTAGAGTGCTCTGGATCATTATCGTACTGGAGCACGAAGTTTTCACCGATTAAACGTGTTCCAGAGGTGGGATACTTAGCTTCATTGGCCCAGAGCACTTTCTTCCAATTTTTCAACGTCCAGCCTTTGTGTTTTCTCGCCCATGCTAACCGTTTAGCTTTGTTTGCTTTGTGTCATTATGTCACAGTTTCCGTATATCCATTCATCCATAAAAGACAACTTGGCGCAAACAGCTTTTTACCAAGATGACGTTAACTGGTTTTGACCGCGAAATATTTAATTCGGCAGGAATTTCTGGCCCTGTTTTTCATGCATTTCGTTTCCTCGGGATTAAAATTTCGCGATCTTCTACTGCTTTCGTTATTTTTGGTCGCCTGACTCGCTTTCTATTCGAACACACAATCACTTCTTTGATACTATTTAACATTACAATCCACGGTTTAACTTCAGTAATTAGCCATTTCTCGATTACTTTTACCGATGTTATGATATGCCATTATTTGAGCACGCGCTTCCGTAGATACTTATTTGCTTGCCGGCATTATTTTAAAGTGAGTACTCACTGTTTTAAAACACTTGACACGAATTCTTCATTATTCTCTACATGCAATATGAAAACCGAATGCAATCTAAATTCTCTTTATATTAAAATGCCCATGTCGTCTATTTTCATATTTTATGAAGATTGTGATAAACATTTCGGAAAAATTGCTCTTTATCTAATTCGGTCTGCCTGAATGTATCTGATCCGCAAAAAGAGTCATTTCTATATCTTAATGCTAGTCGGCTTATTACGTACATACAGAACATTATAAGGATAATAATAAATTATAATCTATCTCGTATAGTTTAATAATACAAATATTTTGACAAAAAAATGGTTTCTTTGAATAATCTCCAATTATGCAGGTGGATAAACACTTATGGCCCGTAGTGTACACACGTATAAAAATAACAAAAAGCTGAATATTGTCAGTCGGTAATTGAATTGACAATGAGAATTCAAGTGTTCTTGGAACGCTACATTCATACTTAAACCAGCAACAACGTGCACGAAGCCAGTACCTTTGAAAATGCGAACCGCAGTTGTTCGCGAAACGTCAGGGAGAAAAAACCTAGTGACACGGCGGAACCCGACAACCGTTACGATTAGAACTTTTGTCCATTTAGGTTCTTTTTAGATTCGTAACCGTTGGCGAGTTGTTGTTTACTTTAAAATTTGTAAGACCTCTCTTGAATTTCTTGAGCATTTCTTTATACCAGTGGACGTGAACTACTGTCAAATTCTATAAAATCTAACGACTGCAAAGCTTCAGCAAACGCCCAATCATTTTACACGCACTTATCAATATTAGCTTCAACAACAGACAAGAATGGACGAGCTCAGAAAACGATTTCTTAACACTGCTAATAGATGGGTGCTTTATCCCTAAAAGGGATTATAAAAACTTATAATTTATAATAATAATACTAGTTTTGTCTGCGTATTTATGATTTTTCATAACTATACAGACAAAACTAGTTTACTTAAGTGCGAATTGTTAATTGAATTATAGATGAGAAATGTTAAATTTTGCGAATATAACAATTGTCTCGTCGAAGACAAAAAAAGTGAGTGCTAAATTTAACACGTTCCGGCGATTAAACCTTACAATACTGTCAAGGGATGAAAGGGAAAAAGTGTAGCCGCTTTCGTCAGACGTCCGATCGTTGACGTAGAGTATCGAAAAACAGCGGGAAGATCGGCGACGGTTGCTCCCACTAGCATCGGCCGGATGAATTATAAAACGGGGATAGTGCGGTTCAACCTACGACGAAGAACATCACGTACCTAATCCCGTCCCTGAGAATTTCGTCTTCTTTTTCTTTGTGGAGCGGCACCGTTGCTTCTGACGATGGCGAGTAAAAGAAGGCAATGGCGAAGGAGTAAATCCCTTAAATTCAGTCAGGACGAAGCAACGAAGTGTGTACGACCGACAACGGCCGGGGAGGGGGAAAAATGTACGAGGAAACGAGAGGAAAAAAGTCGACGCTGGGAACTCAGATCACGCATCGTATCGGATTATCTTAAATCGCGAAAATTGAATATCGTCCAGTTTCTTGTTTCTTTCTCTGTTTTTAAAGATTCATCTTATTTTTTCCTCGTGAGCCGCATTTTCTTTGCGCTGAGATAGTTTTGACCTCGTGATGCTTATCCAGAATTGAACAATTTGAAATTTCGGGCTATATTCATAGAAAAATTCAATTTTTTTATTTTAAAATGATCAATTTTCATTCAAGTCCACTATTATGATCGAATATTAGATGTAATACTTTCATATACTCCTAATCGGGAAAGTTTAGCAGTCTGACTCATGAATAAAACGTAACAAATAAATATGCCGACGTCATGCTGGTATTCAAAATTATCCGGTCACCTTATTTTAAAAAAAGCTGTTTAATTTTTTGTTATTAGAGAACTGTTTACAAGAATTATAATTAATCTTAAAAAAATCCCTTAAATGCTTTGAGTTGTTGATACACAAGGTTACCAAAGTAAAATATGTATTATATTTATACTTTATTGAATTGACCATAAACCTAAGAACAGATAGATAGCAATACTTTTTAAAATAAAAGTGAAAAAATAGTACAAGTGTGTACAAGGGTAGATAAATAAATTAGAGTTAATTTAATGTATTCGTTCATAAGAATCATCACTTGAATCAAATTCACTGAAGCTTCCGTTATCTACAGCGATAATTAGTTCAGGTGTTATGATGACGCTCAAACCAAGTTCTAATAATATTTTCAGTATGAGCTACACATTTCGTTCGGACTTCTCAGGAATATTAAGCCAGTATCTCATTCCACATAGCGATAACATTTTCATCTTAGTATCCATCGCTGCCAATATGCTTATCGTAGTACCCTTCAGCGTAACCTCTTATCATTTCGATAGCACTAAATACGCAGTGATATGAGGGGACGAGTAAAGCATTTTATAACCTTCCTTTATAATACTTCATCAACTTCATAATGTTTACTTAGATTAAGCTGTTTTACTAGCTTTTATAATTCCAGTTTAAAAGCTTGTGGATAGCGAAGCATGCTTGTATCCTTTAAATATTGGTATATACGTTTCGACAAACATAATGGGTTGACACTTAAACTCAATATTATGAACGACACGACTTATTAATATATTAATTGTCACATGTTTCTCTGTAAAAGTACAAACAATTAATATTTACTAAGAATTCTTTATTATTTACTTATTACTTATTTTGCGAATACATGGTATACAGCATGTAGTAGATGAATAAGATAACTGTAATTTGTATACTTACACTAACTTTATTTAACGAATACAAAAGTAGTTACAAACGTATAAACACTACAACACAATTAGATATTTTTTTACGTTATAGTCAACCGTAGCGTGGTGTACTTTCATTTTTTTGGCAATATGTCGATTGCTTATGCCACTTTTATGGTAAGCTATTATAAGCGCACGTGTTTCAATTGTCACACGATATTTCGCTCACGACGTGAATAGAGTAAATACCATACTGAAACTGACCATAGATTACAGATTTCACTATAATCTTCTAGGAAGGTAATTTAAACATTATTACCTACAATCTAACAGATGACTAAATTTACCCAGTAAATTCAGAGGGATTCTTATTGTAATTGCACCGCAATAAACAGTTTATGGTAATCCGACCAAGTGCAGCTAAATGATAGTAAACCTTATGCGATATAATGAGTGTTTATCTTACTGAACTACATTTTAAATACGTATTTCATTTTATTGTAATGTTTTTTTTGGTAAACATAATACTATATGAATAATCCATGAAAACAGGGGTGCCTAAACACTTTTGAGCGGTAGTGTATATGATATGATATATCAGTAAAACACCAGGATAGCAAAATATATATAAATTGGTAGAGAAAAACAACAAACACAGATCGATTTCCAAACTATCTAACAAGTGCCCCACAGAGCATGGTACACTGGTGTTTACATTTCTGTGACAAACAATTCTTACACTCTAACCTAAACTATATAAAGGAGGCATTATCGAAATGCAATTACCAAGAGACATTCATAAATAAAGTAATGAAAAGAAGAATCCATTATGATTATTACAAGAATAGTATAGAATGTAATAGTCATGCTCTCAGAAAAATATTGAAAAATGCATAAGAACATGATATTCAAATAGCACATAAAAAGTTCAAATAACACTTCTCGAACATGAAACATAGACAAACAAACAAACACCATTTACAGGGTTGATTGTGCTGATTGCCATGAAATGTAGAGCGGATAAGCATAACAATATCTTAATAAGAGAATGTATGCATCTAAGTATAATAATCAAAATAAGAACGAAGATGTTATTGCTTTATCCAAACATGCTATTACTATGAAACATAAATGTGTTTTCCGAAATGTAAAAATATTGGAGAAAGGGATGAATTGTAACAAACGAATTAGTAAAGAAATGATTCATATTAAATCCGACACAAATGGCGTTAATGATACAAATATACAAATATTCGCGGCAGAGTTTAGATGTGTGCTTGGATCATTGTCTTGTTGCTACACAAAGTTATCACCAATTACCCCCAATCCAGATTGGTTTGCATTCTCTTCAAAAATTTCTCGATATCGCGCTTTTTTTTAAATACCTTCTATTTTTACCAAGTCTCCCACAGATGTATTCCCAAAACATCCCCAGACCATTGCCGATCCTCCACCATGGTTTACTGTAAGCACTATACATAATACCGCAACTCGTTCCCATTTCGCCCTTCAAACAAATACTCTCAGTTAGGAACCAGAGCTCGAATTTAGACACGTCAATCCACATAACATGTTTCCATTGGTCTATTGTCCAAAGACGATGCTCCATAGCCCACAGCAGTCGCTTTCTTCTATTATGCTTGCACAAATAATAATTCCATAATTTATTTCAGCCGAAATTTCAGGTGCCGTCTTTCTTCTATTTAGCTTACTTGTGATCGTAATTTGGCGACCACTCGCTGGTGTGGTGACTTTCGGCCTCCCATGTCGCTTTTTATTCAAGGACGTACCAGCTTCTCGATATTTTTTATGTTATAGTTAACGGTCCGACGACTTAATTTTTCTGTCACTTTTGCCTAGTCTGTGATAACAGATTATCATTGAGCGAATTTCTAGTGACTACTCTCTTGCTTTCGGCATTGTAACACCTTTATACCTCACCTCTATAAGAATTTCATTTACGATATCAAATGTTTCCACTCGGAGTAAGTATCAGCATATAACAAGGGTTAATATTGTGGTATCTTTTCATTACCTGCGATGTATTGCATTACAAAATTTTATTACAATTGCGATTATTTTACAATCCTACCCACACCCGTAACTATGGTATTAACAATATTTAAAGGACGAGCAAGTGCGAAGAGACTACTTCACAGAACTACTTAATGGGTTATCGTATATTTACTTATAGGCAAATAGCATGTATACAGTAGCGTAAAATAAATTATTTCATGAAAACTACACAAACATCTGTATGGGCAAATACTTATGACCGGTAGTGTAAGTGATGTTTACGTAGAACACCTATCTAACATGCGTTCAAATAAATTTTACCTCAAAGTAGCCTTTGAAATTATAACTATGTCTTAGCTTGTTACTGAACCTCTTAATACGAATTTTGTTTAGTATATGTTATTTGAATGTCACAAGTATTCTGTCAAATTGAACTAATGTAACTGAAAATAGTACAAGTTAATACAAAAGTTTTTAATGGAATGGACTACTACAGGTAAAATTTATTTGAACGCTTTTTATATCAGTTTTGTTAGATATACGGCTCTTTTCCCTTCGTGTTTTTTCCTTCAAGAACGGAGCATCTAAAATTAAATTCGTAACAAAAGCGATACACTTCTAGCAGCTCCAATTCCACGTCTATTAGACGTAATGGACTTGTATGTACGTGAAAGAAACGGCTACTGTATCGCTCTCTCCGTTTCCTCTTCTTTCCTTTCCCTGCCAACGTAACCTATTGCAAGGAAAAGCAGTTTCGGCTCACGAACGTCGCTTTTCGAAACTTTCCGGATCAAGATTGATGATGACGACGTCTACGTTAATACGGAAGAATATCGCAAGTCGGCGGTCCGCAAAAATTTCCTCGATCACGAAACACCAGCCCGCCAATTAGTAACCGGCCGTTGTTGCTTGTCTTTCGACGTAACCAACTCGCTCATAATTTATGGGTATTTAATAAAACGGAACTCCTTTCGTACGATTTGATTTGTAAACAACGATGTTTGAGACGTGTGAGCGAACGATTTACGAGCGGCTATTTGAAACGAGATTGAATTCACTCTTTCAAAAGAAAAAAAATCATAGTAACAGACGTGAAACCATTTTCCAGAGGGGAAATGATGCGATGATTCAATATAATAATAAATTCTTAACTGAACAAGTTGAAAGCTCGAAATACTACCGCGTAAAGGAGTGGATACGTAAGACGGTATATAATACAAATGGGAGAGAACTTCTTGAGTATATTTGAACAATAGGGACAAAGGAATACATAATACGCAGATATAGAACATCTGTAATACGTTTTGTTTGCGTTTCTGCGCGCAGAAAAGATTTGTTTTTGTCTCTCGATATAGCACGGTTTCGGGATTGTTGACTGAGCCCTTACTTCGTCCATACATAAATGTATAGACGAGTTTACTTACACAAATAAAAACCTTATACGAATATGCTGTTTCCGGTGATAAATCGTATTTCCTAGATTGATAACTTATTTCAATTAAGATCAACCATCTTGTTTAAATAGCTTATCTCATACAATGGGCGAAAACTACACTCTTGCTCAAGATGTGAAGCCGAACTCCAACACTTCAACAGCACGCTACTACAAAATGACTACAGACTCAAAGACATTACAGATGCCTCCAATAGACAACCTAAATAACAGAAAGAACCAATAATCGATATTGGAACCATCTGCCTGCCAATCGGAACAAAAATTGCTGTCGGAGAATGGAACATCATCGAACTTTTATCGTATTGTTTTTTTTAATTATTTTAGTCTAGTCTGCTTGTAGTTTGTATGTAAGTGCTTTTATTATAAGTTATAGTTTCCTCTGTATTATTTGAAATTCATTGTTCAATAATTAGTAATAATACCATTATTTAATTCAGTGAATGTAGAACTTAATTTAGAGTACATTTACTTGAACTATTTGGCTATTTTAAGAGAAATGCTACGCATTAAGAAATGATAAGAGTATTAAATTTCACTACGATTTTTGAATTAATCTTTTCCAAAACTATTCATTATACTTAATGAAGTGTGTGGAAGCTAAGATCAACGTAATATATTTTTTTCATTTTAACTATTATTAGAAGTTATACCTCAATTAAGATAGGTATAGGTAAATCGCTTTGGGAAGACACGCGCGTATGAACGATTTTCGAACTTAGAAAGGAAAGTGTGCCCCAAACGAGAGAGAGAGAGAGAGAGATATCTCTTGCTTTTGTTCGTTTACTTCTTAAGAAAATCAGTTTTTTTTTCAAACCTATTTGGAATAGAAGGCCTTTGTATCTGCAAGTATTACATTATTTTGTATCTACTTTTGGAAAATAACGTTCTTATTAAATTTTAATACGAATAATATATTAAATTTTCATTCACGTTTTGTTTCGCTAAAATATCTAAAAATGGGTTTGATATGTAGGATTTGTTGGAATATATATTTTATTTGTTACAGATTATTATGTCCGATTTCACTTCAACATCGGGAAGTCGTGATTTGACAGATGCGCAGATGCAAAGGAAAAAAAAGGGCATATAATTCTAGAGCAATCATGATTTTACAATTTTACATATATTTGCATTGGTAATTAAAATATCATTAGGTGTACTTTAATTGAACAAATACAACACAGAAGACCTATAAGCAGATGTTCTACATTTAGACAAACAACTTTATAATATATCATTTAGTTTTCTTTGTTTCTATAATATCATTAAGACTGTGATACTGTGTATAGATGTTAAAATTATAACGAAAATAAATTAAATTAAACCTGAAATTGTGGGTTGTTTCTGTATTAAAAAGGCAATTGAGAATTTGAATAAACTAACTTCTTATATCCATTTTACTTTTTAATTAAATAATGAAATGTGTTTATGAAATTGTATTTCATAGCAAACGAACACAATAAATAAAATTTTATGTTGTTTCTGCTGCATACTAGCTCTGCTGCAAAAATAAAAGAACGACTTAATTGGTGCAAAATTTGAATTTTAAACGTGCGCGCTAATGCGTACGCTAGCCGACCGATGTTTTCGGGCCGGTAATATTTATGTTGGCCCAGGGCCAATTGTCATAGATTGCGACATTTTGATTGGTTGGAGAATTAGTACGGCCGCGCTGTCGCCCAGGGGCGCTTTCCTGTAAAAGTTTTAGCTAAAATACAGATTATGTTTTTATCTACTGCGATATTTTTAAGGAAACTAGTAGGTTAGGATTATGTCAATAGCCGGTCAGCGTTGGTTAGTGTTGATTGGCCTTAGCATTGTTAACGTATTTCTGTTGAATATCTATCTTGAGCTTCGTCATCGTCGATAATCAATCTCATCCAGGAATATTATTTGCTCAGAGCGTATGTATTATTATTAGTAGTTTTGTGCATTTTTTATTTATAAGTATAATTTGCAGTTAATCACTTGATGTAACAAAATGTCTGGTCGATGTGCTATAATCGGATGTACCTCAAAAGCACGAGAAGTTGTTCTGCATCGTTTTCCTAATCCGCGTGACAACTGGGATTTATTTAAGCAATGGGTTTCCCTAACAGGAAACAAAAATTTAACTGAAGATGATGTATTAACTGTATATAAATCAAGGCGAGTATGCCACATGCATTTTGAGAATGCCGATTTGTCAGGAACAAGGCTTGAAATTGAAGTTACCAGGTATGCATTCTAATAATAGTATATACAGTGAAATCTCCCTTGAACGGACACCAACGGGACCAACTGAAGATGTCCGTTCAGGAGGGGTGTCCGCATAAAAGAAATATGTAGTAGATACAACAAAAATCGTGTTTAACGAAAATTGAATATATTAAATAAACTGGGACATTTAAATCGTATATGTATATAAATGTTTTTAAAATAAATAAGAAACTTTAAACTTAAGAAAAAAAGTTTATTTCCTTTAGATATGTACCTACAAAATATAATATATGTATATAGATATAGTACGTAATACAAAACAATGAAATGAATAGTCACTTTAAGGACGAAAAAATTCGTATATTGTTGTTTGTCTTCTCTTTTCCTTTAAAATGGCGTCTTAAAATCTTATTTCTAATTTAGAAAAAAGCTCCAAAGACTCTGTATCACTGTGATTTTCGACAAAACTTTTGAGCTGCTTGGTCAGGGTAATAGCTTTACCATACTTTGAGATAGCTTCTGTTAGCACTTGAACCTCATCGACATCACAATCTTCCGAAAGTTCTTGCATTTCAACTGGATTTGCAATTTCTTGTTCTGAATCTGGATCTTCAACATACAAATTTTCATCTACGTTCAAAAAATCATTAAGGTTTTCATTATCCGGCAATTTCAACAAATTCTTATTTTTGAGGATATCTGAAAGTACATTAAGAGGCAAATCATCTTTTAGGTCAGATGTATCAGCCTCAGTTAACTGGTCTTCACTTTGCATATTTACATGATTAAATCCTGCTTTGCGGAAGCAATTTTGAACTGTCTCTTTGATTACTTGGTCCCAAACGGTTTTTGCCTAATAAACTGCATCCAGTGGTGTAATTTTCTTTATTAACTCAAAAGCTGTACCAGCAATTTCAATGTTTACTAGCAGATGTTTGAGTATTAGACTTCGGTAATAAGTTTTAAAATTCTTTATAATCCCCTGGTCAAGTGGTTCACAAGCTGATGTACAATTAGGAGGTAAAAATAATATTTTTATATTATTTAAGTGAACGTCTTTCGGATGGGATCCCGTATTGTCTAAGAATAACAAAATGTTTCTTTTTTCTTTAGCCATTTTCCAATCTAGGTCTTGCCACCACTCTGTCATAATTTGTCCTGTCATCCAAGCTTTCTTATTGTATTTCCAAGTTACAGGCAGGTTATTTATATTAATGTTTTTAAAAGCTCTGGGTTTACCTGCCCTACCAATGACTAGGAGTTTTTCTTTTTCACCCGCCATATTTGCACAATGCAAAATTGTAAACCTTTCTTTGGGATACTTACCCCCAACACATTTTTCCTTCTTTAAAGTGAGCGTTTTGTCGGGTAGAGCCCTAAAATACACGCCTGTCTCATCGGTATTATAGATGTCTCTCGGTGAATATCCCTTAATCAAAGAAGGACATTTTTTTGAAAACTATCAAACATCTTCAGCATTAACCGAAGCTACTACTCCTAAAATCGCTTTAAAACTTGTATTGTGGCGGATTCTAAATTTATTGAGCCAACCAGAAGAAGCACTGAATGTAGAATGTCCCAAAGAAGCGGCTATTTTTCTAGCTTTGCATCGTATTAGTGGACCTAAAAAAAGTTTTTTGTGTTTTTGTCACGACAAACCTATTGGTAATCTCACTTTTTTTTATCTATTTTAGCATTTAATGTGAAAAGAAAATCAACGCATTAATACAAGAAAACCTTATCTAAAAAAGTCATATACATCAACTCCAACAATCTCAATTTTTTGTTTAAGCGTGAGAATTTTTCTATTTGGAGCTATTTCTACAATGAATGCTTCGCCCACTGAGTCTTTTCCGCATAGACATCAGACTAATATTGAAAGCAGATTCAATCGAAAGCGTACACCCAAAGAACAAGTACGGTAAATTCCCGACAAACTTGGGGGAGTCCCTAATTCGCGCCAGGCAGAAATGCACGACATAGGTTGCGATTGTACCGAAAGATTAAAGTCGGTAAATCTCCGGTTTACTCGGGGAAGTCCCAGCGAAATTGGCGTGCGGCGCGATTGAGAAATGCAATAGCAATACTCTCGATATAAATTTTATTTTATTTTTTGTCCGGTTAAGAGAACATTTTCTCGTGTCCGCGTCCGTTCAAGAGAATGTCCGTCCAAGAAAGAGTTAATACAATGGAAATTATATGAGAGCCAGTCGGGACCATGAGAAACTGTCCGTTTAAGGGAGGTGTTCGTGTAAGAGGGGTGTCCGCGAAGGGCAATTTCACTGTATATATAAAATCAACCTATTTTTAATATGAAATATTGCATGTACATCAAGTATTGTACTTATTACAGAACCAATAATGGTACAAGATGAGTGGGTGCTAGATAACGCATATGTACCCACTCAAAATGTTACTACAGAACCTAGGCCCCACTATGACGCGTGGCCTCCATCATATACCAGTAGTGACATTTCACAAGATGAGAGCCCGAGGAAACGTTTGACACCAAAGAGACATTCATTGTCAGGTATTGTCATAAAGGTTAATGTCATACGATTTATGTTTAATATATATTAACACTAATTTAGAACAACCGCCAACTTCTTATCTGCCGAAGAAGAGAATGTTTTTAGAAAGTGAAGCAGTACCAAAATCTGGAGCAGATCAAATCAGAGGTAAGATGACATTATGGTAATACATAAAGAATTAAGATCATGTTTTTGTTAAATAAATTTCGCAAGTTTACAATTCTATACACTGTGTTTAACCCTTGTTTAACAAATTTTATATTATCTGATATTTATCTAATAATTAAAATCTGCAGTTTTAACTCTGCAATTTTTAGAAGTTCAATAACTGTTACTCCCTGATTTGCCGGCCGTGGAAAATTTAAATTTAGAAGGTAAGCAGTTTTTAAACTGTTAATATACATATCTGACATTTTTAGCATCAGAATTGATCTCTGCAGACAGTATACCAGGGAAACTGTCAAGCTATGTCTTCCCAGAATTAAGTTAAGCAAAAAGGCTTCGTCTTTTTTGAAACCAACAGGAGTAGACCGCATTGCTGCGATGGCACTTTCTCACAAGCAATGCAAGAAACCGGTTAGCACATTAAAACAAAAGTTATACTATTATGAAAAGAAAAATGTGTCATATCGACAAAGATTGAGAAAGCAAAACAGGAAAATTCAAGTTTAAGAAAGTTACCACCTACTGTTCTTTCTTTTGCTAATAAATATTAAACATAAACGGAAAGGACGGGTTTATAAATTGGTGGACAAAATTTTAGCACTAGCTTTGTATAAGCAAAGCCCAAAAAGCTATAGATTTTTATCAAAAATTTTTGTTTTACCCTCTATCTCCTCTTTAAGAGTATTAATTTCAAGTACAAATATACATTCAGGAATTTCAAAAAAAAAATTGACAATTTGAGACCACAAGTTAAGAAGATGAAGCCAAAAGAAAGAATATGTGTTCTAATGTTTGACGAAATGTCTCTTTCGCAGCATTTACGTTACATACCTAGTGAAGATATTGTTGAGGGATTTGTAGATGATGGGTCATCTAGAACTTCGGAAATTGCCGACAATGCTCAAGTGTTCATGATACGCGGTATTTTTAAAAAATACAAGCAGCCAGTGGCATATTTGTATTGTAAAGGAATAGCATCAGTGGCTATGACAGTGCAACTTATAAAAGATATTATTCGGAATATATTTAAAATTGGTCTAAAGGTTATTGTATGCGTTTGTGACCAGGGTGCTACAGACATTAAGGCAATAAGAATGCTTGAAGAAGCAACACGTAGAAAGTTTTTGTTAAGTGGAAATGATCCTTCTAATGATATAATTCTTATAGATGATAATATGATTGTGCCGTTATTTGATCCACCACATTTAATGAAATGTGTAAGAAATAATCTTTTAACAAAAGATTTTAAATTTATTATTAATAATAAAACAAAAATTGCTAAGTGGAAGCATATACAAGATGCTTACTATATAGATACGACAGGAGGTCCTTTACGTATTATGCCTCGGTTAACAGACAATCATATTTATCTTCACAGAATTAAAAAAATGAAAGTTTCTGCGTGCACTCAGGTATTTAGCAAGACAGTTGTTGCTGCAATTAACCTAATGGGACGTGGAGAATTACAGAATGTTGACAAGAAAGTGAAGATGGAGCCTACATCTGTGGACACAGCTGAATGTTTTTTTTTGATGAACTTTTTGAATCCATGAATTCGACTCTAGATCCACCAAAAAATGAAAAATTATTAAGAAAAGCTGTAACTAGAAATTCTCGGCATAATGTGATATGGAATCGAGCTATAATTGTTATACGAACAGTGGAATACATTCCAAGAAAGCCGGGCGATAGGGCTAAGCCAGCTGTTTTGAAAAATTTCATTAAAACAATTAATGGATTAAAAAAAAATCAAGATATTTTTGGTCAGCTGCGGCAACATGGTGTTAGGAATATTAATCCGTCTTGCACTTCATTCGGTCATTTTTACAAAACTCTTTTATTGAATAATTTTGTTTCGATACATTCCCCAGCTTCTAACTGCACAGATGATGGATGCTACGGACATAATAAACTAATAAATATTCAGCGTTTGGTTATCGATAAGAACAATCATGAAGGCAATGAGGCCTGGGTGTTACCTTGCTTACCAGAACACTTGCAGCTTCCACATCCTGTCGAATCAAATGCGGTTAGATCTATAAACAATTGGGTAACTAGCAATATTATACCTAGCATTAAAAATTGTGAAATCTGTAAACAAAATATTTTAACCGATATATATTTAATTCGAGATAACGAGTGTCCAGATATGACATTAAATGATTGTAATGCTGATTTAATATCTAGTCTGGCTTATATCTATAATGTATGCTTGTTCTTTTTTCCAATAGTATTGCACAGAAAAGGACTTATTGAGAAAATTAAATCTCATGTATTTTTAAATGTTCAATTCTCGTTTGATACTTGTAATCATACAATAGAATTGCAAAAGTTAATTGTGGATACTTTTATTAATTTAATACTATCAGTATATATAAACAAAATAAATAATTTGATATTGGGCAAAGAAACGACATCTCCCACTGATAGAATACAAACAGCTGCCATAAAGAGCAGAAAAAGAAAGTGACTATTTATTGTACATACTGTATTACATGATATTTTATAAATAAATCACGTTTGATATTTTTTTTGTTTTATTCATATGCATCTTTGTAGATAACACTCTTATAGTCTATAATCTGCAATAACTATGTAATTTCTTTTAGTTGTCATCACAAACTAAGAATAAAATTCAATGAAAACGTGTAAGCATGTTTTCGTTTGGATTTTATTGTAGTTTGTGATTATTGACTAAAAGAAATCAGATTACTAATAAAAGTACAAAATATAAAACCATTTAAATTTTGCGGTTACAGTTAACGATGTTTTGTCGCTAGATGGGTCTGAAACTTGTCTAACAAAATATGCATTGACACGCATACCCCTGTGTTGGCCGATTCACTCGTGCAGGTTGATGTCTTCCGAAAACGACAGACCTATAGACGTCACCGCCCGAATCGAAGTAGTGAGAGGTAATTTTTGTATTTACATATAAAACAGAATGATTTTTATATCACAAGTAGAATAGAAGTACTAAAGATATTAAACTCAATTTTTGTAACTTTAAATAAAATTAATAAATAGAACTTTGTGTTTGAATTCTCAAAGTAAGATTCACAACACCACACAAACACAATATCAAAGTAAGCTTCAATGCTCCCGAAAACCTAACTACCAAGTTACCTTCACCGAAAAATCATATATCACCGCTCCAAAATCTAGGAATCTACGATATACTTTCCTGGTATGGAACAGTATACATCAGACAATTAGGTAGAAATATTACAGGTTAAAAAAGATACAAAATATAAATACATACCAAAACCACGAAACCTTGTAGTTACGTCATAGTTGGTTATGACGTATGCTTAAGTAGATATGACGTATATTATATACTTCTAACTCGCTTGTGTATACGTATGCTTCTGACTTTTATATATAGCGATCGTCTTCACTTTATCGATGAAACAATGATGTAACTACAAACTTTTGTGATTTCGTCTGCAGACAAATCAGCAGTAACAGAACCCAATAACCAAGAATATATGGAATAAACATTGACAAATGCAGGAAACTAGCAACGGAACCACATTACTGGGGATGGCTGTACAAAGAAGCTGTTAAAACACAAAAGAATTCGAATAACATTAACAAAAAATACGGGCTACAGTTACTGAACATTTGAAAAGCGTTCTTCACGCCCAAACGGATAGAAACGAACACGGTTCAACAGAACAGAACAGTTACACATCAAAGGGCACACGATCAACCCAAACGAGTATTAAAAACTTCCTATACGATAGAGAACCCGAGTACCAAAGAGTAGCTAGCAACAATGGCCGTGAAAACTTGAAGACTACTTAAAGGAACGTACTGTTGGAAAAATGAGAAATCACCAGTTTCAAAGTTGTCGAACACCGAGGAGAAATATTTTGCCACTCGAAAAATCCGGACGCGTACTAAATAAATCAATTGGAATTAAATGATCTAGAATCGAAACTGCAAAGAAAAGCTCTTAATTAGAAGAACACGTTTTTCCTATATACTGTATATGTAATAATTGTCGCCGTATTTCTCAATAGAAGACGGTATTTCATTTCGCAACAGTATAAATGATTTAATGGTAGTTTTACGTTACGACCACAATCCGGAAAAATTGCATCTTCTAATCGACGCCTCAACTTGAAAGCTACCATTTTACACATCGGAAATGCTTACTTACCCTTTCTTCCTTGTTGGTTACGTAGTTTACATAGAGGAATCTTATAAAAATATTATATATTTGTAAATGAGACAACAGAGCGAAAAGTTGCCACTAAACTGTTATATATATGCCAGTCAGCGTTCAGTGTAGGCCCGAACGAAAGAATATAGCTTGCAGTTGATAGGCGATGCCAAAAAAAAACATTTTTATCTTCATTGCACGTTAGATGAGGATTATGAAAGAACTTTGCCAAAACAACGAATAAGTCAGTTTCAACGTCTTATACAAAAATATCCTAATTTCAAGAATGCAAAGCTCGGATGGGATTTTCATAAGATCTCAAATTTACAACGGACTTCGGAGATTGAAAAGACTTTAACCACTTTAAAATGTATTGGTCGAAATGTTTTTTAAGACATAGTGAAAAGTTTTATAGGAAATAAATAACTTGAAGATTATAAGGAAATTGTTGAACAATTTATTACAAGTCGCCATACATGAGACTGTAACATGAATCTTAAATTACATTTTTTGCATTCCCATCTGATTTTTCCTCCCCCTAATCTGCCGAAAATAGTTAGTGATAAGCGGGCACGCAGATTTCGTCACAACATATCTACATCGCAAAACATTTTCAGGGCAAGTGCGATCGCAAATGCAATTAGTATTTATTACTCCGTTCCCTCTTTAAACCTCACGCGTTTGAAGAAATTTCTTTTTATTATTATTTATCCGGTGAATTGATAACGTAATGATACGCGATTACCTTCCATTCTGCGACCTTCTAAAATAACGGGTGTTCGAAACGATATTTGTGGCACAAACTGATAGTCTCTTGTGAAAAAGCGCTTATTGGAATCCCCTTTTCCACGTTCGAGCATTACTGTAGCACCTTCCTAATTGCGCTTCCCGAAATTTAGTAAAAGGTCATTCAACGTGAACGCCCGATGATATTTCAAGCGCTAACTACCACCAACGAATTTCACGGATTATCTTTCTCTTTGCTTTTGGTTATTTCCTGTGCATACAGTTCGATTCCAGGTTTCTACTTAGCAGTAAAAAATAAATCGATATGATTTTGAGCATGGTACTTATTAATGTAAAGTAACTATTTTTTGAATTTCATCTTAAATTTATCGCAGTATGAAAATTGATCTGAGTAGCGGATAACTAAAATTCCAAGTAAAAACACTAATTTTTCCGATTACTAGAGAGCAGGATCAGTTCGCTGATAAATACATTCCTGAATGGATCTAAACATTTTTTTATAAGGTTATCAATTTCCTCCTATATTATTTGTATCTTATGCCGTAAGCCAGCTATTGCCCGTAGAGGTTGCGGTGATTTTTGGATCCGTAATATTCTAGACATATTGTGTCAGCGATAGGTTTGGATATCGTTGAAACCGAGCAACACGTGGATAAGTGTTATCCTGTTGGAAGAGAGCATTCGGCATGCATTGAACACATGCATTAAAGCACGTAGTATAAATACATAATTAGTTACTAACGTAATGGCATGCTTACGCATGTGCTGTTCAATTTCTACAAAACAGCACAAAAGTGTACAATGTAAAAGTAGTTAGCTATTTAGGATATATATATACACTACCGCTCAAAAGTGTTTAGGCACTCTCACTGACAGCAAAAATGTTAATAATATTTATTTTTTATGTACAGATATACGTAGGTGAATAAATATATATTGAATAAATGTGAAAATTAAAACGTTTAATTTAAATTTTGCTGCTTTCATCTGTGACCTCCTCTTGATTTAATAATTGCAGCACACAATCGAGGCATTCTCGCAATAAGTTTTGCCAGAGTTTCTCGTGTTATTGAGGTCCAACTCGATTGTAATTTGTTCCACACGTCAATAGCTAATGTCGGAGCCGATTTCCGTACTTCCCGATCTAGTTCTTCCCATAGTAACTCGATTGGATTCAAGTCGAGGCTCTGGGGAGGCCATTCCATAATTTTGAGAGTTCCATCCTCTTCTAAATGGCGGAAATAGTCTTTACATAATTTAGAGAAATGTTTTGGGTAATTATCTAACAGTTTATGGTAATCTGAGCAAGTGCAGGTAAATGATAGTAAACCTTATGCGATATAATGGGTGTTTATCTTACTGAACTACATTTTAAATACGTATTTCATTTTATTATAATGTTTTTTTGGTAAACATAATACTATATGAATAATCCATGAAAACAGGTGTGTCTAAACACTTTTGAGCGGTAGTGTATATATATGTCTATTAATTATCAATGAATTTTTCTAAATTTCACTAGTTTACCTATTCCAGATATTTTCTTGTCACTGTTTGGTGCACGCTGTTATTTTTTATTATGGCTGATGTTAGAAGTTGGAGGCAAAGCACTGTTAGTACTCCCTCTTTATGAATTTTAAGCACAGATATTCAATATGTTCAGATTTCTTTCTAAAGCTTTACTTTGGGTTTTCTTTATTAACTTATTATTCACAATTTTCTTGTTTAAAAAAAAGAGTCTCTTCAACAACACTTACAGAGGAGACTATCGTTTATTATATATATCGCTTTTCGTAAACATATTATTTATATGAATAAATATTTCCAAATTTCATTCTTAAAATATGTTTAATATACTGTATTCACACATTTCAATCACATTGCAAAAATCTTCAAAATTGCTCATACGACGGAAGGATGGCACGACTGGCAGCATTTACCTATATAATTTCACTTATATCAAGTATGTGTCTACTATGTGGCCTACCATATAGGCAAACAAATGCGTTGCTATGGATATAAAAACAAAAACAAAAACATGGTGTCAAAGTCATACATGTTGTCATCGTTTATCCTGAGAATAATTAATTATTTTCTCATATCACTCTATAATTTTACAAAGATCTTCGTTTCTATCCATTCATAAAGTGTATCAGCTGATACTACAAATAAAATCTGTTTCCAGACACATATTTTGGAAGCCGAACACCAGTCCATCTTAAAGGGGAGAAATCACGTGCGAGTGAGTACGATTTCAAAGAAGACGTCGAATCTTCTTAAGTTCTTCAAAATTCTTTGTATCTATTGCTCTCATTTTTGTTTCGCATATTAATTAGAATATTTAAAGATCAGCTAGGCAGGGATTGCCTTAGGTTTTCCGTAAAAAACATATTTTTTTTGTAAAAAAGCGGTATATATTTATTGATTTGTCAATATCTTTTTAACTTTACATTTGGTTATTTTTATTAGAAAACATCATTTAATTTAAAAACAAATAGAACAAAATTTAAATGAAAGAACCCATTTGAAAAATGTCCACCACCATATATATACAGTGAAATTCCCCTTCGCGGACACCCCTCTTACACGGACACCTCCCTTAAACGGAGTTTCCCATGGTCCCGACCGGCTCTCACATAATTTCGATTGTATTAACTCTTTCCTGGACGGACATTCTCTTGAACTGACGCGGACACGAGGAAATGTTCTCTTAACCGAACAAAAAAATAAAATAAAAAGAAACGCCTTATCTTATTTTTATATCGAGAGTATTGCTATTGCATTTCTCAATCGCGCCGGGCGCCAATTTCGCTGGGACTTCCCCGAGTAAACCGGTGATTTACCGACTTTAATCTTTCGGTACAAACGCAGCCTATGTCGTGCATTTCTGCCTGGCGTGAATTAAGGACTTCTCCAAGTTGGTCGGGGATTCACCGTTCTTATTCTTTGGGTGTACGCTTTCGATTGAATCTGCTTTCAATATTAGTCTGATGTCTATGCAGAAAAGAGACAGTGGGCGACACATTTATTGTAGAAATGGCTCCAAATGGAAAAATTCTCACGCTTAAACAAAGTGTAAGGAACTTATCCAAGCGTTTTAATATTGGAAAAACACAAGCTGCAGATATAATTAAACATAAAGAAATCCTTCCAAACAAATGGATATCGAACAGCAATTTGAATGAAACAAGAAGCTTTTTGACGGGTGATGGTACTAAAATTAACAAATTGTGTTATGACTGGTTTACAGCAGCTCGACATAAGGGGATTCCTTTAACAGGTATGCATATGATTTTTTTAAATAAGGTTTTCTTGTATTAATGCGTTGATTTTCTTTTCATATTACATTATAAAATAGATAAAAGAGTGAGATTACCAATAGGTTTGTCGTGACAAAAACGCAGAAAAATTTTTTTTAGGTCCGCTAACACAATGTAAAGCAAGAGAAATAGCCGCTTCTTTAGGACATTCTACATTCAGTGCTTCTTCTGGTTGGCTCAGTAAATTTAGTATCCGCCACAATATAAGTTTTAAAGCGATTTCGGGAGAAGGAGCTTCGGTTAATGCTGAAGATCGTCGTTTTTAAAAAAATGTCCTTTGATTAAGGGATATTCACCGAGAGACATCTATAATGCCGATGAGGCAGGCCTGCATTTTAGGGCTCTAGCCGACAAAACGCTCACATTAAAGAAAGAAAAATGTGTTGCGAGTATGTATCCCAAAGAGGTTTACAATTTTGCATTGTGCAAATATGGCGGGTGAAAAAGAAAAACTCCTAGTCATTGGTAGGGCAGGTAAACCCAGAGCTTTTAAAAACATTAATGTAAATAACCTGCCTGTATGTAATGTAACTTGGAAATACAATAAGACAGCTTGGATGACAGGACAAATTATGACAGAGTAGTTGCAAGACCTAGATTGGAAAATGGCTAAAGAAAAAAGAAACATTTTGTTATTTTTAGACAATGCGGGATCTCATCCGAAAGACGTTCGCTTAAATAATATAAAAATATTATTTTTACCCCCTAATTGTACATCAGCTTGTCAACCACTTGACCAGGGGATTATAAAGAATTTTAAAACTTATTACCGAAGTCTAATACTCAAACATCTGCTAGTAAACATTGAAACTGCTGGTACAGCTTTTGAGTTAATAAAGAAAATTACACCACTGGATGCAGTTTATTTGGCAAAAACCGCTTGGGACCAAGTAACCAAAGAGACAGTTCAAAATTGCTTCCGCAAAGCAGGATTTAATCATGTAAATATGCAAAGTGAAGACCAGTTAACTGAGGCTGATACATCTGACCTAGAAGATGATTTGCCTCTTAATGTACTTTCAGATATCCTTAAAAATAATAATTTATTGAAATTGACGGATAATGAAAACCTTAATGATTTTTTGAACGTAGATGAAGATCTGTATGTTGAAGATCCAGATTCAGAACAAGAAATTGCAAATCCAGTTGAAATACAAGAATTTTCGGAAGATTCTGATGTCGATGAGGTTCCAGTGCCAACGGAAGCTATCCCAAATTAAGGTAAAGCTATTACCCTGACTAAGCAGCTCAAAAGTTTTGTCGAAAATCACGGAGATACAGAGTCTTTGGAGCTTCTTTCTAAATTAGAAATACGATTTCAAGACGCCATTTTAAAGAAAAAGAGACGACAAACAACAATATATGAATTTTTGCGTCCTTAAAGTGACTATTCATTTCATTGTTTTGTATTACATACTACATCAATGTATCTATGTACATACATATATTATACTTTGTATACATATATATATATATGTATATATATATATAAAGGAAATAAACTTTTTTTCTTTAGTTTAAAGTTTCTTATTTATTTTAAAAACATGTATATACATATACGATTTAAATGTCCCAGTTACTTTAATATATTCATTTTTCGTTAAAACACGATTTTTGTTGTATCTACTACATCTTCTTTTATGCGGACACCCCTCCTGAACGGACATCTCCAGTTGGTCCCGTTAGTGTACGTTCAAGGGAGATTTCACTGTATATATATACGCTGCATACGTATGTGAATTCTCCGTATGCTAATGCGTCCCAAACTTTGCGAACGCTTTCCCGGAATATTTTGGATAGTTACTTTCTTCTTCGGGCAGCACCGCACCAAGGGTATTTGTTAACTTTTCAATTTACGCTACACAATCGCCCCATTTACATCGCACTTTTGTTTCATTGTCTAAAAAATTCTCGGTCTAACACCAAGAGCAGACAAGAATTTTCTTCACGTGAAATATGTTTTATTTTTTAAGATAGTCTCCTGAAACTGCAACAAATTTATTCCAACGTTTCTCCAATAATTCAATACTCTTATTAAAGTCTGATTCCGGAAACTCTGCGAAATATCTATTATTGCAATAGCTGCGTCATTTAATGTAATGCGCATTTCACCCAGGAATTCTTTCAGGTTTGGAAACACATAATAGTCAAATCCCGTAAATTCGCTGGATGTTCAAGCAATTCGTACTTTAATTGGTTGAATTTTGCCATAGTCAGTACACTTATGTGAACACATGCATTGTCTTGATGAAAAAAGATCTTTTTGTTCTTTGACGCAGATCTTTCTTCACGAATTCTTGCAGCTAATTAATCGAAAAGCTTACAATCAGTGACGGCTTAAAATGTGGGGTTGTGACTATGTATGCTTTATTAAAAGTTACTTTTGCTAGGGTAGTTACAAAGAAATAAAAAAAAAGAAAATTTATCTCTATAACTCTTTGATTAAAACCTAGAATACTTCCAAGAAAATCCTTTTCTTGAGAAAGCATCGCCAATGCAGTCTTTTTTGTGCCATGTTGTTTCTTAAAAAAGTTTTTTTCTTTTCAAAGTGAAAAACACCGTTCTGGTTCAGCCGATGTCATTGGAATTGTAATTTCAATTTTCAAGTTTTACATTTTTACTAAAAGTCAAACTTAGTACACTGTTTTGTAAAATGATGTCATAAGGTGGAAGGAAATTCGAGATTGATTTAAAATCTTGATGGAACTTTCCAATATAATTATGGTTTCACACATGGGGGGTGACATTCCCATTATACGATGCTGTTTTTATGTCTTTTAGTTTCTTCCAGGATAACAGATGACAGTATAGGTTTAATTTAAAGAGTTTGCTAAAAATGTTTTATCAGAAGCTAAACAGACTGTAGCGAGAAGTGTTATTTGCTTTATCGATATAGAAAGAAGTAAATGATGGTAAGTAAATATTGTACCAAATTTATAGTAGACACATTCCATTAATGGCAATAATAATGACTTATATAGGAATAGAAATTTTTAAATAATAAGGAATGTATGCACTTTATTTTTACATGCGGATGAAAGTAGAGGAGATAAATTTTCTATATACTTTCTAAGAATACACAAGCCTTTTAAGTTTCTTTTACAAAAGTTTCGATAAACAAATGTTAATCATTTAGTTCATTTATTGGTACGTGTAAGTATGGTAGAAGTCTGTTGTGTTATGCTGGCATAGGTTTCCAAATCTCACCAAAAGTATAGAATGGACTGAGAAAGAATTATGTTACGCATGAATAACAACTGTAGAGTTTGTGAAAAGCATTTTCAAGAAGAATATATTGAAAAAAAAAATTAATTATTACTAGTACTTTTCCTGAACTATGTTTACCTGGCACAATCAGCAAATTCACATTTTGTTATATTCTAAATTCATAGGAAACAGATGCAAAAAATATCAAAACCAGGAAAAAATATATTAAATGAATTACACGTGTTTGAGCCTAGTGCTTCTACTTGTAAATATCTAACTTTGATTATACATATATATACTTTTCTGATTAAGTAGCTTTATTTAATTATCCTTCCTAAATATTTTATGTAAATATGTATTGTAAAGCGATTTTGATTGCAAACATATTGATTTTCTTGTAATACTTACAAGACAAGACAATAATTCACTTATTATAATTTTCAATCGAAAACTGTCCACAACATAGCAAAATTTTATGTAGTATTAACAGAAAATTTTGCTATATTACGTACAGTTTGCTCTTTAAGCATTAAATTAAATTTAAAATATATATACACTACTATTGTTACTTTCTTCCAAGCCGCGCAGATGGCGCTAAACGTGGAAGCGTTAGTAGCCGGGGATTGTCCTATCCCATTGCCTCTGGTTTCAGTTTCTGACGCCATCCACGTATCAGGCCGAGAATGTTTTAACTACTTACGTGCGATTCAAATTGATGTGATTCGATTAGGAAATACAAATGCATATACATATACGTAAATTTCACTACATTGCAAAATTGTATTCATATTTTACTGCTTTGAAAGCCTTTCGAAACTTATTCCAAAACAACTTAAAACAGAACCGTAGTGCAGTTGCAATATTTGCGTAATAGAAAACATTTACACTGGGTTCGTGTCGCAAATTGCACTAGAATACAGTACTATATTGGGCTTAGAGTATTAGTTTTACACTAACCGTTGCGTTAAAATAGTGTTGGATTTTTACCACTACTAGTTTAAAGTAGTAAATATTTACAGCATAACTATTTTTCCATGTTTGAACCGTTGCTTAGAAATGGGTATTAAGTGTCACAGCTAGAAACCGGATTATATGCAAAGCGCCTATATTTTATTTTATTTATTTGTTATATTTTACGTCTGCATGTAGATGTATTACGCTGATTAAAGTTAATTAGTGTTAATAAACTTTAATCAGTGTAAGACATCTATGAATAGACGTAAAATAAAATAAATAAATAAAATAAAATATACGCACTTTGCATATAATCCGGTCTCTAGTCACAGCAAACCTTAACTTGCTACACAAACGACAATAATTTCAATGCAATGTTTCCTCTTCTAGGACGTCTAACGTTTTAGCATCACGTCGTCCAGGAATTTCAAGATAGGACTAATAAATGCGATGTTGTCCGTTGCGAGATGGAGTTATCCGTGCCAAAGGTTTGATCGTCGGTCGTAAATTTTCTGTTGCTTTTATTATCGTAAAAGCTCTGCCTATGTAGTCGCGTCGCTTGATGAGATACCATTATTTCGCAAAGGTGGATCATAAAGAGCATTTTAAAATTGCTTGTTTTTAACGGCACGATTTATTGTCTTTTTTTTTCGAAACTGTATTAGTGTACTAGGTATCCTAGAGTTTGGAACGTCGTTATACGAGAAGAAAAATAGAATTAATGGGTAGTAACATACGATTCGGTACCATTTGATTTAATTCTTACTTGGCTTTTTCATCTATTTGTATCGTATCGTTTTGACACAATCAGTATACCAAGAAATTAAATTCATAGAAAATTCTAATTTATATATATGTACAAGTTGCCTGACTCCTTCTTTTGCCAAAACTTTTTATAAGTTGTTGTTATTACTTTTCTTTGTGTTTGTTTCCTTTGGCGAGAAAGTTTCTCCATCATTTCCGGACAATTTCTCTGTCGTTTTTCGTGGGATTTCAATTTCCAACCGCTCGACAAAACATACATACACATATATGGAAATATTGTTTTATATTTCTAACGTTTCAGCAAGACAAAGCAATGGTCGTAACGCGCTTGGAATATTTCTAAAATTGTAATTTTGAATTCGCTTTGAATTAAGTGGATCGTAATTATTTCGATTTTAAAATCGTCTTCTAAGTGACTCAATGAGTTTTGAGTAAGAATAACGAAATTTACATAATCTCCCTAGCGTTTTTAATAATAGATCCATGTTCTTCACTGTGCGTTAAAATGCATGTAAAAATAAAGATTTTAAAGTGTGATTACGGAAAAAATATTTTACATGGACTAAAATCTCACAATATCTGCATTTCTTTAATCAATATTAGAGCAACTGGTTTCGTGCAACTGGTTTCGTGCAACGTCTTTGCATATCCTCAGGCCCAGATATTCTAGAAAAGTACTGTAAAACAGATGTTATAGCAATCATAAAGAGCATCACAGTAGTAAGAAATAGTAAAACAAAGATTAAAATAACAAATTAAAACAATTGTAAAGTTGAACAGAATAAGACAATTAGAAATTAACAATGCCAGTACAGAGAATAGATTGTACAATAGATGGATATTGTGCGATTTTAGTACTTTTTATTTTACCCATTTCTAATAAAATAATATTTTAAAATTTAATCAAATGTTATGGAATAATCGTATCATTAGTGACTTTTAACAACATGCTATAAATTAACACGGTGCGGTGGTTTTGAAAGTAGCGGAAGCGCCATTCGTTCAAATTATATATATATATATATATATATGTGAGCAGCTTCCGCGTATGACGCTTAAACTGTCGTTCAAACAAAAACAGAAAATAATCCTCTACTTAGGAGATTTGAACTCTCGGGTTAGGGTAAATATCCCATTAATTTTATGCAACTTTCCAGAAATGCCCGGGCGTGTTTAAACAAAATACAGCGGCAAAATTCATCCCACCTTTATCGATAGTCATACATACACATATGCTACTGTCCAAAAGTTTGGAAGCAGCAACATATTTTACAAAAAGCCGCAGGTACAGTAAAATTTTATTGTGATTATTAATAAATTTATACAACTTAAGTGACTGTCGCCAAATAAAAGTAAATTAATTCAAACAATAATATTTATGCATTACTTAGTCCGTAAGTTTATTTTCGTCGATATGACTTCCTTTGGCTTTGATAACCTGTACAAATATTAGGCATTTCTCGGCTTTTCGAGATAGTCCGCAACAGTTTGTTCCCAAGCGTTCTATAAATATCCCCATATGTGTTTGGCGTTCTGAAGTTGTCGCTGTCTAGTCCTTCGATCAAGCTCATCCCATGCGCTCTATGGGGATAAATCCGGATTTTGAGGAGATCAAACCATTAATTTTAATTCATTTCTTGTTGCTTTCTCCTCTAAAGTTTCTACAAATGCTTGAGGTCATTGTCTTTCTGGAACACAATCGGCTCACCGACAAGACGGCTTCCACACGGAATAACACGATTTTGTAAAATATTAAAATACTCTTCTTTCCACATTATATCATTAATTATCAGTAAATCACCCGTAGTTGTTCCAGCAAAACAACCCCAAGCTATAACACTACCATCTCACTAGTTCCTTCCCCTGGTCGTCGACGAACAAAAACTCTCTGTTGCGTACCAAATAACTGAAATTTGAACCCGCCGGTCCATAAGACTGCGCTCCAATCATCCAATGACCAGTTTGCATGCTCTCTCGTTCACGCGTTTTAAAAACCATTTTTGCGGCCGATGCATCGCCTTAAATCGGTTCTTGACAATCCTAACAGAAATAATTGTTCAACGTTGTGCATGAACGCGCGTTGCGGTATCCGGTGTCGTTAGACGTTGATCTCGTTTCGAAGGCGTTACTATAAATCTATCGTCAGCTACAGAAGTCACCCGTGGCGACCCACTTTGTCTTCTATCAAGATTTTGTCCTGTTTCTCTTCTCCGGGTCAATACGTAATGCACACCTTTCGGTGAAATCCCTAACTGTAGAGCAATTTGTCTGTAAGTATATTCTTCGTCGCGAAGAGTACAAATGCTGTACAGTCAACTATCTGCGTTTTAATAATAATAATAATAATATTTAATGCCCAACAGATACTAATATCCAATTACAAGGCAATGTTAAATAATGTATACATGCAAATAACATAAAATTAAAGTACGTCAAATTAGAAAACTTAGTAACTAGTTGCTTTAATTTAAATTAAAAAAAAAAAAAAGTAGTTTACCAGTGGTTAGCAAAAAGAGAGAACGGAAAAAGTATTCAACTAAGTGTAACGCACTATGGTCTACATACCGTCAAAAGGACGGTAAAGTGCAGGTATGTATATCCAACTCGGCAAACTCCATAGAGTTGAAATTGCTACAATCTGTGTATTGGGGACTTGATGGCGATGTTTGTTCTAGGTGCGAAACAGTAAAAGTATTTGTTTGCCTAGATCCTGAACGTGGTACAATGAAGTTGATTCTACTCAACAACTCAGGGACATCAAGACCATTATGAAGTAAAGTAAATAGGAATTTACACTCAGCCTGTTTTCGACGTAGTTCTAATGAATCAATATTAAATGCCTCTAGCAGAGCACTGTGGCTAAATCCTTGTATCGGGTAAGTATTAAATTTTTAAAGTACAAAGAACTTCAAACATCTTCTCTGAATCTGCTCTAGAAGATGTATCTGATAGATGTACATAGGTGACCAGACCAAGGACGCATACTCCAGTCGAGACCGAACAAAAGCGAAATAAAGAGGAAGAATGGCTGTTATAGAAGCAAATGGTCGTGTAACACGTATAATGAATCCTAACATACTCCAACGCTGATGTACAAATACTGGATATGTGCTCCATAAAGGTCAGTCTTGAGTCAAAAAGACGACGCCCAAGTCTCTCATAGAGGTCTCCCTAGGTAAAGAAGATCCAGCCAAGTGGTAGGTATATATAATTGGAGTCGTCTTACGAGTGTAGGTGACAATTTTGCATTTGTTTACATTAACTGTTAGTCTGTTGTTGTTGACACACCACGTGTGGAATATATCGAGTTGGCTTTGCAAATGATTGCAATCCTGAGAATTATAAAATTGTTGAGTACAACTTCAAGTCATCTGCGTATAACAACTTTGGACAGTTCAGTTGATAGCACAAATCATTTATATATATGAGGAACAGAAGTGGACCCAAGTTACTCCCCTGAGGAACTCCAGAGCTCGGCGCGAAATAATCAGACTCAAATCCCATGTATGTCACAAATTGCTTTCTATCAAGAAGATACGATTGGAATAAAGACAAAAGAGAAGACGAAACTCCAATATTGTCCAATTTATTAATAAGCACGGTGTGGTCGATTCGATCAAAAGCTTTTGTTAGGTCAGTATACACAACATCTACCTGTCCACCGGCATCAATACTGTCAGATAGGTATTGTGTAATTGTAACAAGATTAGTTACCGTAGATCGTTGAGCAACGAAACCGTGTTGGTCATTTGAAATCCAGGGTCTAACTTGAGCATAAATATACTTGTACAAACATTTCTCAAAAACTTTAGCAAAATTATTTAATAACGATATGGGACGATAGTTGGAAATAACACACTTCTCACCATTTTTAAAAACAGGCACCAATTTGGCAATCTTCCACACAGACGGAAGGTGATGTTTTGAGAGCGAGATTGAACAAGTAGCAAAGAGGAGAAGCAAATATATTTGCACAATCCCTAACAAAAAGGCCGGAATGTCATCACTACCCGCCGTGCAATTATTCTTTAAGGATTTCATAGCACACACCACATCCATCTCAGTTACAGAACCTAGGTCAACCATAGTAGCGCACGAAGCAATTGAGCAATAGGCGTTGGAGCAAATGAAGGAAGGTACACCGATTGGAAAAACTCCGCAAGGCGCTCACTATGGAAGGTGGGTCGTTATACGCATTGCCGTAGTCGTCCTTCATAGTTCTAGGAATACCTCCCCATCCCTCCGAGATCGCACAAACTGCCAAAAATGTCTAGTATCGGTTGAAATGGAGAATTCAGCGCTCTGAATAAAGTTCTTATATAACCGCCTAGAATCTGTTTTCAGCATCCTTCTCCTAACTTTGAAAGCATTTAAATCGCTTAAGCATCCTGTTCTTTTATACATCAATCGATAATGATTTTTGAGTTTGATGTTACTAATGTGATCACGCGTGAACCACTGTGATATTTTGTATGCGCTCTTGTTTTTTCTGGGACAAACATATCTAAATTTTTATATATTTAAGCATAAAATTCAGAACAAGCGTCATCTATACTGGTATAATTGTAAATAAAATTCCAATCTGTAGTTAATAAAGAATCATACAAGTTAATAAAGTCTGCTCGCTTAAAATTATACACTCTTTTATCCTTATTACCACACATATTGCTATATCGTGACGATGGAATTGATAGGCACAGCGCTAGAGCAGGATGATCGTTGTCCTCGGCAACCAGAGAAACATCTCTCTATCAATAGCAACAGTGTGAACATTGGTAACAACTAAATCTAATATTCTACCTCTAGCATTTGTTACTGAATTAAGTTGTGACAAATCAATAAAATGTAAGAATTCATTCATTATTCTACTTTTACCATCATTTATGTCAGGTCTGTTGTAGTGGGTAATGTTAAAGTCGCCGAGAATGATAGTTTTTGTAGAACTTATATTTATTGTGTCTTGTTTTGGCATTTTTAGGCTCCGTGATTTACCAAATTGTTACAATTGCGCAGTGATGTCAAAAAACCAATTCAGTAGAGGTTAGCGGTAAGACAATAAAGATGAATACATTAATCGCATGCACTAAACGAATACGGAAGTAGTACTAAACCGTTTGACCAAAAGTAATTACCGCAGGTATCCTACCCACCTCCGTCAAACAATAGTCATATTCTTGGAAAAGAACAATAAAATATAGTCGGGTGAAATTTGTACCTAAATGTTTGGACTTTACGTATTATGCGTAACAATTTTATATTGAATACAATAATTTATAACAGAGATTAACGATACGCCTATTAGTTGTATTATTTTAAAGGAATTTCACCTTGCTTCCAAACTTATGGACGGTAGTGTACGTCAAAGCTTCACCATCGCACCATCGATGACATTGACTACGTATTTAACCCGAGCGCCGTAATTGAAGGAAAAGAGCGGGTTAATTTAATAATCTGCCAATCTCACGACCGCCTAATTCAACATTAATTAAATCATTATGTTTTTAGTAGGCGTCGTCGTGACGAACCCTGTCGACTCTCCGTACAGTCCGTTAAAAACGAAATCGATAGATGAGGATGGACAGTCGGAATTAATTTGAAAATTTTGTCATACGTTTGATTTAAAGTATGTAATAACTATCGCGTTCTAAAAACATATCAATCCATTTCACGAAAAAATCGAGTGTTAATATTAACATTCAAAAGTGGTATACATCTTTTGCTAAGTATTTTCGCATGAAAGAATTGCAAAAAGTAGTTCTGCCGTAATTTGAGAGTAAAATTTCAAATATTTGTATTGGCAACTATATATGTATATATAGTTATAATTCAATGTTAATTGTGCATAATTTTGTGCTTAAACAACGTTCTGGGTGTAAAATACATATTTCATACTGAAGTACATTTTAGTAACAATAGCATAACACTTCTTTGTATTGCTTTATACAATTTAGTATAAAGATTATGTTCCTGAGTGTAATTTTTATTTCAACTCATAGTCGCTTTAGTATTTCCAATGTAAATATGATTTACCCATTTGTATTTCTTTTTAATATAATTTTTTTTGTCTGATAGCATATTATTCACCTTGGCGCCTTCTTTTAGGAGTTTCTATCTTGGAAAGCTATAATTTTACAAGCGTTGGAAAATAAAAATTAATTATTGCTTTTTCACTTACAATATAAGACACTACTAAAAGTTGTAGTGGTTTTCAAAGAACTCGTTCACAAATACAGATCAAAAATAGATGCAAATGGAAGCAAAAACACAGAGAAATAAGCCCAAAGGAAATAATGCAACAAAACGATAAACTGAATTTAACAAATGAGAAAAACGAAGTACAAAATAAATGTATTACCCTATAGAGAATGTAAAAGTAGAGAATTAACGCCTCTGATTGAATAAAATACTATCGAGTATAAGATTAAGATTTGCGAGTATTTCTAAAAAAGTAATAAATAGATTGATACCCACTGTTAAATGCATAGTTTTCGATCGTCCTACACGTGATCGACGGGCGATCCTTGCCCGATCCCCGCGCCGGCCGACGCGACCGTCACGTAGCATTGCAGCGGTCGGTTGTCGTCATACTCGAAGTCCGATCCAGGAGTCGCGGAGCTGGTCCTTCGTCCCGGCAAATAGTACACCAAACACGTGACCCCTATCAGGAAGAGGAAGAACACGAACACGATGTCGAACATGATGAGAGAGTTCCACGTCAAGAATCGCATCACAGAACAACGACCGCACCGCTACTGATTCCGTTGCTGTTGCTACTGTTGGCGCTGTGGTTACCTGATGATCGCCTCGGTAATGACAAACACACTTTACACACTATTACTCGCCTCACCATCACTAACGACGGTCGTTTAACGCTTACAAATAGTCGTGATCGTAGAGCATAGTACTCGGGGCGTTATTTGTGAAACAATCTTCTCGACAATCTGGATTTTATTGGACAATCGGTTTTTCGATGAAAGCACTATTTCCTGTTCAAGTTCCGAGATAATGCCAGCCACTAAGAGTAGTAAAAATAGTCGTAACGGTAAATGTAAGAGAAAATGTTGGAAAACGTATAGTAGGTACATACAATAGTACAACTTTTTTTGAAATGGACCGACTATTTGTCTCAAAGGATTATATTTTTTTCAACTCAAATCAATGTTATTTATGCGAAGGAAAATAATGATTTTTAATAAAATATATACTTTAGATTTTGCTGAAAGAATACCTCATCAAATTAAAAAAAAATAGTGATATATATATATATATATATATATATATATATATAAATATATATAAAGAAGTGTGCCAGTATCACTATTTTTTTTAATTTGATGAGGTATTCTTTCAGCAAAATCTAAAGTATATATTTTATTAAAAATCATTATTTTCCTTCGCACAAATAACTTTGCTTTGAGTCGAAAAAAATATAATCCTTTGAGACAAATAATCCATATATATATATATATATATATATATATATATATATATATATATAGCATATATAGTATATATATAGTTGTGTGTAGTTTTTTATATATAGTTTTTCTTCTTTCCATATTAACAAATAAAAAAGTGCATAATTCTGTTTATTTTCTGCTTTCTTGCATGACGCTTGAAGAGTTAACATTAGCAGTTACGGAAATCTCTCATTATACCAATTGTGTACGCATTACTGTTATTTTTCCTTACTTCGGTGTCTTAAATAAAAGCACAACATTCTACTAAAATTAGCTATATTAATAAGAGGTAAAAGAGAGTTGGTGTGCTTTACGATGTTACATATCGGCGATACGAGAATATAAGCATATTTATGAGGTAACGAGATAATAATAAATAATAATAACGAAATAACGAAATTAAGTGGTACAAATGAAATGTGTGTTGAAAATTAAACACAATTCAAAAAGGCTTAAAAAGGAAATAATAAATACATATAGTGAGAGAATTATTCCCAATAAATGTCATCTATATGGAAAAAGTATTAGGTACTTTGAAATGATCTGACTGATAAAAGACAAGCAACTATATGAACAGAATACATGCGAAACTACATATAAAGGCTAATGTTTCTTAATGATCAAAAGGTATTTATTTTATTAAAATATGCAAAAATTAAGATATTAAGAACTATCACTTGAATTTACACCGAACGTCACAGGAGTAATTAATGTTTGGTTATCCAACATGCAAACAAAGATAACAGTTTTTCATACAATGGTGACATGATATGTAGCTTATGCAATGCTTCTTATACGATATCAAATATGTATAATATTGCTTTGTTAACTGTTATTAACGATTCTACAGATTATTGGTTATTATTTGCTTCAAATTACTCCTCTCCGACATTTACGCACTTTTTCCAGCGGTGTTTCCATTTTGCAAAGCAATCCTAGAAAGCGTTTTTTGAGATGTCCTTCAATAACCCCGACAAGTTTGTTTTCATGTCGTTAGTGACATCAAAACAACATCATTTCAATATCGATTACAATTACAAATAACAATAACGCGAGAACTAGATGAGATTTCAACAATCTGAAAACATTCGGATATGGAAGAGATTATACTGGCCGCAATCTTACTAACCCTACATTAAATCTCTCCGTTACCGTGTAATTCAAGATGTTCGGTTATTAGCCGATTACAAAACACGTACGACACCAATGTCATAATATTACGAACATTCATCGCAAAATTGCTGTTTTAAAAGTGTACTGTTATAAATTACTGCTGATTTTGAGTTTTTTGAGAACGGATTGTTATAAAGTTTGTTACCGTAATACCTGTTATATAAATTATTTTAATGGTATGTAGTACCAGATAGTTGATTTTAGTTGCAATAATAATAATGAAAGTTACATTTATTCCAATATAATATCAAATCAATAAACAATAAAAGTAATCGCAACCTAAAACCGTTGTTTATGATCCAAATAAATATTCGTTAGTTCGGTTACGATATTGGTATTGTGCCTATTAGTTACCATAGTAGGCTAATAAAAATCTTCCACTATTTGTTATTGGAACGCTATACCAGAGAACTAAAATTATGTTGCTGTAGCAATCTCTTTTGGACACGTTCTATAGAAATTATCTCATGCGTGTAGTAAGAGTATCAAATTAAATTGGCATACTCCAACTCGGACCGAACATAGTCCTTACCGCCGAGATATCACGAAAAGCATAACTTTTTAGTAGGAAATTCAACCATTTAGAAGCAAAAAGACGTGTATGTATGATCATAGAAGCTTAGTTTTGAATCAAGAAATATTATCAAATTTTTAACTTTTTCTGTCGTTGTAATAAGCATAGATTGAACAATGTAACAAAATAATTAGATTAAAGCATCCGAGATACGAATATTTAAAGATATGCTATTCAAAGGACACCAGTCATATACGTACACCACCATCCATATTACTTCTGACACCCAGTAAAATGTTGTAAACTCTACTAAAAGATAATTTAATTGCTTCTATATATAAATAACATTAACAAGTCCTTTATGAAGTTTATTGTTTATTAATTGTACAGGCAAACTTCCAAGAATATCCATTAGCGAATGATTAAAAACCTATTATATTTTATTAACCAACATAGTAATTTTCAGAATAATCCTCAACACCAACAAAATAGGATTATTTTTCGAACAATATTGCAGGTAATAAATTTAGAATACTCTCTGGGGTGGGAGCAGACCACCCGAAAGTGTGTTGTATATCGATAAACGCGTTTTAGTTTCTAGATAAATCTGCTTGTGTGTGCGTTAGTGTTAAGAGCGTATCATTTTGTATAAACCTGATTAAAGTTATTAGAATGACGAGAGGAAAACCGACAAGTTTAGAAAAGGGATCTGTATTGTTGCTTTTCATCAAAAAGGTTATTCATATTCAGTACGTCAAATTTCCGAAAAAATACATATTAATAAATCGACTGTTAGTGATACCATTCGGGGACTTCAACGCACGGACAGTTTAAGAGATCGGGCACGTTCAGGACGTAAGAGAATAACAACTCATACCGACGATGAGCGTATAAAATTGCCGGGAAGAAATGGAAGACTAACAGGGTCAGAAATCGCCGCCGAAATGAATCGCGACCGTGCATAAAACATTCCTGTTACTTCAGTGAAAAGAAGATTAAAAGCTGCCAATCTTTACGGCCGCATTGCAACAAAAAAATACCTTACTTCGACAGGGAAACAGACAAAAACGGCTGCAGGGGGCAGAAACAGAGGCATTGGACAGTGGATGGTTGGAAAATGGTGCTATGGACTAATGAGTCAAACTTTGAGGTGTTCGGACAATCAAGTGCATTCTTGTAAGAAGCACGAAAGGCCAAAGAATGTTCGAAGATTGTGTAGTGCCAACTGTCAAGCAAGAAAGAAGTTCTGTGCTTGTTTGGGTCTATTTTTCCTACCTCGGTACAGTAGACTTGAAACGAATCGAAGGTATTTTGCGAAAGGAGGGTTATTTAGAAATACTGCAAGAAAATGCAATACCATCGGGGCAACGTCTAATCGGCGAAAATTTTGTATTCATACAGGACAACGACTCCAAACACTCAGCAGTGATATGTAAAAATTTCTTAAATGAATAAGATAATGTCATTTTACAGATGGAACTGTTATGGCATAAATTGGACAGGAAGGTCCGAAAAGTATGCCTACCTCCGTAGGCCACCTGTGGAATATTTTACAAAAGCAATGGACTAATATACCAAACAGAATCTTTGAAAAACTGGTAGAACGGATGCCTATTGTGAGAGCTGTTCTTCGCACAAAAGTTTCTTTGACGAACGGAATGTTTATGAAGTTTTTGTTTATTTTTCGTTAGAATTACCTTTTTTTTGCTTTCATATTTTAATTTTAATCGCTATTAATAAAATGCAATAAAAATTTTAAGTTTTGGAAAAATGAGTGAATATTTTCTCGTTTTTTTTTTTAATTTATTTATTTGCGTGGCCGAAGTAATATGGACGGTAGTGTACAAACATAGTAAGCATACAATGGTAGCCATATAACTAAGTACGATAGATATATTTCTAACAGATTTGTTACGTTTGTTTGTGAGTTATTGAAATGATATACTGTATCGTGAAATAATTTATTAAAATTTATACATCTGGAATTGACATTTAAAAAAAAAAGAACAATTAACGCTGGGCATATAATATTATTAGGAACGAGATATCCTTCTTTTTTAACACTGCCTCATATTTTCTACGCGTAAATTCAACAAGAACTGCAGAGCGTTCTTGAAGAATAGCTTGCCAGGCTATACTGACTTCTTCAAAAAGTTTATCCATATTGGTTATTCCTTTTTGGTTTACACTCTGTTTTAGATCGGGACTGCATGAAAGCCAAAATACGAGCAAACCAATCCTGTACTGGCCGGGGAGCGTGCTTTGGGTCGTTGTCATGTAGACATTTCCAAGCAACCGGTAAGTTCTTCATTGCATAAGGTAGCATAACATTCTCTAAAATATGAATAGCCATAATTCCTTTAATACGGTGAATTGAAACAACTTCATGCCAGGAAAAACATCCCCAAACTATAATGGAGCCATCTTCAGGCTTGAATGTCATTTCCGTATATTTGGAAAAAAATTTTTACATGGTGGCCAAGGGACATATTGTCTGCCATCAGATCCTAGACGATTTGTCTTGATTTCATCCCACCAGAGTACATGTTTCCATTGCCTATGGCTTACTGCGACCTGTTTTCTACGTTTTCTATTCTGTAAATTAAGTTAATTAATTGGTTTCTTATGACCAACTCTTCCAAATAACTACATCTCCTTGTGAAGCCCTCTAATTGGTCTATCAGTTACATCAGGACTAGATTCTTCCAATATTTG
Organism: Trypoxylus dichotomus; assembly: GCA_023509865.1. Classification (NCBI taxonomy): domain Eukaryota; kingdom Metazoa; phylum Arthropoda; class Insecta; order Coleoptera; family Scarabaeidae; genus Trypoxylus; species Trypoxylus dichotomus. Next base: position 27,179,835 of record CM042081.1, read on the forward strand.
TCGCCTTTTTCATTAGACCCTAGTCGCGGATTCCTTTTTGATAAACCCACAATGCCTGCATCTATTCTAGCAGTTGCTTTGCGAGATTTAGTTTCCTTTTTACAGTCTTCGTAGTATGGTTATTTATAGTGGCATACAACATTGAATATTATTGTTTTCGAATACTTTAAATGCTCGGCTATCTTCTTATATGACTAGTTTTTCCCATATAAGTTTTATAATACATTTTCTCATTGTAGAGTCCCATCTTTTACTTTTTTTCATTTTTACTTGCTAATAACAAATATCTCAGTTGCCATAATAAATTTTCAATGTGAGCTCTAAACGAATTCAAGGATAACTACTTCATATTTGCATCGTCCTTAATTATATGTCTAAGTTTATCGTGAGAACAATAACGGCTTTATTTTATTTCGCGGAAAGGTGAAGTAGGAGATGAATACGTACGATCTATAGAGAAGTCTCAGAATTATGTTTTTCAAATGAAGGAATTTTATATACAGGATGTATAAAATGAAATCGAACATGTATCTATTATGCACTGGCATCGTAGTATACTCCACACCACACAAGTTAGTAATTTATCCATAATAATAGGTTGTAAAAGTTTGTAATTAAGACCTTGTTAAGGCTGCAAAGGAAATATTGCAAGCCGATATATTTTTACAACTCAGCCGGGAATAATGAGAGTGCACGTGCTGTTGAAATGCTGTATGCGTTCCGAATAAATTATTTTTGTATGGAGCGAAATCTACTGCGATACTTGCGAATTATACAGCCATACACTTTTTGCAATCTTTGCGAAGTACCTGGTATTTTGCAAATCGTTCTTAGCTATATGGTAATCACTGTATGTGTAATATTTGTATTAAAACAACAAGAAAATGGTCTTTTATAACCATTCACTTTGATTTGCAACACATTTCAAACTTTGGCCAATTCAAATTTAATTCATTGCAGGAGCTTTCATTCCATTAAAAAACATTATTATTTCGTCCAGTACTAAACATGAATTATGCGAATACAACCAACTTCTCTAAATACTTGATTATCATGTTATAATCAACCCCATGTAGAAAACTTTGTCGTATCGATAAGACATACTTATAAATGATACATAATCATGCCGGATAATTGCGCTACCTAAATTGAACCCAATTGTTTGCAAAAAATCCAAATTGATTTGCTCAAAAAGCATATTTCAACCAAAGTTTGCTACATAGCTAGACACGTTGTTGTTTTGTTTGAAAACATCTTGCCGAGTTCCTATATGATAAAATAACAAATGTTCTAGTGTTAACTTTTTTAGCTTGGTGAACAGTGGTATATTAAAAAGTGTTTTACGAGGAAATAAATTCTGACATACAATTTCAACTTAGTGCGTGCTAAAGAGTTTTTCATCGTTCAAAATTTGAGGTAATTAAGGTCTGCATTCGACGCAAATTTATATTCGCGCCCGTGTATACCCAAGATCTTTTTGTTCGCTACGACTCATTAGGGAAGATTGAGAGAGTTGGGTAGAGCGAATGCATCGTGTAACTGAACACCCACTGCAAGTTCAAAACAAGCGCAAAAAGGTGCTTTCAGTACCGAGCTAAAATAGATGAAATAAAGAAGAAAAATGAGGAGAAGTAGGAGGAAGATGAAGAACAAGGGAGCGATATAGTACTTCACTACGGGACGGCTACGCGCCGAACAAATGGATCCCTGGGAGGTATGGGTGGCGTTATCAAACTTTCAAAAATTACGACGACAATTACGTTAGCATTTCTCGTGCGGAGTAAATGAGAGGCGAATAGCTCTCGCCGTGGTAAATTTCAGACGCTTCCGTTGGGATCGCCCGTTACAATTTCCATTTCCCCCGTTCGTCTTTTCGTCCACTCCTTTCTCGATGGGCGCGATGTGGAAAATTTGACCTTCTTTTTGTTTTTGCGTCGCACTTTTTCCTTCATTCGTCAACCCGAACATCGCTGGCAGTAATTCTTTTCAGGTTTATTATTTTAATGATAGACGGGCGAAGATAATTAAAGCGTTAATTATTGAAAGGTCGGCGGTGTCGGTTTGGCGTTTTTACGGCTTGGTACGATTAACACTACCGTTTTGTTGCGTGTTATCAACAGAATAGAATGAACTTTCATCGTCTCGAAAATTTACGGTGCGCATACCATAGATACAGGATAAAAGATTATAATGACTATCCATATAACTTAAGTATAGATTTTTAATCTAGTAAGTTACCGAATACTAAGTAATAGAATTATTGAAGTAAATATTTAAGCACGATATGACGTATCATAGAAATGGTTACGTAGCTACACCTATCCATCTCGTGCATAAGAATGGTATCATGAGCAATAAACTTACAAGGGGCGATCCTGAACATGGGATTTCAAAAAATTATTAAACTTTGGGAACATGTAGACCACATATAGGTATGTATTACCCCTTTTTTCTACCGAAAACACTCTCTGAGTGGGTGAAATATATTTTTCAAGATAGTAAATTTTCCATTCCGCCTATGGGTGTAACTCGCTAACAGTAAGAGGAAGAAAAAAAGTTTTGAGACAAAAATTATTTGCTTAAATGAGTTTTATGAAGCAGCCAAGAAACAAATGTGAAATATATCATTTTTGCATATATTTAGTCGAACTGGAGAGTTTAAATATAATGTCCAGAATAATAATTTTCTTATCCACTGCAGATGCAACCTGTTTTGTAGCAACGTAAAATTTGTTTTTAATTACATTTACTGTATTGGTTTCGTTAAATTACAGTGTTTGTTGCCAAAAAGATACAAGTTATCGAAGGAAGTAACGTTCGACAGATTTCTGTAATATGTTAAAGAGGAAGGGGATAAGGAAGTAGTATATATACAGTTCGTCACTTTTGGGATTAATACTAAATATTGGTTGTTCGTATAGCAGTCCTGTAGTGTTCAAAAGAGTCTAATAATTCCCAGATATTTCTAAAGATGAAAATGCTGATTTTGCTTTTGATTTCGAATTTTACACTAATTATTAATATTTCGTAATAAAAGCTTTACATCAGAGAAGTTTATTACTCCTCTTTTCCTGTCGATTAAGGAACTCTTCTTTATTTCAAGAAAGGGTATTTTGAAGCAATATAAAGAGTGAAAATAGATTTTGGAAAATAATATCAAATGCTGAATTGAAAACTGCAATCGATATTAATTAAAAAGTCTGTCTAGTCTCCAACAATACTTGCTTCCCCATAATAAAATTAATTTAAGAGAAAACTGCAATTAAGAAAGTTTAGCAAATTTAAACGGTGAAAACCAATAAAATAGAACAATTTCAGATATATTTTTGAAGAGAAAATGGGTTCCATTTAAAATCATATTACAATATATTGTCAAAACCGTCAGTGCGCCATACTTTCATATTCTGAATTAGGATAAAAACAATCTAAAATAGCTTTCCATGGCTGCTCCATCTACCTGCATGTTTTAGTATTCGCTAACATATGGTTTCAATAAAATTCCAAAATCTTCGGCGAAAATATTTCTGCAAGTGGTCCCGTCAAGACTTTTCTTCCCACGCGCAATATAAAACTACGAATTTAACAAGAAATGTCTTGCCGACAGCGTTTCGTGTTATATTGAAATTCTTTCGTATGCGCAATACTTACTACGGACTTCTATTCAATATACATACACATGTACATATATCCAAGGCGATGAATTAAATACAGCTAACAACGAACGAAAGACGGCCGATGTAGAATTAAAAAATGTCTGTTTCATCGAAATTAAATCAATCTTGCGCTGAAAGGCAATAAAGGATGGGATGCACGCGAAATTGAAGAATTCCCCGAAGCGTGAAAACCGACACAAAAGATCCCTCTTTCCTCCCGAAAAAAGGACGCGGACCTAATGGAGACGCAAAATTGGGAGAAGAATCCATTATATAGAGATATTTATTGTAGTGGCGATTTTCTCTTCCACTTCATTTAAGTTTTAGTGCCGCATAGCCTAGCTCTCCACTTACAGACGAGGGCGCTATAAATTTAAGTGCGAAACAATAACAGTAAAAAAATCGAGATTAAAATTGTAGAGAGCTTGGTCATGAACACGTTTAGGATGATGTTATTTGCTTCGACGTCCTATTTTAGATAAGATACTGGACCGTTACTAAAATTTTTTTCCATTACTGAATATGTGCGTAATAACCAAATCAATTGAACGATAAAGACTCTGAATGAGTTCGTTTTAAGAAAGAAGTCAATAAAACAAGATTTAACTCTGAAAAATGCGACAAAGCAATGTGAGAATGTTAACACCAGTAAATACGCTTTTTTTATGTACGTATATATTTTTAAGATGTGCAAGATTTTTTCCTAGAAACCTGTTAAATTTTAATATACTTGGTGTTATATTCTATTTTGGCAATTTAAACATAACATATCATAAGAAATATTGTACTGCCCAAGATGCTTACCCTGCACAGGTATGAAACACGGATTTCGGGCAACAGATAGCGCACCAATGCAGTTTGTGCTATAAAGATTTGACACTGCACCATTTTGTTGTGTCATCAACAAGTGTTAGACGCGCACTAGTGATAAATTGGAAAAGTGTATGCATAGTGTTGTGTTCAATATGTCGAAATTTATACCGAACAAAGAACATTCGCGTACAGCATTATTTTTCTTGTTTTCATTTGAAGAAAACTGCCGCTGAATCATGCCAATTACTTCGACAAACTTACGGTGAACATTCTCTGTCACAAGAACGTGTGAACGATGGTTTCGTTGTTTCAAAAGTGGTGACTTCGATGCTGCAGACAAGGAACGTGGAAAACCGCCAAAAAAAAATACAGATGTGGAATTGCAAGCATTGTTCGCCGAAGGTGATTCGCAAACACGAGAGTAACTCGCCAAGTAATTGGGCGTCAGTCAACAAGCTGTTTCCAATCGGCTATGAGAGATGGGAAATATTCAGAAGACCATAGGCAAATGCAAAACCACATGTGACATTCTTCCCGCTCGGTACAAGAGGAAATCGTTTTTGCATCGTATAATTACAGTGGATGAAAAGTAGATTTATTTTGAAAATCCCAAGTGTAAAAAATTATGGGTAGACCCAGGCGCACCATCTACGTTGACCTCAAAACGGAATTGCATTGGTAGAAAGACAATGTGTTTGATGAGACCAGAGAGGAGTGGTCTATTATGAGTTGTGAAAACCTGGGGAAACGATTAATTAATCAATTTGAACCGTTCGCTGCTTGAAAAAAGGCCAGAATACTGAAAGAGCCAACGCAAAGTCATTTTTCTTCATGACAATCTTCCATCCAATACGACAAAACCGGTTTGCGATACGCTGGAAGTACTCAGCTAGGACATTCTACCCCATGCAGATAACTCATCAAACTTGGCTCTTTCCGATTACGACTTGTTTATATCGATGGGTCACGCATTTTGCTGAGAAGCGCTTTGATTCGTACGAAGATGTGAAAAAATAGCTCGATGAATGGTTCGCAGCAAAAGGGGAAAATTTGTACTTGCATGGTATTCAAAAATTGCCCGAAAGATGGGGAAAACGGTCTAAGAGGCGATGGAGCATACTTTGAATAAAGCACTTTTTTATTTCTTCCGAATTTAACATGTTTTTTAAGAAAAAAAAGCCCGCATTTCATACTTGTAGATAAGTTTGTACATGTGAGGAATGAGATTATACATCCTAATCCGTTGCCTGCTAGTCGTCCAGCACCTCATTTGAAGGCATTGCTTGTGCCAACACGTTCAGCTTCAAACGAAGAACATGCTGTCACCAACATCACTAATTTCAAAGTTGTCAAACAGTCGAGAGGAACATTTGTCGTCTGAAGAACCACACCTATGAATCATTTGGAATGAAATGATGAAAGAAATCTGAACTTATCCAAAAATATTTCTCAAGCGTTAAAACTGGTTTTTCTTTTGGAACAATGCCAACAATTTAATTGTAACTTAACCTACCGTCAATGATTAGAATCACTAAAGACACTATTAAGGACTGTCCCAACTTAATCAATAATAACCTGAAATTCAAAATAACAAGTTCAAACCCTACCATTCCAAAAATGTATTGTCTTCCAAAAATTCACAAACCAGGTAATTCCATGAGACCTATAGTATCCGGCATTGATTCTCCAACATACAAATTGTCCAAATGGCTAGTGAATGAATATAAGAACTTGCCCCATAAAGCAGATAACCTATGTGTAGAAAACTCCGTAGATTTTGTAAATAAAATTGAAAAGACTGAATTAAAAGATGGGGAAATCCTTGTATCATTCGACGTTTGTTCACTTTTCCCAAGCGTACCAATTCCAGAAACTCTGGAGTGTTTGGTTGAATTTTTGAAATTAAATAACGTAGATGACGTGAAAACCGCGGAATATAAAAAGTTAACTAAATTATGCATGTCACAAAATTGTTTTCAAATAGGCGGAAAATGGTTCGAACAGGTGGAATATCTCCTTTTATTGCGAACCTTTTCATGAGCAAATTTGAAACGAACCTGAAAAAAGAAACCAAATATTTCCCGAGAATTTGGCTTAGGTACGTAGATGATATTTTCGCTGTGTTTGATACCAACAAAGGAAACATACAAGATTTTCTAACAGAACTGAACTCAAAATTTACCACGATCAAATTTACTATTGAAGAAGAAGTGAATAATCGCCTTCCGTTTCTAGATACTCTAGTCATACGCAATAACAATAAATTAGAAATAGACATCTACAGAAAAGAAACTAATTCCAACAGATTCATCACGTTTGATTCGCACCATTGCGAACAACAAAAAATGTCCGCGATTAGTTTTCTGGTCAATAGACTCGTCAGATTTCCGCTAAACAAGAGCAGGTATGACAAAGAATTAAAGTATATCAAAGATGTAGCGAGGTACAATGGTTTCTCTTCTATGGATGTCGACCGTATTTTAAGGAAGGTCCAATACAAACAACACATCAGAAATTCCACGACCTTGACATCAACAAACACCGGTAATAAGAAATTTATAACTCTTCCTTTTCACCCAACAGTAAAAGGGTTAAGTAAAATTTTCCGACAACTAAATATGAACGTGCCTTTTGTGTCAAAAAACAACTTAAAGAATCTCTTATGGAATCCCAAAGATAAACTGGAGATGATAAAAGGTTCCGGAATATACCAAATCGCATGCAATGATTGTGAGAAAGTTTATATTGGACAAACAAAAGGAGTATCGAAACGAGGTTCAAAGAACATATTAGACACTATCGTTTCGACAAACCTGAACTATCAAGCGTAGCAGAGCGTATGGTAAAATCCGGACATAAGATTGATTTAAAAAATCTGACACTACTTAAAAACGTGAACTCGTATAGAGAATTAGACGCGTACGAAACGGTATATATGAAAAAGAACGGAAACTTATTGAACAGAGAACCACCCCCAATTGCACACTCGAGTTTGATGGATTTATTACCATAGGCCCTGTTAAAGATACGGTTCGCTTTCGGTCCATCCTTTCCCGTAAAAGGCATGAGGCCACCTAGTAGATTGTAAATAGTCATATGGTTTAGAAATTTTAAAGCCTGCGTAGAAAATAATTTGCATGTGTGATACAGTTTTTACTTTCAGTCGGTAACACGGTTGACAATGGGAGCCCACGTGCTCTCGAAACGCTGCGTTCCGCATAATTAATTAATTTGTGTGAGTGGAGTTTACTGCTATACCTGTGAATTGTAACTTTAGGTTTCGAACAGAAACGGGAGCAATCGCATCATTTTAGGAATCCTTCAAAATTTAATTTGAAACATCGGAAATGTGCATCCTTCCATCCTAGCTGTTCATACAGTTCATATAAAAGAATCCAATGAAAATATGACAAGATAAATTACAGAACCCATAAATGGTACATCAGCGTCGATAAAAGAATTGTACCAATGCTACTCGATTTATAACTTTGTTACACAAACTATTCCTGTTTTCTTTGTGAATGGGACATCACAGAGAAAAGTCCCCTACTGTATTGTCAAATATTGGCCAGTTAAACTACAGTAATTTACAATTAATCGGTGGAATCTCAAATATTTTCGTCAGCGTTGCGCATTAATTTTGGTTTAATAAAGAAAACCAATAAACAATTAAGAATACTTATTTTTAAAGACTTACCTAGGACTTGAATTAATCTGTTATAACGAGGTATATCATTTGAACTTTTGGAACATTTGGAATGCTTTCCAAGACGTACAGCAGTAAAATAGTTTTAGATTATTGATGAACATTCATGAGCAATCGGAAAGTTCTAAAGTTCAATATAAGTTACAAGGACATAAGTTCCGTCATAATATTTATTATTTCCATACATTTTCCCTAAACCTGACACTTATTTTTTATTACTACTATAGTTACCCATTTTTGTTTGCCTAACAATGACGTTCTAGGAGGAAGGAAAAATGTAGAGATACACAAGAGATGTATTTAACTTTCGACAGACCTTAAATACATCGAAATGCGCAAATCTATAGAAAACATGTAAATACGTAGTGTAACATGCAAATTTAAAGAGAAAACCGTATGTCGACTTTCTAATTGATTTAATTTTTATGTACGTGTAATATACTGTTTGTATATGACAATTTAGTAGCATGCAGTATGAGTACTAGCATGTACTCAATGTACTGGAGATGGACAAGTCATTAATAATAATATAATTAGGACACTGCGAAACTTACTGTCCCAAAGTAAATGTTACTGATGCTGGCTCAATTATACTTTATGCGGGCCATTTATTCAGAAATCTTCATTCTCATTTACTTTACACTTCGTAGAGGACAGTATACGGAAATGTTATTCCGATGTAGATGAATTAATAGCACAGATGAAAGCAGTTTTTCTCAAGACGTATTTGACTTTTTAATTCGTAGTGTCGTAACATTCTAGAACCGCCACAGTCAATTATTACCTACAAGTTGTGGTATGCAATTAGAGGCTGCATTTTATTATTTTAAATGTTTTGAAAAAAAAAACAAATATTGATTGCTAATGAAGCAATGCAAATGCAATATCGGAATTTTCAAGTTACAATAGATTTACAAGCCATTTACAAGTACATGGCAGTAGTAGATGTAATAAACAAATCAGAGAACCTACTTCAATCGGTACAAATTATGGGTAAGGTACAAACAGCGGTACATACTACTGTATTAAGTAAATTAAATTTTACTATCCGAAAATTACATCGTTAGATATCGAATGCTCATTCTCTTTATATAAATAGATATTTTCCTCGCGGCGCCTCAAGGACTCAACTGTAAAGTGTGGGTAGTCGATCTCACCTGGAATTTTTGTAGATATACACGGGGTAATATTATTTTTATCTGTTAACATTTAACAAATTAGTTGTGTTTTTGTTAGCTAAAGCCATCGCATTGACGCCACTGCTGACCAAACCAAATGGCTAACTCTAATTATTACTCATATAAACAGAGAAAACAAAACAAAAGTAAACATTTTTAATAAAAATAAAAATTTAAAGATTTGTTATCTAACATAATTCGTCACTCCATATGCGAGATAACTGTAATGCAATACGAAGTAGTAGTAATCGAATTCAACTTTCTAAGAAGCAACAGTTTGCCAACGATTTGGTTAAAGAAGGAATGTTCATAACATAAAGTCTGCATATTATAAAAAAAATCGACCTCGCATTAGATCGAATTAGTTATAAAGGTTATCTAACTAATGCTTTCATAGAGCACCTGATTTTTGAAACGATCGAGACCAACTTTTCGAGTTTAACAAAAAACAAGGCGCAACGTATTTGTTTTCGATACCGGCAAATTTGTTATAACGCCGAATTTATTCACCAACAGCGGCTACACATGCATGTAGGCGTACAGGCGAAACTGTCCAATTCGAAGACCGTTCTTTCCCCTCACATTCACTACGTACGTATTACACCGAGTACATTACTCTAGTGTGTAGGAAATGCCGTCTTATTCGCGCTTCGTATGGACTATGCGGCGTGCCCGAACGCATCAAGAGTTCGCCGGTGACTGAACCGCTATTGCTATTCCGGAAAGCTCTTCGACCGTCTCTCGCTACCGCACCACACCAAAGCGTATTACGGCGGCGTACAGACTTGCCGTGCGCTCGCTACCCGTTACGTACGAGCCTCTTTTGCCCTATACCCCACCGAACTTGCCGCCTACGCCACCACCGACTTCCATTCACAAAAACCCACACGTGCATTAAAATGTAGAGTTAATTCGAAGACCATTTCGTTTTCTCATTTTCGATGTAAACGTTCGTCCGTCCGATCAAAGTATACAGGGTCACAGCTCTTTTTGAATTATAAGAAAATAATTTGTGACGTCTTTCACGCTTTTATCGTAACTTCTACATCCATGATATTGCCTTTTAGTAAAGTTAACAGGGAAGCAAGACAAAATCACTCTTCAAATAACGATATCTTCATGATAATCTAAATTCAATGATTTCATGTCCTTTGCAAATACTAAGGGTTGTCCGATCCTATTCCTGATCCACGGTATAATGTATAATAGTTCTCTTTTCCTGAAACACGCAGATTACTACTGACGTCCAACCGTTAAAAATACTATCAATATAGGTGACTATCGTACCATGTCTCACAGAAGAAAGACATCATATAGGACATTTATCATATTTTAATACTATCAAATTAACTCTTATCTGTAAACATTCAATTGGTGCCACACATTCTTGATCCATAGCATTGTTATATACCCACCTGTAATTATATATAATTTTTATTTGTTCTTATGTTTATTTAGAATAGTAACTTGCATGTATATATTAATATTCTTTTCCTAGTAATCAGAGTTCTACTCCAACATATTTGTCAAGTATACATTCTCACTTCCGTTCCGCTCATTGTTTCTACTTTTGTTTACATCTTTATCTAGTTTTATACACAATTGTGCTTTGTTAATAACATCTGAATTTAGTTATATTTTGATAGTAATATTGATTCTTCTCATGTGATGCATTAATTCCACAAATTCACTGATATGTAACTTTTATATATACTCACGCAATTTCTTGAAGTAGGAGTAGTACCAGTAGTAGTAGAACCTTCATGTTACCAGCTCTAACCGTAAAACCTATCCAATTTCTGTAAGAATCTCCGTACCCATTGTTGAATGAACATAGTTTTAATAAACGTTAGTAGAACTACGTGTATCTTTTGAAGACTCACTACAGCATACACGAGGGCGATCTGAAATGTTTCCAGAACCGGCGAGAGACGACGCACGAAACTTGAAGTGGATTCATTGGTCGGCAAGGGTCAACTCTTTTATGGCAACTGTCAAAATTTCAGATGTCTATTGTTTTGTGTATGAAGTCAGGCGGTTTCGCAAAAACGGGTTAAATCGAATTTCGTGCAGTGATAAAACACTTCTGGATAGTTGGAAAAACGGCCACGGACATTCGAAATATTTTGTTGCGTTTGTTCACACCGGAACAAAATCGAAATCGGGTGACCGTTTCGGAGGAGTGTCTGGCCAGGATCGAACGCAATAAAAGGAATTTCTTCATGTATTTCGTAACCGTGGATGAGACTTGAATCCACCACTATATACCGGAGACCAAAAAACAGTCGAAGCAGTAGACTTTTCCGGGCGAATCGACTCCAAAGAAAGCAAAAACCATTCCATTGGCCGAAAAGGCCATGGCGACCATTTTTTGGGATTCCTAAGGTGTGATTCTCATCAACTATCTGCAGAAGGGAAGGACGATCACGGGGTAATACCACAGCGATTTATTGAAGGAGAAACGGCTTCGTTTGCAGCGGAAAAAAAGTGATTTTCTGCCACTACAATGCACCGGCTCATTCATCCCGCATCGTCGTGTCCAAATTAAATGAATTGCGCTACAAATTAGTCTCTCATCCCCCATATTCACCGGACCTAGCTCCCAGCGACTTTTTGCTATTCCGTAGCCTGAAAAATCACTGGGAGGAGATAGATTTGCCTCAAATGAGGAGGTCATCGCCGCTATAGATAGCTATTTTGCAGAACTCGAAATATTCAATTTTTTCCGACGGCTTGAGGAGACTGGAGCACCGTTTGAAAAGATGTATTTATCTTCGAGGAGACTACATCAAAAATAAAAATAAAAAACCATACCAATACCGTCTTTTTCTTCTCGATTCCGGGGGCATTTCAGGTAGCCCTCGTACATACGCAGATTCTCGTCTTTATCTTCTAATTAATCATAAGACTACTCATATCTTATTTGAAAATGTTAGATCTAATGCTTTGGATATTTTCAGCTTTCATAATGTTGGTATTGTTAAGTTTACTAAACTTTTAGATACAGTGATTGATAATAATCTCACGTGGGAGCATCATGTTGATTGTTCGACACGGAAGTTAGGATTAGTTTGTTTTGCACTTAGAAATCTAGAAGAAACTTGTTCCTGGAACGTTCTTAAAACATTTTATCATGGTAATATGTTTGTTTGTTGTTCAGTATGATGTAATGCATTTTGGGTTTGCATCGCATGCACATAGAATATTTGCAAAAGAGGACGCAATGCATAATGATCAAATTAAAATTGCGAGAATCATGTAAACCTATATCTAATTAGTACAACCTATTTATACTTTATGATATTTATAAGCTTACAAGTTGTCTGCTTTGACAGATATGACAACAGTTTTGGTAAACTAATGTCAAACATAATTTTAATTACATTTACAGTATAATACTAGTCAATATCAAATCAGCCTTTATTACAGTAGTTATGTTCTGTTTAATAATTGCCTTCATTTTTAAAGTCTATAAATAAACATTACACATTTAAAAAGGAAGTATAGAAGTATCTGACGCAAATTAATTGCTACTGTATCGATAAATTTCGGTGACCACATACCCTCGTGCTTCATAACTAGTTGAGCGCACTGGTGCACGTGACAGGCCTTCCGTGATTGTTCTTATATCAAGAGTATGACTTTCTCGGTATAATATTTATTTTTTCCTCTTTACGTAAAATGCATATATTTTTTTCTTCACTTATTTCTGGCACATACATTGTATATTATTCCGTATACTGCTACCGAAGTATATTATTATTATTAATTCTCATGTTCGTCCAATCGTCCTTAGATTGCCCCTCTCCTTTGCATCTGCTAATAAATGTTTTCTTCTCTACATTTGCGCATCACCATATCTTTTATTTGTAAACAAATTCAATATATGTGGTAATATAAAAAGTTGAACAAATCACTAGTTCGAAGGATATAGGAACGATATATGGTGTTAGTGATGATAAACTTACGATTTTCTTGTAAATTACCAACGTTTTTAAATTTCTGAAAAATATCAGTCTTATCGTTATCGGCAGAACGTTACATCGAACTAGACACGGAATTGCTTGTGAGACAGTCAAATCCTACCTAGACTGATATTTTTTCAGAAATTTAAAATGTTGGTAAAATGCAAAGAAAAATATATATTAAAGGGGCTGGTGGCTCAGTGCCTTGCGCACTTGACTATCACTTCCGAGGTATCGGTTTCGAATCCCGGGGCTGTTTCTCACAGTTGAGGTTACCCCCATGCCCCCTGCAATTGGCGAAAGCTGTTGGATGTACATATGAAATAATTATTCACGCCTTTCGTATGTATACGAAATAATATATATTCTGTGGTGGAAAATCTCTAGGTCGTTAAAATTTTTAACAGGGTTCTTTGAATTAAAATTTTGACTGTTTTGAATTAAGTGAAAATGTTTTCTAAATTAAAATACCAAATGTAAAGTGAAAAAAAAACAAATATATTGACAAATAAAAAATATATATCTATATATACCGCCTTTTTACAAAAGAAAACCTAAGGCAATCCCTGACTAGCTAAACTTGAAATATTCTAATTAGTTTACGAAACCAAATATGAGATCGGAAGATAGAATTAATTTTGGAGAAATTAAGAAGATTCGACGTCTATAACCTTTGTAATCGTACTCACTGGCTCGGCTTTGGGATGGACTGGCCTTCGGCTTCCAATGTAAGTGTCCGGAACTCCTAAATTTCAATATGCAGTATCAGCTGATACACTTTATTATTGAATATAATACGAAGATATTTATAATTTTACGGAGTTATATAAGAAAAATAACGACTTATTTTTTGTTAGGAGAAAAAAAAAATGTCAACATCTGTCACTTTTGTTCCCGATCTTCATCTGTCTGCTCTTCTTTTGTTTTATATCCAGGGCGCCGCATTGGTTCGCCTGTATGGCCACTCAGTACACACTAAACATACTCGATATGTGTGACATTATAAACTAAATTGCTGCGAGTCGTGCCATCCTTTCGTCGTACGAGATATTTCGAAAATTATGAGTACAATTTCGGAATAATGCATATCCATACAATGTAATTGAAATATGTGCGTACTATATATTAAACGACTTTTAAAGATGAAATTTTGAAAAATTTATTTACATAAGAAATATGTTTACGAAAAGCGATATATAAGATAAACGATAGTAAAGTTTACGTCTCCTCTGCAAGTGTTGTTGAAGGGATTCTTTTTTTTTAAACAAGGAAAATTGTGAATAATTATTTATTAAAGGATACCCGAAGTAGATATCTGTAAAACTTTTAAAAGAAACCTGTACAGATTGAATTTCATAAAGAGGGAGTACTGACGGTACTTCGCCTCCAACATCAACCAAAATAAAATTTAACGGCGTGCACCAAACAGTGACGAAAAATATATCTGCAATAGGTGAACTAGTAAAATTATAGAAGAAAATCATTGGTAAATAAATACAACAATTTATATCATTGCAATACATATATCTATATATATAAAATATTAATTCAAAGAACCCTGTTAAAAAAAAAATTAACTCCCCTCTTCGTCGTGTACTTTATATTCCCCCGCAGCTTCGCTATTTCTATGGCTTCTCGTGTAATCCTTGTCGGAAGATGTTCGCTCGTGTTTATCGTTTTTTTGTTTTTTCGAAGTCGATTTTGTACCCAACCATCAGTACGTGCTGGGCTAAAGCTGAGGTTCTCTGTTTTGTTCGTACCGGTAGTTTGTGTTCTTCTTTTCTGACGCCTATTTTCCTGTTTGTTTGATCTATACAAGAAAGGTTGCAGTTCCTGCAGTGTATCTCGTAAACTCATTGAGCTTCCAGTACTGTCTTATCCTTCGGATTATTTAGAATTTGTCCAAATTTTCTATCGGTGGCAAATATGGTTTGGATTTGGTATTTCCGTAATATCCTATCTATTTTATCTGTTGTACCCTTTATGTAAAGCAGATACGCTTTAATTACAAAAGTGGTAGTATCATTGGATTCGTTTTCGTATGCAAGGCTCTATTTATGGTGTTGGTGGGGAAACCGTTGGTATACCAACATATATATGTAGTGGCAGCCACATGAATATCACAGGCATGAAATTTCATCTGAATTAACCGCTCAAGCTGTCTCCGTTTAAATTTTTAAAGACTAACGTGAGAGTATACGTAAACATTCTTAAATCAGAAAATAACCGGTACCCTAAATTGTTTACATCAAAGAATTAAATGCAAAAGCAAAAAAGAATTTAAAGAAAGAAATAATAATAAAAATATCGGGAAACTGGCAGTTTTCTTAATAAAAGACGGAGTGGAAGGTCAAAAGCGGCAACATCTGCAGATGATCGCAGAATAGTGGTTACCAGCAAGTTAAATAGACGCAAAACAGCCCCGGAAATCACCGCAGAATTAAATGTTGGTCGCCAAAAACTAGTCCGTGTTTCTACAGTCAAACGTCGCCTACAGAAAGCCGGGCTCCATGGACGTATTGCGATGAAAAAGCCATTACTACGCAAACAAAACAAGCAAAAGCGACTTAAATGGGCTCGTGAACACCAACACTGGACCATAGAAGAGTGGAACAACGTCCTATGGACGGATGAGTCCAAATTTGAGCTGTTCGGAACCCGAAGACGCATATTCGTAAGAAGATCTGTGGGTGAACGTGCCAAAGAGTGTATTGCTGCTACCGTGAAGCATGGTGGAGGTTTTATCATCATTTGGGGCTGTTTTGCTGGCACTAGTGTAGGGGACATTGTGAAAATTGACGGTATATTAAAAAAAGAAGGCTACCGCGAAATTTTGGAGAACCACATAATACCTTGCGGAATTCGACTTTTGGGTCAAAATTTGATCTTCCAGCAAGATAATGACCCAAAACATTCCTCTAAATTATATAAAGACTATTTACGCCATTTAGAAGAGGAAGGAACTCTCAAAATTATAGAATAGCCTCCCCAAAGCCCCGACTTGAATCCAATCGAGTTACTATGGGAAGAACTAGATCGGGAAGTACGGAAATCGGCTCCGACATCAGCTACTGACGTGTGGAACAAATTGCAATCGAGTTGGACCTCAATAACACAAGAAACTCTGGCAAAACTTATTGCGAGAATGCCTCGATTGTGTGCTGCAATTATTAAATCAAGAGGAGGTCACATAGATGAAAGCAAAATTTAAATTAAACGTTTTAATTTTCACATTTATTTAATATATTTTTATTCATGTACGTGTATCTGTACATAAAAAATAAATATTATTAACATTTTTGCTGAGTTTTTATACATTTTTGCTGTCAGTGAGAGTGCCTAAACACTTTTGAGCATACATACACTGGTCCCGAAAGCAACCGTTTCGGCTAGGTCAACGTTTCGATGAGATCTCACTCATCTTCTTCTAGACGCTCTCGTTTGGCCAGCGATCGGAAATGAACTCATGAGTTTATCTTCACCGCCTGACGTCAATAGCACATTCTCCGTTGAACAGGATAGCTGATTACCTCGACGAGTAATTGAGGCAAAATTTTTTCCTACGATATTTCGGTCACTCACGTTTACATCTACAACGATGCTATAATGAATGAATTTGGTCACACGGCCAAGGTAGAATTTGAACCTCTCCGTAACCAGCTGAACGTGCAATTCAAGAAAACTAGTAAAAAGAAAGTCAGTATGTGATTAATATAATTTCGCCAGTTCTTACCAGAAACATGGTTCTATCCCTGTAGAATAAGTACTTGGTTTGCTTTAAATGAAGAGTTGGTTATGCTTAATATAGTTCTTAATTTGTGTCAGAAATTAGGTGTGTCCTCTTTGTTAGTCACAACATATAATATTCTATCTTGTGGATGGAATATACTGTAAATTTTACAATTGATTTTACTAATATTAGATAAGAATAATCAATTATTCTTGTTTTACTTACAAAAGATAAGACTATTAAAAGTTATAATATTTCAAAGAAAAAAAAAAACACTAAGCAGATTATGATAAGTGACAGAAGTGAAAAATAAAACAAATGTATTTCTCTGAAAAATTCCAAGTGCAAATAGATTAGACATAGGCACCGCTTAAACTACTATAACTCCAGAAATATCCCCAGCAATTTCTAGTCGACTAGTCATTTAGGAAGAGTTTATGCCGAGAAAAGAAACCGGAAAAAGCTTTTTGTAAATTTTCGCACTATACGTAATACGATGGAAGCTTGTGTGCGAGTGTGGACCGGACAGCTGCTCGCCAACACATACTGAGTGGTAATCCGTTGGGAATGAAGATGCGAATTCTGTGTTTTCCTGAAGGGTATTCGGCAATGGCTTTGAAAGTGAAGCTTCCGATCTATCACCTGAGGTGAGATTGTCTTCGTACGATATTTGAGTTTAAATGTTAAACCTTTTTAAAAGAATCTTGTTTATGGTATGAAATATACTAAAAGAACATTGTATAAAGTAATTAAACTGGCTAGCTTGTGTTGTGAAACGCTAAGATAAGAAAACTTCAAGACTGGGTATCCTCAATGTGTGCAGATTTGTACAACATTAATTGCTACATCGTCATTTAATGAAAGTTTGATTCGATTAGAGTAATGCTAGTACAGTATCTATCTAACACTATGGTAATTAAATCTTTCCGGATGTAACTTCTTTGTCAGCTTCTGAAAGCAGTTAGTTCGGATACTGAAGAAGATAAACAGACACGTACAAAGCAACAGCAAACAGTTTAAGAATATAACGGTGCCAATATACTATTTGTTATTCATGTTTCGTAACAGTTGATGGCGATAGCTTCATGTTCTAATTTTCCCGCTGTTAAATTTAAATCTCCACACCAAACATTCAGAATCGGGATATGCGTACATATTCTCGTCTTAAAACGGAAATGTGTAACATTTTAAAGACCTGCAGCAGCACGTGGTTTTAACGGCCCACGCTTGTTTCTAACTAAAACGGACTGCAAACGCGTTCGAATTTATTTATTTGCGTATTTTCATGTAAATATGTAAGAAGTATCTCTCTCTCTCTCTCTCTCAATGTCTAATTTCGCATACAACGAACGTCGTTTTCATTACTTTTCATCGTCCTTCTACAGCTGTGTGTAGCCATCGCCAAAGACGAAGACGCCCTCATCGCCTATGCTATATAATTAAGCTCGGCAGTCGTTCGGCCCTTATTATGCGTCGTATTTTCGTTCGCCTCTCTAATTCGACGCTAAATATACATTCTATAGGTGCGTGTGAGTACGCCTAATAAAATTTATCGGGTCGCCCTAAACACGGAAACGAATGTTCGGCAAAATTGTTTCGGAAGCCGGAAGAAGTAAAGCAACCATGCAAACAGGCGCTTCTCCTTTTCAAAGTTTTCCTCATGTAGGCGTCGAAATATTAGGTTACATATATACATACACTCATATACGACGAGTAAAGCGTGCGCGGCCGCTTTATTTATTTTATAATATGTAAAACAAACAGAAAAGCGTACGAAACGGTTAAATCGATTAAAACTTATTCGCCTGTTTTAATACAGAGCACAAATATACAGTATATACATATGCACTAATACATTACGCACCAAAAGCATATAAAGACTGGGTTACTAAGAGTTAATACATACATAGTCTCAAGGATGGTGGGACTTATTAGTCCCCGGTACCCCCATTTTTATTATCTCTTTAATACAGTGTTAATATAGTATATTTGTTAGTATATATAACACATGGGCTGAAAAGTCCCGGGCCTAACAAAGAAAACACTGTTTTTTTGGTTCAAAATTAGCTTTATTCATCAACGTAATCTCCTTCAAGAGCAACGCAATCATTCCAGCGCCGCTCTAACATTTCAATACCACTTTTGTAGAACGATTTATCTTTTGCCTCAAAATAGGCCTCAGTTTCAGCGATAACCTCTTCATTTGTGCGAAATTTCTTACCGGCGGGCATTTTTTTGAGGTCTGCGAACAGCCAGTAGTCACTGGGAGCTAAATCTGACGAATACGGTGGATGTGGGAGCAATTCGAAGTTCAATTCATGTAGTTTTGCCATTGTTTTGATTGACTTGTGACACGGTGCGTTGTCTTGATGAAACAACATTTTTTTCTTTGCCATATGCGGTCGTTTCTTTGCAATTTCGGCCTTCAACCGCTCCAATAACGCTATATAATATTCACTGTTGATGGTATTTCCTTTCTCAAGATAGTCGATGAATATTACACCACGCACATAAGGCCATAACCTTTCCAGCCGATTGTTGTGCTTTCGGGCGATTTGGACGAGGTTCACCTGTTGCTGTCCACTCAGATGACGATCGTTTTGATTCCGGAGTGAAGTGATGGATCCATGTTTCCTCCACTGTCACATATCGACGCAAAAATTCCGGTTTGTTACGTTTAAACATGGCCAAACACTGCTCAGAATCATCAGCACGTTCTTGTTTTTGGTCAACAGTGAACAAACGCGGCACTTACTTTGAACAGAGCTTTCTCATAGTCAAATGCTCATGCAATATAAAGCCAATACGTTCTTTTGATATCTTTACGATGTCAGCTAACGATTTTGTGTTTTTTTTTTATGTTTTCTGGTGTTACCGCCTCATTCGGACGTCCACTGCGTTCTGCATCATCGGTGTCTCTACGACCACGTTTGAAGTCAGCAAACCAACGTTTTATTGTTGTTTCTGATGGAGCGGAGTCCCCATAACACTTTTCAAGCCATTGCTTCGCTTGAACGGTATTTTTTCCCATCAAGAAGCACTGTAAAATTAAAACACGAAATTGTTTTTGATCCATTGTTTTGAAAATAACAAAAGTAGCGTGACTCTTAGCACAATAACTCACAAACTAATGAATAGAATATCATGAAATTTTAACAACTGTCTTTTGAAGGTTAGTACTAACTGAGAGAAAGGTGACTGCAATAAAACTAGCGTCATCTATGTGTTAGGCCCGGGACTTTTCATATATATATATTTATATATTGAGTGAATTTTTCTCTAAGGGTCCAGAAAAGTTAACGAGTGAGTTCTTCTATAAGGATTTTTCTTTGCTTTTATTGAAATAAAATTTAGAACACGTTAATGAAATTAAACGGAATAAATGAAAAGTAGATTAAATTAAATGAAAGAACTAACAATATATTATCGAATTTACAATGTATTACTTACATCAGAAAGTGTTCGACAAAATACCTATCGCAATCCCTAGCCAGTTAATAAAATCTGTATTTTATATTTTTAATTAATAAATGACTTTATTAAAGATGAAGTCCTTTACTTTCTGCACTCACACACGCACTTTGCTATCGTAGATGGTGTTGGCGCCATATATTTAAATCAAATTTCCCGCGTCTTTTTCGATACTAATTACCATTGGAGGGGCGAGCTCATTAGAGCTTATATATATATATATATAGATGAGTTGTTTTGACTACGACACAATGTTCAATGTACAATTAACAGCAGTGGCTGCTTATAGTTAATTTATTTAACGTCGAATACAACTAATAAAACAATTATAGTAGTTCATTTTTTACTACAACTTTTATATACCTTTTGAGATAATTTCCTCACAAGAATATGCGAAATTCGCGTAAATATGGAGCTTACAAACTGTGTTGGTGCTCAGAAATCTAATACCGATGCTATTCGTCAGTTGTTCCGCGCGTCGGCTCCCGATCATGCTCGTAAACCGCTACTGGATCCGGATACTCGCCGACAAATGACTACAGTAGGGTCATCATCACAACGAAAACATCTATGTGCTTTCAGAAATGGAGATGTAGGCCTTGGATGTGATCTTCGCCGTGTGGATATGCGTGTGTATTAAATATATTGGTATAAAATTTTTACATTAGTTATATTGACTTTTGTGATACAAAGATTTGATAGGAATAATTTCATTATTCTCGTCTCCTTGTTTAAGGGACTAAAATACAAATACGTTAAGATATTTAGTACTTACTAGTACATACTAAAGTGCTATCCGATTTTAGGGGGAGTCCAACCCTGCATTCTCCCTAACAATACCATAACTTAAAAAAAAACTACAGTTACGGCAAATGAGCATATTGAAAGGTAAGTTTACCAAATACAATAAAAAAATATGATAGATTAGAAACTAAATAGTTAAAATAATATTATTATGCACAGTATTATATAAAAATTTAATACTCTTCATAATAAAACGCTTCTCTATCGAAAATATGTCAAATCCCTGGAGTAGCAAGTTATAATCATACCTGAGGGGTGGAAACGTACCTCCAACTTTGAAATGCAAGTATTTAAGAAACTTGCGCTGAAGTCGCCCTAGTGTAGTCCTTTGTGTTTCGTATGCAGAATATCAAACTCAAGAAACATATTCTAATTTTGATCATTCGTAGGAACAATACATCTTGGCAGCAGACGCATTACCAAATGACGATGTATTACGAACCACAGATTCCAGCATCTTTAATGCAGAGTCGGTAGTATAACTTATGTGTTCAACGAAAGTAAATATACTATATCAAAGTGTATTACGAGATCTTTTATAGATGAGTAATGCAACAATTCAGCGCTATAGTAAATATAGGTATACAGAATTGGGTTGTACCTTCCGATGTAGGTAAGTACTTTGCACTTATCCACGTTCACTGCAAGTCCATTAATATCGCATCACTATTTAATTACCTTTATATCTCCTTGGAGTGCGTAACAGTCTTCAAGAGTTTCTATAGAGGAAAAAAATGTTGAAGTTGTCAGCAAGCGCGTATTTCTTAGATGTCATTCTCGTTTAGAAAAAGCAAAAATAACATAGGCCCAACATTTGATCTCTGGAGAGCGCCAGGTGTTGCAAAGTAGAATGCACATTTATACCCATTATATGTAAGATACCGTGGTCTTCTCAAAAGACAAGAATTGAAAAGAAATAACAAGGAATTACAAAACCCAGTTTTTTCCTAATTTAGTTGGAAGTGTCCCATTGCTTACCCTATCAAAAGCTTTAGCAATATCCGTGTATATGGCATCAACTGACGTGACATCTAGGGAGACTTAAGGCGACTTGAACTCAATTGCCTCATGGTGCATGGGTTGAGCACGCTATACGGAAGATGTAGAGATGTTGGGTTCAAGTCCACTCCGAAACCGATATTTTTTGGGAAATTTAATTACGTTGGAAATTGCAAGAAAATTGTAATTTTATCATTACTAATGCCAACGGTGGTTTAGTATTGATCTTCATATTAATATTAGTATTAATATGGATGTTACTTTAATGGCATGAACTTATCCACAATTATCTATCGCATCAATCACAAATTGGAAGAAGCACGTTAGGTTAAATATCGTATCAGATCTCCAATCACAACAACATCAGCAAAAGAGAAAATATAAATTTAAAACGCTGCTACAAATATACAAATCGAGTATTAAACATACATTCTTTATTTTATTTATAAAAAATAAACTTAGTTATCTTTAGAAAATGGTACTGGATAACAAATTAAGACAATTAGTAATAATAATAATTAGATAATAAACGAACTACTTCCGGAATTGGACCGTGTCATGATGAGATATATATTCTCTAATAAAGTCTTCCAATATCCCTACGGAAACTCAACGGCGTCTCATTCCCCGAAACTCCATACCGCCCCGGTTGTACGATCTTCCTAAGATACACAAAGAAGGGGCCCCGCTTCGTCCTATAGTGAGCACCATCTTGCGAGATTTCTCAAAGAATACACCGGAAAGACCCCGTCGCAAATTCCACGCATTTCGTTGAACTCATCTCGAGAATTACTATTCAACCTACAGATCTGTTAGTCAGTTTTGATGTCGTTTCCCTCTTTACTAAAGTACCCATTCCAGATTCTCTCAATATCATCCAACAGCTACTACAATAGGACAACAAATCCCACGATTGGGCCCTCCCTAATAGATAAGTGCCTCACTTCGACCTACTTTGTCTTCCAAGGACAATTCTTTAAACAAATATCAGGAGCCGCCAGGGGTTCGCCGCTTTCACCTGCTGTTGCAAACATCTTCATGGAGTCTTTCGAGTCCGTCGCCCTGGATAACTCAGAGCTAAAGCCGAAATCTTGGTTTCGATATGTAGATGACATCTTCATCATTTGGCCCCACGATAGGGATACTTTAGATAATTTTCTTGGTCATCTTAACACCCAACACCCCGAGATAAAATTCACCATGGAAGTGGAGAAGAACGGTGTAATCCTTTCCTTGATGTCCTCGTAACACGGAAACCCAATGGTCGTCTAGGTCATTCAGTCTACCGAAAACCCACGCACACGGATCGATATCTACATGCCGATTCCCACAATCATCCGGTGCAAAAGTTAAGTGTGGTAAATTTCCTGGTACGTCCTGCTGTTTCTATTTCTAAACCTGACAATCTGTCGAAAGAACTACAGCAGGTCGTCATCGCTTGAAAATAATGGGTATCGAGGTCGGGATATACAGAAGGTCATCAAAAAACACATACATCGCGCACACGCAGAGTCCCAAGATTCCGAAAACTCTGAAGGTACGGCATTCATTCACGGTGTTACCAACGCATCGGCAGAGTCCTCAGAAAACAAAACATCTAGGTAGTGTTTAAGCCTCCTTCGAAAATTGCCAACATTCTCGCTTCTCCTAAGGATCACGTTCACACCCTATCTTCTAAAGGGGTCTACAAAATCCCCTGCTCTTGCGGTCTAGTATACATAGGTGAGACAGGTCGTTCAATAGAAACCCGCATTAAAGAGCACAAACGTTATCTAAAATCAGGGCACGTATCAGCGTCTGCGGTACCCGAACATCATCTGGAAACGGGTCACAATATTTTGTTTGAAGAAACCTCGGTCATCGCGAAAAATCCTCATTTCTATGGTAGAAAAGTCAGGGAGGCAATGGAGATTCAAAAGCACCCCGGTAATATTA
This sequence comes from Trypoxylus dichotomus, assembly GCA_023509865.1. Lineage (NCBI taxonomy): Eukaryota > Metazoa > Arthropoda > Insecta > Coleoptera > Scarabaeidae > Trypoxylus > Trypoxylus dichotomus. The sequence continues at coordinate 27,204,089 of CM042081.1, forward strand.
ATAGGGAAAACGGATATCATCTATCTGCGATCTGGAAACCGCTTCTGCCACCCAATTCGCCATTCAGGCCGTCGGCCTAGCGCGTCTTATATAAACCCGGTACTCAGCGATATACGTCAGAAGGCTTTCGCCTCTAGCGCGGTCAACACGCCGAGTCACCGTAACCTTCTGCCAAAGTGGTTTCGCCTCTAGCGTGGTTTACACGTCGAGTTACCGTGCCACTTTGGTTTCCCTTATTCTCCTGAAGAAGCCTCCTACGACGGGGGCGAAACGTCGAGATCCCACCTTTCCATTTTGGTCTCTTTCCTTTTCTTTTTTTTCTCTCTATAAATTAACAAAATATATATAACAACCGAGTTAGAGTTGTTATTACGAACATTTTCTAGTAATACTTTTTGGTAAGTTTTTAAAATTGTATTTTATTCCTAGTCAAGTAAAAATTATAATTTAAGTTGTTCATATAATAATTCTTGTAAAAAATAATAATTATCGTAAAAGATCAATGCATGCCACATACATGCAGTACATGTAGTAGTTGCATTATTATTATAGCAACACGTATATTTTGTTTTATTTAGAACAAAGGTTTGTGAGTAAAGCATTATGTTTTTGTATTAGCATAGCTCAATAGTTATTGATAACGATTGTTCTTCTCCAATTCAATTTCATTAATACAGGTGCTATACGTATACATTGCCCATGCGTACCTTTGCAAGAACAAACTATTCTACTTCTAGTAATGTACTATCTTATAAACAAAGCGCAGATATTTCAATTATACATGTGCTTGTACCCAAAATACCACAAGAAATAATATGTTTGGTATTAATAATTAATTTTCCCTCACTACGACATTTAGAAACGGAGGTAAAATAACCAAACAGATTTTTGAAAGAAAGTATATATCTTTCATCCTCCATTAAACTTTTATACGCTTTCGTTTAATGTGAAATATATATATGTACATGTATATAATATTGCTATATTCAACAATAGACTTAATGTAAATTTTACAAAATATGTGGGTGGATCTATGAGAATATGTTGTAATTAGATGAACAATATTATTTACTGTGTAGTGTGATTATTGATATTGTAATTGACTGATTAATAATTTTTACTGTGTCAATTTGTTATACAACACTGTTCTCTATGTAAAACCTACTTTACTTTTGCTTATGAGGTGTCTGGACTATTTTCAAAATAAATACATTAATCAGCATCTTCATCCATGAAATAAGTACTGTGAAACAGAATAAACTCCCTCATTGCACAATAGTTGTCTTCACACTTCAAAACTATAAAACTACAAGCTGAGTTTTATATTTCATTATTGTCCTTACAGCAACTGAAACACTAACTGTTTGTTATTTAAAAAGTAATTTGTTTTTGCCGAGCAAGACCGCGCAGTTACGCTTGCATATGCTCCAGTGGAAAATTTGCTCAAAAGTGAGCTTCTTTGGGCAATTTTAGACATTTCTTGTGTTACGAAATTGCGCAATCAAAATATAAAGCATGCATATAATGAAATATAACATACATGCAATCTTTTTGCCATTCACTTTTCTACAGCTTACTTATTTATAGAAACGAGCAATACATCTGTATTGATTCAATCGAAAAGTTCTTTACTATGAAATTACGTTACGCGTTTATTCAATATTTTGACGACGAGATATCGGCGCAATATCCGCAGCTCCGCGCTGCAAAAATTTCATTTTCTGTTAACGCGAAATTGCAAAATACATAATTTCGTTCGTCGTGTAGGATGCGTCGGCGAAATAATCTCCGTTTTGGGAGACGGGTGTTCAAAATTAGCAGGAACCGATCGGAAACTGGAAGCGTATACATTCGAACGAAAGGTAGGAAAAAAAAAACAGTATAAGCAAATATATTTCTCTACATAAATCTAAAGGCGTCGGAATAAGTTCGACTAAAATGCGATAATGGAAACGCTCAATGTATGGACCAAATAGTTTTATCAAACGTAAAAAATTGTTACGTCAAAATAACAATTTTAATTTTTATATAAAACTCGTTCAAATAAATTTTAGCTCTAGTAGTTCATTCCAATATTGCATTAATTATCAATTTCATAGAACATTCGTTCAAGTGCATAGATTACAGAACTTGTCGAAATTGTATTGTGATTTAAAATGGTATTCACTATACAACACAAATCATTCATGGTTGAATCTCATTTTCGAAACGGACGTAAGATTGACGGATAATACACATATTTCATTCAGTTAAAAATTTTCGTTTTATGATTTTGACATTTTTCATGTAATTCAAATAGCTTATATCAAACAAAATTTGTAGTAAGAGTTTGAGTAACAAGCTAAGACATAAGTATAATTTCAAAGGCTACTTTCAGGTAAAATTTATTTGAACGCATCTTAGAAAGATCTTTCTTGGATACTGTTTTGCATAAGTATTAAATGCTACTGTTTTAATCTTTTTGTTTGTTTTACATTATTACATAGTTGCTTTATGTAATTTCGTTATTATTATATGTAGTTATTCACATTTTCCAAAGGTCGCAAAACTTATAGTTTAGTCTAGAATACTTGGCCTAAGGATGTGTAAAATTCACGCGGAACCGGATGCCTAATTTTTTAATAAAAGTATTTGTGGGAGTTAATCCGTTTTAATATTTATCTCCATTAAATACTATGAACTCCTATCGGGTCAACTTTATCATATTTGATTTATTTCAATTGTATTAATAAAACAAACGCCTACAGCAGAAATAACTAATTGTTTAGAAAAATCAGTAGATTTTGAAATTAAATCTGTAGATCCGTAGAAATCGTTTAAATTCAATACACATCGGTAAATCTACCGAAAAATTTGTATTGCTGGAGTAGCTCTTTATAATCGGACTTGTTTAATCAGATCTAATGCTTTATCGTTTTTGCGTACAATCGTTGTTCTATTTGATGAGGATCTGGTTCTATATAATTAAACATGCGCAAATATAAAACTTTAATACAACTGACTAAGTCAATCTCTGAGGTAAACTAGCATGAAGTTCAGTGTACTCGAGTTCTGGAAATAACAATACAGTCAGGGACTAAGCTTTAAATACACTAAAGTTAAAATACACAAACATCACTTAAAATGAAAATAAAGCATTTTAACAAATGTAAGTATGAATTTTATTTATAGTTGAATAATAAGTAGTAACGAAAACTTAAAAAACTTGTATTGTCGCATAGATAAGAGTAAATTCGACAGAAATAATAAAAATATGTTGTTGACAAAAGTTTAAATACAATCCAAAATATGTGGGTGTTGCAACTTTTCTTGGGATTTTGTCGAAAGAAGCGCCTGTTCTATTTGCTGATTTAGTTACATACACATTTTTATTCAGTATTAATCCTGATTTCATTATTGTCGGTAGACTAATAAACAAGATAATGGGAAAAGAAAAGCAAGTAGAGGCTAGTGTAAGAAATTTAATCATTAAACATTTTCAAGAGGACAAATCCTACCGAAATATAGGCAAAGCTTTGACAAATGTGCAAAATATTATAAGAAAATATAAAACTTGCAAAACAGTTGAAAGTAGGTCCGGAACTAGAAGATCCAAAAAACTTTTTTGCCGAGGTGTTACCCTTATCGTAAAGGAAGTGAGCAAAAATCCAAAAATAAGGTTAGCCGATAAAATTGCTGCGATATTAGGTAAACATGTTCACCCGAAAGCTGTACAAAGAGGATAAGGATGAGGACTTTTGGAGAGAGTCGTATTAACAGATGAATTCAAATTTAATATTCTGGCACGAGTCCGGCACAGCAGTTCAAAACAAAAATGTAAATGTAACACCTACCGTTAAGAATGGTGGGAGAAGTGTAGTGGTTTGGGGAGCGATTGGAACAGCTGGAGTGGGACATTTAGCTTTTATCGATAATATAATGAATAACTATCTGTATAAAAGTATATTGCAGCCTTCTGTAGATACACTAGGGTGACAGAATAAAATAGACACCCCGAAACGTCAGGGACAAAAAACCTAGTGACACGGCGGAACCCGACAACCGTTACGACTATGTATACTGACTATTTCCAGGATATATAAATCGTAAAATAAAAGCAAATACACTAGGGTGACAGAATAAAATAGACACCAGGTAAAGCGGTATAAATATGTAAACAACTAAATTCTAAGAACGAATTAAGAACTTTCTCTTGTCATTAGGGTAGTGTAGATGTATCGGAAGGAATTCCTCATAGTTTAGTATCGTTACAACTATGCCTCGCTTACAAGGTTCGAGTGATATTAGCGACTTCACCCGGGGTCGCATCGTTGGTCAGAGTGAACGCGGCGCTTCGCAACGTGAAATAAATAAATTTTTAAATATTCCGTTGTCCACACAGTTAACCGCGTGATTACACAATTTAAACGCAAGGAAAAAACAACCTGGAGCCGAAACCAGGTCGTGCCGGACCTTCTGAAAGAAGTAAAAGGGTGCTTGTGCGAGAAGTGTTAAGAGAACCGCGAAAAAGTACACCTGAGCTTGCGGCAACTTCACAGAAAAGTCAGCGCACCGTTCTGCGATACCTCCACAGTGTGGGGATGTATAAAAGGGTGGCAAAGAAAAAACCTCTCCTTACGGCGTTTCAAAAACGGCGCCGAATGGCTTGGGCAATCGAAATGCGAACGAAGTCCGAAGAGTTGTGGCGGTCTGTCATTTGTTTAGACGAAAGCAGATACTGCCAATTCAGTGATAGTGGTCGTACGTGGGTATGGAGACGTTCGTCACAGCAACTGGACGACAAATTTTTGCATCAGACGGTGAGATAAGGCGGTGTGAACATCATGGTGTGGGGCGCGATATGGTATGGTATGGTGGAAGATCCCAATTAGTAATCTGCGACGGAAATATAAATGCGGCAAAATATATCCGAATATTAACAGAAGGATTACTATCGATATTCGACAACGCCATTTTATCTAAAGAAGACGCCACTTTTATGGAGGATGGAGCACCCTGCCACAAAGCAAGAACAAGAACCACATGGAAAGAGGAACGGGGGATTCGGATTTTACCATGGCCAGGCCAATCACCAGACATGAATCCGATAGAGAATGTTTGGCACATAATCCAGACAAATATGGCGAAACGACCCCGAAAACCCAGCAATAAGGAAGAACTCGTGGCAGCTGTTATAGAAGAGTGGTTAAATATTCCAGAAGACACCATTAATCATTTAATAGATTCTATGCCACGACGACTCGCAGCACTTCACGCAAGTAAAGGTGGATCGACAAAATATTAGTCTAATTTAAAAATTTTACAATATTTTTTATATATAACGAGAATAGAATCTTTTTTTTAATTAGTAGGTGTCTATTTTATTCTGTCACTAGACTTAAATCTAATAGAGCACGTCTGGGAATTATTGCCTCGAAAAATTGACCAATCAAATATTAATTTAAGTTTACGTTTTTCAATTCAATTAAAATTAGCCAAAAGAGATTTTTTTTTTTTTGATTACTTAGGTGATGTTTGTGTAAACACAATAGAATTATTGCAAATATGCTATATTTAATTCTATTTTTTTAATAGGTACTATTCAAAGTTTCTTCCCATGCTGAGGAACAAACTTAATGCACATATTACACTTCCTATTAAACGCGTCAATAAGGATTATATGTCTTATATTACACCTGGAATCGAAAATTTGTAATAAGCGTAATGAGTATACTTGATATTGGACACGATAATAAACATTATAAGAATTAATATTAGATTTTTTTTTCTTAGTGCGGGAAGTATTCAACCCAGAATAATGTCAAATGTTTAGAGACATTTCTGGCATACGTTAGTGCATTTTCTGCTTGCATTAGGAGATCCTTCGCGAAGTTTATTAAGTACAGTAGACGATAGATAATATGAACATCAGGTAATGGAAATTCGGGATAACGTGAACAACCATTTTTATAACATTGAACACCGTATAACGTGAACAGAGTCGCTTTCGCTAATGTCAACACATGTATTTCGTGCGTCCCTGAATCGATCGGTACCCACCGTATGTTTTATTGTTGCTGTACTTCCCCGAATTATACAATACGCATTGTTTACGTAATACAGCTTGATGCCTTAACTTCTTTCAATTAAATTATTTAGAATGACTTTCATTGGTTTTTCAATCATAATTCACTTTGCTTGTTATTACCAACGTTAAATTTTAATTGAATTAGCTTTTTTGTGAAATTTTTAATGAATAAAAAGTAAACCATTTCACAGTCCCCGGTAGAATTTGAATCTACAGCTCCTGTTCGCTAGACCGGTAGACACCACGGAAACCGACAAATCACTATTATTATATCGAAGTAGTCTTCTTCGCAATATCATTGCAAATAGATTCAATTTAGAAACCTACAATGAATTATGACAATAGCAGAAGCCGTTGCAAATTCGATGTATCCATGGAACCGATTAGATCCAATAATGATTGCTAAATGTCGGGGAAAAATTCTAGATTTCAGTAATCGAGAAGAAGAGGATGATTTACCAGTTAGTGTACTGCAGTGCAAGATGTCATGGGAAGAGTGGCAAGGAATAAATATAGATGGCCAGAACACTTATGCGAGAAGCAGCTGTAACACGAAAAGTTTAAGAACAAACAAAGATTACACAATATTTTTAAAATGTATTTTTACCTTTTTCAAATTAAAATAACAATACCTATTATTTTAAGCATAAATTCGGACACAACGAGTGCAAGAACTGCGTGGTTGTATAATTAATAATTAATTTTTTTCAAGAACACGTGGATTCTCATTGTCAACCGTGTTACCGTCACGGTAACACGATGATGTGGGGTTTACTGAACAAATCGTTAGTGGAAACAGTCTGCTTTTCATTTTGTTCACACTAGTGAGCGTTCACTGCATATTATTTGTTGAAGTAATATAAATTTATTACAATCTCGAAAATTTATATATTTGGTCTCATTTGTTGGTCAAGAAAATTGAAAAAAATCTATTCTCTCATAATTAGCGGATATTCTAATTCAAGGAAAAATACTTGAGCTAAGTGAACTTCCTAAAGGGATAATTTTCTAAGTATCGAAAGTGTTTCTCTGTATCCTGTGGAGTATGTGTTTCTTTAGTAAATAATTTTTTTTTCCACAGTATGACAGACTTTCTGAGATGTTTTTAGTTATTATTGTGCTTAATTGCTTTTCCACGGCGTCAGCATTGCGCACGACTACCCTCGGTACTGGAATTCGTAAGTACTGATGTGGCCAAGAATAATAATACGTATATTGTTCCCATTCCCGCCGTCCTTTCGGCTTGTAATTCCAGCAAGAATGCAAGTTATTCACGCGTACGGGATAGGAGGTAGGATGCCTTGGTCGATGACGCGAGATGCGCGAAGGATTTCGCTGGCCGCGTACCAGCCCGCTACGAAGTGTTTACGGTTAACCGTCGCCGATGGTGACTGGTGCGGTCTCCCGACGTTCGGCCCGCGCAATATATATTCTGTCAACTGGAAAGCGCCAAACGTTCCCGCTTACATTCCGGTAAACCTTCCAGCAACTTGCGTTTTCGTAGAATTGCTTCGCCCACTCTACTGACGAATTTTTGAAATTGTTCCGGCTATAGTCTCCGGAGTCCGCGCTTCTAATCCGGACGCTATTGGGCAAAAAGAAAAGATGAATATTTCCGGTTAATGCAGCAAATTCTCGAAAACTTTCTAAAAATTTCTATACAAGCGGTTTCAAATAACATTTCCAGCACGAGGATCTCATTTACTGAAAAGGTGAACATTATTATTGAATATTAGAAAAGCTGCCAGGTGTCCTTCAATTTGAAGCAGTTATACACTAATGCACTTCGTCTTCATTTATGATTTTTCTTTTATCGTTCCTCTTTGTTTCAGTACTTTAATTCGATTTTTATATGGCACGTAGGGTACTTGAATATTCCTTTTCTTCTTTTTGCAATCTCAACAACGTCCTTAAAAAGTGTTATGTGCGCAATTTCATTTTAAATAATCTCAGTGTTATTGCTTGAGATCTGTTAATTTAATATATTCGATACTAAACGTTACAAACTGTATATTTTTTAGTTTCCCTGAAACTTTTTTTGTATAATTTTCTCTTTTTTCATAAATTCAATGTGAACTGAAAATTTGGAGAGGAGAAAGTAGTTGTTCGATAGTTAAGCTTAACTTTTTCTCGATTACTAATTTTTTAAAACAAATAAGTAAGCTATTTATTTGATAATAATGTTATAAACTTTACGTTTATGGCTTTTGGTTTTGTTTCTATTTAAATATTTTCAAATTTCAGTTAGCTTTTTTATTAAAGTCGTTACCCAAGCATTATTTTCTTTTTTATATACTAAGCCGCGCGTTCCTGCTTATTTTAATCTGAATTCCCTGTGATCGAGACTCTCTGCCTTACATGAGGTGGTATGAAAGGATTGATATTAGGGGACGACTCCATGAGAATATACTGAGCCCAAGAGTCATCACCGGGAATAGCAGGCAGGTGAGTTTAATTTTCGACTTAGTTTAGAATCATAATTTTATTTTCTTTAAACCCAATACCTAACTGTAGCAGCTAGAGGATTAATTTCATTTAGCTCAGTATTAAAGGGAAAAAGAAAATTACAAAAAAACTGCATTTTACAAATCTGACCCTAAATTAGCTGTGAGGCAATTCAAACAAAAAATTTTGAATGAATCAATTATTTATTTCAAGGGTCTGCAAATATTTCATTACATTCTCTTTGAACTTTTGCTTGACTCGCGTTAGTTTACATTTTGTTGTTGTTGAAGTAGCGTTAGAACTCCCTCTAATTTCAATTTGAGTATTCAAACAATAAATTGTTGTAGTTTTCAATTATCATATATATCAGTTTCCAAAAATAGAATTAGCTTATGTTAAAATTCTTTAAAATGATTCCGAAGATGAGAGGTATGCCCTACTCACATGCACATTATGAAACTATTCATCGTCAACAAAATTTTATTAACTTGGAAACACTATATTCTAAATTCCCGTATACGTGGAAAGACTGATACGACTAACAGCTTTATTTATAATTTGTTAATCCATTAAGGGTGTTCGCTGCGTAGGCTAACGGCGAGGTAAACAAGTTTAGTGCACGTTGGATTTGGCAGTGCCTCAGCAACAATGGGTACTTGAAATAAGAACATGGTCAAACTGACTTGCTTTCCTTTACAAAAATAAACTCACATTACTTCCAAAGATAGTATAAATCTATATCAAACTACAAATGAACCAGAAAACATTATTTCACATTTTGAACATCAATTTTCCAAATCGCTGAAATCCTTCCGCAGATCCAGGGATAGCTAAAAAGCAGTGCATGTAAGTGAGTACTTGTTAAGGACTTAACATTGTTTTTTGTGTTTTGTAAGTTTTTTACTATTATGTATTTTATCTTCTTTGCATTATTATTTTCATTTAGAATATTATTTTATTTTCATTTTTATATTTATTTATTTTCATTCTTATATTTATTTATTTTGCTCTCTTATATCCAATTTTATTTTAATATGTATGTACATTACGCATTGTATATGTATGCAAGTCAGCCATTTCTAAGTTTTTCTAGTTTTGGCGGGAATCGTCGAGGACGTTGTCTATACATTTATTTCTGGCGGGAGTCATTTGGTAACGTCGTCGGACCACATGTATAGATTTTTTTAATAAGTATAAATTCTCGATTTTCTATCATCGTACGTCGAGGCTACTGTGTCCATTGTCGTCTATACATATTTTTAGTCTTCAGTTAAGTTTGTGTCGGAAATTATTTTGGTGAGATTGTCGGCGCGCATGTATAGATCTCCTCTACAAGTACGATCACTCCGCTTCTTGCTGACGGTCGTTGCGGCCGCAGCGCCCGTTGTCTTTTGTACGTTTGTTCGGTCCTTGTCGTATCGGGACTTAGAAATTTTTCATTTAGTTGCTCGTCGTAGCGGACGAGTGTCACGGACCAGTTTTCTTATGTAATGTCGGCATCATCGCTCCGTTTTACTTGTCGGTGCGCAGTTCGCACATTTGCTGGTTACTGTCTTTTTCCCTTCTTTGGGGCGCAGTAGTATAGAGCTAAAGATTGCACATAGCGTAATATTTCAAACGAGAACGCCTGGGTAGCTGTGACATTACTTTTGTATTGAGATCGGCTATTATCGCTACTGTCGCCCTCGACCAGGCGTTCAAGCTCTAAGAGATAGGGTGGGTTCCCCTATAAATGTGAATATAACAAACGTATTTGGTCAAGTACAAATACATGCCAATAATACAGGGCCAAGTCCCTTAGGCAAATTTAAAACAAGGAAAGTATATTAGGCTCCCGGAAAGGGCCATGTAAATAAGCATAGCACCGAGGTGCGCTTATAAATTTAAGAAATAAATAGGGTTGGCTCCTATAAAAGGTAGTGGTGCATGCAAACAGATAGAGGCATTAGTACATGCTCTCTAACAAAGCTTCAGCGGAAGCATATAAGAGTTTAACCTTTTAAACAGAATTAAGACATAGCGTTGCAACGTACATGCTGAGGCATTACTTTATGTTGCTACCAATGAAAATACATATACAAATGCTAATGTACATTACATGTATAAGAGAGCTCGAATAACTGCAATTATTGCAAATCTATATATCTTACGTACATCGTACATGTACATAGGCAAGAGTGGAAACCGTGTAACCATTTCATTTTTAAATATATTTTTTTTGCGCATGCGCATTGAGTTTCACTGTACAACCTCTCCTCTAGTAAATAAGCGAACATACTCTACAAGTAAGTATTGGTCAAGTAATTTAGGAAATTACGAGCAGGCTACAGCGGCGTTGTTCTTCAAACCAGGAGAACGTAACAGTACTTTTACACGCAAAATTTAACCAGAGATCATCAAAATTTACAGTATTTATTTATTTCTAATTAATTAAAAAAAATTTCGCTACACACGGATTGCCTTCATTTTTATGTAGAAAAGCGGTATATTCACTTGATAATATATTTTCGTAAACTGTTTAATTGATCACAAAAATAAGTAATAAAAAACACAGTGACTACGGGTAGTTTGTATTTATGACCTTAAAGATAATTTCGAAAATGTTCGAACGATGGCTATTATAACACGATATGCGTATTTTATTATGCAAGAATACACTTTTTTGTTCATCTGTAAGCGCCATGTTCCATCATCTCCACGCTTAACCCCGTAAAGCGCGAGAAGCGTAAAGAATTTCCAAATTATCCCCCTCCTTCCTAGTTATCTGCTGTCGCACATCTTCGTCCTTGCAACTCATGGAACCTCCTTCGTCCCCTAACTTAACGACTATTTAACATTGATGAGCTGGATCGTTAGGTCGACGGAAGCGCCATCTTCCGAGAGCTACACGTTCTTATAGCGCAATGATGACGGTTCTCGCCGGTGGATGGAAGTTCCTATTGAGTTTTAATTAACGGATGAAGTAGGCGAGAACTTCTTTCTGCTCGTCAACGTCTCTGGCGATTATTAATTATGCAGTAGCGTGAATATGTTAAGGACTGTTAAGAATTTAACCGAAATTGTTAATACTATGGTTGAAAAAAAAAACATTATATAATCGTTGGATGTTGCCATATATTAAAAAAATAAAGATAATTCGCCTTAGCAATAACTTCTCTTCTCCTTCTCATCTCTTGTAACAACTCACCAACATTTATGCGTTATCTTTTCGCATTCTTTCTGCATAAATAGTTACAAGTTAGGACTCTAAGATGATCACCACGTAATTTCCAGCACATCTTCTGTCCATTCACTTAATAATTTCTCACTATTCAACTGAAAACGCTTGACGTCATTGCCCTATTGCAGTACACACATTAAACGGTATTCAGATGGAATACCGAAACCTTTCAGGAAGCGCATATAGCGTTTAGGTACTAATGCTTTGAAGACGCACTTGTGCGTGACTTCAGATCAATTTCAATACTCTGACGTTTCCGAAGCTTATTTATATACCTCTGTTCGACTTCGTCCTTCAGTTATTTTAATTTTCATTCCGAACGAACGGCATTTCTAATTAAATTGGGGATCGACCGTTTGTCGGATTATTTACATTTCGTCTCAGCATCTGAAACATTCTTCATCTCAGACTACCGATTTTATATTTACGCTAGGCTTTCCGTTAATTTTTTTGCTTCCAATACTCCTTGGCGCGTGTTTTCTTTTCAATTTCAAGTGTTATTTTTAATTTCGATTTTTAATTCCACCAAGCAAAAGCAATACCACAGCTTTACTTTATTTAGAAGTGCCCTATAGATACTAAAATCAAATCATTTACAGATACAAATTCAATTGAGAAATGTTCTCTCTAGATGCTTTGCAACTGTTGTTTTTTATTGTTACATATAAATCGGAGCTCCGTAGTAGACTAAGTTATACGAAGGCTGCTGGGAATATAAGTGGTGCTCCAATCATTCAGGTCACTTAAAAGTTCTATGTGCAGGCATTCGAAGGTGATTGCATGCTGCAGTCGTACAATTCTGGTGAACTGTACTGTTACTGAAAAGTGATCATTCTTCTGCGTAAACGCGTTTATTTCAAATACTGCCTACAAAAGCATAAGGCAAGTACATACATGCTTGAAACACGTCACAACGAAAATGCAAAAATATCAACAGTATAAAAAAATCCTCTATAACAACAATTAATTTGTAAAAGACGCTTTCTAAGTCCCGTTTTTGAATAAAAATAAACATGTATGTGTTTGAGTTTTTAATGTCAAACTTTTGTTAAAATTTGCAGCCATTGTGATGGATTTCCTTTTGAAATAGTGCTCTATAATGACCTGCAGATAGCAAATAATCGGCTTTACGTGGCTGATATTATATTTAGAAAACTCTGCTTTACATGTATACCGACTAAATAGTATCTCAGACTTTCACGGCCGTTTGCCATAGTCGTAACGGTTGTCGGGTTCCGCCGTGTCACTAGGTTTTTTGTTCCTGACATTTCGCGAACAACTGCGGTTCGCATTGTGAAAGGTACCCCGAAACGTCAGGGACAAAAAAACCTAGTGACACGGTGGAACCCGACAATCGTTACGACTATGTATACTGACTATTTCCAGGATATATAAATCGTAAAATATAAGCAAATACACTAGGGTGACAGAATAAAATAGACACCAGGTAAAGCGGTATAAATATGTAAACAACTAAATTCTAAGAACGAATTAAGAACTTTCTCTTGTCATTAGGGTACGGGTAGATGTATCGGAAGGAATTCGTCATAGTTTAGTATCGTTACAACTATGCCTCGCTTATATGGTTCGAGTGATTTTAGCGACTTTACCCGGGGTCGCATCGTTGGCCAGAGTGAACGCGGCGCTTCGCAACGTGAAATAAGTAAATTTTTAAATATTCCGTCGTCCACAGTTAACCGTGTGATTACATAATTTAAACGCAAGGAAAAAACAACAGTGGAGCCGAGACCAGGTGTTAAGAGAACCGCGAAAAAGTACACCTGAGCTTGCGGCAACTTCACAGAAAAGTCAGCGCACCGTTCTGCGATACCTCCACAGTGTGGGGATGTATAAAAGGGTGGCAAAGAAAAAACCTCTCCTTACGGCGTTTCAAAAACGGCGCCGAATGGCTTGGGCAATCGAAATGCGAACGAAGGTCGAAGAGTTTTGGCGGTCTGTAATTTTTTCAGACGAAAGCAGATACTGCAAATTCAGTGATAGTGGTCGTACGTGGGTATGGAGACGTTCGTCACAGCAACTGGACGACAAATTTTTGCATCAGACGGTGAAATACGGTGGTGTGAACATCATGGTGTGGGGCGCGATATGGTATGGTGGAAGATCGCAATTTGTAATCTGCGACGGAAATATAAATGCGGCAAAATATATCCAAACATTAACAGAAGGACTACTACCGATATTCGACAACGCCATTTTATCTAAAGAAGACGCCACTTTTATGGAGGATGGAGCACCCTGCCAGAAAGCAAGAACAACAGCCACATGGAAAGAGGAACAGGGGATTCGGATTTTACCATGGCCAGGCCAATCACCAGACATGAATCCGATAGAGAATGTTTGGCACATAATCCAGACAAATATGGCGAAACGACCCCGAAAACCCAGCAATAAGGAAGAACTCGTGGCAGCTGTTACAGAAGAGTGGTTAAATATTCCAGAAGACACCATTAATCATTTAATAGATTCTATGCCACGACGACTCGCAGCACTTCACGCAAGTAAAGGTGGATCGACAAAATATTAGTCTAATTTAAAAATTTTAAAATATTTTGTATATATAACGAGAATAGAATCTTTTTTTAATTAGTAGGTGTCTATTTTATTCTGTCACCCTAGTGTAGTTCCGTTTAAATGCATCCCTACAAGATTTCTTGTTTCCTAAACAGAACACTGCTCTAATTATTCCCCTTTTGCATTGTAACTATTTTTTCAACTTCAGATGAGGAAGAGTGCTTTTTGCTAGATTCTTTAACACCTTATTTTTGTGTTATATTAATTATATTATCCTAACGGCCAAGATTCTTGATTCGCATTCCCATATATGTATATGCATGTGTCATATGAAACTCTATATTTACTTCCTCCAAAATGACCAGATAAAATATTAACGAAACATTTTTTTTTCATTTCAACGGCCCATTCCCTATAAGAACTGTAAATTAACACTATTGATATTGAAACATGGTGGTACTACCGCAAGATGAATTCTATAGAAGAATTTAACCACGTACATACGTAGATTTCATCGGTTAAAATTAATTATAATGAATCCGTTACCTGTTTTCGCATGCACGCCTTCTATCGATCGGTGCGGCGCTGCTACAGAGTTGTTTCGGAATAAATTTCGCCGTCTGACGTATCGTAATTAAATCATAGAGGAGCCTAATTGATTTCGCTAATTATCAAGCGTTGGTTGCGCTCTACCGTCAGAAGCAGGCTACTATATGTGCATAAGTACTTACTATCAACGGACAAAGGTTTTAACCGTATGCAGGTAAAGGATAGAATACATGATAGCGCATTGCCACGGGAAAGAGACCAGTGATTAGCAGTGATGGTCGAATTAGATGAGACGGTTGCATCGAAAATTAGTTTGCGTGCATCACAGTTTGATTGACACAAGGAGACGCGTCAAAATCTAAATTAATCATTGTTAGGGGAACCACGCGCCGGCCAACAAAAAGGTCAAATGGTGGCAGTTCTTAATTTAATAATGGTTCTCCCGAAAAACAGTTTAAAATGAGAAGACATGTATTTTTATGCATATTCCTTTGACCATATACAACACTTGTTTACGGTCAAGGAAAATGCGCTTAAAAGAAAGATATTAGTCCTACCTTTGTTGAATGTCTAAACTAAATTTTCAAGTTGAGTAATTTTTTGTAAGATTCTATACCTCGAGAACTTCTAGCTAGAAAATAGATCCCAAAAGTTAAGAACTTAAGTCTAAAACAAATACTTACCCCTTCATATAACAATGCAATGCCTGATTTAACCAAAAGGTCTTGAATGATTAAAAATTTCACGTTTGAAGATATTGGTCACCTTGAAGATTCAGGTCAAATCAATCTACTGTTCTCTACTAGGTTAGATTACCCAGTACTCTTATAAATCCATTAATTGTATATTCTAATATAATAGCGAAATAATTTTGATCAGTATTGTTCTTAATTCTAGTCTAGTGAAAAATTGTAATCAATTCTTAAAAATTTATACAGATGATTTCAAAAACATTAGTTCAATTGGTTCCGCCGTTACATTTCCAAAAACAACTATTTTGATTCTTGCAAACCAATAACCATATGGCGTCTACCTTTACTGCTAACGTTCACGCAATAATTTAAGCCTAGCTATTTTATTTAAAATATTCTACCTTGAACGGCATTGCCGCAATATACGACTCTCAATCTGCCCTGAGGTCTATACAAAATTGTTGGCATTCTAACAAAGATCATGTCATTGTGCATATTAAATTTATATGATGTAAGGCCCATTCTAACATAATTAACAACGACGTAGCTGGTATGTATTCAACAATTCGGTTACGAGTATGCGTTCTCCACTGGTTCCTGATCGAGATATTGTTCGTTTAAGGCTGAGTAAGGAACAATGGGCTATTGACTGGCACGAGTTTACCCATTATCTGTTATTTCACTCTGATTTACCCTCCCACATTGATAAGATCCATAAGTATAGTGTTATTGGATATTTTAGATCTATGGTCATCTCCATTAGATTGGTGTTCTTGATAAAGTCTGTTGTTCATGTGATAATGGAACTTTGGGTAATGTTAACCATATTTTATTTGGGTGTTCTAACTTCGTCAGATGTTGAAATGGATTCCTTCACGATTTAAGTAGATACTTTTTACCTTCTAGTTAATACCTCTTTTATTTGGCACAAAATAATATATTATTATAAAATGTTTCTCTTTTGTTTTTAGTTATGTAATTTAGCTTCGTTCCCTTAGTTTACGATTCTTTTTGTTTTGCTTACTATTTCGCGGGCCTGTATGTACTGTTTTAATTCAAGTTTGTATGATCAGTCCCGTATCGTGAAGTGCATATCCTTCTGATATTTCTTTCATGTTCTCTCAATCTTTCTCTTTTCTATTTTGTTGTTAGTGTAGGTCGTTTGTATTTTGACGTTTTTATTTTTGAATTTTTACGGGGCTAAATGTCTATCTGTCCAAGCCAAAGGTTGAAAAAACAAATGGAAACGTTCTTTGATTTATTCTTTTCATGCAGGAATATTTACTTGACTTTATCATATATTTGATATAAAATATATTTTCTCAATCAAAGAAACAGTTCAACTGTGGAATAACTTCTTTTGTCTTTTGTTCTATCTCAACAGTCCGCTTTTTATAGTACCAATATAATCAGTGTGCATATTTAATTTTTCTCTAGCAAAGTAATTGTCCTTACGACTCGCGTACATAATGTTTCGTACAACCGTAAGGAATTAATTTCAACGTTGAATAGGCACGTTCCTGTCTCGAGAGAAACAAGAACAAATTTCAACGCAATTCTAATTTCGCGTTCAGCGTCGCCTATACCTAATAGCTGTCGCCATGACGTCGTCGCAAATAAGAGCTTCCCGCACGTGACCACCCGCTACGGAACGCCACTTAGGAAGGAAAAGGAAACGGCAGGTAATTAAAAGAAACGCGCAAATTAAAAACCCAGACCGCCAGAATAGCATGCTTATCGGTTAGTGTAGCAGCAACATGACAAGTAAAGAAAAAAAGCAGGAGCAGGTTCGCTTTTTTCTCTGCAATTACCCACCGAGTTCTGCTACTGACATTGATAGTATTTGTTCTCGTCCATTAGCGATAGGTTATAGAATATCAACGTATTCTGTGTCTATTGCTTGCACTTTATACGTCCTTTTATAATAATAATGCGTCTGTTTCGAGTATGTGCTCATTTCATTTTATTATTTGTCTTCGTCTTACTCTCGTTTTTCATCAGGATGCCTACATTGGCAAATTCCTGCTTGGAGCTCCCATTCTCCATCACAGAGTGTAGCAGGATGATACTCAGATGCAGCCTACGTATCCGCAACCTACATACTTGAACCATTCCGGTGTTGAGTTTTCTTCACTTTTCATTTCGTCCGCCTCGTAATCTGGGATGGGATGCTTTCGAACGCCTACATAATTAATCTATCTACGCCTACTGTTCTCGTTTAAAGTTTACCGTCGTTATTGCAAAATAACAAACACACTTCAGCAGGTAGCAAGTCGTAAGTAAGTGTTGTTTTTTACTCATGTTTGTTTCAATACAACATTTCCATTCGTTCCAAGGGCAAACGTTGTTAAAGATGTAGGTGTTTTATTCGATCCATAGCAATTCAGAAGCTGCATCAACTTTCCCAACAATAATGCTTTAATATCTGTTTACTACTCTCTCGTTCGTTTCAAACTGAAACGTATGTCAATTACCATTAATGTCAATTATCTATTGAAAGAATTCAAGATTTCTTTTAAATATCTTCCATATAAATCTGATGGCGTTTATCCTCCCAGAGGTGCGGATTATACTTATTTACTTCGCAGAGATGATGTAGACTCACTGTCAGAGCTTAAGGACGCATACATGCTTCCTTAAATATGCTTAGATCCCTAATGTGCATAGCAACATTTTGTTAAAAGCACCACTACTACATGTATCCAAAAATGTTAACCAAACACCGTTTCTTTCGTAATAGTTTCTTTTTCTCTTCATTAACGGTTTTTATTTATTTTTTTCGTATTGCTTGTCGAACAATATTGTATAAAATTTAGATGGATGGGAGAAATAAAGGACTCTATCTCACCACATCAAAATTTATTTAAAATTACCACGACAGGTTTCGTGCAATTATTCTGCACATGTTTAGTTTCGGACTATAATAGAAAGTAACAGTTAAATGAATTAAAGGGGTAGTAAAACCGAAATTCATATACTTGCTATTGCAGAAAGGGACTATAGAGCAAAGCAGATGTCCATAGTACTTGTAAAGAGCATCACAACAGTAAAAATAGTAAAAAATAAATTAAAAACAACACGTTAAAATAATTGTAATAGTGGACAAAACAAGACAGTAAACAGTTAAAATGTCAGGTAGGCAGTCAGCAAGATAATTGTTACTATAAGTACTCTAAGTAAGCATTTTTGACGTTATAAAAATATGTATTGAGAAAATATGTACGTACATCGCTTTCAACATAATTCTTTAAACATTTTCCTATAACAATCTATGTCTAGCTACTTTTTAAATATACATATATAGAAACGAAATATGAATTAGAATAGGAGAACAACGAATTTTGATAATTTTTACAGTTTTAAATTTTTAATGTTGGAATAGTACTCACACACACGTACTGTATTTTAGATATCCTGAACTGCAACTTCGCAAGTGTATCACAACTAGATCATAATCCAATATGGCAGACAAAAACATGTTAAAAGAATGAGGGTTCAAAACATGGGTTAGAGTATTCTCCTAACAGTTTTCTATTATTAAAATTATCAAATTTTCTTCTAGTGTTTGGCAAAATTTATTTAATTCTATCGTTTATTAATGAAGACGTCTTTTTTCATTTGCAAAGAAACGAAACGAGTTATTACGACTATCATCGACTTGCTTATGAAATGTAATTTATTCTTATGCAACAACCTGTTTCTAATGAAATCTCAAATTATATCATCAATTGCAGTTATAGTTTTGTTTCGATCAGGTCGAATGTTATGTACAAATACTCTTTAATAATTAGAACTGGTGTAAAAATAAAACCATTCTATTAGTGCAGTGCAAAAGGGAGTGCATAAATGCGTTAAAATTATACTAAATCAACGGTAAAACTAAGGCCTTGTATTTTTGAACTTAAAAAAACGTACATAAATTGATTTTTATTTCGTTGTTGTAGTAATCATCTATGAGATAAAAGAAATATGTTACCGTCATATATTGGATACACTATTGTAAAATTAGAAAATTACATTACATCTTTGCGAACGCAATTTTAAAAATAAAGTAGCGTTAACTGAACACTTCGATGGTTAATGTAACAATCTTTTTCTCTCAGGGAAGAAGAAAGCAGTATCAGCATCTGTCCTTTGGTGTCAAAACACTACACATAGTTAATGTTTCCTGCACCACTATATACCCTATATCACTCGCTTTTTAACCACTTTTTAAAATGTTCATCGTGAATGGTAATTATCTGCCATTCGCAATGTATACTGTTCTTGGTTGAAACATATCAGTACACCTAACAATTAATAAAATCATTAGTGTATTTAGTGCCAAGTAACATGTTGATCGTAATGATGAACTGTAGACAACTGAACAATTTACATCAAGGAAAAACATATATATTGCAGAATTGGATTTGTCTATGAACTGTCTCCAAAGGGGTCACCTCGAGCCCTGCACATTTTATGCAATTTTTTACATTGTTTCCTGTGATATTCGCAGCAACCCTCCCATCCCAGTCTAACCGTGCTGTTGGCGTAACTATTTAAAATGTTCGTTGTTCTCCATTCCATTTTGAAGAAATTCCGCGTCTAGTTACACCGAGCCGAGATACTCGTATAGCGAAATTCAATATACATATTTTTCTTCGCACGAGAACTCGTAAACATTGTTACCGCATCTCGCGGGGGACGATAAACGAACAAGAGCGGTATTTTTCGCTCTTGCTCTATACATAGATAGGCGTCCATGGCGACCGGTTACCTTTTGTTGCGAAAATTTCTCTCGCAGATAACTTAATACATTCGCCATGTCGCATACTTAGGAGGCGGCGAATCCCGTAAATTTATTCATTGAAAACGGTACAAAGTACAATTTAATAGATTGTAGGATAGGGGTATAGTGTTGCGCAAACCGCACATGGATTATAGACCGAAGTAACTCACGGTAAAAAATAGGATTTCATGCACTAAGCGAGCGGTCAGATTCATTTACTCTGTTTATATATTTATACCTAAATGTGATTTATTATCAGATCGCAGCCAGAGCGGATAGCGTCAAGTGGAAATAATAGGAGGCCAACACAATCCCAGAAACAATAGAGCTCAGGCAATGGCGAAAAAACGGGTAAAAAATTGCTCGCATTTCGAACCTTTGTTTTGTTAGTGCTTTTAATAATAGCATGAAAAGGCGTACAAAGGCACCAGGATATAATTTTGGAATCTAGTAATGCCCCCGTTCTTCGTATTTAATGCTTGAGTAGTAACAATTTTAATACCATATTTGTCGTCAGAGAGGAATAATTTCTTCATTTAGTACTTGTTTTGTGTCCTCACCTGGGTATGGTAATTTAAATACAATGTTTTTCTTTGTAATATCATCCAAATCGCTATTTTATTCGGTGCAAAATTCGTCCTCATTCACATTATCTTCAAGTATTTCGTCAATATCTTCCTCACTTCAAGTTATTATGATAAGTTTTACCTCTTTTGTAAATTCGCACTACTTGTTAGTTAATATTTCGTTAGAGAAGTTATCTTCAAGAAATGCGCAATTTGCAACAAGGCGTCGTATATGACTCGATCTAACCTTTATACGTGTTCTCGTAATAATCAGCACTAGTATGTGCTAAAGTGTAAAGATTTTTAAGTACATCTGACGTATATTAAGATATGAGCAAATGAGGTGTAAATGGCGTCATCACAGCCTCCACGTGAAAATTATCGAGTCATACCGTTTTATGATTCTCAACATAGTTTAAACACGAAATAATGCATCTATCGACTCTACTTGGCTTTTAGAAATCAAGAGTCACTCAAGAGCAGTTGAGTTGGTTTGCTGAATCGCGGCACGAACGTATATAGTTTGTGCTGGGCGTGCGATATTTGAACGAGATGGGCATGTTTGGTTTTTAGCCCGAAAGCAAGTCCTACGATTTTTCATGAACGTTTGAACATTCGGAAACTTTGAAAGTCTTTAGATCCCACATAATTTGACGGAGACTCAAACAAATCGTGTTAAGCACTGGGGAGAAATGTAGTCGAAAGATCACTCACATTTAACCTGTAACGTTACTGAATCATTTGGGTTGAAAGAAATTTATGTATTTTCTTTACATCGTTTCCAGGAATACCCCCAGCAATCCCCATATTTTTTTGATACTTCAGCACAAAAAATGGAAAATATATGTAATACAGATATTCGGGCAAGTTAGATCAACGTTGTCGTCTTTTAGTGCTGCAAACTTGCGTCTTAACAATGTTAGAAAGTTCGACAAGAACTATAAGCGATAAGAGCAAAAAGTTTTACCGAAACGATAACGAAAAATGTATTTTTCACTTTTCGTCGAGTCGAACTAAACTGAGCCGGAATATGCAGAGCACTTTCGTTTTTAGTTTCTCTTTAATTGTGTATAAAATGTCAAAAATTATCTATTCCATCTATGGGGTAGAGTTTGTTATAAAAGATATGTTTGTAAAACGATAAGGAAAAAAATTAAATCAGCTTCTGTATATCTGCATACCACGACATCATTGTTTTTTTTTGCAAGTTCTAACCGCGAGATTCATCAGTGAGGAAAATTAAACCGGCTAGGTCGCGAAGATAAATCGTCGTAATTTGTATTTGACACTTTCTTGCAATCATTTTCCTCTCTCTCTCTCTCGTTTGTTGCCTTTCCTATAATTGCATGGTACGCGTCCATAAAACCAGGCGTCGGTTTTTGTTACCGAAATGCCGCTTTTGATTAATTATATTAATTGCTGTTTCCGCTATATCGCTAGCATTATACTATTATGAACAGCTAGCCGGAGCTGAAGGTATTTTATCTAAATTACGGAAATTACAAGGAGGATTTACCGCTCCAATACAAGGTATTATTACTGTTACTCCGAACTCTTATATCCGTGTAATTACTTTTAGAAAACAGACGAAACATTGTTAAATTAAAGATATATCCTCAGTAATTATTGCATTAATATAAGGGTGAAATTAATATTTAAATTAAATGAAAATAATAAGCAAGCGGTACAATGAACGAAAAAGATACGTACATACAATAAAAATGTATGTTAATGTAACATCTTTATTATCTATATCGGTCCAACGAAGGAGTTTATCATTTTATAAATGATTGTTTATTATATCAACGAATACATACTTTTCGTATATACAATAAACGGATTTGTTGATACAAACAATACATACATTTATTAAAGTCTAATGAACCCGTTTATTAGAAATACGAACGGATAGATTACACTACATAATTATGTTTGCTAAAATGAATCCAAGGAATATGTAAATCAGGTAAATAGATGGCAATTTGTTAAATTAATGAACACGTACGCTGCAAATACAATTAACGAACTTATTCATAGAAAGAACTCCTTTATCAGTGTATTATTGACGATTATTACATTTCAAAAAAAGTTAATTCAATTATTCAAGTCAATTTTATTAAGAAACATTCGCTGTCTTCGTAGCACTGCATATCTAAAGATTTGGCAGTTCTCGCCAATAAAATATTTGATAGTGTCGATTCATTATGTAAATTAGGAAGAAATGCGAACTAAGATAATTATTCTAATTCATCGGTATATAAAAAATAAGGAGTGATATTTTTATTTTTATGCGATTGTGTTTTTCTTTCTCATAAATTTCATAAATTCAAGAAGAAATTTGTGAATTTTGAACTACCTTCTAGCTTGTTTGATTTATTGCTCTAAATATGGTCTAATTTTTTCTTAACAACTATTTTGAAAGATATTCCTGCAATGAGAAATGATTAATTGTAATTCATTTTCAATAGAGTAATCTTTGCTAAGCCTGGAAAGAGTAAATTATGTAGAAACAAATACAGAATCAATAACTTTTTCTGTACAATTTCTGCGATTTTGTATACGCATTTCTTGAAAAAATCTTGCTACTACGTAAATTCGCTGTAAATTCTGTTGCAAAATTACGCACATCAAGCAAACTTTTTTTAAATGAAATTCTGGCTTGTTCGTGTAAGGTTGGTAGTAAGTAAGGAAGCGTACACATGACGAGACAATTCGTTTGGAAGAATATTTGTAGGAGCAAATTTGATTACATTATCTTCATTATTTTGCTAGTTTTGAGAAATATTCTTAAATGCAACGCTTTGACTATTTTGTTTCAGTTCTTTCTATATAATTTATTCGTTCTGTTCTATATTATTACATAGACTACCCTCAACTTGAATAGTATGTCTTCAAAGTGGGTACGTCTTAACACTACTTAAATTGTAAAAGTTTTGGAAGTAACATATATGATCACATCTAAATGTACTATTGTTGTCAGATCATGAGATTTCTTAAAATTTTCAAAAGATTAACATTACGAAAGATAAAACATAAAAAGCATATCAACATTTTCGATATTAGATCAAGTGGAATGTGAAACCATAACTTTAACACTATATCTATAATAATATTGTATTTCGAAAAAGAAAGAAAAAAGGAAATCCCTTCGCCGAGTAAATAGAGTAATTTGCGTATAAGATAAAATATTCGTTTCTTATCTGAGGAAAGATTACTGTAGCTTCCGCTCGGACGCGAATTCAGATCTTCTTCGCCTTAATGACCGACGCCGTATGTTCACGTAATTACCCGACGGAACACCTATCGCTATCGGATGAATATCTCACGAACACAGGACGGCACAGAAATTAGGGCGCTACAGGTGCGGTTACGTTGATAGATGGATCTAGACCGTAAATTAACGTTCAACGGAAAAGCGCAGGATGTAATATGATAATTGAAAATTTAGATTCCTTAATTTGAAAACATCTTTCGATGGGTCAGTGCACATTTGAACAATGTTAAGTGTGTGTAAAAGAAATGTTGCCGAATTAAAATAGAGTTCATTACGTGTCGTTTCTTTTGTTGTCCTTAGTGTTACTATCTTCTTCTGAATGCGAACTCGTTGCTTGGGGAAGCTGGCACGATTGACAATTAAAGCTACATCATTTCACCGGGAAAAAGATTATAAAAACCAGTAAGTACAGAAACATATTGAAAAAAGGAAAATGTTATTTCAACTATTATGATAACTAGAGACCGGATTATATGCAAAGCGCAAAAATTTAATTTTATTTATTTATTATAGTTTACGTCTATATGTAGATGTATTAGACTGATTAAATAAATAAATTAAATTAAGTTTTTGCACTTTGCATATAATCCGGTCTCTAATGTTAATGCGATTTTTTTTTCTTAGGGCTGATTTATTCACATTCTAAAGTTTCAGGTAGCGCAATATAACTGGCAAATACAAAAATACAAAAACCTATAGCTCCTATTCGATAGACTGATGTGTTAAGCCATTACACTACAGAACCGTCTGAACAAATCGCTATTTATATCGCCATTTATGTCGCTAAATTTCAATTGGCAAATTCAATACCTGGATGTAATAGTGGCTGTAGATATACCCTTGATATCTAAGAAAACACGATATTTAAAACCAATGCCAAGTTGCATTCTCAATCAAATCATTTAGAATTGGTCTTTCAATGATAATTGAATTTCCTTGTTATTACCAACGTTAAATTTAACTAAATTAATTAAAAATTTCACCATTCAATAAAATGGTAAATCGACGTAGAAACAAGCAGCTCAAGCAATACGTAGTGGAGAATATCATTAACGAATTGGATTACCAAGTTCTGCGGTTACTATTCTGCGACGGCAAATTTAATTCAATAGAACTGTTATGGGGCACTTGTATGGGATGTTATGATTGCTATATTGGAACAATTATACTGCTATTATATACAGCTGTGGCCATATGTATTCGCCACCCTTTTTTGTTTTGTATTCCGACGAATATATAAGAAATAAAATAATATAAAATAATTGATCGATGAAAATGTTTCATTGTGGGTGTATACAGATATTGCTTAATATTTGGTAGCTCCTCCCTGGGCTTTTATCACCACACGAATTCGTCGGGGCATACTGCTCACTAAGTTGTAGCACTGTTCGGGGGTGATTTTATTCCACTCTTCGAAAGTTCTTGTTTTTAAGCATTGCTTTGTGGTAGATGAGTATTTAGCTACATTTCGCTTTAAAATGTACCATAAATGCTCAATTGGCGTAAGTCCGGGGATTGTGCCGGCCATTCCAGGACCCGCACGTTATTTTCCTCAAACCAGCGCATTACTTCGCGAGATTTATGTAACGGTGCATTATCTTGTTGGAAGTAATACTCTGGCTCATCATTATCGAATAATTTTAACGCACACGGTTCCAGAACTTCTTCCAACATGTCGATGTACGTCCGACTGTTCATTCGGCCCTCGCAGACGAACAGTTCTCCGACGCCTGTTGCACTCATGGAACCCCAAACCATTATGCTACCACCCCCAAACTTGACAGTCGGGATGATACAGTCTAGATGGAAGGCCTCTCCTCGCCTGCGTCGCACGCATTGAGGCCCAGGTTTACCACAAAGCTACCAACAAAAACATGAATACTGTTACATTTTGGAACCCATTAAAAAGAATAAAAACACTGTCGATACCAGGAATTGAATACAGAATACCGCAAATACAATAATTATGTATTACTTACCTCAATATTTAACTCATCCGTCCACATAACATTGGCCCAATTGTCAATGGTCCAGTCGCGGTGACTTTTAGCCCACAGCAGTCTCTTTTTCTTTTGTTGCGGAGACAACCGTGGTTTATGTCGAGCTTTGTATCCACCTAAATTTAATTCACAAAGGCGTCTTCTAACCGTGCGAGGAGAAATAACAACATTATGTAGCCGGAAAAGCTCACTGGAAAGCTGTTTAGACCCTTTTTTCCGGTCTCGCAAAGACATCCGCCCTAAGACTCGCTCATCTTTGATAGTTGTCTTCCTTTTTCGACCAGTTTTCGGTTTGTTTGTCAAAGATCCACTCTCTTTGTATCGTTTTATCGTCATTCTAACTGTAAACACATTTCACTTGTCGGGCAATAGCAGACACCGACAACCCTTGCTTTTCTAACACCACAATTTGTCCTCGCTCTACTTCCGTCAATTCGCGTGTTTTCGGCATTACTTTTTACTGTATACTATCGTATTACACAGACAAAATCACAGACACAATATCTTCACTCTAACTAGGTCAACCTTACTCTTACAACTTTTAAGAAAGACTGAAGAAATATTCAGAAATTACAATTTTACGTCTATTTTCTAATTTACTCAGAATGGCCTACAATAAACCATTAAACCCTCATTACCAGGTACCTAGTTAAGTCCGTCATCGACCCTGCTTCTTAGAAATACAATAATATTCGTGTAACACGTTCAAAACGAGAGTGGCGAATACATATGGCCACAGCTGTAGATATTTTTAAAGCGTGACACGGTGGATTAAAAAGAGAAAACATTTATGGTAACAAATAATATATAATTAATTGTTTATAAAATGTATTACGAAAATATTTACACTTTTAAACTTAGATAGAAAAGTAGATTTTTTCAAAGATTTTTAAAGCAAAATGTGCAAAAATCGTGAATAAAAAGCGGCAAATACCACAGAAATGATTCTTTATCCATTTAGATAGCGAATGATATACTTATAGAGACTGTCACAAAAAGAAATTACATTTTAAAGGTTTTCCAAGAGGTTCTCTCCGACATCTACAACAACTAAGTGTCGAAATAACACGAATTAAATGTAATGGACGCAGATTGATTTTCTAAAATCTAATGTTAACTTCAGATTCGTACTTATTTTAGATTTAAACAAAGTACATTTGTAAACGTTGCTGACATTTCTTCAGCTGAAGGGAAAATACAATTTTCAAAGTGCTAATGTTTCCAAATAATTCAGTACAAGGTAGCAGAATATTCCGATTAACATTGCAAAGGTAGCAACTTCTTCTGCGCTCCCGACGAATTTCCGGCCCGAGGATATTGCAAATTAGCCTTTACCGCGAGCACCTCTGCTACTGCATCGTCTCTAAAATATCTCAGATATTCGACGTTTTATTCGTACTGCAAATACCATTCGTGATTAGCTGCAGGTAATGTCGGAATAGCGCGCACGCCAGACCCTACCTCGTCGAACTCGAAAGGCCGGAAATAGCTTCATCCAACCATCATCTCACATGATCAGTTATGGTCTTATTATAGATACATACAAGTAGGAAACGATTTTAGGGGTTATTTCCATAGATCGATTGCGTTTATCCATCATTATCGAAATCGAACCAATTTATATTGGTAATAAGGGTTAAATTTGCGTTTTATATGACACATTTACTTAAATTGTATATAAAGGGAAACCTAAGAAACTACATATAGCGAATATATATCCTATATAAAATGTGTGAACTCTGCCTGATAGAAGGTATAATAATTCTAACTCTAACGCAAAATGTAGTTCGCGTAATGCGATTCATCCTTATATAAATCGTTCGTTCTCTTCCGGATAAATATATGGAGAGGATTGTAGTTCGGCGAATTCCTGAGATTCCGGCTCGCTTCAGTTCCTGTAGAAGGGACAACGAAAGAGGCGCGCAGAAGATAAATGGTCGTTCTTAATGAGATAAATCGCGAAGCACACCCCAAAAAGTTTATTTTTAAGGAAAACGGATGTCTGGATATATTCCACAAAACTGGGAAAAAGCAACCACAAAGAGTGTAACTTCTTTTTCGTTTTCGTTGATATCTTTGACCGTTTTTGAGATAACACTCAAATATTTATTATTAAAAAAACTATCGGTTACTAAAGGGATAATTGTATTGCTGTAATTTTGTTTATATACAGTGTACTTTCCGTTCGCATTAGTAATTAAATTCTGTTTTTACTGTTACTATTGTTTACTCACAAATGAGAAAAACTGTATTTTGCATATGTACTGTGGTGAAAAATCTCAGGCTCTTAATTTGCCAAATAGGTTCTTTTATTTAAATTTTTGTTTGTTTTAAATTCGAATATAAATAATATTAAATAATTGAAATAGCCAATAGCTTTTTAACAAAATTTCTTTTTTTAACAAATACTTAAACCAATCCCTGTCTAGCTAAATTTGTAAATTATAAACGAAATACAAAATGAGAGCACAGTAAATTTTGAAAAATTTATTATAATTTACTAATTTTGTAATTGTACTCACACTCACACGTACTGTATCGTATTCTAGATATCCTGGTCTTCAGCTTCCACCAATGTGTCTGGAACTCCAAATTATTGTGAGAATATCACCTGGTACACTTTTTAATTTTGAATAACTTTGAAGAATTTCAAATACTATAATTAATTCGAAGAATAACGAATTTTTCTCTGGAAAAACAATTCCGACATCTGTGACTTTGACACAATCGTTATTTTATATCAGGTCATTTACGGGGATACACTCACTATATTCAGCTTGTTTACCTATATCATAGACCACACAGTAAACACACTCTTGATGGAATGAAATTATTTACAAGTAAAGCTACCAGGCGTGCCATCCATTCAACGTTCGAGAAATTTTGAAGATAGTGTGTTTTATTTCGAAACGATGCATGTTTTAATATTATGATAAAAATGTGTGGGTACAGTTCATTATACATCTTTTAGAAATAAATTTGGAAGAAATTATAATTAAACACAAAAATATGTTTACGAAAAATGATGTATATAGTAAACGACAGTGGAGTTTACGTCTGCACTCCACATGTTGTTTAAAGGACTTTTTTAACTTTAAATTTGTAAATTATATGTCAATAATGAACAACTAAAGTAGATATTTGTAAAATTTAACACAGAAAGAAAACTGTACGGAATAAATACCATAAATAAATTAAAGAAGAGGGAGTCCTAGCGGTACTTTGCCTCGAACAACAACAACAATAACAAAATAAGGGTGTGAAGAAAAACATACGTCAAAATTCGCACAGCAAAATTGCTTTTAATCACTAGTAAAAAGCTTATATAGTAGTAGTATGAATACGTTAACGATCATTAAGAATTTAATTCAAGTTGTTAATGTAATCACAAAAAACAAACATCTAATGCTAACAATAATTTGGATATGCTACTATTAAGGTGGGGATCGACGGCAAGCTACAGTTGTTCAGTTTTGGCAAGCATATGCGTTAGTGCTTGAGATATGTATGTACAGATGAAACCGTGAATGTTTGTGGTTACATCATTGTTTCATCAATAAAGTAAAGACAGGTGCTACATCTATAAGTTAAAATTATACCTATACGCAAGCGAGATAGAAGTATATAATATAAGTCGTAGCTTCTTAAGATATACGTCCATATTTCATGTAGGATAAATGAATTAGTTGAAGTGAGATAGAATACGGTCGAGTAATGCGTGGATAAGACCTTTGAAAATGTTTACTACAGAGCATGCAAACTTAATAATTATAACAGAGAATACCGGTCCGTTGACATTTGATATCTGCTTTGTATTGTTTATTCGAGTTTAATTTTCAATGTTTATTTTTATTTAATACTACTCCTTCTTTTGCTAAAAGTTCTTTTCGGAGAAGTGAAGTAAATCATTTAGTTTGTGGTAAGTTTAGAGATGTTAAAGAAGCATACGAAGACTTAAAACACTTGTTTTAAACGTTCCAGTCCAAGAAGCCCGGTCGGCGAGTTAGTCCTTGTTGCTAAGAGTTAGTTTGTCGTTTACTAGTGTATTTCGAGAACAAAAAGCGAAATGGAAGTCCTCTAATATCTGTTGATATGGTTCGTGAGGTAAATTATAATTGCTTAGTATTAAATCAACGTTTACATTGTAAATTGTAGAGTTACAAGTGCTTTGAGCATTTCGATTACAACATAGAACAGAAGAAAGAAATTACACCTGCTGTTCTTTTGTCCAGTACTTCTACAGATCCATACAAGTTAATAGTGACGCCCAAAGCACTTGATGTCACAGAGAGGATTAAAATGGATGTTTGTAAAGTAATTTATGAGAAGTACAACGATAGTAAGTTCATTTACACATTTAAATTTCAACTCTAATTTAATATATTTTTATAGAAAAACATGTAACAGTAAGAGTGTTGCAAGAAGTGCTTGAACATAGAAATATTTTACATACTAGCATTTTCTCACTGGGACGTTTACTCCAAAGGTTTATGTTATTGACAAATACTTTGGGCACATGGACATGAAGTTTTAAGAATTCCTCCGTATGATTGCGATTTCAATCCTATCAAACTGATATGGGCACATGCGAAAGGGTATTACAATAAACATATTAGTGGAGATGATTATGGCGATAGACAAGCGTTGCATATGTGGCAAGAAAGTTTGGGCAGCTGTACACCAGACATCTGGCAAAATTGCATAAACCATACAGACAAAATGATTAAAGAGTGTTACGAACGTGAAGCAAACGTAGAAGACTTCATTCTGACGGTTAATTGTGGATCAGAAGATGAGAGTGAAGACAGATTAAATATATTTTTAATTGTCCTATTCGATTATTTCTTTCAATATTGACATATTTTAATTCTATGTACTTCATACTATGATTTGCGTATTATCTTGTATAGCAATATGTTTGTTACATAAATAAAATAAAGATATATTTCGTTTAATGGATTATTGGTAACACACATTAGACTAAACACTTCTATGTTTCCTGTTTTTCTACATTTTGTTACAAAAATAAGTTTTTTCAAATGGGATCTACATTATTAGAGTGATAAAGGCTTTTGTCAAAAAACATTTAATAATTAGTTTAGCCTATTCAGCTCCTTTCCGTAAGAACAAATGTATTGATACAATATTATGAAAGTATTGTCAATAGAAGAGTTCACTATTTATAATGCTGCTGGTTGCAATCACCCATGATTTGATTTTTAAATGGATCGTTGATTAAAATATTTATATAACCAAGAAAATGTATTAAAGACGAAAATAACCTAAAAATTTGACAATTGTTGTTTTCGTACAATTCATTGCAAACATGGTTGGTGTACCTGAATTTGTTTCAGACGATGCATACGTCATAACTAACTATGACGTAACTACAAACATTCACGGTTTTCAATGTATGTACACAGCCAATAGTAGTATTACCTGTACGGTCGCCTGTTCAACCTTCAACGTTTTACCCGCGCTAGGAAAAAGGTGATTTTGCAGTGGCGTAGATGCATGTTATATTTATTATACATAGAACAAGGAGGAAAGGAATGTGCTGATAAAAGGAAGGTAATACAAATGTAAGTTATGTTAAATATGATTTAGTTACATGTCACAAGGGAGCACATATTTTAAATTTTCTTCTCTGAAGTACGTACGTATGAAGGTGCACTCATTAAATATAAAGTATTTAATTTACGAAATGAAAAATTAGACAAAGTATTAAATAAAAGTAAATTATGTAGAGAATGATAGGTTATACGTTGATTTCAAACATGAGACAAAGTAACGACATCGAATGAAAGTTATGACAAAATTAAAGAAGTCATTCTAATATAAAGAGTAAATAGTATATTTCAGAAATAAATTTAAATATTATTTTATCTAATTTTCACCAATTTATACATATACATGTCTCACTAGACATGATTTATCCACATTACTTATTAATGTAATTACATTTTTTGCTGTTAGACTTATACGAGTGCTGGTCAATACATTATTAAATACAGAGAAACTACTTTCCTCGTCACAACCAGTAAGAGAAGCATACTCTAAATGAGATTTGTGAATTATTTAAGATCACATTTATTATTCTCATAGTAGAGACTTTTTAATATCACAAAATCGGGATTCCTAGCAAAAAATCGCATCAGTCTTTTACTTAAAGAAGCACCAAAATTACCAGACAATTCTTCAGTTTACTGAAAATGTGATTTAAGATTGAAATTGCTTCCTCCAATTTCAATGTTTGCGTTTCAAAATATTTTTATAAATTTTCGTGAACTGCTCGGTACATAGTTTCCGTGACAACCGCCATTTCTCTTCGAATATTCTCTTTTAATTCATTCAACGAGTGAGGAGTGTTACTGTATACCTTTAATTTAAGGGAGTCCCATAAAAAATCCACTGGTGTCAAGTCGGGGCATCAATTTTCCAGGGAAAATTTCACGAACAATTGGTAAGAACACATTAGAGGTGTGATATGTCGCTCCATCTTGTCGGAACCAAGCGTCTCGATTAAAAACATTAAAATCTTGCAAGGCTAGCGCAAAAAAGTTGTTAATCATCCCTACATATCATTCGGAATTTATGGTTACTATACGAGCTCTCTGTCATCTTCGAAAAAGTACGGGCCGATAATTCCTTGTGATGACATTGCAGCCCAAACTCTTGGCTGAACCTCTCATGCTTCTGTTTTCGATGTGTTGAATTCCAATAACAACAGTTCTCAGTGTTTACATGGCCATTAAGGTGAAAATGCGCCTCATCTGAGAAGTTTTTGTAAAACTGGCGCACATAGCACGCGATACTTTTCAAACAATTCGGAAATTCTGATCTTGAGTCTAATCATTTTGAGAAGAGTGAGGAATTAAAAATCTCAGGGCAAAACTGACTGAAATCCCAACCGACGGAATTTCATGTAGAAAATTTGAAGAAGACATCATGATCATGTAGAAAAATAAAGTAGATGTGTAAAGTTTTAATCAGTAACCACTTTCTCAGTTGTTTTTCACTTTATTATTGATCGGTCCCTAATTTAGGAACCGTGACTCGTATATACGCACATCCACCGTGACTGTAATGTCCCTTGTAATACATATATTTCCACACGTAACGTCTTATGTTTTGAAACCCTGATAACGATGGCGATGGCTTTTGCGTGCAGCTTGTAAAATTATACGAAACGTAGGGATTTATTTCCAACAACGTTTACCGCGTACATAAATATTTTTACGGCAGATCCGTTAAAATACGCGATGATGACGTTAACGACAAGCGCATTAGAGGAAACCAACGCGAATCTAGGCGCGTTTAACAGGATTAAGTTTCGGCGGGGCTTCGTATTCCGACCGTTCCATGTCGCGTATTGTTTAAGGATTCAGTGCGTTCGGATGCACGGGTTTAGTCTCACGCCGCAAGAGCTTTACAACGCTATCTGGCGAACAGAGAGAAATAGAAAGTATAAACACGTACCTGCTAATACGAGTTTCTAAAATTTTAAAGCGGATACGATTAATGCGCGAACCGGAACGGAATAAAATCTTGCAGAATATCGACGACTCATACATGCACGTAAGTTTCCCACGTATCATCGCATATGTAGCGTTAGAGTATGTTTTTGAGAGTATTGAAACGGATTTTAGTTTTACAGCGCTAGATGTAGATGAAGCGCGAAATCGAATAATTTAAAGATAAACAGCTGTACATCTCTAAAACCATGCGTTTTTGGAAAGATAACGTGTCCACAAGTAAAAGTAAAGTCGGTTTTTCGAACGAGAATAGATAGCTTTTCTTATGCTACTTTCAACCTAATTAAAACCAACCCAAAAACTTTTAACGGAAGTATTTTCATATGCAGCTGTAATACTGCAAAATATAAGATATTTATTTTCCCAATCAATTTATTGGTAAGTATAGCAGAGTATGAATGTACTTCCGACCACCATTTGTACTTTCCATATTTTTATTTTATTGCTCTATTGGGTTACAATAACCACGTTAAGTAATTGTTGTTTTATGGTTATTTATATACCGAGAAAAATATATTGTATATATTATCAATATTATTGTTTGTGACTTTTCTTTCTTTCAGCATTTATGTTTCACATACATACATCCCACCAGATATGTCAGTGGCTAATTTTGAGATTTTCCTCTGCCTCTCAAAACCCCTTTCAAGCATTTTTGAGCAATAAACCTACCTTATTGGTTGGTGATTTCAATGTAGCAAACTTTGCAAATAGTTTCTCTAATTGTATGCGATCATCCCTTCTCATACTATTTTGTATTACTGACCTTATCCAATTCAAATGAATATCGAATGCACATGGTAAAATATTGGACCCCACATTTAGTAATATCGTTCCTAATATTACTGTTGAACATTCAGTAATTCCATTGGTCCTTAACCCTATCATTTAGCATTTCCTTTAACGTTGAAACACGCTGCTTTCCAAATGCAAATGCTGTCCGATATACACATATATATCCACTCTATCCAATGCCATTAGCAATGGTCTTTTCTTCAAAATACTGATAACGTTCATGTTGCTGTGACTCCTTTCTACGACAATCTTATAGTACTTTTGGACGCTTCAACTCCAAAGTATATTCACACTTATACTTGTGTCATATTGAAGCTAACATTAAATCAAATCCAAAAGATATATGGAAATATTTTCGCTCTAAACGTGGAATATATAGAATACCTAGTATGCTTGCTGATGGTATTAATGGATGTACTCGCCCTCGTAAACGTTTTCGCTCAAGTGTTCTCTGACGTTTTTATACCTGATAGAAAGACAGATATACCCGATATCTATAGTTCCGGGCATTAGCAATCGCTTACCATTCATTGTGAAATCTATTGAGGGGAGTGACGTGCTGAAGAGCATATCGGCTCTTCCATCCAATAAATCAATTGGTGATTAACCACTATCTTGAACCTGGCGCTGACTACCGGTGTGTTCCCTACGATTTGGAAGAAAACCAGGATTGCCCCTGTCCATAAGAAAGTTGATGCCTTCGCAAAAGCAAATAATTTAAGTCGCAGTCTAAGCAACTGCTGCACTATGACATTTTCTAGAAACGTGTCACCTATTCAGACATCCTACCATGTTGGCAATTATTAACTTTTGCAAGTCTTTTGGTATGGGGTGTGGTTGTGTTATATGGAATCTCATTTATATGACTTACACTTTATATCTGAATCGTGTACACTGAAGATTTCTAAAATTTGTATCATTCAAATCGGTTGAAGTGTATGCGCCGAGGAGTACTTGCCAGAGTGCATTATTAAAACGGCACGGATTGCAGTCTGTATCTCAACAACGTGATGAACATAATTCCAATTATACAAAATCGTTCGCCAGGTCTATCACTTGCGGGTGTACGTCTCCTGCAGCTCAGCTTTATAGTTCCCCCGGCGAACAAGGTACGCTAGCGCCGTTATCTATTCTGACAATCGAACTATACGTCTTTGATCATATTTACACTAATATTTATATTTAGTTGGAATAATGTTATTTAGGTGTTGTCAGCAGTTTTTGTTTTTGAGACGCCGATAATATAAAAAACGATGTCTACGCACTGTCTGCATGACCACTTTCTTTTTTCTTACAGCTGACACCACAGTAAAAGAATCTCTTGTTTATTTATTATTTTATTATGGTCCAATTAAATTAGGCACAGAACTTCATATGCCTAAGTTTTAGAGTAGTCTAGAAGTCTGTAATGTTTGTATACACGGTTAGAATTGGATAGTGCGACGAAGGCACTTCTAAAATTAGCCCAATCACAAGAGTTTTCACAAGAAATTGACAGTCTGTTTTGGAAAACCCTTACAATCCAAAAGTAAACTTTTACAATTAAATCCATTTCTTCATAAATATGGTTTAATACGCGTAGGTGGAAGAATAAGCAAGGCTTCTGTAGCATACGATAGAAAGTTTCTCATTGTTATACCTCAAAGGCATACGTTGACCAAACTTATAACAAAACACGAACATCATCGTCATTTGCATGCAGGAGCTCAGGCAGTACCTGCTGCTGTCAGACTGAAGTATTGGAACTTAAACGGAAGAAACGCGGTTCGTGGTGCATTAAGAGGGTGCCTTACTCGTTTTGAGGGGAACCCAAGTTAGTTGGAACAACGAATGAGTGATTTGCCTGACTACAGAGTTAATGTATCGAGATCTTTTTCGGCGACAGGTATGGACTACGCATGTCCTTTTGATATGAGGGACGGAAGACTACGAAATCGTAAAATTGTTAAAGCCTATATCTGCCTTTTCGTGTTTTTCGACTAAAGCTGTCCACATGGAATTAGTAGGAGATTTGTCGGCAAATTCGTTTCTTAACGCGCACAAAAGATTTACAGCTCGACGAGGTATTTGCAAGCATTTATATTCCGACAATGCTACTAATTTCATAGGTGCTAATAATAAATTGAAGCAAACAATTAATTCTTTAACTAGAGATGATGAAAATTTTCAAGCCTATTTAAACGAAAACAAAATTTCGTGGCACTTCATTCCTTCGCGTTCACCTCATCCTGGTGGTCTTTGGGAAGCGGCAATTAAGTCTGCAAAATTTCATATGAAACGGGTTATGGGTAAGGTCATATTGAATTACGACGAATTTTCCACAGTGATTGCTCAAATTGAGGCTGTCCTTAATTCCAGACTTCTCGCACCATTAACCAACGATCCTAACGATTTCATCGCCCTTTCCCCATCCCATTTCCTTATAGGGGACTATTTAACAGCGATACCAGAGGAGGAAGTACAGGCGCCATTAAATCGAGTACGTACTATGGTCATGCTAAGAGAAGATCACTTGCCTCCACTACTATGGAAAATCGATCGGGTCATAGTCAGTGATGGTTTAGTGCGTGTTGTTAGTGTACGTACAACCAATGGCGTGGTAAAGCGCGATGTACAAAAGATATGTGTGTTGCCTGTAGAAAGCGAATAGACGTTTGAAGGTCAATATAATGATAGACAATTAATGTAAATATTCATATATGTATAGTTTTTGTATGTGTTATCAACGTATATATGTTATTATTTAGTTAGTTGAAAGCTATACCTTTTAAGGGAGGCGATATGTTTAGTTTTCTATTAGATTTTCAAATGCACATAATTTCCGCTAGTGGAAAACCCCCCCACTTATGTTTCCTCATCATGACGACAGCAACAGTAGTAACCAAGATGGCAGAATAAACGTATCGAGAAACAACGTGTTTGTATTATTATCGTTTTATATCAATATCGTACAATAGCTTCATAATATCTGGAACAGTTTACATCAGTAAACTTGCTAAGAGAAAATAACGCAAGACGAGTTTGTTTCCCGTTCTTGCTCTGCTCGCCGTTTATCATTTAGCCTCTTTTCATTACGTCCTCGATACAACCCGGATGTTTCACCGCAGTTAAGCGTTAACACGAAGAGACGTTTGCGAAATAGCAAATTTAAAATAGCGAAAGGAACAGTAGCGGTAAACCCCAAAGTTGAATTAAATTACAACGGCGCACTCGTACGAAAACGCAATATTCGTACTGGTCCAGTCAGTTGTTTAGGCCGTGTCCGGCTCAACACGTTGAAATTAATGACAAGGGTTCGGTACTCGGTCCTATTCTTCTCGGCTGTCAGGCTGCGAAAGCGACGCCTCGTTTTACGTAGCGGTCCTAGGATTCCCGCGTTATCTACGGTCGACAGACGCTCACCCAACTAATTCGAAGTTAAGCCATCCGCTCTTAGCCTTCATCGAATGCTTAACAAAGACGATTAGATGAGGATAAAATACCGAACAACAATACGTGCCGTACGTAATATAGTTGGTACTGTATAGATGATATCGACAAACATTCTAAATAGAGACACCATTTAAAGCTTTCCCTTTGAATGTATGGATATGAGTAAACAGCAAAAATCGATTTAAAGCTTCCTACAATATCGATTTGCGGTATTCGTAGCGCCGAATCAACAGGCCTGCGTTCCATCGTACAGCAAGGTGGAAACTGGAGAAATGATATCGATGTCTACCTTTTGCAATTTTATATTATTCATATTTGATTGCGGTTTTCTCTTATGTGTCATTAAAAAGGAAGTAATTAATAAGATTCTAGGTTCCTAGATCGCGGTCTTTTTCGTTGCCTGCGTAGCCATTAAACACTTTTAGAAACCAAACCAGTAGTGAACCCTTGCACCGTTGATATTGCTTCGCTTTAATTTGATTTAGCAAATAGGGACTAGTATTTCTCGTCCGGGTACCATCGTGCACCGAATATACGAGGTAGGCGTCATAAATTCTCGGCCTGATATAGAAAAAAAGAAACTTAGAATATAAGAAATTTTATTTTTCAATGTAATCTCCCCTAACTTCTATACATTTATTACAATGATTATTAATAATTCAATACCCTTGTAAAAATAATCGGAAATTTTTCCGTCAAAATGTTCTATAACAGCTGCTTGCAACTCACTGTCATCCTTAAAACGACGTCCTTTAAGGTCTTTTTTTACAAATAAAAATCACAAGGAACCATATCCGGAGCCATATTCGCGGATGGCAGCTTGTGAAGCGGCGGCAGTATGAACGGGAACATCGTCGTGCAATAATCGCACACCATTTGTCAATTTTCCACGACGTTTTGCACGAATACTGTCCCTTAATTTATGCAATAAAGACGCATAAAATGTGTCAATTAACAAAATGCTAATGCAATCCCAGAATATTGTGGCCATCACCTTTTTCGTTGATTGAACGACTTTCCCCTTTCTGGGACGAGGTTCATCAAGTCGCCGCCATTTCATGAACTCCCTTTTTCATAGAGGATCGTAAAACAGAACCATTGTTTCATCGCCCGTGACAATGGACTCCAAAATCGGTTTTGGATCGTCTCCACACATTCGACTCGACGTACACGGCGGAGAGCAGAAAGAAATCGCGGTATCCATCTTGCACTAATTTTATTCATAACCAAATGGTCATGAAGAATTCGGCGAATACTTGTTTCAGGTATATTTGTTACCTCTGCTAATTGCTATACTTTGAAACGGTGATTTAATAATTCGACAATTTGATAAATTAACTAGTAGAAATGAGTATATAACATATTATAGGCGGAATTACTCAATAAATTAAATGCAACAAGTTACAGATGTAAAACTGTAGAGAAAGGGCAAGTATATAAAATATTACTCACATAATATGTAACAAGGAATGATTTCAAGTACAATAAAGATAATTTCATTAAAAAGAAATATACTACTAAGCATCTGCCAGAAGTAGAATTATATTCATAGTTTACATAAAAAAGATGAAAAACCAAGAATGCTATAATAATAATGTACAATTCATTATAACTGATTGGACGCAGAAGACTAAAAGTGAGGCTCACGCATTGAGCGAGTATTATGGACAGAATATGGTGGTGGCGGTGCGAAAATACCACCGTTAAATAAGAATGAACTTTGGTTAATCGGATGGACAGCAATTAAAAGAAATAATAATATTGCATTGGGAGTAGTACGTAATACATATACAAAATAAATTACGCATTAGTTTACAAGACTACATATTTTTACAGATACCCAGTATATCTAAATCATTAAAATCCAGTACGTGAACATTTTTAACATCATCGAAGTTTATTAAAATCCCAAAAACACGCTAACCCCTGTTTCCTCAGTAACTTCCAATGCCGTAAACACTGTTCCGATAAATAGTGTGGTTGTACCTCAACTGCCAATAACATGTCAGAACGCACCCACAACATCCAAAAAGTAGAAAAAACAAAACAAAAGCTAAAGAAAACGATTACGAACAAATGCACGACGTCTCCTCACTAGTATTAATAACAATTTAAATAGACTTGCACATAGTGCAGATGTTCTAGCTTACATGAAATGGTTCTGAATTGTAATCTGCATCATATATACATACATATATTGTTCCATTTAATTAGTTTTTCATAAAAAAAATTTACACAACAGACAAAAATCATGAAAACAACGAAATTTACACAACAGACAAAAATCATATAAAACAACGAAATTTACACAAACATGTATTTTTTATTAATTTCTTTACGTTGGAAGGTTTCGTCGATTTCGTATATTTATTCAGGTGTAATATAAATTTCATCTAATTTTGGTTTAAAAGCATCCGAGAAATTGATATATTCGAATATTACCGAAGCCAGCCAGATTCAGTATCAACGTAGTTAGAGAGCAGAAAATATGATGTCGTGTTGCTTCGATATGTTGATATTAATGTTACAGATACAGAGTCCAACAAAAGAACAACTAAAGGTACTGAATTAGTGGCCTCAACGTACGAGAAATGGCGTAAAAATTAACAAGAGCATGACATTCGCAAATGTTTGTTACGAACACAACGTTCATTCCCATCGAACGATTTATCTTGTTTCATTGCCACCGAGGTAATAAAACAGAATTATATTTATTTTGCGCCGATTATTTTTTCAAGCTTGCTTGGGAAGCGTTAATTTTTCTAGCCGCGACATCATATAATCGGATTTTAATAGGACGGAATGCAGAAAGGCGAAGAGGAAAAAGGAAAGATGGTAGCAAAAAAGAAGGAAGAAAAATAAAACGGAGAAAAGACGGAAAAAACTCTCCGCTCGCGGTATAAACGAAGGTACACTTCCAAGTTTTCAATTAGGAATACGTCGCGCGATCGCAAACAGAATAAAACCGACGCTTAATTGGTTTTCTTGTTTCCCTTGGCGAAGCGACGTCGTCGCCGATAGCGTTAATAGGGGGTTCTCACCATCGTCCCAGTTTCCATACCGTTACAGCCTAATATAATACTTAAATGTATGTATGTATGTATATAAAGATGTAGACCAAAAGCCGTGTTGATAGACACGTTTTAATACATACGATCCAGTTCAGCACACGCAGAAACAAAAAAAAATGGTTCCTTAGAAGCGAGATGAGACCCCACAAAAATACATCATTAATTATAACCGTGGTTTTTAATTAGTGCGCAAAGACACTCAAGACCGTAACTAAACATAACGTCGGCGTTGCTCTCTTTTCTTCACATTTTTACAGACACTAAAATCCGCAATCTCGTAATGAATTCATAGGTATGCCTCGACTTCATTTTCTATTGCTTTCAACAAATTAATTTTCATGGTATATGTTGCCCACACTGTACTTGTTTGATTTCATTTATGTACGCTGTGCATCAAATTCTTTCATTTCGAAAACATATAATACCGAGAATACTCCGTAGACAGGCCGTGCTCGATACGCTTTTAATTCGCTCTTCCGTAAAATAAAATAAAACCGTTATTGTACTTTTCACGATAACCTTCGACATATAATTAAGGACGATGCAAATATGAAGTAGTTATCCTTGAATTCGTTTAGAGTTCACATTGAAAATTTATTATGGCAACTGAGATATTTGTTATTAGTAAGTAAAAATGGAAAAAAAGTAAAAGATGTGACTCTACAATGAGAAAATGTATTATAAACTTATATGGGAAAAAAACTAGTCATATAAGAAGATAGCCGACCATTTAAAGTGTTCGAAAACAAATGTAAAAAGGAAATTAAATCTTGTAAAGCAACTGCTAAAACAGATGAAAGAATTGTGCGCTTATAAAAAAAGAATCCGCGACTAGGATCTAATGAAAAAGACGACAAATATTGGGATAATCCAGCACTGACGTATCTGATAGATCAATTGGAGGGCATCACAACGAGACGCAGTTATTTGGAAGAGTTGCTCATAAGAAACCAATAATTATTTTACAGAATGGAAAACGTAGAAAATAGTTCGCAGTAAGCCATAGACAATGGAAACATTTACTCTGGTGGGACGAAACCAAGATAAATCGTCTAGGATCTGATGGCAGACAATATGTCTGTCGACCGCCACGCAAAAGGTTTGTTCCCACATTTACAGAAATTACATTGGAACATGAAGATGCCTCCGCTATAGTTTGGGGATGTTTCTCCTGGCATGAAGTTGGTCCAATTCACCGTTTTAGAAGAATTATGGACCATCGCATGTGCATTAATATTTACCGGTGTGAAGTTAGCGATAGATTTCAGCAATAGAAAATCTACCTCAGTTTGCTACATTTAACTCGTGATTTTTAAACACTGGGTTATTGCCGATGTCGGAGACAACTTTTCGGGAGAGTTTTAAGATGTAAACAAGTTTGTAACAATTTTTATAAGCAATCAAAGTTAGCCATCCTATCTGCTAAGATAATAGGTAAAGAATCATCTATTTCCGTAGTGTTTGCCACATTTAATTCACGATTTTTACACAACGAGGCAAAGATGGAAAGCAACCCCCCAGAAAGGTTTTAAAATGTATACTTTTGTAACAAATTTTATAAACAATTAGAGCTGGGTGTCCCATACGCTAATACAGTAGGTATTAAACTATTTGTTTTCGCAGTGTACGCCTTATTTACGATTTTTTTCACACCGAGCTATTGAAGAGGGAACAGGAAGACTGCCAGAAAAGTTTAAAAATGTAGCAAAAGTTATTTTGAGATTTCTGCTCACGAAGCTATTGCTAAGGGAAAGGGGAGTCCGCCAGAAAAGTTTAAAAATGTAAACATTTTTGTAACAATTTTTATAAACAATTAAAGTTGGGTATCCTATGCGCTTATGGAATAGGTACAGAATTATTTTTTTTTCGTAGTGTTCGCCACCTTTTATTTGAGATTTCTGCTCACGAAGCTATTGCTAAGGGAAAAGGGAGTCCGCCAGAAAAGTTTTAAAAATGTAAACATTTTGGTAGCAATTTTTATAAACAATTAAAGTTGGGTATCCTATTCGCTAATACAAGAGGTTAAGAGTCATCTATTGCTGTAGTCTTTGCCACATTTTTGTAAACAAAGCTGCTGAAAAGGAAGAAAGAGACCCGTCAGAAAAGTCTTAAAATGTAACACTTTTTATAAACAATTAGAGTTGAGTATCCCGTCCGCTAATACAGTAGGTAAAGAATAATTATTTCTCGTAGTGTTCTTCACATTTTATGCACGATTTTTGTGCACAGTACAATTAGAAAGGTCGAAAGCAACCCGTTAAAAAAATGCTTACTTGACTAATATTCAGAAATTGATACAAACAACGATACCTAAATTGTTTATAAATATTGTTACAAAAATGTTCACATTTTCAAACGTTTCTGACGGACTGTTTACTGCCTTAGCAATAACCTAGTGTGCAAAAGTCACAAATAAATTGTGGTAAGCACTCCGAAAATAATAATTCTTTACCTACTGTGTTGGGGAATGGGATACCCAACTCTAATTGTTTATAAAAATGTTACAAGAATATTTACATTTTAAAACTTCACTGGCTGGTTCCATTCTCCATAAAATGTGACGAACACTACGCAAATAAATATTTTTAAAGGATACCTAAATTTAATTGTTTATAAAAATTGTTAGAAAAATGTTTACTTTTCAAACTGTTCTGGCAGATTGCTGTCTACCTTTGCAATAGCCCAGTATGTAAAAATTACAAATAAAATGTGGCGAATACATCGAACAATAATAATTCTTTAGCTACTGTATTTAGGGATGGGGTACTCAACTTTCATTGTTTATAAAAATTGTTACAAAAAGGTTTACATTTTAAAACTTTTCTGGGAGGGAGGAAGGGGAGGTTGTTTTCTATCGTTACAATGCCTCATTGTGCAAAAATCGTGAATTAAATGTGGCGAACACTACGGAAATAGATTATTCTTTACCTATTATATTAGTAGATCGGATGGCTAACTTTAATTTGTTTATAAGATTTGCTAAAACTTGTTTACATTTTAAAACTCTCCCAGCGAGTTGTCTCCGACATCGGCAAGTGTTTAAGAATCGCGAGTTAAATGTAGCGAACTGAGATAGCTTTTCTATTGCTGAAATCTATTGCTAACTTCACACCTGTTAATATTTTAGATATTATTATGCTACCTTATGCAGAAGAGAACTCACTTGGACATTTCAGCATGACGATCTAGAACACGCTGCCTGCTCCGTAAAGGATTGGTTTACTCGTAATCCGGTCACAGCTCTAGACTTGCCTTCATGCAGCTCTGATCTAAACGCTATTAAACATCTGTGGAATGATGGAAAACGAAGTATAAGACAAAAGGAAATAACCAATATGGATAACGTTTTGAAAAAGTCGTGATAGACTGGCAAGTTATTTTTCAAGAACGCTGTGCAGCTCTTATTGAATCTATGGGCAGAAGATGTGAGACAGTATCAGAAAATAAAGAAAAGTTGA
This sequence comes from Trypoxylus dichotomus, assembly GCA_023509865.1. Classification (NCBI taxonomy): domain Eukaryota; kingdom Metazoa; phylum Arthropoda; class Insecta; order Coleoptera; family Scarabaeidae; genus Trypoxylus; species Trypoxylus dichotomus. The sequence goes on from CM042081.1 coordinate 27,248,493, forward strand.
ATAATTATGTTAATTACCGTTTTAGTTCAACATTATTTTCGTTTTTATTACTACGTTCCTCCGTTCCTAATTATATGTCTAGCGTTAATTGTTTCTTTTTAAGTAAAATATTTTATAGATATATAAATTAAATATTTCACTGTATTTTAAGATCACATCGAAGAATGCCTAGAAAACTATACCTAACATAATAATGCCGCCAAATACAGCTACCCATGGTATTGGTAAAATCAATTCACGAGAAAGACAATGTGAAGAGGAAAAAAACGCTAACACACAGACATGTTACTACCTACCCAGCGTCATCAGCGTGGTTGCAAGCGATTTTTAGCTCAACACATTGCAATTCCAACTCGACTACTAACGGCGTTTCTAACCTAACAGCTTAAGCATACACTCGTCTGTAGGCTCAAACACAGTGAAGCAAGCGGGTAGTTTTACAACCCGGCAGATTTGTACGTTAATATTCGTTTTTTACTCTACTAAATTATATAACTTTAAATTATTAAACAAAAAACATTGTATTGTTGCATTTATTGAGGAACATAACCTTTCTATAAAGTTACCCGAACATTTGGTATTTCTTCTTAAAGCCGTTTGGCTACCATAACTCAACAGTTCATCAACTACTGGCAGTACCCTATTATAATTGTGTAGAAGTGCGTCTATCATTCTTTACACTATGTTTTTTTTTTTTTAAATATCTTCGAAGGGGAGACACAATTTGTAGAATTCCAACATTTTTGTAATGTGCAACCTCAGACAATTTTAAGACCTTCGCAAAGTAAATGATTATAAGTAGAATAGTTGTGCAATGGTCTCCTTTTCAAGAATATTTCTCTCAATCATAGCTTACAATTATTCGAATATATATTTAATTCCCCTAAACTATTCTATTACTTTTTACAATGAGTTTCACCCAAATTTGTAAGTTTAAATGAACATTTTCAAAGCGAACGGGGTTATAATTTGCAATATAACAACAGTCCTAAAACACGGTTATTAAGTTATTTATCTACAAATTACGTAAGTCATAATAACTTGCAAGACATCAATTCCTGATAAGATTTGGAATTTCAAAAAAACACGTATTTAGGAGCTAATTTTAAATCATTTTGATCAGTTGATTGTTTCATGTTTGGAAATTAAAAAGATGTGATTTTCGATATGTCGCAAATCTCAATTTTTCACACTAAATCAGGAAATAAACCAAATTTAATATTTAAGATTAAAAGCTGCAAATCTTTACGGCCGCATTGCAACAAAAAAAAAACCTACTTCAACGGGGAAACAGGCGAAAACGGCTACAGCGGACAGAAACACAGAAATTGGAAAAGGGTGCTGTGGACCGATAAGTCAAAGTTTGAGGTATTCAGACAATCAAGGCGCGTTTTTGTAAGAGCGAAAGGCCAAAGCATGTTGTGTGTAGAATATGTAAGAAAATGAAAAACATTTGCTGTATAATATTGGATTGTTATGTAATGTGATCCCAGTTAAAACAACTCCGTTTTCTAAGGTACAAACGATTTAATGTAAATCCAGCAAAGTGTACCTAGACGATTCCTTTTTTTTTTTTTCTAAAAACGCAATTAGTAATTCTACGTAATCAGTTAATTTTAACTTCATATTCAGTGTTAAAGTATTTGGTAAGCACGTATCTAGATGGATATTTGTATAAATAAAAGGCCAAAAACTCCTTTACAATAAAAATGATCAACTAAATCGATTTTATTATGTAATTTCACAAAAACAATTGTCATTTAGTGAGTACTATGTTAATTCAACTAATTTCTTTTCTCCAAGAAACCATTCTCTTTTAAATCAATTTCATAAGTAAGTCTATAAATCATTTATGATTCAAGTTGATCTACAAATGAGAGAATCCTAATCCAAATTCGTAATAAATACATTAATATATCATTTCGGAAATACCTAATAATTTTATTTTATTTATTTCCAGGGTGGATAACATTTTAAATGAACAAGCATACCAAATCACACCAAAAAGCAAGCTTGAGACCGCAAATTAAGGCTAGAGCGCATTCCTATGATTCTGATGATGACTCTACATTCTCAAACTGGCTTCGATCTGGAGATGGGGTCGAGTACATGAAAATCTTCGTCTTGATAAATACTATCTTTGTTTTCTTACTAATGACATGGCCCAGCGTTAAAGAATTTTTCTATGCTGTTTACTATACATGTTCTGATATTTTGTCTGGGTAAATATGTTCTATGTACTGTTCCGTTGCTTTCTACTTTTGTTTATTTCGTTATGGTACACTGCTTCCGTGTGGAATGTTATCGATACCTACTTCAGCAATGAATTTAAAAAGTACCTGAAAGATATATTTCAAATGAATGAGTATACCAAGCCCTCCTATCTTAGAGGTTATAAAATTCTACACAATGCCTATCAACTCAACAAAAAAAATTGTGAGATTGTAAATCATATAACAATGATATTTTCATATAAGTCACCTGCAACATCCTGTAATAACAAGTAGAAATAGTCGTATAAAAATATTGTATAGAATAATTATATTACAGTAATAAACTTACTTCGCTTTTAAATTAAACGTTGTTTCTCTTACCTTCAAGATACTATGGAACCTAAAACAAAACAGAAAATGAGGTTAGAAATAGGTAAACAGACCTATTGGAATGCTTTAACTTGCAGTTTTGAAAAAGAAAGGGTATCATAAATCACTTTTGCATACTCTTACCATATCTACAGTTTGACGGAGGGAATTTTGTCCCAATTGCAGTATTTAGAACACTTCCGCGCATCACATTTCGCGTAAACGATGGACTTAAATAATTTAAATAAAAAGCTAAATGTTGATTGGCAAATTCTAGCGTAACAGGTGTTATTTTGAATGGTTAGCGACATCTTTCAAACAACCAACAAACTATTTTGAAGGAATTTAAAGCTTAATTTTTATACGTATAGAAATAATTACCTACCGAAATTAATTTAAGGACACTAATGTAAAAGGTACATTTAAACCAATGATCTATCCATTTTAATGCGACAGTAAGAAAAGTGTGAAGGAAATTCACAATAATAAAATATTCCTGTAAAAAAATATAAGAAATAACATATTATAAATGTAGTAATTAGTATTGTTTTCATTTTTTATAGATATTAAGTTGCAGCAAATGCATTACTGTAAACACTGCTCAAAATTACAGACATTATAGACACTTCTCACTTGCGAACTTGCAATTGAACTATTGTTCAATTGCAAGTAGGTTTAAATTTGAAAAGGATGTAAGATGTAATGTCACTGCGTAATAATAGAATTATTCAATTTAGTGTCAGGTCAGCTAACGTATGATTCTTAAATTGTATTTTATCTGAAGATAAGAATTTGTCAGTCTTTACACGCTGAAACGGAATGGTAATGTGCAAAGGTTTTAAACATTACATTTAACATCATGGCACCTGCACTCGTAGCGATAAAAAGGGGTAGTTTTCAAGTGCAAAAAGCGGCAAAAGCAGTGAATGGTAAGTCGAGTTTAATTAATTCCTAAACTCAAATGATGTCTTCTAATTTTGTTTCTTCTTTCTTTCTTCTAATTTTATCATCAAAGTGCATTGGACATTTCATTGCAGTGGACGATTTGTTTTTGTATCATATAATAATATCCCATATAACTCTAATTGATAGAATTGGGAGAAAACTCCGAATATTGATAAATAGCAATCCACTGAGTGACTTGGCTTATTTAAATTAAGTTAAAAGAAAAGTAAGCCATACATTTTGAACACTTTTATTCGTGATCGAAAGCATAAAATGATCGAAAAATCTTCCAGAATATATTGGTTCTCAACAATTAATATGCATTTTCGTCATCACTGGTTTCGTTCTATGCGGAATTGTGGAACAAAGCGCCTCGGTAGCGTTAAGGGCTAACAGTACGTCGGCGTACTCGGCCGCGGAATTCGCTGAATACGTCGAGAATACTAGTTATATTACGAGGTACTGCCTGCCGCTTCCTGAAAAGAATGAAACTTCGACTCACGTCGCCAGATCTATACCGCATATTGAGGTGAGTACATATATATATATAGGAATTTCCTGGATTATACGATTGCGGATTCTCGAAAGTTTACGACGAGCTCGAAATCGTATGATTATAGGATAAGCTTTGTTTTCTGAAAAATGTAGGTATTGATATTTAGATTCGTCTGAAATGAAGCTGGAGATTTGCATGGGAGATATTTCTCTTATTGTATATTAAGAACGTTATCTGCTTTTGTGTGTGTATTTTCAAGAGTTAGAAGGTATAACTTTTTATAATTTTTCAAAAAGGAATTTTTCTGATAAATAGTTTTTGCAGTATAAAAATACTTTCGTCACATACAAATTTTCTGACACTCTGAGGACTAAGAGTATTAATATTTGTAGCAGTTTATTCGGTTATTTGAACGGGATAAAACAGTAGTGACATTACAACTTATAAGATAAACTAAAACTATTTATTCTTAAACCGGATCAGAGCCGTCTTTAGCAAAAGCAGGGCCTGGTGCAAAATAGTTTTGCGGGGCCTTTATGTAAATGCTTAGAAACAAACAAATCCAATATAAACCATTGAAAAGAGAAGGTTTCAACTAATTCATCTTTAGTCCGTATTATCTTATTCTAAGCACATTTTATTGTGAAAAGGCCCCTCACCGCGGGGCCTGGAGCAGCCGCTCCACCCTAAGGACGGCCCTGAAGCGGATATACAGAGTGATTTTATATGTTTGAGGACGGTTTAAATTTCGCGCGGATTCTAGGGGATTTGACATGTTAAGAGTGGCCATTGTGAGTATCGGTCCTGTCAACTGCCTGTGCGGCACGTTATTTATTATTCGTTATTTATATTCATTTTATTCGTTATTATTTGCTTCATTTTTACTTGTAATCCGTTCTTCTTAGAGCTACTGTTTATCAGTGTTATTTTCCATTTTACTTAGAAAATCAATATGAAATTGATTTTTTGAAGATCTGTTGTCAATATTTTGTCACCCATCTAAAATCTATTTGCTACGCTACTGGTTACGAATTCAAAACCAAATCGCCAACGTGACAAAAATTTAGCAAGGCGCGAAATTTAAACTGTCCTCAAACATTTAAAATCACTCAGTACTTCTACACTTCGCATGTTTACAGGTATATTACTGTATATAAAGCCATCTATTATATGGATACACATCAATATTGATATTAGTTTAAGAGTATCTATCACACATTCATGTCATTTTTTCCATAATTTGAACTAAAGTTGTTCCAAAAATGTTCATCCCTTTCAAATCCAAAACTATTCATGGTGTCACAATAAACAGAATAAAAAAGAAAACAAAAATTGCATAAGACATTGTTTTATCGAAATTAGAAAATGTAATAATAATAATAATAACAATAATATTAATGATAATAATAATATTAATGATAATAATAATACTAATAATAATGGCTTATTTCCAACGGGTAAAACTCAAATACAGGAAATATTAAAAAGAGACACTATGCGAATACATATACACATATGTAAACGTAAACTAATACCAAAGATAAAAACGCTGGTTAAATACATGTTCTCCTCCTGGTTTTGGTGAAATCATTCACGAAAAAGACAATTTGAAGAAACATATAAAACGCTAACATAAAAACATGCTTCTGCCTATCCGGCATCATTAGCGTGGTTTTATGCTTGACACATTGTCATTCCCTCTCTGCAACTATCACCATATCTAACCCTACAATTCAAGTGGTTATTCTTGGCGCTAACTAGTGCCAAAAGAATAAAACACTTGTCAGACACAGCGAGAAGAAGCGGGTACAGTGTCCCACCCTTATCTCGAGTAATACGTGGATTACTAGTCCCGAGAGGGCGTCCGCACCGAGTGCAGTGCATAGGGAACTGCACATGTGAATAACTTCTCAGGATTACCATGACGTACTATACTCCATTCACGTTAAGAATGCAGACTTGGAATAGATAGGCCTTAAAATACGGGCTTGTCGTTACTTAATGGGCGAGGCATATTTACACAGGAGAAATTGATGTATTTTCTTCATATGAAATTTCTGTCAGTTGTCAAATTTACTTACGATCTTCGTGTAGTTTCCAGAAGTTTTCCACTGTATTTTTTATCTATAAACAAGGTGACAAAAATAGTTCTTTTCAGAGCTCATATCTCATAATTTAATAATTCAAGGTACTATACCATCAATTATATAAACAAAATAATGTTTTCTGTACTATTACGATTGCAGCTTTGGTTTGGTATGGCTGAGGAAGCAGTAGTACATGTACATCCAGGACCATCGAAAAACCCTCAAGGAAAGCACATTGGTAGCAGGCAGAGGCTTGAAGAATTTATCATAACAGTAAATGCATAATCTTCGTCAGACTACCATCATCAGAATCTGATTCAAATATCTGTTAATATAATTTGCATAATAAATTGAAATTATTTGTTCACTTTTTTCTCTCTATCGTTTGATTTATAAATCAAATTCATATGTTTATTTCATTTGTTGTTATAAATAAAATGCTAACAGTAAAGATATCTTTTTTTTATTAAATTTATTAGAGATATGAAGAGAAGAAAACTATAAATTTATAATATGTGCAATTAAGAGATTTTTATAATTAATTAGTATATTTGGTATTGTATTGTACTCATTGATATGCATGCAATTATTTATTGACTGTACTATCGTTGAAAACGTACATTGGTTTTACTGCAGTTGGGGTACAGTAGATAACTATACTTGCAGTACTGTTTCGTTTTTCACCGAACAGCTCGTCTAACTTCATCATTGATAATAACCAAATTCTATGCAAGAGTTAAGGATATTGTGCGTTGCCATGTATTCTGAAGACATTCGATGGATACAGTCTCATTGAGCCCATTATGTATTGTTCATAATCAGCAACGTTCTTGTTTGGTTTTATCTTGTATATATTGAATTGTTTACTTTCAACCATACCATTGAAATTGATAGAGATTACCAACGGAGAGATTTACTTCATGACAAATGACTTGGTAAAACACTATGTATATAATCATTCACGTCGAAGTTATATTTTCGATTCAAGTTTATCCATTACAATATTGTTATTTTAAAGCTTGACATATGGCATTTATGTTCTCTTTGATTAACCCCAAATGCAATCTCATTTACAATCTAACATAATTAATAAGCTCCAACTATTTCGATAAATGAAACTACGAGAGGATACATTTATATTGCAACTGATGTTACTTTCACTTTATTACTGCAGTATTATTTTACCAGGTCATATAACCATAATGTATTGCACATAAAATATGAAAAACTTTGCTATTTATTATAGATTTTTATAACCAAACATTGATGTTTACGATGTAGTCATTTGACAGTTTCATCGATTAAATTTCACCAGTGTAATACAGCCGCCGATCGTAGCGCTACCTACTGCATTCTTAACGTGAATGAAGTATAGTATTCTACGTATTACTCGAGAGAAGGGTGAGAAACTGTACCCGCTTCTAATCGCTGTGTCTTTGATGTTATTTTCAAGGCATTCCTTTAGAAGTAAGCTCTAACATTAAAAAAAAAGTTCTAAGTTAATTACAAAAATTTCTCAAATAATTAGCAATATCTGTTGAGCAAAAAAATAAATGGTCAAACTCCTTACATGTTAAAGTTGAAATGAATACGTAGGCTTCCACGGCCAGAGTTAGTAATTAACGAACTACTTCCGGAATTGGACCGTGTCATGTCTATATATCTCATATAGAAATGAAATAAAAGTAAGAGGACAAAGAAGTAAAAGGAAAAAGAGATAAAAAGAAGAAGAATGGAAAAAGGAAGGGCGTGAAAAAGAAAAAAGGTGAAAAGAGTAAGAGAAGGAAAGAGAGACAGGAGGGGGATGGAGGTGGAGAAACAAAAAAAAAAGAAAAAAAGAGGAAGGTGGGATCTCGACGTCGGCCAAAGTGGTTTCGCCTCTAACGTGTCGAGTTAGCGTACCACTTTGGTTTCTCCTAAAGAAGCCTCCTGCGACGAAGGCGAAACGTTGAGATCCCACCTTTCTCTTTTGTTCTATTCTTTCCTTTTCTTTTTTCTCCCCCTCCCCCTTTTCTGTCTCTCTTTCCTTCTCTTACTCTTTTCACGTTTTTTTCTTTTTCACGACCCGCCTTTTTTCATTCCTCTTTTTCTTTTTATTTCTTTCTCCTCTTACTCTTATTTCATTTCTATATATCTCATCATGACACGGTCCAATTCTGGAAGTAGTTCGTTTATTATGGAGATACGTACAATCAATATTATTGTGTAAGAGGTTATATATATAAAAATGTTAAGCTTTAAATTTTACATCTCGCTTCTAAAGACACAATTTGAAAACGGGATAAACTCGTAAATACTCTCCAACAGGGTAAATTCGGTCGGTAGAAAACATCAAAAATTTCAGAAATCGTCTGTGAACTCGTTCAATACTTGTGATATGTATGTACAGAATAAATGGCATACCAGACCAGTGATCCATATTCTAGTTTAGATCGAACCAAGGAATAATATAATAGTTTCAAGCAGTTTGCATTATTGACATCTTTACAGTTTCTGTATATAAAATCGAAGATACGATAAGCGCTGGCAGCCATATCATTAAAGTGGTTTATGAAACTGAGTTGACTATCAAAAATAATGCCTAAGTCTATTGTACTAGAACAATGCTTAAGTATAGTGTTAGTCATTCTATATTCATACTCTATGTAATTAGTTCTCCTAGTACATGTCATAACTTTGCATTTATTAACATTCAGGCGTAAATGGTTCAATTTACACCAAGAGTCAATATGAACCAGATCTTCCTGCAGTAGTAAACAGTCATCAAAGGAGTCGATCTTAAAGAATATCGTCATATCATCTGCAAACAGTAGCTTTTGACAATGTAGACTCTCAGCAGTATCGTTAATAAAGACCAAGAAAAGGACCCATATTGGACCCTTATGGTACACCAGACGTCGGTGTGAACATTGTCTCTCTATATATTGCTATCTATTGATAAGGTATGAAGACATTAGTTTGCATAAAGACGGGGAAAAACCAATGTCCGACATTTTTTTTCACAAAAGCACATGATCTATTTGGTCGAAAACCTTCTGAAAACATATTGCTTCAAAAAAAGGTGAAGTTGATCGTCGTTGATCGCTTGTGTACGAATCCATGTTGATGTGGAGACAAAGTATTCATAATATGACTACTATTACTATAAAGTACTGATTCAAATGCTTTAGAAAACTTGTACAAAATTGAAATTGGTCGATAATTAGTTATGTCTTGACTATCACCATTTAAAAAACTGGGCAAATCCGCGACGTCTTCCAGAATGTTGGAAACTGTGATTGTTGCAAGATCATATTAAATAAACAATGAAGTGGCTCAACAAATGAAATCGTACATCACATAAAATGAAACTCGGCACCGCGTGAACACCATTCACAAAGTTATTTTTTGATTTTTTCAATGCCGTCAAGATCTCGTCAGCACTAATAGAAGTTATGGTATATAGTTCTGTTAAACCAAGGAGGATAAGAACCTCGAGACTTATGAACAGAATAATATGGTACACACTGTTAAGAAAGATATACAATATATCATAAAAGGCGCTACATGAACCATCCACCGAGTCGGCGCTACAAGCAGGAGACCAGTCAGTATTTGCAATAATACTATACATTAAATATAAATTAGCATTTCTAAAGTTAAATTTAAAACTATAAATATTTTCCCTAAAACGTTCATTTCTTGGCAAACTGCACTGAACATTAATATCTAATGGTAAATGAAAAGAATCCGCTGCTACTAACAAAATTTCACATCTTAAAATATAGCATGGTACGTTTGCAACAACGAGATCAAGTAATCTGTTGTTAATATTGAAAATAGAATTGTACCGAACCAAATCACAGAAGTATTGAAAACTTCGAAGGAGAAGGAACCTGCTATCATTATTATCAGTAACGTAACTAGAAACATTGAAGTCGTCTAATATAATAGTGCGCCGGTCAATAATCCAGTCACTAGTTTCCAGCAGATAAATAAAATATTCATAATCTTCAACAGAAGTATTTGGTGGTATATAAATGACGAATAAAAAGATAGGAAAAGTATCATTAAAATCTAGTTTACATTCAATAATGCCTATTAAATGCAAAGAATTGTGATAATAGCTTAAATCTAAGGCAAATATACTAAAATCTAAGTTCCTTGTTGCAACAAGTACTCGACCACCTCTGGGTACCTGATGCGCTCGCAAATTCCTATCACATCGAAGTACAGTACAATTCTCTGGAAAAAGTTCACTGCTCAAAACATCCTCGGTTAACCACGTTTCCGACTAACAAAATATAAAGTAATATAAATATAAAAAATATAATGTTTATATAACAAAACAACAATAATTTTATGTGATTTTAATCATTAATTAGATTTCTTTTCCATAAAAAGTAAAGGGTTCATCCATTTCGGTTTCTTTCTAAATTTTGGGAACAATTTTCGTTCATTTTTAAAGCGTGTCACATAACCCAAATAATTCCTGCGCTATCACATTTCTTTTATGATTGCACAGTCTGCGTATTCCATTAAAAAAATTATTACTTTGTCAAATGTTTACGTGATGCACAGGCATTGCAATAAGCACCACACAAATTAATTATTTATTCGGAAAGTAGTGCTGTAAGAGTACATGAACTTCTCATTCATTATTCACCTTTTACCATCTAATAGGTGGTCCCAGATATATTATATTTCCTCGAAAAGGAGGAGACGAAAAGGATTCGTATCTTTTAGCAGGGCATATATAGTATGATAATAAATTTATAAAACTCGAGTGTGCAATCGGGAGTAATTCTCAGTTGAGCAAGTTTTTGTTCTTTTTCATGAATATCGTTTTGTACACATCTAATTTTCTAGAAGAGTTTATATTAGTTTCTTTATAGTTTATATATTTTTATATTAGCTTATAGTTCTTTAATTCAATATTACACTAGGGTGACAGAATAAAATAGACACCTACTAATTAAAAAAAAAGATTCTATTCTCGTTGTATATACAAAATATTTTAAAATTTTTAAATTAGACATTTTGTCGATCCACCTCTACTTGCGTGAAGTGCTGCGAGTCGTCGTGGCATAGAATCTATTAAATGATTAATGGTGTCTTCTGGAATATTTAACCACTCTTCTGTAACAGTTGCCACGAGTTCTTCCTTATTGCTGCGTTTTCGGGGTCGTTTCGCCATATTTGTCTGGATTATGTGCCAAACATTCTCTATCGGATTCATGTCTGGTGATTGGCCTGGCCATGGTAAAATCCGAATCCCCCGTTCCTCTTTCCATGTGGTTCTTGTTCTTGCTTTGTGGTAGGGTGCTCCATCCTCCATAAAAGTGGCGTCTTCTTCAGATAAAATGGCGTTGTCGAATATCGGTAGTAGTCCTTCTGTTAATATCTGGATATATCTTGACGCATTTATATTTCTGTCGCAGATTACTAATTGGGATCTTCCGCCATACCATACCATATCGCGCCCCACACCATGATGTTCACACCGCCGTATTTCACCGTCTGATGCAAAAATTTGTCGTCCAGTTGCTGTGACGAACGTCTCCATACCCACGTACAACCACTATCCCTGAATTGGCAGTATCTGCTTTCGTCTGAAAAAATGACAGAACGCCAAAACTCTTCAGGCTTCGTTGTCATTTCGATTGCCCAAGCCATTCGGCGCCGTTTTTGAAACGCCGTAAGGAGAGGTTTTTTCTTTGCCACCCTTTTATACATCCCCACACTGTGGAGGTATCGCAGAACGGTGCGCTGACTTTTCTGTGAAGTTGCTGCAAGCTCAGCTGTACTTTTTCGCGGTTCTCTTAACACTTTGCGCACAAGCACCCTTTTACTTCTTTCAGAAGGTCCGGCACGACCTGGTCTCGGCTCCACTGTTGTTTTTTCTTTGCGTTTAAATTGTGTAATCACAAGGTTAACTGTGGACAACGGAATATTTAAAAATTTACTTGTTTCACGTTGCGAAGCGCCGCGTTCACTCTCGCCAACGATGCGACCCCGGGCGAAGTCGCTAATATCACTCGAACCTTGTAAGCGAGGCATAGTTGTAACGATACTAAACTATGACGAATTCCTTCCGATACATCTACCTCTACCCTAATGACAAGAGAAAGTTCTTAATTCGTTCTTAGAATTCAGCTGTTTACATATTTATACCGCTTTACCTGGTGTGTATTTTATTCTGTCACCCTAGTGTATGTCTGGATTCAACCAATTTTCAAGCTTGAATCTTTTCATCTTCTCCTTTTCGAATAGATATAATATATCCGAAACCACCCAATAAGTTGTGAAAATATGACAATTTAATAACTTTTAGTACCTGCGTGGGAAATATTGTATGCGGTTGTAATTTCCAATATAGTCGGCAACTCGCTCGACAATGAGAATCCACATGTCCCCAATATATAATTAGTTTATGTAGTGTAAAGTTTTCTGCGATATCTGTACATTGTACATTCACACATGTATATTATAATATATATATATATATATATATATATTATAATTGTTGTGCCTACATGATGCATTGCTTGCTGATCTGGGTGTCGATTAGTGAATTCTACGGTAGTTTCCCTACTAATCTTATCATTTCCACTGTTTCGGCAATCCAAAGCACTATTATAAACAAAAATTTGATTTCTTTTTTAATGATACTTTGAAACCTAAACTTTCTGGAGAATTCAGCACAATTAATAACATCTTTCAATTAAAATGTTTTAATATGATTTTTCGCAGCCGGCTTTAAAGGGGGTGTATTATTTTTTTTGCAAAAGTGGAAAATGTGAGGGCGAATGCCGTTCGTTAAAGCAAAAATATTTTAATGCATACGCATGCCACAGATTCCGATGACCAGAACCGACGAAACCGAGGCAGTACTAAGGGAGGCGTTCATGTGGGGCACATTAATTTCGCCGTTGGCCGCTAGCAGGATAGCGGCACGGGTCGGAGCGGAACGTCTATTCGGAGCGAGCGTCCTCGGTGCAGGAGTCTCGGCGGTCATGGTGCCTGCTGCCTGGCTAACCCCTTATCACGTAGCTATACGAATTGTACAGGGAATTTTTATGGTAAGCATTAAGGACGTCTTAATTGTTTTATTAGCTCTTGCTCAATAGAATTTCTTCACTAGGGAGCAACTTGGCCAGCCGCTCATATGTTAGCCGTAACGTGGTTTAAACCAAAAAATCTTAGCGCCTTTGTATCAACGTATACAGGTACGTAACTTTACTAGAGAAATTACAACTTCAAAAATAAACGAAGCAATCAACTTTCAGCTGTTAATCTTGGATATGCTATCGTCGGTTTATTGGGTACCATGCTAGTTCGATTTATAGGACGAGATTGGCTCAGTTACGCCATAACGGCCATATCCTGCTCATGGTACTTCTTATGGTGGAGGTTCGTCGAAGAGACCCTAAATCCGAACCGACCGATACGAGATGTTGAGTTTAAACACTCGCACGCGCCACATCTAAATATTTTCTTTATATTTAACGTTTGTAGGAGCACAGACTTTTACCTTGGAGGAGATTGCTATTATCCAAACCAGCTTGGGCATGCGGTATTGCGGTCGTCGGTAGCCAATGGGCGGACGCCACGTTGATGTTGGGCGTTACGAAATATTTGAAACTTGTATACGGATTTTCTATTGCTTATGTAGGTAGCGTTATGTACAAAAACCTTTTCTTGATTCAAATTACCAGGTAAAATACTTTAGGAGGACGTGTTAGCTTCCCTATCGCACGTTGGCCATTTCTTCGCCGCCATCACCTTTGGTATAGTGGTCGATCACATCAGAGAATCGGGAATCGTATCGACTACGACTGCAAGAAAATTGTTCGTATACATCTGTAAGCATACTGCATTTTAACGTTCAAGTACCAATTATTCACTCGTAGAATTCTATCTAATTCCATTTTACAGCCCATTTCTTACCAGCAGCGCTCCTCTTCGTGCTAGGCTACACGGGATGCGATCCTGCCGCTCCTGCTGCCCTTTATACGGCAGCGCTAGCTTTGACCGGGGCCACGCCGGCCGGAGCATTCGCGAGCGCCGCCGATATTGCACCAAATTTTGCCGGTAGAAAGAGATTTAGGCAAAATTGATATTTCTTTAAATTTTGAAACTTCTAGGAACGGTCTTCGGTCTTTGTCAAACGGTTGGGGCGGCTGGATTACTAGCAGCTAATTACGTCGTTTCGGAAGGCCTTCATGGCTCGGTAAGTATCGAAGGAATAAACTTTATTGTGTAGAGTAGTTCCGAATTCTAATCGATAAGACTGAGAAAGTTTATTCAATTTAACAAACGACTTTGGCACAGTACCATGTATTTATCTATTTTTCTATTATAGTATCCCTAATATTTATTTACAGTAAAATTATTGTACTTAGTATATGAGTAAAGTGGAAGCACTATAACGTTAGTGGCACTAATCTAACGCTTTTTTCATCATGTCTTGTGTTTTCTTTAGGTATGATGAAACGAGACTCAAAGTTAGCGGTTTTACATATTTTTCTCTGGTGTAAATATGTTAGTGTCTTTAATATAACTAACGTTGAAATTTAATTTAATCAAACTGATTAAATTAAATTTTAACATTAAAGTAAATTTCACTGTCCCCACGAATCCTAGCTGGCTCCTCCCTTGGCTAACAATCGCGTTGTCTACTTATGCCACGGATACCGTATAAACAACAACAACGCCCGAAGATGGTAGATGAAACTCTACCGAAATGTAGCGAGAGAAACTCGAAACACACATAGTACCCGCGAAAATCTCAAACATTAAACATATACAGATATAATTTGAGCAAAGTCGACGACGGGGAGGTATCTATAATCCTACGTTCCCCTACTATAGCGATAACCATGATGTAGAAGAGCAACAGCGAAATACTGCATCCGGCAAATGACTAATACATAGATTGATTGTAGGGGAATACTGCAGCGAGAAAGAACCAACATGGTTTTATAAAAGACCGCTCAACGATTATCTATCTGTGCAACACATAGTTTGCTTCGGGAGCAAGGTTGATGTCATGTAACAGATGAAGAACCTTGAAGATTTTAATGAGCCGTTTGACCAGATAAGAATGTTTGTGGAATACGAAGGTGTCCGCTCTAGTTTTTATTGCATATAACGGAATAGTCTAGAGCTTCAATCTTGGGCCACTTGTATTTATTGTGTATAAATTACGTTTGTGATATGCTGTTGTCCGCCAATTTGTTATACGCAGATGATTTAAAAATATTTCATGTAATCAAAAATGTTGATGATTGATTTACTTCAAACTGGCCAGTTAGTAAGCTGGATTTCTGATCAAAGGGTCAAAGAGAAATAAATTATATTTAAACATTAATAAGTGTAAAATCGTGACTTACACGTAGAACCACAAATATTAATTTCGATTACAAAATCGATATTTCTTTAGACAGGTGTGCAAAGTTTAAAGACCTTAGTGGGTCATTTGGTTGTAAGCAGTCATTTAATAATCATATCATTAATTTCTGTATATCATATACGTTGTATATAATTGGGTTTCGTTATTCGTTTTTACAAGTTTTTGAAAATTTAGATACTATTGTTTTATTATACAACTCTGTGATACGTAGCAGATTAGAATATTATTGTATTGTTTTGTGCCAAATTTATTATAATAAATATATAATATATATTTATTATTAACATGAGTTCAAATAAATTTTACCTCAAAGTAACCTATGAAATTATAATTATAATTATATCTTAGCTTGTTACTGAAACTTTTAATACAAATTTTGTTTGGTATAAGCTATTTGAATGACATCACAAATGTCAAAATCATGAAACGAAAATCTTTAACTGACTGAAATATGTTTATTTGCAACAAACAAGTATTATAGGAATTGTTGAAAGTGGCCTCCACCTTGTTCGAAACATTTCTCACATCTCGATTTGTGTTGTATAGTAAAAACCATTTTAAATTACAAATACAATTTTAAGAAGTTCCTGTCAACTGTGCATCTGGACGAATATCCTATAAAATTGACAACTAGTGCAAGTGAAAATAGTACAAGTTACGACAAAATTGTTTCTAGAGTGGGGTACTCGAGGTAAAATTTATTTGAACTATTCGTTTAACTGAATCTTTACAGAGTCGTTTCTTCTTAGTGTTTATGTTACAAAAGATATAGCCGTTATCCTGATTTACATGTTTCTTATGAACCTCTGTTGACAGAATTCCATTTTGATTCGCTTTGTAATCAATGGAAACATATCGATAGTATAGTTATATAAACTGATTTACAACGTTACCAACGACCTATTATTTCTACAGAAAATTAATCTTCACGTTTCTAGATTTAACTCAAGAAAGTCAGCGACTTTCTTAACAAACATACCGAACACAATTGTTTAATGAAATTGCCTTTGTATGTTATATGTTCTAGCTGCAATTCAGTTAATTAGACAGAGAATATATTTGATAACAACTTTAGTCCGTTCAAAAGTTTTGTCAGACACTAGATTAATTTCACATAGATTTGTTTAAAATTCTTCAATTCCTTTTTAATATCTCTTCAATCTTGTTTACGGTAATTTTGCATATACTAGTTAGTAATTACCTAGTTATTAATAATCATTAATTATTATTATTGCTATTTTTAGAACAAGTGCAACAAAATTGCAATAAGATCTAAGAAGTAAAAATACACAACAAAGTTCTTAACTTAGTTTTAAAGCTCCGAGTATTACACGCGAATTGATCTGAGATGAACATCAGAAAGCGCATTATACAATTCGCATTCAACAACAAAAAAATTCCTGGATACTTCCGACATATGGTTGGTAATAGACAGAATATACTTTTTTGGAATAGGGTAATTATGAGTTAGTTCATGCTTAAAGAAAAGAACATTTTCTCGTAATTTTAAAGTTTATTTTTTCTTCAAAAATTTTATTGTTTATTACGTTACCATAGTAATCGGTTTGGTCATCGATCATTTTGAACTGGTTGGTGTTTTATTCAATTTTTGTTTATATTTAATCTAGAATGTAATATTTACGTAACAATAAAAAATTGACGTATATGCCTCTACGTAATTCGATTCAATGCGTGTCACCGTTAAAATACAACGTTATGAGTATTAATGATGGAAGTCGTTCGCTTAATTGAATCAAATACAGGTAAACTTGTTCCTGTTACTTCAATTTCGGCCTTTTATTTAATTTCACAGTTCGCTGGATGGTGGCGGCTCGTTTTTGGCGTTTCTTCGGCCGTGCTATTGACAACCGCAACGTTCTTCATGGCCATCGGTAGCGGTTCCGTACAAGATTGGAACGCGCCGTGCGACTTCGAGCTAGAAAAGGAGCAGGTGGAAGAACCCTCACGGCTCGAATCGGTCCTCGAATAAGTGGGAAAGTCGGAATTTGATAGGGTGAAGGCGGTTTGATTGATCGCGAAAACTAAGTAAGATGTTTCTGTGTATAATCCGATTCTTATGTATATAACAAATATTTTCCACAAATATAAGGAGTAAAACAGTTAATATATCCTTTTAATTTTCTAACGAGGTACAAAACAGGTAAGTATGATGAATGCAAATTTAGTTGATTATATTTAATCTTCGTATTACATTATGTTGAATGAATGCGGTAAACGCGTAAGTGGAAATGTGTAATCAGAGAGAGAGCAAGAAGTGAAATAATACAGTCGCAAGAAGTTTCCCACGTTAGAATTTCACCTCAAGACAAGGGAATTCTGAAACAATAATGGTTCGTACGTGGTTTGCAAACGCTATTTTGAAATTAGGACATCGCTGCGTTTGTGGTAATAAGTTTTTAAAATATAAAGATAGAGTAATAATCGATTTTTTTGATATTATCCGTATTTATTTCTGGTGTAAATATTACAATAAATACTACGTCTACCTTAAAAATAAGACTGTCTTTACAAATATTACATGTTTAGAAAGGTAACTCATACAAAAAGAAGTATCTTTGGAATTCATTAGCTAGAACAATGATACATTGGTATTTTACCTACGTTCGATCTGATCGAATCTGGTTGATCGAAATCCCACGTTTTCATCTGTAATTTATGAACTATGTAAAGTCATGAGGTCAATATTTACTATAATCAAGAACTAAGGCTATGTATACAACGAAAAATTCTAATTTAATATAGTACAAGTTGTTCCAAATTAAGAGTATCCTGCACCGAACTATATGTAATATCATATTTATTTATTTAATTTGACCGACGAAAAAAGTTTCAAAAAGGTCGCAATGCTGATAAATACAACATATTTCAATCACAGTACATTTAAAGCCAAATTATAAAACTACATCGAAACAAAAAAGAGACTTAAATTTAATTTAGCTAGAATTCAGTAGCTTGATTCGTATTATAAGATAATTCAAAAATGTTTATGTTATTAGAAAAACTTCCTTGCAGAAAAATTGAACAGACAATTGAATCTGCAAGAGGTTCTGCGAAAAGCTAGATCGGAGAGATCTGCATTACAAGCACGCACTCGAAGTATACGAAAGTAGAATTGAGCAAATGTTACGTAAACATTTATATTATAATTTTAGTAGAAAAACTTTGCTAAGAACAGATAACGATTGAAGACTCGCTAAGTTACGGAAACCCTTATTACTGTTGATACTCCTATCCGAGTAGGTAGCTGAATAAGGGCTCCACACCGTAGAGCACTACTTAAAGATAGAAAGAAATGATTTCTTTTCATCTGAGAATAATAAGAATCTAGAGAAGTTTATATGCTATTTGATGTCGTTTGTGAAAAAGAGAAATAAAATGGGACCGAGATGGTTGCCCTGAGGTAGACTGGGGGTCACTCGAATTGGGTGTAATGTTAAAGTTCCAAGCGTACAATCTGATTACGATCTACAGATAAGATTCGAACCAAGATAAAAGCGTTCTTGTAGTTCTATAACCGTTTGATATTCATAGTACCAGCTGATGGTCTACTTGATCAAAGGCTTTGCTGAAATCGGTATAAATAGAGTCAAGCGATTCAGAAACAAACTGATAAGTAAACTAAAAGTCATCTAAAATGAAAAAATATTAAGTGATTGGTTATATAATCGAAGAAATACGTGTACACGAATGCAGAAATACCTCATTTTTGTATCAATGCATGCTGAAATTTAAACAGTCGGGTATATAATACTCACCTTTTACTCCTCGCTAATTTTTGAGTGTCATCCTCCTCGCCTAAAATCTCAACATTTCTTGCGCCGCCCATTTTTCTATGCCTTATCATCGTGCTGACACCTTCTTCGAAGTTATCCGGAATGTTCAACGGTAACGACGGATTTATGGCCAACTGCAGCATCCTCAACAGTAACATTTCCCTAACGTCTGGCGGTAGATAGTCCTCGTCGTCTTCCCGGTCGTTATTCTGTAGATGTCGAGAGGTTAAAAGCCTCGCCACTCTTCTGGTCGGCGTGTACGATTCCGGAGTAGGCGTAAACGATTGGTAATTGTACATGTTCTGCTGTTCCAGATTAAGATTTTGACCGACATAAGGCGCATTCATATCGTCGGATGCTTGACGTGGATAAACTAAAAGATTTGGATGATACAAGGGACGGTTTCGCTGTCCAAAGGTCTGTTGGTACCTCTTAGTGAGCGCACTGATCTGTTCTAAGCGACTCTGTCGTAGGATTAATTGATCTAGTAACTTTTGAAAATCCCTGGTGCTAACGGGTGGTTTTATCAAGTTGATTTCGTCTTCTTCGCCTAGATAATCCCGAGGAGCCGGTGTGACTCTAACCGGTATAGAATACGGCGCTTGATGGTATTGAGGCATCTGTCTAACGTAACCGTTCTCATCAATCCTAACTTGAATCGGTCTAAATCTTTGAGATTGTGACATATAAATCGACTGAACCGGATGGACATCTTCGTTATCGTAACGATTCGTTTGTTGCAATTGACCAAGCGGCACGAGGATGGTTCTTCCGTTCAGAGGATGTTTGATAGCAACCAGGGGCCCTTGCATTTGATACGGTTCCGTGTTGGCCGGACTTTGAACAACAACCGGAACTGAATTTAGGGTGGTGCTTGGAATATTCTCTGTTGACGTTTCCTCTTCGTATTCCTGATTACTTTTCGATGATGGATACCTAATTGTAGGTCTTTGGATTGTCGGTGCCAACGTGGATGAGGAAACGAATTTCGGACGAAGCGTCGTAAACAAAGGTCTCGTCGTGGATGCGGTGAACGAAGAACCGTAAACATCGACGACATCGCCATCACCTTGCGATTGGTGCGAGTTCAACGGCCGATTTTTAGAGTCGAAGTTCACTGGTTCGGGTTGTAATTGGCGTCGTAACAAATTCGATTTAACCTCTTCGCCGTCATCGTTTCTTCTAGCTGTGTATATTGGCAGTTCGGTTGGACGTGGAACGACGTCCGGTCTTAAGATCTGCCCTTCGGATCTTTGGTTAGTGTCCTCGGTTCTAATCGAGGACTTTTGCTGCAATAATATCCTCGGAGAAGAGGTTTTGTAGATGTTCACTCTATTTAATGGCGATTTTGACGCTTCGACGGCAGCTTTTATGAAATCAGAAATTTTTACAGAATCGGTTGTGGTCGTAAAAGGCGAACTAGTAGTTGTAGTGGTCATTCTTCGTTTAGGAATCGACTGTATTGCCACGCTACTAGTGCTACTACTAGCCGGAGTTGCTGGAGTATTCGTAGCCGTCGAATGGTAGAGGATGTTCGAAGGTCTTCTCGTTGTCGAGGACGATTGGGTCTTATTAATTTTCGGTATTCGTTGTACAACCGAAGATCCAGAAGATCCAGATAAATCGATAGATTGTCCGGAATCCGCTTTCGGTAGGATAATCTCGCTATTACTACCGTTATTCGTGCTGTACGACACCCGTTTTATTTCGCCCTTCTCGTCTATGTAACCGTACGTACCTTTGATATTCCCTAACACATCCCGGCTCTCGATTTTGAACGTACCGTCGTCCGCCTCATACCCGATAGTGTACGAACCGTCGTCGTTCACTTTCTTGATTTGTTTGACAATCTCCAGCTTACCGTTAGCTTCCGCCTCATCAAGATCCTCTTTTGAGGAAGCGGAGAGCGGCGTCGTCATCGAGTTCGTATCGTTGGCCAACAGTAATAGCAGGATGGATAATCGGCGTATTACCTAAAAACATTAATTTGCAGAAAAAAAAATTAAATTAAAGTAAAGAAAGGCAGACAGAACGTATAAATTTCACGGTAATACACGAGCATTTATAAAAATTACGGTATACCTGTTGCTTTGCTGCCATAATCACGCCTACGCTAAAATCTCATCACTAAATTTCAAACAAAGACCGGTATTTTCACCGACTGACGTGGGTGGAAGCCTCTAGGCCCTCTTTATAACTTAAGACGTCGACTGGGAGACCGTGAGATTTTCTCGGACATCCCCAACCTCCGATGGATACGCCAACCTTGACGGCTTCTCCCGCTCTTTTATACACTTACCAAACCATTAGTTTATTCGAAGCACCATCTCGTTACAATCATCTATGTATATGTATGTACGTCGAATCGTTCTTCTAGGCAATACAATATTACCATGCACGGTGAAGACTTTTCCTGGATTCAAGAACATAATGTTTGCGCATGATTCTTCTTTTCCCTTTTTTCTAAATAGTAGCGGTTTTAACGTCAGTATCATATTTAATTATTGTCGTCGCATATTTTACTAAAAAAAATATATACGAAGAAGCTTTTATTGTTAGTAATTGATTCCAGTGATATACCAGTATTCGGTTTATATATACAGAAGCCTATTACAGTACTTACTTAGCTTCAGGTTAACCGCAAAGCGAACGTACGTTCTACCTTTGATTTGGCGTGTAATTCAAATTACGCTCTTATATTAATTAATGCAGGCTGTTAACTATTATAATTATTTACAGTTAAAATTTTGAAATATTTACATACATGTTTCTTGTGTAGTTAAAATTGTACAACCCGAAATCGACACGTTATTAAATTTATGAATTATTAATACGAAAATTCATAAGATAATAGTGAATTTACAACAAAACCGATGCGGTAATACGGTATCGACGTGTGAATTGCAATTTAGAAGGATCTCGATACCGAAATGTTTAGTTCACACAAGAAGCATTACGAACGTTTTCACTTGTTGCTGTCAATTCCCATGGCTTACGTCTTAAACGTTGCCCATAATTTATATACTTATTTAGAGTTTCTTAAATGTTACCCATAACAGCCATTAACTCAGCTATTATTCATAAATAGAATATTACCGTACTACATATAAATATGCATACTTGAAAGATTAAAATGGTTTCCTGTGTTTACCGCAATAGGAAACGTATTTTAATTATGCCATTCACTACGCTCTAGATTGTTATTAAATATCAAAAACAGATAGAAATGATACGTTTGTGTGTCATTTGTCGCTGATTTTATCATCGTCCAGCAATTAAAACAATTAAACCGGTAGTAGTAGAAGATATATACAAGTTTCGTAGATGCGAACTGTCTTACAAAAGAATCGTTGCTAAACATTTCTTTTTCGCAAATCGAAATACTACGTCGTTCATTACCTATCTTATTGCGCCTCTTGTTTTCAAAATAGGCCGTTTCTCACGCGAGCCATTTTCTACTGCTGTACGCTCGTACTTAACAATTGATAATAATAAACAATACCGTGACAACCTTTCCCTGGCGATGTTATGCAAAACGAAAACAATTTTTTTATGTTTCTCAAATGCTTATTTTGCAAGTGGGATTCATTAAACGGTATACGTACTTTTTATCCAGCATATATAACTATATGAACAAGCAATATTAAGTTGAGAAAAACTGATGCCTACTTCGTAAATAGAACTCTGAGATTCTGCTTTCGTATAAATAAAAACAAAAAGTAAACAAAGCTTATCCTAAAGAAAATTATTTTACCAGTGTATTGCAGGTAATGTTATATAAGCGTTCCTTTAAATTGGTTAATAGTTCCTTATCAATATTTCTGAATTATTTGTATTCATTTGAATAAAGCTATAACAAAATATTTGTAGTATAGTTTTAGAATGTATGTGTATCTTATAGTTTATACATCCAAGTTTAACATTAAAAAATATAATAAACTAAAAATAAAATCCAATACAAGCTTAAGGGTAAGTAGATCGCGATAAAGGGAGATTACCATTTTCATCATAGTGCCATCTATAACCAATATCTAATATACGTAACTAGTCATCGAGAGATGGCACCACATATATCAAAGTTAACAATATACTGGGAATTGCGTTAATTATAAAAATTGACCGAAATTTATTTCAAAAGATTTTAGAAATTTCTAGAAATCGAATTGCAAAACTGTTTTTGTAATTAGAATTTGTTTGAACGAATAAATCGAAAATTAGTAAAACAGGTAGTTATCACTTTTCGATTCACTCTCTGATATTTCTGTTTCTAATTGAATGTTTAGGGTTGGAACAATGAATGACAAGTCTTTAATTTCGGAAGATACGCAAATGATATTTAGTTTATTTTTTTTAATATAAAATGTTTTTGCAACATTCGCTAGTTAACTTCCAAGCAAGAATTTCAATTTTATGCTTGAGATAATTAAATATGGTGATGTGACGCGCTGGCGCTGTTCAAAATGTGTATATTTATATCAATCAAAGCTAAATCGGTGGCTCCGAATGACTATTCAAATTCAATTGCAGAATAGACCCTAGAATGAAAATTAATGCAAAAAAATGTTCAAAATAAAGGAATATGCTTGTGATATCGTTTAGGAATTTTTGATTTCTTAGATTTGTTGTTGTGCTCGTATAGAATCGGCATTGGTTCACCCGAACCGACTCTCCCACTTCCGTAGTTTACAAGTGACATTTTTTTGTGTTATTCCATGTATACAAAAATAAAATGTAATAATTAGTTAAAAGTAAGTTGGATTTTTCTCTGTTGCGAATAATCTAGTGATAAAAAGTCAAACCGGACGAATCGTGCGAATAGTAATCAGCGCCGACAGTTTTGCCGCAGATACGACCCGGGTTTATTATACGTATATTTTTTGACATGGCGCTGCTTTACTATTATAATACTATCGTTAATTCAGTCGGTAAAAAGATTTCTTATGGGAATAAATGGCTCGTCGTGTAAAAGACGTGAAAATGCGTGCGATCGACAATTTTGACTGTGTTAGGTGCGATTTATATGACTCTAAGCGTGCATCGATGTGCTTTCCTAGCGATATCGTATAACCTTGATGGCTACTATAAGCTAAGTGTTAGTTGTTGTAGATTTTAAAAAGAATGGACGAACTATCATCAGTAGTGGTAGATCCCGAGGAATTGATGGACCTAGATGAGGGAGACGGTTCTGATCTTGATGAGGACGAAGAAGATGTTATCGAGGATACGTTACCGTCTCCCTTGCAATTACCATCTTCTGGGCCAGCATCTACGGCTACCTCGGTAGCTTCTTCGCCGCCAACAAATGACGATGTACCGCCGGTATTTAATTTTACTGGCAAACCTCTTAATATCAAGAGGGGTCGTGGAAGACCACGTAGAGAAGGAGGTGCGTAGCATTTTAAAATGTAGCATGAGGATTGTAGGTTTTTTACGTTAGTTAACATTTTCAAAGTGGTTGTAAATTTCTCTTGCAATTACCTTCAATGTCTAGACTGCGAGAAACTAAAATAATGTATCAATTTTGCTATGTCAACTTGTTTGAATGACTCATTTATCAAACAAGGATTTGAGAAGATATAAACTAAAGCCAAGTTAGCACCTCTAATGTGCACTATAATGCAATTATAATACTTTTGGTGTAAAGTTTTTCGACATACAATAAAATCCTACTTGGTATTTTGTATTTTCAAAATTTCATGAAACAGTCTACAAGTCTTGCGAAAAGTAACAGAAACCTGTAGTGTTTTACTAATATTGATACTACATTGAATTGTAAGATGGGGTTTATTTGTTTAAAAAATTATTATATTTCATTGCGAGGTGCAATTTCATTTGGTTCAATTTTCAATTGTCTTATAAACATATATTGGAAATAGTAAATTGATGAAAACAAACAAAAATTAGAGATAAAAAGACATAGTCGGTTACAAAATGACTTCATATTTCTTATTGTATTATATCGTATCTGCTTCAAGTACTAATAGAATTGTTAAAATTGAATATTAATTTTATTGTATATTTTCTCTAGAAAGAAAGTTCTAAAAAGAATATTGTGTTTGATTAATCCGCGCCATCTATGCGGTTGTAGAGGAACTTGCCAACTTTCGGTGAAATTTCACAGATCGCTGTAAAAAATATTTGGTGCCCATGGAAAATTATTTATACTTTTGCTAACAGCTGATTGGTACATTGAAGTTTGGCAATTGGTGACATGATTTAACGACAAACTTACAAATTTTCATTATACTTTTATATACCTCTTTTAGCGTAAATAAATTTGAATTGTGATATAAAGGAAAGTTTAATTGGAATATGTTATAGACAGTGCTCTATTATCTAATTATCGGAGTGTTATAGTTAGTTCACACCTTAGGTGACATTAAGAGTACAATTCTTATAATTAGAAAAATAACATGGCTAGATGGTCTGAAACTCCTCTATTAAGATTTCTTACTTCTAATGTTTGACACATATTTACAATAACTCTTGGTTTGACAGTGTAATTAACTAATTACACGTTGAATTAGTGTGAAACTACCGTTGGCTTTGTAATTGATAAATTCTGTCTTTCCTTGTAATTCCAATGTTAAAATTTATGGAAAATTTGTTATAGTTTCCTGTAAGATTCGAACCCACTCCTATTCTCTAGATAAGCGCGTTGCCAATTACGCAACAGAGACCGTAAAATGGAATCACTTTGAATACCTTAGTGTGACGATGCCTGTAGATAGACCGTAATACCTGAGCAGATACAATATTAGTGATCCTACCGAAAACCATAAGAAATTTTTCATTAAATTTTAACGTTAAAACTTATAAGAGAAGTCAGAATTGAAATATTTGACTGATCTAGAAAATGCAAAAAATACATGAAATGAAATAACTAACTAATTTCATTCTGGTCAAATTATTCTCTATCGCTACAACAACCGCGACATAGCCTATGAGTAAGTGGAACGTATTCCTACGTTAGCTCTGTAAGTGGAAAAGGATAGAGATACCTCATAAAACTTTGCACTGTCGTAAGGTGCGAACAAGCAATAGTTATCTTCGCTATTTTATAATCAGTGGAATTGTTTACATCGTGCCCCGATAATTTTGAACACCCGGTATATATATATATATAAAATATCTACGGGTTTTTTTTTTGAAAAGGTTGGTTTATGACAAGAGTTTGAATATTCGACTTTTTTTTAACTAACAGGAAAACCTATTCCGAGGCGACAGAGTTCAGGTGTTCGCATGAAACGCTGGAGGCCCCATGGATATTCTGGTAGAGGCGTGCCAAAGAGAGTGAAAAGTTTCGATAGGGACTATGAGTCGCCAATAACACCGTCACCGGTTGATGAAATATCGCTACTAGATCCGGAAACCGGAGCTTTAATCTTAAGCGATCGAGAGAAACCAAATCCACACACCGAAGAACTGCCTTACGCTCCGGAACAATGGTAAGATAATATTTGATTACATCTTCTATATTTACTATTTGCGCGATGATAATGTTTATTGATAAATTACATCTTATAATGATTCAATGCAGAGATAGCATAAAGGCCGATTTGTTAATTTGCAGTTGCACTTATTTGTGATTTTGATAACATTGGTTAAATGTTGTATTCTTATTAATATTGGAAGAGCCTGATACGTACTTAGGCTCCTTAGAATCATGTTATATACTTATGTTGATGTTTTCAGTTTAGCAGACTCGCTAATCTATAGCTATTAAAAAAAACTTTGATCATGTTCTGGATACCAATGATTCTCTGAATATTCTCTATTGTTTTCACTCATATTTTTCAGCTCAATCTGACGATTCACTGTTTTTCCCATTCACTTTCCTTATCCATACAAAATTTTCCACGTTTAATTTTCACTCTCCATGAAAATACTAAGATATGGTAGAAGGCGCAGAACTTTATGACCATATTTCTTTGCAAGTTGATCTATTTCATACACCAGCACAGATTTATTTTTATTTTAATTATACATATACCCAATGTTGTAGATGCTCGCTGTAAAGAAAAAAAAAACAATTAATTACAGTACTATAACAAAGATAAGAGATACGCCATTATCACGCTCTGCTTTGTAATTTGCAATATGCTTTATTTAGAAAACGCTTCCGGTAATAAGTTATGAAAATTTTTAAGCACAACTCAAGAGTAGCAAACACAACGAAAACATCCTAAATAACTCTGAATGATAGAAGTAAACAAGTGTAACATAGACAACAGCAAAGAGAAACCGATGCCAACGCTAAAAGTTTCGGACGACCATCAATTCCATCTAGCGTGAGAACAGAAAAATACTCATTGAAATTGAATTTCAATTTGCTTGAATTTAGTATTTTTGTATTGTAAACTATATTCTATTATCTGTGACTCACAATTAAAAGTAAAAAGGTAAAATCCATTTATTTTGTAACTTTTATGTAAAATGCTTTGACATTAGTCTAAAGCAAGATATCGAAATCAAGTATTTTATTCACGTATAAAGTTTTCTAAAAAAATCAACATGAAAACATGCTAAATATCAATTTATACTACTAAAAAACAATACTTTTTATTTGATAACCTTAAATACAGAGTAATAACATTGTTTATTTTAATAATTTATACATACAATTCATTATATGTTACATAAGTATTATTTAATATAAAATTAGAAAAGGAAAACTAAGTTAATGTATAACCGAAAACAGATACACCAATACCCAATAAACGTAAACATATTTGATTTACAAGAAACCTTACACTACACAACAGTGTGAAATGTAGGGACATTTTGGTGATATCTATAGTGACATTTACCGTGAGGACAAGTTATAAAAATGCCACAAAACGTATATTTATATCCAAACTTTGCCCATCTCACTTACAACCCCCTAAAGTGTAAATAAAGTACAATCTGTCAACGTAGCGCAAGTCATTTTTAGTACAGTCAACACAATTTTAGATTTACTGTTGACACATTCTACGCATTCAACCTTGGTTGCGTTCTATTATTTTTTTAGAAGTTCTGTTGATGAAGTGCAATGAAAATCTTATACAAAGTGTCCAATTGCAAGTGCACCGGGTTGGCAACACAAAAATCCCTGCTTCGAAGAAAAATAGTTTAGTTTTATTTCTATATGTTGGACAGGTTTACGTTAACCCGTCCCACTGCTGTCAGTTTTCAGTCATTATTGTATTTATGCTTTTGTTAGTGATTCTATCAGCTTTTGCGTTTATTTCTTTAATCGGTACCCTTTAATCTGTTGTCTGTAATCATTATACTAACTGTCTTTTTCAAGACAATGCCGTTTACATTACAGCAAGATACATTTATTGTGATGGCGCATTTTCGAAGTGCGACATTAACCGAAAATGGAAACTGGGAATATTCACTCCCCTCATGCTTTTAACAGTTCCATAATGAGTATCCTGATGTGATGATAGCTTATGAAACATTGTAATAGACTGGTAAAGAGGTTTCTGGAAACTGGTAGCGTTACAAAACGGAAGGCTGATCAAGCACCATCTGTGCTGACAGAAGATGAGTTGATATCAGGCAGCGAATGGATGTTAGTCCTAACAAATCTGAAAATTGGCACTGCAAACAGGTACCCGTGCGATTCAGAGAATATTCCTTTTTCATATTTATCAAAATTGTAGGTATTTCTCGTGGAAGTGCATCTGCATCCCCACAAAATTCTAATTATGCAACATTTACGTGTGCAAGATTTTGAACAACGACAACATTTCTGTCGCTGGTTTAATGAAACTCTAGGAGACGATGATTTAGATCGCAGCTTTTTTTCTGATGAAGCCTGGTTCCATTTGTCAGGATACGTAAACTCTCAAAATTATCGTACATGGTCAGTAGAAAATCCACATGTTTTTGTAGAAACTGATCTCTACCCTATTAAAGTTGGCGTTTGGATCGCCATGTCAAGAAGGTGTATTATAGGACCAATCTTTTCTCACGACACAATAAATGCAGTGCGATATAGAGAAATGCTACTAGAACCGTGTATAAATAGCTTAGGCGATGAAGAACTGACTCGTGGATATTTTCAACAAGATGGAACCCCAGCGCATACTGCACGTACTACATTAAATTATCTAGAAAAATTTTATGAAGATAGATTGATAAGTTACGATCGCTGGCCTGCATATTCACCGGATTTAACTCCTGTGGATTTCTTCCTGTTTGGTTATCTGAAGAATAAAGTTTACAGCAATCGGCTTCATAATTTAGATGAGCTGCAAGCTGCAATAACACATGAAAAATATTACAGAAGAAATGCTGCAGAATGTGTTCAATAATATAAGAAGACGAGTAAATTTATGTTTGCAACATAATCGTGCACGTTTTGAAGATCATTTGTAATTTATTTTAACCATATGTCCCCTTAACTCTTTTGCTTGTTACAGCTGTAGAATTTGATATTTTTCTACGTATTGCGACCTTATTGTACTGCTTTTTGTTCTTTGTGAAAAACTTATAAAAATAAATTTCTTATACTTATTTGCAATTTCTAATTTTCTTAATTGTATGGGTAGTATTTATCTATCTATCTATATCAAGTTAGTAAATTTAATGATCATCAGTATTTCGTTTTTAAAAAAAAGTTATCAATTCAGCAATGGAATTGAATAGAATACATGAAATTTAATTATAAAGGTTATGAATGCAAACCATGCTAACATAACCTTTACATAAGATATTCATTTTTAACAACTAAACATAATAAGAATGAAGTTACCAAGTCAAGGCAGGCAATATTACAGTCTTACCAAATTAAATCTGGCGTTGCCAACCTGGTGCACTTGACCTTGGACACCCAGTATAAACAAACTGATGGTTAATCAGACATCTAACATTGAACAGTAGTTGCAGCATCAAGTCTATAAGTTAGGCTTCAAACTCAAAAAAAAAAGGAAGATAGTTTCTAAATCCTGAAATTAATGATAGAAATCGATTTTAGCAAAATATATTTATAAAATGGAATCCGTGCTACATAATTCAAAAAAAAAATACTATCGTTCCAAGGGATCTTTACCAGGGATTGTCATTTATTTTTTTTACCCGAATAAAATCGGTACGTTACAGTCAAATTAAGGTATATAGTACGAACAATGCGATCGATATGTGGAAGTATAGAAATTTCATAATTCACAAATGTCAATTAGAAAAACATAACCTTAATTTTCTGAATTTGCGTTTAACATATACTTATTATAAGGTAATTGAATTAATGAAAATTTGTCCATGTTGAGATTATAAAGTATTATCAGAAAAATGTAAAAATATTAATATGATAAATATTGGTTGTGAAATGTGTATATTTAATACCAATTTCATTAAGGTAAGAAATTAGTATATTACTCAATTTTTATTTAAATAAATGCAGTGTAATTACTTTGTTTAAAGATTGTACATCTTTTATTTGAAACTTTACTAATGCAGGAAATTACTTTCCTTAATATTTTTAAGTAAATGGACTGTGGGCATACTTCTTTATATATTTTGCTCAAGATATAATAATGTAAAATGAAATTAAATAAGTCATAATTCATATTGACATCTAAAAATATCCCATGTAATGAGAGCAAATTATACCATTTTTAAATCAGATCTTCTGTATGATATACACAACTGCTTCATACTTCTTCGTTGCATGTGGGCAACGCATCTCTCTATGTTCCAAATAATTTATCGTCACAATATCCGGCTCTTCCAATATATGTATTGTAATACGATTTTTTTTCTTGACTAAATCAACTCAATAACATTAAATTCATATTGGTAAGGAGGTAAGCGTAAAGCTTCATGCACACGTTCCCTTAATAAATTGTCAATCACGTACACTTCTTTTTCTTTTACTTAATTTACTAATTCTTCCATATTGCTAAAATCATTTTTGTCTTCTATTTAAGTATGTATATACAGGTAAATCACTGTAGGATGGCGAGAGCCGGTGCATTCCGATTGTGTATTCGTGCGAGGTCGCTGAATGAGAAAGCGGTAGTTACTATGATCGTAGGCGTAACACAAAATTTGTAAACAATCGACAATTAAGTAATAGTTACAAAATAAACTAGTTTACTTATACACAATTAAACTAAATATTAAATCATTTAATAAAAACACAATTTAAATCTTTCTAGAATGTATTTCAAACCACATTCAACATTTATAAACATATGTGGAGTGGCAATGTACGCCACTGCTACCGTTTGAATTTAACATCAATTGAGCCATTGCGTATTCTCTCTTCTCGTTACGTTACGATGATCAACCTGTACATACTTCATCAAGTTCTTTAAAATATGATTTTTTGTTTTCCGTATATTTTCTTTAAAAAAATACCTTCGATGGACGTAGCTTCTATACGTTTCTAAACCAAACTTAAAAGGGTTCCTAAACAGAGCTTGCTAGTATATACAATTTTACTTGTTTGCGACTCCAAATTTACTGATTTTGAGGTAACATGTTTATGTATAAACAATACAGTAGTATATAAGGATTATTGAAGTGTCCGATTATATGCATACATAGATATATTATAAAGAGTATTTCGTGCTTCCATTTTAACCAGCTCTAGCACATCATCTGTTTTTAGTGTGGTCGGACTCTACTACACAGTTACTCTACAGAGTTCTACTCCTTCCTCCAACTAATGGATTGCCCCTAAGTAGCAGCTACATTTTAAAAAGAAAAAAAAAGATAAACCTAAATACTTATTAAGTGTGTAATTAGTATATCTTGTAGTACATCAACAGGTAGTAATAGTCTCTCCCCTTTTCATGTTTTTACAACACCAGAAATAATTGCGAATATTCAGCAGTATCTGCTGCGATTGCGAACGCGAGCCCTTCTTTGCTATTTTCTACAAAAATGATTGAATTAGGGCAATGTGGTAAGAAAAAGAATTGTTAAATATTCAAAAATCAGCGCAATTACTCTTAAAATAACAGATCCTTCAAGTAATGTGGCAAAAGTTGTAAAAATAAAATCAGCAAACAACCTCAAACGGCAAACCGCTTGTTTTGACATTTGAGATTCAAAATGTTGCTGACCATAGTATATATATACACATAACATTTGATAAAGCGCTATTTCTGCATGTTTTTTTCCTTTTCAATATAAATACAGCGTAATCTTCGTATGCCGTTGCTTATATCAAACGGCTAACAGACAAATATTTGTACTTTCAAATATGTTTTTATCTCTCGTTGTCACATAGAAACTATACGAGACAAGTTAGATTACGTAATATGACATGCGAGTATTATTCTAACGCAAATCAAAGACGTGTGGGTAAAGATCCGTTGGACCGATATTTTTCTTATACGTAATATTAGCAGCAGCTATATACCGTTCTGGTGGTCGAACGTTTAGCATACTTACCTTTTTATCCGAAGGATGCGGGTTCAAACCCCGACCGTGTTGGCTTTTTTAAACAACAACGATACCTTAAGCAAGACAAAAAATGGACAAAAAATCAATACGTTGTACTAACCCCACCATCTACTTTAACATTCCATATACACCCAGGGATATGAATATGAGGCACCCTTTAGATGTTTTAATATAGCGGCATTAACAGACAAATAGTCTTTATCTGCCATGGAAGGGTTGGTGGGAGAAATACCGTTGTTAATCCATTTATTGCTGTATTTGCGGAACTAAATCTATTTTACACTTAGTATAGTTCGGTGAAGTGACCGGTAAACATCAGTATTTCTATTTTAAATTATATGTGCGTTTATTATTGGCAAATAAAAATATTTATTCGTGATTAGTTTATGTGTATATAACTGAAAATGCCGAAATCTAAACAAGTTTCTGAGTTTAAAGGTGCGCAAATTATTACACTACATGCCGAGGGATTATCCCAAGTGATTAGTAAAAAAGTAAAATGTGTACGGTGCGCCGTACAGACAACTCTAAAGCGTTACCAAGAAACAGGGAGTACTAAATCAAGACCGGGAAGAGGTCCAAAACGTAAAACGACAGAAAAGGAGGACCGGTGGTTTCAACGACACTACAAAATCGATGTCAACTAGCAATAGATTTGGCTGGCGCGTTAAATCGACAACTCAACGTTAATTTATCGCCTAAGACAGTAAGTAGACTTAGAGAAGTCGATCTATCATCGAGAAAAGCTAGAAAGAAACCGTGGATGTCTGACGTAAATAAAAATAAACGATTAGCATGGGCTCATAAACACAAATCGTGGACAGAGAAGGACTGGGCGAATGTGATTTGGACAGATGAGTGTAATGTAGAGGTAAATATAATTAAACGTTTTATATTCAATATAAGGTAACTATTTTATAGAAATTTAAACGAATTGTGTTAAAAGAAAATCGACAGTTGAAAGAATTAACTGGATAGGTTTATTGCAGATTTTTGGTACACCTGGTCCCGTGCTAGTGCGTCGGAGGCCTGGTGAAGAACACCATGCCGATTGTGTGGTGCCTACCATCAAACATGGTGACAGTAGTGTCATGATATGGGGATGTATGACGTCGACAGGGGTTGGAGAGATGTTCGTGTGCACTGGTAGAATGAACTCGAGGACCTACGCCAGCATGTTAGATGAAGCTCTTACTGCCGTCAATTGAAAAATTATTCGGAATGAATAGCGTGGTTCCGGGAAGCGAACATTGACATCTTAGAATGGCCACCCTAAAGCCCGGATCTAAATCTGATCGAGCATTTGTGGGCTATTATTAAGCGAAAAGTATGAGAGCACAAATGCAAATCTAAACAAGAATTAAAAGCAATATTTGAAATACTATGAGAGGACATTCCAACTTCAACCTGCCATATGTTAGTGGCCAGTTTACCTAAAAGAATTGAAGCTGTCATAAAAACCCGCGGGGGGCCAACCAAATATTGATTTTCTAGTCTTTAGTAATAAATATTTGCTTTTATAATATTTGTTTTATTTGTTCATTGTTTATCTTAAAGATAATTGAAAAAAATGGGGTGCTCGATTAAAGTTAATTAACGCTAATTAACTTTAATCAGTGTAATACATCTACATATAGACGTAAAATATAATAAATAAATAAAATAATATATACACTTTGCATATATCCGGTCTCTATTAATTAGTATACTTGAACATGCTTCCGACCACAATAACGCGTACTCCGCGCATCTCCCTCTATCTCTCTCTTCATCACAAGATGTTCTATTGGCACATCCAGTATTGTGTTCTCAACGCCCTCCATTCATTCCTACATGTATATTTACCCAAACGACATTATTTGATCTCAAATAACCAGTTAATTGCCTATTTTTAGGATTGCACTACGCTAAATTAGTAATACATTTAATTCATATTTTTTTCCACTTTTTCTTTATTTCCTATTCAGAACGATATTATTTTTTTTTTCAGTACATAAATGGATGACAACATTTGCACTTAGAATGTGGAATATTGCTTACCTACATAAAATCAACCTTTTCCTACCTTAGTTCCTAGCCGAAATCGAATAAAGCCCAAACTTACGTCAGACTGGAAAGTTCAACAGTCAGCGTCAACTTTGACAGTTGACCGATGACGTTCGAATCAAAGACTGGATTGCCAAGTACCATTCTTTCATAGGTACCAAACACAGAAAATCAGACGCCAAAAATTAAAAAAAAATTGTCTTGATAATCAACTGATTTAATTCTATTCAGTTTCTTTTGTAGACGAAAGTTTAGTTGAACGATCGAATGAAAAAGTACTCGTTTTCTAGAAGTAGCACTTTGGTACTGCAGTACTAAAACAATTTTACAAGTGCTCTGGCAAATGCTGAATTAGAGTGTGCTTTTCTATTGGATAAGGTGACGATACCGTATCAATGCGATTTGTGACACCTTAAAAGTCCGTACCTCTCCATTAATCTCTTGTACCATGTTTTAATGGTACTTTGAAGTATTATCAAGTTCTTTCTATATGTCGAACAATATATAACATTTTTTAAATAAATATCTGCAGGAATTAGTATTACTTGGAAGTTGAAAATGCGGATGTGTAAAATTGTCTGTTTCCATATTTTGATTAGCTCTAATAAGAGAATAATATATTAAACGTCTGTAAATGAATTTATTAGTGGATGTTAAAATTCAATGTTGTTTAAATGGAATTTTGCAAGAATCGTTATGCTTTGACATCGTAATTGTTCTATTAGCATTCATTTGTAAACTCTCTCTTTTACTATGGTTGTTAAACCCTCCCAAAATACTATGACGTAGTTGATAATCGAGTAAAATAATGCATAGTATGCCACTAGTGATGCCTTCAAAATGTTTTTTACTGTTCGTATTCTAGGCCTGGAAAAGTTTGCGGCTTTTGCAATCTAGGCGAAAGAAGTCAGTTGGGACAAGGCGAAATGCTGCGACTAACTTGTCCGGAAGGTTTTATACCTCAACGGATCGTTTCGGACACACCCGACCAGCATATTGCCGAGCAGACACCCGAACGTGACATGGGCGATAAGAGTCCCCGAGGGCCAGTCACTTGTAGACGGCAGAAGAGCTTCAACAAGTGTAGGCATCCGTCGATGACCAGCGAATACGTCGATGAGCTGACTATCATCGGTCATTCGGAGGAGCCAGACGTTAACGCCGTCTTCGAGGCGTCCGGCCATTTCTACGTTCATAGGAACTGCGCGCTCTGGTCGAACGGCGTCGTCCGAAAAGAGAACATGGCACTGGAAAACGTCGGACAGGCGTTGCTGTTGAGTGCCGCGAAAAAGTGCTCACATTGCAACCATTATGGCGCGAGTCTTCCCTGTAAGAAAGACGGCTGCGGTAAGATGTATCATTTTCCGTGCGCGACCGCTTCAGGTGCCTTTCAAGAACTTTCCGCGTTAATCGCCTTCTGCGCCAATCATCTTACGCAAGCTGCGTTGATGTGCGAAGGTAAACGGTGGCTGCGATGAATCTTTTTTCTTTGATGTAATTCGTTTTTCTTTTACGTATAGGTTCCGTTTGCTTTACTTGCAAGACCCTAGGTGATATTTCGAATTTAATGTACTGTTCCGTTTGCGGCGAGCACTACCACGGGACCTGCGTCGGATTAGCTCAGATGCCGGGCGTCCGCGCCGGCTGGCAGTGCCGAAAATGCAGGGTATGCCAGGTGTGTCGGATGATCGGCGACGAAAGTAAGCTGATGGCCTGCGAACAGTGCGACAAGGTTTACCACGCGATGTGTCAAAGGCCAGTCGTCACCTCTATACCGAAATACGGATGGAAGTGCAGGGTAAGTTGGAAAACTGTTTTTACAATATCGTCTATTTATCTTTTTTTCTCCTTTCTTTTAGTGTTGTAGAGTATGCGGAGATTGCGGATCGAGAACTCCGGGAGCCGGATTGTCGTCGCGATGGCATTCCCATTATACTGTCTGTGATTCTTGCTACCAACAGAGGAACAAAGGATATTCCTGCCCTCTTTGCCATCGTGCCTATCGGGCTCACGCCTACCGGGAGATGGTTCAATGCGTCCTGTGTCGCAAGTACGTGCTTTCCAAGTAAATTATTCTTGTTTACAATGAGCGAACGGACCATTTCAGAAGAAACATATGCCAAATAGACGTCATTAAGTGATACGTTGAATGTTTCACGTAGCGCATGTAATTCTTTGTACCTATTATCCTATTCTTATTCGTCGTAGTTTCTATTAACCAAGTTGTCATTTATTTTTCTATTGTCGATTTTTGTTTGTGTCAAAACCAACCTATATAGAAACGGTTAAGATTTCAATTTTTTGGAATATTATAGAACGAAATTTTTTTCTCCCTCCATTTAACTGAGATTTTTACTCACTTTGATCAACATCAATTTCGGATGAAGATTTTTTTAGTTTATGAAATTCGCCTTAGCAATTAACCAATGCCGAATTAGTGAATTAAAAGATTATGCTATCTAACGCTATGTTCTTAAAATTGAATCGACTATAGTTTGATTTCTCGTTTTTTTTTCAATTGTAAATCGTCTAGGTTCGTGCATGGAACTTGCGATCCAGAAGCAGACCTAACTACTTATCACCTAAGGAAGGAAGCCCATCCCGAATACGAGTACGTTTGCAGTATTTGTAAGAACAGGACGCAACAAGGACGTCCTATGTTATCCAAACGAAACAGTAAGCTGTAAACGATATCGCGACGAGATCTATTTCGCGTCTAATCCGGACATGCATTTTTCTTCGCACAGGTACCGAAGATCCCGGAGGCGATTCCTTATCCGCCTCTCAGGAATCTCTTTATGACGACGTATACGAATACGATCCGGAGCGTTGCGCTTCCGAGGACGCATTCAAGGGGATCGGATTGGGCCGCGGAAAGCCGTATAGCGCGAGCAAGATCGCCAAGAAGCGCCTCGGCCTGAGCACGGGCGCACCTGGCCGGCCGAAAGGCGTCGGAAAAGGGTTGCCCGGCAAGGTTGGTTTCATGAAACGTCAACGGCTCACCGAGTTCGGCCGGAAACGTGGTCCGAAGGCAAAGATGAGGGGTATCTTCGGCGTTCCCGGCGTCGGCCTGCAGCGCCCCGTCTCGGACGGCAATAAAGCGGACGAGGAGCCGGGCATCGAGAATCGCCTTATACTGTGCTCGGCGAAGGATAAGTTTGTGCTGACGCAGGACATTTGCGTGATGTGCGGAGCGCTCGGCACTGACCAGGAGGGTTGTCTGATCGCATGCGTTCAATGCGGCCAATGCTACCATCCTTACTGCGTGAACGTGAAGGTAACGAAGGTGATATTGCAGAAGGGCTGGCGCTGTTTGGATTGCACCGTGTGCGAGGGTTGCGGGCAGCGGAACGACGAAGGTAGATTGCTGCTTTGCGATGATTGCGACATATCGTATCACATTTACTGTATGGATCCGCCGTTGAATTACGTACCACAAGGTATGGGCTAGATAATAATGCTCGGTTCTTTTTTGCTTTGTTTTAAATAACATGCGGGACGGCGCTATAGTTTCGCGATTTTATGCCTGGTTTCTGAAAGCATAGTTATCGGTTTTATAATGTTATAGATTCGATAAACTGCAAACATCGTTCCACAAGTTATCGCACCTGTGGGGCTCAGATAATAATATCTGATGCATGGTCAGCTCGCTCAACTATTTCGGATATTTACGTACTTCGTTTTCCACGAGTAGTTTGTTATTAAGCTTAAGTTTTCCACATTCTTTATTAATAAAACGTGAACCCTATCGAAAGTAATTACATACTTAAATTTAAATCAATATTAACAAATATTGTGGTGGAAAAACACTTTTTCGCTGCAAACCAAGCCGTTTCTCCTTCAATACTGCATAGAATCGGGTCAATAAACTGCTGTAATATTGCCTCGAGATCGTCCTTCCCTTCTGCTGAGAGTCGATGAGGATCACACCTTGAAAATCCCAAAAAATGGTCGACATGACCATTCTAGTCGATGGAACGGTCTTAGCTTTCGGAGCTGATTCGTCCGGAAAAGTCTACTCCTTCGACTGTTCCTTGGTCTTCAGTATGTGGTGGTGGATCCAAGTCTCATCCAGATCTTGGCCAGATACTCCTCCGAAACGGTAACCCGATTTCGATTTTGCTCCGGTGTGAGCATCACATCGAAAGCTTCTTCATCCCAAAATTTTGTGTAGGATATGACCAAAGCGTTCTTCTGAGATGTCTGTTGTCTCTCCTATCTCTTTCAGCTTCAGTCGGCGATCGGCATCATGAATCTTGTCGACCATTTTATCATTGGTAGCAATTTCTGGGCGCCCACAGCGTGGTTCGTTACTTGTGCTTGTGCGGCCACGTTTGAACTCGCTCACCCAGAAGCTGATGGTCGAAATTGATGGAGTACATCCCCCATGAACCTCTGGCAAAATATTTCGAATTTCCGTGGCCGTTTTCCCAGCCATCCAGTAATGTTTTATCACTGCACGAAATGTAGTGCAAAATTTTATCCATTTTTGCGAAACCGCCTGACTTGTCACACAAAACACCCTTAAACAACAACTGTTGACAATAGACGTCTGAAAATTTGACAGTTGTAAAAAAGGTTACCCTTCCCGACCAATCTTTTCACCTCAACCTTTGTGTGCCATCTCTTGCCGATTTTGGAAACATTTCAGGTCGCCCTCGTATATAACGTTGCTTCTGGCTGTTTTTTTTTTTAATATCGTATAAAAAGTAGAGTTATTTTGCAACCGTAGCTTCTGTTTGTGTTTCGGAATTGTACTTTTTTTACCGATATTGAACAGTAATTATTTTCAAAAATAAAAGGTTTCGTTAACTTTAGTTTTTCTTCAGTATCTTCCATTTTCTAAATAGACTCCCTAGTTTTCAATCATTTTTTTTTCGCCTTGATTTGACGCAAAGAAGCGCGAAATATGCAGAAGATGTAGTTATCTCTCGTGCTCTACGTTACATTATATTTACTGAACCAATATTTATACAATATTAATAATTTGTGGAATTGTCGTTTCAGAAACAGAGTTTGAACTTATGGAATCTATCCGGTAGCTATTGAATCCATAAAAATACATTTTAGAAACTGGCCATTAATCTGTTAATATCTGTTGTACCTGTATTATATTATAGACATAAAATTAGCGATAAACCATATTTTATACATTAGTAAAAGATATTGAAAAAAAATAACGCAATATTTTCCAGCCTTCTAGAAAAAATATACAAGGTGTTATCCTATTCAAAAGGTTGAAATAATATCCATAAAATTCTGAAACGATTTGGATAACCGTCTATTATATTCATATAATAAACAAATACTTTTAATAATTCGAAAAAAAGGCGTTTAGCTAATTATCATTTGTAGGGACATGGAAATGCAAATGGTGTGTCGTTTGCCAGACGTGCGGTTCCACCGATCCGGGCTTCAACTGTAATTGGATGAACAGCTTCAGCGAGTGCGGCCCATGCGCTTCGCACCAGACGTGCGCCAGCTGTTCGGAATCGTACGCCGACGGCGACCTCATCATCCAATGCGTGCAGTGCGAACGATGGCTGCACGGCGCGTGCGACGCGATCAAAACAGAGGCGGACGCGGAGAAGTGCGCCGAGGACGGTTACAATTGCGTCCTATGCCGGCCTCGGGATGTACCACCACCACATCTGTTGCCGGCGCCTGCACCGAAACCGCCTAGTCCGACGAAATCGCCTGAGGTCAAATCGAACGCGCAGTACTACATCGACGGCGTCTATCTAAGCGAAACGGGCCATTCGATGATCAAATCGTTATCGTTGGAGCAGCAGATCGGCACGAGGAAGAAGAGGAAAAAGATCTCGTCCATGCAGGATAAGGAGGCGGGGATCATGGCGACAATCGAGTCGGTCATCGCGGGGAGTAGCGGAGGTGAGACGGATACGAAACATTTTTAGATCGCTGGAAGCTTCACTTACTTTCCGAAAGATAGTATATATTTTTTTGTAAAAATTTTGGAAGTTCTACAAAAAAGCGATCTAACTGCAGCATTTTTGTTTACGCGGAGCATTTTCAAAGTTGCGGGTCAAAAGTAAAAGCATAGATCACGGCGTCTATTTTGCGTTCGTTTCGTTTATTTCTATTAATTAATGTTTGTCGTATACACTGTGCTGTTGAAATCAGCCTACATCTGTTGACGGCTTTGGTTAGATTATAGAATACTAATACGTAACGACATTCGCTTAAAATGTCTGCAGAGGTAAATAGCCAGGTAGCATAAATGGTAAATAAAATATATCCACAGAATAAAGAGAAAGGACAAAATTGAAAAATGAGTCAAATTTTTAACGCGCAGAATTTAAAATACCACTTTGACATACCCACTTGTTGTTTATGGTAATAAACATTATTGTTCTATTTCTTTTATTATATTGTTTAGAAATTTTTTTAAGGTTTTGTTTGTTTCATATATTTAGTGTTGTGTAGTGTTAGAGTGCAGAATATTTTATTTTGAAATAGTAGAGAGTGGTTTTATATGATCAACGCTAGTTTGAATTTCCTACTTTGCTATTTTTTTTTCGGTTGGCGATTTGATTTCGAATTCCTCGTCAGTAGCGTCTCAAATAGATTTTGTACGGATAATAAAATAATAAATTCACCTAATTTAATATAAAAGCATAAAAACGTAGATAGGCAATGGCGCTGATAAACAGTAGCTCTTAAAAGAACGTATTTCAAATAAAAACGAAGCAAATAATAATAAATATAATTAACGAATAACAAGTAACGCGTCCCATAGGACGTTGACAGACAATGACCACATTCAGTACGTGAAATAGCCAAAAACGTAAACTATCATCAGTCCTTTAAAATTACTCCGTACAATGTTGCGTGTATATTATGTAGTGTTTATTTTTATATAAAAGACGTGAACCGTTGTTGAACCACCAGTTATAGTCTAATTAATGTCAGTTCAAATCAGAGGTCTTCAAACTTTTTGCCTAACACTGACTTCTCCACTATATTCAAAGGGCCAAGACCTAGCATATTGTAGTTTTGAATTACGGGCAAATTTCAAGTCACACTACAGTAGTACAGCGCCATCCTGTGGGGTACCGCGGGCCGTGTTGTTAATTCCTTAAGCTCAAATGTACCTAAACCGTGTAAACCATCCTTTATGTGCAATAGCAAAATGTTTTATTGTTCCCCTTTTCTATGAATTCTTCTTTAAAGCTCATATTGTTTCTTTTTTATATTCTAACACCGCAAAAAAGTTATACAATAAACCAACGATCCTAACTGATAATTGAGGTAGTTAGGTTAGAAACATTCAAGATGGCAAATGTAAGCGTTTGTATTTGTACTCTTTTAAGCAAGAAGGAAATCAATTACCGTGTTACAAAGTAAACGTGTTATCAGGTTACATCACACAGATTTTCTTATTACCGTTTGGTCTACTTACAACAAAAAAAAAAACCTATAAAGCGAATTATTACAATAATCTTCAGTATCCATTACTTTAAAGTGAGCTAGATTAGGGAGAAGAAAATCAGAAAATCTATAGTGTTGTATTGTGTAGTTTCTTCGTGTGAAAATAGTTCCAAGGTGGACGCTATTATTTTTTTCGATTTTCAAACGATGAAGATCGATGTTTCAAATGCATTAAATATATTAACTTTTCCGGTTCATAATGGTACTTTTGCACTTCCAGTCGCCTGAAGTTGGTTAAGAATTGCAGGTGATAGAAAAAGATCTGGGAACATTGTGAAATGAAAATTAAGTGTATTTCCTGGCTAACTTAATAATCACACCATACCAACTTTATTCCTTGACACGTGCGTAGATTTTTCATCTAAGAAAGCAGAAGCCATTGGTATAGTGCAATTAAAAATAAATAAACACAAATCCAGCAAACGAGATAATTGCAAGCTCATTTGATCTTACTTTGGGAGGATTTTGGCCGTGCCTTTGCAGCCGTGAGTATTTGGCGAGCTGTGATAAGATCAATGCTGATGAAAATTATGAAGAAGTGCCGTATATACTGCCTCTCAATGATTTCCAAAATCTTGCTAAACTTATTTCCAAGATTAAGAATTTTCTATTCTCTAAAATATGTTGATGGAGATTTTATTTCTGAAAAGGTCACATGGGCGACTCGTTTCAAAGCGATTTGAATTGGTCTTAAAGAAAAAGATCAACAGTTTTGTCCTTTTTTTTATATTTCAACTTTAGAAATTAAATCGGCAAACAAAATATTGTAGTACTCGATGGTAGGTGTGCACCTTAGAATTGATATAGTCGTAATATATAAAGTAAGTAATTGACAATTAAATAGAAAAATTGTCAATAAGTAAATTTGGTTTTAATCCAGAAAGCTAATAAAATTAATCTTCCAACCTGAATGGAAATTTCTCGAAATTATTTATTTAATGTAAACGTAACTCTGTAGAATCGAGAAAAAGTAGATCTATTATGAACTTCTCAGGTTTTCATATAAAACTGTTTGTTAATATAATGTTGTTTTACTTGGTCGCGAAATAAAAGATGTTTCCGTTGGACGGCACTGCGGTCATTGTTTATCAACTATCTCTTTTTAGTATCCGATAATGGATTAGAGGACAACGCTAAACTAGAACTGATCGATGTTAAAGACGAACCGCAAGAGCTATACAAAGAAGGAATGCTATGGGCGAAGGAGGACGGCCCGCCCCCGGACGGTTTCACCTTATTCACGATGGAAAACGGTATGACCGTGTTACGCAGGAAACGGCAGCGAAATTTGCAAAAGCTTGGAATAGGCGGGTTCTTCGCGCGCGTTAGAGGTGTTAGAAGCAGCGCGGATAATGAAGATTTCGATCTGCTAACCGGGCAATCGTCCGCGTTGTCGGATCCTCTTGCGCCGCCTACCAGTGTGGGCGGCCTAGACGGCGATAAACCACGCAGGAAACCGATCAGACGGAAACCGAAAAGCAAACTGGCCGAAACTTTCCCTCCTTACCTCCAAGAGGCGTTCTTTGGCAAGGAGTTGCTCGATTCGCATAAGGATTTGGATAGTACGAGCGGTAGCGATGACGAGAACGCTACGAATACCAAACATCTGACGAAATCTATCCAGTTATCGCAGGACGAGATCAAGGCGGTGGCCGCTGTTACCGCTAAGCAAGATAATACAAATAGTAAGTCGCAAACGCAAGAAACTCATAAGCAGGCGTCGTTGATAATGCAAGAGAAGCAGCCAGTTAAAATAGCTACAGTCACTCCCAAGGAGGAGGAGGAAAGCGACACCGACGATCTGTCGCTGGCCCTACCCAGAGATCTCCTAGACACCGATTTGGTGAATACTATAATGAATGAGGAAGATGACGAATTGACGAAGAACACCGATACGCTGGAGAATTTAGCGGGTTAGTTAAATTTCATATATTATATTATTTATATATTATTCTATTTTCTTAATCGACCGCTTTTGCAGACGGTACGTTAACGGACGCCGGTGATATATCCGATTCCTTGTCTGGCGCCGCGGGCAACTCCAAAGATACCAAAGACGAATTAAGCGACATTCTACTGGGCTCTAACTTCAATCCAGAAACCATACCTTACATCAATAGTAAAGACGTCGAAGATATTCTGTTTAAGGTATTTAGCGAACTAATTCCTACTGATATCAATTTTTTAGGTAAAATTAACGAAATAAGAGTGTTTTTAATGTTCTTTGGTGTATTTTAAAAAGCATAAACATTT
Source organism: Trypoxylus dichotomus (assembly GCA_023509865.1). Taxonomy (NCBI): domain Eukaryota; kingdom Metazoa; phylum Arthropoda; class Insecta; order Coleoptera; family Scarabaeidae; genus Trypoxylus; species Trypoxylus dichotomus. The sequence goes on from CM042081.1 coordinate 27,292,949, forward strand.
GTAATACTCTCTACTTTACAGTTGAGGGTGTAAAATAGTCTTAAGGTTTCGCAGTAAGCAGATTTTGATATAGGATGTAAAAGAAAACACAAAACGTTAAAAATAAACTATATATTAATGTATTAGAATTACTCCCAAAACAACTATAAAAAGAGTGGTACGCCTCAGATATTAACTTACAAAGATCAAACTGAGTAATACACAATAAATAAATTTATTAACTTGATTCAGCCTAATGGTCGTTACTTAGGTAAGGGATTATTGTGGATTGCATTTTAAGCTTGTTATGGATACCAGCGAAATGAGTAAAAACAAGAGAAATAAGTAAAGTTAAATTTTGAGTTAGCACTAAGCATTACCGAACTCCTAGAGGAGTTTCCGCACTCGAATTATGCGTAAAAAAGAAACTTCAGGGATTTTTAAAACCTCAAGCATCCGCCGTTTAATTTTCATTATTTTCATTGACAACTGCTCATCGTAGTGTCACCGATCGAAGTATTATTTGAACGCAAGCTAGCTTCGGCAACTGCTTACAATAATATGCGAAGAAGATAAATATACATTTAGCTAACTATATCATTAAAAGAAGAATAGTGCAATATAGTAAAAAATGGACAATGTTAACTTTTATAAAAACTGAATGGATGTATAAATCAACGTATTAGGTATATCAAATAGACACATTAAATTAATATATTAGAAAATTACATAGTGCATTCCAGAGAAAATAGAATTTGTTGAAACTGAAGAAAAATTTATTACTCGCATGGAAACGTCGATGTTTATCGTACGAACTGTATACTTTTATATCTAGACTTATTCTATATTCATATACATTAATTTAATTGTCAGTCAATCTTAAATACTTTCTTTTATGGACGTGGATGTCAGACGTAATGAATAAAACGCGTGCTATATGGCTTACCTTCAAAAATGACTAAAATGAAATGCAAATGCATATTAAAACCCATTCGACCGATCCTGTTGTGTTGCGGAAGGGAATCCTTTACATAAATCTGCGAACTGTTTACGTTATCGAGTGTCTCTCCATTTACTTGGATAACGAGATTAAATAATACATTTTATGATAAAATCGGGTTAACGGTCAGTGGTGCGGGTGTCTTCTTTGATGACCACCATATTTCCTGGTCATAAACTAATGAGTGACCTAGTTTTCCAACGTGTCCGTTGTAATTCTGAAATAAACTCCTTCGACCATCATTCCCAGAAATGGTGTTGTAGTTCCTAAATTTGTTGGTACACCTTTAACTTTGTAGATGGAGTTGAATGAGAGGAATTAGGTCATCAGGGTCAGCTGGATTATCGTGTGATCGAACGTGGTGACAGTTTTTTGTATTACTTATATTTCGAATTGACGCGACACGGTTTGCTACAAATTTTTGCGGAGCAGCCCGTATCCACGGTAATGTAATTGCTGAGTCACATTAATAGTAAACTGAGTAAAAACCAAGCTTAATATTTTTACAAACTTTCTCTGCCAATTGGGCAAGTAATAGTGCTCCTAATAATTCTAATCTTAGTAATGATATAGTTTTTAATGGGGCTACTTTAGATTTTGATCATATTAAACGTGTGGTAACCTCATTAAACTGGACGTATACATGTACCGTACGCTGAATTAGATTTATCGCAAAAACCATGCAACTGTATTAAACAGGTTGACTGATCGGTCACAAGTCGTGGAATTTTTAAATTGTTCAAAGATGATAGTTCTTACAGAAATATCTTCCAGATTTGGGATAGATACAAATTGAATTGTAATAGAATACAATCTTAATTTACTAGACGGGGTAATTGCCGGTAATTAGATTATATACAGATGTAATTACAATAACGATATATGTACTAAAATACACTGTACAAATGAAAGAAAAGTAAGAATAATTGCAAGGTAGAATTAAGAGATTAATACAAATTTAAAAGAGCAATTCGTTCGGTTGTACCGAACAATTGGTAATCCTTTCCTTAAATTATGATTAGACCCAATAGAGGTAATAATTATCTTGAGATGAATATACAAAGTAAATAAAGTTATTTATTTCTAATTTATTCGAATTGTATTGTTAAGTGGTGAAATTATTGTTAACTGTTAAAAGTACTCGTAAGCGCCGAAGAGAGATAATTATTGATATCATAAAGCAAGGGAAAACCGGAATGAAAGTATGTAGATTGTACAGGCATAAGTTATATATATTACGATGGGATTTTTTGTAGCCTCTGTTCTCCTCAAGAACACGTTTAGTTACGTTATGATCTACTTGCCTTTGTCATTTTAGCTTACTTTTCGTATCAGCAGTTCTCTTTAATCTCATAGTATTGTGAGGGAGAATGTATTAGATTTTCTCTGATAGCTGTTAGCATTTTAACTTGATGCTAAATCGATAGATTTTTGTACGTAATCGTTGATTACAGTTTTCTTATGATATACTCTGCATTTAATTCATTCTCAAAATTCCTTTCGCCTTAAAAAAAATCAGTCCCTTAATCAACATGAAATAAGGAGCATCAAGTTTATACCACAGAAAATCGCATAATTAATCTAAAATTTTATATAAAAATATTTAACAGACGTATATACACGCGGCAATTACCGAATATCACATCCAAAGCCAACAATTCCATCCCTGAAAATACATGGTAAATGTTTTCATTGTGATGATGACCAACTGAAGGCAATTATTAGGTAACATCAGGATCTAGCGGTGATATACGGGAATGGTTGCAGAACGGCGCGTTAAACAGTGTTAGCGTGGGTAGCTAATACACAATTTGTGAGCTCCTTATTTATAATAATAATAGTAATAATCCATGCCTTCGCTTCCCCCAATAGATTTCGGCAATTGCAGAGGCATCAGCCGGCCATGAGTTATTATTACGCCTGCTCCTGAGGTGCGTCTTAAGACATTCGTTCTTAGCGTTCGCCAAGGAGCGAGGAAAACCACAGAAAAACCTCAACCCTGAGAAACAGTCCCGGGGTTCGAAGTAGGGACCATGAGACTAATAGCCAAGCGCAATGCAAATATCCTGAATTATTTAGAGGAAATACCCTCAAAAATAGTATAAAATCTATCGTGGACAGCATCTCTACAGTATAATATCCGAAAACATCGGGAAAATCATCGTTGATCCAGACGAAAACATCGAAATAACTTTGGACCTTCCGTCGTCAGCGTCTGATTGGAGAGATCGAAGATTCATCGACCGACAAACATAAAATTACACGACTAACTAAAGAAAAGGAATTTATTTGCATAAAAATTATTTATTAAAATATTTTTAAAAAATTTGCAATAGTTTTTGTCGAAATCTCCGTTTTAAGTTATATAACCTTTCATATTAATATATTATGTTTTTTTCTCTAAATTTCTCTTTCTGTTATATAAAGAATTTTTAGCAAAAAAAAAATCTCCAATCTAAAGAATCCACTGCACTAGAGTTCGTTACAAGACCTGAGATTTCACGAAAAGTTTAAAGCAAAGAACTCACTCAGCAGAATAAACGCCTGAGATTTTCTATCATAATATGTTCGGATAATTCAGAAACTATTACAGTTGAAGAAAACTGCAAATCAAACAAGTGCGTTAAGTGATTACGAGAAAGCGATTCAAAACTCCGTGCTACAAGTTTCTAATAACACAGAAGTTGTTTGCTGTTTCATTTGCAACAGTGGTTATGGGGAAAAGTGCAAGAACTGAATTTAGCGAAACTTTATGTAAATAATGAAAATATGTGCGTTTACATAAAAGAATGTTGTTTGTATTGTCTTGTAGCGGTATATGATGTTATAGCAGTATAAAATTAATTTCCCAATCGCATTAGACTCCATTATCGATTATTGGGAAGATATATATATATAATGAATAAAACGGTCAACCATGATTTGCAATACATATATGGAATATTCATGAGCACATCGTCACTGTTCTTTCAAGAACAAATAATCCGGTGGAAGGGTAGCATAGAACATTTCAGCAAACTATAAATTGCTATCATCCATCCGCTTAGAAACCTATCAACCTTTTTCGAAAAAAGCAAGATATGGCCGCAGCCCAGATGCTAGCAAAACTAAATATGTGGAACTAAATCGATGCTTGGAAGCATTAGTAAAAAATTATCCAAATACGGAACATGTGGATTTTCTTAGTGGCTTTTCACATAGCTGCAATGTATTTTTTTCTTAACAGCTTTTACAGAGCATTACCAAACCATAATAATATGATTGGAGAAGGGTATCCTATTTTAACGGAGAACTTATTTGAAGAAGTTTTACTGCAGTCCTAATTGTTACATTATTATGTGTGTGTTTATTTAGGGCGTACTGACCGACGAATCTCAAGAATCTCAAGAGAGCAACATCTTCTCCGCCACCACTGCAAGCGTATTCCCCGCCGCGCCAGCTAGCCAGCAGTCGATGGTCGCCCATCCAATATCAGCGCCCGCCGTTCGACCTAGCACTCTGCCGAACGTGGTGAACCAAAACAGTTTAAGCTCGCCGCTGAGCTTCCCTCCGCAATCGCCGTACCAATCGGAGTATAGCAAGTAAGCAGTATTACATCGACATGAAAAAAGAGAGATGAGATATCCCACTCTTTTGCAGTAGCCCACAATTCAGTCCCGCCTTCTCAGAACCACCCAGTCCTTGGGTAACTGTGAACGACGCGGCCGATCTAGACAACGCGGTGGTGCCGTCCACTTATAACCAACGTTCCTCGGAGAAGATGAAAGCGGATGAAGGACTCGGGAGCGGCGCTACGATTTCGGCCGTCCTCTATGCGAACATGAACCATCCCGAATGGAAGAGCGAGTATCCGTCGTGGAGCGATCGCTACAAGCAGATCATCAAGAAATGGCGTACGCTCAGTCCCGAACAGAAAGCGCCCTATCTTCTCCAGGCGAAGGATAATCGGTCCGCGTTGCGCATGAAGAAGCAGCAGCAGGTAAGTGTGACGAGTGTTCTTCTACTTCTTTTTTTTTTCGTATTACGTATTGCGTTTGTCTTTCGTTGTGCATTCGTTCAGTTCAAGTCTTTCGACGTTTCGGGCGTATTCTTGTGTAATAAATTCTATTCTGTGGTGGAGTTATCGTGTTTTTCGCGAAGAGGGGAAAATTACTTTAAACTTCAAAGAGAAGTAAGCGAGATGGAGTTTTTGGAGATAGCAGCAGGTTTATTATTTGTATATAACTTGCAAACGTTTCTCATAGAGTAAAATTCGCGTTTATTATCCAAAAACTGCATCATCCAGGTTACGTTTTTGTATGCGTCTTCATTTTCTTCTGTTCTTTTTTGTTTTGTTTTCTCTGGGTTATTCATTTTCCTATTTCTAGTTCTCATTTGTGCTCGTTTTGACGATACGTGTCGTTATATCATATGTGTTCACTTACTGTTACATAATACGTACCCCATCTATTCAAGGGTTTGTTTAATTAACTGTGCTGTGTGATTTCTTGATAAGTTTGTTTGTGCTACTAACAATACCTGCAATGACAGACTTACTTTGAATGTTTTTTTTTGTTAACGATTTTCGTAATTTATACCTTTTGCTAACAACACCTCGATCCGCTCACACGAAAGAATGGGAATAATTAACCTTCGCTTAATCTTATTTATATACGTGTGTATGTATAAAGTTGATTATATATGTGTTTTCTTAGGACATACTATTCGTGATCGGGGTTTGATATAGCAGCAACGGCCGTAATAAATTTAATAAATGTTCACGTGTTTGTTCTTGTACTTGTCTTGCCCAAAAAATGTTAACGAACACTAAGGAAATGAAAACGAAGAGTGGACGAGAGAATTTATTCAGTTAGTTATTATATACAGAGAATTTATTTTAATAGAATGCATCGGTCAAAAATGTGTTACATAGTTTATTTTGTGTTGTATAGATACCCGTCATTAACCTATTTGCCCTTACGAAAGGAAGACGAGATAATTAACGTCATGAATTTTACATATTAAATTATTTTTTGTACGGATATTGTCATGTACAATATTTTTTTCAGATCTTCCTGAGTGCAGCGGATAGAAACGGGTTAATGTTAAAATTACATTGATCTATCAATGGATAAATAAAGGTTCAAATAATATATGTCCCTATAAGCGATTACGAGGGCTGGAGAGCAACGGTATTGCTGAAGATAATGGCTTAGCTATCATAATGTGCGTTCAGTATTAATGAAGCACAGCAATAGGAGTAATTGTAATCGTTAGCAGCTTTCGTACAAAATTTAGATTTACCGTTGAAATTTTTCGATTTCACCTGGTAACTAAAAGAGCTATCGAAATTCTGCTTGTACCCTTTCTCATTTCTCAAAAACGCAGCTCATTAAAAAGCCAACCGCAAACCTAAAATTGCAGTAACAACGCAGATCTCCTCTACAACGGGACTAGAATACATTGCACGCTATTAAACAATATATACGTCCGATTTCATCAACGGGCAAAGATTCGATATTTAAGTTTGACATTTGAATTTTCTTATCGGCCAATATGCATATGCAACTATTCTGAGCGTAAGCCACTTAAAAATCTCCCATTTTTAACGACAATTTGTAGTGAAGTAAATTACACCATCGGACATCATTTACGGAATGTAGGGGCTTCATTTTAAAAATACCTTTGCTGTGTAGGGATACTTAGAAAACTAAAAATAAATTCTCTGTATGTAACAAGTAAAAAATAAAATAAATAATTTATAATGATAAATGATGCGATAGGAAAATGTTCACAATTTGTAATGTTAATCGCTTTCATCTTACATCGGCAGAATTAAACAAAACCCATTCAAATAAAAATTAAACGGAGAACGAGCAGCGTTTTCTTTCATCGGGGTTATTTTTAAAATGGAATTGAAATGTGGTAGTATCTGAAGTCCGTTACGAGCTTGGTGTTAAGGCAAATGCTAACCTTCTCTATAGTTTCAGTGCCAATATTTGTTTGTCTGTCAGAGCCTTTGTGGTGTAAAACGCGTTTGTGTAGAAAAATAAAAGCCTGAATGCATAGCTCGGAGTAATACACGAATATCGAAAAGTATGTACTTTTTATATTTATGCAAAACATGTATGTGTACGTCATACCCTTTTTCCCCTGTTTCAACGGAAACACACGGACACACTTCAACACAATACACCTTACCCTCCCCATGTCTGTCTTTGTTTTTTCTTCTCGCTCTATCTATCTATCTCTTTCTCTATCTGTTGTTGTGTATTGCCTCCCGATCGCAGATCAGCGGCAAGGAAAGCGGAGGAGGCTCGAACAACAGCAACAACACGACAACCACCATCACCACCAACACCACCACCACCTCCACCACCACCATCACCGCCACCAACCAGAACACCGCGCTCACGAACCCCGGCATGGCGGCCCTACCATCGTCCCAACATCGCAACGCGAAGCCATCCTTGGCTGCTGTTAGTAGCATGAGCCCGTCGCCGCAACAGTTGTCCGTCGTAGCGAACACGACTACGATGATGTTGCAACAACAATCGTCGCAATTACCCGTCACCGCCGCCGCCCTAGCCCAAAATCCTATCGATTCCGTCGCCAATAACAACACCACTACTACCCTGTTCCAATCGCAACAACAACAGCTAGGTCAGCAGCAGCCGGTTCACCACCATCAACTACAAAAAGACCATCATCACCTGCATCAAACGAACCAGCATCACCAGATCCAGGCCGCTAGCTCCGTGCTGTCCGCCGCCACCGCCGCCATGAACAGCGGTTCGCAAGAGGTGTGCAATAATAGTAAACAGACGACAATCGCTATTAATAATCATAATAATAGTAACAATAATAATAATAACAGTAACAATAGCAGTAATATTAGCACTAACAATTCTTCTAACTTCCAAACGGAAAAAGATCAACAGCAACAACACCAACAAAAACAGCAACAGAATCACAATGCTCATCATCAATCGAGTAGTAGTAACAACCAATCCTCGGCAATTATTAGATCATCATCAATAAGCTCTGTGTTATCGCACCATCATAACAATCATGGCAGCAATCCGATTTCCTCCGCAATCTCCCTCACTAACAGCAACAGTAACAACAATAGCAATAACAGCAACAGTAATAATAATAGTAGTAATAATAATAACAGTCTTATAATCGCTACGAATGGCGCCACCTTTCTCTCCCCGTCTTCCTCGATCACCCAACAACAGTTTACCGTGCACGGCACGAATCATCATTTCCTCGGCTCGACCGACCATACCGGTCCCGCTCCGAACGTAACCGTAAACCCGCACTATCAGCCGAACCACGGTGATCCGAATCCACGTCCGATCCCCCTTTCCCATTCCGTCGCTTTGAATTCGTCGTCCTCCACGGCCGCCGTCGATCAGCAGATTCGCGTGCTGACGCCGTCGGAGATCATGCGGACGCTACCTTCGCTGTGTCAGGAAGGTTATGAAACGCCGTCGCCGATCCCCATACTGGTGAGGGCAAGCCCGCTGGTACAGTCACACGAAATTTTAACAGTCGTTGATGATCGTGTTTCTTTCTTTTTTGTTTTTTTAAACATTTAATTTCGATTTTGTTTTGATTTATTTTTTGGTATCAGCTGCTGCTTTTTTCATATACTTTTGTCTATTAGATTCTTATAAAACTGATGCATCCCTTTTATTAGTTCGCGTGTGCGGCGCGTCCAGCAAGTGCGCGGATGAAAGGTAACTTGCATTAAAGAAAAAGTTGTCAAACAAAATTGCGGAACCTGCAGGCGTAGTATCTTTGGTAAAGTAATTTTTAAAAATATTTACATTAAACAGATCTATCAAAATTCTAAACTACCATCAAAACTTTACGTTTTAATTTTCGTTGTGCCCAATACTTAGATGTACTTGTTTATGTAGTGTTGAGAATTTTTATAATATACGCGTACCTCCTTTGGCATTACAAACGAAAATCACCAAACTAGAATATTCTATACATACATAAACAATAATTTAACCATGAACGCAAAGGGATCAAATGTATGTAATGATCTAAAGCAACATATATCTCGAACATTACACAGTAATAATCACACCTCTACATACATATAAAAAGAGGAGGGCGTAAGTGAAGAGTACGTATATGGACCATGACGAAATTTATAGTTCTATTTCCGGCTCCGTACTGCGTCAGATACAGCTCATAGTAGAGTGCAGATCGACATGGAATATTTACTCTCAGAAATGGTACTCTATATCTCCCTACGGTCCGCATACGCTATACTCTCCTTTTTCCATATGTACGTAGAGGAGTGATCATTGCTGTATATGTGGGATTGTATTACCTGCTACAAAGTTCGATCCACATTTGCACGGAAATGGCAGTCACTAAGCAAACGCAGTTGTGGAACTTTATATGAATATCTTTACGTGAACAAAAGTTAACTTGCTTGTGTATGTGATATAGTTCTGTATTTAGTATTTAATCTATCGCAAAAAGGATGCGTTTGTGGCATAAGTGAATGGAATAAAAGTTATTCTATTCGGACGTCCTTTACAAACTAATTGATATAAAAAAAATACGTGACATTTCGCAAAAATATTCTAAATACGCCTAACCCGCGCAAAAACCTGTACCAGAGAGTGTGAAGAAAGTTAGTGCCTGTTGATAAGAGACCTTTAAAAATGCAATGGTAATATACAGCATTGGCAAAAGCTAAAGATATTGTTTACTTGGGTATGATGTATATTATTGTATTTTTGAATAATTCTTATCTGAAAACTTTTTCTTTAGATCGTTCCTTATCTCCCACGCGCGCACTCGATTGACACGTTGTATACGTCGAAACAAAGTTGCAATTAAGTATCATACTTAGATGATTGACGAAAAAGAAAAGGATAAATCGTATACGTTAGATTGATTTTTTTAGGACGTCAGTCGTCGAGAAGTTAAAAAAAGTAATGAAACACCAGTCTAATCCCTACATCTCTTATACGTATCCATTCGAAAGACCATGTCTGCCTATCCCTCTCCCTGTTACAGAGACTAAGAGCTTTTCTGTACATTTTCTTTTTACATCATTGTGCTGTATTTTGTGATTAACAAATTTTGTAGCGTATATATATAGATTTTTTTTTGTCTAGATATACTCGGATACTAACAGAAGGGTTCTAATTTCCATCTTTCTACCACGTTTTATTTCCGCTTTTAACATTATCTTTAACACATACTCTCTCTACTTAAATGCAGATTGATTCAAAAGCATTCCTTTCTTGTTAGAGCATTTATATATTTTAGAAAAAAGAACGGTACGTCACTTTATAACGATGATACTTTAGAATCACTCTGTATGTTTATAACTCACGATATAGTTACTTTGTGTTACATCCTTGGAATTAACATTACCGTCGCCCCGGCGTTCTCAAACGACTCCCTTAGGTGTGCATGGCTTTAAATCTGTAGTGTGGCGATAGGTTTTAGCTTCCTATTTTCTTGGTTTTTGAGTTAATTTTTAGCTGAGATGCGAATATTTTGTGGCGGCTGTATTTCTTAGAATAATAATATTTAAATAGTTTCGTTTCGAGTTGAATTAATCTTCTTGCAAAGCGATAAGAGTGTTTGGATTTGGAATAATTTCGTATTTTGTGTCTTAATCATTTACATTTTCTTTTCCTCTCATTTTTTTTCTTTTTGGTATGCGGTTTTTTGACTGGTGAACTTTTTTTGATCATATTTTTTGCAATTTAATACCTTGCGATATTAACGTTATTATCATTAGATATGCGCATTTAGAAATATACGCAGCTGGTTGCAGGTTTGACTTTTAATATGCATAATGAAGTAACGCAATTAACGGGATCATATTTGATCAGTGCAAATTAAACCTACAAGCAGCTGCAATAAAGAAAATAGCTTTTATCTTGGTGTTACGTACAAGATTGGTACGCCAACGTTTACATTTTGAAAAATACATTTTCATCTAACGGTAAGATGTTTTCGATGCGCTGATAATCTTGTACTTAACACGAATATTCAATGTAAGCAACTAATTAAACAAGAATGCTTGCCTTATCGAGATCGCACGTGGTAGATATGCGGTTACATATTGCGTAAAGATTTTATAATTCTTGTTTCGATCATCCTGATAAAGCAAGTATTGTTCAAAAAACGTAAGGATAGAGCGTTAAAAAATATAATCACGTCCGTATTACGAAACAGGATCCGGAAAAATCGGTTCAGCAACAAAAATCGGCTAGGGAAGCTGAGCAGGAGAGACAATGGAAACAGCTTCAAGCTCTACGTCAACAACAGCAACAGCATCAGCAGCAAATTATACAAGAGCAGAGGGTGCAAGGTACATTTTCTTTTAAAGTTAAAAATGAGATGGCAACGCTATAACACTTTTGCAAAGGGCAACGTAACATAACTTACGTTGTAGAGATGAAATTGCATTTAATTTGTTGTTAAATACTACATCCGCGCGCGCGTGACACTAATCAAGAAATGAGAATAGTTACATACCATTTTCTTTGAAATAAAAATACAAAAGTGTATACAGTTTCGTTGGTATGTTACTATTATAAAATTCTATTAATTTGTGACTTTTGTTGTTAATGATTACGTGCATTCTTCGTGGTAAAACATTCTAATTAAATTGTTTTGCAGTAAAATTCTAATATTTTTCCGCTATTCATTTTTTCTCGTCTAAACCTAAACTTTGAATCAAATATGTTAGAAAAGTGTAAGGTAATTTACACCTTATTTATTAAACTCTTTTTATCAGGCCTTATATCGCTGTGTACATTTTACGTTGCGTTAGTTTCTGAAGTAGAGCACTGCTATTTTATTTTGCACACGATTGTAAATAATCGTTAATAGAAGAAACAAACTCAATACGGCCTTAATCGACTTTCTTCCTTTGGAAAATTGCATAAGAACTTCTAATTTGAATATCGTAATTATGCAATCTATGTATGTCTACCCTCCAAGTTATTTCACGTTCCATTTCGAAAGTTGCAGCTCGCGTCCATCGCTCAATATCGGACAGCGGCGCCCAACAGTTTTTATCGGCTGAGTCTACCGTGCTGCAATCTTCTCCCCAGCAAGATATTACCTCTCCACATCATCCGGCAAGTCCTCGCACCTTCAACACGCTCGGTATCAAATCGCCGCCGACTTTTACGCATCCCGGCTCCGTACCGGTCACGAGACCGCCCACTCCCCAGCAACAACCGGTCGTAACGCAAGATTTTATTGCCGAACCGGCGGACCCTTTCTCTCCTACGCCTCCGTCAACCAACCCTAAGACGCCGACGACTCCCTCCAATCTGAGATTGCCGGTAGATCCGTACAGTCACCAGCCAGCCACTCCCAGGCCAGTTTCGTACGCGGGAACACCGCGCCCAACGTTACAAGGTATCGTGAGGCAGGATGGCGGCAGCTTGGAGATCAATCACCGTCAATTAAAAGATCTGCTGCAAAGGCAGCAGCAATTTAAGAAACTGGACGAGCAATTGTTGCCTGGGAAGGGTCAACAGAGGGTATGGCCACCGCCCGAAGCTGGAGAAAGCGTGGAGCAGGTGTTGATTCCTCCTAGTCCGAATGAACCGACCTTCAGACATCCGTTACCACCGGCTATGAGACCCAGGATACCCCTTCCGACCTCGAACGTCATAAGACAACCCGGAGGCGGTATCGTCGGACTGAGGATGCAGACCAACGATCCGAGGTTTCAAGGATTGAAATTGATTTTACATCAGCAGGTAATACGACCGTTGCCTAGACGATTGAGCGTTGTTTAGAAACAGCGAATGCAGCGAAAACTATAGGCTTGAACATAATTTTCGTGGAAAGCTTTTTCTCTAAATTACTCGAATAAACACACCTTGTTTCGTTTTATCTTCTGCATATACATGTAAGCGAAGTGCTAGCTTAAGCATCCATTTTAATCGTTCCGCCATTTCAGCAGCAGCAAAGAACGGTCCCAACTGTCACGTTGCACCAACAATTTCCGGGCGGGACTCCCCGCTTTCCCCAGAACGTAACCCGTCCGGCTGGAGTTGAGCAATACGAACAGATACAGCGACAAGTCTTCCAACCTAGAACCGCAGCTTCCGAATTACAACAGGCCAAGCTTCATCTCGGACAGCAGCCTTTGCAAAAGAGTATCGCACAATCGACCGCCGCCCTCGCAACGGCCGCCCAACCTACGTCCGGCGAACCTGCCGCTGGCGAACAGGAGATACCGGATAACGTCACCGCCGAATTGGAGAAATTAGAACAGGACAGTACGATGGTAGAGTTGCAAGGCGTCGGCGATCTGTTGGGCGGTCTACCGGAGGACGATGACGAGCTGTTAGGTAAGTAACGTAGGAGAGGTGTTACGTTCAGTTAGTACTTTCACTTTCTTGTTGGCTCTCTAGCTGAAATGGGCAACGATTTTAACATATTAGAATATGCGGATCCCGAATTAGATGCTCTGACCGGCGGAGAAAAAACCAACATCTTAGATTCGCTTGATTTGGTCGAACCTGAACCGGTTAAAGAAGAGAAGAAAGTCAATAAGAACAGGTTAGGCGTAATATTTAGAAACAGGGTGACGCAATAGCGCGAGAGATTATTTGAAAGCGCTTTTATTGTTGGTATTATATATTTACACAAAAATTATATATTCGTATGTATCGCAACTTAAAAATTATCGTAACATATATAGTATGAACCAAAAAAGTATATACTCAGCAAATATAAAAACGGTTAAATGAGGAAGGAAATGCAAGCTATGAGTTGGATTTAAAACAAGTTTTCTTAACATCATTTCATTTATTATTTATTTAATAATGACGTGAAGTACGTCGACAATGCTAAGTAAGGAATATATAACGCAACATATCATCAGCTATATAAAAATCTATAAGCGTATAGAAATAATGATTAATGACACTGAAAAGATTACGTTGAGATGTAGTATGACCAAAATATTCTTTTCTTGTAAAGTGAAATGTCGCCATATTACGCAAACTACACTGCAAAAATCATACCTCTCGCACTATTGTTTCATCTCACACAAGTTTCCTGTTCGTTCCAATTTGTAGTGCGCAATTATAAACAAGCCCGTACTGATTTACCTTCGATAATTTTCTCATCAACCCTTGATAGTAAATACAAACCTTCAAAGTTTCTGTGAAAATTAAGAATATTCTGAAATTAAAGTGTTATTGCATACCACCTACTACTGTAAAAACTTGCATTCCGCACTATATCTTGAAACAAACAGTATTGGTTAATTATAAATTGTAGCTAAACATCTTCTCTCAAAGATTCGGTTTACTCATTGTTCTTCTAATTTCAATTGTCAGTAACACCAACCAAGTTACATCAAACACTCTATCGACGACAACGACGCAATCTATCGCGAAAACCGAAACCAAATCGTTGGCCTCATCTTCATCAGTTGGTGGTTTGCAATTGCCGCCTCTAACCGTTTCGCAATCGCAACCCGTACAACAACCACCGCAGCCAACACCTACACCGCAACCGCAACTGGCCTCTCAGCAGCAAATTCATCAACAAATGTTACAAAATGTTAGTGCGATGTTCCGCATTTAATTTTACAATGGAGAATTTCGTTACGCTACATCTCATTTGTTTGCCAAATTTGCTTACAGGTACAACAACCTACGCCCGACGGTCGTGCTTTCTTGACGCGAACCAGAATAATGACGCGAGAAGGTATCGTCGGAGCGGTGATGACCAACAATAACGTCACGTTGAACCTGCCCGCCGGTTATCAACATCAACAACTTTTAGGTGCGCACTTACACCAATGTAGGTCGTTTAGACTGTTCGCGACCGCTTCGCATTACTAATTCGTTTTCTTTTGGTTTTTTTTTTTTTTTTTTTTGAAAATATTTCCAGTGCAAATACAGAAACTGCAAATGCGCCAGAACGCAACGATGGTCCAGGGTCCAAGATTGGCCGGTCCAGTCATCCACGGCGCGCCATCGAGGATAAATGTGGCGGTGCCGCCGCCTCCGCCTCCACCATATCCGGGACCGCCGCCACCCTATCCCGGATCCACAACGCCGCAGGTACCTTTCTCTACCAACGCTTCTGTATCAGCATGCTTTATAAATATGTGGTTATGGTTTGGCTACTCTTTTTTAACTTGGAATTTATTTATTATTAACTATTATCATGTTGCGGTGGCAGAATACCGAAAAGTATCGCCTAAGTAAGTTTTTTTTTAATTACTTTAAACTTAAACCACTACTCGGATAAGGAATGATAAAAATTTTTGGTATTTGCGCTCCGTAAATGTCTTTCGATTCTTTTTGTTTTTTCTGTTCAAGTGACAATGTAAACGTATTGTTGGAGACCAAAAGCGAAACGAACTGTAAACAGACGAGTACCGAAAATATCTGTATAACACTTGCACAAATCTCCATTCGATTTTGTCGTCTTTTCGTCTAAGCTTAATTTTCCGAAGTTTGCTAGTCGATTAACGAAATATTATTCAAAATTATTACTATTGGCAAACTCAAGTAATACAGGCACTGCACAGTATAACCGATAACGACGTAAACAGCGTAAGCCGTTAAGCTTGTTGTATTAAGCTTTCAGGAATCTTAGACGAGAGAAATTTTCATTCGTTAAAAATTAGCGGCATAATAAAAATGTTAGAATTGAGGGGGGTTGACTTAACTGCAAATACGTAAATTTTAAAGTACAGTAGAACCCGGTTATAGTGTCATCATCGGGTCCAACAGATTTTTGACGATATTGTTGAGTGACATTCACGAGGTAGGCGAATTTCGAAAAATAGTAACTTAACAAATTTTCACAATTTATCCGATACGTAACATGCTTTATTACTTATTTTACATTACTATACACCAAATATTATGGCAAATACATACATAAGTGCAGCATACTATTATCAGATATATATTTATATTAAAAAAAGTCTAATTTTGGTTTGTTAGATGGTTTAGGAATTCTAAGAAATGAGGTCATTGTTATTTCCTGCAAAGTACTTCTGTAAAATGCCAGTAATATGGAAATTCCCAGTGATTATTGCCTACACATGTATTTCAGTTGATGTTAATTCCGAGGTTCACCAGAATTTGATGCCGTTATATGCAGTTTTTTTTTACGTTGTCTACTGTAAGGTAATTCCAGGGCCAAGACGATTATGACGCTATAAACGGGTTCTACTGTATTATAATGTACGCAAATTATAATACGAGCCGTAAAAGGATTTAATATGATAATTCGTTCATAAACTATGGATGAAATAAACATCAATTTTAACTTTCTGCAAAATATTTAATTCGGATTAGAGAGATTATGAAAATTAATACCAACCTAAACTTTCTTGTCGATACCACTGAGTAATAAATAAGCCTGTTCAAACGAGTCCGCACTCTTTAGCGGCGATGATATATTTCGGACATACCCAAAGTTAGTATATGTATAATCGATTTCCGACATTAGAATACGCTAAAATAATAAGTAATTATATTGATTATTCTTAATATTCATTTCTGCAGCTTTAGTAATAACAATTAATTATCTTTATAAACAAAGTATAATACGTCTATAATGACGATGATTGCTAATGCTACAAAATTAATGATTTTTAAAGAGAATTTGGCATTTTATTTTCTATTTCTCAAAACTTATTAGCACTTAGCACATTGTTCAAACGTTCTAAATTCAAAAATGCATGGTATTAGGACTTTGAGAACATCGGAACATAGTTATTTTGAGAAAGGCCGCATGATGACTGGATGTTAACAATGAATGTTGTAACAAAAAAAAGAACAACATTTATCCATGAATGCAAAGCAACTGAAATTCCGGACTAAAGAGCACCGGAGTCAATGTTAGAAAAAATGTTAATATTGGTGTTTCGTAAAAAAAAAGGAAAAGAAATATGTAATAGTAGATGATTTAGGAAAATAACACTGGGAAATGTTGATATAATTCGTCGGATTATACAGAACGGACTATTTAAAGTTGCAAAATAAAGTAATTTATTGTTGTATATAATTAAATGAATGAAATTGAGCTCCACCGTTGAGCAAACAAGTTTTTACACGCAATATAAGAGAGTCCGTGGTCCTCAACAGGATTTATAGTGGAATCGCTTGAATCGCAATCGTTATTGATTTTTCGTCTCTACTGTGAGGTCGATTTTCGCAGACTTTCTATTTTGAATATCTCTTAAAGGAGATTAATGCAGTAAACGTCGATTTCCGTGTGCCAAATATCTGAAATTTTGCTTGAAAGTGACATAACCGTTTAAACGGAAGAATTGGCAAATTCTAGTTATGGTTCAAGTCATTTCTAAAAACTTAATACTCCTACATATATATCTATGTTATATATATGATCATATAGTATATTTATATGATCACATAGATCATATAAATTCCTCGCTAGCAAGCCATGAAATTATTTCTTCAAAATATCTTGTTGATAGTGAATAGTAATTCGACAGTGACAAATAAAATGCAGTTGTCATGTATACTGTATTGGTTTATTAGCTGTCACTAATGCCGCAGAAGAAAAGTTCATAGCTTGGTAGAGGGTAAATTTAATCAATCATATGGTATATAACCACCGCTCATAATAGAATGAACACTTTAAATTTTAACAAAATATTTTAAAAAGAACTATTTTTATGTAATAATTCTATAGGCATGTACACAATTTACTAATTCAAAAAGTAAGTTGATAAATAACGAAGCTGGAATATTAGTTTTCAAAATCGTAAAGTAATTAGATACAGTACAAACAATACTAGGTGAATATATTTCAAGTAATATACGGGTAGAAATTTTATGACACTATAAATGAAACCTGATTTTTATGAATTGACTAAGTTCCTGCAGAGATGGTATTTACCCCAAAAAGTATGCATAAATTACATTAACAGTGAGTTTATTTTGTCATTAGATACTATTACGTGCAGCTTGATATTCTTATTTCTTTGTGAAGTAAATAATTTAATTTCTATGTAAAAATGCTTCGCGGAAAACCGCTTAATGCTGAAACACGATCAGTAATTAATGCTACATCAAGAAGAATACTCTGTACGGAATATTTCCGGTCGATTTAATGTAAAACAATCCACAACAAATTTAATTTTCGCCGCTTCGAACAAACTGGTACACTTGCAAAAAGTCGTCGCATGAATGTGCTTATTTCTTACTAAGCAGTAGTAGATGAATAACGGCTTGTAAAATTACGGCGGAAATGAATCGGGCTAGGAACAAGAAGATATCTGTTAGCGCAGTGAAATGTCATTTAAAATAAGCAAACCTCCACGGCCGTATTGCTATACGAAAACCGTTGCTACGTCGTGAGAATAAACAAAAACGTCTTCAGTGGGCTAACACTCATAAAGACTGGACAATAGAACAACGGGAAAACGTGCTATGGACTAATGAGTCCAAATATGCTTGGTGCTTGGTCAAACCGCAGAACATTTGTCAAGCGTTCAAAAGACGAGAAACTGCTTCCAGATTGCGCTTAATATATAACAATTTTGAGTCGATATTCGTTAACGATCCGAAGTACCCGTCGTTATTATGCAAAAACTGCCTAGTTGATGCATTAAAAATAATGACTTGGCTTCCCTAGAGTCCGGATCTTAATCTGATAGAACGAACTCGACAGACGAATTAGAAGAGAATGTCCAACGTCCGAAACCCATCTCTGGACGATATTCCAAAGGAAATGGAACAATATTCCTCAAGATACACTGAGGAAATTGGTACAAAAAATGCCACGAATTGTGCGAATAGTTATTAAGTCAAGAGGTGGATTTTTTGACGAGCAGAAAGTATAATGTTATTTATTATTACTTTTTCAATTGTATACACATGTGGAATCAGTCGTAGATGAATAAAAAATTTCTTATAATTCTGTTTAAAGTTTTGAAGCAAACATCAAATTTTGAATGAAATAGGAAATATCCATACTGTTATGAGCGGTAGTGTATATGTATATACACGTAGTGCACGAAATGTCTAGCAGAAAGTCGTGGACTCCACATTTTGTGGGGTGTGAGTTCGTTAATGGTTAGTATTCTTCATGGAAAATGGAGAAGGACGAAGGAGTCAATCTAAATTTTCTTACCTAGTTTAAAATCGTTTGATGTGTTGAATATTTTCGATGGTTTTTCTTGTTTGGAAATCTGATATTTATTTATTCACTTTATAAAAGCGTTTCATGTATAGTTTTTTTTCTGTGTTATAAATTAGTTTATCGCACTTCGTGCAACCATATCTAGAACACATACACAGTTACATTTTTCTGGGGTATACTTACGCCCTTACCGGTTATACTTTGATATGTGCACAGTGTAGCGTATATCATAATCGTTCCGTGACGAATGACGAACAAAATCGACATGTATCGTGATCATATCGCGCGATGTTCCCTTCACACTCTAGTAATCTCGCGTACTAACAACAAGAACGAAGGAGAAAGAACAGCTAAAGTAAAGTAAAACTTCCCCTAAAAAATACGTTACAAAACGCAGACAAAAGTGGTTGAGGTATGGTGTTGCTTGCATGTTGCGTGTGGTAGATGGGATTGCGATTGGCGGGGCCGAACGTTGTTGGACCGCCGCTGCGCCATCCGGCCGCCGGTCACATAGTGCATCCCGCCGCATCAATGCGTCAAGCTGCGGCGCAACAGCAGGGTCTGCCTATGCCCTTGCATCAAGCGCAACGGAGACCCTTGCTATTAGAGGTGAGACACGACAAGACACACGTATGTACATACATATATACGTATATAATAGAGTATACATATAGAACAATAGGCAAAAATTTACGAAAGTCCACAAAACACTTTGAATCGTCTATTTCTGTTGCAGTTTTTTTTACGTAATAGTTGTGTGAAAATATATACAGGATGGTCCATAGGTCGAAATATCGCGTTTTATATACTAATATAATAATTTTCAACCATCATAACAATGTTCATTCTAATATTTAACATGCCTGATTGGCACGTTTCACTTACGTACGTACTTACTATCATTGGTTTTGGAAATGGTTTATCCTGTATAGTTTTGTAAATCTTTTTTTCTTTCGGCATCGTAATCTAAATGTTACCGTTCTTCTTCCTCTATTGAATAGTTACTGTTTATTGTGTGTGTGCATTTATAGTTTTATATAAACCAACGATGAAAATAGTAATATCAATTTTCAAAGAGAAAAATCGACTTGGTGGATTTCTCCGCCATACGTCAAATGTTTTCTCTTCTAACATTTGGAAATTGCTTCAGTTACCGTTCATATTAACGTTTATCTTCCAGGAACAACCACTATTGCTACAAGAGCTCCTAGAGGAGGAACAACGCGAGCAAGAGAAACAACTGCAATCTCAATCCATGACGTCCATTCAGAATGCGCCCGAGTCATCGTCAACGCCGGTGCTTCTTAGCGATCATGAGTTCGAGAGGGTAAAAGCGGACGTATTAAATTCCGGACCTTTGACCTTAGGCGGCAGCACTGCCACGGTCACACCAGGTATTACTTGCGAAACCTACATTAGTAAAACTTAACCGTACGCCTTTGTATATGATAGCAGCGGTGCAGAACGTCTTGAGCTCGACTGCGGTACAAACTCGTCCAACATTCCAAACGCAAGTTTCGAATACCGCATCATCACAAAGTCAATGGCAAACGCCGCAAACACCGCAAACAGCTACGGATACCTCACCGAGAGTACCGACGTTCAACGCAAATTTTTTAGCAGCTCCCCCTTTACCGCCCGAACATATAGTCACCGAGCAAGATAAACAGACACAAAATACCTACGAGCAGTGGTTAAATCATCAGAACATGATGTTGGGTCAGCAGTTGAAATTCTACGAGGGTGAGGTGCAAAAGTTGCGGAAGATGAGAAAGGTATGGCTTTGTTTTCATTAGATACGAAAATGTGTTTCATCTAATTATCATCTGTTGCAGTCTTTAAATAGCAAACAGAGACAGCTCAGAAAGTGCGGTAACCAACTGCCGGAGTCGGACGCTTCAGAACTCCAAAGGATAGCCACGGAACAGTCGATCCTTCAGAAACATTTAGAGTCGAGCCGAAAGCAGAGCAGGCAGCACGGAATGTTGATACAGGTATCTATTTAAATCGCTTAGGCACTGCTATTTTGGTAGGGTTCGCACCGTTCTTTAGATTGGGGATTTGCCATTTTTACGGCAGTGGGAAAAGGTAGATCGTTAAACGTAATCTGTCAAATTTGATTTCGCGTCGTACTATTCTAGACGTCTAACTAATCTATTGCGGTTTTCTTGCACTCTAGAGATTGTAAACTATTACGAAATGAAATTGTTTTTATTTTGTTTACTTGATAAGACATTAGTACGAGGTCTGTCGTCTCTAAAACGATTATATTCTAAATTGTACCCATACACATATGGCAGCTGTCTTAACTGTGTTTTATGTAATTCGTCTTATTTCGTTTATTGGTCTATATGAAGGAATATCGAAACAAGCAGCAGGCGAAGCAGAGACCCGGACCAGGCCAGAGTCCGCTCTTGACGCAATCGCCTCTTGGACCGCCCGCCTCCTCCCCGATACATCCAGCGAACACGCCGCAATCGCCGATGATGTCGCCGACCGCTTCGCCGATGACGCAGCACAGTTCGCCGATGCACAGTCCGGCTCCGCTCGTTTCGCATAGTCCCGGACCTGGGTCGGTGTCAAGCGTCTTGCAAAGCCCGAGCAATCCAACGGCCAGTGGGATGTCGCCGATGCAGCCTTCGCCTCGAATCGGTACGCCTCATTCGCAGAGCGAAGGCAGCCCCGGCCCCGTACAAAGTCCATCACAGGTATTAATAGTAACAATAAATACACGATCCCGTCTTTTAATACTGGGCAGGTAATTTATGCTCACGGTCAACTCTAATTAGGGGAATTTCTTGTACATCTGTCACACGTCCTGTCCGCGTTTGAGTTATACAGGGATTACCTACGGTACGATTGAATACCAGCATATGATCATGCTTAGCGTTGGAATAAAATGACGTTTCAATTAATATTCTTTGCTGTTTTCGCAGGTATGTCTTCCGCCGCCTATGCCTCGAATGACCTCGCCGCAGCACAGGCGTGTAGTCACTAGTCCGATCGGTTACGCGGGCGATTTGCGACCGGGAACGTCTCAGGCGTTAGGACAGTTGCGTTTCGCGAGACCGCAGCTAGATGCCGCCTCTCTGCAGCAACGTACCCGATTGCAATCACCCAGTCCGAGTTTTCAGCAGAAGCCTTGCGCACCTTCGCCTTTGAATAGTCCGCCTACACAACAAATGACGATCAATCAGCAAATGCTGCAGCGACACTTGCAGCAGCAAGCATTACTCCAACAGCAGCAAGTACAACAGCAAGCCGGCGGCGACAATCAGGGCGACTGTACCCTGACGAATAGCCAGAGGACGCTGCAGTTGATTCAGCAAAGGCAGTTGGCGTTGAGGCAGCAGCAGTTGGCGCAGCAGCAACAAGGTGGTGCCGGCAATCAGCCGCAACCGCTGACGCCCCAGCAACATCAGTTGATGGTGCAGCAGCAGCAGCAATTGGCCAAACAGCAGCAACAGCAAATCGCCCAGATTCAGGTGAGAAAATACTATTTTATCGTTATCGATAATTAAAACGTATTTCAGGCACAAGTAAGAATGTCTCAGCAGCATAATCAACCTCCCAGTAGTCCGATGCCGCCCAGTCCGCACGTTAATCAATCGCAGATCATGTCACCTCACTCGTTGCACAGTCAACCGGCCAGTCCTATGCCGCCTAGGTCGCCTATGGTATCCAGCTCGCCGGTTCCTCGGAGTCCGGCCATTCACCAGGCCCCCGCGCCTGGTCAACAACCGCCCAGCAGTCCTATGATGCATTCGTCGGCGGCGTCCATTCATCAGCCGCCCAACTCCCCGATGCCGCGATCGCCCATGATCGTAGGACAGATTCAGTCCCCGATGGGCATCAGAAGGCCGCCGAGCACGGGAAGCAGTCCAGTCATACCGGATCGACCTAAGAGCGTCGAAAATCCGGGTACACCGAGAATGGTCTACCATCAACTACAAGAACACGATCATACCGGCGGCGGAAATTCGCATAATCCGTCGAACCCAATTCCATACCCACCCGGATTCGGACGGTTCGGATATTTCAAGCTGGGCTTAAGAGGTGGTTCGCCTATGTGGGGTTACGGGAGAGGTAAATACATCTTTCTCGTTTTTATTCTTTTACTTTGAGGTATACATAAACCGGTCCTTGCAATCATTATATTTTCGTATAGTAATTTGACAAAAAAACATAATAAAAGGCATGAAACATAATTCAAAGTGGTGTCGGTGAAAATAGGAAAAAATAATATTTGACGTCAATCTTTTTTCAAAACTAAGTAATACAAAAATCGTTCCATATCGCTATATAGAACTAAAGTTCAGAAATGGAGTAGTATAGCGAGGTGTTCCATGTAAAATAAACATTGCCGGGAAACGACCAACATGTTAACAAAATACTTAATTTTCAAATTTCTCTGTTTCTTGCCTTTCTGAATATCTATATCTACAGTTTCTGGTGGAGTACCCTATACAGAGATGAGTCCCCCTCGATATAGATTACCTTTACCTGGTCCGAATTTGAAAGGTTTACTGAATTTTATCGTACGTCGCTTGAAACGATGTAACTCTGTTATATTCGGTATATATCTCTTTATATTTTTTGCTCGAACAGGTGCTAAGCGGTTGCCCAACGGCGATGGTAAAGAAGAGAAATCCAACTCTAGCGAGCTAACGGCGCCTCCGCCGAAATTCAAAAAAGAGTCGCATGTGAGCAGGGTTACCATACTTAAAAAAAAGTCTCCCATCAAGTCAAACCTCCAAGGGCTAACAAGAATCAATTCTCTGGTTAGCAGCGATTATAACGAATTCGACGACAGCTCTTCCACGCCGCCGATAACTCCGCCGCCTAGTTCAGCTTCCACGTCTGGAAGTGGTACGTCGCAACGAGCGCTATCAAGAAGCATCGGAAAGAAAGTGCCGCCAGGAAGCAATCACCAGAACGAACAAGTAATGCGATCGTGCGTAAGTTTATCCGCGTGCGGTTCCTAACGCTTCTTTCTCAGCTGCAGGTGATAGATAGGAGTCCGGAAGACAAACAGCTATCGATCATGGATTACGATGACGATACCGTGATTTCTACAGAAGTGTCTTTGAGTTCGGCCGCTCAACAGGCCGATTGCGAAGAGATAACCGTCATAGAGTCGTTCAGCCAAACCGGTCTCGAGAGTTTTTCAAGCCCTCTAGAGTCGGATCAGATACCGGAGGATTTTCTTCTGTTTGATCTATCCGCTAAAGAGATGGAGGAGGACGAAGCCTATCACGTGAACGATAATAACGTTAGGTTCGTTCTACAAAGTCCAACTTCTAGCGATGAGGAATTACATGGACTGCAGGTAAGAAGAAGTCACGTGTTTTTCTCTTAATATATTCCATTAATTCTTTGTAAAATCATTTTAATCCAGTAATAACGCTACTGCATTATATTTTGTGTCGTTGTGATCTTAATTTTTGCCAAATAAGTTTTGTAGTAATAATGATTGCATTCATTGTCAAACTTTTCATTTTGTGTTTTCTTTTTTCGCTGATTGTTTTGTTAAAAAAAAGAAAAACTGACTTGTTCATATCTTGCACAGATCAAATCGAAACAGCAGGACACATTATCCCTAAACCTGATAGAAAGCATAACCGACCCACAACGGCTTCCGTCCGAGTCTCCCACCGAAACGGAGGAACCGTCTCATGTTGAAGCTCCTGCCGAGGAAAATTTTGAAGAACCCTCACATCTGGTAATCATCGACGCGTCGACAAAAAGCCCCGAGGAGATCTCGACCAAGGAAGATTTCGAGGAGTTGATAGATGAAGGCAGCCGCAAAGAAAAGATCATCAAGCCTGGAATCATCAATTCAAAACATATCAACGAAATCCATAAGTACGCCGCACCGAATGTGTTCACTTTCACGTCGCCGACGCCAAAATGCGGCGCACCGGCAACGTCGGCGTCATCTACTGCCGCAAACGTGGTCCACGCAAACGTCAGGCCGAACACGATCAATATAAGACCGGCAGCGATCCAAGGGCCAAAAATATCGTTGATAGCGGCCGCTCCGGTCATCACCGCGAGCTCAAACTTACCGACGGCGAAACTCAGCAAGAACATCATCCAAAGCCCAAAGGTGCAGAACAACATTGCAAGCATCATCTTTCCAATCAAGACAACGTTGCGGAGTAACGTGATCGGCGTGCCGAAGATAGTCAACTCGGTCGCGCCTGCCATCACCATCGTCAGCGGTACGACGACGCAGATAGCTAACATCATTCCTAGCCACTTTACCGTACCGGTAATAAGCGCGAGTGCCGTTAGCAAACTGCCAAATGTGAAGGTGATCGATAAGCCGTCTACGTCCCTATCGCTCACCTCTGACCTACCGAAAAAGATCTTCGAGGACGATTCAAAGTCTCCCGACAGTTCTAATTGTGAAGAGGATAAGCTCAAGCTCGAGCAGCACCTTAGCAAATTGAAAGAGGAACAGCAACAGAACGAAGACGAAACGCTGTCAATGAAAACGAAAGACGCTAAAGAAGAATATGAGATTGCGAGCGAAGATGTTAAGAAAGAAAACGAGCAGAAAGAAATCGCAGCAGCGTCCTCTAACAATGGCAGCAACGTTAAGAGTCCTATGAAGAATAAAACATCACCCTTGATCATACATAATCCTCCCGAATTGAAAATGACGGCACAGGTGAGTAGTTTTTTTCCTGTTTATTTTGGTGTTAAAAACGAAAAGGAAATTGTTTCCATTAACAGCTGTGTATTTGCACAATGTACGTTGTTTCTTATCCGATATCTTATAAAATATAACCTTAACTTTTTAAAATACTATACCTATTCGCAAACATTACACATGCATATCACATCCTCTTACCAAAATTTACTCATACATCAGTTTTATCACATGGAATAAGAATTTGCTATGACCAATTTAGATTCTCTTTATAACTTCCAGTGTTAATATTTAATGAAACATTGCGGATAGCTTCCGATAGGATATAAACCCATAGCTCCTGACAAGCGCGTTTCTATTTACACCATGGAGATCGTAGGAACGAGTCGCTTTTAAAAATTTTAATTCCACAATCTAATTAAATTAAAATTTAGTGTTGGTAATACCAAGGAAATTAAATTATCAATCACGTCATTCGTCGTCATA
The DNA here is from genome assembly GCA_023509865.1 of Trypoxylus dichotomus. Classification (NCBI taxonomy): domain Eukaryota; kingdom Metazoa; phylum Arthropoda; class Insecta; order Coleoptera; family Scarabaeidae; genus Trypoxylus; species Trypoxylus dichotomus. Next base: position 27,319,213 of record CM042081.1, read on the forward strand.
AAATAAAGATAAAAGTAGTATTTTTTAATGTAGTCGTAGTAAATACACTTGTTTGAAAAACTAGCAACCCCTTTTTTGATTTACTGGTATAAAGTCAACGTAAACAAAAACATGTGATTTCTGTAAATGAATGTAACTCGCGCGAGTTTATTACTTAAAAACATGGAATTTACACAAGAGCAAAAAGAATCACTTTAAAGAAAAATCTATTTAATCAAACCACAAAAATATGCATAAGGAGCAAAATTATTATTTACTTTTATCTACGTTCTTAAACAAAAGATGAGTTATTGTCGGTCATCGTTATTACGTGGTTATTATAAAAAATTCTAGTTACGGAAGTGACTGCAGTAACCCGGATCCACCGTTGACTAACTGTGCTTTTATTCGCAGGTAATTCAAGAACCTCAAGCGCTGATTCGCTCTACAACCTTAGAGACTTTCATTACGCAAGCGGTGGAGGAGGTCGACGGTAACTCGAACGATCTTGATAGTAAATCGGTCGTCATCTCCATTCCATCACCGACGCCCTCTCAGGAGCAGATCTTAGACCATATTTCGCTTCAAGCACTGGAGAATAGAAGACAAGACGGAAAGTTCGAATATTTCGATTCCCTGCTGGAAATGATAGAGGATATGGACAAGGAGGAAACTAATAATAAACTAGAAATCGTAGAACCGACGAAAATCGCGACTAAAAGTCAAACGGAAAGCGTTGAACCCGTCGTTGTTAAGGTCACCGCCCAAGAGGTGAAAGAAACTGCTCAAATTCCTGTCAGCATCGTAACGAGTACGAGAGGGACTGTGATGCCGCAATTGTCACCGCTATCGCAACCGTCCGAATTAACCTCTAATATCGCGAACGGTTCGCAACAGTTAAGAACTTTACTATCGTCGTTCACGACGACCGTGACTTCGTCTTCTAACGTCGGTACGGTCGCCAAGACGGTAACCTATAACAAGGAGAAGACAGTGAATTTATCGACAAGTAGCCCTCTCGCGCAAATGCCGAGAATCATTACTCAACAGAACCAACAAAATCAACAGCAGCATCAACAGCCGCATCAGCATCAGGCTGTAACGAACGCGGCCAGTTCGCCGATAAGTTCCGTTATAGTGACGAATATAAAACAGAAAATCGTTTCCCCAAAGACGAGTCCTACCGCGACGACGATCGTGACTACATCTGCGGTTCATCTTAGCACGTCACCTCAAGTACAACAAACCGTCACTGTGTCTGCAGCTGCTACGACGCAAAGTAAGTTCAAATATACAGATAACTCCATCACTGAGCAATTTAGAGGAAGCAAATCTTGCGTAACAGTATATATGTAAGTTTGTTATCTGTTAATGGAATATTTTGCGCGGTACTCATTTTCAGCTGTATCTCTTTAATTGATGCGACGAATACCGAAACGTAGAACGTTATTCACTTTTTTTAAACGTGCCCCTTTTTCAATATACTAAATAATTACACTACCGTTCAAAAGCACCCACAAATTTAGAAGGAATGACACTAGTGAAAAAATGAGCATATATTTATTATTGACATAAAAATAGCTATTATATATCTGGCAGTACGATTACACATTATATCTAAACTTGCAATTCGTCTATGTGACCTCTTTTATTTTTGATAACTATAGCATGCATTCCCGACATTCTTGCAATTAGTTTTGTCAAGGTATCTCATGTTATCTGAACCCATGCTTCTTGCAACTTGTTCCACAGATCAGCCTCCGGTGTTGGTACTACTTTCCGGAACTCCCGTTCAAGTTCCTTCCACAATAACTATGGGGCTTAGATCGGGGCTTTGGAGAGGCCACTCCATAATTTTACTGCATCCGTCTGCTTCCAAGTGTTGCAAATAGTTTTTGCACAGTTTAGATGCATGCTTCAAGTCATTATTTTGTTGGAATTCAAAATTCGGACCCAAAAGTTTTAATTCTAAATGAATAGCATTGCTCTAAAATGTTTCGGTAGAGTCCAATTCAAACCTGTTGATACTTGCGTAGAACATAATTTGAAGTGTTAGAGAGAGCAATAAGTAGTAGAAAATGAGAGAGACATCTATAGATTTCGCGTTATAGGATCATGCCTGAAAACAGTGTGCATATTTGATCATTTGTCATTTAGCTCTTTCGTTGTAAGGTGCGGCGCTGTATTTCGATACATTTTCCATAATTTATACACAATTTTATCAAATCTATCATATAATATCAAGTATCATTCGGTTTGGATCTGATCCTATTGTTCCTTTTTTAACATTCTCTCGATCTTAACAATATAACCTTCGACCATACCACCAAATCAGCTCCAGATCATTGCATGACCACAGCCATGTTTATTCGTAGGAACAGTACATTTTTCTGTCGCACGCTCACTTGTACATCTCCGAATGAAAACAGGTTTTCTTGAATCGAAAATCTCGAACTTTGGCTCATCAGTCCATAAGACCACTCCACTCATCAACTGTCCAATGCTGGTTTTCACGAATCCAGTTCCCCGATCTTCGATAAAAGTTCTCGCTCTGTGTCTCCCACTTCGTGATTTATTCAAAAAACTGCCATTTTCTCGGTATTTCTTGAAAGTATAATTTACGGTGGCATTATTTAACTTTGTTTCGCAATTTAACGGTTGCTTTTACCAACTTGATGCGCTATTATAAGAGTACGCGTTTCAATGTTTAACTATTTTATGTAGTAATAGTATGTATAACATTTTAACTATTCAGCCTTATTGATAGTCAGAAAGTTAGGGTGTAGAACGCTATCGGTTAGTAGCCACTAAGACCCTACTAAGACGGCGCTATCTTATCATATTCATAAACGTATACTTAGTGGCCACTAGTTAATATGATGTTAGCAGGTAAAACGACGTAGCAACATGGAAAAGGGCATGCGTAGTGTATAGAAATGTTTGAATTCAAACGGATTAGGATAGAATTATCTTTCGCGCGCTTTTTTTAAGAAGGAGTATGTTATAGATATAAAATGGAAACGTCTTTCGACAACAGTAATTTATAAGGAAAAGATATATTATATTATTATATAATATAATGTTTACACTAACTTTTAGTTTTCAAGTTTTTTTGTAATTTTTGGTGCACGCTGTATTGCATCCAATGTTTTAATTCACTTTTTACTGTGTACTGCATTGCTATCCAAGCTAAAAGTATCCTCTACAAACTCTTGTAAAGTCAACTTCCTTATTAATAAATCAATATCGGAAGATTCATACTTCTCATATTTCATGGGCCTCGCCCAGCTTCATTGAAACGTCTTCTATCTTCATTCGCTGCCATTCTTCACTTACAAGTTTCATGTCTTTAAACGAGCATAAGTCAATACGACTACTCAAGTGTACGACTATTTGTAATTTCTGAAAGGAGAAACCACGATATGTATATTCTGTTTAACAAAATTAAAAGCTAATTTTATAAAAACCAATCACTATTTTTTATGCATTTTAAGTCAGTACCAGAATACTTATTTGTTATACTACAATATAAGTGTATGAAGATTATTTATATCAGATAGACAACATTGTACCATGTTCTTACAAATGTGCTCCCATACTCTAATTTTACCTTTATTTAACACAGTAATCTTCTTTTTGTTTTCAATTATCCGGATTCTAAAGAATCTCTAATTAACGTGCCCTTCTCTAATCGTTCGTTTTAGGAGCGCGGTCTTTTCGTCTAAAAATGGTTTATAGCTTAATATTTCCACCTGTTTTAGTGATTTATTGTCACTTACATCAACTACTTCCATATTGCTCCCTACAAAGCAATTTTTTAAAAGATATCTTTTGAAAGGCAATCTCCGCATTCTAATTTTGCGCTCTTTTTATTATGTAGATTACCTTTAAATGGCTTATAAACGTACCCTACAGCGCTACTGAGATTTTAGTAGCCAACTAAAGTTAATAGGGTCTTAGTAGCATCTCAGTAGAATCTTAGTAGCCACTAAGTCTGACTATAAATAAGGCTGTTTATGTTTCTATATGAACTATTTTTGCCCAATTTGCCCGCAATTTGAATTAGATCACTTCTTAACCGCTTCCTTATTTGTTCGAGCAGGTATACTAAACCCGATACGTTCTTCAGCCAGCATTCAATTGATCTCCGACCATCCGAAATTATCGCATCCAATGCAAGTTTCGCAAACTGTCGTTTCCATGTCTCCCGCTACAAGCGAACAAAAAACGATCGTGACAACTCAAACGCCGCAATCGCAACCGTTGACGCCCACCACAATTAGCGCGCCGGCTAGGAAGACGTCTCTGAGTTTAAATGAAATGCTCCAATCACATCCGGCGGCGACCGTACCTCAAACTTCGCCCGGAACCATTACGACTGCGAGCATCTTGGGTTCCGCGCTCCCGTTATCGCGGAGCGGCTTCAGCGCTGCCCTGGTTCAAGCGCAACCTCATGTAATTTCGTCTGTAACGAGTTCCGTTAATACCGGCGCGCCACAGCAGTTCAAGCCGGCATTGGGGACGACGAATCTACTTCACAGCCAACTGACGAAGACTCCAGTATCTCGGACGAGAAGTTTCGACGAGATCTTCGAGAAACGGATCGAACGGGAGCCGCCCGAGCATTCATCCACGAATGCGTCTGAGAGCACGCCAAGTACGCCCGTGAGCACACAAGCCGCTTCGTCACTGATAACCACTTCGAGTTTGCTGAAAGATGTTGGCGGTTGTAAATTTTCGACGCTGCACCCCGCGAATCGGCTGGAGGATTCTCAGAACGTGCTATTAAAGCAATTGCTGCAGAATACAGCATGCGCGAGCTTACAAACTACGACTTCGACGACAGTTTCCACAACGATGTCTTCGATGACCGCTCCAAGTTTACCCATAGTACCTAATCTAGAAGCTCAATTAGCGCGGCCGGTTCCTCCGACACCAAGCTCTTTAATACCGCCAATGTTGCAGAACGATACCCCGTCTCAACAGCAACAACACTTGGTTCAGACTCAAGTCACTACTCATTCTCAAACGCCGCAGCAACAACCTCAACAGCAGAATAATTCGAATAATATTAATCATAATCATAACAACAACAATAATAACAACGTTATTAAGTCGCAGATATTGCAGGTAACTCAAACTCCAATAACCGTCGTTCATCAACGGCAACCGATCATGACACGAGAAACCTCATTCGTTTCGAAACCGCTCGTTCAAAGCGCCCCTGTTTCCCTGCCTGCTTCCACCGCGCATCAGCAGACTCTCCATATCGACATAAAGAAATGTCTTCCACCCAGCCGAGACGATCTGCTATCTCCGCCAACCCCGAGATCGACCTGCAGTCAAGATTCTAATCTTACCACTCCTCCGCTGATCGTTAAGAAAGAATTAAACGTTCCGACAACGTTACAAAGTCCTCTATTGACGCCACAAGAAGTTAAGAAAGAATTTATCGATGAATCCAGCCAGCATTCAGAGGTATCCGATCAAAGTAGATGCGACCTTCAGATGAAAGAGGAGCTGATGGATATCGATACGGAAAAGATGGATAAGGAAGAGTTGAAAAAGATGAAGCGCAGAATGTACCAGCAGAAGAGACGCCAGAATCAAATATTGAATAAGGAGATTGGCGGACAGCCAAAGAAACGACCGAGGAAGAGCAGCAAGGTCGATGAAGATTACGACTCGTACATAGAGGGCGTACTCGCGCAGCTAAGGACGTTACCTCCCATGGTCGTATCGGAGCCGGTTTTAAATAAAAATTTCGGAATAGTGCCCACGTTCGGGTGCGGCGAACTAACCAAGTTAGGCTGTAGGGAGTACGATTCGCGATTCGGCGATCTTAAGGGAAGCTATGGGAACGCGGAAGTGCCTGGATATTCCGACTATTACAGGTAAGTCAATCGGCTCTTATTTTTCTAAACCATTCGACACCCGATATTAAAATATCTGAGAAAATTCTGTACGAATACGTGGATTATTACATTAACAAATAGGAAGGTGAACTGAAGTGAAACGCTACTTTATTTATAACACATTGTTTACTTAGGGCGACTGCACAATTGAACGGTAAAGGCTGGAAATTCTGAGTGTGCGCAAAGTGTAGTATGCACGTGGTTCGTCTTATAAATCGTGAATACACACATAACACTTCATAACCACAAATCAACAAAATAAATAATAATGAAAGATATAAGTAGAAATCATTGTTATGTCATAGTATAAACAACAATGAATGACGAATTACAACATTGCAATAAACAATATATTAAAAAATGCATGGACATGAGAAACATATGCATCTTTATCTAAGAAATCAATTCTTCTCTTATTTAGTTAAATGAAAAAAAATTGAAAAAATGAATGATTAATGAGATTAAATTTTGTTAATTTGGCAGACGAAAAGTGATGTAAACAAAAATCGTACACGTAATCTTATCGTTAATTGTAAATCTAGGGAAGTTTTCCGTTTGCGTTCCCGTTCTCGTTAACGTTTCCGTTCGCGTTGTCGTCCAATTGTGCAGCCGCCTTTACTGTTTTAAGGAAATAACACACTTTTCTCACCTTCAACGAAATGGTAAAGAAGCGGTTAAAGAGTTTTTAACCCTACCTTTCAAGGATACTAAAAGAAAGCACAGTTTAAATTTAATACGCAAGGAGGAATTTTACATATTCAAATTACTCTAATAATGTAAAACGAGGAAGAAGACCCAGGAATGTTGATACTGGAAGCTATTGTCCTTTATAAGAAAATGAGAAATATGTTACCTGTTCTGATTGTTTTAGCTTTTCGAGAGAATTTTTTTAAAACGTCAGATAAAATTGTAAAGGTCAAATCTGGGGCCAGAGATAATAAGCCATTTGTCTGAAGCGCAAATGTTTAAAATTTGTAATGGATCGTTCAGTGATTTTTACAATTCATTAAGATTGAAAAATGAAGTCTTTACAATTATGAGGGTGGATAATATTTCCCAAATTATTATGAAAGCTGTTCTTACATGCAATTACTTACGCAAAAAGTCTGCTAAAGAAGAACGCACAAATCAAAGCAACTGTTTTAAACAAAATGAGACTATTAATTAGTTAAAGAATTGAAGCCCGAATATTTTGATAATATTTGTGTAACTAAGAAAGTTAATGGTTACGTAACAAGTCATATAAAGCTTTCAACTTAGCTTCGCATATTAGGCGGAACCTTAAAACAAGCATGTGATATCGCCACTAAAATGATTATTAAAAATAGTCGTTTTTTTCTTGTGATGATCACGGAATCTTTTTCAAAAATATAAATCATTTGAAATATTTACTTGTAGAACACTAGAATTCAGAGGTTTTGCATTACAAAGCAAAAAAATTGTTGGTATGTTGCCAAGTTTTCGGGTTTTCACGAAATACTATTAGTGTCAATATTTCATTACAGGGCTTAATAGCGTCTGTTGAATTTCACGCACCGTTAATGCGCCATCTAGATAAATATGATGTATGCGCACCGTTAGTGCGCCATCTAGATGCCTTTAAACTTTTGACTATATAGAATGTATTAGCGGTACATGTATGAACTTGAACAAAAATTTACCAAGAGACTACTGAAGCTTTAATATGAAGTTTTTTACTAAAATTTCTCAAAATATGTTGTTGAGCCCGACACCACGATTAACTACGTCTACATCTGCCACAATTTGTATATACTGTAATGGGATTTTTTAGGCCTCTGTTCTTCTCAAGAACATGCTCATTTTTTATTGTATTTGCAAAACTTACCTTTCACTAACCTTATTTTCTTTATTCATAGCTCTCTTTAATATAATTATGTTGCTAAGGAGATTGCAGTATTGTACTCCCTCTAAGATCGGTTAGCGCCTTAATATGATACTGAATTATTAGATATCTTAATGTAATAGTAGATTACAGTTTTCTCGTGACATACTTTACATATAAACATGGCTCTTTACATTTGTTTTAACTTTGAAATCACGCCTAAATTTAATTACGTCTTCTCATGTCTCTTATCAGTACAAAGCCATACGGGGAATTCGATCCCCTCCCTGAGAAAGCTCCATCGTCCACTCAGCGCGGTTTCTACGATCAAGAATTTTCGCTCATTAAGTTCGACACGGATGAAGATCGACGGTTCGATCTGTTCAGCCGGGACGATTCCCCGGACTCGGTAATCAGCAGCTCATCACCGGAATGTCCCGTTTTCGAACCGATCCTCAAATTCCCCGGTTTAAAATTGATTGATGAAGAAGACGAAATTGGCGACGAAATGTCGGCGAATGTAGCACGACCTCTATCGCCGATCGTTCCGATCGTCGCACCTATTCCGATTAGACTCAAACCGAGCGGACCGTACCTAAAGGATTTCGCGGACGTGGTGAGGAAAACGGCGTTTATTTATACATAGCATATGTGAAGTTTATGAATAATTTCTATTTTAGGACAAAGAAAACATCGGCAAAGAATTCCATAGCTTTAAGTCGAAATTTTCGCCTACACCGGTGACCCCCCTCAAGGATTCCGGCAACGTTACGGTCACCTTGACCCTAACGTCTTCAGCCGCCGAAGATATTATGGGAGTCCTACGCGACCTGGCCAACATCCTGCATATTCCGGCGCCTACTAGTTATCAGATCGTAGAAAGGACGAGCACGCCGCCCAGTCAAAAGCTTGGCTTGTATCGGACGAAAGGCAAGGACGGCAAGGAGGGCGCACCAATTGACATACAGAGCATTCTGAATGGAGCCGCCAAGTTTTGCAAGCATTGCGACGTGGTCATATTGAACAATATGATCAGAAAGAAGATATCGGAGTTGCCGTTCTTATCGAAAGATACCGAGCTGTTGGGTGACGGCGATGAATTATTTTTCTGCAGTTCGACATGCTACATGCAATTCGCGTTGATGCATAGATCACCGTCCTTAACTGAAGATAAAGTAAGTATGCTGTTTTTTTCCAATTTTGTTCATTGTGTTTATTTATTGGCCGAGAAAAAATTGAGCCGTAAAGCTGGACTTGTCGGTAAAAAGATTAGGTGATGATTTGGTTTGTTCGGATAAAGACGATGACAACAGACATAAAAAATGAAGTATCCAAACCGAAAAGAAAATGCCAATGATCGAGCATGTTCTAAACTGTTTTTCCTTTTTTTCCTTTTTTTGTTCTTAGGCGGCAGCTATCGTCGATCACCTTTGCCAAAAGGATAAAGCCGACCATCTGCGTAAGAGACAAGTGTTGGAACGGCAACGGGCGGAAGTGTATAATTTCGAGGCGGCGATCACTCGTAGACAACAACACTTCTTGGAAAAAATGGATATCGATCTGCAGATAAAGAAGGAGGAATTTCCGCCGGACGATATGCATTTAGACTTTATGAAACCCGACTGCTTTCTAGAGAGAACGCAGAAGGTCGAAGAACCAGCGAACAAGTGGAAGAATCAAAGGTATAAGAAGTATGCGTCCGGTTGTCTACAACCGAGGACGAGATACAAAAAAGCGTCCGATAAGGAGACGATGGAATTGCTGTATAAGCTTGGCGTAACCGTCGCACCGACCAAAAACGTAGAGGACACGCGGAAGTGCATGTTTTGTCATAACGTGGGCGACGGCGTAGCGGACGGACCGGCTCGTTTACTGAATTTTGACGTGGACAAATGGGTACATCTGAATTGTGCGCTATGGTCCGACGGCGTCTACGAAACGGTCAATGGAGCGCTCATGCAGCTAGAGAACGCGCTACAGCAGAGTCTAGTATCGACCTGCGTCCATTGCAATAATCTAGGCGCGACGATCAGGTGTTTTAAGACCAGATGCTCGAACATCTACCATCTACCTTGCGCGATCAAAGATCGATGCGTCTTCTATAAGAACAAAACCACTTACTGCGTCCTGCATGTACCAAAGAACGAGAAGGACAACGAATTGACCACCCTTTCGGTATCGAGACGGGTATATGTGAACAGGGACGAAAACCGACAGGTCGCCGCCGTCATGCATCATTCGGACCAGAACAATCTGCTACGAGTCGGCAGTCTGATCTTCCTCAGCGTTGGCCAGCTGCTGCCGCACCAGCTGCAGAACTTCCACACGTCGAACTACATCTATCCGATCGGCTACAAGATCGTTCGCTTCTACTGGAGTATGAGGCACGTGAACAAGCGTTGTCGGTACATATGCTCCATACAAGAGATGCTGGGACGGCCCGAGTTTAGGATCGTGGTACAGGAAGCGATCGGTGAAGAGTTGGAGTTCCGCGATACAACTGCTAAGGGCGTCTGGCACAAGGTCATCGAACCGATCGCAAATCTAAGAAAAGAAAACCAATGCGTACACGTCTTTCCGAAATACGTCACCGGCGAGGATCTTTTTGGTCTGACCGAACCAGCTGTAGTCAGAGTTTTGGAGAGTCTTCCAGGTCAGTGTCGTAACTCATATGGATAATTAACACGCTTATTTGTGCCAGAAGACGTAGTACTAGGGTCTTTTGTTCCCATCACTTCTGTAAAAAATAAAACCAGTATCTGTTTTCAACCAACGTTTCGAATTGGTGGCGTTCTCTTCGTGACTTTTTGGCTGCTCCTCTGTTTTCGAGCACATAATCGCGCGAGGTGGTGAACGAAACCACCCTCCAGCAGTTAGAGGTGGCGAAAAGATGGTTTTGTCCCACAAGCCACGAAGAGATTATTAACAAATTTCTTTCTGCAAATCCCACCTGAGACTCCATACGTAAAGTACTTATTAAGTATTGAAAAATTGTTCCAATGAATGAATATTGAGTACGAATAGAATGAGGGTACCGAAACGATATTACTTAGCTAAGTGTTATCAAATATCTAGCTTGACAGTTATAGCACTAAACTCCACTGACACAAATTTATTAATTAGGCGGAACACGGCGTCTCGAGAGCACGTGCTCTCGACGCTGCGCTATACTTGTGAATTGTACAACTACACAGTCCCTGCAATCGCTAAATATCTAGCTGTTTGAAATTTGAAATCAATTTTTGCACACTTCCTCTCGTACAGTCAACTTCTAGTTGCAGTATTATTTTATACGAAAATAGATTATGATTTAAACACATAGCTTTAGTCTATACTATTAATCATTCCTGTATATTCGTATCGTTTAGGTATCGAAACGTTAACCGATTACAAATTCAAATACGGTAGAAATCCGCTACTAGAACTTCCACTGGCGATCAATCCGTCGGGTGCTGCCCGTACCGAACCAAGATTGCGAAATCAACTGCATTGGAAACGGGCTCACACGCAACGTACGGGATCGTCGGCAAGGCCGGTCTTCGCACCTACGGCCGTCGGTAGCGGAGAAGTCGCCTGTCCCTACAGCAAGCAATTCGTCCATTCCAAGAGCTCGCAATATAAGAAGATGAAGCAAGAGTGGCGGAATAACGTCTACCTAGCGAGGTAGGTTATGAGCGCCTACGAGTGTAATTTCGTCGTTCAGGACGCGTTTTCTAGGTCGAAGATTCAAGGATTAGGTCTGTACGCGGCCAGGGACTTGGAGAAGCATACTATGGTAATCGAATATATTGGCGAAATTATTAGAACGGAACTGGCCGAAACTAGAGAGAAGAAATACGAGGCTAAGGTAGGTTTGATCTACCGTTTATCGTTAGAAAGAAACGTTAACACGTTAATAAAACGTTTTCAACGTAGAATCGCGGCATCTACATGTTTCGCCTCGATGAGGAGCGGGTTGTCGATGCGACCTTAAGCGGTGGCCTTGCCAGGTACATCAATCATTCGTGCAATCCGAACTGCGTAGCCGAAATAGTAGAGGTGGATAGGGACCTGCGGATAATCATCTTCGCGAAACGAAGGATTCAGAGAGGCGAAGAGGTAAGCCAATTTAACGTACGCGCGTAATCGTCAAGGATGGTAAACGTGCGGATGCGTTCTTACGCATGCTTGATGTCCATCTCACGGCGCGTTAGGTCACGTGACGTTACTCCCGTCCTGATGCATGTTCATAATACTATACGATATTTTGAAATGTTATATATGTTTAAATGTTAAATATATGTAACTTATCGATTTTAAATAAGTTTTGCCCATTGCGTTTATAGATTTCTTATTTTACATTTCGACTTAGTAGCTTTTATTACGCTACATTTTGGTAGCATTTTCTTTAAATGTTCGCGGAAAAAATCAGGTTCTGCCGTACAACGAATTGCACGTTATTAACCTGCAGTATACTGTCGTCTTGTGGACAGATTCAATCCTTCGACGAATATTAGAGCATCTTTAATTTTTGTCTTTTTTATTTTATTTTATTTCTCGTTCTCTGATATACACTATGCTACCAAGGTTTCGAAGTATTACTCATGAAGATAACACTAAACGTTGCCAGATTTCTATACAAGGGTTATTTCAAATAGTAAGTTAGTACTTCATATAATTATTATGTCACCTCACAAATTTTATTAGATGAAGTTTCCGGATAGGTTATTAATACTTATGATGAACTGACTTTGCATAAATTACGTGTGAATAAAATATATGAGAATGTATCAATTTAAGTAATTTTTATTGGTACATAATCTGAAACATAATTTGAATCTCTTTATTACGAGAAAAATAAATGTATTTATAGGATATTCGTAATCTGATAGGTGACAGAAACTCTACTTCGAAACCTGAGTGACATAGTCTATAACATGCTTCTTTCCATTTTCGCTTGACAAACTCTTACTTTTCTTCGTTAAATACCCAAGTTTGACAGCCGTATATTAAACCGCAAATAATGAATTCTTTTCTTATTTAATTGAATTAAATTTTGCGTTTCGTGTACTTTTTCTTCCAGTATTTAGCCATGTTGCTATAATTCTTCTTCGGATTACTTCGTTTACCTTATTCTTAAATGCCGTTATCCGTATTCCGAAACGCTTAATAAGCGCAAATAGTACGCAAGTGACGTCACGTGCGGTTGACTTTATAGTGGGAAATCGAAGCGTGCATCGTATTTCGGTACATTGAATTTGTCTGTTCTTACAGCTTGCTTACGACTACAAGTTCGACATAGAAGACGATCAACACAAGATATCATGCATGTGCGGCGCACCGAACTGTCGAAAATGGATGAATTAAGCACGCAACCAACGATACACAAAATACACGGGATAACATCAACGGATCACATCGTTAGCGCTATCTAGTATTCTAATTAGAATTAATATGGGTGGGAGTGGGGATTTAAACAAATCGAATACATTCCATTGTTAATGTAGATTATCGCCTACTTTGTTGATTGTAAAATTTAATCGCGTGGAAGGTACGTATTAGAAGTCGTGTACTTCCGTCGTATACTCGCAACGTTGTACAGGAGAAAGGAAGAAGAAAAAACGTTCATGTACTATTATCTAATTGTTGTAAACGTAACGCAATTTTGTATAAAGAAAAATAGTTACGACATATTTGTACATATATAAGTATAAAAACGAGCAATCGAAGAGTAATTATTAAATGAGAATGCGATCGATGTAGAGAAGGTTAGGGACCAAAGAGTTATTAAATAGCAAATAAAACGTCGTAAAAAGTAGTCTAGTAATAATAATAAAAGTAACAACAAAAGAATAAACGATGACTAAAAAAAAACAAAAACAAACGTGAACGGAAATGTAGAATGTGTGATGGGATTTTTTTATTAAGTAAATGTATTCCCCATATCTTTCCTTTTTAATTAATTCGCCAATTAAATTTTGTCCTAGCGAAATTTTTGTATATACTTCCACTGTGTTTATTTACTTTTCCTGCGGTTTTATTTATTCTAGCAGAGTATAACTTTTCATAACGATTTTTTAAATTTATCGCGGTTATATCGTGTACGTTTGAATCTTTTTTTTTTTGAGAAAAGAATATTTTTCGTTTAATCTTCAAAGAATCTTTCATAATTTATTAACGTACTACTTATCGGTATTTTCCATGTTCGCTTGTAGAATGGGAATTGTGATCGTTTCCATTCAGTATTTCCTCCGTATCAATCTTTATCGAAGCGAGATGGCTCTGTGTTTCCCAGCATAAGTTTTCTGTTTTCCTTCGTTTCCGTTTTCGTGAACATGTATTGAACGTAAGGAAGCAAAGAAAATCTTAATATATCTCATAAAACACCAATGTTAGTGTTAGCCTCTAACATAGCCTTGTTGACTAGCCTTAAAGAGAAATCGTAAAAGTTGTTTTTTCAAATATCTATATACATATACATATTATATATTATATACATACACGATGAACATATATAAATATATAAAATATATTATTAATTAAATTGTATACATACGATTGAGATGATTTTTAGACGAATAAAATGCAAACTTGTAAGTACGCTATTTTATAAGTGAGAAAGTAAGAAGAAGAAAACACTTCCTGTACATATGAAGTATCCTAACTACTATATTAGTGCATATAAATAAACTACGTACGAGATAAACAATTATTACGCTACTACTATTGCTACTATTATATTTTATAGATTTGTAAGAACCCTCGATAAAATATACCGCAGAGTACTATTACCGTTTGTGTAATTATATTGTAAATGATTGCTGTGCAATATAATGTAATGATTAGTTTAAAGTGCGAAAGAAGAGTGAGCGACACAGTAAAATTCTCTTAGTAAATATGTAGACTTTGTTGAAAGCAAACAAAATTCCACCGATCCCGATCGGTTTTTGTTTGCGAATCATATTCAAATTCAGTTGAAAGAACGATATTTAAAAGTTATTTTAGGATTTGCAATTTCTCAAAATATAGTTAATAAATACGAGATTAGTCGGAAATACGCGATGAACTAGTAATATGCTATAGTTCTTAGCATATAAATTGGATTTAATATCCACTATTGAGACAATTTCACATATTTTGACACAAATGCATTTTTTACATATAGAGCGTTTTATACCGCTAAGTAATGACGTCCTCGACGATTCTTTTAAATAGCAACTCGTGATTTTTGGAAGATTTCCTACTGTCAAAATGGAAAAATAATAATTTTGATGCCTTGTATGAATTGTTTTAATTTAAAAAAAAGTTCGAAGAAAAGATTGTTTCTGATGAAATTTAACACTTATTTTCATGGTGTTCGTTAAGTATAGATTTACCATAGGTAATTTTACGATAAAAGAATCTAAGTAGATTCTATCAAAATTTTTGCCTATAAACTATTTGATTCAAATGAGTTCTCTAAATATTGCACTTTATTTTGTTCTCCACATTAAGAACGTAATAGAAGGCGTTGCAATCGGGATACGTGCAACCTAATCAAAATTAAGCCCGATTATGGCTAGTATTTTGAAATGTTGAGCTGTCAGTTCTATTACAATGTTTTATAGAATTCTTTTTAGTAACTAATTTAAACAATCATCCAAAATATATTTAGAAGAAGGAATTTGTTTCGTCGGCAGTTGTGGACAAAAAGATAAATGTATGGATAATATTCTATAAATGTTTCTATGTATATTGCTGTGCTTTACAAAGTTTTATGTCATAGTATAAGTAATATAAAACAATTTTCTACGAAAACTACATATTTTATCTTACAGTGACAAGAAAGAAAAGTAATATAATTTTAGATGAATAGGATATTATCAGTTGTATATGGATACCTACCGTCTCTATAAATCTCTTTCGTCATGATTTCATCAATTAAGTGTGCCCACACCATCTTACTGTGCCTCCATGTTTTCTTCGCGTATTTAGCATTCCAAAGCATGTTCTTTTTGCAAATTCGTTGTTTAATATTTTCTCCTTGCTGAATAAAGATTTGAAAAGTTTAGAGGTTATAAATGAGTCTAGTTTTGCTATATCGATCCATTTCTGGAGCAGTTTTTCGCGACCCGTTTCTATCTTCAGCATTTTTTGTAGTTTTGATGCATTAGTAATCATATTCTCCGAACGTTCTATGAGTTTTGAAGTTTCTTTGCACTTCTTTCGTTTTGTCTGTATTTGCCTTATTAAATTTTTCTCATTTTCAATACAACGTTTTTATCTGTTATATTAACAGAAAATTAAAACATACGTATTTTATATATTTTTTACTTCTGTTATGGTATTTACGACAGAATAACGTGTATTGAACATATTTTTCAGACACCAATATATATATATATATATGTATGTCACCATAATCAACATAATGTTCGAACGTAGATCATTAGTGATTACGATAAGTTTATAGATTCTGGAGAGAGAACCCGGGGAGAGGTTATAATTTACCAAAATAAGTTTACTTCGATAACGAAAGCTAATGACAGGTAGTAGTAGGAGAAGAATGCATACAGCATTCCTTTGAAATAAAGTACTAATAATAATTAGAAATAAGAAACTAATCGTTATGAGAAATTACGTCGCGCCGTTGTAACCAAGACACTCCTAAAAGAAATAATAAGCTCGCCTACACGAAAATCACCATTGGTTTATTTAACTCAAATTAATAACTTTATCACGTTCATTCTGTATGCAAAAATGTTTTTGTCAAAATATACGAAATTGAATATAAAAACCGAATTATTTCTAAATTTTTCGTTCTTTTCACTCTATTACATGATCGACAAGTCTTTATTTAATATACTGCATCTTTTAAATATTGCTAAAAGGAAGGTCTTTAAATCTCACACCGTCGAAGCATTATTAATTTGCCTTCTATATCTAATTAACGCCGTATAGTCGCTGTATCTCGTCCTATCGCCTCAAATTCTAAGTTTGATTTTGAAATTACGAAAAAAAAACGAACGCTCTATATATGAGATTTTTAAAACATCTTTTTTGCGCAAATTAATTTATCTAACCAGACTTGCGTTTCAATTTCTTTTTATTGTATATTCCTATTAAATTATATTACCGCGATTTTTATTTTTTACAGCTGTATACATATACAAATATTATCTTATTTTTGGGACAAAGTCCAGATTTAGATTTTTTATATTATTTTACCTTTATTGCGGATGCTGGTCGATTGAATTTAGTTACTCAATTTTTTTTTGTATTGTTTTTTTTACAATACACTTTTATTTTTACGTTTTTGTTTCTTAAGATTGTAGCATATTCTATTTTTCTTCATATGCATATCCAATGTGTTGTTGTAGCCTGTGCCATCAGATTTCTTTTGTAACGAACCGTATTACAAAAACCATGTTGAAAAGGAAAAAATGCATAAGTACAAAGAAAATCGGATAGATACCGTTTTGTTTTTATTTTTTTTCTTTGTGCTTTTGCAGTTGTATTATCAATTTATTTCACTAGAGGACAATAACTGCAATCACTGAACTCACCCTACACTTAATTTATTTATTATAAATTTGTTATTTTGTCTTTTAATAACGAGACATATTTTGATAGTAGATAAGACAAGATCGCAACGCATTCCCGATGTTCATGCACAATATTCGGAATGCATTGTGGCCCCTCGCACACCTGTAAAATGTTCAGATTTCATGCGGAAATGTGTGGAGCACTTAGTATTTTTAAAGATGTCCAAGCTCGATGGATATATCACTTTTAATGCAATTTATAGATTCTTTTAGTGCTTTTATTCAATGAGAGTGACAATCACTGATTTTTTTTTCCTTTTAGTGTTATTATTAATATAATAGCGCGTATATTTACGACGCATACATCGGAAGCAACATATTCGTCGCAAATATAGAACAAATAAGTAGATAAAGAAAATTGAAGATTGATAATAAAACAACAGAACTACTACCTGAAATAATTGTTCTTGTTTTCTTTTTACTGTACAAAGGTTAAATAATGATAAATAATTATGTATATGCAATATTATACAGTGTACATATGACTATTATAAAATATGAATAATAAAAGATTGTGCTAATACTTGTGTTGGCTTATTCAAATGTTTCCTTTTCAAATTGAATGTTATTTTCAAGCAAAGCAACATTACACAAATATCCCAGTAAACTTCACACCACGTACAAATTGATTAACGCATCAGGAATTCCACGACCTTCACACCAATATACACTGGGGATGAGAAATTTATAAAACTACCTTTTCAACAGTAAAAAAGTTGAGTAATATTTTCGCCAACAGAATATGAACGTATCAGAAACCACTTTAAAAATCCTTTTAGGTAACCCTATGGAATTACCAAATTGCATGTGATAAAATCTATATTGAAGAAACAAAAGGGAGGCTCGAGTTATATAGCAGAGCACACGAGTAGTGAAGAAATGCGTATCAAACTATCGCCATCCTTGTTCATTTAATGTAAAGTTCGGTATGCTTATCAGACATCCGCCTTTGAAACTTATACGTATCTGCTTGTTTCTCTCATGGGGTTCGTCGTCGTGTGTCGGTATCGCGCGACGTCGAGGTGAGGTGCGCGCGGGTGGAGCCGTTGGGTGTGGTAGTGTGTGTAGTATATGTACAGTGCGATTGTGAAGGTAGTTGTTTGTTTTAAGAATGCGTATTCTCGCGTTGTTGGTGTTGTCTTTGCATGTATCGTGTTATGGAGATGATGATGAGGATGTGTCGAAGTATTTGCGAGATTTTGGTTTTTCTTCGGGTAGTGATGATGGCGTTGCGGATCAGACGAGTTTGAAAGGGAGTTTGGTGATATTTCAAGAGTATTATAATTTGCCGGGGATGGTACGTTGAACTTTGCGACTTTAAAATTGATGCGAACGCCTAGGTATGGGAATGAGGACGCTCCATCTGCGATTTCGAGTGTTAGAGGTAAATATAAGAAGAGGAGCTTATCGTGGAAGTTTCAGCTCGTATCTATCGAGGCGAATGAGATAGCTGCTAAGACGTTTGGCAAAACTATACGAATGCTCAGGAGGATTGGTATATGAGAGAAGGTGGCGATGCGGGTGTGAATCAGATTAGTTTGTTAAGTGTATTGACGCATGAAATCGGACATGCTTTGGGTTTGCCGCATCCCAACGATGAGGAATCTGTAATGTATGCATTTTACAGAGGTGTTAGTCGGTTATCCGATGATGATGTTAGCGAAATTCAGTCTGTATACGGACGAAGAAGAATTCATCCTTCTACTACTGCTACTACTAGCATTACGACTAATATTACCAATGCTAGCGCGTCTGACCAACGATACCCTGATTTGTGTAATAGACGTCCAAATAAGTTTCTGTTAACTTCAAACCATCATATGTACATATTCCACAATGAATGGGTGTAGATTTTAAGGATTGGCGATCGAAGTTATTCACGAAAACCGGCAAAAAATCGAAATTACCTGCCTATCTCGCATATATATCAGCGGCCAAGCAGTAACATAGTGATTATTAATGAAGGTAATGAGTACTTTGTAGAGTGCCCTAGTCTGAAGGTGCAGTATGTAAGCGATATAAAAAATAACAATACTTCCCCATAAATACCACAATTTTTCTCTCTCTTTCTTGAGAGGTAGATCATCTTCTTCATCCATCGACCCTCCGCCATCGTCAAAACAAACAATATACACCTACTTCCCTAAATACCGCAACAAAAACATCTGCTTCATTACCTTATTATAACACCACATATTCACGCTCCCTTCACGATCGCACCGTATATCCGTATATATTACATGTCCTACCTCACCTAACGTCCCCGACCGCGCGCGCCACACCTCGACGCCGTCGCGCGATACCGACGCATTTCTTGACTATTCACACGATAGAATCCGAACATAATATTGAATTAAAGAACATAAAGCTACTTAAAAATTTAACTTGTTCTAGAAAATTTGACATATACAAAACGATATTCATGAAACAAAAACCGAGAACTACCCGCAACCACACACTTGGCTTTGAAAGATTTTCCTTTTCGAAGAGGAACATCACATTCAATAAGTTGTAAAAGTTTGGTAATTTAAGAAGTTTTGGAGCCCGCGTAGGAAATATTGCATGCCGATATATTTTGTTAGTCGGTAACTCGGTTGATAATCAGAGTACACCTGCTCTTGAAACGCTTTGGTCCGAATAAATAATTTGTGTGTGATTTGGAGTTTGCTGTAATACCTTTGCACTACACAACCACACAGTCCTTGCAATCAGTGTCAAGTCAAGTATCTAATTTTACGAACTCTAATTCTTAGGTAGATTAAATAATTGGAAACTATTTGTTCTAAATATCTTTATATACCGTGTGTGGCACATATTATAACCAGAAAAAAATACGCTACTTCCCATGGGAATATTCAACTCATACTTAAAAAAGATCAACTAAATACCCAGCATTTCCGAAATACTAATTAAAATAATATTAAATATTTTATTAAACAAAATCTTTTGTTTAATAAAATTTCTTAGAATTAAATTTAGCAGCTGTGCCAAATTCTATGCAGTGAAAAGATTATTGGAAAGTAAATAGCAAACGTCAAAAATATTAGCTTATCTTGTCCAACGCTATAATCACGGGGTTAACATTCCTATTATACCATGCTCTTCCCATATCTTTTAGTTTCTTCCAGGATAGCAGATGACAGTATAAATTCAATTTAAAAAGTTCGCTAAAAATGTTCAACTGAAGCTAACCAGCAGTGGGATTCCGTAATTCTTAGTCGTACCGGCTAGTCGATACGACACTAGCCTAACTCGACGTCGACATGAACCGGAATTCTGTAACGGTGTCGAGTATGAAATCGCGAATTGTCGGTAATTATGTTCAAAAGTGCCAAACTGCGATTTTAAGAACAAATATCAGGGAATTAGCCGTCAAAAAATTGCTTGACAGCTAATACTTGTAAAATAAGATTGTAGTGTTATTGTAATATATTCAACTATACGTACGTTATTTGTTTTGCCCATATTCGATAATTTATTATATCAGCAGAACGAAAGAATAATTATAAGTTAATTACGACTAGATGTCAACTGCTTAAAAATATTAATTCATGTATTTACTACGATTAAAGAGTAAATATTAATTAGTTGCTCGTAATTCAGGCACACCAACAAACTCTCTAATAGTGTTAAAAACCACTGTTTACTTTGTCGTGAACTTCCACTTATGTCATTTTAATCAAATTTTAAGGCAGCGCATTTCTTTTCCAGTGCGCTTTAAAAAATATCTGCAATTCCATGACCTTTTTTAACGCTAATTATTAAATAAATTGTGCGTATTTTGTTATTTATTTATTGATTTTTTACAATACCCTAGAACATTTAATATTTAATTCATTAATTAGTTGCGCCCATAATTGTTTTGTATTTATCGTTTGCATTGGGTGTTGAAATTCGCCAGTCTTTTATGTCGTTCAATCACTAGAGACCGGATTATACGCAAAGAAAACTGGAATATATGCGGATGTATATGCATCGATTTCTGAGAAAATATGCATAAGCCTGGGGCATATATGCAAAAAAATTACGACAATATGCAAAATTTTTACATAAAATAAATAAGAGCAGAAATTTAAACATTAAATTTATTGCACAAAATTTTTTTACAACATATTTCTAACCAATTTATAATTAAATGTTTTTTTAAATTGTGTAAAACAAAGTTTTGTCTTCTATCAGAATACGTATGTTTCGAAATAGAAAAGCATCTTTCAACATCCATTTTTTAACTTTGCAATACATTCTAAACTAAAATTAAAGTCGAAATCGTTTACTGTTTCACCTTCCAAAATTTTCTTAACTTGAATTTCAAATACACCGCATTTTTATTTTTCACTTTTTAAAATGTATCGTATATAGAATTACCTATTGTACCCTTAACCTTCTTACATAGCATATCAAATTTGTCTACTATTTCGACTGATTCCGAGAGCGAATCCCATGCGTTTCTAGTTTACAAATGGACCTTGAAACAAAGCTATAATTTGACTTAATATACAAAAAGTTTTGTAGCAATTCTGTTGATGTTGCTATCTTTTTACAGTTTTCTAGAGCAATGCAGTCAGCAGTGATTTCAAGAATGACATTTTTTATTCCTTCAAAATTATCGGCATAAAAAATTGCAGCGTCTAACCATGTACCCCATCTCGTAATAATCGGTTCAAGAGGCAACTTAACACCGGGAAGTCGCTCCTTATAAAATTGGATTCGTAAAGGTGCTTTTAAAAGTACTTTTTTGACATTAAATCATTAATCAAAGGAAATTGATTCCTAATGTCTTGGCCTACACGATTGAACCCATGAGCTAAACAGGTGGTGTGAATAATGTTACTATAAAAAATTTTTAAATTTTGCGCAGCTTTTATCATGTATGGTACAACGTCGGACAACATTAGTGAAATTTTTTCACAAGATATACTTCCAGGTAAAAGGAAATTTGATAAACCTTCTTAAATGAATTGGGCAATTGTCACATTATGTGTTCTTTACAATAAATTAAATATGATTTACCTACAATATCTCCATGAAGAATTCCTATTAACAAATGGGCAATATAACGGCCACAATTATCCGTACCTGTCTACCATGATATAAGTTAAATTATTCCCTACCAATTGTTGAAGTTCTGCCATTGTTTGCTGGTAACAAAATGTGGCATAATTTTTTCGTAATGTACTTTCGTTAGGTATATTATGTTTGCAATATTTTTGCAGAAATGATTTCAAATTTACATTGTTTAATCTGGGTAATTATACTTGTTAGACTAGCTTGTTAGACGAAATTAATGCGTTATACAGATCCGTATTATATTCTTCTTGTTCTAAGTTTCGTGAAGTTGATGCGGATCGCTTTAGTTTATCACATTTTCCAATATGTCATGAAGTTTTAGCTTGTTGATCAATCAGGTATTTTCTCTCACAAAACACCTACAACTACAATTGTCATTTTATATCAAAAGTTAAAGGATTTAAGAATAATTGTAAAGGTTTTAGTAAAATTAAACTTACCAGTTTACTGCAGGCTCGACAACATATTTTGTCGCCATCCTTTACCAGTTCGGGATACGGCTTAATCCATAAAGAAATTTTGTTCGCTATACTCATTATATGTACGCACAGTATTTAGATACGTAACACAATTACATGCTGTTTCGCTCAAAGATATTCAATGAATGAATAGTTCATTTGGGAATTAATAATAATAAAACGTATTTACCACATCCCTTTTGCTAGACGAAATTAAACACATGCAGTTCTTGGAAAAAGGTATAAGAGAAACGAATGTATAAGATTTATCGTTCTGAGAATTGTCCGTTGTCGATCTACATTAGAAATTACTAGGAATTTTTACTAATAGAAAGGATAAGAAAAAGCCTAAATATGGACTATATGCAACTTTTGTGGAAATATGCATAGAAATGCCTAAGTATGCAATCACTAATTAGCGCTAATTAACTTCAATTTATGTAATACGTCTACATACAGACTATAATTAAAGATATGCAAAAAATAAAATATATGCGCTTGGCATATAATCCGCTCTCTAGTAATCACTATGCTCGCATAAGAATTGAAAAATCCTAGGAAAACATTCATAAATAGGTGTATATTATCTTAGAAATGTTTTAAATTAGTGATTTTCTGTCAAATCGTCTTCTACTACATAGGATAAAGTATATTAAAAATTTAAATTATCATACTACATAATACACTTACGAACATAAACAAACAATTAATATATTTTGGTTTTGAATAGCCGCCAAGAAAATATCCTCTCTTGAAGGGTGATAGAAACCAAGCAAAATGTAATAGAGTGAGATGCGAGACCCAAGCTACACCAACTTTGCTGTCGAGTATATTCCGTCGAGTTGGTTGACGGCTAGGTGTCAGCCACAGCAGTAAGCGCTACAGAATTCCGATCGTGTCGATTCACTCAACGTCGTGCTTACAGAATCCCTATGCAGAGTGTGCGTATCGTCAGTACAAAAATATGCAAATGTAAAATATAACTATTTTGTTTGGTCCTTTTACTGTATTACCTGAAAAAAATATTTTTATGCGATGTAAACTTTAGGTTAGTAAATATTCTACCAAATATATCATATTTTGTTGACTCGCCCCATTAATTGCAATAGTAATAGTTCATTATTGCCATTACTGGAAATAGGAATTTTTAAATAATAAAAAGAATGCTGTGTACACTTTATTTTTACATACGGATGAAAATTAAGAAGTTAAATTTTCTACATAGTTTCTAAGAATATACAAATAATAGTCTTTTCACAAAAGTTTCGATGAAGAAATATTAATCATTTATTGGTATTATGGGTGTAAGTTTGGTAGAAGTCTGTTGTGGTATGCTGACACAGCTTTCCAAATACCATCAAAAATATAGAATGAACTGTAAAAAGATTATATTACACATAAAGAAATATACAATTGTAGAGATTGTGGAAAGCACTTTGCAGCATAAGGCATTGAAAGAAATAATGTATTATTATTAGCACTAATATTTCTATGTTTCCCTGGTACAATAGGCAAATTCACATTTATGTTATATTCTAAATTCATAGGAAATAGATGCACAAAATATCAGAAACCAAGACAGAAATATATTAACTGAATTGAACGTGTTTGAACCTAGTGTTTCTATCTTATGTTTGATTATAAATATATAATATTTCGCTGATAATTTTTGATTTAATAATGAGTAGTACTTCATCGTTTGTTTGATAGATAGAGCCAATTAACGTAAACCTTGAATTGTTCATGTGTTCAGATGCGACTAGTTCTGCTTCAATGTATTAAAAGGGGTTAAGCAAAAAACAGCTGTATTAGTTATTAGCATTATGTTATCTGTGCTTATTAATTAGAAGAGTAAGAAATTAGCACCCTACCAACTACATATATGCTATATACTGTGCAATTGAAGTTATTACAATCAATACATTGTGTTTAATTGTTGTAGTTATGAACAGAATATCTATTATAGTACATATACTATATAACATGTAGTTATGAATACATGTGAATTACGGAAAAAATCGATAATAACACAACATAACCAAAAAATATTCTGGTTTCTTCATTGGTAGGTTTATGCATTATTATTGTCTTTTTACCGAGTTTAATCTTAAAATATAAAACGACGATTCTGACGTTTGTGTCCGCAACTAAAATTTTTCCAGTTACTGCGACTCATTATTAAGTTAACTACATAACGTCACCAACATACAAATTTCAGTTTTACAATATTGTTTAATTTGTGGAGTATATTAAGTCAAGTATATTTACTGAGATTACTGACCTATATTTTAGTAGTGGAATGGTAGCAAAAACTACAAAATTGTACTTGTTACGATAAATCTGTAAGACAAAATACCAATACGCGAATGACAGCAATAAACTCACGAATTTTTTTTATAAATTTAACAATCCAAAAATATCTGCTTGCGAATTATCAACTTAATCAACCTTCTTATATTGTATATGTATATACATATTGTATAAACAATATATTGTAAACACAAACAATATGTTGTAAATATAAATGTTTGCATATACAATACCTATATTGTATATGTAAAAATGACAAGTAGTTCTTGCGCATGCCTGGGAAACTAACCCATTTTGAAATTTGAAACTATATCTCGGAGTTACGAACAACCTTTCTCAAAAGAAACCAACATTTGGGTTCCTTCAAAATTGAATCTGTCAAATTTTGTAAATTACAATACCACCAAAATAAATACTACCCTGTGAAGTCACATTATACTTTCAATATAGTTTATAACTGTAAATTACGGCTAGTTTAAAAAAAAATACCGTATAATATTTGAATTCGTTTATTTACTCTATAATTTTTACTTACAATCGATTACAAAATCATCATTCTTACCTCGCTTTAAATACATGCTATTCACCAATGTGTAACAATATAATTATTAATTACGTACGATTACGTGTACTCGGTATACTATTATTATTATTATTATTACGGTTTTTGCACCTAGACTTTTTACTTAAACATTATAACAGTCAAGACTAATCGTACTAATACTAAAATCAAACGTGATCGTTAGAAGGAGCAACACAAATATCATCTTGTGGTAATTCTGTCCCTTACAGAGGGATTACACACAGGGACAACACACTTTCATCACTAATGTCTTCTATATATTTTTTAATTTAGTAAACGAACACTGATACATGACAAGCAAAGATCGAGACGCATCATCGTACTATCACCATACCTTAACACGAACCATATATAGTTTAAAAAGGATAGATATTGTTGCTTTCGTCACACTAGTTAGCATCTATCTTTCTATCCAAATACACCATTACTTTCAATTAACATATCTAATAAATGAGCAAAAATTGTTGTCCACTTCTTTTTTTGCATTCATGTGTACACATGCAATTGTATAACGAATACATACAATTAGAGCCTTTTTCGTCTTGTTCTACTTAATTAGGACAGTTACCTACGAGAATTACATTGACAAAAGAATCATCCAAACCATGTTATGTACAGATGGGACGAAGTTGTATCTTTCATATTGTACCTGATTGATCTCTTTTTTGATTACGATAGCAATAATACGTATAATTAATTATGAGAAGGGCTTAAAAACTAAACTTACACCGTAATCAGCCTCAGATATTTAGTTCTAATAAAAAACGTACATACAATAATATCACGGACTATTTACAAATAGCTTAACCTACCCATCGGGTTGGATCCAATTAATACGTTAACATCAGCTCGATATGTTCGAGTATAAAATAAATCAGTCTAATTAAGTCGCTTAAATAACTAATCAATAAACAGAAATTATATACGAATTACGTTCTAAAAAATAATAATCACGAGTAGATAAAGTTAACTAACGACTAAACGACATTTATGTTGAAAAAAATATTACTCTACGAGAGTAAACGAGACGATTGTGCTTCTTAGGAGTCTTTCTCCTTCGTTTTGAAAACGTAGACTAAAACAACCGGCTACGTTATTGAGTGTAGGTAATTATTTATAACATGAGCGTAATCAGAGAACGATGATGTACAAATCAAACATCTATTGCGTTCACTTTACACGGTAAGAAAGGTAAAACATCATTTAAAAAAAATTTTTTTTTGTAAAATGTGTTGTTTTCTCCTTCGAGTTAAATGCTTTTTTTATTATTGAGCATCTTCATCATTCAATACAATAGAGGATGTAAATAATTCAGCCTTTAGCTTTAATCAGCTAACTAAAAACTTTAAATTTTAGAAGCATTTTATCATATAGTTTGCGACACGTCAGTCTTTGAGATAACGAAAATTATAGGACGATTATTATTAAAATAATGTAATCGAATTGCTGCTAAACTACGTCAATAAAAAAAAGGAAAATCCAAACAGGTAAAGTTACGTCTTCTTTCAATGGGGCCACGTTTTAGCGCTAATATTTTTTACAACGCACAATGGGGTCTTTGTTGATTCTATATCCTATTTTTTAATTCGGAGGAGTAAAATGAAAAGACGCGTTTACGCAATGGAATTTTTCAAAGCTACGTTTTGGTGGTAGTTTTAAAACTAGCTAGGATTTTATGTAAGTTGTAGTTGCGTAATTATTATTACAATGCCAATTTAGGGAGAAAAAATAAATACAAATGCACTCAGAAAAATACATGATCTAAACGTCAATCTGCTGTTGTCATAATATGGTGGCGGGCAATATATCAAATATTGCTAGTGTGATTTTTGCCGAAAGATGGCAACAGGTAACTTACTTTTTGGCGCTTCAATTTAAAATCACGTCTCTGAATTAAAAAAATTACTATAGCTGGGTAGAAGTTGATCTAATCCCTAAGTTTTTTTTATTGATTTATTAATTAATATACAGGATCAGCCTAAATTATTTATTGGATATATAGCAAACATGGTTATTGCTTCTGTTGTAATGTTTATTTCCATTTTTATTTTATACTTTAATACTTTATTTGGTTTACGACAAGTTTGTAGATCTTGAATCGGTTGTGAATATAGAAAATGCAAGATGCCCAAGATTCGGAAGCAGTGAATTGAATGTACAGCAAACCATACTCAAGAGTCCTTTAAATTCAACAAGACGGTGCAGTTAGCAAATAGGAATTCCTCAGAAAACTAATGATGGTTTTTGAAACTTGATCTTGGGATGCAACCATGCCACATCCAAGTCATACAAATTTGGAGCAATGGAATGCTGTCAGATTTTAACTGAAATGAGTAATATTCAATCAAGACATTGTGACTCTAACACCATTCAACGATGAAACTATTTTTCATACAAGTGAACCTATCAACAGATGTAACACAGCTTTCTGGGCCTTGAAAAATCCACGAGTTATTCGGAAACTTAAACGCTTGGTACCATGTGACCGTTAAACTTTGTTGATAATGGTTTCAGACATGCGTTACATTCTCTCTTCTAACCTTGATTAAAGACTTAAACCAATTACATTTTTGTCACCCTTTTCATTTTTAAAAACGTTTTTAGAAAAGACATCCTAAAGACATTTGAAAATCATTATAAATTGATTTCTTTAGTTGTTCGTCAGGAATTGCATTTTTTTCATAGTCGTAACTCAAGTAACACGGCGGAACCTGACAACCGTTGCGACTATGATGAACGGCCGCGAAAGTCTGAGATACTATTTAATTGCGTCTTTTGTAGGATCATCGGGATCTAAAACATTATCCTGAAGGATTTCTGTTAAGCAAAAATGATTACTTAAAGAAATATTCAAATATCATAGGTCAGTTTGTCAAAGAAATTATTGTTTGCGTTTAAAACTCAGGAAAAATTTATGAGACGGAAAAAAATTCCTTCAATATTATCACTAAAGCATTACGAAAAGGCGTAAGCCGCGAAGAACTTTCGGGATTTGGTTGCGAGTAAGTCAGTCCCTTGTTACAAGATTTCATACGTCGCAGTGTATCTAAGCCATACCCAATAACAGTGGCCAGGCCTATCGGGAAATATGTAACCCATCAAGTTCAGTTAACTACTGGTTCAAATTAATTCCATTCGGACATGAAAGTGTCCATCCGACTTCAACTTCTTGATAAAACGATATTGTAACACTCTCCATAATCTACCTATTTGTATGACATTTTTCGAGCACATATGTATTCGGATTTTAGAGTTATTTCTTAAAGATATTTATTTGTTTGGCTATATGTGGAGGACGCTTTGTAAATAAGTTAAGAGATGATTATTGCTCGCAGCATATTGAAATAATTGAAAAATAAAAAGTGAAGAGGGCATTTCGATATTATGGAACATAGTTCCTACCAGTCTTTTTAATTAGATTATATGCCTTGTTGAAAAAGAGTAAAAGGTTTTTATCACAAAAAGAATTAGAAGAAAAGGCTACACGTAGCAGTGAATCTTCTAATGGAAATTACGTTCCGTCTAGGATGGAATCTAAAAAAAATGAAGAAAAAAGTAGTTTTAGCTCTAACAATGAAAATTTGAATTCAAATGTAAATGAAACAAACTTAATAAGAATTCTGGCTCAGTAATGATGAAAGTTTTGTTTCTAGGTTTTTAGGACAGCAACAAAATAACTAAACGCCATTCTTCTCTTGATTCGAGAATGTATATAGCACATTACATAAATTATCGCTTGGAGAAATTTGAGAAACAACACCAAGAAAATGAAGCATCTTGCCGTTTATCCGGAGTCACTGTAACATATGACAGTCGGCCCATCTACGCAAATTTAGCTTGTGTAAGCTTGGAAGGTGAATCAAGAATTATAACGTGAGAGCACGAAATTTAAATTTTATCAATTATTCACAAAGAAAAACATTTAAAAAATAATTATATTATAATTATATACAATTGTGGGGCGTTATAGGAATGGTCCTCTATTTAAAGTAGTAGAAGAAATTGCAAAATCCGTAATGTTATTAATATGTGGTACCACTAAAACATTTTAACTTTACCTGTATGGATTACTTCGATCACGGATCATTTTAAGCAGCCCAACTAGTATTTAATAATCTTCAAATACATCTAAAATTCCAGTTTTTTTGCTCAATTAATAAGATTAGAAGTGTTACTTTATTTTTTTCTTGTTTTTCGTAAAAACGCTAGAATCACAACCTTGATTCAATAAATTCTACTGAGGGAATAGTACTAATAACAATTAAATTACTAGCGAATGATTTTTACTTTTGGAATAAAGAAAATAACCGAAATTGAGTGTTTTGTTTCTATTTCGACACAGTTTACTAGAATGTACGTGGATGTAAGTTGTCTTTGTTCGTTGCGATTATTTACAGTTAAAAAATGTACCTGATGGCTCTCTTAATAGGAAAGAGGAAATTCCTCTTAATATAAAATTAGAGCAATGATATATTTTTCGCGTTACTTGCGATAACGCTCGCCTCCTAATGTTGTGTGAGTATTGGGCGGTATTTGAGTCTCTTCACATTGTTCATTGTTCGAGCCTAGGAAGAAACCTACGCTTCGTTGTTCGAAGGCAGCACAATAGAAACGGACTTTCTTGGCCCGTTTTTCAACACCGCCGTAGTAGCACCTTCTTTATCTGAAATTACCAGTTTTTCTTCGTCTGGAACTTGGACTAGATTTGGACTGACTAAGCTGGAAACGAAAGCAGAGAAAAACGTTAATCAAAAATTGCGTATCCTTCATTTCGTCGCGCTTCAAGGTCCTCTCTGTTTATCGCGGTTAACAATTGAACGAATTAACTATTATTCCAATTATGGAATTATCAAGGAATCCCCTCTTATTTCGCAACATAACCGAGTTAAAAAAGAAGTCCCTAATTTACTAATTTAACCAATTACCACGCCCACGATGTACCCAATTGTGTATCGCCGTGCCTCATTAAACCCTTCCATCGCATTTTCCAGGGTACATCATCGAAAGTAGTATAGTCAAATTACGGAAAGATTGGAAAAAATGTTAAATTCGACATCATATAATTTTCTGTGACGTCATATCAAGATGAAGTTCTTTTTTTCTTTAATAAAATATCATTGAGCAATTAAAAAGTTTTCGGATAATATTGATTCAGAAATAAGTACTGCAAAACCTAAATTATTTGCAATAGCTATCTCTAGAAAAAGAAAAGTTTATAGTATTAATAATTTTCGTAACAAAAACTTATCCTGTGTAAACTACATATCTAACTTACTAAAAAAAGACGCACTTTAGTTAATTAATAGTTTTGATGGTCATTCCTTCTTCTAGTATAAGCTCTAATAAATACTTTAAAACAGCAATGAGATTTTCGCAAAAATCTCGATAAGTCAAGGAAGTAAATCAGATATGCGCCTAAAAATTCAGTATGAATAAGGTTGTTCTATTAATTTTTGCCCTTTCTATAATTTGATTGTAACATTTAAATGTAAGGACGTCAAACTTTATACCGTATTACAAAAGAGAGGGAGATGGAAGTGGATTATCTAAATCCCATCAGGTTTAATATAAAACTGCCAATTAACCTTTCAAAGGCCGACGGAGGTGGCGTAGGCGTCCTGGACAGAGGGAAGCTGGCCACCTCTCTACTAACCGCCAACGACTTTATGGAACCGAAGGGCTGATCGGGCGAGAGTTGCGCCACCGTCGGCACCAAACCCCTGAAATATTCAAAAATACACATACATAAGGTCCAAGCGTCATACACATGAATAAAATCGCATTAATAATAGATTATTGCGGCGACGGATAGAGACGAAAATAAAAATTATATATCAGCCTGGAGAAAGAAAGTGGGAGATGTACGTACATATGTACACACATGTTCTAATAGTTCACTGTAGTACATACGTCGTAATTTGTTCTTACGTAAATGGAAAAATATCGATCTTTTTCTTAAGGTTCTCACCCCTTATCGCTACTCGTACTGTAATCTAGTTTTTGCATATTTTATAAGAATAGAGACCGTGGGATGGTTTTTAAGGGTGGGTTTAAATTGGAAACATCTTTTTGATCGTTCAAGTAATCGTAAGTAATAATACATTTACCCGAGTATTTATTAGTCAAGAAAAGTAATCCTAGTCTCATACATGACTGTCGTCAGACACGACGTGTGTTAATTTAAATTTCCTGAATACACTTTCGAAAAATATACAACTGGAATTGTAATTGTACACTCGTCGCTATTATCATCTCCAAAGTGCTCGCCTAGTGCATCTTTATACCCGTTCCCTTTTCTAGAAGCAGACCCGGCACTCAATTTCCGGAGTACAGTTGATATCAGTTATGTTAGAAAATCTTCGCCTTTTTTCAGCGCTGTTTTTAGAGAAGAAAGTTTCACGCATTGTGACTAATAACTGGTTTTATTAACTTCAAATTCGCTTGTATTAGTTCAAACATGTTGCAAAATTCATGTAATTTTGATACAGATGGTACTGCGCGGCTTGGATACAATTATTGTTTTTTAAAATTCCACATACAGACAAACTTACCTAATTCCATATTTATAAACTCTGTATGAAATTGTAAGTATGTTTGTAAAAATGTGGAATAATTGCTTTAATTTTTTTTATCTATAGCTCCTTAAACTTTTGACGCTTCTTTTATTATATTTTTTAGTTTTGTTACAATGGTAATTATTTTTTTGAGAGCACAATTTTAATTTTGTTCTATACTGTGTCTGAGACAATATATAACAGAAGCCAAGTTAACACTATTTACTTGGCGTTTGATCAGATAGATTACTTTCTTCTACAAAAACTAGATACGTTCGGATTTTCAAGACCATTGCGCTTTCTCTTCAACAAAAAATTCATATAGAAAATACGTGTCACTCAAACACATTGCTACATCCAGTATATCCTAAGGATCTAATCTTGGACCTTTAATATTCCTCCAGCAATACTATTGGTGCTGTTAAATGTGCAATGTGCATTGATTGCCACTGCAGACTGTGAATTGCTTCAGAGGGGTATCTATTGTGTTACCCCTCTATAAGCACATCTACTATTAGGCGAAAATTGATTCAAACAAAGTGACGCATAGGAAGGTACCATTATTAATTAAAAGGCAAATACAGAGTAGATTGTCGTTTGCTGATGAATACGCACAATGGGAGAAGAAAAAATGTCGAAATGTACTGTGCTCAGATGAAACTAAAATAGTTTTATTAAATTTTGGTGGATACCAACAGCACGTACAAAGACCACAATCGACAGCACTTCAACCGCCGTACACCAAAAAAACGGCAAAATTCGGAGGCTCAAAGATCATGCTGTGGGAGTGTTTTTCATGGTATGGCTTACGCCCTCTGCATAAGATCACCATTGCCCCACAGATTTTCTCTGGGATTTAAATCAGGGCTTTATGCAGGCCACTCTAACACTCGAATCTGTTTCTTCTCTAGCCACTGTTTTACAGTCCTCGCCGTATGTTTGGGATTATTGTCGTGCATTAAACTTCAGGTTACTGCAAGAAATTCTTTAGCATATGGTTCCATCGCGTTTTCTAAAATCTTGCGATATACATACTGATCCATTTTTCCTGCAATTCCGAATATAGACCCTACAACACGCTATGGCATAGAAGCCTATACCATAACACTTTCTCTACAGTGTTTCAATGTTTTTATAAAGTACCTAGGGTTGAATTTCTGATTGATGGAGCGTCGCACATACATCCGTCAGATCCAAGTCAATTGTATTTGCTCTCATTTGTCCAAAGTACAGATTTCCAGAAAGAAAGCGGCTTTTCTTTGTGCATTTTTGGCAGACTGCAATCCTTTTTAACGGTTTTTATTTGACACGAGTGTACTTTAGCCGACTATGTATTGTTCTTCTCGATATATCAATATAAAATTGTTTATAAAATTCGGTTTTTATTTGTGTAGTTGTGCGAAAAGGATCTTTTTTACTTACTCGACGAATAAAGTTGTCATGTCGTAAGGTTGTTTTTACGAGGCCTAATCTTCCGTTTCTTGTTTTCTTCCGTCTGATGCTTTATCGCATTTTGTGTTAATTTACGTGAACAATTTAATGTTCATGATGCTCTTCTTTTTCATGGTGCCACCGTAACACTATAATAAGATTCCGCTACAGAACAGACAACTCTGCTATTTATCTGCCTGCTGAAACTAATATTTTTTTTTCATAGAATGCCGTATTATTGTTCTGGAATACGTGGCTAGGGGAAATATACGCAACCTTCTCGGGGATTCTCACCCTAGTTTAATAAAAATTTAAACGGGAACAGCTTTACCGGTTAATTCAAATGAAATTTGATGCCTGTGTTATTTATGTGGCCGCATATATATACAGTCACTTTTTATATTTCGCTGCCAAGCTATGTTAATTTGCAATGTTTCCTGTAACTGGGTAAATATATACCTGTAAGAAGTAAATAATCATTATTATTACTTGGTTTTTACTGTCCTATATTAAAAAAAACAACTTCTAATGCAAGAAATCTAGCTTTACTTGTTCATAAGTTATTGTTAATCATTAGCCTCGCAGAATATCAATATTTAGATTGAAATATTAATTGTGTATGTTCGTCAATCTTCCATCAATCATTCCAATGAGGATGGACCATTGCCAAGACATCAAGGTCTAATGTTATCTTCTATTATCCTGCGTCAATATCGACATTGTCAACCTGCTATGCGTTTTTTTTCGTATATCATGCATTTATGATATAGATATATAGATAATGAAGGAGAGCTTATTTGCATAAATGTACGTATACATACACATTCGGTACGTACTACATAATTAGGCGTATAAAGTAACGTATGTATGCCGTGTATATCACACATGCCATATAATTATTTCCTTTAGCACGGTTCGCCTAATGAATAAATATGAATTTCCGCACCAAATTAATCAAGCTCCCTTTTTGCTCGCCCCTTCTGCGCATGGTGTATAGGTAGCCAAGCTAATCACACATTCAACACGTTATCAAATACCATTCCTGTCTCCTATAGATGCAGACGTCCCATCTATCAATTCATTATTATTAGTCCAATTTAAGAAATATTAAGTAAACAAATCTCGGCGATATGTAAATGTGGTTTCACGACGAAGTTGCCTTCCTTTCACAACACTTCATTAGTTATTAGCTTCCATTCGTCTTTACAAATAAAAATGTTCCAACTCTGAAATTATCTTTCTTTAGTTTCAATTTTTTGTTCAAAAAATATTGTTTTTTGAATCCAAAAAAAATTGTAAAGACGCTCCCAGAAACCAATCAACAAAAGATGAATGAAATCAATACGAGGAACCTTTGTTTCAATAGAGTTGATTAACTTTTTACTGGATTAAGAAAAGTTTGTTCCAGTCAAACTTTATCGTTCAAATGATGAACCTTCTCTTCTTGGATATAAAATAGTTTTAAAAAATAAGCCTCAAGTGTGTTGCTACTATTTTTAGAACTGTACCATACGATAACTTCAGAACCATCGACTGGTCAAATATAATAAAATAGAACCATCGACTGGATAAATATAATAAAATAAAGAGGCACGAGAAAATTCTTTGGTTATACAGACAAAGACTGAATGAGCTGCGTTCAATGCCATTTTAAAACTGAAATTGTTGATCACTTTCTATCAAAACCGCAAGAACCGATTCAAGTTGAACAATCTGGCAATTAAAACGCACTTTAAGGAAAACACGAAAGCTTTTACGACCAATTATACACGCGTAACTTTTTTCCACGTCGAAACAAAACCAATCTCTGCGCATCCATAACCTATTCTCTGACGCTGGCAACGATAAAGTCGATGCAGTGCAACGTTCCCGCGACAATAAGAGCAGAAGGTCACGAAGGGGAAGCGACATCGTGAACAATCGATGACCTACTCGAGCGAAGTTCGCTACCTCCTCGTCATCGCCATCATGATCATCTCTATGCCGTTTCCGCATCTTCCTCGTTAGAAGTGTTCGCTCTTTTATAGTACACCGCATGTCTTAATTGAACCGCATTATTCTCCTTTTTCTCTTTGCTCAATATACGCATATAGTTACGGTCATCGTTAAGCGGTCAAGGCCGACCCAATATCGCCCGTCATTTTCGCGGTTTCGCGCTTCTCATGGTTGGATTATGAGGATCGTTTCTATTATTATTATTTTTTTAATTAATGAGAATAGGAGAGAGGAAGTCCCTTATCGTTGATATCGCTAGGTTATCGGATCTTGTAATCCGCGAAAATAACAATATTTATGTTTCGACACATGTAAATAAAAGAAGGTGTATTCATTTTATACCAATGAAACAATGCCGATATCGCGGTATTTCAAACAAGCAAAACAATACCGATTTCCTCCATCTTGCATCGATTATCAGTATGAGTATAAAGTTAAACAGCACCTTAAATGGTGTGCCTAAAGATTTCAATAATAATTTTTTCAAACTAACTGTATTGGTTTGTAACTAACTTCACACATCAACTGCTTTTGTATTTATTTACGTTACCCTTAATAATTATTGTTTGTGCCTCCGCAAATTTTGTGGAATAAATTTCAAATGGATCTACATTGCAATATCTAAAGTTAATAGTATTTATGTACTATTTGCAACAAATTATAGATGTATATGTAGGCTATAGCCGCGCGAGAGTACCAAATTAAGGTGTCAGGCACTGCTCCAACTCATAAATATGGTGTTTAGGTATGTACTCTTGTCCATTTGTTTAATCAGTACCTTTTGAGGGTGCTCAGAAAGTGACAATATATGTATGCTCCACGAAGCAAAAAGTATACTTGCCCGCCGAAAAGTTTAAAGTTGTCCAATTGAGTGCTGTTGATGATGGATCGGCACTAATTGCAACGCTATAGAAAAACATCCTTTCGTTTTTGTCTAAGTTTGATTTGGTAAAATATCTCAAATAAATAGTAATGTATGTATCATTGCATTTTAGTGATTAGTAAAACTGTAAGATACAATTACAGGACAATAAGCCAAAATAGGACAACGACAGGAGGTGACCCCAAACAGGAGCTGTTGTTGCCTGCAATAGAAGAGATAGTAGCACATAGTAGTAAGATAATCCGCATGAACTAAGTGAATTCATAGAATTACCTAATCAGATTTATATCAATGATGTTTTAAATACCGAAAACAAAAAAAATATTTCCACATCGCATGAACCCAAAAAATGACATCTGCTATCCAAGTAGGGAAACAATTAGTGTAATCGTCGGAAATCGAAATACAGTGGAATTAGTGGCCCTCTATACTATGACTACCTGCTTACAGTGGGTATTTTAAGTGGAATAAAACTACCCCAAAGCTTTCTAACGAATTTTATTTTCTATATAACCCGAGAAAAGCTTTAATGACTTCTGCCAAATACAGATGACCTTAACTTATAAACATTATACGTTGTATGGAGTATTCGTGTTATTTAAAATACTCTAATTATTATCCTTTAAATTAAATAACTAACCCTGCTCATCCTCATTATTTAAAAGAATAATTTAAAAATGTAGAGTTCGTGTTTATTGCTTCTAATTTAACTGTTTAGCTTTAGTCAATGGACCAGGGAATAATCAAAATATTCAAAGTTTATTATTCCCAACAAATGATGAATGTTCTGCTTAGCAATATGAAGGGGGAGGGGGTAATGCAAAACAATTTAACATATATGAGAAACTGCATTAGAGAAGTGAATTTTGCGTAGGGTCATAACATTAACCAAACTACAATCAGCAAATGCTTCGGGAAACCAGTATTTGTAAAACACGACGAAATATGGAATACGGAAAACACCCTCAGTTTAAATAGTCTGCCACAATAATGGGAGCGTCTGGAAAGTCTCGGGATTACTGCTAATCTCTTTGTAAATTAATTGGAACGGATGAAAATCTTCCTGTCGCGGAATTTTCTACTACAGTAGAAATTACAGTTCACATGATAAAATAAAATAACAAAGAATCAGGAGAAAGTAGTATAGTGATGAGATTATTATTAATCCTTTAAAATCTGACGTTTATAATGATACTACAGTTATTAAGAGATGCTTTTCAGTATCGCGAAAAGGTACCTGTATTTGGTGCAATCAATAAATTAAGTAACGGAATTTTGGCACAAACGTAATTAGTTAACTTAATTATAACACAATAATGCTATATATTTGCAAAACGTATTGTCTGAATACCATTTTCATGTTTTATTTCAATATACCTTCAGTATTTTTTTCTTCAATTCAGGTTAAACATGTAGTTACACTTTGCATATTAGTATATGATGACTCTCATTCTGTAATGACTAAGTATATTGTTCATCAAAAGTTAGGTCACTAGACAGGTGTCTTTGAAATAAAATAAAAAAAGGACGGAAAAGGTGCAATTATATAGAACATAAATAATTATTCAAAACTAAGATTATAAATCACTTCATTGTAATAAAGGTAGAATTAAGATGTAAGACAAAGATGTATTTATTATGGCTCGTGTATTCATATTTTTCTTTCTCTTATTGAAAACTTGTTGGTTCTAAAAAGAACCGGTATATAAGCAGGTGAAATGCTCAAAGGAAATGGTCGAAGTGTCTACCTTCAGCATGGAAGCATGCCTCCACACGGAGTGAAAGATTGTCACGAACTCGCTGAAAGGGTGCCTCATGTCTAATGCGCTATGCTGCGTTAAAAATTCGTAGTGGAGATATAAGAAAGTCGCAAGAATTTGAATACAAAAATGCAAAAGGAAAACAAAAATCCGATTCGTAATCATATTCTTGTGTGATTATTTTGTTTTCTATAAATATGTGTATATAAGTAATGAAGGACGGAGACAAACTGATTAGAGATCTAGAATAGACGATCCGTATCAGTCGCTTGCCAAATACTTCCGAGACGAGGATGACGATTTTAGAGAGTTGTAACGCAATCAGGTATATATACATGTTTTGTTTTCGCGTAATATTTGCTGTTTTATGTTATTTTTAAAAAAGGACGACAAGATTAGTTCGCTGAAATACAGTGAAATCTCCCTTGAACGGACACCAACGAGACTAACTGAAGGTATCCGTTCAGGAGGGGTGTCCGCATAAAAGAAATATGTAGTAGATACAACAAAAATAGTATTTTAACGAAAAATGAATATATTAAAGAAACTGGGACATTTAAATCGTATATGTATATAAATGTTTTTAAAATAAATAAGAAACTTTAAACATAAGAAAAAAAGTTTATATCCTTTATATATCTACATACAAAGTATAATATATGTACATAGATACATAGATGTAGTATGTAATACAAAACAATGAAATGAATAGTCACTTTAAGGACGCAAAAATTCATATATTGTTGTTTGTCTTCTCTTTTTCTTTAAAATGGCGTCTTCAAATCGTATTTCTAATTTAGAAAGAAGCTCCAAAGACTCTGTACCTCCGTGATTTTCGACAAAACTTTTGAACTGCTTAGTCAGGGTAATAGCTTTACCATAATTTGGGATAGCTTCTGTTGGCACTGGAACCTCATCGACATCAGAATCTTCCGAAAGTTCTTGTATTTCAACTGGATTTGCAATTTCTTGTTCTGAAACTGGATCTTCAACATACAGATCTTCATCTACGTTCAAAAAATCATTAAGGTTTTCATTATCCGTCAATTTCAATAAATTATTATCTTTAAGGATATCTGAAAGTACATTAAGAGGCAAATCATCTTCTAGGTCAGATGTATCAGCCTCAGTCAACTGGTCTTCACTTTGCATATTTACACGATTAAATCCTGCTTTGCGGAAGCAATTTTGAACTGTCCCTTTGGTTACTTGGGCCCAAGCGGTTTTTGCCAAATAAACTGCATCCAGTGGTGTAATTTTCTTTATTAACTCAAAAGCTGTACCAGCAGTTTCAATGTTTACTAGCAGATGTTTGAATATTAGACTTCGATAATAAGTTTTAAAATTCTTTACAATCCCGTGGTCAAGTGGTTGACAAGCTGACGTACAATTAGGGGGTAAAAATAATATTTTTACATTATTTAAGCGAACATCCGTCTTTCGGATGAGATCCTGCATTGTCTAAAAATAACAAAATGTTTCTTTTTCTTTAGCCATTTTCCAATCTAGGTCTTGCAGCCACTCTGTCATAATTTGTCCTGCCATCCAAGCTCTTATTGTATTTCCAAGTTACAGGCAGATTATTTATATTAATGTTTTTAAAAGCTCTGGTTTTAGCTGCCCTACCAGTTACTAGGAGTTTTTCTTTTTCACCCGCCATATTTGCACAACGCAAAATTGTAAACCTCTCCTTGGGATACTTACCGCCAACACATTTTTCCTTCTTTAATGTGAGCGTTTTGTCGGGTAGAGCCCTAAAACACAGGCCTGTCTCATCGGCATTACAGTCTCTCGGTGAATATCCCTTAATCAAAGAAGGACATTTTTGAAAAAACGATGAAACATCTTCAGCATTAACCGTAGCTCCTTCTCCCGAAATAAAACTTATATTGCGGCACTGAATGTAGAATGTCCCAAAGATTTTCTATTATATTCTATATATTTCTCTTGCTTTACGTCGTATTAGCGGACCTAAAAAAAATAAGTTTTTTGCGTTTTTGTCACGGCAAACCTATTGATAATCTCGCTTTTTTTATCTATTTTAGAATTTAATATGAAAAGAAAACCAACGCATTAATACAAGAAAACCTTATCTAAAAAAATCATATGCATAACTGTTAAAGGAATCCCCTTATGCCGAGCTGCTGTAAACCAGTCATAACACAATTTGACAATTTTAGTACCATCACTCGTCAAAAAGCTTCTCTTTTCATTCAAATTGCGATTCGACATCCATTTGTTTAGAAGGATTTCTTTATGTTTAATTATATCTGCAGCTTGTGTTTTTCCAATATTAAAACGCTTGGATAAGTTCCTTACACCTTGTTTAAGCGTCAGAATTTTTCTATTTGGAGCCATTTCTACAATGAATGTGTCGCCCACTGTGTCTTTTCCGCATAGACATCAAAGAATAAGAACGGTAAATCCCCGACCAACTTGGGGAATTCCCTAATTCACGCCAGGCAGAAATGCACGACATAGGCTGCGTTTGTACCGAAAGACTAAAGTCGGTAAATTTCCGGTTTACTCGGGGAAGTCCCAGCGAAATTGGCGCGCGGCGCGATTGAGAAATGCAATAGCAATACTCTCGATATAGAAATAAGATAAGGCGTTTCCTTTTATTTTATTTTATTTTTTGTACGGTTAAGAGAACATTTTCTCGTGTCCGAGTCCGTTGAAGTGAATGTCCGTCCAAGAAAGAGTTAATACAATGGAAATTATATGAGAGCCGGTCGGGACCAAGAGAAACTGTCCGTTTAAGGATGGTCCCCTCACTGTATATGTTTAGTACGTCGATTTATGTACATACCGAGACAGTTGTAAACATTTTCATTTCAGCGATTCAACAACCATTTTCCTTTTAAATGTTTTAAGATTCTATTTGGAATACTCACGTATTAAAATAATGCAACTACAATCGTGATGTTATTGAATTTTATTCAAATAATTAATGCTCTTTAAATTATGCAATACGAAAGAAGAATATTAAAGAGAATATAAATTAGTTTTCCGTTACTCGTTTGCGGTAAAATAACTCAGTCGACACGCCGCAGTGGTATCAAAGACTCATTATAAAAACGATAGGCCAAACAACCGCAAGAAGCGGCTAAAGTGTCATTGTTAACTATACAACAGCAAACAAAAGATTATCCGCGATCTAGCATTGTTGCAAACTATGCGAGATAAAAGAGAAAGCAATTTTTCATTGTTATGGAACAAAAATACGTTCGCTTCATTAGTAACGAGACAAAAGAATAGGATTTGTACTTATTTAATATCAACAATACTAGTATATAAAAATAAATAACTTTGATATATGTATGATAAAAATGTTGGTTTCTTTATACCACAACAAAAGAAAAATGAATTCCTGAATGAATTTTGAACAAGCAAATCTATTGGCAACCTGCTACTGCAAATGATACTTAGTTTGGTGTTCCCAATTGTATTTCCACAATACATTTTCGATAAGCGCAACTTTATTATTGTTTATTCAGTTTAATTTTATTGTAATAATATTTAAGCTTTATATTGCATCTTATGCATTTTATGCAAACATTACTCAGGTCATTATACATATGTTATACTAGTTTACTTTAAATTCTCTCATCTATTCTTGAAATTCTACATTTTATTGTCCAGATGTTACCGTCCACATTTCAAAGTATTGTTCTTCAAAATATCACTTATAATCCTGACTCTTTTAATACATTTCTACGCAGCAATTCGAAAGAATCTCCATACCTATGACAATAAAATTTATTAAACATTTGCATTATTCTACTCGCAAGTATACCATTCCTCCTAGTCCTTCGATAATCTTAAAAAAACTTTGACGAGCTCCGTTAATTGCGTCTGCACCATCAGCTATAATCAATTAAATTAAATTATTATTACATACGTTCCAAAACGGCTTCGTGCGGCAAAAAAAAATATATAAACGCGGATGTTCAAATTAAAGAAACGAGGATATCCTCTCCCGGATCGAAACACAACACAGCGCTACGAAGTGAAACTGTCGACGATTATAGACTGAGATAACGACCTCGTATGGCAAATTTACATACCTATACGAACTCTTAATTCGCGTCGAATTTTGTTTAACTGTAAAGTGCATCAGTAGAATCATAAAAAGACGATCTAGAAAGCTTCTGATCCGCAATGCAGTCGCGTCGGTTTTAAAGCCAATTAAACGAATCAAAGAAATGTAAACAACTGAACAATACGCTCAAACTAACGCACAACAGGAAGGAACATATTTTAATTATAACCGCTGATCAAAGGAGTTCGAGCCGTGCGAAGAAGAAGCTGTAAGACAAATGTTGCGGTACCAAGAGCATTATATATTTAATTAAGTTGACTCTCCCTTCTAAAATAAGACGCTTGGCTTTATGGGGCGCGCCGTAATCTTCGGAGAAATCTAAAATTAAAGAGGGATTACGCACACCTCGAACGACAACACAACATCTAGAATACTCAGATGACAAAAGGCATTGCTAATTCCTAGATTTAAGGACGATTTTAAGTAGGCGCATTCTACGTCCCGTCGATATAAACGACATCCATTGTTTATTGTTTCTGTTTATAGTGCGAGAACGAGTTTGTTTGACTCATAGCCTCTATTATCGGATTAAGAGAAGAAAGTACATATACAGTAGCATGAATATTTTATCGTTTTCGCGATTGTGGATAATGATGTGTTTAATTAGTGGAGGGTATGAATTACGCGGTCGATGTAAAAAAATAACACCCTGTTAGTTAGTTGTATATAGTTGTTTGAATAGTAATATCAGACTTTGCTACTTTTTTGTAAGAAGAACCAGGTAATAAACGAGAACGGTTTGATCCACTGATTTTATTAACAATTTATTATTCAGCTCTTATTTAGGAACTGTACTGCCACTGTAAATATTAAATTGTATTTATTTATATATTGGTATATTTGCATTTTTATTTCTTTAATATACAGTAACATATCCAAAACTATTCTTACTATTACTTTGTCATTTTTGTTGTTATCTTTTCATTGACCATAATTCTGTAATTCAGTATTTTTTTTTGTATCGGGAATTTTCAGTCAGGTAAAATAATCTATTCTGCTTACGCCATATAATTTTATTTTACTTGCCACCCATTTTGGGGTTATGTTAC
Organism: Trypoxylus dichotomus; assembly: GCA_023509865.1. Lineage (NCBI taxonomy): Eukaryota > Metazoa > Arthropoda > Insecta > Coleoptera > Scarabaeidae > Trypoxylus > Trypoxylus dichotomus. Next base: position 27,362,705 of record CM042081.1, read on the forward strand.
CCCTTCTTCAAGACAAATTGTTGGTCAGAGAAATGTAATCATCGGTCTACCAGGCTCTTATTGTAATGTAATGATAGGAAGTTTAGAAATCGATTTGTGCTTGTTGATTTCCTGTAGCAATTTATATATATTTTGCTATCTTGCCGTTTTACTGATATATCTGGGAAATCTATGCCGTTTTGTTTTTTAATCTCAACAATGAACTACAACTGACCATAGTGGATATTAAATTTTTTGTTCAAAATTCGTTTGAATAGCAAACATCAACATATTGTTTAAAAAAAGATTTTATTTTCTAGCTCTTCCATTACTAAGTTTGTAATACATAGCAATACCAAAAGTTTGTTTATAGATTTTATTATTACAAGCAAAATGCATTGATTCGTGAATTCGAACTTCTATAATCTCATTTTGATTAAGGATGGTATAACTTTAAAGACCCTTTTTTTTTGATTGCGTGACACTACGTTAAGCTGATAATTGTTGGCGATTTGTTGGTCTTTTGTAAATTTGGCAGATCCTCATGACTTTTTGATACTATATTTAGTTTTCCCAAGAATTTTGCTTATGAAATTGGCCAAGAATTCAGCCAAAAGCGTACGCTGGAGATTGGATATCATTCATAACAGGTCGGAATGGAATGTTTTGTTTGTAAAGTTTGGGTAGGTCATAAATTTTAGGTGACTGTGCATTATTATTTTTGAGTTCTCAATATTTACTTTATGGTTTGACTTATTTCTGAATTTTTTCTGGATGGCCATTATTAATTTGTTTGTATGTTTTCTTGTCTGATAAAATATTGTTCATTTTTTCGGTATACTCGTCTTTAGACATAATAACTGTTTTATTAGATTTATCTGTTCTTAACATATATAGGTTTGTGTGGCTTTCTAAAAGTATTTGGTTCCTGCTATTGCTTGACATAGTGTGGTGTTTTTCTTTTGTTTATATCGGTTATTTTGTCCGAAATTTGTGAATATATTAACCAATTCGCTTCTTATACGTTAGATTTTTGAATTTAGCAGAAATTATTTCTATTATTGTAATTTTTTTTATAGCTATTAGCTTCGAAACTAAAACTAGGTTGTAAGCATAAAATGAACTTAAAATTTATGGCAAGTCTATGCGAGTTAAATTTTCGATCCAATATTCACTTAATTTTGGAAGTTCATCGGCTTCATTCTGGGCACATTGTACTTCGTCAAACTTATTTGTTGTTTACTTCTTTAGTAATTCTTTGAAATATTCTGTTTTGTATACTAAAAGAAATGATGTGCAGTTTGATACGATAAAAGATTAACGATTTTTGGTTTATTTATGGATATTTCCGATTTTAATTTATGTAATAAAAATTTGCAATATAAATATGTGTTTGCAGAACTTGTAGTTGTAAATGAGAATTTGTAAATAGCATTATTGTTTCTTTTTTAAGTGAAATCACCAATTTATCTCTTAGTGGTCGTTAACATATTCACACTGCTGTATATATATACAAGAACAATGTAGCGGATGAACTTATCTGCTTAACGACTTAACAACCATCTGTCTCTCAATTGTATCGCAACGGGAATAATTGAGGTGCAGTTAGTATGATGGCAAAAGGCTGTAATCTCCCGTCGACCTTGACTATTGCATCGTTTACGACGTTATTACATATTTCGATTCATTTTCGTATTTCGTTTAAATTCTCGAAAACAACACGAAAAATTGCCATTATAAATTGTTTTCAAATAAAACCAAAAAAAAACGTAATCCCCGAGTGTCTGAGGAATATCTCCAACTTGAAGTGGATAGAAGACAGCAGGTTAATCGAATCGCATGATTTTTGTACGAAGATCTAATTTAAGTACAAAATGTGCAGGTTTATTTCATATCGCAGTTTATGCTCCAGCTAAATACTTGTTTGTATACAGTCGCTACTTTAACAATCAGTATTTAATTTCAATAAGAAATCGATGTTATAGCATTGCTAAGAAACCAGAGTAAGATATACTAAATACTTAAAATTTTAAAATATGATATACAGATAAGGACGTATTTTGATGGTACGTGTTACTTTTACAAGATGTAGGAATGCTACCGTTTTGGAAGAAGGAAAATATATTGAAATGTTACTGACGTTCGACTAAACAAATAACAAATCTGTACACTCAAATATTTACTTATTATTAAATTCCTTTTTTGTGTGCATAAATACGTGTGAATGTAAGTTTATAGGTTTTCTTATTAAATGAATATATACGTGCTATTTCTTTTCAATCGTATTATTGGAATTACCAACCCGATGTTATTTATATTTCTGCGTTGCTATTTGTCGATATCAACTGTGATAAGTAGAGACCGAATTAGTTAATTAACGCTAATTAACTTTAATCAGTGTAATACATCTACATATAATTATATTGTAGGCATATTATTGCTAAGTCCCTTTTAAAACTGTCTAAATAAACTACACAAACGTAGAAATAGAAACCACATTGACCATGTAATCATAAAACCCTTAAAACTGTTTAGATAGGTTAATATAAACTCTAAGATGTAGGCATTGCATTGCAAGTAGGTGACCCTTTGAACCTTTAGACTAGATAATGTAAACAAGCATCCAGTAAGATATATATTTTGTAACGTAAACATTAGAAGGCATTGTTCGCCTGAGATTGTAGTAGCTAAGATCGATTTTAAGTTCTTGTTATATTACAATAAGAACAATCAATAAAAGTTATTTTATACGGGTTTTATAGTTGTTTTTAAAAACTGAAACGCGTGTTGTAATAACTTAATTACATAGAGGTAAAATATAATAAATAAATAAAATAAAAGATTCGCACTTTGCATATATTCCGATCTCTAGTGGTAAGTTATGTTATTTTCACATATTTTCAAGAAAACTAATTCTTTATAAACATCTGGTTATTATCGTTAAATAATAATTGAAATTATATTCGAGCTTTACAAATAGCCACAGCAAATTTCACTCAGAGTACCCAACAAAAACAATGGCTTTAAAAGATACGTACGATGTTTAAATCATGACACTCAAATATAACAATTTTCAACAATAGTCAAACATATTTTTTTTGTTTAAAGTTCTATTGTTGTTAAATATCAAATAATCATAACTACAAAAACCGACTTAACAATACTCCAAATTTTCTACTATTAAGCTTTTCTCGCGACAAGCTATAATTTTTCTTGTCAAATTTTCCCAAGTCCAGTGTTGCTAAGTGAATCTCACATCGCTTTATTGCAGTAGACGAATTAACTATATCCACAGCATAAAGAAAAAGAAGAAAAAACACAAGGATATAAAAAATAAAATCGACCCGAAAGAGAAAGCTATTTTTATCCAGAGTCGACCCTAAAAAAAGGATGATACTATACGGAATCGTCTGTTATCGATTTTCCTTCTTCACTTTTCTCGAAGCGACGAGAGATGTTTGACGCAAAATATATGCATGCTTGCGCAAAAACACGGTCATTTTAAACAGACAAATAAAGACAGAAAAGGCATACGAATGGTACGATAATAAAAACGGATTAATCGTTTCGACTTTCGGAATTCGTTTCGAGAATTCCACGCCCGAACTTTGTGGCCTTGAAAAAAGTCTAATGTATTTTTAGCAATAAAGTGTTAAATGTGTAAAGATGTGTTCAAATATTAGAAATATTACATGTAGCAGGATCAAATCAAACCTTATTTTTTCATGACAAATTTGATCATAGTTACTAGCAAAAATCCTATATACGAACATTGTTGAAATGAATTAGATTATTTGAATTTTAAGTCCTAAAACGTCTTTTGACTACAGCCATTTGTCTCGTTAAATATTGAACAATCCTCATATATTTTATTAACTATATTCATACTTCTTGTTGCTCTTGCTTCAACTTGCATTGTGTGATTTATTTGTCACTTTTCATTTCATTCTACCTCTCCTTTCATTTTTTTAATATTAATCAAGCGTAAGGCCTAAGGATGTCCGCCCGGACACAAACTAGCGTCCATTAAGAAATTAAAATCGCGACGACCGGATGCAAGTAAGTACATATGTAGGCGCACGTGGTAGATTATCGGAGGATATTTCCTGTTTGATTTTCTTTAGATGGTGAAAACCGGACAATCTAATAAATCCAAACGATTACCGCTTTTGATAATTTGCCAATATCAGCATGCGTTGGTACGTTCTTTTTCCATCGAATCACTGCAATATAAATAGTTAGTTGGTTGTTTGCTTTCCAACGGAGACTCTGAGGTATTTTCAATGAGATAGCATCGATTTAGATTTAGACTATTTCCTTGGCACAACAAGCGTTTACGAAGTTATTTTACGACCCCATTACCATTAAAAGAGGACGATTACAATGAAATTTAAAGGTCTATAGCTTAGTTAAACATATTAAAGTTAACGACGCGTCAGACTAATGGTACTAATAATATATATCTTTGTCACCAAATTGAAGATCGCGATAGGACATCAAACTCGAAAAAAGTGTTTGTATTTTGAAGAAAATTTGGAAGGAAAAAAAGAAATGTCGCAATACTTGCAATAGTTTTAATTAAGACGGCAATGTAGATCTTTTTTATTTAGTATTTTTTTTGAATCCCAAGAACTAAGGAATAAAACAAACGCACCCAACTGATCCGGAATTGACGAGGAACGGCAGAGGCGTCGGGCATTGGCTATGAGGCGAACTGGCTAGTGAACTTCTCGTACTCGATATCTGGCTGTGCGGGCATTGCGGAGGTCCTACGGCTATCGCGCCAGGTCCTCTCTTTCTCGACCAGCAGAGCAACGTATTTCTCGTACCGTTCTCGATGGTCGCTGTAAAAGCAAGAAAGTAGGCGATTCAATAACATAAAAGAATGATAAGTTGTTCGATGCAAGCCTAAATAGCCGCAAAAATGAAACATAATGATCCACGCGATTCAAACTCTCTTTTGAATATTTTCTAAATTTCACCGCTTTAAATCATTTAGAAGAATTTCTTAGTAATCAATAGAAATTATATAAACGGGCAGGAATTGTACAAGACAAGTAATGGCAACTTGTCAATCGATACAGAGAAGTAACGAGTTACGTTTTAGTGAATTTAGGCTTGACCTACCCACAACGTTACGCACATAGAATGTAGATAAAGGCGTTGGTGCGCGATATACCTTTCGAAATCGCAAATAGGTGTGGTATAGGTTTCTTTATCTTTAATCTACGTACGACAATACGTCAAACAATGCAACATTTTTCGCTTCGGCATTGTCCGAAAGTGGGTTCTTCATGAAGGGGAATAAAACTATTCTATATATTGAGCTCACTAAGATTCGTTCGACTTTATCAAATACAAATTTAAATTTTGATTGAATGTGCCCGAAAACTAGATATCTCATCTGGCACGGGTATTATTAGTAACAGCTGGTATGCAGAATTATTTCATTGCAAGTAACGATTGCATAAGTTGCCATTCTTTGACCTCTGCTGCATGTGCAAATAATATGCATATTTTATTGTTGAAGTTGATGGAAGTAGAATACGCAAAGTCAACGCTAACGCAACAATATGGTTTCTTTAATGACTCGCTCGATTTTCTGTGATCTGATTAGTAAAATGACTCCTAATGTCTTTAAAGATTTAAATTGTAAAACTACTATTAGTAATTCGCTGCAATTTATTATTGAAATTAATAATTTAAAACTTAACAATATAATCGTTCCTTATACACTCCAGCATTATTCTGTTAACAACAAATTTTAAAAAATATGAACCTTCTTCCTGACATTTTCTAGGAAATGTTCTTAAACTACATTGAAATCAATCATACCAATATCAACAATCTCTTTTTTCAATATATGGATTAATCTTATCCGTATTCTTTACCAATTTATACTTAACTTTTGATATCAACAACAGACTTAACAGTACTAATTCATCATTATTTAATTTCGCAGAAATGAAACATCAAAAACTTATTATTTGAAATTAATTTGTAGTGCACGAATTTTTATATATGTTCCAAGAATTAAAAAATTACGTATTTGCGAAAGAAGATAAAGGTCTTCAGGATCTGATATCGTTCAGAAGTCCATCATCACTAAGTATTAAAAAAAAACTCAACAAAGGATGCTTCTCTTACGCAAAATACAACTTTGTTGATTTCGAAAATTTCGAAAGAATCGAACAACCCTGATAAATTCAAAAAGTATAGTAGAGGATCTGTATCAAATATGGATTATTTTATATACATACTGTTCTACTTAAATGTCTGAATCACATCTCTACAGAGAATCACCCTATAAATATTTGTATTACATCGCTGTTGGACTGTTGTCGATCCTAAGCGATAAAATAAACTTCCAAATACTCCGTGAGATTGGGACTGATTATGGCGCACACGAACAACACTTTGAAATCTTTAATGACTTAATATGGTACATGGATTGCACTACAGAAATTTGAAGTACCTAAAATTTTAGGTAATTTTTCATTAGTCTCATAATAGCTTAGTTTAAAATGTTCGAAAATGTACAGTCGTAAATTCATTTTTAAATATGGGTATTACGCATATAGTATTTCAATATGAATGTAATAAATAAATCATACACGAAGAACTATGCACATTATTTACACGCTTAACGCATACAGTAGGTCATTCTAATACTTATATTAACGTTTATTTGCAATACAAGTCTTATAATGTTATGTATTATTTGAGAATACGAAAACATTTCCGTGATGTATAAGATAAATTACTGTGTTACTGGTGGTCAGGTAGGGGCTTAGGAAACCACCATTGATCGTGGTGGAGTGCACATAAAGTACGCCTGGGTAAGAAAAATATCCTTCATTAATCCCTGTTGCAATGCGGCCAGTGATCAAATAGATCATTTTCCTTATCTATATAATATATGCACTTATAATTAGGAGCCAAGTTAAAAGAATGATCAAACCGTTATTATACATTTATGTAAAAGGGTTATGCTCGCATTATTTTACTGCTCTTCGATTCAGAACTTGTGATCACCATAATACAATAGCGTTCATATATCGTGCCTACAAATAGAAATGACTATAGATATAAGCATGTTTAACTTATGATAGTCCTGTTACTAAAGTTGGACTTCATATTAGTACAAATTATTGACATAATCTTTATAACTTAAATTGGAAATAATTTTTTTTAATTAATAAAGGCGTAAAACAATAATAAAATAACATTTAAATTAGATGCTATCCTTCCTGTTAGTTCTCTTTAGCATTTTGACCGGTTCTTTGTTTGGTCGAGAAATATTTACAGAACCAAAGACGAGGGAGCTGTACTGCTAGAACAAATAACTTTCACACACACACACACCAGTCGAAAGCACAATATCATCGCGACATTACGATTATTTATATTTAATATTCCTGCACTGACTTTTTAGTTGTATATCACTGGTAGTACTATTACGATTTGGTAGTAATAGCGCTGAATGGTACCGCGGAGATATCAGAGTTAAGTTGCAGTTAGTTAGTCACGGAACTTTACAAGGAGGAGTTATATCGAGCGTCCTTTATTTGTTTATGTGTCAGTTATTTTCTCCAAACTAAACATTAATTTTCCAAATAGGTATTCCGTTTGTCTTATTAACTTTGAGAAAGACTAGAGAAATAATTGCCGTTTATTTTTAACGTTTGGGGCGAAAACATTTGGCAACGTAGTAATTAATCTTACCTACCGATCGGGTCCACTGGACCTAAAACAATCTTCAAAACCGGTTTCTTTTTTTTTAACTTACAGTAGAGCTAATGTAGTTGTACCTGCATACTTATCAAGCACAGGGTATAGCTTTATAATTTTTATAAAAAGGAATATTTCTAATACATAGCTTTTGCAGCATAAGAATGCTTTCGTGAATTACCGAAGTGGTCGAATGCACCCATATGGCTTTTACTATATAAACGTACATAAAGAGATTAGGTTTTATACTTAGTACAACACAGTTTACAATTTTTTTTTCCATTTTATTATTTATTATTTTATTATGGCCACCTTATAAATTTAAGCTTTTGTGTGTTTCAAACGAGATACAGTAAAGGCTCGTTCATGTAAATGCCCGGTAGCGGAAACGTCTCGGTCATGTAAACAGAAAATTGTTACTATAGGATCAAATGGAACGCCCAGTAATGTAAACAAGCTTGTACCACGTACAATTCGATAATGTAAACAAGTAACGGTTATTTCCCTATTTACGTGCGTAATTGAATCGATCAAAAGAATGTTTACGTAAACGTTTTCAGCGCCGGTTGTTCCCCGTTGTATTGGATTCCTGTAAGCGTTGGCTCTCTTGCCTCTCGTGAAATATAGTAGTGTGCAGCTAAAATCACGCCAGAACAGACATGGCATCCACGTCTAGTAAAAGAACATAAAATTAAGTGACAAAGTGAAAATCATCGACGGGATTAAACAAGGTGCGGGGGCGACTCAATTGGCAAAATAATATGTATAATCTAAAGCCACAATCTGTATAATTAAGCGATTCAAGTCCCAAATTTTACAACGTGTCTCAGATACATATAGAAGCCCTGAAAATCGCAGAACTTTAAAAAATCCTCAAGCACTTAGAGTGGAAAATCGTCATAAATGGTTTTTAAAACAAAGGGATAATCATGTTCCAATTAGCGGTGAATTAATTAAGGAGAGAGCAAAATTATTGAATGGAAACCTACAAGAAACCGAAATTTTGTAGCCCGTAATGGCTGGCTAAAAAGATTTAAAAGGAGGTATGGAATTCGATTGCTGTCGATATCTGGTGAAAAATTATCGGCGCCATCACAACTAGTGCAACCGTTTAAGGAAAAGTAAATGAACATAATCAAAGAGCTACATTTAAATGAGGAGCAAGTATACAATGCAGATGAAACCAGTCTATTGGAAATTATTACCTACGAAAACCTAAGTTGCATCACATGAAAAATCTGCTCCGGGTAGAAAGGCAGCGCATAACTTTTCTAGCATACGCTAATGCTAGTGGTATACACAAAATAAGGCCACTAGTAATAGGAGAGGCAAATAATCACGTTCATTTAGAAATTTTAAGAGTCCCGTTGATTGGAATTATTCAAAATCCGCTTGGATGACCAAAGGCAAATTTCTGGAATGGTCCCAGAAGCACTTTATGCCTCAGGTATGACAATAAAACTGTAATGATAAGTAATGTAATTTAATGATACATATTCAATTTGTAGGTAAAAGATTTCTTAAGAATCCAAAATCTTCTAATAAAATAATCTTGGATAACGCACCAAGTCATCTTCCAGAGGAACAATTAAGAAGCAACGATGGCTCCATTTTTGTTATGTTCATGCCGCCCAACGTAACTCCACTTATCCAACCGATGGACCAAAATGCAATAAAAAAAATCCAAAATTTCTACTTTCGTCTGCGTTATCAAAACATCCTAAAAACATTTCTGAATCCTTAAAGCAAATAACTTTACATGAAGCAATTTTAAATTTAGATATAGCGTGGAATGCTGTTAAATATTTGGACTCCCTGTTGAGACATTTCCTATTTCTTTGACGGATAAACAATTTTCAGCGGTTATCAGTTGCTAGTTGCAGGATACGTAGGTCATCTCGATTAATAGTGATCCTTTTCTTGCAGCAAAACGTTGTTCTGGTACCTGTTCTGGGTCTTTTCTTTCATTTAACCGGCGATTCGCTGCACTGTTTACTGTATACTTCTTTCTCTGCAATTTTGCATTGCGAACACACTCCTGTACCCAACAATGCCCCAATAATTGGTATGTACTTTTTTATCCATAACGAAAAAATATAAAGTGAATACAAGCAATAACTTAAAGTGCAAGATTAATACGTAAAAAACGTTGTTACAGATAAATATTCTTTCTACAATAGTAACGATCCAAATAATATTCTTCGAATTACTGTGTCTTTCAATCTTGTTTCTACCCATTTTCTATACAGTACAAAATGATTCATGAGGAGGATAATAATAGGCAAGAGGTCACTAAGTGGCACTTTCTCAATTTCTTAAAAAGATAGTTAGGGAACGTATTTAGACAGGTATTTTATCAATTCTATACTTGTATTTATAAATTACTGCGTTGGAAACACACAAAAGCTTAAATTTATAAGGTGGCCCCAATAAATTGGACAGGGAGTGTAATTCCAAAAGTTTAATAAAATAGGGGAACGCCCTTATTATGTGGAATTGGAGACTTTGTGGTAATTCTGCAGTAGTAGATTTTTCCGACATTTAGTTTTGTTTATTATAGAAAATGAGGCCTAAAAAATCCTTTCACAGCAGCAGCTAGGGGCGATAGTAGAAGCAATCAATGTTCAAGGTCTTTTACATAAAAAAATATAAACGTTGTCTGGTACCGAGATTCCATTTTATCTCGTCAGGGAAGACAGTCGCAACAATGTTTTACAGGAGCATTGAGGTCCAACTTCTTCTTTTTTTCATTTTAGTTTTGCAAACCTCTTTTTTGAAATCATCCTAAACTGAACGAACGCGGAAGGAACGATTGCAAAGAAATGAATTTTTCGGAGCTAAAGACATTATTTGTAATTTTGATACTGATAGATCTATACAAATCCCACAACGAGTATATAACGCAGGTTTAGAGCAAAAATAATGGAAAGAAAATATTTAGCGTGATAATCAGCTGAAACAGATTTCAAGACATACTTCGAGTAAGGTTTGACAATGCAAGGAAAAGACGGAGAAGGGCAGTGACAAAATAGCACCCATAAGAGAATGGAATACCTATTTACGCGATATTTATGTACCAAATTGGTGTATGACTGTTGATCAACAACAATATATTCCATCAAAGCGTGGAAAGTATAAAACCAAATTTCGGGCTATTTGAGATAGTGTAACAAGGTTAAAATTTATACTAGAAAACAGGGTGATGAAAGTGAAGGGAATCAAGGAGAGAAAGTTGTGAAGCTTTCGTTCAAGAAATTGAAAATTCTAGAAGGAATATCACTTGCGATTACTTTTTTACTTCTTACAAATTAGAAAAGTAGTTGTTTTCAAGAAATCTAACAATAACTACTACAATTCGTGAAAATAAGATTGAGTCACCAATTTCCTTCACAGAGTCTAAAAGTCGTGAAGTGTATTTAAAAAGGTTTAATTTTACGGACACAATGATTATTATTTATTGTCGAGAATTCCGAGAAAGGAGAAGAAGTCGAATCACCTTCTCGTACGGAGGCTTCAAGAGAGAAGAGGTGTAGTACATATTCACCTTCAAAGGATAAAATAAAAACAATTTGTGCACGTTTCAAAAATAATGTGTGCGGTGAACATTACGTAGTTATCTGCAAAAAATATATCTAACCAACCTATTATGTCTTAAGGTTTGCAATAATTGCTATTATTATTTAATAGTAGCACTTTAGTTTATTCTATGTGTCTTTTCTAATTTTAAGTGCAACAAATGTGAAATAAAATGAAGTTGAATCTATTCTTATTTGAAAATAATCACTCAATTTCAGTGCAAATACACGAAGACACTTCATGGGTATAGTGGACCAGTGCAGCAAGTAGCTATTTCTTGATAAACTGAGGGTTTAGGTTGACTTTAAAACTAGAAAACGCAATGCGCCACGCTGCCTTAAACATAGATACATAAAATTTCCTAAAGAAAAAAAAATCAATGCAAGTAGTGGCAAAACACTCTATCAGCTTCGTTTGTTATATTGTAAAACTACACTAATAATGCTGTACGGTATACAGCGATTGTTATCGCACAGCACCACACGTGCAAGTACGCCTCGGTATTAAACAACAAGAAGAGAATAAAATCACATCGACACGTGGCAGTTTATTAAGTTCTTTCTGGCGCAGTTGTAGGTCATCGCAATCGTTGTGGATTGTTCCTCAACCAGGATTGAGATGATTAAAATCATTTGAATAAAAACGGAATTCAAAGTTTCGACATGTTTCAATACGTTCTTTCGTGTTACGATTGTTGACTTGTACAGGCAAATATCTTGTCTTAATAAAAGCTGATGACTTCGATTTTTTTCATATTCAACCCGGTTCTTGGCACTCACCTATCGTCTTCGAGCTCGTCACCGGACTCAGAGGGTAAAAATCGCCGTGTAGCGGACAGTGGAAGCCGACAGTCTGCTCTCGCTTCCTCGCCCTTCGCGTCAACATGCACAGACCTACTCCGGCGGCTGTCATAAGGAACCCGACGACTATGCAGGCGGGGCCTAATATTCGCGAATTCCCCGTGAACGCTATCCTGGCCGCGTAGTGGTCGGGCTCTTCGTCTTCGCCGGGCCCTCGGTATGAAGCGGCTGAAATTGAACATGATATATTGTCTTGAGAAGGCAAAATGAGAGCATTTTAAAATGTAGAAAGGGAGAATTCAAAATAAACAACGTCGGCAAAATAATCAAGCTGAGACGGTTTCAATCACTAACACCAACATCAATTATAAAGGTTGAATTATGCAATACTGTATATGTATGTACGTGTTGCGAAAATAATTGTTTTTTTTTCCAAAAGAAAACCGATGTGCTTTTCGTACGGTGCCAAATCTAAATTTGTCGTAACAAATTAGTGCGATCATAATATCGCTTTTCTGCTTTTTTCGATACTTATACCACTGTTCCTAAGCGTCGCAGATCAATTCTAGCGTCATACTCGGATTGTACGGGATTGATTCCTATAAGAAATCCTTTGCTGCTTCAAACAAACGAAATTCATAAGATTTACTTCAATCCGATGAAGCGTTTATGATGATACGGGCTGTATCCTCAAAAAAGGAGTTTGATTTTTCCATGTATGGACAGTAAAAGCAGTTCCTTTATAGATAACGAAATCATCCTCGTAGATGCTAAATTTGATATTAGAAATAAGCTAGTGGCTGCGATAAAGAGATGAAATACAGAAGCATATGAGTAACTGTTATCTGAAGCATTTGCTTATCGATTTGCTGTTTAACATAGCTAATGGTGTTTTCAAATAAACAAGGAGCAAGGTGAACTACTCGAAAATGAGTAAAATAAATTAAACATTTGTAATTAATATGTAGTGGTAATGAAATACAGCATATGAAACAATTTAAAAATGTGAAAAACAAGTAAATCAAATCAAATTTTCAATAGAAAGTGCATAGGATCTATATTTTTCGAAGAAAATCCCAGCGAAATAAAAGATTGCGCACCCATTTATTTAACGGTTTCAATACAGAATGTATTTCACTCGAGCCAGGCGAGAAAGTTTAGCAAACACAACCTTGAGAAAATAGTGATATTGCAAACCGCGGGCTTTTTCTCTTTATTATTTTTAAGTTAACGGCCAAAGTGAAAGCGTTGATTAGACACTGTACATCACTCGATATTAGAAAGCAAACGTGTAGTAGTGTAGGATAGGGTAATGTGTTATGATATGTGTTAGATTTTAGGACCTTTTACGCGTTATAAATAAATAGAAAAAATGGAAAATGAAATCAAAGTACACAAATTGCCCGTGTTAAGCCAGGGAATATTTCCGAAATGTAATATACGTAGCATTCAATATTTCTAACTTGTAACTCAGTTAACTGAATTAATTTTGTCTACACCGCGTTTAGAAGAAAATAATTTTTGGAAAATCATTATTTCTTATGATTTTAAATGTTGTTTAACGTCGATGCAATGTACACAATCGATCGACTTTATTGTTATGCAAATGATAGAAAAAATATTTAGAAATTCAAGCAAGCTCGTTCAAGTTTATGAGTCTATAACATCTAATGTAACTTGCCCCATCAATAGATGCAAATATATAGCAACCAATTAAAAAAAAAACAAACAATCTATACGACACTAAATTATAAAAACACATTATATGCGATAATGTGTTATATATAAAAATTATTACTACAAGAAAGTTGGAGACATACAGAACCGAACTATCAAAATCATGGAATTTAATAATTAGAGAAATGAATGAGAAGAGTATAGGAAACAAACCAGTCCACAAAATAGAAAGGGAAACACTGCAGTAATAAGCTCGTACGAGGTAGCTTAAGAAATAAACAAATAATTTGCAAACATAGTTTCCTATGTTTGGGGAGAAACAAATTGTACAAAACCATAGTAGAGCTGAGACATTTGATAAAATAAGTAAGAATAATTAAACAAATGCTTATTATTACATAAGAAAAGTAAAACACACTTTACCCTGAAAATTAGAGACCAATATGTATATTATCCACGCTATCTAAAATATTAGAAAAACACTACAAATACAAATCAGTGAATACCTGCTACAAAATAAAAGAATACATAAAAGACAATATGCGTTTCAAAAAACACTCGTGGACTATATGAATAGTAATAGATTTACACATAGAATACCAAGTAGATAAAAAGGAGATGGTCATAGTGACCTTTCTAATATGAAAAAAGGCTTCTAATACCATCTCAAAGGTAAAATTAATAGAAAAATTAACCAAAATAGGAACTAAAGGTGCCTAAGACAAATTAATAAAAACATACTTAATGCATGGAATCCAAACAACAATAGTAAATAATAATGCACTTGATAGCGATGTAAATGGGCATATATATGCATATACGGACGGTATGTGTCTAGTAAAGAAAAGGATACAAGAAAATCTAATGCTGATATAACAAATACAGAAAAATTGTGTTAGGAAAATCTATTAACAAGTAATGATAACAAAACAGAATATATGATATTTCAAAAGAAAACCAAGGAAAATATTCACTCGACCTCAATGTACCTTTCAATAATCAACCCACAAAACGAGATATAAAAATACCTAGGATCAACAGGATAACTTAAAAATAGGATAAACATATAAATATACTAATCACCAAAAATGCAGTAGCTACAGCATCAATAAACAAAGAAATGAATGTTATTCTGGATATTATGAAAAAGATAACATTCCAGCCAGTATTCACATCATATTTAAATTATCTAATAAATATTTGGAGCAACATATCAAAGAAGATTTTAATGAAAATATAAAGACAACAAAAGAGAATATTGAAACTAATATATAGCATTCAAAAAAGAACACCAACAATAGAAGTATAACAGTAAAGAACATTTGGGGCAGATTTTAAATTGGCAAAACATATTCGCGAAAATTAAAAACATTCTAAAACAAGAAATATTTGAGGAATGGGAGAAAATATGTGTAGATGGATGTTATCGTTTTGTGGCAAGTATGCCAAAGACAGTCTGTGTTGTTATGAAAGCAGGCGGAGCAAGCACTAAATATTAAGAATTCTAATATTTTGTAAATAAATTATCGTTATATACATTTTTACCCTTGTAGTTTTACTCTACTTGTTACTATTTGGTCCCAATCTATAAAAGTAATGGATGTCTAATGTAAGTGGCCAACACTGTATATTATATTATGTACATATTTTTACAATTTGAATAACAAATAAAACTATCTTCTTAATATGAATTTATTCATACGATCTTGACAGTAAACCATAATCCACCGTTTAGGTGTTCTGACTCAACCAAAACGAGCAAAAGTGGTTGCGAACAAATGGTCACTTGTTTCTCTGGTTTTGACTGGAAAACGAAAGCTACCGTAACTTTAGAGAGTCGAAGAACCGTGAACGGCGATTGGTATATTTTAATTTTTTCCCGAAAGTAATTGCGGAAATAAGAAGGAACAATGAAATCATCGTGATAGCGCTAGCTCTCACTCGGTACGTGAAATATTTGATTTTTTGACGAATAAAACTGTCAATGATTCATTCCTACATGAACTTATTCCCGAAGATCAAAGATAAAATGTGCGGTGATAGGGATCGGTTTTTTCCGCCTAAAATAACAAACAGAATTTGGAAAACACCAATACAAAATATTGCCATCCCGATAATGTACAGGATACATGAATACAGACATACATAGAATCTTAAAAAAAAAACAATAAGTCGCATATGTATAGAAAGGAAGTTTGCGCTAATTAGTACTTTCCTTGACAGATTAGCGCGTTGTTTTTTTTTCTATCATTATTAATCATTTCTACTTCCAAGTAAAACGGCAACAAAGACAAGAAATTTCGTGAAATGTGTGCGATAATGAGTGCGCAATAGAACCACATTCAATCGAAAACTGATATTGATATCCGACGATCCCAAAACCCAAAAACACCAATAAAATATATCAATTAAAAAACTAAACGAATAAAAAATAGGAGGCAGCTAATGAGATCCTGCTGAATCGCCGGTTGTTTTTTCAGGAACTGAAACACAATGCAAACAGTACTCGATTTCTCGAAGATATCCTGTAGATACAAAGAAGACCAAACAATACATTATACAATATAGGCAAAAACCCAACAGATTTACGAACGAGAAATATATGCATGTATTTAAAAAAAATAATTCCTAAATTTTAGTCTGTTTACAGCGTTCATATAAAGTGTCCTAAAGAGAAAATAGCACCCAGAATAGTATAAGATTTATAAAAACAATAGCGTCAGTAAAGGAAATAGGTTAAAACAATTATAATAAAAGTATTTACAATGAAGAAGAAAAACAAACCCAAGCGAGAGTTTTGTTTGTAAGTGCATTTTCTGTTTTTTTTTTGCTTGATTTGTTTAATCATGCTGAAGACGTCATTTGGCTGCAAAAAGGTTAAGGAAAAGTAGAGCATAACTCAAATTAGCTGCCCCGTACCTAATTTTAAAATTGTATAGAAAAATTAGATAAAATACATACTTTTATAAAAATATCTGGTCTCGCTTTACACATTTTTGAGTGGAAGTGATTTTCATGTTGGTTTGTACAATACAAACAATACTGAAGAATAATAATAGTATACAGTATGTCCCAGATCGAGTGGGATTGTATAGATAACTTTCTTATTCCTGAACATGGAGATTTGGTTAAATAGGCAATATTTTGCAATTTTGTACGCTGATTTAAACCTGTTTGAAAAAGTTCTAAACGTCAAACTCCTCAGAAGTGACTAAAAAGAAAAATGTCCTTTTCTTGTATGTTTTTCGTAAATATTTAATGAGACCGATTTAAAAATGGTGGTAAAATTCAAGATGACTGCTTTTGGGGTAGTCATATCAACTTCCTTAAGTTAAATGGGGCCATATTGAATTTTTAGGTTACTGATAAGAATTTTTTGTTTTAAATAATCTATCACGAACTGGCAGTTGGGCAGCCACGGTCATCTAAAATCTATGAAATCTAAGGCTATTTGGTGAATTTCTAAATAACATAGAGCAGTTGAAGTTTATTTGAAGAAAACAGGTCCAATTATACGACTTCCCATTATGCCGCAAAGTGCTTTAAATCCGAATCGAATGAAACTTGTGTCATCTTAAAACTCGCAATGCTTTTGATTTTGATTCAATTGATTGAAAAGCCTGGATTAAGCACGACACTAATAAATTGTTCTCTCTAGTTTAGATGGGTTTTTTCAAAGTTTCATGCCGCTGCATATTCTTGTCTAATCTTTTAAACGTTTTGGTATTTGGTTGCCCTTTTTCTGGAATATTAGTTAAATAAGTTTTGACAGCAAGATGGCATTATTTATAACACTTGATAAATGTACAAAACATATCGTAGCTCTGAATAACTAGCAAATTCGCCACCATTCTTAGAGTTTTCAATACAAGTACCTACTTTTTAATATTCGAACGTTTGACGTTTGAATTAACGTGTTATTGAGTATTACAGGAATTACATGCAAAAGTTTCCCAAAAATCAGTTTCAGCAAAATTTATTTGGGTTCATGTGCAATTGCCTGATTAAAATATAAAAAGAATTCATTTTACTGGTATTTTTGTTCAATTATACGTTATCCTATATCGTTGAAAAAAAAAAATAAAAGACCTAATCAGTAACATAAAAATCCGATATGGTGCCCATTTATCTTAAGGAAGTTGATACGAGTACCTTAAAAGCGGCCGGCTTGAATTTTTCTTTAACACTAATTTTAAATTGGTCTCACCCGATACTTACGAAGATAGATATTTGATACGCAAGAAAATAACAGTTTTTATTATATATTATTATTATTATATTTCCAATATACGAGATGTATCACGACGAGTTTTGACTAGCAAACTTTAAAATATAGCAATCTGGATTTAACAACGAAAATTTTTTGAATCTAATATTCATCTACGGGAAATGCAGCAAATCACCCAGCGTCTAGCAGAAATACTTAAACAGGCAAACAAGAGCTTATAATGCATGTAATACAAATATTGCGTACTTTAAAACGTGCCCAAGTAATGCTTTAAAAAAGGAACTAGACATATCCAAAATGAATACCAGTTGAATCCCAAAAATAATAAGTGGTATCTTTATAAATTATCCTACACTTAAAAGAGATTAACCTTATACAGGATTTAATCGATATAGCCATTTTTGGTCTAAAACTAACCCCCGAGTTGTTAGACAACAACATTTCCAAGAGTCTTGAAGTTTTAATATATTTTACACAGTGAAAAACGGTAAACTATTTGCTTTTACATTTCTATGATGAAAATTTAAGTTGTGAACGTAAATTATAAGTTATAAATATATTCTAATTTATAACTATCTATAACAATAGTTATAAATTAATAGTATGAGTACACCCTCAGAACAGGAAACACGTGGTGTGTGATGGAAATAGACGGACCACTAGCATATAATACGGTAGCTGGTTCACAGATATTGCAGGAATTAAATGGATTTAATCCAATTAGATTATTTTATTTGGGGATATGTTCCAAATAAAATAATCTAACTCTATTGTTAAAGGAAAAACGTACAACACATTTCCTAACACCAAAGGCATGATGGCTAAGGTACGAGACATGTTTAATCAACTTGATATTGAAATGATTCGGTGTGCAACGCATACGAATATTCTAAAAAATAATAGAGAATTGTTTGGACAGGGATTTGCAAAACGTAATGTGCATTGACGGTATAAAGATAATTTTGAGCGATTAGCGATGTTGTTAGGCGATAATCTTTTTAACGAATTATGGTACGTAAAAACGCAAGGTTAACCAATGCTAGATAACAGCGAAGTAAAGAAACGATACCGTTTAATGATATAGAAAAAACTGTATCGTTTTGCGATGACTTCGGTGCATTTTGAATGCCGCACCACTGTATAATAAATACATGCATTAGTATAAGGTATCATTTTACTAACCTGTTAATACGCATCCCACCAATAGAAACAGGAATCCGAAGATCGGCAATATAATCTGACAATTGGCGGCGACCACGACGCCTGCCACCATCAGACCGCCTTCGATTTTCTCCACACGTAGCCTGCTGATCGGTGCTGGGCAACGCAGCCTCTTGTGCGGATGGTCGTTGGTACCGTTGGCGGTGGCGGTGCCGTCGTTATTATTGGTTGTAGTGGTGGAGCTACTACCGCTCCGGCTGCTGTTGTTGCTGCCGCGCGCGTTCTTCAAGTTCTTACGTGCCACCTCACACCGGCTCTCCTCCACTAGGTTACCGCCGCTGTCCGAGCATTCGACGCCTATCGCCACGGCCGTGGACTCGCTATGATTGTGATTATGGTGGAGGTGGTCGTGGTGAGAGAGCGGTTCCGATGACGAGTTCCTTGGCCTGAAAAAATACGAAAAATAAGCTACTTTATGTGTACACTAGCGTAATGATAATAAAATAAAAATATTGATAATGGTCAGAATATTGCAGTCCACATCTGTTACTCATGCTGGGTTTTCCAAGCATTCTTCGCAAATTCTTCTGCTAAAAAAGTAATCAGTATTTTTTTGGAAACCAAACCAACGACGTGAAAACAAATTAAAATATTATTCCAGAGTTTGCATGAGGACTATTAATGGATTCACGAAGTTTGGAAGACATTGGCACTTCAAAAATTGTGCACCAAACATTTGTAAATTTCGATCTTGACTTGAACTTACTCTCTTCTCGTAGTAACATTAGTAGTATAAAAATCGTAAAATATTTCAACTGTTTACCTTTACTTCCATAGAAATAATATCTTATCAACGTGGAAAAGGGATACTTTACTATTCGCAATATAAAGGAATTGTCCGCGTATACCAAGAGAGCACTTTTGACGTCTCAATGGCTGTAATTGTGAGTAAGAGGAGAATGAAATAAGGTTTCTAGAAGTTAACAAAGTCGAGAGATACGCATGCTGTTCTGCAGGACGATTGTGTCAGTATGGTATCTGTGTCTATCCTTATTTAACTACTACGACATAATTCTATCCTCACATCGATCTTTTCAATTTGAATCGATTCAAGGAAGCCTTCATTCCGTATTACTAAGAGTCGAGGCAGATATATCGCTAGACAGGCGTTATTCGTTTCAAGTGGAGCCGGTGTTCGATTCATTTTCCAGTCGCCCAGAATGCAATCAACAGCTCTCAGCTTTTCACTCGGTATATGTTGTACGTAGAGAGGTAACCCGGTCGGTACGGCCGACACCAGCGCAATTCTATGTGAATTTTCGCGAAGTTCAACGAACTTCGACCAAACTATGTCGGACAAATCTTAAGCCAGATGTATATCGAGAAAATACTAGCGACGATTTGAAGTAGTATGTTCCTTACTAACTTTCACATAAACGTGACCGTAATTCTAAAAAAAGCATCATGTTTCTTTCGCATTAATATCAGCGTTTATTTTAATATGTAATGCATATTTCGACAAATATAAAAGGCGATTATTTTCGGCGTTATACGTAACAAACACATATTTACGGGTCGATCCGTTTATTTTTGGCAAATATCAAAATACGCGCATATTCGCTTGATTTTAATACGCTAAACTCTGGACTCTGAGTTCCTTTTCTGACGCACCTTTCTAGCAATAATCTGTTTTTATTAATATTCACGTTCTGCTAAATTTCAACATGTATGTATGTAAATGGAAAAACTATGAGATGGATTTCGGAAAATCAACGCCTTCGCAAAGTTAGAAAATAGATAGGCTGTTAATCCATCTTCCGCTATCTTTTTTTTCGTTTCCGAGTAAAAAGATGGACTTGGAAATGTGATAGATTTTTTTTCGTATAAAATGGAAGATGTACAAACGTTACATTGGGGATAAATACTGTAACATTTTTGCAAAAATTGCAAATAATCTATTTTCTGTAAACATCTCTCTGATCATCTCTTTAAGGGTTTATGTGTATTATATAATTACAAATATCAGAAAAGAAAGCTGCTTATAAAACGTCCGTATAATGATCTAGCGCTCCGGAAACGTTAGAAAATAAATATAAACATGTTCAACAGAAAATGTTGCCATGATGTGCAACTTGTTTTTGAGTCCTTTAGAGATTATAAAAGATATAATTAGAAATCGCAATCAAGGTATTTTCGCTCTTTCAACATAATACTTGAAGTCTTTTGTGCAATTATTTATCCTCGGAACTACGTTCAAAAACTTTGCCAAATTCAAATTCATTACTATAAAAGGCCATGAATTTGGCACGGCTAGTACAAGAGCTATTTCTTCAGAACGTGATTGTGGAAAGCTCGCATCCAGCTAACAAACTAACAATTTATTTTTGCTTGATTTTAAGCAAAAGATATATATGTATAGTACGTAAAAAGACTTTTTTTTTTATTAAAGTAATTTCATTTTAGATTCTTTTGAAAATGGCTATCCTATTTCTGTAAACGATAATTTAGTGATGAAAGTTTTGATTTTAAATAGGTCCATTTAAAAAGACAATAATTTGTGGGATAAATCTAGCAGCCTAGTTGGTCAAGTTATAACCTAGTTACCTTTCCCGGATGCGGCCTGCTGTAAGATTTGATCCGGCCCTCGAGATATTTAAAAAAACCCAATTAAAAAAATATATTTAACTTTCGTAGTTTGTAATAATTCCAAATTTCTCGATTTAATTATAATGTTGTACCTATTTTTTTCATTTTATTTTCTTATTTTAATAAATTGCATTATAACATTGTCGTATTATTTAATGTCTGATATCTTTCGCTAAAAATTATGAACACTACTTTTAAACGCGCCCCGCGAACGAATTTGCACACTAAAGTTTAGCCCACAACATGTCAAAGGTTGCGCATACTTGCTCTAAAGCATTATTCAAGAAAGATTTTACTAAGGGAGTTTTCGACCCTTATTGCAAAATTTCGAATAGAAAGTAGTTCCAAGAATATCGATTAGGGAATGATTGACCTATTATATTTTATGACCCAATATAGTAATTTTTAGAATAATCGTCATCGCCACAAATAGGATAATTTTTGCGACAATATTGCAGGTAATAAATTTAGAATACTCTTTGGGGTGGTAGCAGGCCATCGAAAAGTTTACTGTGTATTGGCAAACGGTTTAGTTTCTAAATAAACCTGCTTGTGCCTGCGTTAGTGTCTTTTTGTGTGAACCTGATTAATTTTATTAAAATGCCGGGAGGAAAACCGACAAATTTAGAAAAGCGCTCTGTAATAGTTGCTTTTCATCAAGAATAAATCAACTGTTAGTGATATCATTAGAAGACATCAACGCACGGGCAGTTTAAGAGATCGGACACGTTCAAGTCGTAAGTGAACAACTCATACCGACGATGAGCGTATAAAATTGCTGAGCAAGCGAAATAGGAAACTGACAACACCAAAAATGGACGCCGAATTCAATCGAGATCATACAAGAACAAATTCTGTTACTACAATGAAACGAAGATTAAAATCTGTAAATCTTCACGGCCGCATTGTAACAAAAAAATCTACTTCGACGGAGAAACAGGTAAAAACGGCTACAGTGGACAGAAACACATACAAATTAGACAGTGGATGATTGGAAGAATTGTTAGAAGAGCGTCGGTGCAGGAGACTTGAAGCGAATCGAAGGTATTTCGCGAAGAGGTTTATTTAGAAATACTGCAAGAAAATGCAATACCATCGGGGCAACGTCTAATCGGCGAAAATTTTGTATTCATCCAGCACAATGACCCCAAACACTCAGCAGTGATATATAAAAATTTCTTAAATGAAGAACAAGATAATGACATTTTGCAAATAATGACAGCCGCCGTAAAGCCCTGATCTAAACCCCATCGAGGTATCATGGGATGAATTGAACGGAAGGGTCCGAAAAGTATGCCCTACCCTCGCAGGCCACCTGTGGAACATTTTACAAGAGAAATGGACTAATGTGTCAAATAGTCCTTGAAAAACTAGTGGGGCGGATGCCTCGGACTGTGAAATCTGTCCTTCGCGCAAAAGGGAGTTTCTCTGATGAAAGGAATGTTCAAGATGGTTTTGTTGTATTTTTCGTTAGAATTACTTTTTTTTACTTTTATATTTTAATTTTAATCGCTATTAATAAAATGCAATAAAAATTTGAAGTTTTAAAAAAATAATATACTGCTACAGTCAGTTGCACTTTAGCTCGCTTTGACGTTTGAGATTATTTGTTATTTATTTCACTACTACTATCACATTATTTGAAAAATCTGTTCCCTTAAGAGCAATTGTAATAGCCTTTGAACATTTGGGTAACTTATTTCAGTTATTTCTCTCAGTTTTTATTGTGAAAATCACAATTATAGTAGATAGTGCAGAATGTTCTGGACGGTTTCAGGCGTAAAAAGAAAAACCAAGTATTTATGTATCATTTTTTCTTTCTTTTTATAAAGTAGTTGGTGCTGTAAGAATTTTCCGAAAAATTCTGTATCCTATCAGTCAGAGGAAGAGGCAGAACTCTGCTATAAGATCCCGGGGAAACTCAGACCCCGACCACATGGAAATACGAAAAACCATTTATAATATGCATGCAGATAGTCGCATATTTGAATATCTGTTGTATACTACTACATTTTTATATGTTACCTTGAAGTTACTAAATCTAAAGTTGCATATAGAGGAAGATGTACCTATTAGCAAGTTCTGTTCAGCAACTACTTTAAAACATTTCGGTTTTAAATTTAAGAAAGATGAAAACAGACGAGTATTAATTCAACGTATAGAAACTACATCCATCAGAAGTGTTTTTTTAGGAAAATATATGAAAAACGAAAATTTAATTACCTTATAGTAAGCATGTGTTTAACGTGAATTGAAAGAATACAGGTTATGTTTTTCTAAATATCACTTACGAATTGTTAAATTTCTATACTTTCACATGTCGCATTGATTTGATTACATCGTACTTATTTGATTCGGACATAAAAATAAATGACAATCAAGGGCAAAGATTCATTGAATCGATGGTTGTTCACAATCCATCAGTGAAGCTTGAAAGAAATTATTAATTTTAAATGATTCTTTGTGGCTTTGAACTTTATGGCTGTTAATTTTATTAAAACTAAGACCATTTCCAATGTATGTAGAATTGTATATTGCATAAATGTAAAAATAGAAATAAAAATTGTTGAAGTAGTTTTGCAATAATAGAGCGAAAAAAGGTTCATTTTATTAACAATGTTAATCAGGAAATAACAATCAACTTCAAAGTCTTCTATAACTTTATCAGAATAGATGAGAATTACCGTTAGAAATGTTGCTATCAGTTATAAAGCATTCTCACTCTTAAAACGTTTGAAAGTGTCGTTTTTAAAAATAACCGAGACGCTGAGGCTGTTTTTTTTTTTTTTTTTGGAATCGTACCTATCCTGCATGTAACACGTACGTTATGAATGAACGTCGGTGCCCGATCGAGATGATTTAGAGTTACGGATGCAATAACAATAATGGCTCCTAATATACACATGTACGTAGATTCGAATTTATTGGTTTTTGCGCGTAAGAATTCTAAAACGTTCCATAGAATATTGAAGCTAACTTTTCACGTTTTCTAATACGACAATTACCTTATAATCAAAGAGCAATAAAAGAACGCGTATTTCTTGCCAAACATAAATCGACGACGCTGTATGGAGAACGGAATCGAGTGATACGTTTCGAATTTTTCAAGCACAAGATGATGAATTTTCGAAGAGCAAAAGACGCGTGCATTACTAGGCTCATGCGTGTAAATATCTACGACATGCAAACGCAAAATTTGGCAGAAATTTAGCCAACTACTTAGGCGTCGTCCATTTAGCAGTCTGAAAAGAAATAAACAAGCTCCGCGTAGGTTTGAGTAGACCATGAATTAGAAGCATACCTTAAAGATAGAAATAAATTTTATAATAGATTTTGTATGAACTAATTAGTTTTAAGTGATATAAAATTTATGTTAGAGTAGTTTCTTGCACCTCTTTTCCCTGTTGATTAAGCGATATTTTTTCAAGAGAAAGAAAATTTTTAGATGAGAAGGGCGAAAGGGAGTTATGTAGAGTTATATATTACGAAAACTGAAATTGACGATTACATAAAGAAATCTTTAGAAAACTGGACATGTTCTTGAGCAGAACAGGGATCCTACTAAAAATTCCATTATAGCATATACATACGTGATAGTGGCTTAAATCAATTTTGTTTGCTTGTATTTGTGCGTTACACTGAATTCTTTGAGAATTTCTTTGCCTTGATTTTCTTCTGCCAAACTGTGAAATTGAACGACTACAAAGTGTATGTTTAACTGTTGATGAAAAATTGTGTGCATTGCTGTCATGCTGATGATATCTTAATCTTAAGATGCGTGGCATGCCGATCTCGTTCAATCAATGCGCTCACAGTACACACATTGATGAACGATCTTCCGGAAATTAGTGCCTAAGAGCAGTGCATCTACGCTAGAATTCGGCAAACTCTCTTGAGTGGTGTTTCATTCCTAGAAAAACTTTGGGAATTAAACCGTATTTGAAATCATAAAAATTATGGCTCAAAAATTTCCACCCAATGTTCCATTTCTACAGACTAACTACTTCTTTTTAAATGCTGGGCAAATAAAACAAATTCACTTATATACGAACTATCAACTATATTATAGATTAAAAATCACAAATTTTACGAATATGAGTTGAAAAAGCTAGGTACCAAGCGGGTTGCTAGATTCTAGAAATATTTCTCGCAGCGTGCATTTGCAAAAGTGAAATAAAATCGCTTTTATTTAATCCTTTGGAAATGTCCAAGTGAATCACATAGTACAAATTCAAAGTGCATATTTATAAAATTGTGTTATAATTTCGAACTTCCTATCTTCGTTTATAGTAGTCCTACAAAAACTTTGAACTCATCAAAGTGAACTATTCTCTAGAACTATCCTCTAGACATTTCGGTTTTAATGCAAAACTACTACAGAGGACATTAACGTTAACGTTCGTGCGTGCACGTCTTGGACAGAAACATCGGGCTAGCAAATATAAAAAGAGTAAAATACACATTGGCATGTATATAATTGTAAATGTACCATGCCACTTTCATAATGTCAGCACTGCAGATGACGTTCGCATTGTTGATATGTTTTCTATACGTTATTACTTTGCCATTTAGGTTTTATATTGTTTCTATCGTTTCGTTTGCTCTCGTTTTTATTAATTCACACCGTTTGCGACTTTCTGCTTAACAAAAGAGTTATTTTCATAAATAATGATATTGAAAGTCTTCTGTAGTCAATGTGAATCGCAAGACCTATGGTTGATAATTTTGAAACTAAGCGTGATAATGATAGATTTTTGCTGTCTTTAATTGATATAAGAGAAGTCAATCCCACATATTCCATATTTTGTACACAGTATAATCAAATTGCTTATAGCGAACGTCAGCAGCGTTAGGAATCAGTCTTAGATCTGCAAGTAAGATAGCATCTGATGTTCGAAAAGGTCATGCACTTGAAGACCAAAAACGAAAGCGTGACAGAAATAGATCGGTTGTTGAGATCGACAATTTTATCAAGTCTGCCATCCGAAATATCAGTGATGTGTCTGCAGGTTGTGCTTCATGAGCGAGACATTTTTATCTATCATTATGGAAAGTGATGCGAAATGTTAAAACGTGAATATATACATTTAAAGTAATCCAATACCAATAAATTTTATAATATATGTAATTTCATAGTAATTCCCAACGTTTTAAAATTTTTCCGAAAAAATGTTGGTCTCGGTTAGATTTGAACTCTCTCGCTTACCGCCCAGCGCGTAGGTTCACATACTACCAAGATCGATATTTTTTCGGAAAAAAAAAATAAAACGTTGGTAATTACAAGGAAATTACAATTTATCATTATCAAAAAGACCAATGGAAGCGTCATACTAATTTAAGCTATCAGTTTGTCTTTATAGACGAAGCATGGATCTTCCAAGACGGTAGTATAACACGCTCTTTGCAATATAATGATCCAAAAAGTATTCGTACAACTAAAACTGGTGGAAGGAGGTAAGAAGTAAATCTTTATTCATTACAGTTTAATTTAATGCAGAGTTATAGACTCATTGCTTTGCATGCTGGCAATTCTGATGGCTATCGCAGCATAATTGCTAATAAGCCATGAACTACGACATCAACAAAAGCAAATATACACTAATGGCTAATATAAAGTAAACTTCTTTACGGTGATAATACAATTGAACATGGGCGAAGAAGTAAACAGAATTTTACAGATATTTCCAATATATACAATGGAATATGACATGTTCCGCTAGCGCTGTAACTTCATCAGATGAACAGAAACATGTCATATGTTGTGCTAAATATATTGGAAATATTTTGTTTTACTTCTTCTACTACTTATGGATTTCCAACAAGTATCGGCCGATTCAATCGAGATAATATAATTATTGAACTTAGTTGAGAAGTAAGTTAAATTTACTAAAAATGTTTTATCGTATTGATAGTTTTGCATTGTTTGTAGAAACAAGTAAGTTGGTAGAAGAATATGGTCACAAAGTTCTTCGACTACCACCATACCATTGGGGTAAAACAAAAAGATATTGATGGCAACTGTTCTGTATTTTTAAACTTTTATAATATATCTAATTGATGAAAATGATTTATTTAATATGCGACCAATTTATCTAAGAGATTTTTTTCATTATGTTATTTTATTACTAACTGTCTCTCTTCAACTATACTTCCTCTTATTTTGCCTGCCATTTTTGTTTGTACCATCCGAATAGACTCAAGTCACTACAAATATTAAACAGATTATAGATTGGCCTTTTCGTAAATTTCATAGTGTGCAAATACTTTTTGTATAATTTTTGTGTTACATATTTTTTTCTTATTGCGACGCTTATAAATATTTATGATTTAGGTTTATATATAATTTTTCGGCATAAAATGCAGTTTAATTTTTTATATATTACAATATAAGTTTCTTTTATTAAAAGGAATAGTCAACAAAAAAATGTTTAAATTGAGTTGGTGTGCAAATACTTTTTCTAGATACTGTACGTCAATCCATGATCTAATGCAGGCCCAAGTATTCCATATTTTATATTCGAGCGATTTATGAGACGAGCTCGTATATTTGAAAAGAAGGTTAGTAATAAATGAATCGGTTAGAGTTGAAGCCTCATCGAAGACGATCCGTGCCATGCAATATACGGCTTCATTAGAAAAAGGCAGCACCTTGGGAGTGATTTAGCATCATTAAAAAACCTATAATGTTATTGTAACTTATTGCTGAATACGTGCGCTCTTTTAAAGTCTATTAATAAACGTCACAGCGTACGGCGGCTGACTAAGGTGTTGCGATAAAATCAGAATTCCAAAAATACCCTTAATATTTTAAGTAATCTAAATGTCTGTTTTGCATACAATAGAGTTAATTAAGATACTTCTTTTTTCTTGTTTTAGAGAAGGTGGTAGATTAAAAGAAGCTTATTTACTACACGCATCATAATAACGGAAAATGAAGAATCGATTATTTTCAGACAATACAGTTGTCAACATCAATTATATTTTTATATAATATACATATAGATTATACCATCAATATAAGTCCTCCTATAATTAGAGAATACCTTTTGCAACAAGAAAACAGTTCTTTTATTTATTGAAAGAAAACTTCTATAAATGTACACTATCGGAGTTAGTATCGGAGACTACAAGCGGAATTGCAAAATGCTTGCAGATCATAGTTAGATATTGATGTCAACATTTTCTAAATCTCACTTATAATGACACAACACAGTTGCATATAGTTGAGCGTCACTAAAATTAATTATTTCACTGTTTTCCTAAACCTAATGTATTATAAGAAAATCGTTTTTATTAAACTGGAAATGAAAGTTTGTCGTCTAGTGCAATTAAAATGAAAATAAAACGAAGAAAACTTATTTCTTATAAAACATTAATTATTAACATTAATAAAATAATACGGTATATGGAAGAGGATACTCTTTCAAAACAAAATTTAACATGTCATATATTATTTTATACATCACGAAATATTATTATACGATGGAGCTCAAAAGATTAGTTGAGTTAAGGCCGATCGAACGTGCTTCTTGCGTTAAACGCCGACCAAAATGCAAAATGTGCACAAAGCAAATTAATTTGTACACACACTAACAACCTCCTATATCACCCGTACACTATCGATTATAACTGGTTAGGCACTATAAACCGTATAAAAACTCAGCAAAAATGTGAAAATATTTGTCCACGCATATATTTATAGAAATATACTAAATAAAACGCTTAATTTAAATTTTAGTTTCATCCATGCGACCTCCTCGGATAATCGCACCGCACAATTAAGGCATTTTCAAGTTTTGCTAGAGAGTCTGGCATTATTCAGATCCACTTTGATCTACATACCACTAGCTGTTGGAGTTGATTGCAGTACTACCAGGTCCAGTTCTTCCCACAGTAACTATGCGGTTCCTGTCAAGGCCATTCCCTAATTTAAATAATATCTTCCTCCTCCAAACGACATAAATAGTGTTTACATAATTTAGACGAAGGTTTTGGGTTATTATCTTGATTGTACGATAAAACTTTGAACCAAAAGTCGAATTCCTGAAAGTATTGTGGGGTTCTTTAAAAATCCTCGGCATCGTTCTTCTGTTAGTATTTCGTCAGTTTTCACAATATCATCTATACTAATACCAACAAGACAGCTCTAAATAATTACTGAACCACCTCCATACTTCTCGGGTACCTAACACTTCAAATTAGGACTCTTCCGCCGTGAAACGTTGTCTCAATCTTTCAGCGTCCAATGTTGGTGTTCACGACCCCGTTTAAGTCGCCTTTGCTCATTTAGTTTGGATAGTAATGGTTTTTTCAAAAAATCCATGGAGCGCTTTCTGCAGCCGACGTTTAACTATAGAAACACTAACTGGTTTTGGGCAACCAACATTTAATTCTGTGGTGATCTGCGAACTATTTTGCATCTAAACAGCTTGCTGGTAACCACTATTCTACAATAACCTGCAGGTGTTGTTGCTCTAGGTCTTCGAATGCGTTTTCTATTTAAAAATCGTCCACTCTCTCTATGTTTTTTAACGTTATAGTCGACCATGACGTGGTTTAATTTAATTTTTTGTAATATGTCGATTACTTATACTAGCTGTATTGTAAACGAACGTGTTTCAGTACGTAGTTCTCTGCTTGGAGGCATTTTCGCTCGATATTTTGCTTACGATATTAACAATGTAAATATTGCACTACAACTAAGACTGCAGAAACAAGTGCTTTCGCAGTAGCGTACGGCTCGGTTACTCTCAATATTAAAAATAATGAATGTAATTACTTACTATTTTAGTTTGATTGTGTTATTGATGTGGACTCTACACAGTAACTAAGCCGCACGCATCTCTAACAGTACTCGTTTCTGCAGCCTTAACTGCAACTGACCGCAGATTTTATTATAATCTTACAACTTAAAATCACTACCTACAATCTACCCGACTGATAAGTTTTCCCAGAGAATTATTGTGGTAACTGCATCGCAATAAACAGTTTATGACTACCCAGCCAAGCGCAGACAAAAAGGTAGTAGAACTAATCCGATATAGTGGTGTCTTACATAATTGAACTGCATTCCAGATATTTTATTCCAATGTTCATCTGTGAGCGATAGTGTATAATTCCGAGGATATTGTTCCTGTTGGACCGTGTCCAACAGGCTGTACGCGAGTAGATTCTCGTCGACTGAAGCACATTAATGATTCGCAAACAAGACCAACGATTCTAATTACCTACTTTTAGGTGTGTAGCGGTTTTTTTGCGAACTTCTTTTGTTTTACGAGTTCAAGAAAATAAACAAACTTCATGCGTCGATGTGTTTTTGTTTGTGGATCAATCGAATTGCTGGTCATATAGTTTTAATCGATTTACAGAAACAGTTAAGTAGATATATGTTCGTTAAGCATGTGTTGTTTTTAGAATTTACAGTTTTTGACCTTCCTATTTGCTCCAAAATCGATAAAAGAGTCCTTTTTCAATGCTGACTTTATTCCCATAACACCTGTTATACTCAGTAGATCTGTAAATTTCTGTCAGCGTGGCAGGAGCTTGGGATCCGTTGTAATAAATATGTTATACATATATTACTTGGGTTTCAACATTTGTCTCAATAAACGATGTTGCCGTAGTAAAAAATGTTCTTACATCTTGAGAAAGACCGTTCGACGTCTACGCAACATAGACATAAGTAAATCTTTGAAATTA
Organism: Trypoxylus dichotomus; assembly: GCA_023509865.1. Lineage (NCBI taxonomy): Eukaryota > Metazoa > Arthropoda > Insecta > Coleoptera > Scarabaeidae > Trypoxylus > Trypoxylus dichotomus. The sequence goes on from CM042081.1 coordinate 27,394,202, forward strand.
GTTAACAGATCTACAGAATCACCATCACAAATTTATAGTAACTTTGCAAAATCGGCATCCTTTTTTAGAACAATATCAATAACAATATCGAACTAACTTTTTCATTTTATCGCTTTTACCTTGTACACCATTTGCGACTCAATATTTTGCAATTTTCCTATTGTGTCAAGTAATCCCTTATAAATGTTGCAAATAGTTTTCAAATCTGTTTCAACGGAAGTATCTTGTCTGGCTTTCCATAACAGCTGCAGCTTCGTCAGGATTGAATTGTAGAATCATAGATATAGCTAGAAATGCTGAGAATAATAAAAAAAAAACTCCTTCAACCATGTGCATCAACGTATAAGAATCGACTCTGGTGGTTTGGGAACACTGAGGTATCATCTGTGAAATTCTTAAGTTCGTTTGGGAGACATAGTTTGCGACACAAGATGTAAAGCATAAACTTTACGTGTCACATGTAAGTCCCTCACGGTCTTCCATAAAAGAACGACTTACAGATCGCACTGTCGTGGCACAATAACTCATAAACATCAACAATTGATTAGTTGGTATTATAATTGCTTCGCCAATAGACTTTTCTAATCTTTTGCTTGCTAATAAGTTCGGAAATGTCGGTTTAAGAGCGTCCAGTGCATGTACCACAGCTGTTATCTTTTACTTCAAGTTTAATCATTTTTCTGATATCTTCACGTACAAATGATAGATAATTGTGCGGCGTTGCCCAAGATGACAGCGTCCATTTTGGATGGTATTTATTCGAGAAGTGTCGAAAAAAGTAAAGGCTGGTATTTTGGGGGACCTAAATCTGAATTCATTAAAACCTATTTCCCTGTACAAATTTCCATGCCTTCATTCATCATTGCTACAATAATTTACATATACATTCACGCTCTTAACTAAATTAATGCTATCAACACTATCATTCCTTTCCCACTAGATTAGTCAAACCTTCTGGATTCAAGATAATCCGAGTGCCTTTTATATCTACCCAGCTATAATTGATCTTTTTGTTTATCCACTATATTATCTACTTACTTAGTCTTTAAGGTTTCTCAAACTGTTTTTAATCGTCAGCACTTTCTAATGTGTTTACACTTAATTCATTTCCGCGCCAATATTTCCTTATGATATTGTAAACTACATTTTCGGAAAATTCGTTAATGTTGCTAATTTTGATGATTTCTTTGAGCTCGCTTTGACAGCTACCTTCAAATCAAGCAAACGATGTACCAAAAATTTAATTGCTGAAAGTTCATGTTCCCAAGACTGACTAGATCTTATAGTTTCATGTACGTCTATTTTTGTAAAAAACGAAGTTAGAATTCGTATCATCGTATCTCTTACATACTTATTTTTAACATTTATAATTTACAATCATCTATTTCATTAAAGATATATTCAATTAGACCCATACGTGACAAGATCCAATTTAATTAGCACATCTATATAATATGCTGCAACAATGTTCCCTAGAGTTAGACGAAAAATAACTAAAGCAAACTAGATCACATGCATTCCAATCACAAGTTTTATCCATTCACCAAGTGTGATGTATTAATAATATACCTGCGTAATAAATTGAAAAGTATTCTGTTCAAATTAGGCGTTAGATGAAAATTATCTCTCAAGGTGAAAGATCTATTGCGAAACAAATAATAAATTCTATAATTACATTATTGACATTATTTAGGTATAGGTTGAAAGTGCAACTTTTATTCTTAATTTCATATCAATAGATAAAGTAGAAGATATTGTACATATATACATGGAGTTCGGGACTTTGTTCCGTTTATGGAGTATGTTTCTACATAGACCGTGGTTTGTTCGAGTCCTGTTAGCGGTTTTCCAGATACGGTAGGGCAAATCAAACCCAACTGGCTTACTAAATATATTAAAACGACGTATCACCTCGGGGGTAACGGCCCCGTCCCACGCCAGTCCCCAGCTTTCCTCTACGTTGAAGTTCTCGTTATGTACAGTCTTTGTATCCTGCTATAACTTTACAAATATAAGAATTTCGCAATAAAAACCCTTCTCCATAGCCTACAATATTTAATGAGTTTTTTGAAGTAACAGAATTGCAATAATCGTAAAAAAAATCATCAAAGAATCATTTTTACTTCAAACTGTATTAAAATTTATTTTAGCAAATCTACATTTCATTGATCTTACGGACATCATCACCGCAAAGTACTCATTAATAATTAAATAATATACAGTTATTAAAACAAAGTAATGATAAGAATTTAAGCACTTTCGAAGCTGTTTATATGAAAAAATTACGATCTAGCACTTTTAATAAAGAACATCTTACTGGATGTTGTTTCCACGTCGCCTTAGTGTTTTAAATCCTATTTTACACATGTTTCTTTTAATGTACACCTACACGGGAAAATGTTTTGTTAAAAAGTTTTTAGTCAGTTTCTAGATCGTATGTTTTACAAGATACGTGATGTTATTATTCAAGATTCTGATTTGTATATATATTTTATGTTAATTTTCCCCTTGTTTGCATGTCGTTTGAAAGGTTATAGTTAGAAATCATAGGGATCTCTTTTATCAATCAGGCATGCAAATGAATCACAAAACTCAAACACTGTGGCACTGGTACATTGAAACACTTCACTAACTGAACGCACGTTTCGACAATTAGGTTGTCGAAATGTGCGCCTAAGCATAACACTTCATAGCATAGCTATCGAAACGTGCGTCCAGTTTTTAGTGAAGTGTTGTGGTTAGGTAGATAGTGGAATGTTTCAGGATGCAAATGAAAATAGTAGTTCGTATACATAATAATTTTTGATTTGATTTTGATGTTCTCGATGTAGTTAGATATTTATTCGGTACTGTTTCGAAGGCTTTTGAATAGTGTTTTCAATGACTGTACTTGCGAATATTGTATCTTTTATACATAGTTTTAATACATATGGATGTACAGTGGTTAATTTGCGATATTAAAGTAATATATGATTTCATTCCAATTCCGCATATCCTGGCATGGTCTCTGCATTGAAAACATATATTTTTTTCTAATATATATATTGTGACATGCTGCAAATAATTGATGGTTTTAATCCTCGACACTACCGATTTTGAAGCTCGTTATAGTTTCAGAAGAAAATTAATTCCACGTAAGGTTATATTTTGATCTGATCTATAAAGGGTATAAAGCTTTTTTGAAACCGTTTTATTTAGGTATACGGTATACTTATGCTGGCGCTACCCAAACTGTAATCTTGCAGCAACTTCTTTTTGCAATCTTTCCTCGTATCGGAATTTGCCTGAAATGAAGCTAATAATCTCCACCAATTATTGTTGTAACACTTAATTTTGCAAGATACTTACACAAACTCCCCCAATGCAACAATTAAACTATTAAATTAATTTTTTAGAATAATATTCAACAATTTACTATCGAAACGTCAACGTTGGGTTATGTATCTTTGCAATATAAAATTTCTTAGCGTAGCTGAAGCTAACGCTAACGCAACATGAAAATTTAAGCTAAAATCTGAATGGTCTCCTTTCTTTTTTTTAACTTTAGCATCAAAGAAAGTTGACAGAAGGATGTAAACACCGCTCGTACTCGAAACGACAAGCTTATTGTGTAACGGAGGTCGATGTTTAAAGAAAAAAAGTTTGATACTGTAAATTGTTTACACAGCATGTACATACATAGCTAGTTGGCGTATCGTTCTAAACGTTGACCTATTTTTTTTCTCCCTTTTAAACCGGCTTACGCCAAAAAGTAGTACAAATTCGTTTCGCACATGTAATAATAATAATTATGTACAAATTATTAGATTTGTAAATTGCAATTTATTTGAACTCCGCTCCACATTTATATTCGGAAAGATAGTCTCTTTAACTCTCTAATATGAGAAATTACTTTACAAATTCAAAATATTTACCTGCGAAACTACTGTAATACACATATCTATGTTTGCAAAATAAAATTCTCGTATACAACGTGTCTTAAATTACCAGACAGAACTGACAGCTCTCAGATAAGGGACACATTAATTTATAGCAACATACATTAACCATTCTTGTTTGGCAGAATGAAACAAAACACATGCGTAGTGATATATAGGAATTTACCTTTCGTACCTAATCTAAATCGCAACTTTTAGAACATATCCTAATTAAAGAAAAACTCGAAAAATAAAACAAAACTACAATATATACATAGTTATGGTTTTAAATAATTTTACTTCGTACCAATTTTGTTTCTTATTCTGTCCCGATTCTAGACTGTGAAAGGTAACTTTCGTCTTAGGATACTTCGGCCTAAATGTCATCTCCGACGATATCCCACTTTAATCACCAGTTTAAATCGTTTCCCCTTAGAGAAACAAAACTTTTGCGAATGTTTGAACGAATAAATCACTTTGTATTACTTAGTTTTACGGTATAACTATATACAATTCAATCTCTATCAAAGAACGCACTTTACTCCACTCAAATTTTAATTGAAGAAAGAAAAAAACGTCTTCGAAACGTGCGAATTGTAATACGCGAGATCAACAACAAACTACCACGTACGCGGTACGACTGACTGTGGATCTAACCGGAAAGTCAGGAGCTTGCACAGCCAACGAACAAACGAACGTTGCCTGCCTCCGCTCTCTGTATTCCCTCGATTATATTTGCGGTCGCTACACTCGTAGAACAACGATAACCTGCGCCAATTTTTTATACATTAATCCGAAACACAGAAAAACACTAGGAAAATTTTACTAAGAACCATAAGTTATCGCGTTGTATAAAGGATGAAATAGAAAGGTGTTTGAAATTAATTTTCGAAAGAAGTTAAATTGTCCCAAAAACTTATTTACTTAATGTGTCGTGTAGATAATGTAAAACGTACATACACGTAGCCTTGTCGCGTTTATTTTGAAAATGTTTATATGTATGTACATTTAAAAGGACACGCTGCTTGCAATTTTGAACAAATTAATTTTTAAACGAGGATACCCTTGAGGAAATCTTGAAAATACTGTTTCTCTTTTAAATATAGGGTAAAGAATACAGCCGCTACGAAATATTCAATATGTTAACGATGAATTTTGATATTAGTTGTTTAAACAAGAAATAATATCATTTATTTAATTTATAAGCTTCTTCCTTGGAAAGCTCATAGAAACATACGGGGTTAGTACAAAATCCCAGAATGATCGAATAACTTCCCTTGTTTGAAAAGTGTTTTAATTTGGTATTGATATATAGTTACGTAAAAGTTAGTTTTATTTTCTATATAAATTAACAAAACATATACATTATAGGGCGATTTGATCCTGTTCTTGGCTTTTTATTGAATCACGCGTATTTATTTTTTATATTGTATGTGGTTTCGGTATTTTGATTGTTTTGGCAACATGTTATACTGTATGATGGTTTGGGCCGTAAGGTATTTTTCAGTACTTGCTGCATAACTTCCTCAGTTCTAATGTAGAACTGTCTTCATATAATGCAGTTAAGTATTAGTCTGGTCCTTAAGAGTTGAATATTTGTTTTTATTTGATTTTGTTTGGATATTGTACATTAATAACAGGTTTTTCTGTTTTATTGTTGTGCTGTATATTTAATTCGCGTGTCTTCTTGTACACCTTTGTTGGAATCCTTTCTTGAACGCCACATATTAGTTTCAATATTCTGCATTGTTGTATTTATATTTTCGTTAAATTCTTCTTCGATGTTGCTGCAGATATTTATTAGATAATTTAAATGTGACATAAATGTTGCATGGTAATATGACTTTTTCGCATTACGTATATTTTTATTAACTCCGCGTCTAATCTTGGTGGTCATTTCTACCATAGTTTTGTGTACAGTGAAATCTCCCTTGAACGGACAGCAACGAGACCAACTGAAGACGTCCATTCAGGAGGGGTGTCCTCATAAAAGAAATATGTAGTAGATACAGTAGATGTTTTAACGAAAAATGAATATATTAAAGAAACTGGGACATTTAAATCGTATATGTATATAAATGTTTTTAAAATAAATAACAAACTTTAAACTTGAGAAAAAAGTTTATTTCCTTTAGATATATACATACAAAGTATAATATATGTACATAGATACATAGATGTAGTATGTAATACAAAACAATGAAATGAATAGTCACTTTAAGGACGCAAAAATTCATATATTATTGCTTGTCTTCTCTTTTTCTTTAAAATGGCGTCTTCAAATCGTATTTCTAATTTAGAAAGAAGCTCCAAAGACTCTGTATCTCCGTGATTTTCGACAAAACTTTTGAGCTGCTTGGTCAGGGTAATAGCTTTACCATAGTTTGGGATAGCTTCTGTTGGCACTGGAACCTCATCGACATTAGAATCTTCCGAAAGTTCTTGTATTTCAACTGGATTTGCAATTTCTTGTTTTGAATCTGGATCTTCAACATACAGATCTTCATCTACGTTCAAAATATCATTAAGGTTTTCATTATCCGTCAATTTCAATAAATTATTATTTTTAAGGATATCTGAAAGTACATTAAGAGGCAAATCATCTTCTAGGACAGATATATCAGCCTCAGTCAACTGGTCTTCACTTTGCATATTTACACGATTAAATCCTGCTTTGCGGAAGCAATTTTGAACTGTCTCTTTGGTTACTTGGACCCAAGCGGTTTTTGCCAAATAAACTGCATCCAGTGGTGTAATTGTCTTTATTAACTCAAAAGCTGCACCAGCAATTTCAATGTTTACTAGCAGATGTTTGAATATTAGACTTCGATAATAAGTTTTAAAATTCTTTACAATCCCGTGGTCAAGTGGTTGACAAGCTGACGTACAATTAGGGGGTAAAAATAATATTTTTACATTATTTAAGCGAACATCCGTCTTTCGGATGAGATCCCGCATTGTCTAAAAATAACAAAATGTTTCTTTTTTCTTAACCATTTTCCAATCTAGGTCTTGCAACCACTCTGTCATAATTTGTCCTGTCATCCAAGCTTTCTTATTGTATTTCCAAGTTACAGGCAGGTTATTTATATTAATGTTTTTAAAATCTCTGGGTTTAGCTGCCCTACCAATTACTAGGAGTTTTTCTTTTTCACCCGCCACAACGCAAAATTGTAAACCTCTCTTTGGGATACTTACCCCCAACACATTTTTCCTTCTTTAATGTGAGCGTTTTGTCGGGTAGAGCCCTAAAACACAGGCCTGTCTCATCGGCATTACAGTCTCTCGGTGAATATCCCTTAATCAAAGGAGGACATTTTTAAAAAAAACGATGAAACATCTTCAGCATTAACCGTAGCTCCTTCTCCCGAAATAAAACTTATATTGCGGCACTGAAGCACTGAATGTAGAATGCCCCAAAGAAGCGGCTATTTCTCCTGCTTTACGTCGTATTAGCGGACCTAAAAAAAAATAAGTTTTTTGCGTTTTTGTCACGACAAACCTATTGGTAATCTCACTTTTTTATCTATTTTAGAATTTAATATGAAAGAAAATCAACGCATTAATACAAGAAAACCTTATCTAAAAAAATCATATGCATAACTGTTAAAGGAATCCCCTTATGCCGAGCTGCTGTAAACCAGTCATAACACAATTTGTCAATTTTAATACCATCACCCGTCAAAAAGCTTCTTTTTTCATTCAAATTGCTGTTCGACATCCATTTGTTTAGAAGGCTTTCTTTATGCTTAATTATATCTGCAGCTTATGTTTTGTCAATATTAAAACGCTTGGATAAGTTCCTTACACTTGATTTCTCATTATTGTAATCTTCAACAATCTCAATTTTTTGTTTAAGCGTGAGAATTAAACACAATGAATGTGTCGCCCACTATGTCTTTTCCGCATAGACATCAGACTAATATTGAAAGCAGATTCAATCGAAAGCGTACACCCAAAGAATAAGAACGGTGAATCCCCGGCCAACTTGGAGAAGTCCCTAATTCACGCCAGACAGAAATGCACGACATAAGCTGCGTTTGTACCGAAAGATTAAAGTCGGTAAATCTCCGGTTTACTCGGGGAAGTCCCAGCGAAATTAGCGCGCGGCGCGATTGAGAAATGCAATAGCAATACTCTCGATATAAAAATAAGATAAGGCGTTTCTTTTTATTTTATTTTTTTGTTCGGTTAAGAGAACATTTTCTTGTGTCCGCGTCCGTTCAAGAGAATGTCCGTCCAAGAAAGAGTTAATACAATGGAAATTATATGAGAGCCGGTCGGGACCATGAGAAACTGTCCGTTTAAGGGAGGTGTCCGTGTAAGAGGGGTGTCCGCGAAGGGGAATTTCACTGTATTTGTTTTTTATTTAGTTCCTCGATTTGTAATTGTGTGTCTAGTTTGGAGGCACTTGCCGTTGATATTTTTTGATTTTGCAATTTGTTTCTTCGTTATGTTTTTTTTCTGTGTTTACAAAGTGCTTATTTATTCCTTGAGCTATCTCATACGAACTTGTTACTGTACCGTTTTTTTTTCCTATTTCTTAGATTTGCTTACCTCCTATATTATTCTCGTCCATTTTTCTAGTTATTAAATTCCATGCTTTTCTGTATGTTTTATAGTAGTGATTTTTTTTGCAGTTCCCATAGAATATAATGCGTGCTTACTTGCCTCTAATATGAGTCTATAATTTTCATCGAATTAAAAATAACGAATTTATTACAATATTTTCACTCTTTTCACTAAATACAAATGCTCTGCAGTATTTCACTGTTATTCTCTGAAGTTTATTAACAATAAAACTTATCCTTCTACGTATGTTTGTTTATTTGTGTTACTCTACTTGCTCCAGCTTGCTCAGTACTCTATGTGGTATATCTTATTAGTTACGGAAGATAGGATCGCGTCTTATTTATTTATCTGAACATGATCGCTATGGAGAGGGGGCACGTTTTAAAAGCGACATTTCTAACGTTTAAGCAACGTTCTTATTTATCGAGTAATCCAACATGAATTAGATCTGTTTTTCTTTAACTGCTCGTTGTTCGAATGATATTTTGTCAAATCTAAACAATTTTAAAGATATCCTTAACGACGTTTGAAGTACTAGAAAGATATTTCGAACAATAAAATTTATTTGCACACGTTTTGTCGCGATGCTCTAGCTGCTATAATAATATATTTCTAATCTGTAACACTGTAGAGCAAGGTAAATAAACAAACTTCTACGATGTACACGCACGAGATACTAAAAAGTTCCACTACTGTATAGATTTGAAACATAAAAACGAAATGTAGTGGCTTTGCCCAGGTACTTAAGTGTATCTGTAGAGAAAGCATACCGTCCGTCTAGAAAACCTGTTCCGCGCAAAGTCGGTTAGACTCACGCCGATACCATTGACATTGCACGTGCTGGCGTTACCGGTACGTTACATTGTTTTCTGGAATCGCGAGATTTACCAAATGCAATAATATAATTCTCCATAGAAACAAGCGCTTTTGTCTTTCCAAATTCAATATTAGCTATAAAAAGGAAAATTCAATAATTCTAATGTTTATCGTTTAACTTCGATATAACAAAGTTTCCAGTTAATTATTCCACGTATATCTTGGTATTTCATTTTTCTGTCTGATCGACCTATATAAATATGTAAATTAAATAATCAAGTACCAGCACATAAAGCGGTAATATCGATGAGTACCATTAATAAATAAATGAATATTATTCTCGACCTGTCCAATTTGACGTCAATTGTGTGCCGTAACGGATGCAGAAGCACAGCGAAATGTTGCGTTTTGAGCCTATGGGAAAATGGACACGTTGCATTTGCGGATCGATCGGTGTTATATCTAATAATGCAGATGAACGATTGTCAGCTTATACGGAATTTATTGATTACGCAAAGGAATGATGCACCATATACATTGTACATGAAAGATTGATCGATTTCTCTTGAATGACTAGATATTCGTATCCGATATGTAATTTAGAAATTCACCAACGTATATCTCAATGTTTGTTTAGTTTAGTACTTCATCTCATTCATACGAGTATATAAAACTTTTTCCAAAACTTAACTGTTGTATCGTCAATATTCTTATATAGAGCTTATTGTAAGTTGTAGCCATATATAATACAAAATAGGAAAATAATGATATCCAAAAGAAACAGACATGTAGCTAGGATCTTGTATAAGGGGGTCAAGAAGTAGTTCTTTGTGAAGAATCTAAATGTAGAGAAGCATCAATAACTTTAAGTTTTTAAATTTGAATTTAATAACAAAGGAACTAAAGACATGAAATACGAAGGGAACCGAGATAAGAGAAATTCAGAAGGAAGGTGGAAGCAAAATTTGAAATTATAAAATCATAGCAAATGAAATTAACAAATATTTCGCAAACGTTGGAAAGCAACCAACCAAGAGCAAATGATGACTTCTATAAGAAAACCTATCAGGACAACGTTTGACGCAATCACAACAATACTTCAATTTCAGCTAGCAAATAGCCAGATTCGATAAAATGACATCAAATATAGCTACTAGTCGGTTCTCTGCTGTGTAGGAAGTTTGTAATACTTGATGCTAAAAGTCTTCAACCACTTGCAGGGAAAACGGAGACACACAACAAGAATTCCGGCCATTTCATCGGTAAACTCCACGATGTCAAAGTGGAGAAAAATATTGTTTTAGTAAGCTACACTCTAACTAGTTCATTTTGTATATGTCATTTGTTTTATTAAAATGTTTCATTTATTGTAAAAAAACATTGTTTTTGGCTAGTGTGTGGGCTATTGTTGTAATTGTAAGGTTTTAAAGTTTTTTCAATTGCTTTTTAATTTTTAGTGTTCTTGGCATTGTTTTTAATTTTGCGTCTTTTCTGTTTATATGTTGGTTTATAATATTCATGGGGTAGTTGTTCTCAGTTAACACTTTTTTAATTTCTAGAAAAACAAAATTCAGGAGGTGCATCACATCATTTTTGGTAGATTGTTAATAATATTAATTTCACATTTATTTGGTGCCAGAATTAAGGTTTAAATATATTCCGAATGCGTTTTCTTAAGGATGCTGGTTAGAGAAATGTCTGAGAAACTAATACTATATTTCGTATTCTAAGTATTCATTTTTTCCTAAAACCTTTACAATTATATTTGGTAAGAATTTGTATAGATTATATGTAGGACTTGGTAGACTAGAAGTTATAGGTTTTAAAAGGGATATTGGTTTGGCGCATTTTGGGGAGTCCATATATTTTGAGTACTAAACTAGTGATTTATTTTTAATTGGTTATCTTCTTCTTTTGTAATTAACTTTGTTGTCTTTCATTCTTTAATCATATTATTATTTAATTTTTGAAAGCTCGGTGTATTCATATTATATATCAAAATTAGATATAACGTTTTGGTATGTACGTAACTTTTTAAATATTAGTGTTTGATAACTGTTAGCTGAAACAGAAAAAAATGGGTATGACGTATTTATTTAACAGAAAAATATGCATATACAACTTTCAATCATCAGTTAAAAATTTCCATTTGTATGGTCTTCTTGCGCGAGCTTTACCGGAACAGTCTCGCTGAAGATTCCAGCAGTAATCGAGCATCATATAGGTACCCCACCTTCTTTGGTACCTTTCCTCCATAATGCTGGTGTCTTTCTGAAATCTTGCCTCTTATTCCTCACCAATATCACCTAAGTCTTCTGGAAAACGATCTAAGAGACTGTGAAGGTAACGAATGCTCATGTTATATCCGAGCGACAATTTGGATCTCCTAAATATTCAGTAATTATTTTGATTTTCCTATTTATACGTATGAGTAATAAATTTCACCGTGGTGTATCTCAAAAACTAGAACTGCTAGGAAAGAATGCCAGTTATTTTTGGAACCAGTATATCAAAAATACCCTAATGAGTTCATATTTTACAGAGATCACGACAACAAATTTATTTTTTGGGCAGTGTAATTTAAGAAATGCTCTTGCACGTACAAATAAATTTTGTTTTGAATAAAATATTTTTATGAGTTTTTTTTCTAAAACCGTACTTACTTTCCAGACAAACCTGGTAATTTTGTTTTGTCTATTCCCTTCTAAGTTTTTACTTTCAGAATTAATAGTGGCTATAATTTCTTCAGTGCTATTTTTTTTTCCCTCTAAATAACTGAAATCAGCTCCTAAACCTAAGATTATCAAAACGTTTTTCAGAACTTTTGTTTATGTTAGTATTTTTTAGCAAGTTTTATTAAATTGTTTTCGTTTTTGACATTTATTTTCTTAATATTGTATTTGTCTCTTGAAATGTTTTTAATTTTTTGTGCCTTTATAGTTTGAGATTCTAAAAAAATTTTTACTAATGAAAATGTTAATTTATTTTCTATAGTAATTTTTTTGTTTTATGCACTTGGTTAACGCGAATGTTGAGAATACCCTTATAATATGCATTTAATACTTTCCGCACTTTATTGTGATTGTTGATATCTAAGAATTTGTTTTTGTTTCTCTATCTTAATTAGGCTGGAATTAATTCATTTACTTTAATAAAACTATTTTATAACGGCAATAAATATTATTTTTGATCGGAAAGCTTTCGCTTTTATTTACTTCTACTGAAAAGTGCCGCTTCTTTAATGCAGACCATATTCTTTTCAACCAAAGAAATCTTTTTTACAATAACGATTAGCTGTTTGCTGTTGCATCTTAAACAGCTATTTTGTTTCATTGTTTTGACATATTTTTTTCAAGATACGTCGGTTTGCTGTTTGAAAGTGAACTGCCTCAGAATACCGAGGACGTCTCTTAATTGTGCCGTTTATATCATAGCAAAGCTATCGGAATTAAAACATCAAACGCGCGATCCTGGCAACGATCCATCGACAGCTGAAATTGGTCGAACGCATCGGCGCTTTGCATTAGGCAATAAGGTTTTGTTATATGCTAATACCTACACGTACATACGTATGTATACACCGTCTATCTATCTGTTTCCGAAAACAACATCATGTAATCACCTCTCCATACTAACGTAATACCTCGGCTATTCGCCAAGTAGAAATAGAAATCCTCATTCTATATCCACAAAGCGAACGTGTTTAGTCGTTTTTCTCGATTCAATCATCGAATAACGTTCGAATCACTCGATCGCTTACGATTTTCTTTTTTTTTTGAAAATACGTAAAAAATATGGTCGTTACGTACTGAAAAAGATCCGCTTATTGAAGATGTTCTCGAAATACGTTTGTGTCACCTACACGATGCCCTACTTGAGAATCCGACGGAACAATCTGCTTTCCACCATACTGGAGATTAATAGGGTGGCATGCGTTCTAGTATTGGGAAGACAGCTCGGCGATTTTTTGGCCAGACTCCAATGAATACCCTACTTAAGATATGCCACCTTCTTATGGTTGCCGTGAAAAGGTAAAATCTCGCAAATCTATTTGCTGATGTGATTTTTAAAAGTCGATGATGTTAAAATTTACTTAAATTATTTTACACGTTCGAATATACAATCAATATTTCCTTTCTTAACAAGTAACATCAGACGTTAAAATATTACATGCATTTCTAAATTGAGGAATAAATAAATACCTATGAAAGTATGAACTCATTCTTTTGATTGCGTAAATTGAATAGAAACTGCAAAAATTGAAAGTAAATTAAGTATTTAATATTTTAAGCGCTTTCAGGGGTCAAATTAGACTATAACATAAACTGATCTACGTAATCGATATTTGTTTGTGATTGGGCGGATGTTGTGTAATATTTGGTCGTGGACATAAAAGCTATTCGTGCATAAATAATCTGACCTTTTCGCTATTTCTTTATCTATTTCATGCGATGATAACGTATAAGTTGTAAAGGTTTCGTTTTATTGCACCTGAATTGTTTTATTGCGCCTAAAGATCCTTTTACCGATTCGGACATGCAACTCTATAATAAAACGTAAGAAAATGTAAATACGGTCCCATACACCCAAGAGAATACCGAAATATCTTATTAGATTAGACTATTCCAAGATCATTATAAACACTGAATTAGGTAGTGCCAGATCCGATGAAACGGCGGGCTCAACTAATTCAAAACTTGTTTGGTGTAGGATTTAAAACCTCGACAGCAGCGTTTGACTATATCATAAGAAACTGGAGACTCTCCTATAGTTGCCATAATGTCTATAAATTTGAGTTAGTAGTGGCCAACCCTTTTTCTGAAGGTATTTTATTACGGCTCTTTGTTCTACAGGATCCATTTTTATGAATAATCACGACACACAATTCAAGAATTTGCCACAACACAACAACACTTTGAGATGCAAACTTGATATTATGTAGATATGATCTACAAATGTCAGTTAAATGTCAAAAACATTAATCAAATAACCAATTAGAAGTAGGTGAGGCATGAGGATCCGCTCTCGTATGTAACACATGGGCTGAAAAGTCCCGGGCCTAACACATAGATGACGCTAGTTTTATTGCAGTCACCTTTCTCTCAGTTAATAACAACCTTCAAAAGACACCTGTTAAAGTTTCATGATATTCTATTCATTAGTTTGTGAGTTATTGTGCTAAGAGTCACGCTACTTTTGTTATTTTCAAAACAATGGATCAAAAACAATTTCGTGTTTTAATTTTACACTGCTTCTTGATGGGAAAAAATACCGTTCAAGCGAAGCAATGGCTTGAAAAGTGTAATGGGGACTCCGCTCCATCAGAAACAACAATAAAACGTTGGTTTGCTGACTTCAAACGTGGTCGTAGAGACACCGATGATGCAGAACGCAGTGGACGTCCAAATGAGGCGGTAACACCAGAAAACATCAAAAAAATCCACAAAATCGTTTTGAATGATCGAAAAGTGAAGTTGCGTGAGTTAGCTGACATCGTAAAGATATCAAAAGAACGTATTGGCTTTATATTGCATGAGCATTTGACTATGAGAAAGCTCTGTTCAAAGTGGGTGCCGCGTTTGCTCACGGTTGACCAAAAACAAGAACGTGTTAATGATTCTGAGCAGTGTTTGCCCATGTTTAAACGTAACAAACCGGAATTTTTGCGTCGATATGTGACAATGGATGAAACATGGATCCATCACTTCACTCCGGAATCAAAACGATCGTCATCTGAGTGGACAGTAACTGGTGAACTTCGTCCAAAGCGCCCGAAAGCATAACAATCGGCTGGAAAGGTTATGGCCTCGGTATTTTGGGATATGCGTGGTGTAATATTCATCGACTATCTTGAGAAAGGAAATACCATCAACAGTGAATATTATATAGCGTTATTGGAGCGTTTGAAGGCCGAAATTGCAAAGAAACGACCGCATATGGCAAAGAAAAAAAAATTGTTTCATCAAGACAACGCACCGTGTCACAAGTCAATCAAAACAATGGCAAAACTACATGAATTGAACTTCGAATTGTTCCCAGATCCACCGTATTCGCCAGATTTGGCTCCCAGCGACTGCTGGCTGTTCGCAGACTTCAAAAAAATGCTCGTCGGTAAGAAATTTCGCACGAATGAAGAGGTTATCGCTGAAACTGAGGCCTATTTTGAGGCAAAAGATAAATCGTTCTACAAATGTGGTATTGAAATGTTAGAGCGGCGCTGAAATGATTGCGTTGCTCTTGATGGAGATTACGTTGATGAATAAAGCTAATTTTGAACCAAAAAAATCGTGTTTTCTTTGTTAGGCCCGGGACTTTTCAGCCCATGTGTTACATATATGCGAGTTTTTTTTGACTGTGCCATATATATATATATATACTATACTATACTATATAATCGTATATATATGTGTATATACGAGTTACACTATATATACATACGGGTTACACTATATACATATATATATACGATTTACATATATGTATATCTACGTAGGACAGATCGTACCGCTTTCAATTTACACCCTTTTTCTATTAATCTCCTTTTATTTTTAGATTCGAGGAAGTGGTCTGTTCAAGTATATAGTCCATGTTAATTATTACTATTCGTCTGGTGGAAATATTGGGTTGCCACGAATGCAAAGGAAACAAGTCGAAATATTTAAACCCTTACTGTTATTGCTGTTCATCAGAAACTTGCAATGATTTTGAATATAAAAATTTAGTTTTAATAATTTCGTGTTGATTAGTAACAATAAAGACAGTACGAACCAATTACCTAGCATTTTTTACATCGTTATGATTGAAGTATCAGCAAACTTGATCTATAGCTGTTAGAAACTTTCTAATATGTAACTTCAATAAATAAGCAAAATTTAATAAGTGAAGATCGTAAAATATAAAAAGCAAAAAAGTCAATACCCCTACTTAAAACACGGCTACTAGAGATAGGTCTCAAGTTTACGTTACAGGTTACATTTAACGTTATACACAAAATCCAAAATTAAACACAGTCCCCATCTTATCCGCATTTGTTTCTTGTATCCTGCCTACTTGAACTAGGAGTATTTACCTCATAAAACAAACTCGTTTTATTATTCATCAACCAACGAACTCTCTCCGTTAGCTGTCAGTTTATTTCCGAAGGGTATACATACATATCCACCTTTTGACTGCAGCGTTCTATTTTCAGTTTTGGTAATTTGCCTTCTCCGGCAATTAATGTTGCATGTATAATCTACCCGTTTTTTTTTTCTTTAGCATTAACACATTAATGCGAAACTATATAACCATAACTTTTTAACCACTAATTAAAGGCTTTACTAGTAATAACTTGTAATAGTTTCAAGTTGCCGGAAATTTAGTCATAACATTCTACTATCCAGATACCTGTTTGAAAACAGGGAAATAATTACAATCTAAATTCCGTGTCAGACTGGATGTCGATACTAAAACGATGTTTACTTAACTTGAATCTAAGCAGATATTATTTAAACCAGATCAAATATAAAATAAGTAACATATTTACATTCTTGTTAGCATGTACTAGATTTCAACGAAAAATCCTAGTATTCATGAAATATATATATATATATATATATATGTATGTATATATATAAATTAACTGGATTTGTAGATTATAAATTTTATAGTATTGTGAGTGAAAGAACAACAGCGAAGAACTGATAAGATAATTTATTCGGCACAAACAACGCGATATCTAATTACTAAAATATATAAATTCGAAATATACGACATACAGCGTTGGTCAGATTGAATCTTGAGAATTCATGAAATTAATTTTTTTGTTACATAAAAACTTGATTATATGGAGTAATGAATATATATATATATATATATATATATATATTCATTGTTTGTGCCGAATAAATTATCTTATCAGTTCTTCGCTGTTGTTCTTTCACTCACAATACTATAAAATTTATAATTTACAAATCCAGTTAATTTAAACAACAATAAGTCAACAAACACACATGAAATTTTAAACACGCGTTCAGATAACAATATCAAACAATAGGCATCCAGTACTTACATTAGAATAACATATATCCTCGCCGCGGAATTGGTAAATTCACTACAATTGGTACATTTTGAACACTTATTTGTTTAATGTATATTCTTCCTATTAATTTTGATCGAATTTGAATCCAGTAAAACACCGAATTTAGTTTTTTGTACGAATTGCTTCTGTTTTGTAGATATGTGCATCAAATGATCCCGTCGAAAGTTAAGGTCAATGACTTGCAGACGATGCAGGGCGAACGCATTGAGCCAAAACCAAGAGCGCGATAGCGGAAACTCTAACATAATATCGTGGAATGACACATAGAACTGAATAATCGTATTGTTTCACAATTATTGAAGATAACGTTTTATTGGCGGTGTATATTGAACTTTAATTTCCGAAAACATTTAGGCACAGCAGCCCTTTCGGCCAGATATCTCTTGAAACACTGGCCGTTTTATTATACCAATATTTTGTCGTTGTCTGGTAATACCTGTGACGATCTTACCCAACGGATCGTCCTCAAAATAAACCGTAACACGCACAAGATACAACCGCAACAGATTTTTGTTGGATTTCGGCAAGAGTATTAGAAATATCCGGTCATTACACTGTTTATTACCTAGTAGAACTTGACATTTTGACAGTTGGCCCCGATTGCTTTCAATTTTACTTTCAAACAGGGGTTGCTTCCCTCTATGGGAGAGATAATAAAACAAAACAAGATTCTTTTTATTGTAAAAATCTGTAAAAATATTTGTATGAATCATTTTAATTATTGTTCATCAGGTAAGAACCCAGTACTTAAAACCACATTTGTACGTGAAAAGCTTTTATTTTATTAATTCTTTAATTGAAGTAGGCAGATTTTGCAGTTAAAAAGGTAATTACAATGAAACGCGCATTTTATATTTATCTTTAAAAATTCTTACTATATACTCTGTTGATATTTAAGCGCCATCTAACATTAATTGCTGATATCTATAAATTAAAGAAATCTGTATGTAATTTACTAAAATAAATTGATTTTAAATTATATTTTTAAAAATTATAAAACTGATTATTTATCCATTTGAATCTATGAAATGAATTTAATTAGAAGCCATTAAAAAAAGGGATACATAAATCGTTACGAAATATTTTACCAATTAAATTAGTATGTATTTGATTTTTGAATAGCGATTCGATTATTTTGGAAATGAATATTTTTAATTGTAGTAATATACATTGTATAATGATATTTATCTTGTTCTCTTTTTTGTATACATGAACAGATGGTATAGTAATGAATAAATGATTTGTGTACCATTTTACCCTAGTATAAACTTCTCAATAACGGAATATTCAGGTTAATCATGAATTTTGCACCAGCATTGATCGACTTTTATGATTGTACACGTCTACCATTATTTTCTTCCGTTAACACGTGTTTAGTTCACGTTGCGACGGTGTTTCGCATAAATTGCGAACGTTGCGTAGATTTTTGAAGGATAATTTACTTACAAACTTAAAATTTTAAATTAAATAACAAAGAAAATGGAAGTGGAAGTTTTAAATAAAACTGATAACAACGATTCGTTTCGGGAAAAAGCAGTTTGGTGGTGCGTTTTCGGTGGCATTACACTCTTCATATATCTATTAAGGAGATTCTTCAGGGGCAGGGAACAAGTTAAAAGAAACTGCGAGCTAATTGGTAGACAATTGGAACATTTGCAGCGGATAATCGAGGAGAACGAACGTAAGGAAAGGGAAAACCAAGAGAAGGAAGGAGAACATAACGAAAACGAACGTGAAAAGGTATTCGAAAAAAACATGAACGACTTCGAAATTGAACAAACATGTAAAGAAATGAAGAAAGATAAATAAATAGTAATAAATAATAAATTAGAGAATTAGGTATAATGACGCGACAGCACGACCGTATCTTTTTACTCAAACACCCAATGATAATCGATTTTATTAGGATAGTCGTCGAATTAAAAGAAGCCACGATACAAACAAAAGCGAAACTTTCACGTTAGTAGCGTTATCTTTTACCATATAACACCGTAAATTCACCATAAACTTGCGAAAAGAAATTCCATCGTCCAATCGCCTTCTGTTGATGCGTGGATAATAATTGGTAATACGGCGAGAAGAGATGCGATCTCAAAAAGTTGGCGTCGACGCTTGGAAGATGGTAACTTCTTCCATCGCATATTTGGGTATAGCATTTTTGGCATGGGTTTTCGTGAAACTTCTTTACGCCTGCTTTTGGTTGCCCACTCATTTCGAGCAGGAAGATGCCGAAGAATTGATCGATAAAGATAATTATACGGACGAAGACGAAGATCTCGAAGAGAAACAAGAGATTTTCAACGACGAGGAGGATCAACCGCAAGAGGATAAGAAAACTGTTTAAATACGCGTCTTATATTTGTATATTATTAAATAAGCGCAATATATTCTGTAGTCTAATTCGTTTTTGTATTTAAATAATAATTAAATTTACTACAATTAAAAGTTAATATTTCGTTTAAATTCGATTAATTGAATATAAACTTTGAATTCAGATTATACCTGCAGTTATTATTTCCACATTTTTCGTCGTTTATTTGGATACAGTTATACACCAGCTTATCAATTTAAAATAGGAATCATAATTGTAATTTCACGTATATGAATATAGGATTCTTGTACACAAATAGACCTGTACATGAACTACAATTATCTGCAACAAAGATACTAACGTCTAACCTTAAAAGGCACTAAAGATTCGCATTAAATATCCAATTCAATCGTAGGTTTTAGATTGATCACTGTTGGTCACACTGATATGACAGTTCGTCCTCTACCACTTTAAACTGTTAAAGTAATCACCTTCGTTATTCAAACAAGTTTGTTTTCAAGTTATTCCGTGCTCGAGGTGTTGATCTCTTCTATAATTGCCGTTGAATATCGTAGGAAAAGCGTTATTTGCGCGCATAGGATAGTTTAAAGTTAGCGCTGCAGTTGCGACCGTCCCGTGGTGGACCAGATGGCGTTCGGATCTTGATTACATTCGATTCGCTATGTTGTTTTTAAGGCATTAAAACCTGGCGAGAGTAAATCGAGGGCCGTTCGTTGGAACCGTATTTAAGAAAACCGAAAAATTCTCATCCTAAACAAATGAAAACCGATGAAAATGGCTGATGAACAGGTATTTTTTTACATTTTGCAAGCCGCATCCATGTAATCTAACATCGCATGATATACAAGATGATTCAAGTTGTACTACACACTTTATCCTTCGTTTCTTGTGCACTTCTATAATGAATTTTAAAAATTCCTAATAATTACACAAAAGTCTACGATTTCGCTGCGGTAATTGTCAACGTGAAACAGATAATGGTTAAGTTTCTTTTATAATTTCACTTGTCAAAATCTAGCTTAATCACATTATACAAGTTTATTATTTTCGGCAGGAAATCCGACAATTGGAATTACTTTGCAAGCAACTCTACGAATCTCAGGATAGCACAGCCAGGGCTGATGCAGAGAAAGCTCTTGTTGTGTTTCAAGATGGTCCCGATGCCCTCACCAAATGCCAAGTTCTATTGGACCGTGGAGATTCCGGTTATGCACAGCTCTTGGCGGCCACGACCCTGACCAAGTTGGTATCACGTAGTGCTCAGAGTCTCAGTCTTCAGCAGCGTGTCGACATCAGAAACTATGTACTGAATTATCTTGCTACAAGACCAAAGTTGCCGAATTTTGTAATACAGGCCCTTGTCACGTTGTTTGCGAGGGTCACGAAATTGGGATGGTTCGATACGCACAAGGAGGATTTCGTTTTTAGGAACGTGGTTAGTGACATTTCGAAATTTTTGCAGGTAAGTGTTTTTATCTCAAAACTAAATCCTCTTTTAATTTGACTTGGACTTATAGTGATTTAATTGTGTAAACTTTTTAATTCTTTTATCTTCATTTTTTTTTCTATGAGAAGAAGCATTTAATGCAATCATTTGCTTGTTCACTATTAATCTTTTAATTATTAATATTTTGACTTTTAATATTATTTGAATTAATGTGAATAAAAAAAAAATAATATTGAAGTAAGGAGGAGTTTTGAAAAAAAGTAGCTATTTCATTTGATTTACTACTTGTTTGTTCAGGTCCGAATAAAAGTTGACAATAGATTTGCCAAAAATTGTAAATAATTATTGAGTTCAAATTGCAAATAACTGATTTTTTAACATAATTCTTCCATAAACCACTTTAAAAAAATTCTTTGTTCTTTTGTTTCTTTTTAATGACAGATCCTGTACAAGGTGCGCTCCTGACCATTAGAAATGTATGCAGATTTTTTCCATTCCATTACTAAAATGCAATCATTTGTACTTTTTACTACATACATTTCAATGAATATATTCAATAAAATAAGTAACTTAAATAATTTCTTATTAGATAAATACGACACTGAAAAAAGCAATGTTCCCACCTTAAAATGCAGTATGGCTCTTTCAGGCGAACGCGTTTGCCACATTGTGTCAAAATTATATTCTTAGGCTGTTTTAAACTCTACAGTTGGTTATATAAAGAAATGTTAAATGGAATATAACCAATATTTCTCATACATTACAGTGTTATGTTACATGATAGTATTTTATATAAATATTAAAGTTATTCCTATATTTTCCAAATTATATAATGTACGAATGCGACATTTCTTTTTCTTTTAGACTTGACTACAATTGACTATAATAAGACTAGTAAACTGATTTATTTATTGAGAATAGGGCAGTGATATAATATAAATAGTGGTCTTCCATATATATTAAACACCAAGCATATTAGATATAAAGCTGTTGATAGTAAGGACAGAGACAAGGTTTTTTGAGTTAACTGCTGACACCAATAAGTAAAACTTAATTGCCAATTTATTTGTTGGCAATGCAGTTGTTAAAAAAAGTCACTAGTACAAAATCGCTCAAGCCCGCCCATGTTGAAAAAAAAAAAAAAATATATATATAAACTCTCTGTCAATAGATAGAGAGAATATTCCATAAGGGTCATACTGAATTTTAAGTTTCGAACGGACATTAGATGTAGACTTAGTCAATCTCAGTGCCAGTTGTACCAACACAATTAGTACTTTTTGATCACGCTGTAAAAGGTAAAAACTAATTTCCATAGCGCCCAGGAAATATATAGTTTTTTTTTTATCAAGCATAGTTTAAGCTTTTTAAAAATGTAAGATAATTAATTTTTTTTACAATAACCATTCTATAAATGAAAACTGTGAAATTTATATGTATTTGATAGTACCCTTTAAAAGAAATCGAGTATCATAAAACAAAATCAATTACAACGGTTAGTTTCCCGGGTAACATTTATTTCGTATTTTCTTTACCATAAATTGTAAACCCGTTTTATAGTACCAAATAAAGTCAATTGTTCAAGAAAGTTGAATACTATTCTTGAGTATAAGAAGAAAGGTAACGAAACTTGAATTTATTGTACGACCGTAAAAATGAATTAACAATCTACCGTTAGATTATTTCAAAGCGAACCAAAATCAACAAAAGTTGTTTGGTCACGTATTGCTCCAAAGCAAATGGTTCTTTGTTTCTTCGATTTTTGCTAGGCATATTACAATCGAGGGTTGAGAAGATTTAAATAAATATTAAACTGGATAAAATTATAATTTAAATCAGTGTCCTTTTATTTTAAAAGATTTAATGTTTAAAAGGAAGCACTAATTTAGATGCTTTTTCATTACCCTGTTCATTACCTATTGTTGTCACAAATTATTAGTTCACTATAAACAT
Organism: Trypoxylus dichotomus; assembly: GCA_023509865.1. NCBI lineage: Eukaryota > Metazoa > Arthropoda > Insecta > Coleoptera > Scarabaeidae > Trypoxylus > Trypoxylus dichotomus. Next base: position 27,417,319 of record CM042081.1, read on the forward strand.
TGGACCATCCTCGAAGAGATAGACGTACAAACTAAATTGTCTGATTTAAAAGAACCGATAATAACTAAAACTTGGTAACAAAAGTGGAACATGTCCTAGCCTTAGGATTTAAATTTTGTTTCGAACTTTCTTATGTTTAAATGACTTCTCTAATTTTTGTTTCTTGCCCTGAATTGTTCCTCTAACAGAAGAGCATTTTTTAGCAATGGTGATAGTTTTATAACCATTGCTACAATAATCTGCATCGAAATCTGAATTACTACTTCCACCCAAGCTTTAAGTTTTATTTTTTTATGTATTGTATAGTTAGGTTTTTTTCGTTTGCTTTTCCTTGTTTTGACGATTGTCATTCATATATTTACTCTCATTATTACTTTTATTCTTACATATTTCCCACTGAATTTTAAGACACACGTTTGTCAACGACAGTTTCCTTAACAAAATCAGCAAATGCTCGATAATGTGTCACACTGTACACTCAATTTATGGAAAAAATTAATATCAGCTGGTGTATACCTAAACGTGATGCAAAAGAAATTGTAGCAACATTTTTGAATGGTTTGCTGATAAAATATATTTCAGGCCATGCGCAAATTAAAAATTATTTGTCGTAATGTTACCTGCTTCAAAGATTCGGATATATTTTCAAGACTTCGAGTTGCTGCTGTCATAGAGCAAACGTGGTACATACGATTTGTCATCGAAACATGGACTTGTCAAGAGAACATGCGCGCGCAATGATCTACGATTTTAACGTCGGTTTAAGTGAACAACAAAACCTTGAACGATTGCAATTCGCATTTGGTGATGAAAGTCCTTCATACGCAACTGTGTTTCGCTGGTATAGCGAATTTAAGAGAGGGCGAATATCGCTTGGTGATGACGTAAGTACGAGAGTGAGGCGTATGATAGACGAAGATCCAAGACGCACCTATCAAGCAATTGAGGCAACTCTTGGTGTTGGATCCGTAACAGTAAATTCAATTTTACATGATCATTTTCGGATGAAAATCTTACCCGTTGCGTGCCACACGCGCTTAATGATTTCCAAAAAAACAGAGCGAGTAAGAATGGCTCAGAAAACAATGAACATCGTATTCTACATAAAATAGTAACAGGTGATGAAACTCACATCCCATTTTACGATACTCCTACCCGCCAGGAAAGACGTGTGTGGATCCACGAAGATGCACCAAGACCAACAATTCGTCTGTAGTAAAAGCAATCGAGCTGGAAAATCAACGTACAGTCACAGCAAACTGGTACACCCCAAAATGTTTACCTGCAGTTCTTGAGTTAGTCAACATTCGCAGGTTAATGTTGCATCACGACAATGTTTCGTTACACAGTGCACAATGGACAGTTGAATTTTTACGTGAAAACAATGTAAACGTTATTGAACATCCAGTCTATTCGCCCAGAAGATATTGTGCTACAATTAATATACTAAGAGCCAAGGACAAACGTTATGATAAAGTCCCTAGTGCGTATAATGTTAAAAAATTTTAAGACAATATATTTTACTTAGAGAACTGTAACTTATTTTCTTAATTACTTTATTTTTGCATGTTGGAAATGTTATTCATTCTTTTTCCGGCTTTCCACCTGGATAAGATTTTTCAAATGACGCAGAATAGATTTTCTGAGGTAACAACTCCAGTAAAGATCGCTTCCATCAACATTGTAAATTTGTTTCGTTCATTGCTTTATTAATTTTGTATTAATTGTAGTTATGCTGGTATTTTTTCACAAGATATAAACAGCAATTGAATTCCATATCTTGTTTTCAATCGTTGTAGCCACACATCACTGGCTATACGTTATTAGTCTTCTTTAGTTTTTCGTTTAACAGTTTAGCCTTTTCTTTAATTATTTTGCTGCTAATTGGGACATGGTTTTCTGTTGTTTTAAAGACCATTTATACTGACAGTTCTCCATTCTAGGCGCCTCGCATTTTTTCGTTTTTCCGAATATGTATCTTTGAACACTTAATTTTACAGATTATTGCTTTCGATACTACATACTTTTGTTTGCTAATTGTGTCACTTCCCGTACCTAGCGCGAAACTTGCTTTATGTTTTCACTTTGTCAATTTCATACACTTTCTTTTATTAGATGTGGATGGCATAGTCAAAATGTACAAAACGCCTGTTATATGGTGTTAAAATAAAAAAAAATCGCTTTTATTTATAAAAAATATATGCAGACATCGAATAGTCAATTCTTTCCAAAGCCTACTATCAAATAGATACAAATTTAATTATATTTTAAATTATATTATTATAGAAAACGTTGTTTGTAATGGACCATATATATTGCATATTGTTTATTGTTGTTCAACAGAAAGAAAACTAAGTTAGTTATATTGTATTGTCTTGTTATTGTACTCTTATTACCTCAAATTAAATTTAATTGCGCATGAAACACTTAAGAAAACAAGCCATAGTAGATTGCAATATACTAAAAGAGTATTAAATAGTGTCAACAACATACTTAAATAAAATACGCTAAAATAGATACATATAGTTTTTCATAAAAAAGAATCTTGCTTAATTCCTTAAAAACTAATTCTAGGAAGATTGTGACCACGCAAGTGGAAACTCTGCGCGATAAAAGCAAATTTGTCTTTTAATAAATTTGTAAATGAAACAAATTTACTTTTCTTATAAAAGGGATCGGTGGAGCATTGCATGATCGGCGTCCAACTTCTATCGCAGCTAACGTGCGAAATGAACCAAATATCTGAAGTGGAGGCGAACAGATCGCTAACCAAACATCGCAAGATCGCCTCCTCGTTCCGCGATACGCAACTATTCGAGATATTCCGACTATCATGCTCGCTGTTAGGTACCGCTCGAGAGAATTGCAAGAATCTGAACTTCAACGACGAGAACCAGCACGGATTGATGACGCAGCTCCTGCGCCTCGCCCAGAATTGCCTGACGTTCGACTTTATCGGCACGTCGACGGACGAATCGTCCGACGATCTATGTACGGTGCAAATCCCAACAAGTTGGCGGCCGGCGTTTCTGGACTTCACGACGCTGAAGCTCTTCTTCGATCTGTACCATTCGTTGCCGAACACGCTGTCGTCGCTGGCGCTCTCGTGCCTCGTTCAGATAGCGTCTGTACGACGTTCGTTGTTCAGTAATACTGAGCGCGCCAAGTTCCTAACGCATCTGGTCAACGGCGTCAAGCATATACTGCAGAATCCTCAAGGCCTGAGCGATTCGGCCAACTATCACGAGTTCTGCCGACTGCTCGCGCGTCTGAAATCGAACTATCAATTAGGCGAACTCGTCATGGTCGATAACTATCCCGAGGCGATACAGCTGATCGCCAAGTTTACAGTACAAAGTTTACAGGTAAGTCTGAACTTAAAGCATCACAAGAAGAAGCTATCAAGCGCGTTTATTTTCTATTTTATATGCCGCATTACTACAAAACCATAGAGACAGTGTTGCCAATTATTCTAAAAAAGAAGGAAACACAATACTAAAATTGCCGAACAGATGTGGCAACAACATCGCATTGATGTAAAGATTGCAAAGCTTAATACACAATGTACAAGCAGTATATTTGTAATGAATCCTTAACCTTTAATGCTTCGTAAGGGATTTTTCAAAAAATATTTTCTGATATGACGAATGAATATGAATTTACTATATAAGTTGAGATTAGTAACACAGATTTGTACAGTTTTACGTAATAATACACGCATTGACATACACACCATTAAACGATTTACTTATTCATAAGAAAACCACAAAAAAATAGCATATAAGCAAGCGCAATGCATTAATATAATTTGAATATATAACAATTTCACCAAAAACCATAAAAATATGTTCATATACGATACGTATTAAAAGACTAAAAAACTAATGTGTTACAAAAGGAATATATCAAACATACTTAGTCGCATTTATCTGAAAGAATCATTACTACTGGTAATTATTAATGATTCTATATGGAGATCTATTAAATTGCTCAATTCCCAACTCTTTCTCCATTTTAATAACATATTTTATAGCATTTTTGCAATGTTCACTGGAAATTCTAATTACACCTTGTTGGAATAATTCTTTTATATCTGGTAATTTACATGTTTTATTGTGTTTGCCGACATATCCTTTCGCTTATACCCAAATTGGTTCGATCATTTTAAAATTACGAATTTAGTTACTTATAATTGCACTGCAAAGTATGCAATCATTTCGATTTATTAATGCTTGTCGATGCGTCATTTTATGTCGTTATGAATTAATTCGGTACTCCCTAAGTTATACTATGTTAGCACCTTACAATATGTTCTCAATTTCAAAAAAAAGGGGGCGTCAATAGTTTATTAGGGAAAGCATCGCGAGTTTCAGGTACCATCCACAATGAATTGGAAATTATCTCGCTATTTCATCGGTTAATTTATTAATATTAAATCGGTTAACGATGGGTAGGTGGTTTCTTCATATTCTTTTTTTGCATCGTTGACTTAATATTATGTAAGAAAAAATATGTTTCCGTTTGAAAAGCAAGGTTAACCTACTCACTGATATCAAATACTTTTTATTCGACCCAGCATTATTTTGAAAATACATATATGTACAACTGTTCCCTGGGTTTAATAGTATACCATTTGTAGTAAAGAATAGATGAATATCTCTATTTTAATTTACTAATTCTAAATAATAAAACAATGTCGAGTTTCAAAAAAAGTATTTTGCCACTAATTCCTGAATCGTTATAGATGTGGCAATTCGCCCCGAATAGCGTCCATTATCTCTTAAGTCTATGGCAGCGAATGGTCGCCTCCGTTCCTTACGTAAAAGCAACCGAACCTCATCTGCTCGAAACGTACACGCCGGAAGTGACGAACGCGTACATCACGTCGCGACTTGAATCCGTCGCGGTCGTCGTACGTGAGGGTCTTGAGGACCCGATCGAAGATCTCGGCATGGTTCAACAGCAACTGGAACAGCTGTCGGTGATTGGACGCTGCGAATACGAAAAGACGTGCACGCTGCTAGTGCAGTTATTTGATCAGGCCGCGAGGACGTACCAGGAATACTTGACGACGCCCTCGCAACAGATGGAAATTACGATACAGGAAGGTAAGAAATGTATTTGACGTCGAAGTTGGGAGGGGGGGTTGTAAGAATCGAACTGAAATCTTGTTTGGTTTGCGGAAAAAAATGAAATTCTTGTGCTATTTATTAATTCAACGTTATTAAAATTGTCTGATTGGCTTCAATAACAAGGATTAAATCTGAAATTGTTGTTTACTATTCATTTTTCTTTCTCTCCTTTCATAGGTCGTTTAACGTGGTTAGTGTATATAATCGGTTCGGCAATCGGCGGTCGCGTCTCGTTCAATAACAACGACGAGCACGACGCAATGGACGGCGAACTTGTCTGCCGCGTGTTGCAGCTAATGAACCTCACCGATTCGCGACTCGCTCAAAGTGGGTGCGAGAAGCTCGAGCTCGCGATGCTCAGCTTCTTCGAACAGTTCCGGAAAATCTACGTGGGCGATCAAGTGCAGAAGAACTCGAAGGTGTATCGGCGGTTGTCGGAAGTGTTGTGCCTCAATGATGAGGCGACCGTACTCAGCGTATTCATTAGGAAAATGTAAGCGAGACGGAAGACACCATCGAATGCTTGTGTTTCGTTTAATCCCTTCGTCTCTTCTCTTTGTTTTTTTAGTATAACGAATTTGAAGTATTGGTCGCGTAGCGAGCAGATCATCAGCAAGACGTTGCAGCTACTCAGCGATTTGTCCGTAGGCTACAGTTGCGTTCGTAAGCTGGTGAAACTCGACGAGGTGCAATTCATGCTCAATAATCATACCAGCGAGCATTTCCCGTTCCTAGGCAACGCCGTCGCCATCACTGAGATGCGATGCAGATCGATGTTTTACACGTCGCTGGGTCGATTGCTGATGGTGGATCTCGGCGAAGATGAGGACCGATTTCACACGTTCATGTTGCCCTTAACGGGTAAGTACATACATACATACATACATACAGTACTGTGCGTAGAAAGATGATTACTTGTTTGTTATTTAAAAGTCGGTATCAATGTCTTAGTTATGTACTTCACTTTGATGTATAATAAACAGTACCATATAATGTACTATAACGCGGTTTGTTAAGATTACAGAATAATTTGGCTTTGATAGTACGTGGGCTACCTGAAAAATTCTCGGCGTAACAATGAAGAATTTTTTTAAGGAGGCATATGTTTTATTTTTCATAATCTGTCGCAATTTCAATACATTTATTCTAATGTAAAACGCTCTCAAGCCAAGAACCTTTTCAGGTTTGGAAAGAGATAAATCAAACGGTCAAATTTGGCGAAGATGCTGGATGTTCCTGCAATTTGTACTTTAATTAGTTGAATTTTGTCATCGTCGAAATATTTATGTGAACACGTGTATTGCCTTGATGTCTTCATTAAAACAAGTATTTTCTCACGAATTTTTGCGTGCCATAAATCCAAAAGGTTACAATAATATTCAGAGTTAATTGCTTCATCTTTCTGAAGATAATCGATCAACTTTTGTAATCCCAAAAAACTGTTGCTGTAACCTTTCCCGCTGATAGAACCGTCTTTATCTTCTTTGGCGCACTTCAACGGGGTTCAGTCCGTTGTTTCGAGAGTTCTTTTCGCTTTGGCGTAAAGCGGTACATCCAAGCTTCATCGATAGCTAAGAAGCGAAGCTTGGAATCCATGCTTAAAACGATCGATGCTTTTTTGGTCAATTGTTAGCAAATGCAGCAGCCATTTTGTACAAAGCTTTTTCATATACAATTCTTCATTCAAAATATTTCCAATTCGTTCTTTTGAGATGCCCCCAGATGGCCCCATCGTTTTCAAGCATTTTCACTTGTTAGTCATCTAATACCATATCATGGGCATGTTGAATGATTTGTGGTGTTATAGCAGTTTTTGAACAACCTTCGCCTTCAAGCCTTGTACGCGTAAACTTAAAAAGAACAGCGCACTTTTTCTCAGTGAAAGTAAAGGTGATACATCTTTATACAGTTTTAACAATTTCGGATGAATTGCTTTTGGTGTTAAACCATACAAAACAAGGAATTTTGTCACTGCAGAATATACATTTTTTTCCATTTCAACACAATCAATAACACTTAAATATTAAATAGCTGCTACTACTCACATGAATTAACAGATCGAAATAATATTTTACATGTGTTTGTATAAATGATGAAACTTCATGCTATGCTTTTAAAGTTACTAACGCTGTCTACATATCAGGCCGAGAACTTTTTAGACTATCCACGTATTTACTGTTTGGAACCAGTCACGTGCAATTGTTTATTAAGACTTGGAAATATTTATTTCTGGAATGTAGTTCTCGTTTTTTAACTGTCATATTCGTAATAACATTAAGGCTGCAGAAACAAGCGCTGTTAGCGATGCGTGCGGCTCGGTTACTAGCAATATAAAAATAATGAAATTAACTACTTACTATCTTAGTTTGATTATGTTGTTGATGGAGACTACATCAACAACACTGTCAAACTAAAATACTAAGTAATTACTGACATTCATTATTTTTAGTATTGATAGTAACCGAGCCGCACGCATTCCATTCTGCAGCCTTACTTCACATTTATAACCACTAATTCGGTTAACGAGTTCCGACTTAAACGATCCAGCTTTAAAAGTAAATGTAATCCATAATTTATTCGAGGAAACGATGGACACGTGTCATATTAGGTAATAACGAAATTATTATTAGGGTGTAAGATAATAAACGCATTAATTAAATTCGAAATCAACACCAAAATAAAAAGTTTTTGAAAAACAAAAAAAAACTAGTGCTCACTTCTTTATGCACACTACTGTACACCGCATAGTTGGATTGAAAAAAGAGATGCATCGTGGAAACACTTTCAGCGTCCTTCGAGAACATAGGAACGTTACTTAGTGCGGCCGAGAGTCCTCTATTCGCAACGGATGAGACTAAGAAAGCCCTAATAGGTTTGGCGAGGGATCTGCGCGGCTTGGCGTTCGCCTTCAACACCAAAACATCGTACATGATGCTCTTCGATTGGATGTATCCTTTTTTTGTAGTACATCAATGAAGGTCACTCTGATATATGATTTTTATATACAGTGGCCACCATAAAGTTCGCATCAAATGGCAAAATTTTTTATTTCCATTTTTTTATAAATATAACTTTATAATATCCTTCTTGAAAAAGTATAAAGGATTTCTGCCAAATTTCGCTCTTGCGTTCTCCATCGACATATGTACGGTTTAGCTGAGTCGATTCCATTCACGATAAAAGTAAAGATTATTCCAAACCACATTGTTCGACATATAAACAAGTATTACAACGTATTTATAGACAAATGAAATTTTGCAAACGATTAACTTTATTAATATCTTCCCCCGGTTATCGCCGTGTCTTTCTAGATAACTTCGACGTTTCGCTGTCTTCACGCAGATAGGAAAAAGTCGTTAGTAATATCTTTAAATTTTCTTCGTATAATCGGTATCGTATCGTGAATACTTAGTTTCACACACAGTTTCTGGTATTGACCGGACTATTTTCCTTAATAGTAACCCTCAGTTATCCCAGCTATACGCCTATACTGCTTCGATCAATCGAACTGTGGTATCATGATCCTCAAGTGACGACGCCCGTGCTAAAATTATTCGCCGAACTCGTTCAAAACCGATCGCAAAGGTTGCAGTTCGATGTATCGTCGCCGAACGGCATCCTGCTGTTCCGCGAGGCTAGTAAAATTATCTGTAATTACGGTAAGTGAGCATCATCTACCCTCGATAGCAGTATTAGCTGGATTCCTCCCGTCTCCTTACAGGTAGTAGAATATTAAACGTAGAAGTACCCAAAGAACAAACCTACCCGCTCAAGTTGAAGGGCATTTCGATTTGCTTCTCAATGTTAAAGGCGGCGCTGTGCGGTAGTTACGTGAACTTCGGCGTGTTCCGCCTCTACGGTGACGAGGCGCTCGACAACGCCCTTAACATCTTCGTCAAGCTGCTGCTATCGATACCGCAGTCCGATTTGCTCGTAAGATCTATCGCTACTATGCTTTTATTTGCCGTTTACGGATCGTTCGCTATCACATCGATTACGTCATTACTCTATGACTTTAACGCACTGATACCACTTCGTTTAATTTAACGGTCATCCACCGTCGGCGATGACGTAAAAATCGTACCATATCTTTCTTCATAAAAATATTCTCGATTACGTACGGCGATAAATAAGCGCCTAAGTAAATATTTGACAATGTGTAAGCTTTTGTTTCGGGAAATAAAAGATTTTATCGCCTCGATTACGCGTTTTTGTGAACAGGAATGCGATTACTATTGGTGGCCGTAATGTCTGTATATTATAAGTAAAGATTGGAAAATATATACTAAAAAGTTTGTCAAATATGCATGTAATATGCAATAAAAGAATCCTAAACATGCACTTAGAATTGGAATTAAAATTCATTTGTCTTGTTTACAAATTATATATTTATTTATTACAATCAATAATATCATATTTTCATATATAATATAATATATTTTTTTAACTTTCCCTAGTTAAATTATGTCCACAGTCTGTAAGTATATGTTTATATTGGGAAAATGTTCTTTTAACATCGTAAGATGTGATAGTTGCATTCTTAAAATTAAGTATTAATGAAGGGTTTATATTAAGGTCTTCATTAAAATTACCATTAATTACATTATTTATCGATTTTAATGTAGCAAAACCTCCATTTTTGTGTAGAATTGCGGCCAATTTTTCTTTAATTCTTTTTTCCAGTTAATTTATTGAGTTTTCCAATACTTCATTTAAAGATAGTTTTCTATCTTCTAATCTAGTAATTTCCTCCTCAATTATCGCAAAATTGGATGTAATATATGATAGTTGATTTTTTATTGTCGAACTTTTGAAAATTACATTACACTTTCCTATTGAAAGATTGTTGAATCAGGTTGAGTTACGACATTTTTTGATACCACTGTAATTATCGGCAAAAAACATAGCACATTTAAGCCATGTTCTCCATTTTGTTAAGGTAGATTCTGGTGGCAATGGAATGTCAGGAAGCATTTCGTTATGTAATTGCACTCGTAAGAGGGTTTTTAAAAATACCTTTTTGATTTTTAACATATATGAAGCGGCGTCAGTTACCATTAATAGAACTTTTTCAAAAGGTACTTTGTCGGGTAAAAAGAAATTAGCCAAGGACTCATTCAAAAACCTGGCTATTGTAACATGATTTGTTTTGTCTAAATTATCTACACCAACTAAATATCCTTTAGATTGATTTTAGCCATTTAAAGTTTCAATAATAATTAGCAGTCTAACAGACCTTCCGTTCGTGGTTCTATCAACAGAGATCCAAAGATTTTGGTTTTTCAACTCCTTTCTATTACCGTCGCTAACATCTTCCTAAATTTCGTTGACATATTTCTTGCGTAGACTTGAGGAACTTGGTATGTATGTATCAAGGGTTTATCATCGAGTTTGCAATGAGTTTTAAGGAATTCTTGAAATATCAGATTACAACCCAGAAAAAGATTACACTAGTCTTGGAAAATGCTGCTTGGGAATTCTTCAAATTATTCAGAAAACTTTCCTTCAGAAGTCCGTCTCATTATTGTAAAGTTGAAGAAATGCTAATCATTTTTTCAGATTTCGCTACAATTCTTATGAAAGTTGCAAATATATGCATAAATATGCAAAATAATGATGAAATATGCACTCGTGGTAGTGTCCATATATGCATTATATGCACTAAAAATCAAATGATAAAAAACGTATTCCTAGGGTGGGAAAGGGGTACGTACAAAATATGGAGGAGATGTTCCGAAAAACTAAATATGCACTTTGTATAAAATCTAGTGTTTAATTATAGTAAACATTTATTTATTGATGTATTCGATTTCAGCGAGTTGCAGGTACAGTAAACGTAGATGTGTCTACTATTATTTGTATATGGTAGCGCATCTGGAATAACCAGATGCTATCTGGTGCAAGGTTGCAATTTTCGTTTAGAACAATGAAATTAACCAAATACTACGATGAAATGAACCAAACACAATTTTTGGATCGGTTCCGTGGTTTATTAAATCTTTCAGCTCAATAGAGGTGTTACAAAAATATGTTTCTTCTACTAATGTCGAAATGAAAGAATATAATTCTGCAAATCTTGAATTTACATAAACTATTTTAGAGTCTTCAGTAAATGTAAATATACCTATAACAGAAGTATACACCAGAACAGAATATTTTTTGTCAATAATCGAATAATACCTTTGAGAATATCGCATTTATGTAAAAATTGTTAAAAGAGATGTACAATGTCTCAATAATAATGCTGGGCTAGCTGTGGTATATGATTCAGTGTGTAACGTAGATGACAATAGCGTTAAAATATTACGTCATAATTATTAAACATATGGTAAATTGAATGAGCTGTGTACATCTATTTGATTCATATGGGTACAAGATAGTTACACTACAAATACAGGGTAAATTTCAAGTTATGTTGTTCCAAAAGATCGGATGTATAGTATCATAAGAAACACAAAGAAAACGAAAAGAATGTAATTTAGTTTTGAAAAAATTACATCATCTACGACCACCAGTGGCGTTAATGCTCATGGCGAGAGGTCAAACGTCAACTTATAATCATATACTTTTCCTACGGAGGTATTTTTCAATTGAGCGAACAAGCTGCTTTGAGCTGTACCAGTAAAGCATTGGCCGCTTTCAACTAGTATATCCCGGAAGAACTATATCGTGCAATTAAAAAGCGTTGCAGATGGAATAAACTGGTCAGTATATGACTTAAAATGCTGGTAACCCCCATTTTAATCATACGTTATACTGTTTATCTGTATTAAATTACACAACAACGTTGTAAAAATTAATGAAACTGTATAAAAGTGCTTATTACAGATACATTGCCCTATGAAAATATAAAGTTATAATAAAATAATGTCTTATTGGAAGAATACACATACAAACGAATACATGCTTAGTAACTATCTTATTATATAATTTCGCTCTTCGTTTTCGTGCCTTGTATTTATTGTAGGAAACAATCCTCTCGCTTTTATGTTATCGTCAATATTTCTATTATCTTAGACCTTTTAAAATGTTTATATTTTTCGTTCACGTATATAAATACAACGTCGTTAACTCCTTGCAGAATATGTAAAATAATTCATGTAAATTACAATTAAAATAACATTTGCCAAAAGCAATTAGTTATAAATATACCTGCTGCTAAATACACATTCCAACTTGTTGAAGAAATTTCGCCACCAACCCCAGATGTTTACTAGTGACTTTTTTGACAGTTGCATTACCCACTATTCTCATAGCGTCAATATTTACTTGCTATTTCGTATAATTTGGGAAATACAGAAAAAATATTTATATAAAATACTATCATGCAGCTTAATACTATAATAAGCATATACGCGAAATTTTGGTTAGGTTCTATTTGTCATGTCTGCACATGGTCAATAGTCACAGTCAGACTATAGATAAATTGTGTAATCTACAGCGAAAACTGAACACCAGTTAAAAATTATTTGTCTGACGTCATCGATAACGTTTAAACTGAATTGATTCGGGCAAATAAAACGCATGTAGCATTCGCCGTTCTCGCTTTAAGAATTTAAATCGAATAATGCCCGGCTTTTTATTCCGCACAGGACTATCCGAAATTGTCGCAGACCTACTATGTTCTTCTCGAGTGTCTCGCGCAGGACCACATGAGTTTTCTGTCTACGCTGGAGCCGCACGTCTTTCTCTACATTCTCTCGTCGATATCCGAAGGGTTGACAGCCTTAGGTGCGCAACTGAACAATTATACAGGTCTGTACTGGTCAGGGACACAGGCGGCGCGTTAGTTGGGAAACTTCATCGTGACCGAATTTCGCATTTCTTTCACTCTGCTAAAACGGCACTAAAACGCTAATATTTTCCCTATCTGCGATCGTGTCACAGTGAAATTTCCACGTGTACAGACCCGAAAAGATTACACAAAGCTCACCCAAAAAATTCGAGTGTGTTCCTGTACTTTTACCTATTTTTTTTTGTTTTTGTTTTGTGTAGAAAGTAGCTGATGTTCTTTCACAATTTGTTTTGATACATACCTTTTTTGTGAAATCTAAGTAAAGAACGACTTCATGGATCGCATCTTACATGTCTTTTTTAATTACGTGTTGCGATGATAATGATTGGTTATTTGCGATGATACACACACAGTATATTCCGTTTTTCATTGCGTCTTTTTTTAATTTAATTATCGTATTAGGGTCTGCCCTGAAAATGTCTCTGACTGTACAAAGTATCTACTAACCCTTCGTACTCCTATTTATAATAACGTTACAAACGTAATAATAATTATTCAAACGTATTTTTTATTAAAACAATGAATGTCAACTGTTTTGTTTTTTGGATAGTTGGTACACCTTTTTTTTTTCAACTGTTTTTCTTTTGTTTCGTAACATAATTGACGCATTTGCATCGGTCTTGTACCACGATGCAAGTGTAAGTCTATTACCCAAAATATTATCGGCTCTCTGTATTAATTGCATGCGCATGGCATTGTTTATAGTTGAAATTTAATACACAGAATACTTGACGTATGTGTGTAAGAGGTTAGAGGAAGTCTCGATTAATAATAATACTTATCAGCCGGTTTTTGTATCATAAATTTAAGTCCAGCGAGTTTGTACGCTTATTATTAGCACTAGCGAACTATTCTATTGATGATAATCATAAAAAAGTATATGTATGCCTCAAAATACTTCATAAAAAGGGTTGTCGCTTTTGGAGTATTAAAGAATGTATAACTTAAACGATTAACTCATCAAGTAACATGAAAAATCGTCAGTAATCACAATAGTAGTGTAGACTGTGTCATCCAGGCTTCGAAGTATTGCCAGCTAAATGTTGCGAGCTTTCTAACACCTCCTTATTGTTATTATAACATTGTGACAGATTTTATTACAGAAAGTTTCCGCGTAGGTTATAGATATGATAATAAATTACATTTGAATAAAATGTATGAGAAACAAATACTTCAGTTCATATCGATTGCAAGGTCTGTATGGTTGTATAATTCACAGCTCACGCAGCGATATCAACCGATCAACCAATTGTCGGTAATTCGGTTGACATTGAAGGTCCATATGCTCTTGAAACATTGTATTCCGAATAAATTATTAATTTGTGGATGGTGTGGAGTTTAGTGCGATAACTGTGAACATATATCAGTTCTTCAAAATTATTATTGACGCATAATTTATTTTGTTTATTACAAGAAAAATAAATATATTTAGAGGTTATTCATACTTTGGATGTGGATAAATTTCTGTTTCTATTTTTAATAGGGAGAGAAATACTTGATGCTGAAAATTAAAATGTTTTTGTTTTCCAGTTATTTAGATAAGCCAAAGAAAAAAGGTATTTTTTTTTTATAAGAATACAGTAACATAGGTTCTTTTAGTGGCGAAATTTGAGTTGTGACTAAAGATGCGCCTAATATAGGTATGACTCAGCCGCTGTACCAACGATATCTGGGTATTTTTCACATATCTATGGAATATCTATTACGGTGATGCAGCGTCTGAGGCATGCTTAAATTCGTCATGTGTTTGGTTGACAGTCATTTTTCTGTTGTAGGGAAACTATAATTGGCTACGACTTGGCTAAAAAGCCGTTTTTTTAACAATGTATAGCTATATTCACATAAATCTAGTACAATAGAGTTTTTGTTTCGGTAATTGGTACTCTTAACTGTCAAATTTAAATTTATTTGTCAAGCGAAGTATTTAATAATGGCAAGAAAATGTATAAGCTGAAATGGTAAAATGTATGTTAAAAGTGCGATTTAGAAACAGGGACTTAATTGAAACAACATAGGAAGATTTTGTGTATTAGCAGGATTATTTTAGAACTCTAGCACTTTCGTTATAGATGCCAATGGTGGGTCTGAAAAATATTAAATGTATAATGTATTTGTATGTTTCGTTTGATATTTGAAAATAAAAGATTATTTTTGTTAAAACCTTAATAAACTGTTAATGTTAACTAGCGATAAACTCTAAAACGAAACATAGATCATTTCTATATTGTTTGTAGGTCAGTTTTTCCATGATTTAGTCTTGGAGATTCGCTATAAAAATAAAATTTACTCACTTTGTTTTCTTGAAATTAGCGAGACTTGTATGTACAGCAAGTTTTCTTTTGACGACGATATACGTACAAACTTACTGGGCCGTTGTAGATAACCGATTAAAAAGAAATTACTTCCTATACTTAGCACTCACATACTTGTATTTTGTAAGTAGGATGTACTTCCTTTCATATCATTGTTAAAAGGAACTATAACTGGTTTATTTATAAATTACTAACATGCTGCTAACTGTTGTTTAAGCAAACAAAGTAGACAAGCGTAATGTTCTTGTCGTTTTTTTCCGGTAAATCACATCGGATCTATTATCAACGACGATGACGTATGTCTGATTGCAGATACGATGGTTTGTACGGGGTGCTGCGCCACCTTGGATCACATAGTTACGTATTTATTTAAGCAATTAACGCAAAAAGGTGAGTATCCGATTCGATTTTCGTTTTGGTTTTTTCCTTTTCGTTCGTACTTCTGCTCCCCGCTTCTCTTCGCTTACCCTTTCGGTCTGTTCTTCTTGCAGTCTATCCCGGCAAGAAGGCTCACGCCGGCATGGCCGTCTCAAGCGATATGTTCCTAAAGGTACTCGAGGTGCATCCCGAGATTCTGCAGCAGATCCTCAGCACGGTGCTGAACGTGATAATGTTCGAGGATTGCCGGAACCAGTGGTCGATGTCGCGACCGCTGCTCGGCCTCATCCTGCTCAACGAGGAATACTTCAATCAGATGCGCGAGAACATCATTAGAAGCCAGCCGCCGGACAAGCAGGCGGCAATGGCGCAATGGTTTGAGAACCTAATGGACGGCATCGAGAGGAATTTGCTCACGAAGAACAGAGACAGGTAAGCGGACTAGTAGATCGAACGTAATACGTATACAAAATGTTCCGTATGTTCATTATCGCATATGTCGTTACCTAGATATTGTACTTCAATTGTCAAAAAGAAAAATTCTATCAATTGAAAATTGTGCGTTCTAATTTATTTTAAATAGCCTTGTTTTATAATTGCAGAATAATATATCATGATGAAAACGTTGTATCAAATTAAATCAATAATGCAACTCTCGTTGGCCCCAAATAATGAGTTCAAATGTTCTTGGTTTTGTCAAGGTCTAAGTTAATTAATTAATTCGTTAATTTTCAAACTCACATGGAGGGCGTAGGAACGAATCAGCTTTAATACACTGAAAACCAGGAAACTTTGTAGTTACGTCACAGTTGGTTATGACATATGCAGCGTCTGAACAAAATTCAGGTACACCAGCCATGTTTGCAGTGAGTTGTACGAAAACAATTGTCAAATTTTGTTATTATCATCTTTAATACATTTTCTTGGTTATTTAACATTTTAATCAACGATGCCTTTAAAAAAACAAATCAGGTGATTGCAACCAACAGAATTATAAATAGTGAGCTCATCTATTGAAAACGTTTTCATAATAGTGTATCAATAGATTTGCACTTACGAAAAGGAGCTGAATTGACTAAACTAATTATTGAATGTTTTGCTTAACAAAAGTCTTTATCATTCAAATAATTTAAATCTCATATGAAAAAACCTATATTTAGTCTAATCCGTGCTACCAATGATTCATTACACGAAATACGGTATCTGATCTAAATAACGCCACATTAAGAGGAAATTAAGTTTAATTTCCTAAGTACCTCATAGAACATTCTAAAATTTTTAGTCTTGTCTATGAACATTTAGGAAGACTAAATAATAATTTCTAATTTACTAACATTCCAAATTATGATAGAAAAAAAAATACATACTAACCTGCAATTGGCGTTATTAAGATACCCCTGCGCCAAATAACGCCAATTGTAATTTTTTTTGAGACATACATTATTTGATTTATAACAAAAACATTTATTATTTATTTGTTTATGTTTACATTTGACAGTAACAAACATACAAACAAATGAGATCCTATCCAACTTAGTTAGTCTTATGCATTCTTCATGAACGTAGCGGTTGCACATGACACACAGACGTAACACATGGGCTGAAAAGTCCCGGGCCTAACAAAGAAAACACGGTTTTTTTGGTTCAAAATTAGCTTTATTCATCAACGTAATCTCCATCAAGAGCAACGCAATCATTCCAGCGCCGCTCTAACATTTCAATACCACTTTTGTAGAACGATTTATCTTTTGCCTCAAAATAGGCCTCAGTTTCAGCGATAACCTCTTCATTCGTGCGAAATTTCTTACCGGCGAGCATTTTTTTGAGGTCTGCGAACAGCCAGTAGTCGCTGGGAGCCAAATCTGGCGAATACGGTGGATGTGGGAGCAATTCGAAGTTCAATTAATGTAGTTTTGCCATTGTTTTGATTGACTTGTGACACGGTGCGTTGTTTTGATGAAACAAAAATTTTTTCTTTGCCATATGCGGTCGTTTCTTTGCAATTTCGGCCTTTAAACGCTCCAATAACACTGTATAATATTCACTGTTGATGGTATTTCCTTTCTCAAGATAGTCGATGAATATTACACCACGCACATCCCAAAATACCGAGGCCATAACCTTTCCAGCTGATTGTTGTGCTTTCGGGCGCTTTGAACGAGGTTCACCAGTTGCTGTCCACTCAGATGACGATCGTTTTGATTCCTGAGTGAAGTGATGGATCCATGTTTCATCCATTGTCACATATTGACGCAAAAATCCCGGTTTATTACGTTTAAACATGGCCAAACACTGCTCAGAATCATCAACACGTTCTTGTTTTTGGTCAAAAGTGAGCAAACGCGGCATCCACTTTGAACAGAGCTTTCTCATAGTCAAATGCTCATGCAATATAAAGCCAATACGTTCTTTTGATATCTTTACGATGTCAGCTAACTCACGCAACTTCACTTTTCGATCATTCAAAACGATTTTGTGGATTTTTTTGATGTTTTCTGGTGTTACCGCCTCATTTGGACGTCCACTGCGTTCTGCATCATCGGTGTCTCTACGACCACGTTTGAAGTCAGCAAACCAACGTTTTATTGTTGTTTCTGATGGAGCGGAGTCCCCATAACACTTTTCAAGCCATTGCTTCGCTTGGACGGTATTTTTTCCCATCAAGAAGCAGTGTAAAATTAAAACACGAAATTGTTTTTGATCCATTGTTTTGAAAATAACAAAAGTAACGTAATGAATAGAATATATATAAGAGTAGCGTGACTCTTAGCACAATAACTCACAAACTAATGAATAGAATATCATGAAATTTTAATATCTGTCTTTTGAAGGTTAGTACTAACTGAGAGAAAGGTGACTGCAATAAAACTAGCGTCATCTATGTGTTAGGCCCGGGACTTTTCAGCCCATGTGTTATATCAAACATTCGATCTTCTTGACAAACAAAACAAAACCAGCTTTCTCCTTTATCAACGGCTTTACTTTTATTTTTATTTAAACTTATTTTACCGGAAGTAGAAGCAGAAAATAAATTCGGTGTAGCTTTCTTTTTATCTTTATTGCTGCAGTCGGTAACACGGTTGACAATGGGAGCCCACGTGCTCCCGAAACGCTGCGTTCCGCATAATTAATTAATTTGTGTGAGTGGAGTTTACTGCTATACCTGTGAATCTTTATTGCTATTTATATAGCCAGAAGTGAATGGAGAAAATAAATCCTTTACGAGCACTTGTGCTGTAGAATTCAATGCTTTGCGCATTTTTGCACTTGGTGTCTTAATATTGGCTTTAGGAAAAAAAATCACTTAGGTTTTGTATCTTTACATTGTGATCTTTTTTCTTTCTCTCTATGAGCTCATGTCTTTCTTGCTCTCTATCCTTAAAATATGATAAAGGTTTATCTGAGTCATTCGAATTAGTGTCAGAATCGTTCTGGTTATCAGTAGTAGAGTTCATCAACTGAATCCCATTTTCTTCCAGTTTATCTGTGTATGTTATTGAACAAAAATGGCACGAAAGCTGCCTCTGGAATCACATAGGCATAATATGAATCCAGATTGTGAGGTGACACTGCTTTTGGAAACACTTGAGAGAGTATTTTGCCAAATCGTATACGAGTAATTTTCGTTTCTGAAAATTGTGTCCAATAATTTAAAACTTCTTCGTCCCGTAGTGTTCAAAATTTCTAAACATTCATTTGTCCAATGACTGCAATTCATGGATAGTGTTACTTGGCAAGCAAAGTAAAGTGGTATCTAATGTGTAATGCTTTTAAATTATGTTCCTAATAACCCCACGTAGTTCCTAATAACGCCACCAAAATATTTCTCATTGACGTTATTAGGAGCAGATAACCTATAACTAATTATCATCGATTTGAAAAAAATATGAATTATTTTGATTAAACATATTATATAGATGTAATGTACACTTACCAGAGACTAAGTTAGTAACATCAAATCGACTTGTGAAAGTAGTAATTTGAGAAATATGATGCACAATATCATTCATTTCAATGTATTCTGTAACCATTGAAACGACACAATGTGCGTAGCGATACCTTATCTTGTAAAAATAAAATATTTATATTAGCATTGTTTTCCATTACATGAACCTGTAAAACTACAGTGCACTACTTTTTTATTATACTACTTGAATTTGAGAAAATGGCGTATGGCGGTATTAGGAGCCTGGCGTTATTTGGTCTACATAGCTTATATCTTTATTTTATTTATGTAACAAACATATTTCTATGCTATATGATATGCAGTATGTCAATATTGAAAGAAATAATTAGATAGGACACTTAAAATATATTTATTCTGTGTCTTCACTCGTTTTCTGATCTACAATTAACCGTCAGAACAAAGTCTTCACGTTTGCTTCACATTCGTACCACTGTTTAATTTGTCTCCATGGTTTATGCAATTTCGCCAGATGTCTGATGTACAGCTGTCTAAACTTTCTTGCCACATAGCGAACACTTGTCTACCGTCATAACCAGAGATCGGATTATATGCAAAGTGCATATATTTTACTTTATTTATTTATTATATTTTATGTCTATTTGCAGATGTCTTACACTAATTAAAGTTAATTAACACTAATTAAGTTTAATCAGTGTAATACATCTACATATAGATGTAAAATATAATAAATAAATAAAATAAAATATATACACTTTGCATATAATCCGGTCTCTAGTCATAACCATCTCTACTAATATGTCTATTTTAGTACTCCTTTCGCATGTAGCCTCATCAGTTCGATATGATTGAAATCGCAATAATACGGAGGAATTCTTAAAACATCATGTCCATGTGCCCGAAGTAATTTGTCAATAACATAAACCTTCTCTTTTTTGTCTCTTTGTTTTTTTTTAAAGTTCACTCTTATGGTATTTTCATAGGTAATGCTATTATTGTTTAGCCACCCAATAATGTTTCCTTTGGACTAACTTGGATTTGGTGACTTCTCAAGTAAAATACTATGATACGGTGCATTGTCCATTAAAATTGTTGATGGTTCTTCTAAATTAGGGTTTAGTTGAGTTTCAACCCACTTTGTACATAAATCGCTATTCGTATCACCATGGTAATAACCTATATTTGACTTTGAGGCAAATATCATGTTTGCATTTTGTACACTCACTTCAACTAGTTCATTCATCTTGAATGCAAGATAGACGTATATCTTAAGTAGCTACGACTTATGTACTCTAGTGCTTCTTCTATCGCTTGCGTATGCGTATGATTATGACTTTTACATCTAGCGGTTGTCTTCGGTTTATCCATAAAACAATGATGTAACTACAAACTTTCATGGTTTCATGTGTACTTTAATCTAACAATGTGTTATTTCTTCAAACGCAAAAGCAAGTGCCACATAAATATAATTATGCATAGAATTTTGGGAGAAAATGATACGATTTAACCAAAATAAAGCGTTGTAAAAATCTTAATCAAACTCACTATTATGGTATTTTCTCTAATCTTGCGTTAGACAGCCAAATACAAAAAAAAGACGAACCATTAGTGCGAATGATACAAGATTCTCATCGAACGAAATGATGCACGTCATTAATGATGTTTATGCTATGTTGCACAATGTCAGCTTACAGACGTTTGAATAGATATTCTTATACATGTATGTATGTTCTAAGTAGGGTATGTCAAATACATATTTCTTAAATTGGGTGCATAGGAAGGCCTTACAAAATGTCCGTGATATGATTCAGCATTTTCAACTGTACGGCAACAAAAATTAACAAACCAAAATACACTAAATAACAAGCGTAAACAACCGTGAATAAAACAACGTCAAGTCATTTTCAGTGCAGCCAACATAATTTAAAACTGATTGTCAATATTTCTACACATTTAACCTTACATTCATAGTTATCTTTGTTGCGTTATAATTATGTGTTTGGAAGTTCTGTTGATTATGTGCACTGGTTCATTCCATGAAAATCCTTTAGTAAGAAAACAGAGCAACATACATTACGAAATAAAATGAAGGTGAATAAATTGAAATTAAAATAAATAATTACGCTGAGTTAAACTCATTTCATGGGAAATCCAAATCACTACCATTTACAGTAATATTAAGTAAAAGCGGTAACGAGAAGGAGAAAAACGTTAAATGATGGGATAGTAGTGTATACCTACACAATACATTTTCGAGAACGAGAACGAAAACGGGAAAGTTTTTCAAGTTTAAACTTTTTCGTTCTCGGGATCGTCTCGGAACCAATAGCGTGACTGGAAAGGCTGAGCGTGCGCAAAGTAGTATGCAGGTGGTTTCTTTTATAAATTGTGAGTACACACATAACCCTTCATAACCACAAATCAACTAAAAATAATAATGAAGGATATAAGTAGCAGTCATTGTTGTCACAATACAAACAACAATGAATAACGAATTACAACATTGCAATAAACATATATATTATAAAATACATGTACATGAGAAACATATGTATCTTTAGCTATGAAATCAATTCTTCTCTTATTTAATTAAATGAAAAAAATGCAAAAAAATTAATCATAGAGATTAAATTTTGTTAATTTGGCAGGAGAAAAGTGATGTAAATAATAAATTGTACACGTAATTTTATCGTTAATTGTAAGTCTAGGAAAGTTTTTCGTTTGCGTTTCCGTTCTCGTTGCTGTTTTCGTTCTCGTTGCTGTTTTCGTTCTCGTTCCCATTTAATTGTGCAGCCGCCTTAATCCTCTCTCAATATGAACAAGTTTTCTCTTCTCTACTTCCCATATACTGCGCAAGTGCTGTAGTCACATTTGTGAAAGGCTAAGGTTTCCTTTCTAAACAAACCAACTATTAGACAGTTTTTCAACAATCGTTACCACTAAACCAACTATTCGTGTTAACTGCATTTATAAAGTTTACAGAGTTTACTGAGGGAGAGGAAAAGCTTAATATTTATCAGGGTGAGATGTCGTACATTTCTTGTATTCTTGAAATATAAAAAGTGAGGTTAAGTAACCAAACGTGAACTGCATTTCTAGATAAACGACTGTAGATTTTGTCTTTTCCAAGGAAAAGATAGAGTTAATTTATTACACGTGTTACTTTAAATTCTTTAAAGTGTATTGTATTTAAAATACACCGGATTCGACGTTATACCATATGATCGATTAAATTTACCCTCTAACAAGCCACAAAATTTTTCTTCTCTAAACTTAAGTTGGTGGAATAACTTTAAGAACGTGTAAAATGACTTACTCTGTGGCGTTAGCGACAGCGCTTAAGTATAGGTGGTTCAGTTTATGTTATACCGTTAACATGCGGTTATGCGGTGATTAGGTTTTGTGGTTTGACAAATAACTACACACACACGTTTTAGTTCGAAAAACAAAAAGTTTAACAATAATAAAGAATGGTTACATTAAAAATTCAAAGTGAGCTCCTTCATTTCCTACATATAACGCCACTATTCGTTTCATATTATTGAAGGCATTCCTTAAATTATATGGTGTAATTTCCTCGCAAACATTTCGGATAGCTTCATTAAATTTGTTAATTGTATGAGGACGATTTGATATTCTACTTTTTCAGGCATGGATATATGAAATAATCCATAATTGTCACATCGGGAGATCGCGGTGGGAAGTATACTATCCGATTATCAAAGAATTCATGCGATAATTCCATCGTTTCCCTTGTCGTATGGGGTGTTACGATATCATTCCGCATTTATGGTATCATTAAAGAATATGTGACCAATAATCTGTCTACGAGAAACAGCAAGCCAAGCCCCTATTTTTTGAGAATGCAATTGTCTCTTAAGAATTTCATATGGATTTTCACTAGACCAGATGCCCATTGTTTGTTTATTTAATCCCATAACTGACACCATGCATACAAAAAAAAACCATTGACAATAATTAAGCCGGGTTGTGCGATCAATGAATAAAAGCTCCTGTACGCAATGAAACTTGTATGGAAATTTTTCTTTTTTAGGAATTGCCTGGCATGTCTCATATGAAAGTTGCGTTTGTTGTGAAATATTGCGAATAGATTTCTTAAGTGATTGAGTTATTCGTTGCTCAACATCCGGTATATTTTCAGCTGTATGATGGTTTACCATTACCTGGTTTTCGGAACACAAGCCCTATTTCACAAAATTTTGTGACTGATTCTTGAATAACTTGCCGAAAACTGTCATATGTTCCTGGAAAATTTGGAAATTCTGCCCGAAATTCATCTATACATGGTTGCAAAGAGTACGACCTTATACCATTGCTGAAGTGTGATTCCATGATGAAAACTTGTGATTTATTTCAAACATTTTTGTGCTAATAAATCAATATAGTACACATGACAAATGTATTGTATTTGTCACTGTCAATTCACTACTCACTACCAACAATATATTTTGAAGAAATAATTTCATGGCTTGCTAGAGGGTAAATTTATATGGTATATAATTATATGGTATATATAATAATTACCATCGACATTGTCTTTCTTTCATTTTATTTTTGCAGATTTACGCAGAACCTATCGATGTTCCGAAGAGATATAAACGACTCGTTGAAGGGCCCCAATGTAAATACATCGTCAGTGAGTGATATGATGACGTCATAGTAATTTTAAACGTAAGAATCAGAAACAAAGAAAGAAAAAAGTTTAAATAAAAATAGATTGATTTGTATTTGTAATAAGCAGATTAATTGAATGTAGAGAACGAACTTAAAACAAACAAAAAAAAAAGAAGAAAAATTGTAAAACGCGTAAATTAATACTACGATTGCAGCAACAAAAAAAAAGGATATAACGTAATTGTATGCATGTACGGTGGGAAAGCTGATGCGATGCAATGAAGAAGACGCGATAATACTTCTTAATTAAAAGGGAGAACTCGGTAGAACTATTTTTTAGCAGCAGAATCGTGTCATTTTTTTATCATTATTGTTTTCTTATTTTAGAGCTTGTAAATGGAAAATTTAATTAATTGCAATTGAATCGAGCTAGCGTTAATTGTCATGTATGCATGTAAATGAATTTTTTAAAGGTGACACGAGAAAGTATAACATATCGTTTGCATTTATAAACATACGAAAAATCGTCATCATCTCGTCCTTGTAGTTAATATTAATTCACACGTTTCATTCCCTTCGGCTCCACTCTATCCATACCTTTTTACGTTTTTCTTTTCCTCTTCTATCTTCTATAGAAGTCACACAAATCAAAATACCAGTGCGAGTACCTAATTTCCCCAGGTCTGACATGGCTTAAGCTAGAATGTCGTTTACTTTTTAAAGTCCATGATTTCACGATCGCCTTTGGTCCTTTCCCAAAGATTTCTTTAATTAAGTGAGCGAATTCCTTCAGGTTGAAAATGACAATGCAGTATACAAAACAAGTGTTTTTCCTTTTTGTTATCATGATGATTCAGATTTGTAACATTATTACATCTTTATTTTAATATTATATTATATGAAAAAAAATATATTTATGATGCAAACTTCTTTTTTTTTTCTTTATTAGCGCTTGCTTGTTTTATTTTTTTTTGCGGATATTAGTTTGTTTTAACATGGGAATCTCCTGCGGTTTTACACGTTCGTGTCTATAATCAAAAATGTTTATCAAGTTTCAGTATTATATTACTATTAATATAACGGGAGCAAATCCGGAGCTCTTGCGATGCCCCGATCAGGATTTCTCAAAAACTATCACTAATATTCGAATATTTGGTTTCTATGTATGAAACGGAAATACGGTACTAATCAAATTTAGTGTCGGTACGGGCGAAATACTTAATTTGGAACAGCTGTACATTACGAAGACGATGCATAAAAATTCCGAAGGAGAAGAATTATTTTCGTGAAATTGAACACGTGATAAATGTCATAATATTACCATTTTGTTATATTTATTTTCTGATATTTATTTATCTCAAAGAGTATACAGCTGTCTCAAGTTTACCTTGTACAATGTATCCTATTTTCGTTGTATCTATGTATCCGTAACTCTATTACCTCTTTTTTGAAAAGTAAAAAGCGTTGGAAACAAAATTCCAATAGCTCTTGCTTTCTGAGTTACTATGTTAACAATCCAGAGGCCCTACAAATTCAAAAAATAGGGGACATTATATTGTTGTATTTCCAAAACGTTTTTACTAATAGTTGTGCATACAAGCGGTATCATTGCATGTGAACAAGTTCTCAGAAGTCACATTGTTGATCGCTAAAAAGAAACATGTTAAGTATCGGATGCGTTTTGCTGAATTTTGATGTTTTGATACGTAGTTGCTGAATTTAAGAAAACAAACAGAAAAAAAGCAGAAATGAGAAGTACAGAACTTGGTACATAACGCGGAAAATCTTGATGACACCTTCCTCGCAAAGTATGAAGGCGAATTTACCTCAAGAAATCGAGCACCAGTCTCGACTACTATTGTATAATGTGCGGCTTCTGTGTACTAACATTTCTCTATTTGTCGATAATGTTGGTAATGTTGAATGATGATGAGTATGTTAATAATAAATCTACTTTTGTGCAAAATCCGTCTAGTTGTCTTATTTGATATTCTATTCTTTTTTATTTCGAACTCTTCGAAAGTAACGTGCCGAAAAACAAAATGTTGACACGCCCAGGACGGATTAACTAAGTAATAGTAGATATTGGATATTGGAGTTTGGTTCTAGGCTAACAGAGCGGACGTGCTAACACAGATAAGACTATCGTATACGAGGCTCATCGTGTTTAAAAGTACGTGCGAAAAAGCAAAGGACTATAACAAAAATATTGTAATGCTTCAAGTGTTTAGAATAGTATAGTGAGTGAAAAAAAAAGAAGAAAAAAAATTAATAAATAAAGAAAAGCTTGATAAATAAAGAGCAAATAGCGGACTATTATCTACGTGAGTAGAGGATCGGTGCGATTGCAAGCTTCAAGATCCGACGGGTCGACCGGCCGAGGGGCTTGCGGAATAAACACAAGTAGGCGTGTGTGTATACAGGGACTGACAGAAAAGTTTCTTCTCGAGAGAACTGAGCAACGAAAAAGGATGGACAGTGAGGAAGGATACACATCTGAAGAGGCACGAAATAAAAGGAGAAAAGAGAGGAAAGAGCAAGAGATAGCTTTTAGGAAAAGCAAAAAACTGATTAGATCACCAAATAAGGAAGCAATAGAGGAAAGGAAAATGATCGAAATGTTAAAAGAACTGATGAAAGATGTAAAGGAAATAAAATATAACCAGGAGCGGTACCAAAAAGGGCTCAGTCAATTAAAAGAAGAAAATGAAATATTATAAAAAGAGAACGAAGGAATTAAGAGACAAATGAAATAGATGGAATCGAAAATAAGTAAGATAGAAAAGCGGAGGTAGTAAACAATATACAAAAAGAAAAATACATTAATTCAAGAATATTAAGAATTGATACAAAGCTGGAAGGAAACGAAATATGGAGCATAATTGTGGCATATGCCCCAAATGACAACGCGAATAAACAAGATAAAGACGAATTCTTCGAAACTCTTCAGAATGAAATAGACATTGCTGAAAGAAATCTTATAGTAATGGGAGACATGCATGGACGAGACGGAAAAGAGAATGATGGAGTGGAGAGACATATGGGAAGGGAAGGTGAAGAGACCATAAAGGACACCGGGAGAAGAATAATAGATATGTGCATCGAAAACGACATGATTATAACAAATACAAAATTCAGACATAAAGACATTCACAAATACACTAGAGAAGTGCCTAGCAGGAGAGAAAAATCAATCTTTGATTATTTCTTAATAAATGCTGAAAACTGGAGGAAGGTAATAGATGTCAAAGTCCAAACAAATGCGGAAATAGATAGCGACCGCTACCTGCTACAGATGAAGATTAGCAAAAATTCAAAAAGGACGAAGGAAGACAAAAGGAAAAAATAAAAAGCTACAAATTGAAAGAGGAAGAAATTCGAGAGAAGTACCAATACAAGTCAAATCAACTGTTTGAACAAGAGACTAAAGACGAAATAGGGATAGAGGACAAATGGATAAGATTCAAAAACATCATACTGAAGGCGGCACAAGAAAGCTGTGGAATAACAAAAATAGCAAATACGTACACAAAAAGAAGCAGATGGTGGGCAGCAGAAATACTCAAAGTGAAAGATAAGAAAAATAAATGGATCAGATATATGCATACCAGGAAAGAGGAGGATTACAATATGTACAAAATGGCAAGAAAAGAAGCTAAAGAGAGTATCAAGAAGGTCAAAGAAAATTCTTGGAGAGAGTTCGGAATAAGACAGAGATAACTATAGAGAAAACCAAACATTATTCTACGGAACAATAAAACAATTGAGACAGAAGAAGGCAACAAAGGAAATATGCTAACTGAGGAAAAAGAGATAATGAAAAGATGGAAACAGTACTTTGAAGAACTCACAAAAATAAAACAAGACGGATATATAAGAGAAAAAGAGCATAAAACAAAAAACGACGATGAACGTATCACACCAATAACCGACGAAGAAGTCAGAGAAGCAGTTAGCAAACTAAAACTAGGAAAGGCGGCCGGGGAGGATGGTCACAGCTGAAATGATAAAATATATGGCAGACAAAGGTAACGAAGAACTACTTGACCTCTTAAACAACATTATAATAACAAAACAAATACCTAAGGAATCGAATATGGGAATAATTATGCCCATATACAAAAAGGGATACTCTAAGGAATGCTGAAACTATAGAGGAATAACATTAACTAGCATCCCAGGAAAAGTATTGACAAGAATACTAGCAAAAAGACTCCGAGAGAAACTGGAAACAACACTAGAAGATACTCAACATGGATTTACAAAAGGAAGAAGCATCCAGGACTTAATATTTGTAATCAGACAATTAGGAGAAAAACTAATAGGGAAAGGAAAGGAAATACATATATGTTTTATAGATCTTAAAAAAGCTTTTGATAGGGTAAGAAGAGAAGATGTATGGCAGAGCCCGGAAAGGAGAGGTTTAGAGAAAGGAATCATAGAGATGATTAAGGCATTGTATAAAAGCAATGAGAATAAGGTGAGAACTTCCAATGCAGAATCAGCTGAATTCGAATCGCAAATTGGATTAAAACAGGGATGCGTATTGAGCCCATTGTTATTCTCTATACTAATAGACGACGCTGTTAAAAAAGCTAAACAAAAAGGAAAAAATATGAAAGTAGGAAACTGGAAATTGAATGCAATTAACGTACAGGAACTAATGTTTGCAGATGATATGGTACTGATAGCACGCTCGGAAGAGACATTACAGGAAAACTTGAAGATATACCAAGAAGAACTAACAAACATAATGATAATAGCAGCAGAAGAAAGAAAACATAGCATCAAAATCGGGGAAAAAGTATTGGAACAAGTTAAAAGTTAGAACTACTTAGGAACAATCATTGTAGACAATGGGAGAATAGAGAAAGAGGTAAATGAGAGAATAGGGAAATCCGCAAAAATATATAACATATTGAGAAATTCGTTTCTGGATAAAAAAGAAATACCAAAAAAAATAAAGACAGAGGTGTATAAAAGAGTGGTCAGACCAACATTAACATATGGTAGTGAGTCATGGATAACCACGAATAGAATCAAAAGCCGAGTTACGGCCATGGAAATGAAATTGCTAAGAAGAATAGGAGTAACTAGAAGAGACAGAATCAGGAATACGACAATCATTAATAGTCTAAATATCAAGCCAATAGAAATAATCATAGAAGAGAGACAACTGGGATGGCTTGGACATCTACACAGAATGGAAGAAGATCGAATCACAAAGAGGATATTTGAAGCCAAAACAGAGGGCAAAAACAGAATAGGTAGACCCCGAAACACCTGTAAGGAGCAGGTGTATAGAACATTGGAAAAGAGAAGTATGGGATGGATTGAAACCAAACAACTGGCTCAGAACAGGAACCTGTGGAAGATAAAAATAAGAAAATAAATAGTCCGAGACCGCCAGGTACAAAGGACATAGGATAAAAAAAAGTAGATAATATTTGCATATAAAAAGGAATGATGCTACTCGCTAAATGAAAACACAGTTGTAAAAAGAACATTACACGATAATATATTATGTAACAAGAAAATATAAGAACGGGAATAATGTGATAACATGTTTACAGTTAATGCTGAGCAGTAAATAGACAACAAGCAGCAGATATTGTAAGATGTAATGACGTGTTCGTTGCAATTATGCCCGCAGTTAAACGTTATAATAATATACACACAATACGTAAAACAACGCGGACACCTGCGAATATCTGCAAACTTGTCGAAACATGTTTGGCAATGCAATACTTATAATATTTTGCGTTTATATTACTAAAATAAATTATAACTTTAAACATATTAAGATTCACTGGTGTTACTACAGTTTCCTCGGTTGTATCTACTTGCTTTTCAATTCTGGTCAGCATCTGAAGAATTACTTTTTAATCAGTTTATTGCTGGCGATGACCAGACACCCACTTCGTTAGGAACACACTGCTAATATACCTCTTTTTAAAAATTCACAATTCCATGGCTCGAAGTGTAGACTACCAATTGATCCCGCTTACGATATCGTCTGTGCGTCTTGATTTCTGGAAAGTAATGGTCCTAGGATTCGAACCTGGGAAACTACTAATAGCCAAATTATTCTAACAGATGACTCTAGATTAAAACGAATATGTGACTCTAATGGTATACATTTCAACATCTATTTTTTTACTTGAAATCTAGTATCATTAGAGTACAACACAATGAATGAGATCTCGTTCTGAACAGAGTTTTAATTACCTTGAATGTGGAATATAACCGAACATCTATCGTTTACTTCGCGTCAAGTGAGTGAGCGGCATAACTTCTAGGAAGAATATAGTTGGAAAAATTAAATTTTATAAGACATATATGCAGCGCTCAGTTTCGTTTTCATCGATTCAACTTTACACGTATTTATGACATTTGAGTGTTTCGAATATCTCTTACGGCAAATTGGTATCTGCGCCAATTAATGGTTGGATCCGCTGAACGATATGCGAGCGCTTAAAATTGAAAGTCAAGAGGACGTATTTGTTTATCAACGGACACGGCGGGCTTGCATCTTGCGGTCTAAAACTATCTTATCACATTTTACGTGTTCTTTTTTCTTTTACGTAACCATGATGAACGGAAGTGACAATATGTATGCATACGGAGTTAATTCCTAATTCGAAGAGAATAAAATGGAAGTATTTCAGTACTAGTGCGATTGATTCGTATTTGTAAAACCGCGATCCGTTAACTATGGCCGTAGTTAACGTATTTATTGCTACTACTCTGTCATTATCATATTTGATAGGTAAGTATAACAATTTGAATTTCAATTTATTAGTGATACTTTGGCGGTGATAAGGTTTTTCACTTCCACAAATGCTCGGAATTTAAATTTTAGATGCGGTTCAATTGCTGATATACAAAGGCGAAGGTCATAATATTCTACAGCCTACGTAAGTACTCTTCCATTCGATGCGGGTTATAGTTACGATCATATTTTATCTTTTTTCGTAGTTATCCGTATCCACGGACAGACAATGTTTGTGAGTAAGTGTTATGACTAAAAATAATTGGAAAGTTAATCTTTTTCTGCAAACGATTTTTTTAGGTTTCCGTGCGATTCAGGAGAATGTCTAGATTTCAAACACGTCTGCGACGGCCTAGCGAGCTGTAAAGATGGTTCGGACGAGACCGAGAAGGCATGCGGCGGGTCATTGTAAGTAATTATCGTTTTTTCGTTCTTTAGAGACATTCATTTTCAACTTCAGCTGTCCAGTCTTTCTATCCAAGTGCAATTATGGTGCTTGTATCGAGAAACATAAAGTTTGCAACGGTGAAAAGGATTGTGCCGATAATTCCGACGAAGATCCGTCCGTTTGTGTCAGGGACCCGAGCGCCTGTTTGCGGTAAGTTGCGCAAGACATTTACGAGATCAGCGTATCAGCGACAATCTAATTATTCCTTTATTATTTTAAATAACGTTAGTAAAACTTCAAGACATTAAGCTCGTCTATCTTCTCGATTTGCTCCTTTTAAACTGCTCGTATGTCTCTCCGCAAAAATCCATCCACCGCGTTTCTTCACTTTGGATCATTTATTATTTATTATTTTAAATGGGCAACGAGTTTAGGCGCACTCGTTGCCCATTTAAAATTTCAATACGACGATACTGCAAATAACGATTTTTAGTTTGCATCCCTTATCTGCGTGTGGACTCTGCCCACTGGGCATTCTAATATCATGAATAAGAATTCGGCTTAACAATAATGTATTACATGCGTCTCATCCAATTTTCTATAAAATCTCTAGAGAAAAAGGAATATCGTCTTTCAACCTTTGCGGTTTGATAGGTACGAGCATAGATGCGAAGACGGCGAATGCATCAGCGATGACAAAATGTGCGACGGTAAGATGGACTGCAAGGACGATTCCGACGAAACTGAAAAGCTTTGCGGCAACGTAACGTGTCCGGATTACCTCTTAAAGTGCGCGTACGGCGCCTGCGTGCCATTATCCGCCCGTTGCGACGGAGAGTTGGATTGTGTAGACGGTTCCGACGAAAGGGATTGTTACTACAGTGAGGAAGTATACAAACGATTAAAAGGAAAGAGGTAAATGCTAAACTATTCGATTTATTTATTCCTCCCAACGAATACATGTATGCCGTTCCAATCTAGGAAAACAGCATAGGATTTACATATGTGGTACAGCTTTTTTACATTTACAAATTGGAAGACTTTCCCCATTGTTTTGTAGTAGCTTACATAAATTTGAAGTCGCCAATATTTGAAGTTACGTTATAATGAAACAGAAGACTTAAGAATCAATCCTTGTTAAAGCAACAAACTGTAATTAATAATAAACGAACTACTTCCGGAATAGGAAGAATAGGGGAAACCAAAGTGGTACGGTAATACGACGTAAACCACGCTAGACCTTCGAAGGTTCTCGCCTTTAGCGCGGTCAACAAGTCGAGTCACCGTAACCTTCTGCCAAAGTAGTTTCGCCTCTAGAGTGGTTTACACGTCGAGTTACTGTGCCACTTTGCCCCCCCTTCTGTCTCTATTTCTGTCTCGTATTCTTTTCACCTTTCTTTCTATTTCACGTCCCCCCACCCTTTATCATTTTTTCTTTTTATTTCTTCCTTATTTTTCTTTCTCCTCTTACTCTTATTTCTTTTTATGTATATCATCATGACACGGTCCAATTCCGGAAGTAGTTCGTTTATTACTAACTGGCTGTGGAAGCCTACGTATTCATTTTAACTAAGTTGGCATTCGTATTATTTAGGTACAATTCACTATTACGAAGGCTATAGGACATATTTCCGAAGTTAATTGGAATTTTAAAATTTGAAATTTCTAACTTTTAATTTAGTTTTGTATGAAAATGCAAGTTTTGCGATGATTTTTTATGATTTCAAGTTTGCTTTATCCATACTATTTGTTGACACTGAAACGGTCTATAACTACGAGCTGTATCCAAACATTGTATTTTTAGATATGATTGCTTGCTACCCGATCATCCGGTTAATGGTTTTTACGAAGCTTCTGGTGTCGATGGTTTGATCATAAAACACGATGGTCGATTAAATATGACGTGCAATTTACACTATGGCGTATGGGGAAGTCAACTCTTCCGCTGCGAAAATGGCACTTGGACACCGCCGCTCAACGAGAGCTACTGCAGGCGTAAGATGCTCGTACTCAAATCGCCAACGTTTAGATTGCAAATTGAAACATCTTTTTTGTTATAGGGACTTGTCGGCCTTTATTAACTCACCCCACTTACGATATCGTCTGTGTTGTGGACGGCCATCCCACTACCTGCAAGAAGCCCTTCGAAGGCGCGATCGCGAACGTGACCTGTAAAGATTCTTACGCACCGTACGGCGGTAGTCCATCCATTGTTTGCCAGTCGGATGGTAATTGGAGCGACGTACTTATACGTTGCATCCAAATGCAATTCGGTAGCGGTTGTCTTTTACCGCCCCATCTACCGAACGGTACATACGAGCTCGTGCCTCAGAGGGAATATCGAGAAAACGCTTACGTACCATTGTGGAGCGTATTACGAATCTCTTGCAATCCCGGTTTTACTCACGCCACGTCCAACTTTTATTCCATATGCGATAAAGGGCACTGGTCCAAACTGAATGAAAGCACTTGTTTACGTAAGTAGCGTGAAAGAGAGGAAACGAAAAAGTTTGTTTTTACGAATTTTCTATAAATAGTACTCGTTTAGACTGATTTAGAGTCTAGATCTTGCTTATAGTATACTGTTTTAATAGCTGGCAATATCAGGACAATGTCGCCATTTTCTTCTGTGTGTACAATACGTTACAAAAAATATTTTTCACTTGCTTTCAATAATGATTGATCTATCATTAATTTCAAACAAAGGAATTTAATGTCATTTACATTTCTATGGCCTTGCTGATCTGTTTTCTCATATTAATGCTATCCATTAATAGTTGCATTCAGCTAGATGCCGCACTGCAACAGCTAACACACACTGTGGTTAGATTCAAATTTGAATGCGCTTTTATTTAACGTTTTATTTTATCAATTTTCTTAAATTAGAGTTAGTATATTTTATAATTTGTTTTAATAAGAATGTACTTTTGCTTCTTATCATTTTTTAAGCTTAATGCAGCTGTAGGGATTTGAGCACTTTATGTTTTGACTATCGGAACTTCTTATTTGATTAAAGCAGATGTGAGAGTGATGAGTTGTTTATGTAAATTAAATGATGATCTAAACATTGGCTGTTCAGCAACAGATAAATAATATTTTACCCTACGTTTACCGGCCAGAACCAGTGCACCCGTAACGATTTTGATGGGTTGGTTTTATTTTACTTACAGTAGAGTTATTGTACTCATATTACAAGACAATGTGAAGAGACGCCAGGGAACACACATGACTAACAATCCATGTACTGCCTGGGAATAGGGAGTATAGGTTAATTTTATCACTTGTCTTTGTTTTGTCTGGAAACTTAATAGTGTTGCCATAATACTTACTAACGCCGTACTTTGTTTTCCTATGTAGTGTACAAATTTTCTGCTGTAAAAATGGCGACCGCTTCGAGAAAACGCTGCAAAGTGTGACATCATACGGACACATTGTGCTACGTCTAAATACATTTCGTAAACGTTCTTATTAAACTATGGCGTTATGTGCTTTTCTCGTCCAATCAGTTTTGCATGTGAATGAAACGTTTTGAGCCATAAAGTGGCGTGGATGAAAAAAATTGATATCGTACCATTTCTGAACTCATTTAACCATGAACTCCAACCAACCAACGAAGTAAATTTCCACGTAACAAGTATGCCGTAATAATTCTTTATAACAACAAAAATGTTACCTCACCTACTCCAAAAACTTTTGGTAGCCTTGTTTTTTTTTTCAACATCTGCAATAGTTATTTCTTAACAAAGAAAAATGAATCTTAGGTTTTCACGGTCGTTTATAGTTTCGCATACAACAGCAATCAGTTATATGCAAAAAGTCAGACGCAAACCAACGAAGAGAGATGAGAAAGAATCGTTACGACATATATATATGAAAATATGTTTTCTCGGGTTAGAGATCGACTCTCTAGCTTTAATTAGTGACAGACCATTTCCTGAAGATGATGAGTGCGATATCGTCAAAACGTCGAAAGTAACATATATATATATATATATATATATATATATATATATATATAAATATAAATATATATGTTACTATATACATTAATACGAATATCTTAATCTTACTGGTTACCACTGCAGGTGTCTGCCGCTCGCTGTATCCGACGGATTCGTATAACGTGCGATGCGAGTATAAAGGCCAGACCGTCAGCTGCGAAAACCCGTTAGAGGACACTACGGTGCAGCTAATCTGCGCGCCTTACTACAAATTTTACTACGTCTTTCCGATCTTATCGTGCCAGAACGGCGAATGGGATCCGTCACCGACGTCGTGTCAACCAGGTGGGTAGATTTCGTTTATTTCGAAGACCTCGAACGTTCATCCAAAGAATTCGACAATTTGCATTCATCGATCACCTTCACGTTTCGAAATGTGCGGAGATTTTCATCAATCTTGTTACAGAGTGCGGATTGAAGATAGCGAACGCGCAGACTTTAATCATCAGAGGGGAGCATACGGTTCCAGGAGAGTATCCGTGGGTCGTAGCTATCTATAAACGAAGAAACGACGAACTCCGGCAAGTTTGTAGCGGTACGCTGATCTCTAGGTTTTATGTGCTGTCAGGTAACAGTTCGTTTTTGTTTTTCTTTGACCTGCGATATTTTCTAATGGGGCCCTTTTCAGCTGCCCACTGTTTCGCGAACGATGCCGGGGATGTTTCTGATCCGTCCGTATTCACTTTAGTTGCCGGAAAGTATTATCGAGACTTCAATGCCAACGATAGCAATGCGCAAATTAGGCAGGTAGGCAGCGTACTAATCTGCTTTCTTCATTTTGAAAAGAACTTCAAGGAAATAAAGAATAAAATTTTGCTATTTTGAGGTATCGATGCAAGAACTACTGGTGAGTTTACGATACACACTGGTCCGAAGTGGGAAAAACGCGATCAAAAATCTAGTTTTCAATTTTTTAATAGAACACTGGAATTTTGATATTTTAATTTCAAAGTATTATGTTAATTTGGAGCTTATTAGTTTCGAATCAAGCATTAATATATTAGTACGTGGACATTTCTGCGATTACAGGCATAAAGTAGTTACATATAGAAACAGTAACACCAGATTCCACCGTGAAATTGATTAGTTGGTTGTTTAAAATTCTTTCAGTGTTGTCTACAAATTAGTGGTACCGTGCTTGTAGCGTTAAAATAGTTATTTTTGTACGTTATGTGCTTATTGAATGTGTACTGGATGTGGGGTAACCATGTTAAAACGCGTATGATATTGCATGAGATAATGGTGCAGTATAGCCATATGATCAAAAGTATTGTAGAAATAATTTATAATTTCTCCAGAGGTATGGTAGTTGGTTGAACAAACGAATTAGTTTTCTCAAAGAAGTATGCGATTGCTTAGAGAAATCTTTAGATACATCTTCCGCGAAAATGGAGAAACATCATGTGGACGTTTATCGAGGCAAATTTCCTCAAAACTAAACCAGAGGGCAGTTAGTGTACGCGACAGCAATGAAACTGTAAAATTGATTTTGTAGTATCCACCTGGACAAGAGCGAAAAACATATAATAATAATCCATGCCTTTGCATCTCCCAACAGCTTTCGCTAATTATAGAGAGCATCAGCTGGCCATGAGTTATTACGCCTGTGGCTGAAAATCACAGAAAACGCCAACTTTGAGAAGCAGCTCGTGGTTTGAACTGATCGAAATTGATAGTCAAGCCCGCAAGGTACTGCGCCACCAGCCCCGGTATGAAGTGAACAAGTCATAGTAATTCATCCGCATACATTTATCCAAACACACGTATTTGACACTCGGAAAGGTAACCAACATATACGGATGCGAATTTTGTCTTATAATAAAGAGTTAGAAGCTAAGAAAGATGCATATCCTACAGATATTACAGATGCTGTATGCGAAATTGGGTTACAAAATCTGTTCAATAAAATGTGCGAAATTATTTTGAAAATGGGTACAGAACAGGTCTCCCGATTGAAGGCATTCGTATATGATTGTGGTTCAATAACGTTTTCTTTAGCACTTTCAGTGGTGGATAGGAAGGTTTGTAATGCATCGGCAAATGCCTTCGCAATGAGATGTTACATATGCATGTGTGTAATGCTACTATATCACAATTAAATGATATAGGCAGTTTAGAAGTACATATCTTACAACCGGAAATGTACCGATTTAGATTGTGAGCAC
The DNA here is from genome assembly GCA_023509865.1 of Trypoxylus dichotomus. Classification (NCBI taxonomy): domain Eukaryota; kingdom Metazoa; phylum Arthropoda; class Insecta; order Coleoptera; family Scarabaeidae; genus Trypoxylus; species Trypoxylus dichotomus. Next base: position 27,454,822 of record CM042081.1, read on the forward strand.
TGCACGCGTATATACGCCGTCTTCAGGGGCACCCTGAGAAGGACTGTTGCTTGCCAGAGCAATCATGCTTCAATGATTTTTTGTCTGACTTTTCGTGGGGTTGTTTTCTTTATCCAGGATTGCTGCATTGTTCCATGCAATCCTATGATCCTCTTCCCAAGCATGTAGGGCCAATCGTGACTTATCTGTTCCCCCCAACCGAACCAGTCTCTGCTGTTCTTTGGTTCTGATTGACAGGGGTCTATACGGTCTTCCACATTCGCTTGGTATTTTGTACACACAGTTCTTAGTTTTCTGATTTTTGTTGTCGGGCTTTGCTTTTGTTAACTTCGACCTGTTCATGTTTGAGGTTTTGATTGCCGTTAATATATTATAATCGTTGCTTATACGTCTGATTTTTTCTGATAGGCCTTTCACGTACGGAATTGTTGTAGTACATACATTCGGTTGTCGTTCTGTACTATCATTCCTAGTTGTACGCATTGTTTTCGCCTTCAATTGCGTTTTTTTCTGTATATCCATTTAATTTCAGTGCATTTGTGATGGAGCGGAATTCATCTTTATCTCCATCATCCGAACATACCTCTCGGGCACTATTATACAGACATTCTGCGACACCCAATTTGACGTTGTATGGGTGATTAGACTCGAAATGGAGGTATTGCCCTATGTGTGTCGGTTTCTTATATACCGTCGTCCGTAGTGTGCCATCGGACTGTTTATGTACCAGAATGTCTAGGAAAGGAACCCTGTTATCAACCTCCAATTCCATAATGAATTTAATGGATTCTTCTAAGCCGCTAAGATATTGAAGGAAGCCGTTGATGTCTTTTTCCCAATGCGTCCAGATTACGAAGGTATCATCGACGTATTTAAGCCACATTTTCGATTTAAGTTCATACGAGTCCATCGCTCTTCGTTCAAATTCCTCCATATAGACCCATCAGGACCGGCGACAGAGGAGAGCCCATTGCCATGCCAAATTCTTGTTGATAGAACTTGCTATCCACCTGAAAGTATGTGGTGTTCACGCATGTGGACAACAGTTCTATAATGGGTTCTAGACTTAATGATACTCTCTCGTCCAATGTGATGTCTCTGGATAGTCTGTATTTAACTATTGCTAGAGCTGCTTCCGTTGGATCATTGGGAATAGGTTTGTGAGATCGAAGCTTACCAATTTGTCGTGTTCATCAATCGTTATCTCTTTGATCTGGTTAATGAAGTGCTTAGCCCAAACAACAACTGTAGTTATTATGAGAATCCATCGTCAACAATATCACGTCAAATGTGTACTATATATTTCGTATCCATGAGAAGTAAAATACCGGAAGGTATCAAAAGGTATGTAAAACCTAAGTAGAAAATGGGAAAGTAAAAATTCCAAATGCATTCCGTTAACGAATATGAACCTTATTGTAAATGTTCTTAGGCAAGATTTTGGTACCTGTAACGATGAAAGCACAGCTAGAAAATTTTCCTCAAATCTAATTTTGGCTGCCGAGGTAACAGGTGTTCGTTGTAATAGTGGATATGGAGCTAAATATATCGAATTCAACAAATACTGCCTAAAACTAACAGTCACACGTCTATACAATTGGTGCACACGTCTATACAATTGGTATTATATGTCTACTACGATGAGCAAAATATTAATATATGAAGCAACTATTATGAACATATCATCCTACCAACAGTCCAAAGAGGCTTGAGAAACACATTCGTTGATCATGTACAATAACGAGGATTTGTTTAAGAGGTTGTTACTAAGTTCCAATTTGTATTTTAATTCTTTTCATAGTAGCGAGAGAAACAATGAAGAGACTCTAACTTTTTACCGCTCGTGATCATCTGTTCAATCCAGGGGAATGGTGTTGTGCAGACTTCTATTAAATAATCTTTTACTTAAAATTTTTAATAGAAACTAAATGTATAGAAGCACTTGAAATGGTTACGCATCATCTAAACTTACTTACATTTTTTTGCTTGATGGCAAGGCGCTAAGTCGTTTTGAAAAATGCAATTTGCCGCGCTTCTGAACTGTGTTAAATGATGGCACTAAATTATTTTTCATAATGCTAATATATCTACAAACATTAACTGACTTATCTAGGATGTACAGATCACCCATACCCTTATTCGAGAAACACCCCCAAACCATAACATTCGCGTCTAAACTCTTTTATACACTCGTCTAGCAATTTTTCGCCATGCCCCCGCCGAACTAATGCAATGTCATCAGTTCGAAACAAGTTAAATTTCGATTTACCTAAAAAAAATCACTATTCCAGTGCTCTATAGTTCAATCATGATGGTCACGCGCTCATTTCAACCGCGATTGCTGCATTCTATTTGTTAGGGCGGGCTTCTTCCGCAATTGGCGAGCATTCAGTCCCATAGATTTTAATTGGCGTCGTACTGTCGAAACACATACTGTTTCTTCTGTTGTTTTTCTTAATTTTGTTGATGCTGCTGACCATTTCTTTATAAATAAACGCTGCAATACTCTACCGTCACGTACAGTTCTTTTTTTAGCTGTCGCGCCTTTGTTCCGCGTACTACCTGTTTCATTGAATTAAAAAAAATGACTAAATGTTGATGGATTATACCGAATACAACTACTTATTGCTCTAATTAATCTAATAATATTCAGTTTTTAAAGCAAAGATTATAGTTTCTGATCACTTTGCTATCTATACTTTCCTATACAGACACAAAGACTTGCTAACTAATACTAAAATCTAACATTTTAATATACTTATAATTCAGTGTTATAATATCGATACAAATGAATATAGTAAACACTTAAGAACGGTGTTTCATAGAATTCACATTCAACCAACATAATGACAATTGTAGCGAATTCTAAGAAGTGTTGCGTTTTATTTTCACAATACTGTATACCGGATGAAAAGCTGCAACCTGTTGATTGCATTATGGGCGACTGGAAAATGAACCGAACACCGGCTTTACTTGAAACAAGTAACGCATGTCTAGCGATATAGCCCCCTGTAATATGGAATAAGGGCTTCATTGAATCGTTTCAAATTGACAAGATCGATGTGAGGATAGGATTTTGTAGTAATAGTTAAAATAGGGTAGAGAATACCATTAGACAGAGCAGCATACTGACAGACAATCCCCCTGCAGAATAGCATGTGTATCCCGAAATCTTGTTTCATTCTCCTCTTACTCAGAATTACGGCCATCGACACGTCGAAAGCATGGTATATTACTCTAGTGTTATATTAAAGTTGCCTAAATTTGTATTCCATGCTCTACGTGAGCATACATATTAATCATCAAGCATAAAAAATCAGTTAATTTTTCTATATGAAACACTGCCGACGCGTGTGGACGTGTTTATGTGCTCCGTTAGTTAAAATTAAATTTATCCACGATACGAAAATGGCAGACGCATGAGGTACTGGTAAAAGCAGTGGCATGAAATTACAGAAGAATATTACTCCCACTGATTTGGAAAAATTAATAGAGAATTAAGTTGGTAAAAAGAAAACGACGGTACTGCAAAAAAAAGATCGTCTACTTGAAGAAGTATGTAATTTAAAGAAAATCAATTCAAACGCAAATACAGAACCTGCAGAACAGAAAGTAATGACGAAAGAAGGAATTAAATCTTCTTTAAATCAAGAATTGAACAGTTCCCATTCACCCACAGTAACTGTTATTGACCTGCACATACAGTCGGAAAAAATACAGAAGTCTTGCGTTCGAAATGTTTTTGGACTACATCCTAGAACGTTGTGCAAAGACCTATTTAAAGAACATAAAATACTTACCTTGTCTGCGATTTACATACTTGAGTGCGCGATGTTTGCATAAAACCGAACTTTTTAAAAATCAAGAGTTGATGCATATGCATAACATCCGCGGTATCACCGCCTATTTTCCCCACAGATAAGTTAAGACGTTAGTTTTTACAATTGTAATGTCTGAGGTTACTAAAGTGTACAATCATTTACCGCATAAACTGAAACGTAGTGAAGTCGGCAAGTTCAAGTCACAACTGCGTGCATATCCTCAGAAAATAACGCTTGTTGAATTTTTCAAAATAAATTTTAATTTTATATATAGACAATATTAACCAATGTTGTAAATAATTATTAGTTTGTCTAGTCGTTTAGAGAATTTGTGCTTGTTATTTATATTTATTGCATTTACATATACACTAGGGTGACAGAATAAAATAGACACCAGGTAAAGCGGTATAAATATGTAAACAGCTAAATTCTAAGAACGAATTAAGAACTTTCTCTTGTCATTAGGGTAGGGGTAGATGTATCGGAAGGAATTCATCATAGTTTAGTATCGTTACAACTATGCCTCGCTTACAAGGTTCGAGTGATATTAGCGACTTCACCCGGGGTGTCGCATCGTTGACCAGAGTGAACGCGGCGCTTCGCAACGTGAAATAAGTAAATTTTTAAATATTCCGTTGTCTCCACAGTTAACCGTGAGATTACACAATTTAAACGCAAGGAAAAAACAACAGTGGAGCCGAGACCGGGTCGTGCCGGACCTTCTGAAAGAAGTAAAAGGTTGCTTGTGCGCGAAGTGTTAAGAGAACCGCGAAAAAGTACAGCTGAGCTTGCGGCAACTTCACAGAAAAGTCAGCGCACCGTTCTGCGATACCTCCACAGTGTGGGGATGTATAAAAGGGTGCCAAAGAAAAAGCTTCTCCTTACGGCGTTTCAAAAACGGCGCCGAATGGCTTGGGCAAGCCCGAAAAGTTTTGGCGGTCTGTCATTTTTTCAGACGAAAGCATATACTGCCAATTCAGTGATAGTGGTCATACGTGGGTATGGAGACGTTCGTCACAGCAACTGGACGACAAATTTTTGCATCAGACGGTGAAATACGGCGGTGTGAACATCATGGTGTGGGGCGCGATATGGTATGGTGGAAGATCGCAATTAGTAATCTCCGACGGAAATATAAATGCGGCAAAATATATCCAAATATTAACAGAAGGACTACTACCGATATTCGACAACGCCATTTTATCTAAAGAAGACGCCACTTTTATGGAGGATGGAGCACCCTGCCACAAAGCAAGAACAACAACCACATGGAAAGAGGAATAGGGGATTGGGATTTTACCATGGCCAGGCCAATCACCAGACATGAATCCGATAGAAAATGTTTGGCACATAATCCAGACAAATATGGCGAAACGACCCCGAAAACCCAGCAATAAGGAAGAACTCGTGGCAGCTGTTACAGAAGAGTGGTTAAATATTCCAGAAGAGATCATTAATCATTTAATAGATTCTATGCCACGACGACTCGCAGCACTTCACGCAAGTAAAGGTGGATCGACAAAGTATTAGTTTAATTTAAAAATTTTAAAATATTTTGTACATATAACGAGAATAGAATCTTTTTTTTAATTAGTAGGTGTCTATTTTATTCTGTCACCCTAGTGTAGTGGCTTGTTCAACGGTTTATCATCACTGAGTAAGACGTATATTATTATTAATAATAATATACATAATATATAATAGAGAAGATTAATAATCTTCTCGTGTTCAAATAGCTTTTTTGTAAAGTTTTATTACAACAATATCTTTTCAAATAAAATAATTACTTTATCGAGCTTAACACTATTCAATGCGGGTCTAACTATAAAATATCTTCAGTAAAAAAATACATTATAGGATTTATCTCAATTCATATCTTTCCTCAATACAGACCCCGTTTTAATGCTGTATGCATTGTATGTTAAAAATTTATCTCAGAATCGAATTCTTCTACTACGATTTTCGCATTTCAGAGCAGTGTACGACATACTAAGACATTATTGTGTTGTGCAACTTGTATAAAAATTCGCACATATTTGTATATACAGTGAGTATCAGTCGGTTGGATTATTGAATTCTTTAAGAATGTGTACACTGTCACTTGTTTATTGCTTATCAAAATAAAACAAACTTGTCTAATACTATCGTACGGATTTATTCTTCTCTTTGAATAATGAATGAATGAATTGCTAATGCGCTAAAACGGCAACAATTAAATATATATATGCTATCTTAACACACTGTGAGTTTTTTCTCTCGATATTTTGTATAAGAATGTTGAAACTTATGTTGCCATATATATGTGGTAATAGCTTTTTGACTTACACCGTATTTAGCGCTAATGCTAGTGCACCTGTATATCCGATCAGTAAATGGTCAATGTATTCTCCTGCAGTATTGTTTTGGACTTAAAACCTACCATCATTTTCCAGTAGATCCGAAGGTTATTCGTTCACGAGGACTATAAGGGCGCCGGCCACGCGTATCGCGATGACATAGCATTAATTCAGGTCGAACCGTTCATTTTATCGGAAACGGTTCAAATCGTATGCATAGATTGGGAAAATATCCACGAGAGTAACGATTTTCAAGACGGCAAATTGGGCGTCGTAAGTAGATTTATCCACTTATGTGGGCGCATGAAAACAAAACATCGGTGTTTTATCTTTTACGTACGAACTAGGTTGTCGGATGGGGACTTACGAAGGAAGCGTCGACTCCGGCCGAAACCTTGCAAAAGCTGGAGGTGCCGTACAGATCGATGAAGACGTGCGGCGACCATATAGACAAGCCTTTCTTCAAACGCTTCTTCGTCTCCGATAAGATCTGCGCGGGATATAGCAATCAAAGTGAGTGTTGCAATTGTTTTTGCTAGAGCCCTTCAAGTAGTGCCTTAACAATTCAGGGTTACGGCGGGAGTGTACTCGCTTTGTAAAATATGTTCGAGTAATTTGTTTCGGTTTTAGGTATGAGCGTATGCAAGGGGGACAGCGGCGGCGGTCTCTTCTTCCAGAGGAAAAGCGATTCGATCTTTTTCGTGCGCGGCATCGTCAGCATATCACCGACCTCAACCGCCGGATGTAACTCGAACCACTATTCGCTGTACACCAAGGTGTCCAAGTACTTGCAATGGATCGAAGATAAAACACGTCGAAAACTGTAGGAGTTGGCCGAAAGAGCAAAACGCGCTCACATAATTAAGAAAAAGGAAACTCTAAATGTAAACATTTTTGCAGTTTAAAGATATCTCATATCCACTCCTGTTACCTCTAACTATTTTCCGGATTTTAAGATTAATATAATAAATTAAAGAGAATAGACATTCTTTTATTTCTTATTCAGATACAAAAATATACGTGGAATAATCTCGGCACCGGTAACAAATGTTATCGCATTGTGAAGGTGTCTCAAAGTCGTCTCTTTGTGATTGCTTCCAGCCACGAAATATACCTCGATACTTTGGTGAATAATCCGTAACGAGTGGCATTGCAGCCCTCTAAGGAACGGGGTGTGAGGCTTAGCAACCCTTGGACGAAGTACTTACGAGGTAGCGACTGGAAAACCAGGCCACCGCCGCTATTGCCGCTACAAATAGTATAGCCTGTGCCCCAGAAATTATAAAAAAATTAACGATTTACTGGTTATTAAAAAAGTGGCGAATGCCATCCTAGTACCTTGATCTTCGTAACCGGCGCATATTTTATCAGTAGAGTGGTAGTATCGGAAGAAGTCCTTGTTCTTGAATTGGCTGCACGTATCGGATGACCTAAACGGTACGATTATTTTCTTCAAGACCTCGGGCGGTGTCGTACCTCCAGTAGTAAATCCCCAACCGGCAATCTGCAATAACGAAAAATGGCGGCGAAAGCGATTTACTGCTAATACGATTTACAAAGGATGTACTTACGACCGCTTTATTATCTTCCTTGAAGTCGTTCTTCTCGTATATGTTCTCCCAGTCGATACAGACCAGCTGCACCAGTTGCGTGATTTCGAATTCCTCTACTTCAATTAGAGCAATATCGTCGCGGTACTTAGTCAGATGACCTCTGTAATCCTCGTGCACGTAGATCGTTTTGATCTGTGGAGATGAAGAAAAATCAGTTCGCCATAATTATTTTGCGAGTAATTACTACGAAATCGCAAACATCAAACGCTGCACAGTATGATAAGAAATAATCTAATCGAGAAGGCCATGTTCCTTTTTGTTGCTAACGACCACCGCTGACAGTTAATTCCAAGATTGAAACTTCATTTCAAATTTATTGACAAGTTTGCGGATCTAAATTGCACTTGATGTTTATTGACGGAATCTTATAAATGTTAAAAAGCATGTCTAAAGATTACCAAACATTTATCATTATCTTTATAAAGAGTAAAACCAACAAAATAGCGGATTTAATTTCACCTACAAAGTCAATTAGAAAACTTCCACCGGAAACTAATTCGTCATATGGTATTTGATAACCGTATATTAGGTTTTCCTCCACGTTCGCTTGATCCTACTGTTTCGTATTTTATTTTTCCACGCACAATACAGGAACTAACCGAACCAATTCAAAATTTTGGCGTTCCTACTAGAATAATACGGTCCTTCAGCTGTAAATATAACAATATGTTTGTCAGATATTGCATCAAAGATTCAATGGCACTAGGGTATTCATTTTCATCTCAGCGTTTTCCAACACTTGCATCCTTACAGTACAGCTATTACTATAGAGAACTTGTTTCCCTCAAAACCCCAACAACTATATTCTGCAAATCATAAAGTTGAATATTGCATAAAATGTGAGGTTACGCATTCTGTTCTCCAAAAAAATATCCATTTTCCCTTTATGGAATAAATGTTCCGCTATAGTGGGACAGAAAGTGCGCAAGAGTCGTATCGTATATAAAAGAATTTAAATATAAGATAAAACTTAAGTAATTAAAGAGGTTTTAACTTTTTCAAAAAGATTCCTTACACGCAAAAACAAAGAAAGTCGGAAATCCTTTGGCAATAAACTAAATAAGGATAAACCTATTAGCCAAGTCCGGAACACGTTTAGAAAATTTAATAGATCTAGTGTGAGCTGCTGTAACAAATGAGAGTATACTAAATGAGTTCTTCGTTAAGTTAACTGCCAATTACGTCTCTTTCGAAACGGATGAGATCCCTACAAATATGGAAGGACATATGTTAAAGCCATTCAACAGGCAAAAGACTCGTCACTAGGGTTGGCCAAATCTTCGGCGAGCTAGGTCCGAACTCACCCGCATGCACGATATATGATATAAAAATTGACCCACTTCATTGAACCAATCTGCCTCCGTTTCCCTGCTGTGTGTATGCACGTATTACGTGTTATAATGTGTTTATACTTCATTACATAGAAGAACATATATAGTTTATCTGTATATATTTCATTAAGAATAGTATGTATACGTAAAGTTAGCCAGACCTTCAGCTCGCTAGAAAGCCGATGCAGAAACCTACCTCGTTCCCCGCGACACGACTGTCTCACAGTCTCTGTTTAAGAACGATAGACGTACGTCGTTTTACGCATAATTGTAATTAATTAAGCATGTCAAATACACATATGCCGAGGAAGCTGCAGCTATTAAGGAGAACCAGAAACTATTATATAGACTTAGTAAATGCAACTAAGCAATTGCAAAATACAAGGTTGTCGTTAGTGTAATCAGTGCAAATAGTGAACGAAGTGAGTACATTACTGGACGCTATAACACGACAAGATAAATGCGTTATAGAAAAGTTCGAAAGGGTTTCGAATACAGATTCCGATTTTATAGCATTAAGACCATTTTTTTTAACCATGTCTGTGTTATATCAGTCGATGTTGAACGATCTTTCTGAAGGTACAAGAACATTTTTTTCCTATCTGCGAACCAACTTCACCGAGACAAGTGTCGAAATATGCCTGATGCTGCAAACTGTTCATGACTCTCTCTAATTCAGTTTGCTGAACTCACCAACAACTATAAAGAAGGTAAGTCGTTACGTTTTCGATAACGTGCTTAAACATAGAAGATATGCATTAATATTCCACTAAAATCAATAGACAAATTAATTTGCAAAACGAAAGAGACAAATTTCTGTTTGATGTACATCTTGCACAGTTAAATGTTTAACAAAGAGAAAAACAATTGCATATCTTTACATATAAAAAAAGGTTCTAGCATTCTCCAGCTTAATTAGATTTTGTCGTGCCGAGACGTTTGGCTAACCCTATTTTTACAATTACCTATTGCTATTCTTCATGATATATATACAGATATACTTTTAAAATTATAACACGTAATACGATGTACTATACGTGCATACACAGAAGGGAACAAAGATTTAACCAACCCTACTCATCACCTGATTTAGACTATATGACTTAAAGTTTATTAAGTTACTTGCTATGTTAATTCAAAAATATACTTATTTCGGCTTTTGATGAGATGTAGTCTGTGAGTCTGATCGCTTTATTGCTCTCAAGCCTTGCTTTGCAAAGATCTGTGCATGTACGACCATGGAAAAACTTAAATGGTGATTGCAAAGTAATTATTAATTACTTCCGAGGCAATATAAATTTCGAAAATTACGAGGTACCACTAACGGAATTATGTTTGAACGTGCAACTGTCCTTAAGCAAATGAGCGTATAGTGGGATTTAAATATCATTGAACATCAACGTAAAAGCAGTACATACGATTTTGCACGAACATTTGAACATACGAAAGCTACGCAGTTATTGGGTCTCGCACAAATTGATTTATATTTCAGAATTTCACCTGGTCATTCGAATGCCAAACAACTTACCTTTCGTGCTTGAGCGCCCTGTTCCGAAATGTCCAACGAGCTATGGTATTTTCCGGCAACCAGCGTGTACCAATTCTTATCATGGACGATGCCTGTTACACTGACAAAGCAATGGGCGGCTAAAGGAAGAAAGAAACAGCGATTGAATTGTGACTGGTAGTTCGCGAAACAAATTTATCCTGTCGATTACCGTTATTCATACCTGATAGCACGAACGCTCTCGAAATAATTGATCCGCCACAGAGGGGCTGCTTGTTAGACGAAGAAGTGTTATAGATACCCACTACCCACGGGTATTCGCCCTGTTCTGCGTCGGTACCGTTTTTCCCTAGTGTATCCCCGTTGACGATCTTACGTCCGCACTCTGTGAATTGTTTAAAAGGAAAAAACACATTAGTGTAAACTACACTAATAACGGTCAGAGTACAAAATTGTGAAACTCTGCCCAGGTAGAAAAGAGATATATATACATAAACTCTCTGTCAATAGAAAGAGAGGATATCAGTCCATAAGACTCAATACTGAATTTTAGGTTAAATTACGTATTCGAAACGTATTTTTAGTTAGAGCTGTTTTATTACAGCTAATGGTTAGACCCGCGGTTATACCGCGATAACACTTAAATTATTAACGTGGAATAGTTTTCTAGACAGTAATATCTCTATACATCACTGAAAACAAAACGCCACGATATCAAAACAAAACCGTTTTGTTCGACATAGAAAATTTCATTCGTACCAATTTCATTTTTGCAAAATTATGGTTAATAAAATCTATTTCGAAAATGGCAACAAGAAATATTATTTATTTGATTATATTATCTTCAGCAAAAATGTCTAATGAATGTAATCGGTTCACTAATTATAAAATGTCGAATGGAAATCAGATTCTCTGTGGGTACGGAGGTTCCTACTGACTATGTCATGTGAAGTGACTAGTAACGGATAATAGAGATGCCAATCCCATTACCAACGTTTTAAATTCCTGAAAAATTATTAATCAAAATAGGAGTTGAACCCACGTCCTCTGCGCTACCAGCGCAACGTGCTACGAACTGCACCACAAAACTGAATGTGATTTCAAATCGGTTTTAATACCTAGACGTCACATTGTATGCAGGTATACCGTAATATCTCAGCAGACACAATATTACGGAGTAATATTCCAGGATTCCTGACGGTGTAAGTTATTGGTCTCAGAAGGAACCGTTTTGACAAGATTTCACTCATCTTCTGGAAGCTCGTTCGAATAACGATCGGAAATGAGCTAACGCTCCCCGCTTCGTCGTTTGTATATAAATATTAAACAATAAATAAATATATTGAAAATATTTCAATAGTATTCAGTGCATGGGGGTTGCTTCTTTCGAATTCGTATTCTGGAGTTCAAATCGTTCGCTCTTAGAAGTTGTACATGCGATGGGCGGTCAAACAATTACATCGCATACCTTACCACAAGCGATATGTCAAATCGTATGATCTTTTATAAGTTTCTATGCGGTTAGGTTTTGTTGAATAATATTTAAATTTTTTAATAATCGCTGATTTGATCGTTGCGTTTTAAGTTATTCAGGTAGTGTATTAAAAGGAAGTTTTATAGTAGCTCATTTCCATCATATTACAAATATATTAGCAAATGAAGTGCAAGAAATAGTGGAAGGTGAAGTTTTGCATCATTCAAGAGTATTTCATGGTAGTGCGGAGACATTTTCAGTAACATATAACAATGTACGGGATTTCGAGGATGTGTGATGCAAAATGCTTATAGCTGTACAAATGTTCATTATTAATTTCCTTAAAATGAACAATCATTAGCTTTATTCATAAGAAAGTGATTATCGTGGAATTTCCTGTAATTAGCGATCGTTAGACAGTCTTTTTATTAAAATAAACTGTTGTGTTTCATTGAGTTATTACTGACCTTATATCAATGTTAATCAGCTATGAGTGAAATATACATATATTATTTGCAACAAAAATTGTATTGTTTTAATTCAATAGCAAACAGCATACTCGGCAGGTTTGACCGCCTCTATTACATGACAGAAAATGTGTCTTATTTAGGTACAATTATCACAGCTACCTACATTTATTCACATATGTTGAATGCCCGAAAATACATGTATGTCGATTACATAAAAAAATGCTGCCGGTTTTTGGCGAATTTTGATAAGATTTACTATTTAAAGTAATGCGAATTTAACATATCACTGTGCACGGAAGTAAAAACATTACTATCCAACAGATTTTATTTATTTTTATTTTATTTTTTTTTATTTATTTTCCCGTTAATGTGTAACACAACCCCCTGTATGGGCAGATCGCAGTTACCGTTGATGCATTTCGATATCGACCAGGGAGTCTATTCTTGAATCCTTCGAGCGAATGGTCGTAGTGCGATCCGTTCGCATGATTCGTGTCGCATAACGTAACAAATCCGTATTCTTGAAGTATCACATCTGGCGTTCGATGTGGACGCTTCAACAGGTAGAATAGGCGATGTTCGCTAGATGTCATGTGATGACTTGTGGGCCAAACTTTAGTGTGCAAATATGTTCGCGGGCCGCGTTTAAAAGTAGTGCATTTTAGAGTAGTGTTCATAATTTTTAGCAATAGATATCAGACATGAAATAATACGACAATGAAATGAAGAAAATAGGTACAATATTATAATTAAATCGTGAAATTTGGAATTATTACAAACTACGAAAGGCTTTGCAAAATGTCTCGCGGGCCGGTTGTTGCCCAGATATGCTTTACTGTTACGATTCTATTCATTGAAAGGCGCTAACCAATCAGAATGCTGTGCTTTAAAATGAACATTTTTTAAAAGTTTGAATCAATTAGCTACGTCGATAGGTACACTAATACAAAATATTTTTTGAGAAGACATTTACATCAAAGAATATAATGTTAGACATTAACGGGAAAATAGAATCTGTTGGATAGCAATACTTTTCTTCCGTACACAGTGATATGTTAAATTGGTGTTACTTTAAATAGTAAATCTTATTAAAATTCGCCAAAAACCGGTAGCATTTTTTATATAATCGACATATATGTGTTTTCGGGCATTCAATAAATGTAGGTAGGTGTAATAATTGTACCTAAATAACACACATTTTCTGTCATACAATAGAGGCGGTCAAACCTGCCGAATATGCTGTTTGCTATTGAATTAAAACAATCACAACAGTTTATTTTAATAAAAATACTGTCTAACGCTCGCTAATTACAGGAAATTCCACGATAATCACTTTCTTATGAATAAAGATAATGATTATCCATTTTAAGGAAATTAATAATGAACATTTCTACAGCTATAAGCATTTTGCATTACACATCCTCGAAATCCCATACATTGTTATATGCTACTGAAAATGTCTCCGCACTACCACGAAATACTTTTGAATGATGCAAAACTTCACCTTGCACTTCATTTGCTAATATATTTGCAATATGGTGAAAACGAGCTATTATAAAACATTCCTTTTAATACACTACCTGAATAACTTAAAACGCAACGATCAAATAAGCGATTACTAAAAAATTTAAATATTATTCAACAAAACCTAACCGCATAGAAACTTATAAAAGATCATACGATTTGACGTATCGCTTGTGGTAAGGTATGCGATGTAATTGTTTCACCGCCCATCGCCTGTACGACTTCTAAGAGCGAACGATTTGAACTCCAGAATACGAATTCGAACTTAACAACCGTCGAGAATAGACCTCCAGGCGATGGGATATGGATGGGATAGCTGTAGTACGGTTTTCAATTTATCCGGACGATTGTGTTCTGTATCGAATACTCGCAACTGACAAGCTTTCCCTTCAGCTCGCAAAAGTATAGACACGAAAACAGGAAATTAATTTATCGTTTCATTACTTTTGCGCGTCTACCTATCATCCTAGCCAATCAAGGCTTTACATTTACGATATTAGAAATCCTAATTCCTAATGTGTGAGGTCTAATTCTCTATTGAGATAGGGATCTATTTCTAACCCTTCCAATAGAGCATCGGTTACGTTTAAAATTACCAGCGGCCGCGCGAATATCAGATAGATAAGGCTTAGTTCGACCTTAGGCAATTGGACAATGATCTGACCTGGGTAGCAAGGCCAGAAGCGCTGGTCCCAATTGCCGTCTTTGCATTTCGGTATTGCCCAAGCGATGAGAGAGTTGTAGTACCGCTTGCAATATCTCCGGACGGTGGTGTTCTGCATCGGATTCTCACAACTGACTTCTCTTCCGTCCAAGTGGCATACGGCGTCGTAGGTATCGGATTGGGGAACAGAGGGGCATGTACCTTAAACGAAAACGATCAAAGAAATTCGTCGAAACGTATTGCTAACGCTGTTTCGAAAGTAGAAACAAGCAAGCATCGGCAACCTAAACATATGATTAAAAGATATAATTGTTTTTCTTATGAAACTGCATAGGAAATGCTCCCACGGATGACGCTCATAATTTTCCAAAAAGTGCTTCAAATTTTTTAACCATCAAGATAAATTAACAAAAACACGTGTAAATTTTGAAGGCTTGAACTTTAAATTAAGCGATTAAACATTTACAAAAGAAATATTTCTCGTTTCTATGTCATTTTGAGCCACCGTGAGTAACGAAATACTATAACTATTAACGAAAATAAGCACTTACTAACGCAATGGGATAGCTCCGGCACCCATCGCCCGTTGCTGCAGAAGAAGAACAGCGTTCGTCCGGGCGTATAGCCTTGATCGCATGTAATGACAAGGATGGTACTTATCGCTGCGGTTGCATTGACTTTATAAGCCCGACCAGAAGGCAATTTGTAGTGGCCGTACTGCGGATGTTCAGGTAAAAGACAACCATCGCTGTCAAGCGTAATAAATGAATAAAGAAAACGTAAAACTTACAAAAAAATAAACATATTGACTCCGGTATTACATTGTACTTTTGTTGCGTAGAAAATAGGAATGAAACGTTTAAACAAATAGTTAATTTTAAATAGCAACCTAATGTGCCGGTTTAAATTCCCTCGTCTTTATTTTAGATAGGATGAAAGTAAAAAAGCGGCGACATGTACGCTCGGTTTAACAATTTTACACGGTACTTGTTAATATACAGTATATCTTATCTATGGTTACTTACTTGTTGGTTGTTTCTCGCTTTAATTTGACAGAAGAACCACCATGCAAACTAGAGATGGACCATTTTATTTCTAAAATTGAGTTCGTACATTAAAATTCATTCTAAATTGATATCTAATAGAATTTTCCTGCCTAAGTCCTATATATATATAGGACTTAAATACACTATATATATAGTGACACGCATAAAATATATACAGATAAACTGCTAAAATATTGGCCAACCCTACATATAACTAACTCAATTTTTTTATTCGAACGAGTGTTTTTAAATTGAAGCGCTAATAAGTAGACTATACTCCATTCACGTTAAGAATGCAGACTTGGAATAGATTGACCTTAAAATACGGGTTTGCTATTGGCTAATGGGCGACGCATGTTCACACAGGAGAAATTCATGCAATTTCTTTATATGAAATTGCTGTCAGTTCTCAAATTTACTTACGATTTTGTTGCCGTTGTTTCCTGCAGTTTTTCATTGAATTTCATCTTTATAAATAAGTTGTGGCAAAAAGAATTCTTTTCAGAGTTCTTTTATCTCATCATGTAATAATTCAAGCTACTACATAATTATACAAACAAAATAATTGTTACTCTACTATTACAAAATTACAGCTTTGATTTGGTATGCCCGAGGAAGCAATGGTACATCCAGTTGTAGGACCATTGAAAAACCCTCATGGAAAACATATTGGCAGTAGGCAGAGACTAATGGCTTACAATTTATATGTCAATGTCTGTTGACTGCAACATGACTTGGTTTAAGTGAAGGAATAGTATGAGAACAATGCCAAAGAGATTAATATAAGATAAATTCCCAGCTTGCCCCCTAAGAAACGCCTTTGAGAAACAATATACGATCACTAAGACGAAGCTCAAAAATCTATAATTAGGTGACATGTCCATTCATTCTTTTCAAGAAATGACTTGCCTACATGTACAAAATTATTAAATGTAAATATAATACATTTTGACCTTCGATTTAAACCAACTTATTAATCCTTTGCAGGTTGTTACTACTACATATGATAATTTGCCCTGTTAGGATTTAAGTGGTTAAAAAGGAATCGAAACAGTGTGCTAATGTAACAAGACATTGTGCTATGGAGACGTTGGTATTTAACTAACATTAGAAAATTAAATAATTTGAAATTATTTGTTTATAAATCAAATTCATATGTTTATTTCATTTGTTATATTATAAATGAAATGCAAACAATAAAGAAATCTTTTTTATTAAATTTATTGCAGATATAAAGAGAAGACAACTATATAAATTTGTAATATGTGCTGTTAAGAGATTTTTATAATTAATTAATATATTTGATATTTTATTGCAGTCATTAATATGCATGCAATTATTTATTGACTGTACTGTCGTTGAAAATGTATATTGATTTTACTGCAGCCGGGGTACAGTAGATAAGTATACTTGGAGTGCTGTTTTCTTTTTCACTGAACTTCAGCATTGACAATAACCAAATTCTATGCAAGATTTAAGGATGTTGTGTGTTGGCATATACTTTGAAGCCATTCGATGGACTTGGATACAGTCCCGTTGAGCCCATTATGTATTGTATAATTAGCAACATTCCTCCTTGCTTGGCTTTATCTTGTATATATTGAATTGCTTAGTTTCAATCATACTATTGAAACTTTCTCTTTTAAAATTGATGGAGATTATTAACGGAGAGATTTACTGCTTGACAAATGACTGTATAACCACTCATGTCAAAGTTATATTTTCGCTTCAAGTTTATCCACGGCAATTTTGTCATTTTAAAGCTTGTCATATGACATTTATGTTGTTTTCGATTAACACCAAATGCATTCTCATTCACTTTTTACCATAATTAAATAAGCTCCATCTATTTGGATAAATGAAACAACCGAAGGATACATTTATATTGCAATTGATGTTACTTTTACTTTATTGTTGCGGTTTTATTTTACCAGGTCATATAAGCATAATGTATTCCACATAAAATATGAAAAACTTCCTATTTATTATACAAGATTTCAATAACCAAACTTGGATGTTTACGATGTTTTTATTTGATAGTTCCATCGGTTAAATTTCACCAGTGTAATACAACCGCCGATCGTAGCGCTACCTACTGCATTCTTAACGTGAATGAAATATAGTTGCTGGCTAGTTTTCGGCAAAAATTACACTAGTGATATTTTTATATTACTGACCGTCATTAAAAAAGGTACGGTATATAAAGTTGAAATGTAATATGATGTGTATTTGATCAATAAATATTATTCCGCAGTGTTTTCCATATTTAAATACTTATTCACTTTACATTATTACAACTTATATAAAATCCTAGCTAATTTTAAAATTGCCGTCAAAAAGTAGCTTTTAAAAATTTCATTGTATAAACAGGTCTTTTCATTTTACTCCGAATTAAAAAATAGAGCACTTCCATAAACAAATTTTTCACAATATCTATTGTAATAAATAGGCCTTATTCTGATAAATATACGTGTTTCGCGAAAAGAATATTTATAAAGGTAGCAACACGATCACAATTTTTTGTAAGAAAAAGGAATCCATATTATGTGCAAATTAATAATCGAAAATTCTACGTACTGATCGTACGTCAAGAACATTTGGGAAATCCATTGCCTCGTTCCTATTGCTAAATATTATCGTATTTAACTATTTAAACAAATAACTAAACGTTCGAAACTAATATATTCAATATATAAAATGCTACTGAACAAAATGCGAAAAGTAATTTAGTTACCATACCATATACCCTAATTTTTTGAAAATTTATTTTTTTATAACAACGTTGCTTGGATATTTCGTGAAAACAAAACAATACGATTTATGAATACTTACGCAGTAAAGATACGACTATTAGCAGAATATGAAAACTGTGGGTCATATTTATTATTTATTTAAAATTAATCATAAAATAATGCCAAAGATCAACAAGAGGGTGTTCGATTCGATCACAATGTCACTGTTTAGCTACTTTGTTGCAATTATTTAAATGCTGCATTGAATTGAAAAACAACGATCTATACAATTACAACACTAGATGCAAATGGCATGATCTTCGCAAACAAACAAGCGAGACTGGGATGTTTGACCCAGAGATAATACATATTTGACCCTCATAAAACGAACACCGAACGAACGAAAAAGAATGACCGCTGATCTCATGAAATCGTACGGTCAATGGTAACTTATTATGGTGAAATGGAAGATGATAGGATCTAGCGTCTTTACTGTGTCAATTGTGCGGTTTGGTTGTTGTTTACTATCGTCCATATTAGTTCGGAGATGCAAATATATTTATAAAAGACGAGAAAATATTCAAATTCATTTTTCTAAAACTTAAAAGTTTTATTGCATTTCATTGATAGCAATTATAATTAAAGTAAAAAAAAAGTAATTCTAACGAAAGATGAACAAAAACTTCTTAGACATTCCGTTCATCAGAGAAACTCCCTTTTGCGCGAAGAATAGCTTTCACATCCGCTCTAGTAGTTTTCCAAGGTCTCTATTTGGCATATTAGTCCATTTCTCTTGCGAAATGTTCCACAAGTGGCCTACGGAGGTAGGTCATACTTTTCGGACTCTCCTGTCCAATCTAACAGCTCGATGGGGTTTAGATCGGGGCTTTAGGGAGGCCATGTCATTATTTATAAAGCGTCATTATCTTGCTCTTCATTTAAGAAATTTTTACATTTCACTGCTGAGTGTTTGGGGTCGTTTTCCTGCATGAATACAAAATTTTCGCTAATTAGACATTGCCCCGACGGTATTGTATTTTCTTGCAGTATTTCTAAATAATCCTCTTTTCGTAAAATACCTCGATTCGCTTCAAGTCTCCTGTGCCGGCGTATGAAAAACAACCCGAAACAAGCATAGAATTTCTTTTTTGCTTGACAGTTGACACTACACAATCCTGCAACATTCTTCGGCTTTTCGCTCTTCTTACAAAAACGAGCCTTGAGTGTCCGAATATCATCAAACTTTCTCATCAGTCCATAGCACTCCTTTCCAATCATCCACTGCCAAATTTCTATATGTTTCTGCCGACTGTAGCCGTTTTCGCCTATTTCCCCGTCGAAGTAGGGTCTTTTTTTGCAGCTCTTAATCGTCTTTTCACTGTAGTAACAGAAATTTTTCTTGCACGGTCGCGATTCGTTGTCAGTCTTCTATTTCGCTTGCTCGGCAATTTTATATGCTCATCGGCGACGTGAGTTGTTATTCTCTTACGACCTGAACGTGCCCGATCGCTTAAACTGCCCCTGCGTTGATGTCTCCGAATGATATCACTAACAATCGATTTATTAACATGTATTTTTCGGAAATTTGACACACTGAATAATCTTGATGAAAAGCAACAATTACAGAGCGCTTTTTAAATTTGTCGGTTTTCCTCTCGACATTTTAATAGCTTTAATGAGGTTCATACAAATAATACGCTCTTAACACTAGCGCACGCACAAGCGGGTTTATTTGGAAACTAAAGCATTTATCAATACACAATACACTTTCGGCTGGCCTGCTCCTACCCCAAAGAGTATATTTATTACCTGCAATGTTGTCCCAAAAATAATTCTATTTGTGGCGAGATTTATTTATAGGATTATTCTGAAAATTACTATATTGGCTAAAATATAAGAGGTTATTAATCATTGTGTAATCGATATTCTTGGATGTTTGCCTGTACAATTAATAAATAATAAACTTCATAAACGACCTAATATTAATATAGTTTATATGTAATTATATTGCATAATGTATATATAAAAGCAATTACATTATCTTTTCTAATATGGACGATAGTGCAAATACGTATATATATAATAACTTAAAGCTCAGCTCTAACACGAAAACACGGGAAAAACGTTATGTAAACAGATAAATATTCTTTCTACAATGGTAACCGATCCAAACAATATTCTGTCTTTCAATCTTGTTTCTGCCCTTCTTCTATACATTACAGAATGATTCATGAGGAGGATAATAATAATAGTCAACAGATCATTAAGTATTACTTTCTGAATTTCTTAAAAGATATTTCATGAATTTTATACTTGTATTTGTAAATTATCGCGTTGGAAACACAAAAGTTTACATGTATAAGGTGGCCCTAATAAAATGGACAGAAACTGTATAATCTACTATAGCAGTTCATTTATGTCATTTCTTTTAGTCCACACAAACTATGAGTAAAACCAATAAGAACGTTTAACCACGTTTTTAATCGAGTGTTATTGTAATTTGTGATTATAACTAAAAAAAAAATGGAATACTAATTACTAAGTGCCAAATATAAAACCATTTAAACTTCGGGGTTACACAGATAACGATGCTCTGTCACTAGATGGGTCTGGAACTTGTCCTATAAGCGAGCGAATCGGACAACATTCCACATTAGTACGTTTCTTTATTTAGTTTTTTCATTTAGTTTCTTTGTTTGTATAATATCATTAAAACTCTGATACACATGTAATGAAAATAAATTACATGAAACCTCAAATTGTTCGTTGTTTCTTCATTAAAAAGCCACTTAAGAATTTGAACGAAATAACTATTCATTTTACGTTTTAGTTAAATAATAAGATGATGAATTGGTGGCTTGAAACGGCTCTTTCGTCAACTAAAAGTGCCACGACCACGAAATTCAAATCCTACTTTTAATATACTAGTGATTCAATTCATTTGATAATAATGTAATATTACATCTTGCTTTATGTGATAATTTATTAAGTGTTTGCTCTATTTCTTAAAATTTAAGAAAATATATATAATGAAATACCAAGCACAGTAGAATTAAACAATTAATGCTATGACGATTGCAAGGACTGTGTGGATGTACAATTCACAGGTATAGCAGTAAACTCCACTCACACAAATTAATTAATTATGCGGAACGCAGCGTTTCGAGAGCACGTGGGCTCCCATTGTCAACCGTGTTACCGACTGAAAGTAAAAACTGTATCACACATGCAAATTATTTTCCCTATTGGGGGTTAGCACGCTTAGGGGTGCAGTTAAAGTTCTGAAAAATTAGTGTGAGGTGTTGAGACGATTTCCAATTACTTCTTCATATAACTTTTTTTCTATCACTTATAATTTTCGGGATCAATGGGTGGATTCTGCCCTTAGCGACTGTGAGGGTGGTTAGCTTAGGGGTGCAAATAAAAATCTTATAGGTGTGGTTTTGGAGTGACTTGCTACAAGTTTCTCCTCTAACATTTTTTTCGCATCTGTTCTACTTTCCGAGTTCGGAGGTATTGGGGGTTAGGACGCTTAAGGGTGCAGTTAAAATTATGAAAATTTATATGTGCGCTGTTGAGACGACTTCCAATTACTTCCTCCCATAATTTTTTTTATATCACTTCTAATTTTCGGGATCGGTGGGTGGATTCTGCCCTTAGGGATTGTAGGGGTGGTTAGCTTACGGGTGCAGATAGAAGTCTCAGATTTTATTCGTGTGCTTTTAGGGCGATTTGCAACAACTTTCTCCTTTAACAGTTTTTCGTGTCTCTTCTACTTTTCGAGATCAGAGGGTAGATACTACCTTTAGGTATTGGGGGTTAGCTCGCTTAGGAATGCGAAAAAAATTCTAAAAATTTATGTGCGCTGTCGGAACGATTTCCAATTACTTCTTCTTATAACTTTTTTTTCTAATACTTATACTTGTCGATATCGCAGGCTCGATTCTGCGCTTAGGGATTGCGGGGGTTGTTACGCATGTTCTTGGGACAATTTCCTAGAATTTTTTCTTTAATATTTTGTTCTATCTTTTATTTCCTAATTCTGATTTAGGGTATTGTTGCTGCGCTTTCTAACTATGACAATGACATTATCGGTAATTATCTAGAATTTTCATTACTACAAGGGCTCTCAGGTAATTTTATAATTACCGATAAGACAAATCGAGGTTTCTTTTGACCAAATACCACAATTTTAGTTGAGAACAATCACAGAACAACATATAGCTCCAAGAGAACAAGACATTAGTCCATACAAAAACGTCATAAGTCATACCAAGTTTTAACTTGTCCAGAGCAAGTTAACATGCACTTAGTAACAGTAATTCATTGTATTCAGTGTATTTTTGTAACTAAATGTAAATATAGTATATGTATTGTATTTATGGTTTTTATTAAGAACGTGTTACAAAAGAAAACATAGTTTATTCAAACCAGGAGGAGTTCAAACACTTCATATAAAAATAAAAAATGACTTATTTGGTACTAATGTGGACGCTAGCTGTCCGATGCTTTTTGGAGACGCTAATATTCATGTTGCGCGATTCGCTCGCTTGTAGAACAAGTTTCAGACCTATCTAGTGACAGAACATCGTCAACTATGTAAGCCCGAAGTTTAAAGTAATACAATTTTTTTAGTTATAATCACAAATTACAATAAAATCCGATTGAAAACGTGATTAAACGTTCTTATTGATTTTATTCATAGTTTGTGATGACAACTAAAAGAAATGGAATAGATAAATGAACTGTTATAGTAGATTATACAGTTCCTGTCCATTTTATTAGGGCCACCTTATACACGTAAACTTTTGTGTGTTTCCAACGCGATAATTTACAAATACAAGTATAAAATTCATGAATAGGGTTTACAATACCTGTCTAAATACGTTCCTTAAATATCTTTTAAGAAATTGAGAAAGTAACACTTAATGATCTCTCGCCTATTATTGCAAGGGGAGGTCCAGAAGTTCGTGGAATGAAGCGGATGGAGTGGGGATAGGGGCGCTTGCTAGGTGTCATTCTGATTGGCGACTCATCATTAGTATATAAGTTAAGTTGCAACCATATAGCGTCGTTTACCAATAGTTGCCTGCTAAACAAGTCAATCAGGAAGAAAACTGAAACTGTGGAGGAAATTGAACACCGTGCTATGATAAAGTTCCTTACAAAGCAAGGAAAGAACGCCCAAACCATATTGAATGAAATGAAAACCGTTTATGGGGAACACTGCCCTAGTAAATCAATGATTTATAAGTGGCATGGTCTTTTTAAACATGGTCGGGAGTCGATTGAAGACGACCCCCGCTCAGGACGGCCAGTTGAGGCAACCACATCAGACATCGTCGAAAAAGTACAAAAATTTCTACTGCAAGATGCCCGTTTAAAGAGAAAACAATTATCTGCATTAGTTGGAGTATCAGATACCACCATTTTGCGTATCCTACATGATCACCTGGGTATGATAAAAGTCAATGCAAAATGGGTACCGAGAATGCTCACGCCGCTGCAGAAACAGCAGCGCGTTTGTGCGTCCAAACAATTTTTGGAGCGGATTGTTACCGGAGATGAAACATGAACTATATGTGCAGTTAAGAGATTGTTATAATTCATTAGTATATTTGCTTTTTTATTGTACTCATTGATATGCATGCAATTATTTATTGACTGTACTATCATTGAAAATGTACATTAGTTTTACTGCAGCCGGGGTACAGTAGATAAGTATACTTGGAGTGCTGTTTTCTTTTTCACCGAGCAGCTCATCTAATTTCATCATTGACAATAACCAAATTCTATGCAAGATTTAAGGATATTGTGTGTTGCCATGTACTCTGAAGCCACTCGATGGACTTAAATACAGTCCCGTTGAGCCCATTATGTATTGTTCATAATTAGCAATATTCTTCCTTGTTTGGCTTTTTCTTGTATATATTGAATTGCTTACTTTTAACCATACCATTGAAATTGATGGAGATTACCAATAAGACCCATGAGATTACTTCATGACAAATAACTTGGTATAATACTGCGTATATAACCATTCATGTCAAAGTTATATTTTTGATTCAAGTTGATCCATGGCAATATTGTTATTTTAAAACTTGTCATATGGCATTTATGTTCTCTTCAATTAACCCCAAAAGCAATCACATTTACTTTCATTTTTAACAAAATTATACAAGCTCTAACTATTTCGGCAAATGAAACAACGAAAGGATACATTTATACTGCAATTGATGTTACTTTTACTTTACTATTGCGATATTATTTGACCAGGTCATATAACCATAATGTATTGCACATAAAATATGAAAAACTTTGCTATTTATTATACAAGATTTTGATAACCAAACTTTGATCTTTACGATTTGACAGTTTCATCGGTTAAATTTCACCAGTGTATACAGCCGCCGATCGTAGCGCTACATACTGCCTTCTTAACGTGAATGTAGTATAGTACAAGTACTGTAAAAGCGTGTTGCGGCAAGAAAAGGATCACTAATAATCGAAATGATCGACATATCCTGCAACTAGCAACTGAGCCGAGGTTTATCCGCCACAGAAATAGGAAATGTAAAGTCTCATGAAGGAGTGCAAATATCCACGCGTATAGTACGTAGATGATTGTACGAAGCCGCCCCATGAAAAATCCAAGATTAACACCGATGATGAAGCGAGCACGTTATGAATGGGCAAAACGTCATCAGCATTACCCAATTGAAGTTTGGCGAAAGGTAAGACAAAATAACTTAAATGAATATAAATCAAGTAAATTTTTTTTGTTTGAACGATGTCTTTTCGTTAAAGATCGTATTCAGTAATAAGTCAAAACTAGAAAGTATGACCGAAAGAGTTCAATTTGTTAGACGACGTCCCTCTGAACGGTTTGGTGAAGCTAGTGTACTAAAAACGGTGAAACACCCTCTGACAGTTATGGTATGGTCCTGTATATTAGTCCACAGTACCACTGTATTTTTGCTAAGACAGCATGAATCAACACCAAGATAAGCGTGCATTGGAGGATATCTTGATGCCATATATCAATGACTTAGATCTGAATGAAGGCCCTTACACATTCATACACGATAAGGCATTTATAACTACATAAGTTTTCATTTTCTCAATAAATCCCTTTTTGTGTAATACCACTGAAAAAACGGTCATGCATATATTATATAGATAAGTAAGACTAGACATCAAATCAACGTTACAATTATTCAAACATATCAACGCAATCATAGTCTTGAGCTAAATCTATATTAATAAAAATATACCGATTAAAGATTTCACAATTTTTAATGGTAGGCATAATATTTTTAGCTACCCAATTATTATACAGGTGAAACCGTGAATGTTTGTAGTTACATCATTGTTTCATCGATAAAGTAAAGAAAAGTGCTACATAGTATATAACATAAGTCGTAGCTTCTTAAGATATACGTCCATATCGTACTTTGCACATTTAATTCTATCGCCTTCTTATTCTAAATCCGGCATACTCGTTTTTACGTTTTCTAGTTTATTCGAAATACGATTTCCGAAACGGACCTAAATGCGACATTTTGTAAGTATGTTTCTACTGACAAGCATTCACAACGACCAGTCAAATAATACTGAATAAGCGTGCTTTGATACGGATACTCGATTCTGTGCCACGCGCTGCACCCCTCCACGTTGTTCTCCGCATGGCACTGAAACTTGCTCCTCTTTGCCGAGACTGCAAGCCAGTGTTTCAGAAATGCATACTCGCCTTAATTTAAATACAATAAAAACACATGATGTTTTGTTAAATCTTTGTTTCCTGTTAAGGAAACCTATTGCTTAAATAAGGCCCAGTCATGAAGTGGATTAGGAAAATGATGCAGTACAGCTTCTCCTTTTATTGTAACATCAACTGATTAACTGCAGATTATAGTTATAAACAAAAAACGAACAAAACTACTAATGACAACAGATGCGCTTTAAGCAACTAATATGCCTAGATGAAGATTATGGACGAAGACACAGATCAAGAGCGATACTCAATAGTCGAAATACACTAACAACGCTAACTGACAGTAACCAACATTAACCGGATATTAACATAGACATAGATAACATAACCCTAACCTAATACTTACCTTAAAAATATCTCAGCAGAGAAAAACATCAGCAGTCTATATTTTAGGTAAAACCCCTTGGGCGACAGCACAGTCGTACAAATTCTTCTAACCAATCAAAATGTGTCAACTTATTACCAATTTACCCTAATGCGAACGACAAAGTGAGCAGTAGGGTTCTGTACCTTTGATCTGCCGTTGATACTGCTTTACTTTGATTTGATATAACAAATTAGTACTCTGTAACTCTCGTTCGTGCATCACCGCGCCCCAAAGATATTTCGGAAGTTTAAAATCATATCAACAGTCAACTGCTTGTCACTTTGAACTATCAACATGTACTTGTGCTTATGTTATAACTAGTAAATTCTATTCCCTTTCTTTATTACTGGATACCCTCGAGACGATTTTGAAATTGCATTTAAAAATATTTGGGGAATACATACAGTAGAGTGTAGGTTTTCACGACCGTCGTCCATAGTAGAAATGTTTTTCGGGTTTTGTCGTGTATTTACAGTTTCACTTGACGTTTCGCTGATCATGCTGTCAGCTTCTTCAGAAGGTTTCTAAACACTGTCTTTAGAGACCTTCTGAAGAAGTTGACAGCATGATCAGCGAAACGTCAAGTGAAACTGTAAATACACGACAAAAGCCGAAAAACATTTCTACTACAATATATACAGTACTTACAAGAAACCACGGATAAACAGCCTTACCTATAAGCTAATTCATCCCTTTCATTTTGTCACTAACTGTTAAAGTTAAACAAGAATTTGCAATTGAGCGTAAAAGTATGTACCATTAATATTAGAATTTTACTAAAAACTACTAAAATTCAACCATTTAATTTTATATGTTTTAGAAATCTAATCAGATAAACTGCCATTAAAGGAGATAATAATATTGAATTAGGAATGCTATGTAATAACTAGAGACCGGATTATATGCAAAGTGCATATATTTTATTTTTTGCATATCTTTAATTATAGTCTATACATAGACGTATTACACTAATTGAAGTTAATTAGCGCTAATTAGTGATTGCATATTTAGGCATTTCTGTGCATATTTTTACAAAAGTTGCATATAATGCATATTTAGCCTTTTTCTTAATCCTTTCTTCTATTAGTAAAAATTCCTAGTAATTCCTAATGTAGATCGACAACGGACAATTCTCAGAACGATAAATCTTTTACATTGGTTTCTCTTACACTTTTTTCCAAGAACTGCACGTGTTTAATTTCACCTAGCAGAAGGGATGCGGTAAATACGTTTTATTATTATGAATTTCTAAATAAACTATTCATTCATGAACGAAACAGCATGTAATTGTGTTACGTTTTTAAATACTGTAGGTACATACAATGAGTATAGCAAACAAAATTTCTTTATGGATTAAGCCGTATCCTGAACTGGTAAAGGATGGCGACAAAATATTTTGTCGAGTCTGCAGTAAACTGGTAAGTTTAATTTTACTAAAAGCTTTACAATTGTTTTTAAATTCTTTAACTTTTGATATAAAATGACAATTGTTATTATAGGTGTCTTGTGAGAGAAAATACCTGATTGAACAACACGCTAAAACTCCATCACATATTAGAAAATGTGAAAAACTAAAGCGATCCGCATGTGTGCAGCAATTTATATATCAATGTGTAACATCAACTTCACGAAACTCAGAACAAGAAAAATATAATACGGATCTGTGTAACGCATTAATTTCGTCTAACATACCATTAGCAAGATTAAACAAGGTTAATTTGAAATCATTTCTGCAAACATAATATACCTGACGAAAATAAATATGTCACATCTTGTTACCAGCAAACAATGGCACAACTTCAACAATTGGTAGATAATAATTTTATTTATATCATGGTAGAGGAAAATACGGATAACTGTGACCGTTATATTGCCCATTTGTTAATAGGAATTCGTCACGAAGATATTGTAGGTAAATCATATATAATTTATTGTAAAGAACTTCAAAAAACAAATAATGTAACAATTGCCCAATTCTTTCAAGGTTTATCAAATTTCTTTTTATCTGGAAGTATACCTTGTGAAAAAATTTTACTAATGTTGACGACGCTGCACCATACATGATAAAAGCCGCGCAAAATTAAAAATTTTTTATAGCAACATTATTCATACCACTTGTTTAGCTCATGGGTTCAATCGTATAGCCGAAGACATTAGAAATGTATTCTCTTTGATTAATGATTTAATTAGCAACGTCAATAAAGTATTTTTAAAAGCACCTTCACCAATCCAATTTTATAAGGACGACTTCCCGGTGTTAAGTTGCCTCCTGAACCGATTATTACGAGATGGGGTACGTGGGTTGACGCTGCATTTTTTACGCCGAAAATTTTGAAGGAATAAAAAATGTAATTCTTGAAATCACTGCTGACTGCAGACTCTAGAATACTGTAAAAAGATAGTAACATTAATCATATATCATATCAATCGTATATTAAATCAAATATAGCTTTGTTTCAAGTTCCATTCGTAAACTAGAAACGCAAGGGATGTCGCTCAAGGAATCAGTCGAAATAGTAGACGAATTTGATATGCTATATAAGAAGATTAAGGACACAGGTAATTCTATATACGATAAATTTAAAAAGCTGATAAATAAAAATACAAGCTATTTGACATTGATGAAAGTTAAGAAAATTTTGGAAAGTGAAACAGTAAACGATTTCAACCTTAGTTTTAGTTTAGAATGTATTGCAAAGTTAAAAAATGAACCAACTACATCTGTGGATGTTGAAAGAAGCTTTTCTATTTCGAAACATATGTATTCTGATAGAAGACAAAACTTTCTTTTACACAATTTTGAAAAACATTTAATTATAAATTGATTTAGAAATATGTTGTAAAAAAATTTTGTGCAATAAAGTTAATGTTTAAATTTCTGCTCTTATTTATTTTATCTAAAAAATATTCCATATTGTCGCCATTTTTTTGCATATATGCCCCAGGTTTATGCATATTTTCTCAAAAATCGATGCAAGTTCGAACACTAATGAACACTTTTATTTAGGTAACGAATTCGCAATTGTAGAACAAAATATCAGCAATTAATTATAGCTTAACTACTTATTATTTGAGAATTATGAAAATTGTCAAAAGAAATAAACGCAATATTGTGTGATCAATTATTGACATGTTTAAAGAAGTAGTAAATGAATTTAGTTAATAGGAGAACTACTTTATAGTATAATTACAAGATGAATTAATGGTTATTTTCAGAATCGTTATCAGATTCGAAATAATCGCCATCGTTAAATGTGTCGCCATTGACATTAATTATAAATTCTTCAATTATTAAATAGGTAATTTTTTCCTTTCCCGAATATTTTCTTTCCATTTTTATTAGATTATTACAACACTTTTAGCATTCATCTGCCGTTAAGTGTAATTATTCTGTTGGCAGTTCTAAACTAATGCCTACTTTAAATTTGGTGTTTTCTTCGTCACTCTTCTTTCAATAGAGACCCACATCAATCAGGTAATCTCAAAATCATGTGTCCTTTCTCTTGTAGTATATTATCAAACTTATATTAAATGTGATATTTTTTATAATACTTTACTGGTGAATACAATTTCATTTGTGATGAATAACATATTTTTATAGATATCATATTTCGTTTTCTGGCAGTGTTACTCGATTACGATTATATATAAACAGATATATATGAATATTTTAATTCTACGGGTTACCATCTTTGTGGAAAATTGTAGGCGCCTGGGCTATGCTGTATCCGACGGATTCGTATAACGTTTGATGCGAGTACGAAGGCCAGTCGTCAGTTGCGAAAAACCGTTAGAGAACACTAAGGTGCAGCTAACCCGCGTACCCACTACAAATTTTACCACGTCAATCCGATCTTATCATGCTAGAATTGCGAATGGAATCCGCCACCGTTATCGATCAACCAGATGAGTGAAGAAACGGCGAACGTCGGTAAGTTTGTACGGGTACGCTGATCTCTAGGTTTTAGGTGCTGTCAGGAAACAATCCGTTTTTTTTTTGAGACCTGCAATATTTTCTGGAACCTTTTTCAATTGCCCTCTATCGCGAATGACGTCGTGAATATTTCTAATGCGTCCCTATTTACTTTAGTCGCCGGAAAGTATTATCGATAGTAATACGCAAGTGAGACAGATAGACAGCGTAGAAATCTGCATTCTTCATTTTCTTGATGACTAATTTAGACAGAACCAATGAGATAAAAAGAACTGCTAACCCTTAGTCTACGCGGAAATCGGCATATCGCTACTTATCGCAAGGGACTATTGAACCAATATAGTTTCTTCATATGTCTGCACTGACATTGGGTGATCATTTTTAAATAAGAATAGATTCAACTTTATTTTCTTTCACATACATTGCGCTTGAGATTAGAATAAACTGAAGCGCTAATATTAATGTAGCAATACTAAATATTGCAAACCTTAAGACATGAAACACAGGTGTCGTACACTACATAAATTGATTGAACATTCACACATGTTTATGTTTATATATAATTATGTCAAGATTGCTGAATCTCTTTAAAAACGTATAAACTATCAGCTACTTATAAAAAAATTGTTGTCGTGTGTGTACTTTCTTCTCTTTGAACAACGAATGAATTGCTAACGCGCTAAAGCGGCGACAATTATTATATATATATATATATATATATATATATTCTTTGTCGATGTTTAGTATAAGCATTTTGAAAATTAACGGAGTTAGAGAGATCACTACAATAAAATGATATACATACCATATACACGCATACATAAGTGGTAACATCTTTCTGACTAACTTCGCATTTAACGTTACGTTGGTACATTCGTGTATCTGGCGTATTCTCCTGCGGTATTGTATTCGAGTTAAAACCTACCATCATTTTCCAGTAGATCCGAAGGTTATTCGTTCACGAGGATTATAAGGGCGCCCGTCACGCATATCAAGTGGAATCGTTTATCCTATTGGAAACAGTTCAGATCGTCTGCGTAGGTTGGAATAATATTCATGAAAGTGAGGATTTCCAAAACGGCAACTTGGGCGTGATAAGTAGATTTATCCACTTATATAGGCGTATAAAAGCGAAACATCAGTATTTTACCTTTTACGTACGAATTAGGTTATCGGATGTGGACTTACGAAGAAAGTCAACGCCTGCCGAAACCCTGAAAAAAGTCGTAGTGTCGTACGGATTGATGGAGATGTGCGGCGAGCACCTAGACAAGCCTTTCTTCAAATGCTTCGTCTCGGATAAGATTTGTGTGGGGTATACTAACTGGAATAAGTGTTGCAATTGTTTCTGTTAGAGACGTGCCTTTCGAATGCAGCCTTTTAACATTTCGGAATTGCGGCGAGACTTTGTAAAATATTTTCGAGTAATTTGTTCAGGTTTTAGGTATGCGTATGCGGCTGTGGTCTCATTTTTCCGTGGATAGGCGATTCGATCTTTTACGTGCGCAGCATCGTCAGCATATCGCCGACATCAACCGGCAGATGTAACTCGAACCTCTACTCGCTGGACACTAAGGTGCCCAAATACTTTCAATAGATTAAAGATAAAAACAAAAGTGTAGGAAGTAAACGAAAAGCAAAGCGCACTTAGCTGAAAAAAGTAAGCTATAAATGTAAATGTTTTTCTAGTTTAACGATATCGTATATTCATTCCTGTTATTTGCAGCTGTTTTCCGGATTTTAAGATTAACGCAATTAGTTAAAGAGAATCGGTATTTTATTTCTTACTCAGATACAAAAATATATGTGGAATAATCTCGACACTGGCAGCAAACGTTATCGCATTGTGAAGTTGTTTCAGAGTCGTGTTATTGTGATTTGCTCCAGCCACGTAATATACTTCGACACTTTGGTGAATAACCCGTAACGATTGGAATTGCAGCCCTCTGCGGAACGCGGTGCGAGGCTTAGCAACCCTCGGACGAAATACGTGCCAGGTTGCGACCGAAAAACCAGGCCGCCGCCGCTATTTCCGGTACAAATGGTATCGCCTGTGCCACAGAAATTATGAAAAAATTAACGATCGACGATTATTAAAAAAAAAATGGCGAATACCATCCTATTACCTTGATCTTCGTAACCGGCACATATTTTATCAGTAGACTGGTAGTACCGGAAGAAGTCCTTGTCCTTGAATTGCCTGCATGTATCGGCCGACCTAAATGGTACGATTACTTTCTTCAAGACGTCGGGCGAGGTGGAACCCCCACTGGTAAATGTCCAACCGGCGATCTGCGATAACGAAGTATGGCGATTTACTGCTAATAGAGTTTGCAGAGGATATACTTACGACTGCCTTATTACCTTCTTTGAAGTCGTTCTGCTCGTATCTGTTCTCCCAATCGACACAGACCGGCTGCACCAGTTGCGTGATTTCGAATTTCTCTACTTCAATCAGAGCGATATCGTCGCGGTACTTAGTCAGGCTACCTTTGAAATCCTCATGCACGTAGATTGCTTTGATCTGTGGAGGTGAAGAAAACAAATCAGTTTGTCATAATTACTTTGTAGGGAATGACTACGAAATCGCAAAAATTAAACGTTGCGCAATATGATCATAAGAAAAAAACGTAATGGAAAGGGCTATGTTTTTTTCAGAAATGTTTTTTGTAGTGGTTACGACTGAGACTTAAATCCAAGATTGAAACTTCAAATTATGTCTAACATTTTTTGACAAGTTTAACGACTTTTGGTGTCTGCTGATGCATCTTAAAAATATTAACTCATGTTTACTAAAGATTACCAAACCTTTATTTTGGAAGCTATTTTCGTAATGGATGAAAGCAACACATTAGGAAATGGCCTTATTCCGAGTCATTGATAATATACTTACGTATTTTTATATTTATATGTTTTACATGTACACGTTCTATGATATATGGTGTCTATATACGTTCTGATAACGACTGGAAGTTCTAGCCATGTAGTCAAGTTAAGTTAGTCATTAAAAGTGTAAGAAAGTTTAACATAAGCAACTAGCTAAGTTTCGTGAAATTGGTGCAGTAAGTCGTGCTGTGAAGGCAAACTCGAGAAACTATTCCGGATGTAAGGAGGCGTGTAGATTCACCTAAAAATCCAATAGGAAGCTTCCTCAGGAAACTATTTTGCCATACAGTAATTGTCAGAAAAGATTTCGAAAAATATCCATATAAGCCCAAATTGATTAGATGGTGAGAGTGCAATACTCCAATCGGTTTGAAAATAACATATATACATGATAGTATTGCTGACAAATTGATAGTATTGTTGACAAATTCTTCTTCTCAGACGATGCTTGATTCTGCCTTAATTGATTTTATTAACAAACAAATAATGTGTTTATGGTCCAGTGAGAACCTTTATGTTCTGCTACAGAAACCATTAGATTCTGAAAAGGTTAGTGTTTCACAGAAAAGAACTATTCCATCATTTTTTCATGAAACGATAAACGCAGAAAGATATAGTAATAATTTATTCTAAATCTTCCTAAATTAGTTATAGAATGATGAACTAAGGAATGGATGTTTCCAATAGGACAATACCATTGCAGATAAAACCCTACAAACAACGAACCTTACATAAACATTTTGATAACCGTATTTGATTTTATTTCACGTTCTCCTGATCTAACTATTTTAGATTATTCTATTTTTCCACGACTGAAAAATACACCACACACAATACAAGAACTAGCCGAACCAATTCAAAATGTTAGCACACCTACTAGAATGAGCCTCTTCAGCTGTAGACTAAACAATATGTTTATCAGATATTGGATCAAAGATTCAAGGGTAAGTACTAGGGGAATCATTTTCTTCTAATCACTACCCGATACTTATACCCCGGTGGATTACCAATAAAAATGAATTACCTACACATAGAAACTTTTTGGAATAATACTTGAATAATTTCCCGAAAGGGACCAACACCACACACAAGGAAATATATATATATATATATATATATATATATATATATATATATATACTATGTATATGTGGGTAATTACAGAACCCTTAGTTTCTTCAAAAAGATTCTTTAAACGTAAAAAAAAAAGAAAGTTGGAAATACTTTGGCAATAAACTAAATAAGAATAGCCATATTAGCCAAGTCCGAAACACAATTAGAAAGTTTAAAGATCGAGTATAATTAACGGTAACAAATAAGAGTACATATATTAAATGATTTCCTGCTTAAATTAACTCTAGATTACGTCTTTTTGGAAATGGGTGAGATCCCTACAAAACATAGAAGAACATATGTAAAAGCCATTGAAAATAATAGGATTAAATAGTCCTATGACTGGTCATTTGAATGCTAAAGAACTTACCTTTCGTGCTTGAGCGCCGGGTTCCAAAATGTCCAACGACCGATGGTATTTTCCTGCAACCAGCGTGTACCAATTCTTATTGTAGACGACGCCTCTTGCATTGGTGAAACAATGGCCGGCTAAGGAAAGAAAGAGATAGCAATTGCATCGGGATAGGAACAAATTCATCTTGCCGATTACCGTCATCCGTACCTGATAGCACGAACGCTTTGGAAATGATTGATCCACCACAGATGGGTTGTTCCTTAGTCCAAGAAGTGTTATAGATACCCACTATCCACGGGTACTCGCCCGGTTCCGCATCGGTACCGTTTATCTCTAGTATTTCCTCTTTGATGATCTTACGTCCGCACTCTGTGAAAAGATTCGAATAAGACGTTTGTTGAGAATCGATGAATATTCTGTCGTATAACAGAAAAAGAAAGAAGAAAGTACATGTTTGTTGGGGGAAAGAAAACTGAATAGCTATAGTACTGCTTAGCTATTTACAAAGAGAATATTTCTGTATTGTGTGTGATCCACCAAAATATAAGCATCAAAATAGTAAATTAATTAACACTAAATTGAAGTAATACTTCTGCACATTATTATCCCTCTTCCCCTTTAGGTCATCAAATTAATCTCAAGCTAGCAAAAGAACCCCCAAATATATCGCTCCAACAGAGTATCGGCTACGTTCAAGATGAATAGCGACCTGCTCAATTTCGAATAGATATGACTTAGTTCGACATTAAATGGCTGGACAATAATCTGACCTAGGTGGCAAGGCTGGATGGGCTGATCCCAAATGCCGTTG
Source organism: Trypoxylus dichotomus (assembly GCA_023509865.1). Classification (NCBI taxonomy): domain Eukaryota; kingdom Metazoa; phylum Arthropoda; class Insecta; order Coleoptera; family Scarabaeidae; genus Trypoxylus; species Trypoxylus dichotomus. The sequence goes on from CM042081.1 coordinate 27,490,580, forward strand.
CTGCATTTCGGTATCTTTGGAACGTCCTGGTGGACGTAACCCGGCCTGCAAACTATCCGGACGATGGTGTTCTGTATCGGATTCTCACAATTGACTCGCTTTCCTTCTAGTAGGCATTGGACATCGTAAGTGTCTGATTGAGGAATCGAGGGGCATGTACCTTAAATGAAAACGATCAAAGACGTTCGTAAAACATATTGCTATACGCTATTTGAAAAGTACTGTTAAGTAAACATCGACAACCCGAAGATATGACTACTTATGTAGGCACAACTATCTAGATGCTTCTGAAACTAACAAATTTTGAAGCAGAGTAACTACATGGTTTCATGCGTGGCGTACATAATTTTCCAGAAAGCAAGTCAAATCAAATCTTTAACCATCGAAATAAATTAACTAAAGCGCGTGAACATGTTGAAGACTAGAACTTCGGACGATTAAAATTCAAGAAAAAAAATATGTATCGTTCTTGTACCATTTTGTGTTTTCCCGATGTTTCCTTGTAAGAAAGGCAAATACTATATGAAAACAAGAATGTGCACGTACGGGTGCAATAGGCGAATTTCGGTTCCCAGCGCCTCTGGATGCATAAGAGAGTCGTTTGATCGGACATATAATCTTTATCGCAGGTGATGATGACGATGGTAAATGGCGCAACGATAGTGTTGACATTATAGACATCGGTCGAAAGCAATTTGTAGTGGCCGTGTTCCGGGTGTTCAGGTAAAAGACAACCATCGCTGTTAAAGGCAATAATTGAATAAATAAACCGCAAAAATTGAAAAAATAAACAGTCTTACTTATAGTTAGACCTAGTGGTTACTAGATTCTACCAAGGTGCTATAAGGAAATTTGTATTCATAGCTGAGTTTAGTGGCTACTAGGACTCTATTAGCTGTAGTTGGCTATTAAAATCTTAGTAGCGCTGTAGGATATGTTTAACAGTCATTTAAAGTTAACCTACAAAACAAAAAGCGCTCCAAGTTGCACTGCAGAGATTGTGGTCGCGATTCTTCAAAAAAAAAGTTTTAAAAAGTTAACTTAGCGAACAAAATGAAAACAATTGATGTAAGTAACAATAAATCACTAAAACAGGTGGAAATATTAGGATATAAACCATTTTTAGACGAAAAGACCGTATTCCCAAAACTGGGATGATTTACAGTAGCGCATGTTAATAGACTGCTTTAGAGAAGAAATCCAGATAATTGAAAACAATCCGATTAGGATGTCATTTGGCGTCTGCATATGATGTTTTAGTTAGTAATCTATATATTGACAATTATTCTATACACCATTATATATTAATTCAAAAAAATCAAAAAAAAATAAAATTGTAATTTAGCAGGTGCTAACAAAGGCTTCCTTGACAACATTACCAACTTTATCTAAGCCCTCATTAAGTGAACAAAAATGAAATGGAAGAGTAAAATATATACGTACTTACCTGGACGCTTCTCGCTTTAATTTGACAGAAGAATCGGCATACAAACTAGAAACGGACCATTTGATTTCATCTAAAATTAAGTTCGCATATTTAAAATTCGTTCAAAATTTATATTACTTAGAACAGGATTTTGTTAGACTATCGTACATTGTTTTTTGTTGTTTTTGTATATTTTCGTGCATATTTATTTTCTATTGTAAATGAAAGATTAAGTTCTATAAACTAATTTTTCGCGATTGAAACCTAAAAGTTATATATATATATATATGTATATATATGTATATATATATATATATACATATAATAGTTTAATTTGACAGAAGAATTGACATACAAACTAGAAACGGACCATTTTATTTCTTCTAAAATTGAGTTCGCATATTTAAAATTCGTTCAAAATTGATATTACTTAGAAGAGGATTTTGTTAGACTATCGTACGTTGCTTTTGTATATTTTCGTGCATATTTACTTTCTACTGTAAATGAAAGATTAAATTCCATAAACTATTTTTTTTCGCGATTGAAACCTAAAAGTTATATAGTTGTATTTATTCATTTACTGTTTCATTTATTGTGCAAAATATATTTCACGATAAATAGGTCTTATTCTGATAAATATACGTGTTTTGCGAAAAGAAAAAGATTCATAAAGGTAGTAACACGATCACAATTTTTTGTAAAAAAAGGAATACATAAAATTATGTGCAAATTATTAATCGAAAATTCTGCTTACGAATCGTATGTCAAGAATATTTGGGAAACCCAACGCCTCGTTACTATTACTAAAGATTATGGTATTTAATTATTTAAAACAAATGACTAAACACTCGAAACTCATATATTCAATGGTATATAAAATGCTTCTGAACAAAATACAAAAAGTAATTTAATTTCTCACATACACCCTCATTTTTTGAAAATTTAATTTTTGTAACAACGGAAGGTTGGATATTATGTGAAAACAAAACAATGCGATTTATGAATACTTACGTAGTAAAGATACGACTATTAGCAGAATATGAAAACTGTGCGTCATATTTAAAGTAAATCTCAAAATAATCCAAAAGATCAACAAGAGGGTATTCGATTCGGTCACAATGTCACTGTTTAGCTATTCTTTTGCAATTGTTTAAATGCTGCATTAATTTTGCGATCTGTAAAACTACAACACTTAAAGGTAAACGGCATGACCTTCCCCAAGGGGAGCGATCGCAGATTTATGGCCTATGAACTTTTTTTTCTATTAGTTTGTAGATATTTGGTAGAGAGCGCAAGAATCGAAGTATACAGCGAAATACGCATGCGCGTTCTTAAATTACCACCATTACCATTATGTTTATATCATATTTGGCACTGTTTGTCCAGAAGCCAGGTAAGGTTATGCTTATATTGTTATTATCAGTTATTCGTTTCGTTTTTGTGAAATTGTTACATTTCGGGAACATTTCTATTCCACGTTTTGTACATAGTTTAATTTTCTGACTTAAGTGCCAGGTATGGAAAGGTTGTACAAATGAAATGCATTACTGTTTACATTTTGAATGTTGTAGTAATTACCATGAGGAACAAATGTGCTGTGGCAGGCTGCGAAAGCACGTCAAAAGAAAAGAAAATGCATCGATTCGCTAATCCGAGCGATTACGATCGTTATAAAAAATGAATACAGGCAATCAAGAACAAAGAAATAGAAGCATTGGCCTGTGAAAACTCTTTACAATTCTAATCTAGTATGCCATAACCATTTTGAGCCCAGCCACTATACTAGAAATGGACGTTTGTATCGGTGGAGTGTGCCAACGCTAAACTTGCCCATTTCAGGTACAATTCTGTTCTCTTTGATTGTAATAATTTATATTTACAATCGATGTTTTATTATATATGCATAATTACAGTTGTTAAAGGGAGTGATGATACAGAAGAAAATGTTTTTGTGGGAATGTCATCAGTTGAACATCGTATGTAATTGTAATAAAATTTAGTTATTCAATTTAATAAATGTGGTATTTTAGCACAATGTGGACCATCATCAAGCAATGTAATCATGCGAGAGAGTACATCTGCTGTGATAGGTAACTAATACTATTTTAATATTCAACACAAGGACATAATAATTTGCACTTTTACCTGGCATGCAAGTTAATGAAGACTTAGTATTGGCAAAAGAATCTGAATTGTATACACTAGGTTTGACGAGAAGAAAACCATCAGCCAGTAAGTTAATTAAATTAGTTACATATTTTACGGAATTGTAGTTAACACCATACTGAAGTATGCATATAGATACATATTTCTTTGTTTTTTATCCATATGTTCTGTTTCAATTTATTGCCGTATCAACTTTTTGTAAAAGAAACATAATGTTGCGGCCATGGTTTTTTGTCTTTGCTGGAACTTTGAAGTTTCTAAATTTCTAAAACGCTTGCATTGTCGATGCTTATCAATAATAAGATATGATGTATATATGTGTAAATGTAATTATATATATTATTTTCAGGAAGAAGTGCTGTACTTTATGAAATAGAAGGCATGCAAGTATCTGAGTTGTCGCCAAAAAAAATTTTTATATAAGCAATTATGGAAAGCAAAGAAACAGCTGCAGTGTACTTGTGGCAGGCAGTTATCAGTAAGAAGAAGGCTATTCATGGCACAGAAGACATCTAATGTATTAACTGAGATAGATTCTACGATGACTCCAATTGTAGCCAACTTTATAAAATGTCAGCTAAGAAACGTTAGTAGACAAGCAAAAGGACGCTTGAGGACAAATTAATGGCAATAGTTTTATTTAAACACAGTGGAAAACACTACAAGCTACTTTCTGAAATGTTTTCGTTGCCTTCACGAAAGACAATGATGAATTTATTAAAGAGTGTTGTGTTAAAACCAGGAATTAACAACATCTTATTTAAGCATCTGGAAAAAGTTGCAGCATCATTGAGCAATAAAGAAAAATATTGCGTACTGTTGTTTGATGAAATAGCACTTAGTCCGAATTTCCACTGGAATGTTTCCTCCGATACTAATTGAAGGCTTTGAAGATAATGGGTATGAGTGTACGCTAAGGGTAGCTGACCATGCACAAGTATTTATGTTACGTGGAATTTTTTAGAAATGGAAACACTATCTTTTATTCGTTTCTTGAGGGCACTACAAAATCTGCTTCCCTTGTTCGAAGTATAAAAGATATTATTAAAGCAGTACACAAAGCTGGTTTGCATATACTTGCAACAGTTTGTGATCAAGGCACCACCAATGTCAGCGCCATTCGAACTTTGGTAGCAGATACAAAAGCCAATTATTTGAAAAGTGGCAAATCCTTCAATGAAAATGTTTTTGCTATTGACGGCAAAGAAGTCATTCCTATTTACGACCCTCCACATCTTTTAAAGGGCATTCGGAACAATTTTCTTACAAAGAATATTGGGTATGTGAATGAAGCAGGTACCAAATGCATAGTTACGTGGAATGATGTCATCAAAGCGTATAAAATTGATGCACCTTCAGCTCGACTGCGGTTGCTTAGAAAAATTACTGACTTTCACGTACTACCATTTAAAATTAAAAAAATTAAGGTTGCATACTGCACACAAGTGTTCAGCAAACAGTATACAGCTACTATCACTCGGATGAGCCATGATAGTAAGTGTGGTTTATTTTTAATTGTCAAACCTAAGAACCTTTTGTTTTCTTCTAGGGTCACAAAGTATAGATGGATCATTAACAATGACAGATTCAGCAATTCACACTGCATATTTGTTGTCATTTTTCGATGATTTATTCGATAGTGTCAATGGTACAGCAAGAAGAAATTTCTCAAAACCACTGCGCAATGTTGTTACTAATGAGTCACAACATATCCACTTTTGGAACAAGGCCATTAAATTGTTACAAAACATACGATTCCTGGATGCAATTGGGAGATGGGCAAATTCTCCACCATTATTAAAGAACTGGATATTGACACTGCAATCATTTAAATTGCTTCATAAGAAGATAAGAGATATGGGATATACAAATTTTTCTCCTAGATCGTTTAACCAAGATCCCTTGGGAAATTATTTTGGACAGATTAGGATGTGTGGTGGCAGGAATATTAGTCCTAGTCCCACAGCCTTTAGTCATTTTTTCAAGGGATTATTGGTAAAGAATTTTGTTTCACCACATTCTCTTGTATTTAACACACTTATTCCATTATGTGCCCACAAAAATGTTTTTGCAATAATAAATACTATCGCAGACAGACACTTACCTTCGACTACATTAACTGTGCAGAACATAAAACTGACTTTAAAAGGTGTACGTTAAACAAATTTATCAGTTTAATTCACAACTACTTTAAAGGCCTTAATCGGGTTCTGCAGAGCAAAGAAAGCCGATATGTTTTGAATGATACTTTGTATAATCATTGTAAAAATAGGTATATGAAAATAAAAAGCAAACATTAGCAAAGAAGAATCCTGTATTTTGATATCCTTTCCACGATGATACTACAGAGTTCTTAGATATAGCACATTAATTTAAAATGCGATAAATTTCGAAAATTCGTTATTTGTTCTGTAATTCTGGTTGGTTAAGATATGAATACATTGCTTTCCAAGAATATTATGGAAGTAGTTCTATTTTGGAAATATACATACCTATTTCTGCATACATGTTTTATTGTGTAACAGATATTCTTGCTATATTCGCAATATATATATTATCTCTGATCTTCCCAAACAATCACGCTAGACTAGAATGTTTGACCTTGATAAAATGAATACAGAACTATGAATACTTAAAAAAAAATGACCGAGTTCCTTAGCTTTTAAAATCTTACGGTCCATGAAAGCTTATTGTAAGTTATTAGATGCTAAAGTAAACTTTTATCGTACCCAACGATTGCAGCTATTGCAGTAAACCCCATGCCACATAAATTAATAATTTATTGGAAATACAACGTTTCATCTAAAATTGAGTTCGCATATTTAAAATTTGTTCAAAATTGATATTACTTAGATAGGATTTTGTTAAACTTTCGTACGGTATTTTTTGTTGTTTTTGTGTATTTTCATGCATAACAAATGAAACAGTAAAGGAATAAATACAACTATATAACTTAGGTTTTAATCGTGAAGTAGAACTTCTAAGTTCTACTGTAAATAAAAGATGAAGTTTCATAAACTAATTATTCACGATTAAAACCTAAGTTATATAGTTGTATTTATTCCTTTACTGTTTCATTTGCTTTGCAAATCTTTTATGATAAATACGCCTTATTTTGATAAATATACATGTTTCGCGAAAAGAAGAAGATTTATAAAGGTAACAGCACGATCACAACTTTTTGTAAGAAAAAGGAATCCATAAAATTAAGTGCAAATTATTAATCGAAAATTCTGCTTACTAATCGTACGTCAAAAATATTTGGGAAATCCATTGCTTCCTTGCTATTATTAACGATTATCGTATTGTAAACGTTGATCTTAGAATGTGTATGTAATGTTTGGTCTGATACACTTTGTAGACGTTGATCCAGGATATTTAGTCAGTAGCAGTGTCAAGAAGGTAGTTGGACACCTTTTTGGATGATGGAATATGTAAAATTAAATCGTGTCTATTTCGTTTGATTAGATTTAAGAAACTATTTAAGACAAATGTAAATCTATTTTTCTTTACTACCAGTATTATAGTGCCCAAGAAATGTAAAACATATCATTTTTAAAAAATGAGTGTAAATGTGTAAATAGTGTAAAAGAGTCGTAAAATGTAATAAATAAATAAAATAAAATATATGCGCTTTGCATATAATCCGGTCTCTATTTATTGTATATATGTATATACGTAAATAATCCTATTATCAGTATGATTATTATATCATTATTTTCATCATCATTCATCATTATATAACATTTCACTACCTCTCTTTAAGAAGATATCGCACAAATTGGTTTGTTCGTAAATATGTTTAGGATATTCCTGGAATTACGAGGAATTTTTTTTGTATATTTGGAAACTACAAGTGAGTAGTTATTGCAAAAAAATTAAGTTGTATCTATAGTATATGATTGCACAAATGAGTAAGTAGCAATAATTAACTAGGAAATTAAAGTTCCAGTGGTAATATAGGTTTATTCAAAATATTAACAAGATTCTGTAACATGAAACAAATTTTAATTGTATTGCAGAATAATTAAGATTAAGAAATGGAAATAAGATGTTTGTGGTAATAGAGACTTGTATACGTAAAGAAATGTTCTCAGATTTTATAGGATGGTATTCTGCATTTATAATAAAGTAAAAACAAATAGATGGGCAAAATATTTAAATTAGGATGATAATAGCGAATTACTTGCATCCTTTTGATTTTCTTCACAGCTATTTGCAGTCTTTGATCGCTATAGTTGCTTAACCGTTTGGAACTAACTACGTCTGTTTCCTAGATGGCGCATTGCATATATACATTGACGCCGTGCGCCATCTGGGAGACACCCAAAGGTATTTTCAAACAGTTGAATAATTATAACCACGGGGATATTTTCATCATACAATGCTGTTTTAATATCGTTTAGTTTTGCTTTCCGCTAAAAATGTTTCATCAGAGGCATAGAACAACTATAGCGACTATAACTGATCAGAGGCTAAACAGAGTGCGCGCATCATCAATGCGAAAATGTGCAAATGTAAAATAAACTGTTTTGTTTGGTCTTTCATACTTTATTACTAGAAAAGAAAAACACTTTATACGTTGTTATACTTTCTTTAACTGTAGTGAAAAGTGTTATTTGTTTCATCGATATAAATGGACCGTATTTTTAACAGTGCATTGTGGTAATAAACCAGGAACACTTGAGATGTCTATTTCTAATTTATAGAAAAGAAACCAATTCCAATAGATTCATACCATTGCAACAAAGAATGTCCGCGATTAATTTTCTGTTAAGTAAGAGCAGGTATGACAAAGAACTAAAATACATCAAAGATGTCTTCTACGGATGTTGATCGTATTTTAAAGAAAGTCCAATATAAACAACACATTAGAATTTCAATGACTTTGATATTAACAAATACCGGTAATAAGAACATTATAGCATTAGCTTCTGACCCAACAGTAGAAAGGTTAAGTGAAATTTTCCACCAACTAGACGTAAACATGTCTTTCGTATCAAAAAACGGCTTAGAAAACCTTTTAGGCAATCCCAAAGATAAATCAAATATTATGAGGTCTGAAATTTACCAAATCGCTTGCAAAGATTGTGATGTAGTTTACATTGCACAAACAAAAAGGAGTATCGAACCAAGGTTTAAACAACATATTAGATACTATCATTTCGATAAACCATAATTATCTAGCGTGGCAGAGCATATGGTACAATCCGGACATGATATTGAATTAAAATATCTTGAGCTACTTAAAAATGTAAATTCGTGTACAGAATTAGAGGCGTACGTAACAATATTTATGAAAAACAAAAAAACTCACTATGTACAGAACTACCCCCACTTGCACACTCTTTTTGATTTATTACTTGATGGCACTAATTGCATGGAGTCAAAATGTTATTTGAAGAAATACATTCTACTAAAATTGTTCAAAAATGTACAAAGATCAATCTCAAATATAAAGTAAGTATATTCTTATTTATTTATTGAAGCTGTTGAATATTTAGCTGTCAAAGCAACATGTGTTGTTTGATATAGGAATCGACGGTAGGTATATTATTACATTATTTTCGCTATAATATTGACCAGTTAATTCCCTGTACACTAAAACGTATTTGCAACGGCTCGAAAATAAAACACGTCGAAAATTGCCAGGGATGTACGAAATTCGTATATTCTTTATTTGAAAAGTCTGATATAAACGATTTTGTAGTTTAATACCAAGTTCTTGGATTGTATTTACTCTCGCTATGTCCAGCTTTCGGATTTAAACTTGTAGAAGAAACGATATTCTTTTGTCTTATTTTTTATTCAGGTGTAAAAATATACGTGGAATAATCTCGACATCGGCAATAGAGCATATCACGTCGTCTTGGACATTCACAGCCGTCTTCGTGTGATTCCCTCCAACCACGACGCATATTTCGATACTTTGGTGAAGAGAGCGAAATGATTGGAATCGCACCCGGCTTGAGAACGCGGTGCGAGGCTTACCACCGCTCGGACGAAGAACGTTGTTTCTTTCGACCGGAAAAAGAGACCGCCGCCGCTATCGCCGCTACAAACGCTACTGCCTGCGGAAAAGAAGTTATGATAAAGTTAGTGATTGATTTGCCATTTAGAATCAACGAGCAGTATGCATCCTAGTACCTTGATCTTTGTAACCGGCGCAGATTTTATCAGTAGAGTAGTACTGTTGGAAAAAGTCCGGGTCCATGTATTGCCGGCACGTATCAGTCGATTTAAACGGTACGATTAATTTTTTCAAGACTTCGGACGGGGACGAACCTTCAGTGATAAATCCCCAGCCAGCGACCTGCGACCGATAAAAATATAGAGCGATGAGGACGTTCTACTACTACGTACGGTTTGTAGAGGATGTACTTACAACCGCTTTGTTATCTTCCTTGAAGTCTTTCTCCTCGTATATGTTCTCCCAATCGACACAGACTGGTTGCACCTGCAACGTAACGTCGAATTTCTTCACTTCGATAAGAGCGATATCGTCGCGGAACTTAGTCAGACGACCTCTGTAATCCTCGTGCACGTAGAGCCTTTCGATCTGTTGTGGCGAAGAAAACAAATTAGGTTGTTATTGCTTTTTTATGTAGACAAAAGGACGAAATTAGTAACTATTGTAGGATTTCAAATAAGAAGTCATACTTGCAAAACTCTACATTTCTAGCCAATCTTTCGCTCATCTACTTAACTGAATTAATTTTGTTTACACCTTGGTCAAAAAAAGGTAGTTTTGCGTAAAAATGTGAAAATTCTCGAATATTTTTTTTGTAATCTCAAATTTAACGCCGAAACAAGGAAGAGTTTAAAAGGACGATCTTTCACGAAACATATTTATGCAAGACTGATAATATATTAACTGGAAAAGATATCTCAAACATATACCATTCACAGGTATAGCAGTAAACTCCACTCACACAAATTAATTATGCGGAACGCAGCGTTTCGAGAGCACGTGGGCTCCCATTGTCAACCGTGTTACCGACTGATCTCTCAGTCGAGTGAGAGATCAGTTGCGTTTTGAAGTTTTTAAAATTAATAGAACAACATGTAAGTGCATGAGTTGTGTGTTTACCTATTTCACAAAGTTTTGAGATGTAAATGTCATACCTCGATTTTGATTATCTAGGACTTGTGAATTGTCACAGTTTTTTTTTTGCAGGAATAACTGTGTTGGTCCCATAAATTAGTTATTACTTATTACTGTGTCTGCGATTCCATTTTATTCCGCAATAATGACCTACAGGAGGCTACTTACAAGAAATTACAGACCTTGTGTTTAAATAGTTCAGTAAGATCTTAATGTAAAACACAGTTGGTAGCAATCTATATATAGGTATAGATGTCGTGTGAGAATTGTAGAATAGAAAGAAGGCATTTTTTATTTATTTAAATTAAACATTTAAAACAGAAGAGTTGTTTAGAGATTTATTGAGCAAGTAGAATTGATATCTAACACTTGCTAAATTAAGTAGAAGATTTGTTACATTTCCTAAAACTGAAGAACAAAAAAACTGTCAAAGGAATTTTATAGTATCGCATTATTTTCAAGAGTTATTGGAGTTATTATATTATATTACAAGTTTCTAATGTATTTTGTCGGTGGAAATGGTGCTGAACTTTTCCGTAAACAGAAAATCTTACTTTTCAATGATCAATTAAGTGTTGTTGCACGATGGCTTGGATCTACATATGATTCAACTATTTTCAGTAATGGCAACATTTTGGCTGAATTCGAAAGCCATCAGTATCATTATTGTATTTTATTAGGTAAATATAACGCCTACTTTAGAAATCTTTGGAAATACTAGATCTCTTTTTGTACATGACGATATTGAAATCAAACAAAAAACAATGTCCTCATATTTTTTTAATCCAATTAAAACATTTCTAACGCTTGTAATTGTTTATTTTTTTTCATTCAATTATATCCCTATCTTTCTTTATGAACGATAATACGGATACTTTCTCCTCAACTGTAAAATTCGGGGTTCCATGATTCTCAAATTGTGTATAATTAATATCTGATTAACAACCGCATCATTTTTAAATGTTTTTAAAGAGAATTACACCACTGGATGCAGTTTATTTGGCAAAAACCGCTTGGGACCAAGTAACCAAAGAGACAGTTCAAGATTGCTTCTGCAAAGCAGGATTTAATCATGTAAATATGCAAAGTGAAGATCAGTTGACTGAGGCTGATACATCTGACCTAGAAGATGATTTGCCTCTTAATGTACTTTCAGATATCCTTAAAAATAATAATTTATTGAAATTGACGGATAATGAAAACCTTAATGATTTTTTGAACGTAGATGAAGATCTGTATGTTGAAGATCCAGATTCAAAACAAGAAATTGCAAATCCAATTGAAATACAAGAACTTTCGGAAGATTCTGATGTCGATGAGGTTCCAGTGCCAAATTATGGTAAAGCTATTACCCTGATCAAGTAGCTCAAAAGTTTTGTCGAAAATCACGGAGATACAGAGTCTTTGGAGCTTCTTTCTAAATTAGAAATACGATTTCAAGACGCCATTTTAAAGAAAAAGAGAAGACAAACAACAATATATGAATTTTTGCGTCCTTAAAGTGACTATTCATTTCATTGTTTTGTATTACATACTACATCTATGTACATATATTATACTTTGTATGTATATATCTAAAGGAAATAAACTTTTTTTTCTTAAGTTTAAAGTTTCTTGTTTATTTTAAAAACATTTATATACATATACGATTTAAATGACCCAGTTTCTTTAATATATTCATTTTTCGTTAAAACACGATTTTTGTATCTACTACATATTTCTTTTATGCGGACACTCATCCTGAACGGACATCTTCAGTTGGTCCCGTTGGTGTCCGTTCAAAGGAGATTTCACTGTATATATAGTAGAACCCGGTTACAACAACTTCGGCTGTAACGACACTCCTTTTTTAGCGTCAAATTTTAAGCGGTCCCGTACTTTATTACTCAAACGTACAGGGAAAAACCAGGTTTTAGCGTCAATAACCTCTGATATAACGACAAATATTTACCACTTGAGGTATGCATTTATATTATCATTTATGGCTTAATTCCCGGTATTTGCCTAGCCTGCAACCGACCGTTCGGGGATTCCAAGAATATTACCGTTCGTTGAATTAACATTTCTTGGAATTTGCCTAGCCTGCAACGTTCGACCGTTCGGGGATTCCAAGAATATTACCGTTTCTTGCAATGCGCCAGGCAAAGTTCGTAAGAAATTTCCTCAGTCGGCATTTGAATCGTGTGAGTGAAACATCGAGATATCTTTATCGAAAATGTCAGGTTTAAAGCGAAAAAGTTTAAGCGTGAACGACAAAGTCGCGATAATCAAAGCAGTCGAAAGTGGAAGGAAGAAAGCGGACGTGTGTCGCAAATTTGGGTTAGTTAATTCTACGATTTGTACAATTGTAAAAAATAAGAATAAAATCATGAAAAGGTTGAAATCGACGAAGCGCTTATTACGTGGTTTAAGCAATGTAGAAGTGCAAATTTACCCGTTAATGGATCACTGCTTATGCAAAAGGCCGAAGAATTTGGAAGTTTATTTGGAGACACAAATTTTAAGTGCAACAATGGGTGGCTGGAGCGTTTCAAACGGACACATTCAATAACGTTCGGAAAAGTGAGCGGTGAAACGAAAAGTGTTAATATGACAGAACCAGAGACGTGGCTAAATGAAGTGTGGCCTAAATTAAGACAAGATTATGAAGACAATAAAATTTACAATGGCGACGAAACGGGAATTTTTTATAAACTTCTTCCAGATAAGACTGAGGTTCAAAGGCGAAAAATATGTAGGCGGTAAACTAGCCAAAGAACGGCTAACTGCATTTGTGTGGGCTAATATGACCGGTACGAAGAAACGTAAAATTTTTGCTATAGGAAAGTCAAAGAAGCCACGCTGCTTCAAAAACAAAAAACACTCCCAACAAATTAGTGCGCAAACAAAAGAGCATGGATGACTTCAGAAATCTTTGAAAATGAAATTCGAAAATGGGATGAAGAACTTAAAGGTAAAAAAAATATTGCTTTTAGTCGATAACTGCCCAGCACATCCATCATTAGCCCACTTAAAAAATATTAATGTGTTTCTGCCCCCAAATTGCACTAGCATCCTTCAACCCATGGACCAAGGCGGGTATGGAAAAGAACGCACCATGTGCTGTTTCACTTCTCGACACGTTGGACTTTTTAGAGAAGGCTTGGCGTAGTATAACCTTTGAGACTATAGCAAACTGCTTTAGTTATTCAAGATTAAGAAATAATCCAGTTTGTGACAACTTAAATGAAGATGACGTTCAGTTATGTGAACTTATTTAAAAGTGGCAGCAAAATCATAGTGACGAAAACCAGTTTTGTTTCGATGACTTTGCATCCGTGGACAGTTGCCTTATTACGTCGGGAATGCGTTCAGATTCTGATATCGTGGAGGACATAAAACAGCGGAATAACGAAAACGATAATGAAATCGAAGAGGGAGAAGATTCATGCGACGAAGCAGAACACGTACCGACAAACCAAGAAGCCCTAAGTGCCATAACACTTTTAAAAACTTATTATAGACAGCGAGAAACGTCACCTCAAATTATTGATAAAGTGAAAGAATTAGAATTAGAATGGATATAGAAAACCAGTTTTGGCGTGCAAAAACTGTGCAACAGGAAATTACAGATTTCTTTCATTAGACAAACAAATTAGTATGTACCTACATGTGTAAGGTTATATGGTTAAGTACATTAAATTAATTAAATTCACATATGTATCTGTTTACCACCGGCAATATTGTTTCCCATCAATTCTTGTATAAAAATTCGCTCCCGTGACTGTCGTTATAACCGGGTTCTACTGTATATATATTTATTTTCATTGTATATTAATTTTGTATTCTTCCTTGTCTGACAATAAATTATTTTATGTTCATATAATTTGTACTATTAATTATACACGTGTGCATATTTGTGTTATGCCGATGTCTGTAATTTAACATTCTGCATAGAACCTTAAATATCTCAATAAAAGATTATATATCTAAGGCTATTTGCTATTGTACATGATTCTTTTGTTTGAATGTAATAAATCACTGACGTTTTGTATTAACGGATATGTACATGTTCCTACCTACGATATTTGTGTTTGAGCATAGTTTTTAATGGTTTGCATGTTTTATATCGTGTAAGTATAACAAACGAAATCTTATTAACCAATTAGTAGCAAAATGTAACTCAAAACGAGCTTTTTACTTCGCATTATTTTGTCAGCAACTGCTACAAAAACTGCAAAGAAAAAAGTTTTATTTCAAATATATGTCAAGCATTATAAAGTAGCCGTTTAAATTCCCCGTCCTTTTACTTAGGATGAAAAGTATACAGCAGCGCTGATGTAAACTTGTTCTAACAATTTAACATGGGACTTATCCATCTACAGTTATTTATGAACTTACCTTTCGTATTTGAGCGTCCGGTTCCGAAACGTCCAACGAGCGATAGTATTTTCCAGCAGCCAATAAGAACCCGTTCTTATCGTGGACAACGCCTTTTGTATCGGCGAAGCAATGGGCGGCTATAAGAAAGAGGCAACGATTGATTTGGAGAAGGAATTTCGCGTAACAGTTTTATTTGGTCGCTATTCGTACCTGACAGCACGAACACCCTTGAAATAATTGATCCGCCGCAGATGTGCTCTTTATCAGGCGAAGTCGTATTATAAATGGCCACCATCCACGGGTATTCGCCTTTTTCCGCGTTAGTACCGCCTATTACAAGCGTTTCCGCGTTGATGATCTTACGTCCGCAGTCTGTAAAGAGATGGAAAAGAAGTTTAGTCCGTCTTAAATAAAACAAAAGAGAGATTCGAATAAGACGTTTATTGAGAGAATTGATGAATATTCCCAGTCGTATAACAGTGAAAGATTGTACATTGAAATGATGATAATAATTTTGATGAAGAAGACAGATGTTTAGGCGAGAAAAGAAGATGTGAATTATAAATAAAACTATAAGCAGTTAGTTGCGCTTAGTTATTTACAAAATTATGTCTATTTCTGTATTAACAAGAAATTAATATACGCAAAAGTATAAACACGAAAATAGCAAATTAATTTATCGTATTATTACTTTTGCGCGTCTACCTATCTTCCTAGCCAACCAAAACTTTACGTTTGGGATGTTAAAAGTCATCAACTCAGTTTTAGGCTACCAAACGAAAACGTCGGCTGCCGGAAGCGACCTATTTCTATTCTTAACGTCTGACGTCCAACACTTTATTGACATAGGGATCTATTTCTATCCCTTTCAATAGAGGATCGGTTACGTTCAAAATGACCAGCGGCCGCCCGAATATCAGATAGATAAGGCTTAGTTCGACCTTAGGTGGTTGGACAATGATCTGACCTGGGTAGCAAGGTTGGATGGACGTGTCCCAGTTGCCGTCCTTGCATTCCGGTATTGTCCAGGCATTGGGATATTTGTAATACGGCTTGCAAGATATCCGAACGGTGGTGTTCTGTACCGGATCCTCACAACTGACTTCTACTCCTTTCAAGCGGCATACGGCGTCGTAGGTGTCGGATTGGGGAATGGAGGGGCATGTACCTTAAACGAAAATGATCAAAGAAATTCGTCGAAACATATTGTTAACGCTGTTTCAAAAATACGGATAAGCAAACATCGGCTACCCAAAAATATAACTACCTATAGAGGTGTTTCGCGAGTAATTGCATTGATTGGCATATGAAAAAGCGTTTACCGCAAAATTCTAAAAACTTGTTAATTTACTAAAGTCAACATGTAACGGATGTTTTTCAAGAGGTGTAGAACTTTAAAATGAAACAAAACACAAAATTCATGGTCATTGCCGTGGTATTGGCCTTATTGAAAATAGAATTTAATGCCGTTACTGTTTAAATATGATATTGCGGCATATTGGTGCCGCTGCTGGCTCGAATGAAGCGCCATCTGATACCGTATATCGGTAGTAACGTGGTTAATGTTGGCTGCCAAGCGGTTCAAAGTCATATTATATATTCCGTGATAAAATAATCTAGAGGTGCCGAGCGCTGTCACATGTTGCGCCGACTTGTTGAATCCAAACCTCCACCGCATTAACATAATTTCAATTGGGGACTGAAAAAATCAACAATTATATAGTGCTCTTCGTTGATCGTAACGTTATGGCATCGTCTTTTAAAAAAAATATGACCCAATGAATACACCAACCCATCAAGCAGATGAAAGTGATTTTTTTGTGGGCATAATGACGTCGCACAACGTTCGCAAAATCTTTCACAGCTTTAGTTGCTGTGCACGATGGCGAATCGACTCAACACTTCGCTCCATACCAGAAATAACTTGTGCGGTATGCACTGTACGTCTCTGTTGATGCGCATTATTAATTAGAGTATACGCGGTGAGAAAACAATAGTTCATTGAATAACGTGTTCGGATGGACGGTTTATGTCGACCGTAAAATGGACGTAGCGCACGGTAATTTTGCGAACTGAACCAAGATTTTCGAAGCAAACCTGCACAATTTGCAAGCGTTGTTCCGGCATAAGTTTATTCACTGTGGAATGGCAAAACATCTGAGCGCTAATCAGCTGTCAATTGTCAAATTGCCAAATTGAAAAAGCAACCTCTTAAAAAACGCCCATTGCTACTGATCTGAAGTATTTTCAATAATTTGAAAACTTTGTTACTTGAAATGAAATACTCTACAGGGTGTATCATCACGAGTTTTGATTAAAAGGGTATGGAAAAATAATGAGAACTGCGTTCTGAAATTTGGCAGCCAGTCCACTTTCAGTAGGAAATATTACTCTTATGGATACCGTTGCCAGAGCTATATGACTACTTAATTTTCTATATATTCTTGCTCGGAATACAGTAAGTTTCACGTTGGTAACACGGAAATATTTTATACTATATACATAATACTACGTGAAACATGCATATTATATTTGGAAAAAGATATGCACATATGTATTTAAACACGATTCAATAACATCCAACCAGACATTCTTAATTTTTCCGGGAATTAAAGTCGGTAATTTGGGCAATCAAGACCATATCTGCATTTATTAGCTTGAAAAACTAGTGAATGTGATATTTATTCTTGGATAACGCTATCGATAATATGATACTATGATATATACTTACTTGATAAAAATGTAAAATGACGTAAAATACGTAGTAGGCGAAAATAAAAACTGGCAGAAATACAAACAGAATGACATATGCCGATAAAACGTCAAATAAACTGGCATCAATCCCAGTAACAGAAAAGGGCCGGAAAATACAAATATGCATCAGAAAAGAAAAATGGCGACAGCCCATAAGAACAATACTATGGTAGTTTTGGGATAGGTTCTCTCGATTGAAAATATTTTCAGAAATTTTGTACTTCGGATTATACAGCAAGTAGGTATCAATTTTATTTTTATTTCAAATAGATCCCGCTAATTGTTACAGATTAAACTTCACACCACGTAAATTAATTATTTATTCGGCACGAGGCGTTTGAGGAACACATGGACTCTCATTGTCAACCGAGTTACCGACTGAATTGTAGAAATACATGCGATATTTCCTACATAGACTCTAAAAGCTTTCAAATTACCAAGTGTTTTCAACCTATTGGGTGGTCCCATATAAATCTATTCTAAAAGAAGAAAACGAAAAGATCCGTATCTTTTAGCAGGACATATTTACTATGGTAGTAAGTCTATCAAATTTGAATACGCAATTGAAGATAGTTCTCTGTTGAGCAAGGTCCTTTTTCATGAATATTGTTTCGTACGCGTCCAATTCTCTAGAAGAATTTACATTTTTAAGGAGGATGCCGCACTAGATATACTTACGAATGCAATGCACAAACCCCGGTACCCAATAGTTTTGGTTACAGAAGAACAAGCTGTTATTTGCGCTGAGCACATAACCTTGATCACATGTGATGGCAATGACGCTAGATGACCCTACGATCGCGTTAACTTTATAGGTCCCACCAGAAGTCAATTTGTAGTAGCCATTCTGTGGATGTTGAGGTAGCAAACAACCAGTACTATTAAATGCAATAAATGGATAAATAAACCGCAAAACTTCGGAAAAAAAGATACTTACGCTGGTGTTACAGGCGGTGTTACCGTTGATGTAGTAATAGGCTTGGTGGGGCCACATCCCACTTCATCTGAGCCATCTGCGCAGTCCATCCGTCCATTGCATCTTGCGGTTTTGTGCACGCAAGCGCCGTATGCGCATCGATACAAGTAAGTCGGACAGATTAAACCAATGCAGGAGTTTTCTGTTTCGTCGGAACCGTCGGGGCAATTCTTAACGCCGTCGCAAACGTCCAAATTATCGATACAGGTACCATCTTTGCAACGGAACTCGAAACTAACGATTAGAACGAAATATATTGAGGAAATTATCGAAACGCATATTTACAACTAAGAAAAGAATTACTTCCTGCAAGTATCCGAAGCGACGGCGGTACAACCCGGCCCATCCTCGTCCGAACCATCGGCGCAATCCCTTACCGCATTACAGACTTGATTTTTCGATATGCAAGCGCCATATTTGCATTGGAACAAAAACGAGGGGCAACTAGTGTGACCAAAAAAGACCGATTAAGTAGGCAGTTCGTTAACATAGTTTCAGCTTGTTAAATAATCACAATTTTCGTTTGTTCGTAGTTGGCATTTCTAAGTGTGGCTTGTTTTGTTATGTCGGTGTAGTTTAGTAGTTATAGTCTAGTAGTTGAAGTGGGGAAAATGTTATGAATGTAAATAGCGTTCAAATGAATTTTACCTCTATATTTGTCGTAACTTGTACTACTTTCCGTTGTCAATTTAACAGCGTATTTGTCATGTCATTCAAATAGCTTTTACCAAACAAAATTTATAGTAAGAGTTTCAGTAACAAGCCAAGATAAAATTTCAAAGACTACTTTGAGGTAAAATTTATTTGAACGCATGTTACAAGATGTGTACAAGTGGTCCATGAAAATAATATATAGCAAATACAATAGAATTTTTGTTTCATTACTAGAGTATAGTCAACAATGGTTTTTGTATGTACATATATTTCAATGAATGTACTCAATAAACTAAATAACTTAAATAACATATCTGAAGAAAACTAAAATAGGTGTACCAACACAGTCAATATAGAGTATCAACGATAGTTTAAATTTTCCACTGTAGATTTTTAAGCATTTCACATGTTCAGAATGGCTATTGTCATCATGTCATTATTTCTCAAAGTCCTGTGCGACACGTTATTTATATTCATTTCACTTATTATTTGCTTTGTTTCTATTTGAAATCTGTTCTTTTTAAAACTAGTGTTTAACATTCCAAGCCCGTTTTTATGAATTTATATTAAATTGAGATTGAAGATTTATTTTCAATATTTTATCATCCGTACATTATGTATTTGAGATGTCACTGGCAAGGATTTCAAAAACAAATCGACAGCCTGGCGAAAATTTAACAAGGCGGGAATTTCAAGCTAGTGCAGTCATTTAAAATCACTGTATTTTTTGATCGCACTGTATTTTAGGAGATGCAACAAAAACGCGATACAGAGAAACGGTATCAAAAAATGCATACAAATTAAAGATATGTATACATAAAAGCTATTCTTTACTAAATTGTATATCGATTGAAGAATTTTAAAACTGAAATTGGCTATAGTTCCGTATAAGGGGCATCGAGTTAGCGATTTTAATGGATTTTTGCGGAAAGCTCACGTTTTGCTGTGTTTGAAATGGCCCTTCTTTTTTTTAGAAGTTTAGTGTAAGGTACCTAAAAATCGATTTAAAAAGAGCTATTTCTAGGTTATGTTTAGAGGTGTTGAGTCATAGTTTACGAAACTTAAGTTGGTACAGTTAGTTTGGCCTAAAAGTTACTAAAGCGGATAGTAAACACTGATAAGCGGTAAAATTTCATTTGAATATTGGGGAATAATTTGTTGTATAATATTTACTATTCCATATTTTTTATTTTTGTATACAATATAGGTAAATAGACTATTACTGATTTGAAACTGTATTACATTATTGTGAAGTTCTTAGTCTTTTTTCTTAGTTCGGTACAGTTTTTGTGTAATCCTCGTAGTAGTAATTAGTTGATTGCGTTCAAAACCAAACTAATTCATTTATTTATTGTATTGCGCATGTTATAATAAATAATATTCGCTAGAAAATTATTGCCTTTATTATTTCTGCCCTTGTTTCCCTGCTAATTGTTTTCTATAATGAGACCCATAGAAAAAAGACTGTGAGAACTTATACCCAATAATGTAGTACAGTTTCAAAACATTTGTATATAAAAATAAAAAATATGAGAGTGAATTTTATATAACAGATTATTCTCCTATATTCAAATGAAATTTTACCGCTCATCAGTGTTTACTATTCATTTTGGTAATTTTTAGGGCAAACACAATAAGCACCAACTTAAATTTCTTGAACTATGACTCATACACATCTAAACATAATCTAGAAATAGCCCTTTTTAAATCGATTTTTAGGTACCTTAATCTAAACTCCTAAAAAAACACAGCAAAGCGTAAGCTTCCCGTTAGAATCAATTAAAATCTTTAACTCGATGCCCCTTATACGGAACTCCTACCCTGAAATTTAACAAGAATACTTTTACGCATTTCAGATTTGTGACTTGATTGCCAGTATTATCAATCATACCCAATCTGTCATTATCATAACAATAGGTTATATGTAAAGACATATTAGTGGTTTTTGTTTTATTATAATAACTAGAATGTACCACAAAAAATGGTATTTAAGATACCTTGCTAATGTATCTGTTACAGACTCACCGAACATTCCCACATTGCGTTCTAGTCTCATCAGAACCATCCTGGCAATCAGCAATGCCATCGCATAGTTGCTCTGTTGAAATGCAATCTCCAGAGCCGCATTTGAAACTAATCAAGCAAGTCATGTATAATATTACAAGTACCTATTATATTGTTGCTATACTTACTTGCATTCTTGCCTTTTCTGACGAACAATCACACTCAAGTTCTGATTTCCATTTGAAGAGCACATTTCATATTCTTCATCGGAACCATCTACACAATCTTCTTTGCCATCACACATGTTATCTTGAGAAATGCATGCTCCGTATGTGCATTTGAAAAGATAGGGCGAACATCTGAAGTGGAACCAATCGTGCAATATCAGTTGGTAATGCTAAGTAAAAAATACTTACACAATATGTGAGCATAATTTGTGAGTTTCGTCAGATTTATCATTACAGTCCACAGCTCCATCACATCTAAATAGTGCACTAATCACTTCCCCATTTTTGCATATGAAACTATCGGGTACGTCTCCCTCTTCTGTAGTGGTAATATTTTGCCTAAAACGATAGTAAGTTACTTTAAACACCGAATAACTTTAATAATTTATCATTATACATATAATGCTTTTGTTTTATTGATTTCTAAGATATAATTTCAAAAAGAAATGTGAAAATACACTTACTTATTCGACGTTTCTCGTTTAAATTTGGCAGAAGAATCGGCGTACAAACTAGCGACTGACCATCCATTTGAAAAGTTAATCTTATCTAAAATTGAGTTTTTGAATGTATTCAAATTCGTTTTAATATGATAGGAATTTTATACATCTCTGGTTTGTGCACTGCTTAGAGTACTAGATTTTAGTGCGTATTTAAATTCTGCTATAAATCAACGTTTAAACTGATTTTCATAATTAAAACTTTGAAGTTATATTTATTTGTATATCATTTCATTTGTTATAGAAAGTATTTTTGATAAGCAAGCCTTTTTGTTGATTTTTCGTACGTAAACTGAATCGATAACGAACGTAATCTTTTGCAGAAAATTGCGGTTTGCGATACACTTACAAATGTGTTTCTATGCTATCTATCATCTCTTAAGAGAAATATATAAAATTACTAATCGAAAATTCTACGTATTAGTTGTACGTCAAGAATATTTGGGAAATCCATTATCTATTACTTTTACTATTCATTGTTATTTACCAGAGTACCGTATTTAATACGAAAACTATTTGGATAGGTATAATTAAATATAATAATAATAATTAAATATTGGTGTGAAAGAACTGAGATACTGTCCAAAACCGGTTTGAAGATATGTTTTATAAATAAAATATCATTATTTCTACGTCGTTAGAAAACTAATTTAAATTCCTACATGCACGGGGATTTTTGGGTATTTAATTTTTACTAAATCATAAAAAATTGAATTTTAAGATGCAATACGATTTATCAATACTTACATACTACAAATGCGGTTGTTAGAAAGATATAAACGCTGTACATCATATATTTAAAGTGGTTGTAAAATATTCCAAAGTATAAAAAAAAGATGGTCAAAAAGAAGGTATGAAACCAATCACACTATCACTATCTAGCTACTATTTGGCAATCGCTAAAACGCCACATTAATTTCGAATTGAAAACACATCAATTTACAAAATGTACAACACTAGAGATAAAGGACATGATCTTCACGAGCAAACACATGAGATTACAATGCTTGACCCTGTTAAGGTCAGCGCCGAACTACAGAAGCTTAAATGTTAAAAAGAACGACTGAGTTCTTCAATTTCCCATATAATCCCGCGGTCACTGGAAATTTATTAGTACGTTGACGTAATGCGTATTTGGCGCCAAAATAATATTTAATTTCAGGTTCCGATTTCTACATTTTGGTTGTCGCCTAAATGATTACGTAATAATTACGGGTTAATCAGCATTGCGTATATGCGCCATTAATAAAAAAACTGCGGAAGACGATGGCAACGAAATAGTTTTTTCTAGCTAAAAGTTTATTTGATATGTGCATTACACGCACAATAAATAACCTTATTATCAATATTTGATGACCTTTTCTTATAAGAATTACGTAGTATACTTTTGTAAAGATATTCCCGGAATTAGATAACAAAACAACGTAATGTCTTTACGTTTCAAAATTATAAATGATTTTTAATTACGGTGACATCTATGAATGAATAGAATTATTAACAGAAAGGTATCATGGCGATATAGCATACCGCTCTATGCAGCATTAACAGGTTCCTGTAATATCAAATAATGTAAACGTGAACAAATAGATCTATAAATTCTATACAAAAATGAAAATATAATTGTAATCCCAATAAGATTTTACAGTAAACAAACACAAATTTAATGTATTTGAAAGTATAAAATATTTTACAAAA
Organism: Trypoxylus dichotomus; assembly: GCA_023509865.1. NCBI lineage: Eukaryota > Metazoa > Arthropoda > Insecta > Coleoptera > Scarabaeidae > Trypoxylus > Trypoxylus dichotomus. The sequence continues at coordinate 27,514,449 of CM042081.1, forward strand.
AGGCAATAAGGAATTATCTCCGTCCTTTCCCTTTTTTTCCCTTTCCTCCACCACTTGCTTGAGCTTGTTCCATACTCGGTTTAGTTTGTCGAGATTTTAATTTCGGTATCATTTCGCCTAAATGATATAATAAGCTGTCTCTGGTTGGAAAATTTGGACTATACGGCGTTCCATCATCGTTTCTCAGTTGTATCCTTATCCGTCCTCGATACAATAATTCCTTGCTTCGTTCCCTACTATACAATTTGTTTTCAACACCAACTTTAAATCCTGCAGCTGCTAAGACATCGCGGATTTCCTGGTGGGTTGGATTTTCTACGCATTTATCTTTCTGAAGTCGTCTTCCTTGAGCTAAGGTCTTTTTACTGTTTATGTAAGCTGGATATATACATACCCATCTAAAATTCAAAATAGTGACACATATAGGTTACCTTCTTTTTTGGTAGTATTAGACTAATTACAGGCTAGTCAAATGTCCAGCATACAATAAATTTAAAATAACATTATTGGCATCTAAAGGCATTAACATGGATTTATGTATAGGTTATGTTTATGATGATATTAGTGAAGAAATGTAGAACTGCGATGAGGATTAATGTTTTACCTTTCAGGATCACTGTGTCTTTTATTGGGATTCCACGCTAGAACTTGAGCACTGGAAGAATGAGCCATATTGGAGCAATTGTAGTAAAATTATTATTATTAATCGTGGATAACTCTATAGTCGATAAGAATAATGCTAAATTGTTAGAACGAGCTTACATCAGCGCCGCTATCTACTTTTCATGCCAACTAAAAGGGAGACGAGGGAAATGCGAACGGCTACTACAGAATACTTGTCATTATAACATACAGAGTGATTTTATATGTTTGAGGACAGTTTAAATTTCGCGCGGTGGATTCTAGGGGATTTGACATGTTAATAATGGCTATTGTTAAATTAATTGTGCGTATTTTGTCATTTATTTCCTGATTTTTTACAATATCCCGGAGCATTTAATATTTAATTCATTTATTAGTTGAGCCCATAATTGTTTTGTATTTATCGTTCGCATTGGGTACTGAAATTCGCGTCTTTTATGTCATTCCATAAAATTAATCGAGATTTTCGAATGGCTGTAGCTCTTATTTTAAATCCCATCTAATATAAAAAAATATGGAGTGATAATGTATAGAATAGCGTTATTTAACATCCTTACGTTCAAGCAAATTTTGTTAAATTTGAAGTTAAAATAAATTGTTAGTATAAACAAAACAGTAATCACTGTACTCGCATAAGAATTGATAAATTCTAGGAAGACATTCCTAAATAGGTGTATATTATTCTACAAATATTTTAAATTAGTGATTTTCTATCGAACCGTCCTCTATTACATAGGATAGTAAATTATCATACCACATAATATAATTACAATATATTTGTAAATAATTAATACATTTTAGTTTTGAATAGCCGCCAAGAAAACGTCCTCTCTTGAAGAGATATGTAATGGAGTGAGATGCGAGACCCAAACAACACCAACTTTGCTGTCGAGTATATTCCATCGATTTGGTCGACGGCTAGATGTCAAATAAGCGTTATAGAATTCCGACAGTGTCGACTCATTCGACATCGAGCGTACAGAATCCCTATGCAGACGAAGCTAACCGAAATATTGGTTGCGGTGCATTCGAGCTAGTTCATTGATTATTCCTCTTAGGGCGATTTTTGCCGTAAGAGATCCTGCCACAATAAATGAATTACGCAGTGCAAGTAAAGATTATAGAATTTGGATTTAGTAGTTATTGTTCTTGAAAATAGTGAATATCGTTAATGAAATTGCCTAGAATTTGAAATCCGCACAATGATTTTTGTTTCACATAATCTTGGCTGAAATAACAGAGATATTGGAAGACAATTGAAATTAAGTCTCCGATCTGCTTACTAAATAGCAAACAAACAGGATGACGGAAACTGACGACACCAGCAGAAGAACGTCGAAAGAAGTTGAATGAGAGCTCGGGGAGGACATTTCTACGATACAAAGATTTAATGCTTGTATCTCAAATAAGTTATATTATTGAATAAATATTATCAATTTCATTGCTTTAAGAGTATTTTATTAAATATAACACTACAGATTCTTTTCCAGATAGCACTTTTTTTATTTATAGATTATTTCTCAGGGCGGGCAAACAATTTTGACCTATATTAACGAAGACTTTCATATATGCTCCCCAAATGAGGTTTATATCTGCAATAACCGATAGGAGCCGAACTATGCGGCATCACAGCGAAAGTAGTTTTAATGTTTTCTCCGTAATAGGGGGAGACATTAATTCAGACCACTATGCTACCACTGCACATACAAGCTCGACCTATCAAAATAAGTAAGCTTACGTGCAGGTATATAACACGATTGACACTGAGAGTCCAGGTGCTCTTGAAACGCAGCGTTCCGACTAATTATTAATTTGTGTGGAGTGGAGTTTACTTCAATACCTGTGGAAGGTTACGTACTTGTATTTATGTATTTTGTAGTAATATAAATTTTGTTTTTTATATTTTAAGATGTAAATAACCAGCAAATGTAATTGATATTTAGGTATGACAAGTTTGTATTTATATTACTTCACAACGTTTACAGATTTCTGTTAGTATCTGTGCAGAAATATTACTACCATGTGCTAGATGGCAGTAAATGTACGAAGTTAAAATTCTATTGTAAAACGTTTTATTAAAAAAAATAAATCAACAAATTTTCAACAAAATACTATAATTGATAACAATTTAAATGTTAAATCAATAAAATTTAGTGTATGTATGTAATTAGCTTAGTTTGAAAATTGTTAAATATTTAGGTGTCAAGATAACATTTATTTGTCATTCATGTACAAATGACAATAATTTAAAAATTAAACGTTTAAATGCAAAATATTAGCTTAAATCATATCTATTTGATCTATTAATGATATATTATTGTTTTTTCCTTTTAGGACTGACCCAGTTTTCGTGTAAATTTGCAGTGTCGGCGCCATTAGAATGTCTATCTGAAAGAGGTAGGTACATATGTAATGATTTAATATCATTCGATCGTTTGTTGAAAGAGAATAAAACATTTTCCGTAAATAAAGTAAAAAAGGAACATTTTAGAGAAAAATCTACTGGACGAGAACTCTGATTTCTGCAACTCGAAAAGGCCCAATATTTTTGTTGATAGGAACAATTTGCTTGGAAAACCGCAGGCGGTGTCCGGACCACATAACTTAAACTTCCAATATGCAAACGGCCCTCTTGGTTCGTACGAAAAAAAAATCATTTGTAGATTGTAGGTTCCAGTAGATGTATTTGTACATATTGCGGCTTAAATAGAACAGTATCAAATATACATACTATACTCAAATGGAAAACATATTTCATTTTTACAGGACCAACTCATTGGTCGAAATTGTTCAAACAATGCGGAGGTAAGCATCAATCGCCAATAGATATTAACCTTTCCATGTTGAAGAATGTACACATGCCAAAATTAGGATGGGATCCTGTCTACAGTTCAATGCCCGAATCGATGACGGTTGAAAATACGGGAATTTCAGGTAAAAGTTGGGAACGTATAATTATTTATGAGTTTTTATGCTTGATAAGGAAGATAACACGTAAAAGACTTTTTGTTCGTGTAATATACCTAGCGTCTAGCTTTTTTTTTTCATTTACAACGTTTCTTTCAGTTCAACTTAGGGTAAAGTACGCCAACTCGACTCAGGCGAAGATACAAGGCGGTCCGATGAGTTCGACCTACGTCCTCGATTCGATCCACTTCCATTGGGGCAATAACGACCACAAAGGTAGCGAACACATGATCAATGGTAAGAGCTATCCAATGGAAATGCATGCCGTACACCTCAAACCTCATATGACGTTGGAACAGGCGATGAAATTACCGGACGGAATCGTAGTGGTCGCTTACATCTTCGAGGTAAGTTGCAGAGAAGCGTAATAGTCGGTTGTTGTTTTCCTTTGTATCAATGGTATCTATGAAGTAGTTGTCTTTTAATGAGATTTGTGGTAGTAAAATGAAAGATATTATTGCCACCATAAATTAAGTCATATTAGATACAGAGCCTGCTGTAGGTGGTGTGCCTATTTTTCTCTTTTATTATGCAAATTCCAAAGTCAATACTATAGAAATTAATAATATTTTCTATAAAATTAGCAACTTACCGTTATTGATTTGACATTGATGCAATTCAAATGAATTTTGAAGTAATCAGCAGAATTAAAAAAATTAATGTAAATCAACAGACTACTTTATTTGCTATAATATCAAAGAAGAAAAAATATAGTAATCTTTTTGTTATAAATATATATAAATAATAGATATTTTTTTCTAATGAGAAAATCTATTAAAGAAAAAATAAGTATTTTATTCGACACTTGCGGTGTCTTCGAGAATAAATCAAACCCACGTGACCTATTATTGTAATATAGGTTATGTATACCGTAGTTGGTTGGTAGTACCTTACTATGACCATTTTCTCATTTTTATTTATTCTTATTATCTTCTATTCACTTGATTCAGTTATAGTTATATAGTTTTATTACGTGCTATTGAATCTCTGTTATTTTTCTCGTATAAGCCGTTAATTTTATTAATAAGTGTTAATATCAGAAATAAATCACGAACTTGGTGCGAAGTACCATTATCGATGTGAAATTCAACAGCGATTCAGAATGAGAAAATAACATTAGTGTAGAAGAGCTAAGATAATTGTGTACTCTGCTCATGCTCTATTATTATTCAGTGATAATGTTTACTACAATTGATTTATAAATCTGTATTCCAAGGAGGAAGATACTTATCCATATAGAGCGGAGATTCTCAAACTTTTTGCCCCCTAGACTCCATAGAAGCAGGAAGAAAATTACTCTTGATAAAAGTTATATACAAGCTAGTATATAACAATGTTGGTATTCCTAATTAATTTTCACAGGTTTTCTTAATGTAGTTCGCTCTTCTAGTAAATATAACTACACATTTTACGTTCTATACAACGAGAACAAATAGTGGAGTCAATAAAAAAAAATCGTCAAATCAACATACTTTATTGTTGTATATTCTCACTGTGCTTGACACTTTGTTTTAATACTAAGCAACATGTTAAACCAATTTTTTTAATTCAAAAATACGTTAATATTGAATCGAGAAAACGGTAATGTTAATTTAAAATTTCCTACTTATCAGAATAACTGTAATGCAAAAGTCACACAATACTTCGAACATTTGATTTAACCAAAGGTTTAGCAACATTAACTCAATTGCATGGGTTTTATTGAAAAGTATTTTTTGCTCAGAGGATGAGGTTTGTAACCTGTTTATCCCAAATTGATAGTTTTAATCAGGGATTTAGATGTATTTTGAGAATAAAATGTTGAATATTTAACTTAACGTTCTTTTATAAAAAGGAAACATAGAAACTGATCTAGTGGATCATAATGAAGTAATATAAAATCGATTTTGCTGAACATAAGAGATTCTTGAGGAGGGGTAACATTTGCAAGATAGCAAGCGTGTAGAAACCGCTGTAATATCGGCGTTTCTAAAATAGAAACCGCTGACAACGCTTAAACTACATTATTTTAACGATTATATGTGCCAATATTAAAGTAAGTAACACAACCACTTGCTTTTGTTTGTTAGAAAATGAATGAGCACGTAATATGCATATATCTTTTAGGATAATTGTGTTTTTTTTTACAAGAATGTGTTATATGTACAACTCTAAGTTGTAATTTTCACTTAACTAGGAGTAAATATAACTTTAAAAACAACAAAGGATCGCCTTGGTCACTAAAAAATATTCTTATTAAAACTCCGTTCCTATAAATATTTTGTTAAGTTGTGGTAAAATTAGGAAAACATTTTTTACTGCACCACAAATAATGAGAGAGCTTTAAGTTTATAACTGCTTACGCGTCACGTGGATACAATTTGATGTTGTTTTGATTTTAAGTACAGTTTTTACTTGACGTTAATTAGATAGCTACATCCAGTTGGCGCGTAAATAAGACGAACACATTCTTTGAATTATTTTGCAACCTCTTTTGGTTGAATATTACAAGCCGTTTTTGCAAATTATTAATCAAACATCGACAAATTGTTGATGTAAATATGTTATGTTGAATATGGTTTCAGTGTTATAACATGATGAAAAGGAATAATATAATTAAAAAAAGTATCTCATTCGATTAATCATTTCTGTCTGCTTAAATAATATATAACACTCCTTTAAATTTTCCCCGTTGAGTCTATATCGTACAGCTTCAATCTTGTTTCTTCTCTATTTACCTCAATCATTAGAACTATGAAAATAGCAACTCTTCTTTTGTCATAATTGTATACATACAAATACTATGCAATGTATATATGAAATTATTAATTGCTGTAATCTGCTACTAAATTTCCTTTGTAATTAATGTTTTCTGTTCATCTACTTATTTTATTATGTGCAATTGATTACATTTATTTGCTCTTTATATGGATGTATTCTGTTAGATAATTGAATAAATAAATTGTAAAAATGTGTGCTTAGAAACTAATTTCAATGTTTAATTTAAAAACATATTAAATTATTATTAATAATAATTTAATTTAAATTTAATAATTGAAGCTAGTTAAAATTAAGTGTTAATCTCATAGGACAATCTATTTTATTGGTTAATATTTTTTGTCAAAGCAGAAACTAGTTGTCGAATATAGCAATTTTTATTTCACGTGGCTTTGATTTATTCTTGAAGATATCCTGTATTGTTGGAAAATATATACACTACCGGCTCAATTGGCAAAAACAAGTCAAAAACTAATTATAAAATAAACCTTCGTTCTGTACTTATATAAAGAACTATAACAATTATAAAAATAATGTGGTTATCAATTTGCTAATAAAGATAATTATAAATTAACATAAATTTTCGATTCGTCAATGCGTCCACCTTTCATTTTTATTACTGCCCCACACAATCTTGGCATTCTCTTTAGCAGCTTTTTCAGCGTTAGCGGCTCTTTTTTCCTCCACGTATCATCTAGTTGTGCCCAAAGTACTGTTGTCGAATTTGAAGCAGATTTTTGAACGTATAGGTCGAGTTGCTCGATCGGATAGAATTTTGGACCTTAAGGCGACCACTTTATAACAACAATTTTGTCTCTGTGCTCGAGTTGTTTCAATACTCATGGCCTCAAACCACTACTGATTCTCCTTCATGCTTTATTGTTGATGTAATACAGGATTCGAGTGCTCATTCTCCTTTCGATCTACGAACAAATGTTCTTCTGTTTGAACTAAAGGTGAGATATTTATATTCGTCGATCCAGAGCACTTTCTTTAAATCTTTCAACATCCAGCCTTTGTGTTTTCTCGCCCATGCTAACCGCTTAGCTTTGTTTGTTTTGTATAGTAACGGTTTCTACATCGCATTTTTTCCAAACAAACCAGCTTTGTGCAAACGAGTTTTTACTGTGATGACGCTAACTAATTTTGGGCGTGAAATATTCACTTCGGGAGCAATTTTTGGTGTTGTTTTTCGTTTATTACGTTTGCTCGTGATTACAATTGCACGATCTTCTGCTCGTGTTGTTCTACGGTTTAACACCAATAATTTATATATTTCTCGGTTATTTTTACCGATGTTCCGTAGACAATTCTCTTTTTACATTAGTTTAAGGTTATTCGCTGTATAAAACACTGCATAAATTCTTCACTATTCACTGCTTGCAATATGAAAGTTGAATGCAAACTGAGTTTTTTTCTTTAATGCTACGGCCTTTGTACCTTGCAGTGTCGGACTATCATCCTTTTATTTCCATAGTTTCCTGTTCTGAGCCAGTTGTTCGGCTTCAATCCATTCCATACTTCTTTTTTGCCCTCTGGTTTGGCTTCAAATATCCTCTTTGTTATTCGATCTTCTTCCATTCTGTGTATATGTCCAAGTCATCCCAGTTTTGTCTCCTCTATGATTATTTCTATTGGTCTAATATTTAGACTATTAGTGATTGTCGTGTTTCTGATTTTGTCTCTTCTTGTTACTCCTTCTATTCTTCTTAGAAATCTCATTTCCATGGCTGTAACTCAGCTTTTAATTCTGTTCGTAGTTGTCCATGACTCACTGCCATATGTTAGTGTTGGTCCGATCGCTCTTTTATACACCTCTGTCTTTATTTGTTTTGGTATTTCTTTTTTATCCAGAAATGTACTTCTTAATGTATTATATACTTCTGCGGATTTCAGTATTCTCACATTGTCTTCAATGGATGTAACTTTTAACTTGTTCCAAGGCTTTTCCCTTGATTTTGATGTTATGCTTTTTTTTTTATTTTGCTGCTATTAACATTGTGTTTGTTTTCATCGAGTTTATCTCCATGTTTATCTTTGTTAGTTCTTCTTGATACATATCTTCAAGTTTTGCTGCAATGTCATTTCTGAGTCTGCTATCAATACTATATCATCTGCAAACATTAGTTCCTGTACGTTAATTGCATTCATTTTCCAGTTTCCTATTTTCATATTTTTTCCTATTTTGTTTGGCTTTTTTAATAGCCTTATCTATTAATATAGAGAATAACAATTGGCTTAATACGCATCCCTGTTTTAATCCAATTTGTGACTCGAATTCAGCTGATTCTGCGTTGAAAGTTCTGACTTTATTCCTGTTGTTCTTATACAATGTCTTAATCATTTCTATCATTCCTTTCTCTGGCCCTCTACTTTCCAGACTCTGCCATACACCTTCTCTTCTTACTCTATCAAAAGCATTTTTAAGATCTATAAAACATATATGTATTTTTCTTCCTTTCCCTATTAGTTTTTCTCCTAATTGTCTGATTACAAATATTAAGTGCTGGGTGTTTCTACCTTCTCTAAATCCATGTTGAGTATCTTCTAGTGTTGCTTCCAGTTTCTCTCGAGTCCTTTTTCTAGTATTCTTATCCATACTTTTCCTGGGCTGCTAGTTATTTAGTTTTAGTTCAAACTCTCTCCAAGAATTTTCTTTGGCCCTGTTTAGCTTCTTTTTCCACATATACCATGCGAATGTGGCCGTACATAGGAGAAACCGGCAGATCCCTGTCAATCAGAACCAAAGAACACCAGAGACTGGTTCGGTTGGGGGAAACGGATAAGTCATGATTGGCTCTACATGCTTGGGAAGAGCAGCATAGAATTGCACAGAACAATGTACCAATCCTGGATAAAGAAGACAACGAAAAGAAAACTGTCGGAAGTGGCATATATGGCACTACACTAACCGCCATCAGCACATCCAGTCTGGAAATAAAAATCGTCTGGCTCCCTATGTTTAGGGAAAGCATTAGCCGAATACCGGCGACCGCCCATGCGCAAAAAATCGACCTACTACGTGCCATCCCAGCGCAGGTACAATGCGCATCCCCTTCTACGCAGGTTTACTGCGCATTCCCTTCTGCGCAGAAAATTGTAGTTTATAAGGCAAATACGTCAGACAAAAAATCATTGAAGCGTGATTGCTCTGGCACACAACAGGGTGCCCCTGAAGTAAACAGTAAACAGACTGCTGAAACATCGGACTATACAAGTTCAACGAACGATGGTAATAGCACAAACAACAACTCTAGTTATGATGCACATATCTATCATTCTTCTCCCACTGTAATTTATGGTCTGTTCACCTTCCCTTCCCATATGCCTCTCCACCCCATGATTGTCTCTTCCGACCCGTCCATTCATATTTCCCATTACTATATTTTTTTCAGCAACGTCTGTCTATTTCATTTTGTAGTGGTTCGAGGAATTCGCCTTTATCTTCCTTTTTTGCGTTGTCATTTGGGATATAGCTTTGTATCAATTCTCTTAACATTCTTGAATTTATGTATTTTTCTTTTTGTATATTATTTACTACCTCAGGTTTGATAATTATTCAGACTCTCTCCGCTCCTGTGTCCTTTTCATCCACTCCAGTACAGCCAGTATCCATCTTTCATTTCCTCTAGTCTTTGACCCTTCTTTTTTACTTCGGTTACTCCCATGTAGTCTAGATTTTGGGCATCATTTCTTCAATTAATTCGTCTTTCTTTTCAATTATACTTCGTATATTTCATGTGCCCATTTTTATCACTTCTCTATTTTTTTTCTTTTTTGTATCTATTACTTGCTTCTACACCTTTACACCTGTTTCTGCTATTTAGCTCCGCATCTTTTCTTATATCACTCTTAGCTTTAATCCTTGCCATTGTCGTCTTTCTTGTTCCTTTCTCCTACCTTCTCTTTAGTTTTTTTGCACTTCGGTTTGAGTGGATTTTCTCCCATTCTACAAGTTTTTCTTCTTCTCTGTCCCATCTGTACTCCTTTCCCTAGATTATTATTTTTTGATTTTCACTGTTTTCCCCTTCTATCTCTTTTCTCTCCTATCTGTTTCAATTTCTTTGGATATCTCTTTCGATTTGGGTCATCTCATGGTTTATAAATATCCTATCTCTTAGTTGTCCCAATTTATTTTTCTTTTGCATTATATTATCCTTTTCTTCATATGTATTTAGTTTTACCTCGTACATTTTCTCTCCTATTTTATCTGCCTCTTTTACAACCACCTCCACACCCGGCTTGCTTTTTTGACAAATTTTTTATTCCCATTTTTAGGTCATTTTTGTCTTCCGGAGTTATTCTCAGCCCATATGTCACGGTGTTCCTATTTTTGCTTCTCTTTTCTATATTTATTTTTGATTCCATCTGTTTCACTTGTCTCCTAATTCCTTCGTTGGCACTAAGTTTTTTATTATGTTGAAATGTTCGGTCGTTTATTTTCGTAATTTACGAGGACCGCGATAAACATTAAAAAAAACTGCCCTTTATCTAATCCGTCTACCTCAACATGCCTGATCCGCAAAAACATTTTCGATATCTTAATGCCAGTCTGCTCATTATGTAGACACAGAACATTTTAGAGGAATTATAGTCTATCTCATACGTATAGTTTAATAATACATATACTTTGATAGGGATAGTCTCTTTGAATAATCTCTAATTATGCAGGTAGGTAAACACTTAAGGCCGGTAGTGTATGTAGATATGTATAAAATATAGACAAAATAATTAAAGAAGGGGTTGGTACGTTGTTAATAGTTACAATGGTACCAAAGTATCAAATTCATAAATCACCAAGTTCTCACATTCACACTGCGGTGAGAACTATACTACTTTTGAACGAGTGAACGAGCAATATGTAGATCGTTTTTCACGATATAGATCGAAGATACGTGTCACGTACCGATCAAGTACATCGAGGAGTCGTTTGATCTGATCGAGATGGACGTGAACACTGCTCAACCGTTGCAAAACATGTTCGAGATCAACGAATTGGTCGAACCGTTCTGCAACGGTTACGTCACTTATAAGGGATCGCTGACGACGCCGCCGTGTTCCGAATCGGTAACGTGGATCGTTTCGCCGTACACGATAGGGCTGTCCAAGATGCAACTGCAGAGCTTTCGGAAGCTCTACGATTCGTCGAAGAACCTCGAGAATAACTTTAGGCCCGTTCAGCCGTTGAACGGCAGAACGGTGCATTTCGTCAATTAGGTCTAGGATAAGCGTGGATACCACGGTGTATTCTACTTAGATTGTATTGTATATATCATCTATTATTGTTTCTATACATTATGTAATAGTAATAAAATGTATTCCTTAAGAAATTTCCACTGCCTCGTTATTTGCTTTTGCAAAAAAAGAGAGCATTAATGCCGATTAAAATATAATTTAGTGTCTGATTTCTTACGTAACGAGATAAGATAAATTAATAAGTCAATTTAAGTAGATCCGATACGATGTATGTACAGTTATACATACACATTTTTATAATATTTTCATCGAAACTCACAGGACGTCCCCGTTTTAATGAATGTCATCATCAACTATTTGATTTTCAACAGCATTTTTGAGCTCTCGTCATTTCGTAGATTTGACTTAAGAGTGTTTATTGGGAGTTCAGGAAAACCTAAAAACTACTACTACTCAGCTGGCTAACAATTTAAACATTTTAGGAACGTCTGTACCTAAAGTACATAACGTAAAAGAGCTTTCAGTAGTTATAACTACCAAATTTATAAGATTTGGAAAATAGAATACAATGTGATGGGCAGCAAGTACCGGTCGATTATTTAAATAACTTCCTTAGAAGTGCTGAGTTACTGCCAGGAAGTGAATGGGCATTATTGCAACTGTTTATTTTACTAATTGCACAGAAAATATTGCTTTTTATCCTTCACTCTAGGTTATCCTATGACATAATTGTCATCATTGAAACTTCGCCTGATAATTCTTTGATTCTGGGTTAGTACTTCCTTCGTATAATTTGATCAGATGTGGCAGATTGTTTCTCCTTGTTAATCATTCTGTGGGAGGACGTGTTCTTGTTGCTTTGTCGGACAAGATCTGGGAACTTATTGATACCTTTTTCATTTTTTTGTTGGTCCTTTAATAGATGTAGATATTTGTACATGTAAATGCAAATTCCTCGACGGGATCTTTAGTTCTTTGGTGAAGCTCTTTTTCTAGATAACCCCACGCTTTAGCTTGACCGTTTTAACTTACTACAGTTTGCGATTGCCCTTTTCCCTTATCCTATATGCCGTGTTTTCAGTTGAATGTGCAATATTATTAGATTCAAGCAATTTAATACTATTGCTAATTGTGACGATTGCCTTTTTCATCTTGTTGCCTCAAGTCTTACTTCAGATATTGCTGTATTGTCTGACAACTTACCATTTATTTTAGTGGATTTATATCATCCTCTGTTATCTATTTTTTATTCTTCCTCTTTGTTCATTGATCTACAGGCATTCCCTTCTAATGGAAACGTCCGTCACAACTTCCAAAAAGCGAATCTTCCACAGCTTCCACGCTCCGACGCATGGTCATAAAACGCAAAATTAAGTGCAGATGTGGAAAATTGAACGCTAAATGTATTAAGCAACTAAATAAATGTTTTAAAAGTTAAATAGGTAACTAGATGTAATTATGTGTATTCATATATGAATGGTAAGTAAGCATTTCAGCAATTTACTGCTTCTTTTATAAAATTTAACCAATTATTCTATGAAAACAAGTAGTTAAAGTGCTGTGTATGTTTTGAATTTATCTAAAATATTTACAAAAAATATTTTCTCTCATTTATTATCGCAGGAAAATTGACGACAATCCTCTCCTCAGATCGGATGATGGGATCTCTCGATTGTGTAACGTTTCCAACGATAATTGAGAGGGAATACATGTAAATACGATCTTTGGCCAGGCTCTTAGTAATAGAGTCGATACGCCTATTTATTGATAATATTATTTATTATTAGCACGTGACACAATGAAATCGTTGCGATCATCGCAAAATATATGTGTTATATCGTGCAACTTATAGATTATATTTATCACATGTAGAATGAACTATTTAGCTTGATATAGTTGTGTACCTAAAGAGAAAAAACGGGTTTCAAACTTTGTTTTTAAAGTACCCCAAGCTTCAATTGCAAAAAATACCGGAAATGGAGTCTAGGTTTGTTGACCAATTGCTCTTGAAACAATTTTTTGCCGAAATGACTTAGCAGGAACGTATAAATCAGGCGGAAGCTGGTTTTATTTCTGTAATTTGAAATTAAAATCTTTCATATGTTTAGTTAAATCTATATCAAATTATTTCCATAATCACTCACCGTTTTGTAGTTTAGATAGAAGACTGCAGTATAATATGGAAGCTGTTTTCTTGAATATCTGCAGTGAGGTCGCGGAATTAACAATAATTGAGCGCATGCGATTTAGTATAATTTACAGCTGATATGTCTGGCTTTAAAACTTCTGACATATCCAAGCATTTTCTGGAGAAAGACTGTTGATATATGATGCAATAGTTTTCAACAACTGATATTTTCTACGCTCGTTGATATGAGAATAACGACACTTTTATTTTTTCGATGCATGTTTTTGACACTATCAATGGTGACGCACTTCAAGTTCATCAATTGAAGATTGTTTTTCTGAACAGCATTTTCAACTATTATAGAAATATCTTCCAGAGTGAATGTCTCCAGTGAATGCTATGAGCGCCAAGAAGATCTTCAAATACATCCTAATTTTTATCTACCGAATGAAAAAGTAACACCTGAGCAGTATCTGAGCTAAAGAGAGCCACTCTAAGTGTTGATTCTCGTCAGGCAATTGTATTAATGTATTTTCTGCGGAATCATCTACTCTTGGAGCCACAGTGTTTGCTGACAAATTGATCTGTTTACATAAGTTGTTTATAACTTTTTTAGGCGCGTTTTCTCTGTTGTTACAGTGATGCAGTTGTTGATTAATTATCCGTCAGTAAATGGTCTCCCATGTTTCGCTATTGAATGAATTATACGGGAACCAACGAGAGTTGTTGCTTCTTCCGTAGACTTTCTGTAAATTTGGAGTAATTCTGAGAATGTTTCTTTATAAAGTATTCCCTGTTCGATTTCAAATTATATATACTGACTTAACTTAATCATAAAATGTTGATACCTCCACTGCTCTTTAAATGCCCTATATTCACTATCTTCCTTTCGTTTATTTCTATATATGTACAAATTCACATCAAGGGCACGTAACCTTCACTAACCATGCCAATTAATACATTCCAACAATGAAACATCTGTATTTTCATTAATATACAGTCATGAAACACACTAGTCGAGCTATGTTCGAAATTTTAGATTGTACTTCCCTCTTCAGACTGAAAATATGGAACTGTTCAACTTTCGGTAGTTTCCCGTGTTTATAACGCGCGTTATCAGTGCGTATATTATATCCAAAAACTCTGGAAAATACGTTAGTCTTCCAGAAAAGCGATCGTGCAGCAGAACTTTTCCAGAACATGCCCTAATTCTGCTAATTTGACTAGTCAAGCATAATTAAGGCTTTTTCGAAATTCTGCGGCCCTCCACAGGGTGGCAATGTACCACTGTAGCCTGATTTGAAATTTGCGCGTAGCTCAAAGCTACAGTATGTTGGTATGGTGTTAGCTAACTAGGTTTTTGCGCTTGGAACTTAGTGGAGAAGTCAGTTTAAAAAATTTGGACGCTACTTTCTAACAATATTTTGAAGCTCATTTCGTAAGAAGCTTCGTGTTTTTCTGAACCGAAACAGATGTTTTGCTACGGAATTTTAATCAATGAAATAGAAGCTGCGATAACAACAATAGAAACAAGTTTAACAGTCAAAGAAGATCGTGTATTTGGCATAAATTTAAGTGGAAAAAGCGCGAACAGAAGTAAGCACTACAAGCCATGCTCAATCATAAAAGTATATATTTCTACCGTTGAGATCTTGCACTGGCCTTGCATTGGTATCCATTGGTCCATCAAGCGAGCACAATTTACGAAATTTCTGCATTTGTCTAGAGGAGACGCTCATGGTTTCCGATTGTACTAACCAATCCACATGCTCTGTACAAGGGGGGAATGTTAATGAACCGCAATAGCAATAATACTTAGAGGTGAAAGGTAAAATCAACCATGATAGAGGAAACGACTGTACGACACATTGACTGCACGGCGATTGGATATCCTTTAAGCTGGCGATTAACGGATCCAAGTAGGGATTGTCCACTGGGGTTATCTGAAACAGAAAATGTAAAGGGATGACGCAAATCATCTGGTATAAACTGTTAGTTGCTTTTCTGCATAAACAAAAAAAAATGGAGTTCAAAGTGTAACTTAGAAAGTACACTTCATAACATTTTTATCGGATGGTTCCAATTTCCTTACCTACACATCGTTATCATCGAAATCAAGGGAAAAAAAATACGTTTCATTACGACAGAAAACGCTTTTTTTGTGTGATACGCGTATTTTAGACCAAAAAAGAGCTCTCTCCTCTCTCTCTTTCTCCCTGTGCATATTGCAGATAAAGCCC
Source organism: Trypoxylus dichotomus (assembly GCA_023509865.1). Taxonomy (NCBI): domain Eukaryota; kingdom Metazoa; phylum Arthropoda; class Insecta; order Coleoptera; family Scarabaeidae; genus Trypoxylus; species Trypoxylus dichotomus. The sequence continues at coordinate 27,530,379 of CM042081.1, forward strand.
TTGTGTAAATACTATATGCGGTATCTGGACGTTTTTAAAACGGTCTGTTGGGCTTGCCGCTGCTGTATTATCATTGTATTGTTTAACGCGTTCGAATTTAAGCTACGTATAATTCGCGAGAACGAACGCATTGAATGGGCGATTTTTAAAGCGATATTTGCACACGTATCCACTTGTACGGGGAAAACGATTATTGGTTTTTAATCTCACTAATACTCCGATTTTTTTGAATATTTCCTAAGAGTTAAAACGCAATTTCTTATGGGTAAGTCTTGAAACGCCAGAACCATCATAACAGAATAATTTTTCGCTTTGTAGCTTTTGTTAATTTACAAAAATTTGACATTGAATGGCATCATGAAATTGATAATAAAATCATACGACTTAGTAGCTATTCTCAAGAGCTTTTAGGAGAACAGCAGTGATAAAAGGGTTTCTTTTTCAAAAGATATAGTTTGCAATAAAGAAATAGGTTCAAATAAACATTTGTTTTCTCACATGCAAAGACATTTCATTTGTTTTAAGGAAATCTGTAGCTTCTAGTCAAAAATAGTATATAGGTACATATTTGCTTTTATTCTAATATATATTCCAGTTGATTTGGATTCTTTGCAAAGAGCAGCTGTTTCTTGGCTGTTATGTAAAATCATATCTGCATATTTGTTCATTTTGGATGAATGTATTCTGAACATAAAAAGTAATACATTACTACAGCAAATCTTAAAATAAACAAATAAGAGGCAGTTGTATTTTCTGATAATAACGTGGAGGTAGGCAGTGGCAGGTTTCATATTAACTGTTACATAGTGTTTTGTGATTAATTCTACGTTTATCGGTCGAGCGCAGTGGACCCAAAACGACTTCAAGAGTTGTTTTTTTTAACTTACGGTAAAGCTAATATACTCGTATTCAGAGACTTCTCAAATAGGAGAAATAGCTTTATAATTTTTACGAAAAATAATTTTTCTGATAAACAGTTTTTCTAGTATAAAAATGCTTTAGTGATAGGCCGATTTCCTGTAGACTGACGGTAAAGAAAGTATTTTTTGTGGCGATCAGCCTGCAGGGATTATAAACTATTGTCTTTTCTTATAACCTTAGGAGCGTTAAGGTGTAGGAGTAGCGTGTGATAATTGTTTATAAGTATTAAATAATTTATTGGTGGATTTGGTAGATTATTGCATTCTGAAGCATATAATATGTTAGAGATATATGTATCTAATTTGGAGAAAGAAAAGCGGTAGAAGCATTACAGTATTATCAATATAAATGTCTAATACCAAAATTAGCAATACTTTTCGCGTTCGCATAGAAAATTGCGAAATAATGAATTCGTATTTAAGAAAAGTAGAAAAAAGGTTTTCATAGTGGATGTGGAAACAGAAGTATAAGAAGAAGTGTTAGTTTATATTGAAACATTTTCAAAAAGAAATCTATCAGAGACACTATCCGAGAAATGAACGTAAAGAGGAGGTCTGGATAACTTTAAGTTCACTATATTTTTTCTATTCATGGATACACAACAAAAGGAATGGACATTATTAGAGTAGAAAAAATCCTTGGATAGTGGATCCACGTAATTCCCAATATCATTGTAGTTTAACAGTTTGCATTTGCAATTGTAGCTCAATAGGTTTCTAAATTATTCGCCCTATTTTTTATCATGGAACTTTGCCTGGGGAACGCTATGTTCTTGAAAATTTTGTAGAAAACATACTGTTAGTTGACTGCTTGCATGTTCATCTTCCACAGATTAGGGAGCCTACTCATAATTGTTACGAAGCTAAAAATTTACTTGGTAGAATCTTTAGTAATAGATGGGTAGGAACTAACTCCTTTAGATTTTTATGTGTTTTTGTGAATATTTTGAAAATGAAACTTTCAATAGTTTCGTTTCACCTCAATTACAACAACCAATGGCCAACACTTCGGATACGGTGCACATTCACATCATTCATTAGCTGAAACAACATTTGTTTCTTCGAAATGAACAAAGATGGAGATGTAAATATCCTGGTCAGCACAGTAATATACGATTCTGGTAATTTAGGTACCAAGGTGCACTGGTTTGACACAAATCAGCTATTAACGCTATATAAAAATTTCATTGTGAGAGCTGCTGTAGGTAATTATGTTTGAATGCAACGAATATGAAAGATCATTCATTTCTTTAATATTTCTTTCATTACAAATATAAAAAAAACATTTTGAATTAATGATATATTTTTTACTGGTATAGTTCAATCAAAAATCATCAGGTGCTACGACGCATTCATCCAACCTTGTAAATGTAAAAGGAAAAATTAGATTACGAAGCGAAACAGCTTCAAGGACAGTCATTAAAGGAATATATATATAGTTATGTATCATTGCGGTTAACTTAGCAAGATAAAAAAACGATTTTAACTATTTTTACATCATGAGCTTACATTAAGTGGTATAGCCACAAGGCATTTCGCGATTTCAAGTTCCTCGTTCTAGCAACGAGTCGAAGTGTTTCCTAGAAAATCTTTTCGTTGTATACTGTATACGCATATCTAAAACGTTTGCATAGAAATACCAGTATTTGTCCTGACAATCGTAACACGATTTTATTTTAAGGAAAATAATTTCCACTCTTAAGCAATTTTTGGATCAGATAAGCGTTTATTTAAGTGAACTTGCCCTAAATGAGTTTCCTTTGTCGAAGAAAATTCACCCAAACAGGAAAGTTGGATTTTGTTATTATTCACCTAAAGTTCCTTTCTTTTGATAGCAGAAGCATCAATAAGATATCAATACAGAATCGATTTTCGCAGGTGTCACGCTGCTCGTCTTTATTATTTTTTGAATTATACTTTAAAAATGTAATGGAAGGCAATTGTAATAACTTCTAAGGACTGTAGCTGACGAATTGTTAAAGATAGAGGATCAAGTTCTTTATAATTCAAGTCTACATGTGAAATATTATGCAATAAATCTTGGTCTAATACTTTCGAAAAATGAGTAATTTGAACAAAACCCAAATATTTTCCAAGGAAAAGTGTATGTCTTGATCGTTTTATATGATAGATTTTGAAACTTTGCTTTTTACTTTGTTCGGGAATAGTTCCAAAGATTGTCGAATTTCGTAACAGAAACACTGATGGCACATTTTAGAGCCGTTTATAATTGTTGTTTATTAGCAATTGGCGCAAAATTGTTTCGAATTTGTACAACAGTCTAAATGATGGGTTAAAACCGCACAATATATAATATCCCGGGTTGCGCAAATATAAATCGCTAATGGAATATAGAAATATATTGTATAATAATTGTTTTACGCGACAAAAATATGCACAGTAATCGGGTTAAAATTATCTGTGGTTTCATAACGCATACGATGTTAGCAAAATTATAATAGTTTAGATATTACGGGGAATAAGGAGATTTTGGTTTGTGCGTTTTATTTGTATTGCAAATTGTGTATGTAAAGGAGACTCTTTATTGCTTTTTTTTTATTCAATTTAAATTACAGTTCCACATTATCTCCTTCAGAATAATTGCCATGGGAAACCATACAGCGTTAGGATCGGTTTTTCCACTTTCTTGGTTTTCAGATTCTGCAATCGTCTTCAGCTGGTCGGTTGTGGGCGTTTTAAACGTTTTATAATACCCTTAGTATTCTATTCTTTGGATGAATTTTTTGTCTTGGAAAACGGAAGAAGTAACAAATATTTGATGTCAAGCAGCATATGTTAAATTATTTTGGTCACAACTAGAGACCAGAGCAATCCTCCATGTACATGTATGAATAATGTAATAATCAACTGTTTAGAATCTGAACATGTAAAACTCGAAATTTAGATGAGCAAAAGAAATGTTGTTTTTGGACTTCATTTGTATTAGTGGTGGGGTTGATATACATAAAATGTAACAGTGCATATTATATTTTAATGCTGCCTCACTATAGTTTAGATATTCATCTTATTAGGTCTTATATTCTGTTTACGTAGTAAATCATGCTTGTATTTGACCTACCTTAATCGTCAAATCATATCACGAATACAGATTCTATTCTAATATTAAAACTCGATATTGGAGAGGTGCTACAAACTTAATACAACCCTGGTATTCCTAACACCTGTGCTTTGCGTTGTGAATCAGCTGCTCAAGCGATTGAGACATTAGTGCAACACTGTTTTCTATTTACTATCGTGATATCATAAAGTTTTTACGACGAAGACGGCATTGAAATAGAAAATATACATCTGAACTTTAGCTATATTATCATACTCGTGGCACAACCTTATGTCCATTATTTTCAACTCCCAAGTTTATACGCCTTCTTCATAAGAAAGTCCAATCTCTTGAGAAAGATGTTTCAATGGTTTTGTGGGTTCATTTTCTGTTGGTAACGATCATTCCTAATTTCTTCCGAACGAATAGTTGGTCTATCAGTACGTGATTTATTGTCTCAGAATCAGTCTCACGAAATATACCAACACAATTGGAAAAGCAATTATAATTTTTGTTGAGAATTAGAGCTAATTTTGGGAAGTGTTCTCTAAAATTATCCACATGCACGCTGGTGGTACATCCAAATTCCATAAATTCACTGTAATTTAAACCATATTTGAATTTATTGAAAATTCATGTTAAAACTTGCTTTCAGCAGCTCTAACACATTAATTTATGGCAACCAATGTTACTACCAAAATAATTTTCAAACCCGTTAAATTATAGTACCTGACTTAACTTCGTACTTCAGACATACATTTTTTACTTCAATGTCATCTTTGTCCTAAAAACTTGATATCATGATATAGCCTGTATACGAGACATAATATTCCATTGAGCAGGTGTAATACTAATGATTATTATAAGCACATATACCAGGTTCTTTTCCGCGAATTTAATAAGAAGACCAAATTATTTTGAAATAAAAATGACGACGATATATAATTTTTGTACGCACCTCAAACAGATAGCTAATAACCATTACAGCTTTGTCGTCAGCGGCTTCGTATAAGTAAGAATATTTCTTGTTATCCTTGACGTGAATGGCTTGCACTTCCATGGCGTATCTTCTAGCATCAATCGTGTGCTCTGAACCCTCTTCGTCATTCGGCCCCCACCTGAACCTTAAGCTGTCGAACCTATAGACGTCCTTTAGAGGTCCTCCACATATTTTCGGGACACGATTGCGATTCCAGCAGTGGTAGAGTACCACTGAAACGGGGGACGTGTTATTTTTCTTTTAACTTAAGCAGAGAGTCTCTTACAAGTATGACCGTCGTTCATGACGACGGTTGATGCCGGTAGATCGTAGTATTCGGACGAGAATTTAATGGGTTTGAAGGTTTCGGCCGGTACGCAAACTACATTTTTCGTAGTGATGTTAATTGGCGATTGGCATTTGCCACGACTGTTAGGGAAGCTGCACTTCCACGTGATTGGTCCTAAAGTGTTTCGAGATTATTAATATACCGCATCACATTCCAAAAATAATAGGATTATAATGAAAATTTGTACTGATGTAGGTGAAAATTAATACGTGTAATAGGTGATTAAAAATTTCTAGCATAAATGTTCAGTCACATTCCAATTACAACAACTAGTAATATGTAAGACCATTTCGCTGACGAACCCTTGCTACTGCAGATACGTCCATAGGATTATCAATTTTTTCTTGGGCTGTTACATATCATAGGGCTCTTTATAAAGAGCATGTTAAATCATTGACTTTTTGTTCTGCAATGTCTCAGGCATATTGGGGGATTGTGAAGATATTCGAAGTAATCATACAGCTGATTCTCAACCTCAAAGTTCGAGGAGCAACATGTGCGAAGACGAAAGATTGTCATCATACTCTGCATAAACGTAGTAATGACGATTGGCTGCTAGTATAGATATCGCCACACACCATAAGTGTGAAAATGTCTAGACAGAATTCGATATCTGATACCAATGATGTTTATCAGTTAGGAGTATCACTAAATGTAATTGATAAGATGTCACACCAAATGATCTAATTTTATTATATACGATTGGAACAGAAATTAGCTTTTTGATAGTATATTCATGCATCAAGCTGTTCTCCCAGCGCTGGTAAATCTACCTTTTAAAGTGAAAGGGCGTAATATGCTGTAGTTCTTCTTCTCCAGCAACTATGACAGCTTTCTTCCATCCATGCAATGATAGCAACAAATTACTGTAGTTAATTATCGATTAACTATTCTTGTTTCTTGAGCGAATATTTCAGTTTCTGTCCATAATTGACATGGTTACTCTGTCTTCGGATTCGAAGCATTACTTTAACATTAAGCTTTCTAGACAATAATAAAGCAAATTGAAAATATTATTTAGATCTACAAGACAAGCTAGAATTGAATTGATAAAGGAACATACTATAAATGTTTTTGACAAAATAGAAACACATACCATATTTTATAGAAATACGTTCGGTTTTATGCATTTTTAGCGATTGGCAGTGCAATAATCATATAAAATGAAGCAAACTAATAGAACTGAGCTTTTTGAAATCAATCTGTTAAAAAGTTATTTGTATACCTCTTCAGCATATATATTATTACTAACTATATGAAATCCTTTTCGGAGACATTACCGTTATGCGAAGCATATCCGTAGTTCAAATGAGACGCGTCACTACCAGAAAATATTTTGGAACAGTCGAAGATTTCCGCCAGTAGTATCGTCAAGAACACAATGGTCGCGATGATGACCAGCTGCTCTAAGCCGCTATAATTTAATAGCCAGAGCATTTTCGCACACGCAAAAAGAACTTGGAATTTTGATGGGCGTTATAACGTCGTTGGAAAATTGCAGAGGAACGTTTCTACTGATGTTTTTGACAGTTTTACCCTGAGATCGTGTATAGAACCTAACTACTGGAAGGTAACTATGGAAATTTTAGTCTGAGCAACGTTTGATGTTTATTTCAATTGACGCGATATAGCAGAATAATAATAATGATAGTAATAATAAAATAATGCTACTATTACCGCTACTACTATACTCCATTCACGTTAAGAATGCAGACTTGGAATAGATAGGCTTTAAAATACTGACTTGCTATTGGCTAATGGGTGAGACATATTGACACAGGAGAAATTGATGAAATTTGTCAGTCATATGTCAGCTATCAAATTTACTTAAAGTTTTCATATCGTTGTTTCTTGCAGTTTTTCATTGTATTTTTTATCTATGAACAAGTTGTGGCGAAAATAGATCCTTCCACAGCTCTTTTATCTCATCATTTAGTAATTCAAGGTACTACACAATCAAATATATAAACAAAATAATTTTTACTCTGCTATTACAGCTTTGGTTCGGTCTGGCTGAGGAAGCAGTAGTACATGCAGTTGCAGGACTATCGAAAAACCTTCAAGGCAAGCACATTGACAATAGGCAAAGGCTAAGTTCAAGATATGATTGAAGAATTTATTATAACTACAACTGTAGATTCATCGACAGATATATCAGATTCTGATTTTGCCTAATAAATGAATGAAATGTGTATAACACTTAGAATACTCTGCTCATTAAGATCTTAATGCATTCTATACATTTAGTTAAGGTATTTTATACAATGTAGTAGTTTTAAAAGAACATGTGTACACGAATTAATTGTATCAAACATGTTATCGAAGAAGAGAGTATGATGTGTAACTGGATAGTATTGTTGAAAATACACTTGAAGAATTTATTGTAACTGCAAATACATTATCTTGATCAGACCACCGTCATCAGAATCTGGTTCAAATATCCGTTAATACCATTTGCATAATAAATTGAAATTATTTGTTCACCTTTTCCACTCTACTCTTTAATTTATAAGTCAAATTCGTATGTTTATTTCATTTGTTGTTTTATAAATAAAATGTTAACAGTAAAGGAATCTTTTTTATTAAATTTATCCCAGATATGAAGAGAAAACTACATAAATTTGTAATATGTGCAGTTAAGAGATCGTTATAATTAATTTCTTTTGGTATTTTATTGTACTCATTGATATTCATGCAATTATTTATTGACTGTACTATCATTGAAAATGTACATTGGTTTTACTGCAGCCGGGGTACAGTAGGTAAGTATACTTGCAGCGCTGTTTTTTTTTACACCGAACAGCTCATCTAATTTTATCATTGATATTAACCAAATTCTAAGTAAGATTTAAGGATATTGTGTGTTGCCATGTAGTCTGAAGCGATTCGATGGATTTGGATACAGTCAGAACCCATTATGTATTGTTCGTAATCAGTAACAATGTTCCTTGTATGACTTTCTCTTATATATATTGAATTGTTTACTTTCAGCCATACTATTGTAATTGATGGAGATCACCAACGGTGAGATTTACTTCATGGCAAATGAGTTGGTACAACACAATGTATATAACCATTAATGTCGAAATTATATTTTCGATTCGAATTTATCCATGGCAATATTGTTGTTTTAAAGCTTGTCATATGGCATTAATGTTCTCTTTGATTAACCTCAAATGCAATCTCACTTACTTTCCAACATAATTAAACAAGCTCCAACTATTTCGGTAAACGAGATAATGAAAGGATACACTGATGTTGCAATTGATGTTACTTTTATTTTATTATTGCGGTATTATTTTACCAGGTCACATAATCATTATCTATTGCACATAAAATATGAAAAACTGCTATTTATTGTACAAGATTTCAATAACCAAACTTTGACGTTTACGATGTTGTCATTTGACAGTTTCATCGGTTAAATTTCACCAGTGTAATACAGCCACCGATCGTAGCGCTACCTACTGCATTCTTAACGTGAATGAAGTATAATAATATTTATTATCTAACGGTTACCCCGCTTACTAGTTTCAAGTTAGCTACGCACATTCGCTAATACAAAAAAAGCAAATTGGTTCTAGAAGAGTGTAAAGAAAAAGTGGAAGAGGAATGAGAGAAAATGCGAGGGCCGAGAAAGTTGGGAGAAGGTAGCAAATGGGCATAATCAATGCAACAATGAACGAGTTTCATTGTTTCTTTTCGATGTTTATCTTGATTTGTTGATAGATGTTGGCTGTCGTCATCTCACATTGAAACCAATACTGACTTCAAAAGCTCAGTGTTAGATCAAGGAAGACCCTAATGAAAGTCTAAAAACAACATATTTTAAATAATGAACTACTGCGTATAAATATGACAGTTTGTGTAATGAGAAATATTTTGTAGCTATGCACAGCCTAAGTATGGATGACTTTTATTTGAAACGCCTCTAATATGTAAAAAATAGTGACTTGCGGACCAAAAGAGTCAAACTCATTTCTTGTTTGACGCAACCACCTATTTTCTAACAAAAATTATAGCTATGCATTTTCTAAGCCATTTGCATGTGACAAACATTATCGCACGTTGTACAAATATTTTTTTCTAATCTTTGTTATTACATGTTTAATACCAACATTACCGATTTTACGTAACCAAATCCACGCAAAACCAGATAAAAATTGTATCCGGGAGGACGATAGGCTCGTATTGGGGAGAAGAACATTAATCGGCATTATGATACCTATATTTGGAATGTTAAGGATGTTTTTCCCGTATTGAGCGTGTTTGGATATCCCTCTAGATTTGGCGTGAATTATTTATTAATTTGTTTTAAAATGTGATTAAATCGGACCGGATTAAGGCGGCTAATCCCTTTTGCTAATCTCTGAACTCAAACTATCTAAATCTTTTAAGAAGTTCGATAAAATATTTTTGGTATTCCGAGGGAGAAGGCAAATGAATGTCAGTTGGACATAGAAATCGTTGGTGATTGGTTTTGTCAGCTTACTGCTCCAGAAAGTCTGGTAAGTTACTGCCTCCATTCAGAAGTATACTGTTGCTAATTGAAAAATTTTCCATTTTGCTTTAATATGAATATCACTTTTTTTAATATTCCAAGCAATAGGCGGTATATTACGCTTGCCATTTTAAAATATTAATACATTAAATGGTATTAAATCGATTTTATGAACTGTATGTATTGTATATGCACGTCACCATTACTTACTTGGGGTAGGTGGTTCTATCGTACATACGAGGGTAACGTCAAAGCAGTTCGCTACTAGAGTTGCACTTGTCAATATCTATTTACAACCAGCAATTGAGGTATACAAAAGATACAATTGGACGATGTTTCGTTTTACTTTTTGCATTACATATGTATTTCCTGATATTCGGCGTATGCATTTTGATGGAGTAAGTTACGTGTTTACGTGTAATGGATATGCACTTTTGTTTGATAATAAACGGCATCTTATAACAATAATACCAGACAGGAAGTCTTCAGGTTTTTTTTATTTTTCTTTATTAAGTTTGTATAGATTTATTTTGTTTATTATATAGGTCTAATAATTTATTTAAAGATTGTGCAACAGGAAATTCTCAAAAATGCTACTATCGGATATACATAAATCATACATCTTTGCGAATAAGATTAAAGAAAATGTAATTCAACTAACCTATTATAACGTAAACTAAAACTAACGATGCAAAGCTTTAATCTTGGTAGTACATTCACCAAGTGACATGCGAGCAAATTCATCTCTTCGCAGTCAGGTTTTGAGGACAATTGTAACCATAAGACTTTTCGTGGTACAGATTGTTGACCCCAGTGTTAATGCAAAGAATGCAAAAAAATGAACTGCGATAGCAAGAAAAAACATTCCAATTTTCTGCATAGGCACTTAAAACCAAACTTTAGAGGAGCATTTTTATCTTATATATCTAAAGTTTAAACAAAATGTAATTGATGAAATTGCTCCTCCAATATTATCAATCTAGCGGAAGTTCCAAATCGTGGGACTATATTCCGTAGTGGTAGATACTAGATACTGGAAAAAGGTAAAAATGCCAATTATTATTATGAAGTCACAGGTTTACCGTTAAATAAATCCCACAGAGTTCGTTAGTCTTGCACGTAATATCGTCGATATGGAAATTAAAATTGTTAAGGGTGTCAAACAGTATACCCGAATCATTAATTAGTTTTACCATCGATACAAAAATAAGTTTCCCATTTAGTGATGTTTAGACGTATTATTATCTTTGTACCGTGTAGGTATGCCGTTGATGTTTGATTGAAACTCTATGTAATCTGATGGGGAATCGATTGAAGAAAATAAGTCGTCATTTTTAGATATGCGAGATCAGTGAAGTTTTCTATATATATATTCGCATATGTATATATATATATGCGAACTTGTTTTTCACTGCTATTATCGATTGTTATGCTTCTCATAAGACAGATCATCGCAAATATTTGCGCTTGTCATTTTGGAGGAATTTTACTTACTGCGGTATAGTATCTACTCATTAACCGATAATGAGATTTTATTCCGATAAATACGTGTAGAGTGCCTAGTGTTAAAGAAATAAGAAAAAACGCAAACACTGTAATTATTTACTACATTGTCGAAGATATTATCGATGCATGCCATGGTTTACGATGTTGTTTTTATTCGTGAGAGGATATTGATGACGCAAGTAGTCGTTAAATATTTGCTTGCTTTAGAGGTACAACAAACGAAATCATTAAATTAAAGGGTTTTTGCAAATTTGTATAATAAAACATAGATTTTGTATTCTTATTGGTGGAGCAGAACATCATTCAAATGTTTCCCAGCAACGAATTAAATTTTCCATGGCCTTTTCATATATGTAAATTGAGTTAAACGTTAGCAGTGGCTGGTTTGTCTGCGTAAACTGATGATTTAACATGACCCTGCATGAAGAAGTGTAGTGGTGTTAAATTGCACGTGGTAGGAGAATAATTGACCTGTCAATTTCTCTTGGAGCAAGCGAATTGTTTAGCTGACCCACCATCTTGTTAAAACCACGAAGTTGTACAAATCGGAAGTATCCAATTTGGACCAAAAAGTCTGGTCGATATTGAAGGATGGCGAGTTCCATTCACAGTAATAGGATTGCCAGCATCGTTGAAAGAAAGTGAGGTTCAATGACTCCTGAGCCATGAAATACACACCGGATAGTTAGTAAGCGGATGCAAAACCATTAAACCGGAAGTGAGATCCATAGTGGAAGATGATTTTTTTATGAAATTCTGAATCTTTTCCAAGTTTCTCTAAACCCCGAATCTGCAAAACAATAAATGATAGTTTGCTTTGAGTTCTTGAGTTAAAGCAATCGTAAGTATGCAGACCAAGGTCTGTTCGTAAAATTCTTCACAAGACTAGTTGGAAATGCCCAATGCCTGAGATCAACGAAAAATTGGCAGATTTGAATCTTTACGAACACTTTCACGTATAGCTGCACTATTCTCTGTCCTTGTATTTCTTTGTCTCACCGGCAAGAGAACGGTTTGAACTGGGAACAACAGTATGTCGCTCTTAATAAGAAAATATACTTCTCTAAAGAATTAAATAAAAGAGAAAATTGCTTTCTGTTAATTATTGCAAATTTTTCTATGTAATCTTATACAAGTTTATCAAAAAAAGTGCAATTGTTAAATCAATATAAAATTACTTCATATTTCTGTCGCAATCTTTATTTCCTGCACATATTCTACTTCGTTAACGTGAACTAGATTAAAAATATACTATTTGAAATACTGTCTGCATCTTACGCTAGTTTTTTCCAAAAATAGCAAGAGTAGCGAGTGTAGGAGATTTTAAATAAATATGATAAAAGATTAAATTAAAATGAAACTTTCGTTGGTCCTTTTTAATGATACATAATAATTTTCAACGTAAAATTTAGTGACAAAGTTTGATGGTGTCCGGTAGGATTCGAGCAGTGCAAGTGCATTACAAATTACAGAACTAAGGCCATGGCAACGAATTACTTTTGATACCTTGATATGGATGTATCGTAATAGAGCAGACATAATATTAATAATGCGAAGTTCGAATTCTACCAGACCATCAAAATTCGTCATTAAAATTTAATGTTGGAAATTGCAAGAAAAACTGTGTGTATCATTAAAAAGAGCCAGCAGATGTTTCATTGTAATTTAATTAATAACTTGGTACTGCTAATATTGTGTCTGCTACGATATATCTACAGGCATTAATACATCAAGGTGATAAAAGTTATTCATTTCCACGATCTCCGTGGTGTAATGGTAACGCAGTTGTTTGGAAAACAAGGAGACGTGGGTTCCAATCGAATTTTTTCACTAAATTTTAACGTTGGAAATTTCAAGAGGAATTATTATGTATCATGGCCAAAGATATTTGCTGCTTGTACAAAATTGCCAGTTGATAAATATCTTAAAAATGCGGTAAATGAAATCGATTTACTAAATAAATCCATTTTTTCAATATTTTTCAGCATTCATAATGAGCCAAAACCCCGATGGCGAGACCCAAATCGCGGAGACCAGTCAACCCCGCTACAACACCCGAAAAAGGAAGTTGAGCGAAGAGAAAGAAGTCGTCAAAGACGCTAAAGAGACCATCAAACCCAAAGACGAAGTTGTGGAAAAATCCGAGAAGAAAAAACTAAAGACCATAACTGATGAAGAAGAAAAGGAGGAAGTATTGTTGGTAGAAGCAGAAAAGTTAGCATCCGAGAATGGTGAAGCTGAAATCGCGACCGAGAACAACTCTGAGCCGGTGGAACAATCTACATCCAAAGCAGAGAGCAACGATAAATCCTCCGCTGCGGCAAGCGAGAGGATAATCACCAGAAGCAGGAAACGAAAGCTGTCCGATGAGAGCAAGGAAAAGGACGAGAAAATTAAACCGGAAACGTTATCCAGGAAGCGTAAAGAGAGGGAGGAGGAAGAGAAAGATGTGACGGTCAAAAAGAGACGTAAGTACTCGTATTAGTGATTAGCAAGTCATTTCTTCGTAGACAAGGTTTTTTTACCGAGCTATAAATTTACTTGACATTCACCTACAATTTGTACAATGAGTATGACGGAGATGGCTACGTAATGAGTCATTTTTTAACGATTTAAACAATTCATCGTAATCGCACATGTTTCACATGATGACAGGACCGTACTCATGTTTTCTTTCGTTTTGCATATTTTTCATCTGAAATATTTTGTGTTAAAACTAGACAAACATCATCACGACAATCTCCTGCATTTTTCGAATTAATAGACAAAAATTTATAGAACTAGGGAAATCGTACCCTAGAATACTTGTTTTTTCATATATTTACTACAGTTTAGGGAGTACGCTCCTGTCGTCGAGATCCGAGTGTACGCGCCCCAATTACCATTAAGCAATAAACAATGTAAACAGGTTGAGTAATTCAGGAGAGAGACATTTTTCGTGTTTTCATCGGTTATTTTTGCGGCGGCGGGTAACCTTGAAACGAAGCACGTGAGTTCGAACCAATTATGCTGTAAATAATGTTTCATTAAATACACTTTCATGGAAGTTTGAGAGAACGAATTTTATATAACTGTCGGAAAAAATATTGCGGTTGTTTATTGCGTGCGAAGTTGGCGAAGTAGTTATTGTACTGAGAATGCCATCGAAAGAAAAACTCTTGCGTAATTTCTTGTTTCTTTACCAAATGATTCCTTTTGCCATCGTCGATAATAAAACGTATGCCTTATACAGGCTGTCCTATAAAGGTTTGTAATCGTAGGGAATCGTAAGGATACACGGTGATCGTCAAAAAGTTCGCACTAAATGGGAATAATCCAAAATCAGATCTGACGAGTACGCATTTATTTTGTAATAAATAGCATTTTTAGGAATAATCTTAGTGAAAATAACACTTTCCAAAAGTATGAAGGATTTCAGCTAAAATTTATTGGCATGTGTTAAATTTTAATGAAACCTAGAGCTTCGCTTCAAAACAAAAATAGGTTTATCAATATTTTTTTAAAAATAATTACTTTATTCATTAACTTAGTTATTAAATTTGGAACTCAAGATTTTTTTTGGACGTTAAATTGCTTACCTGTTACGTTTCTTCATTTAGTGATTAGTAGATACCGGATTATATGCAAAGTGCATATATTTTGTTTTATTTATTTATTATATTTTACGTCTATATGTAGATGCATTACACTGATTACAGGTAATTAACGTTAATCAATAATCAGCGTAAGTCATCTACAAATAGACGTAAAATATAATCAATAAATAAAACAAAATATATGTATTTTGCATATAATCCGGTCTCTAGTGATTAGTATATTATTATTAGAATTTTTGTGTATTATACATCTAAAACCTAAAGTTACGAAATAGTAACCCCGTACTCATAGTCGTTGGCCACCGTTGCACCACTTCTTTGCCGCTATGTATACGTTACGCGGCGAAGCTCTGGCGCAACGCTGGCGAATGACTATGAACACGGGCGTAAGTTTTTGACATTGACCCTCAGCCTACCAAGAAATTGGCGTATCGCTACTTACCGCGCGGATCTATTGGATCCATGTAGCTTCTACATATGTTGAAATTGGATGATCATTTTCAACTAAGAATAAATTCAACTTTATTTTATTTCACATTTGTTGCACTCAAGACTAGAAAAGACATTTAGAATAAAGTGAAGTGCTAATATTAAATGATAGTAATAGAAATTATTGCAAACCTTAAGATAGTAGGTTGGTTAGGTATATTTTTTTAGAGATAACTGCGAGTGTCAATTATACACTTTTTTGCAACGTGTACAAATTGTTCTCGTTTTTTACCTTTTCTTCTTTCTTAGAGGGCTTGTACTAATAGATGGCTTGGGATCTTTTTATTCTAGTTCCTATTCTCGGGTGATTAGAAAATTTACTCCCTCTTTCTATGCGATACATGCAGGTCATCTTCGTGTCAACCTCTTCTCATTACATGATCATGTCATTTTGTCCATTTATACACACCTTCTTTTCTTTTATCGGTTGAAATGCTTCACAGTCTTCTTCCCCCGATTCCTTTCTATTTTATCAGCATGTTTTCCAGTATAAATTTCAAGTTTTCATGTATAGCTTGTTACACTATTACAAATACCTCAACATTTGAGACCATATCTTCTATGTTTTGATAGGATGTATTGTCTAAAAACATATCCTTTTTTAAAGGTTGCGAGTGGTTCGTCAATCGTTACACACCAACTTGGTACATAACTATCTTGCAAGTAAGCATTCCATAACTTAAAACACTTTGATTTATGCTATTTTGTCACTGCTCCTTTCTCTCCGCCTATCCCTTACATTATTAAGCTTTAGTACATGAAATATGTCTTGAAATCTATTTCGGCTGATTATCATATACTTTTCCCCCATTATTTTTACTCTAAACTTGCGTTATAACCTCGTTGTGGGATTTGTATACATCTATCAGTATCTAAACTCAAAATTTTCTTTAGCCCAGAAAAAATCATTTCTTACCAATCTTCTAGATTTCAAAATATTGCTACAACAAAAACGTTATACTATTATTTAGTTTAGAATATGCATATATAGTATGGTTTTCATACTATATTGTACTAACACCAGGCAATGGGAGAAATTTACAAAATGTTTTTAAAATATTCATATTTCAAAAACTTTCAGAGTTTATCCACGCAGTGTACTGATTATATTGTCTTGTTGTCCTTATATAAGTTTGAACTTTTATTTGATGGAAGGAATCGATATATAGTACAAGTTTCTTGTTTGCAACAGAAATCTTACCATGCCTTCAATTAAGTTTTTATTTAAATTTGAGAACATTGTGGTAGAGTAATGTTTTTCGAAAGACAAACTTTGACAGGTATCATCTGACAGATTATAATTTAGTTGTGAAGTCCATTTACTAATCTACCAGTTTTAAAATAGCTTCCAACAAAAAAAAACTGTGTTGTTTTCTAACATGATAGTAAATAGTCTAATTGATAAGATACGTTTTCAATAGATTGATTGTACTATGACAGCTGTCAAAGTATGACTTTCGAATAACATTACTGTTCCACGGTGTACCCAAATTTAAACGAAAGCATGGGACGTATTATATTAAAAGAGTAGTTTGTCAATTATATGGGCATAATTGTTTAATGGTTGCATAATTAGTTAGAAATCACTTAATGTATTTGCAATAATTATATGAATATGGTTCTGTAATTTTCACGCTTCGGGGTCGCTGTTTCTTCGAAAATATCAATGCAATAAATAACCGCATGCTGGAAAAGCAAAGTCGAGGTTTGAAGAGTCATTTTGAAATTCTTCTTTAGTCTTTAAGAAACCTACCATGTCGTATTGAATATTTGCGGTTACTGGTAGATATCTATATGCCGCCGAATTACGACATCCTGCAGAAGGGTATCGGTATAACTTAAAGTAAGTTGAAAGTAAACCCAAATAAATTTGCTATTATTATGAAATGAATCCACGCTGTCATTCTAACAAATTCAAGATTACCAACAGATTTAATTAATGCAAATAATTGCTTGCTTGAAAATAATCGGGAAATATTTTAATTTTACTATACGGAATACCAGGATAATTTGGTAACGATGTACGAACTAATTAATAACGATTTTCATTGCTATACGTCCTACATGGCGGTTTATATATTATTAATTAATATTAATAATTAGCACAAAATTATTGGTTCCCGTACATTCTTCCATCCGGCTACCTTCCCTTTTTACGCTCCGGGTTCAAATGCAAATCTCAATCGCACGCTAAAAACTGTTATAATCAAAGACGAGATTTGAAAAGTTATTTTGAAATTCTTCCAAATAGTCTTTAAGATAGCTACGACGTCATATCGAATATTTGCGGTTGCTGGTAGACGTCTATATGTCGTCGAATTACGACATCCTGTAGAATGATATCGGTATAATAACAGCTAGCGACTGTAAACGGAGGAAATAGCAGACAACGGCTATTATAACAACTTTTTTAATTAAGTTACTGGCGTAGGTGTCTATATCACGTGCGAAGCTTGATATATGACGTATTTGTTCTCTTTCCTTCTATCTCGTTTTCACGCAGTTTTTATTTACAGAGAAATTGCTAGATGTTTTCTTTATATGATTAAGATTAACTAAAACTATGTTGATGTCTTCTACCACTCTAAATCTTATCGCAAAAACTTATCTACTTGAAACCTGTACACACATGCATCTTCTCGTCTCTTGCTGCCATAAAATGACGAAAACTCGTTTACTAGCCAGCGCTCGCGGTTTAACGACTCGCGTGCTTTCCGACGTATGTATGTAATAGCGCGATTTTGTTTAAACGAGGCCCTGTTTCCTAGATAATAAATTTAATGGTACGCTAAGCACATACGCGCGGATATTATATTATTATATTGTATTATAGACGTCTATACTTTTATGGAAAAAATCACGTGCGTTATTAGTTCCCTATTGTTTCAGGTTATACAACGCGAAAGCATTATATTAATTATTTACATGCTTAATATTTTATTAGAATAAAGCGCTGTATAATAATTAATCTTAAGTAGCTACTATTTACCTAATTTGCGAAATGAAATATATATGAGCGTTTCTCGTCTTATATTGCTTTTAAATTGCTGTACAAACAATCATATATTTTGAGTTATTCAGTTACTGGAGAAAAAAAAAGAAAGAATTTATCGTAAGATTGACGTATTTATTGTTTTTATAGGAATGGAATGATACCAATTTCTTGATAAAAAGGTTATCGATTGTGTTATATCATTTTCAATCACAAAATAACGTTTTGTAGAATAAATTAAGAATTGTTTCAAGAAAGAATTTAACAGTTAATGACACTGATGTACAAAATCAATCTTTTTGAATGCTACATGTACTAAAGAAGGCGATTCTTATAGAATCGTTTCTGCCAATTCGGAATTTTTCCCACACGTAAGGTTATTGAGTAAAACGCGTTCGAAATTTTAGAAATTCAATTGTTATGGGATTAAATTAGTTAATAAGTATAATGTAATTTATTTACATCTATTTCTATTCGACTTTCGCCTGTATTTCAATGGTTATTGTAGTGCGCTTCAATTTAGCTCATATCCTGGTGAAGTCTTCTACCAAGTTTATCGCTTTCATCAAGATTTTCTGAAAACAAATGAAGAGAGAGATTAGAGAAGTATTTGTATAATTTTCGACCATCTGCTTATAGTTTTCACCCTTTTTAATTCCGAGGAAGTGTGTTGCCGGAGTTTTGAAGAACTGCCAAGCAGATGCCTCTCTTTCTTCTAGGGTATTGTCGAAATTGTCATTTCTCATTACTTTTCTGATATCGTGCTCCATCAATGTTCCTTCCTTAAATTTAGCTTTGCTTATTTTGGCAAATTTGTTTTTAATAGAAAAGAAAACCTTCAAGATTCGTAGGCTTAAAAAGTTTCTCAACAACTCCAATTTAGTGTGAAGAGGTAGTACCAGTATTTGTCTGCATAAACGGGAGGCGGTTCACAAATGAGATTCTTAAAAGGTTACGTCTTCTTGACGACCATTTCTTACTGTAATATTAGTGTTTATTACGGTAAGAAGTGTGTAATACAGGGAGGAACTGAATACTCCAACAGTTGCAAGCGAATCTGATCTTACCATTAAATTTAGTAATAATGTTTCTACAGCGGGTAGGAAGACCATTGGAGCCCAACGGGACTATGTCTTTGAAGCTTTATTATCAAAACGTTTGTGGCATTGGAATGAAATTGGACACTGTTTGTTCTATCTGTTCGACTGTGGATGCTGATTGTTCCGCACCGAGACTGGACTGAGTTTTGCTATATCTCATTCGGACGTAATGCGTTCTTCATACGAAGTTTCGATCGTTATAATATTCTTTAGGAATCTTTTTTTCAACTCTACAGGCACAATGCCGTTTCCTTGATAGTTTTCATCATGAGTTTCCATTGCTTCCTTTTATATATAGTAATTTTTAATTTCTATGGAGTCATCTTCAACTTGAAGGGCATCATGTTTTGATTCTGTATCAGTAAAACATCTAGACCAACAACTTTTTTCTTCAGATATTTAATTTCATTGCTGGATGAAAATTTTAGATGATTCGGCTGACAGAATGCCTTCCTTTGTGTTCTCTCTTGATTTTTTAGTGATCTAGATTGGATAAGTACTATATGGTCACATGAAATGCTTTTACCTTGTTGAATATTCAGTTTATTTCTTTTGCTTTTCACTATTTCATCTTCCTTCCCATATTTTGCATTCTTAATCATTTCTCGTGGAACACTTGCAGCAAACTTAATTTGTACAGGTAGTTTTTGGTAATTAGTTCAAAATTTAGTCTGTGTGCGAAGGAAAGATTCCCATGATAGAGACCTCGCAAACTTCCACAGAATACCAAAAAATGTCACCAGCGTATTAAATTTTGTTCACGTAAATTTTCATATCATCCCACTTTTCCAAGTCATCCCATTTTACGGTATTGAAAGAATTAAAAATGAAGCGCAAGATATGCTGGTATGGAGATAAAACGTACAATTATAACAAAATGATGGGTAATAATAAATAGTTTTGTTGTAATATTCAAATCAAATGTCAGCAATTAGTCAAATTCCACCTGTCACCATAAAAAAATGTGTTAAATCCATATTCAAATGTTCTTAAATTTTATAGTTTCATTTTTTGCAATTGTTTTTGCCTAGTCATATGTTCGGCATTTCGAGGTGTTCGTAGCTATAGCTTCTCTGTTACGGACAAAAAAAATTGATCAGTGTGAATATTACGTATAAAAAGCAAGCACCACGGAAAAGAAATGGCCAGTATTATGTCCAATTTTTCTCAGAAGGTTATCATTGGTAATGTTTTAATACCCAATTTTGTCATATATGATGCTCTATTTGCTTCCAAGACTATAAAATTCATTATCGATTTAACGATCAGTACTTGTACTTTTCCTATACGTCGATGCGAACGTGAATTGGTCTAGTCTTAAAAAATAAGATAAAACCTATATCAGCAACAATAGACCGATATCGATCTTATCGAATTTTGCTAAGGTTTTTGAAAATGTTATCTTACCATTGTTTACGCCACAATACTGTTGCATTTCATAACACCAAATCAACATGGTTTTATTCGTGGGGGAGGTCAACAGTTACTAATCGTATTTCTGTATGCCAATTTATTAGTGCACAACTAGATGCACGAGGTCAGGTTGATGTTGCTTACGCTGTGCTTAGCCTAGTCCTCAATGTAATTGACCATGGAATTTTACTTGATAAGCTATCGACCTTTGTTACAACTGTTACATTCCTATTTAACTAAAGGAATTCATTGAGTATTTTATAATGGTTATAATTTTCTTGAGTTTATTTCTTCATCAGGTGTATCAGAGGGGTCATAGTTGTGGCCACTTTTGTTTGTGTTGTTGGCAAACGATTTACTGATGACTTTACCCTGCCCAGCATTTGCATATGCCTGTGACACGTTAGGTCTCTAAACGATGTAACTTACCTGCAACATAATCTGGATCATATTGCTAGTTGGTGTTTACTTTACAAATTAAAGCTAAATGTTTATTTGTTTCGAAGATTCATTATACTGACTCAGTGTACTTAAGGCATAGTAATTATTTCAGGAGGGTTGATATCGTTGGAGATCCTAGTGTTGCATTTGATTCCAAATCTCCAAATCTATCATCTAGGATTTGTCCTACGCCACATTACATCCACCTTTAACCGATTATCAAGAAAGTCCATTGCCGTTTTCTGAAGTATATATCATTTAAAATAGACCACCAGTATCCTGAAAGATATGTTGATTAGGACTCGGTGTTCGGAAGACATGATGTGCAGTCGAAATGTTTCCTTATACCTCTTATATCTTCTCACTCATCTTCTACTTTTGCCTTTCCTTCGTACCAGTTCAATGCAAGAATCATCGTCTTTTACCATGTGCCGCAGTGCAGATCATTTATGTGGATATATCTTTGCCGACGTTAATAAACTAGTAGTGATTTCTTGTTTTGTTTTGTATTCTTGTTCATTTTGTGGTTTATCTATTACCTACATGTATGTCTAAACTGTAGTTTGTCCCGTAATAGGTTCTGGCGTTAGACAATAAATATTACTATTATATATCTGGTTTTAATTAAATCAACTGGAAATTTACATTTTATTTTTCATTTAATTATATTCTCCAGGGCCTACTATACGCCTCTGCATTTTTTTTTTGTTTGTCTCTGCCAAAAACTCACCTCAATGCGAGCATATCCCCTGATAGACTGGGCTTCAGTGAATAATTTTAGTAGAATACAATTTATTGATGGGAAAAATGAAGAATTTGTCAAAGAATCGACGTAAAAGATTTAGAATTACAAAGCTATAATAGGAGAACTGACGTTACATCCACCTAAATTGCGTAATAACTCCTCCTTTTCATAATCTTCTTGATTTGGCTAAAATTGAGCTGTAAATATTGCGATTCCAAAAAAAAGAACGTATACAAAAAAATACGATTCTTTTAGAAATGATTTTGGTAAATTTAACTGGCTGACTTTGCAAAAAGTCCTTTATAGGATAGCTAAGACGTATTCGAGACAATACAATACAGAAAATGTGTTAAAAACCAGGTCTTATACGATCAAAATTTACACATTTGAATTCGAAGATTACATACGATTTTTCTAAAGGTATTTTTCTCGAAGGTCAACCGGTCTTTTTGTAAACGTAAGTACGTAGACAACCGATGCAAAAGATAATCAAAAAAACTCGACTAACTGTCACAAAATACGCATAGATACTCGGCCGGCTCTAAATGGTTGAGCTAATAAGGAAAATCATGTTTGCACTTGGACAATATTTAACGAATTGATTTCCATGATATTCCAATAGGATTTGTGATACCAATAAGCACTTGATTCAATTTGTTTGAGAACAGTGATTTATAGAAATTCCTTATTTTTCTTGATTATTTGCGGAAGGAGAAGATTTATATGGCGCGATGTGTAATAGATCGCGTTTGCTCATCCTTAAAAGTAGCGTTAGGATCTCAAATTAACAATTATTATAACTGGTTGTTTTGTTTATTACATCTGGAATGAAATATATGAATTGTAATATTGTTAACGGATTGATCATAATCAGATAATAACGCTGGAATTTCTTAAATTACCTTATATTGTTACTACAGTGTTTTGCTATTCAATACGACTACAACGTATTGCAAAAATACTCTCTTACTTTATTCACAAAATTTTGTTCTCCTGGGTGTTCTGGTATGCCTGGTAAGCTGGGATTCTAACGAACCCAGGTACAATTCAGAAAATCGTTGTTTCAAAACTGCTAGTTACCGCTTCAACTATTAAACGCTTTATTACTCTTAACACTACCTAAAGTAATTACGCCAACAGTACAACAATCATCCCCTTTATGTTCGAACAGTTTCAATGATCCACAAATAGTCTATACACATAAATATAAAAATTTAATAGTTAAGAATACGGCAATCAAGCCAATAATTATGAAATTATAACTAGACTGATCAATTGCTCTCAGCGCAATAGGATAGGATCCGTTGTAGTAAGTACTAACAAACATACAGCATACTAGCCGATTGAGCTGTGGATGCACTAACGCTAATAATTGTATGGACTCTATTCATGCCAAATTTGACGCTTGCTTTAAATCTTTACACAAAACAATTATAAGAAAATATTTATTCATCTACGACTTATTGCACATGTGCACACAAAAGAAATAGTAATAATAAACATTAGAAAACATAAAGTAAATTATACTTTGTCATCGGAAAATCCAACACTTGATTTAATAACTGCTCGCAAAATTCGTGGCATTCTTTCAGCCAATTTCCTCAGTGTATCATGAGCAATATTGTCTCTCTGCAATACCGTTCAGAGATCGGCTTTGGACGTTGGACATTCTCTTCTAGTTCATTTGTCCACCTCGTCGCGCAGAAGCTCTATCGGATTAAGATCTGGCTCTGGGGAGGCCAAGTCATTATTTTTAATATTCCTTCATTTTCCGCGTTAGCGAGGTAGTTTTCGCATAATAATGATGTCTGCTTCGAATCGTTACCGTACATCAACTCAAAATTGTTGCCTGTTAAGCGCAATACGGATGGTATTTTAATATTTCGCGATAATTTTCATTCCTCATTATTCCATCAATTTGCTGTTCTACTTAATAAAAAACAACGCTATACAAGAATGTAACCACCACCTTTATTTATTGTTGGTTTAATGCACTCAGGAAGCTTTTTCTGGTCTTTTGAACGTCAAAAGTTCTGGGGTTTTGGCCAAACACTTCCTATTTGGACTCATCAATCTATAGTACATTTTTCAATTTTTCTATTGTCCAGTCCTTGCAAGTGTTAGCCCACTGGAGACGTTTTTGTTTATTCCCACAACGTAGCAACGGTTTTCGTGTAGCAATACGGCCGTGCTTCTTTTAAACGATGTTTCACTGTGTTACCGGATGATCTTCCTGTTTCTAGCCCGGTTTATTTCCGCCGTAATTGCAGGAGCCGTTTCAGTAATTTTTCGTCGTATATTTCTCTTATTACGCAATTTTATGCGATCATCGTCGCTTCTGGATGTTGCTCGTGGACGTCCTGGATGATTTTCACTAGCAAGTAGCTACTGTGGATTTTTTTACATTAAGTTGCCGGAAATATTCCGTACCGAATACCTTGCTGATCGTGTTTCAAGAATAAGCCGGTTTTCGCAAGGCCTTTTTTGCACAGAAATTAAATTGTTTACTCGGACAAAGAAATAACAACATCGAGCTGTACGTAATGATATCTGATGATAAACCCACTGTTAAAGTCATTTATGCATACTTTATGGGGTAAACAGTATCTTTGCAGGAATTCAGTCAATTCTTAGAATTTGGCTTTCATTTATAGTGTTCTAAAATTTCTAACCATATATTACTTAGAATATCTATACCTGGTATTGTTTGTACTGTACCTAATTATTTGATAATTTTGAAAAGTAATATACCAGTTTCGTTACTTATCAACTTAGATCTTTAATTAGTAAATTGTGTACATGATTATAGAATTACTATATGAATAGAAGCTTAAAATATTTTGTTAAAATTTAAAGCGTCCATTCTATTATGAGCGGTAGTGTATATGTACATGAAACACTTGCCTTATTTTGATGACATGTTTGCAGCAGTATGTAGGTTTCCGCATTTGTCTAGGCGAACGATGTTCCCTATGGTGAAACTTTCTTATATCTTGAGAGAGCAATCTTTGAAATTAGTTAACGGATCTACAGATGCACCATCATGAACTTGTAACCTAGCAAAAACGGAATGCTGCAATGTATTTACTTTGTCCGCTATTTGTAATGACTCTAGTAAGAGCAATCTGGTATTTTCAATTTTCTATTGCGTCAAGTAATCCCTTACAACTGTTGTAAATAGTTCATAAATCTGTTTCAACGGAAGTTTCTTGAAATCTTGTCCGACTTTCCATAACAACTGGGGGTTTCGTCAGAATGGAATTGCAGAACCATGAACTTAATTTGAAGATTGGAAATACTAAAGATAATGTAGAGCCGTCTTCAAACATGGTTCCCAATGTGTAAGAATTGTCTTAGATGATTTGGGAATACGGCAACGTCACCTGCGAAATTGTCGAATTCATTTCGAGGACTTGAAAAACACTTTTTTAGTATTTGCTGTTAATACATCAACCTCTGGAAAACATTCTCGATTAGTTAGTACCACAAGATGTAAAGCATGAACTTTATACCTCATACGTGAAGGTCTTTCACAGTCTTCTTCAAGAGGATGATCTACAGATTGTATTGTCGCGGCACTATCGCTCATAAACATTAACAATTGGTTAGTTGGAGGTTGACATTTTTATAGAGTATCCTGCACTACCATCCTAATTGATTTCCTTAATTAGACCACTTAATAAGACCGGAAATGTATTTCAGAGCACGTACTATAAGATGTACATATAACAAATTTTCTTTGATCTGTTGTATCGTCAATACATAACCACAGCCATTTAATTTTCACTTCAGTTTTGAACTCCTTTTAGATTTATTCACGTGCAGTTGGTAGATAGTTGTGTAAGGCTATCCAAGATGGTAACTTCCACTTGAGATTGTATTTAGTCTAGAAGCGTCGAAACGATTCTTTATCGAGTAAGTCAAGTTTTTAACCACGAGCAAGAAGCATGCATAAATCGAACATAAATTGGCATACCACTTCGTTTATTTGTGTGTTCTATATTAGTTACTCGACTTCTACAATCATTTTTGTCTCAGAACATCAACTGTGTATCGCAAAATTTGACACATACTTTTAATACCATTATAAAATAAGTCGGGAAATTCACCGATATATATTTTGTTAATCAATGATCGCTTTTCACCCTTCCGTACGTTCGACATGATGACAATGATAAGACGGTCGACTACTCCACATCATAAGCAAAAACGAATTAATGCGAATACGGTTATGCCTTGACTGTCGCCGTTTTCTGCATTGCGAATGACGGTACGTGCTTAGTCCGAATCTGGCTAGCTGCCAAGTGTGACCGGTATAGTTGTAATATTTCCGTGCATTGGAAGTAAGCATTAGAAAACAAACATGCTCCAAATATAAAAAAGAGTTTAGCATAAGTGTCTACCTTTGATTTTGCAAAGAGAATAGATTCACCAAAATGGAAGATGTATTCAACCGATAAGTGGTAGTTAAATTTGGAGAGTTTTTTTTTATTTAAACATTGTCTTTTCATATTTTGACAAATATGTCTTGTTTTCGTTGTTAGTAAATACGAAAATGTTAGGGTTTAGTAACACTCCCACATCGCCCAATGGAATAGGTTTTCATGGTACTATAAATATCGATCCAATTGTTAAAAATTGCAACTTTTCCGGTTTTAATAAAAGCCTTTTAAAAATGAATTTATCTCAATAACGACATGGTTAATTATGAACATAATACGTTATAATTAAATAATATTGTATCTGATTCTCGCCCAGTTTTTGTGAGAGTGTTCCAAGATTAAGTGGGGAGACCTGTCTTATTTTTGATTTACATAATGGTATTCTAGTTTGGCGACATGATGTGTAATTTATTGTATACGTTGACTACAATAGAGTAGTAATTAAAGGTTGTAATTTGTATTCCTTAGACCTAATCATGGGGGACGCAAGACGAGTGTTAATAATTTTTGCTTGGCTAATGAAATTTCCCTAAGCCAATAAAAAATATAAATTGGACATTTCACTTTTAGAAGCAAATATTGCGAAAGAATCAGTTATACGTTTCCTGGGCGTAACCCTGCGCACTTGTTACTGTGCTGGTTTCACGTAGATGTAGTTGCTTCGTTCGTGTGTTCGGCTATTTATTTAATTTGAAATCATCTTGACTTGCTGCTCAAGAGAGTTTTAATTATATCCTATCTGGCATTACTTATGATATTCTTGTATGGAGTGACTTAGCTGCGGCAAATAGCGTATGTTCCTTGCAGAGACGTGCTAGGGGTTGTTAGAAATCTGGGCTACGCCCGGATTCATTCATTTAAATATTCCTCCTTCATCTATGACTACTTATTATATATGAAACAATATGTTGATCAATATTTTATAACTAAATACAACTATAATACTAGGTAAATGGCAACATTTACATAGAATATAAACGGTTGTCTAAAACTCAAACTGGTTTGGTACACTTAGCTTCAAAAGAACTTAGTAAGCTTCCTTGAACCATTAAATTATGATAGACTTAAAATTGTTATTAAAGAAATTTTGTTTAAGGAGGCATAATATACTATTAAAAGAACATTTACTTTGTAGATTAAATCATGGCGGTTTTATTTGAGAGCAACTTTTAGATTGGAAGAATAGAATGTTTTTGGTTTGGGTCGTTTTATTGAATGGAAAAGTAGGAACAATCAAAAGTTGAAAAAAGCTTTAAACTTAATTTTGGATATTTTTGTCTCCTATTGAATGTTAGCTAATAATGAAACGCTTTCACTATCATCTAAATGAAAGCTTTATAAATATAGTTAACAAAGTAACTTTCTTGAAATAATTAGTAACAAGCTTCTTGTTTGCTTGTCCTAGAGTTGGTTTAACATAGAAATAGTGAAAATTTAATGAGGTAGAATATATTGAAAATCAAATTGACATATGCCATTTCAAGTAATAAACACGTATACATCAATTCTTCCCTAATAAATTACCATTGCTCTTTCGTTTATAATCGCAAATATTTACCTAAAAAATTGTATAAGTAGCATTTATTTTATTAGTGCTTTGTTTGCTTAGAAGTGTAAACACGTTTTCAACAGATATTTTTTTATAAATCGTATTTACCAATTCATTCCGGTATTACATCAAGTTTATTTGGTTAAATATTGACAGCCTTCCTTTATTGCCGCAAATTGTAGCATCGCCACACAATTATCTTCCATTGTCTTCTTCGCCAATTTGAAACCATCATGCGCCTACGTTGTACTGCGCATGCTTTGCGGGCTCAGCGCAAAAATTTAAATTGCCGGTAGTTCTTCAACGGCGGTCATTCGTAAAGCGAACAACGGACAGGCTAGCTGACACCTGCACGTATATTTCTCAAAGTGTTTACGCATATTTGCCAGTTTCGCGAGATATACTTCTGAAAAACTATTTTTACGACACAATGACGGGTACTGTGATTCCAGGTATCACCAAGAACGAGTGTTTCTGCGTCGTCCTCCCCAAGAAACCGGACTATTCCACAGGTAAGTTTTCGCTTATTCGTTGTTTAGTGAAATGAGAAATCCCAATTGTTCAAAGTCCGGTTTTGGATTGCATACGCTTTATGTACATAAGTACGTGTCATATACGTTACTGCTGGTTATATGTATCTGTACTTACCTACTTTTTAAGCGGTTGTTGACGTCGGAAATGTTTCCGTTGTGAAATTGCGCGTATCTGTTTGTTTACGCTGTATGTTTTATACATATCTTTGTATGAAAATCTGATTAAAACTTTTTTTTTCTAAAAAAAGCGAAAGGGAAATTTTTTACTATTCTCATTTTAAATTCGTCTTATCGTCCGAAAAAATAAAACAACATTAAAATTTCGTAATACTTGTCTGCAATTTTTATAATCGTGCTCGATTAACAGCACACTCCAGATAAATGTGATTGATGATAAAATTGGATGCTATTTCGTAACGTGATATGATTGCAGAAAGTGCGTGCATCAACAGAGAATGATATCATGCACATGTAACACATTAATCGTTATATAAAGTTCTTTAAAAATTCTGCAACGTCAGATAAATTATTTTTATTACACGATGACCCGTAATGAGCATTGGTTAAAACTCTTTAAAGAACACATTTTGATATTATACGCGAAGGTTTGAGCTTTATTATATCTCACTTGCATTAGAGGGCAAGCGACATACAGGATGTTGAAAAAAGGTTTGAGTCTTTATACTTAATTTTTGTATATATATAATTTAAATCGTTTATTTTAACCATACTATGTTTTATATAAATGTTACCTTAAAAATAAGCGAGGAATTCAAAAACAGTTAAAATAAGACAAGTTAAATCCTGTTACGTAATAACCGAAAGTAACATTCGTAGAAGTTTATGTCGTAGGTATAAAGTATTTAGATGTCTCGTATACTATTCATTGTAGAATTTCTAATTTTACGTGTTTATGTTTTGTGCCCTTAACAAACTTGTGATTTTCAGCGTAGAACTAATATATCGTAACTTGCCATAGTGTTACGCCGCTAAGTTCAAAAATTACTCTCCGAAAAGAACGCGTAATCAATTTTTTTCTTCTTTTTTTGTTTTCCAAAATCAGTTAGCACTGGCACACCTGTTACAGACCTTGACGCCATCCTTACGGTTGAAGACTGGCGTCTGCAAAAAGTGCAATCACCGATAGCTCTCAAGCACGAAGACAGCAACGCTTATGACAATTTCGATCCTCTAGAATTTCACGGACATTGGGACGATGAAGGAGAAGCTAGCATTACAAACAACGGATATACAGGTAAGAAGTTGTTAGTTTATTACTGCAATAGTAAGCAATGCTTAATAATTTTAGTGGAAAGTACTTGCGGCATCAATTAATATACGTATATATACTAATTGTTGCCGCAAGGATAGCGAGAGAACGTTGGTTCAAATCCTACCGGGACCGACACTTTTTGGAACGTATAATTTATATATATGCTTACAGTGACCTCCACAAAATTCGGACGAAATGATAAATTACTACTTTTCTTGTAATTACCAACGTTAAATTTTCTTCCAAAAAAATAATAAATAAATATAATTAAAATATATTTATACAGTATATATATAATATATATGTATATATATTTATACTGTATACATATATGTATACAGGGGAACATGTTTTACTTTCACTTTTTTTTAATATAATTATGTTAGCTACCTCAAACGTGTTATTATTGAAGATCGAATACTAACTGAGTCATCATCGATCGTAACACGTTCAGGACCGTCAAGAAACGCAGAGATCTCGAGAAAAAATAAACCCGCGAAAACCTCAAATACATCATATATATGTATATATGTTCCCCTGTATACATATATGTATACAGTATAAATATATATACATATATATTATATATATATACATATATATTATATATATATATACACTGTATAAATATATTATATTATTTATATTTATTTATTATTTTTTTTGGAAGAAAATTTAACGTTGGTAATTACAAGAAAAGTAGTAATTTATCATTTCGTCCGAATTTTGTGGAGGTCACTGTAAGAGATAGACTGTATAGATGAAATTAACATATAGTCAGCTTCTGCCACCATAAAATTCTTTCATAGATAAGGAAACAGATCTAATGATCACTGAGAACGTTTCTTATGGCAGAACAATGCAGATAACAAAAAATCATTTGCCACAGGAAATTCTCCTGTTTTCCGAAATTCAAATAGAAAAAGTTTCATATCAGTTTCCTTTTTCCCCCTTGTCATATATCTATAATATTTTTTTTTATTACACATAAACTTTCTTCTATGTGCAACTTTATAACGTAAATTGCCAATGCATTTGGGAGTTACGCATATACTCTAATGTTTCTTTTCTCTAACAAATAGTTATTTTATTTGCTCTGAAACAATTTGTTACGAACGTCTTAGCAATGATAATGGTAGGTTTTGCTAAAAACTTAGTATTTCTCGTTTGACACATTGTAAACGTAACTGGTTGTCCATGTCACTGATGTATTGACAATTTCTTTTTTAAAGCTATGAGTAGGAGAAGTTTATGAGTAAAAAAAGTGAAATATAAAAATTAAGTTTGACAGTCACATTTTAAAAATGCGGTAACATCAGATTTTTTGACGTGTACATAACTACTCATCAATCCATTAATGGTGAAGTGAATAACGAAAGGTCTGGACATCTTTACTAAACTAAAATTTCAGGTAGTACCATGGTTCTAGTCTTTTTGAATAAGAAACCTGCGAACAAAATTCTCTTTCGAACTCAAGTTTTTATGCACTAACCGAAAAGACAATCATGGCTAAATTGATTAAATTACTTTGATGAGATAAATTAGAGTAAGATAGAGTTAGAATTTCTTTTGATTTTTTTCTTTGATACCATTCTAAGTAAGAATTGTATTCTTATCGTACATCCAAGGTAATAGCCCTTTCAAAGGAGGTTAAATATTCACTGATTCACCGGAAGGGTTCTGGTTCCCTGACAGATTGGAATACTAGTCTTCTATAAATGTTGTGGAAAAATGGTCATTGAACAATTCTCCCACTTAAATTCTGAAAAGGTTCCAATTTGTTTGTTAAATAATTCGCCGCATTCATTTTTGCAGTATGAAAGTATAAATAATCTAAAATATTTTACATGTTCGTTATAGATATCAAAAATATTAATTCTTGGATCTTGATTATCCTGTGGATGTTACTTTATATGCACATAACAGCTTCTTTGAGAAATTTTGGATTTGTTCTTTTGGTCTCCAAAATCCACTCATAAAAGCATTCTAGGTTATATACAGTACAATATTAAACTTTTATTTATTTATGAAATGCAAATTATGCTTAGTTCATTATCTTTCAAAATGGAAAATTGCTGTAAACCCTTAACAAATTTCACAATGTTTTCTTCCAAATTAGAAGTCCCAAATTTTCGTGGTAAATCTGCATTCGATGACTATTGTCATCTTTCATTCGTTGTACTGCAGATGTTGTCAGCATGGATTACTTATCTCTTATTATGAAAACGTTGAAATTTCCATGGCAACAGCGTAAAGTTATGCCTATTCGAAATGCAACAAATTTAAATATATTATATTATTTTGGGAATGGTTTTTCTCAAAATCTTACTATACTATTTTAGTGAAAGGGAATTATTTCTTTCAATTTACCTAGCAGCCACGTTACCTGACGATGCTATTGTCCTAGCTTTCTTTGTGGAAAGCTACAATGCTATATCTATTGTTCAGATTGCCGTTTGGATTTAGAAATAAAGTAGTGGAGTCAGGTTTCATATAAATATTTTTTTGAGTATTATGTAATACCTTGAACCTTTAGTTAATTCTGCTATATTTGAAACTCATGTTTTATGGTTCACATAGATCTTTCTGTCTTAGGAACCACGGAACTTACACGTGACAGGTTTAGTTGTGGTCTGCGATTGGAACTTAAACAAGAAAAAACGTATTAATAAGTAACTACCATTTTATTAACATGATTAAACGTTAGGATTTGTAAAGTGTTACATAATACCACCTGCGAACGTAAAATATCAGCATTCAGGTTCTGATTTTGTCGATAAATTACACTATAAATTAAACGAAACACACCTGCTGCACATTTCAATTTTATTTATTACACACGGAGTACAACACAACACTCGTTCTACATACATTTGCATATTCGAAGAACTATCTAGGAAGCGAATCTTGTTGCAAATAATGGTCTGTTGCCGGCTATTGTTTGTTTCTGCTGAAGCATATCAAAATTAAAATCATTGTCGTGCATTACAACTTGTTTAAGTACGATCGTGGACGCCACAAATTAAATTTATTTATCTATCTGCGACATATTTTGGCAATAAATTGATGTTCAATTACCCTAAATTGCTACTTAAAGCAATCCAACAGGCCTAATTCTTTTAAAATCAAATGCATTTTTGTTTTCTATCTAGGATTTATTAAAGTTGCTACTGTTAACAGCATATCGACTACGATCGTACCCTGTTTTCCTGATATTTCAACTTAGGACGGCTGGCTTTGTTTTCAAGGCACGCTGTGCTGTCCGCAAAAACCATTGGCTAGATACGCTCTTCCAGGAGCGCGGCACCTTGTTCTTACATAGGAGCAAGCCGCATATATCCCACTTTTTTGTTTTTGACTTTGCCCTGGTATTCTGTTTGGGGATTGCTGGAAATATGTACGCTAAATGTCCGACGTGAAAGATGTTTTTTGCTCTTCGACAAAGGCGAGGACGGATTTAATTTAAACGAATTAACGTTATGCCTGGCAATATAAACGCATGATATGACTTCACGAAGTGATTATGAGATTGTTTTCGAGGTTATGTTGATAAAAACGTAGCTACATCTTCGAGCTTCACTTATAATAAAATAATATAGATTATATTATACATCATGCATTTAAATAACAATAACTAGATGAAATGTGAACAATCCGAAAACATGTGGTTATCCGACAGATTGCCGAACAATCTTGCTAGCCGCACGTTACTAGTCCCTCTGTTGTCGCGTAACTCAAAAAGTTTGGTTATCATATATTACATACTTCAATTTACAACTCTTACTATATCTGCATTTTCGGTTTTAAATTTATAGTTTTTCCTGAAACACCGTTGACAACATTGTATTCAAAGACAATATATTAATAGTATGTAATGACTGAATTTCTTCGTAATAGTTTACTAACAGCATTCGAACATTTCGCAATTCCCAAACCGAGCAAATATTCCCAATGCGTGTTTGTATTTAGGATCCTTCGGTTTAATAAACATTTTAGGCGCATAAATAATTAAGCGAATCAACTTTGAAGGCCGCCGGAATTGAATAGGTGTGAAGATCGTGTTATTTCTGGTCTTTTTTCTGTTTACCAAATGTCAGACAGAATTTTTCCGCTTGATTACATAACCTCACAAACCAGACTGTATCATGTGTAATATTCAAACAAGTACGGTTTAGTAAAATATCGTTTATCGTCGCGAGATGAAAACGATGTAATTAACTTTGCGTAAATATGTGAACGGGTTTAAAAACTTTAGAAGCAAATAGTTACATTATAAAATCCACATAGATACGTCACATACTCATCCTAATATTGTAAATTATGATAAAATCATAATTGCTTAGTTAGTATCTACGTACTTCGTCATTCCATTCATTTATTTTTTCTTCATTCTGTAATCTGTCACATCGCTAAAATACGCCTAATATAGTTAGTAATATCCCCATGAATTTGTCAACTGCAATGTAAAATTCGAAAAAAATCACAAGTAGATATATCTTTTTAAAGAACAGGATAACATAATTTTTTTTCTATTACAGCCACGTTGACATTCAAAGATCGTGAGGCGCCGTTCCTGTTAGGCGGTCCACTTCACGAGGACATCTTCATGTTTGAACAGTTACATTTCCACTGGAGCAATGATGATCACAGCGGCTGCGAGCACATTTTTGAGGGAAAAGCGTAAGTTTTGTTGTGATACCATTTACATCAGTAGTTGCAGATTTTCCTCGTTCAGAATTTTATAAAAAGAACTCTGTAGGTATCAAAAATATCCCATACACTATTAATTTGTGCTCCTTGGATTGGTAAAAATATTAATTGGAAGTAAGAAATGATGTGATATTAAGATATGAAAATATAATCAAAATATAACAAAATTTATTTTGAGGATATATTCTTATATTTCATAAAAAAGATAAATTATACTCTTTGTTTTAGATTTTTATGTTGTATTTGTATATTACTTTAACGATAACTTCTTTATTAAACAAAGTATAACTAAACAAAACATACTTTAATCTTTTTTTGTAATTGATAAAACACTGACTTGAAACAAGGTACTTTATATTACATGTATAAAACTATTGGTAACCAACTTTACATATAAAAATATACTAATTTAATAAAGGTGTTCAAAATATTTTGACCTATACAGCTGCATTCTCAATAACAGAAACATATAATCTCAGCATTCGGGTTATTAGTTTCGTTAAGGTTTTCAGAGATTGGATATTGGAGCCGTTTGGATTTAGTTGGTTTAACGGAATTCAAGTGTGGACTTTTAGCCAACCACTTCATCAAAGAAATCGATAATCGGCTATCCTGATGGAATAGCTTACTTCTATAAAATTTGTCACTAATTCTGTTCACTGTATGTATATTCCACCTATTTTGGCAAAACTAGTCAAATAGAAATACACATCTTTCACCAGTATCTTTCCCGATCCAGATTTTTTTCTATTTCTCTTGCTTGTTAATACAATGACACAATCTGTAATTGAACTCTTTGCTTTAAGCTACCCAGTTCTTGTCTTTTTATTGAATGAAATATTCGTTATGTTAACTGTTTGATAATATAGACAATTGATTTTTTTCTGTAATTGTGACAATTTCTCTACTGCTTCTGAGTTTTGTACCGATCGATTTTTTAGTCACTAGTTAAATGATATTTTTTTATAAAAATTTTTATAAAAACTAAAATTGAATTACAGTCCAGCGAAAACAGAAAGAAAGCCAAAGGATAATTATATTTATTTAGAATAGATAATAGTGTCTGAAAGTAATATGTATGTCATTACATAATAATTATATAATTATATAATAACACATCATTTCCGAAAATATGTACATATAATTGTACCATTTAGCGCACACGAATCATAATGAGAGTTTAATACATCTGACTATGCCATTGTTGTAATAAACACCTATTTAGTGTCTATTATTGTATACTATAATAATATTTGTTTAAAGTATAGATTAAAATAAAATTAAGCAAATGTTTATGATTACTATACTATATGTGAAGTAGTTTTCTTTTTCGAATTTGAATAATTATTTATTTAGTTTTATCCTTAGAAAAGATTTAAGACAATTTAATTCCACTTCATTCAATCCGTTCAACATTGAAGATTAATTTAGTTATATCATTATTATTACAGCGTCCTCATGTTAAAAAAAGAACAGGAGAAAAATTAACACTAATTTACATCACCCATTTGTTTTTACGTATCATTCTCGTTTCTTAATGAGTTTTTCCCTGACCGAGTTTCTGTAGAGTTGGATTCGCGTAAATACATTTATTTTCATTTACTTTTTTTCTTACTACTCTTCGATAATTGTAACATTGATACACAACGCAGGTATTCAATGGAAGCCCATGCCGTTCATTACAATAGCAAGTATAGCTCGTTCAAGGACGCCATAGACAAGCACGACGGTCTCGCGGTGGTTGCCTTCTTTCTACAAGCGACGGACGATTTTGAGAACGAGTGTTTTAAGAAATTGAGTGAAGCGGTCAAGGATATCGTCAGAATCAACACTACGACGGACGTAAGGCCAGGTAAGGAGTTTAAAATCTTTCTTAGATCATACTTTTACAGGTAATGCACGTTAACTTTCTCGCATTGAAAGTATTTACTTGATTATAGGTAAAACACGTATAAGTATATTCTAATACAGCGGTTTTCAACCTTTTTATGCGATGCGGATGGGGGCATGTACAATTGGGGATCGGATGGTCCAGACTCATAGGTACGATGCATTTAACTACAATAAAAGTATATTATAAATTGCGCGATACACGCGTAGATACCGGTTGAGAACCGCTGCTCTAATATATACGTGCATGCATTATTATCTAATTTAATTATACATACATATTTATTGAATGCAACATTATATAGATTTTACATGCGCATTTTTCTATAAATTATATGACTGACTAATTAATTAAATATGTACACAATGGTGTATATATACTGTAGGCACCTCAGTATCTATAAAATCTATTAAATTAACACATGGGCTGAAAAGTCCTGGGCCTAACACATAGATGACGCTAGTTTTATTGCACCTTTCTCTCAGTTAGTACTAACCTTCAAAAGACAGCTGCTAAAATTTCATGATATTCTATTCATTAGTTTGTGAGTTATTGTGCTAAGTTATTTTCAAAACAATGGATCAAAAACAATTTCGTGTTTTAATTTTACACTGCTTCTTGATGGGAAAAAATACCGTTTAAGCGAAACAATGGCTTGAAAAGTGCTATGGGGACTCCGCTCCATCAGAAACAACAATAAAACGTTGGTTTGCTGATTTCAAACGTGGTCGTAGAGACACCGATGATGCAGAACGCAGTGGACGTCCAAATGAGGCGGTAAGACCAGAAAACATCAAAAGAATCCACAAAATCGTTTTGAATGATCGAAAAGTGAAGTTGCGTGAGTTAGCTGACATCAAAAGAACGTATTGGCTTTATATTGCATGAGCATTTGACTATGAGGAAGCTCTGTTCAAAGTGGATGCCACGTTTGCTCACTGTTGACCAAAAACGAGAACGTGTTGATGATTCTGAGCAGTGTTTGGCCATGTTTAAACGTAACAAACCGGAATTTTTGTGTCGATATGTGACAATGGCTGAAACATGGATCCATCACTTCACTCCGGAATCAAAACGATCATCATCTGAGTGAACAGCAACTGGTGAACCTCGTCCAAAGCGCCCGAAAGCACAACAATCGGCTGGAAAGGTTATGGCCTCGGTATTTTGGGATGTGCGTGGTGTAATATTCATCGACTATCTCGAGAAAGGAAATACCATCAACAGTGAATATTATATAGCGTTATTGGAGCGTTTGAAGGTCGAAATTGCAAAGAAACGACCGCTATGGCAAAGAAAAAAAATTTGTTTCATCAAGACAGCGCACCGTGTCACAAGTCAATCAAAACAATGGCAAAACTACATGAATTGAACTTCGAATTACTCCCATATCCACCATATTCGCCAGATTTGGCTCCCAGCGACTACTGGCTGTTCGCAGACCTCAAAAAAATGCTCGCCGGTAAGAAATTTCGCACGAATGAAGAGGTTATCGCTGAAACTGAGGCCTATTTTGAGGCAAAAGATAAATCGTTCTACAAAAGTGGTATTGAAATGTTAGAGCGGCGCTAGATTGATTGCGTTGCTCTTGATGGAGATTACGTTGATGAATAAAGTTAATTTTGAACCAAAAAAAACCGTGTTCTCTTTGTTAGGCCCGGGACTTTTCAGCCCATGTGTTAAATTATAAAGAAATACTTATTTCCCAGGTCCTTTTATAAGATTTATGAGTTTAAAACTTATTCATTTCATTCCGCTTCGCTTTGTAAAATTGAGCGGTTATTATCAATAGGAGATCATGGCAAATGTTAAGATATGAAAGTAATTTTGTACATGCGTATTTTCTTGACAGAAATGAAATACGCGACTGAATAGCTGCAGATAGATCTACTGATGTCATAAGAATAAAGAGATGAAAACAACGCGAAAACGAAACAAAATAGTCGTGTTGCACACTATAGATAATTTACAAGAGGTACACAAACTGGGGTTTATAGAAATAAGCCGAAAATTGGTAGAAAATGGATGATTAATACTATTCAAAATATGTACTATCTACAGTAAGACAGGAGGAGAAACTGTTATAGTTTGGACTTACATGACATCTACCTAACCCATTAGCATACTGCCAGTCAAGTAGAAAAAACTTTAGGAAACATTAGTGCAAGTCACGTGAAGGACAAGTACGCATTATTATTAATAAATGACATAAAACCTCAACAACATATTAACTTTTGCTCGAGTATTTCCTTTTTCGTTGGCATAATCTTCTTACTGAAGAAATCTTGGAGTTGCCCAAGACACATAAACACTGTTGTATATATAAAATATACATCCGCGTGGTTCTCGAATTCTAGTTTTGGTCCCCATTTTCTCTTAATAGCATCTGTTACATATCCCTTCAAGGATGCAAATGACTTAATACTGTGAGATGTCACTTGGTGTAACAATTTTTAAAGCAACTGTTGTTACCATACAAGAATTGATGTATGTATAGCTCCCTTGCTATAGTCACTATTGGGTATTTTTTTTTTATAACCGAGAATGATAAAAAGCGTTACCAAAAATTTCATCACTATTTGTGTTCAAGTTTGGTATTTAATTATTGCAGACATGTTTTTGCGGTCATGTGAGGAACATTTTTTTTAGAAAATTTTCTTGATCTTTCGGAACAGATATCTTGCAGATACTTAAAATTTGTAATTTATGAGCAGATTATTATCATCATAAATTGTTTTATGATTCACACTAATTTGAAAAAGGTACAATTTTTAGCCACTAAAGGTAGAAAACTACTAAATCTGATTACGCTGTTTCTTAATAGAGATGTGAAGTGGGACACATTAAACCCATTGTAGTTAACTAGAATGGTGAATATACATCTAAAAAAATATTTACGTAAAATATTATGTAAATTTTAGTATTAATATTGATCTCCAAGACTTGTATCACTAAATTATTACAAAAAATATCAAAATAAAACCTACAAAAAAGTAAGCAGATCATTTTGAACACGAAAGAAGAACAGATATCAAGTATTAACGGTTTCATGGAAAAAGATGCTGATTGTATTTGTTTTAATACGCTCTGCAAAAGAAAAGTATTGCACAATTCATTTTTGTAGCACAAGAATGATTTTATGCTTAAAGAAATTTTTAAATATACTCCAAGAAATAATTCTTATCGTTATTTAAATAATATAGGAACCGAATGAAAACAGAAAGTCAGAGAAAGAGATTTTTATTAAGCAGATATAGTAAAAGAGATTATATTTTTGGAAAAAAAATTACAGGATAGTAGCTCAATACTCGATATTACCATTCTTGTTTCTTATGATCGTTTGTATTCGATTTGGCATGGATTCAGTTAGCCTCCTCATATAAGCTTGGTCTAAATTCTTCCATTCCTCACAGGACTGGGGCAACATGTCGGGCACGCACAATACTGTGAAGATGGTCCTACACATTCTAGATAGGATTCATGTCTGGATTCACTGCATGCCAATCTAAAACTGGAATGCCAACCTTAACAAGGTATTCCCGGACGATTATTGCTACATGAGGTCGTGCTTTATCGTGCATTAACAACAATTCGTTGTCTGTTACCGGTGCGTTTATCGTACTACATGTTCTTCTAAAATGTATGTTATATACCTATGGATAGTAATTGTACCTCTGTTTACTGATACTAACATTCTACTACGTGCTAAAGAGATGCCTTTTCAAACTATAATAGAGCCACCACCAAAATTAGGCACTGGGGATCGTTTCGTCTGTACACTGGTATACGTCTATTTGAGGTGTAAAGACTAAATCTTGACCCATCTGTGAAGGGTATGTTGGCTCAGTCATACATTGCCCAATTGGCATGTTCACTAGCCAACCTTATGCGGGAAACTTGGTGATTGCTAATAAGACGAGAGGCTCTTATTTCACTCTGACTCAACCTACTACGAACGGTTTGGGTACTTATTCAGGTATTTTTCACTATAGCCTTGCAGTTATATGCCTCCTACGTAATGCTTGTAGTCTTAAAAAAGCAGTGATCTTGGGGAGTAGTACAGCTTGGATGACTTGGCATCAGCCTTTGTATGTAACCTCCTGTTTTTCTGGCTACTGCCGTAGAAAGACTTGACTGATTAATATTTATCAAATTAGCCACGTATGAGACCGCCCATTTTCGATTAAAGCAACATAGTTTCACTAAACAACCAAATAAACCATGTGTTTCTAAAATATTTTTTCAATAAGAAAATAACTTTTCTAAAGCTAATTGTATGATTTTCTTTGCATACTTGTAGTCGGCGCACATATGGCAAACATATCGTGGACGTATAAAAATTACTTAGTTTATAAACGTCTTTTCGTAGTCTCTGCGATACTTTTTTGGTGGAGTGTAGTTCACAATCCTAGAACTGCATAATATTCCTCTTCGCTTTTTATTAGCATAACGCATTAATTTACTTTGTATAATCATTTCTTTAAACCTCCATTCACACCGAGCATACAAGTTATTTACGTAAGGAATGAACGCGAACGATTTCCAGGAAAGTTTTTCCATAAGTTTATACATTAAACACAATGCTAAGCAAATACAATTGCTGCGTCCACTCTTTATTTCTTGATACCTACTATTGACATATTCCCAGCGAAACTATTATTTATTTATTTATCTAACCTAATAATATACCTAGCACGTGATGTTTTTCTCCAAATATTTGATGTTGGGTGATGTTGTCTACACACAAGATTTTGAGATATCATCTTACTATAATCACTAATAACGGTTTAATTTTACTTAAGAAATGATATCAGGTAGTTGAGGGATAAATATAATTGAAGTGTATTTGTAAGATTAAGATCTTTCGGGTATTTTTAACACATAAGAATGTTTAGATTAAGGCAATATCTTATTGACATCGAAGGATACTTATAAGATAATAATGTAAGCAGATATGTCCTTCATTTAGTATGACAAGCGATTATCGAATGAATTGATTAGAATCTGATCGCAAACGGAATTTTTTTATTGACATTGGCAGATGACGCAGATAATTTGTAATTTTCATCGTCATTAACGTATAACGGTGTAGTTTCTTTACACTCATTCGTAGTTGTGAGAGTTTCTTACTTTCGGGTGTAGTCTTTTAAAAAATCGTACTAACAATCTAAAATGAAATATTGGAGTTAGGTGTGGAACTGAACAGTTCACCAAAAATTCATTTGCCTTTTAAAAAAAGATAATTCTAGTACAATCATATGAGCAATTCAGGGCGTATCTTATCGATGAAGGAAACGGTATTATTACACCCCTCACGCAAGATAATAGTGCTTTTAAAAATCAAACTTAATAACAATAGTAACGAGTGGTCAAGCGACTGACGATATTTTGAATTTGCCACCTTGCTAAATTCTTGTTAGATTGGCGATTT
Organism: Trypoxylus dichotomus; assembly: GCA_023509865.1. NCBI lineage: Eukaryota > Metazoa > Arthropoda > Insecta > Coleoptera > Scarabaeidae > Trypoxylus > Trypoxylus dichotomus. The sequence continues at coordinate 27,572,297 of CM042081.1, forward strand.
GATTTTGAATTCCTTGGTAATGGTTTCGCAGATGGATTTTGTACAGGTGATAATATTAATAATAAATATGTATGAAAGCCATAATAAATATAAAAAAAAACAACTTTATATTGATTTTCGATATAGAAAATTAATGTAAACGTGGTAAAAAAGTAGAATAAAATGTAGATTATATTAGATACAATTTAGTTCATATAATTATTTAAAATTGAGTACAATGTATTTAAATTAAAATGGTTCAAATAACGTGTCGTATAGGGCGTTGACAGAACACTATCAATATGTGAAATGTACAAAAATAGACGGCGGCAAATTTGAACTATTTAAAAGCACTGTGCGTTTTAGTTGAAGTTGATAAACCTTTAAATGGCAACGAGGCGCATCAATTTAATATGGAATTTATTATATTCTTGCAGATTGTTTGACGTGGATCAAGGACGGAGCACAGTGCAAAGGTTATTATACCTATCAAGGTTCCCTGACGACGGAGCCATATTCTGAAAGCGTAACTTGGATCATCTACCCGAAACCGATACATATTTCAAAGGAACAAGTATGTGTCCCTTGAGATGTTGCTTGAACATAATTTTCTTATTTTCTTTATTTTTTTTGCGAAGGTGCAAAATTTCCGATCAATGAAATCGACCCCGTGCGAAAAACACAACATTCTGAACAATGTGCGACCAGTCCAGACTCCGCAAAAGAAGCTGGACATTATCTATGCCAGATCGCACAGATTGAGTGAATAATATCTTGACAAGAAGGGGATTTACAGCAAAGTGCCTTACGAAACACCACCTTTTCAACGATTATCCCAACAAATGCCTAACAATTTAGTGAATAGCACGTAAAACCATATCTTCTTTATAAGAGGATATATTACTTATTAAATAGGGTTGTATAGAATTACTATGATATTGTTTGTATTCCTTTAAAATACCTTATTTATGTTGTTGCATTTTAATATGAACTTTATATTTAGCTTCGTCTTTTTTACGTTGTATTAGGAAAGTATAGAAGCAGTTGTTGATAGTCCTTTTTTGCGCATGTTTATACATATTACTTAAACAAATATAAACAATTTAATACCGTTAAATATTTTAGCGTTTTATTTTTACTCTTTACCTTGACACGAAGCGGACCTCGGAAGTGAAGAGCATAACTGTAGCGATTAGCATTCTTTAGAGGTCTATGATTCATACTGTTCCTTTTTTGGATCGTGCATACGCTTGTGCAAGGTTAAAGTAAAGCAAACGACCTTATTCTGCAGGTTGAAGGAAAGTAAGTGTTTACACATTTTGAAATTACGTTCCTAGGGTCGATAATACCGGCTTCTTGCGTTTTTAAATGTTCTTCAAAGGTTCTAGGCGTTTATTATTGAGAAAAAAAATCATATATCGTGGTTTTTGAACATTTGAGTATTCTTAGAGAGTAATTTAAGAATAGTTATTCCCTACTGATTTCCTTAGTATTTTTATAATTTGTAGGTTACAACGGGACAATTGCTAACGCGTAGATATTTTGCGCGGAAACATTCCCAAATGTGTAAATTAATAACAACAATCACTTAAGGCTGCTGTCGCCTCTTCAACATTTTTCACAATGAATGTCACTATCCTCTTCAAACGTCACCCTCATCTTTTCATAATTTTCCACAATTAATATCACCATTATCTTTAACAATAATGAAATATGTCTACCTTCTACATGGCGTTTTTTCAATATGAATTCAATACGGATTAGAGCGTGGAAGGACTAAGAAATGCATGTTTCAACATTATAAAGGGGGATCGTATATCAGTTTTTGATTTCAGTTTTCCGTATTACGGCACATAGTTGCTTTTGGAAATACTTGATGGAGAACGTACAATAAGAAAGGTAACGATGATTACTGCAAATGTTGACATCGGGCACTATTAACAAAGATAGAAATAAGAAGTATGAAGTAATAAATTAGCAATATCTTCAAATATAGATGGGAATAAAAATATTGCAAATTACATGAAACAATTATCGCACCATGAACAAGACATATTAAACAATATGTACATGGCTTCCGCTTTCTTACTAATAGCATTTTGATGACATTGACGCTTTTCGTGATACGTGTCGGAAAGATTACGCATTTGCAAATTTTTCGTTCAAAAATTACTACATCTCAGTAAGTGCCTCGTAATCTACAAATTAGCAAAATTCTAAGAAATAGTCAGGTATGAGTATCCTTAAATTTACCTTTCCGAAACTGAGTGTCGTTTGATAATTTTGTTGGTCTTTCATAAAGCTCCCATCTTACATAAAATCACGTGCGTAGAATCGAATTTCGTTTCTTTTGTTTTTCAAGTTGCATGTTGAAATTGGTGTAGTTTTGAAGAGTAACTAGCAAATCATTGAAGATTTGGTGATTCGATAAGTTATTGGACGTAGAAGTTTTAAACAATCTAAAGAGTGTCCTAAGTTGAAATTACTTCAAATTCGTCACTTTACCTTTTGTAGTAGAATGTTGTGTTCTGTTTGACAAATGACAAGTAGAGACGTTGCAATTGATAAGAATGGAGAGATATGCCGTATCAAATTTGAGGAAATTGGTTTGGTAAAGGATGACAAGAGCAAAATACGCCGTCGCAGCAGTTGTAGCTGTGAATCTAGTGTTGTTGAGAATGGACATTTCATTCTGAGTAATTAAATATTTTATTTAGAGTTTGTTTCACCGAGTGTCCAACTATAACGTATAATTCTTCATATGTCTTGGTTTTTGGTAATTCTGGACGACACAATCCTTCTAAAATGTTTGATCCCCCAATTACTGTTAAAACTACTCAATTTGCTAAGAAATATTGCTCCATCCGTTCTTGATAAGGGCTGCAACTATTACCAATTTTATATTCGGACACATTTCCGATTGATTTTCTCAAAATATGCGTTTGTTGCTAAAATAATATGATTTTATATACATATTTCCTACTTAACCTTAACATCTTTGTAATATTTTTTGTTTAGAAGAAATTTGTTTTTTTATTATTAGGCATCTAAAACGGAAAATAAGTTACATATTTATTAAAGAAAATGTAAAAAATCTAGTGTTATTTCACGATGAGTTCCACTCTGCGGTAGTGAAATCTCATCGTTGTTTAGCATCCTTTTCTCCAAATAAGTACTTTCATGTCTCCAATCTTTTATATTTTGTATCCTTTGCTCCAACCTTTCATTCCACAGACGTTAGTAGAGAAGATTCATGCGTTATCCTTTGTTTCCTGCATTATGCAAGCCGCAGAGTAGTCGACTCTCGAAAAAGATGGGCACCGGTGACGACGACGAATTAAAAAACTTGTAAACTCAATTTTCTCCGTCGCGTAGGGTGCATGACACATTCCACTTAGCGGATCGCGTTTCTTCCAGGTACCTATACAGAATGTCGTTAGCTGACGACGAAGGCAAGACGAGAGATTTCAAATTCGCCGCCGTGTTCTGTTTGTGTTTGTTGTTTAGCTACTTCCCTTTTCCAACGGGTCGTCTCCAGTTGCCGCGCTTGTTTTCAACTTCTCGGGCGTTCGCGATATTCCGTTGAAAAACGTAATTTCACAAAGGAAAGTTTTAATGAAGTGGTCGGGGTTGGCTGGGTTTTTTCCGCGTATAAAATAAATTGTAGGAATTGTTTTTTGGATGGAAATTAATTCTTATAAGATTTTCTTAAACTGTTTTGGATGTAATATAATTGCATGAGGGAATTTTTGCTCAATATCTCGTAGGAAATGTAAGGCGTTGACGGTTCCGTGTCTTTTTTCCCAAGTGAAAAAGAAAAATTTTATTTTGTTTTGAAGTAGTGCTATTAGTTACAAGGAGTGGTTCCCAGATGTCAAAATCAAATTTTAATGCAGTTTGGTATAAGTGACTACTTTTTTGTTTGCCGAAATTAGCTTGAAAAAGTTGGCGGATTTTTGGTTTTCTATCTAATTGCAGAATGAACAAGGCAATATCAAAGATCATCTAGAATGTGTGCCTTATCATGGATAACATCATATGATTATTGAAGCTAGGAAGTCAAATGGCAAAGTACTGTGGCGGACGATGAAACTGATTGTGATAGTCAGTCTAAAGAAACATCTGTTAAAGCGTGCGATATATGTGAAAGTAATATAGTATGGCGTAAAATTTCAGGCAACTATTCTAGCGAGGGGGTTCTTTCCTGTAAAACTCTGAAATATATAATGATTTTATATTAAATAAAATAATAATGTGGCCAATTAAGCAGGTTACAAAAATACATTGTCAAATTTATATATAGATTTTTATCCATAAAATGAAAACAATTTTCGCAAACTCTAATTAGCTAAATATATTTTTTATTAGTTAGAAATAAATACTGCGAATTTTGTTGGTTTTCGTTAAATTTTTCATGTAAAGGTATCCCTGAATCTTCGGAAAGGTTTCCAGTAATTTGAAAAATGGATGTTGGAAATGAGGAATAATACTTCTTGGTTTACTCTTTGAAGTTTGATATAAATTTATACTATCTTTAGAAATAATATGAGTTTATTTTCGCGAATGAAGTAAATTAAACTTATTAGCCTGGTTGTTAGGCTACACAGCAAGCATCTTTCGTGGATTAAAAAATCATAAATAAAATTAATGCTCGTCTCATCCTTTCCGTCTATACGAAAATTAAGAATATTGTGCATGTTTCGTAGTTTATAAAATTTTGCGAACGTGCGTGCGATTATAGCACACTTGGCATCTTAGAAATAATTTTGAAGAATTTTAGCACAAGGTAATTCTTTTTTAAGAAACGATATATATGATAATACGATAGTGGAGTTTACGTCTTCACTGTTCACATAACTCAAAGGACACTTTTCTTATATATTATATATAATTTTTTAAAATTGTATCGTGAGTGCCGGTAAATGGTAAATAAATATAGATAACTGATATACATGAAAAGAAAACTACTAAAATTGAATATACAAGGGAAAGTCATTAAATAAGTCACAAGCTGCTGTGGGAAAACTGAAAATAACAGTGACCTATTTCCCTATCTGTCACTAGGTGTCAATACACTTCAACTTTATGATATTCAGACAGTGTTAAAATGGTGACCGTGCTCGAAGAGCAGGAAGAGTAGCAAAAGGACTTCCTGCAAAAGAAATATCTCCTGTTTACGGTGAAAAGTGTTTGTTGTGTAAAGCCGTGTATAACTGGGTCAAGAAATTCTCTCAAGGGTGCTCGGAAGTTGTTAACGGTCAACGAAGTGGCTGCCATTCAGATTGCAGCAAATGCAACACTTAGCAACTGTAATAGGGGGAATGGTTAAGACTACGCACTATCGTTTGAATTTTCATTACGTAGAGGAAAGAGAGGTAGAGAGTATTGAAAAAATACGTTAGATACGTTAATTATCTGTACCGACCACCAGACTCTGATTTTCAATCCTTTACATCCAAGTTAAGTAATTTACTACATTGTGGCGATTTTAATGTCGACTTCTATGTAGACAACGCACAGATTTCCTACTGAGTTTTAATCTAAAATTTGTTATAAATGAATATACTAGAATTCTCAATACATCACAAACAATAATAAATAATATATTTATAAATTGTGGCTCATCCATTTATACAACAGAAGCAGATAGTCACTTGCCTGATCAAGATTATCGATATTATACAACATATAATAATAAAATCCTTCTATATTGAAAAACGTTCCAATATCACAAACAATAAATTAAAACTCATTGTTTCCTACAAAGCGACACTTGGGATAATATGTATTTGTCCGGATATTTTTTTCTACGACAGCAGACTTAAGAACTATTTACAACAATTATAAAGGATTACTTGACGCAATAAAAGAATTGGAAGATGTTGGGTTGCCGTTAGCGGAGTCAGTGCAAATAGTGGATAAAGTAAATACATACAATTCGGGAATGTTATAAAAGAGAATTTTACAAAGTTACGACAAAACTTATGATGGCGCATCTGCAGATCCGTTAACTAATTTCAAAGTTCCGTTTTCATGCCAAATACACGTATGACACGATTCAGCACACGCCTTACTACTCTTTGCAAGGCTCTTTAATCATTCACATTAAATGCCTCTAAAACTGTTTCACGAAGAGTGTTTGCACTTTCAAAGTTTTGTTGAACAGTTAATGGAAGTAGTTCTACAAGGGAAAGTTTTATCCATCTTTTAATGATAGTCTCTAGATATCGTATTAGTTTAATATTTAGATCGAACAAATAGCTGTCGTCGGATATATTTTTAAAATAGGCATAATAAGTTATAATTCTTTAAATTAATCACGTTAATGACCATAATAAATTATAGAAGAAGAAATTAACCACCACTTTCCTCCAAGCATTTTACGTATCTCCTTTTAATGCTATCAATTATATTTTTCAATATGGAACTACTTCTAGTTAATTTAAGTAATTTTCTACGTTTTCTACTTAAACTTAAGCAAAACCAATTATGTACATAGATATTGCGCAGAAATTTGGTTACAATAACAAATAACATATTAGAATTTATCTGTACAACGAAATTCAAAGTAGAAATAAATGCAAAGTAAAATTAAGCGATTTCAACATTGTAAACGCGAATGCGAAAGAGAAATTTGTTCGGTTGTACCGAACACTTAGGTATGTATAGCGTTTGCTGTTTGTGCTTTTTAATGCGCTCCTGAAGAAATCAATCAAAACGCCTGAATTGAATCATTTCCCACTTTTTAAATAATATATAAAAACTAACATCAATGTCTATCTTCGTGTACATTTTTTTCTCTATACAATCATGCAAAAAACGATTTCATCAGTGCATTGTGCCTTCCTAAAACGGGCGTGACGTTCTTACCCCAAACCGCTTAAACATAAATCAACCTCATTTTATGCGGCAACAACGAAAAAATATATTGAAGGCAGAACTATTTCCATTAGTGCTAATAGCAGAACCGTTTTTTTGTTTACGAAGGTATTGGACGATATTGGTGGGAGTGGCGTGTCAAGAAAGGTGTTAATTATGAGCGAGAAATATTTTAACGTTATTAAAAACGCAAAAAGGTATCGGAAAGTAATAACGTTTTAATGCTTTTCCTAGTCTAAACCAATTGCTTTAAAGGAGTATTAACGTTAATTACATTAGGGTAAAGTAGATGGTTCTGTGGCTAGAGCACAGTAATATTTTACAGGTGCTATTTTTCACAAAGCTTTCATTCTATACTTTATATTCGAGGAAATAGTAATAGAAATAATAATAATAATAATTATTATTATATTTAAAATATTACAAACAATGTTACAATAATTACATGTTCTTTCACTACGTGTAACTTTAAAAAGAAGATTGCCAATGTATTACCAACATGGTATGCAACCAGTTGTGCACTAATACCTATAACTTATCTTATTATTATTTAAATAAAAAAACAATTGAATTGTTGAATATTTTACAAATAAATTATTCTCACTTCTTATTCACACGTCAATCTCAAATTGAATACACTTTACATATACTTTACTGAAAAGTATACAATTTATGGATACGGGTACAACAAAGCAATGATTTTGTGGTACCTAAAGAATAATGTTTTCATTCCAATATTCTGAAAGGCCTATACCTTCTACAGAAAGAAGGCGGTTGTGTTCCAACAAAAAAGAAAGAAATAAAACCAATCATATTTTAAAAGAACAAATGAAACTGAATATCCTCTGTTTAGTTGAGAAACTTTAGAAAGATCGCTTTTAGATCTAGCCAGATATTTTGAATTATCGTACAGTTTGGTGCGGGACAGCCTCAAAGAGTTTAATTATAAACCGTAGAAAATATGAAACCATTAAGAGATTTTTGATGAAGGTAAAACAAAAAGAACAGATTTTTACGAGACAATGCTTAATTTAATAAATAAAAATATCTACATTTGGAACAAAATACTTTTTATTGATGAAGTTCTTTATGACGAGGTCAATTCGTAGAACGATTTGTATACTACTTTTATCCGTTGAAAAATACTAAATTTCTTTCCAATTAATCGATGTGAATTGGTTCCCTACAAATCCTCAAGTTTAAAACCTGACCTGAACGCAAGTACTCTCAAGAAGTTAATATCTAGATTGGAATAATAAGATTTATTGGTCCACCTTTTTTTTTGACGAAAACCTTACTGCAGCAAAATTTCTGGATCTGTTGCGAGACCACATCATTCCATCTGTTGAGATGCTGAATGTTGATGACTCTTGGAGCTCCGCGACATTGTATTCATGGTGTCAAGAATTTTCTGAATAATTAATTTCGAAAATGCTGGATTGAAATTTTTGGCACCATACATAGCATTCAAGTCCAGCTGATTTGTTTCCAAGTGATTACCTCCCTTGGGGTTACCTAAAAAGTAAAGTTTGCAGTAACGCGCAAATACGTAACTTGGACGAACTGCAAGATTGTATACGTAGTGCATGTAATGGAATAAACGCATTATAACAGAACGTATTGGGAATCCTTCACATTGCTTCCAAGAACGTCTTGCTTATCGCCTTGAAAGACAAAGAGGACATTTTGGAAACTTGCTGTGAAATTACATTTCACCTTAGTTATGTCGTTTTGTTTGCTAATCGATAGAATAAAATAATTTCAATGCGGGATTGTCTAAAAATAACAAAATGTTTCTTTTTTCTTTAGCTATTTTCCAATCTAGGTCTTGCAACCACTCTGTCATAATTTGCCCTGTCATCCAAGCTTTCTTATTGTATTTCCAAGTTACAGGCAGGTTATTTATATTAATGTTTCTAAAAGCTGCCTTACCAATGACTAGGAGTTTTTCTATTTCACCAGCCATATTTGCACAATACAAAATTGTAAACCTCTCTTTGGGATACCTACCCCCAACATATTTTTCCTTCTTTAATGTGATCGTTTTGTCGGGTAGAGCCCTAAAATACAGGCCTGTCTGATCGGCATTATAGATGTCTCTCGGTGAATATCCCTTAATTAAAGAAGGGCATTTTTTTAAAAACGATTAAACATCTTCAGCATTAACCGAAGCTCCTTCTCCCGAAATCGCTTTAAAACTTATATTGTGGCGGATTCTAAATTTATTGAGCCAACCAGAAGAAGTACTGAATGTAGAATGTCTCAAAGAAACGGCAGGCAGGTTATTTATATTAATGTTTTTAAAAGCTATGGGTTTAGCTGCCCTACCAATGACTTTTTCACCCGCCATATTTGCACAATGCAAAATTGTGAACCTCTCTTTGGGATACTTGCCCCAACACATTTTTCCTTCTTTAATGTGAGCGTTTAAGGGAGGTGTCCGTGTAAGAGGGGTGTCCGCGAAGAGGAATTTCACTGTATATAGTAAACGATAGTAGAGTTTACGTCTCCACTGCACTTGTTGTTGAAGGGACTTTTTTTTTAAACATTAAAATTGTAGATTATATGTCAGCAGTGAACAACTAAACTAGATATCTGTAAAATTTAATATACAGAAAGAAAACTATACGGAATAAATATTTGAAATAAATTCAATGAAGAGGGACTCCTAATGGTACTATACCTCCAACAACAACATTAACAATAACAAACATAAGGGAGTGAACCATACACTAACAAGAAAATATCCAAAGTAGATAAATAAGAATTAAATTTAGAAAAACATTGATATTATAAAAGATTTAAAAGACAATAATTCATATCTTTACAATATATATAGTATGTAAGTGTATATATATATGTAAGTCTAGCAATAATTGTGAACTTCAAATAATCTAACTCGGATCCCTCCAAACTAATTTAAAGCTTGCGAGATAAATGTATGTACATTATCAATGAGCAACGCGAGAGGATTCAAGCGCATAGAAAGGAACCGTCTGATGCCAAAGCCAAACTATTCGCAATAAACGGAACATTCCTCCAGAAGGGTCCCAAGTATGTCAGATAACTTCAGCTCCATCTCGATCTGTTCCAGATGTATAAGCTGGATAATTATTATACAACTAGATTTTAAATAGAACTGCATATATATATATATATATATATATATATATATATATATATATATATATGTAATCATCTATACATCTAAAAACAGGAGAAGTGAATTGAATTATTTGGGAGTAAAGCAAAAGTTTAGATTAGGTCTTATCGAACTTGATTTACGTATTATCATTAGTTAGGGCAAATATCAACATAATGTGTTACTAACATTTAGAGAATTGATTCTTTATATTGTTCCTTGGTTATTTTGGCAGTTTATAACTCAAATGATAGTTCTTTTTAGAACTAATACATGAACGAGAAATGAGTAAAGAAGCCTTAAAGCTTCCTTCAACGAAGGAGTGTTCTCGTATGAAATATTCATCTCTGGAGGGGAACAACGATACTTTGAAAACGTTCAAGATGATTTCATTGCATGACACTGACTATAATTTTATTTGATGTTTCCGGCTAACCATCAGATGCAATAAGAAAGCATTGGAACTGAAGTTTTAACTATGATCGGCCATGTTTAAACTTTTGTAACCATTCACAGATACAGTTGATTCGGAAGTACATGCATTCTTGTATATGGCCAATATTTCTTCAGGAAACGATGGAGCTCTTTCTTGTTTTGAAGGGAATCTTGATTCGATTTTTAACGCTATCTTGAAAAATTGATGATAAAAAAGTGTATGTAATGGAAAATTATGTAAAAGTGGCCTCTCGTACATTGTATGAAGATAGAGGAAAAATTTAATATGGTATGACATTAACGTATAAAAAGTAAAAGAAATTCTTTTTCCAGAATGATATGGACTTGAAAAAGCCAAAATTTAATACCCTCCTGTCCCAAAAACCTACGACGTCCGTAAAACTGATAATTACTTAATGGAAGAACGGAATTATCTAAACTTTCAGGTCCAACGGGCCGTCCCTAACCGAGGGCGAGGTATGAGGCGGCCGGCTCGAGCCGCCGAGACAGGCGGTTCGAAATTGAATTATCGAAAGTTTCGCCCAGTCTCTTCGAAGAAGAGAATACCGGGTGAATGAAAAACTGGACGAATGCCATACTCGATCTGAGCGAAAAGTAAGCGAAAAAACAAATTTAATTCTCTGACATGGAAGTAAACAGGATGGTTACACTTAGAAAGTTGAATTCGAGAAAGGAACTTCACCGTGAAGATCTACCGCTTTAAAATGGATTTAGAGAATTGGCAAAATGGTAAAGTGAAAGGTGTAAGTAATCCTTTGGAAATCGTGAAGTTTTTTCAGGACAGATGCCGTATTGAAGATAGAATCATAGAACTCAACAAATTTCATTTTTCCAAATATAACCTATGACTGAGTCTATCGACATAAAGATTATATTCACTTTATACAATAAGATTCTTGACGATTAAATCTTTGGCTGTATGGTGAAGGATACAGTACACTACATACTCGCCGTTTTTTTTTGAAAAAAATTATTAACCCGGCTATCATATTCATAAGACTCAATAATTTTTTAGTTATGCGTTTATACAGTGACCGTCATAAAGTTGGCACCAAATGGAAAATATTTTTATTTTCGCTTTTTTTTTAATATAGTTCTGCTACTAGTGCGTGCTTATCTACTTGTTTTGGAATAATAATAAAATCACAAGAAAAATGTATCCATAGTAACATATGAAATATAAAAATTAAGGCAAATCTAAGTTGAAGCTACTAAAGTCATTTGCCGACTGTACTAAAGCTGCAGTACGTTCATCTGAGCTGCGCGGATGCGTAACGTTGGTGCGATTTTGATTCCAGGCGCGGTGCTAGAATATCAATTCCAAACAACAAACCAGGTGAATTAATTTCTCCGTTGTTAACGTTTCGCATAAATACAGGACTAATGCAGTGTCTTCCTTAAACAACCGTAATAAAGTCATGCCTCTCAATTAGGTGCCAGTAAAGTATTTCACGCAAAGGATGAGTATCATTTTTATACGAGGGATATTTAAAAAAATACGCTGAATCATGTAACTGTCACACTAAAAATATTCTTCAAACTGTATCCAAAAATTAGACTAGAAATGTTTCAGTACAAGTATCTTGCCAAATACGATCTTGTTATGGAAGAACTAATTATAAAAGGAATTATAAATTATTTTTGCCCTATAGAGGTGGAATAAGGTGAATCTAGAAGGATAAGTATTAAAGAAAAAGATCAGCGTCCATGTGGAATGACAAGCATAGTATTGAAATGTATAGAAAAAGTAGGTATTAATACAAAAAAAAAACAATGCAGAGATCATTGACGTTGGTAGTGCTATGAGAGGTTGTTACTCAGGTATATAAAAGAGAATATGTTCTATTGAACTAGATGCTACTTATAAGAAATTAAAATATTTTCTGCTCCCATTGGGCATTTGCACATTTGTCTTAGTTTAGGTATCTAACGTTATACTCTATTTTTTAATTCGGATAAAATCAAGCGCCAAAAGGTAGGCTAGCTGTTGCTCAGCTTTCGGTAAAAATTACACTACCGATTCACAGGTATAGCAGTAAACTCCACTCACACAAATTAATTAATTATTCGGAACGCAGCGTTTCGTGAGCACGTGGGCTCCCATTGTCAACCGTGTTACCGACTGAAAGTAAAAACTGTATCACACATGCAAATTATTTTCTACACAGGCTCTAAAATTTCTAAACCATATGACTATTTACAATCTACTAGGTGGCGTCATGCCTTTTACGGGAAAGGATGGATCGAAAGCGAACCGTATCTTTAACAAGGACTATGGTAATAAATCCATAAAACTCGAGTGTGCAATTGGGGGTGGTTCTCTGTTCAATAAGTTTCCGTTCTTTTTCATATATACCGTTTCGCACGCGTCTAATTCTCTATACGAGTTCACGTTTTTAAGTAGTGTCAGATTTTTTAAATCAATCTTATGTCCGGATTTTACCATATGCTCTGCTACGCTTGATAGTTCAGGTTTGTCGAAACGATAGTGTCTAATATGTTCTTTGAACCTCGTTTCGATACTCCTTTTTGTTTGTCCAATATAAACTTTCTCACAATCATTGCATGCGATTTGGTATGTTCCAGACCTTTTTATCATCTCCGTTTTATCTTTGGGATTCCCTAAGAGATTTTTTTAAGTTGTTTTTTGACACAAAAGACACGTTCATATTTAGTTGTCGGAAAATTTTCCTTAACCCTTTTACTGTTGGGTGAAAAGGAAGAGTTATAAATTTCTTATTACCGGTGTTTGTTGATGTCAAAGTCGTGGAATTTCTGATGTGTTGTTTGTATTGGACCTTCCTTAAAATACGGTCGACATCCATAGAAGAGAAACCATTGTACCTCGCTACATCTTTGATATACTTTAATTCTTTGTCATACGTGCTCTTGTTTAGCGGAAATCTGACGAGTCTATTGACCAGAAAACTAATCGCGGACATTTTTTGTTGTTCGCAATGGTGCGAATCAAGCGTGATGAATCTGTTGGAATTAGTTTCTTTTCTGTAGATGTCTATTTCTAATTTATTGTTATTGCGTATGACTAGAGTATCTAGAAACGGAAGGCGATTGTTCACTTCTTCTTCAATAGTAAACTTGATCGTGGTAAATTTTGAGTTCAGTTCTGCTAGAAAATCTTGTGTGTTTCCTTTGTTGGTATCAAACACAGCGAAAATATCATCTACGTACCTAAGCCAAATTCTCGGGAAATATTTGGTTTCTTTTTTCAGGTTTGTTTCAAATTTGCTCATGAAAAGGTTCGCAATAAAAGGAGATAAAGGATTACCCATCGCCGTGCCTTCCACCTGTTCGAACCATTTTCCGCCTATTTGAAAACAATTTTGTGACATGCATAATTTAGTTAACCTTTTATATTCCGCGGTTTTCACATCGCGTTTCTGGAATTGGTACGCTTGGGAAAAGTGAACAAACGTCGAATGATACAAGGACTTCCCCATCTTTTAATTCAGTCTTTTCAATTTTATTTACAAAATCTACGGAGTTTTCTACACATAGGTTATCTACTTTATGGGGCAAGTTCTTATATTCATTCACTAGTCATATGGACAATTTGTATGTTGGAGAATGCCGGATACTATAGGTCTCATGGAATTACCTGGTTTGTGAATTTTTGGAAGACAATACATTTTTGGAATGATAGGGTTTGAACTTGTTATTTTGAATTTCAGGTTATTATTGATTAAGTTGGGACAGTCCTTAATAGTATCTTTAGTGATTCTTATCATTGACGGTAGGGGGATTTTCTTTAATTTTCTGTACGGTCCTGACGCTAACATAGTGTTGACGCGATTATAATAATCCGGTTTGTCCAGAATGACTATTTTATTTCCTTTATCTGCTTTAAGGTAAAAACAATTTTTATTTCTCAGACTTTTAATAATTCCTTATTTCCTCCTATCTTGGCCGCAATTTTTATCATTTTCTAAATTCCTCGAAATTTGAATTTTGCACGCGTTTCTAACGAAGTCTTCTGTAGCTACATCTAAGTTCAAAGTGAGAAAGTTTATATCGGACAAACAAAAAGGAGTATCGAAACGAGGTTCAAAGAACATATTAGACACTATCGTTTCGACAAACCTGAACTATCAAGCGTAGCAGAGCATATGTTAAAATCCGGACATAAGATTGATTTAAAAAATCTGACACTACTTAAAAACGTGAACTCGTATAGAGAATTAGACGCGTACGAAACGGTATATATGAAAAAGAACGGAAACTTATTGAACAGAGAACCACCCCCAATTGCACACTCGAGGTTGATGGATTTGTTACCATAGGCCCTGTTAAAGATACGGTTCGCTTTCGGTCCATCCTTTCCCGTAAAAGGCATGAGGCCACCTAGTAGATTGTAAATAGTCATATGGTTTAGAAATTTTAGAGCCTGCGTAGAAAATAATTTGCATGTGTGATACAGTTTTTACTTTCAGTCGGTAACACGGTTGACAATGGGAGCCCACGTGCTCTCGAAACGCTGCGTTCCGCATAATTAATTAATTTGTGTGAGTGGAGTTTACTGCTATACCTGTGAATTGTACATCCACACAGTCCTTGCAATCGTCATTTACACTACCGATATTTGATATATTGCCGGCCGCCATATTGTTACGACTGACTGACGTTTACATCGGGTATTTTTCTGAGTGCGTTTGTATTTCATTTTCTCCTTAAATTTGCATTGTAATAGTAGTTACGTAACTACAACTTATATAAAATCCTAGGTAGTTTCAAAATTGCCGCCAAAAAGTAGCTTTGAAAAATGCCATTGTGTAAACGCGTCTTTTCATTTTACTTCTTTGAATTAAAAAAATAGAGTATATATAGTACATTTTATTAATTTTTATTAATTATTTATTGGGTCTCATTACGAGTGAACCAACAATTACTTTGAAACAACTACATCCTACTCGATGAGTAGAATTTTTTTGATGACTGTTAAACCACGCTATGCAGACGTAACAAAGTCATTAATAAATATATGCGTGACGACTGCTAAAAAGAAAGAGCGAGGCTAGAGAAAAGTTTTGGCAATTTTAGATTCCTATTTATTCTTACAATTTGCTCAAAAATGTTCGCGGAATTGAAAATCTTCTCAGCGATGCTACTACCACACAAAGTGAATTTACTCCTGGCTTCTGATGCCTTGTTTAAGGAAAAGACTTTCAAGGAGAAAGCATTATTTTAAAGTAAATATTTAGATCTCATTATTGGATACAGCAATTAATCAGGTTTCAAAATTTTCATAGTGCATTACGAGGGCTACGTTTTTTTATGGCAACTGTCAAAATTTCGGACGTCTACTGTCAATAGTTGTTGTTTAAGAGTGTGTTTTGTGTAGCGAGTCAGGCGGCTTCGCAAAAGAGGATAAATTCGAATTTCGTGCAGTGATAAAACACTTCTGGATGGCTGGGAAAATGGCCACGGAAATTCGAAATATTTTACTAGAGGTTCGTAGCGGATGTACTCCATCATTTTCGACTATGAGTTTCTCGGTGAGCGAGTTGAAACGTGGCCGTACAAGCACAAGTGACGAACCACGCAGTGAACACCAAAAATCGTTTACCAACGATAGCAGAGACAACAGGCATCTCAGAAGAATGGATTGGCCATATCTTTTGGGTATGAGCTTTCAGCGCAATGGGCACCGCGTTTTCTCACACCGGAGCAAAAACGAAACCGGGAGACCGTTTCAGAGGAGTGTCTGGCCAGGATGCCACGCAATCCAAGGAATTTCTTCCTGCGTTTCGTAGTCGTGGATGAGACTTGGATCCACCACTACATACCGGAGACCTAGGAATGGTCGAAGCAATGGACTTTTCCTGACGAATCGGCCCGGAAGGAAGCAAAAACCGTTGCACCTGCCAAAAAGTCATGGCGACCATTTTTTGAGATTCCCAAGGTGTGATCCTCATGAACTATCTACGGAAGAGAAGGACAATCACGGAGCAATACTACAGCGATATATTGACCCGATTGGATGCAGTATTTGTTAGAAAAGGCATCGTTTGCAGCGGAAAAGTTTACTTTTCAACCACGACAGTACACCGACTCATCTTCCCGCATCGTCATGTCCAAATTGAATGAGTTGCGTTACGAATTAGTCTCTCATCCTCCATATTCATCGGACTTAGCCCCCAGCCACTTTTTCCCATTGCCAAATCTGAAAAAATCACTGGGAGGAAAGAGATTCGTCTCAAACGAGGAAGTCATCGCCGGTAGAGATGCAAACCTGGAAACATCCTACCTTTCCGATGGCTTGAAGAAACTGGAGCACCGTTTCAAAAAGTGTGTTGATCTTCAAGGAGACTACATCGAAAAATAAAAATAAAAAACCACACCAATACCGTGTTTTTCTTGTCGATTCCGGAAACATTTCAGGTCGCTCTCGTAAATTCGTTTAAATGTTTAAATCCAAATGTACTTGCAAATTTAAGTGAAGACGAACTTATTTAGATATTGTTACATATTAGATTAATATATTTTTTTATATATTTTTAATTCAAATTTTATGTCAACTTTCATATTAAAAGATACAAAGATTTTTCATTTTGAAGGAAAACTTCCGTTTAGAACAACAAATGTGCATTCATTCGAAACATTCATTACTAAATATACATAATTTTTAATCTTGATGATTGCAGTTTCCCACTGTGGTCATCTTTTACACAAGCTAATCAATAGTTGTTCTGGCTTATAGGTCCTAGAAGATGTTCATCTTCTCAGTGAAAATTTTCTTAAGAGAATAAGAGGCCTACAGTATTACAGCAGAACGTCACTTACAATAAATAAATAATTATTGTGTTTTATTATAAATGGGAACAGTAGATGTAATTCACACAAAAACCTTTTTTAAGAATTTCCAAATTCGAAATCAAAATTGGAACTATATTTTCACAATTGAAAAGTAACTCGACACAATCAAATATGTAAAACTAGTTTTTTGTTTCGTGTCCTTTTTTCTGTTAGTTGTTTACTAAACATTTGCAAATCGACCGGGTACATACACAAACATTACAAATAACACGATGGTGAAATATACGTAAGCCTACAGAATTGCTTAATTAATAAAACTATCCCATCAGCAATTCGTTATGTGCAAAAGTGGAACACGTACAACATTCACGGTTCGATAAATTAATGCTATATGTGCCGATTTTCGGTGGAAATTGTTAGAGAGACACACAGTTTAAGCTTTAACAGTACAACCGAATAGTGTTCATCTCCCCGATTTGCTACCTTTAAAATGAGGTGTGGAATTGTCGGAATTGCGGTGCTCGTGCTCATCGGCATTACTTTTTCAGGTAGGTTGATCAGAAACGTTGTTTTCTATTGGGTTTGGGAGTTGTCCTGCTTTAGTCAATCATATTTCTTTAACAAAATTTCAGTATAACGTTTAACCACAATAAAGCGTTCATATTTCTTTTCTATTTTCTTCTAACATCAGACTATCTGCATACCTTTTATGTAACTCCAGCTTTTATCTTGATTATTCTAACTTTCCAGTTTAAGGCACAGACACGTGTACGACATGATACGTGAATATTACGCGAATAATTAACAAGCTATTACCGTTTTACTAACATGAATAAATGATGATTAATAATTATTTTATGAGGAAACTATCTTTCTCCAAGGGGAGAAATGTTACCATCTTTTTCATTCGTCGCGTACTCATGTAAAGAACAATGTATGTCAAGAACCCGTTTCACTTCCCCTGGCTTACTTTTAATCCACGTAATTAATCGCATATACAGTGGGAGAAGTAGCATTTTCGCTGAAATATTAATGAATTATAAAACTACCGCCTCTCATTCTCCGCGATCCTCGTACAAAATTCCTACAGGAATAGGGCGAATTGTATGGAGTACAGGGAAGTGTTTACGCTAGAGTAGTATGTCGTAATTACTGCGCAAGGGGGCGTAAATATTAAAAATGCAAAAAAATGGCGCCGTTATGATAAAGAAGGCAAAAAGGACGTTCATCTGAAGTTCTATACGTTTCATTGTATATCTGCGCATCCTTTCGTTTATTTATTTACGCATGTTTCCGAGAAAATTCTCTCGGCTTTATTATAACGGAAAGAAACGCGTCCTAATTGATTCTATTTCTTTTTATATAGAAGTGGACAATGTTTCATTTATGCTTGGAAATTTTAGCCAGTGCTAACTACAGAATTAACAGAAAGTTACATGACGATCTTATAGCGTTCAACAGATTCAACTCATGGTCTTGAGGAATTATGTTATCTTTCGATTTTGGTTTTGTGTCTATACCATGTAAACAAATTATTGCTAAAGAGTTCTTTTTATAAACACTATGTGTAATAATAACCTAATTTTGGTGTTGTAGCAAGTAGTTAAATAATCAAAACTGGAACAGTACTGAAACAAAATTTTGTACAATGATGAGTATAGTCACGGAAAGAATAATTAATAACAAGAAATATATAGTATGCTCTTTACTCGTATATCGGTAATTTACATAGTTTTTGTATGCTTCGTTTAATTATTTTACCGCGCACTAACACACTAACCACTCGACAATCTCCATCATCTTTAGGGTGTAAGGAAGTAATTCTTCCACGTTCCAGCACATCTTAGGTAAGTTGTCATCTTTAATGATCACTAAGTCGCCAATTGCCAAGTTTGGATGACTCTTCGTCCATTTAGAACCTTGTTGTAAAGATGTTAAATACTCGAAGGATCATCGTTTCCAAAAGTGCTGTGTTATTTTTTGAAGATGTTCGTACAACTTCAATCGATTGGTATATATATTTCGCTAACTTCAAATTCCGGAACATGCATAAGAGTTTTACCAACTAAGAAGTAGTACGGTGTCAGGAAGGAACAATCTTCGAGATCGTTGGTGAGAGGGAAAAGTGGTCGAGAGTTAAGTACAGCTTCTATTTGAGTAAGAACAGTATATAAACTTTCATAAGTTAAATGCGCCTCACCGGTAACCTTAAACAAGATAGTTTTGGCAGATTTTATAGCGGCTTCTCAAAGATCGCCTTGGTGGGGAGAGAAAGAGGGAATAAAATGCCAAGTAATGGAATTTACAAGCATATAATTACGAACTTCGTTAGAATTAACTGCCTTTGTTACTGATTTAGCGATAAGTTTAAGTTCATTATTTGCTCCTACAAAATTGGAGCCGTTATCACTGTAAATGTTAAAAATCCCCCTCCTAGCAAACAAACGTTTCAAACAATTTAGAAAATTGTATGTAGTCATATCAGAAGCCAATTCCATATGTACAGCGTTTGTTGCGAGGCAAACAAACATACAAATATAACACTTAATCAATTTTCGTGAGTTCAAGAAGCTATTTCTAATAAAAATAGGATCTGCATAATCCACACCAACTGACGAGAAAGGTCAAGCTGGAGTTAATCGTGGTTCAGGTATATTTCCCATCAGCGGAGTTACACCAGAGGGTTATGATTTAAAGTTTAAAGATTCATTTTCACTCAACGTCACATTCTCAGGAGAAAAATCCGAACTGTGACACACAGATCCCATAGCAAACGACACGAGAAAGCAAACGACAAGTGACGTGATGCTTTAATTACGGACCAATTTCATTTTAGAATTTTTATTACATGATGCTATAATGATAACTCAATAACTACAAAAATATGTATAAATGTTTGCACATACTTACCCCTCTTTTTTGGACACGATTCGTGTTAAGTGTATAATGTCATCTACGGAATTTTGGAATGTTGTTGGCTGGTGCTGTGACTTCAGCAGCACCAGCTTGAATAAACAAAGAAAAATACCCGCGAAATAGAGAGGAGTACAAATCGTCTATTTTCAATTATTTTTTCTGGTAAAGCAAATGGATTCGTTGAAGACGATGGTTTAGTGTAAATGAAGTGTTTGCCATCTGTCAAGGAAATCTTCGTAGAAGCAAGCTTTACAGGAAGATGTTATAAAATAGAAGACAAAGAAATTTGTTTGAAAATATTAAACTCAAGGGCAATTAAATATTGTAAAACGTTCATTTTGTGACTTTATTACGTACATGATAATGACTTGAAGGGTTGAAAATTTTTAGGAAAATATATTGGAGAAATGAACTATATTTTAGAAATCTTTTGCTAGCTGTTATTGATGATGGCATAAAAACAAGAGGTGGATACATATTTTACTCAAGCACGTCCTTTCTACAAGGATAACTCTAGGATTTAAAAATCATGTAGATATATGTTGCAAAACCATATTATTTTAGATGTTTATTAAATATTTGGCCTCAACCGACAATGGTACTTTTCTACTTTATAAATGCACCTTTTAAGATCATAAGTTTATTTTTACTTGATATACGAGGTCCGTTTTTTTTTTCAACCCCCGATAGCTCATAAAAGCAAGGCAGGTGTAACATTATGGTGCAAACATGGTTATTTTTCTACATAATCGCCGTGATGTGTCATATCTATAGAGGAACCTCTCAATCTCCTATGCATAGAATGTTGTCGCCAGTGAGTTGAGATGGTCTGTGACATTATTTTGAAGTTTCTTTGTACTCTGGAAGCTCTGCATGTCAGGAAATTCCACATTCAAGTCATCGATGTAAACTCCAGTATTTCTCGAAACTTTCTTGAACAATGTCTCTGATGCGACAGATTTATGTACTTGTCCGCCTTCATGGTGAACATCGGCTCAGTTTTTTTTAAATTTCCTACACCATTCACGCACAGCACCATCCGCCATAAAGTCTTCACCATATACTTGGCTCATTCTTCGATGAATTTCTGCTGCGTTATTCCCTTTTGCTTGAGGGAATCGAAATAAATTACGCAACTAGCACTTGACGGGAGAACCAATTGTAGTAATTACGTTTACGTGCCTGCAATTGATGTGAAAATGGCGCAATCGCGTTGCAAGTGGCAGATATTGTAATGTGAGAGATGCCCAGTCACTTTCTAGGCATCCCCGTCTACCACCACTCGCGAGATTGTTTACAAGCACGAACAGAGATTGATAAAAACAGCCCTCGTTGTGTCTACTAAGTACTAAATTCCCTTAAATGGTACTATCAATGGATATGACTGTGCTGACTAAAATTCACATTTATTTCAAAATCATCTAAACATATCGACTAATTGATGATTATCAATTGGGTCTTTTTAAAATAACTCAATTGTATCTGAGAAAATATTTAATTTCCATTTGTTACAGATCAACAAAAACAACTCCATCCACTAAACGTTAAAGAAGTATTCAAACGAGATGCTGCGCCTATCTCTTCGTCCACCACCGCTAAAAATATGATGACGCCGAAAATAGTGGCTATAGAGAATAAACAGATTGAATCGTCAAAATTGAGGAAGAAGAAAAAGTCGGAAGACATTAAGAAAAACGATGGACTCGCAAGCTCGAAAGTGTCTCGAACTGCGGCAAAAAGTGAGGTTACAATAAGCTACGACGATTTTAAAAGTTCTAGTGATGAACGTGTGAAGAACAAAGATCACAGCAACATTGAAATAATCCCTAAGCAAGAGAAACACGAAGAAAAATCGGCCATCAAACGTAATCCTAAAGATATTAGCAGTAGACTCGGCCAAATTGATTCGGAGCTTGCTGATGGGGAAACCGATATTAACCATGGAAAATCATCCCTACCGAGAGGCTTGAAAAGGACTAGAGTCGATAATTCGGAAACCGTACTAGGTGAAACGAAACCCGTTAAGCCATTGAAACCGCTAATTTTGCCCAGAAAGCATACGATGCAGACCGCAGCTAATTCTTGCGCAACCCCGGCGGTTAAAAAGCAAATGGAAATCGTTAAAGATCGTCTCTTCAAGGTAATAGAAAGAATGGATCAGGCCACCGTCAACTGCGTTGCACTAAACAACGAAATCGAAACGATCAGGACGATACTGCAACATGCCTTGCACAAACCGCCTGAAAGTAGACATCGCGACGTAGACAAATCGAAAATTTTGGATCAACTGCGTGAGAGGCAAGCGAAGATTCATGCAAGATTTGGTAGATTAGAGTTGGTGAAACCCAAGCATTCTTTAGTAGGCAGCGCTAAAGACGTCGAGATAAAGACGCCGACAGAAGAAGATCAGTGAAAAACGGATTACACGAACAGGAAAATTATGGTAGAATCCAAGGATTTATATAGCAGAAATTAGTATTTGTGATGGAATGTCTGTAGGAAACAATTGATTTTAAATTTTAATAAAAGCTTTTACTTTCTATGGTTTTCTTGTAATTTGTTTGTTTGGAAATTTGTATATATTTGATTTATAAATACAATAGTTTGTAGATCACATATACGGGTATGTATGTACTACATAAATTTTTTCTTCTGCAGACAAATTCTCTGTGTGGATGAAATAAATTTTTGAAAATGGGAAATTTTTCATTCTGCTTATACGCATAACCTGCTAACGGAAAGATGTAGAGAAAAAGTTTTAAGACAAAAATTAAAGTTGTTTGAATAAGTTTTATTAGGCAGACAAACAAGAACAGTTAAATATATTAACGTTTTTACATATATTTTTATCGACATGTTTGGAATTAATAATAGCTAATAAGGATTGGTTAACTCTGTAACAGATCTGTAGTTGCAGTGTTGAAATTAAATTTAGAAGCTAACATCAATATTTTTATTGATAACTACATTATAAATTATTTTGCGTTACAGCTTATAATAATATATCGGCATAATCCTGTCAATTGTACGCTATTATACACTAAAACATACACGAATTAATTAATTTGCAAAGTTAAAGAGCAATTTTGCTATAAAATTCTAATTGATAGTTTTATATCCTTGTTGATTAAAATTCTTTTTGTAATTGGTACAGAGTCAACTAATAATTCGGATTCAAATATTTCATCGAAACGCTACCATTCATTTGCGTTAAGACAAACTAATTATGGAATTACGCATATGCATATTTATTAATGCGGCATCGGTTGTGTCCAACTTTTAATATATAACAGTACAGCAGGAGTACTATTTAAATTGCATAATTAAATTTCCTTCCATGCGATTTCCGGTTGCACGATCGATATACTGGTAACAGCCGAATTAACATTTTGTAATAATTTACGACAGAAAAAATAATTTTCTCATCATCATATGCTGCATTTGTATGAGCAGGGACAACGGAGGGAAGTACTCCGTAAATATTACTATTGATGGTTGTTATTTTAGTTAATTGATAATAATTTGCACATGAAATGCAGCATGTATAATATGATGTATTCAACCCTTAAGTAACGATTTTGAATTTCCAATCGGTGGTGTATAATTTGCGATTGTATAACGTTCTCAAATGGCGATCCTTTTCCATACATCCAACGTAATTTGAGATAATTCAATTGTAGTTGCGATTAATTTTTTTTTAATAGTTCTACACACTTATCCTATCCTGGTAGAGGTTCTGCCATCGATTTATCACTCGTATCGCCTAATTTGGTTACCAAATGCATGTGGGAGGTTGGAAATGATACACTGGGATCGGATCACTATCCGATTTTTATTCAGTTTACTCGGAAAGGGAGGGATATAGCTTCTATATTCCCAACATCGAAATGGAATATCAAGGATGCAGATTGGCAGAAGTACTCAGCACTGCTGGAAGAAGCCTTTGATAATGTCAACACAAATGTACATGCTCGACATTTGTGTGATCTGATTTTGAGAAACATTAATACCGTTGCTGAAAAGGTTTTTAAAGTAAAGAAACCTTGCCAATCTAAAAGGAAGGAGGTATGTTGGTGGGATTATAGTTGTGACTCTGCTATTTTTAATCGCAAACAAGCTTTACAGAGGTATCGCCTGAACCCTTCTTCCGATAATTTCGTTAACTATAAAAGAGTTAGCGCACAAACAAAAAGATTTCTTAAATCTAAAGCTAGGAATAGTTGGAGAGAATTTTGCGAAAAGCTAAATCGAGCCACTCCTGCCAATAAAATATGGCAGGTTATTAGAGCGATTAAAGCTCAATTTACCCCCAGGCCAGTAATATCAAATGAAATTCTATCTGAGCTTCTCCACAAGCTAACTCCGAACTTAGTTGGGCATTCCGTACAAGATGGAGTCATCCAGGATGTTGCTCATGTACTCTTGGAACCTTTCACCGACAACGATTTAGACATAGTTTTAAATGATAGTACAAATAGTGCTCCAGGAATGGATAATATTTTGTATCCTATGATTAAACATTTGTCAATTAGCGGGAAAAAGATAATGCTAGACATGTTTAATAAGATGTATATTGATGGAGTGGATTTAAGTTCGTGAACTTAAATCAGGCATTATTGTTCCCATTATTAAAAGAAGTAAGAAAGTCGAGGCAGTATCTGATTGCGACCAGTATCTCTACTATCCTGCGTGATGAAGATATTGGAAAGGTTGATTAAGTTTTGCCTGGAGTGGTGATTAGAAGACCAAGGATGTAGTTTTGCGCATCAATACGGCTTTAAGCGATCACATAGCACTATCACCGCCCTATCCAACTTGGTGACGGACATACAGGGGTCTTTCTCAAAAGATAAGTATCTTATCTTCAAAGATCTTAAGGACGCGTACAATAGTATATAAATTATCGATCCTAAAAACGAATCTTATGGAGGTAAATATTCCAGCTACAATTGCAACGAATATAGTCAATTTGTATACCAATCGTTCTTTAGTAGTAAGATCCCATACAAATAATTTAATTGGACCGAGAGTAACATCTGCAGGATTGGCACAAGGAGCAGTTCTAAGTCCATTGCTTTTTAATATCTACACTAGCGATTTAGCTTTACCTAATGTAGAGATAATTCAGTATGCAGATGACATTGTTATATACACTGAACAGAATTCACTTGATGTGTGTACTATAATTTTAAATCAAGCTATGTCACTGTTCCAAGAGTGGTGTAACTTGAAAGAATTTTCAATTGCCTCCAATAAATGCAACGTGGTATGTTTTACTAGACATCGAATCTCTGGCCATATACAAGTTAAGTTAGCTAACGATCTTTTTATGGTGTCCAATGTTGTTAAGTACCTTGGTATGTAGCTAGATAGCAAGCTAACGTGGAGGGCTCATATCTCTGAAACTACTAAAAAATGTCAGAAGGCTATTAATGTTTTACGGGTAATTAGTAAAGTATCATTTGGAGCAGATCTGCATACCTCCAGACTCATTTATAGAGCTACGGTGAGGATCTTTTGCAGATTATGGTTGCTTCCTTTACGGTTCAGTGTGTACTTCATTATTAAAAAAGATTAAATGTCGTTAATAACAAAGTTATTCGTCTCTGCTTAGGAGTTGTGAATTCCATACCGATAGATGCTATATATGTCGAGATTAATGAAATGCCGCTCGCTTTTCGTCGTAAACTTTTATGTGATAAATTTCTGCTAAAATGTAGAGCAAATAAGTCAAAAATCATTGCTAAATGTTGTAAATTAAGTGTACATAACCTGGTTCACAAGTATTGGTGTAAAAGAAAAACTCACCGCCTCTTACAGCATCTTTCATAGCTGCCCCTTTGATAATAAAATCTGCAAAGCCCTTTTTATACATACTCTACCCTGGAAAGCTATAATACATAAGCCTGCAATATTCTTTCCAAAATTTCCAGATGACTTACATATGAGTAAGTTAAAGTACTATGAAATTGTTCAACAATTTTCCCAAGATACTCACATATATACAGACGGAGCAAAAAGTAAGGTAGGAGTTGGTTGTGCGTTTATTATCCCGGAAATGCAATATAGCGAAGGATTTGCGTTACCGAAAGAAGCCAGTGTATTTACGGCAGAGGCAACAGCTATAAGAAAAGCTATGGAAACTATACTAGGAATGGATATGGACAACTGTGCTATCTTCAGCGATTCCCAAAATGTGCTTCAAAGTTTTCAAAACTTTAATTTCTCTTCATCTTCACTGATAGGAGAGATGCTATTGTTAGACTATACCCTGAGACAACGTGGCAAAACGGTAACGTATATTTGGATAAAAGGACATGCTAATATTAGATTTAATGAGGAGGTAGATAGACTGGCAAAAGCGGCTTGCAAGAATATTGACTCGGTAGAAAACTTCTTACTACCACATTCGGATCTCCTGAATTAAATTAAAAATAGATCTTATAAAGATTGGCAGAGGCATTACACTAATGTGTATAAGAATAATCCCACCAACTACTACATGATTTTCCTAGAAATTAAAAGTAACCGGTGGTATAATAGAAACACCGTTAAAAGGAACATGCTGTCACGGATCCTAAGGTTGCTGTTCAATCATGGGAGATTCCCTGCATATCTTCATAAAATTCATGTGTCGGACAGTAGCACGTGCACTTTTTGCGAATCTGAATATGGAGATATTAATCATATTATGTTGAGATGTAGTAATCACACCGGGAAAATCAACTTATTTGTTAACGATTTGCTTAACAGCAAAATTCAGCTGCCAATTAATATAAATTATCTAGTAGCGTTGGAGAATGAAGATGTCAATTACAAGATATTCAAACACATGTGTAACCTGCGTTTTATTATTTAGCTTGTTTCCTTATGTAATGTATCCTTTGTGGATTTTCCTTCTTTTCCGTTGGCCTACCTGTGTTCGTGTTAGTCACCCGATCGGCCCCGGGTGTGAAGCGTGTCCTGTGTTAGCCTTGTGTCCGTTCGGGTTGTTTGGTTTCCTTCGTATTTTTCGGTTTTTCTGGTTTAATTGGTGTAGGTGGCTAATGGCGCAATCCCAAGGCCAATAATTAATTTAAAAAAAAATTTTTCAATTCAAATTCGCTTACGTGTTTTATATGCAACAAATAAATATCAGTCGATAGAAGAAAACGAAACACTTCAGATGTAAAATCAGTAAAGGACTTCGAAGGAATGCTTGGGGTGTCCGAAAACTTCCTCTTAAAGAATGCTAATGTTTAAGAGTGTCGGAGGCCGTATAATTGGTTACCTATTTTTGACCATTTTTCTATGGAAAACTACGCGAACAATTGGTAGTATTTTTGTTTTTTTTTGTTAGTAATTGGCACCGAGGATGCTGTTCTTCGCCACTACAGAGCTTTTTCTAGTTTATTGTTTTTTTCTTGAAAAACAGTGCTTTCGCCAAAAAATTGAAAAATGAGCTCTGTACAAAAAATTTAAAAAATTTTTTTCATCAATTTGGTAAAAAGAAATCATAAAATAAATAACTCCGTAAAACTGCATAAACGAAATAAGAATGAAGGTGGTCGTAACGTGGTGTCCCGTCGTGAGAAACTTCGGAATTCCAAAAGGCCAGTGTAATTGGCAACGTTGCTGTAGAAGGTTTTGCCTAAGTTTTATGTAATGCAGCAAAGGCCTCAAATAAGTATCATATTTTACGAACGAATGCCGTTTCTTAATTGTAATATAAACAACATCTTGTGAAGCCGATAGCTGAGCACGACGGCGTAAAAGCAGGAAGACTTGCGTTATATTAAAATGCACGGCGTCGGTTTTTCGACGGTACATACTTACATGCTTTCGTAAAACTTTCGTAGCGCGGCTAGTGCTTCAAGAAATTTTGTCATACTTTTTTACTATGAAAAGTAAAAACCTCTTTTTAATTATTGTTACCGTTTCTTAAACATTACACGCTTTATAATATTATTTAAAAGAAAAATAAGTATTATAGTAAAAGGTAGTTCTACAAACAGGTTTATCCGAGAAAGTGTAAAAAAAGTATTTCTTTAAAAAAAATACTCCGTACGCGTTTGACATCGCATACATATAGAATGTCGTAGAATGTCGTAGAATTTTCAGAATTTGTGAGAGAAAGAGTAGTTTTACTAAATATCTCAACAAAAGCAATTACTAATGTTTTAATGAAGACCAGTATTCGAAATACACCACCAATCAATTATCTTTTGCGTTTCCCTTACTCAGCAACTAAACATGTTCCTTATTTTCCCAGCAATTAGTATAATAGTTAGGCGAACTTGCAAGGAAACTACCATATTTCATTTTTTTTACAATACACTTTTAAATTTCGCAGGCGATTGAGGCGGGTAGTTACGACAACCGCACGCAATTGGTCGATAAATTGGCTAATATGACTTTGATTTGTTGAAACCATTAACTTTATTCCGTTCAAAAATGGCGGGGTAACGTCAAATAGTAGTATTTCAATTATATTAAATTGGAATGATGACCACGGAAATTCAGTAGGCATAAATTACATCCCTCATTTTGAAAAATAATTTATTTATAGAGAAAAGAGAATCAGTTGTGAAAACAAATTGAATTATTTCCTGTTTTAAATTTGACATTTTCCCCCGGTGGATGTACTTCTCTTTTACGTTTGGAGAATGGTGTAAGAGTTATCAGTTAATATTCCATTTATTAAATTTGGTTTCTACAAAAAACAGAAACCTTCTTTCTGCTATTGCCGATCATATTATTCTGTTTGTTTTTGAACCTATGATATATACATTTTAACATTTGTGCAACCCAATAAATTCCATGAATCCGTTACAAATATCGTTCCAACGGATCTTTACTCACACATCATTGATTTGTTTTCGATTATTCTCAAAAGTTACATTACGCCCAATAACGCCATATAAGATGTGCTATAGATTTTTTTCCGACAACATGAGATGAAAACGTTTCAAAGAACAAAAATGCGTCTGCTACGCGTCTGTTATAAGTAACGGCATACGAATATTACCTCGTATTCATATTGACAAGAGATAAAACATGTAATAATATTGTGTTTTATATAAGGTTATGGATATAGTACGGTATGTAGACCAATGTAGATCGCGTCTGTATCTGTCAAACGTCAAAAGAAGGTAATAACAGAAATTGTTTGACGTCAGAGGTTACTTGCTGTGTTTGTTTTAACAACATTCACTACATTAATTGGGAGGTCTCGCTTTACAAACAATTGCGGTTTCTTTCTAACATTTGGATGTATTGTATGAATTATTGCTCTAATTTTTTTCACTGCTTTCATCATTTCAGTAGAAAGTGATAAAGAAGGTCCCGTTGCAACAGATAATGCTGAATGTTCTGGACTACTTCAGGTTTTGTAAAGGCGTCAGAATGAGAGGGACTATTACTACCCTTTGATGTAGTACAGTTACACATTCGATAACCATATAGGTTTATGTTATTTCTCTTTTTAGAAAGCACTGGTATCGTTGAGATTTCATGAACCAAACTCTGTATTGGATTAATTAGAAACCGGAACTTTGTTTTTTAGATCTACAAAGAAAATTAGAACTAAAACACATTTAAAAAATTCATGATGCGCTAGAGCTGATTAAAATTGAAATAGAAATGTTATATTTTATGTAGGCATATGAATACGCACTCGAATAATCCTTATATAATACAATACTTTATATGCACAAGCATGCTATGTGAAAATCACTAAATTCGGGATCGTGTAAAAAGAAGATGTTATCTATTAGTATGTTCTGTTTAGTAAGCCTTTCAAATTGTGTTTTCCTATGCATGGAGAAATATTTCTTTCAAAAAATATATGAAAAATAAAATATTGAATTATTTCAGAAAAGTAGTTTACATATATATATATATATATATATATATATTTACTCAAACGGAAGTAAAAAATGATCGAAACGAAATGGAATAGTTTGCGTAGTTAATGAACAATTAACAAAGATAAAATGTATGTGGTGATAATTTTATAAGGGATTTTTTGCGCTTATCGTGTTGCTTGATCTGAATTTAATGTTATTTAGTATATTTTGCCAACAGCAACACCGTACTACAATACATATATTGGAAGAGTCGCAGATACCTTGGTGTAACGAAGAAGTTTCGAACAACTGTGTCTGTTATACAGAAGATCTGATGAAGGAGGAATGTGACCGATACCTTTGTATGCAATTTCTCATAGTTAGTGAATACTTTAAAAAGTTTGTATTATAATATCTTTTGTTTTCACGACTGATAACACTGTTACATGTCAGTCTGAATTATGACTTACTTCATCTCATCATTGTGTTTTGAATAAAATATATATAGCATGCCCGCTACTCATTTACAGTAGAGAAAGTAATTTTTGCATCAGTGGAGTGTGAAATAAAAGGTAAACAAGCTTTTTGTGCATAAGTATTTTTAGGTACTTGTTTTCTATTGTACAATTTCTGCATTCACTACATTGGTTTCATTTCAAGTATATGTTAAACATGAACAGAAAAAATAAACGCTTGGGTTTCCGAGTTGACATTTAATTGCGAAATTTTTTTTTTTTTATATTTCGCATTATACACACTTGCACATACTACAAACATCTTAATTTGACGGCAATATAGCCATTTAATAAAGAATTACACGTAAATAGTCACGCGTAAAGTTTCATTGGAACGATAGTAAAAAGTAAGGGTTCACTGCGACAAATTTGATCGTATTCGAAACAACCTTTTGTAAAGGTTACTCTTTTCATATATTTCTTATTTACAACAGTCAATTCAGTACGATACATAGCAACAAAATTGCTCAAATACCAAGAAAACCATCTTAGTAGGTTTTGTATAGGGAAGTAAAATGCGGTGTTGCCATACATATTCAGCCGTTCTACAGGCAACTACACATTGGTAGGAGTTATCTATGATATGCGTCTTTATTGTATAGCATAGTAAAGTAAAGGACATCGCCTTAACGTATGCTCAATATTCGTATGTTTGGTGTGAGGGCATTCGCTACAATGCAGACGTTAGATGAGGTATTTGTTTATGTTTGACTTGATCAGCTGGTGTCGTTCACTCTTAACAGTTGTATCTATCTGTTAGCGTTAAGATATTCTTCAAAGTTCTTATGGTTCGTGATACATCGATTCAACCCACTTTTGATGTCTGCACGAACGCAATTAGGTTTCTGTTAGAAAGTGTAGCATATAAGAAATGTATATTTAGATCAATAAATAATTTGTGAAATGCAGAGTGAATTTCATTATTTTGAATTTGCCGATTGCATTCTGATAGTGTTACTAGATATTTTATTTCTACAGTATCTCGTTTAAGGTTCAATCGTATGTATATGTTTTGTTCCTGACAGCTGTGGATATTTGTATCTCAATGAGATTTTAGGTGATGTCAACCAAATTTTATCTGGATGTTTTAATTTCTGTATATTAACAATACATGCGTTTCCAATGTCATTATACAATAAACTATATTTATAATGAAATTGATTTTAGTTTTTCTTGTCTAATTTTGTACCGTGAACCGAAAATATATGATTGAACTTAAGTCAGGTATTATAACTTAACGGTTTTGAAAATTATTTTGATAGTGACATTGACTGTCACCAATTAATGTGTTAGAACTGCTGAAAACAAGTTTGAACGTCGAGTTTGAATGTATTCAAATATGGTTTATAATACAATGCAAAAAACCAACATGATTGAAACCTATTTTCGAACTAGAGTGCGAATTGATGGCATTTGGATGTACAGCTAGCATGCATGCACTAGGCACGATCAGGATGTCAGTAAGTCATTAATGAAAAGTACAAGCAGAAGTGGTCCCAAATGTGATCGCTGAGAAAGCTCGATGAAGGATAAAAATTATGAGATTTACATCGATTATAAAAGACAAAGTAACATCTATTTGTTAGATGGAATTTTAATAATAAGAGTGGGGAAGAATTCAAAACAAACTTAGACAATTTCTTCGGTAATACTCCGTGATTTATGGTGCTAAAGGGACTACTAAAATCAATGCAAATAACGTCATCTTGGCCTAAAACCGTGCTGATGGGGTGAAATGTAGGATTTAGTGTTGCAGTGGTAATAAAAATATTACCGTTATGGTCTTTATACCTTTACGAGATTTTAATACTCTTTTCTTTTAATGACGAAACTCAATTTGTACGTAACGGTATATTTATGCCACCATGAACATATCGAACGCCAACAACTTGGACGTTCCAATCCACAGAAACTCTCTTTATGAGGCAAGTCGATATTACCGCGCCAAGTATTACAAAAAATGGCCGAATCGTATTAGAAATTGTAGTACTACAAAAGCTTTTAAAAATAAATTAAAAACTTTTGTTTACTACCATAGTTTCTATTTGGAATACGAACATTTATGTTGTACGTAGTGATTCTCGGACTTGTTTGTGAAGTTCATGATTTGCATCTATCACGTTTTCTAAGAGGAAATATATACTTACTTTCAGTTACGCATATCTTTTAGTTACACTCAATTTTATTTATGCATACTTTCTTACTATTTTATTTTTATCTACATTTATCTTTTTATTTGTACAAATGTCATGCGGGAGGACTAACAAATAAAGTACTATTATTATAAAAGGGCCTCTTAGTTAATTATCTGGAAATGGTTTGTTCCTCTGCATGATCGAACTTTGTTCCGTACCATTGCTTCATAATACTGGATTACGATATATGATTGTATAGTCAGGATACGTATCGTATTATACATGTATATGTAGAGAATTTGATACCAAATACGGTAATTATATAATCAGGTAACGGTAGAGGTAGTCTTTATAGCATTATCATACCTTGTACAAGTCTCATCGAGGGATAATCTTTAACCGTACTCGAAACAACCTGAACAAAATAAAAGATGAAAGGGAATAACCCAAACCCCTACTACTGACATGTACCTGATGATTGTAGGTATCTGGAAATCGGTTTCATGTTACGGCTTTCGTCGCCATACCGCGTTCGCTTTTTAGACCAGCAAAGAAGTGTACTGAGCAAAACGATTCCCGTAACGTTGAATAATTTATACGCTCCGCGCCGCCTAGTGTTTTTCTTCTTTAGAGCAGGCGGTGGTTGGTAACGTTGGATCACCGAAGCGGAATATCCTGTACGTTTGCGGTTGGCAGTACGGTGATAACGTGTTCTCTTTTTTCGCGAATGGAATGAGTAGCATCTCGTATGTAATTTCGGCAAGGTTTACTGTTCGTTAAGGAGTCGATCTTTCACTCCAGTCTATTTATTCATGTTTTTTCTTTCCCTGTGTTTTGTTTTTTTTGTACTTTATTTTTGCTTTATCATTTACAATTTTATTTCGTACCTTGAACACGTGCCCCTTACCATAATAATAGCTTCTTTGGTTTGCTTTGTAAGTTATTTCAAGGATACTTAACTTTCGCAATCTAAAGTATTTCTTGATACAAGTAAGTAAAATGTGTTTAGACTTGGGGTTATGTATTGTTTAAATTTATAATAGCGCATGTAAATTATTTTCATTATTATTAAGGATATTGTAATTCCGAATATTATTACTGTACAAGTTACGGTTCAGTCGTATGATCTTTCGATTTCTATTGACCACAATGTTCGACTTGTCATGTTTACGATAATATGGTAAAAAGAATACGAGGAAATATGTTCATTGGCAAGAGAAAAATTCTTACGTTTATATCATATTTCTATTTAGTTTTTATAATTGTGATGTATTAATTTAGTAATCACGTCTTATAATATTAATATTGATTTAGATAGATTCTTTAATATTCTTCATGATATTCGATTAAATTTAAAACATACTGCAAATAGGTGCATCATAGTTTTGTGCTGATATTTCAATTTAAATCTTATAAAGGAAAATAAGAAAGTTAGAGCATTTCGGGATTTGCTAATACCATTTGGGTTACGGCAAACTATTATAAAATCTACCAGCGTCTGCGACACTGGAGCTACTCTTGTAGACTTACATATTTATAAAAACAAGCATACATTTCTAACAAAACTTCCATATCGGATCATTACAGAAAAGAAACACACTTTAAGCTTTTAGTAGAACAACCAAACGCTGAAAAACTTCTTTGAAGAGCTTTATCGAACAAGTTCGCTTCGATACGAGCACAATTGCAGTAAAGTGATTGAGAAGGTTTGCTATTACACCTACTTACGAACATTTACGTTGATGTAAATTTATGAAACTATGTGTGTTAAGAAGAGTAAAGTTTAAGTAACTAAATGAAGAAAACACACATTGGTTGGTATGACGATATTGAAAATAAATATCAAACGCTAGTTATACAAAGTTATGATTAACAAAAGGATTACAAAATAATATTACAAAAATTACCACATACATTTTAATTCAATCATACTCTAACAGAAAAAGGTTACAAGAGAAGCTATATTTTACAATCTCAAAACACATAACAAAATTAAAGCTAGCTGGTAATAGGATGTCTGGACAAAATGCTCGAAAAAATATTGACATTGATAAAATATATAAATATAAATTGTGAATAGTTTTTCATAAGTATCAGTAATCATAATACTCAAAGTAGTGGAAACACGGGGTGGGTTCTTAGGAATGAGATAGGTTTATGGTACTATATAACGTTGACTCAGGTCTTTCATATAATAATTTCGGCGAAAGAATTATCAATTGGACCAGAGAGATTACCATTGAAATAAATAAAAAGCTGCGCAGGTATATTCTGCCCACCAATCGCAAATACGATTAATCTTTCCTTCGACAGCGTGAAAAACTTTAAAGAATGGGTTTGAGACGAATGGTATATACGCCACTAAAATCTTATTTAAACAATGCAGCGTCTGTAAGAGGAAGATACTGATCGCGTTGGCCGCAAAATGAGAAAGGTATCTTGTAAGGTTCGCTATTAGGAGCATTCCCGTTTATATTACACATGACCGATCTTCCAGAAGTAACGCAGCATTTTATCGCTTTGTAGGCAGATTTTACGTCAATCATTATTAAAGAAAAGAAAAATAATACGTTGGAAGATGAAATTACTGATGTGAAAATAAATAAGTGGTTTGGCGAAGATAATTTAAAACGAAATATAATAAGGTTCTCATTGATAATCTATAATATATCACTACATTTTGAAGATAAACAAATAACATCAACCAATAACGCGAAGTTTTTGTATTTATTATTTGACAGCACACTATCCTGGAAGGTGCATGTGCATGCGCTTAACTAAGAAGCTAACCGGCATGATATATGCACTGAGAACGATATCAACCGAAAGTTCTCGTTGAAGTATCGTTGTCAACTTACCGTGCATATGTAAGATCACGGCACTCGTACGGTATCATCCTTTGGAGAAACTCTGTAGATGCCGACAAGATCATCCTCCAGAAATCCTGCCTTAGAAGCATCTCTAGTCTGAAGAAAAGCGCCTTATGTAGGAGTGTGTTTAGAGCGAACGATTTACCTACCTGATCTGCGTTATAGATTTATGAATTTGTGTTGCAGTGAAACTGTACAAAGTGTGAAACTAATTATATATACACATATATATATATAATTATATATATAATTATATATACATAATGTAGTGGCACAGGCTCCAAAAATTTATAATAGCGGATCCTATGGATTCACGCAAGATAGACCGAAAGACTTCAAAACATATTTGAAAAAAAATAATGATTCGCAAACGAATCAAATGATTCTTTATGTAATTGAATTGTAAGTACCTTTTTCCATTACTTCTACCTAGTCAATATTATTATTATATGTATTATTCGGCAGAGGGAAAAACCGGAAGAGACGGAAGTGAATATAAACGCCGTCAGAAAAACCAAAAAAGGGGGCATTTTAATAGAATTAGGACGAAGTAGTAGTAATTGTAAAAGCTTTACAAACCAGCTTCAAGAGGCTTTGAGGGAAAAGGCGCAGGTCAGCACTCTTCAACCTAAACTTAAATTAGAGTTTAGAGATCTGGACTGTTTGACTACGATAGAAGAAGTGACTGAAGCAATTAGGAAAGCTTTACCAAATTGCGAAACTGACCCGAAGGAGATCTTAACCAAGGCCAATAGCAGACAGCTCAGAATGGCGTTAGTGGAAATTAATGAACACTATGCTCTTGAGTTGCTAAAGACTGTTCGCATTAAGGTAGGATGGGTGAATAGCAGAATCCGAAAGAGACTTGAAGTTACCAGGTGCTATAGATGCTTTGGCTATGGACACCGGCAGGCAACCTACTCAGAACCAGATAGAAGAAATGTATGGGATGTGTAGAAAATGGCCACCTTAAGAAGAACTGCACCAACAAACCTAGATACTTTTTGTGCAGTGCTGAAAATGCACGCGATCATGTTGCTTATCAGGCAAATGTGGAGTTTTCAGACAGGCGCTTGAGAAAGCGAGAGCACAGCACATCAGTGGTCTAGAAAAGAAACATCAAGTTAATGAATAGAGTTCTTCAAGGGTGCAGAACAGCAGGTGAGATCAGAGTAATTCAGATCAATATGAATAGAAGTAGGCTAGCTGACGAACTTTTATATCAGCTGGCGTTTGAAACTAACACGGATATTGTGTTAATCAGCGAACAGTACGGGAACCGAGAACAGCTCACTTGATTCTCGAATCCGCTGAGCACCTCGACCATATGGATATCCAGTTCAAGAAACATTCGAGTAGAGGGACACGGTTCCGAGGAAGGCTTTGTCTGGGTCAGATGCGAGGCGATGACTTTCTTTAGTTGCTACCTCACCCCCAATGAGAGTATTCAACAGTTCCGTATAAAGGTAGATGCTTTGGAGGATGCTATCTTCAATACTCAAGGAGAGGTAATTGTTGGGGTAGACTTTAATGCTAAGGCGATAGAGTGGTGTGTGCCGCACCCGGACTCCCGAGGAAGGTATATTCTAGAAATGGCGGCCAGGACTGGGCTTATTGTTCTTAACGAAAGGGAAGTGACTACCTTCCGTCGACCTGGTTACTCAGAGACTATACCGGGCGTCTCTTTTGCATCCGAGGCATTAGCACCTAGGATCATGGACTGGAAAGTATCTGAAAATTTTACAGGAAGCGATCACCAGACCATTACTTTTACCGTGTATGGTCGGCCCGAGGCCCGCTGCCGGGTTTCACCGATTTCTGGTGGTTGGAACTTTGGGAAACTTGATGCGGAACGATTCTGTAGGGCCCTGCCCCCTGTATGTCGACTCGTTGCAGGATCGGAGGTAGATGCGCGGGAGCGAGTGGAGAGACTTGTTGAGTCGACAATGTCAGGCATCTGCCTGCGATGCCTCTATGCCTAGAAAAGCTCCCCGACATTGTAGACGGGCAGCTTACTGGTGGACGGCTGAGATAGCTGAACTGCGCAGGAGTTGCCTCCGATTAAAGCGAATCGCGCAAAGGGCTGGGAACCGAGAGGAGGCTAATATAAGATCTGCTAAGCACAGAGAACCCAAGAAATCTCTGCGATGGGCAATTAATGAGTCAAAAGCGCGCCACTGGAAAGACATGGTGTCGGACGTGGACTCTGATCCTTGGGGGCTAGGATACAAGCTCGTCACCCGTCGACTTGGGGCGATGAAACCGCCGGCTATTCTGGAGCTAGCCAGGGTGCAGCGAATTGTAAGAGCGCTTTTCCCAGGGATCTATTTTAGGACCGGATTTCTGGAACATCCTATATGACGGACTCTTGAGACAGGAAATGTCCGAGGAAGTGACTCTTGTTGGGTATGCGAACGACATCGCACTGCTTATTACTGAGCGGGATGTAGAACTAGCACAGCTCAAACTTAACCAAACCATGAGGAGGGTAACTCATTGGATGCATGGTTTGAGTCTAGCACTTAACAAAACTGAGGTCGTCATTCTATCTAAGAAGCAGATAGACACAATCGTACCTCTATGCGTGGGGGATATGGAAGTTACCACCCGCCCAACAGTTAGATACCTTGGAGTGATGATTGATACCAAAATGACCTTTCGTCACCAGATTTTACGTACTGCCGATAAGGCGGCGAAGATGGTTGCGAACTTGTGTAGGTTGAAGGCTAATGTCAGCCAAAGAAGCGGAGGTTATTGATGTCGACAGTTCAGTCGGTCTTACTGTACGGCTCCGAGGTGTGGGAGAACGCGCTGAGCAAGGAGATGTATCGTAAGAAGCTGGCCCAGGTGCAGAGAAGGGCTGCACTGAGAGTTGTCTCGACGTACCGCACTGTGTCGGAAGCGGCGGTCCTAGTGGTAACGGGAGTCATCCCAGTGTCGCTCCTTGCTCAGGAAAGGAAGCGCATATATATGAGGAGACGTGCAGGTGAAGAACGAGTCGCCACCGAAATATACGCTACATTAGAACCATGGCAACGACTTTGGGAGACGGACGGAAGAGGGCGCTGGACTGCGAGACTGATTCCGCGCCTCCGGGCCTGGATCTCTAGAACCCATGGGGAGGTGGACTATTACCTAACTCAGTATTTGACCGGTCATGGCTATTTCAAATCATATCTGCACCGAATGGGTAAGACCGAGACTGGAGCATGTTTGTGTTGCCCAAATGACATAAATGATGCGCACCATACCTTCTTCTTATGTGAGAGGTGGGCGGAACCAAGACGGTTACTCGAAATGGAAATCGACGAATTTACGATCGACACCATTATAACCAAGATATCAGACAATGAAAATTGCTGGACAAGTTTAACGCGATACGTTCAATATGTCCTGCGCACCAAGAAAGGCGATCTGGACCGCAACATGGAAAAAGAATTGCTATAATTCGAAGGTCCAGTGGAGTGTGGCCTTTGTACAGCAAACTACATAGACACAGCCCGAAATAAAGTGATTAACGATTTGGACTGGTGTCTAAGAGAAGAAGGAGTATTTGGCTGGTAGTTCTCCATCAAAGGGAGACCGGCATAACTAACACATTGGCTGAAAAGTCCCGGGCCTAACAAAGAAAACACGGTTCTTTTGGTTCAAAATTAGCTTTATTCATCAACGTAATCTCCATCAAGAGCAACGCAATCATTCCAGCGCCGTTCTAACATTTCAATACTACTTTTGTAGAACGATTTATCTTTTGCCTCAAAATAGGCCTCAGTTTCAGCGATAATCTTTTCATTCGTGCGAAATTTCTTACCGGCGAGCATTTTCTTGAGGTCTGCGAACAGCCAGTAGTCGATGGGAGCCAAATCTGGCGAATACAGTGGGCGTGGGAACAGTTCGAAGTTCAATTCATGTAGTTTTGCCATTGTTTTGATTGACTTGTGACACGGTGCGTTGCCTTGATGAAACAAAATTTTTTTCTTTGCATATGCGGTCGTTTCTTTGCAATTTCGGCCTTCAAGCGCTCCAATAATGCTATATAATATTCACTGTTAGTGGTATTTCCTTTCTCAAGATAATCGATGAATATTATACCACACACATCCCAAAATACCGAGGCCATAACCTTTCCAGCCGATCGTTGTGCTTTCGGGCGCTTTGGACGAGGTTCACCAGTTGCTGTCCACTCAGATGACGATCGTTTTGATTCCGGAGTGAAGTGATGGATCCATGTTTCATCCGTTGTCACATTTCGACGCAAAAATTCCAGTTTATCACGTTTAAGCATGGCCAAACACTGCTCAGAATCATCAACACGTTCTTGTTTTTGGTCAACAGTGAGCAAACGCGGCACCCACTTTGAACAGACCTTTCTCATAGTCAAATGCTCATGCAATATAAAGCCAATACGTTCTTTTGATATCTTTACGATGTCAGCTAACTCACGCAACTTCACTTTTCGATCATTCAAAACGATTTTGTGGATTTTTTTGATGTTTTCTGGTGTTACCGCCTCATTTGAACGTCCACTGCGTTCTGCATCATCGGTGTCTCTACGACCACGTTTGAAGTCAGCAAACCAACGTTTTATTGTTGTTTCTGGTGGAGCGTCATCTATGTGATAGGCCCGGGACTTTTCAGCCCATGTGTTAGTATTGATGGATATGCTTACTATTATTATTATTATTGTTATCGTTATTATTATTATTATTATTGTTATTATTATTAGTTTCGGGGTATGTGGAATATGTACTGCGCGAAAAGAAGGGCGACTTGAATTGCAACATGGAAAGATAATTGCTATAATTCCAAACCACAATAGAGTGTGGCCTTTGTACAGCCAACTGTATAGACCCAGCCGGAAGTAATGTGATAAACGGTTCCGGACTGGTGTCTAGAAGAAGAGGGGGTGTTTTAGCTGGTAGTCCTCCTTCAGAAGGAGTCCAGCATAACATGCGTCAATGCATTTCACCTCGCCAAAAAAAAAATTGTTATTATTATTATTATTAAATATTTTTTTAGTCTTGAAGAGCAACTATTTACTTGAATAGAGACAGATTTCTGCAAGAAAGTCTATTTTCTTGATGCAAGAAAACAGTTGTAATAATCTTCTTAGCTTAATCTTTGTTAAACAGTTTCGACTTACCTGTTAATAGTTGTTTGCGTTTTTGAAACTGTTCAAAATTTATAGTGTTTACTTTGCGGGTAGCTTGCCAAAATTTCAGATATGTTTGGTCATTTAAAAATTGCTGCGAGTTTTAAATCAAATGCCTCAGCTCTTTGATTTTGAGGGTGCGATCTTAATTCTGCGCCTCTTCCTCGCCACCATGATAAATAATAAACACCTTTACAGACGTCGGTTGCTAATCTCCGTTCCCTATTCAAAACATTCATTCCTAACGCACCGGCACCTGACCCTTCCTCCTTGCAGGTCGGATGAAATTGGGGAGAAATGCGGCGAGAGAGAGTAAGGTTAGTGGCGAAGAGGGTAAAACGGGTGACGTTCTTATCATCGCCACCTTTCGGAAAGCACACGATAACTTCGTTTACCCAGTTAATTTAGTTTAAATTTAATTAGAGGCCGTAGCGTTCGTCGGGCCACGTTGAGGTAGCTACCAGTGAAAAGGGGAGGAAGAGGGAGTAATGTTTAGATGTTTAGCCGTTTCGCAGGTCGTTTCCCGCTTCCTACGACCACTTTAGGTTAAACTTCGCGAGATAAATAAGCTTGAGTGGAGTGGCTGGGCGAACGCTGTATTGAAGGATTTATTTCGGCAGTTCTATAAAGGGGCGTTACGTGTAAAATCCATGCATTTCGAAATGATTGAAGTCATTAAGAAAAGTTACAACTAATTTGCCAATTATTGTCCTAATGGAGAACTTTTTAACTGAATTTTAGATGTTTAATTTTATTTTGTTTAGCTAGGAACGTCCCTTCAATGCAAATGTTAAAGTTAAGGCAATTTTTTCAGTTTTTCGGATTCTCTACCATATGATTGTGTAATAAATGTATTTATTCTTCTTGAAACTAACCTAAATATAAAATTCCAAACTCAGTTTAGTGGTGCTTCAAAATTCTCTAAACTAAACCAATGTCTGTGTTAGCTTATAATCTCTATCGCTGGATTTCCAAACCATGAATGACAACTAAATCAATACTGTTTATAAATTTATTGCATACGAATTGAGAAATTTGTAACAACTTTTTTCATCTGCACCTTGTTTGTTGCTTCTTGCCATCTAGGAAAAATAAAAAATATAATACTAAAATAGCTGTTATGTCACAGTATTACTCCACCATGTACCTGTGCATAGCTGCATAGATCAAACTTTGCGAAACTTTTATTGGACAATATTAGATGCCTTTTCTTCCCACATCTCCAATACATAACAACGTTGGTTTTGTATTCTGAAGTTACAATACCTCGTTCTTCTGGTACGAATTCCTCTTCATCAGTCTTTACTGCTTCTTCCAGTATGGGCGTATGTACTTCACCTATATACTCTACAGAATATGGTCTGTGTGGTCGCAAAAATTCTGGGGTTGTATTAGTATCCAATGAAAACGATCTTTCTCTTTGAGCATCAAGAAGAATATGTTTTATTATGTCGTGTAGTTCGATTTTGTTGCTATTGGTAGACGTCCCATCACTTATATTGGCTACTTTTAACGTTACCGTTTGCAAACGAATTGCATTTATGATACATATATACATTATAGAACTGCTACACAACCAACCAACATCTAGTGTTAGTCCCAAGTGTGATGAACTGTAGGTACCATATACTGCTTCTTTATTTCATTTCATTTTATCTTGTTTACAAAACATGGTTACTGTTTACCCGTCGAATGTTGTTTCTTTCGATAATCTATATGTTTTTGGTAACAAACAATCTAATCTACTTAAGCCAATGCAGTAAATAATTAAAAATAAATTTTACATTACTATAAAATAGGTTGTATCTGCACTGGATAAGAAAATTATTGTGTTTGATATTATTTGGACTCTCCACTTCAGCTAAAAAAGTATAGGTGAAAATGTTGATATAGTTAACTTTATTTTTATAGTTTATAGTTAACTCGTTCAAATAAATAATTTTTGTCTTAAAACTTCTTTTTTTCTCTTCCCGTTACCAGGTTATGTACATAGGCAGAATGGAAATTTTCCAAATTTACAAAATCATTTCACCTACCCATTTCATAAATTCTTGAATTCTGCGTTTCGGGATCGTCCCTTGTAATCAACATTAGTTACTTGAAGCCGGAAACAGTTATGTAGAAACTTATTTGAAAATGTAATAACAACAGCAACAGCAGTAGAAATACTGCGCGAGTGTAAAGTTGATATGAACTGTGAACTTGCTACTTATTCATCACACATGGATACGTTTCACTATCTATGCGCTAAAAATTATTACTTTTTTGTAATATTACAATTAAATAACCAGATTTTTCTGGCCCTGTTTAATAAAAGGTGGTTTAACATTTTAAAAGCGTAAGGAATGATATTTTCAATTTATTTTTAAATTTAAATATTTTAATGTGTAGCTTAGCAGTATTTCAGTTATATTCTTATCTATAACTAGATATGAATTAGAACTAGACTGCTAGTCATGATTTAATAATCAAAGTTGAAAATTACTTTTGTAATTCGAAATTTTAAATTAAGCAAAGTTCTATTTTCATCCTAATCGATTGAATCAAAACACGATTCGCGATTTTTAAACAAGCTTCGAATAAAAGGACTCTTTTTTCGCTTTCTTTCTACCATTAATAATACAGCAATCAATCGGACAGCGGAGATTAATTGCTCATACCTTTAGTGAGCACCCATTGCCGATTCGAAAACTTTTCTAAAACTAATTACGAATGAAATACGTATTTTCAGCTCGGATTCGTCTACCGTGATAAAAAATATAAAACGAAAATAGCATACAGTGAAAAGATCGCTGTAAATTTCCAGAATTCTCCCTCGTCATGCGAGTTTCCTACTTCAGCGGTTCATTAAAAGTTAAGTGGAAAAGTTCGATGTGCACGTATAGTTATTTTTATTATTATTATTGGAGGTAAAATCGCGTGAGGGTATATGTAACAGGGGAGGTCTTCCGTGGAGGGTTTTATGTTTCACTTCTTTGTGTACCGATAAAATTTAATATTTTAAATTGTCCAAGTTTAATATGTAAACGGAAATATTTTCTGAAGAACTGTTTTCAAAGAGTGAGATAGGAAATTTCTATAATTTAACGTTACAATCCCGGGTGAAGGAATTAGTACAATTGATTTGCAA
Organism: Trypoxylus dichotomus; assembly: GCA_023509865.1. Lineage (NCBI taxonomy): Eukaryota > Metazoa > Arthropoda > Insecta > Coleoptera > Scarabaeidae > Trypoxylus > Trypoxylus dichotomus. Next base: position 27,616,069 of record CM042081.1, read on the forward strand.
AAAAATACGTAGAAATTACATGAAAATAACCACAATCACGCCAAACGCCTTGACAAAGCGTCTAGTTTCGCCGCTCGTGAAAAGTCCTTCCATCAAATATTCTAAAATGCTAAAATTAGAAAGACGGAAGATTCCAGGTCCTAAAGTTACCCAATAATTTAAAACTACTAGTTAGACAACAATAACTTTGTGAAAAAATAACTCTCTGCTGATATAATCCTACTGACTGCGCTGCTTGAATGACATAACCTTCTATACCCATACTTTGTATTTTTCTGCATCAACCAAGCAAATTCTTCAATTAAGATAGAACAATCTTAATTTTTGCCAGTGAAGTCCAAAGAACTCATGTATACTATATTTGTATATATATTTCGTGTAGATAATGAACGATTCTACCGCGTTATTTCTATGAAAAGAAAGGTAATATTCCACGCCTTAAAAGTTAGCTATTTACCCTTCATACATACGATATGAATTCTGCATGTTATTATACGTCGTACGTTCGTACACTCGCAAGGTCTCCTAATGAAAAGCAACGCTTGAAATTAGGGCGTTGCATATGGTTTTAACGCGAGAACTTCTAGTTTCTCCGCGACCCGGCCAAGGTACAGTGCACGTACGTTGAATGGACTTTCGTTAAAAGTGATTTTTTTGGAAGCTGAAGCGGAAGAGAAAACGTATAAACTGAAAGCGTATACAATTCATACTTTATTCAAATGGCGCAGTCGGCAGGATACTTCGCAATATATACACGTATACTTTCGAATATAAAATCTACCGAGACGTTTCGTAATGGAGCCAATTCAATTGTAAGAGCCTGTACACGAACCTTCCGTTATTTCATGTAGTTCAACGTGTACACATATGTATGAAAATGAAAATTTCGCTATTTAAACAGTCTAGGGACGCCAAGCAGCTAGGTCACGATCTTTCTTAAAAATTCATGTTGCGCTGCGGGAGACTGCTACACGAGCTTCATCTAAACAGAAAATTACCTGTAGCTACAACGTGTACGGAACATAGAACAATAGCTACAGACTCGCAGCAGTCGCATTATTTTCGCAGTAGAAAGAAAGAAAAGAATCTCCTTACGAAATAGAGAATTATTTGCTGCGGTTGTTCCTGTCAGTTGTGAGCATCTATATTTGTCACTTAAATTGAGCTTGGGTATGCTAAAAGCTTTCAGAAAAGTTGATCGATAGAACTACTCTAAAGCTTCCTTTTGAATAATTTCGTTCTTGAATTGGGCTAGGCGAAATTTAAATTGAGGATTGAAACTTAAACTGGATTTAAGAAACTACAATCGAATTAAATTAACAACAATTAAAAGGATCCTTAATTAATCCATTGGCGTTCCTAGTGATATGCGTTATGGATCCTTTAAGTAACATATTTGTATTACAATGCGCAAACCTCAAAAGTGGAGAAGGCCCTCATAACGTAATGAGTACTTCATTACGTTAAGGCCCTCATAACGTTAAGGTCCCATAAAATCAATTCTGAAGAGAAGGTGATGTGGTTAAATAGAAAATGACTGCTAAATTCTTTCCTTCGATCCGATAAAGATACAAAGCCATGTTTCTTTAGTAGACTTACATAATAAACAACGCGCCCAGGATAAGCGCTATCAATTTTGAAAGACAGACTTTACAAAAATCGTTTTTGTACTTTTTCAAGTAGTACATGTAGATGCAAATAGTAATTATTAATTAATCTGGTATGATTAAAGAGGCGTACTATAAATTCTAATAGGAATAATACATCGATTTTAGTGCCGCAAAGTTCCTGAAGAATCTGCAGGATCGTATACCAAATTCTACGGATTTCTTGACAGAATTTCACACAGAAACTACGTGGTCTGCAAATGACAAATTTGCATCAAACAACACTCACAGGTCGCTTAGAGAGGAATACCTATGAATAATAGTATTGGAAACTGAAAGGGCTATGACATCTAGAGTCTCTGCTATCTCAGAATTCTTGGAACTAAGAGAGCACTATGAAATTGGTAGCGCAATGCTTAGCATATAAGGTATTAGTTTCCCCTGTTTTTCCGTAGGTAAGACGTATGCGAATAATTTATGGCCGATCGTAGGAATTGTTTTTTAATACACCAGAAACGAAGGTCTTAAATATGAATAAGAAACCTATTTGAGATATACCTTGGTGTCTGAAAGTGACGGTTCCCTATACTAAGATAAAATATTCGTTGCAATTGGCGAAATTAATTTAGTTGAAATATAAGTTAAACAATAAATTGCGCTGTAATTACAAGGAATCACCATCCATGTCTTTTTCAATGGAAGATATTGCTATATATACTTGCCGCGGTTTACCTCGAGTACATAAACTGGTCTTTTTTAAATCTCTCAACTTCAGTACAAATAATATACAATTTAATCAAAATCTCTTGCTAGCTAATTCTTATTTAAACATGCTATCATGTTCGTAAATATCTGGAATAGCGTGTGTTATTAAAATCTTAGTGGTGCATATAGTTTCTTACAAACAAAAAGGAAGGAATCGAAGCGAAAGTTCGCGAACGGAAAGTAGCGATATTTTACGATACGTATCCCATTGCAAACGGCCGAAAAATTCGCCGACCATATGGCGTCCACGCTCGTAAATAATATGCACAAGTTATATGCTTCGAAAAATACGAAAAAAATATTACGATAGGGTAAGTGTACATTTATCGATCGATATCAACACCAGAATAGGAGAAAAACTTTACGTTAACCTTCGTCATTTGAAAATCAGTTTGAGTTTTATAGTTTGCTTAGATGTGAAATACATTCTTAATAAACTTGATGGATGATGAAACTATATTCCTCGTCCCAACACGCCATTCTTAAAATTTTTTCTCCAAATCCGTGACAGGTACATTTCGATATCGTGTAGCAAATCGTTCGCCTTTCGTTTATGCAATCGCCCTCGCGAAAAGCTGGAGATCGTTTTTCTTCTCTTTCCGCTTGCTCGACGTGCTGATACTACGGGCCGATCTTACCCGCTAGGCATTTTCCATATATGTGTACGTAGTTGAGGCGCTCTCCGCTTTTCTGTTGTTTACATTTTCAGTACTTCTGCATCTCAGCACGCTGCCGGTTAGTATCGTTACTGCCGCCGACGTAGATCGAAATTCGCGTTTCCGGAAGGAGCGCTACGGCCGGAAATTCGGGACCACGCCTCCGGAAACGCTTCGAGTCGTACGGGAAGAACAAACAAACGATAGATGATGACAGGCACGGTTTTGCACGTCTCGATTCTGCTTCCGACTCGCCGGGAAGCGGCGAATATATAGAGATAGATAGTTTGGATTTACTTACTTCGGTTGAGACCTGAGTTTCTATGTATATCTATAGATACACAGATATTTATAGTTAGACTAGAATTTCTTTGCACTGCAAAAAGGAAGAATCAAAATCTTACATCTGACGGTGAAAACATAAACTTCAGGCGCTTTAGCTAATTCAACAATACGTTAATACCACATCCAATTTAATTGTGTTCTATAAAGCATTGTCAACAGCAGTTAGTTGATACACAATTATAATAACGACCTAACATAGAGTCAACATCAAATTTTGGTTAATGGCACTATTTATACATACATCTGCAGTTGGTAGCAACACCTTAATACTTCTGTAGTTGTTTATTTATTATTTCAGTATTGAGCGAGTAACAAGAAACGGATTATATGTGGCTTGAAAGTCTCCCTGTATGTACATACAAGATTATCATATAATATGAGAAACTTTTTTAGCGTCTTAGTGAGTTTACTCGCTAATAAAATGTTATAGTTTATTGGGTAACTGGTAATACAGTGAGGGCCAGTGTAATCGAAGCTTTGGTTTACAGGATTTAAATTTTTATTATTAAACATAAGCATTTAACTTTAGGAAGTTACATAAAGATACTAAAAGTAGCGAATATGCGTATCCTTGCTTGGTGAAACAGTCACGTAGATTTTCTATTAGCCATAATCTTCGAAGCTCCAACCTGTTTCACAAAGGGTTAAGTAGAGTTTATGGTTATTATAGGAAAGGTTGTTTATTTATAGAACTATGTAGATGAGGCTACCTTCATTGTTCTACTATTTCTGATTGTAAAGGTAATATAACATTTTAACATATATAAATTCTAATAACAACCTACTTGTGTTATGTTAAATTCAAGTAAGACATACTATTCCTAAATCTTGAAACTAAATCTGTATGCATGAAATACTAGTGTAACTTTTTATATATTGTATTAGTAGTATATAGCGCTATACCTAAAAGGTAGATCTTTTAATAAAGCATATGTAAAATACTTATGGCCAATTGCACCAAAATAAATTAAATCACAAAATAGGTAAAATGACAGACAGAATAGGGAAATTATAATCATTTAGAGTAAAAGAGTTGTCACATATACTATCACACTACCTGTCGCATTACTTTATTTCGAGATTAAGTTTTAATCCAGGTCAGTACAATTGACTATGATATTATAACTCATAACATACAAGTGATAACACAACGTCATTTTACATGACGTATATTTTAAATTAGCATTAATTGATTTTTTCTTCCCTTTGTATTAATAAAAGTACAATTGTAAAATTACAAATGATTAGTTGTAAACTGAAACACATAAAATTAAAGGCAAGATTGAAATTTACATGTTTTTCTCTTAATGCAAGTTAGCCTGTTTATTTAATCGTAATATTACAAAAAAAAATTGTGCACTTTGTGAACATTCGGAAGTTCACCATTTATGGCAAAGAACAGATAATCGAGATGTATTCGTTTTTATTTTAAATAAATGTAGAATTTGTTCGCAAAAATTTGCAGTACGAACTCGATTTGTTGAAATTAAATATGATCTTTCAATGTTCTTATTTTTAAATCGGTTAGAGGTATGGGGGTGCACAGTTGGTAAAATTCCATTTTAAATAATTGAAAATTGTACCTTCAAAAATCTCTTCATGTTTATTTACCTCATGTTATTGTATTAGATAATATATTTAATGTGTGCAGAAATTTGAGCAATGAAAATAATTTAATAATTGCAATTTTAGCTGATATATTTGATATTTCAATTGAATAATCGGATCGGTGAATACTTTTGTTAAGTCATTTTGCATTTTTCTCTACTAGAATAACATCGTTATGCAGGGACTAACACCAACTGATAAATTTCAATCGCCTTTTCCTTTGCTATAATTTTTAAAATCCCGGATTATTCCATAAAGTCATTACTTTATTGCTGCTTGATTCAAAAAAAGTAATTTTTTTTACAAAGATTATCAGCTTCATACTAAATATTAGGTAAGTTTTCACTTGACAAGAAAGATGTAAAATTACACTATTTTTAGAACTTAAGTATTATACGTAGCGTTAATATCAGTTTACTGTAACCCTGAATACAAAAGACTAAAAAAACTTTTGTTCTCAATGTATTAAATAGCAATATGAACTTAAGCGGGATTCATGTTCTTCAAATGAAGTACCGATATAAGTTACGAGTTATAATGTCTTCGATTTTACATAAGTATTGATGCCTATTTCACTTAAAATACTTAATATCCGAGGGCGACCTGAAATTTGTCCGGAATCGGCAAGAGATAGCGCACGCAGGTTGAATTGGATCCATTGGCCAGCAAGGACAACCTTTTTTATGACAATTGCCAAAATTTCAGACGTCTACTGTCAATAGTTGTTGTTTAAGAGTGTGTTCTGTGTAAGCAAGTCAGACGGTTTCGCAGAAATAGATAAAATCGAATTTCATGCAGTGATGGAACACTTCTCGATAGCTGGGAAAACGACCACGGAAAATCGAAATATTTTGCTAGAGGTTCGTGGCGGACGTACTCCATTATTTTCGACCATCAGCTTCTGGGTGAGCGAGTTCAAACGTGGCCGCGCAAGCACAAGCGACGAACCACGCAGTGGACGCCCAAAAACCGCTACCAACGATGAAATGCTCGACAAGATTCATGATGTCGTTTTATCCGATCGCCGATTAAAGCTGAAAGAGGTACCAGATGCAACAGGCATCTCAGAAGATTGCGTTGGCCATATTCTATACGAAATTCTGAGTATGAAACAGCTTTCGGCGAGATGGATACCGCTTTTGCTGACACCGGAGCAAAAACGAAATCGGGTGACCGTTTCGGAGGAGGATCTGGCCAGAATGCAACGCAATCCAAGGGATTTCTTCATGCGTTTCGTAACCGTGGATGAGACTTGGATCTACCACTACATACTGGTGGCCAAGAAATAGTCAAAGCAGTGTATTTTTTTTTTTGGTCGAATCGGCTCCGAAGAAAGTAAAGGCCGTTCCATCAGCCAGAAAGGTCATGGCGGCCATTTTTTGGGATTCGCAAGGTATGATCCTCATCAACTATCTACAGAAGCGAAGGACGATCACGAGGCAATACTACAGCGATTTATTGACCCGATTCGGTGCAGCATTGAAGGAGAAACGGCCTCGTTTGCAGCGGAAAAAAAGTGATTTTCCACCACGATAATGCACCTGCTCATTGATCCCACATCGTCGTGCCCAAATGGAATGAGTTGCGCTAGTCCCTCATCCTCCATATTCACCGTACCTAGTCCACGGCGACTCTTTCCTATTCCCAAACCTGAAAAAAATATTGGGAGGAAAGGGATTTGCCTCAAATGAGAAGGTCATAGCCGCTGTTTTGCAGACCTCAAAACATCCTACTTTTTCGACGACTTGAAGAGACTGGAGCACCATTTGAGAAGTTGTATTGATCTTCGAGGAGGAAAATAAAAATAAAAACCACACCAATACGGTGGTTTTCTTTTCAATTCCGGGAACATTTCAGGTCATCCTCGTAAAGATTCGATTTGTCGAGACTTGTTACTAGAAGATAGTGTAAAGCATTAAGCCCCAAAAGTACCAGTTTAGAAATTAGTTCTTGTTCTAAATTTCCGTAAAACTTTCCCATTGCACAAGACCAAATAATAATTTTCATGCCCAAAACTATTTATAACAACTTAGAAATATTTTTTTACATGTGAAAAGCCTATCCATCAATATTTGTGGATCAGCTCTGACATGCATAGCATTCAAACTTTATACTTAAATAAAGATTTTCGTGATAGGTTATTACTACCAATCGCAACGATGGTGAAACTCTATGCATAGAGACATATACATATACGTATATAAGTACCTATGGCAATACATTGTGCAGAATCACTACTCCTACATACACGCGAGTCTCGTTAAGTTGCGGGGGAAAGGTCATCTATCTGTCGGTGTATGTCGGAGCGGCGGCGGCATGGCACAAGCGGAGATCATCCTAGGAGCGTTAACGACCACAACAGCTTGTCGTTGCGACACATAATTCAGGCGCGCGGGGCGGATAGACGGACGGTAACGGGACCGCGATCGCATACATCAACCTATCCCGGTGTATCCGTTGTGTTCGCAAGTGTAAATGTCATGTTCGGACACGGGAAATGGGGGGTTGAGGCAGCGCAAGCGATTATGTCGCCCATCTATTTAGGGCTTATAATCTCTGCACTAGGCGAAAGCTACAATGCTACACAGAGTGTATAATCGTAAGTATAAAGGTGTAATATATACATATATTATATAATAATTACTTAAATATCTTACAAGAACCATCTTACAGAATTGTTTTACCATCACTAGTGTGAACTACACTTCCTGCGAACATCACTTATCTAGTAAAACGTGATTTAAAAACTGAACAAAAACTTTTTGGCAAAACATTCTCCTATACAGGTGTACACGTTAAAAAAACACTATCGTGAGATGGAATATTGTATTTAGCATGTCGCTCTGAGCAATAGAACTCAATAAACTTATTTGTTTGCAGACGAAGAGCAGATGCAAGAGCAAGATATCACGTTTTTGAAACACCGCGAGAGAGAACAAGTGTTTCCAAAGTTCTGGCAAATAAAAACAAGCAAAACGATCACCGACATATCAATGATTGTCCGAAAAGCAAATGGACGAAGTATGCGTTTTGTACAAGTTGAAATATTTAAAACTATCGATGATTTTAAATGAATGGTAATTCTATAAATTCGAGAAAGAATTACATTATATCATTAATAAGAAGTCATAGGAGGAACGTAAAAAATTGGAAATGAAATTTCAAAGGTTTTAAGAAAAAAATAAAACAACCGATGATAGACATAGCGCTTCAAAATACTCAGTCCCTGTGCGAGAAGTGGATTTATAACAAAACATCGATAATTTTTTCAGAAGAAGTACTACAGTTATTGAATAATAGACCAAAACATGGCATTCATCAATAATAACTACCACTACCAGAAGTCCTGACTGATTTAGAATTCGGCCCGTCATGCTTAGAGAAGGTGGACTAAGTAACCTTTAAGCCAGCAGCCAAGATCTCATATCGGAGAAAGGTACTAACTAGGAAGTCAAACGAAAATAAAGATCTGAACATTGTAAAATATTTAAGAAATGAAAATTGTATATACCGAGTGACAAACTGCGAGCTGTTGATCGCATTCTCGGCAACTGGAAAATGAATCGAACGCATGACGCAGCTATGTGCCCCCTTACTTCACAGTAATACGGAATGAGGGCTTCATTGAATCGATTTAGATTGAAAAGATCGATGTGATCGAGGATAGGATTTTGTAGTAGTAGTTAAGCAAGGATAAAGAATATCGTCAGAGCCAGCATACTGACAAACAATCGCCCTGCAGAATTGCATGCGTATCTCTCGCCTTTGTTAACTTATAGAAATCTTATTTCATCCTCCTCTTACTCACAATTATGGCCATCGACACGTCGAAAGTGTGCTCATGGTATACTAAGGCTGATAAGTGTAATGCTGTTGTGATCTTGGACATACAAAAATATGTTGTCTCAGTTGAAAAGATGTTAGCTTCGCCACCATATGTTTTGTTAATTAAGGATTTGATTAATACTTAGATGATAGAAGTAAATAACACTTTAAAAAGATGTAAGAATTTAATAGATAAAAATTTAGTGGATATTACGCAATAACAGTCCAAATATTTCGAAGTGTCTGCCCAAGATTTACAGAGAACAAGATGACAAGTATGCATATGGATGTAGATCAATTGTATCGAATATGGGGTCATGCACATATAAAATTGCGAAGTGGTCAGTTAAAAAATGTAGTATCTTAAAATTCTATTATGTAATAATTTTTAACAAAGATATCGTTAGATTTGGTTGTTAGATTGAGGAATTTAAAAATAAGCACGCATGACAGATTAATTTCCTTTGATGTTACTTTTTTGTACCTTAGTGTACTATTGGATATTATGTTTACAATGTTAGAAACATTTTTAAACAACTTTATACTGCCTGAACAAATAAAAAAAACATTATTTTAACTAAAATTTAACTAAATGATGTCTTACAGTGCTCTTTTTTTTAACGTAGTTTTATAAACAAACATTCGCGACCTCAGTGGGACACCCTTTGTCTTCTTTTTCAGCGAATTTACTTATTAATAATTTCGAATTAACCAATACTACTTCGAACTCCTAACTAAAGAGTATTTGATTCAGATATGTACATATTTTCGCAGTAATTAATAAAAACTTCAATATAATTTCAGAAAAATACTTAAATTTAAAGTATTCATTTATAAAATTTATGCATGAGAAGCAGAAAGAGGGCAAATTACATTTCCTAGATATTTTAATAAAAAGAAGTGGAGAAATTTGTATTTGACATATACGGGAAAGATACAGTCGATAATATAATTACGTACGGGAAGAGTCTATTAGTTGCTATAAATATAAAACTCAGTTTTTTATAGTTTATTTTACAGGTTGCTCAATTTGCCAATATCTGACTTTAATTTTAAAAAGGAATTACGTGACCTCTACCAGATAGCTTTTCTTAACGGATACACGAAAACTTATGTTGATAAAATATATTGTACACACAAGGGAAAACAATTCTTATTTAACAACACTACGTTATCACCAATAGAAAATAATAAAGTTAAACAACATTCTAGCTTCTGTTAGAGATTCAGGGCCGACTCTGTGGAAGGAACGATAACGTGAAATAGATCCATGTACGATACTTCGCAGTGATTTGGGATTTGGCTCTCTCTGGTGGGATTTCAGAGAAGTTAAGCGTAATCTTATCAGTATGTGATTGATGACGTCTCGTAGGGAATATGTGTTTCGATGGAGACGACGAAAGCTAATAAGGCTCTTACTTGTGACCAAAATTACCGTTTGACGTGTATAAATATGTCGTTGAACACTAAGAACTTAATTAATAGCAATAATAATACTAATAATAATAATAATGCACCGTAAAGAAGTACATTTATTACTATCTGATACAATTGTAGTGGTGAGTAGTGTAATTTATAGTACAATGGCGTAATATGCAGCACTTTCTTTCTAAAAATTACACACAAAGGTGGTGGTAGTTCTTATTTCATCCAACTCTTAGATAATTTCTGAATTGTTTTTTCCCTAAATAACTCGTGCCATTTGCTTAAAGAAAGCAGCGCCACAAGCTGTGTTGATGCTCTGTATTAGGTACCCACGCTAACTGTCAATTGTTTGACGCATCGCTCGGCGATTACACTCAAACATCACCACTAGATCCTGATATTAATCATTTGTTAGATTATTTTCTTGCTCCTATTTTCCTGTTGTTTAAGAAACTCCTTTTTCAAAGGAAAGGGAATTTTTTGAATAATAAAGGAGGAAGGGAATTTTGTGTTCAAGTGTAGAATATACCACGAGAAAACTGTAATCCACGATTACACAAGGAAATCTATTACTTTAGCCCGACGTTAAAATGCTAGCCGATCTCAGAGGCAGTCCAACAATGCATTCTCCGTCACCACGTCATCATTTGATTAAAGGAAAGTATTAATATGAAGTTCTTGTTGGTGTTAGGAACAACAAAATTACGATTTTCTTGCATTTTACCAGCGTTACACATATATAAAGTAAAGTATAAGTAAATGTTTTACGGGGACTCGTGCATACTTTTAAATTCGAAGTTAACTACGATTTTTAAAAAGAAAGAGAGCTGTTTCAGCGAAAGTTTTATCAAGGAGTTTAAATTTTAGAAACGCCAGTACTGGTTCTTCTTTTGACGATAATTGCTGAAGTAGCGGTAACCGAGTCCGGCCAGCCAGACTAATGTTCGAATTAAATTCAAACAATTCGCCCGCTCTATCCGCTCCATCTACATCATCTGTCTCGCGCGCTTTGTTTCAGGTTTAAATACAATTTTCTTCTACCAGCGTCGCCGACAACTTTCGACGTTAATAATTAATTCTCCGGCTATATGTAGTTTCGTCGACGTTATCTGGTCTCGCTGAGAATAATGGAATATCACGTGAATAATCTTTATTTCCTTTTTGTTTTATTTAATTTCATTATTTTGTTCATATTACTTTTCCTTAAGAAGTAAAAAAATGTTTCGTTAACTTAATGAAATATTTGAAATAACTAATAAGGAACGATTCTGAACATGGAAATTAAAAAAAATTATGACACTTTGCGAATATTTCGGTCACATATAGGTGTGTATTGTGCATTTTCTGTTTCTCGGGACAAGTGGTCTGAGTGGGTGAATTAGTATGAAACTTGGCAAATTCGTAATGATATGATAAACTACAAGTTCCTTGTATAGTCTAATTATTTAAGGAATGAATACAGGTCATCAGTCGACAATGACGTTAAATGATCCCTTGTTGTTAAATCAAAATGTGAACAGTAATTGATCCGTTCATAAACCGCTAATTGTGAAAGGTTATGTAGAAATGGCGGTATAGAGTTTTATATCTGCAGGTGTACCAACGACAACAAAATAAATATCCGTAAGCGTAAGTCGTAGATTTTCTATTTAATGCCTTATTCTCATAATTATGTTTTGTAGTAGTAAGTACGTAACATAATATGTAAGTAACTACTATTTCAGATTGAAATTACTTTAAATTTTACCATGTTTAAATGAAAAGTATTCTTTGAAAAAGTTTCGTTTTATATCGGTAATGAAACGTTCCACTAGAGTTACTTATGACGTACATTCATTTCTGAAAAAGTTAAACCATAATTACCAACGTTTTTAAAAATGCTTTTTCTGAAAAAGTCAGTCCAGGTAGGATTTGAATCCACGTCCTCTTCCTTGCCGAGGGAGCATCTTCACCGCTAGACCACAGCACCCTGTGAGTTCAAATCATTTTTAAAACCTCGATGTCGTACTGTCTGTAGATATATTGTAATATTTCAGCAGACAATAGTATTTAAATCCTAGTTCTTATGAATTAAATTAATATGAAACTTCCGTTGGAAAATTCGTGATGATAAATTACAATTTCCTTGTAATTACTAATGTTTTTAAAAATGCTTTCCTAAAAAAGTAAGTCCCAGTAGGATTTGAACTTATGTTGTTCATGATAACGTCAATAGTTGTCAATAATAATATAAAAATGATACTTCTACTAATATCAGCGAAATTGAACTGCACTACGAAATAAAACATACCCTTTTTGATGCTAAAAGAGGAGCATCTTTCTCATTGGGAATTAATACAATCCTAGAATTTTTGCAAAGACTACATTACATAGAATTTATAGATGAGATATATACGATTGCACGCGAAGTATTGGAAGAAAATAAAAATCGAAGAAGAAGAAGAATGTATAGCAAGAGGGAGATATTGTAACTTTAAAATACAAAACCAACGTTGTTACGTATTGGAAAAGTGTGAAGAAAAGGCAACTTGCGTCTAATATCTTCCAGCAAAAGTTTCGCAAAGTTTCAGCTATGAGGCAATTGTATAGGTAAATAGTGAAGTAATATTGTAACAGCAACGATTTGTTTCAGCAGTATACAGAGGTGGTACGCGATGAGAAAAGTTGGTACAAATATCCCAATTCTTATGTAATAAATTTGTAAATTGTATTGGTTCAGATGCCATTATGTTAACGTTCAGCGGTGGGCATTGCAAGCTGACACAGATATTGGCTTAGAGAATTTTAAAGCATCACGGCACTGGAGTATCAAGAAAAATAAATTAATTTATTACGGAATCTATGATACAGTCTCAGATCAATTGAAGAAAATTCCTTGAATTTTCGTTAGTAGTGGAAAAGATCATGAAGAACAGGTTGAGATAGATAATGAATTCAGTGTAATCGATAGTAGTGGTTTCAATCTTAAGCTACATTCCGGCCGCAATTTAAGCTGTGCAAGGAACAAAAACTGTTACTGCAGTTGCGCAGTCTATATCCGCAACCACGCATAGTTATGCCATACTTCCAACAATATCAGTTTCCGGAAAACTCCTCTAGCCTCTACTTATTATCCTCAAAGAGAAAAGTGTTAATTTTAGTCCGTCTAAATATTTTCTGATTTTGGACTACTGCATGGTTACGATACTGACGCACGATACATTAACGCAATAACATTATCAAATTACAATCTCTTATTTATAATCAAATTTCGGTGCCAAAATATCACGTTTACGCTTGACATAAAAACGCTGACCAAGGATCGAATGAATTTAAAAATTTAGTAACTTTCACACAACAAGATTTTCAGTATCATCTTCGTTGTTCCAGATGTAGTGGTCATGCCATCATACGATGTGCGTGAACTAACAAATTCCTGAGTTTGCAACATTTCTCCTAGAAATTTATTACCATGCTGAATAATCCATTGTATGTTTGATATTAATAATAAATTTTATATTCGTAGGTGTTTTAACTTGTAATAAAATTGACAGAATAATGCTGATATATTGTTGTAAGCTCGAATGGAAAATAATTTATAATGTAGTTATCAATAAAAATATTAGTTTAAGTTAGTTTTTAAGAGTAATGTGAACGCTACATCTACAGGTCTGATATACAATCAATTAATCCTTGTTAGCTATTATTAATACCAAACATATTTACCTGTTGAAAAAAGTATATGTAGAAATATAGTTAACTTTTTTCTTGCCTGTTTAAAAAAACTCCTTAGAACAAGCAATTTTAGTCTACCTCTTGCTGCTAGCGAGTTATGCGCATAAGCGGAAGGTAAAATTTCTAATTTGCAAAAATTCATTTTATCCATTTAGAATGTTTGTCCGCAGTATGTGTTGTACACGTTTCGAATGTTACATAATTTTTTGAATTTTCGAATCATCTTTTGTAATCTGATATTGTGTGTACAATATTCTTGTGAAATTCTGTACACAGTAAAGTAACTATGTTAATGCCCTATTGAGGTGAAATTGAAGTTGTCGCGATCTTCAACATAAACATACTTTTATAGTACTTTTGCCGTACTTTTTCACACTTCGGTATGTACATATTTACATTCACACCTATTTTTTACAGAGCATACCGCAGGTACATTTTTTTCTCCTGGCCAAAAGATCCAACCTTCTACCATGTAGCAAAGATAAACTGTACGATATGACAAATTTACGACCCTTCTTCAAGGTTTGCAGCCGAGAAAAGGGTGTCAAAGTCTCCTTAACTTATTTAAATTGGATTTTAGTTTCCATATGAAACGGTAGTTCGCGGCAATGTAGCGTCGTACATACCTGAACGTGTAAGTGAAATAAAAAGCGAATGAATACTAAAGAAGAGTTACGGCAAGTTTGACGCGAATAGACGGGCGTAATAAGTTTTAGAATTCCAGATAAAACGTCCTGAAATTTTCGCCGAGGTTCTATTCCGCAGGTAGACAGGGTCGTATTCACTCCTAAGAGAAGTACATTCCGTAGAAACTCAATTGGTATTATTATTATTGTTGTTATTATTTCTGCACAAGTTCTTTATGACCTGGTATTACAGCATCATTTCATTGGTGCATTGCATAAGATGATATATTTTAGGATTCACCTAGCACTCTCCGTACCCATAGTACATGTGTTCAGGATAGTCAATTTCTCTAGACGTACATAGATACTATCTTTCAGGTTTAAGATTTTGAGGCTATCCTTTAGTTTTCTCAGTATTTCCCTAGTTGCATCAATAACAATAACAACTTCAACAGGGGAACCGCTGTGTACTGTACACGTCACTCTTTGTTGCTTTATGGTATGGAACTATGTTCGGGATATTACAACAATACAACTAGATGTTTCCCTCATCAAAGACACGTAGTGGACTATATTCGTAACGTAGGACATGATCTTTGAATTACGTGTTTTTTTCGTATCCTTTTATGAATTATGTTTGTAACCCCGCTATATCTATCTAGAAGAAATAGATGGTCAGCAGTATCTTCTTTTTCTTCATATATACGCGGCATTTTATATTTTGCATGTTCTTCTTGGCGACCTTTTCCTATATACCTTCGTAGGTATCACCTGGTTTTGTATTGCCATTAGAAATCCCTCCGTTTCCACAAACAAGTTTCCGTCACCTTCTATCCTTGTAATGTACCAACCGTGAAGTGACTTACTTCTCCATTGGCTTTTCAGAGCTTTTGCGTTACTGATCTTGGAAGCTAGGTCCTAACTAGCATCAGATAATTTCAGCGGAGTAAGATGTTTATCAAGTAAAGGAACCACACAGTGTAATTCACGAGTTTTTGCTTTCTCTTAAACTTTGCACCTGGTGGTAATGTGCTATAGAGGCGCTGATAATACTTCTTCCTCCGTGTTGTCGAGGTATGTGAAATCTTTCAATGGAGCTGTGGGGATGGTTTGTTCGGTGCTTTGTGACTTCGACCTTGGTCTTGTTGTTAAGATTTGCAAGTTCAGCTTCAGTCCACGCAGTAATTGAAAAACTATATAAAAGAAGAGAAGCGGCATACGCATTCACTGCTTTTGTTATGTTCCTTACCGATAGCTTTATGTTTAAGATGCTGTTAAGGACTTAACATTGTTTTTTGTATTTTCTAATTTTTTTTTACTATTATGTATTTTATCTTCTTTGCATTATTATTTTCATTTAGAATATTATTTTATTTTCATTTTTATATTTATTTATTTTCATTCTTATATTTATTTATTTTGCTCTCTTATATCCAATTTTATTTTAATATGTATGTACATTACGCATTGTATATGTATGCAAGTCAGCCATTCGCATTACGCTAGCTAAAACTGCCTAATTAGAAATCATTCACTGCAACGTCGTCGGATATGTAATGGGAGTTTTCTTGAAATTTAAGGTACACAAGCATAGGCAGTCGTCTCCTGCGCGACAGTCGAGGTATTAGCGATCGTGCACTCTCGGTCACCTTTCGTGCCTCGTCGTAACGTGTACAGTAACGTCGTCGTAAGATTATTAGAGATTTCTAAGTTTTCTAATTTTGGCGGGAATCGTCGAGGACGTTGTCTATACATTTATTTCTGGCGGGAGTCATATGGTAACGTCGTCGGACCACACGTATAGATTTTTTTAATAAGTATAAATTCTCGATTTTCTATCATCGTACGTCGAGGCTACTGTGTCCATTGTCGTCTATACATATTTTTGGTCTTCAGTTAAGTTTGTGTCGGAAATTATTTTGGTGAGATTGTCGGCGCGCATGTATAGACCTCCTCTACAAGTACGATCACTCCGCTTCTTGCTGACGGTCGTTGCGGCCGCAGCGCCCGTTGTCTTTTGTACGTTTGTTCGGTCCTTGTCGTATCGGGACTTAGAAATTTTTCATTTAGTTGCTCGTCGTAGCGGACGAGTGTCACGGGCCAGTTTTCTTATGTAATGTCGGCATCATCGCTCCGTTTTACTTGTCGGTGCGCAGTTCGCACATTTGCTGGTTACTGTCTTTTTCCCTTCTTTGGGGCGCAGTAGAGTAGAGAGCTAAAGATTGCACATAGCGTAATATTTCAAACGAGAACGCCTGGGTAGCTGTGACATTACTTTTGTATTGAGATCGGCTATTATCGCTACTGTCGCCCTCGACCAGGCGTTCAAGCTCTAAGAGATAGGGTGGGTTCCCCTATAAATGTGAATATAACAAACGTATTTGGTCAAGTACAAATACATGCCAATAATACAGGGCCAAGTCCCTTAGGCAAATTTAAAACAAGGAAAGTATATTAGGCTCCCGGAAAGGGACATATAAATAAGCATAGCACCGAGGTGCGTTTATAAATTTAAGAAATAAATAGGGTTGGCTCCTATAAAAGGTAGTGGTGCATGCAAACAGATAGAGGCATTAGTACATGCCTCTGACAAAGCTTCAGCGGAAGCATATAAGAGTTTAACCTTTTAAACAGAATTAAGACATAGCGTTGCAACGTACATGCTGAGGCATTACTTTATGTTGCTACCAATGAAAATACATATACAAATGCTAATGTACATTACATGTATAAGAGAGCTCGAATAACTGCAATTATTGCAAATCTATATATCTTACGTACATCGTACATGTACATAGGCAAGAGTGGAAACCGTGTAACCATTTCATTTTTAAATATATTTTTTTGCGCATGCGCATTGAGTTTCACTGTACAACCTCTCCTCTAGTAAATAAGCGAACATACTCTACAAGTAAGTATTGGTCAAGTAATTTAGGAAATTACGAGCAGGCTACAGCGGCGTTGTTCTTCAAACCAGGAGAACGCAACATTGGTCCTTCGAGCCGGATATTAGTCTTGTCTCGATAGAAATTAAATTTCCCGTCTAATAAAATGGAGGAAGATCTATCTTCGTTGAAAGCGCACAGAAGGCAAATTAAGAGCTCGCTTACAAGAGCAGGCAAGTTTTTAGATAAACACGATGCTACTACACAACTTGACCAATTACAAGTTCGCTATGAAAAGTTTACTTACTTGTACGATGAATTCGACAGAATTCAAGGCAGAATAGAAATACTAGATGAAAATGAGATAGACGCAGACGAACGCGAAGAATTTGAAGAGAAATACTTCGACTTTGAAACTCGCTTTAGAAAAGCTCTAACTGTAAGCGGCAATTTGAATCAACAGAAAACTGAGGTTTCCACTCCCGATATAATAAAGCTGCCGAGAATAGACTTGCCAAAATTTTCGGGTAATTACGAAGATTGGCTACCGTTTTACGATATATTCAGCTCTCTTATACACAGCAACAGTAATGTACCAGCGGTACAGAAGCTGCACTATTTAAAAGCATGTTTAAAAGGAGAAGCAGCGAATATCCTGCATTCGCTAGAGACGTCTGCAGATAACTACGAAAACGCCTGGCAAATGTTACAAGACAGATATTGCAATAAACGAGTTATTATGCAGAAGCACATAACCGCTATCCTTGATCTCCCTTCTGCGACAAAAGAGAATGTGAGCATGCTACGTCGAATCTTGGATGGCATTTTAAAGCATACTAGGGCTTTAACTGCTTTGAAACGACCCACAGAACATTGGGACGATCTACTTATCGTTATCGTCGCCAAAAAACTAGATGCACAAACGCTAAAAGACTGGGAGACAAGGATACAGACAACAGAAATACCGACATTTAAGGAGATGGTCAGTTTTCTTACGGAGAAATGTCAAACACTAGAGGCTATCGCTAAATCAGCCGGCACGCTTTCTCAGAAAGCAACCATCAATGTGGTAACGAAAAAGCCACCGTCGAATACACATAAAACATATGTCGCTACATGCTTATTTTGCAAAGGCAAACACATGATACACCAATGCGAGAAATTCCTCGCACTAGTACCAAAGAAACGTTTCGAAGAGGCCAAATCGAAACAGCTATGTTTTAATTGCTTGAAAGCCAGGCACAAAGATAACAAGTGTCCGTCAAACTATAGCTGTAGAATATGTGGCAGGAGGCATCATTCCGTCTTACACTTTGGCGGAAGAAACGATGAAGCTCAACGCAGCCGACCTGGCTCTCCACAGCCGGAATGCTCCACTTCTGTTACAAGTCATAGTTGTAATACTAAGTGCTACGTATTGCTATCAACAGCCGTTGTGAATATTCTGGATCGCAGAGGACACTCTCGAAGATGTCGAGTATTATTGGATTGCGGATCCCAATCCAATCTAATAACTAAACGAATGGCTGATAGTCTTGGCTTTAGGCAAACACCCGCTAATGTAGCATTAGCAGGCATCACACCTACGAAAACACAGATTACACGAGCAGTAGACGTATCCATTAAATCAAGATGTACTGGATTCCAAACAAAGCTAAATTGCCTCGTATTAAATAAGATTACCGATCGTTTGCCTCTTGTTTCCGTATCACGAAGAAACGTTAAGATACCGAATAATATTAAACTTGCGGACCCGCAGTTTAATACTTCCGCCGATATAGACATGCTAATTGGTGTGGAATTATTTTACAAACTACTTTGTGTTGGCCAAATAAATCCTACTCCAAATGGGCCTTGTTTGCAGAAAACTTTATTAGGCTGGATTGTTTCTGGCAAAATACCGACGCCACGCTCGTCAAATTTAACAACCTGCCATATTAGTACAATGTCGAAGCTGAATAATAATATCAACAAGTCTTGTGCAATAGAAATGATACCAGAGCAACATATATTCTCCGCAAAAGAGAACAGTTCTAAACGACACATTCAGGCCACACCACAAAGAGATTCTTATGTCGACGATTTTTTAACTGGAGTTCAAACAATTAATCAAGCCTTAAAATCTGTTAAGATTCACCCGACTAAAATCACCGGAAATGCATCATTAAATTATGAAAAAATAAATACCCTTCCCGTACAAACGGAAGGTATTTTGAACTCTCGACCTATTACACAAATCTCTAACGATTCCAACAATTTATCATTTTTGACTCCTTCGCATTTCCCAACAGGAGTTCCTATTGCTACTATCCCTGAACCAAATTTGTCACATTTAAACCAACTTCAACTAAGAAATAAATGGCAATCAAATCAGGGATTGGGTATCGCTCGCGGCACCTTAGTCCTTGTACGTGAGGACTCTAGCATCCCGTGCAGTTGGTTAATGGGACGAGTACTCGAAGTGTTTCCAGGCAAAGATGGTATTGTACGCGCTGCCAGCGTGCAAACTCCCCGTGGGATAATGCAGCGACCCGCTGCAAAGCTGTGTGTGCTGCCCCTCTACAGCAGCGAAGGAAGACGGCCCTATCCAAATCACCACACCGAAGAAGAGACTGAAATGTGTAGTGTTGTGCTAGTGCGCGATTGTTGTTCTCACCCAGTGCACAAATTTCCCTCTAAAATAGACTAAAGACATTAAAAACACTTTTCGTAGTGCAAGTTGAAGATGGTCCCTTCAAGGGGGCCGGTATGTTAAGGACTTAACATTGTTTTTTGTATTTTCTAAATTTTTTTTTACTATTATGTATTTTATCTTCTTTGCATTATTATTTTCATTTAGAATATTATTTTATTTTCATTTTTATATTTATTTATTTTCATTCTTATATTTATTTATTTTGCTCTCTTATATCCAATTTTATTTTAATATGTATGTACATTACGCATTGTATATGTATGCAAGTCAGCCATTCGCATTACGCTAGCTAAAACTGCCTAATTAGAAATCATTCACTGCAACGTCGTCGGATATGTAATGGGAGTTTTCTTGAAATTTAAGGTACACAAGCATAGGCAGTCGTCTCGCGCGACAGTCGAGGTATTAGCGATCGTGCACTCTCGGTCACCTTTCGTGCCTCGTCGTAACGTGTACAGTAACGTCGTCGTAAGATTATTAGAGATTTCTAAGTTTTTCTAGTTTTGGCGGGAATCGTCGAGGACGTTGTCTATACATTTATTTCTGGCGGGAGTCATATGGTAACGTCGTCGGACCACACGTATAGATTTTTTAATAAGTATAAATTCTCGATTTTCTATCATCGTACGTCGAGGCTACTGTGTCCATTGTCGTCTATACATATTTTTAGTCTTCAGTTAAGTTTGTGTCGGAAATTATTTTGGTGAGATTGTCGGCGCGCATGTATAGACCTCCTCTACAAGTACGATCACTCCGCTTCTTGCTGACGGTCGTTGCGGCCGCAGCGCCCGTTGTCTTTTGTACGTTTGTTCGGTCCTTGTCGTATCGGGACTTAGAAATTTTTCATTTAGTTGCTCGTCGTAGCGGACGAGTGTCACGGGCCAGTTTTCTTATGTAATGTCGGCATCATCGCTCCGTTTTACTTGTCGGTGCGCAGTTCGCACATTTGCTGGTTACTGTCTTTTCCCTTCTTTGGGGCGCAGTAGAGTAGAGAGCTAAAGATTGCACATAGCGTAATATTTCAAACGAGAACGCCTGGGTAGCTGTGACATTACTTTTGTATTGAGATCGGCTATTATCGCTACTGTCGCCCTCGACCAGGCGTTCAAGCTCTAAGAGATAGGGTGGGTTCCCCTATAAATGTGAATATAACAAACGTATTTGGTCAAGTACAAATACATGCCAATAATACAGGGCCAAGTCCCTTAGGCAAATTTAAAACAAGGAAAGTATATTAGGCTCCCGGAAAGGGACATATAAATAAGCATAGCACGGAGGTGCGCTTATAAATTTAAGAAATAAATAGGGTTGGCTCCTATAAAAAGGTAGTGTTGCATGCAAACAGATAGAGGCATTAGTACATGCCTCTGACAAAGCTTCAGCGGAAGCATATAAGAGTTTAACCTTTTAAACAGAATTAAGACATAGCGTTGCAACGTACATGCTGAGGCATTACTTTATGTTGCTACCAATGAAAATACATATACAAATGCTAATGTACATTACATGTATAAGAGAGCTCGAATAACTGCAATTATTGCAAATCTATATATCTTACGTACATCGTACATGTACATAGGCAAGAGTGGAAACCGTGTAACCATTTCATTTTTAAATATATTTTTTTGCGCATGCGCATTGAGTTTCACTGTACAACCTCTCTTCTAGTAAATAAGCGAACATACTCTACAAGTAAGTATTGGTCAAGTAATTTAGGAAATTACGAGCAGGCTACAGCGGCGTTGTTCTTCAAACCAGGAGAACGTAACAGATGCTCTTAGTTCTTTTCTTGGTTTTCTGAAAATAGTTAGTGGTGGTTTCTTCCTCGACGATTTTACCTTCTCTATCCCTAGGTTGCTTACATCCAAGGTATTTATATGTTGCATCATTATCCATGCCTGCTACGTCTCGTTGGTCGCGCACATTGTAACATGGATGCTCAATCCATCGCTATCTCTTCTCCGTGCAATTTATCCTACAGTTAGTGCAAATTTCATGCTTACAACAGTACTAAATTGTCCAACGCATTTCAAGGGGTCCTGCAGATGATTAAGATTCCTTGCGTAGGGGTTTGTCATCCATACAAAGCAAATGACTAATCTGTGTGTCTGCGCTATCCACGCTATACCTCTTCTTTCGGCTGTTTAGCAATGAAGTTAAGGGTTTGCCGGATTTGTATTACAAACACTATTATCAGAAAACGATTGTAAGGAAACTTTTGCGTATCCTTCATCATTCTAATGTTCCATATTTTCACTAGGTTCCATTAGAACCTGAACTTACCATACGGGAATATTCCGCTGTAGGAAGAATTCTTGAAATAAGATCTATTCTGCTGGATCAACAGAATAACCGACTTTTTGTTTATGATCTGCATCTTCAACATTTTTAACGAAACTTAGATTTGTAGAACGATCGACCTGTTGAAGGCTTATTTTTATGCAGCCTCCGAAGAAACTTGTACGATCGAAGCGTAAGGATCCTGATCATTGCGCGTATGTAAGATATTTTATAAATTTAATAACATCCTCTCCCCCCTCTAGAGGGAACGCTACACAAAAGTCTATTGTCTCCCTTTTTGGTAAAGGCTTGATCTCTTCTTCTTCTTCTTCTTCTTCACCTCGGTTGTCGGCGTCGTCTAATGAGATTCGCAGCGTAAGGAAAATGCGCGTTAGCTTCAATGTTATGCAAATTCGGGTCCGGGGTGCGCCATTTGTCCGTATTAATATAAACAAGATTGTCGCTTATTATATTTGCATACGATTTGCAGCTCCCGCGCCCCCTTTCGAATTAGTTTCCATCGCCTTATCGGAAAGTTACATTAACATTCTCCATCCTCTTTGTTCTGTTCGGCTGGTACGACATGTTTTGTATAAGCAAATTTAGTTAATTAAACTCGTATTTTTAAGAGAGAAAGAAAACATCACACAGTGTTAAAATACCAAAATTATGTTGGCATAATTTCAACTTTTTATTCCATTTCTTCTATGGTCTACAGGTTTGTGCAACCACCAAAAATAATAGTAAGAAAAATATCTAATTTATAAAATCAACAAAAAAGCGTAATTCTATATTTTTAAAATTATAGATTAACAATTTATAATGTAAAGTCTTTTATATACTACTCGTATTTCCTTTGGGTTTCTACACATGCAACGTAACCTAATGCTTGACATCTGGTTTGATACGTTAAATAAATGTCGGAAGTCTTTTGAGTACTTTCAGGTACGTCTCGATATACTAGAACGATGTTGCAGTGTCAGTACAACCTAAGTGGTCGTACGCGTCTACACGTGTAGTAACTTCATAACCTAGGGAGATTGTGTTACATTATTTTTTATATAATAGGTGCATACCTGCGTCTTAAAGGTATTTCTGCTTTTTTATTTTCAATAATAATGAATTTATGAGTTTAATAGCGGAACCGTTCGGTAAACGGATGCTCGCGGGAAAAAAATTAAATAAAGCAGTTTGGCAGACCAATTCCGAATTTAAATCTGAAAAGATCGATTTCCAGTAAAACGCGAACTTTCAATAGACCATTCAATCTAGATATTTATAATAAACATTTGTTGATTTGAGGCTGTAATGTAAAAAATAAACTTTTCTACTTTCCTTGTTCACTATTTAAAGGTGAAGAATTATGGACGAAAACGCGTGTCAGTAACTTAAATCACTCAAGCGAAAAATGTAGTTAAATTTTCGCTTTTTGGAAATATTAATATTGCTGTTCACATCGATAGTGCATACCGAAGAAATATAGCATTGCATAACGAGAAGTGAAGCACAATCGATATGTATTGAACATTATAATTAATTGTATATTTTTTTTCGAACTTGCATTGAAAGGACACGATGAGTCAGTTTTGTCCTTTAACCAGGTTGTTTTTCGTGGGTTAATAAATTTTAGTGCTGAATTGAACGCTGCTTTAAAAACCATTTAGAAAAAGCTACTGTTTTCAAGGAAACCTCAAAAAGTATCCAAAATGAAATTTTACAATATTCATTCAGATTGTCAGGAAGAAATATCTAAAGAAATAAAAGAAGTTGGTTATTTGTCTCTACTCATTGATGAATCAAATAAATATTAGATGGCCGTGGTATTTAGGAAACGAAAGCCTATTCAACGATTTTGGATTTTTTTAGCATCGTCAGATCATAAAGCGAAAACGTTATCTACAATCATTCTCGCAGAACTAGAAACATACATTAAACATAACGAAAGAAAACTGATTGTCTAGATATATGATGAGGTAGCCGTCATGAGCGAATCATGTAATGGGGTACAGGCAATTATTAAACATAACACATGGGCTGAAAAGTCCCGGGCCTAACACATAGATGACGCTAGTTCAAAAGACAGCTGTTAAAATTTCATGATATTCTATTCATTACGTTACTTTTGTTATTTTCAAAACAATGGATCAAAAACAATTTCGTGTTTTAATTTTACACTGCTTCTTGATGGGAAAAAATACCGTTCAAGCGAAGCAATGGCTTGAAAAGTGTTGTGGGGACTCCGCTCCATCACAAACAACAATAAAACGTTAGTTTGCTGACTTCAAACGTGGTCGTAGAGACACCGATGATGCAGAACGCAGTGGACATCCAAATGAGGCGGTAACACCAGAAAATTGCATGAGCATTTCACTATGAGAAAGCTCTGTTCGAAGTGGTTGACCAAAAACAAGAACCTGTTGATGGTTCTGAGCAGTGTTTGGCCATGTTTAAACGTAACAAACCGGACTTTTTGCGTCGATATGTGACAATGGATGAAACAAAAATGTTGTTTTATCAGGACAACGCACCGTGTCACAAGTCAATCAAAACAATGGTAAAACTACATGAATTGAACTTCGAATTGCACCCACATCCACCGTATTCACCAGATTTGGCTCCCAGCGACTACTGGCTGTTCGCAGACCTCAAAAAAATGCTCGCAGGTAAAAAATTTCGCACGAATCAAGAGGTTATCGCTGAAACTAAGGCCTATTTTGAGGCAAAAAATAAATCGTTCTACAAAAGTGGTATTGAAATGTTAGAGCGGCGCTGGAATGATTGCGTTGCTCTTGATGGAGATTACGTTGATGAATAAAGCTAATTTTGAACCAAAAAAACCGTGTTTTGTTTGTTAGGCCTGGGACTTTTCAGCTCATATGTTACTTACAAATACGCTGCTTACGTGTACTGATACGCGCACTAGTTAAATATAATGCTAGTAAGTAATGTTGAATGCTGCGTTTGCCAACACTAATGTCCGTATATTTCTTTCAAATTTACAAGGAATTTGTACTTTTTCTTTCAAGAATTGCAATATTGGACAAAATAGTTAAACAGCAGTTGCTCGTTCGGCCCTCACACAATGGAATTTTAATTTTAAAATTTCAAAAAGAAAGTTTATTAGCTAGCTGGGTGTAGCGATAGGTATTTGTTGAGAACACTATCGGATGTAAGTGATATAATCTAAATTATGCAATACATTGTTATTTTCGATTTAATCTATTCTATTTTCCTCATTCATTTCATTTTAAATTTGTTCTACATAAGCAAAATCCCTAAAAAAAGAATTCATCCGTTATAATACTTTACGAACCCTAAAAGAAATTTCGCTACAGTATGTAGCATTGCTAAATAAACATTATTATTGTTACCATTCCAAACCATGACGAACTTACAGCAGTTTTGAAGGATGATTTTATAGAGAAATTAAAAAATTTATAACGAATAATGAAACTATATTCAGGAATAATAATTCTTTGCTGTCCTAGCCTTTTGCACCCAGGACTAGTTTGGGAATATAAAAACAGTACCAAAGCAATAACTTCCTTTCCATATATACTTGCGAAGAGAGAGAAACAGATGCAGAGGCAGCCAGGAAGCGGTAGGATCTTCCGTAGTTTATCATCGCTTTTTTAACGAAAACTTCCACCATCTAACATCCTCTCTCTCGTTTTTTCTCTTCTCCCTCTCTCTTAGGTGCGCATTAATAATTCAACGGCCGGACGCTGCTTTAAATTTATTTTACGGTTGCGGCACGCAAAAAGTCAAAAATAAAAAATTTATTAGCCGACAACTACGGAGCGGGAAGAAGTTCGCGGATTCGCTTAGGTTAAACGCCGGAGAGAAATTATTTCGCACGCCTATTTCTTTTTTCGCGTCGACGATCCCCCGGTTTTTAAAGTGGCTTTGAATATTAGGTGTCGGTTTCGAAAGATCTTTATATGCTGCGTTTCGTGGAATGCGAGAAGAGTATAAGCTACTGTGCGCAAATTTGGATTCTGAACTGAACACTTTTAGCTTCAATCATTTTCTAGGACTAGTATTAATGGAAATAGACTATTGGTTAAAATATCAATCGTTTTAATAAGAGAAAAATAGCCCCTATTGACAAAAAAATTAATGGACTATGGATGTGCTCCTCTTGAACACTGATCTTGAGATGACCTTTTGTAGTTTTTATAACAAGCTAGATATCAACGCCATGAATGCATACATATTATGAAAGTTGTCGAAATTTACTGCATATATTGTATTGAAGTAGAGAAGGAACTTTCTAATCACCTTAGGAAAGGAACTAACGGAAGACAAGGATTTCGAGAAGTCATTTGCTAATACAGAGCCTCCAAGAAAGGAAAAGAGGTGTAGGTGCAGGTAAACACTCTGTAGTTATCTGTAAGATATATATCTAATTAACCTATTATGCTGTAAGGTTATTCAAAATATTTTCGCTAATCTTAAGTGCAAAACAATGTCTCGCGTTAACAACAAAAGGTCAGTTGTGTTCAGTTAGATAATTACTTGAAGAACACCTAATGCGTACGTTTTTGAAATGTCGTCTTTTGACAACTGACAAAATATAAAGAAAATTTAGCAAGAATATAGAAATATTCCTATTTTGAAGAAGTCCTCAAATATTTTACGTAGTGATCTTTTTATGCCATCGAGCTCAACGACGTAACAACAACGTGGATAACAGTAATACTGTAAAAACAAAATGTTTCCACTACAAACACGATCTAGCGCGAGTAGAAAAACCGAATGGAGACAAATCCGAACATATTTTGTTGATACCCGCGTTTTTAGGTCTCTTAATTTCGTCGTTATAAACATCGTAATTGCCCGAGCATTTTTCTTACCACGGCTTTTCGCGCGTTATTACGAGGCCTGTCGCGATTAAAAAGCCTCATCGCGCCCTCACGGCCATAGTGTCGTCGTAATTGCCCTGGCGGCGAGCCCGACTTGATGCATAATTCGTTTCGGCGAAACCGTACTGCTCCAGAAACGGCCAGGGCGGCAGCGGTTACCGGTTAGGTTATTTAGTATCTCCGCTAACGCTAAAATAATACTCTCGTAATGAGTTTTGTACTGCAGATTGGTGTTCTGTGGAGATATACGCCGCGGATCGTGGAGAGCATGTTGGCACGTAGATAATGCATATCTCGTTTGCTTTTAGTCCGCCGCGTGTGGGAAGCGAAGTTTGTTGAGTGTTTTTCGAGAAAATTCCCGAAGGAATTCTATCGGTTTAGAAGTTAGAATCGTTTAAAATAATTTAAAAGCGGTTTTGTGGGAGTCCGGTTGTGTTTCTGTATATCGGACGTCTCACACTAGATGTTGATACAAACTTTAACCTCTATATAAAATTGCATCTTAAGTTTATGTAAGATTCATTATACTGATAGGCGATTGTTCTTGAGTTATTTAAAACGTTGGAAAACATTGACACGTGTAGAAGATACAAAACTGTTGTGTGTGGAGGATCGAAGAAGAGATATCTTGCATGGACTTGTTCCTTTGGATTGTTGCCCTAACGTATCCAAAGCATTTTAGATTCTCTAATTTGTGTTTGACAGTTATAATTAATGATATAAATATTAATTCTAATATTGTATTCGATAAGTTCAGCTCCATATCCAACTAATTTTTTCGGGATCAGATTATATTCCTCCCTATTCTTTAAAATGCTGTAGCCCATATTTATCATTATCTATCCTTTCACTTTACATTTTATCTCTTTCGACGGGTAGTTCCTTATTAGTGGAAGATTGCTTTTGTTGTGTCCCTGTATAAGTCGGAGAATTGCATTGATGTACGAGGACTGCTTTTTTTCAACCTCTGATAGCTCATAAAAACAAGTGTAAATGACAAAATGAATTTATTACTAAACGTTATATACAAACATGGTTACTTTTGTGCGTAATCAACGTGAAGGTTGATATATTTGTCATATCTATGGACGAACCTTCCAATCCACTCAGCATAGAACGTTCCCGCCGGTGACTTGAGGTGATTCGTGGCGTTGTTTTGAAGTTCCTTTGTAATCTGCAAACTCTGCCCTCCTAGTCACTCTCCACACTCAACTCACTGCTGGTAAACCTCCGTCTTTCTCGAACCATATTGTCAACTCGTTGAACAATGTCTTCTGATGTAACAGACGTCCTTGTCCTCCTTCATCGTGAACATCGGCTCGTTCTTCTTTAAACTTGATAGATTATGCACGCGCACCATTATCCACCATTCGCTTTCGCTTCGATGAATTTCAGCTGCACTATTCCCTTCTACTTGAAGGAATCGAATCACACTACGCAAGTCGCACATAGCGGAAACAATCAATCGTAGCAGCCATGATTATGTGCCTGCAACTTAGCTGAAAATGGTGTAATGACGTTGCAAGTGGCAAATATTATAGTGGAGGAGATGTGCAGACACCTTCTTCTGGGCATCTCCGTCTCCCATCCCTCGCGTGACTGGTTACAGGCACGAACGGAATTTAAAAAAAAAACAGTTCTCGTAGCTACTGCCCAATATGCGTTTCATTCGGTTTAGGCAAAGTGCTGGAGTCAATTATTACGCACATATAATATTTAGCCTTGTTGCTTATGTAATTACTGAACAACACCGTTTCATTCTTGGTGCCAGCATTGAAACAGACTTTCTAGTTTACCATTAGTTTGGTTTTAAATCGCCGGAGAACAGATTTTAAGTTAACTCTATCTATATCGATCTTAGCAAAGCCTTTGATCGAATCGACCATCAGCTGTTGTTATCGAAATTAAATGGCTGTGGAATGACGGGAATGTTTTTGTCTTGATTCTACTCTTATCTATCTGATCGTAGTTAGGCTATTGGGAACATAAAATGTAATCCGACTACTTTACGGTATGCCTCAAGGTAGCCGTCGTGTTTCTCCTTTACATAAACGATATCAAATACTGTATAAATTAATTTAGTCGTCAGTAAACTTTATTTTCTTCATTTTCCTAAGACTGTTAAACAAATACACTATTCACGATGCATAGTTTATATTATATGTGTGATGATACGTGGGGCTTAACAAGTTGTGCTTGGACTGACCGATATCTCAGAAATGCTTATCCAATTAACGCGCTCCCATAATTTATCAGTCTCTTCTTACTCTTAAGCGGACGTCTAAGGTGGCTAATTAGTCATTTGCGCCAATTTTGCCCGCTTAGCGGTTTTTTATGCTTGATTTCATCGGACCTAAGTTTAGCGCACTCCGTTATCTTATTACATCGTATGGACGATGTCAGGTAATCGGTTTCCTTTCAATTTCCCTTCAACGTAAGCAGACAGTTCGACAGCCGTTCCACCGCGAGTCGGAAACGACGTTTTTCGCAACCAGGAGGATATTTTTATTGGAATCCGACCCACCCTCTTCTACGCTACAATTGTTACAATGGATGAAACCGGAAATCGCGTTCGGCGAGCTACGATAGAAACGGGACTACGTTAAATGAATTCTACCCCTTTATAGGTTTGGACGGGTCCTGTTTCCGTTACGTTAAGTTGCGTCGTACGCCACGTTAACTTTCGGCTATCGATTTGTTTCGCGGGCCGAACGGTTGAAGGAGGGAACGATGATGTTTTTTTCACTCGGGTTAGACGAGTCGGATTACGAAAAATACGAGAAAAACGACAGCCTTTCTCGAAGAACGAGAAGGGTATGGGGACGTTGTCGTTATTTAGCAGGAAATTATTCGCAACGTTCTCGTTTTTTCCCCTTTGTTCGAAGGCGTCCCGGAACGAATAAATAAGCTACAAACTATCATGAAACCCGCAGTATTTCAGCAAAAAGAAGAGGGAAAGGAAAATACCTGTTAGATAAAAAAACGGAAGAAACGATACTAGTAGAGGAAAAAAGCAGTTAAGGCATTAATCTTGTCATCACCTAGGGTGCAATTCAGCTTCAATATATCCCGCCACCTTTGCATTTCCGTTAAAAGAAAACCATTACCCGTTCTTATTTTGGAAAAAGGGGTGAGTGGGGGACGAAAGGGATAAAATTCAACATATAACTTCGACTCAATTAAATTCAACCCATCCAACTCATATGCAGCGAAAGGCAAATCGTGATTCCATGTTTGCCTTGCGTTAACTGGCGTATACCTGCAGGTGGTTTTCTTCTCTCCATAGCGAATTTACGAGCTTTACCTCCTCAGGGGTTGACGTGGTGAGGACGATTAAAACTCGATTAATTACGGCGTTACCCTTTTCACGCCCACGTTATACGTAAAGAGAAAAACCTCTTCACTACCGACAGCTCGCTTGGTGGAAACTTTTTAATGATTTAGTACTTAAGGGACGGAGACGGGAGTCGCGAAGGTAGAGGCAATACTTCGACGAGTATATGGTGAATAAGTCCTGTTTCATCTTTGAAATGAAAATTCTGAGCTAGGACATCTTTGAAAAATGTATATTAGAAAAAGAACTTAATTTTATAATTCTCTAGCATCTTCTACAGAAAAATAGGATATATCTTATAGATTATCTTTGATACCGTAAGTACAAAAACAAATCAAAAACTAATTATAAAATAAACCTTCATTCTGTACTTATACAAAGAACTGTAACAGTTATAAGAACAATATGTATGCTTATCAATTTGCTAACAAAGATAATCAAAAATTGACTTAAATTTGAGAGTCGTCAATGCGTTCAGCTTTAGCTTTTATTACTATCGCACAGAATTTTGGCATTGCAGCTAGCATTGCTGCAGCATGTAGCAGCTTTGTCAGTGCTAGCGACTCTATTTTCTTCCATTTATTCCCTACTCGCGCTCAAAGTGCGGCCACTTCATAATAACAATTTTGTTTCTGTGCTCCAGTTGTTTCAAATACTCACGGTATATCTTGGTAGTGTATTTTGGACCATTATCATGCTAGAACACGAAGTTTTCACCGATTAGTTGGATTCCAGATGATATGGAATTCCTCTCAAAACTCATCCTATAACCTTCTCTTTTAAGAATATCACCTACTTCGATCAAATCACTTACAGAGGTACCGACAAAGCAATCCTAAATCATAACTGATCCTCTATGTTTTATTGTTCGTGTAATACTTGAATCCCGTATTGTTGTTTTAAAACACTTTGCACAAATTCTTGACTACTCTCTGCTTGTAATACAAAAGTCGAATATAAACTAAATCTTTCATTATACTAAAGTATTTTGATAGGGATAAGAAATAGTTTCCAAGACTAATTTCCAATTATGCAGATGGATAAACACTTCGTATATAACAAATTAAAGCTAAATTACAGAAACAAAGGGAAAACTTAAAAAAAGATAATTTAGCTGATTCTCGTAGTAAACTGCTTATAAGATAATTCAAAAATATCTATGCTGTTAGAAAGACTGCTAAGCTTCCTTGCTTCCTTGCAGCTAAATTCTACAGCCAGTTGGACACATAAGAACTTCTGTGAAAAGCTAGAGCGAAGAGATTCATATTATGGGCATGTACTCCAGATATACGGAAGTAGATCAGAACAATCTATTATCTTACGTAAATATTTATATTCGAATTTGAGTATAGAAATTTTAAGACGAACAGGCAATGATCGACCACCCATTAATTTTAAACGTTCGGAATAAGCAGATAAATCCTTAACTATGTTAAGTTTAAACAACATGAAATTAACTAACTTCCGTTGCACCCTCTGTATCCTATCCGAGTCAAATCTGAATAAGGGCTGCACGACAGTACACAAGCAGGTGAAATTTTAGAAAAGAATTGTATGTCCAATAGCGTTTCTAAAGCCGCGGGATTGCCGTATAATGAATCCATATAGTTTATGTGCTGTACACGGGATATGGTTGAGAAGGTTGCAGATTAAAATTCAAAGAAGAGTTCACCCAAATCCTTAATTTAGTCTACGCAAACGAGAGCAGATCGAAAGAAATAATTTCAAGTCATCTACAAATTGCAGAAACCTGGAAAAGTTTATACGATATTAGGTATCACTTATGAAAGGAGAAATAAGATGGCTACCCTGAGGCACAACACAGGTCATTCGGATTGGATTTGATGTTCAAGGATACAAAGTGATTGCGATCAAATAGATAAGTTTCGAACCACGGAGAAAAGCATTCCTGTAATTCAGTAAGTGCTTAACTTGAAACTAATAGAGTAAATCGCCGAGTAAATCGGCTTGCGTTTAATGTTCGTACGTAATTTTTAAAGTTTATGAACGAGGAATTGGCGAATAAAAGTAAGCATAGGCAGAAGTAGAAGAAACAAGATAAAGAAAGAAAAAAGAAGAAAAACAGAAGAGGAAGACGAAAAAGGAAATTATATGATCTGGACAATTTTCAGGAAAAATCTTTGAAAGAAGACGATGATCTCATCTCTTTTGAAGAATATATATGTATAGACATACGCGTTTTGTACGTGACCATCCAGGCACGTCAGATACGATAGGAGAATCCACGTTATCTGATCGGATCACTCGCGTAGTATTTTTATTATTTAATCTTCAACCCTGAGAGAGGAGCCTCTCGTTCGACGTATATCGCTCAATCAACTGCGAACAGCGCGTCATCGACTTCCAATCCGGAACCTACTCGGTTCTTATCATTCACCGCAAATTGGATACAAGCTCACAAGTATACGTCGCTTCTAAAGTTATCTGTTCTCCCTGCCAGCGTTATTATTAGTCTAGATGGAAGGTAAATTTAATCAATGTAACTGTCGCAAATGTTCCATTGTTTAAAAGTAGTAGGATTTTAGTAAGAATTAGTACAGATATGTTCAAAATTTGAAGCAAAAACATTGTTTATCTTTCCGATTACAATTAATAATGTGCAAAGACGGTTTCGCTGAACGAATATATTCTTGGATATATCTGGGAGTACGTCAGTACATAATTTCACA
Organism: Trypoxylus dichotomus; assembly: GCA_023509865.1. Lineage (NCBI taxonomy): Eukaryota > Metazoa > Arthropoda > Insecta > Coleoptera > Scarabaeidae > Trypoxylus > Trypoxylus dichotomus. Next base: position 27,649,389 of record CM042081.1, read on the forward strand.
TATCTCTCATGTTTTTGTACCTCTAACGATATGGATCTCATATCTTTATATAATTAATCTCTGCGGAGAGGGCGGCAAATTACAAGGGTCTAGAAAGTAAAACTTGTTGAGAGATGTTTTACATTTGAAAAGTGATTTTTAATATTTTAATACCGTTGATTTCAAAAAATAATTTGAAAAGTTCACAAAGAAGCAACTCTAATTAAATTTAACGTTGGTAATAACAAGGAAATTAAATTATCATTGAAGAACCAACAGTCGTTATACTAAATAATTTAATTGATAATGCAATTTGGCATTAACATTAAAATATCGTCTCTGCCTAGATATCAGGGGTATATCTGCAGCCACAATTGTGTCTAGGTCTCTGTAGTATAAGTGTATTGACACCAGTCTAGCGAACTGGAGCGGTAGGTTCAGATACTACTGGGAACTGTGAAATTTTTATTAATTAAAAATTAAATTTGAATAAGGGAATTGAATTATCATTGAAGAACCAGCAGACGTTATACCAAGCAATTTAATTGACAATGCAACTTGCCATTAACATTAATAAGGAAATTGATTATTATGTTATGTTTTATACGCTGATACATTTCTAATGCTCTTGCACTCATCTGATGGTCGCCAGCACGTTGACGGTTTTATATATATACTTATCTATCGAAAATGTGTTGTCGTACAATTGCTACTCCCTCTGGGCAAATTCCCGTAGGTGTTACGGTTTGTCTGCGGAAGTACTTACAGTACGAAATAGACCAGTGTGGTGGTAGTTTCGGAGGAAATAGGTAGCGGGAAGATAGAGAAGGTTTTCGAGATAGACAGAAAGGAAGAGAGTATTGAGTACAGAATGTTCGGAAATCAAGTTTCTGCAACATTAAATCCGATATGTACTGTCAATTATGGAATAAACATGACCTTCGTCGATAGGATTTTAGTGACCACTGAAAAGCCCGTTATCACTCAAGTATTCAGTTAATAAAAGCTATGCCTTTCACTTACTTGTAAACTCCTTTAATATATTTTTTCAACGTCATAACCAAAAATCTAACACATCTGGTAACTAGTTCGAACTCGCTTCGATATTTCAGAAACAGGAGTAAAAGCAAATCCAAATCGTACCGTCTGTCGATTAGATAGAAACTACACCAGCACAACCGCTCGATATCTATATATAACTGAACGAGATTTCGAGATAACGGCCCGTTTTACGCTCTTGTATCGAGGCGGCGTCTGTTTTATATAGTATCGTAGATGAAATATTTACCCACCGGCGAAAGAAATTAGAGGAAATTGGATTGGGTTCTTTTTTTCTTAATTGAAAGAGGATCCGGACTTCTCTTTCGGGTTTGGATAGCAACGAGTAATCTACTAGCTGTGGAAATGGAGGGTGAGCGGGGGTAAGGTTGAGTATGGCACGCATGATATTAATAAGAATAGTTTTCATTAGATTGGTGGATTGATGGATGAGTACAAAATTAATCTCTCTTAAAACAATTGCTCAATTTATTTAAATAATATAAAAATAAGAACGCAAAATTGAATTTTGCCATCCTTTACTTGAGGCTAGAATTCGTGGTTTGTTGATTACTGAACAGCTAATTTTATTGTTGCAATTCTACTCCTCTATAGTGCATTTTCCGCCCGCGTATATTTTTGCTTGTTATTGGCGCTTCAATCGCAATTGAGAGAAAGTTTAGTAACTCTGGTTCGCGCATCAAAACTCACATAGCCACAATAATTAACGTCTTTTTCTACCTTCTCTAGTAAAATAATCATGATAAATAGTGGATAGTCGAGATGTGCGCCAAATATAAGTTTCAACGCTGCATCAACGTCCGACACTTAATTCATGAATATCTTGTAGTGATCCAACAGTAATATCTAGTAAATAAAGAATACTGATGTTTTTCAAGCAGGTTTTCCAACGCATGATCTTTCAAATAAATATATGCTTTCTTAGTTCTGCTTTCTGAATACATGCTTACAATATATTAATTTAATAATAAGTAACATTCTTATAGCATTGGCATAGACAACTTCAACGCACTTAATCATGTGAAAACATATTACGTTACCAACATCATACTCTAGCTATAAAACTATAACTATTATTTTGCCTATATTCTGTGCGAGAGTGTCTATGCTGCGTTTATAATAAAAGTAAGTAGGTTTCAACCATACCATAGTGCTTCAAAGAGAGTCGACCTAAAATGGTAAAACGACTTAGTTTCCTTATTAATATAGTGGAAATGTGGTTCATGACTCAATAAATTTCATAGCTCAATACATGTTTGGCTATAAAAAAGAAAAGTGTTAAAGTCAAATACGATCCCTTTTCAAAAAATATCAGTCACTCACTACAAGCGTTACATGCATCACAGGGAATTATATTTTCATCAAGTGTTGCAACTGATAGATATCGGAGAATATATTTGTAACAAATGTTATAATATATCAGTGTATATATGTACGTAGTCATTGCACTTAGGTTTATGGTTGAAGAAGCAGAATTTATAGGTATTGCTTACCCTTCGGGAATGTTCGTTTTTTGTAAAAAACAAAGTAGAAATTACACTGTTTGCTCAATCCAACATATTACAATTAACAGTGCTTATAGTAGACCGATTAAATACTTCAGACAGGCCTATTGCATTGTTATAAAAATTATCAGCGGTAACTCCAATTAAATGTATGTTACTATAAGCACTGTTAATTGTAATATGTTGGATTGAGCAAACAGTGTAATTTCTACTTTGTTTTTTACAAGAAACGAACATTCCCGAAGGGCAAGCAATACCTATAAATTCTGCTTCGTCAACCATAAACCTAAGTGCAATGACTACGTACATATATACACCGATATATTATCACATTTGTTACAAATATATTCTCCGATATCTATCAGCTGTAAGACTTGATGAAAATATATTTCCTTGTGACGCATGTAACGCTTGTAGTGAGTGACTGATATTTTTTGGAAAGGGATCGTATTTAACTTTATTTCTTTTTTATAGCCAAACATGTATTGAGCTATGCAATTTTTTCGAAACGATCTAAGACTGCGTATTACACACTAAACGCTTTTATTGAACGTTACAAACTATTCTTTTTTCCCTTCTTCTCAGCAGACAAGCGGGATATTCTATCTACAGACAGTATGACATCTAAGTTTTAAAAGTGCTTTGAATTCACAGAGTCCCGTCTAGCGGTGAAAATGCTCTCCCGGCAGGGGAGAGGACGTAGGTTCAAATCCTACCGGGACTTCCTTTCTCAAAAAAACATTTTTAAATACGTTGGTAATTACAAGGAAATTGTCATTTATCGTTACAAATTTACTAACGGAGGTACACTTCTTCTATTTTCAGTTTTTACTTGCGTCGTTGTTTTGTCGTAAAGTTAAGTTAAGACAATCTATTCATTTGACGATCTTTTTCAAGTACTGTTGCTGAAAAAGGAAGAAAGATTTGTGCTTGTCTCACAGACAAAGGTCTCTTTGGTTTGATTTTATAAGGGTAACAGACAAGGATAGTGGTATAAACAAACTCATTATTCAAGTTATGTGAACTGTTTACTTTCTAGCGATTGTTGTCGGTTATCAAATGTAGGTTAGCATTGTTTTTGTATTTAGTTTAATATTTATAGTTACGTTTCACTCTTTTTACTAGTAATTGTTCTTTTCAGAACACATACTACGACTACAAAGTCTTGAGTAAGTTATTTTGAATAAAGACAATGCATCAATGGTTGATGTTTTTACTATTGTTATAGAGAATGCCTGGAAAGCGGTTGAATTTCAAGGCGCGGAAGCTTGTGCTTAATCTCTTGGGATATTTAGAGAAGGAAAAAGAGAACGGGGGCCCTCTGTTATCTTTGAATGCTGTTTATGAGGTAGATTTCGTAACACATTCATAATTTTATTTACAAAGAGTGCATTGTTGTAGAGAGTAGGTGTGATTCGACAAACTATTTGTGCTGTCAAGAACAGTAAATTTCAAGTTCTTGTTCTGTCATCTCTTAGATCCAAGGTACTTCATACTAAATCAAAAACAGGTGATCTGCGAGAGACAACAAAAATGGAAATGCGAAATGCTGTTTGCAATAGGTATCAACAAAGTAACAACAGTTATATAATTGCTTTATGATATTGTTATGAAAAAAATGTTTTAGGGAAACATGTTACTTTACAAACCCTTAAGGATGAACTTCAAACCAAAGCCATTGTTGAACTGTATAAATAATCGTTGAGTACATTGTCGAAGGAAATTGGCTTAAAATATGGAAAAGAAGACAACAGGCGAGCATCAATTGAGAAACATGATATCGCATTATTGCCAAGTATTTTTCTGAAAAAAATATATGACTAACCACATATCGAGTTCTGCTAAACTAGTCGTATTCTTGGATGAAACGTGGATTTATTGTAAGGATAATAAGATTAGGTCTTGGCAAGATGATACCATTAAAAGTGTTCGTAAACCTAAGGCTTATGATGGCAAAGGCGACAATTTAATAAGAAATTGGTATGGACGAGAAAGAAACGTAGTGGAGATGGATATCGAGCCCATAATAATTGCCAATCTCTACGAATCTTTCTGAAGAAGAAATAGATGACTAAAGTCTTCGATGACATTTCTTATATTTTAAGTTCATAAACTAAATTAAAAGTGCTTATGTAATGTTTATTGTTTATTATGAATATTATTTCAAATTTGTTCTCTTGATACTTTAAAATATCATTAAATAATGAAAACGATGTATGTTGTTTTATTAATAAGAAAGGTTGTTTGTTACATAGAACGTGGAGGCAGTGGTTAGATATCTTAATTGGAATATAAACATACACTCTAAGTGTCATTTATTAAAATTGAAAATTCGACCCAAATCTACTTTAATCCTTCACATATTGGTCCATATTTGTTATTTAAAATTTCTAACATATTTCAGGTTTTATGTTAGATATTCAAATATATTTTTCATTAAATAGTTGCTGTAAAACATTAATAAATCAAAAGATGATTAATTTTGTTAAAATGAAATAATTTGCGCCGCAATACATTAAACTTATTTTCAAATTAACTGTTATGTACGGTATTTAATTTGACTCAGAAGAATCGATAGGTAAAAACTGAAAATGACGAAATGTATGTTAATTTGAATTATACTTCTAACGTTGAATTTTGTAATAATTTTTTACATTTTTCGATGCTAGGGGCATCATTTGGTAAAAGAATTATAAAATCTTTGAAATTTTGAAAATTTGTTGGATAAAATGTATATGCACAGTTCGATCGAATCCCATCGCGTTACTATAGAAATGGGGGGCAACGATAAAATAAGATAGTGTCCCTTATAAAAAGACATATATGAAGGTGATTTACATAAAATTTGTTCAAAGTTAGTCATCCAATTAACTGTAACTATACTTAAGTTCTCTAATATATATATGGATTTTTCAAGGGATCATGATTTCTTAATCATAGCAATCGTTTCTCTGTTTGTACACTTACACCTTTGATCCTTTCACTGCTTTAGCTTTACTATTTGTGGTGTATTACGTCTGAGGTCCGTGTATACTTTTTACCAGTTTAGATACCTGTTTTCGCTCTTTTTATACGTTATTTGGCATCAACCAGGCAGGCAGTCGGACAGACAGTCAGGCTGGAAGTTTTCCAGTACGAAAATACAGTAATTATAACTTTAACGTGAAGTAAACTTCTCTAATTTGGGCTTTCGGTCGTTCTCGTCGGCTCATTGCACGCCAAACATGTACGGCTCGGAGTCATCTAGCTAAAGGGGCGAGGACCGAAGTGGAGGTTGGGTCGCGCGCGGGTGTGCGACCTCTAAACTTCTAACTGCGAAAACGATTCCGTTTTCGTGTATCCGCATCGTAGATAGGTAGTAAGCAGTAAGTACGTGCCTGCGAATTTTTTAAGTTTATTATGTAAGTTCGTTTCAAATATCTAACGGGCCGTAGTTCATTTACTTCGAGGGAAGCAAAAATCGGATATTTAAATTACATATTAGAAACATGCGTTTAAGTGTAATGCTAGGTTATTGTAGAAATTCCTTTCATTGTGCATTTGTTTTCCCTTAGGTTTCTTGAAATAAATTTATTCTTGTTTCTATTTGCCCTTTTTTCGTTTCAAATTTATTATTTTTTCACGTAAATGCATATTTAAATTCTCCTTTGCTATATTTCGGGTTGGCCAGTTTGGTGTTGTAAATTTGCTTCTCTACAAATTCAAGGTTCAAGTTGCGAAGCAAACTTTGTCTAAATTTCGCATTAGGATCCGTTTGAATCATATACGTATGTACATTTATGTTTCATTAATTTTGTTAGAATGGTAACAGATTGTAATATCAGTCATGTTAGAGATGTAGTAGAGTTTACGCATAAATGTGTAGTATATGTACATGTATTAGTTTACATTATGGTAGACTATAATATATTTGTATTATTTTATGTATTAATATACACTGCGAATAAAAAATAAAGAATACATTAACATAAATATACTTTGGAAAATTTTCAAATACTGCTGGACTTTTATTTCGCCCTTTTTCGATGCAGTCCTTATTTATGCCCAGCTAACTAACTCATTTGATGCGTGGTCAGTTCTCTCAGCCACTGTTCGAAACTGTTCCGAATATTCACTTTCTTATCGTAACGTGAACCCTATTCGAAAAAGAATTACATATTTAAATTTAAGTCAATATTAATAAACTTGTTGGAGGTAATAAAAATATAATTAGAGAGTTAATAATGGAAGTGTTTTGAATTTGATTAATTAAGTTTACATACTTTTGCACTGAGATCGGTTATTACCGCTACTGTCGCTCTCAAGCGAGCGCTCCGAACGATAGAGTTGGATTCCCTTCAAAGCAATTGTCAGGTCCCCTATACAAATACAAAAGAATGAAATAGAGAGTGTCACCCCTAAAAGCATAAATAGTGAAATAGAGTTTGGCACCCATAAAGGCACAAAGAATGGAAAGGGGTTTGGCACCCTTACGAACACAAAACAAATAATTAGGGTTTGGCATCCTTACAAACACAAAACATATAAATAGGGTTTGGGTTCCTTATAAAAAGAAACGTGCATATATAAACAAGCCTAGATATTCTTACATGCATTTAGCAAAGACTTCTGCAGAAGCAATACAGAAAACTAGAACGCAGCATTCGCCTCGTACGCGTTGCTGCAGTACTTCATGTGACGTTCAAATTAAGAGTGGATACATACATGCTAATCTATATATGTATGTAAAGGACCCGGATTACAGCAATTGTTGCATACACACATACATATATTAAACTCATATAACTTATTGTATTTGTACATACCTATATAGGGAACCGCAAATATATTTTGTTTAATACATTTTTTCGCATGCACACTGTGTTCCATTACAAAACCTATTGAGCAAGTGAGTATTCCATAAGCAAACACAAGATCGAAGATTCAAGAGGGAACTTTCCCAGCAGGCTACAGGGACATTGTTCTTCAAACTAGGAGAATGTGTTAGTGGAATAGTAATGGAATTTTTCGTCCAGTTCGTCACATGAAGAGGCCGTAGAGATAGTGGCCAATTTGGAGAGGTCACGATTCTTTAGGTGTAACACATGGGCTGAAAAGTCCCGGGCCTAACACATAGATGACGCTAGTTTTATTGCAGTCACCTTTCTATCAGTTAGTACTAACCTTCAAAAGACAGCTGTTAAAATTTCATGATATTCTATTCATTAGTTTGTGAGTTATTGTGCTAAGAGTCACGCTACTTTTGTTATTTTCAAAACAATGGATCAAAAACAATTTCGTGTTTTAATTTTACACTGCTTCTTGATGGGAAAAAAATACCGTTCAAGCGAAGCAATGGCTTGAAACGTGTTATGGGGACTCCGCTCCATCAGAAACAACAATAAAACGTTGGTTTACTGACTTCAAAAGTGGTCGTAGAGACACCGATGATGCAGAACGCAGTGGACGTCCAAATGAGGCGGTAACACCAGAAAACATCAAAAAATCCACAAAATCGTTTTGAATGATCAAGAAGTGAAGTTGCGTGAGTTAGCTGACATCGTAAAGATATCAAAAAAACGTATTGGCCTTATATTGCATGAGCATTTGACTATGAGAAAGCTCTGTTCAAAGTGGGTGCCGCGTTTGCTCACTGTTGACCAAAAACAAGAACGTGTTGATGATTCTGAGCAGTGTTTGGCCATGTTTAAACGTAACAAACCGGAATTTTTGCGTCGATATGTGACAATGGATGAAACATGGATCCATCACTTCACTCCGGAATCAAAACGATCGTCATCTGAGTGGACAGCAACTGGTGAACTTCGTCCAAAGCGCCCGAAAGCACAACAATCGGCTGGAAAGGTTATGGCCTCGGTATTTTGGGATGTGCGTTGTGTAATATTCATCGACTATCTTGAGAAAGGAAATACCATCAACAGTGAATATTATATAGCGTTATTGGAGCGTTTGAAGGCCGAAATTGCAAAGAAACGACCGCATATGGCAAAGAAAAAAATTTTGTTTCATCAAGACAACGCACCGTGTCACAAGTCAATCAAAACAATGGTAAAACTACATGAATTGAACTTCGAATTGCTCCCACATCCACCGGATTCGCCAGATTCGGCTCCCAGCGACTACTGGCTGTTCGCAGATCTCAAAAAAATGCTCGCCGGTAAGAAATTTCACACGAATGAAGAGCTTATCGCTGAAACTGATGCCTATTTTGAGGCAAAAGGTAAATCGTTCTACAAATGTGGTATTGAAATGTTAGAGCGGCGCTGGAATGATTGCGTTGCTCTTGATGGAGATTACGGGATGAATAAAACTAATTTCGAATTTTCTTTGTTAGGCCCGGGACTTTTCAGCCCATGTGTTAATCCTTTTGAAATGTACAGCTAAGAGGAATTTAGAAGCAGATACCGTTTTCATAAAGAAACTCTGGCTGTGATCATAAATTTACTAGAAGACGATATTTTTCCACTTACTTTCGAAAAAATTTTAATAACATTGCATTTTATGCAGTAGGTAATTTATTAGAGATTTAGATATATTTTTATACTTATATGCACATATCATATATAAATAATTCCTTTTGACGATATCGAACAATAATTTGTTTACTTTCCTTTTGATTTATTTCAGTATCTTCTACTTTTTAAACAAACAGAGAAAAACGCATTACTTTTCAATCATATTTCTTTCGCTCTGAAAATGACAGCCTCGATTTGACACGAACAAGCGTGATATGCTGAAGGTGTAATTATCATCTCTCGGCCCTCTCATGCTTTACGTTACGTTATATTTATCGAACCAATACTTATAGAATAGGCAATTTGTGGAATTGTCGTTTAAGAAACAGAGTTTGAACTTATATATATAGACCCTATATCTAGTGAATCCATAAGAATACTTTCTAGAAATCGACCATTAGTCATTTACGAATTGTCAATAAATAAAGTAATAGTGGGCTCTGTAAAATTTACCTTAGCTTTGAGAAAATAAAATAAATAGTGTTTGTAGAAACTTGATGTTTGAGCTGTAATTGTCAGAATTAGGATTATGGGATGATACTTTTTTCCCAACTCAATGCCAGGAGGGCTGTATCTTCAGTTAGTTCCCATACTGGTTAATATTTTTCCAAATTTTGATAATCTAGGTGTTCCAGTAGAGCGTGGATTCAACAAGATACGGTGTGTTAGTACATTAATTATGCTTTTCCTTATCGGCGGATTGGTCCAAGAAGTGGAATGGAGTAACATACTAAAACTCCTATTCACGTTAAGAATGCAGGAGGTAGCGCTACGATCGGCGGCTGCATTACACTGGTGAAATTTAACCGATGGAACTGTCAAATGACAACGTCCTAAACATCCAAGTTTGGTTATTGAAATCTTGTATAATAAATAGGAAGTTTTTCATATTTTATGTGCAATACATTAAGGTTATATGACCTGGTAAAATAATACCGCAACAATAAAGTAAAAGTAATATCAATTGCAATATAAATGTATCCTTCCCTTGTATCATTTACCGAAATAGTTGGAGCTTATTTAACTATGTTAAAAAGTAAATGAGAATTCATTTGGTGTTAATCGGAGACAACATAAATGTCATATGACAAGCTTTAAAATGACAAGATTGCCATGGATAAAGTTGAAGCGAAAATATAACTTTGACATGAGTGTCTATATACATAGTGTTATACCGTCATTTGTCAAGAAGTAAACCTCTCTGTTGGTAATCTCCATCAATTTTAAAAGAGAAAGTTTCAATGGTATGATTGAAACTAAGCAATTCAATATATACAAGATAAAGCCAAACAAGGAGGAATGTTGCTGATTATGAACAATACATAACAAAACAGGACTGTATCCAAGTCCATCGAATGGCTTCAAAGTATATGCCAACACATAACATCCTTAAATCTTGCATAGAATTTGGTTATTGTCAATGGTGAAGTTAGATGAGCTGTTCAGTGAAAAAGAAAACAGCAATGCAAATACATTTGTCTACTGTACACCGACTGCAGTAAAACCAATGTACATTTTCAACGACAGTACAGGCAATAAATAATTGCATGCATATTAATGACTGCAATAAAATATCAAATATATTAATTAATTATAAAAATCTCTTAACTGCACATATTACAAATTTATATAGTTGTCTTCTCTTTATATCTGCAATAAATTTAATAAAAAAGATTTCTTTACTGTTAGCATTTTATTTATAAAATAACAAATGAAATAAACATATGAATTTGATTTATAAACAAATAATTTCAATTTATTTAATTTTCTAATGCTAGTTAAATACCGACGTTTCCATAGCACAATGTCTTGTTGTTACATTAGCACACTGTTTCGATTCCTTTTTAACTACTTAAATCCAAACAGGGCAAATTGTGATATGCAGTAATAACCTGCAAAGGATTAATAAGTTGGTTTAAATCGAAGGTCAAAATGTATTATATTTACATTTAATAATTTTGTACATGTAGGCAAGTAATTTCTTAAAAAGAATGAATGGACATGTCACCTAATTATAGATTTTTGAGCTTCGTCTAAGTGATCGTATATTGTTTCGCGAAGGCATTTCTTAGGGGGCAAGCTGGGAATTTATCTTGTATTAATCTCTTTGGCATTGTTCTCATACTATTCTTTCACTTAAACCAAGTCATGTTGCAGTCAACAGACGTTGACTTGCAATTTTCTTGCTTCAATTGCACATATAAATTGTAAGCCATTAGCCTCTGCCTACTGCCAATATGTTTCTCTTGAGGGTTTTTCAATGATCCTACAACTTGATGTACTATTGCTTCCTCGGGCATACCAAATCAAGTCTGTAATTTTGTAATAGTAGAGTAGAAATTATTTTGTTTGTATAATTAATAATGTAGTATGTTGAATTATTAAATGATGAGATAAAAGAACTCTGAAAAGAATTCTTTTTGCCACAACTTGTTTATAAAGATGAAATTCCATGAAAAACTGCAGAAAACAACGGCAACAAAATCGTAAGTAAATTTGACAACTGACAGAAATTTCATATAAAGAAATTGCATGAATTTCTTCTGTGTGAACATGCCTCGCCCATTAACCAATAGCAAGCCCGCATTTTAAGGCCTATCTATTCCAAGTGAGCATTCTTAACGTGAATGGAGTATAGATATCTTTCTATGGAGATACAATAAGAAGGGACTTAATTTATAAGAGTTAAAGGAAAGAATAAGAACTGCTATAACAGCTATTCATTGAGTAACAATTAAGGACATATTCGAAATAGGTTGCTTATTGTAATGAACCTACTGGTCGATATCTTGTGCATTTATTAAGATAATATTGTTTTTATTACAATGAGTTATTCACAATGAGAATACAAACTCTGATAGTCAGTATTTACTGTTACTTTTCTTGATAATTTTCTTATGAAACTTGACAAAATATTTACCCTCTCAATTTGGTAGCTAAACGGGGCATCAAAATATCAAATAAAATTTAGGGCTTATCATTTCTTATCACAACTGAATGACTCAGTCTATATAATACATGTAGATACTAGATCGAAAAAATTGACCTGCTTTTGGAAATTTCCAAAAGCATTTACTTATAGATTTCATTTATTCTTTGCTTTTTTTTACACGGTGTGTATTATAAAACATAGATACGTAAAACGTGTTATGTGTATAAATATTTTCCTCTTGTATGACATCTCGCTCTTGACCAGCGATCGTTCCCTCGGATCTCCATGATCTACTACCGCCGTTGAAGATCCTATAGGGTAACCCTAACACCAAATTCGCATTGTACACCATCGATTCCTATACATAAGTCATTTCTACCACCATCTGACAATCTAATTAATAGAGTTGAGTTTTTTACGCACAAATATAAGCCAATAAAATGAAGTCTGATCGAAGATCGGACCACTATAGCTACTAGCTTTGATAATGAAAGGAAAATTCCTCAGAAATAGTTCTTATAAAACAAGTTTTTTTAAAAATGAGTCTTGTAGAATAATAAATTTAAGCTTAGGATTAAAGTAGGATATTTGAAACAGCTGATTTTCATATTCTAAGCCGGGAATTTTGAGGAAATACTGATTGGTCGTTTTCATGCAAAGAAACAACCTAAGGCTTGGAGCAAATTTAGGGAAATAAGTGGAAAATATAAAAGAAAGAGGTGTAATCGTTGTGAGAAAATGATCTTCTAAAACTTAGATAATGTTTTGCTTCGGAGCTAAACCAAAGCGAAATTCTAAATCAATTACGTTCCTTTTATGAATTCAAAGTTACTTTTAGTTTTGTTGAGCGTCTTCCATTATTTTGGTATTTTAATGCTCTATACGTAGAGTATAATTTAATTTAGCATTTTTAGGTTTGTTTAGAAGTATGATTTCCTCCGATCCTTCATTTTATTTCATATGTAACTTTGAGTTTTCATTTGAATTATCTGTTGTTTATTGGCGCTGTTTTCTGTGTCGATTAGCTGTTTACAAAGTCTCACGTATTGTCAACTGCTAGCGCGATCAATGAAATAATTGAGATGGCACTATCTTATTCGGGATTGGGGTGCTATTAAATTTCCACGTCCGTGGTTTCCAATTCTTTTTATTTTTGAGGTTCTTATCAACTGAGTCATTCTTTCTCTTCGTCTTTGTTAAACTTCATCTAAATATTGCTAATTATTAATTGGTTGGTAATGTTCTCCAACTTTCATTCTATCTATTGAATCTTTAATGTAGGTTGATAAACGCATTTCCGTGGCGGGCAGAATCTTATCCTTGTGTACATTTTTCCGGCACTTTCGTCGTGATCATCTGAGTGAGTGGTTTTCTCGTGTAATTATAGTTGGAAGTGGTAGCTTGGGGTGGCATTTTCCGCATTAACCAAATTGGCATTTCACGTGTATTGTAAATTTGAGTGAAACCCGTTGTAAATACCGTGCCGAAACTGGAATTAATTGATTGAGAAATTATTTGATATTGCGCATAACCACACTGGTTAAACCGGGACGTCTGGATTTGGAAGACAGCGTTCGCTCCGCCATTTTGGATCGTCCATAAGGTGTTGATTCCTTTATTATGAATCATCCTTTTTATTCCCCATCATTACGGGATTTTTCAAGAGTGGAAATTTTTGAATACTTATTTGGAGATTGTCAAAAGTCTTTTCGTTTGGTTTAGATATTGATAATTGTCTTTAGATATTTATAATCTTATTTGAAATTTGATAATTGAGCAGGTTGAAGCCTTGAGTGAACGAGTTCTCGCAATTAAACTTTTACGGAGTTGAGGAACGCGCTCCTGTTTGTCGTATTTATATATACATTTTTGCAACAATTGAAATGCTATAGGCCGTAGCAAGGAATTTGGGTGCATACCCAAATAAAGCTGACGTAATAATATGTACTTTCGCACGTAAATATGATTCCGCCAACACTACTCAGTACCGTATCGTCTTTGTTCCAAAATTAAGAAATATTTCACCGAGAATGTTTCGTTATTCTTATATTGCTTTAATTACTAATTATGTTTTTCAAATGTTATTTACTAGGATAGTTCACAGTTAAGTACAGTAGACGCTTGATCATGGGAACGATATCAGCCAAGCACTGTTCACATTACTGAAAGTTTACATTAGCGAGCCTTATTTTATTTATAAAGAAATTGCATAAAAGAAAATATGTATTTTTATTAAAAAAAATAAATTATAAACCATGAATAACATAATACATATAATATTAAAAAATAAATTTTACATTATATCGAAAAATAATGTCCTATATTTGTTTGCGTAAATTTACGCTTGGTATTTTCTAATGTCATTGCCCGTAGTTTACGGAGCACTAAAATATCAGAATATGATATGTCTTTTTCTTCAGCCCAATTTAACACTTCATTAAAAATTCCTATAGTTTGCGCGTCACTCATTGTATTTTTTATTTCAATCGGAGGGCCGTCAACTTCACTCATCCCATCTCCCTCTTCATGTGCATCATCCATTCCTTTATCGTTCTCTAACTAACATCGGTAATTATGCAAACAATATCGGAATTTATTGCTTTTAATAATTTGAGAACATCCGATGATGCATTGTCAATAACAGCATTAGATAGCAAGTGTTTTCTAATTATGGTTAGTGGTACACTGTTTTCATAATCAGCACTGGAGTAAAGCATTTTTTTTTAATTTTGCAGATTGTGGCTTTAGATACTCCATATTATTTTGCCAATTGAGTCTCCCCCGCACCTCTTTTAATCTAGTCGATGATTTTCACTTTGTCACTTAATTTTTAAAATGTTCTTTTATTGGACGTGGATGCCATGTCTGTTCTGGCGTGATTTTAGCTGCACACTACTTAATTTCACAGCAGGCAAAAGAGCCAACGCTTAGAGGAATCCCTTACATAAATCGGGGAACCCGGTTATTCCCCGATTTATGCCAGCGTTGAAAACGATTACGTATACATCCTTTTGATCGATTCAATTACGTACGTAAATCGGGAAATAACCTCGTCCCTAAGCTGTTTACATTATCGAATTGTACGTGGTGGCTTGTTTACATTACAGGGCGTTCCGCTTGATCCTATAACATCGATTTTCTATTTACGTGACCGCGACGTTTCCACTATCGGGTATTTACATGAGCGAGCGTTTACTGTAGGTCATAATGAATTTGAGAAGAACGACCGGTTGTTGCTTTTAGATTCTTAATAAGGCTAGCACTCATAGATTTATTATATTCTTCTAAACGACTATTACTTTTCATTCTTTACTGTACTAGTTTGTGATGAATAATTTTTCTTTTTATATTCTGTACGCAACCTCCTTGTATATTTTTTAGGAAATTTAAAATAACTTTTAACAACAAACACGCGTTTTATTAACAGCAGTGTTTTTGGTTTCCAACTGCCAAACAACATATGGGATTGTAGTACAAAAAGTATAAATGGTTATAAATTTAAAAAAAAGTAATCTCAAACTGGAACACCTTTATCTCAAGCAACGCTTTGTCACTAGTTGTAGTTGAATCTCTCCAATTTCTCGGCATATCCTCCACCGCTAAACTTGTCTAGCCCAACGTATCCGTGTCTGCTCTTTAACTTTCCGAGATCTACCGAACCCTTACCTAAGCTGCCTTTTATGAAACCTGTTGATTGATGTTAGAATATCCTTTCGCTCCTAATGGCGTTTCGTGATTAATGGAGATAGTGTACGGCCTGCTTGTCTTTCGTTGTACCTGTGAAGTACTCTTGGAGAAGATCTCCACGTTCAGCAGATCCTTTCAAAGTTCGTAATTACGAGTGTACTTATGGATGGTGGATACAAAATTGAGTGAATATTATACGACTACTAGTTAATAGACTCAAAGTGAAGTTTGGACCTGTCTAATGATTTTCTCTGAACTTGCGAAGGGTAAGTTTCATTTAGTAGTCGTCTGAATACGGTCCACGTTAATGAATATTACATACTATTAGGACAAATATATGTATAATTACAATATAATCAATGTAAAAAGAGTACCGAAGAAAATAAGAAAAATGTTGGTTACGAAAAATTATTGAAGTTTGATATGCGGCATTGGACGTAGAGAACATGTCTCTTATAAAATGAGGGGTAGTTCAATATCAAAACAGGAAATTACTTTATTCAGCAACTTTTTATATAGTGTCGTCACTATGGACAAGCCACCATATTTGTTTAAAAAAATTAAATTCAAGACAGATGTTCATTCCATTAACGTACGTTTGAAGGGTACTTTGACTCCGCTGCTCCTTCACCTTGAGCAATTCAAAAGCTACACCTATCAAGTTACTAAAGTGTATAATATGATACCGCCTGATATAAAAGCAATTGGTTGTAGTTTACTAGTAACGCTCTCAGATTTGATAGAAGATTTAAAGCTATTGGCAAGATTCGCGACGAAGGAGTACTGTTGGCCCGGAGGACCTAACTCAGCGTGACGACTTCAGGTTCTACCACTTCTCTTGCTGCTTTTCTATTTATTATAGGTCTTATTAGTTGTAAATTTTTCTTTATGTACCTCTTGACCTGTCACCATAATTTTAAGAACTTGTTTTGATGAATTTGAACAGTTTATTATCAATTACTCGAATGTTCTATTAGTTGGTGGTTTTAAATTGTATTTATTTTTGCGGTATCAATAATAATAATTGATGTCTTTATTTCCTTCACTTTTCAAACAGTAATAATATAGGAAATTAGGCGGTGTTCAGGCTGTTATTATTTGCTATGCCTGTTCTTCCGCTGAACGTCAAACTTAAACTACCTAAATATAATGGAGAGAGAGAGATGGAGAGAGGGGGGTAGAGAGAGAGAGGGGCAGAGAGAGAGAGAGAGGGGAAGAGAGAGGGATAGTGAGAGAGAGATGGAGAGGCAGGGAGAGAGAGGGGGAGGATAACTGTACTAAGAAGCCTACGTAATTAATAAAAAGAACAAAGGAAAATATGCCACATCGCCGATTACTGAGACCATGTCTCCTATTCCGCTGCCCTACTCGAAGAATTTCTTTTTGAATTCGTTAGTACGATTACTACTGAAATAGTTCTTGTGGCCCAACGATACTACTTCGTCGTGAGTTTTGCCGGTACCTTTAAGTCAAATTGGAAGACGTGGAGAAAATATTCCTCACTGGAAATGTCTTCAGACAGCCAGGTTTCAACCAAACAGCTGACATCAAAAGCCGTCTATGAAACGTTTTGTACAAAATCATTCTTTCCAAATGCAACTCTTTCAAATTTATTTCCCTCGCCCTACGTAAAAATAAAGGGATGAAACAACGGCGATCTTTTTTGCCGAGCCTTTCCGTTTTATAAAAGACCGAACGCGAGTAATTTATCTTCAATTCCCGACAAAGCCACCTCCGCCCGCCTTCCATGATCCGAATCCGGCAATTAATTATTGTTTCTGTATTTTAAATACGCCGATTTTGCTTTCTCTCGGCTTTCTCTTTCTCTCCGGCTGCCTTTTTTCTCTAGCTTTTCGTCCCGATTCCGCGTAACCAAAAACAAACGTTGCGTACGAAGTTATTTGCTTAAATCCCTTTTTCGCTTTTTTTACAGCTCCTAATACCCACCTATCTATCCCTTTTTTTCTCTCGGTAAAGCGGGATAAAATTTATTTCAAACGAGTGGCGCGCCCTTCCGAAAATTAAAACTCGTATTTTTCGGCATTGGGCCGTGGTTTCCGTCGTGTAGTTTTACGGCGCTCTTAGTTCGTAGCGAAGGAACCTTTCGACCTTAGGAATTAACGAGGATCGGCTTCGGAGGGAAGAACGTTAAGAGAATTAACGCTAATTTTTTGTGCGATTTCTATCTTCGCTTCTGGGACCTGTTCGCAAAGACTTTTAATAGCGTAGCTTTCGATTCTTTTACTTTACGAAAATGCTCTTCTAGTCACCTATTCCCAGTAATAAATTGAACTATTTCCTACGAGCTATACGCGCAAAGGTTATGTGAGATAAAAAGTATAGGAATTAAAGGCTCTCATGAAATGGTGTTAAGAGCTTATCCATGGACGTATCTAGGTAACATTTTTTTGCTTGTATATTAAACTATATTCAACAAGAATACTTAATCTAGTGGTTTTAAAAGGATAGATTTTGATGTGAATATTGTAAGAATCATGCATGATAATATTGTGCACAATAGATTGATTCTAATGGAATTCCCAGAAGACGTAAACAACATAAAACAAGAAACAAGCAACAACACTTGTAATGTCCATCGCTGAGTGTTCAAATTACGAGTAACGGCAGCTGATTCAATATTATGTACACATATGTTTATTGCTTCTTCCCACCTAGAAAGATGTAATAATACTATAGAGTAATGCAAGCAGGAACAAATCGTTGCTATGTTGTAATATTATTTCACGATTTACCTTTACAATTGCTGCATGGATGAAACTTTGCGAAACTTTTGCTTCACGGTATTTAACGCAAGTCGTCTCTTTTTCCCACTTTTCCTATACGTAACAACGTTGATTTTGTGTTTTAGAGTTACAATACCTTCTTCTGGTATACGCTCCTCTTCTTCAATCTCTACTGCTTCTAATGCTTTCTCCCCTGTGGTCGCATGCATCTCTTCTACAAATTTCTCGGAGTATCGTCTATGCGGCCTCGACAATTGTAGCATTGTACAGGTTCAGCACCGTAACATGGAGACAGCAGGGAATTTACAATCTTTCAAAAGGGACGCCAAGTTCAAACAGTAGCAGCGGCGTGCATAGTCATTCCACATAGTACACACAAGTAAATGTTGAAAGTGTTCTGAAATAAATTCTAGAAAAATTTAAATTGTGTCTTTTACTAAATGACACTAAATGAATATTTAGTGTAAGTGTAGTAATTGCGTATAACTAAACTAGTTTATTTTGTAAATATTAATTAATTGTCGATTGTTTGCATATCGCAAATCTTGTGTTACGTCTATGACCACAGTAACCAATGCTCTCTCATTCACTGACCTCGTCCTAATACACGATTGGAATGCACCCGCTGTTGCCATCCTACAGCGATTTGCCTATACCAGTTTCCAGTTTTGATAACGATGTTTCTCTTTGAGCATCGAGAAGGATTTCTTTTAATATGTCATGCGATTCGATTTCGATGGTGTTGGTAGATGTGCCATTATTGTTATTGGCGACGTTACCATCAACAAACGAATTACATTTATAATATATTTTTAACACTTATGGTCTAATACATAGCCAACCAGTACTTTTATTATTAGTTCTAAGTGTAACGATTATGTGTGTATACTATTTCCTTATTTAATTTCACTTTATCTTTTTTATAAAAAGATAGTTACTGTTTACTCGTCGAATGTTGCTTTCTTCAATAACCTATGTCTTTTTGGTAAACAACCTAATCTAATGGAATCAATAGAGTAAATGTAATTAAAAGGAAATTTTATATTACTAGAAAATAGGTTGCTTCTGCACTGGATAAGAAAATTGTTATGCTTGACATTTAAACCATCTGCTTAAAAAGATTACATAAAAATGTGGGTATAGTTAACTTTTTTCTTGGCTGCTGAGTAAATCTCATTCAAACAAACCATTTTTTCTCCACTTTTTACCATAAGAAAATTTTGGAAAATGTTCAATTTCCAAAAAATCATTTCACGCATTTAGTGCTTTTCGAAGAAGAAAAATTGCGAAGTGCATATCTATATGTGATCTATATACATGTTCCCAAGGTTTGTTATTTTCTTGAATTCCGTAGTCCAGGATCGTACCTTGTTAATGTTAATATTATCGTAAGTAAAAAATTATTCACGCGAAAAGAATTAAAAAAAATCTCCTTAAATACTAATAAACGAACTACTTCCGGAATTGGACCATGTCATGATGAGATATATATAAAAAGAAATAATAGTAAGAGGAGAAAGAAAAATAATATTTAAATAATTCTTTCTTTTGTATCTCTTTTTCTTGTTATTTTTCTTTCTCCTCTTACTCTTATTTCATTTCTATATATCTCACCATGTTACGATCCAATTCCGGAAGTAGTTCGTTTATTACTAACTCTGGCCGTGGAAGCCTACGTATTCATTTCTCTTTAAATACGTTTCGTAAATTATTTCAAGCGATTCTAATGACTAATGGTTGTGTATGCCAAATATTATCAATACTACCTGTGCACATGCCAGACAAGCCTGCTCGTATACATAACACTTTTCTTTTCTTTTTGACGAAATTATTTAAACGGAAACAGTTGTAACTGACAGTGGTTTTCCATTTGCAAGAACTTATTTTGAATGGCATTAGTGCAAATTTGATTTGATGATTAAATTTTGGCATGAGTTCTAACGAAATGGCCTATTCCGCATCTAGGATATTCCAATAAGTCAGTAAACCAACTAAACAAATTGCACCCGTTCCTTCGTCACAATGCACAAAGCCATACCGATCACCTCTAAATCACGGCTAAATTTTAATTAATGCCCGTTTCCTCTTTCTTATTAGCCCTTTCACCTATATACACACAATCTCTCACCGAGCTTTTCCAGGCGGCCTAATAGCCCTCTTTTCCTATACTAACGCACAGCTGGATTGCACGGAAGTACGTTGAATCCAATAAGCGTTGTTTAATTGAAACGATTATTCCCTACGCGAAAGGTTTCGACGTGTATAATTCTGAATTACGTTCGATTGCGACTTTTATCGCATCGAAGTCGAACGTATTATCCTTATAAGCAACTTGCGAGTTCTATAATTGAAGATTAGAAAAATGTGAAGTAAAGATAAAAACCGTTATTTACTTGTTTTGTTGACGGAATAGCTTACTAATTTTTTTTTAATCCTATGTCCTTTATACCTTGCGGTGCCGGACTATTTATTTTCTTATTTTTATCTCCCATAGGTTCCTGTTCTGAGCCAGTTGTTTGGCTTCAATCCGTCCCATACTTCTCTTTTCCAATGTTCTATACACCTGCTCCTTCCAGGTGTTTCGGGGTCTACCTATTCTGTTTTGGCTTCAAATATCCTCTTTGTGATTCGATCTTCTTCCATTCTGTGTAGATGTCCAAGCCATCTCAGTTGTCTCTATGATTATTTCTATTGGCTTGATATTTAGACTATTAGTGATTGTCGTGTATCTGATTCTGTCTCTTCTAGTTACTCTTTCTATTCTTCTTAGCAATCTCATTTCCATGGCCGTAACTCTGCTTTTGATTCTATTCGTGGTTATTCATGACTCACTACCATATGTTTTCAAGCTTTATTTTGCCAGGAAATTTATTTTTATTTCATATATTTCCACTAATGTATACATTTCATATTTGTTTATGTTTTTACAACTATATCTGTTAGGATTGTTAATATTACTTTGTTTCTGTCACTTATTTTTACTCTTATATCGAGCACATGTTATTTTATAACATATGTGTACATTGGGTATTATATATGTATGCATTTAAGAAGTCACAATATTAATTCTAGAAGTGTCTAAAATTAGATCCGTTAAATATAACTTCGTCGAACGAATATCAGTAGTTTTCAATGTTCAATGTTCAATGTTTTCAAGTACGTGAGGTCGGCTCCCGTTTGACGGTCGGCGTGGTAATAATGATCATTATCGCAAGCGTGTATTCTCGGTCTTTTTCGTAACATCGGAAATCATATGGCGATCTCTCGGCCTTCAATTGATGGTCGCCTAGGCCACAGCGCCCCTTATCGTTTGTACGTTCTTTCGATCTTTTGTTGAGATTTTGGTGACAATCAGGCTGCAGCGGTCACTGTTCTTCAAAACAGGAAAACATAACTGGTAGTTTTTGAAGATGAAGTTATACGCAGACTGTGTAATGAAGAAAAAGAAGCAGTGTGTGGTATTAAGTAGAAGATTTGCTGTACACTCTATCAAATATTGTTAATAAAACTAACTTGCCTTAACAAAGATGGCCATATTTTATTTTAAAATCCTTGTTTTGTTAAAGATACGCACTTTAAGATCTTCTAGTAATTTTTGGTCATTGTCTTCTGAATCCTATAAAGGCGAGTAATCCAAGGCATGGAAAGCATCCCTAGACCAAAGTGTTTTCTGAATATCAAGAATTGCGTTCTTTATTTGGAAAGCAATTTTGGTCTGATCTATATATACCGATGTTTATTTCATTATTCTGAAGAATGTTTGTTTAGTTTTCCAATTTTCTTGTTTCTACAGAATATGTTCTGTGTTCTAAGTATAGACTTGAAACTAAGCAAATTAGACCCCGCTATTCTGAAAGCGCTGTGACAAGCTTATTGTCGTAACCAAGCTCTAAGACGTGATGAAGTTCGAGCTTTGCGGCGCGCATACCAATATTTAGATCACAGAGCCGACACCCCGTCAAAGCAACCCTAACGTTCCTTTGCCGACACATATGAGATTCGTATAGATGTACTACAATCAAGCGACAAAAGAATATGGTAGTATTGGAGTACTGTGTGCGCTGAAGGAGGAAGGGATGTTCGTAATAAAACTAACTGTGATTAAAACTGTGAAATAATAACTTTATTTTTTTGTATCTTATACGTTATACTTATGTATAATATAATCTCTTTGGTTTATATGATAATGCAATTAGAAAGGAAACAATATGCTGCTATGTACGATCTCTTTGTTTTAATGTGATTTGATTCGTTTTTGTGTGTGACTGTGTGTATGTGTTATTTACGTATTAACTTGATTCGAAATCATTGAAAAATATATTGTTAAATATAACGTAATGTAAATGACTTACTACGATTTGCAGTTAGTAGTAACGAATGAACATCTTTTTTTTTTGCTTTTTGGACAATTTAAATTAGTGTATAATACAGCATTATGTTTTATATTTGTGTCGATTGTATTTCTCATCGTTAATGAGAATGAACTAAACGTTACGTGGAATTAAAATTTGTACAAGCATGTAGTAGAAACAAAAAAGTTCTTTTCTTCTATTTTACGTCTTACATTAACATGAAGAAAAAATTATTATAAACTATACAATAATAGTTAAACTATGTAGTACTTAGTAGATAGGTACATTTATTATTACATTGCTTGTTTTCTTGAATCGTATGTATATCTCTTCGTATATATATATATATATGTAATATTCCTTTTACGATTCTACTTAATCATACACAATGTACCTTTGAATAAATTGCTGCAAATTAGATACATTTTTGAGTCGTGTAAGTTTCATGTAAAGCTGCAAACTCTATTCGATTATCACAAGGAAAATCATTTCACCTCCATATAAATAGAATCTCATTATTCAAGAGAATCTTACAGAAATAAATCAAGAAACATAATCGATACTTTACATAATATCACAGTCGTGAGAGCCTTCGCCCAATCAAATATTCTTTTTCTATTCAACCATAGATTTCTTTAATGAACTGACGTTTTTTTTTGTTAATTTCGTTTGTGGTGATTTTATTTTCATCCTGAAGCGTTTATAGTAAAATAGTTAAATATAAAATCACCTCCTGTGTAATATTCTTTAACTTAAAAGAAAATATATATACAAAAACGCAATTAGGATAATATCGAAAATCCCAACGTGCAACTCAGATCAAAATGAACTGATCTTCCATAGCCCACTGCGATAGATCAACCAATAAAAGCAGTAGCAACTTTCTAACAAAAATACAGGAAAGGCCTAATGGTAGATGTCCAACAATTGTAAGATAATTACAATAACAAGGGTTTCAAACAGTACCAAACAGCCTACAAATACCGCGTGAACAAATCCCACATAAAATGAGACACAAGTGAAGCAACAAAATGCTCAGAGAGATAGTTGTACTAATGATAAATGTAAGAAAAGTCTAAGTAAGGTGCTCTACGATGTGGAATGGTAATTAAATGACAATCTTACATTAATTCTGTGAACATCAGAACGGTACCTGATTTTGTTATACAAGTATGGGAACTTATGAGAGATGCGACCATATTTAGGTAGACCGCAAATAAATCATAAATGTTTTGAATTATTTGAATACGCAGTATAATAATAACGTCAAGAAAAGGAGATATTAAGGGAATATGGTAACTAAGATGCGAAAGGACCGATGTATCACACATTATTTTAATTTTCATAAACAATTTATGAGGACATAACAGTTTCAAAGCAGAGTAGGAACGCTGAGCACATTTTGAAATGTGGATTTTGAGTCGCAATACACAATATCTCATAACTGCTTACAACTTGAATGGAGTCTTTCAAACTACTATTATTACCGCTGGAAAGTAAGACAGATGATTTGTCGCGGTTAAGAATGGATAATTGGTATCTCTGCAAATTTTTATTAATTGAAGAAACCGTAGAGCTATGAACAATAGATTTGTGTATCATTTGCATACATTTAATATCAACATGTTTTGGGATAGGACATAGTAGAGGAGGTACATATAGTAAATAAAAAGGGATCGAGAATAGAACCCTGAGGAGGACCACCGTCAAGGGAAACCTAAACAAACAACTCGATCTGCATTCTAACTTTCTGACGTTTGTCGACTAAATATTGTCTAAAAACCTGAATAACAGAGTCTTCCAGTCCAATATATCTTAGAATTAAAATTTAAATCTAAACTAGTAAACCGGTTGGTCAAATCTTAGCATCCAGATGTGCTCTTAAATGGTTTTTTTCAACGTTGTTGAAAATCTTAGATAGGATAGATAAAATGCTGATACGTCGAAAATCCTTATATTGGCTAACAACTCCAGTCCTTGCTATAGGTGTAGCAAGTGCGATCCTCCAAAGATTAGGGAAAAGTTCTTCCAAACAAAGAAATGATTGTATTTGCAATGAAAGTAAAATACATGAACAACACATTCTAGTAAGTTCAATATTAAAGTCATCTCCACAAAGTTAGAGACAGACGAAAACACAAATAAACCTGCTAATTGAGATAGTTTTTATTTAAATAATACCCCTGAGAAATATAGCCCGGCAGAGCACCCCTAGGCATACAATTAGCAAAAAAGATCATTAGAATCGTTAGGTTTTAAGAGATTCTTAGGTATATGAATCGGCATATTTCTATAAACGTACATAAATATATATGAACAATATTCATTTATGCATGAGAAATTATAATACTAGGAATACCTTTTGACAGAGGAAATTGTTATCCTTATACCAGATAAAAAAGACCTTTCACAACTTTCTAAGAAATAATAATAATAGTGATTTACTTGTCCAACGGGTAATCAATTGCAGGTCAAATATCTATAAATCCAAAAGCGGTAAGTTTCTTGAGCAACATTCCGTGGTTAATGGTATTAAATGCTTGATTAGGATCTGTATAGATCACATCTATTCGACCTTGGTTATCCAGCTATTGACAAACAGACTGTGTTAGCGTCATTAAATTTATTACTGTTGATCGTCCACGGAGAAATCCATGTTGGCGAAGAGAAATAAAAGCCCTCGTGTTGTAAATAACATTCTCAAAAGCCTTTGTAAAGTTGGAAGATATTGAAATTGGTCTGTAGTTTTTCAATTGTGGTTTTCCATCATTCCTAAAAACAGAAAAAATCTCGTTCTTCGCCAACGTCGTGGAAAATCAGCAGATTTGTAGGATAGGTTAATGATATAGGCTAAAAGCTTGACCAAAGCACATCTCACATCATGCACAATAATGCTTGGAATGATATCATTGCCACCACTAAAATCTTGACGAAAAGCAGCCATTACTTTACTTAATTCCACTTCGTAACGCTAGCTAATAAAAAGAAACATGGGCGGATATAAGCTGATTAGACGAAAATGGAGAGCTAGGTTAGTATACCGAAGAAAACATATCCTGTGGTAGTTCTAGACGTACACTGTTGTAAAATAATGTTCCAAGAATGCGAGTGTTTGCATGTCTATTCTCCACAAAATCGAAGATAATTTTACTTAATGCAAATGCGTTTTAGAGGCGTTAGAGATCAACACCTTACCAACGGTTTCCAGTCGTTTAAATTCATTATAAAAAATGTCTTCTTTTGTAACTTTTCGTTGACTTCTATAATATGTTTTTAATTTTAGGAGATGCATCACGTTTTCGTTAAACTGAGGAGAATATCGAAGCTTTGTGTCGGTTGAAAGTTTTGGCACAACAGAATCAAGCATCTCATACAAAATGTTATAAATACAGCAGCCGATGTTATTAAAAGCTTCCGGAAATAGCTGGCCTGTCTGTAAAATATCAATACTTAATTTGTCGTAATCAGTTTGTCAGGAGTTGTACCATATATCGTTGTTGAATAAAAAATTCGAAACTAACGAATAAGATGGAAAACAAAGACTGAGTGCACTGCATTAAATGAAGATAGAATATTTTTTGGTACTTATAATATTTCAAAATGTGCGTTAAAATTTGGGTAAGTCTTTTTAAAACACCCTGTCCAACGTAACAATGGTTAAATCTAGTCGAGTAGGCCTTGTCAAGACTAGCTATAAAAGAAATTTAAAGTGACAATAAACTTCCTTTTGTATTTCAAGTTTTTCTTTCTTTAAACAAAAAAGATCGCTAAGTTTGTCCATTCAGACCCGTCAGATCGAAATTGGATATTTTATTTCAAGACACGACAACTTGTCTGCCTGACGAGAAAGAAAAAAACACAATTGCGCATCGAAAACAAATTTCGAACGAATATCCTGAAATTCATTTATTTATCGCGCCGATGTTCTTCCGTTGTTTTTCTCGCAGAAGATCGACGGAAAGAAACGAAGAAACGAGCAAGGAGGAAAAAAAGACAACGGTTACTACTCCCTGACTGGATCGCCCAATTAATCGTGAAATATCGCAAAAAGTTAGGTTAGATAAAGCATAATTCGTGAATAAGTCATTTCTTTATCCCTCGTTGTTTTTCGTCCCTCGTTCTATTTTAGATTTTCTGCGTCTTTCCCCTTTCTACCGGAAAAAGACGGAACGGGCGATTTAATCAACAGAACATCGTCGGAGAGATTAAGATAACTTGTTGTTCTTGTTTTCTCGTTTTGTTTTTGGGCAAACGCCCGCGAGAGGTTGCTATTTCATCGTATATACATGAAGGAAGCCGGTCTAGTTCTTCTTCGGGAAATTGGTAAAGTTTTTGTTGTTATTGTCGTTGGTCGCGAGCAAAAGTTCGAAAATAAATAGCGCCTATATTCGCGGTGAAGTTCAACGAACAATATTAGGATATTAATTTTGTTTATGGATGAGTGAGTTTGCCCGGGGGCGAAATACGTACAAGCTAGTTGTTAACTGACACAGAGGCGACCGGATAGGATAGATATATCGTCTACCGTGCATTATCTCAACCATTGTCTCGTTTGGCGCAGGTGAACGGACTTTCTTAATTTAGGAAATAACCTGCAGGGAAAATCCGAGCAAAGTTTGCATGGGATACGTTGACGTGATATATTTATAGGGTTATTTGTTTTGTAACGTTGAATGGAGAAATTACTTTTGATAAACTGAAAGATATAACGACAAGCATTTAATCCAAAAGGCAGGGATGGCATTAATCCTCTTTTGTAGGAATTTGGGAAATTAGGGGAAACCCAAGAAAGAGTCCAAAAGGTAAGCCAAAAGCTTTCGGTAATAAAACGATTTTAACAGGAAGTAAAGGTTTGAAATTAATGAAAGAGTGTTTAAAGCTACCTTTAAAGAAAAGTACGATGAGTTGTCATTTTAGCACGAAACGACTCCAATGGGATATTTACAGGAATAATAATTAATACAGGTATTAAAGTGCTTAAATGCGTGTTATTACTTTGATTATAATAATTGTATATTATCTATATTTATTTTTTATACGATGTGCAATATTTACGTAGTAGTTAGCCAGAGGAAACTTTTTTCTATTTAATATATAGTTTATGTTCTTTCGCACGTATATTTAAACATATCCTGGTTAAATCTATATAACATCTTTCACATGAACTGCAATCGATCTTATAGATTCCTGATTTTTCTCGAATGTCTTCATTTTTTTCTACTTTATTTACGAGTTGGCCTCTTAATTTTACCAAAAGGTTTTTATAAATAATGTTCTTTTACATTGCCAGCAACTATTATTTATTGCACCAAATAGAAAAAAGCTTTATATATAATAAATTAAAAGGTAGAGCCAATTTTATAGAACTGATGGTATACTCGCAATCGTTGACATAACATTAGTTAACAGATCCTCAAGAATAAAGCCACTGTTCCTCCAAGTAAGATTTCTGATTAGTTTTTGAAGTTTATTGGAGCAGTCCACTTTGACAAAACGAAACATCAGTAATAACAACAACACCTGTACCAGTTTTCTCGTCATTTCTGTCGCGCCAGATGCTTTATCTGGCGCGACTTAATCCAACCATCCTAATAGCCATCTAAATTCGAACCGAATTTACCGATATCTATACACAGATTAGATTCAGGAAGGTAAATTTACTCGGCATTTACGCAAATTAGCGGCGAGGTCTTGCGGTTTGATTAATTTTATCATCGATGTAATAGGTCTCGGAAACGATTTGTCTCCGGGTTAATCCCACTAAGATGTTCGAGGTTCTCTTATTTAACGTTGGAATGTAAGCTCTTTGGGAATATCGCGAAATAATTTGGTTTAATTTTAATTTAATTCACTTGATTTAGAATTAGTTTGAATTCGTCCTGTTTAAGATACTTCGATTTGCCTTTTCTATGAATTAAATGTTCATCAGGGGGGATATACAATTAAGAATAAAACTCAGGTTACTATTCCAAGTACTCCCTTACGTGTGAGGTCGACAATAATGTGGAATGAGGGAAGTTATTCTCTTTTATAGAACTGACCTGATGACTAAAGATGCTCGACAGCGCAATCATCTTGAGAATGATGCACGTATTCCTGTAGAATTTGGAATAGTTTGCTTTATGAGGGATTAATTTTTGTTCGTATTCCAAACTAGCAATACTTTGCATGGTTATTGATAGGTTTCTTTTAATACTTATTTGCGATTAAAGCAAAGATTTTGCAAAATTATTTTATTAAGAATGCGATGCGGCTCTAGAAAAGATTCGAGTTGGCCAGTTATAATTTACACGATTAGACTAACGCTTTTACCGAAACTGTAGTTAAAAAAGTTTAAAAAAAGATACCAAGAAAATTAAAAAATCAAGAAGATTTTGTGGTGATGTCAGAAGAAACACATAGAAGAATAGATTATATCAAAAAGTCTTCTTTTCTGCAATGGTAACATATCCAAGTTATATAGTTTATAACGACTACAGTGGAATTATGAACAACGTATAAAGTAATAATGCTGTTCTTTTAAATAACCGAAATAGAGCAGTTTACTATGGAACGTAAAATTAATCAAATTTATTGTGCTTGTTCTCATTTAATTTTTAAGTTTATATCTAGCTTATTTCTGTTCATATTTTAGTTGTGTTCATGTATTTCCTGTAATTGGGTGTATACCTGTTGGCAATAAATATTATTATTTCCCAATCTGCATTTACGTGGAGATATTCCTCTTCGATTTTACATCCGTCAATGTAATATATGATTTAATACGAACTTATTGTTATATATAATATTTAAGGATTAAATTTAAAAAACGTCTACCTCTATTTATTTGACCTTATTGAACATAATGAGTTCTTTAGGATAAAGTGTGTTTCTTCAGTCAAAGGAATACGAATTTTCTGCAACCATTTCCCTTTTACGTACAGCCCTTACTACACACTTATTTTGCAGACGACCACGCACTTCAAAATAATCTTCTGCGCAGTGTACGTGCCTCTATATGTTCTACTTCAGATACATTTTAGATTTACTCCAACAACTCCCCAAGTCATTCTAACGTAGTCTAGATACTGTAAGTACAACTAAATCGAGTTTGACTCGGGCAGCGCGTGGACTTGACCGGACTTCAAGTTAAGCCTTCGTAGGACTGGAGGATTTGGGGGCTAAGGTAAGCGCGCTTTCGACTTCCGAAGCTCCGAGCTGCAGCCAAAGCCGTATTCCTTGCGGACAGCGGACTTACGATGGTCGACTGGATTGCGGGAACTGTTTTTGGATAACGAAGTAGGTCCGGAGGTTGATATTAGGTAAACATATCCATCTATCCGGCTATAAGGGTGAGCGTCTGTTCGAAGGTGGTCGGCGGGCGATTGATAGCTTCCGGTAATCCTTTTCGAAAAGCCTTCGAATATCTTCTCGTTTGTACGGAAAGGTAATTGCTTCGATCTTCGCGGAGGATAATTGAGAATCGTGTTCGTAAGGTTTTTGTTTTCCGTAAATGACTCCGTTTAATTTGGTAGATTTTATTGTTATCGTGTTTGTCTTGGTCGAAATGAGCATTGGTACAATTTGTTCCTTAAACAAGTTTTCACAGTAATCGTGTAACTTTATCATTTAACTTACAGGTGAAGAATAGAAGGTAATATCTTGTACATGTTTTGCCATAACGAAGCAAATATTGTCTAATATGATAAGTTAAGAGGTATAACTGAACGAAACAAAATTAGGAACATGAATACAACAGTCGAAAGTAACATTGGTTTTTGCCGTGGTAAAGCAAAACTTTTGTGAGCACGTTGTTAAACCAGTAGCTAATAGAGACGGAAAATCGGAACGAAGGTGTTTTCGTATTAGGCAAAAACTTTTTACTGTTGTGCAGCTCCAACTACCATGTTCCAATGTGCCAACAAAGAAATTTGCAATTAGGAAATCATCTAAAATTATAATGAATCGTGTGGACAAAAGTACTTTGTTGACATTTTCTGTATTATTATAGATTATTTATTTAATTTGCTGATTCACTATGTCTGTACAGATAAAACAAAGCATTAGTAACTAATAGAATCCATTCCAACTCCAAATTACGGAATAAACAAAATAGTAAATGTATAATATATAGGGGACATTGCTCCAGACTGCTATAATAACATTTCGTAGCTAATAATTTCCTAACCTGACAGTTGTAAAGGCTTGCCTCTTCATATTCATTTGGCAGCTTGTTTCTAACTACATATTCCAAACCACTGCTAGCTACTTGAAGACCAAACTTCAGGCACAAGAAGTGTATGTATACACTCCTTGTGTGTTTATTTTCAATGAAATACGAGAGGGCGCTTAGTAGTCTTTATGTTTAGTATTTTTCGTATTGAAAAATTTCAGTCATGTAAATAATCTATTCTGATTACTCCATATAATTTTATTTTATTTGCGACTTGTTTCGGGGTTGAGTTACCCCTTGTCCTAAGCAATGACGGTAATGCAAACGTCGTTAAAATTTACATATTGAATTTTTTACGAAAACTCCAAAACATATTTCAAATTTACTTAAAACATTACATAATAGCCATAAACACATTAAAATTATATTAAATCTATTCAACAAACTCAGCAATGAAAGTGCTAGAAAATAAAATGTTAATCTAAGCATTCAGATAACTTCTTTGAAACGATTGTTTCAAGAAAATTAGATCTGATGTGAATTGCTGTTTCTATAATTACTATGATAGAAATGATTTTAAAAATTTAAGCAACATATATAACAGTGTAGGTCGGTAAAATTTGGATGTTACCTGCGTCTCACCGATACAGCTAACATCATAAACGGCTATACTTGCTATAAAAACATAATAGCTTTAATATTTAATTTTTTTTAAGTGTTTGTGGCTATTATGTAATATTTTAAGCATGTTTTAGAGTTTTCGTAAAAAGTATAATATATAAATGTTAACGACATTTCCAAGGTTTCCATTATTGCCTTGGAGAAACCATAACCCAACCCCGAAACATGTCTCTAGTGAAATAAAATTATAGGAAGTAATTAGAATATATCTTACTTGATTAAAAATTTCCGATATAGAAAAGAAATTACTACAGTCAATGAAAAAATAACAATAAAACTAATCTTTAAGGATATGAAAAATGGTTTTGCATGAATCTGTTGCTTGTAATACTTCTAATATTTGTAAAATTTGTTTTTCTTTGTGCAGTGAAACCAGCTATAGCATTAGGTAATATACTCCACGGTAGTATTCCGTGATTTAATTTGGACTGTACTTCTAAATAGTTTATAAAAAGCAGAGCATCCAAAGGTAAGCTGTTTTTTGGGCTTCTGAAAAGAAATATTTTGGTATGTAAGTGATGGTAGTATGGATGCAATTACCGTCCAATAATAAATTATCTCACAAAGCTATTCATAAAGAATTGATTTTACCCAATTATTGAATACACAAGTAATATTTTCTAGGTGTCGTCGATAATGAAAAATCAAGAAAATCTGTTTTGCTTTCATTAAGGGTTAAAAAATACGAAACCAATTGGATAAGCGTTCGATTGCCAAATTTGCTATTTAGCCTATACCACTGTTTACTACATTTTATCGGCTGTTTTCCAACAGTTTCAAGTATCAACCTGCGAATGAAGGTTTAGTTTTGTGCGGCTGTAGTTTTTTCTTCATGATTCTGCTGTATTTGTAGCATGGATTTACTTCTTCTTCCCGACTTTTTGCCTTCAAATGTTGGAAAGAATCAAGAAAACTTAATAAGAACAGAAAAAAGGAAATGTTAAGAAATGTGGATAATTAATACGTGACCCAAAGTCCCAGAAAAGATCTGGTCAAAAAACTAACAGAACTAAGAAAATATACCAAACAGGGCGAAAATGGTGAAGAGCAACAATTTCTACACAAAATGAAGAAGAAACTTTGGAGAATAAGAGGTAAAGACATGCAGGGAATACAGGAAAACGGTTCAGAAAGTAGTTGAAATACTATAAAATCAAATTTTCAATTTCAAAAAGTGCATATGGAAAGAGTTCAATAAAAATAAACTGGAAAGAAAATAAACCATATGCCATACTTTTCAAAATGGTTCAGAACAGGTTCAGTGCCACGATTATCAGAAAATTTGATACTTTTACCATGTAACATAACCTTACTCCAATTTACTAAGAATGAACGCGTTATATAACGCTTTGAATGTATCGATCTTGGTGAAAGGATTGGTAACTATAAATGAAGCCAAGGTTGTGAGCTGGCAAACAATTGTTCGATGTGGCTGATGAAACTAACATACGTGTCAAATGTGGAAGTATACCGGATATTCTAAACATGCCAGAGTAAATAAACTTGCATATCCTACGGGTTAGATTTAATATTACCTTTAATACGATACGAGTAGAAATGGTATGAATCGCGTATTTGATGAGAATTCGCAGATGTTTGGGTACATCTAGATAATATACATGTATATAGAATTGCAGTTGATGTAAATACAGTTCAGGTGTGATTACCTTTAACCATACTCGTACATATCATAATGTAATTTCAAACATTGGCGATGGAAAATAACAACTTTCGGAAATACAAGAGCTTCAATTAAACAATTTTTCATTTGGGGCGAGTTTTGATTGCATGAAAGTATGAAAAGCACTCCCCACGCTCTTCAATTTATTAACGGATACTTGTCTGAGCAAAATATAAATTAATTACTTCAGCCTACATATGTGTGAGTTATCATCGTTTTTTTATGGCGGACCTACCAGCTATATACCTAAATCCATTTTTTACGCTAATCAGTGAATGTATCGAAATATGGAAAAAGCGATATTAAACCGTTGTTGATGCAGATATTTTTACATTTTGCAAGCATATAGAAGCAGACTGATGTTATTAATAGAAAAAAGCAATCTCATTTCTCAAAAATGAACTCTAAACTTTTTATAACCAAAAACTTTCGGTTTTTGTCTTTTGGCCTAGTATTTGGGCTCTGATATTTTTAATTTGAGGAGAAAAATACCAAAGCGCAAATATTTAAATTAGACCCAGGCGTTCTATCGATTCTTGTAATAAACCGTAAAAAACTAATCATTCTTTTAGCAGGTCTCTTGATTCATAATTAAACCTACCTCGGTTACGGAAAGACTGCGTATTGCGTACAGATGCAGCGCCGATGTTTTTCGAACAAACAAATTAATCTATATTCATTATTCATTGGTATTCATGGAAAAAGTGTGTTTGTTGCCAGTAATGAAATGCGAAAAAGGGAGAGTACGAAAATGATATACTTGTCGACGAAAGATATTACCTACGAGGGACGCAGTTTTTGTTTGCAATTAATCCTCTGCTCCATTTGCGGGTTCTTTTTATTATTTAATGCTATTCTTTTTGCTTCTCGTGTGTTAAATAAGGTCAGCGTTAAGAAACATTAAATTAGGGACGTTTTCGTCGTTGTTTTCCTTGTATTCCTTTATGGAATTGAGAAATTATCAAATAAACAAAAATCAATGTACTTTTAAATAAAATGAAGAAATTTCGATCAAAACCACACCGCATTATAATGCGGTTCAGGATGAGACATGGGCTAACAGCCAAGAATCGAAACCAACAGATTACAGGCGCGAAAATATCAGAACCAACATATATATATATATATAAAGGAACCATTTCGACTAGGTTTCACTCATCTCAGTAAATCTGCTGCATACCAAACATTCTTTGCATGATAGAAGCTTATCACGCCAACTATTAGTCAACGGACTCTTTATTTTTAACCAAAAATACATTTTGAGATTACTATATTCAAATATGTAATAAAGTGAATTTGATAACTGTATCAAAATACTGAATCTTTCATGTAATAAATAAAGAAAATTTTCTATCAGCAAGAATACTTCTTCTCCGACAATAAATTAAGAGGAAACTATTTGATATTTTATCAAAAACGAAGGTAAATAGAAATAAATAAAATGAAAGAAAATTAAGATATTTTAGTAGGTCATACTAAACTCTCATTACAGTGCGTGCTGTAGATTTGATATGGACAGAATTATTCAAATTTGATGGAAGCAGTAAATACATACACTTTGCGGAGGAGAAACCCAAAAATAACACACCCTTTCCAGGGTTAATGAATTCATTGGTGAAGTCCAAGGTCTTCATTTTTGCGGTGTTCACGAAATTTTTTTTATTGTCTTCTATTAACCGGCAGACACTTTTTATAATTTAAAATTTCAAAACACACTTCGTACACTTACGTTATTATTTCATTTTTTCTTTAAACGGAAATCATACTAAGCTTTAACAGAATTAAGTAGCAAATTTAACGAGTTTTCCCAAATATTTGCAAAACTTCAAATGTTTGGGAGTTAATCCACAGGAATAATCATAAACCAATCATCTACATATATAGCTACAATTACCGGGGTAAAATTGATAGTATTAAGTATCTTTTCTAAAATTGGGTCAATGGTTAAGTAAGCTTGATGGTACTTCAAAGATTTGCTGTAGGTGTTCCATATATCTGTTTGTAGATATTATAAAAAAACAATTTTAGGAGAATGTTATTTAAGTCTTGTGTAAAGAGCCATTTATCTATAAGATGTTATAAAACTGATTCTTTAGACATATTTGTAAACAATAACAAGGCATCCAAAGAAATCACACTTATGATTATGGGATACAGTTGATGTAACTCGGCTGAATTTTTCTACATTAAAGTTAAAAGTGTTATCTAAATGGGATAAGATTCTACTAAAATATTTAGAACAGTTAACTTATTGTTGCAATTGTAGGACGTTGACGGTATATTTTTCTTGCAATTTATTAATGATTTGATCTTAGTTAGGTCTCTTTAAATATTCGGACGTTGAAAAAGATCAGAGTTTTATGAAGGAACAGCTTTCGCAAAAAAATCCAATTCATTCCAACATACTATTACGCTTTCAATGTTTTATACTTTTTCATGCAATCATTTCTATTTTGCATCGAATTCCCATTTTCACATTTTCATTCTTATATCAAGTAAAAGGTTTAAAAATCAGAGTGGAATTGTATAGTCTTTAGTAGTGAATCTTATTTATTCTGCAACGTGGTTCGCGAAGAAATAGGAGTTCATTGGAAAGTTGAAAGACTGCGAAAGAAAGAAAGAGCATCAAAATCCCTCTAATTTATCCCTAAAACTGTAGTATACTACATATATTTTAGTAAAAAACGATATCTTATAACTCGTATAAAAGTGTTTTTGCAGCAATTTAATTCAAGTTTAGAAGATGGATGTTTACTGTACAGAATCTATTTAAAAACTACTGATAATCACTAACATCACATTTCTAAGTATTTTGGTTTTTGAATATTTTTTATAATGTCATTTCTGTAATTGAGAGACCGTTGTCTTTTATTTAAATGTAGTTCAATTAGCAGATACAAAATATATATTTTTCTAATTCCTAAATTTGATCAAATTTCAATACAAGGTAGTTACCTCGAGAAGGGATGGTTTCCATTTATGATTTCTAGGTCATCTGTCAAAGTTTATCAGTATTTTGTAGACTGCGGCAAGCACCTTTGTAACATATTTAAATTACCCTGGATTCTATTTCTAATTATAAACGCATATAGGAAGAGGGAAATTTTTAAAGGAACATCCACCTTCTAAAACGTAAAACATCATTCATCGCTTAGAATTTTCCCAAAAAATAACATTTGATATGATTCTTATTATTTCGTTTTTTTCCAATACAATGAAACACTTATCAAAGGTCTTTCATCTTTGATTATTTAGACTTCAACGTCAACAATTACCGAAACAGTGTAGAATAGAAGATGTTAAATTAACAATTTTTCTAAACGTTTAACAGTCAATTCAACGTGGTAGTGTTCATGCTGGTTATGAAATGCGGATGTCCGCTGTGCTGAGTTCCTGTCTCACCGCTTTGTATGCTAAAATGTCTGTACGAAATGTATTCAGGCGGTATCGGTTGGTCCCGTTTGATAGCCCGTCGCTGCTTTTTCACTTTCAGATATCCGAGAACCGACACTAACACTATGAACACGATGAAACCCATGCAGCAGCCGATTATCAACCCAAGACGTCGGGTCAGTATCGATTGCACGCCCACATTTTGATCAGGAAGACTTCCTAGACCACCGTGGATGCTGTCCGGAACACCCAACGTGTTTACCTCTGTACATTTGCTTGTAGGAGAGTCTACGAGTAAAGGAAGCATCGCATCGGTGAAGACCTGCCAGTTATTGTTATTATTGCTGTTGTGGTCGTTCTGGCTGACGTTTTCCGTTTGCGAATTGGTGGCAAAGAAGTGAGTCTCTTGGATCTCCGGCGTCCACGACACCCAGTTTCCTAAGGCGAGAACGCAGATGAGATATTTGGTGTCCGGATAGAGCATCGACAGTTTTGTAGAACGCGAAGATCTATCCAGCATTCTTCCTTTAATCTGAAACAAGTGAAATCAAATTATCGATAAGGTTATAAGAAATGGGAAAAACACGTAGTGTAATTAATTTTTCATTATACATTGTCTATTTTCGTCAGGATCAAAGCATTAAAAGCAATATAGATTGCTGTTATTCGAAAAATAAGGAAAAGGGAGATGAAAATTTGTTGTTTTTTAAGTACAGTAGTAATAATAATAATAATAAATGCACGTTTATTTCATTAGATCAATGGTATGAAACGAAAGCAAAAAATAGAAAATTTGCCCCAAACATTTAGGTAATTTGAGTGTTTTAAAAAACTTACTAACGTTATGCAAACATGTTTACAGTAAAAAATCCTGTGTATATGTCGTCTGAGGTACATGCAAGGTGGATTTCACCAATAATTCATAATGGTGTTTTCTTGCAAAATATGCGCAATCAACAATGTACAGTGCTGGAAAGGTAAGTATACACTATTCGACGAATACATTTCTACATGGCTCTCTTCTTGTCAGGTTAAAAATCCTTTTAGATATGATATTGTATACTGAGGGTGCCGCTTGTACTTAGACTTCAGTTGATATTGTCCTTGCATATACTATTTCGGAAATCTTTTTCTGAGTATACCTATTTGCTCTTTCTAATTTAAAGCGTTGTCGAGTTACAGTCCTAGGTCCTCAGGTGTTGCTTTCTATAGAATATCCTAAGAGCATAATGCTTTGAAGCATAAAATAATCAACATTGCTAGGTGTACACATATCAGCACAGCTTTTAAAACTTGTAGCTAGTCCCTCTAGTCCTACAACGTATCCTTTAATGAAATTATTGTATTAAAAGTTTCAACTGGCTTGGTGTTGTATAGAAACACAGATTTTTTGTTTCTATAGAGGTGCTCCATGTTACCATTGGTATGATTTTTAGGTTTAGCGATAGTGTGGTAGGAGTTGAACTGATTTACTAACGTATTAACTGTCACGTTATGATGCTCACATAATTTATTAATATCTAAGTGTTTATTCCGATCTTTGCCGGTTATATTATTAACTAAACTCCATTTTACCTTTACCTTATTTTTCAGCAGTAAGAGTAAGATTTGTATTGCAATCTTTCTTAGTTTTATATATGAATCTAAATGTTTACAGTAATCTCTGTGTAGTATCGAAAATACCTCATTTTAATTTGTTTAAATGATTTTTGGTCTTTTGAAAGAGTACATTTTAGTGTTTAGGTTTTTGAAATTGATTGATTCATTTCTGAGTTTTTTTATTTTTGTTTTGTTTTTTTTTTTTGCTTTAGACTTAAATGTCTATCACTCAAACACACTTTAACTGCTTGTTTTATTTTTGTTTTAAAAGTTATTTAAGCATCCAAATATGTTTTGCAGAAAAAAATTAATCGAATAATTATTCAAAATGTTGTCCGTTGTTCGCTAAACAATGGTGTACCTCAAAACTACCTACATTTTCTTTGAATTCCACGAGAGGTTGCAGTAATCTTCTAACGAAGTTCTTCTAAATTTTGAGGTTAAGGGATAAATACAATTTAGTGCCGTCAAATCAGACCATCTGGGTGGCCATTCAACAACATTCTTCTTCGTCCTATCCGTTTATTTGGAAATACATTGTCTAACCACTGCCGTAATAGAAGAACATAATGAGGAGGTGGCCCATCTTGTTTGAAATGTACAGATGAAATTTATATAATATGTTTTTTTTTGTGATGCTCCTAAAATAGATTGACCACTTAGAAATACAAAATGCACCAAATGAAAACAAGTCGATCAATTTCAAAAAATTAACACCAAAATGTATTGTTTCAAAAGACATTAAAATGAGGTATTACTAGATACCCCTTTCCATTTAAGATTTGCAAGGGAGTTGGTCCCGGGGCCCGGGCTTAAAGTGAGTGAGTCAGTAATTGCATAAAAGGTTGTTCCCTTGATAATACTTCTTACAAATTTCAGAAAAATTTTCATAAATTTCCAGATTTCTAAAAATTTAGATGAGAAGTTTTCAAATGAACACACTGTGTATTTTGGTGAAATATTTCGAATTTATCGATATACCTTAGTTAACGCTTATCGTGTTTTGTGGTGACTTGCAAATTCGTTCAAAAGTACTATTTACTCTCACGCCTTCGATAATTTCTAGTCAGAAAACAGAACTAACAGAAACTTTATGTGATGAATATTTCTGAGGATGTTTTGACTTTAGTTACTCTATTTTTGTTTTCTGAATCTCTTTTATTTAGATATTTGCTGACGTTAATTTCTGATGTAATCGACTGACTCTAATTCTAAGTTAAGTTCATATTGTTTCTTGCTGTCAACGATTCGTTGTCCCTGTTTTCTTATTTGCTTGTGTATTGAATTTATATCTGTAGGGACATCTGGTCCTTGGTGGTTGAGAATTAACTGTAGGACACTGAATTTTTAGGAGCGATTTTAATTGTTTTATTTCTTGATAAAGATCTTTATTTTCAAATGTTATTTTCATAATTTCCTTTTTGAAAGCTGCTATAATACTGCTCATTATTTTTTCTACTGCATTCCGTATTTTTTCGTTAATAAATGCTTCTACCTTATTTGTGCCTGTTTCTTCTATATTAACTGAGGTATGTCTGTCCGGCAACTGGACATGCTTACTTCTACATAGGCTATATGAAAAAACTTTTTTACTTATTTCGACAACTTACACATCAGTAACAACCGGTGGTTTTTACATTTTCTTTTATTTGAATAGCAAAAAAATTTTTTTCTGACGTGCAAGATTTAGGAAAAAATAAAAACATTAATATGATTATCCTATGCAAACTATATGTTATTGTCATGCGTTGTTCACATCACTTCTCGTTAACACTTTAGAATTTCAATGTCCCATTTGCCCATTAGCATCGCTTAAATTAGGAAATTTTTAATTAAGACAGACAAACAAAATAGTAATACTTTCTGCATCCAAGTAATAAGCCGAGATTTTGCAATGAAAAATCAATCGTATACTAAACCGAATGTTACAATACCTGTTCACTGCCATCTATCGTGTAGTAAGCAACCTGATATCCGTACAAACCAGAATGGTTTCTGCTTTGCCAAGAAACCAGCACGGAGAAAGGTTGGATGTCCTGAATACCGAGCTTCACCACTAACGGTTGATCGCAGAATTGTTCAGGGTTCAACTCCAAGAACACCCTACCTCTCAGCTCCGGGGGATGCTCGCATCTCAAGGCCAAAGTATTCGTCCTTTCCACTAGTTTCCTATGATCTCTTAGCCATTCCCAAAGCTCTTGCGACTCGCAACTGCAGGATAAAGGATTCTCTGTAAATAAGAACAGCTTAGAATCCTACAAGTAAAAAATTGCTACTAAAAAATAGTTACCTTCAGTTCGCAAACTTCTAATCTGCGTCTCTAATGGTCTAAACGCGTTTAGAGGGATGTTCTCTAAGTAATTCCGGCTCAAATCCAACGTCCTTAACTTTTTCATTGGCTTAAATGCGTCACCTGATACCGACGAGATCCAATTCCCGAATAGGTATAGTTCCACTAGATTATCTAGATGTTGGAACGTAACCTTGCTAATCCTTCCGACTTGATTATACGATAAGTCTAAAATTTGCAACGATTTGAGGTCTTGAGGGAACTCTTCGAGCTCTTTCAGCTTATTCTGGGTCAGATTTAGTATCCTCAGGTGTATTAGTCCCTGCAATCTTTCATGCGGAAGCAATTCTAACTCGTTGACTCCTAAATCTAAGGTGAGCAGATTTGGTAAGCTGCCGAAAGCCCCTGGGGATATTCTGTTGATCTTATTCTGTCCCAAATATACGTGTTGTAGGGCTGGAAAAGTCTCAAAATCTTTACTGGTGACAATGCTCAGATTCGTCGAGCTTATATGGATCTCCTCCAGGGACGGATATCTATGAGATGCTGCTATATCGTGGATTCTAACAAGCGGATTCGCTGTTAAATTAAGCCAAATTAGACTCGGTAAAGTGTTTTCGGATAGAGCACTGGTCGGAATCTGCTTAAATTTATTCGACGATAAATCGATACGTCGTAATTGTAAGGAATGGTGGAAGAAATTAGCTGGTAGTGCAGCTAAAAGGTTATCGCTTAGATCCACCGAGAGGAGTTGACTGAGATTGGCCGAAGCAAACCCAGATAATGATGAAATTTTATTGGATTGTAGATCCAATTCCCGCAGATTCGGTAATCCGTTTAATCTAGATGCCTCTAAGGTTGCCATCCTGTTATTGGCCATGATTAAGCTCTCCAAAGTTGAGATGTTCAACAGAGCCGTATAAGGAAGCTCCAAAAAGTTATTAGCATCCAGTTTTAACTCTTTCAAGACATTTAAGCTGTAGAATACTCCGTGCTTCAGCTCAAACAAACTATTTGACCCCAAATCGATTTTTAGTAGATTTTTATTCTTGTAAAATATATTTTCAGGAAGCGAAATTATTTTACAACCCTCCATTGAAAGTTGTTGCAAAGATGGGAGACCGTTCAAATTATATTCCGCGATATCAGTAAAGTTATTATAGCCAATCGTTAAACTTCGCAATCCAGGAATATCTAAATGGTTTAAATATTTAGATGTCAAATGATTTTGCTCTAAGATTAACTCGTTGAGATTATTCAATCCTCTAAAGGCGCCGCCTTCGATTTTCTCGATTGAACAATTCATCAGGTTCAAAAAACGTATCGGTAAGCCTTCTTGGAAGATGCTATCGTGGAGGATCTTGAGGTTGTTGTGAGCTAAATCTAACACGCGCAATTTCTTTAGATTCGTCAAGGATCTCTCCTCGATACTTTCTAGGAGGTTGCTGGATAAATAGAGTTCTTCGAGTTCGTGTAGTTCGGCGAATGTACTAACGGTAACGTATCTTAGTTGATTTATACTCAAATCCAAATATTTTAAAGCTTGCATCGGTTCGAAGGCCTTGTCTTCGATGAAAGAAATGCTGTTATTCTTCAAATATACTCTTTGTATGAGTAATAGATCGCTAAATAAAGCTCTGTCTAGGCGTCTGAGTCTGTTGTGTCCTAACCACATGATCTGTACACTGCTCTGGCCGCGTAACGAGTCGTTATGCAAGGTGGTAATGCTGTTGGAATCAAGCTGTATGGAGACCAGCGAGGGTGACTCGTGCATAAAGACATCTCCGAGCTCAGTTATAACGTTGCCTTGCAGATTGATATGCTGCAGACTCTGCAGAGTTCTAAACGAGCCCGTATCGATGGAGGAGATCCAATTATTTTGCAGATGAAGCTCTAGTAGCGAGGGTAGCGGTTCGAATACTCCTCTGTAGATGTTTTGTAATCGATTGTTGTGCAGACGAATTTCCCGCAAATTCAAGGACTTATCGAAGGTACCCGGTTCCAAATCGGTAATCCAGTTGCTATCTAAACTGAGCGACGTGAGATTGTGGTTCTGTAAGAATAAACCTCTCGGGATGCCCGGTATGAAGTTCGAACTTAGATGCAATTGCGCGAGATTGTAGAGTGTGGATAAGGTATTCACGTCGACGCGTCTAATTGCGTTCTGCTGTAAGTAGACCACTGACAAATTGGAAGAGTCAGTAAATGCATCGGCTGGCAATTCTAAGATGTTATTTTCCGATAAAAACAGTTCCTTTAACTCGGGTAAATTGGCGAAAACCCCGTTGATGTAATGCACGTGATTGTGGCTTAGGTCGATTGATTTCAGCTTCTTATTCGCTCGGAATATTCTGGAATCTAAGTAGACGATCTTATTGTGGCTCATATCTAACGATTCTAGATCTTTTAGCGAAGCGAACGCATTGGGATGAACGCTATCGATCGCGTTGTAGTAAAGGGATAAAGTCCTTACGGCGGGTGTTGGCCTGAAGCACTCCTCGTTGACAGTTTCGAAATTATTCGAGCTCAAATCTAGGAAGTGTAAAGATTCTAATCTCGAGTAGTTATCATCTGGAATATTATTGATCTCGTTCCAGGATAGTTTCAACAATTTAAGCCTTTCTAGCCTTCTCAACGCAGTCATTGGAAAGTATTGAAGTTTATTCTCCGATAGATCTAATTCCGCCAGGGTATCTTCCAAACCAGCGAAGGCATACTCCGATGTTTTCACCACGTGATTCCCTTTGATGTTTAATTTAACTAGGTGCAAGCCGTAGAAGCTATAGCTCGGCAAGTCTGAGATCTCGTTAGATTCTAAATCAAGCGCGATTAGTTTTACCAATCCGCTGAAAGCTTTTTGCGGGATCTCTTTTAGCTTCCCGGAAACGAGGCTTAACGATTCAAGGTCCGATTTTAGCGAATAGAAACAATCGTCGTGCAATTCCTCCAAGTTACTCTGCGATATCTGTAGATGCTTGATAACGGTGCCTTCGGGAAAGAAGTCGGCCGACAATCGTCTGACCGATTTATCCAGATCGTAGACGCTTAGCGATTGGATCGGATGTTGGACGATCTGGAGGACGCTTCTTAGGGAATGAGCGGTGGCCGCCGGACATTCCAAGAAGATGCCGTCTTCGAAGTTGTAGCAGGGACACGAAGGATTGGCGGCGAAGCTGGGACATTGGTTCTCTTGCGCGGGAAGGTGGTGAGGCAGCCTGAGGAAGCATGCCAGTGCCAGTAAGATGGCGGCATGCATTGACATCATGCCCCGGCCATTTTAGCTGTTGTGATGGTCATAGAGGCTCCTGAAATGCAAAAAGAGAAATGCCTTAATTTTATGCGTTAGAAACACTAGTGATTTACTATTTCATCTCAGAAAATAAATGGTTCCTTGTTAGCTATTTTATTAAAAATACTACGTTAAATTCAATTGGGTAACTTGTATTAAACTTAAATTTAACACTAGTTTAGAGCTGAGGTATCGAGAGATTTAAGGAATTATACAGCTTTTCATTTTATTTTGATGACAATAACTGTAACGCGACCACATTCACATACTTGACAAAAAAGAAATTGTATATATATATATATATATATATCTATAATGTTTTTGGTAGATTCAAGCGATGTAACTTCCACAAACGCTAACGCACATATGTATGCATGTACTAGACACTCCAAAATTGCTTTGCAGATTACATTTTCGGTAAAACACGTTCTAATTGTTTAAGTAC
This sequence comes from Trypoxylus dichotomus, assembly GCA_023509865.1. NCBI lineage: Eukaryota > Metazoa > Arthropoda > Insecta > Coleoptera > Scarabaeidae > Trypoxylus > Trypoxylus dichotomus. Next base: position 27,693,692 of record CM042081.1, read on the forward strand.
GTACCGTAAAACGACAGGAAACCAGTCTGTTTGTTCGGGAACCGATTTAAACTCGCATATACGTAGAAAATAACTTCGGATAATGGTTAGGACGTGACGTCGTCGTTTTGGCGCCCCGAAAATCTAGTACGTTTAGCGTAAAGAGTAAATTTAGCGGAAGGAATAACAAACTTGAACCGTAAGTAGATTTGTAGAAGCAGCGCATACACGTACATGTAAGATGTACGTACTTCTTGTATATATGCAGCGATGGTTACCATGGAATGATTCGAATTTAGTCGAGCGGAATAAGACGTCTTAAGTATTGTATGTAAAGCTTTAACCGAGTGGTGGTATGGTGTTTATCGATATGAAAGTTCTCCATTGCTTTTTGGCCGTTTCGAAACAATCTAGAAGATCTGATTGCTAGTCAGATGTAATATTAGCGTAATAAAAGAAGTTATTCTCAATAAAAATGCAAATCAGTTTAGCAGACAATTTTCATCATATATGATATTTCGTGCGTGGTGTGTGGTAAGTTGGTGAAGTTAGTGTGCTTTCATTTAATAATTTGTAAATTGAGTCTGCATTATGTTTTTCAAATTTGATGTTATCTGAAAGCTTATAATTTTATCTAGGTATTGGCAGACCTTATGTTTACATTTGTTTATTCGCTTCCACGTTACACTTACTCAATCCTTTCCAGTTGTTTTGTATTGTTCCTTTTTATACTACCTTTTTTTCTTGTAACAAGAGATTTCGTTTAATATATCGCTCAATACGAGGTTCGACTAACAGTTATTTGGTTCTGTATTATCTGTGGCCCTTTTATACGTCATTATAAGTCACCAAGATCGGCCGCTTAGTGTGAAGGGCGTGTATTTCGTATACTCTGCGTTTTGTCAGTGTCTCCTAACAAAATCTCATTTAAAATAAGAGCGAGTTGTGCCATATGTTCGGAAGATCTAGTTCCAGAAAAGGAGATTGTTTGTGATCTGTGCAAAAAAGTTATGCTCTCTGTATGCGCAGCTTTATCTAGAACAGAAATGCAGTGCTTAAAAAGTAGTGATAGGAAGATATCATTTTATTGTACTGCATGTTTCGACTTTCAATAGCAGTTAAAGAACCTACAAAATGAAATTAAAGAGCTCAAGAGGAAGACCGCAGCGGGAATGGATGTTGATGTGTTTGACAGAGAGGCAGTAATTTAGGAGTAATAGATAGAAACAGAAGCAAGAAGAACGTATTTTTTAAAGCGCCCGAAGAAACATTTGGTGGTAAGAACTGTCAAGTGGCAACTGATGTCGTTACCTGCAAGAATATGCTGTCTAGCTTGGACGTTGTGTTCACTGATCCGATTAAATCTATCCGTTTGGGCAAATATGATTCTTCTAACAAGGAAACACCGACGGGTGTCGCCCTCCGATTTCGATGAAACTTAACAGATCGAAAGAGTACCTTAAAATAAGAGACACGTATTTTTTTTATCGGCTTATCCGCACAATTTTTGGGTACAACCCCTTCCAAAGTTTGCACGATTTTTTTACAATTATTTCCTAAATTGTAACAGATATTAAAATTTCTTCTTAACATAATTTGCAGCATATGGACCTAAGGGAAAATTAATAATTGTAAAAATAGAAAAATAATAATAAAGCTTCAAAATTAATGAACTTGTCTATTGATATAAACCAAATGAACTATAACAGAAATAAATTTTTATCCTTAACATAATTTCCAGAATAATACATGGTCTCAAGGTAGATATCTTCACAAAAAGCTAATAACGGGGGACGGGGTATCCCATACTCCCGCATTTTTTAATAATAAGTTTATTCATTGTTCATCAAAAAAAAAACTGCTTTTACATAATAATAAAATAAAAATATAATAAATGTAGAAAATTAATAATAGTAATAATAACTCAAAATAAATATAAACGTGTCTATTGTCATGAATTTGATATGCACTTATCTACGCATACGTGAATTATATTAATTATTCAGTCACTTAATAATATAATTGGTAATTTGCATTATAAATTTAACGCGACAATAGATCTGGTGATTGATCATATTATTATATAGATAAAAATAAATCCCCGAATGCATAGTAATTAACCACGAACGTTTAAGTGGTCACGTCTGCATTTAGGAAATAGGTATATAAGACGAGTATTCCAAATGAGAACATTAGAAGTCGTTTTTCGTGCAATGTTGGTCAGTACCTATGGTTTGGCACAATCGCGGTCGTAAGTATAGCAAATGTGTTGAACATGTTACTTGTAACGTTTCAAGTTACTAACATCGCAACAATTCCTTTGACACCGCAAGAAAGTGAGTTGCATGACGCCCTGAAAATATAATTGTATCTGCTCAAGAAGACGCCATGTTCTCCTTTCAAGATGTAACGGCATTAGAGTTTGAAGAATTAGCTGAACCACACGAAGCGCAATTTGTGGAAGAGACAGCAGAAGACGAAGAAGACAATTATGAAGATATTGCATGTGTTCCTGAAGAAAGGGTAGCGTTATAGACCTAGAATACAAAGCTGTCAACTACTGGAAAAGTGGTAAATCCAAGCCACATACTTTGGCAGGTGTCATCCAAAAATTCAAAAAAGTAAAATCGCTACGACAGTTGCGCAGATGGGAAGAAAGTGTTAATAGAGGCGGGACCCACGCGGATAAATTACGGTTTATTACTGAATAGGTTCTTAGAAAAGAGTGACAGAAGATTTACTTTTGCATCTACCTTGAGCGAACTGGTGCTGGAGTTTGATATAGCCATCTGTAAATGCAAGATGTCCTTCTTGTCAGTATATAGCATCAATTTGTATATTCCTCCAAATATCGGTCTCGATGATTATGGGTTGATGCTTTAAGAATCTTCCTATTAGATAAACACTGCATATTAGTTGGATATTTTAATACTCTCGGGTTTAGCGCGGCAGATTTCGATGAAGAAGAACTAGCAGTATCTACACACTACAAACTTAAATGGGAAGTTAGTGGACCTGGTTCTTACAAACCTGGATGCAGAATTCACAATTACCCATGATTTGGACACCTTTGTCAATGAGGATCCACATCATCCTGCTCTTAATATACTAATTAATCCCAACCTACCATCAAATCCACTTAATTTTCCATCTAATACCAAGCTGAGTTATAACTTCCGAAAGGTGTTCCAGCACTGTGTTCCGAACTTAACCTAGTTGATTGGGATACTTTGTTGGACCATAACGATTGTTGACTGTGTAGTGCAAATATTTTACAATATTTTATGCTGCTCTTGATCACCGTGTACGTCAAATCAGATTTACAAGTTGATACTATCTGTTCACGGCAAAAGTTTAACTTGTAAATACGAAAGAGTTTTAGTTTGGGAAATAGAAAAATACAATATTGGGCCATTATCTCAATGAATTTAGAAGACCTCGTCAATTACTTAAAGTAGAGACACATAAGGTATATTATCATTATCAAGGGCAGGTGAAAGCAAATATCAAGGTTAACCCTAAGGCTTTTTGGTCATTTGTTGGTAGTCGTATGTCAATTTCAAGGATTACTGCTGCAGCTTCACCACGACAAACAACTCAACCACAAGATATCGTTAATAATTTAATGCAGTATTTTTCTAATGCATTTGCTGTAAGCACGTTGGTTTCGCAGACGATAAATACTAACTATCCCTATTTCGATGTTGGTTTGTTACTGAGGATGTGGTGCTGAAAAGCGCTTCAAAGCTGAATAACACTAGGTAATGATAACATACCTAGTTATCTAGTTCGTGAATGTGCCTCTGTCTTTGCATATCCACTGTGTATACTATACAATTTAATTATCCAAAGTTCTACATTTTCGACAATTTGGGAAACCAGTAAAATGGTTCCAGTGTTTAAGGGAGATGTGCGCTCTAATATTGTGAATTACAGAGCTATAAACCTTTTAGCGAACTTTGCAAAAGTAGTTGAACATATATACTTTATATAATACTTTAATTACTTTATTGTTAAACCAATTTTGTTAATACATCAACACAGATTTATGTCGAGTAGATTGACTATAACCAATATCACACAGCCAGAACAAATGCATGTGGTCTATACTGATATTGTTAGGGCTTTTGATTGCATTAACCATAACTTACTTTGTGCTAAATTGGAAAGTATTGGCGTCTGTCCTTCATTGATGTAGTTAATTTTATCTTACCTCCTTGGAAAGAATCGTAACGATTTCTACAATGGGTAGTCGTCCGTTCGCTTTAGGATATTATCTGTGGTTGCGAATGGTTTCAATCTTGGACTATTATTATTTGATATTTTTGTAAATGATTTGTTCCATAGATTGCGATGTGAGTTTTTAACACGTGTGGGTGTTCTCGAAATCTATAGTTTTATCTATTTATCTTTATTCGGTAGTCGATTGTGTTAAGTTGCAGAGTTGTCTTACCCTTATTAAGGTACTCTGAGTGGCATATCTTTAAGTATTAGTTAATGAGTTAGTGATCTCTTATATCAAACACTCTAATCCGGTTACTTTCAATTACACTGTTCACTCTACTTTCATTACACGAAAAGAAAGAGTGAAGGATTTGGGGGCACTCAAAATTAAGTTTCTCTGATCACATATCTGCTATATATCTTTATGCTTCTAAATCATTGCGCTTTCCTAATAAGAAACTGTTGCGCTTTCCGTGATATCGCGGCAATAAAAACTGTTTATTAAGTTTTAGGATTGTGTTTACTTTTATGAAATTATTGTATGGCATAGAAATGTTTGTTGATTTGATATTGTATTGCACATAAAGCACGTAATCAATGTAATTTCAGTAATTGTTTGTATATTTTTCTGTAAGTGAAATTTGTCGTTGGACATATATAGATTATTATAATTAGAGACCGGATTATATGCAAAGTGGATATATGTGATTTTATTTATGTATTCTATTTTACGCCTATTTGTAGATGTCTTCCACTCATTAAAGTTCATTAACGTTAATTAACTTTAATCACTGTAATACATCTACATATAGACGTAAAATATAATAAATAAATAAAATAAAATATATATGTACTTTGCATATAATCCGGTCTCTAACTATAATTAATCATGACGTTATATTCCAGCTCTGTCGCTATTTCGTTTTATTTATATTTATGCTCTGAATCATATTTGATATATGACAGAGGTTATGTACACATTTTTACTAGTAATACGGCTTTGTATCGAGTATTTCTTTTATTACATATTGATATTTCCTATGTGTAACTAGAAGATAGTAGGCAATCATTTATGCACCAGTACCTATAATTGATTACTTCTTAATTCTACGTTCATCAGCCACAAGTTTTGAGTATATAAATATTGGATAGCATATGTATGGAAATAAAATCTACATATTTTTGCATAAAGACACCAATTATAGGTCTTCACTACTACGCTTGTTTCACAACAGATAACAAGGTTATCCAAAACGGCACAAGCAGTTTGCTCTTTTGAAAGCATCAACAAATATACAAGAAGATACCTGTCAGATATTTACAGTAGCAATTTAAAATTTAGCGACTTAAAAGGCTATTTAAACAGCAATTTCTTCATACGGTCTCTAGCGAACAGGAGGTGTAGGTTCAAATCCTGCAGGGAATCGTAAAATTTTTAATTTTAGCTACTTAACTAATTAAATTAACATTTAACGTTGGTAATACCGAGGAAATTAATTTATCATTTAAAAACGAACTCAAGTATATACACATATATATATGTATATATAACTTTCAACAAATAAAATTTGTGGTTCTACGATTTAATCCTAACGAAGCTGTAGCAATTAAGGAAAGCCAGAAAAGACTTCAAAATATATCTGTTGAATTCGATTTCAAAAAAAAAAGAATTGACTCAACAGAAAAATCTCAAAACACTATCTGGGTTATCATAGATGGAGTCAATGCAAATTATGAACGATGTACACTCGCTACTATGTGCTCCAAGTGGCAAAAAATATACGTGTTGCAGAAAAGTTTGCTATGAACAAAGATTTCGAGTTTACCAGATTAAGACAAATTTGTGGTAATGGTGTTACTTATAAAACATAACGCATGTGTGATATAAATAGCGCATACATCGCAAGCTCGCTCTTTATTTCGCACGCTCGCTTTGTTACAATCTTGACATGCGAGAAAAATTTCTCAACTCTATGTATATATAACCAATATTGGACAAAATTTAGACTGAGCAAAGATTGAAAATTAATAACTCAATTATTAATAATTTTAACAATTTTTCGATCGAAATTATTGGAGAGAGTATATTTGTATCCAGTTGATTATTGGTAACTTATTGTTTTCTTTCTGCTTTCTCTTCTCTTTCTCATATCTCTTCTTTTTTATGGCTTATAAAAGTAATTTTGATTATACGAAACTAAACGATTGGAGTCTGTATTTTGGTTATGCATGTAGTTCAAATATGTGAAGTTCAAACAGTTAGTAAGGCGTACGTGTACCCAAAGTGTACGTATGCACGTGTATAGCTAGTTTTATTTGGAACATTCTAGTGAGAGAATAGACTATATGATTTCTGATATTATACTTATTATTGGCAATTACTATAGAACATATTCACTTGTTCCAGATTCAATGTCGGTTTAAGCTTCATTGCAAGAAAAGAAGAATTTTCGAGCGATATTTTTGTAAGTATGTAAAAATAATACTTTGTGTATGTACATATTAGTTTAGAATTTTGCAAACCAACTAAGTTTGAACTATTAACCGTAAGATATCTACCACACTCCATCCACTGCTGGCTATTGCCTTAATTTTCTCTTAATAATTAAGAAATACGTATTTGTGCGATATATGGATACTTATTTGCTTCTTACTAAAGATAATAATAATGATGTTAAACTTCTAAGGGGAACAACAAAATTTTACTATTGTTGAGTACTTCACGGTTACCCTACCAACTTAAATTACGTCGGAACGATTATAGAACGTTTCTCGGAGATATAATTACTAAGATCTCCCAGCAGATATTTTAAACTCGTCGAGGGTAGAATTTCCTCTTACAGATCAAGACGGTGGAACAGTTCATGTTATATGTACGCGTGTACGTATGTGTATCTGAGAATTGCCTCAGGAAATAAAACGTAACATCTTCACGCAACACACGCTCGAAATAACGTACTACGTAGCGAATGGGTTGATAAAGGAGTTAATAATGGAGGCGACAAAATGCTCGGAATACGTGAAAGTAAAGTTCTTCTTATTACGCGACTTAAGACTAGAAGTTAAACGGACGGGAAAAGTACCTGCGCTAACACGGGCTGGCGGCGGCGGCTTCAGCATCGCTTTTAAACGTTTACGAGCGATAAGATTATCTATGTTCGCGTTTAATTTAATACTTAACGCGTTTAAGTACCTACTAAGCGTCGTACAAAGGATCGCGCACATCTGGTACGGTACGGAAGCGGGGTATGTTGTCGAAAAGTTATTGAACTTCTCGAGCGATAACTTTCGTGCGATTTCGTAAACTCTAATTTGATGTGAATTCATCATCTTCTCGTCGATTCAGTAATTAGATTCAGAATTGTTTTTGTTAGGTTGATAGCAAACTTGAAGTTTTGTGTTGGCGCCTGCCTGTCAATTCGAAATTTGTCATCCGAAATGTCAAATAAGGTGCCATGAACATGCGATATTCACTGTTGCGAGATATTTTTAATGCAAGGTGTTCGTTCCAGCAAAAACGAGTCGAGATATTAATTATCTTTCGCGATTCACACGTGATCATAATAGTAACATTGAACTTAAGAGTCACTATCGATTCGTGCATAATAGAATAGGTTGCTTAAGTGATTTAAATGCCTTCAAAAGTATGAGAGAGGTACTGAAAACTGATTTTAAGCAATTATAAAAGAACTTTATTCAAAATACTCAATTCTGTATTTCAACCAATTCCAGACATTTTTGGCGGGAAGGATTGGAAAAGATACTACAAAAAATTGTGAAGGATGGTTACGGCAACACGGATAACGATCCACCTTCCATAGCGTATGTTTTTCGAGAGTCTTTCCAATCGGTATTGTTCTAATGGTTATTTATTCATTGTTTTTCCAGGTGCTGCTATAGTCAACCTCCTTTGTATGATTGAAATCGACATGCTGTATGCTATTAAATCCTTAAAAGATAATTGCGCGCAAGGTAGGATAATATCCCGTCTTTTATTGTTAGGGATTGTGCCTATTTTTTTGCTTCTTACCTCTGTTAGTTGTTCAGTCTTCCATTCCATCTGTATAGAAGATATCTAAAGTGGCATCTATTTTTCAAAGCAGTAAGAAAAATATTTTTCCGAGTTATCATCTTACAGCGCTATTAAATAATTTTATTGAAGTTTTTGATAAATGTTTGTACAAGTATATTCATGTCCAAGTTAGGCCTTGGATTTCAGGCAATCAGTACAGTTTTGTTATTCACCGATGTACAGTAATTAATCTTTTTATAATTGCTCAGTACTTATTCGATAATGCAGATGCTGGAGAGCAGGTAGACGTTGTATGTACCGACTTTGCAATGGCCTTTGATCGAATAAATGACATTATTGAAATTATAAATATTATAAATTGGGCGACAATAGATTTTTCCCTTTACTTTTGTTTTTGTCCCAATAATATCTTCTTGTAGAAAACTTGAGACATGTATGGGCTTTGAATCTAGTTAGTTAACGTCAACCTCTGGAATTGCTCAAGGTAGTAACTTAGGGCCATTCTTGTTCCTGATATTTATAAATAAATGTTATATCAATTGAGTTGTTACAAGTTATTATATGCAGATGACGTAAATTATATGTAACCATTAACAGTTCTGAGGATTACAATTATTTATAAAACCAACTTAATCTGTTCCATCTACTGTGTATTGTATAATAACAAGCTAATGTGAACAAGTGCAAAATTGTTACCTATTTTCGTAAGACAATTCAAATTATTCACACTTATCACTTTGCTGCCTAGAGACAACTGTACGAGTGACTGGGGTGTTGGATTCACAATTGCAGAGCGAATATCTAGAATATTTGCATCGGCGTTGGCTTATTAATTCAGTATATGATTTAGCTTATATTTCTACTACTCATATTTATGTTATTCATGTATTTCAAGTTAGTTACATATTATTCTAACAATGAATTGGTCTACTCAAATTATAAGTGTTTGTTAATAATAGTTTTCAATTGTGTACTCTCATACCATTATTTACTTTATTATATTTGATGCGATTGGTGTGGCAATTCTTTGAAATTTCCTAATATTGTTATTTATAACTGTCATGCCGTTCAATTAGTTTCGCCTATTGATATTTATAATATGATAATTCGGGATATAAAAACCTTCACTTTAGAATTTCAGCAGAGTCTAAGAAACACAGTAGCACTAACCAGCCATATTACAATTCTATTCATTAGTTATCTATTAAAAAATAGCGTACAGTACCATCGCTGTTTTCTTTGAACATAACACTCGATCATTTTCTTTTACAACAGCCATCTTTCTTCTCGAATAGATTCAAGGAAGGTGTTTAAACTTTTAATATCTTAAAATCTTAATACTTATTCGATACAAGGATTTTGTCACAATACCCTACTAGAGATATTTAATATTGATTTCTTAGAACCACGTAGAAAAAACAAGCTGAGTGCAAATTCTTATTTAGTTTACGTAATAATGGTCTTGATAATCCTGAATTGTTAAGTCAAAATCAATTGCGTTCTTCGACGCCTAGGTTCTAGCCTAACAAATATATGTATTTGATTGTGTCGCACCTAAAACAAACATTGCCATCAGATTCCCAATATATAGAATGTGTATCGATTTCATCTGTACGGGTACCAGTTAAGTTAGATACACATACCTACTGTTTACCATCTCTTTTGGTCATATGTAAACCGCAGATACATCCTGCAAAGCAAAAATTCTTTTTTCATTATTCCTTCCTCTTCTCTTTTTTAACCACTGGCATTTTTATCCGATAAATAAAGCAATTTTGGGTGTGGGGTTAGATAGTTATAGTGTGCTGTAAGTTAATTATAAGTATATTGTAATTCGATTACGTTAGCTTTGTGCTTACTTCTATATATGTAGTTTTACATGTGAACATCGACTATATTTGTCTTGTAAGTGGATGTTTATTTCATCTATTTCGCAATTATAAAGTATCTTAGACAATGTACAATTACAATAATAGACATATTTTCTAAATGTAGAATAAATATTTACGACTACTATGCATATATAGAGAATTTCATTCGTTTAGACCGCAATATCGACCGAATTTAAACGTTACTGATCCTTAGAGCGCTAAAATCTTTTATACATGCTTAGCTAAAATGTTGTTACAGTATACTGAGAACCGGTTTCAATCTACTTTAACCTCTTTTTATCGGGCTTTCGATTCTCACAGCGGGTGAACGCATCCACCAGTATCGCAAAGGATCATTTCAAATTCCGAAAGCGTCCTTAAATGATTTCGAGTACCGCATTCGCGCCCACGTTTCACGCCGGTTCACGCGATGATGGCGCCATTCCATTGTTTCGTTACTACGTTGTTCGCTTGTCATCGACGTCCGATACAAGACGGAAACGAAAGGGCAGCGTCTGTTGGTGTAAACCTTTCAATAATTTCCCCTGCTCGTTTCGACTACATTTTCGTGTTTGACGCAAGACGGGAGTTTAAATATTGTATCGGGTATTTATTTTGGCGTTCGGAATTAAATATATGTCTTGTATACAGGATGTGCTATAAATTTATATTTCGAACTTATTTTGACAATGAAGGCTTCGTACTTTCGATAATTAGTCTCCACACTAACGTATATTACTCTTTAACGATGTCTTTAAATTTAAAAGAATTACAAATATTCTGAAATAATGTTTAGAAGAAATTTAGAGCAATCCAAAGCAAATGCCCGATTTACTTTGCATAAAGAACATAGTTCTTGAATCAAAAAAATATGCATTGAATCAACCAAATCATAATTTGGAATGGCAGCAAAGATATATTTGTTTAATACAGATCTATTTTTTATATAATTTATTTGATTCAAACAGATAATCTAGTGAAACAAATAACTTCATTAGCTTCATTTTAAAATAAGTTTGCTTGATTCAATATACGTAATATGTTTGATTCAACAACATGGTTCTTTGTTTTAAAGAACGTATCCAATTTGAAGCTAGTGTATATCGTTTGCTTAACATTAACAGGTATGTATTCAACACTTACTGCATGCATTAGCTTAACACAATGCTTCTGTGGTGTAGTGTTTGCGGTATTTTGTCTCAAAGATATTACCATACTGGGATTATTATTATTCCACTAACGAGGTTAGTAGAATAGATTTTTTCTTTTTTTTGTAAATAATTTTTACTACCACAATAATAATATTTATTCTCCTACGCCGTTTTTGGTGTCTTCCTTGTTTTTTAGTTATTTTCAAGTTTACATAAAATCAAAATTTTCTCGTACCAATGGTCAGAATTGCAATATGTAGCAGCATATCAGTGACATTAGTCAACTACATGAGACAATTTATCAACACAATGCACAATCTTTTGAAAGGTAATTTCTGAGCGGACTATCAAAAGTGTTTAAAACAGAAACGTAATGTCAAAAATGAATCTCCATTTTATTCTTGTAAACGGAATGAAGAATCTTCGTTTTTGAAACTGGCCAATATTATTCCTGAAAAGATATATCTGTCATGTATATTATTATTAAACGTGCATACACATACGTACCAGAAAAGTTGTTGTGTCAGTGTTTCTAGTATGTATGTATTTTCTTTATTACGATATCAAAGACCTGCGTGGTCGCAAACAAAAACGAATTTTAAATCCTAAAGGTTTTTTCATATTTCTTCACTTTACAGGAATTTATAAAGTGAATCTAGTTAGGTCGGAGTCGGTTAGGTTAAAGTTATAACCTGGCTTTATTAGTACTTCCTTCTTTGGTATGTATTTTTCAAATTTCGTTTGAAATTGTACTTATGGTTGACTGTATCGTGTATTGATTTAGTAAATACGTCAATAAATTTCATATAATTCTATTGAAATAGCAAACAATGCCGTTCAAAGTTATCGGTGTACTTCTACAAACGTTTTATTGTTGCTGCGATATCCGTTTAATGCCAGCGGGTATTCGTTTCTTATAATAATGCAACCAAGAATGCAATTGCATTCCGCATTTTAATTTAGTTAAATATTCAGTATTTTAAAGTAGCCATCTTTATCTTTTTATTGGTTATATGAGACTGTATGGTACAGTTAAATTAGAAGTTAGAGATTGTGATATATGTGCACTGTACTTTATTTCATTTATTTGAGAGTATATTAGACTTTATTTCATTTTAACGGAAATTGCCGACGACTCTAACAAAATATGTCAAATAATAACAATTGTTCATCCAAACAAATTCAATATCTTGTTCATGAAAGATATCGCGTGACACAAATAAATCTCTTTTGAATAAAGTAAATAATTTTGTGTGTGCTATGGAATTTGAAAATGTATGTCGTATCTTATTTAAGTTTTTTGATACATATGATTCTAACAGTTTAAGTGTCACACTGACATTAATATTTGTATATAACTGCGAAAAGTGTATTTTAAGCAGTTATGAAATAAAAATGATTTACATGTTTGAATAACATTTTAATTTAAAAAAATTACAAAAACTGTTAAAAGTGACCACCGCCTTGCCTGTTCAATACGCAAGTTTACGTGCCTTATCATGCTGTCAATAGCATTTTGTACTGTTCGTGAGGTTATGTTTGCACATTCTTAAATTATCCTTTGTTGCAGTTCTTGCAAATTAAGCACAGGAGTTTTGAAAACCCTACTTTTCAAGTAAGATAAAACAAAATAGTCCATAATAGTCAAACTTGCTGATCAAGGAAACTCACCTTGCGTATGCAAACTTATTACCCGATCATCAAAAAACACACATAGAAAGAATATAGTTTCTCGTGTCCTGTGTGCTGTTGTATGGTCTTGCTGGAAATAACCATTTTGAAGTTCATCGTCGTGAATTTGTTGAACAAATTCAGTCAAAAGTTATTTTTGCATCTTTCTGCATTGATGGTGAAATTGAAAATCGTCCCAATTATTCTTGTACGACTGTAATCCCAACACCAATTTTCTAAGCATGTAATGGAGAATCCACAAGAATGCGGTTTATCAGTGATCCATGTTCGCATATTTTGGGAGTTCATGTACCCTGAAAGATGAAACCATGCTTGATCACAAAAAAATGTTAGGTTTAGTAGATCAACACCTGTTCTGAAATAAGCTTTAGTCATGTAAGTTTTGTGGGCTGTAGTGGAAGCCATGATTGAAATTACTTAAAATGTTAGAGAGAAGATATATGACAAACCTTATTGACACTTGTCTGAATTATATAAAAAGAAATGAAATAAGCAACGACATACATTTTCAAATTTTTCGAATACCATGGCACACTTTTATCAATATAATTTTTGCTCTTTCGGTAGGGATATATTTGTTTGATCGAAGAAGTTCTTTTTGTAAGGTAATACTTTTATTTCAGATATGTTTTATATTTTAGATTTATACCAAGTTAAATTTATACCAATACCTTAAAGAACGCGTGCATCTATTGCATTCACTTTACGCGCACGAACAGTCTACAAAACGTTCTTTAAAGATCGGTCTATCTGTCCTAGACATCTAGATACCATCGAAAACTCATTCCCTTGAACAAAATAAACTAACCTAAATATTCGACCATCTTCGAGACTGAACGGTTGGGAAATATATCATCGGCATGCAATTTTAAGCATCGCGGATTGCATTCTGGATATAGTCCAGGCGATCTCCCACTCCGAGTCGCATATATTCCGCGTTAAATGATTCGAAAACACGTAGGATAACTCGACCATTACAACGTCCGCGTGCATTGAGAATATTGCTCCATATGTATGCAATTCGGGTTTTATTTCGGATGCATAACTCGCTCGCTCGTAGCCTATTTTCGTATAATATTTACGGCATCTATCGGATGGTTATCTCGCTTGCCTCGGAACCAACGTTGCATAATATGCGAGGGAAAGGGGGAGATGGGATGTTTGAATTATGAAAGCGCGCCCGAAGAGAAAGAGAGGGGGAGGTTTATTATGGTGGAGGCGACGGTAGAGAGGAAAAATTCGATTCAGAATGACAAATTGATGATGATTGCCCGCATTCCTGCGATGACGATGATGATGGCCCCCGCAGGCCCGATTCGTCAGCGAAATCTGCAGGCGCGTATGGTATCCAATAACAAATCCCAACAGCATAAAGTCAATATATGTATTCGCATGCTGCTTTCAGGGGAATATTGCTCGCCTGTCGTGTAGTTGGGCTGTTTTCCCTCATTAATGCATTGTTGTTTACATTGGATTTCGCGCACACTAGCGGAAGGAACACCTATGCATTTGTATCGGCCAATTCACATTGATAGAGGGAGTAACGATGTGCTTTATTGTTTCATTTCCCTATCGTATTGGAAATACACACTGTAACTATATACACTACCGTTTATAAGGTTGATCGCATCTAATATATTGAGCTACACTTAGAACTATTTTAAAAGTATTTTGGGAAAATTCATGCAAGTCTTCTTAAAATTACATTTACAATCGTTGGTAATATGTATTCATAACAATAAGATTTGTTTACAACCAACTTATTTACAGACCAACGACGGAACGAGACGACCAACAGTGAAACATGAAGGAGGAAACGTCATGATATTGGATTGTTTTGGAAGCCGAGATCCTTGAAAACGATGCAGTACCAACTGGATTTGAATTAATTGGGGAAGGGTTCATTTATCAGCAAGATAACGTTCCCAAGCACACCGTACAGATGGTTAAAGCCTTATTTTGAAGACAAGAGCCTGCAATGGTAACCCCACAGAGCTCTTGTGGGATCACTTTGATCGTGAGGCTCGAAAAAATTTACGACTGGCAAAGCAGCATTCGGAAATGCTCTGAAGAATGCTCTGTGGAATACTATAGATAAATTGTATTTGGAGCGATTAGTTCTAAGAATGCTGCGTACCTGTCTGGCAGTTATTGAAGCAAAAGGGAGTTTTACGGTGACTCGACGTGTTAACCGCGTTAAAGGCGAAAATCTTCTGCCAAAGTGGTTTCTCTTTTGTTCTCTTTTTCTTTTTTTTTCTTTCTCGGCCCCTCCCCTCCTCCTTTCTGTCGCTCTTTCCTTCTCTTACTTTTTCACCTTTCTTTCTCTTTTCACCCTTCCCCCCTTTTTCATTTTTCTTTTTATCTCTTTTTCTTTTTATTTCTTTCTCGTCTTACTATTATTTCATTTCTATATATCTCATCATGACACGGTCCAATTCCAGAAGTAGTTCGTTTATTACTGACTCTAGCCGTGGAAACCTACCTATTCATTTTAGTTTCAGATAGATTGTATCTAATTTTCTAGAAGCTTATTCAATTTCATATCCAGATTAGTTCTGGTTTATAGAAACGATAATGCCTGATACAATGTTTAAATCTCGTTTGGATACCTAGTTTTTATCTTTCCAATGCAAACTTTATCCTACAGAACATTCAATTTGCTAAATTCCGGTTCTTTCCTTCATATCCACTCTTTCTTCAAGATTGCTTGAGGTTTTCTGGTATAAAGGAGAGGTGTTTTGTTGGCGAAGAATTTTACATAACCCTTTCACTTTTTCACGTTAAGTGGAAATATACTTTGTAAAGTTTCTATTACTGGTGCCTGTTGGAATCAAGGTTATGGAATTTCTGAGGCGTTGTTTATATTTAATTTTTCTTAAAATATGTTCTCTTCAAATATTGCGTTCCGAACAAATTATTATTAATTCGTGTGGTGTGGAATTTACTGCAATACCTGTAAATTTGGATTCGTTGTTGGAGTGAACTTGATGATCTTTTATATATATATTCCCACCTTTATGCTTTAAAATACTGCAAACATAATTTTCGCAAATATTTCGAAAACAATTGGGTTTGGATTTTTATAAAAACTAGACGCACATTTTTCTGTTAAAAAAAGAACTCTGATGTTTATGTATTTAGTATATTTGTTACCCTCTTCACCGCACAGATTGATATTGGTGATATAGATCCACACATTACTGTGTACATACATACATATAGTATATGTAAGTGCATATAGATATACATATAGCCGTTTCATACAGACCAGTTACCCGCTTTCCAGGAAATGCATCTGTCATGTACGATGTAAGGCGACGGTGGTGGTAGTATTTTCTCTGAGGAAATCCTTTTAGACTGATTGAAATTTCTACGTCCGACGAATTCCTAAAACCGCGATTTCGTAACGAGCAGAGGCGCCGGCAATAATAACACGTAATGCGGGCAAAGAGATGTGTGTGCTGAATTTAATACGTCTCGATGCGATGTTGGTCGCGAAGAAGGTATGACGTGAACGTTTAATAGATTTTTTTAAAGGAGTATCGACCGTGGTTTCTTGTAAAGAATGAAGTACATACTAGGACTACTAAAATATATTTATCAAATTCAACTGGTGCCGCCACCTCAAATTTTCTTTCGGAGCTTATAAATATTTCCAAAAATTATCACAGGAAAAATGGTAATATTGCCTACTAACATTGTTCTACATTTCAAACTTCGTCAGAGAATCGATGATACATCCATCGGTAAAGCACTTGCGACATACATGTGTCTAAACCTCTTGAAAAAACAGTTTAGTCGAGATATACGACCGACGTCGATCGGATGCCCTACCAGCCACGGCATACGTGCCTACTTTGCACAATACCTGGTTCGTAACATACTTGTAATGTGTGTATTCCATGATTTATAACTAATTTTCCACTGTAATTTGCTACAGTTCCCATACGAAAGACACAAATACTACTAAACGCATTTGCGCACACTATACACACAAGAAAGATAAGGTTGGCATAGATATGAATTGCGATATATAAACGATGCAATATACGCACTGTTTAATGCGCTTACACGAACTTTCACAAACTTTTTCAAAGGTAATATGCAGGGTTAGCTGGGGCTCCAACCCAAAATATCGGTAGATGTTGCGATACATATACGACGCAGCACACGTCGCGATATTTCTGCACTGTTGAGTGCGTTTATACAAACTTCCTTGGAAGTAAAATACACACAAGAAAGGTAGTACCTACTTCTGCTACACAAATTGAACCATCTTCCGAATTGGTAATGAGTCTCTGTGCGATTTTCTGTTCGGTAAACATGTGATAGATTAGCAGTACGTGAAGCATCCTATATATTCCATAGGTGTTAATTTAGGTTAAATCTTCACGATCTAATTTTGATTTAGCTGGCAATAATATCATTAGCCGCTTCCATTTTCTCATTACACGCTGTCCATCAATGCACACCCATCTACGCTCCCCCTTTTTTTCCCGCCGAAATCCGTAAACCCATAATTCATTCGTATAACTGGGAGTCGCAAATACGCATACGTACAAGGCCATTAGCGAAAACAACCTCCGGTCATCGGATGTTCCGCTGCGCCCAATAAAAATCCCTATGGTTTATGGCTGGCACAGTATCGCGAGACGGCGTCACGCCGATTCGTTCGTGCAGCCGAGTCGCCGGTAAAAAGTTGCGTGCTGCTATATTTTACGAATATGGAGTCGGTTCTCTTTCGAATGGGGCCGCTTAAATAATGTTAATCGGCATGATTTATTGCGATAACCAGCTGGAAAGGATGCACAACGGTTTCGGAAGGATTGTCATGTAGGATTAGAAGCGAGAGTAGGTCAATTTTTAGGCAGCGATTTATAAGGAGTTATCCAATACGAACAAGTTTAACAGTTGCGAAGCAAGTTTTATTCAATTGATTTAAAAGAAACCTGCGTTAATAAATATTCTATAAATTTAAATATATCAAACGGATACACTTAAAAAAAAAAAATTGCCGCCGTTTATATTTTTTAGGAATAGAATACCAAATATGGCTATTTCTTAAGTTGGCACCACCAGTTCGTAATATTATTAATTTCATGAATTACTTATTTATTTACTTATTTATGTGCGGAAATTTGAACGAATCGGAGCACCATGATCTAACGCTGTGTATACAAGGAAGTCAAGGAAATCTTTACAATATCAAAATAAAAAATTCAAAATAATCGTAATACTCATAGTAATTATGATACAATAAAAAAATAATCATAGTAATAATAATATTTATTCTGACGAACAGATGATATACATACATTTAATTATAGGACAGGAAATATGAAGATATAACTTAATATATACGCATGCGGAAAGAATAATTACTGGTTTATAATATCTTCCGAAAATCGGTAAATACTCCGCTCCGAACAGTAAGATTAAATATAACACTTGACATAAAACATGTGCACAATTTCGAGTTACAAAACAGGGTGTTAAGGACTTAACATTTTATTTTCTAACTTTTCTTTTTGCCAGAAAATCTATTTTATTTTATGTATTTTTCATTAATTTATATATTTCATATTTCTTTATGTTTTTACAACTCTATGTGTTGGTACTGTTAATATTACTTTGTTCTTGCCACTTATTTTTGCTTTTGCATTGAGCACATATTATAAGACGTATGTATATTGGATATTATACATGTATGCAATTAAAAAGACACAATATTAATTTTACAAAAGCCAAAAATTAGACCCATCAAGTCTAGCTTCGTCGGAGCGCATGTAGCGGCAACCCTAACAAGTACGCTCTCTCGGCTGCTGGGTGGCGGTCGCCAAGGGTACAGCGTCCGTTGCCGTCCGTACGTACACTCTGTTGAGATCTTAGCGACAATCTTTTTGAAGCTTAGTCGGAGCGCATATAATGACTGTCTTTACAAGTACGATCTCTCGGTTGTCAGTTGGTAGTCGAGGCTACAGCATCCGTTGCCGTTTTTACGCACTTTCGATCTTCCTTTAAAACGATCATTGAGATTTTAGCGACAATCATTTTTGTAACCTCGTCGGGGCTACTTTAGTAAGTACGCTCTCTACACTGCCGAGGCTACTGCGTCCGTTGTTATCTGTACGCGTGTTCGATCTTCCGTTGCAGACGAGTTTCACTGAGCAAATTTATATATATCTCATGATTTTAACTCTATCTGTCTTATCGGTGCACATTTGACACATATGGTGGTTGATGGTTTTCTTCCTTCTTAGGGGCGCTATAGCAGGGAGCTTTATACATATTGTACATAGCATATTACTTTGTAAGAAGAACGCCTGGGTAGCCGTGACTGTCATTGCATACTCTTTTTGTGAGTTCGACTATTTTGCCACTGTCGCCCTCAACCAAGCGTTTAGGTTCTGGGACATAGGGTTGGGTTCCATCAAAGCAACTAATTAGAGTTAGATTCCCTATAATACATAAACGAGTAGATAGTGTTTGGCACAACACAAATAAATTAGAATGGAGACATTTAAACAATAAAATAGGGCAGAGTCCCTTATAAAAAGGTAGTAGTGCAGAATATGGGAATTATTGCACGCTTTTAACAAAGCTTCTGCGGAAGCATTTCAAGAAAAATAGAACATAATTCAATATTGGCCACGTACACGCTGCGGCGGTACTTTATATAGTAAAAAAACAAAGTGAATTCAAACATATATATATATATATGCTGATGTACACACATGTACAAGAGAGCTCGAATAACTACAATTGTTGCACACATTATACTCCTCATTATACATAGTATTTGTACACAGGTTAAGAGTGGAAACCGACACTCTTCTTTTACGCATGCGCATTAGTGTTTTATTATAAGTCCCTACTGAGCAAGTGAATTAATAAGCAAGGATTTTACAAGACAAACAGAAGTGAGTATTGGTCAGGAAATTCGCGAAGGAATTTACGAACGGGCTACAGTGGTCATTGTTCTTCAAAACAGGAGAACAGCACAGGGTCGTTGTTGGTTTAGTCTTCTAATCGAGCTAAGAACCTCATTGGGTGTGAAAATACCAATATTTACTCGGTGATAATTCCTAATGAGTGAGCGATCAAATGATATTGAGATGCTACGGTTTTGTTAAAACATAAAAAACATACCTACAAAACTTAAACTATATTGTCAGGCTTCTTTAGGGTGATATTATTAAGCTGCATGTGCAAATGTGTGAAATACTACTATTCCCAGAAAAACCTGGAGTTACTCTTTGTTTGATATTTTTTGAAAAGAGAACGAATTTCGGCCTTAGCTAAGGATCGAAGTCCTGAAATATAATCTTGAAAGGCTATGCAGTCAATTCTTTTCCTTTTAAAGAATTTAAGTAGCTAAGTTGAAACCACGTCGTAGTTGTATGAGTCTGACAACGTTTTGTTTCTCAGTTGCATGGGCCTTCTTCCGGGGTCCTGTGAAAAGTTGTTTTCCGTTTCTCAAAGTAATGATACTGAAGCTTTAAGAATTGCTTGACGTAATTATTGTACCAGGGAGGATGTATGTATATACAAAGGGACGGATTCTCGAATAACTAAATATAATCGATTGTAAAACGTAGGGACTGCAATGTTGACGTCAGAAATACTGCTGAGAAACATCCAACCGATTGCAAATATGTTATTATGAGCCTGATCATAGGTTGCTGTTAGAGGGAAAATTGACTGCAAGTGCAGTGTGGGACAAGTACAGTGATATATCAAGCACCGTATGATAAACATCTTCAGAATGCACCCACCATTTCAGAATCTCCGAAATATAAATATGAGTTCAACCACGCTTAAGTAAGCAATATAACATCAAAATACAAGCTATCAATGAAGGAACGTGTGTAGTCAAGTTTAGAGCAACGGCAGAATACTCTGCTGAATGCAGGTAGTTTTCCCGGCGAGATGTACTCACTTTATATGGGGTGTCATTGAAGAATCTAACCGTGATATCACTTTCTCCCACAACAATTTTCTCATTTATCTGTTCCCTTATTGATTTAAGACAAGCAGCCTGTAATGGTGTTTTATCATTAGAGATTGAGATGGATTTAAATTTATCATAACTTTCAGCTTCTTTACGTTACGCAACATGTCGAATATCATGCTGGTTTGAAGAAGAGTAATTTTTACAGGGCTTTTGCGTTAAATTGAATTTACCAAGGCATACAAGTTCTACAATTTCAACAGAAATGCTGCAATAGAACAGAACTTCATTAACGGTGTTAACATCCGATGAGAATTCTGGTACATTAAATAAGAAAAAAATAAAAATAACAGTTATAACTAGAGACCGGATTATATGCAGAGTGCATATATTTTATTGTTTGCATATCTTTAATTATAGTATACATGTAGACATATTACACTAATTGAAGTTAATTATCGCTAATTAGTGATTCCATATTTAGGCATTTCTGTGCATATTTTTACAAAAGTTGCATATAATGCATATTTAGGCTTTTTCTTAACCTTTCTTCTATTAGTAAAAATTCCTAGTAATTCCTAATGTAGATCTACAACGGACAATTCTCAGAACGATAAATCTTTTACATTGGTTTCTCTTATACTTTTTTCCAAGAACTGCACGTGTTTACTTTCGCCTAGCAGAAGGGATGTGGTAAATACGTTTTATTATTATTAATTCCCAAATAAACTATTCATTTATTGAATACCTTTGAGCGAAACAGCATATAATTGTGATACGTTTTTAAATACTCTCCGTACATACAATGAGTCTAGCGAACAAAATTTCTTTGTGGATTAAGCCGTATCCTGAACTGGTAAAGAATGGGGACACAGTATTTTGTCGAGCCTGCAGTAAGCTGGCAAGTTTAATTTTACTAAAAGCTTTACAACTGTTTTTAAATTCTTTAACTTTTGATATAAAATGACAATTGTTGTTGTAGCTGTCTTGTGAGAGAAAATACCTGATTGATCAACACGCTAAAAGTCCATCACATATCAGCCTACTACACCTTTGCCAATAGACCAGAGAGAACATCAAATTAGATATAAGATGTTCATGATTTATTAAGTTTTGCGCTGAAACTTAGTGAAACCGATGATCGCAATGGAATTACATTGTTTAGGAGAAACTACTGAATTTATCGCATTGAGACAAAACGACAATATTTATTTAGAAAACAATAACTAATCAAAATGAACGTGCGGCCATGACAACTACGACAGTGGTGTAGAATGTAGAGATGGAAAAGTAGGTTTTTATTACTATCGCACGCCTCAGATACTAGGGAAAACTATTTTCCATACTTTCCTTAACATAAACTTTTTGCCAAGTTTTTGTAGCTCCTTAATGAATGTCATTTCCATGCAATCTTTCAAATTTGTTTTTAAATACACCTTCGAGTTCATGGGCTGCGAAGCATTTCCCATATATAAATTCACCCCATCTCAATAAAACAAAAAAAAAGAAACTAGTCGACAGGCGATGAAAATTTTAAGAACAAGAAAGAACAAAAAAGGTAAATCCTATTCTATCCTCTCCATTCCTCTTACGAATCCTTTCTGCAAACTTCCTAGTGTGTTTATCAAAATGTCACGAAGACTTAGATCGTTATCGAAGCAAGCTTTCCTAGTAAAATATAAAAGGTAGCCATACGCATGCATAGTAAACGATCTTCGCCGATCAACATCTGTACCCTATCCCAAGTATTTTATGTTCTACTACGTCGCGTTCTCCTTCTTTTTTTGTTCATTTTAATAAATCGCAATTTTATGCAGGAACAACATAACGCCATCAGGCAACGAGAAAGGGGACGCGAACTTTTATTGCTCGGGGAGACGCTTTTTCGTTATCTTTGGGAACGTTTTTCGATTCCATCCACTGTGTATATCAACAGCAGACAGACGAAGGGAATCTCGCGCGCAAAACTCAATAACTAACCGGATCGTGTGGGTACACACGATGTTATCGGCAATAAATTCAACATTTCGTCTTCGCTTGAAACTTCGCCGAAACATCTTATTTCCAACATTTCGCCGTTCATTCGGATATGTTCGCTTCTGGCAAGGTGCGGAAGGCGATGATATCTATATATATATACGGTTTGTCTCAGTTAATCTATATCCACTACTGAGATTTCGCAAATAACAAGGGGTGGAGGGTTCTAGCTTATTGCATGTAGAAGATTTTGAAAATGTCTCGCTAATGCGGTTATCCAGTAAACCGAATTGTCTAGGAATGTGAACCGAGAATTACACATGTATGTAAGTATACGTTGTAAATCGAAACTTTCATTTACGGGATATATATGACCAACGTTTTAGTTTTGAAATAAAATTTAGCGGACATAAACAAGGGGTTCTCCACAGACGGTGTTATGCTGTATCAGTTATACAATGAGTTTGGATCGGCGGATTGTGATTGAGATGGTTCCGAATCGTAAACACAAAACTCTAAGTTTGGATGAAAAGTGAGACACATGTTCAAGTGTGTTCAAACTCCGTCATGGCATGCACATACGCGGGGCATACCCTATAAACATGACAGTTCGAAGAGTAGTAATTCTTAATAGCCAGTCAACCAACATAACTAGCGCATGAAAATGTCTGTAAGTAATGAGAATTGAGTATCGGACGATCATCAAATTTTTAGCAGGAGAAGGGCATACGCCTAATCACATAAAACAACGTTTACGGTGATTCATCTCCTTCGTATTCCACTGTAGAAAAGTGGGTAAATGTTTCCGCTTAGGTCAAGAATCTCTGGAAAATGCTGAACGGTCGGGTTGACTAATTGAAGTGATAACGCCTCAACAAATTTCAATTATAGAAGATTTAGTGCTAGAAGATCGCCGTTTGACAGTGAAGGAATTAGCAGTGATAACAAACATATCCGAAACAAGTATTCGCCGAATCCTCCGTGACCATTTTGGTAAGAATAAAATTAGTGCAAGATGAATACCGCGATTTCGTTCTGCTCACTAACGTGAACATCGAATAGAATGTGCGCGTTCGTTTTTAAACATGTGTGGAGACGACCTAAAATCTATTTTGGAGTCCACTGTCGCAGGAGATGAAACAAATTTCACATCAAATGGCATTACTAACGCTTCGTTATCGTTAGCACTAACCAATGTACTTCCAACAACTTCATCTTTTTTTCCTTTTCTCTGATAAAATCTCCTCCCTCCCTCCTCCTTCCTTCCTCAAAAAAAAAAACAGATACAGATAAAGCGTTAAAGATTTATCTAAAATGTTCCTTTTCTTTTAGTTTGGCTATTTGCGTCGGTTTGATTCACTTCCGTTGACCTTCGGAGAGGACTCAAGGGTCAACAAGGGTGCAGTGCGGCTGTTAATTACCCTACGCTCGGGCCGTAGCTGAATCCACTTACCTGCTCGTACCAAACCGTAGAGGGTGGATAGGTAGGAATGTGTTTTACGTATCTATTCGGTTCGATCCGATTCCGTGTGTATAATTTTGACTGATGAGATGAGGGAGTCGTAATTCGGACGTTCTAGACGATGTAATTCAGGTGGAAGCGATGGATTCGATTGATTTATGGGATAATTCCGTATAGGTATTTGTGCTTATCGCTTTGGGATAAGCGCGTGAGCGTAGAATTTGTATACGTAATAAGGTTTTGTTAAGGACTTAACATTGTTTTTTTGTATTTTATAAATTTTTTACTACTATGTATTTTATCTCCTTTGCATTATTATTTTCATTTAGAATATTACTTTATTTTCATTTTTATATTTATTTATTTTGCTCTCTTATATCCAATTTTATTTTAATATGTACGTACATTACGCATTGTATATGTATGCAAGTCAGCCATTCACATTACGCTAGCTAAAACTGCCTAATTTAAAAATCATTCACTGCAACGTCGTCGAATGAGTAATGGGAGTTTTCTTAAAATTTAAGGTACACAAGCATTGGCAGTCGTCTCCCGCGCGACGGTCGAGGTATTAGCGATCGTGCACTCTCGGTCACCTTTCGTGCCTCGTCGTCACGTGTACAGTAACGTCGTCGTATGATTATTAGAGATTTCTAAGATTTTCTAGTTTTGGCGGGAATCGTCGAGGACGTTGTCTATACATTTATTTCTGGCGGGAGTCATTTGGTAACGTCGTCAAATCGCATGTATAGATTCCTTTAATAAGTACAAATTCTCGATTTTCTATCATCGTACGTCGAGGCTACTGTGTCCATTGTCGTCTATACATATTTTTAGACTTCGGTTAAGTTTGTGTCGGAAATTATTTTGGTGAAATTGTCGACGCGCATGTATAGACATCTTCTACAAGTGCGATCACTCCGCTTCTTGCTGACGGTCGTTGCGGCCGCAGCGCCCGTTGTCTTTTGTACGTTTGTTCGGTCCTTGTCGTATCGGGACTTAGAAATTTTTTCATTTAGTTGCTCGTCGTAGCGGACGTGTTTCACGGACCAGTTTTCTTATGTAATGTCGGCATCATCGCTCCGTTTTACTTGTCGGTGCGCAGTTCGCACATTTGCTGGTTGCTGGCTTTTTCCCTTCTTTGGGGCGCAGTAGCAGAGTGCTAAAGATTGCACATAGCGTAATATTTCAAACGAGAACGCCCGGGTAGCTGCGACATTACTTTTGTTTTGAGATCGGCTATTATCGCTACTGTCGCCCTCGACCAGGCGTTCAAACTCTAAGAGATAGGGTGGGACAGATGTGTAAAAAACGAAAGTGTTTGGTTCAAGTACAAATACAAGCCATTGAAACAGGGCCAAGTCCCTTAGGCAAATTTAATACAAGAAAAATGTATTAGGCTCCCGGAAAGGGACATATAAATAAGCATAGCACCGAGGTGCGCTTATAAATTTAAGAAATAAATAGGGTTGGCTCCCCTATAAAAAGGTAGTGGTGCATGCAAACAGATAGAGGCATTAGTACATGCCTCTAACAAAGCTTCAGCGGAAGCATATAAGAGTTTAACCTTTTAAACAGAATTAAGACATGGCTTTGCAACGTACATGCTGAGGCATTACTTTATGTTGCTACCAATGAAAATACATATACACATGCTAATGTACATTACATGTATAAGAGAGCTCGAATAACTGCAATTATTGCAAATCTATATATCTTACGTACATCGTACATGTACATAGGCAAGAGTGGAAACCGTGTACACATTTTATTTTTAAATGTATTTTTTGCGCATGCGCATTGAGTTTCACTGTACAACCTTTCCTTTACTAAATAAGCGAACATACTCTATAAGTAAGTATTGGTCAAGTAATTCAGGAATTTACGAGCAGGCTACAGCGGCGCCGTTCTTCAAACCAGGAGAACGTAACAGGTTTAATAATTCTAATTTTCGTAAGTAGAATAAATCCTGGTTGATTCCATGATTGTTGCTATAGAAAGATATTTAGGTAAACTTTTAAGAAAAACATTATAACTTTATTGGTAAAAAAATAGAAGAGATGCTCTAAAGTAAGTAAATTGGTTCCTTTTGTTCGTCGCTACCAAACTTTAACGCTATCGTTTGTTCTAGTAGCACACTCCTGTAGAAAGTATACAACAAACTTCGCAATGTAAATTTGAACAAAGTAGTTGTAAAATTATAAGTTGTAAAAACACAACTAGAGAAGAAATTTTTGTTTGCTGCACTTTCTGCTGTGTATTTTAGTTTGACAGTTCCTTAGAACACTCCGACAGTTCCTTAGAATACTCCGACAGTAATCGGCCGTAATACCTTGCTTCCTGGGTACCGAGTTTCCATAGTTTTAAATTTTGGTGAAATCTCTCGCCTTGTTGATTGCTTACAGCACATAAATTTTCGGAAAACCTATTAAGATGACTATAAAGGAAATGAAGCTTTATGCTCATCTTACGGGATGAAATTTTTCAAACATCAATTTCGCTAGATCTTTGTGGCTTTTTTGTCTCCAAGAAAATTGTTCGCAACCATAGCGAATGAAGTCCAGGCTTCTTTTTCAGCTTCGTTCATAGCGTTGATGAAATTTGGATCTGTCATTAAAGTTCTAATTTGAAGTCCATCCCTAGCTTTAATTTTTTCGTAGCTTAGTTGTGGAAACTTTTGGCATATGTACTTGAAACAGTTCTCTTGTAAATCTAGAACATACAATTTGCTTCATATCTCTTTTTATCGGCTTTTGCTTTGTTACTTTTCTTTTTCTGTTCTTCTTCAATTCTGTGTTTAAGTGATAGATTTCGTTTTTCTTACCCTTTTCTTTTCTTGAATATTTTAGCCTTTGGATAATAGAAAATATTATCCAAACTAAGACAATTAGATAATTTATTATGAGGTTTTTTGATGAAAGTCGTCGATTGATTCCAATTTAAATCGTTCTATTGGCCACCATTTTTAAAATTCACTTCAAGAGAGTTTGAAGGAAAAGCATGTTAGTCATCTACAACTAAAGACCTATCAGGAAGGCTGTTTGGTATAAAATCAGACGCAGTAAATATCAGTCGATCAGGTGGTCATAAACCGGTGCCTTTTTAAAGAGTCTTCAATACTTTTTAACGAAACCGCAATAGTGTATGCTTCGTTCACCAAATGACTTATATGCCTATTTGTTATAATTTGACCTAAGTGTGTCCACACCTGGTTATTAAAATCTATTCCAAGGTAAGTCTTATACGGAGCATAAATGCCCACCATCTAGAGGCTGAAGCCTATGCGTAGTGTGAGGTGGCAAAGAATGTAGTACAATACCGTTGAATTTGCAATAGAGTATTATTCAGACAGATATGTACGATTCATGGTTGTGAAGCTTCTCGGAGATAGTTTCGAAGTTATTCAACCAGAATATTCAGATAGATTGGGAATTCTTGGATAGAGGAAGATTGGTGAACACGATACACCAATTCCGACAAAAACTAACATGTGTTCGTCTTTCTCCAGAAGCTATTGGCACACGTTGTTTTTTTCCTTTAGTTGAAATCATTCTAACGCGTTTCGTGATTGTGTTGATGCCCGTCGCATCTAAATTTCAAAGTGTAGTTCAGCACAAAATGTATATTTTTAAAGGCAAAGATGTATTTGCTAAATAAAAACATCATTTACGATAGGTAAATGCTATACAGCGACTCAAACTAATACCTTTAGCTTGTCTTCTGATAAAGCCCTATAATTGGTTATAACCTGTGTGTTCAAACTCAACACCTGAGTGTCTCACTTTTCATCCAAACTTAGAGTTTTGTGTTTACGATTCGGAACCATCTCAATCACAATCCGCCGATCCAAACTCAATGTATAACTGATACAGCATAACACCGTCTGTGGAGAACCCCTTGTTTATGTCCGGTGAATTTTATTCTACTTAAACACAAAACAGGTTAGTGTTAATTTCTTTACCAGGAACCAAAAGAAAACTTTAGCGAACCAACCAAAATTTGCGCTTTCCATCTTTTAGGAATTCTACAGCTTCGGCACGATTTGGCAAATTGAAAATCTATTGTTTTGAACACTGTAATGAAGGTCTGAAGATTTTTTTAAGTCTCGAAACTCAGTTCCTTGATTATTTGTGAAGGCACGATTCCGAACCAGGAAATTCAAAAAATTATGTAACTTTATCACTATGTAGATCACATACAGGTATATATACGCTCTCAGCGGGTGAAAGAAAATTTTGAAAATTGGAAAGTTTCCAATCTGCTCATGGACATAACTTTCTAACGGTAAGAAGTAGAGGAAAAAAGTTTTAAGACAAAAAGTGTTTGTTTGAATGAGTTTTATTAAGCAATAAAATGAAAAAAATAGATAAATAAATCTATCAACATTTTTACTCATGTCTTTTTACCTGAACTCCAGAGTTTAAATGTTAACCATAATAATTTTCCTACGCAGCGCAAATGCAGCCTATTTTATAGTCATTTAAGATTTCTTTTTAATTACATCCTCTGCAATGGTTTCATTAGATCACGTTGTTTGTTATCAAAAAGATACAGGTCTACGAAGGAAGCAACATTCGACAGTAACCATGCAAAAACGGTTGCCATAATAATTCGTTTTCTGATGGTAACGTTCGATGTCCCCAAAAATAACAACAGGACACCTATTATTGCCAACCAATTCGAATTACACGGTGTAATAAAAGATATCTTCTTTGATGGCCATGGTTTTCATTAGAAACCGATACAACCCCAGAATTTTTAAATTTTTGCAACCGCACAGAGAATTTATAGATGAGATATATATATGAGATATATACGCTCACACGGGAAGAAACATTAGTTACAATAAAAGGTGAAGAAGAAGAATGCACACCAGAAGAAGGAGATTTCTAACTAGAATACAAAACCAACGCTATTACGAATTGGAAAAGTGGGAAGAAAAGACGACGCAAAGATTTATTTATGCAGCAATTGTACAGCTAACTGAAGAAGCAATATTTTAACACATTTCTCAATTCGGAATTATCCCTTGTTAGCACCTGAGTCCTCTCCAAAATCCCGGTAAATGATATTGTTGAATGGTTACTTTTCAACAAATTTTTAATCCTCGATTGTAATGTTGCCTTCTCATCAATATCCAGTTTGTCTGCCTTCCTAATAATATATTTTCCGGGCATCTAAAAATCGAATAATCTTATGTACTTGGAATTTTGGAGTATTTGCTGTGAGTATGAAGTTATGAAATGATTTTTAATACCATGGGATAGATTTATCATATCATGGTTAGGTTAGTGTAGAAATATACTCTCAACTTGTTTTATAAATATATTAAGAATTTAAGTCAAAATAATGGTTAACTAATGACAATCACTAATTTTATAAACGAAGTTTGTGAAAATAAATATCTAAATTATATATTTCTTTCTCAATACACCGAGTGTTGTAAAAGTAGTAGGGAACTAACTGGGTCAATGTTGGTAACGCTGTTCCACTAATTAAGATTTCCCTTACTCAAGGTATTCAATTATTTTTTAAAATATTATTTAACTACTAAAACACTTAATTTATTATAATAACAAAAGCGATTTCGTAACATAAAATAAAAGATTTAGAAACATGAGTACGAATTTTTGTATGAGTACTCGTTCCAAATACGATCCCATTTCATTTTCAACTTCGCACTCGTACTTCCCATTTCCGCCACTTTGAAAAATTCTGCCATTATCTTCCGGCAATTTTTCTTCCGTTAAACACGAAGAAAAATAAGACGGGCGAAAAGGAAAAATA
This sequence comes from Trypoxylus dichotomus, assembly GCA_023509865.1. NCBI lineage: Eukaryota > Metazoa > Arthropoda > Insecta > Coleoptera > Scarabaeidae > Trypoxylus > Trypoxylus dichotomus. Next base: position 27,723,819 of record CM042081.1, read on the forward strand.
TGTATTGGTAAAACAATGATCGTTCACATAAATAACACGATTTTTTCCCAGTTGTTGGCCGACTAGCGACCGGCTAGCAGTGCCGCTGCTCGTGCCAGCAGTGGCGAAGTGTGTTGGTATTTTTCATTTGACAAAACGGTCTGCTTCCTCTCACCGAAGAGAATTAAGAAAGGTGGCTGTCGTAAGCGTTTGGCGAAGACAGAATGGCGCGGAAAGTAGTATTTATATATATTTAACTGACTGCGCGTTTTGTCGTTGACGTTTCGGGGGAAATAGATTCTTTTTCTTTTGCCTGCAGTACGAATTTAAAGGCTGCCATCGGTTAACTCGGAAAGCTGATGAAGGGCAACGAAAATGTGGTGAACTGTTTCCCAACATGCTTATTTTAAACCTTGATTTTTGCGGCAAAATTTATTGGAACAAATAGAAACTTATCGGGATGGTATCGAAAGCATGACTTTGCTGAGGTTTTTAAATTTTTTAATACTGAACGCTTGCATAGTGCTCTACTTTTAAGTGTCTATTAGCGTGACTTTGCCTTTTATGTAACGAAAGTTAATTTCATTGTATTTCACAGTGTTTTGTTTGATCTCCGCACATTAATGGACTTTGTATTTTTTCCTCGAAAGCTTTGGTATTTGTCTTGTGCACTTTCAGGTTTTCAAAAATTTACCTCTATTGTTCGAACGGGGCATCAGTAAACCTAACTTAACACAAAGAAGGAATCAAGAAACTGACCGAAACGGACAGATGATAGAACTCGCAACCTGGCAGACCAATCATGCGAAACGACGGAAGTCGCCGCCGTAGCAGTTCACTAAGCTTTCCAGAAAAAAGGATATTAAAGAATTTTTAGAAATAAATGATTTGTTTTATACGAAAGACCATTACACCGAAGGTCTTTGGAAAGGCAATATTCGTGGGATGTGCGATTGGTTCAGGTCGATTCTCTATATAGCCGAACTTGTATGTTATGATATTATTACACAAATGGAGAATGACATCATAATTTGAGATAAGAACCAGATAGGGGTTGAATCACACCTGTTGATTTCTTTGGTATTGTCAGTATTTGAACATTTTTGTTGGATGAAACCTCTTTCTCCAAAGACTCTGGACAGTGACCTGTCCATGAGTCTAAAAGTATAAGGCTCTTTGGCTCAGTGCTCGATAAGCAAGCATTAAGAAGCTGATTGTTAAATAAATCAGTGGTTAATTTACCTAAGGATGAGGCTTGAATAACAATGTTTGCAGATAGAAATAGGTTTTGTTGCACTTGGGGTTGAAATTTGTCACCAAGTTCTTTTAGTACTTATCAGTAGTGGAGACATGGATTTATCAGATGCAGATATTATTGGGAGAATAGTGTAACTGTGGGTTGTTGCTTGTGAATGGCAGCTTCAACTTTCTTCGTACCTTGGGATGCTAGTGAACGTCTAGAATGCATCTTCAAGTTGAAACCGCTTTCATCTGCATTACATACATGCTCGGCACCATAACTATGGATTACTGGTTTAACTTCATTAACAAGATCAATAGCAATCTCTTCTAATTGTAGAGTATTTGATCCATTGAACGATTGATAAATTTACTGATTTTCTGCGAAACAATTCTGTATGTTTTTCTGAAATTCAGTATCCATTCCTTTGAAGTTTTCTAGTTTAATATCTTCATTAGCTTCTAATGCCCATTTTCGTACATCTACATCGTATATAATGGTATTCAGTCCACTCATTTCCCCTCTACGTTCCGACTTTTTCTAGACTTTCTTCCCATCGATATAATTGTGGTAGAGAGTTTACCTTCCTAACTCTGCTTTGCACCGACTCTACGGAGAGTCGCTTCTTTTTTTGCATTTTTCTAATAAATAACAGCCTCTTTTTTATACTTCATACCTGGGGAATCGTTCCATCATATACGATACGAAGCAGGGTCGCTGCAATGATAAGGTGACGTCTGGGGTTGCCCAAGGATCTATTTTAGGACCGGATTTCTGGAACATCCTATATGACGGACTCTTGAGGCAGGAAATGCCCGAGGAAGTGACTCTTGTTGGGTATGCGGACGACATCGCACTGCTCATTACTGAGCGGGATGTAGAACTAGCACAGCTCAAACTTAACCAAACCATGAGGAGGGTAACTCATTTGATGGAAATGCATGGTTTGAGTCTAGCACTTAACAAAACTGAGGCCGTCATTCTATCTAAGAAGCAGATAGACACAATCGTACCCCTACGCGTGGGGGATGTGGAAGTTACCACCAGCCCAACAGTTAGATACCTTGGAGTGATGATTGACACCAAAATGACCTTTCGTCACCAGATTTTACGTACTGCCGATAAGGCGGCGAAGATGGTTGCGAACTTGAGTAGGTTGATGGCTAATGTTGGTGGTCCTCGGCCAAAGAAGCGGAGGTTTTTGATGTCGACAGTTCAGTCGGTCTTACTGTACGGCTCCGAGGTGTGGGCGGACGCGCTGAGCAAGGAGATGTATCGTAAGAGACTGGCCCAGGTGCAGAGAAGGGCTGCACTGAGAGTTGCCTCGGCGTACCGCACTGTGTCGGAACCGGCGGTCCTAGTGGTAGCGGGAGTCATCCCAGTGTCGCTCCTTGCTCAGGAAAGGAAGCGCATATATATGAGGAGACGTGCAGGTGAAGAACGAGTCGCCAACGAACGAGACGCCACATTAGAAGCATGGCAACGACTTTGGGAGACGGACGGAAGAGGGCGCTGGACTGCGAGACTGATCCCGCGCCTCCGCCCTTGGATCTCTAGAACCCATGGGGAGGTGGACTATTACCTGACTCAGTTTTTGACCGGTCATGGCTATTTCAAATCGTATCTGCACCGAATGGGTAAGACTGAGACTGGAGCATGTTTGTATTGTCCAAATGAGGTAGATGATGCGCACCATACCTTCTTCTTATGTGAGAGATGGGCGGAACCAAGGCGGTTACTCGAAATGGAGATCGGCGAATTTACGATCGACACAATTATAACGAAGATATCAGCCAATGAAAATTGCTGGACAAGTTTAACGCGATACGTTTAATATGTCCTGCGCACGAAGAAAGGCGATTTGGACCGCAACATGGAAAGAGAATTGCTCTAATTCGAAAGTCCAGTGGAGCGTGGCCTTTGTACAACAAACTAGACACAGCCCGAACTAAAGTGATTAACGGGTGGTGGCTGGTAGTGCTCTATTGAAGGGAGTCCGAGTATTGATGCTTATTATTATTATTATTGTTATTATTATTATTGTTATTGTTATTATTGTTGTTATTGTTACTGTTATTGTTATTGTTATTATTATTATTGTTATTATAATTAGTTTCGCGGTACGTGCAATATGTACCGCGCAAAAGAAGAATTGCAACATGGAAAGGGAATTGTTATAATTCCAAACTACAACGGAGTGTGGCCTTTCTACAGCCAAATGCATAGACCCAGCCCGAAGTAATGTGATAAACGGTTCCGGACTGGTGTCTAGAAGAAGAGGGGGTGTTTTAGTTGGTAGTCCTCCTTCAGAGGGAGTCCAGCATAACATGCGTCAATGCATTTCACCTCCGCAAAAAAAAAAAACCTAAAATATCACCCTCTTCTAATGGACAAGGTCACGATTCCTTTTGCAAATACTCTTCCAGATCTTCTTGAGAAATTGGATATTCGCTGTCAATCAATTCGATGGAGTGCGATTCAAACGGTTGAAGAAATTCCAAAGTCGTATCCATATCTACTTCAAAAATAGTATCGGTAGTTCTATTTTGTGTCGATTTACAGGTATTTAACAAAAAACAAATTTCGTGGTATATTATGAAAATATCTAGAATCGAACAAATACCACCAATATCAAAATATGTATATTCTTAAAATTGCTATTAAGGCACAATAACACCTTAAATATGAGTTTTCAAATAATAGGATGTGATTTGTAAATATTTCGTTTTAAATAAATATGATATTTCTGAATATTTACAATAACAAGTAACCACACGTGGCAATGTGTCAATTTTGTCGGGTTTTATTTATATTCACTTACACTAACAACAGCTATATCCGACACCATGTCAATTGGTGGTTGTTTGTAAAGGCAGGTAATCAAATTTAATTCAAATTGGTAATGCGAACCAAATTCAGCTACTTAAACTGTATGAAGTGGAATTATATAGAGTAACTGTTTCCATTTTCTGATATATGTGTAGTACGTGTGTGGCATAAGATACAACTTCTTATTTCAATAGCATCTTTGGAACACACTGCACAATCGGAAATGCTTTAAAATCAATAAAGGATGTTAAAGATGAACAATTTGCAAATGTTGCCATTTTTTTATGGGTTATGATTAAATAAGAGAAACAGCACTGTATGTGATATATAATTGTGTATAATTAAGAAAAAGAACGTTACACCATGCGTTACACTTCACGACCTATGACTATTGCAATTCCATTGTGTAGATCGCCACTACTGATTATAGAACTATATACCACTTGTAGATGGCTCGTCAAGCACGCAGATACCGACTAATCGTAATATTTTTTTATATTATTATAAGTAGCATAAGAGGATGGTACTTAAGTGCAACATCCTGTATGTACCACATTCACGTGTCCTGAAAGATCTTGTAACTTACCATATAACATTTACGTTTAAATTTTTGTTCTATTTCCGTTCTAGGATTAAATCAAGAAAACTAAAAATCTGTGAATTTCAGTGTTTCACCCCTTCAGAGTGAATTTCAGCGCAAACAACATTTTTTTATTTTCAAGTCTCAACATACTCTACTTACCTACCAAGTTTCATTAAGATCTGAATTTGATATCTGGGAACCTTCCCTTGTTAGTTGTTCTGCAGTTGTAGTAAGTACTTGATTTTTAAGGTTTTTTTTCTCACTTGTTGGCATGAGAAGTCTTTTTCACAAAATCTAAAAATCATAAAATATATTAAATAAGTTTTGGTTTAAAGGACGATAGAATGTTATCTTACATATTGCCAAGTTACTTCTCTTACACAATGAGAAAATGCTTGGTTGATTACAATAAAACAAAGTAAACAACACAAGCAAATGATAATCATATACTTTGAAAAGGATTATACGAAGACGGTCTCTTGTGGTTTTTAACAACATGCTCTATACCAGCGCCGTGAATTAATACGTATTATGGAGGTTATCGAAACCTACTGGATGTATCGCATTGAAAATGACAAGGAACTTGCGTTAGGAAAAGGACCGGCAGAGACCCAAGAAAGGGGAAGAAGCCAAATCATCTATTAATATGGAACCTCCGTGAAAGAAGAAGAGGCATAGTACTTGTCCACAATTTGTGCACGTTGCAAATATATTGCTCTAGATCTAACGGATCTAACCAACCTGCTATATCTTAATGTTTGCAATATTAGGTATTACTATTATTCAGTATTAGCGCTTCAGTTTATTCTAAATCGCTTTTCAAAGTTATTTTGGTTGTTTTCCTCCTTTTTTATTATTCATTGCAACCATCGTTGTATTGTATATTCTTCCTTCTAATTAGTTTCAATTTCTTCCATGTAATTAAAATCAATATTGACATGATACGTTATCATATTAAATACTTTACTTATTGTCTTTGATTCTTCCAATTATCGCTTGCGCTGCACTAAGTGAAATGCACGAGAAAAATAGTAAGACATGAAGACCAAAGGTGCCGCTAAGGAATTAAACTACTGGCTCTACTACACCGTGCCGATACCTCCTGTAATTGGCTGAAGTTGTTGAGGCATGCAAAAGCATGAATTATTATTATTATATATGTATAACAAGATGTATAACGAGAATAAAATCAAAATTTCCTTCGGTTTCATTCCAGAAACAGAATATTGAAGATTCCCTTTTTATTACTGCAATTTTATTTGTAACGATTTCCGATCCCCCACGAAAGCGAATTACGAGGAAAACAACCAAACAAGCGTGAACTTTTCGAAAGGAACCATCCCACATACACCTAATTGCAATGTTTCGATCCGATAAATTCCTTAACGAACCCTCCGAAGATTCGGCCTCGTTATATAATATTCTTCCGACGTTCCCCTTCTTCCAGTGTCTTCGCTCTCTATACCCACAGAAAAGAAGGAAAAACTTACTCTACCGCAACATCTTTTATCGTTTTCCTCTTCCGCCAGGATCTCCGACCGCTTTTCTACGACTCTCGAACTTGGGTAGGCAGATTTCCCACATCTCCTACCCTTTCTGGAGTCATTTTCGAGCATCCCCTTTTCGGAATAAAAAAAAAACGAGCGACACACATTTCGCTAAACATTTTTCAATATCGGTCGCCCGTGTTAGGCCCCTTTCGCGATCCTCCCTTTTTGCAAACCCCGCCGCCTTAAGAAGAGGGAATATCTTTTTGTATAAAGAAAACTCGACGGCGTCTGCAATCTTTTCTTTGCGATCCTCTCGGATTGTGTATCTCGTACCCTACCTAACCTTCCCCTTGTACCCCTACCAACGTTCGAAATTTGCGACAACAGTCACGCCTTGCGAGAAATTGCCTTCTTTGAAGCAATACTCGTCTTTCTACCCGCCTACCCGCCTGCCTGCTCTCGTTATTATTAGAAGAAGCTGTCTCTACTGGAGATGGAGTCGGGACGAGAAAAACGATGCGCAAGGCAAAAGAGTAGCTCTTTTACACGAGGAAAGGGCAGATATCACGTGTAATATTTAAGAAAATTATGCGAGGTAACGCCTGTGGAATTGCATGCTATGTATAGTGTGTTTATTACTCTATGGCATATGGCTTGCGCTTAAAAATCTGTTAACGTATTCGTGAAGTTCTATATTAAAAAATGTTATGCGATATGAGGGACTGAAGCAGCTGTGAATGGGAAAAATATGACGGAAAATTTTATATAAAAACTAAATTGTTGACAGAAAAGAGATAGAATTCGGATATAAGGAAGATATACAGTGGCTGAGCCAAAATAATAAGGTGCACATATGCAGAGTTTAGGTCATTGTTGATTGTTTTCTTCAGGATATTTTTGTTTGAAATGTGACAATTTTGATTTTAGGGTCGTCAACTTGATGACAGTAAATGATAATTTTTCAATTAATGTTTTCTTTTTTGTACCCGGTACAGTGAGGTTAATGATTTATTCTGATTACTCCATATAATTTCATTTTGCTTGCGATGCATTTCGGGGTTGTGTTGTCCCTTCATCAAGGCGATAATGGTGATTGTAGAAACGTCGTTTTACAAATTCTGTAGTATTTAGTAATGGTGGTAAGGGATTCCTCTTTCTTAACTTTATTTATAAAATTCTCTGGGTGATTGTGTTTTGATAATGCTTCTTTTATATAGTTTAGATTAGTTTGCAAAGTTGTTGCTCAGAGAATCGCAAACATCGGTCTACCAGGTTAATAATAATAGCCTTCTTGTAATGTAATGGAATACTTGATAGGAAGTTCAGAAATCGATCCGTACTTGTTGGTTTTCTGTTCTGTTTAATATATTGCTATCTTGATGTTTTACTGTTCTAGTTATTAAATTTATACTGTTTCGTTTCTCAATATCAACATTGAACTGCAACCGTTACATTTTTCAAGAATGTTTTATGCAGGATTTTTGCAACAGCTGGAGTGCAGTCATAAACATATCGTTTCCACGTCCATAATAAGATAATTTATCTTTATATCGATTAGGTTTAGTAAAACCAGCTACACATTTCACATGACTTTCCAAAAGGGATATCGCTGCAACAAGTCTAACCGAAGTTTGAGTTCTATGTCGCCTATACGGCGTAAAGATTGTCTAATAATTATAAGTTTTGCACACCATAAAAGTTTTTTTTTTTCTAGATATCCCATCATCTCTAGCTACTCATTCGCTACACATTTTCTTCGACAGTAGACGTGCTCCACATTAATACGGATTCACCACCGTATTTAATAGAGAAATATCTGCTGCGAGGGAACAATTAGGAAATCACATACCTGCGGTAGTTTCGTCAAAACAGCAGAAACAAAAATATGTCAAGCCAGCATTTAAAAAATGCTTGATCTACTTAACATTGTGATCGTTATTGTTCGGAAATCGAAGTTTCCAAGGCTCTTTTCTGGGACCAATTTCATTTATGTAGTATACTAACGATTTGATTATGGCAATATTGTTAATTATACTGGACTTTTTAAGAAACCATGTCTTGTGTATGAGGGAATTTGTAAATGATTTAGAGATAATCGTACTTTAGTTAATCATGCTAAGTGTATTTTTAGCTTTCATTATATTGCTATTGTTAATTCTACCAAAGTTCTAGGTACAGTAGTTGATAGTAATCTCTGGTGGGAGCATTATGTTGATTATTTGATATGAAGGTTGGCATAAGTTTGTTTTACGTTTAGAAATCTGAATGAAACTTGTTCCTTGGACATCCTTAAAACATTTCTCCGTGCTAATTTTTTGCCTCTTGTTCGATATAGTGTGATGCACTGAAGATTTGCATAGCATGTACATAGACTATTTGTTATTTATATGCACAAATTGTCTGCCTTGTGCGTAGGCATTACAACAGTTTTAGTAAAAGCAATATTAAACATAATTTTAATACTAGACTTCAAAAGTACTTGTTACCTTCACAGTATAATAGTCTTTATCAAACTAGACTCAAATTTGGTTGCGTTTTATTTAATAATTTGCCTGCATTTTTAAAGCCTGTAAGTAAACATTATACGTCTTAAAAAGAGGAACAGAAGTATTGATCCAAATCCATTGTTACAACATCGATTAATCTACAAATTTGGATAGAACTTGATTATAGGTGCCCCTGTATTCTAATGCTTTATGACTTATTAAGAGCCCTGATAAATATGGTATGCCTGCGTATTCATGGTACGTATTTCATGAGCACTGCTATTAAATATGACCTTCGGAAATTGTTTCAAATATATACATTTATATTGTTTTTGTATACTGCTACTGAAATAAATATTATCTTGCTAAAATTCCTTTGGTGAAATCTGTTCCGTTAACCCTTTTTATAGAGAACATACCATACATGTACATATGTAAACATTGTGCGGGGAATATGAAACACTCCTTCAACATGCACTTAATCCTCGTGTACATACCAACAACGACTAATACCACCGCAGTTTCCATGTCTCATATCATCGAGTGGGCGCTGATGACTTCTCTTCCTCCCCGTCAAAAGAGGAACTTCTTGTTGAATTTCCCAACAAACAAACGTCTGCAAGTTACATAATGTTCGACTGCCTTGATCTTCATCTGGAAACTGGTTGCACGCGCAAATATTAAATAGGAGGAGGTTTTAGGACGGGGGTTTTGGTTTACGGGGGATCGGGGAACGATAAAGTGACGAAACTTAGGAAGATGAAGGGCACGCCATGTACCGTTTTAATTAAGCATTTACAGTTAGTTTGGCGTCTTATTCCGCTTCAACTGAGCGTCTATCGGCGGGAGTTGGCGGAGATGACGTGCGTATATGTGTCGAGTTGTAGATACTGTCGCAGACATCTGCTTGACGTTTCCAGCAGATAGCGTATTATTTGCGAAAAGCTTTGCCATAAAGGGAATAAAGATCGTTTTTAATGTATACAACTTCGAATAATATCGTTCTTTCGGGCGTGTGTTACATAGGTGAGATTTGTTACTTGGAAATTTTAATAGAAACAAGTTAAAAATCCCATGTTAGTATTTTATGCTTTAATAATAATAATATTTTAATTCTTAATGCTAGTGATGGCTTAATATTAATGTTAGTGCAATTGGTAAGAACTTCTCGTTAATGATATTGTGTCTGTGACTACAGACGTAGTGGCATCCAAGTAGTAAAAGCGATTTGAACTCACATTTGGTCTCGTGGAGTAATGATAGCATAATGCACCGGTAACGCAGAGGTTGTGGTTTCAAACCTTACTGAGACTGCTTTTTTTCAGGAATTTAATTACAAGCAAATTATAACTTTATCATTACTAATACCAACGGCGGTTTAACATTAATTTTAATATTAGTTTAATTGGTAAGAACTTGTTTTTACTGATATTGTGTCTGTAAGAGATTAGAAGCGACTTGAACTCACATTCGGTGTGATGGTGAATTTAATTACGTTGGTTAATTGCAAGGAAATTCTAATTTTATCAATATTTGGTACCAAGCCAAAGCCTTTGGTAAAGGTAGAGCAAATGGATAAAGGAAAACTTTTTTTTGTCTATCTGTTTGATTGCAATGTGATAGAGCGATATTAAAACATTTTATACAGAATATCACATTTGTTAAGGAATAAATTTATTCTATTTACCTATTTAGTGAAATCAATGCCAGACAAACGTAAAGGTTCTAGTTTGCGAATGTACCGTGATGGTTTAATAACAGATCGGAATATTGTTGAATGTGCGTCTAAAACTTGATCATACTATCTACTGCTAATCACTGAAACTAAAGTCATTATCTAATTTATAAGTGTATTTCTTCAAATTCTATTCCATTTCCCTTTTCTCTTCTCTCATTCTGATTGATTTAGTTTTTATCTTTTTACAAAAATATATTTATTGATGGAATTTAGTAGCATCAGAACATTAAAGAAATGTTACACCAAGATCAAATCGCACTCGGTATAATTCTCCACCGTCCTGCTCCCCGGAAAATTAAATAATTCGCCTCTAGCTGAAGGACAGGATCATTTCCGCATTTCTGCCAAAGAATCCAATCTAGATTGATGCCGAATAATTTAGAACCGTCTAGATTCCGGCGGTATTCTTTATAATTGCTTTTGATAATTAAACGTTTTCCGGTGCGCGTCGTTAAACCGACGTTATTTTAGGATCCGAGCAAAACTCAGAAGAAAGGATTATGCCCCCAGGAACATTAATCAAAGAATTGTCGGAGAGGTTTTCGTTTTATTTTAGTGTGCTGTTCCGAATTGGGAATTATCATTTATTGGTTGAAGCAAACTGTAGCGCGGATTAGTGTTGAACTAAGAAGAGGCATAAGCGATGTGTAACCGAGATGAACACCTATGGAGTATGTAGGACTAATCAAGTTTGCAAAATATCTCCACTTCAAACAGAAATTATTAATACAAGATATTCGAATGAAATTGCACTGTCGGACAAAGGATATAACGAGATTGAGACCAGCATACGAAGAATGGTTTAAAAATATAATAGCGAAATAATGCTTCTTATCATTCCCGCTTGCAATAGAAAATACTAAATCGCGGCAGTCCTAAGGAAGTAATACAATGATTTTTATACGATAATAGCATTTATTTTAAAAATCCTTACACGCAACTACTTGAATGCATCCATTTATTTCAATTTCTGAAGAAATGCGAAAGTAGTAAATACTTTTGCGAGAAAATATAATTATTATGTGTTCCCTTCTCTGCCCTATTTATGAAATTCAATAGGTATGCGCGTGTGTGTGTAAACTGTTATTACGAAACTTGGAACTTAACTTCGAGCTTTTTGTTTGGGAAATTTGGGTCGTTATATTAAAGAAAATATAAAATTAAATTATAATGTACGAGGGTGGATCTCTAACAGTAAAACTACAGCGACATTATATTTTTTATTTTTCGACATAGTATCCCTATACATTAATGCATTTGGTACTTCGGTGCTCCAACATTTCGACTTCTGCAGTCCACTTCTCTACAGCTTGCATCAGTTCATAATTACTGGAAAATTTTGCCCCACGTAAGATTTCTTTTAATTTGGTGAAGAGCCATATCCGTCATATGGTGGGTGCTCCGCTAATTCAAAACCTGTTTGGTGTATAGCAGCTATAGTAACACCAGATGTATAGCTGGGAGCATTACCCTGCTGGAACAGCACACCGTGCATTAACTTCCCTCGGCGTAGGTCCCTGTAATGCTCTGTCCCAAATAGTCAGACAGGATGATTCCTTGAGCATCCTAGAACGCAGATAGCAAGACCTTTCCAGCAGACGGCACGACTTTAAATTTGGGTAGAAGAGGAGAACCGTGATGTTTCCACTCTCTACTTTGCACTTTGGTCTTGAGATCATGGCGGTGCACCCATGACTCATCTATTATCATTATTATTATTACCATTATCATTATTGCTACCATTATCATTATTGCTACCATTATCATTATTATTATGCTGAACAGATTATTATTGGTATTGCGGGCCATATTATTGCTTTGTTTCTTTTAACATTTTGCAATATTTTTAAGGGTTTCCCATCATAATATGGTACAATGGCTTTAGGAAATAAATGGCAAGCTGGTAACTTTTATTGAGTAGTATGTGCTGTTGGATAGTGTATTGCGGCGTCTGCATACGATTCTTTGTGATCAATTGCAAAATCTAACTTATTTATGCATAGGCTCCAAGAAGTTGTAGTGTATAGTAGACTTGATGTTATTGTTCAAGGAGTTTATGAATTCTAGAAACTCCACTAAGTGTCTTCATGTAAATTATTCAAAGATATTTCTATTGGTAGCGAGTTGTCTATTAACAAAGTTTACAAGGGTAGTTTAGTTATAGTAGTTAAAAATTACAACAAAGCAATAATGCAAATATTTTAAATATTATAAAAAAATAAAACAATGGTGCAAGTGTTTTAATTATAGCTATAACAAATTTAAATTGGTCTTAGGTACAATCATCACTCAAATCAAACTTACCGGACTTTTCGGCATTTATTGCTATGGTTAGTTCCGGTGTCACGACATTAAACATTTTTTAATCCAATACTAAACTACACACTTTGTCCAAACTTGTTTTGTTCCATATGTGAGTACGATCATTTGGAGAGCATTATATTAGCAGTGTTAGTTCGTCATTTTAGTAAGCTCAGCTTAAAAGATCATGAGGTACATTTATATTGAAATACCTCAGTATCTGCTGCTTCGGCCAAGATAAAGTAGGCATTTCTTCTGGTAGTACGCACAGTTTGAAATTTTATGTTAATTTCGACCGAATAAAAATTAAATTTCTCTACAACTGTCACGGAAGTTATATGTAAATCTTTTATAGTTGTCCTAATAAGGTGTCAAAGTGAATAAAGTTTCTTCTTTTTCCAATCATTATAAATGTAGTTTGTAATTTATTGAGCATTTTTAAATGAATGCGTGGTAACGAAACAAATGATAAAACAAGAAACCTATCGAAATTGCTGTTTTAATGAAAATTTGTTAAAAGAGTTTCAAAATTTGTCAAACACATATTTGTTTGAGATTTTTTTTGTCTAAAGATTCTAAACTTGTTATTTAATATTCATGTTTTTATGCAAATATTAATTCCATTAGATTTTTTGCCTTGCCTTCAAACCCTTCAACTCTTCAAACATTTGTGCCAAAGAATTCTGTCCGTTACGTTGTTATGTATACTAACTTCAACTAAATACGTATATGTTGGCATAATCTTATATATAATTATATAAATATGATACTAATATATTAATGCCGCTAAAATTATTGATTTAATTTTTCTGCCTGTTAAATTAGGAAGGGGCAGTACATGTTGTAATATGCCTTTAGAAGAATCTGCAGTAATCGATTGGTAAATATTACTTTTCGTACTTACTATATACATACAATATTGTTTATTTTAGTGCTAAAGGAAAATGTTTTCTCTTTTGGTATTAGAAGCAATCGTAATCACGCTATTAATTTATATTTTTTTATATTTATAACAAGTCAAGCCCATGCATCAAACTATCTGTAATAAGACATACAATTTGTTAACAATTCGGAAGGAATTTCTACTTTGAAAACTCACTTTGAGATTATATGTGTACAAAGTACTTTGGTATGAATCTCGTTTAAATATTAATGGATATTCTTAGAAGATGTTGAGTTGAATAATATTGTAAATTATGGTAATACCAGCAATAGGGTTAGCTTACAGATCCTTATCCAGCAATTACCCGTAGCAATAATGGAAGATCGTCCAAACAAACAACAGGATTATGTTGTCTTCATTTTATATCGTCCCAGTTTTTCCTAATTTCTTAACGTTTCTCTGTCGACTTTATATTTTCAATTACAGCTCCATTGCCTCCCTTCTCCTCCTCCCTTCACTCACCAACCGTTTAGGGCTTGCGAGTATTATAATTACGGGGATTTTTTACGTTCCTTCCGGCCAAAATCTGAACCATATTCCCATCCTCTTTGCCGAACCGGAGTGGGCCTCCGCAATCCTTTCTTAGGTATTATGTTGTGTATTTTAATTACATTCTTAATGATGCCGTTCGTTTTTGTAAGCCGCGGCGCCGGCTGTTAAAACCGTAAAATCCGTAACGATTCGGGTTCAAGTTGCAGCTCAGCAATTACACCGAATGAAGAAGGAAAGTTGTACGCTACCGCCGCCGGTTTTTAAGTGCGCGATTAGCGGAATAGACCGCGTGCTTGTAATTCGCTTCGCGAGCGTAATCTTTGGACCGTGCGCCTCTTTTCTTGATCTATGGACGCATTTACATATGTTAGGAGTCGCGCCGAACTAACAAGGGCGTCTTCATATAGTATTCATAGCGTACGACATTAAGTCGAGGAAGATGAGGAAAGAGAAGGAAAAGATGGAATTCTAAATTTCAGGCCGCTGCTGGAAGGAGGCGTGTTTTTTTTTTCATTTATTCATCATTGTGATAGACCCTTAATGTTTCTGAAACGTCAGGCGATATAACGCAACTAATACGATTCTGATAGCGTCGCAAATGATGTCAATTCGATGCTGTGATTGGAGAGGTTAGTATTGTATTATATGTAGAGATGATGCGCGCTAGGAACAATTTCGCACGAAAAATATTGCTACTGAATATGGTCTTACGAATCCGATACTGTGATTTTGGAATACTGAAACGCTTCAGTATCATCCTTACCGCAATCAATCCATAGAGGGATTGCACGTTGCGATGGCTAAGGTATTATGTTTAGTAGTAAAACTGAACTAAAATGAGTACACTCAAATTTAGGGGCCCTATATATGAACTAATTAAAATATGTTCTTAATAAATTTTGCTATCAATATTACGATTCTTTTCAAACATATATGGGGCGACACTGGATTTGTAGAAATAAATTTACCTGCACAGTAAAGAATGTTTCGATAATGTTACCACATCAACAAAATATTTACAGTGACTAAGTTCTAGTTATTATTTAGCATTTTTTTTAGTAAAATTTCTAAATTAGTTAGGCCTTTAATACTGTGTTTGGCTCTTAGCCAAGTATAAGTTGCAATTTAAGTTGTTTATACAGAAAGTATTTCCAATAATGGTAACTCAAAACAACGAAATTTCTATAGGTCCATTGACAAAAAAATAATAAATAATATAAATACATAAAACATTCAGAATTCTTTCTGAACTTAGTAGTGGGTGTTAGATCCTCTATTCAAACTAATTTCGAACATCCGGCTCTTCAGACTGTCTATCAATTTGATCAATGTTGAAATAGGAATATCATTCTACACCTCACTATCAAAGATTTGAGTTCTTTGACGCTATGTTGTTGTTTACTATTGGCATACACCTTTCTTGTCAACAGTCCTCAAAAACTTTCGATGGGGTTCAGAGTGGGCGAGCAAGCAGGCCATTGTAATATATGCATTTCCTTTTAATGAAACCACTGGAATTATGGGTAGCTGCACTGTCTTACTGAAATATCCAGTTTTGCGTCGGCAATTGTTCACCAAAGTCTAACAGAATCGTTTCCAGAAGTTGTATATAAGAATTAGAATTAATTAGAATAGACATAAAACATATAGGGGTTTGATTGTTATGCATAAAGCCGCCCAAACCATTACACTACCGCCACCAGAATTTCGGCTTATCGCAACTTTAGTTTTCTTGTGCAAATTGTGCCAATAATATTAAAAACCATCAGGTCCGTCCAAGTTAAATTTTTTCTCATCAGAAATATGACATTATTCCACTCAGGAACCCATTTCATATGATATTGCACAAATTTCAATTTTGCCTGTTTATGTGTAAATGGAGTTTTGAAACCTTTTTTGGCCTCCGAAAACGTTTACTGCCCGATAAAATTTGTTATACACGTCTATTTGTTAGTGATTTTCTCTTCCGTTTGTGTTACCTTGTAGTTCAGGATTAACTTCGATGCATAATTTTCCGAAGATATTAAGAGAAACAAATATTCTGTTCAACAAAAGTTCATGTGGAACTATATAAATTATGTGTACATGTAATACTTATATTATTATTAATTTTAACTATACGTCTTTGATCATATTTCTATTAATATAATAATAATACAACTTTATTATCCAACAGGAAGAGACTCGATTATAGGACAAAAGGGAGGACTATATTTAGTCTACAGCCAACGTATAATGCAGGCTAACATAAGTAAGTGGACAATCACCATAATATACAAAATTACTATACTAAGCATAGAGTCACTCAAACAAAAGGTACTTATTGTCATATTGACACAAGACGTACACAGACGACCGCATTAAAAGATTAGTCCTGGTTATAGGTTTACACAACGTCAGGGATAAAAAACCTAGTGATACGGTGGAACCCGACAACTGTGACAATTATGACAAACGACCGTGAAAGTCTGAGACACTATTTAACATGCATTTACTCCGGAATAAGTTGAATAATAGACCACTATATTTTGGCAAAATTAGAAAAAACAGGAGATTGCATGATAATTCCGCAATGGGTCCTTTTCTACCTTTTTAAACACAGTAATTATTTGGGCAATTTTCTATTTGATAGGGAATATGTTAAACCAAAATCCATTAACGTAGTCAATGGTGCAGCTGATTCAGAACGACAATGTTTAAATTACAATACTGGTAGCTGGTCGTATCTGCAGTAAATTTGTTGCTAAATTTAGATATAATAGAGAGCAAGCAGTTTTCAATAACAAAATCAAAATGGTTTGTAGAAATTCAACTAAGTAAATTTTATAAAATATTGTTGAAGACCTGTGGAAACTGAAAGTTGTAGTTAGATTAGTGTGTAATTTTTTCACAACCAATTGTTGAGGAGAGGTTAAATTCAAGCCAATAAATCTATTTAGTAGTTACTTTGTGACTGGTAAAACTTTTGTTACGTTATTATAATTGACATCCGACATAAATTAGAATGCCTTCAGAATTACAATATGCATATATTCATCATAACTCGATTTCATTACTTTTCCTTATCATCATCGTTGGCAATGACAAATTTTAATTGTTCCTGACACCGTTCTCCATCTTCCTTCCGTTTTAATGCGTCCCACTCCTTCCGTGTGTAGTTCCGGCGGTCGAGTGTTTACACACAAAGCTAATGCATCAATGTCAAGGCGAGGTCGACGTCGGTGAGACTGCTATTAGTTAGTTCGCAGAGTTTGGAACAGCTCGCGACGTGGCGAACCATCCTGTAAGGGTTTTAAGCGGACTTAAACTTTCCGCGACCTGCGAAGGATTACGCTGTTCCAGGTTGTTACCCGTTGCTTACCTGGATGGGATGGTTTATTCGGTAAAGCATTAAATGCGATGGACTAGTTTCAGAGTGTAGATAGGGAACTTACAGTCGGTATGGATTTAGCTTAATGAATGATTTAAATTACAAAAGACAAGAGCGCAATAAAATATAAATAAAGAAAATAATATAAAAGAATAACTTAGATTATGTTTTATACATAGCACACGTAACGTAATATAAGTTATGCTTTGGGTATCATAAAATCTGAAAATCTAGAGCAACTTGAATGCAAAATAAACAACGTAAGCGCCATCTCCGTAGAGCGGTAAACATCCCAGTCTCACGTAAGAATTTCAAGACCGAATTACATACTATTAAGCAAATTTCTTTGTTAAATAATTATAATGCATCTATAATAGACAAGCTGTTAACTAATATGCCAACCAGGATCGTTGAGAAAGAGATTTATATACCAGATTAAACTTCATGTATCGCTACTTCTTTACGCATACGCAACAGAAGAAGATCGTACTATACAGATCGATCCTATTTACAGCTTTCATTTCCTAAATGCTTGCAAACGTACTTAAAAACCATGTTGAATTGAGTGTCAAAACGCTTCACCTGTTAAGGAACTACATATTAAATAGCAAAAACCAGTGGGATAAAATAGATAGAAGTTGTGTATATCTATTTAGCTGTGGTGATTGTGATCCGAAGTACGTGTACGTTATGAAATGTCACTGGTTCTTGTAGTAAAAAATAAACTACTGTAATTGTTTTATTTGTTGTATTCGACGTTAAATAAGTTAACTATAAGCAGCCACTGCTGCTAATTGTACATTGAACGTTGTCTTGTGGTTAATACAATATCTATATATATATATATATATACATAAGTCCTAATGAGCTCGCCCCTACAATGGTAATTAGTGCGGGAAATTTGATTTAAACATATGGCGCCAACAGTACGTAAACAGAACATTTAGAACTTTTAAAGTTAGACTCAAATAGCATATCAGTTGTCTCAAGCAGAAGAACTACTGATTTTTCCCATTTCGCGATACATTTGTTAGAAACAAATCATTAATTCGATAAAGCCTCTAATTTCAAAATTTTTCATTTTGCTAACAAAGGTTTGTGTTCAAATAATTTGGAAAACATGAAAATACTCAAATTGCAAACTTATAATTGTTCTAAATCCTTAAACTCTCAAATAACTTTTGATTCTACTCCTACCTTTCTTATTGGCTGAACATTGTAGTAGATCCCTGTCTATTCACGTTCAATTTCACTTACCTTGGTTTATTTCACACATATATTTATTGACACATAGAGGTCTCTCCTATCAGAATTTTTGATTTAACATTCAATTTTTATATTTATTCACACAGAAGAATCCTTATTTAAAATATCTGTAGTAAAAATTGTACTAGTTCTTTCTGACTTATCTATCTGTTCATTGTCATTTCCACTTTTACAATTATTTTAACGTGTTGTTTTTAATTTAATTTTTGCTATCTTTACTGCCGTGGTGCTTTTTACAAATACTACGGACTTCTGTTTTGTTATATAATTCTTCGTCTGCAATAGTAAGTACGACGGCGAATCAAATATTAATCGAACTTTTCTTTTAACGTCCGCTAGGTGAAGTGAGTCGCGTAACGTTTTGATATGTGCGGGAAGGGGATATAAGGTGGAGGGCAGTAAACCTGTTCGGTTCGCCAGAACAGATGGGTTGTTAGTAGCATCATGTCTGTGCAAGAGGTGCACCCGTCTGTTAAACAACGTATTATTTTGTATTTTTGGCGTAGGAGGGCGTAAAGCCTGTCAAAATTTTACCTCGACTAACTGTACAGTTCGCTGAAAAAACGCTTTCAAGGACCCAAGTTTACGATTGGCACAAAAAATGTTCCGATGGCCGAGAATCAGTGGAAAACAAGAGCCATACACGGCGATCGTGGATGAACACCAGTGAGGTGAATATTCGTGAGCTGATTGAAGGTAACCGCCGCGTTACAATGTGAGAAGTTGCTGTAAACGTCGGAATATCATAAGGGAGTGCCTAATCAAACATTTCAGATGATTTAAGTTAACGAAAAGCGTCGGCAAGGTGGTTTGCTCGGTTCTTGACGGAAGATCAGAAAGCAAACTGTTCTGTCGTATACGAAAGGTTTTTGGTACGATATCAAGCAGAGAGAGATTATTTGTTGAGGCACATTTTCACTTGCGATGAGACGTGGATGCACCATCACACTCTGGAGTAGTGAAAACCTGGAGAAGCAGCACCGCAGAAACCACTACCTGTCTTTCTGTTGGAAAAGTTCTTGCAACGGTTTTTTTTTTGGGACTCCAGAGGCATACTGTGCATTGGTTTTCTCCACAAATGGCGTACAGTTAATGCTGCGTACTACTCCCAAATGCTTGATGAAGTAAAACTGGCTTATCTATGAAAAAGACGAGACACGCCTATTCGAAATGCGATGCTGCTCCATGATCTTGTTCCGCCACAAACAACAGCATTGACAAAAGATAAGTTGGACAAAATTGATTGGGACACACTAGAACATCCGCCTTATAGTCCCGATCTGCCACCGTGTGACTACCTCATGTTTCACTTAAAGAAGAAGTCAGTTACCACTTTGATGTGTCATCAAAGTGGTGACCTCCGACTTCTTCTTTAAGACTTACGAAGGTATGGAAATGTTTATGCGCAATTGGTTAACATTCATTTTTTGATGATGGGATTAAAAAACTTCCGATACGGTGGGAAACATGTGTGAATAAAAGAGGAGATTATATAGAAAAATAAAGTCTATTCAAATTTTCTCTTACTGTACTAGTAAACGCTTTAAAACCAAAGTCCGATTCATATTTGATTCACCCTCGTATATGTTTTTTGTTTTTTACTATACTTTTAATAATTTCGCCATCATTTACCATTCCAGTCTAGGCCTAAAGTTATACAGATTAGCTACACCAAACACATTATTTCTTTAGTAATTGCATATTTTATTAGTTATAGAAGTAATTATATCAACAAAAGTAAAGTATCGCTTTTAGATGCACATATAGAAAAAAGAAACGTGTACAGCCGATTTGGATATGCGACATCACACGCGTCCCTAATTCCGATTATGTTCCGTTTCTATTTATCAACAAACAACACGTAGCTACGTACCTCGACATGAACGAGGGCGATGCTTTAGAAATTAATAACCCGATTTAGATGCAGCGCGAAATTTGTAGCAACCGAATTGCAACGACCCGTGCCAGATAGGTAGCTTGCCGACTTTAAATTTTGTCCCCGTTTAATTTCGACTATCTAGGGAATTCCGTTCGCGTGTTCGCTGTACGTTGGCAACTCTAGCTTGTATGTTTTGACGCCGCGAATATTAGTTGGGTACGTGCAAACCTTACCGAAAACCGAAAGCGATCCCAAGGAGCTTTCGGAAACCGTATAGGATGGTAAAGTGCTTACGAAAATTTGTCGTGTAATTTCCTCGTCGCGACGTTCCCAGAAAGTTCTCTGAAATTAAGCTGTTAGATAGGATTCGTGTATATTCATTTTAGGAGCCGAGACTGACGTTTTTTTTTTGGCAAATATTGAGTGTCATCTCAATTACAGGATATGTATTACGGGTTCTCTGCCAAAATATAGTGATCTATTGGCTTATTTATACACACATAAAAACTTATTTCTTGGCTGAGGCGTGTCAGATAATATTTCGAAATATATCGTTCGTGATTTTGCTTATGTATTTGCTAACCCTTTATACGTCATATTCAATTTTGTTTTAAAGCACCCTAAATTTCCAATAGTTTGGAAGTTGACACAAATATGCCCAATGCTCAGGAAAGGCAATCACTCCGAAATCCACAGTTATCGTCCAACCTCTTTGATTTCCAAGTTTTTAAAAGCATTTGAACACATTCTTTTTGCTGCGTAGATGGATCTCTCAAAAGCAACTCGTTTCTATATTCCAGCATTCAGCCGTTACTAATCTACCTTGCTTTCTGCTGCAGAACTTTGATTTTGCTCTTCTTTCTACCAGAAGAACTATTTCTTGGTTAAAATTGTTATTCTGCTTGGTACATGTATATGGTAAATGTATATGCCTGAAGCAAGTGAAAGAAGAAAAATAATAAGTAAGCAATGAAGTGAACTCAATGTTATACAGAATGAAGCCATTTAAATCTTTAATGTCATTATTTTTTGCTGCAAGAATAAAAAAATATATGTATTTGTATTTATTTGAAACTAAATTTTCGTTCAGCACATAACATTGCTTATTGTGCTTGAAGTAAATTGATTCATAACAAAAATAATATAGGACCCAAAGGTTATACGTTATATTGAAAGCATATTAACGAAATACCTTTAACGCCATACCTTTCGAATTTATAAAAGAGTCATAATTACAACGATTGCAAGGACTGTATGGTTATATAGTTCACAGGTATCACAGTAAACTCTACCCTACGCAAATTAATAATTTGTTCGGAATGTAGCGTTTGAAGAGCACGTGAACTCTCATTGTTAACTGTGTTACCGACTGACGGCTCCAAAAGTTCTTAAAATACAAACTAGGATTTCCCGTTCTAGTATCGTTATACGTTTCTTCACTTTTTCCAAGCGTACCAATACCAGAAGCTATGGAGTGTTTAGTTGAGTTTGTTGAAAAATTAAATTTAACAATGTGGATGACGTGAAGACCGTGGAATATAAAAGATTAACAAAATTGTGCATCTCTCAAATTACTTTCAAATGGGCGAAAAACGGTTCAATAGATGGAGGACTCGGCGATGGGTAATGCATTATCTTTTTTTATTGCTAACTTTTTCATGCGCAAATTTAAAACGAAGTTGAAATGACACGAAGAAATCAAATATTTCCGGTAATAGCTATTTGTCAAGGCAAAAAAAAAATATTTCCGGAGACTTTGACAGAGACGACATTTTCACGGTAATTGACACCAATAAAGGGAACACACAAAATTTTCTAGCGGAACTAAATTCAAAATTTACTACGATCAACTTTACAAAAGAAGAAGAAATGAACAGTCGGCTTTTTTTTTGAGATACCTTAGTTATACGTAATAAATTAGGAATAAACATCTACAGAAAATAAACCAATTCCAATAGAATTATCAAGGCTGACATACCATTGCGAACGACAAAAAATGTCTGCGATTAATTTCCTTGTTAATAGACTTGTTAGATTTTCCTTAAGTAAGAGCAGGTACGAAAAGGAACCAAGATATATCAAAATGTAGTGAGGTATAATGGTTTCTTTTCTACGGATGTTAACTGTATTTTATCAGAAATTCTACGATCTTGATATCAACAATACTCGCAATAGCAAATTTATAACACTACCTTGCCACCCAACAATAAAAGGCTTGAGTAAAATTTTTCGCCAATAAAATATGAACGTGGGTCTTGTATCAAAAAACAGCTTAAAACCTCTTAGGTAATCCCAAAGATAAAGCGGATATGATGAAAACGTCTGGAATTTACTAAATCGCATACAATGATTGTGATAAAGTTTACATTGGAAAAATGAAAAGGAGTATCGAAACGAAGCTTAAAGAACATATTAGGACTATCGTTTCGATAAACTAGAACTATCTAGCGTTGTATTTTAAGAAGTTTTAGAACCTGCGTAGGAAATATTGCATGTAGGATACATTTTTACAATTGTCAGTAACACGGTTGACAACGACAGTCTCTTGAAACTCTGTGTTCCGAATAAATTACACTGGCCAACACAGATTTTGGTGCCTCGGATTTTTTAAGTGTAATAAAGCAATTTTGGGGTGCCTAATCTAAAAGTGCTATCAGATCTAGTTTTCAAAATTTACTTTCTGCTCTATTTAGGAACAATTCGCCAAAATTAGATATAATGTTTTGTTATATACTTAACTTTTTAAATATTACTATTTGATAGCTGTTAACTGAAACACAAAAAATGGGTAGGAGGTATTTATTTAACAGAAAAATATGCATATACAACTTTTAATCATCAGTTAAAAATTTCCTTTTATAAGATTTCCTTGTGTGAGGTTTACCGGAATAGTCTTGCTGAATATTCCAGCAGTAGTCAGCTATCATATGGGTATCCCATGATGGTGATATCTTTGCGAAATCTTTACTCCTGTCCCTCCCCAATATCACAAGTTTTCTGGAAAACGATCTAAGTAGCTGTGAAGGTAATGAATCTTAAATTTATTACGTATGAGTAATAAACTTCACCGTGGTGTATCTCAAAAACTAGAGCCGCTAGGAAGAAATGCCAGTTATGTTTGGAAGCAGCACACCAGAAATACCTTAAATCAGATCGAATTTTACAGGCACCACGACAAAAAATTTATTTTGTTTGCCGGTGTTATTAATTTGTATGGGGTGGGGCATACTGGGATACTTGTGAATTATAAAAGAGGATTGACTACATTGAAAGACTTAGACACGTCAATAAACAATCGTATTAATATTTTTTAGAAAATCAAAACTTATTAGATCAAAAATTGTGTCGATTAACAGAAAGTGAATTAAGCTCTTAATTTATAATTGTTCGAAATTACATCATTTTTTGGGTAAACCATAGTTTGGTCATTCTGAAGTAGTAAACATGAAACTAAAATACCTACTACAAAAGCAGCAATATACTGTACAGACTAAAAAAATATAGGGAAACTTCCTTTTTGAAGTCCAGTACCATCCCTATTGCTGTAAAACGTTCGTGTTGTGTACGTTACAACTCCTATGTAGTACGTACCGTAGTTCATTGTTTCTTTCTTTCCTTGTTCGTTAGTATTTGCGGGATGCAAAATTAAACGAAATACGCACCAATATCCGACGGAATCCGCTCTGGGAAAGCGTCCGGAAAAAGCCTTCCCGTCAAAGGATTACGGAACGGTTGACATATCGGGGAATGAAAACGGTCGGCTCGTGTGCGTTTGTAATTTTGACGAAAGCGTTGCGGAGTGATTGTTTGTTTTTGCTCTTGTTTTCTTTTTTTTTTCCTTTTTGAATAGAAAAACCTCTATGGTTCCGCTTTTGATCTCTATACTGGCGTTTCACTTCAAACCTTATTCTGCTGAAGTCTTCAGCTCTACAAACTACCATTGCCATTAAATTTAACATCCACTATAGAAATATACTCTAGTGGAATACGCGGATTATTATGACAAACGGGTCGTTTTTTATATATACGAGTTGTGCTACTGGAAATTATAATTATTAATGGGTGAAATATTCTTTATTATTAATATGTAAACATATTAATCATATAGAAACAAAAAGATACATCGCACTTCCTTACATCCCTGTTCTTTCAGAAAAAATTAACAATGCACAAAAAGCGTGACATCTATATAGCATATGAAACATTCACACAAACAAACAACACTTCTCAAATATCATATATATGTCATTGATTTCCAGAGACAAACAAACACACATTGCTTGAGAGGTGAATTATGCTGATTGGCATGGTCTGTATATGGGACAGACACGACAATATTTCGACAAGAGAATGTATTAAATATTGAAAGTAACTTACGTTGGTTTTAAATGATAATTCAAACTTCCTTGGTATCCCCAACGATAAATTTAATTAGCATGTGACAATTTTGTCAAAAATTTTCACGGTTTCTAGTAGAATTTAAACCTACAGCTACCATCAAGGTAGTTGCTATTTCAAATTTAACGACTTAACTGGCGATTTGTCCGTGGTATAAGTGGTTCAAATCCTGCTGAAAACTATGTGTGAAAATTTCTAATCCTCTCGTTTCCGTCTTGTTTTTATGAGCTATCGGTAGTTAAAAAAACAGCCCTCGTAGCACAAATCAAAATAAGAATGAAGATTTTACTGCTTCAGCCAAACCTGCTATTATTGCGGAACACGAATTTGATTTCCAAAATGTAAAAATATTGGAGAAAGAAGTAAATTGCAACAAGCTAATTCTTAAGAAACTGATCTACACAAAATCTGACACAAAATGTTATAGTCACTATCATAAAATTTTAGTAATATAACACTATACTACGTGCATGTTGATTATTATATATCTCGCAGAAAAGCTGCATCTATCGCAATAGGAATAACGTATGTAAGAAACTCAAAACACTTCTATATTTTCAGTGTATTGTTAAGTAGTTTGCAGAAAAGTTGTAATATAATTTTAACATATTTTCGTAGGACGTGAATTTTCTAAAAACTAAATCATTTCCTATTCATTTATAGAACGACGTTTTAGTCTAATCAACAGTATTGTCAGGAAGAAAGGGAAAGAGAACCGCGTTGCAGGAAAAATAAAATTATATTAAGTAATCGGAATAGGTTATTTATTTGACAAAGAAGTGCCAAAACAAAAAGAAAAAATAAGAAAATTTATGAGAAAACAATGATTTTAAGTTTATAGAAGAATTTTAGCTTTTAAACTCCCTTTTGTTCCTCAAATAAAAAATCCGTTCTTCGATCGTTAGCGATCATTTATATGCTAATTTGTAGTTTTATTGCGGCGTAAGCTACGTTAATGGTAGATTTTTATTACAATGTACGGACGAAGTAAGCGATTCCCAGTGATCTTCTCTGGCGTGTTGTGATGTTTGCCCAATTAAATGCCCAAACAACGACGACGTAAATGGGTCTTTTATTGGCGGAACAAGCCGAGACCTAAGCCGATCCCTTCGCTATCTCCGATGGGACCGTCCTTTTGCGTGATTGAAAATGTTTTCAAACGAATTTAACGCACTGCCAGCCGAACCGGAATTCCGCTAACAAAAGGACGAGGGTAGTGCGTGTAGGTGAGTGGGGGAGGAGAGGTTGCAACAAGGATGAGGACCATTTACAGATGACCTATCGATGTGTTAAATAAATTTATCGCAGCGAATTGCACATATCGACCGTCAACTTATTGAAAATTATAGAAACAATATTTTGAAAATAAGAATATATCTATATCCACCATCTGACAAGCGTCAATCCTGAACCTGGAAATTCAAAAAATTAGTCAACTTTGTGAAGACGTAGGTCACATGTAGGTATATATCACACATTTCTTCTGTGGGAAAACACTGAGTGGCTGAAATGAATTTTCGAAAATTAGAAATTTTCCATTCTGCCTATGCGGATTACTCGCTAACGGTCAGAGGCAAAGAAAAACTTTTGAACCACAACTACTTTGTTTGAATGAGTTTTATTTCGCAACCAAGAAGAAAAAGTTGAATGTATTAAAGTTTTACACATATTTTTTTTTTGTTTAGGATTAATAGTAGGTGTTACGTTCTCCTGGTTTGAAGAACAGCGCCGCTGTAGCCTGCTCGTACATTCCTAAATTACTTGACCAATACTTACTTGTAGAGTATGTTCGCTTATTTACTAGAGGAAAGGTTGTACAGTGAAACTTAATGCGCATGCGCAAAAAAAATATATATTTAAAAATAAAATGTGTACACGGTTTCCACTCTTGCCTATATACATTTACGATGTACGTAAGATGTATATATTCGCAATAATTGCAGTTATTCGAGCTCTCTTATACATGTAATGTACATTAGCATGTGTATATGTATTTTCATTGGTAGCAACATAAAGTAATGCCTCAGCATGTACTTTGCAAAGCTATGTCTTAATTATGTTTAAAAGGTTAAACTCTTATATGCTTCCGTTGAAGCTTTGTTAGAGGCATGTACTAATGCCTCTATCTGTTTGCATGCACCACTACCTTTTATAGGAGCCAACCCTATTTATTTCTTAAATTTATAAGCGCACCTCGGTGCTATGCTTATTTATATGTCCCTTTCCGGGAGCCTAATATACTTTCCTTGTTTTAAATTTGCCTAAGGGACTTGGCCCTGTATTATTGGCATGTATTTGTACTTGAACCAAATACGTTTGTTATTTTCACATTTATAGGGGAACCCACCCTATCTCTTAGAGCTTGAATGCCTGGTCGAGGGCGACAGTAGCGATAATAGCCGATCTCAAAACAAAAATAATGTCACA
The DNA here is from genome assembly GCA_023509865.1 of Trypoxylus dichotomus. NCBI lineage: Eukaryota > Metazoa > Arthropoda > Insecta > Coleoptera > Scarabaeidae > Trypoxylus > Trypoxylus dichotomus. The sequence goes on from CM042081.1 coordinate 27,751,240, forward strand.
GCTACCCAGGCGTTCTCGTTTGAAATATTACGCTATGTGCAATTTTTAGCTCTCTACTACTGCGCCCCAAAGAAGGGAAAAAGCCAGCAAATGTGCGAACTGCGCACCGACAAGTAAAACGGAGCGATGATGCCGACATTACATAAGAAAACTGGTCCGTGACACTCGTCCGCCATGACGAGCAACTAAATGAAAAATTTCTAAGTCCCGATACGACAAGGACCGAACAAACGTACAAAAGACAACGGGCGCTGCGGCCGCAACGATCGTCAGCAAGAAGCGGAGTGATCGTACTTATAGAAGATGTCTATACATGCGCGCCAACAATCTCACCAAAATAATTTCCGACACAAACTTAACCGAAGACTAAAAATCAAGAATTTATACTTATTAAAGAAATCTATACATGCGATTCGACGACGTTACCAAATGACTCCCGCCAGAAATAAATGTATAGACAACGTCCTCGACGATTCCCGCCAAAACTAGAAAATCTTAGAAATCTCTAATAATCATACGACGACGTTACTGTACACGTTACGACGAGGTACGAAAGGTGACCGAGAGTACACGATCGCTAATACCTCGACCGTCGCGCGGGAGACGACTGCCTATGCTTGTGTACCTTAAATTTTAAGAAAACTCCCATTACATATCCGACGACGTTGCAGTGAATGATTTTTAAATTAGGCAGTTTTAGCTAGTGTAATGTGAATGGCCGGCTTGCATACATATACAATGCGTAATGTACATACATATTAAAATAAAATTGGATATAAGAGAGCAAAATAAATAAATATAAAAATGAAAATAAAGTAATATTCTGAATGAAAATAATAATGCAAAGAAGATAAAATACATAGTAGTAAAAAATTTATAAAATACAAAAAACAATGTTAAGTCCTTAACAGTAGGTAATAGGGATTGGTTGATTGTTGTAACAGATCTGTTGGTGCAGTGTAAAAATTAATTATAAAAACTAACATCAATATTTGTATAATGATACTATAAATTATTTTAGGTTAGAGTTTATAGTAATATATCAGCATCATCCTGTCAATTTATTATATCTTAATATACCTACTAATATAAAATTTATTATACTTTAAACATGGAGTGGATTATTCTGTATAGTGCTGGATGTCTTCATAGAAATGTTGAAAACATAAGAATCTATTGCACCATGCACATCGTACGATGACATGTCAGCGCATATGTAACATGCAGTACAATGCACAAAATCTCGCTGAGTTAAAGCAAAAGTTACCGGATTTTCAAATTCATTCAACCTTTGGCCAATGTATCTACTTTTATACGAAGCGTAATCAAACGGCGAGATATTTTACTGCCAAAAATTGGTTATGAATAAGAGATTGTAATTTGAAAATGTTACTGTGTTCATTTAATACAATATCGTAACCATAAATTAGTGGAGGATCAGAAAGTTTTCTTTTTTCCATATACTAAAACCATATACACCAAGAAGATTTACCATCGGTGGAATTTTCTTAGGTATACTGTCGTTTAATGCAGCAGGATAGTGGCTAGAATCCAGGAATAAAATGCTGTGAGCTCTCACGTCTGGCAAATATACCTCGGTGATATACACGGTCCGAAATTAGCACCTTCCTCTTAGAGGACCATGAATAGATGTCAGAGTAGTTTTCCGGAAACTAATATTGTTGGGAGTGTGGTACTAATAAGGGTAGTTGCATATAGTATAAACTTCTGCTCCATACACAACTAAAGTGTCCCTGGAACGTAGCTCAGGATTAAAACCACTCTCATCGGCATTGAGTGCATTATCTATTCCATATACCTATAATCTTTTGCGCTATTAACCAAGTTATTAGAAATTCCTTTCCATAAGCAGAATGGAAAATTTCCCATTTTCAAAAATTAATTTCATCCACTTAGTGTTTCTTCGCAGAAGAAGAATTGCGTAGTACGTACCTATATGTGATTTCCATGTTTCCAAAGTTTCACATTTTTTGAATTCTCTCGTGAGTTTACAATGTTGTTTAATGTTCAATGATTATGTTCAAATGTAAGAAATAACGGTTACTTAAAGCTTTAGTAAAAGTTCCAGAGATTCATTCTGAAAGTGGTGAAACCATACTGGTATACATTAAACCAATAGTAAATACTCCTCTTGTGCGGTGCGCCGTCCGTAAAAACTAAACGATGTCAAGAGAGGCATTGTTTGTGACTTCAACCGCACCTAAACTCATAAAAATTCGCGACTAAATTATGGGATACAAACGTCGAAATGTTCGAAGCTACTAGGCTTCAGAAATATTCTCAGTGCACGAAAACAGCTATCGTCCGTCTTCATTTAATAACCAGGAACTTCTTAAAAGCGCTAGTATCGATCCGAGTCGATGAATCTGCCGCACACACGACGTACGGAGTCGTAAAGCTCTAAGCCTTTTCCAGACAATGACAGAGGTAATATAGTAGTGCTTTGCGCGCCCACCATACGTCGTTGCTAACTCCTAACTCGGCGAAAGGAGCGCTTTGTCCGTTGGAGCTGGTTTGGAGTGGCCGCACGAAGAAAAAGCGCCTCGTCCCTATATGCCAACTTCACCACCACCCTTCGTGCGCTCCTTTTTTCTCCCCACTTGGCCGTGGCGACTTTCCATCTGTTCCGACCATCAAAAACTCAGCGGGAAAACATTTCGTCGGGAGAATAGCGTCTGCGACCGGTGGAACTTCGTTTACCCCAATACTCTAAGGTTCGGTCCCGTCGCTTAAAAGGGGGCTTTTATGATTGTTATACGACGCGCCGTTTTCCGATACCGGGCAACGGAAGAGGTTCCACTTATTTTCCGTTTCAAAGTAATATGTCGAACGGTCGAACCGAATATAGACGAGCCAGTTTGATGAGGTATGGCGTAGTATTGATGTCTCCCTATATTATGGTCGTAGGATGGCAACACAAACGCGGATTTATACGTCCGCAAATCTTTCGAATAGGCTTCTTCTAGCATATCGTGAAACTATTTTTGTATTAAATGAGTCGGTGTGACGTAAGTAATAGGCGTAAGGTTCAGTAAAACAGAAAATTGTCCTTTGTTCATACTAACGTCTATGAATTTACAATAATTAACACATTAAATTTCTTACCGGCGAGCATTTTTCTGAGGTCTGCGAACAGCCAGTAGTCGCTGGGAGCCAAATCTGGCGAATACGGTGGATGTGGGAGCAATTCGAAGTTCAATTCATGTAGTTTTGCCATTGTTTTGATTGTCTTGATGAAACAAATTTTTTTTCTTTGCCATATGCGGTCGTTTCTTTCCAATAACGCTATATAATATTCACTATTGATGGTATTTCCTTTCTCAAGGAAACGCACCTCCCAAAATACCGAGGCCATAACCTTTCCAGCCGATTGTTGTGCTTTCGCTTTGGACGAGGTTCGCCAGTTGCTGTCCACTCAGTTGACGATCGTTTTGATTCCGGAGTGAAGTGATGGATCCATGTTTCATCCATTGTCACATATCGACGCAAAAATTCCGGTTTGTAACGTTTAAACATGGCCAAACACTGCTCAGAATCATCAAGTATCATCGTTTTGGTCAACAGTGAGCAAACGCGGCACCCACTTTGAACACAGCTTTCTCATAGTCAAATGCTCATGCAATATAAAGCCAATACGTTGTTTTGATATCTTTACGATGTCAGCTAACTCACGCAACTTCACTGTTCGATCATTCAAAACGATTTTGTGGATTTTTTTTATGTTTTCTCGTGTTACCGCCTCATTTGGACGTCCTCTGCCTTCTGCATCATCGGTGTCTCTACGATCACGTTTGAAGTCAGCAAACCAACGTTTTAATGTTGTTTCTGATGGAGCAGAATCCCCATAACCCTTTTCAAGCCATTGCTTCGCTTGAACGGTATTTTTCCCCATCAAGAAGCAGTGTAAAATTAAAACACGAAATCGTTTTTGATCCATTGTTTTGGAAATAACAAAAGTAGCGTGACTCTTAGCACAATGACTCACAAACCAATCAATAGAATATCATGAAATTTTAACAGCTGTCTTTTGAAGGTTAGTACTAACTAAGAGAAAAACTAGCGTCATCTATGTGTTAGGTCCGGGACCTTTCAGCCTATGTGTTACCTTAAATTCATCCTTATTAACTTTAAAATATTTTAAAAACAGTGTGGTGAATACCTTCCAATTAAAATTCTACCGCATCATTAGAACTGTTCTACAGTCCTTTTCCGGAAAAAAAAACCATAATAACGCAGCATTAGAATAATTTTGTTTCTTTTGTAACGAAATCTAGATGCAAACGAATATGGTCCGTTAAAAATGCAATTAGCTGTCGCTGTAATTACATGCCACCCGCAACCAATGTTGGATTTCACGAGTTATGGATAGCTTACCCAAGTTTTCTATTTTTTTTTTATTTTCGTTAGAGTAGAGTAGATATGAAAAGGTGGTTCGTTCATTACGCGCAGCCTTTAGTCCTCCATTGGATATGTGCCTACGTGTCTAGCGTCTCTCTCATTTTTTCTTTTTTCAGGGAAAATAACGATCCCGATGAAGTAGCCAGCGGAAGGATTTAAATTACGTTATGAGTGTGGTCAGGACGAAATTTTTAGACGAATGCAAACGCGCAACCACTATAAAAGTGTACCAAACTTAAGTACGGTATCGTTCGCTGTATACCGATGTAATTTGAAATGCAAAACGTAGGATGGTGTCTAAGATAATGCATATGGCTTGGATGTGTAGGATGTAATTATTCATACAAACAATTAAGTAATTCTGCGATATTTTCTTGACATATGGAATTATTGTAGTTTTAGTTAAAAGTGCAATGCGCGCCTGCTTGCTGTTTAAATGGATATTCCTATCTTGCAGGGGATTGTTTTATACTCTCTATATTGATCGAGAAACGAAGATTTTCGATTGGAACATGCGAGAATAAACAAGAATTCAAATATTCGAATATGAAAATGTCGACAAATCAGAGCAGCTCAGTTGTAATCAAATAGTAATAAAGTATGCGGAGCGAAACAACTGAATCTAAATAGTGGAAATAAGTGGCGAATATAAATATATATTTAGGTGTTTAGTACATAATAGTGCTAGAAGAATCGGATTCTAAGTGTTTATTTAGTTTTATTGTTTTTTAACTAAATTAGACTTTAAACGCGAAAAAAAATCTATTTCATCTTGTGTTCGTCTTGAAACACCAAAAATGTTACACCAGTTCCACTGCTCAACAAGTTACTAGAAAAAATCTAATTCAAATTCAGAGAGCGATTCGATTAGTCATTCTACTCAATTCGAAGATGTTTTCATTGAAATAATGGGAGAAGATCAGGAAGTTTAAGGGGAAGATCCTAGTTTTGGGGCTTCGATACTACGAAATGCGACTCCGTCATGAAAGACCTAATTATACTACCCAAATGAATTACAAATTTGAGACCAACATTTCAAAATTGATTAATTGAAGAGCTAGCTCACACATTACAAAAACAGTGCTGAAAAGTTATAAATTACCTTAATTGTAGATGCAACCAGGGTCTTCCTAAAGCCAATTAGATGAGTTTGCTAATGAGATATGTAAAAATAGAAGGAGATGGGTATTAGAGCGAGATTATTAGGATTTTTAAAAAGTGAAAATTAAAGTCAACTTGGAACTGCAAGCGCAATATTCGAATATCTAGAAGAAGTGGGGATTGATAGCAGAAAATGCAGAGGTCAAGAATATGGTGGTGCTAGTGTTACGAGCGATTGTTACTCAGGTGTGCAAAAGGGAATATATTATACTGAATTATTAAGTAATAGAAAGACAAGATAAAAATTCTAAAATCAAACAAGGGGAATGGTAATAGGTTTACCGGAAACGTATTTAACTGAAAATATATTACATGTAAAGTTCACTAATCAAACTGATTGTCATTTGATTGAAACTTTCTAACTAATTTTTCACTCCGTCTAAATTGTCCTCAATAAATGATTTTTTTGTGATAAGTATCAGTAAGGATAATAACAGAATTCTTACTTTGAAGTCGAAGCTTGATCCGCTCATTATTGTGTATTTAGAGAATTACATTGTTAAAAATTGAAGCAAGGTCAAGAACAACAGATTTACAACACCAAAATTAAAAAAATAAAAACTTTTAGTAATAAACAAAACAACACAAAAAATCGTAAAGTTTACGTATTCAAAAGGCCAGATATTACCCGTCATCATTTACATTGTAGAACCATTCACCTTTCGATTTTCGTACAAACACGACTACAGACAGCAGTAATGGAAGCGGTAGCTGTTGCTGTCGCTACTGCAGGCTATTTCGGTTTCTCTATAATGATAAATCAATCGACCGATGCGTGCGTGGCCCTCGATTAAACGGTTCGTCGATTTTCAATTCGATTGCCTCGTAATCGCCTAGGCCCCACACCGCTACCTCCGGCATCGTACCCTCTTCAATGCGTCGTTTTTTTCCCCAATGACGAACGCCACTGAGCCGCTCCAGCGGCGTTCGTTGATGACGATAATGTTGTTGATCACGATGACGGTTCCCTACGCTTAACGCTCGGCCGATTTTAGCTGCTGCGTTCAGCTTTTTCGTTCGTTCCCTTCCGCCTTCCTCGCCGATCGTTCAATTAAATTATTGCGTTAGCTTATATTCCGGTTTTAGGCATCGCGGGCTTCGTCCCCCCCATCCATACACTCATCCTATACTGTCGTGAGGGAGGGGGTTAAAATCGCCGTATTATCCGCACAAAAAGGGGGAAATATGCGTGTCGTAGCGGCATCCGTGGATGATGCTGTGACACGCATATTTGGACCTTCACAAGCGGATCCGGCTTGTTTAAATATACGACATGAAGCCGGGCGGATTTTTAAAATATCGTCTCTATAACGCGACGGTTGCCTACATCTATCGTCGATGATGATCCGCCGCTTGACAGAGTCTTCGCGTTGAACACGACATCATTTCTTAGACACGCGAAATTTCGCGCTCGTGTTAAATGACGTATGAGTAAATCGTTCCTATAGGTAGAAGGTCGTTCTTTCGAAAGAGATGAAAGCGTTGGATCGCCAAGAACTTCTCGATATTTATAGTACGCTTGCGACATTGAAATTACAACATTTATTGAATTTTGATAGTTATTTGGGAAGCGAAGCTCGGTTACTAACGCCATCTTTCGGAAAACCTGATGACGCATAAAACATAAAACATAAGGCATGAAATACACCTGGAATTTTGGTTGATATGAAACAAACCTTGGATAACAATACTCCATCCGACACCGTAACTTCTTTATGATGCGTTCAAGATAGTAAAAGCTACGACTGCTTGACGACGTGTTCTATGGGGGACATATCAGAGTGGTGCGAATATTTTCAGAGAAATTTAAGCCAAAAAAAATTGGAACATATTGTTCGAATTAATGTTACTATAACGTAACGACTGAACACACGTTGTCAGTTACAAAAGCAACGTCAATTTTATAACATTTTGCTACCAAACGTTGAAAAAATATTGACTAAACATATAATCGTAAACATTGGTTCCAATTGTCCCAGAAAACGACGATGTTTTCTATCGTTATATTAACTTCGTAAGAAAACGTTTTAGTAATGTTGAATTAATCAGGATTTCAAAATAATGTTTGAAATAACGTTAAACAGCAACATTGTCATGCGTCTACACGTCAACGTTGTACAAACCTTACAAATTAATATCGTATCCTTCGGTACTGATATAGAAAATCCCAAAAGCGCAGTCATAACAACGTCATAAAGAGACGCTTAGTGAACTTTCAATTAAATAGCATTATGATTGAATTGTTGGTAAACAGCAACAGAGTTTTATACATTTACATCAATATTATGAAAGTTACAAATTAATGGTGAATTGAATGGTATATTTAAAAATTGGCGTGGATTATATCTAAATAATAATAACAATAAAATATCTACATATATACCTATAAAAAATAAAACAAAACAGGCATAATAAAATACATAAATTGTAAAGTAATACAATTACTATAACATTACAAGGGACCACTTAATTAATGTTGAATTGAGGGATACTTTCAATGTTGTAAATTATTCTAAAAGACTGCATCATTACGTTGTACATAGTAATAAAATATAATGAGGTTATAAAAATAGTGAACGTCATAGCAAATCGATACAATGCAAAGTTTAATGTTATCCTTTGTATTTCTTAAAGAATAAGAATTATATTTATACTTACATTTAAGTTATCAATTTCACCTTTCACTTTTGATATTTATAAAGTACTAGATTAAATTGTAACAACTTTCTTTATTAACAAAAGAATATCTGGAATATTTTCCAATTCTTTACCAAACGAATTTGTATGTACATTATGGTACACTGAAAATTATTCAAGGTCTTCTACTTGTTCCGATAAGGAAGCCCACCTTGATAACTGCGTATTAATCTCGCTTAACCTTTATATTGAAAAACTGAGGGAACAGTAAAAAATTACACTTTTCACGATCTTGGGGAATTGATTCAGGAAAGCTTTGATTACGATTTACAGTCTATTGCTTAGCACAATGTTTTTAATATTTAGGATGTAGATTATATAAACGAAAGCATTCTAAAATTATTTGATAAACATGCACCTTTAAGTTCGCATTACCCAATCGAGAGCACGGTGGCGTACGGATACAGTAAAACAATCAATCGGCTTACGCAAAACAGCTCTTTCAAAATGTAAAAGACTTGGATCGCGAGCGTACTACAGGGTTACAAACAGATTACAAATTACACAACGTTTGGAAGGAATATTCATGTTTCTTCAATGTTACTTTTAGAAGTTACCTAACGTTTGGTCATAGTTTAGAAGAACGTTATGTGCCTATAACAAACTCTAGAATTGTCACTGAAAATGATCTTTCATCACTTGGTTTTCCATTGCGGCCTTCTTTTTGGCACTGAATTTAAATGATAGCTTTGGTGTTAGGTGCTTGTCGATAAACGTAAGATTAGAAGATCTAATTCCAGTTACACGTATGGTGATTTATGATCATAAAATGTTCATTGGTTTTTGTTTGCATATCAGCAGTTAAGTACTTTTGTCAAAAAATGTCCACTTGTAATAGATGTTTCAATTGAAAGTATCAATTTTGTGACACGAAAAATGTCTAGAGTGATGGATACTATACATATATAGTCTAACCAAAAAAGAAATGTTTACTTCAGACAAGCAGTAGATTTGGCAACAAACAAACTCGTAAGTGCCGTACTCGCCCAATTCTTGACTTTTAGAGATTCCGAAAAACGTACAAGAAAAGTAACTCGACCATACGCCGGCTTAGAGCGGAAGCTTAATCTCAGTCACGAGATATAACTCACCGGATAAGCTGTTCGGTTGCTTTCACTTTTCTCCGCTTCTAATTCTCTTCGACGCTTCCCAAAAACGAACGATTCGAAACAAAAAAAAAAAGAGAAAAAGAAAGTAAGAAGGAAGAGAACTTCTTCTCCGTAAAAAATGCGACAGCTTTCGAGAGCGAAAATACGCGGTCGTGATAAATTTTGCATCGGGAAAATCCTTTCCGCGGGGCGCCCAGAAGACCGTCTAAATTTTTCCGAAAGCGTTTCTATTTTGTCGTCGCCTTATTCGTTCTGCCTTTGACGCTCCTGCTCAACGTCGCTTGAGTATGATAAATGGATCGCGCCTAAAGTGAGTGGCCGGGTGTATTAGGAACGGGGGACTTGTTTATAGGCAAGAGTATAGGCAGGCTATAGAGATCCGTGTACGAACCGAAAAGTAGGAGGAGGAGTGAAAGTTGCGGAATGAGAAATATGTCTATGAAAAAAAGGATAGAAAAGGAAAGGATGTTGAGTGAATGTTTCTGGAAATGATAAATGTCGAGCGTGCACTGGAGAATATTGAGTGATGAAAATACATATTCTCAGATACATAAATTGGGAAGTATCAGCGTTTGTCAAGTTGATATTTTGTGTTATAAGTAAAATAATGCAAAAAATATGGATAGACTAGTAGATCAACGAAAGAATCGCTTAGTAGGATTGTATAATTTTAAGTCCAAGGCAGTCGTCTTTGGCGATACGTACTTTAACGTACTTTACTTGATTTCAATGCTCCGTCGACAGTAAAAATAGATCTATCGATTTACGAAGCTGATACAATATTCATTTAAATATTTAAGGTATAATACATTACGATTTTACATATATCTAACTCTCTACCCGTTAGTTGAAAGAAGCGACTGAATTACTATAGATGTACTTGCTTCTCGATATTTTCAGCCAAAAGTGTTTTTAGGGTTAAATAGAATAATCGTTAAATTGCTTTCTGTGTTTACACGTTCTTGGGAGCTCCGATATATTCTAAAGTAACTCCAATACCAAATCAATTAGTAGAAATTATACCATTCTAAAATGTATATAATAATCTACGCCATAACAAAACCTCTAATTGTGAAAAGTTATTTAGAGAGTCGTAATTAACAGTCAAAGTTCATTTTGTTTGAAAGCACAAGGATCGTCTTTTTTTATATTTAGTCTTGCTTTGCGTATATGTTATATTCTTTTTGATATGTTATTTATTCAATCTGTTTCGTTAACATTTAAATCTTCCATAAAATGTCCTACCATTTCGCTTGTGCCCTTGCTTCCTTGTTTTCTTTTTGCTCAAGTCTTTACGATAGACAGCGTTAGGATGAAGAGTAAGCCCATGTCGCCTTCCTATTGAAAAGGAAGAAGTGACAAAAAGGAAATTATACAATAAAAACATACGGAAAGGTAAAAATACATAAAATTCATGCCAGCAGAATGCAAGGAGTAAACAAAAAAAAAATAAAGAATCTCTTGAAGGAGAACGATGAGGAGAATAAAAAATCGAAGGCATAGAACCTAGAAGATACGCTTGGAAGAATGGAAAGAAAAAATATAAGAAACAACATTACAGATGAAATTGTGAAGAAAATAATGCAGCAAGCAGGTGACTATCAAAACAGAATGATAATAAGATAAAGCGTCACCAGGAAAAATGGAAAAGGTGAGAATAGTCTTAGTATAATCGAATTGAAACAGGGGAGGTAAAATTAGAGATACTTAAAGTTAGGAAATACATGGGAAGCTTAAAAATGAAAGAATGTCAACTACAAGAATAAAGTAGTAAAATAGACAATAACGAGCAGCTCACAACTTATTCTATAAGATTAGGTAAATAAAAAAAATTAAATACATTTGGACTCGGAATTGCAACATTTACGCAAGATAAACAGAGAAAAGCGAAAAAATTAAAGTGAAATTGAAAGTTAATACATAAAAATTTACCTACAAAACGTAAGAAGTATCAAAAGCAACATTGAAGAAACCGAAATTTTACCCAAAACACAAAATCATCCCAAAATATATACATTTCACGGAAACCTGACTGTCAGAATCGGATGAACAACTGTACGAAATAAAGACTACAACGCTGAATTCGGTTTTACAGAAATAAAAATAAGTGATGTGCTTATCTACACCTGAAAAGATCTGAAATATAAGGTTTTAAAGAAGAAAATCACAAGAAGATCAACATAATCACAGTAAAACTTTAAAAAAGCTTGGTAGCAATCACTTTAATCTACAACCCACCTCGAGTTGACTTTGACGCTTCCAAAAGCATACAAAATAACATAACCATCAGAACGAAAGCTCATGTAATACTCAATGACTTCAATATAAACATAGTAGAAAAAACAACGAAGCAAACATTGCAAGATATAAAGAAAGAAATTATAATATCATAAGCAAAAGATCCACAAAGTACCATACCAGAAAAAGAATATTTAATATATCCTCCACGAAGATTAATGCATCTTTGTATACGCTCGAGCCAACTCTGAAAGCAGTTTATTCCACTCTGTTGGTACAGCCAAATTTGCGTTTGTAGGCATCAATCGCTCCTTCTGACGACTGGATACTTTAGCCATGCACTCCGTTCTTGATTTTCGGAAATGTAAGGAAATAATTGGGACTTAGGTCCGGCTTGTACAGAGGATGGTCTAACAATTCGACGTTTTCTTGTGTTAAAACCTCAATTGTCTTCCGCGCTGTGTGCGAACTTGCATTCTCTTTATGGTCGTCGTTCAGTATTGAGTTTTCGAAGCTCAGCTTGAGACCAACAAATGCTTGTGTATTAATCGACAGCAACAGTTCTTTGATATTGTAGAGAAACTATTGCTACATGATCTGCTTTCGAAACAAATGTTGCGAGCATCTTTTTGGAAACATTTCAAAGACGGATAACTTTTGACGGCTTTTCCTTATCTTGATACGCCCAAACAGACGACTGACGTTTATTTTCTAACTCGTATGAGCAAATACAAGATTCATCACCGCTGACGATGTGGTATACGGTTTTAAAGTTTTCGGCATTGAAGCAGTCTAGAGGTATATGACACCCTAGCTGCGTTCTGTTTTTCGATCAAAAAATGTGGAATCCAACGGGAAACTAATTTTTTTGCATACAATTCTTCATGCATTCTTTTTGAATTGAGGTATTTGAAATCCTTAGTCATGCCTCAATCGCGCGGTAGGTCCATATCTTCGTTGATGATTTGAGCACAGCATCGACGTTTTCCTAAGTGTTGTTGGTGAACCTGCTCCGAATTTTCCATACCAATGAGAAATTGTTAGCTGATATGGTGCTTCATTGCCGAAAATAGGAACCAACTCGACGAGGCATTCCTGTTGGGAAAATTGTCTTCGAAAATTATAAAAAATTATTGCGCGTAAATGTTCTCGATCTAATTCCATTTTTCAACTAACTTGTCAACTTTTACAGTTTAGTTAACTAAGTATGGAGGTTAAATTTTAGTACTGACATTTGATTAGTCGGGTCGTCTATGTCCCAGTATACAAAACTTGAATACATTTCTCGTAACCGCACAATGCTGGATCACACAGTAACTAACATCCAAAAAGAACTACAGGATATTGTGCAAAACAACCAAGATACAACATAAAGGAACCAATTGTTTACGGATAAACATAGTTCTAATAAAAGAGTATAGAAAAAGGAATACATTACAGAAGAAGCACAGAAACATGAACTAAATCAAATACTCAAGCATACTTACTACAAACAAGAGAAATTACATCAATGTTTATCAACAGAACAAAGAGATAGTGCCAAACACACTTGGACAACCGTCAATTCGATCCGAAATAACCTGGACATTTATAAACACCGAAAAAACATATAAAAATAAAAATAAACACAAAGGTGAATAGAAACAAAACAAAGGCTACCAAAGAGGCAGCGGACAAAATTGACAAATACTTAGCGGCAATGGGTAAACAGCTACAGGAGAAACAAATGAGAAAAACCACTCAACCTTTTTAATATCAACTTACCTCCTGAAATACTAACCTATAAAGAGAATTAATAACCAAATACGAAATAATAATAAATTGAATGATTGAGAGGACAGAAAGAAGAAAAGACCTTGGTCTGAATCATCTCATATTTGGTTAACAATCTTTTTGTGGATGTCCGTGAAGTTTGTAAATTTTTATATTCTTTACACTTCTTTAGGAATTTCATGTCCGAATGGATGGTTTTCATCTTTGTTTTGACGGGAAAACCCAGAACGACATTTTATTAACTACACCAACGTTGGGTACGTGTGAGATTAATTCAAATTTAAAATAATGAAACTCACTCTTTATTTATATATAGTCAGGACTAACTACGATTTGCATTCAAAACAAGAAAATTTATTCAGTTTGAAACACAAGAAAGCTATAGCAAATGGAAACATGCAGATATTATACATCTCGTTTAATTTTTTTCCCAGAGTTTCCAAGATTCCAGTGGTTACTACATTAACTAGGACTGAATGCATGCATTATCTTTTGCCTAATATTTCCCATGCCCCTGGTATATAGTTCATCTGCGTTTTTAAAAAAAGCCACCTAACTTTTGAAGTCAAAATCCAAACGATCTCGTTTTCTCTCCCCAAGAAACGTCAAAAAATTTACGCGAATTCGTACCATTTACATTCCAAATTTCGACAACATCTAAATGTGCATATTGTGCGGATCCCGAAACTATCTCGTTCTCTCCCATCGTAGAAGGAGATAAGCCGGTCGAAATTGCGCCACCACGCGACATTCGCCGTTCCTCGCCGAGGTGCGGGTCAGCTTGCTATGGCCCGTTTTCGGGCCGATATTCGCTCCGCTTCGGACGTAAGGACGGCATGATTTTGATTTGCATTAATGTTTGCCTGATGCGTTAGAGTTTTCGGTTGTGTGTGCGTTCGTTTGAACGAAAATTCTCCGGGGACTTTTTCGACCGGGTAATTTGCAATTTAAATGGATGATATTGAGGTCTCGGTGGCGGGATGACCTTACTTTTCGGCCGCGATAAAAGGTAATGTATGCTTCGGCGTCGCACAGATCTAACGGTTAGCTGATTGCGACCAAACGCTATGCCGTAGATACATATGTAAAATAGGTGGGGGCGTACGGGAAGAACGATATGCTTTTTATATTTATATTACCGTATACGCGTTTACTTTTGGACAAATGTACTGTCGGTGTAATGTAGTAATATATGTATTAACTTTATCATTACTTTTTAAATTCGTACAAATTGAAAATATGCCTATAAAAGGTTACTTGTATGTGTTAAGATATTTCTGAATAACATACATTGCCTGAAGTTTAACATCTTTTTGCATCTTGTTAAATTTGAATCCAGAAGTTCAAATATTATTACTATGATTGTCAGATACACATGTTAACAACCTTCGATTGTTGTTTATCTTGAACAATCTTCGTGCTTTCTTATACATGTTATGAGGTATTATGCTTTATCCCATATTATATTCTATATTATGTATAGCTTTATTTAGTACTTCGAGCGGAACGAAGCGTTTGAAGAGCACGTAGACTCTCGTCTTTCGTATAAGAAAACATCTTAAAAAACCTGTTAGGTAATCCTAAAGATTAACCCAATATAAAGTAAATGTCTAGAATTTTCCAAAATGCATGCAATGCTTGTAATAAGTTTATGTTTTTAAATAAAATATGAATACCGAATCGAGGTATATCAGCCTTTCCAGGTTACCGTCTCGATAAACTGCAATTACGTAGTGTAGCAGAGCACATGAAAGAATTCGGGCATAATATTGATATGAGAAACTTAAAGCTACTTAAACATGTAAATTTTTCTAAATAATTAAATGCGTACGAAACAATATTCATGAAAATTGGCTCAACAGAGAATTACGAACACGAGTTTGATAGATTTATTACCATAAAAGATACGAATCCTTTTTGTTTTCGCGTTTTAGAAGATATACAATATATCTGGGACGACCCAATCAAATATACAAAATAAAAAATTTCAAAGTATTTTTAAAGAAAAACACATAAAGAAGTTTGACAAATTGCAAACTTCCCAAAATGAAGTTGACGAAATTCCAAAATTAAATGAAGATTGGATCGAAAATTTAACTGGCGCATTTACCATATCATTTCAATAACAGAAACAATTTCTACAATCGAAGCTAACGCAGAATGTACAAAACTGTATTATGAGCATTAGTTAATATGTTAACAAATTTCAAACAAAATATCCGAAATAAGCAAAAGAAAACACTACGCTATATCAAGCAATGGCAAAAACTAAATCCTTTTTAAAAGTTAGCCAAACCTATATATTTTAAGAGCAGATAAATCTAATAAAACAGTCATTACGTTTAAAAACGGTTATATAGAAAAGAATGAACAATATTCTATCAGACAAAGAACCCTACAAACAACAATAAAATCTGACACAAATAACATTAATGATAGAAACCAGATTAAAAGTTTAAGCAATATACATAATAATGTACCACGTCTGTAAAATTTGAATATTACCTATATCTCACCGAAAAACTGCTCCTATAATAAAAATAGCGCATGTAAAAAACTTAAAAAGCACCTGCGTTTGCAATGTTAAGTAAGTAGCACAATAGTTTTAATATAATTTTAACGTGTTGTGGTTACAATTTTCAAATAACTTTTGTAGTTCACGCAAAAGTACACGCCATGCGGATTTTGCAAGAAACAATATTATTTAATGTTGTAAAAAAACTAAATTGTTTCCTATGCATTTGTAGAACGACGTTTTAATATTATCAGCAAGAGTTTTGCCATAAACAAGGGATAACAACACCCCGAAACGCATCGCAAAAGAAATATTATTATATGAAATAACCGGAATTGATTATTTATTTGAAACAGAAGTGATAACAGAATAAGGAAAGAAAATTATACAGCATTTACTCGAAATTAGTCTTGAGATTTTGGTTGTAAAGCGGAATGGTGCAGTCAACAGGATCTCTTTGAAAATAAACATATCTTCGCTTATTATTTTCAAGTCATTTCTGCTTACAAAACCGAAAGAAACACTACCACTGTACAGACAACGTAATTTCACATCTATATTCAGCAGAATTGTACATTCTCACCCGATACGTAAGCGCGCAACTGAAGGAAAACAAAGCTAGAGTGTAAAAAAGGCGATTCATTCACGTAAAATTTGCCCATCACACTTCTAACCGAAGCAGGTTCGTCGGAGAAATTCACTACGTCGACGAACGAGAGAGATCTGTCTGTGCAAACACAGATAGCGTCGTTGTATAAGTATCAACGTATATACATTCGACTGCGCTTCGGAAGTAAGAAAACACAATCTAACCACGCGTTAACCGAAGCGCGAAACATATATATAGAACGGCGAAGAAAACGTGAAGATAAGTACGGGAACGAGGCGGAAAGTTGTCGGCACGTGCAATATACTATCCGCTCGAGTTCGGAAGCGTGGAGCTTTCACCTGCGCTTCAATATTTACCAACGGAAGGAGTTGATCGTAAACAAGTAACGTCGAAGGGAAAGGAACGACTCGGATTCTAAATTTGCATACTCAGTTACGTTGAGACTATTGTTGAATCTTAATCGTTGTTATTTTTGTTAGTTCAATTTCTATTTTTATAGTATTAAACGCAAATTATACATACGTATGGTAATGATATAAATTATTGTCCTTTATTTACCAGTGATTTACTTCTATAATTTTACTAGTTCACCTATTGCTGATATATTTGTCGTCACTGTTTGGTGCACGCCGTTAATTTTTATTTTGGTTGATGTTAGAAGTTGGTGGCAAAGTACCGTCAGTACTCCATCTTTATGAAATTTTTAAATACAGATATTCAATCTGGACAAGTTTCTTTTAAAAGTTTTACAAATTTCTATTTTGGGTATCCAAAAAAAGTCCCTTCAACAACACTTGCAGAGGAGACGTAAACTACAGTTCATCTCATATCGCCTTTCGTAAACATATTTCTTATAAAGAAATTTTTCTAAATTTCATCTTTAAAAGACGTTTAATATACAGTACCAACACATTTCAATTGCATTGTATGAATATGCATTATTCCGAAATTGTACTCATAATTTTCGAAATATCTCGTATGAGACGAAAGGATGGCACGACTGGCAGCAATTTCCTTTATATCGCAGATGTGGGTGTATACTGAGTGGCCTACCGTACAGGCGTACAGGCGAACAAATGCGATGCCCTGGATATAAAACAAAAGAAGAACAGACAGATGAAGATCGGGAACAACAGTGAGAGATGTTGGCATCTTTACTCATAAGAAAGAATAAGTCGTTATTTCTCTCATATAACTTCGTAAAATTATAAATATGTATATCCAATACTAAAGTGTATTAGCTGATACTACATACAAAATTTGGAAGTTCCGGACACTTACGTTGGAAGCCGAACGCCAATCCATTCTAAAGCCGAGCCAGTGAGTACGATTTCAAAGGTTATAGACGTCGAATCTTCTTCTTTCGATCTCATATTTAATTTCATAAATTAATTAGAATATGTCAAGTTTAGCTAGTCAGGGATTGCCTTAGGTTTTCTGTAAAAACATTTCCTTTTGTAAAAAAGCGGTATATATATATATATATATATATATATATATATATATTTGTCAATATATTTGTTTTTTCAACTTTACATTTGATATTTTAATTTAGAAAACATCACTTAATTTTAAAAGAAATAAATCAAAATTTTAATTCGAAGAACCCGGTTAAAACAAATTTTAACGGGATTTTCCACCACAGTATATATGAAACAAAGATGAGGAGGAAGGCAAAGAGACTGTTACGATACATGTGCAGGTTATTATAAGTTCGCAGGACACTGGAAATCTCACTCGTATGTAGCGTAGTAGTTTTGACAAACAAGATAATAGATAACACTGAAATATGAACAAGTAAGGTAATTATCAGCATTAACTGGTCTGTTCTATCGCAAAATAAATTTTAATTGGACTGAGGCTACTATAAGAGCCTTCGAAATCTCACACTAATAACTATTAGATTAGAAAAGACGATACTGAAACCGGAATTATGAACCTTGGGAACATCTAGACCACATATAGACGTGCACTATCAATTTCTTTCTGAAGGAAAACACTCTATGTGGATGAAAATTAGAAATGATCCATTTTACATATGCGCATAACTCGCCAATCATGAGAGGGAGAAAAGACAAAAATTGTGTGTTTGAATGTGTTTGATTAAGCAGCCCAGAAAGAAAGTTGAATATATCAATATACTATTTTGAACAGGTAAACATGTCTAGGATTAATGAAATAAAGGTAATAGGAATTATTTGATTGTGCAAGAGGCCTGTAGTTGCAGTGTAACATTAATATTTTTACTGATAACTACATTATAAATTATTTTCTATTAGAGTTTACAGTAATATATCGCATCAAACCGCCAATTTTACTATACGTTGAAACATCTACCAATATAAAATTTATTATGTCTTGCATACGATGGATTATTCTGCATGGTGATGAAACTCCTCAAAGAAATGTTGAAAACATAGGAATTTATTACACCATGTACATCATATGATGGTATGGCTACCACATATCTTGTTGTATGAGAGCAAAAGTAACTGGATTTTCAAATTCATTTCTTTGGTCAACGTATTTGCTTTTATACCAAGCGTAAGCAAATACGTCGTGATATTCTGGCGTCGAAAGTTGATTATGAATAAGATATTGTAATTTGATAATGTTATCTCGTTCCTGTCATGCAATATCGTAAACATACTTGTGCTACTGGTACAAAAAAATTTTACAACAAAGTTCTTTCATATGCGAAAACCATATGCACCTTTTAACCAATGCCGAAATAGCTCTTTTGCTTTTCTTTTTCAAAACAATGAATAGAGGTGAAAGCAGTTTTTCAGAAGTTAGTACTGTTGGCAGTATGGCATAACTATGCGTAGTTCCGGATATACACTGCTCAACAGCTCTAACAATTTTTGTTCCTCGCACAGCTAAAGTGCGATCAGAATATGGATCAAGATTAAAACCACACTCATCATTGGATGTATTATCTATTCCATCGGGAACCTTTCCTTGTCAGTCGCGAGCTTACCAAATTAGGATGAGATCAATTCGATGCATCGAACAAAAAATTATTGAATAAGGCACAAAAATTACATGCACGAAGATTTATACATGTTTCATAAATACAATATATATATATTTTATTTGTAAATTAACAGATTTGAGCAATCCCATATTCTAAAGAAACCTTTGTTGAAGAACTTGCGGTTTTGATAAAAAGATGTTAATTAATAACAGAATGCAAGCGTTTCCTGCATTATCAACCTCATTCATTCTCTCAGACAGAATAATCGTCTTTTTTTCAAATGTTCCGGTTTGGGAAAAGGGAAGAACGCGTTCGTTATTATTTCCGGGTCTCTTTTGTCTTCTGACCTCGTTTCGAAAGCAAACTATACATTAAAGAACGTTCGAGAATATCTTGGTACTCTACTTATAAGGCATATATGTGCGGACGTGTATGGGCACGTGAACGTAACCTTTAATAGTTTCTATTCGGCTAGCTCGAGTAAAGTGAATCGCTAAAAATTCAGGCAACGAGAGAACGATTCATCGTTTACAGAAGGGAGGATATGGCGCGGTGCATATGCCGAACCGTATAATAGATGATTGGAGAGAACCGTTCAATTTCTTCGCGTAAAGAAGGAAAGAACGGCTTACGTCGGATCGATTGATATTACGGTATTGGAACTCGGAACGTTGGAAGTGCATGATCCAATCTCGCGAGGGACGTGATTATCGCTTACTGAAATTACTTACCGATTCAAGTTTGAGACGTCATGCGATGCAGATACCTATTCAACACATATTTCTTTTTCTTGCGACGACATTATTAAGGATATATGAATTAGCCATTAAAATTGATTAAATGGATCTTTCCAATAACCATTTGCGGATGTACGCGTACTTCTAGAAAATCTTTAACCCTGGTGTGGAAAATAAACCGATCACATTTTGAATCCTACTTTGCCGAGAGAAAACGTCGAAAAATCAGGAAATAAAAAAATGAGCATGTGATTGTCGTAACGGTTCTCGAATTCCGTCGTGTTACTAAGGTTTTTGCCCTTGACATTTCGCGAAAAACTGCGGTTCGCAGTCTCAAAGTACCGTGCCATAGCAACTTTGAGAAGCGTCATGACGATGGCAAACGGCCGTGAAATCCTAAGAAACTATTTGTAATGAACGTGATAGGACGATTCCCTTATTGACATACCACTATCGTTTATTATATATATATATATATATATATAAATCGCTTTTCGTAAACATATTTCTGTACATATAAATAATTTTTTCCAAGTTCATTTTTAAAAGACGTTTAATGTACTGTACTCACACATTTTTATCATATTATTAAAATATGTATCATCCCGAAATTATATCACACTATCTTTAAAATTTCTCATACGACGGAAGGATGGCACGCCTGGCAGCATTGCCTCTAAGTAATTTCATTCCCATCAAGAGTGTGTTTACTGTGTGGCCTAACATATAGGCAAATAAATGTGTAACCCCGATAACGAGGGATATAAACAAAAATCGTGTAAAAGTCACACATATCAAAATCGTCTCTCCCGGAAATAATCTATTATTTTCTCAGATAAAACTTAATTTATGAAAGTCTTCGAATATATTTAGTTATAAAGTGTATCAGCTGATATTATAGTAAAAACTTGGAAGTCTCGAATACATTCTTGAAAGTTGAAGACCAGGACACCTAAAATACCAGAAATTATGTGTATACCCAGATTAAAGACTCCAAATCAGCATCAATTCTTAATATTAATTGTATTTTTGTTCTCATTTTATTTCGTATCTTATTTAGAATATTTAAAACTAGCTAGACTTGACTTAGGTTTTCTGTTACAAAAAGATATTGTGTTAAAAAAAGAGGTATATATATAAATATATATATATTTGATTTGTTAATATATTTATTTTTACAACCTTATATTTCGTTATTTCAATTATAAACCATTATTTTTTGAATTTAAAAACAAAAAGAACAAAATTTAAATTAAAGAACCCATTTAGAAAATAAAGAGCCTGAGATTTTCCACCACAAAACATCTTAATTTCATTTGTTTAGATATGCAAATATACAATTTTGAGCTAGGTAAATACTTGTTTACTTAAAACCTGTTAAGCTTAAGTCTTGTGCTTATCTTTAAGTGTAAACCAGAGTCCTTCAGGAATGTAACTATTATATCGCGAGGACCCGGAGGGGAGGGGAGGGGAGAGGAGGGGGGAAAGAGAGAAGGAAAATTTGGATGTACAAAACCATAGTTGCTAACATAAGGAAAAGATTCAAAAGACACTTATTTGAGCTTTAATCCTTTAAAATAACAATAGTAGATATCTATATAATAAAGAACTTGATAGAAAGAAAAATTGAAGAAGGTGAAGAAATGTTTCTAGTGTTCATCGATCTGGAAGCAGCCTTTGATATGATAGATAGAAGAGAGATATGGGAAAGTTTAAAGGAAATGGAAATCCCTATAATCCTGCTGCATGCCATCAGAAGTACGTACGAGATAGTAAGATTCAGGATACAAATTGCAGGGCAAAAATCAGAAGAACTCCAAATGAAAATAGGAATAAAACAATGTGACAGTCCACTCTTATTCGTACTAATGATGAACGTCAAACGAATAAAAGTGCAACGAATAAAAGTACAAACAGAACAACACAGCACAATAATAGGGTATAGAAATCTGCAACCTGTAAGAGTGAGTAGTTTACCACACACAGATGGTGTCATCCTGATTGCAAACTTAAAAAAAAAAGCAAAAGGTAATGAGCATCTGGACGACCGAAATAGAAAACGTGACGGTGGAAGTAAACTTAAATAAAACTAGGGTAATGGTCGTTAACGAAAGCCAAAACAATAGAGTCAACAAATGAATTAAGCGTAGAGGCAATACAATGGAGAGGGTAACCACATATAACTATTTGGGAAGCATACTGACAAATTACGGAAATGTAAAGAGTTAATGAACACAGCGAATAAATCAACAAGAATATATTACCCTTTAAATACAACTACTAACCAGAGATGTTAATAAGGAGACAAAAATAAAAATATATAATACCATAACAACCTCATTAATAACGTAAGCTTGAAAACTGGACATTTCCGTAGAAAGATGAAGTAAATATATATGCAATGGAAATGAAACGTATAGGAAAAAATGGCAGGGAAAACAAAATGGGATAGGATCAAGAATGAAAATATTAGAAAAACGACAAAGCAAGAATCAATAATAAAAGAAATAAGGAGGAAGCCATTAAATTGGTACGGACATGGAGTGAGAATTGGGCAGATAGCATTATAAGAAAAATAATGGAGACAGAACATCTAAAAAAGAAAAGAAGAGGAAATGGATTGACCAGATAAGAGAAATGGCTAGACGAAAGGAAAAAACTTAGAACAAATGACAGCAATAACTAGAAGAGAACCGGAATCCTCGTCCGACACCTGAAAAGGTATAGGGATATGAAAAGAAGAAGGAAAAAAGAAAAAGAAAATACAGAAAAAGTTTTAATTACTTCACAAACTGGATATTATTCTCAAAAATTTAAATATTAATATAACATTTGTTCATAAAATGATATTTATTCGTATTCCATTTCTATGCATATAAAAAAACATTTGTACGTTAATACGTAAGTAACCTAGGTACTTTTCACATGTGTTTGAAATATCTGCTAGGGTGACGTAGCGTCTAAGTCATACTTAAATTCGATATAATTTTGGTTATTAGTATAACAGAATTTATATTTTGTTTATTCTTTCTAATTTTCGTGCTAAAACACTCATTGATAATCATTTAATTAAAACAGCTGCGTTTTGAAAAACGTAGTATTTATGAATCATATATTACTTGGTATTTAAATATATACATATATATATAACGCATTCATCGGCAAAAATCTGGCGAGTGAATTAGGCACTAATAATTATGCTGATGCAAGGTTTAGACGCGTTGCTTCGAAATTCATCATTGACGATGCTATATTCGTTTCCCTTTTCCACTTATTACCGTCATACCGGCGCTCACGATCAACCAGCGACTTTCCCAATACCTGCATCATCGCTATGCAACAAAGCGCCATCTGCAGTCGGCAAATGCGTTCGAATAATACCAACGCGGTTGAGAAGGGGTGCAAGGGCGGAGGGAAAGTTTCGGCTATAGAGATTAGTACTCAGGGGAGACCGCTGGAATTAAAATTTGTCCGCGGCGGTGGCTGTGGAAAACAATCGAATTTATTAACTCGTAGATATAACTTCGCATATATATGTGGACATATATATGTAAAGAGAGGGATAGACGTTGAAAATGCAATCTTCGTTTGTTTTTCTCTAGTTTTTGCCGCCCTTTTTTAGTGAGGCGAGAGGCTAGGGTGTGTTTTGTTTTCGGTACGCTAAATGCGGCCTGGATTCGTCCCGTACAAAACGCGGCGAATGGGAAGCGTACCGGAGGCCGGATGTACGAGAGTCCATTGTTCCCTGGTAGGAATTATTGAATGGTGAATTCGCGGTAGCTCTCCCAAGCGCTAGTCGGCAGAATAGCAGAATATTAGATTCGACGATGAAATAATCGAAGCGGGAGAGTTATTTTACGACGCGGTGACGAATTTTTTACTGGTTTAAAGAGGACTATTCAAAAATCGCCAAGCCATTACGCATAACATTCAGGGTTGATCGAAAAAAAGCTTTTTATTTTTCTTCTATTATTTTCACCATGGTCAGAATTTCAATAGTTTTAGCAAATAATTTGCTGTATTTTTGGGAAAATCTATGCAGGGCTTTGCTATTCAACCTAGTTTGCGATCGCGTAGTTTTTGATAACAAGCAACTGACTCGAAACTTACAACTGAAAATCTCAGTAAAACATGGTAAAACAAAAACTAATGAACGTGCAAAAACGGAAGAATTTGTAACATTTGAAATATAAATGAAACTTCTGGAATAGAAAACACTAGCTGATCAAAGAATATTACAAAAGTTGAATGAAACGTGTACAAAACATATAGACAACAAGTAGACACATACAAAATAGTAATTCTAATATACTATTGTTCAATAGCTTTAGAAGAAGTATGGTACTCTGGTTTTCTCTCCTCGTTGACAACGGCTGCAAGTTAAGTTGTTCCATAATTTTATTAAGATTGGAACCATGTGCAGGTTTGTTAGTTTATAAGCAGCGAATTTCGAAAATTTTCGTTGAATTTGTTCCAGATTCTGCGAATGAGTCGAATAAATCGGAAACCAGATTAAGCAGCAATATTCCATAGTGTCTTAGATTTTCACGGCCGCTTGACATAGTCGTAACGGTTGTCGGGTTCCGCCGTGACACTAGGTTTTTGTCCCTAATGTTTCGCGAACAACTGCGTTTCGCATTTTCAAAGGTACTGCGAACCGCAGTTGTTCGCGAAACGTCAGGGACTTTTGTCCCTAGGATTTTTCCTAGTGACACGGCGGAACCCGACAACCCTTACGACTATATAGAAACTAAATTCATCAGAGGGGATCAACCAGAAATAAATCCATGTTGAAGTGATGAAAAAAGCGCATATACGAGTTTGGAATAAATTGAACTGTAAAGCACTGGCCCACATTTTTCGGAAAAATTAGAAAGAATGGAGATTCGTCGATAATTCCGCAATTGATTCTTTTCTCCCTTTTTAGACACAAGGATTATTCGGACAATTTTTCATTTGATAAGGAATACTTTTGTTCTTATACTAAGAATAATTAACGTTGTCAATGGTATCTAGTCGTAATCGGCAGTAAATTGGAGCTAAATTTAAACATAGTGGAGAGTAAGTAGCCTTCAGTAACAAAATCAAGATGTATTGTAGAAATGCAGCACTCCTGCAAACCCACATCTTCACCATCATACATAACATCCGGTATTCTCGGATATTAAGTCGCTTTTCATTTATGCACCTCGATAATACAAATGTATTCGCCTTAAAGTTCTGCTGCACGGTTGTCAGATATGTTTTATATGCTGCCTTCACCATACTACGTTTAAACTCATTAAGGTTAACTTGTTTTTGGTTAGCGAATCACTTCTTGCTGTAGTAATTAGATTTAATATTCCCTTTAATTTCAGGAGTAAACCAAATTAAAAATGAATCGCGACGATTTTTAGCCTACACTTACCCATTAAAAATACTAAATTTTCTTTCGATCAATCCAAATGGATTGGTTCCACACAAATTCTCATATTCAAAAAGTTACCTAAAAGCAGTATTCTCAAAAAGTCAATGGCTGGATTGGAATAATAATCCATAGACCTATTTTTTATTTACAGAAATCTTACTATAGCAAAATCTCTATCAATTGAGATATAGTAACCTTGGTACCAAATGGCTGGACCTCCGCTGCATTCTACTGTCATTAAGAAATCTTCAAATAACGCATCTTAAACACGCTGGAGTGACATGCTTAGCCCTATACCTTGGCCCTTAAAATCAGCTGATTTGTCTCCAAGCGATTACTTTCTTTAGGGTTACCTGAAAGACTACTTTAAAGATAAGTATGATACTTGTGAAATTAGACTTCCCCTTAGTTTTTTTTTGTTCGTTAATCGTTAAAATAAAATAACTTTTTCATTCAAAGCGGAAATTGAGCATTTTCTCCATTAAAAACGTTTTTCAATCTAATTCTTCAGAGCTTTGTTTTAGTCTGTGTTGCCAGTACAAATATTTCCGTCCCAGGTTCTACTATACCTTCGTAATAGATTTTAAAAGTTTCATGTACGCTGGAGTTTATTTTTTCGGTACAAAAGAATATAGTAGATTCTTTGAATCAAACGTGGCGGGTATGTTAGTAAAATAGTTATTTCATTTGCAAAATAAATCTATTACGAATGTAACATCATTGGTAACACTGGTTTCAAGCTTTTCAAATTGTAAGCATATGTCTGATTGTCTATGTCACTACTCCTCCGACAATTTTCTTTTCTTTTTAAAGTACCATATATAAAAATGTCCATACGTGTAACGAAAAAAAAAAAGAGACCACTAATATTAATCATAAGCAATTGGCATAATAAATATGACTTCGGCAATTTTTCTTTAAGATTAAAGCAAATCCTCACAAAAGACAAAAATTAAATTGACAAACGAATTTCTTCCTATTCGACATTGCCGGCGCGATCTTTTCTTTGTCTTTCCCGTACACGGATTCGCTATCCGATAGAGCGTTCGGTTAGAAGAAGCGTCCCAGCAGGCAAAGCATCGCCGTTCATCTTTTAAACTTTGTTTGTCTGCGAGGAGAATATATCGGCCGCCATCCATTATTTCACGGTTCCCGGCGCTTTGTGCGAACGGCAACGGTGGCGGAGAATTGAAATCTACTTTAAGTCGAAGGAAAACCGGCGAAGGATAATCGATCGCGACTCGCTACGCCTAGTGGACTTCATTTAATGTTCGAGATATTGAAAAATCTGTTCGTCTCCTCTATCATTCTTGATTGAAGGAGTGTCTTATTTAATTCCTTCGTTCGGACAGTTAAAAGGATTGAAATTAATGCGTAAGTTTTGGCGTGGTTTGATTTATTCGAGAAGAATGGAGTCGTTCTAGTGGAGGTAATATCTCGAGTTAGAATAATGATTAAGATATATTAGAAGATGATGCTTATTATTTTAAATTTAAGTATGGCTCTTTGTGATTTATTGAGCACCGGATTGAAATAACAACCGTTAATACGTCAAAATAATATGATCTCTTGCTTTAGATGTATAGGTATTATTTTGCTCCATAAATATCGGTCTTGTTCTATAATTGATATTGTGTACTTAAAGTTGTAATTTACATTAAAAGGTTATGATTTTCTCTCTTTTTCTGTGTAGTTTTGTTGTTTATTAACCAGATGTTTATTTGATAAAATAATTATTAAAATTATGTTTATTGTCTGTGGATATAGTTACTTTCTATGTTACACACCAAAAGTGCTGTTTTTCTTATCAATTTTACTTTGTGTTATATACACATATTCATTATTAAAAGCATTTCTTAAACTCCTATCCTTGTTTAATATTTATTACGGTCAGAGAAGTTTTCCGTTGTCTTGATTTACCTTTGTATTGGCATTTCATTTAAAAAGTTGCCACGATGGGCACCGCAAGTGTAAAGGGTGTATCCAAACGTTTAGTTCTTGTAATTTGTTTTCTTCTACCTTGATAACTATAGTTATGGAGCTACTCCACCTCAAGATTCTTAATTTCTACAAAGAACCACTTAGAATTATCTGCGTTGATGTCTCTTCTTAGGAAGCTCGAGAAATACATTTAAAATCGTATTACTTAGATTTACAAGAGTTATATTATGCTTGAACCTGATCTTAAAACAGTCTTAAATCCATCATTATTTCGCTTCAGGAAAACTGTTAAAATGGTTTACATCTTCTACAGCATTATCTAGGAAACATATGATCGTAACCAACGTGAGAATAACATTACAATTTTTAGATATGTAGAGTCGTCGTCTAAAATCAATAACGAGCAAATTGTCTTTGATGTTCAAGTGGTAAATGACATCCGTTCTGCATTACATATCGATGAAGCAAATCTGAAAGTTTCTAGATTGAATAAATTTGATGTCACTCTGCTCAATCGCGGTAGATTTTCTTTTTATCCGATTCCACTGTCCATATTGTTGTGCGGAATACTTGAGAGCTAAGGTTGATGTGACGTTTTTCTAAATTGTCAACATTTAAAGATTGTACAACTATACAACTGCAGATTCACAGGGATGCTAGCGCTGAAATGAATGATTGTACAAAGACGGATAAATTTTGCTTAAATACAGTAGACAGATATCTTCTATTGTGACATCTTTAAAGTAAGCAGCTTCAAAGGTTTTGATGTAGTACTTAATATATATTATCAAAATACACGCAGTCTAAACACTGAAACTTGACTTGATAATTATATATCTGACTCCGAATTAGCACCATCCACATTAGATTTGATCAGACGTGAGAGAAAATTTTCCCTTGATCTCCTACGAAGCTGTTCATACTTGTTTTATTTTTTTCTGTTGTTCTTCTGTTAGATGTAAGTGTTTCTATGTGTAAATGAAATTATGTTTCATTTTATATTTGTGCTGTTTATATTCCTTCCAATGTTCCTCAACAGGATTTTAAACTCTTCAAGCTCTTTTACTTGACATACACACCATTTTGCTTGATGCCTTTAACCGCAGTTTACGATTGATCTGTTATTTTACCCTATATGTTGAGTTTTCAATTGAATATGCAACCTTCTTAAAGTCAAACAATTTAATGTTATTGTTAATTGTGACGATCGCCTTCTTGACCTTGTTGCCGCAAAACTTACTTCAGATGTTACTGTGTTGCCTTATAACTTACGGTTGACTGCAGTGGATTTACATCTTTACCACTTTTTTCTTTGTTTGCTAGTCGACAGGTATTCGCTTTCAGTAGAAACGTCCGATACAACTTCCAAAAAGCAACTCCTCATGGGCCATATAAATGAGTCAGAGCAAACTACATTTATATAACTATAAATACTTATATAAATTTTCTTCAGGATATAGTTCGCCGATTTTCTATCCTCAATACATATTACCAATTCAGATTTTTCTGCCAATAGTGGTTACTTCGGTTCTTGGATTCCATCTACTATATTGTCCGTTTCAGAGAATTAAATAGGCAATAATATGGCAATATTCCCAGAAAACAATATTGACTTGATGCCAAGTTTTCTTTTACATGATGTAGGGTTTGCGCTTGCAAAACCGATGACACTAATTATCAACTTAGCTCTTGCTACATCTACTTTTCCTACGTTCTGGAAACGTGCTAGGATAAGAGTTGTATTTCTGGTAAGTCTCGCGTTAGCACTACAGGCTTATCTCAATATCATTTAATTCTGTCAAAGTTGAAAATGTAATTTACAATAATTTGTACCATTGCTCTAAATCCTGCATTTCATTCCATCAGCATAGTTTTGTTCCCGGAGGACCTACGCTACAAAGTATATAACTATACCTAAGTATATTAGTAGGAACTTTGATGCACAAGACCAAGTTAACGTTATTTATATTGATTTTAGTAGCGTCTTTGACACCATAGGCGCTACTATAGGCGCTACTATGGCGTGACACTTATCGTTGATCAGGGGTTCTCAAAGATCATATTTAGTACCACCTCTATTTATATTTTTCATTAGTGACTTGCTCATATCCTTATCGTGCCCAGTGCTTGTCTGTGTGGATGACTTCAAGATATATTCTTCTATTAAAAACTGAACTTATATATTTAACGTACACCACAATTTGTATATAATGTAGACCTTGGTGGTCTGTTTATGAACTCTCTTTTCTTATACTCGCTGTACTACATAACTCCGGTATTACAAAATGTACGTATCTAACTTTAAATTATTAGTTATTAGTTTTTGTTTTATTATTTATTATTAGTATTTAGTATTATTTACTTCTTATCTTGTGTTTTCAAGCTATTATGCATAGATTTTATGAAGAATGTTATACTTAGCAGAACAATGAAGTATTGTTAAAAATAGTTATCACGATACATCGTTACATTTTTTCTAATTCAACAATTTTTAAAATCTTTTCTATCAATAGACATACAACAAAAATAGAGTAAATTATACTGTATAGAGTTGTCATTCGCCATGCTTAATACGAAATTATGTATCATATAATTACGACAGGTACTGCAATAAACATTTTCCAGCAGTATCGATAAGTTAGTATTAAACTTTTCGATAATTATGTCTTATTAAAATCACTTCTAGTAAACAACCGTTCAAAACAGCCAATCTCGAACAAAAACATTCGCATTATAACCTGTAACGAGTACGAATGAGTTTCCGCAAGAACAACTCGAAAACAAAGCGAGGCAGTGCCGCAACAAGCCGAGCGAGCGATGCGTCAGTTAATAATAAATAACCAATTAAATTAAATTGAACGATCTACTGAATTGCTGCTCTATTAGGCATGCCGGCATATATATATTCCTTAATAATCCCCATGAGCAATGTTTATGCGCTTCCACTTTATATCGGTTCCGCTTTGCGTATCTTTGTGTATATACAGGATGAGACGCTTAATGAGACAGTTAACTGAATTTCAGAAAACATTGGAAATTGATTATCTGAACATTTGAGCCTTGGAACTATCGGCGCTTCATTTTTCTAACTTTATCTGTTTGCTTCGAGTTTCGCCGAAAGCTAATATAAAAGACATGGTTATTGTTTTATATTTTTTCTTACCTTGAAATTTTATGCTAAAACTGGCTAAGTAGGATCATTCCTATAAACCAGTTAATGGAAGAATTCATGAGAATATCATTGGATTCCATATACTGTAATATACAGTGATTTTTTTTTAAATACAGGGACGAAAACAACTACTGTAAATACAGCAAATAACCTTCAAGCTTAAGCATTTAAGAACAAAAACTTCGATGATGATTCAAACGAAATAAATTTATGGATCCATAGATCCATGTCGTATCGTTTTAGATGCAATTAGTTTCCAAAATTCCTGTGCCTACTGGTCGGTTACTATCGAATTGTTGAAATAAATAGTAATAGTGTTTTTCCTCAAGGAAAAAGTGTTATTCGGCCCCTTGAGATGTTACATTACGTTCTACAAGTGAGATTTCTGCAATTAATTATGCTGAAGATACTCCACTACATTTGCCGACATATTAAACCGAATGCCGAAAATTAAACACATACATAGCTTATTCTTGCTTTTGACATATTAAATTCTGATACATGTTCGACTAATCAACATAATACTGATCTGATTTTACCCTTCCCTCTTGTAAATAGTATATAAAAAATAAATATACCTTTGGAATTCCAAAATATAGTGGCCATTATTTTATTGGTCGGAAACATGTAGTTTGCAGATTCATTAGAAGAAATTCATTATTTTCACTTTGTTTTTTTCTATGAATCCAGACCTTATCTACGATGACATGTCAATGAAGAGATTCTTTTGGACTTTATTCGAGCATATCCATCCAGTCATTAGACATGAGTTCGTATTTGGTTAACAATGAGCAATGTGGTAACCATTCTGCAGTTAGCTTTATCATATTCAAACGTTGATGTAAAATATTGTCTACCCATTCGGTTGATATCTTACGTTCTTTACAGTGACATAGATTTTATTTGTTATTTACTATCTATGATCATATGGCCACCTTTAAAAGCAATGAACTACTTGCACATCATCTACCTATGTAAATTTTCTTCAGTTTCTTTGAAGCTTCTTCTATTAAAAATTATTCTTTGATCAATACATGAAGCACTATTCTTCTTATGTTAACACAAACTCAACGAGTGGTTTACCTTAAACAATTGTAAAAACTTATTTATTTAATAGATTTGGACATAGTTTAGATAGTAGGCTTCTAAAAGTTGACTAAATTGTTACTAGTACTCTAACGTCGAATCGCCGTCATACAAATAGGTGAAAACTTTCGAACACAAACTTTTAGACTCCAATTTGTAGCATATCCTACAATATTAGTGTACGCTGCATATGCTAGGGGTAACTTGTCACAAATTACGCTGTTGCTAGACGTGAGGCTTTAATCGCATATAATGGTAAAATGTCTGTGTATTATTACGGCATCATGCACTTTGTGCAATAGTCCGTTCTGTAGGCGGGGCAATGTGTTTATTAGTTCTAGCGACTGTAAATTTAGCAGCGGGTACTATTACGCAACTACGAACTCTCCAGTAGTCCATCTACTGTTTAATATTTCACCAAAACGGTGGATGGTTTTGCCTCCCGCTTTGTCGACGTATGTACGTATATAGATATGTTTGAGATTGCTGCGATGGAAATTTAACGGGTCAAAGTTGAAAGTTAATCGAGGCTTGAACTGTACGTAATAACTGTAGATTAATGTTAGTTTGCTGGTAGCATTAAATGCATATAAATTCCGATTCGACAGTAATAAGCATTAGCTGCCATTTTACACAATGCATGTAGTCTCGTAAGACAAACCAACAATTCCACCGATTACCAAGTCAATTATTGCCAGTGTTCCGTTCTACTAGAAAAAGTTTCAATTTTTGCGTTTCTGAAGATGATTCATAAAATGTAGGAAATATAAGTTTTGGTTCAATTCCTTTTCTGTACCATAGCCGTATAGCCGAAGTAATACGCCTAATTATTGTTCCCAGATTGGTAGTAAGCTCATTCCATTATTCTCAATGCAGAAAGCACGATTAGCGGAGATAGTATTTGTAGTGATCGTCGATACATGAAGTGTTAATTTCTTTCTGTTCTTGAGTTGTGGTAGTCGATCATTTTACCATTAGGTTTTTCTACGCTTTGCAAGTACATAATTCTGTCGAATCTACGAAACGGTAAGAAACGATCACTGGTTAACAGAGATTAATTTTATAATGGTAGTAAAATTATGCATAAAGTTTGCTATAAATTGTTAATGTACTGGGATAAAAGCTACTATAGAAAATATGGAAGTAGCACAAAACACAAATAAAAAAGTGACGTTTCACCGATAGTCCAATTGATGTATTTTACTTTTTGTGCATGGTGTGCAGCTGAATAAAGAATAGTTTTGACCCTTCTGGAATAAATACCACCCGAAGTGGGAGCTCCCACATCGGACAGCGTTAGACAACTATCTAGCGAAGTACGTGAAGGAAATTGAAAAGAAGATTAAAGTCTATGTAAAAGATAAACAATTCGGTTATGTCTTGATGAAACGGCAGATAGAAAAACGAATTCTATCCATTTTACTTTTGTTGTTTGAGAATAAGAACAATTCACTAGGCGAAAAATCAATTAAATACGAGCAACTAGCTATTAACACAATATTTTAGTAACAAAAAAACGATTTGACGTGTCGTCACCATGAAGAACAATTTACTAATTTCGATTTTTATTTTATCAGTGATTTCTAACAAAGGTACTCCAATTAGAAACCTTTTGCATGCAAATGTCAACTTGGCGCAATGTATTTATTTATTATTCGTATTTATTTTTGCCAGCATATTACTTGTGATGAATATCAGACATTTTTTGATGCGTTGTGTCTAGAATTTCTTAACAAACAATTACTAATTTTTGGCCACAATTTTACTCGTACACTTGTAACAATCGTAAGGCTATTAGGCTTAAAAATTTCAAGTCTGTTTTGAGATTGAAACAGTACAAGAATATATTGAATTGTAATGACATAATGTTAATATTTTCCTACGAACAATTTCGCAACATATTCATCCGTTAATGCCTGAAGATGTATTTCATTCAGCGCTAAATACACTACTTGATATTTCCAACACTTAATTTATGGAGACTTCTTCCTCGAATAATAACTTAAAATACAACTTTCCCAAAACTAATTTCCAATCCCTGTTTAGCAATGTACTGCTAATGAAAAGGTCCTTCATTAAGACCTCCTCTGAAATTGATGAAGCAGTTTCTGCATTCTACTATCAGTTGTTTAGCTGAGCATGTGATTTTATGTCAATTTACAAAAGCTATCGACGTTCTTACTCGCTATGGTTTGATGCCACTATTAGAAGAAGTTTAACAGTAAAATATTGTTGTTACATAAAATGGAAACGTGAAAAATCCAATGCATACCAAAGGGAATTCTCACAGACTTTAATTAAAGTATAGTTTACAAAAATATATAGTGCTATAATAAAAACATTGGAAACGATATCGTAAATTTTTCAACACTATTGTTGCGATTCGTGAACTCTATACGTTCTACTTCGAGAATCCCTGGATGTTTCGTCATATTCCGTTTTCCGTCCCTCAATACCAAGGTAGATCTTGTGAGACAATCCATGTACCCACTGCACATTCCAAGATATATTATTGCTATTATTATTATTTATTATTATTGTTAATTAAAATATTTCGGTTTAATAATGAATCGTAATATCTTATACGAGTCATCCTGTTGTTGTAATCTTGACGTAACTGCACTTCAGTCTTAGTAATGCCGTCATTTTGATTAATCGGAATGTTTTTACTTGTCATCTGTCAAATAACATAACCTACTAAAAAAATATACGTGTCGGAAGATAAAAAGTAGTCTCAACTTACAACACTGCTTATATTGCGTAGGTTACGCGTCCTAGAGTTAAACCACGTCACAATTTAAACTTACTATCGACAAATCGGTTTTTGATCCACCAAATTATGAGACAAAAGAGAAAGGAAAATTAAACGTATTGCCTTCTTGGCGTTTTTCTTCTGTACGACAAACATTCTGAATGTAATCCAGTCCGATCGTTTTATGACACGACAGTAAAATTTCCAAATTTCGCCATAGCCAACTTATATATTACCGGTTTCGACCTCATCATCATCCATTTTCTGTTTATTGCGTCGTATACAACTGTAGCACCGACCTGCTCCTTTTTTTCCCTTGACTCGGCACGCTGCACGGTCGAAGATTAAAACTGCTGCCTATACGATAGAAATTTCCGAAGACGGCCAATAAAACTCGTTTAATATCGCCCGCCGAGCTTATGGCGATGGCGTCGCGTATTTAGGAAGCTGTAACGCGGTCCCTGAAAACGGCAGGCGGCCGCATAAGAAAAAAGAAGGACAACCGACGATAAAGACCTCGGTCAGGTTTATCTTGTTTACAGACAGTTAAGTTTCGAGGTTTATTTCGCCGCTGTTCTGCTTTCTCTTTTCGCTCGTTCGGCGAACAGAGAAGATGATCGAAGACGGCCCGTATTTTTATGTCATTTCGCTGTCGTATCGTGTCGATTTCTTTTGTTATCTCGATGGGATTAGATGCGAGATGAGGTTTTATTTTTATTTTTAATGGTACGTCACGTGGCCTACATAAGAATCCGTGACAAGCTTTTGTGGGTGATTGCAAATGATGATTGCTGTTTTTTAACAAGCAAAATTTTATGTGAATTTTAACAAAAAAGAGTATAAATCAATGTTAACTTTTTATTTTAAAGTAATGGTACTTATACTAAAAATATCAGAACTATACTCACGAAGGAAGTATGTTTCTAAAGAAACATGTAGAAATGTCATTAAATAACAGCACACACCATTAAAAATAGAATTTTTTTGGTATTGAAAATAAAGAAAATATATATATCGTATGCAATAATAATATTTGCCCATATACATTTTTGCTTAGATTTTATAAAATCATCTATGAAGTTATTATTATGTATCTGCTCTTGACGTGAGGTAGTTGATCGTCTTACTGTTTCGTTTTTTGCGTTTTATAAATATATAATTAAGTTTATCGAACAAAGGACAAAAGCGACCAATTGATTAATACAGTGAACACGTACGAAGGAAAGTCAATAAGTAGGTCACAGAAAGCTAATATAAAAATAATTAGAGAAATAGTTAACCAAAAACAAGTTTTATCTTTCAACAAAGTCTCTATGTACATTAATACACTTATCCCATCACTTTATCAGTGCCACGATGCGTGCTGCAGAAAGGTGTTTGGGTTTGTCGTGTGAACAACATGCGTACCTCTTCTTCAACATTGTTATTACCCTCGAAATGTTTGCCACCAAGATGCTTTTTGAGTGAACCAAACAGATGATAGTCGCTTGGGGCTAGGTCAGCACTGTAAACCGGACGTTCAAGAAGTTCCAACCCTAATTCTGTAATTGTCGACTGGGTCAAATGGACTGAATGCATGATGCATCAATTGTTGTCACTAAGCCCGGGCGTCATTGTCAAATTGCATCCCTGCACTCTCCAAGCACGGTAGTCATTTTAACACTGCCTACGTACGCGCATGCTGGATTGTGCTCACACCTAGTGACAGATAGTAACTCACTGCTATTTGCAGCTTTCCCACAGCAGTTTGTGACTTATTTAATGACTTTGCCCCGTATATCGACGAATTTGCCGATTTATTTCATAATGGTAATAAAATTTTGCGTAAAGATTGCGATAAACTGTCGATATGCTGAAACAAAGACGACAATAGAAACACGTAAATAACATAAAATATACTAATAAAAAAAGTGGTGCGTCAATTTATATTCGTTTCTTGCTTGTAGTTTGTCTATTGAATAAAGAATCGTTTCGACATTTTTGGAATAAAATTATGTGTTAATGAAATTGCAGATTGAAAAAAAATTCTACGAGTACTGGCACCCCTCAACCATACGTCTACCGGCTGGGCCCAGTGAACCCTAAACAATTTTATTGTTTTTTAACTTACGGTAGAGCTAATGTATTCGTATTCAAAGACTTTTCAAGTAGGAGATATTTTTCTGCTTTCAATAGTTTTTGCGCGATTTGCCGAAGGGATCCTATGAACGTACGTAAAGGGATTATGTTTTGTCTCCCCTTGGTTGAACCGCCTTTTATGTAATTCCCTGAGTTTAATAGAATGAGAAAATCGCTTTATTATGTGAAATTGGAGGCTTTGCGGTAATTTAGTATTTAATAATGTGTCAGTGTTTTCCGAGTTGTGGTGGCGACTAATTCTCTCGTGGTGCAGAAAAACTTATATGTTTGCTCTGTTGTGGAGTTCAATTTGGTGTTTCAACATTACGTTTTTGGAATATATTAGGTAATTATTTGTAAGTAATAAACAAACTGTT
Source organism: Trypoxylus dichotomus (assembly GCA_023509865.1). NCBI lineage: Eukaryota > Metazoa > Arthropoda > Insecta > Coleoptera > Scarabaeidae > Trypoxylus > Trypoxylus dichotomus. Next base: position 27,788,329 of record CM042081.1, read on the forward strand.
TCCGAAATTGCACCGTGATAAGACAAAAAACAGAAGGCGGACAGAAACAAAGGAAAGAAAAAAGAAAAAGCAAGGCAGAACCTCGACGTTTCGCCTCCGTCGTAGGAGGATATATTCTTTAGCGGGTATGTATCTTCTCGTAATGATGTAGAAATAGACGCCACCGAACATCTTCCCAATGAAAGTAACAGTAGCAGTACACAAGAGTTTTATAGTGAAGAATACGGAGAAGACAGCGATGATACAACTCATGTTAGAGGATTAAAGATTGTTTATGAAAAAAAAATGGAAAGACATACATTTTTCGGAGCTAAAGAAATTTTTTGAGTTTTGATATTGATAAGTATATGCAAATCGTGCATTGAAAATGTAACGCAAGTTTGGAGCAAAATCAATGACAGCAAAAGATTTAGCATAATAATAAAACAAAACAGACTTCAAGGGCATACTTCGTGTACTAAGCTTTGATAATGCATGGGAAAAACTCAGAGAAAGGCGCCCTGATAAAATAGCACAAATAAGGGAATCCATTGAGTTATGCAATGGTTAGTTGCAATATTCTTATGTACCAAATTAGTGTATGACGGTTGATGAAAAACTTGTTAAGCAAGGTATTCTTTTAGGCAATCAAAGCCTGAAAGATATGAATTCAAATTTTGGACTATCTGTGATAGTGTAACAAGCTACGTATGGAAATTTGAAATTGAAATTTATGCTGTAAAATAGGGTAATGAAAGAGAAAGGAATCAATGGGAAAAGGTTGTAAAGTGTTTTGTTCAAAAAATTGAAAATTCTGGAAGGAATATCATTTGCAGTAACTTTTTTATTTCCTACAACCTGGAAAAGTACTTTCGATCAAAAAAAATTAACAGCAGTTGGCGCTATCTCCAAAAATACGTTAGAATTGCCTGTTACCTTAACAGAGTCTAGAAATCGTAAAGTGCATTTCACAAGGTTCGTTTTATGGGCGACACAATGATTAATTCTTATTGCCTAAAGAAACGTCAGTGTATAACGTTACTTAGTACTTTGTATAATAATAAAAAAATGGTGACAGCCCAAAAAGAAAATCTGAGACAATTATCGACTACAATGAAACGAAAAAAGATAAGAACTTGGGCAAAATGACGAGATCATATACTGTGAAAACGATAACGAGAGGATGGTCTCTTGTACTCTTTTACAATATGCTAGACATCAACGCCATGAATACATACACATTATGGAAGTTGTCGAAACCTACTGCATGTATTGTATTGAAAAAGGGAAGGAACTTTCTAATCACTAGGAAGGGAACTAGCAGAATATGAGGATACCGAGAAGGGAGAAGAGTCCAAAACATCTACTAGTACGGAGGAGAAGAGGTGCAGTGCTTGTTCTCCTTCAAAAAATTTGCCCACGTTGGAAAAATAATGCCTGCGATGAAGACTCTGTAGTTATCTGCAAAAAGTATACCTCACCAGTTTATTCTAATTTTAAGTACAATAAATGCGAAATAAAATAAAGTTCGATATATTGTTATTTGAAAATCACCTGCGCGGTAAGTAGAGATATACCCATTAAGGATTTAATGGGACATTTCCGATTTTATTAGCTACCCAGAAAGTTAGAAAAGTGCACTGGCAAAGCAATTATGATAGTGCTAGATACGCTACAAAAATTTCATTCGAAAGGGGGATGGATTAATAGCAAATACTAAAAAAGTGTATTTCAAAACTCTCAAATAAACTTGAGAATTTTCCAGATGGTATCCCCAAACCACCTCAGCTAACTCTTGCACATTGAAAAAGATGGTTGAAGGAGGCTTTTTATTATTCTCAGTCTTTATAACTAGTTAAATCTGTGATTTTATAATACAATCTTGTAGAACCTGCAGCTGTTAAAGAAAGCCAGACAAGATTTTAAGGTACTTCCGTTGAAATAGATTTAAATTTACAGTAATTATAAAGGATTACTTGACGTAATGGAAACATTGGAAAATACTGGGTTGTCGTTAGTGGAATCAGTACAAATAGTGGACAAGGTAAGTACATTGAAATAGAATGTACTTGGCGCAAGTTATGACGAATTTGTGATGGTGTATCTGTTAGCTAATTTTAAAGCATATTATCAAACGATCTTTCTCAAAATATAACAGTTTTTTCATGATGGCGAATATCGTTCACCGAGGCAAATGAAGAACGGCAAATTTTTTACCAATCTTCGCCTACTAGGCTTTATCCTATGTTTGTTGGCACTTACTATAATGGGTCTGTCGGTCTGAGAGAAATTGACCGGTTTAATAATAATTTATTTAGTCCAAAAGGAACGTGTTACGTTCTCCTGGTTTGAAGAACAGCGCCGCTGTAGCCTGCTCGTAAATTCCTGAATTACTTGACCAATACTTACTTATAGAGTATGTTCGCTTATTTACTAAAGGAAAGGTTGTACAGTGAAACTCAATGCGCATGCGCAAAAAATATATTTAAAGGATAAAATGTGTAGACGGATTCCACTCTTGCCTATATGTACATGTACGATGTACGTAAGATATATATATTTGCAATAATTGCAGTTATTCGAGCTCTCTTATACATGTAATGTACATTAGCATGTGTATATGTATTTTCATTGGTAGCAACATAAAGTAATGCCTCAGCATGTACGTTGCAAAGCTATGTCTTAATTCTGTTTAAAAGGTTAAACTCTTATATGCTTCCGCTGAAGCTTTGTTAGAGGCATGTACTAATGCCTCTATCTGTTTGCATGCACCACTACCTTTTATAGGAGCCAACCCTATTTATTTCTCAAATTTATAAGCGCACCTCGGTGCTATGCTTATTTATATGTCCCTTTCCGGGAGCCTAATATACTTTCCTTGTTTTAAATTTGCCTAAGGGACTTGACCCTGTATTATTGGCATGTATTTGTACGTGAACCAAATACGTTCGTTATTTTCACATTTATAGGAGAACCCACCCTATCTCTTAGAGCTTGAACGCCTGGTCGAGGGCGACAGTAGCGATAATAGCCGATCTCAAAACAAAAGTAATGTCACAGCTACCCAGGCGTTCTCGTTTGAAATATTACGCTATGTGCAATCTTTAGCTCTCTGCTACTGCGCCCCAAAGAAGGGAAAAATCCAGTAACCAGCAAATGTGCGAACTGCGCACCGACAAGTAAAACGGAGCGATGATCCTGACAATACATAAGAAAACTGGTCCGTGACACTCGTCCGCTACGACGAGCAACTAAATGAAAACATTTCTAAATCCCGATACGACAAGGACCGAACAAACGTACAAAAGACAACGGGCGCTGCGGCCGCAACGACCGTCAGCAAGAAGCGGAGTAATCGTACTTATAGAAGATGTCTATCCATGCACGCCGACAATCTCACCAAAATAATTTCCGACACACAGTAGCCTCGACGTACGATGATAGAAAATCGAGAATTTGTACTTATTAAAGAAATCTATACATGCGATTCGACGACCTTACCAAATGACTCCCGCCAGAAATAAATGTATAGACAACGTCCTCGACGATTCCCGCCAAAACTAGAAAATCTTAGAAATCTCTAATAATCATACGACGACGTTACTATACACGTTACGACGAGGTACGAAAGGTGACCGAGAGTACACGATCGCTAATACCTCGACCGTCGCGCGGGAGACGGCTACCTGTGCTTGTGTACATTTAATTTTAAGAAAACTCCCATTACTTATTCGACGACGTTGCACTGAATGATTTTTAAATTAGGCAGTTTTAGCTAGCGTAATGTGAATGGCCGGCTTGCATACATATACAATGCGTAATGTACATACATATTAAAATAAAATTGGATATAAGTGAGCAAAATAAATAAATATAAAAATGAAAATAAAGTAATATTCTAAATGAAAATAAGGTAATAATGGTAACCCATACGGTTGCAAAGAAAATAAAATAATATAAAATACATAGTAGTAAAAAAAATTGATAAAACACAAAAAACAATGTTAAGTCCTTAACAGAACGAAATCAGTTTTTTTTTTTAGAATACAAGAGAAGGGAGTGTTTACTAGAAAATACCTATGAGTATCTAATATCGGTATTTAACCTTGAGTATCAACTACATTTCTTCTCAAGATATTTATCTGCTTAAAGCGAGAAGCCTTACCAAAGAACGATTACGAATAGAAATATTTAAAGACACTCCTTCGCCCCTTTCGACCTCCTCCCATTTTCCGTAACGTTCCCCGCCGTTTAGAGCGTTACATTTAAGAAATTCATTACATATACCCCGAGTAAACTTCTTCCTGAATTGAATCGGAGCCTCCAGCGCCATACGCGATTTTCCGCAACGCAAAATCCGGACAGAGAAACTTATTATTTGCAACGGCGGCCGGATCTTACGGATCTATTATTAAGTAATGGTCGAGGAGCTTTTGTCTGAAACATTCGGGAGCTCGAGCGTAGCCCGAGGCAGTTTCTGAAAGAAGAGGCGAAGAACGGAACGCGCGCAAAAATCTATACGATCGTAAGAAGAACAAATTCCGAGTATAAGAAGCGGAGAAGACGAAGAGCCGCGCTTTGCAAATTTGGCAACTCTTTTTCTTTTCTATATTCGCGAGAAATACGAAGGCAGGCGAAGGGGAATCGTGCTTGTCTTAATTATGTAATGGATCGTTTTAATTAATAAGTGGAAGAGATCTTTCAAGATGGATTCTGTTAGGGGCTAGAAGTCTATTAATAAATTCTCTTTGAAAAAAAAAAATGAAATATAGGGTTTAAAAGGGTTCTTTGATAAATTTAATTTGTAAAAACATTTCTATACTTGATTTTTTAGATAGCTATTTTAAAGACACATTCAATAGCATACTATACAATAGATCCAAAGTGCAACATCAACTTTCAAAAAAGGTGATAGATGCGCTAGCTACCTAAATCAGTATTGAAATATTCATTGACAACAAGACGTCTTAGTTGCTTCTATAAATAAAAACGATGCTGAACGTTCCAAAAATTCAATCCAAATATTGCTAATATTACTCTAAATAAATGGACAATCAAAAGTGAACATTTCTAATTACCGCCAAGATAAGACCCTTGCCTGCCGCTCATGAACAGCGATACAAACTTAAAGAGTAAGTCCTATTTTTGATTGCTTGTACATATTCTACAGGAAGAAATAGAACTGAAAAGTATTTTAGTTGTTACACTTAAATTCACACATGTTTAAGTTATTTCAGTCAAATCATCAAATTATCATTTACTAGCGATAAACAATCGAAATACAGTGGGCTTTACTTTGAAATTCACTCTGTATTATTTGTTAATCTTGATGTATATTTAGTGTGCCATGCATCCATCGACAGTAGATATATAAGATTGCCCTTATAAACTGGAGGAGACATTTTATGTTTACCTCCGTAAATAGCATAAAATGATTGCAAGATGACTAGGAGATGGACAGACCCATACCAACCGCTACCTCAATGCGCAATCACACCACCATCCCGTACACTTACATGGAATGACAAAAACCCTCTTATCAAGATCTCAACGGTTAGCCGACGCCGATCACATTTGAACCGAGAGCAGCGACATCAAACATAGAAATATTTCGAACCAACGGTTTCACCACCAACACCATAAACAGAGCCCTCCAAGCGAAAATAAAGCTAATAGACACTACCACCTACGTAACCAAAGCGTATCTCCCTCACATAAAGAGTATAACGGACAAAATAGGTAGGATATTGCGGAAACACCAAATCCAAACCATACTGTCCACCGACAGAAAAATTGAACAAACTCTGAATACTCCGAAGGACAAGATACCACTGCAAGCTCAAGGAGTATACGATACACCCTGCATGAAACGCAACCTACGTTATATAAACCACCCAAACAGGAAAGTAAGTGTCAGAAGAGGAGAACACAAACTAGCGGTACGAGCAAAACAGACAATCTCAGCTTTAGCGCTACACGTACTGATGACTGGATACAAGACCGACTTCGAAAAAACAATAACGATAAACACGAACAAACATCTTCCGACAAGGAAAAAAAATCTCAACAAGCGGGACGACGCGCAACGTCTACCACCGGCTTGGAAAACTATTTTAAAGTATATCCCAACAGGCTACAAAAAGCAACACAGGACCGGCAGAACATTGACAATGGTGCCCAGCCGTCACGCGCAGCTGGTATCCCCTGCTTAGGCGCGGCCGCTACGAGACTATATAAAGTATACGACGAAGCGGGGAGCGTTTGTTCATCTCCGATCACCACCGAACGAGAGCGTCCAGAAGAAGACGAGTGAGATCTCGTCGAAACGTTAACCTAGTCGAAACGACCGCTTTCGGGACCAACAGCACACGCAGCCAGAAACCCTGGAATATTATTTCATATACGGTAACCGCGAAAGTATATATATATATATATATATATCCATTATATGTTTATTATTATTTAATAATTTGAATAAAGATATGTAATTTGAATCTCTAAAGATACATGTTGTATATACAAATATTTTTGAAGTTTTACGAACTTTATTTGATTTCTTTAATAAATGGGCTAATAGTGGGGTTGACTAACAGTCTCGGGAATTCTGGCTTCGAACTTCGGGGCTGTTTTTCAGGGATGAGGTTCTCTGTGGTTTTTCCCAACCTTTGGCGAAAACACGTCTTAAAGATATGTACGACATTTATTTCACAGATAAAACACATGAAAAATATTCCTTTTTGGAAATAAAAGACTTGCATGTGTTAGAATCTAGAATGACGACAATCTATTTATTGCAGGGAAATTTTCCAGGTCTAACCAAAAGATTAATGCCAGATAAATAAAATCATAGAGATCTGAACATTTTCGACACTGCTTTAATATAATCTAATAACACTACGCTACAATGTAGTTTCTGTCAACATCAGTGTACTTAAATAAATGCACTTATATTTTAGATTTAGAATTCGCTGTTCTAAATACATAGTTCCTTTTCACCAGAGAATTTCAATTAATCCTTCACGGTCGTTACTCTAATCCGTTGTCACGCGGTTGAAAAGAGTACCTACGACAATTAACTTGCAGTCTCGTCAACAACTCGATAAAACTTCGAACCGGAAGCAGAAAACAAGCGAAATATACGCCCGTCCAATTCGTCGGACCGTCGTAAAACCTTATACGTACGAACGGAAAGAATTACTTAGGAAAAAAAAACGAGAAAAAAGATCTAAAACTGGAAAGGTAGAAAGAGAAAGAGGGTAATTCTGTACTGGAAGGTCACGTCCGACATGTAATTCCATTTCGAACGGCTAAAATAAAGACAGCGCGGAAGGAAAATAAAGAGAGCTGGGTTGAATGCTCCGCATTGCATACCAAACGAATGCACCGACCCCAACTCGCCGATCCGGACCTGAAAAATTCGGTTGGTACGAAAGATATCGACAACGTCTACTTTTCTATAACTCTGACAGTTTATGCGGAGCAACTCGCGTTCTTTGAGGTAGAACTGGGCCAGCAGCTTTCGGTTGGCACGTTGGTCCCTTTTCTTTTTTCAGGCACCATTGTTCGGCCCGTAAATATTCGGGGAGTACGTGCGAAATTTTCAAGTAGTTTTCGACGATGTAAAATATAGATTTTTCCTTCGCTATTCTGGGGTGGAAGGATGATTTGGTGCATGTCGATGTTCTGCCACAATAGCGCAGAGAGCAGATGTTGCAAAGTACTCCCATATTCTCAAAACAATACATGTTTCACGCCAAATATCTCTTAAGGAATTGAAATTGAACTAAAATTTGTTTGAAACTAATATAGTGAAAAATCTTATAAAGGATTTAAAAGTTTTCAGAAAACGTAAGATACATATTAAAGAAAAGCATATTTTTGAAAACGCACACAACACAAAAATATTTTAACTATTGAAATGTATAACTAAAAATGTTAAGGTTCTTTTAGTAGTGCAAAATCCTCGTTACGTAGGAAAACGTTGAAACCTTTTAAAGTTTAAAGATTAACATCAAATTTTTTCAATGCAATTTTAAAGTTAGAATCTTATTACTTGTTAGTTTTCTTATTTGTGACTGCATGCCAGTCTTATGTGAACTACTTTATTTAATTTTTAATAGCCATCTGCACGTCTACCTTCCCAAGTTCTTGGAAAATTACTGGAATTACAGTTTTCAAAGAAGGCGACGGATTTAATATTTATAATTACAAGCTAATTGTGCTGAAGTTTTCGAGCAACTTCTTTATGATAGCCTTTACATCTATGTTAAACCTTACTTTTGTTATTCAACAATATGGATTTACAAATGGACAACCAACGACTACCAGCTTGCTTGAGCTAACCCAGCACATTAGAGAAAATTTTGATAAACGAGTTTAAGTGGATGTTATTTATACATACCCCAGAAAATCCTTTTATACGATTAATCACACAATGCTAATATCTAGGTGTTGTCCTCTTTATTACGTTCACTATAATGAATTTTTATCAAAGACCTTGTGCTGACGACCTTAAAATTTATGTTAGTACTATTTCAACTACTGATGATCTAAGCCTATAATATTACTTTCACTTCCCATGCTCTAAAGCTACAGAGAACAACATTTAATGAATGGCGCTCCTCTAATAGTATTCAGTTATACCAGGGGAGGCCCAGAAGTTTGTGGAATGAAAGGGTTTTAAATAAAATAAAACAATAAATCAATTTTTCCTTTTCAATATAATCACCCTTAAGCACAATACATTTATCAGATCTATGAATTAATTTTTCTAAACCATCATAAAAATATTTTTTATCTTTTTTAAATTGCGGGACAAATAAAAATCACTAGGTGCTAGGTCTGGACTGTAGGGTGGATGGACTGTCGATTGAAAGCCACGCTTGTGCAGAGCAGCCATTACGACTTTGCTCTTGTGAACCGGCGCATTGTCTTGCAAGAGCAGCACACCCTTGGTCAATTTTCCTCGACGTTTTTCCTTGATGGCCTCCTCTAATTTTTCTAATATCGCTGCGTGATATTCTAGGGTTATGCTCCTACCCTTTTCTTTGTAATCAATCAATAATATCCTCTCACAATCCCAAAAAACAGTAGCCATCAACTTTCCAGCCGATTCTGACACTTTCAATTTCTTTGGCGGTGGTGTCCCCTTTTTATGCCATTGCATATACTCCTGTTTGGACTCAGGCTCAAAGTGATGAACCCATGTTTCATCAACGGTAACAATCCGCTCCAAAATCTCTGCAGGTTTGTCTCCACACAGCTCCAAAAATTGTTTGGACGCACAGACGCGCTGCTGTTTCTGCAGCGGGGTGAGCATTCTCGGTACCCATCTTGCACAGACTTTTGTCATACTCAGGTGATCATGTAGGATACGCAAAATGGTGGTATCTGATACTCCAACTAATGCAGATAATTGTTTTTTCTTCAAACGAGCATGTTGCAGTAGAAATTTTTGCACTTTTTAGACGATGTCTGATGTGGTGGCCTCAACTGGACGTCTTGAGCGGGGGTCGTCTTCAATCGACTGCCGACCATGTTTAAAAAGACCATGCCACTTATAAATCATTGATTAACTAGGGTACTGTTCCCCATAAACGGTTTCCATTTCATTGAATATGATTTGAGCGTTCTTTCCTTGCTTTGTAAGGAACTTTATCACAGCACGGTGTTCAATTTCCTCCATAGTTTCAGTTTTCTTCCGGATTGAGTTGTTTAGGAGGCAACTATTCGTAAACAACTGACGCTATAGGGCTGCAACTTAACTTATATACTAATGATGAGTCGCCAATCAGAATGATACCTAGTGAGCGCCTCTATCCCCACTCCATCCCCTCCATTCCACGAACTTCTGGACCTTCCCTGGTATATTAATAGATACGCGGTAGTGAGGTATATTCGATCCCCTAATCCTGAGACCTTTAATTGCACTGTGTAACTCTACCTCCGTAAAGCGAGGCACTACAGAGATTTTTGTAGGCTCTTTAATGTCCAGTTGTCATTTCAGTTGGATCTTTGTTTTATACTTTTCCAGAAATTGTGCGTTGAGGAGAGTGTACTACTACTAAGTAGCTCTCATATATGGTCTCATAACGGTCTTTAACTTCCTCTTGGTACTGATTATGAGAATTTGTTTCGAGTGCACAATCTTGACTCTTGTCTCACCGCAGAAGCATTGCTAATAGAAGATTTCTCATCAAATTAGTTAATGACTCGCCGTTTTTGTTTTGCCAAGTATATTTTATCGTATACCAATACAGCCATAGTTTTGTTATTACTTTTTATGTTCCTCCACCACATACTGATGTTATAATTAAGGGAACCCCAACTAGATGTATAGAGATCCATTTAATTGTTTTTAGTCACGTATAACTCCAATTATGTTACTACATTATAAATTTGCGATTACAGTTTAATTTTTTTCTTTTTTGTATTTTGGAGTATTGTATTTATCGGCACATGGTTTAAGTGCTTTTCCCCGCTTGATCAGTTTAAAAGTGTAAATTATTGTTGGAGCAATATGTCTTGCAAGTTGATAAGGGACGTATCAGTATGTGTTCAAAAACTATCAAGTATCGAGACAACTTCTTAGCATCCGTCGGGATCCTTTGAACTGGAATCAACAGTTAACTATAATGAGACTGATTTGAAACTTAGTACTTAATTCAACTATCCAAAGTACAGAGAACGTTTAGTATGTATTCGTAGAATCATTCTTCATTGTGCCTCTAATTGCTCAAGCGATAATTTTTCGCAAAAGCTCAGCTTTAACGCCGTCATTGCCATTCTGATGTACACGATGTAGCCACCCTGGAAATACTCAGCAAGAACAACGAAACAACAGAAGGACCGCAGAAACAACTGTAACTATAAACCACAGAAGTAATTGTATTTACGTTGCGTGTGCATCGGGTGAGGTGACCCCTATTTCCGTTTCAAGTCCTGGCGTATCTTGTTTGCTTTAACCTCTGACCTCGAACTCGTCGGTCCAGACCGACGGGATCGCAAGCGATGGTCGAGAGAAGCGGTTGTAAAGCCGGTGAATAGGTCGGCTGGAGACCGGCTAAACTTGCCAGTAATTACCTCCCTCTCGCTTCTTTCATTGTGCGTAAAATTTCCCGATTCCCCATCCGCCTAGCGCCGGCGAAACCTTTCGCGATAAATTACTACGATTGCCGTTGTTGTTGTGCTGTGTATGTGAATAATATTGCCTTCTCCGGACGGAAGAGAAATTAGAACTTCGGCTCCGGGGAAAGTAGAGAAGTAAGAGCAAGCGAGCGCAGGCACTTATTAAATTCGCATCCGATAAATTATGAGGTTTCCACGGTTCGTTTGCCGTTACCCCTTGCTATTAAGGAGTTATCGCGTTATGGAGAAGGGGAAAGAACGAATGCGATTACCGAAGAGGAAAGTCTAGAGAGAGCGAAATGCGGCAGAACTTTTACCGAAGGATTAATTATGTATCGGATGTAGAAGGGGTAAACAAGCACGATCTGATTGTGAAGGAGTAGAAAGGGGAAAGTTTTACGTTCAATATTAGAGATTTGTAGCTTCAATCTTAGAGTCGTCGATAATTTGACTGTTGTTTGGAGATATTTTTCTTTAGATCTCCTAAATTCGTAGGACGAATTATGTACACGACTTTCTTTAAATCACATCACACGAAAAATTATTAGGAGTTAGGTCATAGGAATAGGGTGACCAGTAGCCTGGCTACCGATCCGTGTTGCTCCATGTAACACTTGAAGATAATGCCTGCACTGATTGGAGAAACGCCGTCTCCAGTCACACCATTACATTACGTTCTACTAGAAAAATTTCATTTATAAGACTTGCAAAAAAATACATATCCATGCACTCATCTTCTCGTTGTTTATTTCCAACGGGTTTTGGACACATAGTTACAGGAAATACAACAGTATATTCTTTTCATGTCGGATACTCGACCTCTAGAAAGTTCATTTGTTGGCGCCGTTTCCATACCGATGCGATAGATGTTTTTCAATTAAGCATTTCTAACGAAAATTACTCCTGGTGACGCCGGCGATACTTCTCAAAGATTTCGTAGTATCTTTCTCTTTTATTTTGAAACGAATTTCTCCCTTAAAAAATACAAATACTTACGAAACAATCTGACTTATATTCTCTAGATAGGTGAAGTAGTGATCCATCAATTTTGCTACTCTACACAGTACAAACAGAAATACAAGAAACTCGCTGGCAGTCACTCTCTGGCAGAATTCTCGCAATAAAGTTAAAACATCGTGGATAATTATTAACGCAAATCTTGCATTTTGTCGAATCGTACAATCTTGCTGCTCAATGCCAACTGAGAAGTCGTGTTCGACGTTGAAAACGTGGTTAATCTGTTTGCTGAACACCTGAACCAACGGTTGTCACCAGTTTTTATTTAGCGCCTACAGACGCCTTCAAGGTGTGTAGTACTATCAATACCGTTGCGGCAAAGCATTCAGTCGATATGGATGATATTCCATATTGTATTGTTAAATTCGTATCGATATGGCAAATCGAGCCATTGGCTTTTTTCACAAACATTTATTTATGTTAGGGTGTCTTTCCCTTCGATTTGAGACACACGAAAACAGTTTCTGTTTATAAAAGAGAGGACTCTGTAGAAATAAATAATTATCATTCAATCGGTCTACCTTCCGTTTTCGGTAAAGTATTCGAAAAAATCATTACAGATTAATCAATTACTTGAGTAGCTGCAACTTGATTTCACTCACACAATTCGGTTTTTTGCCCGGAAGATCTACAACCGATGCAATGTATTCAGTTTCTTGAGCGAATTAACTGCGAACTTGATACTAGACAAAATGCAAATTGTTTGTTCTTAGATATATCTCAGGCATTCCATGTCATCTCCCATTCCCTTTTGTTACACAAGCTGTCGGTAATCGGAATAAGGGGTGCAGCATACAATATCTGTCGGATCGCAGAGCAACGGATTGCTTGAATGGCGAGGTTGCTGATACAATTAGACCTTTTTTCTTAACGATTATCGATGTCACGTGCTGGGTCCCTCAAGGCTTAATATTAGGTCCTACAACGCTTTTGAATTATGTCAACGATCTGAGAGTTGGTGTACGCCCGGACATTTAGTCGTAATTCACGGACGACACTAGTTGTGTAATTGTTTCTAAGTTCTCTTTTTCATTATGTGCAGTAGTCTTCAACGTGGTTTGTTTATTTTTGCAATGGAAGAAAGTTTTCCGCTGTATAGCTGGTGCAAAACCTAGACTTCTTGTCGGGCGTTATTCAAACAATTTTGGTATACTACTTCTCGCGCCCTATTGTATACGAGGTATTAGTTTTCTATCGAAGGAATACCCATTTATTTATTAATAACTGCGATACCTTTGAAGGCATGTAAACCAGAAATTGCAACAATCTTTCCGTACCTAAGCATCGCACCCACTTGTATGAAACGGTTCCCATATGCGAATAATAACACATGGGCTGAAAAGTACCGGGCCTAACAAAGAAAACACGGTTTTTTTGGTTCAAAATTAGCTTTATTCATCAACGTAATCTCCATCAAGAGCAACGCAATCATTCCAGCGTCGCTCTAACATTTCAATACCACTTTTGTAGAACGATTTATCTTTTGCCTCAAAATAGGCCTCAGTTTCAGCGATAACCTCTTCATTCGTGCGAAATTTCTTAACGGCGAGCATTTTTTTAGGTCTGCGAACAGCCAGTAGTCGCTGGGAGCCAAATCTGGCGAATACGGTGGATGTGGGAGCAATTCGAAGTTCAATTCATGTAGTTTTGCCATTGTTTTGATTGACTTGTGACACGGTGCGTTGTCTTGATGAAACAACATTTTTTTCTTTGCCATATGCGTTCGTTTCTTTGCAATTTCGGCCGTTTGAAATCGATATATATTATTCAAACGCTCCAATAACGCTATATAATATTCACTGTTGATGGTATTTCCTTTCTGAAGATAGTCGATGAATATTACACCACGCACATCCCAAAATACCGAGGCCATAACCTTTCCAGCCGATTGTTGTGCTTTCGGGCGCTTTGGACGAGGTTCACCAGTTGCTGTCCACTCAGATGACGATTGTTTTGATTCCGGAGTGAAGTGATGGATCCATGTTTCATCCATTGTCACATATTGACGCAAAAATTCCGGTTTGTTACGTTTAAGCATGGCCAAACACTGCTCAGAATCATCAACACGTTCTTGTTTTTGGTCAACAGTGAGCAAACGCGGCACCCACTTTGAACAGAGCTTTCTCATAGTCAAATGCTCATGCAATATAAAGCCAATACGTTCTTTTGATATCTTTACGATGTCAGCTAACTGACGCTACTTCACTTTTCGATCATTCAAAACGATTTTGTGGATTTTTTTGATGTTTTCTGGTGTTACCGCCTCATTTGGACGTCCACTGCGTTCTGCATCATCGGTGTCTCTACGACCACGTTTGAAGTCAGCAAACCAACGTTTTATTGTTGTTTCTGATGGAGCGGAGTCCTCATAACACTTTTCAAGCCATTGCTTCGCTTGAACGGTTTTTTTTCCCATCAAGAAGCAGTGTAAAATTAAAACACGAAATTGTTTTTGATTCATTGTTTTGACAATAACAAAAGTAGCGTGACTCTTAGCACAATAACTCACAAACTAATCAATAGAATATCATGAAATTTTAACAGCTGTCTTTTGAAGGTTAGTACTAACTGAGAGAAAGGTCACTGCAATAAAACTAGCGTCATCTAGTGTTACGCCCGGGACTTTTCAGTCCATGTGTTAAATCACCAACAAATATCAAGTAGTGTAGATCCGTTTCGCAGCTTCCAATTTTATTTATATTCACTATTCGTGTCCTTTTGTGTTTCAGTGTTTATTTTTTTTATATTGAACTTTATGTGCTGCATTTATTTATTTATAATATTGTCATTTTAAGACTATATCAATGTCCTCCAGGATTAGTGACAAATATATTATTATTATTAATGTCGCTACATTGCACTGAGGTATATATATAATATAATAAAGATATAATAAAGATTATTATTATATAGAAAGGAAAAACGTTTTGGCAATAGAATTACTGAAGATCATTATGTTCCTAAATTCGTTTTTGTAGCATTTCTACGAGTATAGCAGCGGCTCTCAATCTCTTTTTCATCTAGGACACAATTGGGGAAATTTGACTTTTCCACAACATCCTGACTAGAATCTCTTGCCTTTTAACTATGTACTTTAATAAATTCAATTCTGCTTACAACTAGAAAAGTACCGATACCATAATCTGTACCGCATCCTGAAGCGCCTCTTAATTTTCTTTTCTATTCTAAATATACACCGGATTACCGTTTTATTTTACGATAGGATTTTGGAAAGTGCGAAACGTTAACACCGCTTCGAAGTTATTACTTAATTCTCGCGAAACTCGTTACTAACATCGTCCCACCAACAAAGAACACCATCCGCTTCCTAACTCCTCTTTCAACCTTACATATTTAAAACCGCGAACACTGAAATCCGTCCGAAATCCCTAAGTCACGTATCGGCAGTCCGTTTCGCGTTTAGGACGTGACCTCGCGAACGCCCGCCGTTAGGGATTTTCCCTGTCTCTCAGAGCGTAGTTCGGAGGTTGTACGAGCGCTGGAAAAAGCTCTTCTTCGAAAGCGCGAGGTACGAAGTTTACATTCAGGATCCGGCCCGTCATTAGCGCGTCTGTCGAACGACGAGGGCCTCGGAAACGATGAGGTTATTTGATGAACCGGGTGCGAAGAAGGTCGTTGAATACCCAACGACATAAATGGTATTTTAATTGAGGGATAGAAGGCGAAGGCGCGGCGACGATGTTTATTTTGCGGATTTATGGGAACGGCGTGCTTAACATTTGAGTAGATTCGAAAGACTGTAACGTTCGGATTGCTTTAAAAAAATGGTACGCGCGTGTTACGTGTGCAAATGAAAATGATGGTTGGGTGTTAAGGTAATAGTCGGATATGGTGGTGGCGTTTAAATCGTCACTTTCTTTAATGTTGCAAAATAGCTTTTTCTAAGTGTAATAATGGTTGAAGAAATTCAGGCTATAATCTTAACGAACATGTATTAGCCGTAATCACTGAATAACTGGCAAATAGTATTATATTTCTGGAAAAGGACTATGTTTCTATCATTGAGGGGGACTGCAAGCATCCTAGTTTGCAATGCTGTATGTACCACCTCTATCAATTGCAAGTCCAACAAAAAACTTCAAGAAAGCGAATATCATCCAGCTTTACGTAGCTTTCCTTAACTTTGACTGGTAATGCCTTTTTACATCCACAAACATTGCACAACAGCATGTTTTGCTAAAAAGCACACATATGCACTATGGTACACTAGTGAACATATTAAAAATTTAAGGATAAAGAAATACTATCGCCAAAAATATAAAAAATCCAAATGAACAGAAGATCCGAAATATGTGAAACTCTTGAGCGACAAAATTAGTCTAATCCAAAAATTCTATTTAATAATTTATATAGCAATCCCAAGTTTAATTCAATCTGTATTTCAGATGATGTATTTTTCACTGATCTCTCGTCAATTATTAATAGTTCTGAGAATTATTTTCAATCTATTTATTGATCTATATATCATCTCACCGAAAATATGGTTTTTAGAGCTATAATATTGTTAAGGGATAACAGTGCTATGGGTAACGATCGAATACTTACATACTATCATTTTAAACGATTGTAGGCAAGTGGTGTTTTCTCAATTGCGCCATCTATAAATACTGCTGTTCTTTCTGATCTCTGGAAAGTCACAAGACTGGTGCCGCTATATAGCAGGGGTAACAAACAACTACTTGAGAATTATAGACCAGGTGCTATCAGAAATAACTTAATAAAGCTTTATCCGCAAGTTAATTAACAATCATTACTCAGTTGATTTGTGACAAAATAGATAAGTATAAACAAGTAAACTGAACTTGTGCAGCGCTTTTGATCACATTGATCGTTCTATACTACTCCAAAAGTTAGATACAATTGGATTCTCAACGTCTCTAATTTCTTTGTCTTCACGCATAGGATGCCTTATGTAGCTTACATTGGTTTATAAATCGCGTCATTTTTATCTCACGTCTGGAATCCCCAAGGAACAAATGTAGAACTCATCTTGTTAACTAATGATATTGATGATGTACGAAATATGTTTAATTTCCATAACTCTTAACTGATGATTTAAAACTTTACAACGTTAGTAATACTATTGATTGTCTTTCTTTCAAAATCAGTTGAACATATTACAGGCATGTTGATAATAAGCCTACTTTGAATAAGAGTAAATACATTGCTGTAAGTTATCATATTGACAATAACATCCTACCCAGGTAATTAAGGAACTTTTTTTGTATAACCATGGGCTGGGCTTTAACCCCGAAGAGCAACTCGGCCAGTACCTCGCCTATTGTGCACCCATGTGATTTATTTCAGTCGACCGGGTTGTACTTCAGCAACAAAGTCCATAATCCCCTCGAGCGGTAATTTTCCTAACTTGGGTCCGTCAAGCTGAGCATCCCCAAGGTGAACCTGTCTTTCCCTGCCGACCGCAGGGCAGTCGACAAGAAGGTGCACAGGAGTTTCCTCTGCTCTCCCGCATTTTCTACATGAAGGAGAGTTTGCTAGACCTATGCAATGCGTGTGTTTATTGGGTGCGCAATGTCCAGTGAGTGCTCTCAGTTTGGTCCTGCTTATTAGGATTGCCTTACGCAGTCTTCCCTCGCCTGGATAAATCCCGAGAGATTTACAGTGTCTTAAACTGTCTACACCGTTCCAGTAGGACTGGTGATTGGCGGCGAGCTCGGATTTAACGTAGGTCTTAATACTGCCATAGATACTCCCATACGTCAGTTCAGAACCTGAGAATGGTTGTCCACTGGGATCCTTTGCTAGCAAATCAGCTATTTCGTTCCCTTTGATCCCCGAGTGGCTTGGCACCCATCTCAGCGTAACGCTGAAATGTTCCATGCCAGTTGTTGCAGCCTTCTATGGCACCCCAATACCACTTCGGAGTCAAACTTGACAGCTTGTAGCGCCCTAAGAGCGGGTTGGTTGTCCGATACGATTTCCACAGCTTTCAGGTCATGTGTGTAGTCCAGAGAGTTCTCTGCACATGCCGG
The DNA here is from genome assembly GCA_023509865.1 of Trypoxylus dichotomus. Classification (NCBI taxonomy): domain Eukaryota; kingdom Metazoa; phylum Arthropoda; class Insecta; order Coleoptera; family Scarabaeidae; genus Trypoxylus; species Trypoxylus dichotomus. The sequence continues at coordinate 27,806,466 of CM042081.1, forward strand.
GATGGCAATTACTTCTGCTTGAAAGATGGAGCAGGAGACTCCTAGACTGATGGCCCTCTTTCCAAATTCCAATACCTGTGCCACTCGAGGTTTTCGAGGCGTCCGCAAACCAGCTAGAAATGCCCCGTCTCGATTTGCTTGCACGTGCCTTTATTGCTTCGCCGTTGGGAATTATGACATTGGATCCCCCAGCAAAGCTATACATGGGCCGAATTTTGTCGGTCCTCATTGACAGCGGTTCTGTCTGTTCGATGTATGTAGTTGAAGATGCTGGTGTGGTCTCCGAACTTGCCAGAGAATACCTTGCACCCACTACATTTGACTCTGTAGGCTTCTAGGATTGCCTCTGACCTCAGCACCAGCTGCACCGTCGGCGTCGAGGCTATGGCCCCCGTAATGGCCAAGAAAGCAATCCTTTGGACCGCGGAGGGTCAATAGCCGATCCAGTCCCATCACCCCCATCCGGCTCCGGAGTTGACAGACTGGATGGTCCCGCCACGATGGTGTCTATCCGTTCCTGTGCTTCCGCCTGTTCTTTCGGCTTCCGACCGAGTAGCCTAAGCGAGACGGACGAGAATTGTAAAGTCAGTCTACCATGGTAGGTATCCTGCAGGACTTTCCACGAGCTCTCGTCCATGGCTACCACCATCTGCTCTACCTTTGGGTCAGCTTTGCTACTTACCACTCTCCAAGAGCTCATCGGAAGCTTCTGATTCTGCACCTTAAGTCGGTGCAGGATTTGATCGCTCTCCATTTGGGGTCCCGAATTCAAACCAGGGTCTTAATGGCTTTGGGCTGGTCATCTTCTCTGACCAGTTTCATCTTGGCGCCGTCCCAGGGAGCGCAGTTTCGGACAACGTCCGCAAGCCACGAGCAGGTGCCCGTGTCCACACAGCCGGCCCTCAACATATCCGCTCGGTGTAGGACCTCGCTGAACTTTGGTTCGGGTCCTCCTACGTTCAGCTTGTCCAGCTCTTGCAGTTTTTAGTTTCGTATATGCTCCGCCTGCTCCTGGGAGATGGAACTCTCGGGATAATTTTCAGGCAAAATGGCCATCCGAATATCCGTGAGTGTGTCTTTGTCCTTGGGTGTTTCACGGTTGCTCTTGAAGTGCTATCATCAGACAGATTTCGCTTTACTCCTGTAGCTTTAGAGTGGCTAGTACTCAGTTGAGCCTCAGGAGCTTCCCTCGTAGCTTTTTCCTGCTTTTGGCTGGTGCCCCGTTTAGCTTTAGAAGCTTCCCTGATAGCTTTATGCTGCTTTTGGCTAATGCCTAGTTTAGCCGTTCTGGCTTCCTTAGTAGCCTTTTCCTGGTTGTGACTGGTGCCAGGTTGAGACATAACGGCTTCCCTTGCAGCCTTGCGTTTTCGCCTTTAGGTGCCGGAGGGTTTCTTTTTTCTCAAGGTCGGATTCCCACTAGAGTCTCCGGCCTGATTTCACAAAGCCATTTCTGGCTTGTTTGGGTGTCTCTTTTCGAAGTCCCCGGGTTCGGGTCTTAATTTGATGATATCCGTATAAGTCCCACTAGCAGCAAGGGAACGAAGATCCACCCGCTGCAGAGCCCCGCAGACAAGGGTAAGGCATTTATACAATGGGCTGCGCCAGGTGCCCCAAGGGTTGGCCGAGAACGACTGATCCTCTATTTAGCCACGCATCCCTTCGGCTCAACCATAGCCTTAAGATTTAGGTTTTTTGTGAGGTTGTCTCCTCTGGGTCCGGGTGGTGAAGCGAAGGCCCCCCAACCTCCAGTGTGTGGAGGCCTGGTTTATCGGTAGTGAGAGACCTCCGAAGAGAACCGCTACAGCCATCGTTTTTTCTCCGTGCAGGCCCTAAGCCACGATACGACAGCCGAGCAGGGAAAATTAAAGATCTTAGAGTTATGTTCGATTCAAAACTATCCTTTGACAGTCATACCTCCATAATAATTACCGCCCCGCTGAAAGCAATGGGATTTAGTTTTATTCTTTCAAAAGAATATACTCCTGTAATCTAGTTTCCTTTTTGTATATACCGTTTGTATTCATTAAAACGGGTACAAAGAAAACTGTTAAAATATTTATATTGTAAATAACAACATAGATGTTCTTGAATTATTCAATTGTTTCGATTTGTTATAGTTCATCTTTCTACCAGATGTTCCTAGACATTTTATACCCCAAAATTTAGAATTGACATGGATTATGCAACATCTACAATTCAATTTCCAGTCTTGCCTTACATATCAATTTCTCTTCATTGGCCACTCGCTTGAGTAAGTACTCCCCGTCCTTACACTTTTTATATTTATATTTTAGGTTAAAGTTTCAGATATGTTCTTTATATCTTTATTTATGTATTTAGTTTTCTAAGTTACATCTAGATTTATATTTCTACGTAGTTTACTTTTCTACTATATTACGTTGTTCTATAATTTGATACTTAAATTTCTTGGGCAACAAATTATCGTTGCTATTATCCTCAAAATGAAGGGATTAAATGAATGAATGAAATATGAATCAATTGACAGCAATAAGTAAATTTTGAACATGAGGTTTTAGATATAAAATGGTAGAAACACAAGTGTTGTTTCATTATTATTAAGCCAATATATAGTTCAATATAAAACTCAATTGAGATTCACAGTACTCATTCGAGTGTGGAAGGATCCAGGACATCCTTATTGTACAATGAATTATTTCATAAAACTTAGTATATGGGTAAACATGTCCATTAATAAATTTTTCCTGAGGATCACCATAATTGCGAGAATTGTGGGATCATATAATAGAAGCAAATACATCGGTGCACTCCACACCACACAAATTAGTCATTTATTCGTGACACAGAGTTTCGGAGATGACTAGGCTTTTTTAGCATTTCACTAAACGTTTAACACTATCCCCTGAGCAAATCATAGTGCTAAATAATGTTACAAACTTTACTCTCTGTGAAGTTTAAACCCGCTTGCACAAGATGTAATATATCAATAAATATCATAATACCGTTTGCCAATTTCCTATTTCTTTTTTCATTAAAACGTCTTCGTATCCAGATAGTCTCCGCATTGCGTGATAGCACATAATATACCAAAAAATACAAGCTTTCTGTAATGCCGACGATCTCAGAAAAAAAGAAGAAAAATAACAACAATCTTCCCAGATGAATACATTAAACGTAAGGACCGCAAGGAAGAGAAATACTTATTTACCCTCCTAAATGCGACCTAAATATTAACTCTTTTGTGTTTAATATGCCGCTTACGGCAACCCCAATTCCATCCTTTCTCCAAACCTTCCGCCGAAAACCGGAAAAAAACGAAAGAAAGAAAAAGAAACGCTCATCTCGGAATCGAATATTTCGTCCACCCTTGCCGGCGGTGTGAACCCTACATTTCCCGCGAACAATAGCCACCTCGTCCGCGAAAGAAAAGACCCGCACACATAGATTTGTTAGTAAATTATCATTATCTCTTCTTTTTCCTTCTCATCTAACCGCCAAAACCATCGTCTGAAATTACTTTGTTTCTTTTGCTTTTTGTTGCGTCTCGTGTGTTATACAGGTGTCCTAGATAACATTCCTAGCGCCGAGATCTCTCGCTTAACATAAGAAATGCAGTTTCTGTGAAATTAATGGATAATTCTTTTTAGAGTTGGGAAGGTTACTACTTGTCATTGATGATAAAATTACAATTTCCTTGCAATTTCCAACGTAATTAAATTTCCGAAAAACTATCAGTCTCGGAGTGGACTTGAACCCAACATCTTTACGTCTCCGGCGTAACATGCTAAACCCTTACACCACAAGACCATTGAATTCAAGTCGCTTTAAATCTCCCTAGATGCCAGTAGATATATTGTAATATCTCACGGACACTATACTATTAAACGGCAAGTGCGTAATAGTTAAACCAACATCCATATTAATACTAATATTAATATGAATGATTAAAGCAACTTGAATTCAATGGTCTTGTGGTGCAAGGGTTTAGCACGTTACGCCGGAGACGTAAAAATGTTGGGTTCAAGTTCCCTCCGAAATCGATATTTTTTCGGAAATTTAATTACGTTCGAAATTGTAATTTTATCATTACTAATGTCAAAGGTGGTTTAGTATTGATATTCATGTTGTTATTGAATTTATAATTTAAAACGAAATATCAAAAATGGTTCTTACTTTTCACGCTATGTTGTGTTAAGAGTGGAATAAAGAGAACATAAAACATACTAAACAAATCAGCACAAAACGGACATAAGAAATAAAGATTTTCAAATTTAAAAAAAAACATCTAATTTAGACAAACCAGCATTTCTTGTAGCAGACAAGAGTTCCACACTGGAAATCTTATCTGAGACACCCGTATAATGCCTCTTTTCTTTTGTTCTACTCCACACGGAGCAACCACAAAGAATGGCACATCTAATTTCGCTATTAATGACCTTTTTTCCCTTTGTATGTACCTTAGTTCGTTTCCTTTATGATATCGTTCTCTCGCTAACAAGGGAGCTACGATCCCCATGCCCCCTAAAGGATCTCCGTTGTAATAGCGTGAACCTCAGTTTCTTTCATTAAATGCGGAAGTTCGGGGTTACCTCTTATGTCACCTACGTGTAGAACAAGGAAAACCTATGAAATATCATACGCTCCGTATATGCACAACATAAACGAGTATTCGTAGAATGCTCTACAATATATAGCACCACCTACGTTAGGAATTATATCTAATTACAGTCCAGAATACACTATATGCATACGTTCGTAATATAAAACCTTTTTGGAATTGTGGAAAATACCTTCCTCTTCCATTTAACTTTTCTTTTTTGTTCCCGCCGCCGTAATTAAGCCGGGACCTCTTGCGTGTTTTATAACTTCGCGTAATTCAAGTTTAAATTGGGTAAATACTTTAAACCGCCGAGGAATTTTGAATAATGTCAGTGGATGTACACGGAATTAGAGAGAATACCTTGATTTACGTAGTTGAATATTTTAAACGGAAAGAAAAGGAGTACGATTTTAAAGTTAAAAATGGTGTAGTGTTTAGATATTAAACTACTAGCTTTGAACTTTATTTATAAAAGATTACTACTGCTGAGATTCTATATCATCAGTACAGGGTACATTGTGTGAGGATTGCCGGAAGTCAACTATTTACAGTTTGGGTACCTCGAACTGACCCAAAACTAGTGAAAGGTGATCGTTTATGCAGTGCTACGAAGCAAATGAGCACTTGTGTCATTGGACATGTGACCATTGAAGATTTAGAAAGTCAAAAAACGATAAATGCTGGATAGTATACCACAATCGGTTTGTGAAATTATTAGTCTATATTTCTATCTTTTTTAACATCAATTATCACAAGTACATGCTTTCTCCGAAATTTTCTACGTTATCTATAAATTAAAAACTTCAAAATTATCACCGCAGATTTTTCGAAGTCTTCATTTCATTCGGAATATATCTTTTCTTTTGGCAGTAAAGTGTATAATATGTAGATATTAATACAAAATTAGTAAAAAACAGATGTGGGAATAATTTCGAGAATTTTTCCTGTCATCTATGTAAGAGCACTAATAAAAGTCCATCCGCAGTAATATTTTGTACATCAAACGATCCACGTAAGGGAAGTCATTTAGGGAACCACCGCACCTACACGTTAAACGCGAAATGCAATTACGCCAATGGGTTAAGTACAAAGCGCCGTATCCTTCTTTCTCTTCGTTCTGAAGCTTCATGTTAGCTCCGTGTTGTTTACATCCCTTTCACCACCATCATCCGTTTCGAACGTGATTACCTCCGTTCGGCGGCCCGGCGGGGCGATAAACATCGCAGCTTTTCGAACAATGGCAAAGCTGCGGCGGGGAGGAGAGAAGTGAGCACCGTACCTCAACAGCAGGAGATTTCTCTTCCACTATGGACCAGGTCTAGAGTTTATGGACGTCATTCGTTTCCGTATTTCGGCCGGTAGAGCGTGCTGCATGATGACGACGTTGTGCTGAAGGATAATAGCGAATTGGAGAAAGGACCCTATGCATGTGCATATATGTATATACAGTGCCATATAAAATAATAACCAATTGCAATAAAAATAATACGTTAAGTCGTGATTTCATGTTTAATCATCAAACCAAATCTACTGTGCAAAGGACAATATCCCATGAAATTAACTAATGTGATTATTATCGATACTATTAGTAAAACTAAAAACAAAGTTTTATGAACCGAATACAAAGCAGTGTCTGGAATTTACCAAATTGCATGTGATGATCATGATAATGTTAATAGTGAACAAACATAGAGCAGTATCCAAATAAAGAATGTACAAGACACTTTCGTATTGATAAATCTCTACTAGAATTAGACACCTACACAAAACCATGTTCAGGAAATAGAACGCGAATTGTTCTCAATGTATAAGACTATAAATATGTATGTAAGAGCACAATATAACAAGTAAATATAATAATAATATCGGCAGTATACAAAAGTTATAATATAATATAACGTAAAAAGAAACTCAATAACAATATATTTGGATTGTGTAACATAATGATATGGTAATGGTAACATTGCAATACATAATAAGGACAGATAATATAGAAATATATTTTAAACATAACTATAATTGGTCAAATATTGGGTAAATTGAAATGTCTTACACTATTGCTAATTTATTCTGTTGTAATATATTCCACGTTTCATAAAGTCTCATTCTAATGGTTGAGCGTAGGCTTTCACGACCGTAGTCCATAGTAGAAACGTTTTTCGGGTTTTTGGTCGTGTATTCACTGTTTTACTTGTCGCTTCGCTGATCATGCTGTCAGCTTCTTCAGAAGGTTTCTAAAGACTGGTGTTGTTGTCTCTTGCTTCTCGTTATATATCCTGCTGATCCGCAAGCGTTCCGTTGCGTTGAATCGCGTCGTTCGTTGTAAGATGACTTCGCAGTACTAACTTCCATGTATTACTAATCTTGTATCCCTCTTCTCGATTGAAGTTGTTGATATTCTTCATTATTTCTGTTGATTCGCGTATTATCCTCAGGTAATAGTGGCTGGTCCTGGCTAATATCTTAACGTCGCTGTAGGTTATCCGGTGGTCTCGTTGTTGGCGCAGGTGTTCTGCTACTGCGGATTTTTCAATATGCCTGAGGCGTGCGTCTCTCTCGTGTTCTTTCACCATGCACTGAATACTCCGTCCTGTTTGGCCGATGTAGCTTTCTCCATATTGGCATTTTAGTTCGTATATGCCTTTTGCTCGTAGTTTCGGTAACACGTCCTTGTTAGGAGGGAGTAGCTGTTCGATTTTGATCACCGTGTTGTATCGTGTGGTCATGTTCTTTCCTCCTAGGGTTTTTTTTTAGCCTATCGGTGACTCCGGTTATGTATGGAAGATATGCGTAACCTGCTGGTTGTTGTTGGCATGTACATCTGATGCAGAACGCTTATCACAGAAAATAAGCTTTATAAGGATATCTAAAGTGCTCTAATTAATCATGTCTTTTATCAAATTTCGATTATGTTAACTTTGAAAACAACAAATAGACAAATTAGTTGTGGTAAATTCACAAGAATAAACATAAACCAATTTTAGTCCAAATATCTTTGGAGAATAGCATACGGTTTTGCATTGGATCATCTCGTTGCCATCTTTTTTTGCCCCCATATGACCGTGACGTACTCTTTCCCTACCATCTTTAATTCAGAAGTTCTTGTTATTACAGTTCGATGAGAAATACCTTCTTGTCGTACTATAAAATTAAAAATAAAAAGTTAAATTTACGACAGAACACGCGTGCAGCTGGTTACTTTAATTTTTGAGTACATTATCTTTGCTGCATGATATATAAAGATAAGATATGTCATTAAAGCCTCTTATTTATTCCGAATTATTCAACGAATTTACTATCAACGTTTCTTTAGTTACCGTTTATGTCTTATTAGTCTTTCTTAGTATATAACTCATGGGCTGAAAAGTCCCGGGCCTAACAAAGGAAACACGGTCTTTTTGGTTTAAAATTAGCTTTATTCATCAACGTAATCTCCATCAAGAGCAACGCAATCATCCCAGCGCCGCTCTAACATTTCAATACCACTTTTGTAGAACGATTTATCTTTTGCCTCAAACTAGGCCTCAGTTTCAGCGATAACCTCTTCATTCGTGCGAAATTTCTTACCGTCGAGCATTTTTCTGAGGTCTGCGAACAGCCAGTAGTCGCTGGGAGCCAAATCTGGCGAATACGGCGGATGTGGGAGCAATTCGAAGTTCAATTCATGTAGTTTTGCCATTGTTTTGATTGACTTGTGATACGGTTCGTTGTCTTGATGAAACAACATTTTTTTCTTTGCCGTATGCGGTCGTTTCTTTGCAATTTCGGCCTTCAAATGCTCCAATAACGCTATATAATATTCACTTTTGATGGTATTTCCTTTTCAAGATAGTCAACGAATATTACACAACGCACATCCCAAAATACCGAGGCCATAACCTTTCCAGCCGATTGTTGTGCTTTCGGGCGCTTTGGACGAGGTTCACCTGTTGTTGTCCACTCAGATGACGATCGTTTTGATTCCGGAGTGAAGTGATGGATCCATGTTTCATCCGTTGTCACATTTCGACGCAAAAATTCCGGTTTGTCACGTTTAAACATGGCCAAACACTGCTCAGAATCATCAAAACGTTCTTGTTTTTGGTCAACAGTGAGCAAACGCGGCACCCACTTTGAACAGAGCTTTCTCATAGTCAAATGCTCATGCAATATAAAGCCAATACGTTCTTTTGATATCTTTACGATGTCAGCTAACTCACGTAACTTCACTTTTCGATCATTCAAAACGATTTTGTGGATTTTTTTTATGTTTTCTGGTGTTACCGCCTCATTTAGACGTCCACTGCGTTCTGCATCATCGGTGTCTCTACGACCACATTTAAACTCGGCAAACCAACGTTTTATTGTTGTTTCTGATGAAAGAGAGTCCCCATAATACTTTTCAAGCCATTGCTTCGCTTGAACGGTATTTTTTCCCATCAAGAAGCAGTGTAAAATTAAAACACGAAATTGTTTTTGATCCATTGTTTTGAAAATAACAAAAGTAGCGTGACTCTTAGCACAATAACTCACAAACTAATGAATAGAATATCATGAAATTTTAACAGCTGTCTTTTGAAGGTTAGTACTAACTGAGAGAAAGGTGACTGCAATAAAACTAGCGTCATCTATGTGTTAGGCACGGGACTTTTCAGCCCATGTGTTAAATATGTATGTGTTCAGACGGACGTTTTAGTGGTCGCTATATGTGAAATATATATGTATATATATTTTTTCCCCGAGTTTGTGGGCGCGTAACGACGAGATCTCACTCATCTTCTTCTGGATGCTCTCATTCAGCTAGCCGAAGAAGATGAGCGAGATCTTGTCGAAACAATCCCTTTCGGGACCAACAACATATGTGATCACTAGGGACTGGATTATATGCAAAGTGCATATATTTTATTTTTTGTATATCTTTAATTACAGTCTACATGCAGACGTATTACAGTAATTGAAGTTAATTAGCGCTAATTAGTGATTGCATGTATTGCATATTTAGGCATTTCTACGCATATTTTCACAAAAGTTGCATATATTGCATATTTAGGCCTTTTCTTATCCTTTCTATTAGTAAAAATTCCTAGTAATTCCTAATGTAGATCGACAACGGACAATCCTCAGAACGATAATTTTTTTACATTTTTTTCGCTTATACTTTTTTCCAAGAACTGCATGTGTTTAATTTCGCCTAGCCGAAGGGACGTGAGAAATACGCTTTATTATTATTAATTCCCAAATAAACTATTCATTCATTGAATATCTTTGAGCAAAACAGCATGCAATTGCGTTACGTTTGTTAACACTATGCGTACATACAATGAGTATAGCGAATAAAATTTCTTTATGGATTATGCCGTACCCTGAACTGGTAAAGGACGGCTACAAAATATTTCGTCGAACCTGCAGTAAACTAGTAACTTTAATTTTACTAAAAGCTTTACCATTGTTTTTAAATTCTTTAACTTTTGATATAAAATGGCAATTGTTGTTGTAGGTGTCTTGTGGGAGAAAATATCTGTTCGACTAACACGCTAAAACTCCATCACATATTGGAAAATGTGAAAAACTAAAGCGATCTGCATGTGTGCAGCAATCTAAATATCAGTGTGTAGCACGAAACTCAAAACAACAAGAATATAATACGGATCTGTGTAACGCATTAATTTCGCCTAACATACCATTAACAGGATTAAACAATGTTAATTTGAAATCATTTCTGCAAAAATATTGCAAACATAATATCAAAATACCTTACAAAAAGATTATGTCACATTTGGTTACCAGCAAAAAATGGCAGAACTCCAACAATTGGTAGGAAATAATTTTCAAGAAGGTTTATCAAATTTCTTTTTGCCTTGTCAAAAAATTTTTCTAATGTTGTCCGACTGTCCGCTGCATCATACATGATAAAAGCCGCGCAAAATTTAAAAAAAAATTATAGTAACATTATTCATACCACTTCTTTAGCTCATGGGTTCAATCGCGTAGCCGAGGACATTAGGAATCAATTTCCTTTGATTAATGATGTAATTAGCAATGTCAAAAACGAATTTTTAAAAGCACCTTTACGAATACAATTTTATAAGGAGCGACTTCTCGATGTTAAGTTGCTTCATGAACCGATTATTACGGGATACGGTACATGCTTAGACGCTGCAATTTTTAACGCCGATAATTTTGAAGGAATAAAAAATGTAATTCTTGAAATCACTGCTGACTGCATTGGTCTAGAAAACTGTAAAACGATAGTAACATCAACAGAATTGCTGCAAAACCGGTATATTAAGTCAAATTATAGCTTTGTTTCAAGTTCCATTCGTAAACTAGAAACGCAAGGGATGTCGCTCTCGGAATCAGTCGAAATAGTAGACGAATTTGGTATGCTATGTAAGAAGGTTAAGAGTACAGTAGGTAATTCGATATACGATAAATTAAAAAAAGGTGATAAATAAAAATGGGTGATATTTGAAATTGAAGAAAGTTAAGAAAATTTTATAAGATGAAATAGTAAAGGATTTCGACTTTAATTTTAATTTAGAATGTATTGCAAAGTTAAAAAATGCACCAATTACATCTGTGGATATTGAAAGAAGCTCTTCTATTTCGAAACATATGTATTCTGATAGAAGACAACACTTTCTTTTACACAGTTTTGAAAAACATTCAATTATAAATTGGTTTAGGCATATGTTGTCACAATTTTTTTGCATATATGCCCCTGGTTTATGCATATTTTCTCAAAAATCGATGCATATATATGCGCGTATATTCCAGTGTTTTCTTTGCATATATTCCGGTCTCTAGTGATCACAAACCCGGAAATGTTTCAATTATTTTTCATTTTTTAGATATCTGCATCCTTGTAGTATTTACCTGGATTCACCAATTAGACCCAAGATATATTTTCAATATGTTCAAAAACTTATCATCTTTACTTACAAATCCTTGATTGGAGCTGGGTTCCTGGGTTCCTAAGGAATGATTAGGATCTTTTCCAAGTTCATTAAAGAGAACAAGATCACCTTATAGAGCTGCTTTATAGTTTACTTTTGTCTGTTCCACTATGTTCACATTTGCTTATTAATGATTTCAATAATAAGCATAGTTTTTGCAGCAAATTTTATCTCTCTGTTGTGTTTTTATTCACATTCCGGATTTGGTTTTAGATATGTTTCCATTCTCACTGGTAGAACAAAATCCAAACTTAAACCAGTAAAAAGAAGGGGAAGTCATACTCGCAGTGTAGTGTAATGATGACCCAAAGAAATATAATACACATTATATATGCTGACGCCATGGAAGCGGTGAAGACTTGAATGATAGCATTGTCAAAAATGAACATGTGGAAACGTTTCTTCATTATAAAATTAAAGTAAATCGTTTCGCGATGACATTTACTTAATAATCAAAATACAGTCAATCTCCAAACATCGAAGGATGACACAGAAAGTCATTTACTGCATTTTAGGAATATTATACGTTTATATTGTGCGGTATAACGAGATATATGAAAAATAAAATACCAATATACGTGTAAGAAGATTCTTCAAGGAAAATCTTAATAACTGAAACCTTCAAAATCGTCAGTATCACATATTTTCTACATGTGACTATGTGTGCTGTTACTTCTCAGGTAACCAAATAAATTCATATGGTTTTTGTGGTAAAATATAAATAGAAACAAAATAAGAAACAATAATACCCTATTACATATTTATCGAAATAATTACCACCACAATCGATAACCTTTTACCAACGTGGCACCAATTTTCAAACTTCATGAATTTTGAATCAAAAGGTTAATGGACTGCATTTACTACAACAACTCGAGTTTTGAAGTGCCTATGCCTCCCACAGTTTTCAAGAGGGTTCAATCTTGCGGATGCGGTGTGGCGTTATCCTGTAAGAATACCTCTTTTTTTCGATTGACTAAAGAAGTTTTTTTTTGGATGAGCGCTGCTTGTACTCGCTAAAGCTGTTCACAGTACAAATTCACAGTGATGGTTTAACTCCTTTCCAAAAATTCAAAATGATACAAATTCCGGTTGCTGTCAACACAATAAAATATTGTTTGGGTGCAAGGAAGCTTTGGGAATCTGTGGTATTGAATCAGTAGGCGATAACCAATGATACGAAAGCTTAGAATTTTAGTACAATATCCACTTTTCGTCTCAAGTTAGTAACCGACCAAAATATGGTTCGCTATTGTTGGGTGAAACGTTTGTCAGTCATTTAACAATTCATGTACGACCCATTTGCTTAACTTCCATACCTTTCCTAGCTGAAAAAGGTGCAAACACATTAAACCTTTCTGCAAGCTATAGGGATACTGTATTAAAATTTGCCTCCACAACCTATTTGAGATCGTCGTTGTTAATGATCTTCGGTCTCCCAGAGCATGCTTCATCGGACAAACTGAGATCTTCCGAAGAAAATTTCTTGAAACACTGCTGTGCTGCTCGATCACTAACGACATCGTCTCCGAATGCGGTACATATTTTACACGCCGTCATTGTAGCTTTGGTACCAAGTTTCTACTCATAAAGTAAACAACCTCGAATTAAAGTTGTATTCGTTGCCGGTTTCAACTATTCAAATTAGGAGTTAAACAATTCCCATCAAATGTGTATATAATCGAGAAAAGAAAGATTCACATTAAAACAGATCACAGATAAGTGCTATCGATCAACAAGTTAAACAATGTTCATGGCACTCTGCTGTATACAAAAACCGCACGAACTTATTTAGTTACCTGATAATTGGGGATGAACTTAGGAACTCCATTATTTATTTATATCATACTCTAAGAAGCGATATATCTTCTCAATATAAAGCTCTTTAATTGATAACATCGTGATTCGTTCCTGCGGCCTACGTGACGTTATTAGTTACCGCACCTCTCTAAAGGATAGGAGCTGTGAGATCGAATCTAGGATTTCCTGACTTTTCTTAACTTTACGAATAAATTAATATAAACGTTGGTAAAATCAAGTAAATTGAAATTTACCTTTTACTTTTAGTACCCTTTTTTGTTAGTAGGTCTATACTTTCCCACGTTAGTGTATATCGTATAGACTATAACATAATCATAGCGATATAGGTATAGATATAGACGGTATGCACATATATGTAATAGTCCATAAGCGAACAATAGATGACAAAGCGATAATGCCTCGATTTTCCGCTACTACCAACACGCTACATTCTCTCTGACAACGTCAGAGACGGGTCTGGAAAGTTAAAGTCGGTTAAAAGCAGTTCATACAATGCCTGACCATCGGACTGTTTTGTTTTTACCTGTAATTTAGTGCAGCGGTAAACGTTGAAACACTCCGATAGCGAGGAAGAAGGCAAGCTAGATAACGGAGACATAAAACATGGTCGTGACATCATATAATGTAAATAGTAATTGTTTTTGGTATAATAATATATGTACTATTACACGTACGTATGTGCACAAATAACGCAGGACGAAAGAAAAGGGCATTGTTTAAGAGAATAATATTACATTTGAAGTTATATCTAACATAATCCGCATTAATATATTTGAATTTGTACTGGTAGCCATCTGGGTGATTGCTAATATTAGATATTAGCTCACACCACCTTCAATTGGTCACGAGGAGAACTCAATAAACCATGAACTAGGTTTTCAGTGTGCTTTAAAACTTTTTCTTTTACTACGGTACATCTTTCTCACGTAAAAAGCTATCTATTTCTAGTAACAGTAAAAGTTTGATAAGTACTGAAGTTAAATAATTTAATAGTAAGCCAAAGATAATATCTTCAGTAGGAAAAATTATAAACGAAGAAAAACGTATGCCTGCCAAAAGTACAGCATATTCTTTTCAATTATCCTTTACGTTGGCTTGAGTAATTTACCTTTTTTTAAGAAATTATTTATGTAATCGATAGCAACTTCTCCAACTTGGTTTCGAATTATTTTGAATTCATTTAAAACTGCAAACATTGCTTCAAATAATAACACAAGGTATAACTAGGATTTCCCAAATCTTCGGCACGCCAGGTCCGGACTCGTCTGCACTCACGATCGATACGGAAATTGATCGAGTTCGTTGAAGCAATCTGCCTCTGTTTCCCTGCTGCGTATCCACGTATGGTACATGGTAGACGCTATAATGTATTTATACTTCATTATACGGAATAACATTTCAACATTTTACCCGTATATATTTCATGAAGAATAGTCATATGTGAAGTTAGGCAATCTTCGGCGCACCAGATTCCCATCCAAACCGATGCGGGAACCTACCGTGTTTCCCGCATGAGTCGCCGGTCTCGCAGTTTTTATTTGACAACGACAGAAGTCGTACGTCATTTGACACCTAATAATAATCAATTAAGCTTGTCGAACACACGTAAAGGGAAGAAGTACTAACCACTGGCTACCCAAATAAAATAATTTATAACCGAATATCCTGATTTGATGTTCAATAGTTGTAAAATATGGTGTAAGGTTTGCGATTTTTTTTAATGTGTTGGTACTCAAGCGATTGCGGGAAACATGTACATAATACGACTCAAACAGCAAAGATTTATGTTAGATTTACTTTTGATGTTTATTATTTGTGCTTTGACTCTTAACTTGCTCGATGGACAACAGATTCAATACTTCTAGTTGAAAACACCTTTTCATTATTGTAAGCATCTCCATCAGATAAAATCTCTGATTCTAGAATTTAATGACAACGAAATGCAGCTATTAAAAAGAGCCAAAAACTATTTCAAGATCCTTCCGTTGAAAGAAATTTGAGAACTATTTACGACAATTATATGGTATTAGAAGATGCAATTGAGAAATTGCAAAATACAGGGTTGGCGTTAGTG
The DNA here is from genome assembly GCA_023509865.1 of Trypoxylus dichotomus. Classification (NCBI taxonomy): domain Eukaryota; kingdom Metazoa; phylum Arthropoda; class Insecta; order Coleoptera; family Scarabaeidae; genus Trypoxylus; species Trypoxylus dichotomus. The sequence goes on from CM042081.1 coordinate 27,821,875, forward strand.
GAATCAGTGCAAATAGTGGACGAAGTGAGTACATTACTGCACACTATAACAGACGATAAAAACAAGCGTATTACAGAAATGTTTAAACGTGTATAAAAACGTATAAAAATTTTCCAATTGAAAGGATTTGTTCAGACAGTCCGTGGTGTAAATAGATACACACCGATCTGGCAAACTGGAGCCAATTAAATTCATCGTTGGTAACAACAAGGAAAGTGAATTATCCCTGAAAAACCCAAAGTTATTCTAATAAACCTCTTACCAGACTTGTTCGACGATATTCGATCTTGGATTAATTTACACGAAAAAATCTAGAGAGAAGATTCTAAATATCATTATCCAATTTGGTTTACATACCAAGAAAATATAAAATTACAATGAATTTAAAAGCGTCCGTTCCTATTTGAAACGTGAAACACGCAATGCACATGCTGCTTACTTGTGCACAGTTAAGCCAAGAATAGTATAGCATCCCCGTACTTTTTGGTAGTACGTTAATAATAGAAGAGTACAAAGTAGAATACGTGCACATGTGTTTTTTGGTAACGAAGAATTTTCTCACGCTCTAACAATTATGAATGCAAGAATTGTTTAACTCATAATACTTCGCTTAACATTGATTTCATTGAAAACGAGGGAATCATCGCTAGCTTCCTCCGTTTAGAATAGGACGACTTCAAAAGAAGATTTTATTCTCTAGCTCTTTTATTTAATTTAATTCTAAAAGCTTCTACATTTCCACATATTTGAAATACAACTAAGACCATACCAGTTTTTTAAGAGGGAAATAAATTCAGGATCGAGAATTATAAACATATAAGCATATTGAAATGAATACGTAGGTTTCCACGGCCAGAGTTAGTAATAAACGAACTACTCTCGGAATTGTCCCCAACCCTTTATCATCTTCTTTTCTCGTTCTCTTTATCTCTTTTTCTTCTTATTTTTCTTTCTCTTCTTACTCTTATATCTTTTTATATATATCTCATTATGACACGGTCCAATTCCGGAAGTAGTTCGTTTATTATGTAAGCATATTGCATAATTTTGGAAAAGCGCTAACATACATATATATTTTATCTATATACAGCACTTATAGAAATAATATACATGTAACGAACTCTAAATCATCAAGAATGTTTCGTTTTTTATATTTATATTTTTATATTTATGTATCTTTCAGTTCAATATTTTTTAATGTGTCATTTGTTAATTTTGTTATGTTCTTATATTGTACATTTATATCTATATTGTCTTATAAATCTATTTCGACCTGTATATGTACATGCTAACAAAAATACGTTAACAAAAAGGAATTCGCCTAAAATGTATTTTAAAATAATACATTATATTAGCGCGCCGTTGCTGCAAAAATTAGCTCAGCGCTTTACGGTAGCATGCCGAGTACGTAATCAGTTGCTATAGCAACGTTCACGTAGCGAGAATCGCAACAGTGCGACTGCCAGTCTGTCGCCGCTCACTCATCGACTGCGCCGGACTAGGCGCATGCTCGGGCTCAGAATACTCCGCACGTATTTGACGGCCAATATATAGTCATCCTTATAGCACGATCGGCGGTTTAAGGTTTTCTCTCTACAGTGAGGAGGCTGTGGCAAAGGAGCAAACAAAGTATCGTCTACGGACATACATATAAGTACACAGAAACAAAGCAAACTCTACGGAGTTATATTATACACACATTTATGCGAAGCACAGCCTACGAAAGCATAGGTATAGCAAATAAATATTTCACGCCCATTGCGGCAAAGCAAAGTCTACGGACTCATATTCACATTGATTCGAAGCATAGCCTGCTAAAGTGTAGGCATAGCAAATATATATTATACGCCCATTGAGGCAAAGCAAAGTCTACGAAAGCATGGGTATAGCGTATAGATATTATGCAAAAGATATAAACGATAGACGTTGACCGACTATTAATTGCCGCAGTCACCTTACTGGATGTTCAAAAAGCCATTAGTGGGTTCCTAATACAAACAATCACATAAATGTGTAAAGCGAATAGCAAACATTTACTGAAACCTTTCTGATTCTAAAATATTTAGATTTATAATTCGATGTTGTCATAATTTTCAAAGTATTCTACAATAAAAACATTATACTATTCATTAGTTAGACTCGTCTAGAATATTATCTAAAGTATGGTTTCCATAATATACTTACATCAGGCAATTATTATTATAGTATTCGTGTTTCAAAACTTTTCAAGTTTATCCAGATAGTGGTATTGATTATACTGCTTGATGGAAGGAATCAATATGGTGTAAATTTCTTATTGAATCGATTACATAACAAGGTTGCCATACATAGATTTTAGAAATGCAACATATCTGTTACATTTCTAAAATATATCTACATATCTAATGTTTAAATTATTTGTTACTTGTGACTAGAAGCTTTAATAATTCGTTTGGCAATTTTTTTTCGGAACGATCTTATACGTTGCAATAAATTTGTACTCTATGTAGAAAAGTAGAATTTATGTACTTGCCTTTTTATTTATTTTAGAAATGTGTATGTTAATTTTTCTTTCTATTTTCTTCATTTGCACAGACGAATACCTTTAGGTAATTTTTGATAGCAGTATATACATAGGTTGAATTATTCGGCCTTGCACATTTTGAACCGTGTGGATATGTACATTAGATGACGTTGCCTACACAACGATACCATAGCGTATCATTGATGCCACCAAGGAATAGTGCGCAATCATTACTGCCTCTTTGGGTACCTATTTAGAAATATAATCTATTTCTTCGGAACACATGCATTCAATCCTTCATTCGTCTCCATGTAAACAATTATAATCATAGAGTAATATCCTAATGACAGTATATATTTTCATAAGTGGGGATGCAATGACCATCGCCTTTGCCTTCGTTTTGTTAATCTCCAACTTCTTACCGTGTGCCCATCTCTGATTTATTTATTCGTATTATTATATTGTTATAATAATAATTATTATAATAATAATGATTGTTATTATTTTATGAACCAGCTACTACTACCAAGATCTAATAGTTTTATTAAATTTCCATTTAAGCATGGTCTTGTAACTTATCTATTCATCTAAAATTTTTGTAATAGGTAAGAAACTTACGAAACTCGCAACATACATATATACGTACATATTTCATAACGCGAGGTCAATACACCGCGATCGTGTGACGGGCGCTAGCTAGAAGGAAAAATAAAAGTCTCGCAGACCGATACGAGTCGACAGCTTAAAATATATCCCACAACGACGTTTCAGGTAAGCGTGTTACAACGCATATATGTACAACGTGCGGTTCTGATAGCGATTCTAAAGGAAGTAATAACAGAAGTTGAGCGCTTTAGAAGTTCATAACTAGTACGTAGAACATACGTACCCGCTTTCTAATTGGTTATTTCCTATGTTATTCTACTTGGGGAGCGATTCCGATGAAGATAATACCAACTTCGGTTATACAGCCGCTTATAGAAGTTTGGGTACGTGAATTATCTTTTAAAACGAACGTCGAGTTAACGTAAAGATAAAGAACACAAAAAGAAGTAAAGCGTAACTTATAGAGCCTCAAGTATTCATCTGTGACTTGTATTTAAGAAAGGTGGCCGATGTAACCTAATTGTATTCCTACAAGTATACTTTCCAATTTTATTAAAGTGTTTGGATATTTGTTTAATGAAGGTAGACACACCTGCATAACTCCTTCCATATCTGAGCGTCAGCTCAGTTTTGTTACAGGCAGGTCAACGACCACTAACTTAATAAGCATTAGGCAGTATCTTGGTGAACCACTTAATAACCGAAAGCTGGTGAACGTTATCTACGTAGATTGTTTTAAAGTCTAAAGCATTTAACTGCATTGACCACTCCATCCCACTACAAAAAATTGATAAGTTTTGTTTCGGCATACGTTTTTCATCGTTAATTGATTTTTACGTTACTGTAAAAGAGTGCTATGTTTTCTGCAATGGTTATTCTTCCGGGCCATTTTCTCCAATATCGGACGTTCCTGAAGGTTGAAATGTCGCACTGCTTCTCTTGAATTTGGACATAAACTCTTGCTATCCTTGTTTACCTGTAACGCATTAGCATACGCAGATTACGTAAAATATGTAATACAATCAATAGCTTCTGCGATTGTAAATGTTTAGAAGACAATCTTCTACTAATTAATACTTGAAATAAAGATAGTTGTCTTGTTCTGAACATCAATAAATGTATGATGGTTTCTTATAATAACACTCACACTATTATCGACTACAACAAAATTAATGATACAACCATACCACAGCATCAAGACTTTCGGTCTTGGCGTTTTGTACGATAAATGTTATTTACTAAACATATTTCATCAATGTGTTTTTCTTCTACTGTAACTCTCACTTCTCACTATTTACACCAAAACCACGATCGAACGTGTTCAAAAGATATTTCCGAGTATCTTTCCTTACGACTAGATAATGTGTATCCCGATAGAGGCCCTAAAAATTATAGCCTAGTTTCAATGCACGATTTTCTGTCCTTTATTGGCCGTCCTGAGCATTCTAGTATGAAGTTGGTTTACAAATAAAAATAATATCGATTCACTTTTACCGCAGTAAACTTCACAGTACTTGCTCATCATACGCGATTTTTTAATGTTTTTCAAGTACTTAGAGCTAACACCAACATCTTGCTTAAGGCGCCTACTGCGCACATAATGGCCGACGTGAATTAACAGAATCTCAGTCCGTTTTTGTGTCTCTCTTATTTTCTTATCCCTTTAATATAGCTTTATTGTAATGACAAGTATACTTCCTATTTTCTATTTTCCGCAAGGATTATTAAAGGTAACTTGTGCTATAAGTTTGAATTGTAAACAATAATTTTTGTAAATTTTTGGTGTAATTGGCCTGTGCATTGTTGCCCAATAATCGATAATTATTGTTATCACTATTATTATTAAAAGTGTTGTTAATAATTAGAAACCTGAATAAGTTGAATACTTGGGTGGCCTGAAATGTTTCCGGAATCGGCAAAGGATGGCGCACGAAGGTTCACGTGGATTCATTAGTCGAAAAGGGCAACCCTTTTTATGGCAACTGTCAAAATTTCAGACGTCTACTGTCAATAATCGTTGTTTATGAGTGTGTTTTGTTTCGCAAAAATGGATAAAATCATATTCCGTGCAGTGACATTTCTGGATGGCTGGGAAGATGGCCACAGAAATTCGAAATATTTTACTAAAGGCTCATGGCGGATGTACTCCACCATTTTCGACCATCAGCTTCCGGGTGAGCGAGTTCAAACGTGGTCGTACAAGCGTAAGTGACGAATCACGCAGTGGACGCCCAAAAACCGTTACCAACGATGAAATGGTCGATAATATTGATAATGTGGTGTTAGCCGAACGCCGATTGAAGCTGAAAAAAATATCACAGACAACAGGCATCTCAGAATAATGCGTTAGCCATATCCTACACGAAATTTGGTATGAAAAAGCTTTCAGTGCGATGAGTGCCATCTTTGCTCACACCGGAGCAAAAATGAAATCGGGTGACAGTTTCGGAAGAGTGTCTGGCCAGGATTCAACGCAATCCAAGCGATTTCTTCATGCGTTTCGTAAGCGTAGAACGGACTTGGATCCACCACTGCATACCGGAGCAGAAGGACTACTCCATCGGCCGGAAAGGTCATGGCGACCATTTATTGGGATTCCCAAGGTATGATTTTCATCGACTATCTGCAAAGAGGCCTCGTTTGCAGCGGAAAAAGTGTTTTTCCGCCACTACAATGTACCGGTTATTTCATTCCTCAATGTCGTGTACAAATTGAATGAGCTGCGCTACGAATTAGTCTCTCATCCTCCATATTCACCGGACGACTTTTTCCTATTTTCAAATCTGAAAAAAACACCGAGAGGAAAGAGATTTACCTCAAATGAGGAGGCGATCGCCGCTACAAATGGTTATTTTGCAGACCTCGAAACAACCTACTTCTCCGACGACTTGAAGAGATTGGAGCACCGTTTGAAAAAGTGTATTGATCTTCGAGGAGACTACATCGAAAAATAAAAATAAAAAACAACACCAATACCGTGTTTTTCTTGACGATTTCGGAAACATTTCAGGTCGCTCTCGTATCTTGAATTTATAACAGATTTTCTTTAATAAACACTACCAGTTTAGGATGAAATTTCAAAATTAATGCCTCTGTTTGTTGAAAATATACAAAACTATAACACAGCACTCTCAGTTCTATCTTAACAATAAACCTGTTCAAATGTTCATTTCAGATCACTTGGATGAAGTGATCAAACATGGTCAGACACATTAGATTTAGCTTCTTTTTCTCTTGTTATCTCAATTCGTACGAGTAAACTGTACTTCTGAAACTTTAAATATATTTCGATACTAATTATTGCGATTTAATAATTTTTGGATACTATTACATTAGAGATTAACAATTCAAATAACCGGTACTAAAAACCATTCGCGCAGAAAACGACTACCAACCTAGACATTCTCGAGCATCTAAAAGGGCTATTTCGACCCGAAAGCTACTTGACAGTGATTAATCACTCGCGTTTGCCGACTGCCGCTGCGCAAGTTGACAGGCCAACAATGACGTCCAAGGACATTTGCAAATATCGACGCTAATCCAGTAATCCAGTTGGCGATGACATTGGAATGACCACCGCAGGAGGTCAACAGCACGCCGGATCTAAGGGCGGAGGGAGGCAGTTTCAGTCAAGCAATAACGGGCTTTTTTCAGAAACGGTTGACGTCGTTGTTGAAAGATCGTTTCGCCACTGAATAAGTCCCTTTCTATACGGATACGTGTATATCTTACCTATGTACCTGGCTATGTGTATGTGTAATAAAGGGAGAATGCGAAAAAGGAGGTAAATAAGTAACTGGGAGAAAGAAATTCTTTGCGACGTTAAAAGGACGTCGTAATAGAAAGGAAGTTCACCTTTTGCGGCGTTCACATAATGCGAAGTTGATGGATTCATTCATTACTCGACCGATGAAACTGATTTTAGGGTGTACGTCTCCTTTCTTCATGGAAAGAATTGGGAAATATCGATCAGGTGTCGATATGAAGAAATAAATGCAGCAGCGCGAAAAAAATACAATTGAAATACGGAAACGATCTTTGGATGGATAAAATGCAACTTCCTGGTATAGTTTCCAGGCTGATAGAGTAATTAGGCTGTATTTCTTTGGAAATGACGATGGAGATGCTGTTACTGTTACTGGAGCTTGATATTGAAACTTGATTACAAGCTTATTGTTTGACAAATCGAAAAGTGTGGATGACGACAGCATCCAGAAACAGTTGATGATCTTAAGTAGAACATTATTAATAATGTTCATGAATGGAATCTCAGTTACGCCAAGATATAATTGACAACTTTGTTTACTTTATCTTTTTGCGGGTGACATTATTCATTTCATTCACTCAGAGTGTCTTTTTGCGGGTGAAATTATTCATTTCATTCACTCAGAGTGTCTTTTCGCGGAAAAAATACGTAGCACATACAGTCCCTGTCCATTTTATTAGCGCACCCTTATAAATTTAAGCTCCTATGTGTTTTCAACACAATAATGTACAAGTGCAAGTTTAAAATTCAGGGATAGGGTTTACAATACCTATGGAAATACGTGCCCTAAATATCTTTCTAAGAAATTGAGAAAGCGCCACTTAATAACCTCTTGTCTATTATTATCCCCCTCATGAATCATTCTGTACTATATAGAAGATGGGTAGAAACAAGATTGAAAGACGTAGTATATTATTTACATCGGTTGCTATTGTAGAAGGAATATTTATCTGTTTATGTAACAGCGTTTTTTTTCCGTGTTTACGTGTTGCACTCTAAGTTATTATATATAAGTTATTATTGGAGGATTTCTTGATGCCATATATCAATGATTTAGATCCGAACGAAGACCCTTACGCATTCATGCACGCTCTGCCAGTGTTACCTTGACCGGGAAATTCTCCTAACACCAATGCAATTGACAACGTGTGCAGTATTCTGAAATCAGGCGTGTATTCGAGAACAAACAGTATAAAAGAGTAATTAGTAAGAAATGTTGAGGATGTGTGGCAAAATTACGCTACAATTAAATGTACCATTAACGCTTGCATGCCAAAAAGAATAAGAGCAATTACAAAACCAAAGGAGGCATTACGAAATATTAGCTATATAGTTGTGAAGATGTCATAAATGGTTCTGAATAAACTTATGCTTGTATAATACGTTTTTTATTATATATTTTAACAAAATCACTATTTTAGCAAATGGCCCTAATAAATTCGACAGAGGCATGTGATGTACATTTCATATTCTTTTCAATTTCCTGGTCCAGGATCGCTCTTTGTTAGTTGAATTTGATGTAGTATTTTCAATAAAGTAGCCAACAAAGAAACACAAGCAGTTTTGTTTCCGATACAATAATTGGTAACTGATACTCTGAGTTGTAACGTTGGTAAGCAAAATTTATAACCTCCAAAACCCGAAAATTCCGAGGGTAATTAAAGCTCCCATTACTTTTAATACTAAAAAAAAACACTACAAGCAAAAAACACGTAATTGGCGTGACTTCCATCAGCCTGATGGACGAACTTTTAACGACGCACTCGAACAAATTACCCCGTTTTCAAAGTACCGCCCCCGAAAGCACTCCAAATCGTCGGATAAATCGCCGACATAACGTTTCACCTTCCATCCTCATATACATACACGAACATCCATTCGGAAAGGGCGAATCTTCTCTTTCCAGTGTTTATTATCCATTATAATCTCGGAACGGAGGAGCAGCGATCGCTTACCCTAGACCTAATTATAAATTTGATGGTCTAAGATGAGGACTCCAGCGCTATCTAGACGGGGGAAAGGCGGAAGTAACTGAGGAGTACTTTCGGGTCCTCTGAAGGATCGCCGGGCCAAAGAGAGAGACGGGAATGTGAAACGTCAAACGTAATGGCTGTACACCTCCGAGAGATTTCGACTACGCATCCTTAGCACGATTCGGGAAGCAAGGCAAAGGCTTGTTTGGCGAGAACCTTTGTGTAAAAGGGTGGTGTAATCGTAGTCGTAACGGATTATGTGTTTCTAGGAGATGTACGTATTATAATCGGGGTAATTTCGTAGTTTAAGTGGTTGAGAATATTAAGACGGAAACCACCGATCTGTTCTCACACTAAACACTTCCTAGACACAAGGTAGTCTTCCTGGTCAGTAGAGCTTCGATTAATGATTACAATTTTTAAACGAATAATTACTTTCTTTGCTAAAAACCAATTATCTTTAAAGTTATAGAAGAAGTAACCATTATTTTATAAAAAAAAGTGAAATGAGATTAGGAAGTAGTATATATACAGTCCGTCACACTTCGGATTAATTAGGGTGACAGAATAAAATAGACACCAGGTAAAGCGGTATAAATATGTAAACAGCTAAATTCTAAGAACGAATTAAGAACTTTCTCTTGTCAGTAGGGTAGGGGTAGATGTATCGGAAGGAATTCGTCATAGTTTAGTATCGTTACAACTATGCCTCGCTTACAAGGTTCGAGCGATATTAGCGACTTCACCTGGGGTCGCATCGTTGGCCAGAGTGAACGCGGCGCTTCGCAACGTGAAATAAGTAAATTTTTTAATATTCCGTTGTCCACAGTTAACCGTATGATTACACAATTTAAACGCAAGGAAAAAACAACAGTGGAGCCGAGACCAGGTCGTGCCGAACCTTCTGAAAGAAGTAAAAGGGTGCTTGTGCGCGAAGTGTTAAGAGAACCGCGAAAAAGTACAGCTGAGCTTTCGGCAACTTCACAGAAAAGTCAGCGCACCGTTCTGCGATACCTCCACAGTGTGGGGATGGATAAAAGGGTGGTAAAGAAAAAACCTGTCCTTACGGCGTTTCAAAAACGGCGCCGAATGGCTTGGGCAATCGAAATGTGAACGAAGCCCGAAGAGTTTTGGCGGTCTGTCATTTTTTCAGACGAAAGCAGATACTGCCAATTCAGTGATAGTGGTCGTACGTGGGTATGGAGACGTTCGTCACAGCAACTGGATGACAAATTTTTGCATCAGACGGTGAAATACGGCGGTGTGAACATCATGGTGCGGGGCGCGATATGGTATGGTGGAAGATCGCAATAAGTAATCTGCGACGGAAATATAAATGCGGCAAAATATATCCAAACATTGACAGAAGGACTACTACCGATATTGATCAACGCCATTTTATCTAAAGAAGACGCCACTTTTTTGGAGGATGGAGCACTCTGCCACAAAGCAAGAACAATAACCACATGGAAAGAGGAACAGGGAATTCGGATTTTACCATGGCCAGGCCAATCACCAGTCATGAATCCGATAGAGAATGTTTGGCACATAATCCAGACAAATATGGCGAAACGACAGCGAAAACCCAGTAATAAGGAAGAACTCGTGGCAGCTGTTACAGATGAGTGGTTAAATATTTCGGAAGACACCATTAATCATTTAATAGATTCTATGACACGACGACTCGCAGCACTTCACGCAAGTGAAGGTGGATCGAGAAAATATTAGTCTAATTTAAAAATTTTAAAATATTTTGCATATATAACGAGAATAGAATCTTTTTTTTAATTAGTAGGTGTCTATTTTATTCTGTCACCCTAGTGTATATACTAGTTGGTATATGGCATATGTAAAAGACTTGTAATGTTGTGAAATGATCACCATAAATATTATAAATATAATTCGTTTACCTACCAATACCAACGAAATCGAACTGCACGACATAATAACAGTTATTTTTGATACTCAAAGAGAAAAATCGTTTTCACTGGAACTGAACCCTAAAATTTTTGCGCTCGCATAGACCACATTCCTTAGAATTTGTGTGCTGCAGAAGAGGGAGTTATAATAAATTTAGAATATAAAACCAACGCTATTACGTATTGGAAAAATGGTAAGAAAAGACGACTTGCGTTGAATAGCGTTCAGCAAAAGCTTCGCCCAAGTTTTATCTATGCAACAACTGTACAGGAAAATGGTGAAGTAATATTGTGATATAGCAACGATTTGTTCCTACTTATATTACTCTATAGCATCATTATATTTTTCTGTTTAAGTGGAAAGAAGCAATAATGCGCTACGAGAAAAATTGTTAGAAACTCAGTTCGTATACAATTACTTTATAAACACATAAACACATTGGTTCAAGTGCCATTATTAATTATTCGAACGCATTACGAGCTAACACAGATATTTTTAGCTAACACAGATGTTACGTTCTCCTGGTTTGAAGAACAGCGCCGCTGTAGCCTGCTCGTAAATTCCTGAATTACTTGACCAATACTTACTTATAGAGTATGTTCGCTTATTTACTAAAGAAAAGGTTGTACAGTGAAACTCAATGCGCATGCGCAAAAAAATATATTTAAAAATGGTTACACGGTTTCCATTCTTGCCTATGTACATGTACGATGTACGTAAGATGTATATATTTGCAATAATTGCAGTTATTCGAGCTCTCTTATACATGTAATGTACATTAGCATTTGTATATGTATTTTCATTGGTAGCAACATAAAGTAATGCCTCAGCATGTACGTTGCAAAGCCATGTTTTAATTCTGTTTAAAAGGTTAAACTCTTATATGCTTCCGCTGAAGCTTTGTTAGAGGCATGTACTAATGCCTCTATCTGTTTGCATGCGCCACTACCTTTTTATAGGGGAGCCAACCCTATTTATTTCTTAAATTTATAAGCGCACCTCGGTGCTATGCTTATTTATATGTCCCTTTCCGGGAGCCTAATATACTTTCCTTGTTTTAAATTTGCCTAAGGGACTTGGCCCTGTATTATTGGCATGTATTTGTACTTGACCAAATACGTTTGTTATTTTCACATTTATAGGGGAACCCACCCTATCTCTTAGAGCTTGAACGCCTGGTCCAGGGCGACAGTAGCGATAATAGCCGATCTCAATACAAAAGTAATGTCACAGCTACCCAGGCGTTCTCGTTTGAAATATTACGCTATGTGCAATCTTTAGCTCTATACTACTGCGCCCCAAAGAAGGGAAAAATCCAGTAACCAGCAAATGTGCGAACTGCGCACCGACAAGTAAAACGGAGCGATGATGCCGACATTACATAAGAAAACTGGCCCGTGACACTCGTCCGCTACGACGAGCAACTAAATGAAAAATTTCTAAGTCCCGATACGACAAGGACCGAACAAACGTACAAAAGACAACGGGCGCTGCATGCAACGACCGTCAGCAAGAAGCGGAGTGATCGTACTTGTAGAGGAGGTCTATACATGCGCGCCGACAATCTCACCAAAATAATTTCCGACACAAACTTAACTGAAGACTAAAAATATGTATAGACGACAATGGACACAGTAGCCTCGACGTACGATGATAGAAAATCGAGAATTTATACTTATTAAAAAAATCTATACATGTGGTCCGACGACGTTACCAAATGACTCCGCCAGAAATAAATGTATAGACAACGTCCTCGACGATTCCCGCCAAAACTAGGAAAACTTAGAAATCTCTAATAATCTTACGACGACGTTACTGTACACGTTACGACGAGGCACGAAAGGTGACCGAGAGTGCACGATCGCTAATACCTCGACTGTCGCGCGGAGACGACTGCCTATGCTTGTGTACCTTAAATTTCAAGAAAACTCCCATTACATATCCGACGACGTTGCAGTGAATGATTTCTAATTAGGCAGTTTTAGCTAGCGTAATGCGAATGGCTGACTTGCATACATATACAATGCGTAATGTACATACATATTAAAATAAAATTGGATATAAGAGAGCAAAATAAATAAATATAAGAATGAAAATAAATAAATATAAAAATGAAAATAAAATAATATTCTAAATGAAAATAATAATGCAAAGAAGATAAAATACATAATAGTAAAAAAATTAGAAAATACAAAAAACAATGTTAAGTCCTTAACAACAGACAAGGTTTAGGTAATTTAATGCATTACGGTAATGTGTTTACGATTTTAAGTGAATTTACAAAGTAGTTTCAAGAAAAATTAATAAATTTACTACGCGATTATATGGTACAGACTTCAAATAATTGTAGGAAATTGCCTCACCTTTAATAGTGCAAAAGATTATATACGGCAAGTTGGGATAGGTAATGCATTCAAAACCGATGAGAGTGGCTTTAATCTTGAGCTACATTTCGGACGCGTTTTAACTGTGCAAAAAACAAAAACTGTTACACCAATTACGCTGTCTATATCCGCAACTAAGCATAGTTACACCATACTCTCAACAATACCAGCTTCTGGAGAACTGTTCTCGCCTCTATTCATTGCTCTCAAAGATAAGTGTTAATTTCGGTCGGTGTGTATCACAGTCTATGTTTCGACCGTGAAATGTTTAGTTAATAGCATCTACACCTGGAAAATTAACAAAAGAAGTATTTCAGTAATGGATAGTTGATGTGTATTTGTCAGATGTGTCAGTCTTTCTGTTAAAAAACAGTGTATCATCCAACCAACATGTGTAAGAAAGCTACATCAACGATTTTGATGTATATGACCTTCTCATACGAAAAGATTTTATAATAAGATTTTCTGTTCTTGTGCTATTGCATGGTTACGATATACGTATTACATGCGGGCAATAGTATTATCAAATTACTATCTTTTATTCATAATTAACTTTCGGAGCCAAAATATAGCGATGTATTTGCCTATGTTTGATATGAAAGTGGATACCTTGACCATAGACCAAGTGAATTTGAAAATCCAGTAGCTTTTGCTTGAACACAACAAGATATTGCGCATGTTACTCTTTGCTTCATACATGGAAACCATGCTATCATACAATGTGTTTTCAACATTTCTTTTAGGAGTTCTATTACCATGCAGGTGTTTTAATAAAATTGACAGAATGAAGCTGATATATTAGTGTAAAGACTAACGCAAAATGGTCAAGATTTTAACTTTTAAAATTAATTTCAACACTGGAACTAGAGGTCTGTTACACAATTTTATATCATGGCAATGTTGACAGTGCAATGCAAATATTTTACAGTACATTGTACACTGTCCTTGATGACTGCGTACCTAAAATCAGATCAGCAAATCGATACTATACGCCTTGATTCATACGACAAAAGTTAAAGGACTTGTGAATATGGAAGAGTTTTGTTTTGGGGAATGGAAAAATACAAGATTGGATTGTTACCTGAGTAAGTTTAGAAGACTTCGTCAATTACTTCAACTAGGGACACATAGGGCATACCACCATTATCGAAGACAGATGGAAACGAAAATTAATGCTAACCTTTAAAGCCTTGTTAGTTGTAAAGCATTTGTTAGTTGTCATAGGGCAATTTCAAGCGTACCTGGGCCCATGTATCACAACGACGACAAGTAGCTTAATGCATTTGATGTTACCACTTTGGCGTCGTGAACTATAAGTATTAATTTCCTTTGTGTTTCCTTTGTTGCTGAGGATAAGGTGCTGAAGGTTACTTCAAGACTTAAGAAGATATGATGTCGGGTGATGATAACATACCTAATTTTCCAGTTTATGTTTGTGGCTATCTACTGTGTATATTGCACAATGTAATTGTTAAGCGATCCGCATTTCCAACAATTTGGCAAACTAGTAAAATAGCGGTAAAAAGTGTTTAAGAAAAATAATCAAGCTAATATTATGGATTACAAATTTACAAGCATTTTGACGAACTTTGCAAATATTTTTGTATAAAAATATTTCCTTTAATATTAATTAAATTAATATATATGTGAAATAATTTTCCTGGGTTTCTGGCCGCGTGTGCTATTGGTCCCTTTCAGGGCATATGGTGATCGTGAAAACATCCGTCACAACATATATATATTTATATACACAACCAGTGAGCCCAGTGAGGATAGTGATGACGTGATTTTTGACTTCCCTCCTTTATTGCTTAAGTTGATTTCTTTTTATCTCTTTGGAAGGAGTGGTTACGTCTTTTATAATAAGTATTCACCCACTCAGTTCAGGATATTAGTGAGGTTCCGCAAGATTCCGGTCTAAAATATTGTTAAATATTTTTCTACATAAACATACATACAGATGTGTTAAATTTCAGACTTGCCTTAATGACTAATAATGAATAATTAAAGACGGGTGTGCTCTGATTGTCATATTTTTAAGTATTAATAAATGTTTAGTGATCTATTATACCAAACGTTCTAATCTAATCATGTTCAATCACACCGTTCAACCTGTTTATTGCAAGAATAGACAAAGTAAAAGACTAGAGAGTACTTTTTGACTCAAAGCTAAGCTTCTCCGATCATATATCTGCCAATGTCTTTCTACATCTAAACATTGGACTTATTAAGAAAATTGGAGTATGCTAGTTTAATTTGATTACCATTTGATTCTGTATGTAACATTGCTGGAACAACAGAATTTTAAACTAACATCCACATTAATACTAATATTAATATGAATATAAATACTAAACCACCGTTGGCATTAGTAATGATACAATTACAATTTTCTTGCAATTTCCAATGTAATTAAATTTCCGAAAAAATATCGGTCTCGGAGGGGACTTGAGCCCAACATCTCTACATCTCCGGTGTAGCGTGCTAAACCCTTGCACCACGAGGGCACTGAGTTGAAGTCGCCTTAAATCCCCCTAGATGTCACGATGCCAGTAGATATATTGTAATATCTCACGGACACTATATTATTAAACGGCAAGTGCGTTCAGAAATTTAATTACGTTGGAAATTGCAAGAGAATTGTAATTTTATCATTATTAATGCCAACGGTGGTTTAGTATTGATATTCATATTAATATTAGTATTAATATGGATGTTGGTGTAATAATTACGCACTTGCCGTTTAATAGTATAGTGTCCGTCATATATTACAATATATCTAGTGGCATCGTGACATCTAGGGGGATTTAAGGCGAGTTGAACTCAATGGCCTCGTGGTGTAAGGGTTTAGCACGCTACACCGGAGATGTATAGATGTTGGATTCAAGTTCCCTCAGAGACCGATATTTTTTCGGAAATTTAATTACGTTGGAAATTGCAAGAAAATTGTAATTTTACGAACACAATTTTATTTCATTAGATGATCGTCGTAATAAAAATAGTGCAAGATTTTTCTTTAACTTACTATCTAATGAAATAGACTCACCAACATTGCTGGTTTCTATGGATTCCCTAGTGCCATCACGTTACATACGGTTGGTTGATTTTCTCGTAAAGTATTGCATATGTGTTCCATATGATCACCAACTTTAATAGAATGCACTTGAAGAATATTTACTATGATTATAAGCAACGATTTTAAGATTGTGTTTATCTTTCCGAAATGTATGTATAACGCAGAAGTGTTTGTTGATTTGATATAGTATTACAGACAAGGTATGCAACCAATGTAACTTAGACGATTCTTTGTATACAATATTACATTGCTTCTATTTTTACCAGACCTCTTCCCTTTCCATTTTTCGCATTACAACACGAATTATTTGAAATCTAGTAGTCTGCAACACGCTAAACCGCCAATATATTTCCTGAGATTGTTGTGAGCTCCTCGCTTCCTTCTTTTTCTTTTTACTTTTTTGAATCGCATCTCGCGTTCCTACCACCTCGCCAACTATTGTATATTCCGGAAAAGACGATAGCAACAAATCATTATCAACCAGCGAGTGAACAAGTACAAAACGAACGTTGGCGCTGTGCTTCGCGTTTTTCTCCTCTTCTTCGAGATTTTCGTTTTTCGACAGTCGGACGCTAAAGAGCATCGATCCTATGTTTTCCTTGCCACCGACTCGCTTTCCCTCGCCCCCTTGAGTCGCACGTTCATTCGTTATTTTCCTTGCCGATGCATCTCGCCATCGGATAAGAGATAAATTGGTTTTATTTCATTTTGCCGTTGTACGACGTTTTCTTTTTAGCGAACCAGAGGAAGGAACGCGATAGGCTGCGACCGCCTGTCGATCTGTCAACGTTATTGTTGTTATTATTTGCGCGACAGAACAAATGACTACGGAGATTAGACGTAAACGTTAAAAACAAGGCTGAGAATAAAGGAATTCTTTCTCTCGTGAAAAACGCATGTTTATAGCAGCCGGAGAAATGTCAATAATTGTCAAAGGCATTCAGTGGGAAACGCAAAATGTCTAGCATGGAAATGAGGAATACGAAAAAAAGTTACTGTTGGTGTAATTTGTTAAACACTCATTGGTGCGACAATCTCTATAAACACTATATCCTAAATAATACAGATGATCTTGCGTCTAAGGTCTTCCAGTCTAGATAGAAACTAAGAACCTCTCATAAATTCAGAGCTGCGTTTTTGGCCAAACACAAAATATCTATGCAGCTAAAATCATATCGTTTGGCTAAGCAGAATTTACAAAATAGGTATTTATATGTAACCGACACTCTAAAAGTAGTCAAAAATAGAAATCTGGAAACCAGATCTGCCAACACGCCGAACAATGTAGCTATAAGGGCAATATGAAATGTTTCCGGAATCGACAAGAAAAACACGGTATTGGTGTGGTTTTTATTTTTATTTTTCGATGTAATCTCCTCGAAGATCAATACACTTCTTGAAACGGTGTTCTAGTCTCTTCAAACTATCGGAAAAGTAAGATGTTTCGAGGTCTGAAAATTAGCCATCTGTAGTTGTGATGACCTCCTCATTGTCTTTCCTCCCAGTGATTTTTTCAGGTTCGGGAATAGGAAAAAGTCGCTGGGGTCTAGGTCCCGTGAATATGGAGGATGAAAGACTAATTCGTTGCGCAACAGTTTGGACACGACGATGCGGGAAGAATGAGCCGGTGCATTGTCGTGGTCGAAAAGCAATTTTTTTCCGCCGCAAACATGGCCGTTTCTCCTTCAACTGCATCGAATCTGGTCAATAAATCTGTACTGCCCCGTGAACGTCCTTCGCTTCTGTAGATAGTCGATGAGAATCGCACCTTGGGAATCCCAAAATATGGACCATGAGCTTTCCGGCCGATAGAACGGTCTTTGCTTTGTTCGGAGCCCATTCGCCCGGAAAAGTCCACTGCTTCGCCTGTTCCTTGGTCTCCGATATGTAGTGGTGGATCCAAGTCTCATCCATGAAACGCACGAAAGAATTCCTTAGATTGCCTTTGATCCTGACCAGACACTTCTCGGAAACGGTCACCCGATTTCGTTTTTGCTTCGGTTTGAGCAAACGCAGTACCCATGGCGCCGAAAGCTTTTTCATACCCAAAATTTCGTGTAGGACATGGGCAATGCCTTCTTTTGAGATGCCTGTTGTCTCTGTTACCTCCTTTAGCTTTAATTGGCGATCGGCTAACACGACATCATGAATCTTGTCGACTATTTCGTCGTTGGTAGCGATTTTTGGGCTTCCACTACGTGGTTCGTCACTTGTGCTTGTGCGGTAACATTTGAACTCGCTCACCCAGAAGCTGATGGTCGAAAATGATGGAGTGCATCCGCCATGAACCTCTTGAAAAATATTTCGAATTTCCGTGGCCGTTTTGCCAGCCATCCAGAAGTGCTTTATCACTGCACGAAATTCAATTTTATCCATATTTCCGAAACCGCGTGACTTGTTACACAAAGCACGCCCTTAAATAAAAACTATTGACAGTAGACCTCTGAAATTTTGACAGTTGCGATCAAACAGGTTGCCTTTGCCAACTAATCCACTTCAACCTTCGTGCGCCATCTCTTGCCGATTCCGGAAACATTCGCCTTCGTATGTGCCTGTACTATTAGAACGTTCGCTCTCGTCGATCCAAATTGTCTTCGTTATATCCACTGAGTGCTAATATTGACGCAGACATTATGTTATTCACAAAGGCATGAACAGTATTAATGATGAGGAAATTTTTGATTCCAAATTTCAGCCGACATAAAATTTAACATTGTTGGGAGATCAAATGAAGGTGATTGTCTCACTGCTTTCAGAAACAACATTCAAGTTACTTTGGTGGATGTATCTTCGCTAATTGATTTGGTTACATTGTGTTGTGTAAGTTGAGGATATATCACACACAATTTACTTCGCCAACATCTACTTACCACCTGATAGGAGATATTACGACAATTAGCCTTTTTCGGAGACTCTGGGTTTTAAATTGATTAACAAAACGTTCTAGTTTTTGGCGATTTAAACTGTTCGAAGTATTAAAAAACAACATAAGAATAAATAGCAGTCGTAAAAGAACGTCTTTGGGTTTTTTTTTGCTAATACATTAAATCTAAAGGAATAGAATAATGTACAAAATCTGTATGGCAATATCCTGGATCTTGTTTTTTGCAATATGTGAAGTGCATGTTCGTTCCAGTTTTGAACCTTTGGTTAACGGTGATGCCTTTCACTCACCACTCGAAATTGAAACCACATTTCACATATATGTGGAATGGGTAAATTTTCTGCTACAACTTAAGCAAAGCGAACTACTTCTCTTTATATAATGATATACTGCGAGTCGACGAGAGTTTCTTGGATGAGTACAATGATGTGCCGCTTTTGGTGCATTGTTTACTATATTGTGCTCATTATAGATTGTGAGTCTTAAAAAATTATATCGATAAACTAGCTCTTCTAACATAAATAAACTTTGTAGTACCTACTCGTCATATTCGTTTCTCTTGTATTTTTCAACTACTTAGAGCTAATACCAACAATTTGCTTAAAGCACCTATTAGTCACAGGGTGAAGAATGCGAGTAAACAAGATTTTGATTCATTCATTCATATAGTGTCGATGTTATGTTGCTTACTCTCAGCATACTTCCCATTTTTCTTTTTTTTTGTAAGGATTATTATAGGCAACCTATATTGTGTTTTTGAATTTTAAACGATGATTTTTGAAAATTTGTACTATAATTAGACATTGGGCTGTTGGGCAACAAACGATTATTATATTATATTATTATTATTGTTACTTTTATTATTTTTTCTGTTAGCTATACCACAAGAAATATAAAGTTAACAACATTATGCCTTTTCGTTAATATCGAAACACAAAATATTAATGAAAATTCAACTACAATCCATTTGACGTCAGCTTCCACAATGGTCTAGTTCCGTGCTAGGATGTCTGCACTTTCACATTTATATAATAGTTTGATGTACTGTTCGTTTGTAGTGTAAAAGGATAATAATCGAGTTTTAATTTTCCTTAGAGTTTGATTAACATTTATGAGTGTCAAGATACGCTAGCACACACAAGTACTGCACGTAAATATGTATACTCAAATATTTTCATTTATTTCACTATTATCTTTCTAGCCCATGCGTGAATAAGCGAAATAACTAGGTAAATATGAGTATTATATTTTCTATTGGAGAATACAAAACAACAAAAAAATGAGTTCTAGAAAAGTGCGTATTCGAAATTCGACCATAAAGATTTACGCTGAAAAAGGTACTAATAAGCTCAAGTTCAAAATTAAATGAAAAACGTACCTCTGGAGATAAAATACACGAATTTTGCTTTATTATTGTTATACTAAGTCTCAATTTTCCTCTAAATATACAAAAAGAAATATACAAAGTAGAATTGCGTATTATAGGGTTGTATCTTTAATCATTTTTGTTCCTCAGTAATTTTAATTTTCATTGTTCATCCCCTACTCAGTGGCGGGGATATAACTTTGATGTGGGTGGTGGTTCCTGTAATAGACTGATTCTTGGTGTACAGATCAATGAGAAACAAACAGAAAGGAAACGTTTAATTAAGACACAAATTATTGATACCTAACTCTGGAATTCAAATTTTGAGGCGTCCGCGCTGAGCCGCAATTTTGTGAATGGAGTTCATAATACAAAATACAAAAAAAATACAAATACAAATACAAAAAATGGACAAATTTGGTTTTGGTGTGGGTTTCCTGACGTTGATTGAGTCTTACCTTACTGGAAGGAAGTGTTATGTCTGCTACAATGGTTATTCCTCTACGCCGTTTTCTCCAACATCAGGTGTTCCTCAAGGTTCAAATCTTGGACCACTTCTCTTCAATTTTTATATAAATGATTTACTATCTCTGTTTACGTGTCACGTCTTAGCATACGCAGATGACGTAAAGATATTTAATACTGTTGGTAGCATTTTCGATTGTAAACATTTACAAGACAATCTTCTTCGCATTAATACTTGGAGCAAGGTCAATTATCTCCCTCTGAACATCAACAAGTGTACTGTGGTTTCCTGCAGTAACACTCACACTACTTTATACTATAACTACCAAATTAATGATGCAGCCATACCACGCAATATTAAAACTTTGGATCTTGGTGTTTTGTTTGATAATAGACTGTCATTTACGGAACATATTTCGTCCATGTGTTCATCTGCTTCCAAAACTCTCGGTTTTGTCATGCGTTCTTGCAGGCATTTCTCAGACTTAGGTGTAATGAAACGTTTATATTATGCCTACGTTCGTTCTAAGCTTGAATACGCCTCCATTGTTTGGTATCCCCGTTATTTACACCAAGAGCTTATGATCGAACGCGTTCAAAAGAAATTTCTAAAATATCTCTCTTTTCGATTGGACAACGTGTATCCTGCAAGAGGTATCGAGTATTATAGCTTACTTGTTGAGCATGGTTTTCTATCTCTTGCTGACCGCCGCGGGCGTAACAGTGTGGAGTTTCTTTGCAGGATCCTGAAAAATACTATCGACTCGCCAGCCCTTCTAGCGCAAATAAACTTTACCGTACCTATTCATCATACTCGGTACTATAATACATTTCAAGTACCTAGAGCTAATACCAACATTTTGCTTAAGGCACCTCTCAGTCACATGGTGAGGAACGCAAACAAACAGGATCTGGAGCCATTTTGTGAGTCTTTCTTTTCTTTTTTTGTTTCATTATTATGTACATTTTCAGCATGTTATTATTGTAGGCAACACGATTTTAATTATTTTATTTTAAATAAGAATTGTGTTGTAATTTGTCCTGTAATTGGCCCTTGGGCTGTTGGGCAATAAAGGATTATTATTATTATTATTATTATTATTATTATTATTATTATTATTATTATTATTATTATTATTATTATTATAAAACATAATCAAATTACAAAAACAACAACAATAATAATAATAATAATAATGATAATTGTGATTTCCTACAGGTAAATATTTACAAAGTTAGAGGAAACATGACAAATTAACATAGCATGACAGCAAAATATAAAATGAAAAAGTATATACATCGTCGAAACAGTCCTGAAAGGGACCGTTTCGGCTAGGTCGACGCTTCGACTAGATCTCTCGATCGCTAGCCGAATGGAAGCGTCCAGAATAAGATGAGTAAGATCTAGTCGAAACGGTCCCTTTCGGGACTGTTTCGACCGACATCACACGTGGCCAGAAACCCCGGTATATTATTCCACATACGGTGACGACAAAAACATCCGTATGTATATTTACTACTAGCAGGGAACACAGATATAAATACAATGTTTTACATATAATTACCGTATAAATCATTCTACGAATATAAAGAAAAGATTGTATTAACTAATACTAAAATAGCTGACGAAAAATTGATTTGACAGGTTTAAATGGGTTAATGGGTCAGCGTTGATGTCACAAAGATCAGAAATCCTGGTGAAGATATATATTTTTGAAATAGTCTCTTCAGCACGTCTAAGAACAGGGACGGAACGTGGATCGAATGATAGTTAATAAACTTTGATATATCGAACAAACGTCGTTGTTATAGTGTCCACTTTCTATTCCTTTAAACATGGTATAGCCCAAAAGTGAAAATATGAATGGACGGGTGTTTTCGCGGTTACAGTGTAATATTCCTGGGCTTCTGGCCGCGTGTGCTGTTGGTCCCAAAAAGAGCCGTTTCGACTAGGTCGAGATCTCACTCGTCTTTTTTTGAACGCTCTCGTTCGCCTAACGGTCGGAGGTGAACTAACGCTCTGCGCTTCGTCGGTCGCCGGTAGGCAGGGGTACCCGCTGTGCATGACGGTCGGGCATCATTGTCAGTGTTCTGCCGATCCTGTGTTACTTCTTGCAGCTAATCTGTTGGGATGTACTTTAAAACAGTTGTCCAGGCCGGTGAGTTGCGCGTCGTCCCGCTTGTTGAGGTTGTTCGAACGATTCTCTATCTTTATGGCTTCTCGAATAATCCTTGTGGGAAAATGTTCCCTCGTACTTGTCGTTACTGTTTTTTCGAAGTCGATCTTATGACCAATCATCAGTATGTGTTGCGATAAAGCTGAAGTCTGTTTTGCTCATACCGCTAGTTTGTGTTCTTCTCTTCTGACACAAATGTTCCTGTTTGTTTAGGCTACTTGAGAAAGGTTGCAGTTCCGGCGAGGTATCTCGTATACTCCTTGAGCTTTAAATAGTATCCTATCCTTCGGAGTATTCAGAATTTGTCTAATTTTTCTGTCGGTAGATAGTATGGTTTGGATTTCGTGTTTCCGTAATATCCTCCCTATTTTGTCCGTTATACTCTTTATGTGAGGGAGATACGCTTTGGTTACATAGGTAGTAGTGTCTATCAGCTTCGTTCTCGCATAGAAGGCTCTCTTTATGGTGTTGGTGGAGAAACCATTGGTTCGCAGTTTGATCTCTCTGCTCTCAGTACGAATGTGATCGGCGTCGGCTAACAGTTGTGATCTTGACACTAGGGTTTTCGTCACACCTTCTAACTGTGCGGGACCAACAGCACAGCCGACCAGAAACCTGGCAATATTATTCCGCATGCGGTGACGTCGAAAACATCCGTATATATATTTACTACACAGGGCATACAGATATAAATACAATGTTTTACATATAATTACCGTATAAATTATTCAACGAATATAAAGAAAAGATTGTTCAACTAATACTAAAATAACTGTTGAAAAATTGACAAATGTTAAGAAGAACAGACGAAGAAAGACTGCATCAATGAGTGTTACGTTCTCCTGGTTTGAAGAACAGCGCCGCTGTAGCCTGCTCGTAAATTCCTGAATTACTTGACCAATACTTACTTACAGAGTATGTTCGCTTATTTACTAAAGGAAAGGTTGTACAGTGAAACTCAATGCGCATGCGCAAAAAATATATTTAAAAATGAAATGGTTACACGGTTTCCACTCTTGCCTATGTACATGTACGATGTACGTAAGATATATATATTTGTAATAATTGCAGTTATTCGAGCTCTCTTATACATGTAATGTACATTAGCATTTGTATATGTACTTTCATTGGTAGCAACATAATGTAATGCCTCAGCATGTACGTTGCAAAGCTATGTCTTAATTCTGTTTAAAAGGTTAAACTCTTATATGCTTCCGCTGAAGCTTTGTTAGAGGCATGTACTAATGCCTCTATCTGTTTGCATGCACCACTACCTTTTTATAGGGGAGCCAACCCTATTTATTTCTTAAATTTATAAGCGCACCTCGGTGCTATGCTTATTTATATGTCCCTTTCCGGGAGCCTAATATACTTTCCTTGTTTTAAATTTGCCTAAGGGACTTGGCCCTGTATTATTGGCATGTATTTGTACTTGACCAAATACGTTTGTTATATTCACATTTATAGGGGAACCCACCCTATCTCTTAGAGCTTGAACGCCTGGTCGAGCGCGACAGTAGCGATAATAGCCGATCTCAATACAAAAGTAATGTCACAGCTACCCAGGCGTTCTCGTTTGAAATATTACGCTATGTGCAATCTTTAACTCTATACTACTGCGCCCCAAAGAAGGGAAAAATCCAGTAACCAGCAAATGTGCGAACTGCGCACCGACAAGTAAAACGGAGCGATGATGCCGACATTACATAAGAAAACTGGTCCGTGACACTCGTCCGCTACGACGAGCAACTAAATGAAAAATTTCTAAGTCCCGATACGACAAGGACCGAACAAACGTACAAAAGACAACGGGCGCTGCGGCCGCAACGACCGTCAGCAAGAAGCGGAGTGATCGTACTTGTAGAGGAGGTCTATACATGCGCGCCGACAATCTCACCAAAATAATTTCCGACACAAACTTAACTGAAGACTAAAAATATGTATAGACGACAATGGACACAGTAGCCTCGACGTACGATGATAGAAAATCGAGAATTTTTTAGGTGACCGAGAGTGCACGATCGCTAATACCTCGACCGTCGCGCGGGAGACGACTGCCTATGCTTGTGTACCTTAAATTTTAAGAAAACTCCCATTACATATCCGACGACGTTGCAGTGAATGATTTTTAATTAGGCAGTTTTAGCTAGCGTAATGCGAATGGCTGGCTTGCATACATATACAATGCGTAGTGTACATACATATTAAAATAAAATTGGATATAAGAGAGCAAAATAAATAAATATAAAAATGTAAATAAAATAATATTCTAAATGAAATAATAATGCAAAGAAGATAAAATACATAATAGTAAAAAATTTAGAAAATACAAAAAACAATGTTAAGTCCTTAACAATGAGAATGACCGCAGTAAAATCACCACCTGGAGTTGATTCCGGGAATATGAAAATTACTATTATATAAGAGCCAGGAACAGTCAATTCTGTTGTGTACCAAACAGAATATAAATCTTGAGAAAGAAAAGGTTCCCTTGGTAAAAAGAGAAACGAAATTAAATTGTTGCGGTAGAGACTAGGATAATTGTCTCTGTGTGATCCTTCCAACAGAAAATAGAGGTACTGCAAAAATCTTCTCTACACGTTCTGAATGGAGTTTATATGTGTTTCATAAATAGGAAACCAGACCAAGGAGGCCTACTCTAATCGGGACCGGATAAGTAAAAGAATAATGAAGATATTACTGTATTGCTGTAATTGTAAAATGTGATTTTTTCTTCTGTCGTAAACATTTAATTACATGAATATATAGTACAAAAGATATGAAAGCCTATTGCAAAAAAAGGATCATGATTTCTCAAAATAAAAAATTATCTCTGATTTAAATCCTGATTTTATTCAACCGATTTAAATCATTTCCACCCTATATCTACCAGAGAGTGGCTATTTTCTACACGCGCTTCAGTTGATACTCTCTCCTAGAACTTATTTTGTGCATCGCTGAAGTGGAGAAAAACATAAATTCACCTCGCCGCCGAGAAAGTGATAAATTGAAAAAGGATGACGTGTAAAGTCCTCAGGACGGTTGCGGATAGGTGAAAGAGTGAAAAAAATGGAATGGCGGCGGTGGAAGGATGAGAGGTACCGGGTAAAAGGTCTCTCTAAGGGACGCAAGTGGAAATGATGAATGTATTTATTAATTTATAGCCTTCTCACGGTCGGTCACACCGAAGCCGTTGTAACGCCTGTAATTTCGGGGAGGGTGGGGGGCGAGGAGCGCAAGATGAACGTCGAAAAAAACAGGCGTCTAATGAAATAATACCGGCGCTCTTTTTTTCGCTCGGTAAGCGGACCGACGAAAATTAATCGCTGCCAAACTAATTTGTCTTGTAATATTTAATAACGCCGACGCAGTCTCGGAGGTGAATTAGACGGATAGCTGCGAGGTTCTCGGGAATTGCCATCGACAAAATTAAGTGTAGTATCGCATTAAGCATTAATAATATACGAGACCCGGCTTTCTCTTCAATTAAGATTATTGTTACTCTTATTACTGCTTCACTGGATGTTTTTTGTCAGACTAGTCAAGCTTCTATGACAGAATATGGGCATTATCAAACAACTACTTGACTTTACTAACAACCTGACATATTAAAAGGTTGTGTTTTACAAGTTATTTAACAAATACCAGCGCAGAATTTACCCGAAATTACATGAGTTGAATTCTCAAATAATTTATCATAATTTTATACGAAAAAAAAACGGTTCCTCTTTTAAATAATTCATTTTACTCAACCCAATTTAGTACTTACCTTAAAGTTGAATAAGATTTATACAAAAATCTATGAAATCTAAGATATTGAAACTACAAAATTGGTTTACATTCAGTTATAAGAGATTTATTATGAATATTTCTGAAACCGTCCATGTTCTTTATTACGAAAAATCTGTTTTACAGGAAACTAACTACCCCAATTGTACTTTCGAGCCAAATGTCGCGACCATCTTTTTGGAGACAATTCGAAAGTGGATGAAAATCTAAAAGGACGACGCTGTACGTAGTTTATAGTTTCCAACGTTGAAGCGGTCTAATGTTTTTTTAACAGCAATTCACTTTAGCTGCTTTTTGTTCTTCAGTCAACGGATTTGGTATGCAACAGGAAACTATTTTTTTTTCGCGCACAATTTTTCATGCAAAATTTTTTGAACTAAGATTTTAAAAATTCTCAATGATGCCTCAATTTCGCAATATGTCACATGTCGATCTTCATTGATGATTTTGCGCACAGCATCGACGTTTTCCTGAGTGACTGCCACTTTTGATGCATCTGCCCTTGACTAATTTGTTGACGTTTGAAATTTCCATACTAACGAGAAATTGTCGACACTGAAACTTTGGATCTAGGTTAACTTAACTAATGATGTAGGTTAATTTTTAGTACTCACATTTGATTAGTTGCGTCCTCTATGTTCCAGTATGCAAACTTAAAAGACATCCTTCGTACAGAGATATTACATATTTATGTACGTACGTATATATACGTCAATTCAAAGAAGTTTACTATATGTACATCCCCCGTATCATATATTTGTCTAACAGTTACCCAATTACAAGACAAAGCATAATACATACACGTCCGTACAGAATACACAAATTTATAAATGTAAATCAACTGTAAAATAAATCATTGTAATGTAAGTTTGCTGCCCGCGACGTGGTTACAATAGGGGATTCTTGTAGAATAGTAAGGGGAATCGGTCTATCCATTACACACCTTCCATATGAATCCCGCACCATGCATTTCACGGCGGCGGTTTAAAGATTAAACGTTGTGTTGATTTAGTAGTACATTGCAATTTACACCATGCTGGGGACAGATTTCACTTTCTTTAAATGGAAGGTATATCTGAAATCGTCGCTGCACTTTTTCTATGTTGAGTTGGAAATACATGTAATTTGAAAACCAAACTTGCGAAGCATATTCCAATTTTCTGATCACAAAACTGAAGTTTCTTCAGAAGAAACGAGTTACTAAAATATTTACAGAAGCGCATCAAAAATGCCAAGGTTCTTGATGCCATAGTACAAATGTAACTTACATGGTTAGAAAATCTCAAACGGAAATCGAAGTATATCCCAAGATCCTTAATACTCTCAACCTTTTTCAAGACTTCACTTCCTATGAATAAGTAGACTGTACATTGCTAATTTTACTGTTACATGAAGTGTAACTAATATTGAGCTTTAAATTAAATTAGTTATAATGTTTAAATTCCGTTGCATATGAAATACGTCGCCCATCTGCATATACGATTACAGAATACGTTAACCAAGAAACCAAGTCGTTAAGATAAAGTACGAATAACAGTGGTTCTAAATTTGAAGATTTTACTGATTTAAAACAATTGTAAAACACGTAATTAATTCTATCAAATAGGAATGTAGCAGTTTAAGTAAGTCCGAGGTATATCGAAAGATAGGAAATCTATGACATATAAAGGCTTTAGTATTATTGAATACCCACGCGACAAATTTTCAAAAACTTTGGTCAAAATTTGAAAGAATTGATTGATATCGGTCTATAGTTCTCCATTCTAGTTTGGTCGTCTCGCCTAAATATAGGACAAACTTTAGTTCGTCCCAAATGCCAAGGAACAATAGCTTTAATTGAAATATTTAAAGTGTTAATGTTTTGTTATCCCAAATCAACAATTTTTTTATAGCCACTTGTCAAATATTCTTAAAATATACAAAGCAAATGAACTTTTCATTCGATTCAAGCAAGATCGCAAATTGAAGCCGCCCCGCGTCTTGGAAACGTTCCTACTGACTATACTTGTCTGCATAGCTTAGTCTTAAGACATGTACTGAGCTATCGGTTTACGGAATCTTATTTAAATACAACTGCAGATATGATTTTTCATAATACTGTGATAATACGTCTACTTAATTTCAGTGTAAGTAATTTGCTCGTCATTCCTAAGGTAAGTCAATCAAATTACATATACTATAGTTTTTTATTATAAACCTTTTATTATGCTGCACTGCTATGCTTAATTTACAAATTGTACATTTGAAACTTAAATATAGATAAATGAGAAACCTATTGCAAAAACATAATTAGGCTTTCGCAGCCCTAACATATTTACATGAAAACTGTTCTTATGTTTCGAATATTTCCTGGAGGAAAGGAAAAAGGCGATTAAAAATGGATTATAAAAGAAAATGAAAAGAACAGCATTACAAAAATAATGTAGTTTTTTCCTGTTCCGCCAAGAACGTAGAATTGAGAAAACTGAAATATGTTTGAAGCAATAGAAATGACAAAATATAAAAATTATCTTATATAAATACAGAGCTCTGGCTGACCAACAACTTACTTACAAAGACGAATGGAATCTAAATATGACCCAGACGCTGCCTAACCGTAATAGATACGCTATATACGAGTGAAAAGTACCTAGATGGTTTACTCATTAACGTATACATTATGGTAGAAAATCTCAAGCTCTTTTCTTGCCAAGAGGGTCCTTTTTTAAGGGACTCTTTTATTTAAGAAATTTAAAATTGTAGATTGCATGGCTATAATGAACAACTACGAGGGGAGGTCCAGAATGTCGTGGAATGAAGGGTTTTAAATAAAATAAAACAATAAATCTATTTTTCCTTTTCAATATAATCACCCTTAAGCACAACACATTTATTAGATCTATGAATTAATTTTTCTAAACCATCATAAAAATATTTTTTATCTTCCGCCTCAAAATGGGCCAAAATTGCCTCCTTTACCTCATTGTCGTTAGAAAACTTTCTTCCACGTAACTCTTTTTTTAAATTGAGGAACATATAAAAGTCACTACGTGCCAGGTCTGGACTGTAGGATGGATCGACTATTGATTGAAAGCTATGCTTGTGCAGAGTAGCCATTGCAACTTTGCCCTTGTGAACCGGCGCATTGCCTTGCAAGAGCAACACACCCTTGGTCAATTTTCCTTGACGTTTTTCCTTGATGGCCTCCTTTAATTTTTCTAATATCGCTACGTAACATTCTCCAGCTATGCTCCTACCTTTTTCTTTGTAATTAATCAATAATATCCCCTCACAATCCCAAAAAACAGTAGCCATCAACTTTCCAGCCGATTCTGACACTTTGAGTTTCTTTGGCGGTGGTGTCCCCTTTTTATTCCATTGCATGGACTCCTGTTTGGACTCAGGCTCAAAGTGATGAACCCATGTTTCATCTCCGGTAACAATCCACTCCAAAATCTGTGCAGGTTTGTCTTCACACAACTCCAAAAATCGTTTGGACGCACAGACGCGCTGCTGTTTCTGCAGCGGGGTGAGCATTCTCGGTACCCATCTTGCACTGACTTTTGTCATACCCAGGTGGTCATATAGGATACGCAAAATGGTGGTATCTGATACTCCAACTAATGCAGATAATTGTTTTTTCTTCAAACGGGCATCTTGTAGTAGAAATTTTTGCACTTTTTACGACGATGTGTGATGTGGTGGCCTCAACTGGCCGTCCTGAGGGGGGTCGGCTTCAATTTACTCCTGACCATGTTTAAAAAGGCCATGCCACTTATAAATCATTGATTTATTAGGGCACTGTTCCCCATAAACGGTTTCCATTTCATTCAATATGGTTTGAGCGTTCTTTCCTTGCTTTGTGAGGAACTTTATCACAGCACGGTGTTCAATTTCCTCTATAGTTTCAGGTTTCTTCCGGATTGAGTTATTTAGCAGGCAACTATTCGTAAACCACTGACGCTATAGGGCTGCAACTTAACTTATATACTAATGATGAGTCGCCAATCAGAATGGCACCTAGCGAGCGCCCCTATCCCCACTCCACCCCCTCCATTCCACGAACTTCTGGACCTCCCCTCGTATATTATTAGATACGCGGTAGTGAATTATATTCGATCCTCTAATCCTGAGACCTTTAATTGCACTGTGTAACTGTACCTCCGAAAAGCGCACTTCTGGACCTCCCCTCGTAAAGTAGATACCTGTAATATCCAATGCACAGAAAGAAAACTGTATGGAATAAACATCATAAGAAAATAAAGAAGACGGAGTCCTGACGGTACTTTGCCTCCAACAACAACAGAACAAAATAAGGGCGTGAGCCAAACACTGTCTAGAAAAATTACAACACTACATAGATAAATTTAAACATTTAGAAAAAAGTCATTTTTATTTTAAATGATATATGTATATCATTATAATGTGTTTCTCCATATGTATAGGAAAGAAATACGAATAAATATTTATGGTATTATGAATAAATATTCTATTAATACTTAAATTTCACAGAATAATGTGGAGTTTGTATTAATAATTAAAACGCTGTGCCTTTGATTTTGAATAAGTTGTGACATCTGTCACCCAACGATCTATTATGTCCACTGTTTCATCAATCATGTTTAATTTAATCCGTTGTATAACTTTGGTGTAACATTTTGTGGGATATTGTTTTCGTAATGTTGAAGAATCAAGAATTTGTGTATTTGCATAACTTTCAAGAAATGCTTTTAACTTAGTGTTTAGTAGTTTGTGTAAAAGAATGTTGTGTTGCTTCTGTACTTATGCTGTATCACAAACATCTTAGTTGGCCATCTATTTGATGTATCGCCATATAAGTGGCGCAGCTTCTGAGTCATACTTAAATTCCACAATTCCTTAGTTATTAAATTTTATACCATCAGTAGAATAAAACTAAAATAATTATGAGAAGCTCTGTTTCTTGCTAAACCACGATTCGTTTGACTATATGTGCTCCCTATTTTTTTTCTTATGAACTCATCTGTTGTCAAGCGTTTGAAATTTTTCGAAATTCTTACTTCAACCCATTGGGCCAGTGATTTCCAAACTGTTCAGCCTAAGAGTCGCACCGATTCCTCTATTAAGTTTTAAAGATCAAGACCTAGTTCATCATACCTACATACTGTGGCTTTTAATTACACGCAAATCTAAACAGATTTTTTTAAGAAGATCTGGCCTTTAAACCGCTGCGTTATGTAGTTTGTCTATCCCCTAGTTGTTTCATAATCAGATTATACTATTTACTTAGGCCTATATAAAATGTCTCCTCTAGTTTGTAAGTACAGCCTCGTATATCTACTATCGATGTATGCTTAAGCATACGAAATCTACATTTAGATTAATAAATTCTTTGTAAAATACAAAATGAATTTTATTTTGAATTTGAATTGGTTTCACAAGTGCTCAAAGTTTTAGTTAAATATCCCCCAATAAAAAGAAACTTGGATCTTTGCAAGATAAGATATAAATTTGTATGGTTTTGTTCACCTATAAAATTACGCAATAACACGAAGTATATTTCACTTCGATTGCCATAAACATAAACGTAACAGATACAACCATGTGTTACCGTCCGATAAGGACGATGCAAATTTTAACGCTCGTCTCGGAAAATGCGCTCCTGAATCGTCCAATATAATCTCGAATATCTACATGTGCATACATATGCGCTAGTACGGTTACGTAACGAAAGCTCTGTCTATGTACGGAGTAGCTATTGCACCCTATACGATATAAAACTATACTGGTACGTTCATATAGATGTACAACGTACATGGTAGACTGTTTGAAATACTGCAGAAATGATCGGTTAGCGAGCATTAAAAAGATTTACGACTACATACGGTTGAAACGGCCCCCATCCGAGCTCCCTTTTTGTTAAATCGCTCTTGCTATGTTATGTATAACGCTAGTAACGCACGCACCGTTAGTTTCGCGAGCCGAAACGTCGGCCATTATTTAAAATAACTGCCTAGCTACATACACACGCGATTCTATACGTAACTATGAATATATTGCACACGTATACAGTAGAGTTCACAGAAACGGAATCGTTTTAACTCGCGATATCGTACATAAATAACAGACTAATGAAATAGATACCTGTCACGTTTCAACAGTTATTTGTCTACTCTACCTACAAAGTTTGATAAGATTCTGATGAACTTCATGTTAGCAATCTCTGCAATCAAACTTGATGATAATAACCAATTTCTACTATACGTTAACGTACAACAATATCACAAAAATTGGCACAATTTTGGTATGACCGAAATGACTGTATAAAATAAGATCGACAATTTGAGACACAAACTGCAAAAAATATTTCAAAAAGTGGAAGAAGGAACTCTTTTTAATCGAAGTGATAGTTTTCATACGCTGATTTGGATATGATAAAGGTGTGTTCCCGTTTAATTCCCAGATTGCTTACACCTGAACGAAAAAGAGAGTTCTCCATAAAAATTTGACCGATTTTCGATCTGACAGCAACTCGCTTACATCATTGAAATCTAGCTACCAGAAAAGCTATTTCCAGTTCATACAGGCGAAAACCCAATTATCAGAGAGAAAACTAATGGCAATTATATTCTACGAAGGAAATTGGAAATGTATCAGGAACGACTTTATTGTTTCTAGAAATATCCGCCTACGACATCAATATACATCTGGGTACCTTCGATCAAGTTTACGCGCGTAAACGAAAAAATGCGCTTGACTGGCGAAGAAGCCGTAGGTTTAAATTCTACCGGAACAGTGAAATTTTTAATTTCACAAACTAATTGGATTAGAATTTAACGTTAGTAGTACGGAGGAAATGAAATTATTATTCAGTTACATTAAAAATAATAATTATTAAATATATATTCCTACATATATTTAGCTATATTAAAATAAACTTACCACTTAAATTTCAGTCGTTGCGATGACACCCATGACTGTAAAACTGAACACATAGATATGTATATGTGTTGCAACTAGATCAAGACAAAACAGTTACCTTTGAATGATCTTTTTACCTATTTGCCAACCTCATCGCAATTTTATGAATCTTCGAAAGATTATTTGATCAAGCTATGTTCGTATTCTATAAAGTAAATATTTTATTTAATTTTAGCTCTTTTTTGTTTTTCTCATGCCAATTTTAATATATTTTTTGGTAATGTTAACAACTGTGATGTATCCTAAGTCAAATTTTGATTAGATTATAAATTCATTATTATTGTTATTATTAGTATTATCACCTTTTTAGAAAACATTTTTGCTCATACCTGTACAGAAAAATTGTTATAATTACTATCGATAGACACACCTATATATTACAGTAAACATCGAATATACACTTTTGCAATTCGTTTATAATTGTCGACCGGTTCTTGCTGAACAAAAAAATCGCGATGTCCCATTACGACGGCCCTTGTCGGCTCCCACTAGGATCAATTGTTGCTCCCGACATTCATGAACGTCCACTATTGTTTAGATGATCAAGCACGCTTGTGTCGGAATACGAGTACGGGTAACGGGTCTCGTAGCCCGGATATAACCCATTAATTTGACATGATTGTGGTCGTGACGATGATGATGAAATAATGCGATTGTAGCGGTCGTTATGAAATAATGTATTGCTTCGTCACGATACCTCTCGATACTCGTTTACTAAAAGGTATGCTAATTTGAAATTAGTTTTTAAATATAAATAATTTTTAATAACAAACATGTATTGTTCCCTTTCCCTACAACATTTCTACTTGCTTTCTGTCAAATAACATACAATATAATATTGTAGTAAAAAAAAATATAGGTAACAATAAATTTAAAAAATATTCTCAAATTATCCATCATAAGTGGAACGCAAATTTCAATTTATTTTTTATTTTTGAGAACAAGTTAATAAAAATATCAAAATAACTCACAGGAATCTAAAATATATATTCATCCAGATCTGTGTTAAATAAATTTATAAGTCAAAAATTTGGAATTTGTGTGTCAATTACGGACCTGTACAGCAACCGCGTTTACCACGATAGTGTAACTTTATCGATTTTCCCTGTCATTTCCTCGGCACAACACATACTCGAAGCTATCCCTCTCTATATATTTTCCCAAATACCTACATGGCATTTCGTGAAACAAAGCGAAGAATTTACGTACATCTCCACTTTCCTAAATCGATCAATTCAAAAAGGACGTACCTTTACGTATACACCTATATCCGTGGTAGTACATTGTATATACGCACAAAAGGAAGTCCCTGCAGGATCATATTCATCCGTTCGAGTTACGGAGTTCTCCCATTCCTACAGAACGAACGGGGAATTGCCTTGCCTCCGTCCCGCTCCCAAAAGAACAATGAGTAAACTGCTTAGAATCGTGTTTTCCGGCCGAGAACTTGGCGAATTAATCGCTGGTAGGTTCCCCGACGGCAGGTTTATAACCGGTTTTCTAGTTGTTCACAGAGTAAGGTACGCTATCTACGTCATTCCTTACGTATTCGCTTCATTATCCTAGCGCGACGCCAGGGACCAAAGTTAATATGCATGTACATACGTATGTAAGTAGATGTCAATTTACCACTACTGGGACAGCATATTTTATTCCAAAAAAAAATTAAATTTTTTTTAAAAGGATCTACAATTCACCAACTCAAAGAGTAACTTATCAGACACTTCAAAAATTTTGTGAATGAGTATTTTAGGAGTCGGTTATTTTGTAGGGATATCTACAAAAAAAAAATAATAAATATGGTTTTTGCATTAAATTATTGTAATTCATTTTATCATCATCAACATGTCTTTGAGAACGTAAACATGTATATAAAACGTAATATCAAACGTAAAGGTGAATACTGAACGTAACATAAAACGTAAACATTGAATGTAATATATAAACGTAATAGTTCTAGTAACATAATATCCAACGTCAAAGAAAAGAACTGTGTTAATAACCTTTTTACAAAAAAATTCAACGATAGAAAATAAAATAGTTACATAATTATTTTAAATATAAATAAATTCGAATGGATTCTGATAAAAGTTATTTGAAGGAAATTAATTCGCTTAATAATGATCCGATGAAGTACATAAATTCATACAATTCGTTACCTAAGCTACCAATAAATAAAATTCTACTCATTACAAATATTTCAAAGTTTGAGAACATTATAACAAATTCATTTGATTATGTAGTATTTGTAAAAAATAAGGAATATAAAATAAATAAAATCTATATAGATAAAATAAATGTCATGTTTGATTACATAATTAGTTATCAAATGATG
The DNA here is from genome assembly GCA_023509865.1 of Trypoxylus dichotomus. Taxonomy (NCBI): domain Eukaryota; kingdom Metazoa; phylum Arthropoda; class Insecta; order Coleoptera; family Scarabaeidae; genus Trypoxylus; species Trypoxylus dichotomus. Next base: position 27,858,058 of record CM042081.1, read on the forward strand.
AGAAAAGAAACGTTTTTTCCAATAACAGTCATTGTTGATAAAAATTATAAATTTACACAAATACAATAAATATCAATTATTTTCTATTCTCCAATGACCCGAAGCAAATGTATCAATATTATTTTGTTGGGCACATACATCTTTTATCATCTCTCCAACACAATGATTTCTTATTTAATTCCTCAGTGTATATATTATGATCATAGCTCCTAATAACGCATTGTTTATGATAATATTCCTGCTGATCAAACAAACATTTTTTATAATGCTGAATTTAATTTCTTTATCAGGTACAGATTTTTTAATTCCCTTCAACTTTTTATGTACATTATCATATCTATATGCATATGATTTAGATCTTAATCCAATAAATTCAAGTATCTTTTTTCCACCGAGTTCATCTTTAAATTTTCCAATTACTTTTTTTTATTTTTGTCACTATACAGTTCATGATCTTTTGGATAATTAGATGTATCAAATAAATCTAGATTATCTTTGATAAATTTATTAAAATCTTCTTTAAAATGATGGATTAAAGAATCTGTATCCATGTACATTAATTTTACTTTTTCATTATATTCTTTTTTAATTACATTATAACGAAAATCATACATATGTGCTTTCGATAGGTCTAGAATAGCTTGTCCAAGATATATAGGTTTATTAAATGGAACAATTGTTTTATATTTATGAATAAATACAAGATTTTCGCCATATATTATACATTTTCTAAATGTTGGTTTATTAATAGCTCTTTGAGCTTTTAACTCATTTGAATAAAGTTTAAGATCTTGTCTTTTTCTAACTGATTTCATACTCTTACCAAAAATTGCATTTACCATCAATTTCCAAAATCCAACTTCAAATTCATTCATTGATTTTTGTCTTATAAAATTTATTTGAGTAAATTCAATTCTTCTATGCACATTGGTTATTTCAATTCCCAGATCTTTATAAAGTTTTAATGTTTTATAATGTACTGTATAATTGTTCTTGTCATAGAAATCACAAATAAGTTTATTTACTTTACTATTTGAAGGTGGTTTATTTTCTGGAGCTACAGGTAGATCATTAAATTTATCATGTAACTTTTTTGGGAAATGTAAATCAACTTCTAATACATATCCAGTTTAATTATCACTATTTAAGATTTCTTCAACATTTATATCATAAACCTATTTAAAATTCTTGTAGGGCATTTTTTGAGACATAGCCCAACCATATAGATTATTAGCATCAAGGTAACTAATTTGTGAATTATTATCACTAGAATTAGCATATCTATTAGAACATTGAGATATACCACCTCTAATACCATTCTCAAAGAATATATACATTTCATAATCAAAGAATAAATCCAATTCCACTTTAGTATATTTCAGCATACAATCCCAAGCAAGTCCTGGAGTTGTAAAATACCAAACAGGATCTAATTCAAATTTTTCTAAACATAGATCTCTAAAATTTTCAAATATATCGGCTAATAATAAAACATCCATTTTTAAATATAAATCATGCCATTCCCCCATATTTTTTATATTAAAATATTTCCAAACCTTCAAAGCATGTTTATTATCCCTTTCATATAAATGTTCCTTAGTTAATGATGAATAGAAATGTTTAATATGTGGCAGTCTTGTTTCATCAAATTTGTCATATGAATCCATATATTCATAAGGATAAATACCTTTCCTTATTATTTTTCTATTTTCTTTTCTAAATAGTATATCTAAATCAGATTTTGTAAAATATTTATTTACTTCCCTCAATTGATCTGGTTCAAGATTAGATACTAATTCAATAATACTTTGATTTAGAAAACTATATGAATCTATAAATCTAAGTTCAAAAACTTGCCCAACATCTTCATTAATTCAAGTAAGATAAATCATCAATTTCAAGTAAGATAAAAAAAGGATAGTTTCAGAATATTAAAAATCAAATAATCAACAATCGTATCTAATATTTCTAAAATTATAAAAATTAGTAAGCTTGTTATAAATAACCATTTAATTTTTTTATTTTCCGTATACAATTGATTAATTTTTAAATCTGCATCATTCAATAATTCATTTGTAATCATTTATTGGTGATTAAAAGAGTATTTGACAATCGTCTTTTTGCTCTTTGTCTGTCAACATATCTAACGATTGGTTGCTTATTTAATAAATTATTAATTTTATCTTCATCACAATGATTTACATCTTTTAATTCTTTTTCTAACACATTAATTTTATTATCTTTATATTCAATTTCTTCATCCATTTTCTCAATTGTATCAACTGCAGCAATTCCTAATTCTTTTAAAATTCTGTTTTCAGTATATAATTGTTCTGATGCTTTTGATTTTGAACCAACAGATAATTTATTAAATTCAATGCAATCAGCTTTAATTTTATTTTGTATAATTCTCTATTGATTTTTATCTGTAATATCAATCAATGACATTATTTACTAGATAAAGATTTTACAGACTTATTAAAATTCTCATCAAAATTTTGATCATCTGATATATTTGGATTGTCTTTTAATCTGTTTGTGTTCTTTTGTGTTTTTTTGCGGACAAATGCGGACGAATGCGACCCAATCCCAATAGAATTTATATGGGAATTAGAACTTGTGGTTGTATCAGGATTTACTTGAGTTGATTTAATTTTTGGATCTTGTTTAATTAATATTAATGCAGAATCTAAAGATTTTTGTGATACTTTTTTCTCTTTTACAAATTTTCTTTTAGAAATATTTTCTTTAGAAAATCTATTTAAATATTCAGTTGCTAAATTTATTTTATAGTAATTTTTTGTATCATTTATTGCAGTCCATTGATCTTTTTTATTTATTATATTTTTTGATGACTTTGCTATTGATCTATTTATTGATATATTTGAATTACTCGACTTTGGTAAATGTGTATAATATCTAACACTAACATTACTCATATTTATTATAAATATATTTTTTTATATATTTAATTCGAAGCTTTGCTTCTCAGTCGCAAACGTTTAATTATTAATAAATACTAATTACGAGTAATAGTGATCGACCAAAGAAAAAGTTATTTAATAATAACGATAATATAAATTTTGGATTGAGATCATTAATTGAAAGATAAATGGGTGGTGAATTATTATCACAAACAAAAAGAATAATAATTATAGGTCCATCCGGATCTGGTAAATCAACGATTGCTGAATAAATAATATTTGCTATGGAAAGAAAATCTATTTCGGAAATAAATTATTTTTTACCTAATGGAAATGAATTAGAAAAATATATTCAAGTAATTAAAGAATTATGTAAAGAAGCTTTTATTTAGTTTAATATATATAGATACGAAAAAGATAGTATACCAAACGAATTAAGAACACACAGTCTTAATATATTTGATAGTGCACATCGATCGTATAACAGATTTAGCAGAAAAATTATTCACAGAAGGAAGACATAGACAGCAACATGTAATATATATTCAACAAACTGGTACATTTATACCAGCTGGAATGAAATCAAGTTATAGTGAAATAATTATTCATAAAAGTATAATAAATGATTTAGAAAACTATATTAATATTGATCAATCACAAATATGTAATGAATATACTAAACCTGAATTCTATACTATTCATAAAAATGGTATTTCTTTTCCAACGAAATTATGTGATTACAAATTGAAAATAGATTGAAAGCAGTTAGTAGAAATACTGAAGTTGAATATAAAAATAATATTAGTAACACAAATGTAATTTATAAAGCATATAAAAATTCCGGAGCAGATGGTGCTAAAAAAAACAGTCGTTATAAGTGATAATTATATTCAGCAACTATTCAAGGTGTTATAAATGAATAATACAAACGTCATAGATTCATATAATATTATTTTAAATTATATAATTAATAAATGTAAGAATGATGATGGAAATCAATTATCAAATATTGATTTGAAAAATACTTTTAAATTAATTACAAATGAGGAAATAAACATAACTTCAGATAAATTGTTAACATACGGAATAGTTATTCTGTTTGCAGTATTTCTGATTTCTGAGTTTCTATGTATCTTGGAATTGTGTTTGTTTCACAAAAAGGTAAGGTATGTTCTTTTTTGTTGATTTTTTTAGTAAATGTATGCTTTTATATTGTCGTTCAAATAGAATCATGGTTAGATTGAAAAATCCAGTCGGGAAAATGTACGTTTTCAAAGAAGTATATATACAATTCCGAAGTGCAACTCATCTTCAACTTTGTTGGATGGCGACCTTAAACACTATCATTGCAATTAACGCTGAAAGTCCGTTTTATGATCACTATCTTTATAAGAATGATTGTATAATCGAAGATTGTGGGAGGGACTGGGTTAAACTTGCATGTAAAAATGATATTTACAAATTACGATTTGGAACTGAAATAGCAAAAGCTAATTTTCTATCATATGCAAGGTAAGAAGCATTTCTCTACTACTATTTAATTTATAACAGTTAAGTCATAAGCTAACAAAACATCAGGAAAAACAAATTTTATTGAATAAAATAGATATGAATTTAAAGCAGTATTTTTTAAGAGCATATTGCATTTATACATATTCTAATATGAAAAGTAATTGTTTCATAAATATTTTTTGTCATGAAATTTTATAAAATATGTTAATGTTATAACTACATTCTTTTTTCATGGATTAATGCAAATTATTTTATACACAACTAATAATAATTGTACTAGTAAAACTAACACCTTGATTATAACCCGCACAATATTATGCAAATTTTTTGTAGCAAGACCATGAGTGAACCGGAAATTGTAGTGCCACCTGCGCCACATAATTCGCCAACGTCATTGTTGGTATCCACACCATCACCGGCAATCTCATCACTCTCATTAGAATACACAGGTATAGCAGTAAACTCCACTCGCACAATATTTGTGTGAGTGGAGTTTACTCTATACCTGTGAATTGTACATCCACACAGTCCTTGCAATCGTCATTTCATTAGAATAGGTTATCTAAATATGAAAAAGAAATAAAGTTTATTAGAAAAAAATTCTATTTCTTTATGATTTTATATCTTATTATACAGTGTGTACAAAATGAATTACATCTAGTAGGCTATGAATTTCCCTTATAAATTATGATATTCCACCTTCATGAAATGGGGGTATAGATTATTATATTGCTAGTCGCAAAATGACAAATGTCGACACAAAAATAAATTTTTATCAATAATGACTTTTATTGGAAAAAACTTTTCTTTCTGCATCATTTGATAACTAATTATGTAATCAAACGTGACATTTATTTTATCTATATAGATTTTATTTATTTTATATTTCTTATTTTTACAAATACTACATAATCAAATGAATTTGTTATAATGTTCTCAAACTTTGAAATATTTGTAATGAGTAGAATTTTATTTTTTGGTAGTTTAGGTAACGAATTGTATGAATTTATGTACTTCATCGGATCGTTATTAAGCTAATTAATTTCCTTCAAATAACTTTTATCAGAATCCATTCCAATTTATTTGTATTTAAAATAATTTTCTATCGTTGAATTTTTTAGTAAAAAGGTTATTAACACACTTCTTTTCTTTGACGTTGGATATTATTTTACTAGAACTATTACGTTTATATATATTACATTCAATGTTTACGTTTTATGTTACGTTCAGTGTTCACCTTTACGTTTTATATACATGCTTACGTTCACAAAGACATGTTGATGATGATAGAATAAATTACAATAATTTAAGGGGAGGTCCTGAAACAGGGCTACCTAAATTAGATGAAAAAACCATATTTATTATTTTTTTTGTAGATATCCCTACAAAAAATAAAATAACCGATTCTTAAAATACTCATTCACAAAATTTTTGAAGTATTTGATAAGTTACTTCTTGAGTCGGTGAATTGTAGATCCTTTTAAAAAAGATTAAAAATTTTTGGAATAAAATCTGCTGTCTCAGTACTGGTAGATTGACATCTACTTATGTACGTACGATGGAAGGGTTGCTGAAGAGGTTAGTTAGCACCTGTAAGATTGAATGTTTCACGTCTATCACTTAGCACTTTCTTAAACTAAGTAGATATTACTTGGATCAAGTATAAGGTTTATACAGAGTTGTTATAAATACCATACCATAAATACAAGATGATTTTTCTTCTAAATAGAGCCCGCAAATTGTGACATATACCACAGGCGTGCAATTAATACAATCAATCAATAAATTTAAACGGAATCGGCTCTAAGGTCATCTTAGTTTCTGGATTGTAGTGGAAGAGGGCGTCTTGATTTTCGATCGTTTAACAAAACTGGTACGTGCAAAATTATTGCAGTAACAAATAGTAACTCGTCTGAAATGAATACGCAGGATTCCACGGCCAGAGTCAGTAATAAACGAACTTGCGGAATTGGACCGTGTCATGATGAGATATATATAGAAATTATATCCTCGCCTTCGTGAAATGACATCTGTGTTAACCAACATGGATTAACAAATATCAGGCAGTGTTTTATAATTAACAACCTTGCCTGTTTTACTCAATATTTACCCGAAACTTTGGACGCTAAAGGTCAAGTGGATACAATCTATTTCACGCCCTCCCCCCTTTTATATTCTTCTTTCTTTTTATCTCTTTTTCTTCTTATTTTTCTTTCTCCTATTACTCTTGTTCTTTTCTATATCATCTACATCATCATAACACGGTCGGATTCCGGCAGTAGTTCGTTTATTAGTAACTCGTTTGATTTGACTTGGGCTCATTTAGTTATTAGATAAACACAAGCCAATAGCACAATTATATTAAAAAAAACAGAAAATTATCGTTTCATGTGAACTTTATAGCGGTCACTATATACGTATTGTGAAAAGTAGGCTCTTGAAAATTTTAACTATTCTACAACCTATGTTTGTTATTTGTGTGTTGTCTAACATTTATTAATTATCTTTCCGTAGCCGTTAATGTTTCCGTTAATAAAAAAGCTTTAAAATCACACGATCTGATCAATGACCGCTTACTCGTATAAGGTAGTCAGTTATATTTTCCCTATTTCTTGGCGTTTGATATTTGAAACCGTCGTAAGATTACATTGTTACATTCGTCGTTTTATATCAGACGTCTAATCAAGCTTAACTTAGTTAATGAACAAAAACCAACAGAATCTACTATCCTTCATCCTCCTGCATAGTTTCAATACGTTTTCCGACTATCCTCCCGACTAAATATCGCGGTAATCCCTCAGCGGACTCTATAATTGCCGAACAATCCACAATCGACTCGATTTCGATGCCCTCTTTAGCGAGGTACGCTAGGCGTTACGAAATTAGCGGTCGTCGGAGCCAAAGTACACGAATCCTTTGCCTCTCTATCTCGATTCGCCCGCTTCGTTTCGAACTAAAAGCTCTGACCGATCCGCTTCGATCGCCAGGAAGACTTCCTGCCTTGGTTCCGAACTTTCCGAATATATAGAGGAATCTAGAAGGGGAAGGTTTCGTCCCACTGCGGCGGTCAATTCTGTCGATTCGACGTGTTGAAACAAAACCGTTTTCGTCTATTGTCCGAGGCCAACGTTCAAGTTACTAACTGAAGTATCCTCAGCTTCAGACTGTTCTAGATTCGAAGCGAACAAAGGTGAGACGGAGGGGGTATTACGATTGTTTCCCATTTGAGTTTTCGCAACGAAGTTGGAGATTGTGGTTCAATTAGGCATTTAGTAATCGGGCGAAACGAAACATATAAATACTTGTAACCATTATACGATGCGTCAAAAGGTCGTCTTTTTTAATATAATCACCTTCAAATTATCAGGGGAGCAAAAAGATAAAGGCAAACGTTGTCAATACGATATCGAGATTATTCATTGTTTACGTATTAAATGTGCAATGTCAGGAAAATTCAAAAATCATGAAATTCAATATCACGCCAAATTTTAATATTTGCCTGTTTCTTTTGCTTATAGGAATTATTTTGTTGTCATAGAAAATACTCCTTGCAATGATCCGAAACAATTTTGGTCATTTATACATCGGAGACGGCAGCGTAGCAGAATACCTTCACTAGTGAGACTTGATGGTATGGAATATTCCGCACTTATGGACATCTTTAATGCTTTTGGAACATACTTCAGTAGTGTTTACTCTAAATCCCAAAATAATAACTTGCTTACGTTCAATGATACCTCAAGCTGTGCCATAACACTTAGCTCTATGACACTCGATAAAACTGAACAACAGCTTATACGATCCAAGAATTCTTTTATATCAGGTTCAGATGGTGTTCCAGATTTTATTGTAAGAGGTTACTCTTATGTTTGGTGAAAACTGTTATATCATTATACTATCCGGTAAAGAAGGGCGATGCATCTGATATTAGAAATTACTGACCGATTTCCTTTCTTTGTAATTTTTCTCAAGTATTCACAACACATCTTGTTTGTGCAATTATATCCTCACCTTCGTGGAATGACATCTGTGTTAACCAACATGGATTAACAGATATCAGGCAGTGTTTTATAATTACCAACCTTGTCTGTTTTACTCAATATTTACCCCAAACTTTGGATGCTAAAGGTCAAATAGATGCAATCTATTTGGATGTTCAAAAGACTTTGCGAAAGTTGCAATTGTTTGGACTTACATTACCAACAGGCAATTTCAAGTGTACTACAGAAATTCTTTCAAAGATGTAGCTGCGTCAGATACACCTCAAGGAGCTAGGCTCGGAGCCCTAATATTTCGTCAATACATTGATATTGTTCATAGTGCGAGACTTCCTGCTGATCGTGTGCTACTTCAGAGGGATATCTGCAGTGTCTCTAACTGGTGCAGAGCAAATAGATTATTCCTAAATGTTACTAAATACTCAAGTGTAACATTTAGCGAACGCAAACAAGCGGTATTTTCTTAATACACTATCGGGAAAACAGTGTTGGGGGTAGTTTCATCGGTTAGAAATCTATGGCTGCTTTTTGATTCTTCTTTGTGTTTTTCTGGCCATATTTCGGAAGTTGTGTTCAAAAGTTACAAAACTTACGAATTTATTTATCTCGGTTGCAAGGATTTCCAGAGGACGAACTGTTGGCTTGCGCAAAGGCGGTTTTTTTGTTTAAGGAAATTCCAAATCGTCTTAACCGGAACCAATCCACCATTATGCGCTGTTATCAGTCGTGAACTAGGGAGAAGAACTAATGAGATACAGAACCGCCACGTTCGTCTAATAGCACCAAGAAACCGATTCTTTAATTCCAGGTTAATTACGAATTTACGGTTAGGTAATGAAGGTCGTGCTGTAGTTCTCCCAACCGTTTATCGTCGAATCAGGGCTTTCTGCAATTCTATCGACAACATTTTACGCTACCAGTTACCTTTGTAAGTTGCAAATGCATTGGAACATTCAGTAATGGCCGCATGAGGCTCAGACGAATACCTGAGAAACATTGCAATATTCAACCTCTCCTTGAACCGTGGAAGCTATGGTATGTACTACAGCATCTGGGAATGGTTTCAGTTGGTATTTAGCCTAGTTAATACAAGCATAAAGACTTGCGGTGGCGAGGTGATGAAACCACATTTTTTTCATATCTACAGCAGTTCAAACACCCACTTTTTTAGACGGATAGTGTCCGTTCCCATGTAGCCACGCAGACCACCCGACCTCTCTCCAATTGAACACGAAATGTAAGGAAGTGTGGTACTTATTATTATTAGTAAAAACAAAATTAAATCGATTAAGCTTTTGTTCTCTTCTCTTTGAAATTATAATGAAATCATTACCTATGAATAGTCACAGGTTTCTACCAAGTTTGGTAAAAAAATACGCACTCCTTCTTGGTGTCGCAATTTCCATCACATGGCTTCTTAAATTTAAAGTTTTATTTTATATTACTGCTATTTTTGATATATAGAGTGAAGAATAAGGCCTTAAATTTTAAAACATGAAGGAAATGTATACGAATAAAGAGGGGAATATTGACATTACACTGTACACACTCAAGACAGTACTATGAAACACGGCCTGAGTTTGATATTTCATTATTGCCTTTCTTAACGTTGAAGAAGATTGTGGTTCCATAAAATAGTCCGCTTTCACTAGAAGAAGGTAGGGCCCGGTGTTTAAGCTAGTGCTTTATAAAATCGCACTTTTATGATGATATTATTTGACACACTATCCACTAAATTTTCAATTTGCTATACTATAGAAATGTGCGATCCTATCGTTACATCAAAGGTTTGCATATACACGTACTTTTCTAAAAATTAAATGTGCTGTATCTACATAAAGTTTTAATATGTTTATATAATATATATATATATATATATATATATATATATAATTGGTTTCTGTTTTATTTGAAGCAGCATCATGAGTAGAATAGCTATGTTGGTACTGAGACAAAATCCCATGTATTTTCTGATGGGGGTCCCGATTCACATTTTATCTCCACCACGCCGACCTCGCAGAGACGCGTGACGCGCGCCTTTCGAATCTTGCGTATACAGCGTCCTCCGAAAACGTTTATCCGGTGTGAAAACAGGGTTATCCGAAAGCAATTGACCGCCGCATATATGCAAAGCAACTCAGCGATGAAAATTGAAGCAAAAATATTAGAACAATTATCAGTTCGAATGTAACCGGTATCTGTTATAATAGAACAGATATCTGTTCTAATTATAACGGGTATCAAGCCTTGATACCTGTTAATACAGATACCTGTTACCGGTTACATTCAAACTGATACTTGTTCTAATATTTTTCCTTCAATTTTCATCGCTGAGTTGCTTTGCATATATGCGGCGGTCAATTGCTTTCGGATGACCCTGGTTTCACACCGGATAAACGTTTTGGGAGGACGCTGTATACGCAAGATTTGAAAGGCGTGCATCACACGTCTCTGCGAGGCCGGTGTGGTGGGAATAAAATGTGAATCGGGACCCCCATAAGAAAATACATAGTATTTTGGCTCAGAACAAACATAGCTATTCCATGTTAAGTTCGTTCCGTTTATCAATGACAATTTCATGGACGAGGTCCACTGAAAAAATGATGTACATAATGATTAAACATAATTGGTTAATATTTTTCCGGCCACGAAATGGATAAACTTATTAAGTTCTTCACCTGATCCCCAAACAAAAGCAGAAAATTGGAAATTATATCAAAATCTCAATAGAGAATGGGTGCAATAAATTATGGAAATTAAATAAATATTATTATTCCACAATTTTATAGTAAAAGTCAATATACAAATGCAACGTATAGCAAGTAACTTCACGTAGATGACTAGGGTACCTACTCGTGTCTACAACATAAATATGTATGTATGTAGATAGATATTGCATTATCGTTAAGGAAAACGCCACCTACGCGCCTACAGCGAATGCTTTCAAAGGATTTCCTGTTTCCGTGCCTCTTAAGTAACCTAATTCCTTCACCGCCACTACTTATGTCGGAGTCGGTCGCATCAGGCGTCTAATTCTGTCGGCAGATGACGCGCAGGTAGTTTCGGCTTTGCTATGTACGTTAAGTTGCGCACGAAACCATAGTTTATGGTTGCGTACGAACAGCTGCGCCGTTAAATTATGTAGAATTTAACATATTTATGATTTGGGCGAACGCATGCGGTCCAATATGGCGGCGGTGTTTGGGGTTGCGGCTCGAATCGTTCCCGCATGTAACGCGTATGGTACGATACGCATCGCACATATTAAATCTGCCCCCGTTACCAGGACGCTCATAATATAATAAATACGGAGATAAATAATACTAATGTGAGCGTTTTATGAATGTACAGGTAGAATTTGAATTATGGAACTGGAATCTAACAACGAGGTAGTTGCAATGCTATCGACAAGGGCGTGGTGTGGGAATGTTAATTTGGCGTATTTGCAAGGGAAATGCTGAAAATAAAAGTTACGCCAAAATCCGTGAAATTTAGATAATATTGTACTGTCGTAAGCAGTAAAAACATTATATAATAATATACATTTATTTCCAACAGGCATACACTCAGTTACAGGAAATATCTACGTACAACATCAACAGAAATAAGTTTGATATAAACTTCAAAATGAAATAAGAATAATATTCACAATGCTTCTGGAAGTAAACTTGAGTCAAAAGATATAGACAAAAAAGAAAATATATTGACAACAAAACAAAGATTATCTGGTGAATCGAGCAGAAATGGAGAAGAGAATTAAACCTAAGATATCAGCATTAATATCATACAGATCCGCGATAAGATTAATATTGCAGCACGTCAAGAAGACGGGAAACTTCATTAAAATATTTTAATGAGGTCATTTCACATTGTACTTGTATCATTAATTAAATAAGTATTTTGTCACCTCCTAAATATATGTATATTCTCTTGTATAACCCAAATTTATATAGGTACCACCGAATTATCGACTTTTTCAAATGGTGCCCAATAACCTGATGGGCATGGAGCTCAGCTTCTATAATAATGAACTCTTAGCATTTAGAACATTGTCCCATATACAGTATTAAGTCGTGGACGATACATAACACACCAATTCCTTTTCCTCTGTTCCTATTGGTAATAGGAATAAAGTCAATTTTAATAGAGTTTTGTGCTTTAATTTAAATTGCAGAAGTAAATTAAAAATAACAATGGTGCGTACACAACATCTGGTTGTTCTCAGCTTGCTTCATTATTTGCTCTCAAGTTTGTTTTTTATTCTTTCTGCGGAAACTATGATTGTATGAACTTCACTAGATTCTTGCCCTTCGATTATACTTCGACCATCAACAGAAGTAGTGTAGTCTCTACTTCTTTGTTGTTTTGCTTTAAGAGTTCCATCCAGACCGGAATTATTTCTTGCATCAGTCACCCTCGTACCAATCGCAACATCAATAGGTTTTTTGTCCTTTTCCTGTTACGTGTCTGTATCCACAAGCTTTTCAACAGGTCGATGACCATAGTTTGAACCGTTTCCGCTTGGTTTACGAAGAACGAGAGGTTACTGTCGATATACTACAAGAAAGATTTCGTTCCAACTGGTCCAACAGGAACTAGATTCAATTGTTATGGATTTCAGAACAAAAAACATGAAATATTATTTAATTTCAGAAAAAAAGCAGCTTTCTTGACTCAGATTTGTGGCTTTTGAACGATAGCTTGGTCACAAATAGCAATCTAACATACTGTAAAACACAGAAGTCATTTACCTACCTAACAATTTAACAAATTTTTAGTGTTTCAGTGTAAAAGAAATTGTATAAACTAGTAATTTTGCTCAAAGTTTACCCCTCTCTTCGAAGAATCCGCCTTTCACGACATATTCAATCGCTTGACTTTTAAAAAGTGTAGATATTTTAGACTGCGTTTTACTGAAAATTATTCTTCTTACTTCGACATAACATATTTTTTTTTGTTTCTCTGAGTAACAACTGCTCATAACATGAGCACCGTCATATAGTTGGGCTTTGCATTTTCTGGTATTAATACCCACTTTTCCAATATTTTTTTCGCTATTACAATTCCATTTTGATCTTTTACTTTAAAAAATTCTAAGAACTTATCTTTCATCTTCTTGACGATTGCAAGGAGTGTGTGGATGTACAATTCACAGGTATAGCAGTAAACTCCACTCACACAAATTAATTAACTATGCGGAAAGCAGCGTTGCGAGAGCACGTGGGCTCTATTGTCAACCGTGTTACCGATCGGTAACACAAGCCCACGATGCTCTCGAAACGCTGCGATTCGCATAATTAATTAATTTGTGTGAGTGGAGTTTACTGCTATACCTGTGAATTCATCTTCTTGAATTTGCATTCTTTCCTTCTTCATAACTAATTATCAAGCTCATTTAATCGACTTTTGAGAGGTCTTAAATTGTGTATGCAATTAAGGTAAAAAATTGACTCTTGCTAGTTTTCAATACTAACATTTTTGTAATATTTTAGCAAGTTGTTAAATTGCAGAGCTTAAATAATTTATAGTTCCTTTAAGTTACATAATTAGTGAACTTTACTAGATCATTGCAAGAAACCCTATTATGAAGTTAGCTTCGTTTTCCGGTCCTATACTCAGAAAACTTTAGACATCCTGTATAGTCAAACGTCAAACTCGTAAATGTAATAAAATTTCATTTTAATAAAACGACGCCAGCACACAAAACAAACGTCAACTGTTTGGAATTTTTGTCGCGAAAATAAAGAGGAGAAAGATAAGCACCCTCCCCTTGTCTCCTTCATCCTTCCATTCCCGGTCGCAATTTTTAGGCGCCGCTACACGCTTTCACCCGTTTTGCAGTCCTTCGGCGTCCCCTTTCTAACTTTCATCCAACATCTGCGAACTGTACATTCGTCTTTTCGTGAAAACAAAAACGCTTCACCGTTCTAGCAGACGGAAAGAGACGCGAAGGGGAACATTTCTCGTCTTTCGCTGAATACCGAAGATATCTTTTTTCGTTGTAGGGCTTGTTCCCTGCCTTCCATGCGAAATGGAAACGATTCTTTCTAGTAGGTATTGATGTACAGTCGCAGAAGAGATTAATGTCGCCCTTTTTGACAAATATGTAGTGCGTTTCTTTCTAAAGGTATTCTAATTCTCCTATTTCTGCAGAGCACTTTCAAAACCATGCTCCAAAACTATACATAGTTGATAGGTGACAGTTAGCATTCTTATTTGTGTTACTTTGTTTTCTATTTCGTCTTTTGGCTACTACTTAGCAAATAGGTGCTCTTTTTAAAACAAACAATTGCTCATTATCGTATTTACTGTGTAACAATACACAACCACTGCCAAGTACCGAGGAAGAATGTCCTGTTTCTTTTTTGAAGATATGTGGTAGTCTTACAAGGAACGATCCCAAATCCGAAAACTCAAAAAAAATTATGAAACATTGGCAACGTATATGTATAGGTACGTACTACGAATTTTTTTTGCGGAATAACATTCTGAGTGAGTGAAATGAATTTTTGAAAATTGGAAATCTTCCCATGCGCACAACTTGCTAATGGTAAGAAGTAGAGGAGGAAGACAAAAATTGTTTGTTTGCATGAGTTTTATTAAGCAGCTAAGAGAAATGTAAACATAAAATTTTGATATATATTCTCATAGCTGAAGCTTAAAATTTAAATAATATCGAACATATTATTTTTCTTATACAATGCAGATGCAAGCTGTTTTGTAGTAATGTAAAATCTTTTATTAACTACATCTACTGTATTAGCGCCACTAGTCATTATTGGCATTGTTGGCGTTATTGTTTTCTACCAAAAAGATACAGGTTATCGAAGGAAGCAATATTCGATCGGTAAACGGTAACCATATTTTTGCAAAAACGATAAAATGATATGAGATAAGAATGTAGTACATATATAGTTTACCACACGTAACAATAGGTATTCATCAGCTTTGTAGGAGACCTGTAGTGTTGAAAATGGTCGACAAAAGCATTATATATGTAATTCGTTTGCTCATGGTACCGTTCGAAATTGCCAATAATAACAATGGGACACCTAGCAATACCAAAGAAGTCAAATTGCACAACATAATAAAAAAAATTTCTTCATGCTCAAGGAGAAAAATCGATTTCATTGAAGAAGAAGAATGTGTATTAAAAGAAGGAGATATTATAACTTTATAATACAAAACCAATGCTCTTGCGCATTGTAAAAGGCGGCAGAAAATACGACTTGCGTTGATTACCATTCAGCAAGTGTTTCGCAACCGTAAATGTTGAAATCATATTGTGACATAACAATTTGCGATTTGTTCCTGCTTGTATTATTCTGCAGAATTATTAATTTTTTTTATTTTTTCTTGGTGTCCTGGTACATTAAAAGATAGTAATCCATCCAACAAACATGTGAAAATATTAACGATACTGAAAACTGAAAACTACATCAATGATATAACCTCTTGATATCTTGTCTTATTATAATGTTGTATATGATTTTCGTATAAGGAAAAACTTTAAATTACAATCTCTTATTCACGATAATGGTCTCAGATAGCAAATATGGAAATATTTTGAAAGACTTTAAGGAGGTGGTCGCCAACCTTCGATGACGGAGATGGAACAAATAGAAGAAGAATTTATGATCAACCTTCGAAGACAAAATATCACGACGTTTTTATTTTCACCTGGTATAAAAAGTAAATGTTAAACAAAGGTTGAATGAAGTCCAGTAACTTTTTATGTCATATAACAAGATTTTGTGCATTGTCCTCATTGGTAGCCATGCCATCATACGACGTGCACGGTACAACAAATTACTATGTTTTCAACATTTCTTTTAGGCATTCATCACCACGCAGAATAATTTATTGTATGTTTAAATATAATACATTTTATATTGCTACATGATTTAATAAAATTGATAGAATAATGCTGATATGTTAGTCTAAAATCTAATACAAAATAGTCAATAAAAGTATTGATGTTAGTTCTTATAATTAATTTGAACGCTGCAACTACAGGTCTGTTACACAATCAACCATTGTTAGACAATGGCGATGCTGTCTGTGCAGTCCAAATATTTTGTAATACATTATACACTGTCCTTGAACACTGCGTACGTAAAATCAGATAGGAAAATTGATACGATACGCCTTGGTTCACGGCAAAAGTTAAAGGCTTTATGAATGTGGAAGAGTTTTGTTTTGGGAAATGGAAAAATACAAGATTGAGTGCGTTTAGAAGACTTCGTCAATTACTTAAACTAAAAGCAGATAAAGCATACCATCATACGCCTGGGTATAAGAACAGAGACGTTAGCCAAAGTTGAATGCATCTACAAATCCAATAACTTTTGCTTTCACATAACAGGATTTTGAGCATTCTCCTCGTTGTTCCATATGTGGTAGCCATACCATCATACGATGGCCATGGTATAATAAATTCCTTTTCAATATCTTTTGAGGCGTTTCATCACCATTCAGAATAATTCATTGCATGTTTAAATATAATAAATTTATTACTAGGTATTCCAACGTATAATAAAATTGACAGGATGACGATACATTATTGTAAACTGTAATGTAAAGTAATTTATAGGGTAAGTATCAATAAAAATATTAATGTTAGTTCACTAAAATTAATTTGAACATTGAAACTGCAGATCTGTCACACAATCAATCCATATTACCTATCATTAATTTCAAACCCATTTACCTGTCGAAAAAAAAATATGTAAAAATATTTATATAATTAACATTCTTTCTTGTCTGGTTAATAAAACTTATTCAAGCAAACAACATTTGCCTTAAAACTTTTCCTCTATCTCCTACCGTTAGCGAGTTATGTGCTTATGGAGAATGGAAAATTTCCAATTTTTTAAAATTTATTTCACCCACTCAGAGTGTTTTTTCCGCAAAAAAGAAATGCGTAGTACATATCTATACATGATCGACATGCTCCCAAAGTTTTATAATTTTCTGAATTTCCGCGTTCGGGATCGTCCTCAGTAAGGTGCAAACAATACGAAGACTATACTGTCTCAAATAGTAGCCACAACGCGCAATCTACATGGAAATCTCCAACCTGCTTCACATTAATTTGACCGATTAACTAATGTGGTGTAAACATAGACAATAGAAGACAATATTGACAACAGACATCTAGAAACGCTCTACTACTGTCATTACTTTCTTTGAACATACAAACTGCCTACAACCTGCACAATCGAAAACGATATTACTGCTTTATACGACTGTACATCGTATCTGCGACTTGCGTGCAAAATTGAATTCTCTCGCGTTACCGGGACGCGACGTCAGAGGCACGAAGCATTAGAAAGACGATCGTCCTATGTAGAATTGCTGTTTTCGTACGTAGAGGATGTCGCTGGCTTGTACGTTGTGGGAATTTGGCGGCGAACGTCTTTCGAACGAATTTTCTGGGTTCGAGAGCTTCGAACAAAGACGTATTGTAGGGGTGAAGCTTTGATATACAACAGGGTTGTCACCATAAGAAGACGCATACCTACGTTGACCATAATTTCTTTTTATAGAAAAGAAGTACATTAAGTTTTTTTGCAATTTAACCATTTTTCAAAGAAGAAACATGTTAATTATATAAAATGTCTACCGGTGTGAAGTTAACAATAGATTTCAGCAATAGAAAATCAATCTCAGTTCGTTACATTTAACTCGTACTTCTTAAAGACTGGGTTATTGCCGATGTCGGAGACAACTCGTCGGGAGAATTTTAAGATGTAAACAAGTTTATAACAAATTTTATAAACAATTAAAGTTAGCCATACCATCTATCAATACAGTAGGTAAAGAATCATCTTTTTCCGTAGTGATCACCACATGTAATTCACGATTTCTGCACACTAAGCCATTGCAAGAATAGAAAGCAACCCCCCCGAAAAGTTTTAAAACGTAAATATTTTGGTAACAAATTTTATAAACAATTGAAGTTGGGTACCCTATTCGTTTATGGAATAGGTAAAGAATTATTCTTTTCGCAGTGTTCGCCACCTTTTATTTGAGAAGTCTGCTCACAAAGCTATTGCCACAGGAAAGGGGAGTCCGTCAAAAAAGTTTACAAATGTAAACATTTTTGTAACAATTTTTATAAACAATTGAAGTTGGGTATTTACACGTTAATTAAATTATTACTACTTGCTCCCAGATACTTTAAACGTTGAATCCAACTATCTTCACTATTCTTTTCTTTATTCGCAGGTATCGTAGTAAACACACCACACAAATTAATAATTTATTCGAAACGCAATATTTCGAGAGCAATGGATTCTCATTGTCAACCGAGTCTCTGACTGAATAGTATACAAGTATATGAGTATGTAATATTTCCGACGTAGACCTAACTAGTTCTAATTACTAACTTTTATATTACATCTATTAAAAATATATCACCATGCAATATTTCCTGTTTAAACGGGCTGAAAAACCTTTTAAGCAATCCCAAAGATACACTGGATATAAATAAAATGTTAATTTTTAAAGTCCCAAACCTGGGGTACGTCAATTATGGCAGTAGATATTTTTATGAAAGTGATGTTGATATTATTACTATGTTAGTTTTAACGCTTTTAACTTTCAAAACTGTACACGAGAAAATTTTCAACTTTGCAAAGCTACGTATTCCTTGCACAGTTTAATTCGCTTTAAATGTCCGAAATATCATTAAATTTTAAAACGGTTCCCGCATCCGAATACATATTTTCTTTTATTGCACCCCATTCATTTCCAGTAGAGGACGAATATCAACGATCACATCGCAGAATCTATTATTACACCCCTCTTCCCTTCTTTCTTTAAAAAAAGCGACGATCCAGAGCCGCGATTTTTTACAGTTACGAGTCTGATTGCGATACAGCATCGTTAAATCGAGGTTAAGGGGATCTCGAAAGAAGATTTCGAGCATCTAAAAACAATATCTCGACGGCTGGCTGGGTGGTTGTTCGGTCGAAAACTGACGGCGACACGTTTTGGTCGTGCCCGATCCCACGAATCCGTTTTTAACGTCGAAACTTCGTCCGACTTCCAGTCCCCCTTTTAGCGCCAGTCACGTCGAATTATAGCTCGTTCTTCGGAACGAGTTACGATACGAGTCGAAAGTTTGGAAGCGAACGTAGCCCATATCGTAATTTTATGAGCAATTAGGGGACGAGGCTGATGGTTTGCCGAAGAACTTTTTAATTTTATTTCCATATATCTCAAGTTGGAGAAAACGGGGAAGGTATCCGGCAGAGATGTCGAAGGAATGAAGGAATAACGAGAGGAAATATGTCATAAAAAATGGTGTTCGGGAAAATTAAGTTCCCCGATCGAATAAGCTGCCAATCAGATCCTTTTTGAGTATGGTGAAGTTATAAAAGCAAATAAAATAGGATTAACTAAGATTAATGGATCGATAAATGAAATGTTACAACACGTTTTATCTCTCCAGCTCTTCAGCTAAAAAAAGTATAGGTAGACATACTTAACTTTCTTTCTTGTCTGCTTAGTAAAACTCATTCCAATAAACAATTTTTGTCTTAAGCAAAATTGCGTAGTACGCACCTGTATGAAATCTAGAAACAAAATGTTACTGTGTTGTTGTCTTTACTTTATATATATATATATTATACCCTACGTGATCATTTCCCGACATCATTTATGTGGTACATGGTTTGTTGGATTATATATATATATACATTGTAATGATATGAAATATTCTCTATTAATAATTTTTTAAAATTTTACTAGTTTACCTATTCCAGATATTTTCTCGTCACCGTTTGGTTCACGCCGTTATTTTTATTATGGTCGATGTTATAGTTGGAGTCAAAGTACCGTTAGTACTCCCTTTTTATGGAATTTTAGCACAGATGTTCAATCTATACAGTTTCTTTCTAAATTTTTACAGATATCTACTTTGGGTATTCTTTATTAACTTATAATTCACAATTTTCATGTTTAAAAAAAAAAGAGTCCATTTGGCAACGTTGGCAGAGGAGTAAACTACACCATCGTTTATTATATATATCGCTTTTCGTCAACATAATTTTTATATATAAATATATTCTTCCTATTTCATTCTTAAAAGACGTTTAATATACTGTACTCACACATTTTAATCACATTGTATAAATATGTATCATTACGAAATTATATCTCACAATCTTCAAAATTTCTCGTACGACGGAAGGATAGCACGACTGGCAGCATCTACTTCTATATAATTTCATTCATATCAAGTACTGTGTGCCTACTATATAGACAAACAAATGTGTTACTGTGGATATAAACAAACATCGTGTCAAAGTCACATATATTGACATCGTCTCTCCTGAGAATAAGCAGTTATTTTCTGATACAAATACTTAGTTTATGAAAATCTTCGAATATATCCAGTCATAAAGTGTAACAACTGATACTACAATAAAAATCTGGAAGCTCCGGACACATTTATTAGAAGCCGAAGACCAGTACACCTAAAAGACGAGAAATCACGTGCGAGTGAGTACGATAACAAAAATTAAGACGTCGAATCTTCATAAATTCTCAAAATTATTTGTATTTATTGCCCTCATTTTGATTCGTACATTAATTAGAATATTTAAAAATTAGCCAGACAGGGATTGCCTTAGGTTTTCTGCAAAAAAAGGATATTTTGTCAAAAAAGCGGTATATATATTTTTGATTTGTTAATATATTTATTTTTACAAACTTACGTTTGGTTATTTTAATTAGAAAACACTATTATTTAATTTAAAAAACAAAAGAACAAAATTTAAATCAAAGAACCCAAAAAACTAAAGAGCCTGAGATTTTCCACCACAATATATTATACCTTACGTGATTACTAATATAGTTCCCAGCGACCAAATACAACAGGATAGAACTAGTCGACAAATACGACGGCGACCTGAAATCGGAAAAATGGAATCGGCAAAAGATGGCGCACGAAGTTTGAAATGGTTTCATTGGTTTGCAGGAGCAACTTTTTTATAGCAACTGTCAAAATGTTAGAGGTCTACTGTTAATAGTTATTGTTTAACAGTGTGTTTTGTGTAGCAAGTCAGGAGGTTTCGGAAAATGGATGAAATCGAATTTCATGCAGTGATAAAACACTTTTGGATGGCTGGGAAAAAAGCCACAGAAATTCTAAATATTTGCTAGAGGTTCATGGCGGATGTACTCCATCATTTTCGACCAATAGCTTCTGGGTGAAACAGTTCAAACATGGCCGCACAAGCGCAAGTGACCAACCACGCGGTGAGCGCAAAGAAACCCCTATCAACGATGATGTAGTGTTAGCCGATCGCCGATTGAGGCTGGAAGAGATAGCAGAAACAACAGGCATCTCAGGAGAATGCGTTAGCCATATTCTACACGAAATTTTGAGTATGAAAAAGCTTTCGCCATGATGGGTACCGTGTTTGTTCACACCATAACAAAAACGAAATCGGGTGACCGTTTGGGAGAATTGTTTGGCCAGGACCCAACGCAATCTTCGTGCGTTTCGTAACCCTGGATGAGACTTGGATCCATCACTACATACCGGAGACCAAGGAACAGTGGAACCAGTGGACTTTTCCAGGCGAATCGGCTCCAAAGAAAGCAAAGACCGTTCCATCGGCCGGACCATTTTTTGGGATTCCCAAGGTGTGATCCACATCGAGTATCTGCAGAAGGCAAGTACGACCACGGGACAATACTACAGTGATTTATTGATCCGATTCGATGCAGCATTGAAAGAGAAACGACCTCATTTACGGCGGAAGAAAGTGCTTTTCCAACACGACAATGCACCGGCTCATTCATCCCGCGTCGTGGTATTCAAATTGAATGAGTTGCGCTACGAATTAGTCTCTCATCCCCCACATTCATCGGACCTAGCCCCCAGCGACTTTCTTCTATTCCCAAACCTGAAAAGATCACTGGAAAGAAAGGGATTTGCCTAAAATGAGGAGGTCATCGCCGCTACAGATGACTATTTTGCAGACCTCGAAACATCCTACTTTTCAGACTTCTTGAAGAGTCTGGAGTACCGTTTGAAAAAGTGTATTGATCTTTGAAGAGACTGCATTGAAAAATTAAAATAAAAAACCACGCCAATACCGTGTTTTTCTTGTCGATTCTGGAAACATTTCAGGTCGCCCTCGTATGTATGTAGTATATTTGGGCGACGAGATAAAAATAAGCAAAGACAATCAGACTGGTGAGGTAACCAGACGAATTACCCTGGGATGGCCGGTATACGTAAAAATGAGGTACATCTTCAAAGCAAATATCCTACTCTGCCTGAAGAGGAAGGTATTTGATGTATCTTACCGGTTATGACCTATGGCGCAGAGGTTTTAACGTTAACGAAAACAACCGCAGAAAATTCCAGAGTGGCGCAAAGGGAAATAGAGAGGTCGATTTTGGGCTTGACTTTGAAGAACCGAATTAGGGATGAGGAGATACGTCGACGTACTGGAGTGGATGACATTGTGCAACAAGTCGCAAGGACGAAGCGGATATGTGCTGGATATATCGTTAGAGGAGTGGACGGAAGATAGACTAAAAACTTGTAGAATGGAGACCAAGAGCCATCACAAGTAGCCGAGGTAGACCTCCCACCCGATGAGGAATGACAATCTGAAGAGAATGACAACAAACTTGATAGCAATAGCTGAGAACAGAGAGAACTAAAAGCGTTTGCAGGAGGCCTGTGTCCAACAATGGACCTGAAAAATGATTGAAATGATGATGATTATATCCTAACAGAACCTGTTTCATTAATTTAACATTCGTCGTTACCTCAATGTATACATCCAAATCACGCGCAAATATCCATCATATACAAAATATATTTACGTATGCCCACAATTTTACGCAACCCTCTTTGACTAAACGATCGAAAATGAGGCGCCATCTTTCGCCGCAATCTAGAAACTAATTATACGACCCTGGTGCCGACCTTTTCCTAAGATCGAATAGTTTACCTTAATCAATTAGCATAAGATAATTTACGTAAGACAGATAGGTGAACCTAAACAACCGAAGTGAGCTTCGAAATAACGGTGCCGGCTGCCTATAGCGTTGTAAACTATCTTGTTTGTAGTGCAAATATTACAGTTTTCGCCGCCTCATTTCAATTACATTGCCGTAGATACCGAATATAAGAAGAATAAGTGCAGAAAATATTCGCAGAATCGAAATGATATTTCTTTAAAATTTACCCCGAAATCGTACGCCTATTATAAAATAATTCCACCCGATCTACTCAAGCAATTTCCAGAGCCGGCGAAGTAACTAATGTACCTTTTAAGCGACGTAATTAATTAACACTGAAGAGTGGCGGTATAAGGCACTAGACAGCGTTAAAAGTTAAATTCTCATGCCCGGCACTTCGTCTACAGGAATTTTTGAACTATTAGACTGTAATTTAGTGGAAGTACGCGGATCTTACTTCCGGCGAGGTCAGACCAGCTAAAAGGAGACGGCGATAGTGCACATAAAAATTCATGGGAATAAATTGTCAGATATGTACTACTATTACTACCACCACTAGCGGTTGGCACTGTTGGTGGTACTTTAAAGTTAGTTGTATGGGTAGCAGTAATGCCAGTCGAGTTATTACCAGCGCAAAGTTGGATTACTAGAAAGGAAAAAAAGGAAGGCAGAACTGGAGAAGAAAAATAAAAAGTTCGAGGAGAGTAGTTAAAATTTAAAATGTATATTCAAAGTAGGTTATGCTCCTCTTCACTATTAAAAGATAGAACGCAGAGATGAATTTAAATTGAAATTATTACTAATACAATAAGAATTTCAATTATTAACTCGAATTAGTTCTAAGATGAACTTTTCTTTAATCTATCGACCCTCCTAAAGTTACGTTTAATTTAAATTAGTCAACTTTACAACTCACTACGTTTACTATAAATAAACTTCAGAGTTCCATCGTACTATTCGTCTGCTTTCGCCAATAAATAGGCTTTATATAAATATCTGCTATCCAGGACCGTACTCATTAGTTTCTCAGAGAAATATTAATTAAAAAATTGTTCCTGTGGGTAATAAATTTTCAATTCTTTTTTATGCAATCTACCTATATTACATAATTTCGATTCCACATATAATATTGAAAATTGTACCACCGGATTAAAATTCAGATTATAGTCACCATGGAATGGCGCTAAAAATAATTTATTTGAGAATAATATGTAAAGGAAACAAAATTAAATCATTACATAAAGGATCATATAAAGTAATAAAGGAGAATTTGTCTAACGTAGCATTAAAAATAAACTGTAATGTTGCAGAAGTTCAAGAGTCGGGTAAAGAAATATTGTAGCCAATGATGTGCCGAATTTGAGTATGACGCCGCATAACTGTAATAGGTACTCCATAGATATGCGAAAAGTATCCAGATCGATTGCGTTTTTACGTACATATAAATTTCTTCATATGTATGTACAGACGTCATATAAGGATAAATATTTATGAGTTTGGGAATGAACATTATATTAATATTTAAATTTCAGAGAATAATATGCAATTTGTTTTAATATTTAAAACATTTTCCATATTTTCTTCTGTGAAATTTATCCGTTTAGATCTCAATATATCTTTAAAAACTCAGAAAATGCCATTCTATATCGTCTCCTTGTTAAAGGCACATAGTTAAAACGTAACTAAAGTAAATTACACTTTTCAATTAGATTCTGCTTTAATATTTTTCTTTCAGAGAATTGTCTTGATACATCTAAGTCAGAATCTCTTTAAAAAATAATATGTACGTTTTCTTTAAGGCGAAGCCCAAAATTGCTTTCAGTAACACATAAACTGCCCTAACACGTTACTACAGGAACGAGGGGAAAGGATAAAGTAAAATACTGTTCCTTGTAGAGAGGTACCTGTGAAAGCGCTTTACGTCAAATTTGTTGAAACAAAGCTAGTAATTTATCTACATCAGTAGATTCATTCTGAACAAATTCCCAAATTCTCGTATGTTTGGATAAGTTTCCTTGAACACTGTGCCTGCCTTCCACATATATGTCACTGCATCAGTAACTAATAAAAGGATCCTATGTCTTTGATTTTTGGTAAAGTTGATAAACATTTTCTAAACTTTCATCAGCAATGTCTCTTATAATTTCAGTGTTAATCTGAATCGGGAAGAGTCTGATGTATTACATAAGGCGTGGAAAGGGTATTTGAAAATACAAAAGTTCAATATATCGGCAACCTACCTTGTAATGTTGGTTACAGATGGGGATTCGAACATGGTTAAAGCTGGAAAGTTACTAAAATAATCTATTTCTTCATATAACCTGTTTGCTCCATGCATGTGATCTTGTAACCAAATTTATTACAAACTATTATCCAAAAGTAGATCAATCTATAGTTTGCACCAAAAAAAAATTTTATCAAACCTCCAAAACGTCTTCGTGAATTTAAACGAACTTGTGCGGGTATTCCTCAGCCTCCACAGCCGATATTGATGAGACGAGAAACGTGGCTTAAACCTATTTTATATTACGGGAAATTTTACACATTATTAAACCTTATGTCTTACGCCCAAGCAATTTCATTAAGCCAGCGGCTGGTTTCAGAGACCGAAATACATACACAAATAGACCAAACTTCCGAAAATTATTCAACTCTTTTAAATACTATTTTCAAACTAGAGATCACCAAGCTGTCATCACATAAAGTGCTAAATATAGTAGATTACCCCAAAACCTCGTTAGGCAGTCTAACACATCTAAATTAAACCCCGATTTTTAAACTATAGTGCGTATAGACAAGAGTTTAACTGAAAACCGAGAGTGCGAATATAATGCGAACGACCTTCTTAAATTCGCGAACACCGCATCGTTAGACGCAGAATGCTGCTTTTCCTAATACACCAATATATTTTAACCCCGCTGTAGGAGTATGTCATCAGCACTGGAGGGCGTGTCAACGACACAGTACTACTGCGAATTTTTGCGTCACCCTTCTTCAACAACACAATGAAACCAAAATAGTCCTTAGTTTATTATATTATATTATATTATATTATATTATATTATATTATATTATATTATATTATATTATATTATATTATATTATATTATATTATATTATATTATATTATATTATATTATATTATATTATATTATATTATATTATATTATATTATATTATATTATATTATATTATATTATATTATATTATATTATATTATATTATATTATATTATATTATATTATATTATATTATATTATATTATATTATATTATATTATATTATATTATATTATATTATATTATATTATATTATATTATATTATATTATATTATATTATATTATATTATATTATATTATATTATATTATATTATATTATATTATATTATATTATATTATATTATATTATATTATATTATATTATATTATATTATATTATATTATATTATATTATATTATATTATATTATATTATATTATATTATATTATATTATATTATATTATATTATATTATATTATATTATATTATATTATATTATATTATATTATATTATATTATATTATATTATATTATATTATATTATATTATATTATATTATATTATATTATATTATATTATATTATATTATATTATATTATATTATATTATATTATATTATATTATATTATATTATATTATATTATATTATATTATATTATATTATATTATATTATATTATATTATATTATATTATATTATATTATATTATATTATATTATATTATATTATATTATATTATATTATATTATATTATATTATATTATATTATATTATATTGTATTATATTATATTATATTATATTATATTATATTATATTATATTATATTATATTATATTGTATTATATTATATTATATTATATTATATTATATTATATTATATTATATTATATTATAGTATTATCTAGAGACCGGATTATATTCAAAGAAAAACTGGAATGTATGCGATTTTTGAGAAGATGTGCATAAACCTGGGGCATATATGCAAAAAAAATTGTGACAATATGCAAATTGTTTACATAAAATAAATAAGAGCGGAAATTTAAACATTAACTTTATTGCACAACATTTCTTTACAACGTATTTGTAAACCAATTTATAATTAAATGTTTCTCAAAATTGTGTAAAAGAAAGTTTTGTCTTCTATCAGAATACATATGATGCGAAATAGAAAAGCTTCTTTCAACATACACACATGTAACAATGGCACATGGTGCAATACATTCTAAACTAAAATTAAAGTCGAAATCGGTTACTGTTTCACCTTCCAAAATTTCTTTCTTCAATTTCAAATACCCCGCATTTTTATTTATCACTTTTTAAATTTATCTTATATAGAATTACCTATTGCATCCTTAACCCTCCTACATAGCACATCAAATTCGTCTACTATTTCGACTGATTCCGAGAGCGACATCCCTTGCGTTTCTAGTTTACGAATGGAACTTGAAACAAAGCTATAATTTGATTTAATATACAAAAGGTTTTGTTGCAATTCTGTTGATGTTACAGTGATTTCAAGAATTACATTTTTTATTCCTTCAAAATTATCGACGTAAAAAATTGCAGCATCTTTTTACAGGTTTCTAGAGCAATGCAGTCAACAGTGATTTCAAGAATTACATTTTCTATTCCTTCAAAATTATCGGCGTAAAAAATTGCAGCGTCTTTTTACAGGTTTCTAGAGCAATGCAGTCAACAGTGATTTCAAGGATTACATTTTTTATTCCTTCAAAATTATCGGCGTAAAAAATTGCAGCGTCTAACCATGTACCCCATCTCGTAATAATCGGTTCAGGAGGCAACTTAACACCGGGAAGTCGCTCCTTATAAAATTGGATTCGTAAAGGTGCTTTTAAAAGTACTTTTTTGACATTGCTAACTAAATCATTAATCAAAAGAAATTGGTTCCTAATGTCCTCGGCTACACGATTGAACCCATGAGCTAAACAAGTGGTATGAATAATGTTACTATAAAAAATGTTTAAATTTTGCGCGGCTTTTATCATGTATGGTGCAGCGTCGGATAACATTAGTAAAATGTTTCCACAAGGTATAGGTTCTGAGTTTCGCGAAGTTGATGCTACACATTGATATATAGATTGCTGCACACATGCAGATCGTTTTAGTTTTTCACTTTTTCCAATATGTGATGGAGTTCTAGCGTGTTGATCAATTAGGTATTTCCTCTCACATGAGCCCTACAACAACAATTGTTATTTTATATCAAAACTTAAAGAATTTAAAAACAATTGTAAAGCTTTTAGTAAAATTAAACTTGCCAGTTTACTGCAGGGTCGACAAAATATTTTGTCGCCATCCTTTACCAGTTCAAGATACGGTTTAATCCATAAAGAAATTTTGTTCGCTATACTCATTGTATGTACGCACAGTATTCAAAAACGTAACACAATTACATGCTGTTTCGCTCAAAGATATTCAATGAATGAATAGTCAAATGTAAAAGATTTATCGTTCTGAGAATTATCCATTGTTGATCTACATTAGGAATTACTAGGAATTTTTACTAATAGAAAGGATAAGGAAAAGCCTAAATATGCAATATATGGAACTTTTGTAAAAATATGCATAGAAATGCCTAAATATGCAATATATGCAATCACTAATTAGCGCTAATTAACTTCAATTAGTGTAATACGTCTGCATATATGTAGACCATAATTAAAGATATGCAAAAAATAAAATATATGCAATATGCATATAATCCGGTCTCTCGTATTATCTCTCTAGCATGTAAGCTGTTTATACCGCATCTGTGTAAAATACTTTATTTTATTTGCAGATTAATATAACTAGGATCGTAATTAGCTAAATTAACCCAACTCTATTTTTAGGTAAACAAATACACCAAGGGTATAATTGAAAAGAGTCCTTAACGTACGTAACAGTTTTTACTCATAAGTTGTTTTTAGAAATGAAAAAGGTAGATCTTGTAATAAAAAATATATATACAGACGTCCAGCTCGGTACCTAAATGATAACTATTGTATGTTCGATATTCGTCCATCTTCATTGTAAAACGACTGCTATAAACACAAACACATCTCTTCGCAACGGCGAATTATCTCGACCGTACCGGTACTGTTGGTAGTGAAGGAGCCCTCTTAATATTTGATTGAAAGATAAATAAATCTATTCGCGTAGCAATTCTATTTTTACGTGTGCGCTGTTATTGATTTTGCCGATTCGACTCTCGACAGACGGCTGAATACTATGCGGATGATTCTACCCGCTTCGTTTAGACGCGTCGCCGTGTTAGCGTGGTATCTTTAGACTCCAACCGACATTACTACACAAGCTTCGGATCCCATACGACGAACGGAACTTCCAACTTCAATCGAAGGTAGTAGCTTCGACGTTTTCGTTTACTGTAGCATTTTTTCTACGTTTGTTCTTCTTTGCTTCGCTTTTTCCTATTGGATTTTTTTATATTGTTTTTCGGATGTAGCAATTCATGTTTCATATACAATTTGCATTTTCAGACGAATTTCTTTTTTTTGATATTTGACTATAAATTGTTGTACCCATCTCTTCACTTTTTTCTTCAAGTAATTTCTTCCCTCTAATTCAGGGATTCCCAAATTTTATTAGTCCACACCGCGCTTGCGTAAATCAAGCACAGAAATGAAAGCAACTCTTAAAATAAACCTCACAATGTGAAGCTCACATCTTTAAAACTGAGTAACAAAACCCATCTGACTAAAATATGAAAATACAAAACAAAAGTGAAATAAAAACGTTCGACAAGTTAATGTTACATGTGGGCTTGCTGATCGCGACACATTCTTTGAGAACACCGAATAAGGTTTAACCGATTTTTGAACGGTATTTGCTTTTTATTACAATTGTAGTTAAAAATCCGGCTTCACATAAATAGGTTGCCTCATAGAGAACGAAGATTCTTACAGCCTTTCAATTCAGCGTTGCATATTCATTTTTGATTGATATATAAAACTCCACTAAATCAGAAAAAAATAAGTTTTGTTTTCAGACTGTTGTCGTAAGAGAGTTCCATTAGACTCTCTTTTTCCTACGAAGTGAGTTCTGGTGGAGTTTTCGATATTTGTCTTCCTCAGCAAGCTTTGTGAAATAACGACTTTATTGCGGACAAATATTTCTACAGTTCAAAAAACACTTGATCTCTTGAACGCCATCTTTATAATTTTTTTGATCCACAACAGCAGCTTTTTTCTAGTTTAGCGACCTTCTCGAAAAGTTTCAAAATGTGCATGCCATTGACTTCCATTCAGCCGTGAAATTCAGCTTGTTACATATATATGGCACAAACACGCTAGTTTCGGCAAAAAGTCAGGTTCGTTAAAAATGAAGTTTTCGTGACCTTCCTCTTGCAGAAAAATGTGAATTTCTTAGTGTATGCCGCTCGAATACATGGGATAACACGTTGCTACATGAAAACTAAAGTGAACTGTAGTACTATATTCATCCCCCATATATATGCATTACTTTTTGAAAAAATTGCCTTCAGTGATCTGGTTTATGTAGTTTACTGTGATATGTTCTAATACCAAATTCTGTATGAGTGCTTCCTTATGGATGATGCAACAGTTCCATAGCGACCACACATTGATCGAACTCCATCACAGCACGTACCGATCCAAATCATTTTTGGTTATAAACTTGCCAAGAATCTCAAGTAAGTTTTGAGCCTTTACGCTTCCAATGATACTTTTGCAGAATAGAAGGCCTTCATGAATAGTATTATCATCCACGAAACGTACATAAGAGCTTGCGTCTTTGTTACTGTTTGTAACCTTGTCAAGTTGCGGACTAAATTCCGTGTCTTTTATTGATCATTGTGATCCTGAGCTAAATAATAGGTTCTTCGATTAATAGTGTTGTTGGACAAAGGCACCTTTGAAACTAATTTCCCCGACAATACTCCCAGCATAATATTAATCGTGTCAAGAGCAGCTGGTGGAATAAGCTATTCCGTGATGATGTAAAGCTTTTTGCACTTTGCCACTCCGTATGCTAACAGTGCGATTGCTTGGTACTAGGGCTTATTTAGTAAACACACTTTTTTGCTTTTAGAAATCTTATAAATTCCTACTAAAGAAATCACGAAATCTTTCAACCATGTTAGTGTGATTGCTTTCAAGATGCCGCTTTATTTTACTTGGGAAGGTATACTTCTACCGAAGTAACGCCAAATTTTTAATGGTTATCGATGGTTTGCGATATTAGCGTTTCTTTGCTATCCCACTACTTGATGCTTGCTCATTCACATTTAAACTGCCAACTTGTTTTTTTTATTGAAAACCTTTGAATTTCACTACAACTTTACGAAAACATAAGCCGGACGCTTCTCTGGTACCGGGCGTCTTAGAACCATTCAATTTACTTCTCAGAAGATGTTTACTTTTTGATTATTCAGGAAGTGAACTGGTTCGCCAAAGTGCTGTCATATCTATACTAGTCGTCCCATCTACTTAAAACTTTCTCGAAACTTCGACAAATATGCTATGTAAGTCTGCTAGAAAGTTCTATAAACTTCACGAAAGCTCCGTACCCTTCCGGAATAGTCTATGCGCTTCAAGAAACTTTCATATTTGTCCAAGTTTTACAAGATACGAAAAGGATCTAGTCTAGCCGTTCTATAAAATTATATAGGTTTCGGAATGATCATTCTAGAATGTACCAGACCGCTATGTTTGTCCACGTTTGCAGTAGCGCCTTGCGGAGCCCCGATTTACTTTCTACGGCGTCAGCTTAAGAAACCTCTGCTTTAATTCAAGACCTATTCCACAATATCAAATAAACAGCAGACACGTAAGAATATATTTACTTCGCTTTAGACTTCTTGTACAAGATTATATTTACCGATCGAAGGTTTAAATTCCATCCAGTTTGAGCAGTCTAAGCCTTGAGAGGATTAGGCTAGTATTTTCTCTTCTATTTCGGCAACAAAAACAGACGCCACTTTTGCGCGTTTACTAACGCACCCTTAAACTAACATCTCGCTTTCTCTACCTCACATTTTATATCCCGAACGTTTCGAAAAAGCGGAAGATAAAACAAACAACGATGATTTTGACGCATATATTATGTAGAACGGGAACAGTTAATACCACATAAAGCATCAGCGACCATAAATCTGCAGCCGAACGTAACGTAACTGGGCTTTCGCTTTGGTGAGAAAGGTAGACTCTCGCTCTGCGCTGCAATCTCTAATTTATAGGATGACAAATTGAATCGGACGAAAGTTGTATCCGTGTCGCACGACCGCGCCCCGTCCTTTTTTTTCGACAATTCTATTTTTTACTCGCGCGCATATACGTATAGATATGCGCATATATCGTCACTGTTGTTTTTCGTTTGTTTCGTTCCATTTTTTCGACGAATATTTCGACGTTATATACACACATACATACAACGTATACGGCAACTAATACATGTCCACGGTTGGAGCTTACGTATGTATGTACATAATTCTGTTAGGGTATACACCTCTGTTGCGTGACAGTGACTGAAATATGCGAAGGCCTAAAAATTTGAGCATGCGACGTTTTGCGGTTGACACGAAGCTTTATTTTTGGCAGACGTATATGGATTATATCACGCGTCTTAAAAGAAAGATTACCTTAAATGTTTTTTTTTGTGAAAAAAATTACAAGAATCATATTTGAGGATAGAATTACCTCCTTTTTTTGCGCATCACAATGCAGATTGTGCCACCATGAATACACCTTGAAAGTGTATGGAGGAGCTGCTTTTTTCAAACACCTGTCAATCCTGAATATGACCTAAACGATATTTTAAATTTAAACAATAACTCGATTAACGATGAGAGCCAACGATCTCTGGAAACACTGTGTCTCGAATATATAATTCATTTGTGTGGTATAGGGTGTATTGAGATATTAGTGCATAATTCAATCACACACTTGAAGTCGCTTTGTTTGTGTCTCTCCAGCCCTATGAATTAAACCGATTTGCTAATGTAAATAGTAAGGTTAAGTTAGTTCGGATATATTTCTAAAGCAATGTATAAACAGTTGTCTCTAAATTCAAGGGAATAATTCCAAAGGAACTATCTAACGAACTATCTAAAAATAGAGCAGAACCTAGATGAAAACCATTTTCAAGAACGGATTTCCAGAGTCTAATAGTGAAAAATTGTTAATAGAAAGTTTAAAAATCGTTAGTCAGTATAAAAAGTTTAGGCATCTAAGCGAAACTCAAATTAGAGGAAAAATCTAAAACAATCCCAGTGTGAAAATATATGACAGACCATCGGTGTTTTTGTTTAATCATATGTATGGACTGTATAGGGTTATAATGTCATACATTAGTACAGCGTTAGGCATCGTTCATATACATAAGTCGATTTCTGTGTGAGCGAATTTTTTCAAACTAAAGGACGAAGAGGTGCATTTGTAGCATATACTGTTATACGAATTTGAAAAGACGTGAGTGCTAAGACTCCACAGAAAAACATTTAGGACGTTTACTTGAACAGTACACCTATTCTCCGTGCAGTTATAAAATGAATTGGTATGTTTTGAAATGGCGATTTCAACCCCGCTTTGGACAGTGTTCCGGTATTGATGAGGACATGGTGTATGCTTTGAAGGAAACCTTGTGTGTACTTCGAAGGAAACCAACCTAAGGATTCAGAAGACAGGATATACATGGATAATTCGACTACATTTTGCTGTTTACGTGAGTACCGTATACTTTAATGAAAGAAATAAGCTGGGCTGTGGTCATTTCTCTCCTTGCACGTAATGAAAAAGAGCCATTTTTGCATGAGAAACGCCTTTTGTACAGCAGCGTACAGCAGAATATAGACCCCATTGTAAAAGCTTACCTGCATCCCCAACACTTTTGTTGTGTGTTTGGTGGAATTGCAAAGGAATTATTCACATTGAGCTACTCCAACACGGCCAATTATTGTGAACAATTCAATAGATGGGATGTGGCTATTACGATAATTCGAGACCATACATCGCCCAGCAAAACTTCAATTGCAATGATAAATCCTGCAGCACCCGCCATATTCATATATTAATAAGGGAAAGCTCTTATTAATTGAATCAATATTAATATTAATATGAAGCTCTTGTTGGTGCTGGTAATGATAAAATCAATCCGATGGTGTACCGGTGTGCACGTTCTGCCGGTAACGGAGAGGTTTTGGGTTCAAATTCTACCGAGTCTGATATTTTTCAGAAATTTAAAACGTTGGAGAATGCTAAAAGAAAATGTAATTTTATCAACTTTAATATCTATACACATATAAATATGCAGTGGTAGCAATGTAAAGTTACTCTGCAAATATTGAGTTTTTCATTTTTTTGTTTTGTTTTTCAAATAGAAAGTATTTGCTCAAGTGGACAATCAACCTTTTTATATCATTTTATTAATTTTTTCCAAATTTATCTCAAACAAGTTAAAATACTTATTCTAACCATAAATACCGTTACACAAAAAATTCATCACAACACAGAAATAATTTTTTATTTATATACTTATAAAAGCAATAAATTTAAATGACAACTTTTACTCCCTTTGGCGTTTGTGCAGGTCTTCAATTTCTTTGCTAAACTAAATAGCACATATGGTGTCTAAGGGAAAATTAACTGTTGCCTTCGCTAGGCTTCTTTAAAGACGCGATGTTAAGGTACGTGATGTGATTGATT
The DNA here is from genome assembly GCA_023509865.1 of Trypoxylus dichotomus. Lineage (NCBI taxonomy): Eukaryota > Metazoa > Arthropoda > Insecta > Coleoptera > Scarabaeidae > Trypoxylus > Trypoxylus dichotomus. The sequence continues at coordinate 27,893,209 of CM042081.1, forward strand.
TAGCTTATTCGAGCAGTCGAATGTATTAGTAAAACACTTGCTTTTTGTAATAAACTTTAATGACTGTGTAGGTACTGTACGGCTACTCTTCGACTACTGTCCGTTAGGGATAGTTTAGAGGATGAGGGCGTACGTGTATTCGTGAAATTTAAAAACAGTGAAACTCAACAGTACCTTTTAGAGCAAGCCATCTTTTTTAGAACAGAACATATATGCTTTCACGGTTTAAGTTCTGGTCCAATCACCTGTATGGCCCTGGTGCCAAATCTTACAGAAAACTGAAATAGACTTGCGTTTAACGGTTTTAGTACCGTTCTTGACACAGTTTTCTAGTAGATTTTCGCTGAAATTTTAATTAATAATATATATCTGACTCACCAACATTAACACATGGACTGAAAAGTCCCGGGCCTGATGATGCCAGTTTTATTGCAGTCACCTTTCTCTCAGTTAGTACTAACCTTCAAAAGACAGCTGTTAAAATTTCATGATATTCTATTCATTAGTTTGTGAGTTATTGTGTTAAGAGTCACGCTATTTTTGTTATTTTCAAAACAATGGATCAAAAACAATTTCGTGTTTTAATTTTACACTGCTTCTTGATGGGAAAAAATATCGTTCAAGCAAAGCAATGGCTTGAAAAGTGTTATGGGGACTCCCCTCCATCAGAAACAACAATAAAACGTTGGTTTGCTGATTTGAAACGTGGTCGTAGAGACACCGATAATGCAGAACGCAGTGGACGTCCAAATGAGGCGGTAACACCAGAAAACATCAAAAAAATCCACAAAATCGTTTTGAATGATCGAAAAGTGAAGTTGCGTGAGTTAGCTGACATCGTAAAGACATCAAAAGAACGTATTGGCTTTATATTGCATGAGCATTTGACTGTCAGAAAGCTCTGTTCAAAGTGGGTGCCGCGTTTGCTCACTGTTGACCAAAAACAAGAACGTGTTGATGATTCTGAGCAGTGTTTGGCCATGTTTAAACGTAACAAACCGGAATTTTTGCATCGATATGTGACAATGGATGAAACATGGATCCATCACTTCACTCCGGAATCAAAACGATCGTCATCTGAGTGGACAGCAGCTGGTGAATCTCGTCCAAAGCGCCCGAAAGCACAACAATCGGCTGGAAAGGTTATGGCCTCGGTATTTTGGGATGTGCGTTGTGTAATATTCATCGACTATCTTGAGAAAGGAAATACCATCAATAGTGAATATTATATAGCGTTATTGGAGCGTTTGAAGGTCGAAATTGCAAAGAAACGACCGCATATGGCAAAGAAAAAAAAATTGTTTCATCAAGACAATCAAAACAATGGCAAAACTACATGAATTAAACTTCGAATTGCTCCCACATCCACCGTATTCGCCAGATTTGGCTCCCAGCGACTACTGGCTGTTCGCAGACCTCAGAAAAGTGCTCGACGGTAAGAAATTTCGCACGAATGAAGAGGTTATCGCTGAAACTGAGACCTATTTTGAGGCAAAAGATAAATCGTTCTACAAAAGTGGTATTGAAATGTTAGAGCGGCGCTGAAATGATTGCGTTGCTCTTGATGGAGATTACGTTGATGAATAAAGCTAATTTTGAATCAAAAAAAACGTGTTTTCTTTGTTAGGCCCGGGACTTTTCAGCCCATGTGTTATATTAAGAAGGTCTCTTTGAATACTTTTAGTTAGTTCCTTTAGTTATTTTAATAAACTCGATCATTTTATTTATTGAACTTCTATACTATTGCGAAACTTTGCTCGCCAAAATTTATTACTTCGCAAATGACCCACCGATCTTATAAAAGTTCCTAGTTCCAAGCCAAGAAGTATTTCACTCGGCTAGATTCCCATTTTATGAAGTCCAGCAGCAATTCAATCTTGTTTTCCCATCACTCCATGAGAATGCTGGGCTTGTTTACTAAGTTCGAAAAGCACAAATATACAATATATGAACTGTAAATTTAACAGTTTATATAAAAAAGAAAGTGGTTGTCGTCAATCAATATTTCAGGTTACGCTTTTGTAACAGTATTTATGACTAATAGGTAACACTGTTGTAGCGTAAATATATGTATGTGTGTTGTAAATTGCACGTAACTTGCCTATAATTTTTGATACCGTTAATCATGATTGATATAATTTAAACATGTATAGGATAAATAGTATCGTTGGAGCATAGTTTAAATCACACCCCGACAACAGGAAACAGATAGCTTCCATTAATTGTAGGAGAGCAAGTTTAGGGGGTATACGAATGGATGTGCCACAAGAATCTATTTTCGGACCATTACTGTTTTTGATTTTTATGAACGACCTTTCGGATTGTATCTACACCTTTTGCTCCAATATTGTCGTCGTCTATATACGTCAACGATATAGATACTAGTGATAACTAAACAGAAAACGGATGCCAGATTAAAATGGATAAATACCAACAAAGAAGGGGACAAAAAAGGCATACGCAAATGTAAGAAGAGAAGCCAAAATATAATAAGAACAGCTAAAAGGGAATGGTTAGAAAATAAAATGGAGAAAATAGAAGAAGAGAGCTACAATCGAGACACAAAATTATTTTACAAGTAGATCAGTGAACAAAATAAAACTTATAAAGGTAAAAGAATAGGAATGAAAGATAAAGATGGAAAGTTAGTAGAAAATAATGTACAGTTCATGGAAGCCCGGAAACTACACTTTAGAGAACTGTTATATGATTTTGATAATAATAGCAGAAGAAACTTAATAGGACAGCATCAACGCAGGTTTATAAAAGGTCGATCAACAACGGACGCCATACACACACTTAAACAAATCATAGAAAAAACGCATACATATGACATAGAAATACAACTATCAACGATATAAAGTTAGTTCTTACTCATCCCGATTTCGAACAATTATTAGCAAATTAATACCAAACATTATCTAACATTAACAAATGAATGTCACTAAATATGTCATATTTCGAAAATAACAAAAAAATAACACAATTTACAATTAGCGAAATTTCTATAGTTCCATATAATCTTGTAATTCCCCTATAACATTTAGCAAAGGTACGAGATGGGAATTACCTAAAACTACATTTCTAAAGAAACCTCTAAACATCTTCAAAACTTTATTTATTATTTTATAAATATATATTATCGAAGTGTACATATCAGTTTATAACAATGCCTAGACGTAAATTGCAATTCGAGGAAGAACAAACAAAAATAACTTATAAAATAAGAGGTAGGGTTTTCAAACCGAGCCATAGCTAAGAAAATAGGACGATCCTATCATCTCGTCAACAATTTTATAAAGTTGGGCAATTCCTACGGCAAAAGTCGCGCTAAGAGACATAACCAAAAACTAAGTAGAAGGCAGCACTCATCGATATTTTGGTTACCTTCTTCTGATAATGTGACCGCGCAACAAATAAAATGTAATTTAAATTTATCAGTAACAGACAGGCATGTACAACAAATTTTATCCGGCAGTAAAGTCGTTAAAAAATGTATCAAAACCACCCTTAAATTGCGCAAAATTATATGGTATCATGTGTCGAACAACGTCATATTTTCTGACGAGAAGAAATTTAACTTGAACGAGCTTGGTGGTTTCATATATTGTTGACACAATTTGCGCAAGCACACTGAAGATGCGAAGAGCCGAAATTTTGGTGGCAGTAGTGTAATGGTTTAGGCGGCTTTTGCCCACTATTAGCGAGTTTTGTCCATAAATAATATTATTTTATCATTATGCGTATTTTCTTATTTGACTCCTCTACTTAAAATATTTTCAATCTTGTGTGATTTCTGGTATGCATTCAAACTTTCCTATTTTATAAAAGCTCTCGATATACATTAATGATTTATAATAGATAAAAAAAATAATGTATTTTTTCTGCTGCCTGTAATGTTTAGTATATGTATTACCGCAGAACATTTACCATGTAATTTTATCTGGTTCCTGCAACGTTTACTATATAAGTTAAGGTATAACATTTTGATGTGAAGATATTACGCCTGTCAAAAATTTTAACATGAATATACCATTTCCATTCAAACCTTTTTTAATATCGTGTAAACAAAACTAATTTAACTTAGTTAAAAGTTAGAAATAATAAACTTGATGAGAGTTGAAAAACTCGAACACCACCAGATTCCAAAAACCATTCCGAGCAGTCATTACACGAGTTACTGTACAAGTTTGCGCCGTTCAATTTTCTAATAGCTTTATATTGGCAAAATATTCAACTGCATACACTCACAGGAATATATGATATCGATTGTACTAGCTTGACCTATATTCATACGCGCCATCACCTTCGTGTCCTTTGAACATGTATCGGACAACTTATATTTATATTTAACGAAACAATACTATACGTCATATTTCAAAGATTGTTGTTCGTATAGAAAACTAAACGTAATATTTTTCCCACAATATCTATCTTGCAATAACATTTTCACGGCAGTAAAATTAGGTTCCTCTTTATGTTTCATTTTAAATCATGCGACGTTAAACAGCATTTTAGTAACTGTAACGGTTGCGATTGAGGAACCCATCGCAGTACCAGAGGTTTTTTTCGTAGATTTAAGATTAAAATTCTCCTGCCTATATAAACTTATTTCGACTAAGTAGGATAATATCCTTCCAGTTTTTTATTTCGTCGATTGCCAAACCGGTAGAAGTATTCGCATACAGTGACACCACGTCAAGGCTAATAAGTTGATAATTGTTGGAGAATTGGCCAAGCGTACGTCGGAGATTGGATATCGCTGACAATATGTCGCAATGGAATGTTTCGTTTGTGAAGTTTTGAAATTTTAAGTGATTGTGCATTGTTGTTGCGCCAGTTCGCAGTTTGATTTGCTTACCGATTTTATAGATTTAAGTTTATGCAATGAAAATTCGTTTTGTTTATTTAGAATTTGTTTATGAAATATGTAAATAGCATTATAATATTGGGAGATACATTTTGGACAATCAAATTTGTATTCTTTTATTAAATTAGTTAAAATGAATGAAATTGATTAATTAGATTAATTAGGTCAAGGTATTAAAACTGCAAAAGCCTATTTAGTTAATCCACCTGAGTGAAGAATAGAAGCTGCGGGTTCGAATCCTACCGGATACCGTGAAATTTTTGTTTTCATGCATTAATTAGTTTAGACGATGGAAAAACCAAGGGAATTGAAAATTATTAACATCCTTCTTTTAACTTACTGTAAAATAACAAAAAATTATTCAATTCTCTCGCAGCTACCGCGATATACTAAAATTGTAAATAAGTTACATACATAAGTCCGGGCGACACTGGTTTGACATAATTTGGCAGCTCTAGTAACAATCCTCATCTATTTTCAATATTACAATTATTATTTTCTGGCAAAGAATTCAACAATAGCGAAGAGCTGCCGTGAACGGATACATTACAAAGTCTTCCTCTTATGCAAAATGTTCTAAATTTCTTGAATATAATTTCGGTCTTTATTCTATTTATGTGGTACTCGCTGCAAGTTGTTTGTTAATGCCTTCACTTTGTAGCAACGTATCGGTTAATATTTCATCGGCGAAACCCTTATTCCAACTTACTTAGTTTTCGTTTTACGACACGTCTACAAGAACAGGAGCGGCGACAGAGCGCGGGACAATCCAAAGACGACATTTATAATTAATATCCCTATAATCGCTGTACTTCGATTACTCGTGCACTCAGACATAGCGTACATACCATGTACTTACATACGCGCTAGATACACACCCTACTTATTAACGGCTGTTTTCGAGCGTATCTAGAACTGATTAAGGCCGCTACGGGAAATACAGCGCCTCCGTTGTCAGACTGCCACTACTGGGCGAGGCGGCAGAGGCTCCCTCTTTAATCATATTTCGCGGCATCGTGTCGGGAACCGAGAAAGTGCGAAAGAGAAGGGTATAGGCGAAATATGAAGGATAGCGAGATTGTACCGTTATTAAATTAAATATAATTAAGCGAGGAGGATGGGAAGAAGCGACGGGATGTGATACAGATGATATAAAGCATAATAGATACGTATTTTGTCAACGACTTCGGTTTTTGAAGGTGTCGGGGTACTGGAAGATATAATAAACGGTTAATCGCTGGAAATGAATGTTAGAATCGCTTAACTAAGTTAAATAATTTCTGCCGCGCTTAATGCAATGTGAATTTGAAAAATACGTGAGATAAAACCAAATATTAATAAAAAAAAGCATGCCATTTTTAAACATATTCGTATACTACCATAACATCTTTCGCATTAGTAAAATGTAAAGTAAACAAATTTATACAAACTCTTTGCAAAAAAATTAACCTAAGAATAGTTACTTATTAAATCATGTTGTAATAAAATCCAAAACTATATGGTCTGTAATTATGAAAAAATACTAATATTACGATATGTTCAACTGTTCCCAAAAGCGCAGACAACAATGAACCGTATAATTAATTCGACAATTCTTTACAAAACTGTGAAAAATGAAATGAATCATCTTTTGTACTGGGCATGATCTGGTCTCGTTATTGTAAAATGTTCTCTTTCACATATTGTCAAAATATTAACTTATCTCAATTTTACATTTGAAATAAATAGATTTCCTACAATATAATATTGTTAGATAGCTTCTTGAAGTAAGAGAGTTGTAACAGTCGTAAAGAAAACCAGTTTTACTTATTATTAAAACGCTAAGATGACGTGAAAACATCCAGTAGGATGTTATTTAAAGGTGGTAGACCGTAATTAGTTTTCAATTTCTTTCTTATAAACAGCTTCTAAAGCACTTAAATTCTTGTTATTTTGGTTTAATAATTGTATATTATCTATATTTATTCTATGTCCGGTATTTACAAAGTGGTCAGCCAGAGGAGATTTCAAATCTTCTTTGTTTTTAATATATAGCTTATGCTCTTTCTCACGTGTACTACAATTTGTACGTGTTAAACTTTTCACATAAACTGCAATCGATCTTATGGATTCCGATTTTTCTCGAATATCTTTTTCCTTCTCTAATTTCCTTATTAGTTGGCTGTTTAATGTGAAATGGATTGAAAAAGCAGATGTCAACTTGAACTTCTTAAATCAATTTATAAGCTTCTTTTGCCAAATTGGATGGAAGCTAGTTTCTGCATGCCCTTAAGCTTTATTATTCTCTTTAATTAGCGGTAATAACGTAGTATTGTCAAATGAAAATTGTTTTCTCTTGTCTCTACAATATATTTTCTCAATATAATTTCTTGTGCATCTGTTAAGAAAATCTATCCAACAAATTTTGTCTAAATCCTTTTTAAAAATAAGGATAATCATTGGTAAATTCAACAGCCTGTAAAATAAACTACTAAAAACTGAATTTTTATATTTACAGAAAGTAATAGAATCTTCTCATGCGTAAATATTAGTGTGTGTCATCTATTCCATACAGGTATTCCTCATACTCGTTCGCGATTTTCAGATTTTCTACGCAGTACGCCCCTCTATTGCAAGATTACCGGAACAATAAGTATTGTAATATTTACATTTACAAAAGTAATATGAGGATAAAAGTTACCAGTAGTAGTGATAATTAATAACTACTAGGATCATCTTCTTCTTCACTTCAGGTTTTAGGCCGTTTGCCTGTTACGACCCGCATCTTTTATTTGGTCTGCCTACACTTCTTCTTCCTAGAGATCTATAAAATCTCGCTCTGACTGGCAACCTCGTCACTTGCATCCATTTTACGTGTTCCTTCCATTTATGTTTGTTTTGCTTTATTCTCTCATTTATGTCAAAAATGTTTACTTCTGTTCGTATATCTCCATTTCTTATTGTATCAGATCTTCTACAACCTTTCATTCTTCTCAAAAATTTCACCTTTTATGTCTGTATCCTACATTCTTGTTTCTTTGTTGTTGTCCATGTTTTAGTATCGTATAACAGGGTTGACACTACTATCCTCTTGTAAAATTTTATTTGTTTCTTGTTTTGTTTTTTAGCGTTCTGCTGATTATTCCACTACCAGGATATTGATATAATTACCAAATTGTACCGATTTTTTCATTGATTGCAATAGTATAAAAAAAACGATCGATACTTACACTCTGTTATGTAGTAAGAAAATAGTAAAAGAAGGTAAATTGAACTGAGGAATGTAGTTGTTCTCTTTATTGTATAACCAACAGAAAAAGAACACAGTTCTTTGCCAATTTAACCAACATCCTAATAGTTGTAAAACGTTTGCAGAAGCGCACAGATGACGTTGAACAGACTGTATAGTAACGCATGGTTTATTATTTTAGTAGGATTATATAAAATTTATTCACATAACTACTAAACCGATACGATACGAATGTACGGTTTGCAAAGGATTTGATACGTTTCCTTTTTATTTTTTAACACAACACTTAAAAAGGAAATGCATCGAATTCTTTGCATGCCAAGAAAGGAACTAGTAATAAATTCAGGTTTGAGAATTTTGACCTAACCGAGACCTAATCTAATCTGACTAGATCCACTTTATAGATTCCTGAAAAGGGAAGATATTTGAAGGAAATCTTTAGGATTTAAAGTTTGTTTTTGTTTGTGACCAAGCAGGTCTTTTGGAAGGCGTTGATATCGTTATAAAGTATTTCAAAAAGCTTGGACGTTGAAGTAGTGACACGAAACTTTTCAGGTACGTTTGTGTATGTATATTTAATAATAGTTTACATGACATAAATACTTTTTACAGGAATAATATCGCTGAATTAGAAGAAAAAAGAGATTCCTCATTCCGTTCACAAAATGGAGATCATTCAAAAAAGACAAGGACAGCACCAAAAACACGAACATTACGTTGTAGTAGCTATTTACAAATTATCATTTCAGTGAAATTCTAATACCAACGGAATAAGATATTTGAGATAGAGTGCCGCTTTCTTTAAACCACAAAAATATTTTATTAAGCCAACGCAGTACGTTTTAAATCAAATACATACTTGTTAAATTCAAACAAGCGACACATATTTGCTTCAAATTGGCGACGTCCTTTAAAACAAAGAACTACATATATTGTTGAATCAATTACGTTATTACAAAAAAATACTAGTAAAATTAAACACTAATTTCAATAGACATATTTTCCTTTTTTAATTCAAATCTGATTTAGGTCGAATCGGCGTACCATTATTATATCAAATTTCACTGTTGAAAGCGAAATTAACAGAAAAGAAGTATCGCATACATTCTTTTTCTTAATCGAGCAAATCAATCGCAACATCATCTGTTTAAACAGAAGATTTGGCGGGTTCGTAATCGTAATTCACTTGCACTGACAATAAATACGGTCGAGGGGAATTATCGCTAAAACGAAGGCTTGTGCCTGCTGGATACATGGCCCATTTCGCGGTTAATACGTCGAGACGTTTCGGCAGGGTGTGGCTGCATATACGTCAGCTTTGATTAAAGTCCCGCTGTCAACGCAAATGACGACGAGAGTTATGGTCGAGGATGGGAAGTTTGCAAGCCATTAGGTTTACGTAATGGTTGTTAGTTACGTGGTTATAATCGCGATAATAATACGCATATATGCAAGGGAGGGTTCGGTTCGGGTTTGCGAAAAATGTGTCACTAGATTGTTCGGTAAATTGGGATTTAATTGTTTGGAAAGGAAATTAAATATATATATTCTTCCCTTCATCTAATACTAGCGCTCATCTCTGATTGTTCAAATATTTACAGGTAGGAATTTAACGTTTTTGTTTGCCGAAGTTCTAATAAGATTTCGTAAAGTATGTTTTTGTGGTGATTTGTTATTAAAAGGTTACTAAATTCATAGTAGAACTATGTAAGACGTAAGAATATCTTTATTTCAAACACTGATGCAAAATGTACAATGTAGGAACGGAAAATAGCCCTGCCACAATTTTCTGAATACTTTGAGGCAGTCCATCAATTGCTTTTAGATTGTTAAATAAGATCGAGGGAGAAAATCATATTTCGATATTGAGATCCAATAAAAATAGCACCCATCTTTATTTTCAAAGAAATATGATTCAATCATTCCACCAGCTCAGAAACTACATCAGACAGTTACTTTTATGGAAGTTTTTCGGGTATTTCTCGTGGATTTTCTTCGCTTCAGATTTAACAATTTTGTTGCAGAATAGTTTCTGAAAAAATATTTGTAGGAATGTCCTCTCACAACAATTCCAAAAATGATAAATAAAATTATCGATGGTTTTGACACCCTGAATGGTTGCTAAAAATGCCATTCTTTCCAAATCAAATAGGAGATCGCCAATTCTGATTTGGGCTTATTCAATTTTCCACTAAGCACAAGCTACTAGTATAACTTATTTTTAGAGTAAATAAAAGTAAAAAAGTTGGTTATTGTATATTATTTAATTTAATTACAAATTATTTAAATTAAACCAAGAATTTCTTTAATTTTTCGTAAAGGTTGTTGTCTGTATATTAGATTTAGTATGACGTAATATTATCCAATGTTGCCATATATGGCAACCGTGACCTATACAAGAATATAGATTATGCATAAATCATCCACGACAATACATGCACTAAATGACATAACGGGTAAGTTTTTTTAATTACTCGAATCTATGATCGAACAGTTTGTTTGTTATAAAGTACCGTTATTTGAAGTATAAACATACACCAAATATTAGATGTACACAATTAGAATAAATGACTTTCTTGTAAATATAAATTAATAATAGGAATGGTAATACTAATATTGATAATAATAACTTTTTTATGATAATAACAATAGTAATAATGAATTCACGTTTATTTCATTGCTCCAAAGGTATGAAACTCGTCAAAGAAACAAAAGCGAAAAATACAACTTGTTCCAAACATTTAGGTAATTTGAGTGTCTATTTTAAAAGAATCATTAGTGTTATACAAACATCCTTCCATTTAATGTTTGGGACTTTTCTAAAGGTTTTCAGTTAATTGTTCTTAATTTTATTTGGGATGTTGTAGATTTTATGAGTGATAACACTCTTATATACCTATGTGTATAACGTTTAAGGTATACGTAAGATAGATTTTTGACATTGGCGAGTGCTATACGTGAATAATTTCATATTTCACCAATAACTTATAATAGTGTTTTCTCGAAGAATATCCACACTGAAGAATGTACAAATTAAGTATACAGTATTGCACAAAAACGTTTCTGCATGACTTTTTTCAGGTTAAAAATACTTATTAAACATAGTTTTAACAGTTTTCAGGTTGCGCCGTGCCTTTAGGTTTTTTTTATCCCTAACGATTTGCGAACATTTGCGGGTCTCATTTTCAAAGGCGGACCCGACAACCGTTACGACTATGACAAACGACCGTGAAAGCCCAAGATACTATTTAACTTCTTCAACATAATTTTCTTAATATGAATATTTGGTCAGCTTCTTCTTCGATCTTATGTGGGTGCGCTTACGCTGAGAGTGCAGCCTCTATTCGAACTTCAGTTAACATTGTCCTTACCGCGTATGTAGTAGAGATTTTCCAACTTTCATTGCATTTAAATTATTCATTTCATTAATATTTATGTAATTCACCAATAAAAAATGTTACTATGTAAGACAGATAGTTTATTTAGTTAACAAGCTAAAATAAGTAAAATAGCTAAAAATAAAACAGAAACAGAGGAATTTAGCATACAATCAATTATAATGCTCAACAATATGCATATACAGATACTTTAGAGATTCTAACATTATTATTAGTTTTAATTCCATTTTTATAAACGGATTTTACTATTATTATTTTGAGGTTGTCAGAAAATACACATGTATTTAAGCATAAAATAATCAGTATCAATCATTGCTAGATGCGCACATAATATATCAGCACAGCTTTTACAGGTTGTAGGTAGCTCGTTTGGTTCTACAGCTGATGTCGATCTAGCTCAATCAAATTATTATATCGAAAATCTTGACTGGTCTGGTGTTAGATAGAAGCACAGATTTTCTGTTTCGATAGTTCCCCGTTGCCATTGGCACGAATTTTAGGTTTAATGATATTAACGTAGTACGAGTTAACCTGATGACTAAGGTATCGGCTGTTGCATTGTAATGCTTACATAATTTATTAACACCTACGTACTTACCCTTGCTTTCTCCAGTTATATTATTAATTAAATTTCATGTTAGTTTTATCTTATTTTCAGCTTTAAGAATAAGAATGACCCGTCAACTTCGTTCTGAAGATACCAGACGCAGTGTTTGGTGAAATCGACATACACCTACTCAAGACCACGGCCTGCAAGCCCCAAAATACATACTGCCAGTACAGACTTTTAAGAATAAGATTTGTGTTGTAATCGTTTTTAATTTCATATATGGCAGAATCCAAATGTTTGCAGTATTTGTTATAGTAGTTTCTGTTAATTTTTCTACTTATCATTGCCTAATTAAGTTGTCGCTTAATACAGGATTTATTTCTAATCTCTTCCTTTAATCACATCGAGTAAAGTTTGTTTGCATCTTTAGTTTTAGCTATCTGAGAGCAGGTGTTTCCGTAAATATTAGCTACAGCAGAAATTAATATAAACTCTTGGGTTATTTTTTTGTTTCAGCACACTCCAGTCTACTTCTTGTAGATGTTCTCTTATTTTCTTTATATCTTTATTAGACATAGTTCTAACTAATAGCATTTTGCCATTCCTGTGTATAGTGATCAAATAGAGTGGTATCGTATATTCTACTACTATAGTTTATGTTGGATTTTACACAAATATTGTCGCGGAGCGTAACTGTTGCTTTACATACTCTAATAGGCTCTGTAATAGTGTGATGTAAGGCTGCAGAAACAAGTGCTCTCGCAGTAGCGCACGGCTCCTTTGCTATCAATATTAAAAATAATAAATGCAATTACTTACTATTTTAGTTTAATTGTGTTGTTGATATAGAACATATGTGGGCAACCACCGGCCCGCGAGATATTTTGAAAAAACCCAATTAAAAAAAAATATTGCACTACTCATACTCACTCCAAATAAGGAAGATCGAATGATATGGGGTTTAAACGCGACCCGCGAATGTATTTCCACACTAAAGTTTGGCCCGCAACATGTCAAAGGTTGCCCATACTTGATGTAGAGTGAGGCAAAAATTCGCTGTCGTATTGTGTCATTAGCGCACCTTCTCGTGCTGACCCAATCATACTCCTACGGCGAGGTGAAAGTATGTTGGTGTATTTGGTAAAGGGGCATTCTGCGTCTAATGATGTGGTCTTCGCGAATTTAAAAAGGTCGTTCGCATCCTATTCGCACTCTTGGTTTGCAGTGAAGTTCTCGTCTACACGCACTATAATTTGAAAATCGAGATTCTTATTTATAACCGGACACAATTTATCGGTTGTTAATCTTCCTATACTATCTGTTGGATTTCTTAACGAGGCTTTGAGGTAATCTACTATATTTAGCGCTTCATGTAATAACAGCTTGGTATTCTCTAATTTGGAAATAGTATCTAAAAGAATTGAACAATTTTAGGAAATTTGCTATATTTGAGTATGGATTTCGGTATCTGAAACCAGTCGCTGGCTTATTGAAATCGCTTAAGCTTCTTGTGGATTTAAATTTAATATACAGGGTTTAATAATGTGTAAAAATGTCTCATAATATAAAACAGCTTTAGGTCACGTTCTCCACATCGCTAATTCCTTTTGGATATTTGATAAAGCCTTTTTTTAGTAGAAACTATAAATTGATCTACTTTTCGACAAGACTGTTTTAGTAGCTTTTTCAGTTTTAACCATGTTCACACCCCTATCTGTAACCGAGATTACAAGTTGAGTTGCCGATATATTGAACTTGCCAAAGGAATTTTCTACTATCTTCTCTCCATTTGTCTTCTGTAATATTCTACTACGTAAAAGAAGAGGTAAGGACACCTCGCCGCTTTTTAAAGTACAAGCTAATACATTTAAAATATAATTCTTTCTGGTACTCGTTTTTTCATCTACCATCACCATATTTCTAGATCTTTTAACTCTGCCTTTGATCGATCTGTAATTGTGTTTTCCACCCGATGAAAATCATATTGTAATTGACCTCCTGTTATCAATCTTCATTCCAGAACATATTATCCCAAAGCTTTCAAAATTATTCATTGTCTAAAATAATTTGTGGAATGTTGGACATACTTAATATATGGATAAAGTCATATAGAAATAATAGTAAATAGAAATAATGGTAAATAGATATAATAGTAAATAGAAATAATATGGTGCATTACGTTGTTCAATTAACGTGTGTTGTTTGTTGTTAAGACGTCTTTTACACGCAAAAATACTGTACGGTAAAATGTTGATATTATAAACAATGCCAGTTTGTTCTAATGTCGGACATCAGTTAAGAAATCGAACATTCATCGAATATAAGGAAGAACGCCGTCGAATCACCATCATCAATCTAATCCAGCATTCATACATACATATATTAACCATACCGGTATGAATCCCGACATCGAATATGCCTGACCGCTATCGAAATATATCATCATCGCCAATGAGTTTAAGTTGAAATCTTCAAAGAGAACTGCAGAGTAATAATACCATTGCAGCCATAATAAGTTCAAAATAGCTGGATGGTGGTCGGAAGACATTCAATATAATAGATTTGGTTTTAGAAATCACTACTGCTGAAAATTCTAAAATTAATTCTTTACTCTTTTGTATAAATAGAATAAAATTAACTAGCATTTCAGACTTTCACGGCCGTTTGTCATAACCGTAACGGTTGTCGGGTTCCGCCGTGTTACTAGGTTTTTGTCCTTGACGTTTCGTGAACAACTGTGATTCAGGTTTTCAGCACTTTTGAAAATCCGAAACGTCAGGGACAGAAAACCTAGCGACACGGCGGAACCTGACAACCGTTACGGTTATAATAGAACAAAAGGTTAATATACATATATTTATACTATCAACATTGATACTTCATAATTACGCTGCTGAGAACTGCGCGCACTGCTGTAGCGATTTTAGTACAGCCATCAATCTTCGAAAAGGAATTTAACAAGTTTGTTAGAAATGTACATCTTAAAAAACAGTGAGTCAGTGGGAGATAATTCAAGTTTGTAATGATAATGCTTCAAACTTATTATTGTTTTCTCGAAGGGAGCTAATCTAATACTAAGAACAGCAAAATTATTAAAATATTTTCTCGGTATTTAACACTCTTTAGTCATGGTTTACGCTATGTTTCCGAAATTATCAACGAGGATTTCTCTGATATAAACGCTTTAATTATTTTGCTAAAAAACGTTATTGGTTTTATCACTAAAAGCAAAATCGTTTGTGCCAGGCACTGATATTAAAACTAATGGTTAAAATACTGCATTCAAAACTTCATTTGTGCAAACGAAACACGTATTATGAAATCCTTTGATATTTTTTTATTAGTTTAGATTATTATAATCCACGGTAGCTAGTTGAATAGGTAATAATTGAAAATTTCAGAACGAATATCGAATGGCAACCAGTATATTTCCACGTAAAACGAACTGAATAAAATATTTTAAATAAAAATGAATATACGAAAAATTTTCGCTCCTATTGCATCCGCTGGTGAATAAAAAATTTTATGCGTGTTGTAAAAGAAGGAAATTTTAATTTCGACCGAACGGACTCAGCCAACTATAGCGGCAGGTACATTCATACATAGATAAAAAGACCATTCATCAACGTCATTGTGTTCTGTGGATTACGCTAAATGGACTTACTACCAGCTATACGGTTTTGGCCACGAATAGTCCGGGTTTTGTGGGAGGCAAGAGCGGTTGCCTTTGACCGTTTTACCTCGTTTCAATTGCACGAAATGGGGCACAACATACCACCACTGCGTCAACGCAGATGATCGCGAATGATAATGCGGGGCCAGTCCGCTTTATTACGCGGCGAAAAAGTGATCGACATGTGTCAAAATTTCGATTTTGCTATTTTTAGCATTGCTACTGTGGTGCCGGATTTTTAAATTTTTAACAAATGCCTACGCGCTTTTGTTGCGACAAAATGTCCTTTACTGAGATATTTAGGCGATTGCACAAAAACAATTGATTAAATTCGAAAACTTCATTCTAATTGATTTGTTGCATCGTTCTTAAAATATCGATATTTGAAATTTTAGCGACTAAGCGATGATTTACGATGACAGTCAACTATCGACTGACTGTAGAAAGATAAGCGCTAACAACAGACACAGTAAACAGACACAATAAATACACAGCAACCTGTGAACAAACAACAATAAGGCATACTTATAAATAGAGACCGGATTATATGCAAAGTGCATATATTTTATTTTATTTATTTATTATATTTTAAGTATATATGTAGATGTATTACACTGATTAAAGTTAATTAGCGTCAATTAACTTCAATCAGTCTCTGTCTTTATTTCTTTCTCTTATTCTTTTCACCTTTCTTTCTATTTCACGTTCCCCACTCTTTATCATTTTTCTTTTTCCTTTTTATCTCTTTTTCATCTTATTTTTCTTTCTCCTCTTACTCTTATTTCCTTTTTTATATATATCTCATCATGACACGGTCCAATTCCGGAAGTAGTTCGTTTATTGCTAACTCTGGCCGTGGAAGCCTACGTATTCATTCTAATCCAAAATAATTTATAATGTAGTTATCAAATTTTAAAATTAATTTCGACTTTTCAGTATGATCTTTACCTCTGATACGGGGTCATGGATGCATGAAAGATTTGTCTCCCCGTAAGTCTAAATTGACCTGTTTTCTTGTTAAATTCAATTCAAGGCACTGTAATAGCTATTCCGGGTGGCTAATTTTGAAATGAAAGCCAGGTATGTAAATTATGCACAATTCAAAAGTAATGAATTGTTACTTCTTGCTTTATTAAAAGCCAATTAAAAAAATGTTATACACATCTAAATCTGTATTTACTCTTTTAAGTAGCATATGTGAAATAAAATATTGACATTAAAGTAACAATGTCAATATAAATCTCTAATTCGAAATTGAAGAAATATTGTATACTTTAAGAACTAGCTGCATAGATATTTTAATTTCTTTACATTTTGGGATTGGAACAGTTACAATGCTTATTATGCATTATATCTAGCCTCGGCAAAGAGGATCAAGTTTCAGTGCCGTGCGGAGAACAACGTGGAGGGGTGAAGCGCGCGACAGCGGGAATCCAATACCCGTATTAAAGCACGCTTGTTCAGTATTATTCGACTGGTAGTTGTAAGTGCTTATCAGTACAGACATACTTAGAAAATGTCGCATATAGGCATGTTTCAAAAACTTCGTATTATAGCGAGCATGTCGGATTTAGAATACGAAGACGATAGAATTAAATGATTAAAGTCCGACAACTATTTGACGTGCACCGGCAGGTGGAAGTGTGAACGCTGCCTAAAAAATATAAAATACTATTCTGCAATCCGTGGCGAATGATACAGTGAACAAATAATATTTGATGTAGCTGTTTATTTTATTCTATGTAATGAACCGTTCACTTTATTAGATCAACAATCATTTGTCTTCTTCTAGAGCAACTATTCGGATTACACATTACGAGGTCGGGCATCTGTTCGTTACTAAGTTGCAGGAAGAATTGAGGTAGGATTTAAAGACAAAAAATTGTGGTTATGCGTGGAAGAAACAACCGATCGGCAAAAATATTGTACAGTGAATGTGATGGTACGTACAATGAAAGAGTTTGAACCGTTATCCCCTAGCTTACTTGCTTCCAAAGGAGTTGCAAAATGTGCTGGCGATGAATTTTTAAATGTGGTGTTGGGGGCATTCAATAAATTTCAAGTTTCAACAAGCCAACTTTTAATGTTTCTGAGTGATAGTGCAACTAACATGCTTTCCTTAGGCCGATCTCTTAAAGAAGAGAGTGGCAATCTGTTACATGTAACATGTAAAATCCATGCTTCAAACCGTATGGCGCAATTGATCCCTAAATGTTATCCACGAGTAAATACTTTAATAATTCATATGAAGGCAGTATTTATAAAGCCCCCAAAACGTGCAAAAAGATTTCACGAGCTGTCGTAAAGTGCCCAAACCATCACAGCCGATTACTACGCGTTGGAGAACATAGTTAAAGACTGCGTTTTACTATTGCGAAGATTTTGATGTCATAAGGAAGGTAGTTTTGCAATTCGATAAAGATACGCTAAAGCTATCAAGAAAAGCCAGAAAATGTTTCAAGATAGTCAGGTGAAATGTGATTTACAACGTATTCGCAAGAACTACCATGGCTCCAAGGGAATTGAAAAATTACAAAATGATTCTATGTTTGTGCAGTTTGTTCAAATTGTCTTCTTTCTACATCTCATTTCTTCATATGAAAGACGAAAGATAATCTATACAAAAACGGGTGTCGTATTTACTTTGTATGGCATTTATGGAGATTATAATTTGTATTTTATTACTTATCCATTTCTAAAATGCTGATTGCACTTCTTACGTTTATAATAAAAAGTTAAGATATGCATAGATATATTTTCACTAAAAATTTTAAGTTTAACAAATGCAATACGTGCTGTAGAATATCTTATCTTTTGTCTTTCCCAAACATCTGGCACGAAAATCAGTACATTAAAGTCAAACATACTACTAAATCCTTTGCATCAACTCCTTGGTTTAAGCAACGGCATAAGCGCAAGAATAAAACGCCAAATGTGCGATGACGGGCCGTCTCTATTTTACAGCCAGAATCGTGCTGTTGCATGATAAAAGAACACCTCGAAATTACCTCCGCATTTCAACCAGGATAGAACGTGCGCGCACAGCGCGTAGAAGCACGTTTGCTTCAATATTCTTCACATGCTGGCTCATGTACTATGTAGTGTATATATAGGTATATATCGATTTCAATAAAGCGGCTTGCCTATAGAACAAGTCCGCGGCGTTCAATATTGAGGATATTAAGTTCAGTAGCGTGTTTCGCGCTATATAAGCGCTCGGGAAGTTTTTAAACCCCCCAGTTTTTGCTTTGATGTTTTCCTAAGAGCATCGAGTACATAGATTCTTGTAGAATCGCAGTTGAGGGTTATGGGTGTTTTAAGAACTTCCAAAAGTAATTCTAATAAATGTAAGAGGCAGTCGAACTCTGCTCGGTGGGATTATATTTAAAGATGTTACTTGCAATAAGGTGATTTTGATTTGGTCTGTTTTTATTTGGTCAGAAAAGTTTGAAATGAGGGAAATAATGGCAAAGGAATTCATGTACGCGTTTCGTTTCCTTTGCGTCTTCTGACACTATTGTTTTGAAATCTACTCATTTGATTATGTACTGGAGCATTGAAGTACGGCAGTACGCTCATTCCTTTTTAGATGGCTGATAGTGTATTTTTCAGGTCTTCTTGAGCCTTTTGTTTTCATTTCTTTTTTTACCCAGTTATGGTTATTGTATCTTTGTTTGACAGATATTTTGGACAAGCTATAAATTAGCTAGAACGACCAAAAGCTAAATAAATCCACACGGTATGATGTAACATAAGCGTACAAATAGTTTTTCTAAGCGGATACGTAAGGACATACTCACAGAGATAGTACGATGAGAAAAAAATTAAACTGAGTTCTTCAGAAAGGTTTATAACGAAATGAACTTATTTTTCAAAAATCTGAATTTACAAAAAAAATTAAACAATGTAATATTGAATGACCAATTGGTACATCTTACTGATATTTCTCAAAAGCTTAATCTTCTGAAAATGCAAGGTGCAACGAAAATATAATTTTGACTGGCAATGAATTTAATAATTTCTTTCAGAATACTCGAAGTTTGGACCTTGGCAATAGAAGATGGAAATTGTATTACAAATATGGCTAAAAAATACTTGGAAAACCTTACAACTGAAGCTCAGTAGGTAACAAGCTGGAGAACTTGATCTTCGAACTACCATCAGACTAACATTTAGGGGAAACTAGGGAATTAATCACTATCCAATGCACATTTTAAAGCCGTGATTGATGGACACAGATGCAATTTCGTTTTGGATATCTGGAAACTTACGAAGTGATTACCCTTCTATTAAAAAGGAGGCTTTCAATGTTCTACTTCCATGTCCAACTCCAGCAAACACAGGTAACTGGTTAAAAAAAAAGAAAGTCCGTGGGAAATATGTGTCTTTCAAGATAAATTAATGATAATGCCTGAAAGATCATTGAATCTCTTTAAGGTTAAATGATTTGTTCTCAGATATTGTATACTGTCTGGTAACGTACAGGTTTAGATTTGTTAGAGCATAATTTAATAATAACACTTAATTTCCTAACAGATAAAAGAAATATCCAATTATAATGAATGATCGCATATACCAAAAAAAGTAGTTGATCAAATTGCAATATATTTATAATATTATAATATTATATATATTTAGAACTGATTTATAATATAACACATGGGCTGAAAAGTCCCGGGCCTAACACATAGATGACGCTAGTTTTATTGCAGTTACCTTTCTCTCAGTTAGTACTAACCTTCAGAAGACAGCTGTTAAAATTTCATGATATTCTATTCATTAGTTTGTGAGTTATTGTGCCAAGAATCACGCTACTTTTGTTATTTTCAAAACAATGGATCAAAAACGGCTTCTTGATGGGAAAAAAATACCGTTCAAGCGAAGCAATGGCTTGAAAAGTGTTATGGGGACTCCGCTCCGTCAGAAACAACAATAAAACGTTGGTTTGCTGACTTCAAACGTGATCGTAGAGATACCGATGATGCAGAACGCAGTGGACGTCCAAATGAGGCGGTAACACCAGAAAACATCAAAAGTCCACAAAATCGTTTTGAATGATCGAAAAGTGAAGTTGCGTAAGTTAGCTGACATCGTTAAGATATCAAAAGAACGTATTGGCTTTATATTGCATAAGCATTGGACTATGAGAAAGCTCTGTTCAAAGTGGGTGCCGCGTTTGCTCACTGTTGACCAAAAACAAGAACGTGTTGACGATTCTGAGCAGTGTTTGGCCATGTTTAAACGTAACAAACCGGAATTTTTGCGTCGATATGTGACAATGGATGAAACATGGATCCATCACTTCACTCCGGAATCAAAACGATCGTCATCTGAGTGGACAGCAACAGGTGAACATCGTCCAAAGCGCCCGAAAGCACAACAATCGGCTGGAAAGGTTATGGCCTCGGTATTTTGGGATGTGCGTGGTGTAACATTCATCGACTATCTTGAGAAAGGAAATACCATCAACAGTGAATATCATATAGCGTCATTGGATCGTTTGAAGGCCTAAATTGCAAAGAAACGACCGCATATGGCAAAGAAAGAATTTTGTTGCGTCAAGACAACGTACCGTGTCACAAGTCAATCAAAACAATGACAAAACTACATGAATTGCTCCCACATCCACCGTATTCGCTAGATTTGGCTCCCTGCGACTGCTGGCTATTCGCAGATCTCAAAAATATGCTCGCCGGTAAGAAATTTTGCGCGAATGTTGTGAGGTTATCGCTGAAACTGAGGCCTATTTTGAGGCAAAATATAAATCGTTCTACAAAAGTGCTATTGAAATGTTAGAGCGGCGCTGGAATGATTGCGTTGCTCTTGATGGAGATTACGTTGATGAATAAAGCTAATTTTGAACCAAAAAAACCGTGTTTTCTTTGTTAGGCCCGGGACTTTTCAGCCCATGTGTTAGTATAACTATCTACACCCAAATTGCTTCAATCTAACTGAAAAAAAATTCACCAGTGGTTACCACTCGGTAACACGGTTGACAATGGGAGCCCATGTGCTCTTGCAACGCTACGGTCCAAACAAATTATTAATGTGTGTGAAGTGGAGCTTATTGCGATATGTAAGTATTTATGAACTTCAATATAAAATACAAAACAAGTATTTTCTATATTGGTATCATTGTAAGTAAATGTCCCACCCGTAATTAATAATGAATTGTACAAATTACTAATTTCGCACGGTTAAAGTTATACGCTTTTCTTCTCTTTATTACCACACATAAAGTTAGATAATGATGATGGGAATGATAGACATGCGGCTAAATTAGTCATTCCGACAAAATCAACAAAGGGAGTGACATCTTTAACACGCGTAAAATCTGTTTGTATTTTAAAACATCTTAAAGGCCAAAACATGACTACTACCATGAATCAAATCAACTTAAACTTACCATCACCTCACAACACAGCGAAATTTCTGTAGTTCCATATGAACTTTCGAACAGAACATTTAGTTTCCTTAACATCTTGGGCAAATTATGCATCGAAGTTAATACTGAACTACAAGGTAACACAAATGTAAGAGAGTCTTTTGATAGGAATTTCTTGATGTCGCCATGCGTTTATTTTTATTATAGAAGATATATAATATTTTCTTATCTCTAACAGTTTCTGCGAGAAAAAATATGAAACACTCTGTGGACGCAAAGAATCCTGTAAGATTTTAATTGAAACCTAAAAACACAATTATATCACAGACATTAATATGGACTTCCGGTATATCTCGAAGTTACAGACATATTAATATGTTTGAATTGTAGCTTTGTCCCGACACGAAACAACCGTTTCGGTTAATATCACCGTACGATGTCTAGATTCATCTCTATGGCAGTCTAAGGTATCGAGACTATCGTTCTCGTCGTATATCGTTTGTTTTAGGGCGCCGTGGGAGCTGTACTCGTGGTCTACGCTTGTCGCAAAACTAATCGTGCACTTCCTGAACGACATTAGCCCGTCCCGTCGTAGAAAACAATCTAATAGTTCGCCGAACCAAATTACAAACACGAGTTGACTGTGAACTAGGAGGAATAGATGGAATCGCGAGCTCTTGCAGAAGTAGAGAGCGATATAGAGCGTTGCGGTGACGCTATCGCATTTCAGAAAACAATGTACGTCTACTTAGATCTTAAAAATCGGTACGGCTCCTTAAGATCTTGAGCCAGAAAGACTTATACTGCCGATTCCCCGAGATTTATTAGAGGTTTTATTAGTTGGAGATCTGGAAAGAGGAATCCTTAACGGATGTATTAAATTAGTGTACGAGGTGAACTTAACAAAGCTAGCGAACTAAATATCACAAATATGACGATAGAAAGTTATATTGCCGCAAGTAAATTTTCTTTGAATTTAGAAAATTTGTAATAATAATAATTATTAATATTATAATTTATTTCCTGCAGATACATATTTACTCAGTTAGGGAAAGCACTGGAAGTTAACATAATATAGCAGTAAAATGTAAAAAGAAAAATATATACATATGTATATATAAAGGTAACCACCAAAGCATACATATATATTGTTTTATAAATATATCACAACTACCGTATAGATATACCGAATATAAAGAAATAATTATTCAATTAACACAAAAATGGTTGATAAAAAACTGACAAATGCTAAGAGGTGAAAACCAGACGAAGAAAGACTACATGGATGACAAATTTAAATGGGCCAAAGTTGATATCACAGAGAGTTCAGAGATTCTGTTGAAGTTAGTACACATCAAGTACAAGACCTTATGTTTCAAGTTTTGGCGGAAATCGTCGACGCCGTTGTCGTCTATACATTTATTTAGTCTTCTGTTAAGTTTGCATCGGGAATCATTTTGGTAAGGTCGTCGGCGCGCATGTATAGATATCTTCTACAAGTACGATCACTCCGCTTCTTGTTGACGGTCAATGCGGCCGCAGCGCCCGTTGTCATCTGTACGTTTGTTCGGTCCTCTGTCGTATCGGGATTTGGACATTTTTTCATTTAGTTGTTCGTCGTAGCGGACGAGTTTCACGGACCAACTTTCTATATGTTATGTCGGCATTATCGCTCCGTTTTCCATGTCGGTGCGCATTTCGCACATTTGTTGGCTACTGGCTTTTTCCCTTCTCTGGGGTGCAGTAGCAAAGAGCTAAAGATTGCACATAGCGTATTATTTCAAACGAGAAAGCCTGAGTAGCTGTCACATTACTTTTGTTTTGAGATCGGCTATTATCTACTACTGTCGCCCTCAACTAGGCGTTCAAGCTCTAAGAGATAGGGTGGGTTATAGATGTGTAAAAAACGAAAGTGTTTGGTTCAAGTACAAATACAAGCCATTGAAACAGGGCCAAGTCCCTTAGGCAAATTTAAGACAAGAAAAAGGTATTAGGCTCCCGGAAAGGGACATATAAATAAGCATAGCACCGAGGTGTGCTTATAAATTTAAGAAGTAAATAGGGTTGGCTCCCCTATAAAAAAGTAGTGGTGCATGCATACATTAGTGGAGGGATTAGTTAGAGGCATTAGTACATGCCTTTAACAAAGCTTCTGCGGAAGCATATAAGAATTTAACATTTTAAACACAATTAAAACATAGCTTTGCAACGTACGTGCTGAGGCGGTACCTTATATTGCTACCAAAGGAAAACATACATATATACATGCTAATGTACATTACATGTATAAAAGAGCTCGAATAACTGCAATTATTATAAATATATATATCTTACGTACATCGTAACTGTACATAGGCTAGAGTGGAAGCCGTGTACACATTTTATTTTTTAAATATTTTTTTGCGCATGCGCATTGAGTTTCACTGTATAACCTTTCATCTAGTAAATAAGCGAACATACTCTACAAGTAAGTATTGGTCAAGTAATTCAGGAATCTACGAGCAGGCGCTGTTTTTCAAACCAGGAGAACGTTACAAGTATGAATCATTACAATCGCAAACAAAAGAAGGAACATTAAAAATCTCCCACAATCAATACGTCACATCTCAGTTTGGTGCTATTTATCGCCATTTGGAAAACCGATAGATATTATTATTTATTATTATTGTTACTCCTCATTTCAGTCGTGCAATAATGAAAGATCTTTTCGTTAATACTTTATGCAGCTACATATTCATATTTCAATCAAAAATATGTGCATTCAGTCGTGCAATAATGAAAGATCTTTTCGTTAATACTTTATGCAGCTACATATTCATATTTCAATCAAAAATATGTAACGTGCTTGCGAGTTACAATTACCAAACTGTTGAAACTAGAACCTAGGGTATTTAAATAGAAAAGCGCCACATTCCGATAACATCAATTAACCTTCAACAAACAACATTTTCTCCGCCCGTTTAACAAATCCCATCTAGATCCTAATCAATTTATCCCGAATATTTCTTCTCTATTTAAACCACCTATGCAACGAGATTTTGTTCGATTCATCATTGTAAGCAAGACATGAGGTTTACAACAATTTCAATAAAGCTTCCCTCCATAGGAAGAGAATCCAATGCAGTAGGGCCAATCTCATAGTAAATAAGTCTACCCGCGCTTGAATGATTAATGATACGTAGAGTCCTTCTGCCTTCAGGATCGGGAACCGTCGGATAAGCTACCTCATCTATTTAGAAAAGTTTTAGATTGAAGTTTCGTCCTTGAGGTTAATTGGCTGACCGATCTCCCGGTCGACGTCATAAAACTCAGACCACGAGGTATGGTTACGTTTTGCGTATCTCATGCATCACGGCTGTAATACCCTGGAAGAGAAGAGAGAGAAATGGAGAATATTGGGTGTGATGATGATGTAGAAGGGGGTATTATTAATTGTTTTAAAATAAAGGTGTCCAGAATATCACTACTGAAACGGAATACTTATAAATTAGGCAAATTGTAATCGTTTAAATAGTTTAGTCCTGTGTTTCAATTATTTGTTTCTTTGTAAGCTCTAAAAAGTAGATTCCACCCGACTTCTGATATTCAATTACATCTTCGTTATAATACTGCGGTACTGTACGAAACACTATGGTCCTGTATGATTCCATTAATCCCTTAAACCAGGGGTTCCCAGCTATACGCCACGGCACCTTGGACACCGTAGAGAGTGCCGCAAGGCATTCCTGCGAATACCTCCTAGCGCTCTTAAATATTATAGAATAAAGATTTCGAAATGACTTCCAAACTAATGGTTCTTTCCATATCATCCAGACTAGATTGTTTCCATAGCTTATAGGACATTCTAGAAAGATGAAACATTCTCGAAGAACATAGAATATTCCAGAAAAGTGTGCACTTTTCGTGAAGTTTATACAATTTTCTAGTAAATATATATAGCACATACTATAACTAATAATACGAAAATTCAACGATGTACTATCGAACGTTCATGAATTTTCGCGAAAGTTCTAAGTAGGTCGGCGAACCAGTTCAGTTCCCATTATGTCACCTTGTGTTTTCGTAGAGCCTTACTAAAATGGAAAGATTTTTATTGAATAAACAAGTCGACAGTACAAGTGACAGTGATTAAGCATCAGCAAATAATAGCGTAGCAAAAACAAACGGAAATATGATAAATACGATGATAACCTCTTAAATTTTGGCTTTGCTTCGGTAGAAGTTAATAATGAAGAGAGACCACGGTGTATGCTTTGTTTAGGTGTACAAACTCTAGAAGTTCTAGCACCCATGTGTATGCTCGCAAATAAGCTAAAGCGACATCTTAAGACAAATTACTTTAGCATGGTTGGAAAATCTCGCGAATTCTTTAATAAGAAGTAAGATTCATAAAAGCAAAAAGGTGTGTTTACTAAACTAGCCTCAGTACCAGCCAATGTACTGCTAACATCTTTTAAAGTCGCACATATAATGTCTAAGTGCATTCCATCATTCCGTCATTCCATCGTAGAAGAACTTAGTCCACCAAATGCTCTTGGCATGGTTAATATTATGCTACGATAGTCGGCAAGAAAATTAATTTTAAATGTACCTTTGTCCAACTACACTATTAGTCGAAGAATCCACCAATAGCTCAAGATGTCAATGATCTATTAATAGAGAAAATGAAAAGCACAGAATTTGGAGAGTAACAAGGACGTATGCTTTATTTGTTATACACGCTTTGTAGATGATAATGCTATCGTTGAAGACTTTCTACTCGGCAGAAGCACCATTGCAAGCGCAAAAGCTTGAGACTTACGTCAGTTGCTTGACATCTTTCTAACCGAAAATGATTTCGATTGGAGCACTGATTTGTCTATTGATGGAGCTCACTATGGAGGACTGCAGGCGCTTATTCGAAGCAAAATACCGCATGCTACGTGAATCCATTGCATCATCCATAGGAGAAGCACTTATATAAAAGTCGATGTGCTCTGAATTGAATGTATTATTAAACGCAGTAAACTAGATAAAAAGCACTACATAAGGCACTGGAATGCAATTTTTTCTAAAAGCTGTGCATGGATTTGGGAGCTAAACACACGATCCTGCTAAACTACTACATGCTGAATGCCTTTAATCTGTCTCTGCAACACAATAACGTGGGTCTTTTAAAACTTCTGAGGAAGGTTGCGGCATTTAGAAGAAAGTTGCAATTGTGGATAAAAACAGTCAATGAGGATGGAGATCAACATTGCTTCATTAAATTGCACGAATACCGTGGACTGTAATAAAACCATCGATTGATTTGCGAAATATTTTGAGGAAGAAAGAACAATACCAAGAAATTTGCATGAATCCGAGTTCCTTAATGCGCTCAAGCTTCATCAGAATTCACTTCACAGAAAAGCGAGAATACAAAATTTGCTTCTTCCGATTACATGGAGCTTTGTATATCGATCAAAAATAAATATCCAACTCTGAGTTAAAAAGCTGTAAGGTTCCTCATTCTCTCTTCGACAATCTATTTATGCGAAGCCGGATTTTCAGCTGTTGCTATAATAAAAAGCAAATGCCGTTGTAGTATCAAACCCTACAGCGCGCTTTGAAAAAATGTGTAGTGATCACTGATCAGCAAGCTCATCCATTACACCAAGCGACTTGTCGTTGAAGGTTTTCAGCATTTATTTTATATTTTAGTTCCTGTAATTCAATATTAATAAGTGTGAATTTCACATTGTGAGGTTTATCTTAAAAATTGTTTTCGTTATTGTGCCTGATTTATGTCATTGTACACATATTTCAACAAGGGCACCTAGACAAAATACTAAACTTATAGGTGCGCTGCGGACTGATAAAGTTTGGAAAGCTCTGCTTTAAATAAATGTTAAGCCACGTTAAAAACCGGTGAGGTATTTTAAAGGATGGAGAAATTTTTCAACGTCTACACGTTTTGCAAGACCCCTTGTTTCCTGCCGCGTACGGTCTACCGAAATTTAAATTTATTACATAAACCAGATCTCGCTGAATTGCTCTATAAAATATGAATTAATCGACTTCTAACAGCTTTACGGCTCGCTCCCGATAAAACATTCGTTAAGTACGGAACGCCGGCGGTCCGGCGAGAGATTAAAATATAAAAGTTAAATTTAATGTTTCGCGAACGCTCTTGAAAACACCTTTAAACCCCGGGTACGATAATATTCGCGTTCTCGGTTTGGGTACGAAGCACGCTTCACTTATGTTAGGTAGATTGATCATTTCGATAATAAACACAATGTTTTTGTTATATATCTGTAATTAGGAAAGGATTCATGTCGAACACTGTTTACAAAATTCTAAGACAAATCCTTTGCAAAAGCTTAGCCATTTTAAGACAAAAATTATTTGTTCCTCTTAAACAATCAAGAAAGAGTTAAACATGTCAACATTTTTTACATATATCCTCTTAACTGAAATGAAGAGTGTAAATAGAAAGCATAGTAATCTTCTTGTCTAGTGCAGATGCAACCTGTTTTTTAGTGATGTAAAATGTGTTTTTAATTACATTTACTGTATTGTACAGTTCATCACACGTGGTATTAACAATAGATATTGGTTGGTTTTGTGGCAGACAATGGTCGCCATAAATATTAACAAAAGTAATTCGTTTGCTCATGGTAACGTGCGAAGTTGCCAATAATAATGGGACACCAATTACAATACAAACGAAGTCAAATTGCACGATATGAAACTTTTTTTAATTGGATTTTTCAAAATGTCTCGCGGTCCGGATAAAATCTTACAGCGGGCCGGTTGTTGCCCACACATGTTCTAAAAGATTACTACACCGTTGTTTTCTCCTGAAGAAGCCTCCTACTGCGGAGGCGAAACGTCGAGATCCCACCTTTGTCTTTTTCTTTCCTTTTTTATTTTTTCTTTTTCTTTTTTTTTCTATCTCCCTTCTCTCTTTCCTTCTCTTACTCTTTATTTCACTTTTTCTTTTTTTATCCCCTTTTTCATTTTCTCTCCTCTTTTCTTTCTTTTTCCTCTTACTCTTATTTCATTTTTATATCTCATCATGATACGGCCCAATTCCGGAAGTAGTTCGTTTATTATTACTACACCTTTTATTCTTTCTAACTAAGAAGAAGCAATAGACAGCGGTAGTAGAAAAGATTATTCATGATTTTGATGTCCCGCGATGGACATTAAAAGCTAACGCAAACATTGATTTAGAGAATTTAAAGCATCAGGACAATAGGTTTCGAACATTAAGGGAGCTCACAAAATAGTTTCAAGGAAAATAAATAAATTTATTACACGATCATAGACTCCGACCAATTGAAGGAAATTGCCTTAATTTTCGTCAATAGTGGAAAAGATCATATGGGGCAGGTTGGGATAAATAGTGCATTCAATGCTAATGAGAATGATTTTAATCTTTAGCACTTTAGCTCTACAAGGAACTGCGCAGTTTATATACGCTACTGCGCATAGCATGTATCATACTCCCAACAATACCAGCTTCCAGAAAACTGCTCTCACCTCTATTCATTGCATTCAAAGAGAGACTACCAGCACCCACAACATCAGAAACATTAACAAAAAGGATATTTCAGCAATGATTAACCGACGTGTTTGCCAAATGTGAGAACTCACCGCATTACAAAAAGAGTATACCATCCAATAAACATTTAAAAATATTAAGGATGTCAAAGAAAGCTCAATCAATGACACAACCGGTTGATGTATATAGTCCTCATATGGCAAAACTTTGTAAGAAAATTTTCTGATCTTGTACTACAGTATGGTTACTATATTGTATTATATGAAGGCAATAACATTATCAAATCACAACCTCTTACTCATAATCAACTTTCAACGCCAAACTATTACGACGTATTTGCTTACGGTTGGTATAGAGGCAGATACTTTGACCATAGATCGAATAAATTTGGAAATCCAGTAACGTTCCATAAGTAAGGCGCAAAATCTTCCTCATTGCTCCATATGAGGCAGCCATCATACAATGTGCATGGTATAACAAATTCCTGTGTTCTCAACATTTCTTTGTAGATAGTCGTAACGGTTGTGGGGTTCCGCCTTGTCCCTAACGCTTCGCGTCTTTTTCGTTCAGTACCTTTGAAAATGCAAATCACAGCTGTTCGCGAAACGTCAAGGACAAAGAACCTAGTGACACGGCGGAACCTGACAGCCATTACAACCATGACAAACGGCCGTGAAAGTCTGAAATACTGTTTCTTTGTGGAGTGTCATCACCATATATAAAAATCCATTGAATGGTTAAATATAGGAAAGTTTATATTGGTAGATGTTTTAAATGACAAAAATTAAGAGGATGATTGATAACTCTAATCCAAATAAGTTATAATGTGGTTATCAATAAAAATACTGATGTTAGTTTTTAAAATTAATTTCAACAGTCTATTGCAGGTCCATTATGCAGCCAACCAATCCCTATCATCTATTATTTTCCCAAAAATGTTTACCTGTCGCAAAAAAAAAATATACATAAAGGTGTTGGTAGGTTTAAATTTTATTTTTTGTCAGCTTAATAAAATTCATTCATATAAACAATTTTTTGATATGAAATAAATACGGAGGCTTCCACGGCCAGAGTCAGGTAATAAACGAACTGTTTGCGGAATTGAACTATGCTATGATACGGTATTAAAGGAGAAAAAAAAATGTTGGCACTCTCCAATTCCGGAAATAGTTCGTTTATTACTTTTTGATATAGAACTTTTTCTGTACTTCTCTTAACGTTAGCGAGTTATGCACATTGGCAGAATAAAAAATTTCCAATATTCGCAAATTCATTTCACTCATGCATACCTGTATGTGATCTACTTGTTGCCAAAGTTTTATAATTTTCCTATGCAAGTTCTATTTCCTCAGAATGCCTTACCACAATAAAAATATTATACAAAAGCGATGAAGCAACTAAAGTTAACTTGTTGATAAGCTAAGATAAAGGAAAAAGCAAAGCGGAAGGTCTTAGACTCTAAAATGCAAAACACGTAATCTTGGAACGATTTGAATTTTTAATAGAAATTTTCCCCTTCAACATACGCGCATGTTGAATTCCCCCTTTCGTTTTCGCCGATGAATAATGAACTTTTCCGCTGAAATTTTTAGTAACAACGATGCGAGGGAAAAAAGAAAAACAACGAAACAGGCAACGCGAAAATGTGCATGATGTGAACGCGCCTACTCACGTTTTGCTCCGATGAATGTTTTATAAGTTTTACTTCATCTACGCGGTAACGTAGACGTATAAATGCGAAATGTTTGATTAGACATCAGATGCCTGTCTATTCTCTCTACGGAATGGTAAAAGAATTAGGTTCTTTACTAGTAAATTCCGTGAAAACGTCTGTAGGCAGCGAACGTGCTTTTTTAAATTGTTTCTTTATTAATTTATGAACAAATCAAAATTTGATGTGTACATTATATGGTACGATATGTCTGTTGTAATATAAAAACGAAAATGCAAATGAAGAAAGTAAGTTCAGTAGTTAAAATTAACACTAAACCTTAAGAAAATTTACTCGAAATCATATAAAATGTCCTGCTACATAAATACGTATAACATTGGTATAGACAATATACCATTATAGCTAACGCAAATCACAGCTAACAGTAGGTCTTCGTTTTTTGAGTTTTTGCCTTAACTAATGTGATATACACGTTGGTGGTTTTTATAAGAAGTAGAGATTTTCTAAGTTCAATTGCACGTTATTAGAAATTCATGACGAAATTATAATGTCTGCTTGTCCGGCGCTCCAATTTTGCCTATAATTCTTGACAAAGACTAACTTTAAATGCAAATAATCTAGGTTGTAATTATGCATGTGTTATATGAAGATTTTGTGTTTGTTCTCACATTTGCAAATAAGTGCATGCATTTAAAAGTATCTAAGCATATAATCTATTATAGATAGTAATACATTTCAGCTTTTTATTAATGTAGAATTTCTTATTTATGCTTTTTAATTAATCCTTGAATAATAGATATTCATGAATTTAATTATAAAATGGAAATTGTTAAGGACTTAACATTGTTTTTTGTATTTTCTAAATTTTTTACTATTATGTATTTTATCTTCTTTGCATTATTATTTTCATCTAGAATATTATTTTATTTTCATTTTTATATTTATTTATTTTGCTCTCTTATATCCAATTTTATTTTAATATGTATGTACATTACGCATTATATATGTATGCAAGCCAGCCATTCGCATTACGCTAGCTAAAACTGCCTAATTAGAAATCATTCACTGCAACGTCGTCGGATATGTAATGGGAGTTTTCTTAAAATTTAAGGTACACAAGTATAGGCAGTCGTCTCCCGCGCGACGGTCGAGGTATTAGCGATCGTGCACTCTCGGTCACCTTTCGTGCCTCGTCGTAACGTGTACAGTAACGTCGTCGTAAGATTATTAGAGATTTCTAAGATTTTCTAGTTTTGGCGGGAATCGTCGAGGACGTTGTCTATACATTTATTTCTGGCGGGAGTCATTTGGTAACGTCGTCGAATCGCATGTATAGATTTTTTTAATAAGTATAAATTCTCGATTTTCTATCATCGTACGTCGAGGCTACTGTGTCCATTGTCGTCTATACATATTTTTAGTCTTCAGTTAAGTTTGTGTCGGAAATTATTTTGGTGAGATTGTCGGCGCACATGTATAGACATCTTCTACAAGTACGATCACTCCGCTTCTTGCTGACGGTCGTTGCGGCCGCAGCGCCCGTTGTCTTTTGTACGTTTGTTCGGTCCTTGTCGTATCGGGACTTAGAAATTTTCTCATTTAGTTGCTCGTCGTAGCGGACGAGTTTCACGGACCAGTTTTCTTATGTAGTGTCGGCATCATCGCTCCGTTTTACTTGTCGGTGCGCAGTTCGCACATTTGCTGGTTACTGGATTTTTCCCTTCTTAGGGGCGCAGTAGTAGAGAGCTAAAGATTGCACATAGCGTAATATTTGAAACGAGAACGCCTGGGTAGCTGTGACATTACTTTTGTATTGAGATCGGCTATTATAGCTACTGTCGCCCTTGACCAGGCGTTCAAGCTCTAAGAGATAGGGTGGGTTCCCCTATAAATGTGAAAATAACAAACGTATTTGGTCAAGTACAAATACATGCCAATAATACAGGGCCAAGTCCCTTAGGCAAATTTAAAACAAGGAAAGTATATTAGGCTCCCGGAAAGGAACATATAAATAAGCATAGCACCGAGGTGCGCTTATAAATTTAAGAAATAAATAGGGTTGGCTCCCCTATAAAAAAGTAGCGGTGCATGCAAACAGATAGAGGCATTAGTACATGCCTCTAACAAAGCTTCAGCGGAAGCACATAAGAGTTTAACCTTTTAAACAGAATTAAGACATGGCTTTGCAACGTACATGCTGAGGCATTACTTTATGTTGCTACCAATGAAAATACATATACACATGCTAATGTACATTACATGTATAAGAGAGCTCGAATAACTGCAATTATTGCAAATATATATATCTTACGTACATCGTACATGTACATAGGCAAGAGTGGAAACCGTGTAACCATTTTATTTTTTAAATATATTTTTTGCGCATGCTCATTGAGTTTCACTGTACAACCTTTCCTTTAGTAAATAAGCGAACATACTCTACAAGTAAGTATTGGTCAAGTAATTCAGGAATTTACGAGCAGGCTACAACGGCGCTGTTCTTCAAACCAGGAGAACGTAACAGAAATTTTGATTCATTTTTCTTATGTTAATTAAAGTATAAGCAATATGCGTATAGGTATATCTTTTAATTTTGATATTTATGTTTTTTCGAAAAATAAGACTTATATCTAGTTAACTCTTCAGGTAAGACATGAAACCATCGACCACTATATATAATAAAATCCACATAGAACTGGATTTTTATCGATATGTTTATAAATTCATATTTTTACAAGCAGTTATAAAAGAAAAGAAAAAATAACAAAACCAATGAAAACTTATGAATAATTTTTATTCTATTAAAATTACATTAAAATGCAATGATAATAATCCTTTAATAGATTGTTACATTAGGAAAAATATTACAATTATTAAATAGGAGGGCTGTCTTTTTCAACCTCCGTTCGTGCCTGTAAACAGTCAAACAAGCGATGGGAGACAAAAATCTTCAGAAGATGATTGCACATCTTTCCTACTACAATATCTGCAATTTGCAACGTCAGTACGCTATTTTTAGGTGAGTTGCAGGCACGTAAACATGGTTGCTATAATTGATTCTCCCGCCAAGTGCGAGTTTCGTAGTGTAATTCGATTCCTTCAAACAGAAAGGAATAGTGCAGCTGAAATTCAATGAAGAATGAGCCGAATATACGCCGAGGATGGTGTTGTGGGAAATTTAAAGAAAGCCGAGCCAATGCCCACGATTAAGAATAATAAGAACGCAAATCTGTCATATTCGAAAACATTGTTCAAAAAGTTGACAAAATGGTTCGGGAAAAACGGAGGTTTACCATCTCTTTCGTGAACTGAAGAGGTAGCCAGGAGGGCAGACAAGGAAAACACTGGCGGCAACATTCTATTCAGAGGGGATGAAAAGGCTCATCTATAGATATCACCAATGCATCAATCTTTACGGTGATTATGTAGAAAAATGACCATGTTTGTACATAACTTTGGTAATAATTTCATTTTATTATTTACACTTGAGCTATTGAAGGTTGAAAAAATAGCCCTCGTATGTGTAAATCATGTGCTGAACAAGGCCAATGAGATGCAATGCATTGAATATTCAACTAATAGACTTCAGCATTCTTGCCTCTTATAAATTAAATAATAAGATAATCAATCATAATTAACAAGCAACTATGAGGTTTAAATACCTGGTGACTGTATTTTTGTAAGTATGCAGTCAATTGCGCCTACTAGTTTGGGGAAAGAAGCTATTTAAAAGAAGACTCCATTTGCTTATTGGAATTCTTCGTCGAGTGTAGGTAGATATGTACATGTGTATATTGTGGTCTCGGTAATATTTGGTACATAATTGAAATTACCAGTTAGAGTTTTCTTTCATTATTTCCTTAACATCATCCAGCATACGTTGAACAATATCCTTTACTATAATCGGTATTATACAAAAAACCCATAATCACCGACACCAAGTTAGCGTCGGTAATTGGGTTGACAATGAGAGTCCACGTGCTTTTGAAGCGCTGCGTTTCAAATAAATAATTAATTTGTTCATGGCGTGGAATTTACTGCGATTATCTGTGCGTTATACAACCACACTGTCCTTGCAGCCGTTGTGGCTTTAATAATTATAAAAGTTCAGATGCGTTCGTCCATCTCTCAAATATTTTTAAAAAACTGAAATATTTAAACATGGTTATAAACATTGACCCATCCCTTTATCAAATATACCTTAAAATTGAGCAGGGAATTTAAAAAATTAATATGTGGTGTTCCATGTAAAATCATATAACAATAATACCAAATACATATAACCAATTGTATCAAATTATTGGAAATATTTTGGATCAATAGTACATGTCGGCGTAAGTATACTGCTAAGTTCTTAGAATTTTCCAATGTATAATTATTATCCAATGTAGTTCCTCATAAAACATCACGTATGTACGCAGGTTGAATAGTTCTTTATATTGATGTATCTTATCGCCCTAATACGTTTTGTTTACTGACACAATTGTTTTATTGTTTCGACACGATCTTAGATATGGTTTCCTAAAACTCAAACGCTAATTACCATCGTGAATACCGAATGCTGCAATGCACTGGTTTCACAATTTAAATCGACAGAAAATCGGGTAATACTGACGTAGCAAAGCCTTTCCATTGTCACGTCCAGACCATATCGTCTATAATAATATTCACACTATAAGTCACGCGACAAATATGAGGGCATGTTAGGTAACACACACGTTATACGTACATATACAGCAGAATATGTGCAGCTATTCACCTATTCCCTCATGCAAGAAAATCAATACTAAATGGTACCCACAATGACATGTTCTGTTAGAACAATGACACGCAATAAGCAGCTCATACACGTAGTCGTCATTAGCTTCAACCGAGTTTAACTCTTTAGTACCCCTGCGCTCAACGCTAGTGCGGTTTTTTGGATAATTTCGAGCGATATATACTTCGTTTGAAATGTTCCCGACGCACGCGAAATATTGAAATTTTTGATAATTTTTGTAAAGTTTATCAAAATTTAAAAGCAAAATACCTTAAACATTTTCAAAAAAAATATGAAACTTTCAATATCTCTTGAAAAGGTAAACTTTTGAAAATTTTATAATTTCTGAAAATTGTGAAATCTGTCACTTTCATAATGTTTGAAATTCTAGAAAATTAATGACAAGAAAACGTATTCAAGTTATAGAGACTATCAATAATAATAATAATTTTCAAAATGTGTATGGCCATCAACACTATACTTAGAAAATTAAACAATGCAGACTTGCGACAATTTTTGAAGAAATATACAAAGTACGATTTTTCCAACGAATCTTTCATAAGGAAATTGTATATGTGTAGTGTAACGTTAAATTATTAAAACGAGTCCCCGAATTTATCCCTTGATTAAAAATGAAATATTAAAAGTCCTACCACAATTTTCCTTACATAAAGAAATATAGACTAATATCTCCCTTAGTAATAAACGAAGAACTTCCGAAAATGGACCGTGTCATGATGAAATATATATAGAAAAGAAACAAGAGTAGGAAGAGAAAGAAAAATAAGAAGAAAAGGAGATAAAAAGAAAAAGAGAAAGAAAAAGAAAAAGAAGAAGAAAAAGAAAACGAAAAAGAAAGAGACCAAAAGAGGAAGGAGAGATCTTAATTCTAATCTTTTTTAACAATCAAATACCAAGAATCCGTTTAGAATACAAAACAGAAGCCAATGAAAGTCTAAAAAAACTCAAAATCCTATATAAGACAAACAAAAAGAAGTTCGGAAATTGGATTTAAGCAATATTTATCTACACTACGGAGATACCGCTTTTATACCGAAAACATGTTTGAAACACTAGAAATGAATTCTTGACGTAATGCTGTTGACGATGGATTCTCATAATAACTAGAGTTGTTTGGCAGAATGGAGAAGGATCAGCGGAATACACAACCGCTCAAGCGCAAAAATATCGGTCTACTGCGCAGGTCCAATGCTTTCCCCTTCTGCGCAGGTCTACTCCGGGTCCTCTTCTGCGCAGAAAGCTGTAGCTTAAATTTAAGTTTAACACAGGAAATTCTGTTCCCACTATTAGGTTAGTGGTTAAGTCAGGTGGAATACGGAAAATCGGGAAAAATAAATCGAGTTTCGATCCCCAGTCACGACAACTTTCGCTAACAAACAAAAATAAGGAACAATACGTCAGACACAAAAAAATCATCGAAGCATGATTGATTTGGCAAGAAGCAACAGCAGCCCCAGCCCCTTCTCAGGGCTATCCTGAAGAGAGCGGCAGTAGTAGTAGACAACTATACTCGAAACGCCGGACTTATGAAGTTCAACGAATGATGGAAACAGCCCAAACAAGCAACTCTAGTTATTAATAGAAATGAAACGATATAAAGTTATCTTTTAAATATAGTTTTTAAATTTTATACCCTTAATGGAATAAATATAACTTTAATAGAATGACATTAAAAAGTTTTTATAATCCCTACGATTTTACAGTTTTAAATTTTTTTTGAAAACATTTGGTTCTCTCTTATGTTAGTAGTTTAGTTTGTCTATCCTCTAGGCGCTTTATAATCACTTACTACTATTTGGGGAGATCTACATGAAATGTCTCTCCCAGTTTGTAAGAAGAGTCTTGTATATCTACTGACGATGTATGCTTAGCATGCGAAATGTGCATACACTGTGCAACAAATAATATCCA
Source organism: Trypoxylus dichotomus (assembly GCA_023509865.1). Taxonomy (NCBI): domain Eukaryota; kingdom Metazoa; phylum Arthropoda; class Insecta; order Coleoptera; family Scarabaeidae; genus Trypoxylus; species Trypoxylus dichotomus. Next base: position 27,931,208 of record CM042081.1, read on the forward strand.
TTACCATATCCGAGTAACTAGTAGCGCTTTCTATCTGTTCAGGCCGACGTTTGAAATCCGTGGTATTCCTCTTCCCGATTATACCAACGTTGCTTTAATCGATCGATAAATAGCAAAGTTATGGCACTTCTCCCAAAATAAATTTTGTATCGATGTTGAAATACTCAAGTTGAACAAAGAGCAGTTATTAAATTTCACTCAAAACTTGATAAAAGTGCATTAGAAACATTTCGCTTGATGCAGCAAGTGTACAGCGATGGTTGTTTGAGTAGAGCAAGTGTTCTTCTGGACCACGTTTTTTGAAAGGTAGAGAGAGGCTAGAAGATGATAACCGTGGTTTTATTGAAAATGATGAAAGAGGATTTAAACATCGACAGAGAAACAATCCCAATCATCTTTCACGATGATTTGGGCAAAACAAAGGTCTGTACAAAATTTATTCCACACACTTTGACGGATGGACAAAAATGAGTGCGTGTCAGAAGTCGTTGCAGCCGCCAGAAATGGTCCAAATTTCCTGAAATAAATTGTCGCCGGTGACGAAATATGTTGCTTTTAGTACGACCCAAAAACCAAACGTCAAATTACGGAACGGAAAATTTGCCGCAAGCCAAAAAGACATTCAATTACTTCTTCCACTAATTAGATTACAGGGCAATACTGTGGTAACTAAATCACTAATATAATTTTAGAGGAAAATAATTTGCGGTCAGAATTACGGTATATTGAACCCAGCTGGATATTCGCCGTTTAATGTCAACTGTGTTTATGGAAAAATCAAGTCGGCATTCACATAAACGAAATATCGAAAAATAAATCTAATACTTTTGAAGCTCTCACAATTTTCGACCCTTGCTCTCTACCAGTAACACATCGTGACGTAGAAAAGTCCTTCTCGAACTTTAAAAATGTTTCAACCCCTTAGAAAGAATTCCAATCGCGGAGGAAAAATTCATAAAAGCGTTTATTAATCGATTCATGTACGAGGCTTGTCCGGAAAGTAAGTGCCGTTTTAGAAAAAACACTCATCCAAAGATTTTATTCAATATTTGTGGAGACTTATTTATTTATTATATTTTACGTCTATATGTAAGGTATGTAGTTCAAATAACGCCAGACTCCTAATACCGCCATACGCCATTTTCTCAAGTTCAAGTAGTATAGTAAAAAAGTAGTACAGGTTCATGTGACGGAAAACAATGCTAACATAAATAATTTATATCTACAAGATAAGGTGTCGCTAAGCACATTGTGTCGTTTTAACGGTTACAGAATGTATTAAAGTGAATACTTTGTTGCATGTTATTTTTCAAATTACTACTTTCGCAAGTCAATTTGATGTTACAAACTTAGTCTCTAGTAAGTGTACATTAATTACATATGTGTTTAAGCAAAACAATTCATTTTTTTTTTAAATCGATGATAATTGGTTATAGGTTATCTGCTCCTAATAACGCCAATGAGAAATATTTTGGTGGCGTTATTAGGAACATAATTTAAAAGCACTGCACATTAGATATCACTTTACTTTGCTTGCCAAGTAACACCACCCATGAATTGCAGCCATTGGATAAATGTGTGTTTAGAAGTTTTGAATACTACTCGGACGAAAAAGTTTTAAATTATCGGACACAATTTCCAGAAAGGAGAAAGAAAGACATGAGCTCATAGAGAAAAAAAGGGATCAAAATGTAAAGATACCAAACCTAAGTGATTTTTTTCCTAGTCCTAATATTAACACACTAAGTGTAAAAAGGCGTAATTCTACAGCACAAGTGGTCGTAAAGGATTTATTTTCTCCATTCACTTCTGGCTATATAAATACTAATAAAGATAAAAAGAAAGCTACACCGAATTTATTTTCTGCTTCTACTTCCGGTAAAATAAGTTTAAATAAAAATAAAAGTAAAGCTATTAATAAAGGAGAAAGCTGATTTTGTTTTGTTACTCAAGAAGATCGAATGCTTGATATGCGTATGTGTGTCATGTGCAACCGTTACATTCATGAAAAATGCCTAGGACTAACTAAGTTGGATAGGATCTCGTTTGCTTGTTTGGACTGTCATATGTAAACAGAAACATAGATAAATAATAAATGTTTTTGTTGTAAACCATTTAATGTATGTCCCAATAAAAATTACGGTTGGCGTTATTTGGCGCAGAGGTATCTTAATAACGCCAATTGCAGGTTAGTATATATTTGTTTCTATTATAATTTGAAATGTTAGTAAATCAGAAATTATTATTAGTTTGTTTTCCTAAATGTCTATGAAACAAGAGTCTAAAATTCACAGGTATAGCAGTAAACTCCACTCACACAAATTAATTAATTATGCGGAACGCAGCGTTTCGATAGCACGTGGGCTCCCATTGTCAACCGTGTTACCGACTGTCTAAAAATTTTAGAATGGTTTAAAAGGTATTTAGAAAATTAAAGTTAATTTACTCTTAATGTGGCGTTATTTGGGTCACATACCTTAGATGTATTACATTGATTAAAGTTAATTAGCGATAATTAACCTTAATCAGTGTAAGACGTCTACAAATATACGTAAAATATAATAAATAAATAAAATTAGATATATGCACTTTGCATATAATCCGGTCTCTACTTATCACTAAGCAGCCTTATTATGAACTGTCTGTTTTCAGGAATTTTCTCACTAACGTTTTTAACCATTAGCTACAGAAGGACATTGGTTCGTCCATGAATTGTCTAACCTACTTTCTCACCATTCGATCTGTCATTACATTTTCACCACAAATCTCTACAACATGACGATGAATTTCGACTGGCTTAATATTCCTTGCGTTCAGAAACCGTATTAAACATTTTGAACGATCACTAATAAATATAACCACAATACAATCCGTCTGTAATGGCGTCAAAGAAAATACAGTGGACCAGAGTGGACGTGTGCATGTAGAACGAAACCGTACTTGGTTTCCGGATAAGCCTGGTGCATACGTGAAAAGAATATGGCTGGCAGGTTTAATATAACGTTCTCACGTACTCGAATTTTTATTCTTTGGCGTTAATTTAGAAGAAAAGAGTCAAAATGATTCAATCTATTAAACCACCTCAATATTCGCTCTTTTGTTGTTGCTACATTAATCTAGGTGACTGCTTGTTTCTGAATTAATAAAATAGTTGCTTAGTTATAAGTACAAAGTTCAAAAATATTATTGCTAATAATAGCAATTATAACATTGTCTTACTTTTGAGTATATCAACTTTGACACGTCCAGAGAAACTGTCAGCAACTTTCATTATGTAGCTGTCAAAATTACCAATTCTGTGGATCCTCTTCAATAAATCCACAACCAATAGGACAAAACGAAATGCAATATAACCAATGTTTTTGTTACTGTTTACTGTGTACATTAACCTCTGCATGTGCATACATAATTGATGTATTTCAAATACACCAAAGTGAATATTGAAACGTTATTGGTAAATACGACGATTGCGTGTGCAATTTTAATGATTCGTAATACCATTTCCGATTTGATTCCGGTAAAATTCAATATAACGTGTTAATAGTATTTATATACGCTAGACTAATAAATGTACGCTATATTTACGATTAAATCGTGACGAAGACCGGGGATTTATGTTGGATTTTCTTTGTATGTTGAAAGTTTGCAGTATACGATTTGAGGTAGTGAAGAAGAAACCGTTTTATAATATTTGAACCACAATTTATCATCTGTGTTGGGAAAAGTGAGAACAGTTAAAGCTGCTTTGAAATATTCAAAAACCGCAGGTAATCTCCAATCAGATTCTCAATTCAAAGATCATTTTAATTATGCAAATATAATATCGCTAAATATCTACCGGTTATTCTCGATATGCGAGAATAGTATTATATGTAAAAAATGTAGTCAATTATAACATGAAATACGTACATAGCTTATTCGGAATTATGTTATGCTACTGCCGTTATTGTAAGAAGAAATTCCAATAACCAAGAAATATTCCAAATTTACACCGCTCATAAATATGGAAATAGTGAATAAGGATACGATCTGAAGCACCAAGAAGTTGCTCAGTAGAGAAAGGAATTGTAAATATAATTTAGACTAGCGATGCTAAACCATTCTTCATCTATGACACAGCCGAGAACATATTTTTGCACGGTACTCTAACGAAATTCCTTCGGTTTCTTCGCCACCCACTTTAGTTAAGTCAGTTATTTCTTTGAAGATAAAATTATTTTCTTAACTCTATCTGCATATTCATACTTAGAACGCAAATGAATGCAAATATAAATATCAAAACATTATTACTCGAATGGGAATATAAAAGTATAATTTTAAAACAAAATGATAAAATACAATTAAACACTATGAAAATTTTAGAACAAAAAGTCAATGTAACACTATATGACTAGAGAAACTGTATGCAGTTTTGGAAATTTCGCCTAGTGTGAGGCACGAATTTCATCATCAATGTGTTATCTCGTACTTGGATTTAGTTTTAATACTATTTTCATGGTAAAAAATACAGCTTCACATAAATAAGACGTTACAAATAAAAAGACATCGAAGGTCTTGTTTGTGATAGATGGATAATCCTGTTTCAAGTCTCGAGATATTTAAAACGAACTTGCGTCCGTTTCAGTAAATCTCGCTTTTTAAGATGTATTGCATTGGATATCGATTAGTTTCTCTTTTTCCTTAACTGTTAATTCAACGATGCCTGTCCCATATGGGGCGCTACCCACGGGATTTCAACTGTGAGGGTGGATAGGAAGTATTACATTAATCTTTCTTTAAAATTTTCCAAATGATCTTCAGCCATTTTGCTTGGTTGTTTATCTTGCTTCTGTGTTAAATTAAAAAGTTCTTTGCAAAATAAAAACTGTTCGCCTACTTCAGTTTCATCAACAAAACTTACTAAAGTTATCATTTGCACCAGTTGGCTCGTCTAATTGTAAAGCGAATTTTTATATTCTTTTGTTGTTTCTGTTACGAATTTAGTATTTGGGAATTCTTCGATTCACTGTATTATTTAGCAATGGTATCATCTCAGTTTGCTTGGCGGCTTCAATGCCCAACATAACTTCGCAAATTTCTATGTACGTTGGTGAAATAAGCTTTTCCCTAATGTTGTGCGCTTTCTTGTTAGTCGTGATCAACTATGCTACTTTGTAAGAAGCAATAAAACGTCTATTGGGTTCTTCACCATTTTATACACATTTTGTATACAAATTCTTCCTAGCTGGACAAAAGACCCCAAACATATTCAACTGATTTCAGTGTAAGATGCTGGTGATTTTGCTCCAAATGCATTTTAAATTTATTTGGTACCGTTGACTGATTTGCCAAAGTTATATTATATTGGTCGTCGTATTTTCGATATACCTTTGAGGATTCGTTTTGAGAAGATTTCGCTGATGCAATGATTCTGTCTTTAAGAATTGGTATTATAAATAGTTCTGAGAAATGTAGAAGTATTCACAGATGAATGAAAGAAGTACCATTCTAGTTAACACATGGGCTGAAAAGTCCCGGGCCTAACACATAGATGACGCTAGTTTTATTGCAGTCACCTTTCTCTCAGTTAATACTAACCTTCAAAGGCAGCTGTTAAAATTTCATGATATTCTATTAATTAGTTTGTGAGTTATTGTGCTAAGAGTCACGCTACTTTTGTTATCTTCAAAACAATGGATCAAAAAGAATTTCGTGTTTTAATTTTACATTGCTTCTTGATGGGAAAAAATACCGTTCAAGCGAAGTAATGGCTTGAAAGGTGTTATGGGGACTCCGCTCCATCAGAAACAACAATAAAACGTTGGTTTGCTGACTTCAAACGTGATCGTAGAGACACCGATGATGCAGAACGCAGTGCACGTCCAAATGAGGCGGTAACACCAGAAAATATCAAAAAAATCCACAAAATCGTTTTGAATGATCGAAACGTGAAGTTGCGTGTGTTAGCTGACATCGTAAAGATATCAAAAGAACGTATTGGCTTTATATTGCATGAGCATTTGACTATGAGAAAGCTCTGTTCAGAGTGGGTGCCGCGTTTGCTGACTGTTGACCAAAAACAAGAACGTGTTGATGATTCTGAGCAGTGTTTGGCCATGTTTAAACGTAACAAATCGGAATTTTTGCGTCGATATGTGACAATGGATGAAAAATGGATCCATCACTTCACTCCGGAATCAAAACGATCGTCATCTGCGTGGACAGCAACTGGTGGACCTAGTCCAAAGCGCCCGAAAGCACAACAATCGGCTGGAAAGGTTACGGCCTCGGTATTTTGGGATGTGCGCGGTGTAATATTCATCGACTATCTTGAGAAAGGAAATACCATCAACAGTGAATATTATATAGCGTTATTGGAGCGTTTGAAGACCGAAATTGCAAAGAAACGACCGCATATGGCAAAGAAAAAATTTTGTTTCATCGAGACAACGCACCGTGTCACAAGTCAATCAAAAGAATGGCAAAACTACATGAATTGAACTTTGAATTGCTCCCGCATCCACCGTATTCGCCAGATTTGGCTCCCAGCGACTACTGACTGTTCGCAGACCTCAAAAGAATGCTCGCCGGTAAGAAATTTCGCACGAATGAAGAGGTTATCACTGAAAGTGAGGCCTATTTTGAGGCAAAAGATAAATCGTTCTACAAAAGTGGTATTGAAATGTTAGAGCGGCGCTGGAATGATTGCGTTGCTCTTGATGGAGATTACGTTGATGAATAAAGCTAATTTTGAACCAAAAAAACCGTGTTTTCTTTGTTAGGCCCGAGACTTTTCAGCCCATGAGTTACGTTGCCTTAAAAAGTCCATGAAAGATTTTATTAGCCCAAGTGATTTCCATTGTTAAAAGCTCGAGTATATATTATTTCCCACCAACCAATTTCATGAAGAAAAATAGTGACATTACTTGTAAGGTACTCGGAAAATTTCTCAATAACGCTTTTTACTGAATACGTAGCCTTCCACGGCCAAAGTTAGAAACCTTCAGAAGGTTTTCGCTTTTAGCGCGGTTAACACACCGAGTCAGCGTAACCTTCTGCCAAAGTGGTTTCGCCTCTAGCGTCGTTTACACGTCGAGTTACCGTGCCACTTTGGTTTCCCCTATTTGTCCCGAAGAAGCCTCCTACGACGGAGGTGAAACGTCGAGATACCACCTTTCTGTTTTGTTATTTTTTTCTTTTTCTTTCTCCTCTTACCCTTATTTCATTTTTATATTATCTCATCATGGCACAGTCCAATTCCGGAAGTAGTTCATTTTTAACGCTTTTTACTCTTAGTGGGATACCATTTTCCTTAATTAATATAACTTGTTTCCATTTAATTCTTCCAATTAATTATTTATAGTTTTCCATATTTATTGTCATTCATTTTCTGCTTTATTTACTAACAAGGAAAGCTTTTATGTGTCAAATTCAAAATTGGATGAAACTTGATAGGGCTGTGTACTCTATATCCCTACATATATGAAAGGGAAGATTTTTTAACGGCGGAAATTCACTTTGAAGGAGTAAAATCTTCCTTCCAAGAATCGATTGATTTTCAATTTTTTTCCGATATAACTCCCAAAGAGTAAAGTTAGAGCAGAAGCTTAAATGTGAGAGTTACTCAATATCAGAAATTCCCTCATAACGTGATACTGCGAAATACACTGAGTACTTCACTTAAACGCAACATTTGTGTTATGAATGTATTTGTAATAATTTTAGATAAAACTTATTTGATAAGACACAAACTGAGAAAGACACCTCTACTGCGATATTGATTCGAATAACCGAATGGTACAAAATCCAAGAAACAACTGCTAAATATGCAGGGTGCTACTTAAGCCCAATTTTTTAATTATGGGTGTATTTATAATAGTATGGAAAAATGTTTCAAATGAAGTTTGTTTATCCTTAAATCTGCTTAGATTATATCTCTTTGCAGGATGTTCCAGAGGTAAGCAACATGGGCTCCTTTAAATCTGAATCACCATCCCAATTGATAGTAAACAAAATACTCGAACACCATTTTCCGTATAAAAATTTTTGTTAGTATGGATTTTTATTATCTTATTTAATGAAGTGTGCGTAAACATTGAAAATATCGAAAACAATACTCTTTTGTCTTCGTAGTACGAGAAAAGGAAACTATGATTTGAATGAATAAACCTGTTTAAATTACTTTATTCTTCGTAATTTAGTTTCTTTCTTTATATGTTTTGCAAGATAACATGAACAACACAATAATATCAATTGATGCTGTTTCGCATGGTGCCTTTTGTAAGAAATTTATCCATTGCTACTCTTACAATCTTCAAATTCGTCGAAATTCAGCCAGATCAATTCAAATGAAAAATAAACATCTCATTAAAAGCGCAATTGTCCAATGTAAACAATAACACTACCATATTGCATTGACGATTAGTTAACATCACTCTTACGTCCACTTGCTATCTCTGAACTATGATGTTCGGGACGGATTCTAGCTGCTCGAGATGTTCTAAATCTAGAAAATTTGCTTTGAATGGAGATAAAGCCTTTCAGATACAGGCTGAGTTTTTTAATTTCCTGCGCGTAATAGCAATTACAATGCAACTAACTACAACGAAAATATGTTATAAATTGCGCGACACACCCGTTGAGAAGCGCTGGTTTGAACAGTAATTGAACGGTCCTATAGACAAAAACGTGTGGCGGAGAACGTCCAATATACATTAATTAATCAGATAAACCTAATTATTAATTAATAATTTACGTATATTCAACATGCATACATTTCAGCAAATTAATTGCTAAATCAATATTATTAAACGCTACGCCGTTTACCTTGCAGCCATGAGAAGCTAGCGACCAGGTTGTCTCCAAAGGATTCATGTAATACGTCAACAATAAACGGTGCCGTCTCTGCGTAGAGTGAAATAGATGAGCTTTATGTCTACGTCGCCCTATTTCAGGAATCAAAGTCCATTATAAGAGCTTACATCGCAATGGAACCGTCAACTATGTAAACACAACGATTTACTATGAATTTTAACCGATTAAATACGCATCTGATGAGGTTAACACTAACATTAAGTTCGATCAATCTCACTATATGTGCAGTCCTTTAAGGAAGGGCAGTAATGTTTTTATCACTTTAAGGAATGAAAGAAATTTGGTAAATATGCTGGTCAATATAAACACGTATGTATGGTAATTACACAAATACTCATCTACATACACATCTAATAATATGGAATACAATATTATCCGTACAGAAGTTTTATAATTAATCATCTTTGCTTGCATTTATTTGTTTTCAGTATATTTACAGAAGAACCAATTCCTTGGGGCAATTACATTTTTGCCTTTTTAGGTGTACTTCTTTTCAAAACATAAGAAAATAAAAAGTAGGAATGGTATGAATTCGAGGAAGAAAATACGTAATATTGTCAATAAGAAGTTATGGGTGAATCTTAAAAACTACAAATGTTTTTATAGCTTTAAGGAAACAAAGAAAAGCCAGTGATAGACATACCATCCCAGAAACTAGATTCACAAAAAACATCTATCGTTTTTTCGAAAGAAGAACTTCAGTTATTAAACAAGAGAGTAAAACATGGGATTTATCAAGAATAACTACCATCATCAGAAGTGGTGAGTGATTTAGAATTCAGCTCATCATACTTAGCGTTGATGAACCAAGGTGTCTTTAAACTAGTGGTCAAGAAAATCTTCTTACAAGACAGAAAGGTACTAACTAGAGAATCAAACAAAAATGGACAGGCAATCGTTGTAAAATCCTTAAAAAATATAAACTGTATATACATATACTAAAGCCGATAAAGATAAAGGGATTATGGTCTTGGACGGACAACAATTTTTATATAATTTGATAGATAAAAAATTATATGGGATATTACGCGGAGAAATTTCGAAGATTTATTGTCCACCTAAGGATTCACAAATAAACAAAAAGACGTACGTATATAGACCATTTGTATCAAATACAGTCACGCACATATGAAATTTCGAGGTGGTCAGTTAAAAAATTTAGCATTTTGAAATTTTATAACAATCCTTCGGTAAAGAGCTCATTATATTTGGTTAATTCATTAAAGTATCGCAGATGAAAGATTAACTTTTTTGACAGTGCTTTTACGATGTCCGTAAGGCGTACGAAATATGCATTTGCTAAAAATGAATTTCAGTTCAATTTAAAGTAAAATTGGCTTTGTTTTCTTTACAATTATTACAAAACTATATAGTTTTGTTTATTTTTGATGTTTCCAATTTTCATGGTTCTACTAATAATTTGTTCAATTATACTATATAGTCTATTCGATGTTTTCCATTTTGAAGAAGACATCTTAGAATCTATGAGAGACATGTCGATAGCTGGCGTTGTTTCGACACACTGTCTTTTCAACACATTAGTTTCACAAAGAATGAAAAAAGTTCTATAAAAATTGAATTTGTCCTTGTGTTTGCCGAAACCCAAAATTTACCCTTATTGTAGTTGGGGAGAAAAACGATTGGTATGCTAGATAGAACATTGCACAATAAATTGTTCTTCTGTTTCTAAGAGTTGGGTACGTATTAGCTGGATGAAAATGAATAACCATTTTTCACCCTATAGCATAAAAATATGAAAGAAACTGAAAAGAAATAAGACTACAAAGAACGTAAATTTATCAAGTTTAGATTATCATAAAGGCATGTTATGAATAGTATTTGAAGAGTGCTTTTACAGAACTTTGCTACTCATTGTATGAAGAAAACGTTATTAAAAGTAATGAAGGCCAAGGGATATTATTATTTCAATTGTATTGAAAATTATTACTATTACAATCATTGCCGCAGAGTGTATTATAAACAGGTGAAAGACTTAACAAATTCCTTCCTTATAACTTGGAAAGAAGTTTTAACTTGATACCAGAATGAGACATGAACATATACCGTATTGCATCATATTTACCAAATTCCCTTTAATAGAGAAACAAAATTTGAAGATCAAGGTAAAAAAGAAATAAAACAATTACTCTATTTCATTTTTCCACTTTTCACTTGAATTAAACAATCGCAAGTTGGCGGAATCAAATATTCCTCGAAAACAAATAAATAAAACGCCCGCAACGTTAACCTAAGTATAAACTACCTTCAAGTTCGCTTCTCATCTTTAGCGTTTCATTCAACCTTTAATCGAAAAAAAAACATCCTCGCACATCACACGCGGCCTTTTAACACTCGATCGAGCATAGGCGGCCGCGATTTTTCCCCGAGCGATACGCGTTTGTTTACGTTTCGCAATTTTTTTCCACGTTCGACGCTCGTGCCTGCCTACGCCGACGTCGTGATGCGTCGCGATGCTTCGCCGGTCGTTAACTGAACGTTTGAACTGGGCGCGTGGTTCTCGATCCGACGCCGCAGAGCTTTGTACGCTACTGCGGACGTACGACGGCCCGAAGCGTCGACGAATTGCCCCACTACACAGCCGGGAGTCGACGCTGAGTGAGGCGCTATACGATCTTAATGCGGTTGATGGGAGCGTTATGAGTAATGTGTACAGTTAGTAGAGGAATGTGTGAGTGCAGTTAGGAACGAGATGTGGACAAGCATTCGGATATATTTGGGAACTTTTTTGAACTGGTGTAATTACGGTAAACAAGAATTGAAAGTAGTAATACGAAGGCTACTACATGGTTTCAACAGGATGATGCTTCTGCATGTAATGGAAGTGATTGAAAATTTGAGAATTTTAACATATTTTAACTTTTCTTGGCCAATGAAATAATGTATAGTAATTTTAATAGGAAACATAGAAACTTTCATGTTAAGAAAAGATAAATAAGTTAGCTCTAACTTCGATTTTAATACAAAGATCTTCCTGTTTATGATATTACTTTAACAGTTATTTCATGTTTTTACAATTAAAAGTAATACCTACTACATTATTTCTTATAAACAGCATCCACAGCCTTGTGTCGCTGTTTATGAGCTGCAGGCAATGTTAACTTTAAACTCCCCGTTTATTTAGAGTGATATTGGCGGAGAGAGAATTTGAAATATGTGGTTGAGAAAATCGTTCGAAACTGCACTGATGACGCCAGGTAGGCAGAAACATATCCGTATGTTAGCGTTTTTCTCTCCTCTCATTGTTCTTCCCGTAAATAGTTCACACCAATACAATGAGTAGCTATATTTAGCAGCGTTATATTAGGTATTGTGTTCTAGGCATTTTTAGATGTGTTTTTAATACGTCAGGGTAAGCCTGAGAAATCATTCACATGTGCAGCTACTCTGTGCACTGTTTATGTTGGTTTAGCAATCCATGTCTTGCTAGAGAGAAGGTTTGGGAAACTGTACCCGCTTATTCTCGCTGTGTTTAAACCAACAGACGAGTGTTTTATTCTTTTGGCACTAGTTAGTCCCAAGAATAATCACTCGAGCTATAAGTTTAGATATGGTGACAGTAGCAGAGAGAGAGAATTGCAATGTGTCAAGCAAAAAATTGCTCGCAACCACACTGACGAAGCCGGATAGGCACAAACATGTCCACGTGTTTTTATCCCCTCACATTTTCTTTCTCGTGAATGATTTTACCAGTACCCATGAGTAACTGTATTTAACAGCATTATTATATTAGGTATCTAACAATGAGTCTTTTTCGACATCTTACCTCTGTTATTCGATCTAATCGTGATTGTTTCGCTATTGGGCCGAGTTCTAATGGCCTTTCTTAAATGACATTGTTGCTGATATCGTTCATACCTCTATATTCATCGATACCGTTAACTGGTATACTAGTAAAATTGCGTTTGAAACTTGTTACTATTTTATGTTAATTTATTTTTCTTCCGATATGGACGATTGTTTTGAGCATTTCTTTTACTTGCTTCAAATCTTTGTTTGGATAAACTTATTGCTAGTGATTTTGATTTCCCCAGTTTCATATCTGAATCTAGCGTTTGTGATTATTCTTATCTTTTGTAAAGTATCTGAATCTGCGCCAAATCAACCGTATTTTGACATATATAAATAATGGAATTTTATATTTAGCTCTGTCTAATTTTGGTTCTGAAGTGGTTTTTGGTTAGAGATAATCACCATCCAGCTCTGCATATTACTGTACCTAAAACTAAACCTCCAAAGTGTTTCTATTTCCTTCCAATAATAACCTTCGATATAATTTTTATAAATCAAATTATGATAACTGCTAGTCTGTTCTGTTTACAACCAATTAGCTATTTCTTAAGTCATCAAAGTGCTAACTTGACTCTATAGGGTTTTTACGATAAATTGTATTATATTTCTGTTCCTTTGTTTGGCTCAAACTCCAAGGCACATTATCCCTCTTGTTTTTTCCTGCAATTAAAAATAAAAAGCTAAAACTGAATGGCTTATTATTACAAAAAAATTGAAAGCCAGACATGATTGCTATAAAATGGAGTTTCAGAGACTACGCAAATTTCACTGCCCCAATAACCAACATATTAGTGTAGTACCCACGATTTGTCTTGATTTTTGACGCTAAACCGAATTAACTTTTTACTTTTATCTAATAGTGCAAATTTACCACGCACATGACAAAGATTATTTGCATTACGTTTACAGAGACGCGAAATAGTTGTGTTCTTAAAGAACTAAGTTAACTAAGTTATTCTCTTTGGTGTCTCTACATTATTAAAAATGCAATGATCCTCACGGCTTTGCACTTCAGTTGTTTAACCGAGCAGCTGCATGTGCCTGCTTCTTTCCTCCGAAAACGTATTAATCAATCATACTGGAACAACAGCACAAATTGTGTCCTTCCTTATGCACACACAAATGTTCTATGTTCTATTTAATTCTATTAGTTACCAAATAATAAAGAAATAATAATGTATTTGTGTAACAATAACATCTCTAATCTATTTTAATAAAAATTATTAGTTGCTATCTTTCTTTAAACCAATCTAGCTTTATTTAAGGAAGAACACCAGTCCAAATGAAAATGGATTTCCATTTCTCGTTTTTCCGAGTTAATATGTCTTAATTGATCCAAAGGAATGTCCTGTTTCAATATTACGGACCTTCACCTCTCAAAGGAACGTATTCGCAATATCCAGATGATATAATTCGAATCGTAAATATTTATCCTGTCGCTAGAAATATGTCCTAGCAAACGACCCTTTCGCTTTGATCTCGGCACTATGCGCGATAACACTAAACCTTCTCCGTCTCTCTCCGCGTCCTACTACCTCCCAGCAAGGCGTCCTCTAGCGGCCACGGCGTGAAATACGCCGCCGGCGAAAGCCTCAGCGTACACATGTAACTTTTAGAGTTTCCCTGGGAGCCAGGATTTACTGCTATCGGAACTGTAAATGGAGACGCGTTACGATTTGGGCGCGATATATGCTCCCGAAAAAGAAGGTTGCGAACCTCGGGGGTGCGACGCCTCGAAAATTGTTTTTGATCGGCGAAAATCGAAGAGTTGGCCGTTTGCGAGCCAAAAGAAAACGGGGCCGCTAATACTAAGCGGCGACGGCCTTTCCGGGTGTAAAAGGGTAGGCTATAGGCCCTTAAACCGTATCGTTTTTGGACTAAAACGAGCTGTTGTTTTGTAATAAAACAATTTCCTTTGTGCGAATCTCCACGGGGCATCGAATAGTTGGGATCGTGGACGTTCTTTATTACAGAAGCGTTTAAACTCGAGAAAATTGAACTTTCTGTCTTTTGGGACTTCGAAATTCTATTCACGATTACATGATTCTGAGAATCTTACGAACTTGCAAATATTCTAATATAATTAAATAAATAAATTCAACATTGTCATGAATAAGGACTGGGAAATTGTATGGAATAACAGCAATAATAGTAATTAATAATAATGTTTCATTCATTAATTTATGTCCAACAGATACAGACGTATGGAGGGATAACAAATAATGCAATACAGTGCAAATAGGATAACAGATGTTACTAGCTCAATATGGAAACACAACAAAAATAAAGGAATAACAATTAATATTCATATTTAAACTTTGAAAACATTACAAATAGTGCTTTCAATTTGGTCATCACTGGAGCCAGGATAAACTTCATTAAATTTGTCTTGGCTTGCGGTTGTAGGAAGATTGCCGCACTCCTGAAGTTTAAAATGCAGAGCGTGGAATGCGAAGTACTCCAAAAGGTATCTACAATCTATCTTGTTATCTTGTGTTTAGTAAGAATTTGCTGTATAAGACCATCATGCTGTACCACTAAAGCAAGTTCAACTGAGGTGCGCCAACCTCCGGATAAATTTCATCCCGTTTATATGATAAGAACTTCAGAAATATTTCAAGTTGTAAGCAATCCCATGCATAAAACGGATACCATACCAACGGTGCATACTCTAACCTACTAAGAACATATGCATGGTGGAAAACTTTAAATAATTTAACATCAGTGAAATAAGGCGATACACGAATTAGGAATCCAAGGAATCCGAACGCGTTTTTGCATACTCAGGTAATGTGCAATTTAAAGGTGAGATTAGTGTCGAAGGGAACACCGAGATCTCTAAACTCTGCTTTTGTTCTAGGAAAATGTTGTTAACTTTTCAAGTCGCAACAACGGGAATATGACAGGTGTATATGTATGTATAAAAGCTAACACCAATATTTTTATTAATATGACGGCTGTCTTTTTCAACCTACGACAGCTCATAAAAACAAGACAAGTATAAATAACAAAATGAATTTATTACCAAAAGTTATGTACAAACATGGTTACAAAAAAAGTAATAATAATCACCGTGAGAATTCATGCATTTGTCATATCTATGGACGAACCCTCCAATACCCTCCACGTAATATGTTGCTGCCAGTCAGTTGAAATGGTCCGTGACGTTGTTTTGAAGTACGTCTGTAATCTGTACTTAAATGCACAATAATATATCAGCCTCATCCTGTCAACTTTATTTTTAAAACACCTACGAATATAAAATTTATTATATTTAAACATTACAATGGATTATACTGCAAGGTGGTGAAACTGTTTGAAAGAAACGATGAAAACACAGGAATTTGTTATACCGTGCACATCGTAAGATGGAATGGCTTCCACATATAGAACCACGAGGAGAATGCACAACATGTCGTTGTATGAAAGCAGAATGTAGTGGATTTTTTACCGTTAACGAGTTAGTATAGGAGGAATGAAAATTTTACAATTTTCAAAAATTCATTTCACCTACTCGGAGTGTTTTCCACATAAAAGAGGATTGCGTAGTGCCGACCTACATGTGATCTGCATGTTCCCAAAGTTTCATAATTCCTTGAATTTCTAAGTTCGATATCGTTCCTTGTCACTTACAAAATATTGATATCCCCATTGCTCTTTAAATGTTCTGTAGAGCCGGACACAGCACACGTGCGTTGACTACGGATTATGAGAACGCGTCGATCTTGTTGAATGTTTGGTTCTCTGATGAAAGCCATATTCATTTAAACGGATATATTAACAAGCATACAACACGGTTTCTTGGATTCGAATGCCCCGACATAATCGTCGACCAACTCCTTCATAGTGACCGTGTTACCATTTGGTGTGCTGTATCCGCACATGGCATGTTGGGCCCGTATTTCATCGAAGCAGACGAAGGAACGCCGTTAACCGTGAATCAAGAGCGCTACAGAGAACAGGTTATCACACCATTTCTGCATAATCTTCAGTGATTTTGTCGTGCCAGGAACTTACCACGTAATCAACATTTCAGCAGGACGGGGCAAGCTGTCATACGGCTAGGGAGTTTCTTGAAATGCTGCGCAATCATTTTGGAGATCGCCTTATTTCACGTGGCCCTGATTTCCCATACTCATCGCGCTCGCTACCCGATGCGTACATATGGAGAATGCTGAAGGAGGCTGTTTTCCGTACCGATCCACCGTTTGACATTCCGGAATTTCGGATTAAAATTCAAGGTTTTTTTCGTGTCATGCACGAATACTACTTGAAACTGAACGGAGGGCATCTTGAACATCTGTTTTATCGGGAACGTCATTGTGAATAATGTTTGCAACGCTATATAATGTAAAGTAAATACACAAATAACAAATGATATCCGTTTCATAATTTCAGTATTGTTAATTTTGCCGCATCCTGAAGATATTTTACACTAAAAACAGTAAAACCTGTAACAATTCAATCTAACTAAAATATTTTGTCCATTGCAACGAGGTGTTACACTGAAAATACACTTACAAAAACTGTCATGAACTTAAATCCGATTCACAAAAGAACGGTACCTGCGTTAGCTTTTAGGTTTGCTGAGAATTTCGCGAGATACGTCGGTCTTGTCGTCGGTTTTAAATACGAATCTATGTAATTGTGCTTCTTGTTAATCAATGTAATGGCGGACGCGTTGGGTTCTTTCTTTGTCGGCCCTGGTCCTTGCGCGTTTTATATGTATAATGCGAAGTATGACAGCTCATGTCACGTTCACAAAGGGCAGAGCTAGCTTTTCATTTCCAAGCGCCCACATGTTATTTATTTTAGTAATTCTATTATTTCTAGCATGTGCTCTCACACGTTTCCTAATGTGATGTTGATTACATTCAAAGCAATATTTTATTTGTAAAAACAACCTGATTATGAAGAACGAACTTGGAAAATACCAATGACGGTAGATTTGATGTGACTAAAAAATATAGTCAAGTCATTGCCAAAATGTATTATTGATGGATAACTTCATATTTTGTAATCTAAAGTATAACATATAATAATTCCGTTATTTTTCAAAAGACAATGTAAGATTAAACAGGATAATCTCTTTAAGATAAAAAAGTTGAAGGAAAAGTTTTATTTGCTAATTAAATTCACGCAATTTCACATTATTAAGCTTAGCTTCTGCATATCCAAAAAGCATGCTCGTTACTATTATGTCATTGTCGTTACAAAATTTGGTAGTTTTCTTCTCTTCTTGTTTAAATCTTCGTTTCCATTACATTCAATAGTTACATTCTATTTTGTTGCTTTATTCTATATCCTTACATTAAAGTCATCAACTTTCTTCTAAAATTTATACTTATCCGAAAAGAAATATTTATAACAAACAATGCTAAATTGCACCCATTAAATTCCACCTCCTTCGCACCCACTTTATTCAAGGGACTTTCGCGTTTTTATCCAATTACCGAATCAACCGCTTTCATCCGCGGCATTGATTGGTACATTCCATCGCGGTTATTACTTGCGAGAGAGATAGAAATTCGTGTTTTACTTCGCTTATATTCAGACCGGGACGTCGAATCCCTTCGGGTACATTAAAATTAATCGAAAATCCTTCGATTTTATTAAATATTTTCCCGTAGAATATTTACGAGGGAATTCCATTAGAATATAATTCGATTAATGTTCCCTTTTCCACGCGTACGGTGAGTACGGAAGCGGCGGTGCCCTCTTTTTCTGGTCCGCTTACACCTTTTGCTGTCGCTCATCGACGAGGGGACCACGATAATGTGTATGTGAATGAATTCGCTTCAACGCAAATTCGAATATTGAACAAAAAAATGCGTCGACCAAGCCGAAAAAAAGAGGGGAAAAGAAAGAGGGGGAACAAGTAGAGAAGGATGGGAGGAAAAACTATATAAAAGGCCGTTTTGTCCTTTTCACCATCCACCTTCTATCCTCGATCGTCGAGTCCCCTTTCTGATATTTAAATTGTCCGCCTCTCCCATAACATTCCTGTGTGTTGCTACATATGTGTATATACACGGTTATCCAAAAGAAGGTGCACAAAATTTAAATATTCCATATTAACACAAAAACTAAACAATTTTTAACACTGTTAATGTTGATTTTCGAGTTCTGGGATAATAGACTCTTATTTGTTTGGTGACTAGAGTCTGTTTTGTTATCATTAAGATCTACCTCAGCAAGTTACTGGCACTCCCAATCTAATAATAATGCGGTTTATTAGCACAAAATACAGGATAAATACAGATAAAGAATACAAGGTAAATATAAATAGAAATGTGCCAATAGGCAGGATCATAAAATATAATATTTGTATCTTATAACAATAATAATAGTAATAATAAGCTTTATTGCCCAACAGATTTACACCCAATTAAAGGAGAATATATAAATACAAAACAATCGATTCAAATTGAATGCAGAAGAAAGTAAAATAAAAAGAAATTGTTTACAAAAAAATATTACAAATAAAATTATTAAAATTAAAATTATCGTTTTTAGTATGTATACAAAGCCTTAAAAGATACCACGCTATGAAGAAAGAAGATTGAAGTTCGTGTAAACAAAGTACACAGGTGACTTTAGCAAAATATTTCTTGGAGGAAAGGGTACATAAAACGTATTATCATTACGAACGCCAAAGTGCCGAATTGACGAGAAAATTGTAGTTGTCGAAGTGTTGCTGCGCTATCGGTGTAATCGTTACACAGCTTCCAGATGAAATGTTAGCCACTAGTTATGCGCCGAAAGTTAAGGAAAGATGAATTAAGCCGTGAAAATAATAGAACATGATCGATGTCTCTAGGTCAATAAATACGGTCTAGTCGAAATCAGAGAAATTTTACGAATTTGTACTGCAGTGTGTCAGAAAGGGGACCTGATAACAATTGCATTTTTCAAACGGAATCTAATGATAGTACAATATATGCTCTTTCATTGGGAAATTATCTGTAGCTACTCGCAAGAAAGCCAAGACATCTTCTAATGGCACGTGATATGTTAAATATATGTTGCGCAAAGGTGTAAGTCCTTAACGTGTTCAACCTGTTCAACAATCACTTGCTCAAACTTATAATCGAATGTTGATACTAAGGGATAGATTATTCAAGATGCATCAGCTAAGTATATTTACAATATTGATCTGCAGCAAGTTACAAACCACAAAACTACGTGCTTCACAAAGCAATATCATCAGAGAACAAAGATTTATGAGTTAAGATATAGGTTGTTACATCATTTCGTCTTTTATGAATAAAAGGAATATTAAAGGCCCAATGATAGACCTCTGGAAACTCTCGAAGAAGGTATAAATTCGCGAGAACTAAATTGCCCATTGGAGGAAAAATATTGACGCCTATAAAACAGATAATACTGGAACAAATGTACTAGACCAAATTCCAAGGACATTAATTTATAGAGAATCAAAGAGTGAACAAAACGATGAAAAACTTTAGCAAAATCGAACAGAACATCAATCTGAGTGCGTGAATCTGTAAATTGGCAGAAATTAGTCACGGTTGATCGCCATTCAACAAAGCCATAATGAAAGTATAAATGCTGTTTTTAGTGCAAGGATAAATAGGAGAGTATAGGCATGGTTTAAAGACTTTGGCAAAGTTTAACAGACTAGATATAGGACGATAGTTGAATATATCGGCAGGATCACCAGCTTTGAAGATACGCACACTGCGAGGAATCTTTCATTTGTCTAGGAACAACGAGGTTTTAACGCTGAAGAGATAATTTTAGACAAAAAAAATTCATTAATACTAATACTTGCAATCTTTAATGAAAAATGAGGGAATTTCAACAAGTTGAGGGTCACTGGAGCTGACGCTGTTGAATGCCATATTTCTAGGGACGCGACTTCGTTTCTTCTCTCCGACAACAGACCAGAAATTAATTCAGTTGTTAAAAAAGTGTTGCATATTGTCGAGATAGTTGGAAAAGCCCCTAACTAACTAATCTTTAATAAGACGGCGAAGTTCTTTAAACTGCTGTAGAGAATCGACACAGTTAAATCGTCTGTACTGTGGTAGGAAGTAATATTTTAGTTTAATACTACTGGTTATTTCAGGTGTGTACCATTTAGGATAAGTTCGCTTTCGAGGTAAAAATACAGGGACGTAAATATCAAACAACGAATGCAATGTTAAATAAAATAGGTAGCATGCAGTATTGACATCAGAACAGTTTTCCAAGGAAGGACTAATTCATGTCACACATAAGTTAATATAGACACGGACAATTAGCTTTCGTGAAGTTATACGTCATTGAAGTATTTTTCGGGAAGTTTACGGATGAGACCAAAACGGCGAAGGTACGAGGTCTCTTATTGCTACTCAGGGAACATTAGCAATAACAAGATCAAGAAGTCGATATCTGTCGTTAAAAATAAAATTGCGTTGAACCAAATTATGAAGGTCGAGAAAATTCGTAATGGTTTGCGATCAGAAGTGATAATATCACTAGTGCAAAAGTAAGGACAATTAAAATCACCAATTAATAGAACATTCGAATAATTGATAATAAACTGTTCAAGCTTATCAAAAAAGTCTCAAAAATATAGTGACTTAGGTAAGGATGTACATAATGTAATTCAAATACAAGCAATACATTACATTTAAAGCTAAATTTACAATTAATAACGCCTCTGGATGAATCTACAATAAAACTAGTGAAGTCCAAAATCGTAACGTCGGAATGGTTCTCACGGGGCAGCACTCCTCAGCAACGAGTCTTGGCAATAGTATGATATCTTCTATCAAATTGGAGAGTAAGACTGAGAAAAATATTCGGCACTGGAAACGTTTTTAGACGCCCAGGTTTCAACAGAATAGATGATATCAAAAGTGAACGATGAAACAGAAGAGTTATTTAGGTTCATAAAAAGGGCAGCTCTACACTTTTATCTAGTTATAGACCAATATCTATTACATAAAATTTTGCTATTCACGAGCCTTATAATAGTACTAGCTTTATCAATTAATATAGTTTCATCTCCGTTCGTTCGACAACTACCAATATTCACGGTCAAGTTGACGTAATTTATATTGACCTGTCGTAAATTGGTCGGATTTAGTTTACGTTCCCCTTTCTTCGAACTCATACAATCATATTTATATCCACACAAATGCTACATGATCTTTAATGGATATTTCACCGAAGGACTCTTGCTAACTACTAGCTTTCCACAGGGCTCTTACTTAAGTGTACTCCTATTCTTATTATTTATTGACGATTTGCTTTTCCAGATGAACTGTCAAGCTCTCGATTATGCTATTGGCACCAAAATATGTTTTGAAGTATCTATTATTGGTGATGCTAATATACCGCAACATAATTTAGAAATAGTTAATAGTGAAGCGGTGTAAGAAACGTAAACTGATTTTTAACGTTGACAAATGTTACATGGTAACACATACTCCTTGTCAGTTACCGTATATCTGACCTTACCATGTAGACGATATTTCTCTCATACGCAGATCTGAATTGAAGGATCTTGTAGTCCTGTTCGATGTTAATGTCATTTTTAAGCCTGATTTGGAGAATACGTACTAATACTTATTAAGCACTTTCTTTTATAGTTATTTTATTTAAAACACTCTACTTTACGTATATGTATAGTACATAAAGTGGAATACGTTTCCTTGATCTGGTATCCGTTACATATTTGTAATACTTTAGATGTGGAACATTCAGCGCAAATTTTTAAAAATCCTTTCGTCGATAAATGATGGGGTTTATTCTGAAAGCTATATACCACGGTTATCATATTTAATTCCACATATAAACTTAGGATATACTATAAAATTTTACGATTCCATTTGGAAGGACTAATATAATAAAAAGGGTTGCAATCTATTTACTTGTCGGATGATAGAGATATTATTATTATTTATTTGAAAGATTTTTGTCAAAAGTTACATTAAAATCTCCATCCGACTCAACTTTTTTTGCTTCCATTTTGATTCTAATTTATATTAGTCAAGGTATTTATAAAAAGATAATAATCTACGTTTGCTGAAAAATATAAAACTATAAATGAAATTTGACAAAGCTCAAATTTCTCGGTAAACGACTCTAAAATATTAACAACGATTAATGTCAAGTCTGTCATTATCAAACCTTCTTTTCAAACACATACGTGTATATTAAATAACTCAATGATAGACTTCTGTACATGTCTTACATATTTAAAGAATACATGTATATATGCACTTGCAGTAAAATTATCTTGTCTTTAATTAATGTAACATATTGAATACTTCCTACGCGTTAAAACGTCACATTCTTACGAGGAAACCTGTATACGTTTGTACACGTATATATTACCTTTCTTTTTTACGTCCAACTCCTTATGAATTTCTGAACGAATCCTTCTGATTTACGAGGACGAAACTCGCTTTCCCCCCAAGTCGCAGACCGGTACTCGTAAAGCGTTCGGGTTTTTTTACGAGGGTACGCACGAGCTGGCGGTCCATGATTTTTTTATGCATGCGTCCATGTAGATGCTCCGAGCGTCGCTTTTAGAGTGGAAAGAAGTGCGCCTTAGAGGACGACGTAATGTACTGAGATACGAGGTAGAAAAAAAAAGAGGGACAGATAAACATATGTTGAATGTTGAAGAAGAATTGGAATGATTGATAAAATAGGAATTTTAGCGGTCGAACATTATTAAGAATTGTTAGATCAGTTATTATAAAAAACATATTATAAAAATGCATAAAACTACGTTACAGCTTAAAGTAGTATATAGGTACAGGTGCAGTTTATTCAATAACTTTGTTTTTGTATTTATAAATGATTTTAAATTAATTAATGGCTTCCGTTAACTTCAGTCTGACAATTCGAGATTTCCTTGTTTTTTCCAACTATTTTATCAATATATTCTGAATTTTTTCGCAACTCTGGTGGAATCCGAACCTACGGCCTCCTATTTGCCAGAGAGGTGCAATACCGCTACACCTCTAAATTAACAAGGATTTGAATAATACAATATTAATAATAAATGAATTTATTAACTATAATGATTATTTAGCTTTAGGTTAAAAGGTATGAATTCAAACAAATCCGCTTTCAAACCTATCACACTACAACAAATTTTAGAAACATTCACAAAAGAAGCATTTGTTATAAAGACACATCAAAAAAGCAAATGAAATTTGCAATTTGTATATGCATAATATACAGAAGTTACAAAAACAAGAAAGCCAATTTTCACACTGTTAACGCTGATATAGGTATTGCTTACTTTTGAAAGTTGTTGTGCTGTGACTTAAAATATGTAGAAAGATGTTCCAAAATCAACACGGCAAGTGAAACTTTATTGCTATGCAGCAGTTTTATGAAATAGTACGGTACAGTTATAACATTTTTGTGCCGATCATTAACATTGTGAATACTGTGCGGTTTATTACATAGGTATGCAGACTGTTTTGTAGTTCTGGTTTTCTAAAACAGAACGGCAGAATGAAGCCTACGGCGATTTAACATATTGAGCCACCTATACTCCGCCAGCTTGTTTGAGGTATGCTCGAATTTACTAAACCATAGCAGAAGAGCAGATACGATAATGGATTCTCACCTTAACTCTATTACTAATGCAGAATTCATATAGTGAATCACCCTTATTAAATATATATATATTGAATTATTAACATTAAGCTTACTTTTTGAGAGAGCATATGGCGATGCGAAAATAATACTTGACGTATACCGTATGATTTCTGAATTAACGTGCATGTTAAATCTTAATTCGCTATTCAACCAAACACCAAGACTCCTACATAACCAGCAATACCCAATGTCTCATTATCAATCTTAATGCCAATTATAGGTAAAATTCCTTCAATTTTATTTTTATTATCAAAAAGGACGACGACGGATTTGTAATCATTAACTTTAAGGCCGTATGAAGCTGAAACACCTATACGCGAGTGAATATCTCAATTAATGATTGCCGTGGCATGGACGGAGTCAGTATAATGAAATGTAAAGCATAATTGGTTGTCATTCGCACAAGTATTGGAATATAGATTGTTTGGTATAGTTCACAAAACAGGTACACAAAACAAGGGAATTGCTGATAAGATATTATTTGATATCTTAGCTTGTCGCCTTCTATTATGTAAGTATTGTTTAAAAAATTTAATGACTTCCCCACTCATGTCAATACACTCAAAAAGGGTTAACATGAGACCATGATTGATCATATCGAATGCTCTAGATTAATCTAAAACAACCAGTAACGTTATTTCACTGTCATTCATTCCTTTGATAATATCGTCTGTAATATATAATAGCGTAGTACCACTGCTATGGCTAGTCCTGAATCTCTACTGGGTAGGTATCACTTTTTCTAATACCTTACAAAGTGCGGGTAGTATGCTCATTGCTCTCAAATCTTTATATTCAACAAGATTAGCAACTTTTGGTATAGGCGCAGCTAATGCCAGTTTCAAACTTTCTCTCTGCGACAGAAATGTGTAATATACTTAGACAGATAAGGAAAAGAAACAATGCTTATAACTTCATTTTCCTTGAAAGTTTTCAATCGGAAGCGCTCAAAAGCAGGCATTAATTTATTGTGCTTATAGTATTCAATTAAATCATTGTCGATTGATAATTTAGGAATGTAAGTGACAAAGAAATTATTAAATAACTCCAGGTCTGACAGTGTTGTGGAATATTAGTCTTCAGCTTGAAAGAAGGGATATTATTCAAATTCCGTTAGTTTCTTAAAATGCGCGTTATGTAATTAATTTAAATATACTTGTTACTCCCTACGTATCGCCAATGTGATATAATTACGTAATGCTTTATAGCAATTCAAAACTTGTAACCTCCTTGTTCTCTTACCTATATTCATCATGGCCTTTTCCGTTGCTGTCAACCAAGGTGCGATATTTTAATAATTCCATTATATAGATGCGATTAGTTTGTATTGAAGAACTGCAATTTACTATTTAAATCATGAAAATAGATTACATCACACCAAACAATATTTTCCAAATCAGTTTGAAATACTTCGAAATTAAATTGGGAAATATCGCGAATTGTTTTAAACAATGCATAGTTATCTTCACTTTCTATAGGTAACACGCAATAAATTAAGTGATGATCATTAATATCATTTAAGTTTTCGTTTCGTCGCTTACGCTTAGTAAAATTTGTATACTTTAGATCTCGCGCATGACCTAATCCACTAAAATTCTTCGCAAACTCGATGCGCTGCGATATTCAAAAACCATAGGTTATATATAGTATACCGGCGGTGTCTGTACTCAAACTCTAACTATCGACTGTCACGTATTAAAATTATATTCGCATCGTTCCGACATTAAACACCAACTTACCGAACAAATGTTGGAATTGCCCCCTAGCCAAAACTTCACGAGTTTCACTCCACGGAAACAAAAGGTGAACCAAATCCAAATGGAATTATTTCTGTAGCATTAAACGTAATGTACGTAGGTGACATGCAACTGGGTACAAAGTTAAAGTGTTTAGTTTCCTACTCGTGCCCATAGTAGTATTTAAAATATTATTTCGTCCGTACTACGTTGATTTTAACGACTTAACGTTGAACTGTACCGAAGTGGAATGACTAGATAACTTGCAATTTTTAACACGTCAAACTACAACATAATTATCGTGGAAATCGAATTCCGAGCAATTATCAAATTCCGTAAAAATAAGAAGCAAAATCTCCAAAAATGATTCTTGGAGAAAGGCTGGATATATATTAAAACTACTACTCTTCCAAGTCAAGGCTTTTTACGGCTGAAGAAAATTGTTTAACATAATCAACAATTATTGAATAAAGATCTATGGCTAAACCACCAGATATTGATAAAAGATTCGAGTGCTTGGCAAAGTGGGTTGCAATAATGAGAAAGTGCAACTCTATATGAAATTCGGTAATCACAACACTCAGAATTCTATAGAAATGCTCTAAAATGAAACAGGTTTATGGAAAATAAATTTTATAAGACAGTGTAGGCCTAATTTGAATTCTGTAGGTTCTGTGTCTTTACACTTAAGAGAGTAGTACGAATTCTTATTAACCTTAGAACAGTAATACGTTTGTTCCTTAAAAAGTAATCTGAAATTTTATGGGCAAGGCCAGATGTTTAAACCTACACTACAAAAAATAATTTAATAAATCGTGTTCGTTAACTTTTGTTACAACGGAAAAAGGAAACTTAAAGAGATTGAGTATTAAGACAAATATAACAATTATGTGTTTTTAGAATGTTTCTACGCATAGCCTATAAATATCAGTAGAAATGAATTAGCTGGGAACAAAACCTTTCCTACAAGAACTATACATAACTATATCTTTTTGCTTGATTTAATATAATTTATTATGTGTCTTAGTTCGTGCTTAATTAATTGGTTACAGTGTTCTATCAAATAAGAACGTGCAAACATACATCACATATTTTTTGGTGTCTATTCATCACAAGCATTAATTTCGGTACTTCAAATGCTTAAAACAAGAAATTACAGCATTTCCCTATATACAAACTGACATCCGAAACTAAACGTACGTATACAAAGAAACCACGTTATTTCACTCCCGTGCGGCAAAACATTCCCCCAATGCATTTGGGCATTAGAATCCTTCACTTGACCGCTCGGAAAAGAGCACTTAGCAAACAGACTTCGCCTCCCTCACATATATATATACTTAGCAGTGGCAACATTCCTCTTCGCCCTCTCGACGAGAAAAGCAGCCAATAAACTGATGGCCATGCTATACGCTGGGTAAAGCACATTATCCGTTACGGGTTTGTCTGTTCGATTTTCGCCATTCCAGTTCTCTTTTGGCGTTTCGAATTGCAAGACGTTAACGGGAGTCGGTTTTGCGAACTGTTTTAAGTACCTATAATTTGTGTGTATATATACATTTGGATGTGGAAGTTTAAACATGCTCATTTTGCTTTTGGTTCTTGTCTCTTTTTTTGGTTTGTTCAGTTTTAATTTAATTTTCTAAATCCTCGGTATTCGACGTACACGCGGGATGTGTCAAATTGGAAAGCAGTTTTATAGGATCAAGTTTAACAATATTTTCTATAACCATGAAGTAATACATATATTTATATCAAATATTTCCTTAATAGTTAATTATTATAACTTTCTGCTCATACCTTTGGTATGTTGTTTTATTCGTCTAAACTAATTATTAGAATAAAATAATTTCTTCATTCAACATCTGAAATTGTGCACTTGCCTTATTAAAACATAACCAAATTCCTCAAAGCTTTCTTTGGTTCTGTCGTGCCAATGCAAATATTACTTTTATACTAGATTTAATCACACATTTTAAAGTAGTCAGCTTGTACGCCATTTTATTGACATTAAAATTAATCTAGCAACAATAGGTTTTGTCGGGAGCACGGATATCACGCTCGTCGAGTTGTAAATATATATAACAATAATAACAAAAGTAACAACAATAACAATAATAATAACAATAACGACAATAATAACAATAATAATAATAACAATAATAACAATTATAACGATAACAACGATAACAACAATAATAACAATAACAACGATAATAGCAATAATAACAATAATAGCAATAATAACGATAATAACAATAATAACAATAATAACAATAATAGCAATAATAGATGACGATAACGATAACGATAACGATATTGATACCGATGAATAACAATCAATAATTATTCCCCAAGAAACTAAGTTTCCTCTTTGTAGAAACTGTACAGAGAAATTATAAACTCAAAACGAAGAAGGATTTTCTTGAAAATAAAAGGTGTACCGATTTTAGTTTACTTCCTGAATTTATGAAGGAATAAAAAAATTATCTAAAATATATTTGTTTTCATATAAAATCCTAGTACAAAGCTGCAGATTAGTAATAAAAAATTATATCTTGAAAATGATTTCCTGCTGTTGACGCACACGAACTGGTAAAGAAAACTAGTAGCATAATTTTACAAGTTCATTTTGTGTGGCCTTAAGGCATAATGTTTCCAACACTTATGTTTCTCTATAACTTCGTCACAGATTATCCTCGGTAGATTTGATAATCATAAATTATTTAATTCGATAACTAATTGTATTCCCCGTCCATTCTAAAGGAGAAATAGAGGTTTGCCCTCAACAGACATAGACATCCATAATAAACTAACACCCTTATACCTCACCACTTCCGAAATATCGAAATTGGCGGCGAAGCATTCCGCAGACGTAGCCGATGATTAACGATGGCTCGAAACATACACATCTAATATATTTTACGCGGAATTAAACCGACGACCGCCGATACTAGTTCCCTACCACCGTCGAAACGCCATGCACATATCCATTGTGTGTCATACGCACCGTGTTCACTCATGAAGGACCGAGACGATCGCTCTTATCGGTGGTGGATCGGTACTGGGACGGTGGTGGGGTTTCTACTCTCGCAAATCTGTTCGTGAAACCTACCGGACTCGGATAATTAACGGAAAGCAAGATTAACGTCGGATTATGACCGGATCCTGCTGTAGTAGTATTTACTGGCGTCTATTTGCTGGCGTTTGCGGAGTAATTTAGCTGTAATTATTCAGAGATGCAATATGCAGCGATGTTGGCGTCTTGGGAAAGATCTCATTCCTGAGGTAAACGTTTAGAGTGTTGTTGGCCAAGTATGAAATTAGTTCAGCTCATTTTACAACAAGAGAAGTTCGCTAAGGTTAAGTGAACGACAAAAATCTAATGGATGTTTTACTTGTCATTAATATACAGTTTAACGTTGAAAAAGTAATAGAACTACTAAAAAAATGTTGCCATGTTGCCAGGCACGTGCAGGTTTACCTTTGAAAAGCTTATTCATGTCCTCTTGCGCTACTGCATTCCACATTATGTACTCTATCCCGCACAAGTTAATCATAGAGAGGATCCTTTGGAACCTTGAAGTGTGACGAATAGCATATAGACTAGTGTTATTCTACAGGTAAAAGAGCATTCGCCCTGCATCGACTGTGGTGTGTATTTCTGACCAATAAAATTTCGTCAAGAACAACGTGTAACAACAAGAATGGTTTTGAACTTGATCTTAATTTGACACAAAACAGCGACCTTCATGATTCTAAGCTCATGACTAGATTACAGGAAAATGGCCGTTATATCAAAGGTCTAAAAGATACAGAAGCTACTTCTTCAAAGACTATTTATCATGCACAATATTGAAAAATAACAAAATTTTAGTAGTATTACCAAGCATCACTGTGCAAAGATTTTGATTTGCATAGGAAAATTCTCATAATGGGTATAGAAATGTTTATTTAATTCTAAGAGAAAATTACATTTCCAGAAATGATTACAAATTGTTCAAAGGAACATTTAACAATTCTGGAACCTGCCAATTTTTAAAATTAAAAAATTGTTTTTGATAATTTTTCTAAATTTGTAAGGCTATATCTCGCAAAAAAAAAATAAATGCCTCCGCACTGGTAAGATGCCTAACATCGTATTTCTCTGAAATCGGTACACCTAAAATAACCTTATTAGGTAACAGCAGCTAGTTTCATTCAAACTAGGTTACCTCTTTTATGAAGAGACACAATATTAAAGTGACATTTATCAGACATCTAAAAGGCATATCACAGCCATCCTGGAATTTCTTAGGATTTATTTGTCTAATAACCATAGGCATTGAGCGCGGTACTTGGGTGAAATCGAGGCTACAGTGAATAACACTCCATCAATGACGACAAAAGCTTGTCTAATTGCACTTCATACTTCTAAATTATCTGTAAGACCTTGAAACCTGCACCCTCCCAAAATTCATCGCAAAGAACATGGGAACATCTGCAGCACCTTCAACGAAAGCAGATCCTATGTGAATCAAAAATAAGTAAGGGAAATACTACAAGGTATAATATAGGACACATACTAAAAGCATTATGGATAGGAAAAAGAAAGAAAGGGATAGAAGGAAATTCAATTTAGGTATAACGCATGGGCTGAAAAGTCCCGGGCCTAACAAAGAAAACACGGTTTCTTTGGTTCAAAATTAGCTTTATTCATCAACGTAATCTCCATCAAGAGCAACGCAATCATTCCAGCGCCGCTCTAACATTTCAATACCACTTTTGTAGAACGATTTATCTTTTGCCTCAAAATAGGCCTCAGTTTCAGCGATAATCTCTTCATTCGTGCGAAATTTCTTACCGGCGAGCATTTTTTGAGGTCTGAGAACAGCCAGTAGTCGCTGGGAGCCAAATCTGGCGAATACGGTGGATGTGGAAGCAATTCGAAATTCAATTCCTGTAGTTTTGCCATTGTTTTGATTGACTTGTGACACGGTGCGTTGTCTTGATGAAACAAAATTTTTTTCTTTGCCATATGCGGTCGTTTCTTTGCAATTTCGGCCTTCAAACGCTCCAATAGCGCTATATAATATTCACTGTTGATGGTATTTCCTTTCTCAAGATAGTCGATGAATATTACACCACGCACATCCCAAAATACCGAGGCCATAACCTTTCCAGCCGATTGTTGTGCTTTCGGGCGCTTTGGACGAGGTTCACCAGTTGCTGTCCATTCAGATGACGATCGTTTTGATTCCGGAGTGAAGTGATGGATCCATGTTTCGTCCATTGTCACATATCGACGCAAAAATTCCGGTTTGTTACGTTTAAACATGGCCAAACACTGCTCAGAATCATCAGCACGTTCTTGTTTTTGGCCAACAGTGAGCAAACGCGGCGCCCACTTTGAACAGAGCTTTCTCATAGTCAAATGCTCTTGCAATATAAAGCCAATACGTTCTTTTGATATCTTTACGATGTCAGCTAACTCACGCAACTTCACTTTTCGATCATTCAAAACGATTTTGTGGATTTTTTTGATGTTTTCTGGTGTTACCGCCTCATTTGGACGTCCACTGCGCTCTGCATCATCGGTGTCTCTACGACCACGTTTGAAGTCAGCAAACCAACGTTTTATTGCTGTTTTTGATGGAGCGGAGTCCCCATAGCACTTTTCAAGCCATTGCTTCGCTTGAACGGTATTTTTTCCCATCAAGAAGCAGTGTAAGATTAAAACACGAAATTGTTTTTGATCCATTGTTTCGAAAATAACAAAAGTAACGTGACTCTTAGCACAATAACTGACAAACTAATGAATAGAACATCATGAAATTTTAACAGCTGTCTTTTGAAGGTTAGTACTAACGGAGAGAAAGATGACTGCAATAAAACTAGCGTCATCTATGTGTTAGGCCCGGGACTTTTCAGCCCATGTGTTATGAGGGACAACCTAATATAGTTCATAAAAACAAGATAAGTGTAAATAACAAATTTAATTTATTAAAAAAAGTTATGTGGAAACATGGTTACTTTTCTACATAATCACCGTGAAGATTGATGAATTTGTCATATCTATGGACAAGCCTTTTTCAGTTCACGAAACAGATGGTAGTCGCTTGGCGCTAAGTCGGGGCTATACGCCGTCTGTTCAAACACCTCCCATCGAAATTGTTAAAAAAATCATTGAATTACAGCAGCAATGTAAGGGCGGGCATTATCATAAATGAAAAGAACTCCAGAAGTCAGCAAGCCATCGTTTTCTCCGTGTACTTGCCTCATTGTTCGATGAATTTCAACTACACTATTCCGTTCTGCTTGAAGGAATCGAATTAAACAACTCACACTTGGCTGGGGAATCAACTGTAGCAGCCATGTTTTACGTGTTACACTTCTGTTATGTATAAACTCGTCAATTGTTGATTGGCTTGTCCATTATATATATTTTAAATTGTTTATCAATTATCGCCCGTAGATTCGTTGAAGTCTTAATATAAGACTTGATTCGATAACAATTTAAGGTAGTCCGCCCTTTACAAATTCTTTATGGTTGATTTAACCATCGAAATTCCTCACGTTTCTCGTCTCATATCCATCGTCATCTCCTTGTAGAATGTTGCATATTCTTATTGAAATGGATTTGTATCAGGATAGAAAGGTTGATACACGAGAAACTTATTGTAGATACTACAGGAAAATTTATTGTCACTACAGCTTCAAACAACGGATTCGAACACACGACACCAGAGTTGCCACAATCAGATCCAGAGCCTCTTACCTCAGGGCCAGCGAGTCGTTTAAATATCCTTATAAAAGCATTTTATTTTAATAATAGCTCGTGAATAGATGGGGAATATCCCCACATTGCCATATCATACACTACGCTAGAATGAAACAAAGCCAAGTACACTGTTGCAACCTTCAGCACTTGCTTTGTTTCTTTCAGTTATAGTTTTCGACAGCTGTTAAATCATAAAATGAATTGATTTTTCCTGCTACTAATGATAAGTTCATATTAGTAGTAATTGCTTGTGTTTAGTCAAAGATTAGAGGAAACTATTTTGTAAGCTCTTCAAGTGTAACAGGTGTATGGTTTCTAAAAACTTGCCAACCCGGCTCCGAAGAAGTAACAACTCCAATTAATATCGATCTCTCTAAAATATTCTTAGGATTTCTACGATATACAATTGATGTAAAAATTAATCTACCGCAGCATATTACATTCAGCTACCTACCAGATAGCGACTTTTGGTCTCTAGGAAGTATTGTAGTTACACCACAATTAACTCTAACTTTTCTACCTCCTTCTGTCCTGGTTAATTAATGAAAATTAGTACATCTTCTTCTGAGGCATTATTTAACACTATACTCACTGTACAGTAATTAAAAAAAAACTGAAACGTTATTGTCATAACCGAATTGGGCAGCTGATAAAAATCTCCCATACAGGACTACCTTTGATAAATATTTAGCGCCCTCGACAAAATAAAGACACACATCACGTTTGATTGCAATATGTTCAGTTTTCATGTAAAATTTTACATGTCTCGTTTCCTATTTAAATTTAAATTCGAATAGCAACACAAGACCAGCCTAAAGTGTCGAAATTATTAATATTCAAATTAGCGGAATTGGCGGAGAACGTCGCCTCGGAAAGTAAGTCGCACGTTCCGCGAATCCAATTTCTAACGCTGACACGTTTAAAATTTATGCATTTGATTCCGCTTCGTGTGAATATAACATAAATTATAGCAGCTATTTATATTCGGCCGTGCGCGTATAC
Organism: Trypoxylus dichotomus; assembly: GCA_023509865.1. Lineage (NCBI taxonomy): Eukaryota > Metazoa > Arthropoda > Insecta > Coleoptera > Scarabaeidae > Trypoxylus > Trypoxylus dichotomus. The sequence continues at coordinate 27,965,003 of CM042081.1, forward strand.
AACACATAATCTTTTAGGTTTCGATGCGAAGAAAGCGACGTCTTATAAAAGGAATAAATGATCATGCGAAGGTGTAAACAGAAAAGGAAATAAATTTATGCTTATGGAAAAATATTGCCGAGAAGAAAACATGGTCAAATCATGCCGCTAATTGATTTTAAGATTTATGGCGATAATTGCTTATTATCACAGAATAGATTTTAGTAGAATGCAATATCGAAAACCATTTACAATGGTGAAACTACTTACTCAGTGTGATTAAAATTTGAAAGAGGAATACCTTAAGACTACATTTTAGGATCACTTCTTTTTCTGTCTTATACAATCAATTTGCCAAATATAACTTAACACTGCATTAATATGTTCGTTCTTATCTGTCACACCGGAAATGTTGCATAGTCTATAATGGGTAACTTCCCATTCTAACGTCGAGGGCCCCGCAAGGTTTCAACCTGGTGCCATTCCTATTTGTATTATATATCAATGATTACCTTCCTCAAATAGATTGTCCTATTCTTACGTACGTCGATGACATAAAAATCTATTCAGAAATTTCAAGTATCTCTGATATTATCATACTCCAACTCGGACATATTGGCGGAATGATGCAACAAATCTACGTTGAAGTTGAATATTTATAAGTGTTGTGTGATCATGTACTGCCGTATTCACTTACCATGCACTTTATCATGTTGATGGTAGTACCCTAAGTCATAAAACTGAAGTTCGGGATCCTCAGATCCGCAGATTTTTTTAATTTATCTTTAGATAGGAGTACAACACAGTTATGTATGTTATATCTTTTGAGATAGTACCGTTAAATAAAACGAAAAAAAAATGATCTGTAAAAGATTCACCAATTGGTGACAAATGCTATAGCTTGTGCTTTCTTCTTAGAAGGTATGCTGTTTCATATACCACATATCAGGTATAGATGAAATTCTGCATTCATGGTGCAATTGGCAAGGGCTAATGTTCTTAAGCGGGCTCCAGAATTCACTATCTCGGGTCAGCAACGATGGATGGGGCCATGAACCTTGACCTTGCAGCGGAAAGTGTATTTGGGCGTTGCTCTTTTATACTATATACTGTATACTATAGTATACTGTATATTATACTATCTACAGTAGTGCTCAGAAATTACTTACCATTTACACACATGCACACATACGCACCTGCTGATCTAAACACAAACACACACACTATACTTGAATATACATTTAATGTCGATACATATAATACTGTTTACTTGGAAGATAACAGTTATTTATTTGTATTGCACATATTGTAATTATCATGTTATTAGATCTTCATGGTCTGCATAATAAATATTATTATTATTAAAACCACACAAATAACAGAAAGTTATTAGGTTTACAACTTCGTAATGGTTTAGAATGGAAGGAACGCATAAATATTTTCACCAAGAAAATAGCCGGTATAATGTATGCTTTAAGTACAACGTTTTCGAAGATTCATATGGGGCCAGCTCTCGTAGTATATCACTTACCAATACGTCAGCTGGAGATTGGCATATGAGACCATCTCTGTAGATGCAAAGCCTACTATGAATACACATATTTTGCTAACAAATATTGTCAATTTGTCAAAATACCACAAAACAAAAACACAAATACGGCAGCCAGGATGGAAAGTTTCTGAATACCAGGAGGCACTTTTATGCATTTTTCCAATTCTCCGATTTCCGATTCCAGTCACACGCTTTCCTCCACATCTCATTTCACTTACAACAGAAGATGAGTTACTCGAAATAATGGATAAATTGCCATATTAGTACGCGACAGGCGATGACCTACTGTCTGCTTCCTTGGTGCAAGATTGTAGGTATGTATTTTCTTTCCCTCTTCAAATAATTATTAACATGTCGATTTCAACTACTACATTTCCCGATAAATAGAAAACATAGATAGTTACACCGATGCACAAAAAAGTGATCACACATCTCTTTCAAATTAGAAATGAATATCCACACTTTCTAATTTCGCTAAGATGTACGAGAAGATTCTCTATTCCAAAATTTGGTGTTCGTTCCAGAATTTCTAACAATCAACATGGTTTTGTCATCCGTCGATCAAAGGCTACAAATCTGACAGTAGTATCTCAATACATTAGTGAGGTATTGGATAGGCATAGTCAGATGGATGTAATTTATACAGATCTTTCTAAAGCTTTTCACTTCATTAACCATAAAATACTGCTGTACAAACTAGATGAACTCGGTTTTGTTCCATCTGTTCTAAATCTCGTGCAATCTTATTTAACTCAGAGGAGGTGTTACGTAGTCTACAGTGTATATATGTCGAGAGAATTTGCCTTAACTGTTGATACCACAAGGTTCTAACGTATGTCCTCTCTTGTTTGCGTTGTACATCAATGATTTACTTCTTCAAGTGAACTGTTCTATTCTAGCGTACGCTAACGACATAAAAATGTATATTGAAATTTCTATCATTAGTGACTCCTCCGACGGAATTTAAATGTGTTGGCAGAATGGTGCAAACGGTTTAAACTAAGACTCAAAATTTACAAATGTTTTGTAGTTGCTCATACCCGTTCCCACTCACTTTGCGCCTTCGCGTATTATGTGGATAGTAACGTTTTAAGCGGTAAGACCGAATTTCGAATTCTGGGAGCACTGTTTGACTCGAATATTACATCCAAGCCTCATATCTCTGAAGTATATGCTAACGCCTATAAAATATATTAACCATTGAACATATACAGCGCAAATTCTTTGAATTTATTTCTTTTAAAAGCGATGGTGTTCATCTAGAAGGAGGTATTTCGGTGATCTTACGTTATTGCGTTTCGAAATAGTGTTTTAGGTGAAAAAAGAAAAGCAATCCGCAAGAGATTTCTGTATAAACCTATAACCAATACTATCGCTTGTCCTTTTTGGTTCCGCCCATAAATTCCAGCTACAACTCTACCATTGCCTACATGTTTATATTTACATTATCAATTAGTAATTATCTTGTCATTGGATCTTGGTTTGTTGGATAATAAAGATTGTAATTGTTATTATTAGTTTTGGCAAAGAGGGGCAAGTTTCAGTGCCGTCCGGAGAACAACGTGGACGGGTGAAGTGCGCGGCACGGAGAATCGAATACCCGTATCAATGCACGCTTGTGCAGTATTATTCGACTGGTCGTTGTGAGTGCTTGTCAGTACACACATACTTAGAAAATGTCGCATTTAGGTACGTTTCGGATACGACGTATTTCGAATAAACTAGAAAACGTAACAGCGAGTATGATGGATTTAGAATACAAAGGCGATAGAATTAAATGTTTAAAGTACGACAATAATTTGACGTGTATCAGCAGATAAAAGTGTGAACGCCACCTGAAATGTATAAACCACTGTTCTGCAATCCGTGGCAAGCGGTACACGTAACAATTAATATTTGATATAGGTGTTTGCTTTATTCTATGTAATGTGCCGCTCACTTTACTAGACCAACAAGCATTTGTTTCCTTGGAGAGCAAATATTCAGATTACACATTACCAAGTCAGACATCGTCAAGAAACGTTGTGCTATCTAATCGTGACTATGTTGAAAGATGGATTAAAGCTGAATGAAAGATAAAAAATTGTGGTTATGTGAAGACGAAACAACCGTTCGGCATAGACATTCTGTGATGAATGTGATGGTACGTACAATGGACGAGTTTGAACCGTCATCTCCTGTCTTAGCTGCTTCCAAAAGAGTTTCAAAATGTACTAACGATGACATTTTAAAAGTGGTGTTGAGGGCATTGAACAAATTTCAAGTTTTAGCTACCCAACTTTTAATGTTTGTGAGTGACAGTGCCGCTAAAATGTTTTCCTTAGGCTGATCTCTTAAAGAAGGGAGTGGCAATCTGTTACATGTAACATGCAAAATACTTGATTTAAGCTTTAATAGCTCATACGAAGACAGTATTTCTAAACTCCGCATAACATACAAAAAGACTGTCCCAACCACTACTGCGAACACTATGATGATGTAAAGAAGGTAATTTTACAATCCGATCCGAGATACGTCAAAGCTATCAAGAAAAGCCAGAAAATATTTCAAAATGGTCAGGTAAAATGTGATTTGGAAAGCATTCGCATTCATCGAAAGATCCATTAAGTTATCATCACAAGGTTTACTTTAAATTTGCAAATACATCACTCGATAAGGAATGATCATTTTCATCATTAAAAAATATTTCGCATGCCGTACTCATTTAGCTGAAACAAATGTGGAAACATTTAATGATTCTAATATTTAATAGATGCCACCCAGTTTGTGAGTTCGTGGAATCTTCTTAAAGGAGTAAGTGTTTCAGCACGTTATATAATATACTTTTTATCATATTTTATGGTAAACATTCCTATGTCCGCATCGCCTATGCTCTCATAGAGGTCACGATCATAAATGATACGAGTACGGAAACTTTACTGAACACTCGTCTTGATACGGTCGCTCGGCCCCTCCACGTTGTTCTCCGCACTGCACTGTAACTTGCCTCACTTTGCTTAGACTAGTTATTATTATTACCAGAATCCAACAAAATACATGCATATACGAGATCTAAAAGTATTTAATCACCTTTCTCTCGATTGTAAACGGGAAAATTTTATAGTTTTCAAATATAACTGGAAAAACATACCTAGTAGGAAAATATTTCATGACGTCAGAGACTTGTGAAGTCATAATCTTACTCTTTGTTGATAAGGCATTCCAGAACTAACATTGAAACAATATTGTGCGATAGATAAATTCACCTTTGTATATTCTAAACTATCGATTTCTAAGAAAAACGACCACATAACTCCGCGGAAAGTATTTATCCAACCTTCGGTTCGTTTACGCCGTAAAATTGGAAAGACTTTAGCTGACGATTTTGCCGATGGAAGATCGTATGTACCAACCTATAAGAAGTTGATACGTATATAGGTATACAGTACTGATCATACCAATGCAGACTGTAGGAAACGGTGACTGCGAGATAGAACCGATCGAAGTGCAAGTGCGTAATTTGCGCTAGCTTAACGCTAGTAAAATATACGCCGCATATTTTGTTCCAGAAAATTCGCATTTTTAACCACATGGTCATGTACGCCTTCAATCACAAGTTTTCTACTGTCTGCAGTTACGTTACGAATACTGTATGGATATGTTCAGACATAGTTACCGCAACTACGTCGACGATCTGGCTATGCAATTCGCTCGGCCGAATGAATAATAAATCGAAGTCGGAGAGGGTGGTGTAGACGCCTTAGAAACGATCGACTCGAATTTATCGTTCAATTACCTTAATAACTGCCGCATACTGCAAAATCTTTTTCGCTTGAAGGTATGCCGTATAAAGTAAGTATATACATACACATAAACTACCGGTTCAATCTTGTGGATAGTAATTTCTCTTTAACGTATGGATACGGCTGTATTTTCTTTAGATACTAATCCCATCAAAGATACCTTTAATATTACTTTTCCTCTCCCCCAAATGAATTGTAAAAGATATCTTTAGAAAAACTTATGTAGCTATGTATGATAAAATCTGACGAGTTAATCATAACTTATACACAGATTACTCTCAAGACATGTTTGACATAATGCAAGACCTTGCATGAAAGAGCTGCTTATACGACGCTAAGGAGCTACAAATTATTTATGCGCTACAATTCCAAATGAATTAATTCAACAACTTGCTAAAGTGCAGTCCAAGCCTGATCATACTTACAAAGAACACGATTTGAAGTGCTGGAGAGAGTAAAGAGTACAAAATGAGAGAAAGTTCTACAGGTTGCGCGGTGTAGGATCATATCTGAAATATTTACTACAGTAGAGTACATATTTAATCGTTTGTCGTTTAGCTCTTGCTTTGAACGGTGCTGTATTTTGTCACATTTTTCATAATTTGTACACAATTTTATCAATTTTTTTACAAACCTTTTTTTAACTCTATGTCATTTTTAAATTCGAAGATGTAAGCAGAATTGGGTTTACGAAGGTGAAAAGTGAAAAGAGTGGTGTGATATTTGTGCCCATGTTAAGAATGTTGAAGATTATATTATTAAAGCAAATATAATGGATAACTTCCGTGAAGAATTTATTGTTAGTGTAAATTGTGACAGTATATAGCGATACTGTATTTGATTATTCGTAAGATGAAAAAGATTAATAAAATTAAAAAAAAAATAAAACTCTTTGATTAGTTTTATCTAGTATTGAGGTTTACCTTTTCATTTGCTTTTGTCACATAATTATTAATAATAAAACTAACAATTCCTTATCAAAATTTGCCGTACGTCAAAGCAATTTTTTAAATATAATAACATATTTAGTACAAAATTGTGTTTGAAGTCGCCCTACTAACACAGTTACTATTTTCAATTTAATTTTATTCAACTCACAGCACAATCATGTCAAACTGACTTGATTTTAAGTGGAAACGTCAATTAACAACATACAGTAGTGTATATGTGCGCTATGTTTTAATAGAAGTAAACATGCAATAACACCTTATAGCTTTTGTAATTTTTCAAAATGCGGGGGCGACCTGAAATGTATCTGGAATCGGCAAGAGATGGCGCACGAAGATTGAAGTGGATAAAATCGAATTTCGTGCAGTGATGAAACACTTCCGGATGGTTCAGAAAACGGCCACGGAAATTCGAAATATTTTGCTAGAAGTTCATGGCGGATGTACTCCATCATTTTCGACCATCAGCTTCTCGGTGAGCAGTTCAAACGTGCCCGCACAAGCACAAGTGACGAACAACGCAATGGACGCCCAAAAACCGCTACCAACGCTGAAATGGTCAACAAGATTCATGACGCTGTGTTAGCCGATCGTCGATTGAAGCTGGAAGAGATAGCAGAGACAACAGGTATCTTACAAGAACGCGTTAGTCATATCCTGCACGAAATTTTAGGTACGAAAAAGTTTTCGGCGCGATGGGTGCCGCGTTTGTTCACACCGGAGTAAAATCCAAATCGGGTGTCCGTTTCGGAGGAGTGTGTGGCTAGGATCCGACGCAGTAAAAGGGATTTCTTTATGTATTTCGTAACCGTGGATGAGACTTGAATCCACCATTACATACCTGACACCAAGGAATAGTCGAAGCAGTGGACTTTTCCGAATTAATCGGCTCCGAAAAAAACAAAGACCGTTCAAGCGGTCGGAAAGGTCATAGCGATCACTTTTTGGGATTCCTCGTCGACTATTTGTAGAAGGAAACGACGCTCGCGATGGCAATATGTACTACAGCGATTTAGTGACCCGATTTGATACAGTATTGAAGAAGAAACGGCCTCGGTTGCAGTGAAAAAAAGTGCTTTTCCACCACTACAATGCACCGGCTCATTCATCCCGCATCGTCGTGTCCAAATTGAATGAGTTGCGCTACGAATTAGCCTCTCATCCTTCATATTCACCGGGCCTAGCCCCCAAAGCAACTTTTTCCTATTTCCAAACCTAGAAAAGTCACTGGGAGGAAAGAGGTTTGCCTCAAATGGGGAGGTCATCGCCACTACAGATGGCTATTTCGCAGACCTCGAAACATCCTACTTTTCCGACGGCTTAAAGAGACTGGGATACCATTTGAAAAAGTGCACTGATTTTCGGGGAGACTACATCGAAAACTAAAAATAAAAAACCACACCAATAGCGTGTTTTTCTTGTCGATTCCAGAAACATTTCAGGTCATCTACGTGGCATCTACAAAACGACCATTCCCTAATTAAAAATTATTAAAAATCAATTGAAGGCCAGTACGTCAAAAGACAGATTAAATGCCCTGGTCTTCTTTCTATTGGAGCACAAAAAGAAAAGATTCTTCATATCGTTTTGAAATCTGTAAGTATCATAAGAAATAACTTTTACTTCAGACTGAACCAGCATTTATTTTTGGCAAATGTACATTTTGTCCGTCTTACAGTCATCATTAGTGCAAACTGCATTCGTTGCAAACTTCACTTACGTATTAAAACATGCAATCTAAAAATTGAACAAAAGCTTTTTCCCAAAAAACTGATACACATTTTAGAAAAACATGCTTAAAATCTTATTTAAAGGTGATAGATCATTATTTAAAAGTTTGTTTCCAATTTCTACATACAAACAGCTTCTAAGGTTATTGAAATGAATATATAGGCGTCTACGCCCAGAGTCAGTAGTAAACGAACTCTTCCCGGAATTTAACCGTGTTATGATAAAGTATATATAACGAAAAATAAATAATAATTGTGGTAGGAGAAAACAATGAAATAGAAAAGAGATGAAGAGGACAGGAAAGAAGAAAAAAGAGAAATAAATAAATACAAATATTAAAAAGGGGAAAAACGGCGGAAAGAAATTAAAGAAAACGGAAAGAAAATGAAGAGGAGAAAAATTAGGGGGGCAGAAACAAAGGAAAGAAAAAGACGGGATCTCGACGTTTCACCTCCGTCGTAGGAGGTTTCTTCGGGAAAAAGAAACAAGAAACTTAAGTGGCACGGTAACTCAACGAGTAAACCACGCTGGGGGCGAAACCACTCTCGAAGAAGGTCACAATAACTCGCCGTATATAGGTCGCGACCGCCACGCCTGAACGGTTGATTGAGTAAAGGGAAGCGAGGTTCGTAGAAGCGGTTTCCATATCGCGGATAGATAATAACCATTCTCCCTATTGATATTATCGGAGTGTTTATGAATCTCCATTGCCTTCCTGATTTTTCTACCATAGATATCACAATACTTCTCGACGACGGGAGTTTCGTCATAAGTTGTGGCCCATTTCAAGATGGTGCTCGGCTGCCGCAGAAGTGCCCGGATATAAGACAACGTTTGTGCTGTTTAATGTGGATCTCTATTGAACGACCTGTTTCACCTATGTATACTAAACCGCAGGAGCAGGAAATTTTGTAAACGCCTTTAGATGATAATGTTTAAACTTAGGAGAAGGGAAAATATTGGCAGGTTCTGAAGGAGGCTTCAATACAGTTTTGTATATAAGTATTTATTAATGATCTTTTGTATATTCCGATAATTGTAACCATTATTTTGAAGCGATGGCTTAACATGCTGTGGTTCTTTGGACAGGTTATCTGGTTCAAAAATAGATACTGCACGACGTCCCAAGGAATTTACAACACTTGACATTTGCACCGGATGATGGTGAGAATCGACATGAAGGTATCGATCAGTGTACGTGGGTCTTCGATATACAGAATGACTTAGACGACCACTGCGTTTACATGTTACGAGAGCATTGAGGAAAGGAATTCCACCGTTCTTTTCAACTTCCATAGTGAATTTTGTGTCGGAATGTTGGCTATTTAGATGACCAAGGAAACCATTTAAAGTATTCCTGCCTGAGACCAAATAATGAAGATATCCTCCACATACCGAAACCAAGCTCTTGGTTTTAGCTGCGACTTTTCCAATGCGACGGGCTCGAAAGATTCCATAAAGGTATTGACAACTACCAGTTAGAGCGGCGACTCCATGGTGGCACCCGATATTTGTTTAAAGAATTTACTTTGGTAGATAAAATAGGTCGATGTGATCGATTACACTATTAGTCTTTTTCGACGTCACGTCCGTCTTCATTAAAATATCGATTCCAGATTCTATCAGTATCTACTCTTTATTTTTCCTTTAATATACTTTCTCATAACACGGTCCAATTCCGGAAACAGTTCGTTTATTAGCCTCTAAGATGGTTAAATTCTTGATACTATTTTATACTATCTCTTAGTGAAAAATTATCTTCTAAAAATATTTGTAATATTTTCAACATATTATAGAAAATTTTCTTGCGTTAATCGAGACGAAAGGCATGTTGAAATGCAATACCTGAACAAAATACCATCAAACACCCCATATTTACTTCCATTTCGCACCTCCCCTACCCTCCTACTAAGGGTAAGTCAGGTTATATTACCACAGCTGCCAACTGTTTCGTAATCATTTACGTAGTCGCCTCGCTGGTTAAATAAAACTTCCCGAGTTCGCTTTGTACCACCGTTCGCAAATTTACGAAACGCCTTTATCGGACCGCCTAGATGTACATATGTATATATGTACGTCTCGCATGAATAATGGAACGAACGACCTTTCGGACAAATAGTGTTGTTGCCTCGACAAACCATCTCGTTTGCCGCGTCTTCTTTTGCCAGAAACTACGAATGTATATTGCCTTTTTCTAGGCTAAGATCGTAACATTCAGGCTTCTTGTGGTTCGCGGATTTATACGGTAAATGATAGTCATCCTTTCCCTTCTCCTCGGAAAGGCTATGAGGACATCTATGAGTATGTACCTACGTATGTATATATGTATGTAACGTGAACGTTTACAACAGGGTTTTCGTTGAAAGGAGCTATCCCAAGCTTTTTGCAAGGTATCGCAGCTTTCGTGCGCATAAGTAATACGTTTGTACGAATTCCGGAGGCCCTTTTTGCCTGCGTCCGAAACGTTTACACGTTAAGGATAAATTGTTTTGTCGTACGCCTCTGCTTGTTGAAATTGGGTCTCGTTGTCATGCATCATCCGGAGTTATTTCCCTATGATAATAGTTTTTACTAGTAAGTAAGTACAGTCACCAAAATTGCCGCAAACGTGGTATAAGTTTTTGTATTGACGAATTCACTTGTTATGATACATTTTTGCACCGTGAGTTCAGCTCTGATTTCATATTTTAAAGAATTAAGAAGTTTTTTCAGTTCGTCAGTTAACGAAATTCGAAAGCGATAGAAAATTTGGAATATTCATTAGCGAAACAGCAAGAACAATTGATCTGGGCTTTGTTCCTGTCCTTCGTAGACAGAAGCAAGCTAATAAGGTACGGGTCCTCGAAAAGAAACTGCAAAACGCAAAACATACAGCGCTGGAAAAATAGCTAATGAGCATTGTGTGTTGTTATAGGTAGACTCGTTTGGATACCAACCGCACATTGTAAAATTAGATCTTTCAGACTAATGTAGTAGGGTTGCCATTAACGATTGAGTATCACCACCAATGGAGACGGATGCTACTAAGATCAGGAACGGAATTCTATTACCCTTTCAAGGAACAATCCCTTTCAAAATACAAAAAAATATATAAAACCTTCAGAGCTTGTAGATCACATGCAGCTATATATGTATAACGTATTTTTTCTATGAAAACCCCCCGAAAAAGTTAAATATATGAACACTTTTACATATATTTTCTTAGCTGAAGTAGAAAATTTTAATAATGTGAAACATAATAACTTTCTTATCCAGTGCAAATGCAAAGTGCACAGCATAATGTTAGATCTTTTTCTTGATGCCTCGATGCTCAAAGGGAAACATCGTTTTTACTGGAAATTGATACAAGCTTAGAATTTCTGCTACTGTGCACCATCATTTTTCGTAAAATTTGTAAATAAGGTATATACGTCATATATATACACAGGAAGAAGCAGTTGGGGCAATAGAAGCTGTAGAAGAAGAATGTATACAAGAGAAACGAGATATTGTAACTTTAGATTACGAAATCAACCCTGTTACGCGTTGGAAAAGTAGGATGAAAACGTTGAATATCTCCTAGTGAAAGTTTCATTACCCTACACCGATTTGACAGATACTGCTCAGCTGTGTATTTTTATTCGAATGGCATTTAACGGCATGACAGCTAAACAAGAATTTTTAACAATGATTCCTCTGAAAGGAAAATGCCGTGGCGAAGATATATATGATGCTTTCTTAAATTTTGTGACAAGCTACCAATCTATAAACTAGTGTGCGTTACAATAGATGGAGCACCAACCATTACTGGAGACAAAAATGGTTTTGTTACATTGTGTGTTACATCGAAATATAAATTGTGAATTCCATCCGTGCCCGAAACTTGCAGCGACGACTCTTCAAATTGCAGTTGAAAGATAGTGAATCTGCTGAACGCACTGGTTTAGTTTTACAGACGGACATAAAATGATTGAGTCGAAGAAAATTGCTAGGAAGGTTTCAAGAATTATTGCACGAAATATTTGCTTTCCTACACGAAAAAGGTGCTTAGAAGCGAAAATGGCTGACTGGTTTTTAACGGATGTTAAAATGCAGTTATACACCATTAATTTGGAGCTGCAGGGTAAAGAAAAGACTATTGCCGAGATGATTACCGCAATAAACGCATTCAAAAACAAATTGACATATCTCAACTTTTATGAGTTATCCTTTTCCTGTAAAATCATTGAAAAATCAGCTACTGAAATAGTAAGTCAGTTTAATATGGACTCATCTTCTGCTGAGGTAGTGCAGATTATCTCTTATTTACATCTCAAAGCCAAAGCATCTGATACAAAATAAAATTCTACTCCTTTATATCTGAAATTACATATCCGAAGGCAAATTGCCCTTCAGATGACAGCAATGTTTGGGTTAACTTATTTGAGCGAGTCTACTTTTTCTGCTATGAATATAATTAAGTCAAAATATAGCAATCAATTAACTGACGAACATATGTTATCATGCTTGCGATTAACACTTAGTACGAAAAGTAAGCTGAGGACATACAACAACATGCACCGACATCCAAAAATTTGTAATTATTTAGTTTGGTAACTAAAACATTGTTTTGTAAAAACCAATAATGACGTATTTTTGGACATCGGTCTTTTTATTAACTTTTTTAGAGCAGTGACGTACACCTGTGACTTACCTATGCCATGATACACCCACCTACCTACACTAGAATCTTATATCACACATTCTTGCACTCAGTATCTACAGAGTTGATCGCTTGTAGTCTAATTATGAAATAGCAGTTCAAGTCTGAGCACCCCTGGTTTAGAGATTTGAGCGTGACGACACAGGTTGCGGAATTTTAAGAGAACTTACAAAATAGTTTCAAGAAAAACAAATACATAAGTTTATTTCGCGATAACATGGTACAGATTTCGAACAATTGAGGGAAATTACCTCAACTTTCGTTTAATAGTGCAAAAAATCATATGTAGCAGATTGGGATAGATAATACATTCAGTGCCGATGTAAGTGATTTTAATCTTGAACTGCATTCCGGCTTCACGTTAGCTGTAAAAGGAATAAAATTTGTTACAGCAATTCCGCGGTCTATACCCGTAATTGCGCATAATTTATACCATATTCCCAACAATCAGCTTCCAGAAAACTGCTCCCATCTTTATTCATTGTCTTCAAAGAGAAAAATATCAGTTTCGGTCGGCGTGTATCATAGTCCTTGTTTCCACAGTAGAATGCTCACTTAACTGCTGAGTATTTCCCAAATGTAAAAGCCTACAGGCTTTGAACTCTAGGACCGACCACCGTCGTGCGACATTAAAAACCAGTATACCATCATAACTGGAGTTGTTTGGGCTATTTCTATCGTTCGTTAAACATGTATAGTCCGACGCTGCGGCAGTTTGTCTACTGCCGTCTTCAGGAACTACTCTGGCAAGCAACAGCCCTTCTCAGGGTGCCCCGGAAGACTGAAGATAGACTGCCGAAACGTCGGACTATACAAGTTCAACGAACGATGGAAATAGCCCAAACAACAACTCTAGTTATGAGAATCCATCGTCAACAATATCACGTCAACAGTAAACCATCCAAAAAAACATGTGAAAATATTAACGATATTAAAAAGAGCAATGTCAATAACATATCCTTTCGTATATGAAAAAACTTTGTAAACAAATTTTCTGATCTTATACTACTGTATGGACGTATATTGTATTACATCAATGCAATAACTTTCTCAAATCACAATCTCCTATTAATAGTCAACGTATTTACTTACACTTGATGTAAAAGCAGGGAGGTTGGTTAAAGACCGAATAAATTTCAAAATTCGGTAACTTTGTTTTTATACAAGATTTTGTGCATCCTCCTCGTTGTTCCATACATAGTAGCGATTCCATCATACGATGTGTATAGTGTAACAAATTCCTGTGTTTCCAACATCTCTTTAAGGAGTTTCACTGCCATGCAGAATAACCCCTTATATGTTTATAATAAATTGTATATTGATAGGAGTTTTAACGTATAATAAAATTTCAAAATAACTTATAATGTAGTTATCGGTAGAAATATTGATATTAGTTTTCAAAATTAATTTCAACTACAGATCTGTTACACAATCAACCAATCCCTATTATCTATTATTTATTCCAAACATGTTTACCTGTCGTAAGAAATATGTATATGTAAAATGTTGACATATTTAACTTTTTTTCTGGGTTGCCTTAAAACTTTTTCTCTACCTCTTAAAGTTAAAAGAGAAAATGTCTAATTTTCGAAAATTGATTTCAACCACTCCGATTTCAGCAGAAAAAAATGCGTATGATATACCTATATATGATCTAGATGTTCCCAAAGTTTCATAATTTTTTGAACATCCGGGTTCGGAATCATCCCTTGTAAGTAGTAATTGCTTACGGAATATCATGTACACTCGATAGACTTCGTGATCCTGTACACTTATCTAATGTTTCTCTTTATTTTATACAACAGTATGTACATATATTTCATACGTCTTTTTAGGTAAATGTTTCGTAAATCAAGAATGTAATTGTTTTTCAATTTCTAGGATCTTGATCCAATAAAAATATTCCACGAATTCGTTAAGCGTCCGCGCAGTTCTAATAATAACAATGTTGCTATAGCAAACAATACATTTGTAATTAATTTCAGTCTATCGTGCAACCCACCGGAGTTATTTCGCAAACAATAGCGTATTAATTGGCAGACCGTCTATAGCTGCGGATCTTTCCGTTTCCGTGGAGATAAACATTCATTATGCGCTTCCATATCGTCTCTAAAAACGAAGGAAAAGGGACGTGCATAGAGAGAAAGAGACGGGTAAGACCGGCGTATTGTCGCTAATTCTATTTCCGTATAATAAAATGGTAAAAAGTCACCCCAATTCGCGTACAATTGTAATAAAAAAAAAATCTTTTAAAAGAGATTCACCATCCGTGTATATTAAGCGAAAAACGAGGAAACAACGGAAGGCTTTCCAGTTGCCGACGGCGTAAGTCAAAAAAAAAAGTAAAAGGAAAGAAAACTCCTCGCTTCGAACGCAAAATAGGGTTTTCGAGACGAGCGGTTGAAAAGCGGGTGAAAGGCGTCAAAAGGAATATGGGAAAATTTTAATTAATATTAATCGCGTTAATGAGATTAGCTGATGGGTCTTTTTCACCCTATTCCTGTTCCGGCATCTCTTCGACCGTGAAAGGTACGACTTTGGACCGCCGAACGGAGCAGTTTTGGGTAGAGAAGAATGAGAGACGAGGAGAAGAGTTGATGGAGGGAGCGTTATCTACCGCGCGTAAATCGCATTTGCATCGTCACAACTAATCCAATTTTCGTCTATTTTGAACGAGAATGTCAAGCTCTCGCACTGAAGGATAGGAGGAAATCTATTATTGAGGCAGAACGCAATAAAACATTCATTCGTGCTCCATTATGACAACTTTCCACGACAAATTCTCTTCCTCCTCTGTAAATGCACATAATTTTTATATTAAATTGACAATAAGTAAAAACATTCTTCTTGAAAGGACATATTAATTACAAGAACATATTATTTCGAAATTCCTATAAGAAATACATTTCTTATAGGAATTGATGGTGTAAAATCTGGACCTCGCGTCTAATACAGGTCCGCAGTGTGATACGAGGTCTCGATGAAAACTTTTTCATCCTCTTCTGGAGGTCGACTGACGACCTTCAGAAGGATTATATGAAGTAAAAAGGGTGAAAATGCATAAGTGAATGTATCTGACAAAAGTAATAAAAAATTGTACATGTAGGAGTAGACAATTTATAAGAACTACAAGAAATGACTTGCAGATTTAAAAGCAAAACATGTCGAAATTTTAAAATATACATTTTTTAAGTGTGTTGCAGCAAAACAAACAACAAGATTTTACTAACACAAGACAAGACAAGAAGCAACTCTACTATTGGTGATCATCCATGTAGATACTTGTGGTCCAATAGAACCAAATACCTGGAATGGTGTGCAACATTTTATTAATTTTCTGCACGACTATACATATGAGGCAACCGAAGCTATAAAATACTTTATTAATAAGTCTGAAAAAACTCAAGAACTAACACAATAAAGTATGATAATGGAAAGTAATATGTCAACATCGAATTAAAGAAGTCGTATAAAATTAAAGCAATCGTATTAAATTACATGATACGCCACAATTTCGAGGGATTAAACAGAACGCTCACGGAAAAAAGTAAATCTTTAATTCTTGATTCAGGTTTGGACAAAGAAGTGTGGGAAGAAGCTATAAAAGTAGCAGCCCATATAGCGACTCGTCCTCCGATAGTAAGCCTATCAAAAACTCCGTATAAAATCTGGTCAAATGAGAAACTTAATGTAAACTACATGCCAGAGTTTTGGTGCAGAGGCTTATGCAAAGGAAAACACACTGCAAAGATATGCCGTGAGTATTTGGAACAGCTGGAGAGCGAAAATTATTCAAAAGTCCAGATCTCAATCCGATCGAGTTGTGGGAAGAGCTCGACCGGCAAGTTTGAAAATCTACTCCAAATCCGACAACAGTGTTTTGGGCGGAACTACATGATACGTGGAGGAAAATAGAGCCACTAACACTAGCAAAGTTGCTAGAGAGAATGCCAAGATAGTGTGCGGCAGTAATAAGAGCGAAAGGTGGTCACACCGCAAATTGAAATTAATTTGAAATTATCTTTGTTTGCAAATTGATAAGCGCATTGTTTATAACTCTTACAGTTCTTTGTATAAGTACAAAAAAAATTATTTTGTAATTAGGTTTTGACTTATTTTTCTAATATTTTATGGGTGGATAAACAGTTTTGGCCGATAGTGTATATATTACAAAGCTGGGCAAACTTAATCATGCAGTTTATGATTTCACACAACCTCTACCAAATTGGAATGAAATATTTTTGATATGGATCTGAAGCAGACTAAATCAGAACGGTGTGCCTTCAAATCAGAAGATAGTTCGACGATATTGAAAATATACATCGATGACGGACTAATTATCGGTAAAGACTTGGTGCAAATCAAAGCATTTTTGAAAGGGTTGAATGATGAATTTAGATTAAAATCGTATGATCCTAAGATCTAACTAGTTTCCTTGGTGTTTCTATTAAAAAAGGCACTAATCGAATAATCTTATATCAAAATGACTATGTAAACCAATTTCTAAACAAATTTAACAGAATGTAAAACTTTGAAAACTACATTGAATAAAAATCACATAAACAATTATCTGCAATTAACTTCCGTTGGTTTTCAGTGTTATTCCAATTTCCTTGTCATTGCCCAAGTTAAATTTATTTAAATTAGTTTTTTTTTCGTATTTTTATTTATAAAAATTTCACAGTTTCTGAGAGGATTTGAACCTACAGTTCTTGTTCGCCAGACTTGTGAGTTAAACCATTTATACCTCGGAGACCGTCTGAACAAATCGACATTTAAATCGCCGTATACATAAATTATACATAAATTTCAAATGGCAAATTTAATACCTATATGTAATAGTGGCTGCAAATATGCCATTGATATCTAGGTAAATACAATATTTTAATATCAATTCCAAGTTACATTATCGATTGTATTATTTACGTTAACATCCTCTGGTTTTTCAGTAATAATTTAATTTACAATGATTTGAAAATTAGCGTGTATATATATAGCGATTTATTACATAGGACGTAATATAAAAAAGCATGCAAGTTATATAAAATAGATACATAGACATAGTGCTGTAAACGTGTAACCGTTGTGTTTTGTTTTTATTAGCTTTTTGTGCTTTATTAAAGCATTAAGAACTACGCAAACTAGCTTTTGTTTTTTGTTTGTAAATCTTCAAATTTGTATTTATCTTAATATAATTACATGGTACAAAATTTTATACAAGATAGCAAACCATTCCAATATAATATTCAAAACAGAACGTGTGCAGAGAGCTATTGATTAAAATACAACGACTGCACATCCTACTACAGTACCGTGAATGAATTCCATCTGGAGCATTTCCTTAAAGACAATAATTTTGCTATCGATCAGAGGAGAAAGATTTATTGCACGGCCTTATCTGACACTTGCCATAGTCCGTTGCACTTAAACATCGTCATACTAGTCATCTTCATCATCGTCAGACTCGTCGTTGTCGCAGCGATGCCAGAACAAGAAGAAGAATGGACGCTTTAAGCGGCGTCGATTAGTTTCGATAATTTATTGGCGTCCTTTTACGCTTCCCGACGTTCCCCCGTCCCCC
Source organism: Trypoxylus dichotomus (assembly GCA_023509865.1). Lineage (NCBI taxonomy): Eukaryota > Metazoa > Arthropoda > Insecta > Coleoptera > Scarabaeidae > Trypoxylus > Trypoxylus dichotomus. The sequence goes on from CM042081.1 coordinate 27,983,256, forward strand.
TCCTGCGCGCTATTCCCGAACCCCAATAGGAGCTGTGCGGTATGCTGTATACCGTGCAGGAGAAGTACTACAATACCAGCTTATGTCAAAAAGAAAGAGTATCAATTGAGTGACGGCGTAAATATGAATACACAAGAAATATGCAACTATACCTAAACATAATTTTACTCAAAAAAAGTTCTCAGATTTCAATTGATTAACGTTGTTGTATTGGATATTGTTCACAATTATCATACAACCCAATGCAAATTGCAACGAGATCTTTATTTATTATGTCCAGTATGTCATTCAAATTGATACCACAAATACATAACATTTTTATATGATAATGTTTTAGACATCTCACAATATAAACAAAAGTGGTCCTAGGACTGTAGCCTGAGTTACCCCATAATGAATCTGCTCGCTATCAGAAATGTTATTATTATATTTTACTTTTTGTTGCCGTAGCTTTAAATATCAGCTGAACCATTCGTGAATCTTTCCTTTGAGTCCAAACTTATCCATCATAACATTTTTTAGCAATAAATATTTATAGTTTCAAACGCACGTTTGAAATCTATAAATACTGCAATAATGAAATCTTCCTTATTTATAGTACTACACCATTACGTACATTAAACAGAACAGAAAAGTATCACGTGAATAATAACCTCATTGTGCCTCATTTATTGCAGAATAAATGTCACGATAATTTAAAATTTGATCTTCTGACAGCAATTTTTAGTTTGTTTTTGTAGGACGGTAACGCGTTAAGAAGTTGAAATTATTCAATTGTAGTGTTCTATGTTTTTTGAACCGGTATTATCAGGTAACACTTCCACTTTCGATAGAAAACTCCAGAAGTTAACAATGTGTTAATAACATCTAAAAATCTGTTTAAAATAATACTGACTACATCCTTCAATATAACTGCTGAGATGTCATCATCAACTCCTCCCGTATTCTTCATTTTCTTAACGAGTTTGTTCAGGTGTGCTTGTATGTACTGTTTTAAAACCATCCATAATTGCTTGCGTTGAAATAATGTTGGTATCGAAGTTATGATCATGCACTGGAACTATATTATCTACAATTGACTTGGACTAACCACAAAATTTTCAATTATGAGACTCGGTCATTATTTATTATGTTGTATCTTATTTGTAATCAAAGGTTTTGACTTTTCCATAGTTGTTGGCTATTATTTCTTCTCTTATCTAAAGTATTGTACAAAACTATCGCATAAGTCCTTCTTAATTGGACAAACTTATATGAATACAAGAATTTCAAATTTATTATCTTAAAGAACACTAAGACTTTTTCACACTACTGATAGTTGGTAAATTACAAGTGCTGATTTAGATGTTAGTAACATTACTGAAATCGAGACAGGTATTTTTATGGCCGAACAAGATTACATGAGATTTAAATTTGAGGTTTAATTTCTTGTAAGTACGAGAAATGTTAAAATGCAACCTCTTATCTGACTTAATTTCCGAGCAAGGGCATTCGAAAATAGATCTGAGGAATCATGCACAGTGGAGATTGTAATTCTCGACTTTCCAGCACGGTATGTACGTTGAAGACGACCAAGATGGATCGTTATAAAGTGGAAGGGAATTATTGGATTTATGCCCTGAATTGAAATGGAAATGCGTCTCTTCCAATGCGATCGGCGGCGGTTCTTCGCTTCGATCCACCGTACGTTGGAGGCGTAGACGAAAGACTAATGTGTCAGATTTAATAAGGGAGCTATCAAGAAGGATAGCTAGGATAGGTATCTCGCGACGACGGTAAATAAAACACGCCGCGTCATGAATAAATGAGACCACTTCGTGGGTACGAAGAAGAGGAAACGTTTTTGCTTTCGAGCGTTAAATGTTTCGCCGTCTCTTTGATATTGTTTACTTTTTCATCCGGGTTCGTGAGTTTTGCTTATTTGTTTGGACTATTGTAAGGAATACTTGCGTCCGAACAAATTAAAATATACGATTTCTCAACCTAAAACTACAAATAAGATTTTTAAATCGCTATTTATGTTCGAGAAACAAAAGAAATAAAATTTTGATTGCGACTTTAACGAAAAGATTAAGATCTTCTTCCAGGAGATATTCGCAAAATTTTGTTTTGTTCGTAGACTGAAGTGAAGTTGACTTCGTTTCTGAAGAAGATCACGACAAGATTATTAAAACGTCAAATATTACAAAATTTCTACACGGTAGAGAATTAGATATCCAATGAACAGCCATGTACAATGTGATCCTGGTCTTTGTTCAGAACACGACGAATGATACTTGAAACTATTCTGAACACGGTGCTATAATCAACGTTATGGCAGAAGATTTTATTCAGACATAATTGATGTCGGAATGCTTGGAAGGTTGCCAAAAATCGCTTCCAAATCTTGCTACAACCAAAGAAATATAAGATTTTATCTGTGAGGGATAAACCTGCACCTAAAAATCTTTATTTGCACAAATATTTCAAATATTTTACAATTATTATAAACGATTTAATTATTAATTAATTGATTAATTAATAGTTATCCATAACTTGGCAATGATAGGTGACAACGATGAATCACATTACATGAAGTAGTTGTCTATCAGACAGTCTCCAGTAAGTGCTTTGATGAACAGTATTTTTCTTTCAATATTGGGATAGTATCTTCCACCGGAACTTGTGTAAATAGTGATTTGATATCGAAACTGGCTAGAACTGGCATTTTAGAATTTCTACGATGTGGTTACCGTTTTTTACGTGTGAGTCGAATTTATGGGTAAATGGTTGAAGTTGAAACTAGGTATTTTGCGAGATGCTGTACTGGACCACCAACCGAGCTCACAATGGGTCTTATTATTATTATTCTTTATATATCTACCGAGAGGACAAGTGATGTGGGATTGAGCTTTGGTTATGTAGTCTTCTCTAAGTACGTAGTTGGATTGGTTGTTATAGGTATCTACGCTGAATCTTGAAGTAGTTGCTGTGATTCCTATTTCATTCCTATTTCCCATTAAGGTTATTTCTCACTTGTCAGCCTTGTTAGTGTAATAATGATATTGTCTTGAGTGGAGTATTTAGCACTACGAATTCTTCTTGTGTTAAGTTACGTTTTGGAAGTTTTGCGTTTCTTTCGGGACTTTCTGACAGATTACTTCAGCATTGTTATTACCACGTATCTAAATGGCCGATTTTTGAGTCGACACCGGAAATGATGTTCTCTATTAGAACACGTACAGAAGCGCTAGTAAAGTTGAAATTTTTCTTTAACATGTTGAGAGCTGTGTTATCTAAAAGTCCCGAAGACAGGTTGTGAACAACATGCAGTTCGGACTTATTGTTGGCAAATGTTGATATTCTCCTTCCTGTTTTTTTCGTTTTTATGTTTCAGTTTATCTTTTCGCTTTTCTTGTCGCCAAATCATCGATTGTTCTCGACGATGTTGGATTAGTCGATGAACTGCCGACTAAAAGAAGCAGAGGCAGAGAGAGAAAAAAACTAACATCAAAACGTCGGGCTGCTTCAGGTTCATCTGAGAACCAGTTATCTACGCGGATCGACTACAGAAAGAATTTCGTTTCATCTGCGAAAACGTTGAAGAAAATTTATAATTATGTTATCCTAATTACGACATATTACTATATTAATATTTTACCGAATATATTCTCAAACAATACAATCGGCAAGAAAATACAAGCTACTCAATCGAACAGTAAAACTATTCAGACTGTATAGTTACAATCTACAAAATCTCCAGCTCTTAAGGTCCAATTTTAATTAGCAAATCCCTATATAGATTATTATGTGTTAATACTCCACACCTTACATTACCGTCTCCCTCGATATAGCAAGTTAACGTTACTAACCAAAATTTACGCTAGCGTACTGTTGGTATGGAGTTATATAGGAGTATATTGCCTAGAGACTCGGTAAAGGGCGTTATTTCGGCAGATAATATTTACCTTTATCGTTAAATCAATGGCGGGCCACTCATGCGAAACGCGCCACATGGTCTCTAATTATTTCATCCGAACTGCTAGGGGTTAATTGTATAGTTCTAATGGAAAGCTACGTGGTGGTAGCGAATTTGCCGCAGCCACTTTGTTTCAATGCGTATGAAGAAATTATGTACAGATTGGTTAAAATTGGCAGATATGTTGCGGCAAAGACAGAAGTATTGCAGGATTTCCATTACCAAGTTTCCGACAAAAATTTATTCATAAAATCCACAGTTACTTCTTTCCGATTTCTATTATAGAGTATAACTTTTTCACACAACGATTTTACGAATCGTATATCCAATATGCGATATTGACCACCTACAATATAGAAACATATTTCTGAGTTTTTTAAAATATTACTAGAACATTACCTTCCAAATTATTTCCAGGAAAATTCCTTACAACTCGACTAATGATCGTCTTTCTCTCAGCCACCCATATTTAATCTCTTAAGCTAAAGAAAAGCCGGTCGACATTCCACCACCTCTAAACTTTACCCCTATACCTTTGGGCGACCTCTAACATTCAGTCACCTTTTGGCATCCAGAAAATTTTCAAGTTACAACGTCTCCTTAATAAAGCAATTACTGGCCTATAAGGTCTTGTAGTTTACTCCTTTTTTATGACAAAAAATTATAGTGATGTAACGTGTGAAAAAAAATAATTTACTGTTTTGATACTGTTGATATAATGTTATTAATAATAATGGATTATTTGTTGAATGGATTTACCAGTTAGATGACAAAGTTACATAGAAAATCAGTAATTCAAATAACATATGGAAATAAACAAAATACCATCGTAATCAATTTATGAGATGTGACACGTTATTATAAGTGGAGAGACTTGTAGAAGGTTAGTCCTAGAAAAAGATAATAAATACATTGGTGACGAACCAAATAAAATTCCAGTAATATTCAAGTTTAGATAGAAATGGAGATAAAAAAATTGATCCATCCATTGCAAAGCCTCCATTAAATCACGGACCATGAATTTTCTCAACGCCGATTTAAGGAATGGACACCATGTGTATTCAGCAAACTCATTGTAATCGATACCACATCCGAGATAAATTCCTGTTTATTTGGAAAACGGATTTCAGCGTCCCAACGAGAAGGCCGAAATGGACCTGTTTCAAAAGTAACGTCCTGCGGAAGAATTTGCAGCTACGCATAATCGAGTCCAGTGCTTTTAATGCTGAATCAAGAATGGAATTTATGTGACCAGAAAAAACTTAGGCGGGAGTCGAGCAGCAGGTCTAGATCTTTAATTGTGTTAACTCTCCTCAGAATTCACTATTTATGACGTAAATGAAATCTATGTACTTAACTTTATATGTATACAACGTAGAACAGTATTTCTGAATGTTTAGTTTTAAAGTGACACTAGAGCACCATTCGGTGAGAATATCTAGATTGTCTTGCAAGTGCAAATTTTTAAATCATTGGCATATGCAAGCGCATAGTCATGCGAAGGATACAAGCGGATCATTAAGGTATAAAATAAATAATAATTGCCCTAATTCGAATCATGTCCGATATAAGACGAAACTCAAACATTATAAACTACGTAATCGCCACTACTTTTCAGGCAAGAATACAGATGTTGAAGTAATGGTGAACTAAATTCAAAAGACTCATGTTTCTCCAGCAACATACCATGATCAATGGTGTCAAATGCTCAACTAAGATCTTTCTAGATCGCATTTATCTGGTCTTGATTATCCACCTCTTGACAAACAAGCTGGGTTAGCGTCACCAGATTTGTTACTGTTGATCGTTCTCGGATAAATCGATGTTAGAAAGGGAAAATGAAAGCCCTTGTGTTATAGAAAATGCACGAATATATATTCACAAATACCTTTGTAAATTATTTTTTTTGCATATTTTGCATCATAATGTTTAGAATGAGATCGTCACCGGTACCAAAATCTTGTGCTATTATTTTGCTTAAATTCACCTCCAGAAGTACAAAAAGAAAGGAATCCGAGCGAATACAATTTAATTGGATGATATATCGAGAAAAACACATTGGCAAAGCCATTGACAATATCTTGTGAGAGTTCCAGACGTATGCGAGTTTTGTCGCTTCCGTTCTTCACGAACTTGAAAATCCTTTTCGGATTGTTCATTATACAAAATTCCACTCGATCCATGTACCTTTTATAAACAACGGAATGAAGAAATTGATTTTTTGCAACTTCCCATCGAGTTCTATAACATGTTTTTAATTTTCGATGAAGTATCACACCAGGGAGGACATCAACGTTTTGTGTTGGTTAAAAATGTTGGTCCAGCAGGATCAAATATTACTGACATAATATCTCTACAATTAAGAATATAAAGATTCCTTTTTTGACTTCCAATTCTTCACAATTGATATATATTACTTCGTAATATGGTAATATGGAAAAAAGAAGAACATGTGAAATGAACCGTGGGTAAAGTAATAGCAATTCAGAACGAATTTGCGACAGAAAAAATTACTCAGGATTCCCGTGGATCTTTCGGATCTCAAAAGCAAATAGCAGAAATAAAGAAAAGCTTCATTTAATATCTACGTGCTTCTATTTGAGATACACCGGAACATGCATGATATGTATGAAAACGCTTCGCTGGTTCGATTTCCTTTGATCCTCACCTGTGCCTCCTTCAGCTATCTCTCCTTACTGGAGACCTTTTTACCTACTCGAATAAATCGAGGATAAATGATAGAGGTATAATCAATATACGAAAATTGAAAATTGTCCTTAGTTTTCCCGTATATTCTTATAACAAAATACACGAACTAACCAAATTTTGAATTACTTTAGCGTCTAAATTGAAAGGTATTCTTCAAGGATTTTAAAACCGGTATTTAACAATATTAATAGAAACGTAAGGAACTCAAAATAAATACAACAAAATCAGCGAAGTTCCAAAATAGCCGATCTAGTCATCCTATCGAATAAATGTATTTTTATCAATCGTCAATATTTCTAAGAGTTGAAGGTTTGGACCTTTCAAGGGCACAAAAAAATGAGCTTGAAAAACATGGTTTGTTACTTGATCGTCTTCCTTCGCGATCTTTGGCCTGTCTAAATGGACGGTTCCAACCGAAGAAATATCCGCGGAAACGATTGCGCTTGGTCTTAACACATTCGCTATTTTACTTCGACACTTACAGCGTGCCGAAAGGGTTCAGAAAAGATGAATTTTCTTGTTCATGATTCTGATTATAAATTCCAAAAACGATCGATCTGATATAGATTGGAAATTAAATGGGTAGTGTTGATGTTATTGTCTACAATGTTATATAAAAACTTCAGTGGCAGTTTTAATAATTAGTTCCAAATTAGAAAATACTTTAGGCACCTTCCATATATTTGACCGTCTTGGAGAAATCGACATTTTTAAAATTGTGAAATTGCCGAAGGCCAAGTGAGCCGTTGGAGAGATAAACGCATATTTGCGTTATAAATAATATTTATAATACTGCCGGTAAAAAGTAGAAAAGCGGTACATTGCTATTTGTTGAACCCTCACCGAAACCACAGCCGTTCTCCCTTGATTCATACATCCTATACGCTTTTATTGTAAGCGCTTGTACATCATCCAGTTCGAATCTGTGTACGTACACGCATCCATATATAACATGCAAACAAACAAGTAGCGATATAAACTACATTCGCCTGTACACGAAGAGTACAGCGAGCACCAGTACATCATCATCACCTGCACTGCCGCGCAAGGAAGTTTGGATGCTTGGATTGTTTGCAAGAAGAAAGTCAATTCAATTTGAAGACGAAAACATTCTATGCGACATTTTTTCAAACAGTTTCCCTTACTACGGACTAAATTTTTACACTTCAAAAGGAAACTGCTTAGTTTACAATAACTTAATTTAGTATTTGAATTCATGAATACATAAAAAATGACGAAAAACTACTCCTCTTAATATAATTTTTATGCTAACTATTTGTATCAAGATAAGAAAACGGTGTAAATACAACTTCCTCGTGGTATTAGTAAAATCAATTCACGAGAAAGACATGTGAGACATAAAACATTCTTTTAGATGTGTTTTGAATACGTCATAGTAAGCCTTCAGAGATCATTCACATGTATAGTTTCCCTATGCACTCCCTATAGTGCAAAAACGCCCTCTTGGGACTAGCAATCTTAAATGTTGCTCGAGAGCAGGGTGGGAAACTGTCTGACTTTGCGAACAAATATTTCTTTCTCTTGGCACTAGTTAGCGCCAGGAATATTCATTTGTATCGTAGGGTTAAGTATGGCGATAGAAGTAGCGAGAGAATTACATGTGTTAGTATAAAACTGCTCGAAACCACGCTGATGACGCCGGGGAGGCAGAAACATGTCCGTGTGTTAGCGTTTTATGTCTCACATGTCTTTCATGTGAACTGATTTCAGTAATACCATGAGGAAGCTGTATTTACGGCATTTTCTTGTCTTGGTGTTATTTTCTAGACATTCTTTTAGATGTATTGTAACTGTTTATAATTTACCATTTGCTTTACTTATTAAAAAGAAAATAATTTAGTTACATCTGGAATACGTGTAATTCTAAGTTAAGATTACCATCTCTTGACTTTGTACAGTGCATGATAAAATTGAAGTCAATATTAAATTCAATTTATAAAATGAAAGGCTTTGGTATGTCTGGGCGGAATTTAAAAAGAATTCTGTTAAGATAATGCAAAGAAGAACGTACTAGTGAAACAATTGCATTAATAAACTTCCTCCAGGATCAAGTGTGGTACCACAACCACGTTTTGTGCGGTTAATTTTTCTTAAATCTATGTTTTGGACTATTTACATGCTTTTTACAGTCGCTTTTGCACCAACACATCAACGATTTACCGCAAACTTGACACATGATTTTACTACTGTTATAAAATAAATTGGAAATTCAAATTCACCGATATACTTATTCATTATGTTAACTAATAGTAGTTTCTTACCCTTTCTTACGTTCCACATTATTAACTATACATTTACAAAGTACAAAAGAACACAACGGTGAGACGATTAACTACCTCACGCCAAGAGCAGAAAGAAACTAACGCAAATACACTCATGCTTTTCACTCACTTACTACCGACTTAGAGAGCTGATAATAAGTCCGTTGAAAGGTAGTAATACTTGTTCTTGTCTGTATTCATTCTTAGCGTTATAAATATTATAATAACAAAATTCAGTAATATAGTATTTTATGGATACTGAATCGGATAAATCAGAGGTAGAATTTACTACTTTTTTTAGCGAAAGCGAACATGCACTTTGATCGACTACGAATATACAAAGTTTTTTACTACTACCGTTCGCGTAAAGGGTATGTTATGACAACACTTACAACAAATTGTATGCAACTCCGTAGTAACTATTCCTATGGTATTCTTCCCCACAATATGTTTTACAAAGTGTAAAATGTCCAACCTTCCATACGCGAGAGTGTACGTATATGTTTATATGCATACATACATACATATATTGTATATATACCATATCCGTCGAGGGAAGCCGGAAAATAGGAAGCTCCGGTTTCGGTTCGCGCCTTGATTTACAATTCGCGAATTTTCCGCTGCATTTTCCGACGGTATTCACTCGAGTTCTTGTACGTTCGTGTTTACAGTTGGAGAAGAGGATATCGCCCAGAGTCAAACAGGGGCTCCACTCGTTGGAGTTGTGTTGATTTTGATCATTAGCGACACTGAAAAACAACATAGCTACAGCTCGCTTGGCCTTTGAATGGAGATGTCGTATTCATGTAGATTTCGTTCTCTCGCTAGTTTTAGCGTGATTTAGGCCGGAAGGTTCTCAAGTTTTGTAGAATTAGAAAGAATTTGTGTTTGCACTGGATGGTCATGCTTTAAATTGCAAAAGAATTTTAGTTCCCTTGCGTCTACGCTGACAGAAAATAACTTTGTCCTCGCTTTGAGCAAAGAAAATCTGAATGTTCAACTATCATCACGTAACTATTCTATTAATCAAACAAAACAATCTTTCTAGCAAATAATGAAAAGATTCTCTTAATTACTGAAGTTAGATCTGAACAAGTAATATTTTCTTATAAATAAAAAAAGAAACATCTACATCATCTCAACAAGACACTATTCCTTCGTTCCATTAACTATTCCTTCGTTCCATTAAGTATTCCTTCGTTCCATTAAAGGAATGAAGCCATTGTTTTCTTGTAAAGGAATTATTGTTTTATTGCTTTATTTTATATTCTCTTCTTTTGTACGTACTAATTATCAATATTAGGCTACAAATAATACACTACTCTGCCTATTATTATAATTTAATATTATTTATTATAATTACAAGATTACCATTATATTTTTAATTTTCCAAATATTATAATTTACCTGTAATTCTTTTGGGTCCTCATGCAAGTGACTTTCGTACATTCGCCTGTATCGTATATCAATGTTTATTCATAATAATGTCTTCTACCAAGTGATTCGGTTATTGACCCCTCTTCTCTCCTCCTTTCTATAAATTTTCTTTGGTAGCTGATTACATTATTCCTGTAAACGGCTCTGCATCAAACGACTTTGCTTCTGTTCTACAATTAACAATAGTCTTGTTTAAATGAACACGTAGGCTTCCACGGCCAGAATTATTAATAAACGAACTACTTCGGGAATTGGACCGTGTCATGATGAGATATATAGAAATGAAATAAGAGTAAGAGGAGAGAGAAATGAAAAGAAAAAGTGATAAAAAGAAGAAAATGAAAAAAGGGGGCGTGAAAGGAAAGAAAAATTGAAAAGAGCAAGAGAAGGAAAGAGAGACAGAAAGGGGAGAGGAGAGAGAAAGAAAAAGAAGGAGAAGAAAAGAGAAAGGTGGGATCTCGACGTTTCGCCTCCGTCGGCTTCTTCAGGAGAAACAGGGAAAGCAAAATGGCACGGTCACCCGACGTGTAAACCACGCTAGAGGCGAAACCACTTTCCCAGAAGGTCACGGTAACTCGACGTGTTAACCACGCAGAAGGTTTTTGCCTCTAGCATTGTACATTCTAATATGTTACCAGTAAATTTGAAGCAATAAGTGAACAATCCCAAAACCTTTCAAATTTTAGTTTTTTCTTTGGGCATAGGGTAATTTTAGAATTGCCTGAATATTTGCATTGTCCTACCTCATATCTCTTTGTTCAGTGATATATCCTAAATGTGTTATTTCAGTGGCTCTAGTTTCGCATTTGTCCGCATTTAAGACAAATATTAGATTTTTATCGTATTCACTTATGTAAACCAAAATTGAATCTAATTCTTTGAACCAATAATCTAATTTTGAAAAATATATGGCATTTTCCAGGTTAGTAACTGTCTAATAATTTAACAGATAGTATATATATATATCAATATATATTGAGCTCGCAATGAAATTTGTACCATTGCAGTGAATCCTTTTATTTCAGGTTTTGCTTTAGATATGTATGCATTATTATTTCTAAGAAAAAGATGTGAAATGTAGAGCAGTAGAATAATATATTAATAGGAAGAGAGGTTATATCACTTATAAATGGTTAGGTTCGACAAAAGGTCTAACGTAACCCCTTTGCCATTTAAATTTTGAGAAAATTTTAATAAATAAATGGGGATCATTACAGTCCTTTTCTTTTTATTACTCACACACGTAACTTCGGTGATATTGTAGGTCACCGGATCTTATATTTCCCAACAGGACGCCAAGGTTAAAATCAATATTCTTCATGTGGATCAACGATGTACTCCTCGGTTTCCAGGTATTATAATGGACCAATAAAGAAAAAGAAAAATAAGTGGAAGGAACACGTAGAACGAATGCAAATAACGGGGTTCTCAGCCAGGGTGATATTCTATAGATATTTAGGAAGAAGTGTAGGCAAACCAAATAAAAAAACAGGTATCGTAACAGGCAAAGTGCCTAAAACCTGAAGTGAAGAAGAAGATTAGATGGTATAGTTTCTTCCGCCTCTATTTCTGTTGTTTAGAGAACTTTTTTTCAAAAGAAAAGGATTTTTAATGCAATAAGGGCGAAAGAGAATTTTGGGATATGAACCAAATGCAGAATTATACATTAAGAAAACAGTAATCAATAGAGACCGGATTATAAGCAAAGTGCAAAAATTTAATTTAATTTATTTATTATATTTTACGTCTATTTTAGATGTCTTACACTTTGTGTAACAACTTTCATCAGTGTAATACATCTACATATAAAGAAATCTATCGATCTAACCTCAAGTTACATGCTAAAAGCTATCAGAGGGAATCCAACAATCCTTCTTGGCAATTACTGCACATGTTCTTGAAGAGGACCCATTAAAAATGGCACTACAGTTTATTTAGATTTGAGTGAATTCTTACTTTTCCGTTTGGTTTTGGAGCAATCATCATTGGGTAGTTGTATTCTTCTTCGTACTGGACCTAATAAATGCACAGGAACTCTTCTGGTACTTGCTTATTGAATATTCAAACTTTTGATGGTACTTAATTCTTGTTAGATTTTCTGATGGTACCCCTCGAATTTTATATTCCAAATTCCATTTAGTGATGTTTAATTTCTTTGCAGCAAGTCTAAATTCTCTCAACATCCAAGCACGTACATTTTTATGTACCTTTATACATTTTTATGTTTGACTGCGGCTTAAAAGGTAAAATAAATACATCATTATGAATACAAGGAATCACTACAAACGTATTTATAACAATTCAAGAAACAGATGTGGATTGGAATGTACTTGTTTTTCCAGATTACTTTTTTTATAGATTGTAAGATACACTTCACAAATTTGATATCAGAAACCAGCTAAAATGCCAAAATCACCAATAGAAACATGGAATAAGTATAATCAATTTGACTTCCACTCTATAATTTTTATTGCCAGCTTCTGACTAGTATTTTTATATGATTTATATTTTTGAAGTGACCACGGGGATGGAATATTAAGTCAAACGTTCCATTTTCAAAAAAAAAAGAGGCAGAAATGGAAACAGATATTCGTAAAACAACTCCTTGAATTTCCATCAAGATGAACATACTTTTATTGTCTTAACAACTGCTTAACAGACGTGAAAAATTTCTTTAATTAATCTAGCGAAGCATTCATCTCCATTGTATCCCTCCCTTTATATACATTCCGAGCACCCCCTCTACGAAACTTTTCCCGTTTAAACCCTGCTGAAACTCGAACGCGTATCGTTTCACTGACGCTAATTTTTAACTTCCATCGCGCTAGCTTCTTTTACTTTGGCTTCTTTTTGATTTTCTTTTCTTTCCCTACACTATTAATAAGATCGCTACGTTACGTTAATTAGCATTGAAAAAGAGGCGAAGTAGCAATTATAAACTGCTACCGCTCCTCTTTGCCGACAGTGTTTAGCGTACGGCATTCCGTGCACAAAGCCAGGAACAAAAACCAGGCCACTTCGCGACGGTGAAATGAACTAAATAAGATCTAGTGCGTGCCTACGTAAAGAACAAGAGAAGAACGAACGGAACGTATTAAGAGGGAGGAAGAGCGCTATTGTCTCTAATTAAAACAAAATTATTTCAAAGTTAAGATAGGTAGTTCCACTTTTGCGAAGGAGAAGTGCTGGCAAAAAAAATAATAATGTACGAGAAAATGTATTGCAGGTACATATACGTTTAAAGCGAAAAACTAACACTAATAGTACACTAGTAAATTCAGGATACCCATATTAGTAGTGTAATAAACTGAGTACCATTTTAGTTTAATTCTCAATGTTATATTCTAATGAAATTCATAAGATGAAATATTGTAAATTTATTACTCAATTTATTATATTGAAAAATTTATAATCAAATGCCAACATTCTTAAACAATCTGTACCGATACGAGAGGCACCTTTCTGGATTTCAGATTGGCAAAATCATGAATGATTTCTTCAAAGTGCTGCTTACAAGATTCCTAAAGAAGATATCCAAGTATTCCAAAAACAAACCTCCAGAATTCACAACAAAGTAATAGAAGAACAAAAAGAGCTATGGAAACCAAACCATTCCACTGTAATCAAATCATTAAGAGAAGAGAACTTTATGTACACCACAGATAATAAAGGCAATGTATTAATTCCAACAGATATAGAGGAACATAATTCAGATACGAGAAACGTCTTTTGAGTTTTGCATAGTGGAACATAGAGGACACGACTAGCCAAATGTGTGTACTAAAAATTAACGTAAATTCAATGAAGTTTCAGTGTGATACGTGTAGTATTGTAGCTACAACGAACTGCCAAAGTTGACATATTAGTTGAAAAGTGGAATTAAGCCGAGAACATTTTCGCGCAACATTTTTTAATTTTCGAAAACAAATATCTCAATAAGAATGCCTCGCCGAGTTGGTTTCTTTTTTCGCCAAAGCAGCACTACATTAGTCTACAATTTCTCGTTGGTATGGAGAATTCCGTGGACGGATTAACGTAGCGGCGAGCAGGTCCACTAAAAACGGCAGTCACTCACGAAAAGAAATTGCATAAAAATATTCATGTCTTCCGAATTCAAAATCTGCAAATGATATGACTGTATATGATTTATATGAATCCATTCTCTGTTTCATGTGCAGGAACAGGGTCTCAATTGTAGAATAAAAAGTTTCAAGTTCTCTTTGACATTGATCCTTGTAGTCAGCTTTTGTTTTTCTTCCCTTAGCAGACAATTCGACTTCATCAATATTATATCTGACAGTACCAAATAAAATTACCAAGCGAAGTTAGCAAATTGTTATAGTTTCTTCCTGAATTCGCAGATATCGCACTAACTCCGCCCCACATAAATTAATAATGTATTTGGAACACAGCGTTTCAAGAGCACGTGAACTCTCATTGTCAACCGTGTTACCGACTAAATTGTAAAAATATATCGTAAATGCAATATTTCCTACGCAGGGTACGGTTTCTTTTCGTTTCCTTTACAGAAAAGATACAAGATATCCGGGGAAAAGGTTAAAGTATTTTAAGAACGATGCGTTTTCAAAATTCAGTCGGTAATATGATTCACAATGCGAGTCCACGTGCTGTTGATATGCTGCGTTCCGCATAAATTATTAATTTGTGTGAGGTGGAGTTTATTGCGAGACCTGTGAATAATACAACCACATACTTCTTGCAATCGTTGTGTTACTTTCTGAAGATTGTTGTTAGTCTTGTCTAGAGACCCGATTATATGCAAAGTACATATATTTTATTTATTGATTATATTTTACGTCTATTTGTAAATGTCTTACACTGATTAAAGTTAGTTAACGCTAATTAACTTTAATCAGTGTAATACATCTACTAATCGAAATACATCTTGTTGATTTAACTACGCGTATGATTTTTTTAATAGAACGTCAATACACTGATATTTATTTCCTGATAAATAATAAATGTGTCCTTTTCTAACATTTTCATTTTCTGAATAATCTGTAAAAATGGATCAAATTCATAACAGAGTACTGATTTAAAAATTAATGGTCGATGGACCTGATTACACTACAACAGTGTTGCAAGTGCGCTATAACATATTCTAAGTTGTTTCGAAGTAAATTTGGAAAGGGAAAATAAAGTAGAACATATTTTTGATATCTTCCGTTTAGTAAATTACGAATAAAATTACTTGAAAAACGAAAGAGAACATACAGAAAAAGTGCAATTGCTAATCTTGAAACAAATAATATTAAAAATAATATAACCATTAACGCATATGTGTGTCAAGATAAAATGGCAAATTTAGAAGAAATTTAGCAAAGAAAGTATTAATCAAGTTAAGATGCTTTACGTGGTCAGGTACCACGTTCAACTATTTTCTATCTCGCTAGAATGCCATTACGTCTTAATAACTCCCATATGCTTTACTGTTTTGGGAGCAACGTTTCATTCTGTATCCGAAACGTACTCGTTTTTCTTTTCGTATCTGAACCATCCTTCCCAGTATCTTATTTAATATTATTAATACAGAATCTTCTAATTACTTCTTATTAGAAAACACTACATTATCCTATCCGCCTCTAGCATCTCATAAATATGTATCTATATTCACTTGTATTCTACAAAATACGCTGAAAAATAACAACACAACACGTAAGAGAGATTGAATTTGCTTTATTCTAGAATAACAAAGGACTTGTTACGTTCTCCTGGTTTGAAGAACAACGCCGCTGTAGCCTGCTCGTAATTTCCTAAATTACTTGACCAATACTTACTTGTAGAGTATGTTCGCTTATTTACTAGAGGAGAGGTTGTACAGTGAAACACAATGCGCATGCGCAAAAAAAATATATTTAAAAATGAAATGGTTACACGGTTTCCACTCTTGCCTATGTACATGTACGATGTACGTAAGATATATAGATTTGCAATAATTGCAGTTATTCGAGCTCTCTTATACATGTAATGTACATTAGCATTTGTATATGTATTTTCATTGGTAGCAACATAAAGTAATGCCTCAGCATGTACGTTGCAACGCTATGTCTTAATTCTGTTTAAAAGGTTAAACTCTTATATGCTTCCGCTGAAGCTTTGTTAGAGGCATGTACTAATGCCTCTATCTGTTTGCATGCACCACTACCTTTTTATAGAGCTAACCCTATTTATTTCTTAAATTTATAAGCGCACCTCGGTGCTATGCTTATTTATATGTCCCTTTCAGGAGCCTAATATACTTTTCTTGTTTGAAATTTGCCTAAGGGACTTGGCCCTGTATTATTGGCATGTATTTGTACTTGACCAAATACGTTTGTTATATTCACATTTATAGAACCCACCCTATCTCTTAGAGCTTGAACGCCTGGTCGAGGGCGACAGTAGCGATAATAGCCGATCTCAATACAAAAGTAATGTCACAGCTACCCAGGCGTTCTCGTTTGAAATATTACGCTATGTGCAATCTTTAGCTCTATACTACTGCGCCCCAAAGAAGGGAAAAATCCAGTAACCAGCAAATGTGCGAACTGCGCACCGACAAGTAAAACGGAGCGATGATGCCGACATTACATAAGAAAACTGGTCCGTGACACTCGTCCGCTACGACGAGCAACTAAATGAAAAATTTCTAAGTCCCGATACGACAAGGACCGAACAAACGTACAAAAGACAACGGGCGCTGCGGCCGCAACGACCGTCAGCAAGAAGCGGAGTGATCGTACTTGTAGAGGAGGTCTATACATGCGCGTCGACAATCTCACCAAAATAATTTCCGACACAAACTTAACTGAAGACTAAAAATATGTATAGACGACAATGGACACAGTAGCCTCGACGTACGATGATAGAAAATCGAGAATTTATACTTATTAAAAAAATCTATACATGCGGTCCGACGACGTTACCAAATGACTCGCGCCAGAAATAAATGTATAGACAACGTCCTCGACGATTCCCGCCAAAACTAGAAAAACTTAGAAATCTCTAATAATCTTACGACGACGTTACTGTACACGTTACGACGAGGCACGAAAGGTGACCGAGAGTGCACGATCGCTAATACCTCGACTGTCGCGCGGGAGACGACTGCCTATGCTTGTGTACCTTAAATTTCAAGAAAACTCCCATTACATATCCGACGACGTTGCAGTGAATGATTTCTAATTAGGCAGTTTTAGCTAGCGTAATGCGAATGGCTGACTTGCATACATATACAATGCGTAATGTACATACATATTAAAATAAAATTGGATATAAGAGAGCAAAATAAATAAATATAAGAATGAAAATAAATAAATATAAAAACGAAAATAAAATAATATTCTAAATGAAAATAATAATGCAAAGAAGATAAAATACATAATAGTAAAAAAAATTTAGAAAATACAAAAAACAATGTTCAGTCCTTAACAGGACTCGTGACGAATACCGGATAGATAAAGGACAATTGTCAACTATTTCTATCGTCAATGTTTTGGACGTAACTGGACAAGATGAGAACGAGGCTTCGAAATGTGGCGCGGAAAATATAAATGGCCTCATGAGATCGGTGAAGAAAAAGTGGAAACCTTCACCGGCTTAACGCGCACGACTTCAGAACGAATGATCGTCGTTGTTGTTCGAGAAGGATGCACGAAAGGTTTCCGTTACAGTAAATGGGTAAGGACACACTGGTTTAGACAGAATTTGTCACTTCCTTTCGATACCTACTTTATCTTCTGTGGCGTTTAAATTGACAATAGGTGCAATAGTGCCTAAAAATTACTTTTAAGTAATATGTAGCGAAAATCGTTAAATATGGGTATTCCAAATATGGAATACTATTCGTGCTAATGACGATCTGTATTCAATGTTTTCTGGTTTCCCAGATAAAGTTCAGAAAAATATATATTCAATACCCATCGAATTGTCCAGTACTGTTTCTCTCCCTTTTCTGTGAAATATTCGCAGACGAAGTTGGGAAGAATACGAATTGGAAAGGCATGCAATTATCTAGTTATAAATCATAAGAGCATTAAACAACAGTTGTTGGGCTCACTCTCTTCATACTTTCGATTTAATGAATTTTGAATCCTTGCAATCATTTCAATCATTAATCATTACTATTACGATCTGAGTAAAAGCAGGTAAACTGTTAAGGATCAAAGCATCAAATGCGAGTCATCGTGTGTCTGTACCGCTAACAAATTAGCCTGCGTTACTTTTAGATGAAGAAGCCTTACAACTGTGCAAAAGTTTTCACTATAATGTAGGAAATTGGAGGAATATATATCACCGCTACCTTGTAAGTATCGCATTTACAAGATTGTACTGCGGAGTCGAATTTATCTACTTCCAGGATCAGACATCGCAATTTTTAAAAGATTCCAAGATCATCATAAGACAAAACGTTTATAGCGTGGATTTATGACAGAGATTTGTCGAATTTAAATATGACAGAGATTGCACCGCTGATATGTAAAATCGAATAGATAGCCAACTAACATGCTTACTTTTTCGCTTTAGTATTTGGCCCTTTACGACTATATACTTTACTATAGTATGGTTATAATCGTAAAACATATTTAAAGTCGTCAGTTTAAACTTACTTTAAAGAATATATCTCTATTTTTAATACAAATTGCGACCCTCTCTGATCTTGTTTTCTTATCGTATATTCTATATTAATTATATATTAAGATTACTACTTCGAATTATAATTTATATATTGCCTTATGAAGATATGTTAGTGCCTTACTAAGGTATATAACGGCTCGGTGGTCCAGTGGAAAGAGGGCCAGCACTTGAATTTGGCAACTCAGCTGTCGTGCGTTCGAAACAAACGTCCGACGAATACAGTGGCGGTACTTATAAAATAATTAACGGCGTTTCAGCCTTTACGACAAGGGGGAGCAGTAACAAGACCACGGAATACTTTACACATATTTCCCTGCACCTTAAGACCCCTGCGGTTATGACATGCTAAAATAGCTTATAACCCGGTTGAGTCACCCACCACCAAAAAGATGTCTGTTCAGAGACTCTAAAGTGCAAGCAAACTGTCAGGGTATACAACATGTAAACGCAAAAAATATTAGCAAAATATCTCGCCTAACAATCAAGCAACAGCAATCAGCATTTGTTGTAGCCAACATTTCTTTACACCAACTGCTAAACCTTAAATTAAAAACATTTCTTGAAAGTTCTGCAACTAAACAAATTCCAGACTCTTCAACATTACAAGAACAATATCTCATAATATGTAACACAAACATTATACAACAAATTAAATTAAACATTTCTAACCAGCATGTGTCGATTAGTAGTACTGATGAAACAGTCGAAATAGTAGGTCGTAATCCAAATACGTCTTCCACTCCTGATATAGTATCCTCCAATATTACGCATCGGATAAATGCTGAAATTATAAGAAATATTATTAATCAAAGCCTAAAAAATGTTCAATTTGACCAAAGGGAAAGGGGTAAAGTCATTTTATTTCTTAGCGCTGCAGTGATATATAAGCAATGTATGGTGCATGCACCGCTCAGAATTTATGAGTTTATTCGGAGAGGATTTCCAGAGGCAGATAAATTAGTTAGTAGCTTTGTTCAAACAAATATTACGTAAAGTACCTCCACATACGTATTTCTATAAGGAACAGTATGTCACTTTATCCTTGCGCCCCGTTACTCTAATAACAAGATGGAGTTCTTACATAAAAGCAACTCAATTTAGTAAATATCAATTTCAAACATTTAATAAACGTTATAAAATACTATGAACAACGAAATGCAGTATTGAAGGCATTTTTAGGTTTCGAAATTCTGATTTAGATATATAGACAGTTTTCTGAACAAGAAATCTTAAACCAAAATCTTATTGAAAGTATCATTTGCTATTGTCACATTTTAAATGTGGTATTAAGCTGCGATGCACACAAGCTGCACACTCTGAAATTTAAGTATTAATATAATACTTATTCATAAATCATAAATATTTACTGTTATGTTTTATTTCTATACATACATATACATACGTACGTTAATAAGTAAGCGATCCAGTTACTTTTCGCATATTTGTAAGCATTTATTAGGGTAATGCAATGTCTGAGGCATATTTAAATTCGGCACGTCTTTCTTTATCACACAAAATTCTCAGAAGACGGGTGTCTGAATGTGATGGCTTATAATCAAAGTGTTAAGGACTTAACATTGTTTCTTGTATTTTATAAATTTTTTACTACTATGTATTTTATCTTCTTTGCATTATTATTTTCATTTAGAATATTACTTTATTTTCATTTTTATATATTTATTTTGCTCTCTTATATCCAATTTTATTTTAATATGTATGTACATTACGCATTGTATATGTATGCAAGCCAGCCATTCACATTACGCTAGCTAAAACTGCCTAATTTAAAAATCATCAAATTCTCGATTTTCTATCATCGTACGTCGAGGCTACTGTGTCCATTGTCGTCTATACATATTTTTAGTCTTCGGTTAAGTTTGTGTCGGAAATTATTTTGGTGAGATTGTCGGCGCGCATGTATAGACATCTTCTATAAGTACGATCACTCCGCTTCTTGCTGACGGTCGTTGCGGCCGCAGCGCCCGTTGTCTTTTGTACGTTTGTTCGGTCCTTGTCGTATCGGGACTTAGATTTTTCATTTAGTTGCTCGTCATGGCGGACGAGTTTCACGGACCAGTTTTCTTATGTAGTGTCGGCATCATCGCTCCGTTTTACTTGTCGGTGCGCAGTTCGCACATTTGCTGGTTACTGGATTTTTCCCTTCTTTGGGGCGCAGTAGTAGAGAGCTAAAGATTGCACATAGCGTAATATTTCAAACGAGAACGCCTGGGTAGCTGTGACATTACTTTTGTATTGAGATCGGCTATTATCGCTACTGTCGGCCTCGACCAGGCGTTCAAGCTCTAAGAGATAGGGTGGGTTCCCTATAAATGTGAAAATAACGAACGTATTTGGTTCAAGTACAAATACATGCCAATAATACAGGGCCAAGTCCCTTAGGCAAATTTAAAACAAGGAAAGTATATTAGGCTCCCGGAAAGGGACATATAAATAAGCATAGCACCGAGGTGCGCTTATAAATTTAAGAAATAAACAGGGTTGGCTCCCCTATAAAAAGGTAGTGGTGCATGCAAACAGATAGAGGCATTAGTACATGCCTCCAACAAAGCTTCTGCGGAAGCATATAAGAAACATACATATACACATGCTAATGTACATTACATGTATAAGAGAGCTCGAATAACTGCAATTATTGCAAATATATATATCTTACGTACATCGTACATGTACATAGGCAAGAGTGGAAACCGTGTAACCATTTTATTTTTAAATATATTTTTTTGCGCATGCGCATTGAGTTTGACTGTACAACCTTTCATCTACTAAATAAGCGAACATACTCTACAAGTAAGTATTGGTCAAGTAATTTAGGAAATTACGAGCAGGCTACAGCGGCGTTGTTCTTCAAACCTGGAGAACGTAACACAAAGGTTATATGTATTTAAGATGCACGTATCTACAAGGAGAATTATATGACTGACAGTTTAGATTATGCACTATTTAGCCATTTCCATGTGTAAATAGGGCTGTCTAACGTCAACTCAAACATTGAGTAAGATTGAATGTTGGTTCGACTTGGATGTGATTTGTGCTTGAATTTAGAAATGTGATCCAAGTATTACATTTTCTATTAAATAAGTCAACGTACTACCAAATTAAGCGATTAATTCAAATCCTACTAATTTTGTAATAATCAAGAACATTGTGCAGCATATACATATTTTGAATGCACCTTTCTTCGTTTGTCTTTTGAATACTTAAAAATTTCAAATCCAAGGATTAATTTAAGTTTCACCTAAGATTTTTAATTACAATAGCATATATAGTATTACTTCTCGATTATTTTTCATTATGTCAAAAAATGAACAAGCGTAACAAACCTTTTTCTATCGAAATTTAAATTTCCATTAGCTAAATCTTTTTTAAACCACCACTGAACAAAAGGAGATAAATAAACGCGACAATCTATTTAAGCGAATAACCTTTCGCACCCATGAAAGCACACCCTTAGAGTTTAAGAACCTACAAGCTTTCCTTTCAGCCGACTCGCCCATTCCCCTTCTTTGCCGTAAGCAAGCAGCAGCTTTTTCGTTGCCGTCGCTAAGTGAATTAACGCAATCTGGAAAATTGATGTGCGGTGGCGTGATTCGTACGTGAAAAACAACCGCCGCCTCTCGTCTAGGCGACGGTAGACGCTATACTTGTGTAAAGGTGTGGTCAGAAAACATTTGTTTCGGTGCCAACGCACCCTTCACCGACATACATATGTACATAAATCCCTAAACGTTACGACAACGAAGGGGAGAATGGAAAGATATAGATAGGTTAAAACACGAATTTTACATTTAAGGCGCTTACAAGTAGATGCCGATAAATCGAACGTTCAGATTCGGATGAAACTTTAAACATGGATAAAGTATATTACGTATTATACAAAATGATGTAAATATTTTTTGAAAAGGAAATATGGGGAGAAAGATACCACACATTTTTTTCGAGGTATTAATTTTTAGTTTAAGTATTTGAAAGAAATTGTAAATATACAAACGATATTAAAACGGTCTCAGAAGAATCACAACTTATGAAACTTTGGGAACATGTGGATCACATATACATAGACATGGGCTACGCCATTTTCTTTCTGCGAAGAAACTGTGGGTCAAATTGATTTTTGAAAATTGTAAATTTTCCATTCTGCTTCTGCGTATACGTCGATGAGAGTAAGAGGTACAGAAAAAGTTTGAAGGCAAAAATTATTTGTTTGAATGAATTTGAATAACAGATTGTGATTTGACAATGTTATTGCATTCGTGTAATACAATATCGTAACCATACACTAGTACAAGACCAAAAAATTTTCTTACAGAGTTTTTCCGTGTGCAAAAACCATATGCCCCAAAAGACTGTATCAATGATGTAGTTTTCTTCAATATCGTTAATATTTTCATACCTTTGTTGGATGATATACTGTTTTTTAATCCTGGAGGATCGGTTCAGAAGTTCAAGAACAAGATGCTGTGTACCCTCACATTTGGTAAATAGACATCGGCTAACCATTGATGATGTAGCTCTTTTGATAATTTTTTCAGATGTCATTCCACAGTCGAAACAATGACTATGTTACGTGCGGACCGAAATTAACACTTTTCTCTTTGAGGACAATAAACAGAGGAAATAGAAATTTTCTAGAAGCTGATATAGTTAGTAGTTGCAAATATAAATTGCGCAACTGCTACTTTTGTTCCCAGCACAGTTCAAATGCGACCGAAATGTAGCTCTAGATTAAAACCACTCTCATTGGCATTGAATGTATTATCTCTATGATCTTTTGCAATACAGTAGAAGCTCGATTATCCGGAATAATGTGGAACGAGCCTCTTTCGGATAAGTGAATTTCCCGGATAACTGAAAGAAAATATGAGAACAATCATTGCATTTTTATTATATGTATTTGAATAAATGTACAAAGTTATATATCTATACGTTTTGTATTTTCACAAGATATATACGCGTACGTACATGTATATATATATATATATACACATGTACAATTTTTATATGTTGTTCATGATCCTCTAAAGTTTCGCTAAATATTATATCATCAATATAGTGTGAACAGAAATCCGAAAATTGATCCAGGATAAATTTCATTGCATGTAGTAATGCTGGTGAGGAAGTCTTTAATCCAAAAGGTACAACTTGAAAAATATAGCTGGTGCCATTTATACTGAAACCTGTGACATCTTTCTTTACCACAACAACAATAGGACTGATGTAAGATGTTTTCATCCTCCTAATAATTTTGTCCTTTAATATTAACTCGATCTCCTCGTTAACCTTTTCCGTGTATGCCTGTGGAATAGGATAAATTTTACACTTATAAACAGCTGATTCATCTATATTCAATTTATGGGCAAATCTTTTATCTGCTACAGTAGCGGCATTATACCATATGCTAATATTCTTCCTAAATATATCTATTACAAAACCCTTGTATATCTCCCAACAATCTAACCCTTTCATTTTTTCTTTAAAATAAAAACCATCCTTATATCCCTCATCAATGCCTACATTTACATTTATATCTCGTTCAATTACTACCACATCATTATTATCCTTAATTCCACACCCAATAATCCATACCTTTCTTGGAAGTCCCCACTTTTTTCAACGCTGATCTCAAATTCCTAAAAAACACGTTTTAAACAAGCTTTCACTCATCCATGCACTTCTTTTGTGTTTGCAATACACTGACATAGCTTTTGTTACAATGTATTTAAGGAGAATTGTTATGCTTAACATCTAAACTATCCACTTCAGCTAAAAGAATATATGTAAAAATGTTGACATATTTTTATCTTTTTCTTTCTCGACTACTTAATAAAACTCATCCAAACAAACACTTGTTGTCTTAAAACTTTTTCTCTACCACTTACCGTTAGCAAGTTCCAATTTCCAATTTTCAAAAATTAATTTCAACCACTCATGGTGCTTTTCCGAAAGAAGTAGTGCATAGCACATACCCATATGTGGTTTACGTGTTGCCAAAGTTTAATAATTTTCGAATTTCCGGATTCTGGATCGTCCCTTGTGAGCTTATTTTAAATTAGTTTTTACCATCGTAAGATCTTGTTACAAGTCAATTTAGATCAAATAGTTCCACGTTCCTCTTTATATTTGGGGAAGCAAAAAATCTAATTACTTCCAACTTTTTTCCGCTTTCTACATAATGCATGCGTATGGTAAGGCAATATTCGCGGAGCTTCATCTCCCTTTAATCTTCTTCCGCCATGAATTATAGACAAGACAATCCTTATCTCGCCGCGATTAGAGAAACCTCTCCGAACGGCGGCGTCGTCATCCAATTCCCGCTCCCGCCATCCTCCTCCCGAAAGCTCCATCCATCCTATTTCGCCGCTCATAAATAGAAAATAGAGGGAGACTCCATTAATCACGTCGCCTTTACTACAGATGTCGCTTCGGTCGCGAGTAACATAGGGTTCGGTTGGTCCGCGTTGTTGTTGGAGTCGGTTGCTCGGTGCGGTAGGCGATTGATTACATTTCCTCTCCTTTCCGGCACTAGCGTTGGCAAAGCTGTGGCCTGCGGGATCGTCGTCGTCAGCGTGACGTAAGACACCGCCGTAATGACGACTAACACGAGGTGACGTGTTTCCATCTTCGTGTTTATTTAGTCATGAAAGATCTATACTTTCCGGGGTGTTCGTTGTTGTTGTTGCTGAAGGAGATCGTTTATAACTGTTACTTGATAGACGCTGAAGCAAATTATAGGGAGGTAGAGATGTACGGTAGCGAATTTTTGGTTTTTGTTCAGTTAGACAGAAATTCTTAACGCGTGGCGATAGTTATAAGTGTCTTGACTTATTTTCAGTTATCGTTTAGTTTAATTCATAGTTGTTTATTCTAATTTATCCGTTTCGTTGAAATACGCTAGTGTTGTTTTAAAATTGCATCTTTATATTCTCATCCGTATATTTCTACTTTCTTTAAAATAAATTGTAACTTTGATATGTATTATCAGAATGTACGTAGCCTAAAATCAAAGATTACAAGTGTTTATAATAATGTTCTGATTAGTAGTATCCATATCCTCTTTCTGTTTGTTAGGAAACATGATTGACGAAATGTTTTGAGTAGCAAACTTTTCCCAAGCATTAAACTGTACTTAGATGTGATATAATTTGGATTATAGCATGCTTACCTTAAATTGAAGTTATTTACATAATTCTTTACCCCAAAGTAGACATTTTTGTTCATTATATATATATATATCGCCAAATACTTCTGTAGGAGAGTATGAATACCTTACCAATTTGTTCGAAACTAGTGACTAAATCACTGTCAAATGCGTAATAGCCGACTTTATGTTTCTAGTTATGTTTGTGATGGTAAATTTCTTCTCCTTCAAAGCTTCTAGAACAACACAATGTTGGTTTCAATATCAATAACAGATTGCTTGGTCTCGTCTTCTTTCAAATGTTCAATGTTATATGTTGATATGAAAATCCGTTAGTCATGAAGTGTTTTTGTAACATGTAACGTGCATTCAACCATTGCAACGTTATAGTGACGTGTCCCCATTGGGTAAAGTATACAGATTTAAGTTACTATTCGAATGCCAAAATGGGATCTCAAAAAGCTAGGCCACATTGTAGAAAAGAATCTGGATGATCCAGAGGTACGACCAATTGGGAAAATCGTAAACTAAGATTGTTTGTCCTTAGGGATCGGTATAGTATCTCAAGGTCTAAAAGAGTTTTTTTTACAAAGAATATCTAAAATACGATGGTAGTTCCTAATCCTTCAATGAACAACACCTAGATGATGTCCTGCAAGTTGTGCAACTTTTCTACAGTATTTGAACCTATACTGTACAGTAAAATATACAACTATATAATGATGATTTTGACTCCAGCATATATTTATACACAAGTGATTAACGATAAAATATTTTACGCTTTGAAGGTGTTGGATAGAGAATGTCAGGTTGATGTAATTTACATAGACTTTCAGAAAGCTTTCAATCAAGTATGTAGATCATCTTGAGCTTTTGCACAAATTCTCGAACTAATGTTGTCATATCTCACCAACAGACAGCTATATGTGGAGAATCAAGGTTGTACGATAACCTTCACACCGACAACTGGCTTACCGCAAGGCCCAAGATTACTAAAACTCTACATTGTAACAAGCTGCTGTTTGCAGATAGTTTTATAAGATCGATCGTTTGCTACTGCAGGAAGATCTCATTCATGTTGACTCTTGGTATAAGCTAAACCTTTTTGTATCTAAATGTTAAAAAATGCGGAGTTACGACATTTAATAGGAGAGCTAATTGTATAGACTGTGAATATATAATGGCTAGCACAGGCCTTGGGCACTGTCTTAATTCAAAAGCCTTAGGCATTATTTTGCCAATCAACTTACTTCTATAAACCTCGTTAATGATAAGTCACCAGCGCTTAGCGTATGTTTGGTTTTACATATATAAACTACAAAGATTTTAATAACGTAATCTGTTTGAAACTATTGTATCATTCCTCTGTCCGATCCAAATTGGAATATGGAGCGCTGGTCTACTAGTATTGAACTAGTTGAGAGATTTTTGATGTTCTCTACCGACGGAATTTATCTTGTTACAAGTTACTCATTAATGCTATGTAGATATCAAACTGTATTCTCAGAGGGGAGACGTAATATCTTAAGCTTAAAATGTTTATATAATATCTAACGATAATAATATTGACTGCATGTATCTCCATAATAAATTACAGTTTAATATACCCAGACTTTCTTCACAATATGAATGCTTTTATTTACCTACTTGTAGAACGAAAGTTATCTTTAAATCACCTCTCTATGTCATATGCAACAGTTTTAACATAAACATGTGTAAAAAAAATCAACATTAATTTTTGTTTAATGAATGATATTGTTAAGTATTTGAGAAATCTGTGATTAATTTTGAATTTTGGATGTTATTTTACTTTTACATGTATACATATACATTTATTAGTAACAATTCGCTTAGCGTTTCATTCCATTCAAAATAAACGTTGTTATTATTATTTATTTAAATTTCAAACATAAATACATAGATGGTCTTAAGAAAATAATTTTATCTACTATGAAACATCTAAGACCTAAACGAAGTTCATATTTAAAAAAGGAAAGAATTTCGTTGGGATGTTGTAAGAAAATATTTTCACAGCTATCTCACAGATAAAAGAAAGTTGAGAACCGTCGCAGTTTTTCGGTTCTTTTAATTAGTTTCATTACCTATTTTAGAACTACTTTCTAATTTTCTGAAAAACGATCCATCTCTAGTGATTTGATTCGCTTTGTAATACTTTTTAATATATCCAAACATTTTCCAGTAAAACAAAAAATCCTAGTGTTCAGTATCCTGGAGTTAACATTTTTGTCTGAAAACCTATTCAAACTCCTGTAACGCTCTTTTATCCTATCTAACAAGGAGCGTCAATGAAAAAGGACAAAAGGAGAACAAAAACAAATTCTGTTACGCCTCGTAAACAACGCACCGGACAAAGTAAAACAATTATCGACAGTTAGCCTTGGTTCTATCTCAAGAACAGGGGGTGAAGATGAAAGGAAAACGTTTTCCGATATCGCCATCACCTTCGATAATGTTCCCCCCATCTATTTGAGAAGCTTCACTCAATTCTCCAGCCTATATTTCTTTGATTCTTTCTTTTTTTCTTGCTGTATACAATATTTCTCGTTCAAGTTAAAACTTTGGTTGGTGCAATACGTGAAAATCTTGAAAAGTTCAATAGGATTCTTTTCAATGCTTCAATGGTTTACCCATTGACGATTTCCATCGCTTTATTTAAACAGTTATCGAAATATTTCGGACACAGGTTTCCAAACTATTAATTGCATAACACGAAAAATACTTCACAAGTTCGTTGATATCAAAGACAAATACTTTAAAAGATAATAAAATCATTTATTAGATTTTATCTGTTACTTAGCCGTTCCCCTACCGTTTACTAACTAGTGGATAATTGATCATGTTATGTTATACGATTGAAATAAATCTTTAAATCGCTTCGGGTCTAATCGAAATATCATACAAATTTGATCTAATAAGTACGTTTCGTGGCTAAGTATATTCAAAATATCGCGATTTTTCGGCCGTGACTGAAAGAGAAAGACGAAAGATGTTTTTAATGTTTCGATAATATGTATATTATCCTTATCAGAAACTGTAATAAATATCATACAGTGTCTCCCAGGCAACATTCGTATCGTTGAAGGTGGAGATTTGGTTAAAGGGGTAATGTTTCGCAGTTTTAACTGGTGCTCTAAGTTCTCTTCCATTTGCTAGTATGAAAATATAAGAGATAAATTGCAAATACAAGAGATACGAAAAAAATTATGAGTCCCTGTTTGTGATGGACCCAAACCGATTCAACAGCTGCTTTTTAACTTTCGGAAGAGCTAATATACTCGCCCTCAGAGACCGTTTATGCTTTATAACTTTTGCAAATAGGAACTTTTCTAGTAAATAGTTTTTACAGTATATATTATAGATATGTAATGTACCGAAGGAATTCAATGAACAAACCCGTATGGCTTTTATTGTATAAACGTACAAAAAGGAATTAGATTTTATACTTATAAATTAGCAGTCTTCTCCGTAGTTGAACCATTTTATGTAATTCCCCAAGTTTAGTAGAATGGGGGAATCCCCTTATTATGTAAAATTGGAAACTGTAGTAATTTAACCCTTATAAGCTAGAATAATGTGCCAGGGTTTTCGGAATCGCAGTAGTGACAACTGCTTCCGTTGTGTAGATAAAATTTATATTTGTATTTTTATTTTTGTGGTGTTCAATTTACCATATCAACTTTACCTGTCTGGAATGTATCAGATAATTATGTGTAAATTTGATATATTCGATGTTTCCTACATTTAATGTTGCTCATTACAGAAAATGATGCATAGAAAAAATGCAATCCTTTCATAGCAGTCGCTAGTGATGATAAATGAGCGACATCGAATACAATGGTAGGTACGCATCTTCTGATGACGATGGACAAATACATGTCACCGAACGTCTTCCCAATGATGAAAGTAATAGAAATACTCCACAAGAGTTCTAAAGTGAAGAATACGGAGATGACAGTGATGATAATAGAACTCATGTCGAAGTCAAGTTGTTTCTTCATTTACCTTCGCAAACTTCTAGAAATTTTCCTAAATTGGACGAATTCTGAAGGAAAGACCGCTTAAAGAAAAAAAAATAAGAAAAGGAATTTTTGGGAGCTAAAGAATTTTTTTTGAGTTTTGATACTGATAGGCGCATACAAATTCCACAACAAGGATGTTACGTATCTCTGAAGAAAAATAATGAGGAGAAAATATTTAAGGCGATGATCAGTGGGTGTAAGCGGAAGCCGGAGAGAAAGAAGCAGTGACAAAACAACACCAACAAGAGAATCTTTTAAGTTACGCAATACTTATTTACAAGATACGTATGCCAAATTGGTGTATGACGGTTGTTGAACAACATGTGACTTTCAGAGAAAGATATTCCTTTAGACAATATATTCCATCAAAGCCTGGAAGGTATGCCCTCAAATTTTGGGGCTATTTCTGACAGTATAACAAGCTATGCGTGAAAACTTGACATTTATGCTGGAATATAGGGTGATGAGGGAGAAAGGAATCAAAGGCAAAAGGTTGTGAAGCATTTAGTTAAAAAAATTGAAAATTCTGAAAGGAATATCATATACAGTAACTTTTTTACTGTGTGCAATCCAGGAAAGTATTTGCTATCAAAATATCTAAGTAGTAATTTCCTTCACAGAGTATCTAAAAGTCATGTATTCCACAAGGTTTGGTTTTACGTGCATTAAGTGACGTACTTTACGTAATTATTTCTTATTGTCCAAAGAAACGTAAGCTTGTAACGTTGCCTAATACTTCGCATAATGAGAAAAGATTTATGACGGTCAAAAAAGACCGAGGCAATTATCAACTGCAATAAAACGAAAGAAGGATAATATGGACAAAATAGTTCTATCATATACTGTGAAAGGGATGACACGAAGATGGCCTCTCGTAGTTTTGTACAACACGCTAAATATTAGCATCATGATATGCATACATATCATGGAAGTTGACGAAATCTTCTGCATCTGTCGCAATGAAAAAGAGAATGAACTTTTTAGGAAAAGAACTAACAGAATACAAGAAAGCCGAATCATCTATTGACCACCCCCAAAAGATAGAAAAACCAACCTGTTATATCTTAAAGTTTGCAATAATCTGAAATGCAACAAATGTAAAATAAAATAAAATTAAAACTATTCATATTTGAAAATGATCACCCAATTTCAGTGCAAACACATGAAGAAACTGTATGGGTCCAATGGAACCGTACGGTAGATAGCGATATCGCGACAAAAAAAGAGTGACTGTTCCATATCGATAATTTTTCAAAATAGCTTTTAACGTGTTATTTACTTTTATTTTTGTCTCGTTCATTTAACATCTACAATAGAAATTTTATCTGGTAACGTTTTTTTTAGAGGGATTTCGATGAGTAACTTCAGTTTCTCCATTGTTATAAATTACCTATAGAAATTTCAAATATATTACATCCATTCCCAAAATACATGTATAATACAATTTTCTTGTTTAAAAAATACACACATATATTGCAATTTGTTACATATTATAAAACATGTAATTCTCACTAGGTTATTTATGTATAATATTTATATATATTATAATTATATATATTGCAGCCTCCGATAAAAATAATGTATAGTTGTAACGGTTGCCGGGTTCCGCCATGTCACTAGGTTTTTGTCCCTGACGTTCCGCGAACAATTGCGGTTCGCATTTTCAAAGGTACTTTTGCAGAACCCGACAACCGTTACAACTATGTCAAACGGCCGTGAAAGTCTGAGATACTATTTAAAAATAATGTACATATGTCATTATCGAAATCTTAAAAACATATCTTTTCTGTCCCTTTAACTCACGGCTACTAAACCGCAAGACGCCTATATTCTGAATATACAAATTTGATATGATTAATGCCCAAAATCTTAGATTACATTACGCAATTTATTCCAACTTGGAAAACAAAAGATTTCTAGAGAAAGAATCTGGAAACAACTACTACCACTTAGAGTTTATACGATTCGAATAGAGAAAACAACGTATTTTTTTAAAATCAACATTACCTGCTATTGTTTCCCATTACCTTCAAAGTACTTTTCCATGCATCCAATATCCATATTCACCCTCGTTTTTCTTCGTCTAGTCTACGAACGTTTAGCTCTTTCGCTATTGGAAATATATTCCGTTATATAAGGATATAATGGGGGATGGGAAAGAAAGCAGCGCAGACGTCTGGAAACGAGACGGCCCGTTTTTGCATTGGTATCGAGACACGCTCGGGTATGTTATATTAGCAGACTTTGCTGTAAAGTAAAGAGATTTTTTTGTAATGAGATATAACTGAGTTAAAAGGAAATTGTATAACTATTATTAGTAGCATCATGGTTTTATACTTGGTAAATTCCAATGCCCGCGTGGCCTTTATCTCAACTAAATATCCTTTGAATTTCCTTAAAAAATATTCTTTTAGAGCATGTAAAAATGAGCTGAGTGCTGTTACAGTTTAAAGTGCTGGCAACAGTAGATAGCAGTTTAAGAATGGTTAGGGACATGTTTTCAGTAGATTATCCTTATAGGCCTATACCCTGCGCTAAAACAATTTTCAATATTTTTAACAAATAGTTGTCTTCTAAGTTCTAGAATTTTTGCAACCGCACAGATCACATTTCGTAGTATTAGTAGATGAGGCATATGCGCCCACGCGAGAAGAAACATTAGAAGCAATAGAAGCTGAAGAGGAAAAGTGTATACCAGAAGAGGTATTGTAACTTCAGACTAAAAACCAACGCTGTCAAGTATTAGAAAAGTGGGAAGAAAAGACGACTTGCGTTGAATACCGTCTAGCACAAATAAATAATTCAAAAGATTTCATCTATGTAGTAATTGAATTATTTTTTTTCTATGAGGGAAGAAGCACTTGACAAAGATGATATGTGGCGAGGAAATTAGTACAAATTTCCCAATCATATATAATTTAATGACATGACGATTGCAAGGACTGTGTGGATGTACAATTCACAGGTATAGCAGTAAACTCCACTCACACCAATTAATTAATTATGCGGAACGCAGCGTTTCGAGCGCACGTGGGCTCCGATTGTCAACCGTGTTACCGACTGATAATTTGTAAATAATTGTAAAGATACCATTATTCATAATTTGGACGTTCAGTGATAGCCATAATAAGCACAGACATTGGTGTTAAGGACTTAACATTGTTTTTGTGTTTTATATGATTTTATCTTCTTTGCAACCGTATGGGTTAGCATTATTACCTTATTTTTATTTAGAATATTACTTTATTTTCATTTTTATCATTTATGTATTTTTACTCTCTTAGAATATATCCAATTTTATTTTAATATGTATGTACATTAAGCATTGTATATGTATGCAAGCCGGCCATTCACAACACTATAGCTAAAAGTGCCTAATTTATAAGTCAGTAAGTGCAACGTCGTCGAATAAGTAATGGGAGTTTTCTTAAAATTTAATATACACAAGCACAGGCAGTCGTCTCCCGCGCGACGGTCAAGGTATTAGCGATCGTGCACTCTCGGTCACCTTTCGTACATCGTCGTAACGTGTACAGTAACGTCGTCAGACGATTATTGGAAGTTTCTAATATTTTCTAGTTTTGGCGGGAATCGTCGAGGGCGTTGTCGTCTATACATTTATTTCTGGCGGGAGTCATTCTGGTAAGGTTGTCGGATCGCATGTATAGATTTCTTTAGTAAGTACAAATCCTCGACTTTCTATTATCGTACATCGAGGCTACTGTGTCCGTTGTCGTCTATACATTTATTTAGTCTTGTGTTACGATTCTGGCGGGAGTCATTCTGGTAAGGTTGTCGGATCGCATGTATAGATTTCTCTATTAAGTACAAATCCTCGACTTTCTATTATCATACGTCGAGGCTGCTGTGTCCGTTGCCGTCTATACATTTATTTAGTCTTCTGTTACGATTCTGGCGGGAGTCATTCTGGTAAGGTTGT
The DNA here is from genome assembly GCA_023509865.1 of Trypoxylus dichotomus. Taxonomy (NCBI): domain Eukaryota; kingdom Metazoa; phylum Arthropoda; class Insecta; order Coleoptera; family Scarabaeidae; genus Trypoxylus; species Trypoxylus dichotomus. The sequence continues at coordinate 28,017,415 of CM042081.1, forward strand.
CGGATCGCATGTATAGATTTCTTTAATAAGTACAAGTTCTCAATTTTCTATCATCGTTCGTCGAGGCTACTGTGACCGTTGTCGTCTATACATATGTTTAGTCTTCGGTTAAGTTTGTGTCGGAAATCATTTTGGTAAGATTGTCGGCGCGCATATTAGACATCTTCTACAAGTACGATCGCTCCGCGTCTTCTTGACGGTCGTTGCGGCCGCAGCGCCCGTTGTCTTTTGTACGTTTGTTCGGTCCTTTGTCGTATCGGGACTTAGTTGTTTGTCGTAGCGAACGAGTTTCACGGACCATTTTTCTATATGTAATGTAGGCATCATCGCTTCGTTTTACTTGTCGGTGCGCAGTTCGCACATTTGCTGGCTACTGGATTTTTCCCTTCTTTGGGGCGCAGTAGCAGTGAGCTAAAGATTGCACATAGCGTATTATTTCAAACGAGAACGTCTGGGTAGCTGTCACATTACTTTTGTTTTGAGATCGGTTATTATCGCTACTGTCGCCCACGACCAGGCGTTCAAGCTCTAAGAGATAGGGTGGGTTCCCCTATAAATGTGTAATAACGAAAGAGTTTGGTTCAAGTACAAATACAAGCCAATGAAACAGGGCCAAGTGCCTTAGGCAAATTTAAAACAAGGAAAATGTAGTAAGCTCCCGGAAAGGGACATATAAATAAGCACAGCACCGAGGTACGCTTATAGAATTAAGAAGTAAATAGGATTGGCTCCCCTATAAAAAGGTAGTGGTGCATGCATACATATAGAGGCATTAGTACATGCCTTTAACAAAGCTTTTGCGGAAACATATAAGAATTTAACATTTTAAACACAATTAAAACATAGCTTTGACAACGTACACGCTGCGGCGATGCCATATACAATAAAAACTAAAGGAACGCATACAAATACACATGCTAATGTACATTACATGTATAAGAGAGCTCGAATAACTGCAATTATTGCAAATATATATATATCTTACGTACATCGTAACTGTACATAGGCTAGAGTAGAAACCGTGTACACATTTTACCTTTTTAAATATATTTTTTGCGCATGCGCAATGAGTTTCACTGTACAACATTCCTCCTAATAAATAAGCGAACATACTCTACAAGTAAGTATTGGTCAAGTAATTCAGGAATTTACGAGCAGGCTACAGCTGCGCTGTTCTTCAAACCAGGAGAACGTAACAATTGGTTTGGAGAACATTGAAGCATCTCAACACTAGATTTAGAATTTAAAAACAACTCAGAAAATAGTTTCAAGAAAAATAAATAAATTTATTTATAAATATGGTGCAGACTCAGAGCAACTGAAGGAAATTCCCTCAATTTTCATTAATAGTACGAAAAATCATATAGAGCAGATTGTGATGAATAATACATTCAGTGCCTAAGTGCTCTCATTTCTATTAATTGTCCTCAAAGAGAAAAGTGTTACTTTTGGCCCGCGTGCATTGTAGTCTTTGTTTCGATCGTGAATTTATTTATCAATATCCATATCTGGAAAAATAACAAGAGAATTCTTTCAGCAATGGTTACCCGATGTGTACTTAACAAATGTGGTAGATCGCAGCATTTTGACTCTTGCACCGGCTACTGCCCTGCTGGATTAAAAAACAGTACACCTTCCAACAAAATCCCAATGAGTTTGACAATCCAGTAACATTTGCTGTTACACAACAAAATTTTATACATCCTCCTCTTTGTTCCATATGTGGTAGCCATGTTATCATACGATGTGCATGACGTAACAAATTTCTTTGATTTCTCAATTTCAACATTTCTTTGAGAAGTTTCATCTCCATGCAGAATAATCCATTATAAGTTTAAATATAATACATCTTATATTAGTGGGTGTTTTAACGTACAATAAAATTGACAAGATGATGCTGATATTATAAACTAACGAGTGCAAAATAATTTATGGTGTAGTTCCTAGTTCTTAAAATTAATTTCAACACAGTAACTACAGATTTGTTACACAACATAAACATATTACATATTATTAATGCAAACGTATTTACCTGTCGAAAAAAATATGTGTAAAAATGTACATATATTTAACTTCTTTTTCCTATTTGCTCAGTAAAACTCATTCAAGTAAACAATTTTTGTCTTAAACTTTGTTTTCTACCTCTTACTATTAGAAAAATTTCGTGGTGCATACCTACATATGATCTAATTGTTCCGAAAGTTTCATAATTTTTGGAATTTGCGGTTTCGGAATTATCCCTGGTAAATCAGATTTCTAAGATAGCCACTGCATAATTTTCAATAAACCTTCTTTCAACTTTTCATTTAAATAACCCTTGATGATTCTTTAATAATAGTGTGCATAGCATCATTGTCATTGTTACAAGGAGAAATTTAAGCTTATTGAATGATGTATAAATGGTGTACATATTTTTTCGTAATATAAATCATTTTTCTAAGTAGAATTCCAATAACTGTGGAATGATAACTGTAAACACCTTGTGTACTATATCGTCCGAGTTAATGGGTTTATTTTGAAGGAGAACTCCGGAAGATTTGAGAATTAAATTAGCGTCCAATTTCGGTCAATCAAACGAAAAGCATTAATATCATCCATTACCTTCAATCAAAGCGTAAACGCGGAGGCATTTCCCAGAGCAATTCGAAATGGATCGGCGATTCCTTCTACATAAAGTAATTCAGGTGGTTTAAGAGCTTTCCGATAAATCTCAAGCTTCCCATCCCCTTACCCCGACCGCGCTACAAAAGAAGGAACAAATTTCGCGTTACTAAGCGATCAAACGCTATACGCCGAACGGAAATCCTTCCGATAGGTACGTACGTATTATCGTTCGAATCGGCATTTCCGTAAACTTTACGTTTTCCGGCGGATTTTACAATGCAAATTGCCCGCTATCTATCGTACGCCCGTCGCGGTTCAGCGTCCACGAAATGGGCTCCTCATTCTTTGCCTCTTGAATCAATTAAATGGGCCGATCGCGAGAGAACGGTAGGTAATAGGGAGCACGTAACGGGTGGCGAAACAGGCGGCCAAAACCCGACTACGACGAATAAAAGGGTTCCACGGACGGACTCTTCTCAGTAGATTTATTATTTCAATTTTCCCATTTTATGGGCGTCAATAACGCGAGAGATAAATCGGGTATTCAGTTCGTTTTGGAACAAATTTGAAACGCCGCTGTTTGGTAATGGAAGCGGATATCTAACGCTTCCAAAAAAGAAGTGTAAAAAACAAGTATGGCAAGTGACCTGAAAAAATGTCCAGCAGATACAGTAAAATGCGAAAAATCATACGTTAAATCTCATATTTGCTATTCGAGGAAATACTTGAGATTAGCTTTGCATACTGCATTCATGAAAAGAAATCTGATTTCAATTAAGTCATCTATATTTTATTCCCCCGTTGGTATGGTTCCATCTTCCATAGCAATTACAACAAAGATAATGCGGTTTGCCCTCTTGCCAAGGATACCTTTTACGTTTTGCATACTGAGACATAGAGAGCGCCACTAATCAAATATCAGTACTAACAAGTGTTGCAGCTACAACGAACTGTAAAAGCTGATAAGTTAGTTGAAAACTAGAATTAAACCGAGAACATTTTCGCACAATAATTTTATATAATTCTAGAAGACAGTTATCTGAGAAAGAATGCCTCGCTGTGTTGGTTTCCGTTTTCAGCAATAGGGCGCCACATCAGTCAACAATTCTTCATTGGTATGGTGGACAATGTCGATACTGTGTGCAGAATCATCATCGCGAGATTGAAACATCATTTGAGATTTCAAGGACTTTAATTCAAACAATTTTGCAAGAATCGTGTGAGAAAAAATTAATTTCTCGTTGGACAACCAATGTTGACCAAAGAACAGAAAGCAGCTAGGGTGAATTGGTGTAAAAAAAACTCTAGTCCGCTCTAGACTGCAAACTCTAAAAGCGTATACGTACAACATACAGTGGTGATGAATCTTGGATTTAATCATACAAACCAGAAAACAAGCGCCACTCTTCTTGAGTATTCCAAGGTGAATGAAAGCCAAGAGAAGTCATCTGTTCTCGAAGTATCTCCAAAAAGATGGTCGTGATATTTGTCCCCAAAGCAGGTCATATAGTAACAATTCCTCTACAAGATCAAAGAACTGTTATTATCGGTTGGTATACGACCACTTATGTGCCGCAAGTGATCGGTGAACTTCGGAGAACCAACCTCGAACGACGAATCATCCTCCACCAAGACAATGCAAGTTCACACACAGCACGCAAGATATTGATTTTTTAGCGTAATAACACGTTGAATTCTTAAACCATCCTCCGTACAGTCCTGACCTATATCCCAACAATTTCTTTACCTTTCTGAAAATCAAAAACGAACTGCGCAATCAAACGCTCCAGTCGTCAGAAGCAGTAGTCGATACCTTCAGAAACACAATTCTGACTCTATCAACAAACGGGTGAAATAACTGCTTCCAGAGTTGGTTGGAGAGAATGCAAACCTGCGTTAATTTTCTCAGAGAATGCTTTAAAAAACGATAAGATCTTTAGAAGCTATCTATTGTTTTATTCCAGCTCTATATGCAAAACCTAAAAGACAATCCTTGTATAAATACCTCTGCATATATACATACTTACATACAGGAACGAAGTAAGTATCGCTGTAATGTAGGCGTTCTGCACTTTTAAGCCCCAATCACTATTCTTTATGTCAGGTCAAGGAATGCACAAAGAAAAAAATTACTGAATTAAACCAATATGTATTGAATCAACAAATCGTAATTTTAAATGGTGGCAAACATATTTTCTTTAAATCATATATTTGATTCAAACATATAACCTCTTGAGACAAATAGCTCCATTTTGAAATGTATTTGCTTGATTTAATATACGCAATATGTCTGATTCAACAACATAATTCTTCATTTTAAAAAACGTCCCCAGTTTGAACCAACTGTGCAGCATTCATTTGACTTTAACCAGTATGTACTCACAACGATTGCAAGGACTGTGGTTGTATAATCACAGGTATCGCAGTACCACCTCACATAAATTAATAATTTTATTCGGAACGCAACGTTTCAAGAGCACGTAGACTCTCATCTAGAAAGAATGTCTAGGTAATAACACCAAGATAAGAAAACGCTGTAAATACAGCTTTCTCATGGTATTATTGAAATCAATTCACGAGAAAGACGTGTGAAGAGTCATACAACGCTAACAGACGGACATGTTTCTAAATACCCGGCGTCGTCAGCGTGGTTTCGAATAGTTTTATGCTAAACACATGTAATTCTCTCGCTGCTTTCCCATTGGTGCGAAAACGCCCTCCCGGGACTAGCAACCTTAAGTGTTGCTCAAGAGAAGGGTGGGAAACTGTACCAGCTTCTTTTCGCTGTCTGACTTTGGGGACAAGTGTTTAGTTAGCGTCAGGAATATTCACTTGGATGGTAAGATTAAGTATGGCGATAGAAACAGCGGGAGAATTACATGTGTTTAGCATAAAACTACTCGAAACTACGCTGATGGCGCCGGGTAGGAAGAAACATGTCCGTGTGTTAGCGTTTCATGTCTCTTCACATGTCTTTCTCGTGAATTGATTTCACTAATACCATGAGAAATCTGTATTTACAGCGTTTTCTTATGACGCAGACTCTCATTGTCAACCCGGTTACCGACTGAATTGTAAAAATGTATCATACATGCAATATTTCCTACGGAGGCACTAAAAGTTCTTAAAATACACTAACTTTTTACAACCTATTAGATGTCTTATGTCATTTCTGGAATGGAGGAAACGAAAAGAAAGGGTATCTTTAACAAGGCATTATATTAATAAATCAAGCAGACTCGTCGTAGAGCTGCAGAAATGGGATATCTCAGGAGAGTGAGGGGCATAACGAGAAAGGATAGTATGAGAAACACAAATTCGGGAGGCACCAGAGATACCATTCATGCCATACGATGGTTTTACTAAACAGCAACAACTAAATTGGTGGGGATATTTACAACAAATGGAGAAGACTTAGATCAGTAAAATTAATATCGAAGCGGGAGTACATAGCAAAAGAAAAAGAGGAAGACCGCGAAAAGTGGGACCACATCATTGGACACAGCATCCAAAAGTGAGAGAAAAACTGGGAAGAAGCTAAAATTTTGGCCAGTAACAGAAAATTATGAAAGAAATTTGTTTATACTTAAGAGTAAAAATTTACTCACCCGACACCCTTATGGGTAAAAGGATTTTATATATATATCAAGCAGACTCTGGTATGCAATTGGGTTTAATTCTCTATTCAGGAAGTTTTCATTTCTTTTTCATAAATATCGTTTCGTACGCGTCCAATTCTCTACACGAATTTTTAGTAGCTTAAGGTTTTTTAATTCAATATTATGTCCGGGTTCTACCATATGCTCTGCCACGCTAGATAGTTCTGGTTTATTGAAGCGATAGTGCCTAATACGTTCTTTAAACCTCATTTCTATACTCTGCTTATTTACGGAAATTTAACCAGATAGGTACGAAAAGAGCTAAAATACATCATCTCACATAACTTAAATTAGGAATTAGGATTACGATACGTTTGCACTCCGTTCATCTATCGGCATTCAAAATCTTCCTGAATGGGAAGAAACGTATCCGATAGAATCGTATTTATTTTTACATATTTGATGTATGTATAAATGTGTTTCTTTTTATTCGAGCGTATATCAGGTTTTACTTCGTTTTGACAGAAACTGCTTTCTAACACATAGTTACTTGAATCAACAAAATATATCAAATAGAAACGCTTATCCATTCAAACAAATTCAATATGTTGTTCTTAAAAAATGTGTTTGTTTATCCAATTAAACAATTTCAAATAAATGTATTTGTTTCATCTAAGAATTTTTTTCTGTATGCCTACTGATTTAATAGATACATACAAGTAGCATTACCCACCTAAGAACAGATCTTGCGTATTTCTGCGTTTCTGCTTTAGTAGATCGTGCTCAGTAAAGATATTGCTGTAGAATCTTCATAATATATACGTTCATTCTCTGGCAATAAAGAAAATATTTTTCTGAAATTTTTATGTGCAAATAAATTTAGAATAATACATATCCTAAAATTATTTTCACGGCATTCTTGATTAAAGCAGAAATGAATATCAACCATGTTATTTCGAATGGAACACCCTGCATTCTTTTGTTTTTTTTCTGAAAAATCTTACACAAAATTTAACTTAAGCATCACTATGTTCTATTATAAATCAAGACTGTAATATTACCTTTTAATTTTTGTTGTAATTTCCAAAGTTAAAGTTTAATGAACAATTCCTACCGGAAACCGTCAAATATTTTAGAGCCTAGAGTGAATTCTGTGAATGCAGGCTAAATTAAAAGCACTTTTAACATCGAAAGCCTATTAGCGGATACAGAAGCTCATTGAGAATAAACTCCGACAATAGTGTTTTCTTTCTTTTATACTTATTTTAATATATTGTGACGAACACTAGATTAGATTGGGTATCTGAAACTCAATGGTTTATTTTTGTGTGATTTTAAAATTTTGGATTACATTTTGGCAGTTATATATCTATAGTATGTATAGGTAATGAAGCATTTTGAATATTGTTCTATGTGGATTATGAGCGTAAGCATATTAAGTAAAAGCAGAATAAACTATATGAATGACTTTGTCTCTTCGATTTGTTTCTTATTCTAACGCTCTTTCGCATTTCTAAAGCCGAGGGAGTGATTTAGATAGATTAGTAACCTTTCTTTTCGGTTTTCACTAATAAAGATCATTCTGTTTGTAGTTTAATTACAACTCGTCTTCTTCCGCAACAAACTCTTCCTGATCTTCGAGTGTGGACGATTCTTCATCAACGTATTACGATGTGTGAAGGCGGTGCAATATTCAAGAATTCTAGTGGGATGTCAGTGTCCATTTCAAAACATGTATCCTCTCTGTTTCTGGTAAAAATAACGTTATCATTAACAAACGAATGATATTCACTGGGTTGACTACTACTATTTTTACTATTTTCTAAAGCAAACACGCTAATAGTATCTGAAGATAATCTGTACAATCCTGCTACATGTACCGAGAAATAGCCTTATTTTCGCGTTTTTGTTAATATATATGTATATATATACACCATTGGACATTTGTCTGGGGCACCCATAAAAGATTTCATTGTACGTTACCGCCCCGGGATTTGTGTGTTCTGTTCTACTTGCGTACAGTGTATTGTATGACGATGCCTCGAAGACGGGAGTTAACTATTGCAAAACGTAGTCAAATAGAGTTGCCACATTCGCAGGGTATGTTGCAAAAAAAAATTGCATCAACAATGAAGCGTTCACGACATGCGATACAATTAACCATTAAACGATTTCGGGAAACTGGATCGTATGAAAATCGACAAAAAAGTGGGAAAAAAACGCAAAACCACTGCAAGACAGGATCGCTATTTGAAGCCGTTTGTTTTACGGAATGGCTTTCAAACACCCAAACAGCTGGCCGCTGACCTATCGGTCGAACAAAATATTTCTGTATGTGACAGAACTGTTCGAAGAAGGTTGGCAGAGGTGAATTTGAAGTGCCGGAAAGCGCGTCGCAAGCCATACCTGAGCCAGCAACAAATGAAAAATCATTTGCTGTGGGCGAGGAAATATAAAGATTGGACTGTCGGGGATTGGTCGAAGGTCATATGATCTGACGAATCAAACATGTTAAGCAACCCTATTTTCTTCCTTTGTTACACAAAATTTTCAAAAACGTATACACGTACGACGAATTTGCTAAATTAAAGAAAGTAATTATTGTTAATTATCCAATTCAGATGTTTGGTACTCATGGAGTTCAGTTTGTTCGCCGTAGACCTAGGGAGGTATTTCGTGCTAATTGTATCACCCCAACTGTCAAACATGGCGGTGGCAGCGTAGTGATTTGGGGATGCATGTCCGCAAATTGCGTAAAAGTGTTGTGTGTGATGGTAGAATGAAGAACGAGCGGTATTTCTCGATACTAGAAGAGGTATTAGAAGCATCAGTGCGGAAAATATATGACAGGGATGACGCAGAATATTTTTTCCAACAGGATAACGTGCCCTGTCACAAATCCAGATTCTCGATGGAGTGGTTTCGTGAGAACGGGATCCGTTTACTTGAATGGCCGGCGCAGTCACCAGATCTGTAGCCTATAGAAAATTTGTGGTGCATGCTGAAGCTAAAGCTTTCCAGTGACAAATTCAAAAACAAAAATGGTCTAAGGAACAAAATTGTGCGGGAATGGGAGGCACTTTCACCTGAAGTTTGTTTACGTTTAGTAGCGTCAATACATAAATTCTGTTATTAAAGCAACCATCAAATATTAAATTTATTATTAAAAACTTATTTAGTGAATGTTTATGCATGTAGTTTTGTTTTAATAGTGCACAATGTATCTTTATTTTACATATTTTGGAGTGCCCCAGACATATGTCCAAGGCTGTATATATATATATATATATATATGATCACATCTTACTAAAACATTTCTTTATTGTTCGTCTAAAATACAGAATATTACTTCCACAAATGCAATAACAACACATCCCAATTTAATTTCTATGCTTACGCAACTGAAAACCACTTTTGGAACTTCGTGTTGGAACTCCTTAATTCTTATTATCTCTTTGACGATTCATCAATTTTACGTTTTATTTACTCCCAACGATATTTATCACAATAGAGATTATGCAGCACAAATAGCTACATTTATTGCATCAGCGATTCGACACGGATTTAATACAGAATTAATCCGATAGACACCAAAATGCGTTTTCCACTTTATCTCTTTTTTCCCAATCCAACGCTCTATAACAAATTTTCAAGCTTAATTATCTTTTCCGACTATTTATTAAAACGGAATGTTACGCGATGATCAACAACCGTTAGGCACTTCCGGCGACAGCCGGGCAACGTGAACCGTTAGTCACTGCCTCATAAATCAAGAAAATCAAATGGAAAATAAACAAAATTGCGCAGCCTTCACACTGCGCTGGTTGGCGTTTTGCAACCTTCCTACCCCTACGAAATTTATCGCTTGTGCGTTTATAGACGATAGTTGTGCTGTGCTCTATGCATGTTTATAAATTTAGGAGTGCTGGATTAAAATAAAACGAAAAATGCTTCGCGGAAAAGCAATTATTTTCGATATTAAAATCACTCTTTCCTGTTTTACGGTTGCAGTATTATTTGCACGACATCTATCTTGCTGTAATCGAATTATATATGACAAGCTTTATGGTTTACTCCGTATCCACTGCGCTGGTACTATGCTTATTGCAATCAGCGCCATAATCTCAAACGTACTGTAGCAATTTTCATTGGGATGCTCTTTCTTTTACGTAATGTACTTTTAAATTTGGTTGTAAACTATCTCGTAAATATCTTACAAGGGAAATGCCCAAAGTATCAATCGCCACTTTTAATAAACCTTTCTCAATTTTGCCCTAAAATTCGTTCCAAACTTCGTTTTTCCAAAATAAGATAGATCTCGTATTTTCAGCCATTGCTTATGAAGTAAGTTATGATGATTTCCTTTTGACCCATGATGGATTACTTTCCATCCAGCTTTAGGCGTTGCGTTTCAGCTTAGCTGCGTTCCAAGTATCAACTTCCCAATTAACAACACGAATAAAATTTACGATTTTTAAAAAACTAACTCCCTCGCTCTTTATGAGACCATTGCTATTGCACACCGGTGAATTTTGAGCAATTGCGCTAATACTAATATTGCTTGTAGTAAATTTTATGAGGTTTCATTCAGGGCCCGTAATAGATTGATATAATTTTGGAAAGTCGCCCACTTTTATAAATTATTGATTAAAGAAGCTTATCGCTATTACTCTGAAATTGAATCGTCCACGTGTTTAAGTGCTAAGAACTTTTGATCTTTAATTGGTATTCGGAATTCGGAGTGGTGTACAGGGATGGGGAACGTCTTATGGACCCACAGTTGATTATCAAGGCATTTTCAGACCAATTCTTGAAATCCTTGGAAGGATAATAATTATTACACTCTTTGGTGCCATCTTACCACGTCAGGGAAGACAGTCGCAACACAATGTTTTATAGAAACGTTTAAGTCTAACTCGTTTTGCAAATCGAGAGAGCGTAACAACTCGTAACCTTCATAGGCAAATATACTTTTAAGTAATATATACCATCAAATAATATCTCAGACTTTCACGGCCGTGTGTCATAGTCGTAACGGTTGTCGGGTTCTGCCGTGTCACTAGGTTTTTTGCCCCTGACGTTTCACATTTTCAAAGGTACCTTTGCGAACCGTGACTGTTCGCCAAACGTCAGGACAAAGAACCTAGTGACACGGCGAAACCCGACAACCGTTACGACTATATATCATCAAAGCCAAAACCTATATATACATATATACATATATACATATATACATATATAGAGGTGATACACATATGTTCTGTTTTTCTGTCGGGTTTCATCCCGTGTTCATTGTTGGTTCTCGGAAGAACCGGATACGTCTTGACATTTCGTGGTTTGAATGCCTCAAGAAGTCGATACACGCGATTACATCGAAACATCATATCCATTCGACGTGTCCAGTTTACATGAGAACCAACGCAGAACACGTAATGAAACCCGAAAGAGAAACAGAACATGGCATACCCATTTGGTGTATTTGAGGTTCTTGCGGGTATGGTATTTGTTTATTTCTTCTGCGCGTCTCGCGGTTTTATCGCTATCCGTCCGTTGTTACTGCGTAATAATTGGCTGTGTGTGGAAGCCAATGCGCGCTTCGGTTGTGACTGTCGAGCTCTGTGCGGGTGTCGTTATTATTGCACTGGTGTACATTGCCGGGATCGTTTCCCGTGTAGGACGTATATTTGTATGTTTATGCTTTTGCAATATGGTTTTCCACGTCGCTAGCAAGTGCGCCGCATCATCTCGCTTGTTCAGGTTGGGTCGTTTTTCGATTTCTATCGTTTCCCTGATTCTTGGTTTTTAGTGTTCTAACCTGACTAAAACAATATCCAGACTAAAAAACAAATTGTTCAAGAAGTCGTTCGGTTACGGCAGCAGTATGAGGGCGAGCATTGTCATGAACGAGAAGAACTCCAGAAGTCAGCATGCCTCTTCTTTTATTTTGAATTGTTCTCCGAAATCGTTGTAAAGTCTGACAATAAACAGCTGCATTGATCGTAATCCCCGGTTTCTTAAATTGAACAACCAACACACGCTTTTGGCCAAAACACTGTAGCCATAACTTTCCTGTTATTTGAATTTTTCGATCTGCTTGGCGAGTTTGAATGTATCCATTGTTGTAGCTGTTGTTTTGTTTGGGGATGTAGTATTAAATCCAGGTCTCATCTCCAGTCATAATTAATATCAAAAATCTTCATCTTCAACCTCGCAACGGGTGAAAAACTTTGTGGTCATCACACATCTTGACGTGATATTGTTGACGATGGATTCTTTGAGAAGAGTTGTTGTTTGGGCTATTTCCATCGTTCGTTGAACTTGTGTAGTCCGACGTTTCGGCAGCCTGCCTACTGCTATCTTCAGGAGCGCCCTAAAAAGACATCGAAGTATGATTGCTCTGGAAAGCCACAGCCCAGCTCAGGGCGCCCCTGAAGACGGCAGTAGACAGACCGCCAGACTATACAAGTTCAACGAACGATGGAAATAGCCCAAACAACAACTCTAGTTATCATCACACAACATCTTTGGGACTCATCGAGCCCACAGTTTTTTGTAGCGTAGGTATTCCGTTATAATTGTGTACATAGTTAATCTTGAAATTTCAAAATTCCACACTCAACTCATTGTTGGTAAACTTCCGTTTTCCTTGAGCCATCTCGTCAACGCGTTGTCCCAATGTCTTCTGATGCGACAGACGTGCGTCCTTGTCCCCCTTCATCGTGAATATCGGCTCGGGCTTCTTTAATTTCCCTACACCATCCGCCATATACTCGGCTCATTCTTTGATGAAATTCAGCTACACTATTCCCTTAAAAGAATCGAATTGCACTACAAAACTCGCACTTGGAGGGAGAATCAATTGTAGCATCCATGTTTACGTGCTTGAAGCTCGGCTAAAAATGGCAGATATTATAATGAGCGAGATGCTCAGTTACCTTCTGAGCATTCCCTAATATATATAAAGAGACAGAGAGAAGTAATGATGAGATAATTATATAGGATGTTCAAAAACTAACGACCTTTAAAATATTTTGTTTAAACGAGATACCCTGTTTATTGTTACGTAGTTATATTGCGCGCTAAAAATTCATGTAAATGCATGTCGAAAAGTTTATTTGTGATTATAGATATTTGCGTGTGAATATACCGTAGTACTTACTTAGTACGTGTAGCTAAAGGTATATACTTGCAGTGTCCTGGCACTCACTAACACTAATAAAACATGGCATTATTAGTTGATATACAAAAGAAGTATAATTATTAGTGATAATATTTATTGTTAGTTTATGGATATTAGTACGGTACATATGATTTCACAGTCGTGTAGGCTTACATAAGAAAATATATGAAATTACACCTTCATTGAATAAATACATATATTGAAAAATTTTATAAATATTTAGAAGCTGACAATTGATTTTTTTAGGATAAATTAAATTAGATATTTAATATCAAATGCAGTCTTTATTACAATTTTCTGAAATTCGAATAAGTAAGCAACACCTATGCATCTTTGTTATAACACTCCGTATATGCATACCTCCACCAGTCGAAAAAGATCGTTAAATGATATGAATCCGCCTTTTATATCTTCAACCGTTGAAAACTTATTTTGGAGAAACGAAATTAGGAACGAATTTTAGATAGATTTCACCCCTTACAAAGTTTCATCAAAATCGGCGATTAATTCGGGTGCTTCCCTTGTTAGTTTCAACCGGGAATTGGGGTCGCCGCAACTTTCTCAACGCTACAAACTTCCACCTCAAACCTCCCTTCAAGAGCCAAGCGTCTAAGCTAGTTGGAGACGCATAGATAAGAGTGTCGGAAGCAATTTTCCGCGAACACGGCGAGCTAAATTTTCTAATATCCTTTCGGGAACGTTTTCCAACCAGGTACTCGCCCTCGGGCAACGCAACAAAAACAACAGGAAAAAAAAACTCGCCGAGGTATCCTTTTTTGGTCCATGTAAGGTAAGTAGGGTACATTTTCTATTCGAAGAGGTGGTGAAGAAAGAACGCGGGTTTCTTACGTTGAAGATCGCGGTTCGGCGAGATTACGGAAAACCGGATGTCATTATCTTTTAATCTCGTTTAGAGGAGCCATCAGCATTCAGAATTTAAAACGGGGAAAAAATTAGTTGTTAACGAGTTTGATGGTCTGCAGCATTTTTGCCTTAATCTTTCATATTTCTTTTTGCGTTTTCTCTACTTTTTTATGGAAAATACAAAGAGATAAAATAGGTAGATGAAAAAGAAGAAGCAAAAACGATTATTTATAAAAATTGAAAACCGATATACGCTGATTTTATTAACGGATTGTACAGGGAAACAGATACTGGATTAGATTTAGTAACAATCTGTCAATAGTCCTGTCTGATAGTATTTTTTAAAGTAAATGTGAAGAATGCGTTTATAAAAATAGACGTTTATATATGACATATTTACAGGTATAGCAGTAAACTCCACTCACACAAATTATTACATAATTGCATAATTCAATTCATGTGAATTGTACATCCACACAGTCCTTGCAATCGTCATTTGATATGACATATTATTTAAATAAAAGTGTGAACGATATGTGAACTACGTTAGGGTAGATTCTATCTTTCATATTCGACCATCTGAAAGTCATAAAGGGTTTGGCGTGAAACAATTGACAAGTAGTATGTATAAGCGATTTTGCTATTTACTAATGTTAATAAGTAGAGCTACCAAATCGTGCTGGTAAACCATTGCCACCCAAACACGTGAAAAAATGTGGTATAGCAATTTTTGTGTATAGCGTACTTGTGACAAAAGAGATTATGTTAATACTGAGATTTCTAGAAAACGTTCATTTGTTGAGCATGTATACAATAACGTGTCACTGTCAAGGAAACGCTGGCGGTCCGAAAATGTAAATGTCGATGAAACTCTAGGGACTGAAAGAATATCTTGCTATAAGAACACCACGATTTTTTTAATCAAAATCTATTATAAGGGAAAGTTGCTCTAAGGCTGTAGCCTACGGTACTCCATAATTAATCTATTCGCTATTAGAAATGCAATTAAATTTTACTTTTTGTACTGGATCCTTTAAATATGAGCTGAACCATTCACGAATCTTTCCTCTGAGTCCAATCTTATACAATTTCTTTAGTAATAAACCTCTATCCATAGTGTCAAACGCGTACTTAAAATCCAAAGATACTGCAATAATGAAATCTTCCTTATCCATATTACCATACATAGTTTCTTTCTCCATATATCCTTCGTCCCGAAGAGTACAAATATTACTGCGTTGTTCAACAGTCAAGTATCTGTGTTTTAGCATCTTTACATAGTACTTTACTAAATTAATACACTCGCACACTGATTTAAAAAAAACTAATTTCGCACAGGAAAACGATGAGACACGATTTAATTATAATGTTGTTCCTATTTTTTTCATTTCATTTTTGTTTCGTTCTCCTGGTTTGAAGAACAGCGTCGCTGTAGCCTGCTCGTAAATTCCTGAATTACTTGACCAATACTTACTTGTAGAGTATGTTCGCTTATTTATTAGGAGGAATGTTGTACGGTGAAACTCAATGCGCATGCGCAAAAAAATATATTAAAAAAGCAAAATGTGTACACGGTTTCTACTCTAGCCTATGTACAGTTACGATGTACGTAAGATATATATATATATATATATATATATTTGCAATAATTGCAGTTATTCGAGCTCTCTTATACATGTAATGTGCATTAGCATGTGTATATGTATGCGTTCCTTTAGTTTTTATTGTATATGACATCGCCGCGGCGTGTACGTTGTCAATGCTAGAATTAAATTCTTATATGTTTCCGCAGAAGCTTTGTTAAAGGCATGTACTAATGCCTCTATATGTATGCATGCACTACTACCTTTTTATAGGGGAGCCAACCCTATTTACTTCTTAATTCTATAAGCGCACCTCGGTGCTGTGCTTATTTATATGTTCCTTTCCGAGAGCTTAATACATTTTCCTTGTTTTAATTTTGCCTAAGGCACTTGGCCCTATTTCATTGGCTTGTATTTGTACTTGAACCAAACACTTTCGTTTTTACACATTTATAGGGGAACCCACCCTATCTCTAAGAGCTTGAACGCCTGGTTGAGGGCGACAGTAGCGATAATAGCCGATTTCAAAACAAAAGTATGAAATGTGACAGCTACCCAGGCGTTCTCGTTTGAAATAATACGCTATGTGCAATCTTTAGCTCTTTGCTACTGCGCCCCAAAGAAGAGAAAAAGCCAGTAGCCAAAAAATGTGCAAAATGCGCACCGACAAGGAAAACGGAGCGATTTTGCCGACATAACACATAGAAAGTTGCTCCGTGAAACTCGTCCGCTACGACGAACAACTAAATGAAAAAAAAGTCCCAATACGACAGAGGACCGAACGAACATGCAGATGACAACGGACGCTGCGGCTACAACGAACGTCAACAGGAAGCGGAGTGATCGTACTTGTAGAAGATGTCTATACATGCGCGCCGACGACCTTACCAAAATTATTTCAAACACAAACTTAACAGAAGACTAAAAATATGTGTAGACGACAACGAACACAGTAGCCTCGACGAATGATAATGGAGAGTCGAGAATTTGTAGTTAATAAAGAAATCTATACATGCGCTCCGACAAACTTACCAGAATGACTCCCGCCAGAATTGCAACAGAAGACGAAATAAATGTATAGACGACAACGGACACAGTAACCTCGATGAACGATAATAGAAAGTCGAGAATTTGTACTTAATAAAGAAATCTATACCTGCGCTCCTACAACCTTACCAGGCTGATTCCCACCAGAATCGCAACCGGTCGCAAACGGCCTCGACAATTCCCGCCAAAACTTGAAACTATTAAAAACTTCCAATAATCATCCGACGACGTTACTGTACACGTTACGACGAGGTACGAAAGGTGACCGCGTGTGAACGCTCGCTAATACTTCGACCGTTACGCGGGAGACGACTGCCTGTACTTGTATATATTAAATATTAACTAAACTCCCATTGTCCGACGACATTGCACTTAATGACTCATAAATTAAGCGCTTTTAGCAAGAGTATTGTCAACGGCCTGCTTGCATACATTTTCAATGCGTAATGTACATACATATTAAAATAAAATTCGATATATTTTATAAAGTAAAGAAAATAAATAAATCATAAAAAATTCAAAATAAAGTAATATGCTAACCCATACGGTGTTGAAAAGAAGATAAAAGCATATAAACTACATGAAGTAGTAAAAAAATGGATAAAACAAAATACATTTCCTTAGAAACTTAAAATTCATTTTTAAAAACACAAAAACAATGTTAAGTCCTTAACAATTTTCTTATTTTAATAAATTGCATTATAACATTATATTATTTCATATCTGATATCTATCGCTAAAAATTTACTACTACTTTTAAATGCACTACTTTTAAACGCGGGCCGCGAACGTATTTGCACACTAATGTTTAGCCTACAACATGTCAAAGGTTGCCCATACTTGCACCAAGGATTTATACCTTTACCACATACACTAAACGATTACCAACGTAGTACTAAACTGTTTGGGCGAAAGTAATTACTGCAGGGATCCTACTCCATCCCCGTCAAACAATAGTCGTATTTTTTGTTAAATTTTGGACTTTACGGACTATGTGAAACAAGTTTATATCTGCATACAATAGGAGTCAACGATTCCACGATATGCCTATCAGTTGTACTATTTTAAAGGAATTTGAGCTTGCTTCCAGACTTATGGACGGTAGTATACAGAACAGTGTCGCATGAATAATTATTCCTAAAATCTAATTGTGCATCACTTATTATAGAATGATTTCCACAGTAATTTAAGAATTGATGCTTTACGGCAATGTCTAGTAGATTTTGGTAATGTGGCAGCGTGTTAATAGATCGAAATTGTTCTATTTTTATAGCGTTCTGTATTTTTGAACCTGTGTCATCAGAGAACACTTCTACTTCTGAGGAAAAGCTTCAGAAATTAATTGGATACTATATCAATAATATCAAGAAATTTGTTTCTAATAATACTAACAAGCGCTCCTGTATTCTTCATTCTCTTAACAATTTTATTCAAGTATAACATATCTACTTTACTATTTACTCATTAAACGCAATTAATTTATAATTTTCAAATTTAAGAAGAAAAGAGTTCTTTAAACAACCTGTACAGTATAGACTTCACTATCGCAAATTATATAAAATATAGTTTCTTCCAAATTATTCTTAAAAACGTGCAACGTACTGCACTCACACTCAATATTACAAATCTTCCAAGCTGTTTGAAGCAATAAAGTGCCCTAGCTGCTATAGTATGTATTTTAAATGTGGTGACAAGTCTACTACAACTTTATAAAACTTTTAAGGTAATTTCCTCAAAATAATATGCGAAATTCGCTAAATACGGAGCTTACAAATTCTGTTGATGCTCAGAAATCTATTAGTCAATTGTTTCGCCTGTTGATTGCCGGTCACGCTCATAAACCGCTACTAGATCCGGATGTTAGACGACAAATGACTGCAGTAAGGTCATCATGGCAACGAAACCATCTCCTATGTATTTCCAGAGATGGAGATGTAAGCCTTGGATGTGATCTTCGCTAATTGTAAGTACGGTGTGAATATGCGGGTGACTTAAATATATTTGTATAAAATTTTACATTGATTATATTGACTTTTGCGATATACACTTTTGATAGGATAATTTCATTATTCTCGTCTCCTGTTATTTAAGGGACTCTTTTTTCTTGACAAGAACGGAAATTTTCTACATAATAAGGACGAAAGGAAATCTTGGAAATTGTAAAAAAAATTGCAAATACATCGCAAGAAAACTGTTAATTGCAAATACGTTAAGATATTTAATGATTAAATATAATGTTAAAGTCCTATCTGATGTTAGAGGGAGTCCAAGCATTCTGCATAACAATACTATTAAGTTAAAGGAAACTACGATTACGGTAAATAAGCAAAATTAAAGGTGAGTTTAGCAAATTCAATAAAAAATAGGCATATTCTTGAGGAGAACAGGGGCCTAAAGAATCCCATTACAATATATATATATATATATATATATATATATATATATATATATATATTGTTTAGCAGTATATTTAGAGATCGTCTCATTTTAATTTAAAACAAAAAATTAAATAAAAGAACCCACTCGGTAACAAAGGATCCTGAGATTCTTCACCACAATGTATATGTAAGTGAAGATTTAATGCGGATATACAGTCTTAACCCTTAACTTTAATAGTCACATCTTTATGAGATATTACGCGATTTTTTCGAGTTTTTGAAACAAAAACATATCCTACGAAAGCTCTAAAATAAAATCTAGACAATTTCCATTTGCAAGCAATAAAATCCTGCCCTTTCTACATGTACGTTTTACATTCGCAACGTTTTATGTCCTCGTAAAAACGTACAAATGATATTCAAGCATTTCATATCTCTCTACCGCATTTTGAATAAGGGAAGGATACGGCATAAATTTCTTTGGCTTAGAATGCTCTTAATAACACACATTTTTCCAATTTAGATACAGATATCTGCATAGCTATTTCAATGCCTTTCCCTGATACTCCTTCCTTTCCTATTTTCCACGTTTAGACTAGTTCTTTTTTATACGTCAATCGTCGAAATTGTTATAACTCCATTGATGCTGCGTTAATAAAAAAAATGCTTTACATTGTCAATAGAACAATTGAGCGATACTGACAAGGGACGATCCTTAAGCTGGAAATCAAAAAATATGAGAATTTTGGAACATATAGATCACATATATGTAGATGTGTAGATCACGTATAAGAATGTATTAATCATTTTGTTTTAGGAGGGTGAAATAAATTTTTGAATATTGGAAATTTTCCTCTCTGCCTCTCAGCATTGCTGGCTAAAAGTACGACGTAGAGAAAAAGTTTCAAAACGAAAACTGTTTATATGAATGAGTTTTATTAAGCAGACGAGAAAAAGAATTAAATGTACCAAGATTTTTACAGATATATTTTTTCAAGGAAGTGAAGAGTTTAAATAATATTAAACATAGTAATTTTCTTATCCAGAGCAGATACATACTATTTTCTACTAATATAAAATTAGATTGAGATATATATATATATTACATTTACAGGTAAAACTGCCAGGCGTGCCATTTATCCGACGTACGAGAACTTTTGAAGATAGTGTGTTACAATTTCGGGGTGATACATACTTTAATAATATGATAAAAATGTGTGAGTACAGTACATTAAACGTCTTTTAGAAATAAATTTGGAAGAAATTATTGTTAAATACAAAAATATGTTTACGAAAAACGATATATATAGCAAACGATAGTGGAGTTTATGTCTCCACTGCACATGTTGACATGTTGTTGAAGGGACAACTTTTTTATTAAACATTAAAATTGTAAATTATATGTCAGCAATGAACAACTAAAGTATATATATATATATATATATATATATATCCTTCTGATAACCTACATATGTTGTAATATGTATTATTGTCCTTTTAAGAGATCAATGTTTTTCTAAATTTTTCTTATACTTCTATTTTGGATACTCTCCTGTTGGTGTATAGTTGATAGCCTTATTTTCTTATTGTTGGAGGCAAAGTACTGTTAGGACTCCCTCTTCATTTTATTTACTTAAAATATTTAGTCTGTGCAGTTTTCTTTCTAAGTTTTACAGGCATCTACTTTAGTTGTTCATTGCTGACATATAATTTACAACTTTAATGTTTAATAAAAAAGTTGTCCCTTCAACAACATGTCAACATGTGCAGTGGAGACATAAACTCCACTATCGTTCGCTATATATATCGTTTTTCGTAAACATATTTTTGTATTTAATAATAATTTCTTCCAAATTTATTTCTAAAAGACGTTTAATGTACTGTACTCACACATTTTTATCATATTATTAAAATATGTATCACCCCGAAATTGTAACACACTATCTTCAAAAGTTCTCGTACGTCGGATGAATGGCACGCCTGGCAGTTTTACCTGTAAATAATTTCATTTCATCAAGAGTGTTAAGGACTTAACATTGTTTTTTGTGTTTTGTAAGTTTTTTACTACTATGTATTTTATCTTCTTTGCAACCGTATGGGTTACCATTATTATTTTGATTTAGAATATTACTTTGTTTTCATTTTTATATTTGTTTATTTTGCTCTCTTATATCCAATTTTATTTTAATATGTATGTACATTACGCATTGTATATGTATGCAAGTCAGCCATTCGCATTACGCTAGCTAAAACTGCCTAATTAGAAGTCATTCACTGCAACGTCGTCGGATATGTAGTGGGAGTTTTCTTAAAATTTAAGGTACACAAGCATAGGCAGTCGTCTCCCGCGCGACGGTCGAGGTATTAGCGATCGTGCACTCTCGGTCACCTTTCGTGCCTCGTCGTAACGTGTACAGTAACGTCGTCGTAAGATTATTAGAGATTTCTAAGATTTTCTAGCTTTTAGATGTTTTTAATAAGTATAAATTCTCGATTTTCTATCATCGTACGTCGAGGCTACTGTGTCCATTGTCGTCTATACATATTTTTAGTCTTCAGTTAAGTTTGTGTCGGAAATTATTTTGGTGAGATTGTCGGCGCGCATGTATAGACCTCCTCTACAAGTACGATCACTCCGCTTCTTGCTGACGGTCGTTGCGGCCGCAGCGCCCGTTGTCTTTTGTACGTTTGTTCGGTCCTTGTCGTATCGGGACTTAGAAATTTTTCATTTAGTTGCTCGTCGTAGCGGACGAGTGTCACGGACCAGTTTTCTTATGTAATGTCGGCATCATCGCTCCGTTTTACTTGTCGGTGCGCAGTTCGCACATTTGCTGGTTACTGGATTTTTCCCTTCTTTGGGGCGCAGTAGTAGAGAGCTAAAGATTGCACATAGCGTAATATTTCAAACGAGAACGCCTGGGTAGCTGTGACATTACTTTTGTATTGAGATCGGCTATTATCGCTACTGTCGCCCTCGACCAGGCGTTCAAGCTCTAAGAGATAGGGTGGGTTCCCCTATAAATGTGAAAATAACAAACGTATTTGGTCAAGTACAAATACATGCCAATAATACAGGGCCAAGTCCCTTAGGCAAATTTAAAACAAGGAAAGTATATTAGGCTCCCGGAAAGGGACATATAAATAAGCATAGCACCGAGGTGCGCTTATAAATTTAAGAAATAAATAGGGTTGGCTCCCCTATAAAAAGGTAGTGGTGCATGCAAACAGATAGAGGCAGAGTACATGCCTCTAACACAGCTTCAGCGGAAGCATATAAGAGTTTAACCTTTTAAACAGAATTAAGACATAGCTTTGCAACGTACATGCTGAGGCATTACTTTATGTTGCTACCAATGAAAATACATATACAAATGCTAATGTACATTACATGTATAAGAGAGCTCGAATAACTGCAATTATTGCAAATCTATATATCTTACGTACATCGTACATGTACATAGGCAAGAGTGGAAACCGTGTAACCATTTCATTTTTAAATATATTTTTTTGCGCATGCGCATTGAGTTTCACTGTACAACCTCTCCTCTAGTAAATAAGCGAACATACTCTACAAGTAAGTATTGGTCAAGTAATTTAGGAAATTACGAGCAGGCTACAGCGGCGTTGTTCTTCAAACCAGGAGAACGTAACAAAGAGTGTATTTACTGTGTGGCCTATCGTATAGGTAAAAAAACTGAATATAATGTGTGTATCCCGGTAACGACCTGATATGAATAACAATTGTGTCAGTCACACACGTCGGAATTGTCTCCCCAGAGAAAAATTCGTTATTTATTGTTATATATATTAGTACCATTACAAAATTAAAGACTTCAAATTATAGTAATTTTCAAAATTTACTGTTCTTTTACTCTCACTTTTTGTTTGTATTTCGTTTATAATTTACAAATTGGGCTAGATAGGGATTGGTTCAGATAATTGTTAAAAAGAAATTTTGTTAAAAAGCGACATATATATACACATTTGGGTTTGTCAATATATATATATATATATTTACAATCTTACATTTGACTATTTCAATTATTTAACACTATATTTGAATTAAAAATAAAAATTAAATTTTCTCAAACTAATTAAATTAAATTTAACGTTGCAAATACCAAGGAAACAAAACGTTGACATATCTAACTATTAGCGAGTTGTGCCCCTAGGTAGAATGAAAAATTTTCGGAAATTCCTTTCATTCGCTTAAAAAATGCGTAGCACATACCTGTATGTAACCTACATGTTCTAAAAGTCTTAAAATTTATTGAACTTCCTGGTTTGACTTCATACTTTGTTAGTCAAGGAGGCAGTATACCCATTAAGTTAAATAGTTCGGAGACACCTGTGTCAGAATAAACGAAATCGAAAAAAATAGACATCTATTAGTTTCGACATTTTTAAAGCAAACATTTGCATAACGTCTAAATTCTATCCAACATTTGTACGTCAGAAAAAGGTGTAGTTCCTAGGTGTTAGACACGTAGCTCTTTTTTTTCTGAGTGAGTCTCGTAAAGCACCTCTTTTTCGTATCGTACAAACATCAATTCGCAGTTTCGGTGATGTTCAGTAGAAGTTTCCCCGATGTTCAAAGTTCGAAGTTCTCGCCATATGTGCGCTACACGAGCTCGACAGAAAAGTTTGGTTAAACAAGAGCTCGGGGACGGCCGAACGGAACGTCGCGTGTGTTGTACATACTACGGTGACGCTAAATGAAAACAAAACGTATTAGAACGGAAGTTTTCCCGGCCACCGTGAAAAAACTGCAATATAAGTTGTTGCATATATATATATATATATATATATATATATATACAGCTACAAGAAAGAGAAAGGGGAAAAGTAAAACACAACCGGAATAAAAACGAAAGTTAGTTGTTGTTTCATCATCATGATTTAATGATGGGGTAAAAGTTTTTTGATTCGCACTTTTTTCGCCAACCTAGTAGGGAAACTAGAAAGAAAAGCGCAAGAGCAATCTGGATCTGGAACAGTGAATTTATTCTTAACATCAAGGGCGCAAGTTATATCAATATTTTTTCCTACCTTCTCTTCTAGCTTCGCCCGAGAAGATATAAATTAATTTACCAACTTCACCAGAAACAGCGAAAAATTTAAATTTACAGCGTCTTTAATGGAAATTTATACGGTTAAAATGTTTCCTTATCTGCACCAACTTTTGTGTACAGGGATAGTAAATGTTGCTCGTTCAATTTAGCAGCCGACTTGCACATTAATAGTCATAACGTCATAGGCAACTGGAAATTCAAGACGAAGTTGGAACAAAGTGAGTATGAATATGGAGAATAACATAGTTGGATGCTACCGAAAAAACATAAAGAAAAAGAACAGACTAAAGATTGTGGCATTGAATTGAAAACCCGAAATATTAAATAGGAAAAACATAAGTTCAATAACAGTGAAGGAATACACAGTAACTACAAGAAAGAAAACAATATTAATAATATATAACACGTCTAAAAGAATGCCTAGTAGTATGTAGAATATAGAATATTATTTTCATTAAGCAATAACTAGCCAAAAATATCTAACATTCTATTTAATTTAAGCAAGCTAAATAAGAATGTATACCGTGTAATATAAGAAGTATCAAAAATAAAATTACCGAAGTAGAAACAATACCTGCAATGGAAAAACTGCACTAACGAAGACATGGTATATCTCCTACGGATCAACATTTGCATCAACTACACAAGTATAACGCAAAATACAACTCCAGATATAACAACAGGGAACAAGGAATAGCGAAGAGAATGAGCAAAGAAATTTATAGTATAGACAATCGAACAATAAATAATGTAGAACTAGGTATAAATAATGATAATATTACGATGACTTATATATATACGAAGGTTGTCTTTTGTAAGCATGTCTGCTTTCGAGACAAATGTCGCGACCATACTTTTGGAGACACTTTGAGAACGGATGGCTTTTGTCGGCGTTTCTTCACCTTGGAACACCCAAGCATTTTCTGGCTCGTATGAGTAAATCCAAAATTCATCGCCACTGACGATATTGCATACGTTAGTTTCCGGTTTAGAGCAGTCTAGAGTTTTTTGCTTTACCCTAGTTGCTTTCCATTTTTCGCTCAACAGATGTGGTATCCAACGAAAAACTAAATTTGTTACACGCGATTGTTCATGCATTTTTTTTTTGAATTCAGGTCTTTGAAATCGCCAACGATGTTTCAATCTTACGATACGTCACATGTCGACCCTTGTTAATGATCTTGCGCACAGCATCAATGTTTTCATGAGTAACTTCCGTTTTTGGTGCAGATCGTTGCTAAGACTAGTCCATCCACGTTTGAATTCTCCATTCCAACGAGAAATTGTTGAATGATGTGATGTTTCATTGACGAAAACAGAGGCTACGCATTCTTCTTGAGGTATTTGTCTTCGAAAATTATAAAAATTCTCGATATTCTCGATTTAATTCCATTTTCAACTAATATGTCAACTTTGACAGTTCGTTGTAACTAGAACACTACCAGCACCGCACTGAAACTTTGGACTCAGGTTAACTCATGATGAAACTTGGTTTTTAGTACTGACATTTGATTAGTGGCAGTGGCTCAGTATGCAAAACTTAAAAAAACATTTCTCATACAAACCGCCACAAATTTCCCTCAACATTTTTTCAGAATGTGCTCAAAAATGAGATATTACGCAAATAAAGGAAACCTCAAATAATGAGCAAGTTCAATATCAAACATAATGAACAAACACTGTAAAAAACTATGAAAGCATATTCAAAAAATATGACTACTGAATATTAAACAAAAGAAGAAAAAAATATTATAAATAATTGAAATAAAACAATAAACAAACAAATGTATTTGACCGGTACGTAGTGAGAACAACAATAACAAAAACACGGCAGACGCTAGAATACAAATGCTGTGAAAAAGCCGAAAGAAAACGACAAACCTCAATATACTACAGATACTAAACATGGTGGTGTAGATACTTTAAAGGAATCATCGACTATACTTCAAAATATAATTGAAAACCCAAAAGTAGAAAAGGATGTCCAAGGAACAATAGTATACAAGTATACAAAACAGCCTCTCAATGAAAATTATTATTCGAGTGACATACAGAACCGAATCTTAAAAAACATAGCATTTAATAACTAGAGCAATCACCGAAAATGGCGTAGGAAGCACACTAGAGTAACAACAAGCTCATATGAGATAGCTGAAGAAATAAACATAGAAGAAAAATTACAGGAAAAATAATTTACAAAATCAAAAAATTACAATATAAACAACAATCTCCCCCAAACTCGAAACACAATTCCAAATGGAGGAATTAAATGAGGAAGAAATGTATAACCATCGTAGACCTGAAAGACAATAGTAACTCACCAAAATTTGATAAAATAACTTCCGGAATAATAAAACAAAATAAAAATTATTTAGAATGGATACTAAAATAGGAGTCAACAGCAAAATAAAGATTGAGATATTATCTGTATATAAGAAACGTAACACACTTTAGTCTGAGAATTATATATAAACCAATATGCATAGTATTCATGCTACCTAAAATCCTAGAAAAAGAGCAAGAAACACAATAAAATGAATACCTGCTACTTTTATTTTGTAGCAGTATGTAGAAGACAATATACATTTCAAAAAAAATCGAGAGATATATTAACAGTAATAGACACAATATATAAAAAGGAGATAACTAGTCTCAGCAAAGTGGGGCAAGTTACAGTGCAGTGCGGAGAATAATGTTAAGGGGCCGAACGAACATATCAAGCCGAGTGTTCAGTAATATTTACGTACTCGCATCATTTATGATCGTCGCCTTCATATGTGAGCATAGGCGATACGAACGCAGGACTATAGTATGCTGAAACACTTACTGTTTTAAGAGGTTCCCATGAAATCAGAAACTAGGTGGCATCTGTTAAATATTAGAGTCATTAAATATGTTTCCACACTTGTTTCAGTCAAATGCGTCCCACATGAGGAATACATCGATCTTTCCACATCGAGTGATGTTATATTTGCAAATTTAATATAATCATTGTGACAACTTAATGGATCTTTCGACACACCTTCACAGGTTTACCTTAGTATGAGAAAATCTGAATCCTTGTTAATAACGCTTTCAAACTTTCGTATAACATTTTCATTTTTTTCGCCTTCCGTCGTACATAGGTGTGAGTGAACATCATCCACAATTTAAACAGAATCCACACACATCCAATGATTTTGTAATCTTTCGATTCCCTCCGCTAGTAGTTGTTGCGAATACTTTCTAAATGACATTTTACCTCACTACCTCGAAACATTTTCTGGCTTTCTTTGATAACTTTGGCATGTCTCGGGTCGAATTGTAAAACTACCTTCTTTCAATCATCAAAATGTTCGCAGTAGTAAAACGCAGCCTTTAACCATGTTCCCCAACGCGTAGTAATTGGTTGCGGTGATTCAAGCACCTTTTGGATATAGTTCATGAAATCTTTTTGCACGTTTTGGGGATTTTAGAAATACTGCTTTTCTATGAGATATTAAAGCACTTACTCGTGGCGAACATTTAGGGATCAATTGGGCCACAACATTTAAAGCATAGATTTTACAGACATTTGTTACACCATGAACATCGCATCATGCCATGGCCATCACATATGGAACAGCGAGGTGATGCACAAAATCTGGTAAGTCGTTCTCTCCAATCTCTTCAATAAACTCGCAAAATTGTCGGTGATTCAGCCCAGTGGATCTGATAAAATTAACATCTGATATGACGGGTTTTAAAAGTTCAGACATATCCAAAATTTTCCGCATAAGGGCTGTTGATGAATGATACAATATAAGACTAATGGTTTTGAACCATTGTTTTCTACAACCTTTGACACAATTGCAACCACTTCTTTATTTTTACCACACTTGTTTTTGCCTCCATGAGTTGTAATAGATTTTATTTTTTTTCCATCGAAGGTTCTCTTTATTAATAATATTGTCAACTCCCTTAAAAATATTTCCCCAGTAGTAGTGCCGTGAATACTATCAATAGGAAAAGGTTCCTCATAGCTTCATAGCTTTTATATACACCTTGAATAAAAATCAACACCTGAGCACGATCTGACACATCCTTTAACTCACCCAAAGCCAGAGAAAACCACTTAAGATGTCCATTTTTGTCAGGCAGTTGAAATGATACATTTTCTGCCATGTCTTGTAGCCTCTGAGTCACGGTGTTTGCTAATAAACTGACAGTTTTAAATAAATTTACTTTTTCGGGATACATTTCTTCGGCTACTACAATTACGCATTCTTTGATCATTTCTCCATCGGTGAATGGTTTTCCAGGTTTCGCGATTTTAAGAGCCACACGAAAGCTGGCACGAGTTGCAACCTCTTGTTCAGTATTAACTTTCGTAAACAAAGATTGCTGCGATTTCAATCCGCGCTTCAAAGCTTCAAGTTTTTCTGTGCGCAAACTTCTTGTATATTTTGAGTAATTTTGTAACGATTTTTCATAATGATGTTTAATGTTATATTCTTTGAGAACAGCTACGGTTTCATTGCAAATCAAACATAGCGTCTTGTTACTGGACTCAATCACGAAATATTGAAACTTCCATTGATCGTTAAATGTTCTGTATTCACAGTCTATTTTTCGCTTCTTTTCCATATTAATAAATCACCCACAAAAACATCAAGTCAAATGAAAATACTGTTATGTATGGGCGTTGGTCGATCGGTTTGAAAATGTCTTTTAAACGGAGTTATGGAGTACTTTATTCCACAACAGACAGTTTCACTTGCTTTGCTTTCTCTAGGCAGACTAACCCACGGACGCGCTTTTCATACTCCAATTACTACTACAAAAGCGAGATTTTAGTAACTATCTCGAACCAATGGCTATTCACGAATGTTTGTTACGGCGCTTTCAAAAGTACTACTAGCGCCATCTATTAGCGATAGAGGGTACTACCTCTAACCATTTCCGATTTTCACCACGATATATCGTCAAGTATCACTCTTGTGTTAACTTGTAATACTCATCGCTGGACGCCAAAATCATAAATAATGGTAGCTGAATCAATACTATTTACAAATTCATTACATTCGAATTGAGAAATTTCTAGCAACCATTCTTGTCGAGCAGCATCTCTGATCATTATTTCGTACCACCTCCAAAAAATAACCTTAAAAGAGTTTTTTCTTCCCACATTTCTAGTATGTAACATCGTTGAATTTGTTTTCTTTCTTCTTTAACTTCTATTGCTTCTAATGCTTCTTCCCGTATAGGGATATATATATATCTCGTCTACAAATTGTACGGAAAATGGTTGCAAAAATTCTTTTAATACGACGTGCAATTAGATTTCGTTTGTGTTGGTAGCTGTCCCATTATTATTATTGGCAACTTCGATCGATACCACCAGCAAACGAATTATAATATTTATGGCGACTATTTTCAACACTACAGTTTCACTACACGACCAACCAATATCTATTATTAATTCCAGGTGCGATGTAACTGTATACATATTACTTCCTTATCTCAACTTCATTTTATATTTATACTGTTTACCCCTCGAACGTTGTTTCCTTGAATAACCTCTATCTTTTTGCAACTAAAAACGTAAAACCGTAGAACAGATTGCGTCTGCACTTAGTAAGGAAATTATTATGCCTGACACAATTTAAACTCTCTACTTTGGATAAAAGAATATATGAGAAAATGTTGGTATATTTAACTTTTTTCTTGGCTGCTAAATAAAACTCATTCAAACAAACAACGTTTTCTTAAAACATTTTCTCTGGCTCTTACAGTTAGAAGTTATGTGCTGGAAAATATCCAATTTTCAAAAATTCACTTCACCCATTCAGAGTGCTTTTTCGCAGAAGAAAGCATGGATGGTACATACCTATTGCACCTACATGTTCCCAAAATTTTGTACAATAATTTCTTCAATTTAAGTAGTGCAAAAATATTATATACCGGATACAATAAAAACATCTGGTGTGCACATTGAAATAATATCGTTAGAAAAATTGTTGTATAAACATACTGCAATCTGAAATTTATGCTTAAATGCAGACTGAGAATCTCTGTCAATATAGAGTCACATACATATTTATCCAGGCGTACTGATGACGTACTGTATACTGCAGACTGAATAACAAACCTATCTTTTTCTCCATTTAATCCAAAAATTTTAAGAATCCGATAATAACACTCTTTCAAAACCTCATCATTTTCTAACATCAATACTGTAACGCTGATGTAAAAAAAAACGGATGTCGCAAGATATCATCCGTATACCCATCGTGCGACGCCACCTCGAATCACACAATAGCATTTTCTCCCCACTCCTTTTCCCCTGATCGCCCTTTCCATGGTAGATATCATGGAGTGGGTTCTGCGATGGAAACCACACGTAATAGACACGCAAACATACACACCAATCGACTTTACTCAGAAGTTCACGTCTTCGCTCTTCGGAAATCTCCTAACGAAATTTACTCGAGAAAGATAGAGTCGAAGTGAGAGGAGAGACTAAAGCTAGGCGACATAAGCGTCTTGTATTTAGAAATAACAGATAAATACGAGGTTTATTCCAGAAGTTCTTGTGTGTTAAGGTTACTGAAAAATGTAGTTAAAAAAAGTAGGATGCGTTTGGAAGCACAGGGTGGTACAGGGAAACGGGAAATTTTGAATGTGGTAGTGGCAGTTCTGTGGAGTTGATAAAAAGGTGGGAGTAACATCCGAGTGTGCACAACTAATTGCCATTTAGTATTCATAGACCAGTGGGTAGGTTCACTACATGTATTTCTCGTAAAGATATTTTCCAGAAATGGTTACAATGTGACAGGTGCTCAACGAGCATTCCGACCTCATTGCAATATAGAACGCCATGATTCCGTTCCATCCCGGCATGTCATCAATACCTAGGTTAATAATTTCGATTAGACGGGTCCAGCACTAAACATGAAACCATCAGAAGCTCAACCGGCACAGCGAAACCTAGAAAGCATTGAAGCTATTCTGGTGTTAGTTGCAAGGAGCCCGGCACGATAGGCATGGAAACACGCAGCAGCATTAGATCTAAAGAAAACATCCGTTCGTCAAATATTCCACAGTTACTTGGAGTTTCACCCTCACAAAATTCAAGTTGAGCAGGAACCGCAATCATCGGACTATGAGGCGCAGCAACAGTTCTGTAAGTTAATGATTGTAAAGATTAATTTCATTAACAACCTTATCATATTGGATGGGACTCACTTCCCTCTGAACGGATATGGTAAGAAACAGAATTGCAGGTATTGGACAACTGATAACCCTTATCAACTGCACATAGCCAAAAGTTCACAGTGTGGTGTGCAGTATTAGTGCGATATGTGATTGGGCCTTATTTCTTTGAGAATAACAGAGGGAATGCAACGACTGTAACATATGAACGGTATGTTAATGTGTGTTGTTGCTGAACAATTTCAACACTTTCTCGATCTTCATAATCCTTGGTTCTAGTAGGATGGACTCACGGTTCATACTGTTCAAACATCAATGGCAGTCATCCGACAGCTTTTTGGTAACCACGTAATTTCACTGTTTGGCGACATTCACTAGTCCTCCGAGATCACCAGATTTGTCGGTGTCCGACTTTTCCTTTCTTACTTTTCAGTTCTTTCAAAAATGTCGTGGTAACAAATTGTAACTTTTCTTCTTTTTGAACGAACCTTGTATAAATCGATTCCATACGAATCCGACCATATAGGAACAGCTCATAAAATCAGCGCGGTGTAAACCGAAACGAGTTCGAACAACATACGCCTCGAACACACAAAAAGGAGCAAGTAAGTAGGTGGAAGTGGTGGTGGGATGGGGCGATGAAACCTGAAGGCAATCCCCCGCTCTTATCACGGTTAGAAATCGAGTCCCGAAGCCTCACCGGCAAATTTATTTATTTATTTCATTTCTGACGTTGCTCCTCTCCTTTCTCTCCTTTTTCTTGCCTATAGTTGGAGAGCGGTGGAAACGTCGTCGGCACTGTCAACCTCGTGAAGCTCGGAAATGCTTTGGCAAGCCAATAAATCAAGTTTAGCTCACTTTCGCTCCGCGAGCGTATCGAACACCTTTTATAAAGGTAATCAAAATTTCCATGGCGGTGGAATTTTGAAGGAACCTGTTTTAATTTGGTTTCCTACAAATGATCAGATCTAAATGACAAATAGATTTCTCTTTTCGGTATTGCTTCTTCCACATTATAAAGAATATCAAAATGAATGAATAAACTGTTGAATGTTTATACCCTCTTTATTTTTCGGAAATCATCTTCAACCGGAAGTTAGTATAGTCTGGACGGTTCCGACGTGTGTCTAGGTAGCTCGTCTTGCTTTTAATTCGAAGGACCAGTACACTACTCACTTAAATCACTCAGCCACTTTAATTTGCATGGACCATCTTTGCTTTACAATTCGTGATTGTTCTTTAGTTGTTTCCAAATTCCTTCTGACTAGGTAAAACTCGTGAACTACGTGATCAGTGCTACTAAATTGACTATTCTAGATGTTTTATAACTTGATATCTTACTCTGTTGAAGTTACATCATGTTCTTGCAAACTTATGTTGTGATGTGAATGTACTTTTGTATGTAGTGGCTCTCTTGATGTTATACTTCTCGGTGTTATATTGTGTGAACAATTGTTTTAACTGGTCGTATAACCTCGGTTTTACATTATTGAGCAACCCTAAAACTACCCGATTGTTCTTACTCTTGTGATATTATTGACACGATAAACTGGTAAGCTTCGATGACACAAGCCTATTCACCAATGTTCCAACAGAAGCAGCTCTAGCAATAGCTAAAAACAGACTCTCCAGAAACACCACATTGGACGAGAGAACACCGTTAAGTGTAGAACACATTATAGAACTGTAGTCCACATGCGTGAACACCACATACTTCCAGGTGGATAACAAGTTCTACCAACAAGAGTTTGGCATGGCAATGGGCTCTCTTCTGTCGCCGGTCCTGAGTAACATCTATATGGAGGAATTTGAACGCAGAGCGATGGATTCGTATGAACTTAATCTGGCCACATTGGGAAGAAGACATCAGCGGCTTCCTCCAACATCTTAGCGGCTTAGAAGAATCCATTAAGTTCACTATGGAATTGGAGGTAGATAACAGGATTCTTTCCTAGACGTCCTGATACATAAACAGTCCGATGGCGTTCTAAGGACGACGGTATATAAGAAACCGACACACACAGGACAATACCTCCATTTTGAGTCTAATCACCCACACAACGTAAAATAGGATGTCGCAAAATGTCTATATAATAGGGCCCGAGAGGTATGTTCGGATGATGGAGATAGAGAAGAGGAATTTTGCTCCATCACAAATACACTGAAATTAAATGGATACACAGAAAAAACGCTGTCGAAGGTGAAAACAGTGCGTACAACTAGGAATGCCTATCGGAAAAAATTAGACGAGTGGGCAACGATTATAATATCAGAACGGCCATCAAAACCTCAAACACGAACAGGTCGAAGTTAACAAAAACAAACCCCGACAACGAATATCAGAAAACTAAGAACTGTGTGTACAAAATACCATGCGAATGTGGAAGGCCGTACATAGGAGAAACCGGCAGATCCCTGTTAATCAGAACTAAAGAACTCCAGAGACTGGTTCGGTTGGGTCAAGATTGGCTTTACATGCTTGGGAAGAGGATCATAGGATTGCATGGAGCAATGCAGCAATCCTGGATAAAGAAGACAACGCCACGAAAAGAAAACTGTTGGAAGCAGCATATATGGCCACCACACCAACCGCCGTCAGCACACCCAGCCTGGAAATAAAGACGTCTGGCTCCCTATGTTTAGGGAAAGCATTAGCCGAAGACCGGCGACCGCCCATACGCAAAAAATCGACCTACTGCGTGCCACCCCCGCGCAGGTCCAATGCACATCCCCTTCTGCGCAGAAAATTGTAGCTTATAGGACAAATACGTCAGAAAATCATCAAAGCATAACTGATCTGGCAAGCCTTCTCAGGGCGCGTCTGAAGACGGCAGTAAACAGACTGCCGAAACGTCGGACTATACAAGTTCAACAAATGATAGAAATAGCTCAAACAACAACTATAGTTATTCTGATTGTTCTTGTAAGTGAAAATTCTAGGTATTTTATGAAGATGTCATAGCAATAGTTGAAAAACACAGCAATATTACCCGAAATGTGTAGTAAAGAGAATAATTAACACAATAAAACCTTAGAGCCCTAATTTAGTAGATCGGGGTAATTGCCGAGATTTCCTTGCGTCAACATTTTCTAACTTAAGTAATACTAATTACACAGAGATTACATATAGATTTGGTTACCGTAGCAATCGATATACTAAAATATAACTGTACAAAAAAGGAAGGAAACAAGAGAAAGAAGGAGAAAGGAATCAAAGGGAGAAAGTTGTGAAGCGTTTAGTTCAAGAAATTTAAAATTCTGGAAAAAACATCACTTGCAATAACTTTTCTACTTCCTACAATCTAGAAAAGTACTTGCTATCAAAAAATCTAACATAATTGGTACGATTCGTAAAAATAAGTGTGATTTACAAGTTTCTTTCACAAAGTCTAAATATAGTGACGTGTATTCCACACGGTTTAGCTTTACGGACGACACAACGATTATTTCTTATTGCACAAAAAAACCTACTGCCTGTAACGTTACTTAGTGTTCTGCACAAAGATAAAAAGGTGGATAACGTTCCAAAAAAGAAACCCGAAATTCGGACGATGGTATACTGCGAAAAGGATAACACGAAGATGGCCTCTTTTACAATATGCTAGATAGCGCCATAAACGCATAGATATCATGAAAGTTATCGAATATTACTGCATCTATCGCATTAAAAGGAAAAAGGAACTTTCTGGGATTCTGCGATATATATGCAACTCTGCGGAAATAATTGCATCTGCAATTTACATTAGCGTGCAATATTTGTATTATCACCTCATCAAGGTGCTCGTCGTCACATGTGATAGACAATTTTCATAATAAGTTTTGCCAAATTTGAAATAATTAATAATAAATATACGGTTTTCATTCATTATATTTTTCTACCATGTGTCAAATAACATTCTAATACTCAAAATTGAACCACCTTTTATCTAATAATAATGGACATGGTCTTTTTGTTCAGAAATGTACAACGTATACAGGAACCGATTTTTCACTTCCTCCGTTATCGACAAAACGTATAAAGATTATAGATACCTTCAACGACTACCAAACAATAACAAGACGTTCCATTTCCAAAGGTAGGTTCAAGGCCGTCTTTCTGATGATGTTATTAAAGTATTTTATAGCTCTTCGGGGAGACTACGCGAAAGAATGGAATGTTTGTTTGGGGGAAAATATTCCGATTTTTTCGGCGCGACGAACGTTCCCCATGAGGGCGATAGAGTCGTGGACCACGCTACAGTTCGACTACAGTTAAGGAATATTAACTTTGCGAGGCGTTCGTTTTTATGTATGTATGTATATACGTTTGTGTTCCGAAGATGGTTGATTTCTTTTTTTGATGGATAGAACGATGCCTCCTTTTTCATAGCCGGTATTTCACTAAGAAATATGAAAAAATTATTCCAACCGGGGAGCGAATATGGAGATGAAAATAAATTACACTAATCTTATGCGATTTCATATCCTGGCTTTGACGCTAATCTCAAAATGTCCTAACTAAAATATCTCAAATTTTTAAATGACATTTTATTTTAACAACCTAAATATTATTACAAGGAATATTGTACTGCCTAACGTACAGGCAGTACAATTTACAAATGGGACATTAAATTAGAGTTTTTAGTTTGGGAAAACGATAACATTTTTTCTTACTTTTGTAGTCATTATTTTTTATTAAACTTCTAAATTTCAGAAAGTTTTAATTCACATTAGGCTACTATTATATTACCTGCATTAGTTGTCTTCCCATTTCTTCCTTTTTCTTCTTTACCATTTATTGTATTGATTTTACTTTCATTTGTTTACAATTACTAGAAGTGTTAACCTTCATGAAGGTTACTTGCATTTGTTTCGTCAACCTTCGTTAGTAATATTAATAAAGAACATCAATTTTCACAGTTACATTAAATTACATGTAAAATAGTAAATAGCAAGCAAGTGTAAGGTTAGACGAACGAACAGTAATTAAGAGGAACTGCGTGTACTACATATATTTCGCATAAGCGTTTACAGCATTTTCTTTTCTTGTTCCAAAAGCCGGAGTACATTTATTTCGGTGCCTTTTTAGCCAATCCAAACAGAGAGAGCACTTTATAATATGTAAGTGTTAATTGTATATTCTAGACACGTAAATATCTATATCTTATCACATAAATTTCTGTTCACTTAAATACAATGGCTCTCTTCTTGCTCGCGGGTTAGGGAACTATTTTTCAGTCCGAATTACCGGTATCGAGGACTTTTAAGTTTTATTTCGTTAAGTTTTTTCTTAGGTGTCTGTTTTGTATTTTCTCGCACTTTATCATTTCTGTTATTTTCTTCTTATAGCTAAGGTACTTAATTTTCTTGAGTTCTGTTGATACTTTGTTGTAGACACTTATTGCCTCTGTTGATGGTACTTTGGTATGTGTATCACATTCAATTTTCTCTGGTCTTATACTAGAAATTCTTCTTCTATAGTGTTGATGCATTTGTTCTTTTTAAGTTTTGTTTTAGTCCGTACCATATTATTTTCGATTTTATATAGCAGTAGTAGGTTTCTTTTGCTGTATTAGCTATCTAACTGTCAATTCTCCTGTTTGTTTATACAGCTAGGCGGATGGCTTTTATCTGCAGAATATATTATTTTCAAAATTTTGTTTTCCTGTATTTACAATTTTGCAGCTTTGCGGTAGTTTGTCCCCATATGTTGATCAGGTAACTCATGCTAAATAGATGATAAATAGACTTTTTCATACGTTGGGGTATGGTATTTTTTGTTCTGTATAGTGATATTGTATACTGCTATGGTATTTTTGTTTGTCAACTCGTCAACGTCTTTGTCCAATTTCAAGTTTTGTTGTATTGTTAGTTCTAGATATATCATTATTAATTTATTTAGTAATAATAGGTGATAGTCCTTCTTTGTTCTTTTTATGTTTGTGGTGATTTTATCGAATCCAGGTGCTTTGTTATGAGAGCGACCTGAAATGTTTCCGGAATCGGCAAGAGATGGCGCACGAAGCTTAGAGAGAGAGGATTCATTGGTCAGCAAGGAAACCTTTTTTAAAGCAACTGTCAAAATTTCTGTCGTCCGCTGTCAACAGTGGTTGTTTAACAGTGTATCTTGTTTAGCAAATCAGGCGGTTTCGCAAAAATGCATAAAATCGAATTTCGTGCAGCGACAAAGCACTCCTGGATGGCTGGAAAAACGACCACGGAAATTCGAAATATTTTGCTAAAGGTTCATGGCGGATATACTCCATCGACCATCAGCTTCTGGGTGAGCGAGTTCGAACATGGCCGCACAAGCACAAATGACGAACCACGCAGTGGATGCCCAAAAACCGCTGCCAACGATGAAATGGTCGACAAGATTCATGATGTCATGTTAGCCGATTGATGCTGAAAGTGATAGCAAAGACAACAGGCATCTCAGCAGAATTCGTTGGCTATATTCTACACGAAATTTTGGGTATAAAAGAGCTTTTGGCGCTATGTGTACCCTCGTTTGCTCACACCCAAGCTAAAACGAAATCGGATGACCGTTTCGAAGGAGTGTCTGGCCAGGATCCCACGCAATCTAAGGAATTTCTTCATGCGTTTCATAACCGTGGATGAGACTTGAATCCACCACTCTTTAATATTTAGCTGCGGTGTTGCGGGATTTGCTTATCTTATCTGTGTAATTAGATTAATTATTTTTTCTTCTAAAGTCTTGCCAATGTTTGTGAAGTATGTGTTTATTTCGTTACTTATTTCTTTCAGATCTATAATTGTTGTTCTCTTCTCATTTTGAAATTCTTTAATTGCTTTCTTTCTTCTACTTTTGCCTATTTCCCTTTTTATGAAATTCCATGTTCTTCCTAGCGTTTGGTTCTCTTTTGGTTCTTTTATCTTGGCTATTGTATTCTTCTATTGTTCGTGATATTTTTTATTTATATCCTTATTGTCTGAATGATTTATATGTTTCTTATAAAGTTTATTTCTTCCTTTTAATTATTTATTTATTATTTCGTTATCTATCAATGGGCACTCTTTTGTTCTCTTTATTTTTATTGCTTTTAATCCCCTTCTGTACTTTCTTGTAGTTTTGTCGAAAGTGTCAATGAATGTTATTTCTATATAATTATTGTAATTCTTATTTTAATGTAATTGTTCTTAATTAGTATATCAACACTTTTTCATTTATTTTTTCAACAGGAAAACATGTTTGCGATAAATAATATTTAATAGGAATTCGTTAATTGTGTAACAGACCAATTATTGCAACGTTACAACGTACATTATAAATTATCTTTCATTAGAATTTACAATAATATTTCGGCGTAATCCTCCCAGCTCTATTATACGCTCCTATCAATATAAAATGTATTACATTTAAACATACAAATTCATGCTGGTGAAACTCAAAGAAACGTTGAAAACATTGTAATTTGTTACAACATGCACTTCCTATGATGGTGAGGCTACCACATATGGAATAAG
The DNA here is from genome assembly GCA_023509865.1 of Trypoxylus dichotomus. Taxonomy (NCBI): domain Eukaryota; kingdom Metazoa; phylum Arthropoda; class Insecta; order Coleoptera; family Scarabaeidae; genus Trypoxylus; species Trypoxylus dichotomus. The sequence goes on from CM042081.1 coordinate 28,056,382, forward strand.
GAAAGGAGTACACAAAATCTTGTTGTGTGAAAGCAAAGTTACTGTATTTTAGAATTCAACGTGTACGCTTAATTACTAATAACGCGTTAATTGTGAATAAGAGATTGTAATTTGATAATGTTGTTGTGTTCATGTAATACTTTACCGTAACCATATAGCAGTACAAGATCAGAAAACCGTATGCATCAAGAAGTTGTATAATTGACGTAGTTTTCTTTAGTATAGTTAATATTCTTCAATTGCCAATGCAAATGCCCCATATATGGTAAATACACATCGGCTAACCATTACTGAAATGATGCTACCAGATGCGAATGCTACCAAACAAGCATTCCACGGTCGAAACAATGACTATGATACACGTGCACCGAAATTAACATTTTTCCTTTTGAGGAAAATGAATAGAGGTGATCGCAATTTCCCGGAAGCCGATATTGTTAAGAATACGGTAAAACTACATTGAAAACCACGAAACTTTGTAGTTACGCCATAGTTGGTTATGACTTAAGTAGCTACGACTTATTTCTATCTCGCTTGTGTATACGTATGCTTCTGCTTATATATAGCGCTTGTCTTCACTTTATCGATGAAACAATGATGTAACTACGAACTTTCGTGATCTCATCTGTATGTACATCGCAGATAAAAGTTGCGGAACTGCTGAAACAGCTTTCGTTCCTTGCAGAGCCAAGGTGTCGCCGAAAAGTAGCTCAAGATTAAAACCACTCTCATCGACATTCAATGTATTACCTATTCCAACCTGCCCTATATGATTTTTTACGCTGCTAATGAAAATTTAAGACAATTTCCTTCAATTGCTGCTAGTACCCTATGATCACGTAATATTTTTTTTATTTTTCTTGAAACTATTTGTAAATTCCCTTGTAATACCTAATTCAGTGTCGTGCTGGTTTAAAATACTCTAAACCAACGTCTATATTAGCTTGTAATGACCATAGTTGGACGCCCACATAATTAAGAATGGCACCTGAATCAATACTATTTTCAAATTTGTTATATACGAATTAAGAAATTTGCAGCAACTTTTCTCGTCGCGTACCTCCTCTGCTTATTGTTTCTTCCTACTTAGAAAAAATAAGAAATGTTATAATACTACAGAATAAGACAAGCAAAAATAAATCGTCACTGTCCCGATATTACTTCACCTTTTACCTGTACAACTGTTGCATAGATGAAACTTTTGAAAAACTTTGCAGGATAGTATTCCCAGTTGTCTTTTCTTTCCACTGTTCCCATACGCATACAAATATCCTTATAAGGTCCCCGGTGCACCTGATGTGTACTAACTTCAACAGCATCGTCATCGTCATCGTCATCGTCATCGTCATCGTCATCGTCATCGTCATCGTCATCGTCATCGTCATCGTCATCGTCATCGTCATCGTCATCGTCATCGTCATCGTCATCGTCATCGTCATCGTCATCGTCATCGTCATCGTCATCGTCATCGTCATCGTCATCGTCATCGTCATCGTCATCGTCATCGTCATCGTGATCGTCATCGTCATCGTCATCGTCATCGTCATCGTGATCGTCATCGTAAGCGTCATCGTCATCGTCATTGTCATCGTCATCGTCATCGTCATCGTCATCGTCATCGTCATCGTCATCGTCATCGTCATCGTCATCGTCATCGTCATCGTCATCGTCATCGTCATCGTCATCGTCATCGTCATCGTCGTCGTCATCGTCGTCGTCGTCGTCATCGTCGTCGTCATCGTCGTCGTCATCGTCATCGTCATCGTCATCGTCATCGTCATCGTCATCGTCATCGTCATCGTCATCGGCATCGTCATCGTAAGCGTCATCGTCATCGTCATCGTCATCGTCATCGTCATCGTCATCGTCATCGTCATCGTCATCGTCATCGTCATCGTCATCGTCATCGTCATCGTCATCGTCATCGTCATCGTCATCGTCATCGTCATCGTCATCGTCATCGTCATCATTATCATTATTATTATTATTATTATTATTATTATTATTACTCTTCATCTTCTGATGTACGTACACTCTTCTTGTTCTTCAACTTCTATTGCTTACAAAGTTTCTTCTCCTATGGACTCATATACAAATTCAAGGAAATGTGATCTGAACGATTGCATAAATTCCAGAGTTATATCAGTTTCCAGTGTAAACCACGTTTCTCTTTGAACAACAAGAAGGATATCTTTTATTATGTCATGAAATTCGATTTCAATGGTATTGATAGGCATCCCATTATTTTTATTGGCAACTTCGAACGTTATCATCAGCAAACAATTATATTTATGGCGACCATTTTCAGCACTACAGGTCTGTTTCACGACCAACCAATATCTATTATTAATCCGAAGTGTGATGAGCTGTATATACACTACTTCCTTATCTCATTTCACTTTATTTTTTTTAGAAAGGTGTAGTTACTGTTTACATGTCAAATGTTGCTTCCTTCGATACCCTATATCTTTTTAGTAACAAATAATCTAATCTAATGAAATCAATACAGTTTACTTTGCTGCTTAACAAAGCTCATTCAAACAAACATTTTTTGTCTTAAAACGTTTTCTCTACGTCTTACGTTAGTAAGTTACGCGCGTATGAAGTATAGAAAACAACCAGTTTTCAGAAATTCCTCCCACTCAGAATGCCTTTAAGAACTATTAAAAAAGATTCCGACGTCCAAAATTGGTGCTTTTTAATTTTGACCATCCTTTTCAACACAACGTTAACACATACATCGGTAATTAGAATGATATTAAGGATAAAAATTTAGGGCATAGAAGCTTAGTAATAAGTTTCAAATGCAAGTATACCCGTATGAAGCAATCTGCATATTTAATGCTAGTTTATATTGCAATCAATACATGAACAAGGTGAAATTACCTTACGTAATTATCCAATTACAAGCTCTATGTCAAATTCCAATCAAATCGATATGTTAGACAAAATGCCGTTGCTATTACGCTGCGACCTTCTGAGCTGGTACAAGCACAAGCGTGTATTTGTAACACCACCTACGTTTTAGTAGATGAAAGGTTTCTTAGGCGTCGAAAAACGAACTATACAGGGGTTATGAGGAGAGATATAACGGTTTACACTTATAGGGGTTTAAGACCTTGCAATCAAGAGGTTTTGCTTTCATATTTTTTCATAATTCTCCATCGAAGTGTTATAACATATATTTTTATATCTGTTTAGATTTCCTATAGCATAAATAAAATTTTCACCTTATTACTTTCCCGAACTCCGTATATTTCTTTATTATGTCTGCGTACAGGACTTTTCCTTTCACCACTCCTCGTATCGATCAAACAACACCTCGATGGCAGGAATAACTATACGAAGAAGTTGACAATTAAGTTCACTGCCTAATACGGTCAACGTCGCGTGTCTAACGATTATAATAATAGATTAAAATGAAGTCGACGTCACATCCCTTTCTCGTATTGGTATTTTGCATGTTCGAAGCGGTTCTATGTAACGATTATACACTACAATTTCTTCATACTTACAGTAAGCATTCCTTTCTTCCCTTTCTTTTGTATTTTCTTTTGCTGGTTAGAGAGTTTGGTGAATTTGAAATGACATTTCAGGCGAACTAAACGGAGCTTGTGCAAACACAAAGGATTGCAGACCTTTCGGATACGTCTGCAAAAACAACAAGACTTGTGAGTGCGGGGAAATGTACAAAGTAGACCTGTATAAGAAACAATGTGTAGGAGGTAAGTTTGGAACTATAGTATAGTATAATCTCAAGTTTTACGTAGCACAAATATCAGATCCGGTTTAAGTATTTGCTTGTCTTCTTTTTTATTCGTGAAATTATAAGATTTCAGAGTCACTACAAAGCTATCCACTAGCTTAAATATGGTACTAAATGTTTCACATTAAAAAATATCCAGCAAAACAACGTGCAATGGTTCAAAATCTCGTTCTCGTGCAGAAACAATCTGTAACTTTTAAATCAGTGAAAATTATAACTCGCTATTTGTAAGATATACTTTTGCTTTAAACAACATAATGAATAGAAGTCTAGTGTTTAATTATAGATGAAAAAAGAATGGTAAAGAAACAAAGGTGTCTAAATATGTGTCTACAGTTTTAGCAAATCATGAATACTTGCTTGTACAAATTATTTATAATTACTAAATATTACAGTAATATTTTATATGGTATAATACTAATATTTATAATACCAAATTATCCACCTGAAGCAAAAATTGGTATTTCATGTTCGTTCTAATTTTGAATGGTAAATGTAAATGTCTCAATCTTTATGCAGCTATTTTGCATCTTTATGTAATTTAAAACTTTTGTTGCAAGCTATTTTTTTCAGATCTAATGTAAAAGAATTAAATGATAAGAAGAGCATATGAATAACATCCTCCTTCATTTGCCCGTGTGTTAAGTGTTTGGGTGAACACCGAATACTTTGACACAAAGCATCAACATTGCAATCACAGTCAATCAAACTTTGAGACAATTCCACCATACTGATTTTGCAAACACAAAAATACATTGTACTATACTTAATGCTTCAAGCTTCAAGTGGACAATAAATTATAGTGCAATGGTCATAATTTAATTTATATATAGGCTCAAGCTTTATTCAACATTGTAAATACTCCACAATTCTGAACTGTAATCCACCTTACACGCAAAGAAACTATTCTTTATTCAAGAGTACGTATGAATTTGGACGTATATCGTTAATTTTGATTTAAGTTTTCACAAACTTTAAATTAAATTTAGACTAAGTTTCCATTAACTCTTACTGCTTATTGGCTGCTTCTTTACGTATCGTTCCTCTTTAATAGTTGAACACATGATAACCAAAATAAATCCCAATAAGAGATACACGAATTCGTACCGGCTAAATGCATATAACGCCACGCGAATCGAGTATCACAGAGTGCTTGTAGTCTATAGTGAACAAGTGATAGACAGATATATTAACAAAAAATTAATGCAAATGAAATGGTAGGTTAATTGTTACCACCGTGAGGTTGCAATTAGGCAACAATCAAGATATTTGCTGGTAAGTACAGTAACATAAATTAGCCTTATATCCATACATACATACATATTTTATAACCACACAGATAAAGAATGTTTGAAAAACTCAGACACCAGTAAAAGTCCGCGCAACAATTTGTGTAACATAACAGAGATAGAGGCAATATATTTAAGAAATCATTACGGAATTGTTGCAATTCTTTAGCGACATAAGTACAGATCCATTAGAGGCGCCTTTATGTTACACAAATTCTGTGGCTACTGAATTCTGTTTTATTGTACCATAGGCTTTATAGCAATATGTTAATTATATTTTTTACTATTTGAAATTCACTGGACGATTTTAGAGGTTGCGAGTACTACATCTATTTAAAATGTGTTATCAATTCATCGCAAGCTACCTTGACGGGGGTTGTCTTTTAATATAGAGCTGGAGTAAAACAATAGATAGCTTGTAAAGATTTTATTGTTTTTCGAAGTATTCTCCACGAAGATTAATGCACTTTTGCGTGCGCTCGAACCAACTCTGGAAGCAGTTATCCTATTCATTTGTTGGTGCAACTAAAATTGCGTTTTTGAAGACGTCGACTGCTGCTTCTGACGACTGGAACCTTTACCACGCAGTCCGTTCTTGATTTTCAGAAAGGTGAAGAAATTGTGCGGATTTGTGCTCGGAGTCTACGGAGAACGATCCATCAATTCAGTATTTTGTTGCGTTAAAAATTCAATTGTTTTGACTGCTATGTGCGAACTAGCATTGTCTTGGTAGAGGAGCATTCGACGTTCAGGGTTTTCAAAGCTTAGCGATGACTTGCGGCAAACAAGTGGTTATATACCCATCGGCTGTAACAGTTCTTTGATCTTGTAGAGGAATTGTTGCTACATGACCTGCTTTCAAGACAAATGCCCCGACCATCTTTTTGGAGATACAGTGAAATCTCCCTTGTTGGTGTCCAACGGGACCAACTGAAGATGTCCGTTCAGGAGGGATGTCCGCATAAAATAAATATGTAGTAGATACAACAAAAATGGTGTTTTAACGAAAAATGAATATATTAAAGAGGCAAATCCTCTTCTAGGTTAGATGTATCAGCCTCAGTTAACTGGTCTTCACTTTGCATATTTACATGATTAAATCCTGCTTTGCGGAAGCAATTTTGAACTGTCTCTTTGGTTACTTGGTCCCAAGCGGTGTTTGCCAAATAAACTGCATCTAGTGGTGTAATTTTTTTTATTAACTCAGAAGCTGTACCAGCAGTTTCAATGTTTACTAGCAGATGTTTGAGTATTAGACTTCGGTAATAAGATTTAAAATTCTTTATAATCCCCTGGTCAAGTGATTGACAAGCTGATTAGGGGGTAAAAATAACATTTTTATATTATTTAAGCGAACGTCTTTCGGATGAGATCTCGCATTGTCTAAAAATAACAAAATGTTTCTTTTTTCTTTAGCCATTTTCCAATCTAGGTCTTGCAACCACTCTGTCATAATTTGTCCTGTTGTTAAGGACTTAACATTGTTTTTTATATTTTATATATTTTTTTACTACTATGTATTTTATCTGCTTTGCATTATTATTTTCATCTAGAATATTATTTTATTTTCATTTTTATATTTATTTATTTTCATTCTTATATTTATTTATTTTGCTCTCTTATATCCAATTTTATTTTAATATGTATGTACATTACGCATTGTATATGTATGCAAGTCAGCCATTCGCATTACGCTAGCTAAAACTGCCTAATTAGAAATCATTCACTGCAACGTCGTCGGATAGGTAATGGGAGTTTTCTTGAAATTTAAGGTACACAAGCATAGGCAGTCGTCTCGCGCGACAGTCGAGGTATTAGCGATCGTGCACTCGGTCACCTTTCGTGCCTCGTCGTAACGTGTACAGTAACGTCGTAGTAAGATTATTAGAGATTTCTAAGTTTTTCTAGTTTTGGCGGGAATCGTCGAGGACGTTGTCTATACATTTATTTCTGGCGGGAGTCATTTGGTACGTCGTCGGACCACACGTATAGATTTTTTAATAAGTATAAATTCTCGATTTTCTATCATCGTACGTCGAGGCTACTGTGTCCATTGTCGTCTATACATATTTTTAGTCTTCAGTTCAGTTTGTGTCGGAAATTATTTTGGTGAGATTGTCGGCGCGCATGTATAGACCTCCTCTACAAGTACGATCACTCCGCTTCTTGCTGACGGTCGTTGCGGCCGCAGCGCCCGTTGTCTTTTGTACATTTGTTCGGTCCTTGTCGTATCGGGACTTAGAAATTTTTCATTTAGTTGCTCGTCGTAGAGGACGAGTGTCCCGGACCAGTTTTCTTATGTAATGTCGGCATCATCGCTCCGTTTTACTTGTCGGTGCACAGTTCGCACATTTGCTGGTTACTGGATTTTTCCCTTCTTTGGGGCGCAGTAGTATAGAGCTAAAGATTGCACATATCGTAATATTTCAAACGAGAACGCCTGGGTAGCTGTGACATTACTTTTGTATTGAGATCGGCTATTATCGCTACTGTCGCCCTCGACCAGGCGTTCAAGCTCTAAGAGATAGGGTGGGTTCCCCTATAAATGTGAATATAACAAACGTATTTGGTCAAGTACAAATACATGCCAATAATACAGGGCCAAGTCCCTTAGGCAAATTTAAAACAAGGAAAGTATATTAGGCTCCCGGAAAGGGACATATAAATAAGCATAGCACCGAGGTGCGCTTATAAATTTAAGAAATAAATAGGGTTGGCTCCCCTATAAAAAGGTAGTCGTGCATGCAAACAGATAGAGGCATTAGTACATGCCTCTAACAAAGCTTCAGCGGAAGCATATAAGAGTTTAACCTTTTAAACAGAATTAAGACATAGCGTTGCAACGTACATGCTGAGGCATTACTTTATGTTGCTACCAATGAAAATACATATACAAATGCTAATGTACATTACATGTATAAGAGAGCTCGAATAACTGCAATTATTGCAAATCTATATATTTTACGTACATCGTACATGTACATAGGCAAGAGTGGAAACCGTGTAACCATTTCATTTTTAAATATATTTTTTTTTGCGCATGCGCATTGAGTTTCACTGTACAACCTCTCCTCTAGTAAATAAGCGAACATACTCTACAAGTAAGTATTGGTCAAGTAACTTAGGAAATTACGAGCAGGCTACAGCGGCGTTGTTCTTCAAACCAGGAGAACGTAACACCTGTCATCCAAGCTTTCTTATTGTATTTCCAAGTTACAGGCAGGTTATTTATATTAATGTATTTAAAAGCTCTGGGTTTAGCTGCCCTACCAATGACTAGGAGCTTTTCTTTTTCACCCGCCATATTTGCACAATGCAAAATTGTAAACCTCTCTTTGGGATACTTACCCCCAACACATTTTTCCTTCTTTAATGTAAGCGTTTTGTCGGGTAGAGCCCTAAAATACAGGCCTGTCTCATCGACATTATAGATGTCTCTCGGTGAATATCCCTTAATCAAACAAGAACATTTTTTTAAAAACGATGAAACATCTTTAGCATTAGCCGAAGCTCCTTCTGTCGAAATCGCTTTAAAACTTATATTGTGGCGGATTCTAAATTTATTGAACCAACCAGAAGAAGCACTGAATGTAGAATGTCCCAAAGAAGCGGCTACTTCTCTTGCTTTACGTATGCGTATGCTTTCGTATTAGCGAACCTAGAAAAAAAAAGTTTTTTGCGTTTTTGTCACAACAAACCTATTGGTAATCTCACCTTTTTTTATCTATTTTAGAATTTAATATGAAAAGAAAATCAATGCATTAATACAAGAAAACCTTATCTAAAAAAAATCATTATCTGTTAAAGGAATCCCCTTATCCCGAGCTGCTGTAAACCAGTCATACCACAATTTGTCAATTTTAGTACCATCACCCGTCAAAAAGCTTCTTTTTTCATTCAAATTGCTGTTCGACATCCATTTGTTTAGAAGGATTTCTTTATATTTAATTATATCTGCACCTTGCGTTTTTCCAATATTAAAACGCTTGGATAAGTTCCTTACACTTAATTTCTGTTTATTGTAAACTTCAACAATCTCAATTTTTTGTTTAAGCGTGAGAATTTTTCTATTTGGAGCCATTTCTACAATGAATGTGTCGCCCACTGTGTTTTTTCCGCATAGACATCAGATTAATATTGAAAGCAGATTCAATCGAAAGCGTACACCCAAAGAATAAGAACGGTAAATCCCCGACCAAATTGGCGAAGTCTCTAATTCACGCCAGGCAGCAATGCACGACATAGGCTGCGTTTGTACCGAAAGATTAAAGTCGGTAAATCTCCGGTCTACTCAGGGAAGTCCCAGCGAAATTGGCGCGCGGCGTGTTTGAGAAATGCAATAGCAATACTCTCGATATAAAAAATAAGATACGACGTTTCTTTTTTTTTTATCTTTTGTGCGGTTAAGAGAACATTTTCTCGTGTCCGTGTCCGCGTCCGTTCAAGAGAATGTCCGTCCAAGAAAGAGTTAATACAATGGAAATTATATGAGTGCCGGTCGGGACCATGAGAAACTGTCCGTTTAAGAGAGGTGTCCGTGTAAGAGGGGTGTCCGCGAATGGGAATTTCACTGTACTTCCAGAAAGGATGAGTTTTTGTCGGCTTTTCTTCACCGTGAAGTACCCAACTCATCACCGCTGACGATGTTGTACACGTTTTCAGAGTTTCCAGCGTTGAAACGGTATGAAGTTTTTTGACACCAGTTCATCCTAACTGTTTTTCGATCCATGGCCAACAGATGCGGTACCCAACGGGAAACTAATTTTTTGTACACAATTCTTCATCCTAAATTTTTTGAATTGGAATCTTTGAAATCCCCAATGATGCCAATCTCACGATATGTCACATACCAAATTTCGTTGATGATCTTGCGCACAGCATCAACATTTTTCTGAGTGACTGCCGTTTTTGATGTACCTGCTCTTAGACTAATCCGTCCACGTCTGAATTCTCCTTACCAGCTAGAAATTGTTGACTGATATGGTGCTTCATTGCCGAAAACAGAAACCAACTCGGCGAGGCATTCTTATTGAGATAATTGTCCTCGAAAATTATGAAAAATTATTGCGCAAAACTATTCTCGGTTTAATTCTGTTTCTCAACTAAGTTGTCAACAGTTCGTTGCAGCTGCGACACTACGCGTATTGCACTGACACTATGAATTTAAGTTAACTGAAGATGCAGGTTAATTTTTAGTACTTACATATGATTAGCGGAGCCATCTATGTCCCAGTATGCGAAACTTAAAACGTTACTGAACACTCACCTTGATATGGCCGCTCGGCGTCTCCACGTTATTCTCCGCACTGCACTGAAACTTGCTCCTCTTTGCCGAGATTATTTATCACTCACATATGTGGTCCTGTTTGTACCATTTTTTCTTGAAATTCTATTGCTTTTAATAAGAAGTTTTCATCAACAAACAGCATACGTAATAAGAATAGAATTAATATAATATAATCCCTTTTCTAGAATGTACTCTCCATTGTCACATTACCTCAAGCTTTAATTACAAATTCTACTGGAAATGGAGTACCAGTTTACTGATTGAATATTTGCAATGTACTAAAACACATGAAACATTTTTCAGCACCATCCGCTCAATTCTACTATACGTTAAAGTACCTACCAATACTACCAAAACTTATTATATTTAAACATACAACAGACTGTTCTGCAAAGAAATATTGAAAACACAGAAACTTGTTACACCACGCACGTCGTAAGATGGCATAGCTATTACATATACAACAACAAGGAGGATTCACAAAATCTTCTCTGAAAACAAAAGTTACTGGATTTTCTAATTCATTCCATCTTTGTTCAACGTATCCGCCTTTATACCAAGCGTAAGCAAATATGGCGTGATATTTTGTCGACGAAAGTTGATTTTGATTAAGAGATTAGAATTTGATAATGTTATTGCGTTCATGTAATATAATATCATAAACATACAATAGTACAAGATCAGAAAATTTTATTACATTTTTCCATATGAGAGTACCGTATCCATCAAGAGGTTCTATCACTGATGTAGTTTTCATCGATATCGTTAATATTTTCACATGTTCATGGGATGGCGTACTGTTTTTTAATGTAGCACAACAGTGGCCGGTCCAAAAGTCCAAGATGCTGCGAGCTTCCACATTTGGCAAATTCACACCGGTTAATCACTACTGATATACATACATACGTTCTTTTGCTAATTTTGCTGATGTATATGCTGTTAAATGAACATTCCACGATCGAAACAAAGGCTGTGATATACGCGGACCGAAATTAACATTTCCGTTTGAAGCCAGTGAATAAACATGACAGCGGTTTTCCAGAAACCGATGTTGGGTGTATGGCATAACTATGTATAGTTGCGACTATAGACGACACAACTGCATTAACAGTTTTTGCCCCCTTGTACAGCTAAAGTTCGAGCGGAGTGTAGAGTACTTTGTCTGTTGCAACTTGCTATAATGATCTTTTGCACTATTAACCAAGTTTGAGGCAATTTCCTTCAATTGCTCAAAATCCGTACCGCTAATCAATATCTTCTTTTAGGAAACAATCTAATAAAACCAATGCAGTAAATATAATTAAAGACAAATGTAGCGGTACTATAAAATAGGTTGCATTTGCACTAAATAAAAAATAATTATTATGCTTGACATTATTTAAATTCTCCACTTCAGCTAAAAACATATATATAAGAAAGCTGACATATTTCACATTTGTTTCTTGAATGCTTAATAAAACTCATTCAAACAAACAATTTTTGTCTTAAAACTTTTTCTTATCTCTTACCGTTAGCGAATTATGCGTATAGACAGAATGGAAAATTTCCAATTTTCAAAAATTCGTTTCACCGACTCAGAATGTTTTTCCACAGAGAAAAATTGTGAAGTACATACTTATATGTGATCTACGCATTCCCAAAGTTTCATAATTTTTGGAATTTCCGGGTTTGGGATCGCCCCTTTTAAGTAGAGACGATAGATATAGAGATCGATATCATAGAAGCCAAATTTGCCATTAGAAACCTGTTATAAAATAGAAACAATTATTATAACACAAAAAAGCCTATTGTGACTTCAAGACATCCGGTGCTTCGCTCGTTATACTTCACTAATCAATAGCTGTTTCTCTATACGAGCGTAGTAACAATAGATTTATTACAAATTCTCTTGTGAGAGCAAAATTTAACATATTTTTGTTGCTTGATGTACAACTTCACATAAACATTCACTCGAGACTAGTATTTTAATTTGAAGCATTTCTGCTATATGGCAGAAAGGATTTATTAAAAATGCTAGTCCTGTTTCAACGCAATTAATTCGTGTATTTCCCTCAAAACAAGACTCCCTACCCGCGCTGTAGCCTCGACTTCAGTATAATTATTCGAATAGAACAATTTAAATTCATCAAATTCTTGCTAATTTGAAACGTACGCGCTTATTAGTATTCCATGCACGTTCCAAATAACTACGCGAATAAGAGCGCAGAAAAAAATCGCAAACAACGCACTCCTTCGAAAAATTATTAAATTTTTCGAGGCGGAAATGATGACTGAGGAATTTTCATTAAATCTAGATGGACTCGCGTTTTCCGAGAGACGAATGGTAACATCGGATATTCGCCTGTCTTTCTCTCGTTGCGCTTGTAACCTTTTTCCGTTCCTCTAATAAAACGGCAAGGTTCCTTATCTCACGTCCTGAAACCTTACAATTCGAGCTTGGAACTCATCATGAGTGCATATACGCATAGCAGGATCTGGTTCATCTAGCCTCCATCTCTAACATCAAATACATCAGATGGAGTAGGGTGAAAAGCGTGAGAAAGAAAGGTGTACAGTCGCCGTAATGAATTCCATTCTTTGACGTGCAAGAATTTTTGTCCAAGATAGATGCGAATTCCTGTTACACAGTGAAAAAAGGATTCAAGTTAATAAAAGGCAGGAAGTCGTGTAGATGATATTAAAAGTTTGATATTTAAACTGCAGGTACTCAGCTAATAAAATAGAACTTCTTACGTGCTCGGTTTTAATTTAAAATTATTCTTTTTATTCTGACTCTTGAAATGCTATAATTTTACAAAGGGAGTGGATTTAACTTATCGTCATTGGATATGGAGGTTTCGACTGCTGTCGAAGGAGATATTAAATTTCAAGCTATACTTAGCGATGCATCATAGTCGCTCTATTTACAGCAGTAACAACCATACGCGATCCTCTTAATAGGACAAGGTCAAACTCTGTTTTAGTACGAGCGTCACTTACTGGGCGCAGCACTATCGCATCAAACTTCACTATATTTACGCCCTCTTCTTGCCTCTCTTTCCCGTTCCCTTGTAATTGTTGGCAATTTTTGTAATTATAGCGTGAAAACAATATAAAAGGCAGTAGATGCCAGTGTGAGCATATTTTTCTGGTGTGCTTTTGAACTGTGAAATTTATATTATATTGATTCGTATAAGTATGGTGCGCGTGTGTTATGTATTATAAGAATACTTGAAAAGCAACGATGCTTCATAGATTCCCTTACAAGGACGAAGAGGTATGTAGTTTAATATTATTTTTACATTATAAATATCATACAAAAAAGACATGTCACATAATTATGATAAACTACACATCAGTTTACACTGCAATTCTGTAGTTCAATATCATAACTGTTATTTGTTCCAAGGTGAATTACAAGACCTTTGAATTATACCAAACCGTATATCCAGTTGCAGTTAATAAGAAAGAAATTAAAAGGGCTTGGTACTACACAAAATATAATATGTTGTAGATGTACAACATATGAATAACTTGAATTAGGAAAACCGAATTACATAGCGTGGATCCAGTAGAGGTTTATAAGAAGTATCGGCTGTGTGACAACCATCCCAGTGATTACTCAAGGTTACTTCTAGAGTGTGTGGGCCAAAGAACTCTTGTCGGATGAAGTATTCCTACCATTGATTTACCCGGTAAGATTGGTATATATATTTTTCAATAAAAAAATACTGAGAACAAACGAATGAAATGAAAATACTTGTAATCAAAAAACACATTGAGATATCACTATGTACCCAATAAATATCTTAACCATAAACAAAAGAAACATTACTATTTTTTATAATAACCTTTATTGTTAAAAATTTTTGAAGGAATCATTCTTATTGACCATTATTTCTAATATAATTCCAAATAATTGAATTACCTTCATAGTTGAAGTAAATGCTATATTACGATTAGTCGGTATCTTCGTGCTTGACGAGCCATCTACAAGTTATATATGGTTCTATAGTCAGTAGTGGCGCTCTACATAATGTAATATCTATAGTCAGAGGGTGGGCATTTTAAGGTCGTGAAGTGTAACGCATAGTGTAACGTTCTTTTTCTTAATTATACACAATTACAGTGCTGTTTTTCTTATTTAATCATAACCCATAAAATGCTATCTGCAAGTTTTAAGAACACATTGTACTACTTGCAGCTTTTAATGAAGATCCGACTGAAAAATTCATGATCTACTGGAAATTATTGGATATTTTTGTTATTAGCTTTGATTTTTATTAGTAATGTACATAATTTTTAATTTGTTGTTATTTCTATTTGACCTTTATTTGCATATGTCCATTTGATATATTTACATTTTTTTTAGTTTTACTATTTTCATTTAACTTTTATTTTTGTTACTTGGTTCCTTTATATATTTCAAATTGTTGCTGTTTGGTTTATGCTTTTATGTAAACCAAATTGTAAATATAGTTTGTAATAAAATTATTTTTAGACATGTTTTGGTTTCTTTGATATTGTAAATGCCGCAACTTAGCTACTAGAATTGTGACATTTATTTTGTATTCTTTGAAATATGCTTGTAATCAATGGAGTGTATCAAGTTACATTTTATGAATGTCTTGTTTGATTGCAAGCTTATTTCAAAGAATACAAAAACTGGATATTTAATTAATATATTATTTACAATTTTCAAAATCCTGCCTATAATGTTTAGTACGGGAGCCACATCCCGCCAGCGGTGAAACTTGTCTCCAATCGGTAATATAGGAGTTTCCCCCGCGTAGGTCATGTTCCCGACAAATCGCATCGTCTAGAGTAGTATTTCTTCATTCCACAATATTAGCTATTCCATCATTATAATTCTATTGCTTCCCTATTTCACTCTAGAGATTTTTCTCCTCAATAAAAAAAAAACATAGGACACTACAAAATTAGGCATCGTTCTTTAATAACGTGAAAACTCTGCTATTGTTCTAAAATTACATCTTTATGTTTTCATTGAAGTAATAATTTTTTGGTATTTACATTTATTTAAATTCCAAGTGTAGCTAGCTTTAAGAAAGTAATTTAGCTACTAAAAAATACCTAAGTCTTAAGAAAAGTGGATAGTTAAAAACCAGGAATTCTTTGAGGTTCCGGCGCATCGCAAATGAAAAAACGGTTAAGAATCCTTGTACTAAAGAATACGTGAACATTCTAGAGCATATAAATACAATTTGATTTTAGCAATACATAAAGAAGTTATTAATAAAATTTGGTTTCTTTCTTTACTGTTACGAAAAATGTAATAACTTGGATGTCCGGGTTAAGTTCATAAAATAAACTGTTGCCGTATTTCAAAGAAGTTTGTAGATCTAAATATTTGTTTTCTGTAAATTAATGAATGTAAAATTTATTTGTCTGAAAAATCTGCACAGTAGTGTATACAACAAAAAGGTGTAGCTCGTTTATATCCCTAACATAATATATTTAGTGTAGGAATTAATTAAACATGCGCAAGAAATATAAATACACACATATTTGGAACATCTAACTTTATTATTTATCTGGATAAGATATTTTAAGCTACGAAAAGCTAAAACTAATAAAATTATAATGCTGACAAGGGAACTCGAAAATCATTTTAGGCTGCCATTCTTCAGCAAACTGCGGGGTACATTTACAATCTCGAGCAAGAAAAGACTCAGTTGCTACCCCAAAATTGTCAACTTAAGCGATTGGTAAACCAACATGATAGTGGCGAATTACCCTTAAAGAAACGAAAGACAGATATCATACTTCTTATATCATTCGTCCGATGGAGGATTAAGTTGTATGTCACCAGAGCCTATACATGAACCTCATCACAGTCGTTTTGCGAACTTGAGCACGACGGAAATTCGCGAATGATGTATGAAGAACAATTGAGACGTCTTGAAGACTATCATATTTTGTAACAACAGCACCCTCAACTGTATCAAATAAAAGAAACTGAAGAATTAAATTTGCTGTTAGTAGCCCCGTAAAGCCTAACGAGCTGCTCGAGAGAAGGATTGGGAAACCATACACGCTTGTTTCACTATGTTTAAACCTGCAGACGGGTGTGTTATTCTTGTGGCACTGGATAGCGCCAAGAATACTCATTTGAGCTGTATGTTTAGGTATAGTGATAATACCTGAGAGGGAATTGCAATGTGTCGAGCAAAATATCGCTCGAAACCACGCTGATGAAGCCGTGCAGGCAGAAACATGTCCATGTCCCGTGAATGATTTATGTATTTTTTATGCATTATTTATGTATTTAGCAGCATTATTATGTTAGGTATTGTTGCGATAAGATGATTAAAACAATGTTCTCTGTTAAAAATTAAGTAGAGCATTATCATAAATGTGAAATACGTTAGTAAATGCTAATTCTCTTTAGGTAATTTTATATATAATGTCAAATTAATCGTCAAACTACGCTACATTTGCTATAAACATAAATCCATTATGAACAATATTATCTGAATTAGAAAATATTTAGGTACCAATTCGGTAAAAAATGTTACTAAATGGCAATTTAGGTATAAATGTCAAGTAAATTATACATCGTCTTTATCAGGTTTTTCTTTGGAAGAATATGTTTTCGATAAACAAAAGATGTAGAGTAAGAGTTTAAGTGGTGAGTTTAAATAATGCTAAGCATAATAATTCTCTTATCCAATGCAGATGCAACTGTTACCGTGGTAATATAAAATTTGTTTCCAATTACATTTACTGTACTGGTTTCATTAGATTAGATTATTTGTTACCAAGAGGAGATAAATTACCAAAGGAACCAACACTCAACGAATAAACAGTAACCATGTTTTACCATACTCCGAACAATATTAAGTTCCGTAAAACTGCTCTCTTCTCTTCATTGCCCTCAACAAACAAAGTGTTAATTTCGATATACATGTTCAGTCTTTATTTTGACCTTAGATGTGTGCATTTAATAGCATCCACATTTAGAAAATTAACAAAAGAACTATTTTAGCAATGATTGATGTAAATTTGCCTGCCCTGTTACATTAAAAAACACTATACTATCCAACAAAATCGTGAAAATATTAACGATACCGAAGACAACTACATCAACGATACACATATGGAAAACTTTGTACGAAAATTTTCTGTTCTATGGTGCACTACTGTATCCGGACGTAGCCAGTTCTTCTGAGAACCAACGCCGAACGCGAGATGAGACCCGACAGGAAAACAGAGCATCGTCTACCCACGAAAACATCCGCTATAATTTACATTGTATATACATATGTGTAATCTAAATATTCCGAAAATTTCATTTCTTTCCAGGTTCGGGATCGTCATGGGTTAACTATTTGAACATTGGAATAAAAAATTTCACAGAAAAAGTACTAATGAAAAATTGGCAATTTATAAACAACAGTAGGAGGGGACTTTCACTGCCGCAATATAAGTTTGTACTGGTGGTACGTATTTTCAAGCTTATGGTCTTGAGCAGGTGTATATCGACGTTTCGCCAAACATTGCGGCTGGCACCTTCAAAACGAAGTTAACGTTTCGCTGGTCGTCTAAGTAGTGGGCTTTGGACGTCGACATACACATGCTTAAGACCGCGACCAACAAGCTCGAGAAATACGCACTGCCAGTACAAACTCATTTAACAGTTTAGTTTATCATTGCTTGGTAGTTTTAGAATATTTGTCAAGTGGTGCAAATAATCATTATATTCTATATAAACAAAGGCTATCTTTCTGTTTAACCCTACAGGTGTAGATCAAAAATGCATTTACGACGAGCATTGCATAGAGGGCGCCTACTGCATGAACCAGGAGATCTGCAAATGCAAAGAGTCGACTCCTTTTATTCTAGACGAAGGCATGGTCTGTGCACGTAAGTTAATAGATGTTAATTCGGCGTATTTTAAATCATTTTATTTTATACTTTTCCAGGATCTAACATCCACAAGAATGATTTCATATCGGTCTTCTATCTTCTCATCGCATTTATCACGTTGGTATTTTGACCTTTGTAGGTTAAAACAAGTTCGCAATAAAAATACGAGTTATTATACAATATTTTTGATCATAATTATTATTATATTACGCAATTTCTAGTCATGTTATATTTTTATTAGAATAATGTTTAAACTCGTCGAATATTTAGAGACTTTTAATGAAATTATTTATTTTCTTCTGTTCTATATTCAGAGTTACGTTGACATAATTTAAAAAAAGTACGGTAAATTGTATCAATAATTACCTTTTCTTGATATATAACAGTTTCCACAGAAAATTATATTGAACCGTTCAAATATATTTGAATAATAGTCGATATGTGAAAATCATTGCTTAATGCCTGATGGAAATATTAAAAAGTTAAATCTTGCTAGAGAATTCAGTTTCATAATAAATAATTGTAACATTTTAAATTGTGTCTTGCTTATAGAATAGGTTTTGTAATAGATTTTTAAAGCTGTAATCTTCACAAATATCATTTATTCACAGTTATATATTACAAATACGTATTACATAAAAAATAAATATCAAAATTATTAGCAACATACAAAAACTTATTCCTACAATATACTCTATTATTTCCAATTTGTAATATTTCCAACAATAATCTCCCTATCTAGTCCATGCAAAAATTAAAAATATATTAATCGCAATAACATACATCGAATACATTGTATTTGTCGACCTTGACCTTTCTAAGCAATCTCCTCTTACGCTTTCAAAACCTTCGTTGCAAGTGCAAAGTCCATCAAGACAGTCTACGGACCTACCATCGACCAAATCCGGACTTATGAAGCAATTTCTGCGATCTTCGCATCTGGCACCGGCTACGGCACTTTGCCAACATCTAGGACCCAAAGCGTGAAAACCAGGGTGACATACGCAGCTATTATTCCTACAGAAGGAACCTGAGAGATAGGTAGAACATTGGGCCAACTCGTCGCAGCGTTGGTCGAATTCGGTGGCGGCTATTCGCAAAAGAAAAGTGTTAAATCGATATCAGAAGCAATTTCGTAGTTTAACGCACCTTCCAAGCATCTC
Source organism: Trypoxylus dichotomus (assembly GCA_023509865.1). NCBI lineage: Eukaryota > Metazoa > Arthropoda > Insecta > Coleoptera > Scarabaeidae > Trypoxylus > Trypoxylus dichotomus. The sequence continues at coordinate 28,075,756 of CM042081.1, forward strand.
CAACCATTTTCCGAGATCACGTAACCCGGTAAACACCTACAAACCCCTATGCAGTTGGCGAAAGTGTGTCTGCAATTGTCATCAGTTGTGCAGTTTTCCCCCAATCTACTAGTAGGAACGCATCTACCGTCAGCCGTATGGTGGTGTCTTATAGGGCATCTACACCTACCAATATGACAGCTGCCAATTGTTCCATCACTTAGTAAACAATTAAAATCAACATTGCAGATGTCACCAGGTCCTATGAATGCAAAACTGATGTGCTATTTGTTTTCATTAGATATAAATAATGTTCTCACGTGAGGTTGTGTAACATTGATTATTTGAAGCCCAGTGAGCACCTTCATTACATTGGCACGTTCCAGCAATGCAAGAGGATGGATTTCCTAATGTGTAGGTACACTCTAGATCCCTGGTGCAGTTGGAACCGATGCCTTCAGCGGCTAATAAGGTAAAAATTATTAGAAAAATACGATTTTGAGAACAATTACAGTCACAGAAACTACTTCATCTCCATTATATGTATGAATTAGTTATAATTTACTAGTTTCTGTTACTCTAATTCTCTAAATTACTCTGTAATAAAACAAAAAAAATCTCTGTCTCTACGAGTAATGCGCAAAACTGCTAAAATGTGTAAATTGTATTATTTAAAGAAATAACTTTCAAAAAAACACGTTTCAGTGTTCCAAATAATTGATTTGGATAGATTTTCATGGCTATACATATAACAACAGAAAATGCTATCTGTTTAGTCAAAGGACATACAAAGGTAACCTTGGTTTGCTAATTATAATATTCCATGAAAATACATGTCTGCCTTTAATCGACTTAAGTTTAGATATGGGTGTTATTCAGTTCACTTAAATTAATCGAAGATAATAAGTATAGTACATGGCAGCCTGCAGGCGATCTCGATTATACCAATTTTGATTATAAGAGACATTATCAAGCTTGTTGAAACCTTTACGGTAGTATAACTACATTAAATGTAGAGACGTCATTCAATTTTCAACATCTGTTAACCCAGAATAAAAAGGACATACTAAAACGTTCAATTTTAATTTTTAATAATTCAGGTGAAAATATTTGATCTAGTTTTGGGATCCTTCTGAGGCACTATACATTATTGCTTCAAGTTAATATTTTATTGTAACAAAAGAAGTTACAATGAATTATGTAGAAGCATTGTAGATGATTCTGAAGAATATAGACTTACAGCAATGTCATAAATATCATAAATAAAATTTTATTTTCGGTGAACTCGAGTTTCTAACGCCAGATAATAAAATTTTAATTATCTCATTAGATGGAGCCATTCCAATTTCACTGACTGTGATACAAACAAGATATCTATAAATAAAATAATATCTTGATTCACTAACCGGGAATGTACAAGATTATCGTGGAATACCAATTATTAAGGCGATATTAACCGTGCTTCAGCATAATGAGTCATATGTGATTCAATGTGTTGACATATTCTAACAGTGCGATAGTTCAACAAACTATTGCACTATTGATTTTGAAAGTAAGTACATAAAAAGGTTTTACAAAAATCACGCTATTTTATAACATTTATAAAATTGCATTTGTATTTGAACAAATTCCAATACTTAAATTTGATAAATTTTTGTTTAATTTTAGAAAATAACAATGATGATGTCTGAAAACCAACCGTGATTTGAGTATAACAGTATAAGAAAACACTTACGCCGTACACATTCATAGAAGGTCCTATTTCTAGATATGATCCAGCCATCTTCGCATCGACAAAATCCAGGGGTTGTAGCGTCATTGCCGATGCAGAAACTGTTTGGTTCACAATCTCTATCTAGTCTGCAGCTTCGATGCGACACTAAGTTGATAAAATTTTGTTAAAAATATACAATTAAAGGTGATGATAGGTCATACGAATGGCTTGCTTTCATACATACTTAATCTTGCCATCACCATATCCGGATTAAAATCCCCTTCGGTTTCTAGATCCTGAGTTCGAATGGAGGTTATGCACAGAAAGCTCATTAAAAGTAAGTACTGCATTGTATTTTCTCCCTGGTCTTCTTAGCAAAACTAATAAGCACAAAACAATCGAAACTCGGCTTCTAACTTGTACCGATATTCACTTGTTGCACTGACGCTACCTGAGTCATGACTGTGTTATCTGGATGAGATATTTTTATCTAATCAGTTGGGAATTAGGTGTTGGAATAAAAGAGATAATCAAATTGGAATGATAATGTTATTTAATCTTTCCACTAACTGATAAGCACAAAACAAAAACGTTTAAAATATGTACAGAAAAACTAATAGAACACATTGATAAAAGGAAATTGATAAAAATACGTTCACCGTAGAAGCAGCGGCTGAAACAAGTCAAACAGTAAGAATAATAATTAGACAACTGCATTCACAAGTACACTATATTGAGGGAAACAACCGTAACAAGATTAGTTTTGTTAACAGAAAATGTTGTAATTGAATTAGGCAATACGCATTGTCCATATTTTAGTTTGTGTCAAAAAATATTGTTAGAGCCTAAATACGCGCCTTTAACAACATTTCTTGGTTAACACGTAAACTTAGCAAAAAAAATTGTTTCAATTGAATCCAATAATGACAACGAAATAATGAATGAAGAGAAATAAAAATTGAGTAAAGTTAGAAATAAAAATTCTTCTGTTTAACCAAAGAATTAAATTAAATTAATTATAAAATGACTTGATGTATAGTGATAGTTGCTACATCTGTAATGGGCATCTGTAATTAATATTGTGTAATAATCGAGAAAAATGGTATGTGAACAAAATATGTTTGCTTATTTTACAAGACATGAGATTTCAGAAGCGTTTCTTATTCATCAATACACCTCTCAGAAAGATTCCGTACTATTGAAGATCTCAGTAAAAGATTAGCATGAGTTTAACAACAATAAGAGACTGTAGTAAAATTATAGCAGAGTTTCGTAAAGTAGTTGAAACCGTTGGAAGCAATAAACAATACAATTACAACAAAATACAATTGTTACAAATACTTGACCGCTTTATGCTGATAAATTAAGAAATTCTATTGAAAAAGTAGTAGTTGAACCATAAAAATCAAGTTCCGAGCTCAAAAGGTAAGTAATAAAAATAATTGATCCGATTAAATTATCAGTTGGACTAACAATAAGTGGAATTCAATAATTCAGAAGTATTGTGATAGACTGTAATCATGCGAAGTCAAATGTAAGATTACAAACAAAGTTAAAGAGGAATTGACTTGAAAATGAAGTTGCCAAAATTAAATGTAAGATGTAAGATTATGTGAATGTTGAAGTTGACTATATTAATAGAGAAAATAGAAAAAATGTAATGATTATAATGGAGCACTATAAAATACACATGAAATATGAGAAAAGTACTAAAATTGTTACAAAATATGTGAAGAAAACTAAGAGAAATAGTGGTAATATTATCTCAGAAGTGGATCTCGAAATGTTTAAAATAGCAGTAGGCCAGAAAAGGCTAAGTGTTGGATGACGCGGCTGTCGTATTTTGCGTATTCCAGTGTTCTACACTGTTATAAGCGTGCGCATAATCATATCGCAAAACACGGTCGTAAGGACGAAATTTGTAATAAGTGTAGTAGTAAACATAAAACCAATGAATGCAAGACAAAGTTTGTTAACTGTATCAATTATTTCGATATTGATGAGAAAACTAATCTCAGAGTTTATGTTAACCACGCAACGTTCAATAAAAAATGCTCATGGTATAACAGAATGATTGAGAGAGAAGAGAGCGAAATTGATTATGAATTGTAGTAATTAGGCTACAGCATAACGTTATATTTAAACTGCCAAGGCTAGTGAAATAATTTTGAGCGTGTAAAAATTCTAATAAATCAAATAACGCCCGCAATAATGTGTTTGTCGGTAACACATTTCACTGAAAATATATTACAGAATAAAATACAGATTAATGGTTATAGGACAGCGCTTTGTGATAGTAATAATAGTCGAACAGGCAACGTTAAATTTTATATAAGAAATACTAAGTTCAAAATGAAAACTTACAAATTTATAAATGGCGCATTACGTTTTATAATAAAAGATTCAAATTTAATATTATAGAGAATTTATCGTTCGCCTTCAGGCAATGATACTTTTATTTGAGGGGATTTGAAACTTTAGTGAATGAACTGCAAGATATGAGTGGCTTACAACTGATTACGAATGATTTTAGAACAATCATTATTATACGAATAGATGCAATAAAAATTGAAATAGACGGTCAATGACATCCCTTAAATACGGAACCGTTCTGTGATATCCCTAAAGCTAAATTTTGATGTAAGGGCATTGTTAAGGACTTAACATTGTTTTGTATTTTTATAAGTGAATTTTAAGTTTCTAAGGAAATGTATTTTATATGATTTTCTTTGCAGCCGTATGGGTTAGCATTATTACCTTATTTTCATTTAGAATATTACTTTATTTTCATTTTCATATTTATTTATTTTGCTCTCTTAGAATATATCCAATTTTATTTTAATATGTATGTACATTACGCATTGTATATGTATGCAAGCCGGCCATTCACATGACTCTAGCTAAAACTGCCTAATTTAAAAATCATTCAGTGCAACGTCGTCGAATAAATAATGGGAATTTTCTTAAAATTTAATATACACAAGCACAGGCAGTCTTCTCCCGCGCGACGATCGAGGTATTAGCGATCGTGCACTCTCGGTCACCTTTCGTACCTCGTCGTAACGTCTACACTAACGTCGTCGTACGATTATTAGAGGTTTCTAATATTTTCTAGTTTTGGCGGGAATCGTCGAGGACGTTGTCGTCTATACATTTATTTCTGGCGGGAGTCATTTGGTAAGGTTGTCGAATCGCATGTATAGATTTCTTTAATAAGTACAAATTCCCGATTTTCTATCATCGTCCATCGAGGCTACTGTGTCCGTTGTCGTTGTCTATACATATTTTTAGTCTTCGGTTAAGTTTGTGTCGGAAATCATTTTGGTGAGATTGTCGGCGCGCATGTATAGACATCTTCTACAAGTACGATCACTCCGCTTCTTGTTGACGGTCGTTGGGGCCGCAGCGCCCGTTGTCTTTTGTACGTTTGTTCGGTCCTTTGTCGTATCGGGACTTAGAAATTTTTTCATTTAGTTGCTCGTCGTAGCGGACGAGTTTCACGGACCATTTTTTGATATATATTGTCGGCATCATCGCTCCGTTTTACTTGTCGGTGCGCAGTTCGCACATTTGCTGGCTACTGGCTTTTTCCCTTCTTTGGGGCGCAGTAGCAGAGAGCTAAAGATTGCACATAGCGTATTATTTCAAACGAGAACGCCTGGGTAGCTGTGACATTACTTTTGTTTTGAGATCGGCTATTATCGCTACTGTCGCCCTCGACCAGGCGTTCAAGCTCTAAGAGATAGGGTGGGTTCCCCTATAAATGTGAAAATAACGAACGTATTTGGTTCAAGTACAAATACATGCCAATAATACAGGGCCAAGTCCCTTAGGCAAATTTAAAACAAGGAAAATATATTAGGCTCCCGGAAAGGGACATATAAATAAGCATAGCACCGAGGTGCGCTTATAAATTTAAGAAATAAATAGGGTTGGCTCCCCTATAAAAAGGTAGTGGTGCATGCAAACAGATACAGGCATTAGTACATGCCTCTAACAATGCTTCTGCGGAAGCATATAAGAATCATACATATACACATGCTAATGTACATTACATGTATAAGAGAGCTCGAATAACTGCAATTATTGCAAATATATACATCTTACGTACATCGTAACTGTACATAGGCAAGAGTGGAAACCGTGTACACATTTTATTTTTAAATATATTTTGTTTGCGCAAGCGCATTGAGTTTCACTGTACAACCTTTCCTCTAGTAAATAAGCGAACATACTCTACACTTACTCTACAAGTAAGTATTGGTCAAGTAATTCAGGAATTTACGAGCAGGCTACAGCGGCGCTGTTCTTCAAACCAGGAGAACGTAACAGGCATCTAAAATTACATCATGCAAATATATAAATTATGATTCAAAGAAGTTTATGACTAATTTACCTAAATATGGTTAGAATAATTCTATTTCCCATACTAATCGTCTACCTATTGATTTGATTTCATCTAGAGTATGAAATTGTTGATGTTGTATTGTTAGTAAATGTTTGTGTTTGTGTAATTTTTAGATCCTTGTTTTTTCTGTTTGTATAGCACGCATGCCGCACACGAAGTGGACACAGCCATTCTGAAGTCGCTGCATTCTTTGACTGTCTTGTTTTATTAAAGTTAGATAAATAGCTTTACAAAGCAGGGATCTTGTCGCCCAATCGAACAACTTTCTATATATAAAAATTGATTTTAAACCTATGACGGCCTTCCTAATCATGTTTGAGGTCTTTTCATGCAAGTAGAGAGAAGAATAGATATTTAAACCTAAGCTCTTCACCCACTTCAAGGGAACAGCCTTGTAGGCCTCAATATACGTAAATGTCAAGATTGGATAAGATTCTAACTTTGGAATTTCTTGGACCAAAAACAAGCAAAAATAAAGTTGGGTGTTGTCTGCATATAAATGATATCCACAATACTTTACGACGTTGGGAAGGTAGTAGTATAGACGGAAAACAAAAGTGGACTTAAGATGGCTCCTCTTGGCAATCCGCAAGATATACTGATCTTTTCGGAGATACGATTATCTAATACAACTTACTGCATACTATTTCGCAAGTATGACTCTATAAGTGTCACTGCAGATGGATTACAACCGATAGGATCCAAAATACGCAACAAGATGTCATAGTGAAATGTTTCGAACGCTCTATTAAAGTCTAGAGTGGAGTACATCATACGCAGCGTGCGACAACGCTGTAGTATAACTATGCCCTGGTCGAAAACCAGACTGATAAGTAGACAAAATGTTGGTTCTGCCGATGAATTGACACAGTTGATCATTTACGCAACGTTCAAATATTTTCGAGGGGGCAAGTGAAATACTAATACGGTTCAAATCTTTCATCTTTAAACTAGGGTGATTGTTGACTTGTAGAAACGAACAACTTGTGTTTATCAATTTCAGATTATTGCGCAATATTTTGTTAATTTTTTTGTAGAAAAAAATCGATGGTTTTAAATTTTTTCAATAAACTCATGATATTAATCAACTTTGTTCGTCATAGCTCAGCGTAATTTATAAGAATGGAATTTATTCTACAAAATAAAAATAAATAAAAATTACGGTCCTTACGTTAAATATTTTCAAATGATGTTTTGGAAACGTTAAACAACAACAAATATTTGTGACGGACTCGTTCTGCAATCTTAACGTATTTCTATTGAAAAATCTTCGTAATAACTAATTTGCAGGAAACCCGATAAAAACTACGTTGACTTTTCTAACAAAATATGGTAAAGAACGTTAACTAGATACCAAATGATTTTAATCTTTGACATCAAGCACCAACATTGTAAATGATTTAATTAAAAAATATTAGCAACTTATTTCAGTTCAAATCGATTACAATTAATCTACAGCATTGCAATTAAGAGCGATGCAGACGAAAAACGTTAACGAACAGGCAAACCAGCACAGCTCTCATTATGGAAAATCAATATTTGCATCTACCAAATTTGTTTGTTTCTATGTTCATGAAATTTGTAAAATTAATTGTATAACCATGAGAATGGAAGAGGATGCAAGATAGTGAAGAATATACACTAGGGTGACAGAATAAAATAGACACCAGGTAAAGCGGTATAAATATGAAAACAGCTAAATTCTAAGAACGAATTAAGAACTTTCTCTTGTCATTAGGGTAGGGGTAGATGTATCGGAAGGAATTCGTCATAGTTTAGTATCGTTACAACTATGCCTCGCTTACAAGGTTCGAGTGATATTAGCGACTTCGCTCGGGGTCCCATTGTTGGCCAGAGTGAACGCGGCGCTTCGCAACGTGAAATAAGTAATTTTTTTAATATTCCGTTGTCCACAGTTAACCGTGTGATTACACAATTTAAACGCAAGGAAAAAACAACAGCGGAGTCGAGACCGGGTCGTGCCGGACCTTCTGAAAGAAGTAAAAGGGTGCTTGTGCGCGAAGTGTTAAGAGAACCGCGAAAAAGTACAGCTGAGCTTGCGGCAACTTCACAGAAAAGTCAGCTCACCGTTCTGCGATACTGTCATTTTTTCAGAAGAAAGCAGATACTGTCAATTTAGTAATAGTGGTCGTACATGGGTATGGAAACGTTCGTCACAGCAACTGGATGTCAATTTTTTGCATCAGACGGTGAAATACGACGGTGTGAACATCATGGTGAGGGGCGTGATATGCTATGGTAGAAGATCGCAATTAGTAATCTGCGACGGAAATATAAATGCGGCAAAATATATCCAAATATTAACAGAAGGACTACTACCGATATTCGACAACGCCATTTTATCTAAAGAAGACGCCACTTTTATGGAGGATGGAGCACCCCTCCACAAAGCAAGAACAACAACCACATGGAAAGAAGAACAGGGGATTCGGATTTTACCATGGCCAGGCCAATCACCAGTCATGAATCCGATAAAGAATGTTTGGCACATAATCCAGACAAATATGGCGAAACGACCCCGAAAACCCAGCAATAAGGAAGAACTCGTGGCAGCTGTTACAGAAGAGTGGTTAAATATTCCAGGAGACACCATTAATCATTTAATAGATTCTATGCCACGACGACTCACAGCACTTCACGCAAGTAAAGGTGGATCGACAAAGTATTAGTCTAATTTAAAAATTTTATAATATTTTGTATATATAACGAAAATAGAATATTTTTTTTAATTAGTAAGTGTCTATTTTATTCTGTCGCCCTAGTGTAGATATCACCATATCAAAAGAAGCTTAAATTCAGACCTACTTTTAAAATTCATAATATTTAACATTTAACGACGTTTTCAAAAATTATCTCAAATTCGAGTTTTTCTATCATAATATAGCAAAATATAATAACACGTTAATAATTTGATGAGTATTGTTGCGAAAGGAACTCATCCATTTTTATTTCATTTGAAGGTCTTCCGTAACTGTCGAAACAAAGGGGCGATATAAAACTGTTTAAAGAATGTTTAATTTTTCTATAAAAAACATAGCTGCAACCTCCGCCTTGCATGAGATAACAAATTGAATTTGTTCTTTTTTTTGAATAACCTTGAACTCATTGTAGAAAGAGGTATATACGTATTTATCAAATATATGTAGAAAATGTTTGATAGTACTTTGTAACAAACTCTATCATCATTGTCAAGAAGAAAGGACACAAATCAAAATTAAAGGCATTTAGACGTATGGCATGTTTAATTCCAAGTTTTAGAAAAATTATCTACCATCGTATAGTCAACACACAATAACATCTTGCATACTCACCAATAACACAATCATCTTCGAATTCTTTATAAGGCGGTTTGCAATTGCATGTGGCGTTCGAACACTCGATATATTCATCATCTCCAACCGTATTATAACAGTCTACATCCTTAGTGCAGTTTCGAAGCAGGTCTAAACAAAATGATAAATAATTTGTCAATGACAATGTCAAGAATTTCTCAATTGCATATTACTTGAGAAGGTGAACAGTCACACCAACTCAAGCAGCCATTTTGATTTATGACTTTCCGCAAAATATGCTTGGTACAATAGCTAATATTATACCTCGTGTACAAAACATTCAATCCAAACAATTCCAAATTTTTAAAGAAGCTTCTACATGATCAAAAAGGACATTGTCATCACTGAGAAACGAAGCTCATTTTGAGAATTTAATGAAATAAATGAATTTTTTTTTCTGCTATTTCTGCTTCCTTCTATAAACAAAGACATTTAAGTGTTGGTACACTTACTTCATTTTATCAAAATATAAAACATAAGGAATGAAGTAACAAGAAGCAAATATCAAAAAAAAGACAAACAATAACTTTGTAATCTTAGAAAAGAACGTAAGTCCAATCAAAAGCCGAAGTCGTAAAATATATACTCACTAATATGCCGCGCGCATCTTCTCGTCTCCTGTTTTAAATTATATCTTCTTCGGCAGAAGCATTGATTATGGAAACACTCGGCTCCGTCTCCGAGATTCCACGTACATTGAACATCTTCCAGACAGGGCTCGCGCAAACCTTCAACTGCCAACAAACATGTCGCTTTTCCTATGATGTAGCCCTTTTTGCAAACGCACTGATTCGCGTAACACTCGCTATTCTGAACGGCTATGCAGTCCTCGCTCTCTTGGCATGCATCTCCCAAAGCTACAATAAAAAGAGCCGGTTATACTTGCGAAAAAAATATCGCAGGCTTTACCTCTGTTGGGATAACAAGCTTCTAAATGCGGGGTTGTGCCTTCTTTGCACCTGCAAACCTTGCCCACGCATTCGGTGTTAGGAATACTGGAACATTGTACGTTTTCTGAGCAAGGGTAAAATAACTCTGGAATCACTAGAAAAAATAGGAAAAGTATTTTAAGAACATTATAAAACCTGGGCAAAATTGGCAATAACTAACCATCCTTCTATCCAGTTTATTCAACCGTTTTGTGTTTTATATTACTTCATCTGGAGAACCATAAACATTTTTAAGAGACCATGCAAGCAAAGAAGTGTGCATTTTGAACATCATCACTTTACGTACAATACTTAGACAATGTGAAAAATGTTTGGAAATCCAAAAGCAAAACTTTAATTTCTTGGACTTATAGCTCTAAAAGTCTTAGGTTCTTAAAATTCTTTAATTTGCGGTTGATAACGTTTACTGATGGTTTTTGTTCTTGTGTTAGTTTCGACTGCTTCATTAAGATTTCAAACAGAAATTTAAGTTACAAAGGAGATGCCAAATAAGTTTGCAGATAGTAGCGGTTGCGCTAACAAGTAAACAACGTTGGCTTTAAGGCACGACGGTCCAAAGGAATTACATTAAGAACAGTCTAAGAGAATGATTGATCTGTTATACATTTCGAGACTATGTTGTAAAGAGAATCTTACGGCAGAGACAGCTAGGTTTTATTTTATAAAAAGAATTAATTTATGATAAAATACCGTAGAAAAAACTTAGCTCTAAGCGCCATATGCATTGAATCTGCCCATCTTAGAGGATGCGATATTCTTTAAAACTTACGAATGCCATAAATAAATCTTGAGCAAGATTTTTCCAGTCACTGAATTCTGTAGTTCATTCCAGTGTACACAGCACCGAAGCGTTGAGTAAGATAGACTTATAATTTCCACGTTTACTATTGACAAGTTGCCAAGGTGGATTTACATATGACGAAGAACCGGTTTCCTTGAGTATAAAATTTTTGTTAAGTAAAATGTAAATAAATGTAAATCTAGACTTCTTTATACTGGTATTTATTTCAAAACATGCAAAAATTATAATTGGGTACAAATAATTGCATTTATATTGTTTTTTTTAACGTGTTGTTCAAATAATTTTAATTAGAACTTAATTTACTTAAGAGATTTTAACGAAAGTTATCTTTGAATTGACGTTTTACATTTAGAATTTGTTATTTAATTTAGTTAGATTTTGGCAGTGTGATACACACGCTAATTGCGGCGCCATCTACTTCGCACTTAACGCGAATGGGCTATATAGTTCCATAAATACTATCCAAACATTTGCAATATACACTCACGCAGAAATAAAATCTTGATAAAACAAAAGTACTGCCCTTAAATTCATATCTAAACACTCATTGCTGCCATATACAATTTTCAAATTGCAGTAACCAAGTCTTAGTATACACATGAAATGTATGCTCTTTGAACGAAGTTACATATCTAAATAAAGTCCTAAATTACACGTACAATCTAATACAGAATACATAATTTCATCATTAATTTTGATGTGAATATTAAACGTAGTAGCATTACGAATTTTGGTGCGATCAAAAAGTATACACAAGTTTTCATCGTACTAATATGTTTTAGCGATACATCAATAAGCATTTGAAGATCATTATTTATTTTAGAAACAGACTCAGGCTTTCTCGTCATTAGGAGAATAATAAATTTGCAAATCATCAAGATAAAGTTGGTATTTGCAGTGTTCTAAGCATTGTAATATTAGTTTTATAGATAGTATACAATAAAGGATCGAGAATGTTGCCCTAAGGAACGTCATATATGTACAATGGAAACTAGGGAAGACAACGAATCATTATATGCAGTCGATTTCAGTTCTATTTAACAAATATGAAATTAAAAACAATATAAAATTATCACGAACGCTATGTTTCGAAATAGTAAGTAAAGGAGAATGATTAACGGTATCAAAAACCTTTGAATAATCTAATAATTTAATTTAGTTTTGAAGAACGGAAAAGCTTCCAAAAAAGTCGCAATACAGATACCTATACCATATTTAAATCTCAGTACATATATATAACAAATTAAAGCTGAATTCCAAAACTAAACCGAAACAAAGGAAAGAACATATATTTATTGGGGATAGAACTCTAGTAGCTTAATTTGGATGTAAACTGCTTATAACATAATTCAAAAATGTCCACCCCATTAGAAAGACGATTCAACTCCCTTGCAGCCAACTTCAATAAATGAAATGGTTTTACATTTAACAACGCTCAAATCATATTATGTTTACACCAAACAGAGATGTTATTGATATCTAGAGAGATGAGATAGAAAGAAACAATTTTCATCTACAAATAATAGAAATCTAGAACAGTTTATACGATATTTGATGTTCTTTATGAAAAGAATAAATAACATGGAATCCAGCTAGCTACCAGAGGTCACTCAGATAGGGTGTAATGTATGTATGTACATACATACATTTAAATAAGGCTCGAAAGTTTTTGTAGATGTTATAATACAATATATTAATACTATTTTTCTTATATTTCCTAATTGCATAAATTTTCTTCTTCAATAATTGTTTAGTACCACGAAAGAACCAAACCGAATAATTACCATTGCATACTTAATACTTAGGTATATAAATATAACTTTCATCGTACGAAATAAAATAGAAGACGTTTACACATAGCAAAATAACATAAGTACCAAATACTTAAACCCAATTAAAGGTATAGAGATAATTAATTAATTGATAGGGCGCTTTAGTAAAATTGTATCCGTAACCGGAGTCGTTAGCGGCACGAATCACGTCTTCACCCAGTGAAGCATCTATAATCAACGAAGGGCGGTGAAGATCAAATGGCAGTAGATCAGTTTCACGATTCCTAACACAAATATTAACATAAAAAGCAAAAATTAATAAACTAAACTAATAAAATTATTTGAAGCAAATCCAGAAATATAATAGAGCCGCAAACCTTCGATTCCATCGGAGTAGGTGCATTGTAAATAAAATGTCAACCAACATCATCAATACGCTGTACCACACCAGGCATATTACAATCATTGGCAACGCAAAGTCGAACCAAAATAAAACAACGAAAACCAATCAACTTTTTTGAAGGTGATATTCGAAATTATAAGAAACAACTTCATTATTGAGTCATTTGCTTCATTTATTGGTCTTGGCCAACTTAATGTATTATTACGGGTATAAAAATATATTTTTCGAAATACATAATTTGAAGCTGCTTATGGTTAGATACAGAAAATGTAATCGAATCTGCTATATTTTTAACATAAATTTTGTTATCTAAAATTTTAGACTTTTTGTATTTTTTAGTTAATAAAATTTTAGGGTTGTGATGCGTTGGTACAGAAAATATCAAAAGTGCATTAAGAAATAAGACAATTTTGACAAACAGATCCATTTTTTTTCTAGATCTCTAATTAACAAAAACACTTGATATCAAAATATCAGCTCAGTTAACCCCACCGACATAAGTAGACCACTAAATTTTCACATTTTTTAGGGTACAGATCCAGATGTGACATCGTGTAAAAAATGCTAAAAAGAGTCAATCTTACATGTCAAACACGTCTTCCCATCTTCAGAAGCGACAGCTTCTTCAATACAATCGCATAATCGTTGACCTTCCTTGATGACGCATTCAGAATACTCGATTAGACAATCTTTAGCGCTTCTACACTCCATTCCCAGCTTTCTTATTCCTACAGAAACGACCTGCATCTGGCACCCGTTTTCCGAAACGCATACGCACTTACTCTTAACGCATTTCGAACCGGGCAATTCGCTCTTACACAATTCGTCGTCGTCGCAAGGAATAGTAACGTTTTGGACCGCACCTACAATGGAAACCTGTCCTTAAATTTTTAATTAATTTTTTTCTAGTTACCTTGTTTGCCGCGTGTTAATGGTGCGTTGAAGAGGATGGTCAAAATTAAAAAGTACGAATACATTTTCGCTTTGCACGTTGAATAATTTCGGTTCGCTAGTTCTTAAAAGCGCTGGTTCTTTCGATTTTCGAGCGAATACGTTCAAAAACGTATGATATGTGGTAAAAAGTATCTGCGAAGTTTTTACAGAATTTTTTGATTTTAAACTTGCGGTGTATAAAATTGTATATACTTTTCCTTAGTTTTTAAATTGCGAATGATTTCTTAACCATACGACATACACAGCCGTTCGCAATTAATACGCCGTCTCATGTAGAAAGTAGATATCCATCCAAAGAAACAATAAAAAATGTGAAACTGTATACTAAAAAAGGAATTACATAATTATTACATTATGAAGTGAGGGCAACCTTAAATGTTTCCGAAATCGGCGAGAGATGGCGCATGATTGAAGTGGATTCATTGATCGGCAGGGGAACACTTTTTGTGGCAACTGTCAGAATTTCAGACGTCTACTGTCAATAGTTGTTGTTTAAGAGTGTGCTTTATGTAACAAGTCAGGCGGTTTCGCAATAATCGATAAAATCAAATTTCTTGCAGCGACAAAACATTTCTGGGTGGCTGGGGAAACTGCCACAGAAATTCGAAATATTTTTCTAGAGGTTCATGGCAGATGCACTCCATCATTTTCGACCATCAGCTTCTGAGTGAGTGTGTTCAAACGTGGCCGCGCAAGCATAAGTGACGAACCACGCAGTGGACGCCCAAAACCGCTACCAACGATGAAACCGTCGACAAGATTCTTGATGACATGTTAACCGATCGCTGACTGAAACTGAAACAGATAGCAGAGACAACAGGCATCTCAATAGAACGCGTTCGCCATATCCTACATGAAATGTTAGGTATGAAAAAGTTTTCGGCGCGATGGGTACCGCGTTTGCTCACACCGGAGCAAAAACGAAATCGGGTGACCGTTTCGGAGGAGCACCTGGTTAGAATCCGACGCAATCCAAGGAATTTCTTCGTGCGTTTCGTAACCGTGGATGGCGCTTGGATCCACCACTATATGCCGGAGACCAAGGAATAGTCGAAGCAGTGGCGAGCGAATCGGCTCCGAAGAAAGCAAAGACCGTTCTATCGCCCGGAAAGGTGATGGCGACAATTTTTTGGGATTCCCAAGGTGTGATCCTCATTGACTATCTGCACAAGGGAAGAACGATCACGGGACAATACTACATCGATTTATTGATCTGCCTCGATGCAGTATTGAGGGCGAAACGGCCTCGTGTGCAGCGAAAAAAGTGCCCATCCCGCATCGTCGTTTCCAAATTGAATGAATTGCGCTAATTATTGAATTGTATTGAATTAGTCTCTCATCCTCCATATTCACCGGACCTAGCCCCCAGAGACTTTTCACTATTCCCAAATCTGAAAAAAATACTGGGAGGAAAGAGATTTGCCTCAAATGAGGAGGTCATCGCCGCTACAGATGGCTATTTTGCAAACGTCGAAACAACCTACTTTTCGGACGACTTGAAGAGACTGGAGCATCATTTGAAAAAGTGTATTGATCTTCGACCAGATTACATCGAAAAATAAAAAACCACACCAATACCGTGTTTTTCTTGTCGATTCCAGAAACATTTCAAGTCGCCCTCATACATTGCGCACCATTACGAAGTTTTTCAAAAAAAATATCAAGATATCAACAAAAATTACTACATAAGTACTATAGTTCAATTAAATGTATGATAAAATTTCATCACGTATTATTGCATCCTGAGCGACTCTCAAGTCGTAGATTGATTAATGTCTGTAGAGGGTTTACCGATCATGGTACCTAGAATGTAATATTTAATTTGTAGTTTCCTAAGACATTGCCGCCTCGAACACGCATGTTTTTATGTGACTTGCAGTACATAGCAGTGAATGTACATCATTCATAATTTGCATCGATACCACCAACGACAATCCAGTTTTATAGCGAAATTTGCAATATATCTTGGCATCATTATCATATAAATTGGGAAATTCATCCAATGGTCTCCTTTTACCGTTGCGGACGTTCAGCATACTTAATAATTATACGCTTGCCTAATATAAGGATCCGCTTGGTATTAACTATGGAGGTGCTGCGTACACAATACGAACCTGGCGTGCTAGAAGACATCCCAACTGTAATAATTAGTTTTCAATCGGCACAAGGTCCAATTACTATTACAATAGCCTATGAAAAATTGTTTTGTTTACTTTATTTAAGGTGGAAATAGAGAAACAATGACCGCAATAGTGTTTGAAATACATAGCGCCATGTTCATTCAACACCGGCCCGCGAGCGCCACCAGCTTCCAATTTATTTTGATTACATTGGAAAATTTATAACGTAAGTAAATCATACAAAGTAATAATCAGATGTTTTTATTCAACGTTCAATTAAGAAACACAATAGCTGACATACATAATGAAATTAAAAACCATAATTATGATTAATGAGATTTATGCAGCCGTAACTTTCCACTTACAATTATTCGCACTTGTGAATCAAGTTTACTAGTGGAAATTATCAGCGTCGTGTTCAAATGTTTATCAGCTAGCCTTAATCTGTGAATATTTTTGTATATTTCATTCTGGAAAAGGTAGTTCCGAATGAGAAAATGTATCCAACTAACGAGGCGAATAGAAGACATCAAGTTTTAGCAATGAAACTTTTATTTAATTTGCAACAAAATATGTAAAAATAAGATTTAGAATTTATATATTAGAAGCATCCAAAGCTTCAATGGAAAACGGAGTCTCAGTTTGTTGACTGAATGTTTGGCATGTATTAAAATTCACCAAATACTTTTCGTTCAAATACAGTTGTCGAAAATGTTGCTAAAATCTCCATATTAGCGCTAAAATATTAGTGAGCGTATACATCTAACAGAATGTTTGGAAGATGTGCGGAGTAGTGAAAATGAAAAGGCTATAAGTAGTTCGGAACTACGTCATCTTTTAAAAAAAGAAAAATATTATTGTTGTCCCAACATTTTTCTTACTAAGGGTACTAAGTTACTATAGGATCAAATAGGACGCCCGGTAATGTAAACAAGCTTGCACCACGTACAATTCGATAATGTAAACAGTTTAGGGTACCGGTTATTTCCCGATTTACGTGCGTAATTGAATCGACGAAAAGAATGTTTACGTAAACGTTTACAGCGCCAGTTGTTCCCCGATTTATGTATGAGATTCCTGTAATCGTTTGCTCTCGTGCAATAAAGTACTGTACAGCTAAAATCACGCCAGAACAGACATGGTACCCACGTCCAAAGCACATTTTTAAAATTAAGTGACAAAGCGAAAATCATCGACGAGATTAAAAAAGTTGCGGGGGTATCTAAAGCCGCAATCTGTAAAATTAAGTGATTCAAGTCACAAATTTTACAACGTGTGTCAGGTACATACGGAGGTCCGGGAAATCGCAGAACTTTAAAGAATGCCCAAGCACCTAGAATGGAAAATCGTCTGTCTAAATGGTTTTTAAAACACAGGGATAATCACGTTCCAATTTGCGGTGACTTAATTAAAGAGGGAGCAAAATTACTGAATGAAAACCTAAAAGAGTCCGAAAATTTTGTAGCCAGTGATGGCTAGCTAAAAAGATTTAAAAGGAGGTATGGGATTCGACTGCTATTGATATCTGATGAAATATTATGGGCACCATCACAACTACTGCAACCGTTTAAGGAAAAGTTAATGAACATTTAAATGAGGAGCAAATATATAATGCAGATGAAACCCGGTATTTATTGGAAATTATTACATACGAAAACCTATGTTGCATCGTTTCTAGCGTGCACTAATGCACTAATGGTACATACAAAGTAACGCTACTAGTAACAGGAGAGGCAAAAATACACGTTCATTTAGAAATTTTAAGAGTCCCGTTGATTATAACTGTTGAAAATCCGCTTCGATGACCAAAGGCATATTTCTGGAATGGTTACAGAAGCACTTTGTCCCTCAAGTATATCAATAAAACTGTAATAATAAGTAATGTAATTTATTGATATATATTCAATCTGTGGGTGAAAGATTTCTTAAATCGTCTAACAAAGGCGGTATTAATCTTGGATAAAGCACCAAGTCATCCTCCAGAGGAACAATTGGGAAGCAACGATGGCTCAACTTTTATTATGTTCATGCCGCCCAACGTAACTCCACTTATCGAATCGATGGATCAAAATGTAATAAAAATTACTAAATTGTGATATCGAAGATTTTTACTTTCGTCTGCGTTATCCAAAAATCCTAAAAACATTTCTGAATCCTTAAAGCAAGTAATGTTACCTGAAGCAATTTTAAATTTAGATATGGCGTGGAGCGCCCGTAATTAGCAAAACAATCAGAAAGTGTTGGAAACATTTGCTTTACTCCAGTGATGATTATGACGATGAAGACAATGTACGGCTAACCATCATTAGAAAACAGTTACTACCTAATGACGAAGTTGTTGACAGTGCATAATTGGACGTTCTCAAATTATTAAATGCAATAAATCCCGATATTGTTTGCACAATTACCGATGTTAGTTTATGGAATGACGATAAAGAGATGGATGATGCACATGAAGAGGAAGATCAGGTGAATGAAGATGATGACCCTCTGATTGGAAAAAATATACAGTGAGTGACGCGCAAACTGTAGGAATTTTTAATCAAGCGTTAGATTGGGCTGAAGAAAAAGACATATTGCATTCCGATATTTTAGTGCTCCGTAAACTACGGGCAATGGCATTAAAAAATACCAAGTAAATTTACGCAAACAAAAATAGGATATTATTTTCCAAAATAATGTCAAATTTATTTTTAATTTTTTAATATTGTATGTATTATGTTATTCATTGTTCATAATTTATTTTTTAATAAACATACATATCTTCTTTTAAGCAATTTCTTTCTAAATAAAATAAGGTTCGCTAATGTAAGCTTTCAGTAATGCGAACAGTGCTTGGCTGATATCGTTCACATAATCGAGCGTCTACTGTATATTGAAAATCACAGAACCCCGTAACCTAGGCTTTTAAAATTACTTACTCTCGGCATCATAAAAATAGTCATATCTGTTATCATTGCGACGATATGACGTCATCGATGATTGATGAGGATATCCTATAAATTATATTGCATTTTTACATACAACCTGTTTTTATGTGTACATATATGTAATAATGTTGCTAAGTGTAATCAGAAAATTTTTGAGAGTCGAATTTAAAATGAGTAGAAATGTAATACTAAGTAAAGAACAAGTAACAAAAGATAATTATTACTTAACATTAATTAACTAAACTTCAATGTACTAAGTCTTCAAACTGCTCCTCATGACTGGCCATAACTTAAGCGAGTATAAAAGCTTTGAACTGATCAGTTATTTGCTTTACGGGGTATCAATCCGATCTCGTGGCAAATTCCAGCTTGATATCTTCTGTTATTCGATCTATTCATATATTACATATTTTGTTCTTCAAATGACCCCGTAAAAAGAAGTCCAATTGGGTTAGATTCCGGGATCTAGGAAGCTATTTAATACGTCCTCGATGACCAAACCATCTTCCAAGAAACACGTCATTTAAAAATGTTCTTACAGCAGGTTCATGATGAGATGGTGCCCCATCCTGTTGAAACCAAATATCTTACGGGGCACGTTGTTATCATTGTCACTGAGAAACAGTAGGAATTAACTCATCGCATTAAAATTCCAAATAGCGTGTAGCAATGAGAATTTCCTCAAAAAATATGAACCAATGATACTTTGGCCAATTAGTCCTATCCAAACATTGATCTTTTTTAGATGTAAACGAGTGTCGTGGGTTGAATTAGGACTGTGTCTCGACCAATAACGTCAATTGTGTTGATTTATAGTTGCATCTACACAGAATGTAGCTTCGTCTACATTAATAGTGATAAAGTTGTGATTATTCTTTACTATGACCTTGATTATGTGTACCTACCTGAACAAACAATATTATTTAAAAAAACGTGGATTTCGTTCACAACGTATCATTGCGTTTTAACAGAACTCCAGCCGCCGATCAAAATTATCTTCTGTCAATTCGTGCAGTATGAGCATCTTATAGGGATGTATTTAAAAAAGAAAATGCACGACTGCTTTTTGACATACGTTATTATATAAAGCCAATGACCTAGTGGATTTTCTTCCAGGTTCAACAGCATATTTAACTTTTGCTTATCCCCTACCTGTGAACGTCAAGCCCTAGATAAACCTCTTACATGTTCCATCTCACTGTATTTTGCAATAATTCTACTAACAGCAGACTGTGTGATTGGATATCTTTCTTTTATACTCTAATAAGCAATGCACAGACCTCATTCTGACTCTTAATTTTATCGCCATAGCCTACCATCGTAAGAATCTCAATTCTTTCCCTCTCCCTTAAACGAGTTATTTGGAAACATTCATTCAAATAACATAACAATCAACATTGAGTAAATAACTGACAAATGTAAAACATGAACCTTGTTGTGGGCTCCGAGTGTGACGTGCATATAAACGAGTGGGGTGAATGAGATCATCGATATACAAAAGCACACATAATTCTATTACATTTGTATTTCAATAAACAATATCCTTCAATATTTTATGCTTTCTTTAAATTTTGTTACCTGTTGAGTTCAATTAGTTATGATAAATTAGAGCTTTCAAACTTCCACAATTTTTTGACACATAAAAACCGATTGTATGTAACAATGCGATATAATCTAGAGAATGTACTTTAAAAAAAATCATCGATGACGTCATATTGTCACAATGATAGATATGATTGTTCTTACGATGCCTAAAACCTTAAATTTCGGGTTTCTGTGATTTTCAATATAACTACAAAACAAAAAATCATGAATTTTATGCGTTACTTTATAATCATTCTGTATAATAACGAAGAGATATTTGCAAAAACAGTATTATCTACTGCGGTATGGCTATCAAAGGAATAAGACCGATCACCTTCCCAAAATTTGTTTTCAAGGTTTTATAGATAAAAACACTGTAAACAAGTATGTGTAACAATGTATGAAAATTTCGCAGGCAGTTAGATTGAGCTGACAAGCTATCTCTTTCTGGTATGTTTTTCCACCTGTCTTTATCAGTAAATATCATTGTAACCAGCAATATATATACATAGCAATGTTATTACAAGAATTTACAAACAGCAAAGAAATTTCAACATGTCAGTAGACATCACTGTAACGCTACCCATCGATCTTTGTTATCATGGGTTTTTCAGCAAGGGTGTTCACCGAAACCTGCTGAAGAACGTAAACGGCGAACACGGATTTGCCCACTGGACTCTTGAAGAGGGTAGTGAAGGCATAATAATCGAAAGTCCACTCGTCGGTAGTGATGAACTTCCCCATGACGTCGATGAATTTAACGGTCACAAGACGTGCTTCACTGGTAACCGTGAACTTGGATGCAAGTCTCAAATAGTATCCGTAGTGAACGACAAGTACTTATCTTATTTAATCAACAAATACAAGCCTTATATCTACGCAAGCGAATGGATAGCAGCTCGAGAGGATGCTGCCGCTCAGTATACAATGACCGTAAAGGTAATATCGACCAACGGCGAGCAAATCGTTAAGACTCTTTCACATAAAATAGAAAAGGGCTATGGAAAGGAGTGGTTAAAAGTAAGTAGAACCGCTTAACAGCCAGGTAACGTCATCTTATGCTGACATAAATCTTGTTCCGTTTCAGAAAGAAATTATAATCAAAAATTATCCAGATAACGTTGAGAAGATCGTTTTTACCCATTGCACGAAAGATATCAATAAGTGGGCAGGTCATTATGGAATGAAGATGGCGGGAGCTGTTGTTAAAATATTATTAGACTCGGTGAAAGTTTAATGCTGGCTTAAATTGTTAACGTTTCTCCAAATTTTGCACGTGTATTTTGGAAGATAATAAAGCACTTGTATTTCTTACAGATATCGTTTTACTTCCTCAACAATAAGAAGAAATATTTTTTTATTTATTAGAAACAGACTCAATGTTACGATTTACCTTTTTTTACGCTGAAGAGATTCCTTTCTAATTTAGTTATTTTTTCTAATATCCATATATGTTATTACACCGCATAGATATATATTCATAATAGATTATTGTCTATCTATACCCACCTTTCCTTTTAAGTAACATTAACAATTTTTCTTGAAAACTGAATTTTCATGGTCGTCAAACAACCTTTTGCACACAGGCGCCACAAAACATCAGCGTGGCCCTGTTAGGGAGTTATGTGCAAATATATATTTTTGATGATCCTGTACATTCCGTAACATCACGATTTTAATTATATAATTTTATAAAACCTGTTTTGTTATTTGTGCAGCATATTGCAAGCTAATTAAATACGTTGTTAACTTAAAATAAATTCCAATTATGCAAGTAATTTCGCACTTATGAATAAATTCTCTTTATTTATAGCACGGAAATATTATTCATTTATGATAATTATATCGGATTTTTGTTATTAGAAATTCTCTTTATTATTTGAAGAAACAAGTTAGTGTACAATGCAATAATCTTTATTTTAAAAGATAAGTAACTAACGTGATTTAGAGATATTAACTCAAAAAACAAATCATTCTGCTTTTTTATAGTTCAACTAGGCTTTTAAAGGCGATCTAAGTGCGCCTACCACACATATATATTAGTACAATAATATCAAACGCAGAATATTCAATGTGCAATAGTACATTAAATCGAATATGCCCAGGTTTTATAAAGTCAATATATAGATCGTATTAAATAACAAAAACGCTTCAAATCGTTTATTGAAAAAGAATACAAAAAGGTCTCTTCTTGACGATAATTCTGGTACATTACAGTTATCTATACATACAACCGTATGTCATATCAGCGCCCTCGTACAACTAATATATCAACCAAGTTTAACTAAAATGAATTCTTCACTTTTCAATTGCTACAAATCAAACATAGAGGTTACACCTACATATTTAGAGTTTTAAATATAAACATTTTCAAAAAAGGAATGCATTTATTACGGTCTACAATCAAATCCTATTGCCAATCGCATAAATATTAGGATGACAAAATTGTTAAATCTTTAAATTTGGTATGTATTGCAATGCACTTATGGTACTTATTTTAGAAAATATCAAGAGTACATTAAATAAAATAAGACAAGTTTTTGAGCAATAATGTGCGAAAGAAATATTATCATGATCACATTTTACATCATCAGTTAAGTTTCATCTGTAAATATTTTTATATATTTCATTTTGAAAAATGTTTTTTATACAAATACGTGGTTCCGAATGAACAAATTTATCCAACTTATCAACGACTTAAAATTCTACTATACTATATAAACTATTGACAGTATTATCCTTTAAACAGAGAAGAATATTGTTTTTGTTCCTACATTTTTCGACATTTTTGTAAGTACATAAACATAGTGCAATAACGAAGGAAAATTTGCGAAAACAATTATATCTATTATGGCGTGGCTATACAACCGATAAGGAATACAACCGACCACCCTGCCAAAATTTGATTTCAAACTGAATAGGTCATTATGGAATGAAGATGGCAGGAGCTGTTGTTAAAATATTATTGGATTCGGTGAAAGTTTAGTGATGACAAACCGTTAACGTTTCTTCGAATTTTGCACGTGTATTTTGAAACATAATAAAGCATTTGCATTTGTTACGCGCAGTGTTCCATTTTCTCAACGTATATTCTATACAGAGCAAAAAGTGGCTTTGGTAATTTTATTATAATTTGACAAAATATTTATAGTAACTGAGTAACGAGCATTATCCCTAAGTGATCTTTTTATTTATTAAATCGATTATTGTTAATAAATCACATTTTGTTTTGGTTTCTTCGTGGAATTAAGTGGATGAAAGGATTACTAATTCTAATCTTATTTATGTTATTATTCCAAATGTTTTATTTACATTTCACTTTTGTGGGATTAGAGATACCATTTAATTTTATATTTCTTTAGTTAGTTTTTTCTAATATCTACACATATTGTTTTTATTGCATTATATATGTTTTTATAATAGATCATTGTGATCTATGTAGTATATCTATGTTTAGACTAGAAGAGTTTATTTTCCGGTGTATTATTGATAGACCAACTATCATAATTGAAAGTACTGCAATGATTGTGTATTATAATCCAACAATAATAAACAATACATCCAACAACATTAGATGTCTTAAAACTAAATTATATATTTTAATCTGCTTTTCTCTAAATAATTATATATAACAACTCATAAATACTGTCTACTACAAACTAAAAAATTTCACATTTCGAAATGATAATATTGTTGCTTAGTAATAAGGGATAGTTTGTTCGATTTTAAGTGGTTTTATTATTTAATATAAATTATATGTTGACTTAACAAATCATAGGCAGGCATATTCGATTTAAAGTACTATTGCAGCTTGAATCCTCTGTGTTTCATCACAAAAATAAGAATTATTTGAATTTTTCCGTGTAAAGGTTGCCTTTATGATTTTCATTTGTCAAAGAAAGCAAGAACCTAAAATTATGCACGAAATTGAACTTGACGAAGTGATCTAACTCCTACTATCTAGTTTACTTTTCATTCTGATACTTTTACAAGATTCTATAGCGTTTAGAATTATACGCAAGGAATTTTCAACATTTTTAAGACTAAATAGATAAATAGAAATAATATGAAGTAACTCAGTTAAAATCATAGACAAAGTCGTTTCTATAAATTTGCTCGTATTAACATTTTCCCTTCCATTATCATTTTCCAGGATTGTTGTAGAAATAAGCATATGGTTTACGAAAGATATTTTAGATATCCTAGTAAATCTTGTATATGTATACAAACATTTTTCAATTTTTTAGTTGTTTTCTAAAATTTGCGTCACAGATTATCGTATGCCTACTTTATTCGATTTGATAAGAATGACAATATCTCCTATAATATTTCTGATACATTATATGCACACATAAATGTTAAATGTGTAGCGCCCTCGTACAAACAATATACCAACTAAGCCCAACCAAATAAATTCTCCGCTCTATAGTAACCATGAATCGAGCATAGATGTCAGCCATATTTGCAGATTTAAATACAAATATTTTAAAAAGAGGAACGCCCCTTTCAAGGTCCACAATCAAATCCTGCTACCACACATATATATATATATATATTTGTTTTGTTTATAGGATTAAATTTATTAAATATATACGATAAATACTGATTTCCTGTTTCGGTTAGGATAGCGGATTTGGTTCTCAGTTGAATAGAACTCACTAGGCGTGCACGAAGTAGAACCGATCGAACACGAGCATGACCGAAGCTGCGCCGAACTTATTATAGGCGCGACGCTGACAAATATTTAAAAGAGAACGAAAAACAATAACAGAAATCTCATTATTTAACCCTTAAACATTCATACACATTATTAAAGATACGTGAAAAAGCTAATTGCGGACGTTTAATGTAATAAAGTTTGTCTTCCGAAGAGAAATATGTGTCAATGAACAATTTATATATTGTTATCTCTTGTAGAATACCTACAGTTACAATATATCGTACTATCCCCGAAACTAGAAAAGATAGAACACAGTATTAAAGGAAAAAATTCTAGGAAATTGTCCCAAGAACATGCGTGTAAAATCTCGGACCTCTATCTACACCCTTAAACGAACCACTCCCACAACACATAAGCGCAGAATCGAGCCTACGATATCGAAAATTATGTGATAGAAAAAAGTCATAGGAAGAAATAATGGGAGATCGTCTTCATAGAGCACATACAAATTTTCAGAATTTTAACTACACCCCTAAGCGTGGTAACCCCCAATACTTAAAGGCAGAATCTACCCTCCGATCTCGGAAAGTACAAGAGATACGAAAAAATGTTAAAGGAGAAAATTGTACCAAATCGCCCCAAAAGCACACGTGTAAAATTTCAGGCTGCTATCTGCACCCCTAAGCGAACCACCCTCACAATCCCTAAGGGCAGAATCCACCCACCCATCTCAAAAATTATAGGTGATAGAAAAAAAGTTATAGGAAGAAGTGATTGGAAACCATACCTACAGTGCACATATAAATTTTCAGAATTTTTCTCGCACCCCTAAGCGAGCTAACCGCCAAAACCGAAAGGTATAATCTACCCTCTGATCTCGGAAAGTACAAGAGATACGAAAAAATATTACAGGAGAAAATTGTAGCAAATCGACCCAAACACACGTGTAAAATCGCAGACTTCTATCTGCACCCCTAAGCGAACCACCCTCACAATCCCTAAGGGCAGAATCCACCCACCGATCTCGAAAATTATAAGTGATAGAAAAAAAGTGCACATATAAATTTTCAGATTTTTCCTCGCACCCCTAAGCGAGCTAACCCCCAATACCAAAAAGTAGAATCTACCCTCCGATCTCGAAAAGTACAAGAGATACAAAAAAAGTTAAAGGAGAAAATTATAGTAAATCGCCTCAATAGTACACGTATAAAATCTGAGACTTCTATCTACACCCTGAAGCGGGCCTACCCCACAAAACCTAAAGGTAGAAAGTGTAGGAAATTATCACAGTAGTACTAGACTTGTATTCACAACTTCATAGATACCCCTAAGCCAGCCACTAAGGAACAGAACGCAACATTTTGCTGGAAGTCGTAGTAGAGGAAACCACATAGGAATAAATGCAGTACAACCAATATAACATAATTTGCACATTCAATGAAAATAACGGTGATGCTATCACGGTAGCTCTGTTTACCTAAGAGATCAGATTACTTAGAGGTGTCGCGAAGTATACACCCAAATAGATTGGATTATCCTTCTTCGAATGCTTTTACAATATTTAAGCATCGAATAGTGATAGCCTCCTTTAAGTATTGGGGGTTAGCACGCTTAGGGGTGTAGTTAAAATTCTGAAAATTTGTATGTGCTCTGTGGAGACGATTTCCAACTACTTCTTCCTATGACTTTTTTTTCTATCACTTATAATTTTCGATATCGTAGGCTCGATTCTGCGCTTATGTGTTGTGGGAGTGGTTCGCTTAAGGGTGTAGATAGAGGTCCGAGATTTTACACGCATGTTCTTGGGACAATTTCCTACAATTTTTTCCTTTAATACTTTGTTCTATCTTTTCTAGTTTCGGGGATAGTACGGTATATTGCAACTGTAGGTATTGTACAAGAGATAACAATATATATATTGTTTATTGACACATATTTCTCTCCGGAAAACAAACTTTATTATAGTAATTGTCCGCCATTAGCTTTTTCACGTACCTGTAATAATGTATATGAATGTTTGAGGGTTAAATAATGAGATTTCTCTGTTGTTGTTTTTCGTTCTCTTTTAAATATTTGTTAGAGTCACGCTTATAATAAGTCCGGCACGTCTTCGGTCACGCTCGTGTTCAATCGGTTCTACTCCGTGCACGCCTACTGAATTCTATTCAATTGAGAACCAAATCCATTACCCTAACCGCCAGTTGTTATACCTTATAGTGTTGAGCGATACCTGATTTTTAAATCACGTCGTGAATGGTGATCGTAATTTATAAATAACGGCGATTTTAAACGGTGAACGTTATCACGTTTATGACTCATATATGTATCGTCAAATGAGGTATAGTCGAATGCTAAGATATTTTCGGTTATTTGAATAAGGTTTGATATTCGAATCTCGCGTAAGCGTCAGTCATTAATTCTAATGAAAGCATTTATACATTACATATACAATATTTTTGGGAAAAAACAATTACAGTTTTTGTCTACTTTTTTTGCATTCGCAGGCCGAGTATTTCGTATATTACATGGCAAGAGGACATGTCTATTTTGCGGAGTGTTCAGGCTACAACATTTTAATTATCGTTATGCCAGATATATCTTTTCTACATTCAAACACATTAATCTGTCAAATTTAAATACTCATGAATTTACAAAAGATAACAGTAACAAAAAATATATAATTGCAAATACAATACAAGGTGTAAAGAAAAATATTATAGCCTACATGATTATTCACTTAATAACGTATTTAGTTATTCACGTATGAGTCTCCAATCCGTGATCACCGTTTCATCGTATCGTTACCGCTTGAATATCTACTGAAAGATATTTCACGTATTCGCTGCCAAATCAGCGATCACTGCTTTCTGATATTTATCTTCAAGGGCGTGATCGGCGATTTTCAAATCACGGTGAAAAATTCACCGACAGTGAAATATCGTCCACCACTAATACCTTATGCTCAAGACCAAACAAGGTATCAAAACTTCCTGCTACCACGCATATATAAGATTAAATTTATTAATTATATGCGGTAAATACTTGTTCCCTGTGGCGGCTATTTCTTGTACTTTATCCCAAGACCAAACAAGGTATCCAGATCAAAGAGATCACCATGTTTCGTATTTTTTCAGCATATGATAAAAACAAAGGTTTCAATAAGACGTTCATTTTAATCATATTTATTGTTCGAATACATTCCGTTGACCTGTATAATACTTTTATTTCTTAGACCAGAAATAGCCCACCAACGCCACTTTAGATCTATGAACACATTTCTTTCTCCCAATCTATTTCGAATTATGAAATAACATAAATGGAAGGGTAGTTTATCATATCTCTTTTGTTTCGATATTATTATTGAGTCTATTGTATACAACATGGATCAGTAAGCCATTTCAGCGTTAGCTAAGCAAGTAGTTAGCAAATCTTGAGGAGTTAACTTTTGCAGGATTTCTTCAATAATTTCTAAAGATATATCGAATCATTTAAACTTAAACAATTTTTGTGCTCGTTCTCGCTATAATTGACTTGACGACATACGACTAAAATCGTGCCTTGATTACTCATTTTTAATTATTTTAAAATATAACTGAATGTAAGCCATATAAATCACATCAATTCTTGTCATTTTGCGGGCATTATAGTCATCTATAAATTAAATACACACAAGCAGTAGAACTGTAGTAGAATACCAATTGCATCAAACGAATTCTTTGTTTTTGAGTTACTGCGAATCAAACACAGATGTCGCACTTATTTAGATAATACACATTCAAAAAATTTTTTCAAGAAGAATAATGCATTTACTTACTAAGATTAAATAAATATACTGAACTGATAAATAGTCATAAATGTTTTTTAACCGCAAGTGCATAATGTTTACTTATTCAGTGTTTACTTAAATGTTTACTGATTATACTCGTGATTTCAAGAATAATTTGAAATAATATAAATCAATAATCAGGATTGGAAAAAGTTATTTGAAATTCGCAGCCACGGTGCCCCTCGTTGAGAAAGAGCCGTTTGAGGTCTCTGATTTAGTTTCTGTTTTGATTGGATATCATCAGAGAGTGAGATAGCACAATCCCCGATTACTAACGGTTCTGCGTTTGGCGACATCTGCGCGCCTTGGAAGAAACTAATAATAATAGCTTTGGTACATAAACATATATACATTAAATTTAAATGGAATGATGCTTGAAGAGTAAATTAAAAGTGAATTATATTATATATTATGTTTGCAAGTATTAAAAGAAAATTAGCTATGTTTGCAATCAAAATCATTTTGCAAGACATATTTACATAAAATATTTAGGAAGTATAGTAAAATAAAGCTATTTAATCAGAAATATATATATATATATATAAATAAAGTGCAGATTTTATTATTTAAAAATTCCTATTTCTATATAGTTTATTATTGCCATTAATGGGTTGTGTCAACAAAATACAATATATTTGGTACAATATTAGTTACCTCCCATTTACCACTCTTTATGCCGATAAAGCAACTACACTTCTCACTACAGTTAAGGGAACTATAACAATGTATAAAATGTCTCTTTTTTCCGGTAATAAGGTATAAAAGACCAAACAAAGCAGTTATATTTTACATTTGTACATTTTCGCACTGTCGATGCGTGCACTCTGATCAAACATCTTTAGCGAACTCTTTAAATTTAACCTACACTGTCATCTATTATCCTGGAACAAACTAAAGGATATAGGAACAGCATCGTATAATAGCAATGTCACTTTCGTGATTGTAATGCTTATCCCATCCACCTGTAATACTCCCTAAATAATAATATTCCTAACGCCCCTATGCAAATTTCAAATGTTGCCATTTGCTTTAAATTTACCATTTCTTTTTAAATTACACATCAATACCCTTAACGCGCCTTCCCAACCTCCATTTTTCTTAGACTTATTCAACATCCATGATTTTTACGTTTCCATACCGCCATATAGCGTATTTTATTTTTTTTAGTTTATTATAAAAACAAACGTTTCACTGCATCGTTTATTTTAATCTTACTTATTACTAGGATACATTTTCTTGTCCTCTGCAACACCGTGCCACACCCTCCAGCTATTTACAAAATAAAAAGCACATCATCTTCATAACAACTCGGATCTTCATCAGAACTATCGTCTTCATCAGAACTCACATCATCAGATCTGGCGCAATCTTGATGAACTTTACCAGAACACATAGTCTTCCTTTTATTCCTCTCTCTCAAAATTTTCAATAAACTGAACAATATGCGATAACATAAGTGAAAGGGGAGTACATCATTCGAGTGTTGAGTCTTAAACTGTCTATTATATTTATTGTATAAAGCACGAATCACTACCTTATTCCAATGTTTACATACCAAACGAGCGGTTAGCCAATCTTCAGGTGTTAACTTTCGTAGGATTTCTTCAATAATTTCTAGGGGCATATGATAGCCATTTAAAATTGAACCGTTTTCAGAGTCGTCGTCGTTGGAATTTACTATTTGACTGTCTAACGTCGAACTCGCAGAACAAGAAGTTTTGTCTGATGTCGAATCCAACGAACAAGAAATTCTATTTAAAGTCGAGCCTAGACTCGCCATTTTTAATTCTTTCCAGACTCCCAGCACATTTTATCTCGTAAAAAATTAAACTAAAGCTGTCATCTAACCAGTTACTGAAAATAGAGTAACTGTATATAGTATTAAATCAATATTTTATCACTGCGATGGCGCTGACCGAAATATAAAATAACCGATGCACAAAATATTATTTTGCTATTGTTTAGTCAGAATGTATTGTTATTTTAGGGGTAACTCGTTCGTCCCATTATTTGTTGTTTTATTTTCGTTCCTATAGTGATATTGCTAAGTGTATTGTGAAAACAGACCATTTTTTAGGTAAATGTTAACTGTTGAACAGTTCAAATTGTTATTTGGAAATCATATTCAGTGTTTTCGGAGCAATACGTGCGATATTGTTTTTTACTGCCAGAACTACCAACGTAAATTGTCCCCCAATATAAAAATGGTTGACTCGGATGACTGTTGATTAGTTTTAGATTAAGTTATGTAAATATATCTTAAGTATTAGAAGTAGTATATTATACATGATGATTCTTTTAGAAGGCGTAAATATCCATGTTATTAATTTTTTGTAACATCTTTAAAATATATTTGTGTGGCAATGTAATAGTATAATCAGTTAAGACATAATTGCCGGTGCCATTGATATTCTGGGGACTGTTTTCAATCCGTCATTTTTAAAATCAGCCTGTTAGAGATGAACGAAATATTTACATCATATGAAAGGTTAAAGTTGTGCCCAGATTTTATATTAAGATGCATAGCAAATGGCAGTAATTGTTATTTAATACGCGAATAGTTCCGAAAAATAAAAAACCATAATAAACATTGTCATATCTTGAAAGATATTGATAGTAAACCTATAAAGAGAATTTACTGCTAGAAAACTGAATACAGGAAACCGATATCTGTAAAAATATTCTTGGATTAATTATATAAACAATCATTAAAGAAAAACCAAATCATATTTATATATAAGCAAACGTATCTACAAAATTAATTAACAATATTTAATATAAGAAAGTATTTATTTACAGATGAAACGCAAAATATAGTCAAAATTTTATTAAAAGTTATAAATGTTTTAATATATGTACTTTTACATTTTTACCTTTTAGGTTATTGAGCGTTCTATTAAGAAATTACAGAGTATAAAAAGTCCTTCTCTTACATATATATTCAAGAAATAATCTTGGTTGCACAAGACAAACTGTAAATTACATTTAACTTGTTTCCAATTTTTTTATTTAAACATATATTTATAGCACTTAAAAGGAGATTTCCAGTATTTTAAAGATTTTCTTCCAATAGATCTGGGCGGTTACACTTTGCTATCAATTGAAGAACTCCGAATGCGAAGGTAGATGGTTATTACTATATAACAAACATTCCAGCGTATATCTTACAGTTCCTTTTCCTTAGGGAATTTAAAGGTTCTGTACTCTTCTTGCGCTGTATTATTCTTACAAATTGTTATGGCACGCCAGTGGGTTCCCGGCTGCCACTTTATAGTTTCTTTTGTCCATAGTATACATACTGTAATTTGTCGAAGATGTTAAAATCTATAATCAACAAAATCACAATTCACTTTAAGACGTAAGCAATAACAAACGCTGCTTTTCAAAATGGAGGATCGAATTCTGCGCACTGAAAAACTGGCTGCGTTCAGGAAGTTCTGACGCTAGAAGTCATAACGATGGCGTTTGAGGTGAGCTGCTAGTCTTTTCTTACTTCGTAAATATCGATATTTTTTGCAGTTAAGCAACAATACTGCTCTTTATTTTTGCAACACAAACTTCTATAGAATGTATTTTTATAGGGATCTAAGTCAGAACCAAAAAAAATATTTTTCATTTCTTCCATACATAGATCGCAGCTTAATATGAATTTGTGTTTGAATGTTGGCTGCCTATCCCCACTCTCTGCCCAGCGTTTTTTTTTCCGTTAGGCAAGATGGCGACCGCTAGCTCGAGCGCCAGCACCAAGGGGTCGCGTTCAGGACGCCGCTCGAGCTAGCGGAACTCAGCGCCGGCGGCGCCCGAGCTTCCTGAAGGTACGGACTGTTAATTAAAAATAATGTATTGCCTATAAATAGATTTAATATGTATGTGACTTATAACTATAACTTTTATTATTATTATTTTATTTATTATTATTGTACGTTTTGATTCCAATTCAATAACATATTTTATATTGGTATTGTACATATTTATACATGTTCATAAATAAATACGTATACATGTGAATAAAAATGCTAATAAAAATATACGTATTTTAAAATTTGAGCTATTTGATTTTCAAAATGTTAAAATGTCAATTTTATATTCCTGGTATGCGATTATATTTACAACGATATTTATTCTATTTTTTCCTGTTTAAATGTAACAAAGTTAGGCAAATATATAATACGTATTCTAGTAATAAATTTTAAAACTTTAACATTTTAATATAATACCCTACTATACTAAATAAGTTTA
Source organism: Trypoxylus dichotomus (assembly GCA_023509865.1). NCBI lineage: Eukaryota > Metazoa > Arthropoda > Insecta > Coleoptera > Scarabaeidae > Trypoxylus > Trypoxylus dichotomus. The sequence goes on from CM042081.1 coordinate 28,109,450, forward strand.
TAGTTTTAAATTTCCCGCGTAGTGGTTATTTTGGTTTCACTTCTACAAGAGCGTTTTTTTATTGGCATTGCTTGGATAGTTCATGAATGACGTAGAGATGGTTAAAGTAAGGAGTTTCTTTAAAATTCTGTTAGTCAGTGTTTATTCTTTTCTTAGATTCTTTCAACGTATACAAATACTACACCAATTAAACTAGACCAAACGGATTTTTTTCTTCTAATTCCTACAAATCAAACATGAATGTCGCACCTATCTATGAATTCAACTTTTAATAAACATTTCCAAAAAAAAAAAGAATACATTTACTTACTAGAACTCTTGTTTATAGTTATTTGACCATTTGGAAATACTTTTGGTTGTTCTCTAGATGGCGCAAGGTGTAGATAATATTTTACAGCACCCATGCGCCAGTCAGATACACCCATGATACACCCAACGGCATAGCCCAGCGATATTTCCGAACGGTTGAATAATTATAACGAACATCTACAGAAGGCTAAAACTAAATTTGAAATATTTTTAGCTACAAATACTAACAAATAAATAACGATGGCGAAATACTACAGATGTTCTGCGTAAGGCTCCACAACAAAGGGGTAAATGGCAGGAAGTATGGCACATTGATTTTAACAGTACAGACATTAAAGCAAATATTTGCTTAAGAAAAATTCAATCTCAAAATGTATATGATACACATTTTTATTTTAAACTGAATAAATTATAAAAAAATGTGCAATGTAATAAATGAATTCTTAAATGTTTTTGATATTTCCATTATTAGTATTACATTATATTTTAAATAGTATGTTTACGGATTCAATGTTTGTTTATAAATGTTTACCGAGTATTTGTTATGTCAACAATTCAAGAATAATTTAGAATAATCAATAATCATTCTAGAATAGGGTTATTTGAAATTCAGGGTCACAGATCTTTTTATTGAAGACAGAACCGTTTGAGAATTGATTTATTTTGTTTTATGATTGAATATGATGCCCACCTATAGCACTATCAATTATCTATATATCCTATTCCTAATCCATAAATTTCAAATCGTCGACGCCAATGTTTACATCACTCATAAAATTTAGCGGCCATTTATTTTAAATTATCCAACATCCACGATCCCCATTTTTCCGCAGCGCCATGTTATATCGTGTTTTTGCAGTTCATAATAAAAATAAACATTTCAGTGTAGCGTTTATTTTAATGATACTTATTACTAAAATACATTTTGTTGGCCTCTATAACACTGCCACGCCCTCCTGACTTCTGCATCAGACGCCACATAATATCGATTAGCTCTACCAAAACAGGTAGCTCTTGTTCTATCCTTCCTATTCAGATGTTTCAATATAGTTTTATATATTCTCTTACTCTCGGGGCTCTTCCTGGTTTGTATGAAATAAAGGGAAAAATAGCATAAAGTGAAGGGTAGTGTTTCATATGTCTCCTGTGCTTGGAATTCTTTATTGTAGTTGTTGTATAAAGCACGGGTGACCACCCCATTCCAACGTTTACATACCAAACGAGGGGTTAGCATGTCTTGTCGTGTTAACTTCTGCAGGATTTCTTCGATAATTTCTAACGGCATATGATAACCATTTAATGTTAAACCGTTTTCGGGGTGATAGTTGTTAGAGTGTAGTTGACGCACAACCATAATCGAACCTTCGTTGCCCATCTTTAATTCTTTTAAAATATAACTGATATATAAACGCAGAACGTTGTATTTTTTGCGGGCATTATAGATATTTATAAATATGTGTGCATACTAGCGCCCTCGTACAAACAATATACCAATTAAACTAAATCGAATAAATTCTTTATTTTTCAATTACCGCGAGTCAAACGTAGATGTCACACGGGACTATAGTGTATGAATGGTTGCGTATTTTTCGCTATTTTAATTTTTCAAACCACACAAAAAACTAAGTTTTTCTTGTAATTTAGTGCTCCCAAGAAAATTATAGTTTGTCGATACAGAGATATTATTCTCGACCCTTCGTATGTAATACCTATTCGTACAATGACATTATTCGTAAGGTATCGGTAAAAATTGTATCCTTCACTCTTTGTATACTTTTCAAAGTCGAAAATTTCACTCAAATTGAATGCGAGTGGTACTCTACTTGCCTAGTTGAATCCTCAAACCGAGTGCTATTCTATTGCAACTCATCGGCTTAGTTATTCGTATTATTGAGAAAAAATGGACGAACTTTTATATATGGAATTACTGAATGACACGGAATTGGCGTTATTAGAAACTCGTTTGTGGAACCAACAAATTTAAATTTTCAATGTATGTAACGAAAGAACTTGGCTAAATAACAGAATATGTACTGGTTATCGTATTTCGCTAAAAATTCACAAATACTCACATATCGCTCTAAATAAATGACATGAAAAAACTTAGCATCGCAAATCACTCCTTTTCAATAAAAATTAATAAACCTGAAAATTGTTGTGAATATATCAAATCAATTACCCGATCAACAATATCTTACCATTACCACTTCGGTCGTAGTATAAATCAGGTATAAACTAGTGGAGGACGATATTTTACTGTCCGTGAATTTTTCACCGTGATTTGGAAATCACCGATCACGCCCGTGAAGTTAAATATCAGAAAAGAGTGATCGGTGATTGGGCAGCGAATACGTGAAATATCTTTCAGTGATATTCAAGCGGTAACGATACGATGAAACGGTGACCACGGATTGGAGACTCATACGTGAATAACTAAATACGTTATTAAGTGAATAATCATGTGGGCTATAATATTTTTCTTTACACCTGTCATTGTATTTGCAATTATATATTTTTTGTTACTGTTATCTTTTGTAAATTCATGAGTATTTAAATTTGAAAGATTATTGTGTTTGAATGTAGAAAAGATATATCTGGCATAACGATAATTAAAATGTTGTAGCCTGAACACTCCGCAAAATAGACATTCCCTCTTGCCATGTAATATACGAAATACTCGGCCTGCGAATGCAAAAATAGTGGACAAAAATTGTAATTATTTTTTCTCAAAAATATTCTTGTAAATGTATAAATGCTTTCATTAGAATTAATGATTGACGCTTACGCGACATTCGAATATCAAAGCTTCAAATAACCGAAAATACCTTAGCATTCAACTATATCTCGTTAAGATACGATATACTCGAAGTACATATGAATCATAAACGTAATCACGCTCACCGTTTAAAATCGCCGTTATTTATAAATTACGATCACAATTCACGACGTGATTTGGAAATCACGGTATCGTTCGATACTAGTATAAACGTGGCGCAGCGCAGATGTTCTAGATTGTAGTTCCAAAGCCACAATAGTGTACGGTCACACGGGTTTATTTTTTATTATTATTAATAAGGATTGGTTTGCCGTGCTAAATTTTTTCATAATACATTTATTAAGAGTGATATGAGTACCTATTCTGCTATTTAGCTAATTTGGACAGTTTTAATTAATAAGAAGCATCCATTATGGCAATGGAAAGATTAAACCCTGAATTTGAAAAAGGAAGACGATGTCGATGAAGATTAATACAAAATCTGTTTAATAATATATCAAAAAGTATGCGTAATAGACACTCCGCAAAAAAGTACCTCATAATTCATTTTTGCAGCACAAGAATGATTTTGTGACTAAAGAAGCTTTTAAATATATCCTAATATACTCCTAGAAACAATTACTATAATTATTTAAATAACATAGGGAGCAAATGAACTCATATTCGAAATTTTTATTAAGCACATGTGGTAATAGTTATAAATACAACAAATTAGTAGTGATTTTTTATCGAACGAGTTTGATAAAGAATTGATAAATACACCTTACTGACCTGGCGCATACAAAATTTTATCGCCAACCGCGAAACTTTAACAAGTGGAGATATTGTAAATTATCACATTTTATGATGGAAAAATAACAGTGGCAGGTGATTTCTGTTCAATGTCATGCAATAATGGCTATGTTGATTAATATTTATTGCAGGTAAAATACTTTATTGTACAGTAAGATAAAGTGCTTGCTTACTTCTAAAAATTGTTATGATAATGTGTAACTAAAAATAGCTTAATACTCGATATTGCCACCCCTGGTTCTTATAACCACTCGCATTCGATTTTGCATGGCTTGAATTAACCTCTTTATATAAGCTTGCCCAAATTCTCCCACTCTTCTAATCCCTGTAGCTCTACTGAGGCAACATGGTGGGCCCGTACCATTTGGTGAAGACAGTCCCACAGATTGTCGATAGGATTCATATTTGAACTCACTGCAGGCCAATCTAAAATTGGAATTCCAACCTCATCAAAGTATGCCCGGACGATATCCCTACATGAGGTTATACATTATTGTGCATTAACAAGAATTTGTTGCCTATTATTGGTGCGTATCGTACTACATGATTTTGTAAAATGTCTGTTATATAGTCAGTCACTGTACCTCTGCTTGCTGATACTAACTCTGTACGGCCTGCTAAATCACCACCAAAATTAAGCGTAGGTTTGCTGTTACACTGGGAATAGCTCCCACTGTCTTGTCTGTACACTGATCTACATCTATCTGAGGTGTAAAGATTAAATCTTGACTCATCTGTGAAGAGCATGTTGGCCTCATCATTCATTTCCCAATTGACATGTTCCTTAGCAAACCTTAAGCGAACCACTCAGTGACTCGTAGTAAGACGAGGAGCTGTAACGACTACTCTGGCTTTTATTCCATTCTGACTGAAACTATTACGAACGGTTTGAGTACTTATTCGAGTATTTATAACTCTAGCTAAGTCGATGTGTAAATGCCTTGCAGTTATATGCCTCCGGCATCATGCTTGTAGTTTTGAATAGCTGTCGTCTTGGGGAGTAGTGCAACTTGGACAACCTGGCACCGGCCTTCGTATGTAACCTGTTTCTCTATATCTGGGTTACTGCCCCAGAAATACTTCACTGTTTAGTTCATCAAATTAACCACGCATGTATGAGATCTCCCATCTTCGATTAAAGCAACTATTCCGCCACTTGTTCTGGAGTTAAGTTACTCATTTTGCTTCTAATAACGTTAATAAAGTACTCTAATCGCACATTTTAAAATTTGTGCATATAGGAACATTTTTCAATAAATAACTAAATAAACTATGTGTATATGCACTTTTCTAAAATGTTTCTGCAATAACAAAAAAGAACTTACTCAAAAGCTAGTTGTATGATTTTCTTTGCATACTTATAGTCGGCACAGATATTGTGGAGGTATAAAAAATATCTCGGTCTATAAATGCCTTTTCGTAGTCTATGCGATACTTTTTTGGCGGAATGTATTATGTTGATTCATGTATAATATTTGACATGCTCTTTAACGAAATGTATTTAATAATAAATAGTGGAATAAACGTAATAAATTATATCAATTCCTGTATTACATCCGAAATATTATGCAACACTTCAAGTGCCCCTCTTGCATTAGTTTAAGCTTTAATCATGTTTCTCTTTTTCAAATAATCAGCAGCAGCAACTGCATGCTTTAACCAAGTTGGTAACCTTTTTGGTATTCAGCTTTGAGATGTATGCGGAGTTTCTGCGCACATAGAATTGGACTGCTACAGGCCGTTTTCATAATCTCTGTCAGCTATAAAATTAATGTTGTATTGTAAAAATTAACCATTTATTGCAGATGCTCATATTGTCTATCTTCTTTATACAAACTTATTTTTACATCTGACAGAGATATTTTTATGGACTTTTATTGACAATGGTTTAATAATGTCCATATATCTTCTTCTATTAGATCCAGAGGCTTATTGTCGTATAATCCACCATCAGTTACCTTTAAACTATGTCCATTGACAGTTTGTCTTCAACGAAGATGGATGTATAACATAATTTTCTTTCTACGTTCCTTCAACGCCTAGAATGCTATATGAAATATGTAATATTTCCACCCATAACCCTTATATGTAAAAATGTCTGCAAGTTTTCCACTAACTAATTGCATAAATATAACAAGTCCAATTATAATTATTTACAAATACTGTTTTGATTCAAATGCTAACGATTATGGGCTAGACACGGTTTACAAGTAAAAGCGCGATGTTTCATTAGTAAAATACTGTACCAAAATGACCGCATTTCTTTAAAATTTGTAAAATATTTCAGTTTTACAACGATATAGTAAAACATCTGTTTCACGAATGTGAAACTTGAATCATAATACCCGGCACATTTAACGGATAAAAGATGCGAAAAGATGTATAATTCAGTTTGTCATATGTGGTGGCTAAGTAACGATGGTAGAAACACACAGTATTCTCTATAATTAATGCAGTTGAAGGTACTTGTTCACTAACTGTTAGAAATACAAGGTCTGTTGGGACTGTAATATTGTGAGAAGCCTGTTTATGTCAATAATTACAAAAAAAATATTTATCTTTTAAAAACTGTTTTTCCATATTCATTTTCATACACATTGTCTTTTCTTTTTTTGTTTGTTTATACTCTTAATAACAATTTGGGATAAATAGTAGCCATTAACTTGTTTTCAAATGATGTGACACTACTTTCTTCTACTTGAATGACAAGGATGCAAAACAAAGAGTCGGTAGATAAAACGCAGTAATCCCAACAAGTATGTGGAATATGTGTTGCGAGTAAAAGATCGCCTATTCTGAAGAAATGCGGACGAACAGACGATGCGTTCAGTCGCCTTTCATTTTCATTAATTCTGGAAAAAGAAATGAACTAATGATATAGTTTTCGGGTTTTTGGTTTAAAATAGAAATAGTTTTCACAGAATGAAAGAATTTTTGCATAAATTATCAATGGTATTACTTGCAATTATGAAAGAAAGTCAGACGTATGCGGTAATTAGTTGGAGAAGCTCACATTGTTTTCTGGAAAAAATGAGGTCAAGATATCAAAGGTTGCTTCTAACAACTCGCCGATTAGGTGCGAAGAAGAAAATGAACGAAAAACATAGATCTAGTCAATATTATAATTTGTAATTGAAACCACTCTGAAGTTAAAAAAAAACCGATAGTAAAACTTTGGTAGAGCAATTCGAATTGAAATTTCGGTAATAACACTACTCGTCCAGATGCTACTCTACAGACACAAAGAATAGTAGTAGTAATAATCATGACAGTAGAAGCCCTTCTTTTCAAACGATACGTGAATAATGAATACATTTGAAATTATACATTTATAAACTAAATTGTCAAAAAATAAATTTCTTTGCCATCAAATTCATCCGCCGCCATAAGTGGAACATTTACTGTAATTTGCAATTCGTATAATGCCAATATCTAATTTCAGTCCACATTGTACTTAACACAGTTCCTATGTTTACATTCATATCATTACTATTTGGATTATCGGTGTCAATCTTCTGTATCATTTGATACATGTGACATAAAAACTGCGTATGTATACATTTAGCAACGTTTCCCCTTATAGGTTCGGTTAAAAGGGAACAGAATTGGTTCATTTGGTATATAAAATACTTTGTATCCACAAGAGACGATTTTTTATTAAATAAAACTATATATTTTACCGTAGATTTCATCTGTCAATAAAGACGTAGAGTAAGTCTGAGTGAGTCGCTGTTTTATTATTTTGACGTCTACGATTTAATTTCAACAGTAAAAACCATGTTTGCATGTAATTGCTGCAAAAATTAGCGAATATAACATGAATATGACCTTTATTGTCAGAACTACCTACTTAATTCTGCGCAAAATTTAAAAATATCTATTTGGGTAAGCATTACCATTAAAATGAATAGATTAAAATGAAACGAAAACTACGCAAACCCATTAGGCAAGCATTTTATCTCTCATTATTTTAAATAATTTTTCTAAAGCGAAATATGTCATTTGCGACAAAAAATCAAGTTGTTTCTTATTTCTTTAAAGACAGATCATATTATTCGCTTATATTTTTTTCAACTTCTGATAAATATATTTATACAAAATATATATTATTTTATTCAATATTACGTTGATGTCACCTCATAGTGTGTAACCTAAGAAGATAGCAACTTTTTCTTAATTACTAAGACTTCCACATAAATTTACTTACATCGGTCGCTAAATTTAAATGTTCTACTCCTTTTAAATTTTCCATTTTTTTCTGTTTTAATTATGCACCGGATACTTTTAGCGTTTTTTAAATTTATCCACCATCCACAATTTTCACCTTTTTTCCGTAGCGCCATGTCTGGTGTTTTTCCAGTTTACGATAAAAATAAGCATTTTAGTGCACCGTTTATTTTAGTCTTTTTTATCGTTACTTATAACTAAAATACATTTTGTTGTACTCTATAACAAACGCTGGTTAGGTATCTTTACATCACAAATTGCAACATATGTACATAGATAATTTCTGATATATAAAACATTTAATTAATACCAACAACTTATATTCGAAATCATATCATCATCAAGCATCTTATTATATGATTTTCCATTCTCATACACCGTCAAAGTTTTACTAAATAAATACAATCTCAAATTGAAAAAATAACACAATCGAAAGGGTAATGTTTCACATGTCTCTTTTGTTTCGCGCTCTCTATTATAAGTATTGTATAAAGCACGGATCACTATCTCATTCCAACGTTTACATACCAAACGAGCGCCTAGCCAATCTTCAGGTGTTAACATTTGCAGGATTTTTTCAATAATTTCTTGAGGCATCTGATAACCATGTAAAATTAGACCGTTTTCGGGGTTGTAGTCGTTAAAATTTAATTGATACACGTCTGTAGTTGAACGAACAGAAGAGAAAGTTCTGTCTGAAGTCGGGCATGCAGAAGAAGCTGTTTGGCTTGAAATCGACCCTCGATTCCCCATTCTTAATTTCGCCAGGTGCTTTACAGTATAGATACAGAATGTTGTGTGAGGGTGGACCGTAGAATGAGCGCTATACATTTTATTGCATTATAGTTATCTATAAATATAAATGTGCTTACTAGCGCCCTCATGCAGTTGGAAAATGAAGTACGAGGACGTGTCGAGTATGAAATCAGAATTGTCGGTAATTAATGTTCAAAAGTGCCAAACTTTGTGATATTTAGAACAAATGTCAGGAATTAGCCGTCAAAAAATGGCTTGACAGCTAATATTTGTAAAATAAGATTGTAGTGTTATTGTAATATATTCAACTTTACCTTATTTATTTTGTCCATATTCGATAATTTATTATATCGGCAAAACGAAAGAATAATTAGAAGTTAATTATGACCAAATGTCAACTACTTAAAAATATTAATTCATGTATTTACTATGATTAAAGAGAAATATTAATTAGTTACTCCTAATTCAGGCGTCCCAACAAACTCTCAAAACATCTTTCTAATATTGTTAAAAACCACTATTTACTTTGTCGTAAACTTCCACTTATGTCATTTTAATCAAATTTTAAGGCTGTGCAATTCTTTTTCAAGGCGCTTTAAAATATCTGCAATTCCGTAACACGCTAACTATTAAATTAATTGTGCGTATTCTGTCATTTATTTACTGATCTTTTGCAACATCCCACAGCATTTAATATTTAATCCATTAATTAGTTGCGCCCAGTTTTCCACTTGTATTTTTTATTATTATATTCTATTTATTTGTATATATTACTTTTGTTTTAAGTGCAAATAGATTATTTGTGTTGTCACAAGAAATTTGGCCTTTCGATAAAAAGTAAATTGAAATATTCCTGTGTAATAGTTTTAGGTTGTACATATATCTGCAAATAATAGAGAATAAATAATATGGAAGGCATGTAACGATTTGACAATACGCACATGTATAGAACACATCAATACCATTTTATGTGGGCAAAATACACCCATTACAGCAAGTAAATGTAAAGACAGTCTACAACTTCCTGCATTAAAAATATATCTAAACAAAGAGAAAGATGTTAATATTTTTTTAAGTTGTGTTCATTTTATATAACATTTCAAATTACATGTTTCCATAAATTATCTTTGTGCACTATTTGTATAACCCAGTGTATTACTTGCTTTGTAATTTATGTAATTATAATGAGTGGTGTTTATATGATTTATTATGATTGTTTTTATCTGAAATAGAATTTCAGTTGTAACATTTATTATTCTACTTTCTCATTTACATTCTCCATGTCACATTAGTTTAGTTACGAACACACTGAACTGGTAATATATTTTGTACATTCCAGATTTTGAAATGTATATACAACAGTGTACTAGTTTATGGATATATTCACATGCTTTGAATGTACAAAGTGTAACAACATCTTTATACTGATTTTTCATTTTTACTCTTCCGCTTGTTTGCCATTTACAGATTTCCTTCTTATTAGCATTGCTGAAATAGTTTATGATAGGGTGGATAGATGGCTAAAGCAAGTATGATCGGCAGTTGAAGGGGTTGTCTCGAACAGAATACGCATGGAATACGGAATACGCCTTCGCTTTTACTTGCATCGTTGGCGCACTAAATTCCCAAATTTTAGAAACAATGTCAATTTAACGAAATCCAATAAATTCCTTGCTTTGCAATTAATTCACTTGTGTGTATATTAGCCCAAAATTTATTAAGTTATACATAGGATCAAAAGAGGCAATAAAACAGGATGAATGATTCACACTCTGTGTTTCTTCAGTTTATGATAAAAACAAACATTTCAGTGTACCGTTTATTTTAATCTCACTTATTACCAAAATACATTTTCTCACGATCTAAACAACCTTTCTTCTTACAACCGCTACGCCCTCTAGGTATCTACACGTAAATATGCCGTTTGTGTTGTGTACGGACTTCTCGAGATCTGCCAGCATCATTAATAGTTGAATATCTGTGCGTAACAGGTCCTAATTTCACTTTCATATGTTTTATTAAAATTTTATTTAGTCTTATATTCCTGCTAGTTTTATTTAGCTGCGTGAAGTAACATGGAACAAAGGATAGTGTTTCATATGTTTCCTGTGTTTCGTAGTCTCTATTATAACCATTGTATAAAATATGAATCACTACTTCATTCCAACGTTTACATACCAAACGAGTGATTAGCCAATCTCGAGGTGTTAGTTTTTGCAGGATTTCTTCAATAATTTCTAGCGGCATATGGTAACCATTTAAAGTTAACCCGTTTACGGCGTCGTAGTCGCTAAAATTTGGTTGATGCACGTTTGGAATTGAGCCCACAGAATAAGAAATTTTGTCTGAAGTCGAGCCTACAGAACAAGTTCTGTCTGAAGTCGAGTCTACAGAACGAGAAGTTCTGTTCGAAGTCGGGCGTACAGAAAAAGTTCTGCCTGAAGTCGAACCCACAGAAGAAGTTCTGCCTGAAGTCGGACCCGCAGAAGAAGCAGTTTTGCGTGAAGTCGAGCCTCGATTCCCCATTTTTAATTTTTTAAAGTATAATGGCGGTATAAACGCAATACGATGTGCGAGGGTTGTATGGGGTTGCACTTTTCTACAAACATATAGTTACCTATAAGTATAAATATGCATACTAGCGCCCTCATACAAACAATATATTAATTAAGTGTGTTTAAATAAATTCTTTATATTTCGATTACTGCGAGTCAAACACAGATGTCACATCTATTAACAATTGTAAATATTAAAAATAAAGAATAGTCAATGCTAAATAAATACAACAAGGTAACAAATATGAACACTTTATTTCTTTCCACAAGCGAAAATTTCGTAGAGTAGAAGAAACTACAATGTACTAAAATAATTTCGTATAAAATATATATATACTAGAAATGAAATTCAAACACAAATGCTCACAGACGAATATATGTTAACCATTAAGTCTATTAAATACGATGTTAAATTGATTAAAACCAATCAAAGCTTAACGTTGTCCAGTAATACTTTAACAACTGCTCCTGCCATTTTCATGCCATAATGGCCTTTCCAAAACTGTGTGTCCTGTGCACAGTGTTCGAAGACTATTGTCTCAACATCATCCGGGTAGTCTTCAATTATAATTTCTTTCTGGAATGCAAGGAAGATCTTAATCACAAATTTCTGTAAATTTGACATTTACTGCAAAGTAGTTCTAACCTCAATTTTACTTATCTTGTTAAACCTTACTTACTTTAGACCATGCAGAACCTAACCACTGTTCTTCTCGATGAGTGATACTCTTTTCCACAAATCTGTCGCCTTTACATAGTATTTTCACAGTCATTGCATAACAAGCTCCGCAATCACTTCGTGCTGCGACCCACTCACTCACATAAATGTTAGGCTTAAATTTTTTAATTATATGCGATAGGCACTTGTTTTTTGCTACGTCTATCTCTTGTACTTTGTGTGCAAGGCCAAACGAGGTAGCAAAACAGCACAGATGATTATTAAATTCTTCAACATTTGTGGGTAGGCTATCACTACCAAGTGGAAAATCTTCGACTATAATACCATCACCACCATTTCTTAAAATTTTCCAATATTTAAATCCTTCCTCCCCATTCACATTTTTTAATAAATTATTATGCAGTTTCTTACTGAACTGTGTGAGATAACATAAATCGAAGGGTAGTGTTTCATATGTACATTGTGCTTCAAACTTCCTATTATAATTATTGTATAAAACATGGATCACTACCTCATCCCAATGTTTACATACCAATCTAGTAGTTAACAAATCTTGAGGATTTAACTTTTGTAGGATTTCTCCAATAATTTCTAAAGGCATATGATAGCCATTTAAAGATAAACCATTTTCGGAGTCGTAGTCGTTAGTATTTACCTGACGCAGCGCGCCTCCATTCCCCATTCTCAACATTAAGGTAAAATATAGCTGCGATAAAAACGCAGAAGGTAATATTCAGTAAATGGCGACAATAGATATGAATCATCATAATACTGAAGGAAGGAACTGAAGCAAACTGATTTGTCATTAAGTGTATAATTACTTATGATTAAAGACCGGATTATATGCAAAGTACAAAAATTTAATTTTATTTATTTGTTATATTTTACGTCTATATGCAACGCTAATTAACTTTAATCAGTGAAACCTTCCAATTTTTTTAGATATTTTGTTAACTTACACAATTTATCACCCTCACCAACTTACTTCTGATAGTCATTGGTAAAGTGCTCAAATTATTACTGCCGTAATAAACTTAAAAGAGATTGATAAAAGTATAAAGTAGATTCTTATTATAATGTCAATTATAAGATACATCATCGAAGAAAATTGAAAAAACCGTTAAACAACCTAGCGCATTCAAATTTGAATCTACTCGCGCTGTATGTTTGTTGATGACCGTCCCTGGACCGTCCTACGGAACATGCAGCGCTTTTTGTTGCGCTGTAATGCAGCGCAGCTTTGGAGCGCGGCGTTTTTCTGAATACAACTGTTCAGCCAATCTTATTTCCGCTAATAGGTGGTGAAAGCGATTAATCATTTTTAATCTTTTGAATTAACAATATAATTGAAATTATTGCCCTAAATTTTATTCTATGGATGATTTTCTTAAATTTACATTACCTTTTTCTAAAATTCTGCTTGAAGCTGGTTAATAACGTTTGCCGATATCGATTGATTTCACGCAAATTCTAACCAACCTGACCCAACTCCACCAAACTCCACTTAAAATTCATCATGGCGGTGAGGATGTTGTGAGTGTTATGTATTAGAAGTTTTTGCACCTCAAAATTTGATAAATCATTCAAATTTTTACTCGAATTTCGCTATTTTCACATTAACGGATACCGTACGTGCTATTTTTAATAGTAACGAATACTAAATTATTCCACGTAAATGTTATCGGGTAAAATCAATGAAAGAAGCCTCACCCCCGGTCTCAGCTATGGCTACCCCAACAAACAGCAGTGGGAACCTTGTCGACGAATTCGAAGAAGCTTTCCAGGTAAATCATATTGTTAGAGTAACACAACGGAAAGTGCATTAGTGTACTCTTATTTTAGCACTGCTTAAATGTTTTGACTAAAGAAGAGGTTGTCCCGAGCACGGATAAAGATGAAATACGAGTTGAAGTGGAGCAGACGACGTTGCGTTTCATCGACTTGGCGCGTCAGATGGAGGCGTTTTTCTTACAAAAACGGTTTTTACTATCCGTTCTCAAGCCAGAGATGATCGTCAAAGAGGATATAAATGAATTGAAATTGGAACTGTCGAGGAAGGACGATATACTAAAGAGGCATTACGAGAAGATCGCTATTTGGCAGAATCTCTTGGCTGACTTGCAAAGTTACTCTAAGAGTCCAGCTCAGGGTTCTTCCACTCCTGGCATAATAAACAATGGCGGCTCTGTTCCACAATCACCCATCGGAAATATCCCTGGCAACCAAACACCGACCTCAATGGTTGGCATGCAGAATGTGATGCAACAACAAATTCAACAGCAACAACAGCAGCTACAGCAAATGCAGCAGCAGCAGCAGCAGATGCAGCAGCTACAGCAACAACAGCAACAAATGCAACAGCTTCAACAGATGCAGGTAGATCGAAGATGAAATAATAATAAAAAAGATGATTGTGCATAAAAGCAGGCATGTTCATCATTTAGTAAAGATGATTGCAATGATTATAATTGTAGTTATCGTATCGTAGCTTAGTACGACTTTTGTGTGTCAAACGATCCCTTACTTTCTTAATTTAGTTTGTTCTTCGTTTATTTGCTAACTTTTTTATTTGTGTTTCCGTATGATATCTCAGGGTTTCAATGCAATATTTTTAGGCTCATCGGAACATGAATACGATGACTTTGTGATAACCATATTGTAAGGGGGACCAGGAAAGTTATCTACTTCAACGAAGGTACCAAAAAGGGTTGTTTTATATGAGCAGATACAAGATTATTGTTTTCATGGTAACTTGATGCAAAAAAGAAAGAAAATAATTTTGTTCGGTTTTTGAGTGTCATGTTTTTGAATACGCAAAGCATACAAACATCATTTGCAAAACTTCGTTGATTAAATATATTCTAGTCTCCTTTCCAACACTTGAATATACATTCACCTAACAGAAAAGATACTATTTCAACATATTACGTTTGATAATTTTGCTCAAATGTGCCTTGTTGTAAAGAATAAACAAAAGAAAAGTACTACTTATATTAGTGTAATAATTGAATGTCTAAATGTGCTAAAAAAATGGCAGAAATCCCCAAACTACTAACACATACTTATAGGTGGTATTTTCATTTATAATGGTCATTAGTAATTTATTTCCTTAATATATTTTTGTATTTCTCGCTGAAATTGATTCGATTCCTTTTTGTTTCGTTCGCATTTCAACGGCATCTTGATGCGATTCCTCGTAAGGAAAAAAATGGACGGTTTGGCGATTTCTGTTCTGAAATACGAGTTATAGATAACATTACATGAGTATGGATTTAATTTAAAACAAAATTTTTAACTGAAAGATAAATAGATATTTGTATATTTATTAAAAATTATAATAAATGTTTTTTCGTAATCTATGAGTTTTTCTTTTCTAAAATAAAGCAGAAAGGATCCTAAGCGATTTTTAAGAAAAAAAAAAAAGAAAAAGGAGAGATCGTAAAGTTTTAAAAATATGTTTTTGCTTATTGATACAATTTTTTGGTACATTTTTTTGCATTATAACTATCGTTATATTAATTATAGGTACCCCCCGGTATGGGCGGTGCTGTTGCTTCCGGTATGGTATCTCCTCAGCAGGCGATGTTCATGCAGCAGCAAGGTTTAGCAGGACCGAGAGGTCCGTTCACTCAGCAAGGTCCAGGTGGCGTTCTTCAAGGTCCTCTGGCGTATCTCGAGAAAACAACAAGCAACATAGGTAAGTGTAGGATTTAGTGGCCAAAAATTATATACAAAAATACAATATACCCATTCCTGTCACATACCGCGTACTTGATCATACGTTGATGTCATATTCCTAGAATAATCGAGAAGCTTGCTGCATTTATGGCCACATTTATAGTGCGTACCCAAGATGCATTGTATTATGGTATTATCATGAAAGTTAGTAAATTTCCTTAAGAACCATCTACTTTATATATATAAAGACAGGCACACTGTAGATTTTAAAGTGAATTACAAAACGAAAAATAAAACGATCAACAATTATGTTATTGCGTTAAACATTTTCTTACAATTATCCCAAAAATTTTTAATCAAAAACGTACTTGGTTCTGGTTATCGATCATGTCAGATGTTATTTGTTTTTCACATACAGTGTATATTTTATTTTTGTCTATTAGTAAGCATGTCTAGTAGTGTTTCATTTTTGACTTAATCGATATAATTTCTGAAGGCATGACAGATGGGCGAAGGTGACGAGGACGCGGGAGGGGGCGTGGAAGAGGAAGGGGTAGAGGCAGGGGTCGTGGCCGCGGGGCCCTGCCTGATTATGTGTCCCCCTAGCTCTCCTCCCGCAGCCCAACAGGTACACTCGGATATTTGCACCTCGGCGATCTGCAGAACGTAACACAGGCAACGGGAAAAACAAACGAAGATCACCATGGAAAAACGCACCTAACAGCTTTCTACGATTCTATATTTAATCAATCCAATATCTCGATATAAAGAAATGTTTAAAAGAAACCAGTTAACAGGTTAAATCTTTACACCGTATCAACTACACTATAGTAATTTGTCAACAATATTGAAAAAAAACTATACTACTGCAAGGGGGGAAATATTGATAAATTGTCTATTTGGAGATGTTCTCTTAATGCTGAGCTTAAAGAATACACTTGTTGATTTTAACTCGCTTAGGTTTCGCGTTGTGATGTCACAAGAAATCGCTTAAGATTAATATTATCATTATACGGTGAGAGGGTGGAAACCCTTTGCGTCGTTGCCGTGTCATCTCAATATAGCTCAGTGGTTGGCTCACTGTCATCTATCACAATTCATCATCTGACAAGTAATTATATAAATAGTTTTTGTTGTTAAAATCTATACAAACTGTCTTTAAACTATATGACAGCTCACAGGTATCACATACCGCACAAATTGATAATTTATTTGAAACGCAGCGTTTCAAGAGCACGTGGACTCTCTTTGTCCATGTGTGAATTACCGCAGTTGATAATTCGAGTGACATTGACATGATTCTGATTTTAAATTGACTGTACTTTCGTTTGGTGAAATTTGGCTAAGCTATGTTGAACTGAGGCGTCTTCTTCATTTATAATATTAATGTCTTTCTCACATAGTTTACATTTAGCGAAAAATCTTCATTTTACACTATTTTTCAACCATTCCACAAATTCTACTTCTCATTTTTCTTCATAATATTCACTATATTTTAACAGTACAGTTATTGTTATTCATTATTAAAATTTGTTTTAGCTTGTTTACAGTTTTCAACAAAATAATAAAAAATAACACTAATTCTCATCGATTAAGACGATGTACTTTTCCATCTTCTATCCCCATTATTAAACTAACTAAAGTAACTAAAAATATATATGGACAAAATCATAGTATTCATTTTCAGATTTTTTTAAAATTTCATTAGGTGCTAATGTAGGTACATTACATGTACTTGGAGAACATCGGCAAATTGTCCCCTACGTTGTCAAGTTTATGTAAGGAACTTGCAATCATAAGAATTGACAATCTGTCAAAAACATTCAAATCCCTACCTCCCAAATAGTAATTCAATTTGAAAATGAATAAAAAGTTGTTTAACTACAATATGACTTAGGAAATACGAATTGATTAGTGTGAAAGCAGCGCACTAGACGACAAATCCACGCAGCCTTATTATCACGTATGTGACGTCACACAAACAACGATTCATATCTACAAGTAGGAAGTAAATCATTAAACAAAGAAAATATCGTACAATCGTATTTATACAAAATTTCACAACAAATCAGACTATTTTTTTTGTACTTATCCGAGTTAGAATCAATGTGTAACGGTCAGCATGAAGGCCTTCAAAGTTTGCGCTCAAAATTGGGAGAAGTCTTCATATCTATGAAATGGTATTCCAAAATTGGATAGAATTTTCAAAATATCCATTTGTAGTGTTTTTTTGAACGCCTGCTTTGATACAAACGTACTTCATATAGAGACCGCGCATTATCTCATAAGACCAATCCGTGCCAAGTATGTGACGTCATATGTAAAGGATCTTTCACATATATGGGGTAGTACTGTACACAATAAATAAAAAGCTAGTTTATCTTTGTCTATAAATAATACGCAGCTTATTCAAAACATGACACCTAACTTCTGTAGTAATTTAGAAAATACGGTTTTTGTCGTCCTATAACACTGAGACTTTTCTAACATGTAGCGTTATGACACTAAAAATAAAACAATCTTAACCTCCATAAGTAAGAAAGTATTCATTATAAAAAATTCATTTTCCGAGATAGTAAAAAGAAATATACAAAATAATAATAATCTAGTAAATTATGATGAAGCAATCCGTAGCTCTAACAAATGTTCTTTAGTTTTCTTCCCTAAGACCGGTGGCCTTCCATAAGTTTTTTATAGGTTAACCGTATGCGAACGACATGTAGTTGATTCGATTTTACTATATTCATTTTTGTAAAGAACATTGCTTGGAAATTTCTCTAATAATTTGTATATTGTTCCAAATAACTTTTTTTAGTATTGGAGCTTTACAAAATTTTGGCCCAAAACTCTGCAGAAGGCTTACCATAAACTTCTCAATAGCTAACTTTTTCACCTTACATGTTCTTGGCCAGTTCAAGTTAGAAATGGTCACAGCGCAGGAATATAAACAGATCCACTTTTTGAAGCTCCTTTTTGTCCTTTTCAATAATCGAATGTATTGAATTGCCATTGTTTTGAGTATATTCCACTGCAAGATATTTGTAGGCGATACTACTACTTTGGATGGCATATAAGTTATGGACACAATAGTTCTGTTACTCTTCTGCGCAAGACAATTGTCAGAATAAGAGAATCACATTAGGGATTCTGTAAGCTCGATGTTGAGTGAGTCGACGCAATCCGGATTCTGTAACGATTACTCGACACCTAGCCGTCGACCAAACCGACGAAACTTACTCGGCAGCAAAGTTGGTGTCGTTTGGGTCTCGCATCTCACTCTATTACATTTTGCTTAGTTTCTATCATTCTCCAAGAGAGGACATTTTCGTAGCGGCTATTCAAAACCAAAATGTATTAATTGTTTGGTTATGTTTGTAATTATATTATGTGATATGATAATTTACTATCCTATGTAATAGAAGACGGTTCGATAAAACATCACTAATTTAAAATATTTGTAAAATAATATACACCTATTGATGAATGTTTTCCTAGAATTTTTCAATTCTTATGCGAGCATAGTTATTACTATTTTCTTTATACTAACAATTTATTTTAACCTCAAATTTAACAAAATCTGTTTTAACGTAAGGATATTAAATAACGCTGTTTTATATATTATCACTCCATATTTCTTTGTATTAGATGGCGTTTAAAATAGGAGGTATAGCCATTGGAAAATCTCGATTAATTTTATGGAATGACATAAAAGACTGGCGAATTTCAACACAAAAAAAAATCAGTAAATAAATGACAAAATACGCACAATTTATTTAATAATGGAATTACAGATATTTTAAAGCGCATTGAAAAAGAAATGCGCAGCCTTAAAATTTGATTAAAATCACATAAATAGAAGTTCACGACAAAGTAAATAGTGGTTTTTAACAGTATTAGAATGATGTTTTGAGAGTTTGTTGGGGCACCTGAATTAGGAGCAACTCATTAATATTTACTCTTTAATCGTAGTAAATACATTATTAATTAATATTTTTACGCAGTTGACATCTAGTCATAATTAACTTTTAATTATTCTTTCGTTCTGTTGATATAATAAATTATCGAATATGGGCAAAATAAATAACGTATAGTTGAATATTATTTATTACAATAACGCTACAATCTTATTTTGCTAGTTGTCAAGCCATTTTTTGAAGGCTAATTTCTGACATTTATTCTAAAAATCACAAAGTTTGGCCCTTTTGAACATAAATTACCAACAATTTCTGACTTCATACTCGACGGCGAGTTGACTAGTGTCGAGTAGCTGGTGTCGACTAAGAGTTACGGAATCCCACTGCTGTACCTGCAGGTTGATTTGATAAATAGTCTACGAGACAAGTAACTATTTCATATGCTCCTCGTGAAGCAGTCGTCTTGCGCCAAGAAATAGGAATAGCCCTTTTTACTTATAGTCTCGAAAATAAAAGAAAGTAAATTATATGCCATTAAGTGTCGCACTTAAAAAAAAGCAATGTCCATAAGCCTCTTGAACGTATGTATTTTAGAAGCGAATGCTAAGATTTTGCATAGCGGGTTGAAACAATTCATGGGTATTGCAGTAATTTCTTCCCGAATTCTCGTTTTCAACTTAGCAATTGTCGTCGGGCAACTAGAGTATACTTTGCTTTTAAGGTCGGCCATCAAGAAGAAGAACGCACACCGATAAATCTGGTAATATTAGGGACCAATGATTGTCGTCAAACCGTAAAATTACGTGATTACCAAAACAGCTGTCGCACGGCTGCCGTTGACACCGGAACAGTATGGTTTGTGGGTCCAGCTTGCTGGAGTTAAAGATTATGAAGATTTAGAAAGTTTTAAATTTATTCAACAAAAGTTTCGAGCATATTGACATATTGTTCAAACGTTATCACTATATTTTAATTATCATCCACGAAAAAGTAAGGCCCAATCACATGTCGTATTGATATGACACACCATATTGTAACCTTTTGACGATGTAATGGTTGTTCGTGCACTTGATGAGGGTTGTCAGTTGCCCAATACGTGCAATTCTGTTTGTTGACATCCAGTCCGATGGAAGTGAGTCTCATCTGACTTGTTAATGTTGCTAATGAAATTGGGGTCGTCACTAACCTTATTAATCATTAATCTATATAATTGTTGTCGCGCCTTATAGTCTATTGGTTGCAGTTTCTGCAGAACTTGAACTTTGTAAGGGTGAAACTTCAAAGCATTGTGGACTATTCGACACGTACATCACCATATTTTAATTGTTTAATAAATTGCAGTTGTAGCACTGTTGGACTAGGTGTATGATATGACGAACTCGATATTTTTTAATGGTCACCTTTTTCATATATTCCGTTTTTTAACTGAAAACGAAAATGCGTGTTTGCGTTGGTCTCATAAGATAATGCCTGGGACTCTACCAAACGAAGGTGTTGCCAAATTATTAAATATTAAACAGAAATTTTAAAGTTAAAGAAACTAGTGATGATATTCCGAAAATTCTATATAATGTCTGATTGATATCTGACAGCATTCTTATATCATCCCAAGAAATGGTATATGGTAAAAATTGTACACCGCCATTTTTTTTTCTTTTCGGTCGAAGAATTTCCAAATAAAAGAAAATAACAGCAAGATGTAAGAAATCTCAAAATTCCATAGAAAACATATTTGATGTATCGTTCATTTTGTATATTAGCATGTTTTTTTTATTATTACTTTTATTTGTAATTAATATATGTAACGTTACCGAATTTCAAAATTGTGATATCAAGAAAATTTAAGGAAGTAAAACAAAAAAAGTGAATAAAACTATTAAACACGCACTCTATTTGTTTTATTTCGGCATATCTCCTTAATCTTAATCGATCCTAAATTATCTATCTTCACTTGCACTTAGACTGCTGTTGTACGAATTCTATCAATGTCCGTGTAGGTCGTCCCTGCATTCCTTCCGATAGATATTCGGCTGTTTTACCCGGTCCCATCACGCCAGCCATGTCCAGATGTAACCAATTCACGTTCTCCGGTGCGAACTCCTTTAAGAAGGCGGCGGCTTTACAAGCTCCACCTCCTTTACCTTTTCCCACGTTATGAACGTCGTAAAACGGGTACTTGGTTACTAATTCGGAATACCGCTTCCACAGAGGGAATTTCCACACCCTATCGCCGGTATTCGATCCTGCCTGTTCTAGATCTTGATATAATTTATTGGAATTAGTAAAAACGCCCGTCGCGGTATCTCCGACGGCTACTTGCATGGCACCTGTCAAAGTGGCGATATCTAGCACCCAAGCGGGGTCGAATTCTTTACTGTAGCATAGCGCGTCGGCTAGAATTAACCGTCCTTCCGCATCCGTATTGTCAACGCATATAGACTTCCCGTTCATCGCTGTTACTACATCGCCAGGTTTGGTAGCCGATCCCGAAGGTAGATTTTCAACTAAGGGAATTAAGGCGACGACGTTTGTTTCCGCTTTTAATGAGGCTAAGCCGAAGATAGTGCCTAGGACGGCAGCTCCACCTGACATATCGGCTCTCATATCCGCCATATTCGCTGAAGGCTTGATGCTTATACCGCCCGAGTCAAAAGTGACCCCTTTCCCGATTAGAACGAATTTGTTCGCTCCGCCGCCTTTATAATGCAATTCCAGGAATACCGGAGGTTCGATGCTCCCTCTGGTGACTGATAAAAACCCGCCCATCTTTTTCGATTCGGCCCATTCCCTATCGCGAACGTATACTTCGCAACCTAACGGTCGCAATATTTCTTCGGCTTTCTTCGCGAATATTGTAGGCGTCATTAGATTCGCCGGGGTTTCCGCTAGAGTTCTGGCTAGATTCTGCGCCCTGGCTTTCTTTACGCCTTGTTCCCAACAGCTGCAATCATTTCCGGTAGGATTAATCAGATCGATACTCGATTGTTCTTTCTTTTTGGATTTTAGCTCTTGGTATTGCCATGAGGCTAACGTAGCCCCCTCTGCTGCCGCCTCGGCATCGTCGAAACTTTCAATCGCTATATTTTTAACGCCTGCGTTGTGTAAGGTGTTGTATCCGACTGGACAAAAAAATAAGCAGATAAACTACAGAAGATCGCAATAAAAATAATGAAATTCACTCTGTACTTTACAAATTATTTATTAATCTTGTAATATATTAAGAGTGGTTGAGCTATAGAATAGAAATCTATACTATCAATAAGACATATACAGAAGATCACATGCACATACAAGAACGGCGTTTTACTGTAGTACTATAATGTTTGAAAATGTTTTAAAATCAAAATTGCTTGTTTGAATGAGTTTTATTAAGCAACTGCGAAAAAAAGTTAAATATATCAACACTTTTGCATATATCTTTTAGCTGAACTGAAGAGTTTAAATAACGTAATAATAATTTTCTTATTCAGTGCAGATGCAACCTATTTTGTAATAACGTACAATTTGTTTTTTATTACCTTTACTGTATTTGTTTCGTTAGATTATATTATTTGTTACCAAAAAGATATAGGTTAACGAAGGAAGCAACATTCGATGAGTAACAAGCCCCTGTTCTCTTCAAAAACATGCCCATTTTTTTATTGCATTTGCTAAACTCACCTTTAATTTTGCTCATTTGCTGTAATTGTGGTTTCCTTTAATTTAATGGTATCGTTAGGGAGAATGCAGTCCCTTAAACAACAGGAGACGAGAATAATGAAATTATCTTATCAAAACTTTATATCACAAAAGTCAATATAGTTAATGTAAAATTTTATACAAGTATATTTAACACACACGCATATCCACACCGCACTTAGCGAAGATCACATTCAAGGTCTACATTTCCATCTTTGAAAACACATAGGAGATGTTTTTGTTGCCATGATGACCCTACTGTAGTCATTTGTCGCCTAACATCCGGATCTAGTAGCGGTTTACAAGCGTAATCGGCAATCGACACGCGGAACAATTGACGAATAGCGTCGGTATTAGATTTCTGAGGTGTGTTTGGAAGCTCCGTATTTACGCGAATTTCGCATATTATTGTGAAGAATTTACCTCAAAAGTTATATAAGGTTGTAGTGGACTTGTCACCACATTTATAATACCCGAATATCGGGTAAAACACCGCTGATCCAACAGAGCAACTCCGGCGCAACCTTGGACCGTCCGTCGTCAGCGAGAAGATAGGGAGATACACCATCCTACAATAGCAAAGTGCACGTGTGAGTAAAGAAAGTAAAAGACTTCATCCTTAATAACCTAATTTATTTATTAAAAATTTAAAATACAAATTTTACTAGCTAGCTAGGGATTGCGACAGGTATTTTGTCGAATACATTCCCGATGTAACTGATATATTCTAAATTTGTTAATATATTGTTAGTTTTTTATTTCAATCTAATCGACTTTTCATTTATTTCATTTAATTTCATTAAAGTCTTCTAAATTTATTTCAAATAAAGCAAAATCCCTGATCAAAGAAGTCGCTAGTTAACTTTTCCTAACCCTGAGAGAAAAATTCACTACAATATATACAATCGATCACAATTGGAATTAATACTAGGTATTGGTTAGTTGTGCAGCAGATCTGCAGATGAGGTATATACCCCCACGCGGGAAGAAGCAATAGAAGCTGAAGAGGAGTGATGATTTGGAGGTCCAGCGATAAGCATTATAAGATAACTTCGACACTGGTTTAGAGACTTTAAAACATCACGGCACTGGGTTTAGAATTTTAAGAGAACTTATAAAATAACTTTAAGAAAATAAATAAATTCATTACGCGATCATATGGTAAAGATCCGAGCAGTTGACACAAATTACTTCAATTTTCGTTAATACTACAAAATATCATATAGGATTAGGATGACAGCTACATTTCGGCCGCATTTTAGCTGCGCAAGAAACAAAAATTGTTATGGCAATGGCACTGTCTACATCCGCAACTACACTTAGTTATACCATAGTTCCAACATCAGCTTTCAGAAAACTGCTTTCATTTCTATTGATTCTTCTGAAAGAGAAAAGCGTGTATCGAAGTCTTTGTTTCGACCGTGGAATGTTCAACAGCATTCGCATCTGGAAAATTGACAAAAGGACTATTTCAGCAATAGTTAACCCATGTATATTTGCCATATATGGGAGCTACAGCATCTTGTTCTTGGAGTCATGGACCAGCCACTTTCCTGCTACATTAAAAAAAAACAGTATACATTCAACAAACGTGGAAATATTATCGAAGAAAACTCCATCAATGATACAATTTCTTGATGTATATGAGAAAACTTTGTAAAAAAAATTGCTTTATGATTGTATTACGTGAACGCAATAACATTATAAAATTATAATATCTTATTCATAATTAACTTTAGGTGCTAAAATATCATAACGTATTTGTTTACACTTTTATTTCACAAAACAAGTTTTGTGCATCCTCCTCGCCGTTCCATATGTGGCAAAGTCCTGTGTTTTCAACAATTTCTTTGAGGAGTTTCATCACCATACAAAATAATCCATTGTATGTTTAAATTTAATAAATTTTATATTGGTAGGTGTTTCAACGTGGGATGATGTTGATATTATTGTAAACACCAACGGAAAATAATTTATAATATGGTCATCAATAAAAATATTGATGTTAGTTTTTAAAATTAACTTCAATACTGCAACTACAGGTCTGTTACACAATCAACCAAACCCTATTAGCTATTATTAACCTCAAACATGTTTACCTGACGAAAAATGTATCTATAAAATGTTGTATCACACATGCAAATTATTTTCTACGCAGGCTCTAAAATTTCTATCATATGACTATTTACAATCTACTAGGTGGCCTCATGCCTTTTACGGGGAAGGATGGACCGAAAGCGAACCGTATCATTTAACAGGGTCTATGGTAATAAATCCATCAAACTCGAGTGTGCAATTGGGGGTGGTTCTCTGTTCAATAAGTTTCCGTTCTTTTTCATATATACCGTTTCGTACGCGTCTAATTCTCTATACGAGTTCACGTTTTTAAGTAGTGTCAGATTTTTTAAATCAATCTTATGTCCGGATTTTACCATATGCTCTGCTACGCTTGATAGTTCAGGTTTGTCGAAACGATAGTGTCTAATACGTTCCTTGAACCTCGTTTCGATACTCCTTTTTGTTTGTCCAATATAAACTTTCTCACAATCATTGCATGCGATTTGGTATATTCCAGACTTTTTTATCATCTCCGGTTTATCTTTGGGATTCCCTAAGAGATTCTTTAAGTTGTTTTTTGACACAAAAGACACGTTCATGTTTAGTTGTCGGAAAATTTTACTTAACCCTTTTACTGTTGGGTGAAAAGGAAGAGTTATAAATTTCTTGTTACCGGTGTTTGTTGATGTCAAAGTCGTGGAATTTCTGATGTGTTGTTTGTATTGGACCTTCCTTAAAATACGGTCGACATCCATAGAAGAGAAACCATTGTACCTCGCTACATCTTTGATATACTTTAATTCTTTGTCATACCTGCTCTTGTTTAGCGGAAATCTGACGAGTCCATTGACCAGAAAACTAATCGCGGACATTTTTTGTTGTTCGCAATGGTGCGAATCAAACGTGATGAATCTGTTGGAATTAGTTTCTTTTCTGTAGATGTCTACTTCTAATTTATTATTATTGCGTATGACTAGAGTATCTAGAAACGGAAGGCGATTGTTCACTTCTTCTTCAATAGTAAACTTGATCGTGGTAAATTTTGAGTACAGTTCTGCTAGAAAATGTTGTATGTTTCCTTTGTTGGTATCAAACACAGCGAAAATATCATCTACATACCTAAGCCAAATTCTCGGGAAATATTTGGTTTCTTTTTTCAGGTTTGTTTCAAATTTGCTCATGAAAAGGTTCGCAATAAAAGGCGATAGAGGATTACCCATCGCCGTGCCTTCCACCTGTTCGAACCATTTTCCGCCTATTTGAAAACAATTTTGTGACATGCATAATTTAGTTAACCTTTTATATTCCGCGGTTTTCACATCATCTACGTTATTTAATTTCAAAAATTCAACCAAATACTCCATCGTTTCTGGAATTGGTACGCTTGGGAAAAGTGAACAAACGTCGAATGATACAAGGACTTCCCCATCTTTTAATTCAATATTTTCAATTTTATTTACAAAATCTACGGAGTTTTCTACACATAGGTTATCTACTTTATGGGGCAAGTTCTTATATTCATTTACTAGCCATTTGGACAATTTGTATGTTGGAGAATCAATGCCGGATACTATAGGTCTCATGGAATTGCCAGGTTTGTGAATTTTTGGAAGACAATACATTTTTGGAATGGTAGGGTTTGAACTTGTTATTTTGAATTTCAGGTTATTATTGATTAAGTTGGGACAGTCCTTAATAGTATCTTTAGTGATTCTAATCATTGACGGTAGGGGGGTTTTCTTTAATTCTCTGTACGGTCCTGACGCTAACATAGTGTTGACGCGATTATAATAATCCGGTTTGTCCAGAATGACTATTTTATATTTCCTTTATCTGCTTTAAGATAAAAATAATTTTTATTTCTCAGACTTTTAATAATTCCTAAATTCCTCCTATCTTGGCCGCAATTTTTATCATTTTCTAAATTCCTCGAAATCTGAATTTTGCACGCGTTTCTAACGAAGTCTTTTGTAGCTACATCTAAGTTTCTAATGTTTGTTTCTATTGAGGCGATTGAATCCTCAACGGGCGATTTCGGTCCGCGAATACTATATCTTAATCCTTTATTTAGGAGGTTCATTTCGTCTTTATTAAAGGTCTCAGAAGATTGGTTGTACACGAGTGGTGTTCTCTCCATGACATTCACATTCTCCTTGCTTGACTTTTTTGGACAGAGTCGCCTAAATTTTTTATTAACAGTTACCATTTTTAATTTAAATTTCTTGTTAACGCGTTCGACGTTACGTCTTTGGAAATCACACCATTTTTGAAAATTGTTTTCGTCTAAATTCTTAGTTAATTTCAGGTGCAATGTATATAATTCTAATTCTAATTTACTACGTTTGGCGTACACGGTTGACAATGGAAGCCCACGTGCTCTCGAAACGCTGCGTTCCGTATAATTAATTATAAAAATGTTGATATATTGAATTTTTTTGTCTTCTCTGCTTAATAAAACAAAAAAATTTTTTCTTAATTTTTTTTTTACAATTTCATCCATTCATTTCCCTTGTAAACGGATAATTTAGCCTTATTACTTGGCGCAGCAGACAGTTACCAAATAGAAAAGGGAAGCAAAACAAAGATACGACATTTCTGCATCCAGGGGTCGAACAGGTGGCTAACAGAAAACACCACACAGTAGGCCATGGGAACAAAATTAACAATAGAGGAGTTGAATAGTAGTCAATAAAAATAAATGCGATTAATCCCGACCTGTTGCAAATCGAAAAACTGTAAACGCAAACAATAAGACAGCGGTAGGTATCGATGTGGGTGAATGTATAATATTTAATTTAAATATCGTTTTGTAAAGAAATTATAAAACAAAATTAGAAACCACTAATTATTATTAGCGAAATCCCGTCAAAATAGACATGCAATAATATTTATGCTTAGCATATAAAATGTATATTTAGATTAATAAATAATTTGTGAAATACA
This sequence comes from Trypoxylus dichotomus, assembly GCA_023509865.1. NCBI lineage: Eukaryota > Metazoa > Arthropoda > Insecta > Coleoptera > Scarabaeidae > Trypoxylus > Trypoxylus dichotomus. The sequence continues at coordinate 28,137,815 of CM042081.1, forward strand.
GAGTGAATTTTATTATTTTGAATATGAATTAATTTCACAAGTATTCAAAGTTTTAGTTATTAGAAAGTCATGTTACCTGACGCAGCTATTCTTACTGCTTCCCTATCAAGATCCAAGACTTCAACCTCGTCGACTCCTTTACATTTCTTCCCTAAGCCAATCACGGCAACGCATTCATATTCAGGATCTAGCCCCCAGAAGATTGCACTTTTACCTTGCTCGATCCCATTACCGGCACTATAAAAGAAGAAACCGTACAGTACTTTTAGGTTAAATTCTTTTCAGAAATCGAGAAAATTTTACTTAAAAGAAACATAGTTGCGGTCATATGTTACATGTATACACTGTAACCCAAAAATAACTACCAGATTATGAAAGAAATGTAAGGTTCCACGGCGAGAGCAGGTCTGCAACATATGTCCGCTCGGACTGCAAATAAAACGACATCTTTTTGGACATTTTATTTTAAATTTATTATTGCCAACAGTTGTTGTACAATAGTAATCAAAAATCATACGATATACGTCTATAACGTCCTCTTTCTGTCTTTTTAAAAGTAATATATCCTATAATAAGAATAGACCCAAAAGAGGTTACAATTAATAAATCTAATCAGTTCAACACCTATTAAAATATATTGAATCAGTAATCGCATTAAAAAATAATAATAATCAATTAGAACTATGCAAATTCAAGTTATCAATTACATATAACAATTATAAGAAGCTGTTCTTTTAATGGCCAAATCGACTAGTAGGCGATGGATTTTTGATGTCAGTTTTATTCTGAGATGTTAATCTTAAGCTTTTTTGAATTCAATCAAAATTACAGATCAAAAAAATATATAATTGGTTTGAACACATTGGTATATGATTGATCTTTTAAGTTGAACACTTAGCGTTAGAAAACTAAGTTAGTAAATGATGTAACGGGGATCAAATTCAATTGTTCGACATTATTAAAATTCCTACTTCCTACTATACCTCGATCAACATTAATAAAACAACCTCCGTATAATATCAATTAAAACGATGTAAGGTTACCAAAATCCACAAATTAGCATTAAAATCACATCAAATAATTAAAATATTCGAAGGAAATTCTTCCATCTCTCAATTTTGAGGTGATTTTGGTGACGTAAAAGTTAGATGCATTGTTTCGCTTATCGTTTTTTTTTTTAATTTTTTTGAATTATAATACACATATATCGTTATTCTTTACCATCTAATACTATTCACATCTATATACAATAATACATCATTTTTTATTTAATAAAATCAAATATTGTTTTTTTCTATCTTTTTTTGTTTTTATATCATTATCTTTACTCAAAAAATACATTTCCAAAAAAAATGTTATCATAAGCATCGCTTTTATTTTGCCTTAAATAGGTTATATACAAATCACAAAATTCCAAATTCACTACACTCTTTTCTAATGTTTAGAACATAACTTTCTGCCAATTTTCTTTTTGTTTTCTCCCCACCGCAAAATCGCCAACAAAACGCCATTCTCTAACGGTTCATAACTTAGTTCCCGTCTAGCTGGCAGTATAACCTCGCTTAATTCAGTAACTTCCAAGATATTGCATTCAGTAATGAATTTTCTAAAAGGACGATGTTGAATAGATAAAATACGTTATTTCCTTTGTTTATAGACACACATTTAGTATTCGTATAATTTTTTTCCGATTTTAATGTTTAAATAATATAAAGTCTAAAGATTTTATATGTTAAATATTAGATACTCATTAAAAGAGTTATACGACACATTTAATAAGTGAAAGGAGCGAATAAATGGTAGATATCGATGTGTTTTTGAATTGGTAATGAACTAATTTACAAACGTAAAGATATCCCCGACATTTCCCATCTATAATTCGAAAAAGAAAGCTATGATATGACTGTTTATATTACAAATAATTACATTTTGTACTTGGCTGGTTGAAAATACGACAACTTATTTTTTTTCCTCTAGATATGTCGTAAATATGTCTAAAATCTAGATTAGTAAATAGAAGTGGATATTTTGAAGAAGAAAAAGAACAAAGCAGATATCTTTACGTTAATAATTTAGTATTCTATGCAAACTACCATCACTTAAAGCGTATCATCTAATGCTGACCATTTTCTTTTCTTAAGATCCTTGTATACTAAGAATATTTACCGCGAGGTTAACCCCTTTTTTATTCTTAAACTGTAATGAATGCCTAATAGAACGAAGTTATCCCTTCTATAATCTCAGAATTACGCTATATTGGCACATATATTGCTATTATTAGAGATTAATTTTTAGATTAAAACCTTAGACTCCTTTAATTTGATGTTCATCCATAGAACGTGAGCAATAAGTCAATTTTTTGTTTTGAGGATAAACATACGTTTGATGATCACATTTATATAATATAGAATAAATGTTACGAACACTGACACTAAATTTTTCTTTTTTTTTACTTCGTTTTACCTCATACGTTTCTTTAGTACTAATTAATATTATGACCATTATTTATAGTAATGTTATATATTATGTATATACTATCTTTTATGTTGTGCGCTTGATTTGAACGAACTTACGATAATTTTCTGTTTTTGCAGAAATTCTCGGTTTGAAACATGTTTGAATTAAAAAAACTAGCGGTAAACCTGCACAATCGATATTACATACTGATAGATCTTGAATAGAGTCGATACAATAGAAAGGCGTTTTCTGGACACAGTTGTCAAATCTGTTTAAAGCAGACATTTTAATTTTGCGGGCGATTTAGATTGGTAGTTCCAACAATAAAAACCATATTTCCACGTATTTGCTCGCAAAATGAACGAGTATCATCTTTATTATCGGAACTGCCTGCTTAAATCGCCCGTGAAATTTAAAGATGTATGCTTGGGTGTATGACTTACGTTGTTATGAGTAATATAAAAAAACAAAAAGCAAAAAAAACACTATTAAAATTCCATTAAACGATTAAATAAAATTGAACATATTCACACATTTTAGTTTTTGTTTAGTTATTTGAAGTTATCTGTTGGAATTTAAACTAAGGTTGCGATATTCATGTTTAGACGCTAACTTACTGCTATTGGTTAATCCTTTTATTTAATTTAAAACTTATAATTAAGTGCAGAGAGAAAAGTTTCATATGCAAATTAAGATTTCTTTAAAAATGGAAGCGATATACCGATAAGGAAATGGTTTTCTTCTTTACCGTTGCAGTTCTATTTTAATCTATATAAATTTGGAAGGAACTACTAAATTCCTTTTGAACGATTTCAAAAAATTTCATATTTCAATATTCATCAATTTTTTATGTGCGTTTTATATGTTTTCTTTTTATTTATTTGGACTTGCCTGTTTAAGGTTATAATTTACTGCTATTACGTTTATCTTTTAAAGGTTATGATTAACTGCGGCTGTAATTTTAAATTAAGAAAAGTTTCTTTCTCTATCGTTGCAATTTAATTTTAAAATGTACGTAAATCTGAAACTGTGGAGCTGTCATATGTTTAACAGGGAATTCTAGTTCAAGGCTGCTGGCAACATTGTGAGTATGCACAATTCTGAAGTACCGATTCTGCATGCTTACCAAATTTTACTCGTTAAAAAAAATTAATAACTAGAAAAATAATTAAAATATCAAATTGTACCGTAAGCTTCTGCGTTGCAACGACTGGTAAGAAATTCAAATGTTTACCTCACTCAACGTATACAGTTTCTCAGGATCTTGGTACTCTTAACGTGATTTACAATATGATGAAATGCTAGATGAAATGCTAAACGCAAAAGCTTATCGAACAACCGAATATAACAATACCATAAGTTGTAAACAAAGTTCTTCGAGTATTTAAAGGATATCGACTTCCGGCGATTTAAAACCCATTAAGATGATACGAAATTAATTACATAATTCGTTTGCATAAAAAAAATAGACTATACAATATACAGGGCATTTCAAAATTAGAATCAACTATACAAATTTCTTGCCTCGTTCTTAGCTTTTTCAACTTACTTTGTTCATCAAAATACGTGAAACTCATCATAACGTTTTAAACCTTAACATCGATTAGGAGCAAAGAGGGAACGTTTAAATTTGATTCCATTCGTCTCTCTCTCTTACCTAGACAGACGATATCCATGATTGTCCCAATACGTTTCTGTAATTATTTTTAATCGGAAGAACTTTGAATTGGTTGTTATTAAATAGCAATCGTGTTGGTGTTTATTTTTGCGATTTTTATCTGATAAAATTCGTTGATGCGATTTGATTAAAAAAAAACAATTAAATGCAAAAGAGATTTTCATTGATAAAACGGAGAATGTTCGTAATTTCATGAGAATTCCTCGCAAGATATAAATCAATAAGTCACTTAGCATTAACTTGTTTTAAGATAAGTTCTAAATATAGGAAATCTGGGCAATTTCTGCTTACTTTATAATTTGTAACACGTTAACTGCAAGCATAGTAAGTCATAACTGACATTCGCCGATGGGAATTGTTTTATTTTCAAATAAGGCAGCAGTATGAGACAATTTCTATTATAATTAATGATTTGGATAAGTCATTGTTACGTCACAATGAAAATAACGGTCATAGTTACCATAACTTTACTTTTGCGATATATTAAAACTTTACAAGAATTATTTTCATTTAATAGCGTTCGTGGATTGGAAAGTTACCCCAAGATTCACAAATAATTAATATGACAACGTTCTAACAGTTATTTGTCATGATTTGTAAATCACTATTATTTGAAATTGGCTGCGTATTTTAGAATACATTCCACAAATATTTGCGCATGGTTAACAAACGCAACAGTTAAGAAATAGACAAGAACGTGTTTAATTTTCATTTGTTAGCATCAGACATTCGTGGTTGTTACAGTACCGAAAGAGAAACAAGGTTAAGTACTCTCAGAATCATAAGAGAAGAGCCCTGCGTCACAAATTGCGCGTCTAGTAACGACATACGTTAGTAAAGTTATTAGTCAAGTTACTTTAAAACATAAAGATCGAAATTTAAACGTATGTCATTCGCTCGTAACATATCGATAAGACAGGCGTTCTACTAATCCCGTGTGCTCAATAATGTACAGAACAAAGGTAGAGTTACAACAAAAATGAGTATTTCATGCCCGGAAGCAGCCGTACTGAGACGTAATTTGATTAACGTTGTTTTACAAGTTGTCGAATATCATATAAATAGGTTATTAGTATTTTATGTTATTTGTAACCACTTGCGACGTTTGGATTTTTGATTATGTTTATAATACTTCACAATTAATTTATAAAAGGAGTTTTTTAAAAACTAGTATTAATATTATTGACATCATGTTTGCCCATGGAAGAACTTTATGTGCAACATAACATTTTGAAATACTGCCGGAAATATGATACCTAATATAACGCTGAAGTACTGATTTAATTAATACATTGATTTGTTGGTGACGTAGGGCTCTTCTCTTATGATTAAAAGTGCATATTTAATGAAACGTTTGAAATGAATTCAGACTAACAATGCCTAATTGTTCCGTCAAAACTTACACGTCACGATGGCGGTCAAGTCTATTATAACCTGACTTTTTCGATTTATAAAATTTTACAGTGATTAGGTATAAATTCTCCGTGCGCAAATTCACTTAATAACGCGTAAATTTTATTTTATTTGAGTTGATGGATACGATCGTGTAACCAAGTTAAAACTTGCGAGAAAAAGCAATTCGATAAAAAAGACTCTTCTTTCATTTATTTGTCAGTAGTTCTGATAGAACGAAAGTTTTAATTTAAAAACAGTAAAATAATGAAAAATAACGAAAATATATCTAATAATTGTTTAACCGAATTAAATCAGAAAACAACCAAATTAAGTCTTAACAATCGCGAATATAGTATATTTTTGACGTCATAACTATCTGTTGCACTAATAAGATTAATATTTGATGGTCAACGTTTATTCCAGTAAAAACGTTCAGCGGAGCCTATATAATAAGAGATTTTGTTTTACATGCGCTTTTAATTCACGCCTGTTTTGTTTTAAAAATTATGCGATGTATTCTAGTTGCACTGAAATACATAAATATGCCTTAGTTAATAAATTTGTACTTTATGGTGATTTCTGCGCGAAATTACGAAAAAGACAGGATTGAAGCTTGGGTAGTTTAAAGCTTAATGAATTTCTATTGATCGAAAAACTAGTTTTTGTAGTATTTTTTTTGTTTGACCTTTTAGGGTTAGAATATTTTCCATGATAAATGTAAGAAAATATGTAGTAATATAATAAATGCGCAATACACATTTCCGTATTACTTGAATTGACGTCACAACCAAAACGCGAAGCGCTCATAAAACGAAAGCTACGGTCGATTCTAAAGTCGAAAGCAACATCTCGCGGCAGTTATGGTAAATTCTCAACGTATTACGTTACGTTTCTCGCGGCAACCAACGTGTTAAAGCCAAAAAGATGTAGAACGACAACCAATCAAGATCCTTCCGTGCAAAATCAAATCAATTCGAATTAAACCAATTCCAATACGTTAATTATGCCTTGACTATTGGCAGCTACCACGACGTTAGAGTTCTGCTTCCAGCAGACAGCCGAAACAAACTCATTCGGATCCTCTTCGCGCCTTTCCTGCTCCAGAATGCCCCTAACCGAGTCGAACTTGTGGCTGAACAATTTCTTCGTTAGTCCTTTGTAGTAGACGAAGAGAGCATTGTTCTCAGAGCCGCACGCAATATAATCGCCATCCGTCGCTAATCCGACGAAGTTCTTCTCGTTTATATGACCGACGAACGATCTCAGACAGTACGGTTTGTTGATGTTCCACATCTTCAGTTGGGAATCAGTCGAGGCGGACACGATCTCTTCGCTGTTCAGAAATTTCACGTAGCTGACGGCTTTCTTATGCCCCTTAAACACTGCGAGCGCCTCCTTCATGTTGCGGAGATCATAATAGTGGACCCAATGATCGGCGCTACCGAACGCGAGATGATACGAGCTACGTGGATTGAATTTGACGCAGCAGACATTGGCTTTGGCTTCTAACGTCGCGATCGAATTCTCGACACTTAACGAATAGAGCTTAACCCTGGCGTCGTCCGAGCCAGACGCTATCAATCGCGTATCGACGTCGTTAAAATCGACGCTCCAACATCGTTTCTCGTGTTCGTGAAAAGTCTTCGTCCGCTGACCAGTGGAGGCGTCCCAAATAGTGACGGTTCCTTCGTAATCGCTCGAAGCCAGCATTCCTTTGTGATAGCTGTTCCAGCTAACACACGAAATTTTCGAGTTGGACGTCATCTCCACGCAAGGGTAATGGATGTCGACCGGGTCCCTTATGACCGAACCGTAGTCGAAAACCTTGATCCTGCGCGTTACCCCCGCGATCGCGAAGAACTCGTTATCCTTATCGAATTCTATACTGGAGACGATGGTCGAATTGTTGAAGAGATCGTTGGAGTAGTTCAAAGTCGCCAGTGGGCGCAGCGCGTTGTATCGGGAGAATTTGACAAGGTTCTCGCGAAATTCGTCCAGTCCGGACGTGGAGTCCGCTTCGCTTTTGTTCGATTTATCTATGCCGAACAGATCTTGCGAACGTGTCGTGAAATAGCATTGAACGAAATCATCAAAATGCGCGTGCATCCTTCTTCGTCTAGCGGCTAAAGAAGTAAAGCCTTCGCTCTTAGGAATCTCACTACTTGCCGCTTCCTCTTTCTTATTAACGGCGGATCCTATATTATCGATAATATTGATCATCTCCTTCTTCATCGCAGAAACCGTAGCGTCACCCTCCGAAGCCGAAACAGCCCTTTCCACATCCTCTAGAGTAGGGCATTTGCTATGCACCTCCTTCAATTTATTCTCAACTTCCTGGATATCTAACTCAATCAATGATAACTCCTTTTTCAATCGGCTTTCCTGTTCTTTTTTCTGATTCAAGAGGTGTGTTAAGAATTCTAACAATAATTTGTTTTGCGCAGCACAAGATTCAGCTTCCAGCAACTGCTTGCGTTGAGTTAAAATTTCCAGCATAACATTCACATCTGGTAAGGTCAAATTTTGCGATTCCGATGCAATGAAATCCTTTAAGCCATCCGCCGGACCAGAAAATTCGGAGGAGCTATCTCTCGTCAGACCAAAAGCCTCCAATCCATTCATCCTTAATTTATGCTTCTTAATTAAGTTATTCAACAAGAAATTAGGGAAGATTTCATTCGTCATGACTGGTGCGTTACATTTTGGGCAACGTTTTGCTGTCTCGATCGACTTAGTTATACACCCGTAACAAAAAGTGTGTCCGCATTTTGTTATGTATGCCTCTTCTATTAAGTTAAAGCAAATCGGACATAGGTAATCCAAGCTGTTATCATCATAAGTAATATTCGTGCCTGAGCGTTGCCTTTTTGGTGTGCGTATCGAAGAACGATTGGTGGGGATATTAGAACCACTATGCGAAGAAGCAGAGCTGCTCCTACCGTCGCGATTAGCCGCCATTTGAGATTGATTTAACTTTTTTATAAGCAGTTCACCACGAACCTGAAACAATCAAGTAGTTAGTGTAAACACGTGACATTTACACCACGGCCCTCTAGTGGTAAAACGTCAACAATATTAGAACAGGGATATGACAAAATTAATTGACAGACACGTTTAGTAATTAACTCCAAAGATACCACCAGTAAGGCTCTTTTAGGTAATAATACCAAATTAATAATATACCATGCAGAATACATAGGAAAATACAAGAATATTCCCTTTTTCTTACAATACAAAAAGACTAACATTCCCAAAAAAAATAATATAACAAAACTACTGCTACTTTCTATGGTTCAGGTCCGTGGAAGCACATATAACAACAACAATAAGGACAACAACAACAAATACTAACATATTCAACTTACAGTTTAATATGTTCCAACAATTTTCCACTCGAGATTTTGTTGTAAATCTCTGCAGATTGTGTCAGTTCCACGCCTTGTTTGCCTTCTTCAGTATATGCTCCCACGACTAATCCTTTCTATAAACAGCCACAATTCCATTTCACAGTTGAAAAACATGCTTTCAGTGTAATATTTACCTTTACCTTAAGAGAACTGTTATACCTTGGAACGATTTGAACAATTGTACTTAACCTAAATAATCTCCCAGTTCTCAAGACAGCAGCCATAATCAAAGGTCTTCCTTGCGTTTTTGAGCCGCGGAACTATCAACGAAAATCATGGGCTCGCCGACGATAGTTTATACGCACAAAAAGAGTTGCAAAAGATTGGTCCGTGTGCTGTTTTCTAAACTATATTCCACAAATCATAAAATGTCTATTCAACACATTAGGGTTAATAGGTGACGGTAGAAACAGAGAATAGCCTAAAAGTATCAAAAATAATTGTGGAAATCGTTTCGGATTAAAGTAAAAACGATTGACTTACATTTTAAAAAGCATATGCTTGAATTCCTTATATTATGTTTAAGACAGAAAAAAAGTAGGAAACATCGAATAGATCAGTTTTGAGAGAAGTTAGCTACTTGCGCTACCTAATTGAGAATTGAGAACATGCTTTTATTTAATAGAATTGTCGAATTATATGAAGTTGGATAATTCGAGCTCAACATTTGAAGAAGTATTTGAATTAAGGAATTTTAATGAACATAAGAATGTATAGAAATGAGGTAAATACAAGCATCTTATTAGAAGTAAAATTTAACCTGATGTAATTAATCAGCTCGTAAATCTAATTTTGAACATTACAGCTTTATTCTACCAATATATCTATCAATGTAAATTTGTTTGATAATCTTTAGTTAATTTCTGGTATTTATCATTTATAATCCGTCAATCCAATAAAACATTGTTTTAAGAATTCAAATTCCTTTTTCTTACAAGCAATTTTATGATGTAGCAATTTGTAATAGTGACTTGAATCAAAAGCTTATAAAATTATCTGATTATAAAAGTGATGACTCAATACATTATTTTATGATGTGATGTAGTACGTATGTAGTATACGTACTACATCACCTACTACCATACGTATGTTGTATATGGATATAGATTTGAAAAAAATTACGGTACAGCTGGAAAAAAGAATGCCATTCTATAGGATATGACGACCATTAATCGAAAATAACATCTTAAATACTTTTCCCCATCGTAAATGTAAACCTATAAGTATTAATAATCGCTTAATCTAGTAAATTGGGAAATCCAGTTAAGTAAGCTTGCATTTTTTCGATTTCGTAAAACGGTACCCATGTATATATATTTATTGTGAATTGGAGCGGTTTAAAGATCGGTTAATATTTCAAATTTTGAATTGATTATCGCACTGTTTTGAAGTATTTTTTTTTGCAATCATTACCGTAAGGGAAGTCATTGAATTTCTTGGTATCCATTTTGAAACCAGGTGAGATAAAATCTGTATTCTTGTTTAAAAGTTAAAAAAGGAATATGAAATTATAAATTGCTAATTGCTACTTAGAATTTGAAATACGAGCAAATCAATATGTCGTAAAACGATTAAATTTGAATACTTCCAATATAATTTTCGTCATTTAACGCGAATTTAATGATTCATATGGAAGTGTTTACACATTCTTGTCTTGTTTAATTAGCTATTTTTATTAAAACGTGTTCGCTTATCTGGATTATTTCGTAGAAAACCCCATTCTCAACACGAATATTTTAAAGATAACCCGTAAAAATGAGGTGGAAACGCTAGGTTTATGACCTTTATAACTTCGCGAAAAAGATACGCAAATACGTTATAGCAAAGTACGTCAGGCTAGCGCAGTTAATCATGCGTTAAAATTGCTTCTTTTGTTAATTGAACAATTAGGCTGTGAATATATCCATATCGAAACTATACAATGAATATTTTCTTTTACTTTTTTCAAATAATGCGCAGTAGATTTTAAAGTTTTTTTTAAATAAATTGGTCTCCTGTTATTGTTATTGTTAGATAAGTACTTAGCGTACATTTCGATCTATGTAGATAACATTGAAGCTATCAATTAAGTAAAGTAATTCGAGTGTAAATAGTTAGAACGTGTGTGCATCTTCGCCTATAATTTTCTCTTCACTATTAGTATTTTCGGTAATTCTTTGGTAAAAATGGTGTTACATCAGAACGCATTAGCAAGCTTATTAAATATTAACTTATTAGTAAGGTAGGTAAGGTATTTTTTCTACGTAAATACCTTAATAACCGAAAAAGTTGCATCAGACTATATGAGGCAATCCTGCGAGATATATACAGGTGTTAATAACTGCTCAGTAAATTATCGGGACACTTCAGTTCAGTTGAATTTCCAATGATTAATGAAGTAGGGAAGCGTGTTTTCTATCCGATATAGAAATTTAATTAATTTACTATAGTCCGTCCCAACCTCCGTATTCAGTATACGTCTTATGGGAATTTGTTTCATGGTTGCCAAATCATCCGATCGGCTGTACATTACTATTTCCGGTTAATTATTTGCAATTTCACCCGATCAATTCATAACCTTTATTAACGTTTATTGACGTTGAAGGTGCAAAATTATTGACATTCATATGACATTTTGCTTATTATTTTATTAAAGTAACTAACTTTTAACAGAGTGCATAGCGACTTCGCTGCACGTAAAATTATAGGAAAAAATACTACAGATAAAATAGTTATATCTCAATATTTATTAACAATACTATACACATCTATAAACAAATATACATATGAACGATATCTATGCAATGTACAGTGAATATTTGCTTGATATTGGGGTGCTATGCAATTTATTAAATTAAAAAGAAGATGATCCTTATATATATACAAATAATAGTTTCCACTTTTGTAACAAAAAGAACTGGAGTCATAGAAATTATATGTATAATACAATAATATTTAAGAAAGGAATAGCAATTACACACATATATCTATGTCTTACGTTAATTTTCTAGTCAGTCGAAGAATCACTTTGATCTTCAGATGATGGCGAATATCTTACGTGAATAATAAATTCTTCGATGTCGTCTTGCAAATTATCCACTATCCACATTTCCTTTTCAATATTGTTTACATGTTTGATGTAGTTTTGCCAATTATTAGTTGTTACAGTGCTATACGCTTCGCCGAATTAATTGCTCCATATCTTTTACCTTAAATGTGGTATTATTCATTCTTACGTAGTTTTAAGTTGTGCCCATACCATTTCAATGTAGGATTTAACTTCATAATGGTAAAATTAGTAATCGAAGAACTTCATGACCTTTTTCTTTTGCAAATTCGTCAATCCTACTTTTATCATATTGCGGTTTAATTTGTGACCATCGCAATACAGTAAGTCCCTTTTAGCATATCGGTACTGATTTGTATTTGTTTTCATTGAGCCAATCAATGATCTGCGTTTTCCTCCATGCTGTTGTTGGAATTTTTCTCCAATTTTCTGCAGTGGTAGGAAGCATTATCAAGAACAATGACTGACTTCTGTGGTATATTTGGAAGTAATTTATTTATAAACCAATCCTCATACGTTTCTGAATCCATCTCATGATGAACATCGGCAGTGTTTTCTTGCAAAGAAATGTATATTCAGCACCAGGAACAAACCCATTATCACTGCCTGCATGAACTAATGCAAACGAGGTCCTAGCCCGGTTGGTGATTTCAAACCAGTGCTTAGTCCTTGAATAAGAGCTTGTCGACTACTTTGAATAGCAGTATCTGTCCAAGTTTTATTTACGTATGTCCTGTATTCACCCATGACTCATCAGTGTATATATAGTTCGACCTGAAATATAAAATTACAGCCATGTCAAATAGCAAGAGGTAAATTTTACCTTCTTCTCTAAATTTCTTGATCTCTCGCAAGTATTTGTGCCTCCATCTAATAATCTCATCTCGTTCAATGAGTATACTTTTTAGATCCTACTTTTTAAATTGAAGCCCATATCGTGTAACAATCTATGAAAAGTTGTTCGAGCTGAAGTTAGGGAGATCATCGTCAGCATTGACAGTAGTAAGAATTGTATTTAAAGTAGGTGGCATATTCTGTATAAAAAATCCATGCACTTTACGTCGAATAGCTGCTTGCGTGTTCTCACCATATGTATGCAGTCGATCATTTACTTGTATGCCCTTCCTTTTAGGTTTTTGGACTTGATAATAAACCATTTTGTTGCTCCTGTTTTACATGATATATTGCACGGTCTGAGATGCCCAAAGCTTTACTTGCTTCTCGAGCGGCAGCACTCACATTCATTGATTTATTGAAATAATTGAAAACATTTGCAATCATACACTTCTCCTTACAGTTAAATTTGTCTCCTCTGCGCCGTTTTCTTCCTATAGGCTCCATTAATGTAGTGGAAACTGTAAAATTACATTTATATTCTGTTATAACATTTATAAAAATAAATAAAAATACCCATATTACCCTGTGCACGCTTGAAAAAGATAGAAGTGTTCTGAAAAGAACAATTTGTACAACTATATAAGCAAATTAACAATTTAACGAAATATTTCAAAACAAGGACGATGACGATTGACAGTTGATGCTAATAGACAGATAGTATACAACTGTTGTCGACGCCGACAGCATATGTAAATAAGTTGCAACATAGCAACCGGTTGTAGAGATAGCGCTAATGACAGCAACCAAGGATAGTAAGAGATAAAAGTTGCTATTCTATCCCATACTGAATACGGAGGTTGGGACGATCTATAGTGCTGTTTTTCAATTATAGCGGAATAAGCAAGTTTTTGTCTCTGTTTTTCGATATCTCTCTCGGGCGTATATGTGATGATGTTGGCAACGTATTTCCCCAATGCCAACATCCCAATCCAAATTAGTACGTAAAGATACGCAAAGTTGTATGTAGTCCTTTAGATAGGCGATTTTCAATAAAAAGATTGAAATTGTTGTATTACATCATTATCGTTTGTTTGGTTTAAGCTAATACTTTGAAAATACGTAAGTTAATTTCTCGATTTTCGCATTTAAGTCGCACTTTTAACACATATTACGAAGAGGAAAAGATGTATGTAACAGCTAATTTTTTGCATTTGATTGCAGCATGGCCAAAAGATCTCAGCCGAAGTGGTGTCCGTACGACAACAAGGAAGCACCCGTTCTGAAATTGTACAACAGCTTAACAAGGCAAAAGGAAGTCTTTGTGCCTAGAAATGGCAAAAGGGTAACTTGGTATAGTTGTGGACCTACGGTTTATGATGCCTCACATATGGGTCATGCAAGGTATTTATATTTTTACATGTATTTAAAATTTTGTGTTAATTTAATGCTAATTTCAGATCATACATCACATTTGATATCTTACGTCGAGTTCTTGAACATTATTTTGGTTACGATATATTTTATGTTATGAACATTACCGACATTGATGATAAGATAATAAAAAGGGCTCGGCAGAATTATTTATATGAGAAATATTTAAATGAGGAGCACACTCTCGAAGAAGTATTACATGATGCGAAAAAGGTTAGTGGAAACCAAACTTTAAGTTGAGATTAAGTAAATTAATTTAAAAGCGTGAACAATTTATAGGTCATGGATAAATTTACAAGTACCACAAATAATACAACAGATCCGGACAAAAAGCAAATGTATGAGAAGTTAATAACAAGGTATGGGTGGGTTACTTTTATTTTAGTTATACGATGAATAAGTTTTATATTTTTTAGACTAACAAAGTCCATTGAAGATTTGGAAATGGCTGTTAAAGGTGGTGATTTTAAAGAAATCGAAAGTGCGCAGCGTCAGTTTGTGGTAGATAGTCGTGACCCACTTGCAGATTGGTTAGATAGTTTGTATGGTTGCACAGTAACTGACAATGCAATATTCAGTTCTTTACCAAATCATTTTGAAAAAGAATTTCACAAAGACATGGATGCTTTAAATGCAAGTATTTTTATAGCCTATATACTTATAATATTGAGGATTTTGATTAATTGTTTTTTGTAAACAGGTGCTGAGACCACACGTTTTAACAAGGGTTAGTGAATATATTCCAGAAATTATCGAGTACATTGAAAGAATCATTTCAAATGGTTTAGCATACGAAGCAAATGGATCTGTCTACTTTGATGTGTTTGGTTTTGATAAGAATGACAAACATCATTATGCAAAACTAGTACCAGAAGCTTATGGTGATACGAAAAGTTTACAGGAAGGCGAAGGTAAATTTTAATTTTAATAGCCAATTTTATGCTTTTATATTTACACCTGCCATTGGTGGACTCGCCGAGCATCAATAAAATATCTATTGTTTTCGCATTGACAACAATATTTCTGTCATCCATGGACTTCTCAAACAATAAATTTCTTTACCTAAACTCGTCGTGTCATTGAAATGTCAGTTTTGTACTTAAGCAGTTTTATGTCTCTATGTTGGTAACAATGTTTCTCTTCGTAACTGTCGTTGGTGAATTCCGTTAAATGTTATCAAAATGTCAATTTTACATATACATATTAAAAGTTTTATCTTCCTATATTGTTAGTGAAGTTCTTATACATAATTCAAGAGGTCAAAAAAACGTCAATTTTAATAATGGTAATAATAGATTTCCTCTTATCTGCCATTGAAGTTGTCAAATGTTACTATAATGTAAACTGTATATTTACACAGTAAAAACACATCTAAAGGGAATGCCTAGTAGTAAGTAATACGTGGTACTATCCGAAGAGGGCGTTCGTAGCAAGGGCAGTGCATAAGGAAACTACACATGTAAATGATTTCTCAGGCTTACCATGACGTATTTAAAAATACATCTAAGGAAATGCCTAGAAAATAACACCAAAGATAAAGACGCTGCTAAATACAGTTTTCCTCGTGGTATTGGTGAAATCATTCACGAGAAAGACAGACAATGTGAAGAGACATAAAACGCTAACACACACATGCTTCTGCCTACCCGGCGTCATCAGCGTGGTTTCGAGCGGTTTTATGCGTCTTTATCCTTTGGTGTACACAGTAAAAGATTGTTTTTTTGTTGGTAACAATGTTTGCTTTTTTAGCTGTCATTGGTGAATTCGTTAAATGTCATCACAATGTCAATTTTATACACACTAAAATATGATGTTTCTATTTTCAATTTCTACATATTGGACACTTCAGATCTGTGAATATGGTTTAGGTCTCTAACTAAGAACGCTTTTATTAACTAACCAAGGCAAGTTTATTCACGCATACATAAGATATATTTTTATGTGGTCTCTATATATCACATTATAGCAACTACTGCTTCCGCTCCTTTTACACAGCTCAACTTCGATAACATATATGTCAGATTTACAATGAGATAGATATTTAACGAGATCTAACAACCATACGAAAATGAAATGATATAACAAAATACAGACTTTTAAAACTATATTGATAATAATGTTTTTCTTCTTGCCTCTTATCGCTGAAATCGTTAAATATCGTTAACGTGTTCATGTTATATATACTCACTAACATTTTATATTTCTATATTAGTAATAGCGTTGTTATTCTTATCTATCATCGAAGAGGTTGTCAAACGTCATCTAAATGTCAATTGTATGGTCACAGCAATATTTTGTTTCTACATTGGTAACAATGTTTGTCTTATCTATCATTAATGAGCTTATCAAACGTTGTTAAGACGTCAGTTTTGTACTTACACAGTGAAGTTTTATGTTTCAATATTGGTAACAATGTTTATCTCAGTGAAGTTGTCAAACTTTATCAAAATGTCAAAAGTTTTATGTTTCAATGTTGTCAACAATGGTTGGTTTCGTATCTGTTATCACTTGCTGAACTTCATTAGCTTTGTTAAAGTAACAAATAAACGCAATTGGAAATCGTACGATCTTTGCATAGACGTATTGGTTAGAATATTCAAACAAAATTTACATTTCCACATATATTTCGACAATTTCTCTGCTGTTCAAGCACATTCCATTAATACTACGAAACTAGATTGTGAACGGTTGAAGTTGGATGTATTTTGTATTTACTGGCGGTCAGAGACGTGCACATGGCTATTTTAGAATGTTCAATTGGCAGCTGATTTACAGCATTGCTGTGTTAGACGTGTATGGTAGTTACTTTCTTGTCTGGTGTCCAGTTTCTAGTTTGTAAAAGTTAAATTTGTATATATATAGATTATCAGTGAGTTCTTGATGGATTTGTTGATATGATTTGGTAATAATTCCAATTCTTTCTGTATATTTTCCAACCTTTAATAGAAATAACTGTTCCTATGGACATAATTTTGTTAGATGTCCAGTATAAATTTTATTACTTGTTGCTGTTAAAGCAAACAAATATTTGTCGCTTTACCAAGCCTGATCATATCGTTTTCAACCCGTGAAACTCGTCATGCGCGAACCGTTAATGCACGAACCGTATGCAAACATCACGAAAGTTGTTGCTTGGACAAATCTATTAAGTCAATTTTTATATAATTTGAATAGTAAACTTCATGCATTTTGAATCACTGTTGTAATATTTAATTGTATTGTAATATAGGTGATTTAACAACAACCGAGCAACAAAATGAAAAGCGTTCGCCAAATGACTTTGCTTTGTGGAAGAGAAGCAAAGCTGGTGAACCAGCTTGGGAATCTCCATGGGGTCGGGGTAGACCTGGTTGGCACATCGAATGTTCAACCATGGCTTCTGCTATTTGTGGTCCAACTTTAGACATTCACACTGGCGGCGTTGATCTTAAATTTCCCCATCATGATAACGAAATAGCACAAAGCGAAGTAAGATATTCATTTGTTTCATCCGCTAAAGTGTTACTTTTTTATTTTTTTTTCAAAAAACGCAGGCTTATTTCAATGAATCAGAATGGGTTAAGTATTTCTTACATTCCGGTCATTTAACGATAGCTGGATGCAAGATGTCTAAATCGTTGAAGAACTTTGTTACGATACAGGATGCATTATCGCAATATACAGCTAGGCAATTGAGATTTGCGTTCTTGCTGCATTCGTGGAAGGATACGTTAGACTATAGCCAGAATACGATGGATATAGCTATACAATTTGAGAAGATGTTAAATGTAAATTTATTGTTAGAAATAATGCACAACAATAATTAATTACTGGATGTGGTTTTGTAGGAGTTCTTTTTGAATGTTAAAAATATTGCAAGATGCATTAGTAAGCAGACTTCTGATGTTACATTCAGCAAATGGACGCAAGCAGAACTTGGATTGAATCAGAGATTTTTGAAGACAAAGGAGAATGTACATGCAGCTCTATGCGGTAAATAAAATCTCATATCCTTTGTTTTATGTTTAATTTTTGCTTCTCATTAAAGATAACATTGACACTAAATCAACGCTAGACAGCATTCGTGACTTAGTCTGTGCAAGTAATCTTTACATGAGGGATCGGAAACCTCCAAATGCACTTTTGCTGAATGATATTGGTGTCTACATTACCAATCTGTTGAAAATATTCGGTGCAATTCCACAGTCTGAAGAGATTGGTTTTCCAGTTTGCTCTTCTTCAACTACAAGAAATGTAAGTCTTAATGATATTTTCCGACATTCTATTTTGTGATACATCATTCTTTTTTTTAGCATGAAAGTGTTGTAATGCCTTACGTGAACATTCTGGCCAAATTTCGTGATGATGTCAGGAATCATGCAAAAACACTAAAAGCCACAGATATTCTAAAGAAGTGTGACTCATTGCGGGATGATGTTCTACCATTCGTCGGTGTGAGGTTAGAAGATCGTGAAGGTAAACCTCACAATGACAGAATCAAATAATTCACTTTAAAGCTTTATTAATTAAAAGGTGAGCCTACTGCTGTGAAATTAGTTGATTGCAACTCCTTAATTCGAGAAAGAGAAGCCAAACGAAAAGCTGAATTAGAAAAAATAGCTGAAAGGGAAAGGAAGAAGATTGAGCTAGCTGCAGCTCAAGCAGCGAAAGAAGCACAGAGAAAAATACCACCCTCGGAAATGTTTAGACGTGAAACGGATAAATATTCGAAATTTGATGAGAACGTAAGTCGTCACTATTAATTAAATTTAATTAATTAATTAAATTTCAACATCACCTTTGTTTGTTTTCTATAGGGCCTACCAACACATGATGTCGAAGGTAAAGAAATCAGTAAAGGACAAACGAAAAAACTACAGAAACTCCAGCAGGCGCAAGCTAAAAAGTTCGATGAATACTTAGCAACAGTGGCGTCATAATGCAATGTAAAATTCCCCCTTTTTCTATTCGTTTTTTGTCTAACTTTTATTTATTATAAATTATTAAATTATTTTATATATTATGTGCGCTGTACTTTATTACTTCTAATCTCTAACTTAAGTCACTTCAATTTTACAATGCACTTATGAAATGTTGTGAAAAAATTATTTAATGATAGATTATTATATAAATTTGAATAAATAAATTTTTTTAAGATGATTGGTGTTTTAATTCTCAAAATTGAAATATGTATGTATCAGCAATTTCATTTCAGTTTTTTTTATTTTATTAATTTATTGCGCAAAAATAGAACATTTGTGAATTCTTTTAGTAACTACAGTGTAATCAAAAAGTACTAGTTATGTTCGTATTCTTAAGCAATTGGTGTTCAAATTCGCAGGTATTTTGGTTTTTACAATAGCGTATTTAAGTTACGTTTTTAGTGAGTATATACCTTAAAATATATGTAATAAAACCGTTGCTAACTGTTTTAATAATAAAATATCAATTGATAAAATACATTATGTATAATTCAGCAGTAGAAAAACATTGTTAATGTTAATAATCCGTTTCCGAATTGCCTACTTATATTTTCATATCCGTGACACCCATTGTGTGACGCTGTTTCTATACTATTTATTATTACTTTTCTTCCAGGATAACAGATGATATTATAAGTTCAATTTAAAGAGTTCGCTAAAAATGTTTCATCAGAAGCTAAACAGAGTGCGCGCATAGTCAATGCGAAAAGGTACAAATGTGAAACAGCTGTGTTGTTCTTTTATACCTTATTACTAGAGACCGGATTATATGCAAAGTTGTTAATTTAATTTATTTATTATATTTTACGTCTACATGTAGATGCATTACACTGATTACATTAATTAGCGTTAATTAACTTTAATCAGTGTTAGACATCTAGAAATAGACGTAAAATATATTAACTTGAATTAAATTTTTGCACTTTGCATATAATTCGGTCTCTACTTATTACCATTTTGTACGCTGTTATAGTTTTTTTAACTAGAGAAGTATTTGCTTTATCGATATAAAGATAATATATCGCATTTTGTTGATACACCCGATTAATAGCAATAATAACAAACTATATAGAAATAGGATTTTTTAAATAATAAAAATAAGGCTGAATCCACATTATGGATGAAAGTGGAGAAGTTAAATTTTCGATATAGTTTCTAAGAATATACGTCATTTAAGTTTCTTTTACTAAAGTTTCGGTAAAACAAATATTAGTCATGTATTTCATTTATTGGTCGGTGTAAGTATAGTTGAAGTCTATTGCGTTATGTTGGCATAGCTTTTCAAATCCACCAAAAATATAGAATTATTTATATTCTAAACTTATACAAAACAGATGTAGAAAATACAAAAAACCAGGAGAGTAGTATATTGACTGAATTGGACTGGGCCCAGTACTTTTGCTTGTAAGTATCTTGTAACCAGGGCCGTCCTTAGGGGGGAGCGAGTGAAGCGGCTGCTCCAGGCCCCGCGCCTACGAGGGCCCCGCGGTGAGGGGCCTTTTCACAATAAAATGTTCTTAGAATAAGGTAATACCAACTAAAAATGGATTAGTTGAAACCTTATCTGTTCAATGGTTTATATTGGATTTGTTTGTCTCTAAACATTTACATAAAGACCCCGTAAAACTATTTTGCGCCAGGCCCCGCTTTTGCTAAAGACGGCTCTGCTTGTAACTTTAAAATATACATACATCTCTCACTAAGTAGCTTTATTTTATTATCCTTTCTAAATATTTTATGTAAATATGTCTTGTAAAGCGATATTACTTGCAAACATATTTTTTTCAATACTTGCTTAACTTATAATATAGTAATATATTAGTTTTTTTTTGCAAACGCAAACTATTCGATTTAAATTATATATAGCATTATTATATATATACTGATGCTACTATTGTTACTTTTATCCAAGTCGCACAGATGGCGCTAAACGTGGAACTGATAGTATCCGGGGATTGTCCTATCCCATTGTCTTTGGTATTGTCCATACAAAAATATAGTATATAATTATAGGAATTTGCGGGACATTTGAATAGTTGTGTATTAGAATTTTACTGTCAATGGTAAAATTGACCGAAAAAAATTAGAATTACGTTAGACAATTATAGCAATTATAATCGGAAACTTTAATGGATCAAATAAAATTTATATACTTAAATACAGAAATTTATAATACAATATTTTGCTTAGAGAATTCTACTTTTGTGGGTTATTATAGTTACCTTCACAATATATACGCCACGTAATGTAAGATGTCGCCACAAACACCTTTAGTTTATTAAAATACTAAATTAATTATTGATTCAAATTAAAATTAACAAAATAACTTAGTTTTTATTGGAGTCTGTTATGTTAATTATTTGCATTTACTTTGCAAATGATTAGCGACGCATTTTTTAGCAATAGAGCAGAAAACAACAAGAAGTTAATGGTTTTGAGTGATGAAGCATAAACGTTTGACTTATTTTTACACAATTTAGACGCTTGATTCGCATTCAATATATTTCAATGTGAGATACTTGGGCTTTGTGATATTGCATTTAAAGGATTCTGGACAACGATGCGTTCACAAATTTGACACAGAAAGGAACGGATTACCAAAAAGATGATAATTTGAAATATATGATAGTGTATTATGATGGAGACGATAAAATATGCTTAAACACTATAATTTTCAACGAATGTTATTAACGTTTCAAAGAGTTTTCGGTTAAAATTCGATATTGGTTTTCTTATTGTTTTGTTTAACATTTGAAAATTTTGATTTTTCACATGGCGTAGTGGAGAGGAATCTGCCGTTAGTCTTTTGAAATGTGAGTAAACTATCCATTTTAGAACGGGGACGATAAAATTTGTTTAGGTAGTACAATTTTCTATTAATACTATTAAAATTTCAACAAATTATCGGTTAATGTCGACATCCATCAATTATTTAAGGCTTTTTCTTGTTGTTGCATTTTACATTTGAAAATTTTGATGTTATGGTATGTTGTTATAATTAGATCGGTGAGTTGTGAAGGAGTTACCACTTTATGCGGATTTTCGTAGTGAAAAGATAAGTTTTTATTAGGTAAGTACTCAGCCAACCATAATTTCGCAGATAATTTAGGTTGGTAGTTCCGTCAGTAAGGACCATATTCGCTCGAATTGCTCTAAAGGAATTAAAACTAAAACGTTTTGATCTTGGTATTTAACACTAAATATTTAATGTGTCATATATTCTGCCTTTTTTATAAAAATTCCATTTATAGCTAAGACGAAAAGACGAAAACGTTTATTCATGGTAGGTGTTGTCGCGATAAACACCCTTTCTTAAAACGTATGTTCCTCAATAAACTTCACGCTGTATTAAATCCGTTTAATGCCTTGCCAAGAATAAGATGGCTCTTAAAAGGGTTTAAGGAGATTCTTTCGCTTCAAGTGGTGAGATTCTAATGTGTTTGGAACCTTTCGCTCCAGGTGTAAGGATTAATAATGCTAAAATGGTTTTTTACTTTACGTTCTACGTCATATGGGTGAATGGAACGTAGCAAAGATCACAGATTTTAAGTTTTAAAAGCACACAAAGACGTGTATTCAAAATATTTAACTGCGTATTATATATATATATATATATATATATATTTAAATTTTTGTTTGCTTGTTAAATAATTGAAATAGCAAAATGTAAGATTGTAAAAATATATATGTTGACAAATCAAAATGTATATATATATATATATATATATTTATACATATATACATATATATCGCTTTTAAACAAATACCTAAATCAATCTATGTCTAGCTAAATTTGTAAATTATAAACGAAATACAAAAAAAAATGAAAGCAAAAGAACAGTAAAAAATTTTTCAAGTTTATTATAATTTGAAGTCTTTAATTTTGTAATCGTCTTTGGCTTCCACCAATGTGTCTGGAACTCCAAATTATTGTGAAAATATCAGCTGATACACTTTTTAACTTTGAAGAATTTTAAATATAATTAATTCGAAAAATAACGAATTTTTCTCTGGAGAGACAAGACCGACATGTGTGACTTTGACACATTTGTTATTGATATCAGTTCGTAACCAGAGATACACACATTATATTCAGCTTGTTAATCTATGTGATAGGCCAAACAGTAAACACACTCTTGATGGAATGAAATTATTTACAAGTAAAGCTGCCAGGCGTGCCATCCATCCGACGTACGAGAAATTTTGAAGATAGTGTGTTATAATTTCGGGACGATACCTATTTAAATGTTATTATGAATTTTAAGCACAGATATTCAATCTGTACAGGTTTCTTTCTAAAGTTTTACAGATATCTACTTTGGATATTCTTTAATAACTTATTATTCACATTTTTCTTGTTAAGATTATCGCTTTTCGTAAACATATTTTTCTATATAAATAAATTTCAAAATTTCATTCTTAAAAGACCTTTAATATACTGTACTCACATATTTTAATTACATTGTATAAATATGCATTATTCCAAAATTATACTTATAATCTTCAAAATTTCTCGTACGACGGAAGGATGGCACGACTGGCAGCATTTTCCTTTGATAATCTCATACGTATCGAGTATGTGTGTACTGTGTGGCCTACCATATAGGCGAACTAATGCGTTGCTATAGAGATAAAACAAAACAATAAAGAAATATCGTGTCAAAGTCAGACATGTTGGCATTGTTTCTCTGAGAATACTTACTTATTTTCTCATATAACTCCATAATTTTACAAAAATCTTCGTTATATCTAGTCATAAAGTGTATCAGCGGATACTACAAATAAAATCTGGAAGTTCCGGACACATATTTTGGAAGCCGAAAACCAGTCCATTTTAAACACGAGAATTCACGTGTGAGTGAGTACGATTTCAAAGATTAAAGATGACGAATCTTCTTAAGTTCTTGAAAATTATTTGTATCTTTCGATCTTATCTTTGTTTCGTAAACTAATTTAGAATATTTAAAGTTTAGCTAGACAGGGATTGCCTTAGGTTTTCTGTAAAAAAACATTTTTTTTTTTTGGAAAAGAGCGGTATATATTTATCAATTTGTCAATATATTTATCTTTTCAACTTTACATTACTTAATTAGAAAACTTCATCTCTTAATTTAAAACAAATTGATTTTAAATCAAAGTACCTGTTTAAAAAATTTAACGAGCCTTAGATTTACCACCAGAGTTTATACTCGTTCAGCTAGAAACACATCGACAAATGCCTCGAAAACAATACATAACATAATAATGTTGCTAAATACAGCCACTCATGCTTGAGTTCCTTTTAAAAGTTAATTTATATACGGCAATAGGAAACAAGTACAAAATATACTACCATTACACTGACTTAAAGTTAGGAGGAATATAGTCGATGTTCTACTGCAAATGAATTGAAATATCGTTTTGAATTATCTTTCTTGCAATCATTTTTTATTCCGTGGCCTATAGAAATATAGGAAATGAAGAAGGAATACTCGAATTTAAGAGAAGCATCTAAAGACTTAGTAACATACAGGATAATAACAATAATTTGCTAGTACAACGACAAAATAAAACTGATCAAAGTAGAGCAATTTTTATCGAACTCTAGAGTGTAAATGACATATGACTGAAGATGAATGCTTATACGAGTTGCTATGCATCGTGAACTTCCTGGAATAAAGCAGCCGGCTGGTGGTTTTGGGTCTCTCTATCCTCTATCCTGGCTGGCTTACGTCATTTCCCGCCTTGACCTAGGTCATCAACGAAAAGGTTACACGAGGCATGTGGAGTTTGAAGAGAATTCTGCGCCGCTATTCGTTTCTTTTCACATATGTCTTTAAAATGGGAAGGAGGAAAGATACGAGAATGTATATCCCGGTTTGTACTTCTAAGGGTATTGCGTTAAGGTAGCGTAAAACTCGTTTAGCTCGGCGTAACTGATTTATAAATTTATCGATCTCAAAATTTGCCATGGATTTTCTTCTACTCGTTGCTCGTTCAGTTAAAAACACATCGAAGAAGGTCTAGGAAACAAAACCTAACATAATAATGCTGCTAAATACAGCTCATGGTTCAGTTAAAAGTTAGTTTATATACAGCTAAGCTTGAAAGTTAATTTATATACAGCAACAAGGAGTAAGTATAGTCTTGCTGCGAATCGTTTACAGGACTATAAACATATACTCTTATTGTGTGTGTAAGAGATGGACTGGTAACAGGATTTTAAAAAATCACTAAATTTAATACGTTTTAATTTCTAATGTCTATCCATACCCAATATGTACAACACATAACGTTTCTCGTCATTTCATACTGTTTCTTTCATTTCCTTATGTTATTCTCAGGTCTACAATTTACCTAGCGTGCGTCATTTTAATTCATTAACTACTAGATGTGAGTTATGCAACGATTAAACAATTATAACCATCCAGTTGAAAAAGCTGTTCTTTTAAGATAATACGTATACACATACTACTATCAAAAATTAGCTAAACGTATATATATACATATTTATAAAAAAAGAAAATTAAAGAAAACAATTAATACATTTTTAAAATAAGTAAAAAGGCTTGTATATAAATGATTTATTTCTATGTACATAAAGTATAAATTCATTGCAACATATAAAAGCATTCTAAGAAGAAATTGCTTCTGATCATATGTGTCACAGGTGATTTAAATAATTTTTAAAAGTTACATCACAACGCGTGTAGCAGATATGTGAAAATTTTAATTTTTAGTAATTGACTATGCAGAGGTATACAGTCATCGTTCGAGTTAATCGACCTGTATATATTTAGATCATTTGCATATGCATGCTGATTGCTGACGAGTTCTAAGAGTAAATAATTTAAATATGTACTAAATAGCAAAGAACCCAAGGTAGATCCTTGAGGGATGTCAGAAGGACAGAGGTCAATACACCCCAGTTTTGCTAACAACAGCTTATAATCTATGGCTTACAATGCATTTGAGAAGTTTGTATATACAATATCAGTTTGTTTTTATTGATCCAGAGTTGATAAAACATACTGAGTTACACGTACTAACTTTGTTATAGTAAAGAAACATTGTGGATTTCTGTAAATTCTGTTATGTAATTTATGCTCTAGAGATTTACTAAAACTTACATACTATACTTATACGTATAGGCCTGTAATTCCTACATTTGTTCCCTTTCTTAAAGACTGGGATGATTTTGGTTTTTCAAATATGCGGAAATACTTTCTCAGAATTAAATTAAATAAAGAAGTTAGGGTATAAGCAAAGGCACTAGCATAAATCTTCACTAGCAAAAGAATAAGATTTTTCCTGAAGTCAGATATTTCCTCAAACAATGTTACAGGAAGGATTATGGACAAAAAGAGAAGAAAACGGAGTACTGTTCGAAGAGAATATTCTAGAAAATTTCTTAGCAAAAGCACTCACAATTGTTGAAAGTGGTGTAAATCCTTCATCACCAAGAAATACTTGAGTAATGGTCGGAGAAGTAAAATTCAATTTACTAAATTTACTAATACTGCGATAAATATATTGGAAATTTTGTAAATTGAATTTTACTTCTCCGACCATTGTCCAATATGGATTTCCAAGTATCGGCCGACTCAATAGAGAAAGAAATACTTTTTAGAATTTCATCCTCTTTTAATATTAACGTTTTACCAAAAAGTAAAAAGTTTCACTGTTTTACCTTCCGCACTAAGCAAATAAGCAGCATATACATTGTGTATTTCACGTTTTAAAAGGCAACGATTCCTTTTAAATTCATTACAGTAACAAACAGAATCCCTAATTTTCCATATATTTCTTTTACGCGGATAAATTTTTGAGTGGTACGTCTAAATCGAATTGGATAATGATGTCCATAATGTAGAATTCTTGGTGTAAATATATCTTCATATAAGCCTGAAGAAATGACCAATCAGATCTAAACAATGCGTTTCAAGTAGTGGCGCATCGACCTTCCCAAACTTATATCTTATGTTATCATTTGAAAAAAGTTTGCAATTCCCGATGAAAGAAAGAAAGTTCCAAGGAAATGCGTAGGGCAGGATGATGTGAATTCTCAAGAACAATGGGATCCAAATAGCATATAATATACAATTTGCCATTAATATTTGTGCAATTGGATGAGTGAATATTCAATTTAGAAAAGAAAATTGTGCCACGTAGATCACACAAACACTTTTAACGTAGCAAAATCTCGCTGGTATCTTGAAGAAGATAATTGACTCCTTTTCAAATTAGTTGTCAAAATGCTTAGTCCTTCAAAAGCACTTCAAAAATTGAACGTACATGCTTGCCATTTATCACTTCTGAGATATCATTAATTTTGCTAGAGCGCGCCGAACATATTGTACTAACTTGAAAAACTTTCAATAAGAATAGCCCTTTTACATCATTAACGCGAAATTTACTTAACTGACCGTTTAAACGCTCAGTCTCAGTCCGTTGTCCCCATTCTGTCATCCCATGGAAGAATTATCACGCGTCTTCGACACAAGACGACAGATAGATGATCTTTTCCATTCGGAGACGTAAACGGTCGCACGCACAAGGGGTTATAAATAACGACGAATGGACAGTAAAGCACAGGATTTCATGTAAAAGCGAAAGGAGGCACCTATGAGGTCAAAGTCGAAAAAAAAAGACGAATAGAAAAAGAGCACAAAAGAGTTATACTAGTATATACGGTAGCAAGCGTAAGATACCGTAAAGAGGTAGGTATTCTTTACTCTTCCATAGATGTAGGGTTGAAAACGGTCATAAGCGACTGCTGACCAGAAGAATTATTTAACTTATTGTTAGAGGAGCCGATATCTAGAATGCCGTCTTTGTAAAAACGTTTTTACTCGGTGGAACGGTAACATATGGACCTGTACTTCTTTTTTTTTTACGCAAACCGTGACATTTCTGTCCTGATTTATGTAATAGCTGTAAGCATCGGGTTTTTGTGTTCATGTTGTTAGGTGAGTGTCTATTTTCTCTCTTTTTTTGGATAGCCGTGTACGCTTATCATTATTTTGAAATCTCATAATTTTCAATTGCATACAAAATGATTTTAGGATATTACTCTGAAGATTTCTCCTCTTGCGTTTGTAAGAATTACAAACAAATTAAGTACGTTATATACTTACACGAATGACGTCATTTAAGCATTAAACCAAGGTTTTCCGCAAAAGAAAACAAACATTTATAGTAGATTTGAAATTTCGAATTTGCCGCTTTTTTGATAGTTGGTACAACCGAATCGAGTTAATTGATGTCTGTGAGGCGGATTTTTTAAAAAGCAATATATATTTAAAATTATTGAGCTTTTTCTCTGCAACTACGAGTGCGGAAGAAGTAATAAGACTCTGCTCCTACATACAAAATTACACCTGACCAAAAATAATCATTTCTGATCGTTTATGTTTACTCCCAAATTGGTTTAAAGAATTTACTTATGATAACATCATAAAACATATTTTGATCGCTGCGGGATCGCCTAGATCGAATGGTTAGATCAAAATCAACTTGAATCGGAGTGTAATATTTGAAATTAATAATGTTGTAAACCGGGCGACCGGTGAAACTTCTTCAAAGTTGTTATTTAGACGTCACTAATTACGAAAGGTTTATCACAATGTACGGGTAATATTCGAAACAAACATTCAGGACCAAGACAGGAATTTAAAAGAAATCTAATCAGAATGAAATCATGGAGAACTTTATGGAAAGAACGAGAAAGACTATAGTCGGCAGAGAAAAGCTGTACATCAGTAGAACAGTACAGCACAATCAAAATGAATTCCGAAGTACGGTAATCACTACCAAGTTAAGACTATTCTATCCAATAACAGCTATCTTATAACCGATATGCCAGGATTTCAAAACACCTAAATACCATGTGAAAGTGTCCTTGATACTTCGAGGTTAACGCATTATAAGTGGAGTTGCAATATCTTCCCGCGGGCCAGGTGCGTACTGAGTACGTAACATCCCTACCAGTGTAATGTAATGAAACACATGAAGCGCTAATTATAAGTTAGTACTGAGCGGATCTTTATAAAGGCTAACGTATAATTATTAAGTATGACAGACGTCCGGAAGAGAAAAACGAAATGGTGCAGCGAAAATGTGTACTGTAGGTCATTCTCTTAAAGAAGACCATGGGAGACTTTTACATGTGACGTCTAAACTTCATGTGTTATACCTTATAGCGCAAAGTATCGGACAATGTTATCCAAAGGTGGATGCATTAATTTCAAATACCAAAAAATTTGAAATCTCCAAAACAAATTCTGGAATTCCATGCCCTGGTGTTCCTGAGTCACCAGAACCAATTCTCACACGTTTGAAAACATTATTAAAAGCGACTTTCTACTATTACGACAATTTCCAATAAATACAATCTGTGGTTCCACGATTCAACCCAAACGAGCGGCAGCAATTAAGGAAAGCTAAAAAAAAAAAATGGAAAGTACTCCGTTGTAATCGTTTTAAACAAAAATCGCGACAATTATAAGTTTATTTGACTTAGAAAAATGTCAAAACACTGGATTGTAACACATGGGCTGAAAAGTCCCGCGCCTAACAAAGAAAACACGGTTTTTTTGGTTCAAAATTAGCTTTATTCATCAACGTATTCTCCATCAAGAGCAACGCAATCATTCCAGCGTCGCTCTAACATTTCAATACCACTTTTGTAGAACGATTTATCTTTTGCCTCAAAATAGGCCTCAGTTTCAGCGATAACCTCTTCATTCGTGCGAAATTTCTTACCGGCGAGCATTTTTTTGAGGTCGGCGAACAGCCAGTAGTCGCTGGGAGCCAAATCTGGCGAATACGGTGGATGTGGGAGCAATTCGAAGTTCAATTCATGTAGTTTTGTCATTGTTTTGATTGACTTGTGACACGGTGCGTTGTCTTGATGAAACAACATTTTTTTCTTTGACATATGCGGTCGTTTCTTTGCAATTTCGGCCTTCAAACGCTCCAATAACGCTGTATAATATTCACTGTTGATGGTATTTCCTTTCTCAAGATAGTCAATGAATATTACACCACGCACATCCCAAAATACCGAGGCCATAACCTTTCCAGCCGATTGTTGTGCTTTCGGGCGCTTTGGACGAGATTCACCAGTTGCTGTTCACTCAGATGACGATCGTTTTGATTCCGGAGTGAAGTGATGGATCCATGTTTCGTCCATTGTCACATATCGACGCAAAAATTCCGGTTTGTTACATTTAAGCATGGCCAAACACTGCTCAGAATCATCAATACGTTCTTGTTTTTGGTCAACAGTGAGCAAACGCGGCACCCACTTTGAACAGAGCTTTCTCATAGTCAAATGTTCATGCAATATAATGCCAATACGTTCTTTTGATATGTTTACGATGTCAGCTAACTCACGCAACTTCACTTTTCGATCATTCAAAACGATTTTGTCGATTTTTTTGATGTTTTCTGGTGTTACCGTCTCATTTGGACGTCCACTGCGCTCTGCATCATCGGTGTCTCTACGACCACGTTTGATGTCAGCAAACCAACGTCTTATTGTTGTTTCTGATGGAGCGGAGTCCCCATAACACTTTTCAAGCCATTGCTTCGCTTGAACGGTATTTTTTCCCATCAAGAAGCAGTGTAGAATTAAAACACGAAATTGTTTTTGATCCATTGTTTTGAAAATAACAAAAGTAGCGTGACTCTTAGCACAATAACTCACAAACTAATGAATAGAATATCATGAAATTTTAACAGCTGTCTTTTGAAGGTTTGTACTAACTAAGAGAAAGGTGACTGCAATAAAACTAGCGTCATTTATGTGTTAGGCCCGGGACTTTTCAGCCCATGTGTTATGTTACTTGGCGGAGTCAATGCAAATTATAAACGATGTATTCACTGCTATGTGCTACAAGCGACAAAGGGTGTTGTAGAAAAGTTCAGGAGTGTTATAAAGAAAGATTCCGATTTCATCAGATTAACACAAATTTATGGTGGTGTATGCTATCTATTTCAAAGATTAATTTAATTATGAGCGCATTACATTCGTAGATGTCCAGCGGTCATTTTCTAAATATAGGAACATCTATTCAGTATGGCATACGTTGCTCTCCGAGACAAATGTGGAAACTTACGTCACGCTTCAGACATTTTGTCAGTCTTCACTTCGCGCTACGCAACAATAGCTGTGAATGAAATATTTATAAAAAATAATATATATGTGATATAAATAACATATTCATTGCAAGGTCGCCCGTTTATTCGTAAACTCGCCTTGTTGCGATCCTGGGAAAAATATCCCAAATTTACTTTATAAGTAGGGCTGCAGAAACGGGTGCCGTTTGATTGTGTTGAATGCAGAGTCTACAACAACACAATAAAATTGAAATAATAATTCATTAATTCATTAATATATATATAATAATAATTCATTAATTTTAGTATTGATAATCGAGCAACATGCATCTCTAACAGCACTCGTTTTTGCAGGCTTGTTTATAAGTCGTTTAAATTGAATTAATATTTACACCTCGTATGTAGTTATTTCATTTTAGTATGTCTCTTTATTATGCCTATATTATACTACGTTTGGTTGCCCCTAAAACAATTCCGTTGCGAGACGAGAGAAATGTTATTATGTATTCATGGCTTACTTATTGCATAGGTTTAAGAAAGAAGTGATCGAGATCGATCAACTGTCAGGTAGGTCAAATTTTGTATATTTGAAATTTTGAAGTTGCCTCTACCTTGATAGTTGGTACACTCGAATTGAGTTGGTTGACGACAAGGGAGGAAATTATTTATAGTGTGTTAGTCGAATCTATAAATAATTTACGGCAGATTTTGTTTCTCTTTTTGATTTATTTGCTATACGTTAGGGACGTGATGTAATTTCATAACATTATGAGTTTTTATTCGTCATATTTTTGCATACACTTAAATTCATTTAAATTCATTTAACAAGTAATAAAATTATTCTTACTTTCTAGACTAATAATAAGCATAATCATGTTCTTTATTACCTTAAATACTTAAAAAAAATTATACAGAGTGTTTGGAAACTCCAAACATAAGTGCCTTTAGCATGAAAATTTCCATTTTTCCCTAAGAGCAACCCTTATTTTTGGCTGTTTCTACATATCCTACTTAAAAATGGAAATAAACGCATATTTTACTGTTTTATCAATATGCGATTAAGAATTAAAATTGAGATAATTAAAATTTTATTGCAAATATTCACTAACTGTATATAATACGACGATCTCTAGGAAGCGGTTGTGGATAGATTAGGACCCGACTAAAGGTCACATATGCGTTTCCTGCTTTCAAAACGATTTAAGAAGGGTGAAACGGATGCACAGACACTCGCTGGAGCTGTCAAAGATGTTAGAAAGGTACACCGAGGACGTATTACAATATATATACATGGGTTAACACAAGTCGCACCATCTTTGTTAGAAATAGTCATCTTGCACGTGAAAATAATTTTAATTCGGGGCGGTTATAAAATTTGAAGTAGATGTATCGTTACAATTCCCCACACTCTTAATTAGTTGGACGATTTCGCCTGGTCAAAGGAAACATTAATTTTCTATCTTGTGGTTGTTTCTGATAAAGAACAGTTAGCTTTTAAAAAAAGGACGGAACAGGTGAATTAACATAAAGGTTTTATCGTTTTTTCGTGTATGTCTAATTTAATTTTACCGGGTTTCTTTATCTTAAACCTTTTATGCTTTTAAATAGTTATACAGGGTGGAATGAGCCTGTGAGATTCTATTGTGAAGATATATCTAATTTTTAACAGCCGATTTTAAAAACGCTTCTTCTAATTAAAATACAAAGCATATTTTCTTGAAGAAGTCTCCTATCACTGTTTTCTGTTCCTTCCAGTTTCCTTTTTAGTTATATTTTTATTTCCATCTGTTCTACTTTCACCATAATACTTTTAATCCCAGAAACAGTTCGTTTAAACATTCTGGCCCTGCAAGCCCATGTATTCATTTCAGTGGCAAATGAAGTAATATTAAGATATGCAATTAATTGCGTTAAAAATTTGAAATTATTATAAAAGCTACTGTGATTACGCTACGATATTAATATAATATTTACAGTAATGACGTACATATGTACGCACCGCATCGTGTTTTAAAAAGAATTATATTTTGTTCTTTATGAAAATATCATATAAATATGACATTCCGCATTCTTGGAATGTGGATATAGATTAATTATTATGTCACAAATGTCAAAATGACAATTTTCGATAATAGCACATCAGGTACATATAAAGTCAACGGCACATAATAATTTACAAGTAAATATATGTGTATCACAACCTATTGGCAATGAGATGTAATTGCTTTTGAAACACTGTCTGTAATGAATTGGGGAATAACATAGAAAAACTATTGCGTTACTTACCATCACCTTATAAATTTAATGCTGTGCATAGCAAAGTATGAAAAATAAATTCATTTGTAGTTGATCTAGAACATTTTCTAGAGTGGTGCAGTCTGATATTTTTGTAATGATTGTTTGTAGATTCTTCGGCATCTTCAAATAGCTGTCCAATAGATATGATTGAAGTGTGTAACATAGATAGCTCGTTTTTAAATTACATTTTGCTAGTAATTGATGATTAATAATATTTGATATACTTACATGATATAAAACATACAAACCATTAAAAGCTATGCTCAAACACAAATATCGTAGATAGGGACACGTACATATCCGTTAATACAAAATATCGGTGACTGATTACATTCAAACAAAAGAATCATGTACAATAGCAAACAGTCTTAGATATATAATCTTTTATTGAGATATTTAAGGTTCTATACAGAATGTTAAATTGCAGACATCGGCACAACACAAATATGTTTATAAAATATGCACACGTGTATAATTAATAGTACAAATCATATGAACATAAAAGAATTGATTGTCAGACAAGGAAGAATACAAAATTAACATACATAATGAAAATCAAAAAAAATATATAGAATAATTGCTTCTGAACAATGTTATGTTTGCCTTCTGCGTAATTGCATTGCTTCCTTATATAAAGGATTTGTCATCGATGACCTGCTTTCTGTATCACTTAAAATTCTGTTAATTCCTGTTGCCCAATTAAAACAACAGAAAGCCAAAAAATTTTTTCGCAAAATTCTAATTCTTGTGAATGAGAAACATAATTCAAACGAAAATGAATAATTGTAGATAAGTACTGAAACATAATTACAAAAAAATTGTTTTCATTAATATTATGGGTAAAATGTGCATGATTAAATTGTACATTTTAAAAAAATTAAAAATTCCCGAGTATTCCTTATTCAACATAAATGAATGTCACTCGCCACTTGCATTATCTGCATAGATATCTTTTTTGCACACATCGCAATGTGAAATATTAACCTGCAATTTTCTAACAAGGAACCCGGCTACATAGCTTGTGACTTGTTTAGAAATATAGTGCAGGAATGTTAAATTTCAACTTTTCCACCTCGTCATTAATGTTTTCCACACTACAAACCTCAGGTGATGTTAGTAACTGTAGCACTGGTGTCGAAGTTAAGTTTGTATCCACCTCACAATTTGCGTTAATGGAATGTCTAGTTCCAATATTGCTAATTAGAAGTGTTCGGAAAAAAATTTAAACACTGTTGTTATCGGATTCACATTACGCACTCCACATTGTCTCACCTGGCCGAAAAAATTCTCGAGAGGATCTTGATTAAACGTCCTACCTTTAATGAAACGAATATTTCGTGGTAGTCCCTTGAACATTTGTTACATTCCATTAAGTGTCACAGTACAGTTTTTAATGGTGGATGGAACTCTTTTCTTATTGTTACTATCCATAAAGTACATGGTTTTTAGAACTTGTTTAGCATTTCTCCAAAATTCAAAATGAAGAGATCCGGCTTCTATATAACCTTTTAAAGGTTTTGCAGATCTTTTGCCATTCCCATTGAGACTATCAAAAAAAGAATCAAAGAATGACAGCATTTTGGAAGTTCCAATTGCTTCTTCTGTTAATTTGCTTCCATCAGTGGCATCAGCAATATCTGCAAATAAACAAGGCGTTTTTAAGTATAAAACAATTTAATACATCAAAGTAGTTATTAGGGAGAAATAGAGCCGATACAAGATTAATTTTCCACACAATAAACAGTTTAAAAGAAAACTTACTTGGAAATAAAGTTTTTCTAAATTAACTCTGCTAATAATTGTAAAATTCGCTCACAAAAATCATATACCTTAATATATACTATTAAAAACTTTGCGAAATCACTACGAACCAAACAGAAAATCGAACAGAAAGGAAGTGAGCCTTTCCCCGAACATGCTTTCATCTTCGTTTTTGGTCAACGCAGGCGCAGTAGTACCGTTTTGCTAAGCTGGCGCCGCTTACGCTTTTCACCCGAACTAATTACATTGTCTAATCTCCTCCGTAAGACATTTTTACTCTTGGTGTGTAATTATTTTAGTAGAAATGGCAAAAAATATTCTTGCAGTATTTCTGCCATTGCTGCTGTCGCTAACATGACGAGGTTGGTCAAATTATTAAATTAAATATGCTTCAGGTTTTTTACTTTCTTTGGTGATAGGCAGACCATCTTGGAACAATAGATTATTGAAAACCAAAACCTTAATATAATTATTTTTTGGCTTTCTGATTTACTTATGCAAGATCATTGATTTAACTTGGTTCGGCTAGACGTACATTGCAAACAGCAGTCACTAGCGTATTTGTTAAAACTTGAACCACGGCCATAGCAAAATATAATGCGTGTTTTTTAGAAAACGTTACTATATCTATTATTACGGAGGATGGCATTAACGCAAATATTTGAGATACGATTTTGGTGACTATACCTCTAGTTTTCTCAGGAGTTTCTTTTGCAAACGGAAGGCGACTGATTTTGCCAAATACAAATAACACTAATAAGCTTAAGTGGTATAAGCGTTGATAACAATATATTAGAATTTGATATTAGTTTACTTTCACCTGACAAAAATTTGTTTGTACTGGATTTATGCAGAAGAACCATCACTTCTCCATTTACTGTATAAAATCAGTCTAGCACCATCATGGAGATTAATGAAATTAATTATTAGTAATTTGGTTAACTACTTACGTGATTTAAAGAGACTATGACTTTAGTTTTGCACTTATATCAGTTATTTTCGCGTTATCCGGATAACAGTGCTTTTTCACTTATAGAACGTGTTTGTACGTTGGAAACAAATTAAGGGTTTCATTTGCAATACAGTTTCTAAGGTACTTATATTGTTGTTTCGTTAAATCTAAATCTAGTAACATTGCTAGAGCTTCGTCATTAGAATCCTATGCTTCTCTGAACCCTGGTAGTAGTTAAAAGTTTAGTCAGTAGTTATTGTCTAATTTTTAACACAGGTATGAAAAATAAATTCTACAAAATAAATTAATACAATTTTTCAATAGGAAATTATGACTTCAAAAAGTACTAGTATTACAACGATATACAACAAATTAATGAAAGTTGAGAAATTTAAATTTAAGTTGAGGAATTAGAAGCTTGTTTCATTATATTTTCAATGCCTACGTACTCGTCATTCCTAGGAGTAATCGGAACGGTCTACTTTAAGGTAGTGTAAAAACAGTAGTGGAAGCTTCAAATAATAGAAAAATTGCGGTAAACAATACTTTAATACGTGTCTTACTCTAGTAACAATTTCCAATATCCAGAATGACACAGTCAAAAAGCATTTTTGGAACCAC
This sequence comes from Trypoxylus dichotomus, assembly GCA_023509865.1. Classification (NCBI taxonomy): domain Eukaryota; kingdom Metazoa; phylum Arthropoda; class Insecta; order Coleoptera; family Scarabaeidae; genus Trypoxylus; species Trypoxylus dichotomus. Next base: position 28,174,761 of record CM042081.1, read on the forward strand.
ATTGCGTCGTAGCATCACAGTAATAATACCAAGACAACATCTAAACCCTTACGACAGCAAATTTTATAACAAAAGAAAGGGTTTCTTAGAAGTACGTCCGATAATGGTTGCCAAAATGCCCCAATAAATCCAAACAACGCCCCATAATTCGCACAGATCGCATTACGACGATGGTATCCTAAAAATTGGACCGCCGGACCTTTTTTTCCCAAATTCCAATTCCGGTTTGTTTTAGATTTATTTAGCGGAACATCGGTGTAGGTTTTACCACCTCAATTGCGGCTCGTAAACGTAGATTTTTGCTCTAAAAATTAACTCGGGAAAGTTTTTACGACCGCCCAGGCTACCAACGAAAACAAAACTGGCTGCAAATGCAAATTTTTTCGAAACATCGACGACAGTGAATTGCCCAACTTTCACGTTGTTGTTCTTCTTCTTCGAGGGACAGTGCAGTGGTTGTAAATCATTGCGAATATCTAGAGTAAGTTTGCTTTTTCGGGGTCCGAAATTCTAATTGTGGTTAGTTTAGGCATCCATAAATATAAACTTACTGGACGAGAAAGGGAATATTAAAGAAATAAAAGCAAAGGATGCCCTTGTGAGCGACAACCGGTACAGATTTTGAACAACTGCTGTTGAAACGCTGCACTACTTTCGGTGAATATGCAAAACAAATAAATTTATCGCTTGTAAAACTAACAGTGCAAGGGATAAAATAGCTTTTGTATTGATTCTAGGAAAAGGGTGTACTGTTAGGCAATTTCTGTGCGGAGTTGCGTGAAAATCGTCGATGTGACATTGAAGGATGGCGCCTTTATGAAATGAACTGTTCTTTAACGATAAATATATATTTTCGAATTAATGAATACATTATGCAGACATTATTCAGCTATTCACGAAGTAAATTATTTTAGGTTAATAACTAATATATAATAATATAAAATTGACATTGAACTTGTCGATGTAATTCATCACAAGTAATACACATCCTAATTGCAAGGGTTGTGGTCGTTTTTCGCCCTTTTTGTTCGGTTCTACCGCAAACGGGTTGAAGCCGAAAGGCTGGTCTATATGCATGCAGGTATAGGGTTAACAGCCGTGAAATGGAGGCCCATCATAATCTATTAAATTTGCCGCAAAACGTCATAAACGGAGAGGGTTGGTATAGGAGGTGATGCAAGAAAAGGGTTTCCGCAATCGAACCACCTTCCCACCTTAACACTGTTGATGTTTCAAAGGGGGATTATAACGGATTACATTGTTAGTATTTTGTAAACAAATTAATTGATGTTTGTAGATTTGTTATAAACTTTACTTGTCAGTGTGATTAAAATCTATCAATCTAAAAAATTATACATATATACATATACATATACATATACATATACATATACATATACATATATATACATATACATATACATATACATATACATATACATATACATATACATATACATATACATATACATATACATATACATATACATATACATATACATATACATATACATATACATATACATATACATATACATATATATATATATATATATACATATACATATACATATACATATACATATACATATACATATACATATACATACATATACATATACATATACATATACATATACATATACATATACATATACATATACATATACATATACATATACATATACATATACATATACATATACATATGCATATACATATACATATACATATACATATACATATACATATACATATACATATACATATACATATACATATACATATACATATACATATACATATACATATACATATACATATACATATACATATACATATACATATACATATACATATACATATACATATACATATACATATACATATACATATACATATACATATACATATACATATACATATACATATACATATACATATACATATACATATACATATACATATACATATACATTTACATATACATATACATATACATATACATATACATATACATATACATATACACATGTTTTTTACAGAAAACATAAGGCAATCCCTGTCTAGCTAAACTTTAAATATTCTAAATTAGTTTACGAAACAAAAATGAGATCGAAAGATCAAATATAATGCTGCCAATTGTGCCATCCTTCCTTCGTACGAGAAATTTTGAAGATTATAAGTATAATTTCGGAATAATGCATATTTATACAATGTAATTGAAATATGTGAGTACAGTATATTAAACGTCTTTTAAGAATGAAATTTTGAAATATTTATTTATATAAAAAATATGTTTACGAAAAGCGATGTATATAATAAATGATAGTAAAGTTTACGTCACCTCCGCATGTGTTGTTGAAGGGACTCTTTTTTTTATTTAAAAAATTGTGAATAATAAATTATTAAAGAATACCCAAAGTAGATATCTATAAAACTTTAGAAAGAAACTTTGCCTCCAACGTCTAACATCAACCATAATAAAAAAAAAACGGCGTGCAGGATACAGTGGCGAGAAAATTTCTGGAATAGGTAAACTAGTAAAATTTAGAAAAATTCAGTGATAAATAATGGACAATATTTCATATCATTACAATATATATATAATCTGTGAAAGTGATGACAACAAATGTAACACTAACTTTCCAAAAACTCGTGTAAAACAAGTGAGCTCTTTTAAAAAGTGAAAAGGTTTTACATTGTCTAATGTATATAGGTAATTTATTGTAGAAAATTATGGTTCTATATCTTGAACCCGTCACATAGAAACGTGTACGGTGCCTGGGTATACATTGATTGTTGCGACTTCTTGTTGGCATACCAACAGAAACATCGCCAGTCCTGACAAGCAGGCTGCTATTTTGTCTATAAAATACTAGCGACGTAAGCACATATAGGTAGGCAAGAGGTAATATCGCTAACTGCCTAAATAAGGATCAACACGATGTGGGTGCGCTTGTGCAAACCTACAGAAACAACCTTGTCACGTGGGAAGATGAATCTCAAAAAAACTAAGCGATATAGCGTAAACGCGATTGAACATACGCAAATACGCTGAATATGTAGATGAGAGTCGGTACTCGGTACAAAGCCAATGTTACCTATACCTCAAACAAAAATCTACAGTTAAACCCGAAGAGCTATGACTATATATATATCGGAAACAAATTTCCTCTGCATGCCGACATATATGCTTTGGTTGTTAACAGCAGTATCAAGCTAATCTTGCCGCCGTTAAGAGCTAGACAATTACAAGCATAATAGGCCACCACATCGAAAACGATAACACCCAAAGAACGCGAAAAGGAAGACTCAACAACTACACAACTTGTATCATTCGCGAACTGAGACAATATATACGACCGCATATTAGAATGTAAATCAGTTACGTATATCACGATCATTGTCGGCTCCAGCACCGAACCCTGGGGAACACCAGTCTTGACATCGATTGTCTGAATGGTACCGCGCACGTCGCCACATGCCGATAAATACTGTTTGAAGGGATCATGCTCTAAATCACGAATACTGATTGTGACAACTTATGAAGCAGGACGGAATGTGAAATCACATCGAATGCTCTATATCAAAGAACAAACAACTAACATTTTCTTTATCATGTAAAGCACAGTAGACTTGATCTTACGCCGAGTATATTGCGTCGGTAGATATACCCGCCTAAAATCCAAACTGTGTTGGTGAAATTATGTTATAGTGGTTTAAATAGTAAATCAGTCTATTAATGATTCTTTCAGCAAAGACGAAAGATGATCAACCGCGGCAGGTCACTTGTGTGTCTTGTGAATAGATGTTGTTTTTGTGTGTTTCAAATGTAAAAATTCCCTGAGAGACATGCATTAACCACATAGACAAGCGTTCTGACAATCCATGATAATACTAGTTTTACGAATATTTTTATGCTACGCTGTCCAGAATAATGCCCACTTTTTATGGATTAGTAGTAAAGTAGAAGTTATCTTCTACAGTAACATCGTTAGCTTCGGGAAAATGATTTTGGCTCGCAAACGACGTTTCATACACCTGAGACAGATAATTCGCAAATAGTTCGGCTACACTTTCGATGTCGGACACAAGCTTCTCGCAATTGTCACGTACGGAGAGTAAAAAACGTTGGAAATTACAAGAAAATTTATAATGTATACAATTTTTACTACTACTTTGTTAGGCAATATTTGTTGAATTTATGATTTTTCTTTAATAGAAACATTTTTTCTTTAGTTTAATGGAGTATTCTAGTCTCTATTCGATAGTTACAGGGAAGTAATATGTTATATTTCCCATTATAAGAAAAACGAGAAAAACCATCTTATAGTTCATGTTTAACAAAATATCGAGTAGAGTTTGGAAATGAAACATTTTGTAAAGGATCAAACAAGCAATGTAATTTATGTAAATGTGTGATTTAAAACTATTATATCGAGTACTATACTTGATTTTTATATATTAATCTTACATTTATGTAAAAGGATTTTCCGTTTTTAAAATATAATAAAATGCATTTAAACGAAAGCGAGAGAAATGATAATGGTGGGTGTCGCCGATAAAATTCGTTTTCAAGAAATATGTTACTTATTTAATCGCAGATACCCTTAACTCGGTCAGCTATTAGAGATCGTATCCAAAATGGCTAGATTTCAATTGGAGACGAAGAACAATTCAATCTATTATTAATGGCCGAAGAAAATTCAAATTTGTCGTCATGTAATCCGATTAGATTATAATATACGAAAAACAACAATAACAAACAAAAATATCATACGTGACTGAATAAATCTAATATTTGTTATAGAAGTAGTTGAAAATTTACGTTATCCACGAAAACGTAGAGGAGTATAATAATTCATTTAGGATGTTGTGCACATAGTTAGTATGTAAGAAAAATAACGAACACTCTGTTTCTTGATAAAATTGTGGTGGAACATAAAATTTAATTATTCGATAGACTGTAGTGTGAATTTGCTATAAAAAGGAGAAATACATGTTGATAATTTACACATTAAAATTGGTACTACATTTTCATAAAATAAAAACTGTTAGGTTTAGGAGAGGCAAACCTTAGTAAAATTCGCTTTTATTTCCATTTTCGATCTTAGAAACTAAAAATGAATTAATATATAGGTAATTTTGTGACATCTAATAGGTTCCTATCCACTCTAAAAGTAAAACTATTGAAATTAAATTGTTTAGTCGTAATACTTCGCGTCGAATAACGTGAATAGCTCTGTATACATATATTTATACATACATATGTTATATGTATATACGCAAACGCTGCCTTTACACCATTGCTAGCAAAATACAAAAGAATTTGGGAAAGCAATGGCGGACATTATTCAAATAGGAGTAACGGGTGGTATACATATGGAAAAGAAAAATAATCCCTACACTTAGTAACAAAAAAAAACGGGGTATAGGAAGCAAGGGGGACAATATACTGGACACACACAGAAATTATCGAATCGATTATCGAAAAACGGCCGTACCAACAGGCAAAAAAAAAACAAATAAAAGGAAACGTATGCGTGCAAAATTTTGCATGGGTAATTTTTCTCTTTTTTTTCTATTCCGAACGAAGAAACGGCAGTTGCATTCGCTACCATCGCCCTGCACCCTTTTATGTAACGTGGACCGGGTCCAGTCGTCCGTCCGAGGGAAAAAAGAGGGCGATCTACTGCTAATAAATAACCTTCCATGACGTTGGGTCAGCGTTGGATTGGGGCTAGAGGGAGAGGGGTAGTTTAGTCCGTATAAGCGAGGAGAGCATGTGTTCCTTGTGGCGCAATTTTTTTCCTGGCCGCACTGTCGTTTTTATCTGCGTTGGACCTCTTGTGCCGTCTTTCGATCGGATAATGTCACTTGTAAGTGACGTGGTTCACAATTTTACTTAGCAGGTTTTACAGTTTGACAGTTGCTTGACGTAAACGGTGTATGAATTAAAGAAGTGATCGTTGAAAGTTGAGAAAAACGAAAGAGAGCTAAAGAATGTAGAATTTTAAAATTGACTTTTCTAAAAAAAAAAAATACAGGCGATGTACCGAAAGGAAAAAAGAAGAATATGCGAACACGTTATTTAATAAAATTTTGCAAGGATGTAGTACACCGAAAAATATTATACACGTGTTTCTTTTAGCTGCGTGTTCAAGGAGGTGTATAGACGCTCAACGAAGACACAAAACTCAGGAAAGAGACGAATTATCGAATTCATTGAAAAAATTATTTCTTCTTAGTAAGACTACATTTTAGATGGGAGAAAATCAGTGGTGTACCAAAGTTATTTAAAAGAGAAACTGTATAAATCTAGCAATAATAACAATATCGTTGGAGGAATCAAAGTTAATGTCTAGTAATTGTTGTGTTTACAATAAATAAATACGTAATTCAAGTTTAAGTGGACTGTACATTGTGTTACTTACAAGTAGTTCGGTACAAGTACAGTTGTTGTCTAAAATTTTTGTATAATCAGGAGTATAGTCACGGAAAGAATAATTGTGTAAATATAATAGTGTTTCATTCAATTGTATTCGAATATAATTCTAGAACTTATTTACCTATTTACATTCATCTGCATCAATATTAAAGCTATTTCCAAACTATATGTATGTACGTTTTTTTCAATATCTTTGTAATACCCGCACCCATTCACGGGCATAATAAATTCAGTTAAGTAACAAAGGGATAATTGCGAACAACCCCAAAACGCGGTTTCTACGTATAGAGCCCGCAGATGTGGGGTGTTGCGCTTGCATCTTTTCAATACGCGCGTTGAAAATGTTGCATTTCACGAAATTTGCATCGAGATGATGGGCTGCATCCAGAGTGAGGGGCAGCTGCGTCCGTAATAAAGTTACTTTAAATGGTGGAAATTCTTTTTTTGCCTCTTTGTTGATTAAATTAGATTTGGACCTATACAAAAGCTTACAGAAATGGTATATTAACTGACCTTTTGAGAACTTTTGATCTAATTGGTCTGATAAATTGATTGCTGTGATTTAGTTTCTGCTCCTTTTGAACTGTAATACAAGGGCTGCTCAGAATACTTCTAGTAGTAAATTTAGCAGTTTAAATAATGCCTGCATCCTTCAACTGTTATCTTAATAAAATTTGGTATTTTTAATTTAGTTCAGTTGTATGTTCTTCGGATGAAACTATGTAAATACTTTTTGAGCCCTTATCGAATGTTTCGATCAAATAAGAATGAACTTACTAAGTCTATACCAAGAAAGAAACTTATGGTTAAATAATTGACAAATCAATAAGGGAGTACACGGGTATCCTTGGTCGGTGATTGGAGCTGGTCCGTAATACTTAAGAAACCAGATACATGCCCTGTTAGTGTAGACTAACTCCTTTATTACCTGAAAACCAAGGAATGCGAATAGTATTTCTTTAGTGGCTAACTAATGCTGTAACGGACCATTTAAATTTCTTCCGTTTCGTTTTGTAAAGCGATGAAGCTAACTATAGTAACCTTCATTAATTTGAATTGTATCTCAGACTTTCACGGCCGTTTGCCATATTTGTAACGGTTGTCGGGTTCCGCCGTGTCACTAGGTTTTTGTTCCTGACGTTTCGCGAACAACTGCGGTTTGCATTTTCAAAGGTACTGGCTTACGATGAACGATGAACGCATGACTTTTACGAAGTACCAGGATTTAACCTTTACCTTCTTTATCGGAATGTAGCGCTCGAGCTTCCAGCTACTCGATCCACCTTCGGCCCGAGCGACTTCTTTTCGACGGAATTGGTTGTCGAAGAAACCTCGCCTAGACCGTACCCTTCCGTGCTTCCGGCTACTCAATCCACCTTCCGCACGCAAGAGTCGTATCCAGACGACGGTATGATGGTGGCGTCCGAGCTTCCAGCTACTCAATCCACCTTCCGCTCGGACGCATTTTCCCCCCCGACGCGGGTGCAATGTCGGGGTAGAAAAATATTCTCCGCCTAGACCGTGCCCGAACGAACTTCCGGCTACTCAATCCACCTTCCGTTCGAATGAGTCGTATCTAGACGAAGGATGAAGTGATTCGCCCTAGGTCGTTAGCAGGGACCTAGGACGCGGGTATTTCCAGGGGAGTCTGGAGTCGTAATCCTGGGAATTCGACACGAGTGGGTTTTGGTGTTCCCTTGCTGCGTCGAATGTTTTGGTTGCGGTCTTCCGGATGTAGTCTAATATCGGTTCTACTCCGGCGTCTTCGTGAATGGTCGTATTTCTTACGAACCAGGGTGCGTCGAGGGCCCATCGAAGCATCCGGTTCTGGAAGTTTTGCAATTTGATTCGGTGACATTGCGCCGCGGTCGCCCATACGGCCGATGCGTAGGTCACCGTGGGACGTAGGACGGTCTTGTAGAGCTGGATTTTTCGAGCAAGATCCAGCTTGCTACGGCCGTTCAGTAACGGAGCTAGTGTACCGGCCATCTGCTTTCCACGGTCGATAGTTTTGTGAATATGGGCTCCCCAGTTTAGTCGGGAGTCCAGCGTGATTCCCAGATATTTCGCTTGGGAATGCCAGGGAACTATGCCTCCTTGGATGGTTAGTTCGGTCGGGTTGCCATGTTTCTTGAGTCGGCATCCGCTTCCCGAGAAAAGTATCGCCGTACTTTTCCCTGGATGGATTGCTAGTCTCCACCTTGCGTACCAGGTCTGCAAGGCGTCGAGGGAGCTTCTTGGAGGCGCCGGTCGACGACTCTGGCGTCTAGGGACCTCGTGTAAATGCATACGTCGTCCGCGCGTACATCGCCATGTTGACGTGCGCGGTTGTCGGAATGTCGCTTGTGTAGATGTTGAAAGCAGGGGCGAGTGCGGAACCCTGGGGCACTCCCGATGTAGCGGTCCTGGCGGCGGATCGCTGTCCTCTAGCTTGATTCGGAACGATCTTCTGCGTAGATAGGATCGGATTAGTCTGAGCATGGCTTTCGAGATGCCGGCCCTATGCATCTTCCAAAGCAGTCCTTGATGCCAGACTTTGTCGAAGGCTTTGGCAACGTCGAGGAATACGGCGCCCGTATATTCCTTCAGGTTGAAGCCTTGCTTGATGTGTTCGACGACGCGGAGCACTTGGAGCGTGGTGTTGTGCTCGCTGCGGAATCGAACTGGGAATCGGGGATGATTTCGAGGTCTTCTACTTCATCCTTCAATCGGCGGAGTATTATTCTTTCGGCGATCTTGCCCATGACGGGTAGTAAGCTGATTGGTCTGTAGTTTTGCGGCCAGTTGGCGGCTTGCCCTGGCTTCGGAATCATCGCTACGTCTGCTAATTTCCAATTGGTCGGGAAATGTCGCAGGCGGAGCATATGTTACATATGTTCGTCATATGCATGACGAACTTTTGGGAGCGTGTTTGAGGGCGGTGTTAGTGATGCCCTCGGACCCGGAGTGCCTTGTTCGTGCGAAAGGCCCTGATGATGGCTCGTATCTCTCTTCGGGGAAGCTGGCGGTAACGGTTCTTCCTCGTCTTCTTCGGCAAGGATTCGTCGGACCCTACGATGAACGCGTCCGATGTGATCGACGTCTGCGTCCTCGTAGTTGGGGCTGCATTGCTTTTCGAGGGCTTCGGCGAAGGCTTCCGCCTTGTCCTCGTTGAGTAAGCGATGCCTCCCTCGCCATGGATCGGCGGCATGGGTGTTCTGCGACATTTCATGATTTTCGCGGCTCTCCAGAATGCCGACGTGGATTCTGAGGCCTGGTTCATGAAGTCGTCCCAGCGTTTATTGCGGAACTGGTCGAGGGCAGCCTTGGTTCGCCACGCCAGATCGTTGTATTCCGCCTTGTACGCGGGATCCAGCGTTCGCTGCCATCGTCTTCGAAGTCGGTTCTTCTGTCGGATTAAGTCTCTGATTTCCCGGGGATGAATGCCCTGTTGCCGTGGATGGGGATGATGTTCGTCGCGTATTGTACGCTCTCCAATACGCGATCCGTAACTGTCTGCACTGCCGCTTGGGTAACATCTTCTATCCGCTCGATAGGCCCCATATTGTTTGACAGATGGTCCGTGAAGGCTGGCCACGAAACCGAGTGTCGCGTCGGGGTGTCCTCTTCTTCCGGTGTCGGTTGACCGAGTTGTAGCAGCACCGCGTTATGGTCCAATGATAGCTCGTTGAGGACGGTGATTTGATGAAAGTGGTTAACGTTTTTCATCACGACGATATCTAGGACGTCTGGCTGTCCGTTGTGGGGATATATCGTGGGTTCGGTAGAGGCGTCGACGACGAGGTTCAAGTCATCCGCGAAACGGCGTAGGCATTTGCCGCTCGCGTTCGTCACCCTCGAGTTCCAGGTCGGATGTTTGGCGTTTAGATCACCAGCGAGAATTGTTGCTCTCCGGGTGCTGAAGATCTCCGACAGGTCGCTCTCAAGCATCAGCTTATTGGGCGCTTTGTAAGCGGCTACGAGCTGGATCGGACCGGTCGCCAGGTTGACCGTGATGTTGGTGGCCTCGATGTTGTGTAAATCCAACTCGCGGCCTGCGTAATGATCGATGGAGGACTTGATCATGATAGCCGTGCCTCCTCCTCTTGCGCCTTCTCTGTCGGTCCGATACACCCGGAAGTTACGGAGAGAGAGCCGGTCGCTGGCTCGGAGGTGTGTTTCGCCGATGAGGAGCACATCCATTTGGTGTCTTTGGATGAACTCCTCTAGTTCGGTTTTCTTGTTGGAAAGACCGTTTGCGTTCCAAAACGCGGCGGTTAATGACTGCGGTCTTGTCTGGTGTCTATTCATTGCTGAATATTGCGAGGATATCTTGTAGATGGCTGGCTAACACCACTCCAGCCTGTGCCCCGGAGCTGCATTCCAGCAGCTGTGGCAGTATGACGGATGCCACGTTAAGCAATTTCGCCCAGTTGATCTTCCGGAGGAGCGAGATCAGTGTGGCGAAAGTGTTCGTCGTGTCGGAATTTGTTGCGGGCCGTGGGACGCTTTTAACGGCGGTCTTCTTGCCTGTTGTCTGCTTCGGGGTGGCGGACGTCTTGGGAACCACCGGTTTGGCTGGCGCTGGTTTACGTTCAGCGACTTGGGGTTTGTTCTTCTTGGGCGCTGCCTTTCTTTGGGTCTTGACGGTCTTGGGGACTTTTCGGCGGTCCTCTTCGCGACGACGGTCCTCCTGACCGGGAGTAGCGGTCGCGTTCTTGACGGCGGCGGCGTACGATGGCTTAGCGTTGCTGGTGGAAGGTTGAGGGACGTCAACTTCCATCGTCATGCCCTTGGTCGGTTTGGGCGGGGCTTCTGCGGTTACCGGCCGTCGTTCTGCTTGACGGCTTCTCGTCGCGTTTCTGGCCGGTGGATTTGGCCGTGCCGGGACCTGGTTCGGACGCGGCGCTTTCGGGCATCCACCATAGTTGGCGGTGTGAGGCCCTTTGCATAGGGCGCACTTCGCCGGGGCTTCACAGGGGCTTGCTACACTCCGCTGTCTGGTGTGGACCTGCACACTTCACGCAAACTGCCGCCGCATGACAGTTTCGCTGGCCGTGCCCGTAGAGCTGGCAACGGTGGCATTGAGTCACCGTGTTTTTCTTATTCCGTTTGGACTCTACCCTAACGTAGAGTCCGCAGACTTGTCGGATGTCGAAGATCTTTTTAGATAGATCGCTTTTGGACAGCTGGACGGGGTACTGGCTTAGTGCGCGGTGTTGCCTTAAGTATGCTCCTTAGCTCCGCCGGATCGTTGCACGCATGCGCGGGGAGCGCCAATAACGTGACCGGATGCGCGCAGTGCCGTTGTCCATATTCGGTTCAGTTTTAGCCCGTCGTCCCTGTTGATATTATTAGGGTTTTTGTATATTTCAAACAGGGAAGCCATTGAATAGAAGATGGTTATTTATTCTAAATGGAATTTAGTGAATAGTTTTAATGTTTACTTCTAATCGAATAAAATGAACTGTATGTTTTTGGAAAGGAAATGCACCTACATATATATATGGAATAATATTCCCGGGTTTCGACTACGTGTGCTTCCCGAAGGGATCATTTCATCTTCTTCTGGACGCTCTCGTTCAGCTAGCGATCGGAGGTGAACCAACGCTCCCCGCTTCGTCGTGTCATTTATATAGTCGCACAGCGGCCATGCGTAGGGAAGGAGTACCGGCTGCGCACGACGGTCGTGTATCACTGTCAGTGCTCTACCGGTCCTGTGCTGCCTCTTGTGGCCTATCTGTTGGAATATACTTTAAAAGGGTTACATCCCGACAGATAGGCTACAAGATGCAACACAGGACCGGCAGAACACTGACAGTGATGTCCGACTGCCGCGCGCGGCGTGTACCCCCTCTCTACGCATAAAATTACGATTTTCTTGCATTAAAAAGGTTAAAAATTTCTGAAAAAGATATCAGTCAAGGCAGGATTTGAACCCATGATGTCTCCGTAACCAACGAAACGTGCGCGGAACCACTACTAAAAGTGATTTAAAGCCACATTCAGTCTCGTGGTGTAAAATCGTAATTTTATCATTACTAACACTGACGAAACTTTCATATTAATATTAATTTAATTAAAAAGAACTTGCCTTTAATAATGTATCTGGATATATTGCGATATATCTATAGACATTGTAACATCTAGATATTAAAAGTGACTTGAACTTCCATTCAGTCTTGTGGGCCGGCGGAACGTGCTGACCACTACAGCACGTTCCGCTGGTTACCGTGAGGTTGTGGATTCAGATCCTGCTTTGACTGATATTTTTTCAGAAATTTAAAACGTTGGCAAAATGCTAGAAAATGGTAATTTATCATTACCAGAGACCGGATTATATGCAAAGTGCATATATTTTATTTTTTGCATATCTTTAATTATAATCTATATGTAGACATACTACAGTAATTGAAGTTAATTATCGCTAATTAGTGATTGTATATTTAGGCATTTCTATACATATTTTTAAAAAGGTACATATATTGCATATTTAGGCTTTTTCTTATCCTTTCTATTAGTAAAAATTCCTAGTAATTCCTAATGTAGATCGACAACGGACAATTCTCAGAACGATAAATCTTTTACATTGGTTTCTCTTATACTTTTTTCCAGGAACTGCACATGTTTAATTTCGCCTAGCAGAAGGGATGTGGTTAATACGTTTTATTATTATTAATTCCCAAATAAACTATTCATTCGTTGAATATAATAGGGATCTGTGTAACGCATTAATTTCGTCTAACATACTATTAGCAAGATTAAACAATGTTAATTTGAAATTATTTCTGCAAAAATATTGCAAACATAATATACCTGATGAAAGTACCTTACGAAAAAATTATGTCACATCTTGTTGCCAGCAAACAATGGCAGAGCTTCAACAATTGGTAGGGAATAATTTATTTATATCATGGTAGATGAATGTACAGATAAGTGTGGCCGTTATATTGCGGATTTGTTAATAGGAATTCTTCACGAAGATATTGTAGGTAAATCATATTTAATTTATTCTAAAGAACTTCGGCAAACAAATAATGTGACAATTGCCCAATTCGTTGAAGAAGGTTTATCAAATTTCTTTTTACCTGGAAGTATACCTTGTGAAAAAAATTTACTAATGTTGTCCGACGCTGCACCATGCACATCATAAAAGCCGCGCAAAATTTAATTTTTTTTTTATAGTAGCATTATTCATAGCACTTGTTTAGCTGATAGGTTAATCGTGTGGCCTAAGACATTACGAATCAATTTTCTTTGATTAATGATTTAATTAGCAATGTGAAAAAAGTATTTTTAAAAGCACTTTTACGAATTCAAATTTATAAGGAGCGACTTCCTGGTGTTAAGTTGCCTCTTGAACCGATTATTACGAGATAGGGTGCATGGTTAGACGCTGCAATTTTTTACGCCGATAATTTTGAAGGAATAAAAAATGTAATTCTTGAAATCACTGCTGATTGCATTGCTCTAGAAAACTGTAAAAAGATAGTAACATCAACAAAATTGCTACAAAACCTTTTGTATATTAAGTCAAGTTATAGCTTAGAAACGCAAATGATGTCGCTCTCGGAATCAGTCGAAATAGTAGACGAATTTGATATGCTATGTAAGAAAGTTAAGGGTACAATAGGTAATATATACGATAAATTTAAAAAAATGATAAATAAAAATGCGGGGAATTTGAAATTGAAGAAAGTTAAAGAAATTTTGGAAGGTGAAACAGTAAACGATTTCGACTTTAATTTTAGTTTAGAATGTATTGTAAAGTTAAAAGATGCACCAAACTTTCTTTTATGCAATTTTGAAAAATGTTTAATTATAAATTGGTTTAGAAATATGTTGTAAAAAAATTTTATGCAATACAGTTAATTAAATTAAATTTCTGCTCTTATTTATTTTAAGTAAAAATGTTGCATATTAATGGTACGATTCTAATTGTGCACAACAAATGGGAAGATTTTTTAAAGCGCAACTTCATCAGAAGTATTTAAGTAGTAAACTCTAAAATTTATTAGTAGTTTATTGTAGCATTATTTTAAGCGGATTCTTTTACTTATAAATTTTGTGAGTTATGATAGTTTATTTGTTAAGAGTAGATAAATTTTTGATAAAATCCAAAGATTTCGGCAAATACTAGGTTAGCAGGTAAATAATAATGTCCACTGACTGGAAAAATTACCTAAATTTCGTTGATAAATGATGGAGAATGCTTATAGGGCCATGATAAATGTAGCAAAGTCCCTGAACAAATTATAGTGAAATGAAAATGAGAAGCTTCTTTTCAAAGTGCAAGTTGTTACAAAAACTGATTAATGGATAAATTAAAGAAAGCATTTGTTTGATAGATATTTTGTAGGATTATTTTAGAGGAATTCATTAACCTATAAATTTTATGATCGTCCTTGATGAAAACTTTACTTGGAAATTAGAAAAGAGCACGTATGGGAGATATATGATTTTGTTTTAATAAATATGATTTATTAAGTTTTAGATCAACGAGCATCAACTGGAGCAAGCAAAATGTTGCTAAGATTAGAAATTTTATGTTTAAATCCGTTAATGATTTGCTTCATCTTCTTGTTATCAGTGACAAGTTTTTGTTGTCTGCTCTTTACTCTGCTTTGAATTCAAAAAAGTTCTGAGAATATCAAAATACGTATTTTTAATAAGGAATTTGCTGTCATGTACCTAGAGAAGTACCAGAAACTTCAAGCATGTGTCTTAAAGTGTTTTCCATATTTCATTACAGTTTGCCAGAATTGTCAGAATTGAACTTTATTTATTAATTATCTCTGGGTGTGCTGCCGAATTCGCTAGTTTTTTGTTTAATTCGATGTTTTTCGCCGTTTATACTGCTCTTGTCATAAATTAAAGCTTCAGCTTCTTACAGTTTTATTCATCTGTTTTTAAACGTATCAAATACAGCTTCAACGTTTTAATTAAAAATATTTAAAATAAACGAGGGATACGCTAACAATTGTTTATCGTTTTGGACTTGAATGAAGAGTCGAAAATATTGGACATGAAAAAATATGAACCCCTAGACAAGTCGTATATTGAATCAGATATTCAAATATTATCGTCGATTGTAATAGGGTTTATGTGTAAGATATGTAACTAGATATAAATAAGATAGTGCCGCAAATCTGTGAAAATTTTGGACATATTGGGTTTTGAGAAAAATCTACTCAAATGTAATCGGTCTTCTGAAAGTACTCTTATTGGTGAATTTGTATTGACCTGATAAGAAGACTAATGGAGGAATTTTTAGGCAATGCTAGTTGAGCTAATAGACAATAAGTCTTTTTCCAGTAAGATACGCAATTGACAAACTGTTAGTGATCTACTACGAGTGATCCAATTTCATGGCCAGCTGGTTTGTTAGATCTTGACTTTTATTTTTGGGGATGTATGTATAAAAAATGAGACTGGAGCTGCTTTAATTGCAATGAAAATGCTTGTAGATGTACTGGCATCGTATATGAAGGAAATGCAAAGCAGTCTGCCGGCAACATATTTTATCGCTCATCAAGCACTAGTTCAACCCTATTATTTTTAGTATCAAACATTACCACGTTAATTTATTCAGTCATCCTTTCAAAAAAACATCTAAATAGCACGTCTTCCTTCTGTACCTACACCATATACATACCTTGCCTGCTCAGGTAAAAAAAATACCGACGAAAGGGAATTACGAAGAAAAAAAACGTCCTCCCTTACTACAGCGTAAAAAACTTAGATCATACAAGGGTTAACGCGAGAGCGAGACACCCCACAAACAAATACACACGGGCACATCGGTTCCTATCATCGGTTGGGTGTCCGAACCCGAAAGAGCGTCTTTTTTATTTATTAAGTTATTAGGGGTTAACCGCTTATTAGTCTCCGTTTTATAGCGGGCACGCGACCAGGTAAAAAGGGGTAATTTTTTCCCCGGTTCTTTATCTTGTGTCGTTTTTTTTTTCTTTCTTTCAAGTTAGATTCTCTCTACCTCCGATGTGTTTGTTTCGGCACGCGTTCTCCTCATACGCTGCTGCTATTTAACGATGCGACGCGAGTATCCGGAAGTATTTCTAGGATCTTATTAACCCTTACCGTAGAGAACGCGGCAATTGGCGGTTGTTACGCCGATGAAAGGATATTTGATCGATGTCTATTTAAGGGTTAAACACCCCTAATTTAACCGATGCATGGGGGATTTTTTCTTTTATGTATAATTGAACCGTTACTTTTTCAGATATACTTTGAAGACATTTTGTGGATATTTTAGAAGGGGTGGATACAAAGGTTTGTCTTTAAAAAAAATACTTCATTACGATCAAACAATGTCCAATATATTTAGTTGAAAAACGGTTTAAGTTAACTTTGTAATGGTAATGCAAAATTATTGCTGTTTTATAAACCGGGTTCTTTGTTTATCATTATACCTACGTTTTTCATATGTGTAAATTTAAAAGGATAATTATCAATGCATTAGAGGCATGGTAGGCAACCAGCTGTACAGCGTGATGGATTTACCTATAGCTTAATGATTAAATTAGGTTGTCTTGGAGAGAATAAAAAAACATTTCTTTTTACAATTATTCCTTATTCATACTTGAATCTTAAATGAAATACATTTTATTGAACGGTAGATAACTAATTTAAATAGTGAGTAAGCACAACAAAGATGAAAAGGCCACAATGATAACGTGGTACCAGGAGAATAATAATTTAAGAACAGTTAGAGACATGTTTACAACTAATTATTTTGACAGTCTCATACCTTATGCGAAAACAGTACTGAACAGTTTTAACAAATTCAATGGAGATGGTTGTCTTTTAAGTAGCCACAAAAAAGAAATAAAACCAGTCACGTTTTAATAGAAGACATGAAGTTGAATATCCCGTGTTATGCAGAGGAACGGTCTGCAGGATCGTTCTCAGATGTAGCCAGGTATTTTCGAGTATCATGCAGCACTGTGTACAAAACCCTGGAAAAATTTAAATATAAACTATACAAGACGTTAAGCCATCAAGAGTTTTTTGAAAAAGACAAAGTAAAACGAACTGATTTTTTCCAAATTATGTTTAATATGTTAAATGAAAATGAAGGAATTTTAAATAAAATAATTTTTACCGATGAAGCTGTATTTACTGTACAAGTCAACTCTTAGAACTTCCGGTTAGTATCCTATAATTATCAATTGAAAAATACAACACTTCCTTTCCATTAATCGGGCGATATTGGTCCCGTACAAATCCTCATGCTCAAAACCTAACCCGAATACTGTACCCTCAGAAACTCTGTCTGGATTGGAATAATAAGCGATAGACCTATTGCCCATTTTTTTTGTTGATGGTAACCTCGCTCCAGCAAAATGTCTGAATTTGGTGCGAGATTACATTCCGTCAATTGAGATACTGAATATTGATGATTCCCCATTCTACAAACGCCGTCAGGAATTTTCCAAATAACGCATTTCAAAAACGGTGGATTGGCAGCTTTGGCTTCATATCATGGCCCCAAGATCAGCCGATTTATCTCCAATTGATTTCTTTCTTTGGGGTTAACCGAAAAGTAAAATTTGTAACGTCCAAATACCTGACTTGGACGAAGTGAAAGACCGTATACGTACTGCATGTAATGGAATAAACCCAGAATTTATTTTGAATGCCTCGCGTTGTTTTCAAGATCGCCTTACTTGAAAGACAAGGAGAACACTTTGAAAAGTTACTATAAAATTAGGTTTCATTTTTGTTATGTTGTTTTGTTTGTTTTAATTAATCGTTAAAATGAAATAATGCCTTCATCAAATTTACAGAATAGTTATTTTATTTGCATTAGGAGAGATCTGTGGTAGCACTGGCAACTGGTATTGCTAGAAATTCAGGGTTCTCGCTCGTTTAATATGTATATGACTGGTTGCCTACTATCCTGCTAACTAATTGGCAATTTCTTTTTAAAGTTTCACATAGGAAAAATGTATGTGTAATGATAAAAAGCAACCCAGTATATGTATCAAGTAGCTTTATCGTATGCTATATGAAGAAATATGTCCTAACACTCTTCTCCATCCGCAACCAGTCCGTCAAACATTAACAACTTTAGTCAATGTTAAACTTAGTGATTACTAAGGTGACACTAAGAAAATTCGTATGCATATATGCATTTAGTAGCTACTAAGACCTTATTAACTTTAGTTGACAAATAAAATGTCAGTAGCAGAAACTTAGAACGCTTGCGTTCATGATATTGCAAAAACCTTTCCAAAATTAGTTTATAGTGACAATAAATCACTAAGTATTCAATTTTTTAAACCATTTTTAGACGAAAATACTACGCTCACAAAAATTAAATAGATTACTATATTAAATAAAGATAAAGTTGGAGCATAGGATCGCGTAGTGATAAACATGATAGCAGAAGATATGTATGAATACAAGACATTACCTGTCTGGTTTGAATATCCATCAATTTATCGATGCAAAAAGTATATGAGACAAAGTTTTCACTAATACAAAATACCCGAAAAAGAAAAGCGTATTAAGGTGTTGACCCAAAATACATAAGAAATGGCAATTGATATTTGTAAAATAAGCTTTTAATTTGAAGATCCAGGCTAAACGTAGTATTCGCCAATATCGAAGATATTTCAACGATGGAGGTTAAGCAGTATCTAAGCCTTCAGATGTTGGTTGGTTGGTAAGAGACCTGATTCGATAGGAATTTGTTGTAGATGATTCTGAATTAAAACAAATACCTTTAATGCTGATTGATTACTTCGCTTAGCTTTCTAGTTCTATGTGTAATAGAGATACAGCTTACTTAGACTGTCTTATGAAAATGCAAATTTTCATTAAGACTAATCCGAGAAAGATTTTTCGATTCATGCACTCTAGGAATGGCACTACATACATACTTCAAGTTTTGTTTCAGCACAATGTATACGTTGATGTAGGAGATAGTTGACGTCTTCACCTCAAAATTTTCCTCCATGCACGTAGGCAGTAATAACTTTCATTTGAATTCCAACTGTGTTCCTTTTACGTTGTTACCTGTTGTGGAAAATGAAATGGTCAGTGTTATGTCCAAATTTCCTAAATCTAATACCCAATTTCATACATGATACTTGTTATGCGGTTTCGAAGCCTATAACCTAGGTTACTAGCTTACCGATCTCCATCCTATTTGATGGAAACGAGTAAGAATTAGTCCTGTCTTTAAAAAGGAGGATAAAATATGTGTCGGTAACTATGAACTGATATTGTCTTTATCGAATTTTGCCAAGGTTTTTGAAAATGTTACCTACTCTTGTTTACATCACATTACGTTGCCTGGGCCTGTTCGTGGTAGGTTAATGGCTATTAATATTGCTTCTATATGTTAACTTATTAATGAATAACTAGATGTACAAGTCAGGTCGACTTTGTTTACAGTGACTTTAGCCAAGCCTTCGTTATAGTTCATTACGGAATTTTACTTGACAAGCTACCGATTTTGGATTGATCTCTTCCTTCTTGTAACTCATCCATTCCTATTTAAGTAAAAGAGTTTACTGTGCATTTTACCATGGTTACAAATCCATTGAATTCATTCCTTCCTAAATTATATCGTGAGGCTAGACAAGAGTTGCTAACTAGAAAAGCTGCTGGCGAAACAGATGTTTATATTAAGTACATAAACGATGTTCCAAAAGTGGTCAAAGCTGGAGGACCGGAAAACTAGATCTGCTCAACACGCCCAGTAATATACCTATTTGCTTGTACTATCAGAATGTTCGCTCTCTTCGATCTAAACTTTCTTCATTATATCCACTAAGTGCTACTATTGACGTGGACATTGTGTTATTTACGGAGACATGGTTGGATGACAGTATTAACGACGAGGAAATATTGGGTTCCGGGTTTGTTATCTTCAGAACTGATAGAAGATTTAATATTGTTGGAAGATCAACTGGAGGTGATTTCTAACTGCTTTCAAGAACAATATTTATGTTACCTTGCTGGATGTGTCTTCGTTGATTGATTTGGTCCTTTGGCTGATATCGTCTTATGCAAGTTCGAGATGGCATCGCACACAATTTACATCGCCAATATCTATTTACCACCTGATATGGGATGTGATGACTATGAAACTTTTTTGACGCTCTCAGTTTTAAGTTGATTAATAAAATGTTATTGTTTTTGGCGATTTCAACTGCCCGGAGTATAAAAAACCGATGCACTAGTAAACAATAATCGTAAAGTGACATCTTTAAGCAATTTTGTTAATATTTTTAAATCTAAAAGAATTCAATACTATTCAAAATATGTATGGCAATATTCTGATCTCGTGTTTTGTAATATGTCATGTGAGCTACATGTCCGTCTTAGTTCTGAACCTTTGGTTAGCGTTGATGCTTTTCACCCACCACTGAAATTGAGATTACTTTTGACACATGTGTCGAGTGGATAAATTTTCCGGTAACAATAATGTTAGCTACAACTTTAGCAAAGCGAATTTCTCTCTTTATATAGCGATATGCTTGCAGTCGACTGGAGTTTCTGGATGAATACAGTGATGTGGATGTCGCTGTTGAGGCATTTTATAATACATTATACTCCGTTATAGATCGTTCAGTTGAGAAAACTAAACGTCCTACCTCCACGTTTCTCCATGGTTTAGTGCTAAAATAAAACAACGTCTTAAATTAAAAGAATTTTATTTCAAAAAAGTGGAAAAGAACAAAAGCGATATACTATTTTAATGAATTCAAACGATTGAGATCTTCACAAAGAATGAAATTAGAGACGCATACAAGGCTTACTTGGCAGATGCTGAAATTAATATCAACAGAGATCCTAAGTTGTTCTGGCGCTTCATTAACAACAAGAAAACTTCTTCCAGAATTCCGGGAAGTATGCAGTATGACGGCAGAGAATTTACCCAGCCAAACGAAATCGTGGATGCCTTTTCCAGTGTCTTTGCGAGTGTGTATAAACCTAGTGTTCAAAAATGTATCTTTCAACTCTTTCTCTCAATTATAATAATTTTTGTGTTCATGCCTTCTCTGAGTTGGATGTGAGAACAGTATCAAGAGACTTAAATCTAATATGACAACTGGAGATGATGGAATACCGAGCTTCTTTGTACGTGATTGTGCTCCTGTTCTGTCCTATCCACTGTCAACTATATTCCACCTAGCGATAAGACGTCAACTTTTCCAAAGGTTTGGAAAATTAGCAGAATTACCCCAGTATTTAAGAAAGGAAACTGATCTAACATTGCTGATTATAGGCCTATAAGTATACTGCCCAATTTCGCTAAGGTATTTGAACATTTGCTTTACAAAGAAATATCTGCCTGCATAACTCCTTTCATATCTGAGCATCAGCACGGTTTTTGTTGCAGGTAGGTCGACGATCACTAATTTAGCATGCATTGGCCAATATCTTGGTGAAGCGCTTGATAAGCGAAAGCAGGTGGATGTTATTTACATAGATTTTTCTAAAGCTTGACTGCATTAACCACGAGATGCTACTACAAAAATGGACAAATTTGGTTTTGGTGTGGGTTTCTGACGTTGATTGAGTCTTACCTTACTGGAAGGAAGTGTTATGTCTGCTACAATGGTTATTCCTTCTACGCCGTTTTCTCCAACATCAGGTGTTCCTCAAGGTTCAAATCTTGGACCACTTCTCTTCAATTTTTATATAAATGATTTACTATCTCTGTTTACGTGTCACGTCTTAGCATACGCAGATGACGTAAAGATATTTAATACTGTTGGTAGCATTTTCGATTGTAAACATTTACAAGACAATCTTCTTCGCATTAATACTTGGAGTAAGGTCAATTATCTCCCTCTGAACATCAACAAGTGTACTGTGGTTTCCTACAATAACACTCACACTACTTTATACTATAACTACCAAATTAATGATGCAGCCATACCACGCAATATCAAAACTTTGGATCTTGGTGTTTTGTTTGGATAATAGACTGTCATTTACGGAGCATATTTCGTCCATGTGTTCATCTGCTTCCAAAACTCTCGGTTTTGTCATGTTCTTGCAGGCATTTCTCAGATTTAGGTGTAATGAAACGTTTATATTATGCCTACGTTTCGTTCTAAGCTTGAATACGCCTCCATTGTTTGGTATCCCCGTTATTTACACCAAGAGCTTATGATCGAACGGGTTCAAAAGAAATTTCTAAAATATCTCTCCTTTCGAATGGACAACGTGTATCCTGCAAGAGGTATCGAGTATTATAGCTTACTTGTTGAGCATGGTTTTCTATCTCTTGCTGACCGCCGCGAGCGTAACAGTGTGGAGTTTCTTTGCAGGATCCTGAAAAATACTGTCGACTCGCCAGCCCTTCTGGCGCAAATAAACTTTACCGTACCTACTCATCATACTCGCTACTTTAATACATTTCAAGCTACCTAGAGCTAATACCAACATTTTGCTTAAGGCACCTCTCAGTCACATGGTGAGGAACGCAAACAAACGGGATCTAGAGCCATTTTTGTGAGTCTTTTCTTTGTTTCATTATTATTGTATTATTATTGTAGGCAACACGATTTGAATTATTTTATTTTATTTTATATATGAATTGTATTGTAATTTGTCCTGTAATTGGCCCCTGGGCTGTTGGGCAATAAAGGATTATTATTATTATTATTATTATTATTATTATTCCTTTAGCAGGTGTTCACAAAGGTCTCAATTGAAGCCCCTTTCGTTTGTACTCTTTCTAAACGACTTACTGATGTATTTATCCTGTTCAGTCCTCGCAAATGCCGATTACATAAAATATACGACAACAGATATTTAAAGAATATAGCCCACCTGAGACATAACCTGGGTAATATTGCTAGTTGGTCTTCACTTTCCCAAATTAAAACTAAATATTAGTAATTGTTTATCTGTTTCGTATACTCAAAAGATTAATTATGTTAACTCAATCTGCTACACTACATAATCGTTACCTGAGGAAAGTTGATATCGTTAGGAATCTTAGAGTTTTATTTGACTCCACAATAAGTTGCTGTACATGTTAATGATCGATGCTTCTCTCCAACTAAAACGTTGGGATTCATTCTGCTGCCTTGCAAATATTGTTATGAGGTATCTTTACTTACTTACTTGAGTTTATACTTTTGTTGCTTTATAAGTAAATTAGATTATGCATCTCCGGTTTGGTGGCCACATGACATCTGTTTTCAATTGAACATCGAGAAGTACTAGCGTCCTTTTCTACAGTATTTATCTTTTAAGATGGATCTTAAAGAAAGAGGTGTTGATTATAGTTCGTGGGAAGACAATTGCTGGAATCACTAGCGATTAGCGATAGAAATTAATTTGATGTAATTTCTTGGTAGATTTTGTAATATCTTGCGTCACTTGTAAATGAAAATTCTCTTCAAGGAATAAAAAAAATATTTAAAAAAAAGAATATCTTTTTAATACTCTTTCTAATCTTTTTTTTTTTTGATTATCAATGTTGCACCTTTAATCTCAGTAAAAATTCCATTAGCTTCCCATTCATCCAAAATGGAAATATTGTATTTGTTTCCCATTTAACAAGCAATTATACTTGTTACTCTTTCATAGCGCATTTTTTAGGAATATTTCCCCTAGCAATTACCCTTCACGTAACTTTTTCCCTAAAGCATTACGTACATACTTTTTGCTAAAAACGTATACCCCCTGGCGAACCGTACTTTCCCCCTTTTCTTTTCCTCCTTCTTACAGCAACTCCTTCCTCTTGAATCATGCATAAACTGTCACGAGTATAATGCTCGAACGTCGTAGCCTAAAGTCTAAAAAACATAAAAGCAGCATCAGTTCTCCTCGCGTATTCTCCCTTACGTCTCGCATCTTCCCATCGCGAGGTTTCATAATAGGGTTTTCCCCGAAGATCTTGAACGCGTTTCTTCGTCGACACCGGAACGTTTCGTGTTTTTTCTTGCTTTCCGCGAGGCACAAAAGAGTAGTCTTTGCGATTTACCTCCCCTTCGCCGAACACGAAATCCCGTTTTCGCGGAAAAGAGGTCCTTTCTGGGAGGGGTATCCTTTAAAAGTCTCCAAATTATTTATCAGCTTTTAGGGCATTATGAGCCGGTAGCTGGCAAGGTATCCGCTTCCTCCACCAGGTTCCATTAAGCGTAATCAATACCGCTGAAGCATGTACCATCCCTTCACTCCCTTGTAGGGAAAGCAGTAAGTATCGTTGATTCGTTATAGGTACTTCAATATGGAAATATTCAATTTCACCACCTCATACCCTCTTTCTTATAAAATTAATGAACCCTTTTAAGCTGCAGATTTGGCGCGCCTTTTTTTCTTTTTTTTTCTCTCCCTAGAAAAAGAAAAATGGAACCTCGGGGATTGCGATATTAAAGATGAAAGAACGAGAACAGCATTGAGGGCTGTCGAGCAAAAGGAGGTCGAATTTAAATACTTAGAATTTAATTCAAGAAAAAGTGTAAGTGTATAATTTCATTGCTTACAGGATTTCATTTGTTACTGATTTTTATTTCTATTCCTACCCAAATAAACCCTTTTCATTTATCAAAAAGTGCGATATTGTTAAATATTTTTTAGAGATTTCATCGTATTCAACAGATAAAAATGTGTAAATAGGATAGATAGATTCGAAAAATTCTTAGAATATTTTTTTTCAATGAGTTTTCCATATCATCTCACCAAGCAAAAGAATAGACGACTAAATTAATACGAAAGAATGTACCACTCTTATTGTTTACTGTTATTGAGATAGAAAGTTGAAGTTTATAATATTGTTAGCGAGTTTCTTGTAGCTTCTTCTTTTGGTATAAAGCAAAGGCACGTTTGGGAACAAAGAATTGATGAAATTAATTTGTTATTTTTGATTTCTCCAATCTATTAAACAAATCCAACAAATTTTTTACTTGAAAATCATTATGGAAATTCAAGATACTAAAGTTTATAGCTAACCATTTCGCAATTTCATATGTGCATGGCCCTATATTGGTTAAAATTGGCGTATACGCCTCATCTTGTTTTCCGTGAATCATGAATATAGCTTTTTATCTATTCAAATCTTACATCTTTTTAAAATTTTATTTACTGCTTTTATGTAGGTCTTAATTGAAGTTTTATTTAACAAAATACATGATCCCGATTCTAACATTGTTTCAACTGAGACGAATATATAAAATTTTGTGCCTGTCCAAGATTACAACTGCATTACCTTTGTCGGCCTTAGTACATATACAATTTTTGTTATTTAAAATGTACATCTCTACGTGAAAATGTTTTGTCGAACAGTCCTTGTTAAATTTTTTGTTTAAATTTTAGGTCGTACATTTTACTAGATTAATGATGACCAAATGTCCATTTGCTAAATTAAGTTTTAGTTCAGTTTAGTTTTAACGAAAATTTACGTCGTTTTTCCTTTATTTTAGAATGTAGTTTGAAAGTAAACGGGATAGAATTATGAAAGTGACGGAAATCGATTCTGTGGATCGAATTTATCTTCAAAGCTAGGATATAAACTCCTGAAGATCGCGGAAAAGCCGTATGGATAGGGAAATCGACTTCGATTTTTTATCGAAAAAACAATGTGGAGGTGTCTGAATGTCTATGCTAGTAGCTCGAGTTATCTTCCAGATATTAGCAAATCTAATTTGGCATGTTTTAACCGTCTTTTGGACGAATAAACCCGAATTTAAAGGCATAAAACGAACGTCGTTTTCCAATTAAATACTTAATTTATGTGATAAACATCATTTCCATTTAACGATGAATAATATCTTTTTTATCAACTAATTCTGACAATCAGACACCTGCCCATGCATGGGGAAGGGTAAAATTAACCCTTAACTGGCCGATTATACCACCTGTCATCCCTTAGCCGTTCTACACAAATTATTATCTTTGTATTGTAAGTATACGGGAGAGGGTTAACAAGTGGTTTATGTGCTTATAAGAAATAGTAGAATTTCGATATATTTTTTTTAGTAAATCCATCTAGAAAAACTTATTTATCTTATCTACGAAGTAGTTAGCACCCTCAAACTCTATGTACCAAGGTCTACTTGATTATCAACACCGTAATGGCGTGTGGATCATTTTTTATCTTTAACAGCCTCTTACGTTAGGATTGGGAGCGATGTAAAACGCATTTATACGGCGAAATATCACCGGGAGAAAATGGTCAAGTGTCCGTTTTTCTACGCAAAGGGGTCCGGACCCCTTGATGTTCCCTCCAAGTGCAACTGCGTATCCTTTGCTCTTCGTTGTGCATTATTACAATGGGAATAATTTTATTTGGACGCGGTCTTCCACCCTAGTAGCGATCTACGATGGGTGTGGTCAGTGCTGGCTATTGGTCGAATTGGGAAAAGTGCAATAGTCGTTACCATAGCTGACTGGTTCTTAGTCATCGATTGTTAAAATCATGGGGAGATTGAAGAGCGAAAAAAAGAAGCAATGGAAAAAGTGTAAATGAGGTTATTATCGCGCCTTGGTTTGCAATATTTCATGGTCGTGCTGGTAATGATGGTTTTTTTATTCAGTGATTACGTACTATCTATCTAAGCTTTTATAGACTCCATTGAGAACTGTATTTTTTTTGCAATTAAGGAGATGGAACGGTTGTTCGTTTTAGTACAAGAAGCCTTAACGTTATTCAAGAAAGTTACATTTCGTAACAATGAGTAAAGTTGAAACAAATTGTGTTTGTAATGTTAAAATACTAAAACCAAAATATGCTATATTTATTGAATTCTGTTTAAATAATGTTAAATGTGCTCGCCAATTTGTTGTCCAACAAGTATATTGTGAAGAGTACTTTCCAATTGATTTTCGGTTTGATGTTTTGAAATTAAATTTTTCAGACTTTTAGTTAGATTTTCTGTACCTTTTTAGCTAACCAATTAGCAATATATTTCTATTTTTTGTGTTTCTGGTCAAACATTCCTTGTAGCTAATTTATTCCAAAGAAAGTTCACTACAAAATATCTTTGTTATTTATAGAGTTTTTTTATTTTTAAGATTCTCTTGCGTTATAATTATTTAATTTGAATAAAATTTTTGCCAGTCGCGAATATCTCCTTCAGAAGTGTTGATAGGATTTTTTGCCTTTATACCGGTCTTTAATGATAGGCGGAATCTTTTCCCATGCATGTTTGAAACTTTTCTTAGATATTTTGGGAAAAAGTCAATACGATTATCCAATCCTTTGTTCCCCAAGAAGTTTTCAAAGATTGGTTTAATATAATTGCCAGCTTTTTTCTTTGCTTTTTTTTCTTTTCTTGGGAAAGCAAGAACAATAATGTTCGTTCGTTTTACTTAGGCGAATTCCGGCTCATACCGATGTCTGGTGCATCAGATAATGACACAAATCTTTAACGATATGATACAATTTTTTTTTCTCTATTTCATTGGATTTCAGAAGGCAACTTTTCTTGTGGTGTCGTCAATGTTACGCGACCGTTAGTAGTGGGGAAGTTCTATATAAAATCCCGAAATAAAGTTTTTTCATAATTTTCAAGCTGAGTGACGGTACATCTACGTGATTGTTTCGATGGCTACAGAAACAATTGTTTTGTGTGGATTCCTTGCCTTCTTTCACAGTTTGTTCAACAATTCCTATCGATACACTGGTTGCTTCCGACACTATCTTTTTGATTTCTTGTTTTCTCATTAAAAGGAAAAGTTTTCTTAATATAGTTAAACACACTGAACGCTATTTCATGGGCTGTATTACTGAAAAAAGGGTCGTGAAAGCAAAACGCCAGAAAAGTTTTGTAGTACCCTATAACGCCTATAAAAATGTCCGTACATTTACAAAAATAGTTTTTAGTTTAGTATGAAGTAAACATAGTTTCTTTTCTTTACAATCATGTATTATAAATATGCAATTAAAGAAAAAAATATTTTAATATAATTGGGCAACATCGCCTATATTAACCAACCCTTCTTAATTCTCGTGCGAACGAATTCTGTTATTTGAAATCTACGCTTTAATTCAAAAGTTGTTCTAACAGGATGTTTAGTAGCATCTTTTCATTTCTTGCAATAAAGATTGGAGACAAATTGGAACTATAACACTAGAAACCTATTGCGCAAGTGGTATATTATAGTTTTGAACCCGTTTGAGAGCTATTTTGAGAAGTGAAGTGGAAAAAATCTTGTTCTGATGAAATATTTTTCTATGATCAATAAAAGCTATTCTTCGAAAAAGTCTAAATATTTACTTGTATCCATAGTTCCTTCCATGAAATGAAGTACTCCTGTCTGTTGCCAGATCATAACCGATGCAGGAAATTTAACTTTTCCTTTGAGATACCAGGATGAAATGCGTTTTTTTTTTTCATCAAATCGAACCTCATCGCATTATTGTGTTACACGTTGTTGCTGAGATGTACAATTCTTATATTCTTTAATTCTTTCAATTTATGTTTTTGCTGCGGATTCTCTCTGGCCTGAAACAACATCATCAATTTTAAGGAGATTCTCTTTAGAAAAATATATTGTTTTCGCCGATTTTCCTCAATAATTTTACTTATTCTTTTCTCTAGGCGTTCGTAATTTTACTTTTTTCATAGATCTGAGCTTTGCTTGCCGGTGAGTGATCCGGTTATTTTGTGTTCTTCAACTTATTGGAAATGGAAAAATCTGATAATAAATGAACAAATCTTTGTATCGAGAATGTTTTCCTTGTGAATTTTTCAAAACACCACTAGGTTCACAATGCATAAAATGCTTTCTGACAGTTATTAGCAAGCGTCCAGGCTACTAAAGCCACCTTCAATTATAACCCTACTTTGTGGCAAAATAAAAATATTTTAGACATAATGCCTTTCTTGGGACTTTTAATGTTTTTGCTAAAAATTGCATATTGTTAAATATGGGTTGTTTTTGATAGTGTCGGAGACAACGAAATAAAATTTCATTACTGAAGTAAATTAATTGTAGTATATCAGTGTGTTAATTTGTCTAATAGTATGTCTTTAATTGTATTTCACGAACTAAGCTAACCCGCTTTAATTCAAAATAGGCCCAGCTGGAATTAGAAAAAAACTTAATGGTTGTACAGCTGTTTGGTTGTTTTCATAGATATCGATTGGTTAATAACGGGCTCTTTAAAAACGTCGAATAAATTCTTCGAAAAACCTCCCTATACCTTCGATTATACTGACAACTAAACGACTCAAAGGAGAAAGAAGGAAACACCCCCGAATGGGACTCTCAAACAAAGTCTCCGCGATAACGTATCCTATTTTTATCTAAAAGTCAACCGTACAGCCAAAACAAATGCTCCGATATTATATCAACCCCGACTTCACTTTATCCTCTTCTACTAATATATATTGTGCGGCGTTTCATCCTTTTTCTTGATGTCGCGTAATATACTCTACAGCAAAAGGTAAAGTAAAACTACTAATTTGTGAAACGGAAATAGGCGTTGCCCTCGTAGATTATCGAGAACCGCTTTTGGCGAAATTTCAAAAGTTCACCGAGTCCGATGCTTCCAATGGTAAGCGAAATTATTTTAGACTGCAGGGTTTTAATTTTTGACCGCGCGATAATAGTTGGTATTACGAAATTTCGGGCGTAATTCTTTGAGATTACCGGCAATTTACTGAACAACGCTCGCATTGTGTGGTCGTTTCCTTAAGTAGTTAAAGGTTATAATTGATTGTAATACCGTCCATACAGATTGTTAACGGTCAGCTTAACTAACAAGGGACGATCTCAATCCCGCAAATTCAAAAAATTATGAAAGTTTGGGAACATGCAGAACACATATAGGTATGTACTAAGTAATTTCTTTTCTGAGGAAAACACTCTGAGTGGGTGAAATGAGTTATTGAAAATTGGAAATTTTTCATTGCGCTTACGTGTACAATTTTCAATAACGATAAGGTATAGAAAAAGTTTTAAGATAAAAGTAGTTTGTTTGAATGAGTTTTATAAAGAAAAAAAAGGAAAAAAATAAATATATCAGCATTTTTAGATAGTTTAATTAGTGGATGATCGTGTAGTTAGAGTGTTTAAATTAATTTCAAAAACTAAATAAATATTTCTATTGGTAACTTCGTCACGAATTATTTTGCGTTGGAGCTTACAATAAAATATCAGCATCATCCCCTCAATTTTATTGTACCTTAAAACATCTACCAACACAAAATTTATTATATTTAAGCGTAGAATAGATTATTCTGCAAGGTGAAGAAACTCTTCAAAGAAATTTTTGAAAACACAGTGATTTGTTACATAATGCACATCCTATAATATGGTTACCACATACGGAACAATGAGAGGTATGTACAAAATCTTGTGTGAAAACAAAAGTTACTAGATTTTCAA
Source organism: Trypoxylus dichotomus (assembly GCA_023509865.1). Taxonomy (NCBI): domain Eukaryota; kingdom Metazoa; phylum Arthropoda; class Insecta; order Coleoptera; family Scarabaeidae; genus Trypoxylus; species Trypoxylus dichotomus. Next base: position 28,205,521 of record CM042081.1, read on the forward strand.
ATTTATTCGATCTTTAGTCATGTCCGCTTTTATACCAAGCGTAAGCAAATACGTCGTGATATTTTGCCGCCGACAGTTGATTATGAATAAGAGATTGTAATTTGTCGTGCAATTCGATTTCAATGGTATTGGTAGCTATCTCATTATTATTACTGAATATTTCCATAGGCAAACGAATTACATTTATAATATTTATGGAGACTAGTTTCAATGCTACAGGTTTCCTACAAACCAACCAATACTTATGTTAACTCCAAGTTTGATAAACTGTATATATACTTCTTTATTTCATTGCACTGTGTTGTTACTGCTTGCCCGTCGATTTCTTCGATAAATTTCATTGATACATTTTTTATTTTGTACTTGTGGAAGATGTCCAAACCATAGAAGTCTCTTTCCCTCCTTTACTGCACTATATTTTCATTACTGAAGTATACAAATGGGGCTGCTAACTCTTTCTACCACCGTTTCGTGAGCAATTTGCGATATATTAACCTGCTTCGACCTACCATTCTAGTGCAATATCAACAATACCATAAAGGACGAGGCGAAGGGTATATGTGCAGTTGATCTAATACAACCCACGTTTAAATGTCTATACAAAGGGAAGGGTTAGTCGAGATGTTGCCTACCGCGTTTTTGTACTGAACAGCTACCTGCTACGAAAAACGGCACACCATTACGAAAAGGATTAGGTGGCGTTGCGTGAGTTGATATGCTATTGTTGGTGTTCAAATACTGACGTACTTATATAAAAGGGTTGCGGCAAATTGCTTTGTAAATATGATGGATATAGCTGTAATGTGTCTATGTCATGTTATTGTGTCTTTTTTATGGGAATAGATGTTAGAGTTTCTTTTTGATGTTGATTAGGTGCTCTTAAATAATTTTATTACAAATTTAAATTTATTTATAACACATTACTTAAAATATTTAAATACAAAGAGAAAATTGTGCAAACATTAAAAAGCCGATATGTGCGTACTTAATACAAAATACATGCTCTTTTTGTAAAAAATATGTTTGTAGGGAGTTTGTAATAGCAATCGTTTCGATAATGTCATCAGTTATCATGACCTTTTGTTGATATTGTTCGGGCTTTTTTGTATTTCAATAACTTCTTTGTACAATCTTCTCCAATATTGTGGTTCCGTTGCTAACTTCCTGCATTTCCACAAGTGCAAGATATCTCGTAGATTCCTGGGATTTGGAGCAGCGAGATACAATTCAGAGCAAGGAAGATTACTTTGATATTGTGTTTGCGTAATTTTATTCCGATTTTATCCGTGCATCGTTTGATATATAGTGGGCAGGTCGTTTCAATATTGATTGTTGTTCTGTGGTCGTTTTGCTGTTGAGTTTCTTCTGATATTATCTGAGCTCTATCTACCAAAGTATTTAGAATTCCTCATTTTCGTTGTAAACGGTGGTGGGAATTTACTTTAAAGTAGCGATTCTCATTGGTTGGTTTACAGCAAATCTGATGTTCCAGTGTTTAATTCTCTTTCTTCTTGAAATGAAAGACAAGAAGTCATTTTAAAAATCGTAAATCGCTGTTTATTAAAGTGTTCGAGAAATTTCGGTAATGGGTTAATTCCATGCGACCATATGGCAAAGGTGTCCTCTACTTATCGATATCAGCATTTCGATTTTAGTTCATTTAGTGCTATGGTGATGATAACTTTATTCGCGGTGTATTTGATGCGGCGAAGGAGGCATCACTCACGATGTCTTCATATAGCAAAAAAAGAAGAACTACTTGCATAAAACCGTGGATTACTGAAGATATTATGATAGCTATGAAGGAACGAGATAGAAGATTTCATATTTGGAAGAAGTCTGTTGAAAATGCCGATATAAAGGGAAAACTTAGAAACAATTACAAATTCGCACGGAACAAGGTCACTATGCACATCAAACAAGCAAAAAGGAAATACTACCATGATAAATTTGTGAAATATGACAAAAACATGAAGGAAACATGGAAATGTGTCAATGAGGTCTTAGGCCGATCTCCATCTATACAGAGGCAAGAATATATTCGAGAGACACATGGAAACTACAGTGAAAGAAATTGCCGAAAAGTTCTGTGAAACTTTCGCCTCCGCAGTGTCACCAGGAGACCACATTTGCCAGGAACAGCTATATTACAACTACATGAAAGAGTGGTTTGAGGTGTCAACACATACAAAAGAATCCATTTATATACCTGATATTACGGAACAGGAGTTACGTTCTATGATTAACAATGGACAAAAAAGAAGTCTCCAGGATACGATAACATAATGTTTGCAGACGTAATTGGAACGTGCGACAGTATCAGTCCCGCACTTGTTAGACTGATAAATTTATCCTGAGAAATGCAGTTATTCCTTCCTTACTCAAGGTTGCTGTGGTGACTCAATTTATAAGAACAGGAAAAAGGACGCATATACAAATTATTGGCCTATTTCAGTGTTGTCTTGTATAGATAAAATTATTGAGAAATATGTGGCAAAGGTTATGCATGACTATCTACAGAAATATCAAATTCTGAATGAATCGCAATATGGATACCGGAAGAATAGGGGCACCATTGATCTCTTAGAGCGCGTGGCTGACATCGTGAACGGCAAATTGAATGAACATAAACATGTGTTATGCCTCTTTATTGATTTCAGCAAGGCTTTTGACAGAATCAACCACGACAAACTCCTAAAAATATTGGAAGATCTGGGAATTAGGGGGCCTCTTTTGGACTGGTTCAGGTGTTTTCTGGCGAACAGAAGATTTTGCGTAAAGGTGGGCAATGAAGTTAGTAGCCTCCGGGAACTCAGGGCAGGAGTACCCCAGGGTAGCATTCTGGGGCCTCTACTTTATCTCCTGTATGTAAATGACGTACAACATTGTTTCCAAGATTGTAAATGTTTTCTGTATGCTGATGACACTCTGATTCTAGCGGTACACAAAGATATTAAAAGGCTGAACAAATGTTATTAAGAGAGTTTCATAGATTTCAGCTGTGGGCGCATAGAAGATTTACTAATTAACACCTCAAAAACGAAACTGATGCATATTGCGTCACCACATTCGGGGGTTGATTGCCACTTAAAATTAACTGTTCATGATACAGACTGTCTGCATATGGAGGATACGAATCACAACAGAAACTGTGAATGTGATAACATAATAGAGCTAGTACACCGCCAAAAGTATTTGAGCATTTATATAGACAGTCGATTTCTGTGGGATGTTCATATCGGAGAGATTGGCAAAAAATTGAGCTATTTTGCAAACTGTTTTTATTATCTGAGTGATTTAGTGCCAAGAAATGTACTGCGTATAATATACCACTCATTAGTCGAATCGGTTCTCTCTTACGGAATAACCATATGGGGTCAGGCATCAATAAGTCACATTAATCGGTTGAAATCTGCGCAGGGTAGAATTCTAAGAAATATGGATCGAAGTGTTATTGTTGGCAATATATATAGAAAAGCACAATATTCTAAGTATCAAACATTTGTATATCTTTCAGGTAGTTATTAACAACTATTTTAAATCTCGGGGATCTGACGACTGTTCACCACCCTCATGCTACAAGAGCGAAGAGGCGTGGCATGTACGTGGTTCCGAAGGCTAATAACAAATATGGTGATCGACTGAGTTAGTGTGCAGTTACCGAAGATCCTTAATGATTTACCAGAAACTATGTTGAATCTACAAAGTCTTGCACAAGTAAAGGCAAACCTTCGCAGCTGGTTGGTAAGCCTAGATGATGAGATTAAGTAGATAGAAAAATGATCGAAATGTATAATTTGTAGTTTTACATAAAATACTAAGGCTAGAGCGTTACTAGACAGGTACTTAGCTTTCTAATTAGACTGTAGTATGCAACTTGGAGACAAATTGCCGCTGACAAGCCTTTTGGCTTAGTGGCAGGTTATGTAATTGCTTAAGTTTAAATTAAATTAGAATTAAAATTATCTTTGTTGGAAAGGAGGCCTGCTTCACATCTCTTTATTGCGATTGTGAGGCGAGTTGGGTGGAGGAAAGCCCTATATGACGGGCGGGTTAAATTATTAAAAAAAAAAAAAAAAAAAAGAAAATATTATTATTATTATTATTATTATTATTATTATTATTATTATTATTATTATTATTATTATTATTATTATTATTTCTTGATAGGTGCTTCAGCATAATATGCCGTTTTGTCTGTAGTGATTAGTTAGGTGATTAATAGTCCTCCATATGTCATTGCCCAGGATGTTGCCCAAGTGCAAGTGGTGTGCATCCTTTTTTTGTGTAAGGCGTCGCTTGCGTCTTGAAATATCCTTCTAGCGTTGAATATCTCGACGTGGTGTTTGATTTTCAGAAACGATGGCGTTACCTTCTGATTTCTGCATCTGCTAAGATACCAATTAACTCAGCATTCTTGACTTCTTTAATCGTAGTTTTTGCAGACTCTTCATAAGCGTTAATGTTTCTTCTTCGTTAAGGTGTGTTAAAGTGTGTCTTCAAGCTTTCACGGTCGTTGTTACTGGCTATTCTTGGGTCTTTGGATTCTCCGTCATGTAGAAGGTTTGTAATAATTAACGTTTCGATTGTCTTGTCGATGTGACTTAATTTTCTTCACATCGTCACACGTCATATATTGTTGACAATAGAACATCTTGCGGCAGTATTAGTTTCTTACCTCCTTTTTCTTTGTACCAAATTTTGCTACGTTTTTTATAAAAAATAAAATAGGACACTTACATCGATTAAACGATCCTGGTAGTTTATGAAAAAAAAAACTCTAACATCAAGTCATGTATATTTAAATGCGGAGTAATTCCACATCAATCTAATCGAGGAAGTTCCCTCCAAAAACTATCAAAATTACTTATCTTCATAGAAAAACCGCCGCTGCGTAACTCCCTTTTACCTTTCTACGATTTATTTCCCAATCTTATCACTCTTTCCACTTATTTATATTTCAAGCGAGATTAATTTAGAATGGAAAAAATGCGATGAGCTATTACTCGTGTTAGATTAGAAACGACAAAAGAATAACGAGCATGCCATTATTTAGTTCTACATAGTTATATAGTTAGTTGGATACGTCCCTTTGTTTTTGGCCGTCGTTGTCGGGGAGGAGAAGGCGCTGAGAAAGTTTGGGGAAAGTGGCCGATGTTCCCGGTAGGGGGTCGATGTTACGGTATTGCAGGTGGAGTCTTGGAAGGGGGGATTCTTAAGGTGGAAGATGATGATGATAAAGGTAGGTAGTTAAAGTTGGAATATTATAGATTGGCACGCTACACTTTTATGCAAGGTTTTTAAATGACGTGTAATCAATTTTATGTACCAGGTTGGCTTTAATTCTTCGAGTAAACAATATTCCGCTATAGGACATCAAATGTAACGAATAAAAGAATGGATTATCTGAAATCGGACATTAAAATATCTACCTTTTGGAACAAAAAATAGGTAATACTTCCATATTTCATTCAAAGTAATTTTACCTTGTGCATTGCAATAATATTACTAGAATATTTGCTCTTATGATACTGTGAAAATATAATTTGATAAAGAGTCAGTTTACTTCTGTTCCATTTGTCCATTCAGCAGAACAGAACAGAAAAAAAAAACAAAATATTAAATGGTTTTGGAGAAAATTCGCTGTAATTAGTACCAATATCGTAATTCTCTTAGCGCCAACAAAGGACGATCCCGAACCCGGTAATTCAAAACGTATGAAACAGGTAACATGTGAATCATACATAGATATGTACTACGCATTTTTTTTCTGCGGAAAAACGATCTGATTGGGTGAAATGAAGTTTTCAAAATTGGAAATTTTCCATTCTGCCTATGTGTCTAACTTGCCGACGACAAGAGGTAGAGAAAGAGTTTTCAGACAAAAATTGTTTGTTTGAGTGAGTTAAACAGACTTGAATAACTTCAATATATCAATATTTTTTCCAGGTATTTTTCGACAGGTAAATATGTTCGAGATTAATAACGAGTAATAGTGGTTGGCTGAATGTGTAACAGACCTGTAGCTCCAGTGTTAAAATTAATTTTAAAAATTAACATCAGTAGTTTTACTCATAACTATATTATAATATATCAATATCATTTTGTTAATTTTATTATACGTTAAAACGTCTGCCACCACCAATATAAAATTTATTACATTTAAACATAATAGATGGAACATGGATAATTCTGTATGGTGTAACTTTTCAAAGAAGTGTTTAAGATACAAGAATTTGTTACACCATGCACATCGTATGATGGCATAGCTACCACATATGGAACAATGAAAAGGATGCACAAAATCTTGTTGTGTGAAACCAAAAGGTACTGGATCTTCAAATTCATTCGGGCTATAGTCAGCGTATGGAGGTTTTATACCACGCGTAAGCAAATAGGTCGTGATACTTTGGCGCCAAAAGTTGATTAGGAATAAGAAATTGTAATTTGATCATATTACTACGATCCTGTAACATAATATTGTAACCATATAGTAGTAAAAGATCGAAGAAATATTTTACAAAGTTTTTCCATATGCGAAAACCATATATGTACATCAAGACGTATCATTGATATAGTTTCCTTCAGTATTATTAACATTTTCACAAGTTTCTTGAATGGTGCACTGTTTCCTAATGCAGCAGCATATTGACCGGTCCAAGAGTCCAATAACCAAATGGAGTGAGTTCTCGCATTTGGCAAATGCACATCGGTCAACCATTTTTCAAACAGTTCTTTTGTTAATTTTTCAGATGCGGAGCTGTTAAATGAACATTCCACAAAGACAAAGACTATAGACATGTACCGAAATTAACACGTTTCTCTTTGTAGATAATGAATATAGGCGAAAGCAGTTTTCCAGATGCTGATATTGTAAGGAGTATGGTACAACTATGCATAGTTGAGGATATAGACAGCGCAACTGCTGTAACAGTTTTTGTTCCTTGTACAGCTATGGATTTCGTTGGTATTAGTAGATATCCCATTATTATTATTATTGGCAACTTTGAACGTTACCATCAGCAAAACCATTTTCAGCAGTACTGGTCTGTTAGACAATTAACCAATATCTATTATTAATCCCAGGTGTAGTGAATTGTATATATATATTACTTCCTGGTCTCATTTCCTTGTCACATTTTTTAGAAGATCATGGTTATTGTTTACCCGTCCAATGTTGCTTTCTTTGATAACATATCTTCTTGGTAAGAAACAATCTAATCTAATGATATCAAAACAGTAAATGTAATTAAAAACAAACTTTACATTACTATAGAACAACTTACATTTGCACTGGATAAGAAAATTATTATGCTTGACATTATTTAAATTCCCTACTTTAGTTAAAAAATATGTATGAAAATGTTGATATATTTTACTCTTTTTCTTGGCTCATTCAAACAGACAATTTTCGTCTTAAAACTTTCCCTCTATCTCCTACCGTTAACAAGTTACTACGTGCATATGCAGAATGAAAAATTTACAATTTTCAAAGAGTTATTTCATTCACTCAGAGTGTTTTTGTGATCCACATGTTCCCAAAGTTTCATAACTTTTTGAACTATCAGGTTCGGGATCGTCTCTTAAATTCCTTGCTTGTGGCAGCTCATGCGAACTTTAAGAATACGCATTACAGTTCTTAATGCAACTTAAAATCATTTTCAGGAATCTCCATTAAGATATTACACATTTTTAATGATATGCTGCTAGTATTGTTAACAAGAGCTTTAGGTAATCATGAATTTGAGCAATATTTCCACATTTAGCATCAATCCCAACCAGCAATAGTTTGTAACGATCTTCTTTGATTGCCACTCCTACTAGATTTTAAATTAAAAATCTCAACTTACCGCAAATCAAGCCTTGTCTACGCATCCATTTCATCGAAGCTTCCTTCTTTTAACAGCCCAAATTCGCAGGCGTTTAAAAGTACGCTTTAACGCGTTCTAAATGCGAAAAGTTCGTATTATCGTTGTTCTTCGATATCACTTTCGTTTTCTTTCGGACCTCGAAAGACCAGAAAACGAATCTACGATCCGCAAAGCTATTAGAGTTGCTGTGTTTAACTCTCGACGACGGCATCAGAAAGGCCTTTTCCATTCTCTCCATCCTTATCGTTCTTCTTCTGACTTTCATGCCGTTGTCTTTCGTTTCACTTTCTTCCGACAAAGATGGTCGCAGCTTCCCAACTATTAATCTTTCGCTCCTGCCGTGACCGAAAGGCGCGGCGTCTCACTTATATATTAAGGAGCCGCAAATGATTATTTCGAAGGCATTGTTCCTAACCGCGTGTGGTCAGCTGCTTCTATAAGTGATCGATACGCATAATAAAAGCAAAAATGGATATAGGAAATTTCCTAGAAACGTTATACTGATATATATATATATATATATATATATATATATATATATATATATATATATATATTTATATTATAATTTAGTACTTTGTTTTTGGCAGACGGAAACAGAGGAGTAGTTACAAAATAGGACAAATACATAAGAGAATGTTTTGAGTTTTGTGTGAAGATGTCCTGTTACGCATGTGTTCCAGCAAAATCTGGAAGGCATGAATTCTAATTTTGGCTACATGTGATAGTGTAACAAGCTCTGCATGGAAACTTATGCTGAAAAACAGGGCAATCACAGAGAAAGGAATCAAGGGAAAAAAGCGTTAAGTTCGAGAAATTGAAAATTCTGCAAATATCACTTGCGATAACTGTTTTACTTTCCAGCAAAATACTTGCTATCAAGAAATCTAACAATAGTTGGAACAATTTGCAAAAAGAAGCCCCAATTACCAGTTTCCTTCACAGAGTCTATGAATCAAGAATCGTATACTACAAAATTTGGTTTTACGGACGACACAATGATTATTGTCCAAAGAAACTGCTTGTAACGTTACTGATGCTTTGCACAATCAGGAAAAAGTTAACGGTTAAAAAAGGAATGAGGCATAATTCCCGACGACAATCAAACGAAATATATATTACAGAAGTTTTGTATTGTGTTGAAATAGAGAAGAAACTTTCTAATTGTTATAGGAAAGGAACTAGCAGAATCAAGGTTCTCGAAAAAGGAGAAGAAGTCGAATTATCTACTAATACGGAGTCTCTAGGAAAGAAGATGCAGTACCTGTCCACTTTCAAAAGATAGAAGAACAAGAATAATTTGTGCACGTTGCAAAAATAATGTGTGTGGTGAGCACTCTGTAGTTATCTACAGAAAGTGTATCTAAACAACCTATTATGCCTTATGGTTTGCAACATTTACTATTGCTATCATTTAACATTAGAGGTTCAGTTTATTCTAAATGTCTTTTTTAGTTTCAAGAGCAATAAACCTGAAACAAAATAAAGCTGAATCAATTCTTATTTAAAAATGATCACCCAGTTTCAGTAAAATTACATGGATCCAATGGACCCGCATGGTAAGTAGCGATATGCCGATTTCGTAGTAAACCCTTGCTTAAAAACGTTTTGGAAGTCAGCCAGAGCTTCTGGTATACAGTATTGCGCTATAAACTATGGCGACGAATACAAACATATATTAGCCTTATTTCTCCATTCTAAAAGAAATTTTAACCATTTCAAATCAAACCCGTTGTCACCCTACAGTAGACGATTTTCAATATTATCATCAGACCGCAAAATATAGAGGGAAATGTCGAGATAAAAAGGAAACGATGCGGTAGTAGAAGTGACCTGTAAACTTCTGATAATAAATTATGTCATGCCGAAATCGTTGTCAGCTTTGATGACGCGACCGGGCCCGCAATAATGGCATTGTGCGATATTTACTGCACGAATTGAGCGCCATTGTCGAGGGGACTTTTTTAACAATTTTTCGACGACACACGTTCGCGTTGTCGAAGCTGATGGCGGGGAGTGATCCTTCGTTGAATGAACGAGGTACTTGAGTATGGGGTGGCGACGTGTTTTTATTTGTAATGTTCGCAAAGGATTGTTGTTTATCTGATTGTTAGTAGCTATACATTGATAACTGTTTTGTAGATGTTATTATGGTAAATTAGTTACTTCGAATTTCTATTAGACGATCGTTTTTTTTTTTTGGATAATAGCGGTTGATCAAAAAAATTGTTATTATTCCAGTATGTACGGCTACAGGTTCGAAGTCGTATTCGGTGGAAAAAGTTCTATTAATTTTTTTTGTAGAATATTGGCATATGCGGGACAGTTATCAATTATCACAACAATTTGTCTACGTTGCTTGTTAAATGACTTCTCCAGATTATCAAAAGCTACATTTTTAAATAAATGTCAAATTGCATTTTACTTTTCATATAAGCTTTGAAATTGCAATTGTGTAAGTTATTTCGATAAACCAAAGTTCCACTGCACTGTTTTTATTTGAAAAAGCTGAAGTATTTATTTAAACCAGGAGTTCCAAAACTTTAATCCGCGGACTACTTACAGGCTAAGTGTTTTGTCATGGTGACCTTGTCAAAATATGTGTACAATCAGGCACAGAAATGAAAATATCTCTGTGAGATAAATATCATAATAAATTTTAAAATAGAATCGCAAAAGCCATCATATTGAAATATGGAAATACATAAAAAATGAAATAAATAGTGAAGACTTAATGACAAGTAAATTAATGTGATAAGTGATCTTACTAATCACCATATAGCTCTTTTTTTCGTTGATTTCTCGCTATATTTTTGAACAATATTTGATTTTTGTTACAGCTAGAGCTGAAAATCTGACTTCGCATAAATTGGTTGTCCAAAAAGGAATGAGGAATCCTCATTGATTTTTCCTATCCACCACTGTAGCTTTTCCTAAACGCCGTAACCTTCTCCAAAAGTTTCAAAATATGCACACTTTTGCAGAGGCAGATTCAAGGCATTCAGCTTGTCAAATATATCGCACATATGTGTATGTTAATTTCAGCAAAAACTCGAATTCGGCAAAATACCCGGAGTTTTCACGATTTCAACGGAGAAGTCGATTTGCTGACACATACTTGACCTTGCAAATAATGTGGGAAAAGAGTCTATGTACTCTTCAAACGCTGCGTTCCGAATAAATGATTAATTTGTGTGTGGTGGAGTTAACCGCGATACCTGTGAATTATACAATCACACAGTTCTTACATTCGCTCTGAAAACCGAGTGTATTCAAATCCTTGAACATTTTTCAAAAAAAATCGTAAATAGAATGGAAGAATTTATCCTTTATATTACAGGATTAATTGAGGATATTTCAACAGCAATTTACTTGATTTTCTTTTTCTAAATTCCCAAACAATTAACTCTTTATTTGGATGCAAGTACAAATAAAAAAAATGTTTGCTCATTAAATTGTATTATATGATATACGGGCTTATTAATCTATAGTAAGAGTAAAAATATATATTATAGAATAGTAACTTTAGAATACCTAGAGTTAAGCATATAATATTAAACAGAACCTTCAAATCTACTAGGTAAAGATATGAATACATAAACAACCTTCAATCTACTCAATAAAGATCATGTTAACCACCTAAAGGAAATACTCAAATATCCACCTTGGTCAACAATACGTAACCGTAAAATATTTAATCTATATGCCCACATGTATGTATAACTAGGACAGAAGTTGCATTCCCACGAAGTGTCCGTCGCGTCAAAGCACGGTAGTCCCAAACGTTAAACCAAATGTCCGATCTCTGCATCGGGATGACGTAACATTAGTTCAGACTGTACCAATCTTTCGGATACCACTTCCCTTTTCCGGGTGTGTGTGTGTTACGTTGGACCTGATCGCCCCCTAGTTTTGCCATATTTAGGGAAAAATCGGCAAGCCTATACAACGTGTACGAATAAAGACGTATGTTTCAATTTCGAGTTCTAATATAGATAGGATAACGAGCTGAATGAAGCAGATAAAAACGTTTTCGTATCCGGTGTGTCTGGCTAAATTAGTACACACATATATTTTAACAATTATTACACATTGTAATACTTTCCGAACTTAAAACTGATCATTATAGTTCCAATCTTAAACTGATAAGCTATAGGACACCAAAATGACAAATAAATTTTACTTGCTGTTTGTTGGTGTTTATAATACACATTGCGATATAACATTTTAAAGTGTAATTATACCTTACAGTTTTACTTAAGGATCAAATACAAAAATAATGTTCCGATTATTCAGAAAAATTAACTAACTCACCTCAACCAGACAATGGTTCCAATTGACATCTACTATCGGAAGGTGAGAGATCTAAACACTAAAATACACACATCATTCAATTAATTGTTTTGCTAATATTGTATTAATAACAGAAACTTGGTTAAATAACAGCGTATATAACAATGAACTTTTTCCAGATAATTACGCTGTTGTACGCAAGCACAAAGATTTGGTGATACTATTTGTACTAGTTCATTGGTTAGTTTTTTAGCAGCAACTTTAACCTTTCGAATATTTCTTTACTTATTCAATAGCATCATAACAAAACAAAAGTCTGTCAAAATGTTATAAACATACTTTATGTAAAATAACATAACAATGTCGTAAACTCTAATAGTCTAGTATTGCTTTCAATTTTGAAATAATGGATTTTGATAGTTTTCTCTTACCTGAGGATCCTGGTCTTGTCATTACATGTAACATGTTCCATTATACACCACTGCAGCGCTTTGTGTTTGCTAACAACTGTAAATATAATTTCGGCAAAGTCGATCATTTATCCCTACATGATCATTTCTTCAACATTGATTGGACCACCTTGCTGCATTATACTGATGTAAATGATGCACTAGAGGCTTTCTACATTGTCACATACTTTATTTTGAACTTTTAGGTATTTTATAAACGTAAATAATCTACTGGTAATCTACTTAATATACTACCAATATCGTCAGAAATATAATAGAGTTAAAAACATGTTTTTTCTTCATAAATTTAAGAAAAAGGAAAATGTTATTAAAGTTCAAATATACACCAACTACGTGGTCCACCTGAATAAGCTGGAGGGCTCTATGCAGACATCTCCAACTCAACGAGGATTTTTGGTAGGTTCCATGATGGTAATGGTATTAGTGATTACAAACACATAGTGAGTGCATTCGCTGGCATGTTTTCGCATTCGTTCGGTTCGTATTTGCTTCTTCGCTATACGTATTAATATGTCCATTGCGACCAACACGTTGCTCAATAGATGAAAAAGAGTAAGAGTTGTACCAGCCCTTAACAAGGGTGACAGTACATGTTTATCAAACAACAGGTCGATATCCATTATATCTAACACAAGTAAGGTATATGAAAACGTTTTCTATGTTAGTATTTATAATTGCATCAATCAGCATGGCTTCATATTTGGTCGGTCGAAAGTTAGTAATCTGAGTGCAATATCTCAACAAATCAGTGGGCAGATAGATGAATTCTATATACACCTCTCCAAGGCTTTTGATATTTGATGTTACCCCATCCACATTAAAGCGTTACACTCCGACATTGAGAGTTCCGCAGGCTTTTGAGCTGGGTCCACTCTTATTTATATTATATATAAATAATTTACTTTTTCAAGTAGACTGTTATATTCTTGCGTACGCTGATAACATAAGGATCTATTCCGAAATTTCAATTGTCTCTGATATTATCAAACTCCAGTGTAACTTGTGTATTGGTGCATTGGTGGAATGGTGCAAGACATCTGCGTTGAAATTGAATATTAATAAGTGTTGTGTGATCATCTACTGCCATATTCGTTTACCGCGCACTTCATTATACTATGTTGACGGTAGTATTCTAGGTCGTCAGATTGGAGTTAGGATCTTGGTGTGGTGGTCGATTCCGGCATGACGTTCAAGCCCCATACCTCAGCAGCATATGCTGAGGCCTACAAAATGTTAGGCTTTACTATACGCACATCAACATATTTCGAAGATATATCTTTAATCAATTCACTATACTTTACTTATGATATAAGTAAAACTGAATACGATGCGCTGATCTGGTATACCCTATATACTTGCGATATACGAGCTTTAGAACAAATACAGTGCAGATTTTTGAAATTTGTCTCGGTGAAAAATGATAGTATCTATCCAGATAGAGGCACATCACGTTTTCAGATGGTGTTTTTGAGTAAATGAAGAGAGATGATTTGCAAAAAATTCACATATAAATTGGTGACAAGTACTGTAGATTCTTTGTTGCTCGATATAATTCTACATTCATGGCGCCATTTGTGAGGACTAATGTCGTGAAGCGGACACTAGTGTACGCAGTCTGACGGATCGGCAACGATGGATGGATGGCTTTCTGCGGGGATGCGCTTTTGTAACATACTTTAATTCGCAAGAATTACTTACCATTGGCATACATACATCATATACGTACACCTATTCATACATATACACGTATACATTTACAAATCTATACACATTCACTAGGCCTGCATATAAATACATCTAATGTCGATACATGCAATACTGTCTACTGTGAAGATAACATGTATTTATTTGATTTTTCTTGTATTGCATATATTGTAATTACCCTGTTATTGGACCTTTGTGGTCTGCTGAGTAATAAATGTTATTATTACTATATAAAGATTCTTCTGTATTTTTTACATTTTTTTAATAAAACTATTCCAAAATTAACAATAAACCTATTCAAAATCGCTCCTAATAGACACCGTTACGAAATAGAAAACTTCATTACCGACAACGTGTTCTATTCTTTCAGACAGCCAACCAAAATCGATTTTTAACAATTTTCGGATTCCTAGAATCATTTTTCACTTTCATTATTCCCGAGATATGGAGCGTCGGTCTGACGACGAAGCAGATCCCTTAAAATATCTTTTCTAACATCGTCTTTTGCGAACGGTCATCTTTCCCATTCGAAAACCAATCGCTGCTTATTCCGGACCGTGAAATTCGAGCATTATGCAATGGAAAAGGTGCTCAAAAGATGCCGATAATGCGCTTTTTTGTATGTAACTATCGCGTAGGTAGGTACAATATGTGCAGATTCTTTTTTCGCCCCAGCAGCGATGGTGTTTTTTCACTTTTTAGTACGATGACCTCTGCGGATGATAATTCTCTTTCCGCCAGGTAGAATGTGTAAGGAGCAAAAACATATATTTACTTCCTTCTATCCTTCGACTTAATAGGGCTAATCTATCTCTTTCTTTCGGTGGATGTGTTTTGTTACATGTTTTCGATTTGGATAGGCTGCACATGTTGTTATTTGGCTATTTTTTCGATGACCTATTGTCCTGCGAGGTAGGTAGATTCATTTTTTGTGTGCACCGTTCGCTCTCGAAGAAGGAGGGTCTCCCTTCGTTCGATGGCGTAACCTTTGAGGTATGGGGTGGTGGTGGGTGGTAAACACTTCCGCATATTTAGATTTTTTTTGAAACGCTGTTTTTTGTTGGTAATCGTGCATTTTGCGGCCGGATAGAAAAAATATTCAGTTTCACTTTCGATATGTTTCGGGTCGATTGCTCCTTGTTTCTTTCAAATTTTAGGCGATGAATTTGTAATTGGAATGGATGTGGGGATTTGAAAGAACAATTGAATGAATACCATTTTTATAATATGCATTTGTGGAGCCTTTTCCAAAGAATGAATACAAAATAAAAATACAAAATCACGAAGTTTTTTATTCATTCGCTATATCGATCCAATTCAATCTTTAAAATGCCTCTACTGCGGAACTTATTCGACATACAACTATTTGGACTTACAAAAGACGATTCCGAAGCCGGAAATTCGAAGAATTAGGAAACGTTGGAAACATCCAGATCACATATACATACATAGCATTTTTTTTCTGCATAAAAACACTCTGGGTGGATGAAATTAATGTTGGAAAAGTAGAAATTTGCATTCTTCCTATGCGCGTAACTCGCTAACGACAAGAGATAGAGAAAAAAATTTAAGATTAAAATTGTTTGTTTGGATGAGTTTTATTAAGCAGACAAGAAAATAAGTTCAATATATCAACATATTTACATATATTTTTTTAAGGTAAACGTGTTTGGGATTAATAATAGGTAATAGGGATTAGTTGATAGTGTAATAGACTAGAATTAATTTCAGAAACTAACATTTTATTGTTAATTGCTTTATGAATTATTTTGCACTACGGTTTACAATAATATGTCAGTATCATCCCATCAATTTCATTATACGTCAAAACACTTACCAATATAAAATTTATCATATGTAAACATACAATGGATTATTCTGTATGGTGATGAATCTCGTGAAAGAAAGTTTGGAAAACACAGAAATTTATTACGCCATGCACATCATATGATGATGTGGCTACTACATATAGGGCAACAAGGAGGATGCAATTCCGGTTTTAGGTCAACGTATCCGTTTCTATAACGAATGTATGCAAGTCGTGATATTTTGGTGCCGAAAGTTGATTATGAATTACGGATTGTAATTTGATAATATTATGTTATAGCAACTTTTCTCGTCGTGTACCACCTTTGCTTCCCACATAGAAAAGAGAAAAAAAAATAATAATACTATAGAATAATACATACAAGCAGTAGCAAATCGTTGTTATCTCTTGACATGATGTTGTTGACGATGCATTATAATTAGAGTTCTTGTTTTAGCTATTCCTTCGTTTGTTGAACTTATATAGTCCGACGTTTCGGCAGTGTGTCACTCTCGTCTTTAGGGTAGCCCTGACCTTCTTAGAGCCGTTACTTGTCAGGATTCATCATTCGTTTCTAATGGATTTGTCTTCCCTATTTTTTATCAGTGAAACTGTCTCGTGTGGGGGATCGAACTCGATTTGTTTTTGTCTAAACTTCGTATTCTACTGGACTTGACCGCTAAGCCAATAGGGTGGACAGAAGTTACTGTGTTAAATTTATATTTAAGGTACAATCTTCTGTGTATAGGAGGTTGCGCAGTAGGCCGACTTTTATACATTAGCGGTTGTGTATTCCGTTAATCCTTCTCCATTCCGCGGGCTTGGTCTGCGTATGATTTATTCTTCTGTACTCCGTATCGTGGCTGCCGGTCGTCGGTCAATACTTTCTTTTTCTTCTGTGCAGAAAATTGTAGCTTAAATATGAGTTTAACAGAGAAACTTCTATCCGCCCTATTAGTTTAGTGGTCAAGTCCAGGAATGTGAAATTCGAGAAAAACGAATCTACTTCGATTCCCACACGAGGGAAGACAAATACAAATCATCTAACGAATGATGAATCTGGCTAGTAACAGGCTACCCTGAGGATGACAGTAGACGCACTGCCTAAACGTCGTCGGACGTTTCGTAAGTTCAATAAATGATGGAAATAGCCCGAACAACAACTCTAAATCGTTGTTGTGTCGCAATGTTACTTCATCATTTACATGTACAATTACTGCATATATGAAACTTTGGGAAACTTTTGCTGGATAGCATTCAACGCAAGTTATGTCTCATTTTTGGAATATGCAACGGGGTTAAATATATGTTTTAATACCATACCTCCTTCTTCTTATATACACTCTTCTTTTTCAGGTTCTTTTCTTTTAATGCTTCCTCCAGCATGGGGATATATATCTCATTTACAAATTCTACGGAATGTGGTCTGTGCGATGGTAAAAATTCTAGGATTGTATTAGTTTCCAATGAAAACGATACTCTTCCACCGTCAAGAGGGTATTTTTGATTATGTCGTGAAATCTGATCTGCTACGTGGCCAATCAATATGTGTTGTTAAATCTAAATGAGGTAAATTGTATATATACTACTTCCTTATCTCATTTTCTTTTGTCATTACTGTTTACCCGTCGATTGTTGCTTCCTTCAATAATCTGCATCTTTTTGGTAACAAACAAACAATAATGTAATGAAACCAGTACAGTCAATGTAATCAAAAACAAGCATTCCATGACTGTAAAACAGGTTGCATCTGCACTGGATAAGAAATTTATTATTCTTGACATTATTTATACTCTCCACTTCTAAAAGGTATTTGTAAAAATGTTGATAGGTTTAATTTTTTTCTTCGCTACTTAATAAAACTCATTCAAATAAAGAATGTTTATCTTAAAACTACTACTCTACCTTTTATCGTTAGTGAGTTACGCGCCTAGGCAGAATCGAAAATTTCCAATTTTCAAAAATTAAATTTCGTCCAGTCAGAGTATACATACTTATCGTGATCTACATGTTCCCATAAGTTTCACAATTTTTTGAATTTCCGTGTTCGGAATGTTCCCTTAGAATGCAGAGATTCAGTTCTCTATACACATTTCAATTTTACAGTTACATATAACACGTGATCAAAATCAATCCCCTTTCGAATAGGAAAACAAGAATACCAACGAGAGACGGGTATACATAGTATTTCGAAACGCAGGGAAGAAAAAGGGTGCCAGCAAGGACGATGTACATAAATGCACCCTTTTTTTTTGGGAATATTCCTCGCTTCTACGGTTTCCGTAAATAGGGAATAATTTTGCGGAATCTTCCTCCCCATCGCGTCTATTTCGGATAGCAGTGAACGTTTCGCAACATTGTTTTAGGGGACGATACAGCAATGAAGAAGGGGGTGTTGTTTCCAGCGACCCTTTCTAGCAAGCAAACTGATGGACGGCTTTACTTTAGCGAATTTTTGTGTTCTAATACGCATTTCGGAGTGGAGATGTTCCGATGTTGCTTAACAGTAAAAACGAAACCTCGTAATTAAAGATGAAGTAACTGTAACGCGGAACCTTTTAAGATGGACGTACGTGGCATGTACATATGTAGATGCAAAATTCCTTTAATAATCGATATAAAATAGGGTCCAAAGCTGTCAAAAACACGTTGGTATGAACGACCACTGGTCTCTGACAGCATAGAAATCTTATTCAAGCCCCAATCTCGAAATTGAAAAGCAAATATGAAATGGATTTGATTTGAAGGGGTGTTAAGCAATCTTTTATAAGTAGTTATTGGTTTTCCTTCTCGCAGCTTTTCGATTGCAAACTAGAGCTACCTTATGCATGTGTACACGTACGTCTACGTTAATTGTTTGAATTTCATGTATCCGAACTACACATTTATCTAAGATACGGACGTCCGAGCATCTTGTTTATTATCGTTTACCTAAATTTTAATTTGTCTAGATCAATGTTAGTTGCCATCAACGAAATCTTCAATCATTAGATCTTACATAATTCAAATTCTGTTTATAAATTATGAGAAAGAAAAATTATTATTAAAAGTTACTGAATAGAAACTTATTCTCTGCAGTCATTTCTATCAAAAGCTTTAATCATAATTTAAGTTAATTCCGTTATTGGCTTTGATTTACTAATTTACTTATTATTCTTCAATCTCTGGTCAAACTAAATTTTGCCTAACACTGGTTCAGGTATTTGTTCCCAATATATGTACATATTATTATTTTTTCATTGTCTGTAGCAATTCTTCAGTCTAGTATTTTTTTCTTTTTCACATCGAAAAATTTTCAGTCAGCTAAATAATTTATTCTGATTACTTCATATTTTACATCGTTTTAGGGTTGTGTTGCACTTTCTTCAAAGCAATAATGGTAATTTTAAAAATGTCATTTTACAAATTCCGAAATTTCAGTAATTGAGTTTGTTACAAAACTGAACAACAATTATTTCCTACAAAATTGTACTGTTTACCAAAGCACCAAAACCTATTTAAAAATGTTACATAACAGCTACAAACACATTAAAATTATATTAAAACTATTTTGTAAACCACTTAATCTAGGGAGTGCAGGTGCTTGTTTAGCTTTATTTATTATGTTAGGTGTAATTTCTCAGTGAGATACAGGCCATTTCCTTAATAATTCGTGTCTTACAATTTATTTCTTTTTCGAATATTTTTGTATTTTCGAAATCAAACTCAGATCTCACAGTAATAACATGTTTGGCTAGAATAGTAACATCATTTTTATTATGATTTACATTATACTTGTGTACATACCTTCTTTTATCGGGAATCGACTGTTTGAAAAGTGTCTTTTGTTTGTATTGAATTTTTTATGTGGTATTTGAATGTTATCTATTTGATTTTTATTTACTTTTTTTTATTTTTTCTCGCTGAAAATACAGGGATATAGGGAAGTGCGATGTGTATCTTTTTATTTCTTTCTTATTAACATGTCTGTTACGTTCTGTAGTATTTTGCTAACGACGATGATGGATTCTTTCATGACTTTATTTATATTTTTTTCTGGGTAATGCTTCTTTTATATAGTTAAGTTAGTTTGCAAAATTTGTTAGTCAGAGAAATACAAAAATCGATCTACAGGCCAATAATTCTGCCTTTCCTGTAGTGTAATGAAGTAATTAATAGAAAGTTTAGAAATCGGTCTGTGCTTGTTAGTTTGTGCCATTTTATACATATTTCGCCATCTTGGTGTTTTACTGATATACTTCAATTACAGCAGTAAACTGCTCATGATAGGTATTAAGTTTTTTAAGAATGTGTTTTTCAGACTAACAAAATTGGGAAAACTGAGGTTCATCACAGTACCAAAGGCTTGCTTGCAGATTTGATTATTAAAAGCAAAATCCGTTGAGTTAAGGTATAATCCTTCTACAAACTGATTTTGATGAAGGGTAGTATGATTTTTGAGGTTCTTCCATCTTTTCTTGATTGCGACGATTGCCAACCCTGTTGGGATATTTTTCATAGAATTTTATTGATAAAATTGGCCAAAATTTCAGCAAAAGTGTACGTTGGGGATTGTATATACAAATACAAAAATTTACAAAATCAGTATTGGCTAAAATTGACAACAATCAAAGAATTGCAACCGTAAGAATTAGTAGAGCCTGGGATAGTATGGCAAATAACAAAATAAATGTCTCCTAATGCCACTCATGCATTTTGTTGCATTTGTTATGCAGTCATGCGAAAGTAATCTTCGCTGAGAAGAAAGAAATATTAGCATTGGGACGGCTAAGATTTAAAGTACCAAATAAAGCTTAGATTAGGCAATAAAAAAACAATACCTTTGAGATCCTTGAAAATTCATAATGTTTCTATATTCCCTTTAACTTTGACATAAGAAATTTTCCTTTGCAGAAACGATTTTTCCTTGTATAAGTCGATGGATCCTTTCCTGGAAGAATTTGCTTATTTTCTCCCGTAAAAATATGTCCGTGCACACATAAATATATACACATATTCCAAAGGTAAACAAAATATGTTCGGCATTCTCGTTTTTTTTTATCAGGATGAAAAAAAGAAATACCCTAGCCAATACGAAGGTAAGTTATTGCGCTTCGGATTTATCCGGTAGTGGACAGTTTGCTTTCCTTTCAGAGGTCGTTTGATGCGATTAGAAAGAATTTCCTTTCTGAAAGGTTATTGTAGGTATATCGATGTGTTTTTTTTTCTCATATGTTCCTTTCTTTCCAAGATCGAATCGCTTTGTTGGAAGGTACACGCGATGAAAGGTATCGGTCAAACTCGATGGGGAAGAAAAACATCTTTAGAATATTCAAGAACCGACCTTTAATCGGATATCATATTATCGATGGACGGGCAGATGCGGTGCAGCACGTGACACGAAAAAATATCAAAAAAAAAAAGATATAGTAGTTCGTGGTATAGACATTTAGCAAACGATATGCTAAAAATTGATGTCCTACAAGTTTCATAGGATATTAATTTAAAACATACTGGTAAGTTGGAATTAAGCCATGGAAAAGTTTTGTTTTATTCGTTTTTTTTTCTTGAGTTTGTTTTTACTGTTACAATTAAGTTAGGAGAAATATTCACTTTGATGGGATATTATTCCCTTAATGTTTCCGTACTTTAAGAAACAGGCATGTAAGAAATTTCTCAATAAAACTCTAGTAAGTGCGTTTCGTCACTTTATATCGCTCGTCCTGCTATAGATGTTTAATTCTACATATACCTATGACATTTACATGCTATATATACATAAACAATATTCAAACATCATCTTTGGAGTCGATTGTTTTATGTTAATTTTTATTTTACTACGGAGGAAAGCAGAAGCAGAAAATAAACCAAACATTCGTTTTTATTGAACTTTCATTCTAAGATGCCACTTTGCTTGTACAATCCTAAATTAATGTCATATCGAGACGTTATGAAAACGATCTCGTGTCCCATTTAGAACACGTTAACCATAAATACCTACGTCTTACTTGTCACATTATATTCGCGCAAGGAAAAGGTAGATTTATATTTTATTATATGTAAGAATGAGAAATAAAACATGATATAGATATAGAAGAAGTGGGAATAATTTTGCTTTATTATACATTTCTTATCATTGTACAACACGTCCTTTATCCCTATCTTTTCTAATGTTGTTGACGGTATGTACAGTGTATAAATATATCCTCCATGGTATAACAGAAACTTGAAATAAAATCATACTACAAGAAATGCTTAAAACGCAAGTTAAGGTAACTTATAAGGAGTATCACGTTAATATTGAACGAAATATAACTGGTGATTCTAAAATTTTTTGGAAATTCGTGAGCTTTTTTTGACAACGTAACCGTCGCTAAGCCTACTGATATTGTTCAAGCTTTCGCTAGTGCATTCTCTAATGCGTTCACCCAAAATGTTTTTAGTCAGTTGTGTTCGGACTTCAATTCTTGTTGTTTTGGTGTAGCAGATTTCACTTCAAGTGAAGTTATCCAGGTCCTAAAAGAATTTAAAGCGACTATGGTTCATGTACATGACGCATTACATAGTCCATCCGTACGTTGACATTTTCAACTCCTTGGAAAATTAATGGACTTGGACTAGTTTTCAAGAAAGATGATCAAGCTAATATTTATAATCACAGATAAATTGTGATAAAGTATTCGAGCATCTTGTTTATAATAGACTTTACAACTGTGTTAAGCCTTACCTTTGTATTCACCAGCATGGATTTATTAGTGGATGATAAACTATTCCCAACTTGATTAAACTAACCCAGTATATTAGTATTAATAAACGACTTCAAGTGGATGTAATTTATACAGACTTCAGCGAACTCTTCACCTCGATTAATCACATAATGTTAGTTTTCACGCTTTCTTCGATTGGATTTTGTTTTAGTATTGTTGATGTAATGCAATTATATTTTCATAGTCGTTCATGTTATGTTAACTACAATGGATTTCTATCAAATCCTTTTATTGCGTCTAGTGGCATGCTTCAAGATTCTAATTTAGTCTGTTGCTTCATCTTGATTATAACGTTTTTGCAAATCTTGACGATCCTAAAATGTAGGGCACTATTACTTTAACTTCTGATACTCTAAATCTATAGGAGGAACCTCACAATAATTAATAATTGATGCTCTGCTAACAGTATTCAGTTAAATACTGATAAATGTGCAGTAGTTGCATACACTCTTTCCTCTAATTCTATAACATTTACACCGTGTTTAATGTTGCCATCCGAAAAGTGAGCTAGTACAGGGATCTTGGTGTGTTTCTTGACCGACAATTGTTATTTGGATTTTTGTTTCGAACTTGTAGGAATTTTTGTCTATTGAAGACTATATACTACCAACTTCTTCGTTCTAAAATGGAATATGCATCTACCGTTTGGTATCCTCGCTTTCATCTTCATCATCAGTTACTACTTGAAAAGTTCTTTAAGATTCCTTAAATGCCTCTTAAACAAATCTGACGATTTGTCTCTTCCTCATGGTACCGATTATATGAATGTTCTTTTGAGGCACAATCTTGATTCTTAATCTCAGCGCAGAGGCATGGGTAGTGGAAAATTTTCTACCAAATTAATTAATCACGTTACTGACTTAACCTTTTTGCTTTGCTTTTCCAAAAACGCTAACTTCACATGCTATTATTAAACACACTCTAGAAAACAAATATGTACTTATTATATGACCACACATACATTACACCCCCGTCTACCTACCCCCTTAGAATATGAAATTGACAGAAATTTAAACCCATTCTTCTCCTACGATGCAAAATTTGTGCTTTCCCACGTTCGACGGATCCGCATCAAATTTTAGCGCATTCTTACATAAATGTAGAAGGTCCTCTTTTCACCGTAATAACACGCAGCTAAGAGTAGGAGGTTACCGTAGGGGAAAAGAGATAGCAGGTTATACACTTTTTCGGTTTGAATAATTGTATATCCCCGACGTATAATGGACTTTTGAATGTACACATATGTGCGTGCTATGACCGTGGCATCTCCTTCTAACCGGTAACATAGGAGAGATGAAAATCGTTCTTTTCGAAGATTATTGTGCCGTAGGTACGAAGCTTTGCAAGAAAAGAAAAGGGGGATATGTATATTTTGCATTCGCGTACAATAGCTTACCTGACCGTTCATCGACGGGACCGTGAAAATAAAGGGCTACAGGCATCGATACGAGGAATAAAACCTTCTACCTGACCTGGAAATACGCAAGAATTTTGCAAGTTTAACAATCCGAACGATGACTGTGGATGAATTGCGTTCCCTTTCATTATTCGACGTTTGCGGCTATTGATGAAGGAGAGGTTTATTTTGAATTATTTACTTTTATCTAAAATTGCGCTTGTGAAAGTATCTTTACGATAATCGAATTGACATTGACACAAGTTTGACAGATGACGTTGGAATGTTATGAATATAGTTCTAATTTCAATTTTTTCTATTTTCGTAGCGCACTCCATTAAACCGAATATTCAGTATGAGAAATTTGTTTCTTTCTTAAATCCAAAATTCAGTTGCAATATAAATAACTCTTATTCAGTACTGTCTGTGTAAAATAAAATAATTTTAAGATATAACGGCGTAACTCACTATTTATGCTCATAAATAAATGTTGTATATGATATTCCGAAAAAGTGCAAAGCACAGTTTACCCCCTGTAGCTAAGTTATTTTGAAAACACATAAGTTCAATAATTTTCCGATAAAAACTGTGAAATGTTAATACCTGCAAGCTGCTATTGCATTTCACATAAACGTTTATGTTTTAAAATGTGAATCAACATTTTCAATTTCAATTGTTAATCAACATCTCCATTTTCAATTATTATTACTCATGCACAACAGTTAATAAATATAGACAAATTCTACCTTTTTTCTAAAAAAAAGAGAAACTACGAAAGCTAAATGGGAAGGAATTGTATAAGAAAGACCTTTAAAAATGAGCTGAAGAAATAAAGGCAGGCGGAAGGTTAGTCTCAAATTTCGTAAGCAAATCTATATAATATATTCTTTCTAGGTTCTTGTACTGTCTATCGTCTTTTGTACATTGTACAAAAGGCATCACTTTTCTGCGGGTTGGTAATTTTAGAAGAGGTACAAAAATATTCATACGAATTACGTAGTTTTACGTAGACAAAAGAATGCAGGAAATTCAGGATTTTTATTTAGGTTTCATTTTGGTTTTCGAGAATTCCTTTGTTTCCTTTTTTTCAATAAAATAATTATTTAGTTAGAGAGGAAAATATTTAGAGCCATACAGAAAAAAATAATGCAAATTCACTCCGATTATGTCCACATTGGAGTATTGGTTGATTAGTTATGTAATCGAGAAGATATCTGTTCATGAATGGAGAAATTCTTAATTTATGCGTTATCACATATTGAAATGTAAATTTACAGTCTTGATAGTGTAACTATGCGTAATTGGCTTTTCATTCTGTTCCAACGGAAATACCTTGACATCTTATCTGGCAGTCCCTCACAGCTGCAGCGTGCTCGATATTGAATTGTAGAATCACATATTTAATTTGTTGAAAATACTGAGAATAATAAAAAGCCGCCTTCGTCCATGTTCCCCAACATGTAAGAATTAACTCCGGTGGTTTGGGAATATCAGGGCACCATCTGCAAAATTCTAGAGTTCGAAGATTAAAAAAAACACTTGTTGGTACTTGCTATTAATGAATTAGTCCCTGAAAAATAATTTCGAATAATTTGTGCCACACGATGTTAAGCATGAACATTACACTCGTCACTAACAAATACAAAGTCTCCCACAGTGTTCACAGTATTCTTTAAGAGAACAGTAGATTAGTTAACAATTAACATTTTTGTAGCGTACACCTTTCTAATCTTTTAATAACTAATAAGATCGGAAATGTCGGTTTAAGAGGTTCCAGTACTCGTACTATAAACATATTGAACCGATTCTTTATCCAATAACCAAAGATACAAACCTTAAGCAAGAAGTGTGAAGAGTATACTATTTACATGCTTTCTACAATCACTTTTATCCCAGCTCATCAACGGTTTATCGCAAACTTTACACATTATTACTATTGTAAAATAAATCGAGAAATTCACCGATATACTTCTTCACTCTGTTAACCACTGGTCATTTTTACCCTTCCGTACGTTCCGCATGCTTAATTATGCATTTACGGAAAGCAAGAGAATAACACGGTAAGACGATCAACTACCTCACGTCAAGAGAAGAAAGGAATAGTTGTAAATACAGTCATAGGTCGGTGGTCATCGTAAATATCTCCTCTGTCCATCGCTTTTGCAATGTGAATGACGGTACAAACCTGGCGAACTGATAAGTGTGACTGGTCTAATTATAAGCGTATATACTGCAATGATATTCTGTTTATAGTTAATTTTTATTCTAAATTTTTCATTATATTCCGTTTGAACTTTTGCTTGACATGCATTTTGTTATTGTTGGAGGTAGAGTAATGCTAGGACACTATCTGGTTTCGTTTTGAATATTTATACACTCAGTTGTTGTAGTTTTCTGCTCGTACAATTCAGTTTACAATTATCTGCACATATTTACCATTTACAGGTACTCACTATACTATTAAAAAATAAACTCTAGTTTAAAGAAAGAGTCACAGTGGAGACGTCAGCTTCAGTAACGTATTATCTTATTTATTGTTTTTTTTTAAGATATAGGTTATCTTAAAATTCTTCGAAATTATTCCTATGAGAGCCATGCTATACTCACGCGCTCATTATGGAAGTATTTATTTCAGAAAATGCTAATTACTTGGCCCATAATATTCTAAATTCTCGTATATGTAGAAAGGATGGTACGACTAACAGCTTTATTTTTAATTTTATAATCCATCAGAAATGTTTGCTGTGTAGCCTAACGACCAGGCAAACAAGTTTAATTCACGTTGGATGGGGCAGCGAGCCGGTAACAACTGGTACTTCAAATAACACCATCGTCACCTCACTTCCTTCATGAAAATAAACTAATTAACTATCCAAAAGTAGCACAAATTATTATTTAAAATTATTACATTAAACTTCAAAGGGCGAACCAGGAAGCATTATTCGACATTTTGAATATTCGTTTTCCAAATCGTTGAAATCCAATCGAAGATCCAGGGACAGAAAAGCAGTGCGTGTGTGAGTACCTTTTATATGCAAAAACTTAAGGAAAACTCATTAAGAATCACAGTATTTATTTAATTCTAATTAAAATATATTTAGCTAGTTAGGGATTGGGATAGGAAGTGGTTTCCATTTATTTAATTTTGTAAACTGTTTAATTGGTTATATTCTTATTTTATTTAATGTAAAAAATATTTGAAAATTTAAAGTAAAGAGCCCACTCTGTAGAATAATTGCAGATTATATGCAAAGTGCATATATTTTATTTTATTTATTTATTGTATTTTACGTCTATATGTAGATGTATTACACTCATTAAAGTTAATTAACTTTAATCAGTGTATGACCTCTACAAATAGACGTAAAATATAACAAATAAATAAAATCAAATATATGCACTTTGCATATAATTCGGTCTCTAGTTGTCATTACCTAACCATCATATTTATACCTTTTTATTTACTTTTGATGGTAACATGATCCAAAAGTTGTAACTGGTAACATTATAAAGATTTAAACTGTATACTTTGTTCACATTTATAGAATTGAGTGCAACAATTTTAAATGACTTCACTTGCCAACGGGAAATTTTTATAATTAGACTCTCTAATCACCATCTTCCACGGAAACGTTGACGAGCTGTACATAATGAAACTTAGCTCTGTATTGTCAATAAATAGTAGCTTTAAGATTGTTTATTTAGGATTTTATATTACGTATTTGCACTTAGAATTACACGTCCAAATATCACATTACGTGTATGATAAACACTACAGGCAGCGTATAGTATTACATGGTAAATTTCCTATATGACCTTACAATTTCAATATTGTAATATCTCTGTCCTGTTAATTTACATTCTGAAGGGAACGATCACAGCTTCGAGTAGACTTACCTTCTGCGGTGTAAATTTCCACATTGCATACTATCCTGGACAGAAAGCTGCTTATTTCATGTATAATGCTAACATACCAACACTTTAAGTATTAATCTTAAAATTACGTAACACCCGGTGCATTTTCCCACCTCGCCCTCGCGGTTACCCTTCCCCTTCCGACCGATAGCACGCATTCGTTGCAAAAACTGCAAAAATTGCATTAATCAAACGCAATGGCCAGTCAGACTTGGTTATCGATTAGGCAGTAGGATGCCCTGACCCTAACCCATCGGAAAGAAAACTCCTATTTGACGGCGGCCATTGCATTATTGTCGGAGGAAAGGGGTCCGCACGTCGGCCCCTAGGTCCGCGGGGACTGACCCTTCCATGTGGCGATCGCAACGGTATTACCAGTTTTACGTGATGTCCGTAGACAACAGAACGCTATAGAACTTCGTACGATGTGTACGGTGTTATTGTCCATATAGTTAGATGCGAGCAGCATTACCGAAATTTGATGCCTTATGGTTTCGATTGGAGGAGATTAATGGCGGTTTAATATGCGAATGATGAGGTATCGAATTCGTTAGATACTATATGTCTTATACGGGGCTATATATTACCGACCAAGAGAATTTATACATCAAAATTGAAGCTACATTTTCATAAAATACAACATATTTCAAATATCGCCAGGTTTAGGAGAGCCAAACCATACTGAAACTCGTTCTTGTTTTGATCGTAGAAACCGAAAATAAATTATATTATATATGGTGTTGTTTAAGAAAAATGCAATTTTGATGTTTTGTAATTTTGAGACATTCTGTACCCTACAGAAATAATTTTAAAATGTACCTCTAATAAGCCCCTCTCCGTTGTCTATGTATCGCTCTATTTCTGATACATAATAAAAAAGAAATTATAATAAAAATGGAAGTATGGGGAACCCGGTCCTCCCATATATTTTTTTCTTAAAATAATTTGCATCGTTTTTGAAACTGCGAGGGCCATTCAGAATGTAAAGAACGTTTTCTTCTATAGAAATTTTTATTAAATATAATTAAACGAAACTGTGTTTTACATAAAATTAAATACTTAAGCTAATTTTCGACGTAGTCACCCTTTAAATTTAGGCACTTGTCATACCGTGTTAACAGTTTTTTATGCCTTCTGCATACTCGGTTGCTGCCAAATTGTTGAACACTGATAAGTTCATCATCACTTCCGTTGTCCACTCAATTTGACTGTATGGCGGACGTTGAACAGTTTCCCACCGAAACTGCTAAAACAAGATCTCTGTTATACTCCCGCTGCTTAGCAGTCCGCGCCGCTTGTTTGGAACAACGCGGTGGAGCCGTTGAAACGTCTGAAAGTAGGCCGCTGCATTTATGGTGTCACCTCTAGGTGATGAGCAGGATGATATAGTCGATGAGCAGGACACCCCTATGATCCCAAAACACCATAGCCATAATCTTTGTGGTACTCGACATTTGATTTGCTTTTTTAAGTTATGTTGAGGATTGTGGATGATGTCATTGCATTGATTGACGCTTTGTTTCTG
This sequence comes from Trypoxylus dichotomus, assembly GCA_023509865.1. Classification (NCBI taxonomy): domain Eukaryota; kingdom Metazoa; phylum Arthropoda; class Insecta; order Coleoptera; family Scarabaeidae; genus Trypoxylus; species Trypoxylus dichotomus. Next base: position 28,235,248 of record CM042081.1, read on the forward strand.
GTGTGAAATGTGATAAGCAAGTATCATCACCAGTCACAATGTAATTCAAAGCTCCATTACCATTCTTGTCAAAGCGACTAAGAAATATCAATGCAACTTCCATTTATTTGGTTTTGTGTTCGTCTGACAAAATTCGACAAACCCACCTGGCATACACTTTATCATAGCCCAGACCTGCACTAACAATTCCGCACAACACACTCCTTGAAATTTCTGGAAAGAGTGAGTGCAGTTCACTAATTGTAAAACGCCTATTTTCTTGGATTTTTGTTTCAACCCTAGCACTGACGCGGTCACGTGTGAAAACAAAACGTTCTTTATTTTCTGAACGGCCCTCGTATATAGTGTAGTTCGAATTATGTTATAAGAAAAAGAAGTTATATTGTTGTTTACGAGACATTTACAAATACTTTTAAAGCGTATAAATTGTTCAGGGGTTGTACCACGAAATTGGTCGATTCGACCTTTAAAAAAATTTGTTGTTCTGCAGGTGTATATACATATAGCCGAAGCATTTCAGTTTGATAATACTTCGCAGAAGGATGTGTTTCGAATTACGTATAATCTTTTATTGATCATTTGCCACGATGCGAGCTGCTATAATGCCGAGTTGACACCTCTAGTTATAAATTCGAAAAATAATAATTTTAAATCGCATCCTCTAAAAGTAAATAAAAAGGTCTCATTTTCTAAAGGGCGGCAGCAATCACACAATTCCATTTCATCGTACATCCGCATTGCCATTAATTTCTGTTCTCGGATACCTTTCCTTCCTGTTAATGCCAGATCCGTGTTCAACTCTCTAATCGGTGGATTTTAGCGGTCCTGAAAGCTTCTCCGTTTCACATTTTGAGTATCGAATTATTCAATCTCTAAAAAAAGGTTGTGAACATGGCGTTAATTTGCTGAATACAATTGGGGAATGTGGTTAAAAGCTTCCGTTTATGAAAACGTTACCTTTGACGAGTCCTTTTCTTCTTTTAAAAAAGGCATTGGAAATACAATTATAGATTAAGTAAATAAAATTTAGACAGATGTTTTTCTTCTTATAAGGATAAAACTGTTTCGGTTGAAACTATCAGATGCAATTGAAAATTTGTGAACGTTTACTTATATATACGAGAATCGGTTGTATAAAAATTTAATTTTAAATTCCTCGTTCTTTTAAGTTCCATCTTAAAGTTTCTACAATATCAATATAAATTTCTGTTTATTTTTTTTGTATCAAAACTCTGTTGAGTGTAAATAAGATAATTCACAAAAGCATTAAGGGAGCACCAATTAAAAAATATATGATGTGAAGTAAATTTTGTAAGATTGTATTTCACAATCGAATCTACAATTTTATTCAAATGCATTGCATTGATTACAAGTCAAAGCCGTCCAAATAAAGTGACCCTTATGATATAATCTGACACATAATCCTTCAGCAGCAATATGCTACAAAAGAAGAAAGGATGGTGACCAACTGTTAAAAGACTCTAGGATGATCGCTACTGCCATCCATACGAATATTTCTTCAAACTTTGCCAAAATGCTGTTAACACATGATTACATTATCGAACTGTCGTCTGAATATATAGATGTCGCCGTATCCAATTATCTTTAAAATTTCGATTCTTTGTTTCTCTGGAAGAGAAAATCAGTACAAACTTGCAAAACGGAAATGTAGTTTGTCCACATTGACGGTATTTTCACATAGATTTCTTGATGCAAGTAAAAACTTACTATCGGATTTGTTCTGATATTTTAAAGTGCTCCAGCGTCTTCATGGTGTTTGTGCGTTTTTTTCATGTGATGTTTTAGTTTTATATTGTTTACATCAGACCCCCTCAGTGGGGTATTGCTGTACGCATAAAGCAAAGCTCTTTGCACCAATCCTCTTAAAATATCGATGTCCTATTTGGGAAAATTGATCATCACTACGGAAGTAAGGAAGAGAGAACAACAATTTTATACCTAAAAGATGCTAAATTAAATTAAAAATAGACCTCTTCGGGCATTCTTCCCAAGCTTGAAGAAATTAAGAATTTTATTCCATAACTGATACTAACATAAGTTTTTTTCTATCTCTAAATTATTAAGAACTATCAACTATTACCTACTACCACTACTACTTCCTCGTTTTTGAAGCTTATGAGCTTATAATGGTTATTGGTCACAGAAATTTGTATCTATATCTGGCGTGCTGCAGACATTAAGACATGACATAAAGATTTACTCACCTGCTTCCAACTAAGAAGACATTGTACTTCTTTAGAAGAATATTGACTTGGTAAACGCCTGGTGCGTGACTAATAGATAAAAGCTAAATGCAAATAAATGTCGGCATATCAACTTCACACGTAAAACGAATCCTATAAATTTGTTCTATGCAATAAAAAGGAAATTGGACCTACGGCTGAATCGTTTAAAGATTTAGGAGTTACTTTGGTAATCGCTTAAGCTTTGTCCTGCACGTTGAAGAACTCTTTACAAGGTTTGGCTTCGTGGTGTAGAGCATGAGGCAATTTAGTGACACGTAACAAGTATTTGTATACTGCCTTTATGAGTTGTCTAGAATATGCGTTTGCTATTGCCCCCCTATTATACATGCTATCAATTTAAATTGAAACGTGTTCAGCGTCGTCTCCTTAAAATTCTTTCGTACAAACTCGATGCTCAATATCCGCCTACAGGAATTAACTAGCACTCATTGCTTAAACGTCGTAATATGCATCTCTTTAAAGAACATAGAAAGACTTATTGCCATGAATTTGTCTGGAAATTAGTAAGTGGATTTATCGATTGGGGTAGCTTAGTATTTATTTATTTATTTTATATTTGCGTTACCTATTCCTAAAGTTAATATTTTGCATAATACTCCCATATATAATATGTATAATTTAGCAAATAAGTGTTATACTGACATTTTCTTTGAATCTAAGTAAATTTTCCATAATTTAATTTTGTTTGGCATAATTTACACACGCCTTATTTATAGTTTCTCTTTACGTTCTTTATTCTTAGGTGTTTAATTTCTTAGCTAAGTATATTTTGTATGTATGACTTTTTGCTACTATTTTATCCTGTAAATAGTATCCTGCTGGACATTAAACTTCATTATTATTATTACCCATCTTCACTATTTTCAAACCACCATTTCCTCTGTTCAATCAACAACCATAAAAAATAGAAGGAAAAAATAAATATTACGACCGCAAGATTATCATATCTTTTGTAGTCACCAAAAGATGCCGACTTTATCTGGATTCAGATAGGGCATCGCCCCGGAAAAAAGAGACCCGCAGCCTTTTAAAAAACGACTGCGGCAGCGGGTGCTATAGCACGCGACATGGGGACCCCCTCGCGTGTCCCTGAACGCGAACAAGAGCGCTACTCATTTAAAAAACGTGAATCGTTATAAAGGTAGATGGATAATGTTCCATCTTTATCTAACTTTCTTCTTTCCTATTTTTCTATTTTAGTTTTTTTTTTTTTCAACGGAACATGGCGATTTTATTGTTATTATGGAGTGTATGCATTTTTTTCTCCTGTTTACTATTGAAATAGGGCGATATACATCCTACTTTGAATATATAGCTTGAAAGAAAATGGCAGATGCATGTACATATTACATCTACAAGCTGCAGGCGCGGTAGATATATAATAAGTTTGACAGGATCGTTACTGTTGTTGCATTCTTCTTTTTGAATATATTTTTTTTGTTCCTATTATATGTACCTGCATGAATATAATACCTCTGTCTCTCTGCTTAAAAAAACATTTGTAATTAATAAATAATAAAAAGTAAGGTATCGAAGACAAAAATATGCTAAATCAACTTAACACCATGTATATAGACCAAAAACGACATCCAAATGTTGCTTTTTTATGAAAGTAACAGACGTACTCCGGAAGAATTTGATAGTGAAAAATACGGAGATGACAGTGATAATGATAGAACTCGCGTTGGAGGTAACTCTTTTACTTTGAAAAATGAACAGGTTGTCTGATATTAAGGTTCCATCTTACTTCATCAGGGGAGACAGCCATAACACAATATCTCACGGGAGTTTTACTCAAGAACTCGTTTCGTAAATCGAGGGATCGATACCATAGCGTCTCCTTTTTTGATTTACTTCCGCAAATCTCTTCTTGAAATGATCCTAAATTAAACGAATGCTAAAGGAAAGACTATTTATGGTAAAAAATTGGAAGGAAATGAATTTTTCGGAACTAAGTAGTAAGACAGTGTTTCGAATTACGGAATACTTATTTGCAAGATACTTATATATCAAATTAGTATCTGACGGTTGATGAACAACTTGTAAGCTGGGAGGAAGATGTTTCTTTAGACAATATATACCATCAAAAACTAGAAGGTATGGACTTAATTACATTTTGGAATATTTGTGATAGTGTAAAGTTATGCATAGAAACTTGAAATTTATGCTGGAAAACGGAGTAATGAGAAGGAAAGGAGTCAAGGGGAGAAGGTCCTGAAATGTTTAAATCCAAAAAAAAATTAAAATTTTTGAAGAAATATCATTTATGATAACTCTTTTACTTTCTACAACCTCTGAGAGTGCTTGCTATCAAAAAATCTAACTATAGTTGGTACGGTTCGCAAAAATAAATCTGAATTACCATTTTCATTCATAGACTCTAAAAATCGGAAATTGTTTTCGACAAGGTTTGGTTCTACGGATGACACAATGATTATTTCTTGTTGTCCAGGGAAACGCGAGCCTGCAACCTTACTTATTTAGTACTTTGAAAATGAGAAAAAGTTTGATGATGGTCAAAACAAAAACTCGAGGCAATTCTCGATTACAGTAAAATGATAGGAGGTGTAGATAACATGAACAAAATAGACGACGATATACTGTGAAAAAGATGAGTCGAAGAAGGCCTCTTGTACTTTTTTTACATCATGTTAGATATTAGCGCCATGAGTATATTATTTAAGTTGTCGAAATCTAGTATGTATCGAAATTTAGTATGTATCGTATTCAAAAAGAGGAGAAATTTTGTAATCGTCCCCGGAAAGGAACTAGCAGAATACAAGGGTCCTTAGAAAGGAGATGAAACCTACTCATCTACTGGTGTACAACCTCCAAGAAAAAAAGAAAGGTGTAGGTATTTATCCACCTTCAAAAGATAAAAACCAGAACAATATATGCTTGTTGCGAAAATAATGTGTGTGGTGAAGACCCTGCAGTTATCTGCAAAACATGTATCTAACCAACCCAATACGTCTTAAGGTTTGTAATATTTACTATTACCATTATTTAATATTAGCGATTCAGTTTAAAGTCTAAACGTCTTTTCTAATTTTAGGTAGAATTAGTACAAGTAGAAAACGTGGTAGACCAAAGGAAACCTGGGACAGTACAACTGAGAAAATTGTAGAACGTAGGAGAACAATCTGAAATGAGGCAAACGTGATTGCGTTAGGCACGAAGCAGTGGCGAAAATTTGTTTATAGCTGAGTGAAAAATTGTAATCCCGACATTGCAAAGTATAAGTATATATATATACTTCAGGAAAGTTCGTGATACCAAGATTTATTTCGTTAAGTCAACATGAGAATACGTCCAAAATTTATAGAAAAGTTTCATTGTACATGCACAAAAACGTAAATCGTAGTATTCATCAAAAAATTTCACTTTTCACGATCAATACCAACTCCCTAGCAATAAATATCCAAGCTATCATACCTTACGAGTAATAAGACACTGAAAAATGGAAGCAGGGATGGAATTAAAAAGGCAAAAAAGAGGTACATACCTTGCATCGGACGGCGAAAACGCCGTCTTAAAGAGAAAAAAAAGGCGCAAAAGAAATACCAGCAAGCGCTAGATACGGGCGAAATCTCCAAGGAAAGCGCCGAGAAAAACGAAACCCTGGAGAAGGGAGATAAAACGCTAAAAGCTAAAGGCCTCTCTCGTGTATCTCACGGGCAATTTAGCATTTTTAATTAGTATTTGGGAAGGCCGCTGGGGGTTGGTGGACGAAGATTTATGGGGTAGTATGCTCGGATCGGAGGTGGGGAAATTTCACGACGAGGAGATTTAAAAAAGAAGGAGACGGTTGGGGGGAGGGGAGCATGGTGTGGGTTTCGCGTGGATATTGTGCCGATGAGATTTTAGCGAGGAAACGGACTGCGGTGTGGTGCTAAGGGGGGAAAGGAAAATAATGCGAGTTAGCGGAAACAATGAAAAATTGTCGTGGGGATTTCTAAGACCTGGGGTGGTGCTTAAGATATAAATTAAATTTATTGGAAGAAAAACAACGTAAATCCAACAGCAAACGTTTTTAAATAAATATAACTTCTAAAAAGCTAACATGGCTTTAGCATAATTAAGTGAAGTAAATAATTATTAATATACCAAAGAATCATTTCAACTATATTGTATCTTTGATGGATATTGTAAGATGTCGGTATAATTGGTGATTTTAATTTACCACAATTTACAATAAAATCTGCTGTCCTGCTTCAAGTGCTTCCTTCAGACTATTTATTGAATTCACTTAACAATTAAATTAATTTCTTATCTATGACAACCGTCTCCTTGACTTCATATCTCCAAACTTATGAAATTGCTTGCTTTGATTTTTTTTGATAGCTTATCGTTTGTTCCACTGTATTAATTTTACTTATTAGGACAAATCTCACATGTAGTCAAGAACTCGAGAAATCATACTTTCATAATACGTCCGCCAGGACATTAAGAGCAACATATAAAATTACCTAGATAAGACCTTGTTGATGTTTCGGTGGTATCGCAGCTACTATCTTCTAGAACGTGTTATGATCGACACTAACGTTTTTAAAAATTCTGAAATGATATCAGTCTCGATAGAATTTGAAACTCTTTGCTTTCTCCGTTACCGGCGCAACGTCGTCACCAACTAAACCACAGGAATGCGTGTGAATTTAAATCACTTTTTATACCTAAATGTAAAGTATGGTATTTTTTCATAAATTTTAAAAACCAACGAAAATTTCATATTAACTTCATTAATTTACCTTTAGTAAAATTGTATCCGCTGAGATATCGCCATATATGATATCTAGAGATATTATCACATGTAAGTATTTAAAGCCATTTGAACTCATATTCAGTTCCATGACCTAGTTCAAGTATGGGCAACTTTTGATGTTGTTTTTGTTTTTTGTTTGAATGTTGCGGGCCAAACTTTAGTGTGCAAATACGTTCGCGTGCCGCGTTTAATCCCCATATCACGTGATCTTCCTCATTTGGAGTGAGTATGAGTAAGTAGTGTAATATTTTTTTTCATAATTGGGTTTTTCAAAATGTCTCGCGGACCGGATCAAATCTTGCAGCGGATCGGTGGTTGCCCACATATGGTCTAATTGGTCAAGATGTTCCGTCGGTAACAGAGAGGTCGTAGGTTCAAAACCGACCGAGACTGATACTTTGTCAAAAAATTTAAAACGTTGGCAATTGTAGTTTTATCATGCTTATTATATATATAACTCAGTTGACCAACAACCTTCAGAATAATATAAAGAAGCTTTCATCGAAACGTCGAGAAACAACACCCAAGACTCTAAAACAACAGATTACAACCGCGAAATATCGGAGCCAACATATTATATAAGGTCTGGAACCGGAACCGAGAAGAACCGGATACGTTTTGACGTTTCAATATAACCGCATACATCTTCTTCTTGAGGTAGTCGTGGTTTGAATGCCTCAAGATGACTATCCGGAACCAGCGTCGAATGCGGGACGAAACCCGAGAGAAAAACAGGACATCCTTTAACCGCAAAAATATCCTCTACAATATATATATATATGTATATAGTTGAGTTTGTCCTGTAATAGGTTCTGCCGTTGGACAATTAAATATTATTTTTAACACTATTACATATTATGCGTTTTTTCTTTATTATCTCTATTATCGTACTTAATACGTAAATTGTGTTCAAGATCCACATATTTTTTCTGGAATTTCACGGGATATTACGTAGGTTGTTTTATGGTCAACCTCAGTTTCTCTAATTGTACATTTCTAGAATATTTTCAACGTCGTATGAATTGAAATTTAGTTTATGAGAATGGTATCCTTAATAGTGATATTTATTTTCATATTTGCGCTTCCTTTTTGACAAATATGAGTAAAAGATTATTATTATTTGATTCGTAAATCAGCCTTAAATTCGAGGACAGGCCAGATTTTTCACTTTTCCAAAAAGCATGTCATGCTTAAACATGTTTTCTCATTTAAACGCGAAATCTATCGCACAAAGATCGACACAGATTTTCACTTTTTCAATTCTTAAACAAATTGGAAGATGATTGGTTTTCGATATTGAATAGTTCTCAAAAAGAAAACAAAAGCATCAAATAAACATCCTAAGGAGAAGGAACATACGAGGATATCGAAGAAAAGAAAAAAAACATCAAGATGGGCACACGAAAGAAACGGTCAATCTTGTTTTTATACGAACGCAACGTATATCGCCGGGCATCTTGGCCGAAAAGGCTATTGTTCGCGGCAAAGGACCTTCGCAACGGCTACCTTGTATTATATTATGCTTATATACCTTTGTGTCCATCTTTGGGGCTTATGCAAGAAGAAGGTTTCTTTTATTATTAGGCGAATGTGTGTATTTGGCGAATATAGGGAAATCTGTATACATATATAAAAGGAAACAGGAACGTATTAAGATGGATTTAACTGTACTATATGAAAATGAATCCTATCTTTGTAGTACGACGTTTATGCTATTTGAGGTGTAATAATGTGGTAAGTTTAAGAAATTATGCATCCTGAAATTGAAGTATGCCATGAAACGAGGATGGTTTCGAAAGAAAGAGGAACAACTACGATTAATGATCATTTTATTGTTCTAAACACATTAAGAGATTGCAAATCAACAGCCGTTCAACTTAAACATTGTATATAATCCGTGTTCCGAATTGAAGTAAGTGAAAAAAATGAATGGTTCGATGGAAGTTTCTTAAAAAGATCTAGTTGATACTCAGATAGCGATCAAGTCAGTCAGTCTATTAAGTTCTAAGTTGTTTTGATTGAAATACTGGAAGAAGAGTAGAAAATCGAAAGTGTAAATGGAATAAAAAACACGGTAGACACTGGACAGCACGAAACAGAGGGGCAGGAGAACAAGAAAGGACAATTCATTGCACTTCTATATGAAAGACGCCGCTATACATAACCTTTTAGAAAGCTTCAATACAGTGAAAATATCCTTATATTCCAGATAAGGCTAATTTCAAAAACATAAATCTAACTGGTGAAGTAAAAATATACACAACCAATAAATGCACTTGCAAGCCATGTGCTTTCTCACTGACGAATATCGGTTCAGTACGGATTCAAAAACAACCCAAATACGTCTCTGCAACGAAAATATCGGACCAATGTGGACGATTCGATTTGATCCGCAGACGTGTTTGCGTGTAACGTTCTCGTCTATCGGATGCGGTCCAGATCGTCCTGATGTTCCCTCCTATCCTTCGCAAAGACATTGTTTGTTCGGACCTCGCGTTGAGCATGAGGAAAGAGGTATTATACGTACGTAGTTCACTGAATATAACCGCTTCTAGCTTCTTCAGTTTTCCCCTCGACGTCTACGTATAAGTATCGAGAAAAGGAAAAGGTTGTTACTTGCCTATCTGGAGGATGAATCTAGATATTTGGTTGCTAACGTAATGCGAATAATAACCTTGAAGATTCTACTTAATGCGGCTTTTATTATATGAAACTACCTAAAGATCTGATCACAACACAAAAATAGATGATTATTTAGATCGCCCTTTATATATCCCCGAAAGTTTTTAATTTAGAAGGGACTGAAAAGATGTGACACAATGGTGCAAGTACATATATATATATATATATTTTGCACCACTATATATATATATATATATAGTAGTGAAGTTTCTCTCAGGGTTCGTAAATATTAGCTAGTGAGTTCTTCTATTAGAGATTTTGTTTATATTGAATAAATTTGGAATTTCAAAGTGGTATGATCGAGACCTCGTTCTATCGTTCGAAATATATACATACATTTCAGAAAACGTCTTTGCACATTTCGAAGTGAATAGGCATGAGATTTACAGAGATTTAGAGAAACGGTGTCCAGATCAAAGAAGACTATAATTTAAAACGTACATAGAAAAAATAAAGCGACATTGTCTAATGTGTTAACGAGAAATGTTTTTTATTGCGTATAATGAAATCAAATGATTTTAGAGATGCCGAAATAATATTCTTAATAATGTTCGTTGGAGATAAGTTTGTAATCGAATCTCACTGCTAAGTTCTTTATATGTAGTATCACGCCGATTCAATGTTATTAATTCGATATTGATGGTCTATTAAAGTTGATTTGCGTGAAAACGAAACAGTGTTGCACTTTGATATATATTGAGATTGAAACCGTTTTGAATACATCACAAGAAAGGAGGATATAGCTGGTTTTGTACATATCGACAGTCGACGGGAGCACTTGCACTTGAAAATAATTTTAATTCATAATCCCAAATTGCCAAAGTGCTACCCTGCGGTTCTCCAGATATAGGTGAGAAAAGACTTGAGTGATGATCGTTGTAGCGAACATAATGTATTCCATTAGAAACATTTCCCACAATACATTAATAAAATATGACTAAGTAGCCACAGAGATTGTGACAACAGTTCCACTTCTTTCAATTTTCTTTATTATGCACCCACACCGAATCGATAATTTAAATTTTATAAGCTGCACAAGAACTGAAATTTCTTTGAAATTCAATCTCTGGTTTAGATACAAACATGGAATTTAATTGTGGGATAATCAGAAATATTTTCCAATGATTTATATTACAATAATAATCAGCGTTTTCATAAAGATTTATTTACTATTATTATTACGGTTTAGATTGCCATTATTTTATAATTAATAATAAATAAAATACATTTTGTCCTACAGATAGATATTTTATTTCATATTCCTTGTAGAGCTTAGTTCATTGCTAGTATAAATAAGAAAATTATTATAATTATAGATACATAAGTTTATGAAGGGAAAATATTGTGGTGTGGTGCAACTTTATTCATTAAGTTAATTCTAATTTGTAGTCTTTCCAACACATCTTGTCTTTACCCAATCAGTACCTAAACAACCCTCTAAAAGGAATTCAAACCTGCCATTTTTGTTACGTCACCTGTTTTCCTAAATTAATTACACGAACCACACCCAGCAACGCGTTTTATTGGCTTGCCGACGAACCCTTTCACCTAACTGTACAATCTAACCCCTTTCTCTCGGCTCCCTCTAACCATTCCTTCGCCATCTGAACCCTTTCACTCTCGTTTCAGACTCAGTACACGTCGCTCCGAGTGAAATAGAAAGTATTCGCCCAGTCTATGTACCTGCCTTCGTTCTATTGGTTCACTCACCCCTTTCGCGAACGGTTTCCGCGCGGAGGGGAATAACCCTTTTCTTCGTAACGCTACCTAACCCTTTGCTTTCGCTTTCGAACGCTATTACCGTGAGCGAGTCAAATGGGAATTCGGATCGACAGAAATGAGGGTTTCAACGGAAGCTACGCATACGTTTCCAAAGACGTGAGTAGGCGAATGGATTGTGGGAAAATGTCCGACGATTTTGGAGTTGTTTGCGTAAACTTGCATGTCTTTTGCGAGGTCCGAAAATATCGGATGTCGTGGGAAGAAACCGTGCACATCCAGGGTCGAGAGCGAGGTTGTTTTGTCTCGTTTGAAGTTTCAAATGGATGTTTTCGGATCCCTTTCGACGTATAGGATGGATCAATCGAATTTGAATAGGAGAATAAAAGGTGTATTTGCGAATCGTGTGAGAACAGGTTACGGGTTGGGTTTCGTGGTAGATTTTATTTATTTTCCGAGATGTTGTTTTGTATAATTTCAGAGGTACACATACTTTTAAAGCTGACTGAGATTGTGTCGTTATAATTCTTGGAGATGCTTTTTTAAAGCAAAAGTTTTATTTGCTGTATAAATTGACGAAATATATACATAATCCCCAATGCATATTTGTATATATGCTAATTCGCGTACTGACCAATCCTCTATTCTTGTCTTGGACTGTCGGTGTGGAGGGTGATTTGATCCTGTTCTTGGCTTTATTGTATTCTACTTTTATTGTATTACTTGTCCTTGAATCTTATATTTAATTTTATTTTATATTCTATACGGTTTATGGTATTTTGCTTTGTTTTGGTAACATGTTACACTGTTTTATGTTTTCTACCATAGGTATTTTGTACTTACTGTATAAGCTCTTCTCGATTTTGATGTAGGGTTATCTCCTTGTAGTGTAGTTATACATTTGTATCGTGTTTAACAGTTGAATTTTTGTTTTAGTTTGACTTTTTCGCATGTCTTCTCGCATACTTCTGTTGTTAGAGTACTTTTTCCAATGCCATATATTAGTTTCAATATTTTGTTTTGTTGTCTTTGTATTTTTGTTAAACTAGAGTTATATAGAGCTTTTACATGCGCTCTAATCAATTCTGGAAGCAGTTACTCTATGCGTTTATTGGTATAGTCAAGATTGCGTTTGAGAGTTGGATCGCGGCTTTGATCGCAGTGTGTTGCATCACAGTTGGAGTCACGGATTAGCTCCCATATTTGATCATATAATAATTATATAATATATAATTATCTATGTGAGTCTCTGTGTTACTTTGTTTCATATGAAAGTTTGAATGTAATATTTTTTATGCGTGACTGGGTTTAGATAAATTCCAATGCTTCCAAGCAAGGAACAAAAACCATTTTTTCCTTTCTTTTGAAGAAGAAAAAGATTGCGTTTTTGAAGACATCGCCTGCTCCTTCTGACGACTAGAACCTTTGACCATACAGCCTTTTCTTGATTTTCAGGAAGATAAAGAAATCGTTGGGACTTAGGTTAAGGATTGTACGGAGGATGGTCTAACAATTCGACGTTTTCTTCCATTAAAAACTCAATTGTCTTGCGTGCTATGTGCGAACTTGCATCGTTTTGGTTGAGGATAATTTGTCGTTCAAGGTTGGTTTTTCGAAGCTCAGCGATTACTTGCGATAAATAAATGGTTGTATACTAAACGGCAGTAACAGTTGTTCGATCTTATAGAGGATTTGTTGTTATATGACCTGCTAGTCGGGACCATCTGTTTGGAGACACTTCGAGGACGGATGACTTTTGTCGGTTTTTCTTCGCCTTGGAACACTCTAAACCAGAGAGAGCGCGCATCGACAGTGTATAGCGTAGTTGCACATGTTTTTATTTTTTAGAGTTTAGCAGTCTCTGAGCCGCTCGGAAGAAGGGTTGGGAAACCGTACCCGCTTGTTTCGCTGTGTTTGAATCGACAGACGAGTGTGCTATTCTTGTGGCACTAAATAACACCAAGAAGGCTCACTTGAGCTGTAAGTTTAGATATGGTGATAGTAGCGGAGAAGAAATTGCAATGTATCGAGCAAAAAATCGCTCGAAACCACGCTTATGACGCCGGGTAAGCAGAAACATACCCGTGTCTTAGCGCTTTTCGTCTCCTCACATTGTCTTTCCCGTGAATGATTCCACCAACACCATGAGTAGGTCTATTTAACAACATTATTATGTTAGGTATTGTTTTCTAGGCATTCTTGTTGTGTTTCTTCGCTAATTTTCTTCCTATATTTGCAAAGTGTTTATAAGTTTCTAAAGCTATCTCATTCGAGCTTGTTGTTACTGTAGTGTCTTCTCTTTCTATTTCCTGCTTCCTATACCCTTCTCGCTAATTTTTTCAATTATCATATATCATGTTTCTGATGATTGCTTTTTATATTTCTCGAATTTTCTTGTATAATAGTTTCTATTTGCATTCTTCATCGTATAATGCGCGTTTCTTTGTTTTGTAACATGCGTTTCCATAATTTTCATTGAGAAGAGTTTTTGTATACATTGTTGAAATACATTTGTATCTATCCACATATATCCTTTTCTTCTTTTGATTCTTTTTATTCTTTACTTTCTTTTCAAGTACTTTTTAAGTATAGTTAATAATTGCTATCAATTTGTTTAATATCTGATATTTGATGCGTTGTGCTTTTGTAATTTGTTTCCGTTTTCTCAAAGTATTTGTATTCCAACGTCTATTCTTGTTATTGTTGTTCTCACTGTGAAGGGGTCCAATACATTTATTTATTTATTGTTTTATTTTAATTTTATCATTAATATTTGTAATGTCGTCATTTATAATACTGTGGTTATTTGTAGTACCTTTCCGGCTATACACTTTTTTCTTCATTTATTTAATATTCTGTAGTCATCTTTTTTGAATATGATTTCATAATTTCTTGCAGTGTTGCTTTTAGCCATTATGTTTATACCGAAGTCACCCGTTATTAGATGTTGCCTCGTTTACACAATATATTATTTCTGAGCATATTCTCAAAGGAAATTTATAGTCGCTGATATATCTATGTCAACGTAATATTATCATTATTTAGTAAAATTGATGGTATGTCTATATTATCTGTTGTTCGATTGAAGATGATCGTATACTGTATACCCGTTTGCATATTCAGAGCTATTCCTTCTCCTCCGTAGCTATTTCTGGAATTGTATTCTACGTTATGCTTGTGTAGTTGATGCAAAAGTGAAACTTTAAGTGATATACCATATCTTCGTTACTACTGTAATCTCAGGATATCTTTCCATTGCAGGTATTGTCTCTATTATGGTAACTTTATTTTTGACACTTTTTAAATTTTGCACATACATATACGATATACGTTCTTGTTTAGCTTACTTGTGGCTATTTTCTCGTCTTGTGCCCCTTCCTCTATAGATCTTTTTTTTTTAATTTGTGTGTGATTTTCTCTTGTCCACACATGCTTTACCTTCTTTTCCGTCATTAATTCCCTGGCGTTATAAAATAAGGAGTTCGATAGTTTTGTTAGCTATTCATTTAGAAAACTTTGGATTTATAATTTGCGTTTAGCGTTTTAAAGCATTTTTGTTTTTAAAAGAAGTTGATTTATGTATATCTAATGGAAACTATTTGACATTAGTTTACACGCAAATAAGTGCATTAAACTCAAAGAACTTTCTTGAATGTTGATCATCATAGTGACAACTTTTTTATCATAGTTGGTGACCACAAGATTATTCCCTGAATTCCACGACTGTTTACTGGTGAGTAGAGGGATTTGCGTTTATTACTACAAAGTCCCCACAAGGTAATAACACTAAATGATTTAGAGGAGACGCATGGTATTTGAAAGGGAAATAGAGTGTCGGACTTAATCTTCATGAGAAGAGCGATGGTGATAGCATTTTTTGATAATCTTAGATTTCAAAGACACAAGGATACGAAAATACTTTAAACTATTTGCGTGCTGCTTCGATAATAAACTCAGAAAATGTGTTAGTCTTAGACTTTTGCTTTTTGACTTAAGAACAAATGGCGGACAATTCGATTCGCTCTAGATATTTGTTTGTGGAAAGTCTATATTAATCCTCAGTCTATCAGGACATCGGTAGATCATTACTGACTGCGGTTCGTTGGACCCATATAGTTTCTTCGTGTGTTTGCGCTGAAATTAAGTGATCACTTTTATATAAGAATAGATTCGACTTTATTTCATTCATTTAGAATACGCAAATATTAAATGATAGTAATAGTAGATATTGTAATATCTTAAGACATATTAAATAGCCTGAATGCATCTTTTACAGATGGATACGGAGTGTTCACTACGTACACTGTTTTTACAACATGTACAAATTATTCCTATTTTTTATTTTTTAAAGGCGGACAACTACTACACGTCTTCTCCTATCTTAGGGGCTCCGTACTAGTAGACGATAGAGCTTCTTGATCTTTCTCGCTATCCTTACAAAACCTAATCCGTTTAGGTACGTTTATACAATAAAAACCATATGGGTGCATTGATCCCCTTCGTATATCATGAAAGCATTTTTATTCTGCAAAAGCTATTTACGAGAGAAACCTTTTTGCGAAAATTACATGCTATTCCTCTTAATAACTGGAGTTGTTGTTTGGGCTATTTCCATCGTTCGGTGGACTTTTATAGTCCGACGTTTCGGCAGTCTGTCTACTGTCGTCTTCAGGGGCGCCCTGAGAAAGTTCAACGAACGATGGAAATAACCCAAACAACAACTCTAATTATTATGAGAATCCATCGTCAACAATATCACTTCAAGAACTATACCTCTTGAAAATTTTGTACATGCGGGTACATTGGCTCTACCGTAAATTAGAGAAAAACAACTCTTGAAAATTGTTTTGGGTCCACTGGATCCGGCCAATAGACGTATGGTTAAAAAAAATATATTTAAGTTCGGGCCAAAAATATTCCTAGCAATTTTTTACATAAACTAATTAAGGACACCTGTATCACCAATTTTACAGTATCAAAATTTTCTTTTGGCACGAGCATTATATTTACAGTGGTTGTTTGTGCCTTTCAATGACAGATTTGCTTTTAAATATTTTGCTATATAAATAATAAATTAATACCAGTTCGTTCTATTTACTTTCGTTAGTTTTATGAGAAAATATTCTATCAACCTAGTTATTTTTCTCACTGTATGTATACATGCATATTACCGCCTAAACAAAGACCATTAATACGATGCTGACAAATTAGAATTAATAACGGACCCACTGACATTAATGTCGTCCATTAGCCGGATGAAATGCCACCCTTTTCATCCCCCCGAACATATCACCATCTAGCTTTGCATAAATTTTTCCGCATCTAATTTAGTAGATGACATTCTGACAGCTCGTAGAAATATATGAAAAATTATATCTCTCATCGACTACCTTCGTCCTTCTCCGTGTACCCCTCTTTTATCCCCAACACCCTCTTCCCATCTATTTTAGGTTAAATTTTACACAGTACAATCTAAAATATGCTTCTATTTTCCTCTACTCAATAATAAAAAGACTACTGATTTTAGGGCACTCCCAATAAAAGTCGGTTCCTAACTTTCTTGTTGTGATTTTTTCTGTTATTGTTGAAGTAGACTCCACCGAATGCATAACGGTAATTTAGAAACTGGAGCGTTTTCAAGGGTATTGAAATTTATTTGCATTGTAAATGTACTGAAGAATGTATTATCTCTTTCACGTTTAAAACGGATGCCTCGAGCATTTTTTTTAAACCGAAATAAGCGAAAGTGTAATTCGAGAAATTAAAGAAAAGAAACATCTGAAGGTGTTATAATCAAGTGCGGTAATGCATCATTACATGAAAATATCTTATTATACTCCTGTAGCAAACTCAGTCCATGAGGTATTATCACGATCAACAGTACTATATAAAAACATCAGTTGTATTTTAATTTATAAGCCGTTTATATTTTTGTACAGAATACCATATATTATTTAACAGATGACGATGAAGTACGAACCGGAGACGTTGCAAAAGCACTCCGTACGGAATATGGAAAGGAAACTAACCATTATGTGTCCATTCGAGAAATTGTTACGAAATTACTTCAAAAACTGAACCGTCAAAATGTTCATAAATTCTATACTATTTTCCAATACTAAACCGACACATTTATATTTGAAATGAAAATATTGTTGCATTTTAAATAATTTGTATATTCGCAAATTGGGATACCTTTATTTCAATTGAGAAAGCTTTTAACTCGATAAATCCGAAATTCAAAATTAGGTGTAGGGTACTCTACATACGTAGATCCCTCTCATAAGCCTCCAAAAATAAAGCCCTCCATCAAAAATCTTTTTTGACCCTACCCCTACCTACCGAATAACCAGAAATATAAATTTAGAATAATTTTCAAGAGCTTTATCTTTTAACTTACGGTAGATCTAATGTACTCAGATTTTTCAATCAGGAGGTATAACTTTATACATACATACATTGATCGCGTCCCGAAAGGGACCGTTTCGACTAGCTCGATGTTTCAACGATATCTTATTCATCTTCTTATATATACATATATATAATTCAGTATTTTAGGTGTAAATAATATGTCACTGATTTCCAAGTCGGCGTGGTGACATTGACTATAGTAGTGGATACGCATCTTCTGATGGAGAAAGAAACGCCACCGAACGTCGTCTCAAAGATGAGAATAACCGAAGTTGGTGCTTCACTTTCTTTTCTAATGTAAAATGCAGTAAATGTCAAATAAAAGAATGCTGAATCTATTCTTATTTGAAAATAATCACCAAATTTTCGAGGGGTAAGTAACGATATCCTGATTTCCTAGTAGACCAAGGGTTAAAGTATTAAGCATGTAATAATTCTTTCTCGTAATAATGTTTTACAAATGTAAAAAATTGTAATTTTAATTATCATGCTATAAGAAACTGCAGAAATCTTCAATTATTGCCCTGGTGTTTTATTTAATTAGTAGTTGATTAGTTAGAGACTGCTTTCTTTTATCAATTTCTTTATGCCTCGTCCATCCTCTCTGGTTTCATTTCAACTATTTCATAACCTTTCTGGTGATGCTGCTAATAAATTAGTTTGATTTCTTGTTTTGTTTTATAATGGAGTACACCATTTGTACTTTATTTATTGTCTATATATATATATGTGTGTTTATACCTTAGTTTGTCTTGTAATAGGTTCCGTCATTGGACAATAAATATTATTATTATTACGTTCATAAGGTAATGGTTTATAGAGTTTAAAGAATTGTAAGAATTTATGTATTTTCATGTTGTTTCACTCATTTATAAATATATGTTAAAAATTCTTCACCGTTTGTACTTTATATAAACTATCTTTAAATATAAAAGGAACAAAAACTATAAAATTCCAAAAACATGATCGTACTGTCCCCTTTTTAAAATTCGCCGGTCGATATCCATCTCCTAAAATTCATCCCATCAAACATTATGTATCTCTTCTCGTCCCATATTACCTACAGCATACATGTGTACCCTCTTACGCTACAATCTACAACTCCATTGATAAAAGTTCACTCAATAAAACTACCATAACCTCTCTTTTCCTCTAAACGTGCGCCGCGCGCGACCAACCGCCAATAAAAAACTTCAAACGCGACGAACAACTTCCCCTTTAACCGAATCGGAGCGACAAGGACCGCACGGGACGCCGACGATTGCCGAACCCCGAATTCGTTCATTTACGACGCGCCGCGTGCCGCCCGATCGTTTTACGTACGTTTTTTAAGCTCGCGCGATCACGCTCGTGCCGCCGCTATCGGCGGATCGCGGAACTATTAGCACGTGGCCTACTAGATATGCCGGAGAGAGCTTTTAGGAGGCACGAGCTGCTCTATGTAGGTCCAGGTGCGCGTATGTGACGACCGCGTGTGCGTGTGTGGAGTTTTTTACGCGTATTTGCCGGTCGTAAGAGAGATAGAAAGACGGAAAGAATGGAAGTTGAGGGAAAAAACGGTAAAAACGCGGAAAGAAAGAGGTTGTCGCGTTCCCTTTTAGGGGAAAAACGGGGGTTTTGTGCAGCTCACGTGTTCGATTATGTCTTTTTTTATGAGCATTTTAAAATTGCACGGGAAGAGTGGACGACATTGTGTTGGTGTTGTTTTATTCCTTTGGAGTATGGATAAATAACAGTGTAATTTTCTTTGGAAATACTTCTTGCTCGCGTTAGTTTTAAGAATGAATTATCCCGAAAACAATACGTAGTATATAGGATTAATTTATTTTTTAAGCATTTTTTGGTAGCAAATCGCTGTGATTATCACCTGCATATATGGTTAGTATGTTTAGTAAGTAAATTTCAAGAAAGAATGCCTAATAAGTAAGTACTGCCGGTAGCGCTGCTGTCGTTGTACAGATGTGTTACCTTAACATATTTATATATGTTTTATTATTATCGCATCTTATCCATTGACTTACAAACTCGTTAATCAATGTATGCAAATTCATTAAAAGGTAAGTATTCCTGCATGTTCTCTTTCAAATGTGCTCATTAATATGAATTGTAGGTATGGATTCACCTATATTAGTGCAAAGCATCTTACCCGTTTACAGATTTATTGATGCAACACAAATTTATAAAACTTGTATTTTTCACGCATCTTGGATATGCCTTATTTCCAATGGTTCTTTAGATGCCTTATTACATACTCAGCAAAGCTTTTGCCGAAAGGATCGACAAATAGAAAATTGTATAACTTTTGGTAATGAATCTGTCACAAGTGAAGTAGTTGTTATCCGATATACACTTAAAGCAAATAAAATGCTAATGCTTGGGTATGCTCCATACCATTGGTTCTTTTCAATAAAATATTTGAACAGAAGAAATCAAAATACGTGGGATGTATTTTAAGGTTTGCCTACTGGGACATGCATACTGGGCGTCTAAACAAACGTCAGTACTAAAAATTAACCTCCATCTTTAGTTAACCTAAATCTAAAGCTTCTGTTCGATACGTGTAATATTGTAGCTACAACGAACTGTTAAAATTGACAAGTTAGTTGAAAAATGGAGTTAAACCATGAACATTTTCGCTCAATAATTTTTTATAATTTTCGAATGTCTCGTCGGGCTGGTTTTTCTTTTCGGCAATGAAGTCAACAATCCCTCATTGCTATGGAGAATTCAAAAGTGGATTAGTTTTACCGGCGATTCAAGATCAGATACACCAAAAACGATAGTGACTCAGAAAAACGTCGATGCTATGCGCAAGATCATCAACGAGAATCGATATGTGCTACATCGCGAGATTAGGGCATCATTGGGAATTTCAAAGACCTCAATTCCAAAAATTTTTAATTGCGTCTAAAAAATTAATTTGTCAGTGGTGATGAATCTTGGATTTACTCATACGAGCCAGTGGCGACATTTGTGTCGGAGGCAGGTCATATAGCAACAATTACCCTGAAAGGTCAAAGGACTGTTACTGCCGATTGATCTACAAACACTTGTTTGCCGCAAGTCATCGCCGAGCTTCGAAAAACCAATCCCGAACGACGAATCATCCTCCATTAAGACAATGCAAGTTCGCACACAGCACGCAAGACAATTGCATTTATAATGCAACAAAACGTCGAATTGTTTGCCCAACTTCCGCACACTCCAGGCCTAAGTCCCAACGATTTCTTTACCTTTCCGGAAATCAAGAACGGACTGCATGGTTAAAGATTTCAGTCGTCGGAAGGAGCAGTTGATGCCTTTAAAAACGCAATTTTGACTGTATTAAATGAACGAGTGGAATAACTGCTTCCAGAATTGATTTGAGTGCATATAAAAGTGCATTAACTGGAGAATACTTTGAAAAACAATAAAGTTTTTAAAAGATATCTGCTTTCTTATTCCAACTCTGCATACAGAACCTAAAAGACAGCTCTCGTATTTTAAAAATCTATCAGGAAGCTGAGCTTGTATGTCTTTTTAAGGTATTCGGAAGACAAGATCATCCCAGTTTTTAGGAAGAGAAATAAACATTGAAAATTATTATGTAACGGAATTTATAGAAATGTACAATCTTTTTTCTCTGTACATCAACGCGGGGAAATTACTGATTGAGCTGCTATAGATTATAAGCTTGCGCTAAGCATTAGCATAATGTTATTAGCAAAACTAGGATGTGTTGGCCTCTGTCTATCACTTTTGGAACCAATGCAACCTTATCTGGCAAACCAGACTGCACATATCTTTACAATGGATATTTCTCAAATACATTTTCATTTCCTTCTGGCGTCCCTCAAGAATCTAGCTTGGACCGCTTGCTTTTTAATATGCATTTAAATGACTTACTTTTAGAACTCTTTAGCAATTACCTTGCATACACATATGATCTAAAAATATCCAGATCAATTAACTCGATTGGGATAAACAAAATAAAATATCTTAAATAAAATAAATAAAGTGTCATGTGGTATCATACACCAATCCAACAACCCTATTCAGTGGAGTTAAGTTTCCAGGTTGAGACCGTGTCGTAACTGCGAGAGTCTGCCGGCCTCTCTCTCTCCCAATTGCATGGAGCTTCTTCTGGTCTGCTCTATGTCATATCGCTGCTGTGGGAAGATTACGACGCGGTTTCAACTCGGAAACCTAAATTCTTGAAAAGAAAACAATGACCGCAGAAATCTACAACTTAAACCCTATTACCAGAACATCTACAATAAAGGATCTTGGTGTTCTGTTTGACAGCCATCTATAAATATTCCTGCAGTAAAAACATTATCCTATTTATTAATTAGGAGCCGCTTAGAGCATAACCTACAGTATGGTTCCCATACTATCCTTACCATCAGGCAAATGAACGAATTCACGAATGGTTTTTAAAACATTTGTGTTCCA
Organism: Trypoxylus dichotomus; assembly: GCA_023509865.1. NCBI lineage: Eukaryota > Metazoa > Arthropoda > Insecta > Coleoptera > Scarabaeidae > Trypoxylus > Trypoxylus dichotomus. The sequence goes on from CM042081.1 coordinate 28,257,523, forward strand.
ATACTTCCCAAGTTTATCAAAGCAGAGGTACTGAGCAATGGATTGTGATAGATTCATCACATCCATCATATGTTGAAGTTAATAGATTGATAATTATCTTAAACTAGCATCCATATTAATACCAATATTAATATGAATATCAATACTAAACCACCGTTGGCATTAGTAATGATAAAATTACAATTTTCTTGCAATTTCCAACGTAATTAAATTTCCGAAAAAATATTAGTCTCGGAGGGGACTTGAATCCAACATCTCTACATCTCCGGTATAGCTTGCTAAACCCTTGCACCACAAGACGATTGAATTCAAGTCGCCTTAAATCCCCCTAGATGTCACGATGCCAGTAGATATATTGTAATATCTCACTGATCTCATAATAGTTAAACTATCAACCATATTAATACTAATATTAATATGAATATCAATACTAAACCATCGTTGGCATTAGTAATGATAAAATTACAATTTTTTACATAATTATCTTATGATGAAGGGAGTAGGGAAAGGTTTTGAGTTTGAAGTTCGATTATGAATATTGGATTATAATTAAAAATAAGAAAACGTTATATTAGCAGTCATAATATGAATGTTAACAAAATGAATAAAAACATTCTGGTTGAATTAAAACAAGATGATATGGTGTTAGAAACATACTTAACGCAAAACGAAATAGGCGCAATAGCTTTTATTAAACCAAAACTTCTTTGTTGATATTTGTTAAAGGCCCAGAAAAATACACAAAATTTGTTGATAGTTTAAGGATCAAACATACCTTACAATTTGCGATGGTGATGATTTTTTCACGAGCTTCTTTGTAACAAGTAGTAGCATGCAAATCATTCTGTAGTATTTTATTTCTCTGTTAAAACAACCTTATATTTAATATAGAATAAATAGCATTTATTGGCAGGTGCACTTTGAAACAATTGCAGTGCGCATATGTTACATTTCCATAAAATTGTTCGTAAAATACTTTTAAATCTTTATTGAATATAATTCATCTTCCATCAGAAAATTTTGTATATAATTCTCCTTAAGTAAACGAATGAAGCTTATAAATTAATTTACGAACTCGCGTATGACACAACATATTGAGGAGTTTAGCCTGTCATGATCTGTATGGATTATAATGACGTCTGCGTTAGGTCAACAAATTACCCGACAGTCTCTTCCTAAGCTGTTAAAAGAAAGAGATATATTTAATTGAAGCATTACATCCCTTGACAAAATTTAAAATCTTCGTATTAGCTGAAGAAATAATGATCCCCGAGGAGGTCTAACACGGACATGGACGATTTGAACCAAACCAGAGTGGCTTTTGCTACAGTAGACGTGGTATTATTCACATTGCACCAATCAGCCATCCGATTAATTAATATTACATCGATAATTGAAAGATCAAGATAAGTTAACATCTGATTGCAATGCAAATCGTATAAGCTGCATATTGGCAAAGAATGCAAGGTTTTACTGATAGGTGTAGATCATTAGCACAAATTACTAAGAGTGTTGGCGCTTGAACTGATCCCTGAGGTATGCCATCGTATATTTTCATGTTTCTGGAGAGAAATGTTCATTTCATATATCCCGTATTCACTGTTATAGCAATATTAGCGTTTCTACCGTTCAGGTACAATATGAAAAGATCGCTGGCCACTCCGTATATCATTTGATCTTACAATTTACCGACCAATACCGAATGATCTACGACGTCAAACGTTTTTGAAAGATGTCTTCATAAATTTTACGAATAGCGCAAACTGAAATGAGTAGAGGATATAAAATTGTATGTTAATAAGTAGTCTCGACAAAGAGGGGCACGTTTCAGAGCCTTGCTGAGAGCAACGTGGAGAGGCGAAACGCACGGCACGGAGAATCGAGTGCCCGTATCAAAGCATGCTTGTTCAGTATTATGAGACTGGTCGTTGTGAGTGCTTGTCCGTATACACATACTTAAAAAATGTCGTATTTAGGTACGTTTCGGAGGCGTATTTTGAATAAACTAGAAAACATAATAGCGGATATGATGGATTTAGAATACGAAGGAGATAGAATTAAATGTGTAAAGTGCGACGATTATTTGACGTGTACCAGCGGCTGGAAGTGTGAACGCCACCTAAAAACTATAAGACACTGTTCTGCAATCCGTGGCAAACGATGCAGCGAACAATTAATATTTTATATAGGCGTTTGTTTTATTCCATGTAGTGTATCGTCTTGTCTCCTTCTGGAGGAAGTATTCGAATTATACATTCCCAAGCCCGACATCGTTAAGAAACTTTATGCCATCTGCTCTGTGACTATGTTGAAAGAAGAATTAAAGCAGAATTGAAATATTAAAAATTGTGGTTATGTGCGGACGAAACAGCCGATCGACAAAAACATTCTGTGGTGAATGTGATGGTACGTACAATGGACGAGTTTGAACCGTTATCCCCTATCTTACTTGGTTGCAAAAGAGTTGCAAAATGTAGTAGCGATGAAAGTTTAAAAGTGGTGTTGAGGTCATTCAGCAAATTTCAAGTTTCAACAACCTAATTTTTAATGTTTGTGAGTGACGGTGCCCCTAACATGCTTTCGTTAAGCCGATCTCTTAAGGCAGTGGCTATCTGTTACATGTAACATATAGAATCCTTGTGGCGCAATTGATCCCTAAACGTTATCCACGAGTAAATGCTTTAGCAGCTGATACGAAGGCAGTATCTCTCCAAAACGTACAGAAGATTTCACGAACTATGTCCCAAAGTGCCCTACCACTACAGCCGATTACTATGCGTTGGGAAACATGGTTAAAGACTGCGTTTTCTTACCGCGAATATTTCAATGATGTAAAAGGGCAGTTTTACAATTCGATCCGAGGCATGCCAAAGCTATCAAGAAAATGCACAAAATGTTTCAACAAAATCAGGTAAAATGTGATTTGGAAAGTATTCTCAAGAACTACTACGGACCAGCGAAGGGAATTAAAAAATTATAGTGATTCGATGTCGTTTGTGGATTCTGTTCAAATTATAAATAATGTTCACTCATACCTATGCACGGCAGAAGGCGAAAAAAATGAAACGAAAATTTGAAAGTGTTATTGACAAGGATTCAGACTTTCTTGTACTAAGACAAATATGTGAAAGCGCGTCGTGTAAATATAACATCAGTCAATGTGGAACGGTCGTTTTCGTTATTAAAAAAAAATTTATTACGCGCGCCGTAGTCAGTCGTTTGACTGAAACAAGTGTTGAAACTGTTGATTCTAATGTTTAATAGGTGTCAAATAATTTGTAATTTCGTGGAAACTTCTTAAAACAGTAAATGATTCAGCGTTATATAATACATTTTTGTTATTCTTTTATGTGTAAATATTGCGTCCGCATCGTCTATGCTCACTCATGAAGGTCACGATCATAAATGATGCGAGTACGTAAACGTTACTGAAGACTCGCCTTGACACGACCACATGGCCGCTCCACGTTGTTCTACGCACTGCACTGTAGCTTGTCCCATTTTGCCGTGACCATTAATAAGCAATCGACTAATTTGGAGTTTATAATCTCTTCGCATGTCTTTGTGAATTAGAATTAAGAATATTTTGTTTACTTTTAGGCTATTATGAAATATTCCCTCAGATAAACAACATTTAATTGCATATGAACAAAATCCAAAACATTTTCAACGTAAAAAAGGCACTTTGCAATATTTGGTGTATTCTAAACCGCACAGTATACATAGTTAAATACGATAAAGTGGTTTAATTGATTTTGCAACTTACATTAGAGTAATATTTTAAATAGTAGTGTTTAATATGTTTTACAACATTTAATATCGTTACCAAGTGCAAAATCAATTAAATTACTTTTAATGCAACTTTCGTTGGTTTTTAAACGATTTCCTTGGCATTGCCAACGTTAAATTTTTAATTTGGTTGCTTTAGCTGTAGGTTCAAATCCTACGCGAACTGTGGAATATTTAATTTCACAAATTAATTAAATTAAAAATTCACCGTTGGTGATACCAACGAAATTAAGTTATAGTTCTGTTTGATACGTCATTTATTGAAATGGCAATTGGCAATTTTTCTTATATACTATTGATACTGCGTTTTTGCAAAGATTTTACTTTTATAGCAATTTAACGTTGACTTTTCGTTCTCTTTTTAACTGGATCCATCTCCATCTTTCGTGAATATTTTTGGCATCTTATTTACAGATATTTAGGAATTGAATGAGAAGATTTGCAATATGAAGATCCCTACTCGAAATTGATGATAATTGATTTTAAGTGATATCAATCTTTTGATATGGTACGTTGGATATATGTTTACATATGTCAAAGATGATAAATTTTTAAATAGTTTTCATTTAATCAAAACACTTCACATAATTTTAAAACTTTTTAAAATTTTTCGATCCTGGCCGCCCAAACGTTTCGCCAAGATCTTCGTCTGGATTCATTTACTGTAAAAACAATAGAACCGTAATTGAACAACAATTAACCTCGACATTGTGGGATCCGTAAATACAACGAACAAAAGTAAATTGTACAATGATAACAAATGTATGTAGATAGTTTACGCTGTCTATGTTTGCATCCATATTTACCGCAACAAAGGAGTGAAAGGTTTTCAAGTTCAAACAATCGATTAGCGTTATCAAACGAAACAAAATATGTACCCGCATATATATCATATCGGACCATACGTAACATTGCGTAATATTACATATTCATGAACTGATAAGGTGGGAAAATACAGAGAGTTAATTTGAGAAGCACCGTTAGAAACCGTACTGGCGGATGGAATGAAGTAAAAGTTGTTTCCTATAAGCTTATCTTGTCTGCTGCAAACGAGTATATGGTTAAGATAACATGGGCCTTGTCTATTAAGACTACCGATTCTTCTGAGGTGATTAGGCAAATTGCGTATTTGGGGAATTTAGAGTAGTTGATCTATTAAAAACGACGCTAAAAGAAGATCTAAATCTTTTGCATGTTTTCCATGTTTTAGACTTCATTTCGTTTACAAAGGTTCTGGTTTCCTCGGCTTATAAAGGCTCTAGTAATGGTATTTTCAATTTAGAACTCAGAAAAGAAAGAAAACTATTTGAATTCTTTGTAAAAAAATTGATTTCATTACCACTTCTTGAACGGAAAAATTGCAAAATTTCACCTAATAAAACCAGCACCATATTTTTCAACTGATATTCCAAAAAGGAAATATGCAAAAACGTAACATAAAGTAATTTTTTAACGATTATAATAGCGACTTCCTAGAAAGTAATTTATTTCCAAAAAAATAATAATTTTTGAAAATAACGTGAATAAGTTGATAAGAGTCTTGAACGTAAGCATTCTTGGAAGCGAATACATAGCACGTTGAAATACTTCTGTGGGTATTGCAGTAATATATTTTCAAATTTTCGCTCCCATCTAACAATAAGCGATTGTCATTGGGCGAGTGAAATGGACTTTGCTTTTGAGATGGTCTCACAAGTAAAAGGCGCACACTGACAAATCGGGTGATCTCGAGAGCCATTGAGTGGTCGTTCGTGCATTGCTGAGGGTTGTTAATTGCCCAATATCTGCAATTGCGATTGTTGGTATATTCGTGCAGGCGGAAGTGAGCCTCATCCAAAAAGATAAGACTGGGGTTGTCACTAACCTTTTCAATCATTAATTTACAGGATTCTTGTCGCGCCTCATAGTGTAATGGTTACAATTCCTACATAACTTCAATTTTGTAGTGGTGAAATTTTAAATCGCTGTAGAGTATTCGACGGACGGATATTCGGTTTAGATCTAATGCTGCTGCGTGTTTCCTTGCCGATCGTGTTCACAGCTTAAATGTCTTCGGAGGTCGTTAAATTCATTGAGCTCCTGGTTGTTTCCATTTTAAAGCCGAACCTGTCTCTTTGAAATTCGCAACCTATGTATTAATGGTGTGACAAGATGAAACGCGACCATGGCGTCCTATATAATATTGACGTCGGAATGCCTGTTGAGTAGCCATTACAGAGTCACTACTTTTGTTAAATGCCAAATACCTTCCTGGCAAATGCACGTGGTGTACTAACTGCAAATGATATTAGCTGCTGTCAATAATGAAGATCTTTCTAGCATTTCGTGAATTACATCCTAGAGACTTTTGGCTGACAATGATTTTCGTTTTCAGAAAACTGTAAAAAGACTGATGTAGAAATTGGACGAAGTGCAAGATAATACAAATATGTTTATTATAGAAGTGATATCACATGACGATTGCAAGGACTGTGTGGATGTACAATTCACAAGTATAGCAGTAAACTCCACTCACACAAATTAATTAATTATGCGGAACGCAGCGTTTCTTTCAGTCGGTAACACGGTTGACAATGGGAGCCCACGTGCTCCCGAAACGCTGCGTTCCGCATAATTAATTAATTTGTGTGAGTGGAGTTTACTGCTATACTTGTGAAAGTGATATCACCCTCATCATTTTGGTCTTTCGAAACTACGAATTAAAATAGATTTTATGCTTTTGGTAATGTAATAAGAAACGAAGTAAATATTAATTTGTTGTAAATATGTTGAAATATTTGTAAATTATAAGTTTTAAACACATATGTATATGTATGCCTTTTCAAAATAAACATGCGTGTTTTTCATATTAGGAAATGAAAATAACTTATAGTGTTGGTAAGTAGATAAATTAATAATTACATGTTCCCAATACGAAACTTACTAACTTGCTCAGAGTGACAATACACAGAAAATTTAGTAGTCACATAGCTTTGGCAACGTATGCATAAGCATTGTTAAAAAAAGATAATGTTAAACATGTGCAGGGAAAACTGAGTATTCTATTAGAGTTGTTGTTTGTGCTATTTCCATCGTTTGCGGAACTTTCATATTCCGACGTCTCGACAGCGTATCTACTGACTCCGATGTGAGCTGTTGCTTGTCGTATTGTTTATTAATTCAATAATTCAACTAAATTTGATATTGTCGAAATTTGTAATACTACGCACTCGACTATTAAGCTAATCGGGTGGGCAGCTTAGTGGTCAAGTGCGCAGTATAACAAAATTCGAAAATATCAAATCGAGTTGAATCCCCACACCAGACGAATTTCACTAAATATAGGAAAGACGAATAGTCAGACTAATCATTGAATTAATAAGGAATACGGCAAGCAATAGCCCTTATCAGAGTTAGCCTGAAGACGACAGTAGACACCCTGCCAAAACGTAGGAATATGTAAGTTCCGCAAACGATGGAAATAGTCGAAATAACAGCTCTAATTACCATCCATCGTCAACAATATCGCATCAAGAGTGAATATAATTCAATACAGGACTTATCTCTCAATATTTTTTTATCTCAAATCTTTTTCTCTTCGATCTTCCAACGATGTACTCTAGATGGACGTGTCGTATAGGAATGTTCGCAAACTTATCAAATTGTCCAACTGTTACAATTCTGAACGAAGCGTCTTAAAATATCGAAAAGAAAACTATTAGATACTTTCGATACTCATTCACAAATACGATGTATATAATGTCTTACGCAGAGGCACTAAATTGTACCAACATTGCGTGTTATCGCCTTTTTAGTTGATAACACTTTCCGTCACGGTGTATGTGTGTATTGTGTTTTGAATGTACGTTGGCGTGTGATAATTTGTTTCAAATAAGACGGTCGACAAGCACGGCGTATGTGATTCCCAAAAACAACGTATTTACTTAGGATAGGTTAGGGTCCATATTGGCTGCGGCCTTGGCTTCGTATCTTATCTCAGACCATATTTTTCCTCTAACTGCGGTGCGTTTATATGTATACATTCTTATGTTGATGTATTCCGGTTTGAATTTGAGATACATATGTATGTATGTGTGTACGATATGTAAGTTTAATGAAAGTTATAACGGATCTTATGGCATATCCTTATTGTTATTGCTTCCACTAGCATATTTTTGGCTTTTACATTTTTTAAAATCTGCTATTAAATTTTCTATCTTGCTTTTATTTTTTTTTATTTTTACCTTTCTTACAAGACAAACTGGTCTATTTTTCGTATTGTTAAGAATACCTCTACCAGCCGGGTCCAGTAGCTTCAAAACATTTTCAAAAGTTGTTTTTTTTTTACTTTCGATTGAGCTAATGTACTCGTATTCACAGACTCTTCAAGTAGGAGGCATAGCTTGATAATTTTTACAAAAATGAATTTTTCTGATGAATAGCTTTTGCAGTATAAAAATACTTTCGTGATAAGACCATTTCTTGGTAGACTGAGGGTTAAATAAGTAGGTAGATTATTGAACATGGGCGAAGAAGTATAACAGAATTTTACAAGTATTTCCAATAATTTAACATAACGTAATATATGACATGTTTCGCTATCACTGCTTCATCATCTGCGCCCATGTTAAATATGGATTTCCAACAAGTATCGGCCAATTCAATCGAAAAAAGGTAAATTAGTTATTGACCCTTCATTTGTACAAAAGAAAAAGCAAATGGGTTACATCGGATATATAATAACAACAAAGAAAGAATAACAATTAGGTAAGGGAATAAACAAGAAAACAAGATAAGTGGATTTAACTGCTTCGTTCTCACAGTAAAAAACATATTTGTATATGCTATTTTTAAGCATTGATTCCACTTCAGATTGTGTATTGCTTCAGAGTGTTATCGATTGCGTTTCTAGTTGATGTAAAGTTAACAGATTATCCCTAAATATATCTAAATGCACTACTAAAACATTTACCAAACGGCAGCAGGCTACTATCTATCATTATAACCTTGAAGGAGCATCATTACAAGTATTAACTTTAGTCGAGGATTTGAGGTATCACTCTACCTACCTGCTCATATATCCCAGTTACTATCGCAGTGCTACAAAATGTATCGATTTATTTGTTACAATTGCAGGGCTTCCACAATATCCAGGCAGTATCCTAATTATTTTTTTCACTCACTCGATTCCGATTAGAGCACGTCACGTCGGTCTGGTTTCCTATTTATGGAACATACATAAACTCAGAAGATTCCTAAAGTTCCTCTATTTTTTGTCGGGGGAATCTTATCCCCACATAAGTTATGAACATAGTGTCCTGCTGCAGAAATTTAATTCTATTTCTTTTTTTCCCAGCAAAACCATTTCTTTATTTCAATTTTTATTCTGTCAAGCACATAGCAAGAGTGACTATTTCTAGCCCCTATGTAAGTATAAGTTATTAAATGTTAAATAGTAAATTTGTACATAAACCCACAATGAAATTCCAGTGTTTGAATTTAATTTTCGTTACCCCGTTTGGGGGGATTAAGAAACTCTGTTCTTGTCCAATCGTCAACAGCTGATTTTGGGAACGACAATATGTACTTGTATATTTTGAATGTACTTGTTTTACCAGCTTCATACGTTTACATGTTTTCTCTCTAGATAATACATAAAATTTTCTATTGTGTTTGCATTTTCGGCCATGAAGATAAAAGTAAGAAATTAATTCATAATCTTCTGCGTTACAGTTACACGGAAAACTTCCTTTTTTGCCCAATCCATTTACTCCTTTCGTCTTTCCCCTATAACTTCAGAAGCATCCCCTTCTTCGAAATTAACACTAATTGCGCGAGCGTTAAATGGCCCGCGAGATAGAAGCAAAGACAAAGAAGCTCACAATCGTCCTCCTCCCACCGATCCACCGCATCGGCGTTAGCGTAAAAAAAAATTATCTCCAATTTCGAGCCGTCGTTCCCGCTCTCCGCGAGATGGCGCTCCCGTCTGTGTCCGTTACTATCCCTTTCCACCTAACTCCGGTTTGTTGATTTTATTATATCCTCGGCGTCTCCCTTTCTTGGAGGAATGGGAGACTCTTTCCACCCTCCCGTCGCTCCAACAGCAGCGGCGAATTAAGAAACCGGTTGCCTTCGTTGAAGGAACGAGGGGAAGGGGGGTGTAAGCGGCGTTTTAAAATTTTCAAGCAACCCGAAAGCCGGGAGTCGAACGAAAGCTCGTCGTCGTGGGGAAATTTGGGGGAAAATACGCAGAAAAGGCGAAGTTTGTAATCAAGACACACAAGCAAACGTTGGGCGAGGGATTTTAGGGGTTCCGCTCGAATCGGGGAGATCTAGCACGGCTAAATTAATTTGGACCGCTCTAAACAATGGCGGTGTATAGCGCGCTAATGGTACCCCGTTTGCCCGGAATCGCCTCCTCCCCCGGACTTCTCTACGTCCCGTTTTTTCCAGACGAAATGGTTATTTTTTATGTAGATTTTCCTTCGCTTTACCCTCGTCTCGGGGACTACCCTTTCTCTTTATACACTCTACTTTGTCGGCGGCAATGATTATGAGCGGACGTTTTAAGTAGGGAAGCAAGGGGGCTCGGGAAGGAAAATAAAGGACAAAAGGGCGAAGGAGACGGACCAGAGCCAAACTCATACATTTTTATGAGGTAGTTTTTCTTTCCCCGAATGAAATACGCTAAGACTAATCACTAAAACTCATTTTAAAATGTTATTTCAAGGTGTAGCATTTTGACGGACTTCTGTCTGCTATTATTATCATTAGAACAAATGAAAGTTTAGAGTTATCGGTTGCTAAAGAAATATCACAAAACAGAAATTTCTGTCATTGTCCCAAAAATTGTTTAGACGTCAGTGTTAATAATTTATATAATTGTATAATTTCACGAACTATAATATAATTCTTTACGTAAGTAAATACTTAGAATAAATCGACTGGTAAAAAATTACAAATCACATGGATCCTAGTAAGAGTTACAATATGTTCTCAAAAATTCTTAGTAGTACGATAGAAGTTACGTGTTCTACAAGGATTGCCAAGTATGGCACAAGCTGTATTAAGAAAACCTGACTAACCGATGAATTAAAATAAAAATGTTGACAAAAATGGGAATTATAAGGCTTTTGTGCAAAAATTCACAATGCTGCTGAACAAATAGCTTCATTTACATGTGCTACTATTACCAATCATTACATAGAAGTTGCATACAAAACGTATACAAAAATCCTTATAAAATATTTTTGACTCCAATTACATTTAGAAGGACGCATCCATATGCCAACATGAATGAAACATTCAAATTCTATAGGACATAACTTTGCCATCAGTGTGACTAATGTTTATTCTTCGCATCTTGCAGGACCTTTAACTATCCCAATCAATTCATGCATGATGTATCGACATTGTCCTTATTTTTAAAAAAGAGCTGAAGTCAAATATTGGTAGTTATAAGCCGATATTGACTCTATCTATCATATCGGAAATTTTTGAAAGAGTACTGTACAACAGGATACATAGTTTAAGTGCTTTTGAAAATCTTCTACAATGAAATTCTTATTCACTACCGCTGAAACGTTATTTAGACATCTGCATCAGATATTCAGGTGGTATTATTTAATTCGTTCTCGAAATTATTCAAAAATTGGTCTATATGCGTCGTCTTGTCTTTTTATGAATTTTGGGTATACAATACATATACGAAATTTCCGGATTTTTATTGTGTAATGCTCAATACTAATTTTTTTATCTATAAAATTCAAACAAAAATGACGAGACTAAGTGGAAAACAGAAACATGGGAGTAACACAATCGAAATAGGAAACTATACTTTTGAAGTGATAGATACATTTAAAAACTTAGGAGTAACTATTACAAGCGAAGCGATGGCAGCAGGGATACAGAGATAAGAGAAAGAGTAATTAATATGAACAAAACCTACCAGGTAAATGGAGGACTATTAAATGGTAAAACATTGCAAAAAAAAACAAAAATGATAATTTATAAAATTATAATACAATCAATACTCTTGTACGCGGCAGAAACAATGATAATTGCAAAGAAACAAGAGGAAGATCTGAGAATACAAGAACAAAAATACTAAGAACAATACTAGGCGCGATAAGAACTGACAATAGTGAATACAGGCCCAGAATAAATTGTGAGGTACCAAATGAGTTGGAAGGTATAGACGTGGTTAGAAAAATAAAGCAACAGAAAGCAAAATGGTTGGAACATGTGTAGAGAGCTGGGAACAAAACCATAATCTACAAGATCCTGGAGTGGCAACCGGAATGACCTCGATGGAGCTGGCGTTTACAGATAACAGGAGAAGACCAAAGAAAGAAACAAATGGAGAAACATATGCGAGAAAACATAAACCGAAGACAATGGAGACTGATCTATCCCGCACATTTTTTTTAGATCTAGAAAGCTTTAGAAGCCAACAGCACACTCGGCCGGAAACCCGGGAATATTATTTCGCATACGGTGACCGCGAATGCAGAGAAAATCAATTTTTGTTGGGCAGCACTAATTTATCACCAATAATTAAAGAAAGTAATAAAGTTTAAAAACGTCTAAAAAATACATCCAATTTGGCAAAATAAATTTATTTTGACACCTGTGTTTCCAAACCATTTTACATTAAAAACCCAACAAATACAGAAGATTATAATTTTAGCGTCTTTATATTGCCATACAAGATTTTGAAATAAGTTCTAAAGAAATTGTGAAGGTGGGATAAGGCTCACAATGTTTTAGTGTGACTTCCAATACCAACTGTTGCCTTGAAGGAGAGTAACACAACCTCGAAACGCGTCGCAAATATAATAAAAATATGTAGAACAATCAAATTTGATTATTTTACCTGACTACAAATTCCTGACAAAAACTGAAAAAAAAACGGGAATTAAATAAAGAAAATGTTAGACAGCTTTAATACGAAGAAATTTAAGTACATGCGCTAAAGAATATTAGACATATTAGAAAAAGTTTTGAAACCTTCTCTGGTTAATCACTTCGTAAACACATGATATGGAATAAACATGGATAATATACAATTATTAAAATAAATTGTTAAATTACAACTTATTATCTTCCACGTTGGTTCTGTGTTTTAAACCTTATTTTACGCAAGTTTTTTAAAATGTACACTTGCACAGCAGAAGTTTTGTGTAAAAGTTTTTGTTCAATTTTTAAATCGTACATTTTACTAGATAACTAATGTTCGCAACGAAGGACGGACGACATTTGCTAAATTGAATTTTAGTTCAGTTTGAAATAAAAGTGGTTTCTTTTGTTTACGATTCTTACAGCTTATTTTCAATTATAGTTAGACTTGCCGTTAACATTATGAGGATCATACAAACTTTTAGAAATGACTATTGCATAATGATAAATTAAAATTTTTATAAAAATGTGAAATCACTAAACACAAACGTAATAAATAACTATTGAAATTTAGTAATAAAATCATATAAGCGCGAATATAAATTGACGAAAAATGAACTTCAAAATCAAGGAAACGGATTAATTAACCAACATTTGTGTTGCGTAGAATTTCTATATAAGCTATTGCTCATCTATTTTTAAATAAGTTTCCATCCTTTTTTGACGTACACTTTATCCCTTTTTATCAAAAGCACACAATATACCAGCTTTGTTAACATTTTTTTCAAATAAAAATTCACCAAATCAATTTAGTTTAGCAGTTTTAACAAATTTTGTCATATTTCTACGCGTACGTCTAAGTGACAAGAGGAAAAGGAACATGATTTCTGTACAATAAACAATCAGAATCTTAACGTACACAATTTCTTTTAGAAATTTTCGGAAAAGAGAAAGAATGGCAGAGCTGTTATTGGGATGAAATCCATCGAAATTTACAAAAATTCATATTTAAATTTGCATGTACTATCGTACAATCAAAACGTCATAAATTCCTCCCCTAACTAACAAGGGAAATCACCCAATACAGTATTGAATTGCGATTGACGTCTTTTGCCTTTGTTGGGGAAACCGAACCTTATTCTTTTTTTTAAATAATTTTGTAGCGTTGCTTTGTTAACAACATAGATGTCAGGTTCGTTATTGAAAAAAAAAATGATATACAGAATAGTATTTCTTTTCATTGATTTGACACGTTTGACAAGTGAGAATCAAAGAAACCAATTCCGTTTTTTTTTTTTTAATTTAGTGTATATAAGCAAAATTAAGGCCGATTGAGTTTTGCGTTTATAACAGAAGATGTTACAATAGGATCGAATCAGTTTCTTTTTCTTTGAATTCGTTTTGTGTTTTGTAGTTTCTAACGTCTTTTTTTTGTTTTTTGACAATTCGAAGTTAACCACAAATGATTCCCATATATCTAAATTTTTAATAAATCAATTGAATTCGCTCCAGTAGGTTCTAAACATAAAATCGTATTTTATAATTTATAATAATACCGAATAAGGTGACACAAAATTTTAACAACTTTTATAGAAAGTAAGTCCTATTATGAATAAATGTACGAAGTTCTTGATTCTATAAAATTCTTTTATCCTACGTCTACCCGCCGGATACAATGGGCCCAAAACCATCTTCAAATTTTTACGGTAGAGCTAATGTACTCGAATTTACGGACTTTTCAAGTATGAGGTATAGCTTCATGATTTTCGCCAAAAGGAATTTTTTTGATAAATATTTTTTGCCTTACAAAAGTATTTGCGTGATTTATCGAAGCGGTCCAATGAACCCATATGTATTGTATATACACATTTTACTGTGTAAATGTATATACTGTATGTATGTAAAGGGATTAAGTTTTATACTTACTTGTTAGTAGTCGGTCGTCCACAAATTTGCGATCTTGTCTGGAATTGAACCGACTTTTACATTCCCCGAATTTAGTAGACTGAAGGAACCCCCTTATTATGCCAAATTAGAGACTTTGCGGTAATCCAATACTTATAGGCTTGAATAATATGTTAGTATTTTCCAAGTCGGAATGGTGATAAGTTCTCTCGTAATCTAAACAAAAATTATATGTTCGTTGTGGTGTCCGATTAACTATTTCAAGTTTACCTTTCTGGAAGACATCAGGTAGTTATTGGTAAGTTTGATATGTTCGATTTTCCTTACATTTAGTTTTACCTATTACAGAAAATGACGATTACAAGGACTGTGTGGATGTACAATTCACAGGTATAGCAGTAAACTCCACTCACACAAATTAATTAATTATGCGGAACGCAGCGTTCCGCATAATTAGTTAATTTGTGTGAGTGGAGTTTACTGCTATACCTGTGAATTACAGAAAATGATGCCCAGAAAAAATGGAATCTTTTTACAGCAGCAACTAAAGGCGATAATGGAAGAAATGATGGATGTTAAGTACAGTAGTTGGTATGCATCTTCTAATGATGAAGAAGTAGACGCCACCGAACGTCTTCCCAATAATGAAAGTAACAGAAGTAAACAAAAGTATTCTACAAAAGTGTGATAGTAAAGAATATGGGGGTGACAGTAATCATGGTAGAACTGATGTTAAGAATAAGTTGTCCGGTAACAAGATCCCCTCTCACCTCATCAAGGAAGATAGTAATAACACAATGTTTTACGTCTAATTCGTTTTACAAATCGAGACATCTATAATCTAGCTTCTTCTTTTTTATTTACTTTCGTGAACCTCTTCTTGAAATTACTCTGAGTTGGCCAAATGCTGATGGGAAGATTGTTTACGCACCAAGAAATGGAAGGAAATGATTTTTTCATAGTTAGAGAAGTAATGGGAGAAAAATGTTTAGCGTCATAATCAATCGAAACAGATTTCAAGACATACTTCGTATACTAACGTTTGATAATGCAAGGAAAAGACGGAGAAAAGGGAGCCGTGGCAAAGTAGCACCAATAAGACGATGTTCTGAATAATGGACATAACGTTAAATTATAGAACCTAATTAATAACAATCATTTCATTATTATTAATTATGTATGTTTCCTTTTTTCATTTTTGCCCCTATTTTGCTCTTTGCAAGACGATTTTTCATACACTTTGTAGCCATTTTTATATTACTTTATTTTGTTTGGATTCCATTGGGTGTTTGAAAACATCTCTTTTTATGAAGGAAAAGAATCTCTGAAGGATGATTTGATATTCTGACATCTGAAAGACAAAAGAGTATTTCCGAATTATAGAAATGGCAAATTTATTAACACGATGCATCATCTATTCTATTTTGTAATGAAATTAATTACAAAATAGAACAACATATAAGTCAAAAAAAGCTTTTTTAAATTTCATAAGATTATTTCCATTTTTTACAGGAAATGTAACATGTAAGTAATTTCAACAATCACTCGGTTAACACGTTAACAAATACGAATTAAAAAACCACCTTATTGAAAACAAATTCTATATTTTCGAGTACGAATACATCAATCATTCCGTGCTCGATAAAAATATCGTCGTAAGAAATCGAAGTATAGACAAATAAACCTTGACAATAAAAGAGAATCGAACGCAACAATGTACGGGTGAAAATTTGGAGCAAGCGCTCACCCCAGGGCAGGTGACACATGGGTTCCGTGTGTTTATGCGTGCTTTCAATTTTTGCAACGATCGGGCCGTTCACCATCAACACATGCCGTTTTTTTTCCTTGTTTCGGGACAACGATGCCTGTTTTTCGAGCGAAATCATCGAAAAACGATGAAGTACCACGCGGGGTAGTGGGAGAGGGTCGGTATTTAGCCTACGGTTACGATATGTCTCGGTGAAAATTGAAATAAAATACTAGAAAGAGATTATGCTTTAAAATTCTATATTAACAATATTGTTAAAGGTTATTTATTAATTAGTTATACCATATCGGGCTCGTTTTTTATATTTTATAACCTGCACGTTCCTCAGCCTTAACCTCAATATTTTTTCCTTTGCGAAGACGTCTAAACTCGTAAATCTAGATACACAGGTTTCAATAGATTGTTTCAATTTTACGTAAAATTGTATAATATCCAATATTTCTTTGTAAAATGAGTTAACACTGCACAATTTCTGCTACAGCACACCTATCGTAATTTTTAAAATAAGTCTCGACATGACGCAAATCCCATTTAACTAACTATATTTCTTACCGTTTGAGTATTTGAATATTTTTATTGAAGAGGTCCCACTCTCGCAAGCGTAACCGTGACGGTTGGGCCTGTTCTTTTCCAGTTTCAGATCGGGAACCAAATCGTTTAGATCAATTTGTTTGTAAAAAAATCTGCCATGTTAATTGGACGGCAAAATCGCAGAAATTATCTTCAACTCAATTTTTGCTTCGACACAATCACATGGTAGGTAATCCAGAACAATGTTGAGATGTTTTACCTACAGAAAGCGCATATAGTTCAAAAAGCAAAAATAATCATTTGGTTCAACAGCAGAACTCTATACCGTTGATTGCTTTGGTTTCATTTGATTTAGCACTAGGAACTCAAGAACTCTCTTTCGTGTATCATTGATCACTGAATATATTTCTACAGTTTGAAATTATATCAATACCCAACTGCTTGTCAGTTTAGAACGTCAACATGTACTTATCCTTTTCTTATAACTAGCAAACTATATTCCTTTGTTTTATTACATTTAAAAGCGTTTAGCGAATACTTGAAGTAAACCACCGATAAACCTTAAACTAATTCATCCATTTCATTTTATTACCAACTATTACGAGAGTTGTTGTTTGAGCTATTTCCATCGTTTATGGAACTTTTGTATTCCGACATCTCGTCAGTGAGTCTACTGTCGTGTTCAGGGTAGCGCTGCCATTAACTCAATCATTTATCGGAATATAACTGTCCCATGAAAATAGCGTATACAACAACTCCACACTACACTATCCTTCATCGCCAACAATAATCGATCAAAAATTGTAATTATTTATAATTAAAGAAGTACCATTATAAGCGCAAATACATGTACTATCAACGTTATAATTTTTTATATTGAAATCACATATGTGATATGTTTTATAAACGTATGAAAGTTAATCCAACTCAATAGAACGTCGTGCAAGATTTCTTGGAAGGAAATCTCAGCCTATTAATTTCGTGGGTAAATAGTAGCTTTTGCAAAATTTTAATCGACATTCATCATTGTCGCAATATCACAAAGCAAGAAAGGAAGATAACGGAAGATTTCGTTGAATCCGTACCTCTATTCGAGTATTGTAAAAGTAGCAAATGGGAAATGTATGACTGTATGTGACGAGCAAATCTTAGTTCAAAAACATCGGAAAAACTGATATTTTTCGAAATCAGAGATATTCAGTATCAAGGTAGTTACATATCACGTGAAGTCCAAACCTCATAGAAATGTTTGTTTCATGTTGGCAGGTAAAGAGCAGCAAATTATTGGAACCCAATATTTGTGTTGACATCTTATGTTGTAACCAACATATTCTAAATGGCACCTGGTGTTTTGACATTTTGTAGCGTAAAATCTATTCACATATAACAAAAGTTGTTGGAGGAATTCAAACAGCTATTTACAAACCGTTGTACTTCAAGAAATTTTAGAAAACTTCAAAGATTTCAAATATTGAATGAGAGATGCGGAGTACAACTAATCTGAGTAATACAAGTGCACTTGTTTTCGTACATTCTAATACGTTCCTTATACTTCTACGACAAAATGGTTTAAAATGAATATTATTACAACATGGTTGCATATATCAAAAATATTCATATAGAGTAGATGTGTTAATTAAAAATATCATGTCGGCTTGTGTAATTCGGCAACTAACATGACTATAAATAGAAATGAATAAAGAAAGCGGCAACCCATTTACTGCAATGGATACAATTACGACGGGAATGTACATTTTATGTCTCTATCCGTAGCAACATCGAAACACCCAGTACAATATAATTGTACACCTACATCGGTAAGATATGCTTCCGAAAAAAAATTACCGAAAGGTAATACAACGCTTAATATCCCCCAGGATTAGGTATTTGGGATGAAATATTCAAGCCTTATTTTTCTCCGCTGCCACCTCTTACACTTCACCCCCTTCGTTCCGCGTTCGCTACCTCGCGTTGGCCGATTCAACGTCGGCTACCACCCCCGGATTCTTTCCCCTTCGGTCTCTCTCCACCTCGCGGAAAAACCTCCACGTCTTCGCCCTCCGTTCCGGAGGGATGCAAGGACTAATTACGTTAGGGGTTTTTAGGCAGAATTACTTATCCTTAAGGGACGGAAGGGAGGCGGAAAGAAGAAGAAGAAAGAAGAAAACGCGTCTTGTTCCCCTCCTACTTCTTACCGTCGATTTTTGGACGGCACCGTAGAATTGCCGTCTACGCGCTTCCACCCCTTTCAAGACGCCAGCGTAAGGACGGAAAGGTTACCGGTAAAAGGGAAGATTCCTTTCGCCTTGAAGATCGCCGAAGACACGGCGATGTTTTGCGAAGGCTCTCCTCGATAGCGCTAACTGAGGAAAACGTTTCGCCACTGCGCTCTCAGGTGGGGGGGAGGGGGAGAAGAATGAGTGAAAAGGGAGCGTCCAGGGATGAGGCAGTTGAGTTGGAGGTGGAGGAAAAAGTTTCGAGGAATTATAAATATGTAATGAAGAAAGAAATGCCGTAGGCGTTACGTGATGCTGCTGCTTGGTTCTTCTGTTGTCTTCTCTTGTTTCTCTCTTTTAAGGGGACTTCCTCTTACTTAGATTAGAATGCCTTTAGCATGAATAGGCACGTTAGGAAATTGTTTGTAATCTGTTTTATTCATACTGAATAGCTTCTAAAATTCATAATTTGTAGGAAAACGTCGAGAAGTCGAGTCATTCTTTGATTTTTTTATAATTGTTGAACAATCAAGTCAACTTTGTCTATTGGAGCAATTGATAATTGATAGTGAGTCGTTCTATAAATGTATAGGAACAATAGTTTCCTTTTTAAACTTCTTTCTTAGAAAATATACATACTGCATTTTACGAAGACTCCAAAACTTGTTAAAAAATGTTACATAACAGCCACGAACACGTTAAAATTATGGTAAAGCTAATCTGTAATCTACGTAACATAGCAAAGGTATGCAAGTGTTTTCTTAATCTTTTACATGTGTTGTTTTTATTATTTTAGATGTAGGTTTCGGTGAGATATAGGCAACATTCAAATTTTAGTATCGTAATACATTGTTATATATATGTATATTGCTTAAATTTTTAATATAATTTCTGTCACCAATACTATGTGTGTCAGATTATGTGGATCACTTCCTTAATAATTCGTTGCTTATAATTTATTTCTTTCTCCAATACTTTTACATTTTGGAAATTAAATTTGTGCTCCATAGCAATATATGCATAGATTCCCTTATTGAGATATATGTAGTTGTACACATACGCAATTAGTCTTGTAAACGGGTGTTCTATGTGGAAATCAACTGTTTGATGTTTGAGAAATGTTGTTTGTTTTTATGTGCTATTTGAATGTCATGTTTTTAATTTTCTTCTAAGAGTACAGGGTATTAACTGTAGTGTTCTTGTATGGTAATTGATTCTTTCTTTCATGACTTTATTTATATATTGCTATGGGCAATTGTTTTTAGATAATCCTTCTTTTATATAATTCCCGTTAGTTTGTAAAAATTCTTAGTCAGTTTGTTTCTCAACCTCAGCAGCAACCGTTCATGGTAAGTATCAAATTTTTCAAGAATGTTTTGCTTAGAATTTTTTGAAACAAAAGAACACAATCGTCGACATATCGTTTAAGCAAGGGTATATAAATGTTTAGATTGTTTATGATTTCATATTCTAACTCTTCCAGTACCAAGTTCGCAACCACTGCCAGGATTGAAAAGCCCTTCACAGTACTAAAGATTTGTATACAGATTTGATTATTGAAGGCAAACTCATCTTGATTTAGGGTGATATGAATTTTGAGATTCTTCTATCTTTTTTTGATTGAGTCGGTTGCCAAGCCTGTGGAGATATAATAAATTGTTAATTGTTGTGGCTTTGTTGATCTTTTAAAATCTGATGATCTTGGGGGATACCGCCACACTGAGAAATTACGAGGTTACCAAAAATTTGTCTGGTGGTTACCAATTAAGTATGGATAATGGTTGCATGTTGTTGGAACCAAAGATTATGAAGATCGACAAAGTTTCAATTGTTCAACAACAAAGGTTTCGGGCATATTAGTTGTTCAGGCTGTCATTGTGTTCTTCCTGTCATCGCCGAAAGAAGTAAGACTCAATTAAACCACCACCACTCATTTGGCTATTTGATGGTCGTTCGTGCAGTTGATAAAGGTTGTCAGTTGTTCAATATCTGCAATTCTGTCCGTTCAGATGGAAGTGAGCCTCATACCATTAGATAAGATTATTAATGAAATCGGTGTCGTCATTAATCTTTTCAATCGTTAACTTACAGAATTGTCGTCGCGCAACGCAGTCTAATGGTTACAGTTCCTGCACAACTTGAATTTTGTAAAGATGAAACTTTCCTTGCCGATATGTCGGACTTCATGTAACTGACGCCCGAACAGCTTCACTGCTTTCCGAGGTTCCTTGGGATTCTGAGAGTTTCCTTTTTAGAGCTGAATTCCTTATCTATGTATGTATTCACGGTGTTTCATGATGGAACGGTATTATGGTATCCTACATTGTAATTACGTCGAAATACTAGTAACTGTGCACTGTCGGTTGCTCCTTTCACTACCACATTCAATATTACCAATTTCCCTCTACTATCCTGAAAAACAATTTATTTATTATAAACAAGCAACCAAGTTATATGTTAGAAACGTCAAGTTTACGAGCAACACTTAGACTACTAAATACATATTAAATATATGAAGTATTTCCAGCTGCCGTCACTACACAACGCATAATTCTAATTGTTTTTGCATCATTTTAATAATACTCGCTAAAGTAAACATAATACATTCAGTTATATTTTTTATCCAACCTCATACCCCATCGCGGAATGAAATCCTAACCCGCGGCCACCCCTTACTCAACGTTCGGCACCCCTTAAGTGCGTACGTTCTTCTTGCGACGTGTAACGCATCGCGTCTGGATGGTAAAAAAAATTGTGGGTCCCACGTGCCTCATACTTTACCACCGATAAAAGGAAGCTTTAGTTCGGCACACTGCGGAGACGCTCTGCGGTTTTGACGCTGTAAACTAATGCTGAGATGTCCGAACGACAGCGAAAAAAACGTGGGGGTGACTCACCCTTATTATTCGCCTGTATAGAGGAGAGTCACCCTTTTTTTTTCGCTCCGCGTCGCGGATTATTTTTAATTTCTTAAAAGTGACGACGACGACGACAACGACGTCGGTCGCCGCGACGGCCCTTCTATTGTTTAACGATAATGGATTGCCTACGCGAATGGTAAATTAAATTTCCCCGTTCGATTAATGTTGTTGCGTCGGATGGGGACTTAAATTTGTCGTTTAAGAAGGCTGAACCGGTAGGAATCTTAGCAGTGATGCTATTTGTTTTTTGCAAGAATAAGTAAACTGAAGAGGTTCCCAATTAATGGGAATAATACCATCGCTTCATTATTGTGTCGGTAGTATTACACATTGACAGGTAATCAGAGACCGGGGGGAGTGGTATGCACTTCTTTCAAGTGTCTCATTTGTAAAATTTAGGATATTCTGAACCTATGATTTAGTAGCTGAAAGTAACCAACAATCTAGAGTTTGGGTATTTTAAAGTGAAGCAAGACCAACAAAAATTGTAAATGATGTTAACGGCAACTTGTAGAAAAATTTGAACTAATGTCAAAAATAACGTAACATTCAATTCAAGTTTGCCAGTAACAATGTTTAGAGGAATAATACATTTTGTATCCTATTTCTAGTCCGTTCACAAAGCGAGCAACTTGTAGAGGATTCAATGGTGTCAGTCGATTCTAATGGCTAAATTGCTTCTAGAATTCATGTTAATTTATATTTTCTTGACAATTTCGCTTAGGCAGAAGCTCATTTCGCCTTGTTTCTAATATACTTTGTTTGTATATATATATTAACACCCCCAAATTTCGTAACGTAAACTTAATTTATAGACCTTATTTTTATATTTAAATTACAAATTAGCATAATAATGTCCAAGTCTTATTATTCACACATAAAGTTCCCTATGTACCTCAACATATTCACCAGTCTCCTTCTTATATGTATATCTCGAACCAATAATTGAAAGCGAGAAATTAATTAATATCATCTTGAGCATCCTTTTTAGACGACGAAATTTAACGATTTTTCGAAGTGCGCAATCCCCATGGTCCAGAAAAAATAACGTTTTAGATGTTCGCTATAAAGAGATATCTGTAACCGTGAGAGGACGGTAGAAAAAGCTTTGAGCGAAAATTTTGCGCGCAAGACATTAATTATATCGCACAAAGGAGCGCCTGGATTAAAGAGAAAGGAAGCAGCTAAAAGGAAGTTAAGGTACTGCTTCGTTCTACAGGGTTGTACGCATAAAAGCGGTCAATAATTTAGATTCTATTTTAATGCTTGAAAGTAAAGTGCTGTTGGAGATATTTGTTTTAAATCTACTTGAAAATATGGAATAAAATTATTGTAATTATGTGTTGATCTCATGGTTTAGCCTCCATATCTACAATGATATTGTGTATTTTTACACCAGGTGTTCAACATTGGCTTATCTTATAAATCTGAACAATACTTTTGATTTGTTTTACCCCTGTCTAGCGAGTATAGTGTAAAAATAATATCTCGAATACGAAAACGAGTTAAATTTCATTAATTAATACTATTTAAAAGGAGAAAAACCAATCAAATAAAAGAAGTTGGAATATATACTAAAGAAATAGCAAATACCCAATAGCTCTAAGCTACTTTGTTACTATTGTCCATGAATAGAAGACGAAGACCCACACAACATGAAGATCGACTACTACTACTACTACTACTACCACTATTACTTAAGAAACATATTTAGCATCACCAGATAAGTATAGTTGATGTATGATGGTATCTTGGGATTATATCGTTCAGTTTGATGTCTTATCGATTACATTTACTGTTATCTCTAACAATTAAATGATGAATCTAGATTCTGTTAGGGTACACTTGATGGATGATAAAGAGTCAGGTGGCATCCGTATTGAGATCAGCAATTTACCACAACTTCCACACATATTACTTGTCCTGCTATATGGATTGCAAAGCATCTCGTCTGCAATAGCATAAAAAGAAATTGATAATTTTATTGAAGATATGCCACGACGACACGACACACGTATGGCAATTGCACTTTGATAAGCAACGCACTACAACATTACCCCTATTGGGGTATATTTGCCTTACACGTCAATCGAACTCTTTGTTTTGGCCGCTACGATAGCTTTTTCATCTTCCTTGACTAATTACTGCAGGTGAATCTAATCCCCACTCCACGCCGCCGTGAATACCCCCGCTTCTCCAAGGAAAGCGCGCAACTGTATGAGTAACTAGGCCGGGCTAAGTTTGTTGCCCAGGGGATCCTCGTGTCGAAACCTCGGCCTGTGTAAGGTGGAAGATTTTCAAATTAAAAGGAAAATGGGCGGGCTAAACCTGTTGTGGCATAAAATTTGCTTCATTCCCTGAGAATTTTATATGTATTGTGTTATAGTATATATATATTTTTAAATGGGGGGTGAATGTAAATGAGATGACTTTTAACGCAAATAATTTAGAGAACTAAGAAGTAAATTGGATACTTAAGGACCTCAAAATCTTATTGAATCATTCCTAATAGTCAATCAGAAATAAGGTTAATTACGAATACAAAAAGGGAATTCTATTAGTAAGATTCTGTCCAAAAGAAAAGGCCCCAAATAGTAATCCAACACCATATTGAACAACAGAAATCATAGTTTCCATTAAAGGAGAAAAAGTCCAAGTCGTTCTCGTTTATCTAGCTGATACTGAACAGGATGATCATACAGCAATTTTTCAAACGAATATCCTAAGACGACGCTTTAAAATTCTACTACTACAAATGTATGGTATAATTGATGAGCGAATATATAAGTGATGATTGGCATTTATCTAGCTGTTGATAACGTTCTGTTTTCAAAATTACAATCTGTAACAAATTAATTTGTATTATGAAATTCAAGCTGGTACATGATTTCGAAGGAAGGTTGTTGGTGTAAAAATTACTAAATCATGATTACTATAACAATACGGTATTTTGTAGCTTTAATCGAAAAAAATATCAATTCGAACTCAAAAGACTTAATTTTATTAACTAATTAGAATGTCTGCATCATCCCCAGCTGCACCTTTCTTTTAATTTAGCAGCAATTGCCTTGGAAACAGTTTAATGAAATTAGAGTGGGTTCGGTTCGAAATTGAGGCAAGACTCTTCTCTTATGAGGCAAATCAAACTTTTTTCATGTAATTTGGCAACGAAAAGATCACAAGAATAGAAATAATAAAAAAAATGTTGATATGAAATATTAGTGGTTTTTAAGGGCCTCTATCTCAAACTTTACATGGCGAGCAAACCCACAGTGACCGTCAAAAAATGAGTTATATCGGAACTGCACTGCATTATTTCAAATTAGTTCGGAAATTACCACTTTGATACCCATGGTATAGAGTAAACTTTGACACGCTAAACACGTATATTTAAGAATTTTTCAATTACTTCAGCCGCTTACGGGTTTTTGATATTTGAAATTTTAAAACCATCGAAATCGGTAAAATTAAGGTAAATTTAGTTAGAAATTGGGTAAAAAATCTTGTTTAATGTGCTAAATGAAACTCCTTTAGAGCATGTTGGCATCGGAAACATCACAGGAATGGAAATATTCAGAAAAATTAAAAAAAAATTGTAATCTTTAGGGGACTTGTGAGCGAAGATTATACGAAGAACGAAACCACAAAAACCGTCAAAAATTGGTTTGCATTTTCTTTGAATTGCATTATGTCAAATTAATTGGACAATTACCAATTTGACCATGTCCTTTTCAGGATTTTGGGAGAAAACGGAAACGTGATATCGTGGTACATCAGCATTATTGTTAGCGTAAAATTGAAAGAAAATATGTTGAAAAATCATAAAGAAGGCATTCATTGTCTTAAATGAGAGGAATGGAAAATAAAATGAAATATGTATCACTAATTCCCACTGTATAGACTAAAATTCGCTCTAGTTTTTCATAACAACCTTATATGATGCGTAAATAATGAAGTTATCAAACCCAAGCTCTTTAAAGTGTGATAATACCCGGTGACATTGCCGTTTTTTTGTGTACAGAGTCACTTTCACGGCTACTAAACGCCTGCTTTTAGAGCGTCGGGTGGAACGTGATTAGGCAAATTGGGGAAAGGCAATTTGATAATTTAATTTCGATTTAAAAGAGCCCACGACGGCGTGTCGTGTCGGGCTGTTAAAGATATCCGTACGAACACTCTCTTTAATCAATTAACAGGGTAATGTAACACTAACTAGGTGATCGTATAATGTCAAAAAGAAGGTAGGTAGTAAAAAGGTATATTAAAGATGCTTTCAAGTATTAAAAGCGTTCATTTGCTTGCTAATTACGTAATATTAAAGCCGTATATTTAGATGAAAAAAAGGTACGGAATTTATATGTTTACGAAAAGGCACTCTTAATGAATTTTTGTATTAGGAAGCTTTATAGTTATTGTAACGATTGAAGAGGCGTATAGTAACACAAGTATCTCTGTAGAAAATTTTTTAGAAATCCTTCCACATTTACTTACTTTTCCTGATGTGCCAATTGTAGAAAATATTGAATAACGAGTTCGATATGTCAAAAGTTTTTTGTCCTAATTCTAATTGAACTCAGCCCTAATTTAAAATCTTGCTAACATGATTTCTCCGAAACCAAAACAGACAGCAAGCTAGGATTGATACCAATCAATTCAGCAAGCAACTTGTTGCTTGAGATAACTACCTTTATCTGGCGAGAGGACTTGATTAACAAGAAAAATGAGGAAGATACAAATTTTACCGGTGTCAATGGTTTTAAAACTTCATATGTCGAATACTCAAAAGTGTGGATTAATCGGAAAGGTTCTTAAATATACGTATTAACGTCTAAAAATTTACAATATGCCTTGCTCAAAGTGGTCATTTCCGAACTAATTTGGTATAATGCAATTCAGAGAGAATGTAATATTATTTTTTAACGGTCTTTCTCACCTCATTTGCCGTATAAATTGGCACCTAATTTCCCTAAAAATCACAACAATTTTTTTAGAATGTTTCCATTCCTATGGCCGTTTCGATACCAAATTGATTTAAAGGAGTTTCATTTAGCACATAGAATACGTTTCTTACACACTTCTAACTAAACTCATCGCCAATTTCATAACAATCTTGCTAACGTAACTTCTCCGAAATCAATCTGGGGTTAATGGCAATCGATTCAGCAAGCAATTTTCTGTCTGAAATCACTAGTTTCATATGTCGAAATGATTTACTAAGAAAAATTTTTCGCGATTTCGATGGTTCCCATTTTTGTGATATTTTCGATACCAAAATGCTTTAAAAGAATTTCGCTTAGCATATCGAACAAGAATTTTAATCCAATTCCTAACTAAATTCACCTTAATTCCTTCAAAATCATATCAACACGATAATTCCTAAACTAAAACAGATGGAATTGACAGCAAGCGAACTAACATGTAATCTGCTATAGGAAATTGCTAATTTTATCTGTCAGAAGAACTTGCTTAATAAGGAAAATGAAGAAAAAATACAAATTTTACCTATTTAGATGCATTTAAAGCTTCAAATGTCAAGAACTCGCAAGCGGCTGTAGTAATTGAAAACTTCTAAATATACCTGTTCAGCGTGTCAAAATTTATTCTGTAATATGATCAAAATTAGATGTAATTCCATTTTTGACGGTTACTATGGCTTCGCTCGTCATGTAAGGTTAAAGTCCGCTAAGAACCACAAGAGGTTTCTTTGAAGTTTTTTTGAATATCTTCATTCCTGTGACATTTTCGTTGCCAAATTACACTAAAGGGGTATTATTTGCCTCAAAGAAAAAGATTCTTACCTTAATTTCGAACTAAACTCATATTAATTCCTTTAAACTTTTTCCAACGCGATAGCTTCTAAAGTAAAAGAAAAACGCAGTTGTTGTTCATTCAAAAACTCCCATCAGTTAACAAAATTAGAATTTTTTTAATTTTAACTGGCACTTATTTTTTTTCGGTCTAGTTTTCGTAAATTACCAAATTATTATAGTGATCTTGTTCTAGTAATTTTTGCATATCACCAACCTTGTACAACTTGCTTTCCTTCCTACCATATCCTAACTCGAATTTGATTTTCCAAATTTATTCCATGGAGATGGTAATTTTAGAAAAAGAACGTTCTCAGCAGCTAAATAAATGTCAACTATAATCAATTTTATACTTGGTCAGCGTTTATATGTTATTATTGAATATCCGTATTCATGTTTAGTATCGTCTAGATCAAAGAGAACTATCTGACTTTTTTCCTATTATGGAAATTATGATTCCTGTTGCTCTATATAGTGTTGAATTACAATCTTACAATTGCAATTCAGTTCATAGTTGGTCTTATTTTTAGTATGATCCAATAAGATTTTGATATCTTTAAAAGAAGATTAACTACAATTGCATTAAAATTACTTCATTTCAAAAGCAAGCCAATTTTCTTTATACAAGGTCTCCTAGTCTCTCCCAAAAAATTATTGAGGAAAAGTTATTAAAAATGGGTATAGATATAATATCAATAAGTCTTCGGGAAGAACTAAAGAGATCTTGTAGTTCTTTTTTTACATGGAGTAATCTAAATCTTCTTTGCTTAAATTAAAAAAGAAACTTACCTCCTTCAATGATCATATTTCATACTATAAAAACTTTAGATGAGTTAGTCATGCATACGAGTACGTGTATAAAGATCATTTTATTCTACAAACTCTTTAAAAACGTAATTTCTCGCTTTTAGGGCGCCCCTTATCACCTCCAACATCATTACACCGTTTTTCTTTCTTCTAAATTATTTATTCTCCTTTTTCCTCCAACTTCTTGACTCATACTCTTCCCAATTAGTTCTTAATTGGACCATTAGCGGCCCGCGGCTGATCGATTTAACCGGGAAAACCGGGGCGAAACGCGTCCTCGCACGTGAGATGCTTTCGCCAGGGCCTACCTTTACCTACCGTCCGTCTCGTCGCGTTGCAAGGCCCGTAAAAGGAAGAAATGACATCGTGATATCTGTGTTGCGTGTTCGCTGGCACCTGCTGTACAGTTGCTATAGTAACACTCATCCGGGGATGGAAAAAAAGCGAGGGTGAAAAAAAAACGTGGGGGTGACTCAAATAAAAAAAGCGGATCAATATTAACTCTTTTCCGCCTGGCCCTTATTCCTTTGCTCGTGCCTTGCTTGCTCCGGCCTTGTACTTGAAGCCGAGGAGCTCGTCTACATGGTTATACTGTCTTTCTAGGAGCTTAGAAGGAAGTTGGAAAGTGCTGTCCAGAAGGAAAGCAAAGGTAATCTTAGTCCTACAAGAAGATTGATATTGTCACTGATTTTGAACGTTTCAAATTTGATACTGAAACTAACTAAGAGATGTACATCAGTGTGTGTTAAGATCTCGTAAACGGTATCGAGTGAATTATAGACTAGAAGTATAAAATGTCACGAAAATGGCAATTGATCGCCACTTAAATTGCTAGTCTTTACATCCGTTGATGACTGTGACATCTAATTTTCAACCAAAAAGGGAGAATGACACCAGGGTTATATCTACTTGATTAACCATTAACACTTCTCAAAATCATTACAACCTCGTAAATCACGCAGTCTCACATGCAATCCAAGGTGTGACTTCTGTATGAATCTAACGATGTTCTTCGTCGCCATATATTCCAATTTAATAGCTTTACGTATCATCTAGGTAGCACATTAACGTATCCACCTATTTAATTGCAAAGGATACGTTGATATGCTGCGCTATTAATGTTTTTAGGGTAACCAGATAAGATCTACCGTTAAAACATGACTTTTTTTTCGGCCCACGTCAGGCATGTCAGAAGCATATTTACTTTACAGCTCGTTATAATTAGGAGAGCGGATGTTTTTCGACGCTTGATTATCAATTAAATGGAGTAATTAGGTTTGCTTCTTTTATCTAGCAGTCGAAAAAGGAGCTTTAAATTTGCGCTATTGCATTAGAATCGTGTGAAATTTAACATATTCTCGATTTTGGTTATTAGTGCTGGTGTTTTCGTTTGATAAAGGTAGGTTGGACTTGTCCTCGCCATATTCATCTTTATTATAACAATTAGGATAAGATATGTATACGTGTACATATATCTTCTTAGTGTGGTATAACTAGCAAAGATATTATTCAAAAAAATCCTCTATATTAAAAACCAACACAGATAAATAAATAGTCACTGGTATTCTAGAAAAATTTATACAAAGACAAGGAATTATAAGTTTTAAGGAAATCAAAAATTTCATAAAAGGCTCCGTAATCAACACTATTAACAATTCCTATTCACCAATTATATCATCAATGGAACAACACCGCAAACGAATAAATTTTATTTGTTTCATATTATCTCAAAAACAACTAATAAGCCCACGTCCTGTATCAGAATGATGGCCTCCTAAAAAAATACACACGACGCAGTATACCCTAGCATACCTTCAAGTACAATCCCGGTGCCAACAGTGTAAAGCATGCAATACCGAAGGCCTGCACATTGGAATGCCTTAAAGGACCTACTAAATCTATAGAAGAAATACACGTGCCACCATAATTAGTACCTACAGAAATAAGCTTAATAATTCGCAGAACAATAATAGAGAATTTTAAAATAGACACCATATTAGCCTTCTCTGAAAATAAAGTATATAACCAACATGACATTCAGATCATTCACAATATCACACATTAACATTATATATTGGAACATTAACAATTGCCTAAGTAAAAAACATCTAACAAATGATTACATTGTAAAGAATGTTATTCATTGTGGAAAGTACAAGTAACACAAGCTATCGCAATTGGTCAGTAATACTAAGAAATTAATTGAGTTTCTTTTTAAACACTCTGTGTATTGCAAAATAATATCGATTGTATACTCTGTTAAGCCTCAGTTACGGCTGTCACTTTGGTTTATACCAACGTTTCGTCGAATAATCGCCTACCATCTTCAAGATAGCTGAACTAGATGATAGAACTAGCCGATTCAATATTTGTAATATAAAGAATATTTCTTAAATCAATTTCAAACAACCCTTGTAAAAACTAAAACATTAAAAACCGTCTTCTTCCGAACTATCACGGAATAGAAAAGAACCAAATGATCAGAGCAACCCGTCGTTTTTTTTGCAATCCTTTTCGCCTACTTTTACCCTTTTTTTCCACAAACGGTATTTACCTGCAAGGGTATTTCACCGTTCCTCTGCCTTATATACGGTCGTATCTGTTCAAAACCACCCGTTATACCCCGAAAAATGTAGGGCAAATTTGTTTCAGCGGTTTCCTGGTAAAGAACGACATATGCTAGTCATTATATTTCTGTATCGGCAACTGGCGACGTGTGTCGATCTGCTTCCGAAGAAAAACGCAAGGATGCATGGTGTATTGTGTAGAAACCTACCGCAAAAGCTATAGCAATAGTGTAATCTCTTAATAACTTTTTTTAATTATTATTAAATTGTTACTTTTCCATCGGCTATAAAAATTCTTCAATTTAGTATTTTTGTTTCTTTTCTGTATCAGGATTTTTCAATAACCTTGTCCGATTACTCCATGTAATTTTATTTTACTTGTATCGCGCTTCGGGGTTATATTAATTGTCTAATTAAAATCGATTATTTACCAGACTGAAAATTCCCGATACAAAGAAGGAAAGAATACTAAATTGAAGAATTACTACAGTCAATGAAAAAATAACAATAGAATGAAAGTCTGGCTGAAATATGGCATATGAAAGTCAAGAGGCTCATCCTTCTAGAGAAGAATACGAAACGAATACACCCAAGAACAGAAAGAACTTTGTAAGAAATACTCCAAGACACATTCCAGCCAGGGTAGAAATCAACAGAGATTGGTTTCCAAGCGAGATGGTGATAAAAGAATTCTGTTCCAAACTTCATAAAAATTAAAGCTAAACAAATTTAATTGTCCGAAATGTATCTCCAAATATCATAATTCTGTAAACAAATTCTAAATATTCATATTGCAGAAACGATTTTTTTATAATATAAACTAAAATCAGAAATATCCATAAGTAACTCAAATTCATTAATTTTTTATCGCAATACACTGCGCGACAATTTTTGAATAGATGAAATGGAACATATCAACTGATTACTAAGAAAAAAAAACAAGTCTAACAGATTCACAGGTATAGCAGTAAACTCCACTCCACACAAATTAATTAATTATTCGGAACGCAGCGGTTCGAGACCGACTCGGTAACACTACTGACAATGGGAGTCCACATGCTCTCGAAACGCTGCGTTCCGAATAATTAATTAATTTGTGTGGAGTGGAGTTTACTGCAATACCTGTGAATTATACAACCACACAGCCCTTGCAATCGTTATTGAAGTTTAACAAACTACAACGTGTCCAAAATAACAATTTAACTAATGTAGATTGACCACAAACTGTTAAGTTGATTCTAAGCTTTGGACCTAGCTTCAGTTTTGAAACTAATAGTTATAAAAAAAATCCAATAACAAAAATAATTTTTATGATTGAAGCTCATCAAAAACCTAATGCAGAGTATACAAAATAATATAAGATGCGGATTAGTTGATATATTAGCAAATTACAGACAAAATAACAACATACACAAAAAAGCACCACACTATATCAAGTAATAGCGGAAACCAAATTTCTTTAAAGAAACACCCAAACCTATAGACGAATATACAGAAAGATTGAATAATATTCTACCAGAAAAAAATATACAAACTAGTTAATCATAGTCTACAGACAAAATTTAGAAACTAGTCAACTCATTAGTTAAAAATTTGTGGAACACTCAAAATAATTTCTCAAGAACAAGTTGCCGAACTCAAAATTAATAATTCACGATCAAATAAAATTTATGGCCTACCAAAAATGCACAAGCAGAACATCCGATTGCGACATATTACCAGCAATATTTAACCTACAACGTACGTATTGACCAATTCTATAAGTAAAGTTTTTAGAAAAACTAAATACAGTACCAAAAACTTATGTGAATTTTGCCAAATTTATTAAAGGCCAACAAATTAGCTCTAATGCAGTGTTACTATATACAAATATTCGGACAGGGTTGGCAAACGACGCAATCAAAACAAACCGGAGGATTCAAAAAAAAACACAACCCAGAGAAACTTAAAAATAAACATAATAAATATGCTAATAATGCAGAAATAAAGACACAACGCACTTTCTTACGTCCCTGTTCTCTTAGAAATAAATAAAAAATACATGAAAACAAAACATTCAAATAGCACATAAAAACTTCAAAACAAACGAACGTCATTGCTCAAATATTAAACAGTTGCTTTTCATAGATAAACAAATAAACAACATTTACAGGGTCGATTGTGCTGATTGCCATAGTGTGTACATCAGACACATCAATATCTTAATAAGAGAATGTCCGCACATAAGTATAGTGTAAATCAAAATAGGGACGTAGATGTTACAGTTATAGCTAAACATACCACTACGACGCCTACTATGGGGCATAATTTAATTTCGAAAATACTATTGCAGAAAGAAATGAATTATAAGAAACGATTTATGAAGGAAATTATCCACATAAAATCTGACACAAATAGCATTAATGATAGAAACGATATTAAAAATTTAAGTAATACACATAACAAAGCACTACGTAAAATTTAAATGTTACCTATATCTCACTGAAAAACTATACCTAATATAATAAAAATAACGCATATAAAAATGGAAAAAGTGATAAAACAGCCATATTCGCTATGTTAAGCAGCTTATAGTATAATTGTGCGTGTTGTGGCTGTTGTCTAGTATTTTAATATAAGTTTTTGAAGTTTTGAGTTTAAATAAGTTGTTTTTGAGTAAGAAGTGCAATATGCAAATTTTGTAAAAAATAACATTTGTTCAGATTTGCAAAAAAGAACTAAATTATTCCTACGTATTTGTAGGACGACATTTCTAAGGTTAGCATTATTGCCTTGAAGAAAGAGTAACACAACCCCGAAACGACTCGCAAGTAAAATAAAATAACTCCCGTCTGTAGTTGTATGCATACTTGATCCACACAGTAAATTTTAGGCAGCAATTTCCGTTGCGTTTTCTAATTATGTAAAGGATGATAAGGGATGCTATTACGAATTTCGAGGGGATGATTTGATTAAAATTCCAGATAGTAGTGTTTTATTACATACAACCGAACGTTTAGTAAATAACATTTAAAATGGAATACTTACAATCTTCTCTAAGATAGATATTTATTACGTAGGATAATTGGTTAGTAAATTTAGTAAATACAAGTAAATCGGTGTTCACCAATAACGACGATTTTAAACCCATAGCATGTTAGCCACTTACAAGATAGAAACCTGTTGGTCTGTAAGATAATTGATTATTATCATTACATTTTGCTTGATCTAATAAAATCGGCATTTTTATTTAATAACACTATTAAACTTTTCTATAATAAGATGACTTTTTATCACTTAAGAAAATTAATTATGTGTCCAATATTTGGGCATTAGGGACAATGAAGGATTTTATCATTTTTCTCTAAATATTTCAGTATTTATTTGGTGAATATATTCAAAATAATCAAACTCTGCAAGTAAGCATGTTACCCAAGGTGTAAGCATTAGTCATGGTAGTTGAGGAACACACAAAATTTAATCTTTGGCGGGTCACCCATATTCATTTGATATGTTTTTAAAGTATTTTTGCATGAAGTTAGTTCTGTTTGTTTTGTCTTCTTGTACGTTTCTGTTTTGAATGCCATATATTAGTTTCAATATTGATGTGATGTAAGTATTACGTGGTATATTGACTTTCTCATATCATCCAGAATAATATTTAATAGTGCGTTTTTGGTGACTAGTGTATTTATATGTTTGTCCCATTTTAAGTTGTACTGTTAATTCTAAGTATTTTATATATTTTGTTTGTTGTATGGATTGGGTATTGAAAACTATACTGAAGTTGATGAATACTTACTTTTTTGAAAGACCATATATTCTGTTTTCTTCCCTTTAATTGTTAACAGATTTTATTGGTATACACTATACACATACTGTCTGCATATACATATTCTCTCTTTTCATATCGATGTTAAATGCATCATTGGTGCTATCTTATGTAAAGTATTGGGGGCAAATTTCCGCCTTGCGGTATGCCATACGAGGAATGTCTCCCTAAGTTTTGCATACTGGGATATAGAGGGCGCCACTAAAAATTAACCTTCACTTTCAGTTAACTTAAATCCAAAGTTCCGGTACTTGTAGTGGTGCAACTACAACGAACTGTCAAAGTTATTAAGTAAGTTGAAAAATAGAATTAAACCGAGAACATTTTCACGTAATAATCTTTTATAATTTTCCAGGACTATTATCTCAACAGTAATGCCTCGCCGACTTGGTCTCTGTTTTACACAATGAAGCACCACATCAGTCAACAACTTCTGATTAGTATAGAGAATTCAAATGTGGACGGGTTAGTCTTAGCGACGATCCAAGAGCAGGTGCACCTAAAACGGCAGTCACATCGATCATCAACGATGATCAACATGTCCCATGATCATCGCGAGATTGAGACGTCATTGGGAATTTCAAAGAAATCAATTCAAAAAATTTTGCATGAAGAATTGTGTGTAAAGAAATAGTTTCCCGTTGGATGCCACATTTCAACTCTAAACCGCTTCTACGCTGAAAACTCTCAAAACATGTGCAACATCGTCAGTGGTAATGAATCTTAGATTTACTCATAGGGCCAGAAAATTAACGCTGGTTGTCTGTATGGGTGTACCGAGGCAAACAAAAGCCGACAAAAGTCATCCGTTCTCGAAGTGTCTCCGAAAAGATGGTTGCGCCATTCGTTTGGAAAGCAGGTCGTGTAGCAACTATTTCTCTACATGAAATGAATATGCCACGGCCCCCTTATTTCTCTACATGACTAAAGAAGTGTTATTCTCGATTAGTATACAACCATTTATTTACCACAAGTCATTGCTGAGCTTCGACAAACCAACTCCGAACGACGAATCATCTTCCACCAAGGCTATGCAAGTTTGCACACAGCACGCAAATTGAATTTTTAACGCAACAAAACGTCGAATTGTTAGACCATCCTCCGTACAATCCGAACCTAAGCCCTAACGACTTCTTCACTTTTCCGAAAATCAAGAGCGAACTGGGTGCTCAAAGGTTCCAGTCGTCAGAAAGAGCAGTCGGTGCTTTCAAAAACGCAATTTTGACTGTACCAGCAAATGGGTGGAATAACTACGTACAGAGTTTGTTCGCGTTCATGCAAAAGTACGTTAATCTTCGTGGAAAATATTTCAAAAAACAATAAAGTCTTTAAAAGCTGTCTACTGTTTTATTCCAGTTCTATAGATAAAACTTAAAGGACAACCTTCGTATTCTACAGTTAATAATTGACTCTCTACTTTATCTGCTATTGTTGTTTGGGTTGTATTCATGAAATAAGTTTTTATCAAGCTGTTTTGGCGCATTTGATTCGTATGTTGATCAGTTTTTTCATCAAATTTATATTTGAAATCGTATAAAAATTCCTTTTCATATCTATAAAGATTTCTATGACTATCTCCTTTTTTATCTATTTTGGATTTTATTCTATTGAGTAATTATATTACTGTTGATATAATCCTCGAGCTTTTGTTAAAAGTATATTGCCTTCTTTGAATTATTTTGTTTGATAGCAGGTATTCACTTAACTGTGTTTGTAATTTTTTTTCTACTGTTTTCGATAGCATGGATAATATGCATGTTGGTCTATAATTTTCAGGGTAAAGTGTGTTACTATTCTGATTTATAGGCATAATTTACGTTCACTTTAGGTATTGCGAAAATATTACAATCTTTACTGTGCTGTTAACTATATACTTTATAAGTTATCTTCCTCTCCTGGTACTTTATTGTCTTTCAACTTTACTATGTTTTCTTTTGTATTTCTTCGTCATTTAATTCCCGTTATTTAGAATTGTGTTGTTAGTTTGGAGGCGTTTCTCGTTGTTGTTGCCTTTCTTTAAATTTTGCAATTTGTTTCGTCGCTATGTTCGCAACGTACTTATTTATTTGTCCCGTTATCTCATACGATCTTATTGTTACTTCTTTCTCCATTTCCTGGCTTTACTTGCTCCCTATACTCTTCTAGCCATTAAATTCCATGTTTTTGATGTTTCGGTTCTGTATGTCTCGGATTTTCTTGTATAATAATAATTTTCTTTTGCATTCTTTATCATATATAATGCATGTTTGTTTGGCCCCAAGTAGGCATTTCTATAATTTTCAATGAGAAGATATTTTATATGTACTAATGCAAATCAACAATAATCGGCACCCATTGACGGAGGCTCTATGCACAAATAAACGTATCTTTTACGTAGAGGAACAAATTGTTTCCGGTATTGCAAATTTAGAGTTTTTTACAGAAGTATTTACGTATGTATATATCTTGAACAAATTCGATATAGGAAAAAATTAGGTTCCCCCCTAATGCTTTTAGTAGGAGGCTCTTAGGAAATAGTTAACAAGCAGATTGAAAGAGGTATGCTCATACAAAATGGTAATTGTGAAGTAGGATTGTTTTTAGGTGGTTAAAGTAATTACTGGCATTTCCAAATATGCAGTAATGTTATCATTGGAATTTTGTCCACGATCTTACCGAAAACAAGTTTTTGAGATGTTACTTACTTATTTCTAGCATTTCATTACTTTTATTATTAATCCACGAACTATCAAAATAGTTCTGCAATAAGCATATTTCTTTTGTTTATTAAATCATTTAAAATTGGGCTGTTATATTAAAAACTTCAAAAATATTTAAAATCCAATTTGATCTAAACGATAACTTTCAAGTTAAAAAATTTCAAGAAACACATTCGTCAAATCCGCTTATTATCAATAAATCATTTTCTAATTTATCCTAAAGAGTAGTATCAAGCCTTATACATACAAACCTTTTCCTTTTTCCATATACCGGCGATCTACATCAGTTTCTCGATATCTATGCGCCCTGTGGGGGTAGAAAAGTCTGGGGTTAAAGGCTCGCTACCCCACGTTCGCTGAGAGTTCACCCCACGGAAGAGTTATATCGATCTTATGTCTTACCCATAGCAGTACCGATAGGGTTACCCCACGCGCTTTTTTTCTTCCCTAACGTTTCATATTAGGAGCGCTGGCTGAAATCGATATTTGCATTTTTTATAGGCCCGAAACGGCGAGATTTTAACACGAACGAAACGCTGTTATGTTCCTGATACGTTTAGTAAAAAAAATCGTGCGAGTTGGCGAGGAATTTACAAAGAAACGTAATTAGTACTGGACAAAATGAAGGTAACATTGTGTTGCGATCGTATTTTCTTTGAAACGAGTTTGGAGATTAGCGATTGATAGTGTTATTAGAATATAGTTTAGATCATCGGGTT
Organism: Trypoxylus dichotomus; assembly: GCA_023509865.1. Taxonomy (NCBI): domain Eukaryota; kingdom Metazoa; phylum Arthropoda; class Insecta; order Coleoptera; family Scarabaeidae; genus Trypoxylus; species Trypoxylus dichotomus. The sequence continues at coordinate 28,295,940 of CM042081.1, forward strand.
CTATGCTTGTTTTTCTTATCAACCAATCGTAAAAGAATTAAGTTATTAATAAAATTTAATTGTCTGTATTGAATAATTATTCATAACAAAAAACTTAAAACTAATTATAAAGCATTTAGAAAGAAATATTAGTAAAACAGACAAGGGGCGATTCCGAACACGGATATTGAAAATAAATACAGAACTTTAGGAACATGTAGATCACATATACACTACTGTAAGTACAAGATAGATTATATTTTATTATAATTCCTCTGTAATATTCTGTGTATACGTAATAAGCCAACTGGCATTAGAATATTAAACATAACTCCTCTTCAGGCAGTTTCAGATAAGTAGTTTTTCGAGAATGTTTATAAAATATGAAAATAGACGACACGGACATTTTAATCTAATGAAGAATTTAGTTTGTATTCAGCTTTCGTATTGCAAGCAGTGAATAGTGGAGAATTTGTGCAAAGTGTCTTAAAACAAGGTATTAGACTGGACGTTGGAAGATTGAAAGACGAATCTAAATATCTCACCTTTGGTTCAAACAGAAGAACATTTGTCCGTAGATCGCAACGGGAACGAGCACTTGAATCTTGTATTATAGCAACAATAAAACATAGGATCAGTCGTGATTTGGGGTTAATATGGTGGTATCTCTATGGGCAATTTGGTCAAAATAGATGGTATCCTTAGAAAAGAGGGTTATAGGGAGATTTTCGAAAGGAATCCCATCTCTTCTGGAATACGACTATAAGTGAAAGCTTCGTGTTTTGACAAAACAATGATCCAAAACACACTGCAAGGATATGTCGTGAGTACTTGAAAATTGTTGATATGATGTGCTTGCCCCAAAGTCCAAATCCCAATCCGGTCGAGCTTTCGTAGGAGGGACTCGAGCGACAAGTTGGAAAATCTGCTCCAAATTCAACAGTGCTTTGGGCGCAACTACAAGATACGTGGAGGAGCCTCTAACACTGGCAAAGCTACTAAGGAGAATGTCAAGAATGTGAGCGGCAGTAACAAAAGCGAAAGGTGAACACTTTGACGAATCGCAAATTTAAGTTAATTTATGATTGTCTTTGTTAGCAAATTGATAAGCACATTGTTTTTATAACTGTTATAGTTTTTTGTTGACCAAAGGCCGAACGAATTTGAAAATCTGGTAACTTTTGTGTTCACGGAACAACCGTTTGTATATCCTCCTCATTATTTCATATGTGGTAACCATGTCATCATATGATGCGAACAGTGTAAGAAATTCCCGTGCTTTCAACATTTCTTTGAGGAGATTTAACACAATTCTTGTCTTGAAACTTTAACTCTATCACTTACCGTTAGCATATTATGCGCATATGCAAAATTGAAAATTTATAATTTTCAAAAATTCATTTCAGCCACTCAGAATGCTTTCTCACAGAGAATAAGATCCGCACATATATGCGATCTCCATGTTCCAAAAATTTCATAATTTTTCGTATTTCTGGGGTCGGGATCGTCCCTTGTTAGATCAGATTCTACGTTCACCCAACATAGTTCTTTATTTATCTTTTAGGTAATATATGTATACGTTGAAAATCCTTTGTCGTATAAGTATGTTGTGCAAAAGAGAAAACCTTAATGGCATTTCTAACACAGTAGAATATTCGTCAAAAGTCGAGTAGAGACTGGTTTTTAAAAAACAACATTTCGGTAATTATAAGAGGATAAATCAATAAGCGTTCTTTTTCGTAAAATTGAAGACGTATTTCAACTTATATCTCCCACAAGAAGGCTACGTATTCAGCTGTTCGATCTAGATATATTAGGTTTATTAGGAAAATAGTTCTTGAAGAAGTTAATTCAAGCTGCTTTTGAAGCATATTCTAACAAAATGAAGGCATGCTCGTTCATCTTCTCTCATTGAATCCAAAAGTTGAATTCCTTTAGCATGCCTTCTATGCTACCAGGTACACTGCGTAAGTGACCAGGCTCTTATAAAGACAGATTTAAATGATATCATTTAGAACAAAATATCAGCTGCATATGCAAATTTTCGCAGCCAAAGAATGAAATATATAGAATGACGAATGAAATAAATGGTCAAGAAAAATACTTACATTTTAGACTTCGAATCAAGCAAACAAGTTATAAGCTTGCCTTAAGAAAACCGCTTAACTTCTATATGAAGAAGTAAATACACCTGAATGCATCCAAAGTCATAAGATTAGAACATCTGCTGGTTGCTGCTTAATTTTTCGTTAACATTTGGAATTTAAAATTCCGCCATTACATTATTTCTTTGGTGAACCTCCTTTATAAAGTTTGGGAACTTTTCACAGTCGTGATTCGTTGATTTCGGACATCTCTTGTGGTATGACAGCATGATCAGGGAAACGTCAAGTAAAACTGTAAATACACGACAAAATCCGAAAAACATTTCTCCTGTGGACGACGGTCGTAAAATCTTACACTCAACTATTTCTTGTTGCTATCAAAATTCTGCATCTCAAATCTTTTTTAGTTTTTCACGAAGGATTTGAATTGAAGATCATGAGTGTCGACATATTATACTGACTTTGTAAATAAAAGTTTTCCATAGCACGACGCCAAGTTATGTTACAATCTTAGTGTTAGATAGTGTACTTGTTTTTACATGGTACAGACTGAACCATTTAACTTTAGAGGGAGTTTTAAAGAATTGGTATCAAAAAGCCCAATTACTATATAACACGATGGCATTGGCCAGTAACATGTTTCCAAGCAGAAAATAGTAACGAATCAAGGTTTTAATGTTTATTTTTCTCTAGGGAATTGAAATAAAACAAAAGAAATAGTTTTTATAAACGATTTTTCTTTAATAATAAAATAGTCATCCACATAAATTTTACATCGACTCTTATTTATAATAATTACATCTCGAAAAAGGGTTCTTATTTCGTCCATATAATTGATGATCACATATATATTTAAAAGATTACTTTAAAAAATAAAACAACGGTTATATGTAGGTATTGAATACACTCGTAATACACACAATATTCCGAAAGATTCTCTTTATGTTAAGTTCTCTTTTTCTGGGGCAAATATTAGAAGTACGAAAATATCGGGGGACCAAGAAATTTTTCTTTTTTCTTCTTATTTTTTTTATTTATTATTTTTTTTTTGTTAAAACACCACATCAAATTGAGGGTAAGAACATTACATATACCACATATCTGTACAAGATCGAATTTCATTTTATACATTTAATTTTAGTTATACAAATAACTGTATACGGTATCGAAAGCCAAAGTTCTGTAGAATCGTATCTAAGCAAGTAAAACGCGTGAAACGTCAAAATAGGGCGCGATCGACCTAAAAAATATATGTATGTACGGGGAATCCCTACAAGTATCTTGTCTCGTATAAGCGGAGGGTTATAATTGACAACGTAAATGATTAAGGAAACCGTATGAAGTTTACCAAAATATGTAGGTAATTTCGGCTTAAATTAATATACTTATACGTTTGATATCTTTTTCACCCTATTTGTTTTTCATCTGATTTGTACTATGTTTAATGTAATTTATTTCATCCTTATTGGGAAAACATCGTTTTACAAATGATTGTTTTAAAAATTCAAATTTTTTTCCGAAACTGATCAAGTAATTAATTCATTTTTCATCTGTTATAACTTTATGTTACACCCAAATGAAAAGTAAATCAATTACTCCAAAGAGACAATATATAAACATAATTAAAAGTAGGTAAGCTGCTTTCGACTTTAATTTAAAGTTAGTAATGTTGTGAGATCAACTACAAGTAAGTCGCGAAACAATTTGGAAATACTAGCTTACATATATCTGCTTTAAGGTGACAATACATTAAAGTTGGCAGCAATGTGACATGTAATATTAGGTCATACGCAGATAAAAAACACGAATGACAGTTGAATTGATAACACAAAATATTATAGTCATAGAGGAGCATCTAAATGTAGATCAGTAATGCGACGTTGCCAAATATTCTGTTATACTACTTAGATCTAATAAACAAGATTTAATGTGTCATTTGTCACCAAAATCGAATTTTTTCGATGAGAAAGAAAATATTATCTAATATTACCAATAATACCGAAAATGTGTATTTATATATAGTTTTGTATTTCAGCATGTGTTTTCTTACTAATAAATTGTTTCCGAACCGTGCTTCCTTTCACTGGAGATCAACAATTTTAAAGACTTTCAATTTAATATACTTTCTTTTATTTCTAATTCTTTTCTTTTTTATCTGAGGTGAATGGGTTGTGCTCCTGAACCATCATAAATAAAACTGTTTTAGGAATTGGACAATGTTATTACGAATAAATGCATGTATTAAAAAATGAAACAAGGAAGAAGAAAGAAAGGCGCGATCTTTAGCTCCATCGCAGGAAGCTAGGTTCTTCAGAAGAAAGAGAGGGAGAGAGAAGAGGAAAAGAACCAAAATAATACAATAACTCAACGTATAAACCATACTAAATCACACTTCCTTTCAATGATCATCAGATTGAGTTGCTGTGGCATTTTGGTCCCCGTTTCCTTCTCTCTCTCTCTCTCTCTCTCATGAAGAAACTTTTTTAATTACCTTCTTCAAAACATGAATATATGTACAGGATATTAAGAAAAAACTCCACACACCTTGCTGGGTGATAATACACATTAAAAAAACATTTTTGTCCAGAATATTTTCCTCCAGAATATCTAAGAATAATCAAGATGTTTTTGTGAACACCTTAGAAATGAAGTTATCTTACTTTCGCCATCTCAGTCAAAAGAAGCAATGCCACCAAATTGCTCATCTAACCAACTTCATAGTTTCAATAATAAGGAAGTTAGCAACAGTGAATACTTAACTTTGGATACGGTGTATATGTTCAAAAGGACTATATACAAACTATATACAAACGCTTTTAAGATTATTCACTTCATTATCGGTGTAGTACAATAGGTCTAAGTGAATCATAATTATTTTAAGCAAATAAAAAGTAAATAAAGGAACGTTGTTGACTTGGTGTGAGTTTATTATTATTCATTGTGAACATATTTTTATCAATGATTATTTTAATAAAATAAATTATTTTATTTTGTGACGGGTTCAAATTTCGCAGTAGTAACATTCCAGCGTTCCCAGTTATACCATAAAATAAATATATCTGACAATGTCGAGTTATTGATCTACATTTATATACTACTACATGATCAGGAAAAATTGGCAAGTACTTTAACCTTTACTATAATAAAGAGTCATACCGTTAAAGGAGACGAAAGATAGGTGTCCAACGAGACCCCTAAATCAAAACAACAATCGAGTAGCGACACACATCATCGCCAGTCAGAATCAAAGTAAAGCAGATGCTTTCAGAGCACAAGATCATGACCACTGTTGCAAATTGTTAGTGGACATTATGCTGTAAGGATCAATAATTAACTCAGCTTCATACTATGAAACCTTAAGGAAACTACGCTAACTCATCAAGTACAAATGGTGCAGAATGCTGTGGACTGGTATCACACTTCATGACAATGCAAAGTCACGCTCTGTGGGTCAAACTCGAGATGTAGCTACTTCTTTTGGCTAGGAGAAATTGTATCATCTGCTATAAAGTCCAGACCTTGCCAGCTCTTCCGATATCTAAAGACTGTCCATTACGGCAAACGCTTCGATCACTAAAGGTAGAACTCACTAGGAATGCGTATCAAAAAAACCTGTTTCTCGTTAGGATAATTACTTAAATCGCCGAGGAAGTTATATGGAAAAATAAATAATTGGCTGTACCGCAAGGTTCAAAATGATTGCCATGAAAAATACACTTTCTTTGCAAACATCTTCGTAGATTTGTGTATTGCAGAATTCCATAAGTTCGAAAATGAAGAATTTTGCGATTAAAGTTTATTTGGACTTAATTTTATAGTTTGAAACCGTTTTTATGATATAGGAAGCGTTTGTAAAGAGAAATCATGTGAATGTAAGAATACGAACCGCAATTGTTCGCGAAACGTTGGAGACTAAAAACTTAGTGACACGGCAGAACTCGAAAACCGTTACAACAATCACAAACGGCCACGAAAACCTGAAACACTATTAAATATATACAAACTCTAAATTATTCTAGATCCCTCTGTATATTCGAAATATAAATGCACTTTTGGAAAATTTTTATTTATTTTTACTACAAAAGGGATCTTACTTAAAAAATAACCTTTGTATTTACTTTCTTTCGTATCTTTCTGCATTCTTTCTATTATTTTATAAAAGCATGCGTTTTTAACGTTACATTATCGTTGGGATATTCGTTCGTGATTTCAGAAAATTTCCTATAAATAATATTTTTTAAAGTACGAGAATGTACATACACACGTAGATGCTTTTTAAATCTAAGTAAGTATCCAATCATTGCTGCCAACCGTAAAACACATAAAACATAAATTAATTTTCTTTAGCAATATAACGATGAAATAAATTATATCGTTTGAGGTAGACATGGTACGAGAAAATGAAGAAAAAACAGAAAAAAATACTTTACAATTTTTTCGACATAAAAAAAAATATCCATCCTTTGTTTCCCATATTGAGTTTACCTTATCCAACTTCCAAATATATTATCTCTTATTCCTTGAATTATATCAATATACAATAATCATCATGTCAACTTACTTATCATATAATAGGTTTAAATCTAATAAAAAATCAGTCTTATGGATGAATGATGTATGTATATACATATATAGTATATATACGTGAAGTATAAGGATATAAGAATTAATCCATTTGTTATAATTTTTAACACCTAATAAATATGCTTTTACTGCAATAATAACAAAAAGAAGGTACTTATGAATGGAGGTAGCTCTGTGTATCGTTTGTTTTCTTTTCCATTTACTTCATTTTGTACCTTTTTTTCGCGACATTTGTGGGTTTGTGTATAGGGAATTTCAGAACGTTATGTCTTTCGAATTCTCTTTTTTTTTGGATAGCATAGAAGGTACAATGAAATTTTTTGTTCAAAAAAATGTCCTGTTAAAAATAGGATGTATAGTATGCAGTAATAATATTCACATATAACATCGTCAATATTTACACAACATATACATATATAGAGAGAAATGACAACGAAGAAAATATAAAACACCCAGTATATTTACACTTATATAATGACATTATTCACCGCTACAGCGTCGAAAGAAAGCATATACAATTAACAACGATACTTTTTGCCAACCGCTGTATATGTAACTACAGGCGGTGTTGCCGCTGTAAATAACAACACACCTTGTAGATGATATACATAACAGACACAACCATCGATCGAAAGTTCGCTGATTGCTTCGATTCTCATTCGTATTTTGTTTTATTTTTGTTCACAATTAAACGAATAAAATCATAAAATATACATATATATCTAATATATACGATATATTATGTATTTCATTTATCTACAATTATAATATTATTTATTTAGTATGGTAACCCTGTTTTTTCATTTTGTTTGCTTGTTTCTTTTGTATTATAAAGTGTAATAGACTTCCTAGATATCTGAATTGGTTACAAAGAGTGACATTGACATTTGGCGTGTCATACCTTTGACGACTAACAAGATGTCATTCTTTTATGTAATCGAAATTTTTTTGTAGAGTATTCAAATAAAGACAAAGGGTTCAAATTGAATTCGGTATCAAGCTTTTATTTTGAACTTTATATTGTGCTGAAAAATGAAAAAAGTTATTACGTGTTCCATGTATTTATTTGCAACTCTCTGAAAAATTCAATGTTTAATTTTTTTTATTTCATCATCATTATCAGCAGAAAGAAATGCTATTACCTTACCAATTTAATCAACTGTAATTTCATTAATAACAAATTAAGCAATTGTACCAATTTCAATTTGGATACAGTATGCAGATTAAAAAAAGAATTTAAAATAATAACCGTACCACAGAAAATATTCAAATAAACTGTGTTTGATTTGTATATTTAAAGAATCTTCGAAAAAAGCCTGTTTAAAAACGCGGATTCAAAAAACAGCAGCTAAAGGAAGTATTGCCGTCAACATATTGGGCCTTGTTAGAGTGTTAAGAACAGTTGAAACAAAAGAAAACGAAGAGGTTAGATACATGTTTATTTGATCTTGTAATATTTCTTTTATATATGGTGTAAATATTAAATGAATTGATCTGAAAGAAATATTTTAAAATTCCGATTAACTGATTAAACCACCATTCATTGCTCAAATTATTTATTATTGTCGTATATATTCACTGAGAATATTTTTTTTATTAAAATTACCATTACGTGGCGGAAAGAACCTGCGGTTAAACAAAATTGGCCACTACATTCTTAAATTTAAATATTTCCTCTACTTCCTCTTAAACCAACAAGAATTCCACTTGTCCTGGCACTATTCCGTCAACACTTTGTTAAAGACATAATTATTTTACATTATTCTCTTGAAGAACCTACAAGTTATAATCGAGAAACCCATTTCGCAGAAGAGAACTTGACTTTGACAGCTCCTCCTATCTTTTAACTAATGGCCAACGTTATCTGTGATTGGGCATCTTCCGTAGAGGCCTAAACTTGCTACACGTAAAAGTTGTGCACTGCCTAGGCTCAAGAAAATGAGTAACAACGTCCGAAGAACCTATGCTGTTTTCTCAGAGGTTATTGACCGTAGAACAACCCTGCATTTTTCCCTGCTTGCTGTTGCATCTATAGGGGTACATAGGGGCTATCGGACTTACAAGGGAGGCGAATATCCGTAGCGGAATCAATCTCAAAGTTCGTAAGAGTAGAAAGAAAGCAATAGAGAAAAGACAGGTATAAAGAAGTTTAAATTCTTGTCTTTGGAACGCGGTTTTTAACTGGGTAAAATTAAAATTAAACAAGTTTAAAATATACATAGCAATATGCACAAGTAAAGAGGGTGAATTACCCGTACAAAAGGACGTTAATTTTCCGAAATTTCCTCTTTCTTTCTCTTCTTTTCATTCTCCCATTACATCTATTCTATTTTCATTTTTTTCTTGCATACAGAAGACTTGTTTATAGCGCGATAACATCACATTACATTACAGAAAGGAACGAGCGTGGAATTAAATTGGTGTAGAAATTTGAGATTTTTCAGGGTATATAGACCGACGAGTAAAAGGATATTTTATATTCGGGAATATGGGGGATATTCACACAGAAGGAAATATTTCTCACTGTTTAAATCGTTATTCTTTCATTGACTGTAGTAATTCGTTAACCTAGTTTTTTTTCTTTTTTGTATTCGGAATTTGCAGTCAAGCAAAACAACCTATTCCGATTATTCCATATAATTTTATTTTACTTGCAACCCCTTCTTCAAGCCAATAACAGTAATCTTAGAAGCGTCACTCTATGGGAATAATTTACTTCTTTTTATAAAACTAAGTAACAATCCCTTCTTACAAAATTTGCATATCGTACTTTTTACGAAAACTTCAAAACTTATTGAACACTTATCGTATTTTGATTTACACTATACTTATATGCATGCATTGGCAACCAACACACTCAACCTGCTGCTGCTCAAACTGCTTAATTTTGAGAAATGTTTCTTTGTATTGAATTTGTTAGGTGCTATTTCAATATCGTGTTTTGTTAATGCATTCATAATTTAGAGTAGGAATGTCTCTTTACTATTAGTGTGCCTGTTACGTTCTGTAGTATTTTTGTAATGATGATAGATTCTGCCTTTCATCACATTATTTATTAATATCTCTAGGTAATTGTTTTTTTTTATATAGTTTAGGTTAGTTTGCTAAAATTCTTGGTCAGAGAAATGTAAATATCAGTTAATAATTACGCCTTAATACGCTTCTTAATAGATAATAGAGCATCTGATAAGATGTTAGAAATCGATCTGTGCTTGATGATGATTGATTTTATGTACCAATTTGCGTATATTTTGCTGTTTTGATTTCTTACTGATGCATCTATGAAATTTATCCCATTTTATTTCTCAATCTCAGCAGTGAACTGTAACCATTCACGATAAGTATTAATATTATGTTTCATTCAGTATTTTTTGAACAGCAAGGATGCAATCATTAACATATCGTTTAGAAAAAGATATATGAATTGATTTTATTTTCTAGCTCTTTCATTATCAAATTTGCAACCACGTCACGCAACCGCGTCGCAGGAAAAATAAAATTATATGAAGTAATAAGAATAGATTACTATCTTTAAAAAATCCTTGAAGTAATATGGTGTATTTATTTTAAGATTGGAAGAAGGAGGTCGGTGCTGTTTAATTTACTGCAAATTATGAAACTTTCTAAAATGTTTATCATCCCTTTTAGATTACTGAATGGGTTAGTTGATGTCTGAAACTCAAAGAATGGTGTTTCAATTTGCCATTGTTTTTTCCTGAATATGCATTTCATTGATTACAATATGGATTTGCTGGAGAATTATTTATATAACATTGGCGACATGATTTTCCGTTTTGAAATTTAAACAAATTCTACCAAAATAATCATCCACAAAAAATGAGATCTTACTCCCATTTAAATTACCACAACTGTTTTGGATCTTCAGAAAATTTGGTCAGAATTGTTTAGGGTTCCTAGAACTCAATATAGATGATGGAAAAGAACTTGATGGCAATTTCAAATGGAATCTTAACACCATATAATTTAGAATTCCATTTTTTCCTAAACCGAATCCACATTTATCACTCTTCACTGTTCTTAATTGAATTACCCACGGATATGTACAGTAAATTGCTTAAAAACCTTAGTGCACAGTCTCCTGTGTAAGATTAACCCTTGTCAACTTAAGGGTAGACGTCGGATAGTGAAATTACAGTGGATGACCGCAAAATATTACAACCGGACCGTTTCAAAATCCTATACAACGCCCATATTTCTTACCGGAGTTCGGGAACGACCTTCTTTCATGCAAAATGAGACCATTGTTGTAATAAAATAGAGCAGGGGACAGACCGAAAGATAACGTTCGCCATCGAAATATGCAAAAGAAACGTTTGAACGAACGAAAACAAGAGGAAGACGATCGAAAGTTGGGAGTGCAAAATATATGTTTAGCGATGATGCCAACTGTAAAAAGAAGGAGACTCGTAGAGGGAGGGACGAAGGGAAAATACCCCAGGTACCCGAAGATAATTAAGTAGACAGATGTTGTGTTTAAGTTGTAGAAATTAGGAAAGTGTATCGTTTGAAGAATAGCTCGTGTTCTGCATTTAACGCCCGTCTATTTTTTTTTCTTTCGTATTTGCCTCGGCGGGTTTTTTCGAGAAAAATACGCAAATTTAGGGGGTTAGCGGATATAAATACCGAGTCGAAGAAGATATTTTATGTACTTATTTTTAGAATACTTAAAAACTAAAAGACGTATATTTCAAGGAAAGATATTTTTCCATGAAAATATTTTTAAGTATATTGTTATAAAATTATTCACCGGTTCTTTCATCCTTTTCCTTCAAAAGAAGAGTACATAACTAATTAAAATTATAATAGTTTAATATTATATTAGAATTATTTACATATTGAAGCAATATATTTGCCTTACAAGTCATTTCTTGGAAATAACCTGCTAATTATTCTAAAATTAATTCAAACATTTTCAAAAAAATCGCATTATTTACCATAGCTAACGTATAGAAAATTCAGACAAATTATTATTTTATCTTCAAAATTAGAAGATGCAGTATTAAAAAAGTTCAAAATATTTCAAGTAAAATCGACACCTCGAAAATTCCACTAAAACCAAACTAAAATTCAATCACGTTCCTTATCTCAAGGTGTTCCCTGCTCCTAAGCTGGATTTTAATTTCTTAAATTTAATGTACTCGAATTAATTTTTGAAATGCCGTTATAAAAAATGCTAGTCTGTCTTTGTTCTCTTATTTATTTTTTTTGAATACTACTAATAATTAATAAATCTTACCTAGATATCTAAATTCGACCAAAATAAAATGTCCCAATACCTCTTCGTTTTATTTCATTCTATATCCCTTTTTTTAACGTTTAGTATATATGAATTATTTTTCTAAATTATAATAACGCGAATTAGTAACAAATCTAAATTAAAAAATATATAACAATAATAAAAAACACTTAAAATACAGAATGTCCCGTCGGGAACGAATTATCAAAATTTAGAAGGGTACAGTGCATCTTTTAAACATAATGGAGGCTATATCAAAAATATTTCTGTTGTACATTTATGTATATAACAGAACAAATGTTAATTTAAGCTGTGAAATTTGGAAATTCCATTTTTAAACATGAAACAACTCAAAAGCGACTGCATCTACATTTGATTTAAAGTTTTAGTTAGAATGTAGATAAGCTAGTGATTGCCTATTTTTATTTTATTTTACAGTTTTCTATTGTTAAATAATTTTCAAAATACATAATATGCTCTAGCAATTTCCCATAAAACTTACTCTGTAATATATAAGTGTACATACAACAGAAGATATTAATTACCTCATTTTTTAGAATATCAAAAATTCGTCTTGCAAAGGACATTCTGTATTCATTTTATTCATATCTTATTTTTCGTAAAAATAAAATATTTTTTTGTTATTGACCGTATTTTGATTTTTAGATTTTACTTGTTCAGTTAAACACTGTTTTCGTAAGGAAAGTAATCAATGATAATTAAGGATCTGCCAAATTTAAATATGACTTAAAGAGAAACTTGTATGTACGTTTGTCTGAGTCATATTTAAATTCAACACGTCTTTGATAATAATATAACACCCGCAGAGAAAATAAGAAGCGTTTTTTCCTAGCTAAAAAGAAAACCTATAATCTATTATCTATTTCATAAGAGGAACTTGTATACCAAAAAGAAAGACTCGCGATATGTACAGGAAAGTAAGAAACACAAAAGAGTACATTAATATAGAACATATTTATACAATATACAAATCTCTATCTTTATAAATAATAATAATAATCAATAATAATAATAATAAAACTAAGAAAATATTTTTTATAACATTCCCTGACAAATAACCCGTATAATCTGAACTATATTTAGTATCAAGTTAGCAAACAGTTTCTAGGTTCGACTGCTTATTATTGTTCTTTATTTTTCTTTCAAAAAACGAAAAGTAGACTAGGAATGCGCACCTTTCTGCAAAAAAGCTGACGTCGTCGTGTCTTCCAGTTCATATTCATCCTCGTCAGGATCCTCCCTGGAACTGGGTGATCTGCTTCTAGGCGAATCCCCACTGCTGTGTGAATGCAACCCTGTACTCATGGACAAATCCTCAGGTTCGGTTTGCTCTGGCAAGGATATGAGCGGGATAGGAATTATAGGTCTGATCATGCGTTTTGTCTGCTTCGAATCGTCTTCGATTTCTTCAGAAAGATCGGGACTTCCAGCGTCTTTGTCGGGGAAACCGCATTTATGCTGGAGAAGATGGTGCCTTCGTCTATATTTCGAATGGCAACGGTCGCACGAGAAAGGTTTCTCATTCGAATGGATCAGGAGATGGGCTTTCAGTTGATTAGAATCTGAGAATCTCGAAGAGCAATGCTCGCAGGCATAAGGACGTTCACCAGTATGCACCCTGAGGTGTCTCCTCAAGTTTGCGACCTGCACGAATTGCCTATCACAATGCTCGCAATGATAAGGCCTTTCCCCCGTATGCAATCTCATATGGGTTTTTAAATGGTGATCCCTCGTGAACCTTTTGTGGCATTCGGGACACTCGAAAGGTTTTTCACCGGTATGGGTCCTTTCGTGGTTTTGCAAGACGTGCTTGTATCCAAAAGATCGATTGCAAACCCCGCAGGTGAATTGCTTATCTTTATTTTGATCTTTCCCCAGATTACCGACATCGCTACTCGAAGGCGGCGAAGATGTCGAGGTTGGCGACGATAACGGTACCTCCTCCTCGATCTTTTTAGCGTGCTTTCTCTTCGATATTTTAACATCCATACTACTGCTGGTTACCACGTTGTTATTGTTGTTGTTTTTTCTAGATTTCAAGGCCGGAGACAATTGCTCCGAGGTTGTGGACGTCGTAGTCGGCGAGGGTGGGGAATTCGGTGTCCACGCAGACGCGAAAAGTCCAGGATGGAAAAACGCTGGGTTGGTAGGGATTCCTAGACCGGAAGCCATTAATTGGCTGGCCATTAAAAGTTGGGACGGTGTGAACATTGTCGAATTGGGAAAGGATGGAAAGGCTACTGAGGATAGAGATGATTTCAACTTGGTCGTTTCTTCAGGTTCCACCTTCATCGTTTCACGAATCGAAATAATGTCTGAAATAAAAGAAATTAGTTATATAAATTGGAGATTCTTTCATAAATCTTTGTTTGAAAAAATGTTTATTTTCACAAAATTTTCCATTAAAAGATTAACAAAGGAATTAAACTGTTTCTTTTTCTCGAAACAAATAACCCATTTTCATGTTCTAAATGAATCCATATGCAAAGGTATATCTAATATATTAAAAAAAATGTTAAGATAAAAGACATCTAACTTACAAGGGAGAAGTAGTGTACATACAGTTCACCACACTTAGCGTTAATAGTAGATATTGACTGATTGTGTAGCAGACCTATAGTGTTGAAAATGGTCGTCATAAATATTAGAAGTGTAATTGGTTTGCTGATGGTAACGTCAACAATAATAATAGGGCACCTACCCATACCATCGAAGTCGAATTTCACGACATAATAAAAGATATCCTTCTTGATACTCTTACCATTAATGAGTTACGCACATAGACATAATGGAAAATTTCCCATTTTGAAAAATTCTTTCACTCAGTTAAAATGTTTTTCCCAGAAAAGAAATGCGTAGTACATACCTACATACCATACATAATTTCCGGGTTCGGAATTGTTCCTTGTAATATCCTGCTTTTAAACAACTGCGCTATGCTTAAAAGCAGGATATTACGTTTTTTGCTGCATTAAATATAGTAAGCCAGCATTGGTTTAGAAAAGAATGGAATAAGTGAATGTTTAGTAGTCAAGTAACGAAGAATGAGGTATCTCATTCTATTCAATATTCATATTTTCCTGCAAAATATCCAAATGAAAATTTTTTACACGTAGATTATCAAAAGACAATCCGTAACGATACACTTTTATAAACTTTGAGGGTATTGCGTTGTTACGAAAAAGGTACATCACTTTTTGGTAATCCCTGTAAGGTTTCTGAATAAACTTCGTCTGTTTTGACTTTAAAATCGCGTTGTACGTGTCCAAGAGTATTAGTGTATCGATTTTGAGTCAAATCCGGAGGTTGTCAGATTTTGATAAATTTGGTACCCCTTGGGTTTTTCTTTGCAAAAAATAGAAGCTTTTCAAAATATGTTAAAATCAACATCCATGAAATAATTAGCTTAGAGAGTCGTTAAATGTCTTATTTACATCATATCATATTTTAATGAATTAAAAAGAAATAAAGATTTGATTGCAATAGATAATCGGTCTATTTTGACGTCATTGAAGGCAATGCGTTCTGATTGGTCACAGCTTGAAAACTACGAACTTATTAAATTTACTATCCCGTAATATGAACTTATGAAAAATCTTATGCATTAAACACATTTTGGTTGTGTGTGCAAAAATGTCACGTGTGAAACTTATTTAATTATTTTTCTAGTATCTTAAAACGTTGTAATAGTATCAGCGTTTATTGTTTATATATATTATACACATGATTTGCAATGTGTATTGTTGAATATAAGGTGAAAAGATACAATAAAATGAGCATTGAGTGAAAATGTATCCGCTTATACTGCGCCATTTCTGAATTTCGCTATATCTGTAACCGTTCAGATTAAATATATGTATATATGAGTAACCGTATGGTGCCTTTTTAAACATGTTGAAACTTTTTATTTACAGCGGCGAACTTCTAAATACTAACTGTTATTGATGCACATATATTTATGTGCTGAATTATTTTCTATGTTCTAATAAAGAGTTGCAAATACTACCTACACATACATCACTATGTAAGGAATTAAAATGAAATCTTACTGGACGATATTTTCTTGTTTTTGCAAAACTGTGCATAGTCTCTGTTTATTATAGTTTCTTTACTTCAAATATTTTATGAACGTTTTGAGTTATTTCTAGATTTACTAGAGATACCTATATAATGAGTGTTTCTCCTTTAATCCTTGAAAGTATATTTTTCGCCTGTATCGGCAACAAAGGCATATGTTCCAAAGTTTTATCTTAGCCAGAAACGTTAGATTATCTTTTTTTAAGAATAGTTGCTGCAGAAAATGGTATAATATTCTCGAAATACGTATGTAGACAGTTAAATATATTGTTCCTATTGTAAAGCTTCATTTACTTATGTATTATGTTTAAAATAGTGCTTCAGTTGATGCAAAAGCAATACCACAAGTAGTGTAAAATAGGTAGTCTGCAAGTAGTAATGGCAACATAAAGGTATTCACAGTTTTACTTAAATTCGACACGTTTTTGCTGATCATAAACGTTTTTTTTTGTATCCAAGGACAAAATCACAGTCATATCTTACGTTAGGACCCTACTGTACAATTAGCTGATTCTCAAAGGTAAATTTGATAAATGAAAACAAATCATTCACATCGTACATGAATAACACGAAAAAGAGGATGGACAAGGGGCTAGAGGGAATGGGAAAAGGAAAACAGAACGAACGACATCTCCTACGTTTTCCACACATATACCCATACAACAATGGACAACGGCATAAAATTCCTTTCCTCTCCTTCCGGAGATGTATCGACCTAACCGTCTACGTAATAGGCATCGACATAATGTTGAATAAATAATGGTTTCGCCACGATCAACTACAGAGCAAAGCGAAGAACCGAACACTGTTTTTCTTTAACTATTTTCGTCCTTCTCGATTTCTTCGCATTCTCCATCCCTTTCGGTTCAAAAGGACGGCTCGTAGCGACGTATTCATGCGAAAATGATCGCACGCGACTTTCCCCTTGATCCTCGGAAGGTTTCGAGTTATTGTCCGGATATCTTGAAGAGGAAACTATTTGCGACGTTCATATACTTAACGGTATACATATATATATACGTCGTATGGGTGTCATATGGTTTAAAGATGGATGTTTTGAGTGTACACCGGTGTATTTGAAGGTGATCCGCCATTTGTACCGTTGTGTGCGTGTCTTTTCGTTCTTTTCGGTATTGGTAGTTCTTGACCTTGAAATGCATGGACTTTTGGGAAGTTTATTGGAGCGAAATCTAAATTGCTAAAATGTTTAGTAAGTGTTTACCAAATGATTTCTGTTGTAAGCAAAAGAAATTGTAAAGAAAATATCGAGGATATAGACAACATTGCAAATGTTAATACGGACAAAAAGTAATGCTAAGGCATCTTAAATCGATTCGTCCTCGAAAACAAGTAAGTAACTTGTAAACACTCCTCCTTAAATCAAAAAAATGTGCCAAGAACCCCCCGAGCAAAAGGTTTTAACTGATATTAAAGGCAAACTTACTGTAAAATATCCAATCATTGAAGAAGATTTGGTCCAATACCCTTTTTACATGTTAATATTTCAACCCCATGTCAATTTCTTTAGAGATCTCATAATAAAAGATTATTAAATACACTTTACAATATACTTAATAGTCTATAACATGTAAAGTTTCATTTAAACCGGACAATATCACTTTCCAAACCCTACATTCTAAGAAAATTGCCTGCAGATAACAGCGATTAACATTGTAAGTGCTCGCTTTTTGTATCCCAAGCATGAAGAAGGAGATACAAAAGTATCATTACAGTTTTTAAAGTAACTCCACCCAAAACGAAGGTAGCGCAGTCGCTTGCCCTTCGCATAAATACGCTATCTCCACCCCTTTCGGTGCTCATTAGCGCTTCGTCAGCGTCTTGTAGGGAATTCTCTCAACCCTTTGCTGCGCTGTGAAAGCGAAATGATGACAGCGAATACGCATTCGCTCTTATATATCGACGTGTTTAAACTGTCATGGCTAATTTCACGTCGCAGTGAAACCGGTTACATTACTATGGTTAGGATGGTTGGATATTTATACATTTCAAACTGTGTATACGGTGTGATCAAAAACTAGTGATTATGTTGGTACACCTGACGTACTGCCTCAATTCTTTGTCTTTCGTTTAGATATATTTTCTTGTTTTAAAAATTGGAAATCCTTTCACATAAATGTAAAATTAATTTGTAAAAATGAAACACCATATTCAATATAATCTTTTTAAATGAAACCTTTACGTAAATTAAACATTGTACGTTTTAACATTTTACAAATTGTTTCATTTTCAACGCCTGCTGGATGTTATGGCCAACTAGAAGTACAGTAATTAGAACATTTCATCAAACAGAAAAAATAGGTTAGCACTAAAAAGAAATGTCGATGAAGTCACAAATTCAACTAAGATTGTCCAAAAAAGTAGCACATACGCATTATGTATGTTTAAGCATTTTTACGAAAAGAAATTTCTCCGATTTTTCGAATTTTATTCCACGTATAGCAAGTATTAATACGAAAATCGAAGTCAAAATGGAATGTTTTGATGAATACTATTAATATTGCAGTATAATAATAAATGCTCGTTTATTTCGTTGCACCAACAGTGTGAAATACGTCAAAAAAATTCAAACAAAAAATACAGTTTATGTCAAACATTCACGTACTTCGAGAGTACAAGCATATATATATATATATATATATATATATATATATATAAATTTCTATGTCTAAAAGATGATAAAAGAAGTCTTAAACCTAAAAGTAAAATATAAAATTCTCTCTAGATAACTGCTGCTATTTTCTTTACAATTGGAGGTGTCACTTTATAGGCGTGGAAAAATTATTACAAATCTTAATATAATATTCATAACAGTTCACTGACTAACGTTATTCAGCCTAACGGAAAATCAAAACTTACTTGCGCGAAGATACAAAACAGGTTTTTATGTTAGTAATCTAACGCTACAAACGCGTAACTTTGATATCGATACTTTACACAAATCTTATTGTCAAACAACAACCCCTTCCAAGTAATACCAATAGAACAACATTACAATATATTGAGGCATGCATATAAAATGTGAAAGCTTTGAATTTACCCTTTGTTAGACTAAAGAAAGCACATTCAACTTCAAACGGAGAGAAATATTTAGGTCAAGTTGTATTGTGGTAATGGTTTTATATTTTGCTAGGATTGTTCGTCTGTCAAAACTAGTTAGTTTTCTTTTTATCATTCTTATTCCAAAACCATTAGCACATCTTCTTGAAGTAATAATCTTGGTATAAAGTTGTCTTTTAAATGTTTCTAACAGTTTAAATGTTGTAGCAACGAAGTGACGTCAAAGAAAATTATCCTGTCATTCGCGCTTATTTTTAAAATGCTTCAGTCTATTGATGAAATCCAACGATTTTTTTTACTAATAAATCATTATAGAATTTCAAGATACATTTTTTTTTAATCAACCATTTCACAATTCCATATGTGCATGATCCAATCAATTAGTGTGTTATCTAACTTTCATGAATCTAGAGTAAACAATGCACCTTCGAAATTTCTGGATTTTTATGTCCAATATATTTTTTTATCTATCAAATTCTTACACCCTTTGAAGATGTCATTTACTTCTTTTATATAAATGTTAATTGGATTTTTATTTAACAAAATATATGGTTCTGAATCCCACATTTTTTCAATTAAGTCAATATATTATTGTCTGTATAAGATAATAACTACATTGCCTTTATCAGCCTTAGTACAGAATTTTTATTTTCGCAGGGAAATTTGTTTGATTTTTGTAAGATCTTGGTTGCTAGTTTAAAAGTTACTAATACTACTGGTAACTATAGTTTTTCTTAATAAATCCCATGTTTTAGTTCCTTCTTTCCTTCTTCCGAAAAAGCGATCGTAAAACGTAATCATAAATGCAGTTCTCGCACGGGGGTTGAGTCTATTACAGGTTTTTCTTGTTATTTCCGAAGCTTTTAGAATTTGCAACTTTCACATGAACTGCAATTGATCTTATAGCGTGATACCATAAAGTTTCTAGGACGAAGACAACATTCACATAGAAAATATATGTTTGAACTTAGACAGACATTATAACTTAATGGCTACTAAAATTATTTTGACAGTGACATTGACTGTCATCAATGAATGTGTTAGAACTGCTGGCAGCAAGTTTGTACATCAACTTTGAATAAATTCAAATGTGGTTTACAATACAGTGCACAAAACGTACACGATTGAAGACTATTTTCTAACTGGAGTGCGAATTGATGGAATTTGGGTGTACAGCCAGCATGCGTGTTTGGATGATTTTAGAGAGTACTTCCCAGAGTTAGCTGTAATTCCCGAACATTTTTAAAATTGCGTTTCCAATTGTGTTGGTGCATTTTGTGAGACTGGTTCTATGAGCCATAAATCATGTACTGGCAGACGAGACTATTCGTTAGGAAGAAGTTATAAATGATGTTTGTCAACAAATGGAAAATGAACCCATAAAATCTTTGACACATCTTTTTCATGAGACTGGACTTTCTTATGGAACATGCCAGAAAATTGTTACCTATGCATCTGTATAAGAAGCAATCACATCAGCCTATTTTGTCGGCAGACAGAATAATTTAATGCAAGACAATGACCTGACAAGTTTGATATTTTCCCTTCATCTTTTGGTCTACGTCAATTCCCAAAATACTCGGTTGTGGAGTACTAGTCTTGTTTAATCGTTTCTGCATACCGTGACTTTGGTGTTGGGCTAGCAGTTTCTCGCTGAAGAATTGCTGAATTCTTGTAGCTATGAAAACATTTTGAATGAATTTATTGAACAGCTGCACGAAGATGAATTACAATATGGTAATTTCCAGCAAGATGGTGCAACGGCACACATAACACAAAACAATATTGCTTTTCTTCGTGAGTTTTTTGAGGATCGGATTGTAAGTTTACATATTGAAGTTGAATTTCCATCAGGGGTTTGTTTGATTATGGACTTTTTCGTGATTCCTCGCTTAAAGAACAGAATAAAACTCCTGTTGCTAATTGGCAAGATCTGCAGCAAAGAATTATTGAAGAATGTACATTAGTAACGGCCGCAGTGCTGCAAAATTCCTTTAACAGCGTGAAAATACATATAAATTTGGAAATTGAAAATAATTGACAGCAATTTCAACATTTGCTTTAATTTCGCCTTTTTTTATTAAAATGTTGAATACCAATTAAGCTTGTTGCTTTGTTGCATCCCTAAATCATATGATATATTTATTGATGAAGAAAATAAAACAGTTCCTTTAAAACCCAAAGATGATGACAATGAAACTTTCAAAAGTATTAGATTATCTCGACAAGATGTTCCAAACAATATTTGTACTTTATTGATTAAATGTGGATCTCTCTTCGGAGACAAAACATTTTTAATAGACTTTTGTGTATTAAAAAATGACTGAATGCTTTTCGTTAACCTTTATCCAAATAAATACATACTTTCGAATTCTAATTCGCCAATATAACGATTCCTTTAAGAAACAAGATGTCTAAAAGGTGATTCCACTACAATTCTCAAGCAAACGATAAAAATTAACTTCACGGAAAATTACACCTTTCTAAATACGCCCCATTAACTGCAACACTTATGATACATTAGCCTATCGAAACTAGCGTTAAATTTGAATGTAATTGAAACCGTGCGCATGCACAAGACCATAATTACTAACAAAATATGTAAAAATATCGCCTCATATAGCATGTAGAAAGTCTACAGTGAATACAACATGATTCAAAAATCTTATTAATACATAATTGACGTCCCAAACTGACTAATTTTACAGTAAGATCATCTACTAGCTGATTTAATGAAGAGGCCGGCGAATATAAGTTTATCTTGGAATGTCGTGGCTCCAACGGGCTGCGGGGAAAGGAGATAGCAGAGCTCGCAAGGGAAAAGGTTGGGAAGAATTTTGATTATACTGTTTACTGGAATAACTTGACGCTAGGAAATTAAATATTTTAAGCATCTGCGTAATTTGCATGCAAATGAAATTGTTTTATTATGTAGGGGCTGTTCCGATTTGAGATTAATTTTTAAATTTACCTAAATTTTTTTACGACAAATACAATATGTTGTTTGTCAGAAGAATTTATAATTAATAAAAATGAAAAGGTATATGGCTAAAGAATGTGCCTTTGTTATTAAAAATAATTTTAAATTTGATGGAAATTAAGCAGAATCTGTATGAAAATTCTATACAAAAATGAAAAAGAAAACTGTCCTTCACATGTGACATTATTGTAGAGAATTTGAAGCAATTGGTAAGGAAAAGGATGAAAAAGCAAAATACATCACCACGGTGGCCATTAGTAGAAAACATTGCAAATAAGAATCCAAAGACATCAAATCGCCATTGTTTTCAGCAATTAGATATTCCAAAAACAAGCTTGTTCAGAATCTTGCACAAAAATCTTGATGCAAAAACTTAGGTATTCATAATTCAAGATATAAAACCAACCCACGTGGTTACCCACTTACAGAGAGTAACGTAAAACCCAGCAATAAATAGACAAAAAATACATATTTTTATAAGGTCCAATAAATTTACAAATTGCTAGAAAGTAACCGAGATAAAAAAGGGAATTTTAGGATATTCTCCAAAACATGATAAATAATAATTCCATCGCCTCAAGTAAAATGTTATTCTTAACTTGAATGGGTCAATAAATACATGTTAAGTCATTTGATGATGGAGAAAAAAAGAACTGCGCCTCACTATAGTACTCAAATTTAAGACTGTGTTGATACAGTATACTTTTACCACGAAAATGGCATGAAAACGGATATCGAATGGTCTTCCAAGATTGCCAGATCTGTAGATACTTATTACCTCCACTTGCCAACACCTCGCATCAAAATTCTATAAGGCCAAGCGATAAAGCGATAAAATATTATAAATTTGAAGCTATATCACTGTAGCTGTACAGCTGTATCAAGCTGATCAGTGAAGATGATTTGGGAAGCGATTTGTATAAATTTGTACCGAGGTTTGACTATTATCAAACCATACAGGTTTTTGACAAAGAAAAGTTTGAAGAGAATACTTAATTTAATACTCACCAAGTCTGCCAGATCCATAGATTACCCGATTTCTTTATTTACGAACATCTTGCATCAAAGAACCAGGCGATAAAAGGGATAAAATATTATTAATTTGGGGACGACTTAGGAAGCAATTCCTGTGAATTTATGCATATGTTAGAGCATTATCAAGCATAGAGCTTTTTCACAAAAGTTGATCGAAAGGAGGTACCTTTCACCACATAGTAATGATGATTGTCAGATCTGTAAATACTTGATTTCGCTATGTGGGAACATCTTGTCTCAAAAGTCTATAGGACCAGGCAATAAAATATCACAAAACTGAAGCTGTAGCTTACTGAAGATATTTTGGGAAGCATTTTAGATATTTTGAAATAAAGAGGAATGCCTCATCATATAGCTATGAAGACTGCCTATGAAATCTACAGAGACTTGATTTCTGCATTTGGAAACATCTTACATCGAAAGTTTACAAAACACTAGATGATGAAATATTATAAAATTGAAGCTGTAAATTACTAAAGATGATTTAGGAAGCAGTTTGTATGAATTTGTCATGGATGAAATTATTAGAGAGACAAAGAACAGAACAAGGACTTTTTACAATGGACATCACAACTTATAAAAGGTAGGAATTACGGAATGTTTATTCGCGGATGATGCAGCATTAATAGCTGGAAATGAAAAGGGTCTCCAGCACAACATACATGTTTGGAACAATACACTCGCTGAGTATGGAATGAAAATTAATACAAACAAAACTAAAGTAATGGTTATATCAAAAGAGAAAAAAGAAATACACATTAAACTTGGAGAAACAGAAATACAACAAGTTAGAGATTCAGAGAAAGTTATGTAGAACAAAAACAATTAGCGTGGTGGGACATCTACTAAGGATGGACAATACAATTCCGGTTAAGAAGGTCTGAAGAGCAAAGATACAGAAAAAAGAACAAGAGGGAGACCAAAAGAAAGCTGAAATAAAGAAATAGGCAAAATTTTAGATAAGAAAGGAAAAACTTGGAATGAAGCTTGGAATATTGCGATGAACAGAGAGGACTGGAATAAATTTATGAAATGCTAGCAAGCAAATTTAATCTAATCCGGCACCTAATGGGTAAAAGGGTATTTTATTGATTATATATATATATATATATATATATATATATATATATATATATATATATATGAATTTGTACACCGTTTAGTGTATTATAAAGCATACAGCTTTTGGACAAAAGTAGATTGAAGAAGAGGATACTTAATAAAATAGTCACCAAGGTTACTAGATCTATAGATACGTACTTGATTCCTCTATTTGAGAACATCTTGCATCAAAAGTCTGTAACACCAGGCAATAAAATATTAGAGAATTGAGACTGCAGATTATCAAAAATGATCTAGAATGCTGTTTGCGCGTATCTGTACAGAAGTTAGATTATCTTCAAACCACCCAGGCCTGATAGCTTGAACGTCCAATATAATTGTTTTTTTTCTATTTGTTGCACTTTATTTTTGTTAATAATTTTGTCAAAATAAACGCTACGAGTACATGTTAACAGTATTAACCTAAGAATGGCAAAAAAGAACTACTTGTTGAAATTGACAAAGGAATTTAAAAATCTAAATGTATAGGGTGTCCCATTTGGAATGTTTGAATGTACAACTGTAAAATGTAAAGTTTAGATAAAAACACATTTGAGAATGATTCCTAATAAAATAACACATAATATGTAAACCATGTACTAATTTGGGATAGATTTCAATATCAATGACTTAGCATAATCTGACTATTCGAGATCAAACTAACTGTTAAGATTTGATCATATTTCTTTATGATTTTAATATGTATAGTATAGAATCAAAATGCTCGCTCCTATAAAAAAGTTTTTATTAACTAGTCCTGAAAGTATGTACTTGGCGAATGACTTTGAGCTCTAAAGTTATATTTAGAACCTGTTCAAAATTGAGTTGAATATTTCTAGTGAACCAGATTATTTTGAATATACAGTTTTTATAATATAATAATATCTATTGAAACTTACTTTCGTTTGAAAATCTTTCTTATGCAATTTAGTTTTTCAAGTGCATTTGAGAATGACCCTGTATATAATAACATATAATGACAGTAATGTAGAAACCATGTACTAATTTGGGATATATTTTCATGTCACATTCACGTCTATGACATAGTATCATTTGAATATTCTAGACCAATACTAACTATTATGGTTTGATATTATTTTTTAAAGGTTATGGGGCGCCTTCCTTTCGATTTTGATATGTAGAAGGTAGAATCCAAAATCCTTATTCCTACAAAAGAGTTTTCAGAAAGTATTTTTATATATCTATTTATATATCGTTAGCGAATGATTTTGAGCTCTAAAATTACGATTAGAAGCTGATCAAAATTCGATTGAGTACTTCTAATAAACTAAAATATTTTGAAAGTTGTAGCATTATAGAAAGTAATATAATAATTAAGAATAAATACAACATTTGTTCAAAATGTAGTAACGAAGAAAACCCAAATTTTATAAGACTTACCTCTTTTGGCCGTTGCTTTTTGCAGTAATGGCATTCTAATTGAATCATTCGAACGGTAGAAAATCGCTTCAATTTATTTCACAGTTCATCGTCTTAAGTTTCAAACACACGATAAATTCTTGATACGGCACTAATTTCTTTCAAATTCGTAAAGAAAGAGTCACTAATGTATTTTCACAATATTTTTAGCGGTTTCATGTATTACGTTTTGCTTGCGAAGATTTGAAAAATTTAAAACCCCAAACTTGGACTTTTTATGTTTGCATTTTTTTATTTATTTAATTTCTGTGATATTGCAGGAGTTTACTTTCAAATAATCGTTTTAATTTGCGAAAATAGTGACGTTTTGATTATTTTTAAATACAAAAAAAAAATGGTAAATAAAGTTATGTTTTCGTGATGTAGGAATCAATTTATGACAACATCGTTCAAGCCACTCACTTTCCAACATATACGAGCATCGGTGGCTTACTGAATACTCGTAACCGCACGAGGGTTGACCTAACCTAACACAACGTGAACGTCCATTTCCCCCACCACTGTCACCGTCGCCGCGGCGATTTCCTCGACGGTGGGGGTGGGAACGGCGCCTTAGACCTAGCGGTGGGGATAACTAGAGCAGTACCCCCTACTACTACCGTTCGCGAAAACGAGGAAGTCCTAACGAACACCCTCTGGCTACTTCTTCGCTTTTCTGTTCAGCGACGAAGGCCGAGGATGGTGTTTTCGGGGAATGAAACGGGAGAAGGGAAACTACGTTGGCGGTGGTTCCTTGCTTGCTCCTTTTCTTTTGATAAGAACGTGGAATAGAGGGTAATAATAATGAGCACGGGATGAATTTTAGCGCGAAACGGAGGCCCCGTTAAGGAAGGAAAATTAGGGTGAAAGTAATTATTAGATCTTGGGGATGTTGTTGTTATCTTTTCTTTGCTTTTATTTCCACATTCCTTGCTTTAAAAATTAAATGAAAGGGGATTTCTTCGTCGGTAATTTATTGTTGTAATAATAAATTAGAAAATGATGAATTCCAAAACGAAAATATTATGCCAGGGAGTTGTTTTTACGAAGTATAAAACGTCTGATGATCTAATTTCTTTCTTGTTAAATTGGTTAAGACCTAGAAAATATAAACATTGCGAAACTTAATAATAACCAGAAACGGGCACACCGAATGGGACGCGATACGAGATGCATAATAATACCATGACAGTATTCAGTTCAACACCAACTCTAAAACTGTTTTGTGTTTGATGCTTCAACTTTTTGTGATGAAATATTACTCAATAAAAATTATATATGATCAACACCCATTTTTCAAATGGGTTGTTTTATTATTTATTTATTAATTTTTTCTCTCGTTTTTAAATTCGAATATAGTGTTTAATGATTGAAATAGCCAAATATAATATTCTAAAAATATTATATATTTATTTCATTAAATATATTACACTGATTAAAGTTAATTAGCGTTAATTAACTTTGATGAGTGTAAGCCATCTACAAATAGACGTAAAATATAATAAATAAATTAAATTAAATTTTTGCACTTTGCATATATGTAATCCGGTCTCTAATAATCACAATAACATTTGACTATATCTCTGACTTTTTGTAAAATCTGTTGCTGCTTCCTAACTTTTGTTGGTAGTTCGGCCGTATAAACATTACTATTATTGTAATTATTATTAAAATGGACTTTACCGATTTCTATAGGAAATTCCGTTATAAAAGTATGTAAAATAGGACAAAAAGGTAGAAAACTAATTTATTCCAACGAAAAAAAAAATATATACTTACGTATGTGACATTTGTCATCTAACTATATGTTATAATAATGAGCTGTTGAAAAAGAAATAATGACACGGAAAAAGTGTCAATCTTCGTGAAATTTCCGCACGCTAAACTTCCGGTATGCCTTCACATTGTGTTCGCAAGCTAAGATATGCAAACAAGTACCTTCGAGCCCCTCTTGCCCGATAATTGTCGTAATGACCGTTACGCGTTTACTTTTTCTTTAAATTTTTTGCCAAGTTTCCACTTACGTGCAGTGTAAGTATATTTCTATTTGATTCGAATCGACCCTCATCAAAAAAAATCATTTTTAAATAGCGAGCGGGAACTAGAACGAAGAAAAAACACCCTCTTCGACGCGGGTAGTATATTTTGACTAAATTGTCACAATCGGAGTTCGTCAAAACCTTACAGCTGACTTACGAATTCGTTGAATATAATCACATTCGTACTTTCAAGGATCCCTGTCCCGTGCTGCTCGATCGGTCCACCACGTACGGTCGATTTAATCGCGTTTCTATCGCAATAGCAATGGTGAAAATTCCACTAGATTACTCAATTTAGTGGAATGTCAAGACTACCGCAAAATCTTTCAATCGTATTATGGATAAATCGCTCAGATAGGCGTTTGGATATATTTTTTACGTTATTCTTTTCTTTACGGTACTTACCGCGAAAACTATATGCAGATTAAGTTTCCGAAAACGATCGATGACCGTTAGATCTTAGCATCGAGATAAGGTAATTCCATCTGGATTTCTACAGAAAAAAGAGATATGATCTCACAGTATATATGATTCAAATTAGTTCAAGTATAAATTGTAACGGAAAATATTTAATATATTTTGAATGCGCAAGGAGACATATGCTGCAGCTTAAGAAGTTTACCGTAATACAATGATGCCCATTTTCTCTATCAGCAGGGGCAAATTCTGTTGCAGAGTGAGGTGTCTTCAGTTACGTTTATAGCTCATCAGAGTAGAACATGTAGTAATTTCAAGTAATTCATTTTTAATATTGAACAAAACTAAGTTCGAGCCTTGTGCAAAACCCGACGTCAATAAAAATTCATTGGCATCATATCTATTATACAACGTGTTAAGAAACTTTGCATACTTTTCTGAGTGATAGCAAAACATGATAAAACGTCAATACACTTATGTTCGATGCTCAATTGTTTTGGAGATATGGAATTTGAAATTAGACCAGGTTTTATAAGGTTGTAGATTTAAAAAAAAAAAACTTAAGTTAACAAACGAAGCCTGCTTTACTCGTGATGGCGCTTGTGATTTTCATAGTTCGCTTGGATGATCACTTACAGATCCACATGGAATTTATATTAGAAATTGTCTTTTGAGTAGATATCGTAGGTGTTTCTTTTTTATGACCATGTTATTTGCCGAATCGGTTGAATTATACCACAATTTTTTAGGTGAAAATTTAAACGAAGTACTTGAGAGTATGCCGTTAAATGTTATTAAAACCATGTATTCAGCCTGCTTCTCACATATTGTAACAACTAGATTGCTTGCAGAGCATGGCAAACAAGATCTCTATTTTTAACTCCTCTGCTCTTTTTTGTTTGGGGATACTTGAAAGATCTTGCTTACGCCAGCAAAATAAAAGATGAAAATGAACTGAAGAGAAGTATCGTAGACGCCTGTTAACAATTAAGAAATCTAAACGTTTACAATCAAGCATACGAGTTTCCTCAACGGAGATTGTAACTTTGTAGACAGCAGCAAGAATAACAATTTAAAAATACTGTACCTACATATGTAAACTTTTTTATCAAATCATACTCCGGAAACAATCGAGCATCGAACGTAAGTACATTAGAGTTTTTTTTCTTGTTTTTATCTCTATTGTCACCTAGTAAAGTCTCTGAAGCTTTTTCCTAACACCCTCTAGATTACACAATTGGATTTTCCATCAGTAGATTATCGTTAGCAACTTTGGGCTGCTCAAAAAATTAAAAAAAGTCCAACCATATTAAGACAAGAAAATACGTCACTAGATTTTTAAAAAATATTTTTTGTAGTTGTGTTAAATTAATTAACATTCTGAAGGATTGTTTGAATTTTAATTCTGGAAAACAAAAGACGTATTTTGTATTAATAACCCACAAATCATTCTTCTATCTTTATTCACTTTTTCTTTGTATTTAAAAAATAATTGATGAAAAATGCAAAAAAAATCATTATTAAAATTCTGATTTTATTCAAATGATTGGAATCATATCATCCATTGTTGGAAATACATTTTTTTAAGACTTTCTTCTCATTTATAGGAAGCACACCACACTCTAGTTCCTAAATTATCAAAAGTAGCAAATTTAAATCGATCACATCATCACCTAAAAGATCGTAGGTAGCTAGAAAAATTAAAAGAAACAAAACTATTTTCAAAATTCCATTAAAATAAACCTGCAAACGTCAATATCTCGGAAACAGTTACGACCAATCATCAAAGTCCGAAAATCTTTATCCTATTCTTTAAAGAATCGTATCGTTAATTCGACGAGAATAACTAATTTGTTAGTACCTGCTGTCAACTTCTTTTTTTAACAACTATTGCAAGATAATAAATCTATAAATACCTGCTTCCAGTTAATCTGTAGACTACTAACAGTGTACCCTACTAATAAGGACGGCCGGGAAAAAAAACTAATAAAAAGAGGTAGGCCACGCGCTCAAACCGATAGCGTGTTAAAAAATCGCTATCTAACAATAAGAAGAGGCTGATAGCTCCTACCTCCGGTTATGTGCCAGGTAGAGAGTAAAGAGGTGCAGATATAAATCGTACAGTATACACTATTAACAATATGAACTGTATTATTCATATGTATGCGTACACACAAAAAAGCTGCTGTTTGAGGTGCACAGTGTTTATTTGTTGTGCTAGGGTGTAAATTAAGCTGTATAACCCTTTAACCCCTCGTTTACTGGCTGGGATCAGTGGACCCCCAAAACAATTTTCAATGGTTGTTTTTTTAACTTACGGCAGAGCTAATGTACTCGTATACACAAACTTTTCAAGTAGATCATATAGATTTATAATTTTTTCAATGAACTCATATGGCCTCTACTCTATAAACGTATGTAAAAGAATTAGGTTTTATACTTACAAATCGTTCGGTCTGTAATAATAATAATAATAGAATTTACTGTCCAACAGAATAAGTCAGTAATTTAATTACGTTGGGTAATTGCAAGTATATTGTAATTTTTATCATTAGTAATGCCAACGGTGGTTTAGTATTAGTTATTAGTAGTAATATTGATATTAGTTTGACCTAAGAATAACAAACGTAAAGAGTAACTATGAATAAAGCGTTTAGAAATTATGCCAAATAAAATGAAATTATTAAAAATTTATTTATATTCGAAAAAATAACAGTATGATATTTATTTGCTAAGCTACACATATTATATATGAGGCATTATGCAAAATATTAGTTTTCGGAATAGGTAGGGCAAATGTAGAACAGAATCTAGACGAAAAATGCGATATATGAAAGTGCAACTTAGGTAATAAACCACCACAATCAATTTACTAATTTACTCATTACCGGATAAATTGAGAGCAATAAGTCTCTCTGCATTCTTTAAGGGAACGCATACCATGACGCCCCAGCAAAGAATAGTAATCAGTTTCTCTAGGGGTATTGACCATCAAGTTTATATGAAAGAAATTTAAGAAAACGATGTTAAACTCGTTCCAATGTAAGCTGATGGTAGGTATAAGAAGGGGACCAAATAATAGAAACGTATTCCAAACAACTCACAACAAAAATAAAATACAAGAAGTTTAACATATTTATGTCACTAAATTGCTTGGTGCTCCGCACCACGAAGCCAAATCTTTTAGAGCAAGTTAAGGGGAGTTCCTCGATGTGCTGAACAAAGCTTAAACGCCTATCAAAAGTAACTCCAAGATCTTTAAATGATTCAACGGTAGGTACAATCTTCCCTTTTATTGCATACAACAAATTTAACAGGTTCGTTTTGCGGATGAAAGTAATGCACCGGAATTTGTTGACATTAAGCTTGAATCTATTAGTTATGCACCAGGTGGTTATTAAGGAGTGCAACTTCTGCAACTGCAATCTTCTTCTTTGGAAGTAGCGGAATAGATCCTAAAGTCATCAGCATAAGTCAACGCCGGACAGAAAAGGCTAATCAACAATCATCAATCAATCAACAATAAAAGCAATAGTGGTCCTAAATTGGAGCCATGCGGCCAGAAGTGGATACATATTCTTGCGACCGGTAACCATTGTAAAATACGTAGTTAATGCGCTCCGACAAATAGGAGCTCATAAACTTAAGGAAAGTGGAAGTAAATTCAAATCAATCCAGCTTATTCACCAGAATTCATGGTCGATTGTATAGAATGCACAGGAAATGTCTGTGTATAATACATCAACTTGACCACGATTATCAAGCATCTCACCAATATATTGAGTAACAACTGCCAAGTTGGTTACTGTAAATCTTCCAGGTAAGAAGCCATGCTGACCTTGAAAAAGTGTAGATGTGACAGTATTAAGTGTACTGGAATAAATAACATGTTCATAGACTTTTGCAAAATTACATAAAATTGCTATCGGCCTGTTCTTATCAATTACGCAAGAATTGCCGTTTTTATGCACTGGTACGTTTGCAGAAATTAGGAAAGACAGATGTAGGTAAAGAAGGATTGATGATTTTCATCATTGGCTCCGCCAGAACGAATCTTGTATCACAAATTAGGAAGCTCGGAATTCCATTATCACCCGCAGTACGCCTATCAAGAATCTTAGTCATTATTTTAATCATGAAATCCTTATCTTATTATGTGGAATTGGAGACTTTGTGCTGTGATAAATAAATACTTAAAAATAACTAAATAACTTGCTTTGTAAATCGAGAGATCGATACCATAGTTTCTTCTTTTTTGATTTACTTTAGGAAGATTGTTTACGAGGAAAATTGAAAAGAAATGAATTTTTCAGAACCAAAAAAATGCTTTGGAGTTTTGATATTGATCGGTGTATACAAATCCCACAACGAGGACGTAACGCAAGTTTGGAGCAAATATAATGGGAGAGAAATATTTAGTGTGATCATCAGCTGAAATAGATTTCAAAACATACTTCGTGTACTAAGATTTGATAATACAAGGGAAAGAACGAAAGGAAGAAACAGTGAAGAAATAGCACCAATAAGAGAATATTTTGAGTTATGGAATACTTATTTGCAAGATACTTATGTACCAAATTAATGTATTAATGTCTGTTGTAGTACCAGAAAGTGACCTTCAGAAAAGGATGTCCTTTTGAACAATACATTTCATCAAAGCCTGGAAGGTATGGAGTCAAATTTTGGGCTATTTATTATAGTGTAACAGGCCCAGCATGAAAACTTGAAATTTATCCTGGAAAACAAGATGTTAAAAGGGAAAGAATCAAGGGGAGAAAGTTGCGAATCGTATAGTTCAAAAATTTGTAAATTCTGGAAGAAATATTACTTGCGATCATTTTTTTGCTTCCTGTACCTACTATCAGAAAAGAAAAAAAGAATAATTGGTACGATTCGCAAAAATAATAAGTGTATTTGACAGGGTTTGGTTTTACGGACGACGCAATGATTATTTCATATGGCCCAAAAAAAATCGTAAGCTCTTAACGTTACTTAGCATTTTGTACAATGAGAAAAAGGTTGATGACGGTCAAAAAAGAAACCTGGGGCATTTCTTAACTACAATAAAACGAAAGAAGGTATGAATAATATGGACAATATGAACGATCATACACTGTGAAAACAATGACACGAAAATGACCAATTTCAGTGCAATCATAAAAAAAAAACTTAATGAGTCCAATGGACCTGCGGGGTAAGTAAGGATATACCGATTTCCTGGTAGACTGGGGATTGAGAGTACATATAGTGATTTGTATACAGAAGAAAAACGTATGCAATTTTCGGACGTAGTGTTATCAAAACTCCATTACAAATTGTATAAAAGATTTGTATAATTGTATAAGATATGGGTAGTGTTATTTTTATGGAATACAACAAGTTTGTGGCTAGGAAACTATAAACGGAAACGCTCTCTACTTTACGTGTTCCATGGGCAACGTTGCAGATATGTAGATATTATTTTTCTATATTCAGCAATCTGGACTACTATATGCAAATGTAAAACAACATGTTAGCAAACGAAGCACAATTGTGTGAAAAAATTAAAACGTTTGCAGAAAAACGGGTTGTCTTAAGAATTTGTTGTTTTAAAAACAATGATAAACAAAAATCCTTTAACATTTTGTCAAAACTTCGATAATTTTGCATTTGCTTCAGAACTCGATGAATTGTATTTTCAAACATTCAGAATAGGATTCTATCATCAGTAATACTATGGGTGATCTGATTTAGCCAGAATTAATACCTGAATATTAGAAAAATTGTCAACAATTCAAAACTCAATGAATTGTATCTACATTCTTAGAATTATTTCTTTTGTATTATATTTTCTTTTTATATAATGAAGACGTATATATCTTATCTAATAATTAAGTTAATTAGCTATTATTCCTCTGCTGTCTAAAACGACAGTTTTTGCATTACCTTCTCCTTTCCAACGGCGGCTCCTCAGCGTCGACAATTCCATTTCCGCTACTGTTCGTTCCAACTTCATCTTTTCTTCTTTCGCGAATCGCTTTAACGACTTCGAACTAGCTACAAGAGATACCCTCGTCTTCTACCGCCGAGCTGTAAGCAAATTATCAAAGAAACGGAACGAGTGTATTGCGTATAAAAGAACGACGCCACCAGAAATCAACGTTGACACCTTCGAAAAACAAAAAAAGAAAAAAACGAAATGCGATTCTTAGAATGCGACCAACTAAACGAAAAGAAATAAAAAATAGCCGAGAAGGAAAAAGACGAAAGAGGAAACAGGGAAAATAAGTCGTAAATGTGACATGTAAAATCACTATCGGTCGGCACGACTGCACGTCAGTTCGAATTTTTGTTTTCCTTGCCTGGCATTGTTTTTGTATACGTAGATCATATTTTAATGTTATTCACGGAGACGTTTTGACGAATTTCAAAATATTCTATTTTCTTGTTATAGAAGATAAGATAGAATATTAAAAAACTGGAAAGTATTTAATTAACTATAGTAATAATTTAAAAATATTATACTCAAATTCTGCATTAAAAATTATTCTCTACGTTAACCCCTAATTTCACGACTTTAAACAAACCACACAATTTCTACCACCTACTTCCTGTCACGTTCGAATCCACCGTTATAATTGGATGGTAGATCTTATACATACAGCAACCCTAATGCAAACTTCCAAATGCCTCTATAAACACTCTATTTTTTTTTGATATTCATAGGACAAAATTATCAGTATTTGCTCTTGACCTGGGTTATCATCGGTTACAGCTGCTAAAGTGTTAGAACTACAAGTTTTTGAGATAACTAGATGTGTAACCTTATCAATACATAACAGATTTTTTTCGTTGAGAATAGTCTAATATCCTAATAGTTGTCTTTCTCAATCGATCGAATTGACGAGATAATAAGGAAAAGACGACATATGCGGTATCGGTTCTAAGCTTTAAAACGTTGCATTGTATAACTCTTCCAACGTTATATTAAGCTACTCATTCATTAAATACCACATCGAAAAGCTCTTTACTGTTAGTCTCCTAGAAAAAAACTCTCTAGAATACCTTTCCTTCGATTCTTCATTCTCCAATGAAATCCACTGCTTTGTTCTATAGGCGGTACACAATAATAAAAAGTCAATAGTTATATATCGACAATACATACCATGCCATCGGAAACGCTTACATTCATTCCTTGCGATGAAATCTTAATTACTACATATATATGTACAATACGTATATGTATGTAAAAATATCTGAGATATATTTGAATTTCAGTAAAAACATCTCGTAATATAGATGTTTTGGGAAGCTAAATTATGTTTATGAACTATATGAATGATTCCTAAAGTCTGTTATTTTTAGTAAGTCACCCCAATGGGATATCGCCACTTCTTAAGCTTTCTAGATTTAAAAAAATCTGCCGGGTAGATCAATCCTCATTCTCTTCGGTTTATATCTTCTCGCATGTTTCTCCATTCGTTTGTTTTTGGTCTTCTCCTGACATCTTTAGACGCTAGCTCTGCCAAGGTCCACCTTCACCTCCTGCAGCCAACTAGTTCAGGGTCACCCACGTCTTCTCCTTCCGCCTGGTTGCCACTCTAAGATATTGTAGATTGTAGTTTTGTTCCCAGCTCTCCACACATATCCCAGCCATCTTGCTCTCTGTTGCTTTATTCTTCTGAGCACGTCCATACCTCCCAACTCATTTGCTACCTCACAATTTGTTCTACGTCTATATTCGTTGTCGGTTTTTATCGGGCCTAGTATTTTTCTTATATTCTTCGTTTTTGTATTCTCAGATTTCCCTCTTGCTTCTTTGTCAGTGGTTCTGGCGCGTACAATATTGTTGGTTGCATTATTGTTTTATAAATTCTCATTTTTGTTTTTTTCCACAATATTTTACTTTTAAAAAGTCGTCTATTTGCCTAGTAGGTTTTGTTTATATTCGCTTGTAATAGTTACCCCTAAATATTTAAATGTATTCAGTACTTCAAAAGTATGGTTTTCTGTTTCAATTGTGTCACTCCCATGTTTCTGTCTGATCATTTTTGTTTCTTTTTTGGATATACTTCTAATCCCATTCTGCCACCCTCCCCCACTATTTCCTCTAGAATATTCTTGGTTACCCCACGCTTTTTTGAGATAATTACAATATCGTCAGCATATGCTATTAGTTGGCTTGTCTTTGTTCTTACTGTGCCTTTATCTATTTTTCTTAACACATATTCCACTGCCATTTTAAATAATGCTGTCGACCGTGAGTCTCCTTGTTTTATCCCTTTATTTATTTCAAATTCTTCCATCTCTCCCTTTTGTGTCTTTATAATTGCTCTTGTATTTGACAGCGTCATCTGTATTAATTTTCTTAATTTGATTTTGATTCGTAATTTATTTAGTGCTACCATTAGTGTATCTCTTTTGAGGGAGTCGAATGCTTGTTTAAAATCAACGAGTAAAACTAGATGTTTAAAAGTTCATTCTCTTACACTTACACGATCGTCAAATATATTAACGTAATCCCATTGGAACGTCGCATCTGAAAGCCAACACTATTTGCCCGTTACCTTCTTAAGCGCTACTACCTTTACACACAGTTAGCATTTTCTTTTCTTCTATTTTTAGCTCCTTTACTCATGTATTATTTTTCATTCCCACTTAATTGTAATTTTAATTTAAGTGTTAATTAAGCCATTCTAGCAATACTTTTATTATGAATGCATGTATGAGTATATTATGTAAGCCATCTTCGTGTTTGGGAGGAAGAGCAGCCACTTGTTTGCAAGTCGCTGATCCTGAACCTATTATACCTATAGCACATATCTATTTATGTTTACCTTGTATTGTTTATCTATATTTGTTCTGTATTGTGTGCTATTATTATTATTTCTATGTTATATGCAAGTGTTTTTTCCACAATTTGTTTAAGTGTGTGTATGGCGTCCGTTGCAATATATACGTCTCCCAATAAGTTTTCTCCAAAGAAATAGCGCCTTTTTCATCTTATATTCCTTTTTTCTTTTTCTTTTCTTCCTCCCCTTTCCCCAAAGTTGTTGCGATAATATCCCTATATTAGGAAAAAGCGTAGAATATAAGGAAGAAATTACATCAAACGACGGTTATTGTCCTCGACAGATTTTGCCTTTGATCTTCCTACCTTTAGCAGTTAATTATTAACGAGAAAGCTTTGTACCGATGTACCGAGTCTTAGAATGAAAAAGGAAAAGGACAGCAATGATAATCAGGGCGTTTCGGATGTGCGCAGGTGGACAGATTATGAAGAGGTGTATGTTACTTTAAAGGCATTAGGGAATCTATAAAAAGGACGGTAATTAAAGAAAAATGTAGAAGTACATTAGAAAATATCATGAATTATTATTATCTTCAGGCATTTTATTTCAAGCAAGAT
The DNA here is from genome assembly GCA_023509865.1 of Trypoxylus dichotomus. Lineage (NCBI taxonomy): Eukaryota > Metazoa > Arthropoda > Insecta > Coleoptera > Scarabaeidae > Trypoxylus > Trypoxylus dichotomus. The sequence continues at coordinate 28,333,420 of CM042081.1, forward strand.
TTATAAATTTATCAAGCTAAATGAAAATACAAAATTTCAATTAAAAACAAAAAATTTAGGCTTTAATAAAGAATATATGATTTAAAGTTAATAACAGCGACATCTTGACTTAAATATAGCAACTAGAAATCAATCTTTACAGAAAACTTTTTACCGCGTCAAAAATACTTTTATAAAAGTTCTATTTCATCCAGCGAATAGAAGAATTGTTAATTTCAAATTTAACCAAACTCAAAAAAGTGATTTATAATCACTTTTAGCTGCAAAAACAAATTCTTTTTTATAGAAAAATGCGAAGAAAAAAATACATTCACAATTATTCTGTTCATAGTTTTATATCGCGAACTACCTAGTAAGTAAATTAAATACCTTCTTGCTTATAATTATGTCTCTTAAAACGCAAAGAACTTTAGAATGTTAAACGAAGCGTTCTACAAGAATATCGCATTTTTTTAAAGTTCTTCCATCCACCATACAATGACTGCCATGATGTGTTCCAGAAAGTATGTTCATCAAAAATAACAAGACTGCCTTTTTTCCGTATTATGCACTACCTTCTGTGAGTGTTAAATCCTGACCTCATCAAAGCAAAATAATATCCCAGCCTGTATTAGATGTACGAGAAACAATTTCATAGCGACGTTATAAAATATCTTCACGAATTGAATGATCTCCACGAGAACACGAATCTGCCTAACATTGTGGCATTTCAGTTAGTTTCTTCTAGTGGTTTTGGGTATGCTAAGTATATGTTGAAGCTATGAACGTTAGTTTTGCAGGAATTTTTTATAAAATAAAATAGATTTAAGCGGTAGAGTAATGGCAAAACCGAATTTATGAGAATGCAAATATGACGGGAAAACAACCCAGTATATTGACAAATGTACAGAATGTTATATCGAACTTGTTTAATCAAAAAATAATTTGGGCACTTCATAAGAAGTGGTTAAAATTATCTGCTCACATGTCAAATAGCCCCAATGATTTGAAAGAAAAAAAGTGATGTTTCAAGACAGAAATTTGTCAGAAAGCTTTTCTACATTAGCGAAATCCTTAGAAACAAGTGAGTCAATATAATTAATTTTTGCATATGACATACTTTTTAAACAATAAATTAGATTTTTGTCGTTGACATTACGTACTTTATTTGCAAAGTCTGATAGGCTGTTCCTTTCACAGTTTGGAAAGGGATTTTATAGGTTAGCTTTAATAATATTATTTGTAAAAGAAATATGATTTTTAAAATGTTTTCAAGAAATAAGTTTGGAAGTAAGCAAATGTAAATCCAGTACAGGCATCTATAATAATCGTAAATAAGCGACCTCTTTTGCAAGTTTGTTATATTTTCCTAATATAAGATTTGGTTGCTGCGTTATTTAGGTTAATTTCAAGAGTTGAATCTAATTTTGCAAAAAATGTCGACGTTTCCACGTTTTTCTCGTCTGTTACGTCTAAGTCAAACCGCTGCTTATGCAAGTAAACCAACAGCTATTGCACACAATGTCATTCGTCTTCAAGGCAAAAATCTCAGAGGTAAAAATTTAGGTTATCTTCACAATCTTTCGTGCAAAATTGATCGACTTTATTTACAGCGAGTACAGTATTAGCACGATTTCAAAGTACTAGCGCAGAACCGAAAGAAGATGAATATCATTCCATAATTAAAGATACTGAGAAACCGGCAGGTATGTTTTCATATAGATTAGGATTGCAATGATATATCTTTTGATATTCAGGTGAGACTACCAAGCATGAATTCCAAGCCGATACTAAGATGTTGTTGGATATTGTCGCGAGATCTCTATATTCTGATAAAGAGGTGTTTGTACGTGAGTTGATTTCAAATGCGAGCGACGCTTTGGAGAAATTTAGGTATATGTTGTTGGTTGATAATGAAGCGATGCAGAAATTAAAGGATGCTGGTAGAAAATTAGAGATACATGTTTCAACTAATAAGCAAAGTAGGACTTTAACAATACAGGTACGATGTGGTTTTATCAACCAGTATATCACTTAATTTGTTTTTGATAGGATACGGGTATTGGTATGACAAAAGATGAGTTAATAACTAATCTAGGTGTTATTGCAAGATCTGGATCCAAGGCATTCTTAAAACAGTTAAAAGATAAACATGATCAAGGTGATAATATTAGAAATATTATTGGACAATTTGGAGTTGGATTTTACAGTGCTTTTATGGTAGCTGAAAAAGTCGAAGTTTATTCTAAAGCAGCTACAGAGGAACAGGGATATCGTTGGTGTTCTGATGGGTAAACATTTTGATGTATTTCCATCCTTAGAAATATTAATGTTGGAATTTTAGCACTGGAAGTTATGAAATTCAACCGGCTGATGGTGTACAATTCGGAACAAAAATTGTAATATACCTAAAGGTTGACTGTAGGGAATTTGCAGATGGTGACACGATCAAAGATATCATACAGAAATATAGTAATTTTGTGGGAAGTCCCATTTATTTAAATGGAAAGCGGGAAAATATCATACAGCCACTGTGGTTGAGTGATCCAAAGAGTATAACACCACAACAACACGCCGAATTCTACAGATACGTTAGCAACAGTTATGACTTACCAAGATACACTCTACATTACAATACCGATGTACCACTATCAATACATGCTTTATTATACTTTCCGGAAGGTAAACCAGGTAAGTTCTCATACTTAATTTTCTATCAGAAAAAGAAACGGTTTTTGTCTTTTCAAGGTTTATTTGAAATGTCGAGGGATACCACTTCAACTCTCGCGCTTTACAGCAGAAAAGTTTTAATCAAGCATAAGACAGATAACATCTTACCTAAATGGTTGCGATTTGTGAAGGGTGTTGTTGATTCTGAAGACATTCCATTGAATTTGAGCAGGGAATTGTTACAAAATAGTGCTTTAATTAGGTGCAGTCTAAAATGAATTCAAAAAAAACTTATAACTAACCTCACATTTCTTGCAGAAAACTGCAGAATGTTCTGACTCGAAGAATTTTGAAGTTCCTAAGCGATGAAATGAAGAAGAAACCTGAAGAGTACGAAAAATTTTACGCTGATTATAGTCTGTTTCTCAAAGAAGGGATAATGATGAATCATGATCAAAGCGAAAAGGTGAGGCAATTTTGATTTTTGACATATGACATCTGTCAAAAGTGAGCTTAGGTTATAATTGAAAATTTTTTGTTTGAAAATGTTACAAATATGTCATGCTTATTGTGTAAATATAGAAACAGCTTATTGGTAATAGAATCTTATCCACAAATCACTTGTCTAGACACTCGTTTGTTAAATATTAATTTTGACATTTGACACATGAAATACGTCAAAAATAACATTTGAAAAGTGAAGTTATGGATATTTAAAATTTGTAAACATTCTGCTTTTTCAGGCTTATTTATTATGTAAATGTATAAAAACAGATAGAATCTTATTCATAAATTTCACTAGCGGATCTCTCTTGACCATTTCTACTTGCCTCTTCAACTTCTCGCCGTAATTCGTCATCGTCGCTGTCTTCAGCCGGTAGCTCCTCTTCCTCCTCAACTTCCTCGTTTATGCTCTCTCCGTCGGTTGTGGTACAAGATTGTGTTAAAATTTCATCGCCGTCTAGATCTCTATTCTTCAAATTTCCCATCCAGAAAGCCTCGGAGCAATCGTTCGCGACTAAGGCCGCTTTGACTCGATACACCAAAGTCTCTAAAGTCCTCTTGAAGTTGGGTACGTGTTTCATAATACTGCTATCTTTGGTCAGCTTCGAGGTGCAACAGAGATGGTGTAAAAATCTCGTAGATGTCTGTAGGGTCTTTAGAATCTCGACCACTTCGTCCGGCTTTGATTTGAGCATTATTTCCAAAATTGGAATGCCGTTCAAGAGAAACACGTTTAAGATGGTGTTCGATTTTTGCAAAAAGTTAATATAGTTCGTCTTAACGTCCTGACTCTTCGCAATCTGCATTAAACCTTGCATTATGGTGGCCGTTGTTTTCCAGAGTACGAGGTGTTCTTTGTTCGTTAAAGAGATCACTTCAGTTTTTACCCTTTCCAATGTGAAATGACATAGACTCCTGTATAAAACGGGGAAATTATTTTTATTGATGCTCTCTAGCATCTCGAGATGGTCATCCTTGCTTCGCACATTCTCAACTTGTTTCTGTAAAGTTCCTACAATTCCAGAGATTGTTTTGATGTTAGCGCCATCTAGGTACGCCTTTATCAAGATGCCCAAATTCACATTCATTACCTTCCCTGAATCTAAATCACCTGAATTATTATACCATTTTTTATTTAAGAATTTCCCGCTGACAGCTGTTATTTTCTTTTTTATCTCGGTGTTTTCTGTATTGATGTTGTAAAGGGCTTCAAGTAGTTTTACCAACCAAACAGCAGGTTGCAAATATAAACATTGATCAGCTGTTGTTATGAATTTGTTAGTAACATTTCGGCTAAAAGACATAATCGATTGCGAAGGAGTTTCTTCATCAACTAAATTCTTCAGGCAATCCCGAAGCAAACCTAAATTTTTAACGAAGCCTTTCCAGCTAAACAAGAGCATGAAATATTCCAAACATAGACAGAATGAGTTCTTTAATGTCTTTGCATCTAATGTATATAAATCCTGATGATCATCTTGATATTCGGCTTCATCCAATAACTTTCCAATTTCCTTCGAAATCTGCTTGAAGTTGCCGAACACTTTAGGAGCGAATTTAGCGCAATCTTTTACTAAATCGGTGGGATTTATGTCGCTCAGATTTGACATGCCTAAGTTTTTATTGTTCACTATCAAGTTCAGCTTGCTAACTATATCGCTGATCACATACTCGAAGGTTGCAATGTCGATTCTGATTTGCGGCGACGATATGGTGGCTGCCATATCACCCAAATTTAACGGATACTTGAGTAAGATGATCAAATCGGTATCCAATTCACGAAATTCCGGTTTAGAAGCTTGAATGGCAGTGGTCCGTTTTGAGGCGGGTTTCCTTTTCTGGGTGCCTATGAAAGTGGTAGAAACTGAAGCTGTACTTTCGTTAAGTAAATCTATTGCTTCGCCTGTGTTTGCTTTTAATTTCTTCCTGGCGCGGCTGATTTTAGTGTCGGATTTAGTTTTAACTGGAGAACCTGAAAAATATATTATTTTATTGCATTAATAGCGACGTCAAACTTCAATTTACCAAAATAAATACCTGGTATATAATTAAGAACGATATATTTTCAACAGATTTTTTACATTTACTTGTGAATTATTGAAAAGTGGCATACTCTTTACTGAAGTAATTTATTATAAGAATACGCCTTAAAATACAGTAAAATACTTAATTTATACGTCTGGAATTGACATGATATAAAACGAAACAATTAACGTTGGGCATATAATGAAGAACGAGGGAACATAATAACAAAAAGAAATGTAATCTTCAACTAAACAAGTAATTAACATAATTGTTTAACTTTGGTATTAATATTTAATGGAATAGGCTTTATTTTTTAACACTGCCTCACATATTCTATCCATAGATTCAACAAGAGATGCACAATGTTCTTGAGGAATAGCTTACCAAGCTGTAACGACTTTTTTTGCCCTATACTCTGCTTTACATCATTCCACAGATGTTCTATAGTGTTTAAATCGGGGCTGCATGAAGGCCAGTTCAGAACTGTATACTATACTATGAGCAAACTAATCCTTTACTATCCAGGCAGCGTATTTTCGATTGTTGTCATGCTGAAATTTCCAAGCGACCGGTAAATTCTCTTCTGCATAAGGTAGCATAATAGTCTAAAACATTAATGTACATGTGATGGTCCATATTTCCTTTTATGCGGTGAATTGAATCATGCCAGGAGAAATATTCCCATCTCCATGCTTCAATGTAATTTCTGTAAATTCGGGATCAATTTCTTTGCCTAACGGCCTACGAACATATTATCTACCATCAGATCCTAAACGATTTACCTTTATTTTGACCGACCAGAGTACATGTTTCCATTGATTTATGGTCCATTTCTACGTTCTCTGTTCCGTAAATTAACTAGCGGTTTCTCTTCCAATTAACTTTCATTGAAACGACGTCTAATTGTTCTAGCAGATATGCCAGTATCTAGAATCTCCGAATATTTCTCGTCTTAATTAAACGTATAATTCTTGTGTCTGTTTTAGCAGTAGTTTTGCGTGATTTAGTTTTCCTTTTTACATTTTCCGTAGTACCATGTTGCTTATAGTGACACATAGTATCGAATGCCATTGTCTTTGAACATTTTAAATGCTCGACTATGTTTTAATATGATCTGTTTTTCTAGCGTAACTTTATGATGCATTTCTCATTGTAGAGACACTACTTTTACTTTTCCCCATGTTTACTTATTAGCAACAAATACCACAGCTGCAATAATTTTTCGATGTTAATACTAAGCGGATTGAAAGACAAGTACTTCATATTTGCATCGTACTTAACTATATGTATGTCCAAGGGTATCGTGAGAATAATGGTTTTAATTTATATCGTATAAAAATGCATTAAAAAAGCACTTCGAGTACAGGCGGTCTCCAAAGAATTCTCCGGAACTATGTTTTTGGAATGAAAGAATTTTATACAGAGTGTGTAAACTAAGATCAAACAAGTGCCTGTTATTTTGTAAATCGTTGTTAATTATACGGCCACCACTATATACCACTAAATCGAGAAACTCATCAATCAAAGATCAAACCAACAGAAAAACTACCGCAGCTAATGTGCGTGTTTATACGAAGGTCTATTGTGACGTCATCTCAAGTAAACACTACAGATACTACCTTACGTAACCTAGAATCACCTCTTACCTTTCAGTACACTTGCTAGAGCATCATAAAAGTAACTCGAGGGCAATTTGTGATCTGGAATTTCCATTAAGCACTTCATAAGCAATTTTTCCAGTTTTATCAAATGTCCGATCCTATCAACCAGTTTCAAACGTATTTTCTTATTTGTATGCCTCACGAAAGCGCTTATTGTTTCCCTGAACCAATTAATACAGTGAAAGAGGGAGTCTGCTACTGATTTACACTGGTCCTTATCGTACAACGAGATATCTTCCAGTTCGGGTAGTACAACACCACACCCTAACAGAGCATCGATATCCTCCAAATTGCCTACATACTTGTTGCAGAGCATCCTAAACATGCGAAACATCGACGCTAAGAGGGTAATCGGGTTGTTCAAGCCGGGCGTCATTGTTAACCCGGCTATGTTCATGCTGAAACTCTCTTCGATCTCACCTTCCTCATTTAGACAGAATTGTGGGTAGATTGGGATATCGTTGATCTTTCTGGGGACCTCCTTTTGGGTGTATGTGCTCTCGAATTCATCCTGCACACTCTCTTGGAGCCATTTCATGAACCCTTTATCCAAATGCAAAGCTCGCAATAGCATCGAGGCTAACTGATCATAATAGAGACCCATTAGCTCCGGAATGCTAGATGTGGCGCTTCTAGCCAATTCTAATAAAGCGACGGATTCCTGCGTATCTTCCGACATCTCTAAAAGGGAGTCTTCGGTTTCTTCATTACTATCTTGCTCGTCAGTCAGCGTTGCAATGTGTTTAGCCATAACTACAGCTCCTATAATACCACGTTGCTTCAGATGCCTTTTCGAGCTCGAAATTTGCTTTCGGATCAACATGTGAAGTTCGTCCCTTAATCCAGACTCATTTCCATCTAGATTATTACAAGTCATATAACATAGCAGCTCAAAGACTTGCTTAACATCTTTCAACTCGAACATATCAACCTTTTCCAGCAATCCCATGAGCTGTATGATATGGTGTCTCAACTTTTCATCTTTAGATAGTTCTAAGAGGATTTTCAAGATGTCGCTTACGTTTTTCACTTCCCAACCACTAGTTAATAAGATCAAAGTGTGCAGGATATCTTGTCGTTGGACCCTGTCAATGTTATCATTTTTAAATAACAGAATAAAAATTGTACTGGCAAATTCTGTTGATAATTGATCGATTGGGTTCTTCAATAAGCTGCTGGCTATCTCTATGATTGACATAAAGTAGTCTTGCAATATTTGTTTTATGAAGTATTTCTCAAAGACCATTTCGAGATGTTGTTTTTTCAATGAATCAGTTTTTACATGCTTCTTTATTAATCCCTCGATCCTTGCCTTTTGATTGGTTCCAGTTGAATGTAGCATCGCCTTTGGTAAAAATAAAATGTGATTACATTAAATTCTAACCTCAAATTTTATAGTACTTACCAATATTATAATATCGATAGGCTTATGTACAGTTTTAAAGTGAGTAAGATTACTCAATAAGTTCATCCAACCTTCGAATTGTACTTTAGAAGCTGCCAATATTTGTAGTTTATTCATGATGATTACTTTCCTAGATTCCTTCTCTTTATCGATTGTTTCGTTTCGCATGAGATCATTTAAAGCATCTCGACACTTCAATAAAACTACAGGTAAATTAATCGGCTTACAGTCGCATGTTAGAAAGTCGAATAATACAGGATAAACATCAATTGAAGCACTACTCAATAGCCATTCCATAATATATTGCTGAATTTCAATCCTGGTATTGCTTGATAAATTCAAAGAGTTCAAACAATCAATCACAGCACTTGTTATTTCATTATTGTTCTCCAAGATCCTACTCAATTGCTTGGCAGCTTTCTCGTACTGCGAATCAGGAATAATTTCTGGAATTGAGTTTAATATCTCTAGTTGAGCACCAAACATTCCAATCTCAACCATATCTAATATTTTCTGTGTCACGACATCTGCTGAATTAATAAATGGTAAATATTTCATTGCATTCAATATTAATCTAAATTCAGGTGCTTCATCGTTATCTTCCCCTAATAATTTAGTTGCTTCTTCCAGAACAAATTCCAAAACCTCATTTTGTATCGAATCTACTTGAAGTAGTATTCGAATCAAACTTTCTTGCTGGACTGCATTTATATTTGAATCGTCGTCACTAATTCCACCTTTTTTTAATATCGTTGGTAATAAAGATGTATGCAAGAAGCTGTTCTGTTTACAACATGTTGTAAATCCCGTGAAAAATTGTACGGCATTGTCACCTTCACTGTTCTGTGCTAAAGATTTTTCTATATCTCTTATAACTAACGACTGTTCCTTTGCCAACACATGAGGATGGTCATTCTTACTCAAAATAACTCCATTTTCATGTAGGGTACTTTTGAAAAATCTTGTTCTGGTATCCTCTAGACGTCTTTGTGAAACTCTTCGATAATCAAAGGCGCTAGAGGATATAATTTCGTCGTCGTTACTGCTTGCGTTAATTGACATGGCATAATTACTTATATTTTAAATTGTATTGCCGAGATTTTTAACAAAACACAAAGTTAACCTAAAAAAGATAAGTGAGTGATAATGGCGGTAACCTCTCGTACTTGTCAGTAAAATGATTGTTCAGTAGAATACTTATTCGATAGAAGTTGGAAACCTTCATTTGATTTTTTTTTACATAAACTTACGTGAAGAGTGAAAACGCACTATGAAGGCAACAAAAACACGGACACTTAAGTTGGCTTAGTTTAACTCTGGCTATGTTTCATAATACGACTTTTATTTACTATTTATTTTGTTATTAATAAACGCACTTGACGTTTATTTTATATTCATGAATAAAATATTCGGCTGTAATTCCATATAAGGGGCATTGAGTTAACGATCTTAATGGATTTTAACGGAAGGCTCACGTGATGTGTTTATTCCCCAAACAACCAACTTAAATTTCGTAAACTATGATTCATATACCACTAAACATAACCTACAAATAGCCCTTTTTAAATCGATTTTTAGGTACCTTAAACTAAACTTCTAAAAAAAAGAAGGGCAATTTTAAACACAATCAGCGTTATTCATAGTCAGAAAGTTAGTAAGGTGTTAGTACGCTATTAGTTAGTAGCCACTAAGACCCTACTAAGATGGAACTATCTTATCATATTCATAAACGTATATTTAGTGGCCACTAGTTAATATGATGTTAACAGGTAAAACGATGTGGCAAAAAATACGTTATATATTTTATTGTGGAGACTTTTATTACCATCCTGACTACAAGATAACATTTCAGAAGCGGGATCTTTACACAAAAGTATTAGACATAATAAGCGGACAAATACAGTGAGGAAGCAAATGTGAGGTTAAGTTAGTTTGCAGGAGTAAATAAAGTGTAGTTATAGAACATATCGCGGGAATAGTTATTAAGAATATACGTCGAGTGAAGTACAAGAAATAGTAGGTATTCCTAGTGGTAGTGGCGTAGATAAGATAGAAGAATTAAGTAAATTGGTACAAACATTATGAAATGATACGAAGCGACGGGATGAGATGTTTATACAAATGATGGGCCGATTTAATCATGATAGTACGAATAATTACCAAGTCATGCCAGATCTAACTAAAAATATTTCAACATTCGACGCAGAGTGGAAACGCAAGAGAATGGTTAGATAAAATTAAGAGTATGATAGTGATTCACAAATGGCCTGATTCCTTTGCGTTAGAAATAGTAAGGTCCAATCTTGTTGGTGGTGCATGGCAGTGGTGGCGCACAAAGGAAAAGATATTTATACATTTGCTGACTTAGCAACTGCGTTTGAATGGACTTTTCTGAAATCAGAAGGTCTGCCCCTTAAGTGGAAAGGAATGACAGAACTAGTCCAGTGCAAAGGTGAGTCATTGAACCAATATTTTCATGAGAAAATACGACGTTGCACAGATTTATGTCTAACATTTGACGATACGAAAGAGCAAGTTCTAATTGGATTGTACGATCGCAACATGTGCTCTGCTATGCTAAGTAGAACTCATAGGGATAGTGATGATCTATTTCACGATTTAGTTGAATTTGAAAGAATAAATCTTGCAAGGATAGAGCGGAATAAAGATAAAAAGAAAATATGCAGGAATGACGATCCAGTGACGGAGCCAAAGGGGAATAATCAAGTTAATACGGAGGCGAAACCTCAAGGTCGACTACCTGAACGACGTTCAGGCGATAACAAGCCGTTGTGCTTTAAATGCGGGAAATATGGGCATGTAGCTAAATACTGCATACATGGCAAAATCATTTACTATACTTGCAAAAAGGAAGGTCGTATTAGTAAAAATTGTCCTGGTGAAACCAAAGAGAATTTGTCAATTGACCATTTAATAGAGCATGTCGATCAAAATGCGAAATATTTCAAGGAGGCACGAATCAATGGACATATGGTAAGAGGATACATAGACCCAGGAAGTAAAGTAGTTACTATAAGAAAGTCGGATGCTGAAATTGTACGTTTAAAGTGGGAGAACATGAAAGAAACATTCTACTTAACTGGATATGGTGCTGGTAAAGTTATGCCATTAGGTGAGAGCACTATCGATCTGGAAGTAGACCATGCTAAGGCCGTAGTAGTTGTCTTAGTTGTACCGGACGAGACACAAACTGTTCCAGTATTGATAGGACAACCTTTCACTGAACAACACCACATTACGATGGTAAAACGAAAGGATACTTTGACGATATTCGAAGAAGATAAGTTGAGGAGCATCTTTAGGGAGAAAAAGTGCGATTTTGAGATGCCTATAGCGGTATTGCCTAAGATCGACTTGTGGCCAACTGAGAACATTATACCTGGTAATTATGTCGGGTTTATAAAAAGACCAGATACAGCCATTGAACAGTGCCAAATTGGGACACAAATGCGCCATGTTGACACATTGATCCCTAATGCTGTAGAAGAGAAGGACAGAACAGGGATAGTTGAAGGCGTTGATATACTTAACATAAATCTAGAAGATTGGATAATTTTGGCACAAGGGAAAGATTCTAAACTTCAACAAATAATAGATGAATTGGCACAGGAGAGAGAACAAGGGAATAAGGGACAAGAAATAATACGAAAAGAATATTTGTTAAGAGAGGCTAGATTATATAGACGACACGAAGAAAGATTAGTAATGGTTATACCGAAAAAAATGAGATGGCGTATTGTGAAGCAATATCATGATGATAAAGCTGATCCTTCAGTAGACTCTACTATCGGCGGTATTCAGAAGTTTTGGTTTGCTCGTTGAAGGAATTTTGTTAAGGGATACATTAATTCATGCCCAAAGTGTCTATTTAATAAGGTTCCTGGTGGTAAGAAGAAACGATATTTGCACCCTATAGATAAAATAGGATGTCCTTATCACACCATACCTTTTGACCATCTTGGATCATTCGTGAAGAACACGAAGGGAAATATGTATGTATTGGCGGCGATTGATGGCTTCACTAAACATGTCATGTTACGTGCTGTAAAGAATACAAAGTCGACCATTACTTGCAGGCTGTTGAGAGAAATTATTACCATATTTGGATCACCTAGAAGAATAATCACTGATCAAGGAACGGCATTTACTGGGGTTGCTTTCAAGAACTTGTGTACTATGTATAATATAATCCACATTAAAAATACTACCGTAACTCCCAGAGTAAATGGACACGTTGAGCGGCTAAATCATACATTAATACCAGTTATCGCGACGATGACCAAGGATCCTGAAGGACGTGATGGGGATGCAATCCTAGGACAAGTACAGTTCTCTTTAAATAACACTGTACACAAGACAACCTAGACGACACCATTCCGCCTTTTATTTAACTACCAGCCGAGAGCATATCATGGAGACCAATTGCAGGACGAAGCAGAAGGAGAAGGGAATAAGGAAATGGGTGAAATGCCAAGACAAGCTATAGAGAAGATTAGGAGGGACCAGGAAAAACAACCTGAACGTTACAACAAGAGAAGGTGTGGAAACAACACTTTAGTGGAAGGTGAGTTAGTGCTGATGAAGAACCGACAGCTACGGGAACGTCCAGGAAGTTAGCTGAAAAATACAATGGCCCCTACATTGTCATTGAACTATTACCAGGCGATCGATACAGAATTGTCGACGTACCTGAAACACAGCAATCTCAGCGGTTTTATGAAGGTGTGGCAGCCAGAGACGCGCTCAAGAGGTATCAACCAGTAAACGACGTGCGAAGTGCGACAACTATTTGACGTGTACAAGCAGGTGGAAGTGTGAACGCCACGTAAAAAGTATAAAGCGCTGTTCTGCAATCCGTAGCAAACGATACAGGGAACAATTAATATTTGATATAGATGTTTATTTTATCCTGTGTTACCGTTCACTTTACTTCGTGACTATGTTGAAAGAAGGATTAAAGCAGAATCGAAAGATAAAAAATTGTTATTATGTGGATTATATGTGGACGAAACAACCGCTGGGCAAAAACATTCTGTGGTGAATGAATCTTACTTACTTCCAAAAGAGTTGCAAAATGTACTAGCGATGAAATGTTAAAATTGGTGTTGAGGGCATTCAGCAAATTTCAAGTTTCAACAACGCAACTTTTAATGTTTATGAGTGACGGTGCCGCTAACATGTTTTCCTTAGTCTGATCTCTTAAAGAAGAGCAAAATTCTTGCTATAAACCTTGTGGCGCAATTGATCCCTAAATGTTATCCACGAGTAAATTCTTATGAAAAGATTTTATAAGCTGCGTCCCAAAGTGCCCGAACCACCACAGCCGATTACTACGCGTTGGGGAACATGGTTAAAGGATGCGTTTTACTACTGCGAACATTTTAATGATATAAAGAAGGTAGCTTTACCATTCCATCCGAGACACCCTAAAGCTACCAAGAAAGGCTAGAAAATTTTTCAAGATAGTTAAGTAAAATGTGATTTAGAAAGTATTTGCAAGAACTACTATGGACTGGCGGAGAGAATTGAAAAATTACAAAATGATTCGATGTCACTTGTGGATTCTGTTCAAATAATGGATGATGTTCACTCACACCTATGTACGCAGGAAGGCGAAAAAAGTGAAAGTGTAAGACGAAAATTTGAAAGTGTTATTGACAAGGACTCAGATTTTCTCATACTAAGACAAATTTGTGAAGGTGTGTTGAAGGATTCAGATTACTTTAAATTTGATGTGGAACGGTCGTTTTCATCATTAAAAAATATTTATTCTGCACGCTATACTTATTTGACTGAAACAAGTGTGGAAACATATTTAATGATTCTAATATTTGGTAGATGCCGCCCAGTTTGTGATTTCGTGGAAAGTGTTTAAAACGGTGACTGTAATAAGCGAACTACTTTCAGAATTGGACCGTGACATCATGGGATATAAAAATGAAATAAGAGTAAGAGGAAAAAGAAAGAAAAAGAAGAAAATGCAAAAAGGGAGTGAAAAAAGAAGAAACGGTGAAATAAAGAGTAAGACAAGGAGACAGAAAAAAGGAAAGAAAAGGAGAAAGATGGGATCTCGACGTTTCGCCTCCGTCGTAGGAGGCTTCTTCAAGAGAAAACAGGGAAACGAAAGTGGTACGGTAATTCGACATGTAAACAACGCTAGAGGCTAAACCACTTTGGCAGAAGGTTACGGTGACTCGGCGTGTTAACCACATTAGAGGCGAAAACCTTCTGACGAATATCGCTGAGTACCGGGTTTATATAGGACGTGAGCGGCTGGACGCCTGAACGGTTGGTAGAGTAGAGGGGAGCGGGGCTTGCAGGAGCGGTTTCCATATTGCGGATAGATGATATCCGTCCTTGTAGCCCGTTTCAAGATTACGTTCGACTACCGCAGACGATGATGCGTCCCCCGATTTTAGACAACGTTTGTCCTCTTTTGCGGGTTTCGATTCTCTTTAGAGGATAGGGTCTGAGCTTACCCAACCTCTTACAAGGATTATTTCAAATATTAAATTGGTACTCTTGGTACTGGATTTTTGGTATTTATGATGAACCGACCTTAAGTTTTTTTTAAATTTTCGATTCATAATCTAAAATATAATGTTATTCTGCGTATTACAAGAAAAACAAGTATATTTGTAGGTTATTCATAGTCTGAAGTTTGACAGGTAACAGAAACGACAAACAAAACGATTTCTACCATACATTTACTTTGAAATGAAACCCACGTAATCTCAGACGTGACAAGCTATAACTAATACGTTGGAAACAGTTAAATATTCCTAACATTTCTGACTAGAAAGCTACCAAGCCAATATTTGACAGTTGACTTCATTTTATTTCCGTCTTTATAGTTAAACAGTTTTTTTTAAAACTACTAAGAAAAAAAATCGTTTGTGCTTGGTAAGACAGTAAAATGTATGTAGGAATTTTATTTTTAAGTTTTACCACACTGCTACATGGGTTGCATAAGTAAAACAAAATACGCGGGTTTCTTTTCTAAGTGAATGCATTGTATTACCCTAGATATAAATCTGATCAAATTATGGCAACGTTCCTAGTCCCTAATCTAAAAAAAAAATAGTTACACACGAATCCGTATAAGACAATAAAAGAGGGCTATACTTTTATAAGATCTAGTATACTAGAGGCACGCTAAGTTCCAATGCACGTCATCAATACACACATATAAAGTCGCTATCAAACGTAACCTAACATACTAATGTAACTTACTCTACCAACTGTAAACATTTAAATTGGTCGAATCAAAGACAACCGACAACATTGTATTTCACCAAATATAGCCAATAACAGCAACGTAAAAGTACTGCGATATGGAAGGTACTATTTCTTTAATATTTTTAACTTTGATAAAACGAGCGTTTGTATTAAAAAACAGTGTGTGGCGTTATCCATTAAAATTTACTTTAATTATTAAGTATTATGTTATAATTATATACTAATATAAAATACTTTTAATTTATTTGTGTGGTCGCATTGCATATTTATGACGTCATTTAATTATATGTATGACGTACATCGGAACTTATCGTGCCCCAAGTATACTTTGAAGTATTTCCTAATTCTTTATATGCACAGTATTGTCACATTAAATTTGTCACTACCAACCACATAAATGTCCAAACGTAAAAAAGTATTTTCGTTATTTCTGCAGGAGGATATAGCCAAATTATTACTTTTCGAATCTTCACACAAGGATAGTGGTATCAAAGTAGGTCTCGAAGATTACATCTCCCGTATCAAAGATGATCAAAAAATAATATTCTACCTAGCGGCTCCAAGGTACAGTTTCCCCATTTCATATTGCCTTTTATTTGATATCAAAATTAATTTTTGTGCAGTCGAACTCTTGCTGAAGTATCACCCTATTATGAAAATCTGAAAAGCCGCAATCAAGAAGTGCTGTTCTGTTACGAACCATATGATGAATTAGTTTTAATGACCTTACAGCAGTTCAAGAACTATAAGGTTGTATCTGTCGAAAAAGATATGAGAGACGATAAGAAGGCGGCAGATCTATCGAATCTAGGAGCCGATAGTCTAAAACGGAGTGAAATCGATGAACTCACAAAATGGTTGAAGGACAGGTTAGCTGGTAAAGCAGCTACGGTCAGTGCGACCAATCGATTGGAGAACCATCCCTGCGTAGTGACCGTTGAAGAGATGGCTGCCGCAAGGCATTTTATTAAGTCACAAGCTCATCAAGTGCCTGAAGAGAAGAGATATGCTTTGCTGCAACCGCAATTTGAAATTAATCCAAAGTAATTAAACAGGTTTGATGATTCTTTTTTTTATTTAAATTTAACGAATTTTCTTCTTTAGACATCCGATTATTAAGAAACTACACAAATTAATAGCTGCAGATAGAGACCTAGCCGACTTATTAGCTAAACAAGTACGTATTGACCATGCACTATGAAATTAGCCCCATATATTTATGTTTAACATTGACAGCTGTCAACGTTAAATTGGTGGTTATTAAAATAATTTTTGTTCGCAGCTTTTCGCAAATGCAATGGTGGGTGCAGGTTTAGTAGATGATCCTAGGATACTTTTAACATCTATGAATGATTTATTAGCGAAGTGCTTGGAAAAACATTAAAATTTATATCATGTATGTTAAATTGAATGAAAGACTGAGTGAAATATATTCAAATTATGTTAACATTGATTGTTTTCTTTGCGTTTTGTGCTTATATTAAAAAATAAACTAGGTAATTGTGAATTTTATTTTATTTAGACAGATTTCATCTTAAAGAAATTGTTTTTATAATATTTCAACTCATTAATACTTTCTCTTATGTCGTCTAGAGCTCTATGACTAAATTCCTTCTTTGGTGCTTGTTGATAGACATCGATGTTCCATCTTCGACACAGTTCTTTTATTGAAGACACATCTATAATCCTATAATGAAGGTATTCGTTAACTGCGGGCATATGCATTTGCAAAAATATTCTATCCATATAAACGGAATTCCCAGCCAAAGGACTTGCTTTTTCTGTTACGTGACTCTTAAGGAACTTCAAAAGCATTTCTTCCGCATTTTGGAAAGTATTCTTGGAATTCCTACATGCCTCAGTGAGGCCAGACTATAACAAAAAAAAAAACAATAAAAAAACAAATGACATCTTAATTCCAATCCACAGCTCACTTGACCATGTTGTTTCTTACACCATTCATTCATATTGTCTAGAATAGTAGAAGGCTGTTGTATAATTATTGGTGGAGCTTCGGCCACAATATTTAGATCCGAGTCTGTTACCAAACAAGCCACCTCCATAATTTTATCATTTATAACATCTAAACCAGTCATCTAAAACATGAGAGTTGAGTGTAACATACATAAATATTTGCCTTTCACACCTCCATATCGATCCAAACGATGCGATTTACTTCCAAATCTAAAGGCAGCGTGCTCATATTTTTGGCGCATACTGTAACTGCTCAAGAACATGTAATGTTAAATTAATTTATGCTAAAACAAACCTTGTCTTTGAACGAAATTCAGAATTCTGGTATACATGCTGAAAGGTATTTTAGATACACATCGATTGCAGTATTCGGGAAATATGGTTCTATTTAGCACACAAAAAAAAGAAAATCATAGGTAACAATAAAGCAGAGAATCATACGGCTAGGTTATGTTAAAATCGGTTAGAGTAGCGAATTGGGAGATGTGGAGATTCATGCGAATAGAACGGTGTAAGTGTGCACTGAGTAGAATCGACCAAAGACGAATATGACCGAAGACGCGGCGAACTGCTTAGTATAGGCGCGACGCTGACAGAAATTTGAAAGGGAACGAAAAATATAACAGAAATCTCGTTATTTAACCTTTAAACATTCATATATACTTTTAAAACTACATGATAATGTTAATTTCGGGCATTTAATATGATAAAATTTGTTCTGTGAACAGAAATATGTGTCAATAAACGATTTATATATTGTTATCTCTTGCGCAGTACTTAGTTACAATATACCATACGATACCCAACACAAGAAAAAATAAACAAAATGTTAAAAGAAATAATTACAGCAAATCATTCCAAGAACATGCGTATAAAATCTTAGACTTCTATATGCATCCCTAAGCAAGTCACCCCCGTAATATCTAAAGGCAGATTCCACCCAAAAGTAGAAGTGATAGAAAAAGAAGTTATAGGGAGAAACAATTGCAGATCGTTCCAACAGCACACGTATAAATTTTCAGAATTTTAATTGCACCCCTAAGTGAACTAACCCCCAACACCTAAAGGTAGAATCTACGCTCCGATCTAGAAAAGGAGAAGAGATACCAAAAAAATGCAAAAGGAAACTAACCTAAAGACAGAATCCAACCTGCGGTCTCGAAAAGTACAAGTGATAGAAAAAAAAGGTATAGAAAGAAGTAGTTCTACCTATACTAATTTCAACATGATACTTTTCAAAAAGGTACTTGCAGTTGATGTTATATAATGTCCGGAGGAACAGTTAAATTGATATCCAATGTCTGGATCTACTAGTTGCCGTCCGTAATTCTCGTCCACATTTACGACATTCACGTACAGTATTCCGGACGGTACAGTATTAAAAGGCATCAACAGTTCAACAACTTTTCGCTTTCGATTCCGTCATATATCTCCCCCTGCATTGTATCCTTTTATGAAATAAAATTCCAGCTCTCTTGGCGCACACAAACTTTGCAATCTTATCATCATGTCAATCATCTCAATAACGATTGTATGTTAGTGATATAGTTAATAATGTTAATGATTTATTCGTGTTATACTCAATAATGTTAATATTTATGTATACATGAATCCGTACCGAATAAAATGTTTTAGAATGTACTCATGATTTACTTTTTGATTATACTTCTATATTTTGATGCCTGAAGACGATTGAAATTATGGATCTTTTTTGTTACACCCTTTGCTACGAGATAAATAGGACAGTCTGTGGATACTTCTAAAGTTATGGGTAAGACAATTATTTATAGTAAAGTATGGTATTTATTAATTTAATACTAGCTGTATAAATGGTTATAGTGAAGTATAACTGCTGATAGTTTAACGATGTCCTACGTATATATAGATACAATTGGCCACTATATACGAGTTATTAAATAAATTAATTCATTGCATCCAATAAATTGATTTGAATAGTTTCAGTTATGCTATAATTATTTATAATTGGAATCCCCGCTTTGTGTGTTTCATAATATAAAAATTTGCGCCACTATTACTGATCTAAATAATCAATACCGTCGCCGGCAATGAACGTTTTCGAAGAATACATAAGATATCAAAGGCAACCTTAATAGTGAAGCAAAAGCAAAATTTGAGGTTTTTGCTGCCATTGTTGCTGGCTGCCCTTCGGTTACCGGTTTCGATCATCTTGTGATCTCATTTCACTTCTGAAGGACATCACAAATTTTAGCGATATTTTCATGACGATCCTATTATAGTTTGGGCTGCTTTTAACGCCTAATAATGACATAGTTATGTAAGTTATGTTCTCTTAAATCAATTCCCTTTATTGTATCAGACCTCTGAACACAGTTCTAATACACTTTGGTGAAGGAATGTAGTATCGGCAACTATGTTAATAACTAGTATAGTGTAGGTGCAGTATCAATATTGGATATTTTAGTAAAATAACGCTACTCTTCGTACTTCCAGAGAAACACAATTGATTTTTTAAATAGGGTGTCAAGTTCTTGCAAGTATAGTTTGTCCGTCCGACCTTAACCTTATCGAATCTTTCGGGGGATATTAAATCTATAGGCAATACAATACGGACAAAAGGGAAATATATGCGATAAAGGGGTGATGAAATGAGATTGTTATTTAAATATCTAAAAAATTGATAGGTGAAAAATCAAGTTAGCTCACTTGGGAGTGCGAGAACAATTCTGAAAATTTAGATGTACACTGTCGGTATGATTTCCAATTACTTCTTCCTATAACTTTGTTCTATCACTTATAATTTTCGAGATCGGTGGGTAGATTCTGCCCTTGGGATTGTGAGGGGGGTTCGCTTAGGGGTGCAGATAGAAGTCTGAGATTTTACACGTGATTTTGGGGCGATTTGCTACAACTTTCTCCTTTAACATTTTTTCGTATCTCTTCTACATTTCGAGATGGGAGGGTAGATTCTACCTTTAGGTATTGGGGTTAGCTCGGTTCGATCTTTTCTAGTATTGGGGATAGTATGATATATTATAACTGTAGGTATTGTACAAGAGATAACAATATATAAATTGTTTATTGGCACATATTTCTTTTCGGAAGACACAAAATTATATTGATTGTTCGCAATTAGCTTTTTCACGCACCTTTAAATGAATGTTTGAGGATTAAATGATGAGATTTCTCTCTTATTGTTTTTCGTTCTCTTTTAAATTTTCGCAGCCCGAGTATTTCGTGTATTATACATGGTAAGAGGGCATGTCTATTTTGCGGAGTGTTCGAGCTACAACACACATTTTAATTATCGTTATGCCAGATATATTTGTATATATTTAAACAATAATCTTTCAAATTTTAATATTCAAGAATTTGAAAACGATGACACTAACAAAAAATGTATAATTGCAAATACAATGACGTAGGTGTAAAGTAAAATATGATAACCCACATGATTGTTCACTTAATAACATATTTAGTTATTCGCGTATGTCTCCAATCAGTGATCACCGTTTCATCGTACCGTTACCGTTTGAATATCTACTGAAAGTTATTTCACGTAATCGCTGCCAAATCACCGATCACTGCTTTCTGATATTTAACTTCACACGCTTGATGGGTGATTTTCAAATCACGGTGAGAAAATCACCGACTGTAAAATATCCTCCACCACTGGACTGAACTAGACATCGCAACAAAGCGGGTTATTGTAAAGTAAAAAGCCCTAAAGTATTCGATGTGTGATGAATTGTTACACTGAATTGATAGATAAAAACATAACCTAAATCTACTCATCTCTAATTATAATAAATATTATTTTCCAATTTTTTAAATAATTATTACTATTTATTGGTAATCATGCTATTTGGTGAATTAGTGATCCCATCTACGCGTGCCTTATGGGATGACGAAATTGCAGACCTCGAAGAATATGAACCGTAATTAAATTAAAATTTTCCAAAGCATTTGATATAGATCTATGTAGATTTATACCCTTTATTTTAGAGCCAATATACAATGGGAAAGTGCTAATGTCTCTGTAGATTCGATTAATACTTTGTATGTTGCGGATACACCTATAATTATAAAATTATTTGAAAAATGCATTTTAACTGATTTAAACCCAATAAATGCATCAAAAGTAGCTGGTGTGAGAGTTTACAAATTAAACGAAGATATTGTGATTTTGTATGAGCATAAAATGCAATTTACATCGGGTGAAGTAAGCTTTCTTTTCTTACCTATTCCAAAGCAAACATCATTACTTTTTAGATTATTCAACACATATCGCAATTCATTGAAAAAGCCAAGAAGATTCACGGAATAACTTCATCCTCAATAGCTTTATATCAGGGTGACAATGCTCCTTTAGAATCAATGTGCTTCATTCGATCTTTATCAACAGTAAATGGTCCTAAAACTGATATTCCAAAATTGCCGATTCCCAACTTAGTGACTGGAATCACAGCCAACTTGTTATCGTATTGTGTCCATACTAATCGTGATTGTCAGTTATTTATTGGATTTATGGAGCAGGCACCCTTGGATTCTATAAATTCGGAGCCATTTTTAAGCTTGTTCAAGAAAATTGGACTTGAAATAAAATCATGTTACAATTTGATATTGCAAGCTCCATCTAATAATTTGTATATGTAATAAAGTACGTAGTAAAAAAAGTGGTTTGTTTTAATGATTATATTAAAAAATGTTGATAAGTTAAAATTTTCTGTAAATTGTAGCATCACAATTATGACCAACTATAAGTTTTTGTATTTGAACAGTACTTGATGCAATCATAACATGTCACTTGTTGAGGATCTTCTGTACAGAATTGTTCTAAAACTTTTGGATTGAACCCGCAATCTTTTAAATTCTCTTTTTTAAAGATGAAACTACAACTTCTACTCAATGCCACTTGGATGTCGCCATTTTTAGCATCTTCCAAGCAAGTCTTGTACTTTATCTTGCTAAATGGAGTAGTAGAATTGACATTAGCAAAAGTAGCACTCAAACTATTCTCCATAGGATTGATATTATACAAGTTGTGAATCGTGTGAGGCAAGATAGGACCTGTCAGCTCTAGAGAGTAAAAATCTTCATTATCCTGATGAATCTTGTGCTCGCGTATCCTTAAACTACTAAGTGAAGCTCCTCGGAACGCCACAGGTGCTAAAAGAGTTGGGGGAATCCCACCTAACGGTCCTACTGCCGGTGTAATACTTTTACAATTCAAAAGGAAATTGTAAAACCCTTGAACTTCGAGCCCTTCTATTAGCGTAAGACTTTGTTCTCCATTGTCAACTTCGCACTCTGATTTATGTTCGATTTTAGCCTAAAATATGTCAAAGATATGCATCCTTGTTTCAAACACCAAAAACAAAAGAGACATATACCTGCGTATAGTTGATTTTTCTAATATCTTCAGCACTTATCCCCATGTCCTTCATCCATTCTTCATTAGTAGTCTCATCTTCATCAATTCCATCATTCAAGATGCTATCAGTTCCCTCAGATGTTGAACTTCTTGTAGAATCTAAAGTATCGTAACCTTGATCAGATGAACGAGATTTCTTTAATGGCATTTTGAATTCAATGTCCTCTTGTCGTAACAAATGTCTAAATCCTTTTGTAGTAGGTGTAATTATAGCATGCATTTCATTAAAGCCACAAATTCCTGCAGCTCGTACTAAGATAGTGCATGTATTTGCACAAACATAAAAGTAAGGGCATTGTCTCGTTCGAATTAGCTGAAATAATGATTTAAGCCCATCAGTCCATGATTCTTGTAAACTTTGCTTTATCACTGGGTTCGTTGCAATGCTGGCAATTGATAACGAAGCTTTTTTAGATGTTCGCGGAAATAAATTCAACCAAGGTAAATAAGGCGATTGCCAATATAAACAGCATTGATGAAATCTAGCATTTGGTGAAATATCCAAGGTTGTTGTTGAGTTCATATCTAAACAACGGGTAAAACTAGTTAAACTAGAAGCCTCTTCACTTATTTTCAACTTCTG
Source organism: Trypoxylus dichotomus (assembly GCA_023509865.1). Lineage (NCBI taxonomy): Eukaryota > Metazoa > Arthropoda > Insecta > Coleoptera > Scarabaeidae > Trypoxylus > Trypoxylus dichotomus. Next base: position 28,356,894 of record CM042081.1, read on the forward strand.
ACTCCATTGGAATGGTTTTGATGAGACAAATCTAGCCCTACTTTTTAAAGTCCAATCTATGGGAATCCACTTCTCTCCACCAATAACTTTTATAATTTCTTCATCTTTGTCCTGCTTCAAAATATTAGAAAATGAGGTACGATTTTCTTTATTTAATGTCGTACCAGTCCCACAATGCAGTAATTGAAATAAAGTCGCGTCAGATGATGTATCTACATCAGGTGTTTTATTTGATTTGCTTCGTTTGTTTTCTGAACTAGTAATAAAAGGATTTTTTCGTTTAGTTTCAGCCAAAACATTTTGGAAGCTTGAAGAATTGTTACTAGTGCTTGCAAATGTAATTGAGCTCAAATTCAATCTCGCTTGTAGTGCCTTCTTTTGACGTTTCAGTCGGTGTAATTTCATTACTTCATCCGGGTGTCTCCATTTAAAATTCGTTTCTTGCGACTGAGAATTGTCTTCAGCGCTCATATTGTTTTAATTTGGTTATTAAAGGTGCATTTATTTTGATAATTTACTTTCGTACTTTAAAACATATTATATATAAAAAAAAGACCGCGTCAAAGTTTACAAAATTGTTATATTTTTACATTTAAATTTATTGATAACCTCCTTTCCTAAACTTAAACGTCGTTTAACAGAATGAAAATAGCAACGGAGTGTAACACTAGGGTGCGTTCTAAAATAGAAGACGTGAAGTGTAGTGTGCACGGTATGCGTACCACATGACAGGTATGTGCCTACAATTTTCTAATGCTCTGCATAGGATTCTGTAAGCTCGACGTCGAGTGAGTCGACACTATCGGAATTCTGTAACGCTTACTCGACACCTATATATATTATCTCTGCTCGACAGAATATACTCAACAGCAACGTTGGTGTCGTTTGGGTCTCGCATCTCACTCTATTACATTTTGCTTGGTTGCTATCACTCTTCAAGAGAGGAGATTTTCTTGGCGGCTATCTAAAATGTATTAATTGTTTGTTTATGTTTGTTATTGTATTATGTGGTTTGATAATTTACTATCCTATGTAATAGAAGACGGTTCGATAGAAAATCACTAATTTAAAACATTTGTAGAATAATATATATCTATTTATGGGCGCAACTATTTAATGGATTAAATATTAAATGCTCTGAGATATTGTAAAAAATCAGTAAATAAATGACAAAATACGCACAATTAATTTAATAATTAGCGTTAAAAAAAGGTCATGAATTGCAGATATTTTAAAGCGCATTGAAAAAGAAATGCGCAGCGCGCAGCCTTAAAATTTGATTAAAATGACATAAGTGGAAGTTCGCGACAAAGTAAATAGTGGTTTTTAACACTATTAGAAAGCTGTTTTGAGAATTTGTTGGGGCGCCTAAATTAGGAGCAACTAATTAATATTTACTCTTTAATCGTAGTAAATACATTAATTAATATTTTTAAGCAGGTGACATCTAGTCATAATTAACTTCTAATTATTCTTTCGTTCTGCTGATATAATAAATTATCGAATATGGGCAAAATAAATAACGTATAGTTGAATATATTACAATATTATTTTACAAATATTAGCTGTCAAGCCATTTTTGACGGCTGATTCCCTTACATTTTTTCTAAAAATCACAAAGTTTGGCACTTTACTACGATATCGAAAAAAAATCATAGGAAAAGGAATCACCCTCGCAATCTCTACGGGCAGAATCCACCTACCGGTCTCGAAAATTATAAGTGATAGAAAATAAAGTTATAGGAAGAACTAATTAAAAACTGAACCGGCAGTGCACATATAAATTTTCAGAGTTTTTCTCGCACCCCTAAGCGAGCTAGCCCCCAAAACCAAAAGGTAGAATCTACCCCCCCGATCTAGGAAAGTGCAGGAGATACGAAAATATATTGAACGAGAAAATTGTAGCAAATCGCCCCAAAAGCATACGTGTAAAATCTCAGACTTCTGTTTGCACCCCTAAGCGAACCCGCCTCACAATCTCCAAGGGCAGAATCCACCCACCGATCTCGAAAATTATAAGTGATAGAAAAAAATAGAAAGAAGTGATTGGAAATCGTACCGGCAGTGCACGTATAAATTTTCAGAATTTTTCTCGCACCCCTAAGCGAGCTAACCCCCAAAACCAAAAGGTAGAATCTACCCCCCCGATGTAGGAAAGTACAAGAGATACGAAAAAATGTTGAAGGAGAAAATTGTGGCAAATCGCCCCAAAGGCATACGTGTAAAACCTTAGACTTCTATTTGCACTCCTAAGCGAACTACCCTCACAATCCCTACGGGCAGAATCTACCCACCGCTCTCGAAAATTATAAGTGATAGAAAAAAGTTATAGGAAGAAGTAATTGGAAATCGTACCGGCAGTGCACGTATAAATTTTCAGAATTTTTCTCACACCCCTAAGCGAGCTAACCCCAATACCTAAAGGTAGAATCTACCCTCCCATCTCTAAATGTAGAAGAGATACGAAAAAATGTTAAAAGAGAAAGTTGTAGCAAATCGTCCCAGAATCACACGTGTAAAATCTCAGACATCTATCTGCACACCTAAGCAAATCACCCTCACAATGTCTAAGGGCAGAATCCACCCACCGATCTCGAAAATTATAAGTGATAGAAAGAAAGTTAGAGGAAGGAGTAATTGGAAATCGTACCGACAGTGCACATGTAAATTTTCAGAATTTTTCTCGCACCCCTAAGCGAGTTAACGCCCAATACCTAAAGGTGGAATCTACTCTCCGAACTCGGAAAGGATAGAATACGAAAAAATGTTGAAGGATAAAACTGTGGTAAATCGTCCCTATCATCGACAAATGAAAGACAAAAAATAAATAGAAGAGCCGACTCACTTGTGTAATATATCAGTACTGTGCACACTATCCATTATTCTCTCTACATGGTAACGGAATTACGCTAATGTTCTATTTGCCATTGAAATTTATCGATAGAGAAAAGTTGATGCCCAGGTATTCTAGTGCCAAAAGAATTATTATTTATATTAAGAGCTTTAGACAACAGGAAGCAATATCAATATTATGATTTGAGTAGACCTTGTCAGAATTTACTTATACCTCTTATACTTGATCCGACCTAGTTTACTATTTGGATAGTTGTTTTTATTATAGTTATAGTTGTAGCAATTATTATATTTCTTTTTACGAGTAGACTTCGCTACATGTCTTCCTTCCTTTTATACTAAAAGGATTGTTTCTATAATTATTTCGCGAAAATAGCAAGAATATTATTTTCGACTTCCATATTCCCGTGATGATTATAACTCCTGGCAACCATCCTCGTCAAGAAATAATGACTTCTTTGATGAACGTCATGACATAATTGCTATATTTAAAAATTGATATTTTTCTTGTTTTCATATATATGGTTTAATTTTTCATTTTTTGAGTGAAGTACTGTGTGCAATACCGACAAAGACAAAGATGCTAGGTAAAGGGATGTTAAAATGAGATTGCTATTTATGTATCTAACACATTGATGAATGAAGGATGCACATCCATTATTTATTAAGTTTCGCTTGTCTATTTGTCCGTTTTGTGTTAATGGACTTGCAGAAATGTTACTGTTTTATGATTATCAATTTGAATATATTTTATGTCAAAAATGAATACATTTCTCCAGTGTTACATTTTCTTTCGTTTATCTCTCTTTATAATTCGCGCACATTGCCGATGATATTAAACATACAATTATTCGTTAGGCGATATTTTGTCTTCTAATTACGAATTGCGCGTAACGAAAGAGTAAAAAAATCAGGCCATAGGGCTTTCTCGTACATTTTAAAAAATATCGTGTGTATGTCTCTGTCCAGGTGAAATAAAAGGTCGTTACCTCGCAAATATAAACATAAAAGCAGTAACCTTGATTTAAAATACTTCGATGGCAACACACACGCGGATATACTTTTGCACTTATACGTCCAGTTGTCTAGGCTTCTGGACTCGGGATGGAGGCTATTAATATTTAATACCTAAATATTGTAAAAGCATTCACACTCGAAAAAGAATAACCCCATCTATTTCGGTGTACACTTCACGACACCCCTAAGTAATCTGATCTCTTAGGTAAACAGAGGTCCCGTGGTAGATCATCACCGTTATTTTCATTGAATGTGCAAATTATGTTATATTGGTTGTATTGTATTTATTCCTATGTGGTTTACACTACTTTGAAATGTTGGCTCTTTTGACAGTAAATAATCCGCTGTCTTAATGCTTATTGTTTCTTGTGTATACGGTACGCTAAATGAAGGTTGCTACCGTGTGTAGTGCTGACACGACTTCCAGCAAAATGTTGCATTCTGTGCTTAGTGGCTGTGTTAGGGGTACATATGAAGTTGTGAATACGTGTATAGTACTACTGCGTGAATTTCCAGGGTTTTCAGGGTGTAGATAGAAGTCTGAGATTTTATACGTGTTGTTTTGGGGCGATTTGCTACAATTTCGGGGGGTAGATTCTACCCTTTGGTTTTGGGTGTTAACTGGCTTAGGTCTGCGAGAAAAATTCAGAAAATTTATATGTGCACTGTCGGTACGATTTCACTTCTGCCTATAACTCTTTTTCCTATCACATAGTTTTCGAGATCGGTGGGTGGATTCTGTCCGTAGGGAGGGTGAGGGTGGCTCGCTGGGGGGTGCAGATAGAAGTCTGAGATTTTACGCATGCGCTTTTGGGGCGATTTGCCACAATTTTCTCCTTCAACATTTTTTCCTATATCATCTACTTTCCGAAATCGGGGGATAGGTTCTGCCTTTTGGTTTTGGGGATTAGCTCGCTTAGGGGTGCGAGAAAAATTCTGAAAATTTATATGTGCACTGTCGGTACGATTTCCAAACACTTCTTCCTATGACATTTTTTTCTATCACTTATAATTTTTGAGATCGGTGGGTGGATTCTGCACTTCAGAGTGGTTCGCTTAGGGGTGCAGATAGAAGTGCTTTTGGGACGATTTGTTACAATTTTCTTCTTTATCATTTTTTCGTATCTCTTGTACTTTCTCAGATCGGAGGGTAGATTCTACCTGTAGGTATTGAGGTTTAGCTCGCTTAGGGGTGCGAGAAAAATTCTGAAAATTTATATGTGCGCTGTCGGTACGATTTCCAATCACTTCTTCCTATGACTGCGCTTAGGTGTTGCGGAGGTGGTTCGCTTAAGGGTGTAGATAGAAGTCCGAGATTTTACACACATGTTCTTGGTACAATTTCCTACAGTTTTTTCCTTTAATACTTTCTTCTATCTTTTGTAGTTTCGGGGATAGTACGATATATTGTAACTGTAGGTATTGTACAAGAGATAACAATATATAAATTGTTTATTGACACATATTTCTCTTCGGAAGACAAACCTTATTATATTAATTGTCCACAAATAGCTTTTTCATGTACCTTTAATAGTGTGTTTGAGGGTTAAATAATAAGATTTCTCTGTTATTGTTTTTCGTTCTCTTTTAGATTTTTGTCAGCGTCGCGTCTATAATAAGCAGTTCGGCGCGTCTTCGGTCACGCTCATGTTCGATCGATTCTACTCCGTGCACGCCTACTGAATTCTATTCAAATGAGAACCAAATCCGCTACCCTAACTGAAAATTTTTATTATCGCAAACACGTTTTGTCGGGTTAGTCAGCCAGAAATCATTAGAACAGTTTTATTAAATACGAGCTATTTGCTGGACAGCATCGAATTTATTTGTTGCTTTGCAATTTCCCGTGCTTCCCACCCATACATCTCTTTTAATTCAGGTGTATAGTAAACTTGTATTAATTGTCCGCCTATAAATGACATCGCATTGATATCGTTTTAAAATGAATAGATTACTGACTTAAAAAACAATTAAAAAATTGTTTTGCTATAAAATGCGATGCGATACTTACTAGTGTTGTCTTCTAAATAACCTATATTGTTTTTATCCACAATATTGCCATCTTCTAATTGCACTAATGAGTGTAAACACCTTACTTATTCTTAAGTTGCTATTCTCCACTATATACGATTAAAAAAAAGTTGTTCGCGAATATATAAAATAAGCACACTCAATAACAGAAATGAATCATAATCAAGGCGACAGAGTTCAAATTTTGTTGCGAAAGCGTGCGCCACATTTTTCGAACGCGAAGGACGCACTCGGAATGCATCTCGCACCGACACCCTACAATTTCGAACACACCCCTGAATTAAGAAATCCGTTGCTAACATCGTGCAAAACAAACATCTATAGTTTAATTTTTTTTTTGTAAAAACGTTCGCAGAATACTCTAAAAGGGTATCGCTTCATATCAGCTTACTTTGGGGGACTATACATTTGTGCACGTTCAGTAATACACATACTAAATAACTTTCAGAGGTCTTTGGGTCACTTTTTACTACTGAAATATTAAATTTAAGCAAAAAAAAACATGGAATTCACATAATTTATTTTTGTAAATATACTTTATATGTAGTAAATAGAATTTTAGAACAGGTTTTTGGTTTTTAGTAAATAGTAAGTAACAATAAGTAGATTTAAATAAAATAATACATATTTCAGGGGAAAGTAAAAAACAACATCAAACTAAAATAATATGTAAAGTACATGTATATCCTGGTAACATTAAACAAAAAATAAACATATAAGTGTATGTTTATACATAAATATGTATATACGAAGGGTTAAATATTAATGGTTACGAATATTATTGAACACATAAGATGCAATGAAATACAGGACATATTTACAACTTGGCACACAATTTAAATAATCAGTCAAACAAATGATCTACGTATAAATGTAAGTGGATCTTTAAACGAAACTTGTATAGTTTAGTCACTGCATTTCTTTTTGTTAGCGTTATATAATAGTAATTGTATTGACCTTCTATTGTTTGCGTTAATAATTATACTGGAAATACAAATTTCGTTTAAATATTAATGAAATAATCTTTGCATTTATAAGGATAAGTCTTCAAGGTCTCAACAGTAATATAGAATTTCCCATATTCGAGGAGCTTTCTAAAAAAAATCTATTATATGTATATAGATATTCATTTAAAATTTTGTAAAGAGGCATAGAAAAATATAAATTTCAGTTATAGAGTATGCTAGAAAATACAAGCAAGCATAACTCCTTGACACTTCGAAATATATATACGGAAAAGAAAAACGGAATGGCGTAATTTTGACAGTTATCGCTGAAAATAGTTCTCTTTTTAACGTCAATAGTAATTTTTGCGAAAAATTGATGCCTAGAGACTTAATGTGTAAACAGACCTTCCATTTGTTGCATTAAGATATTTTTAGATTGTGCTCGGCGTTTCGAACTTTTGAAACTCAGTGTATATGCGTAATCTTAACATATGGACTGTTTCCACAGAGAACGTTATTATATTCAATTTCAATTTCTGTAAAACTGCTGGATATTTGTTTAAAATCTAAGCAAATGCTAAGTACACAATACCTTTATATGTATTCACGTGTAAAGGTAACTTCTACTCTAAATATGAGAATTTTAATCTTGTGTAAATACTAAACAAGATTCATATATCTCATACGTATATACACGTATAAATAACTTTGTACGTTTACTAACATTATTGTACTTTTGCAAAATATTGTAAATATAGTGCTAGGTAAACTTTGAGATTTCGAAAATTCAAACATTACGGGATTTAGAGATTAATGCGTCACAACACCATATATGGCACAAATAGTATTATATATAGTCTACGAATCTAAGTGTTTTTCTTATTTTTGTATAATATTAAGAAATTCATGTGTTATTATTCAATTTATTTTATTCGTAGAATATATTTCTTGTATATAGTCCACGTCAAAAAAATAAAGTGCCTAGATACTTCTGGAAATTCTATTATTTTGACGTCCGCTGTATAATTGATTTGAATTATATAACATTAACAATATTTCTCTTTATAATCTCTGAAGTAAAAATAGATTTCCTTTGAATTATATGGCAAATACAAAGAATACTAAAAAAAATTGATACGCTACACTAACTATTAACAGAAGAATAAATGGACAGGATAATATGCAATTATTTTTTCGAGAAAAATATCTTAATAAAATTTATCTAAGAGTTCAAAAACAGCCAAATTTATACACATTTCGTTCTCGAAGAATTATTGCATACAGGGGTGACTATGGAAAAAAGTACATAAATATTATACAAACCCAGGACACTGCAAGCTTTGGTTTTTAATTGAGAAAAAATAGAGAGCTTGATTTTTAAGTAAAAAAAAGTGATATTCGATAACAAAAAAAAAATTATCTCAAAAATTCGGAAAAGAAAATTTAAGCTTTGTATCTTCTATTTTTACCAATAGCGAATGTCAAAATTAATGCGAATATCAATCCGAAACCTTGCATGACAATAATTCCCAAACCGATTCCGATTATTACCCACAAATTGTCCCTAATATAATTAGCGACCTTAGTTACGCAACCTGTATCATTGATGACGGTATAATCAATTGTTCCTGCAACGATTTGTTTCCTTGCGTGATCGCAGAGGGCAGGCGCGACGGTTTCACGGCAACAACTAGCTGGAATTAGGTAGTTGTCAGCGTTTGGTAAAGATACGGTTAGTATGACGTCTTTGTCTTCGATCCAGTCTCTTGGAGTCTCAGTACCGCAACATTTCAACTGGAAATTTGGAATATCAAGAATTAAAAGACGAGATCAAATCAATATTTTAAACTATTACTTCTCTTTGGATCATATCAAAAGTATGCTGCCTATCGGTGTTATGCCAGTACTCTTCTTGAACGGTAGATTTGACATAACTCCGTACTGTCGGTTCTAGCTCATTGGCATACATATACGCCCAAATCGTTGCGGCTATTTCGGCTACCAATATCACGAATAATAAAGCGGCGAACTAAAAACAAGAGATTTTTTCGAATTCACGAGTACGTCAGTTCGAAAAGATGACATACTGAAGTCAGGAGACATTGGCTTTCCTTAAGCGATCCACAAGTTCCCAAAAATGCAACGATCACCAGCAATATGCCTACGATAAGAAGCATATAAGCCGATATCGAGTAACTGCTGATATCCTGAGCCATTGACACATAAAAGGTGCGATCGACTAACATCCATATTGCGAGTATGATGCTCGCGAAACCTGCAATCTGCATACATATTTTATATAGCGCAACATAAGCAATTTATGTTTGGATTTGTAGAAATGTATTGTTGTTAAGATAATTTAAAAGTAACAGCTGTTAAATTATCTTCTTAGAAATGTCAAAGTACTACCAAATATAGGCAAAAAGAGTATAACCGATTTCAGACTTAACTAGCAATTAAAACGCAAAATATCTTTGATAAATGTGTTTACACATTTGTAATCTATTCAATGACATCAATTTTTGACAAATTAATGTTCAATTGTGACATTATCAACCTTTTATTCAAACATAGCACAGACTGAAGATAGTTTAATTTCCCACCGTGGATTTTTGGGTATTTCGTATGTTGAGAGTATGGTCATTGTCATTATCTGTTAACGTCCTGTACGATAGGTTATTTATTATTCCTTTTGCGTTAAACATGTGCTTAATTTTAAATATTTATATGGAGGATAATATTGACCCACACATATTAATTTCATTGTAGTTTTTTGTCATATGTACATGAATTTTTTGAAAATTTAACATCAATATTTTAAATCATCCGTACAAAATCTGTTTGAGACGGTACTGGCAAGGGACCCAAAACTAAACCGCCAATCTGACAAAATTTTGACAGACTTTCGTCAATGATCTAAAATCACTTTGTATGCCTGTATACATGGTTTCATGTTTCGATTAACTGCTCTTAACAATTAGAATGATATAGGAGTTATTGATAGTCAGAAATCAGATGACCTGGGACTTTTGTTCAACACTGTATAATTTAAAGTCTAGTTTTTCCTACTGGCACGTTTTTAGTTGCAAAAATTCTTATTGCACACAGAAGATGATGTCATGTTTTTCTACTTATACAAACTTAATAATAAACATGATAAATCGCGACTTATGAAGGCAAAGCAAAGCGAGTTTTGTGTCAGCGAAAAGGAATTCATACATATCAAAACATTGATAAAACGCCGCAAATATGAAAACACTTCGTAAATAACTAGATCTCTAATCAAATTCCTGAAAAATATCAACAAATAACATAATTCGATAATAGTAGGAAGTGTTTTTAACGTAATAGACAACACGTAGGAGTTGATCCATTCAAATTCTACAACAAATTTCCATTTTTGCATTTAATAAGAAGCGTATTAGACTATACAGATAGATCAAGATGGCCTCTCACGGTTGTGTTTTGTTATTTAAATGCGAATCGGCGCGCTTAGTCGTAGTTTACTCACCCAAAAGATGAGATTTACGAGCACCACCAGGTACTTGATAACGCCGTAACAGCCGCTCAATCCCATTGCACTGCAAAGGTGTGTGTGCGAATGGTATAGGCAAAACGATTGGTGTTTCGACGATATATAGTGGGCAACGATGCACGATGATTATGAATCACGCTCCGTCTATTCTACGACTGGTCAGTTTTGGAAACCGCGTATATAGATTTCAAGGTTCAAACTCGGTCCGTCGGCTTTTGCTGTTACGATCTGGCAAGCCCTGCTTCTGAAACGTATAAAGCGGGACGAAGAATGAACACGAATGGGATCGAAAAACTAATCGTGCATGTTCGTAAGCGGTTCCGAATGTATAGGGGACTGCGTTAGATTTTAAACTATGTACTTTAATATTTATTTATTTTAAAAACTTACTATTATAAGTATGTATTTTTGTTACTAAAAACATATTGTATATATTTCTGTAATAAACAAATAAACAGAAAAAAATATTAACTGAAAATATGTTTTCCTTGTTTTTCTTTTAAAAGTGAACGTAATTATTAGATTTGCAACACCATAATCTCTTGGAAATTACCAAGATTAGCAACAGAAAGGTCCCTACATCAATATTCTATAATAGAATCGCCGAACAGGTGCAGTAGCAACGTCGCATTAACGTAAAAATTGAAAAAGCTTCATTCACAATGTATAAATTTTTCAAATGTAAGTAATTACTTAACATTTGTAACCATTGTTTAACCTTTAATACATCTTATGGGATTTTTTGAAAATATGTTCTCATATGATGAATAGATACAAATTTACTGTATGAATTGCGATTAGCAGCACATAGATTCGAAAAATTTTACGTAATAGTACACAAATTGATGTATGTAGTATTAAAATCGGAAGAAACCAATCTACGCGAACAACATACTTTTTTTTAATATTGCTTACAAAACAATAAGCGTATGTCTCGTTTTAAAGAAATATAAACTTGTAAACATTTACCCCCTTGCTGATTCTTTTTAAAGTAAATTGTAAACATTTTACGAGAATGTTCAGGAATAATCATTCTTGTCTTTGGGATGCATTCCTTGTGACTCCCAATATTCTAACCAACAATATAATAAAATGGTTTTATATGATTATAAACGCATAATTATAGAAAACTGATATACATTCAATGGGATAGCTATGCAACACGCTATATAGTTATAAAAAAACTGTTTTCAATCACTGCAGAGTATAATATAAAGAAAATGACTCATTGAATACCGCAGGCTAAGGAACGAACAGCTGATCGACAGTCGGTATTTATAGGTAGAGCTTTACACGGGAAATGTATATCTGTTTCACTCGATTTCATCGTGCCATATCGTTTTAGAACATAAATTGGTTTCTGCGCAAGTTTCTTCCGATTTTAATACTACTCTATACACCATTAACTAATTTATTCGTAACAATATAATTACAAAAAATTAACACATAAACAAGTCACAACGCATTAATGTAATCTGTATATATCACAATTTCACCAAAAGCTATACAAAAAGAATTTATAAAAACAAATGTAACGAAAACTTTATACACGCATTAACTTTATTTTATGCACTTACTTACCTGTTTTACAAAAATGACTTACGAAAGATGCTTTACAAAGATTGGTTTATAAAATATTATGATCGAAATAATACTAAAGATGATAAAGCAATGGAAATAATAAATCAGATCATAAATAAAAGCTGAATGACTGGATTATTCTAATGTAAGCGAGCTAGCTGATCAATTAATGATAAATGTTTTTTTTGTTACTGCATCTGTTGACCGCGGAAGCTATCCTTTTGTGAGTGCATTATAATACTATTGTGTTTGTATTAATATACAGTATATAATAGTATTTGCCATTTGTTGTATAAACTCCAAAAATGTTTAAGAGAATAGTTACGAAAATTAAGGTTTGATGGCGCATATTTGCGAATTGTGCTTGTGTAATCCCATTTGCATTCTACTCTCTTCTCTCACGGTTACAATGCTTAGGAAAATTCTGCCAAGCAATATTCGTCTACATTTTGACTATACCCATTACGGAACAACGGTATAGACAAGACATTCTCTTAGTAAGCTCAAAAGTATTTGTCAACCATCATCATCAAAAACAAACTTTTCTCTTCTTTTTTATTAATTGAATCCTCTCAGCACAAAATAAAAATTTCCATATTTTCGCCACGAAAACTATACCAAAATAATAACATATTTTATTTCATTATTGGACATTGGTGAACATTTGAGACTAATTAGTTTTTAAAGTTATACAAATGCTTTTTGTGTGAAATAGCACCCAAGCACCTACTTCATCGCCAGTGTAATAAAAAAGTACTGATTGCGTTGGTACACTCGAGAAATTGATATTGACGAAGTTCACAGGTATTTGTTGTTTTCAGTCAATTGTCTAAGTTATTTAATTTATTGTGTATATTCATTAAAAGTGTTTTAATAGTATAATGAAGTGCAAACTTTCAAAACCTATTTATTATAATAAAATAGTATTCTTAAATAATAAAGTTCAAAATTGTTAACTTGATCGATCTTTCTTGTTCGTTGTACGTAACACTCTTTACACACAGATATTTTTCAGTTAGGATAAAATTTGCATTAGTCATATTCAAAACACCTTATTATATTGTGTTTTTAGTGTTGAACACGATTGAAAAATTGGTTCTGTCGCAAAATGGGAAACGTCCCGAGTTGAACGGAACTACTATATATTTTGATGATTTTAAAGAGAGCTATTTACAAAGCTCGATTTTAAACTTATGTCTACTTCTATAAAAAAGAAAATATGTTCTAAAATCTAAAATCTTTCCGTTCTCACTGAAATTACGATCATATTAGCCTTGAACATCAGTTTAATTAAATATACAAGTTAATCATCTAGTTGCTCATTTATATGCGTATTACGTTCTTTTTTGATAAGATACGGATGTATTATTAGCAATATTGAATATAATAAAGTATAAACGCCCCTAGAATTCCTTTAATCCTAATCTTAATCTGTTTTATTTACAGGTCGTAGCATGTTATGAAATTTATACATGGAATTTCAAAAATTGAAATATAACCGGTTCGAAATTTTCGAAGAACGGCGTATATATTTATCGAAAATGGTTTTAGATTTCCGAACGAACGCTTCAAAAGCCGCTATGGAAAAGGAGAGTCGATATTTTGCCGTCTCCTTCTGGCAAATGTTTTCCCTCGAGCGTCAAACGAGCTAAAGCGGACTCAGCCAAGTGAAAACTTCAAAGTGTTTGCATTATTAGCTTTATACCACATTAAGTTATGATGGAATATTATTATTAAAATGTTCCTATTAATCTCTGCTACATTCTTCGCGTTCTTGCGGTGGTAAAAGCATTGAAAAACTAATGTCATTCAAACGCGTTCTTAAATAATCAACTGGAAGTGGTGTTGATATAGCGCAAGATAGGTTAAATTTTGTATTTGTAAATCGGAAACATGGATAAACATAATTCCTTAGAAATTGTTACCACTAAATTAGTGCAAAAGGTACAGAGCTTAGCCAAGAAACCGTCCTTAGACACCGACATTCGTAAAGTAAGCGTTTGTGGCATCTGTTAAGTTCAAAGCGAAGTACATGGGACTATGTTATTGAATTGTAGATACTGGACCAGCTCATAGAAAATGTGGAACAGCAGTCGATTTATTTGGAAAATGGTATTTACAATTTCAATTTTGCTGAGGTTGCAATTGTCTTGGAACAAGTCACTATAATCTATACCAAAAAGGTCGACTTGTTATGGGAGTGTTTGCTAAATTACCAAAAAGGGTTATTAAAATTTAATACGTGAGTAAATTTTAGTGGGTGGAAGCGTTATTTTTGTTTATATATATTGAAATATTTAGTGAAGAAGCTAAAACGAGAGAAGAAGAGAAAATAATTGAAGAACGCAGGCAGAAATTTAAACGTAAAAGGAGAAAACCCCCTGAACAGAAGATTGAAGAGCATCATCAAGGTATGTTCCCCGAAATTAAGCAATTTTCTAAAGCAAATCATATCCATTTTATATTTTCTCAACTAAATGAATAAAAAAGCACATATAATTTATGTATTGTACAAATTCAAAATTTATCAAATACTACAATAAACAAACCTTGAATATTGCTAAAAATGTTATGTATGCAATTTTATCATCAAAAGAATGTTCACCTGTACAAGGATCATTTCAAAACTATTTTGTGCATAAAAATTACGTTACGATGGTTGCAACAAAAGCGTTTTAAAATTATGATAATTTTATTCCAGAATCAAAACTGGATATGGTTGCTTTATTGCAAGAATTATACGAAGATTACGATGAGGATAAAAAGTTATCATTGAAACGTTCATTTTGGGAAAACTTTTCTCCATTTCCTATAGATCCCGAAAAGGAACCTAGAGATCGTTATACAAAGGAATTATTTGTACCAACCAGCTGTGAAATAACATCAAGCGATGTGGAATGCACCTTCGATAATTATGACCTAATGTCGAATTATTACAACTTCAATGTATATGATATTATCCGACAAGCAAAGTATAACTCGCTATTGGAAGATAACGTTGAAGCGTATGGTTATGATGTTCAAGATGACTTCATACAAGAGTACATCATCGAAAAGAAGGTTAATTTAAGTGATTTGAAAACCGATAAAGAAATTGATGAACTTGAGGAGTACATCTACCTGAAAGTATGGGAGAAGATGCCGTTACACCAGAGACATGCCAAACTGTGCCCGAGAAGGTCTTCGATCATGCTGACAAGATTATCGGATGAAGTTGTTGCTGAATATCTGAAGCGAGATCGTAGAAGCATGTCTACCAATCTTTCGCATGATTCTGGCATCTCTGATATGGATTTCAGCATTAACCATTCTGAGTTAGCATTTGGAGAAGGAACCAGTGCTAACCATTCAGGAATTTTCGAGGAAAATTCTGAAGAAGTTCAACCTATTGAAACGGTTGTTCCAAACGTAGAAATTGAAGAGGAGGACAATGATGCTGGCGGTAATCGTGAAGGAGTATACAACAATGTTGTTAGAAATGATGGAGATGGTTCAAATCAAATTGAAAATACGGAAGAAGCAATCTTACAAATACAAAATATTGATAGCGACTATAATCTTTCATCCTGTCCAATTCCGATCGAAGAACAAACGAAACTCGACAATACAAATGACGAAAATAAACCAATCCCTAAGAAGCGCCGTATTCTTAATAGCACAATTGAAAAGACTACAAAATTAAAGCAGGAATGGAAAAATAACAAGGTAAATGCTAATTCTTGTCAAGCATAAATATTAACTTTATTTCTTTAAAGCGAGTAAAAGACATTAAAGATATTGAATATGAAGCTCCAGAAAAAAAAAGGTCGAGGCGAACATCCATTTTTAAACTCAGCAAAACAATTACAAAACCTTTAAGTGATTTTGAAATTTTCTTCTATGAAAATTACAAAACCCAAATTGGTGAAGGTAGAATTAAGATCACCAATTTTCTTCGGGCAGCATATTTACAACAATCAACAATGATTTTGCAAAAACATAGGCTAACTGTATCTTTGATGAGGTTCGAATTGTTCTTCTATAAAAACTACAATCCGGAGAATTTGGAAGGTAATACAAAACGAAAAGATGACTGTCAAGTAAATAAAATATGTTTGACAGTTGACAAATGTCAGAATTTTATTAATTATGATTATTCTCTTTTTATTTTAGGTACATTGATAGAACCTATCCTCTCCGATGATCCAATAGAAGACATTTCTGACGTGCATTCTGAAGAACATGACCATCCAGACATCAACGACCTAAATCCTGTGGTTAACCTCAACGACAGTGGTTTTATCACGGATTTTTCCGATGTGAGTAACCCACCACATGAAAATACAATCATTAATGATACGAATGCAGAAAGTGATACCGCAACTGAAAGTAACCCCTTGAATATTAGGGAAATATTGAATTCGCAAGTGACTGCATCGAACATCCCTGATGATGACCAGGTATTTGAAATTTTCAGGGAACAGCAAGAGAGAAGCGTTAAATTTTTCGCATGGAAAAGCGAAATTGATGACAAATTATCGAAAACCGAGAAGAAGGACTTCAATATTCACGAATACGAGTCCAAGATACTTGACCAATTACCACACAAAGAACCTGTTCCTTTGAAGAGGGTTTTGGGTGCAGATCAAGCTTCTGAGGTTGCTAGATTGTTCGCTGCCAGCTTGCAATTAGTGAATAATTCAAATATCAAATTGAGAAATGTGATTCCGGGGAAGCTAGTTGATGATACTGTCGAAATTCTCCTATTAAGTAAAGATAAACACCATGTGCAGTTGGAAAATTACCAAGCGCCTTCGATGGAAAAGAGAATTGAAGCTCTTAAAAGAATTAGGGCTCAACAGAGGTGTAAACCTAGTACTTCAGGAGGGGAAGCCTCTTCATCATATTCAACACCATACAAAAAAATGAAGATTAATTAATTTTGTAAATATCTATGAGTTGCAAAATGTAAAGGTCCTATTAGCACTAGTTTTCGTACATTGATTGAATGATTTTTGCAAACTCATAGGATTTTAAGCATTTCTCATGATATCAGTCATTATTGCTTCAAAGTCGACACAAACAAACAATGAGCTTAATTCTATCTCCATAAACTTACAACGTTTCCTCCAAGGGTTCTCAAACATTTGTAAATATAATATTTTTATGTTTGTATTTAACATACATAGACAAAATGAAATAATACATTCTTTATACACACAGAACACTAAGTTGTCAAAAAGAATTCGACACCGAACTGTGATATATGTATTGCGTATATTTAGCTATTATATCTAATTAATTCATTCATTTATTTTTTTTGTCCTTTTATAAAGCTCTTAATCTGTTTTACTACGATTTTACTGCCATTTTATTTCATTCTATATTCTAGGTTGCAGTTTTGAAACGAGACTATGATATCAAAAAAAAATGAAGCAACGTGTCATTAACCTACTTGGCTTTCGAAAGTCGTAAAATATTCATTGAGTAGCAACGTAGCCAACAGTTTAACATATGTTGCGTATTGTAAGATCAGCATATATCTTTCATTCGAAATAGATTTAACAAAGTTGTTTAGTTATATAGTAGAGATATTGTGTATAGAATTTGTGTCTACCTGATCAATTTCGTTTATTTTTTTTTTAGTGTATCCCGTTGGATGAGAAACAAATTGCTAAGTTCACTCTGATTGTTTTATAACATGTATATTCGATTAATCTAAAAAATATCGTGTGAAAATCGCTACTTTTTTTTTATAAATTTAATGAAATGTGAACGTTAAAGATGTCAAATATTAAATTTGGTACAAAGACTACATTTTTGTTTTTTAGACGAAAGCGTCAAGTACTTTTTTTTATAAATTGAAACCAGTGTACCTGAACATTTATAAATTTTACTTAAGCGAGGTTCTTTTCTAAAAAAACACTGTATGTTGTAATTAGATAATAAATATATTTTGACTCTTCTTGTTTGTTTCCTTTTTAAATTTCCTATGTGGTTTTCAAGTTGATAAAATAGAAAATTAAAGAGGTTATAACTCGTACTATTTTTTTAAATCCTAAAGTAGGGTGTAGTTACAAAAAATGTATACGCAAGATACGCTACAAAGA
The DNA here is from genome assembly GCA_023509865.1 of Trypoxylus dichotomus. Classification (NCBI taxonomy): domain Eukaryota; kingdom Metazoa; phylum Arthropoda; class Insecta; order Coleoptera; family Scarabaeidae; genus Trypoxylus; species Trypoxylus dichotomus. Next base: position 28,374,947 of record CM042081.1, read on the forward strand.
TACATGGAGAACTCCCAAGAAATTGCAGAAAAAAAATAGTTTTTAAACGAAATAAAACTTGATAATTTATTTTCCTTCCACGTTAATATTTAATCAACCTATGAAATTAAAAATTTCACGGGTACGGGAGGGTTTGAACCTTCAGGTTTTGTACGTTAGACAAGCGTCTTTTCCATTTACACCACGGATCCCGTATGAACAAAACTTTGAATCAAATTTTAACGTTGGTAATACCGAGGAAATTAAATTATCACTTAAAGTCCAACGAAAATCACATTAAAATAATTCAAAAGAAAACTTTTTTCGTCAAATGTATACTACACTAGGGTGACAGAATAAAATAGACACCTACTAATTAAAAAAAAAGATTCTATTCTCGTTATATATACAAAATATTTTAAAATTAGACTAATATTTTGTCGATCCACCTTTACTTGTGTGAAGTGCTGCGAGTCGTCCTGGCATAGAATCTATTAATGGGGTCTTCTGGAATATTTAACCACTCTTCTGTAACAGCTGCCACGGTTCTTCCTTATTGCTGGGTTTTCGAGGTCGTTTCGCCATATTTGTCTGGATTATGTGCCAAATATTCTCTATCGGATTCATGTCTGGTGATTGGCCTGGCCATGGTAAAATCCGAATCCCCGAATTCCTCTTTCCATGTGGTTGTTGTTCCTGCTTTGTGGCAGGGTGCTCCATCCTCCATAAAAGTGGCGTCTTCTTTAGATAAAATGGCGTTGTCGAATATCAGTAGTAGTCCTTCTGTTAATATTTGGACATATTTTGCCGCATTTATATTTCCGTCGCAGATTACTAATTGCGATCTTCCACCATACCATATCGCGCCCCACACCATGATGTTCACACCGCCGTATTTCACCGTCTGATGCAAAAATTTTTCGTCCATCTGTTGTGACGAACGTCCCCATACCCACGTACGACCACTATCACTGAATTGGCAGTATCTGCTTTCGTCTGAAAAAATGACAGACCGCCAAAACTCTTCGGGCTTCGTTCGCATTTCGATTGCCCAAGCCATTCGGCGCCGTTTTTGAAACGCCGTAAGGAGAGGTTGTTTCTTTGCCACCCTTTTATACATCCCCACACTGTGGAGATATCGCAGAACGGTGCGGAGACTTTTCTGTGAAGTTGCCGCAAGCTCAGCTGTACTTTTTCGCGGTTCTCTTAACACTCTTAACAAGCACCTTTTTACTTCTTTCAGAAGGTCCGGCACGACCTGGTCTCGGCTCCACTGTTGTTTTTTCCTTGCGTTTAAATTGTGTAATCACACGGTTAACTGTGGACAACGGAATATTTAGAAATTTACTTATTTCACGTTGCGAAGCGCCGCGTTTACTCTCGCCAACGATGCGACCCCGGATGAAGTCGCAAATATCACTCGAACCTTGTAAGCGAAGCATAGTTGTAACGATACTAAACTATGACGAATTCCTTCCGATACATCTACCCCTATCCTAATGACAAGAGAAAGTTCTTAATTCGTTCTTAGAATTTAGCTGTTTACATATTTATACCGCTTTACCTGGTGTCTATTTTATTCTGTCACCCTAGTGTATTTTATTCATTTTAAATTACCAATTTTTCTGCAAATAAAACTATAAAATGCTATTAGTTTATTTAAAAACATAAACCATATATTTTTTTAAATATTCGTCCGAGATTTATAAGTGCCGCCAACAAAGTAATCGCAAAACAAAAATTAATATATTACAGCAGCTCACCGAATATCTTTACTTCTATAACACATCGCATCTCTAAATGGTTTTTACTACAATTAGTATGAGATTGCCCTTTTTAATAAAAGCAGTTACGTTAGAGATCACCTTGATATAATTCATAAGTAAATACACGGTATTGCTCTGGGACACACTGGGGCGTACTGATTGCTGTTTAAAAGTTGGCCTTAAAATTTAAGTTCGCACTATTTTCATGACGCATGTGCAAAATGCACCTAGCTACACCAAGTGTACTTTTTGTGGCACGAGCTATGGGAGCTGGTGCTGGAGTCAGTGCAACTATGGGGGCAATTTTGCTGAACATTGTTTCGAATGTCATGGAAATACGTTCATCTGGATGTTTGGAAGATGAAGGAATACTAGTTAGTTTCTGGTAAAAAAGAAGCACCATAATGAAAATAAAAAAATAGTGAAGTAGTAAATAATTGTAATGATGATGATGAGGTAAGTCGAATCAAACATGTATATTAACAGTTTCGGAAGAATTTTAGGACGAGTAGAAGTACTTGGTTGAGGGAAATACTTGTTCTTTATTTTCAAATTTATTTTCATGAAATCTTCTTGTTTTGTCATTGTCGGGTATAGGTACATATATCAAATAAAATTTATTATTCAATTATTCTAAATTATAACCTGTATCACCTGGAATCGTTCGGTGAAATACGTAAGCCCGAATGTCTGTTCTACTTATACTTGCACGAATATACAAAAGGGATTTTTCCGCAAGTAACAATGTTGTAGATAGTTACAGAATTCGATAACAGCTGCATTTTCTTGACGAATAGTTATACTTTAGTTCGTCATACATGACGTCATATATGTATACGACAATGGTTATATATTTTTTAACTACTTCGCGAAGGTGGTTATTCGCAGCTAATTGGAAATGAACATACATCATGATACATCATCGGTTACTTGTTGGGAAAATGTGTGATCAAATAATTTTTAATGTAATTACAAAGGAAAACATATATAATAGAAAGTGATATATACCATTTCTATTATTTAATTTATCATTTTACATATAAATTCACATATAAGTTCAGTTACAGAACTTATTTCTTTGTGTATATGTTTGATTATGTACACTCAAATAATAAAAAAAACATTTATATTAATATGAATACAACCTACTTGATATGTGATTTTTAAAAATATTTGAAAACGCCGTTCTCGCGACGAAGTTCGTGGTTATAGAAAACTACGTCATTGTACTAGTTATTTGTGGTTATAATCTCGTAACCATAGTTACTTGCGAAAAAATCCTTAAACATACACAACTTCAATTGAACTCACATTCACTATAGTAGAGTTCTTGCACGCACCTATATACTGCAAATAAGACGAAAACGCTGTTAGAACGTAGTTACAAATCTACTATCAACTTAAGAAATGGATAATGAAAGTGATGACGTCAGTAAGTATTATGGCGACATTGAAAAAAATTCCAAGCAAAACAAAGACACGTGCTAAAACTAACTCATTCCTATCAATTCCTCTTGTCTCTACTTATTTGCTTAACTTTAAAACATATCTAGGATGGACCGCAATAAATATACCGAAAGAAGATCAATTGTTAATTACATTAATGAAATGAAGCTTCAGTTGAACTTGCATCGCGAGGATCTGGCCACAAGAATGGAGTTGTATATCCTTAACTTCACACAGAAACTTGCTGCTACGTTAACGATATAACATATTAAGACACCAAATTCAAAAAGTATAAATTGAAATAAAATACTACAATTCAATTCAAAATTCTTTATTGCATTGTCATCGAGGACTTTAAAAAATTATCTACAACCATTAATACAAGCTGTTTCACGCATGAGTAGTACATAAAAAATCTATATACATTCAAAATCCACTAATTAAACTTAATAATTGAACTATTAAAACGGATATTTTAGAAAGAATTAACTCGGGATACTTAAACTAATATTAATATTAAACCACCGTTGGTATTAGTAATGATAAAATTACAATTTCCTTACAATTAACCAACGTAATTAAATTACTGAAAATATATCAGTCTCGGAAGGATTTAAACCCATGACCTCTGCGTTACCTGCGCATTGTGCTAGCATTACACCACGAGGCCACTTGTGAGTTTAAATCGGTTTTAATATCTAGACGTCACAATGTCTGTAGATATATTGTAATATATCACAGACATTATATTATTATTAAAGGCAAGTTCTTAACAATTAAATTAATTATAATATTAAACCATCGTTGCTATTAGTAATGATAAAATTACAATTTACTTGCAATTAATCGACGTAATTAAATTACTAAAAAAATATCAGTCTCGGAAGGATTTGAACCCACGAACTCTGCGTTATCGGCGCAATTCAATTCAATTAAAAAATTCTTTATTAGCTCATAAGTTCATTTACAGACAACGTGTAAAGGTGTACAATAAATCTGTTCTTAAAATTTACATATATATATATATATATTTATATACAATATATTTACAATTTTAGTATCTAGTCAGTTTAAATTGTTCGTATTCGATACTTGGAAAAAACTTGCATTCGCTCACTAACGCACTAATCGCGTATCACCTATAGACGAGCACAAGCACATGGTTCACTATTTCACTAGTCCGCTGTTTTTTAGAGCTTATTGTTTTCTGTGGGGAAAAGCGTGTGAAAAACCTCTAGGTCGTCTTCGATTCCTGTTTCTTAGTCACATGTCCGGTGATTTTCTACCTGAATAGCGATATCTCTGCGTTGTACAGCGGCAGATTCTAGTACGGGTAGGTATGGTAGAATTTTTCCACGGAATTCTTAATGAAATCTTTTACCGTGGGGATATTAGCTTTACGATGGCGTGCGCAATTACTCGTGTACCTGTCACGGCTCAGGGTAAGGCGTAAGCATTTGCTTTGGAAAACTTGCAATTTGTTTATGTGTGTGGTGGCAGCATTGTTCCATATGGCTGATCCGTATGTAAGCACAGGGCGGATAATTGTTTTGTATAGGAGTTTGTTTTTGATTGCAGTGTTGCTGTTAACTAAGATCGGGTACAGCTTTATTAGTAGACACGTGGTTTTGTTAACGTTCGCAGGAATTGGAGATTTGAAACGTAGTCCCGAGTCTAGTTGTACGTCGAGGTAGAGGGTAGGATTTTGTAGGGGAAGTTGTGTTTGAAGAAAGCGGGGCAGTCGCGGGATTCGCAGAGGGGGGACAGTTCTCCGTGTGAATACCGTGGCCGAGGATTTCGTGGGGTTTGCGGAAAGTTTCCACGTGCGGAGCTATTTCTCGTATGCCGGTAGTTGGTACTGCAGTTTTTGAACTGCGACTATCGGTGAGAACGAGGCAGAATAGAGTGCGGAGTCATCCATTGCGATGCTGTTATGCGGAAAAGTGGGGATGTCCGCTAGATAGATGTTAAATAGGAACGGTCCGAGAACCGATCCTTGGGGGACACCCGCTGCAGCTATTTTCTGCGACGAGTGGGAAGCATGTACCTTGACGGTGAAAGATCTGTTTTTGAGATAGCTATTTACGATGCGTATGATTGGGGCAGGGAAACGAACATTAATGAGCTTACTTACGAGTCCCCGGTGCCACACTTTATCAAATGCTCTTTCCAGCTCCACCAGTACCAGCGCGGTGTGTTTTTTATTGTTATACCCTGCGGTGATGTCCTTTACCAATCTGGCTACTTTTTGATTGGTGTTGTGTTCACTTCGGAAACCAAACTGATAATGCGAGATGATGTGGTTATTATCCAGATGTTTATTTAGATGTTCGAGTATAATTCTCTCGGTAATTTTAGGAAGGGTGCTGAGTAGGAAAATAGGACGATAGCTAGAGGATTGGGGAGGGTTCTTACTGGGGATGACCGTTGCGGTTTTCCACTGCGTAGAGAAGTGCTGCAGTTTAATAATAGAATTAACGTTATCGGCGCATTGTGCTACCATTACACCATGAGACCACTTGTGAGTCTAAATCGCTTTCAATACCTAGATACAGTAATAATATAATGTGAGATATTACGATATATCTACAGACATCGTGACATCTAAGTATTAAAAGCGATTTGAACTCATAAGTGGTCTCGTGATGTAATGGTGCGCTGGTAACGCAGAGGTTGTTGGTTCAAATCCTTCCGAGACTGATATTTTTCAGTAATTTAATTACGTTGATTAGTTGCAAGGAAATTGTAATTTTATCATTACCTCGGGAATCATTCGATTTACCATTTCGCGCGTATTTTAGGCTTGTAAATTAAATAAATGAGGTATATTAAAAAAACAAAGCTGAACAACTAGAAGCTCGCGCTAAATTTTAAAAAATGTTCGCGGGAATCTTCCTTTTTTGTTTTAGGATTCAATTGATCTAAATTAAGCTAACTTATTTGTCTTCCGTTTTCCTTCCGTAGACGAAAAAGGTTTCCATCTCACCTTTACCCTGTTAGATATACGAAGAAACCAATAATTTTTAATCCACTTAATATTTTAAAATATACCTTCACTTTTATGACTCCACGACTCTCGATAATGTATCGATCTTCAGGTAGTAAATTTTTGGTTTGCGGCGAGCTGTGGACCTTACCAGGCTAAAAATAATTAAAAGATATCAAATAAAACAAAAAAAACTAAATTTGCTAATGTACAAGGTTCATTACAAAAGTATCTTCAAGCAGAAAAGTGTTACAAGGGTTGTATGAAAGGTAATTTTAATCAATATTATATATATCATTTGACATAAAATTACTCTTACGATGCTTGTTGACTGCATCCTGGATGCTGTGTTAATCGTATCGCCAAAGAAGCAGTATCTAGGCACCCTTATTCCAACTACACCTGCTACGGCTGGTCCCGAGTGAATGCCTGCGTAAGAAAAATGTAATTAGATGTCTAATACAAGTCTTTTAATTGGAAAATATTACGAAATTACCTATTCGAACATCTGCCTCCCCTCCAGACGGTAGTTTAAGTTCCTTAATACCCCTAATGACGGCCAATGAAAAATCAGCTACGTTTATGGCGTGATCTTTCGTTCTTTCGGGCGCACCGCTCGCGGCCATGTAAATTTGACCGACGGTCTCCACCTTTCCACAAAATCAGCAATCTTAAAGTCAATTATATTGTTTACGAACTCAAATTTTTACCTTATAGACGTGGAATTGATCCATTAGCGAATCGAAACAGGAGAATACCGCGTTCATTGAAGATACCACATCCATCACGTCTTCAACTGTTTGGAAATCGTGGCCTACTAGTTCACAAAACATCACCGTTACAGCATCGAACGTCTGAAATTGTTTTTGGGGTTAATATTATCGGTTTGGAGTTTGTGGTTTTTAATGTTAATACCTCACACGTATTTAGAGATGAGCATCCATTTCGTAGGCGATCGGCAACTGTTTTTGGGATCATGGAGTATAGGAGTTCGTCTCCTTTGCATTTCCATTCGTCTAACAGTTCGTAATTCACTTCTAATTCTTGGGCCCGTTGTTCAGCCTTGTCGAACATGAATTCTAACCTTAAATAATTTGGATTCATACCTTGATCTTTGATACAAACTATCGGACATACTTGGAGTTGTGTTGCCAACCCGCCAAAACCATTTCCTTGCTTAAACCGTGTGGGTTTAAGTCGTTTAAATACAGACCAAGTTCGGGGAGCTCGTCAATGTCGTTAATCCTACAATAGATGCTCAATGACAATGTGGATTTGAAAAAAGCGATCAAATAACTACTTACAAAGGACTGCACAAGAATATTATCAAGTTAATATCTTTGATGTAACGCATTTGACCTCGCAATAAGATATTTTTAAGGCCGTGTTGGCTATCTCGTCGTATTTGATACGGAGAAATTGGTTTGTCACCCGTTGAGGTCTTTCTTATTGCTCCAGTCGAACTGGTCTCCGCTACCTCCGGTTTCAAGGTATCTCCTCCTAGGTTTAAAGTGCTGGCTCTTAAGAATTCTAATTCGAATAAGACGCTTTGGAAGTACATAGCCTAAAAGACGATACCCAGTTACTCTTTGGAGATTTAGTCAGACTATTTGCGGCTCACATTAGTCCAACTGAAATTGATCCCTTTAGGCCTGCGAATTCGAAAATGCTTTGACAACGGATTACGAAGCATTGAAGTTTTGCTGATCTCAACGAATTTCAACCCCATTCCCGCAATGTTGAGTTTGGCGTCTATGAGGACAGCGAATGGAAACAGTTCCAACAAGAGATGGCACGATACGGGAGCTAGATCGCAATTTTCGCTATTGGCGATCTTGATTCTTTTTGCTGCCATCTGAAATTATTGTTTTGGACCGATGAAAGTGGAAAATTTTGATTCTTTTCCAAATTATTATATATGAAAGCTTATAAATGTAGTAGATGGAGAAAATTTGCGGAAGAAATGGAGGGTACAATTTAAAAAAAAAATAAAGAGAGGGGGTGGAGAAGGTGTAAAAAGCTACTCATATCGGAAGTGTAATAATATTGTTTTGATTTCACTAGATTTAGTCATATCACCAAAAACTTCCCTAATGATGAAAGCTGTATCAAATGTAGCGAAAGACATAAATTTAATAAATGTAACCCAGATTTTGTTAAAAATATCAGTTGTCTTGATATTTTTAAGATCGTCCAAAGTTGATGTAGGATAGTGGTTTGTCATAGTAAATAATAAATAATATATATATAATAGTAAATAATAAACAGGCGACGTTATATTTTATAGGAGAAATGATATTGAGCTAAAAATTAAAACTAACAAATTTATAAATGGTGCACAACGGTTTATAAGAGTTATTTTTAGAGTAAAAGGTTCAAATTTAATATTAAACGGAATTTATCGTTCATCGTCAGGCAATATTTTTATGGAAGCTTTACTAGATAAACTAGCAAGGTATAAACGGTATACAACTAATTATAGATGATTTTTGTTAAGGATTTCACACTGTTTACATATTTTTCTATGAGAATTTTAATTTTCTGAGGAAATGTATTTTATTTTACGAATTTTTTAGTAATTTATATATTGTATATGCCTTTATGTTTTTTCCAACCATATCTGTTAACATTAATATTATTTTACTTTCATTTTTATCATTTATTTTTCTCTCTTTGCAAAATATATAGAATATTGTTTATAATATGTATGTACATTACGCATTATATATGTATATATTCAGCCATTCGCAATACTCGTACTACAAGTGCTTAATAATAGACCCATTAAGTGTAACGTCGTCGGACAAATATCGGCAGTTTTCAATATCCAATGTTTTCAAGCACAGGCAGTCGGATCCCATTGACGGCCGAATAGCGATCGTTTACTCTCGGCTGCCTTTCGTACCTCGTCGGTTTTCGTATAGTGGTAACCTTTACTGTAACGCCGTCGTACGACTATCGGCAGTTTTTAATATTCAATATTTTCATGTACGAGCAGACCTCTTCGGTTCGCGTATAGTGGGAACCTTTATTGTAACCTCGTCGGAGCGCATGTATAGACATCCTTAACAAGTACAATCTCTCCGCTTCTAGTTGAGGGTCGCCGGAGCGCAGCGCCTGTTGTCTTCGGTACGTTTGTCCGGTCCTCCGTTGTAAGAGGATTTAGATTTTTTTTCATTTAGTTGTTCATCGATGCAGACCAATTTTACAGACCAAATTTCTGTCATGTCGACTTCATCTCTGCCGCTTTCCTTGTTGGTGCACACCTCGCATATTTGTTGGCTACTGGCCTTTTCCCCTCTATGCGTATTATTTCTATTACGAGAACGCCTAGGTAGCTGTGACAGCACATACGCTTGCTTTGAGATCGGTTATTATCGCTACTGTCGCCCTCAACCAGGAGTTGAAGCTCTAAGAGATAGAGTTGGGTTCCCCTATAAAAGTACAAACAACTAAAGTGTTCGAGTGTAAACACAAGCCAATGAAACAGGGTCAAGTCCCTTAGGCAAATTCAAGGCAAGGGAAAAGTATTAGGGTTCCGCAAAGGGACAGATAAATAAGCACAACAATTAAATTCAAGAATCTACAAGCTGGCTACAGCGGCACTGTTCTTCAAAACAGGAGAATATAACAATTTTAATTATGATTTTAAAAAGAACAATCATTGTTATACGAATAAATACAAAAAGAATTATTGAAATAATCGGTCTTATTCAGTTCATTAAAGATTATCTAAGAATAACAAAAACAAATCGACTTTGATTACGTAATAAGCATTGACATGTCTAGAATTAACCCTTAAGATAGGAGAGCATTCTGTGATATTTCTAAATCTGAATTTTGGTGGACAGGCACATAAAATTATATAATACAAAAGGATAAATTATGATTTGGAAAAGTTTATTATTAATTTACCTACATATCTAGACGTGCTTTCTGCATCGAAGGAAGAAGAATTAAACAGTAAAATGCATGCTGCAGATATGGATGTCAAAGAATGGTTTAATGCCAATAAACTCACAGTGAACGTTGAGAAAAATCAAAATATTTATTTCGCAAGTACTAGGCGACATATAAACATGCGCGGAGGGCAGGCTAAGTACTTGGTTCCAATTGATGCGCTGTTTATCAAACACAAGTCAGTAAACCAATTTACGCCATAAGATGAATAAAGCGGCTGTTGGGTGTCGAGGACGCTAGAGCAATATACTATATATCTTTCATTCGACAGTGATGTATGGAATTGCAGCATGCGGACATTCTTCGCATACAGTAAGAGTCTTTGAATTACAGAAAAAAAAAACATCCGAGCAATTGTCACAATTAACACCACGCACGAGGGCGACATGAAATGTTTCCGGAATCGATAAAAAAAACACGGTATTGGTGTAGTTTCTCGAAGATCAATGCACAACGGTGCTCCAGTCTCTTCAACCCGTCGAAAAAGTAAGATGTTTCGAGGTCCTCCACATTTGAGGTAAGTTTCTTTCCTTCCAGTGATTTTTTCGGGTTTGGGAATAGGAAAAAGTCGCTGGGAGCCAGTTCCGATGAATATGGAGGATGAGAGACTAATTCGAAGCGCAACTCATTCAATTTGGACACGACGATGCGGGATGAATCAGCCGGTGCATTGTCGTCGTGGAAAAGCGCTTTTTCCGCTGCAAACGAGGACGTTTCTCCTTCAATGCTCCATCGAATCGGATCAATAAATCGCTGTAGTATTGCCCTGTGATCGTCCTTCCCTTCTGCAGATAGTCGATGAGGATCACATGGTAGCGGTTATTAGGCGTCCACTGCGTGGTTCGACACTTGTACTTGTGCGGCCGCGTTTGAATTCGCTCACCCAGAAGCTGATGGTCGAAATTGATGGAGTACATCGGCCATGAACCTCTAGCAAAATATTTCGAATTTTCGTGTTTTATCACTGCACGAAATTCGATTTTATCCATTTTTGCGAAACCGCCTGAGTTGTTACACAAAACACACTCTTAAACAAGAACTATTGACAGTAGGCGTCTCAAATGTTGATAGTTGCTATAAAAAAAGGTTGCCCTTGCCGACCAGTGAATCCACTTCAACCTTGGTGCGCCATCTCTTGCCGATTCGGGAAAAACTTCAGATCGCCCTCACAGACCACTCTTTCAGAGTTTATAAATTATAACTCTCTCATCAGTGTCTATATTGAGTAAATTATGCGAAGTAAGATCAACTGTCATGAAGCTACAACTTAGAGAAAACATCCATACATATCAAACGAAGCAAGCGAGAAACTTAAATATACCATTTACAAGATCGCACACCAATAGTACATCGATTAGGATGCGGCTTTTCAACATGTTACCTCCCGAGTAAAAGAGATTTTAAAAAATAACGTGTATTATTCTATAAATGAATATTTTCAACTGCAATTTTAGAATTTGCTTCTATTGTAGGTGGATTTTCGTTGCCGAAACAGTAACAAGTTTATTAAAGATTAATTGTTTATGGCCTGATATAATTCTACTACCGACACTAACTGTCTATCTAATGATTTTATTTCATCTATTAAAAAAAGTGCTAAACGGAATGATTAGAGTGTATAAAGAGGTTCAACCCAAAATATGAAAGTAATAAATAGATCACTCCAAGTATAATATCTAAGATGAAAACAGGGATAATAAATATAACGCCACAGTTACATCAGTAATACTATAGTTTACCCTCTAGCAAGCCATACAATTACTTCTTGAAAATATCTTGTTGATACTGAGAGGTGGATCGACAATGACATATAAAATACACTTGTCATGTGTACTGTATTGATTTATTGACATAAAATTGTTTACAATCATTCAAGAATCAGTGGCAAAATCTCAAGAAACAGGGCCTGTGTCCCGGTAGACCATCAAAACAGACAGCTGAAAATATAGTAGATGTTGAGGAACGAATAACTCAATCACCTCAGATAGATATTTGCAAGCTTTCACAATAAGCGAACTTTTCATTTGGGACATGCCAGGCAATCCTTAAAAAAGATCTACAAAAATTTCCATGCAAGTTTCATTGCATGCAGGAGCTTTTACTCATTGATTACGCAACCCAGCTTAATCATTGTAAATGGGTTTTAGGTACGATAAATAATGATGATCTTGATAAATCCTTTTTCTCGCATCTGGTCTAGTGAAAATCCACATAAAATTCTCTTGAAAGACCTTTGCATTCTCAAGAAATAGGGGCTTGGCTTGTTGTTTCTCGTAGACGGATTGTTGGTCCAATATTCTTTAATGATACCATAAATGCGAAACTATATCGTAATAATTTATTACAACCATTTTCAAATCAATTACACGACGATGAACTCTGCGATATTCCCGATGCATGAATTCTTTGCTAATCAGGTAGTAGACTTTCCACAGGAATCTCCCGATTTAACAATTATGGATTATTTGATATATCCCCTCCTAAAAAATAAAATATCTACAAATTGTTCTCATACAATTGACGAACTTACTGAAGCTATCCGATGTCTGCGAGAAGATTACACCACATCATTTAAGGAATGCCCTCAGTAACATGAAACGAAGAGTGGCTCTATGTATGGACAATGAAGGAGCTCACTTTGAACATTTAATACAACCATTCTTTATTATTATTAAACTTTTTATTGTTCTAAGTGAAACGTTTGTGTGTAATTTGTTAAAACGTCAAAACCTAATCTGACAACAGCATGTCCCCGGCGTAACATAAACTGAACCACATACACGTAAGCATTGTCACTAACGCTATAGAATAAATCAATTTACACGTTTTTAAAGTTAATGTACCAACTTAAGTTTAAAGAAGAAAAAATTTCATGGCTTGCTAGAGACTAAACTTAATCGATCATATGGTACAAACCACTGGTATGAGTAAATGCGCAATTTCGCAATGAAACAGTAAATTTAACTAGAGAATCGAGAAATAATTACTTGTAAATACTTTAGACAGGTATAGAAATAATAGTCAATAACTGTAGAGAAAGTTGAAAACTTTGATATCAAATAAGATACATGATGTTAGTTCATTGAATTTAACAATTGCATAATAAATGATAACAGAAGTATAGCAGAAAATTTTAATAACTAATTTGTAAATAGAGTAAGTAAAATTGTAAATAATATAGCTCCAGTGCATGATCATAACTTCATAATCATGGATGATTTTTAACTAAGAGATATGGCGGGAGAGGTTGAAGATGGCATCACAGCACTCATATTGAAACATGCAGTTAGTATTACTGGTATGCTATACATTTGGAACAACAATTTGAACGTTATAGTGGATAAAATAAATAGAGACCTGGGTGTAATTTACATGTGGTTGTGTGATTAACAGTATGGCGGTGAACACTGATAACTGTAAATATATGATTCTTGGCACTGGTGATGCAATATGTGAGCTACAAGGTGAAAACGTAAATATTATTCTAAATAAGCAAAAAATAGGAAGTGTCGGAGTTGTAAAATACCTTGGTGTGATGATAGATGACAATTTGAATTTTAATGAATATGCGGGATACATTTTAAAAAAAGATGGCAAAGAAAGTTTACTTTCTATAAAGAATCGGATAAGACATATACCAATACATTTAATGCTGTATTCATTAAACCTGCTGTGTGAGAGAGAGCATTTGCATAAAACATTCATGGTAATGTATAAAGCAGAGCAAAAGTTAGTTCTTAACTACTTATATAAAGACATAACTTACGTAGATGAAGTATACAACTATCAAACTAGCGGTATAAAAAATGTATATATAAGTAATTGGCTAGGGCTAAGAATATGTATTTTATCAAGGTTTTAAATAACACCTTAAATTGTATATACACTACCGCTCGTAAGTATTTGGCCACCTATGTTGTTTCTTAATTTTTCGTTACGAATTATTTAGTATAAATAACGAGAGTAGTTTCAAGTTTCATTAGTATACGCTCCATTAGTGAGTTTCTAGGAGTAACAATTCATTTTAGTTATACCTGAGCTGTAAGGGTACCTACCCTGTCAATGAGTTTTTCTTGGAATTTAGATGTAATATAATTAATTCCTTTATTGTATTTTATGATTCCGAGGTTTCTTTGTACCATATCATTGTGGTGAACATACACAAGCGAATTGTTACCTACTAATTTTTATATTTCTTAGTTATTTGTGTTATAACGGCGAAAACTAAAGAATTGCGTGCACAGATACGTGCTTTAATTATTAGTTACCACAGAAAGGGTACACAGAATCACTAAATTGCACGCGAATTGGACATTAGTAGGCAAACAGTGGACTACTACATAAACAAATCTGTAAATAGTGGTGGTTTTTTCAATAAAAAGAGTGGGCGACAGAAAAAAGGGCGCTAGCAGAAAATCGTGTAATCGTAAGGATTAGTAAAGGAAATCGACGGAAAACCAGACCAGATATCATGGCTGAAGTGAACCGGGAATGCAGGAAACCGATTAGTGTGCACTACAGTGAAACGGCGCTTAAGTAAAGCTGGTCTTCAACGAAAGCTGGAAAAAGGTGTTGTGGAATGACGAGTCGAAGTTCGAAGTTTACGGTTCACGCAGACGTGTATTCGTTTCAAAGTCGGCAGGAAAATGACTATCGGATCAGGGTATTGTACCGACTATCAAACACGGAGGAGGTTCGGTGATGGTTGGGGAGTGTTCTGCAGGGACCTATATCGGGGATTTAATAGAAATTAACAGTATTTTGCGAAAAGAAGGGTACATAAATATTTTAGAAAATGGTGTGATGTCATCAGGGTGACAATGGCCTGAAACATACAGTTACGATAGGCCGCGATTACTTGCAAGAAAAATAAGAGGAGGGTATCTCTATTGTTAGGGAATGGTTCCCGACCTCAATCACATTAAATTACTATGGGATTAATTCGTTCGGAAGGTAAAACAAGTCATTCCAACATCTGCTACCGTCCTGCGGACACTTCTCCAGGAAAAATGGAACACCATCAGAACAAACTATGACAAAATGAATTGGTATCTCGATTATACGCGGTAGTTATAAGAAATACAGGAGGCTATACTAACGAAAGCAAACTTTGATTTAATTTTCTATATATATTTGTATATGTATTTGTATGACTTTATCTAGATGTAAATATTATACAAAGTATCATTAAATAATAATATCCACGATTCAAAAGCGGTTTTATTTCGAAATTAAAAAAAAACCTAGGTGGCCAAGTAGTTATGGACAGTAGTGCACATACTCGTAAAATGTAGATGACCACGTTGTTAATGTAGTTATTATATTCCATGTACACATATATGTATATATTGTACTACAATTGTTAAATAAACGTTATTATTATTATTTTACTGCAAGTTTGTACCTATAATAATCGCCTTAAATTCTAAAAGCCTTTCTGATGTATATATTTTGAGGAAAATTTTAAAAATTATATCGGATAAATTATTATTTAACCTCAATTTAAATTAAAAGAAATATTTACAATATGGGAGAAAAGATCATTTTTATTAAAAAAGACAAAGGTTGTAATTAATTTTGTACCAGAAATCTAATATTCTTCCCATTCCATAAAATGATTTAATTACATCAAAAGACTCCCTCTATCAGACAACCCCCTACCTTTAGAAATCCCGTCTTTTGTCTCTCTAATTCAGTTCAATTTAGTCTGGCGACTTTATTGTATAAGCTATGTAACCCAGATATATTACACTGTCTGAAGTAAAGTAAATTGCAGGAACAACACGGTGTGTTCTTCTGGGGACAAAGTTACGTCAAAATTAGCCAATTAAGATACTTAAAGCGTTGTTCGTAATAAGAGAACCTTAATTTTCCATAAATTATAACCATGACAGTTTAGTATTTTCGAATCTTTTGGGCGTAATTTATTGTAAGCTTGAATGAAGATATAAAGCTGTCTTTTATTACAAATGTAGCGTGTGAGACTCGTATTGTAATTTAATAATTCAAGTAATTAAAACATGAAAGCAATTGTTTTAATCAAGTTTGTTTCGTTGGAAAAGTGAGGTAAACAGACTTCCGTCATGGTAGGTTCGCTAATTTAAAAATTAATTACTACTTTTAAAGCGATGCTTTCTTGTTTTTTTGTACTATTTCCTTGATATTTTTTCCACTATAAATTTAAGAAAAGCAGGTTATAATACTCCTAAACATTATTTGATATAACAATCGGCAGCAAATACTGGATCACTATCTAAGGAAGTTAAAAGAGACGCTCGAAATTCTAACCATTTCTAATCTAACAAGTTGTATTGTATTTAGTTAGGAACAGATCCATTTCAAGAGTTACTGTGGATATGCAGCATTGAAACACAATGATATTGACACTGTAGCACATGTTAGGAGAACAAAAGACCTATTGTAGTATCCAAGATTACGAAAACTAAAAAATGATGATATTTGACAGCGACTTCGTTACCATGACAGTGGAATTCAATTAATTATGCTCCGAAGGGTTCTGATTTAGTTATTATGCGGGCTACAGTAACGTGTTTCAAAATGATCGACAATTTTCATTATTTTCTTTTATGTTATATACCTCCAAAAGGAAACAAAAACTTATCATTACAAGTATTTATAAGTGGCAGGTTTTGGTTTAGCCTCAAACTCGTGAGAAAAAGAAACTCGTCTATCTCTGAATTCTATGGATATAATATGGAATGAAATATCTGTTTTCTATCTATTTTTTAATAAATACATTAATTAAAAATGCTGTCCACTGTCAGCAATTATAAAGTTGATCTCTTTTAGTAGTTTGAATGGAGTAGGACTATCAGGATTTAAATCAGTTTTTAAAATTATCATTTGGTCAACGTTCGTGAGTATGTTGTTATTTTGTGTTGGCAACAACTCAAGCGAACAAAAGAAACTATTCTAGTGCTGCATGTTAATATTTTGTAACCAGTTTAAAGAAGAAATGGTCTGCTGCATCCAGAATTCAACAGGAATTTATGAAAGAAACTTGAAATTCTTTTAAAGAATGATGTAAGTATACCAAAAAGAAAATAACTAAGGTACTACGAGAAGATATGAGTTTTGAGGAGCCTCTTTTCGCTGGCAAAACGAAATTGAGATTTTCTGTCAGAAGATATCCCGAACAAGTTTTGTAACGGGTTACCAAATCTCCATTTTAATCGAAAAAATGTAAAAAACCGATTTGAATTAGTAATTATTGTCTTTCAAAAGGCTATCTAAATTTGCTGAGACTTCTAAGAAAAGACGATTCGATAATTTTTTTGATGATTTTACATAAAAAAGTAAAAGGAAAATTTGGAAGCAAAGTATTCAAATCATACGTTACTATGAAATTATTTGCTTTTCATAGCAACGACAATATTGTAATAAAAGGCAAAAAGATGGATAATTCCCAAAAAAAGCAAAATTAAACAGCAAGCGATTGGAAACAACTTCACAGGTCATTTATCTTTAAAGCTATTCAAAATTGAATGTTTGCAAAGTGGATTGTGTACTTGAACGGTTCAAAGAGCTAAGAGCATTATATCGTTTTATACGCTCATGCGTTATCGACAGTTCGCCCTCCCTCCAATTATTTGTTCTATCAATTCACTCAATTTTTATGACAGCAAATCGAACCAAACTAAATTTCCAAACGTGGCCCGTTAACTTTTAATGCGCGCACGCAGAATCAAAATAAATACTTACGTAGGGTGTATTATCGAAGTCCAAACGAAATCTAACTGTTGTATTAGTTTTTCCGGTTACGCTCGTTTGGGTATCTAGCACCTTTAATTTCAGCTCTAGATTGAAGACGTCTTTGGCGATCTGATGAAGCAAACCTTTAAGGACAAGGAATTGAACGTAAACGATCTCTTTTACGACGTCCTATTTGCCACTTACCTATGAGATATTGGACGTATCCTTGACGAGAGCTCTTGTACACTAAAATGCAACCTTTATCGTCGATTGTGGTCAAATACATGGACGGACTCTTCATTTTCGGGTACGACATTCGAAATAGAATGTGAATATTGTCGACGTTCTCGAGGAAATCGGTGAAATAGCGACCGGTAGCTTTTATTGTAACGTCATAACTAAAAGAATATATGGAATACATATATATATATATATACATTATACATTTGGTTGTTGAAATACTTGCATGAATTACAGTAAATATCAAAGGAATGACCAATATTAGAACATAGAAATTAATAAATTTAACCACACTGCACATTTAGGGTTATGACTACATCGTACCTTCTATATATATATATAAATGTAGGATACTAACTAGTTTACTATTTTTATATAAGTTGGTCAATAACAACATTAATTGCACAGATCTTCTTTCTTTGATTTCTTGTCGTGTCCTCTCACGTGTAATATTGAATTTGCTTTGATGTCACACTAATTCCTTTCAGGACTCTTCTACTATTAAATTTATCGATATACTCAACGCCAAAAATTAGTGATCACAAGAGACCGGGTTATATGCAAAGTGCATATATTTTATTTTTTGCGTATCTGTAATTATAGTCTAAATGTAGACGTATTACACTGATTGAAGTTAATTAGCGCTAATTCGTGATTACATATATTGCATATTTAGGCATTTCTATAGATATTTTTACAAAAGTTGCATATATTGCATATTTAGGCATTTCTATAGATATTTTTACAAAAGTTGCATATATTGCATATTTAGGGTTTTTCTTATCCTTTCTATTAGTAAAAATTCCTAGTAATTCCTAATGTAGATCGACAACGAACAATTTTCAGAACGATAAATCTATTACATTGGTTTCTCTTATACTTTTTTCCAAAAACTGCACGTGCTTAATTTCGCCTAGCAGAAGGGATGTGGTAAATACATTTTTATTTATTAATTCCTAAATAAACTATTCATTCATTGAATATCTTCGAGGGAAACAGCATGTAATTGTGTTACGTTTTTAAATATTGTGCGTACATATAATGAGTATAGCAAACAAAATTACTTTATGGATTAAGCCGTATCCTGAACTGGTAAAGGATGGCGACAAAATATTTTATCGAGCCTTTACAATTGTTTTTAAATTCTTTAACTTTTGATATAAAATGACAATTGTTGTTGTAGGTGTCTTGTGAGAGAAAATACCTGATTGATCAACACGTTAAAACTCCATCACACATTGGAAAATGTGAAAAACTAAAGCGATCCGCATGTGTGCAGCAATCTATATATCAATGTGTAGCAACAACTTCACGAAACTCAGAACAAGAAGAATATAATACGGATCCGTGTAACGCATTAATTTCGTCTAACATACCATTAGCAAGATTAAACGATGTTAATTTGAAATCATTTCTGCAAAAATATTGCAAACATAATATACCTGACGAAAGTACCTTACGAAAAAAATATATCACATCTTGTTACCAGCAAACAATGGTAGAACTTCAGCAATTGGTAGGGAATAATGTTATTTATATCATGGTAAATGAAAGTACGGATAAGTGCGGCCCTTTTGTGAATAGGAATTCTTCATGAAGATGTTGTAGGTAAATCATATTTAATTTATTGTAAAGAACTTCAAAAAACAAATAAGGTGACAATTGCCCAATTCGTTTAGGTTTATCAAATTTCTTTTTACCTGGAAGTATAGTTTGTGAAAAAATGTTACTAATGTTGTCCGACCCTGCATTATATATGCTAAAAACCGCGCAAAATTTAAAAATTCTTTATAGTAACATTATCCATACCACTTGTTTAGCTCATGGGTTCAATCGTGTAGCCGAAGACATTAGGAATCAATTTCCTTATTAATGATTTAATTAGCAATGTATTTTTAAAAGCACCTCTACGAATCCAATTTTATAAGGAGCGTTAAGTTGCCTCCTGAACCGATTATTACGAGGGGGTACATGGTTAGACGCCACAATTTTTACGCCGATAATTTTGAAGGAATAAAAAATGTAATTCTTGAAATCACTGCTGACTGCATTGCTCTAGAAAATTGTAAAAAGATAGTAACATCAACAGAATTGCTACAAAACCTTTTGTATATTAAGTCAAATTATAGCTTTGTTTCAAGTTCCATTCGTAAACTAGAAACGCAAGGGATGTCGCTCTCGGAATCAGTCGGAATAGTAGATGAATTTGATATGCTATGTCAGAAGGTTAAGGGTACAATAAGTAATTCTATATACGATAACTTTAAAAAAGTCATAAATAAAAATGCGGGGTATTTGAAATTGAAGAAAGTTAAGAAAATTTTGGAAGATGAAACAGTAAATGATTTCGATTTTAATTTTAGCTTAGAATGTATTGCAAAGTTAAAAAATGCACCAATTACATCTGTGGATGTTGAAAGAAGCTTTTCTGTTTCGAAACACATGTAACATATTCTGATAGAAGACAAAACCTTCTTTTACACAATTCTAGAAGACGTTTAATTATAAATTGGTTTAGAAATATGTTGTAAAAAAAAATTGTGCAATAAAGTTAATGTTTAAATTTCTGCTCTTATGTATTTTATGTAAAAATTTTGCATATTGTCGCAATTTTTTTGCATATATGCCCCAGGTTTATGCATATTTTCTCAAAAATCGATGCATATATATGCGCATATATTCCAGTTTTTCTTTGCATATAATCTGGTCTCTAGTAATCACTGTATACTATCAATACGTATTAATGTATTTAAAAATATACATAATTATAAAATGGTTGTAAGGCAATGCTTTAAAAGTTACGATGTAAATATATTACAATACAAAATATTTAGTACGGTATGGAATAATTCAGGGGGTGTTAATATAATGGCCAATTGCTGGACCAAATCATTACGTAATTAATAACATTATTAACACTATGTGTCCAAAACAAGAGGTGCTGTTACATAACAATTACACAAACAAATGGATAACTTCAGAAATTATTTATTTAATACATGCACGTGATGAAAAATACAAAATAGCTGTGTTTACTAACAACATCATAGACTGGGAAGAGTACAGGTTTCATAGAAACAGAGTTGAGTTCAATATGGTACGTAATACCAAAGAAAAAAACCATAGGTTACTACAAGATGAAAATAAACATGGAGCTGTTGAATCATGGAAAACTTTAAAAAGACTTTTGCCTGAAACAAAAAGTTCCACCAATACATACGTAATTTTTAATAATACGGAGGTGAGATATGATTTAGAAATAGCACAAAATTTCAATAAATATTTTTTAAAAAGCATAGATGATATAATCCAAAATATACCAAAGACAACAGTTACGAATCCTATATACTACATGAAAAAAACTATAATAAATTTTCAAAATTCCGCAGTATAACTTTGAATGGCATCAAAGCTATATTTAACACGTTGAAAAATACAGGAGACGTAACTGGTGATGGACTAACGACCAAAATTGTTAAGGATACTGATCAGATGTCTGCAAATAGAATTCTTGACATAGTGAATGCTTTACTCGATACAGATACATTTCCGGAAACCTGTAAAACATCCAACGTTCTTCCAATTCTCAAAGTGGCAGGGATCAAAGTATGTGAGGAATTCAGGCCTATTAATACTGTACCAAGGTACGAAAAAGTTCTGGAACTGTACGTAAACGACCAATTATATGAATTTTGGGAGCAAAACAATGTGATTCATCATAATCAATCAGGTTTTAGAGAAGGTCATTCATCTGAAACTGTTATAATGGATATATGTCACAAGTGGTTACAAGAAATGGATAAGCAAAGTGTTGTGAGAGTTGTATTTTTGGGCTTTCGTAGGGCTTTTGAAACTATTGATAGAAAACTACTAATAAAGAGATTAGAGATGTATGGTATTTGTGACAAAGTTAAGGACTGGTTTGATTCATATTTAAATAATAGAATTCAAAAAGCAAAATATAATAATAGGATTCTGAAGTTTTAATACAAATAATACTGTTCCACAAGTGACGGTGTTAGGTCCCTTATTGTTTAATTTATGTTATTCTTGACAATGGAAGGCTGTAATATATGTATGTTTGCAGAAGATACCATGTTTTACATAAGTGGTAGTAGTGCTGACGATATGAAAATGACTATGAATAATCAACTATCTATATTATATCAATGGCTTTGTGAAAACAAACTAAAAGGTATTAATATTACTAAATTAAAATATATGGTTATAGGTAGCATGCATACATTAAATAATATAGATATAATTAGTAATAGGAAAAAAATTGATAACAGTGATATATAAAAGGTAGACCGCATTAAATACTTAGAAGTTACCATAGATAAACATTTGCTATTCTAAGAACATGCAAAAAATATTATGAATAAAATGTCAAAAAAGTAGGGTTTATGGGTAGAGCTTGCACAACATTTATCACTGTATATAAAAATGCTTGTTTATAAATCTGTAGTTGCACCACAAATAGAATTTTGCACAACAGTACTTTTTAATCTAACTAAGAAGGAGCTTATATTTATAATTTGGATAATTTTAAAATGTAACAAATATACCCCAGGTTAAAGATATGTTAATTACACTTACTTTAATAAATGTTCGTCAAAGAATTTTATTTAAGAGTCTACTGTATTACATAAAATGAAAAATAATTTACTTCCAAGTTACTTTAGAGAAAGATTGAAAACGGTTTATGATACTCATGCTTACAACACTAGAAACTACAATGATTTTTATATTACTCCCTTTCATAGAACCCAGACTTCTTAAAACATTTTGTAAGTGGTCTCATGTTATAGAATTCTTTACCATATGAAATTAAAACTCACAAAAATAATATTAGTACCTTTAAGAAGTATTTGTACATGTATATTGTTGAGCACTATAATTGATTGAATTTCTTTGTTTCTGTCTTATTATATAGCTTGTTAGCTAAATAAATTATCTAGCTATCTATCTTAATAAGTACTTGTAATTATATTTAAATGTATTTTTCAATGATTTGCAGAACAACAATTATGCGTGTACTATTTAGTGAGCTTTAGTTAAATTTGTAGTATTCTGCTTTGGCTTTTACTTCTCCATCATGAATATGGTTTAGTAATATTCCTGCACAGGTAATTTACTTTATTCTCCATGAAAATATTGTTACGAGAATTGCCAGTTGAATAAACCATACTCTGATTACTACGATACTGGGGTATTATCACTCTTACAGCAACACTTTACTGAACTCTAGCTGTCGAAACGTACGTCCAGTGTCAGTGAAGTGTTGTGGTGAGACTGATAATGATTAAGTTATTATTTAGTATCAACTGGTTTGGTTATTACTTAAATAACAATAAGGGCTATCGAAAACTAGAGGAATATCATTTAAAACGATAGAGGTTGACGTTTAAAAAAGATTATTATGGCGACATCACGCAAACAATAATAATAATGAGCTCCATTTCTACGTCAGAAGGTGATATTTAAAAAGTAAAAATTCATACATCAGAGTAATTTTCTAAATAAATACATAAAGAATTTCTATACTACACACTTTGTCTTTTCCTTTTTGGTACGGATTATATTATACAAGCAATAAAGTAAATTGCTTTACCAAATTAAGCAGCTTATACAACCTTCGTTAACGCGGTAATCAATTCTCCTGCAACCCTCCTACATCAAATATAGTATGAACGCTTACGTAAGGTGCATATTATACCTACGCTCGCATTTACAGTAAGGCATTTGTTTACTGACCCAAAATGACTGAAATATCGGACGAAGCATCTACCGAAGAAGTTCATGAAGCTGTCGTAAGATGACGATGTGACTTTTTCGCAGGCTTTCGCTATAGACTGCATTATATCGTCCGGATAGACTTGATGGGTGTTGAAGACGGTGAATTTGTACCCGGACACTTGTAAAATCTCTTTCCAAGTTTGCTCCCCATATTCCAGCTGAAAAATAAGGTTTAGAGCAGGTTAATGCGGAAAAACAGCGTATATGAAGGCGTGATTCTGATTTGGGATGGGGTTGAGTGGATTTAAATCGTTTGGATAGTATCAGAATTTAAACCAAAGAGATTTTTTCTTGTAACAGTCTTTCATATTTGTTGTATTGTCTACTCATATAATCAATTGTTTTACGACAGAAACCGCATAACACGTTACTTAAAATGTCTTCGAAGTACATAAAAAGGGCTTATAATAATGATAATAATAATAAAATTAACAAACAAAATAAACTAATACATGTTAAATATCACACCTAAAATATGTGAGGCTAAGTAACTGAGACCAATTGAATAGATTCATACATATTGAATGGATACAGCATACAGGACGTTCGTAATTTTTGTCATGTAGCTTATCCGAACTTTTACCGATCTGCTCGATCTAGCTCTCGGAACTTCGTAACTAATACATGTTCTTGCGCCATGCTGCGATACTACAAAATTAATGTGAGTAAATAACTTGGGTGCATCGATGCGATTATTCATCAGCTTAATTAAAAACCAACTACGCGCTTAAGATTTGCGATCGGCTGGAGATGTTGTGTGAAATCGATCACCACGTTGTATCTTAAATGGCAAATACTTGCATTTTTTGCGAAGTACCTTGCTGATAGAGGTAGTGAGGATACCAGGCGACAGAAACATATTCCAATTTAGAGCGTAGTATATAGCAAACAAAGTTGCCACTTTAGTAAAAGTTCCGCAGGATCGCATTAGGTATCTTAACGACCTATAAACAGAATTCGTACAGCGGCTAATGTGTTCGTAAATAATAAATTCGGAAACAACACACCAAGGTTATTTATCGACGAGTGTCCAGCTATTATGGCCTGGTCAATTAAGTAACTAAAGGTAAGTGGATTTTTACTTTTGGTATAAGTCATAACCGCACACTTGTTTTGGTTTAAGTAGATTTTGTTTTCTGTAGAGAACTAAATGTGTTCAAGTTCCTTTGCAGAAGTAAAATCCCGTTCGAAAGTAATATGGAAATTCTTCAAGTCATCTGCGTAAGCGAACAATTTGCAATCCAAGAGTAAAAGAAGTGAAGAAGTACATGTAAATATTAACTAATAAGCGTCTTAAATCTTTTAAGCAATTTACCGCGTTGTAGTTGCAGAACGGAATTAAGAGCGAAACATTGGCAGATTCACGGTTTCAACCCGGAAACCCAAATTCTTTAAAAGAAAAGAAATACCGCCGAAGTCTACAACAACGTAACGTCCTAAATTTGACCATGCCGTAAAACCATTATTCTGGATATAGCAGGATCTATTACTGAGATAAGACCTTATAAACTCTGTCGTACTGTTAGAAAAGCCAACAGCACTTAGTTTAAGTATTAATAAGCTACAGTTAACGCTTACCAAGTGATTCACTAATGTACTGTGTCATTTCTAAAAGGTCCGTAACTGTTCCTACTAACTAACTAACCAACCTTCCCGTAAAGAATCCATGCTGATGATACGATAAACATAGTTTAATGCTGTTACATATACTTTTCTGGAGAAGATCTTTGAAGATTTTAACAAAGTTCGATAGCAGGTTTATAGGCTTATAAAATCAAAGATATCAAAACAACCATCTTTCTTGAGAACCGATGTTATTCTGCCATTCTTCTAATAATTAGAGAACGTTGCAGTTTTTATGTTCAAGTTGAAAATGATAGAGTGAATGAACAGTTACGGACGAAAAAATTTAGCAGTCCATCATGTCCAATACTTATACTCTCTTTAATTTTCTATTGTATACGTCTATCCCGATTGAAAAGAAGCTATAGCAAATATCAACTCAACTATCTTACAAATTTGCCATACCAGAAATACGCTGATTTATGTTATTTTACAAAATTAAATAACAATCATTTCTTACAAGAATTACATAGTGTGTACTTTTGTGAAAACTCCAAAACTTATTTAAAACATGTTACATAATAGCCTAACACGCTAAAATTATATTAAAATGATTCTGCAAACTACTTAAAATAGGGGACATAAATAGTTTTTACATGCATTATTTTTATTGCGATAAGTAGTAGTTTGTTGGTGTTTATAGACATAGCACATTGTTACATGTATTACTTAAATTCTAAATACCGTTCCTATCATTAATCCTATTTGTGTTAGATTTTATGTGTATCATTTACTTAATAATTCGTTTACTATAATTTATTTCCTTCTCCAACATCTTTACATTTTGGAAATCTAATTCGTGTCCCATAGTAGTAGCATGGTGAGCTAAAGCAGTAACATTTTTCCAAAACAAAGTTAATAAATCAGGGAGTGCCGATTTTAAAATAGAAATTAAAAGAAAAATGTATCAATCTTGGTCTGGGATATGTAGGGATTACATGGTGAGATTTCTACTTGAAAGTAAGAGAGAGGATTATAAATTTAGATATCTGTTGCGAAAATAAAAAAATATTTCTACAATCTCTCGAAGAAATGCAGTTAGGTCAATATAGTTTTTTATTCATTACAGAAATTATACTGACTAGGTAAGTGCTGTGTATAGAGGAATGTTGGTAAAATATTCCCTGCTCTCTCTATAGAGACATATCTGAATATTTACTCCCAAGCATAGGTCCTTTATATCATACATTTAATCAAATACTATAATTTGATTTTTATATTTAAGTTAATCAAGTTCCTTGGAGTATTTAAAAGCTCTTGTTTCTGATACAACAGCTTGAATATACCAGCACATCCACCAAAATTAAAAATTCTGGTTTTATTCAAATTCAAGCTGATGTAGATGGAAATAATTAAAGAAACAACACGATCTGAATTGCAAAATAATAAATCTCTACTTTGTAAATGGCTTTCGCGTACGAATACTTCCATATATAAATGCTTTAAAAACACACGAGAGAAATGCAAAGAATAGCTTCATATTCCGAGATATGAAAGGTACATAAAAAGCAAAAAACTGTCAGTTTCTTTCCCGCGCTTAATTTTCTTTGTATTCCTCGACCTTTACCTCCTATTAAGCGACGAATGAATGGAATCTTTTCGAATTTAACGGATTGCCGCATCTGAATGGCGATCACGTAAGAGATTGAATTATTTTTAACACTTCTCGAGTGTATTTTTAACTCAACTTCTCGCCCGTACGCCCATAAGTGGTACAGCTTCGATTATTTCTACAATAAACAGACCATTTACAGATATTACTTACGCACGACCGACCGAAAGTGGACCGTCAATGTCGCATATTTAAGGCGCCTAATTATGTTTAGCACGTGTCTGCGAGACATTGATGAAATAATAATGCGGTAGTCGTTACGAGATGTCACGTGATCTTTTGTTTTTTCTTTCGTTAATATTACCATCATGGATTTGCGGATAAAAAATGCAGCAAATGCGTACGATTTTAAACCAAGCCTTCATAGACAGAAATGCCCTAGGATTTAATTGTCTTGCAGGAGGCGCAAAATGCTTAATAATACTGTGAAAAGGACTATATGATCATATAAATTTACCCTCTAGCAAGCCACGAAGTTACTTCTTCAAAAGATCTTGTTAGTACTGAGTAGTGAATTGACAGCGACGCATAAAATACATTTGTCACGTGTATTGCATTGATTTAATAATACAAAAATGCTTACAATAAATCACAAAGTTTCTATTATCGAATCATACTTCAGAAATAATATAAAATTAGAAAATGGAGAACGGTCGTACTCTTCGCAACCACGTATAAATGAATTTCGCACAGAATTTCCAAATTTTCCAGTAATATACGACAGTTTGCGGCAAGTTATTCAAGAATTGAACAATAGTCGGAGAAGTAAAACTCAAAATTTACAAAAATTTCCAATATATTTATCTGTAGCTTCATCAGATATATCGGATCAAGCTAAAATTTGAGTTTTACTTCTCCGACCACTGCTCAATATGGATTTCCAAGTATCGGCCGACTCAATCGATATTATTCAAGAATTAGTAGCAAAATTTTGTAAAACAGAGTCTGTATTCCGAAAACTAAGTGGTGGTGGACCATCAAAACGGGCAGCTAAAAATTTCGTATGGGACATGCCAGGCAATCCTTAAAAAAGATCTACAAAAATTTCCATGCGAGTTTCATTGCGTGCAGGAGCTCATTGATCACGCAACCCGGCTTATTTAACGTCAATAGTTTATACGTACGATGAATAATATGTTCTTGACAAATCCTTCTTCTCGTGTGAAGCATGGTGTCACTTATCAGGGTATATAAATAACCAAACAATGCACATTTCGGCTAGTGAAAATTCACATAAAATTCTTGGAAGACCCTTGCATTCTCAAAAAATATGGTTGACTTGCTGTTTCTCATGAACGGGTTACTAGTCCAATATTCTTTAATGATACCATAAACGATACCGTAATAATTTATTACAACCATTTTTAAATCAATTACATAACGACGAACTCTGGGAGGGATATTTCCAGCAAGATAATGCAACACTCGATACAACAAGGGAACAGATGGATTTATTGCGTGAATTCTTTGATAATCAAATAGTAGTCTTTCCACAGCGATCTCCCGATTTAATGGATTATTTCATATATCCACACCTAAAAATATTTACAAATCGTCCTCATACAAGTGACGAACTTACTCAAGCTATTCGAAATGTTTGCGAGGAAATTACACCACACCACTTAAGGAATGCCTTCAATAACATGAAACGAAGAGTGCCGTTATATATAAAGAAATGAAGGAGCTCACTTTGAATATTTAATGTAATTATTTTTATAATTATTAACTTTTTATTTTTCCAACTGGAAGGTTTGTGTGTATTTATTTGTCAAAACCTAATCTGGAAACTGCATGTCAACGATGTAACATAACTTGAACTACCTACACTTAAGCGCTATAATTAATGCCACAGAATTTACAATTACAATTTACAATTTACACGTTTTTAAAGTTATTCTACCAACTTAAGTTTAAAGAAGAAAAAATTCATGACTTGCTAAAGTGTAAATTTAATCGATCCCGTGGTGAAACCTTTCTAAGGAGTAAATTTGAAGATATTAGAGCAGTCTTACCAAATAGGCAACAAATGATAATGCACTTAATTTTCTTTTATATAGATAAGTGGTACCAAATCAAGAAGCAAATAAATCGGGACGTTTCGACATATTTTCTCAATCATGTATATATGATGATAATCTCTGTAGACATAGCTAAATTAGTTAAAATGAAAAGAAGTTAACTTTTTCCATGATCCATGAGACGCGATTCTATGTAATAAAATGGTTTTAAGTTGTACATACGAGGAAACTTCGACTAGCTTGCTAGGTGCAAATTTCGTTTGTTAAAACTTTTTGACCACCATATTCTTGTATGATACACCCTTCCTGACGAAGTATTTTATTTGAAATCTGGTTTACCGAACGCATTTGTCTAAAAGATACCGTGCACAACAGTAACGTAATTTCAAAGTTTCTGGATCCTTGCTTATTAAGCTCTGTTCTACTTTTGCAAAAAGTAAGTTCGTACATCTCAAAGTTAGTAAATATAATGTACACTGTAGTATTATTATTATCCTCACTGTATTGCTTATTATTTACATGTTTACAGGCACCTTCCTGTTTCTTTTTACTTTAAGCGAAAAAAAAAATATTTAGAGGAAATAGATATTTCGAAAAGACGTAAGATAAAAAATATTTTGCTTATTTTGCGGAGAACTATTCCTATACTAAATTGAATGTACTATACGTCGTGAATGGGAATTAAACAATATATCGGTAGAAATCTATGATTTGTAAGCATAATTTGTATTCCTGATGAAGAAGAGTGGAACCTTCCTATAGGATATCTGACGAGGAAGTTCGATAGCTTTGTATAGTGATTCGTTGGTCAAAAATAAGAAAGCAATAAACATAGGTTCAATTCTCAGTCACAACGATTGCAAGGACTGCATGGTTACGTAGGTGGAAGGCTCGCAGATAGAAAATCCGTTATCTGCGCTTGCGAACCTATTCATTTGTAAATTTGAAATCAACATAAAAGTAAAGAACTAAATATTTTCCTAGAATTTGGCTAAGGTAGGTAGATACAGTTTTCGCTGTGTTTGATATTAATAAAAGGAACACCCAAGATTTTCTAGCAGAACTAAATTCAAAATTTACTACAATCAAGTTTACGATTGAAGAAGAAGTGAATAATCGGTATGCATAATAACAATAAATTACAAAATAGACATTTATGGAAGAGAAACCAATTCCAATAGATTCATTGCGGCTGATTCATACCATTGCGAACAACAAAACGTGTCCACGATCAATTTCCTTGTTAATAGACTCGTTAAATTTCCGTTAAGTAAGAGCAGGTTCGAAAAAGAACTAAAATACATGAAAGGCACAATGGTTTCTCTTGAACGTATGTGGACCATACTTCACGAAAAGTCCAATATGAACAACACATCAGATTTTCCATGAAATTTATAACACAACCTTTCCACTCAACCCTGAAAGGCTTGAATAAAATCTTCCGCCAGTAAAATATGAACGTGTCTTTTGTATTAAAGAAAAAACAGCTTGAAAAACCAAAGATAAATGATGAAAAAATCTGGAATTTATCAAATCGCATGATGATAAAATTTGCATTGGACAATCAAAAAGTGGTGTAAACAACATATCAGGCATTATCGTTTCAATAAACCAGAACTATCTAGCAAGCAAGAGCATATGGTACAATCAGGACATAATATTGAGCTATTTAAAAATGTAAATTCTTCTAGAGAATTAGACGCGTACGAAACGATATTTATGAAAAAGAACAAAAACTTGCTCAATAGAGAATTACTCCCAATTGCGCATTCAAATCTGCTAAATTTATTATCATAATGGTTTCTTTTCGTTTCTTCCTTTCTAATAAGATAGAATACCTGGAATTCCTAATAGCTTCTAAAAGCTGGTAATTAAGAACTCGTTAAGCCAAGTAGGCAATACTGATATATTCTTTTTAGAATTCAGTAGGTAAGTAGGCTGATAATGAAGGTTCCTGCATCCCTAATAAATTATTAATTTGTGAGGTGTGGAGTTTATTGTGATGTCTGTGAATGAGTAGTCAGTTTTACAATCAGAATATTTGCATTTTTTTTAATTGCATGGTATCTGCACCGTATGAATAGCTACTGATTTTACTCTATACAATTCTATATGCTCTCTTAAAGTTTAATTTAAGCCATGAAGTTTTCTAGTTTAATATCTTCATTGGCTTCAAGCGCCCACTTTCGTATGTCTATGTTAACAGTGGTATGCTTTTTCTAGTATGTATTGAGAAATAGCTGTTAGTTTCTCCTTTTGCATTCCTTCTTTTTATGAAGTTCCTTCCTAGCGATACAGTTGTTGTAAAGCTTTATTAATCGTTTTAAACTTGCTCTGCATTGTTCTAAGAGCGAGCCACTTTTTTGTCACCTTTGATGTAATCCACGGGATTTTGTTTAAATTTCATATTCACAGTAGCCCCCTCTCGGGATGTACAGGGTTCTAAATCATCTAATAGATATTCTTAAAGATCTTTTTGAGAAATTGGGCTTTCAATATCAACTACTTCTTTAGATTGTTGTCTGAATGCATGAAAAAACTCCAAAGTTGTCTAAACAGTGAATCTACATGAAAACTAATGTTTTGCTCGCTCCTCGTGATTATTTCTTTAACGTATGGTGTAATTGTATTTCATGTCGATTTATTGGGGTTTCTTCTCTGTTATCAACATTAAACGACTCCATTAATAATTTAATAACATTAACTTCATTGATTATTGCCATTTTATAGTCTTAATTATAATGAATTGAAAATTCATAAACTGATATTGATACGAGCACTCCATCCTCATAGTACATTTTCTTCGTTTTCATATCGCTGAATTTAACTTTTTTATTATAGACAAATCATGTAATAATAAGCAATGGATTTTCAGAACAGTATAGTTTTTTCGAAATATATTGATGGGAACAAGTAAACCCTGATGTTGCGGACTAAACTAATTTAGGTGACTTGTAATGTTTAAAGCAAATTGTGTATCTGTCAACATTTTCTGGAAAGAGAAATATTAAAGAAATAATAAAAGTTAGTACGCTTTATATAACAAAATTTCGAGTTAAAAAAGTAGAAATGGTCTTTCGAAATTGAAATAACTGAAAAGAAAAATCGACAAAATAACCACATTTGTCAAAATTCATTGAAAATGATATGCCCAGAAACAATTTAAGCGTTACCTACGCAAATCGATTATGCAAACATATTATGCCGACAATCTAAAACTTGCCGCTTTTTCGACACCTCTTCACGACAAAGCATCTTCCTTCCGTCCCACTGTATCGATTCAAAACCTCATCATATAGTTGCGGTAAGCTGGAAAATAGCTCCCACTGTAATGGATAGGTTTCTGATGGATATATGAACACGGAATGAACATAATTCGATTTTGCAATTTACGCTGCCAACGATTATTATGTCGTTTCGACGATTTGCCGCAACAGAACTAGAATGTGGGCTCTACGTATATGGCGAATTTGTTTTTAAGACATTTCCTACATATCAATCAAGATTTTTTTGATGTTATTAAGTACTATTTGCTTATTGCCTATACCACATTGTAGAAAAATTTTCACAATTGTCGAATTACCTTTCCCTTTAACATTTTCCTGAGCAGAGATTTGATATTTATAAATGCAAGACGTCTGATAACATTTCGATGATACTCTATATTCCTCGATATTGATTAAATTCGCCGCTGGCTGATTTAATCAACACAATCAAAGGACGGGCTGTAGAGCCATTTTCTGTCATTTTTCTTTTTAGTTAACAAAACGCATTTAGAAGAGTACATTAAAAATGCACAACATATGTACAGAAAAGGAGCGAAAACAAAAAACGTGTAATATAGGTTCTGGAGTCAATTTATCGATTAAAATTCATATCCGGCTAGCAAGTTGAAAAATACTATTCTTCATAAATCTATAAATTAGTTTATCTCCGATTACCGTGCAGTGAAGATAACGTGTTTAGTGTGCTCGAAAATTAAAATAAATAACTTTCTTTGGTGTTATATTAGGAAGATTGTTGCTTGTATTACTTTACATATACAACCGCGAGATGCTTTTCTTTCGAATAATCCTACATACTACGTTAAAAACAAGATCTTCATAACACGGTAACTCAATAAGGCGGTTATCGTTGCCCTGTTTAATAGAAGGCAATTTTATAGAAATTTTTATAGACTTACATTTTCATTAGTATATTACAACTCGATGAAGTACTCTATATAGACGAATGCTCTCTAATATTATTCTCGAATACCCGTTTTCAATTAAGAAGCGCCAGCAAATTACCCATATAACTGCTGTAGCGTTGGCGATACCCATCGCAATTTATCTATTAGATCAACATTCTAATATGCTGTCCGGACTTCTGTATCTTGTTACGTATCTCTTGATGACTTTTAGCTTCGTTGACCTGCCGCAATTTTACCTTTAGAACAATGGAATATCGTCTATGATGTTATTTTCGTGTCGTTTCAGAGAGATAACAGGGTGAGATATTGCCATCGTAATACCGAGTTGTTAGATAGAGATGTATGTATAGGAAGAATGTACGGACATATATACGTGACTTGAAGATTAATGAAGATTGGCATTTATTGCATTTTTCGATCGAAATAAAAGATTTATTGTCGCTTTTGTCGACAAAAATGTAATAATTTCAGTTAGCTGCCTCGTTATTGGTTGGAAATACATGAATGAGATTGGTGAGAAAGAAAGTTTTATAATTATTTATATTATATGAGAAATCAAATTGAACGATAAACAATTTTTGACTTTGAGCGAATATTTATCTTTCCTTTAACTTTGAGATCAAAAATCTTAAAAAGTAGAACAATAAACAACACAAGAAAGAAGTCCTTCATATTATTTGACAAGATAATTTGAACTGTAACTTACAAGGAGCGATGCCGAAAATGGAAATTCAAAAAATTATGAAACTATAAGAACATGTAGATCATCTGAAGATTAAGAATTTTCTGTTTTGTCTATATATGTACATAACTCGGTAACGGTAAGATGCAGAAAAAAGTTTTAAGACAAACATTGTTTGAATGAGTTTTATTAAGGGACAAAGCGAATATTTTTTTTAAAATATACAACAACTGAAGGAAATTGCCTCAACTTTAGTTAATATTGCAAAAGATCATATAGGATAGGTTGGAATAGGTAATGTATTCAAGTTTCATAATTTTTTGAATTTTCGGGTATGGGATCGTTCCTTGTTAAATCCCTTTCCACTTTTTTAAGCTCTAACACAAAAATGCTGTATAACAATCGGGGATCTACGAAAATAGATTTTATATGGCCGATTTAATCTAGAACTGCTTCATTAATAGTCTTATATTTATTAAATCATACAATAACAAAGAAACTTTTGTTTAAGATTATTTTTTGAAAGTCAATAATAGTACTTCGAAATTACAGAATCAGTACATTCAGTGATGTATCATCTACAAAATGACATGGTCTAAAACAGTTGACAGTGACAATTTTCAAGTAAAAACAAAATGTTATCATAAATTTCGCATTGTTTGTTTGGCTATACTTACATATATTTTCCAACAAGTAGATGGTTAAAAGCTCGTTTTTTTATATCCTTAAAACTTTCAATATCTTCAGTGAAATTTTTCTCTTAAGAAAGTTAAAATAATAACATATGACTAATTTTTTTTGACTCAAAGTGAACTAAATCCTTTACCTGTACAAAATGCTGAACACTCTCCAGTAGCATACCGTACATTTTTGCCAACAACTTTTTTTTTCCTCTGATATTAAAACAACTCAAAATCTAAATCAAAATCGCGAAAAATTTGAATTCGAGATTATACCACAAAAACAACGCTTTCAAAACCTACAGTTTCCCGAACAAAATCTGCTCATTTTTTACCGCTCGCTCTGTCTGATTTTCCGGGCGAAAACGGCAATATATTTTCCGGCAGCACCAGGACGACCCGCGATACAATGTCGATCGCGAACTGAAGTCCGTGATTTTTGCAATAGTTTGCCGCTTTGAGGTTGCCCAGTACAACGCCTGCGTCCAATCAACAGGTTTCGTTAAGACGAATTTGAATGTAGAACATGTATAAAAGACATGCTATTTTAGCGGGGGAGCAAACAAGTGGGAAGGGGAGAATACGCTTTAAAGCTGCGAGTATCAAAATTTCTGTTTGCTAGAGGGAAAAATAGGGATTTAGCTGAATTAGCAAAATGTCGCATTCAAGCATGCCTCCCAAGTTAATAACTTTCGACAAAAAAGCTATATATCTATCAACGAAAAAAATAAGCTCTAATTAAATATAATCTCGTCAAAATATATTTATAAAAACGAACCGCTACTCCTAAATCATTAATATTAAACTATATATTTACCAAAAGATCTCGAAAGAATACTACCTAAGCAGACATTATAAAATTTCGCAGGAAATTTAAGTTGGTAATTACGCTAATAAAAACGATATTTGCAAGTATAGTTTGAAAACTTAAGGGATATGATCTTAGGTTTATTCACGTAACAACGTGATGATCAGCGAACATTGCGCATGTCGAATTTCATTTGGTTTGCAAAAGATTTGATGTGGTTTGCAAACAGGATACATATTTGTTTGCTTTAACACGCAACATTGAATCATAAAAGATACTGGCCATCTAATGAAAACCTTTGAATAAAATCACCATAGGAAAACTTTTCCAAAATTACTATAAAACGCCAGTACAGGACAAGAAAGGGAAGGTAAGTTTGAAAATTTATAAAATTCCTATCTATATTTGATCGTAAGGATTTGCAATTTGCGTATGTAGGCCCAAGTATTTTTGAAAAGTAGAATGTGTATGAACAGCTGTTTATACTAAATAAATGCATAGTAGTAAAAATTCAACTTATCTATGAATTTACAGAAGGTTATAATTATATATACTCTATTTTTTTAGGCTAGCTGTTGGTCAGTTTTCAGCAAAAATTACACTAGCCATATTTGATATATTGCCGGCCGCCATATTTTTGCAAATGATTGACGTTTAGATCGTGTATTTCACTGAGTGCATTTGTATTTTTCTTCCTAAATTTGCGTTGTAATAATAATTACGTAACAACTTATATAAAATCGTTACTAGTTTTAAAACTGCCGCCAAAAAGTAGCTTTGAAAAATTTTATTGTGTAAATGCGCCTTTCCATTTTACGCCTTTGAATTAAAAAATAGAGTATAATTATAGATTATTTCTCGCATTAACTTAGCATAGTAACATGCGAAAAATAGGCAGCACTTTCTATAATATTTGTAATTTTTCAATAACCCACAATGTTTTAGAGGTTGTCCAAAGAGTCAAAAGCTGTACATGTGGACTAATATGATCTTTTGAACTATAATTAGCAGTGGTTTGTATATTTGCCGCCGAAATTATCCGAGCTCCTACTCGAAAAGCTTACGGAATCGCTTTCACTTAGGACCAATTATCATAAATTGGTAACAATTTGCCAGATTTTGATTGGTTGGAGGAATTAGTACGACTGCGCTGTCGCCCGGGGGCGCTCTCTCGTAAAAGGTTTACTTAAAATACAGATTATGTTTTTATCTACTGTGATATTTTTAAGGTATCTATTAACTATTAGTGTGGTATGGTCAGGTTTGGTCGTTTGTTATCTGTGGTCGATGGCTAGGTGTCGAGTAAGCGTTACAGAATCCAGATTGTGTCGACTCACTTGACGCCGAGTTCGGGGAGAGCTTACAGAATCTCTATGCAGACCGAGTCAACAACGTTTCTTCAAAAAATGTTTACTGGAAATACTCGACTAAATAAAAATAATCCATGAATAATAAATAAAAGATCAAATATAAAAAAGAAATACCTTAAAAAATCATTGTTTTTATCTTTAAATTGGTCATCAAAGCACTATGTGAGATATTCTAATAACCAAACAAACTAATCTTCACTCACAGTATAGTTTAAATTAATTACAGAAAAGTCATTTAGGAGTTTCTAAGATTTTATACTTAAAACAAATATTGATATCAACAAGGAAGTTGATATTAGGAATTATTTTCTGAATAATAGAATAGTTATATCATTAGAAAATTTGCCCTTCATTTGACACTTCGCCTTATTGTTAGAACATTTGATCTATCTGAGTGACACGCAAAATGTAACCGATAATTCATTGTGTTGCGCAATATCATTTATTTTTTAAATCAAGATCTTTCCAAAAAGCGATGAAAACATAAACAATGCACCAAAGATCAAGGTAAACTAGCAAATTGGATGTAACTTCCTTATTCAAATTCTATTCTTGTTATCGTCGTTCAAGCATGCGCGGTTACGAAGATGTCACAACCGATCAGAATTTTTGAACCTAAGTGGAATTTAATAAACATCCTCGGCGAATTTAATCAGATTTGTATCCGTGGATCCTCGACGATATGTCAACGAAAGTACAGAGCACAGTTATCGACATCGACGACCCTCAATATCGAATAACGCCGATGCAGCAAGTGGCTGCTTCTTGTACCGGCGCTATTATAACCTCACTCTTTGGTTAGTGTTTTAAAATAAATACGTTTTTGGACTAATTGCCTTCATGATCTGTGATTATTTAGTAACGCCGTTGGATGTAGTCAAAATACGCTTGCAGGCTCAAAAGAAGAACGCAGCGAAGTGTTACTTATATTGTAATGGTTTGATGGATCATTTTTGTGACTGCGACGTCCAACGTAACAATTGGATCAATCGACCTGGACAATTCAATGGTACTCTTGTAAGTTATTTATTTCGTTGGTTATCTATATGAATTTATAAAAATCTCCTTGCAATATTAGGATGCGTTCGTTAAAATTACGAAATATGAAGGTGTTACGTCATTATGGAGTGGTTTAAGCCCAACGTTAGTTTTAGCTATACCAGCGACTGTGGTGTATTTCGTCACTTATGAACAATTACGATTGACACTAAAAGATCGCTATAATCATAATAAAATAAATGGTGAGCCTAGGGTACAACCGCATTGGATTCCTGTAGTAGCCGGTGGAACAGCTAGAGTAATATCAGCATCCATAGTTAGCCCACTTGAATTGATACGAACTAAAATGCAGTCTACACGTTTGAGTTATTTTGGTAAGTCGTTCCTATGTTTTTTGATGTATTAGCAATAATTTTTATCACGATGACAGAGATTGGACAGGCGTTAAAAATTCTTGTTAAACAAGATGGTATTAAGGGTCTTTGGAAAGGAGTATTTGCAACGCTTTTAAGAGACGTTCCATTCTCTGCGATATATTGGACTTGTTATGAATTTATAAAGTCTCAAACTATGGGTGGTCCGAATTTTGGTTATAGTTTCCTAGCAGGTTTTGTATCAGGCTCGGTAGGGGCTTTATTTGGTAGATATGTTGCTATAGTGTAGCTAAATATTATGCTGTTTTAGGCTGCAGCAATGGTTACGGTACCATTTGATGTTGTTAAGACACATCAGCAGATAGAATTGGGTGAAAAAGTTCTTTCGGGTATCATAATCTCAATATTTTTAATTTTTATATATAATTTTGATTTGTTCCTTGAAGGTGCTCCGAAACAACCAAAAACGACATGGGAGATCATCCGTTATCTTTATCAACAATATGGATATAGGGGTTTACTCACAGGTTTGACGCCTCGATTGATAAAAGTCGCTCCCGCATGTGCTATCATGATTGCAACCTTCGAACACAGCAAACTCGCATTTTACAGGTTAGCACATCCAGAAATGTTTCAACGTAACACCTTAAAACCATCAGCAAATCCTACAATGGCTGCCACAGTAGGTGAACAAATTTCAACTGCACCAAAAACAAAAGAAACTCCATCCAGCGTTAATGTCGTTGCGAGACCACATAAAGACATGTTTTAATGATTAGTTTCAACATATATTTTGTGATATTACAGTACAAGAGGAGGAAATCATTAATTTAAATGATTGCAGTATTTTTGTACTTAACTTGGCACATATTTCTTTCATTTAGAAAGTATTATTTTGAATTAACTTTTTTTTGATTTTATAATGTTCGCATTGGTTAATTTGTTTGGTCCTGCTACTTTTTTAAAATGAAATCTATGTTGCAATAGCCATATCTTAGGTTTACATATATATATTTTAATTAACTGCAACGCAATCTCTCTAACCTCGTGTTGAATTTCTTAGAGAAGTTATAGAGAACGGAAAGAAAGCTGCTTAACGTTAGGTGGGAGACCATCACCCTCAAGGACTATATGGTTTGTAAGCATATGTGTATATATTATTGTACATTGAATATTTTTGAAGTAATTTTATCATAAAGAGGTACTTTTTTATTTTTTTTGAGTAATAAATGATCTTTATATTAGTGAAAGTTGACAAACCTTATCTTCCACTTTCTTCCTAGCGATATCTCAAATAACAAGATACTTTATATAGGTGTAAATTTTTAGAACTTATTTTAATAAATAAAGTCCAATATAAGTTGTATTTCATTTGTAAACATATTCAACATACAAAACAACTGCAGTGAGGGATATATAATTATGAAGTGTCAGTTGATTAGATATTCTTTTGTGCTAATAGTAATACCAACCTCTATAGATAACTAATTTTGTTTTCAGGCATATAAAAATAGTTTATAATAAATATGAGAGTTTACATTCCTTACAATTTTGCATGAAGTTCTGATACTGAATCATTACTCTATTAGCTATGCACTGAATCATTTATAGAAACATATGTAAATGTTAGTGAAATTTACGTTTTCACTATGTACATTTTTGCTTGAATTCAAAATCATATAAATAGAAAATTATAATCTTTAAATAAATAATAAACAATACAGATACTTCATTTTTAATTATATATGGCCACCACTGTATATTCAAAGTAAATCGCCAACTACATTTATTTAAATCTTAACCAGTGTTGTACAATCATCACTTACAGAAATTGTATTTAATATAGTGGTAAAAAGCATGTAAGCACTTCCTTCTGGAATCTTATCATCCTGTATACATTGTAGATTTAAATATTAGTCTTTATCATTTAATCAAGAATATAAGTTAATTACTTAGAATAGTATGCAAGCTACAAATACATTGCCCAAAAAATAAACCAAAATCACAATTCCAAATTAACAGGAGATAAATTTAAAATACAACTCATCCATTTTTTACAAATTAAAATATGTATAGAATGTATTAATTAGTGCAAACTATCTTTCAGAAATGAAAAACGATATATTAGTAAAAATATACTACGTGTCGATAGGAATCAATAGACTTCAGCTTGTGTTATAACCATTTCTTGATGAAATGTTGCGTCTGTGGACCAGCAACTTCTCTGGCATGTAAAGATTAGCACATTACCAAATTCTAGGCGAGTAGTCTCTTTTGGATCGGAAGTTAAGTGCAGTTTCGAGATTAGCGTTGGCAAAATTTGCAGTTCGAACACCATATCGCCGTGGCAATATTGACAGTTCCTTGGAATATCTTGGATTGGATAGAGAAGTAATGGACTGGTACTTTCTCTGCTGTACCTAAAGAGAAATATTACTATGATAATCAAAGTAAAACTTCCTCTTGACTTGAATACCTTAGAATTTGCCCTTGATTCATCTGGATCTTCATCAAAAAGTAATGAAACATCCTGTCACCATGTTGGGGAATCCCTTTTTCATACTTCTCGATAGTCGCGCCATCTAGACAACCACCATCGTTTTGGGGCTCCATCTCTAAAGGTGTGACGACGTAATCATTGTTCTTTTGGTATTCCTGCAATAATTCCCTAATATGGTGGTCGCTGAGGTTAGCAGCATTGTTGGCTTCCTCCCAGACGTTAATAAAGTATGAAACAAATTGAATCGGGCACTTTTTATGGTCGGATTTAGCTTTCTGGCAGAGTTCTTGTGGTAAGGGCGTAACTTCATGCAGAAGAGCTGCTATGTCGCGTTGGGGAAAGGTTGGGGTATCAATACTGATCACTTCGCCTTCGTCACCCTCAATTTCCGCAGTAGCTGCAGGGGAATGTAGTCTGCCAACAGCCCCACCTATCGGAGGAAATTACGAAACAAAATATGTTATCTTTAACGCAGAAAAAAGAAAATTTTAATGACTTGCATTTTTCACACAGAAAATATTTTTTATACTCTCAACGTTCTACGCTTAGTGCATACTTCAATATTTATGTTTACTTTGGAAAGAAAAAAATATACAACATTAGGAAAAAAATCTCCCCGGCGGGGAATCGAACCCCGGTCTCCCGCGTGACAGGCGGGGATACTGACCACTATACTACCGAGGATACTATCAACGAGTTTTTATTGACGTCCTTAATATTAACGCATGCGTTCTAACCTCAATCAATCAATTACTAAAATAACCTCACCAACAGATAAGAATTCCACAAGATGATGAAATAAAAAGAAGCTTTTTTTGGAAGGATTTTACACACAGATATAAAAATTATGGCGACGGCTTCGACACCGATACAAGGTCAACTGCAAAATCAATTCGAATTTTTAAATCACGTAAAATACGAACATTTAATAGCTGGTTTATCAGGCGGACTTGTATCAACTTTGTGTCTACATCCTTTGGACGTGATTAAGATACGTTTTGCTGTACACGATGGACGTACAGAGCTTACACCTAAATATTCAGGTATGTGCTTATATCAACATCAAATTGTTTGCATTCATTGACCCGCAAATTTATGTAGGTATTACGAATGCTTTTACAACGATATACTCAAAAGAAGGCCTTCGAGGATTTTATAGGGGTTGCACACCCAATTGTGTAGGAGCAGCTAGTTCATGGGGCCTATATTTTCTGTTTTATAATGCGATTAAAACATTTGTACAGAAAGGGAATATTCAAATGCCGTTAAGTCCTGCACAACATTTATTAGCAGCTACACAAGCTGGTGCTTTTACTTTATTAATAACAAATCCTATATGGGTCGTAAAAACTAGATTATGTTTACAATATAGTTATATGGATACAAGTAAATACATGTATAATGGCATGTATGATTGTCTCGTAAAAATATATACTCAAGACGGATTTAGAGGGTATTATAAAGGCTTTGTACCAGGATTATTTGGAGTATCACATGGTGCAATTCAATTTATGGTTTATGAGGAGATGAAGAATCAATATAATAAATACAAAGGCACAAACATCACAACTAAATTAGCAACTATCGAATACTTAACATTCGCAGCAATTTCTAAGTTAATAGCAGCTGCTACGACATATCCATATCAGGTGGTAAGGGCACGTTTACAAAATCAACATTATTCCTATAAGGGAGCTATGGATTGTGTTAGTCGTACATGGTTGTATGAAGGGTGGCGCGGTTTTTACAAAGGGCTAGGGACGAATTTATTAAGGGTCACACCTGCTACTATGATTACATTTTTGACATACGAAAATGTAGCGCATCTATTGTTGCAACAATCAAGAGAGCTTCAAGCAGGGTAATGTTTAGATTTATAATGAAAATGAGCTTGTGATTTATGTAATATTATATTAGTGTGTACAAAACGAATACTTTATACTAGTCATCATTCCCTGTGTACACTTCGAATTTAACTTAAATAAAAAGTTTATTCCCACAACTGTAGTATTATTTATAATAAGAATTCATCAAACTATAAATGATTTAAACATAGCACTAACCTTGTGCTTCAGGTGTTCCGCCAGTATTAGCATTTCGATCATCAACTGTCAAAGTTTCCAACCCAATTCTGATGGAATCTTCAAAGCTATAACTTTCGTCATCTTCATCTGATACCTTCTCGCTGTTATTTATTAAGTTTCCATTCTCCTCGTTAATATTGGCGTTGCTTTTATCATCCCAGTCATCTGCGTCTTGACACCAATCTGCAACGTTGGATATTGGCTTCGCACAGGTAGGTGTCTCGTAAACATTATTAATCGGCTCTAGGGTTTGAACTTTAATGCAGCACCAACTGAAAAATTTGAAACTATTATTTTAATAACACTAATAAGATGTCTATGAGTTCTACCTTTCACTGTGATTCCAACAATTCGGATTTATACAGGCAAAAATGTATAAAATCCTGTGGTAAATGGCGTTTTCCAAAGGAGCATAAATTTGTACAATCAACGGACGGGGTAGTTGACATAACGGACAAATAGGATTGTCAAAGTTTATATTGCTCGGATAATCCTAAAAGTAAATATTTTGATTTTAAATTTTTTACATATAAAAAGAATATTGATAACTTAGAAATATATATCTCAAAACAGTAGTTTATATGGGGGTGTAACTCAGTGGTAGAGTGTCTGCTTCGCATGCTGAAAGTCCTGGGTTCAAATCCCAGCTCCTCCAAGTCCTATTTTGCCTTTTTTTTTAATATCTATGTATAACAAATTTGTAAATTACTTACAGGTTGGCCGCCGATCTTGTTTGTAGCGAAACTAATTGCATTCTTATGTTTTTCGGATACTAGTTCGTCTACATAGCCTAAATAGACACCGGCAGCACTTTGGGCCATACTCCCGGACACAAAGGAACTCCAGCTGATCGAAAATGTAGTCAACACACAATACACCAGTCCGGTAATGGTGGTGGACTAAATACGCATGTCCCCTTTGGGTAAAATCCATGAATAGTATTGATTTCTCTAGGGGGGAAACCGTCACCTCATAAGCATCTAAATTAT
This sequence comes from Trypoxylus dichotomus, assembly GCA_023509865.1. NCBI lineage: Eukaryota > Metazoa > Arthropoda > Insecta > Coleoptera > Scarabaeidae > Trypoxylus > Trypoxylus dichotomus. Next base: position 28,418,767 of record CM042081.1, read on the forward strand.
ACTATTTTCATATTTATACGCCTTTTTAAAGGAAGGAATGGGTGCCGAGGAGTTTCAGTTATAGGAATTGCGATTTAAGTTTTAAATTATTCGGTAAGACTTAGAATGATTTCTGGAAATAAAAAAAAAAGAAGGAATTAAGAATCTGTCGATTTAATGTTTTCAGGTAATGTAGATAAATAAGCGATTAAAATTGTGTAGTAGGAAGGAAATACAAGCAGTAAAGAGAAAAGAAGTACAAATCAAGCACAGATGATAAGCAGAAATTATCGCAGTCTTATCAATGTTTTTCTGTTCTCTTATCGGCTAGCTAACATAAGTTTAAAGACTGAAGGAATCAGATAGCAAAGTTATTTTGAGATAATTACACTAATCGGATAACGAACATACTTCAACCAACGAACATATCTATTTCAATCTAATAACGTGCTCAGATTAGAAAAAAAATCTATTAAAATAATCGATTAATAAGTAAGATATATTATTTGAATGACACAAAATAGTTCGTCTTTTATTGTTGCAAAATAATATAGATTGCAGGAATCTATAATGTTATTGATTAAATTTGTAAAATCTATTTCAAAGTTGCTATTTAATATATTACATTAAGTTGCGATAGGCTAATAGGATTGCGTATTTAATGTTATAACATATTTATTAAATAATTAAAAGTTCAAATGTTCATATTTCGCTATTACATTCAGACCAGTAGATGTCGCTATTACACTAACGTTTTTAACAAATTTGTATATACTAAAACAAAGTTCTTTTAAATCATAATTTTAGCGCATTAACAAGTCATTATTGAGCATTCTTTGTTAAATCTCAATGTACTTAAGCGAATAACGTACTAAAGCGTCGTTCAAGAGGTGGATTTGATTTATCATATCACGTCGAGATATTTTTCACTCACTGTCATATCGCGTTTAAAGGACATATAAATACAAAGCAATTTGATATTTAACGATCTGGTCGCTGTAATTTATTGACAATAGTAACTATGAATTTCTGCCTTTTAACTGTGGTGTTTTATGTATTTAATGTGATCTGTGCTGACGATGAAGCCGCGGAACATACTGTTCAATATACAGTGGATAATTTTGACGAAGAGATTCCAAAAAGGAACCATTTCGTGATGTTTTACGCACCATGGTTAGTTGAGATTACTTTTTTCGATTTTTGTGATACACTTTTCTTCGATTCGAAGGTGCGGGCATTCGCAAAGATTAACGCCGACATGGGAGCAACTGGCGGAGATGTTAAATGAAGAGGATGGCAATGTACGGATTGCTAAAGTAGATTGTATGAAAGAGAGCAAAATATGCACCGATCAAGATATAACAGGATATCCAACGTTGAAATTCTTTAAGATTGGGGAGTCGGAAGGCGTTAGATTTAGAGGGACAAGAGATTTACCATCGTTATCAAATTTTATTAATGAACAATTGGGATCTGTAAGTTTTTAAAGGTTTCTAAATATTTTGTCTGAAGGAATTTTATGGTAATTGTAGCAGAGTCCGGATGACTCTCCTCAGATACCAGAACCTATACATGGCGTGATCGAATTGACAGAAGAGACATTTTATGACCACGTCGCCGATGGAACACATTTCGTTAAGTTTTATGCACCATGGTGTGGGCATTGTCAGGTATGTTAATCGAAAATATGTAAATTTCGTCGATTTAACTGAGATCTTCTGTAGAAACTGGCTCCGACTTGGGAGGAGCTCGCTCAATCTTTGGAATTTGAGGAAGGTGTAACGATTTGTAAAATTGATTGCACCCAATATCGAACTCTTTGTAATGAGTTCGAGGTGAAAGGATACCCATCTTTGTTATGGATAGAAGATGGAAAGAAGGTATTTTTAATGTTTCTATTAATAGAACAAAATAACAAGGTTCAAAATATTTTTGTGTGCAGAAATAGACTTTGGAATGTTAGGATTGTTTTTGCCAAGTTATTGGTTCCAGATACATAATTGATTGTTTTTATCTGATTTTATACTTGTTTTGATGCTTGGAGTAAAACAGTTAAGCTTATCTTTTGTTGAATAGGTTGATAAATATCAAGGCCCAAGAAGCCATGAGGATCTAAAAGCCTATGTCAATAAGATGTTAGGCACTAAACTTGAAGGAAAGGAAAATGTCATTGATGAATCTAAAGAGGAACTTCCGAGCGTTGTATTGACTCTTTCTGGTAATAATTTCGATCAGGGCATCCGGAAAGGCATCTCTTTTGTTAAATTCTTTGCTCCATGGTATTTTTTTTTATTTTGGAAATCTTAGAAGATTTAATATGTAACTTCAATCGGCAATTTCCAGGTGTGGACACTGCAAACGATTAGCGCCGACTTGGGAGGAACTTGGTAAGAAATTTGTAAACGACAACTCAGTGAATATTGTAAAGGTAGATTGTACAATGGAGATCAATAAGCAACTGTGTAAGCAGCAAGAGGTGAGTCTAATAATCCTCCCATTGATAGGTGCTTCCTTTATAAACAAACTGAAGTAAACATTTTACTTTTTTAAATATTTAGGTGGATGGTTTTCCTTCCGTGTTTCTCTACAAGAATGGTCAGAAGGTATCCGAATACACCGGAAACCGTAGCCTGGAAGATTTAGTCGAATTCGTACTTAAGCACTCTGACGGTCACGACGAATTGTAGATTTTGCTACGATTCGCGGTGCTAACGAAATGACGTACTGATGGCTGTAAATTTTCGCGTAATTTCGTATAGAAATAGCATCATCATATCACAAAAAAGTCAATGCATTCCCTTAGGGCATGTCTTCTGCCTATAATTTTGTATTTTTGGTCCTCCTTGTTTCTCAAAAAAAATTTGTAATTTCTTTTGTTAAAATGTGTGTGAAGAAAAAAAAACCGATTGGAATTAAGAAGGAATAAATCTTTTTTCTAAAACAGAATGCAATTTTATTTTATAGTCCTTATGCTAAGTAATTCTTTTCCATTTTTTTATTCATTAAAAATAGTGGTAGCGTCATCTATGAATAAAAATCAACTTAACATTTTCTAATAGGAAAGGTTTCATCCTAATTATTAGAACTACCTTCATTAACATGATATTTACAAATTGAAATATATAACATAATAACGTGCGTTCAACTTAATTTTATCTCAAAGTATCCTTTGTAATCACAATTATCTCTTAGCGAATTTTGTTTGGTATAAGCTGATTGAATGACAAATAATGTCAAAATAAAAAAACGAAAATTTTTAACAGTCAAATACGTTTATTTGGAATAGGTAAGTAAGATTTTAGAAACATTGCTGGAAATGGCCTCTATCTTGTTCTGTGAATGATTTGTGTTATATAGTAAAAACCATTTTACCTCAATTTTAAATTACAATACAATTTTAACAAATTCCTATCAACCTTGCATCTCAACGAATGCTCTGTCAAATGTGCAACTAACACAATTGAAAACAGTACATATAAGGACAAAAATTTTTATTGGAATGGATTTAGGTGTAAAATTTATTTGATTTTACATCGGAGGAAAAGTGAAAATATACGAATAAATGTTAAAGTGTAATCAAACGAGTCAGGAAGATTTCCAACATAAACAAATATCTTTTTAAGCATAACAACGTTTAGAGTTAGAGTACGATTGAAACAGGAAGAAACCAATCTGCGCGAACCACGTGACAAGAGAATGTAAAGCGCGGTCTTTACATTCTCTTTGATAGTGACGTTTCATGTCAAATATATATATATATATATACATAACCTTACTAAAAATGATATTAAGTTAATAATATCTTACAAAATGATTCATTCAATACCGCACGCTAAGGAACGAACTGCTGATCCACAGTCGATATTTGTAGGTAGTGCTTTACACGAGAAATGTATATTTGTTTCACTCAATTTCAGGATGCTATCTCTTTTTAGTGTGCAAATTCGTTTCTGAGCAAGTTTCTTCTGATTTTAATAGTACTCTATAATGTATTCCAAAAAGAGAGAGACAAATTTCTGAACCCAAATAATAGTTATTTCTTATTGGCTAATGACAAAGAGAAATCACACCGTACAACATTCCCTTTTTTGCTATAAATTGTCTGTGTAAGATTTTGACATCCTTAACATTGTTTATATCACGTTTGCGTTTCGGCAGTTTTGTTCATAATTATTATTTTACTTTAGCTATTTTGGGGTATAGATTAGTTCTTCTCAGAGCTTTGATTTGAAAAGTAATAGAATATGCAAGTATAATGCAAATACAAAGAACTTTATTTGTACTGAAATCACAATTCTGTAGTTGTTCCTTTCAATTATGGATGCTTAGCACAACTACTGCTGAAAGTACAGGGGTGTATTCTCCTCCAAAGAAACGAGAGAAAGCAAATCACTTGAGTAATACTGAAAAGCAGACAATTGTATAATGACATATACTATTTGAACTTCTTTGAACAAATAAATGAAATGTATTTTCTAGGCAAATTTATTTACTTGCATGTGTCATAGCTACTACATTTACGATTCCGTTGTCTGAATAGTAAAATTATCACTGAAGAATCCACATACAATTTTATTTGGTACAGGTTTTATGTTTTAGTTAAATTTAAATTTACCGCGTGTAATTGATTTTACGTATTTATAGGTTGTAATTTGGACTGCGAGTCTGTTCAGAATTTTGTCTCTCTCTTTTTGGAATAAAGTATAGAGCAAGTATGGGCAACCTTTGACATGTTGTGCGCCAAACTTTAGTGTGCAAATACGTTCACGGGCCGCGTTTAAAAGTAGTGTTCATAATTTTTAGCGGTAGATATCAGACATGAAATAATACGACAGTGTTATTATAATGCAATTTATTAAAATAAGAAAATGAAATGAAAAAATAGATACAACATTATAATTAAATCGTGAAATTTGGAATTATTAGGAACTACGAAAGTTAAATAACGACAACGAAATCAAAGAGACGCTTGAGCTTGAATTTGGGAAACTAATCCATCGATGTTTGGATTAATTTCACTGATTTTTTAATTGGGTTTTTCAAAGTCTCGTGGGCCGGATTAAATCTTACAGCGGACCGGTTGTTGCCCACATATGCTCTAGAGCAAGTATGGGCAACCTTTGACATATTGTGGGTCAAACTTTAGTGTGCAAATACGTTCAGGGGCCGCGTTTAAAAGTAGTGTTCATAATTTTTAGCGATAGATATGAGACATGAAATAATACGATAATATTATTATAACGCAATTTATTAAAATAAGAAACTGAAATGAAAAAAATAGGTACAACATTATAATTAAATCGTGAAAGTTTTTTTTAATTGGGATTTTGAAAATGTCTAGCGGGCTGGATCAAATCTTACAGCAGACCAGTTGTTGCCCACATATATTCTATACAATGCAAATTATTGGATTATTAATATAAAATTTTAATATATATATATATATATATACAATTAACAACCCTCATTTATTTGCATATGATGTTAGTCATGATTACATTACTTAACAGGCATCAGCTACGGGTTAATTTCAATATAAACAAATTACAATTTATACCACACATATAAGTTGCATAATAAATAAAACGACCACCCCAAAGATAAAACTATTTTATTTTATATTTATTTAACTATCGTATTACAATAAGTAATTTACCTATGTCACTCTATTATATAAGAATTTCGTTAATTTTTTAGCCGATAAAAGATATCTATATTATATTTGGACTACATCTATATTTATCACAATGTAAAAAGTTTAGGTATTTCAATATATGTATACTATACATTTAAAAAAATTAAATTATTCGTTATCTTTCGTGAAGTCCCCTCTTTAAACTAGATGTGTAGAGATACATATATGTAGATGGTCAAGTAGAATTTATTTAAAAACATACACGAAAATCTATTCTATGTTTCGACAATATTGTTCTGCCTTTTTTAGGGAATTATATTGAGTTGGCAGCATTCAGGAAATGGAATAAATACCAGCTGAAGAGCTATACACTTTTGAACCAATAATTTATATAAAAAACGAAATTGTTATACTGATTGTACAATATTGGCACAATTTTCTTCGAAAAAAATACGTAATTACTTAGTACTTATAATTAGCTATATTCTATCAGTAATTACATTACAAATACAGAATTGGTGTTTTTCATAGTTAGTTACTCGAATGTTTTAATAATATTGCTATATATAATTTAAGATATTTTTTATTAATAATTTTCTCTAATTTTGTTTATAACATTACATGGCTATTTTCCAGATTATATTCATTAGTTCCAATATCACGTTAGATGTGAATTACACCGCAGAGAATTTAAGTGAGTATTGTTATTACAAGTTCTTTGTTATTTATACTCCATCTTTTAATTCGGAGGAGTAAAATGAAAAAAAGGCGTTTATACATTTACGTTTTAAAACTAGCTGGGATATTATATAAGCTGTAGTTACCTAATTACTATTACAACGCAAATTTAAGCAGAAAAATTAAATACAAACCCACTCAGAATAATACACAGTCTAAATCTTAATGAGTTGTAAAAATATGGCGGCCGGTAAAATATCAAATATTGTTAGTGTAATTTTTGGTCGAAAATTGAACAGCTAGCCCACTTTTTGGCGCATTATATTTAAAAACACTCATCCGAATTAACAAATGGAATATAATATATCTCAATCTGTCCGAGGTATGTTATTCATTGTGTAGGAAGTATTATATACCATTTTCGCATTTAAAATTTTAAGAGTTAGTGGTGTTATTTTATATTAAACCCTAATTCCTAATAATTAAAGGTACATTAAACTGACATGAAAAGAACCACAGTTTCTTCTGAAGGTACACGTGGAAAAACACGTAAAGTAGATATTCGAAAACATATGTCCGAGATGCATAATTCTGCGCTGCATAGAACCTACTACCTAGCAAGTTCTTTCGATTACATTCTCTTGCGCAGAACTATGACACGTATCGATAATTATCATCGTAAATATTTTATAGGAGGATTTGCCAAAATCGCATTAGAGTCATGTCTTCTCTTTTGGTACATTTGATATGTTGCTTAAACATGTTCGATATGTAAATATATTTAAAGATATTTATTGCGTTATTTCAATTTATTTTTTGTTAGATTTAAAGCATTATCCCTGTTTGTCAACCTGCGAAAGCCTGTAAATTTTTATCTATTCAATTACCTGTGTACTAGTAAATTGGATAATGTCTTAAAAAATAACAAGACCAAACAATACTCTCCCCTAATTCCTTAAAGGACACAAAAGAAAATCGGACAAATCTCCCCTATTAAACGGCTCTTATTATTATATCTAATATATTCTTCCACGTTAACGAATATTACCAGGACCTATTTTAAAAATTTTCCTCTTCAAACATCCCCACTCCCTATGTCGGATTTAATCATCTGACTCTACCTGACGGCGACCTCAGGTGAGAAGGAATATAACCTGTACGGCAGTCTATGTCCCTGCGAGCCGATCCCGGTGTGCCATGCCTGCTGCGCCTGCTCCATCTATCTCATACGAAACCAATTAAGTGATATTAATTTGCGTTCGGATATCGTAGGAAATGGTGTGATCTATTTTACTGACGAAGATATGACGGTTTTCGTCAATATTTTGCAGGTGTCAAATTGTTAATTTTTTGAAGGGTTTGAGGGAGCCCGGGGGTATTGTGCATTTTTGGGAGGCGATATTCGAAGGTAATAGAGAAATTTAGGGAACCAACTTAAATTTTAATAAAACTGTAAATACTGGTACAATTTTTTCATACACAGTGAGGTTATTCTACAGAAAAAAGAGAATATATTATTATATATGAGAAATTTTTAAATATAAAGATTTTAACCGCACTGTATATAACTATAATCTAAGAAAGTCATAACATTTGTGTAATAAGACTTTATTTAAGTTGGTTTAGTCAATTATACTAGTTATTAATTTTGATTTATACATAGTGTTTCAGGCTTAATTTTATATATTATTTCTTTTGCATCAAAGTAAACCGCGAAAATATATTAATATGGAAAGATTAAAATCCCAGAGCTTTCACTCTATGTGTTTCAATAATCTTTTTAAAAGCCATTAATAATAAATATTATCTAATTTCTTTTTATAAATAGTTAGTTTTTAATGCTCCCGATTTGTTATTATTTTTTTTGTTTAAAAATGGTGAAAATTGTTTATTTTTAATTTAAAATTAAATTCTCAAATTTTAGGAAAAAAATACCAGGCACTAGTTGATCTACAAGATGCATATTTCAATCCTCTTCCAATACTCAAAATTAGCTGTTAAAGACATGCTTTTAAAGGCATTAAATTCTCCTAGGATAGGGGATATTATATTATTATACGATCTAATTCATTGAAACTACCGGTACATACAATAAAGGATATACCACATAACAACAAGCATTATCTAACATGTACATTTTTCAAAAAATCTCAATTATGAATAATTTTAACAATATACGTATATATATATATATATACATGTATTATATATATATGCCAACATAATTTAAAATTGTACCAAAATTAATGAAATTTCGTGTATATACAACACAATGAAAATTTTTTCGTTGTTTTAGTAATTATTGTTTAGTCTCTTTGACTTGGTATTTAGTAAACTGTCGAAAGATACGTTTAAATTTGGCGATTCTTTAGTGTAAAGTTTGTATATACACTGCGCTGCAAAATTATCGTAACACTCACAAGTCGACAGGCGTCTCAAGGGGGTTAGCGTTTCGCTGATGAACATCGATGGCCTCCTGGCTTGCAGAAAGGTGTTCTATGTATTCACAAGAGGGGGTAGAGGTACAGTAGTAGTAGAGCACAGGCACAAACAACAGTAGTTTTGGCAGTACCATGGCAGAACAGAGACAACACGTTTTGCGATAACACCACACAAAAACAAACAAAAAATAAGAACAGAGCGGGGATGGTCGAAATAGAACGTCGAAGCATGCAAAAAAGCTGTCAAATGTCATATTCGTATTGGTTTGCAAACCATGCATTTTATTACAAGAAATGTTTACAGCGAGTATTGTTCTTCCTCTACATTATTTCAGTACATACACTTCTATTTTATGTTTTTACCCACGTCATTGTTTTGTTGTATAAGTTAAGACAATCTATTCATTTGACGATCTTCCTGTAGTACTGTTGCTGAAAAAGGAAGCAAGATTTTGCGAATGAATAGCTTGTCGTAACTTATACGACAAAACAATGATGTAAAAACATAAAATAGACGAAGTGTATATATTTACTTAGCTTTAGTTTTTGTTAAATTAATTCGGAGCTCACTGTAGACCTTATCCACATATACATAGCATGTCCAAATGAAAGAAACTGAAAATGTGTATAATATTTTGTAAGCATTACATAGTTGCTGGATGCACTATATACGAACAGGCAATGAGTAAAACACAGCTGTTATTATTAAAAACGGTATTCAGATTACCTTTTTGTGAAAGCTCTTTTTGTTCTGATAAAAACAACTGATGCTGGTTTGAAGTTGGTCCAAAACTATTTTTTAACTAAAGGAACTTATCCATGCAAATGATCTTATAAATGCAATGTAGCTCGACATAGGATAAGGTTAAAAGTTTATTTGAAAGCTAAGCGAAAATAAAAGGAACACCTACCTGGTGCAAAAAAACGTGCTTTTAATGAATTGGCTCTGCTTGTTGTGGTTGTAAAGTGTCGGATATATATGTGGATGTGATATTTACTCTTGTTTATACAAACGATATTTAGGTAACGAGAATCAAAGAAGATAAACAGTACTTAGCAAAAGTTCCAGACAATAGAAAGGATTTTGACAAAATTACATCTAATAGTGACACATAATAACATTTAATGTATACGGGGTGTTCCAAAAAGTTAGTTTATATTGTTATGAATTTTAAAACTAATTTTTAGGGAACTTTTGTTATACTCTGTTTAATAGAACTAGACTATAGGGATATTGTAAAAAACTACAACATTTTATATGAGGGAAAATTCAAAAAATTAATAAAACAAAATACGTATATACACAATTCCTTTCATTGTATTGTTTTTTCGTTTTTGGAAACTTACATATAATCAACTATATAATTGGGATATCTTATTGTCAAGTGTTATAATAAATGAACCTATGTATGTATATATATGTTCTTAAGCTCACTCTTTTTTTTCTGGACTGGTTCTTTATATCTTTAGGAAGGGCACAAGGTTTCGATTAGGGGGTTCGAATGCGAAAATGCAATTGAAAAACGATATATTACGATTGTACCTGTCGCAATGCACAGGATTGGACTTGGATTTCAATACACATTTCACGCTGATATTAAATAAGAGATACGCAATATATTACATTTAATGGACTGTCTACGAACAGAATCGTCTGGACTTAATACAATTTCAAAATTAAAAGAAAAACAAAAGGACAGGGATGACAAAAAACATAATAAACGTATCTAAGTTGTACATCTACCGGATCTTGTACATCATAAGGAGCACAACGCAAAAAACTACGCATACATACATTAATTCACGTTTTTTGCCCCTATAAGGGGTTGGCATACTATAAAAAGTCAAAAAGAAAGAACTGTTACTAAGAACTGAAACGGAAGTAAGTGTAAGGATAGAAAGAGATAGCATAGATAGACATGTAGATAGAATAAAAGTAAGAGATAGTAAAGATAGTAACGGCTACTCTATACACAAAATTAAATGAAATTATTGCTAATGGTTAAGATATTATAGTTGTTGGTTGTTTTGAGTGGTGTCGGTGTGTTTGAAACAAGTGCATACGGGGTGGAACATAAATTAGTTTAACCTTGATTCGATTTAGATTCGTTTTCTAAATTATTAACAACAAAAAAGTGGTATTTTCGGTATTGTAAGTGAAGTACGGTCCTGGACAAGTATCTATCGAACATTACATAATGAAACTAATGATTAATGTGATTTATGTAAATATATAACCTTTCACTGGTAATTGTTTACAGTTGTGGATCAACTTTACTAGTAGAAATTACGAGCAGAACTAAACTATAGTCACAAAAAACACTAATCATTAGTTCTGACTTAATCTTCGGCACGCCAGGCCCGCACTCGCCTGCACACACGACCAATATGAAAATTGACCCAGTTCATTGAACCAATCTGTTTCCGTTTCCCTGCTGTGTATGCACGTATAGTATATCTTATAACGCGTTAAAATGTATTTATACTTCATTATATGGAAGGAGATTTAAACAGTTTGTTTATATACATTTCATGAAGAATAGCAATATGTAATTGTAAAATAGGGCTAGCCAAATGTTTCGGGTCTAATTAAGCTGGAAAATGCGAGAACCTTTTGTTATATGTAAAAATGTTCAATTGTTTTTATCTTAGTTAAAAACTTAACTGTGGAAGATGTTATATACATAACAGAAAATTGTCCTTTTTGCTTTGTAAATTAATTTGTCTATTTGCCCACTATTTGCACTGATTACATTAACGGAAACCCTGTATTTTTCCTAATTGCACCCACTAATCCTATATAATTATCGTAAATAGTTTTTAAATCTCTTTCAACAGATCTTGAAATAGTTTCTGACTCTCCTTAATAGCTGTAGCTTCGTCGGCATTGAATTTTAGAATTAGAGATTTTATTTGATGGAGATGGTAACAAAAAGTCGCTTGCAACCATGTTCTCAACGTATAAGAATCGGCTGTGGCGGTGCAGGAATACCAGGACATTGTTTGTGAAATTCTTGAATATGTTTCGGAGATTTCAAAAACACTTTTTATTGGATTTGCTATCAATGCACTTATTTATGGATAACATGGTGGAAAAGTTTCTGCATCAAATGTAAAGCATGCACTTTAAACGTAATATGTAAAAGTAATACACAGTAATAAGACTGCAAACGTCGGTTTCAAAAGTTCTAGTACACTCACTATAACATTTACAATAGAACCTTTTACGATTTGTAGTCTTGTCTACACATAACCACTGTTAATAAATTATTAATTAATAACAACTGTTTGTCTTGTAATTCAGCTTCAATCCTATTTTAAACATTTTCACGAATCGTTGGTAAATACCTACGTAATGCTGTCCGAGACAGTAGCTTCCAATTGGGGTTGTTTATCTAGTACTTTGTACCAGCACATTAAAAGGAATTTCGCAAACATTACACCATACTTTACAACTATCGAACTTTAAATCAGGATATTCTGTTATAAACTTGTTTATTTGAGAAACCAGTGATCACTTCTTCCCTTTACGTGTGTTCGACGTGCTTAATTAATTATTATTACGCGTAATACGACGTGCGGCTTCAATCGTTGTCAAGCAGAGACTGCGAGACGGTCGAGTCATGCAGGAAACGCGGTAGGTTTTCGCATTGGCCTGAGTGGGGATCTGGCGCGCCGAATATTTGACTAACTTAACATATTACTATTCTTCACGAAATATATACAGATAAACAGTTAAAATGTTCTTCCATATAGTGAAATATAAATACATTATAACGCGTAATACAATGTACCACACATGCATACACAAAAGGAAGCGAAGACAAATTGGCTCAACATATACTCAATACTCAAAATTTTGGAATTGTCCAACTCTCGGTTCTTTCCCGTATTTATATCGCGCGTCCTCGGTGCGTAGATCATATCCGAAAATATTCAAAAATTCAAAAAAAGCTAGCTCTTGAACCTTGAAACTTAGTAGAGGAGTTACTGTAGTTAAGAAGTTTGCAAACCCCCGATCTTCTGCTTTGGAAAAGGATATTGTGTGCATGTCTTTAATTAAAATGATTATAAATTTGATGAAAATTACGCAGAACTTGTATGAAAATTTTGTGCAGAATATTGAGAATTATCGGTCATGTGACCATTAGAAAAATTAAGTCATTTCTATTGCAAATATAAAGAAGAACCTTAAATGCCGATTATATTATTAGTTTATATTTATGTTACACCCTGTATACGTAAAATTGAAAAAATCTCTTTTGCTGGCAAAAGCTTCGTCCCCTAAAACGCGTTTTCTAGATAAAAATTACTTGTACCTACATGTATATGAATCGCATCCTTGCTTTTAGGGCTAGTTGTACCAACTACGTTCACCGGTGAGTCAACGTGAACTTAAACAAGAGAATTCGGTTGTATCAACCATGTCCAAGATTGACATGTGAATTAGTATTAGTCAACTGAGCACCCAGTTTGAATTTTAAAATTTTGAATTTTAAAAGTTTCTAATATTTTTCCAAATTTCCCAAAAATGTCAAAATTTTCTTACATACAAACACACCAGATGTAGTTACTCACAGTTTTTGGAAAACTGAATTTTTTTTGAAAAATTACATTTTTGGAAAGTTTCTGACAGTTTGGAAAATTTTGGTACAACTAATTAGAGACGTATCTTTTAGTGGTGATTTTGCAAAATATTATAGAAGTCGAAAAGATTTTTTTTCAATAGGTACCCGTTTTTTTGTAATGTCAATATGATAATAAACTTTTTTGTGGTTGACGTGGCTCTTCACATGGTATGAATTTACCTGCGATGACAAATAATTAAGTTATTGGCCCGTTTGCACCAGTTACTCTAAAAAGATAAGCGTCAGTAAGTAACGTTTAACATCTACGATTTTAAGGGAGAAATATTCTAGGGCTAAATTTGAAAGGGGAAGAGCTTTACGCGCTTATGCCGTGTAAATATTAAATTTCCACAAATTTACTTCGTTCGTAAACAAACTTATCGGCGAAGGAAGAATTGTTTGCATCAAAATATTTAACCAATTTCGATAAATATGAATTTAATGCAGGAAGTTGATAAAATCGTCGATAATAGAGTAGAAGACGATGAGTTGGATGTACTAGAATTTACAGCATATGGTCTACCTAAGCAAGTGTATGTTCAACAAAATCACTTCGAGAATTTGGACGATATAAATTTCATACGTCGATTTCGAGTTCAGTTGGAGTACCCATTTAATATACAAGTGGATGAGTTGCTTGCCTACCTATTTCACAACATGTTTTTTGTAGGAATAACTCCGTTGGTTCTAAACCAGTTATTGCTATGTTTGCGATTCTATTCTATTCCGCGAAAACGTCCTACAGGAGGCCACTTGCAAGTAGTTGCAGACTTTGCATGTGTGCACATTTCAACAGTTTGTAGAAAAATAAAGTGTGTATTACAAGCCATTGCTAGATTAAGTAGAAGATTTGTTACATTTCCTAAAACTGAAGAACAAAAAAATTGTCAGAGGAAATTCGATAGTATCCCATCGTTTCCATTATATTTATTTGAGTAATTGATTGTACTCCTGTAAAGATAGAATCACCAGATAATGCAAATATTTCAGAATGTAGTAATACTGGTAATAACTTACAAGTTTCTAATGTATTTTGTAGGTGAAAATGGTGCTGAACTTTTCCGTAACAGGAAATTCTATTTTTGAGCGAATGTGCAAATGATTTTTGATGCTAGTCTAAAAATTACAAATGTTCTACGATGGCTTGGATCTATACATGATTCAACTATTTTCAATAGCAACATTTTGGGCGAATTCGAAAGCAATCAGTATCAGCAATGTATTTTGCTAGGTAAATATCTTATCTCCTTTTATTACATATCTAGAAGAGAAAATATTACTGTGAATTAATCCTTGTTTCTTTTTAAATATTGCAGGTGATAGCGGATATCCTAGTATTTACTACTCTTTTTAAATCTTGTCTCTCGTGAAAAGCAGCTACATAATGAAGCACATATCCGAACAAGAAATACAATTGAAAGATGTTTTGAAGTTTTGCGGCGGCGTTTTCTAGTACTAGCATATAGATGTCGCTTAAAACTAGAAACTGTCCAGGCTTTTATTGTAGAAACTGTTGTTCTTCATAATTTTAGCTTAGAGATGGGCAAGAAAAACGTGCCACCTCTTCCAGAGGAATTAGAAAAACATGCACTGGATGTATTCATACAAAACGGGCAGATATACGTCTTGGAGGAGGTGAAATAGATGAAATGCGGCCACAATTTATAAACGTCTACTTTAGAAATCTTCCGTAATATTAGGTTTCTTTTTGTACATGAGGATATTGAAATCAAATCAATCGTAATTTTTTGAGTCAATTAAAACTTTTATGACACTTGTAATTTTTTTTTGTACTGAGTTATATCACTATGTTTTTTTCATGAGTGGTAATATAGATACTTTGTCCCCGGCTACAGAATTCGAGCATTTGCTGCGGGAATCTAATTAACAACCGCACCATTTTTAAAAGTATTTTTCGTATATGTATGATACGTAATATTAATTATTTATTTCAAGTACTACTTTTTTTTTTTAATTCTATGTCCTTTATACCTTGCGGTGTCGGACTATTTATTTCTTATTTTTATCCTCCATAGGTTCCTGTTCTGAGCCAGTTGTTTGGCTTCAATCCATGCCATACTTCTCTTTTCCAATGTTCTATACACCTGCTCCTTCTAGGTGTTTCGGGGTCTACCTATTCTGTTTTTGCCCTCTGTTCTGGCTTCAAATATCCTCTTTGTGATTCGATCTTCTTCCATTCTGTGTAGATGTCCAAGCCATCCCAGTTGTCTCTCTTCTATGACCACTTCTACTGGTTTGATACCCAGACTATTTGCGATTGGCGTGTTTCTGATTCTGTCTCTTCTAGTTACTCCTTCTATTCTTCTTAGGAATCTCATTTCCATGGCCGTAACTCTGCTTTTGATTCTATTCGTGGTTATCCATGACTCACTACCATATGTTAATGTTGGTCTGACCACTATTTTATACACCTCTGTCTTTATTTTTTTTGGTATTTCTTTTTTATCCAGAAACGAATTTCTCAATATGTTATATAGTTTTGCGGATTTCCCTATCCTCTCATTTACCTCTTTCTCTATTCTCCCATCGTCTTCAATGATTGTCCCTAAGTAGTTGTAACTTTTAACTTGTTCCAATGCTTTTTCCCCGATTTTGATGCTATGTTTTCTTTCTTCTGCTGCTATTATCATTGTGTTTGTTTTCCTCGTGTTTATCTCCATGTTTATCTTTGTTAGTTCTTCTTGGTATATCTTCAAGTTTTGCTGTAATGTCTCTTCCGAGTGTGGTATCAGTACCATATCATCTGCAAACATTAGTTCCTGTACGTTAATTGCATTCATTTTCCAGTTTCCTATTTTCATATTTTTTCCTTTTTGTTTAGCTTTTTTAACAGCGTCGTTTATTAATATAGAGAATAACAATGGGCTCAATACGCATCCCTGTTTTAATCCAATTTGCGATTCGAATTCAGCTGATTCTGCATTGCAAGTTCTCACCTTATTCTTATTGCTTTTATACAATGCCTTAATCATCTCTATCATTCCTTTCTCTAAACCTCTCCTTTCCAAGCTCTGCCATACATCTTCTCTTCTTACCCTATCAAAAGCTTTTTTAAGATCTATAAAACATATATGTATTTCCTTTCCTTTCCCTATTAGTTTTTCTCCTAATTGTCTGATTACAAATATTAAGTCCTGGGTGCTTCTTCCTTTTCTAAATCCATGTTGAGTATCTTCTAGTGTTGTTTCCAGTTTCTCTCGGAGTCTTTTTTCTAGTATTCTTGTCAATACTTTTCCTGGGATGCTAGCTAATGTTATTCCTCTATAGTTTGAGCATTCCTTAGAGTCTCCCTTTTTGTATATGGGCATAATTATTCCCATATTCCAATCCTTAGGTATTTCTTTTTTTATTACAATGTTGTTTAAGAGGTCAAGTAGTTCTTCGTTACCTTTGTCTCCCATATATTTTATCATTTCAGCTGTGATTCCATCCTCCCCGGCCGCCTTTCCTAGTTTTAGTTTGCTAACTGCTTCTCTGACTTCTTCGTCGCTTATTGGTGCGATCGTCGTTTTTTGTTTTATGCTCTTTTTCTCTTATGTATCCGTCCTGTTTTATTTTTGTGAGTTCTTCAAAGTATTGTTTCCATCTTTCCATTATCTCTTTTTCCTCAGTTAGTATATTTCCTTTGTCATCCTTTATATTTTTCAATATCGGCGTCTTCTTCTGTCTCAATTGTTTTATTGTTCCGTAGAATAATTTTTGGTTTTCTCTATAGTTATCTCTCAGTTTCATTCCGAACTCTCTCCAAGAATTTTCTTTGGCCTTCTTGATACTCTCTTTAGCTTCTTTTCTTGCCATTTTGTACATATTGTAATCCTCCTCTTTCCTGGTATGCATATATCTGATCCATTTATTTTTCTTATCTTTCACTTTGAGTTGTATTTCTGCTGTCCACCATTTGCTTCTTTTTGTGTACGTATTTGCTATTTTTGTTATTCCACAGCTTTCTTGTGCCGCCTTCAGTCTGATGTTCCTGAATCTTATCCATTTGTCCTCTATCCCTATTTCGTTTTTAGTCTCTTGTTCAAGTAGTTGATTTGACTTGTATTGGTACTACTCTCGAATTTCTTCCTCTTTCAATTTGTAGCTTCTTATTTTTTCCTTAATTACTTTTTCCTTTTGTCTTCTTTCGTCCTTTTTGCATTTTTGCTAATCTTCATCTGTAGCAGGTAGTGGTCGCTACCTATTTCCGCATTTGTTTGGACTTTGACATCTATTACCTTCCCGCAGTTTTCAGCATTTATTAAGAAATAATCAATGATAGATTTTTCTTCTCTGCTAGGCACTTTTCTTGTGTATTTGTGAATGTCTTTATGTCTGAATTTTGTATTTGTTATAATCATGTCGTTTTCGATGCACATATCTATTATTCTTCTCCCGCTGTCATTTATAGTCTCCTCACCTTCCCTTCCCATATGACTCTCCACTCCATCATTGTCTCTTCCGACTCGTCCATTCATGTCTCCCATTACTATAAGATTTCTTTCAGCAATGTCTATTTCATTCTGAAGAGTTTCGAAGAATTCGTCTTTATCTTGTTTATTCGCGTTGTCATTTGGGGCATATGCCACAATTATGCTCCATATTTAGTTTCCTTCCAACTTTGTATCAATTCTTAATATTCTTGAATTAATGTATTTTTCTTTTTGTATATTGTTTACTACCTCAGGTTTGATGATTATTCCTACTAGTACTACTTTTATCAACATAAAAAGAATATTAGTGGGTTAATAATTAAAAAAATAACGAAACAATGAAATGTAGAAAAAACCGCCAAATTATCTCGGTTTAAGAACCATACCTTAATAGAAATTCCCAGAACTTCCTAAAAATTCTAATAACCTTATAGTGCTATTTTTGTGTTAATGTAATCTGTCCCTTAAAGTTAATGGGGCAACTTAAACCAAAAGTTTATGGGTAACCGGTGCAAACGCACCATATTGACATTGTGCGATATATACTAATTTATAAATATTTCCAAGAAATGCTGAATGTATGAATCTGAATCGCCTTCAACAACTTAACAATGTATTGAGTCAAGCATTTTCATAAAACTACCACAAACATCTGCATTGTAATTACTGCCCGATCATTTTTCTTATAATAAATCTGCGCACCATATGTTGAGATTCCAAACAAACAACCAATAACAACGGATCGACTGACTAGCCTTTAATTTCTGCTTCTCCAACGCATGCCATACTGAACTAGTATTATCTAAGATCTGTAGATCAGTTGAACCGGGAGTTAACTGTAGATGGTACAACCGGGCCCAAAAAATGATCTTTCGAACATTCTTCGGTAATGCAGATAATATTCTTCAAACTACAGCAAATACTAGCAGCTAAAGTTTACGTACACTACCATCCATGAGTTTGGAAGCAAGAAATCCCTTTAAAATAATACAACTGACAGGAATATCGTGATCTCGTTAATCCCTATTATAAATTACTGTATGCAAATATAAAATTCTTACACATAATCCATAATCCAAACATTTAGGTCCAAATTTCACCCGAATACATTTTCTTGGTTTTTTCTAAGAATACGACTACTGTTTGATGGGAATGGGGTAGAATACCTGCAGTAATTACTTTCGGTCAAACGGTTTAGTATTACTTTGGTAATCGTTTAATGTCTTATCGCTTTACTGTACGGAATAATTTTTTAAAATCAGTGCCCAATTGTAATTTGGTAAAGTACTGAGCGTAAAAATACCAAAACACAGACAGTTGACTGTAGAACAACGTAGTAATATTGGTAGAGACAACACAAAATCTTGATAGAAGACGAAGTAGGCAGCCACGGGTGATTTCTGGAGTTGAATGTAGATTTATAGTAACTACTTCGAAACGAGATCGACGTTTAACGGTACCGGATATCGCAACGCGCGTTAGTACACAACGATGAACAAATGATTCTGTTACCACCGACAAGAGGCGATTATTGGCAGCAAGTTTAAGGGGATGCATCGGCCATAAAAGCCGGTTTTAAAACGCGTGCATAAATAGAAAAGATTAACATGGGAAAGGGAGCATGCAAACTGATCACTGGATTATTGGAACGCAGTGTTATGGACCGACGAGTCCAAATTTTAGTTATTTGGTACGGAACGGAAAGTTTTTTTTTCGTCGACGACCAAGAGAAAAAGTTAGTAGATTTAGTGCAAATTAGTAGTACAATCCGGAAAGAAAAGTATTTTGCAAAATCATGCTATTCCATGGGAAAGGTGTCTTGTTGGTGAGCAGTTTGTGTTCCAGCAACACAATGACCTCAAATATGCGCCACGAATCTGTCAAAACTTTAGAGAAGAAAGCAGCAAGGAATTAATTAAAATTACTGGTTTGGCCTCCTCAAAGTTCGGATTTATCCCCTACAGAGCTCTTATGGGATGAATTTGATCGAAGGGCTAGGAAGCGACAACCTCAGAACACCCAACACCTATGAGAATATTTACAGAAAAATTGCTTTAAAGAATGCCTAAAATTTGTGCAGCGGTTATCAAAGCCAAAAGAAGTCATATCGACAAAAATAAACTTACGAGCTAAATAATGCACAAATATCATCATATTTAAATAATTTACTTTTATTTGACGACTTTTGTTGTATAAATTCATTAAGAATCATAATAAAATTTTATTGCATTTGTAACTTTCTGTAAAATCCGTTGTTACTTCCAAACTTTTGGACGGTAGTATATATGTATATAACACAAACAATCAAGCTATGGTATCCTGGACTTTCACTGTGAGTATGACTATTTGAAGATAAGAAAATATGGACGATCAAGATATCTGCATGACAATAATTTCAAAAGTATGTGCATATTATTTTATTTTTATTTGAACTCGGAGCTACCAATTTTTACAAGGAAAATACCTTGAAAAGATAATAAACAACAACTACGAGAGCTCATGACAATTTGTATTGTGTCTCAGTGTGTACAATTAGGTATTGTATTGTTTCTTTTCCCTCCTATCTAAAGGATGTCTAAACTTTCTCCTAATTAAAAATGATTAACGGAAAAAAAAAACATCCGCTGTATATTTACAGATGCATAGTTAACTAGATTAAATTAGCAGTCTCATCTGTTAATACGTCTTGTTTAAATAAAAACAAATGTAAGTATCTAACTCGAAACAATCGAAAGAAATAATTTCATTTCGGTACCACAGCGTGCAAAGAGATGACACGAACACAAAAAGAATATACATATAGCATTCTGAGTAGAAGTTTAATGCTTACCTGGCATTGTGACTCAACATGATGATATTTCTGCAACAATTGACTGGGTATCACTTTTAAACGGTCGAAGAGGCCATGAGATGTTTTTGGGGGTATAAAGTGATTAAGGTACATAATCGAGATATAATTTGGAAGTTATTTTCGTTAAAAATGGTCGAAAAACATGCCTGAAACGCGTTGGAATTCGATTGGTGTAAGATTTACATCATATTCGTGAAAATCTAGAGAGAAAAGAAAAATATTTAGGTATAACTTCCAAATTGTCTTGAATCAAATTTTTTGAATTTTGTGTGGTAAGTAGCGCAACATAGCAAAAAGTAGCAATTTTTCGTGTATGAGTTAAACTTGTTTCGTAAAAGGTGTATGGTGGAACTTAATTAGCTAATTTGTTATTTATTTTTTAATTGCCACTAAATATCTTTTTCAAACATTTTGAGTGTATCGCATCTATCCCTTGTGACGCATTGCATATAAATTCCATATACGGTGAGTCGATTATTACTGTTAAAAACAGTTCTACAACGTTGTCTATACTCAATGCCGCACGTAATCCTTTTTTTGTGATAAAAGCATCCTACGCATATCTTGATTTCGGCCAAAAGAAAAAATGTCGTACCTAATTCGGGTGTTGTATGTTGCGAAATACACTGTTTATATAATGTTTTGACTAACTCTAGTGAGAATATAAAGTGATCTATAATATATTATATTATAATATTAAAAGCTTTCCTAAATCTAAAAACACATTATAAACTGAAAAGGAGCAGTTTCAATGGATTTTCCCCTAGTACAATCATGCTGAAGTTTTTGAAAGATATTACAAGTATTAAAGAAATTCATCAATCAAATATTCAAAAATTCTCCATAAAGTATTAAACGGGGCGACAGGACGATAATTATTTAAGTCATTAGGATCACCTTTAAAAAAATAGGGCTTAACTGTCGTTACCATTAGCTTCTCAAGAAATGTGGCGGAATTCCGTCAATATCAAAGCATCGTTTTCTTTTCCTTTGCAACTCCCAGTTCTTCGCAAGAGTATAAAAGATAAATAAAGTTATGCCGAAAATGTTCTGTGCCCATACGATTATTTGAAAGGATAAAAGAAACTATTCAAACCTCGTACGAAAATCTTTTAACCTTCTAGAATTTGGAGTGAGGAATGGTCAGCTACTCGTGAGGAAATCATGAAAAGATTTTTGCAATTCTCTTTTCCGATCTTAAATACAATAGAAAACGTAACGATTTGAAAAGTACGATAAGCTTGGGGAAATGTACCAGTAAAAAAGGATTATAGGAATACAGAAGTCAATAGAAATAGACACTGGAGGTATTATTACCTTTATCAACGACTTTCCATATGTCTATGCAGAAGATCATACATATCGAAATATAATTCGGAAGCTACTTTCGTTAATTTTCTGTGCACAAATGATTACTTCAAAGAATAAAGGGAACTATTCAAACCTCATATGAAAACATTTTAGGACAGCAAAATGGTTAACTGCTCGTAAGGAAATTAAAAAAAAGGTTTTCCAATTTCCTTTTAACATATCTATTGCTGACTAGACCAAAGGGCAAAGAGGAAAACCATGTTAATAAATCATGTAAATATGCAAAAAAGATAAGGATTAATGCAATATGAAAAGATTTTGTTTTCTTTACCATAATAAAATTCCCAAACTTATTATAAAATGCCTTTGGAAATCCTATCTAGAAGAACGCGATATTAAAGGCACCAACCTATATCTATCTATCAAACCAACCAAATTGACTTTTTGGGAAGATTTGTTAGCGTTGATAAGATTTGATTTCTTATTATGCTTCTGAATCTAAATAACAGTCTCTCTCTTGATATTCAAAGAAAGCAATTTTTGAAGCATGATCTGAAATCGCTCATAAGAAGTTTCCTTTTTATCTGAACAGTATAGTGTGCCATCTAGCTTCTTCGCGAAAAATCTTGTCGAAAAACATCAAATTATTCTTTACGAAAAGGAGTTTATATTGTTGATCCAAGAGCCTTAACATCAAAATGAAATAATTGCACATAGACTCTCATTACCAACCGAGTTACCATCAATAAGAGTCTATGTGTTCGTGAAAAGCTGCGTTCCGCATTAATTTGTGTGGTGGGTAGTTTGCTGCGATATCTGTAAATTATATAACCAAACAGTCTTTGTAATCGTTGTCAAAAGGAAATACATTGGAAATAATAAAAAAAGTGATGACCTAACTTATTTCTTTCGTTTCTGTTGTATGCTCTATTTAGAAATTAATAAATTATCTTTTGTATTTTAGTAAAGCAGTGTTTAACATACTTATATTGCACCATACACCTAACGAAACAAAAAAATCTCTTTTAATTTATTTGGATTTTTTTTTTGTTGTTTGCCGTATGTTCGTTTTAAGAAAAAGAATTAATCAATTTATAAAAAAAGCAACGCATGCTAAAGAAACAATTTGGCTAGTAATATAAAAAAAATATCCGCATTACAACATAAGAATTAAATAAGTAAAAGCTATCGTACATCTCAACTAAAGGACTGTATCATCTTATCAATATATAACAAAAATATGTGCGCTCTTTTGCTCTATCGTATAGTGTCGTTTTTCTTTTTACTGTAAAGAAGCTATCTACGATACTTATATTCTTTAATTTACATACAAAACATGTGGTGTTATTGTAGTTTGAGAGCTTCGTTTTTGATTGTGACATCGTCTGAGATTTAGGAGTGATACGTTTTGTAATTGTGCTGCAAATTTCTTTTAAAGAATGTATAGTAAATGAATGGAAAATGAAAACCAAATGTGTTTTTGTTATATTTGATGATTTGTGAGGTTACGTATCTTATTTGCTGCGATAGAGTATAATGCAGACATGAGAATTCATTTATTTGGTGAAATCAGGGCCGTGACATTCACACATTCATATACCATGTCGGTAGCCTACATAGGTTAGAAAGGACGTCAAAAAGTGTTTAAGTTCGATAGACGCCGAGAAACGTTATTAAACCGATATACAGTCTATATACCAAGAAACGCAGGGCCCAAATTGAAACAAATTTTAATGAAAAAAAATATGTATTTACATTTCCAAAATGAACATATTCAAAGTTAATTCGCGCTAAAAAAAAAGGAATCCAATCTCCATTACTATCCAGAATAGCATGACAACGTTTTTTCATGCTTTCTACCAAATTTTCAGCGTAAGACATAAGTAATGGAGGCCATATCATTTTTTATGTTGCGAGATATCTCCTTTATTTTATATGTACGCTCACTTCGGAGTTTGTGCTTCATGACAGCACACATATTCTTTATTGGATTAGCATCAAGGGACTTCGAGGGCCAATCTAATCTTGTAATGTGATTTTCCAACTAGTAGTCCGTACACAGTCTCCTTCGGTGTTTTGGATCTTTATGCTCTTGTAAAATCCAGTTCTCAGTGCCACTCTTAACCCAGACCTTTGTGGATGTCACAAATCCTTTTTTGTATAATTGCACCATTCGCTGAGCGTTTAAAGTACCAGTAATGAGGCATAATATCCCAAATCTACGAACATTAAAACACGGACCTTCACTGCATGTTTTACAGTTTGTTCGATAATGCGATTTGTATCTTGCATCTCCCTACGCGTACTAGGGGAAGGGTCATTGTTACCTGCCATATCATTACCATCCCTCTATCTCCTTTTCTAGAAAAAATATTAGCCTGCGTTTCTTATTATACAAACTGGACAATACATGGCTCACAATCTATCATTAAATTTATCAAATTATAGGTACATTACCTTTTGTAATATTATTCAGCCCAATTTTGTACCTACTTTAAAGTTCAACATGATTTAGACAAAAATCCATAAGATCTAACGAGCGATAATCTTGAACCCTAAAATTCAAAAAAGTTGTTTTTTTTTCAATTTCCGGATTCGGGATCGTCTCTTGTAAATTCATGGAATTAAATATTAACAAGAGAAAGCTACGCGTCTAGGTGTTTCAATAACCGACGATGTAATAAAGAAATGGGCACTGTTTCTCACATGAATGCATTTTTAAAGTCGCCAAAAACCACTAGATCAGTTATTTATTAAAAAAAATTGTGCATTACAAAAACTTGAATATTTGGTTTGCAGAAAAAAGATACCAACCCCTGTAATCGATTGAAACGATATGCAGTGACGAAAGTAAAATGTATTTGATCATTTCATGTTGCTTCTATATTCAATAACGAACTAATGATTAAACAGCTACTACTAATTTTTTTCAATGAAAATCGTATGCAATATATTCAATACTTTATACACATAACACTTCCCTTAAATCATTTGAATTTTACTAATTAAACAACCCAAATCAACGCAGAAGAACTAAACAACGTCTTTAAATTAACCTCATTTTAATTCTTTTGATTGACGAGGAAATATCGGCAAACTGAAAAATTAGATTTCGATGAAACTCTTTAAAGAGCTTCTGCATTACCGTTGTATCCTCGTCAGTAGCGTGTCTATCTTATGTGTTTATAGATATTAAATATATCGCATGTTTTAAAAAAAGTAAATGTATAAGTGAAAATTTATAGGATAATTCTAGAAATTAGAATTTAGCGAAAGAATCATATATTAAAGAAAGAAAAAACGAGCTCTAAGTTTGTGTCGTTCGATCTGACGTAGATAACAAACCTTTCCCTTGAAGACACGGCTGGATTTTCTGCAAAATTAAAACTCTATTCAAGCCCTACTACTTATCACAGAAAGAGAAATATCTTTAGTCTTTTTTTTCATAGAACCAAAAGAGAGATGTATCAAACGTAAACAAACGAGTACGTAATGAAATTTGTATTATATTATAAAGCTGTTCCGTTTTAGGTAAGACTTATATGAAGGACAGCTGTATATATAGAGAAAAAAACCTTTACAAAAACAACTAACTCTTTCGTATTGTAAAAATATAAACAATACTATCCAGAAGCAGTCTTTCTCGTATAAATACTACACCAGTACTAAAATTTACGAACAGAAATTCGTTGTACAGTTCATTTCAAATTACAGTAAGATAAAAAATCTGTACAGGAAAAAATCTTAAAAACACAAAATGTATGCAAACGATTTTACTTTGAAATTACATACCTTAGTAGGCGAGTAATATAGTCTGGCCAATTATCTGGGAACATGACCAGAAAGAAACCCACGGCAATAAGGATCATGCCTGCCAATTTCATACCTTCGAACTGAGCTCCGTAGAGTACAACGTCCAGCGCTAAAAAGGACAGATTGAAACATAGATGGCTGTGAAATTTGCAACAAATTGCTTGTAAGATTTATTTTGGGGATAGATTGTTTTAAATTTTGGGCATCATCTAAGCATTAAACCATTAAGAAAATGAATAAGCAATATGCTATTGTATTCTGATACTCAAAAAAACTTAGTAAAGAACTATTAATAAATTTCAGTTTCTATTTTCTCATAAAATAAGTTCAAGAGAAAACACAAATATCTGTGGAATCATAGATAACACATTTCAATTCAAAACTATTGTTTTAATTCTGTTATTTTTAGCACAATGCGCATCGAAAAATGCCTAGGAATACCTAACATAATGCTGTTAAATGCAGCTATTCATGGTATTGGTGGGATTATTCACATTCCTTACATTCTTTTTCCCGTGAATGATCCAACTAATACCATGAGTAACTGCATTTAGCAGCGTTATGTTAAATTCAAAGTGTACATTATCCATTATAGAAGATATCAACTTACCAGCTGAAACTGGTACAGCCGTAATCAATCCCAAAGTGATGAACAGGTCGTAAGTGAGCGCTACGCTGAAGTTGCCAAGTAGATTAGCAACTGGAAGCAAAGTACGATTAAAAAAAGAAAAACTTCGTATAGATAACGGTTATCTACCCAAAGATAATGAGCTGGCCGTCAACAGCGCCGGCCAAGGTAATCTCTCCCAATGCAACGTTTCGACCCCGGTCAAAAAAAGTGCTAGGCACAGTGGCCATAGCAAAGCAGCATTCAGCATGCCTATTAGCGAGAAAAACAGCGCCACCTGGCCGTATGTAGCGTCTCCAATGATCTTCTTGAAGAGGACCTTGTAGACGGCGGAAGCTGCTGCTGCCGAAGCTGCAAGAACCACGCCTCCTAGCGTTGGACTTCCGGTTATGCCGTCCATGTAGGCCAACAATGCGACACCGGTATCACATAATATCACAGCCATAATCTACGCAGAAAAAAAAATGTCTTGGAAGCACGGCAAGTACCCGAAGAGATTACCCTTATTCCAACAAACTGCTCGTGTAATATGACCCACGACAGAAGGTAGACGCTAGACACGTTCGTAGCGAAGAGTGCCATAACATCGGTTGCCAACAAGATCTTTAAGGATCTTATGTACATGTAATTGGTGCCGACCCATAGCAGACAAAAGAAACTACACCTTGTCAGAAAGCGTACTGCAAGCAAATACATTATATACGTCACTTTAAATAAACTGTAACTACATTCGTACGTACCTGCAGTGAAACCTTTCTCTTTAAAATCCCTAATGCTCTCCAACAAGATGTCGGAAGGTGATTCGCATCTTCTAATCCCCAGTCTGCTGATGAAGTATAACGGAAAGAATAGCATCGTCCAATTGGTGATGAACCACGTCGTAAAGAACGGAGCTTTGTAGGTGGCGCTCTAGAATGAAATGTAGCACGGAAAATTGGGCGAAATTGTGTGTGAGACATGAAATAAAAGAAATCGTATGTTCCCTGTATGTGTAATTCATATACTATACGGTAGAGATTTGGAACAGTTATGAAAGTTTATCAACATTGAAATTTAGTATTAGGCAGCGCTTTCAGCCTTTAAAAATTGCATTTATGTACAAGCAATACCAATTGATGGATTTTTATAACAAGAAACTTTAAGAGAATCGCTTTAATATCTCTAATTATCGATATTAAGATTTTGAGCTTTATTCAAGATAGAGAAAATATTTTGCAAAATAATATCAAAGAAAAAACATTTTCTTGCCCTATTGTTTGATATCTTCACTAAAATATCGAATTCTAAATTTCTAGATTAATTGTTTTGTCTATTAATACTACTAATACTATATTGTGTGATATCGAATGCATTTTGAGCATCCATATTTTAAAAATAAAGATCTTTTTGGTTATCTTAAACTAACCTTCAAGAACTTGATATTGTTTGTATAAATCAATTAAAAGATGAAAAAGGTACGGTTCACAGTAAATGGCTGCCAAGGAGTCTGAAACAGCTTTAAATTGCAAGAAAGAGGAGGATGATGACAATCCTCGATTACGAAAGGCTTGAAGTCGCGAGATACATCACATAGTATTCTTTGGATTGCACTCGATTTAGCAATCGTATTAAGTAAAGTATAAAACTGTTGTAAATTATTGAACACCTTTAAGCTGTTAACTGGAATTGATAGAGTGTCTGTACTATTTATTGCAAAGAAAGGAGCAAAAAATTACCAAATTATAATATTCAGATCAGAAGTACAGGGATTCTGAAGATATTTTAAATCAAAAGAACTGAAATCTTGCACTTGCTAAATTTCAAAATACAATTCTTACTTTTCTATATTCTCTTAAACAAAGCTCGACGTGAGGTGGCTTGTATACATCAGCCTTTGAAGACATTCTACACCATCAAAAGTTCAAACTAAAATCAACCAATAATGTTCCACCGTGCAAAACTAAATTAGAATACGTCATGTAACTTTGACAACTGGCGTTTTAAACATCTGTCATGCCAAAAACACCACGCAAAACATCATTTTCGGCTCCTCACAATCTAAAATGAAGATAAAATCCAACGTGAAACACTGATAACCATTAGATTTAGAAACGGAGTATGGCACACGCTCTCCCTACAAGCAAATCGTGTAACGAATGTCATAAGAAATGCGGAAAAGGCAAGGTGCCGGAGGAAATTTTGAACGAGTTAGATGCGGCTTTCGAGAAACTGGAAAAATCGACCAATATGTCGTTGCTGAAGAAATACCTTACTAGAGACGTCTTCGACGAATTGAAAGACCTTCAAACGCCGTTGGGAGCAACCCTATGGGATTGTATTCGGTCGGGAGTGATAAATTTAGATTCCGGCATTGGGGTTTACGCGGCTGATGCTCAATGTTACACCGTATTCGACCTGCTATTCGATAGGATAATAGAAGACTATCATTTAGGATTTAAAAGTACCGATAAGCACCCGCCGAGTGATTGGGGTAACGTCAAGACTCTTGGAAACGTAGATCCAACTTCAACTTATGTTGTTTCAACTAGAGTTAGGTGCGGAAGATCTTTGGAAGGGTATCCATTCAACCCTAAACTGACGGAATCCCAATACAAGCAAATGGAAACCAAAGTCTCAGGAGTCCTGCGCGAATTGAAAGGCGAACATAAAGGAACCTACTACCCCTTAACCGGGATGACTAAAGACATCCAGCAGAAGCTTATTGACGACCATTTCTTATTCAAAGAAGGCGACAGATTCCTAGAAGCAGCGAACGCTAATAGGTTCTGGCCAACGGGACGAGGGATCTTCTATAACAACAATAAAACGTTCCTGGTCTGGGTAAACGAAGAAGACCATATGAGGATAATTTCAATGCAGAACGGCGGCGATCTGGGAATGGTGTACTCAAGGCTAGTAGAAGGCGTTAGACAACTGGAGAAGAAATTAAAATTCAGCCGAAGCAATCGATTAGGTTACCTAACGTTCTGTCCTACGAACTTGGGAACCACCATAAGGGCTTCCGTACTTATAAAACTTCCCAAATTATCCGCAGATAGACAACAAATGGATAGCGTCGCTGCGAATTACAATTTGCAAGTCAGGGGATCGAGCGGTGAGCATTCGGACGCGAAAGGCGGTTTGTACGATATCTCGAACAAGCGTAGGATAGGTTTGACGGAATATCGGGCTGTAAAAGAGATGCACGACGGTATTCTTGAGTTAATAAACATTGAGAAATCCATGAAGTAAGCTAGTATTTTTTTTCTATAGTTTTTGAGACGATTTCCACAGAATTTAAACGAAGAATTCAAATTGAAACGAGCTGTTGCTAACATTGTTATTACAGGAACTGAAAAGCTAGATGAATTTATAAAGTATTTGCACTTTCTTGTTGTTAATGGAACACTCAGTATAGTTTCGCATATTTTTAAAATAATAGAGTCAGATAGATTCTAATACATTATTGGAACATAATAATTGATTTCACAAGTTACCTTTTATATACATTTATTGATCATTTGTTTTCTAATTGAAATGCAAAACATATTTTATTATTCTGACGTCAACCCTTTTGAGAGCCACAATGTTCTTCAATATTTCCCAAACATACAACAACTGTAATTTGCGGCAAAAAAATAGTCCAATGTTTTTCTCATTATCGGCGTTACACATATCATAACAGTTCCCCATGTTATTCATAAATATACTTCGTTGCTGGTTTCAATCACGTCTTCCATAATACAAACCTTCAATCCCATCCGGCAAACTCCAGCAGATGACGTTTGACCTATAAACCCATATTTCGCATCGTTTATTGTCTTTCCTCCTTTCAATAAAGACCTCTCTCATCTATCTCTAGAGTATCCTAACGTTGCATGTTTTACGAATACTACCCATTCGTTTTACGATTTCCCATCTTGAAATTATCAAATGTCCTTTTCTGGAGAGGCAATCGTTAGAGCGGATACGGAGGCAATACTTTTTTAATTTAATAAACGATTTCAGATATTTACGTTCCTGTTTAAGAAATAATTTCGGTATGCACGACGAAGGTAACTGGTTCGTCTCCAATACGTCTAGGTTTACAAAATTTGCTTTGGAAGAAAGGACATGAACAAGAAAATATAAATAAAATATAGATCTAAAAATTGAACAAAAACTTTATGATCATTCTTCTTTTTTTTTTTAGCTTTTAGAATTTCATTTGCAATTATTACGTTTCTCCTATAACTTCTTATTGACGATATAATGTAATTTTTTTCCCGAGTTTGTATCATTCCCATTCATTTAAAATATATAATTATATTTAGATAATTTCAAATAAAGTGAATTTTTCAAATGGATCCTTAGACGCATGTCATTGTTTAATGGCATAACCAAAGATTGCTAATTAATCTAACTATCCTTATTTAATATCGATATCAAATATTCCCGTGCGGAAGATACGTATGTCTGACGACGTGATCCATTTGACGAATAGTATATATACATATATATATTTGCTATCAAATACTATATATAGGGGTAATAGTAAAAATCGGAAATTCGAACAAGTAATATATATATATATATAAAGTACAGGTTGATTGCCGTAACGTGGTGAGAGTAGGGAATGCGAATGGTTCAAAAACGGCGTCAAATTCAAACGCTGGTAGTGGCGTGCATTGTCATTCCACATAGATCTGTAAGTAGATGTTGAAAGTGCTTTGAAATAAATTGTAGAAAGATTTAAATTGTGTCTTTTACTAAATGATTGAATATTTAGTTTAAGTTGTAAGTAGTAATTACGTATAACTCAACTAACATAACAATTTAGGCAGTCCAAGAAACTTATACTCCATTCACGTTAAGATTGCAGACTTGGAATAGATGGGCCTTAAAATACGGGCTTGCCATTGGATACTGGGCGAGGCATGTTTACACTAGAGAAATTCATGCAATTTCTTTATATGAAATTTCTGTCAGTTGTCAAATTTACTTACGATTTTGTTGTCGTTGTTTCCTATAGTTTTTAATAGTATTTTATCTTTATAAACAAGTTGTGGCAGAAACAATTCTTTTCAGAGCTCTTTTATCTCATCATTTAATAATTCAAGGTACTACACAATTACTTATACAAACAAAATAATTTTTACTCTACTATTACAAAATTACAGCTTTGATTTGGTATGCCTGAGGAAGCAGTAGCATATCCAGTTGCAGAACCATCGAAAAACCCTCAAGGGAAGCATATTGGCAGTAGGCAGAGGCTGATAGCTTATAATTTATATCTGCAACTGAAGCAAGAACATTGCAAATCAACGTTTGTTAACTTGACTGCAACACGACTTGAAGCGAAAGAATAGCATGAGAACAGTGCCAAAGAGATTAATACAAGAGGAATTCTCAGCTTGCCCCCTAAGAAACGCCTTCGTGAAACAATATACGTTCACTTAGCCTAAGCTCAAGAATCTATAATTAGACATCGACATTCATTCTTTTTAAGAAATTGCCTACATGTACAAAATTATTAAACGTAAATATAATACATTTTGATCTTCGATTTAAACCTTTAATTATTATCCTTAATTTCCTTTAATTAATCCTTTGCAGGTTATTACTGCAGGTGACAATTTGCCCTAGTTGAAACGCACAATATTATGGACAATTTTAAAAAAGTTAGGATTTAAGTGGTTAAGAAAGAATCAAAACAGTGTGCTAATGGAACAAGACATTGTGCTATGGAGACGTGGGTATTTAACTAGCATTAGAAAATTAAATAAATTGAAATTATTTGTTCACCTTTTTCACTGTACCCTTTGATTTATAAATGAAATTCATATGCTTTTCATTTTTTTCACATGTTTATTTCATTTGTTGTTTATAAATAAAATGCTAACAGTAAAGAAATCTTTTTTATTAAATTTATTGCAGATATGAAGAGAAGAGAACTATATAAATATGTAATATGTGCAGTTAAGGGATTTTTATAAGTAATTAATATGTTTGATATTTTATTGTAGTCATTAATATGCATGCAATTATTTATTGACTGTACTATTGTAGAAAATGTACATTAGTTTTACTCCAGTTCGGGTACAATAGACAAACATACTTGCACTGCTGTTTTCTTTTTCACCGAACAGCTTACCTAACTTTACCATTGACAACCAAATTCTATGCAAGATTTAAGGATCTTGTGTGTTGGCATATACTTTGAAGCCATTCAATGGACTTGGATACAGTCCCGTTAAACCCGTTATGTATTGTTCATAATCAGTAGCATTCTTCCTTGTTTGGCTTGATCTTGTATATACTGAATTGCTTAGTTTGAGTCATACCATTGAAGTTTTCTCTTTTAAAATTGATGGAGACTACCAACGGAGAGATTTACTTCATGACAAATGACTTGGTACAACACTATCTATATAACCATTCATGTCGAAGTTATATTTTCGATTCAAGTTTATCTATGACAATCTCATTTACTTTTTAACATAATTAAATAAGCTCCAACTATTTCGGTAAATGAAACAACCGAAGGATACATTTACATTGCAATTGATGTTACTTTTACTTTATTGATGCGGTATTATTTTACCAGGTCATATAACCATACTGTATTTGCACATAAAATATGAACAACTTTACTATTTATTATACAAGATTTTAATAACCAAACTTCGATGTTTACGATGTTGTCATTTGACAGTTCCACCGGTTAAATTTCACCAGTGTTATACAGCCGCCGATCGTAGCGCTACCTACTGCATTTTTAACGTTAAGGAAGTATAGTTTATTTTGTAATTATTATCGATTGTTTGCATATCGCAAATCTTGTGTTACGCCTATGATTACAATAACTAACGCTTTCTCATTCGCCGACCTTGCCCGAATACACGATCGGAATGCGTATTTGTTTACAAAATGATAAAGTTTCATTAAAATATTTCCCTTGTAAATGACACCTATATATGTACTACGCTTCTATTTATAACGACAGACGAATTTCTTTTCCTTTGTGCAGCTATGATGGCAGGTTCCTCTTAGAAAAAAATACCAAAGCAGGAAAGATCTATTTATACTTAAAGAGATTACTTACGTAATGCTTATGAAGCGCAGTCATATTCAAACCAGTCGTGTCTTCCGGCAGCAGAACCGGATCATCGTGGTCCAATGGTCTTCTGAGGTACAGGTATTTGATGCAATGCGTTGCCCCGACCCAGGAGGCAGTCACGCAAACCGTTACCCAAATGCCAAAATAGATCTGCGTAAAAAGAATCGACCAATTTGTTCTGAAATATCCGCACCAATTTTGACTTGAAAGCAATCTACATTTTATCCTAAAGGCAAACCAAAAAAGATCTTATTCGAGATAAACTCAATAAGATGATGGTTATCTCTCAATTACTTCACCAAGTGACTTATCGAACACCCTCGATATTTCAAGTAGGTTATAGGCACGCGTTTTCTAAATGTTTTTACTACAGTTTTCAAATTTCCAAGAGATTTTATAAGGAGGGAAAACATCTGCCGGAAACACCTAACTTTATCGGCTGCCAGCAGATGTCACTTTCTTGACGAGTGCGGGCTTGTGGGGTCGTGTTCAACCCTTTATGTTAATTCTATCGCGATCTCGCATGTTTGGAATGTGGAATTGGGGTGCTGAGATTTGTTTTCGTGTAGGTTATCGGGTTCTTTTCCCGTTTAGCGGTTGCATGCTCTTGAAAATGTTGCGTGATAGCAAGTTGAACGCGTTAGAAATACAGATTGTTCACATCACATTTAGCCATTAAGAATTCATAGAAAGGTTGAAGATAAAAAATATTCTGTTTAGATAATTTTTGGTTTAGTGTTTCTTTCGTAAGTAAGTTCAATAATTTGACCATCTTTCTCTAACAACTACATCAAGAACATTAATGTTTAGACGAGCTCTGAAATTAAACTTAGCGTTTGTTAATGATAATTTTGGGTATGTAAGTTAAAATAAATTTACTACGCAGAATCTTAATGCATAACTATTTTACTTATGCATTCAAAGTTATAAACATCTACATCACAAAAAAAGGCAGCATGTATGTTTAAACACGGATAAACCCCACTCCATTCCTTCTGTATCCGCGTATCCAACACGCCATCACCAAGATTAGCATTGAAAAAGACCTGCACGCAAAATGGAGATTTACTTTAAGAGATCTTTTTAAAAGATGCCCTTTCTACTTTCCCATTATTTCATACCTCTTATACTGTAAACATATCTAATTAAGCCTGTGCCTGTAATTTTACCTCATAAGTACAGCATTATTTTGTTTATAAAGTCGATTAAAATTTAGGACTTATAAGCTAGATTGTATGTTTTTTAATAAAAGATGCTCCCGAACCTGGAAATTTAAAGATTATGGAACTTTGGAAACATGTAGATCACATATGTATATGTAGATATGTACCTCGCATTTTTTTCTGCGGAAAGACACTTTCAGTGGGTGAAATATAAAATTACAAATTTTTCATTCTGCCTATGAGCATAGCTCGCTAACGGTCAGAGATGTTTTCCTACATGAAAGTGCGTAGTACATACCTATATGTAATCTATATTTCCACAAAGTTTAATAATTTTTGAATTTTCGTGTTCGGGGTGATCCCTTGTAGGTATGTAAATGTACTTTCTATTAATTTCGGTTACCATGCTTATCTAGAATTTAAATGTTTATTTTTCATTCTAGAGTATCATGGCTATGCTAAAACTATTCTCGCTAATGGTGAACAAATATTAATGTGACGTTCTTTTGTTTTTTTTTAGCTACCATCACGCCAGAAAATGATTTTTGAATGAAACGTCATCTATGTATGAGGAGAAGTAAATTTCTTAACGATTCCAGGGATACGATACACTAATAACGATTGCAAGGACTGTGTGGTTGTATAATTCACAGGTGTAGCAGTAAACTCCTCTCACACAAATGTGTGTGGAGTTTACTGCTATACCTGTGAAGAATACGATACACTATATATTCCTGTTAAGAAAACTTGATGATATAACATTGTTGGGATGAAAAATACTTGAAATATAGTTGATTACTTTTCTATAATCTTATTGGGTGAGTTTATATGAGAAAGTTTCATGAATTTAAATTTAGAAACGGCTATTCTCACAACTAACCGAAATTCTTATTCAAATCCTTCACACCAAACATTCCCTTCACCTACCTTTTTAGCTGATTTCGAGCATAATGATCCCGAACAGGACTTAAGCTTGCCGCTGACACCACCAGACGTCGCTGTTTGTTGCTGTTGTTCGCCAGTTGCGTCCGGTTGACTACTGCTAACAGAATCGGTGTGCGAGAAAGGTCCATTGGCGACCCCTTCTTCGGTGACCAAGACGCTGGGAGCTCGACTTCTTCTAGGGTTGAAGATGGTCGGGATGTCGCTTTCCTTGGTCATTGTTCGGGGACGTGAATGACCCGAAACCGCGTTGACATCCTTGAGAAAGTGATCTTCGACATTTGAAGCGGTCGAAGAAGGTTGGTACTTTGTCTTTCGCAACAAACAGTAGACGAAGCGATTATAATTTATTTGGGGATCATCGAGAAGAAATTCTGAAAAATTTCGAAAAGAATGATGTAGAAAATCATCTGATTTTTACATTTCTATGTTAGGATTGTACAGAAATATTTACATTACCGTGCGGGATCGCACCCATACAGTTTCTCGAAGTGCTTGGGTAATTATTTACAAAAAAAAATGGATTTAACTTTATTTTATTTCACATTTATTGTATTTAGGATTAGAAGACGCCTAGAATAAACTGAAGCGCTAATATTAAATAATAATAATAGTGAATATTACAAACCCGCAATAGGTTGGTTAGGTACACTTTTGCAGAGAAGTACAGAATGTTCACCATACACATTATTTTTGCAACTTGCACAAATTGTTCTTGATCTTATGTCTTTTGAAGATGGATAAGTATTACACCCCTCCTTTCTTTTTGGAGGCTCTGTACCAGTAGATGATTTGACTCCTCTTTTCTCCGGAATCTTGTGTTCTACTAGATCCTTTCCTATGACACTTAAAAAGTTCCTTCCCTTTTTCAATGTGATACATGTAGTAGTTTTCGACATTTTCAATATGTATGCATTCATAGCGTTGATATCTAGCACGTTGTAAAAAACTACAAGAGGTCATCATCTTGTCACCATTTTTAGAGTACATGATCGTGTTATTTTGTCCATATTATCCACAATCGTTTTATTGTAGTCGAAAAATGTTTTCGGTATCTTCTCTTGACCGTCATCAACCATTTTCTCATTGTACAAAGTAGTAAATAACATTACAAGTTTACGTTTCTTTAGGTAATGAGAAATAATCATTATAAAAACTAAATCTTGTAGAATACACGATTTTTAGACCTTCTCTAGTAAATCGCACCAATTACTGTTGGATTTTTTAATAGCATGTACTTACCTAGGTTGCAGGAAGTAAAGCTAGAATTTCCAATTTCTTAAATTAACAACTTTCTCCCCTTGATTGCTTTCTGTTTCATGGCCCTCTTTTCCAGCGTATTTCCAGTTTTCCACGCATAGCCTGCTATACTCTACAAATAGTTCAAAATTTCCATACCTTCCAGGTTTTGATGGGATATATTGTCTCAAAGAATATCCTCCTCTTAAGGTTACGAGTTGTGCATCAACCGCTACACACCAACGAGTATCTTGCAAGTGAGTATTCCACAACTAAAGACATTATCTTATTTGTGCTATTTTATCGCTGCTCCTTTCACGTCGTTCTTCTCTTGCATTATCAAACCTTACTACACTTCAAATCTGTTTCGCCCGATTATCACGGTAAATATTATCGCCTCACTATTTTTGCTCCAAAGTTACATTACATCCTCGTTGTGAGATTCGTATCGGTGTCAATTATTTCAAAAAAAACTTTAGTTCCGAAAAATTCATTTATTTCCAATTTTTCCTTAAACAATCTTCCCTTCAGCATTTTCAAGCAATTTGAAGACGAGCTTACTAAAGTAAATCAAAAAAGAATAACATATGGTATTGTTCTCCTGAGTTGTAAAACGAGCTGGAGTTGAACCTTCTCGGAAAACGTTGTGTTGCGGCTGTTTTCCCTGATGGGATCTTAATAGCAGACAAGTACTTTTTCTCTTGAGGAAAAAGGGTTGCCTTTAACACTAGTTCTATCATCATCTCGGTTTTCTTTACTATCCGTCTCTTGTGGAGTACTTCTGTTACTTTCGTCATTGAGATGACGTTCGGTAGCATCCATTTCTCAATCATAATCAGATGCTTACCCACTGGTATAGTCGATGCGGCTCATTTTGTCTACTATTGTTCTAACTGCTGTAGTGAAAGAATTGTACTTTTTCTGGAAATGTACGAAAAATCTAACATATCAAACTTACAAATAACTACCTGATTCATTCCAGAAAGGTGTAACTGAAATTGTACAAGCTTGTCACCACTTCGACTCGGAAAATACTGATAGGTTATTCAAGCCCATAAGTATTAAATTACCACAGTATCTAATTCCACATAATAAGGAAATTCCCCCTTTTCATTAAACTCGGGGAATTACATTAAAGGGCATTCAAGTCGCCAATAGACAAAATTGGTAATTCTTACGGTAAAAAGATCAAATTGTGATCTTGTGAAATACGAATGTAAGAAAGATAATACCGGCAATTGAACAAATATTGCAAACGTGCGGAGCACTGGAATCTTATTTTTAGTCAACTGATAATTACCCAACAATTACAATAATCATATTAGCTTTATCAACGTTTGACGCCAAATGTTTTATGAATATGCTCGGCAATATACACCGATCCTTGAAAGGCGTTTGCGAAATGAAAAGGATTGG
This sequence comes from Trypoxylus dichotomus, assembly GCA_023509865.1. Lineage (NCBI taxonomy): Eukaryota > Metazoa > Arthropoda > Insecta > Coleoptera > Scarabaeidae > Trypoxylus > Trypoxylus dichotomus. Next base: position 28,457,005 of record CM042081.1, read on the forward strand.
AGACTACAAATAAACGAATTTACAGTAAATAAATCGTACAGCATATTTTCAACAATTTTAATTAGTTACAGCGCATTTCAAACAAACTTGATGTTTTGTTCTTATATACAAAGGCACGTACTAGCTGAGAATTGAAGATGTACCAACCATTGTATACATATAATCTCAAATTCAAGCCTCATTTCTACATTTCGACTCAATTTCTTTTGAAGCCTAGCCAATTCGCACAGTATATCTTTTGTCCCCTTGTCGAACATGGTGTTTTCTACACGCATTGAAAGGAAGAAGCATTGTTAATTATTTCCTTTGCGACATCATTCTTCGCGACTAATTACCAACAGTACGGCGGTTATAGCAAAAATCGATAGGGAGTTAGGGGGCTGGTGAACGCGCTTTGTTAGAGCCTAAGGCTACGACAAAATTACCCTACGCCGGCAATTACTTTTTTATGACTTTGAGTTACAGAAATGCTTATACGCTCGTGTTGGCCGCTCGTGTAAGTAATCGCAAATTAGAATGAGATTTAAATTGGATAGGCTTAAACAAGGTTTGTTGTGGCGATTTTGGATAAAGTTTTGGTTTGCGGTTTGGGGAAATTTCTTGGATTGTTTAATCGAAGTGTAGTACCTTTTACAGTAGCCTTAGGAAAAGTTCGTTGCAATCCGTAATCTTATTATGTTGTTGTATATCTAATAAATCCGCATAGTGCGAGAGCGCAGAGCACTTATGATCAACACAAGGTGGAGTACCAAAACTCGGACAATTACAATCACTACATATTAAAATTTGTTTATTTAGAAGTTCTGACCACAGTATCTCATGGAATAGTTCGTAGTTATCTCTGAAAACGTCAAGGGAAATATAGATATTTACAAAATAAAAATACTGCTTACCTACTTTACATTTGCAAGAACAAACGTCAATTAGAGGTACTAAATGTTTAATTTGAGAAGATCGTAGAAGTTAACATAAAAATAGTTCACAACATCAATCGTGCCACCACACTCTGTAGAAGGAGGGATCTCGAAATTTCTATCGTTCCGAAAAACTTCAAATGAAGAATCTATTAATTCGGAATCAGATATACTAGAACTCAACCAAATGTCCAGTTTCGTTCAAAGGCCACAAATATGATAATAAATTTTCTAAGAAGTAGATAATGGGTTGCACTAGTTTTCCCGCCAAATTTTGCGTTTCATTATCGTAGGAACATCAATTAATTTAATGGTAAGACCAGATTCTGTAGAAATCAATCTCGTAGAAGCTAAATTAGCCATCTGAAATCGAGCCAGTATTTGCGATAAAAAGGGCAAATTAGTGCGATCATATCATCGCCTTTCTTCCTCTTTCATTGCTTATACATCTGTTCCCGACCATCGTTGAACAATTCTGGCATCATATACGGATTCTACGACATCGATTCCTATAAGAATGCCGTGTTAATCTAGCAAAATTTACAGAATTTGCATTAATCCAATGAAAGTGTTTGTGGGTAATACAGGCTGTCCCCAGAGAAATACAGTTTAACTTATCCGAGTGGTGACGGTAAAAGCAATTTCTGTACAAGTCGTGAGATCGTGGCAAAAATGAATTTCTTCTAGAAATCGACTTCGTAGAAGCTAAATTTGACATCAAAACTGAACTAGAATCTTCAGGCGGTGGTATAAAGAGAGAATTTTAATGTGATCATGACTCGTTTTTCTGCTTTTTCCATTGCTTATACTGTTTCCAAGCATTGTAGGTCAATTCTGGGGTCATATTTGGATTCCATGGAATCGATTCCTATAAGGATCTATTGCTGTGCTAATCTAGCGAATTTAACAAAATTTGCATTAGTCTAATGACAGCATTTATGGTAATGCGGGTTATCCCCAGACAAATGCCGTTTAATTCTTAAGAGCAGGGGCGGCAAAAGCAATCTCTTTACGGACCACGAGATCATGGCATACATGATTTTTTTTGCAGAAATCGGCTTGGTAGAAGCTAAATTCGACATCAGAAATAAGCTGCGATAAGGAGGTGAAATTACCACCATTCGCACGGCACTTCGAGCATGCTTTCCAGACACTTCAACAATTTCTACCATCTTTCAAATTCCGTCCATATTCCACGTTTCCAAATTAAACCTGGGAAAGCGAGACTCCAACCTGCGTGCATCTTCGTTAATTTCGTTCAGGTGACAGACGTTAAAATTAGTGGTACGTCCACCTTTAACGCCTATTTCATTATTAAAGAATTATATCCAATCGAGATCGATGAGCAGGCCGAAGGTCAAGTTTATTATGACATCTGTACGTGAAATCAATAGAAATGGATATTATTTATGTAAGATTCTAGCTACGTAGGAATATTAGCTCCATCATACGATTTTGTAATCAATTTAAGGACCGTTGAACATTTAACTAATTTATGTAGTTCTTAATATTTTAATGAAAATAAAAAAAAAGGGTTAACAAAATACTGGACACAACTGTTTGCTTATTTCTCTATATTATGTTGTATTTAGATATTTATATGCTACACAATCTACACAACAAACGTGTACAAATGGTTGTCTATTTTAAAATTTACAAACTATTTTGCCGATATATAAAATATTATGTCAACAAAGAGCTCGAAACACTGCATTTAGATCTATAGTTTTCAAATTACATATCCAAGTACATAGAAAGAGAAATCATTGGAGAAGAATTTAGATGCTCACGGTTAGAGACAAATGAGGCTGCACGGGAATAAGTGGTTGTACGACACCTACTTCTAACTAACTTAGATCTAGTCGAGTATGCAGGCTTTCAAAACTGTTGTATATTAGCGTGATATCTTTCGGATATTCTTGATACGTTGTGATTATTGCTTTAAACTTGACCATTCGGCTTTAGGCACGTTATATGAGTATTCCTTTTTGAAACTTTAAGCGATTTCAAATATTCTACCTTTCATCCTAAATTATCATGGCATAAACTGAACACGCTGTAGATTGAGATTGAATGTAACTTTTCCACAAATTCAGTTCTTAACATTATTCGAAAAACAATATAAAAATGTTTATATTTTTAATAGAAAAATGTATTCAAGCGTAATAGGATAATGACAAATGATTTAAGATTATTTTCTCATTTGTATAACACGCATATTTAGGTAATATATGGAAAATACGCGATAAAAAAGCTATAAATCAACATTTTTCGCGAAAGAATGGCATTCGAGACACCCAACAGTTCATAGTCTATGAATCAACTCAGAATATTATTGGATTAATTATGTTTCAACTAAATCTTATAGCTGGGTTTATTTTCTTTAATGGGTATGTATATATTTCCTAATTTGTAGTTTTTTTTTAATCTCTTAATTGGAAAAGTGCAATTCGATTAGAGATCTGTTGCTACCAACTAACCTGTATCCTTGCCAATGCTGGTACTCCTCGAATTCTTTTTTAACTCATATCGAACGGCGTCGAGATGCAGCGTTACCAGTTCTGCGACTAGAAGACTTCGCGAAGTTCCTAAGCATCAATTACCGTAGATTCTTCGCGCAAGACACCGGATAAAACGTGACCAACTAACCCCTAACCGTTCTCATTGATCACTGAGTCTTGCTCCCTCGAAATCGTCCTTATTTTTCACCATTGCGCCTGCTCTAGTCACATAAACACCCTCCTCTGACCACCTTCTATTCCTTAATGGGTTAGTGGAGTGAGGCGGTTAGGTTTACGATTTTTTACCGCCCCTCCTTCCTCTACCAAAAAAAGGAAGAAGGAAAGGCCAATTGAGGAGGTAAACGTGCGTAAGGAAAATAAAAACGATGATCGAGGAATGAATGAGATGGAAATAGAAGTGGCAGAGACACTGGCATAATTTAATTTTGGATTACGAGAGTAGTAAAACGAAGGGAGAATTTGGTTTTTAAACGTTAAATGCAAAGTCATTATTACCGAGCTAGTTTTGAAATTGATTTTTGTTAATGAATAGGTTTATTTTATAATATTTGAGTTTAAAATGTTTCGCTTCAGGTTCTAACAGCACCAACAATGTAATAATCAAGGAACTGTTTAAAATGTATCCTAAAGAGTATAATAAATTTTAAAATTCCTAAACGAAAATTTTAATGAGATACGCTATTAAGTAGTTCCTTATTTATTTAAAATTCTCATTATGCATAAACCAAGAGCATGAATGGTAAATAATTATATAGTATAAAATGCGTATTGTGAATATCGCATTAAACCAGTCACTTTGATGTTTATTTAAGATGTGATAATTTGATTAAATTGAATCAATTTTCGTTAAAAAAATCTGTAAAATGCTAGGAAATTTTTGTATGCAATAAAATCAGTATGTAAAATTGTCGCAATATGTCAAAATTCCTACAAATTTGACTGACGTCAACGTACGTTGGTACGTATCGTATACGTCAAATTACTTCTTTTTTAATCGTCTATAATCGTGCACACATCGTTTTACACTAAAGTATAATGCTCATCTTCTTTAACACTCGCGAAATAAGTAAATAATCTAGACTTTATACGCTCTAAACCTCTTTTTTTACATGCAAGTTAATCTTTAATACAATGGTAAGTTTACCATTACACTTAATCCACGTGCTTTATTTTCATATTTTAGATGCAATTTATGTTATTATTCAGCCGCCAAGGTAAATTGCGTTTGCAGAAATGGTACGTAGCTCACCCCGATAAGCTTAAGAAGAAGATTACAAGGGAATTGATTACGACGATCTTAGCACGAAAGCCTAAGATGTGCAGTTTCCTGGAGTGGAGAGATTTGAAGATCGTCTACAAGCGGTACGTTCTCAATGCATATACTACTCCGACATAAGTTTATCGAAGATTCGTTTGATCCGTTTTCAGATACGCAAGCTTATATTTTTGTTGTGCAATTGAGCAGGAGGATAATGAATTGTTGACATTAGAGGTTATACATCGTTATGTTGAACTGCTCGATAAATATTTTGGGAGTGTAAGTATAGTTGACGTTGCTTTAAGTGAATTCAATAAAATTCGGTTTCTTGTTGAAGGTGTGTGAGTTGGATATCATATTCAACTTTGAAAAGGCCTATTTTATATTAGATGAATTGCTTTTGGGTGGTGAGATACAAGAAACGAGTAAGAAGAACGTACTGAAAGCTATTGCGGCTCAGGATTTACTACAAGAGGTTAGTAACGATGACACAGCTATCGATTTGTAAGTTTCAGTTTTCAAATTTTAACTTTGCCATATAACGTTTGTTTTGTAAACTAGTAACTATATTGATAAACTTTTAGGGATTAGACATAATCGAGTGTATTTGCCTCTTTTTTCGATCAGTTTAATCGATTCCGTTAATTAGGTGCTTATTATTCATTAAATGCTTTAATCTTACGTTTAATTGAATTGATAATTTTTTGTTTGCATGGCGTTAGCTTTGATCTTAATTCATAGTTAACGAGATTATTAAGATTATTAAGATGCGTTTCTGGAAATGGCAAGTTCTTTCGTACAAATGTGGAATATCGCAGGGATTTAATATTGGTTGCTATGGTTTTAATCAATTTAATTATGGTTTTATTATTTGATATTCTCTTCCCAGATTTGTACGGTGTATTTTTAGTTTTTTATTGCACTTTTTTGAAGATTAAAATCTATAGGGCGAATATTTCCAGATACAGTAGACGCTCAATAGCATGAACAAAATGAAAGGAAAAATGTTTCCACTAACGATTTATTCACATTAAAGGGAGTGACTGATTTTATGCTTAAAATAATAGGTACTGTTGCATCAGTAATTATTTACTCATTTATAATAATTGCACATTTTTTAATTTGAAAAAGATAAAAATACATTCTAAAAATATTGTGTAATTTTTGTTTGTTTTTTGTGTTTCTCAACTTCGTGTGTTACAACTGTTTCTCTTATTTCTTTTAATATTTAAACATGCTTCAAATTAAATTCATTGAATTGATTTTTCTTTAGTTTCATCTTGTTCCTCTGTTCCTTCGACAAAATGTGGAAAAAGTGGTAAATCGTCTTCTTGATTACTAAAATCTAGAATTTTTCCCCAGCAGATCTAATCGGTTCCATACATACATACATCAAATTTGTTACAGCATCTTTTGTACTCAAATTTTTTAATACTTTAAAATTGAAGGCTACTTCTGTGATATAATTTTGTAAGTCTGATTGCATTCTGATCCATTGGCAGGATAAGGGGTGTCACATTTGGGAGGAGGTACATTTTCGTAATTTGCCCATCTTTACTCTGTAATTCTTCTATTGAGGTTTGTGATGGTGAATTATCCAAAATAGGAATTTTTATTGGGTGTTAATTTTTGGAAACGTGTAATCTTCCACAACATCGTCCTTAACAGAACAAACAATGACTTGTTAATAATTTTGGGAGATTCATGTTTGTTTTTCAAAAGAATTATGGAACTAATTTTTAAAAATTGACTCCATCACCCTAGCTGATTTGGAGTAGCTACAGTCCACGGGAAGAGACAAGTTTTGGAAAGCTTTAGGATTTTTCGCTTTACCAATAACCAATGTCTTAAATTTATGAGTTCCACTGGAATTAGGAGATGCCACAAGTGTTAGCGGTTGTTTCTGATATTTTCTACCTGAAGCAGTCTTCTGTTGAGATGAAACAAAGGTTTTCTGTGGTAGAAGCTTGCAATACGCGGTGATTCATCAGTATTATTTAATTGATTAGGTGTAATTCCCAATTGCTCTATTTTATTTTTTAACTAGACTTGAAATGGATCAATTAATTCGGGCTGCGATGATAATTTCTCACCAGCAATTTTTAAATATTGAGTTTCGAATGTCTTTTTAAATCTTTGCAACCAACCATCACTAGCAGTGAATTCTTCAACAGAATTTTTTTTCATCTCCGAATTCAGTGCTTGTCCATTTTGCTTTGGTCATATCCCCACTGATCAAAATGTTTTTATTTCTTTGAATCAAGAACCATTTGCATATTTTTTTTCTCCATTTCAGAATCTATAAATCTTTAAAGTTCTTCTTTGTACTGGTCCTGCATAACCAAGCGCGCGTAATATTAGTTCTTGTTTAGTTTTTATCTTACAAATCGTGGATTTGACAACGCCATAGTTTTTTTGATAAATTTGTTATACTTGCACTGTCTTTTAATTCCTCAATTATAACCACTTTCTAACGTGTTAAGTACTTCAGATTTATTTGCGATGACATGACGAAATAAGTCGCGATCGAACGTTTCTCTAGTCATATAGATACTGAAAGAAGTATTAAGGCATCAAACTATATTTCGTGAACAATGCGTAATCATATAACCCGGCGAAGTACAGCAGCATTAAAACATTCGGTGCGTACCGATCGATCCACGGTATTCTCGCCGGACAAACTACAAGCGTTGATGTTAGCAAATGCGAGTCTGTTTATGTTATACGGCGTTCAATGTTATGCAAAAGGTTGTTCACGTTATCCCGTTTCCATTACCCGACGTTCACATTATCGAGCGTCTACTGTATATTTCAGCTAAAACCATCCTAGATTATAGCTTTACGTCAACGTTCCTTATATTCGTTTTTTATTTTCTAATTGCATTTTGTGATTATATTTCGGATACTAGTATATATGCATGTATACAGTGTGCCTCAGATGTTATAAGTCACCTAATTATAGTTTTGACAGCTCTGCAGTAAAGGATTATACTAGAACCGACTACAGAATGTTTTTGTTTATTTTAAGGTTGTATTTTAATAGATTGTCAAGATTATATTAATTTAATGTTAGCGAAACACTGTATACTGTTTCTTTGTGATCAGGGATTGTTTTTTTTTCTTGTTTTTGTTTTGTTTTCATTTATTTTTATTTGTTATCATGTTGAAGGCAAGGACAGCTAGCATTGGATAAAAATAGGTTTATTCATGTAAATTTAAAGTTTGTTATTTATTAGTACACTAGTGGATACTGATAATACATGATTCGCAAGTGTACATTATTTGAAGTTGTTTTTTTCTTTTATAATACTACTAGATTTTGTGCCAATATATCCGGTATACTTTGATGCTTTTTCAATGCGTAACTGTATCTTATATTATTATTATTATGCTATTTATATTGCTTCTAATTATCTTATTGTGGAGTAAAATAATAAATAATGCAAAATACATTTACTCGGTTAGGAAAGCATTTCTCTACTAAGAAAATTGTACTTACTATTGCCATATTTTGTTAATATTTCGTAAGAATATGTTTGTTGTTACTTTATTTATTATAGAATATAGATCGAAAATTTGCCAGTAGATTTAGTTCCTAATTTCAACGCTAGCAGTGCACAAAACGATGTAATGTTACAAAATAGATTCTCAATGAACTTTATTAAAGAATAAAGCGAACTTTCAACTTATTTCTTGATTATTTTATTTTTAAAGTAGTAGTTTAAATAATATTTCTTTTAATAGTAACGCTAATGTATTAACAATAGTATTAGAGCACTGTGTAAATAGGCTTCATTTATAATGTATTCGCATGTTATTTGCTTATGGTTTTAAAAGTACAAACACTATAGGTGCTGGGACACTACCTTGCGCTATTCCTAATAACACAACACCTATTATAATTATTGTCCATTCCGCTTAGTTTTTTGTTGGTAGCGCTTCACTTACCGTAATTTTATTCGTATTGTATCTACCACATAGTAGTTTAGTAACTTTATATTTATTCTCTAAACTAAAGGATGAAGCTGTTGAAGGAGCTTTGAGGGACATCGGTTTGCTTTAATGGAAGATGCCAAAATATGTATCAGAACTAACGTAGTAATAGATTGATGAAATAATAAAAAAAGTTTTGTCTGTAACCTAGAAATTCCCTTAAAAGATATTTTTTTAAACAAGTTTAGGTAACTTGGTTTAGTATTTGCGATGTTCTTATAGATTTACCAAGGTATTTTTGCCGATAGTTTTTTATTTATTCGTTGTTTTACTTCGTATAACATTCCTTCGTAGGGAGCATGTCACAATGACCTTTTGAATTGAAGTAGGTAAGGATATGACAATTTCGTTTCGAAATTTAATTTTGATCATATCTAACTTATAAAATAGTTATTTTGTTGAGTAACTGCGATTCTGAATTACAAAACTTAGTCAGTTACTACCTGTGGCGAAAAAGATAAAGTGAAGAAATCAACAATTTTCCGAAACACGTGTCCCAATTGAATGAATTTTTATAAAGAATTATTTTAATGTCAATTTGATTTTCAAGCAACAGATAATTTAACCAAAAGCTAACTATTGTGACATGTTCTACAAACATTTTTCTTTTATCAAATTATGTATACTTTGATACATACAACCGAGCAAGACAAAATTTTATAATTACCTTTGTTTAGATAATTTGGTTATGTTAGTTAGTATCAACTAGATTTAGTTATATAGAGGTTCCTGATTTTAGTGTTTCCTTTTTTAAATCGAAATCCTGATCTTTTATTTAAAAAAAGCAAACTAGGTGTTTCTATGATATTACAAGTATGGAAAACAATTGAAATAACGCAAAAATAATAATAAGGTCAATTACATAAGAAAACATATATAAAAAAAACGAAATGAATCATGGAATTACTATTAGATAGATTTGGAGTACTTAAGGGTGCTAATTCAGGACCTTACACCTGCGTTAACAGTATTCTACAACATCGTCCAAAAGAATTGAAATGATTTAGAGATTTATTTCGCAAAATTTCTGTGATTTTAGAATTTTTTTTTAATTTCAATACTTTTGCGGTTATCTTTCTCAATTGAAGAGCTTTTGTATGCCATTATGAAACTAGATATAATTTCATTATTTTTGAAATCATTCGGAATATTTTAACGTGATATATCTGCTGTGCCACAGTATTTCTTCCATATTCTACAAAATTTCAGTGCCAAGAATGTTTTGCAAAAGAATCACCAGTTATATAATGAAGTATTTGAATGCGTGTACAGAGTGTTTTTTAACTTCTTAGCCAAAAGTAATCTGGGTTAACATCGGTTTTACAGATCATCACATTTTTTCGAAAATTCTTAAATCTGATACAAATGAAGCGGCACTGGATGTTTGCAATTTTAACATATATATATACCGCACTTATTAGGTGGAATTTATTTATGTATCAACAATTTTCTACTTGGAATTTTATTTTCCTTCAAAATATTTGAAAAATAAATTGGGTGTTGCATAAAAAAAATGTATAGCAATTTCCTTAAAAAAAAATTCGACTAGAAATTTCAAATTTTCAATGTTGCTTCTACCATTTTCGCGCCAGATTCTTATAAGACTAATATTATTGGTTATAATTTGAAAAACATGCACTATTCTATTTAAATAGTAATTCTCCTATTTTTCGGAAAATCTTGCCAAACAAAGAGAAATACTGATAAATAATGATAGAGGTAATGTGTATCTTCAACTAATCTTTTAACGTGTAAGTAAAACTAATACCTTTTTCTAATTTTTTATGTAGTAAAATAGGTGGATCGTCCTTAATATATTCGTATGTACCTTAGATATTATGTATAGTTTCTACTAACCTTTTGTATATGTCGTAAAAGTTTTTAAAACTTAACTGGGTCAATATATTAAAATTTGATGTCTGTATATCGTGAAAAGGAATAATTTTATAATTTTTTTTGATCGAATTGAAATAGAAATTATTGATTATAAAATTATTCTTTTTCAAAATCCATGGAATTGATTGATATACGTGTTGTTTTCTATATTATTAACTTTTTTTATAATTGTTAAACAATAATCTTGCAACAAAACAAGAAAATAATTTAAAAAATATATATTGCACAAATAAATTGATCACACAGATGTTTGGAAATTTTTATTAATTTTACTTATATGACTCCTTCCGATTTACGGTATTTTTTTTAAAATACTTTCCCCATTTTCACACTAAAAAGATCATATTTTCAAAAAAAGTATATATATCTATGTGTGCGTGTCTTATCTTGCGTGTTGATCAAATATGACAGTGGATAATGGCCAGAGGGAGTGTCTGTGTGTTTTGATGTTTTGGCAACGAATTTTCAAAAAGGTATGTCAGATATTTTATTTTTCCTATTTTTTGTCTATATACGTATATGCATCTCTTCCTTTAATCGGTGTTTGAACTTTGGATGTCTGTATATTTTCCCTTTCTTTTTTTTTCTTTTGGAGAAATTGGATTTTTTGTCAAAAAATCCCTTAGAAATTATCCACTATCATATCTGAATGTTACCTGCTTTGTTTGTTTTATTTTGTGGCCTCGTATTTTTGAAAACCTTAAAACATAAAAAAATGCAAATGGTAATTTTCTTATAATTTTTTGCAGGAGGAGACTCCCCAAGGGTTCTTTGAAGACCATGGATTAGGTTAAACATTCTCAAGGTAGCTGAGAAACAATAGCCTTAGCAATCAAAGGCATATATAGATGCAACAAAGTAAGTACTTTATTTTGTTAAAGATACGTAGAGCTGCCGATTCACATCGGTAAACCAGCTGCGATAGAATTCGTTATATTGTAGCATTTTTGTGTATAACGTAATTACGTCAAAAGAAAGCTGTGTTAGTTGCTTTACTGAGAATGTACAGAAGTTTATAAAGGAAGTTCTCGACTTAATATACAATGCTGCAAAAATAATATATTTATCGTGTGATAAATCTTTGTTTTACCGGAACAAACTTAACCAAATATCAGATTAAAAGTGCACAACAGTGTTATAAAAGAAAGTAAAGAAAACTCTTAGAATGACTTCCTCTTCGATTCAGCTGTTTGTAATTTACCGATATCTCAAACCGTTTTCGCCATTAGAAGTTTCGGAATTTTCTAAAAATAACGAAAGAACAAGACATTAAAACGACGTCGTTCTGGTTTTGTTAAAAAAAATGTCCGCAATTGCGATCGTCCCAAGTGCATTGTCTTTTTTTACTTACTACCAACCACCACGTCAATTCTTATGCCTTCTATGGAATACGGTTGTAGACAGCGTATTATTATTTTGAACCTTTTAACAAATAAAGACCTCCATTTTACGTTTTAATTCTAAGTAATCAGCCAACAATTTTATGGCACTCAAATTTCGACACATTTTCAACCTATTCACAGAAACAAAAAATAGAAAATCCTTCATTGTCTTTAGCGAAGTCATTGCGAATAGTAGACGATGTGCATTAGGATGGTTCTTTGCAAGTTTAGAATTTGTAATAGATTTAATTGATTTCTAGATTGAATTAACTCCCAATCCCCAGGAAATCGACATATCGCTACTTACTATGCGGGTCTATTGTACCCACATAACTTCATCATGTGTTCGCACTCAAATTGGGTGATCATTTTCTAATAAGAATAGATTCAACTTTACTTTATTTCACATGTATTGCACATAAGATTAGAAAAGATATTTAGAATAAACTGAAGCACTAATATTGAATGATAGTAGTAGTAAATATTGCAAACCTTAAAATAAGACAGGTTGGTTAAGTACATTTTTTGCAGCTATAGTGTTCACCACACACATTATTTTTGGAACGTACACAAATTATTCTTTTTTTTCTATCTTTTGAAGGTCGATAAGTACTACAACCCTTCTTTCTTGGAGGCTCCATACTGGTAGATGATTTGGCTTTAACACCTTTCACGTGATTCTTGCATCCTACTACAGTACAGTTCGGATATTATAGGCAGTGATTCATACACAAGAAGGTGTCACTATTTCCCGCGGAAGCCATATTCTGAAGTATGAATCATTGCCTACATTATACCAACTAAGGTATACTTCGTTTCCTAGGGCGACTAGAAAGTTCTTGTTCAATGCGATATATGCAGTAGGTTTCAACAACATCCATAGTATATAATACATTCATTGCGCTGGTATCTAACATCTGGTAAAAAACTATAAGGGACCATCTTTGTGTCATCTTTTTCACATGATCGTGTTACTTTGTGGCCGAAAATGTATCGGGTTTCTTTTTTTGACCGTCATTAATCTTCTCATTGTGTTACTTTACAAGCTTACGTTTCTTAAGGTAAGAAAATTATCGCAAGTAATATTCCCTCCAAAATTTGGAATTTTTTGAATTAGCCGCCTCATAACTTCTTCCATTGATTCCTTTCTTTTCATCACCTACTAACACGCATAGCTTCCTACTTTATCACACACAATTTCACACCAGACCAAAAACGAGATCGGGTTACCGTTTCGGAAGAGTATCTGACCAGGATTCAACGCAATCCAGGGGATTTCTTCATGCGTTTCGTAATCGTGGATGAGACTTGGATCCACCACTACATATTGGAGGCCAAGGAACAGTCGAAGCAATGGACTTTTCCGAGTAAATCGACTCCGAAGAAAGCAAAGACCGTTACATCGGCCGAAAAGGTCATGGCGACTATTTTTTGGGATTCCCAAGATGTGATTCTCTTCGACTATCTGCGGAAGGGAAGGACGATCACGGGGCAATACTACAGCGATTTATTTACCCGATTCGATGCAGCATTGAAGCAGAAACGGCTTCGTTTGCAGCGCAAAAAAAGTGCTTTTCCACCACGACAATGCACCGGCTTATTTATCTCGCATCGTCGTGTCCAAATTGAATGGGTTACGCTATGAATTAGTCTCTCATACTTCATATTCACCGGACCTAGCCCCCAGCGACCTTTTCCTATTCCCAAACCTGACAAAAATCATTGAGAGGAAGGACGTTTGCAAATGAGGAGGTCATCGTCGCTACAGATGGTTATTTTGCAGACACATCCTACTTTTCCAACGGCTTGAAGAGATTGGTGCACCGTTTGAAAGAGTGTATTGATCTTCGAGGACACTACATTGAAAAATAAAAAACCACACCAGAACTGTGTTTTTCTTGTCGATTTCGGAAACATTTCAGGTCGCCCTCGTACTTGTTGCGGGATTTCTATACACCTATCAATATCAAAGTACCAAAAAATGTCTTTAGCTTCGAAAAATCCATTTCTTCCTAATTTTTGTTCCGTAAACAATTTTTGCTTCAACATTCGTATAATTTAAAATAATTTCAAGAAGTTTACAAAGGTAAATCAAAAAGGCTATGCTATCAATCTCACGATTTGCAAAACAAAAAATATAATAAATATATAAAATCAAATATTTGCACTTTGCATATAATCCGGTCTCTACTTATGAGCAATCTGTAAGTAACAATAAAGGCAACCAATAACTGGTTGGGAGGCCAATATTTTCTATTAAATTGCACTAAGTATAGAAAGTTTAAAATAACTATGATATATTCCAAGAAAGGTGAAGTAGAAATAGTAAATTGGACATCACAACCGAATGAATCCTAATCCCCTACAAACAAATATATATATAACAATCTAAATATATGAGTACATTAGTTCTACCGTAACTTAAAAAAAACAACTCTTAAAAATCGTTTTGGGCCCAATGGACCCGGCCGGTAAATGTAGAGCTAGGTACTTCGACCGACTTGGCAGCTCTAACGATAAATTATTTAAGATTCTGTGTCCGGATTTTGACGTTTACTTTTTTTCAGGTTATAATTGCGATTTAAAAAGTATGATGCAGCATCAAATGTTTCTCTTCAATCCTTCTTTTGAAATTCAAACTTAAATTGCAAAATATCTATTCTTAAAAAAATAATAATATTAACAATTGATTAACTCTTAATAACAGCGCCGACTGCAATTTTTTTTTCTTTTTATCTTAATACTGTTTTCTTTTTGATGATTAAGCGAAACGAGGTTTAGGCTAGCTACAACGTTGTTCACGAGTATTATATATTTTTCCGAGCGTAAACGATTTTCTGTGCAATGTATTATTATTAGTAATAGTAATATTATTATTAGTTTATAGTTTTTTTCACGATTTCTTTAGGGTAGAAAATTCACGTTTGTTCGTAAGTAAAGTATTAGTATTATAACTTATCTAGAAACTTGTCTTTGTTACCTTTTGAGGCAACTTAAAATTATTTTCCTTTATATTATGGAAACTAGTTCAAGATATTTACAGTATTTACTTTTCTAACTTATAATATTTACATGAAATTTTGGTAGTTCCCTAATATTGTACTTAAAAATACTTAATTTTGAATTTATTTTTTAGTTTCACTTACATATATACGATAAATATTTTTTACTTAGTTTATTTGTAGTCTGATAGACAAAGTCGAATTTTTATAACGTTTCATTCTAGATCATAGTCGAATTTTTTTCTTTAATAAAGCAACGATTTTTTTAATGCAAATTTTGTTTTATTTCATCACGTTTGCAAATGATCGATGTAGTGGGTTTCTGAATTTTGTACGTAATAAACTTATCCGCAAAAGAAAGTCAGGCACCCAGAAATATAGTAAAAGAACAACATATTTTGGTTGGTTGACAGATTTGAAAATCAAAAAGAAAAATGGATTAAGCTGAGTGACAGAAGTAGTTTTGATTTTGGGGTTCATTGATGACATTTTAACCTCGTTTGTTGGTACAACAGGTCAGAGCAAGAGAATAAGAATTACAGAGCCAGATGGCTAGGACCATTTCTTCGCCATTGATATGGGCTAAAATGCTTCACTTTTTAAGTTCCAGTTATTCGTTCTTTTAAATGAAATATCTGAAGAGGAGAAATCGAAATGTAAAAATGTGTCACGCAGCTCAGTTCGTTTGTCTATTGATGAATGGAGCCAATAATTTCTATAGTTTTGACAACACTAGATGGAAACATCAAAAATAGAAAACGCTGTACAGTTGACAAATTGAACAAAAATCTATAAGCATATTATAAAACTTTTCTTCTTGCTTTGACTTCTGCAAAAGCTGTTATAACGGTTTCCTAATCTATAGAAGCAGTTTCTTTGCTTCGATGGAAAGAAGACCGAGACCATTTCATCTTCTGATATAGTGGCTCTCATTGGGTTTTAAATAATTCTCAATCTGTTTCACAAATGCTACTGTAACGGGTTGAGATAAACACATTATCGCAGTCACGTCAGTTACGTTGTTCAGTTTGACAAATAAGATCTTATTAATTCCAAAAGTTATCGACAGAGACCAACACATTCTATCTTAGCTAGATGATGGATTATCCTTATCATGATGTATGGAATCAAATGCCTTTGAGAAGTCTGTGTTTACAATATGAGTTTGTTTCTGTTCATCCATAGTCTATGAGAGATACTGAGTTGTACATACTAAGTTTATTACAATAGATTTACCCGTAATGTATCCGTGTTGATGTATAGATAAAAAATAAAGTGTATATTTCATTCATTGCAATAATAAAGAAAGTCCCTGATTTTTCATCTTTTGTGTTTCCTTTGTGCAGGTAAGTTTTTTAGTAATACATGTAAATCAATTGGAAAATGATGTCCAGAATGTTGAGTTTTTGGTTTAAATTTATTATGGTTTGCAATACCAGATGAACTAGCAAGTTCCAAGGAAATGCGTAAGACCGGTATAAACACTTTATATATACAAACAGAAAACGAAATAGTAGCGGTTCTACTAGAATTTTTACTGATATAGTGATTCTTAAGAACTGTGAAAGAGTGCTGGGAAGGTATGCTGGGTGTTATAGTCAAAATTGAACTGGAAAGAGTTAAAAAGAACAGGAAAAACACTTGGAGGCAAAAATATCGATTAATTTACGCATTTTTCTTCTGAAAAATTAACTAAAGCTGATTGATTATTTTGAAATATTCTGTAAGCTATATATTAAGTAAATAATTTTTTTATATTTTTTGAATCAAAGTATGTATATTTGTTTGTCACATACAATCTAGCAAGGCAAAATCCTGTAATTACCTTTGTTTGGTTAGATAACTATACTCTAGTTTTTAATTAGGAGGAGTGTTTTTAAATTGAAGCGTCAAGAAGAAGGCTATCTGTTGGTCAGTTTTCAGCCAAAATTCCACTAGCGATATTTGATATATTGCCGGCCGCTATATTGTTACCACAGCTGATTGATGTTTAGATTGTGTATTTTTGTGACTGTGTTTGTATTAATTTTTTACCTTAAATTTGTGTCGTTATAATGAAAAAAGTTCTTTAGAGAAATAATCGGCTTATATATTCTCCAAGTAAAATATGTTCGCAGCGGTTTTCGTGGATATGGAGGAAGTATGAACTACTTCTGGAACTAAAATATCCCCGCCGAGAAGGCGAAAATATCTGAGCTTAGGACATCTATCTTTGATAGGAAAGCAAAACATATTGAATATATTCAAAAACCTTCGAACCGATAATCCCAGAATGAGAATTACTGCTATTATTGCAAGAATGGTTAACACGTCGAGTTATTGTGCGACCTTGGTTTCCCTGTTTCTTTTTTCTCCTGAAGAAGCCTCCTACGACGAAGACGAAATGTCGTGATCCCACCTTTCTTTTTTCCGTGCCCCTTCTCTCTTTCCTCTTACTCCTTTTTCACCTTTTTTCACTTTTTCCTTTTCTTTCTTTTTTATTCCTTTGTTTTTCCTCTTACTCTTATTTCATCTTCTCTTATACCCGATTCCGGAAACAGTTCCTTTATTTCTGAATATGTAATTAATTACGTAACTACAACTTAACATAAAATCCTAGCTGGTTTTAAATCTGCCGCTAAAAAGTAACTGAAGAATTCCATCGTGTAGACGCCTCTTTTCATTGTACTCCTCCGAATTAAAAAATACAGTATAGGTTGTGTTAATATTAGGTATATTTAGTTATATAAAGACTCTTGTAGAAGATTTTAGTGATTTTTTTTTAAATTTAAACCACGATCCTTTCTCAAAAGCGAATTAAATAAAATAAGGGTTTATACGGGATTAAAGAAATGGACAGTGGCAGTTGAATGAAAAAAGCGTAATTCTATGTCTTTTAAATAAATTAAAAATTTATACTATCTCATAGAATAAATTAACTATTTATAACGTAAAATCTTCTATATATTATTTGTTTTTGGTTTCCAACCATGGAACATAACCTAATGCTTGATATTTGGTTCGATACGTTAAATAAATGAAAAGAAAAACCCTTAGTTGCAGACCAAGTGCAATCCATGTATATACATTGAACATATACCACTAATGAACTTTGTCAAAAGAAAGAAATAAAAATAAAGTAATAAAAGAAGCTAAGCCTGTTGAACGATTTTGGATTTTTTAGCGCTGTCAAATCATAACGCGTAAACGTTATCTACAATCATTCTCGCAGAACTAGAAACACCTTAAAGATAACGAAAGAAAAGTGATTGCCTACACATACGATGGGGTAGCCGTCATGAACGGATCGTGTAATGGGGTGCAGGCAATTATGAAACAAACTTATAAATACGCTGCTTACGTGCAGGGCTACGCGCAGTTAAATTTAGTTATGGTGAATGCTATCTTTGCCGACACTATGTCCGTATATTCTTTGCAAATTTACAAGGGATTTGTCCCGTTTTTTTAACAGTTAAAGAATTACAATAATGGACGAAATAGTTAAAAAGCGGTTGTTCGGTGCCAACAAGATGGAATTTTTCCAGAATCGGCGGCACTGTTCTTGAGCACAGAGAAGAATTAATAGAAACTGCGAAGAATTTTGAATGAAAGTAAAACTGTAAGTATCACTACCATTAATCAAGCTTCTTACTACTAAGAGTTTTATTTTCTGGCTAGATCTATTTTACAAGATAATGCCTGAAGTAGATATATTACATGCAAAATTTCAAACTAGGGAAAGGATGTTTGTGATTTTAAAGTATTCTAAAACAAATAATATCCCCATATTTTTTAAACACGAGTTGTCACTGAGAAAAGATAATAACCTAAAATCGGTAAATCATGGAATCAGTGTGAAACGGATTCATATTACTTCAGAACACTATTTCAGAATTTTACGTCAATGTTATTAATATTCTATTTTTACCCTTGTAATTAATTAATGCAGTAGATCTTTGAATTTGTTCATGAAATAGTAAGGATCTGATAAAATTTTCTTTAAGGACTCAAGTTTATTTCCTTCTTTCATTTTAAGTGATTGTGTGTAAAAGATATGTAAAATGGAGTAATTTAATTTTGACGTTTGTATTAGGGAAAGTTTTCTTAAGGTACGTATACTATATATTGTATTACTAATTCCCTTCCAGAATTATTTAATTATAACTTAATTATTAGTTCTTTCTTATATTATTTTTTCAAAGATAAGCGTTGGAAACAATCGCAATTTAATCAGTAAACAAAACATACGGATAGCGGTTATAAATTACGTGAAAATAAAAAATAATTTAATCGAATTTTATAACTAATATATTATTTTTTCTTTTAATTGCTCACCAACTTCAACAATAAATAAACGATCGTGAATGATAGGTACTAAGCCAAAATATGTAGCAATCTCATTCTGCAAGTTAAAAAATACAACTGTTTCGTGCTCATTATTGTAAAAAATAGAACGGTCGTAGTATCACGGGATGTTTTTGTCGCACAAAGCTGTTCTAATACAAGGTATTTCAATCTGAGGTTAGAAAAATACAATGTTTAAAAATTTACTGGATTAACAACATGTAATAGTAATATTGGTAGGAGGAAAAGAAAGGAGACAAATAATTTACTTGCTAAGCTGACAAATATGAATGATTGCACATAAAATCAAAGGCTGAAGGAGTGACTAATTTCACTCTTATATTAGGCATAGATACAAAATATTCTTTAGGAAAAGTAGATGATGTAATGTACACGTAAACTCGCGTTAAAATTATATTAGTCTTTTTATGTATCTACACTCAGCGAAATTTCTATAGTTCGGTATAATTTTGTAGTTCCTCTACAAACATTTAGCAACGGTATGATTTGGAAATTACCTAAAATTACATTTCTGAACGTAAAGAAATAACAGGGGCATTATTTTGCCAATATCACAACTGTTAGGTATGTATGTAAATGTAGGGGAAGTACCTGACGCATAAACGTATAAATACGAGCGAAATATCTACATACAATTCCACAGAGTTAGACAGACATCCTACGAAATCAGGCATTACCTGCCATCTGCGGCATTAACTGCTATTCGAGGAAGAAAAACCAAAAATAAATTGTTATAAAGAGGTAGAGTTTTAAATAGAGTCATAGCTAACGAAATAGGATCATCCTATCATCACATCAACAAATTTACTTTCGGTTCAAAAGTTCATATGGAACTATAGAAATTTCGCTGAGTAGTAAGTGAAAAGGTGCGTTTCTTTTCGAACCCCGTAGCACATTTTTCGTTTCATTTAAGCTAAACATTTTGTACAAAATGGTTAATTCACCAAAAAAATAATGTGTGCTTTTGTTCTATAAAAAATTATTGTCGACGCAGTTTTGACATGGAAAATATTATTTAGAACACTAGACAGTAACTTAGAATAACGCCGCAAAAGAAGCAGTGTCTTGTCGAAGAATTCTTTATGAAAAGTAGATAATCGAGCTAAAATTGCATTCTTCCCTTTACACATGTAGCAAGTGAAAAAAGGTGCGTTTTTTTTAAGACATACCTCCTAATAAATAGTGCATATCCAAGCACGTCAATGAAAAGTTCTCAATGAAATTTATAATGTATTTATTTGCAATTGTTTTTCCAAGAAGAATGGATTTACGTTTGACGGTTCACCTTTTTGTGATACTCTAGTATTACTCATTGAACATTTTATATGATTAACACATATTTGGCGTTTCATAAGATGCAGACAATTTTTTCTACAAAATGTTTAATTCGCAAAAAATTAACGCGTACTTTTTCTATAAAAAAGTTACTGTCAACGCAATTCTAATACGAAAAACGTAACTTAGAACATTATATTATTAATCCCGCATACAATGCCACGAATGCTTTACGAAAAGTAGATGTATTACATTAATAAACTCACGTTAAAATTGTATTTTGTCTTTACACTTGTAGTAGGCGAAAAGGTGCGTCTTTTTTTGAGAGACGAACCTCGCAGCAGATACTGCACCCAAGTACATCAATGAAAAATTCTCAATGAAATTTATTCATTTGTTATTTCCCTTTCAAAAACCACAACAATTGCATGGACTGTACGGTTGTACAACACAATTCATTCGGTAGCTCGGTTGACAATGAGAGATAGCAAAGACAACAGGCATCTCAGGAGAAAGCGTTGGCCATATCCTACACGAAATCCGCGTTTGTTCACACCGGAGCAAAAACGAAATCGGGTGACGGTTTCGGAGGAGTGTCTGGTCAGGATCCAACGCAATCCAAGGTATTTCTTCATACCTTTCGTAACCGGGGATGAGACTTGGATCCACCACTACATACCGGAGACCAAGGAACAGTCGAAGCAGTGGAATTCTCCGGGAAAATCGGCTCCGAAGAAAGCAAACACCGTTCCATCGGCCGAAAAGGTCATGGAGACCATTTTTTGAGATTTCCAAGATGTAATTCTCTTCGACTATCTGCGGAAGGGAAGGACGATCACGGGGCAATACTACAGCGATTTATTGACCCGATTCGATGCAGCATTGAAGGAAAAACGGCCTCGTTTGCAGCAGAAAAAAGTGCTTTTCCACCACGACAATGTACCGGTTCATTCATCCCGCATCGTCGTCTCCAAATTGAATGAGTTGCGCTATGAATTAGTTTCTCATCCTCCATATTCACCGAGCCT
Organism: Trypoxylus dichotomus; assembly: GCA_023509865.1. Lineage (NCBI taxonomy): Eukaryota > Metazoa > Arthropoda > Insecta > Coleoptera > Scarabaeidae > Trypoxylus > Trypoxylus dichotomus. Next base: position 28,478,619 of record CM042081.1, read on the forward strand.
AGCCCCCAGCGACTTTTTTCTATTCCCAAACCTGAAAAAATCACTATGAGGAAAGAGATTTGCTACAGATGGCTATTTTGCAGACCTCTAAACATCCTACTTTTCCGGTGGCTTGAAGAGACTGGGGCACCGTTTGGACAAGTGTATTTATCATCGAGGAAACTACATTGATAAATAAAAATACAATTCAAAACACCAATACCGTGTTTTTCTTCTGTGTCGATTCCGGAAATGATGTTTTTGCGGTCGCCGTGTGTGAAATAGTATTCCTGGGTGTCTAACTGTGTATGTTGTTGGTCCCGAAAGGGATCGTCTCGACTATATCGACGTTTCGACGAGATCTCACTTATCACCTTCTGGATGCTCTTGTTCGGCTAGCAATCGCAGATGAATGGAGTAATGGTTTTTAAGATAATTCCTCAAATGTATTATTGTGTCTATGTGTAGGTTGTTTACATTCTGGGATATTTTCTTCTTGTTCATCTTAATAATTTCAACGCGTTCGAATCGGAACTTATTTTTCTTTCGGTTTATATTTACTGTAATAGTTTGTGATCGAATATGTCGTTTGGAGTTATTTTCATCTTTTTAATTTTCTCTGCTTTATTACGATAGTTATTATGTCATCCAATATTATACTTTTCTTTTCTTGTACTACTTTCAAGTTTTGCACTTCTTTAGTTTTGTTTATGTTTTTCTAGTTTCTTTCTGTATATATCTTATAATTAGAAACCGGATTATATGGAAAGTGCATATATTTTATTTTATTTATTGATTATGTTTTACGTCTATATGTAGATGTATTACACTGATTAAAGTTAATTAACGATAATTAATAATAATTAGCTTTGCATATAATCCGGTCTCTACTTATAATATTGGTTTGTTGCGCTGTTTTTTGTACAGCATTTATATTGAAATCACCCAATATTATATGCGTTTTCTTTGTATTAATTATGTTGTTACTTCTGAAATCTTGAAAGTGGACTTGAAGTAGTTTGTAGATAAGAGTGACTGATATCGAGTTTTTAAAAGTTTTGTTGTGATTATCTCGATCTTCTTGATGGTTTTCTTCATTAACACCTCATATTCCAGATCTTTTCTAGTGTAAATAACCACGTAACCACATCTTGTCCCTCTAGAATGTATTATTTAGCGTTGTAGTAGTGTATTTGGTGTAGTTAATTATTCGCTGTTATCATTAAGTTTACTGTGAGACATATAATTCCACTATAGTTTTCTGTTTTGCTTATGATGTCAATTTCTTCAAATTTGTTTTTGATGCTTGTCGTATTGCGTCTATTGTCTATTTTTTTAATAATTTATTCAAGTATAAATCAATTTCTGATTTGGTTCTATTTTTTTCGTTGCTTTCTGTTATTCTTGTATAGATATTACAATTTCGAATCCAAACTCATTTAAGCTGAGTGATTTTATAGAATAAGGTTTTTGACGGTATGGTGACCTGCTCGTTTATAAATATTTCGTATTTTTTTTCCTTCCCTAGTTGACATCCTTTCGTTCTTAAGCTTCCCATGAATTTTCTAGTCTTAAGCATCTTTACTTTTGATTCTTTCAATTCTACTGTAATTTGAGCAATTTTCTGTTTCCTCATTTTTCTTGTAGCGATTATGATATGATTTTATTTCATTTATCTATATATTTTTTACAGAGTGGTAATTCTCAAAAAAAATTAACGTGGATTTTTTTCTATAAAAGAATTTGTATACAATTAACACGTATTTGGCGTATCATTTAATTTAGACATTTTTTTTACAAAACGGTTAATAAAAAAATGTGTGTTCTATAAAAATATATGGTCAATACAATTCTGATATAAAAAAACGTAAATTACAGCATTAGACATTATTTTCGAATAATTCTGTATATAATTCCGTGGAAATAGCGTCCTTCTCGCAGAATAATGTCCGATTTCGACGGTGCCCGTTAGATCGCGTCAGCGGTCCACTAGTGGACGATGGGCGGGCCTATCTTCTCTCCCCTTTTAGCGCGTCGCGCGCGACGAAAGCTCGGTTACGCTTAAGGCGCTTGCGCCCGACCCGGCGCGACGCGTCTGGCCGCGTCGACGCGCGTCGCCGCCCGAAGCCCGAACGATTGCAGCGCCGCCGAACGACGCGCCCGAACCGACGCGAACGGCTCGAGCGGGCCGCCTAGTCGTCCATCGGTAATGGTCAGCCGTGCAGCAACGATAAGAAGGGGCGCCGCCTGGTCCAGCAGAAACAGCAATTGGTCACCGTCGCCGACGCCATCCGGAGATGCGCTATTGTAGGAGACCTAGCGGCGACGGGAACCCGGAAAAACGCTACGTGAATAAGCGAAAACAACGCATAGCGATCCGAAGGAAGGAAGAGGAAGAAGAAGTCAGAGTCGAAAGCCGAAATCCGCTATTCCGACAACCTGAAACGGAAGGCAAGAGGAGATCGTCGCTCGGAGCGTCTTTATTAACAACAAAGACGTACGCTGCTAAGCTGAAACGTTCGACGTTCCCATCGGCGGAGGTGGCATCGTCGGGAAAAGTGTTCGACGAAGCGGTACGCGACTTCAAAACGGCAAAATTAACGGCAACGATCGACGATCAACGTCGTACTGTCGTAGCGAGTAGCACCAGCGTCGAGCAGAGCGGACGACATGTTCGCCTACGGTTCCGAGATCACATAATCGCCTTCGTTCGTTCGACGTTTCGCGAATCGAAAATGTAATGCGCTTCGCCGTTGTACATTGTCATCGTACGGTGTTCGTCATCGACTTTCCGTTTTTGAATCCGTCGTGACCGCAACCAAAGGTATGGCCGATGATGCCGGGCACGGACACGGTCATAGCTTCGGTAAGAAAACCTTTCACAAGCCGACGTACTGTCATCATTGCAGCGATATGCTTTGGGGTCTCATACAACAGGGATTCATATGCGAAAGTAAGTACGATCAGCATCGATAACTAACCTAAAAGATACGCATCTTAAATCCATCCAAAATATTATAACCTAATCGAAAAAAAAATCATCTCTCTCTCTCTCGGATACACGCGCTATACAGTCAAATCAAAATCAAATCAAAAAGAACTATCAAAAATCGATTTAATTCAATAACAAAAAAAGAGAATTGCTTCAAAGACGATATTTTTTTGACATATTCCATTAATAAATAGATTCATTAAGAAATTATTTACGTTAAAATATCGCGATGAATGTGGATGTACCATTTACGTATCGTGTTTGCTTTAAAATGATCCCAATGAAGGAAATTCTAAATTCATTCAGACACATCGATAATTCCTTGCAGGGAAAAACTTTTTTTGACTTACGTTTCCCCTTGCTCCCCACTTTGAATTCTTAAACAAGACTACCCCATTTCTAATACGTCAAGGTGTAGGGATTTTCGTCCCAAATGTAACGGTGTGCTCTTGATATTTTATTTTCAATTACATTCTAGAAATTGGGAAAAAATTACGAGAAACATCAATATTGCGACTTTGTATAGAACGAATTTTGACTTCTAACAATCGATGTAATTTTAAGTATGTCAAATAAATTTTCTTTGATGTATCTTTCGAGTTTCGAGCAACCGAAATACTTCACGACATTTTCTCCACAATTCTAATTATGTAGTTAGTAAAGTGTTTCTTTAATGAATAGGAAACAGCAAAGGGTTTTTATTGAATGAGAGGGCCATGCTTCTATATCTGCTAATTAAACTTCAAATTACGTTACGAATTATTTATGGTGGTTACCGATCTATCATAAATGTTAAAGCATTATTTCTATTAACCTGTACTAAATTAGCTATTTATGCTTTAAACAGAAATTTATTTACATTATTACTACCAAACATGTCAAACGTAATTTAAAGTTTGACTCCTGACCAACAAAAATGACCCTTTCGATTACGTTTTTTTATGATCATATTATATAATTAAATTGTGTAATTATAAACTAGATGCAGATTACCATTAAATTCCGTCAAGGTCTATGATATAACAGAAAAGAGTTTTATTCAAGGACTTAGTAGTCAAGAGAGCCATGTTTTTTTTTTTTAATAATTAAAAATAGTTAAATCCAAGTTCACATTGTTTGACGTTTATTGAGAAGTTTGATAATTTAAATTGCATTTAATGTTTATTATTGTCCTGCAAATTTTAAAGCATTTGTATTATTATTGTCATTGACTTAGATTACTACATTAGTCTTAATGCTTTAAACAGAAGCTTGTTTGGGTTATTACTGTCAAATATGTTATGTATTTGAAGCTTTAATCGTGACCAACATAAAAAGTAAAATGTTTTTTTGATATTGTATAGTTAAATTCTCTAATTGTAAATAAGGTGCCTATTGCCATTTAATTCTGATAAGATTTACGGGGTAACAGAAGTTAATAATCGAAAGAGTCATGTTTCATTTTTGTTCAATAGTTTTTATGTTATGTTATGTAGTTATGTTAACTACATCTGATAGTTAAATTCAAACCTCAAATTACGTTTGACGATTATTAACAAGTTTGACAATTCAAATTATTTACTGACGTAACTTACCAATTTTAAAGGATTATTATTATTGACATAGATTATAACATTAGCCACCTACGAATTTAACAGAAACTTTATTTGTATTATTGGTCCCAAATATGGCCAACGTGATTTGAAGCTTCAATCGTGACTAACTATAAACTATAAAATGTAAACTAAGCCCCAACTGCCACTTAATTCTGCCAAGGTTTATTTTTTATGTTTTTTTACAGCTACATCTGACAGTTAAATTCAACCTAAAAGTCTTTGTGTATATACATAAAATCTACGTCGAGGGTAAAATTTGTATTGTCATGGTTATGTTAAACTATATGACCAAACTGATGGGTTTTCTTCATGTTACTAAAGATACCTTTCTTTCAGAGCTCTAACCTAGAAAATGCTTTCCAATAAAAATATTTTAAGCAAACATGTCTAACCCTACATCTATCGGCTGGGTCCAATGGACCCAAAATGGCTTTTTGTTGTTTTTTGTTTAACTTACGATAGAGATAAACTACTCTTACTGACTTATGTTTTAAGTAGGAGATATAGCTTTATAATTTCTGCAAGCAGGATTTTTCCTAATAAATAGTTTTTGCGGTATAAAAATACTTTTGTAGAGAAGAATACGGAAATGAGGGTGACGATGATAGAACTCATGTCGAAGGTAACTCTGTTACCTCAAAAAATTTCTCTGGTATCGAGATCCCACCTTACTCCGTCAGGAAGGACAGCCGCACATAATGTTTTACGGGAACGTTCAAGTCGAATACGTTTTGCAAATCAAGAGATCGATACCAAAGCTTCTTCTTCGTAAACATCTTGCTGAAATTATCTTAAATTGGACGAATTGCTGAGGGAAATATTGTTTACGAAAAAAAATAGAAGGAAATGATTTTTTAGGAGCCAAAGAAAGAAACTTTTTGGTATTTTGATGCCGTTAGGTGTATGCAAATCATCCCACAACGAGGATGTATGGAAACTTTGGAGCAAAAGGTAATGGTGGGAAGATATTTATCATGATAATCAGCCGATACATATTTCAAGACATAGTTCGTGTACTAAAGTTGGATAATGCAAGGAAAAGACGGAGAGAAAGGAACAGTGACAAAATAGCAGCAATTTGTAAATGTTTTAGTTGGTGTATCGACAACTCGTAATCTTCAGAGGAATATGTCCTTTTGGACAACATATTCCATTAAAGCCTGGGTGATATAGACTCAAATTTTGGGCTATTTGTGACAGTTTAACAAGGTGTACATGGAAACTTCAAATTTATGCTGGAAAGAAGGGCGACGAAAGAGAAAGGAATCAAGGAGAAAATGTGAAGCGTTTGATTCAAGAAATTGAAAATTCTGGAAAAAATATTTCTTGCGATAACTTTTTTACTTCCTATAACTTAGAAAACTAGTTGCCATCAGAAAATCTAACAATAGTTGGAATTATCAGTTTCCGTTACAAAAATCGCGAAGTGTATTGCTCAAGGTTTGGTTTTACGGACTACACGATGATTATTTCTTATTGTCTAAATAGGCGTAAGCTTGTAACGTTACCTAATACTTTACACAATAAGAAAAAGGTTGATGGCCCTCGAAAGAAGAAACCCAACACAATTCTCGACTATAATTAAACGAAACAAGGTGGGGATAACATGAACAAAATGACACGATCATATGCTTTGAAAAAGTGACATGAAGATGAAAAGAGAATCCTTCTTCGAAGAATAAAAAATTGTATTATTAGCATTGGAACAGGGGTAACAATTCCAGATGGCCCCTTTTTAGACTTCTCTCTTACGATCTAACAAATTTTCTGCTTCCTTCAGGTTATTGTCAGTTTCTTGATAAAAAATAAACGTGTCTATATATTCTGGATACTATAACGTGTACTTAAGATTAGTGGTTGTTTACTACAGTTACAACCTAGTGCAGATCTTTCAAGATTTCCTCTAAGTTGATCGATTTTCCTTTGCTAAATATGTTTTACATTTCATCATTCATAATCCTTACATTTTTTAACCACTCATTTCTATCACGATGTGTATGGATTGTTTTGAATTTTAATACAAAGATTGTCGGTTGAAGATATTACAGAATGTTTGTAAATATTGCTACAGAAAGAGATACATAATTGTATAATTGAAAGATAAAGAGAAAGAGGACAAGCTTGTAAACAATGGTGTCAGTATGAACTATTGAATGTTTTCTGAGCAGGAAAAAATATGCAATCTTAATTATTATAAAAAAGCATTATTGACTCAGTGTGCATTCATTATAATATGTGGATAATGTGAGATAACTATGGAGCATTTACATCTATTTTGTTCTGTCTGTTTTGTCTTTGTCTAAATAATTTGGTTAATAAACAAAATTTTCGCTATTGGCATGAAAACATTTCGGAGTAGAATTTCAAGAAGACTACTATGATATGCTGAAATCACCGGTAATTACATGTTGTTGTAGGCTTCCATAGTATTTGTTTTTTTTTTAAGTATTTAAGTTTCTGGGTTAAAACCGACGTCTCGCTTTCAGTTGCATAGGGGGTGCTACTGTCGTAACACTGCTGTGAGAAAAACAATAATCGTCCCTCTCGCAGCAGAGACATGCAGGAGCCCAGAAGAGGCTCCATGTAAGTGAGAGCGAAATGTCACACTATTGCAACTACGATACGGTTTCAGACCGGAAACTTAAATTCTTTAAAACCGGTAATTATGTAACTATCGACTTGATATAAAAAATTGAAATTTCGTTGGAATACTTTATGAGGTTGAAAACGAGTTGGTCATTTAAAACTTAGTTTATCTCATTTAAAACATATTCAGAATAAAATTAAAACTTCTAGGTGCATCTAAAATACTTTTATACGTTATATTTTTTATTAAAATCGCACCGTTCTTGTTGTAAAACCCTCTTGACTCAATTTTAATGATTGCATAATACGAAAGCTTTTTCTTTATCAGCATCTACTATTGGTTTTATTATTTTCTTTTCTAGACGATAACAAAATTAGGTTCATTTGCACGTGGATACTTTATCTTGATATAGTTATATTCAGGAACTAATCAGAGAAAATAAAACGTATTTCCTGTTTGGGAATTTTGCGGTTTTGCATACGTGTTAGTAACCTTGTCCTTTTTTTAATATTTAGTTTGACAGAATTTTCGATTGTACAGATTGTGATTTTGTGCAATCTAGTTTATTTGAAATTAATATTTTGACTAAATTAAGTCAACGTTATCCGATGTTTTGTTTCCATCTTTAAGACATTCAAAAACGAGTGAAATAAAATATATCAACGATGCTGACGTGCCATTAAACCATTTCCGTAACGATCTCCCTCAATATCTCCCAAATATTGTTCAATTACTACAATTATCTCTTCGTCCAAAAACTCCGTTTCGACACAAAACAATCTTACTAGTATGGCACGCCGCAATAATGAAAAAGAACTCGCTCATACCAGTCAGTTTGAGATCAATTTGTAAGCTCTTACATGTCGTTAGAAATGTTTTGGTTTTGTTTCTGGGAGGACTATCAAGACGTATGTGTTGTTGAGATTACTGTTAAGATGTAGAAATGTAATGGCGACGCTAGGTTTCGTCAATCGTAACGGATCTTTACAAAAAATCAACTGCATTCTTGTTAGACAGCTTCAAACTATCAGTTAACATTTGCATTCTTTCACCTGTTCGATCACAATTAAATATTCACAGCACCTATCGTGGTGACAGCTTAGAATAGACTCGTCCAATTTTACGTGTAAGACACAATACACATGCTCAATCATATGCTGCTTGGTTATTTCGTATTTTTTTATATTTAATCTATTAAAATTTCCGGCAATATGAAAGTAATCTTCAGATTTCAAGCCTTTAATTTCCTCGATCTCAATTGTTTTAGAATCTGTTAAACTACACAAGCTTCTAACATACATCTCACAGTTTCTCAAGTGTATCCTGATTAAAGAACTGTCACAACTTTTTTGACAACATTTTAACGATACTGAAACATGCCCTATGGTAAAATAATAAGGGAATACGGTTGAATAAAAAGATAAAGAATTTAATCGGTTTCTCCAAAAAATTTCTAAATTAAAGTGATCCCATGATAATCAACGAACAAAATTTGTACTAGCAATTTTTTGACGGTTCAAAATGATGCCATTAGTTTCGTTGGTAATTTCAGGAATTCTCGTCATATTTAAATTGGTAAATTATATTTTTGGAAAAAAACGTCCGTACCCAAAGTTTGTTAGTTGTAGGCCAATAAACGCACTTCCCAAAACCGGAAATTCAAAAAATTGTGAATCTTTAGGAACATGTAGATCACATATAGGTATGAACTACGTAATCTTCTTTTCTGCGGGGAAGCATTAACTGGGTGAAGTGAATTTTTAGAAATTGGAATTTTTTCATGCTGCCTATGGGCATAACCCGCTAACGGTAAATGGTAGAAAAAAAGTTTTAAGAAGAAAAGTTAAATATATGAACATTTTTACATATATTTTTTCGACAGGTAAACATGTTTCGGATAATAGGTAGCGGGGATTGGTTGATTGTGTAGCAGACCTGTAGTTTCAGTGTTGAAATTAATTTTAAAAATTCATCAATGTTTTTAGTGATAACTAGATTATAAATCAGTTTGCATTATATTTACATTAATATATCAACATTATCCTGCAAACTTTATTATGCGTTGAAACGCTTACCAATATAAAATGTAGATACACAGTCTAGCAGTTCAACATCGGAACTTTAATTTAAATTATAGAACACTTAGGAACGCATAGGTTTCCTCTTTTCAATTCACTGAAGTTCTAGCAAATCGAATGATACTTTAATAAAGTTACACGCATTTTAGTGATTGTAGGTTAGGTGCTCATGTGGTGAAATTACAGTGGAACAAATAGCAAATATTAAATTTTGTTTTGAAATAGGAGAAACATTGACTGGAACGTATGAACTGTTGAAAAAAGTGTATGGTGGTGAGTGTCTCGCACAAGAGGTGATGCAAGACCTAGGCGTCCACAAGATGAAAATCGCGTTGATCTAGTGTAGAAAATTCGGGAAATCATTGCTATCGATGGGAAATTCACTGTGAGAATGTTGGCTGAAGAATTGAATACCAATAGAAAAACTGTTCGACAAATATTGACGATCGATTTGGGTAAAAGAAAGGTGTGTGCACGTTTTGTTCCACATCAATTGAATGAAAACCAAAAAAAATTGCTCGTGTAATTGTAGAGACATCATTTATGCTGCTGAAAACGACTCCGATGTTCCTGATTCTATCATAACTGATGATAAGAAATGGTGCTATAAGTATGGCCCTGAAATTAAGCGCCAGTCTGCACAGTGGAAGTCCAAAGACGAGTTAAAACCACAAAAATCTCGCTTTCAGAAATCAAGAATCAAAATAATGGTGATTACTTTTTATGATTCGAAAGATATTGTCGATAAAGAAATTGTTGCAGAAGCTGAAACTGTTAATGGAGAATACTATCTAGGAGTTTTACGTCGTTTGTGGCCGAGAATTGTTCGATTTAGGCCCGAATATCCAGCAGGAAAACAGATGCTTTTTACTGCACGATAATGCACCACCTCACAAAATCTTTAAAGTTCATGAAATCTTGACTAAAAAACAAATTTGTCTCATTCCCCAATCGCCGTATCTGCCTGATCTATCACCATGAGATTATTTTCTGTTTCCAAAACTAAAACCTGGAATGAAAGGATACTTTTATGATAATATTCCAGCTATTCAAGAAGCCGTGATATAGGTGCTAAAGAACATCGTACAACCAGACTTGAAAAAAATCTATGCATGCGTAAGTTAGCCGTGCCATACGCTGTATTCAGTCTACAGGAACATATTTCGAATAAAAAGAATGTTACAACAATAATATAATGTGTATTTCATTCTATATTTAAAAAGTTCCATATATTCACATGTTCTTTGCATTGTATACTATTTTTCAATGTAATAGAATAGTGGTCGGTCCGATAGCCCAAAAATAAAATTCTGTGAGCCCCACACTTGGCAAATACACATCGGTTAACTATTGTTGAAATAGTTTTTTTGTTAATTTTCCAGATATGGATGTTGTTAAATGAGCATTCCGCTATCGGGACAAAAGACAGTATACGCGGACTGAAATTTTTTTGAGGACATTGAATAGGGGTGAGAACAGTTTTCCGGAAGCTGATATTGTTGGGAGTATGGTATAACTGTGCGTAGTTGCGGATATAGACTGCGCAACTGCTGTAACAGTTTTCGTTCGTTCCACATTTAAAGAGAGACCGGAATATAGCTCAAGATTAAACTCATTCCTATCGGCATTGAATGTATTTTCTATTTCATCCTGCCCTACATGATTTTTTGCACTATTAATGAATGTTAGGGTAATTTCCTTCAGTTTTCCAGAGTCTGCACTATATGATCGCATAATAAATTTATTTATTTTTCTTGAAATTCTTTTGTAAATGCTCTTAAAATTTCAGACCCAGTGTCGTGATGCTTTAAAATTATCTAAAGCAATGTCTGTATTAGCTTGGAATGCTTGTCCGGCCAAATCATGAATAACGGAATCTGAATCGGTACTATTTATACGAACTGAAAAATTTATAGCAACTTTTTTCTTGGCCTACCACCTCTTCCCATCCAGAAAAATAAAATAAATGGAGTAATATATGGACAAGCAGGAACAAATCGCTGTTATGTTATAATATCACTTCAGCGTTTACCTGTACAATTGCTGCATCGATGAAATTCTAGCTAAACTTCTCTGAGCAGTATTCAACGCAAGCAATATGTTTCTCCCCACTTCACCAAAGGGTAACAACGTTGGTTATGTATTCTAAAGATGCTTCTAATCCTTCTTCCCGTATTGGCGTATATACCCTAACTATAAATTCTACGAAATGTGGTCGGTACGGTTGCAGAAATTCTAGAGTTGCATCAGTTTCCAGTGCAAACAATGTTTCTCTTTGCACGTCAAGCAGGATATTTTTTATTATGTCGTGCTATTCGATTCCGTTGGTGTTGGCAGGTGTCTCATTGGCAACTTCGAACGTTACCATCAGCAAACTCAGAGTGTGTTACTGAAGAAAAAAAACCGTAGTACGCATTTATGTGTAATGTAGGTATTCCTAAAGTTTAATATTTTTTTGAGGAGCCGTGTTTGTGACTTAGAAAGTGGTTGCATCATGAGTAGTGCGTTTGTACTTTTTAGGATCTTCCATTTACATAACACTTTATTTTCGTCGCTGTAACCTTATAATCAAATGTTAGACATTTTTCAAACTTACCTACATCATAGAAGGAAAAGGCAAAAATGGAATATAATGCTAAACTTTCTCAGAAGATGTCTCACTTAATAAGAACGAAAAATTAAAATGCAATCACACAAATTATTTAATATATTGCTATATTTTTGTTTTAAATGCAGGTACAAACATTGCGGTTTAGTAATGAAAAAATAATATCATGTAAGTGATCTTTTGCTGCTATATGATAACCTCTTTATTCTATTCCCAAAATATTATAACACTTTGGCATAATGTTCTCTTTAAGATCATTAAGACGTTTTGCTTTGAACAACCTCAATTATTAAATCGTTGACGTAGATGTCTTTTGCTTCTGCGGCTGCATGAGATTTTGTACCGTCTTGGTGAAACCACATGCTCTCGTACTTTCAACTTCCCAAACGAAAAATATATAATCATGATTTGATATCGAGTTCTCGCAAAAATAACAGCATCGCCACCTTCATTTTCAAAGAAACACGATCTGATTACTCCACCAGTCTAGAAACCACAACCAACAGTTATTTGTTATGGATATAAAAGATTTACTAATATATTTCATCGATTTTTAAAAATGTGCCTTTGCGTAGCTTTCGCTCAAACCAACTGAGATACATTCAATATAGCGTGGTAGAGGTTTGCATTACGAAGAATGTTTTCATGAAATTGCTAGCTTTTTTTTGAAATATCACGAGAAAATCCATGAATTTTACTTCGTTGGAGTCTCAAGTTTTTTTATAGAACTCATTTCATAATTAATTTTATCACGGAACAGCCCAGTATCTCCAACAGTTCATTTTCAATATCAATAACTTCCCTCGCTAAAATGTATTCTTTTCTCCTACCTCTTTGTTTCTGCCTCAATCTACACCTATCTACGTCCCCAATTTTCAGTCATTCTTCACCTAGTAACTCCCTGTAAAATTTCACGGTATCTGTATTATATTTACGGTAAAATATACGGCCACTAGACATTTTAGTTCTTTTTCTATACGTTTTGCAAGTTCTCTAGCATCATCCAAACGTCGCTTCCACGATGATCACGCCGCACAAGAGCATTCTATTGATTTTTCTCAGAGTCCAGATGCCGCATATCGGTATAACAGTTCTATACTACATGTATATCGCCCGCTAGACCAGCCGAGTTAGCCAGCGAGCTCTCAGTTCGAAATTCAAATCTCCCGCGCGAGAAACTCACGGATGACGACGCAGGGTCTTTTCTATCCCTTCGACGTCGGAGGCTGGTAGAGGACGGGATCTATAGGATAATGCTACCGAAAAGGGTTGTTCACTCTGCGAAACGATCGCATCTTTGGGTGTTTGCATTCAGTCTTTCTTTTTTGATTTTGTTAACTTAAAAAAAGCTTCGTATTTACTTTATTTTCCATGAATAATGTCGTTTATTTCCGTAGTTTTTCTAGCAATAAAACTTTCTTTATCCCATTTTTTTTCGAATAGGGAATTTATTAAATTCAACAAGCTTCTAGTATAGATTTGGCAAGAAAACATGAATTGAATCGATTTCTCAAAAAGAACTTCTAGATTAAGCGACCCGGCCCAGTGGACTCAAAACGATTTTCAAGTATTCATAATTTTTACAAAAAGAAATTTTCCGATGAATAATTTTTGTAATTTAAAAACACTCTGGTGATTTACAGAACCTATATGCATTTTACTGTGTAGATGTACGCAAAAAGATTAGGATTTATACTTCTTAGTATTTGCGCTCATAAATTTGTGGTCTTTCCCGGAGTTGAACCGCCTTATGTAATTCCGCGACATTAAAATGGAGCAATTCCCTTATCGTGTGGAATTGGGGACTTTGGATAATTCAGTAAATTAATGTGTTGATATTTTCAGAGTCGGAGTGGTAGCAGGTTCTCTCGTGAGGTAGACAAAATTTACATGATCGTTCTGTTGTGGTGTTCACTTAACAATTTCAACTTACCCTTCTGGAATACATCAGGTAGTTATTTGTTTAATATATTCGATTTTTCCTATAGAAGAAACGAGCGACATTAAATGTAATATTACGTACGCATCTTATGATGACTATAAAGATATAGACGCCAAAGTACGTCCTGCTCAGGATGAAAGTACTCCACAAGACTCTGATAATGAAGAATACGGAGATGACAGTGATAGTGATAGAACTCATATTGTAGGTAACTCTTTTATCTCAAAAAATAAACAAGTTGACTAATATCAAAATCCCATCTTACGTCGTTAGGAAAGACAGCCGCAAAACAATGTTTTATAGGAACATTCAGGTCTAACTCGTTTCGCAAATCGAGAAATTGCTGCCACTACTTTCGTAAACCTCTTCTTGAAATTATTTAAACTGGACTAATGCTGAAGGAAAGATTGTTTACGCAAAAAAAATTGGAAGGAAAGGCATTCTTTCGAGCTAAGAAAATGTTGGAGTTTTGATATTAATAGGTAAACCAATCCCACAACAAGGATGTAATGCAAGTTTGGAGCAAAAATAATGGGAGGAAAATATTTAGCGTGATAATCAGTCGAAACAGATTTCAATACATACTTTATGTACTAAGGTTTGATAATGTAGGAGAAAGACAGAAAGAAACGAGCAGTATAGTAAAATAGCACCAATAAGAGAATGTGTTGGGTGGTGGAGCACTTATTTGCAAGAGCTCTATGTACCAAATTGGTGCATGATGGTGTAATAAGTAACGCATGGAAACTTGAAATTTATTCTGGAAAATAACTTTTCTACTTTCTACAACATAGGAAAGTTCTTGTTATTAAAAAACAATAGCAGGTACGATTCGGATAATCAGGCACATTATTTTTACCAATTTCTTTCACAGAGTGTAAAGTTATGAAGTGTATTCCACAGGTTTGGTTTTACGGACGACACAACAATTATTTTTTGTTGCCCAAATAAGCGTAACTTTATAACGTTACTTACAGTCTTAGTACTTTATACAATGAGAAAAATATTGATGACGGCCAGAAAATGAAAGCCTATACAATTCCCGACTACAATAAAACTAAACGAGGTGTAAATAACAGAAGGCAGAAGGATGGCCTCTTGTAGTTTTTTACAACATGCAAGATATCAGCACCATCAACGCATGGATATTATGGATGTTGTTAAAACCTACTGCATATATCGCACTGAAAAAGAGAAGGAATGCAAGGATCCTGAAAAAGGAGAAGAAGCCGAATCATCTACTAGTATGGAGCTTCCAGAAAAGAAGAAGAGGTGCAGTGCTCGTCCATCTTAATAAGATAGAAAAACAAGAACAATTTGACCACGTTACAAAAATAATGTGTGTAGTAAATACTCTGTAGTTATCTCCAAAAAATATATCCAACCAACCTATTATGTCTTAAGGTTTACAATATTTGCAATTACTATCATCTAAATATTGCGCTTCGGTTGATCCTAAATCTAAACTTAAGTGCACTATGCACATGTGAAATAAAATAAAGTTGAATCTATTCCTATTTGAAAATTATCACCAATTTCACTCCAAACACGTGAAGAAACTATACGGGTGCAGTAGATCCGCGAGATAAATGGCGATATGCCGATTTCGTGATAGACTGAGAGTTATTCTTATTAGAAAAAAATTGACGAATTTAGGATATCTCTCAAAAACCAGAAATAAAGCATCTGTGGAAATCAAATAACCTCTTTTATGAATTGCTACCTAGTTCTACTAACTACATATTTAAATCTCATGTTAATCACTGTGTCACTACATGTTGCTTGCTAAAGTTTTAAAATTAAAAGTGTGAAAAAATGTATATGTATTCAGAGAAAATATAATTGATTTTCAAAGAATGCTCTCTCCGTTGTTAATACACAACGCCATAACATAATAATAGCGCGGAAAGAGAAAGAAAAAATAGTTTAACTCAAAACATAAAGGATCAAAGAAACTTTAGTGAATGCTGTAATTATGAATTACGAAGGAAAAGAAAATAAACAAAATTTCTTAATTCAGTTATATGAGAAATTAATTACTTGAAGATACTGTTAAGTCACATACATATAAATGGATTAGATGTATTAAAAAAAGTTTGACGATTATTCAATACCAAGAAAAAGTTTAGTGTTTCAAAGGTATAAGTTTTTAGCAAAAGAGTGGAAAGATGGGAAAATAAACGCTTCTGTAACGTCTCTAAAAATATTAACAGAAGCTAGCTTTCGGTTAACTTAGATCAATGCTGTAACAAATGCATTTAGCGTGTAAATATGTTACATATATTTTTATCGTTTTTTTTTAAATGACGAGTATACGAATAGCAGTAAAGATCCTTATGATAGTATGCTGTTTTCTAGAATCCATCAGGATCGCTATCATACTAAAACTAAAGAATAAAATTATATTATTACTCTTATACATCACACTAAATATTCTGGTTATTTCCCCGATTCAACAAAGAAAGTCTATACCATTCAAGAAAAACATTCCTAGATAACTGCTTCCGTAGTATTTCATGATATCTATACATTCCATTACTTTAAAGTTTGTTGACAGAAGAGAATTTCCTATTTTCTACTTTTTCTTTGCTGAAGAAATACAACCAACACAATACCTTTTACGCTCAGAAAAATACAGATTTCAAATAAAAGAAATGATTCTTTCCGATTGTGAGTGTAGCTTTAAAAAATGCTTGAAGTAAATACGAGGAGTACCCGAAAGTCATCGAAATGTAGCGTCAAATAAATCTGCAAAATACCAGCATTTCATTCATCTCCATTATCTTCAAAATAATCTCCTTTTGATGGGCATGATTCAAGTTTCAGCAGTCTTTGGCTACCACTTCGTATGACAATTTTTCTAGGTTGGAGTTTCTTTGTTTAAAGGGACTGATCTCAAAAACAGCATTTTTGAATGAAAGTTACAATACCTTGTTATTTGAAGTATGATTCTGCTTATTTTCTGTTTGTTTGCATGGTGTTTGTAGGATTAATCTGATTAGAGTTGAATATTCATTCGGAATTGTTCCAAAAGCTTTTGAATTATTTTTAATTGTATTTTACTGCAAATTGTGACTACCTTGCCGAGTCTCGCCTTATATGGTATCTTGTGCAGTGGTCATTATATCAATCCCATACATCACGAGACCTTTTTTTTTAATATTTTGTTGCAAATTATTGCTAAATATATGAGCTATATATATAATCTTTTGTTAAATGGA
The DNA here is from genome assembly GCA_023509865.1 of Trypoxylus dichotomus. Taxonomy (NCBI): domain Eukaryota; kingdom Metazoa; phylum Arthropoda; class Insecta; order Coleoptera; family Scarabaeidae; genus Trypoxylus; species Trypoxylus dichotomus. The sequence goes on from CM042081.1 coordinate 28,495,621, forward strand.
GGTATAAAGTGCGTGAAGAAGTAGAACTATAAAGAAGTTAAATATATCCAAAAGAAAAAAAAAACACTAGCAATTATGTAACCTTTAAATACTTTTACTTTTCCATTGTATTTTTCAAGAGAGTCAAATTGTTTTACTTGACAAAAGAACAAAATTTCAAAGGAAGTATACTTTCATGCTTCAAATAGTTATTTTTGTCCATTGAAAATAGAAATATCCTCTTCTTTTGCTTTAATAAGATGACTTTTTTAAGTCAACAAAATATTATTATTTATAAGTGTTTCTTTGTGTGTAAAAAATATTTACTTGGCTGTATTCAAATATTTTTTTAGCACAACTCATATTTTTCCAATAAAAAAATTCGTAATCCGAAATACTACAGCTTGTATAGCATTTAGTGCAATCATAGCTACATAGATGTGAAGTCTAACGTAAAATACCAGATAATAGGTTATCACTCTACACTTAAATAATGACTTGTACTTTTATTCCAACATTAACTGAAATAAATAAACAGATTTTACGGTAAAACGAACAACATTTTACTTCCATTAAAAATTTTTCAGTTTTTCCTCATTCATCCACCACACTTAATCATTCTGGCCTTCATCTAAAACATCGCAAACGCTCTTTAGGAACTGGTAAATGTTACTACAAAAATCTCTTGCCACGTCCATCTGTTATATCTTCAATTAGCATTTCGTATCGTCTTCCTTTCCTCGCGTCGTTTTTTAGTATCTTTTCGCCTCTTATACGCAGGTACCTCTCGCACGTTCGTACGCTATAGCGCACTCTTTTAGAAGATCCGCCGTTTGCTAATCCCCAGCATACATTTCGTATAGATATAGAAGTAAAACTAGGTCAACGTTTGGATATAGGCGTTGGGGCATCGCTGTGTATGTGTGCGATGGGTGCCCAAATACGCGGTTGACGTCATACCGATGACGTATCTCGCCATTGCAAAAGATTTGCGTAGAAATCAATAACAAAGTGTTGTAAGTTTGAGCGGAGAACATGATGGGTTTAGATGTAACGCAGGGGGATCTGCATCTATGCGCGAATGAAATATATTATTTATTGTAGGATTGTGATGTTGTAATTCAACGGCTAAAGCTTGAAGCGTTAGCCAATACGTGGGAGAGAATGAACTATGTAGGCTCATTTGCTCGACGATAATAACAATAATATCGTCTACATGATATAAGTAATGCATACAATTACATTCTGCGCAATCATGTAAAAATATACACACATGTGACATGTTTTTGTCATAATAGTTTCCCTCAACACAATGAGTACTTATATGTATGCTTGAAACAAGTGTATCTTTCTTGGGACAAGTAAACAGCCTATTTGTATACGAATAAGAAAATAGTTACTTCAAGCGACAAACTTGTGTACTAAATAAAATAATGCATTTGCTCAAGTGTTGAACAAATTTCTTAACATATACAGCTGTTATAATAATTGATATAAAAATTAGAAAACTGTTAAAGGAGGTACCAATTTGAAATTATGTCTTACATTTACTTCCATTTATATTATTTACACTCTTTATTTTGCAATACTACCTAATTTTGCTGCGGAAAAAACATCAAATATCAACCTGTCAATTTTATAATAAATTACAACACCTACTAATATAAAATTTATTATATTTAAACGTAGAATGGATTATTTTACGTAATGATGAAAGTCCTCAAAGAAATGTTGAAAGAACTGAAATTTGTTACACTATGTGCATCGTATGATGACATGGTTACTACATATGGAACAACGAGGAGGGTGCAAAAAAATCTTGTGTGGAAGTAAAAGGTATTGCATTTTCAAATTCATTCAACCCTTGGTCCACGTGTCCTCTGCTATATCAAGCGTAACCAAATATGCAATGGTATTTTGTCGCGGAAAGTTGATAATGTGATTTGATGTAATGTTATTACGTTCATGTAATATAATATCGTAACCATGCAGCAATACATAATCAGAAAATTTTCTTACAAAGATTTTATGTGCGAAAATTATATTCATCAAGAGGTTGTAATATTGATGTACTTTTCTTCGGTATTGTTAATATTTTTACGTGTTTATTGTTCTTTAATATAGCATGACGGTGGTCGTTCCACGAGTCCAAGAACAAAATGCTATGAACTCTCACATTTGGCAAATACACATCAGTTAACCAGTGCTAAAATGTTTCTTTTTGTTAATTTATCAGATGTAGATGTTGTTAAGTGAACATCCCACGCTCGAAACAAAAACTGTGATACACGCTGACCGAAATTAATTTCTTTAAGGGCAATGAATAGAGGTGAGAACAGTCTTCCTTAAGCTGATATTGTTGGGAATATGATACGAGGGTCACGCTATATATTCTGAGATGCCATGAAACTAGAGAAATTAGAACTGGCAACACTGCATTTTTGAATACTTAAGTAGTAAGCTCTGACTGTCAGTTGAGTCGGTGCTTTCACAGAGCAACCGTGATACATACGATCTGTCATTGAAGCATGGACTACGATTTTAAGGTCGGTTTAAGTGAACAACAAAGTCTTGAACAATTGCAACTCGCATTTTGTGATGAAAGTCCTTCACGCACAAAGTGAGACGTATGATCGACGAAGATCCAAGATGCACCTATCAAGCGATTGAGACAATTCTTAGCGTTGGATCCGCAACAGCAAATTCAATTTTACGGGATCATCTTCGAATGAAAAAAAATGTTACTCATTGGGTGCCATACACGTTTAACGATTTCCAAAAGGCAAAGCGAATAAGAATCGCTCGGGAAACGTTCGGAATGTAAAAAAAGTGGTGGGCATCGTATTCTGTTTAAAATAGTAATAGGTAATGAAACTTACATCGCGCTTTACGATATTCATACCCGCTAGGAGAGCCGTGTCTGGATCGACAAAGATGCACCAATACCAACAATGGCCAAAAAACAAGTCAAGAAAGTACGCAGTTTTCTCTCGTAGTACTGGATTAGCAAAAGAAACAGTCACAACAAACTGATACGCCGCAAAATCTTGACCTGCAATTCTTAAGTCAGTCAACATTGGCGCGTTAACGTTACATCACGGCAATGTATCGTCACGTAGTGCACAGCAGACAGCTGAATTGTTACGTGAAAATAATATGAAAGTCATTGGGCATCCACCCTATTCATCTGATTTGGCCATGTGTGATTTCTGGTTGTCCTTTAACCTACAGGAATATTTACGTGGTCGACGTTTCACGACGCAGAATAAGATAGATGCAGCAATTCATCAATTTTTTGAAAGCATTCCAAAAGCTTCAAGTTTTTACGTTGTGGAAGCTTCAGTTACAAAAGTGCATTGATGCAGGAGGTGATTATTTTGAACATAAATAAAATCATTTTCTTTAAAAAGACTTGTAGTTTTTTTGTATTTCAAAATATATGGCGTACAACTGTTGTAACAGTTTTTACTTCGTGCACAGTTAAAGTGCGACCGAAATGTAGCTCGCCATTAAAACACACTCATCGGCAACAACCTGTCCTGTAAAATGTTTCGCATTATTAACGTAAGTTAAGGCATTTTCCTTCAATTGCTTGGAGTCTATACTATATGAACACCTAATAAATTTATTTATTTTTCTTGAAACTGTTTTGTAAGCTATCTTAAAATTTGAAATACAGTGTCGTGGTGCTTTAAAATCCTCTAAACCAATGCCTATGTTAGCTGAACATCCAAATCATCAATAATGTCACCTGAATTAATACTATTTACAAATTTATAACACACGAATTGACGTTAGTAGCAAATTCTCGTCGCATACCACCTATGTTTATTGCTTCTTCCATTTCGAAATAATAAAAAATTAATAATACTATAGAATAATACAAGCAGGAATAAATCATCGCCATGTTACAATATTGCTTCACCATTTACCTGCGCAATTGTTGCATAGATGACATTTTGCCAAAGATGTTTCTCTGTGTCCATCAAGAAGGTTATCTTTTATTATGTTGTGCAATTCGATTTCATTAGTATTGGTGTCCCATTATTGTTATTGGCAACTTGAAATGTTACCATCAGCAAACCAATTACATTTATAAAAATTATGGCGACCATTTTCAACACTATAGGTCCAGCAACCAATATCTACTAATAATCCCAAGTGTGGTGACCTGTATATTTACGATTTCCTTGCCTCATTTCTCCTTATCTTTTTTTTGGAGGATAGTAGTATGGTTACTGTTTACCTGTCGAATGATGTTTTCCTTGATAACCTATGTATATCCCTTCGGTAACCTAAATACCTAAATAACCTAATCTCATGAGACCAATACGCTAAATGTAATTAAAAAGACATTTTACGTTACTGCAAAACTGGTTTTGCACTGGGTAAGACGATCATTATGCTTGACATTATTTAAAGTCTCCACTTCAGCAAAAGGAATGTTTGTGAAAATGTAGTATATTTCACTTTTTCTCTTAATAAAACTCATTCAAACAAACAATTTTTGTCATAAAATTTCCTCTAGCTCTTACAGATAGTGAGTTATGTACATAGGCAAAATGAAAAATTTCTAATTTTCAAAAATTCATTTCACCAACTCAGCGTTTTTCCGCAGAAAAAAACATGTTCCTAAAGTTCCATAATTTTTTGAATTTCCGGGTTCACGATCGTCCCTTGTAAGTACGAAAACAGAGACCAGTTTTTGTTTAGGCCAACTCATTTATCAGATCATATGTTGATGTTTCTCTTATTACGCGTTTGTATCATGAAAACATGAAGAGCGCTTATTAAATCCTCTTTTTATCCAAATATATATTCATGCCATAAGTAAGCAATGGGATGAAGTTTTCTTGAGCATATCTATTCTTCTGCATCACTTCTGCATAATTATAAAGGATGAAGATAAAGTACACTAGGGTAACAGAATAAAATAGACACTTACTAATTAAAAAAAATATTCTATTCTCGTTATATATACAAAATATTTTAAAATTTTTAAATTAGACTAATATTTTGTCGATCCACCTTTACTTGCATGAAGTGCTGCGAGTCGTCGTGACATAGAATCTATTAAATGATTAATGGTGTCTTCTGGAATATTTAACCACTCTTCTGTAACAGCTGCCACGAGTTCTTCTTTATTGCTGGGTTTTCGGGGTCGTTTCACCATATTTGTCTGGATTATGTGCCAAACATTCTCTATCGGATTCATGTCTGGTGATTGGCCTGGCCATGGTAAAATCCGAATCCCCTGTTCCTCTTTCCATGTGGTTGTTGTTCATGCTTTGTGGCAGGGTGCTCCATCCTCCATAAAAGTGGCGTCATCTTTAGATAAAATGGCGTTGTCGAATATCGGTAGTACTCCGTCTGTTAATATTTGGATATATTTTGCCGCATTTATATTTCCGTCGCAGATTACTAATTGCAATCTTCCACCATACCATATCGCGCCCCACACCATGATGTTCACACCGCCGTATTTCACCGTCTGATACAAAAGTTTGTCGTCCAGTTGCTGTGACGAACGTCTCCATACCCACATACGACCACTATCACTGAATTGGCAGTATCTGCTTTCGTCTGAAAAAATAACAGACCGTCAAAATTCTTCGGGCTTCGTTCGCATTTCGATTGCCCAAGCCATTCGGCGCCCTTTTTGAAACGCCGTAAGGAGAGGTTGTTTCTTTGCCACCCTTTTACACATCCCCACACTGTGGAGGTATCGCAGAACGGTGCGCTGACTTTTCTGTGAAGTTGCCGCAAGCTCAGCTGTACTTTTTCGCGGTTCTTTTAACACTTAGCGTACAAGCACCGTTTTACTTCTTTCAGAAGGTCCGGCACGACCTGGTCTCGGCTCCACTGTTGTTTTTTCCTTGCGTTTAAATTGTGTAATCACACGGTTAACTGTGGATAACGGAATATTTAAAAATTTACTTATTTCACGTAGCAAAGCGCCGCGTTCACTCTGGCCAACGATGCGACCCCGGTTGAAGTCGCTAATATCACTCGAACCTTGTAAGCGGGGCATAGTTGTAACGATACTAAACTATGACGAATTCCTTCCGATACATCTACCCCTACCCTAATGACAAGAGAAAGTTCTTAATTCGTTCTTAGAATTTAGCTGTTTAGATATTTATACCGCTTTACCTGGTGTCTATTTTATTCTGTCACCCTAGTGTATAACAAACCTAAAGTACAAATTAACTACCAACTACCAAGAAAGTAGAGATACTGCTTTTTAGTTTAGGACGGCAGTATATATGTACATATTTGCTTGTAATGCAACATGTTGACAATTGGCAATTCTACTACTACCAATAGTATTCTTTTGTTTGTATACAAGTGGTCAGTGAAAAACATAAGAAAACAAATATTTACATCGTGCATACTGAATTAACCAAGTGAAGAATAGGTTTCAAAATTTCCATAATGTAATAAATTACTTTTGATTCTGAAATCCTAATATCCTGGTAAATTTTATATGAAGACAAACTTATTACAAATGCTGAAGGACTACAAAAAATATCATCTACAGATATTCCAATGAGTTTAATAATTCAAATTTTATCTCTCTTTCCGTTAAAGACTCAAAGAAAATACAAACACATTATAGAATTTGGAATCTTTTTGATTCAAAATTGTTTTATAACATATCTATAGATCTTTAACTTTTCTTCTTTTTTAACTTTTGTTTGACCTTTTAATTCTGTATTACTCTTATCATTTTGTGATTTTTGTATTGTATAGCGTTTTTTTATGTTTGATGTTTCTAGTTTTTGTGACTCGTAGTATTTTCTAATTTACTTAGTCATAATACCATATGATCGATTAGATTTATCCTGTAGCAAGCTACGAAATTTTTCTTCTCTGAACTTAAGTTGATAGAATATCGTTAAAAATGTGTAAATTAACTTATTCTATTTTGTGGCGTCAGTGACAGCCAATAAACCAATACAGTACATATGGTAAATGTATTCTATTTGTCTTTGTCAAATCACTACTCACTACCAACAAGATATTTCGAAGAAATAATTTCATGGCTTGCTAGGGGCTAAATTTATATGATCATATAGTATATAGTTCATTTGCTGTTCTTCATTTTACAGGAAAAACTTTTTTATTAAATGTTTTATCTTAATAGGTATATTTTCTTTTTCGGTAAGTGGATTAATTTGAAATCAAGCTTCTACTTTAATTTTATTTACGTAACTCTGCTGATCAGTTAGTGTCTATTTAACCCGAAAAAATATTTAAACTGATATGTATAGTTTTAAATTTCCTTTTATAGAGCAGCGGTAAAAGCAGCTAGGGTTATCGAAGTAATCGATGCTGATATTTTTTCCTTCGTCCTTATGGTTGACATTCTCACATTTATATTGTTGTCGTCAATTCTCTCTGATATTTGTCAAAATGATTTGGAATTATTTTGTGAATCTTTGGGCAGTATTTCTTCTTGAGGTGATTTTAACCGTTCCCCAGTTCACAAATAATATTGTCACCTCCCAGGCCTTCCTCGGTTAGGTTGATATACAGTTCCCTTAATCTATTGCAATAAAATACTATAACCAATCGTAATAGTCGTTTGCTGAATCTTCATCTCGTAGATCTCTACCACCTTCCACCACACCTCAGTTTTCTTACTTTATCTTATTCTTCAGTTCCTAATTTTCCATTCAAGAATAATATAAGATACAATCTACGAAAAGCTAACTCCAACAAATTATATACTGACGTTTAATACGATGTATATATAGTCCCGTTGAAAGTTTCTATAACACTAGAAGAAATATTTGAGTCTGCCATACTAAAATGTTCAACCAATAACAAAAACATCGATATCCTTCCTGGTTTAATGAAAATGTGATGCATCATCTAAAATTAAAAACACGTTATAGAACTCAATGAAAAGTTATAAAAAAATTTCTTTCAGCAAAATTTTAAGACTGGTGACGATTTCATTTCAAGTATTATTGTGCGCAAGATATGCTTTAGCTAAGCCTTTAGCATGTAGCATGTACCTATCCATTAGAACCGGTGATTTCCGACGGCGTTGGCGAAGAAGAAGAATTTGTTCTGTTTTCAAGAACGATAACAAGTCACAAATTGAAAGTTGCAGACCAATTTCGATACTCTCCAACTTTGCAAACACGAAGGCTTCCATTGCCTTTACCAACATAGACTTGTTCGTGGAAGATCAATAGCAACAAATTTGGTGACGCTAACACAGTCCGTTTGTAGATAGATATGATCTACACAGATCTTAATCGAGCATTCGATACCAAACTTATTCTACTTCTATTAGATTTAGTTCGCTCTTACTTAAACTTCTCTATTCTTACCTAATAAATAGAAGCAACTATGTAATTCACATTAGTTATAAATCGTTGGAGCTTTGTTCTATACCTGGTGTCCAACAATCTTCAAATTTAGGACCATTATTATTTATTTTGTACATTAATGATCTGCTTGCATTCTTGGCATGCCCTGTGGTTGCTTATGCCAACGATTTAAAAATGTTGTCTTCCATCAGAATCTGGAATGATCCCTTTTATCATCTGCAATATAATTTGCATCGCGACATCAATTACAACGTGCTATTGGATAAATATGGAGTCCATTCTTTAAATCGTCTTTAATGTTTCTAGAATTTCATCCTGTTTTCTCTCACGTTTTATTATCTTTTCCTGGGGGCCAATCTTTTTCAATTTCCCCCACTTGTGCAGCAATGAGGGCGGAATGAGGGCTTCACTGAATCAATTCAAATTGAAAAGATCGAGGATTTTGTAGTAGTGGTTAAACAGAGCTTGAATTTTAACATACAACCGCCCTGCAGAATAGCATGCGTATCTCTCGACTTTGTTAACTTATAGAAATCTTACTTCATCCTTGTCTTACTCACAATTACGGCCATCGACACGTCGAAAGTGCTGCACAAGAAGATGATATAGCTCGAAGCACCAAATGCTGACAAGTATGTCAAGTTAAAATAGTTTGACCTAGCAAATTATATGAGATGGTGCTTCTCACGTTAGTATTTTGTATAGACGTTCCTTCGAAAGATCGGCGAGGTATATTTTTTAGTAAAATACCGCAGTAAACTTTACTTAATTCAATGCAAACCGTATACGCCAATTTACTATTTAAACTGCAACCTTAGAAATTGAATTGACTATGTATCAAGAAGTTAGTTGATCAGACTGTTTGTAATTTTGTTGAGAGCTTTCTAGCCAAGTTTAGTAACATCTAAATTATCCTCAAATCTAGTATTAATACTATAATGATTATTGTAATTAAAATAATTATTATAGCATGAGAAAATGACAAAAAAATACTACCTATAGTTTAAAATTTATCCATAAACAAACATTACTTGTTGTCAAAGGAAGAGAATTCTATACTCATACTGCATCTCATAGATAAATTTCCTGTGTTGAAACGAAACACCTATATAAACTAGAAGAGCGGATTTGCTACAAGAATACGTAGGGTCTAAACTGCAGGCAACATCCCGATCAATATTGAAGTCTACCATGTTATGCCTTATTCAGGTTACAATATGTATGACGGATACACGGGTTACGTTCTCGCATGAACGCGGAATACCTTTACTGACTTTTATTTCCTTATATAAAACATAGTTCATTCACTAAGGAATACGTATATCTCTTAATTTGAAAAAAAATGTTCGATTTTACCGTATTTAATAATTACACCTCAAAACTTACCTAGACGTTTTTAATCATGTTTTTCCACGATCTGCATAAACAATTCTCCGTTTCTTTCAGTTTGCAATTTCGTCGTGCATGATCGCTGCTTGAAGACGGTCGTTTCACCATGTTCGAGCACTGCACCGAGTTTGATAAAGGTAAGGCGCCAAACATCAATAATTCTTATATCGTTACATTGTTGTTTTGAAAGAAAAAATGAAGAAAAAGAAATTATAGTATTCGAACATAATCGACAAATTTTTGTATCATTCTAGAACCCAGTGGCGCACTGTTGGTCGGAAACAGTACATCATAAGCGTAAATTCTGCAACGTCTGTAGGAAAAGATTGGACGACAGCGAAGCTATACATTGCGAAAGTGAGTTTAAACAACAGAGAGTGTTTTTAGTAGTGTACGATGTAGAGGGTTCGGATACTTTAGTACAGTAATGTAGCAGAAGTTGATCAAGTTAAAAGTTGATTGTTTAGAACGTAATTTGAAATTTAAAAGATTGTTGGCTTGATTAGTACTTCAATATATCGTTTTAATTTTGGGTAATTTGATTTTGTTACATCTTATCTGCTGTGCTACTTATCCGAAACATTTAACATTATGAACCTAATAAAGTCAATTTGCACCTTACAACGCATGTCTACATTTCCAACAATACTTACTTATACTTACCTCTTTTTTCTGTTTAATCTTTCACTATGACTAATATCCAAAATTCTTCCCATTAATTCGTTACTGTTTTCTTAACCCTTACTATATTCTTCTTTTGCGAATTCCGCATCGTCAACTCTTCCCACTCATTCTAATTTTATAGCTTTCTTTTCCTTCTTGCAGTATGCGAGTATTATGTGCACATTGAATGCCAGGATTTCGCCGTTCCTGACTGCAAAGAAAACGCCACCTATTTGCCGGGGAAGAGCCTCGTATTGGTACATCACGAACATCATTGGCGAGAAGGCAACCTCCCTAGCAATTCGAAATGCGCGCTCTGCAAGAAGACCTGCTGGACTTCGGAATGCCTGTCGGGATACCGATGCGAGTGGTGTGGGATAACGGTGAGGAAAATTACATTTTCTAAGTTTTCTTTAAAAGCGACGAGGAATTCCTTATGTAGATATAGGGAGTCTTTTATATAAATCGTGTATTTATGGGTGTTTCTTGGGGTTATCGTGTTTGGTAATTGGTTAACAACGTGCGAGATAATATAAAATTTTTAAATAGAAGATGGGTAATAGGAGGTGTACCTTTATGACAGGATTGTATGAATAAAATCAGTATTTAAACCGTGATTTAGTTCATGTACTGTACAGTTTCTTTATTTCCTTTTCCTTGTCTTGACGATTACAATTCATTTACTTTCATTTTTACCGTGACAAGTTTTCCAATGATTTTTAAGCACACGCTTACCGGCGGGGTCCAGTGGACACAAAACTATTTTCAAAAGGTTTTTTCTAATTTGCGGTAGAGCTATTGCATATAATTTGTGCAAAAAGGAATTTTTCTGATAAATAGTTTTTGCTATGTAAAAATACTTTCGTATTTACTGAATGTGTTCAATGAACCCATGTAGCTTTTACTGTATCAACATACGTAAAGGGATTAAGTTTTGTACTTAGCAGTCATTTGTTCGTAAATTTGTCAACTTCCCAGGAGTTGAACCCCTTTGTATGCAATTCCTCGAGTTTAGTAAAATTGGGAAATCCTCCAACTATGTGGAATTGGAAACATTGTGCTAATTCAGCACTTATAGGCTGTCAGTATTTTCCGAGTCGGTATGGTGACCAGTTCTCTCGTGGTGTAAGCAAAATTTACGTTTTCGTTCGGTTGTGGTGTTCAATTTACTATTTCAACTTTCTTTTTCTGGAAAAGCTACTTGCAAGTTTGATATCTGCGAATTTTTCTACATTTAGTTTTTGCATGTTACCGAAAATGACAGAAAAAGTGCAACTCTTCTATTACAGCAACTAGAGGCGATAGCAGAAGAAAAAAATTATGTGCCAAATTGATGTATGACGGTTGTTGAACAACTCGAACTTTCAGATGAAGAAGCCGTTTTGACAGTATATTTCATCAAATTCAAATTTTGAGCTGTTTGTGACAGTCTAATAAGCAATGTATGGAAACTTGAAATTTATACTGGAAAATACCGTGATAAAAGAGAAAGGAATATCATTTGTGATAATATTTTGACTTCCTATAACCTAAAAAAGTACTTCCTATCAAAAAAATCTAACAATAATTGGTACGATTCATAAAAATAAGCCTGTATTGCCAGTTTCTTTCACAATGTCTAAAAATCGTGAAGTATATTCCATAAGGCTTGGTTTTACGGACGACACAATGATTACTTTATATTGCACAAAGAAAAGTAACTTTGTAACTACTACTTTATACAATGAGGAATGGGTGTATGACGGTTAAAAAAATAAATCCGGAGACAATTCTCGACTAAAATAAAATAAAAGGAGGTGTGGATAACACGGACAAAATTACACGATCATATACTGTGAGAAAGATCACACATCAGACGATGGCTTCTTGCAGTCTTTTACATGCTACATATCAGCGCCGTCAGTGCAGACATATTATGAATGTTATCGAAATCTATTGCATGTATCGGATTGAAAGAGAAAAGAATTTTCTGATCGTCTTAGGAAAGGAACTACGAGAATACAAGGATTCCGAGGAAGGAGAAGAAGCCATCTGCTAGTATCGACCAAGTGCAGCACTTGACCATCTTCAAAAGGTAGAGAAACACGAACAATTTGTGCACACGTTGTAAAAATAATGTGTATGGTGAACACTAATTATTCCCAAAAATGTATCTATCCAATCTACAATGTCTTAAGGTTTGCAATGTTTATCACTACTATTTAATATTAGCTCGTTAGCTAGTTTATTCTAAATATCTTTTCTAATCTTAAGTGGAATAAATGCGAACTAAAATAAAATAAATCTATTTTTATTTGAGAATCATCCTCTATTTCGCTGCAAATACGTGATTAATTCATTTAGAAAAACAGGGCCCGGCATTCGATTTTTCCATGGTCCAGCGTGAGTTTTGCAAGTTTCGACACGTTCGGGAAAGGATATAATACTCTTTTATGAAAAATAAAATAGTATGCTTCTACAAAAGATTTAAAATAAAGCAAAAATATCATGTTTTTTACCAACTTTCGTTTATATATACAAAAAGTGCCTTATTTTTGAAGTTATTTTGCATATTTAAGTGATCTTCGTCCTAATTCTACTTCCTCCCTCTTTTCTATTGCAGTGTCACGCGCTGTGTCACATAAACATACCACAGGAGTGCACGTTTGGGATCCTGGAACCTATATATTTACCACCGCACGCCGTGAGCATTCCAAGGACAGAGGTACCTATGGAAGCAATCATTGGGGTCCAGGTCCGGCGAAAAGAGACCATGTCCCGTGAGTACCCTTTCTTCATCTATTGGCTTTCCTTTTTTTTTTTGGTCGATAATTGTATTATACTTGTACGCACAAGTATGTTAAGTTAACACCGAAGATTTTGATAAAAAAAACTTGATCCTAGCGAAAGATTTAAGGGAATATTTTAACTGTTTGTGAAGAGTCAATTGTATAAGACGTTTTGAGATTATGGAGAATTTGGAAAACTTAATTGCTGCTAAAGATATAACTACAAAGATGATTTGGGACACACCGGTTAACTTCGCCCTACTTTTAAAGATTATTCAGTAAAGATACGTTTTTATTTAGTGAATTTAAAAGAGTTAATATTAAGATATAAGTCTTACTGATACTGTAGTCTATGGATAACCTACTCGTAAATTTCCCGCGAAAATATATTTCTAATGACTTGAATCTACAGTTAATTATTTGCTTAAATTGGTATCCAATTTTTTAATATCATACGAAGTAAACTATTAGTATTTCGTATTTAGGGTTCATTTTGTAGCATTTATTGACCCGATTTCAACAACTATAACTTGCTATCTTTTGACGATTGACAAGTTCAAGTATCCAGCAGGCTGATGGTATTTTATTCAACTCGTCTTCATAGAAAAATAAGAAAGATGACAATCAAATATTTTTGAAACTCCTGCGGTTGTATTTCCTTATGTAAACATATATTTTTTTCTGTGGATTATATTATTACAATGAATGTATCCCAAAATATATTATCTCAAAATCAAATTAGGTAAGATTTTATTTTGCAATATTACCATTTCTAATTTTGTCGCTAATTATCCTATAATTGCCATTTTTTCATTTACATCAACATGTAGTTTGTCAAGGAAATAAGCTATTATAACTTGATACTTCTAAAATAATTCAGAAATAATATCAAATTTTCCAAATCAATAGAATTAGTGAGACAAATTTTCGAAATATTACTTCGAAAAAGTTCTTCATATCATTAAACTTAACTTCTTCTTTGAGGCTATCATATCTAAGGAATCTATGGGGTTGTATGTAAGTAGAGATTTATTTTAAAGCATCTGATGAACTGATTTCGAATTAGATGATCCTTTTTTCTAATTTACTTCTGAGAATGTTTTTTTCACCGATATTTCGCGTCTAATTAGATGCTTCATCTGGGCTAAGAAGGAAAAATAGTGGATTGGGAGAAATGTATCTTTGAGAATGCAGTCCCCACCGTACCAGCTTCTTCAAGTTTTGTAATGGTTTTTTCGAATAGTTCGAATGTCATGGAGAACTGTATTTTCTATACTTCCTTATGCAATAATCAAAATATTGCTTTGAAAACTGGAAAATCTTATTTTTTCGCTTACTTATACATATCTTGACAAGCAGAACGGTATACAGTGTTGATTCTATCCTCTTTGTCGCCCGGATTTCAATCAGAACAATCTTTAAGCTTTCTTCTCTAATGGTACGTAAATTTAAACGTCTAGAAGATTCTTTGTTTATTTTCTTTGTAGTATTTTGAGATTAACTTGCTCCTTCCAGGTGTTTCGGGGTCTACCTATTCTGTTTTTGCCCTCTGTTTTGGCTTCAAATATCCTCTTTGTGATTCGATCTTCTTCCATTCTATGTAGATGTCCAAGCCATCCCAGTTGTCTCTCTTCTATGATTATTTCTATTGGCTTTATATTTAGACTATTAATGATTGTCGTGTTTCTGACTCTGTCTCTTCTAGTTACTTTTTCTATTCTTCTTAGGAATCTCATTTCCATGGCCGTAACTCTGCTTTTGATTCTATTCGTAGTTATCTATGACTCACTACCATATGTTAATGTTGGTCTGACCACTCTTTTATACACCTCTGTCTTTATTTTTTTGATATTTCTTTTTTATCCAGAAACGAATTTCTCAATATGTTATATATTTTTGCGGATTTCCCTATCATACAAATATACCACTATACCAAAATCAAATTTGGTTATTGAAGTAAGATTTTATTTCGAACCATTACTATCTTTAATTTTGACACTGATTATTATATAATAACCATTTTCCTGTTTAAATCAACATGTAGTCTGTCAAGGAAATTATCTACTACAACTTTTAAACAATGATATCTGCAAAATAGGTTAGAAATCAGCGGGACTGGCGAGAGAAATTTTAATGTGGAAATACTACTTTGACAAAGCTGTTGGAAACGTTAAATTTGGCTCCTTGTTTGAGCTCTTTATATCTGCGGAACCAATAGAGTTGTACAGCTGTATGGGCAAGTAAAGATCTATTTTATAGTATCTGATGAGTTGATTTCGAGTTATAGTTACGATTGAAAAATGGCGAAAGCAATGATTTAACTTAAATTAGATTCAATACCAAAAACAATCGCCCCTGGAAAATTATTATTCAATTTCAATTTTGAGACATAAAAACCTTCGAAGGGTATTTGGTACGTATGGAATATCCGTCTTTCGCCTAAACAATTCATATTCTAAGTATTCCGCGTGCTGAATATCTCAAACGTACACATAGAGTTGTCAACTTGATTCTGACGACCTTATGAATGGGTGTTTATCTGTGTGGAAGCTTCGTTTGTTCCCCCCGCCTCTTCGCATCTACAAGCAAGCCGCATTCCCCTTTTTCTACCGTCGAACCTGTCATCTGTTTCTGCGTCCCTACACCCCTCGCCTCACCCCGTCCCTCGCCGCGGCCGCCAAACCAACCAGTTCCGATTTGGGAACAATTCTAGAAGCCCGGCTTGACGTTTTGTTTCATCGGCCACCTCCGTCGCCGTCTACGTCGAGGTATCTCGGCGGTTGGTAGCACTGTATGTATGTACGCGTCTTATCTAAGCGGCAGGCCTTCTAAATAACGGAAATATCGACGGCGCTTCCGCTTCTCTAAAACCGACACGCCAGCTATGTAGCCCAGCTACGTGTATATATATATATATATATATATATATATATATAGTGAGACAGTTGGCACGCCTGAATACGGCGATCTCTTCCACCTACCTACCTATCTATGTATCTCGCAACGTTTGCTATCTTTGTCCATTCCCCTCTATCAAATAGACCTTTCTGTCCCTTGCTTTTCCCCTCCCTTAAACTCCTTCAATCCTCTTGCTTTCTCGTATAACTTTATCATCCTTCTCCTCGATACCCTGCTTTCCAGATCCCTTTTAGTTCTGCTTCTGTATGTTGCTACGTATATATAAGCTTGTATGGTTGCTGGATATTGTAACAAGACGGGTTTGTCTCGATGGAAATTGATTAGTTACGCGAATTTTATACATTAACAGACGGCGCTCGTGTAGCGAACTATCTTTAGATAAAATAAAAATAGAATCAACTAGAACTCGTAATAGATAAAGATTGCAGAATTAGTATCAATTTTGTGAATCTGACTGCATGAAATAGCTTTTACTTACACCACCCAGCCATAAAAAGCAAATGACGTTTTATAAAACTTTCAAGTTGTCAATACTAAATTGAGCGTGGTAATGGTGTACAACTGTTGAACCTGTAATTTTTATTTTATTAGTAACGCTTACAATTTACTGAGTTTGTGTGGCGAACTATCTTTAATGAAATAAAAATGGGATCAGCTAGAACTTGTGGTAGATGAAGATTGCAGAAGTAGCGTCAATATTGTGAACCTGACTACAAGAAGCAGCTTTTACTTGCACCATCCAGCCATTAAACAGTCAATACCAAATTTGGCTTAGTAACATTGTAGAACTGTACTATCCAAGGAAAATATTTGGCGCGCCAGATTCAAATGAATTGCAAACTATGTACATCTAGTTACTACATAAAATATTTTTCCTCCATTTCAGTCTGGTTTTCGAAAATATAGTTGCGAGACAGCATTATTACGTACTGTTGATGATATCTTGAGCGCAAGCGATAACAATGAAGCTACCCTACTTGTACTGTTTGATTATTTAGAAGATGTGCTAAACTATGACGTGTTGCTTGCAATTTTATGCTATACTGGGGTAAACAATTTGTTTCTTCAAGTTTTTTCTAGCTTGGAGATCTCAAGATGTGACCTGGAATGAGAAAATTTCCTCTGCTTTACCGCTTCGTTCAGGGGTAGCACAAGGATCCATTGTGGGACCTCTTGTTTGTAATCTACACCAGCGATAACTTCACGAATATTACCTCTATGTACCATCTGTATGCGGACGATATTTCCTTTCAACCCGTCGAAATACACTTAACTGTAGCGCAACTTAATGAAGATATTAACTACTTAATCAGAACAACTGCTAAACACGGCCTAAAGATAAATCTAAACTTGAAGAAATGTATTCTTCAGTTTTGCCAAAGAAAAAAATGAAGACGTCACTGACTGGTGTAGCCACAATTATTGTTAAGGACACCGTGCCCCTGTCGAAACAGCCAAGAATTTAGGTATTCTGTGTGAGACAAAGCTAGAATTTATAGACCATATTAATAAAATGATAAGAGCAACTTATTGTAATCCCAAGTTCCGATGTGGATGCTGAGAATGTGTTAAGCAAAAGCATCGCGGTCTTCTTTGTAACAGTCTCGTTCTGTCTCACTTCAATTATTGCGAAGCTCTACATGGTTCTTCTATTCATGCTTTGGAAGGACAGAGAATAGAGTGAGTACAGAATTCATGTCTTAGGCTGATGTTTGGAATCAAGAAATACAACAGAATTACCTACACATTCAAAAAGGTTGGATGACTTAACATTCGTTACAGAACTTTTCATGCAATGTGTTTATACGATAAAATTATGACTTTCAAGCAGCCTCTCTATTCGTTCAACAAAATAGAATTCAGAACATAACAATATACAAAATTATGATAATTAAGAAAAGCATAATGTTTCTCAAATACCTATAAATATAAATAAAATTATCCGAAAAATCTCAAACTAAAAAAAAACTACGATTCCTTATTTAGTTTATTAATTCATATTATAAAATGACATAATAAATATAGTTATATATTCATAAAA
This sequence comes from Trypoxylus dichotomus, assembly GCA_023509865.1. NCBI lineage: Eukaryota > Metazoa > Arthropoda > Insecta > Coleoptera > Scarabaeidae > Trypoxylus > Trypoxylus dichotomus. The sequence goes on from CM042081.1 coordinate 28,513,725, forward strand.
TCTGTTACATTTAGTAAATATGTATCTTACAGCACATGTAAATGTATGTAGGTATTTTTAAAATTATAATTCCTCATGAAATTCCCATCAATCCATTTCAGGATCTGAACTATTTAAAAGTACAATAAATTGTTATTATTCTTCTGTTAGCTGTTTTTTTTTTCGATGCACTGCTTTTCAACTTTTTTAATATGTTTACACTCTCCAGAAGCAACGCTGCATTAATGAAGCTCTTTTCACCACCAGTATAACATATAATCCACCATCACCCATCTCCTCTTTAAACACTCCTTTTTCCTCTGAACTTTACCAATATTAGGGCACAATGTAATTTTTATGCACATAAACCATCAAGATACATACTGCTCTTCTATTTTCATTATGGTTCATATACTACAAGTATACTCTTCATGTTATTATATTCCGCCGCTCCATGAAACATTTTCTGATTCATTCACGTTTCTTATACTTCTAGTTCATATCAACAAGAATCTTACGTTTTTACAACTATTAAATCCAGTCCTAGTTTTAATGCATATTTGTAAAACAGTTAAGGTAGGTATAGTTTTGGTACAGTACATATGTTACTTACCCTGTTTTGTAGTAGACACCTAAAATTTAATGTTAAGCATATAAAGAAGTTAAGAAAGGCATTAGTTAGTTGTATCATCAAATATTTCACTTTTCACTGGCTTTCTAATTGTGATAGATCTTGTCGGTTGGGCTTTCAATAGTCTATTTTTAATATGTAATATCGTTTCTTTCAGATTCACTAGCCATCCCAGCGATTTTTTTATAACATATTCTGCCGGAAAATGTAATGATCCGTTTGCTTTTCTTCCTTGTAGAATTTAATAATAGTCTTGGGAACAGTTAAAACATCATCTTTCAAAGGCTTTTGTTTAACCATTATGAAATACTCTATAAAATACGTGTTTAATAAACCGGTGATGCAAAATTGAGGTTAGGAAATTCGTTACCTTGGATACAGGAGCACAGTGTTCAGAAAACAGTTTCACTATTCAAAATAATAACATTAAAGAGAAGTTGCAAGAACAAGTCGAAATATCAGAACTGCACGCAAAAAAACGACCAAATCATATAACAAGACTGAATAGGTCTGTGCCCAGCTGTCAAACATATAAAGTCGCAACTAGCGGGAGAGTCGGGCAAGACGTTGGTAAATTAGTTCACGTATTTTTCGCTCGTCAAATTTACTTGATTGTACTATGGAATATTACTAATGGAAGCAATTTTTGCTGCTAATGTCATATAATTACAAAAATATTCACTGTGTAGGTTCCTTATAAAAAAGTATTGAGAAATGAAAAAAAATGTTTTAATTGATTAATTCCCTTACTTTCGATTTTTTTAGTCTTCTTTTTTTTCTTAGTTCGATTTTTTTTCTCCTTGTTTTTGACTAATTTCGTACTTTTTAATCCTTAATTTATATAATTTTATTTTAATTTTTTTATTTTTAAGATAACAATGGAATGATTTTGCAGTCATGAGTGACGATAGCGTCAAAAATGGTGGCACAGCCTACTCGACCATTGTCAAGGGTTTAAAGCTTGTAATGCCAAGAACGTGCCAGGGCAATTGTGCCACTTCGCACCCCTATTTCAGAGGTATAATTTGGTTTTACCCGTTTTTATTTTGTTTTATTTATTTATTTCCTGTTTTATTTCTGTTTTATCTTTTCTTTTTCAAATAACATTTGTTAAACTGATTAAACGATCATTTATTTGTGACTAATTCGCATCTCTTGTTCTTTTTTTGTTTTCGTGTTGGTATTTCGTTTTCATTCCTAATTTTCTTTTGGTTTCTCTTTTTATGGCTTGCTAGATTTTCTTCATTTGGGGAATAAGCTAAGCTGATAATGAAAAGTATGTCGAAAGAAATTTACGTTTTTAAGTTATTATAACTTTTTACGCATTTGTAGTCGAAAAGCGGTAGTATTTTGTTGAATATCATCAATATGCTGTAAAAATGAACTTTTCAATTGTTCGGGACGATGATTAAGAAAAGAATTGTTGTATGAGTTTGAAGTCATATGTCAAAGAGAATGACGAAGAAGCAAATTGATACATGTCTTAATTAGGACGATGTTCACATTGCACAATTACTTCAGAATGTCAAGAGAAAATCTTGTATATAAAAAATAACTTTTTTCTTTGCTAATTGAATGCCAAACGATTGCAAGAAAGTTCAAAACATGCTCTAGTCCTTTGACGGTTTGAAATATTTGGACAGTGTACACGTAAAATTGGTAGCAGCCAGTTTCTTTGATATCCAGCCTGTCCAAAGTTTGCTCTTAAAAAAATTGAAAAAAAAAACAAAACATTAAAACCATTGCTTTTCGAATATATGAAAACATGTCCGCCTTCTTAATCAGCTTTAAAGAAGTTCTAGTAAATTCAAAACGTAACTTTCTTACGAATAACCCTATACTGTACTAATCTTTTTTTCCTTCGTGTAACATAACCGTACGGGACATTCCAAAAAATGTATTGTAGATAATATATATTGATCTGAATATTCGAATGACTACTACTATTTTCCATTGTTATCTTATTCATATCTTTGCATTCATGGCTATGAAGTTCCTTCCTTTTCTAACTTCGCACTGTTCCAAGTATAATGACTTATCTGCGTCATCTGTTTCTGGCTATTTGCAGCTCGTAGCATATCTGACGATTTCAGCAGCAGCGATAATAAGCGTAATGAAGAGTATTCCCAATCGCATGGGTCGTCGAGGGATAGGGAGAAGCAGAACAAAGACAAGGAGGATCGGGATGAAGGTAAGTTCATAGTATTTTTGTTCTGAGACGATTCTACCGTCATTGGGTTAAAATTTCCTACACACTGGCTAAAGTAACAGTAGTAAATAATAAATTATAACTAATGCCCAGTTTCTGAAAGGTTTACCTATCGATCCGATAGCTATTGGTTTCAGTGAGATAATAAACTCGGTTTGGGTTTCTGAAAGCTGTAATATTTTCGAATTTCCGGGTTCGAGATCATCCCTGGTGACGCTCACTGCTGCGATGTTATGGAATCATAGAATCAGTAAGAATTACGTACTCTTTCAGAAATGATTTTTACAGTTCATCGAATCTGTAACATTATGGAACTGATATTTTCAGAAACCGGGCATAAAAACTTCACAACTAAAAGCTTATGTTACTTTCGTAGAAAAGACTACAATGAGAACTCTCAAAAATGCTTTGATTACGTAGAACTTATAACTGATGATGTAGGAGGTACTGCAATGATGCAAATTCTGAAATATATTGGTTTCGACACAGTTATTTTTTAATTTAGATGCCAAGATACCTTAAAGATTTGGATAACTGTGTCAAGCAAGTATTAATTTTTCGAAGGGTTGAATTCATTATGGGAGCTATAGCATTCCATATTAAACCAAACTATCCCCACGTATACTATAACTAGCAAAATAGTAATAGCTCCACTTTAAGAACTAAAAGATTCATTGAGTTACAATGAAAATCAAATCTAGTGCTGCCACCGCCATACTTTATCCCTTTGCATATTCTGTCTATTGAAGTAGTAATATACCCTGCGTTCAAATTTGGAGTCAACACTATCGTCAACTTTGTTACTATTGAACCTGTAAAGTTGGTTAAATTGACAAGATAATAGCATATCTTTCAGTATTTACTTTAATAAGATCGAAAAGAACAATTGAACATCAAGTTGTTGAGATATTAAACAACCGGTATATTTTTCAAGTTTTGGAAAAAGGTAAAATTTTAAATAAAAACTATCTAACAAATAAGATTCCCATTAATAAACCAACTGTTTCCGCGATTGAACCGCAAAATACAGAAGGAAATGAAAATGAAAATACCAAAAAATAAATAAACAGAGGTGTGGGGGTAGAGGGAGTAGGAAGGAGATGAACAGAATAGGAAAGGAACGAAAACAACGAAAAGCAAGCAAAAGAAACAGAAAAGGGGAACAGGAACAGGGGAGAATATGAAGAAAAGAAAAAAGACGGGATCTCAACGTTTCGCCTCCCCTTATTTTTTATTTTTATTATTTCCATTTTCCTTCTTTATTTTACTTTATTATAATACGATTCAATCTCGGGAATAGTTCGTTTATTACTAACTCTGACCAAAAAAGCCAACGTGTTCATTTTAATTAGCTTATGGTTAAATTTACAAGAAATAATAAAATGCTTACGCACTGCCCTTTCTTCTTCCACACACTTTCAGCACGCTTATGAACTTTAACATGGCTAGTTTCTTGAAGTTACCGAACGCCTTCATATCAATTTTTACTAATATTCTTAAAAATAAAAGTCGAGGCTAATGACAGGACCATAAAACTTGAATCTCGTGTAGCTAACCAACGATCAAGCAATAAAGCTCGATTGGCAACGTATATATTTGTTTGCTTTTCAAATATCAACCGGTTGCAATTACCGTCAAAGATTACATACTCAATTCTTTATTAATTTTTCCCGAAACCCTTCAACATATGCCACAACATTGATTTCACTTCCTCGATTAACTGAGAACTTCTTTCTTGGTATGAGCTTAATACTCACCCGATAGAAACTTTCTGTAGAAAACCAAAAAATATCTTATCCTCCGGGAAACAAACTTATTAGAATAAACTGATAATTTTTATTAGAACACGTAACGTTTTTCTAAATGTGTGAATACCATTCCAACTGAATTACAACACAATATCAGCTTAATTATGACCGATAAAAATGTGGTTACTATTCTTCTACACGCTGAATTCCATTTATAAGCTGCTTGCGTTGCATTTCAATGTACAATAATGCATCCGAATGCTTGTAATTGATTTATTTTCAAGTTTTGGACAGTTAAGCGTTGAAAGATTCTTATTTAGAACTTCAGCATCTTTCAAATGATGTAAAACTATACGGAGTACCACTTAAAAAAAATGTTCTACTTTTCTCTTTTCAATATCGATTCAACCAGGTTTGTAGTCTCAGTACGATACCTAACAATTCTCGGTCATATTTAGAGATCAATCTCGAAACCTATATATCCTGGTTTGAACCTATTTTCCACTGTTTTTTTTTTGTCCAAAAACAGAAGTGATCAAGGTGTATGACGGCAACAATTCGCTACGAAGAGGTATCTTTCAAACCATAGTGGTGTCGAGGCAATCCCCACTGGAACACGTGCTGGTACAAGCTCTGAAAGCATTCCGCATCACCTCCAATCCAGACCTGTTTCATTTAACCGATCTTTACTCTCAGAATGAGACCAGACTGCAGGATCCCACGCCTGTCCTTAACTTACATAGAATCGAGGGCAAGCGGCCAGCGATGTTTCTAAGGTTCAAGTAAGTGTTTTTTGCGTATCTTCTATATCTTAAGAATAGATTTTATAACAACTTAGATATGATTGCAAGGTTACTGGTTAAGTTTTGAATTAATTGGGTATTGAGAAAAAACAAGAAGGGAGATGATAATGGTTGTTTTTTTATTTTATTCTGGACGATGTTGCAAGGTTTTTATAATTATTCACATACGGTATTCAGATTTATGAAAATCGATTGACATATCTATATTTAACTGCTTTCGATTTACATTAATTTTTCATACATGTAAAATGTATAATACTTGAGGTTTAGATTATTTTGTGGTTCTTCAGAAGCGCAGTCCAAAATAGATCACGACAAATTGATCAAACGTCAAGTACTACAAAATTGTCGTACATCAAATAACCCAAGGACCAAAAAACAGCCAGCAATAATGTCTGTGAAAGCCTGAAGGCTATTTTAATACAAGCTGTAGCGATTTCGAAAAGAAAACATGAAATGTGCTATATTTGTATATTTTTCCAGAACGTTATAGTGAAATTCATCTTCAACATATTTTTTTCTGCAATTTAAATGTGAATGAAAAAGTTTTTCGTCTCAAAAGTTAGTATAAACTTTTGTTACTGTGAAGGTATTTATTGGACGTACTTTACGCTATTTTATTTTATATAATACATTTACTGAAGGTGAGGTTGTGCAAAAATCGTAAGTAATCTCGACTATCCCTAAATGTAAGAAAGGATATCGCCAAACCATGATCATAACTAGAGTGCAGAAATTGAAAAGAGCAAGTATTGAACAACAATCATAACATAAAATACATTGTTTATTAATAATTGTTTGTGCATATTTAATGTTGTTCAAAAAGTTTTTCGAAGTCTTCAGAGTTAATATTTCGTATCAAACTCATTTGATGGCGCTGACGATGGGCAAGTTTATACAGTAACAAATAGAAAACTAGAAAAACACCTCATCATATTGAAGATAAAAAATATATTTTTCTTTAGTTTTGAGCAAATTAATCCTATGAAGATCCTCACAACCATTTCCTTAAGATGTTTTTAAGCATTTCAAGCATCGTATTTAGGATCCACCTTATTTGGTACTATTCTACCTTTATAGGGACGGCGAAAATGACAGCGGCACGGTCAGAGTATACCCTGGAAAATTACAGGTAGCACAGGCATACTGCACCTTGCCTGTTGACTCCAATACCACGGTAGCAGACCTTATAAGCATGGCGTTGAAGAGATTCAACTGCGCCAGCTACAATACGGAAGATTGCAGATGTAGCGAAGTTTTGCTAGATGGTGGCGGTACGTTCTGGGTCTCAAAAATATAATTAATCCTCGTTCTATTTCTTTAATTCCTTTGCAGTGACGGAACGCGTTCTGTCCTGGAACGAGAGGCCGTGGGAGATCATGAAACAGCTCGCCAAGGATAGCATCAGGCAGATGGAGTTGATGCGCTTCTATCTGCAGCTAAAACAGGATCCACATGGCCCAAATTTGGCGTTGTTCGTTGGAAATCTGCCGCCGAATTTGTCGGAGCGTAATTATGAAAATATTTTAACGGATCTTCTCGGCAAAGGTAAGTGCGTACTTTAGATATAACTGGTACTGATCGAAAATGTTTGGAATGTTGTAGAAAACAAGTTTTCCAAAATTGGTCCCATCTACTACGAATATGGTTCTATGGTTATAACCTATGAGGACTCTGAAAAGGCTGTGAGAGCGTTGTATACGCTTAGAGAATCGAAATTTGAGGATAAACACCTCTTAGGTAAGCGTTTTCGAACATCTTTTCTTGAAATATTGGCGCATAAGGTTAAGATAATTTAAATCAGCAGCCTTCAAATTACGGTCCGCATACTACGCAGTATGATTCGTGGCTCCCTATACGATGGCGCTGTACTACTGTAGCGTAATTTGAGATGTACTTATAATTCAAAACTGCAATATGTTCGTATGAAGAGCTAGCTAGGTCTTGGTCTTTGAAACTCAATGGAAGAGTTAATGTGGCCCTTAAACCAAGAAAAGTTGGAGACTACTGGCTTAATCATTGGGATAAAAGCAGAGTTCAAATCACGATTTCCTTTTTCTTGTAGTAGTCTTTCATATGTTTTGCGCTATGGGTCGACTGCTTTACGAAGAAAAAACAAGAAAGAAAACATTTTACACTGATTTATTAACACGCGACATATTATTTGAGAAAATTGTTTCGACATTCGCCGAAAAAAGTATTCACACACAAAATTGATCAATTTCTAAAACATAATTCTAGGATCTCTACTATTATACTGTATTTAAATTTTGTAATACTTCTTGCAAAAACATTGTTAGATGGAAATGATATGATTTGACTTTCAACTTAATGGACAAGTAGTATGAGAATAATTGAAAATTTTTCTAAAGCTGACATTTTTTCCTCAGTTGACCATTAGCCGCGTTGCTGTAACAAAGCTAGTTATACTTATTCATTGCATCAAACACCATATCTGGAAGATAGGCGTATGTATATGAAGGTGCTGATATCTATAATTTCGAATGAGAAACTGTTTCCATCTGTTGTCAAAATTACAAACACTATTAATATTCCTTTTTACGAAAAATGTAATAAGACACGTATGAAGTATTAGTGTTTGAAAGAAATCAAAAATCATGACTTTTATTAACCTTATTGTGACATTTTCTCTCAATGTTCCTTACTTTTTCAAATTACAACCTCCAATCACGTTTTGAAAAGCTTAATATTACTAAACTCAAACGAAAGCTCTCCAGATGTCAAATCCAGCATTGGATGAAACTTAGTCCCTATGTAGAATATGTTCAGACATGCAAGAAAAAGAATATTGGCGGAAGTTCACAATGAACGAATAAGACCCTCCTCTGAAAAGTGATTAATTTTCGTTTTCTTCAATATAATTTTCTCCTACAGTTACACTTAGAGGTGATGGGAATATTTGTAATAATATAGAAGGAAGTTTTAGATAAAAGTTGTTTGCTATTTAAATCTACTTTACATAAACGTATATACATTTTCAGCAACACAGAGTGTTTCAGAAGTAACACCAATCAAGACACAATGTGCACTCAAAAAAGTCCTCTGCTACAATATCAATAATCCAATAGCAGTGCAAGAAATAACTGCGAGATATACAAGATGTTGCACGTAAGCAAAATTGTTTAACTGTGCCCGTATTTGTAATGATATGGAAAATGCTTCAAATAAAGTTTGTTTTTCCTTTAATTTGTTTAAACGTATTATATTGTATCTCTTTGCAGGATGTCCAGAGGTAGGTAATACAAGCGTATACTTTAAATCTTAACCATCATTGCGATTGATTGTAATCAAGATATTCTAATACAATTTTCCACATAAAAATTCTTGCAAGCACGGATTTTTTTATTAGCTTGCATAATGAGGTGTACGTAAACATCGAAAAAAGTCTCTCTAATATGAGCAAAGAAAAACTATGAGTTGAATGAATAAATCGGTTTATTTGTTTGCAAAATGAAACAAGTGAAATCTTATCATTTAGATAGATTTATACCTATATTGTTATCCATTTTTGTTGATATGTAAATAATCAAAACAGTTTTTAATTTTATCTGCTAATAGATAAATTGGAACAAAAATAAGTTACAGCCATTGGCGTAAAAGCAAAAATAATCTATATAATGGTACAATGTTATGTAGGCATCAGTTTGTGAATTTTCAATTCATTATTCAAGACTGTAAAACGGCAATAATGAATGAAGTTAATGTTATTAAGTTATTAATGGAGTCGTTTAATATCGCTAACACGATACGTCAAAAGAAATAATAATGAGGAGCTAGCAAGACACTAGTTTCCATATAGACTCATTGTCTATACAAGTTTAGTGTGTCTTCAACCATTTGAGATACATCCTATAGAACTAGTTGATACTGAAAGCCCAATTTCATAAGAAGATCTTCAAGAATATCTAGAAAACGAATTAGAACTCTTCTAAAAATGCCTAGAAAACAATACCTAACATAATAATGCTACTAAATGCAGCTACTCATGGTATTGGTGGAATCATTCACGCGAAAAACAACGTGAGAAGAGGAGAAAACGCTAACACACTGACATGTTTCTATCTATCCAGCGTTATCAGCATGGCTTCAAGTGATTTCTCTACACCACACATTGCCATTCTCTCCTGGTTACTATCACCATATTTACACTAACAGCAAAAGTGAGCATTCTTGGCGCTATCTAGTACCACGACAATAATATACTCGTCAGACACAGCGAAACAAGCGGGTTCCCAACCTTTCTCCTGAGCAGCTCATGGACTGCTAAACCAGAGAAGCCCCCCACCAACAGTACGGTAGCTGTATATCTGAATGATTTTTCAGGTTTACAATGACGTATTAAAAACACATTGAAAAATGCACAGCTACTTATGGCATTGCTGAAATCATTCGCTGTGCTTGAACCAGCAGACGAGTATATATGTAATTTATAGTGCTGGAAGAAGTCAATGGCCAAGTGCAATCTCTATTTCGGCACGGAAACGTTGTTAAACAATCAAGTTCAGGAAAATTTGGCGCTAACTAGTGCCAAAAGAATGAACCAACTTGTGTCAAAAAGTCAGACACAGCGAAAAGAAGCAGGTACAGCTTCCCACCCTTCTATCGAGCAAATTGTGGCTTCGATAGGTCTACAAATATCTGTGTGTAAAATTTTTAAACATCTACTCGCTCTCTGTCTTGATGTCTTAAATGGTAGTCTTGTTTGCTTGGCCTGTACAGATATTTCACAAATACGTTTCAGTTCATTACAGTGGTCTTTCTTAAGTTTCATTCCAGTTGACGTGTCAATTAATTTCTTCATATTGTTCAATCCTAAGTGTCCCAGCTTTCTGGGCCATTCTTCTGCTTTTTCTTGATCTTGTGTTAAGTAACTTTCTTCTGTTTGATCGAGATCCACCAAATATAAACCATTATCACTCTTTATTCCTTCAAGTATTTAACTATTATTATTCTTTATTACTACCTTTTCATTTGTAAAAATTACTTCTCCGTCATTCTCGGTTGTTGCATTCACCGGAAGAAGGTTTTTTCTCATATCTGGAACAAATAATACATTTTTCAACATGCATGCCTTTCCCTCTATGTTTCCTTTTCCTTCTGACATTATTTCTTCATTTTTCTTGGCAACTTGTATACTTGGACTTGTTTCTTCTAGTGTTGAAAACAGATCTCTTGAATTTGCCATGTGTGACGGACTGCCAGAGTCAACAACAAAACTCCGTGCACCAAAATCACGATTTTCTGTAAAAAATGTTGTCTTAATCTCGTTTGTTTTTATTCCTGTAAAAACAATCTTTCTCCATGTGATTGGTTTTCTTACGTTTCTCTTTATACATGAACTTTCACCACTTGAACTTTGATTACTCGTATGAGAACCAGAGCAATTTCTGGCTAAGTGTATTTCCACACTTAAAACATTTCCTTTCCTCATTCCCTTTTTTTACAAAATTTTGTACTGTGCGTTTTGCTTTTGCATCTTCGGCAATATTTTTCTGTACTTTCAAAAGCTACTTTATGTTCACATTCGTTACTCTTATTTCTTACCTCTTCGGCCAACAATCTTGCTGTTAATTTCTCCAATGTTTTGACATTTGTAGCAGCTAATTCTCGTGCATTGCAGTTAAGTGTCCATACTCCGCAGGCAAAGTCAATAATATCTTAGAAATTATCATGTTCTCATTAATTTCTTGCTTTAGCGTTTTTAATTGATTTATTTTCTATCTTGCTATCAGCTATGTCTTCGTCCTTCGTAAGGCTAGAGCGTAATTTCGCCCCATTTACTACATCATACAGTTCGTCAGCTTTTAACGTTACAATTAACTGAAATTTCCAAATCTGGTAGGAAGTTTCACTTACTAGTTGTTCGATATGGCACAACTCTTTCGAATACGTCGCCATCTTTTTCTTTATTTTCCCGCGTATTACTTTACTTTTACATATGCAGCATAACTGGGCCCGCAACCTGTAGAATTTATAGTTTTTAATGTTTATTATTGAAAATAAAACGCTTTAAACTTAAACAGTTAACAAAAACACTTGTCTATTTTATTCTGTACTTCAACTGACTGCCTACAATATAAGTTGCTCATTCTACTAAGAGGTCTTCACATTGACCAACAGAGGTCACATCTAACCTTAAAATTTCTAATAATTCAAATTTTAACAATTAAGATTTGGAAGAGCCCATCTTATTTACCTGCAGAATATCCCGCAAAGATATGCTGCTCTTAGTAGATTTAGAGGATAAACAATCTTTATTTACGTAAATCTTTTCTATATTACTACGATTATTCGAATCGATATTGCAGTAGATGTGCTTTTTGAGTGCATTTTGTGTTTTATTTACTGTTATTTACTCCTGAAACACTCTGTATAGCTAGTAAGGTATATACCTCTTTAAGTCGATTTAAACAGCGAAAACTTTTTTTCATACTATTAAAAATATACCCATCACACAGGGGTTGCGATTATGAAGGAATTTCCGATATCAAGTAATTCTTACATATTGGTGAGATTCTTTTATATTTTTGGTGAAAGTTAGCTACTACGATTTTATTACACACCGTCATATTCAAAGACAAGATTTTCTTACAACAACGTTATATTCTCTATATGAATATAGTAACATCACTCTACTAAAAAAAACAGTATTACCAACAATAAACTATGAAAGCAACATTGTGTTTATTATTCTATTATTAACAGATATAAACATCACCTCTAACTTTTATCATTTGAGAAATAAATCGAAAAAACTGAAAATTATGCAATTTTCAAAAGGAGGTTTCACTTGCTCAAACTGAATTTCCGCCGATAAAAAAAAAGCCATTGTATATTTGAACATAGTCTATATCCCTACCAAGTTTCATATAATTCTGAATTTGATACCCGGAGAACTTTTCTTATCAGTAAGGGAACACAAATTATTTCAAAAAACAATTGTTTCACCAACATAGGGCTTCGATAGATAGGACAAAAAACTTTTGTTTTCTGAAATAAATTGTGAAGGTAAAATATTACCGAGTTTCATATTGAATTTTCACCAAGTAAAAGCTGAACTAATTCAATTCTTAACATTACTATTTCTTCTTTTCATCTCCACAGTTATGCTACTCCCCAACATCGAACCGTCAATGGTCCCAGCTGGTGTTCAACCCTTGTTGGTCTTTGTAAACGTAAAATCCGGTGGCTGCCAAGGTTTAGAATTGATCTCAAGCTTCAGGAAACTACTGAATCCCTATCAAGTCTTCGATTTGGACAACGGAGGTCCTCTACCGGGACTGTATGTCTTCAGAAACATCCAAAATTATAAAATCTTAGTCTGCGGCGGTGATGGTACTATCGGTTGGGTTCTGCAATGTCTAGACAATGTGGGACAGGACTCACAATGTTCATCGCCGGCTTGTGCGATTGTCCCGTTGGGAACAGGTATCTTTTCGAATTTTACCATTTTTTGACTGTAAATGATCTACTTGATGTATCAAGGTAACGATCTGGCCCGCGTTTTGAGATGGGGTCCTGGTTATACCGGTGGTGAAGATCCTTTGAATCTGTTACGTGATGTTATTGATGCAGAGGAGATTCGTCTGGACCGATGGACAGTGGTCTTCCATCCGGAGGATAAGTCAGACGACAGTATCAAGCAGGTCAACTCCACCGGTAAGAAGAGGCAAAAACTGTCCAAAATGAAAGTGACCAATGAACAAATTAAAAAAACAGGTCAATCATATGTGTATGTTGATGTTGTTTTGCTGTAATAATAATAACAACTTAAAAAAGAAAACAAACAAAAAACGAAGAAAGCAAAATGAGCTGACAAACAGACGATAGAAACAAAATATGATAGAAATGATAAACTAAAAATAAAATGGTCAACATTAAAATAATACTAGATTAGTTTGATAAAGAAAGATAATTTTAAGATTGATAACACCAGGAATTCTAAAAATAGACATCTAAAAAAGAAGAAAATAAAGTTGACGAGCGTCATTGCTAAAGTAATAGGCCAAGACCTCTTCATTTATGGTCCAGCTCTTCTAACTGTTGCCTTCTCCCAATATCTTCTCGAGGCTTTTATAAATTGCTATTCGAAATTCGCACTGTCTTAGATAGTTACGTTTTAGTCAAGTTTATATAGGAAGAAAAGAAACGATGCATCCAAATAAGAAAAAATATGATCATCTTAGAAAGCAGAGGTCTCCCAACTCAGTATTTGATAGCATTCATGTACGTCGGTAACAGAAAAATATCTACTCACCTATGAAAGAGAATTTATAGAATATTTTATTTTTCAACGTGATTGTGTCGTGAGTTCAAAACCAACGTCCGTTAAATACAGTGGAAGTACTTTTTCGGGCGAGTTCTTCCTCTATGGCGAGGGAGTGTAATAACAAAGCCACGTAACACTTTATACAGACTTACCGTAATACTTTACACACACTTGCCTACACCTTAAGGCTCGTAAGCTTATGATAAGTTAAAATAGCTTAAACCCCGTTGTACCACTCACCATAAAGAAAAACAAATAAAAAAAGCGTTCTACACTAATACGCTTTTCGACATAACTCTTTGGAAAATCGGAAAAATAGTTGCCTTGACACATAGGAAATGCCGGGAATACTTTTTTACATTCCGAGAAGTAATCTTTCGAAACGTACAGCAGCTGTCCTAGGTTAATTCAACATTTTGTCTGCTACAAAGATAATCAAATTATAAGTTAGAAATATCATTTTTTTACAATTACAGTCTGTAGCAAAAGAACATGTGGCCGTTTTTTAGTGCTGGATGTACATACATTGTAATCATTTATTTATATACAAAAATATAAATTGACGTCATACTTTTATCAACTTCTGTTCATATTGTTGACTTGAGGAGAGCAAAATTGTCCGAAGCTTGGTCTTCATGAGAACGTGTGGATGTTCTCGATTGAATAAGCAATTGGTGACTGTGATGGCTATACTAAAATATTGATACCATTTTTTGCTTTCCAACCTACACATTGGCGGCATCAATGTGTAGGATCCTTCTCTTGTAGTATCCAATTCGCCATTTTACTTGAAAGCCTTTGAATCATCGTCTAATTGTAGCTATGGAAATTGGCGTTTGTTTTCTAACCAAATTTGTCTGAACTTGACAACATTAAATTTGGATTTTCACTAAATGCAACGTAGTGGTTCGCGCAGTGCCTTGTACCGATAAATCATCGACTCTTTGAGTATTACCGTTGTACACATTTCGTTGTATGCATCTAGCAACATTTGTTGAATTAGTTTTTGGCCCACCTGGATATGTACAGAGAAACACAGCATTGAAGTGGAAGCATTTATATTGCGAGACATTTGCACCTATTACAATTTCCATCGATATGCTTTGACTATACACTATCGTTCGTATTTATTATACATTTTTTTAACCCTCAGTCTATCAGCCGTGCGGTAAGTAGCCATATACCGAGGCTACTTACCGCACGGCTCCTGTGAGCCCATATAGTTTCGTCATATGTTTGATACATAAGTTTCTTGCAAATAAGTACTCCATTACTCAAATCATTCTTATTGGTGTTATTTTGTCACTGCTCCTTTCACTCCATCTTTGCTTTGTACTATAAAGCCTTAGTACACGACGTACATCTTAAAATCTCTTTCGACTGATTGGTACGCTAAATATTTTCCTCTTATTATTTTTGCTTCAAAGTTATGTTACATCCTCGTTGTGGGATTTGTATATACCTATCAGCATCAAAATTGCAAAAAATGTTATTAGCTCCGAAAAATTCTTTTCTTTCTAATTTTTTTTTCCGTAAACAATCTTTTCTTCACCATTCGTCCAATTTAGGATAATTTCAAGGAAGATCATTGACACTAAATCAAAGAGGAAGAAGCTAAGGTATCGATCTCTTGATTTGCAAATGGATCTGAACGTTCCCGCGAAACATTGTGTTGCAGCTGTCTTCTATGACGAGGTATGGTGAAGAAAGTTACCTTCAATACGAGTTCTATCTGAATTATTATCGTCTCTGTATTCTTCACTATCAGAGTCTTGTGAAGTACTTCTGTTACCTTCATCATCGATGACATCTATTTCTATAAGATCTTTAGAAGATGCGCATCCACTATTGTACTCAATGTCACTCATTTTGTCTACTATTGTTCTACCTGCCGCTGTGAAAGGATTGCATTTTTTTCTATGCCATTTTCTCTTATGTGCAAAACTAAATATAGGCGCAATCGGCCGTATTTAGTTTACAAATAACTACTTAACAAATACTACTTGATATATTGGAGAAAAGTAAAGTTGAAACAGTAAATCGAACACCACATCCGAACGAACATATAAATCTTGTCTGCACCACTAGAGAACTTGTCACCATTCCGACTTGGAAAACACATGTTATTCAGGCTTATAGTACTGAATTACCGCAAAGTATTCAATCCCATATAATAAGGGTTTCCCAATCTACTAAACTCGGGGACTTCAACTCCAGGAAGGATAGCAAATTTATCAGCGAACTAAGTAGAGAACCTAACCCCCTTACATACGTTTGCCTGTAAAGGCCAAATGGGTGTTCATTTGACCTTTTCAGTAAATCAGGAAAGTATTTTTATACTACAAAAGCTATTTATCAGAAAAATTCCTTTTTGCAAACATTATAAAACTATACCTACTTAAAAATCCGTGAATATGAATATATTAGCTCTAAGGTAGGTAAAAAAAAATAACTCTTAAAAGTCGTTTTGTGTTCACTGGAGCCGGCCGGTAGACGTAGATTTAAAGCAAACGCTCGCTTGCTTACATGCTGCAGACTGTATGACAATTCGGGCGGTAGTATCCTGGCAATAACAGAGACCACACCTGTAGGCAACAATTTTTCAGTACTTGAACATTGGTAGTTCACAAGTTAAATAGGTCAAGTTGTATTGATCCACAGAAATTATTTACGTCTTAATTAATTTTTAAAATAGCTTGGAGCATCTTATTTATGGTTAGTTTTATGGTCACCATATAACTTCATGCATTTTTCAAACAAATTGTTTACTAAATTATTACAAATCATACAGTTAAAACAAAATCTTTACAGCGAAATTACAAAAGTTACGCACATCCGGCAGCAAAGAAAATTTCATCATCCATCTCTTGTTTCAGAGCAAGTAAAATATCTTTCTAAATTCCCAAAGAGAACACTTGGACTGTGCTTTATTCATCTCTAAAGAGAACAATCGAATCAAACATCATCATAATGTTTTCTAGTTTGAGAATGACCAGAATATCGCCCTTCATTACTGTGCCTCAATCTCATATTGGCTTTACCAAAATTGCATACCATTTCTTCCTTTTGATTTCTCCAGTTTTCTCATATAGTTCAATTACTCTCCCAAGGTTTCAGTTTAGAGTACCATCATCATGTAATTTCCAAAAAAATATATTTTTTTCAAATAAAAAAGGAGAGTGACGGTTTAGTTTTTTCTATAAAAAGGCGACTTTAAATGCCAAGTATGGATGGACAAAATTTTTCATGAAAAATCTTAGCAACCAATATTAACAAGATCTAAATAACTTCCACCATCAAATAAACTATCAACTATATTAAGAAAAATCTTTTTGCATGGCTTAACTTATTAAAAATATTACATTAATTTTGAAGTATTTTGTTTATCGTAGATTTTGTGTTTTAAGTTTTCACATACGATTTTCGTTTTTGGTATTTTCTTCGAATAACAAAAGCACCAGTTTGACTCGAGTTTTTTTTTGATATGTGCATCTCCACCTACAACGACTACCTTTACTTACGGCAAAACAACATTATCTTTTTGGTATTTTAAAATTGGTATTCCTGATTGACGGTTTGATATTGCTTTTTTGTTCTCTCAAAAACTAAAAGTAGATTGCTTTTTACGAATGCGAAAAAATTGTTGCCTTGGTCTAGAATAGAAAGAAAATTGCCTTCGTTTTATTTCGAGTTTATTATAAAAACTAGGCGCAATTTTATCGCTTTCGATATTGGAGTATGATCGTAACCTCTTTTTTGGCTGGAAATGATAGTAAAATAGAGTTTTTTCTTCAATTAACAAAGTACTGACAAGTAATGTTTAGGGAGACAGCAACAACAACCGTCTGTCTGCAAATTTAAGTGATTTATGTGGTACCCAATTAATATAACACGTATTAAACGGATTTTTATTTATTTATTTTCATTAAAAGATATGGGAGTGTTCATGGCCAAAAATTGCTTAACGAAGGTTTCTTTTAAAATTCGCCGTATTCCAGATCTTAAAAAATGTACAGGCTCCAAGAAATTGAAGCCACAGTCGCAAAATTTCGTACAGTAAAATTGAAGATGTTATAAAATTTGCATTGAGTTTTGTATTACATATTTGATACGCTTATTATGATAATGGTAAATTTATTACGATCGCAAAAACTCACACACTGAAGTTTGTAATTTATTTAACGACTTGCATGCTCAATCTCTACCAATTAGCAGCTTTATTACAATCCAAGTCGCTTTTCCGTAGAAAAAAAATGCCTAATACTCAGCTATAGGTGATCTACATATTTCCAAAGCTTAATTTAATTTTGGTGCATTGTTAATAGTTCTATCCAGGAACTACATTTTCTAGTATTGCTAATATTGCCACAACTTTAGTACACATATCGATTGCGTCGGCCGATACTTGTTAGAAATCCATATTGAACAATGGCAGTTTAGTACACATATGTATATACATCATCATCTCTTTTTCTTTATCGAGAAATCTACTCTTTTATTTTTCAATCTATTTTTGTTTTTCTTATTTTGACCATCTGCTGCAATGTAATTTAATATGCATATATTACATACTTCACCAAATGCATAGCAACTACCTCCTTTATGGCCCCTAGCACATTTTTTACATTTATAGATACCAACGTTCTTCATTAGTCTGTCTGTTATCTTCCTAATTTCTCTTCTCTACTGCACTTGCGTCTGTGTTCTTTTCATGGAGTGCCTTAATTTAATGCTTAGTCACTTCAGCAGTTCTGCATAATCTTTTGTATTCCAACAATGTTAGATCCCTCATTCTTAGTAACCTATCTTGTAGTGGTGTCTGGCTTATGCCACTCACGATTCTATCCTTACTTAAAAAATTTTCTAAAGCTACAAATGCAGAGGCCTTGGCTAGTAACTTAACCCTGGTTCATCTCCTTTTTGTGCTCCTTGGAACCTTTTGTAACGATCATAGGTTTCATTTTTAAGTAGTTTATTAAATTCTCATAGGACCTTATCACAAGAGTCCTTATCTTCATCATATAACTCGAATGTTTGAAACACATCTAGTACTTGCTCTTCAGCTTTGTTGAGAAGTATAGCAACGTTTGTTTCATCATCCCTTTTATTTAATCATGTTGCTCTCATGCAAATATCGAAACTTTTAATAAACTTGTCAAAACTCTTATACTTTGATCGAATATTAAGTTTCTAGGTGGTTTGAAAGTAGATTCCATTTTTTTTACTTACTTATTTGGTTTTTTCACTGTTTCAAACCTGATACCATGTTTTTAATTGTTCTTAATAAGGCACACTTATTTTGAGTTTAATATTTACATTTATTACGGGATAAGTTTGACATTACACAACATATCTCGCGGCTCCCCCATGGTGTCTAACTTTATGTATCATGATGACCAATCTCTGTGACAGGTTTTTCGATTTTTTTAGAGGATTTCGTCGAATTCTCTGCTTAACTGCTTTAATAACATTTTTGGTACGAACAATTTGTGGACGACGATCACAAGCATTTACAGTTTCAATAAATGCATTTACGGCACTGTAAACAAAAATCCGGATGATACCATGGTTTTGAATCTTTTACTAGGCTGCATTTGCATTTAATGAGGGAAATAACAACAATTAGATTTACGAAAGAAAATACAAAATATGAACTGTTAATTTAATAGTTTGTATTAAAACAAAGACAGTCATTCCAGGTTAAACTTTTGTAAGGGTATTTATTTTAATTCATTCAAATTACCTTAATACATGCAACTCCCAATAAGTGAGACCCCCGCACTGAAAACATAATCTAGAACAATCTGCATGATGGCTATAGCTTATGTAAATAAGCATCTAATATATTTGGAAACTTACCAGAAATTAAAATCATAGGACATTCAGGAAACAAAGATTTTCAACTGATTAAAACTGTTGAAAAAATATTGAAAATAAAGCTTCAGAAACGAGAATAATTTTATTAGATCTAACTGTTAAAGTTCGTTAAGCTTTTGGCCGTGAAAAATTCTCACTACTAACAAAAGACCAAAAAGATTAAAAATCAAATAGCTAACAGCTCCCAAAATCCCTCACTCACTTCATATGTTCTCTCCTTCTCTTCCAAAATTTAGTAGTAGCAGGTTCGACCAGCGGCGACAACTCGCAAATCTTCGTCATGAACAACTACTTCGGCATCGGCATCGACGCCGATCTCTGCTTGGACTTCCACAATGCGAGGGAGGAGAACCCTAACAAATTCAACAGCAGGCTTCACAACAAGGGCGTCTACGTGAAGATGGGATTGCGTAAAATGGTCGGTCCGAAGATGTGTAAAGATTTGCACAAGGAGGTTCGGCTGGAAGTCGACGGGAAACTAGTGGAATTGCCTCAAGTCGAAGGGATTATCATTTTGAACATCTTAAGGTAGGTCATCCGCAATTGGTTTTAGCACACTTTGCGCTTTTCAATGCGAAATTCTTTTGGGACAGTTGGGGTTCGGGTGCAAATCCGTGGGGTCCGGAGAAGGAGGATCAGTTCTCCAAGCCGAACCATTGGGATGGTATGTTAGAGGTCGTTGGAGTCACTGGAGTTGTGCACTTGGGTCAAATACAATCTGGGTTGAGGTCTGCCATGAGAATCGCGCAGGTTTGTATCTTCTTTCTTCTTAAATTGGTAAATTTTGTTTATTTTGATCTTAGCTTGAAGTTTTTTGTTTTGAAAATAACAAAATAACTTTGGACGTAATTGACATCAAAACACATACATATATAAACAAACGTAAAACAAGTATCTCATAAACTAGAATTCAGTGGAAATAGATAATTAACAGTAATATTTCGCAAATCGAAGACCTATGCGTGAGTTTTTGTCTTTTTGTTTTGTAAACTACCTTTTGTTAGTTGCTTATACTCTATGTACATAGATAGATACGCATATCAATTAGACACACACTTCGATACCACAACTGCAACTACCATATGTTGTATACTTCTGCTGTTTATTATAGTCCAATGTCCGTCCTTTCTGTTCGTTGGACATCCTAAATATGCTGTAGAATGACAGTACCTCGAACTAAAAAGAAGAAAAGAAGACTCCGCGAGTAATAAAAAATCCACAAAATGCTTCAAGAAATGAAAAATCAATAGAATTCATGATGAAAAATTCGACCCAAAACGATTTTCAAGGCTTGTTTTTCTCTAACTTACTGCAAAGTGAATCTACTCGTATTCGTACTTTTCAAGTAGGAGCTGTAGCTTCATAATTTTTGCAAAAAGGATTTTTTCTGATAATTAGCTTCTGCAGTATAAAAATACTTTCGTGATTTATCGAAGAAGCCAATAAACCCATTACTGGCTTTATTCCGATACTGATAGTATATAAATCCCACAACGAACATATAACGTTAATCAGCTGAAACAGATTTCAAGGCATACTTCATGTACTAAGGTTTGATAATGCAAGGGAAAGATGGGGAGAAGAGGGCAATGATAATATAGCACCGATAAGTGAATATTTTGAGTTATGAAACATTGCAAGATACTTATGTACCAAATTTGTGTATGACGGTTAACAAACAATTCGTAGTCCTCAGAGGAAGATGTCCTTTTAGGTAACATATTCCATCAAAACGTGAAAGGTCTGGACTCCAGACTATTATTATAGCTATTATGATAGCGCTACAAGCTATGCATGGAAGTTTCAAATTTATCCTTCAACATAAGGTGATGAAAGAGAAAGGCATTATATGGGTCCAATGGACGCTGTGGTAAGTAGCGATATGCCGATATCCTCGTAGACTGAGAGTTAATAAATGGGATAGAGACTCAGAGTAAGAAATAGAAGGCGGAGGATACAGTGAATAATATTATGAATAGTTATAAGCATAAATATAGAAAATAGTATAATCAGATGTTACCGCAAAAGTACAGACAAAGAGAACAACCCAATAGTCGTGGAAATGAGTGCAAGTGGAATACTAAAAAGTAGAGATAATATAGGTTCAATAATAGTAAAGGAATTCCAAGTAAAAGGAAACAAAGAATAATATTTTTATAAATGAACAACTAACAAAAAAAAGTCAAACACCTTATTGTATAATGTCAGGGAAATGAAAGCATAAAGTATATGTGGATAGAAGATGGATATATTTAAATTAGAAAATCAAATACAAGCCAAAAAAATAAAAATAAGATCTATAGTGTGGAATGTAAAAAATAATACAGAGAAAGAGCTAAGAAGAGAGAAAAGAAAAAGAAAAAAAAAACCATAAGCAAACTAAATAAAAATGGATATCGCACATATCCAGAGTAAAACGAAATAATTGAAATGGAAACAATACCTGCAACGGAAAGGTATCCTGAAATACTAGAATGATAATGCATCTGTATAAGAAAGGTGACAAAAGAATTTACAAGAATTATAGAAGATTGACATCAATCAGCGACACCTGTAATGATGTATAGCAGCTCCTTTCAATTTTCTAATTAATTGATGTAAAAAGATACGACGTGAAGAAACATCCAAATACGTCGTGTGTGTTTCACGTATTCAAATTTTATAATTTCTCTAGTTATAACTGTTACTTATTTGAGTCAGTCATTTTTCAGTCTCGCTTCACCTTTTCCCTACAAAAAAATATATATAAATACAATATATTATTGTATTTATATATATATATATATATATAAACATATAACGAGGCAATCACCATTTACAGGGTGGACATATTAAAATTCATCTTCATTCCGATATACCGGTTCAAGTGGATGGCGAACCTTGGGTGCAGAGTCCTTGCGATGTCGTCGTATTGAAATCAGCCCTAAAGGTGCGTAATACCCTGTATATAGTGTTTTTCATTTCCTCGCTTAATAGAACATTTATTTAAAGAAATTAGTTAATTTGAACTGGAGAAGCTTTTGTAGCGAACTATTTGACTGTTGTTCGCATCATTTACGACGTCTAAACCGGCAAGTATAGATGCTAGCAGTTGTCAAAATCTTAAATTCTGCTTATTATTATTTTCCTTTAGTTTAAAGTACGTAGAAAGTAGTTGATCGGAAGTGTGAATTTTCAAATTCAATACTACCCCTTATCTGGTTGATTTGTAAAATTTTATTTTCAATATGCATGCTTTTGGAGAAAATATGTTGGAAAAAGTTATCCACCCTCCCCTAAAAATTTGTAATGACTGTGCTGTATAATATAAACACCGTACGTCACATAACTGTAACACTTTTTTATACATATAGAACTTCGGGTGCACCAATTCACAAAACACATATACTTAATTTTTCTTTCTTTGTGCTTTTTTCATGGAATAATGTTGTTTACTGGCCATTAAAGGAACATCTAACGAAACAAATTTGATCTGTTTTGGGGGTTCGTGTTGCTTAAATTAAAGCAATATGAAGTACAAATGTGATTACGGAATAGTTTTCATTTATGTTATTTTAGTCCTTTTTCATTGTAATGTTATTCAAAATTAAAGAAAACGTTAAAGAAATTATAAATAATTGTCACTCACTTTGGGGACACGTAATGACTAATACTGGCATTCAGATCATACAGCTTCCAAATACTTTTATTACTAAATATAATAATAATAATAAACCTTGACCATGGTCAATAGCCCGCTCATTTGCATATAAACGGCAAGTCTCCAAGTTGTTGGCGAACTAAATCACCTGATCTTGATATGCAATTCACATAAGCAACAAAGAGAAAAACTTGCAGAAGTTGGGAGGTTTACGTATTGAGCAACCAACGAATATTATATAAAGTTTAGGAACGAACAATATCGCAGTTTATGGATTGTTTCAGAGTGGTAATACTGTTAAACATCTGAATCTAATTATCTCTCTCGTTTCCTTCTTGCCTCTCCCTAGTCCTTAATGAAGTCGTTCCGATGGACTCAGAAACTCAAGATTATATTCCTGTTAAAATCGAAGATTCAAGATTCAGTCTCATTCACAATGGGGTTATATTTCTTGGTGGTAAATGGATTCACTAAACTTTAGGAACATGTAGATCACATACAGGTATGTACTACGCATTTTTTTCGGCGAAAGACTCTGGGTGGTTGAAATAATTTTTTTAAAAATGGAAATATTCCAGTCCTCCTAAGCGCATAACTCTCTAATGGTAAGATGTAGAGAAAAAGTTTTAGGCCAAAAATTGTTTGTTTGAAGGGATTTTATTAAGTAGACAAA
This sequence comes from Trypoxylus dichotomus, assembly GCA_023509865.1. Classification (NCBI taxonomy): domain Eukaryota; kingdom Metazoa; phylum Arthropoda; class Insecta; order Coleoptera; family Scarabaeidae; genus Trypoxylus; species Trypoxylus dichotomus. The sequence goes on from CM042081.1 coordinate 28,537,575, forward strand.
AAAAAGTTAAATACATCAAAATTTTTACATGTTTTTTTCAACAGGTAAACATGTTTGGGATTAGTAATAGGTAATAGGGATTGGTTGAGTGTGTAAAAGACCTGTTGCAGTGTTGAAATTAATGTTAAAAACTGGCATCAATATTTTTATTGATAACTACATTATAAATTATTTTGCATTAGTAATAAAGTAATTACATTTATAATATTTATAGTGACAATTTTCCACACTCCAGGTTTGCTACACAACCAACCAATATCTATTATTAATCCCAAGTATGATGAACTGTACATGTACTTCCTTATCTTATTTCATTTTACCTTTTTTGCAAAAATATCGTTACTGTTTACCCATCGAATGTAAAATTAATTTATTTCTTGTCTGCTTAATAAAATTCATTGGAATAAACAATATTTGTATTAAAACTTTTTCTCTACCTCTTACCGTTAGCGGATTATGCTCATAGGCAGAATTGAAAATCTCCAATATTCTAAAATTCATTTCATTCATGTTATCCCGAAGAAAAAAAAAATGCGTAGTACATGTCTATATGTGATCTACATGTTCCCAAAGTTTCATAATTTTTTGAATTTCCTGGTTGTAAGTTAGAAAACGGACTAGCTTTTGTTTTGGCCAGCTCAGGTTCAGATGGCACCTATATTCCTCTACAATGAGATCCAAAACTGGTACTTTAACGTGAAATGTCATCTCTAATTAGAGCTTTCAATATCTCGTTGGAAGTTCAGCCTGGCCTCTATCGACGAAACTCTAAACCACCTCAGTTTTATAGTTTTCCTAAGATACACGAAGGTGTTCCGCTTCGTTGTATAGTGAGTACCATCGATTTACCCCCATACAAATTACATCGCATCCCTAACATCTTATTTCTGGTGATTCATATTCTCTGTTTGAATTTTGTAAATTTAGATCTTTATAAGAAAGTGTATTCGATTTTGGACCAAAATTGTCATAGCTATATCCTTTCCTTTTCCTATTTCCTCTTGCTACCAATAAGAGTACCCAAAAGGTAGCGGATTGTTGAACAAGTTGCTACTTATGCTGTTCCCAATGTTTGTTAGTACAGGGTGGTACAAGGAAATAGGAAATTTTGAATAAACCCTAAACTAAGGTAAAGCCAATGAATTTGCAAGTTTCGTTATAGAAACAAAGTAAACTATACGCCATTAAGTCCCACCAAAAAAAATCAATTTTTAAGAACAGTGGCCATTAGCCTCTTGAACATATACACTCTTGAAAACAAACGCTGAGATTTTGTGTAGTAAGTTGAAACAATTCACAGGTATAGCAGTAAACTCCACTCACACAAATTAATTAATTATGCGGAACGCAGCGTTTCAGGGAGCACGTGGGCTCCCATTGTCAACCGACTCAGTCGGTAACATTTGTTGACAATGGGAGCCCACGTGCTCCAAACGCTGCGTTCCGCATAATTAATTAATTTGTGTGAGTGGAGTTTACTGCTATACCTGTGAATTGTACATCCACACAGTCCTTGCAATCGTCATTTGAAGTTGAAGCACTTCAACGGGTATTGCAGTAATTTCTTCTCAAAGCTTTGTTTGCAACTCAGCGATTATCGTTGTGTATATGGAGTACACTTAGTTTTTGAAGTGGCCTCACAAGAAAAATTCGTACATCGACAAATCTGGTGATCTCGGGGGTCAATGAATGCCGTCAAGTCGTGAGATTATGTGGTTACCAAAAAGTTGTCATATGGCTGCCATTGATGCCCGGGCAGTATGGGCCGTGGCTGCATCTTGTTGGAGCCAAAAATTGCTTCTAGCACATTAACATATCGTACAGACGTTACTGTCATTGCATTCTCTCTGTTACCTTCGAAGACGTAAAGTCCAATCACATCTCGTATTGATACAGCACACCATACTGTAACCTTTTGGTTATGTAATGGTTCTTCCTGCAATTGGTAAAGGTTGTCAGTTGCCCAATACCTACAATTATCTTTGTTGATATATACGTTCAAATGGAAACGAGCCGACATGATAAGGTAAAATTGGTGTCGTCATTAATCTTATCAATCATTAAGTTACATAACTGTTATCGTGCCTCGTACTGCAATGCAGTTTCTGCACAATTTGAATTTTGTAAAGGAAAAACTTCAAATCAATGCTGAGTATTCGACGGATGGATGTTCGGTCTAGATTTAATGCTACTGCGTGTTTGCTTATCGATCGTGTTGGGCTCCTTGCAGCTGATCCCCGAGCAGCTATAACGTTTTCTGGGGTTCGTTGGGCTCATTGAGCTCTTGGGGGTTTTGTTTTTAGAGCGAAGCCTCTCCTCTCGATGTTCCTAAACCCACGTATTGATAGCGTGGCAGGATGAAACACAACCATGGCATTCTACATTCTAATGACATTGGAATCTACGTTGAGTAGCTGTCAAACTATCACCATTTTTTTTCAAAATGCGTTCACAACAAATGCTCGTTGTGAACCTAGTCGCTGGTCCACGATTACTAAGTGGCAGGTAATTGTGCACTACCGGACGCTGCTACCACCAACTCCAAAAGAAATCTAAGTACTGTCACTACCACAGTCAACATTTCCAATTACCCTGTGCCGCCTTGTAATTTGTTGAATTAACAATTATTTCGAAATGGTACACGTTATAGTAAAAGGCAAAGATTAGACATTTTGATGAAGAGCTGACTGTGTTGGAAAATACGAGAATTGAAGTCAGTGAAAAACTATTTCGTAGTCACAGTTTTACGTGGAATTTAGTTTTGTTCGCAAAAGAAAATAAAAATCCACACATCATTTGAAGCGGTTGGAAGAAGCTTTGAAGCATTTTATGGCTTTTAGTACTCAAAATGTCGTAAAAATATCTTTTTTAATGAATTAAGAAAATATGTACACGAAGCACCTTATTGCATACTCCGATAACGGTCATTCTACATAGACGGTGATGAAAACCAAAAATTCATTACCTTTTTTTATATCTTCCATGTTCCGTAATGCATTACCAAAGATATACCGCACTCGTAACTCTATTATTGGTTAAATATAATTTCGGTAGCGCGCGTACGATGTAACAAAAAGTTGTTTCGAAACGTTCAACATTTTGAGGTTTTTCTTCCATTTTGACAGTTACCTGGCGTTTCTAAACAACATGTATACTACCATCCTTACGAAATTCTCTATCAATATCGTTGTCCTTCGCTTCTAACGCTCGTCTATTTATTAATGATCGATGTTCATTTCCTTTTCATTTCTCTTCTCTGTTTCTCCTCTACTACATGTTACTTCTTGGATGCATAGGCTACAATGTTGAAGAAAAACAAGTTCAAACGCCGCCCCACAGAACCAAATATAATGCCGACAAACGGGGAGGGGGGTAAGAGCACGGATGATTAGCAATCCTACCCTAGTATCGCACAAATATCAACGTGCCGCGTGATTTAAAAGCGCAGGGTAGTAGAGCATTGTTCGGGAACAGATTTCTTGCATGTAGCGATATTTTATCATTGAATTTAGTACTATTATAGGTACTTCTTTTTCGATTTATTTATTTGAAATTTTTTGCTTGTTGCTGTTTTATTAATACTTACTTGTTTTCTAATAATTTCTATATACATCAAGACTTTGATTAATTAGATTTATTTTGGATTATTGAATTCTAGCTTCTTTTTTCTTTTTGGTAATTATTTAGTTCTTGTTTTAATTCATTGTACAAGAAAAAAGCAAAATATCTAAAGTGAAGAAGTAATTCCATCAGAAAAAAAAACATATCGAATATACCCCCTCTCCCCCTCCATACAGGCTACAATGTTGAAGAAAATGAAAGGAAAGATGAAGCGTAGGAATACGGAACCGTCAATGTTGGTATCGCCCGGTACGCAGTTGGCACCTCTGCCGTCAAACGACGGGGAATCACCAACGGATCCGAACAATACGACGTTCTAGAAGATAAGCCGGCCGTCGCGTAAGAAGAAGACAAATGAGCGCGACAATAGTGTGTTTACAGTGCGCACATTCTTTACATTATTTTTAATCGGAAGAAATTTTAAATTTTCCTCCGAAACAAACTCTGCCGCGGTATTAGAAGAGCAGGAAGTAGAAAAAAGTGTTAGATAGTTGCTGCCTAGAGATATTCTATTTTGTTTGTTTGTTTTTTTTTTAATTTCAAACGCTTATAAATGATGATGAAAGGAAAATCGGCGCCATTTCAGCGTAAGGAGCAAAACAAAAAGAACGGATAATAAAGAAGGAAGCTGTAAAGAGAGCTACTATTAAGTAAATGTTAATTACGTTATTAATTATATCATTATGATTATCCTTATTATTGTATGGTATTTTTACCAAAAGACAAAACGTATATCGTTGTTCATATGTGTATGAACCTCAGTTTTTCGCATCAGAGAGATGTTATTACGTATCCTAATTCTATACATATATTTTTTAGTTGGTATATATTATACGTATATAATATTGTTTAATTAACGTGAGTACAAAGTCAGATTTAGTGAAACTTACAAACACAGAAACAAGAAAGTTTATAGTTTAGTAGGTTTTATTGCAAAAGAGCTGTAGTTTTAAACGGTTCGTTTAGATTTAAATGTTATAGGAAAGCATTCGTATCCCCACCCCCAGCTCATCTCTAGTTTATCCCCACCACCCCATTTTTCTCCAAGAAAAAAGAAATTATCTTGGCTTGTTATGGTTCCCACGTCCTTTAGTCGTGTCGTATTATTTTTGATCAATTGTGTACCTGCATAATTGTCGTGTGAATAAAAAAACGCAAACAATATATGTGCAATCATCCCCTTATAGGTACGATTTTGGTATTATACTTCTCCCTTTATCGAAAGCTTTTTTGGGGAAAAATTGTAGATTTACTTATTTATTTAGGAATAAGTAAATTATATAGCAAAATGTTCTAACAAGCAAACACCTAAAATAACGAAGACAACTGTTACTTGAGAGTGGAATTACAAAGGTAGAATGGAAATAATATACAAACTATAGTAATAAGATATACAAGAGAACAAAATGTGCAAATTTTGAATCGATCCAAAAAAACGTGACAAAAGAAAACGGTGAATATCGTTACATTAACTAATTACGCAAATTTACCAAAATGAAATAAAAAAAATGTAACAATTTACAATAAAAGGCAATTGATCATGACTGCTACAATAATAGAAGCCAATTACATCGTTGAATATCCGTTTCCGGTCAAGAATTATTTAAAAAATCCCGCACTTTCGAAAGGAGAACACAACCAAGGCTTTGGCAGAGGTAGAAACAAACGAGAATTCGTGTGGAAAAGTGTGCGGTAGGATGCTATTTTTCCCTCCCCACTTTTCAAACGTATACAGAGTATTCCTTTTTATTCGTTAATTGTGCGTGCTGTATATACAAAAAAAAAGGAATTGAAAATGGAGGAATGGACGTTATTTGTTAGATTTGTTAGGGAAAAACTGATCTACGAAAAGTGGAAATTAAATAGAATGAAGTGCCACGTGATTTGTTAATAAGTCGGGTTTAAAAAATCAAAAATAAATGTAATATTAAAAAATCGTTTCCTCGATGTGCGTATTTAAGTGTTTAAAGTAAGTAAATGTTATACACGAAATATATACATATATATATATTTTAAAAAATAATTACACCGGAAAATTGAGGTATTCAGAAATAATTGGACCTAGATACTAAATAAATCAAACAAAAGTAAGAAATATGGACGCTATATACTATATACATTAGATATATACGAGAAAAAAACAAACAACATAATCCACGTTAAAATAAAAACAAAAAGCCATGCTTTAATTGGCTTTTCGTAGTTTACAATAAAAAAAAACAACCAACTAGTTTCCATTTCTCCTTACCCCTTTTCGTACCCCTCCTCAAATTTCACCTCCGTGACTATGTATTAGATTTAAATCTCCCGTCTCGCGCGCAACTGTCAGTTTGGGTACGGCATATCGCCACGTGGTGCGTTGCTCTTAACGTTAATCGGCGTGCGAGGCGTCAGAGGACGCGGCGTTGGATCTCGTTCGCCGGATAGTGATATCCAACGTCGTTTGCGAACCCGTCTCGGGACTAGGGGCTCAGTTTTTCACGAGGGTGTTATCTGGTTGTGTCTTACAAACAAACTCGTGATTAATAGGTCCTCGTAGACGGATTCGCAATAGGCTTGTCGCAAAAAAATTATCGATTAATTAATGATAATGAATAAGGTAATATATCCTCCTTCTTATGTAATGTATTTAAAGTAAAACAAAGGATTAATTATACTTACCATATACAAGTAGAAAGGAAATATTATTAATAATGTAAGAGATGAAAATATTATCGTCATTACATAAATTATAATAAAAAACAAAGAAAAATCGATGTGCTAATGTTTGTAATTATATTTCCCAAAATAAAAAAAAATAAACATAAACATAGTATATAAAAGTTAAAAAAGCATAGGGAACGATGAGAAACAAGAAAAGAAACGTATTTCGAATATTCCTTCACAATTCGCAACAACGAAACAGAAACACGTCAAGGTTAGAACGACGGCCAATAGGAACGAAGATATTCGCAAATCGAAGCGTCTCGACGATCGTCGTTTGTTTCTCGCTGCGTTTTTCGAAGGAATACGTGGCGCGATTGATTTTTGCGTGCGAGAAAAAGGACTCGAACAATTGCGCGGGATTGTGATTCGAGTTTTTGCCTGACGGTCTCGGGTTTTGTCGTATATGTTGCGGGATGTTGCAAGGTTGCGATGTGTCGAAGGTCTATTCACGGAACGCGTTGCGTAAGGCGTATTATAAAGAGGAAAAAATGCATATGTAAATGTGATTAAGAGTATAGAATATATTTAAAATTTGTGAAATATATAGTATATTGAATGTAAAAAAAATGTTTTATTTAGATTCCTATTTAAAGGCGATCAAATTTCGTTTACCTACTAACCAGCTCAAATTTGGATCTTTAAATTAATTGTTTGAAGACAAAATAGGAGTAGAGGTATAAAAGGGAATCTTCACAGAATATCTTGCCCATGATGAAACTTTTAGGTAAGTACTTACACTCATCTTTTAAGAAAATAGTGCGAGGAATCTCATCATCATAGGATCACAGCATGTATATTTCTCGACTTTGTTAACTTATAGAAATCTAATTTCATCCTCCTTTTACTCACAATTACGCCCATCGACACGTCGAAAATGCCTTCAAAATATATGTAGAGGTTGGATACAAATTGATATATTTTAAATGAAATGGTAGTATCATAAAATTTTCTATTTTAGAGGATTCCTATATTAAATATTAATAGTTAATATAATAAGTACAATAAAATATTTAACTTAATACGTCTGGAATTAACATCTTCGTTTCGATGTAATCGCATATATCTTCTTGAGGACAACTGCAAGTGTTTCTTCTAGGAACCAACGTCGAACGCAGGACAAAACGCGAGAGGATAACAAGACATCCGAAAACACGCTACAACACATATGTATATATATATATATATATATATATATATATATATATATATATATATGTATATATATAGAAACAAAAATAATATTTATCTGAAAAGGTAATTAATATAATTATTTAACTTTCGTGTTAATTTAGTAGTTAGTAGAATATCATTTATTTTCTAACACTGCTTCATTTCTTCTACCCATCGATTCAACACGAGCTGCACAGCGTTCTTGAGGAGTAGCTTGCGACTTCTTCAAAAAAATTATTATTCCGTGTTGATTATTTCCTTTTGTCCGCTTTACATAACAGACTTTCAGTAGAATTTAGATCGGAACTGCGTGAAGGCCACTCCAGAACTGTGACTACACTACGACCAAATCAACCCTTTACATGCCGAAAATTTCCAAACGACCAGTAAGTTCTCCTCTGCATAAGGTAGCACAATATTCGCTGAAATATTAATCTACATGTGTTGGTCCATAATCCCTTTAATACGGTGAACTGGACAACTTTATGCCAGGAGAAACATTCCGAAGCCATGGTGGAGCCACCCCCATACTTCAATATAATTTCTATAAATTTGGGATCAAATCTTTTACCTGGCAGCCAACGAACATATTGTCTGCCATCAGATCCCAGACGATTTATCTTAGTTTCGTCCGACCATCGCATGTGTGTGAAAAATTGTCAAGTTATGTAGAAAATTTAACACGGTCTATTTACAATTACTTCATCTCTAGGCCCAAGAGGATGTAAAATTATTCAGCATTCCAAAACCTTCGTAATATTATAGTACATCATACCATGCGTCTCAAACTTGTTGGATGTCAGTTTATTTGGTAATTTCTATAATTTTAAAGCAGTATACGTTCTTCAGATAATACTTTATTAATTGCCATGAAACTAAATGATTCATACAAAACTGTATTCTTAATTCTTAGACTTCTGCTTACCATTATTTACATCGATCCGAATCTTCGAAAATACATGTTTATACAAATATTTGTAATGTTTTACAAACTCTATTAGATTTCTTCATTAAAAAGAATCATGTAAGTAATACACCATTAGAAGATGATTGGAAAAAAGTAATAATAGTCTCGTTGTTCAAAAAAGGCTATAAGGATAACGCCCAAAATTACCGAGCAATTAGCTTGTTAGACACATGCTTATAACATTTATGCCAGAATATTCAACAACAGGTTAAAAATCAGCAGAAGAACTAATAGAAGAGGAACAAATGGGCTTTATAGAAGGCAGACCAACCACTGATGGAATAATCACTCTACAACAAATTATAGAAAAGCACAGGGAATACAACGGAGAAACACACGTTGGGATATTATGAAAGAACAGGGATATCCACATAATTTAATAAGAGCTATACAGGGTTTATACACAAACACCAGAATTATGGTAGATATAGACGGAAGATTAACTAGGGAAATGCCAATAAACAAAGGAGTTAGACAAAGCTGCTGCGTCTCGCTAACATTGTTTAACATATATATTGATTTTATTATAAAGGAATAAACCAGAACACCACCCTAAATAAACTGACGACTTAGTACTCCTAACAGAAACAGAAGATGATGATGTGGATATATACATAACAAAAACTATGCAAAAACTATGAAATGAAAATATTGGCAAATAAAACCAAAACCATATGCTTTCCTGGGTAAATATCTATTAGGACAAAGATACTAAACTGGAACAGGTAAAGCACTTTAAGTATTTAGGCTGCGATGTATCTTATGCTCGAAACAAATACATACAAGCGAAACTGAATAAATTTACACGTCTTCGTGGAACAATCAGCAGAACGTTAAAAGACAATATAAAAAAGGATACACATGTAAAATTTTACAAGACGATAACAGTGCCAATCCTCTTATACGGTAGTGAAATATGGACAAGAACGAAAAAATAAGGAAGCAGGATACAGACACAAGAGATGACATTTTTAAGAAGAGTGAAAAGTTGTACAAGATCTGCTAAAATAAGAAATGTAGATATAAGAACAGAACTAAACATCTTCGACATAAATGAAAAAATAATGGAAAACAAAAATAAGTGTAAGAAACACGTAGAACGGATGCAAGTGCCGAGGTTGCCAGGCAGAGTAAGATTTTGTAGTCGTTTAGGAAGAAGTGCAGGCAGCCCAAATAAAAGATGGATATCGTAACAGGCACTTGGTCTCTCATTGTCAACCGTGTTACCGATTTAATTGTAAAAATGTAACGCACGTGCGCTATTTTCTACGCAAGCTCTAAAAGTTCTTAAAATATATAACTTTATACATCCTATTATGTGGTCCCCGATATCTTGTATCTTTTCGCGAATGCCTAAGGTACGTAGATGACATTTTTGCGGTGTTTCATACCAATAACGGGGACTTTCTTAACGGAACTAAATTCAAAATTTACTACAGAAATAGACATCTATAAAAAAAGAAACCAATTCTAATAGATTCATCACAGCTTATTTATACCATTGCGAACAACACAGGATGTCCACAATTAATTTCCTGGCCTAGATTTCCGCTAAGTAAGAGCAGGTACGAAAAAGAAATAAAATATATCATAGCTCCTAGGTAACCCCAAAGATAAACTGGATATGATGAAAAGAATCTGGAATTTACCAAAACGCATCTAGTGATCGTGATATAGTTTGCATTGAACAAGCAAAAAGGAGTCTCGAAACGAAGTTTAAAGAACATATTAGATACTGTTAGATACTATCGTTTCGATAAACCAGAACTATTTAGCGTGGCAGAGCATATGGTAGAATCCGAACATAATATTGAATTTAAAAAAACCCTAAGCTACTTAAAAATGTAAATTCGTGTAGGAATTGATGCGTACGAAACGAAATTTATGAAAGAGAGTAAAAAATTGCTGGATAAAGGACCACCCCCAATTGCACACCCGAGTCTGCTTGATTTATAATAATAATACCCTGTTAAAGATACGGTTCGTTTCCGTTTCTTCCTTTCCCGAAAAGATACAAGATAGGTTGTAAAGAGTCATGTACGTTAAGAACTTTTTGAGCCTGCGTACAGGAGAGAAAAAAGTTCTTAGCTCAAACAAATGAATTTTTGTTTATTGCAAATTATTTGTTTAAGTCAAAAAACGCTTGTTTGAGTTAAGCAATATTTCTACCAACACACTGAATTTTTTTGAATGGATAATCACTTTTATTTGACATATTTTGTTGACTTAAGTAAATGTATGTTTGAATTGTGTACCTCGCACATCGGCAATTATCGTTAACGTGAACTAAGACCTAACTTACGCCCGAATAAATAAAAAGCAACTACATCAGCAAATATGCAAAAGTGGATACGCGTCTATCGGATACGTTTCTTACTAGTCAGAATAGTCAGGCAAATCTCGAATGCTGGTAGAGCAGTGCAAATATAATCGTGTGTAGATGTAGTCCTAATTTCTAATATATGTAGGTTTTATGAGATGGTGCTAAGCAGCGAACAAAGAAAGTAATTAGGTAAGTATGAAGTAGTTGTTGTGATTGTGTGTTGATTGATGTTGTTCAGGTACCTTCTCACTACACTTTATGGTTGCAAATAGAATAATATATTTTACCATCGTATGACTAATGTTCAAATGTTTGTATAAAAAAAAAATAGCTGCCATGTATCATTGATTATCAGAAGTTTTACTGCGATTCAATTCATTATTAGACTGTAAAGCTTGAAAAGTAAAAAAGATGATTTCATTGTTCGGTTTCTATCTCCAAAAAGCACTACTCTATGCAAAGTAATTTCTTCAAACGCGTGTTTTCTTGTACAGTTTCTCATATACACAGTAGAGCATATATTATCGAAAGTTGAAAATATACACTAACAACTGCAATGTTTTGAGTACTGCGTAAAATGCTGCTTTGCGACTGTAAATCCTCGGCTTTTATCTCAGTGGTTAACCACAAATAAAATTCAATTTTTGAGACAAGTAAACTATCCACCAAATCATGGAAACTGACTTAGGAGACGCCAGTAAAGATAATTTAAAAAGAAGGTGTAGTAATAATATAGATCTAGAGAACATTTTAGGTTTCACAGCTGTTAGAAGACACATATGTCAATATTGTGCCCAAAATAACACCTTCGAACGACACCATCGAAGAGATCTAAGTGCTGTTATTATAAATCATATATGTCAGCTTTCGCCCAGCAGGTAAAAAATACTTATCTAATAACACTTTTATTTTGGCCATTGTATTATTATATCACCTATTGCTTTAATAAAACAAATTTAAAATGGCCAACTTTCCGCAAATATTATTTAGTTCCGTATGTAGCAGTTCGTATAATCACCCATTCGGCTATTTTCAATTTATTTTATCAAGTCCGTTTCGCAAGATGCTGATTTATTTAATTTTAATAAATTTAATTTATTTGATAGTAACCAGCGAAAGGTTAACAAGTAAATAATGCTTAGAAACAAGAAATCAACATCGGGACGAAGTAATACAACGTTGGAAACAAACTTCAATTCTTAAGAAGCAGAGTCGTACAAAAACAGTTGTTGAATTTTATAAACAGTGGCTATTAATGAAGCATATACTTGCACCGTCATTAGTAAATATTACGAACGATAAAAATACATTTCGCAATAATTTTGCATATTGTTAGATCAATATTGACTACGAGGAGCTATATGTTACAAATACAATTACTTTCTTATTTATTGTCTCTAAGAGGTAGGAATCGATTTGGGAAACTAAGTATATTGGAATACATGGAACGTATAATACTTCGAGTAACTTGTAAGGAATTTCTTGATTCAATTACCCAAAGTTTGGGTACATGTGTTTTTACTATCGATCTTGAAGAATACAATAATTTCAAAATAACTTTGCCAGTGATTAGTGTATCTGATAGTATTTTAGTAAAATGGATTGAAAGGTATCAAACTAAGTATAAACCAAGTTTATCAAATATGGTGTAAGCGATAACCTTGAAAAAAAAATGGTTTATGTATTATCTGATGCTGAAGGTAAGATAACATTATTTTCGTATGTTAGTTATATGACGCCCATATATTTCAATGGTCATCTATCCGCATGTAGTATAATTGAGACAAATAAGTATATTAGCTTCGATTTTAAAATAATGGATTTCGGAATACCTTTCGTACCATTCCAAAAGAATCAGGAATTTTTTTATTTTAAGTTAAATTTCGTAAAAGTATAAGTAATAAAATTATTTTTGAAAAAGCTGTGTATTTTTAATGCATTTTTACCCCACGTACCTATATGTAGATTGTTTCCTCATCATTTGTAGTTGATTAATGTTACCGATGTTGTTTCCGATTACTATTCTGTTATGAATTAAGATTAGACATTCTTATTTTATGGAAATTTCAAAAATAACTTAGTTTTGCTTTACATCTCCAATCATTAAAAATAAGGGCAGCACAAAAAATTCGGTATATGAGAGCTGTGGTAGCAACAACTATTGACAAAAGAAAGCGTCCATCCTAGCAACCCACCACTAGTGGAATAGTAATACCAAGAGGATAGTAGATTTGAAGCAACGTACTACATACTTTCAATCAAAGACATATTTTGTTAGTCCAATACATATACAGCTTTGAGTCAAATACATATTTCCTAAAGTCAAACAAACTATATATTTGCTTCAAATTGACGACATTCTTTAAAACAAAGAAGTACGTCATTGAATCAGACATATTACGTATTTTAAGTCAAACATATATTTTAAAATGAAAGACATGAGATTTGTTTCAAAAGATCAAATGTTTGAACCAAAGAAATTATATCTTTGAATCAAACAAATATATCTTTGCCACCATTTAAACAAATGATTTTTTTTGATTCAGTACGTATTTGTTTGGGTCGACTTTTTTTCTCTGTGTAGGAAATAATGCACGTGCGATATATTTGTCTGTAGCACGTTGTCTGTAACACGGTTGACAATGAGACTCCACGTGCTCTTGAAACTACTCTGCATTCCGAATAAATTATTAATTTCTGCGGGCTGGAGTTTACTGCGATACCTGTGAAGTATATAATCACACAGTCCTTGCAATCGTTGTGTACCTTTCTTCTGTGTTTAGAGCAATTATTTAACGTTACCCTGCATCCCTTTTTCAAGACAGAGCTTTTAAGTTTTTAATGTTCAGAATGCTGATTCGTAGATATTTTGAAAATATATAATAATAATAATATGTACCGTTCTAATTGGATTGTTCTCCATGGTAAAATTCAAACAATCACGTCCAATTATAGTCATAACGGTTGTCGGGTTCCGCCGTGTCACTAGATTTTTTTTATCCCTGACTTTTCGCGAACAATTGCGGTTCGCATTTTCAAATGTATTGACTTCCTGCAGACTAGGTCTATTGATTTTAAACGAAGGTCGAAGAGATACTCCATTTCCTCTTCATCTTGTTTAGTAGATCGGTGGCTTTTATTTTATTTGTGGGTCAAGTGTGCGTGTATATTTCCTATGTTTTCTTTCTTTTTGTCTTGTGTAACGTAATGCCTTTTTCCTCAGCTCTTCGTTTAATTTGTGCAACTCCTTCTTTCCTTATTCGTCGTGTTGGTGTATTGTTCTTCTGACTGTTGTGTTATCATGTGTCTCCATTCTGTGTAATTTGTTTCGTGTTCTTCTGCATATTATGGTTTCAAGTGTTTCTTGATACAGTGTTGCATTTGTGATGTAACACGATGCCCCTGATGAAAACTTCGTTAGCTTGTTGGGTTTTCCCTGTATCATCTTCTTTTGCGCTTCTGTTGCCTGATGCCAAAGTTCACTAGCGTAGGTGGCGATCGGTATTACTATCGTTTTGATGATCTTGATCTTATTATCCAGTGATAGCTTACTCTTTTTCGTTTAATAGTGGGTACAGGATCTTGGAGACTCCCGCTATCTTCCTTTTGATTTCCTTGATGTGCCACGTGTATGTGAGTTGTTCGTCTAGAACATCCCCTATGTACTTCGCCTTCTTGGCCCATCCGATGGTGTGGTTGTTAATTTGGATTTCGTCAGGCTTTTTGTGTCTTTTACGTGGTGTGAAATAGATGGTTGTGGTTTTTCCTGTATTTATCTTTATTCGCCATTTTGAAAACCATTTGTAGAGCGTGTCGATGTATACTTACAATCTATCGTGTAGCGGTTTCATTTGTCTGTGACTGTAATAAATAGCGGTGTCGTCTGCAAATTGGGCAATGTGACAAGTGTTTGACTGCGCTATGTCGGAAGTGTAAATGTTAAACAACAGCGGTTCCAGCACCGAGCCCTGCGGTACTCCTACTTGCGTTGTTCTAGAAATGGAAATGTCTTCTTCTATTTTAACAGAAAATGTTCTGTCGCGGAGATGGTGTTGAATGAGATTGGTAAGCGTGGCTGGAATCCGGTGCAATCTCATCTTATGTATGAGACCTTTGAAAATGCGAACCGCAGTTGTTCGGGAAACGTCAGGGACAAAAAAACCTAGTGACACGTCGGAACCCGACAACCGTTATGACTATGGCAAACGGCCGTGAAAGTCTGAGATACTATCACGTCCAATTGAAAGACCTTAAAGGAAAAAATATATTTTGGAGCAGAAGCAGAAAAATCAATTCATGAACTGGGTGTCACTCCACAGCGGCTGAGTGAATAATAAAACAATTTTCTTTAGGAAATAGTGTTATGCAGAAATTTAATTTCCTAGACCCTAAAGTAGTTAAATTCCTTCGACAGCAAACATTAACTTACAGAAACCAAAGAATAATTTTGGAAACAACTTTGAAGTAAAATTACCCTATGGTACATTACTATTTAATACATACAAAAAATTTACTTTTCACACAATTCTCGTAAGTAAATTTGATACAGACAAAACAAAGATGTGCACTATATAAAGGATAACATAATCTCTAGCCTAAAAGATTCCTTATACAATACTCATTGTTATGATCTCGATATTGAAAATCAATTAATAAGCAGTATGGCATCTATATAGTATTCTGTATCAACATTAATACAAAAATTAATCGAACATTTTTAAACGAAGTAATATAAGAAAATGCAGTTACAGACTAAATAAGATTTAGAATATTACCTCTATATATTAATAATTTTACAATAATAATATAAATCGTATAATAAACTGCAATTTTTATTAATAGAAGGTTATCTTTATTTAAAACTTGTTGTTTCTTTAACCAATTTATTTAGGTACGGAATAAAGTTTAACTAAATGACATTGGAATGCTTTTTCAACATGTACTCTAACTTTTATTACTGTTCGTGTTTAAATAATTTCTTAAGACGTAAATTGTAATGTAATTAAAAAGAAGATACATTTAAAGTTATTTCTGGAGGTAATAAATTTTTCATATATAATAAATATATGTTACTACAACATTTAGAGCTATATCAACTAAGCCTCTGCTGCATTCATATGTTTGTATGAGCCGTTGAAGATTGAATTAGTTTTGTGTGGTTTTGTGCTTACTAGCAAAGCAGGTATTTCGCATTTGAGTTCAGCATAGTTTAATACAGGCGTCTCTGAACTTTTTACCTTAAGGCCTGCACAGACTCCACCACTAAATTTCAAGGGTCATCGTCCCAGCATACTCCAGTTTTGAATTACGCCCAAATTGCGCAGTATAGTACGGAGCCACAGAATTACACAAAAACGCCAATTGTACTTGGTTCGATAGATATTCAGCGTCATCTTGTAACGAGTAGCAGAACATACTCTAAGCATGTTCTACTGCTTTTCAGTATTTTGGGATACAATCTACACATCCAGGGATTACTCATATAAAGATAGGAAACGTCCGTAGAGCACTTATAAAAATTCGATCAGTTTTTATGAAGTTAACATTTGATTCGCATCACACAGTGCATGAACTTTCAAAAAGACAGCGCGGAAAATTTGAACATGTTTTCACTGTAGTTCCCATTGTAACCTCCAAGTTTTCGTACTTTTATTTGTAACAGATCAGAAATATGTGTATATTTAAACACAAAGCAGCATTGCAAATTATTTTAGTTATACTTAAGAATAACATAAATCATATAAACAACGTAAATACTACAAAGTAATTACTATACTAATTAATTATTTACACGCAAATTGTTATTCTTACATAGCTTACTCATTACATTTATAATAATTAATTAATAAATTAATATTATTTTCAACTTTGGTATTTTTATTTTTGTTTTGAAGCCGAGCTCCCCAATGATGTCTCATTTTTAAAGATGTTAAAAATAAGTGATTCATTTGTTTACATCAGAAATTAATAGTAACATTAGGTACACCATGAATAATCTTAATAAATGGGAGCTTTGTAACAAGTTGCATTTTGTATTATGAATCACCCCAATAATATTTAAATATTTCAAAGTCTCGTTCGAAGGAAACAACAAGCCTTCATTAACATAATCTAAAACATCATTTTAAGTCAAAATATATAGAAAGCTGGTGCTTTCCAACCAAAAGTTTGTCTTTATTCTTTTGGATTATTTTTAATTCGCCAACAAAGATCACAACTATGGAGCATCAAAAATTGTTGGTAAAAATAACCTGCAATAATTGCGTTTCAACTGAAACACTGGAACTTGACTGGAATTAACAGTAACTGAAGAAAAGAAAGGCATGGTTTCAACTTCACTTTAAATATCTGACATATTTTCGAAGTTAGTGAACATGACATTGTAATCATTTACACAAAGGGAAAAAGTTCTTGGGTACATCTTGATTCCAGTGTCGAGTTAATAAAATGGCAACGCCATAATTTTCCCTCAGTTCTCTGGCCAATAATACTACACTCTTTATTGTTATCTACCAACCATTAAGACAAGGCATAGGATCTTTTGGTAAATTGAAGAACGCCACATTTGGATCATCAAACTTATTCTTACAGTACAACTTGCAAATGCAATACGAACCACACATTTTTCCAAATGAAATATACAAAACATATCTACAAATCCAAGTAAACTTATGAGTATTTGAAGTTGCTGCTGATAATTTCCACCGGTAAACTTGATTCACAGTTGCATACAATTGTCAGTGGAAGGTTACAACTACATAAGTCTGATTAATCATAATTGTAATGCTTAATTATTCTGTATGTCAGTTACTGTGCTTTTTAATATTTAGCCGGTAACAAGTGGCATCTTGGGAAAAATTGCCTTTATTCTGTGTAACGAGTATAAGCTATATACAAATTTGAAATTATGTTCAAAATAGTATCCGTTATTATCCCAGTACAGCCGAACTCATCATTTTTATATTTTTAAGCATATTACGCATCGTGTTGATATTATTTTAATTTTCTGTTATTTCATTTTGAAGGTTTGCTTTTAATACCTTAAAAGATTACGGTATCTATTATGAAATGTGAACATGAATGATCTAGCTAGATATGTTCTTCCACTTACTATATATATTTAAGAAGTAAATGTTGTAAAGTTTAAATGTATAAAAAAATAAATTAGTTTGTCCACGTACATTAAAAAAACATGAAAATAAGGAAACATATCGCTAAAAATTGGGTTTTCAAACGTGAAGGCCCCGGCGGGATTCGAACCCACGATCTCCTGTTTACTAGACAGGCGCTTTAACCAACTAAGCCACGGCGCCTTGATATTCCAAGGATTTTTAAAACCCACTGTTATTCTATTTTCTATTTATATTAAATTAAAAACATCTTACAAAAAGAAAAATGATTGTTTTAATCCTGTACAGCTTTCCGCTAACCACATATCAATATTTACCTCTACTTTAACATGCTATAGGCATAGAATGTTTTTGGTCAAGCACAACCGAATTTACAGTTATACGTACACTTTTTTACATTTTGCTTTACCCACAAAAAAAAAACATATTAAACGCGTTGATTATTTTCAGACATATGCTGTTTCATTATAAATCATGCATAGTCCGTTCGCACGTTAAAAATTCAGTATGGCTCTTATGGAATGTTATGCTCTCTTTCTATTAACAGACTGTATGTATGTACCTCTTTGTTCAATCCGGGCAGAGGCGCGATTTTGTACTATAAAAATGTAATGACTTTTTTCGACAGCTATATTACCAATTGATTCTCATGACGTTTACAATTTCGATTAATTTAAGAATTTCGTATTTCGCCAGTGATATTCTCTATACATAAATCAATTTGCTAGTTTTATTATAATCAATTACAGAGTCAATTCTAAAAGAAAAAGAAGTGTAACATTCATGAATTATATTTTAGTAAAGACCGTTTCGTACAATTTGGAAAATATAGAAATAACTTATACTTATATTAAATACTATCATGCAACATAATGCTATAATAAAGATACTTATATGACAAATATTGGTTGTGGTCCAAGTGGCAACCGCGTTCGCATTTCCCATAAGAGCCACACTAAATTTGAAGGTGATAGATTCGTGAATGCTTATGGAATAGATTTGCTTTTCAGATGGAGATTTTCGAAAATAAACAGTAATAAAGTGCATTACATATCTACGATACTAAATAAGAAGTATCGAAATAACTCATGCAGTCTATTCAAACGTAATTTATACAAAATCATAAGCATTGCAAGTAATATATGCGGAAACTTTTTCTAATAAAATTTGTCAAAATGACCTAATAATGATACGGTATACCAACATATTATTTAAAATAACCTGTTTTAAAAATCTGGCAACGGTTAGAGGAATACTACGAAGCCTGTGACATAATCCACAGAAATAACCTTGAAATAACTAATAAGCGTCACTTAAAGTAACGCTGAACATCTACAATTTTAAGGCCCGTTTGCATCGGACCGCTACCTTAAAAGTATCAGTTAGTTCAGCTTCAGAAATATGTTGGTAAGACAAATAACACTAAAAAATTTGTAGGGACTTCTATTAATGTATGGTTCTTAAACTTACGTAATAATTTGGTGGGGTTTTCTATTACGTATACCAATACTATTACACGAAAGAAACTTTTAAAAATGATGCGGTTGTTAATTAGATATTAATTATATACTATTTGAGAATCATGGAATCCCGAATTTTACAGTTGAGGAGAAAGTATCCGTATTATCGTTCATAAAGAAAGATAGGGATATAATTGAATGAAAAAAAAAGAAAACAATTATAAGCGTTAGAAAAGTTTTAATAGAATTAAAGCATTACGAGAACATTTTTTTTGGTTTGATTTCAATATCGTCATGTATAAAAAGAGACCTAATATTACCGAAGATTTCTAAAGTAGGCGTTATATTTACCTAATAAAATACATTGATGATACTGATTGCTTTCGAATTCAGCCAAAATGTTGCCATTATTGAAAACAGAAATACATAAGAAACTTGTAATATTATATAATATAATAACTCTTGGAAATAATGCGATACTATAAAATTCCTTTGACAGTTTTTTTGTTCTTCTTCAGTTTTAGGAAATGTAACAAATCTTTTACTTAATTTAGCAAGGTCTACAATTTCTTGTAAGTAGCCTCCAGTAGGTCATTATTGCGGAATAAAATGGAATCGCAGACACACTAGTAACTGATTTATAGGACCAACGGTTATTCCTATAAAAAAAAACTTTGTGAAATATGTAGACACGCAACTCATCCACTTACATGTTCGATTAATTTTAAAAACTTCATCGCACAAGTCGTAGATAATCAAAATCGAAGTATGACATTTACATCTCAAAATTCTTTGTCGTGGTTTTGTCGAACGTACATTTGCCTAGGTAAACCATATTCTATAGATTCTAGTACATCTATCTCATTGTCTTTTACTATATTATCAACGATTTCATCAACTTCCTGTATTAAATCCATTTTTATTGAAATTGGTGTAATATTTTGATGCAAATAATGTTTCCTTAGCTGATGCGTTTGTTTACAAACAAAGTAAGGTTATTGAAATTTAAAAATATTTACATGGCGCAAGCGCTCTTCTTTCCCTTTAAAGTTAAGGCGTAGAATGTCTGCCGCTTAAAAATCGTAGATCTTAAGCGTTACGTTAAGTGGCGCTTAAGGTATTTTCCTTGCGGTGCAATCCGCTTAAAGATTTAAGTTAGCAGTAAGTGACGCTCAACTTAGTAACCGGTGCAAACGGGCTTAAGCGGCAGATATTCTGACAGGATATTCTACGGCTTAAATTGGAAAAGAAAGAGCGCTCGCGCCAAATTATTACATAAGTTCAAGAACCATACATTAATAGAAATCCCTAGAAGTCCCTAAAAATTTTCTGGTGTTATTTGTCTTACCAACTTATTTCTGAAGCTTAACTAATACTTTTAAGGTAGCGGTATAAACGGACCTCAAAGATCGCTAGTGTAATTTCTCCTTCTTTCTCGCTGCACAATCAATCATCAAGTCATTCACCGTAAGCACTAGTTGGCTGTCGCTCTACTATACCATGGTTATAGCTATAATGGTGGAAAGTGGGATTGTACTAAAAAAAAAATAAGGGGATATTTTTTCAAAAGGGAGAATGTTAGAAATAAAACTAAAAAATTGAGTCGATTCATAAAATATGTTTATATTGTTTCCACAGATTTTTTTTCGTACTAAAGGGACATAAAACTTAATATATAAACTCGTACAACTTAGAATACATCCGAAATGAAATAAATACAAATATATTATTCTCTTTTAAAAAAAGTAAAGTACATTTATTTGAATATAATACAGTTGGGTATAATTCGCCACTTAATGCTTATTAAAATAATAATAATGCTTACTTCACATTAATGTACGGTATAATGTATACAATAAGGCAATAGAAAAATACGTTTCTTCCTTCTATTTAGCTTAAAAATATATTTAAGTTAAACTATAGCTTTAGTATTGGTACTAAAATTAAGTTCCACATTTCACTTAAAGAAATAACAAGCAGCAAATAATACATAATACAGAGATCATTAGATTACAATTATGATGCAGGGGTCCTCCAAGTTTCAACGTTACCAACTTATACGAACCAAAAATTGTTAAAAATTCCTCCCTCCCCCCCACATGAATGATCAGTGCTTCAATTTGTTTGCAGGTTTCTTTAAAGTAAACAAAAAAGAGCTACGAAATTACATTTTTCTGTCAAAAATTGAAAACCCTTTTACTTTGTTCTTGGAAAAATTGAAACTCGGATGCTTTTTTTTTGAATCTTCCTAAGTAATTTGTTAAATACTTATTACTAAGTTTATTTGGATAAAAATTAGTCTTATTATTATTATTTTTATAATCGTTAATATGTGAACACTTCTTTTTTAATAATGTAAGAAATATTATCATTTAAATACGTTAAAATAGTACTACATGAAGTTAAATATCGATAAGAACGTGTACCGTATATTATAGCACCTTTAATTTTTTATTATTAAAATTATTTTAGTGTTATTAAAGTATATTATAAAATGTACAAAGTAAGTAGAAAGTCGCGAAAAGGTCGAGTAACCTTGTTATTTGAGTAACCTTTTTTTGAAGTTTGGATATGGATGTGTAGTTAAAAATAATGAATTTATTATAAGATTTCACATTTTCTTCGCTTCCGGTTTACCAGGAAATGCTTACTACTTTTCCTTTTAATTTCCAGAAATACCAACATGTTTATTTCTATTGATAAAAACGCAATAGATGAAATAGAAACAAGCTACCTAATAAGTCAAATTCACACCTTCGAAAGTATCGACAGTTTACAGTAAATTTGTCATAAGTTATTTATGGCACTGCTGATTAATTACCAAGGTAGTAAAACTTACAAAATCTGAGCGATTGCCATATTAAACGAGAATGTGTTTCTTTGAAGTTCACATTTTTTAAAATTTTGTTTATCCAAATCGCCAAAATCAGTAACAGTACATTGCGTCGAAAAATTAAAATTAAAAGTATGAGGCATTTCGCCAAATAAAAGATTTGCCAGGACGAAGACGCTCAAGAATACGAACCGCCGAAGACATCAGTTCAAGAAGATAACCACGTGCCTACAAAAAATGAAGTAACGTTTTCGTATTTGTGTGGAAGTGATTGGTAATAAAGGTCATTGCTGAGAGAGTAGCGTGTCTAATTTACATTAAGTATATGTAAGTTGTAGACTTTAAAGCATAAATGTAATAATATTTACAACTCGTCGGAAACTGCACATAATGCCAGGTGGAAAAAAATTGTGAAGGAAAAATCAGTGGCGTGTGGGATACATTTGAACATGGACAGATTTGAACTGCCTTTAAGTCGCTCGTTTAAATGTTGAAAGAATTACATATTTTACAAGCGGTCATACTGCAAAATACACTTCGTTTTGCGTTTTTAACCGTTTTTATAGGGATCAATGAGTTAAAGAGAAATAAATCATGTAATACTTTGACGAGTTTTCGAGAAAGTGATACAACATTTTGACAATAAACTATTTCTATTCTGCACTGTAGTGTTTTACCACCTAGAATTGAAATTCGTAATTTTATTGCATTTGTTCAAACCTGTCCTATGAATGTTCAAATCCACCACACAAAAATCATTTTTTTTTCGCCAATAATTTTTCCTTGCCTGTTTTATTTTAATACAAGAAAATTGGCACCTAATTGATGGATATAAGAGAATAAAGAAGAGAGAGTAATCAATAGAAATCATATAACAGGTGACATCTACAACCTCTACAAACTCAAGCAATTAGTGCTGATATTCGCGGAAATGGAGAATAACTGAGATTACGAGTTTCAAATCTCATGTTCCTCAAAAGGTCAATGTCTGGAAACAATATAATCAGAGGAAATTTAAATGGTGAAAATCATTTAAATTTAAGGAACGAGATTATGGCAGCACTTACAGTTCTCTTTTCAAATGCAAACGGACGCAATAATGCAAACGAGCATATTTACATCGGATATAGAGGAACTAATTGAATGGATTGGTGTCACGTGAAATGATAACTGTGTAAAAATAATCTCGAACAACTGATACAGAATTCAATCATACATTTTATTGATCGATTACATCGCTACTGCGCTGTATAATTTGAACATTTTCCTGTAGTCCCAAACAAATAACACGGTTAAATAGTATCACAGACTTTCACGGCCATAGTCGTAAGGGTTGTCGGGTTCTGCCGTGTCACTAGGTTTTTGTCCCGAGGATCCTTAGGGACAAAAAACCTAGTGACACGGCGGAACCCGACAACCGTTACGACTAAATTTCACGGTGTTGTCAAAGATATCTCAATGTTATATTATTAGGTAACGGTTATTTACTTGATCTATTGCGTTTTTATCAATAGAAATAAACATGTTGATATTTCTGAAAGCGGTTTTTTAGACTGCGTGGGAAAATGTAATAATATTTACATTTAAAAAGTTAGTAATAAGTAGAAAGGATTTCCTGTCAAATCTGAAGCAAGAAAAATGTGAAATTGTAATAATAAATTCATTATTTTTAAGTTGTATATCAAACAAGAAAGTTATTCGATTGTTCCGAGGCCGTGAGAATGTGAATAATTAGTAAATGTTAATATGCTTACGTATTTTAAAGGGATATCTTTTAAAGCGTATTAAAGTGCTTTCCTTGAACACATTTCGCTTATAATAAATATGAACCATTTCAATGACGTTTTCGATGATACTCAAATTCTGAGGTTAAAGACAACTAAATATGATCTTGAATTTAATTGGAGTATCTGGCTATAACTTTGATTGTTGCTAGAATTTTTTTGATTAATCCTCACTTTAGGCGTCAGCTCATTAAGGGCAAAAAATGCTCTTAACACCGGAAAAGGGGCTGCCGTCTTTTAAGTTAATTGAAACGGTTCGTCGATAAATTGCGGAAAATTTCGTTGTAGAATAGTTTAAGTATTTGTACTAATCACATGAATATTTAAAATATGTAGAATACTTCTCCTGACATCGAACACTCAAATTCATAAAATCGACGCTATTACATCAAACATATGAGAGCCTATTATCATTCAGCTTAAAGACAACATCGACCATATTAAAAAGGAGTAAAGTAAGCTTAAATTTGGTAGTACTGATTAGTAATCAAATAAAAGATCTCGACTATTTTCAAAACCTGCTTTGTATTTCAAAAGCATACAGGATGCCTTACATGTTTATTTTTTTTAATTTATAGTAGTACTTGATTGAAGTTCTATATATGATTCAGATTTGCAATTT
Source organism: Trypoxylus dichotomus (assembly GCA_023509865.1). Taxonomy (NCBI): domain Eukaryota; kingdom Metazoa; phylum Arthropoda; class Insecta; order Coleoptera; family Scarabaeidae; genus Trypoxylus; species Trypoxylus dichotomus. The sequence goes on from CM042081.1 coordinate 28,562,191, forward strand.
CGTCGACTTAACAACATTCTGTCGTTTCATTCGTTTTATTGCTTTGGTACTGGTGGATCCATTAAAAAAAAAGAATTTCTTAAGAAAAACTGTCAAATTGATATTCATATACCTTTCTACCATCACTTGGTCCAGCGAGAATCGTTTTAATATAGTACTTTAGAATGAACAATAAAAATTCAAACTTTCAATAACAGAAATTAACGGTTAGCATTTTTTTTTAACTTACAAAAGTATGTAGTCTGTAAAAATGCAACTAGTCTGCATTTAACTTGGCAGGTTTTAAAAATGATCGAAATTTGTTGTTTTCAAGTTTACCAAATTTAAACTCGCACCCAATTTCTCTATAATCTGAATTCGTCTATATGAACCTTAAGACAGTAAGAAGTAGCTTATTAATGACATCAGAATACTTAGGTTTCCAAAATGCATGATAACAAGATTCCAACCACCTCCCTTTCCAAATTGATATATACAGAGTATAACCAGAATTGAATATTTCACTTTAAGAACCTCGTTTCTAGTATACCTATACATTTCTCCTTGTTTCATTTAGAGGTAATCAAATCGACAGTAATTAAGCTATATTTGAAAATGTTGCGCGAACATGAACACCTGTAGAAAAATGTTTAATTTATTTAACACGAAGATTTTTAAATACTGTAGAGCATCGATTATTCGAATATCGATTAACTGAAAGCGTTCCAGTCAACAAATCCAAATTACCTGGCCAAATAAGAGTTCCAGTACGGCAGTTGTTATATTCTCAGATAAACTTATAATAATAATTATAAACCGGATTATAGTGCATATATTTTAGTTTATTTATTTATTATATTTTACGTCTATTTGTAGATGCCTTACACTGATTAAAGTTAATTAACGCTAATTAACTTTAACCAGTGTAATACATTACATATAGACGTAAAATATAATAAATAAATAAAATAAAATATATGCACTTTGCATATAATCCGGTCTCTAAATAATAAAGTAATATACCAGTTCAAGAACGGTGTTATTCGGGAATATGAAGTTGGAAATGCAATAATGTTAAACAAAAAACAGTATTGCCATTACAAAATTTGCAGGTATGACAATAAAGATAGAAGCTTGCATAGAAAAATTATAGAAATTGCAGAATTTAGATATTGCAGTTTACACACGGTTCATAAGGGCATGTAGCCACAGATAATCAATAAGTGGCCTTCTGATTTGTCAAAAATCTCTTGAAATTAATTAGATACTACCGGCTTAGTTATTACACAATTAGCGAGTTGGATATCCAAGGTGAAAAACTGCCGGCTATTCCGAATTAGCTGCTTCAGCAGGTGAACATTTAAGATGCAAACAAAATTGATTAATACCGGAAGAAAATGTCAACAAAACTCATGGCTTCTAAGAATTAAGTGGTAGCACCTGGTTTTAAGGCAAGCAAATCAGCCATCATTCGTGTGGTATGCGGAAATGTTACTGGAACGCAGAGGTTACATTTCTTAATCATAGGGAAGAGAATCAAAAGAATTCATGGATAGATGACAATAAGATATACGATACAAGATATATACAGTTTTGTGTTTAATATTATTGTTTCTTTTTAATATTCCTCCTATGAGATGCTACAGTTTTCCTTCGTAAATTATCGATTATTCGAAAAATCTGTTATTCCATTCTCCATTTGTTTCGGATAATCGAAGCTCTCCTGTATATGGATCATGTTTATCTATAAAATAAATATTTTGATTTTCAGTTTTTGTCTTTAAAACGTAATTCTAAATCAATTCTATATAAAGGTTCCCCTCCAAAAAAAAAAAACACAAAAGGATATAAAATGAAGCCTTTTTCTTAAGAAAAATATCTGTGTAGCGTTAGATGGTCTTACAAGTCTTTTATTTAAGTCGTTTAAATTACTCGAATTTTAGAATAACCGCATTGTAAGAATAACGTCACATTACGTCGTCACAATATCTATGTAAAATGCACGCACTAAAGTCACTTCATTAATACAGAGAACTTAAGGCCAAAAATGTTGAAGAATGTCTACAAGAAATAAGCGCAGCAAGATCAACAAAAAAAATTTGCCAAGAGTGGAAAATTAGAAAAGGCGGGCAGAGTTATGATGCAACAAGGTATCAGACAGACTTACAGAAAAGAGGAGCTAGAATGTTATGTAATACTACCAGATAATGAAGGCTTACTCAGAAGAAACAGAATGCATTTAAAACCAAATAAAATGGAACCATAAACAAACTTATCAAATGGAAAGCTGAAAAGGAGTACCGATTGCATAAATCTTCATGCGTCCTTATTGTTGGTGGTCAAGTATTAATTTTTGTATTGAATAATAGATAGGTTGTTGTACTGTGTGACAAAAATTTCAGCATTTTTCTAACAATAGCACTTTTATGCCATGGCTGAAGGCACATAATAACTTTTATAGCCTGCGTATATATTTCTTTCACAAACAGAGTGATAATTTCCTAATCTTTATCGATAGCAAATCAAAATGGATAGATACGAAACTAATGGATAAGACACATACGCGAAAAGAAACCAGTGGCGTAGGTGTGAGTATAGCATACCTATCATATTTGAAATAATTTCGAATTAAAAAACGATATATATATATATACTAATACAATAGTGGAATTTACTCAACTGTCCGCGTAACTGAAGGGACTCTCTTTTAATTATTATTTTTTTTAATTGTGCTACAAGCGCCGGTAAATGGTTAATAACTGCAGATAACTGTAATATACAATGCACGGGAAAAAAACTATCAAAATTGAATGTATGAATATTCAAAATAAAGTTAGTGGGAATTCTAACGTTACTTTACCTCCAACAATAACAACACATAAATAAACACGAGTCAAGCAAAAGTCCAAGAGAATGTCATAAAAAATTTGGAATAAAAATTAATCTACTATAAACACAGAATATCATTACATGTCTGAGATGTTTATGTCTTTTCTCTTTCAAATATATATAAGTAATAAATTATATTACAGCGTGGAGTATAGCGAGATATTTGTGACTATTATATGATCCCACAATTCTTGCAATCATAATATTACAAGAACGAACGTCACAACGAATTTCAAAATTGGTCTATTTTTGTATGGATTTATATTAAATTGTAAATTGCATAAAAATGTAATTATACAACTTCAATAGTATAATTCATGCTGTTTAAATGAAAGAATTTAATACTGCTTAATTTTATACTAAGATTATTTGCTAATAAAAAAATCATCCTCAAAAGATCATGGATGTCTTTTTAAGACTCGCCCTGTATTCATCCGTATTCCCATTCCCTCAGCATTGACACATATCGTTCGGCAGATCTCTAATTCCTTTCAGCGTAAGGGATCGTTAAACTCACCCGGGATAATCGAATATTTCTATTGCAACGCAGAGTAATCCGAAAGAGAACATGTTGCTAAATTCTTATCGTTTAAGAAAAAAAGTCTTACGATTAATTATTGCATATACGCCGAATATGCAAGACAATAGAAAAACTGTAGCACCATATTGCTTCGAAAGAAAGCAAGTTGTCCTCCTTCAAACTTCGAAAATATCCTCGTCGCTATTTTGAAGGTCGTCGCTGGTACTCGTTCCGGACTTTTCCCTGTTCACCGTATCGTAGTGCGGTTCCTCCTTGCTACTGGACGAATGATCGAGGTTTTTGGGTTTGATTGTCTCGTAATCTGGCTTTCCGCGATCGCAAATGCCACCATTGTTCTGAATCTTCTCGTAGTCCGAGGATTCTGAGTCGGTTTTGCTCGTATCGTCTCGGAGATGTTCGTAAGGGAGATCCGATTGCTTTTTGTCGCTCGTACTGGAGCTGTCGACGTCTATAGTCTCGTAACCTGAATGTTGGCCTACAAAAACGAATTTGAAAATAACAATAACTGAACATAGAGCTTAACAATAAATTAAACTGTCATTTTATTTAAATTAAACAATGCTAATAGATTTATGGAACTTACGAGAAAGCAATGAATATAGAACTTAACGAGCAAATTAACGAATTGAGTATTTTAAAGATTTTGAGCGGCCATTTCAAGAATACCAGGGACAAATGCATAATTAATGTAACATATTAGTATTGGGAGATAAAAAGTAATGTTATTCCTAGATGGAAGCCGAGGTACCAAAAAAGCTACACTAGAACGTAAGTAGGAGGGAAATACATACTGCCAGTACAAATTCAAACTCCGACAGTGAAAGCCTAATGTTATTTATCAAGACCTGAATAGTTACTATAAAAAAAGGTAATACTATTTGATCTATAACGTTTCTCTACTACAGGCATGTCAAATTTTTGGTGTAGCAAGTTGCGATCATGGTCGCGGGGTGGAAACATACAACTTTTAAATGCGAGTACTTGAGAAATTTGCGGTGAACTCGTTATAGTGTAGTCAAATATGTTTCGTATACGGGGTACCAAACTAAAGAGAGATTTCATCGTACCTAGTAAGAATATAACATCTTGATAGCACATAATTCCATAACGATGTATTGCGAACCATAAATCCTAGTATCTGTAATACAGAGGCAGTAATTCGACAAAAGTAAATCTACTATCAAAGTATACTACCAGATCTTTTATAGATAAACAACGCAAATCCTCAGCGTATTGTCTACATTTCAGTAGCATTAGAAAGTCCTTGAAAAAAAGCAAAAACAACATAGGTCGAAAACATGATCCCTGGGGGACACCAGACGTTGCAAAATAGAATGCAGAGCTATGTCCATTATACGTAACATCTTTTCAAGGTAACAACGAGTCACAAAAGGCAAATTTCCTAAATAAAGGAAAGTGTCCCATGGTTAATTCTGATATCTGTGTATATTGCATCAATCTGTTCATAGTTATCTATCATGTCGATGACAAATAGATAGAAGTACGCTCGGTTTAATGTTGTAGAGCGCTTTTCTATGAAGCAATCTTGTTGCAACAATATTTGGTATTTGATTTGGGGATATATCCTGGGCTAGAGAGTGATTTTGGATACTTTGCCAGAGTTATATAATAAGATAATTAACCGGTAATTTATGTCAGCGCTTTTAATCCGTTTTTTTTTTTCACGATATAAAATAAAATCGTTATTGTTCTTACGACACCCTTGGGCATATAATTGAGAACGACGCAAATATGTTATAGTTGTCGCTGAATTCGTTTAGTGTTCACATTAAAAAATGTATTATTGCATCCGTGATATTTGCTGTTAGTAAATAAATATAGGAAAAAGTATGAGGTAGGACTCTACAACAAGAAAACGTATTATAAGTAAATGTACATGAGAAAAACTGATCATATAAAAAGATAGCCGAGCATTTAAAGCGTTCGAAAACAATTGTATTCAATTCTGTAAACAACATAATACTACGGTAAATGTAAAAAACAAAAACTAAATATCACAAAACAACTGATAAAACAAGTACAAGAATTGTATGCTTATCAAAAAAGAATAAGTGACTAGAATCTAATTAAATAAGACGAAAAGTTAGTTGAAAGAGTTATGGGTAAGAAACCATTAATTAATTTACAGAACACAAAACCTAGAAAACACTTCGCAATAAGCCATAGGCAATGGATCATGGATGAACGGTAGTTTGGTCCAACATAAATTGCCTAGGATCTATTGGTAGACAATATGTTTGTTAGTAAAAAATTTGATCCCAAGTTTATGGAAATTACATTGAAGCATGGAAATTACTCAATCATGGTTAGGGATGTTTCTTCTGACATGGGGTTGGTTTACCACTGTATATTAATTATGTATAGTTACAAAATTTCGAGAAAATCTGGCCAAACTTTTAAATTGTAGAGTCCCCGAATTGTTGCACTTTGTAAGGAGGTATATAGAAAAGAGACAATTAAGCACATTGCACATTTAATATTTTAAAGTCTGTCTTAATTTCATTTTGGTCGCATTTTCTTAAACATGCGTCACTGTTTTAAAGCCAAAAAAAAAAAGGAAAATTAACCCACCTTTACTTCGCGAACTTGCCAGATCGTCCATCCTAGTCGAATCGTCATCGTTCAGCCGCTCGTAAGGTGGATCATTGACGTCCAAATACTTCACGCTCTCGTAATTCGGATCGTTCTGATTAACCGACTCATAATTTGGATCGCTTTCGCTATCCGTACTCTTGATTCCGGCATAATCGCTCGGCATACTCTCGTAATTCGGTTCATCGGAACCCGACAAGTCCTTACTTGAGTTGTCAAGCTTAGCCTGCCTTTCTTCCATCTTCCTTTGCTTATTGATCACCGAATAACCGTCAATCTGTTCCAGAATCGTCGAATATCCAGCGTTACTATCGATTCTATGACGTAAAGGTTCGTAGTTCGGATCGATCTCAGAGGACGTCTCCGTTTCCTGTTTCTTAAGCACCTCGTAACCGGGATCCGTGCTCAGCAGGCTATCTGGTCCGTTGATGCTGGCATAACCTGGTTCCGAACCGCAATCTTCTCCCTTCACCTTCTCGTAATCAGGAACGTAGGATTGTTTCTTTAACGTTTCGTAATCGTGCTCCTTTCGCGTGTATTTCTTGTCTTCGGAGCGTGGCGATTCTCTATTCTTATCGTCCTCTTCCTCCTCGGCCAATGGACTAGAATTATTCGATATTTTTCTCTGCGTCGAATGGAAACTAGAGCGCTCACTACCTCTGTTCAACAATTCTTGACTACCGGCGTCCTCTTTTGGAGGTTTGTTGCGATTTTTATGGACCTTCGCGTACATATCGTCGATGTTCTTCGAGACCGGCGATCGGGGTACGTCGGGACTGCTCGAGACTAACGGGGGTGGGGGTAAAGGAGAGTTCGCTTGTCGCTTTTCGGGCTTGGGAGACCCCAACAGGCCTACCGAACTCGAAGATGACGCTGCGAATTGAGAAAAAAAAAGCTTTAAAACAGAAGAGTAGCCACGTTGATAATGAAATAGAGGGAAAAGATCGCGCAATACTTGTATTTTCTTTTGTTCGCTGTACTTATACAGAGCGTTTAATATGATATAACCTCCACTATGACTTTTTCTATATTTTTATATAAAAAACTAAGAACAAGAAAGATATGGAAATAAAACCCCATTCAGCCTGTATAAAAAACACTAATTTTCGGAGACAAATTTTATCCTTAAAATTTGTTCTGAAAAGTACACAAAAATACGTCTACCTAAAGTTTTGAAAAAGCCTGTGTATTTAAACGCCGACTATAGTCCATTCACGTCTACAGAATGATGTAGATAGCGCTACAATCGGCGCCCGCGCCATATTGGTAAAATTTAACTCGATTAAATAGTAACGGTACGACAACTTCTGTCAAAATCTTTCAAATAACTTACAATGACAGCTACTTGAGTAATATATTACAAAAATATATAAATAATTATTTGTATCCAATTACTTTTGTACGTTTTAAAATTAATATTGATAAAGAAATACAGTGTAGTGAATTTTTCTCTCGGGGTTCGGAAAAGTTAACGAGTGAGTTCTTTATCGAGGATATTGCTTTTATTGAAATAAATTTAGAAGACGTTAAATGAAATAAATTAAAAGAAGATTAGATTAAAATAAAAACTAACAATATATTAACATAAAATTAAATTTTTAATTAATAAATGACTAGTAAGGACGAAGTCCTTTACTTTCTGTACTCAACACATGCACTTTGCTATCTTCGCACTGACGACTGAAGTCCCAAGGTTATGCCGGAGTTGTAGCGCTGGATCAGCGGTGTTTCACCCGATGTTACTATTATAAATGTGGTGACACTACAACTTTATATAACTTTTGAGGTTATTTCTTCACAATAATATGCGAAATTCGCGTACATACGGAGTTTGCAAACTCTGTTGATGCTCACAAATCTAATACCGACGCTATTCGTCAATTGTTCCGCGTATTGAGTCACGTTCGCAAACCGCTACTAGATCCGGATATTAGGCGACAAATGTCTACATGTCTAATGTAGGGTCATCATGGCAACGAAAGCATCTCCCTTTCAGAGATGAAGATGTACGCCCTGGATGTGATCTTCGCAAGTGCCGTGTAGATATGCGTGTCTGTTAAATATATTTGAATAAAACTTTACATTAATTATATTGACTTTTGTGATATAAACTGTTGATAGGATAATTTTATTATTCTCGTCTGCTGTTGTTTAAGGGACTCTTTTTTTTTGAGAAGGGAATTTTGGGAAATTAAGAAAAGCAAAATACTTCGCAAGAAAACTGTTAATTGCAAATACGTTAAGATATTTAGTAATTAAGTATTATATTAAAGTCCTATCCGATCTTAGACGGAGTCCAACCTTGCATTCTCCCTAACAATACCATTAAATTAAAGGAAACTACAATTACGGTAAATGAGCACAATGAAAGGCAAGTTTAGCAAATGCCATAAAAAAATGGGTATATTCTGGAGAAGAACAGAGGCCTCAAAAAATCCTATTACAATAGATTTACATTTATCTCAAGTACAGTAGTTTCTTTAATCTAAACAAAAGAAATAGAAACGATTTCATTTTAGATATTCTGAACATTTTATTATAAATTCTAGAATAGTCTAATTATAAATAAAAGAATACCGAAGTAAAACAAAATAATAGCTGTTTCTAGAAGCAAATTGTATGATTTTATATTCATAATTGATTACCAAATATTTTCTCTTGTTTAATATCATATTATGCAAGTTCTAATATGAACTATACTTAATGGAATGGTAAATAAATATGTTACTAATAACAACAAATACCGCAAGCAAACCAAATAACAAACGAAATAACAAGGCAAACACAGCGAAGAAATTTAATAAACAATATTACTGACACAGATTACCTACATATAGATACCCAACTTATGTCCAGTCTCTGAAAGCATAGATATCCGTTCCATAACGTTATAGATTCCATAAAAATCATTCCATTGCAGATGTGTGTGTCAATTACTTTATTTGACGCATAGTCAGTTCGTTCAACCACCGTATTCACCTGGTAATAAAAATAAGGTGGAGAAATTGACAATAAAAGGGTTTCGAACTTGGTTAATTGAGTTTAAGAATTGTATTTTATTTTAAAGTAGGTATACACAAACTTTGTAATTTGTGAAACACGTATGACATTGTTAGTTAAATAGACTCTTCGGTAATAAAAACTCAAGCCACTTTCTTCTTTTCAACCGCAACAACATCTGTTGTTTATTTTCTGATTTCTAAATAATTTTCTTTAACAATATCGAATCGTAATTCTTTTTTAAAATAAAAGAACTTCGTGAACATTTGCTTTCCTTTTGATTTACTTCAGTATCTTCCATTTTTTAAATATGCGAAGTTCTCAATGACAGAACAAGTGGGAAATACGCCAAAGGTGTAGTTATGAACTATCGGCGCTCTCGTGGTTTACACTGCTTTATGTTAATCGAACCGATACTTATAGAACGGATAACTTGTGGTATTTTCGTTTCAGAAACAGAGTTTGAACTTATGGAGTCTACGCTGTGTTCAACAATCATTGAAAGATGTTTGAGCCACCTGCGCTTTTTTGTGTCGGAAAGTTGGCACTTCTATAAGATATAGCGCTAATAATCAGTAACGCCATATCCTATTGTTGTTTTGATTTTCGGTATTTTCGTTTTCATCCATTTGTTAATTATTTTATTAATTTATTACTAGAAAGGCTTTCCTTATTGGCATTTTTTTACAACCGTATATTTGTGATTGATAAGCAATGAAATAGTCATAACGTACTAATATACTTCCTTTCACATATTTTTATCCTGCGCCTATGATATATAGTGTTTACAGCTTCAGAGGCAATGATTGGTATTTAACAGCAACTTAAAGCAAAAAAAAAAAAAATAGAAAGCGAGGAATTCAAGCGCATTTCAAACATTTATATACACTCTGTATAACTTTATAGATCCGATAACTATTGTATCCATAAGAACCGGCCACTACAGCAATATAACTAGGAATTGTGTTGAAATAAATATACGTATTAAATTAATGAGGGCTGCAATTAATAAATAAATTAATAATTTTAAAATTTTTTAATTATTAAAATTCCTTTCTGGAATATTTACAAAATTTGTATTTATAGGAACAATATTGGTGGGTATGTTACGCGACGCAACGGGTAATTCGTCATTTTGGCGGTAGTTCACTACCTCTGTTCTATGTTCATTATAAAAAGAGACAAATGATAGTCACAAACCTCTTGTTTTGAAACGATATATGCGAGTGTAAACAAATAAGAAGAAAAGAAAAACTAAATTAATATGAAACTTTCCTTGTAATTTCCAATGTTAAAATCTACGAAAAATTTTGTTTTCCAACTGAACACGTTGCCAATTACGCCACGGAAACCGTAGCAACGAATTACTTTTAATACCGTGATGTAGTAGTGCCTCTAGATATATCATAGTATCTGAGCAGATACAGTATTTAATAATGTCAAGCTCTGATTAATCGAGTTAATATGAAACTTTGGTTGGTCTTTTCAATAATAAATTATTTTTCCTTGTAATTTCCAACGTTACGATTAATTCTGTAACGTTTCATTGGTGTAATGATCAAGTTTTTGAAGCATGTCTAGAATTTTCTATATATTTTTTGCTTTTTCCTTTTTTCGGCCAAAGGGTACTATTCTTGTACTTTCTTTTGGTTCCTTTTCTTATTTATTTGTTTTCCTCTTTCACTGGTCATCTACTATTCTAATTCCTCGCGTATTTGTTTCGTCAAATTTTTATTAAAAATGAATACAGAAACACTGTTATGTCACATTTATGTTTAAATATGTTCACTACTCGTTTAAAACAACATGTAAAATAATATACAACAAATAACGTTAACTAAGACAAAAAAGCCAAAAATAATTAAAAAATTAAAATTTAATAAAAATATATGCTCCTGTTTTCCAAACAAGCGCCTACCGAATCCTACCTTGAACCATCAAAAAACCTTTTCTTACGAGGGCGACCTGAAATGTTACCAGAATCAACAAGAAAAATACGGTATTGGTGTGGTTTTTATTTTTATTTGCGATGTAGTCTCCTCGAGGATCAATACACTTTTTCAAACGGTGCTCAAGTCTCTTCAAGCCGTCATGAAAAGTAGGATGTTTCGAGGTTTGCAAAATAGCCATCTGTAGTGGCGATGACCTCCTCATTTGAGGCAAATCTCTTTCCTCCTAGTGATTTTTTTCAGGTTTGGGAGTAGGAAAAAGTCGCTGGAGGCTAGATCCGGTGAATATGGAGGATGAGAGACTAATTCGTAGAGCAACTCATTCAATTTGGACACGACGATGCGGGATGAATGAGCCGGTGCATTGTCGTGGTGGAGAAGCACTTTCTTCCGCTCCAAACAAAGGCCGTTTGTCCTTCAATACTGCATCGAATCGGGTCAATAAATTGCTGTAGTATTGCCGCGTGATCGCGCCTCCCTTCTACTGATAGTCGATGAGGATCAAAATTTTGTTAATCCCAAAAAATAGTCGCCATGACCTCTCCGGCCGATGGAACAGTCTTTGCTTTCTTCGGAGCCGATTCGCCCGGAAAAGTTCACTGCTTCGACTGTTTCTTGGTCTCTGGTATTTAGTGGTGGATCCAAGTCTCATCCACGCTTACAGAACGCATGAAGAAATCCCTTGGATTGCGTTGGATCCTGGCCCGACACTCCTCTGAAACGGTTACCCGATTTCGTTTTTGCTCCGGGGTGAGCAAACGCGGTAGCCATCGCGCCAAAAGCTTTTTGATACCCAAAATTTCGTGTGGGATATGGCCAACGCGTTCTTCTGAGTTGTCTCTGCTATCTCTTTCAGCTTCAATCGGCGATCGGCTAACGCGACATCATGAATCTTGTCGACCATTTCATCGTTGGTAGCGGTTTTTGGGCGTCCACTGCGAGGTCCATCACTCGTGCTTGTGCGGCCATTTTTGAACTCGCTCACCCAGAAGCTAATGGTCGAAAATGATGGAATACATGCGCTATGAACCTCTAGCAAAATATTTAGAATTTCCGTGGCCGTTTCCCAAGCCATCCGAAAGTGTTTTATCACTGCACGAAATTCGATTTTGTCAATTTTTGGGAAACCGACTGATTTGACACAAAACACACTCTTAAACAACTATTGACAGTAATTTTGACAATTGTCATAAAAAAGGTTAACCTTGCAGACACTTGCTAACCAATTAATCCATCACAACCTTCGTGCACCATCTCTTGCCGATTCCGGAAACATTTCAAGTCGTCCTCGTAAATGTTAATGTTGGAAATTACCAAGAAAATTATTATTTATCAAGAAACAAACTACCCGTCGTGATACCAAATTGTCACAATGCAACGTTACGACAATATGTAGAATCCTAGTCATCATGATCCTACCCTTGAGCTTTCACAATTGCGCAGCGAATTTTTGTTTACTTTCAAATGTGCTTAAAAGGTTAATCAGTAATATATTAGGCTTCAGCTCACAAAATTGTTTAAAAATGCAAAAGCGCAGAGATTGTGTTATTGTTTGTTATAACTTTCAAGATATCTAGGTAAAGTTGGCATTTTCGCACCAGTGTGCGCGAAGCTAAGAAATGCAGTCTTTTTCTGAGAGACCATAAAATCCAATCAACGAGGGTGCTGAATAAAAATTTGGCACATAACCATAAAAGATCTTATAACACGTCCCCACCAAATTTCATAAAATTTGCAAATGGTTGAGCTCGGGCCATCTTCAAAATTGATCCCAGTACCACTTCTTTGCACCGACAGTAAGTTACCCAAAACTGAGCAGGTAATTTTGCGGAAAGTGTATTGGTTCAATTAACTAAAATATGAAACTTACCTTGCCTAGAATGCGAATGCGCTACGTGTTTCAAGCTATCGACACTAGGTGGCTGTGGCGCAGGTTCATATCCCTGCGAACTCGTCTCTTGCCTTTCTAAAGTCGAAGCCCCTGAAGTTGAGGGTATAGGGTTGACCTCGACTTCAACCGTTAAAGGTGGGGGTTGGATTTGAGCATAAGTCTCGCTGCCGCTCATATATAGTTGCTGATTGGGCTCCTGTATCGTTGTATACATCTCGTCTATTAAGAAAAAAACCAAAAACAAGGACTAGAAACGTACGATAAACAAACCAACGTCGAAGAATATCATAGAAACGAACCTGAATCATCTGAAACTGTCGAGTAATGCGGATCGAGATCCCTTTGCAGCTTGTTGATCTCCTTGGTCTGGGCTCGAATATTAGCGAGAGGTTCTCTTACGCTTATGCTCGTATAACCCTCTGCAATTAGGAACGATTTTATCTTAACTATTTTGTTTAATAATAACCCAACGTACTGGAGGAATCTTGTGAATCACCGCTGAAATTCAATTGAGCAATAGGCGGCGTCATGTATGGTAGTTCCTGGTTAGCTGCGATACCGCCCGCCACGGCCGTCGCAGCCGGGATGTCCACTCCTATTCCGCTATGGGCAGACGAACGCCGCGATCTCTGTGGGGCGACCGGCTCAGTAGGGTTTTGAGAAGTGGAAGGCCTAAATGAAGTTTTGTTTCAACTATAGCCAATTTTCTTTATTCGACTTATTTTACGTTAGGGAGCGACATCTTTCGGCGTATTTTGGACTTAACAAGTATATTTCAGATGTCGAGTTCGAATTAAATGCATAAATTGAGATACAGGAGGTGAGCAGAATAAGCAAAACAATATTAAAAAAAAAAATAGTAAACACATGCTCCGAACAATAAATACTTTAAAACAATTTGCTTTGATTGCTTGAACCGGCAAGAAATGTATACCGCAAAAATTAGTTGATATCAAAGAAACCAAAATGGTGGCGAATTAGCCAATTTTTGAAATTCGTTCGAGGTTCAATTCCAACTAATTGAAATTAATACAGAAGATTTCTTTTTTGAAACGCTACGCAACGTGTTCCTCAAAAAACTCCCCCAAAACCTTTATTCTGTATATTTTTTAAAATTCAAACATGAAATGAAAGAAAACTACCTTATATTTGTGCTAAACATGCGTAAACATTATAAATACGTTTCCAAGAACTCCTTACACATTGTACAACGTGAAATTTAGAGATTAAATTTCTACTAACATGGATTTTGATAACAAGTACAATCCCGATACCGCATTATCTACAATACACCGCATCCTTAGGATGCCGCTGCCTTGATGGAAAAACCCTATCTTACAAACGCGATATGGATCTTTACAAACTTATGTTGTACATTACAAAATGAGTTAAACGAGGACTTTGAGCTTGTTATGAACGAACCAAATTTAGAATTGCGCGAATTTACCTTAGGAGTACGGTCTCATCCGAGCTATTCTCTTCTTGTTCGGTAGGATTCGTATTTTGCACTCGAGCATAGGGATGTTCTCTTTTATTGACTTTATCATAATTAACCCTGGCATATGGAGAGAAAGCATCATCTGCTTGGCTGATTGAACTATGCTGAGATATGCTAGGCCTAGAATCTAGTCCGTTGGGTAATGTATGTCGTTTTGCTGCAAGAAAAAATTCAAATGAAAAAGGTATTTCTTTAACATTATAACATTATAAAGCTTTTCGATGAATAAAAATGCAACATACATCGTTTGTTAAAAAAACCAATGATTAGAGCGCTAGTTTTAACAAATCTCAGAGCACATACTTGAATTTTGAAATTGTCCAACTGTTGCGTACAATTCTGAAACATTATCACTAGCTGGCTCAACCCAAGCTGCCGTATTGTTACTATCTACCCTGTTTGGTTCCAAAGGGATATCGGGAAGACTTCGTCTGGTATTCGTTCCAGGTAAAGTTGTTCTTAAAATAGAAAATATTTGCTGTATAATATGTTAAATGATCTTTTCGGGCTTAAGCATGCATCAAAATGAGAGAATGGTCTATTTATGTAGGTCAAAAAATAAAAAGAAAACAATGGGTGACTCCCTTAAAAAAAAATAAAATTAAATTAATGTATGTGCACAAAAAACCTTTTGCTATTCTCATCTTCATCGCCAGCAACGTGAATTTCAGTATTATTAGTGTGAGGCTGCAATGTTACGGAAGGTAAGTGATTAACATTCTCATCAGGGTTTTTCTGTGTGACCATGCCATGAAGCCCTATCCAATCACTTCTACGGATGAGAAAATAAACAAAAAAATCTCGAGCATTTGTTTTTTGGGTCTCCACAAAAATAAAACTACCACTTACTTGTGCCTCTCTCGTTTCCAGCAAGAGCATAATGCTACTACTACAACCATGACTATAATGCTACAAGCCGATATCACCTCAATTACCATGTCTTAGATGTAGGTGATGTGTCTGTCTAACATTATCCAGCATTCGTGACAGTTTTTGTCGCGTTCATCGTTCATTGCGTTCACTCTACGAATCGTAAAACGTACTGGAAGATCTGCGTACTATTTCAAGGAAATAGAAACGACAATTAACACTGCAGGAATGTAAAGAATGCTGCATCTGATGTCTCATCTCATTACTACTACTGGATGGTCACACCTCTAGGTATATAATCGAACGTTGATAATGTATCGGATCGCGGTGATCTACATTCGAAACATCATGTCGATATCAGGAAAATCACTTAGCGTAATTCAGTACGTTGTAATTGGAAATTAATTAAGTTAGAAGTATGTCAAACGTCAAAAACTTATCAACAAACAAAAACAAGGATTAGTCAGAAAAAATGCATGACATTTAAGAGCACTTTTTGCGACAGCAGCGTTGCGGTCTTGAATTGCGGTGAAAATGGAATTAATTTGATTAATTATACAGGGATTTACCTTAAAGTTGAAGCAATTGTTTTCCTGCAGTTAAAAATGTAAATATTTATTTTCTAATTATCTGTATGTTCTTAGCAGATAGATTTGCGTTTATGACTAAATGTAGACAATATAAATTACAACCCTACATACGATATTGATAAGCAAAGCACTCTGTATATATTGAGTTCAAGGTATCTTCTACATAAGGCTATTCCTGTAGCAAATATTTGATATATTTCTTATTCGATTATCGTTAGTCAATACATTAGGTGAGAAATAATTAAATACATATAAATAAAAAGTATTGAATTCAAGAAACTTTAGACGCGGACGTGTAGAGACGTGGACGTGCCTATATTCACGTTACACGTTTATTATGACCGCTCTTCCATAACACTTTATGGACGCTGTATGTTTATTTTGTGTCAGTTCCTCTAATAGATACTCGATATCATGTCGATATCGGGTTTGTATTGTGGAGAATTTCTAAGCATTATGTATTATGTGAAATTCAATTAAATCGGACGTACTTGAAGGCAAGGGAAGATTGTATATACGAAACATTCGGTTTCAACAGTTCGATAGTGCGGTTTCGTCGTCGATAAACGCGAGTTCCGTGTGAGCGAATGACATCGAATAAACAAACCGATTATTATAAAATTAGCTCGCGTCTTTTTTGACACGTTTATTAATAATAAAAAATCGAATTTATCCATTTTAGTGCACCAGTTTTATGGATCGCAGCCGAAGCCGAGCGCGAACGAACCTAAACGAGCGAATTTCAATTTTAAAGAGGCCCCGAAATCGGCCATTTTGATCTATATAGGGAGTGAACAGTTATAATACGACGGCTGAAAATTGTGTTATTCAAAATTTCGCAGTACGTTAGGACTATCAAAATCGATCCGTAGTGAACCATATGGCTTGTTTAAACACGCTGAAACAAGAAATACGGACATTAGAATCAATTTTCCCAAAGGATCATGATAGATTTCAGATTGTGTCAGCCAGTGTTGACGAACTTAGTTGTAGGTTTATAGGTAGAAATGGAAAGAGATACGAAATACACGCTAATATTACCGTAAGTAGAATGTTTAAATAGTTTAGAGTATTGTCGATGTTCAGAAAATTCATAAAAATTGCAAGAAATTTGGGAAAAAAACTGGTTAAACAAAGAAATCGTATTTTTGTGTTATTTTTTTTGACATATCTGCCATACAACAGCTGAGCAAATACACATCGTCGTAATTGTTCTAATAATATTTTACAGCTAATTTTTAATCGAGATTAAGTGGAATTTAAATAACTTTTTATTACTTAACACTAATTACATTTTATGTTTTGTTTATTTTACATCAACCATATGCATAAATAATTAAAAATCATGCGAAAAATTCATTTAAATCCAATTGAAAAGAATGATTTTTTTTTATAATTGATCTTTGTTAGGATTATCATATTTAAAAGCTAGATGACCTCTAAACTATAACAATCTCCATTATTAAGGCATAAATATATATTGTTATCACTGTATGTTGTATTTGACACATGTAGCTTTGTTAGTTTGTTAATGCACATATTTTAGGTAAAAATCATCGTTTCAATCCAATATTATCTAGAATTATCATCGAATCCTTTATCAATTTATTTCTTTTGGTTATTTCAAAGCAAGTGTAGAGAACAAACCTTATCATACTTACCAGTTTTTTTCGTCCTCCATTTTTCTAGGAAACATACCCCTCCGTACCGCCGGTGTGGTTCGCGGACTCGGAGGAAACTAGTATTACGAACGCTGTACAAATTTTAAGTAATACGGAAGGATTGGATAACCACGTTCTTCACCAGGTGGCAATACTGCTGAGGGAGTTGTGTCGCCTACATGCCGTCCCCGAACCTCCCGATATCATGAGACTGACAATACCGAATCCACAATTAACAAATAAGTAAGCGATTTTGTATTTTCACTTAAGTCGAGCATGCAGATTAATATAATGTATTTTATGAGGAAATAATGACAATTTGGAGCACTTTGGGGGTACTTTTTTTAATATCAGTACACTGCGTAATTTAATATTTACGTGCATTAGCATGCTTGTGTTTTCGGAATAATTATTTTACTATGTTTCTGTTGTCACAACTGTAAATTTTTAAATATAGTTTTTGTGTAATACATTGTTTGTATTGTTGGTGCATGGTTTAATATTACAGGGGTGTATCCTTAACCACTGGTAGTTTCTCAAGTAGTATTGAATATAAGCCAGATTCCGGCATCCCTGAATTATTTTTTGTTACTTGAATATCCAAAACTGCCCAAAAATTTTATACAACCCACTTTTTTTTTGTGTGTGTACAGATATCTCAGAGCTGGGTGCATTGCAGCATAATTATAGTTACTTTGAAATAGAATATTTCATTCATGAATTTGGAGTGCTACAGGGTTGTAGTCTAGGTTTCTTACTCTTCAGAATTTTATGTTCTTATTTTTGATGATTCTTTTATGATGTTTGTACATTGTATCCTATTTTCATTGTATTTGTATAAGGTATCTCTGTTATCCGCTTTTCCCCAGATGTCGATATTAAGTGTGTCATATTTTTGTAAATTGTGAAACTTGCTCAACTAAAATACCAAAAAAAATTATACAGAGAACCTGTATCTGTCCTAATAACAAATATGAAGAAAATAGGACGCACTTTATAGGATATTTTCAATTTATAGTGTCGCAAGGATGTACTTTTGCTCCTTTATTTTACGTAATTTTGTCAATACTCCGAATTCTTTCTCCTTTTTTCTGGTAAATTTGGCATACTCTCTAATCTAGTACTGTTGTAGAGCTGACGTAGACCGTGCGTATTGCCCTCGATTTTTTTTAACAAGAGAAGGTCTGTGTTTAGGATAAGTAGTAGCGGCGTAGAACAGATGGAAGATGAAGGTTTGGACAGTGAAGCAGACGAAGATCTGGTAGAAAGCGATGCCGAAGCGGACGACAGCGACGAGGATGAAGATCTTGTGATGGAGATGGAGGACGGGCGACAGAAAAACGACGAAATGGGCGTGGAGCACTTGGCAACGTTGGAAAGGCTACGTCAGAACCAGAGACGAGATTATTTGAAAGTAATTTTAGAAATTAAGGTCTTTGATACGTCTTCTATTGATTTTTTCCGGTTTGCAGGGTTCGGTTTCCGGTTCAGTACAGGCCACAGATAGACTAATGAAAGAACTCAGGGACATATACAGATCGGACACATTCAAAAACAAGATGTACCAAATCGAGTTGGTTAACGATTCCTTATACGAATGGAATGTACGCCTTCTCGCAGTAGATCCAGACAGTCCGCTCAGTCACGATCTAGCGCTGCTCAAGGAAAAAGAAGGCAAAGACGCCATTCTCCTAAACATGCTCTTCAAAGACACCTATCCATTCGAACCTCCATTTGTTAGAGTTGTTCATCCGATTATATCAGGTAAGATATGCATTCAAAGTTGGCCCTGGATGATTTAGCTACCTTCAGTTACTCCATCTAAAATATTAATACACTTAATTTATTCCATTTATTTTACCCGCTAGGTGGCTACGTGTTAGTGGGCGGAGCTATATGCATGGAACTTCTTACGAAGCAAGGTTGGTCCAGCGCTTATACCGTAGAAGCTGTCATAATGCAGATATCGGCAACTTTAGTCAAAGGAAAGGCTAGAATCCAGTTCGGAGCACCCAAAGTGTGTTCCCAAGGACAATATAGTTTAGCGAGGGCGCAACAAAGTTTCAAATCACTCGTACAGATCCACGAAAAGAACGGTAAGCTATAATTTGCCATGTGGTTGATTCCAAATTTTCATGGTTGGCAATGTCACTTATTAGTTTTTTTTTGGAGGTGACAATGAATTCTTTTAATTTTCGAGGTCGAGAACGATGGATTTCTAAAGATTTCTGGCGATGATACGTTTCTAAAGTTCGTTCGCACCTTAAAATACATTATGGTTCTTACGGAAAATCCACATTGTATCAAAAGTATATTCTTAGGATCTTTCAAACTCTACAGTTGACTATATGAAGAAATGGCAAATTGAACATAACCAATATTTCTCATATATGTTTATTATAATATTATTCCATGATAGTATTTAATATTATTAGTAATTTCTATATTTTTCAAATTATACGAAACGGCTTTAATTTACGAACGTGACAATCCTTTTTCTTTTAGAATCAATTTTACATTTGACTATACTACGATTGGTAACCTGATTTATTTATTGAGAATAGTGCTGCAATGATATAATATAAATAGTTATCTTTTGTATATATATATATATATAGTCATATCAACAAACAGGAAGTTTCAAACAAGCTACACGAAAGATACAAATCATGGGTGAAATACGAAATTCTTAATTTAACCGAAAATTTAACCGTCATGAAAATGCAAGTACGCTAGTGCAAAATCGCGCAACTATGTCCAAGATGAAAACAGATGCACATCCGTAAACTCTCTGTCAATAGAAAGAGAAGATGAGATTCCATACGAACCATTGAATTTTAAGGTGCGAACAAACTATACATTATTTGTGGATTTGAAGTGTCTTTCTTTTATTTTCGGGGTTGGCAATGATTAATTTTTGTAAATTTCGGGGTTGAAACGATATATTTTTAAATTTTCGGTTGGTAGCGATATATATTAAAATTCACAATCATAATTTTTTTTTATATTTGGAGTTTGTAATGAATTCTTTTTAATTTCTATTGTCACGATGAATTTCTAATCGGTTAGTAACGATGAATTTTTTAAATTTTCGAGGTTGCCAACGTCAATCTTTTTTTAATTTCGAAGTTGGCAGTAATTTACTTTTGTATGGGTCGGTGATATATTTTAAAATTTACGACAATAATAAATTTTAATTTTTAGAGTTGATAATCTATTATTTTTAATTTCTATCTTCACGATGAATTTTTGAATATGTTAGTAACATTATCAATTTCAAATTTCACAAAAAACTAATCGAACTAAACGTTGGTAATAACAAGGAAATTGAATTATCAGGTTATAGTAACGATGCATTTTTTAATTTTCGTAATTGGAATTATACCTTTCTTTGTTGCTTGTCATTTACAATGGATTTTTTTTAACAATGAATAATTTTTAAAATTACACTTTTAATGAATTGGTAACGATATATTTTAAAAATTTTAGCCATAGTATTGCCAATCATTTTTTTTTATTCTAGATTTCACTGCGAATGTTGTAATTCTCTATGTAATAAGGTTTTTGGAAATGAGAATGATAAATTCTTAAATTTTTGAAGTTGATAATGACAAATTTTTGAGTTCCGGAGTTAGCAACAATAAGTTTTGAAATTTTCAATTTGGTAATAATTCGCAGGTGCTTTTAGTTTTCGTGCTTGACAATGGCCATTTAACGATTTTCAGGCCTGACGGTGATAGTGATAAATCAAATAAATCTTGGCAACAATAAGTTTTTACATTTTTTACCTTTGGTAATAATTCATAATAATATTTATAATAATGTGCAGTCTTTACAGTGACAGTATTTTTATTCTCTAGAGTTTGGAGATGATAAACATTAAAATATTTGCAGTTGGAAACTATAGTTTGCTTAGTTTTCTGGGTTGGCAAGGAAAAGAGATTAAATTGTTATGGTTGAGATATATATTTTTCAATTTTCATGTTTGAGTTTGTTCTTTTTTTTTGAGTTGGCAATGATAAATATTTATACTTCATTCACGTTAAGAATGCAGTAGGTAGCGCTACGGTCGGCGACTATATTACACTGGTGAAATTTAACCGATGAAACTGTCAAATGACAACATCGTAAATATCAAAGTTTAGTTATCAAAATCTTGTACAATAAATAGCAAAGTTTTTCATATTTTATGTGCAATATATTATGGTTATATGACCTGGTAAAATAATACCGCAATAATAAAGTAAAAGTAACATCAATTGCAATATAATCGTTTGGTTGTTTCATTTACCAAAATAGTTGGAGCTTATTTAATTAAGTTAGAAAGTAAATGAGATTGCACTTGGGGTTAATTGAAGGAAACATAAATGCCATATGACAAGCTTTAAAATAACAATATTGCCATGGATAAACTTAAATCGAAAATATAACTTCAACATGAATGGTTATATACACAATGTTATACCAAGTCATTTGTCATGAAGTAATCTCTCAGTTGGTAATCTCCATAAATTTCAATGGTATTATTGTTGAAAGTAAGCCACTCAATATATACAAGATAAAGCCAAACAAGGAAGAATGTTGCTGATTATGAACAATACATAATGGGCTCAACGGAACTGTATCTAAGTCCATCGAGTGGCTTCAGAGTACATGGCAACAC
Organism: Trypoxylus dichotomus; assembly: GCA_023509865.1. Taxonomy (NCBI): domain Eukaryota; kingdom Metazoa; phylum Arthropoda; class Insecta; order Coleoptera; family Scarabaeidae; genus Trypoxylus; species Trypoxylus dichotomus. Next base: position 28,584,335 of record CM042081.1, read on the forward strand.
AATATCCTTAAATTTTGCATAGAATTCGGTTATTGTGAATGATGAAATTAGATGAGCTGTTCAGTGAAAAGAAAACAGCACTGCAAGTATACTTATCTACTGTACGCCGGCTGCAGTAAAACTAATGTACATTTTTAATAACAGTACAGTCAATAAATAATTGCATGCATATCAATGAGTACAATAAAATACCAAATATACTAATGATTTATAAAAATCTCTTAACTTGCACATATTAGAAATTTATATAATTTTATTCTCTTCATATCTGAAATAAATTTAATAAAAGAGATTTCTTTACTGCTAGCATTTTATTTATAAAATAACAAATGAAATGAACATATGAATTTGATATATAAATCAGAGGGTAGATTGAAAAAGGTGAACAACTTATTTCAATTTATTGTGCAAACGATATTAACGGATATTAGAGCCAGATTCTGATGACGGTGGTCTGACGAAAATTATGTATTTGCTGTTATGATAAATCATACTCTCTTCTTCGATAACATGTTTGATAAAATTAATTTGTACACGTTTAAAAGAACACGTGTACAAATTAATTACTATTTAGTAGTAACTAATTTATTACTACATTGTATAAAACACGTATGGAATGCATGAAGATATAAATGAGCAGTCAGAGTATTCTTGGTGTTATACACATTTTATTAATTTATTAGGCAAAATCAGAATCAGGTGTATCTGTCGATGAATCTACATCTATAATTATAATAAATTCTTTAACCATATCGTCAATTTAGCCTCTGCCTACTGCCAATATGCTTCCCTTGAGGGTTCTTCGATGGTCCTGCAACTGCATGTACTGCTGCTTCCTCAGTCATACTGAATCAAAGCTGTAATCGTAATAGAGTAGAAATTATTTTGTTTATATAATCGATTGTATAGTGCCTTGAATTATTAAATGATGAAATAAAGGACCTCTGAAAAGAACTATTTTTGCCACAACTTGTTTATAGATAAAAAATACAATGAAAAACTGCAGGAAATAACGACACGAAAATTATAGGTAAATTTGACAACTGACAAATTTTATATAAAGATATTACATCAATTTCTCCTGTGTGAATACGCCTCGCCCGTTAGCCAATGGCAAACCCGTATTTTAAGGTCTATCTATTCCAAGTCTGCATTCTTAACGTGAATGAAGTATAAGCTTCTTGGACTGCCTAAATTGTTATGTTTTCAAAATTAAGAGCGGCTTTCTTTTAATTGTTGAGGTATACACTAATAAACTTATTTAACTTTAAAATCGACAATCAATTCTTAAATTTTCAGTATTGTCATTTTATTTTATTTTTGATATTAGCAAATAATGAATTTTTAAATTTTTGGTATTGGGTTAGATTGGCAAATTTTTAATTTTTTGGAGTTGGCAATGGAAGTTTTTTTAATTTTCGTGCTGATAATAATAGACTTTTATACTTTGAAACTTAAAAAAAATTGGCAAACCTTACATCAAAATATTTATATTTAATACCTGCAACTATGTGTAATAATTCAATTTGCATTATTGACCGCCTAAAATGTTGCGCATTTCATTCTGCGATAGTTATCAAACATAAAATTTACTAACATGCCAACCCTAGCGTTTAACTACATTGTTTCAAATTTCTTTATCTATGCGTTTAAACCAGGTGCTCCTCAAGGTTCTCTTTAGGACCTTTATTTTCTTTTTTATTTGAATGGAATTACTTTTGAAACACTTTCTTTGTATATTTCAGGCTGGTTTACCCCACCTAAAGAAGACGGTTAAATCTGCCAGTACGATGTCAGCATTTGTCCTCCATAAAAAACTCTTTCGATTAAACAAAACAAAACATAAAAACGTCAAAAATAAGAAAACAGCATAGCCACACATGTCGATGCCTGTTTATTCTTTTTTTTTCATTTTTTTTTCTTTTAATCCTTACTATTACGTCTCTCCTGTCTACACATATATTTTTTTTAATACTGTGTGAACTTTGTCGTGGATACGATACGTATATATATATACACATGTATTATATATAAATGCGATGATTCTATATACCTATTTCTCTCTGTCGACTTCTACTTTTAAGCTCGTTTAATTGATCTTAGAGTACGAAAAGCAACTGTATTTAAATAATTAAAAATAAAAACAAGAAAAAAACAACTTGCTAATAGTTACGCAGACAAAAAATACAAAAAAAAAAGAAACAAAAGAAAGTAACCTCGTAAAAGTTAAGAAGTTGTATCTTAGTGCCTGAACTCGTAAAATCATTTAATTTTTCGAATGATACGCGGATAAAATAAGTATTTGGTTCCATTCTATGTGTATCGTTAGCAATCGAAAAAGTAACCGATAAAACGTACGGTGTCTAAAATAAATAGGCTCTACGAAATACTCTTACATCAAGAGTAAATTATTGTGAGTATTATTGTAAAAAGGAAGGGTAAAAAAGAGCAATCGCTTTCATTCCAGAATTGTGTAAATATTTGTGAGGGTTTAACGTTTGTAATTTGAAATCTCAGTTTGTCGTTGTAATTGTGGTGGTACAATTAAGTGAATTAAGTTGAAAATTTGTTATCGAGTTTGTGTTACTACAATCTCTTTGAAACAGTATATCAGAATAAGACCAGGTCGCAGTAAGCTGTTATTATCTCCTTCTTTTATACTATTGCATTACTATTATTTGTGCACATGACTACACATACACGTTTGACAGTTGAAACAAATCAGAGTACCAACATTGCAGAAAAATATACTGGGATTTATATCTAAGAATTTAATTTATCTTTTTTAAATTGCGTGTAAATACAATGCATAAAGCAATAACATAAAATCTATTTTGACCTATTAACCTATTGGTATTCCTTTGTTGTATCATACGATACCTTTTTTTTTGTTATTACAAGCCATGGTATATTATTATTATAATCATTATGTAAGTACCTCTTACTAAAGCGATTTTGGGATGCTAATGTAAAATATTAGACAATAACGATTGCAATGACAGAATTTCTATCGATTCATCTTTTGGAGCAGAGATCTGGTTGAATATGTATACAGCGTGCATCAAAAGTTACAAAACACTCAAATTTGCTAATTTGTACTTACAAAAACATAATCTGTGATCTGCATTTTTCTACTATTTACTATTTTTGTTAGTAAGGCCAGTAAAAGATGCTAGTTGGTTAATAGGTCAGTCACATTTCCATTTTGCAAAGGAATCACTGGTATCACCCCGACTATTTTATTTTTCACTTGTTTTATTCGGCGAGAGTTTAAAGTTCGTAATCGTCCCACGGTTCGAATGTAAAATTGGAAACACTTGAAGGCTGTAATGTATAAAATAACACAATTTTCGTGTTTTTCCCCTTTTTGAATATTTGTTGTCGCTATTTCTATTATGTATGTTTTTTTTACGTTTGTTACGTTGATAAAAGGATGTGCGTGCAATTTTTTACGAAATTTGAAACATGGCTAACTAGATGAAATAAATTAATTATAACTGTTCCTCCTTACGATCATTTCTTTAGCCTAACCTCCCTTCCCCATTACATCATGTTACAATCTTAGAATTTTTATTCATATATTGGCGATGTACGGGATGTTTCTTTAGACTTCATCCAATTATGTCTTATTTCAAATGAAATGCTCTGTATGTGATTTATTAATTTGTTGCAGTAACCTATTCAATGATTATATTCTTATTTTAGGAGAAGTTATTTTAATTTTGGTATTTTTTAAATTCAAAAATTTTGAAAAATAATTTCATATAAGATAAAAATATGGTTATAACACGAATAATAAAAAAAATATGCCATAATTTTGTCTAATGTATTTAATTTATAAGTCTAAAGTAAAGAAACTCATACACAGAGCATTCCGTTTTTAAACACAATTTTTGTCAAAATTACCTCCTTTAACGGCTGATTTAGATGTTCTAGTTTCACAAAAAAACGTATCCGTCATGATTTGAGCTCTTTTGGTAAGCGTCATACTGATGGAAATCACTAACGTAACATCCTGTAATGTGATAATAGCCTGTCAATATTATTATTAATTATTATAATAACAATAACCGACCTGATACGATTGAAGAGAGTACATAATTCTAAATAAGTCAAGTCGACTATTAAACGTGAATAAACAAGAAAGAACCTAAATAAAACAAAGTCTATATTATGCATCTATTTCTTTGTGTCTAATTCTAAACAGGAAGGAAAGAACAACTGAATGTTATTTGAATGTGACATCCGCTAGGTGGCGTTAGGTGTGACTGACATATTTTACTTTCATTTACCGAAAAATAAAAAAGTTAGATCTTATCACAAATCGTAAAACACGTTGGACAAATTATACGATGATAAGTTTTGTGATCTTTTTTTGTAGGAAACCCTTTTCTTTTTTTATTGTTAGATGTATATTCGTGTCTTTTTGTTTTATTTGTTAATATCTCATTATTATTATTATAAGAGAAATTTAATAGTGTTACTTGCTAGATTTACACAAAAAGAAAATTAAACAAGACGAATATGTTTGTTTTTTTACGTTAGCAGTACAGGATGATTCATTATCAGTGGGAAGTTAGGAAGAACCCACTAGACTCCGAAAGCAAACTAGTTTTGAACAAGTGAGTCATGTTGTATTTATTGCACTTTATTCGTCTTATCTCTGCCGATATATCAATTTTTCCGTAATGTGACAAGTCGTAAATATAACCTCTATGGTAGTAAATCATATTTGCTGTTTTTTTTTTAATTAGCGTGACAGTTACAGAATAAGGGTCGGTAAAGTTCAGACGAATTTAAGTTATATTTTTATTATTTGCATTTGATGGGGGAATTACCCTAAAAAGTACAGGATTTTTTTAGAGAAGAAATCGTTTATTTGTATTTGTTGTCAAATTAATCATTATTTGAACGTTTCCTGATTTTCTGTTTTTCATATGTTTATGTGAATGTGTTACTTGATATTCCTTTCAATGTATTTCCCTTTTTTATTTTTAACGTTCGTTTCTAGGGTTTTTCGATTTTTTATCTTAATTATTTAATTCTTATTATGTTCATTTTCTTAAACGAAGCTCGTGTTATTGCTGTCTTATATTTTTTTTAAACTCGACAATGAATGGGTGGAAAAATAATCGTAATAAGATTTTTAAGTCGGTATTTCTAGTTTTAGTGTTACTGCAGTTATAAATAATTGAATTACTGATTACGTAAAAAAGGAAATACAAGAATAAAAATAAAGAAAACGATTATTGTAGAACAGTAACTCTTGCAGCAAATCTTATTTAATTGAAAATCTGCGTACACATTACACATATTTGACGTTGATAATAATAAATTGAGAAAATTGAGCAATTTAATAAATAAATAAACTGAAGAAGAAGAACCAAATGAATAAACGCGATGTAATAATAACGATAATAATTATTCTAATACGGGCGATTTAAAACAAAGAAAAGTTTATATTATTGTATTATTGTATATTATCCTCATTCGATTTTGCTGCAAAATATTACTTCTCAGAATGGAAAACTATGTGAGTATGTGCTTTTATTTTTAAGTTCAATAAAATGATTAATAAGAAACCTGTCTTTTTTTTCTTGTTTATACCTTTAAAAACTATGGAAATATAAAGAAAAATGTGAGTATGTATAACATGTTTTTTTTTGGTTGGGTTGATTTTTTTCGTAGTTGGTAAGATATCTTACAAACATGCTATTATTTTGATTTTCCTTTTTATTTGCAAATGTAATCGGAAATGAAAAGAATTGAATATTGTTAATATAGCATTTCGTTCTTCAGGTGGTATTGATAGAATTGCAATCACCTACATATCTTTTAGAAAATCTAGTACTTCCGTTTCTAGCTTTTCCATAAGTAAGTTCAGCACTGCTGAAATGGGAGAACCCATTTTTTTAAAACGTGTTAAAAGCGCGGCTTAACGCAAAAATTAGACCAAACGCCTTAACATTTCTACATTATATAGGGTGCCGATAGTTAACATAAATAATAAAGCTACTACTACAATTCAACTACTTTCTTATTATTTTGAATAACTTTCGTAAAGCTTTTAGATGTTAAAATTCGACTAACTCCTCGATTTGCTGTGGTTTGACTGCCTGTGCGTTGTTTCCGTAAAACCCCATCCGCCGCATCTCTTTTCTCCATCCCTTATCTGCATGTGAACTCTGTCTATTTGACATCCTTGACGTGTTGAATAGGAATCCGGTTTAACAAATGGCTAGATTTTAATAAGTTGTAGATAGGAGTTTGGATACTTACTTTGCTCTTTTGTAAACTCTTCTCCCATTCTTCAATGTTGTTTAATTTTTTAAATTTCTCTGTTAGATCATTTTTTAAATTATGGATAGATATTCTTATCATTCATGTTTATGTATATTTTCTCTTGATATTGCTTTTTTTCCGTTATACATAATTGTTTTTCTTATTTTATCATCTTTAAGTGTATATAATTCTGGAGGTGTTTTAAGAAATTATCTCGTCTCTACAAATATTTTATATAAAGGACTATTGTTGTTAAGTTTGTTTTTATGATTAGTCCCATATGTTAACAATTCTATATCTAAATTCATTTTGTACATTGCTATTTAAATTTTTTATTTTAGTTTCGATACTTGAAATAATATTTTCATTCCTACTTGTTTTTTTTTTGTTATTATTTTGTAAATAGTCAGGACTTATTCTTAAGATTACTCATCATTTTTGGGGATGTTAGTTTGGGCCAAGTTTTCAGGACAATTTTTATTATTCTTTTCTGAAAGTAGTCTACAATTTATCTATTTTGTTTCCATCGCTGGTTTTCGTAATCCTTTTAATATTGTCCACTTTAAATTCTTGAGAATCGAAAAAGAATTACTTGAAGATAGTACAAGTAATTTTTTTTAATTAAAATTTTACTGTTTCTATTAACTTTTTATGCACTTGGTCAGTCCGAATATTGAGAATATTATATCTTACGGAAAAAAAACTAAAGCGTTTGTTTCAAAACTTTTGGGAACCTCTATATGTATAAGAAGCGAATTAATTTTCCGAATGTAAGTAGATGATTTATGAAAATATTCACATTAAAAAAGTAAAATAAAGATATATTCAAAAGAGACACAAAGTACAAAAGTATCGTATGGATTTACGAAAATATATTTAAAAGCAAATCTATTTTTAGACTACTATAATTATATAACATTCAACCGCTCAATATTTCCCAAAACTCGTAAATACAAGTAGCTCTAGAATTTCGCTTCTATCCGGAAATTTATCAAGTATTTTTTTTCTTTTTAATTCTATTTTCTGTTTATGATTTTCAACGATATTCCAAAATACTTTTGAACGAAATGTAAACAAGATTTGTGTTGGTATGACTTAACAATATGCAAAAATAATGATCAGCTGTTCGTCTGTTTTGCTTTATTGCATCAAAATACGACGGAAACTTATTTATGAAACAATTTCACGGCAAGGAATTCCAAAATAAACCCATATAAAGCGGAAAGAATCGCTCAGATGACACAAACATTCTAAATTTTGATGTAAACCAAATGATTTATTCGAAAAATGGTTTAGGGATTTTCGTCTCGTCAAATTGTTAATGATAATCCACCGTCTTGTCGAAGAAGCGTATTTTTTATGGCGAAAACTGTTATATACTGAGTGTAGTGACATAGAAGGGATAATAATTATACGTACTATATCATTTATAAACTAACCAAAAGGAGTAGATGAAGGTAATTCTGGTGCTTTATCCCTAAATAAGGCGGCTTATTCCAGACGTTCCGATCGAACAAATTTTGCTACTAGCAGAGATTCCAGTTCTAGATTCTCCCAAATCTTCTTTCTGGCACGTTCTACGTTCTTTCCGACGCGATGCTTCGAATCGAAACGATTCTTTTCGAACGAAAAACGTGATACGTTTAGTATTTCGCTCGATCCTCTCGCAAAATGTCATTCGAGTCGAATGATAAGTATACAGTGCTAGTAGCAAAACAGGCATGTCTATGTTTATTAATTTTATAGTAGAACTTACGCTGCTAAAGCGGGTATAGAAACGATCAGATCGGGAAGGAAAATTATGGAAAATACGGCTTATAACGTGCATTCCAGTTTTAGTCAGCTAATATAAACAAGTGCCTTGTGTGTTTGTTGTTTTTTTTCGGTTGTCAAAATTCTAGTGTACTTTAACAAGAAAAAAAGAAGTATAAAAATGAACGCGTACTGCAATCTTTTAGGATATACTATGCCTCGAACCCCAAAAGAGAATAAATTCGAGAATAATGGTTCGAATCGGAGAATGCATACGTACATGTCACCTGAAGATCTGGCTAGTGGAAAGAAGTCACTTTGGACAGAATTGGAGATAACAGGGACTATCCGCAATCTGAGCCCTAACCTATTTCACCTGCAGAATCTCACCGCACTCTATCTAAAGAACAACCATCTACAGCGATTACCCCCAACCATCTGTCAGCTAGTTAATTTAAGGACGTTGGATCTGTCACAGAACAAACTCAGATCACTGCCTGCTGAACTCGGTGATTTAATCCACCTCAGGTACGACTTAGTTTTGCACCAGTTTTCCTTTCTATAACTTTAAAAAATCCAGTGTAAATCCTATCAGCCAACATGCAAGACCTCCCCGTTACATTTCTGGTTCCCCGCATTACTCTCTAACCACAGGAATTTTAAGCTTCCCGCCCTTCATACCTCCTATTGCGATCCTGTTAAAGTTGCAGTAAGTTTAAATTCATCTGTTCATGAAGTTTTTTAACTTAAATTTCTTTGCTTTTAGGGAATTGTTATTGAGTAATAATCAGTTGAGGATATTACCATACGAACTCGGTAAGCTCTTCAATCTGATTGTGTTGGGACTGCAGGGAAATCCCTTGACAAAGGAGATTATGTCTATCTACAGCGAACCAAATGGGACTCAGAAGCTGTTATCACATATGTTGGACCATTTACAAGGTAAGTGGCTCGTCTATTTAATAGCAGAAATTTGGTAAAGATATGATTAATGTTAGGTATCGAATATTGTTATTTAGTAAAATTTGTTGTATAAAAGAATTTTTAGTGTATGGGTTGGAAATAAAACTAAAGCTTTTGCAGTGAATAGCTTTACTTAAAACTGCTTGATATGATCTCTAGCATATTTAATGTTTAATTAAAACAAACAAATATGGTTCTAATATATTATATCACTGCTATTTGTATTTTTACCTTATTGATACATGTATTGAATAAGGAATTATTTACAAATATACACATGTAAAACAGGTGTTCACTATCACTCAATTCCACATAATGTATAATTATCACTGAAAAAAAATATACTTGAAATGGAACAAATTTAGTGCTCTGACCTAAATATATTGGATCAAAACAGATTATAGTATTTAAAATTATATTCATTCCGCTTAAAAAAAGGCAGCATTTTTAATTTAAGTAATTGATATACAGTGAAATCTCCCTTGAACGGACACCAACGGGACCAGAAGATGTCCGTTCAGGAGGAGTGTCCCCATAAAAAAATATGTAGTAGATACAACAAAAATCGTATTTTAACGAAAAATGAATATATTAAAGAAACTGGGACATTTAAATCGTATATGTATATAAATGTTTTTAAAATGAATAAGAAACTTTAAACTTAAGAAAAAAAGTTTATTTCCTTTAAATATATACATACAAAGCAATATATATGTACATAGATACATAGATGTAGTATGTAATACAAAACAATGAAATGAATAGTCACTTTAAGGACGCAAAAAATCATATATTGTTGTTTGTCTTCTCTTTTTCTTTAAAATGGCGTCTTGAAATCGTATTTCTAATTTAGAAAGAAGCTCCAAAGACTCTGTATCTCCGTGATTTTCGACAAATTATTGAGCTGCTTGGTCAGGGCAATAGCTTTACCATAATTTGGGATAGCTTCTGTTGGCACTGGAACCTCATCGACATCAGAATCTTCCGAAAGTTCTTGTATTTCAACTGGATTTGCAATTTCTTGTTCTGAATCTGGATCTTCAACATACAAATCTTCATCTACGTTCAAAAAATCATTACGGTTTTCATTATCAGTCAATTTCAATAAATTCTTATTTTTGAGGATATCTGAAAGTACACTAAGAGGCAAATCATCTTCTAGGTCAGATGTATCAGCCTCAGTTACTTTGCGCATTTACATGATTAAATCCTGCTTTGCGCAAGCAAATTTGAACTATCTCTTTGGTTACTCGGTCCCAAGCGGTTTTTGCCAAATAAACTGCATCCAGTGGTGTAATTTTCTTTATTACCTCAAAAGCTGTACCAGCAGTTTCAATGTTTACTAGCAGATGTTTGAATATTAGACTTCATTGTCTAAAAATAACAAAATGTTTCTTGTTTCTTTAGCCATTTTCCAATCTAGGTCTTGCAACCACTCTATCATAATTTGTCCTGTCATCCAAGCTTTCTTATTGTATTTCCAAGTTGCAGGCAGGTTATTTATATTAATGTTTTTACACGCTCTGGGTTTAGTTGCCCTACCAATGACTAGTTTTTCTTTTTCATCCGCCATATTTGCACAATGCAAAATTCTAAACCTCTCTTTGGGATGCTTACCCCCAATACATTTTTCCTTCTTTAATGTGAGCGTTTTGTCGGGCAGAGCCCTAAAATACAGGCCTGTCTCATCGACATTATAGGTGTATCTCGGTGAATATCCTTTAATCAAAAAAGGACATCATCTTCAGCATTAACCGAAGCTCCTTCTCCCGAAATCGCTTTAAAACTTATATTGTGGCGGATTCTAAATTTATTGAGCCAAGCAGAAGAAGCACTGAATGTAGAATGTCCCAAAGAAGCGACTATTTCTCTTGCTTTACAGCGTATTAGCGGAGCTAAAAAAAAAAATAAGTTTTTTGCGTTTTTGTCACGACAAACCTATTGGTAATCTCACTTTTTTATCTATTTTAGAATTTAATGTGAAAAGAAAATCAACGCATTGATACAAGAAAATCTTATCTAAAAAAATCATATGCATACCTGTTAAAGGAATCCCTTTATGCCGAGTGGCTGTAAACCAATCAACACAATTTGTCAATTTTAGTACCATCACCCGTCAAAAAGCTTCTTTTTTCATTCAAATTGCTGTTCGACATCCATTTGTTTAGAAGGATTTCTTTATGTTTGATTATATCTGCACCTTGTGTTTTTCCAATATTAAAACGCTTGGATAAGTTGCTTACACTTAATTTCTCTTTATTGAAAACTTAATCTCAATTTTTTGTTTAAGCGTGAGAATTTTTCTATTTCGAGCCCTTTCTACAATGAATGTGTCGCCCACTTTATCTTTTCCGCATACATATAAGACTAATATTGAAAGCAGATTCAATCGAATGCGTACACCCAAAGAATAAGAACGGTAAATTCCCGACCAACTTGGAGAAGTCCCTAATTCACGCGAGGTAGAAATGCACGGCATAGGCTGCGTGTGTACCGAAAGATTAAAGTCGGTAAATCTCCGGTTTACTCGGGGAAGTCCCAGCGAAATGCAATAGCAATACTCTCGATATAAAAATAAGACGTTTCTTTTTATTTTATTTTTTGTCCGGTTAAGAGAACATTTTCTCGTGTCCGCGTCCGTTCAAGAGAATGTCCGTCCAAGAAAGAGTTAATACAATGGAAATTATATGAGAGCCTGTCGGGACCATGAGAAACTGTCCGTTTAAGGGAGGTGTCCGTGTAAGAACGCTGTCCGCGAAGGGGAATTTCACTGTATATCACTCCTACTTATTCGCAATTTTTTTCCAACAACTTAATATTTTTCAGAATTAATTTCATAAAGATTCACACAACTACTATGAATTACTGATACAAAACGCTTTCATCTAAAATGAAAGAAATGCACAATTGGTGCTGCTGAGACGTATTCTATGTGTGTACAATTTTAGTAATTGTACATGCACACATAAGTATTAGAAATTAGAAAACTTTCAAAATTTCAAAAATATCTACAATTTCAATTGACATTTTGATAAATACCTACACAAAATTAATATGTTCCACCAGCACCGGCTGCAAGCACCGCTTTTGTCTTGTTTCACAAAATTTGGGGAAAAATAATTGACCGCTATGTTACCTACAGTAAGCATTTCTTTCAAATTACGAAGAAGCGACTGTTTCTACTTATGAAGTTTGTCACCGTTCATTCCTACTGCAATGCAATCCCTTTTATCTCGTCATCTTTAAGAAGGCCAGTAGGTTTTGTTAAATTTCATTAAACATGTGAACTACATAAATCGTTCGATTTTACACACATATCTCTTTACGATCAGATGATCTTAATCTATTCCTTCGGCCTACATTTTTTTGTGACGCACTTGTCTGAAAAACGGAGAGATGTAGGTTCGAATCCTACCAGAAACCATAAAGAAAGTTTCATTAAATTTTAACGTTGGATATTACAAAGAAAATTATAATGAATTGTTACGGAGCCAACAGAAGATTGATATTAATTTAACTTAAATACTTTCCTATTACATAAACACGCCACTGGAAAGACACTAAATACCTGTGAACTTCGTTAATTTCAACGCCAATTTCTCAGATGTATCGATAGAACCAGTATTTTTTGAACACCCTGTGTATATCATCATCAGTATTTTCTTACTTTGAAAAAGAAGGAGGAGCAACTGGAATGAGCTACCTTGTCCATTTTAATACAAATCTAGTTAGCTTTGATTGTTTTCTTCGTTCATAGATATCTGGATTGTCAAAAAGGGAAAAATGAATGTCAGGGTTGATGAATCTTTTAAATACATATAGTAAACAATAACCTAGATTGAATAGGGATATGATTTTCTTATCTTGTTGGTATTACATACATTCGTTCTAAAATACCCACTACAAATTAGCAAGCGTTGACTTACCGTTGTTCTAAATTGTCCAGTCATGTACTGGTACCCATGTATGCTCTTAAACATTCGTAGTGGGTGAATAGGGGGTCATTAGGGATCCGTTAAGGTTGCCGCCCAGTTGTAAAGTACAACCGTAATACCTCGAGATCCTAAGTACGGTTAAATGCATCGTGGAAGTGTTTTTCGAGCTGTTTCTTTGATAAAACTTCGAAAAGTGGGGAAATATGGTATTTTGTCTGGAAATCATATATACCTATCTACTTATTTCGCCTTTTATAGTTGCTTTTTTTATGGAAATCGATGTACAAGGAAGTTGTAAGTAAAACCAATGCTCCTCTGTATCCCTCATAGGATTGTAGCGTTCTGTAGCTGTTGTATAACTTTCCCGATATTGTCGTAGTGGTTTTAAATTTGATGCTTTGTTGATTATCACGTTAGCGTCTTTAGAAATTCATTAATAACTAGAAGACAATTTTTCGGGAACATCTACTTTAGGAAGTCAAAAAAGAAACATTAGGGAATTGGTAGCCGTTAAAATCTATTGTGCAGAATTTAATTGAAAGCTGTATTGGTTAATTGTGAAAGTTGTAAGTGTATCTTGAAGAACCGCGCAGAATCCTTTAAAAGATGTCTCTTATTTCGCAACAATATTTTTGGAATCTGTAAAAGGTGACCTTCAAATTTCTATAAAATAAATTTAGAAAACGACGTTGAACTTGTTCCAATGTAAGCTGATGGCAGGTACCAAATGACTGACGCACATTCCAGATAATTCACAACAAAGGAAAAATACAATTCTTCGTTATGGTGAACAAAGCTTAGGCAGCTATGAAAAATAACTCCAAGATCCTTAAATGTTGCACGCATGGGTACAACCTCTCCTTTTAGTATATATGTAGTAAGAATTTATACGTGTTTTTACGTGTGAAGGTGAAATGCTAGCATCTATTGATATTTAAGGTTGAATCTATTGGTTATGCACCCAAGAAAGTTATCAAATCAATATTTTTCTGAAGGAGTGCAATATCTTATCGGTTGGAAACAGCATTAAGAAATAACATAAGTAATAATAGGTCCTAAATTGGAGTCCTGCTAGATGTAGATACAAATTCCTGTGGCTGATGCCCATTATAAAATACGTCATTAATACGTTATGACAAATAGAAGTCTATAAACTTCAAAAACGAGGAAGTAAATCCAAAGCGATCTAGTTTTGTAAGCAGAATTCCATGGTCACTTGTATCGAATGCGCGTGAAAAGTCAACAACTTGATCACGATCATCAAGTATCTCACTATATATATTGAGTAACAACTGCCAAGTTAGTTGCTTGCTCCTCTAAGTAAAGACATGCTGACGTTCAGAAGGTGTAGATGTCATACTATAAAGTATGCTGAAATAAATAACGGGTTCAACAACTCTCGTAAAATTAGATAGAAATACTGTAGGCCGGTAATTAAAAAATCACCGAAGACTCCCCTTTTTTATGTACTGGTCAGTGGTAGACGAGCACATTTCCAGAGATCCAGAAAAACATATGTAGTCAAAGAGATATTGAATATAATCATCACTGGCTTCGCAGGAACAAATCTGGTATACCGAATTAGGAAGGTCGGAAAACTCATCTTCAGTTGTGCCTGATATTGATAATGCGCGATTATTAGAATGGTTAGAACAGTTATTATTAATTAATTAATTAATTAATTCATATCCAAAACACAGCTTAAAAATCTGACAGCAGACGGATTCACAATCTCATCAAGATTATCGGTAATTTCATCACCAACACGAATGGTGACTGGAATCCTGGTAGATCGTTGCTCGAAGAAGCTTCTGGAGATTAATAACCCCTAAATGTATGCTGAGGAAATCTGTTTCTTGCAGGATCGTGGGTATTTAGTTTTCAATAACCGATTATCACAAATGAAGTCATTAGAAGTTGAAGTTACGTTGAATGGGATGGTAAATAGATATGTTGCAAATTTTTAAGCAAGAATTTGCAAGGCTGTAATGGAATGCAGAGCATATGTAACAATCAGTAGAGCAATAGCGGTTTTGTGAATGTCGAAATCAGATACAGATTTGACATTAAATATAACAACGAGAAGAAATATTCGTTTTTCAATAATATGTGAAGATATTCAACAAGGATTGTCTATCGTTAATCAGATATGTCTTTTTTATAATAATTCGAGTGCATGGCCGGACTTGGTAATTTTCCGAGTGCAAATTGCTATTTTTCTTTCTTTATACGTTTCCTCTTTTTGTCAGCAGCGAATAAGTATCTACCAGTTCGAATATTGCGGTGTTTATAACGTAAAAATCGGCAGAGAACTCTTAGGAGAATCGTACGGTTTCAAGATTCACAAATCAAGCGAGACATCCTTAGAAGGATGATTTTAGAAAGTGCTTTGTAGACATCTTTTTTCGCCCACGTGTATTTCAAAGTGCTTAGTGCTATTCGGTTTCAATAGTGCTAAAACGTTTTTACCGGTAAACGAGAATGAGTTCTCCTTAAAAGAAGAACTGCAAGAAGGAAGTGAAACGAATTCTAATCGCTGTACCGTATCCTTGGTGTATACGAGGCTTGCTCGTTTAATTATCGGGATATTCAGTATGATATATCAAGAGAATTGCATATATTAGGAAGTTTTAACAGTATTATATGCCGAGCGTCCAAAACCAACCATAGTTCGGAAACGATTTTTTGAGGATTTACTTCATTTTTATGACGTCACTACAATTTATTTTATTACGTCACGTGTATATATTGTTTAGTTATGTTATCAAGTATTAAGTTTACAATTGTATGAAAGGGGCTGGGAGCAGCTTAATAAGAAATCACTAAATTCAATCCCTTTTAATTCATGATCTTTTCCATTTACAACACGTACAACACAACGTTTTCCTCTCCATTTCTATACTGTTGTTTTTCCAATTTTATTGATGTGCTAGATAAATAATAGACAGAGTAATTAGGTAAATCGTTATAAAAGCAATTCACAATGGTTATGGGACTTGTGTTTGAAACGAAACATCCGTTTTTCTATTTGTGCTATATAAAAGAAGCATATTGCTTATACATCCATGACTCAAATTTTATTGTATATATATATGTGTTATCGCGATATCAAGAAGCACACCTCGTATACATAGGGAGATTGACGCGAGCTTGAGAATTTAACGCCGACAAACAGCAGATTCGCGATCTCGTGACTTCCTTGGGCCTTCACGTTTCGCTGCCGGCTCGGGCCGGAGTTTTTGCCGATCCGCAGAGCAAGAAACCGTTGCCGGTAATGAATAGGTGTGTCACTACCGCATCCTTTCCCGTTTGGGTTCCCGTAGCGAACGTGAACAGCGAGAGTGGTATAGGTTATGATTCGGTTTTAAGGTAGTATTCGGTAAACGTTTTGCATCGCGAGCCGAAGCCGTTAAAGTTGTAACGTAATGGCGTAATAAAATGACGTACGAAAGCAAACCGCTTCCTTACGGATGATTGCCGGTACTTGCAGTTTGCAGCCTGTTTTCTTTAATATGCTAAGTAATTGGTCTAAGCAGCATAATACAACGAAAATGCTCAATGTGTTATTATTTCATGGTTTAATCAAATACTAGGTGTTGGCAGTGCAATAGTAATAAATAATAACGGTTACTTTGCTAACTTCACATCTATATTTTTATAAGTATAGCGACATATTTAAAAAGCATTTGTGACATTTGGTCTTCCTAATAATATTTTCTTCCTTAAAAATCATGAATCGTGAATCGTTTCCTTACATTTCTTTTAGGCCTCGCCCTGTAAATTCGTATAGGTTTCCTTCTTCGGTACCTTTCATCATTTAAATTATGACAATGTCTATGTCTCGCTTTTTGGACACATGACTAAGAAAGATTATTATTATCATTCCTGCCTTCTGAACACTCATCGTTCATACGCTCTGATTTTGTTGAGCATTTCCATGAAAATAGTCTAATATATTGCACTAAATACGGCAAAACACTGAATTTTCTATTTCAACCAATACCGGACATTTTTGGCAGTTTATGCATTCCCGGAGACGCTATTCCTAAAACTGAAGAATGATTACGACAACACGTATAACAATTTCCCTTCCATACTCGACGCTTTCCGAGTTTTTTCAGTCTGTGTACCTGCTATCTACGTTAACTCCGATGGCGCCTGCTTCGATATCTCCAGGTACTGATGTGCTTCACCTCGTTTCTGTGAGTGAAATGGATTTGCTGTATGCTATTAAATCGTTAAAATATAATTGCACAACGGGTAACGATAATATACCGTCTGTGTGGAAGATTGCCAAATTGGTACCCGCTTTCAAAAGCGGCGAGAAGTAGAATGCATCCAACATAAGAAAGTGACATTACGTCATCGATTTTTGCACAAAAAAAATCAAATTTTATCTGGTCTGTGCAGTCTATAACAAAAATAATAATAAAAATAATTATATTTTAAAGCTCTTTTCACAGTTTGTAAAGACCGCGTAAAACAAAACACGTTTCACGGACGATGTCAGTTGTAAAAGCAAGCGTGTTATTGGTTGCATGTTTACCCCCAGTGAATTTTACCTTCTGACGTAATAGGTTCTCATGTTGGATGCATTTTATGTTGTTCCCAATTATCGTCCTATTGTGTTATTAAATAATTTTGTTAAAGTTTTTGAAAAATGTTTATACAAGTATATTTATGCTCAAGTTAGACCATCCTGGATTTAAGGTAAGCAACACGGTTTCGTTGTTCAACGATCTACAGTAACTAATGTTATTACAATTGCTCA
Organism: Trypoxylus dichotomus; assembly: GCA_023509865.1. NCBI lineage: Eukaryota > Metazoa > Arthropoda > Insecta > Coleoptera > Scarabaeidae > Trypoxylus > Trypoxylus dichotomus. The sequence continues at coordinate 28,602,038 of CM042081.1, forward strand.
ATACTTGTGTGATAGCGCAGATGCTGAAAAGCAGGTAGAATCTATGATACCCTGCTTATCAATAAATTGAACAATATTGGATTTTCGACTTCGTTCTTGTTTTTATTCTAATTATCTAAATATCTTCTTGATAGTAAACAGTTTGTGACATATATGGACTTTCATTCTAATTGCTTCACGCCAACCTCTGGAGTTCCTCGAAGAAGTAACTTAGGCCCATTTTTGTTCCTGATATTTATAAATGATTTGTGTTATCAAATAACTTGTCTAAAGTTGTTATGCGTAAACGACTTAAAATTATATATCACAATTCTCAGGATTGCAAAACCAACTTAATACATTATATTTTTGGTGTATTAACAGCAAATTAACAGTTAATGTGAACAAATTTGTAAGACTCGTAAGACAATTCCAATTATCTGCACTTATCACTAAGGCCGCAGAAACGGATGCTGTTAGAGATGTGTGCGGTTCTGTTACTATCAATATTAGAAGTAATTACATTAATTATTTTAATATTGGTAGTAACTGAGCCGCACGCTTGTCTAACAGCACTAGCTTTTGCAGCCTTACTAATTACTTAGCTGGATCTCTTTTACCTAGAGAGAACTTTATGAAGGGACTTGGTGTCATCTTTGATTTATCTTCGATCTTTACAGGGCATATATAGGATTTATACATCGGCGTTGAGCATGTTGGGTTTCATCATACGTGTTATACGACCACTTTCTTCTATACACCCATTCTTCATCTTTATTTTGCTTTTGTTCGGTCTAGAATGGAGTATACGTCCTTGGCCTGGACACCTATGTACACACATCTGTCAGATATATCGCCTGGAACAGATTCAAAGAAGGCGCTTAAAGTTCTTATATTTCAAAAAATTTAATACTTTGCCGATACAAAAGTTTAGTCACAATAATAAACTATTGATTTCTCAGAACTACATACAAAACAAGCTGAATGCCAATTGTTGAATCAAATCAATTTTGTTGTTCACGTCTAGAATTCAGACAAACAAATGTATTTTACTATCTTACACCTAGAACAAACATTGCTATTAGGTTCCCAATATGTTGCATATCTAGTAGCTTCAACTCTTTGGATACTAGTGAGTTAGATAAGCACACATACATATATACCTGCTGCTTATCATATCTTTTGGCAATATATAATGCTTCTTTCCTCAATTTTTTTTTAACAAAGGATGAAGCTTTTATCAATATCGATTGAGTCGGCCGATATTTGTTGGAAATCCATACTGAACAATGGTCGAAGAAGTAAAACTCAAAATTTCTTCCGCGAATTACAATAAGAAATTACCGCTGGCTGTGAAACGGACAATACTTTTGTTGCTTCGAACGTATATTTTCGTGGATGTTCCGGACTCCATCCTCTATGTACGTCTCTGTGTAAGGAAGCGTATGATTTCAATAAAAATTTAAAAGTTCTTCATCAAAGAATTAGAGAATTATTTGTATATAACTGGGACTACCCAGATAGTTTCTTTAGAGAATTTTTTTTCATTCTCTAAGGACTTTGGTAAATCATGATAAACAAATTGCCCAAATCTCTCGATCGAATTTATAGTAAGTCTTTTGCGGTGTTGGTAAAATATAGCCTATCAGTAGATGCTTATTATTATTTTCCTATTCAGCATTATTATTTATTTTATTTTGTTTGAATTATTACGAAACCACGAAAGTGACCTGTATGTCAAGAATAAAAGGTTATTGATCGTGGTCGATGTGAAGTTTTGAGTTTGGAATAACTAAAAATAAGGCGATTAATAGAATTGTTTCATTTTTTCTCGTAATATTATATCGTTACCGAAAAAAGAGAAAAGCAAAGATAATAAGGTTCCAAACTACCGACCTCAAGGAACATCTTATAAGTTTTACGCAACTCGTATTATATCACACATAAACTTCACACAAATTGCAATCTTTTACGTAATCAAATAACGTTTGTAATGCATGTTGCGTTGTCTGTCTGCATGTACGACGTTTGTTCTACTTTAACGACGTTCGCAAGACCAGAGTGAAAAAACGCAGCGGAGGCATTAAAGGCATTAAACCCATCGCTCGGCGAATGTATTAACATAGTTAAATATCGTTTTGCCGCATCAGAAATGGCATCATCGGTATACATCTTTAGAAGCCACCGTTTACCTTTCACGAGACATTATGTACAATTGTAAATTATGTACGTATTCCTTGGCGAGATTTAAGATCGCCGTCTCTAGTGCCGATTGTAGCTTTGGTCTTTTATCTGTTGTCTTGTTCTTACTTGGTGTTTACGTTTACCTTTTTTTTTCAATATATCTGCGCGTGATGTTGCAAAATGTCTGTACGTACTTGTATGTCTTTTGCAATTGTTTGAAGTGAGAGGTATTCACGGTACCTTTGATTTCTGGTTTCGGCTTACTAGGTCAAATCGTTTTGGAAAATCACGGAAAGAATCTACAAAAAAAAAAAAACGGGGTCAGTAATTTAACCGCGATTTGGTTGTGAAATGGGCAATTCTCAACTATGAAGTATGCTTTCCCGTAAATAGTTTTTGTTTTCTTGAGGGGAAGCAGAAGCGGGAATTCTCAAAGTGGAATGAGTAAATTAATATGAAACTTCTGTTAGCTTTTTAACCCTACCTTTACCGGTCAGTTCCAATGAACCCAAATCTATCATCAAGAGTTGTTTTTTTTTTTTTATAACCTACGGTAGAGCTAATGTACTCGTATTCACAGACTTTTCAAGTAAGAGGTATAGCTTTATAAATTTTACAAAAGGGAATTTTGTAGATAAACAAGCATAAAGATACTTTTGTAATATGCCGACTTCCTAGTAGACTAGTGGTTAATGATATATTATAATTTTCCTTGTAATGATCAATGTTAAAATTTAATGAAACATTTATGGTTTCCGGTACGATTCGAACCCGTATCTCCTTGTTTTCCAGATTGGCGCCAATTTTAATACCTTTTATGTCTGTAGATATGTCGTAGTATTTTAGCAGTCATAGTATTAGTAATGCAAAGTTCTTATTAGTTGAGTCGGTATGAAACTGTCTTCAGTCTTTAATAATACATTACAATTTTCCTCTGTGACGTAATGGTAATGCATTTGTCTAGAAAACAAGGAGATGTGGCTGTAAGTGCTACCGGAAACCATCAAAAATGTTTCATTAAATTTTATAGTTAGAATGGATAATAGACAAATAGATTAGAATAAGATAGCTCCAATTTATTTGTCAGTTACTGTACGCAACGAATTTGGGAGACGAAGCTGAATCATCGCGTGTGACCTTCATATTTTACGCTGCGCCAATATCCTAGTATTTTGGACGAATTCGGACGTGATGCATACAAATTTACAACGTTGTGGGAGAGTAATTTTAACGCGTAGAAAACATAAATTAGTACATTTGTAACATGCTTTTGTTAATGCACAGAAATAATACGGGAAAAATAACAGCAAACTCATTATAGCATAACAGTTTACAGCAAATTAATTTAAAGTTAGCAGTTGTTTTTTTTTGTTTATCCTTCTTTCGTGGCATGCCGAAATATAACAGTTTTTATACCAGCGTTTCTAGGCATCTAACACATCGTTGTCCCGTATTATATGATAGTCATTAAAGAAAAAGTAGCACACAAGTAAATAAATCACGTTTAAGCTAGAATTATGTGTGTGGAAAGGTAACGGCTCCCCAATACTTCCCTTGCGGAACCCGCAATTTTAAACACAACTAATTTAGAAGGAAAGTTTTCTTTTTATAGAAACGGCGATTGCGTGCGACCACGAAACAGATATTCTTCAATAGGTGAGGCGTAACACGTTTCTAAATAAGTAAAAAATAAACTTTTTGGAATAGTATGCTAAATAAGACTAGCAATACCAGTATTTTCATATTATTAATTATCAATTATACAAAGAAACTAAAACAAAATGTAATTCATTAACAATAATTATTCTAATAAATAAGATTTTTTCGGATATTATAAATAAATAGGAAATACACATTGAATAATTTACAAAAGAAATATTTTTTTCTGCTATTAATTTTGAATGGTTTCATTTGGAGACAATAAATAAATTAGTTTTGAAAATGAGCATTCTGCCGTTGTAAGGCAAAGTGAATAGAGTACGAATTGGAATCGTTAAACCTATCTACGTCTATCAGCCTGGACCAGTGGATTCAAAAAAGGTTCAAGAATTATTTTGTATCTTATGGCAGAGTTAATGTACACATATATACAGGTGGAAGGTATAGTTTTATAATTTTTACAAAAAAGAATTCTGCTAAGTAGTTTTTGCAGTATAAAAATACGAGGGTGACCTGAAATGCTTCCGAAATCGGCAAGAGATGGCGCATGAAGCTTGAAATGAATTCGTTGGTCGGCAAGGGCAACCTTTTTTATGGCAACTGTCAAAATTTCAAACGTCTACTGTTAATAGTTGTTGTTTAAAAATGGATAATATCGAATTTCGTGCAGTGATAAAATACTTCTGGATGGCTGGGAAAACGGCCATGGAAATTCGAAATATTTTGCTAGAGCTTCATGGCGGATGTACTCCATTATTTTCGACCATCAACTTCTAAGTGAGCGAATTCAAACGTGGCCGCACAAGCACGCATCTCAGAAAAACACGTTGGCCATATCCTACACGAAATTTTGTGTATGAAGAAGCTTTCGGTGTGATGGGTACCGCGTCTGCTCACACTGGAACAAAAACGAAATCGGGTGGCCGTTTCGGAGGAGTGTCTGGCCAGGATCCAACGCAATCCAAGAGATTTCTTCATGCTTTCGTAACCGTGGATGAGACTTGGATCCACCACTACATACCGCAAGCAAAGACCGTTCCAGCGCCCGGAAAGGTCACGGCGACCATTTTACCATCATCATCAGAAGGGAAGGGCGATCACGGGGTGATACTACAGCGATTTATTGACCCGATTCGATACAGTATTGAAGGACAAACTGCCTTCGCTTGCAGCGGAAAAAAGTGTTTTTCCACCACGACAATGCACCGGCTCATTCATCCCGTATCGCAGAGAAGGTTGTGAAGCGTTTAGTTCACGAAATGGAAAATTCTGGAAGGAATGCCACTTGCAATAACTTTTTACTACGTATAATCAAGGAAAGTACTCATAAGTCTGATAATAGTTGGTAGAATTCACAGTAGTATGCCTGAAATACGTTTCCTTCACAGAGTCTAAAAATCGTGAAGTGTATTCCACAGGTTTGGTTTCACGGACGACACAATGATTATTTCTTCCAAAGAAAAGCAAACTTGTGACGTTACTTAGTACTTTGCACTAGGAGAATAAGATTGATAACCCTCAAAAAAATATATAACTTGGACAAAATGACATGATCATGTACTGTGAAAAGGATGACACGAAGATTGTCTCTTGTAGTTTCATAGAATGAATATTCTAATTTCTCTAGGAAGGAGAAAAAGCCGAATCGTCTACTAGTACGGAGTCTCCAAGAAATAAAAAGAGGTGTAGTACTTGTCCACCTTCAAAAGATATAAAAACAAGAACAATTTGTACATGTTGCAAAAATAATGTGTGTGGTGAACACTGTAGTTATTTGAAAAAAATGTGTCTAACCAACCTATTATGTCTTAAGATCTTTACTATTTCTCTCATTTAATGTCAGTACTTCAGTTAATTTTAGATGTATTTTTTAATCTTGAGTCCAATAAATGTGAAATGAAATAAGATTGGATCTATTCTTATTTGAAAAACCCAATTTTAGTGCAAACATATGGAGAGACTATATGGGTCCAATAGACACGCGGTAAGTAGCTAGCGATATACCGATTTCCTGCGTGTTGAGTGGGAAGATTATTTTATATACTTGCATACACCCTGAGCAAGTTAACAATAACACTGTTGGAACGGTTGTAATTTTGAACGAAATCACAGCATAATTTATTCAGTGGCCGCAATTATTGTACTCGGATAACTGCAGTTGTGATCAAATTGATCCCATAAACCGTAAATCTACTTCGGAGGCAGTGAAAGGAAGCGGCCACCTAGTTAGAGAGAACATCATAATCTTCGCCTAGCGGGCCGTGTCATTAAAAAAAGAAAAAAAGATAACCGTAACAAAGGCATCGACTGTGTTCTCTCGTGTATAGACATCGAGACGATGTCTAGAAAGCGCAACTTATTAGCATAAATGGTCCAGTTATTTCTGCGATTAGTATTTGCTCCTTCTTTTTCTTTTATTCTGGACGAAACGGGCTTGAGATAGAGAACGTTATTCGCGAGTTCGTCAGGGTATCCCAAAATTTGTAAAAGGGAAACGGAACTGCATTAATAAATTGTCAATTCAAAACACTTTTAATTGCCAAGGTAAAATTGGATTAAATTGAGATTAAATATTTAAATAGCTTCATTGTAGTTCAACCCTAACTACAGTTAATAAAAGCGAAGATGGTATTGCACAATTACCGAAATGGATTAAACATTTTACGCTAGCATTTAGTGAGTTATATTCTTTTCGCCGTAAGCAACAGCTGTCGTTATTGAATTCCTTTTACCAAATTCGGTAGGTAATGTAGATATTTTGCCATCATTTACTCGAGCATCTAGTTTTTTTTTGTTATGATTAACTGATCTTTCAAGTTCTAATGTTAATTTTACCAATCGTAATTATGCAATCAAAATTCTAAACGATCTGGTTTTGCAATCAACGGATAATTCGTCATTTCAACGTATTCCATATGTTCAGTTTTAAATTGAGTAGACGGAAAATGAAAAAAAAAGGTGATTTACTGTACGGAGTAACAGTTTCTTCAGTTAACGCGTGACTACTTCATTAGATAATTGACGCATACCAGGATAGTTACTCTCCGAAGACCTAGGCGGCATATATGCCCTACTTTATTAATTGTGTGTAGGTACATTATGTCGGTTTATTGGCCATATACTCCGTACTGTAGACACTCGTAGTATATCTCCGATGTTTGTTAAGTAAACGCAGGATGGCACAGATAGATGAACTGTTCTTTTAGATAACTGCTTGTAATTGATAGTAAATGTAAATTAACCTTATTCTGGAAAATCGTTGACGAGTATGTACATACATACAGTTGAACATTGATTTCGCGAAATGGCTTACAGGGGTCGATTCTGAACCCTGAAAAATGAAACTTTGAGAACGTGTAGATCACATATAGGATATATAGGATATAATAGATATATACATATATATATATATATATATATATATATATATATATAGGATATATGGTATACAACGCAATCTTTTGTTTCTACGGAAAAATACTCAATGTGTGATGAAATGAATTTTTGAAAATCGGACATTTTCCATTCTGCCTATGCTATAGAGAAAAAGTTTTATGACAAAACTTGTTTGAATGAGTTTTCTTAAGCAGTCAAGAAAATAAGTTAAATATCTCTACAAATAGTTTTTTCGACAGGAAAACATGTTTGGGATTAATAATAGGTAATACGAACTGACCGATTGCGTAACTAAGCTGCAGTATTCAAATTAATTTTAAAAGCTAACATCAATATTTTTATTGATAACTACACTATAAATTATATTCCATTAGTGTTTACAATAATAGATCAGCGTGATCTTATCAATTATATTATACTTTAAAACACCTACAAATACAAAATTTATTTATTCGAACATGCCTGTGTTAGCTTGTAATGTTTATAGCTAGTCGTCCAAATGATGAACAATAGCACTGAATGAATTTACAAATTTTTTGTATACGAATTAAGAAATTTCTAACTAAACTTTTCGCCTCGTGTACCATTTCGTTTTATTGCTTCTTCTCACCTAGAAAAAATAAGAAAATGTTATATTATAGAATTATACAAGCTGGAACAAATCGTTGCCGTCACAATATTCCTTCACTGTTTAACTGTATAGATGAAATTTCGCGAAACTTTTACTGGACGTTATTCAACGCAGGTCGTGTTTTCTACTTACTATTTCAGTACGTAACAGCCCTGGCCTTGTATTCTGAAGTTACAATACCTCCTTCTGATATATGCTCTTCTTTTTCAGCTTCTATTATATATACCTCATGCACAAATTTTACGGAAAATGGTCTGTGCGGTTGCAAAAATTCTGGGGTTTTATTAATTTCTAGTGAAAACGAAGTTTCTCTTTGAGCATCAAGAAGAGTATCTTATGTCGGGCTATATGATTTCATTGATATTGGTAGGCGTTTCATTATTAGTATTATTGGCAACCTCGAACGTTAACATTAGTGAACGAATTACATTTATAATATGTATGGCATTTTCAACACTACATGTCTGTGACACCACCAAGCAATATGTGCTATTAACCCCAAGTGTAATGAACTGTATATACGAGGGCGGATTCTCATGCCCCACCCCTTACCTACTTGTAATTGGATATTTAATTAATGTTTTTGACATTTAGTTAGAACCGTAATAAATACCTTCAGAAAAAGGGCATGATGCCAACTCAAATTCATAAAGACATTATGGCAACTATTGATGAGTCTACAGTTTCTTATGATATAGTCAAACGCTGATGTCGAGATTTTAAATGCGGAAGAACATCCTGTGAAAACCAACCTCCCATAACGGTAACAACAGACAAAACCATTAGAAAGTCACACGATGTTGCACTGCAAGACAGCACGACAAGATCGGGACATTATGGAAGATATTGGCTTATCATATCATGTGGTGAACGACATACTGACTAAAGAACTAGATATGAAAAAACAGAGTGCAAAATGGGTACCCCGAATGTTAACCATTGATCAAAAAGAAATCGAGTGTTGATTTGTAAGCGTCTTTTGGAAAGGTTCCAAGCAAACAAAGAGAAGTTTCTTAATCTGTATGTAACCGTGGATGAATCATGGGTTCATTACTATGATTCCCAGACCAAAGTCCAAAGTACAGAGTGGAAACAGCACGGTTCTTCTCCTCCACGCATATTTAAGGTCTGCTGGAAAGGTTTTAGTATTTGTATTCTGGAATGCTCAAGGAATCATCCTTACTGACTGTGTGCAAACGGCATAGAGCACTGTCTACTACGTACACTTGATTTCTGAATTCCTGTTCCATCAGGATAATGCTTCCGACCATACGTCTGGTATTGCTATGGCTGCTATACACCAAGTAGATTTGAATTAGCGGAGCACCCGCCATATTCCCCTACTGATTACAGCCTGTTCCCCAAATTAAAAGAAATCTTACGTGGGACAAAATTTTCCAGTAATTATGAAGTCATGCAACCTGCAGAGAGGTGGTTTGCAAAGGTCGGACATAATTTTTTCCAGGAGGCTGTTGAGATGTTGGAACACAGATGGACTAAGTCCGTTAGATAGACGAAGAAATGAGCGGAGAAAATGTAATTCGCTTTCGGGGGTAATCGCGTGGAAATGAGGAATTTAATATACTTCTACGCTACAAAGAAAACTTTTGATAAAGAATAAAAAGAAGAAGGTAAGTGCCATTTCGCGATATGAAAAGAAATGTTTTCGTCGTTTAATAATAGTTTCCATTCTGCTTTCATAAGTAGAATTTTCATAATACCTCTCCGTCTGCTTTGACATTCGACTTTGTAGACAAAGAAAATAGCGTATTGCATGATTAATAATACAGATACATATATTTATTTTTCATAAATATATTTAGCCATATAGATTATCCTATATTGTGTGCTCACCATTGGGACCTCGTAAACTGGAAAGGAGAGTTTGAATTATTATCTGTACCAAGCAAAGGAAGAGAATTTTCTTAGTCGGTATGACTATGAATGCGCTATGGGTGCACCACTATGATCCCGAGACCAAAGTGCAAAGCAGAAAGTGGAAACGTCACGGTTCTCCTCCGCCACGCAAATTTAAGGTCGTGCCGTCTGCTGGAAAGGTTTTGCCATCTGTGTTCTGGGATGCACAAGGTATCATCCTGACTGGCTATTTGCAAAAGGGACACAGCATTACAGAGACGTACTACGCACAATTGCTTTCTAAATTGCGAAACGCTGTTAAAGAGAAACGCCGAGGAAAGTTAAGGCACGGTGTGCTGTTCCATCAGGATAATTCTCCCAACCATACATCTGGTATTGCTATGGCTGCTATATACCAAGCAGGCTTTGAATTAGAGAGGTGGTTTGCAGAGGTCGGACATAAATTTTTCCAGAAGGCTGTTGAGATGTTGGAGCAGCGATGAATTAAGTCCATTACGGTAGAGGAAGACTATGTTTAAAAATAAAAAATATGATGCTGCTGTAGTTTTACTGTAAGGGAGTCAGTTCCTTATCTCATTTCACCTTATATTTTTTACAAAAAGAATTACATTAGTACAAAACAGGTTGCATTTGCACTGGATAAGAAAATTATTATGCTTGACATTATTTATTATATTATACATTATTTAAACTCATCACTTTAGCTTAAAAAATATGTACAGGTGTTAATGTATGTTAATTTTCTTGGTTTTTAAGAAAACTCATTCAAACAAACATACCTCTTACTGTTAATCCTATATGCGCGTAGGCAGAATAAAAAATGTCTAATTTTCAAAAATTCATTTCACCAACGGACGGTGTTTTTCTGCAGAAGAAGAATTGTGTAGTTCATACCTATGTCATCTGGATATTCTCAAAGTTTCATGATTTTCGTCCCTTGTTAGAAACGGCTATATAAGTCTTTGAACTTTGGCCCTTATAACCACCACAGAGCAAGCAAATCGCTAGAGGAACACTTTCTACTGCGTTTCCTCTACAATCTGTACGATGTTGAATAAAAGAAGGGAGTACGCCAAGGAAAAAAAAATGATAACTGCTGCACGGCGAAATTAATACCAACCTAATGAAACGAGCAAACTTAAGCAACTAACGAGTCCTCCGGATGGATTGGATGCATAGCGATTAAATTGGCAGTTAATACGGTCGTTAATGAAGAATTCTCTCGGATCTTTATTGCTTCTAGGAAGTTATGCGGGTAATTGATATATACGTAAGCTCGTGAGAGTTCATAGGAGGAGGCTTTTGTCGATTTTTTCGGCTCGATAGTATGAGATTTCGAAGGCGATATCTCGAGCAAGAGATCCGTTCAATAACGACGTATATAGTTACCGAGAAAGATGTAGCGATAGCATTTTTGTAGTAATATTGATAGGAGCACTTTACGAATTCGAATTTTTCTTGCGCATTCTGCTTGTCTAAATGCGAATCTGAAATCGGCAGGGACTTACCACGTCTTAAGTCTTATGGTTTGGGTGCATGGTGTTACGTCTACTAGAATATGTGACCGCAAGAACTATTTCTGTAAGCGACCATAGCAAGTAGTAGACATTATTATTATTAGTGGAAAGGCACATGTCCTTAATATGATTGGAATAATTTAGTCGGATTGCCTCCTAAAAATCACAAAACGCAGATAATTGACTGTAGAACAATGTAATAATATTTGTAGTCTTCGCGACGACGAATATACCGAGAGAGAAATTGCTCTACTGTTGGGAATTTCACCGAAAGGTGTGCATTACACATTGGCCCGGAGAATAGAGACATGACATAATCTTGATAGAAGCGCGTTAATACACAACAATGAATAAATGTTTCTGTTACCACTGTCAAGAGACTTGGCAGCAGACTTAAGGGAATGAATCGGCAGCAAAACCGTTTCTAATAGAATAATAATAATAAAGAGAAACGATGGACAAGAGAGCATGCAAATTGGTCACTGAATGATTGGAACGCAGCCTTACTTCGTCTTATTTCTAATTCGTCGACGACCAGGGGAAAGAGCTAGTGAGACCTATCATCCATCAAACACGGAGGTGGTAATGTTATGGTTTGGGGTTGTTTTGCTAGAACAACTACGGGTGATTTAATGAAAATTAGTGGTACAATGCGGAAGGAAGAGTATTTTGATATTTTGTGAAATCATGCTATTCCGTGTGGAAGCCGTCTTGTTGGTGAGCTTAGCAAGACAATTACCCCAAAATTCGGCTCTAATCTATAAAAACTTTTTAGAGGAGAAAACAGCAAGATATGAACTAAAATTAATGGTTTGACTTCCTCAAAGTTTGGATTTATCCCTCATAGAGCTCTTATCAGGTGGGCTTGCTCGACGAGCTAGACAGCGACAACCCCACAACACCTATAAGAATATTTACAGAACACATGGCAACAAGTTGAAGTGAACTGTCTCGAAAAATTGCTTCGAAGAATGCCTAAAATTTGTGCAGCGGTTATCAAAGCCAAAGGAGGTCATATCGACGAAAATAAATTTATGAGTTAAATAATGGGTAAATATTATTATGCTTGAATTAATTTACTTTTATTTGATACCAGTCACTTGTGTTGTATAAATGCCTTAACAATAATAATAAAATTTAATTGCATCTGTGACTTTTTGTAAAATCCGTTGCTGCTTCCAGACTTTTGGACGGTAGTGTAGGTCTAAATATAAAAAGGATGTCCGTGCCAGAGAAGAATATTAAAAAAATAGTTACACTGTTTACCACAATTTTGTGTGTTTTTTACGTTATTTTCGAGTATACTGCCGGAAATTTCGTAGAATGCAAAGATAACTTTGTTCGAACTTAAGATTTTCAATTCAGAATTTAACCCAAAATATCGCCATATAATGCAGTATAATTACGCGTAAGTGTAGAATATCTACAGGCGTTTACCGGGAACCAATGAGCCCCAAATTGCTCCACTTTGAACGACATTAAGTGTTAACTGACCACGAATGTAATACATTTGCTAATACCGACATGCAGCTTACCGTCAATACGAGGAAAGATGATAAGAGTAAGACGCAGAAATAAAACGGAGGAAAGACACCGTGCCCAGCTGACCTAGATCCGGAAGAGTGATGGACTATCGAGGACTCCCACGGCGGTGTTTAACCGGTTCTCTCTTTGCTACTGTAACCGTCGTCTTCGTCACTGTGTCATCCGCTTGCTTGCGGTGGAAGACTACGTATTAGGCGTTTAAAATTTCCGAGGTGAGCTTGGGATGGCGAAAAATGAATAGCGATCGATAAATTTGGCGAAAATAGGACTCTTTATCGGCACTCTGACAATACCACCTAAGCAATGGAATTGTTGGAAATAGCCCAAAAAACAACTCTAATTATCATCCATATAATATCACGTTAAGAATACTGAAGCAAACTAATAATTTCAATTGCTTGGAATTTAAGAAGGAAGTATTTAGCTTGAATTGATAACCTTGTTAGAAGTATGATTGGTCAACGATGTGATCTAACTGCTGTCTCTCTAAGGATGGCATTCAAAGTATCAAAAGTTTGCTCGATAAGAAGTGATCTAGATGACGTACATAGCGCTGTCATAAAGGAATACTACCTATTCATAAAAAGAATAATCTTTAAAATATTGAGGATTATAGAGTAACTGACATTTTAGGTATTTTTTCTAAAATAATATGTTAGTGAAATAAACCACCATATCTGAATTTATTTAAAAGTACAGCGACCAGTTTCGTATAGCTATTCTGCAAATCTTCAGTTCCAGACTAGAATATACTATTAAAAATGGCTAAATTATTAAAAGTGTAGTATGATCCCGCTACAATAGATAAATTGCTAACTAAAAAACAACATCATTGGAATAGAGGTCTATATTACAAAGACCTTATATACCGCTACTTCTTTAAGTACTCACATAGAATGAAATTAAACCATACAGATCGATCCTGTTTATAGGTGCCTTTTCCTACAAGATTGCAAATGTCCTTAAAAAATGTTCAATGGAGCTTTAAAGTCTTACTCGTTAAAGAACTACATACTAAGTAACAAGGACCAATGAGATAAAATGCATAGAAGTGGTGTCTACTTGCTTACTTACCTACAAGAGATTGTCCCGCACCCAGAAATTTAACAAACTATGAAACCTTGAAAACATGTAGATCACGTAGGTATGTACTACACGATATTTTTTCTGCGGAAAACATTGAGTGGGCGAAATGAATTTTTTAAATTTGGAAATTTTTCATTCTGCCTACGTGCGCATAACTCACAAACGGTAAGAGGCAGAGAAAACGTTCTAAGACAAAAATTGTTTGTTTGAATGAGTTTTATTCTGCAAACAAGAAAAAAGTTAAATATGTGAACATTTTTATAAATATTTTTTTCGACCGGTAAACATGTTTGGGATTAATAATAGGTAGCAGGAATCGGTTGATTGTGTAACAGAGGTGTTGCAGTGTTGAAATTGATTTTAAAATTGACATTATTTAAACGCTCCAATTCATCTGAAAAAAGATGTTGATATATTTAACTTTTTTCTTGTCTGTTTAGTAAAACTCGTTCAAACATACAATTTTCCCCTTAAAATCGTATCTCTAATTCTTACCATCAACGAATTATGTGCATGAGTGTTTTGCCGAAGAAAAAAATGCGTAGCACATACCTATATGTGATCTAGAATACCGTCCATAAGTTCGGATAAATTTTAAAATAATACAACTGATGCGCATATCAAGAAATCGTTGATCCCTATTATAAATTATTGAATGCAAATATAAAATTGTTGCAGATAATCCGTAGTCCAAACATTTAGGTACCAATTTCAGCCGAATAATTTTTCTTGCTTTTCCAAGAATACGACTACTGCTTGACAGGGGGTAGGGTATGATACATGCAGTAATTACTTCCGGTCAAACGGTTTAATACTACTTCGGTAATCGTTTAGGGCATGTGGTTAAAGATATTAATCCTTAGTGTCTGGTCGGTTTCTTGTGCAGAATTAGTTTTTTGGAATCAGTGCGCAATTGTAAAAATTTAGTAAAGTATCTAGCGTAAAAATGCCAAAATGTTGACAGATAACTGTGGAAGAACATAGTGCTATTTGTACTCTTCGCGACGAAGGATATACCAAGAGAAAAAAAATGCGCTACGGTTAGGAATTTCACCGAAAGGTGTGCATTACATATTGGCCCTGAGAAGAGAGACAGAACAAAATCTTGATGGAAGATCAAGTGGCCGGCCACGGGTGATTTCTGGAGCTGAAGGTAGATTTATAGTAACGACTTCCAAACCAGATCGATGGCAATACGCTCTATTATTGGCAGCAAATTTAAGAGGATGTATCGGCTACAAAAAGAAACCGTTTTTAGAAGGCGTGCACAGAGAGAAACGATTAACATGGGCGTGAGAGCATGCAAACTGGTCACTGGATGATTGGAACGTGGTCTTATTGGACCGACGAATCCAAATTTCAGTTATTTGATACGCAACGGAGAGGAGTGAGGCCTGCTTAATCCCGTCCATCAAACGCGGAGGTGGTTGTGTTATGGTTTGGGGTTGTTTTGCTGGAACTACTACGGGTGAGTTAGTGAAAATTGGTGCTACAATGCGGAAAGAAGGGTATTTTGATATTTTGAGAAATTATGCTATTCCGTATGGAAGCCGTCTTGTTGGTGAGCCGTTTGTGTACCACCAAGATAATGACCCCAAACATACGGCTCGTATCTGTAAAAAATTTTAGAGGAGAAAACACCAATAAATGAACTAAAATTGATGGTATGACCTCCTCCAAGTCCAGGTTTATACCTCATAGAGCTCTTATGGGATGTACTTAATCGAAGAGCTAGACAATGACAACCCCAGAACACCCAACACCTACGAGAATATTTACAGAACACATGACAACAAATTGACGAGAACTGTCTTGAAAAATTGCTTCGAAAAATGCCTAAAATAAATAAAAAAATAATTTACGACTAAATAATGCATAAATATTATTATGTTTGAATTCATTTACTTTTATTGTACGACAGTTACTTATGTGACATAAATCCATTTATAATTACACTAAAATTTTACTGTATCTGTGACTTTTTGTAAAATCCGTTACTGGTTCCAAACTTTTGGACGGTAGTGTATATGTTCCCAAAGTTTCAACATTTTTGAGAATTTCCGGGTTCGGCATCGTTTCTTGTTAGATGCATCCAAAGCGATGGTAATGGTAATTTGGTGTAGTTAGCGTGATTCTGTATCGTTTCAGGTTAAAGCTTTTTGGGTTCAGATATAATAGCACACGTTTCGCATTCAAATGCGACTTATACTTCATTCACTCGGCCCGACGCCTTACCATGTTCCTAAAAGTCATGGCAAGTTTCAGAATGCATTAAGAACTGATTACCTTACTTCCGCAATTAATCCCGGCCATTCTTCACCGTAGCCGAGAGGATTAACGGTTATGGTAACGACGAACCCGGCGAAGATACGGCCTAATGGAAATTTCACGGTACTGCTCGGTCGCCGTGGTTGTCCGGGGATCGGGTATACTTTGTTCATCCGCTATATGTTTACAGGGTCGACCTTTGGTAGACTACTCGTTAATTTCGCTTCCCGATTTCTAGGAAAAATCCGCTCCTAACGGAACCTGGAAGGGAATAAGGTAGAAATATCGTTGCAGTAGTTAAGCTAATATCGAAATTCCTTAATTGTGTTTATGATCGTGTAGCGATCGTAAATTAGTTATAATGATGTGGTCTATGGAAAGAATCGCTTATTTTCGACGGGTTTTTAATGGTCTTCGGGGTTTATGATGGCGGAATTCTAATAAAAAGTTTCTGCAAGCCTTTGTGTCGCACTAAATGAGCTAATTTAGTAAATAATTGCGCTGGTAGAAAGTCAACGAATATCCCGTTTATTTGGTTCTCGATGGACAGTCATTCTTGGACATTTCGGGCAACTACTAAAGCTAAAGTTGTTGAAATATCGCTTTGTTTTTGATTAATATTCAACAAGCTACTGTATGGCAGCACACAATTGAATTACAGGAGACACTTAAGATTGTACGATTAAAGATAAAACGAAAATATCCGCTTACAACACTGCTGTTCTCGGGAAGTTAGATTCGTCGATTGTTGTTAAAAAGAAAATCAAAGTAACCTAATATCGTTAACGACCCCAGGGTTATCTGGAAAGTAGTTTAAATGGTCGTTCATGAGATGCAGTTTTAGGAGTTCATGTACAATTTTGCTATCGTCCTTTGCCTTATAATTGTTTAAAATGTTCTTGCAGACATTCTTAGAAGAGAGCCACGCCTCATGTTCCTACAAATAGTCCTTCCTTAATTTCGGCATCGTTGATCTTTGGGAATTTCTGTTGTAAATGCACCAATCCATAGTTTTTATGAATTTTTCGGCGGGCCCTAATTTTAAGTGCATTGGAGGTGGATCAACAAGAGGAGTGTTTATCACATTCTTCTGTTCAGGCAGTATTTCATTACGAGTAGGCCATTTTAGTGTTTTTTCTTGCCTCTGCTGTTCCACTCGTTACACATATATTCTATTTGTATATCTGATATTGGATCAGTGCCAAAGCAGTTTCAAATTTTCATATATCTTCTTGAGATTAACTGTGTGCGCAATCGGAAAGAGATGGTAATTTGTTTCCATTGTGCAGAAGTACTGCTTTTAAGCCGACTTCCATTAATGAACTGATACTATTCATTTATATGTATGTTTGGGCAGGAGTCTCCACCATGGATACGATATCGTTACAAAAATAACTATGTCTCCTTCCTGGGTGAAGCATCGTAAAAATACAGTATGCTGGTCGCGAAAAATACTGATTTTCGTATTGTGGTCTATCTATAGTTTGGTTTTAAGCAAAATTACCAATATGACTTTGTAACTCTTATATATTTTACTTCTCAAAGTTTCAACGTGTTCTTAACTTAACAAAAAGTTTATTTAAAGTTACAAAGCAATGATTTTTTCACATTATTACTTAATGTTGCCAAGATGTAATGTAATGAGCTTACCATAAATTGCCGAACTTATCAAAGCACTTGTCGAAATCGTTTAGAAGATTCAAGGCTTAATTTAAAGATGCTATTAAGCAGTTTTTACTTGTATAATATTTGCGCGGTATAAATACATGTTTGTCATTTGCATTGGAATAGTGTTTTCGGAAAGTTGTAGGTGGAAGCTTCTCAAAACGTCTTATTGAGCCATTCCCTTTGGCTGATTAAATAAATTATTTGTTTCTTGAATATTTTGTTACTTAAATCAATATGTAAAACGTTGAGAGTTTCAAAACTTTTCTTTCGCCATCAAAATCTCTAGCAATTATAGCCCGTGAGCATTTTCAAATCAACATATTTCACTCGCAAAATATGCTTTCATCATTCGTCAAGATTGAACTTTAACTTTTGCAAGCGATCTAAAACAAAAAAAAGAACACTTTACAATGCCAATACTGCAACAACTAACAACTTCTCACACGCAGG
Organism: Trypoxylus dichotomus; assembly: GCA_023509865.1. Classification (NCBI taxonomy): domain Eukaryota; kingdom Metazoa; phylum Arthropoda; class Insecta; order Coleoptera; family Scarabaeidae; genus Trypoxylus; species Trypoxylus dichotomus. The sequence goes on from CM042081.1 coordinate 28,620,299, forward strand.
CAATTAAGTAATATCAAAGGATATCTATCCCACACACATTCTTTTCTGGATAAATTGCAGAAGTAAAGATAAAAAACAGTCGTTCATTAGCAGCATCCAAGACACCATTATGAAATATTTCATACCCATATCTTTTAAAATATGCATTTAATAGTCCGCGATTACTCAATAATACTGACGAATATTTCGTATGCAAAATCCGTGGGTGCTTAGTAGTGCAGAGTCTTGTACTTGAATTATCCCATTCCGAATTATTTTCTACTTAATAACCTCATCTCATCGTTAAGGAAACTTTATTAAATAGCAACAAAGATAAATGGAAAAGTTAATGCAGTACCTATTGATGATGTTATCAAAGAGAAATTCTGTATTCGTATATTCAATTTTTCCAATGATCGAAATAAATAGCAAATAAATATGTACGAATATACAAAGAACTAATTAATAATCATCACATTAGAACAAATCCCAGATTCGTTCTGTGTTCTACACGCGAGAGTACATTAAAGAAACGCCACTTTGTATGTTAAACAAGTACTCCAGTCACTTTGACACAGAAAATTGACATCGATTACACCATAATAAGCTTAGTAATGAGTTCGTAATTAACAATGAAAAACTTCTCTGTCTCTTTTCTGTAGATGGCTTGTTTCGTGTCGATTATATTGTAGTCGTAGTATTCTCTTTTTGAACAGATTTCACACAACCTTCTATTTATTGCTATTACGGTTTTCTTTGTTTTTTTTTTGTTATTAAAAAGCGGATGATGCTAGCTTAACTTTTTAAGAGGCACCGATACATGAATTATACAATTTTTCATTTAGTTGTACAGCACAAAAAATATACCCGCCTTGTCGGATGGAAGGTATGGATCGTGTATCATTGTTGTTGTTTATATACACGGTATATAAACACAATTTATCACGAAATCGGCATATCGCTACTTACCCAGCGGATCCATTATAACCACAGTTTCTTCATGTGTTTGAAATTAGGTGATTATTTTCAAATAATAATAGATTGAACTTTATCTTATTTCACATTTATTGTACTTGAAACTAGGAAAGACATGTAGAATAACCTGAAGCACTTATATTAAATGATAGTAATAGTAAATATTGCAAACCTTAAGATATAATACGTCGATTAGCTACATTTTTTGCAGATAACCACAGCGCGTTCATCTCCCACATTATTTTTGCGCCGAGCACAGATTGTTCTTGTCGCTGGTGTGTTTTTTGACCATCAAGTTTTTTTGTGCAAAGTACTAAGTTATGTTGCAAGCTTACGTTCCTTTGGGTCATAACAAATAATCATTGTATTGTCTGCAAAACCAACCCTTGTGGAATACACTTCTCGATTTTTGGACTCTGTGAAAGAAATTGGTGATTTAGGCTTAGGAGTTATTTTTATGATCATACCAACTATTTGTTAGATTTTTTGATACCAAATACTTTCCTAGGTTGTAAAAAAAGTCATCTGAAGTGATATTCCTCCCAGAATTTTCAAATTTCTGGAACTAAATACTTCACTTGATTCCTTTCTCTTTCATTTCCCTGTTTTCCAGCAAAGTTCAAGTGTCGATGCATAGTTTGTAGTTATGCTATCACAAATAGCCTAAATTGTGAGTGAATACCTTCCACGCTTTGATGGAATATATCGTCTAAAAGGACATCTTCCTCTGAAGGTTACGAGTTGTTCATCAACCGTCATGCACCAATTTGGTATATAAGGATCTTGCAAATAAATATTCCGTAACTAAAGACATTCCCTTATTGGTGTTATTTTGGCACTGCTTCTTTCTCTTCGTTTTCACTTGCATTATTAAACCCTAATACACGAAGTATATCTTAAAATGTGTTTCGGCTGATTATCCCGTTAAATATTTTTCTCCTATTATCTTTGCTCCAAAGTTGCGTTACGCCCTCATTGTGGAATTTGTATACACCTATCAGTATCAAAGCTATCGGTATTAAACCCAATTTTTTTTTTAATTCTTAAAAATTCCTTTCGATTGTTTTCCCAACACATCTTTCCCTCAGCATTCGTTCAATTTAAAATAAATCCAAAAAGAAGAAGCTATGGTATCAACCTTTCGATGTGCAAAACGAGTTGAACCTGAACACGCAAACCGCGTGCCGCATACGCATCGCGCTACGACGCTGTATTCCTTTGTTCCCACTTCAAAGGACCAGAATTGTCACATGCAGTGGCTGCTATATACATGGCAAATTCAAAATCGTTCGTTGTTAAGTGGGTTCAGCAATATAAAAAGATGACAAAAAAGTTGTGTCATTGTTTTCTCTTACTTATTATTATTTATTTTTCCTTTTATATACTTTATCATGATCTGGTCCAAATCTGGAAACAGTTCGTTTATTAATTGTGAATTTGTTTAAGCGGAGTTCGACCTTAACATTGCAATAAGGAGTAGTAAAATTAAAACAAAAAGGTATAGGAGTATCACATACAATTATTGTGTACATGTGACGAAAAGATTCACTTGGGCAAACGAGAATTAAATTAAAAAAAGAATTAAACATTGAAGCTCTCTTAATAAAGTTCAGTTCATACTGAGAGTGCTCAAGAAATTCTTCGAAGTACGTCTATATTTGACGAAAACAACTTATTTTCAAGATTTTCGTTGTAAGTGTTAAATACGTTTTTCTTATTTGTACTTAATTTAAAAGAACAGCACTTGAACAAATGTCAAAATTTTATTTTCTGGGTTATTTCTTTTTATCATTAAAGCTACCTTAAATCAAAGAAAGGAGAAATAAATTTCGTATTCTTTCTATTTTAATCAGAATTATTTGGTCCTCAAAGTATTGACTAGTAACTAGAAATTTAGTTTGTATTAGTGAGCCAAAGGAATACTGTTACCTCGTTGTTCGGTTTTTTGTTTCGTTGTTTTTTTTTCCATTAGAACTCCGTTAAGTATTGGAAGTTGTTTCGTATAGATAAAGTATTGGCAGGAGGTTGTATATCAAAGAGATTTTAAACATGAAAGTACATACGTTTGTATCCGCCTTGTACTCATCAAGGTGGAACTTATCTAGACAGAATGACCCTTACGACGTGATCGTAAATTGAATAAATTCCTACGTACTAATCATCGTAATAACGGCTAAAACCAACATATAATGTGATAATTGCCCTATCGAATTATTTGTACCAAGAAAAACTGTTTAATCCTAACATATGATTAATATGTTTTTTGTATCTAGAAAAGTTGTGCTTAAATCTTTTTCCATATTTCTTTCGATATATTTAACAATTTCAAATTGGAAAGTCCAGACAAATTCCGGTATCGTTTCTCACGATACCAGAAACAAATTCAGGCGATCGTTTCAAGGCTTGCGTGATATTATTCAATGCTGATGCTTAATAGTGCATGTTTTGTTTAACGAAAACACCCACTTATTGTAAACAATAATAAAATAACAAAACCGTGATGTTCGGATTTATATTTTTTAAAGGTTAAAGTTGCAAATTGCTTGTTAGTTTGTAGTATTACGCTATTACAAGATGACTGATTTTCTATTGGTTTGTACTTCGTTTATTATTACAAATATAAGGAAAAGTTGCAGGAAATAGAATAATTAATTACTTTTTATTCAATTTTGCTCTAATTAGAGATATAAAAATTTACAACATTTTTGTAGTTGGATTTTAAATGATGGCATGGAGCTCTTAGATTATATAGACCAAAAATGTGCTCAAACGCTTTTGAAAATTTGCAAAGTAAACAGACTGAATAATAATTGTTGATTCCACAACTTTTATGAACACTGGATTAACTTGCAAACTGTTGGAAATTACGTCCAGGTATTCTAGTATGACCGCGGTTGTTGTGAATATACATAAGATCAAAACCGTTTAGGATCACTGCGCGAAGTATTTTCTATGCTGGCAATATAACTTTTGTAAAGTACTGATATAAGTTTCTAGACTTCAGATCTGTAATATTAAAATTGATGAAAATATCTTGTGTTTCTTGTATTTTTTTATTATTATTAAAATCGTTGAAATTGTTGACTGTACTAAAGTGTGCATCTTTATAAACAAATCATAACAAAAAAAGATCATTAAAATCTCCTATAATAAATATATAATCAGATAGCCTGCAATTAAAATTATTAAATATATCAGAAACGCTGAAAGTCAGTGTCAGGTGAGATAACATCACAATCTCAACAATGATATAGCCTCTGGAACCAAACAGCTTCAGCCCAACTTTTAGTTTAGTTTAGTTAGTGGAATAGCATCCAAGTCGTGGAAAGTCTAAATGGTATTGAATGATAGATCTGATCCCCAACAAAACTCCATCCCCTTTTGTTAAATTGGTTGGCTGGAGAACAAAATACAAGAGAGTACTACATAATCTTTCGGGGAAGTCACGGTAAAGGCAATAATATCGCAGTTATTTGCGCAAACAGCTTTATAAAAGCCATTATTTTTAGAATAAACCTACATTTTGATACTTCGAATCCATAACGTTGCAACTGGACGAAGGATCTAGTTCAAATGAAATATTTTTGGGGTTCCGTTGACATATCCAATTCTGAGATTGTTTTCGGTCTTCCCTGGTCTCTGATTCAGTTCAAGTTTTAAACGTTTATATAATTGGACCTGTCCTGGGGTTCGATAGTAACTATAGAATAGAAGCATGTTCCAAATGCTTTATAAAATGTTAAGAACAACGAATAATATGTATATACCCAGTTCAGGGAATTTTTTTAGTTGTGGTTATGATAATTTTTCACCAGCAGTTTTTAAATATTGAATTTCGAATCTTGTTTTAAATCTTTGCAACCAACCATCAAATTCTTCAACAGAATTTTCTTTCATCCCCGAATTCAATGCGTTTGCCTTTTTTTATCATATCACCACTGACCATAATGTTTTTATTTCTTTGATTCAGGAACCATTAATACATATCTTTCTCCATTTTAAATATTTAATTCGCTTTAAAGTTCTTCTTTGTCCTGGTCTTGCATTAGTACAAACTACCGTACGTAATATTAGTCCTTTTTTGGTTTTTATTTTGCATATCATTGATTTAGCAACGCCATATATTTTTGATAAGTTTGTTGCACGTGCGTTGTTTTTTAGTTCCTCAATTATACCCGCTTTTTCACGGAGTATCGGATTTATTTGCAACGACATAACGTAATAAATCGCGATCGAATTCTTTTCCAGTCATGGATACTGAATGAAGCGTTAAGACATCAAGCTGCATTACGTAAACAACGCGTATCATATAAGCCGGGGAAGTACAGCAGTATTAAAACATACAGTGTGTATCGATTGATCCAGGGAATTCCCGCCGCACGAACTACATATGTTGACGTTAGCGAATGCGAGTCTGTTCACGTTATAGGGCGTTCAATGTTATGAAAATAGTTGTTCACAAATTTCCATTACCCGGTGTTCACATTATGGAGTGTGTGCTGTAGTCTTTTTAAAAATAGCTAAAAGGTGCTTTATTACAACGTGGAGATTGCTTTCAAATTTGAAATAACCATCTTTGTAACTTTCTGCAATATTCAAAATAGAAGGCATTTTGGTAAAACCTTTTATAATGTTCCAAATTAAGATTTAAAATATGAGAACACTTTTACTGGCTGCAGCTTGTTTGTGTGACTAATCTTGCTATCTAAAAAATATTTACATCCATACGTAACTCTTTCTTTTTTTTTCTCATTTTCGTGTGGGCGATAGGCTACCCATCTTACGACCCACGGTTAAATTGTCACCGACCAGCACGAGCAGTTTAATAATCTATGGATACATAATATTAGCAAGTCGTTAGTTGCTTTTTTATAGTAACAAGTGCGATCGACCTTCGCATAGCTTGCATGAATTAAACGTATCTTTTATTGAGTCTAATGGTGGTCGTATTTATTCCGGACAGGTACGACTGATCTCGTGCTACTACTTTGTTGGTTCTATTACATTTGTCATGTACATGAAACTAAACAAGATTGCTACTTTTTTTTTAAAGTCTCTAATACTCAATTCGATCCTTAAGAAGGATAACATTATTTCCTACTGTTCTAGTTTGATTAATTCTATCCCTGATGTCTTTAATTGACCTTAAAACTAATCAACTCACTACATTAGAAAACCTAGAGCATTTGAAATATTATAAAGTAAATGAAATAGGTGTGGCTGCTTGTGATGTAGAGACTGTGGCGGTAAAAGAGTTTTCTTACGATGATCGCAAGAAAAATAACCAGTTTTCATACGCCCTCAGGCTAACCTAATGGTACTCACAATAATAGCGCAGTTCTCTTGATTTACATGCGATTCACAGATCTAATGTTCGTAATCTGTGTTTATTACGAAACCTATTTGAATATATCCATGAATTATTTGTACATACACATATATGTTCGTATATAAGAGCTGTTAATAAATTGTGCAAAGCTATTGTTGTTCTTGAACTTTTGCACTGTGTATAATCGCAAAATGTTTGAAATTGAAAGTTATTTCAGTATTTCTCATATTCATTTTCATTTTTTTGTTTGTTACAGGTAAGAATGTTTTTCATCAATATCTGCCATTTATGGTAAGCTATTTTTTTTTGAATTTATTGCGTATAATTTAAGACGACTTTTCCTATTTGAAAAAAGGAAAAAACTGAAAGTTTTACTTTCGAAATTAAAAAAAAGAACGCGGAATCTAAAGTGTAGTTACATGTTCCTCGTGTGGTCTTTAAATTGCAAGTTAGAACATTATTTTTTTTTACTTAACTAGAAATTGACAGGAAGAAAATTTGTGATAAAGATTTTTATCACCTAAATTTTCCCATAAACAAAAGTTCAAATCTGATCGAAAATTGCCCAGATTTGATTGGCGAAAGATCGTCAAAAATTGTTTTTATTGTTCAATTTGTCTAGTAGACACAGTCCACTGAAATTCCATTCCATTGAAAGTTTCGCCAAAAATGCTGTGTCATCCTATATGTTGGAAATTGTTACTATAGTGTAGCATTATTAAGCACATTGTTTTTATTTGAAGCTTTTGTTACTGTAGTACACTATTGACCGTTCCGAATACTCCATATGTGCATGCGTTGAAAATGTAGTTGAAATAAGCTAATAATCTCTGAACTTTTGCTATTCTGTCATTTATCATTGCAATAAGTGTTTTTTCTGCTTTTACCAACTGCAATTTCCTATTTAAAAAATACATTGGTTTGTATTTTATGGAATTTTTTTAGACGTTGATTGAAAATTAGACAGTAACTACTTTGACTAAGTTTCTAACTACTAGCAAGTTATGTACCACATATGGAAACTAAGATATCTACCTATAAAATGCACTACAATTCATACTGCATTCCCTTGTATTTCTACATGAAAATTTCCAACTGGGACAGAATTACTTATCATAATTTTTTAACGCGTAACGTATTTTTTTCAACGACAAGGATAAAATGAAAATCTATATACGCGAGTACAAAATTCGTAAAAAGTTATTAATATCATTGCTTAAGTATTGCTATTGTATAGCGCACAGATACAAAATATCTTATCTGCTGCATCTTATTTGGTATTTCTGAAATATACCGCATATAATACCAAAAAACACTGCTAATTGATAAGGTAAAAAATACCGTTATAAATCAAATCCTTATTTCTCATTAGAATAATAAATAACTTCAGAACAATCGCAAATCCGTAAAATCGTCATTATTTTTCTGTCGATATGCAAATGTTGATAAAGATTTATAAGTTTAACTACATAAATGGTAACACAAAAAAATACAACAATTATTACTTTTGTAAAAGCCTATACTACATCGTTTTCAATCAAGTCGTTCATCATTTTTTTCCATATTAAAACAATACAAATATAAAACTCGAAGTCTATAAATCTAAATGCTGGCTTGTGGAACATGGAAAACATGTAATTACAGCGTAGAGTTACATTGAATAAAAAATTCCTGCTTTAACTGAAGCAAATCATATTTGTGTTATTGTAAAAATATTTGCTGTTGGATCTCAGTGATGGAAAAAAGTTGGTAGATCTAAGAACAAATTTTTGACAGGATAAACTGCCTGGCTTGATAGGAATTTCGCTGTACTGTTCGATGAAAAGGAAACGCCATCTACACTAACTGCAAGTAAATGAGGAAGACCGTTATAAATTATCATCGGCAACAAACTAACAGAAAAACCATTATACCGTTTCGGGAATCTAGAATACAACATATTCACCGTTCTTGTATAGGACTAAGATAAATTAGAGAATCTGCATATACTACCACTCCGAGGGATGTCTTTTAAATTTTGCATATTGGGCGCTACTAATCAAATGTGAGTACTAAAAGTTATCCTCCATCTTTAGTTAATCTAAATACGAAGTTTCAGTAATATTGTAAATACAACGAACTGTCAAAGTTCACAAGTTAGTTGAAAAATGGAATTGAACCGAGAACATTTTCGTGCAATAATTTTTTTTATAATTTACGAAGACAATTATCTCAACAAGAATGCCTCGCCGCATTGATTTCTGTTTTTGGCAATGAAACACCACATCAGTTAACACTTTTTCGTTGGTATGGAGAATTCAAACGTGGACAGATTAGTCTTAGCGACGATCAAAGAGCAAGTGCACTAAAAACGACACTCAGGAAAACGTCGATGCTGTGCGCAAGATCATCAACGAAGATCGACATGACATATCGCAATTGTGTGTTAAAAAATTAATTTCCCGTTGGATGCCGCACCTGGTGACCGAAGAGCAAAAAGCAGCTAAGGTGAATTGGTGTTAAGAACTCTAGACCCCTTCAACGCCAGAAACTTGAAAAGCGTATTCAACATCCTCAGTAGTGAGAAATTTGGATTTATTTATTCAAACCGGAAAAGGTCGTAGGCTTGGGTGTTCCAAGGTGAAGAAAAGCCAACAAAAGTCATCCGTACTCGAAGTGTCTCCAAAAAGATGATCGCGACATTTACAGATCATGTAGCAACAATTCCTCTACGAAATCAAAGAACCGTTACTGTCGATTGGTATACAACCATTTGTTTGCCGCAAGTCATCGCTGGGCTTCGAAAAACCAACCCCGAACAACGAATCATCAGCTACCAGGACAATACAAGTTCGCACATAGCACGCAACACAATTTAATTTTTAACACAACAAAATGTATTGCTAAACCATTCTCTGAGGAGTCAAGTAACTACAAACGATTTCCTCACTTTTCCGAAAATCAAGAACGGACTGCGTGGTCAAAGATTCCAGTCGTCAGAAGGAATAGTCGATGCCTTCAAAAGCGCAATTTTGACTATATCAACAATCGAGTGGAATAACTACTTGGAAAGTTTGTTTCGAAGGCATCCAAAAGTGTGCATTAATCTTCTTAGAAAAACAATAAAGTCTATAAAGTAATCTATTGTTTTATTCCAGCTCTATATGCAAAACTTATAAAGATAAACCCTCGTATTGAACAGTTATGTCTTATGTCTATGGAATACTTGGATGTACTTCATAAGAATTCAATAGAGAAATGCCATTTATGGCGCCTTATTCTAATGATGAAGCTCTATCAATATTTCTAGATTTAGATTTATACAACAGTATGAGTACCTTAGAGAATGTGTTGCAGATAAAAGCCTAAATTTGTTTCTAGCGTATAAGGACGTGATAGGAGCAATAAAGCAGTGCTATCCTGATAACAATGCAAATGAGTGATATAATTGCAAAAGTACAGCTCCAGTTTGTTTTAAATCACACAGTTACCAGAGTATTATTGCTCGGTTTTATTAATTTCCCTGATGACGCAAAATTGATTTTACACAGTAAGTGAGGGTATGGTGGTTCGTCTGGGTAAACTAAGTACCAATACATTTTGTTAGACGAAAGGAAATTAATCTTAGATCTTAATCTACGGATATCATTGCTTGTATCACTTAAAGCTATTTGGAAAAATCCATGGCATTCAATTGTTATAGAGTTTCCAAAGCACACTTCTGAGAAAACTACGAGTACACTCAAAAAAATCGAATCTAAAGGATTTGCATTAATACTATCCTCCGTGATTATAAATGAGGCAGAATTTTCTATGAAACGTGAACTACACTGCTGTGATCGATGGTAGAGTGTTTAAGTAAAGGAAAATGATAGTGAATAAGTTTTACCAAATACGTCAGCGAGTGTTACCTTTAATCTATGTCTAGGCAAACTAGACCAAATGAATGATCTTGCTCGAGTAAATCAACGGCCAGAAAGAGAAGAAATATTCGGTTTGGGCCTTTAGCTTTGCATGTCTGGATTGGGTTTATGGAATTAGTATTTCATAAAATTAAAGCGATCTAAAACGCAATTAATCCAGGGGCGTTTCCATAATGAATTTTATTTAATAATCAACCTCGTCAAATTCGAGACAATAGCAATGACGGAAATACTGCAAGAATGTCTTCTGCCAATTCTGCCTCTACGTCCCAAATAACATAAATTAATCAAATATTAATAAAGAGAATTTTATATCATACTGCAAACTATGTTGTGCGGTAAGAAAGTAAATGCAAGAAAATTTGGTGAATAAACCTTAATCTTACCTCATAGACAGTGATTTGAAGATGTTCAAGTATCTAGAAACAAGGACTATAAAAAAAATCAGTCTACATCATTTTACATAATCTTCCAGATCAGCCACTTCAACTTTGTTCTGCTCATCCGATCCATTTATAAAGCAACCTATGCAGAATCACATAGAACTCGATGAAAAAGCATTTAAATTTACTGGATGATCATGATGAATATAGTTTCTACTTTATTTTCCAATTGATGATATTTTTGACTTAAATTCGTGTTTATTACAGTGGTTTTTATGATTTAAATTTTTGCGATTAATTGCATATCCTATTAACACATGGCCTGAAAAGTCCCGGGCCTAACACATAGATGACGCTAGTTTTATTGCAGTCGCCTTTCTCTCAGTTAGTACTAACCTTCAAAAAACAGCTGTTAATATTTCATGATATTCTATTCATTAGTTTGTAAGGTATTGTGCTAAGAGTCACGCTACTTTTGTTATTTTCAAAACAATGGATCAAAAACAAATTCGTGCTTTAATTTTACACTGCTTCTTGATGGGAAAAATACTGTTCAAGCGAAGCAATGGCTTGAAAATTGTTATGGGGACTCCGCTCCGTCAGAAACAACAATAAAACGTTGGTTTGCTAACTTCAAACGTGGTCGTAGAGACACCGATGGTGCAGAACGCAGTGGACGTCCAAATGAGGCGGTAACACCAGAAAACATCAAAAAAATCCACAAAATCGTTTTGAATGATCGAAAAGTGAAGTTGCGGGAGTTAGCTGACATCGTAAAGATATCAAAAGAACGTATTGGCTTTATATTGCATGAGCATTTGACTATGAGAAAGCTCTGTTCAAAGTGGGTGCCGCGTTTGCTCACTGTTGACCAAAAACAAGAACGTGTTGATGATTCTGAGCAGTGTTTGGCCATGTTTAAACGTAACAAACCGGAATTTTTGCGTCGATATGTGACAATGGATGAAACATGGATCCATCACTTCACTCCGGAATCAAAACGATCGTCATCTGAGTGGACAGCAACTGGTCAACCTCGTCCAAAGACCCCGAAAGCGCAACAATCGGCTGGAAAGGTTATGGTCTCGGTATTTTGGGATGTGCGTGGTGTAATATTCATCGACTATCTTGAGAAAGGAAATACCATCAACAGTGAATATTATATAGCGTTATTGGAGCGTTTGAAGGCCGAAATTGCAAAGAAACGACCGCATATGGCAAAGAAAAAAAATTGTTTCATCAAGACAACGCACCGTGTCACTAGTCAATCAAAACAATGGCAAAACTACATGAATTGAACTTCGAATTGCTCCCACATCCACCGTATTCGCCAGATTTGGCTCCCAGCAACTACTGGCTGTTCGCAGACCTCAAAAAAATGCTCGCCGGTAAGAAATTTCGCATGAATGAAGAGGTTATCGCTGAAACTGAGGCCTATTTTGAGGCAAAAGATAAATCGTTCTACAAAAGTGGTATTGAAATGTTAGAGCGGCGCTGGAATGATTGCGTTGCTCTTGATGGAGATTACGTTGATAAATACAGCTAATTTTGAACAAAAAACCGTGTTTTCTTTGTTAAGCCCGGGGCTTTTCAGCCCATGTGTTATATAGGTATGTTTTTCTTAATAATCTATTCATATTTTCATAGTTATAAATTTTTGACAAAAAACTTTCATTTGGTCGACAGTTTTTTCAAATCGTTTTACAAATCAACAACCTGATTTCCTGATTAGCAAAAGAGCATTTGATTTTTATCTTTTATTTTTTGCAACGTTAATCTTCAGGATCGCCAATGTCCTTACATAGTTGCAATAATTTCTCCATGACGTGGTTAATAGAGTATATGAGATCTTCAGATAACTATATACCCATACGTTCCCATATGAGAACTCTCTGCGTGTCGCTCGCTATTATTATTGATGTAATTACGGATTTGTGCAACTGTTGCGCGATTCGGTATTCTCAACGGACCGTAAAATTGGATTTCTTAGCTTGCAGCCATATTTCACGTACGAATTCCAAATAACACGCATATAACGAATTCCTTGTACTGTGATTTTCTTTGTGTGAACAAAAAAGAAGTGTGCAATTTGTTGCAATTTTAGTTTCAGAAACATTAAAGGAATTTTTTTGGTGGGGTTTATGGAGGGTCAATTTAAAGTACGAAATTATAATGTAATATCAAAGTATAGTTTTGTTGCAAATAATTTGAATTTCCTTACTAAATTTTGCCAAGGTAAATAGATTTAATCCGCGTCTTTAAATGTCAATAGGAAGTACTATTTCTGTTAATGACTTTTTCAATTAGGATCATAAATTTTACTTCAATTCTAAAATACTATAGTTTTGACAGAAAAAGTACCAAGGGAATGTATTTGTCTTATAGCTCTACCAACCTTAAGAATTGTCACTGTTTTTTAAACAGGATCTGTCTAGTACGAGGTTTGCTCAGAAAAGAACCAAACTTTATTTCTTTAACTTTTATTATTAATCTTACAGATTATTGATCCTTTTCCCAATGGTTAAACTAATATCCATATTAATACTAATATTAATATGAATATCAATACTAAACCACCGTTGGGCATTAGTAATGATAATATTACAATTTCCTCGCAATTACCCAACGTAATTAAATGACTGAAAAAATCAGTCTCGAACCCAAGATCTTTACGTAAAGATGTTGGGTTCGAGTCCTTCCGAGACTGATTTTTTCAGTAATTTAATTACGTTGGGAAATTGCAAGGAAATTGTAATTTTGTCTTTTCCCAATGGTGTTTTCCACTTCGCAAGGCAGTCATGGAAAGGTTCTTAATGTCGTCAATAGTCTCGAAGCAGTATTCTTTTAGCAATGATTTCAATGAAATAAAACAGAATCGCCGGTATCAGCATAAAACTCACGAAATTATAAACGAGAGCGCGACTGCCGTGGTGAAATAACAAGCTCTGATCCCATTTTGACAATTTGTTTTACATAATCGTTGTACAACGCATTCATAGTACTCATTGTTGACTCTTTGACTTCCGCTGCGATGATTAAACTTTTGTTTCTTGTGACTATAAACCCAAATTTCATGCCCCACTATAATATTTTTCATAAATAATTCATCGTCGCTGACTTGCTCAAGAAACAACCGACAATTCTACTCCATTTTCAGTCTGCTGTTCGGCCAACAAACGAAGAACAAACTTTGCTGCAACTCGATGCGTGTTCGGTTTTTCGAAATAAATAAAAATAAGTTTTCTGATAGTCAACAGACGATAGTTCTAATGCCTCAGACCTTGATGTTTCAAACTTAAACTAAACTTTAGAATCTTTTAAGCCGTTTGTAACATTGCGTATGAACCGTAGCATCATCTGTGTAAGCTTACTCCAAAAGTTAAATTAATTACATGAGTGACAAAATAATTAATATCTTAGGTCTGAAGATGTGTAGAATCGCTACACGAAACCTGTCGCTCTAATATTTATTAAAGAAACTGGGATATGAGATTTAGTCCCTTTTTTATTTTAAAACGAATTTTATGTTTTTCTACATATCGTTATCAGTTAAATAAACGATGTAGAGGATACATCTAATCATGAAAATAAAGAATTACCAGGTTTACATCGTTACTCACCTTCGTGACGGATTTATATAGGTGCTGTCATCGTTATCCTTGACGCAATCTACATTAACTAGCCAGCGTTAAGCGTACTATAAAACACGTAACATACTACGCGATTTTTTTATAGCGGCAAGGTAGGTAATAGCAACATATGTGATCTATTATTATTCTAACCTAGATCATTTGCCTTTTACATTGGTTTTCCTCACCTGTTCGTCTATAGTAGATGTGTAGATCTGATCATTCTTGCGTTTCTGCGCGCAAGCCGTCCACGCGTACAAATTATGGAGGCGACCTACGCTCTATTTTCTTGAATAGAATATAAGAATAAGTTTAATGATAACCAAATCGTTCGATGAATATAAAAGAAACCTCTCATAATAGCATAATCTACGGAGTCTAAACGTATTTTTAACGAGTAACCACCGTAGGTATGTACACTATCGTCCATATTAGTTCGGATAGGCAAATAATTAAAAAAAGAAAACTAGAAAATATTCACTAATTTTCCAAAACTTAAAATTGTTATTGCATTTTATTAATGGCGATTAAAATGTGGTGTTTATATTATACCAATATTCGTTCCAAGCTTGAATACGACTCCACTGTTTGGTATCTCCACTATTTATATCAAAATCTCTCGGGCGAACGTGTCAGAAGACATCTAAAGTGCGTTTCCTTTCGAATTGACCTTATGTACAGTATCGTTCATATTAGTTGGGATACGCAAATAAATTTTAAATAAACGAGAAAATATTCAAACTCATTATTAATAGCGATTGAGATTAAAGTATAAAAGTAAAAAAAAAAGGTAATTCTAACGGAAAATAAGCAAACACCTCTTAAACATTCCATTCGACAAAGAAATTCCCTTTCACTCGAGGAATAGCTTTCACAATTCGAGGCATCCGATCCACTAATTCGTCAATGACTCCATTTGGCATATTAGTCCATTCCTCTTGTAAAATGTTCCACAGGTGGCCTACGGAGGTAGGGCATACTTTTCGGACCTTCCTGTCGAATTCATCCCATAACAGCTCGATGGGGTTTAGATCGGGGCTTTACCGCGGCTATATTATTTGTAAAGTGCCATTATCTTGTTGTTCATTTAAGAAATTTTTACATATCACTGCTTTGGGGTCGTTGTCCTTGCATGAATACAAAATTTTTCCCGATTGGACATTGCGCCGGTGGTATTGCATTTTCTCCCAGTATTTCTAAATAATATTCTTTTCGCAAAATACTTTCGATGCCTGTACCGGCAAATACACAATCAAACAAGCACAGAACTTTTTCCTTGCTTGACAGTTGGCACTACACAATCCTGCAACGTTCTTTGGCATTTCACTCTTCTTAAAAAAATAAAAAAACGCCCGTTGATTGTGACGGTCGCGATTCATCATGGCGATGATTTCTGGCACTGTCAGTCTCCTATTTTGCTTGCTCAACAATTTTATACGCTCATCGTCGGCGTGAGTTGTTATTCTGTTACGACCTGAACGTGCCCAATCTCTTAAACTGCACGTACGTTGACGTCTCTGAATGATATCACTAACAGTTGATTTATTAACATGTATTTTTTCGGAAATTGGACGCACTGAAAATAACCTTCTTGATGAAAAGCAACAATTACAGAGCGCTTTTCTAAACTCATCGCTTTTGTTCTCTGCATTTTAATAACTGTAATCAGGTTTACACAAAAAAATACGGTCTTAACACTAACGCCCGGACAAGCAGATGTATTTAGTAACTAAAGCATTTATCAATACACAATACACTTTCAGGTGGCCTGTTCCCACCCCAAAGAGTATTGTAAATTTATTACCTGAAATATTATCCCAAAAATAATCCTGTTTGTGGCGATGAGGATTATTCTGAAAATTAATATATTGGGTCATAAAATATAATAGGTTTTTAGTCAATCTCTAAGCGATATTCTTGGAAGTTTGCCTGTACAATTAATAAACAGTAAACTTTATAAAGGACTTTATATAAATGTTTATATATAAAAGCAATTATATTATCTTTTAGTAGAGTTTACAATATTTTACTGGGTATCCGAACTAATATGGACGGTAGTGCATATAAATACCAGAAAACCTTTATAACTAAACTTATAAATAAACAGGTTCGTGTATCTACGTGGATGTGAATGGATATGTAGGTTATTTACCTATTTGTGTGGGAATGAACTAGAATTGTCACATATATCAACCATGGAATCTGATTCAATTACATTTTAACCTCCTACTGTAAATTTGACTTCCGATTGACATTTCTCTATTTGAAGGCCATTTTCTGTTGAAGAAATTAGTTGTACAAAGGGCAATATGTTACTGAATACTTTCTAATATTCTTAGATACTTACAAGGGACGTTTCCGAACCTGGCAATTCAAAAAATTGTGAAACATCGGGAATATGTATGTCGTATATATAATGAATTTTTGAAAATTGCAAATTTTCTATTGTGCCTATGTTAGGGAGAAGAGGCAGAGAAAAAGTTTCAAGACAAAAATTGGTTGACCGCGTTTTATTAAGCAGACAAGAACAAAAAATAAGTTAAACATGTTTACATGCATGCTTTTCGAATTGGTTGATTGTGTAATAGATCTGTAGTTATAGTGTTGAAATTAATTTTAAAAATTAACAGGAATATTTCCATTAATAACTACATTATAAATTATTCTACGCTTGAGTTTAGAATATCTTGTCAACTGTATTACGTTAAAACACCTACCAATATAGGATTTGTTATATTTAAATATACAATGGAATATTCTGCATGGTAATTAAATTCCTCAAAGGAATGTTGACAACACAAGAATATGTTGTATTATATACATCCTATAATATGGAGAATCTTTTTCAACATTTAGTATTCCAGTAACCTTCGTCAAACGATTTTTAATTAAGTTCTTTTGCATCATAACAGTACTGATGCTCGTCCAATTTCTGCACTTGGCCAACTTCTTTATACAAAATCTCAATCAAGTAGCAATGTTAATCAAAAAATTGCCGGTAAAATGGGATAGCATGCGAGGCCTTTAAAAGGGAGAAAGTCTTCTCTTGACTTTCCAATTTAGAACAAATCTTCACTGTTACCAATAATATTTGGTCATAGGTTGATCATCATTTTTGTATTAACTTACTTCGTGTATGTACCTTTTGTATATAAAAAAAGGTGGGGTAAATAAACTTCTGTTTTATATCCTCATACCACACATATATATCTAAATATAGATGTCACCTTTTTACAAAGTTTACAAAGACGGAACAAACAGCATTTCACGAAACTAAAAAAATAATCATGACTAACCACTTCAGGTAAAAAGAGAGAGTTTGACCCAATTTCCGAAGCGGTACGCACTCACATGCAACACAAATACAGCAACCGCGTTGAGATCGTCTTCGTAACAGCCACAACTTTCTATCCGCTACCTTCTTTCCTTCGTTTCCTTTTCCTGCATCTCTTCTCTTTGTATATCGTTAAAAACTTTCTTGAAGCGACAGCCGGCTCCAATTAACGATCAGCTCTACGTAGTGTCCTTTTTTAATCTTGGCCCCTACCTTTTTCTTTGTTTATTTGAGACTGACTTTAAAAGAAATTCATCACGTAAGTATGAATCTGTGTTGCAAGTAAAGATCCGTGATGGATGTGTTTTTGATATATTTTAAGCGAATGCTTGAGTAAATTTTTCTTTAATGTGGTTGGTTCTATTTCTGCACATATTTTTTGACAACATCATTATATTTAAATCAGATCCCATTAAGAATTTTAAAGGATACGAAAAAAAAATAAATTTACAAATCTTGGCGGAGAAGAATTTCTGATAGCATTTTTATCCAGATTCCTTAATTCAATTTAGAATTATGTGGCCATCTATTATCATGAAGGAGAATTGCATTTCTGATAGTGTGATTGCGTTCTTTTGGTAAAAAACGGTTTAAATTTTTTTCATCACTAGCTAAAAATGAGAATGGCTAAAGTTATGTATGTACTCATTACTATCTCTCCTAAAGCAACAATGATTTCCTTCGTAGTCTTTTAAATAAAATAGTGCAGATTCTTGATGAAATCAGTTAATCGGGGATGTTGATATTTGAAGTTTTTAGACTTTTGATGGTCTTGATGCTTACATAATATGTTTTCCTATAGTCTAGATCTTCGTGAAAAATCAGTTTAAAATGTCAATACTCATTTATAATGTCTCTGCTATATCGTGATTATCCACAATACATACACTCTCGTTCTTAAGCATTTTTCTACCAGTAAAACATTTTCTTCCAATTCTTCCAGGTTCTTCCAATGGTATTTTTTCCAAAACCCTTAACGAAATCTTGACAAAATATCGGTTGATCCAGCTTTTTTATCACAAAGAATTATTTTGCTCAAGGGGCTTATGTATCAGTTGCTTTGGCATCCTCAATGTCGCGATATTGATAGATGGGTGATTTGGTGGTTTGGTGGTTTTACGTCGGCCGATGGGTTCTTTTGTTGTCGCTCTCATCTATACTTCTGAAGTTTACTCAATCAAGTTTTGCTAAGTTCCTTCGATATTAGAAAGGCAATGCCACCGAAAGAGACGCTAATTCTCCATGTGGCGAGGTAATGGCAAAAAATACACCATTCCAGGTATAGATGACATTCTCGAGTGAAGACCATACTATGTAACCGTTTCTTTAATTGGTCATTACAAAATCGCAGTTAGCGTATTGATAGAATTCTTATCGTACTGTGCTAACCTGGCGGTACTTGCATTTTGAGCGGCTTAGAAAAACCTTTGCCATTAACTCGATGGTTGTTCTAAAAATAGGATGTGTGAAAGGTCTTTTGATCTTTCGAAAGATTTTGCTAATGCATGTAATTTGAGATGTTTATCTCTTCACCCTTTTTTTTTAAATTTTTGGTACGGTCTTCAGAATTACGAAATTACATTCTGTTGTGCGCAGTAATAATAATAATGATCTAAAATTTATAATGTTTTACTGTCTATCGGTTATTTTAAATAACTTATTTAGTAATAGTTTCTAGTTGTAAATTTTGTACAGAGATTAACAGTTTAATCTTGAATCTTTAAATACGAAATATCCTACCTGAAATTCATATTTTATTGTCCAAAAAAATTAGTTGTTCTTCATAATATCAACATGAATCATGATGTGTTCTAAATTATTCCTTTACATTATTACTTTAGTCATAACGATATTGTTAATAGCCAACTATCATAGTGACCGTAATATAAGCATTACTCATTCAGTTGTAAAACGCAAGCTTGTTCACTATATTACGAGATCCAGTTTAGAATACTAAAATGAAACACGCGATGTGTCTAGTCTAGCATGGGGAAAGACGTGAAATATTTACTTTTACTGGCGTTCAAAGGTAATGTTAGAGAGTTGGACTTGAATGAGTCATTTTGTCACTGTTTCGCCTGGCCTCGTTATTACATCTTGTCTGATTTTAAAAGATGAATAAGTCACTTTTGTTAGGAGTTTAAAAGCAGCGAGGATCATAAATTAACTTTGTGATATTCTTCTCATAATCGATTTGTAAGGCTTTTCATCAACGTTCTTCAACTGTCAAAATTTTCTTAAAAGCATATCTTACTGGCTAATCTCTGTATTTGATGTTATATTATATGTCTCCTATGTTTATACTAAACTGTATTAGATGTAATAAATGTTTTTCTTTCCGAATAGAATACGTGTATACATGAACGACGTGATGTGTGTATGTACTCTATTAAAATAATATTTGTGAACGTTTTGTTTTTATGTATTTCCCAAAAAACTTCGTGTAAAATTTAACATTCAATATTAGTTTGAGTTATAAAAATTAATATTTAATACTGCCACTACTTATTACATTTTACTAATTCATAGACTCCAAAACTACTTGTTGTCGTAACGATTCTCGGGATCCGCCATGTCACCGTGCTTCTTGATGTTTTGGCTTCTCAAAGGAACTGTATCTTTGACGAACAGCAGATAGACAGGTTAGATGAAAGTATTAATGATGAGGAAAGTTTGGATTCCAAATCTATTATCTTCAGAACCGATAGGAGATTTAACACTGTTGGGAAATCAACAGAAGGTGATTACCTCGTTGTTTTCAAAACCAATATTCAAATTACCCTGATGGATGCATCTTCGCTGATTGTTTCGATTCCGTTGGCTGATATCGTGTTGCGTAAGTTCAGGATAGCATCTCACATAATTTACATCGCCAGTATTTATTTATCACCTGATATGGAGGTATGGTGACTATGAGACTTTTTGAAACCACTGTATTTTAAATTAATTAATGAAAACGTTCTTGTTTTTGGCGATTTAAACTGTCCGGAATATAAGAAAACGGACATACTAGTAAACAGTATTCGCAAAGTGGTCTTTAAACAACTTTATTAATATATTAAATCTAAAAGAATCGATTGATGTTTAAAATATGTATAGTAATACTATGGATCACATTTTTTGTTAAATGAAGTGCATGTCCGTTTCAGTTCTGAACATTTGATAAGCGTTGATGCTTTCCACTCACCACTCAAAATTGAGAAATGGTGCTTCATTACCAGAGCAATACATATATATTAAATTAATATGAGGCTTTCGTTGGTTTTTATAAAGATAAATTATAATTTTCCTTGTAATTACCAACGTTTTTAAAATTTTTCGAAAAAAATAACATTACTGCTATATGGAAAATTTACCCATTTCTCAATTTTGAGTGGTGAGTGTAAACCATCAACAAAAAGACTTCTTGCGAAAAATATGCAACATGACGACAAAGAGTTTAATCAACCAAAAGAAATCGTGGATACCTTGTCCAATCAATTTTTGTGTTCATGCCTTCTCTAAATCGAATGTAGAGCACAGTATCAGATTTAAATCAAATATAACAACTGAAGATGGATTATCGAGGTTTTTTGTAAGTGACTGTGCACCTGTTATTGTATCCATAGTTAACTATATTTAACTTAGTGATAAGTATGTCAACTTGCCCGAAGGTGTGGAAGGTAAGTAGAGTTACTCGCGTACTTAAGAAGTCTCAAATCAAATGTGATTACTGGATGTGATGGATTACCATGATGATCCACTGTTAACTATATTTAACCTATCTACAACCATTAACTTTTCCGAAGTTTTAGAAGATTAATAGAATTACTCCCGTGTTTAAGAAAGGAGACAGAAGTATTCGAACATTTGCTTTACAAAAATATATACATCTGTATAACTCCTTCCATATCTAAGCATCACCACGATTTTGTTACAGGCAAGCTGACGGTCACTAACTTGGCGTGAATTATCCGATATCTTAGTGAAGCACTTAATAACCGAAAGTAGGTGGAGATTATCTAGGTAGATTTTTTAAAGTATTTAACTGCATTAACCAAGCCATGCTACTATAAAATATGAATAAGTTTGGTTTTGGTGTAGGTTTCTTATTGTTAATTTAATTTTACCTTACTGGAAGAGAGGAATCGTTCCCCAAGGTTCAAGTCTTGGACCGCTTCTCTTCAGTTTTACATAAACGATTTGCTATTCCTTCTTACTTGTTACGTATTAACATACCCAGATGACATAAACCTATTTAATACAATTTGTAGCTTTTACGATTGCGAACGTTTACGAGACAATCTTCTGTTAATTAATACTTGAAGTAAAGGCAATTATCTTTCTTTGAACATCAATAAGTGTATCGTGTATAGTGACACTCACACTACAACTACCAGATTAATGATATTGCCATACCACGCAATATCAAAACTTTGGACCTTGGCGTTTTGCTCGATAACATATTGTTATTTACAGAATATATTGAAATGATATAATTTACCTCAGCTAAAAATCAATTACTTACTAATATTTTTTTTAATTACTTTTCTTGATATTGTTTGATTCATTCCCTTATTATATTTTGTTGTTGCTGGAGGCAAAGTACTATCACTACTGCCTCATCGTGCCGTTTTCTTTCTGTGTATTAGATATATATTTTAGATACTTTTTACCGACATTTGATTTATAATTTCAAAAGAGTTTTTCATACATTTCATTTACATACTGTACTCACACGCATTTTATTGAGTTATAAAACACTTTTCGTCTCGAATTAACACACACATTGTTTTCAAAATTTTCGTACGTGGAAAAGATGGCATGCCTGACAGCCTTATTAGTAATTAATTTCATTACATCAAGAGTGTATGCTGTGTAGCCTATGGACCAGGTAAACAAGTTTAGTCAACGATGAATGCGACAATGGCGCCAGAAACAACGGCTGATTAAATAACAACAGCGTCAAACTCTCTGATGTTGGAGTTGTCTCTCCAGAGAAAAATTGATTTATCTGCTAGGTAGAGATTTTGTAAATCTTCAATGCTAACTAAAAGAATATAGTGTCCCAGCTGCTGTACTTCCATTAATTGGAGTTTCCGATACACTTGCGGAGTCGGAGGCGATGATATTTAAAATACAGTACGTGTGTGTGAGTACTATTCCGACAATAAAGACTTAAAATTGTAAATCTCACCAAAATTGTTCATTGTTTTCCTATTATAATTCATATTTCGTTTCTATATATAGTCAAGTCAAGATAGGGATTGTTATAGGTAAATGTTCAAGGAATTGTGTTAAAAACCGATATAAATAACATATTTGTTTACGTACAATACATTTTTTATTTAGCTGCATCAATTATTTAATATAGTATACACATACTTTTAAAGAAAAATTTAAATAAAAAAACTCACTCGGTTAGATAGAGCCTAAGATTTTCCACCACAATATGTATTTCATCAATGTTTGTTTATCTGCTTACACAACTCGTGAATTTTGTCTGTAAACATTTCTTAGATTTAAATGTAGTGAAGTGTTCATATTATGCTTATGTTCGTTCTAAGCTTGAGTCAGCTACCGTAAATATTATCGTCTGCTTGCGAAACACAATTTTCTGTCGGTTGGTGACCGCCATGAGCATTATAGTGTGGATGTATAATATCTATTCACCAGTTCTTCTAGCAGAAATATACATACTTGTATAAGTACTTAGAGCTACATCTTGCTTGTGGGTGCCATAAGCAAGATGTAGGTATTATATAGGTGCTATTAGCCACATAATAAACAAGATATTGATCTATTTTTGTAAGTCTCCGTTTTTACAGAATCATTATTATGTTACATACTCTCAGTATACTTCCTTTTTTTTTGTTGTAAGGATTATTATAGGCACCCTGTACTGTATTTCTGAATTTTATTTGTCCTGTAATTGACTTTTAGGCTGTTACACAACAAACGATTATTGTTAGTTATTAGTATTATTATTAAACGCCCGTGGAAGCCCGAAATACTACAGAAACTTCCTTTCATGTGGAATTTCTGAATTC
This sequence comes from Trypoxylus dichotomus, assembly GCA_023509865.1. NCBI lineage: Eukaryota > Metazoa > Arthropoda > Insecta > Coleoptera > Scarabaeidae > Trypoxylus > Trypoxylus dichotomus. The sequence goes on from CM042081.1 coordinate 28,643,859, forward strand.
AAAAAAGTTTGTTTTTTTTTCACAAAAATGTGAAGGAGAACCTATCAGTTTAAAAGAAGCAAATCGGAAAAGTGAATATGATTAATTTTGCGGCTATAAAATATTTATACCAACGAAGCTGTAACAATTTCGATTCTTGTATATTTAACTACAGATGGATGTGATACTCTATTGGCGATAAGTCCACAAGAAAAAACATCGAATTTTTAAATTCAATCGTTTCGAATATAATGTTGATCATTATTTGATTCGCTTAAACGACCTACAAACTCTCGCATTAAAACAGGGCTACACCATCAACGTCGAACACAAATCGCTCAAATCTAGGCCAGCCATCATTGATACAATACCCCCAGGCGTTTCTTCAACGTTCACGCTTCAAATCTAAAGCGTCCCGATGCTAGACGTAGCTCTCTCTTAACATTAAACCCCGACGTCGCGACACCGTTGACCCACTGACGGGCGTGGGCGTTCCTTTGTGTTTTTCGTGTCGTCTACACCAGGAAGTAGGTTAGTCAAACGCATGGAAGAACAGCGAACGGAGATATTGTATCTCTCCTTTGGAAGAGGAGCGTAGTAGAGCTGAAATTGGTGGTGGGGAGCGCGTATTGTACACCACTTGCTTCGAAACATTCACTTGACGAGGCACCAGTCCACCTCGAACTTGTCATCGGTATAGTCCGTGCACGCCGCATGCCATGAGAGCCGTACGAAACGCTTCGGACGCATCGAAACGGTCGGGAAGATGAGTCCGGCTTCCTCAGGCAGTTTGGAGGTCGAAAGGTATATCGGTGCTTGTCTGATAACGTCGCAGAACCAGGGAAGGCATAAGAAACCTTTCGCAGGTGACCAGCAAAGGTTTTTGGGTTGTAATAATCCCGGAAATGTGGAAAACTGGGCCGGAGGAATGCCCTTGTTCTCGTATCATCAGAGATGGAGAAGAGATACATCTTACAATCCCTTGTCACGATTAGCTGTCCACACCCAAGGAGCTCCTTTAATATTATCCAATAGGTATAGCAATAATAAGAAAAAATTCGCGAATAAAAGCAATACCAATAAGTTCTTCGAGCATCTGGGTAAACCTGATTTAATCGGCAGCAATAACAATGTTAGTGTGGCGCCAGATTCGATTAGTGTGACTAGTGACGAGAGTTCGGGTTCGAACAACTCGGAAACATGTTTACCAAGGATTATCAAGCCCAGGAAGCGTCGAAAAAAGGACAGGAAACCACCTCCTCATCTACTAAGACCCATCAATTGCCAGGACGGTTCATATTCCACCGATAGTGCTAGCCCGGATGTAGATTTAGACTCGCCACAAATCATCTCGTTCGTACCGTACTTCACCTACCTAAACCACAAAAGCGATCCCATAGAATCTTACGCGGATCCTACGCCGAATCTTCACCATTCCTTCGAGGACTTGGAAGATTTCGATCTGAACGGGAATCAAACCGAAGGCACTTGTCAGTGTAAATATTGCGACCCTACCGGGCAGATTTGGGACATTGACAGGAGCTGTTACTCTCCGTACTTAACGCCTCCACAATCGTCCAATTTACTTTCGAAGAGTTGTTCGTCCTCGCTATTGGATTGTTTCTCTTCGTTATCGTTGGATAATCGCAAGGCTCCTTCGCCGAATCTCGTCCCGAAATCGTCGAGGGATCTCGAGGTTTCCACGGAGATCGTGACATCGCCGAACGGCCATAGGGATCTAGAAATACGGTTCTTCTCCCAGAAAAGGAGGACCAAAGAAATCTCACGGTATGAGCAGAATTTTGCGGACGATGCGAGTGTTGTAAATAGTTGAAGAAGTAAAAAAATGATGAGCGAGGAAAACCGAAGAATTATTTTTCAAAAAAGGAAGTGGATTTGTTTGAATTGGGTTTACTTTTTGAATCAAAGGAAATAAGAAATGCATTGCGGTTTGGAGTTTTATTTTTATTGTGTTCTACTTCTAATTTTATCGTTACTGTTTATCTTTTTGACTTGATCTCCTTTTTTAATTCTCAAAAAAAAGTAGCTGTCAAAATTGTAGCATACTCTGGAAAGAATGTTTTAAATTTATTTTCTAGATAAAATTTATCAAACAAAAAAGAGGGCGACAGCCACTTTTTTGTGTACATTTTTTTAATGTACACATATTCGATTTCCAAAATTATTATATTAAAATTATAATTTTGACTTAGCTCCTTTCATAATCGAAACATATCCATTAGCATAAGCGTTATTCCAAGACAAAAATAGTTTTAAGGACATATACGTGGGGTATATTATCTATCAAAAAAGTGTTCCACATGTATCAACGAAGGCACCATTACTCTTTATGACAGAGGCGAAGAATACGTATTCATTAATAATCATATATTTTTATAATTAATTTTTCTTTGTTGTGTATATCTGGAACATGTTTTTTTTCTTTTTGGCCAGCGAAAGGGTTTTAAGGGGGCACATATACGTATAACTAAGACCAATCACACAAACATGTACACATATCTCTAATGAATATTCTATTTTTTTTTATTTATTTCTATACTTTTCTACATTATATTTTTTTAGGTTATTTCGTCATTTGTTTGATGAAAGAAAAAAATGTCATTAGTTCGTTTATTATATATATTTTTTGTGAACAAGAACTTTTGGCACACTTTGTATATTAAGACGCTTTTTTTGTTTAAAAAAAGAGCCCTTATTCTTTACTATATAATATATTTGCACCGATTTTTTTTGTAAAAAAGAAAGATTGAAAATACATAAATATTTTTATATAATACATTGTGTTGTTATTGTTTTCATATTTATTTTATTTTATTAAGTAAATATTGAATTGGTCAAGTAGATAATGTAATGGAAAGTAAATATTTTCCAAAATGTAGAGATGCTAGAGATATCGTAATTTAATTTAAGATTTTTTGCAAATTTACTTACGTATGTTTATCGCACTTCGACTATTGACTCTTCTCTCTTTGAAAAAATTTCGTTTAATTCAAGAGTGTTAAATATTTAAACATCTCATTTTTCCCAATTCACAGCTGTTGCCGTAGATGTGCCGTGTACAAAGTTGAAGAACTACAACACTTATTGTGTTAGTAATCAAACAGTTTTCTTACATCTTAATCATTTCTTGTCTTTTCTACGATGTAACAAAAATAATATGTTAAAAAATCTTTTGTTGTCAAAACTACACTAATCATTGATTCGTTAAGAACATTTAACCATCCACCAACAAAGCAAAACTAAGTTGCCTGATAGATTGTTACAATACTTTGAGTTCTCCTCTTCAAATATTTCATTTAAAAGGAGCGATGATGAGATTGAACGTACCCTAGTCAATTACTTTTCAAAACAAGGGCGCTAGCTATCTGCTTGTTTAACCATGTTTTTTATCTTGAGTAAGATTACCGTTATTACAGTAATAATAATATTATTACGGTTTATTATAATAAAATACAAAAAAAAAGATAAATATATATATATATATAGAAATGTGCTTATCGGTTTAAGAAATAAGCAGCTGTTCTTCCTCGCAAACAAAGGTGGCCCATATAATGATAATGACTTAACTAAAAATGAAAATGAATAATAATAATAAATAAGTAGAAAAAAAGAAATGCTAATTAGCTATACAGATACTGGCGCTTACTCAGCTGACGGACAAATATTGTTAGCTTTAAGAGAAACATCCAAAAGAATTGTATTAAGGTATTTAACATCAGCATAAAAGATGATCTTTTAAACATCTCTAGATTATGAACTGCAGGAGTAAGTACACCTCTAAATATTAAATTAATATTATGAACATTGTTCTAAAGGAAATCCTTACAGATATTTACAAGTTTTGACATCTTTCAACACGTCTCAACATGTTTGCGAACGGATTGCTGACTTTTAGAAACAAATATCTTGTCAGTTTTTCATCAATTAAGCACCTCAAAATGAGAACTACGTATAAACTGAAACCCTAATTTTACAGGAGAAACAAAAAGTGTTTTGTTGAAAACTACGTCAAAAGTACGGTGTTTCTTATTTGGAAGAGGGTATGGGTCTAATTACATGAAATGTAGCTTCTTTGAGTATTGAAGTTGGAGTTGTTTAACTAGGAAACTTCGGCCAAATTTTATTTACTACTGTAAACAGTGTGGATCTATTGAGACAATGGTACTGATCTTTTCATACCTTATGGACTGATATTTATCTATGGTAGAATAGCTTAAGTTTGTTTTCAAAAAAGTTCGATCGTAGTAGATATTATTTTGACAACCGTAAGTGTTCGAGGTTTCTTTGAACTTTAAAAAAGCCACTCTTCAAGCAAATGTAAGTATGTTATTTTCCATTTTTCTTTTCAATGTTTACAAACTTTTGATCATATGGCAGGAGGAGGAGTGGCCTCTTCCTGGATACTACATCAAATTTACCCGTTAAATCAAAAAAAAAGGCAAATATCGTACTAGGCCCCACCGACACAGTTGTCAGTGAAAATATACAACACTTGTACTGCTACGTCAGTATAGTTTTTAAATATATTGGTTCAGAAAAGTCTGTTTGATTTCCGTAGAATGGACATAACAGTACGGCTTGTAGTAGCAGAGTAAAAGCATTGGTTAAAAATGCACAGTTATCTCCTATAGCATATGGCCCCAATAAGCAATATTGAAATCGGCAAATGTTGTTGATAATAAAAACTTGTGACTTCCAGTGTGACTTAACATTTTGGGAAATCTTCTCTGTTTTAGCCAAGTATAGCTAGTGTTCAACTTCTAATTTATCTTTTGATGCCTGAATAGGTTTGAATTCGCTAAGAATTTGAAAACAACCCTAGGAAATTTCAAACTTAATATTTTGTTATTCTTAGATTCAATAAACTTATCTGATTGGTATTTTTCTACGTCTAACTGATGCATCTTACATGCGCTTAATTCAGGAAAAAGATATTTTCTTGTAGATTTATTTCTCTTGTAATACGAAATACGTACAGGAAATGAATTGATATGTTGTCTTATTTGATTAATTAAGTGGTTAGGTTTTTTATGTATCTGGAACCTTCTGAGAAACGTCTTTTATCAGGTGCCGTTCAATCAAGTTTTTGGGAATTCTGACACACGATCAAGCATTTCCTTCTCTCGGGTTTAGTTCTTCTGTAGTCAATTAACAACAGAGTTTTTATTTAATTTGTTGTCACACAAAATAGCCTTACTTCTCGCATCTTGGATATTTTTGTTTCCTAAAGTATTAAATTTTTCTATGAACTCTTTTGGTACATCCGGAGAAAGTTTTTGTTTGCTCATATCTTTGCAGCTGCAGTGAGAGGTAACTCTAGCCGGCACGTTTATGGCTTATGTTCTGATTCCTTGCTTCCACAAAAATTTATTTCGCTTGCTTTTTCTAAAAGGTTGTGCATGTTCATTTTGCACAAAGTCCTCTAAAATGTCTCGAACCAGCATTCATACTCCCGTTTTGATTTTCCACAATTTCTTTGAATAACTTTAGTTTCCTTGCATTAGCAAATTAATATTACTGTATTCTTAACTGTAATTAGGATCCTTCATTATTTTCATCAAAACTGCTCATTTTACTTCCACTGGACATATTTCAAACTCCGTTTAAAATACCACACGTAATACTTAAGAGAAATATGATTTTTATCAATTCTAATTGTTTTTATTGTTTTGGGTAATGTTCTAAAATTTATTTAACTTCTTCTATTACGCGGAAGAATTTTCAACTTCTATCTCGAACCTGCCTATTTACTTTCTAAATTTGTTAAATACTTGAGCTGTTATTATTGCTACAAAACAAATCGAACGACCACTTCATGGTTGACCTATTCAAAACACGCAAATTCACAACAAAGAGAGATAAGAGAAAAGAAAACAAGCTAATTTTGTCGCTAAACTACGTCAGAACTAGTTGAAATCGTATTTTGTAAGCGAAGCTAATGTTCTTAATTATACCCGACTTCATGCACTGAAAGGCCCGATTTTTAGAACGACATTCGTAGAAGTAGGTACTTTGTTCAAATAAGCATTTAAATGCGTTTGGAAATTGCCGAAAATTATCGAATTTGAATATTCCTCAAGAAGTTACAACTTAGCTGATCAAAATCGATTATCCAATTAAAATATTTCTTAATATTGAGTTAAGAGCAGTTTTTTGTGAACAAAGTTTACTGTGATGTATTGAAGACATAAGATAAAGTTGGTTGAGTATTTATTGATACATCTTCTAAGAATACACGTTAATTTAAGTTAACTGATTACACGACTGTTCGGGGGAAGCTTGTCATTCTACGTGCCGTAGGATATACTTCTATTGATTCCGTCAGATTCCCGACCTGTGTTACAAGCGATATAGTCATCATGTCAAACTGGACAAAGGATAAACTGTATTATCTAGTCTAAACTTTTCCATAAAGGCGGGTAAATGCTCATATCGGATTAAAATATGAAGAAGTAGACGTCTTTGTAAAAAATGGTTGCAATTTGAACCAGCGAGATGAGAAAAATTTAACATTAGAAAACGCTATCTGTTTAATCAAGAAACAAAAAAGTAAGACGGGAGCAACAATGGAACGGATACCAGATTACCTAATAACACTTGGTTCGTTATTTATAATATTCCACCGAAATACATATCCACCATTAATCGACTTAAGTTTGGACATAGGTGTTACCCGTTTCGCATAAATTGTTTAAAAATGATCTTGATCTTATTATTTTTGATTGTAAGAAATGTTATTAAGCTTGTAGTAATAATAAATTGTTTATTACCCAACAGCCGAAAAGCAATTACAGAGCAAATTTACAAAAGTTATTGTATAAAAATCAAAAATACAGTATAAGTTGTCTATAATATAATAATTCTTGCAAAAAAAAGGAACTTTGCTGGAAGAATACAACATAACAATGACAGTATATTAAGGGATCAAGGAACAAAAGGAGCTTACAAAATGGTTCGTACAAAGAAGCCCGATAATCCATCATCTTCAATTTTCATATCTGATTTAAGTTTTTTGATACTGTTCTCCACATCCGATACAGAGAAGGCATGAACACGAAAATTATTGATAAAATTACAATTTTCTTGCAATTACCCAACGTAATTAAATTCCGAAAAAATATCGGTCCCCGAGGGGAATTGAACCCAACATCTTTATGTCTCCGGCATAACGTGCTTTCCTCTGCACCACAAGACCATTGAGCTCAAGTCGCCTTAGATCCCCCTAGATGTCACGATGCCAGTGTATATATTGTAATATCTCACGGACACTATATCATTGATTTAATTTAATTACGTTGGGTAATTACAAGAAAATTGTAATTTTATCATTTCTAATACCAACGGTAGTTTAGTGGTGATATTCATGTTAGTATTAGTATTAATATGGATATTAGTTTAACTGTTACGCACTTGCCGTATCAATAATATAGTGACCGTGAGATATTACAATATATCTACTGGCATCGTGACATCTAGGGGGATCTAAGGCGACTTGAGCTCAATGGTCTTGTGGTGCACAGGAAAGCACGTTATGCCGGAGACATAAAGATGTTAAGTTCAATTCCCCTACGAGACTGATATTTTTTCGGAATTTAATTATGTTGGGTAATTGCAAGAAAATTGTAATTTTATCATTTCTAATACCAACGGTAGTTTAGTGGTGATATTCATGTTAATATTAGTATTAATATGGATATTAGTTTAACGAAAATTATTGTGATTAAAAGAAGAATTGAAAGATGGACGTTAAACATTCGGTTTATATACAGATGCGAAGACGCTGGAAAAAGCATTTACAATATCTTTTGACTAATTAAGCTTTTAACGTCTTGTTGCATGTTTTCCGGAATCCTGGAAGAAGTCTTCTTGTTGTCGATGAAATGCCAGAACAACTTTCGGTCTCTATTGATATTAATTTCAACATCTGCCAAATAGCCATTGTATGCATTTTTGATTTCATTCTTTGGAGGATATCTCATCTGTATTCTTTTCATTTTTTTATGTAAAATTCTTTCAACTTAATCAATTGTTTTATTTCAGTACTAAACCATGGACGAAATAGGTCGTTTAGTTTTCAGAACAGCAATCTATAACGGAATACAATCTAGTATAAAATTCATGAACAGCGGTACTTACACACATTGCTATGCTTATTTAAGAAACTCTGGTCGACTAGTCGACTGTCAGCATATCACTATATACGACAAGAAGTTCGCTCTGCTAATGTTGTAGCAAACATTATTGCTAGGTGGGAAGTTTACCCATTCCACATATTTGTCGAAAGTGATTTCACCGTTAAGTGGTGGGTGAAAAACCGAGGGTTCAGAATTGTGATGGACATGCAGTTCACGTGACATATTGCATACATATTGTTGTCATATCTGCGATAGAGTAGCTGCATTAAATGTAGAAATGCCATCCAATCTTCAACATTCATTAATCCTGAATCGGAAGGAGGATATATAGGGCAATTTTATTTTATTTTTTAAAAATTCAGGCGAAAAAATGTAATCTAGCTTTGGGATCCTTGTGTATCTATGTTTCTGTAAGGGAATCCTATCATTTAGCAGCCTGATTTATCTTGTCAAGTCGCATTGAAAAGTATGCTTGCATTACCTTGTGTGGCATCTTCAAATAACTTTTTATATTGGTTAGGACCTTACTGCATGGATGATGTCCGAAATATCACCAAAAAAATAATGATTTAATGATCGATAGTTCTTTCCTAGTGTTTGACAAGGTTTTTGATTGTTTAATGGCGGAAAACTCACGATATCTTTCTTCTACTTCTGCAGCATTTGCAAAAACACATTCAAAAAGAAATTACACTATTGATCTCGACCTTCTGCCGAATTCTTTGGACAGTATACAACCTAGCATTATTTCGATGGAATAGCACACGATTTCTACTGAGCCATGCAGGGCATATTTCTCTTAAAACTACATTCGACCCAATTGCTTGCAGTGTAGTTCGGATTTTCACGTTTCATCTTCTGGTAACAATTCAAAGTTAATAACACCTTCGTGCTTAACCACAGATTCTTCAGATTAGGTTTCAATTCTTTGGCGAAGAACCTTTTGGCCAATGATGGAAAGTCTTCTGCAACGACGTTCCTCTCGAAGATCTGTTTGAACATTGCTGAATTCTTTATCAGTTTTGTGCAATCCGATCTTATATAACGTCTTCGCTTCTAACTTAACAGAGTATATGAGCGGCATCAACTGTCTCATTTCTAATAATGACTCAAAATTGTCTAAATCTTTTTATTTGTATTGGGCATTTTGGGTTTAAATAGAGTACACAATGTATCAATGAAATCTCATGATAAGTTAGTTAAACACACTTAACAATAATATGGCGTTAATAATGACAATCGTTTTGCGTCTATTTTTGAAAGTTTTGTGAATCCAAAGTCTAGCAATCCAAAAAATAAAAAGCTTTTGTTTCTACTTTATAAGATAGATTGTGCTTTGCGTCCTCTTGATCTATTAGAGATGTGTAGTTCAAAGAACTCGTGGGGTACATGTGGAAATTCTGTCTTGAGGACGTCGTTGCACTACTTGAAAAATATCTTTAAAAAGATAGGCGTGAAACTAAGGAAAAATAACCGCACATGTTCTTCTTTAAAATTCCTATAACCTTGGTATGAAATCTCCATTGCTCTCTGGTAATCGTGACCGAAAATAAAAAGAAAAAAGGGAGAAATTCTTGCTTTCTTTCCATAAAATTGCGCGCATGTTATAGTCCATTCGTTTTAAGAATTTCAATTATTTTTTACAACCTTCTTTGCATGTTAAATAACAATAATAAAACGAAAATATATTGCAAGAAATGTAGGAAAGTTATGGTATCGTTCTTGTTTTTATTTGTCGATTCAAGCCGTTGAAATTCTTAAGTACGCTTCTTGCGTCAGTTTTTAAAGGAAGGTAAGAAGTTCTGCATCGTATTTTATTTTGTGAATGCCAAGATAATCATAAAAGTGAAACCGACGGTAAATTTCGGGCTTGTTTTATTTTATTTAGGTGCGGTTTTTATGATCAAAGTGAAATTTGTTTTAAATTGACAAATTACCGTACTAGATCTTGATGTAGTCTACAGTGCTTGGCAATTGAATTAAAATCCACTTATAGTTTTACATTTTGCTGTAATGGAATTAAAACAGAAACATTGCCCTCATTTTCTTATCTTGAAATTTTATCTGGTTTAAAGAGCTCAAAATAAAAACTGCAACAACTTAAGGGTTTGATGGAATACCCCTTTAATGTCGAAGCATTTACCAGTGAAGTTTAACCCTCAGTCTAGAAGGAAATCTGCGTATCACGCTTACTACACCGGGTTATAGCTCCCATATAATTTCACCGAAGTTTGCACCGAAATTGGGTGATCGTTTTCAAATAATAGATTCAACAATAGATATTGCACACCTTAGGAGATAATAGTTTGATAGATACGGTATTTGTAGATAACTTCGAAAATTTTCCCAACGTGTACAAATTGTTCTTGTTTTTCTATCTTTTGAAGGTCGATAAGTACTATATTTCTTTTTCTCCGTAATAGTAGATGGTTCAGTTTCTTCTCCTTTCCCTGGACCTTTGTATTTTGCTAGTTTTTTTTCCTAGGACGATTAGAAATTCTCTTCTTTTTCGATGCGATACCTGCACTAGGTTTCGACAATTTTCATATTATATATGCACTCATGATATCAATATATAGCGTGTTATAAAAACCTGCAAGAGGTCATCTTCGTGTAATCCTTTTTACAGTATATGTTATCCACACTTCCTTTCGTTTTATTTTAGTCTGGAATTCTTATCAACCTTTTTCTCATTGTGTAAAGTAGCAGTAACTTTACAAACTAACGGTTCTTTAGTCAGTAAGAAATAATCATTGTATCGTCCGTAAAATCAAACATTGTGGAATACACTTCACGATTTTTGGACTGTCTGAACGAAACTGGTAATTCGGGCTTATTTTTGCAAATCGTACCAACTATTGTCTGATTTTTTTATAGCAACAACTTTCCTAGGGTGTAGAAAGTAAAAAAATTATTGCAGTGGTATTGCTTTCAGAACTTTCAATTTCTTGAACTAGACGCTTCACAACCAACTCCTTTCTCTTTTATTACTATGTTTTCCAGTTCCAAGCTCAAGTTTCCTTGAGTAGTATGTTACAATATCACAGCTAGCCTAAAATTTGAGTCCATACCTTCCAAGCTTCAATGGAATATATTGCCCAAAAGAACATTTTCCTTTGAAGGTTACTAGTTGTTCATCAATTGCATTATATACATGTTCAGCACCATAATTCTGGATTGCTGGTTTAACTTTATTAATAACATCAGATGCAATCTTTTCTAATTGCAGAGTATCTGATCCATATGAGCGACTGATAAATTTAATGACGTTGCGCGAAACAATTTTATGTGTTCTTTTGAAATTCAGTATCCATTTCTTTGAAGCTTTGAAGCTTTCTAGTTTAATATCTTCTGTTAGCTTCTAATGCCTATTTTCATATATCTATATCGTATATAATGGTATTCAGTTTATTCATTTTCTCAAATTTTCCATCACGTATTGAGATGTTGCTGCTAATTTCTCTTCTTCGTTGTCGTAAAGAGTTTGTCTTTTTAAATCTACTTTGCACCCACTCTTCCAATAATTAAAGCGTCTTCTTTATACTTATATCTAAAGTGCCGCCTTTTTCTCGTGTGTAAGGTCGCGATTCCTGCTCCAAATGCTCTTCTAGATGTTCTTGAGAAATTTCATATTCCCTGTCGATCAATTCGATGGAGTGCTGTTTAACAGATTGAAGAAATTCCAAAGTTATATGCATATCTATTTCAAAAGTAGCATCGGTTATACTTCTTGTGATTAATTCTTTTAGTATATCATGCAGTTCTATTTCGTGTCGATTTACAGGTGTTTGTCTGTTTTCGGCAATATTAAACGACGCTATAATAGTTTAATAATATTGATATCGTTTATGAATGACATTTTACAATTTTAATTTGTTTATAGGACTGTGTTAGATATACTTGTAACAGCCTTTATATACGATTTCTGCTTGTTTTTAAATTCGTCGAGTATGTGTATAAATGTTGCATTACAAAACCACAACGTTAGCTCTTATTAATATATATAGCATATATATTATATGCTTTTCTATACCTTAATAATAAAAAAAAATGTGGTATATTATGAAAACATCAAATTGGTATTAAAAGATGACCCATAAAGATGTTGGGTTCAATTCCCCTCCGGGACCGATATCTTTTCGGAATTTAATTACGTTGGGTAATTACAAGAAAATTGTAATGTTATCATTTCTAATACCAACGGTAGTTTAGTGGTGATATTCATGTTAATATTAGTATTAATGTGGATATTAGTTTAAATCTTGTATATACTACATTCACGTGTCCTGGAAGACCTTCCGTTAAGGTACAACATTTGTATTTAAATTTTTGTACTACCTATTTCCTATCAAGTATTAAATCAAGAAAATCTGCAAATTTTCGAATGAGCGCTTCACCTTATCAGAGTGAATTTCGCCACAAACGAAAAAAATTTATCTTCGATTCTCAAAATATTGTTTACCTATCAAGTTTCATTAAGATCTGAATTTGACATCCGGAAACCTTTCCTTGTAAGTATCTAACCCCTTTATGTATGTTTACACAGTAAAAGCCATATGTAAATTCTTTCATTCTGTAAATAACGAAAATTTTTATATTGCAAAAACCATTTATTAGAAGAAAATCCTATTTGCAACAACTAAACGTCTAATTTTCAACCATTTGTAACAGCATCCATAAATTTTGGTAAAATGTGTAAGCGGTCTAAGTAATACATATATTATTGTATTCATTACAGTCTTTATTGTATACATCTTATTCTTTTATAAACTTATTTATTATTTTAACTACTCGTTTTCATATTCATGGTGGGCTGCTGTACATACAAACATAAATCTGTACACAACACCGTATGTGGAACATTTATACCTCCTACTTCAAACGTGATTATGGAATAATTACGTGAAAGTGCATTAGTGAATGTGGGTTAATGTTCTCTCGAGATTTATATAAAATAAAAAAATAAGGAGAACGAAGCATATGATGTACAATCAATCCCATCATTTTTCTCTATTCGGATTAGTTTTTTTTTCAGCGATATATACGTGAATATAGCAGGGTATTTTTGATGGACGTGTGCTAGATATGAAAGGCGCATTAATCAAGCCAACAGACACAGAGAAAAAGAATTAAAGAAGGAGATAAAAGTAGGAAGAAAGGAAATATTGAATACGATGGGATACATTTTTTAGATCTCGATGTGAATGCCGATGTAAATGCTCAGGTCATTAAGGTTTTAATAAATTCAATGTATGGAGATATGCTTCATGCATATGTATGTCTAAAACTTTCTCTTTAATGTCCACCGATTAAGTGAGATTTAAAAGAGATTTGGGTGCGTGAGGTTAAATGCTTTGGTTCCGTAAAAGGAGGTTTACTGTTTTGACAGAATTATATTCAATAAATTCGTATTATGGTTTGCGAAATATAAGAAAATAACTTACAACTTTACAAATTGTATTTAATTTTTTTTTCTTGCATATAGTAAGATAACGCGGTTATTGACAGTGAATCTCAGTAGTGATGGTTATATTCCTCGGAAACAATTTATAGCAGACGATACCTTTGTTCCAACAGATGAACAATTTTTGAATGAAAGAAAGAGTAATATCGGATACATATTCCAAACAGATTACGTTGCTACTTATACTATAGGCCTATAAGTATACTGTCCAATTTCGCTAGTGTTTGATCTTTTGCTTTGCAAAGCTACATACGCCTGCTTAACTTCTTTCATATCAGTATCAGCACGATTTTGTTGCAAGTAAGTCGATGATCACTAACCTAGCGTGCATTATCAAATAATTTAGCGAAGCACTTGATAACCGAAAGCAGGTGAAGACTATCTACGTAGATTTTTTTTAAAGCATTTAACTGCATTAACTATCATCCTATTACAAAGCATGGAATAAGTTTGGTTTCTGCGCAAGTTTCTCATTATTAATTTAATTTTGCCTTACTGGATGAGAATGTTGTGTTTACTGCCATGGTTATTCGTCTAACATCGGGGGTTTTTCAAAGTTCAAATCTTGGGCCGCTTCTCTTTATTTATACATAAACGACTTGCTATCCCAATTGACTTGGTTTTAGCATACTCAGATATCCTAAATCTGTTTAATACAATTAATAGCTTTTACGATTTCAAATGTTTACGAAATAGTCTTCTGCTAAATAATGCTTGGAGCAGACAATTATCTCAGAAAAGACTTGTAAAATGCTTTTTCTTTCGTAAAATGGGTACCTGATAGAGGCATTGGTTGTTGCAGCCAACTTCAGAACCACAATGTTGCGTTCCTTGCTGACTGGCGTGAGTATTAAAGCGTTGCTTTGCAAGATTTTAAAAAAATAATATCGATTCACCAAGTCTTCTGGTGCAAATAAACTTTACAGAACCTACTCGTTATACTAGATTCTTTAATATTTTTGCAGTACCTAGAGCTAATATGTACCAATATCTTGCTTAAGGCACCTATTAACCACATGATGAGGAAAATCAATAAACAGGATGTTGAACCGTTTTTGTGAACTCCCTTGGTTACTTGCTCCCTTAATATAGTGTCATTGTTATGTTATATATTCTCATCATACTTGCTCTTATTCTTTTTTTGTCGTAAAGATTATTATAAGCAACTTATTGTATTGTTGAATTTTAAGTAATATTTTCTTTAAACTTGCCCTGTAAATGATCTTGGGTTGTTGGGCAATAAACAGTTATTATTATTTTTGTGTATTTTTGCAATTTGAAATGATGTTTATTAGCAGAAGAAGCGATTAATAATGTTAGAAATAATGACTGATGCCTAGCACGGTCACTCTTGTCAGCTCTCCAGGTTCGCAATAAGTACATACCGTCTTCCCCAATGTTGGTTGCTTTCTGCTCTTGACCATTGTAGGTAGAAAAAGACCAAAACCTGGTTAATACAGTAAGAAAGTATATGGGTGAACTTTTTCCCTATGTGTAAAGTTTGCAATAAATTATTGATGTGCTAATACAAAATAGTAGTATAATTAGTGGTTATCGCTTTAAAATCTCCTCTAGAAACTTAATTAACTTGTATGTTCACCAGAATTGGTACCCTTAGATGGTCTTTTGGGTTATTTATATTAAATAGCTAATTATTGTCTTGGAATATTGTTTCAAGTTTATTGGATTTCACTATAACTTCTACCTTCAGCAGTTACCACATATTTAAGAGTCTTTCTACTTGCTTATTAAATCGAGAAAACTAATGCTGCAATATCGTCTAGAATCCACTATACTTACATAAGAACTAATAATAATTGAAAAGACGAAAATATCTACATGCAGTGGATATTGCTTGTATCGGAAGCAGACATCGCCGTTCCCATCGAAAGGTTTCAAATGCAATGCCTACGATTTTTCCCCCCCTCGTTAATACCAATGCACTCCATTACCATGCGACGGTATAAGTTGGTTAAGCAAGCAGTTTACAAAACGATTAGATATCGGAGGTATCTCTTTTACATGCGCGTACCGCAATTAAGAGCCGGGGCACGGCATCACAGACGATTTACACGTTTAATAGCCCTCATCCGATAAATAAATCTTTCTGCAGGTATAGGTAAAACAGTTCGGTTGAAATGCCCCTAAATAACTGTACCTACTCGATGGAGTCGTTGTAGGTACTCGTATAATATTATAACAGTGTTTTCCCACGACGGACAGGCCTGTATGCGTAAAGAGATTCCCGTTTTCTGTAGAAGAGAAAGAGAAGAACGGTGAGACCGCACTAAAAATTTCGGTATATCTAACCGAATTGGGACCATACAAGAGTTGGAAGTTACGAAATAATTCCGGTTACTGCTCGAGGAAGGTTGCGAAAAATTTAAACTCGTGACTTAGTTTTATAATGTAGCGTTGCTTGTTTTTGATGGAATATTTTATGAATCGGTATTGAAATGATATCCAGCATACGAGGGCGACCTGAAATGTTTCCGGAATCGACAAGAAAAACACGGTATTGGTGTGGTCTTCTATATTTATTTTTCAACAGCTATCTGTAGCGGCAATGACCTTATTTGAGGCAAATCTCTTTCCTTCCAGTGATTTTTTTAGGAAAAAGTCGCTGGGGGCTAGGTCCGGTGAATATGGAGGATGAGAGTCTAATTCGTAATGCAAATCATTCAATTTGAACACGACGATGCGGGATGAATAAGCCGGTGGATCATTTCTCCTTCAATATTGTATCGAATCAGATCAATAAATCGCTGTAGTATTGCCCCGTGATCGCCCTTCCCTTCTGCAGATAGTCTATGAGCATCAGACCTTGGGAATCCCAAAAAATGGTCGCCTACCGATGGAATGGTCTTTGCTTTCTCCGAAGCCGATTCGTCCGTGAAAGTTCACTGCTTCGACTGTTCCTTGGTCTCCGGTAGTGATAAATCCAAGTCTCATCCACAGTTAAGAAACGCATGAAGAAATCCCTTGGATTGCGTTCTATCCTGGCCAGACACTTTTCGTGGCCGTTTTCCCAGCCATCTAGAAGTGTTTTATCACTGCACGAAATTTGATTTTATCTATTTTTGCGAAACCGCCTGATTTGCTACAGAAAACACACTCTTAACCGACAACTATTGACAGTAGACGTTTAAAATTTTGACAGTTGCCATAGAAAGGGTTGCTCTTGCCGATTCCGGAAACATTTCAAGTCGCCCTCGTATTTTCAAGATTTTCACAACTGATCAGTTTGTAATCAGCAAAACATGTTGATACATGATGCAGTCTAAAAGAAAATATATCCCAGTTATCTAGAATAGCGTTTTTTAAATCTTTTTAATAAATGGGACCTCCACTATCATCGTAGAAGCCCTGGTTTGCTTCCATAACATGGTTTTAATGTAACATTCTGTAAACGGATTGTTTGCAACAAAAATAGCAATCACTTTAAACTATATTTATTTCCTTCAAAAGTGATTTCAAAATTAACACAAGCTTTTTTTAAAATACTTGACAGAAAGCCTATGATTTGAAAAATGTGGATCTTTGTAGCGCTAGTTGAAATCTCGGCAATTTTTGTTTAAAAAAGTAAATGCCGATCAAGAAGCAAGAACTCACTCTTGTTTCCGCGTGACTCATTCAATAGCGAAACACGGGGACGATTTACTGGCAACGAATTAATCAAGGACTGCATCATTACAATAGTAAAGGAAATATGTCAAGAAAAAGTAGTCTATTTAAACACATTTGTTAGTCAGCAAACACTGTGGTTAGTAGATGAAATTGCAGAAAATATATTAGTTCAATTATGTGATATAAACCGACACTTGGAATGGTTCTCTTTAGTCCAGAATAAGTCAGTAGGTGTTTTCGATACTGCTTAGGTTTTAGTCGCAGTGGTTGTCGGGTTCCGCCGTGTCGCTAGGTTTTTTTGTCCCAGAGGTTTCGCGAACAACTGCGATTCGCGTCTTCAAAGGTACTGTTACTGCTAAGTTTTACTTTTCATTCGAGAGAAAGTGTCAAGAACATGGGTGAATAAAATAAAGGTATTGTTCTCATATCACTGGTTCGAAACCATTAATCGTGTATTGACACAATTTGTGTAGAAAATGTTTGTAAGTCAGAAGTTCTATCTGCCCTCAATTATATCGGATCACATGCAATCACTTAAGATGTTGTATTGTGGTACGTTGGTTTAGTTACGACAAAGTTCTAATGTGATTTCTTGAGCTCCGAGTAATAATCGAAACCTTTTTGAATGAAAGGAATACGTCCCTAGCTATGGTGCGGAACTACGAGTAATTATAAAAGTTATTTTATGCAGATTTAACTAAACATATGAATGGCCTAGTTTAAAATTACAGGGAGAAAATCAGCTTCTGCTAAATTTAGACTCTCATTAATAGAAACCGGATTATATGCAAAGTGCAAATATTTTATTTTATTTATTTATTATATTTTACGTCTATTTGTAGATGTCTTACACTGATTAAAGTTAATTAGCGTTAATTAACTTAAATCAGTGTAAGACATCTACAAATAGGCTTAAAACATAATAAATAAATAAAATCAAATATATGCACTTTACATATAATCTGGTCTCTAGCGATCAGAAACCCGGAAATATTTTTCACATACGGCGACTACGAAAACATCCGTCTCAATATATATATCCTAGGCGGAGAGATACCCAGAAAAACGCTATCACACCGTAACCTCAATCATATATATATTTGATATTTAAAATTTAAGAGAAATTATGGAGTTGCGTTACATCTACATATAGACGTCAAATATAATAAATAAATAAAATAAAATATTTGCACTTTGCATATAGTCCGGTCTCTACTAATTAATTTCGACAAATTTGGTTAAATCGCAAATGAATAAAAAAATGTTTTGCGCATTTCTATGCATGCCTAACATTTCCGGTAGATTTTGCGATTGGAGCTTCGAGTACTTTAAAAGTGATTTTGATGCAATTGCAAATGGCATTAAGATTTTTGAAAACCTATAATCAAAATAATATCGGTGGTGTTCGCGGGCCGATAGTTAGGAGTCCCATGATCTAGGACAAGTATGGGCAACCTTTGACATGTTGCGGGCCAAACTACAGTATGCAAATACGTTTGCGGGCCGCGTTTAAACCCCATATCACTGGATCTTCCTCATTTGGAGTGAGTATGAGTAAGTAGTGTAATATTTTGTTTTAATTGGGTTTTTCAAAATGTCTCGCGGGCCGGATCAAATCTTACAACGGGCCGGTTGTTGCCCATATATGATCTAGGAGATCAAAACTGATTATCTGAAACCTTATCAGATAGATTTTCACCTAGTGATCGTTTCCATCATTTCACGGAAAATGATGTTTAAAGTTCGCTTCGATTTCATTAACCGTCTATACAGTTAAATAGATACTGCTTTATAATCGGTAAGATTAAAGTCAGCGCGGAATTGGAGATGAGGAAGAAACGACAGCGTTAAATTTAATGCAGTCTACAAAAGGTCCATCCAAAAGGATGATACCAGAAAGAGGATGTGACGGAAAGCAAAAATAGCCTATACTGGGGGAAATTGCTAACAAACGATTTCGCCATAAGAAAATTATCGCAACAAGAATTTGCAGAATTGCTATCATTGTTGGCTGATTTTCTCTTCTATACTCTCTTGTTGTACTTTACCTTCGGTCTGCCAGGATGTCTGCATATCCCCATTTTACCCGCGAGGGCATTGGACCCATATAGCTTCTTTATGTGTTAGTACCGATATTGGGTGATCATGTTCAAATAAAAACATATTCAAATTCAAACTGAAGCGCTAATATTGTGATAGTATAGTAAATATTGCAAACCTTAAGACGTAAGCGGTTGGTTGAAGACATTTTTTGCAAAGAACTAGAGTGCTCACCATACACATTATTTTTGTAGCATACTCTTGTTTTTCTATCTTATGAACTTGGACAACTACTACACCTCTTCCTCTCGCTTTCAAGCTCTGTACTAATAAACAATTTGGCTTTTTCCCCCTTTTTCATGATCCTTCTATAACTATTAGAAACTTCCTTCTCTTATCCAATAATACATGCAGTATCTTTCAACAACTTCCGTAATATCTATGCATTCATGGCGCTGATATAGCTGATGATCGTTTTATTGTAGTTGAGAATTGTTTCAGGTTGTTTTTTTGACCGTCATCAACTTTGTTCTCATTGTTTACAAATTACTAAGTAACTTCACAAGCCTGCTTTTTTTGAGCAATAAGAAAGCATTGTGTCGTCCGTAGAACCAAACCTTATGAAATACATTTCACCATTTTTAGACTTCATAAAGGAAACTAGTACCAACTATTATTATTTGTTTTCTCAGACGACTTGTTTATTTTTTTAACTAGAAGATTTACCTTCAACACGAGCTATCATCTTCGTATTCTTCGCTATCAAATTCTTGTGCAGCACTTGTTATTTTTATCATTGGCAAGACGTTCGATTGTGACTATTTCACCATCATTATCATAAAATGCGTACCCACTATTACACTCATTGTCGCTCATTTTTTCGTCTATCTCCTTTAACTGCTCTTGTGAAAGGATTGCATTTTTTCTATGCGTGATATTTTGCATTGAGCGAAAGTAAATATAAGGAAAGTCGACTTAAACTTATAATTAACTAGCTGATATATACTAAAAAGGTAAAGTTAAAGCAATAAATTGAACACTACAACCGAACGAACACATACATTTTGTCTACACCACGAGAGAACTTGTCACCACTCCGACTCGGAAAACACTAACACATTATTCAAGCCTATGCGTACTGAATTGCCACAAAGTCTGCAATCTCACATTATAAGGCAAGATGGGCAACCTTTGACATGTTGCGGGCCAATCTGTAGTGTGCAAGTACGTTCGCGGGCCGCGTTTAAACCCCATTTCACCCGATCTTCTTTATTTGGTGTGAGTATGAGTAAGTAGTGTAATATTTTGTTTTAATTGAGTACTTAAAAATGTCTCGCGGGCCGGTTGTTGCCCTTATATGTTATAAGGGGTTTCTACTAAACTCGGGAAATTACATAAGAGGAGGTTTAACTCTGGGGAAAACTGAAAGTTTATGAACGAATGACTACTAAGTGTTACTACCCCGTTTACATGCGTTTGTACAGCAAAAGGTATATGGGTTCATTAGACCCATCCGGTGAAACGAAAGTATTTTTATAGAGCTAAGAATATTTAACAAAAAAATTCCAACTTGAAAAATCTGTGAATATGCGTACATTACTTCTGCCGTAAATTAAAAATTAAGTAGTAGTAGTAAGTTGAAAATCGTTTTGGGTGCACTGTAACCCGCCGGCAGACTAGGGTTAACCATGATATCCGAATAATGTATCCTAACTAATAATCGGCAATTTCCATTAAATTACATACTCATTACACGCCACATCTTTTTCCCAATCTATTCGACTACCAAGAACAATTTTCACATGCATAGGTATATCTAGCTGCAATCTACCCCAGCACGCCAAAGGGACCGCCCACAATTACATGTCCGATGCTTATCTCATCCTTATTATCCAGAATGTGAAGGAAGAATTGCTGCTTATAGAATTTCCTAGCGGAAAATTGCTTCACACCTACCGCTCACTTGTATCGGCGTCTTTCTTGTAAACTTCGCAATTTCTTCTTTGCAACAATAATAATATCGATACGGCTTATCCTTTCTCCAGCGAACTGGGGTTTTTTTCTCCAGATGGCGTTTGAAGATTGCGCGCACAACCTGTCAAAGGCGATAGATTGTATTACGGGTACGAAGTGTAGAATCTATTGTAGCAGTTATTGTGATTTGAAGAAATGTTAGGAGAGGAAACGACCGTTAAACTCTGATCGAGGAAGATAGCCGGTGCAGACAACCGATGCGTTCACCGATGCATTATTATTAAGGTGATACGCGAGGAGAGTGTACATAATTGTATACAATAGCATGGTGAATAGATTTGAACGATCATTTTGGTTGCATTTTTACAAAAGCTATCGTCCCGAATGTACCGTTTTCAGTAAATTTGTTACGTCTCCTCATTAATAATTAAAAAAAAACGTAGTCTCCTCTGTACGTCCAAAATAGATGTAATTTCTATCTATTTGAATATCAACGTTACTTTAGCTCGAATCTTTCGATTGCCCAACTTCCTCATTCATGTCGGCAGCCGGAGATGGCGATTCTCAATTAGCAACGATTGCGAGAGAAGCAGGAAATTAGTTATATCCACCTGTCGAACAAAACGTTACGCGCGGATCGAACAAAAGCCGAACAACACGCGAGGCGCGAAGTAAACGAATGGGTGAATAAAAAAGATAATAACGACGAACAACGCCTTTCTCATATCCACCAACTCGATTCCACGTGCAGCATATCGTATGGAAATGTTTTTGGACTAGAGAATAACACGGCAACGTCCTGAAAGAGTTACAAGAGATCGGATTCTTAACCTACATCTACCAGTTCGAAACTGGGTCATCGGAAGCCTCCTAAACGCCGTATGTGCCTAGTAGAAAACAGGTCTCCTTCTTGCTGCCGACGGAACTCGAGAGATCGGCCTACTTTTTTTCTTCTTCTCCGAACGAAAGGAGACTTTGTCGATATCGTTGACGATCGAAGGCAGTCTTATACAAGCAAGATCTTCTTAGCTTATTATTTCCTTTCCTTTCTTATTCATACGTAAATTATCGCAAAAGTTACATACGATTATTCATCGTTCAAATATGAATCCTAACATCCTTTGTACTATTCTTCTCTACGTCTGCAAACTTCCAATGTCCCTAAACATAATATCCGAACAAAATTAATGATTAATTTATGGCAATATGTTTGTAGTATTGAGGTTACGAGGCCAACCTGAAATGTTTCCGGAATCGACATGAAAAACACGGTATTGCTGTGGTTTTTCATTTTTTAAAATAGCCATCTGTGGCGGCGATGACCTCCTCATTTGAGGCAAGTCTCTTTCCTTTATCAGTCTTGGGAATAGGAAAAAATAGCTGGGGACTAGGTCCTGTGAATATGGACGATGAGAGACTAATTCGTAACGCAACTTATTCAATTTGAACACGACGATGCATGGTGAGTGAGCCGGTACATTGTCATGGTGGACAAGCACTTTTTCCGCTGCAGATAGTTGATGAGGATCACACCTTGGAAATCCCAAAGAATGGTCGCCATGACCTTTCCGGCCGATGGAACGGTCTTTGCTTTCTTCGGAGATGATTCGCCCGTGAATGTTCACTGCTTCGACCGTTCCTTGGTCTCCGGTATGTAGTAGTGGATCCGAGTCTCGTCCACGGTTACGAAACGCACGAAGAAATCCCTTGGATTGCGTTGGATCCTGGTCAGATACTCCTCCGAAACGCCCATCCGATTTTGTTTTTGCTCCGGTGTGAGCAAACGCGGT
The DNA here is from genome assembly GCA_023509865.1 of Trypoxylus dichotomus. Classification (NCBI taxonomy): domain Eukaryota; kingdom Metazoa; phylum Arthropoda; class Insecta; order Coleoptera; family Scarabaeidae; genus Trypoxylus; species Trypoxylus dichotomus. The sequence goes on from CM042081.1 coordinate 28,666,889, forward strand.
TCGTGTAGGATATGGCCACTACTTTGAGATGCCTGTTGTCTCTGTTATCTCTTTCAGCTTCAATCGGCGATCGGCTAACACGACATCATCAATCTTGTCAATCAATGATATTAAAAAGAACAATCATTATTATACGAATAAATGCGAAAAAAAGATTGAATAAACGGTCTTATGTCTCAGATTATTAAAGGTTATACAAGAATAACGGAAACAAACCGAAGTTCGATTGATTGCGTAGTAACCTATTAACTATCCTAAAATAGGAGGTCATTCTGTTATATTCATAGAGCTAAATTTTGGTGTACAGGCACCTAAAATTATATCATACAGAAAGATAAATTCAAAAGATTCAGAAAAGTTTATGACTATTTCATAAATTCTATTAAAGAAGTACTAAACAGAATGACAATACAGCGCGCAAAGTAGGTCAACACAAAACACGAAAATAATGTGCATCACTCCAATTATAACATCTAAAACGAAAGAAAAAGATAAAAAATATGAAGCCGCATTTGGCAATAATACAAGGTATGAGTATAGAAAAGTCTATAATGAAGAAGTAACTTTAATTAGAGGACCCAAAAGTAACTACTTGTACAGCACTTGAGGCAGGAACAGGAATAATAGTCAACAACTGTGGAAAAAGTTAAAGCGTTTGATATCGTATAAGATAGGTGACGATAGTTATATTGAATTTAACAACTGTATAATAAATAACGACAAAACTACAGCAGCAAGTTTTAACTATTTTGTAGATAGTGTGAGTGAAATTGCAAATAATGTAGTTCCAGTGCATGGTCATAACTTCATAAAATCAATAATATTCCAACGTACACAATTGTAGATGATTTCAAAACAATAGATATGCCATACCTGAACGAAATCGTTAAGAAAATTAATATAAGACGGAGTGAAGATGACATCTTAACAATCATATTGAAGGATGCAGTTGGTATTATTGGAAACAGATTTTTAGATATTAATACATCGGTAGCTTCTAGAGCTTTCCCTCAAGAGTGGAAGTGATCCCTGATAACACTTAAAAAAAAAGGAACACTACAGATTTCGAACAATTTCGACCTATTAACACGTTACCAAGTTACGGAAAGATACTAAAAATTGCTGTAAAAGATCAAATCTTAAATTACTGGACATTTATTTTATAATAAGTGATTCACACTCAGGTTTCAGGAATAATTCATGTGAGGTTGTTCTGTTGAATGAATGTACCGGATTATATACAAAGTGCATATCTTTGATTTTAATTAGCGTTAATTAGCTTTAATCAGTGCAAAACATCTACAAATAGACGTAAAATATAATAAATAAATAAAATGAAAGATATGCACTTTGCATATAATCCGGTCTCTAGTAGTGACTATTATAATAATATGGATAAGGGATATTTATATTGTAGTATTTTTAGATTTTAAACGTATGTTTGAAAGTAAAGAGATTTATTACTAAAACAATGTATAGATTGAACTTGAAGAGAAGGTGTGGCTACAAAGAGTAAAATTTAATAATATTTCTGATAGCGAACAGATTAATTGTAATTAAGTGTAATTGAGGTACCGCAAGGTATAATCTTAGGGACACGTTTGGTTGTGTGACAACAGTATGGCGGTGAACGTTGATAGGTATAAATATATCATTTATGGCACTGGTGGCGCAATATATAAGCTACAAGGTAAAAATATCAATATCATTATCGTAGCGGTTTGCGAGTGCCGCCGTGTCACTAATTGTTTAATTTCTGATGTTTCACGAAAAACTGTAGAGTAGTATGTGAGCTCTGAGATTGATCTCCAATTGTCCAGAACGCATCCCCTATCAAGTTCTTTTGATTCAGAAGAATAAGAAGCTGATCTCGAAGAATATTTATCTCTTTCTTTCTTATTTAACTGGACTAAATAATTATGTCCCTCTAGATTACGCAAACGGTGCGTGGGCGTATGTTATCATAGCATTCTGACATCTCACTATTTCAGTATTACTGTGGGTAATTGTGGAATACACGTCCAAACTTGTTGAGAAGAAATGATGCAAATAATCCAATATCAGTGTTCGGTTTATTAAAACTTTATACTAGTTTTAGTAGGTAACAATGATGTTATTTGCTCCTTGAGCTTCTTGACTTCTGTGCTGATAACATTCACAGTTTGTTTGGTAAATATAAACGTGATAGGATCATCAAAGCTAACACCTGGTCTTCCTTTTATCGTAGTAGTTCTTCTAAGTTCTTTTATAATTGTTGCTAAAAATCCTTTGCTGTCTTTGCGGACCAGTACTTCAGCCGCTATCTACATTTTTACCAGGCTCGACGTTTCCAGGATGTGTTGAATTCGGTGTCGTTTTGTTTTCGTGCTACAGCTTTCAAAGTCTTTTTGAAGTCTGGCAGTTCTTCTCCTCAGTTCAAGATGTGGGATTGTCTCTATACTTATATATACTATATCGATTTATGCATCAAATTTTGTAATCCATAGTTGTGATTAAAAACGTGATTTTTGAAATTTTCCCACCAGATCTAAAGTAATTCCATTACGTTACGGTACTTTCAATAACTGCTATGCGACGTATTACCATCTAACTGGTTCGGAACTAGACAATTTTATTCTTCTCCGCCATACTACTGTTAACTTTCGGTTTAAGGAAGAAAAGGAAAATAGACGGTGACGTAATCTTCTTGGCGAATGGCTTGGAAAAAGCGACGGACAACAATGCACCCGGGAAAGATATTGTCTGTCGGCTCGTTGTGTTGTGTCACGGCAAGAAACCGTTTGAATTTTGTCTGTTAGTTTGTACTGTTGCTAGAATTACACTTAATATTAATAGCGTTACGTCGTTTATAGTTGGAAAGGTTCGGTTCTTCTCTCTTTCCTACGTACGAGTTGAGGTTGCTCTTTCTATCCATTCCGATTGACTACGACCGCTTGCTTGCATAATACCGCTTATTAGATTGGAAGAGATTAAATTTGCAGATGTTCAAACGCTAGTGGTAAAGTTTTTCGAGTGGAGTATACGATATCTTGTTTATTATCTCTGACTTCGCCGTTAACATTGAATTGAAAGTTCTTTTTAAAACAAACCAATCTTAATATCATAGTGGATTCATACACGGTGAAAAAGCGCTTTCTTTTCCCAAGAGGTGCAGTGTGATAAGAAAGTGCGCGACAAAATTTGTAACGAATTTCTTAGACGCGTTGCTTAGGCAACAAACAAAAGTTAGATTCTTACTTTAAAGAAAAATTTGATATAAGAAGTAAATGCATAATAGATTTCTTTTGTATCGATTAATACTTGATGTTTTTGACCTATCGGGTGTTTAGAAAAATTCAAACTCAAGTAATTTCTTAATGAACAAATTTTTTAACCCAACTCCGTAATTTCTCTTAAATTTTAAATGTCAAATATATATATGATTGAGGTTTCAATGTGATAGCGTTTTTTTGGGCATCTCTCCGCCTAGAATATATATATTGAAACGGATGTTTTCGTAGTCACCGTATGTGAAAAATATTTCCGGGTTTCTGATCGCTAGAGACCGGATTATATGTAAAGTACATATATTTGATTTTATTTATTTATTATGTTGTACGCCTATTTGTAGATGTCTTACACTGATTAAAGTTAATTAACGCTAATTAACTTTAATCAGTGTAACATATCTACATATAGGCGTAAAATATAATAAATAAATAAAATAAAATATATGCCCTTTACAGATAATCCGGTCTCTACTGATCGCATATATTGCTGGTCACGAAAGGGACCGTTTCGACTCGGTCCTAGTCCTAGTGCCAAAAAGACTATCTCCATATATGGGGGTATACGGCGTTCTACCTTTAGCCTTATTTAACCAAGTATAAAAAAATAAACAAAAGAAGATTCATTTAGAACAAAAAGAAAATAAAACTTAAAAGAACAATGCTAATACAATGGTAACTAATGTGCTTGCTTGTGTAGGCGCGGTACGGAGAGGAATACAAAATTATTGATGTTGAATTGTTAGGAAGTGGTGTTGTAGGTGGTTCCTTATTTTCTAGGGGAATAAAACGTAAGGCGTAGGTATTTAAAATCCTGGATACTCTATAACTGAAACTGCGTTTCACACCTCACGTCTGTGCCGTGGGACAGACAAAAAGTGAACATGGCGAATGCCCCGCGAATGTGTCTGATATCTAAATCTTACTTTACTGTACGAATACAGTGGGGATTTACGGTTAATAATGTTAATAAAAAAGATTGTACTATGAAGCAACCGCGCGTAATACATATTTCGAATGTTTAAATCTTTGATTTTCTGCGTAACGCCCCTGCTGTGGATGCCGTAAACCATATGTAGGCAACAACCGGCCCGCTGTAAGATTTGATGCGGCCCGCGAGACATTTTGAAAAACCCAATTAAAAAAAAAGAAATTCGGGATTTAATTATAATGTTGTACCTATTTTTTTCATTTCATTTTCTTATTTTGATAAATTGCATTATAATAACATTGTCATTATTTGATGTTTGATATCTATCCTTAAAAATTATGAACACTACTTTTAAACGCGGCCCGCGAACGTATACACAATCACCGAGAAACCTACAATGCACACACGTTTATACATATATATATATATATATATATATATATATATATATATGTATATATATGCGCTTGTGATTCATTATTAACAAAAAGACTTCCAGGTTTCCAGGAAGCATGCAACGGCACGGCAAAGACTTTAATCGGTTAAAAGAAATCGTGGATGTTTTTTTCAATACATTTGCAACTGTGCATAAACAAGTATTCAATTTTTAATTCTCTAAATCGAATGCGGAGAATAGTATCAGACATAAATCAAATATAACGACTGAAGATGATGGATTACCGAGGTTCTTTGTACGTGATCATGCACCTGTTTTGTCGTACCGCAGTTAACTATTTTAACCTAGTGATAAGTGCGTCAACTTGTCCAAAGGTTTGGAAGATTAGTAGAATTACTTACGTATTTAAGAAAGGAGGCCTATCTAACGTTGCTAATTATAAGTATGCTGTCCAATTTCACTAAACCGTTCGAACATTTGCTTTGCAAAGATATATACACCTATTTAACTCCTTCTATACCGGAGCGTCACCACATTTTTGTTACAGGCAGGTCGACGATCACTAACTTGGCGTGAATTAGCCAATATCTTAGCGAAACATTTGATAACCAAAAGCAGCTGGACATTATATCTACGTAAATTTTTTCTAAAAGATTTGAATGGATTAACCACTGATTATTACAAAATATGAATTAGGTTTCTTATTGTTAATTGAGTCTTACCTTACTGGCAGAGAGTGTTATGTTTAGTACAATGGCTATTCCTCTAGGCTATTTTCACCAACACCTAGCGTTCCTTAAGGTTCAAATCTTGGACCGCTTCTTTTCAATTTGTATATAAAGGACATGCTATCGCAATTGGCTTAATTTTAGCATACGCAAAAATATTTAATACAAATAATAGCTTTACGATTGTAACCATTTACAAACCAATCTTCCGCTAATTAATAGTTGGAGAATAGATCTTTCTTTAGTAAGTGCATTGTGGTTTCCTATAATAACCCTTGCACTATTTTACACTACAACTACCTGGTAAATGATACCTCCATACCATACAACATTAAAACTTTGAATCTTGGTGTTTTGTTCGGTTACATACTGAAGATATTTTATCAATGTGTTTATCTGCTTTCAAAAGTCTGGGGTTTGTCATGCGTTTCTGTAAGCATTTTTTAGATTTAAATGTAACGAAGCGTTTATATTATGCTTATGTTCGTTCTAAGCTTAGTACACCTCCATTGTTTGGTGTTCCGACTATTTACACCAGAAAAAAAATTCTAAAGTAGCTTACCTTTCGAATGGAAAGTGTGGACCTTAATAGAGACAGTGAATATTGTAGCCTACATCCGCAGCACAATTTTCTGTCCCATGCTGACCGGCGTCAATATTAGAAAATAATATCGATTCCCCAGCGCTTTTAGCGCAAATACGATACCTACTCGTCATACTCGATTCTTTAATATTTTTCAAATATGTAGAGCTTATAACAATGTGTCATTGTTAGGTTATATACTCTGCATATTTCCTATTTTTTGCTTTTTGGTTGTAAGGATTATTATAGGCAACTTATATTGTGTTTTTGAATTTTAAACTATAATTTTTATAAATTTGTCCTACAATTGGCCTTTGGGCTGTTGGGAATAAATGGCTATTAGTATTATTATATGAATTATATGAATATAGCAAGAGAAGTTCTTGTATCCCACTTCCGCTTTAACACACCTCAAAAGCTGTAAATACCCATCAAAAAATAGAATATTAATAGTTTTCCGAAGATGTTACAGTTCATCGGATACCTAACAGCGGCGAGTTCAGTCTTTTCCTATAGGGCAGGTGAAATTATCCATATTACCGCACGTTTAACGGAGCCCCGATAAGACGAAAAGGTTTGCGCCAATTGAACCTGAAAATACGGTCGCGGCTCATTGCTTTCGGACTGCTGTTTCAGTCGTAGATCCCGCTTAAAATCCTTGCGCTTGCCGTACTTTCATCGTCAGCGTTTTGGAACGCAATAAATGCAGAGAATTTACCGTAATATCATACTTTGTATACATGTATTATTGTAATTCTACAATATTACCGCCCGAAGGGGGAGAAAGGGTTTCTGTGTGATGCTGATTAATGACAATGCAGCCACGTTGATGTGTTTTAAATATGCAGGGAAAGATACGATAGTATACATTTATGTGTCTATTAAATTTCGTTGTGTATCGAAAAAGTAAATCATGCAAAATATTTATTTGTGGTTTCGTCCTGTTTATATTCTCATGTAAATAAAAAGAGTTATTCCTATATTTTAACTCATTTACCAACGGTTTAAAAACCGATGGTTTAATTTCTCATCACATTAGGAATTATATGCAGGGTGACACAGGGAAACGAGAAATTAACCCTTACAGAAATAAAACCAGTGAATTTACACGTTCTGTTATAGAAAAAATAAATGTCATTAAGTGTCACGTTGTTTAAAAACAATGCCCGTAAGATGATAGCCTCTTGAACGTATGCATTCCTGAAACAGAATGCTGAGATTTAGCATAGCATGTCGAAATCGTTCCATGGATATATTTGTACATTTCATTTTGGGGATTGGTTTTTCACGCAAATACTGGAAAGCTCTGGAAAAAAGAAACCACGAGCAAATTTATGTACCTGCTCAAACGATGTAAGTGAAAGACATATTTTTAATTGTACTAGTTATTGACTTGTCCTTATGACATTTTAACTGTTTTATTGTTTTGTTTCGTCCTTTTACAGTTTCAAAGTTGTACTTTTTCAATGTAAGTTTGCGCCAAGGTGGTAGTTAATAGGTATTATATGCATCTGTTTAATTTTATAATCCGTTTCTTTGGTGCCATGGTCTGAGAATGTGCAACCTTCCACGAAATGGGTAGTCGTTACTTGAACAGATTTTGAGATGTATGAGGATGGTCTCCTTTTTTTATTTTCCCAAATCTTAATAAACAAATTGTTTGGTATCAAGATTCAATCTCACCTCGTCACGGAAGGCAACTGCAACACAATGTTTTAGGGGAATGTTCAGGTCCAACTAGTTTTACTAATCGAGAGATCGATGTCATAGTTTTTTTTTACTTTCGTAAGTCCTTCTTGAAAATATTCTAAATTAAATGAATGCTAAAGGAAAAATAGTTTATGGAAAGAATTCGAAAGAAATGAATTTTTCGGAGCTACGGAAATGTTCTGGAATTTTGGCACTGATAGGTGTATCCAAATCACACAGACGAGGATGTAACACAACTTTGGAGCTAAAATAATGGGAGAAAAATATTTAATATAATATAATTGACCGAAACAAATTTCATGTTTCATTTACTTTGTGTAATGAAGTTTGATAATGCAAGGGAAAGACGGAAAGAAAGGAGCGCTAAGAAAGTAGGACCAATAAGAGAATGTTTTGAGTATTTATTTGTAAAATTCATATGTATCAAAATGGTGTATGACGATTGATAAACAACCCCTAACCTTTAAAGGAAGGTGTCCTTTTAGGCAATACGAGGAATGTCTTTTGTTTTGTTATTTTTTTTTAGTTGTCTGAAATTTTGCATACTGGGACATAGAGGGCATCACTAATCAAATGTCAGTCCTAAAAGTTAACCTCCATCTTTAGTTAAACTAAATCCAAAGTTTCAGTGCGACATGTGTAGTGTTGTAGCTACAACGAACTGTCAAAGTTGGCAAGTTAGTTGAAAAATTGAATTAAACCGAGAACATTTTCGCGTAGTAATTTTTTATAATTTTAACAATTATCTCAACAAGACTGCCTCGCCGACTTGGTTTCTGTTTTCGGCAATGAAGCGCGACATCAGTCAACAATTTCTCGTTGGTATGGAGAATTCATACGTGGTCGGATCAGTCTTAGCGACGATCCAACAGCAGGTGCACCAAAAACGTCACTCAGACAAACGTCGATGCTGTGCACAAGATCATCAACAAAGATCGGCATGTAACATATCGGGAGATTGAGGCAGATTGGGAATTTTTAAAGTAACAAAACGTCGAATAGTTCGACCATCCTTCGTACAGTCCAGACCTAAATCCCGACTATTTCTTTACCTTTCCTAAAATCAAGAACGGACTGGGTGATCAACGTTCCAGTCGCTAGAAGGAACTGTTGATGCTTTCAAAAACGCAAGTTTGACTGTACCAACAAATGAGTTAGAATAACTGCTTTCAGAGTGGGTTCGAGCGCATATTAACGTGCATTAATCTTTGTGGAGTCTTTAAAAGCTATCTACTGTTTTATTCCAAGCTCTATTCTTAGCTCTATATGCAAAATATTGGAGATAACTCTCGTATATTCTATAAAATGTTGAGGTATTTGTGGTAACGTAACAAACTATATGGAAACTTGAACTCTATGCTGAAAAGAGGGCGATGAAAGAGAAAGGAATCAAAGTTGTGAAACGTTTAATTCAACAAATTCAAAATTCTAGAAGGAATGTCACTTGCGATAACTTTACTTCCTACAACTTAAGAAAGTACTTGCTATCAAGCATAATGCTGCTAAATGCAGCTATTCGTGGTATTCGCGATATCATTAACGGGAAAGGCAATGTGAGGAGAGAAGAAAAAAGAAAACGCCTACACGCGGGGGCATGTTTCTGCTTCGGCGTCAGCGAAGTTACGAGCATCTTTCTCTACCTAACATTGAAATTCCCTCCCGGCTAACACCACCGTGTGTAAATGACTAGTTTAAGTAAGCATCTCTTGATGCTATCTAATGCCACAAAGCACATACTCTCGCCTGCCGTTCAAACACAGCAAAACAAGCGGGTACAGTATCCCAACCCTTCTCCCGAGCAGCTCATGGACTGCTAAACCAGAGAGGTTGCGCACCGACAGTGCATAGGGTAGCTGCACATGGGAAGGGTCTCTCAGGTATAGCATGGTGCATTAATATATCATGGCAAGTCTGAGGCATCATTCACGCGCCTGTTATTGTTTTCTTCTCTCCTCACATTGGCTTTCCCATGAATAAGCCCACCAATACCATAAGTAGCTGTATTTAACAGCATTATGTTAGGAATTACTTTCTAGGTGTGTAATTTTGAGTACTGATATGACGTCGGCATACAGAGCTGAAAAATGCGATTGATTTACAGCTAAATTTTCCAGAATTGTTAAAAGTTTTAATGAAATCTTAATTCAGACATCTTAAAGTGGTTTTAAGCGTATCGGCGTTAATCTATTGAATTCAGGTGGAATTTTTGTTATTATATTATTATTTACTGTTTGGACAATTATAATTGCATTTTAGCAGTAAGTTAATAATTGACAAGTTAAAATATTGGGACAAAATAGAGCGGTACGCTCTAGCGATCTATTATGTATTTATTTATCGTTACGAAATGTTTTTCTTCGTATTTAACATTGATTTATTTATTCTACGCATTACAATCAAATTTTGTAGATGCTATTTACTTGATTGTTTGTTACGAATTTCATCGAAAACAAAGGCTTATACAAGTATTAAGCATTGTAAAGTTAAACCTTGGAAATCGACTGCGTAGATTGATATAAGGAAACTTACAGTTAATAGTATATTCTATTTTATAGACGTTCATGATATCTACTCTGCATTTGTAATATATTCTGCGAAAATAACGTCAAGGTTCCACAGAAATGCCCTTTATCCTAACCATTTGCACAGTGTTAGAGAAAATTAATGAAAAATAATCAGCGACACGCATTCCACGCAATTACGTCGGCATTTAGCCTTTAAGAGCAACAACTACTAACGTGGTTATGGGAAAAAATCGTATGTAGCAACCTTAATATTTTCTCTCTCTCGATCATAGTACGTATTAATTGCCTTCGTACGCAATCGAGTTTGAAATTGAATAGGCGAAGATTGTTTTCAGAAATATAATGGTGAGAATAAATGATTTGGTAAGCGATTGTTAGGTTGTTAGTGAAGCTTCTTTACTGAATCGTATGGAACTAACATTATTTGTATTGGAAGACAAAGTGGTTTCGGCTTGAAGTATTAGGGCTAAATTATTTTATTTTGGTATAAGGTTTCTTTTTTTTATTAGAGGAAGTTACTTTTATAATGTACAGGATGTCCCAAAAGCAAAAACAAAAAACATGAAAGCTGCAATTTTTAAAAGGAACATTATTTCATTTTTTCGGTATCTAGGTTCAAAATAGAAGCGAATTTTATTTGGGTTTGCCTCACTTAAACCTTACAGTTTTTGACATATTTTGTATTTAATGAAAATATAGTCCCAATTTTAATGTGTAAATTCTTCACATGCATTTCCTTTTTTAGACCAAATTTATGCTTGTTTTATGTTACACTTGCGAAAAAAATACTAATGTATACAAGCTGTGCAATTTTAAACATCAATAAGTTGGTTAATTTAAACGAAACAGCTTGTATTTTGTCAAGAACAGATGTAGAATTTAATTGTCTGTGGAATATTTTTATGCTCTCCTGTAGTTAACTCCTAATGTAAAAAAATCACGATATTGCAATGTCACTACATCAGTAGGGTTGAGTTCCTGCACAAGACGAATATTATATAGATATTTTTCTTTTCTAAAAATATGCTCACAAGCATTGCATGACATATTAGTTTCCCATGGAAGAGTTCTAATGAACTTTTCTTAAATTTACCATTAGAGGAACTTCAAAACTACAAAACGCGTTAAAACCAAATTAGGCATTCTTTTCTTTAACCCACAGTCTACCAGGAAATCGGAATACCACGAAAACATTTGCATTTGTTCTGCAAAAACTATTTATCAGAAAAAACATTTTTGCAAAACTATACCCCCTACTTGAAAAGCTTGTGAATACGCGTACGTTAGCTCTACTGTAAGTTACAAAATAGAAAAACTTTTGAAAATCTTCCGGTAGATGTAGAGTTAACATGTTAATCTTCTTAAAAGAAGAATCTAGACATCTCGCGTGTTCCAACAACATTTCCTCGTATTTAACACACCGCACGCCTCATCAATTCATTACGTTTCTCACCTCGTTTACTCCGTATTTTAGACGTTCTGCGTTAAAATTTCTCTACTTACGTTGGCAGCCCCGTATGAGATCTTCACTTATCCGCATACCGCGGCTCACATGCAGCGTGTTAATCGTCTTCGGTTTTCAGTTTTTGCCGTGGCCGTTTGTTTTGTTTTGGATGTCGTTTTTAGGTTCTGTTTGACTCAATTGACGCCGGCTTATATGTTGTTTTCCTGTGCGTCTGCGTGTGCCTTCCATATATACCACGACCAAGGTCAACACACCTCTATTATGTATGTATGTATGGATATGTTTCTGCACAGCGAGGGAAAAAAAATAACTATCTGGTAAGGTGGTCTAATTATATCCTTGAAATAGGTAGTATAAGTGTATCTTGTCGAGTCGCAGGTGAAAGTGTTTCATGTACGTGGATATTTGTACACTCGTTATAAAAGTAAAATCACAACGTGTAATATTTACATTGCTATTTAGGAACTAAAATTATAGCTTTCGGTTTGCAAACAATTTGATTTTTATTTTAAAGGAATCAAATTATGCGGTTATTAAAATTTATTTGAAATGATAGTCGATTATAGGTAACATCTTCAGATTATTCCAGAAGTTCCCAAACTTTATTAGTTCGCAAGGCATTTGCAGATTTAATATATTGTCCCGCTGCACTTGACAAAATATGTGTACAATGATGAATCTGTCACGAAAACAACTCTTAAGTTAAACCTTACGGTGTGAAGCGCATATTTATTAAAATTAAATTATAAGAACTATTAAACTAAAATATGAAAATACGAAAAAACGACTTCCAACGGCGAGTTAGTGTGGCGGATGAGCTTACTGTTACACTTTTTTTCATTCATTTCTCACTCCACGTTGCTTTTTGTGCAATTGGATTGATATTCAAAACTCCACTAAATCGGGAAAAGCGAATTTTATTTTCAAGCTGTTATCGCAAGAGTGTCCAATTATACTTTCTTTTTCCTGCGAAGTAAATTCTAGTGGAGCTTGAGCACAGAAAAGATCTTGAATCCACGCAAATTTCGCAAAATACAGCAACCGGCAGAATAAATGCGTGAATTTCGGACGGGTATTGCTCTTCTATGCGTAGGGATAGAAGAGTGTGGTAGAGCTTTACAGGTACGTTCTCTCGAAATGTGTCAGTTTGCCATAATGGCTTGGTCAAGTAAGGAGCGTGCGTTCGTTGTAGAAGCTTATTTTAAAATAACGGATCTGTCATCTTAACACAACGATCCTTTAGATTACGTTTCAATGTTCGCCCATTGGATTCAGTTCCAGATCGCAATACGATTATTCGTTGGCTAGCTGCGTTTCGCATAACAGGTTCAACACTGGAGAAAAAGGCTCCAAGTTCACCAAAAACCCTTCGAACTAGAAAATGTTGAAAGAGTAAAGCAGGCCGTTCAGCGATCGACTCATGGTTCCGCATTGAAACAAGCCGCCGCTTTGCCATTATCAGAGCGAAGTGTGTGACAAATGTTATATCATACTTACAAAATGGCTTCTATTCATACGATACACGAAGGTGATTTTTGAAGGCGTGTGGATGAGTATCAGGTTATTCTTCAAAACGTACCCCAAAATGCAGTTTTACTGCCCAGTGATGAAGCGCATTTCCATTTATCTGGTTTCATTAACAATCAAAATTTCCGTTATTGGGTAACAGAGAACCCTCATGAAAAACATGAAACTCTGTTGCATAGTCAGCGAATGATAGTTTAGTCGATGGTGTCTGCATTTGGAATTTGGGAACCTTACTTTTTTGAATAAAATGGAGCTGCTGTTATAGTTACATTTGTTCGCTATGTCTGGATGCTGCAACCAAAATTTCAACAACTGGATGGTCCCAAGACGTAGAGCATTTGTGGTATTATAATAAATCGGGTGATGTCACAACTGTTCCTCGAAAACTTAAAATAATTAAAATCCAGTATGAAATAAGTGTGTTGGCGAGATTAACAGAGCTAGTCAATTAAAGTACAAGAATACCACAAAAGATATTTATTATAACTAGAAACCGGATTATATGCAAAATGCAAAAATTTAATTCAATTTATTATATTTTACGTCTATTTGTAGATGTCTTACACTGATTAAAGTTAATTAACGCTAATTAATGTAATCAGTGTAATACATCTACATATAGACGTAAAATATAATAAATAACTTAAATTAAAGTTTTGCACTTTACATATAATCCGGTCTCTAACCAATAATTGTGTTCATAAAATGATTCGTTTTCTTTTTTAGCATGTTCATTGCTGCTTAAATGAATAGAGTATCTCGTGTAAATAAGAGAATATGATAAATAAAATCTTCTGGAGGATATTAAATGAGATTTAAAAATAAGCTCTTCATAAATTACTTCTTATAGAGTTGTTAATAAACAAACACCTTTAAACTGCTGTTATAGTTCGTAAAAACAGGCTTAACTATCCATCAAACACAAGATAACATCTTACAGGTTACAAAACACAAAAAAATCGTTACGACCCTTTTAACCAGTAGACGCACGCATTTTACTGACAGCCTGCGGTTCCCACGACATCACCTTCGATAAAAAACGGCCAGAGACAAATTTAAAGCAGGCGATGTAATATCAACAACAAGAGAGTTAAACTACGCACAGAACCCATTCTAAATTCTTCGGTAACGAACCTACTTCACGTTGAGGAATGTCCTGTCCCGTCAAGTTGACGCATCTGATAAGGCAAATGGGAAACGGTTCTTGTTAGGCGGAGAATAAAGCGAAACCGAAAAAAAGTACTGTATATATACATATGCCAATTATTTTAAAAATAAAACAAAAGATGGTCGCTTTATAAAAGAAATTATTTAAATTGTATAGCTCAAATTTTGAAGTATTGCGAATCATTCTGTCAGTTTTTTGAGCGTGTTTCTAACCCTGTCTATTAGTTTTCATTTCGATTGCAATGGGGACTCTAATTAACTGGCTGTGTTGTATAACAACAATTGAGCTACCAGATGTACGCAAGTTTTGGGGAATTATCTTGTTGGAAACAGCAGATGTGTAACACACTCAGTTTCGTAATAGAATCCTTCAGACTTCGAATTTAGATTCGTGTTTTATTAATTACGCCGTTTATAAATTTCCCAGAAGATTGCACTTTTCCTTTGCTTCGGGGTTTCAACCAGCAACGCCAAATAAATTCCATTTTGATTCAACGTTTATCGAAATAGAATCCCATCCTAGCATTGTAGAGTCAATAGGTTAGTTATTCTTAGATTTATCCAAAATTTTTCTGGATAATTTGCATATCTTTTACACAGTGGAATTAGAATACCTAACATAATAATGCTGCCAAATCCATCTACTCATGGTATTGGTGGAATCATTCACGGGAAAGACAATGTGAGAAGACAAAAAACACATGGACATGTTTCTGCCTACCCAGCGTCATCAACGTGGTTTTGAACGACTTTTTGCTCAACACATTGCAATTTCCTCCCAGCTACCATCACCATATCTAACCTTACAGTTCAAGTGAGTATTTTAAGCGCTAACTAGTGCCAAAGGAATAAAACATCGGCGCTCGTCTGCCGGACGCAAACACAACGAAACAAGCAGGTACAGTTTTCCAACCTTCTTCTGAGCGCCTCTCAGACTGATAAACCAGAAAGGCCGCCACCAACAGTGGATAGGGTAGCTGTATATGCGAATGATCCTCAGGCTTATCATGACGTCTTAAAGATCTTCGAAAAATGTCTATAAAACAATACCTAACGTAATAATGTTGCCAAATACAGCTACTCATGGTATTTGTGGAATCATCAATGTCAACATGTCCGTGGTTAGGTTTTTTCGTCTTCTCACATTGTCCCTCTCGTGAATAATTCCGCCAATGTGCTGCCATGTTGTTGCCGTGTCGATCACTTTTAATCTCTAATAATCCACCTTCACATATAGTTCATCATTTTCGACATTCAGGGTTTGGCGATAACTACAAACATAAATTGAAACTGACAATAGGATAGTATCTCCCTCTGTATTTAGTTTTCTTACCGAACAATGTACGAGGGCTGTTTTTTTTTCAACCTCCTTCCGTGCCAGTAAGTCACGCGAGCGGTAGGAGACGGGGATGCACAAAAGGCGACTGCGCTGTTTGTATGTAACTTTTGGTATTAAATTATTTTTTTTTATTTACACTTGTCTTGTTTGACAATCCTAGTATTTTTTTAATATTTCAAGTGTTTTACTAACTGAATAGATTACCAGTATGATAATGATTTTTACTACAAGAACACACACACGACCACGCTCGCAACTACACTTGTGACTATGGCTGACCGCGACTAAGCTGACGTGACTCTGTGTAAACTATGTTCAGTACTTATCAACTGTTGTACCTGCTTCAACGTAATTTCATCACATAGAAACATGCACCAGTTATTTGGTTATTTGATTACTGGTTAAAACAATTGATTCCTTAATTATAGCTACAAAAGTCATGAAATCATTTCGAAAAAAAATGTTACATGCAGTAGGAATTCTGAATTGAAATTGCAAGTCATTTTGTGTGAATTTGTGTTAAATTTGTGTCTGTTTACTTGTTGAAAGTTTCTTCACTTTCTTTTCCTTATCTTGTTGCGATTCATTTATGTTTTCACTTCCACCGTCACCATTATTTAGGTAATTTTTATTGTTACAGAATACCCAACGATTTTTAAGTCTGCAGACTAAGTGTTCTACGTCTTTATCGTAATATTTATAAATACCGCGACATACAATTTTTTGAAAAAAAGACCATAGTTTTTTTATCAGCCTCAATGTATCAAATACATTTTTACGTCAGATACGTAGAGACTAAAGTATTGTAATACTTACGTTACACACACGGTATACCTCATCTCACTTCCACATACATGTATATGTATATACGGAGAAATCCGAAAATTAATGTGTATGTTCAATCTGAGAGATTATTCCGAAACACTAAACGAAAGATATCATCTTGGGAAGGTAAGGACAACTCAACAAAGTAATTTAAACTCGTCAGTCATTCACATTAGCTCGGCTATAAATGATTCGGTTGACCCTGACAACGTTTTTGGACTATGAAAGAAACGTATAATACGCCACGATCTATATATGGAAAAAAGAACAGGTACCTCACGTGTATATAGAATGAAAAAGCCGCAGAGTTGTTTTTTTTTTCTTCTACACTAACCGTATATAAAGGTCAAACTTCAAAAACACCATTGCTGATGTTATTAATGGCATTATAGACATGTTTAGATGTATAAATGGGTTTTTATCCAAATTATGCTGGTATGAATTTCATTAAACAACGGTGTTCGTTTATTCTTTATATTGTTGCCTTTTTTTTATTTAAAATATGTATTACAGAAGCTACTAATTTTTACAAAACTTTATTCATCGCGTTTTTTAATTCAGTATTGGTGATAAAATATTTCATTTTATTTAAGTTACCACTTGGAAAGATAACCAACAAATCTGGGTGTTCCAATTTAAGGTCAGTTTTTCAACTTATGACAAAACACGCAAACTATTTAAAATATAACAATATTTACTATCTCAACATGTGTATGGTCGAAGTTATTACAAATTTGTGAAGACTATGAAGATGAGGTGATCCGGTGATTTTTAAAGAGATTTCGAATATTCACATTAAAAGAACGATTGGTGAATTTTAAAAAATATTAAAGTATAATAAGCATAGACGCATCCAATTTAAGTATGATTCAAACACTGCAACACCGCAATAGATATTCCATAGTTATGCGAAAAGTATAATTATTATTTATTAATGTACATATAGTATTATTGTATTATGTGTACACATTATATTAATACTTACATTTCAGAGAATAATGTGCAGTTTGTGTTAATAATTAAAACTTTCTCTTTTCTTTAGTAAATATCAGTATATCTTTAAATATTGGAGAAGACCGTTCTACATTGCACCTTCTTAAAGGCGCATAATTGACTTGTGGCAAAAGTAACTGATACGTTTCAATTAGATTTTGATCTAATATTTTTCTCTCAGAGAACTGCCTAAAAATGTTTAAGTCAAGATTTCTAGAAAACATTATGTACCTTTTCTTTAAGGCGAAGCCAAAAATTTCCTTCAACACAGCATCAATTATATATAACGAACTTACTATATCATTCAATTTAATGTTTTGTTCAGAGTAGTTTATAGTGTTTATTGGTTTTTTTAAATTAATATTTACAAAATTGACTCACTGAAATTTTTATAGTTGCATATGAACTTTTAAGGAGAATATTTGGTTTTCTTAATCTTGGGCAAATTATGCATCGAAGTTAATGCTCAACTACAAAGAAACGGAAATGTGAGAGAAAATTTAAAAAAATTATTGCATTTTATACATAGAATATTTACAATAATGGTAATTCAAAACAGTGAATTTTCTATAGGTCCATTCACGCAAAATTAATAAACAAAATAAATACATAAAAAAATTATAATTCTTTCTAAACTTAGTAATATGATAAGTGTTAGATCTTCTACTCGAAATAACTTCAAACATCCGGGTCTTCATGCTGTCTATCAATTTGGTCAATGTTGAAGTAGGAATATCTTTCCAACACCTCCTTATCGCTGACTTTAGTTCTTTGACGCTATCATATTCTTTATTACTGGCCTACACCTCTCTTGCCAGTACTTGCCAAAGATTTTCGATTGAGTTCAGATCGGGCGAGCGAGAGACCATTGTCTGGAATTATGGATAGCTACGCTGTCTTGCTGAAATATCCAGTATTGCGTTGGCAATTGTTCACCAAAATCATCAGGACCATTTATAGAAGTTGTATATAAGAATTAGAACTTATTTGCGTAGATATAATACATATATGAGTTTCATTATTACGGGTAAAGGTTCCTCAAAAAACCGTCAGCCCCATCCAAGTTGAATTTCTTCTCGCCAGAAAGTAATATGTTGTACCACTCATGATGGCATCTCATATGATCTTGCGTAAATTTCTGGCTTGCTGTTTACGTTTAAGAGTACTTTTGAAACCTTTTTTAACCACCGATAACGTTTATTACCGGATAAAATTTGCGCGTCTGTTTGTTACTAATAAATTTAAGTTACATTTTATTTGTTGCGCGACTACATTACCAGAAGGGGGTAACCGAAATATCGGTAAGTGCTACCTTCCAGCTAGTTTTTGATTGCTCTCCTTATCGCGATTTTTGCCGTAGGAATTTTCTAACTGTGTGTGTAGAATTATAGATACTTCTCTCGTATTTATACGTTTATATGGCAGGCAGGTGCTATTCCTACATATCTAACACTTATGATATTGACAAAATAATTTTTCTGCTATTTCTTTACGTTCGGTATTGTAATTCACGGTAATTCCCAACTCATACCGTTGCTAAATGTTTATAGAGAAACTGCAAAATTATATGGAACTATAAAAATTTCGCCGAGTGTATATGTAACATATCGGTGATGCAACAGCTGTCTTAAAATTGAAATTAGACACGTCCTTAATAATATTAATAAGTATTACCCAAGTATATCAATGAAAAACTATACATGGAATTTAAATAAACTTATTTGTTATTTTTTTGAAATTAAACGTATTTGGCATTTCATTTGGTTAAATAATTAATTCGCAAAAAAAAAACTTTACAAGAAATTATGGAAATTATCAAAGACTTATTTCTTGGCTTGCCAGCAATATTAAACCTCTAACTTATTTTTCATTTATTAAAGCAACAATCAACCTATTATAAGGACTGTTATAAGGCGTAAGAAAGTGCGACAGAAAAGAAAGTTATAAAATATAATTCCAACTGGCTCGTTTCAAGAAATCCATGCCGTTCTCTAAGTGAAAACGATTTTATTTTCGCGACACGTTCTTTCGGTATTCAACGGCGTCGCTTTCGAGGCCAAACCTAAGTATGTAGCGAGCGTATCTATCGGAAAAATCTGAAGCACCGACACCAGCAGCTAAAATGGTCCGTCGAATAATTGCGGCTATTTCAAGGTCGTATTCATCAAACGAAAATAAAAAATATATATCTTTGTATGTACTGCACAATTCATATTACACTTTCAATATTGAATCGGATTATTTTCGACTCTACAATCCAGTCACGTGCGACGATATTCAAACAAACAAAACAATACAGAAGAGATAGCAAGTAATAAGAATAAGTTATTGTTTGGTGTGCTATAAGCGGATAACACGGCATATTTTCATTTTGACCTGCGTCATTTCGCATTATTTAGCGCTACGTATCGCCTTTTCTAAACGAGACGTGTAAATCACTGGTATTGTTCTGCATTAGTTGACAGTTGAAACGCAGATAATGCACGCTTTTTCCGCGTAGAAGCAGCTTCATTGTTCTGAGCAGCTGCCCGTGCACATCATCAAATGAGATTATTAACAAGCTTTCTGCAATTACACGGTTTTGACAAAAATTACTCACTTTTTCCGACAAGTTTTCGACGAGAGATATCACAAATGTTAAAACAATTATCTACACCAATTTCGCAAAATTTAAAAGTAAGTACTTTAATAACATACGTTAATTGTTGGACAGTGTATCAATTGCTACATTTAGAAAGCAAAATGATGATATTCCAACAAAGAAGGGAATCAAACGGCTTGTTAACTATCCATCCACCTTTACGGTGAAATTCACGTAAAGTTTTAGAGAATCGGAGAAAGTTTTAAGAGTAAACCGTCTGTACTAGGCGGAACTGGTTTGTTCTGCCATAAAGTTGAAATGAAGCAAATGCTTTTAGTGAGTATAACATTGTGTCCGGTGAAATCGAGATTGAGATGTATATTCAAATGTGTGCCATGGAGCTTGCACGTAAACAACCGCATGTTGACCATATGCGTGTAGTTATTGTTTGTTTATGAGATATTTTCTTTTTTTTAAGAAAGTTAAGGAAAGTACACAATGGCTGAAGTTCTAATCATCGACCCCTCATCGCCAAAGAAAAGAAACCTACACTTCCGTTCATAACTGTTTTTTGTGCTCTTTTTTCATGTTTTATTGACACAGTATTATGTTTACCAACAAACATTAGCATAAAATGAAATACTTATCGGATCAGTTTCACTACCCTGCACCTGCACTTGGCTGTATTGTCATAAACTGTTACGGTGCAGCTATAATAATCTGCAGGAATCTCCGGGAAAATTTATCAATCAGGTAAATTGTACTGTGCAAAGATTATAGCAAAACGAGTAAACTTACGGTCACTCCTAATACAGTATAATCAGTAAGTCTACAGAAACGGGTACTTCCAGAGATGCGTGCGGTTCGGTTACTATGAATATTAAAAATAACGAATGTAGGGTCTACATAAACAACAAAATCAAACTAAGTAGTTACTTTCATCATTTTTAATATTGATAGTGACCCTGAGCCGCATGCACCTCCGAAAGCATTCGTTTCTGCAGCCTTATCAAAGATATACATCGGGATATACAACTCAATGTTAAAAATTGGTTCACTTGGCGGGAATCGTTTAAATATTTAATATTATAGACGAAATTAAATTATTTATTTTTCCAAATTTTTCAATTTTACCGTGACTTTTAAATAGTTAAAACCTTCATATTAGTTTATAAAATTAGTTTTTAACTACTTAAAATTCATGCAAAAATTGAAAGATTAATTAAGAAAAGAATCAACATATTTTTGAAGTAAATTATTTCAATAATCAGAATGTGTTTTTTACACTAACGTATTTTATTTATTATAAATATTATTATATATAGCAGTAATACAGCTGTAAAATAAGATGTATAAAGTAAAGCATTCAATAGGTTAATGCATTACATCCTTACATATAAATACAGCTTGCTAATATAACTAATAAACTAATAAAAAAACGACTGCTGTAGATGATGATAAAATTACAAACTTCTTGCAATTTTCAACGTAATTAATTTTCGAAAAAATATCGGTCTCGGAGGGGACTTGAACCCATCATCTCTACATCTCCGGTGTAGCGTGCTTAACCCTTGCACAACGAGGCCATGAATTCAAGTCGCCTTAAATCCCCCCTTGCTATAGATTACTTCAAAGGTTTTATGTTAATAAAAAAAAAACATTCCAAATTGTTAAACCAACTGAAATAAAGTAAAAGATGGGTATAGGAATACCTGAAAAAATTCTACCAAAAATAACATGTACAAATGAAATATGCAGTAAAAGGGGCACCTGGGCCAATATCTGAATTTATTTCAATTAGAGCGACATTCCGCTCATCTTCAAGCCTACACTAGAACATTAAGCGATGGTAAGATTATTGGAAGTATACTAAAACGAAATTCTTCGTCTTGTCTAAATAAGGAGATCAAAGCAGATGCTCCTTGCTAATTGCAAAGAGCACAATGACAGTAAAAACGGTAAAAATAAAAATAAAAATAACACGTGAAAATTAATGTAAATGTAGACAAACAAGACAATTAACAGTTATCAATGTTAGATAGATAAGTCTGTAAGAACAAGTGCACTTTCTACTATAGCCACACTAAATAAGACTCTTTTTGTTGTACAAGTAAAAGTAAAAATTTGAATGGAGAAACCTCTCGTACGTCTCAAAAGTGTAAGCTAAATTAGAGTCTAGAAGATAAGAAATGGATTAAAGTAAATGAAATTAAATGTGAATGGGCAGGAAAATGCTATAATGATAGAACGATACCTGGAAAGGAACCGTAGAATCAAAGGTTATTTGTGTGTTTAAGGATTTGGAACTTAGAAAATGTTTATCATTGCTTCCATACTTCTCAAAGTATTCAAACGAAAACCCTTCTTAGCAAAGTGGAAAATTTTGAAATGATGTGTTTTATCAAATGAATAATTTATTTCTAACAAGTGTGATGCTAAATGGGGAAAACCAGAAGTCGATGGCCGGAGATACGCAAAAAGGCATCAGAACGGTTATAAAACCACCATATACACATTAAACTTAAGTTTATATACAATAAGCTAGTGGATCTTTTTGCATAACACCCATATTTTAGTAGAATCACTTAAAGCCAAAAAGTTATTCAAACTTAAACGTAAAATTCGCAATTTAACTAAACTATAAATCAAAATTAACTCAATCTTATATGCACAAATTTTATACCCATTTTAAAAATTTCTCAAATGTGCAAATTGACGATCAGGAATCACAACTACTCAATAAAATGGTTTCAATTTAAATCCCCAGTACAAACAGTATTCCGAAGATCTTGAAATACTAGCGTGTGATCTAAGGTTGTTTCACAATCAATTAACCTTCCCGACATTGAATCGATTAGAAGGGACATAAAGCAATTATTAAAACTAAAGACTGAAGTCAGTATCAAGCATAAACCACCCGCAGGCAAATTTAACCTTGGTACTGTTGTATGTAGTATTAAAGACAAAATTAGATTAAATAATTTAGTCCTTACCAAGTCTGATAACGGTAATTGTGTGGTGTTATTTAAAAGAGAAGATTATGATAAAACAGTCTTTGATTTGTTTTTCGAAAATAATATAATACCAATAATATTTCGATTAATTTCTTCATTAGAACATTAAAAGATACTCCTAAACCATGTAACATTTTTATTGCTGATCAGTTAAAGAAAGATTTTTTTTGTCCGGATTACACCTTGACACGTCGTTTGTATGTGTTGTTGAAATTCCACAAATGTGAAGTATTCTCGTACCTATAAATTATCTAGATGATTAAATGATTGATCAAAATTACTATATAAAGACTTTTTGATCCTACAATTCATAACAGTATCCAACTCAATAAGAAACTTCAACATATCAACGTAGTTGACTCTGGTATTTCAATTTTGTTAGACGTAAAATATATTTTCACTAACAAATCACAACAACTGATCTTACAACTAATACAGTTGAGACTGTTGAATCTAAGCTTGTCTTCGCAACAAATTGCTGAAATCCTGTAGCTAATAAAAATTTCTTTGGAATAAAGTTTCTGCGACTACAATGATTTGGTTTCAGGCTTGGTTATGGAATGCTTAATATTCTTATGCATAGGTTTGAATCTTATCAAACAATAATTCTTTAAATAATATTAACTTTCATAAACGTTATGTTGATGGCGTTTTGCTTGTTTGGTCTGGTGGTTTGGAAAAATTATATATATTTCTTAGAATACATTAATAATTCACATAGTAATATAAAATTTACATTAGTTACAAAATACTGACAAAAACATTAATTTTCGAAACGTATATAATATTACTATATACTATACATAACTATTGACAACTCCTCTAACCACCCAACCGGACATAAAATATTACTTATTCTCGCGTAAGAATTTTAAGACCGAACTATATACAGTATGGCACGAAATAAACAGTGTAGAACTTTTATTTTTTTACATCTTATTTAAACTTTATCACATGTTTTAAATGTCCACCTCTTCGTTCAAAACAGACTTCATAACGAAGTTTCAAGTTGGGCGTCATGTTATCGAATTAAGCTTGCCCCAGTCGAAGAAGGCTCGAATGGCATCTTTTAATTCGTTGATGGTTTGTGGTGACCTTTTGAAGACGGCATCATTGGTCATGTCCCAAATGTATGCCTCTAGAGATGTGAGGTCTGGCGAATGTGAGATAAGGAGGATAGGAGAAGTCACTGAATTGTGAAATGATACTGGTATGACAAATTACCCCATCCTGCTAAAGAATTTGGTCCCAAAATGCCAAATTACATGCACGATAAAATGACGTAGATCGGGGATAAAGTGTAAATTTATATGTACTCCTGCTGATTAAGTGCGACTTGTCCACCTTTCTCTTCAATAAAGACCGGATTAATGATTCCGTGTCCCGAAACTGCATACCACACACTCACTTTTGTACTACGTAAAGGAATTTCTTGAATCTCATCGGATCTGGTAAACCCATAAATCGATTTGTACGCCGATGTCCCTATAAATGAAAATGGGCTTCGTGTGAAAACTATACATTTTCAAGAAGTTTAGGATTTTCATATAGTGACGTGAAAATTCTGGAGCAATATTCCATTCTACTACGTTAATCCCGTGGATGTAGCTGTTGGTGTATATGAATCATACCAAAATCCACCCAGCTCCTTCAGGATTCTCTGCAAGGAAATTCTCTTTATACCAAGTTCCAATGCTGTCCTTCGCTAGCTGACTTTCGAATTTGCTGAAAAACGCGTTCATACTTATTGTTAATGTTAACTGTTCTGGGACAGCCCGACTTTTCCTTTCGTTGGCACAATACACAGCCAGTATTTCTGAACTTTCCAACAACCTTTAAAATTGCGGCATTACATTGTATTATTAAACAAACTGCTGCGTTAAATAACTATGACCCGCCTAATAGATTAGTTTTTAACTAAAATACAAAACAATATTGTTGAGAGAAACATTTATATTTGAAATGATACGTCATCTACCGCTATTTTATTTATAGGTCACATTTCCTATAAGATTGACAACATCCTTAAAAACCACGTCTAATTGAACTTTGAAACCCTTCACCCGTTAAAAAACTACATTAATGTGTGCTTTTTTAACGTCTACTAATCACAGACCAATGGGATAAAATGGATAGATCGTAGACCGTAGATCGAATGGGGGGTACGAAGTACCGGGAATCTTTTCCCTCAACTTCTCCATCTGAATGGAATTCACTCGGACGTCCAGCTACTCAATTAACCTTTCGCCCGAGCGAATTTTCCTCGACGCATTTGGCGGACGTCGTTTCCCCGTCTTATGGTAACTCACTCAAGCTTCCGGCTACTCGATTCACCTTCGGCTAGAGTGAGTCGTGGCTTAGACGGGTGGAAATGGGTCTCGCACCCGTCGGGATGCGAATGATCGGGCTTCCGGCTACTCGATCCACCTTCGGCACCGGAAAACCGCACCTGCGACGAAGTACGAGGGTTCCATCTCCGGATGGAGGTCAGCAGGTTGGTTGCTTCCTGCTGTTGGTCTGGTTGCCCTCGACGTTTGGCGTGTCTTGGGTGGGGTAGAAGCGTAATCTCGGCCCCGTCGGGGAAACGGCTACCCGAGCGTCAGGCTACTCGATTCACCTTCGGCTCAGGGAAACCGCACCTGCGACGAAGCGCGAGGGTTCCGCTTCTAAGCGGAGATCAGCGGGCTGCTAATCCTCGGCGTTGGCCACGACGAGTGACCATGGGCGGGCGTACCTCCAAGGGATACTGGGGTCGTACGCCTGGGACTCCGACACGAGCGGGTTGGAATGGTGTACCGCTCGTTCGAAGAATCGGGCTGCTATCCTCCTGAAGTCCATCAGTGGCTCCACTCCGGTGTCCTCGTGGATGGTGGTGTTCCTTAGGAACCAGGGTACGTTGAGAGCGCTGCGCAGTGCCCGGATCTGGAACGCTTCGAGCTTTCTGATGTGTGTGGGCGAGGCGGTTACCCACACGGCGGATACGTAGGTTATGGCGGGCCTAAGGACGGTTTTGTATATCCGAACCTTAAGCGAGGGATCTAGCCTCCCTCGTCCAGCCATCATCGGATAGAGGGTCTCAAACATCTTACGTCCGCGGTCGAGCACGCGGTGTATGTGGGCTGTCCAGTTTACCCGGGAATCTAGTGTGACTCCCAGGTATGTGACTTCACGTTGCCAAGGAATGATGCCTCCTCGGAAGGTGAGATCCGGCGCGTTGCCGTACTTCCTTCTTCAGCGACCTCCTATCGCGAAAAGCACGGCCGTGCTTTTCTGGGGATGGACGGCGATTCTCCACTTTGCGTACCAATCCCGCAAAGTGTCGAGTGCTGTCTGGAGACGTCGGTCGCGCCCTGCGCACTTAACGCAGACCGCAGCCGCGTGGCAGTTCCGCTGTCCGTGGCCGTACAGCTGGCATCGGTGGCATTGGGTGACCTGGTCCTTCCTCACTCGCTTGGACTCGATGGTGACGTGACGTTCATGCCGCACACATGAGTCACTCCGAAGATCTTCTTCGCTTCTTCGTTCTTCGCCAGTTGGACGAAGACGAGCGGCGTTGAACGGCGTTCTGTTCCAACCAGCATCCTCTTGCAGAGTGCGCGGAACCCTTGGTTGGCGAGGTCGCTGGTAATTTCGTCCTCGGTTATCTCCTCGGAGATTCCCCGGATGGCGACCTTGAGGGGCTTCTCCTCCGTCAGCTGGTAGGAGTGGTACTGCACCTTCAGCTCGGAGACGATCCTGACGACCTGGCGGTAGTCGGCTGCCGTTGCCGGCTGGATGCGGATACCGACGTTGGTGTTGACCACCTGGCCTTTTCCCGCAGAACGACGGGTGGAACACGGGAGTCCTTTGCCTTGGGATGGTCAGACAAGGCTGCGTTGGCGGGTTGGACGTCTCCCGCTGTAGCAGGTTTCGTCCTGGGCCTCTTCCTCCTCTCAGACTCAGAAGAGAAATTGCGCGAGCTCTTCCTCTTCATTTGTCTCCTGGCGGACGGGAGTTGGAAATCCTCCGTTTCCATAGCGGATTCCGCTGTTGAAGTGTTCCCGATGGTGGAACAGTCGTCGGAATCGTCGGAGGTAGTGGAATCGGTCGCGAGCGGCAGGGCTTCCTGCAACAGGCGAATGGCATCCACCGTTTCGCACCTTCTTCGGGCTCGGCGTTCCTCTCTCGCCGACTTCTTCGAAGGTCCGGGCGTCGGCTGCGTCTTCTCGGTCTTCTCTTCGGCGGTCTTCGTCGTGGACGTCCTTCCGGTCGTTGTCCCCTTCACGTCTTCCACCTGAAACAGTCAACTAGGAAGGGAAAAGATGGGAACAGAAAAAGGAAGAAAAGTATTAGTAATTTGCCCTGGAAAGGGCACGAAAAAGCTGCTGCAACGTCGGGTTCGGACCCCCAAAAAGTACACGGACCGCAGTCTGAACTGCGGCGACGTGATTCGTCGGGAGCTCCTAGCACGTGTTAGCGGTATGAAAGTTTGGTATAGCAAAGTACGCACGACCTCTCGGTGTAACGGCCAAAGCCAGACTCCTTTCTTTAAAATGGATAGAACTGATGTTGATTTCTTTAGCTGTAGTGATTGATACGTAAATCAGGCTTTTACTTCTGATTTTTGCCTATTTAATTTCAAAATTCCCCATTTTGCTAACAAGGATTTGCGTTTGTATAATTTGAAGAGTGTGGAGATACTCCACAATTACAAACATTTAATGGTTCTACAAGCCTTTGATTCTACTCCTCCCGGTATAATTCGGTTATTATAGCAGATCCTTGCCTATTTACGTAGTCTATTTTCTTATCTTCTAGATTCTAATTTAGGTTACACTTACAAATTGTACTTGTTCTTACTGACTTCTATCAGATATTGATAACTCATTCTCTTGTCTTGTCTACATTTACATTCGTGTTAACATGTTCTTTCTGATTTTGTTTTTACTACCGAGACGTTCTTTACAAGTACTATGGATATCTGCTTTGCTCTATAGCGTTTTCCTAGAGTAGTACGTATAAGAATTTCGTTTTTACTATACTTCCAATAATTTTCCCTTCACTTACTATTTTAGTCCGGTTTTGAATATATGGAATAGCTGTACGAAACAGGCCGCTGTAATATCATCAGATTTAGTTATTCTGGGATATAGTCCTCTATTTATATCACCCACGTATAATAATGAACTTACACCAAGTCAACAACGTTCCTTCAGCTTCATTGAGATGGTCATGGTTCAGTAGAAAGTTAAAAAAAATGCTGTTTACAACCCATATTTTCAGTCAATATTACTGCATAATAGTATTGCAAAATTTAATTGCATTGCTGGAAACAATGAAACGAATAATTTTTTTTTGTTAACTTTATACAAAATGAATTACATCATCTTCTAGAATTTCCCTCTTGAATCTAATTCATCGTGTATAAACGTGACTTTCTCTTTTACTTCCCCCAAATAAAAAATCAACAATCTGTTGCTCATAAGCGCAATTATTGACTAGTAACGTATTCGCAACGATGTATAACTTCCTTGGTGCCGTGCCAAAACGTCAATAACACTAAGTGCGCACTCTTGCCGGCCCACGCGTCGCTTTATATTTTAATTTAACACTTTTCTCGGTTTGTCGAACCCTCGTCGGGGTCATGTATGTGTACGGCAAGGCGTGGAAGTCATGGAAATAGATTAGCTATTGTGTTTTAATTCCGAGAGGATCGACACTCCACTCGCCATACCGTACCGTGCTTTTGCTATGCGAAAAAGGAACGACAAAAGATTGGCTCGGGTCCCAAGGCGTGAAATCCTGAATTCTTTCTTCAGATAAAAATCGCGTTATGAGGAGAAGTTATCGCCTTTATTATGTATGCGTAAATAATTGGGTGCGATTTATAGAGGTGAGGATCGATCGATGATGTAATTGTAGATCGAGGAATCGATACTTAATAGACTATATATGGAAGCTACAAGAAAGCTTTGAAAAGAAAAAAGCAACGAGATTAATTTATTATCCGTTCTTTAGATTTTTAAAGGAATAGACTGACATGTTGAAATTGAAACTTCAGAAAACTTGTTTTTTTTTTAAGAGCAGCTTCAAAGTATTACATTTTTTTATATATAACAAAGGGATTAGATTGAGCAGCACATTATAATTTAACGTGGTAAGGTTATTTATTTTGTTCAGTTTATTGTCTGCATTATCTAATGTTGTAGCATATCTTCGTATTCATACATTATTTCTTAATCGGCCTTAAAAGGTAGCAATCAAAGTATTTTTTCCTTTAAATTGTTTCAATGGGAAATGTCGTTCTTTCTTATGTAATTAATAAAAACTAGAGGTTACAATTTATTTATTAGTGCATAGTGAAATGTTCGACGCCTGCTGCACTTCTCTTGTATATTATTAATTTATTTTTTGTGACTTTCCATTATTAGCAATGATTTAGACGCTGCATGACCGTAATAGATATTCCATGCAAAAAATTCTACTAAATTTTTAATTATTGTTGCTGATATTGTTTGGTTCATATCCCTCTTTTATTTTGTTGTAGTTAGAGGAGGAGTACCATCAGGATTCTTTTCTTTTTATAATTTTTTTAAATATTTATTCCACGTAGTCTTCTTTCTGTGTATTATTCGATATTACAGTCATCTACTTTAGTTACTATTTACTACTTGTACATTTGGTTTATAATCCAATTTTTTTTAAGAAAAATAAGAGTCCCTTAGACAACGTAAACTCAACCATCGTAATCTACATATATTGTTTTTCTTAAAAATATATTTGTTGATTACATTTAATTTCTCCAAAATTATGGTCAAAGATGCGAAACATACTGTACTCACGCGCATTTTATCGAATTATAAGGAACTTATCGGTTCGAATTAGCACATACTATTTTCACAATTCTCGTACATGGAAGGGATGGCACTCTTGGCAGTTTTATTAGTAATTAATTTCATCCCATCAAGAATGTATGCTGTGTAGCCTATCGACCAGGTAAAAAAGTTTAGTAAGCTATGAATATGACATTGCCACTAGGAACAACGGGTGATTAAAAAAATTCGAAATTGAATAACTAGTAATTTTGTGAATCTTCAAAGTAAACTGAAACAACATAGTGTCCCACCTGTTATATATTGTTTAATTCGATACATTTGCGGAGTTGAAGTCGAGGATATCTAAAATAAGTGTGTAAGTACTTTACGAATATAAAAGACTTGATATAGTAAAACTCATCAAAATTCATTGTTTTCTTATCCTAATTCTTTTCATAATAAATATATCATTTCTAAATATAAAAATTAGCTAAACAGGGATTGTTATATGTGGATGTTAAAAAAAGCGACATACATATTATGGTGGAAAATGTCTGGCTCTCTATTTGCCGAATGGGTTCTTTTATTTAAATTTTTTGTTTGATTTAAATTCAAATATAAATAATATTAAATAATTGAAATAGCCAGATGTAAGATTCTAAGTATATATATTAACAAACCAAGATGTATATATATATACATATAAACATTTTTTTAACAAATACCTAAATCAATCCCTGTCTAGCTAAATTTATAAATTATAAACAAAATACAAAATGATCGAAAATTTCGATTTAATTGTGAGACTAACTGGGTATTCCTAATATAACATTTGTTTTACTTTCTAAAAAAACAATGCCGTATTATCCAAATAGTAATTAGCATCTCAATCATCAATACACGACCATGTAGCCTCTGTGTGCGATAACATTGAAAACAATACTAAATCCGATTTAGATATTAAAAACTCTAGCTGTGTTCGAATTCGAAAATTTCATCGTCACGTGTCCCTACATCTCTCAAACACCACAGCTAATTATTACGCTTTGGGGAATACGAGCACAGACAGCGTCTTATTGTTTTGACCATTTTCAATTTTCAATAATTTAATTACAAAGAAGCAGCAGTTAAAGTAAGTCAGATAAAACTTCAAGATGCTCAAACATTTACAGATCTACTATTCACTATTATAATAGAATACATCTTTTATCACTTACAGTTAATTATCTGCAAAAGAGCATTCGTCCAGGGCGGCGTTGTATATTATTCTCTTCCGAGATCTCTTTTTAAAGTTTTCTTCTTTGTTGTTCCTACACGTCAACGCAGTGATTAACGATGCGGTAGTAACAAAATCGCTTAATCTTACCGCCACCTTTAGTATCTAAGACGTAGGCTAAAAATATCGCGTACTCCTCAAACGTCACTTTCTAAGCGACATGTTTCTCGTAATTATTATTCGCGGTGGCGTTGCGAAGTGTGCGAAGATGTTCAAAGAGCCCGACCTTTTCCGGGTTCCATAAAGTGCGGGTGGCCTTTTCCGCAATTGTCTGTACGTACAGTAGCTTGCAAATCTTATTGATCAATTTAAGTATTAGAGATATGAAATCAAGAAATTTATACCAGCATCTTATAAAAGTATTGTCAGCATAGATATGTAGTGATCGAAGACAGGTTTGATCCTATATTCAGAGCAAACCTAGATGTATGAAGCACAATAAATATTAGCAAATGCTTTTGCGAAATATTTTAATGGGGTATACAGGTTGTGGCTGTAGTTCCGTATAAGGGGCATCGAGTTAGCGATTTTAATGAATTCTAACATAAAGCTCACGTTTTGCTGTGTTTAAAATGACCTTTCTTTTTTTTTAGGAGTTTAGTTTAAGGTACCTAAAAATCGATTTAAAAAGGGCTATTTCTAGGTTATGGTATTATATAGAGGTGTATGAGTCATAGTTTACGAAATTTAAGTTGGTACTTATTGTGTTTGCCCTAAAAATTACCAAAATGAACAGTAAACACTGATGAGCGGTATAATTTCATTTGAATATTGGGAAATAATCTGTTGTATAATATTCACTACCCCATATTTTTTTATTTCTGTATACAATATAGGTAAATAGACTAGTATTGATTTGAAACTGTATTACATTATTGTGAAGTTCTTAGAGTCTTTTTTCTATGGTTCTCGTTATAGAAAAAAAAACAGGGAAAAAGGACAAAAACAAATAAAGGCATAGTGAATGTTATTATGTATTACAGCATGCGAAATACATGAAAGTTACAATAAATAAATAAATTAGTTTGGTTTTGAAAAGAATTAACTAATTATTACTTCAAAGACTACACAAAAAGTGTACCGAACTGGTAGTAAATTACATATATACAGCAGCTGATGCAGCAGAGCTTAGTTTACTACCAAACGTTTTGCACGGCAGACTTTTGCAGACCACTTGTGGAATGGCTATGATGTAAGGATGTACATACGTAAAAGTGGTGTTGATCTGTTCAGGAAACTGCTAGCCGCTGTTAGACAGCAGTACCCAGTGTAAATTTCAGGTCTCCTTTTTTCTTATTATTTCGTATTAGGGTAGTGTGTTCGTTTTTTCAATGGGGAATATTTCTTTTTTCTAAAATCATACATTAGTATGCATTAAACTTGTATAATTCAAACATCGAAATTTTGCACATCTTTAATTGAAAAATCTCAGATGCTTTCCTCGGGGTATTTAGACCATGTTTCAGAATTACCTTTCTTTTTTTGTTGGCATATTCTTTATTGTGCAGAATTATTTTCCAAGCTAATATTTGAAAAATATTTTGTAGTATATTATTTTATTCCCAGGATTATTTCTTAATTTATTAATCGTTTATTATTTTAGAAATATGTTTTTGTTGCAATGTGCGTGATTGTTTCTAATTTATAAATCATTTATTACTTTAGAACTATTATTATTTTTCCTTTTGTGGTAGTTGCTTTGCATGACCTACTCACAAATTAGTGCTTTGACGTTCCAAACAGTGTAGACTTAATATACCATATTACTTTTATATGTTTCGTATTGACGGACGGGCTTAATTGATGCATGTAACAAAATCACGTTAATATCAGAGTGCATTTTATAA
This sequence comes from Trypoxylus dichotomus, assembly GCA_023509865.1. NCBI lineage: Eukaryota > Metazoa > Arthropoda > Insecta > Coleoptera > Scarabaeidae > Trypoxylus > Trypoxylus dichotomus. The sequence continues at coordinate 28,699,857 of CM042081.1, forward strand.
TTTACTACCAGTTCGGTACAGTTTTTGTGTAATCTTTGTAGTAACCAAACTAATTCATTTATTTATTGTATTTCGCATGTTATAATAAATAATATTCGCTAGAAAATTATTTGTTTATTCTTATTTCTGTCTTTTTTCCCTTGTTAATTGTTTTCTATAATGAGAACCATAGAAAAAAAGACTATGAAAACTTCCCAATAATGTAGTACAGTTTCAAACCAGTACTAGTCTATTTACCTATATTCAAATGAAATTTTACCGCTCACCAGTGTTTACTATTCATTTTGGTAATTTTTTGGACAAACACAATAAGTACCAACTTAAATTTCGTAAACTATGACTCATATACCACTAAACATAACCTAGAAATAGTCCTTTTTAAATCGATTTTTAGGTACCTTAAACTAAACTCCTAAAAAAAGAAGGGCTCTTTTAAACACAGCAAAGCGTGAGCTTTCCGTTAAAAGCCTTAACTCGATGCCCCTTATACGGAACTCTTACCCAGGGTGTATTTGAAATAAAATAAAAACGGACAGATGAGGAAAAGATGTAATTATATAGAACATAAATCCAACGTGAGAACACTAGGAAATTGTAATATGTGCCGCCTATGAATGCAGAATGTGTATACATAATATATCCATCCAACTAAACTCGCATACATACACGCAGACTGCATACACTGTAGTAATACAGCTGTCGATATTATAAAAACTACAAGATAACACTGTCTACCTTTCAAACGGCATGCTAAGTGTTCAATAACATGCTTACGTACGAATATTTCAGCTGTGAACAGCAAAGAAATTTTTATTTTAAATATTTTTATCATTATTTTCTCACGTCTGCGAAAAAAATTTCGCAAGATATAAGTCTAATAAAATTAGATGTTTCCATTTTTTATCCTTTTTTAGTTTATTTCATGGACACATGTGCATTGCAATCTAAACTAGTCATCTGTCTGCTTTTCACATGACTAATTCGACGATTTCATTTACCAACGAAGACATCGTATTAATTACTGCATCTGCTTTGGTTTTATAGTGCTTTTTTTATAGTATCTTGGTCTAAGGACATGCAAACTTGTACGAAATCGGTGGCAGTTGTTCGATAGAAATAATTTGAGATGCTGTGAGATTGCTCCCGTTTTTTTTTCCTTTCCCTATACCTTAATATGAACTCACATCGAGTCAACAATTTTTTTTTAATAGATTATCCGTAATATATATATATATGTTTTAACGAAGAAACACCACTACATGTATCTACTTTAGTCATTGACTTGGGTGTGCTTTTTGATACCACTCTGCCCTTTTCTAATCACATAACCCAGTTAGTATCGCGATGCTATATGTTTTTATTTATCGTAATCGTAGACTTCCATAATATACAGGCTCTTATCTTCATTATTCTTTTCATTCCTTTGATCTCGGTTGGAGTTGATCTGGTTTCCTATTTGCACATGTATGAGGTAAATCATATAGGTATACCTGTATTTAGCACATCAACTCCATTGAGGCAGTAGCATGCAAAAGAATCCTAAAGTTTCTCTATTTTCTGTCTATTCATACAAAGGCTGTGAATATAGCGTTTCGCTGCAGTCATTGAATTTTGTTTTTTTTTTTCTACCAGGAGAACCGTTTCCTTATTAAAATTTTTATTCCGTCTACAACAAGATTGACTGTCTCTAGCTATTAAATAAGTGTAATTTTCTTATCCCCAGAGTTAAGTCCAAATCGTCATTTACCTCCTATTGCGGTCGCACTTGGACATGTGTTCTCATAAAGTCTCCACTGTACTTGATGTGTACTAAGTTCAATAGGATCTCCGATGGTTGTGACATCGACACTGACATTTTCGATGCACTTTTTCTTCGTCTGGTCTCTTTCCTCTAGCATTTGCCAATTTTTCATCATCCATTTAATTGTTAGCTGAACAATATTGTCTTTCTATTCGTTGAACAATCTATGCCGTAATTGTAATGTATTGTATTTGTAAGAGACGTACGCATATATATATATATATATATATATATATATATATATATATATATATATATATATGTGTATATATATGTTGCTGCTATATATATATATATCCTGAGTATCCTAAAAGTCTTTTCAGTTTGTTTTGTTCGCAATCACTGAGTGGGAAGTAGGGTATATGTTAATCGCCAGAATTTAGTCGCTATGGAGTCTTTTAAGAGAGCGGAGCATGCGTGTTATCTACGTGAGTTTTCCAGAAACTTTTCAGATGGGGCGCATTTTCACCTTAATGGCCATGTATGTAAACAGAACTGCCGTTATTGGAGTTCAACAAATCCAAATGTTGACACAAGAAATTATTGGTCCATAGTTTTTCGGAGACAGATGTGGAACAGTAACCGACAATTCCGTGCGGTGTGGGGAGATGATTAATAACTTTTTTACGGCAGCCTTGCAAGATTTTAATTGTTTTAATCGAAATACTTGTTTCCAACAAGATGAAACGACACCTTATACATCTAACGTGTCCTTACTAGTTATTCATGAAATTTTCCCTCAAAAAATTGATATCCCGATGCGGTGAGAAACTGGCCGACACATAGCCCCGACTTGACACCAATAGATTTTTTCCTATGGGGCTACCATAAATCAAAGGTATACAGCAATATTCCTCACTTTCTGAATGAATTAGAAAAGGGGCGGAGAATGTGTCGAACAGTTCTCAAAAATTTTTCCTCACGTTTAGAAGAGTGCCATTAATAACGAGGCACCTTTGGAGTTTTTAAGAAATAAATTTCCAAAACCTATATTTTAATACAAAAATAAATATTTATTCGTAAACCTGGCCATTATTTTATTATACGTAAATTAACATAGCACAATAGCAAAATATAAATACAGTAGAACCCGGTCATAACAACTTCGGCTGTAACGACACTCCTTTTTTAGCGTAAAATTTTAAGCGGTCCCGTACTTTACTATTCAAACGTACAGGAAAAGAACCGGTTTTAGCGTCAATAACCCCTGATATAACGACAAATATCTACCACTTGAGATTTGTATTTATATTATCATTTATGGCTCAGTTCCCGGTATTTGTCTAGCCTGCAACCGACCGTTCGGGGATTTCAAGAATATTACCGTTCGTTGAATTAAGATTTCTTGCAATTTTCCTAGCCTGCAACGTTCGACCGTTCGGGGATTCCAAGAATATTACCGTTTCTTGCAATGCGCCAGGCAAACTTCGTAAGAAATTTCCGCAATCAGCATGTGAATCGTGTGAGTGAAACACAGATTTCTTTATCGAAAATGTCAGGTTTAAAGCGAAAAAGTTTAAGCGTGAACGACAAAGTCGCGATAATCAAAGCAGTCGAAAGTGGAAGGAAGAAAGCGGACGTGTGTCGCGAATTTGGGTTACTTAATTCTACGATTTGTACAATTGTAAAAAATAAGAATAAAATCATGAATACCTTTATGAAAGGGAAAGAAAAGTCAAAAAGAATTCGATCGTGCGAAAAGGTTGAATTCGACGAAGGGCTTATTACGTGGTTTAAGCAATGTAGAAGTGCAAATTTACCCGTTAATGGACCACTGCTTATGCAAAAGGCCAAAGAATTTGGAAGTTTATTTGGAGACAAATTTTAAGTGCAGCAATGGGTGGCTGGAGCGTTTGAAACGGAGACATTCAATAACGTTCGAAAAAGTGAGCGGTGAAGCGAAAAGTGTTAATATGACAGAAGCAGAGACGTGGCTAAATGAAGTGTGGCCCAAATTAAGACAAGATTATGAAGACAATGAAATTTAAATGGCGACGAAACGGGAATTTTTTATAAACTTCTTGCAGATAAGACTTTGCTTCAAAAACATAAAAACACTCTCAACAAATTACTGCGCAAACAAAAGAGCATGGATGACTTCAGAAATCTTTGAAAATGTAATTCTAAAATGGGATAAAGAACTTGCGGTTAAAGATAAAGAAATGTTGCTTTTAGTCGATAACTGCCCAGCACATCCATCATTAGCCCACTTAAAAAATATTAATTTGGTGTTTCTGCCCCAAAATTGCTCTAGCATCCTTCAACCAATGGACCAAGGCGTAATAAGAAGCTTAAAATGTTTTTACAGAAAATTTCTTCTGCAGAAAATTATTACGGGTATGGACAAGAACGCACCATGTGCAGTTTCACTTCTCGACGCGTTGGACTTTTTAGAGAAGGCTTGGGGTAGTATAACCTCTGAGACTACAGCAAACTGCTTTAGTCATTCAAGATTAAGGAATAATCCAGTTTGTGACAACTTAAATGAAGATGACGTTCCGTTATGTGAACTTATTAAAAAGTGGCAGCAAAATCAGAGTAACGAAAACCAGTTTTGTTTCGACGACTTTGCATCCGTGGACAGTTGTCTTATTACGTCGGGAATCCGTTCAGATTCTGATATCGTGGAGGACATAAAACAGCGGGATAACGAAAACGATAATGAAATCGAAGAGGAAGAAGATTCATGCGATGAAGCAGAACACGTACCGACAAACAAAGAAGCCCTAAGTGCCATAACAGTTTTGAAAACTTATTATAGACAGCGAGAAACGTCACCTCAAATTATTGATAAAGCGAGAGAATTAGAAATGGATACAGAAAAACAGTTTTGGCGTGCGAAAACTGTGCAACAGAAAATTACAGATTTCTTTCATTAGACAGACAAGTTAGTATGCACCTACATGTGTAAGGTTATATGGTTAAGTACATTAATTAATTAAATTCACAATGTATCTGTTTACCACCCGTAATATTGTTTCCCACCAATTCTTGTATGTAAACATGGAACTTGTAAAAACTCCGCCTATAGCATCACCTTGTTATAGCGTCAAAAAATTCGCAGTCCCGTGACTGTCGTTATAACCGGGTTCTACTGTATATATATTACATATGTGTATATATACTCCAAATCGCCCCGATATATCTGAGCTCTAGGCGATTTACTTACGTTTCTACATAAACTCTACGTGTTCTGTGAATAATTCTATCGAATACGCGTAGTTGATTATTAAATTAATAAGATCAAAGTGTGAAGACAACAAAAATTTTCAGAGAGTAAATACGTTTTTCGAATTAGGTCCTGCCCCAAAAAGAAATGAAATACATGATGAAATATTTATTTAAAAAAAGTTTCCCTTCAAAGTGGGAACCGTCAAATAAACTATGTATTATAAATGACCAAATTACAAAATAATAGGCTCCATAACAAATTAGAAACATTAAAAATAAAAAAATACTATTCAGTCTGTGTGCCGCACAAAGATCACAAAAGTGTAGGAGCAATACAAACTTAAAATGCTAAACAGAAGTAAAAAAATAGACAATTATAAAACTTTCTTACATAGTAGTTCCCATTTGATATTTTATTAATGTTTAAAATGTAGAAATTACCGTTCTGTAGATGCTACTGTAACGGGTACAGATCAAAATAACATTATCGCAGTCAATACATCAAGAAAATTAGATGCGAAAATATTATTTTTGTTTCTAAAATGTCTTCGTATTTCTTAATTTCACGCTCTAATGTAAGTAAAGATAAAATTTGAATTATAAGAGCATTTGAAATATCTTTAGGATATATTTTTTGTAGTTCCTCAGCATTTGCTGTAGGTTCGTGTTCATTTACATTTACACTATGGATATTTTGAAATCCGTTTCTGACTGATTTTTATTATCTACATCTGTTCAAAATTTTAAATTAGATATATTATGACGGTTTTGATTTTAAACTAGTATTCTGCATGGTCGAAAATATCAAGCATTGAGTCGTGAACAAGCACCATAATTGTTTTGGTAAAAGAATTAGCGACGAGGAAGTTTAGAAAATTATTAGTTATTTAATTTCCTTAATCTGTTTAAGCTGGCCTGAATATTTTCTAGGTAAAACTTATAATTTAGTACGTCCCTCTGTCGCGTCTCTAAACTTCAGTAAAAACAAATTACTTTTTGGGATTTTTTTTTAATTAAAAGTTTGAAGGCCTTTCTAGGGTTTATAAAACTATTCTACGCTACCTACGTCGCGTTATCTATTCGTGGACATCTACCGTCATCATCGTATGGAAAACTAGAGGCGTGTCACTTAGAGGAATAAAATGCTACGCACGTATCGCACCTTATGCACTCAGAGATCGCTGCCATCGACAATAACATTGTTGTTTATCAAATGTCGGGACAAACAAAGTTATGCGGGAATATATACTACAAGATACACACCTGTTTGTACCAACCCTAAGCGAATTCTTCACGCGGTTCACGTTTCTCAAATCAGATCTTTTCGGTCTGTATTGTGTTGAATATTTCCTTCTTGAAATGATTGTCTCTGCTTTCGAATATTTACCCGAAAGCTTGATTCTTTCATTGAATAGTGTGTTCGAACAGTATGTAAGTAATTTTGTTTTGCGTACGATGTATTTTTGAACAAATGCATCTAGCACACCATTTACCTTAACGAGGCGATCTCTTCAATATCGTATTGTAGAAACTTCACCTCTCAACATACATAGTATTTCTCTCAAATGTTATCGTTCCCTACATACGCAAACTTTCGGTGGGAATTATGCCGATGAAAGACGCTTCAACGCTCGCATGACACAATAGCGAAACCACTTTCGACAATTCTGTACAAATTACGGTCGATTGTCTTGCGTCCAGCTCATCCATTTCAAGCTAATTGGCGAACGATGTGCCAATGCATACACCGCATGGAAACGCTTGCTCCTTGTCTGGTTTCCAAGCGTCACGCATGTTTAGGCAAATGTCTATTGCATGCCTTTTTTGCCTTTTTTCGTAATATCTAACATTTTTTGCTTTTTTTGCTTAAAAGTGTTTTTTTTTTTTCAGAATAGCGAATTCGTTTTATAGGTATACGTAGGAGTTTTTTTTTTTGTAATACAGAGTTTTAAGAATGCAAACGAGGGAACGCCTCATTTCCTAGAATTTGGCACGATTTTATAATACCTCTGTTACAGTTTTTTTTTTACTTTACATTTGGTTGCCAGCGTTTATTATTAAACTACTCTGCCGAATAATCTTGCTAAGGTTTAAAATGTGTGGTTACGTTCGATTCATATTCAACCAATAGGATTAAGAACGTTCGTTTTAGTCTTATTGACTAACGAGGAGCGCTCTCGAACACGGAAATGCAAAAAGTTATGAAACTGAGAACATGTAAATTACATGTAAGTATGTACTATGCATTTTTTTTTTGTATGGAAGGGCACTGTAAGCGAAGATGAATGATTTTTTTAAAATTTGAAATTTTCTATTCGGCCTGTGCGCGTACCTCGCTAACTGTAAGAAGTAAAGAAAAAGTTTTAAGACAATAATTGCTTAATTGAATGAGTTTTACGAAGTAAACAAGAAAAAGTTGAGTATATAAAAAATGTTTACATATATTTTTTCGACGGATAGGCATGTTTGAGATTGATAATAGGCAATGGAAATTGGTTGATTGTGTAACAGATCTGTATACATTGTTGAAATTTATTTTAAAAATTAACTTCAAATTTTTTTTTGATAATTACGTTATAAATTATTTTGTCTTAGAGCATATGCAATAATATATCAGCAACATCCTGTCAATTTTATTATACGTTAAAATACCTACCGATCTAAATTTATTGTCTTTAAAAACATAATAGATTATTCTGCATGGTGATAAAGCTCCTCAAAGAAATGTTGAAAGTGCAGGAACTTGTGCACTTATGAAACAACTAGGAAAATGCACAAAATTGTATGAAAGCAAAGGTTCCTAGATTTTCAAATTCATACAGTCTATGGTATCTGCTTTTATATCAAGCATAAGCAAATACGTCGTAATATTTTGATGCCGAAAGTTGATGAATAAGAAATTGTGATTTAATAATGATATTTTTCGATGTAGTCTCCTCGAAGATCAATACACTTTTTCAAACGGTGCTCCAGTCTCTTTAAGCCGTCGGAATAGTAGGATGTCTCGAGGTCTGTAAAATAGCCACCTATAGCGCCGATGACATCCTCATTTGAGGCAAACCTCTTTCCTCCCAGTGATTTTTCACGTTTAGGAATAGAAAGAAGTCACTGAGGGCTAGGTCCGGTGAATATGGAGGATAAGAAGCTAATTCGTAACACAACTCATTCAATTTGGAGATGACGATGCGGGATGAATGGATGAACTGTCACGGTGGAAACGCACTTTTTCCCGCTGCAAACGAGGCCGTTTCTTCTTCAATACTGCGTCAAATCGGGTAAATAAAGCGCTGTAGCATTGCCCCGTGATCGTCCTTCCCTTCTGCAGATGGTCGATGAGGATCACACATTGGCAATCCCAAAGAATGGTCTCCATGACCTCTCCGGCCAATGGAACGATCGTTGCTTTCTTCAGAGCCGATTCGCCCCGAAAAGTCCACTGCTTCCGCTGTTCCTTGGTCTCCGGTATGTAGTAGTGGATCCAAGTCTCATCTAGAGTTACAAAACGCATGAAGAAATCGCTTGGATTGAGTTGGATCCTGGCCAAATACTCCTTCGAAACGGTCACCCGATAACGTAGCATAAGATGAGAAGCAATCTCATCGGCATTGAATGTATTATCCATCCCAACCTATACTACATGATCTACATGATCTTTTGTATTATTAGCGATATTTGAGACAATTTCCTTCAATTGCTTGGAGTCTATACCATACGATCGCGCAATAGATTTATTAATTTTTCTTAATATTATTTTGTAAGTTCTCTTGGAATTCCAAACACAATTCGCTTCAACTTTTCTGAGTCTGGATCGTATCATCGTGTAATAGATTTATTTTTCTTGAAACTATTTTGTGAACCCTTTTAAAATTCCAAGCCCAGTGTTGTGATGCTTTAAAATTCTCTAAGTCAATGTCTGTATTATTTTTTAATGCCCATCGCTAAACGTCCAAATCATGAATCGCTACTATTTACAAATTTATTATTGTACAGTTGTTTTCACAAGAGCGTAAACGGCGTAAATACCTAATTATACATGATCCTTCTTAGAAAAGGAGGTATATTTCGTAAACAATTATGTTTACTTTATTACGCTAGAGAGTTTCAGGTCAATTTTATTTGTGTATTCGTAACAACAGGTCACAGAGTAAAATGAGTTCACCTTATATTAAAAGATTAGAAGCAGTATTTCTGTGTTCGCACCCTAAGGGACCCAAAATGTCGTTGCAAGCAGCGGCAAAGTATTTACATCGGTCGAAGGCATTTGTAGATAAGTGGGTTACTCGTTATAAAATAAATAAAAATGTGGACGATTTGCCAGAACGTGGGACAAAGCGCGCGACTGTTAATCGCATGGATCTAGCAATAATAAACATTTTCCGAAAAAATCCGACTTTAACATTAAAACAAGGCCAACAGCGATTAGCTAAACGTAATATTAGTGTTAGTGTAGCAACAATACGTCGTCGATTACATGAAAATAACATTCAGTGGCGATATATACGAACGAAACCGCTTTTGAAAGAACAACATGTTGGAAAACATCTAGAGTGGGCGCGCGAGAATATGACTCGCGATTGGCAGAACGTGATATTCTCAGATGAATCGTCGTTTTGGGCTTTTAGTCCTCAACGAAAAGTGTGGTCCGTCCGTGGAAAACCAATGCTACAGCGAAGTGTTAAGCACCCATTAAAGGTGCATATTTGGGGTTGCTTTAGTGCGTTTGGGTTTGGCAAATTGCACATCTTTACGGCTAATTTAAACGCTCAAAGAATGACGCAAATTTATAAAAAATGTTTATTACCATCAGCAACAAAGTGGTTTGGTGATGATCCGTCGGTTTGGATATTGCAAGAGGATAACGACCCAAAACATCGCAGCCACCGATGTGTGTCATGGAAAACAGAAAATGGGGTACAAGTGTTAGACTGGCCTTCACAATCGCCCGATGCGAACCCCATCGAAAATGTTTGGGCACTAATAAAAAACCAACTTCGAGGAACACCCATATTTAATTATAAGTCGCTCTGTCGAAAACTCAGGCAGATATGGAGGTCACTACCAGCAGAATATGCGAGAAAACTGGCCTAGACGATGTGAAGCTATTTTAGAAAATAATGGAGACTGGACTCTTTATTAGTTGTGAGCGTAGTAGTATATATATTAATGTAGTTTTTTAATAAAAAAATTTCTTTCTGAAGTGTTTTTTTAATACCGTTATTCCGTACACGCTCTTGTGAAAACTACTGTATACACGAATTGTGAAATTTGTAACAATCTTTCTCGTTACATACCATCTCCGTTTATTACTTCTTTCTACTTACAATGCAACAAGTCGTTGCTATACCACAATATTACTTCATCATTTACGTGCACAATTGCTGCACAGATGAAACTTTTGCTGGATAATATCCAACGCAAGTCGTCTTTTCTTCCCACATTTCCAATACGTAACACTATTGGTTTTATATTCTAAAGTTACAATACCTTCCTCTTTTGACATGCGCTTTTCTTCTTCAGCTTCGATTGCTGCTAATGCTTCCTCCCGTCTAGGGGTATATACTTTATCTACAATTTTTTTCAGAATATGGCCTGTGCAATTGCAAAAATTCTAGGGTTGTATCAGTTTCCAGTAAAAATGATATTTTAAGAAGGATATTTTTTATTATGTCCTGAAATTCGATTTCGTTCGTATTGATAGGTGTTACATTATTATTGTTGGCAATTTCGTAATATCAGCAAACGAATTGCATTTCTGATATTTGTGCCCACTATTTTCAACACTAGATGTTTGCAACGCAACCGACCAATATCTAAATAAAGGAGTCTAGTAAAAGAACTAGTATATATATACAATTAACTAATAATAACAAGAACATGGTTACAGTTTACTCGTCGAATACTACTTTCGGTAAACTATATCTTTTTTGATAAACAATGTTATCTAATGAGATCAATGCAGTGAAATTAAAAATAAATTTTACAATACTCCAAAGCAGGTTGCATTTGCGGTGGATAAAAACTCTCCTCTTAAATTAAAAGAATATATGTAAAAATGTTGATATATTTAATTCTTTTTCTTGCCTGCTTAATAAAACACATTCAAACAGTGTTTGGTTTAAAACCTTTTCTCTGCCTCTTACGGTTAGCGAGTTATACATTTATATATTCCCAAGGTTTCATAATTTTTTGAATATCCTTGTTAGAAAAATACGCAGAATCCAAGAAATACAAAAATTTACAAGAGTTATATTTTACAATATTGAACTTGATGCTACTTCCAGTAAAATTGGAAAGATAGAAAGTTGCTAAATTGATTAAAAACATCACACATTCAAAATTTAGAATAAATAGTCTTGTAATTAAAAAAAAAAACAAACTAAGTATGGCGTAAGATACCCGATATACTTTGCCAACTACTTTTTCAGACGGTAAACAATAAAACAGCATAATCGATCTATATTTTCAGTTCAATGCAAGCAGAGAAAGCTGTAACACCTCGTAAACTTGGATTAATGATTGCGGTATTGTGCTATTAAATTCACGGAGCGAATAATTCAAGCTCGCAAGGCGTAAAACGTGCTTTAAAACCTGTGCAAGACATACGTTGCCGGTAACGTAGCGACAATGTCAACTTTAACGTTTTAAATACTAACGTGTCCATTGAAAGAGTCAGGTGTTTAGTGCCTGGTGGGTTTGCGTATTACTCAATAAACTATGGGAGAATGAAGATATTAACAAGTTTTTATAGTTGCTCGCGTTTGATGAAAAAATCTTATTGCTTATTGTTCTAGTAAAAGTTATTGGAGAGCAGTGGCTATAATTTGAACGTATTGTATGCGATTATACGGTTTATCGTAGGTAAAAGCTGCTATATGTAACCTGTCAGCCTAGGCTGGATAATTTCCTGAATCTTAGATGAATAATTACGTTTGCAATTTCCTCTTGAAGGTTCATGAGCGATATTTTATTATGGAGCATGGTATTTATGTTTTTTTGCAGCACGATTCTGTCCTTTGAAATGTAACTCATCTTCGAAAGTTCTATAGAATTAAGTCATCATTTTACCGAGCTAAAACTCAAAATGTAGGAAGAAATTTGTGATCAAACATAATTACTTACACATTTCCTGAAGTCTAGGGTTAAAATAAGGCCATTGCTAGGTTAGATCACATGCACATGTTTCCTTTGAATTAAACCTTCTTTATGCTCGATTATGATCACGTTGAATCTTGTATCTATGCTTACACCAATATTCACGAGAATGCAAAACCTCCCAATCGTATTAAATTTCCATAGAATTAATTTCATATAGGAATCGGCCACGTAAAATCGCCGACTCTGAATATTCTAGACGATCTCACAACACACTACAAAAAACTAAGTCGATAATATTTGTCTACGCTATGCAGAAGATTTAATTGGAAGTGATATAAAAGGGAGTAGCATTTAACCAGTGTAAATATAAATTCATTAATTATTCAATAAAATGAAGATAACTCCGAGTCGTAAGAGAAATTTGCCTAATACTTTTAAAGTATCCTTATCCTGTATATGTACTATACTTCTCATAAAGGAAATGGTGTAAATATAGACTGTGCATTTAATATGGGCTATATATTTAATATGAACCATGCGTTTATATGGGTATGAACATTTAGAATACTTCAAAAGAAAAAATTGAATGTGACGTATAAAGATTTAGCAAATACATAAGCACAATTACGAATGATAAATCTTGCGATATCATCTCATCCTGACGTAAAAGAATTCTTCGATTGTTTGAGTGCTGATTCAATTTCTTAAAGTGCAAGAGAGTTGATGTTAGACGTAGGTAAGACTAAAACAATTTGGAATGGGAAGAAGTTGTTAAAACTCAACGCGGAAGAAAAACTATATTAGAAAAAAGAGAAGAACCATGAAAGTTTCACTTTATGGTTTAACAAGGATGGGATACAGTTCAACTGTAAGGAATGGAGTAACGTATCAATTCAAAAATGGCATTGCAGGTGTTGTAAAAGTTTACTCGCAGTTCGAAGATCATGAGAGGAAAATTTAGAATCAACCAAAAGAAGAAAACGTGACAGTGAATACGATTCTGTACAGGTTACCGACAGTCGGTAACACGGTTGACAATGAGAGTCCACATACTCTTGAAACGCTCCGTTCCGAATAAATGATTAATTGTGTGCGGTGAAGTTTACTGCGATACTTGTGAATTATACAACCACACATCACAATGATTGTGAATACGATTCTGATTCTGAAGAAGAAAATGAAAAATTTTTACCAACTGACGACTACATAGACATGAGGCACGATGACGTGAGGCAAGAAATACCAAATGATGTAGATACTGCTTGTCTCTTTTTCGAAGGCCGTTTCTCAAAAGATCTAGGTGCGAACTTTGGATCCGGTTGCTGATGTAACTAGAATAATAATATCTTGCGTTAGTGAACTTAGTATCAGATAACAAATTTACAAGTTTCAACATCAATCATTGTGCAAAATGTTTGATATACTAGTACGTATGCCTATATACTTATTTTCTGATTAGAGGATGTAGATGTGTAAATGATGTTTGACGCGAATTTCAAAGATGATTAAAGGTTGTCCTTCTGTTTTGACACATCTGAAATTTCTATACTTCTGTGAATTATCTTAAGTATTAGTATATAAAAATATATGACGATCGATTGGATCGATGCTCATAGCTCCAGATCTAAAATACTCAACATTTAAATTCAAATTTTTCAGGTTTCACATCGTTAAACAGCGATAAAGTGTTTGGATGCTTTAAGCAACCTGAATGGAGTTAATAGCGTTCAATTTGCAATACAAGATAATATCCAAACTAAAATAATAATCCGCTTTGATGCTTTTGGAAGTGTTCCAAATTTCGTCTAAACATTCGAATTGAATTTTGTAGGCAGAAACATGGTACGAAGTTTGTAAAAGCAATCTTCGGTTTTAATTTTGGTTCTTAAACTCAATAACCTACTTCTTTCTATAGGCATCTAAACAAATATTTAACATCCACTGTTTTCTTTTTCGTACCTGTAATAGGAAAAACGCTTTCATCTCTAGACTCATTTAAAGTCACTCTTAAAAAAACAACAAACCCTTCTCAAAACATTTAAAATTTCGTTCATAATAACACAACGCATTTTTCAAAAAGTTCTACATCTTAGGCATCGTGTAAGTTAACGAACATTCTTTATATGCATGCCATCCGTACGTCTTCCCACCGACCAGATATACCATATAATTTTCATTTATTCGAAATATATGCCGGCCACTTATTAAAATAAACCGATAATTATAATAATAACTTCCTGCTTAAATCACGCTCTCTATATTTCGCGTTTAACGCTCTTCAGCAACCTTAGCATTAGCAATTTTATGCACTAGGAGCTGACTGTAATGGATTCGCTAGGAACGAGCTAGATTTAATATTTTTTTTCTGTGGCTGCACGCTGGGAAGTGGCGATATAATTTGCTTAAGCATAAGTCATGTAACGCATTTAATTAAAAGAATTACCGATTCATTGTTGTTGCTTGAGTAAAATAAAGCAAGATTTGAAATACATTTCTCTATTTACACCAATTAAACAAGGTTTGTTGAAATGAGACCGTATTGCCATAAATTCTTTATATACGCTATATTTTAGAATTACGACGCAAAATATACTGATGGCACAGGGAACCCGCAAATTTTGACTGTGGTAGTGGCAGTCCTGTGGAGTTGGTAGAAAGGTGGAAGTAGCGTCCGACTGCGCTCAACTACATCCCGTTTAGTAATCATGGTCCAGTGGGTAGGTTCACAACATGGCATGAAAATATTCTACAGAAACTACTACAGAGTGACAGCTATTCAACGAGTATTCCGACGTCATTACAATGTAATGCAGTATGATCACGTTCCATCTTACCATGCCATCAATACATGGTAAGATGGAACGCATGCATTAGAAATTTCGAGGAGACAGGTTCAGCTCTCAAATGGAAACCACCAGGAGCTCAACAAACTCCAGAAAACATTAGAGCTGTTCGAAGCGTCAGTTGCAAGGAACTGGACACCATCGGCAAGAAAATACACAGCAGCATTAGATGTAAACTGAACATTCGCCAAATACCCCACTATGATTTGAAGTTTCACCCTTGCAAGATTCAAGTTGAGCAGGAATTGCAACCGTTAATTACAAGGCGCGACAGCAATTTTGTAAATCAATCATTGAAAAAACTAATGACGACCCCAATTTCGTTAACAACCTTATAATGTCGGTTGACGTTCACTTCCATTTGAGCGGATGTCAATAAACAGAATTGCAGATATTGGGCAACTGGAAATGCTAATCAATTATACGAATGACTAGTATATAGGTTAAAGATTACAGTGTGGTGCGTCGTATCAGTGCGAGGTATGATTGCACTTTACTTCTTTCAAAAATGATACTTGAAATTTGAGAGGAAATTACTGCAACACCCATGGAAGTGTTTCAACGCGCTCTGCAAGGTCTCAGCATTCGTTTCCAGGAATGCATACGTTCAAGAGGCTATCGTCTTATGGACATTGTTTTTGAAAATTGAAATTTATTGGGGCGACACAATTTGCTTTTTTTGCATAATAATAAAACTTTATTGGTTTTACTTTAGTAAGGGCTCATTCAAGATTTTTCATTTGTTGTGCCACCGTATAAAATTAGAAGACATTTTCCAAACAGGTGGCATTCTAGGTGAGCAGATGCGAATCCAACTGACTACTAGCTATAGGACTACTGCATAGAAAGAGTATTTCTTAGTAAACCTACTACTGGCAAGGAATTGAAGCAACCGATATCACATATCGAAAGCATTCCTGGGAATGTTCTTGCTAATTCCATCGGTTAGAAGACGGAATATGAATGGAATATTAGTGGTCATGTTTAAGTTTTTCTTATTTCTCGTAACTAGATGAAGTTTATATCTTAGGGATATTTGTGAATAAGAAATAAGTTTCCCATGCTAGAAATATTATCTAAAATAACGTACATGCGTACAAATAGATCTTGAAAGATATTCTAAGGAATTTACCAAAAAAGGATTAGGAGGGAAATATTGCCAATACTTACAGAGATTTAAAATCAAGAACTATATTCACATAGGACATTACGCGATAATCATTTTTTTATGATCCATCCGTTAAACGTAGTTAAAAGGAGAGAACGAGCAGCCATCATCATCTAACACACTGACCTCAAATTAAAAAACTCGTTTCGAAGCGCGGTTGTCTCTCCCATACTATTAGCGGAGTTATGCAATCAATTCAAGCACACATTCTCTCCTATTCGCACGTTTCTGTTTACCGCAAAGAACTCACGAAGTACCGGCCTGAACGTCGTGTGTAACTGAAAGGCTTGCAAAAGAGATGAGGCAACATCAAATGTTGTGCCATAGATGAGCTTCATATTGTGACAAAAAATAAGTACAATTAAAGGGTTGATTTTATATGTAAATAAAAGAAATCAGATCCGTAAGATTCTTTATTGTTTAAATTTGAACACATTTTACCAAGCATAATCTTTCTAAAGTTACAAATTCATTACTATGAAACATTACATTGGCACAGAAACTTATTGAACTTTCAAAAGTAAACCACACGGCTGTAAATGTACCTCCATCGGTCATACACTAGATCCTAAGATAATGGCAGAGCAGTAACGTCTCGAAACACAACTTATTCCGTATCATCTGACTTTTCCCCGCGTACGTTTTTAAACTTAAATGCTCCGCACCGATATAAATGCGGAGACCCTATTTTTCGTTGCAGCCCGTATGAAAATCTCGTGATTAACCTGGCATTTGCGGTCAAACGATACTCGTTTAATCTACCTTGAGCATCATAAAGTGTTTCATAATTTATAATGGATGTAAACGAAATTGGAATACAATGTTGCGGGTGGATTACGATTTCGATGTTTGATCCTTATGGTTTCCTACGTCCAAAGGAATAGATGTAGTTTTCTCAATAAAAAAAATAGCTTCTGCTTTCTTTACAAAAATTTAGAATATTGTGGACTGTCTACAAATTTAATAAAACTAATACATCGGCTTATAGTTGGCTATTCTCTTATGTTGACCGGAAATAGTGACACCTAATTTTTAGTTTTTTCGATACAATTTTCGAAAGGTAAGAGATGATGTTCAAATGTAAGTGTTACTTGATACCGGAAGTTCTTTTATAACGCGGTACTGTGCACGAGAGCTGCCTTTGTGACGATGCAAATCTTTAGTGCCAAAGAATATCTAATATACAAGATGACAAACGATGTAGATGGTTAAGAGAATGTGGTTGAACTTTATACTTTAATTTAAGCAATTCGCAATTTTGCACCATCAGTGTACCTACATCACTTTGTTTATAGGTATCTTAAAATCATTAAAAAAACATGTTTACGAGTATCATGAATCTTTCCAATCTACTCGGAAAAAACCTTCTATACAACTATTGAAACGAAAGATTACAACATATTGAAGACGTTTAAACAATTAGCACGACGTTACTTTCACGTAAAATATTCTGCACATAAGAATTGTTTGTCAAAATTTGTCGAACTAGAGGTATAAATTGACCTGCTTCTCAATAGTTTATAATCTAGCAATCGAGATACAATTGCAGCAATTTCTGCCATTTTATTGCTTTTCCAGATCTAACTTACTGTTAGAACGTTAATGTTAGGTAACTCACCAAGAAGTTTCTTCATCATTCACCAAACAACCTAACATCATCTTTTGTATTCGCTTTACCTTTGTTATTACCATTTTACCACAACCAACATATCCTATACAACACACTAAAGGTACTCATTTACCGATAGCTAAAACATAATCGAGGAGGCGGAGGATGATTTACGACCGATCGCCAATTTAATCTCTTTTGTTTTGGTGCTCGGACACATCCCGCGTTATATAACAACGTAGTGGAAGCTGGGGCCGGAGAAAGATGAGATATACGCATCGGTATATACTTGTGATTCTTAAAGCTTTAAAAACAAACGATAGCTTCGACTCTTCACGGTTATCTAGATTCGAATCTCCGAAGCACCGAAGAGAAGCCGACATCGTATTATGGTCTGTAACGTATTGCTAATAGTGCAGTACCATGCGTAATAACCTCTTTTTTTGTCTCGAACCTTTTACCCTCGAGATAGAGAAGCATTTCCATTTTCTCGTAACTTTTTTTTCCGTTCCATCTCTAAAAAGAGGAATAAACGTTTTTACTTTATCGTACGTGTGATGCAAAAGCATTGTCTCTGTTAAAGTCAGGAATATAAAGCGATTGGGATGACGCTCTTGTTATTTAGCATGTAAGGGATGCTGCTGGTAAAATATAGGATGGTGGTTGGAATTTAATTGGAGATTGAACCAGTTCTTCGTCGTGGGTGGCCTTTTTAACGCATGCATGATAAAAAAAGGAAGCCGTTTTTTAATATTCGAAAGTAAAGATGACCTATTAAAATAGGGTTTATATGTCACATTTGGATAAAATTTGGACGCGGTCAGAATAAAATTATCCAATTGATGCATAAATTGATGTGGATTCTATTATTATTATTTTATTAATAACCCAATTGAGAAATGTGGCACCCCAAACTTTGAGGGATTCTTTCTAAGGAAATACACAAAACCCAATATTCCTGAAAAATTTATAACTAGAAAATAGGGTTAATGATACAGTTATTCACCACTTAAGAAATAGAAATTTTTGTTTTCCTTGCTTTTATCTAGAGATTGAAAACAATTACGTCATTGTTGTACCTAAACGAAAGAGAAAATTATTGAAAACTACCCATTTTTCTGTTCTGTTTTTCAAACTTCATTTTAAATGGAATGTTCTTGTACAATTTTCACATTCAACACCAAGTTGACTTCGAGTTATATTATTGTTATACTTATCTGAACTATACCAGGCATTTGACACAGGCACTCATTAGATTCTCCTATCAATTTTAAATTACATTAGTTCCAATGAATCTGCTACTTTCTGACTAGTTTTCTGCATGCACCGTAGGGTCGGTCATTGGCCTATTCTATTCTCGATTTATACACTACTGGCCATAAGTGTTTCCCCTCCCTTAAAATATTAGAAACTAGTCATAAAGTAATTATAAAATTAACCTTTATTCTGCACTTATACAAAGAACTGTAACAATTACAAAAACAATGTGCTTCTCAACTTGCAAGATAATCATAAATTAACTTAAATTTGCAATTCATCAATGTCCACCTTTCGATTTTATTACTGCCGCACATAATCTTGGCGTTCCCTCAGCGTATCTTCTAGTTGCGCCCAAAATACTGTTATCGACCTTTGAGCAGATTTTCGAAGCTATCGGTCGAGTTCCTCCTACAAAAGCTCGATCGGATTAAGATCTGGACTTTGGGCAGTTTCTGTCTTTCTGCACTCCAATTGTTCCAAATAGTTACGGCGTATCTTTGCAGTGTGTTTTGGATCATTATCGTGCTGAAATACTAAGTTTTCACCGATTAATCGTCTTCCAGATGAGATGGCATTCCTCACCAAAATCTCTCTTTAACCTTCTTTTCTAATGTTGGCCGAATCGCCCACAGAGTTACTGCCGAAACAACCCCAAACCATTACCTATTCTCCTCAATGTTTTGGTGTAATACAGGATTCAAATATTCTTTCCTCTTTTGGTCTACGAACAAATGTTCTTGTGTTTGAACTAAAGGTGAGATATTTAGATTCGTCGGTCCAGAGCACTTTCTTCCAATCTTTCAACATCAATTCTTTGTGTTCTCACACCTATGCTAACTGTTTAGCTTTGTTTGATTTGTATAATAACGGTTTCCACATAGGAATTCTTCCATGAACAGCACCTTGGCGCAAATGCCTTTGTACCGTAGTGACTGGTTTTGGCCGCAAAATATTCATTTCGGCTGTTTTTCTTCAGTTTTGGTTGCTCGTGATTACAATCGCTTGATCTTCTCCTGGTGTTGTAATTTTTAGCCGTCCGGGTCGGTCGCTGTTTATTGGGAATACCGCCACTTATTTGATGCTTTTTAATATTATAATCCACCGTTCTACGGTTTAGTTTTAGTAATTTAGCAATTTCTCGACTACTTTTGCTAACGTTGTGATATGCCACTATTTAAGCACGGGTTTCCACAGATAATTCTTTTCTTGCCGACATTACTTTAAGGTTACTCACTGCTTTAAAACACTTTGCACAAATTCTTCACTGCATGCAATGCAAAAGCTGAATGCAAACTAAATTTATCATTATATTAGAATGCCCATGTCGTCTATTTTCAGCTTTAATGACTGTCGTGATAAACACTTTCCAAAAACTGCTCTTTATCTAATCCATTTACCTGAACGTGCCTGATCCCCAAAAAGAGTCATTTTCGATCTTAATGCCAGTCGGCTTATTACATATACATAAAGCATTATAGTGTAGAGGAATTATGATCTGTTTCGTGCTTACAGTTTAATAATATAAATATTTTTTGAACAATCTTCAATTATGCAGGCGGGTAAACACTTATGGCCGGCAGTGCACATATAATCGTTTTTTTCCAGATTTAATTGTTGCAAAGCATATGTATATTGTGTATATGTGTATTGTTCAAGCTCTGAACGCTTAAGGTCAAATAATATAAATCATAGTTTAAATAGTTAAAGACTCTTGGCATTTTATCGACTTTATCGAAAAAGTAATAATATTGAAAGCATACAAATTAATGAGTCTAGATGTAATAGCATTCTATACTAACATCCCAACAGAGTTAGCGACTCACTTTGTCAAAGAAACATGCAATGAATTAGAATACCGCATTAATTTATACATAGATGAAATTTACTAAAGTGCAATGGTTTATTATAATTTTACAAGATAGCTGACACGAACATACTCCTACCTAATAGCAGTGCGAACTATTCTGTATAGTAGTATAATGGGGACTTAATTATTGATGAAGGATGCAGATTATATACACGATCTTAGAGTTCAGAAGGAACAAAAAACAATAACAATTGATAGAATTATGATAATAAAATTAGTTCATTTGTGAACTTGGAAGACTGGCTAAGGCGTCAACAAACAACTGCGTGAATTTAAAGTGTCTTATCAAATAAACACCATATGTTTTGTTGTTTGTATCTAATACTGCAATGGGTTCTCCCATTTCAACAGCGGTGGCCAATTTAGTTATGGAAAAACTGGAAACAGAAGTATTGGAAAAAATAAAAGCACCAATCCCATGTTTTGAAAGATATGTAGATGATTGCCTTCTGAAGAACTTGAAGAACGAAATGGTATATTAACTATGTTCAATTCTTTTCCACCTCGATTGCAATTTACAGTGGAAAATGAAATTCAAAATGGGCCACCGAGCCGTTTATATCAGAAACATATAAAAACTATATAGCGCTAAATCCAAAATATTCAAAAGTATTTAATATAACATGTGCCATAAACCACATAAACCACTTAGAAACAACTTTAAGATCTAAAGTAGTTCTTTTTCATTCTAATCGAGATTAGCAGTATTTTGAATGTCTTTCATGCGACAATTAAGAATATAGATACTAACATCAAAAGCTCTGATTTATTACTGGGCAATACGTTTAGCTATGCGTTAATTTCCAATTACATTAAAAACGCTTACTTATATTTAAAAAATAGTTTTTGTACAATGGACATGGTTTTCATCAATCTCACTTTC
This sequence comes from Trypoxylus dichotomus, assembly GCA_023509865.1. NCBI lineage: Eukaryota > Metazoa > Arthropoda > Insecta > Coleoptera > Scarabaeidae > Trypoxylus > Trypoxylus dichotomus. The sequence continues at coordinate 28,721,554 of CM042081.1, forward strand.
ATTCTATAGCAATAGCTAACATTGCATCTTTTAAAATTGTTTTACATTTCTGCGTTCATAATCGTTTATATTTTCCGAGGCATCGTATTTTAACAATTAAATCTGTTAAGTGTAACAACAGTAGCTTCTAAACTTCTCCTTGTGTTTGCAGTACTTTTTTTAGCTATATTTCCTCTTTATATAGTATTATTGTTATTGTAAATTCGCAATACTATAATATTATAACTCATTATTATTGTTTTTATTATTATTATCGTCGTTATTTATTTATATTTATTATTTACAATAAAATTTCTTGAATGAGATTTTCCGAATTGTTAGAAATGGCATTAACAATTATATTAATTTAAATAATAAATTCGAAAATATTCGTTGTAATCATGTAAATTTCTACATTAGACAATAAATACAGTTCAATTAAAAAATATAGTGTGAAATGCTCTTTAATAATACTTCCAAAACCACTTCAAATTTTACTGTATTAATTTCTTTGTTCTTCAGTAAACAGAAAGGAAACTTGTTTTTTTCACAAAAAAAAAGAAACAGTATAAACTCATGCAGTTGAATTAGAAAGCTAAAAACCACTGAATATACCCTTCACTTAAACTAATTTTATCCTCAAACAAAAAGAACGTCGTAAAAACACATTTCTTGATCTAGATAGTATTTTTTTGTCCTCTATCTAATTTCGAAAAAAAAAACAACTAATTTAACTCCGCTTTCCATTTCATTTCACTTACGAAACGCTCGTCGGTCATTAAATTATTATTAAAGATATTAGAGAAGATTACGCATCGTTGAAGACAGGTTACAATTACCGCATTTAGGAGAAAACATATTTTATATACAATTACTCGCCGCTGTATGCCCGGCTGTTTCTTTTTGCGGCGCTCACCGCGGCAGGTGAAAGTCGAATTGTTCCTTTGCTCGTTTGAGCTTGGGATGGGAAAAAAACGGCGATCGCTTAACGACCGGTAGGAAGAAAAGAAAATCGTCCGATGGTTTCGCGAAGAGGATGGATGGATATCGCATTTTTCTCTTCCGGGTATCTTGCGATGCGTATCTGTTCTATTACTTCCTTCTCGTGCTTGCAGATCTGATTCGAATGTATGTATCTCCTAAAAATTAGGAATTGCTTTCGTACGAGTTATGGCAGTATTTGAAAGGAAATGAAAGGGAAATGATTTGAATGTTTCGAACCAATTAAGTTTTTGGAAAAGCAAATGAATATTTTCTTGATGCACTTTCTTGCTTAGGTTACTGTATAATTTACAGATTTTTCTTTGCTTTATACGAAGTGACGCTTTGATAAGGGAGAACACATTTTCAAATAAAAATGCGATATTTCTAAATTATGTCATTTCCTTAAAGAAAAAAAGTACAGAAAATTGTATACTAGATGAACAAATAGAGAAACTGTTGAATGTCATACGTCTTCAGAGTTCTTTTTAGACACACTTTTCTTTTCATAACCCTAAATATTTTAATTCATTCTGAAAATGAGAGATAGTAATGTGATAATTTCGAACAATTTTCTGTAAGCACACCGCAACGGACACTCTTGTGAAGATTCAACAAGTTTGTAAAAGCGGTGCCTTGTTCAGTGTGCAGATTTTCCGGTGGTTCAAGGCACTCTCAGAAGAGTGAAATTCGATTGAAGATTGAAAGGTTTTCAACAAAAAGAGATGATGAAAATGTCTCCTGAATTCGGGATCGCAAAAGAATTGAATTAGACTTCCACAGCTGAATTGAATGATTTGAGAATGAGGAAAATCTACGTGAAAATGGTTCCGAAAAACCATATACATGATCAAAAGGAATAATAGGAGGGAAACATTTTTGGAATTTTCGCACCAGATTACAAATGCTCTCATCTTCTAAAACATGTGTTAGTGATGAATCTTGAATTTTTGAATATATCGCAGAAATAAAACCCCAGAGCCAGGAATGACCTTCTCTAATCTCACTACAGCTAAAAGGAAAGCCAAAATGAGCAAATCAAAGATCGACGACATGCTGATTTGCATTGTTAATTTTCATATGTCCGTAGTAGTCTCAAGAGCGAAACGTAAACGAGCATTTTCATTGGGAAGTTCGAAAAAGGTCTTTCGTGCGAGATCGAACATAAAACACCTGGATACTACATTAATAAGTTTTTAGCAAGTAAAAACATTTCTCTGGCGTCGCAGCCCCCTTATTCAACATACTCTACTCTTTGTAATTTTATCTTTTCCAATTTACCTCGAACTGCACAATTTTTATTTGCTTTTGCCCTTAGAGCAGCTTTCTATAGAGTAAGAAGAAATGTTATTTAAAACAAAGAGTAGTCAAAACAAGTATAACAGCATTTATCAAAGTCTTATACGAGAGCAGGGAAATCGATTGTTTCCAGCAGATTCTGGATGTATAGTTGTTATTGTAAGAATGTAAGAGGTACATTCACATACGTACAAAATTTCTTGAATTCTCTCTATATGTTCGGAAAACTATACTGTTTTAGCTGTAAGTCAGAGCTGGTTACCTGAAGGTACTTCTGATTCCGAATATTTCCCGCAATCTTACATTGCTTGCAGGCATATGCGACAGGAGACTCAAGAATACATTAGAAAAAACTGTGTTGTAAAAGTTCAATTTTACAGCTTGTGTTTCCATAAATTACACGTTAGAATCTCGATTTGTACATAGATCTTAACATATTTTAAGAAAAAGCATTGGAATTTTCAATACTTGTAAAAAGTATTGCCTAAAATACTGGACTATCAAAACAAAAAATCTTATAAGTAAGGCACCGCTCTAATTGTTTTTTCTTTTATTCCAGTCACGACTCCGGCTCCGCCCCAAAGACCTTGGATACCATTAACGAGACCTGACAGAAGCCGCCCTACTTGTAAGTAACTCTCTTTTTTTGGCACTCAATTTCTCTCTTATTTCATTGATAAATGCAATGTCATAAAAGGTAACGGTGCAAAAATATCGCCCTAGAGAATCCCACGTAATATGTTTTTTTTTTCTGTGAAAAGGTACTAGAAATTGCTGTAAAGGATCAAATCTTAAATTACTGCGACGTTCTGTAATAAGTGATGCATAGTCAGGTTTTAGGAATAATTATTCATGTGAAGCTGTTCTGTTGAATGTATGTAATGACTTGTATAGTAATACAGATAAGCATTATTGCAGTATTTTTAGATGTTAAGCGTGCGTTTGAAACTACAAATAGAGATTTATTTCTGAAGAAAATGTATAAGATTGAACTCAGAAGAAAGATTCATGAGCTATTTAGCTCATACTTAAGGGATCGGTTACAAAAAGTAAAATTCAAAAACATTCTAATAGCGAACAGATTAATTATAGAGATATCACAGACCACTGTATTCGGGTCACTTGTGTTTATATTCCATATCAACCATAATTGTGAGCTGTGTAAAACATTGTGATATAAAAATATTTGCAGAAGATGTAGGCGATATTCTATGCTATACATTTGGTGTAACAATTTGATAGACATGGTAGATATAATAAAGAGCGATCTGGTTTCAATTTACGTTTGGTCGTGTAACAACAGTGTGGCGATGAACCTTGATAAGTGCAAATAAAGGATGTTTTTTATAGAGGTACGGAACTTTGAAATGGAATAAAACAAAGATGAATTTTTTAAATTGACATCAAATTTACTTTATTCGATAGATGATCTTCTGGCATTATAATTTAAATATGACTTCCGGCATATGACCGCCACGGCTGGCTCGGACGTAGTCTAATTTGGAGGTCGAATTTTCGATGACTTATTCCAACATTTGTGGCCGTATATCGGCAATAACGCGGCGAATGTTGTCCTCCAAGTGGTGAATCGTTTCGGGCTTATCGGCGTAGACTACCGACTTCACATAGCCCCACAGAAAATAGTCTAGCGGCGTTAAATCGCACTATCTTGGGGGCCAATTCACGGGTCCGAAACGTGAAACTATGCGGTTACCAAACGCTTCCTTCAATAAGTCAATTGTGGCACGAGCTGTGTGACATATTGCGCCGTCCTGTTGAAACCACAGCTCTTGCACATCATGGTTGTTCAATTGATGAACGAAAAAGTCAGTAATCATGGCTCTATAGCGGTCATCATTGACTGTAACGTTCTGACCAGCATAGTTTTTAAAGAAGTACGGACCAATGATTCCACCAGCCCATAAAGCACCCCAGCATACACTTGAGAATTACCATCACTCCAAATACGACAGTTTTGTTTACTGACGTATCCATTCAAACAAAAGTGAACTTCATCGCTAAACAAAATTCGCTTATGAAAATCGGGGATTGACGGCAATCTTGTTTTGAGCCCATTCACCGAATCTACGCCTTGCTAGGTGATCGTGTGGCTTCAGTTCTTGCACGAGTTGGATTTTGTAAGCACGCAAACCAAGATCTGTACACGATGGCGGATAGATTCATTCAGATCTTCCTCTACGCTACGCTCTACAGCAGCAATGACTTCTTCTGACTGTACGATGTCTCTGTGGATGCGTATTATCATTTAGAGTAAATTTATTATGTTGACCGTAAAATGGACGTAGTGCGCGGTACGTATTTCGAACAGAACCATGATTTTCAAAATAAATTTGCACAATTTCGAAGCGTTGTTCAGGCGTCAGTCAATTCATGTTGAAATGCCAAACCAAACTAAACATAAATCACTTGACACCTGACAAAATGCCCGCCAGTTAAAAAAGTGTTGCCAACTTAAAGTTTTATACCTCTATAAAAAACACCTTTATATTATTCTTGGCACTGGTGGCGTAATATGTAAGCTACAAGGTGAAAATGTAAGTATTACTTTAAATGAGCAAAAAATTAGAGTTCTAAAATACCATGGCGTAATAAAAATTTGATGAAAATTTGAACAATAACGAACATGCGAACTACATTTAAAAAAGATGAACAACAATTTAATAACAATTTAATAATGTATATGAAATTGCGTAAATCTATTGCTGTACCACATATAAATTGCTGTTCGGGCCTATTGTACAATTTGTTTGAAGAAAGGGTGCTTCCATTGCAAAAAGTGTAAAATGGGGTACAAATAAAGTAAAGCTAAAATTAGTTCCTATACATAACATATAGATAACTTTCAAACTAGAGGCATAACAAATTTCTGTATACATAGGTAATTGTCTTTTGTCTGTAGCTAAGATTAGTGTATTATATCATTATTTTCTCCTGGCAATTCGCAGGTATATTTACCGTGATGTGCTATAACGTACTTTGTGATAAATACGCCACCCGACAGATGTACAGTTACTGCCCCAGCTGGGCGTTAAGCTGGGACTACAGGAAGAAGGGAATTATGGAAGAGATCCGGCACTACAGCGCGGATATTATCAATCTACAGGAGGTCGAAATGGATCAATTCTATAACTTCTTCCTGCCGGAATTGAAACAGGACGGCTATGCGGGGATCTACTCCCCGAAGTCCAGGGCCAAGACCATGGCGGAGAACGAGAGGAAATTTGTTGATGGCTGTGCGGTGTTCTATAGAACGGCAAAGTAAGTTTTTGTTAGTTTTCGACGGGTAAGAAAAGCATTGGCATTTGTTTCAGGTTTACTTTGATCAAGGAACATCTAGTTGAATTCAACCAGTTGGCAATGGCTAACGCCGACGGTTTAGAACATATGCTAAACAGGGTAATGCCCAAGGATAACATTGGGTTGGCGGCGCTTTTGCAAACCACCGAAGCTGCCTGGGAGAATGGTGAGTTGGATTTCGGACAAACAATCCGTTTCATATATCTTACTACAACGTTTGCATTAAAGCGCCACACGATTCCGTGACCGTTCAGCAACCGTTACTGGTGTGCACCGCTCACATCCATTGGGATCCGGAATTCTGCGACGTCAAACTGATCCAGACGATGATGCTCAGCAACGAGCTGAAGACGATCCTCGAGGAGTCCGCCCAGACGCTGCGCGCTAAGGACAGTGTCAGCATCGAGCCGAGCAACATCCAGCTGGTGCTGTGCGGCGACTTCAATTCGTTGCCCGATTCGGGCGTGATCGAGTTCCTGAACGCCGGCCGGGTGTCGCAGGATCATAAAGACTTTAAGGACCTGAGCTACAAGACCTGCCTCGAGAAGATACTGAGCTGTGATAAACCTAATGAATTCACACATTCCTTTAAGCTCGCTTCGGCTTACAGTGAGGATATCATGCCTTATACCAACTATACGTAAGTCGAATTTCGTTTTAGATAAAATGGTTAGTTAACGTAACTGCGTATCATTATTTTCAACACTGCAAATAGAAGCATTTTTAAAGAGATATTTTGCATAAGATCCACACTTTTGAAAATTGCATACAGAATACTTGTAGCTGATATAGTGCCTAGCATAGAATAGAATTGTATCCGATCGTATTACAAGTAGGGTATGGGCATAGTGACTTTTTTTAAGTCTACGGCATCGTGTATAAATAAATAAAGTTCGCACCGTTTGGAAAAAAAAACGTCCTTTTTTTAATATAATTATGCTATTAGTTTCAAAAACAAAAAAAACCTTGATGTTTGTTATTGTATTTCTGGCGATTGGTCACGTCTTCATCAAAGCTACATCGTAATATCCAAAAAATATATATAAGGGTTTTTTAGAATTCGCACGCAAATTCTAGCGTACAAAGAGTTAATTTCATTCAATTAAAGGAGATATTTTATGTATATATCTAGCGTCTTCCCAAAAGACAATAAATTCATAATATTGGTGCTGATACTGATATTCTATTATTTTCCATTTTTATTTAATAATCTATTTTATTGTGTTTTTATTTCCTAGTTCTCTAAATTATCTACCTGTATTCATGTTATGTAATTAGCCGATTTGAATTCACTTAATTCTACGACAAAGATTAAATTAATAATATGCAATATACAATTGAAATAGTAGCCGACACCGATCAATAATGATTAGTTTTAATATAATTCAGCCGATTCCAGTACCCCCAAAACATTGAGATAAACGGATACAGGTGATTTCTCATTTACTATAAAAGCTGGATTCAGGTTCTTTGAAACGAATTTGTGTGAACACTTACATTTTTACGCCATATAAAATGGCAATAACGCTTCAATCAAACGTTTTAAACAAGATATCAAAACGTTATAATCATAATTTCTGTTAAGAAAGTGATTGTTCTTCTAGGTATGACTTTAAGGGTATAATCGACTACATTTTCTATACGAAGCATACGATGAAGCCGCTAGGGCTGCTCGGGCCCCACTCCGCCGACTGGCTAAGGGAACACAAGATCGTCGGCTGTCCGCATCCGCACATATTCTCGGACCATTTCCCGTTGCTGGTCGAACTGGAAATGTTGCCGACTGTCTCAGCACCAATCAATGGCATCATCTCTCACAGGTAACGTGGAAATTACGATTTTTTATATTCCTAAATGACGCTTAACAAAAAGACATCTCAAAAGCGCCATCTGTTGGTTCCGCTTATTAGAAACTAATTTGGGAGTTTTGCATACAAATTGTTGATGTTGCGCTTAGCCATCGAGTGTGTCTAACAACGCATCGTGTCTTGTTCTCGATATTTTTACAGCGAAATGTGATATCCAGAGACGAATGCGTTTATAAAATCAATTGGGCTACAGTCAGTTCTTGTTTTATACTATACAATAGCGGAGTTGCAATATAAACTTAAATAGCTTGTACTGTGGTAAAATCCCTAAAGCTCCGGGTCGAATTTTCCAGAATTCTTTATACCTCGATACCTCTAGCTCGTAGCACAACCAAACAACGAGAGAGCGTGCAACACATGTGCTCGACCCTAACAGAATTTTGAAAAACAAAAAATGATACGCATCGCTTAGATTGGAGTATACAGCGCTGTGAAAAAGAAAACAAATTAAAATCTCGCACGTAACACTCTGACTGTTATACTCAATGTTATTCATTTTACATACTATGGCTTCTAGCTGTTGTTGTGGAAGGATTGCATTTTTTATATCATCCTTAATGCGCAAAACTAAGTATAGGGAAAGTTAGACATATCAAACTTGCGAATGACTTCCTGATATATTCCAGAAGGGTAATGTTAAAATAGTAAATTGAACGCCACAACCGAACAAACATACCAATTCTACACCACGAGAGAACTTGTTATTCCTCCGATTCGGAAAACACTGATATATTATTCAAACTTATAAGTACTGAATTATCACAATCTCCAATTCTACATAATAAGGGGATTCCGCCATTCTACTAAACTCGAGGAATTACATAAAGGGCGGTTCAACTCCGAAGAAGATCGCAAATTTATGAGTGAACAACTACTAAGCATAAAATCTAATCCCTTTTTGGGATTAGGATTTATATATAATTCCTTTATGTGCGTTTATGCAATAAAATGCAATAATTGTTATAAAGTACAAGTCATAAAGAATCGAGTTACCATACCTATGATCTTCCGCATTTTGTCTTTTCATTTTATCCGCTACTTATGGAATGTCCTGTATACGAATGCTTTTGCTTTGCATAGTGACAAACCCTGATTGGCTAGGCCAAGCATCAACAATCGCTATGGGAAACGATCACTTTTTAAAATTATGATAGCCTTTATTTTACAGGTAGCACCACGTGATACCTAGTAAATAGCCATTATCGCCTTGCTGTCATCACCGTACCTGGCTGGATCATCCGAGGCAGTACTGCTATAACTATTATTATTGTAACGATAATAACAAAAAACTACTCATTATCATCGTCATCCTCGTTGAGTGTCGTCGTTCGCAACAGCAGCAGCAGCGCCCTCTCGCGATTGCGCGCTGTTACCTCCTCCTTTATCACCACCACCTCTTTTCTCCCTCCTTCATCTCACCGACTATTATTAAATAAATACGCGTTTTTTACGTCATCACACATTTCGGCTCACTTGGTACCTGACGCCAAAGAAAGAAAGAAACAAATCGATCGTCCAAATGAAGAAATAAAAACAAAAGTAACAAAGAAAAACGAATTCTCATAATGGAAACTAAACAAAACACACAAATTTAGAGACGTGCGATTTTGTTATAAGGAAAAAATCCATCCCTTCGCTCTCACGTACTTTGTTTTTCCCCTTTTATTTGTGCATTTTTTTTAACATTGTTATCCCGTTTGAAGTTGATATTCGTGTTTTTCGCAATTTTTTCCCCGGGTCAAAATTTTTAGTATTTATATTATGAATGACGCATTTTATTTTATTTCTAACGCAGAATATTAAAAAAAATAATCAAATACAATCAATAAGTAACGTTAAGGTGTCAAAAAAATGGATGAAGTATAACATTATTTGTTATAACGACAAAAAAAATTGAAAAAGTTAGGTATTTTAATATTGACGAACAAAAAAGAATTAAAAATAAACGAATAACGCTTTTATTATGTAATATTTGTGAATATACATAATGATATAGTATAATTAAAGAAAATATATATGATATATTATGAAATGGCTTCTAGACAGCTGCGACCGATCGTGCGACAAGTCGCAGAGATTTAGTTAATTCTACATCCTCATTCTCGTGGGTAACCACACACATCAGACTAATCCACCCCTCATAAGCTAATGGAATCAGCTACATCTTCACCGGAACTTGTCGTACGGCAAATCGCGCCATCTCACGGCCGTTTTATTCAATGTACATTTTTCTTTTAAAAAACGAAATGAAAACGGAACGTACGTGTAGCAACTTTCTTAAAAATGTTACCCTCCCACCTTCTCATCATTTTTGACAATATACGCCTAAAGTACACTAACCTCCACGGATATCTCGATCTTTGTTTCTAATTATTGTTTCTTAAAATATTCACTATAAATGTCAAAAATTGATTCTAATGTTTATAGCGCGCATTTTATGTTATTACACCCTCCCCCTTCCACTTTTGAAAATTTCCTATCGAAATGCAGCATATTTAGTGCGATAATTGTATTTTGTGTATAATGATTGTATGTTGTACAAAAAAAGCAGACGAAACTAAATCTGTATTTTCGTATATTTTAATTTTTTTATTTTAGTTTTAATTGTTTGTCACCCCCATTCCGATTATTTTTTGCACCATCAACAACAACCTACTTTTTCTGTTTGTAGCGTAGATTTTTTTATGTTTTTATGTATGATATATAATATATATCCGTCTGTATTTAATATATGGATTTTTTTACATTAATATAATTAATTTGACCAGGTTATAAATAAACGAAAAAAACGTTGGCCAAAGTATCCTGTCCTGAAGCGTTCCTTTTTTCAGTGTAAAGAGTGTCGATGAAAAATTATTTACATCACTTGACAAAGGAACACGCTGATCAGTGTGCTGTTGATTTCTTTGACTTAAATGAAATGTGTTTCCCTATCTATTTTGTAACTGTTCCCCCCATGCAATCATTTGGGATAACATAATTTTATTAAGATAAAAAAATCCCGGTTTTACATACAAGAATTTTCGACAAACCGCTTTCTTAATTATGCGGTATTTCTAACAAAAGCCTTAACATCATTTATCTCTGAAGTAAAGAATATTTTCTTAAAACATTAATAACAAAATATATGTATTATGTAATTCTCTAATAGGCTACAGAGTTGTTTCGGCTCGCCCTGTATATTGAATATAATTCCTGCTATATCGCTAATTTTAGTATATCATTCTTGGAATAAAATATACTTTTGGAAAAAGTTATTCCACATGATTGTATACTCAATATCCTAGACAAGAAGGCCCCATGACGTAACCTTGAATATGTGTCAGTTCTAAAGAAAGGAGAACTTATTTTTGACAAAATAAGAGTATCAAATTGTTAGATAATTCCTTCAAAATTCCGAAAAAAAAGGAACAAGTTGCTTCGTTTGTCCGTTATTTATCGTTATATTCGTACATATCAACCGCTAAGTGTTTTGTTTTAATTTATAAGTAGGATAGAATTCCTTACGCAATCGATCAAAAAGAGTAACAGAGGCATATTTCGCGCGGTCGTCCTGTATCGGCGACTCGATAAAGTAACTACGACTACAACCTTTTTCTAGATTTGCCAAAATCGAGCAGGCCATGAATTTACTGATTTAGTTTAAGCTTAATGTTCGATATAGAGCTAAAAGGCTAAAGGTGGTACGGCATAGGAATTTCCCAAGAAAAACGCATGTCAATTTTCCAATGATAACGTGATTTTTAAAAGCTTTTTTGTGTTTTGCGATATTACCACCTGTTCTTGATTTAGATTATAGTTTGTATTAGTGGTAATAATTTACAATCGTTATTGAGAAGAAAGGAAAGCTACATACTACCGATTTTGTTATGTTTATATTCTATTTGCTGAAAGTATCCCTATGTAAGACCTATGTAGTAATTATAATTGATATACTTTGCAATCTTTCTTCTGGTCATTAGATTTGTATGAATGGATCTATTGAAGCTTTAACTTTTTTGTTTTTTAAGAGAAAATAGTTATTAAAATATGATATGCTCCTCCCTCCCCCTTTTAAGCGTAGCTAGCTAATCTCTTTGAATAATACGGAAATGACAATTTGATTACCTGTAGTATCTCCCTTTTATGTTTTTTTTTTTATTTAGATTTTTTATAACCCCGTAAACTTATCTTAAAATTTCTTTGTACAAACCCTTTTCTAATTAAGTTAGGTACTTAATTTAAATATTTTGTTTAGAATTTTAAATGCGAAATTGAACTCAAAAGGAAAGAAGACACGATGAAATGGCTTCCTTATTTCCCTGTTTTAAGTTTTAATGGAATATAGCATCCCGTGATATAGATTGTGTTGTTCAGATCTCAGATTTTATTAACTTTCTTATAGTAATTATTATTATATTATATTGTAATGATTGCTTGTTGTAATAATAATAATGGTATTCACACTGGAAAACGGTTTCTTAAAAATATCATTGCTGTAATTCTGATTTCGATGATTAAGTTTTTAATAATAGCTGTTCTCGATTTGAAAGATATTTATGTACAATAGGAGATAAATAATTGAATACATTTGAATCATGAAAGATTTAAGGCTATTTTTATTTTCTTATCCTAGCAATGTTTAGTATCCTTATTGCATTTCTTCTTATTGAATTGTGACTTTCGTTCTTTTATGTTAATACTACTACAGACTCGGAAAGTAAGGAAAATTAGTATGCCACAGCGAAGCACTTTTCGGCTGTGGTATCACAGTGCTACTTTACACAGAGACACGTATATTTCCATTTGATCATTCAACTAAAACACCTTCGAATGCAAAAAGAAAGAATAAAACTAAACCAAGAATTAGGGCAGAAAAAGGAGAAAGAAGGCTTAAGGTGAAGTGCAGTGTACTGATTGATTTTTTTGGTTATATAGCAGAATAGTTGTCGGTCCCCGATTTCGCTGAAAATTCTTAAACATGCACAAATCACTAAATAAACAAAATATGAAGAAATTTTGCGTCGGAAATCATTCCTTTTTAATAAAATGTGTTTATTATGACCGGAAAAAACACAAAGTAGACAATATATTCATAAGCATTACACATTTAATAATTTTTGTGGAATTAATGATATAATCATCATAATTATAGATTTTAACATGTTTTGGAAGACGAATTTTTTGCAAGAAACCAGAAAAAGATTGGCTATTCTAGGATTTGTCTCCAAACCGTCGATACATTGTCTTGAACACGGACAATAGAATAGACTATATTTTCATATTCCCCGTAAAAGTTGATGTCATTTCTTTTAATATTCAATTTTAGAGGGATTTTCGTTTTACTTTGAATGTGTCAACTTTTGTAAAGATGTGACAGAAAGCTTCAAAAGTAAAAAATAGTCGGAGATTGAAATAAAACAATCATTTTCAAGTTTAAAGTCAATAAAATTTATTTGACAAAAAAATAAAGGAAACTTATTTGTACAAATCAAAAAAGGTACGATTCAGTAATCACATTTAACGCAAATAGATACAATCTAAATGAATTAGAACATCGGTTACGAAAATTATTCCCAGATTATCATTCAATAAATTTCTCAAAATCTCTTATATTATTTAAGTAATAAGAATTAATTAATTGAAGTTCACAAAAGGTATAAAATCACAGACTGCACTTCTAAATCATAATCTTGATACGTTTACAATAAATGTGAGATCTTTAAACATGATCTAACGATTTTCTGTTTCGAAATCGTCCTTTCTAGGTTCTTCTAAGTATATTGCCTTCCTTCTGATCTTCTCCTTTGGGTTTTTCATGAAATAAGGTCTATACGACTTGTCTGTATAATTCTGTATTGGCTTTTCTTTGATATTTTCGGATTCCTTATATCTGGGTTCAGTTTGGTTGCTTGTTCTCAAGTGTTGAGGGATTGTACCATGTTTGATGTGTATCAATCTTGTATTTAACACCTCACAGTCAATTTGCATCAATGGCACAAGATTGAGTTGGTCTTGCGTCGCATCTTCAACAAATACCAATGAGATTTTGTACGAATCAAATAACTGAGTATTTATACTTACTATTTGATATTACTGATGGCATGATCAAAGACATTTTTGGTCGGCTAGTTTTATTGTAGTGTAACGCTGGTAATAACATGTGATCAGCGCTAAAGGACACCACATAGAACGTATCGTCCTGCCTGTTAATAGCTTCAAAGAAATCCGAATAGATATGTTCAAAACTCGGTGCAAACAATTGCAACTCGTTCGAAACTGCCTGCTGGTATCTCCTTGACTTCCTGCCTAATCTATAAATAGAGGACAAGATTGGAGTATTGACAGTATTAACCTTGCTCCTTTTGCTTCGGTTTCTCTTATTTTTGTACTGTGATTGTTTAGACTGCGTAAGATCATCGATATAGAATTCTTCCGACATGTTATAAGGTTTCCCAATCCATCTAGAATTGTTCGGCTACTCAACTGAACTAGTAAATCCCTTCAGAAGCTTACCTATGTAACTCTAGTGCAATCCTAACATTTTCGCTTTGATTAACATACATTGGACACATTGGCAAGTTCTGATTCATACTGTTTGATGTTATATTGCTTATATTTGATGAGGTGTCTTCCAGTTCTGCATTCCATAATAATGATCTTCCGTGGTGGGTGCTTAATTGTGGTAAGTTTCCTTTTTGTGACTTCAATAGAGTTTGGGAATTATGTAACGGGTTTCTACAATGGAAATTAAAAATAAACAATTATATAAATGAAAACGCCATTTACCTAATGAAATCCATGTTAAATCCAATTGTAACCAATACCATGCATAGAATTAACGTTTTGGTAACCGTTTGTGATGGAACACCTTTTAATAATGATGAGACATTATAACCATTCTTGATTAATGTGTCTTTAAGTCTCGTATTCTCCTGCAAAAAAATTCATTTTCCAACATCATAATTTGTTTTAGAAGCAAGTTATTTACCAATTTAAGTTTGTCGTTTTCTTCACTCAATTCCTGCACCCTCTTTTCTAAAGATAACAAATACTCTTTCTTCTTCTTTCGAGATAAATTTGCCGATTCTCGATTCTTTATCATACGTTGTTGTCGTTTAAGCACCTTTGGATCGATATTTTGCCCAATATTTATGGTCTTTGTATCATTAAAGACAATGGGCATCGATATGTAACCATTTGTGGTATTTGCAGAGGTTATGCTGGTTGTAGCTGGTATTGCAGTGATTTGAGGTATTGTAGTTATTGTATTTACCGGAACAGCCTTAATGTTTTCTAGTACGACAATGTTAGGTGCTTCACTTCTTTTTGGAATAATACCGTTACACGTAGAGGTGATAATTTTTGCTTGTTTCAATGGAATTTCGTCCGTTACTGTTACTGGCGGATTCCTATTCTTGTTGTTATTCGTTACAACACTTACTTTTTTCAATAGGACTTTTTTGTTTTTTATGTCGTGTGGTAGTATTTTAATGTTTTGTGTATTTAACTAAAAAATTGAAATGTTTGAAAACAATTCAACATTCCCGCATTTATTCTTTTTTTAAACAAAAGCTGAAATATTCAAAATACATACATAACCTCAATATTCTATTGTTTTGATCAAGAATATAACCTCTAATAACATGTTAATACCTTCATATAGCATTTATTGCAGAAAAACCAACTTACCTTTGGAATATTCTCATTTATTAATTGTAAATCAAATGCCATTTTATCAGCGCTATTATTAGGTGATACAGGTGGAGTATCAATAATCATTATTTCTTCTTTAACATCGTATCCCTTAGAAACTATGCTCGATACGGACGGCGTTGGTGATTCTGACTTTACGCTATCAGCAAGGAAACATTCTTGGGATCTTGGTGATTCGTTTCCTTCGATTTTGATATCAGATTTGAGGTTAGGAAACGCTTCCGGGCCCCATTGCGTAAAATCGACATGTTGCAGTTCGTCGAATTCCTTATTGAAATCATATGTAACCGCCGAGCCGGGGGGCGTTATTTCCGATAGGATTTCATCCGGACTTTTATCAAAATAAGAGGTTAAAAGCCCTAGATCATCGTCGCTCGAATTTAATAACAAAGGGATGTCTAAGTCGGACGATAAGGTTTGCAAGAAATCCTCATCGGAATGTATATCGATATCTATGGACACGCAAATAAATGCGTAGATAAAGGTAACTGCTTATTAAAGCCGAATATCGTACCTGTTAAAAGGGAATCGTCTGTGGACGATTCTGGCGAGCTCTTAAAGTTGTACGTTGGGAAATCATCAGTCGTTAGCATATTTTAACGGAGGCAAATTACAAGTTCATTGATGAAAATTCTCTTCACCGGGGCAAAACGTGTTTTTAACCAAACTTTGCTGACGTTTTGTGTTGTAAACGAGTCATTTATTCATTTATGACATTTCAATGGTACACGTCAATTTATAAATGAAATGTGACAGTCACTTTGTGAATAACAACATAAAATCACTGTTCAAATACGGGTTGAAAGCTGGAATGTGTGAAACCGTAGAAAAAATAGCAAATACAAATTAACTTTCTCCAGTTATCTCTTTAGTGAGATATGCAGTTTATCTGATATCTCGATTAAAAAACGAAATGGGTTATATCCCTTACATGTATTTTCTCGATCATTCCGGATTTTTCTATAGTTCATCAGATAGTCGCTATATGGTATGGTGACATATATTTTGTCCGTCAAAAGAAAACTATGTACAACTATATCCTCAATAACATGGTGGTATGTCGCCTATAACAGCTCTTATTACTTTTTGTACAGTGTAATCAGAAGACAGAATAAGTTGTCAATTCGGAAGCAGATATTCATAGCTTGTTAAGTTTAGAATACCTTTTGTTAACATTTTTCTATAGCACATTACTTTTGCCATTAGCATACTGGTGATCTCATTATATTATTATATATATCCATACTGTTATATATTTAAGACCTCTAAACTTAGAATAACTCATTATATCACCAAAGACAAAAACGCTGTTAAAAATACAGGTTCTTCAATGGAAGAGACGAAAACGCTAACAGACGGATAATATTTCTGCCTACCCTGCATTAGATTAACATCATGTCAACTGGGTTTTTGCGTAACACATTGTAATTCCGTCTCTGCTACTCTCACCATGTTTAACGTTATAGTTCAAGTGAGTCTTTCTTGGCGCTCACTAGTGCCAAAAGAATGAAACACTTGTACGCGTACAGCTTTCCAATCCTTTTCATGAGCAATACATGGATTGCTAGTCTCGAGAGGGTGCGCACAAAAACAGTGCACAGGATAACTGCACACATGACTGATTTCTCAGTCTTACCGTAATGTGTTGAACAAACAACCGCTCGAAACCACACTAGTAGAAAGAAACATATCCGTGTGGTAGCGTTTTTTGTCTAGTCACATTCTTTCTTGTGAATGATTTCACAAATACCATGAGAAACTGTATTTGACAGCGTTTTTATCTTTGGTATTATTTTCTAGGCATTTTAGATGTGTTTTTAACTCATTACATATTCAACCATCATTTGTTTAAGAGATAGAAATGAAATTTGTCTTGCAAGTTTTTGGGTCATTTCCCTGGTAAAACAATTTAAATAATTTGTCATTATATAAATACGTCATTGAAAAACGAAAATACATGATTTTCTATTTCAGCACAAATTGTCGCGTCATTAGTTTTTGAATACGTTGTATATGAAATGAGAGTGTATGGAGGTACTTCACACAAAAAAGCCCGCTTTATAGGCGAACTTCAATTTTAACAAATATAAAAAAGAATTAATAATCGAATCTGACAAGTCTCCCTTTAGCAAAATGGAAAGATCTAGTTTTATTAGTCTTAACTCCAAAATATCTTGTGGAGATTCCTTGGTAGACGCCAGAAAAAAATATGATAAATATATTTAAAACAAAAACTTCTTTATTCTTCCAGTCCAAATATTCATACGTAAGCATGTCATTGAACTTTTAGCATCCCATTTAAAAGGTAGACAGTGTTATCTTGTAATTAATAAACATCTTCAGTTGTGTTATTGCAGTGTATGGTGTCTGCGTGTATCTATGCGAGTTTGGTTGGATGGATGTATTATGTACATTTTGCATTTATAGGCCCCACATGTATAACTTGTTAGGTTTTTTTTAAATTCTGACGTTTGAATCGTAATTGATTTAACATTTTTCAGATTAATGTTCTATATAATTACACCTTTTCATTTTCCATATTTTTTTATTTTATTTCCAAGGCACCATACATTTGTACTACATATGGGTTGAATTTACTGTATAGTGCAGGCGCGATAAGTTTAAAGCACGTCATTAACGCGACGTCATATATAATCAAATGACGTCAGAAATATGCTATGCGACCACAAAAAGAAATTAAGTTTATTTATTATATATTAAAAGTTAAAAGTTTTATATAATAATTAAATTAAATTTGAATGGATAACGGTTGTTCTATTATGTAAAAAATGCAAAAGAAATAGTTATTTACTTAATTGATATATTTCCCATATTGCAGTGCTTTTACATAGCTGTTATTTGGGAAGATATTTGATGAAACACGATGTTATCGGTTATTATTGCTACGGGCATTTTAAATGTTGACAGCTCGTAGAGTAGTATCAAACACTTTCGGCATAATTACCATGGAGAAATGAACAACGAAAATTTTACAAAACGGTTTATGATGCAGTTGTTGCCAAATATAAAATTTAATTCTATGATTATTATGGATAACGCTATTATTTGGATATATATATATATATTGGATCTAAAATACACCAGATGTTAGTTGGAAAAAAGGCAATATACAAGAGTGGCTGGCAAATAACAACATTTCGTGTGACCCTAGTATGTTAAAACATCAGTTATTACATCTAGCTGCATTATGAATGATATTGAAGAAAATTAGCTAATTAAAAAAATTGTAAATGAATAATCCATTAATATTATTTTAACTAGTTTGTTTTCGTCTTTTATGTAATTTCATTATTTACAGCAATTGTGATCCATAATCTGTTCTTTTATTTATTTAATTCGTAAATAATTTAAAGTACTACAAATAAAACATTATTTTTCTGCAGTCGAGATATATTTACTTGTTGCAGTTTGATTGAACACTTTTACATATCGTCAGATGATTCTTACTAAATTCTGTAGTGCAAATTATTAAAATTTTCTATTTGATATACCATAACAAGTAAGGTAGTAGAAGTTAGATTACATTAGTATGTTAGGTTAGGCTTGAAGACGAGTTTATCTGTGTATTCGGCAACAGCGTAAAACCTGACGTCACGATTGATGACGTGCATTGGAACTTATCATGGCTCTAGTATAGACATGAAATCTTTAAACTTTTTAGCTTAAACACCACACTGACTTCTTCACTAAATTCCAAGGATCGTGACCTAGCTTCATCATCATACCAACATATAGTTTCGAATTACGCGCAAATTTCAAGTCATGTTACAATAATACAGCTTTCTGTAATTTTAGGTTTTCTTCTGAAGTATGGGAGGTAAACCTGTCTTCTTTATATTTCCAGTTAATAAAATTGAAAAATAAAATAAGGGACCTTTATTTTATTTTCACTTGCTGTTAATACATTGAAATAAAAAATTTAAATTCCTCCCTAATTTCGGCTACAATGATACCTGAGAAGTTTTGTGAGAGTTAAAACATCCAGATATCTCACAGATAACTTTTTTCCTTTGAGTTAGTTGTTTGGTTTCAGATGTGACGTGGACTGGCACTACTAATTCATCAGTCTGATTTAGTATATAAACATTCCTTGTGGGGAGGAAGAGATAAAGTAGAGACCTACTTTTTTCGATTACAACGCCATTATCGATTGTAGTTTCAACTTACATTAAAAATTTGGGAAACGAGTGTGATGTGAGGGACGTGGATTCTTATCAATTGCTCTATTACCTGAACACATCCAGTAGTGGGACTACATACCCACAGATGGTACGATAACAATTATTTAATGCTCATCAGCAGATTAAAAATTTCAGCGAATTAACTTTGTATACCCTTCTCAATTCGCAGGAGTAAAATGAAAAGTCGCGTTTACACAATGGAATTTTTCAAAGCCAGTTTTTGGCAGCAGTTTTAAAACTAGCTAGGATTTTATATGTTGTAGTTACGTAATTACTATTACAACGCAAATTTAGGGAGAAAAATTAAATATAAACGCACTCACAAACATACACGATTTAAATGTCAATCAGTTGTAACAATATGGCGGTCGGCAATATATCAAATGTCGCTTGTGTAATTTCTTCCGCCAACATGCAGCTTACTTTTTGGCGCTCCAATTTAAAAACACTCTTCCGAATTAAAAAATAGAGTATAGAAAATAGTCCACACTACATAGTTGTAAACATACATGTAAAAATTAAGAGCTAAGTCATCTTATATTTTCCGATTATAACATTTAAGGAGGAGGAGGGATATCCAATTTATTTGTTGGTACGTAAAATTTTAAGGGATTATTGTAGTATGTATAGGTAGAGAGCGCTGCTTAACGAGAGATATACTCCGTGTATATAACACGTACTGTAATACTGTATATATACAGTACGATGTTAGGTTAAGTCATATCCGAATTATTATTAATAAAATATATAACAATTATCAGATAGAATGTGTTGTACTGATAAACGTTTCACAAATAGAGGGTTCGACACTCGAAAACAAGATAGAAATATATATGAAACTTGTACGCACCGCGTTACCAATCTTAAAAATTAAATATGCAAACGGAATCACAAATATACATCAGTAGTGAATCCAGTTGGTGTGGTTCAGTAGTCTTCCTAGAATATATTTGTATCTCTCCGCCGCCATTCTCTACTAGTTCCCGCAACTGATTCATTCATGCTTACAATTAATAATTCTTTTCTATCATTCTCTTTTCGTGTGTTACGGTATGTTAAGCCTTGTGGAGGTGTTACCCCAATGCGCATCTAAATCACATTACCCCCCTGTACATTTTCTCAGAAACATGTACGTCAAATAATTTTATTAATCAGGCTTATGCTAAATGTTGTGCTTTACTTTCATAGTACTGCACAAGAAAAGACTAACTTCGCAATACATTTATTTCTGTATCATTGAGAACAAAATTCTTCATATACAACATCCACAAAATGAAAAAGAAGCAATTTAATTTAAAAAATAACTTGTTTTTCTTCTAAAAAAAGAGAAATAATTATGAATAGGATCGAATAACAATGCCATAAACTCTAGCTTTGTATATGTATATATATATATATATATATACATATATATATATATATATACATATATATATATATAATTTTCCTCTTTTAAGTAATTTAATTTGTGTTTCTCTTTTCATCTTCTGTAGAGTTCGGCTTGCATACATCTTGCGAATCATTTTCTTCCACGACATCGTCTCCATCAATTTGTAATAAGCCCGAATCGATTAAACTCTGATATGATAACATGTCGCTGCCTTTCTTATACAACTTAACACTAAGTGGATCATCCGTAACGATTTCGGCTGTCTGACACATGTTTTCCACTTCGCAATACAATGCCATGGTGTTCAGAGCTTTTTGTCGATCCTCTTCTTTTGTTATCTTGATCCCGTGGATGATCGCCATTTGATGGTCTACAGGAATCTCCAACCAGCAATCTTGCATCTCCTTTACATGCTCTTTCTTTACACTTTCAAAATTTCCGAAATCTACGAACCAAATATATACTTCTTCATCGCTAAGTTCCTTAATAATTTGCGCCCTATACCAGCCACCATCCTCTGAATATTGCGCTATACAAACTTGTCCTATGTCGAAGCTCTTTAGCGGTGATTGCTCAGGGACGAAAAAACTGATCTCTCTAGACATTTCTTCAAATGCTTCTTTCCCTTTTTCAAATTGTTCCGTTGCCGCTAACTCGAAGACGATTTTATTGTAATCCGGCACGTTTATAATGACGATATCGAATTTATCGCCTGGCTTAAACGAAGCGAATAATGGAGAACGTTTGTAACTCAATTTGACGTTATCAAAAGTGACATCAAGTTCTTTCGTTGGGGTTGCACTAACTATCTTTTCGTCAAGTTCTTCGGTGGAACAAGAGTCTTCGATTATGACGTCATTATCCGATTGGTTATATATGTTGTCTAGAATCGAGTCACCCACAATAACATCTTCACTACTCGACGGGGCTGCTGGTTGACTGCCCACAATCCTAGATCTATTAATTCTCGATAGATTATTGGAATAAGACATGATGAATTCGTTAATGTTTAAAGTTCCAAGTTTTACAATAGCCGGTGTTGGTATTCCTACAATTTGCTGGGTGGTCAAATGAATATTGACTTGTTTATCCACGATTTGGGCATGTAATATGTCCAGGTCGGACGTTAGCCATTGGTTCTGCCTGGGAAAGATGCCATCCAAAGTTATTCGATTTGCAAAAATTGGCAGGTCATAGTAGAGGATCTCTTTGCTCAAATCCTTTATATTACAATCATCTTCGTTGCCGTAATCTACCATTACCACTTTTATAAGCGAATCAGTTACGTTCAGCACTTTACCTCGATACCACTTCCTATTAGCGAAATATCTCACGCTGCACATCTCGCCTGGAGCCCAATTAATGTCTATATCGGACTCAGATCTTGAATCGAAGTATTGAAGCATTTTCTCCTCCATGTCCTTAAGTAAAGGTTCCATTTCGATGTCATGTAGGAAGATTTCGCCTACATCGTTGACGAAAGTAGGTACAGCAGTGAATTCTGTGCTTTTAAACGGTAAAGGTGCCATCCAATCTCGGATAATTTGCTCGGGATATTGTTTTTGTATTTCGATCAAGTCGTTCCAGTCAATCTTCGATGAAGAGGACGGCTTCAAGGCACCGGCGACCGAGCACGAGGAAGCGGATGATGAACATTCATGATCTTCTGTTTCGGTACTAACAGATTCGATAGATTCTTTATCATCTTCCTTATTTTCGCACGTAGTGGCATCTCTTTGGGATGAAACGTCGTTATCTTTTGTTTTCTCGTTGGTTCTTTTCACAGTCGGTTTTAAAGCTAACCCATTCTTAAGCAATAACTTATTTACGGAATGTAAGATTGTTTTTGAGCTTTCCAGAGCGCCACCTGGTAAGAACTCAGTGTACCAGATCACTACAGGCATAGATTTTCTTTCCTTATCAATAACTCCTTTCCTAGCTAAGTATAGCTTGTCGTTTTTCCCCAATACATCCTGCAGAAACTCACAAGCCATTGCTGACCACTTGTCGGTACCTCCAGCTGGCGTTATATCCGCTAGGTGGCAGCGTATTGCGAATTGGGGTTCTGCTGTGAATCTGGCGTCCAATATCCCTAATTGTTTCGCCTTCACATCGACACTTATAGCGCTATCGCTTAGCGATACTAAATACTTATCATTACTCAAAACTTCCATGATGATTCCTCTGTAATAGCGTTTTCTATGATTGACAACGCAGGTGTGACCTACTTCCCATTGCACTGGCGCAGTCATTCTATTCTTTGTGTAGAAATGCTTCAGTTCCAGTTGAAATTCATGCATTTTCTCCTTGTTGTCCGTGAAAAATACGTAGATAAGATCGGGACTTTTGGCTGATATCACTTCAATGGGTTTCTTCCAAATATGGTCAGATAATTCCTCGTCAGAGTTAGGATCCTTAGCGGAAGCTTCTTGATCATGGTTTGTAGCCTGGATGGTCTTCATCATCGAAATCGTGAAGCTTTCATCCGAGTCTTTGGGAGAATTGTAACCTAATTGAGGCCAGTCAATTGTAGCTGATCTAAAGAGGAAGATCAATACAGCGTGTACTTGGAATAAGAAATTAAAATCCTTACAAGTCTCCAGTAGAGTCTGCAAATCCATTCTTCACCAGCATAGCGTTAAGGCAGTGATGGACATCAGGGAAGCATTCGAAAAACACAACTTCAGGAGGGTTTATAGTTTCGCTGATGACCATCCTCAAGATCGCTTCGGATTTGATATATTTGGTGAAGAAATCGACAGAATTTGGCGGCCACACTTCGCTGCCATTAGGCGGGATTACATGGGTCATTTTCACTAATTTAGCCTATGGAAAAAAGATAGTCAGCGAGATAAATTCAATCTATGAACTGCTCTAACTCACTTGGCAATCTTGGGCGACAAATCGCCCATCTAGCTTGCGAATTTGATCCCATGGTACGCAAATTATCATCCCGATATCTACTAGTTTGGCTGTAACCATGCCCCTACCTTCTGTACTTTGGGTAATGACACCTCGCCTCCAACCAGTCGAAATACCATCTGAATATAGAATAGCAACAACCATTTCTTCTTTCGGCGAGAAGATATAGCCTTTCTTATTCTCTCTGTAGAAGGCGTCCATGGATTCGTGTAGTTTTATTAAGTCATTTTTTGAGTTTTTCTAAAGAGAAAAATATTTAATTAAGACAAAAGGCTTTTATTACAACAATTTATCGTTAAAACTTACCAAGTTGACGTAGACATTATAAGGATTAATGGCGTAAGTAATAATTACATCAACACTATCCTCCTTTCTATATTGTTCAATTTTGTTATACAACTTCAAAGATTCCGTATTCTTCAATTGCTGAAACATATTCAAATTTGGAAATCTTGAGATTCAAACAATGGAGAAAAACAAATTACTTTCTTAATTTTATCTAAATCAGTTGGATATTTGCAATAGGGAATCCCATAACCCAAAAATTTTAAAGCATCTCTGACGGAGGTATCGCAATCTGTAGTTATTAGATCCACTTCTAAGGTATCAGCTGATATCTCGGTGATTATCATCAGTAATTCGTTGTTGGCGATGATCTTGGTCATCAAATACACGGCTTTGCTGTCCCATTCGCCTTTCGTTGGATATAAATCGAAGAATTTGCATTTGATTGCCAGTGGAATCGGTTGTTTGAGATCTGAAGGAAGTATGGCGATGCTGAAACGAGAAATTTGGAATTCTATAAATATCTGGCATCATTGATAAGATTCTGCATAATACGCGCTATAATCAAAACTTACTCCTCTCTTCTAACCATTGTTGTGTTGCCGTAATCAATAAAATAAACCGAAAACATTTTTTGTTCTGGGATTTCATCGATAACTCTACCACGGCACCAATGAGTGACGCCATCTGACATGTATCTGACCAAATATAAGTTATCTATAAAGAAAAGGTTTGTCTTTCTTTTTTCTTGACAGATAAAATAGTGATATTTACTTAGTTCTGGGATCTGAACCGTGATTATTGAATTACTTCTAATGTGTTTGTCAATATTTCTCGATAACTTATTCAAAGTCCCAGACAGCTTAAGAAGCTGCACGTAGAAACAATCAGGTGACATTAGATGGGTAACCTTCACAGTTTCCCTATCTCCTGCACATTAAAGGAACATCAACAAATCCACCAGAATTGATCAAACACTTACCTTTTCGAAATGACGGCGTTTCAACGATATACCGTACGTCTTTTGGTCCGCAAAGTTTTTTCTGCAATGGTTGGTGAGAAGCAGCAGAAGATGTCTGTATCCACTTTTCGATAGAATCGGCATTTATAAGCTTCTTGGATCTTAATTTTTCCCTCCCTCTATTATCGACCGAGTCTTCAAAATGGAAGTTATCAATATTGCTACTTGATATGGAGAAATTATTACCAATGAAAGAACTTGCTGAACTCAGCATTGAATTTGATATGCTTTCAATGTCGTCATCATTATCTTCGTAGTCCGCAGGTAATTCCTCTCGAGGAACTAAGGTATATACGTTAGATTCTCTATAATTTAGTTTGGCTGATTGGAGTAAATCTTCAATAAGAGTGTCTTCAAAGATAAACCTTGTAAACAGAATTATTTATGAAAAAATTAAAAATGATGCAACAGAAGAAGAATTACTCCAGATCTGAGTTGTCTTTTTCCTCTTTTTGTAGAAAATAGCAAGCAGTGCTAGTGATTCCCTCCAGCTGCGTCTTGATCATACTAATGTTGATCTTCCTGGAACCATCTTCACCATCAATGATTTCCTTACCGACGCGTATGAGGCTGGAGATACTTCGGATGTTCGAGGTTAAATTTTCTTGGATTGAAAACAAAGAACTTCTATCTTTGCTTCTGACCCTTTGAACTTGAACTAGTAATTCTTTTTCCAGCATCTGAAGCTTAGCTATCGCATTCTCGATCTTTTTACTGATCTGTAGTTCAATGGAATTATCGGACGCCAAAGGTTTGGAGGGTCTTTGAAGTAATCGACGAGTTTTCTGTTATCAAAAAAAAGAAAAACATTTTCAATTTTTCTGCATTGATATTAAGCTGAATAGGCAAATATCTTCTTTTTGTTTTAATATGAATGTATATTTTATATTTACGCGGTTAGAAAAGTACCTATTGATTGCCTAAATGAATTAAATAGTAAATACGCAGTAGAACCTTGATAATCCGGAAGCAAATAAGTGGTTTATTAAGTATATTTATCAATTTAAAAACTTTAAAGGCACGCCTCTTACATGTGAAAGCCTTTCTGCTTCGATTTCTTCCTTATTGCTTGTTTGGTTTTTATTCTTGATTACATCGGTTTGAAAAATATCGTTGCAAATACCATCATTAACTTGGTCGGATTCAGAATCTTGAACGTCTAACGTCATTTGTTTTCGGCAGTTCATCCATTGTGGCCTACAGTTTGTTCTATAAGATACTGCTCTGTCAATTAAAATTCTTCAAAAAGGATTAGATGTGATAGATATTAGTAAGGATTTGCGATAATGTAGTTTTATCTTTTAAATCACATATCGATTCGTTAGCTGAATAAAGGGAGTAGAATATTTGCGGTAAAAACATTGCTTGAATGGATTTATCTTTAGTACATAATGCTTCTACATCGCGATGTCCAGGCGCATTATCTAAAATAAGCAATGCCTCTCATTTTCATTTCAAATTCAGGTGGAACCTTTTACGAAATCCATTGTAGAACACGTCTTGTTTTGGTCTGTTGGACTTCTCTTAAATGCTTTCGTTTTAGTTTTTATCTTTCTTAACAGCTAGCAGTTTTAACTTATAACCACCGGAGCCACTGACACACGGTATTCTTACTCATTTCGCGATCTGGTACCGTTTCTTCGCTTCGATCTGCGAGAGCTTTGTTTAGAAGGTGTTTCCAAAACACTCTTGGCACAAATGTAGACCTGGTGAGCTATTTAATCAACTTTTGCAACGATTGATAATTGATATTTATATATTCCTATGTTTTGCTTTAAAATCGCCATTTCCAATTATTTATTGATGAAACCACTTTCCATAATACCTCACCAAATGTTTGTTTATTTATTATGGGCCCCTATGTTTTCAGGTACTGCTAACATGGCTTTGCTGATTGAACTAAATACGTTTATTGTGTAAAACAGAAATGGATATTGCAATTTAAGCAACCTTTCAGATATACCTGCTCTATTATTACCCCGCAACCGCTTAACATTTGATTATGTTTCTCTCTGCACACTACATTTAATAACACTGTAATAAATGTTACCAAAGGATATGCAGTAGCTTCTAAAACCTGATATTGATGTAGTAGAGTGCTTCTAAGTTTGTAGCACTTGATCAACCAAAATGTGTATCATAAATTGCTTGCAACAGCTTTCCTCAACATACATCCGATTACATGTGGAAAAAGATTGTTGCCGATAACCTTAATTAACTCCATTGCATATTTGAACAGTTCATCTTCAGATGCGCAACAGATAAAAACCTATCATTTATTTCTTAAAAACACTCTTGGTTTGCTAAGGACGGGTGAATTTTTTCTTATATTATTATAATATTTTTATTTGCGATGTAAGTCGCACGTTTTGGTAGGTATATTTTGAAACAATTTTCCATACAATATTTCAAAAAAAAATATTTGCTGAAATTCATTCTTCCATCAAATGTATCTAATCCAGTTTGAGTAATAGAATGAAAATTATGAACTATCTTATAATGCTTATTGTGGAGAACACTTACAAATCGTTAAATTCCACAAAAACAACATTGCAGAGATATTTTGTTTACATCATGACTATTTCGCCACATCTAGTAATAATTTACCCCCGCTTTATCGTATTCTGAAACTCACGCGAATAGCTTTAACTCTAAATTCATTAATACTACTGATATTTGCAGATACATACCGCATACTAAAACTAATGATATACGTGTAGATAATAAAAATATTTTAATGTTAAAGAAATGTCTACCTGAAATTACTGATTTATTCCCAGACATCTGAAAACAAGCAACTGTGATGCCTTTATGAAAAATAAATAATCGAACAGAATGCAATCATTTTAGGCCTATCAGTGTTTTGCTGGTTCCTTGAAAGATTAAAAACTATCTACGCTTTATATAGTCCGGCTTTAGACAACATGATGTTATCTTTGGCCTGGACAACGGCGACATTACAGTTCTAATTCTACTTGATTACATTTTACACAATAAATCATCAAGTGAGAGTGGCTATCCACATTGTTCGGTGATCTCCCCTTTATTATTTATTATATGTACTGCTGATTTCTATAATAGTTACTAGTATTGACACACCTCATTTTTGCTGATGATAGCCAACATTGTGCTTTAATGGTAGTAACATGCAAGCCTATCGTGCGCAGAAGATTTCGCGCACATTATCATTTGCATGACGTAAATAAAGTTTTAAGTGTTCAATTCATAAAAAAATTGGTGAAGAAATTGGCGAAAATAGGTTCGACATTGAGCAAATCGTGAACAGGCCGACCACGTCGTCACCAAGTGATACAAGAGTCAGAGTATCTGTTGGTGAAAATCCTGACTTGTCAATCTGTAAATGATCAAGTAGTTACATTCATTGACTACAACCAAGAAACCTGGGTAAGGAACGTTGGGCTAGTGACTGGCACGAGTTTTTCCAGAAATCTAAAGCGCCTTATGCATTACTCCATTCCATAAGTGTAGTGTTACCAGATACTTTAGTTCTACGATATCCCGCTTAAAATTCAATCACGTACGTTCCCCTGAACATCTCAATAGGATTGGCGTTCTTGATAGTGCTTGCCGCTCATGTGATAATGAGAGATTAGGTGATATTAACCATATTATATTTGGATGTCTTAATTTCGCTAGATACCGATATGAATTCTTTCAAAATTTAAGTAAATTCTTCTTTTATCTCCCTGTTAATACCCCCTTCATTCTGGCACAAAATAATATAGACGTTTATAACATTATTATAGAATTTTTAATTAGTAATAAAACACGCTTATGAAACTAGTTTGCGTTTTGATTTCGCTTTTAGTTGTATAATTCAGCTTCGTTTCCTTTGTTTACCATTCCTTTTGCGGGTTTCCTCCATTTCCGCGGCCCTGTATGTATTGTTTTGATTCAAGTCGGCACGATCGGGCCCGTGTCGTGAATTATGTATCCTTATGCTGTTCCTTTCGTATTAATTCTTATGCTTGACGTTTGTATTTTAGAATTTTTACGTGGCTAAATGACTATTTGTCAAGGCAATAAAAGAAATAAGAAACGTGGTTACAGCAAAACAGGGCGATACCACACACTTCTAATATATTGTTACCAGTCGAGAAGAGGGGATATTAATTGGCTTCGGTGAAGCCCCGATTTGACACCCACGGACATTTTCTTATAAGTATTTCTAAAGAGCAGAGTGTATAGTAATAATCCCAAGTCTATCGAAGAGTTACAGACAAATATACTGGAGTGCCGGAAACGTTATGGTTCACACTGAAGATGGCATTATTTTTACATTATTTGATTTACAATAAATATTTGTTTCTTAAAGGAATTTGTTATTTCATTATTCAAACTTTAAAGCTGAACTTATTTCTGGGACATCTTGTATTTAAGGACCCTTGTTTGCATATTAGTAGTAATAAATCTAACGTAATTATACACGGGGTCGTCACTGTTGAAGTTGATGGACAGATTCTTGGGGTTGTGAGCGCAGCCTAAGAACTTTGAATTATTCATAGACAACAAACTCAGATTTAGATTAGATATAAACAAGTACATTTAAAAATCATTATCTACGGTCGATATCTGGAAGATTCAACTAAGATACAAAAAGTAAAGAACATCTAGATCTGATTTATACGTGGTCTGACAAGGAGAGATCATGTTGCTCATTTGCTAGCTAGTGCTACATGGCCAAAGATACAAGGTCGCAAGAAGCGCGATTTGTCTGCGTTTGTTGACAAAGTTATGGTGATAGGTTGTCTTGCGGATATCACTATTCCAATGAAACCAAAAATTGCAATGATACCAAAAAAAGTAACGTTGTCTTTAGACGCAATGTCAAAGCTTTATTTGCAAGTGAACAGGGAGCTCATGCGAATTAATTAAACCGCATCTACTTTAATTGATTATTGTAAGTACACATCTTGCTCAATTTAGATCACAATGTCGCAATACCAAGTATTATAGGCTACTACTTTACCAAGTGGTATGCATGTTTTTTCCGTTTTTCTTTTTTTTTGTTAAAAAGAAACATGTAGTTTTCGAAGGAAATTATTTTGTTTTTATTCAAAATATTAGTCATCGGTTTCTACACATTTCACCTATCTTTCAGGTAATTCATGGATACCATGCGATAAAAATTGCTTGCCTTTTGCGGCAAACCATTCGTCGAGTCCAACTTCCTCGAAATTGCTGAAGTGCTGCTCTGCGAGCACGTGCTCCTTTTATGCGAAGGGATAATAGTCAGATCGTGGCAGGTCTGGAGAGTACGGCGGGTGTGGAAGGATGTCCCTTCAAAGCGATTTCAAGGAGTCTTTCACTGGTTTTGCTGTGTGAGACGGCGCATTGTCGTGTAACAAAATCACTGCCATATCTTCTGGCCCATTCCGGTTGTCTTTCGATTAATGCGTGATTTGAATTAATCATTTGTTGGCAATAGCTTTGTGTATTAACGGTTTCGCCGGGCTTCAAAAGTTCATAATACACAATACCGCTTTGGTCCCACCAGACAGAGAGCATGGTCTCCTTGCCGAAGCGATTTGACCTTGGTGTTGAAGGTGAAAGCCATGATTATTTCCGCTTTGGGTTTTCAAAATAACTCCATTTTTCGTCATTCGTCACAATTCGACACAAAAATGATTTCTTTCCGTAGCGATGACGCAGCATTTCACAGGTCACTTTGCGATTTTCTATTGGACGTTCATTGAAATCGCGTGGGATCCATTTACCGAGTTTATGAATCTTCCCCATTGCTCGGAAACGTCTGATGATTGTTTCTTGTGACACATGTAATACTTCTGGTAATTGCTGTTGAGTTTGAATAGGGTCATCATCCAATAACTCCTGCAATTGCTCGTCTTCGCATTTTTGTGGTCTATCAAAGCGCTCACTGTATTTCACATTCAAATTACCACTTTTAAATTGTCGAAACTATGTCTCACATGTTCTAATCGATGGACCATGTGTTTCTACCAGCAAACGTTCTTTTTCAGGCACAAAACTCGGAATGATCACTGAACGATAAAGACGCTAGTTTTTCGCGGACTCAACTTGTGAGTTTTTGCAGCTTAAATGTCAATGTGTCAAATTAATACGCTGTCTACTTTACGATGGTGCCATCTTTTAGTTAAATCGGAAAAAACTTGTGCATACACGTGGTATATATTAGGTTAAATTGAACAGTTATGCTAGGCCTCGCCTACAGAGGAAAATAAAGACCATTTATTCTTATGACTATATTTTTATTAACTTTGTTGGGATTATTGAATGCTCGGATTTTTGCATGTTTCGATTATATAGATTACACTGTCTGTAGAAAGCTTTGTTAACGATCTTAATGATCTTCGAATGATATATCAATATTTCAAACGGTTTTTTTATGTATTTCTATTGTATTCTTTCTGCGTTAACCTTTTTTGGTAAAAACGGAAATCTATCAAAAATTAGAATGTATTTAATGCCTCATTAGAACATCTCAACTTGGAAAAATATTTTCTTTAACATCAGCATGAATTTTTCATAGAATCAATTTCTATCCTTCCACCTAATACCTGGTCTACTAAATCATCTAAGCAATAATAATTTCAATAATAAACAATGCTAAATTGATATTGGAAACGTAGTGCAACGTAAAACAACCATCACTGTCGCCCGCCGATAGTTTCCACACGCATAGAGAGGGGCCGACCATAACAGCAGCTTCACTTGTGAAAATTCAGTCGTAAACGAGATGTCAATAACCAAGCATTAACTAACCATGAACAGCTACAATTCTTGTTTTGTGTTTACTGTGATATTCGTTTTAGGATATTTAATCGCGATCGGTAAGTTCTCACTTTCAAAAATTACGAAAATCCCTTGAAAACGATCGAAATCGATCAAGAAAACATGCCAAGCTAAAATAATCGGTTTTAATTAGTAGTATATAATATCTTAATAATAATATTCATGTAGAAGTAAAAAGTACATATTGTTGCAATTATATAACTTTCCGGTTCCAAACGGAAGTTGACTTTGCATTTAAAAGGCCTTACACAATGCGCTGGGCATCGAGAAATTAAAAAGGTACAGCGTAGAAACGTGCGGCACAATCCAATCAACTATAGCAACGGCTTAATTTGGATATTAGGTATTAAAACCGAAATGAACGGTGTATGTTGTTGAGGATGAATTTACTTTCTAAATGTAATGTTCGTAGTCGCTATGTGTAATTTAAGACGACGTATTAGAAATTATCGTATTTAGAAAAAATTAAAAGTATATACGTACGTATTACGTAATATGCTGTATCAAGTGACCAATGGAATAGAAGAACAAAAATATAGAAGAGGAAGGCATAGTAAATGAATTTCTTTTAATGTATATATTGCAAAAATATGTAATGAACATAAAGAGCACTGGAGCTATGACATGCCCTGAAGGTGCTTCGCTAATTAAGAAGAGTCTTTCATTTGTTACTATTCAAGTTTATAATGTTAAATATGGTTGTTATATTTTTATATTGTGATACGAAATGAAAGAGAATTTGATTAGATCTTCAGAATGATTTAGATATACAAACCTTTCATTTAAAACTTTTTGGTGTCAAACATTTAAAATATGATCTTATTTTATCTTACAATTTTAAAATATGTTCCCCTTAAAAAAAATCCGTAAAGTAAACTTTAAACCTAAAAATGAAATCATTATCAGTAATTTCTATATTTCTATTTCATTATTTTATTGAGTTCTAGTTTTATTTCATAAAAATTTACACGTATATTTTAATATTGTAAGAAATTTTAAAATTTATAAATCCAATTTTTATGTTCATTGTTTAAAAATTTATCGAGTGGTTTTGAAAAATTTGCTCTAGCTGGATGTAGTTCGAAAATATCTCAAGCTTCTTTACTAAGTTAATTAATAAAAGGCGTCATTCATATTGTACCGATTTTCCTTCTCAATATAAAAATCACATGGCATCTCTACAATAATGTCATGTTAACCATCATTAAGACTTTGAGATCTAATCCTAGATGCAACACAAAGTGTGGACGACAGAATTCAGATATTACATCTGATTAACAATTGTTTTCAAAAGCTAAATTTTTCATCGGAAGCTGTTCGAGATGAAGATGGAAAAAGATTGTTGCCGATAACCTTAATTAACTCCATTGCATATTTGAACAGTTCATCTTCAGATGGGCAATAGATGAAAACCTATCACTTATTTCTGCAGATGCACAGAAATTATCCGAGCTACAAGAATCATGGAAATACCTTATGGTGGAGGCTGGATCAGAAGACTGCTAGCTTCTTAAGGAAATTTAATTAAAGAACATTTTTTAAGTAATTTGTATTAAACAATTCTCATTTTTTAATGTGTTGCATATGTTACACTTTTCTGTGTCGTTCTTCTTATTAGTCTTTCCCTAAATAAATGCCAAATTACATTTTACTTTGGAATTTCGTATAACATATATACTTATATATATACTTACTAAATTATAGTTGCGTTTTGATATATTGTAGTTCCGATATAATGATGTTCTTTTTTCGTTAAATCGAACTTTGTAAAAATTGTAAAACAAGAAGTAACCCCGATAAACGAAAAATAATTTACGACGAGCAAAACTATGAAAATAAAAGTAAAATTGCAAAAAAATTAAAAATGAGAGGAGTTGGAGATAAAAAGAAAAACAGACCTAAACTTTGATGAAAGCCAATGACCTGTGAACCACAGCTAGGATAATAGTGCTGTCTTTATGCTCAAGAAGATGCTTAATAAAAGTAGAACTGAGAGATCACGTTAGTTGATCGAAAACCTTCTTTGAGAAAAGCAATGGAATTGTGTAAAACCATGCACAAATAGGAGTATGAAAATACTCAACAAAGTGCTTAAGAAATATAGAACTGCGAGATCATGTTGGTTGATCGAAAACCTTAAGAAAAACAATGGAACTATGCAGAATAACGCACAAACTGGAGCATAGAAATACGAAACTGGGAGAACTCAAATTCGAATCTCAAGGCAGAATGAAAAATACAATTCTCAAAGTATTCAAGCTATAATTAAGCCTGGAGATGCTTCTGATTTTATTTCTGGGGTTATATTAGAGCGTTTAGTACTTACTCTTAAAGCACAAATGAAGTAGAATTGGACGTATGTTATTTATTTGGACTG
Source organism: Trypoxylus dichotomus (assembly GCA_023509865.1). Lineage (NCBI taxonomy): Eukaryota > Metazoa > Arthropoda > Insecta > Coleoptera > Scarabaeidae > Trypoxylus > Trypoxylus dichotomus. The sequence goes on from CM042081.1 coordinate 28,755,686, forward strand.
AAGAAACGCTGAAAGATGTTTTAAAATGTCGTAAGTAACACTTTCATATTAACAGTCCCCTTAACACTGATGAATACGTTCAAATGAAATCAAGCTAGAGCAACTATTGGATGAATTTAAATAACGAACATAAAATTCTGCCAAGATCTAATATTACACCATGCAACTTTTCCGGTGCCTTTAAAAGAAATTCGATTCATAGAATCTATACAGGCTGTCCATGAAACAAAATAAAAAAGTATGAAAAATGGAAAGATCTAATTCTATTGGATTTAAACACAAAATATTTGCGAAAATTCCTTCGCAGACGCGAGAAAAAAATGATAAAGATACTTAAAATAAACGTATTTCTCACAGCCGAAATATTCGTACGTAAGCATGTTATTGAGCTTTTAGCACGCCCTTTCAAAGGTAGACAGTGTTATCTTGTAGTTTTTATAACATCGGCAGCTGTGTTATTGCAGTGTATGTAGTCTGCGTGCATGTATGCGAGTTATACCCATTCTGCATTTATAGGTGACACATATTACAATTTCCTAGAGTTCGCGTCGTAATTAATTCAAAATGTTTTGGATTTACCTTCAATATAGTTAAACCTTTTCATTTTCCGTACTTTTTTTAATTTTATTTCAAATACACCATGTATACTGTGTTTTTTTTTTTCGGTAAGATCTGCCACAAAGCGGTAGACACAACGTTTTATAAATTATTATATGCTCATTACAAGTAAATGTATGTAATTTATATTAGTGTTTTTGTCACCTATGCGAAAGATATGTTGGAAATGCAATTACTTTCGTAACAACTTTCTTAGGTGATGTTATTTGATCAAAAATTAAATATATATTTTTTACAAATATGTGTATTAGCTAAAATAGAAATTATAAACATTTAATTATATTCCTATTCACGTGTATCACTATGCATTATTATATTGAATTACCTTCGAAAAAAATTGTATATTTGAGGAGATTGTTTAAACTTTGTATAGAATCTTGAAAAAATACCAAAATTTTGAAACGTTGGGGTTCATTTTGTCAATACTGTATCTAGTTTAGATTAAACAAATTTTACGTTTACCAAAACATTTCCTTAATCATTGCATTTTGTCATCAATCTTTTTTGAAATATCATTCTAATTAACGCATCTTAAGACATCAAAATTCCAAACCACATTTCTTGCACCCAAAGATGCCATACGTAAAAACGTTATAATATAGACGCATAATAAAAAAATATATGTTGGTATTTATTAGCTTGAATCCTTTCCAAATCTCTCGCCTCGAAAATGAAACTAGAAAAACAAGGAGACAAAAAAAAAGATGCTACCTATTACCAAAAAAAAAGATTATATAGGAGTGTCCTAACTTAACAGAATTTACTATCCGAGTCATTTTTATGCAAATTTAACCTGACCCAAATAAATTAATTGCTTGTAGCGTATTCTACAAAAGCAGTGAGGTAAAAAAATATATATTAAAACACCTACAACAGACATTCTATTTCTCACATTTAAAAATCTGAGGTATTATAAACGGGTAATGCAGATATTTTAATGTTAAATACTCCCGGTAAATCTCGCAGTTTAAGCAGGAATGTCTATGGAAGCGCGTGTTTTGCATTAATAAGATTGCCGTAAAAAATTCTAAAGCTGTGTTCACAATATACAAGTTATTTTTGACACGGATGTTATCGCCAATAAATTCCTTTTTATCATAGCTAGATTATCCAACACCTATTAAGAGGTTTTTATTCTTTGTTACTTTAGTTAATTAAATTAATTGTGAGGTATTTTAATCGAATTCTCGATAGTTAAATTTTTATTGTACATATTGAACGACTCAATGCTCAAGTTATTGAATCTAGAAACCAGCTGTGTAGTATCTAAAACCGCATGCAACATAATTACCTACCTCAAGGGGAGATAATTTCGAAAAAAATGTAAAGACTACGAAAACCGGAAAACTATTACTCATGCCAGAGTTGATACAACATAGAACAATGTATGTTATTCGCGTATATAGAATGCAAAACGTAGCCTGAACGTATGCCTGAGGGAAAGCAAATTAATTCTACTAACAAATTCTGTTGTGTGCATTCTAAAGTTAACTATTATTGTAACTTAACGTTGATGCAATCGTTACAAACGCTATTACTAATTGTAAATTGTAATTGTATGATAATGGCAGTGTTTTTTATTGGCTCATACATAAAACACGAGCTGCTACAATTACACTATTTATAAACAACGAACACTTAGTTACTTGTTGAAAATTGGAGATGAATATTTACTTCCATTTATTTAGTTTATAAACTACGATAAACGAGCTGGATTGAATTAGGCCATATTTGTAAGTTTCGTCAATTATCGTTAGAAATTATCCGTGCATACAAAATGAATATTTTTCTTATGGATGCTCCAAGCAATTGAAGCATTAAAGCCCAGTTAATCAAAGAATATACAAACCGGTTCGCTCAAGTACGAGGATGGTCCGAGAAGTACCCATGTTCGGAGGGAGATGGCACTTTATATTAAAATCTACATTACTAACTATGAGTACCATCCTTTAATCAATGTCTGTCGAAGCAATGCATCGAGGGATATTGTTTTGAGAGCTGTTGAAAGTAAATCAAGTTTATGTATTTATGGAATCATGAGAAAAGGGATAATAGAAGTTAATAGAAGTACCAAGCACGTATGATGCCTATAACGTCTAGGCATGTTTAAGCGCAATACAAACGAGTTTCTGTGGTGTCATAACATTGTAAATGCGACATGGATACCATTACATGCCAGAAACCAATGGCCAGAGGGTGAAATGCTTTTTTTTCCAACGAACGTGTATCAAGTAAGGCAAAAACAATTCCATCATCTAGAAAATCATTCTTATGAATGGGATTTCTCCGTTTACCCTGTATAAGAATGTATTGATCAATCGATCCATATTCGCATGTATCCAAATTATCAAATATGTCACTGCACCGCTTTTTGAAGATACTCCGGTATGTGTACATAAGTAATAACGATATTACGATTCCAGACTCTGTGAACGAAACTTGTAACTCAGATTTATTTTTGCGAATCATACCAACCATTGTTAGATTTTTGATAGCAAGTGATCCTTGATTCCTTTCTCCATCATCTCCCAGTTTTCCCGCACACATTTGAAGTTTCCATGCATAGGTACTATCACAAATAGTTCAAAATTTGAGTCTATACCTTCCGGGCTTTGATAGAATGTACTGTCTAAAAGGACATCTTCCTCTGAAGGTTACGAGTTGTTCATCAACCGTCATACACCAATCTGGTACATAAGTGTCTTGCAAAAAGTATTCCGTTACTCTAAACATTCTCTTATTGATTTCCGTCTTTCCTTGGATTATCAAACCTTAATACACGAGATGTGTCTTAAAATATGTTTCAACTGATTATTACGCTAAATACTTTCCTAGCATTATTTCTGCTCCAAAGTGGCGTTACATCCTCGGCGTGGGTTTTATATATACCTATTAGCATCAAAACTCCAAAAAAAATTTAGTTCCAAATAATTGATTATTTTCCAATTTCTTTCCGAAAACAGCCTTTTCTTCAGCATATAATTTCGAGAAAAGGTTTACAAAAGTAAATCAAGAAAGAAGCTATGGCGTCGATCTCCCGATTTGCAAGACAAGTTGGATTTGAATGTGCCCGTAAAACATTGTATTACGGCTATGTGAGGTTAGATGGAATCTTGATACTAGACATGCATCATTTTCTATAATAGACAAAACTAAATGTAGAAAAATTCGAACATATCAAACTTGCAAATAATTCCCTAATATATTCCAGAAAGGTGAACACGAACACCTTTTTTCTTCTGCATCACGAAAGAACTAGTCATCACTCCAAAGCACATTATTCAAGACGATAAGTACTGAATTACCACAAAGTCTCCAATTCCACACAATAAAGGAATTCTCACGTTCTACTAAGTTCAGGAAACTACATGAAAGGCGATCCAACCATAAATTTATGAGCGAACGACTACTACGTATAGAACCTAATCCCTTTACGTATGTGTATACACTAAAAGCCATACGTGTTCATTAGACCCCTTCGGTAGATCACAAAAGTATTTTTATAGTGCAAAAACTATTTATCAGAATTTTTTTTTGCAAAAATTATAAAGTATACCTCCCATTCGAAATGTCTGTGAATACAGGTGCATTAGCTCTACCATAATATAAATCTTTCATTAAGTGATAAATTTGAATTTTCCTTTTAATTCCCAATTAATGAAACAGTTATCATGCCAGCAGAATATTTATTAATCTTCAGGAACAGTTTTTAGAATAGATTAGACTACTGCCTTTTTGCAGATAGAGGTCGGTTTTAACACCTTATTTGTTTGCGTTACTAGGTACAATTTAGTTTTGATTCTTCGTATTTGGGAACATTCCTAGTTCTGAATTAACGCTGTTTTAATATTTCTTATAATACTCATTCCTTTTCTTATTTTTTACAATTTCCTTTTTGGCTATACCTTTAAAGATTTTTGATTTTTAAAGCTTTCGCTTAGGTAATCTGGAGCGAGCTTTCATCTTGAAAGAAAGTTGTTATTTTTGTCTTTTTGGCATGTAATTCAAATCGTTCATTTTCCTAAAGCATATGAAGTACCAACTAGTAAGTAGTGCAAAAATATTTTATACTGAGCACTATCGAAACATTTTGTATACACTCTCAAACAATAACGCATATTACTAGAAAAGCTGAACTGTAAATTCTTTCTTTCAAATCTATCATTTCATCACAGAGTATCCATTGTTTTTCTTTTATTGTATATTCTAGTAGGATCTATTGCAAAATAAATTATCAATAAACAAGGAAAAGAACAAATTGCAAACAAACGCAGTAAAAAAGTATTTGGAAAAGTATATAACAGAGATGAACTCTAGGTAGCCCCATCTCTCATGTTTTTGCAACAAGGATGTTAGTACACAAAGAATTTCTATAATCAAACACGACTCACCCGCGGTCACGAACTATGAAACAAACAAAAAGAAATATCACAAGAAAGATGATCCCATATTTGACGTGACCCACGAAGGATGAATCAGCCTGTCCAAAAAACCACAGAACAATATCCTTGTTTACATTACAGCTTAGAAACAATCGAGTGTCAAAAAAAAGAAACAAAACAATAGACAATCGCCTCAAGTTACAAAAGCGCCTGAGCTACATCGTAGACAATATATTTTTCGTACACATATTCTGGTCGATAAAGGTATTAATTTCTTTTTCCATTCATTGCTGACGTTCCTTCACAGAACACATTAAATAAACGTCGATCTTTTGCAGCACATTTACTAGAAGAAACTGGTTAGCCTTGCAAGTTAACAACGTACGTGTGTATAATAAACTAAGTGGTATCATCATCATCTTCATTATAATTTAAAAAGACACACATTCGCGAAACAACAATGGAACGGATTAGCGTGCATATACACAGTTATTCACAAGAAAATGCACTTCGGAATTATTTAAAATGTTAGAACAAATGTACAATTTTATTTTATCTTAATAACTAAATAAAGATATATGCATGTAGGTTACCTAGTGTATATAGTACGATCTCCTTTTGATTCAACAATTTAATAATAGAGTACTCAACCTAGTATGGTAATTTCTTTTTTGAATTTAGATAATTTTTAATAGACTGCCCTCCATGGGAGCATTGTCATACACGTGAGTCTTATGATGGAGCTATTTTCCGTAACTTTTCAGCCTTTCACGAAAGTGTCACGTTGTTGCGTAGTTTAGTTTGAGTGGCAGTCATTTAAATAGAACAACTGTTGTGATTTTACAACAATGGAAGAAATTGAATATCGAGCAGCGATAAAATACTTGTTTTTAAAACGAAAACGAACTATGAGATTAAAGTGGAACTCGCATGGGGCAATTCTGAAACCACAAATTCAAAAAATTATAAAACTTTGGAATCATGTAAGTCACATATAAGTATGTACTATGCGTTTTCCTCTGTGGAAACACTCCCGAGTGCGTGAAATGAATTTTTGAAAATTGGAATTTTCCATTCTACCTATGTGCATAACTCATTAACGGTAAGAGGTAGAGAAAAAGCTTTAAGACAAAAATTGTTTGGTTGAATGAGTTTTATTCGGCAGCCAAGAAAAAAGTTAAATGCATGAACATCTTTATATATATTTTGAGCTGAAGTGAAAGCTTTAAATAATATCAAGCATATTTTTCTTATCCAGTACAGATGCAACCTGTTTTGTAGTAATGCAAAATTTGCGCCTTATTATATGTACTGAGTTGATTGCAATAGATTAGATTGTTTCTTATCAAACACACAGGTTATCGCAGGAAGCGATATTCAACGGGTAAACAGTATTTTGTAAAAAAAGGTAAAGTGAAATGAGATAAGGAAGTGGTATATACACAGTTCATCACATTTTGTATTAATAGTTTATATTGGTTTTTGTTGTGTAGCAGATCTGTAGTTCTGAAAATGGTCGCCATAATTATTAAAAATATAATTCATTTGGTGGTGGTAATGTTTGAAGTTGCCAATAATAATAATAGGATACCTACCAAACCTACGAAATCGGATTACATGACATAAAATATGTTCTTCTTGGTAGTCAAAGAAAAACATCGTTTTCACTGGAAATTGATTCAGTCTTAAACTTTTTGCAATCGTATAAGCCACTTTCCGTAGAATTTGTACATGAGATGCGTACGCCCACACGGGGAAGAGTATTACTTCAGAATACAAAACCAACGCTATTACGTACTGGAAAAATGCAAAGAAAAGACGACTTGCATTGAACATAGTCCAGCAAAAGTTTCGCAAAGTTTCATCTATGCAGCAATTATATAGATAAATGGTGAAGTAATATTGTGACACCAACGATTTGCTCTTGCTTGCATTATTCTACCATGAGCGCACTTGCGACGTGTCGATGGCCGTAATTGCGAGTAACAGCAAGATGAAATAAGATTTCGATACGCAGGTATAGCAAATAGAAGAGTTCGATAAGTTAACAAAGTCGTGAGATGCGCATGCTATTCTGCAGGGCGATTGTGTGTCAGCATGCTAGCTCTGTCTAACGGCATTCTCTTGTTTAACTATTACTAAAAAATCCTATCCTCACATCGATTCATGAAGTCATTATTCCGTATTACTGCGAGGTGAGTGGGGTACACCGCTAGACATGTGTTATTCGTTTCAAGTGAAGCCGGTGTTCGATTCGCCAGTCGCCCAGAATGAAATCAACAGCTCGCAGCTTTTCAGCTACTGTGTACTATATTAAAAAAAAACAGTATACTATCCAACAAATATTTGGAAATATTAACGATACCGAAGAAAACTACATTAACGATACGACCTTTTGATGTATACGGTTTTCGCATATGGAAAAACTTTGTACCAAAATTTTATGATCTTGTACTACTGTATGGTTACAATATTGCATTATATGAACGCAATAACAAATTATAATCTCTTATTCATAATCAAGTTTCGGCGCCAAAATATCGCGACGTCTTTGCTTAAACTTGGTATAAAAACGGGTAGGTTGAGCAAGGACTAAATGAATTCCAAGATACAGGAACTTTTGCCTTCACATAAAAAGATTTTGTGCATCCTACACGTTGTTGTATATGTGATAGTCATGCCATACGATGTACATGGTGTAACAAATTCCTGTGTTTTCAATACTTCTTCGAGAAGTTTCATCACCATGCAGAATAACCCATTGTAAATTTAAATATAACAAATTTTATATTGGTAGATATTGCAACGTTTAGTAAAATTGACAGGATAATTAATTTCAACACTGCAACTACAGGTCTGCTCACAATAAACTACATATTATGTATTATAAATCCCAAACAATATGTGTAAAAATGTTGATAAATATAACTTTTTTCTTGACTGCCTAATAAAATTCATTCCTTTTTGTCTACTTCTTACCGTTAGCGAGTTATATGCATAGACAGAACTCATTTCACCCAATCAGAGTATTTTTCCGCAGAGAAAAAAATGCGCAGTACATATCTCTGTGATCTGTTATGGAAATTTCTCTTCTTTTCTACAATAGATGATGATCTGGTAATCTAGTAAAGGTACTCGGAAAAAAAACCTTTCCGAAAATTTTTGAATTTCTAATTTTTTATATATTTTTTTAATTCGCGATTAAGATCTGTCACCAAAAAAAGATTAGATTCACGACCAGTACACGAGAAATACACCATATACATTATTTACATTGTACGATAAGTAATAATCCATAGAAAGAATGTATTCGTTTAGAATAAAATCTTTCAAATCAGATTTTTTAAATTATTTAAGATGAAAATAAAGACTGTTCTTCTTGTACAGAAAATTTCCTACAAATTCACAGCGTTTATCGACATTAAACACGCTCCATTAAAATAGTAATTCAATTTAATCATTGTTCTTGTTTATTCGCATGACACTCAATTTCAAAGCTTAGATATTAATGGTTTAATCAACTCCGAACGGATTGTGTATAGAATCGTTTACGTAACATGTAGTCAACATTCAGTAATTGGCTTTCAATATATTTTTTGCTCCCGTTCGTTTAAACCACGCCATATTGTTACATCGCGTACGCGGCGGCTATAATTTCCATCGATCGTTAACAGTGTTAAGGATAAATTGTATATCTCACATTGAATTCAGAAATAAATAGTACAAGTATTAATTTATGCATGTAACTAATAATTAGCATAGTTATTGAAGGAAACTCTCGAGAAGTGTGTTATCTAATGGATATTTTGAATGTTAAGCAGATAGTGTTTGGAGAAATTATCCTTTTCGGGATACACGTTTAGTTCATTATGTTTTGCATCAAAAGCTCTGGGAATTTTGCTGACAATCACATTGAAAGTACACACACAAAGACAATGCGATGAGAATTGTTTTATTACGAAGATAACGTTGTACATGTACATATTAACGGTTTTCTATTGTATTGTTTTGTGAAAATTATCCACTTGTGAAATTGAAATTATGGAGAGGGGTTACAATTATATAGGATCTAACGAATAAATTGCTTTTATAATACCAAATCAATTAATAGAAATCATTCCAATTTTAAGTGTGTATAGTAATGTACATCACAATAGACCTCAAATTATGAAAAATGTGTATTTCACAATTAACAGTCAAAGTTCATCTTCTTTGAAGGCAAAGATCTTTTCTCGTCTAGTCTTGTTTTCCGTACATTATTGCTTTACTCGTCTATTTATTGGATGTGTTTTAACATTTAAATCTTCCGTAAAATATATTTTTTCCTATTGTTTCTGCACAGCTCTATATCGTTGTCCTAGTTCCCTCGTTTGTCTTTATTTTTTATTGAAGTCTCTACCCTCTGAAAGAGAGTATCCACGTCGCTTTCCTATTTTAAAAATATCATTTCAAATATCTAGTTGTATATAAAACAAAACAAACAATAATATCAACAACCAAAAATAAACGAAACAAAACAGGTATAAGGGAAAGAGAAGCTAGCAAATTATACAAGAAACAAGAACGGAAATGCAGAAATTCATAGAATCTATGCCAACAAAATTCGACAAAGCGCAAAGAGAAAAGAAATAAAAAACTCCAAGGAAAGGAGAACGAAAGAGCGCAGAAAAATTAAAAGAGAAAGTACAGAACTTAAAAATACATTTGAAGGAATGGAAAGAGAAAAAATAAGGAACGACATTATATTATATTATATCAATGGAATAGAGAAACAAGATAGAAGACAAAAAACAGATGAAGTGGTGCAAAAAATAATAAAGCAGCTGAATATCAAAATAAAAGATCATGCGATAAACGCTACCAGAAGAAAAGGGATAATTGAAAATAGCCCAATTATAGGAGAATTGAACACGAAGGAGATTAAAGTAGAGATACGTAAAGCTAGGAAATCCATGGAAAGTTTAGAAACGGAAAATATTCTGAAAGAATTCACGTACACCATTTGCAGTCTACGATATGATTGACTAGAACAAGAAAAAAAAATGGAAGATCAGAATATAGTAATAACCATATTCATAGACATGAAATGAGTATTCGACACAGTGTTAAAAACAAAACTAATTGAAAAACTAGAAGCCTTAGGCATAAAAGAAACTGAATTATACTTAAAGAAACATACTCAAGGGACATATAATAAATCACAAAGATAAACAAAGAAGAAAGAGATCCGTTCTATGAAGAATATGGTTTACAGCAAGCACGAAACCTATCCCTAATTTAATATATCATATACATAAACGAGCTCATAGAATTAATCCTGAAAGGTAAACTACATGCGCATGTATAGTGAGGTACGGTAAAAACGACACAGAAATTTGATCACACATAGACGACGATACGAGAAAAAAATGAAGAATGGGTGTGTAACAATCTAGTGATAATAAATGAAAGGAAAACTCAGTACATGATCTTTATTAGAAGGGAAAAGATACCGAAAATGCAAATACAAATAAGATCGCAAAAAATAAAGGGATGAAATGGAGGAACTTATTTGAGATTAAGAATACAAAATAATCTACGCGCGAAAAAGAACATAAAAACAATAACCGTTGCAGCAAACGTTAGACATATACTACCCCACTAAGAAACAACACATACTTTATATAAAAACAAACATGAATTGAACATTACTGCATGAAATTGAAAAATACATTTTCAAAACTAGCATCAAACTCGCGATGAATAAAGTTATATGTAGTAACAAAATCTCATTTACGAACACAAACATTCACTAGTACTCACAAACAGTAATCAACAATAAACATATACAGTAAATTACTCTATAAAGTAAAACAACTCAAATATGAAACAAAAAGAAATAAAATACGTGATAAAATACATAATTATACATTACAATTGTTCTAATTTCTAACATTAAAATTTAATGAAAAATTTTTAGATATTACGATATATCTGCAGGTATCACTACATCAAGGTATCGCAAGTGATTCGTTCCAAACATCTTCGTTGCGTTATGGTAACCCACTTGTCTGGAAAACAAAACAGGAGATATGGGTTGAAATCCAACCAGAAACCATGAACAAATATGTCAAATTTTAACGTCTGGAAATTACAAGGAAAATTATAATATATCATTAAAAACCAAAGGAAGTTTCATATTAATTTAAAATGTATGATTGGTCTTACGCCAAGATATTTTTAATTTCGCGGCGCACTCGATTAAATAGGAAAAGAGTATCTTATTTCAAATAGAACAGCCTATAGTATGGGTATTTTTTTTTTAGATTTACTTGTTTTTAAAAGCAAAATTTTCACTATGGTTCTTTTTCTCTCGGGGCCTCAATCTACTGTGTAGATGCAGTCACTTCTAACATCTGCGCGACAGAATATAACGTACTGTCATTTAGACTGTCGTTTCTCTATAGGGACGAGTTGTGGTTTTAGCCTAGGTCAAAGCAGGAGTGTGCATATTCAATACAACTAAAAATTCATAATGGAGTTTTTGAAAGACTTTTCTATTTCATATTTCAGCTTTCTGTCGTGTTCATGTACTTGTACATATTACTCAATACAAATTTTATATGATTAACACGTATTAATCAAGAATTTTTTTCAACAAAATGGTCATTTCACAAGAAAAAAAACCTAATGCACCCGCTTTCTATAAAAAATAGGTTAATCGATTTTGAGAAAAACTTTTTCACTTCGCTTTCAAATGTTTGTAGGTTTTACTGAATACTGGTTATCTAGATCAGTTTAAGGAGAGTTATCGGGAGAATGAGCACCTATTCGTTATTATAAATGTACTTTAAAAATGTTACATTGCTATTTCTGCATATTCCACTTGAAAAATTGAAATAAAACATATTTTACTTCCTAAAATCATTAAATTAATCACTTATTAACGTCAAACAATCAACATTGATAAAGTAGACTTTGTTTTCGTCAAGCGAACCAAAATGTAACACCATGGCAACAACATTTCGTTTATCAGAATATATTAATTAAGGCAGAGTAAAGCAAACAAATTGAAAGACCCTTCATAAACCTTACAGAGTCTTGATAATCGAGTCTACTCTTCAATCTAACTAGCCGATTAATCAAAAATGCTCATTGAGAAACGCACACAATATGGAGAAAAATGAATTTGATGATAAAATTTACATGCGTAACATTCTTTTGAACAACCTTATATCCATAAGTTCTGCTTCGATGCTTTCTACTGAGTTACTTCGCAATCGGAAATTCATGCATAACCTCGAGGGCATCCAATACTATTAAAGTAGTAGATATTTCCTAGATCGTACTTGAAGCTATGAAAAAAACGAAATAATGTAGTAAATTGACGTGGTACATTTTTGGCGATAAAATAGAAAGCATAGCAACCAACATGAATCAAAAAAAAGGAAATTAGAAGGTATCGATTGCGTTTGTATTATTTGTGGAATTTGACTTGAGTGTTATATTCGGATTTCGAGAAATTTTAATTGTAATTAAAGATTACATCATCTTGTATTTACGACCGTTTCAAAATAAGACCAAAAGAATTTCGCTTTGTCAAAAAGGTATAATTTTATTACACGATTTCTTTTTTGCTTTGATAAAATGGGTATCTAATTTTAGTTCTTCCTTCTACAAATTCCTCCTTTTTTATCCTCACGTAAATAAGCTGACAAACAGGAAGAAGAGCAACAGATTCCAATTCAAATACATCACGCATAGATTAACATAAATTACAGATTTACACGTTTAGCAGTGACCAGAAGTGATAAAAATTGTTTTTGTATTTACGTTTAAGAATAATTATTAGTATCCACACCTAGATAATTCTTTGCCTTTCAAAATTTCTACGAGTCAAATTGCTACAAAAACCGTAGTCATACATGAAAATAAATAATCGATGGATTTTTTATCGGTCAAAATAATATTCTACAATGATGAAGATATTTGCCAGGTTTTTAAGCGAATTTACCACAGACACGTTTCGGAATTCAAGTTCCAGAATGTTTTACGTTCTTAATCATGAAAGAAAAGCAATATCGTTAATCCAAGTTATAAAGTATAATTGCAACGTTTGAAAGTGCTTCTGCTAAATAATGTTTAATCTGTGCAATTTATACAAATTTGAAAAAAGTAACTTCCTTATACAGTCGTAAGACTGCATTGTCGTAATGAAGGTAACGAACTAAATTTTTTTTATGAAGCAATGATTACTATGAGTGGGGGTACGTATCACCTTCTTAAGTTTCCATTAAAAGTAGTCGACAATTTGGGACTGCAAAATCGGCATTTAAATTAATTCGATATTGCAAATGAAGTTTGTATATCTGGAATAAGTATCCTGAAAATCCTTTACGACAATTTGAATGGTATGAGTTAGACCAGGAAAATAGGCTTGTAGAAAGTTCGCTACCAAACTTAATTTGCAATGGGAGAAATATCTTTTCAGGATCCATCAATGGACCATGAACCAATTTCTTTTGCCCAAATCACTACTGCGGTCTAATTTTCCCTAAAACCTGTATAAACACATTTTTCGTTTATTTGTACATGCGTTGCCTTAAATAGGTGATTTCTGCTTTAATGCAATTATAATATTTCTCTAAGGAAAGTTCCAGCGAAAGGTATACATATTATTAAACAACCAGGAGCTTCTTTCCATCTATCTCGTTTAATGGCTAAAACTATAGCCTATTTTTGTATTATCAAAGAGTTTCGTTCAATAAAGAACGAAGAAAAAATGGTATAAAATATATTGGCTGTTTCGTTATAAAATGTTATATTCAAGTTTGATTTTTAGCAGACAAACCGATTTTACCTCCTTTGGACGAGTTCAAACTCCTCAAATAGTTGGGCAGAATAAAATTTATACTAAAGCAATTGCTAATATTACAATTGAAAAGTTTATCAAGTATTTAGCGGATGAATGTTTTTTATATTATTTGATGACAGAGTTGATAAAAATTTAAAAATAAAAATAAACCTGATTAATGGAGAAATAAAAAATATTGAGGGAGAAATAGAAGAAGACGCAAAAAATAGGTTGCAACCTTTGTAATAGGAAATATACCAGTAGAACATACTGTAACAACAAATTCTTTAAAAGGATTCACTATTATAGAATGGAGAATCAGGCTACGAGAAAGGAATGAAGCTCTTTGAAAACTTATAAGTGGTTAATGACGCTGCGGAACGAGGTGTTAAACTTATACAGGATTTTAAAGAGATAAAGTGAACAGAAGCAATTTGTGTTATATTCCGTATAACTCAAGCTTATATAGAAGTATTTCACGAGTTATGCAATCAAATGCTTTAGTAAGATCAGTCGATAAATTCAAATACATAATTTTAATTTATCGTGACGAGGAGTCAAAAAAACACTGGAACTTTCCAGAAAATGAGAAAAATAAACTTATAAGACGGTTATTATTGGTACTTTTCACCTTTTCTTTTAGAAACCGGCTTTATTAACGCAATTTTTAATATGTTAGGAAGATACCTTTTATACGATGTCCCATACAAGTATTCGTTAATTTATCTCGTACAACTAATATGGATGTAATGGCAAACATTTCCAATATATAGAAAAACAATTTTCAAGGCTAAATTTGAAGATTCGATAAAAAAGATTCATTCTTTTAAATTGCACTCTTAAGCTGAAGCTAACAAACCGATGACATTGTTGCAAAGTGAAATACTATCTTTTGTTGAACACAATACTTTTTGACCATTATGATATACATAAATACCTATGCCTGAAGTTAAGACCTTCCACTTAATTTAGATAAACTCAGATCTCGAATTATGTCTCTTAATTCCAGTTCATTTATTAGGTGTCCATTCTTCTTGTGATCTATACTTCATCTAAGCTTAAAAATGAACAAAAAAAATGCTTTAGTGCTTATTGATTTTATTGTTTTTTGTATTTTCTAACGGTACAATCACGAGGTAAGGGATTATTACGTAATTAGTCTGAGAAATTCTCAATCCTAATACATACATACGTATCATCGAAATTTTCGATAGCTCAGCATTTAACTCCACCCTTACCAGAAAAAGAAATAATTAAATTTTTATCTAGACACTTTGATTTTAATATACCTAAAGCTGTTATAACACGTCAGGTACAAACATACCATGAATTTTGTGAACTGCTGAGGGAATTCGACGACCTGTACACAAATAAAAACGCAAATGTTAATAAGACATCAAATTCAAGACAATACAACGTACCTGGTAATGACAACAATAGAAGACCTTAATATAATCAACATTTCCAGAAACCAACGTATCATAGTAACGACGCTCATGTTAATAGACCACCACCACCACTTAGGCCTAATAGAAGATACAACAATGGCAAACGAATAACCTTCATAGACAAGAATGATGTCACCAAGGAGATAACTGCATACCCTGCAGATTTGAACGCAATACAAGTGGTCGAAGCGAGCGTACATTGCGAGCCATCGACAAATGAGCATTTTTTAGGATAAACCCTCAAAATTCTAGTCATACTTATAGTATAAAACGTTTTGGAAATTATGAGCATCCGATAGGACTTTTTCATATAGGTAATAAACCCGTAGAAAACAAGAATACATCTGAAATTTTACCATTTCTAAATGTCACTATTGAAAATATAACGTTAAAATCATTAATAGATACGAGTTCAGAACTTACCCTATTACCTTCATCAGTTTATGAAGAGATTTTATCAAGATTAGAGAATAAAACTGTTAAGGTTAACCACATTGAGATTCGAGCGGTAAATGATAAATCTTTAGTACGAATCGAAAGATGTCTATGCACGTGGATAGGGACAAATGGAGTTATTTATGAATGTATTTTATACATAATGAAAAATTTAATAGACAATATTTCATATCATTACAATATATGGCGTTAGAAACTGTGAAAACCATAAATGCATTGCAAACTCCCATTCTTTCTATAAACATACGTTGATTTCGATTTGAAGCCCGTAGAAGCGCACCAAAGAAGGTAAAGACGATCCTATCAACAGGAAAGGTTATGGTAACAATTTTTTTGAGATTAATTTAAAATTTAAAAATTCGTAAGAGAAGACCTGCTTTAAAAAAGAAAAAAATCTTTTTTCGTCGAGACAAAACAATATCAAAATTCAAATAATTAAAGTAAGAATGGCTTGAACATTCAGCGTATTCACCAGATTTAGTCCACTCTGACTATTATCCACTTCCAAACTTGAACAAATTCCTGACCGATGGGAATCGTTTTACGTCAAATGACCAAGTTATTGCAGCCATGGATTGTGATTACAGTGATAAATAAGATAATTTAAGGTCAAAAAAATTCTTTCACTGTTAGGCCGAGAATTTTTCACAGCTAAGAAAACAAGTGTTATAAACAACACATTTAAACTATGTTTAACAAACAAAATGCTAATAAGAAATCGCTTCAAATTATTTTCTTCGATGTAAAGAATGCATCTCCAATAATGGAAATTTGTAATTGCTATAGAAATGAATTCAGCACGTAGGATAAAGTATTTTAATTGATTTGTGTAAAAGCAAATAACTGTAAATCGACGATATTTGGAGGCGTTAATCCAAAAACGGAATGGATTAAGTAGTAATACTTAAGAATATTTTGATATCTTCAACTTGATCTTAGCTATTAACAAAAATTATAAGATACACGATTTATTTTCGTCTAAAAAGGATTTTCCACGCCTATTCTCTTGAAGTCGTAAACAGTGGATTGTGAAAAGGAATATAACAAGTACTGACACATACTAGAGCTATTATAAATTTAGCGACATTCCAATTAATCTTGATATACATGCCCATTTAAGCGAAGTAGCATCTATAACACGCCTTTCATCTAGGAACATAAATTTACTAAATTCTAAGAGAAGATTTCATACGAAATTCAAACTTAATTTGATTCCAGGATCCATTGGACTATAAAATCATGTATGTCTATTAAAAGCATAGGAATGGACTAGAGTTGTGAGGCACAGTAAAGTTTATAAAGGTTCTATTTCTCACGTGCCTATTAAATTTAAATTAATGTGGTTTTTATAATATTATTCATAATAAAAAATAAATAATAATAATAACAATAATATTATCCAACGCTTAAACCATCTACAGGATTATTTAAAATTAGATAGGTACATATATCTGATTTTCGCAATACAAAAAAATAATAAAAAAACAAAAGCAAGAAAATTAATACAAATGCTTAGTAAAGTTATGCAAAAGGCCGCTAAAACGTAAATCAGCAGTCTGGTACGTTGTAGTTAATGAGCGTTCTGAAGCAAATTGGTTCTTGCAAAATATAGAGAAAAAGGAAAACAACGAGGGGAAATGCGACTGTGAACAAGTTTCCATGTAAATCATATTCCCAGGATTTTCCACCGATATTCCAGTGGTGCAACATTGTATCTTCTAAGTAGCAAACTACAATCAATATTCCGGCTAAGTTACTCAGCATCGATTTTGAGAGATCTCGTACACTGGCACTGCACTTTCTCGATGGATAATTGTAAATAAATATAACGGAGAGATCAAACGACTGAAGCATATTCAAGCTTACTAACCACAAAGCTATAGTATAACACCTTTAACAAAGATGCATTATTGTAAATGTGGCGCTTTTACTTTAGTATATTTACTAAGATTCGAGTTATGCAGTAGCCAAGTAGATTCAATAAAATTAATTTATATAAGGCAACACTTATTAGCGTTAATTTTAGTTTATAAACAAAGGACTGATGCGTAATTATATCCAAATTGTGGTGTAACTGAAGCACAGTTTCCAATAGATAAGTAGATTTTTAAAATATCCCCATAGGCAAGCACAGGGCACGATAAGGTCATCAATGAAAGTACAAATAGAAGTGGTCTTAAATGTGATCCCTAAGGAAGCCCTGATGAAGGATAAAAGTCCTTATATATCCATCATAAAAGACATAACAACATCTATTCATTAGGTATAATTTTAGCAGAGTAAAGAAGGATTTAAACCAAACTCAGAGAATTTCCTCAATAATATTCCTTAATACATGGTACCTAAAATCAATAAAATCAGTACGACTTGGCCTTGTGATCAAGGCTTTCACTAATATATTGATGTATAGTTACAAGATTTGTAGTTGTAAATCTTCCGCAAACAAGACGGGTGGGCTGTAGAACGTTTTAGTGGTATGCTAGAAACTAAATTGTAATTGTAAATTACATTTTCAAATACTTTGGAAAAATTGGATAGTATTTAGAAGAGCCTGTAGTATCCTAGCACGTCTCCAGAATATAGGAAAAGTAGATGTAACAAGAGCCAACTTGATAATGTCATCGGTTTTGTAAACGCAAACCTTGCATTACGTAAAACAGAACTAGGAATCCAACCATCTCCATCAATGCTATTTCGTGGAAATTTTGCCATAAGACTGACTATTTCGTTCTTTAATACGAGCAGTATGGTAAAAGGAATGCGATTAGAATAGTTACTGGCGGCAGAAGAATCAGAACTAGCAATATGTATTGAAGAAACCAAATCAGCGAATGTGTCAAATACATTCTGAGAGGAATCTATATAGCTGTCGTTGTGAATGAGAGTTTCAGATACACCTGTAATACCTTGCTTAGCATGAACATATTGATATATTTCACGAAACACCTAAACACAAGATAATTATAGTAAGTATCGGACATATAAACTCCGCTACACTTTCTAAGTCTCTTAAATTTCTCATATAGAAACTGATCTTCCATTTGCGTCAGTAACATTCTTTTACCTTCAGGTTATTAATTATATTAATTGAGGACCAAGGCGGATATCTTGGATATGTGGATGTAAACGAATATCTAGGAAGTTGTTTAAAATCTTATCGAAGAAACTATGGAAATTGTCTAGAGCAAAGTCTACATTGGTATAGGATTTCAAAAATGACCAATCAATATTTACAAGGTTCATGAGAAGATGTGGAAGATTATCTTTTGCATCTACCTTTATAACCACTTTTAAAGATTTTTTTGTTGTAGTAATAATAGCACTATTATTTTGTTACGATAAGAAATGCATTTTTGTGCAATTCTCAGTTTTTGTCCTTAGTGGAATTAGAAAATTATAGAGGATTCACTGACTATAAAATGGTTTAGATTTATAAAGGTTTTCCGAAGCCAGATCGTCATAATACAGTATTAAAAAGAGTGTTAAGGCAGAAATTATCCTCTTTAACGCGTTGATTAAAATTACGTAGTAACATCAAATTTTCTATAAGAGTTATTTAGTTTTTCATTGTTAGCATATCTGCATTAAATTTATAAAAGAGAAAAAAGATAACGACAAGGAACAGCTGGCAGATGGCCACTAAACATTAAAGCCATAAAAACTATATACACTTTCAAACAATGCCCTATCTAAAAGAATTACAAATTAATCTTCTGTCCGAAAGCAACCCATAAAATTCTACCAGCCTCTTTACAAACTAATTTATTGCCAAAAATACATGTGTGAACGCTATAAAAGTAGAATTTTATTATTTATTATGTACTTAACTTACTCTCTCGCAACCAGTTGTTTCTTCATCACATCTGAAATTACACATAAGTAAACATATGGAATACAAACGCGTCGAATGCAGTTATGTAACGTCCTAATATTTTAAAAATATAAAATTTAATTGAATTAAATGTTCTCATTCGAGTCACTACCGCCAGGTATGTATTTCAAACCTTTATTGTTTTTCAATTTCCACTCACAGATTTGTGTTAAAGAAGATGAACGCTTAGGATTAAAAAAAAAAGTGAAAACGGATTCGATAACCAGTCTATTTCATTTAAATAAAAATTACAGATTGCGAAATGAAAACCAATATAATTTAGTTCTACTGAAAATTTTTGATGAAATTCTTTTATTTGATTTGATTAAAATTAAACAACATTATCAAAGATATCCGTGTCAAAATAATCTCCCATAAAAGCACATTGGAATGAAATCTAAATGCACTATCTGGACTTTCTGCATTCTAACAATTAGACATTGATCTAAACAGGGACTAGATGCTGGGAATAGTAAGCATAGTTTTGGTTTGGATGCTAAAAATTTCTTTATGTGAATATATGACGGCGACCTGTAATGTTTCCGGAATTGACAAGAAAAACACGGTATTGGTGTGGTTTATTATTTGATTTTTCGATGTAGTGACCTCGAAGATCAATACACTCTTTCAAACGGTAGGATGTTTCGAGGTCTGCAAAATAGCCATCTGTAGCGGCGATGACCTCCTATTTTGAGGCAAATCTCTTTCCTCCCAGTGATTTTTTCAGGTTTCAGCTGTGTTTTTATATACACAGAACCCAACCGATATTTATATTGCTCAATCAATGAAACCTATTGAATTGAGTTAATGTATTCTTCACCCAAATGCTTAGAAGTATCTATGTATGTATAAACGTCTACCTGCTTTGGGCTATCAAGTGCTTCGCTAAGATATTCGCTAGTGCATGCTAAATCAGTAATCGTCGACCTGCTTGTAACAAAATCATGCTGACGCTCAGATACGGAAGAAGTTATACATGTATATATTTATATCTTAGCAAATATTCGAACACAGCAAAATTGGAAAGTACATATGTATATAGGCCTATATTTGACAACGTTAGATTGGTCTCCGTTCTTAAATGCGGGGGTAATTCCGCTAATTTTCGAAACCTTTGGGAAAGTTGACGTATTTATCGCTAAGTTAAATATAGTTAACAATAGATAAGATGAAAGAGGTGCACGGTCACGTACAAAAAAGCTCGATAATACATAATCTCCAATTGCTATATTTGACTTAAATCCTTTTGATACTGTTCTCAACATCCGGTTCCGCAGAGGCATGAACACAAAAATTATTATAATTAAAAGGAGAATTGAAAGATGTACATTAAACACTTGGTTTATATACAGTCGCAAAAACATTGGAAAAGCTATCTACAACTAAATTAACGCGGAAACTTTAGATAAATTAGTAAAAAGAATGCTAAAGTTATACGAAACTGTAAAATAACGCGAAGGTGGATTTTTTTGATGGAATCACCATTTACCTATATCTATATAAATACGTACATTAAGTATTCTAATTTGTAAAAAATATACGACTTTCCTCGTTGAAAATGTGTTGCTTTCTTTTTAATTAAATCTTAACACATCAGCTTGTTACCTTGTCAACTTACAAAAGAGCAAATTTCGATAATATTTAACTAGTAACCAATTGAACTTTATTCAAATTTTGATTACAGAATTCCCTCTCACGATCTATCTAACCGTTTATGTGGATATTTTCGTTTATTGTGCTATAAATCTAACGCTAACATTTAGCAACAATCTAACGAAACTGGACCACATATTAATACAAATATATTTTACTACAATTTACCATTTTATAACAACTATAAACATAAATTTAAGATGAAACGATCTGGTTCTTTAAAGATCAAGGCTCATCTTCTCAGAAGTAAGAACATAAACATATCTGTATCAACGAATATTACATTCACATATAAAAAAACATAAAACTTATCGAGGCGAGATTCAAAAATCCGTTTGTTTATTATTATTAAAATTCGATTAATCTTGCAGGATTTGCTTGAACCGTTCTCTTTTATAACTTTTTAAATATTATAAACAAAGGAAATACACGGAGTTGCACATAAATATTTCCTAAATCTAAATAAAATTGTAAAATATCAATCAAATTTATGGTTTTCTCTTATTCGTCTTTCACCAAATTTAGACAATAAAAGCTTTATTACCATTCTAAAATCAAAACCGAAGAGTAACCGCTTTCTATTGGATGGTGAAAAGAAATCTTTTAATCGTATACTTGCTTATCTCCTCAGATGGTTACGAGCCAAAAAGACGTACAAAACGACCAAGAGCGCCAGAACCACCTCCGGAAAACGATGTGGAGCAAGACGATTTTGATGAAAGAAATAATCCGTTGAACACCAACTTTTTACCGCCGGGTTTCCTAAGTCCCTCGGTAATGGAATACTTGGAATTGGGAAAATCTATACCAGGTAATTGATTTCAAGATAGGATATTTCACAAATTTCTTTGTTTTAATTTGTTAAAATTTGGATCTTGCAATGTCCAATTGCGGACAAAAAGAATCATTGTCATTCTACCTATTACATTTCTAAGTGTTGGCTGTATAATTAAGAACGATTTGCAAAATAACAGGTACTTGTATGATTTTATTTTATATCTCCTGTATATAAAACTCTTTCGTTTCAAAAACATATAATTCCGAGAATTCGCTGTAAACCGCCTGTACTCGATGCTCTTTTAATCCGCTATTCAACAAAATGAAATAAAACCGTTATTATTCTCACGCTACCTTTAGACATATGAACGATGCAGATTTGAGGTAGTTGTTGAATTCATTTAGTGTTCACAATAAAAATGTATTATTGCAGCTGTGATATTTGTTACTACAGAGTTATTTGGAAGAGATGCTCGTAAGGAATCATAACTTAATTTACGGAACAGAAAACGTAGGAAACAGTTCACAGTAAGCCATAAGCAATGGACCATAAATAAACAGAAACATGTACTCTGATCGAACGAAATCAAGATAAATCGTCTAGTATCTGATGACAGACACTTACGGAAATTATATTGTGACATGAAAGCGGTTCTATTATAGTTTGGGAATGTTTCTCCTGGCATGGAGTTGATCCAGTTCACCAAATTAAAAGAGTTATGGACAACAAGAGAGTACTTTGGAAATTACAGCATGACGACACAAAACACGCTACCTTAGAGTAAAGGATATGTTTGCGGTAATGCGGTTTGAACTGACGTTCATACAGCACCGATCTAAACCCTATTGAACACCCGTGGAATAACGCAAAGTGCAGTTTCAGGCAAAAGGAAACAATCAATATGAATAAACTTTTCGAAATTATCCTGATAGCTTGACAAGCTATTCATCAAAAATGCTATGCAGTTCTTGTTGAATCTATGAGTGGAAGATAATTGTATTAATTACCTCTTTAATTGAACTTTACTTTTGTTTTACTTATCGTATTCCCTTTAATTATATATCCAGCATTAATGGCATCTTTCTATAAAAGATATCAATTCCATACATATATGGTAAATTAGATATTTTACTGTAGGTAAAATAAGGGTACATTTTAGTAAGTTATTTCAGTATACGGTATACCATTTTTCAATAGCACAAGCAAACGTAACAAATCTATTAAAAATATGTATATCGTTCTTAATTATATGGCAACCACAATATTTTTTACGTCTATAAATTAATTTAGAAAAAATCAGAAACATATTGGACAAAGAAAAGCTCTTTCTGAACATAGATATTAGCTCACCTTGTTAGTTTCTTTGAATCCTATTAAGGTGAAAGGAGGATACTTTAACTTTAAAAAGTGTTCCAATATGAGCTTACCTTTTAAGTTCCTAGTAAAAGAAGTTGCTTAAGTTGCAAAAATTGCGATTGAGTAATTAAAAATAGTAGTTACTAAAATGTTTCATAACATACTGGCATAGTTTCGGGTCAATTTCATAAATTTCATCAATAATGGTTTCTTCAAGATCATCTTTTTATGGAGTGTGAGCATAAACTTTTTGCTTTAAATAACTCCAAACGAAAACATATAAAGACGTTAAACCGCGTGATCCAGCTAATGCGCTGTAAAACCGTATTTTCCAAGTCGTTAAATAAAAAATCATGTTTAATAAAAAAAATACAATCCATCAGACAGTTGCTTTTCATGAATGCAATGTTTTCCTTCCAATATTTCTCGTGCGTTCTCTTCATCCCAGGTTTGACCATTTTGTTTGTTTACAAAGTTACCAAAATGGAAATTTTTTTTCTTAAGCTATCGGAACATTGAAAGCCTTTAAACGAAAATTTTTTTGCAAAATTTTGAATAACGTGTTTTTTAGAATGTCTAATTGCTGTGAATGATGGTATGTTTTGCTTTTCTTATGTGCATAGGGTGAAATTTGTCGATTCTTAATTTCTTTTGGCTGCACCTTGTATAATACCGTCCGATTCTTTTAAATCTAAACCATCAATTTGTTCTGATTCAATTTCCTGTATTAGAAACATATAAGCATCACTGGAAAGGAAAAAATAAATTACAATCTCGTTTTCTTTTACATAATCGCATCGTTCCAATAATCTACTAACTTACAATATATCCAACATCATTTATCTAGCACAGAATCCTTTCAATAATATAGATATGCAACAACTCTCGCGTATAACATAACATTATTAGAATTAGAGATCCAAGAGTTTGAGCACTCCTAAAAAGCGATTGCAAAATCTGAACTCTTCAATTTACCATTTTATATACATATCCTCATTTCTAGAGCGAGATCTCTTCGATTGCGATGCTGTTGTACATACGAAGTTGTTACCAATAGGTACACAAGCGAGATTCATGGCGTACAAGACCAGTTAAAATGCCTCTGGGTACAACTTTCATTATTTTATCAGTAAATAAATAGCATCATCATCTGCATGATTACTGGGAACGTATTCGTGAAGGTGCGACTAAGAGTAGGTTAATATCTGGTAAATGATAAATGAAGATTTTAAATAGTGTTACTACGAGAATGAAAAAAACAATCCGTAGTGAAAGACAAAAGATGTTAGTATATTTACGTGTGGTGTTATTGGTTTTCTATTGTAATAAAAATAATACTGAATAGTATCTCAGACTTTCACGGCCGTTTGTCATAGTTGTAACGGTTATCGGGTTCCGCCGTGTCACTAGGTTTTTTGTCCCTGACGTTTCGCGAACAACTGCGGTTCGCATTTTCAAAGGTATTGGCGTCGTGTACGTTGTTACTCCCTTAAGTATGCTTCTTCTGCTCCGCTGAACCGTTGCGGCGAGCGCCAATAGCGTGACCGGATGCGCGCAGTGCTGTTGTCCATATTTGGTTCAGTTTTAGTCCGTCGTCTTTGTTGATGTTTTAAGGATTTTTGTATATTTCAATATCTTCCCTGTTTAATCGGCTATAGTAGTTCTTAGTTGATGTTAGAACTTTTCTATCTTCAAATCTAATCCTATGATTCGGGCCCGAGTGAATATGTTCGATTTGTCTATTTGTTTCAACCGCACAATCTTCTCCAGTTCCTATCTTGTCAAAACCTAGTGACACGGCGAAACCCGAGAACCGCTTCGACTATAAAATAATATTGAATATACGAGGAAAATTCCGCAAGAACGAGAATATTACACTACCTACAATTTTCAAAAAATTTAGAATTACATTTTAACTCAATGATTTCTTTTATGTAAACATTTAATTTGAAACTAGCAGCAGTGTAACCAGTGTTTAAATGGAAAATCTCAAAATGTATGAACTCCCAAAGAGACCTGTACAAGGCAGAATTTCTATTGTTTCGTAAACTCAGCCCATTATACACATTTATCAAAGATAAGTTTGGAAATACATATAATGAAATAGTGAAGGGTGATATTTTTTTAACCCCCGGTCTACCAAGAAATCATAACTACTTATTGCCCGAGTTCATTGGAATCACATAGTTTTTTCATATCTTTCCACCGGAACTTCATTTAGTTCACATTCATTAAACCTAAGATTAGAATATTTAAATTAAAGTGAAGTATTAATATTAAATGATAGTAGTGGTAAATATTCCAAGATATAATAAGTTCGTTAGATACGTATTTTGCAAATAACTGAAGGATGTTCATTCACCACACGCGAAATTTTTGCAACGTGCACAAACTGTTTTTGTTTTTTTATCCTTTGAAGATGGTTCAGCTTCTTCTCCTTTCTCGGGATCCTTGTATTCTGATAGTTCTTTTCCCAAGGCGATTACAAACTTCCTTCTCTCTTTTCAATGCAATAGGTTTCGACAACTTCTATAATAGGAATGCTTTCACAGCGCTGATAACTAGTATGTTCGACAGTGCTACAGAAGGCAATCTTGGTGTCACCCTTTTCACAATACATGGTCTTATGCAAACAACTAAGTAACGTGACAAGTTTACGTTTCTTTGGGTAGCAAGCAATAATCATTGTATCGTCTGTAAAACCAAACCTTGTGGAATACATTTTACCACCTTTAGACTCTGCGAAGGAAACTGGCAATTTAGGCTTACTTTTACGAATCGTACCAATTGTTAGATTTTTTTATAAGAAGTACTTGCAAGTGTTGTAAAACTTAAAAAAGTTATCGCAAGTGATATTCCTTCCAGAATTTCCAATTTTTTGAAATAGACGTCTAACACCTTTGCCTCCTTGATTCTTTATCTTTCATCAATCTGTTTTCCAGTATAAATTTCGAGTTTGCATGTATGGCTTGTTACATTATCATAAATAGCTCAAAATTCGAACCCATAACTTTAATGAAATACGTATATTGCCTAAAAACACATCTTCCTCAGAAGGTTGCGACTTGTTCTTCAGCAGTCATACACCAATTTGGTACAAAAATATCTAATATAAAGTATTCTATAACTTAAGACATTCTTTTATTGGAGCCATTTTGTTACCACTCCTTTCTCTCCGTCTTTCTGTTGCATTATTAAACCCTAGCATATGAAGTGTGGCTTGAAATTTGTTTCGGTTGATTATACGATAAATATTTTAGTTTCAATATGTTGCTCTAAAGTTGGGTTACATCTTCATTGTGGAATTTATATACACCCACTAGTATCAAAATTCTAACATATTTCTTCAGCTCCGAAAAATGCATTTTGTTCTAATTTTTTCCGTAAATAATGTTTCCTTTCGCATTTGTCCAATTTCGTATAATTTCAAGAAGGGGTTTACGGAAGTAAATCAAAAAAGAAGAAATTATGGTGTCGACCTTTAGATTTGCACAAGTTAGATCTGCTTATTCCCGTAAAACAATGTGTTGCTGCTATCTTTCCTGACGAAGCAAGATGAGATCTTGGTACAAGATAATCTGTTTATTTCTTGAGACATAACTATCGTCATCAACGTCATCTCCATATTTTCCGCTATTAGACTCTTCTGGAATATTTCTGTTACTTTCATCATTGCACTTCCGTTGGTCTTTTAGTGATAATTCAATTTCCTTGTTATCACCAACGTTGAATTCAATTGAATTATATTTTCGTGAAATTTTCATAAAAACCTAATCAATATATATCAATAATAAATTCAACGTTGGTAATAACAAGGAAATTGAATTATTGAACGTTATTCATTATGTGCATAATTTCAATATTTATTTGATATAAAATTTATGTTTAAATGCATTGCAGACCGAGGGAGGAAACGTATTGTTGCTATTTTGTATGTATTAATCCAGTTAGATATACTGATCTGTATACACACCATTTGCTAAATAGCCAGAGAGGTAAACTCAAAAAGAAAACAAAATAGAATAAATTGTTAAATAATTGATTTTTACCTTTCTAACTTGCAACAGCAGTTTAAATGGAACTTTAGAAACGTCGATGAGTGAATGTTGAAAAACATAATGCTCCGTTTGCTTTATTTCATGTCTCATATTCCATCTTCAACGTATTACAGTTTTCTTGAACGAACCTCTTCAAAATTCAAGACGATTCCTCAACGAAAGGTCCAATTTCATATTTCTGCAGTAAGTTTCTTTTTCCTTTTTGGAAATTATGAATAGTAACTGTCAAAATTGACTTGGTTATTGTGTTACTATTAGAAGAATTTGACTAAAGATTCTCAATGGGACTTGTCTAAATTCTTCAAGATTTATGATCATATTTCTTGTTCGACAATGGGCCTAAGGCAATTTAAGGATTTATTTTGATTGTTTGTGTACTAATAAATGCATTTGTCCAAATATTAACTGTTTGGCTCCTCTTGTACGTTATATACAGGATATCTTTAAAATAAAATAAAACAAAAAAAAAATTGAGTCAATTACGACGCAAACGTCGGAATTAAAAAACTCTAGGAAATTTAATGCAGAATTTGTATACATAATACATTCATCCAACCAAACTCGTATACGTACACGCAGAGTGCATACACTGCAATAACTCAGCTGTCTATGTTATAAAAACTACAAGATAACACTGTCTACCTTTCAAACAGCATGCTAAGAGTTCAATAGCATACGTACGAATATTACGGCTGAGAATAATAGACATTTTTATTTTAGATATCATTTTTTCTCGCGTCTGGGAAGAAATTTTCGCAACATATTTTGGATTTAAGTTTAATAAAATTACATCTTTCCATTTTTCATACTCTCTTATTTAATTTCATGGATACGCTGCATAGTAGGAAAAGGACGTCACTCTTTTATGAGACTAAAAGCTGATGTGTATAGTCACTATATCTAACGCCACAGAGGAGAACAAGAAATACGTCGGGAGATTTTAAACTTTCGAACGACAATGTACATGTACTACGAAGCCTACGTTGTAATAAAATATACCTTCACAAAGGCAAACCAGCTTAAATTTGCAATGGTAATTACTTTTCGAGAGATAAATCGGACGTAGCGTATGTGGACCAAGGGCATTAGATATTTTTGTCTGTGTATGGAGATCTTTGTTCACAAGCAGAGAACGTATGTGCCGTTGAGATTAAAAAATGTATCTACCAGGAATCCTCAATTTGCTAGATACCGTGTGTTTAACAACAACAATAAAAACAAGCAGTAATGATAAACAATACATAAATTATTGGCGAGTAATTTCCGATTATTATATTGGAACTTAGAACGTAAAAAAGTTATGCATTACAATTTTCATGAAAGACCACTAGGTGGTGCTATCTAGATGTGTTATTACTACTTTCGTAGTGACTGTGTAGTTTGTTTATAGTGAGCCTTTAAAGAAAACAATTCTATACAAGCAAACAAAATGGAAGTTTAACGTATAAAGTCCCGTTGGATATTTTTTTATTATTTCAGGAAAGGCCTAATCCAATACTAATGCATAGAATCGCCTCGTCCAAATTTTGGTAATAAAGCACCACCATAAAATTGGTTTGCAGAATTTCTTTATGCCCATACGTCCGCAAAAGATGGACGAAATGAGGTTTATGTAGTTGTAACTTTCCGCTAGCAATTGTTTGCAGTTCTACATCAAATTTACAACTGTAAATTACCAGCCGTGACTTCAAATCCTCATCACTTAACACGAATCTGCAAATATTTTCTATATATTTCATTTTGAAGAATGTTTTTTCACACAAATATGTAATTGCGATAGACAAAAAAGCTATGAACAAAGCTATGCAATTGATCAGAGCTGAGTGGAATTCCAGCAATTATGAGTTTAAACACTAATCTTTAAAAATATTTCCACGCTGCAACTCAACCGCCATTTTAAGTTTTGGGGCAAAGATTTGTATGTCGACGTAAAAACGACTTTGAAAAATATTGATATCTCCATTGCTGCTGAAAAATTGTATAGATATGGAAAAGAAACGAAAGGTACGTAGGAAGGATAGAATCCTACGTACCTTTCGTTTTTTTTTCATATTTATACAATTCGACGCAAAAGGTACATAACTTGAAACGAAAATATTAATTAACATTATTACGAGGCGGGATTCTCGATAAAGCGCACTAGTCGTACTATATTTCGCATAGAACTTGTGAAATGTGGCCTAAAAAAATTGGGGACAGCTGGTTTAGAAAATGGAAGAACAATTACCGTTGAGTGGTATACAACAGATTCTTTGCCAAAAATCATAGACGAAATGAGAAGGAACAAGTGAAGATGTAACATCATTCTTCATAATGGCAATGCTAGCTGTCATACAGCATATCGAACAATTATTTGAAAGAGAAAAATATCGAATAACAGTCTCATTGCCCGTGTTCATCTGATTTCTCGCCTCTCCGTGTTCCTAGCAGTCAAATAAAAAATGCATGAAATGAGTAGGAAAATGTTTCGAAAGTCTTAAAGCCGAACAATTTGAAAAGCAATATATTTGATCCCAAAATGTTTTGTTCATTCCCAAGTTGTAAAAGCTTAGAAAGTGAGCTACGTAAGGAATGATAATAATAATGTCCCTACAATAAAAGGGAAATTTGTTACCAGCAAATGAATTTACATCTAGTTTGATGTAATCTACTTCATTGTCCCAAAGCTACTATTCTTTTAGAATAATTTTAATTTCCATCAAAAGAGGATGAGATATTTACTTAGTAACTATTTAGTTCACGCTAATAATCTAAAAAAAATCGATGGTATCGATGGAGAACATTATTGATGGTATTCAAGAAATTGAGCTATAATTATGCCAAAACGTTGTTGAAGGGTTTTCTAAGAGAATAGAGCTCTGGCGTACAGCAGCAAGATATCTGTTATAAGATATTTTTTCATTACTAAACAACTTTTGCACAAACATTCTTACATTTTAAACAATTTATTGAGCGTTCTATTAGAAATTTAAGAAAACTGAAATTGGAGCACATTTTATTTATAAGAAATATTCTACTACTCAACATGTTCCGAAAAATTTGAATATGCGATATCTCTATTTATACCGTAGCAGTCAGAAACAATCTTTCAAAAGCAGATCAAGTATGAACCTCAAAAATCTTTAGGGAAGAAAGAGAACTGTTAAATTTCTTTAGTTTCATTAAATTTTAAATCTTTATGAAGATGGGTAATACTTATTGAATTATATGCCATGTGCGTATAACTTTCATCATTTTGACTGCATAAAATTTATTGGATGTAACTAGGACATCGATTACAGTACTGTTTTAAAGTGAATGTAAGTTTACCAGTTTACTTTCTAAAGTAACATACTTCATTTTAAGCATTACATAAAAATGTTAGCAGAGTCAAATGGGGCCATATAAATCGCCCAAAATTGAATTTGTAACACCGTAACATGAGTCCCCATACATGATTATGACAAATTATCTTGTACCATTCGAAATTAGAGTTTTAATAATCAAAATCCGAAACCCATTAAAACTTCTACGACACATTTAGTTCATATTTTCCTTTTTAATGAATTTTCAAAAATTCTCATTCTAGGTCGTCCAGGTACTGACTACCCAGTACTCGGGACGGTACCGTATACCAATTTCTACTGCGATGAGCAACCTTATCCCGGCTTCTACGCAGATCCAGAGACCCGATGCCAAACCTGGCACTATTGCGATATTGACGGCCGGCAAACAACATTCCTATGTCCGAATGGGACGCAATTCAGTCAGGCCGTCTTCGTCTGTGATTGGTGGTTTAATGTACGATGCGATTTGAGCACAAGGTAAATTATTTTGAAACGAAAAAAGGACAATTAATTAAAACGTAGTCAGCAGAAAATTGCAACACTCTGTATGTGCATATAACATTGAAAATGATATTTAAGCGATAGTTATCAATTAAAACAAAAAAAGAATGCCGTATGCATTGTAAAAATTACATAGACCTTGCAAACAAATTACAAAAAAGAATTAAACCAAACAAGTGAATCGAGCAGGTAACTTTGACCTAGATTTATCAATTGTTCGCGGGAGGTACGTATGTAGAATGAAGGATATAAAAAAAAAAATAAAACACGCGCTTTTTATTCTAGTATTTCAAAAATCATATCATCTAAGGTGTAAAGTAAAAAGGACAACTCATTTGAAGCGTGGTAACATTGAATATGATTACGAAATTTATAATGTACTAGTTAAACTGGTTCAATGCGATTATTAATTATTACCGACTTCCGATGATTTTTTAACTAAATTATGTGTGCCATTGACGTTTACCGTTCGCGTTGAATAAATTTGCATATGAGATGTAAATAAGAGTAATAAAATTACAACTTATAAGGTAAATGATAACTCGCAATATTTAAGGATATTTTGAGCAATAATAACTCGTAATTAAGTGTTCTATTTTATTTTCCATAAAAAAGTAACGATAACATATTACACAACAATTTAAACTTAGTGAAAAAACTTACAAGGGAACAATTTTACGGACATGTTGGACATGTCGAAACTCGTAAATCATGCTATTAAAAATCTAATGCTGCGCCATGTTTCTCGAGGTTTCTTGATGAAGTGAATATATAAATAAATCCCGATTGTTTAATTTTTTAATAATAATAATAATGTAATTGAATATAGAAAAGTTTGGTGGCAATTTTTAAAAGTTTTCTCACTTTTTAATTCATTTCCTTGATCTTACTATAAATAAAAATGAATAGCCAGTGAACAACTTTTTCGCAAAAAAATGTTACAAATTGAAAATGCAATACAAGGGTGACTTCGGAAGAATATTCCAGAAGTTAATCGAGTTACTCACCGTTTCAATTTTATGTGCAAATATTTCCTCTTCCAATATCTAAAAAACGTTTTCATTATACGGGATTATCCATTCAAAATTAAGTAATTGATTGATTAGGTAACGAAAAAGTATCTAAATTAGTATTGTTTTAAGCATTATATAACCTCATGAGATTAAAAAAATTCACACTTCTATTAAATTAATCTTCTGTGAACTAGGTCCGGAAATTATAAATTTACTTACACGATTTATGAACATTTATTGAGATGATGCAGTGAAAGAAGAATAAGAGAACTGAAAATTTTTGAAAATCGAAGGAAGTGACAGAGTTTCAATTTCATACGTGCTTCTTATGAATAGCCGCAGCACAGAAAACGCAATTTCAAATGATTTTTTTACGATTTCAGATTGTACGTAATAAATAGCAGATTATACGGGAGACCGAAACTAGATCCCACAAGGCCTCATAGGACGATCACCAAACAATTACTAGAAGATATATTTAACGACGAATAGTATTAAAAAATACATGTATTTTTTCCTTAAAAAATAAAAACAAAGTAATAAATTGCAAGCCAAAAGCAAAATGAACAAAAATACAAAAACATAATTTAAATACAAAATATATGTGACAGCGAGTTTGTTGTTGACATCCTAGTTTGTAAATATTAATTTTATTACTCTAATTTTTAAGAAAATGTCAATTTAAATTTAAGATATGCACTACATGTTAATTTGTAAAGGAAAATATTGTTTGTGATTTCTTTGAAATTTCCTTTATTTTCGATTTTTTGTTTTCGGTATACACAAAAATACGTAAATAATTTTATACTGTGTATATATATATATATATAGAATTTTCCTTTTAATATAGATACTAGTTTATAAGTATGTACATTATATTATTTTTTTAAATAAACTTTTTAATAAATAAAAGAACTACCCGAATTCTTTTAAAAATAAAATTTAGACCTCACCCTTGTTAGAACCAAGGCAGAAAAAAAGTGGAAGAAATCTTTATACAGTTACCGTATGGTTTGCACGACATCTAGTGTCTTATATCACTCTTGTATTTACCAGAATTATATTTATAGATGGTGCCACCATAATAATAACTCCATGAAACTTCTAATTAAGTCTGCAGAAAAGAGTGCTTTCGCAATAGCGTACGCCTCGGTTACTATCAATATTAAAAATAATTAATGTAATTACTTACTATTTTAGTTTTATTGTGTTGTTGGTGTAGAGTGACGCAAACATTCGCTGTAATATTGTGTCATTCTTGTCATTCTTATTTATAACCGCACTCAATTTACAGGTTGTTAATCTTCCCATACCATTTGTTAGATTACCTAACGAGTCTTTAAGCTAATCTACTATATTTACCCCTTTATGTAATGACAGCTTGGTGCTCTCTAATTTGGATATAGCATCTAATACAATTGGATAATTTTCGGAAATTTGCTCTATTTGAGTATGGATTTCGGTATGTGAAACCAATCGCTGGCTTACTAAGATTGCTTAGGCTTCTTGCGGATTTAAATTTAAGATACAGGGTTTAATAATGTGTAAAAACTTCTGAGAATAAAAACAGCTTTAAGCCGCGTTCCCCATCTCGTCAATACTCGGTTGTGGTGGCTGAGGAATGCCTGGACAAGCCTGTTTAAAATCACAAATATGTTTTGGAGATTTAATGAAAACTTTTTTGGTAGATACTATAAATTGATTGGATAACTATGTCTAATAAGTTCAGTTAAAAGATGGCATGCATGAAGTAAACAGGTTACATGACGCAATTGAGGATAAGATTGTTTCCAGCTTTAATGATGTTCGAATCCCCATCTGCAACGAATATTACAAGTTGGATTGCCGATATATTGAACTTTCCGAATGTATTTTCTATAGTTTCCACTTTTCCGTGTTTGTCTTCTGTAACATTCCACTACGTAAAAAAAAGGCAAGGGTACCTCGCCGCTTTTTAAAATGCGCATTAACACATTTAACATATAGTTCTTCATTGCATCCGTTATTTCATCCACCGTCCGCCATATTTATGGATTTTTTAACTCTGCCTTTATTTGGTCCGTAATTGTTTTTCACCCGATGAAAATTGTGGACAATTTCCATTCCGGAACGTATTTCCCCTAAAACTTTCGAAAGTATTCGTTGTCTACAATATTGTATGGAATGTTGCACACACATAACATACAAATAGTCATACAGAAGTTTATAATATCTAATAGATTCCAGATTAGGTGAAGAACAGTTTTTTTGGAAATCTTTGTTATAGCCGTCAAAAATATGAAAATAGACGATACGGGCCTTTTAATACAATGAAAAATTTACTTTGCATTCACCTTTCATATTACAAGCAGTGAATAATGAAGAATTTGTGCAAAGTGTTTTAAAACAGCGAGTAACGTTAAAGTAATGTCAGCAAGAAAAGAACTATCTACAAAAACGTCTGCTCAAGTAATGGCACATCATAACATTGGTAAAAGTAATTGCGAAATTGTTAAATTACTGAAATTAAACTGTAGATTATGTTAAATAGAATCAAAAAAGTGGCAGTATCCCATAAACAGCGATCTGGATGGCTAAAAATAATAACACCAGCTGAGGATCGCGGAATTGTAATCACGGACAAACGAAATAGACGAAATACAGCTTCAAAAATTGCTGCCGAAGTGAATATTTCGCCCTTGAAACCAGTTAGCGCTCTAGACCGACGAATATAAATATCTCACCTTTGGTAATAAACGAACTACTTCCGGAATTGGACCGTGTCATAATGAGATATATATGAAAAAGAAATAAGAGTAAGAGGAGAAAGAAAAATGAGAAGGAAAAAAGAAAAAATGATAAAGGGCGGAGGGGCGAAGCGTGAAATAGAAAGAAAGGTGAAAAGAATAGTGACAGGGGAGAGGGGGGGGGGGGGCTACGAGAGAAAAAAGAAAGGAAAATGAAAGAGACCAAAAGAGAAAGGTGGGATCTCGACGTTTCGCCTCCGTCGTAGGAGGCTTCTTCAGGAGAATAGGAGAAACCAAAGTGGCACGGTACTCGACGTGTAAATCACGCTAGAGGCGAAACCACATTGGCAGAATGTTACGGTGACTCGGCGTGTTGACCGCCCTAGAGGCGAGAACCTTCAGAAGGTTATATTACACCGACAATAGAGCATGGAGAAGGATCATGATATGAGGCTATTTTGGCGATATCTGTGTGGGCGATTTCACCAAAACAGATGGTATCCTTAGAAAAGAAGCTTATAGAGAGATTTTAGAGAGGAATACCATCTCAGCTCGAATACGATTAATCGGTGACAACTTCCGTGTTCCAGCACGATAATGATCCAAACACACTGCAAAGATATGCCGTAGGTATCTAGAACAACTGGAGTTCAGAGAGAAAATTGTTATTATGAAGTGGCCGTACCAAAGTCCAGATCTCAATCCGATCGAGCTTTTGTGGGAGGAACTCAACCAACAAGTTCGAAAATCTGCTCCAATTTCGACAACAGTGCTTTGGGCGCAACTAGAGGATACGTGAAAGCTGCTAGACAGAATGCCAAGATTGTGTGCGGTAGTAGTGGGTAAGAGTGGGTAAATATTTATGGCCAGTAGTGTAGAGGCGTGATTATATTTATATGCTGGGCCAGAAAAATATCAAATTTAGCTATCAATTCCAATAAACTTGAATAACTTAGATAAACCAACAGCTTCAATTTTGTAACTGCAATAATTCGCTGTAAGGGCGATCGCCAATACTTTAGTCTGATCTCAATTTAGCTTACAACTTGAGAATCGACTCGCGCATCTTTGTTTTTCTTTCGAACTAACAGCGAAATCTTCGCTTGTCTGTAAGAAGTGCTTTCTTCATATCTTCTCATCTAATTTGTTTTTCGTAAACAGCGATAAAGCGTTTGAATCCGTAACTTTGCAAAAACAAAACTGAAAAGTGGTCCTTTAGTTCACAGTAGCAATTGCAGAACAGCTATTTTAAATTTTCTGAAAAATTATTTTTTACAATTCCTCCATTAACTTTCGTTAAATTTAAAATAATGTTTAATAATAAAGACGCGTTGTACAGATTTCGATTTTTATTAATCGGAATGTTTCTACTTCTCATATGTCAAGTAACACATGGCAT
The DNA here is from genome assembly GCA_023509865.1 of Trypoxylus dichotomus. NCBI lineage: Eukaryota > Metazoa > Arthropoda > Insecta > Coleoptera > Scarabaeidae > Trypoxylus > Trypoxylus dichotomus. The sequence continues at coordinate 28,792,104 of CM042081.1, forward strand.
ATAACAGTAAAAAAAAAGTATAAATGGTAGTAGTGATCTCAAACAAGATTTTTAAAAGTAAAAAGATAAATAGACATATTTCGTCTTGATTAATACATCACAAGTTTCCGTGGTGTAGTGGTTATCACATCCGCCTAACACGCGGAAGGTCCCCGGTTCGATCCCGGGCGGAAACATTTTTTTTTTAATTTAATAAAAAATTAACTACTAATTTATTTTCCTGCGCTATTCGTTACACAAAAAAAAAGAACTAATGACAAAAAAGTAGAAGTAAAAATATTAAATGTCCTTCAGTAACAAAGAAATATTTTGCTCTAATTTTTTTCAATTTCAACTTTGATATATTAAATCAAAGTTATACTTTCTATTTTGGAGACCAATCACTTTTATATTGTATTTCTCTTTATACACAGAAAATATAAATTACTATCAAGGTAATGAACAAGGATATGATAATTTGTGTCAATTAGTCGATTGTACTTTTTTTTGTCTACTTCTTTTTGCTGATAACGTATTTTTGCATACATTACGAGGTAAACGCAATTAATATTTGTAGCAGCGATTTAAATCATACCAAAATGCTTATATAAAAATGCTATAAAAAATACTTTCTCTAAGACAATTATCCTTTCGAAACTGAAACAGTCTTACCTCCAAAAACTCAACGAACAAAGGAATATTTTCAAGGAACGGAACCGTAAATCAATTAATATAAATTGCCACCAATTTTTAAGGCGCCGATCCTTACATTTCGAATAATTCATATCGTACAATTAAAGAATGTAACACCTGCTAACATTTCTGACGAAACACGAAGAAATCAACTTTTCAAATTGTAGTTGGTCAGCGATGCGCTAAAATGTTGCCGTATATATCGCATTTTTCCCATTCTTCAATCGTTTTGGTTCTACCGATTTGTTTATGGACTATTACGAATTTAGCATAGAATAGTGAAAGCATCTTTTGTATGCAGATTTGATGTATTTTCAGAAGTATCAAATTGGAGGTATTTGATGTTGCAGTCATTTGGAAACGAAATTAAATGTTTCGGACAATGAACTGGAACCGGAAGACAAAGACAAAATTGAATTTTGGAATGAAATTTACTTGTACTGTTTTTTATTTGAAATTTGTTCTTTTTGAAGCTATCGTTTATTAATGTCATCACCCAGGTACATTCTTATGAATTAACATTAAATTAACTGAAGTTAAATTTAACTTTAAGTTTTAGGATCCACTCTACGCCTGAACAAAAGGCTACCAACCGACCGATTTTCAAGAGTTGTTTTTTTTTTAACTTATGATAGTGTTAATACACTTGCATTCAGACTTTTCAGGTAGAAGAAGATGCAGTTTCTGCAAAAGGAACTTTTAGAATTAATTTTTGCAGTATAAAAATACTTTCGTGATTTACCGAAAAGGTACGGTGAACCCATATGGCTTTTGCTGTACAAACGTATGTGAAGAGATTAGGTTTTATCGAGTTTTGTAGAATGGGGAAATTCCCTTAGTTCATAGAATTGGAGACTTTGGTATACGTAACTAAATATTTATGGATATCAATAATATGTCAGTGTTTTCCGAGTCGGAGTGGTGATAAATTCTCTCACAGTGTAGACAAAATTTATGTTCGTTCGGTTGTGGTATTTACTATACCACTTTAACTTTCTGGAATATACCAAGTAATTATTTGTAAGTTTGGTATGTTCGATTTTTCCTACATTTAGTTTTACTCATTACAGGAAATGACGCATGGAAAAAAATGTAATCTTTTCACAGTAGCAGCCAGAGGTGATAGTAAAAGAAATAAACGAGATTGTGTACAAGTAACAGAAGTACTCCACAAGAGTCATATCCTACTCGTTTTGTAAATCAACAGATCGATACCACAACTTTACCTTTTTTGATTTATTTTCGTAAACCCTTTCTTAAAATTATCTAAAATTGGATGAAAGCTAAAGGAAAAATTGTTTACAGAAAAAATTGGAAAGAAATGAATTTTTCGGAGCTAAAGAATTTTTTTAGTGTTTTGATACTAATAGGTGTATGTAGATCTCACAATGAGAATGTAATGCAATTTTGGAGCAAAAATAATGGGAGTAAAATATTTAGCGTGATAATCAACCGAAACAGATTTCAAGACACACTTCATCTGCTAAGGCCTGATAAAGTAAGAAAAATGCGGAGAGAAAGGAGCAGTGATAAAATAACACCAATAAGAAAATGTTTTGAGTTACGGAATGCTTATTTGCAAGATACTTGTGCATCGAACTGGTTGAAGAACAGCTCGTAGGAAGATGTCTTTTTAGGCAATGTATTCCATCAAAGCCTGGAAATTATGGATTCAAATTTTGGGGAATGCATAGAAACTTGAAATTTATGCTGGAAAACCGGGTGACGAATGATAAAAGAGAAAGGAAACAAGGGGAGAAGGTGAAAAGCGTTTAGTTGAAGAAATTGAAAATTCCAGAAGAAATATCACTTGCGAAAACTTTTTTATTTCCTGTTGAATTAAGTAATGTGTTTTACTTTTAAATGCACCGCATTTTAATATTTAACAATTAATATGTAACAACTAACAACCACCTGCTACTTTAATTGTATGTCTTATAATGTCTGGTATTATTATGTTTGGCTGTACTGCTGTTCAGGAAGCAAACCCAACGCCAAGCGCGCAATTTAAATGTATAGTGACATACTATAGTAATATGTGAAGCGATATTCTAAATATACAGGGTGGCCGAGATACAAAAGACCCGGTATGAATACAGTATGATGGATGGTTGGCGTACTTTTCACGTTCGAATTTTTTACAAGAAATATATATAAAATTTTAAATAACAAACATTATTGGAACATGGATTAACATATTCCATACAATCGTAAATTTTTATTTTGTAATATCTCTTTAAACTGCACAACACTTTTAGAAGGAGCAGACGTTTGCGGATATTTTATAGTGAACTTTATTTATGATATTGATTTAATGTTGCAAACGATATATATTCCAAATAATTTTCAAGAATAAACACTGTTTGCTCGATTGAAAACTGCATTATGGAGAACCTTTTTTACAACCACCATTAACAACTGACAACACAATATGACAGTTAACACGAAATGGCCGCTGGACATCATCTGATCCCTCTAGAAGTTTCGATTCAAATATCACGTACAGTATGACCTCCGGCCTCTTTCATCGTGGCCACTATGAATTTCACACTTCCTAGAAGAGAACTTGCTATCAAAAAATCTAACTTTTTTGTTTAGACTGTTTTATCGCGAATTTTCAGACGGAGTAATCAAATTTGATTACTCTACATATCTTTATTTGATTTGCGACGCGTTTCGGGATTGTGTTACCTCTTTCTCAAGACAATAACTGATACTATACATTAAAATATTACACTTTTTACGACACCTCAATAATTTCTTCAAAACATATTGAGGTGGAAAATTTCAGGCTCTTTAATTTTTTTAAATGGGTTCTTTGATTTAAATTTTGTTCTATTTGCTTTTAAATTAAATGATAATGTTTTCTAATTAAATAACCAAATGTAATAAATATATGGGCAAATTAATAAATATACACCGTTTTTTTTACAAAAATATTTTTTTTTACAGAAAACCTAAGGCTAATCTTTAAATATTCTAATTAGTATGCCAAACAAAATGAGAGCAATAGAATCAAATAATTTTGAGGAACTTAAGAAGATTCGACGTCTTTAATCATCTTTGAAACCGTACTCACTCGCACGGGATTTATCGCCTTTAAGATGTACTGGTCTTCGGCTTCCAAAATATGTGTCCGGAACTTCCAGATTTTATTTGTAGTATCAGCTGATACACTTTATTATTGGATATAATCGAAGATCTTTGTAAATTAAAGAGTTATATGAGAAAATAACTAATTGTTCTCAGGAGAGACGATGCCAACATGTCTGACTTTGGCACGATGTTTTTCTATATCTATAGCAACACATTCGTTTGCCTACATGGTAGGCCACACAGTAGACACATACTTGATATAAGTGAAATTATATAGGTAAATGCTGGCAGTCGTACGAGAAATTTTGAAGATTATAAGTATAATTTCGTAATAATACATATTTATACAACCCTACTACTACCCTAATATAACGAAAGATTTTATTAAAATGAATATGTTTAGAATAACTTTTAATCTGAAAGAATAAACACAAGTTTATACATCTATATGTAATCCTTATAGATATATAAACTTTCTGGAATGAAATTAATTTGTTTTAAAGTTGACATTTTTTAATGTAACCTCTAAAGAAATTGTTTTATTTCAGTCAAAAATGAAGTGTTTCTATTACAAATATCTTTTAAATCAAGAAGGCTTTAACTCAGTTGCCAGGGAGTGTACTATTTTACTTTACAATACGTTGACTTTCACCTTCCATAATAATTTATGTAGATGTTCGATACAAGCAAAGAACGTAATTATGTTAAATTTAGTAATTATCGCCCTACAAACTCGTTCATTAAAACAGCTGGTTTCCCACAATTAATTGCGCTTATTTTCCGTTACACAAACTGGACATTAACTCTCATTGTCAGCGTCAAGAACAGTTCCTTCACAAACAAATTCAAGTATTCATTTGCTTCCAATTTGTACGTCATTAAGAATTCAAGGTTTTTTCGTCAATAGTCTCCCTGGAGATAATTCGTGAGCGTGGAAATTTTTTTGTGAGCTACTTAAAGAATGGGAGGTTGTTTTTTTTTCCTATAATAAGCGATGTACTTTCGAAATCTCGTTTCGGCGTGTCTCTAGGGAGACCTTTCATACTTATAATTGTAGAAATACTTGTATTTCAGACTAGCGCATGGCATTGTATAATATTGTTACTACGACACGTTCAGTTTCGCTTTCGAAATTAGATAAAGTGCCTTTTAATATGATTACTTGCTCGCACGGGGAAAAAGGTAATGAACAGGAAGCGTTATATAGTAGCACATGTATAAGAGAAAACTAAATGGGCAAATTGTGTTAAAATGTCGCGTCTATTGTATGGAAAGTGTAGAGAGACAGTTTTATATTACTACTATTGAAATACGGAAGTTCTAATTATTACATGTAGTACCACGCTATTGCAGTTATAAATATAATGAACGTGTAAGGTTGGTTTGCATCTATATCTATTACGATAATCTCTTCAAAAACCACCGATGGTAAATACAAAATTTGAAATACATATTAACAATTAATACCGATCCAACGGATATTTACCCACACGTCATTGATTTACGTTACAATAATACTCAGATATCATATTACATTATAGAGCTTCTTCAGTATAGTTTTTATTTCACAATATGAGATGAAAACATACTCAAAGATACTAACATTTGTTTGTAGCAGCGGCACATGAAGGTTATGCCGCATTCGTGTTGGAGAGATAAAACATGTGAAAAAAAGCTACTTTATTAAACGTTATGTACACTACCGTCCATATATGTACATAGGACGACTATAAAAAAAACAGAAATATTAATACTAATATCTTAACATCCTGTATTATACATTTCAATTGTATCTTAAGAGATTTATAGCGCAATTTTTACAGACAACACCCTAATGAAGTAACTATTTTACATTTTACAACAGCTAAAGCAGGACCTGTATTAATCTCTACTGTAATCAGATTCGGATAAATTCTAGAAAAGAATTGCTTGTAATGTGTAAGACGAAACGATTCCAAGAAATAAATTATAGAAATACCCGAAAATGTATGCACGTATTTTGAGCGTTAATATAAAATTTGTTACCGCCCATAAGTAAAATCGTAGTAATGATAAAATTACAATTTTCTTGCAATTTCCAACGTAATTAAATTTCCGAAAAAATATCGGTCTCGGAGGGGACTTGAACCCAACATCTCTATATCTCCGGTATAGCGTGCTAACCATTACATCACGAGGGCATTGAATCCAAGTCACCTTAAATCCCCCTAGATGTCACGATGCCAGTAGATATCTTGTAATATCTCACGGACACTATATTATTAAACGGCAAGTGCGTAATAGTTAAACTAACATCCATATTAATACTAATATCAATACTAAACCACCGTTGGCATTTTTTCGGAAATTTAATTACGTTAGAAATTGCAAGAAAATTGTAATTTTATCATTACTAATGCCAACGGTGGGTTAGTATTGATATTCATATTAATATTAGTATTAATATGGATGTTAGTTTAAAAATCGTAATAAGTAATAAGTGTTCAGTCTTTATAGCATTACGCGGTGAAGGGTATTCGTTAAAAAAGTAAATGTATCAAAAAACCGATTATTTATAACTCTTCCGAAAATGCAGTAAAGAGGTCTACTTCGCAGTAGCAAACGGTCAGGGTGAAAGAGAGAAACGACAGCCGCTGTGGATCAGTTTATTATAATATCTTCAAAACGAAATAAGTTTTTCACCACTTCAGTTAAGCGGAGACTAAAGAATAGCTGTGAAAAAGCCATAAATGAAACAACAAAAGAAGCAAAAGAGACTGAAATGGGCCATTCAATACAAGGATTGGGTCTTTAAGCAATGGCATAAAGTATTATGGACGGATGAATCCAAATTCCAAACCTTTAGTTCAAAACGTCGATCATTTGTGAGGGGGCAGACCGGAGAAAGAATGACTAATGTGTAACTCCTACTGTGAAACAGGATGGTTTGTGGCTGTTTCATTGATGCAGCTATAAGCAATTTGATAGAAATAGATAAGATACTGCGAAAGGAGGATTGTCTGAGAATCTTACAGGAAAATGCTGTGCCAAGTAGCCTTATTCTTTCTTCTTTCGAAAAGATAACGATCGCAAACATTCATCTCATTTATGAACTATTTTGATGTCATTTGAGGAAGAAGTCAACTTGATACGGATGATATGGCTACCCCAATTTCCAAATTTCTCCCCTATAGAACTAGCGTGGGGTAAATTGCACCGAAGAGTTTGAAAAAAACGAGTTAGCAACGCATGAGATCTTTGGTAGAAGCTTCAGGTAGCAATGACTGAATGAAGTTACAGACGATTATCTGGAATCTCACATTAGAAGAACGCCAAGAACATAAGCCGCCATAGTTTAATCTCGATGGGGATATATTGACGAAAAATTACTTTGAATTATAATTTTGTGTTTCTTTTTTCGTTATTACACATTCCTTTTGACATGTCATTTATAAATATTACTACACACCAACTCTATTTTTCAATTCAAATCAAAGAAAACGTCAATTTTACAGTAGTCTATACATGGACAACACTATATGCACTGCAATTATCAGTTGCATTTTACGTCTTAGCTTATTTTGACGTTTGAGGTTACTTCCTGTGTTTACTTTTGCTACTTTTGTCATACTGTCTGAAAAATATGTACTTTCAACAGCAATTGCATTGATCTTTGAACATTTAGGTAAATTGTTTTTATTATTTTCTTACTTTTGTTACAATAATTTAATTATTTTTGTAGAAAATGCCAAATAAGCGTTTAAATTCACAATCACAACAGATACCTCTGAATGTTCTAGACTATTTCAGATGCGAAAAACAGAACAGGGGGACAATTACTACCTGTTGACGCACAACACGCAAACGTGTACTATGTATTTACATGCTTAATAAATATTTAAGTATCACTTCTTACTTTTTAGAGAGTAACTGTCGCTGTAGGGATTTCCCGAAAAACTCTGTATTCCATCAGTCAAAGGAAAGAACAGAACTCTTGTTTTAAATTCACCAGGAAAACTCATTTAAAAACCCATGATTTGTAAGAATCCGTTAAAATGGAAGTACAAAATACTCTTTATAATATGTACAGCAACCGTAAGAAAATCCTACATATTAGTAAGCACTCTTTACCAACACTTTTATGAGACTTGAGCTTTAAGTTTAAAACAGATGAAAACAGCCAAGCATTAATTGAGCATCTAGAAATTGCATGTATACGAAGTATTTTTTAAGTGAATATATGGAGAACAGAAAATTATCTTGCCTTGGAGAAGAGTTTTCCTTGATGAAGCTTGAGTATATTCAAAGGAAAGTTAAAAACGGATATGGCAAGAGGGATTTAACACATGGGCTGAAAAGTCCCGGGCCTAACAAAGAAAACACGGTTTTTTTGGTTCAAAATTGGCTTTATTCATCAACGTAATCAACATCAAGAGCAACGCAATCATTCCAGCGCCGCTCTAACATTTCAATACCACTTTTGTAGAACAATTTATCTTTTGCCTCAAAATAGGCCTCAGTTTCAGCGATAACCTCTTCATTCGTGCGAAATTTCTTACCGGCGAGCATTTTTTTGAGGTCTGCGAACAGCCAGTAGTCGCTAGGAGCCAAATCTGGCCAATACGGTGGATGTGGGAGCAATTCGAAGTTCAGTTCATGTAGTTTGGCCATTGTTTTGATTGACTTGTGACACGGTGCATTGTTTTGATGAAACAAAATTTTTTTCTTTGCCATATGCGGTCGTTTCTTTGCAATTTCGGCCTTCAAACGCTCCAATAACGCTATATAATATTCACTGTTGATGGTATTTCCTTTCTCAAGATAGTCGATGAATATTACACAACGCGCATCCCAAAATACCGAGGCCATAATCTTTCCAGCCGATTGTTGTGCTTTCGGGCGCGTTGGACGAGGTTCACCAGTTGCTGTCCACTCAGATGACGATCGTTTTGATTCCGGAATGAAGTGATGGATCCATGTTTCATCCATTGTCACATATCGACGCAAAAATTCCGGTTTGTTACTTTTAAATATGGCGAAACATTGCTCAGAATCATCAACACGTTCCTGTTTTTGGTCAATAGTGAGCAAATGCGGCACCCACTATGAACAGAACTTTCTCATAGTCGTATGCTCATGCAATATAAAGCCAATACGTTCTTTTGATACCTTTACGATGTCAGCTCACGCAACTTCACTTTTCGATCATTCAAAACGATTTTGTGGATTTTTTTGATGTTTTCTGGTGTTACCGCCTCATTTGGACGTCCACTGCGTTCTGCATCATCGGTGTCTCTACGACCACGTTTGAAGTTAGCAAAGCAACGTTTTATTGTTGTTTCTGATGGAGCGGAGTCCCCATAACACTTTTCAAGCCATTGCTTCGCTTGAACGGTATTTTTTTCCCATCAAGAAGCAGTGTAAAATTAAAACACGAAATTGTTTTTGATCCATTATTTTGAAAATAACAAAAGTAGCGTGACTCTTAGCACAATAACTCACAAACTAATGAATAGAATATCATGAAATTTTAACAGCTGTCTTTTGAAGGTTAGTACTAGCTGAGAGAAAGGTGACTGCAATAAAACTAGCGTCATCTATGTGTTAGACCCGGGACTTTTCAGCCGATGTGTTATTAAAAGTGTGAGGAAGCTTGGGAGATATATAGGCAAAAGATACGTCATTGTCCATGGTGTCTCCAAATGGATTTTATAGAAGATGTAAATCTTATTTTTGTTGCAAAATGCCAAACAAAAAAAGGAAGCTTACACCACATTTAAAGGAGCCAAAATAAGTGCACAGCTGTTTTTAAAATTGAGTGACTTGACGTAGGAAAAACAAATAAGAAAGAAAAAGTACATATCTGCATATAAGTGTTTATATCCTTACCATAGTGAATGTGATTCCATTGAGTTGATTTGGACAAAAGCAAAATCAATAACAAAACAATTCGCATATTGCAAAAGATGGTTATGGTAATGATAATGCTTGAAATGTGGAAAGGAGCGTTGGCCAAGTGGAACGAAGAAGTATAGAACAATTGTATACGTTATACAAAAGATTTAATGGAAAAGTGGTATAAAAGGGAGCAATACTTAGTCAGGATAAATATAAATGCACTAATTATTGAACAAAATTAAGCTCCGAGTCGGAGGAAGAATCTAACCGATACTCTTAAAATAACTAATCTTAGACACCTTTGTATGCTGTCTGTCATATTGTACGTAATATAAATGTTTGTATTCTCGTGTATTTCCTTTTCACTACTTGTAAGACTTCTAGATGCCAATATGATTTACAACTTAGATACGTTCACTTTATATGATTGTATCTGTGGTTTACATTATTTATATATGTGCACATAATTTTGATTAAAATATATAAAGCAAGACGTTCGTTTCATTTGAAAAAAGATAAATTCTTCTGTTCGGTAAAGTTTCCAATAAATAAAAAAGTACTTATTGATATTGTTGAATAAAAATCGAAAATTGAGTAAAGTAATTTCTTGCTTCAACGAACTTGGTAGCAGATAAATATACAAATTTCAACATCAATGATTGTGGCAAAGTAGAATGGTATTCTTACATACTGGTTTTTTTGTCAAAATAACATATCATGTTATCCTGTCATTCATGGATTAATTTACTTACTCATTATAATAAGTATACGTTTAGCATGATTTCAAAAAGGTCATGTTGTCCTATTTTTAACATTTATGGAATTTCTACACTTCCGTGTGCCGTATTGCACACGAAGTATCTTAATTTCACTATTAAATACGGCTTTGATTCGAACATACAAGTAAGTGACAACGACGGATAAAGATTCGCTGGAACACTGGTATATTTACAGTCCTTAATAAGCTTACTTTTGAGTTAGACTTAAACAATATTTTTAATGATTTACACCCCCCGGAGTTCTTTGAAATGTTTCTGCACTTACGGTATTTTCCAGAGCACGTTTCACCTCCAGGGTTAACTTAGGAGCACTTAATAGTGGATTATTTCATCGCTCGTCATGTTCATTAAATATTTTTTGAACTGATTTTACATTTCTTCTTCACTCTGTTTTCGTGATTATATTGTTCAATAATATGCTGTATTATGGATGCACTTCTATTTAATATTTTTGCAATTTCCCGTCGACTTTTTTCTTATGGTGAAAAATTGCTAATTTTAGCTCTTCCAACGTTGTCTGTCGACCCAATCGCACTTCCCAGTTGTGACAGATAGAGAGGTAAAGTACACGTGCATCTAGGGACTTTCCCTATTCGTATACTGGGTTGCATCATTTTCACTGTGATGTTGAATATGTAACCGCTGTAATGTTATCTGGTTAGAATTCGTAATACCTGTTCGAATTAGTTTTGTTTTATTTTTGTAATGTATTTCAAGAATAGTAGACGCAATATATATAATTTACTTTTCCCAATAATTATTATCCCTAACATTTTCAGCTTCTTACCACATTGTATATCAATCACTTCATCATTTTCACGGTGAGCACTGTATATGCTGTAATTTTTGTAAAATCAAATACAGTGGAAAATATGTATGCAATATACTTTAAAACCACACAGTGATAACATAAATTTCAAACGTTCTTTTTTTGTTCAACTCTACTAAAAATCAAAGCCAGCTAGATCCGTATGACGATATAATTACTGTATAACCAGGCCAATCGTTGCATCCTACACGCCGCGCAAAAAACATACAAATCTACAAATTGGAAAACAATTTTTTATCGAGCGAACCATGTTCGCGAATGTAAATATGTAGAGTGCACAATTTCGATGTTTCTTGTGCAACGTTTATATGCCCACCCAACTGTGTATTTTGCAACTAAATCAAACGGAATGCTGAATTATTCAAACGGTTTTAAATAACGCCTGGAGACACGCGACTATACAATACCACAATGTCCATATGTGAACGCACATCCGTTGCAAATTTGTAAAGCAAAATCAGCGCGTTTTGTAACGAAACTGAGCCAGGTATAATCGGATTTTTCATGCATCCGTAGGCTATTTTCCCGCGGTAAATTAAATTCAGTAAACAGACGAACCTAACCTAGAATACAACGAATTATTTGAATTCGATATTGCGTTCATCGTAAAATTTGCAAAACATGTATGCAGTTCGGTCGAAATACGCAGAACTACAAACAAACAAACAAACAAATGAATATGAATTGCTACAAGCTGAAGTTATAGGTTTTAAAACTATTATAGGAGAGGAATCCAAAAGGAAGTGTTTCGAATATTTCATATTTTCTAATCTTGAGAGATCTGTTTAATTTGGAACAGTTAGCGAAGAAATTAGAAGCAACTGACTACCAATCAAAAAAATATCACACAATAAAATATCAGTATGCGAGACGTAGTAAATTAGAGGTAGAATAATATCCTTCACATCTGAAATTAATGAGGAAGTTACAAAACACCATCCCCAACTCGGCAATTTAAAAAATGATGAAACTTTGGAAGTAATATAACGACATATAGGCATGTAACACCAAGATAAGAAAACGCTATAGGCATGTACTATGCAATTTTTCTTCCTGTGGAAAACACCCTCGATGAATGAACTTTTGAAAATTATGAAGCAGACAATAAAAAAAGTTAAATATATCAACATTTTTACATATACTTCTTTAGCTGAAGTGGAGATTTTAACTAATGTTAAGCATAATAATTATTTTATCTATTGCACATGTAACATGTTTTGTAATAATGTAAAACATGTTTTTAATTACATTACTGTATTAGTTTCGTTAGATTGGATTGTTTGTTACCAAAATGATACAAGTTATCGAAGGAAGTAACATTCAATGAGTGCAAAGGTTTCGCAAAGTTTCAGGAAGGAACTGTATAGATAAATGGTAAAGTAATATCGTAACATAGCAATGGTTTGTTCGTGCTCGTATTATTCAATGGTGTTATTACATTTTTTTTCTAGGTGGGAATAAAGCAATAAACAGGAGACGAGAAAAGTTGCTAATATTTCTCAATTCGTATATAATAAATTTGTAAATATTGATTTACCATACGCGCCATTATTCATTATATCGGCTTCCAGCATTACGGGCTAACACAAACAAGCTCATAGCATTTTGTTCTTGCTCTCTTGGACCGGCCTCTGTCCTGATGCATTAAGATTAACAATACCGAAGAAAACTCGATGGATGATACAACCGCTTGATGAATATGGTTTTCGCATATGGAAAAAGCTTGCAAGAAAATTTTCTGAGCTTGTTCTACTATATGGTCACGATATTTTATTACATGAACGCAATAATACTGTGAAAGTACAATGTGTTATTCATAATTAACTTTCGGCCCCAAGCTATCACGACGTAGTTACTTACGTTTGAATAAATTTCAAAATCCAATAACTAGAATAAGAACGTTCTTTTCTATAGAAATGTTTTGTTAAACATAATTAAATATAAAATTAGATACCCAAGTTACTTTTCTACGTAGTCGCCGTTCAAATTTAGACACTAGTTGTACCGTTTTATCAATGTTTCTATGCCTTTTTGATACTCAGTCGCCGCCAATCACTAATTATCGGGTTCTTCAAGTTTGTGAAGGAAGATGACTCCACTGCTATGCATTCCCCGCCGTTTGATTTGACTAGCGCGGTGAAATCGTTAAAGCGTCTGATAGTAGGCTGCTGCATTTATGGTCTAATCTCCAGTAGTATGTAGTTGATGGGCAGGACACCCTTACGATCCCAAGACGTCGTAGCCATAATCTTTTTGGTGCTCAAAATTTGCTTTGTTTTTTTCGGTTTCATTGGGGATCGCGGATGATACCATTGCATTGATTGGCGCTTTGTTTAAGGTGTCACATACAGGTCTCATCGCCAGTGACAATGTAATTCAAAACTTCATTACCATCATTGTCAGCGACTCAGAAATGTCAATGCATCTGGCATTCGTTTGGTTTTGTGTTCGTCTGACAAAATTCGAGGAACCCACCTGACATACATTTTATTATAGCCTAGATCTACACTAACAATTCCGTACAACGCAGTTCCTGAAATTTCTGGAAAGAATGAGTGCAGTTCACTAATTGTAAAACGCCTACTTTCTTCACACGTGATATATGACATACATGATGATATATCACTTCCGAACTGACGTTTCGTTCATCACATTACAGTGAATTTCAGTTATCCGTCTATAAATTTCGATGGGTCGGACTTTTGGCGCATTTAAAAAGCGGATAATACTGTGCACTTCACACTTGGTGGGATCGTCAATTTTGTTACATATTTTAAAGTCGCACAGCTACGCACTCATCAATCGTATTGGATTGTAGCTGCCGCCAAACTGAAGTGGATATGTACCAAGGTCAGCGGTGATGAGGGAACGCGGTCACGTGTGAAAACAAAACGTTCTTTACTTTCCGAATGGCCCACGTATAATAATTTTATATTAGTAAGTTTCAACGTATAATAAAATTGACAGGATAATGCTTATATATTATTGTAAACTATAATACAAAATAATATATAATGCAATTATCTATAAAAATATTGGTTTAAGTTTTTAATTAATAATTAATAATTAATTTCAACATTGCAACTACAAGTCTACTACTCAATCTACCAATCTCTATCACCTATTATCAGTCCCAAACATGTTTATCTGTCGAAGAAACATACGTAAAAATGTTGATATATTTAACTCTGCACGAAAAAACTCATTCAAACAAGAAATCTAATTTTTAAAATACGCCTAACGGTATCGATTATGTGAATTCTACGAAGGGTATTGCAACATAATAAAATACAATGCAGAAATGATTGATAGAGGCTAAGAATATATTCTCCTATATTTTACAATCATTTGTTTGCATTACAATTGTATTACTCAAGGACAATTATAATTTCCGTGGTATTTTTATAAATCGACTAAATTTTCATAGATTTTGCCATATGAAAAGAGAACTTGAATCTTGAAAAACCGAAATTAACAAATTAATTCGCATCACACTTTGTAGGTATATTAAACTGCGTAACTTTCAAACTTGAATTATAACCTCGGAAAAGGAAATGAAAGAGTATACTAACTACATTTCGCAATATCTCATTTTTTTTCATTCCAATCAAGCCAGTTCAAATTACACATAGTGTGGCAGCTGCCATTATTTCGAAACAGAAGCTGTACGATAATCTGGAAACTCTAGCACCTACAACTACGTAGCTCTGCAACAACTAACAACGAAATATGAAATATTAAATGTTGTATGCAGCGATCAGTCTGTCGCACAAAGTTCCAGTTACAGATAAATGGAGCGTGACGTTACAAACCGTTATTCTTGCGCTGCTTTAAATTACCCCGTTCCCCAACTATTTTACCCGAACGCGATTATAATTAGAATACCGTACGCGTTTAATAATACAATCGATTGATGTTTCCATGTTACGTAATCGAATGCTAAGCAATCGAGTTTCTCTTTTTCTAATCGGTCAGTTTTTATAAACAAGGAAGTCTAGTATTTTCTTTCTTTTTTAAAATTTATTACACTTCCTTAATTAGCATTTTATTAGCTGATTTTATTCGAGTATTAATGAATTTGTGTATTAAAGGAAGTTCCTCATTTCTAACCGCATGATCAGGTAAATTCGTGAGAAAGTTGCATCTAGAAGTTAGTGTTACTTCTAAAAACTTCATGTAGAATCAAATTCATTTCTTCCACATATATTTTTTGGAATTCTATTCAGAGCTTTTAGAAATTCAAAACGTGACGATTGATTAGAACATTAACTTCTTTTATTATCTCCCAACAAACAAGGTGATACCTAAAACTTTCCCAAATGTAGCGAAAAATTGCTAAATACCAGGATTTCCTTCGTCTCGGAAATGAATATTCTTCTAGGGTTGTTGCTTCTGTTGTCTGTTCCTGAAGAGCAGGTAGGAAATAAAATAAAGATTCTATTTGCAATATTTCGAAATATCAAAAAAGGGTATTTCATCTGTTAAGTAAAATAATGGAGACGTAAGCACAAAATACATACCCAATAATTTATAAAGCACAACGCACGATACATAAACATTTTAAAATGTTTAACTGCATTTTAACACTAATTTTAAAGTTAGTAAATTACATAATAATTTAATGCGTGGTTTTAGCTATATGAAAAACAAATACAACATTTTACTATAATTAAGTTACATAATATTTCGTGTATCTGCCTTTCGCTCGGTTACAACTGCTAAGTACACTGTTTATTAAATTATTTAGAAATTAACTTAATTCCAGGTATAATTTACGTATAAGTGCGAAAACATTTTACGAAGTACAAAAGATAGAGGGATAGCTATCCCAGGTATTAAATAAAATTGCTCCAACGTTGATAGCGCACATCATTTGGCAACAATTTATTTGATAGACTTCAGTAGTTAATCTTACAATATTATTTCATATTTATTAATACAATTGATAAATTTAAATTATATTTTATTTATTGTGCGGTTACATTACCAGAAGAGGCTAACCGAAATATCTATGAGCGCTATCTTCTTCTTAGTTTTTGATTACTCCCTTTAGCGCGATTTTTGCCGTAGGAATTGTCCAACATTATAAAATTCTTGATGAGATGATGGAATGGCCCTATTTTCTTAGCTGTGGCTTGGTTTGAAAACCCCACCTATTTATAACAATTTATTTTTGTTTTTTTCTCCTCGGATAGCAATTTACCTCTTGGCATTTTTATTATTTGATATGCCTACTTCGATAATATATGGACCTATAGAAATTTTGCTGAGTGTATTATCATGAAAATGATTATTGATTACATTATTTCCTTCCTGCAGAATTACGTTGAAAAGCTTGTTCTAAACGAGGAACATTTTCACCTTGAGTTTAAAACACCCAGGCGACATGGAAATAACATTCAATAAGATATTATTTAAAGGCAAGAGATGACTTTTTTTACGTTTGGGTTTGACAAATAGTCATTTAGCCACGTAAAAAATGTGATAGATGATGATTAAACACTTTGTTTTCTGTTTTTTTTTTTTTTATAAACAGCTTCTAAGATATTGAAAATCTTATTATTACTTTGTTTTAATAATTATCCATATTTATTATATGTCCGGTATTTATTAAGTGGTCAGCCAGAGGAGACTTCAAAACATCTTTGTTATTAATACACGGTTCTTTCATGCTTGTATTTCGAGGTGTTAAACCTGTATAACATTTCTCACATGAACTGCAATCGATCTTATAGATTCCTGATTTTTCTCGATGTCTTTTTCTTTCTCTAGTCTCTTTATTAGTTGGTTTTTAAAGTGAAATGATTTCAAAAATCAGGTGTATAATTAAACTTTTTAAATAAATTTATAAATTCATTTTTCCAAATTGTTATTATTTCCTTTAATTATTGATGGTAATGTAGTGTTGTCAAATAAAAATTGGTTTCTCTTGTGTCTACAAGTTTTACTTCATATTATTTCTCATGTATGCGTTAAAAAAAGCGATCTAGTAAATGTTCGAAAAGAATTCTTTTTTAAAATTGATTGGTGATTTGAACACTCGTAAAATAAACTACTAAATACTGCATTTTTATACTTCTAAAAAGGAGTAGAATCTTTCCGTAGGTAATAACTAGGCCGCGAATCTAGGGCTGCCTCCATTGACTATGAATCACACGGCATCAGCAGACTGCAGTCGTTTAGTTTTGGCTTGCATATGCGTTAATGGTTGAGATACTCGCATCGGTCAGTACTACCTGCATGGTCGTTTGTCTATAAAACCCGCGCTAGCAAAATGTGATTTTTTAGTGCCGTAAATGCGTGGTAGATTTATTGTACGTAAAACACGAGGTTGTACTTTAGTTAATAAAATGAAAGTAATACAAATGTGAGGTGTTAGGCATGATTTATTCTCATCATTAACACATATTGTAAATTTTCTTGTCTGAAACAGGTATTAAGCGTAAAGTATTTGATTCACAAAATGGAAAATTACACAAAATATAAAATAAAAGTAAATCATGTTGGAAATGATCGACTGTACGTAGTAACCACATCGAATTAAGGCCATGGAAAAATTTAAAAAGTGATTCGAATTTAGAAGTTGTAAGAAGTGAATAGAATATTGAAGGAATAAATTTAAATATTATTTGATCTAATTTATGCACACATTTTAAACAGCTTATGTGTCACATTGGACATGATTTATTTACATTTCTCATTAACACGTAATTTTAAATTTCTGCTGTTAGACTTGCACTGATGGTAGTCAATATGTCTTTAAATACAGAGAAACTTCATCCCATATCGCAACTAATGAGAAGAGCAAATTGAAAATGAGTTTTGTGAATACGGTATTTAAGATCATACTCATTATTTTCAGAGATTTTTTAATGTTACAAAACAACACGATTAGTAGAAGCATTCTTTAGTTTACTTAAATAAATATAACAATTATAAAGCAGTCATGATCGTTAATCCAAAAAGTCAGAACTTCTTGGCAAGAGATCATAACAGTCATGGGAAAATAATAATGAAAGATAATATTTAAACCAACATCCATACTAATACTAATGTTAATATGAATATCAATACTAAACCACCGTTGGCATTAGTAATGATAAAATTACAATTTTCTTGCAATTTCCAACGTAATTAAATCGGTCTCGGAGGGGACTTGAACCCACATCTCTACATCTCCGGGCCATATTAATCTCTTTCTGAAGTACGGAAATAGCTGAAGGGAGATTCTTCAAGTGAGTAGAAATATTTTATGAACAGCATGTCATGCAGGTCCACTTAATATTCCTTTTGGATTTCAATACCCAATCCTTTATTACTCAAGCCGGCACAAGCCAGACTGTAAGTAGCTCCGCATACAAAACAGTCAATGGCATCTTCATAAGAGAAAAGTTTAATTTTAGATTTAGATAGGTATTGTAAACCATTGTAACCCTAATAAAATGGAGAGAGACTGTACGAGGGAAACCTGAAATGTTTTCGGAATCTGCAAGAGATGGCGCAAGAAGGTTGAAGAGGGTTCATTGGTCGACAAGAGCAACCTTTTTTATGGCAGCTGTCAAAATTTCGGACGTCTACTCTCAATAGCTGCTGTTTAAGAGTGTGTTTTGTATACCAAGTCAGGCGGTTCCGCAAAAACGAATAAAATCGATTTTCGTGCAGTGATAAAACACTTCTGACTGGCTGGCTAAACGGCCACGGAAATTCCAAATATTTTGCTATAGATTCATAGCAAATGTACTCCGTCATTTCGACCATCAGTTTCTGAGTAAGCGAGTTAGCCGCACAAGCACAAGTGACGAACCACGTAGTAGACGCCCAAAAGTCGCTACCAACGATGAAATGGTCAACAAGATTCGTGATGTCGTGTTAGCCGATCGCCGATTGAAGCTGAAAAAGATGATAGAGACAACGGGCATTGTTGATGAACGCGTTGGCAATATCCCACACGAAATTTTGGGTATGAAAAAGCTTTCGGCGCGATGGGTACCGCGTTTGTTCACACCAGAGCAAAAACAAAATCGGGTGACAGTTTCGGAGGAGTATCTGACCAGGACCCAACGTAATTCAAGGGACTTTTTCATGCATATCGTAACCGTGGATGAGAGAGACTTGGATCCACCGCTACATACCGGAGACCAAGGAACAGTCGAAGCAGTGGACTTTTCCGGGCGAATCAGCTCCGAAGACAGCAAAGACCCTTCCAGCGGTCGGAAATGTAATGGCTTTCTTTTTGTGGGATTCCCAAGGCGTGATCCTCATCGACTATCTGCAGAAGGGAAGAACGATCACCGGGATCAATGAGGAAGTCATCGTCGCTACAGATGGCTATCTTGGAGACCTCGAAACATCCTACTTTTCCGACGGCTTCAAGAGATTGGAACATCGTTTAAAAAAGTGTATTGGTCTTCGAAAAATAAATATAAAAAGCCAACACCAATGCTGTGTTTTTCTTGTCGATTCCGGAAACATTTCAGGTCGCCCTCATATATTAAAAATGAAGAAGTTGAAATCTCCACTGGCTAACCACTTCGTAAATAATATAGAATAAATACAGGTGATGTAATTATTAAAACAAAGTATAACAAAACTTTAAGCACTTTAGAAGCTGTTTATATGAAAAAAAAAACAAAATAAATTCTTAAATTACCATCTATCACCTTTACATACCATCTTACTAGATGTATTCTACGTCGCCTTAATGGTTTAAACGCTATTTTACGCATTATCTTTTTTTAATGTACACCTGCATCGGAGGATGGTTTCTCAAAAAGTTTTTGTTCAATTTTTAGATTGTACGTTTTATTAGACAAGTGATGCTGGCAACGAATGTAGTTTACAGAGATGATACATACCTGCAAGACGGGCGAAGTGTATATTTACTAAAATAAATTGTTAGTTCCGTTTGGAGTAAAACTGATTGTTCCAAGATTGGAATGTTACTAATTTGACAGTTGACGCCTATCGGATAGGTTACAAACTAAACATTAACTCCTTAAAGTGACAAATTTGGAGCGTTAACTTAAAGGAGCCTTTAAAACTCCTTTAACTTTAAAGTGAGATTATGAAACCGGTTTTAATTGGTAAAGTTGACTTTACGACCATCGATGGAAAACATGCTTAGCGAATTAGTTCGAGAGTATGCAGAAGAGTATCAATGTCAATGACAAAAAACAAAATCGTTTAGTAAATTTTATGCTTTTTATCCCACTTCAAAAGCAACAAATTACTAACAGCCCTCGAGTTTTAAACTATACAACTTAGATTAATCGAAATTCAACCCATCTATTTTGTTTATTTTTTTTATTATCTTTATATTTCTCTTGCTTCGCGTCCAATTTTCTAATCCCAAAGGAGTTAACTGCGGTCGGTTCGCAATCGACGCGCATTTCATCCGGCAAATGATGGTTTTCGCCGCTTCTCAATTACACGACAACCGCGCGAGCTTATTATTCGGTGGGATCTCCCGGCGCATCGGCAGGTCACAACATTCATCGCATTCATTACTGGCTCGTCCGAATGGAACTCGAATCGCGAGCAAACAAAACGAAAGCTCGTCTCGCTCGGTCACGGCGTCGCGCACCATCATGTCCCCATCCGTCACATCCCGGGGATTTGCACGTTCATCCGGATGAACCGCGATAAATTTGATTCGAGAGTTTCTGCTAATTTCCCTAGAGCCGTCAGGTTTCGTATTACATCATAGAAGGTGTTGCGGCGGCGGTCGGCAGCATTCGTGTGTCAAATCAACAAGTGCGTTTCGGGTTTTACCTTTGGTTTTCAGCTGGTAGTGGAGGTAGAGTTATGTGTCAACTTTCCGGATTAGTACTCTTCAAATTACCAAGTTTTCTGTAGGGGATTGGCAAAAATTAGTTACTAGGGTTAATCCGATCTATGCAGTTTTAAGGTTTTTTTGCTCCAGAACTGTTTCAACTGCTTCAACAACATCATTAATGTGCTGTGGAAAATATTCCCTTGCTTTCCTCACAAAATAATCTTCAACAATAAATCCACCATCACCCTCAAATATTACCTTCTATAGTCTATAAACCAGAGATATCTGGGAAAAAGGTCTTTTCATGTTAAGACTTATGACTGATACAAGCAGAATGAAAACCAAAAAACAGTTTTAGAGAGTGGTGTCGTAAAATTGTTCAATTGTAATATTCTTCAAACCAATCATATTAATCAATGGTTTCTGATATTTATTAACCATGATTACGGATGCAAATTTTCTTTTGTATGTAAAATCTTACACTGCTCAGTGCTTTGACAGTCGCCTAATTTTGAGACAAACAATTCTAATTCATTAAAATATCCTAACCAAAATGAAGCAGTTTGTATATGCAAATATTCTAGAGAGAAACGACTGCTTATGAAGGCAAAGGAATATTTGGACATGTTTCTCAATATCAAGAAACTCTGTAAAATGATCATCACATTGGAGCAGACATCATGGACAATTACATCCATGAACACGCTTATAAACAAGCGTAGACAGCTGCCCTCCTCCAATTTTGACGAAATTTTGCAGGGATGTAGAAGACTAAATATATCAGACACGTATTTTTAGCTATTTTTTCGGATTAACAAAGTATAACGGACGTCTAAAATTACCACCCTGAAAGCAAGTTTTTTTGGTATATCTCTGGAACGAGACGAGATATTGAATTCATTTAAACAAGAGGTTGTTACCTGCTACTAGCACTACATTTTAGATAAAACAAAATCAATGGTGCGCCCATGGGGCCGTTAACGGATTAAAAAATCTCATTCCTTGCCTGCAAATTTTTGTATTTTCCTCTATTAAAAATGCAACAGTTTAGGCTCTCTCAGCAGGTCACATTAAAGCTTGCCCAGACAAGTTTTAGAAATATGGAAATTAACACACATCTTCTTTCTTCTGCTAATATTTCCTATCCGTTTCGGATGTTGGCTGCCATATTTTAAATTTGCTGCGGCCCGGAATAATTTAGTCGTCTTCACACCGAAACAGGTTCTGAGATTTTTCAAGCAAGAAATTCGTCTTCTACCTCTCTTTCACATTACTTTTCCCTATACAATAATCTAACATATATATTAAAATTAAATTCCTTGCTAATTTTCCTGGTGTTGTTTTGATAATAGCCGATCACATCTTAAAATTATAAAATTATTATAAGGTAACTGTCTAAAATAATACTTTTTCTTCTCTATCTAGTAGTTCGTGCGAAATACGAGTGAAAGGTTTAATGTCATAGATTCCTTTTTATAAATGCTCATTTCCGTTTACGTATTTCAAATTATAGCACCTTAAAGTCGAAAAATATGTCGCTCTGGAAAAGGAAACTAACATTTAATAGCTCGAAAATTACCAGCAAATCTGGTGTTACAAATACATTGAATATAACATCTACAGATAGTAGACTATTTCTCTGCCATCGTCATTATTTTCTACAGTCACTTATTATTCTGCACGAGCTCCGTTTTACGATCGTTTACATACGTTTCGAATTGACCTAGTCCACGTAATGTAACGTATTCGATGGCGATTTTTCGCAATCTACCACCATATCGCTGCATCGGACTTTGTAACATTCCGAACTTCAATTGGCAAATCGTTTAATGGAATTAAAAAAAAAGATCCTACAGTCATAGAACCGCATTCTTGAAACGTTTTCAACTGCGAAAGGAAAAGTATTAAGCTCGTATTTCTGAAGGTATTGCATCTACTGCTTCGCAATAAGTATTACTGAATAGATAATCCACTGGGAGCTAAAGGTGGTTTTGTAAATCAGTCAGATGTATAATTCATATAAATCTTGTAAATTGTTGAAGTAATCTACCATTTATAGGTTTTGAAGAAAACGTGTTTGAGGCTTAAATATTGAGAAAGAATAAAAATATTCGAGATAATTGTTAAGAACAAAATCACTCATCACCTACCTTTTATAAACGCAGACGTGTATATACACTCGGCTGAAATTTCTATAGTTGCATATGAACTTTTGAAGAAGATATTTGGTTTTCTTCATATATTCGGCAAATTATACATCGAAGTTAATACTGAACTAAAAATAAACACAAATGCAAGAGAAAATACGAATAGAATAGAAAAATGTATCACATTTTATACAGAGAATATTTACAATAATGGCAACTCAAAACAGCGATATTTCTATAGGTCTACAGAGTTAGACAGATATCCTACGAAATCAAGCATTACCTTTCATTCTAAAAAATCTCTAAACATCATGGTTTATCGTTATATATATTGTGGTGGAAAATCTCAGGCTCTTTAATTTTATTAAGTGGGTTCTTTGATTTAAAATTTTGATCTATTTGTTTTTAAATCAAATGATAATGTTTTCTAATTAAAATAACCAAATGTAAAGTTGAAAAGATAAATATACTGACAAATTAATAAATATATACCGTTTTTTTTACAAAAATATTTTTTTTACAGAAAACCTAAGGCAATCCCTGTCTAGCTAATCTTTTAATATTCCAATTAGTTTGCGAAACAAAAATGAGACCAATAGATACAAATAATTTTGAAGAACTTAAGAAGATTCGACGTCTTTAATCCTTGAAATCGTACTCACTCGCACGTGATTTCTCGCCTTTAAGATGGACTAGTCTTCGGCTTCCAAAATATGTGTCCGGAACTTCCAGATTTTATTTGCAGTATCAGCTGATACACTTTATGAAGTTATTTTGAATAGAGTATATCTAACACTTATCACTAAGTTTAGAAAGGATTATAAATTTTTACGTATTTATTTTATTTATTAATTTTATTTTGATGGAGCTATAGAAATTTCGTTGTTTCGAGTCACCGTTGTTGTATCTACTCTCTGTATAAAATGTAATAAAATTTCTTAATGTGATTTTCTCTTGTACATATTTCCATAATTTTCCATAATTAGCCGAAGATATTAAGAAAACCAAATATTCTCTTCAAAAGTTCGTATAGAATTCATATAAAAATCTCGCTGAGTGTAGATATATCGGACTTATTTCCCAATTGTGCTTTTAAAAAGTTCAACCTTAAAACCTCACATTCTTATGACTAACGTTACATGTAGTTTTATACATTCTACTTTTTTAAAACTTTATATTCCCTCCGATTTAAGATCTTTTTCCTGTCGGCAAGACGTTGACTCATTCGCGAAGCAATTTAAATTTTGAAAGTGAACCGCTTTACACTCACCAAAATCCGGGTAATATAAATGAATAAATCTCGACATTAATGACCTTGTAATCATATTAAGAAGCAATAAGTAAATGAGTATGTATGTATTATATATTCATACTCCGAGGTAATTCTTTTTTTGACTTAATATCTGCATCATTCAACGGAAATTGTACGGGAAAAAGGTTATTACACCGAATATGTATATACATACGTATATCAGTGCACACAGTAGGTGCTCAATGAACTACAAACACATGTTTTTGTAAAAAAATTAGTCATCGTCACTGCGGATTATATAAATTTAAGATTACATTGAGGAATCTGTGTTAATATTTTATTAAAAACAAAACACCATGTTTCTAACGAGAATAAAACATGTATGTAGCATGTATGTATATATATATACACTACCGCTCAAAAGTGTTTAGGCGCTCTCTCTGACAGCAAAGATGTAGAAAAACTCAGCAAAAATGTTAATAATATTTATTTTTTATGTACAGATACACGTACATGAATAAAAATATATTAAATAAATGTGAAAATTAAAACGTTTAATTTAAATTTTGCTTTCATCTATGTGACCTCCTCTTGATTTAATAATTGCAGCGCACAATCGAGGCATTCTCGCAATAAGTTTTGCCAGAGTTTCTTGTGTTATTGAGGTCCAACTCGATTGCAATTTGTTCCACACGTCAGTAGCTGATGTCGGAGCCGATTTCCGTACTTCCCGATCTAGTTCTTCCCATAGTAACTCGATTGGATTCAAGTCGGGGCTCTGGGGAGGCCATTCCATAATTTTGAGAGTTCCTTCCTCTTCTAAATTGCGTAAATAGTCTTTACATAATTTAGAATGTTTTAGGTCATTATCTTGCTGGAAGATAAAATTTCGACCCAAAAGTCGAATTCCGGAAGGTATTACGTGGTTCTCCAAAATTTCGCGGTAGCCTTCTTTTCCTAATATACCGTCAATTTTCACAATGTCCCCTACACTAGTGCCAGCAAAACAGCCCCAAATCATGACAGAACCTCCACCATGCTTCACGGTAGCAGCAATACACTCTTCTCTGGCACGTTCACCCACAGATCTTCTTACGAATATGCGTCTTCGGGTTCCGAACAGCTCAAACTTGGACTCATCCGTCCATAGGACGTTGTTTAAGTCGCTTTTGCTTGTTTTGTTTGCGTAATAATGGCTTTTTCATCGTAATACGTCCATGGAGCTCGGCTTTCTGTAGGTGACGTTTGACTGTAGAAACACTGACTAGCTTTTGGCTCCCAACATTTAATTCTGCGGTGATTTCCGGGGCTGTTTTGCGTCTATTTAACTTGCTGGTAACCACTATTCGGCGATCGTCTGCAGATGTCGCTTTTGGCCTTCCACTCCGTCTTTTATTAAGAAAACTGCCAGTTTCCCGATATTTTTTACGTTATAGACAACCGTATCGTGGTGTATTTTCATTTTTTTTGGCAATTTGTCGATTACTTATGCCACTTTTATGGTAAGCTATTATAAGCGCACGTGGTTCCGTAATAATTTCTCCTCGCGGAGGCATTTTAAAAAATTGTTACACGATATTTCGCTCACGACGTGAATAGAGTAAATACCACACTGCAACTGACCATAGGTTACAGATTTCACTATAATCTTCTAGGAAGGTAATTTAAACATTATTACCTACAATCTAACAGATGACTAAATTTACCCAGTAAATTCAGAGGGATTGTTATGGTAACTGCACCGCAATAAACAGTTTATGGTAATCCGACCAAGTGCAGGTAAATGATAGTAAACCTTATGCGATATAATGGGTGTTTATCTTACTGAACTGCATTTTAAATACGTATTTCATTTTATTATAATGTTTTTTTGGTAAACATAATACTATATGAATAATCCATGAAAACAGGGGTGCCTAAAAACTTTTGGTATATATATTGTGGTGGAAAATCTCAGGTTCTTTAATTTTTTAAATGGGTTCTTTGATTTTAAATTTTGATCAATTTGTTTTTAAATTAAGCGATAATGTTTTCTAATTAAAATAACCAAATGTAAAGTTGAAAAGATAAATATATTGACAAATTAATAAATATATACCGTTTTTTTACAAAAAATTATGTTTTTTACAGAAAACCTATGGCAATCCCTGTCTAGCTAATCTTTAAATATTCTAATTAGTTTACGAAACAAAAATGACATCGAAAGATACAAATAATTTTGAAGAACTTAAGAAGATTCGACGTCTTTAATCTTTCAAATCGTACTCACGTACTCGAAATTTTGAAGATTAGAAGTATAATTTCGGAATAATGCATATTTATTCAATGTGATTGAAATGTGTGAGTATACTATATTAAACGCCTTTTAAGTATATATATACGCTACATATATGAGGACGACTATAAAAAGTACAGAAACACATAAAATATTAGTACTAAAATCTTAACATCCTGTATTATATATTTCAATCGTATTTTGATAGGTTTCCAGCGCAGTTTACACGAACGTTACCCTAATATAATAGACTTTAAAACTACGATAGCTAAAACTGTATTAATCCCCACTGTAATCAATCAGATTCAAATAAATTCTAGGAAGGAATTGTTTGTAGTGGAAGACGAAACAGTTCCAAGAAATAAATCAAAAATATATGCAAGTATTTTGAATAAAGCATCAGTTTAATATTTGTTACCGTGCGTTTAAGATCATAGTTAAAGTTAAGATCAATGACGAAACGACAAGAAAAATGAATTGAAAAACGTTTAGTCATTATAAAATGACATGGTGGTATACCATAGCGCAAATCGCCAGAAAGGTAAAGGTATCAAAAAGAAAAAAAAACATAGTATTTATGACTCTTAATAAAATGCAGGAAACGGGTTCACTTCGCAATAGAAAACAAGGCAAAAGAGACAAATAATAGCCGCTGATGAACGGTTTATTATAGTCTACGAAGCGAAATAAGTTTCCCACTGCCGAGAGATCACTCAATAGTTCTATATTTCAAGAAGAACAGCAGTATCTCACATAGCAGTTACGCGGATACTAGAGAACAGCTGTAAAAAAGTCATTGCTAGAACAACAAAATAAGCAAAAGGGACTGGTATAGGTCATTCGACACAAGGATCGGACTGTTGAGCAGTGGCATAAAGTATTATGGAGAAATGAATCCAAACTCCAAACGTTTGGTTCAAAACGTCATCGTTTGTGAGGTGGCTGACTGGATATATAGTAAGTGACCAAGCTGTGGTTCTTTCTACGAAACATGGTGGAAGTAGTGTAATGGTTTGAGGTTGTTTTGGTGGTACAACTATAGGCAATTTGAGAGAATAAGATGGAATCCTGAGTAAGAAGGGTTAACTGAGAATCTTACAGGAAAATACTATGCCACGTGGGGAAAGATTCTGTGGCTAAAACTTCATCCTCCAAGAAGATAACGATCCCAAAAATTCAGTTTGTTTATGTAGAGCTTATTTGATGCCACTTGAGGAAGAAGGCAAATTGATACGGATGATTTGGCCACCGGAATCCCTAGATCTGTCGCCAATGGAACTAATGCAATGGCAGATGCTCCAGGTAGCATGGGCTGAAGATATAGATATATATACACCATATACCGCGAGCGCACTTTCGTCATGTCGATGGGCGTAATTGTGAGTAAGAGGAGGATGAATTAAGATTTCTATAAGTTAACAAAGTCAAGAGATGCGCATGCTATTCTCCAGGGCCATTGTGTATCAGTATGCTAGCTCTGTCTAACGGTACTCTCTACCCCGGTGGTATATTTGAGGTTTCCGCGGGTACACTATGCCTTATTTCTTTTCTCGGATTCTCTACGTTCCTTGAATATCCTGGATAGGGCATTGTTGACATTTCAGTGGCATCAGTACTCGACCACCGATCGTTCGAGAAGAAAGTAGCCGCGATGCCACCGAAACGCCAACAAGATTCTATCTAGGACACTTAAGGAACGCGGAGAATTCGAGGAAAAAACAACGTACGGATGTTTTCGCGCGTAAAGGATGTTCTGTTTTTCTCTCGAGTTTCATCTCGCGTTCGGCGTTGGTTCTTAGAAGAACCGAATACATCCTGATGATTCGATGTAATCGCATACATCTGCCCACGACTACCTCAAGAAGAAGATGTATGCGATTACGTCGAATCATCAGGATGTATTCGGTTCTTCTAAGAACCAACGCCGAACGCGGCATGAAACCCGAGTGAAAAGCAGAATATGTATATATAATGTTACTATGAAAAATGATGCGCGATTTCTGAATGCGATTGAATGAAATGACGATTCAAGAGAAAACAGAAGATTTTATATATAACGTATCTTGTGGTCACAGGTTTCACTTTATTAATCGCAACACGATAGTCCTTTTTGAATAAATATCTTTACTGCAGAAATTAGAAACAGTTCCAGTTTAAACCAGATACCCGTCCCAGACATCGCCAACAAAACCCATCCTAATTCTCGAAATTCCTTAATCGAATCTGTGGATCGTAATTGTTTAAATTTGCGCCTCTCGTTAAGGCTGCAATCCAATGTACAGTTCCAAAACCGCAATACCTGATCCGTTTATTCGCTATTTAATTACCTATCAAGCGCAAGATCCAATTTGCGTATGCTTCCCCCATTCAATTTACCCATTCCTTGACGCGAACGTATTAATCCGTCTATTGTTCTAATCTATGAAACTGTATACAAGGCGACAGGGAAGGTACACAACTGTTTAAATGCTGGATAGTTAACGGTTTATGTCGATTATGAATGTGTAACAGCGATATGTCGGCCATATATTCAGCGAAATCTATAGTTACACGTGCGGGCATGTATGCATCTGTTGCCAATATTCCCAGAGATTTTCAATGTGGTTCAAACGTTGTCTTGCTGGAACGTTCAGCTTTGCGATGGCGTTTGTTCGTCTATCGAAGCTATGTTATAGGCGTTTTATTGTTACGCGTAAAACCCGCCCAAACCATAACAGCACCGCCTTCAACCGCAACTTCAGTACTCTTGTGCAATACCTCAACCATTATATACAGATATAAGTAATTCTCAACTTTTACCTTTGATAAGTGTGTTCATAACGCAACTACAAAATTAAAATGTATCGAACTATTGAAATTCCCTGAATGTATTCCTAGCTTTCTAAATTTCCTTTAAAAGCGACATCGCATGCTAAAATTGTCTGGATATATGCCAAATCGTTCTAGTTCAGTAATTTATTACTATTTGCATAACGAGAAAACGTGATTGTTAACGAATCTTAAAATAAAGAAACAAAGTATATCCAAAAGTTTTTAGAATAAGTAATTTTAATTAAAAGACATTCTATCCTCAGCATCGGCAGAAACCGTGATATAAGCTACATACGCTTTGTCGAAGTTGATAGTTTAAACATTCGGAATCTTTTGCTAAACGTGATTTTATAAAGGAATGTCTAATTAAAGTTTGGACAGGAAAAGCTTCTTCTCCTTCCTAGAGATCTTTGTATTCTGTTAGTTCCTATCCTAGGGCGATTAGAAAGTTTCTTCTCTTTTTCAGTATGATATATACAGTAGTTTTCGACAACTTCCACAATGCATACGTATTCATAGCGCTGATATCTAGTATAAAGTATAAAAAAATACAAGAGGCCGTCTTCGTGTCATCCTTTCCAGAGTATACGATCGTGTCATATTGTCCATGTTAACCATTCCTTCTTTTGATTTATTGCAGTCGCAAATTGTCTCGGGCTTTTTGCCATAATCAACCTTTTTCTCCTTGTGCAAAGTACTAAATACTGTAAGTGACGTTACAAACTTATGCTTATTCGGACAATAAGAAATATTCACTGTGTCGTCCGTGAAATCAAACCTTGTGGAATACATTTCATGATTTTTAGACGCTGTGAAAGAAATTGCTAATACAATCTTGTTTTGCAAGTCTGTTAGATTTTTTTTTAAAGCGCAAGTACATACTTTTCTAGGCTGCTAGAAGTAAAAAAGTTATAATTTCTTGAACTGAAAGATTCACAACCTTCTCCTCTTAATTCCCCTTCTCTTTCATCGGCCTGTTTTCCAACATAAATTTCAAGTTTCCGTACATTGCTTGTTACAAATAGACCAAAACTTAGGTTCGTACCTTGCAGGTGTTAGGAGTAAAAGGACTTTTTCCTCTGAAGGTTATAAATAGGGACCGGATTATATGCAAAGCGCATATATTTTATTTTTTCCATATCTTTAATTATAGTCTATATGTAGACGTATTACACTACCTAAAGTTAATTAGCGCTAATCAGTGGTTGCATATATTGCATATTTAGGCTTTTTCTTATCCTTTCTATTAGCAAATATTCCTAGTAATTCCTAATGTAGATCGACAACGGACAATTCTCAGAACGATAAAGCTTTTACATTGGTTTCTCCTATACTTTTTTCCAAGAACTGCACGTGTTTAATTTCGCCTAGCAGAAGGGATGTGGTAAGTACGTTTTATTATTATTAATTCGCAAATAAACTATTCATTCATTGAATATTTGAGCGAAGCAGCAAGTAATGGTGTTACATTTTTAAATACTGTGCGTACATACAATGAGTATTTGCCGAGCCTGCGGTAAACTGGTAAGTTTAATTTTACTAAACGCTTTACAATTGTTTTTAAATTCTTTAACTTTTGATATAAAATGACAATTGTTGTTGTAGGTGTCTTGTGAGAGAAAATACCTGATTGATCAACACGCTAAAACTCCATCACATATTAGAAAATGTGAAAAACTAAAGCCATCCGCATGTGTGCATATATCTATCTGTAACATCAACTTCACGAAACTAAGAACAAGAAGAATATAATACGGATCTGTGTAACGCATTAATTTCGTCTAACATACCATTAACAAGATTAAACAATGTTAATTTGAAATCATTTCTACAAAAATATTACAAACATAATATACCTGACGAAAGTACCTTACGAAAAAATTATGTCACATCTTGTTACCAGCAAACAATGGCAGAACTTCAACAATTGGTAGGGAATAATGTTATTTATATCATGATAGATGAAAGTACGGATAAGTTTGACCGTTATATTGCCCATTTGTTAATAGGAATTCTTCTTGAAGATATTGTAGGTAAATCATATTTAATTTATTGTAAAGAACTTCAAAAAACAAATAATGTGACAATTGCCCAATTCGTTCAAGAAGGTTTATCAAATTTCCTTTTACCTGTAAGTATACCTTGTGAAAAAATTTTAGTAGTTTGTTGTCCACGCTGCACCATACATGATGAAAACCGCGCAAAATTTAAATTTTTTTTATAGTAACATTATTCATATCACTTGTTCAGCTCGTGGGTTCAATCGTGAAGCGGATGACATTAGGAATCAATTTCCTTTGATTAATGATTTAATTAGTAATGTCAAAAAGTATTTTTAAAACCACCTTTATGAATTCAATTTTATAAGGAGCGACTTCCCGGTGTTAAGTTGTCTACCGAACCGATTATTACGAGATGGTTAGACGCTACAATTTTTTACGCCGATAATTTTGAAGGAATAAAAAATGTAATTCTTGAAATCACTGCTGACTGCATTGCTCTAGAAAACTGTAAAAAGATAGTAATATCAACAGAGTTGCTACAAAACCTTTTGTATATTAAGTGAAATTATAGCTTTGTTTCACGTTCCATTCGTAAACTAGAAACGCAAGGGATGTCGCTCTCGGAATCAGTCAAAATAGTAGACGAATTTGATATGCTATGTAAGAAGGTTAAGGGTACTGTAGGTAATTCTATATACGATAAATTTAAAAAAGTGATAAATAAAAATGCGGGGTATTTGAAATTAAAGAAAGTTAAGGAAATTTTGGAAGGTGAAACAGTAAAGGATTTCGACTTTAATTTTAGTTTAGAATGTGTTGCAAAGTTAAAGAATGCACCAATTACATCTGTGGATGTCGAAAAAAACTTTTCTATTTCGAAACATATGAATTCTGATAGAAGACAGACTTTCTTTTACACAATTTTGAAAAACATTTAATTATAAATTGGTTTAGAAATATGTTGTGCAAAAAGTTAATGTTTAAATTTTTATGTAAAAATTTTGCATATTGTCGCAATCTTTTTGCATATATGCCCCAGGTTTATGCATATTTTCTCAAAAATCAATGCATATATACGCGCATATATTCCAATTTTTCTTTGCATATAATGCGGTCTCTAATTATAAATTATTCATTGACCGTCATACACGAATTTGGTGCATAAGCATCTTATAAATTAGTAATTCATAACTGAAAACATTCTCTTATTGGAGCTACTTTATCACTGCTCCTTTCTCCATCTTTCCGATGCACTTGTCCACCTGGTACATGATGTACCACGTGTACAAGCATAAAATGCGGATATTTTCTTCTAAAAAACATGTTAAATTCGGAACAATAATAAAAAGTGCTTTATTCAAAATATGCTCCATCGCTTGTTATACATTTCTCCCATCTTTCTATCATCTATAAATATTTTCCTGCCATTATTTTTGCTCCGAAGTTGTCTTGCATTCTGGTTGTGGCATTTGTATACACCTATTAAGTGTATCCAAATCCACAATCAAAACTCCAAAAAAGAACTTTAACTCCGAAAAATTCATTTCTTTCCAATTTCTTACGTCAAAAATCTTTCCTTCATCTTTCATCCAATTTAGGATAATCTTAAAAGGAATCAAAAAAGAAGATATTGTAACGATCTCTCGATGTCCAAAACGAGTGGGACCTTAATGTCCCCGTAAAATATGGTGTTGCGGCTGGTCTCCATTGACGAGAGAAGGTGGGATGCTGATACCACACAACTATCTTATTAGGTAAAACTGTTATCTCCGTATTCTTCACTATCAGACACATGTAAAGTAATTCTGTTACTTTCATTATTGGGAAGATGTTCGGTGGCGTCTAGTCCTCCATCATCGTGCCCACAGTTATACTCAATGTCATTCATTTCTTCTATTATCGCCTTTAGCTGATGCTGTGAAAGG
This sequence comes from Trypoxylus dichotomus, assembly GCA_023509865.1. NCBI lineage: Eukaryota > Metazoa > Arthropoda > Insecta > Coleoptera > Scarabaeidae > Trypoxylus > Trypoxylus dichotomus. Next base: position 28,825,545 of record CM042081.1, read on the forward strand.
ATTGAATTTCTCTATTCGTTATTTTCTGTAATGAGCAAAACTATATGTAGTAAAAATGGAACATATCAAACTTACAAATAACTACCTGATATATTCCCAAACGATAAAGTTGAAATAGTAAATTGAACCAGAATCAAACAAACATGTACATTTTGTGTGCACTCCTCAGGAAGTACTGACAAATTATACAAACTTATAAAACCTGAATTACCATAAAGTTTCCAATTCTACACGGGAGACTCCCCCATTCTACTAAACTCGAGGAATAACATAAACAACGGTTAAACTTTAGGGAACGCCACAAATTTATGGGCGAACGACTACTAGGATAAAATCTAATCCCTTTACGTACGTTTATGCAGTAAAAGCCATATGGGTTCGTTGGACCTCTTTGGAAATTCACATATTTTTATATTACGAAAACTATTTATCAGAAAAATTCCTTTTTGCAATAACTATAAAGCTATACCCCATACTTAAGTGTGAATACGAGTACATTAGCTCTACCGTTAAAAAAACTCTTAAAAATCGTTTAGCCAGTAGACGTGTGGGATGAAATCTTTACCAGCAGAACACAAGAAATATGTTAAAAGCTTACCTGAAATAGTATAAGAAAAACAAGCAAAAGCCCTCAAGTTTTTAGTGATAACGGGAAAAGAACGTTTAGTTTTGTGTATTTCCCCAAAATCCTTAAATAGAGGGTCGTTTCTTATTCCATTTTATTCATTTACACCGAAATTTAAATTTGTTAGTGCTTCTGAGAGATTAAATTGGAAAATTTGTAAAAACGGACCTGTTCGCTTTTTTGTAAAGCTGCTTATCAATTGCAACCAGTAAGGCCTTATACACTTTAATTAAATTAGTAATTTAGGATATCTGCCGTCTCATTACCACTTTCCGTTAAACAGGCACCAATAATGTTGCTTTGAGTTTGCAGCATAATTTTAATTTAATATTGAAATCGATATTTTCTTCAGCGGTGTTTCTTTTAAGCATTTCTAAGAAACTTCGTTAAGACACAATGGTTACGATTACACAAAAGGACTTTATCAGATCAGATTTCTCAACCGTTAGATATGTACGTAGACAGCTTGCTCATTATAATTAATCAAATAATCATCATTACGCCAGCTATAAACGACCTTGCCAAGGGTGTTCTTACCGCTGTCGCTTTCAAAACAAACTCCGGCAGCGTCTTCCACCTCTTGGCTAACGTTTTTTTTCCTTCTCGTCTATCCACGATACGATACTGTTATGATTATTGACATTGCACCGCCGTAAAAAGCGAACCACTCGATATCTCGCAACTGCTTGCTGTAGTAACGGGCCAACTGTTAAAGCAGAGTGGGAGTTCCCATCGACACCACCATACTATAATCGAAGACTTTCCATTCTATGTAGGAACGAACACAGCGGGTATGGCTTCCGGACCAGAACCGCGTCTTTTTGCAATAGTTGCGAGGTGAAGCGGCTAGTGACTGTACATCTAAAAAGATTCTTATAAGACTACTATCAAACAAATAACGTGGGGCCGCTCTAGTTTGTTATTTCTGTCTTGGTATATCTTGGAAATATAGCACTGTTGTTAGAAATCGTTTAATTAATAAAAAAGATGATTCTTATGGTGGTTATTAATTAAAGACATTCCATAAATAAAGTGAAATTTTGTGATATTCTTTAATACGTTTGTCTGACTTGCTTTCGAAGAGACCAGTTGTTATTATAAGCTTTCTGGAACGATGAAGATCCATACTCGGTTATGTAGGCTCATCTGGGCAATTTGTTTCTTATTGGGTAAGTAGAATAAGCAACTTTAACATCAAGTTTCCTTATAGATGAAAATATACCACTTAGCAGGGAATATGTCACATAAAGATCGAGAAAGAACATATTTTGATTAGGCATTAATTCAATTTAGATGGATATAATAGAACTTAGAAAATATATAAGTGGAGTGAAATTATATAACGACACATTAAATGATAAATTTGGAGTTAGTCAAACTGTCTCCACACAAGCACACAAAATGTGTTTGTCACCTGTACTAATCTCAAACCAGCTCAAAATCGCAAAGACATAACACTCTATATTGCTTGAATAATCACGCATGAAACCCATTTAAAAAAATACAGTGTTAAAATTACAATATTAAATAACAAATGACGTTACCATGTAAATTTTTATCTGCTAGTATCACGTAAACGTAATTTCATAGAATAACAATTACATGTTGTTTGTAGTTTCAGGTAATATTTACACTATCAAGACAGTAAATTTACGTATACACCCTGAATTTACAGTAATTCAAATAAAATATCCTTCAAAACATGATTTAAATATAACAAAAGAAAATTTACTGGACTCCTTAGTAAAGGCAGCAAGTTTTGAGAATTTGAATACAAAATATATAAATTATAGCTAATGAGAAGGCATGAAGCAAGCGAAAGAGAAGAAAGTTTAGGTTAAAATTTCACTTATTCAAGGTACATGACCAATTTCCATAAAAATTCCTCGTGAAAATAACTCAATTATGTCTTCAATGCCAACAGGCGGCCTTACTAGACACCTGGTAAACGATGAAGAGTATTTAATTTGCAAAATTTCGTCTTTTAATGATTGACATCTCAATTTACACATAAGTATTTTCTGCGCCTACACAGGTAATGTTAATTAATCACTGATTTATTGACAATGAAACTCGCGTCTAAATAAATATGTTAGACAACTTCGAAAGTCCCGTTTTCCATATCGCTCTACTTTTTAACACAGAAACATTTGATAAGGAAAGGTTGTTGAGAGTAACTAAAGCAATTCTATGTTAAGTATTTATATACGCAATGAAGGGACTTTTAAGAGATCAGTTTTTTAGAAACTGACTTTCCTCTGACATGCATTACCCAGTTTAGTTTACAAAAGTATTTGGGTTTATTACAATTTCTAAAAAGTCTAAAACTAACGTATACCAGCACCGACAACAACATCGACACAGCGGTAAAACAATTCGAAGAGGACATAACATTGACACTGAACTCAGCTACAACTACAAAATTTAGAACACCAAGGGAAAGAATACCGAATTACATAAAAATAAAAATACATCAGAAGAAACTGCTTTACAAACGGTATAAAAGAACACTTCACCCGAACGCAAAGTGTACAGGGATCACGAAAAATTCATCGACGTTATCAATAAACAAGTTCATACGGAATACAGAGACGCAATAAACGTCCAATAAACGACGACCGAAGAACTCCGGGACATCATTAAAACCCTTGGGGACCGTAAAGCGCCAGGACACGATGGAATTACTAATACCGCTATCAAACATCTGACCTTAGAAGCAGTAGACACGCTAAAAGAAATTATAAACGCTATAATTAAACACCAGTACTACCGGAAGACGTGGAAACATGCTACAAGTATAATTATACATAAATCGGGAAAATCTAAAAATAAGACAGATGGATATCATCCAATCAGCTTGCTACCAGAACTCAACAAAATCTTGGAGCGAGTAATACAAAAGCGGCCACTATTGGTAGTAGAAGAAAAACCTATCATCCCGGGCTTTCAATGTGGATTTCATCGGGAACACTCGACAACACAGCAGCTGCTGAGAATGTCTGGACATATCACCTCGAACATGGATAAATCTACACCAACTGCAGCCATCATGCTAGACATCGAGAAGGCGTTCGACAAGGTCTGGCATGATGGTCTTATACATAAGATGAGATTGCATCGGATTCCAGCCCCGCTTACCAATCTCATTCAACACTATCTCCGCGACAGAACATTTTCTGTTAAAATAGAAGAAGACATCTCCACTTTCAGAACAACGCAAGCAGGAGTTCTGCAAGGGTCCGTGTTGGGACCGCTCCTGCTTAACATCTACACTTCTGACATACCGCAGTCAAACACTTGTCACATTGCCCAATTTGAAGACGACATGCCGCTATTTAATACAGCCACAGGCAAGATAAATACAGGGAAAACTACAGCCATCTACTTCACGCCACGTAGAAGGCACAAAACCGACGAAATTCAAATTAACAACCACGCCATCGGATGGGCCAAGAAGGCTAAGTACCTAGGGGTTGTGACGTAGCGAAACCCGACAACCGTTACGACTATAAACATATAAATTTTGCCATTGTACTAAACTCCAGGAATTAAATACAAGTCTGGGGAAGCAAAAGCCATATGGGTTTATTGGACCTCTTTGGTAAATCGTTAAACACCATTTATATATAATTTATAAAATTTCTTTTCACAAAAATACGAGTATACTTTTGAAAATCGTAGGGTTAATAAGGTCACAAGATACTAATTTATTAATTTCATTATAGAGGTCCTATATTCCTGTAAGTTCGCTATAATGAATACCTGTATATAAACTTTCCCAACACATAAACCATTATCGTAATTTCTTTCCTTTCGTTTTCGATACAGTAATAGTAGCAATCGCGTTCTTAAGAAAGAATTGCCGTCTCTTGCGCAAAACCATCGATTTTATGCCATTTTTAAACCGGTACGGTTGCTGTTGTAAAATCGTTCGACTCGTCCCAGTTAGATTTAATCCTGTCACCGCCACGTGCCAGACGAACAAGCGCCCATTTGCGAACGGGAGATTGACCGTTCGTAAGCTGCGGGCCGGATGGAAATTGCCTGTCACTCATTAGAGACCGCCGTATACGGCTAACCCGCCCTTGACGTGCGCTAATTTCATTAGACCAAAGTGTTGATTGCCTTTGGGAAACTTGTTGAGTTGTACAACTTTGACTGTGTAATTGTACATATGCAGTTTGTATTTGTGTGGAAATCTGTGGGTTTGCTGTTAATAAGGGGGATTGAATTAATATTGAAATCGGAATTGGATTTGGTAAAGTTTTGGAGGTGGTTTCGTTATTGTTTTTTTTATCTTTCTCGCACCGTCAAGTATACAAAAAGTGCCTTCAATGTTTTCCGTATTTATACTTACTACACATAGTAATAACTAGAACATTTTCCAAATTTTATCTGCTTATTACATCTACATCACTTGTGGTGAAAGAGTAGAAAAATTTGAAAAGAATATCCTCGGGAACGGGAAATGTTTTCGCTTCCAGATAAAAGAGATTATTTTGGAAATTTTTAAAAGTTTTGAAGCAGAACAAATCTACACAGTACAAAAAAAATCTCAACTATGTTGCAACCACAATACAACAAACAGGGACTTTTCAACACTGATTGTATTGGAAAGTGTAATTTAAGACCACTCACCTATACACTCTGTAACACAAGAGAAAAGGGGTCGCTGCCTGCTTATGGTAAGATAGCAGATGTGAATAATGTGACCTTGGAATAAAGCGTACTTAGGCCTAATACGCATTACTCATTTAATAGCAGTTTCACTTTGTTAGCCGAAGAAAACAGAGTCAGTGTAGTTATGAGCGCTGTGTATTTAAAACGGTACGAAGCTGTGTTTTTTTGCATTCACCCCAAAGGACCTAAAATGTCGATAGCGGCCGCATCAAGACATATGCGAAAGTCGGAGGGGTTTGTAAAAATGTGGGTGGACCGATATAAAGCGAACAAAACAGTAGTGGTCGCGGTAAAAAACGAAAAATCACAACAAAGCAGGACAAAGTGACAATTAATTTGTTTAAAAGAAACCCGGAATATACGTTGCGACAGAGGCAGTATCAATTACAAAAAAAAACAAATTAAAGTAAGCATAATGACGATTAGAAATCGCCTACGCGAAGACAGCATAGCATACCGCAGTACGATAATGAAACCGCTGCTATCGGACCGAGATCGAGAAGCGTTTGGGCGAGTAACAACTGTCATCGAGATTGGTGTGATGTTGTTTTCACAGATGAGGCTTCTTTTTATGCATGGCCACATACAAAAAGAGCTTGGTCTACGCAACACCACCGAGTTGTACAACGCACAGTAAAGCACCCAGTTAAGGTCCATGTGTGGGGATGCTTTAATGTGCGCTGCTTTGGATCATTGTGCGTATTCACAGAGAACCTGAATGCAGAAAGAATGGTCAAACTGTACAAAAAGGGTCTCATTCCACCTGTGAGGAAGTGGGTTGGACAGAATAATAATGAGTGGATTCTGCAAGAGGACAATGATCCAAAGCATCGAAGTAGACGTTGTACGGAGTGGAAGTTAGAAAATCATATTTCGACGTCGGAATGGCCCTCCCAGAACCGGGATGCAGACCCAATTGAAAATGTGTGGGCAATAATGAAGCACAAACTTCAACCTAAACGTGTCTACACACTAAAGCAATTTTCGAGGAACCTCCGACAGATATGGCGATCGTTATCAGCTTCTTATGCCGAAAGCTTGGTTGGGAGCATGGGGCGTCGTTCCCAGGCGATGGAGACTGGACCCCATATTGAATGTAGTGCGCATTAGGTATTACAATGTACATTCCTACTAAATACACATATTTTAAGTTTTATATTGTTTTAATGTTCTTGCACTCCATCTTCTCTTATTTTACATTCCCCTTAGATTCAGAATTTAAATCTTACCTCGTTCGTCCGATTAGCTATAAATTGTGCATAATAAACCGTCGATCATTAAATCACGACATTATGTACCAAGCTTCAACATTGTCGAATTTCATGGCCGAATGTACTTCACTTTGATTCGGGTCTCTTATTAGCTTTTAAAAGGAGGAATATCCAGAAATCTTAAAAAAGTAACCATTCCAGATATATACCATAGTTTTGAGTTCTTTCCGGAATTTGCTTACCACATATATGCCCATATAATATTACAAATTACGTCACAAATGAACAATTTCTCCCTTTCCATCAAGTCGAACTGTATTTCACGCAAGTGTTGCCGCTATCTATACACGGACTTTCAAATCCGGAAATAAACTAAACGTGCGAGGTTTTAATCTTTTTCTAATACGGGCCTAAACGCTGTCGTAATACCCACATTATCTAAGAGCCCACAACCATATAAACCTTATTCCAGATTCTACATCTCTCCAATTACGTGTAAGTCAGCCGGTATGTTTTCATGGTTTAGCGTTGCACAATTACCAGTTAAAAGGTAAGATAGCGCAGCGAAATGATAGTAGAGTACGTGATACGCATGTATCGTGCACCGCTTTGAAATCAGAACATCGTGTTGTAACTACAATATACGAGCGACAGTAATAAGAAAAAAAGGACAACTACGTAGTCTTACTAGAATATACAATAGCCGTGATACAATTATAAATGAGCTACAACCTTCCTTAATTAAAATGTGAATATAAAAAATTCTTGAATAAAAATTGTGTATTAAAAGAAATTGTTGACTGAAAACAATTTTTAATTAGTATTCCGTCGTAGGAAACCTTCCTTACTGTTGAATATTTACATTGATCTTGGTATGGATTTCAGTAGACGTTTGAATAGATTTCTAAATATTTCGAACTGTTTCCTGTAATTTTTAGATATTCTAGCATTTAACACCTCACACAATATTCTTTTTAACGTAAGGGTGCATTTAACATTGTAAAAATAGCGTAATTCAGCTTATTTGAACTACTTCATAAATTCAAGAGTTCAGATACAATGTTCAGCCCTTGAGATTAATGTGGATGTAAAAAATATTATTCTAACTGTAATATTTATTATTAATAACTAATATGGAAAAAAGCAAAAACTGTGTCACTATAAGCAACATAAGATTACGGTAAATGTAAATGTAAAAGAAAAAGTAAATCTCGCAAAACAACTGCTAAAACAGATGAAAAATCGTACGCTTGTCAAAAAAGAATCTGTGAGTAGAATCTAATGAAATAAGACGCAATCATCTGGAAGAGTTGCGCGTAAGAAACCATCAGTTAATTTACAATGGTCCATAAATCAATGCACTGTGGTTAGACGAAATTATGATAAATCGTCTAGGAACAGATAATATGTTTGTCGGCCGCCAAGCAAATTTACAGAAATTACAATGAACCATGGTGGTAGCCGCATAATGGTCTGGGGATATTTCTTCTAGCATGGTTCAATTCACCGTATTAAAAGAATTATGCACCAACACAAGTACATTAACATTTACAGGCTATTATACTACCTTATGCAGAAAAAAACTTACTGGTCGCTCAGAAATTTCAGAACGACAACAGCCCAAAACACGCTACTCGGAGGGTAAAAGATAGGTTTGCTCGTAATGCGGCCACAGTTCTGGACTGGCTTCCATGCAGCGGAAGCAAAAGTAAACAATGAATATGGATAACTTTTAAAGTCATCGTTATAGTCTGGCAAGCTATTCCTCAAGAACGCTGCGCAGCTCTTGGATTTATGGGTGGAAGATGTGAGACAGTGTTATAAAATAAAAGCTATCCCACTAAATATTAATACCACGGTTAAGAAATTATATTAATTATCTTTTTAGATAAGCATTATTTTTGATTTTATTACTTTGTTTACGTGTTCCTAATATGTCCACTGTTAATTGTTTCCTTTATTACGATGTCAATTCCAGACGTTTACAACAAATATTTTACTGTATTCTAAGGTGTATTCTTATTTTAATAATTATTTCAGTAAACAGTATACTACTTTTCCCATAATTCACAAACAAACGTAACAAATCTGTTAATAATATGTATCGTTAATTATATGGTCACCACAGTGTACGGTATATATTTTTGTTTGGGCTGCTTATGGTTTGTTCTTTCTGTTTTCTCTTTTCTTTTCTCTTTCTCTTTTTTATTTGATTTTGCATTTCATAGGACCTCCTCTGTATCATCCGCACATATTGTATCATCTTCCCTTTCTTCAATTCCCTGACGTTATAAAAGAACGTTTCATATTTTTGTTAATTGTTCGTTTACAGAAATATTATTTTTTTCTTGTAGTTGGCGTTCCTTAACTGTTATTCAACCAACATACATTCTTTCTAGCTTTCAGTATTTCAGTTTTTATTTCGGTTGCATTCAATTCTACAACTATTAGGCTGTTCTCTTTGTCTATGTTTTTATCTAACTTTTCTATACTCCATATTTATGTTTAAATTCTTCATAATCTTATTCCCTTCTTTCCTATCTTGGGTCTCCGCTCTATTTATTACACTTTAGTCTATAACGGTTACTAAGTATTTAACCCTTTCTACCAGTTCTTCGATTTCTTTTTTTGCCTCCTTTAATTTTTTTTTAATTTCTATGTTCTAAAACAGTCAAATAAATTAAGAATAGGGCTGACTAAGTTATTTGCTTATAAGACAATGGACACTCTGTGTAGATAAATAAATAAACAAATAAAAAATACATTGCAATCGCTTTCTGACTTTTTTAATAATCACAAGAATTTTGTAAGACATCCTCTTCTATTGGTCAACGATATATTCTTCATAACTTTTCTCTGAATATTCAACTCCAATTACCATCGCATATAATTGAAGCATTCCTTTCAGATATTAATCTTTCCGATGTGTGCATTCACACACACGTTTTTTTCCTTAAAAAAAGGAATACTCTAACTTTCGCTTGCCGATGAACGACATAAGATTCTACTGGCGTATTTCTTTCGCGTAGTTTCACTACTATGGACGTATAAAGGTCAAGCAAATCACCTAGATTACGTAAAATTAATTTAATATGCCTTGAAACGTGAAATATACGGGATATCGAGGTATTGAGGACTTTCGAATGTTCAAATCGTAATTAATCTCTCGCATTTTCCAGCTTCGTTGGTACATTTCTACTATGACAAAACGTTGATGATTTATTAGTTATCGACAATTACAATTCTTAGCTGGCCATCTCTGGTGGTCCTACGCGTTTTTTTTTAATTATAGCTTTTGCAATAACCGCATATTTCGTTAATTTAATCTTGGTTACGTTCGAAGAAAGGTTAAATGTTTTCTAGTTTTTCGCATTTTTTGTGAGTTTCGATACGCTTTCTTTTCGTATTTGCGTAATATAGAAACAATGTTTACATTTTGTTGTTTTACTTTATAAGGCAACGTTTGGTAGTTGATGTAGCCGTTAATCTAAACACTACATTCATATTAATCATGTTTTAACGCCAGTGGCGTACTAGTTATTTCTTCGTGTCATTTAAGACGCCACAGGAAAATGGTCCACACAAAGGTATGAAAAGCGTAATTACAAATTCTCTACGCAACGTTATCTAGAAAAATAAATAACCTTCAGTTAAATCTGTACTGGGTTGTCACAAATCGATGAGGAAGCTCTTGTAAAAGTAATTTGTACAAATTTAAGAACAACTGATCTCGTCAAATTCCTGATACAACACAATTGACAATTGTCAAAAAAATGTCCCAATCAATTACACAAAGTAGGACAAAGGCGGACCGTGAAAAAAACAATATTTAGACAATTCCGCGATCTCGCTTGAAAATGTGGACCCCGATTCAATAGTTAACTATGATGAAACGAACGACGATTATAGACACGTCAAAATTTGCAAGGCCATTGATGTTTTCTTGCTCTACCTCAAGCGTTATGCTGTTTGCTTCTATGTGCCGACCAGTTATAGAGCATCTGGACTGATATTCAAAAATCGGTTCCTTAAAATCATCTTCTCCTGTTTTCGTTCAATATCACCTGGTCGTAGAACTCTGATAGAAAATAACTTGCAACGCATCTATTACACAGTGTATGAAGTGTGAAGAAAATGGCATATGCTTTGTTTTTCTACCATCTGACACCAAACACATATCACAACTTTTGAACATCAGCCTTTTCCGATCAATTAAAGCTAGGTGAAAAAAGTGCTGAAAAAATAGATGAAAAACAAGAAAAGTGTGATGACATAAGATATTTCCATAGCTATTAAGGCAATGTTCGCAAAACAAGGAAAATAGTGAGGCTGATATTAAATGTGGATTTAAAACAACTGAATCGCAACAAAATTCTGTGTAAACTATCACCTCAAACACACGTCGTTATGACAACTACAAATACAGTGGAACAGTCTCTTAAAGAGTTATTTGCAAATGCCAGGTTTGGTAAAACTTGAACGTTTACTGGAGGTAAAAAATTGTTAGTAAAAGCATCTTGGTGGCTGATGGCTCAGTGCCTTACGCGCTTGGTCGTAAGTTTTGAGGTTCCGGGTTCGAACATTTGGGTTGTTGTTTTTCAGGGTTGAGGTGTTCAGTGGTTTCCCTCATTCCATGGCGAATGCTGAGAACAAATATCTTAAGACGCAAGCGTAATAATAACTCATGGTCGGCCGATGCCTCCTGTAATTGGAAGCTGTTGGGGGATGTGAACGCATGGATTATTATTAACATCTGCAACAACGGTAATTAAAAAAATCAGCACATCCTGACACATCAATAAGGAAAACAAAAGAAACAAACATCAAACTCAGAACAGTCGAGCTCCGCTAATGATGAAAATGTTTGAAATGTATCAACAAACGATGATGCCGCTAGTCCTAAGATCTCGAATGTCGTAATGAAAATGAAATTCCTTCTGAAATGCAGTGACTTTATTCTTAGCCATATGAAAGCAGAAAAGGGAATTATTCCGGAGTTTGTAGCTAAAATAATTTCTTCCGAAAACGAATACGTTTATGTATGATAATTTAATTTCCTTGGTATTACCACCGTTAAATTTTATCTAATTAGCTTGTGAGATTAGAAATTTCTCGGTTACCGACCAACTTGAACCTACAGCTTCTGTTCGCTAGACAAGCAAGTTCTTTATTTACGCTACGGGCGTCGTATGAACAAATTGCTGTTTAAGTAACCATTCAAGTTGCTAAATTTAAATGGGTACTTTAAATACCTTGATGTGCTTAAAAGTCAACAGAAGTTACATTACAATAATTTTACAGTTATCTATATTCAGTTTTACAACAAAAATTAAGAGTAAAAAAATACCTATGTGTACCCATCTAATGAAAATGTCGGCTCTACAGAAAAGATGATATCCAGACGGTACTAACTGTGAACGCAATATCAAGAAGAAGCCAAATTGCAGTCAACGAAATCTTCTATTTAATATTATAAGTTTATTATTTTTAATTAAGTAGGTATTTGTTTCAAAAACTAATATCAGTGGGTTTTACACCTTTGTATTTTCATATTGACTCAATAATGTACATAGACGAAACTTTAATATTTTTAGCCCATTTTCAAGACAGTCTAAGGAGGGGTTACCTGAAAATAAGGTATTCACATATATATATATATATATATATATATATATTAGAGAATGATCAGATTAAAGATTTCAATTAATACAAACATCTTTGAAATCATGCGCTAAATAAGATATTTTAATTTTGTAAAAAAACTACGTGCTTTGGTCATGGATGAATATATTTTGCAAACAGTTTTATCAAGCAGCTACTGTAAGCGTAAACATCATATTCAAATAATGAAGAAAAATTTCCTACTATAACTGAAGCAAATCACATTTATGTAACAAATATACTAATTGGTATTTTGAATCCAAATTCACCCTTTACACTTCATATATAATATCTTCCAAGGTTGCGCATTAGATTAATGCCGAAATTATAAGAAACATTATCAATGAAAGCCAATCAACGACACGGGTCCTTTTATACGATAACGATCCAGCGACATATACTGGGTGTACCAAATTCTTTTCAATTTGTTTTATTTACTGCGCGAAAACTATCATTAAGTGGGCAGTGGAGGATAGGCCAATCGCTAGCCGCGTCTTTGGGAATTTAGCCGCTATGGACCACTTTACAAGAGCGTGCTGTGTGCGCGAGTTTTGCAAAAATTTCTGGGATGAGGCGCATTTTCACCTTAATGGCCATGTAAACAGGCAGAACTGCTGTTACTGGAGTTCAACAAATCCAAAACAGAAGCATAAGCAATGTTAGCTCAATGAATTATCGGCCCGTATTTCTTTGGAAATAGTTGACGTCGTACAGTAACTATAGATCCCGAGCGGTATGTAAAGATGATAACTTTTCCACACCACTGGATAAAGAAAAAAAAAACTTAACAACCAGCCTTGCAATATTTTAATGATTTTAATCGGAGCACTTGGTTTCAACAATATGGAGCGACATCTCACACGTCTAACGTGTCCTTACCAGTTGTTTTCTGGAAAATGGATATCCAGATGCGATAATAGTAATTACCTAAAGGAGCTACCTTAAATTAAAGGTATACAGTGACAATTCTGAGTCTCTGAATGAACTAAAAGAGAATATTAGAAGAGAAATGGCGGCTATCACGGAGAATATGCACCGAGCAGATGTCGAACATTTTGTTTTACTTTTACAAGAAAGCCACCAAAATAACGGAAGACATTTAAAAACATAATTTTTAAGAAATAAATTCCTAAAGCCTGTATTTTAATAAAAAAAATAAGCACCTATTCCTTAAACCTGGCCATTATTTTAGTATATTCTTTTTGATTTGAAAATGACTTTTGGGGCACGTTGAAAGCAGGCTAATTATTGAAGCAAATTCATCTAAACATGTTGTTTGTAACTTTTGCGGCCCATGAGCTGTACAGAATTTCCAGAAATAGACAAATTAGAAACTTCATTAAGGGCCGGTTTATTCACATTCTGATAAAGTGGCAGGTAACGCAATCTAACGGATAAACACAAACATGTGTTTATTCACCATCTGACAGATAAAAAGCAATTCGTAAATTGCTTATCAGGGGGATAAATTTACCTACTGTTAAATCCTCCCGATAAATGTATATCTATCGGATATAACCTCATTTAATTTCGTGTGTTTATTTTCATGTAGAAATGTTCTGAATGAATATCAAACTTCTTGAAGATTTTGGCGATGTTTTTAACGCAGAGGAAGTTCAAGCAATTGAAAACATCGATAATCGCCGTTGATTTAGTTTTGTTGATGACTTATTTTATTTTAAATTTACTAAATTTTATTTTATTAATTAATATTTAATTAATCATTTTAGTCTCAGTCCAAAATGAAATTCGCATTAAAAGTACATCTAAAACAAATTAGCATTAAAACAAAATTATAATTTTTTGTACTCCTTTTTCAAGATTTTTATTTTTAGTTCATGTTCTTTCTCCAAATATTCCAACTGTCGCCCCTTAATTTTAATTTCTAAATCTTTGACTTGAGATTCTTTTTCAGCAATTGTTAATTGCTTTTTTAAAAGATCTGATAGATGCATCAGCAAGCATCACAAATTTAATATTAATTTGTTCTTTAGGTTTATCTATCGGTATTTTTTTGGAAACTTAAAACTCTTCGGTATCTAAATTATTCTATTTCATAATTCGCAAAATTAGTTGGTCGATCTTTTTCTTTTATTATGATATTTTCTAATACTATTTTTCATTTGACGAACAGTACAAGAATATTAGGTTATGTTCAAATCGGAACTGTAATTATGTGTTTGTCTTTCACATTACACCGGACATAAGTCTATCTTTCACTTTTATCCATTGCTATACTAACCGTCTAAAAACATTAGACAGTTCTGGTTTGTTACCTCTCAGATAAAATTTGGTGAATATACCGAAATAAGATATCTGCTACCTGATAAATTTATCTTGCTGGCGGTTATCTGCCATTTTATCAGAATATGAATAAACCGGCCCTTAATGAGGCAAATCAGTTGCTAAATTGGACGAGCTATAGCTCTATTTTTCCAAGTTGAAGATTACTTTATTTTCTATTAGGTCGATAACATTTAACCGAGGAAATGTTACTTGGAAATTTGTCCAGTGAAATTTTTTTGGATTGTAAGAAAAGCAGTTCCTTCAAAAAATAATTCTAAATTAATTATTCTTATTTAAGTGTTGATCTATTGCTTGTATTTACAGCTTATTTCTATAAATATTTACTACCTCCACAAAGAAAAAGTATGGACCTCGGTATAACACAAATAAAATCTTTTCAAGGCTAATCTTTGCAAAGTTCACCAACTATAACTAGAACGCAAAAACGAGGTAATTTTTTCAAACAAACCTCGTTTCATTAACAACGCTTTTAACACGTTCAAATCACCACAAATTCGCATAAATGCATTGTCTATAAAGGTACCAGCTAGCGGTCCAATGTCACTAATCCCGCGACCTTGAACTACATAGGTGAATTTCGAAAACGCAGCAATACACGAACTGCTCGAACTAGAATATATGCGTTTGTCAATAATCGTCAATATTCAATCCAAATTAAACAGGATCATGTTAAAATATAATATGTATTCCTAGATATGGTCACGTTCTCTACGAACCTAGATTAATCTAGGCTAGCTCGCTATGTGCGTTTGCTTTGCAGAAGGTCATAAACGATCCGCGCTTGTTTATATTTGGAGTGTAGGCGTGGGACAATTGTTCAAACAGTCGCGCGCAATGTGGTTAAAGAAGCTTCTGTTCGTTGAAGTGGATTTAGTTCAACTATTATTAACATATTGTCAAAACTGAAAAAATACATTTCACAGATTTCACATACGAGGATGGTCCGCATGTTCGTTAAAGTTCAAATTTTCATCTATCACCAGACCAAGGTATTTCTCAACTCTCTCTTCCAATTTTTTGCTTATTTAGAACGACATTTATATTTTCACCTTGTAGCTTATATGTGACACTAGTGCCAAGAATGATATATTCACACCTATCATCATTCACCGCTGTACTGTTGTCACACAACCAAACGTGAATGTATAACATAGTGTCGTCTGCAAACATTTTTATAAGGCAATGTTTTTCACAGATTAGAATATCGTTGGTATAAACAGAAATGGCCTTAAGACTGTACGATCCGGTTCCCCATAACTAATCTGCTCGCTGTAAATATTATTAAACTTTACTTTTTGTAGTTAATCCTTTAAATATGAGCTAAACCACTCATGAATTTTTCCTCTGAGTCCAGATTTACACAATTTCTTTTGTAATAAATCTCTGTTTATAGTTTAAAACGCACACATAAAATCTAAAGACACTACATCGTGTAACACGGTTGATGAACAACTCGTAACCTTCAGAACCAGGTGTCCTTTTAGACAATATATTTCACCAAAGCCTGAAAGATATTGACACAAATTTGGGTTACTTGTAATAATGTAACTAACAAGCTAATTAGAAGGAGAAGTTTGTGAAGTCTTTAACCCAAGATATTGAAAATTCTGGAAGGAAAATCACTTGCGATAACTTTTTTATTTCCTATAACCAAGAGAAGAACTAGTATCAAACATTCGTTTACCAGTTTACCAGTTTCCTTCACAGAGTTTAAAAATCGTGAAGTTAATTCCATAAGTTTGGTCTTAACAACGACGACATAATGATTATTTCTTATTATTAGAGACCGGATTATATGCAAAGTGCATATATTTTATTTTTTCCATATCTTTAATTATAGTCCATATGTAGACGTATTACACCAATTGAAGTTAATTAGTGATTGTATATTTAGGCATTCCTATGCATATTTTTACAAAAGTTGCATATATTGCATATTTAGACTTTTTCTTATCCTTTCTATTAGTAAAAATTCCTAGTCATTCCTAATGTAGATCGACAACGGACAATTCTCAGAACGATAAATCTTTTACATTGGCTTCTCTTATACTTTTTCCCAAGAACTGCACGTGTTTAATTTCACTTAGCAGAAGGAATGTGGTAAATACGTTTTATTATTATTAATTCCCAAATAAATTATTCATTCATTGAACATCTTCGAGCAAAACAGCATGTAATGGTGTTACGTTTTTAAATACTGTGCGTACATACAATGAGTAGAGCGCACAAAATTTCTTTATGGATTAAGCCGTATCCTGAACTAGTAAAGGATGGCGACAAAATATTTTGTCGAGCCTGCACTAAACTGGTAAGTTTAATTTTACTAAAAGCTGTACAATTGTTTTTAAATTCTTTAGCAAGATCAAACAATGTTAATTTGAAATCATTTCTGTAAAAATATTGCAAACATAATATACCTGACGAAAGTACCTCACGAAAAAATTATGTCACATCTTGTTACCAGCAAAGCAGAACTTCAACAATTGGTAGGGAATAATTTTATTTTTATCATGGTAGATAAAGTACGGATAAGTGTGGCCGTTATGTTGCCCATTTGTTAATAGGATTTCTAGAATATGTTGCACATTACAAAAAAAATGCGGTGAACACTCCGTAATTATCTGCAAAAAGTGTATTTAATCGACCAATTATGTCTTAAGGTTTGCAATAGTTGCATATTTGCAACACCTTTGCATTACCTCTTCAATCTATCTCTGAGCACGTTAGCTCTTCCTTAACTTTGGAAGATTGCACGTTCGTGTCCAGTCCATAAAAAGGGTGATACTTCATTAAGTAATTACAGTCCTGTTGCTATAATAAACAATTTTGCCAAAGCTTATGAAATTCTTCTCCACAATTATATTCCACAATTTAGCTCTGTTTTATGAGGATCAGCATGATTTTGTAAGTAAACGATGCACGATCACCAATCTTCCACAAATTACACAGTTCATAACAGACTGTCTGGATGACAACAAACAAATTGACATTATTTATATCGATTTTACTAAAGCATTTGACCGTGTTGATCATCAATTACTGTTACGCAAACTCACTATTAATTGGATTTTCACCCCGTTTTGTTTTTCTTTTCTCGTCATATTTGCTGCACAGGATACAGCATGTGACGTATCTTGGACATATCTCCGAGAGTTTTTCTCCCTCATCCGGTGTTGTACAGGGAAGCAGTTAAGGTCGACTTATGTTCCCAATCTTTATTAATGATATATATACAAATCTAAACTGTAACAAATTAATATTGGCAGACGATCTAAAAATCTTTTCTAAAATTGTAAGTCCAATTGTTTTTCACTGCAAGCTAATATTGATAAATTGCATTCTTGGTGTCTTGATAATTACCTATCTATGAATATAAAATAGCTAAATGTGATGTTATGACCAACTCACGCAAAAAATTCTCAATTATATACAATTACTTGTACAATAATACCAGTATACAGCGATGTCCATCTGTAAAAGATTTGGGTATTTCGTTTGACTCAACGAGCATATATCTAATGTAATATCGTCTGCTTTAAAAACACTAGGATTTGTGATTAGAACAAGGCAATTTTTTTCGCTGGAATCAATTCTTTCCCTTTGTTTTGCATATGTACGAACCAAGCTCGAATATGCATCCACAGTTTAGTCACCAATTTACGCGATTCACATACTTCGAAAATACTCGAAAATGTACAAGAAAATTCCTTCAAACGAAATGGCATACACCCACGTCAAGGATATGACCATAATGTTCTATTGGACGGGTTCGGCTTATCGCCCTTGCAGCGCTGGTGCAATCAGGCTGACGAGATTTTTGTATAACGTGATCCACAATAAAATCCCAGCTATTGGGAAAGGTACAATTCGCGATTTCCATCTATTCTACTCGTGTATTTACAACTTTTTAGTGTCCGTTCCCTAAAACAAACATTTAATTGAAGTCCCCGATTTATAGAATGTGCTCTAATTTTAATAACATTCCCAATTCTGATATTGATATTGCTTTTTCCAATAGTTGTACTCTTTTGAAGAAAGTCTAATGTGTTCTTAGACATAAGTAATATTGTACTTTGGGTTGTCTTTTATTTTTTCTGGAAACTATTATTGTTATGAGATATTATTTTTGTTCTTCCTATTATTTTTATTGTTATTATGAAGTATTATTTTCTTTGTTGCTTGTAAGAACTGTGTATCATATATACACGTATCGTCCTGTTAATAGACTCTGTAGTCTGTTGGACAATAAGGGAATTATTATTATAATAGTTACTATTACTTTCGCTTCGGCGCTTCAATTTATTCTAAATAAAAAAATAAAGTTGAATCTATTGTTATTTGAAAGTGATCGCCCAGTTTCAGTGCAAACGCATAAAGAAACTATATGGGTCCAATGGACCCGCGCAGTAGGTAGCCATACGCCTATTTCCTGGTAGATTGAGGGTTAAGACTTACAACCTAAATTAAATTAAAAGAAAATAGTCTCAGAAGGAATTACGTCACAAACCGTCATTCAATTCTAATACTAAAAGCACGTCAGTTGACAGTTATATCCCTTCCTCTAAATAAGAACAAATTTCCTATCACAGCGGATTAAATGCAACGTGACAAATTCTCAATTCAAACGGATGCAGCGATTTATGGGTGTTACAGCATCCAGTGAACTCATTTCAAGACACGAACTATTTGCAGTAGGATACGTATAGATACCTGACCGCTGGTATTTCGATTTAGATAGGCTACAGTATCACGTATTGTGGATTTTAAGTAGTTCAGAATGCTTTAAAACGCTTCAGATATAAAATTAGAGAATTAATTTCTTTTTTCATCGATTAAAAATAAACATTTTAAACGTAAAAAGGTCGTACTATTGAACTTGAACTTGCAGATCGGTTCTAAAACACATGTAGAACACGGACAGGGTGTGGTAGACGTATGTAATGAAATCATACGAAAGTATCGTTTATTATAATGAGACCAGTGATTATCCTCGTTGACCATATGTTCTTATATGAAATAAGAACGATTTCTATAAATGAATTAAAAAGTCTCGTTCAATCTATACGCAGCAACGGTAATTTCTAGTAAATCGTTGCGAATACAGAGTGTTACTTGGAGCATCGATCAAACTGAGCTGACTAGTTCTACTGCTGAAAGCTATAAAAATATGTCATTGTTAATTATGTTAGTACGCGCTTTACACCACACAATTTAAGTTGCATATTCACTTTTTGTAAACCATGCAGCAGAACAAAAATCTGATTAAAAGATTGGCGTGATTTTTACTAGAATACCAACAGTTTTGTATAGACTTCAGGGTAGATTGAAAGTCGCATATTATAAATCCATTTGATATGGTAAAATTTGAAAAATTCAAAAATAGTTTTTTTTTTCTGGGAACGTAAAAGGCAGAATGAACTGCAGTAATGTATGTAGAATCATCAGTATAAACTTCCAAGAATTGATTACAATTTTCCGCTAGACTATTAGGAATAATACTGCTCAAAATGATTTCGCTATTATATTTAGGATATCAGAGTACTAGAGTAATCTGGTATACTAGAAAAGGACAGTAGATTTGACCTGAAAATTGAAAGGAACTAATATTTATAAATGGAAAGACAGGAGGAGGGGAATTTTCAATCTTCCAAAATCTATTGGTTAAATCAAAATATTACATTGTAAGGAGGGATAGGTCGTGAAATTCTAAGAAGAAGCATTGTTATACGAAGGTGTAAATATTTGCTTTATATTTAAATTTTTAGCTTTCAGAATATATTTTCTACTTAGAAATTGTCGGCGAATATAAAGAGGAAGCCCAAGTCATTCAGCTAAAACAGGAAAACGTGGGGTGAACTGCATTGCTCCTATGCAAAGTCGTAGGGCTCCGGAATAATTGTATTGGATTCTATATTAATCAAATGGTATTTGCTCGCAGAACCATGATCTACATTAGAACGAATCTCCGTAAAATGAAACGCAATCCTAGACCAGCGCCCCGTTATTTCTTAAAAATGTATTTGGGAAGATTTAAATTGTCATGATTAGAGATAGGATTATTTGCAAAGTGCATATATTTTATTTTTTGGATATCGCTAATTATAGTCTATATGTAGACGTATTACACTAATTGAAGTTAATTAGCGCTAATTAGTGATTGCATATATTGCGTATTTAGTCATTTCTAAGCATATTTTTAAGTTCCATATTTAGGGTCTTCCGTATCCTTTCTATTAGTAAAAATTCCTAGTAATTCCTAATGCAGATCGACAACGGTCAATTCTCAGAACGATAAAGCTTTTACATTGGTTTCTCCTATACTTTTTTCCAAGAACTGCACGTGTTTAATTTCGCCTAGCAGAAGGGATGTGGTAAGTACGTTTTATTATTATTAATTCGCAAATAAACTATTCATTCATTGAATATCTTTGAGCGAAACAGCAAGTAATGCTGTTACGTTTTTAAATACTGTGCGTACATACAATGAGTATAGCGAACAAAATTTCTTTATGGATTAAGCCGTATCCTGAACTGGTAAAGAATGGTGACAAAATGTTTTGCCGAGCCTGCGGTAAACTGGCAAGTCTAATTTTGCTAAACGCTTTACAATTGTTTTTAAATTCTTTAACTTTTGATATAAAATGACAATTGTTGTTGTAGGTGTCTTGTGAGAGAAAATACCTGATTGATCAACACGCTAAAACTCCATCACATATTAGAAAATGTGAAAAACTAAAGCTATCCGCATGTGTGCAGCAATTTATATATCAATGTGTAACATCAACTTCACGAAACTAAGAACAAGAAGAATATAATACGGATATGTGTAACGCATTAATTTCGTCTAACATACCATTAACAAGATTAAACAATGTTAATTTGAAATCATTTCTACAAAAATATTACAAACATAATATACCTGACGAAAGTACCTTACGAAAAAATTATGTCACATCTTGTTACCAGCAAACAATGGCAGAACTTCAACAATTGGTAGGGAATAATTTTATTTATATCATGGTAAATGAAAGTACGGATAAGTTTGACCGTTATATTGCCCATTTGTTAATAGAAATTCTTCTTGAAGATATTGTAGGTAAATCATATTTAATTTATTGCAAAGAACTTCAAAAAACAAATAATGTGACAATTGCCCAATTCGTTCAAGAAGGTTTATCAAATTTCCTTTTACCTGGAAGTATACCTTGTGAAAAAATTTTAGTTTGTTGTCCACGCTGCACCATACATGATGAAAACCGCGCAAAATTTAAAATTTTTTTATAGTAACATTATTCATATCACTTGTTCAGCTCATGGGTTCAATCGTGAAGTGGAAGACATTAGGAATCAATTTCCTTTGATTAATGATTTAATTAGTAATGTCAAAAAGTATTTTTAAAAGCACCTTTACGAATTCAATTTTATAAGGAGCGACTTCCCGGTGTTAAGTTGCCTACCGAACCGATTATTACGAGATGGTTAGACGCTACAATTTTTTACGCCGATAATTTTGAAGGAATAAAAAATGTAATTCTTGAAATCACTGCTGACTGCATTGCTCTAGAAAACTGTAAAAAGATAGTAATATCGAACAGAATTGCTACAAAACCTTTTGTATATTAAGTGAAATTATAGCTTTGCTTCACGTTCCATTGGTAAACTAGAAACGCAAGGGATGTCGCTCTCGGAATCAGTCAAAATAGTAGACGAATTTGATATGCTATGTAAGAAGGTTAAGGGTACTGTAGGTAATTCTATATACGATAAATTTAAAAAAGTGATAAATAAAAATGCGGGGTATTTGAAATTAAAGAAAGTTAAGGAAATTTTGGAAGGTGAAACAGTAAAGGATTTCGACTTTAATTTTAGTTTAGAATGTGTTGCAAAGTTAAAGAATGCACCAATTACATCTGTGGATGTTGAAAAAAATCTTTTCTATTTCGAAACATATGAATTCTGATAGAAGACAAAACTTTCTTTTACACAATTTTGAAAAACATTTAATTATAAATTGGTTTAGAAATATGTTGTAAAAAAATGTTGTGCAAAAAGTTCATGTTTAAATTTCTGCTCTTATTAATTTTATGTAAAAATTTTGCATATTGTCGCAATCTTTTTGCATATATGTCTCAGGTTTATGCATATTTTCTCAAAAATCAATGCATATATACGCGCATATATTCCAATTTTTCTTTGCATATAATCCGGTCTCTAGTCATGATTATCATTGTCATTATGATTATGGTCATTATTACGATTATTCTTATTATTATTAATCTGATCCAAAATGCTTCCTAATACCAAACAATGATATATCACAGGTTACATTATCAAGGCTATTCAATTCAAAATGACGCCTTTTTAAATAGGAAGTGATATTTTGAATACCAACATGACATTGATTAATACATTTTGTGGTGGAAAATCTTAGGCTCTTTTCTTACCCCTTTTATTTAAATTTTTACTTGTTTTAAATTCAAATGTATATAATATTAAATAATTGAAATAGCCAAATGTAAGGTTCTATAAATATATCGACAAGCAAAATGTTTTAAACATTTACCTAAAACAGTCCCAGTCTAGCCAAATTTTCAAAATATATAAACGAAATATGAAATTAGAACAAGATAACAGTGAATTTTGATAATTTATTACAATTTGAAGTCTTTAACGTCGAAATAGTACTCACACTCACACGTACTGTATCGTATTTTAGATTTCCTCGGTTTCCAACAGTGTATCCGGAACAAATTATTATGAATAGAGACCGGATTATATGCAAAGTCCAAAAATTTAATTTAATTTATTTATTATATTTTACGTATATATTTAGATGTATTACACTGATTAAAGTGAATTAACTTTAATCAGTGCTTGTTTACCTAAATGATGGGCCACACAGTAGACACTCTTGATGGAATGAAATTATTGACAAATAAAGGCTGCCAGGCATATCATCCATTCGACGTACGAGAATTTTGAAGATAGTCCGAGACGATTCTTATTTTCATAATTTGATAAAAATGTGTGAGTATAGTACGTTATACGTCTTTAGAAATAATTTGGAAGAAATTATGTTTAATCACAAATGTATTTTTAAGAAAAACGATATATAGTTTATGATCATTGAGTTTGCGTCTCCATTGCATATGTTATTTGAGACTCTTGTTTTCTTAAGAAATTTAAAATTATAAATTGCATGCCAATAATGAGTAACTAATATAGAGATCTGTAATATCCAATACAAAGGAATAAAACTGTACGGAATAAATATTATAAAAAATTAAAAAAGAGGGAGTCCTAACGGTACTTTGCCTCCAACAACAACAAAACAAAAAAAGGGCGTGAACCAAGCACTATCGAGAAAAATCAAATATATAAATAAATTTCAAAATTTTGAAAAAAGTCATTGTTATTTTAAATGATAATACATATCATTACAATACGTTTCCTTTAAGACATGGGAGCGCTAAACCTTCCTCATTACGAGTATACATAAAAGATAGTTTAATAATTACAGAGCGTACTATCTAGGCCAACCTGTACCATTCCAATTAATATAATCCATCGTTTCCCTATATACGATCTTAAATTTTACAAATCACGTCCCCTTGTCCCTTCGCGACCTCCAATACCTCGCTCAATAACCCTACTCCACTAACTAGACGTTTTAATAAACTTAATGGTAAAGGCAACTCCTTTTTAATTTCTTAATCCGATTTAACGTCTTGGGTACGTTTTCCTTTAATAGATTCGCCCCCATCTCCTTTATAGCACACCTCATTTTACGAGTTTCCCCTTTTTTCCTGCAAGCATCCCTCTAAACTTCCCTAAACGAAGTTGCACCGTTAATCTAGCTTCCCTCTAGTGGATACGTCGATGCTAAGTGTGCCGTTGTAATCCTACGAGAGTATTAGTTATACATATATATGTATATGTAGAGAACCTCTAAGAGATTAGTTTTACAGAAACTAGCTTTCCTCTGGCGTGTATTACCTAGCTTAGTATACAAAGTATCTAGGTTTAATAGCATTTTAGTTGAAATTGATTCGGGTTAAATAGGTTTTCTATAATGGTAAACGTCTTGAATAGACAAAAAGAGGGGGATTTTTTTGCGTTTGATTATTATTAGTAAACACAGCAGAGGAACTAATTAGTTCTTGGAGATTGTGCAATAAAAATGTGACCCAAAATCACCCCATTATTATACTCCATAAACAGAACCAAAAATAATTATCGATACTAAAACACTATTGATACATTATTCAACCTAATACACGATATGTAGGATTGGCTAAATCTTTGGCGCGCTAGGTCCTGACTCGCCCATATGCACGATTGATATGAAAATTGACAGAGTTCGTTGAACCAATCTGTCTCCGTTTCTCTGCTGTGTAATACACGTATGGTACACCGCATTACTCCTTATAATGCATTTATACTTCATTAAATGGAAAAACATTTTAAAAGTTTACCTGTATACATCTCATGAAAAATAGTAATATGTAAAGTTAGCCAAATCTTCGGCGCGGCAGATCCTGACCTACGCCGATGCGGAAACCTTCCGTATTCCTCGCATAACTTGACCGTCTCGCAGTCTCTCTTTGACAAAGATACAAGTGGCACATCGTATTACACGTAATAATAATTAATCAAGCATGTCGAAAACACGGAAGGGGAAAGGCGACCTCTGACTGCCCAAATATACAAGTTTATAAACGAATGTCTCGATTTAATGTTCGATGGTTGTAAAATATTTACTAGTATAGCAAAATACCCTTGATATGCTGGTACAAAAGTGATTCCGAGAAACATGTACGTAATACAACTCACACAAATAAAAAAAACGGCATGAGAAAATTTATGTCAAATTCACTTTTGATGTTTATTACCTGTGCTTAACTTGCTCGATAAACAACAGTTTCAACACTGCTGGCATACATACAACCCCAAGTAGGAGGTACCGTATCGGGAAGCATTATGTAAATACAGCCGTGGCCATAGTCCAGATACTTCATGTTAAATTACAAAAAGAAGTAAACCCAATAAAGTCAAATAAAATATTTATCTATATTCCAAATGACATAAAATTAGTATTTAATTGAACAGGCTTTGACCTTTATCATGGCGCTTAACCTTTTTGATATACAACATACCAATTTTTTATATAAATCTGGCGACATTAATTGTCATTCGTGCAGAATTATTTTTTGAGCTTAGTGTGTGACGATACTTTGTGGTTACGGATATATTCTTTCAAAATAAGCGACACATTTTCAATGGGTGATAAATCAAGCGATTGGGAGAGGCTATACTAATAATGATGATTTCCTTCAAACCATTTCATAACTTGCTGCGATTTATGGCATGGGGCATTGACTTGTTGAAAGTAATACTGGCCCGACTCCCATTCATAACATTTAACAGTGGATGGCCCCGGTACTTCTAACATTTCAATGTACCGCATGCTGTTCATCCGCCCTTCACATAAAGTACGCATCTCCAACTCCCTGTGCTGTCATGCACCCCCATATCATTGTATCTCGACCCAATTTCACAGTACTATTAATACACTGTGTGTTATACACTTTCTCCCGCCTCCACCTGACGTACTGACCGCCAGGTGTACTGAACAACTGTACATAAGCAAAAGAAAAACTTAAATTTAATGTGTTTTTTATTTTCTGATGAAAAGCCCGAAACTGTTGTTTTACCGCGAAGTACGTGAAGCGGTTTTCTGATGCCAACCGTCTTCGTACCATACATGCTGAAATTTCAGTGCCTTGCTGGTGTCGGAGCTTTACAGAGAGTTGTTTGAAGGTTTTTCTCATGTCTTGCCTACACGATGTCAATTTATTTCTACCACTTTTAGACCAGTTATTATATGATCTTGTTTGTAAGAACCGTTTTACTATGTTTTGCACGGCACACTTCAAACATTTCATTTGTTTCGCAATGTTTTTTTGCGACATGCTCTATCTATACAATAAAATAATTTTACCCTGAAATGCTTCACTCAATTCAGGTTTCTTAGGCATCTTTGTTTAATAAAACAACCTTAAAATTGCGATAACGAATATATAAGTAAAAAGGAAACGAAAATAAACACAACGACCGTTACTGATTCACGGCTTAAAATAAACTAAAACATTATATTTATTCCAGTATCTTTCTTATTTATCGCCATTTCCTAGAACTGCCCTTTACAAGTTCAATACAGTCACACGGTTTACGACCACCCAAGAGCAACGGCTTTACCAGGAGTTTCGATAATAGCATAAAAATATGGATTATACGCATTTTTTCGAGGTGGAGTATAACATATGGCTTCCCACGGCTGTATTTACCAACGATACGTGAAAATATCGAAAACAGAATTAAAGCTAAATTACAAAATAAGCAGTTGTGGTTTTGTGTAAACGAGACTGCAGATCGCAAAAAAAGATGCGAAAATTGATGAAATACTAAGAAAAGTAGATACCAAGAAATTTTGGAGAACCACGCAATAATGATAATGACTCAAAAGATTCATCTAAATTAAGTAAAGGCCATTTGTACAAGAAAGTAATTATTAAAACTTTGGAATAGCTTCCACAGGGCCCTATCTTGAACCCGATCGAGTCACTGTGGGAACCAATGGGTAATACGGCAATGAACCCTAACATCCTCTGCTGATATGTGGAAACTCTTGAATTACTTTTAACCTCAATAAAGCCAGAATCTCTAGCAAAACTTATCGCGAAAGTGTCTCGACTGTGCGTTGTAATTGGTTTAGTATAATTTCCATAAGTGTATGTGTGGATATACATAAAAATAAATACATATTTTCGAGTTTTTGTATGATTTATGCTGTTATTGAGGGTGCCTAAATACTTATAAACGGTAATTTATACTTTCTAGTATATTCGCGAGTGCTGTATATTCCAGTTTTCATCCCTTTCTCACATTTCAAAACGAACTAGTAATAGTTATTTTCCAAAGTTCTCCTTAACGCAGATTTTAATTTTAATTTTATACGGAAAATCTTCCCCGCTTATGTCGGAGTCTGACAGAAGAAAAAACAAAAACAAACGACTTCCAACCAAGAGTATTTGCCAAAGCTAAGAAACAAGCTTCAACGAAACCAATTATTTCCTTCGTTAACAGTTATAAACTTTAACTATGAAATATATATTCCGCGCAGCAATGTGCAGATCTGTAAAGGTTCGAAATCAAGCTTGCCAACGTTTGCTTTTGAGCCGGGAACTTGCCAATGACAATGCCTGTTCCAAGAGAAATAATTAACAAAGTTGGTGTATGCTGCTTTGTACCACCGCAGCCCGACGATGCTAGGTAATCAACGCAATAACAATAGCAAAATAAATTAATAACGCGTCGGTGAGTAGAATATACATCAGGGAACGTATTTGTTAAAAAATAAATTAGATACACGCCCTTGTAATCTGTTTACTACTACTTTACAGGTTTTTTCCCAAGACTATCAAATTTTACTGTTTACAAAACTTTTACAATTGTGGTCAACTGGTACTTGTAATGAAATTAAACATTAGAGTTATGATTAATTAGATATATGTGACTGTAACTTCCTACTGACGCAGTTGTGAATGAAGTTTATTAGTGAAAATCATTACAGCGTCTTCAAATGTTCATCAGCTAACTTGGAGCAAATATATTTTGCATATTTAATTTAGGCGAATGTCTTTTCACACAGAAACATATTTCCAAAAGAGGATAAAAAAGCCACGAGCGAATTTGCCTTACCAATTAAACGATATAGTTAAAAGACAAATATCGCTATACTACAAGTCATTTCTATTCTGCCGAAATTCTGCGGCAAGAGTTTCTATTTCGGCGTTGAAAAGATTTTAATTTTTTTTACGGCATTGCAATTGCATCATAATCTGAAGAACGAGACTCAAAGCTTACATTTAAAGCACCCAAAGCTTCAATTGCAAAATCTACCGGAAATGCAGGCTCAGTTTGTTGACTGAATGTTTAGCAGGTATTAAAATGCGTGAAACATTTTTTTGTTCAATTGCCATTGAAACAAAACGTTTCTTTGTCGAAAGGGCTTAAAATATGAGTGTAGAAATCAGGCAAAAGCTGGTTTTCTCCTTGTAATTTTACATTAAGGTCATTTATATGAACTTTTCCAGAACATACGCTTTTAAAAATTTCGAAGAATCTAAAAATGCTTAATCCAAACTTTGAAACGCCTTAACTCCTAGATGTACTTACTAGTAAAATTTAATCAACTTATATACTTTTCAACACATATAAGAGGCCACTTTAGAGCTTAATTTTATTTTTGCAACGCGCACGCCCACTTGCTGAAGTAATAGTCAGAGTATATTTGCCAGTAGCGGATCATAATGTCTTTGCTAGGGAATCATAAAGTTATACACGCTCCAACGTAAGAAATAGTGGAATCAGTGCCATTAAGTAAAATAAAAGAATATGCTCAAGAAGCAACTGGTATGTCAGTGCGTACAATAGAAAGAATTAGTAATAAAAGAACTACTTCCGGAATTGGACCGTGTCATGATGAGATATATATAGAAATGAAATAAGAGTAAGAGGAGAAAGAAATAAAAAGAAAAAGAGATAAAATGACGAAGAATGAAAAAAAAAAGGGGGGGGGGGGCGTGAAATAGAAAGAGAGGTGAAAATAGTAAGAGAAGGAAAGAGACAGAGAGAAAAAAAGAGGGGGTTTATGCGTCTTCCAAAATATGGAGTGATAAAAGTACAAAAGCTGTTTTCAAGAACGTATCTAAAGGACCCAGACTAATAATAGTGCACCCAGAAGATATCATGGGTTTTCTCCCTAACGCCCTATTGACTTTTAAGTGCACCGTAAAAACTGGCGATTACCATTCGGATATGAACGCAGAAAATTATGACAGATGAATAGAACAGAAGCTTATACCAAACTTGCCCACAAACTCCGTTGTTGTAATTGATAATGCGCCGTATCACAATACAGAAACAAATCATGCTCCAGGAAGTAATAGTAAGAAAACTGAAATGATTGAATGGTTAGCGTTATAAATATTCCTTTTGACATTTGAATGTTAAAGCCATAACTATACCAGCTGTAAAGGTGTAAGGGTTAATATATAACATATAAATTCGACGAAACTCTGCAATGCAATGGACACACAGTTTAAAGACTTCCATCCTATCACCGCGGTCTAATTCCGATTGAGTTGATCTGGGCTACCGTCAAAAACAATATCACTGCAAGAAATATAAATTATAAGATAGATGTTCGTGAAATAGCCGCAGAATAATTTTCGAGAATTTCTCAAAAAGCTCGGCAACAACGTTGTAAACATGTTATTAATATTGAAGATAAATATTTAGAATCAGAGAGTTAATGAAACGACAGGAAGTTTAATTATTAATATAAATAAGGAGAGTCATAGTATGGACGACAACTTTCGGAAGAAGAGTAATTTGTTTATTTAAAACTGTAATATACTATTACAAATATTTCTAAGAAATGTGGTGTATTATGCTCTTAATAATAAAGGAATAAACCATTTAAAAATTAAATATTCTTTATAGTATGCAAGCCAATGGAATTGTGATTTGCGATATTCTTAACTGACTGTTTGTACATTTTAATCTCATTTCATATGTAAATTGTTTAAATAATTGTAAGATCAAATTGCTCCTCTGTAAATTTATACTGTTTTAAAAATATTCTGAATTACCTGTTTATACATTAAAATCTCATTATTTATATCATATCGTTTGGTAACGAATGTATATGCATATATCTCATTATGTATATGTTTAATTGTTTCTGTAGCGTCTAATTGATTTCACAATAAATCTATACTCTAATGATTAATTTATTAAGTGATAGATGTGTAATTTGCGCCGCCTATGGTTTCTTGCAACTTTTTTTAACGTTTACAGCAAGTAGATAGCAAAATGTTACCTATCAACACAACAGCTGTCTAAACAATATTATTATTCTTTTATACAACTGTCTAATTCATAGCCATTATTCGATATATCAAAATTATACACGATCCTTAATTACTATTTGCATATTAATTATTTAATCTTCTTTGTTAATTGGGGATTTTTTTATTGAAATTCTTTAGAGTGATCGTGAACATATAACGAGCACTGTAGAAAAGTAAAATATGTAACATTCCTATAATAAATGATCTGTATATCGAAAACAACCAAGCCTGCTCTATTTTTGCAAAACAGCGACAGGTATGCAATTTATGAAAATGTCACCAGCGTATGAGAACGTACCTGCGAAATCAAAATCCGAACATTTGTTTTGCGAACCGGAAGTACATCCCCTATTCTGTCACCACCCCTCCCTCCTAAAAGCCGGTTTGAGTTTATAAATTGCGATTTCAAATAAATTCACGGGATCGTACGTAATACGTTGCTAGGTAGAGAATTGAGTCGGATACACTATTAGACGAACTTGTTCCATTCTAACGCACACGAAAATTGCTGGAACGTATTATGTTACCGCTGGTTATATTTTCAATACGTTTTATTTCCATTATAACGCTGCTAAATTAACCCAGCCATCATTAATTGTATCTAGGGATGATAGAATATGAAATCAGAACAGGATTATACACTACGCACATTTATTTTGTTTTTGAACGTAGTTGTTCCTGAACCATTTTATTTTCGGCGATATAACTGTTGGAAATGTCATTACAGTAAACGAAAAAGGGCTCTTGATCACCGAGCCAAACTTAATTTAAATCGATAATTACATCCGGCGGATATCATTTTTATCAAAAATATTTCCAGGTGAATTATTTTGAATTTGGTTTTAATCGTTTAAAATGTAATTAACGAATTTATGGCGAGCACTGAAGATTAAAAGATAGAAAATGCGTCTCGTATTTAGCAAAATAGTAATGATTGACTTGAGATAAGAACTATGTCGATATGAGAAGCTGATGGAGGAGGGGGGGTTTAGAACACCGGTGCTGTTTTTCAGGGTTGAGGTTTTCTTCACTTCATGGCGAATGCTGAGGAAGAATATCTTAAGACATGGCGCAGGCGTAATAATAACTCATGGATGATGTAATTTAAATATCTTCAAAATTGTTATAAGTACATATCGTCAGATCGATAAGATCCAAGTATTTAGCAGATCAAAATCTATCGGGTTTCCTTTTCACATATCGTTACAATCAGGCTGCGATATTCAATAAGCTAATAATCTAACACCTACGGGTGATGAGTTAGACATTGTATTTTGTAAATTTCTGCTCTTTTTGAACAGTAACACGAAAAATTAAAAGACTCTATATGATAGCACGCTCAAATATCAACAATTCTCGAAATCGCAATTTCGTCAAAGAAAAATTTTATTTCTTTTTTCTACAGTTTTTTTATATGTTCTCAAACTGAAGCGATAAATGGGGCCCCATCTTATAGATTACGACGGGTAAATAAAAAACCGCATTTTTGTATATCGTACAATTGACGAGTCCAATTTTATGATCAATTTTTTTAAGGTTTGCTGCCTTAGCTAAAAGTGTACGAGAGATAGTACCACAAGAATTTTAGCAATTAGCTTTGCATAAGTTCATTTCTATCTATGATTTTTTTTAAAGAAAAAAATCACAAAAAGTTCCTAAAACGAAAAGCTTAAAGATCTGATTGCGATTTTGGAATTCTTTGATGTTTCCCAAACCTTACAAACACTAATGGTTAATTTGCTCAGAAAATATTTCACGAATAACAATATGCAATTAGCCAATTTGTACAGTACGTTAAAACTTGCAAAACAGAATAGCCGAAACGAGATTTTGAGCAATAAACATTCAACCTCACGTCAAGTAAACTTTCAATAAAACTAAAGAAATTTCGAAAATTATCAAGACTACCTTTTGTTGCAGATCTCCTCCTAACAGTCTCCAGCATTACGACGACCCACTATAATAAACCTTTAGAAGGAACGATCCCAGCGATGGCAATCAAAATGAAAGACGAGGAACAGTACTTCAACGTGACCTTACCAACTTCAGAGAGACACAAGCGGTTATTACCTTACATGAACTTCTACTTGAGGCAGCCGTTTAACCAGCCGTATCATCAACAAGTTCAACAGCAAAGCTCTAACCAAAATAGGTATAGGGCGTTGGTAAGGAAACCAAATCCGCTGCAACCGTTACTTAAGAAATTCAACGAATTGATGAGGATTAATATCCAGCCACCCCCTGTTAGACAAGACCAACAAGGGAAGACGTATACTCCCTTCACGGAAACAAATGCTTTACCAGGTATCATACATAAGTTATGCAAGTGGATAAACAACAAGATTAACATATTTTTTGGCTATTTTCAAGGTCCTTTTGTGCCGATGAAATCAAATCAACAATACCGGCAGAGTCCGCAGCCAAATTTTAGTGAGATCTACGAGAAACTGCTGCAACTGAAATACTCCCAACCGGCCCAATACCATTTCCAACAACCAATATTCAACCATCTTGGAGGTCATCCCCCAAAAGCTATAGTCCAAACCTATACACCTACAGAAGTTGATATACCTCCACCGCCCCCTGTACAATACGATCAAACTTATCAGCAACAAAATTACCACGATAATATCGAAAATCAGAAAGTTGTCTACCAACAGGAACCTGCGCAAAGACTACCGATACATATCGTGCATTTGGTGGATTCCCCAGTACAGAAACATCAAGATTTTAGACAAGGTTTCGTGGAGAAACCTGTAATAATACTGCGACAAAAACAACCGTCGTCGCAGCCATTATTTCAGGACGTTCAGCAACAAACAACCGATGAGAGACAGAGGATTTTTGAAGAGCAGCTGAGGATATACGAAGATCAACATCAAGCGTTTAGAAACGAGCAAAAATTCTTGGAAGAACAGGAACAGAGAAGATTGGCGGATGAAGAGAGAAGGAAATACGCAGAACATGCCCAAAAATATTTGATTTACGCTCCCCATATACCGCAGGTATATCAGAATGGGAGAATATCTTACTTTCGCTTTCTTGTCCTGCTTTTGCTTCATACTTAGATCACTTAGATCCGTTCTTTTTTTTACAGAGAAGTCAATACGTCTCAATTCAAGAGTATCACCAACCCATTGCAGGGAAGTACCAGCAGATAGCTCCAACAGTGACCCAAGAACACCCATCAGTCGCTTTTGCTTCCGACCCTAAAGAAAACGAAAATTTGCATAGCACGACAGAAGTGATACTAACTACAAACCGATACCCCAATCACCAATACCCAGTTACAGAAAACGCTAACGACTTAGGCGAAATCTTAAAAAAATTACAAGCCAGCAATACCCTACCCCAAAATCTGACTCCAGAAAATATCGATAACAGTATCAAAACCTTAGTTAAGATCTTGAATATGTTAAAAAAAAGGCAAAGATTATCAAAGAAACCTATTCTAGTACCAGATCAAGATGCATCTTTGAACAACGTGAGTGGAGTTGAATTCGGAGACCAGCAAAATATCGACGCACTACCAGAGACCGTTATTCAGACATTTCCTAGCGATACGGTTGAAGGAGGCACCCCTGGAAAACCCGGAATTGATTACCCTGCCCTCTCAAGCATCCCTCACACCAGTTTCAGTTGCAAAACTCAAAGATACAAAGGCTTTTTCGGAGATCCAGACACAAATTGTCAGGTATTAAAAATTAATCCATTACGTATAAGTTTCTTTTGTAAGTTATTCGTTCTAGGTGTGGCATTACTGCGACTTTAATGGCGGCCAAGCATCATTCCTCTGCCCAAACGGCACAATATTCAGTCAAGTTGCCCTAACATGCGATTGGTGGTACAACGTTAAATGTTCATCAACCCCACAGCTATACGTTTTGAACGAGAGACTTTACAAATACATCCTACCTTTCTCTCCGAAATTCCCTGAAGATTACAGTGGTCCTCTAGTGGATAAGTAACCCATAAACTATTTTCGTACAATTTTCCAAAGCTAATACTATTTAACTTCTAGATATTTAGCGCTGAAATTCCAAGAGATGGAGGAAAAGATGAAAAAACAAAGAAAGAAGCCTAAGGAATCGAACGGTCAAAGTAATAAAAATAAGGAGGATGATAAGGAAAGCACAGAAAATCAGGAAAAAGACGAAGAAGCAGAAATTGACGACGCTGATCAACTGCAAAAACAAAACGAAGAAAATAGAAGGAACAGTAGTAGTTATGGAGTAGAAATTGAAGGCAATAATGTTCGAAGATCTGCTACATGAAAAATTAAAAAAAAGAAAAGATGTAAACCTGTACCTTATAGGGCCAAAATCTAATCGCAAAACAAAAAGGAAGGAAGTATCATCTGTGGAGTCTGCTACGGTTTAATTTTGTCGGGAATGAATGCACGTCATAAGTGACGCTAGTATGACGTTTTATTACCAATATAAAGCGACATTTTTTCAAGGAACACGTTTCATTTAAATATAGTGAAATTTAAACAAATTTTAATTTGAAATAACAGTTACTTACATATTATGTTGTGCACTTATTATTACAAAGCATAATTATGAGAATAAGACATTAAATTAATATATGACTTGGTCTAGGGATATTTGTTAGCATTGACACGCCTGCAAATACAAAACGCTTTATTGCTATTTCGACATAACCTTTCAAAATCAGCTGTTTATAACTAGGAGTATAATTATTTATATTTTGATTTGACACCAAGGGATCATCTGACGTCATTGTCGATTGATGACGTGCATACATTCCTCAAATAATTAGACTGTATAGATGAAATGTCAATGTCAACTTCAACGTCAATTTCAAAATCTTCCAAAGCTCGCTTCAGATGATTTTTTCTTCCATTCTGTTATCGTATAAGTACTTTTTATTTATTTTTTAACTTTATTGTGATATTTTTATCTACTTATTCCACTTGTTTATAAACCATATCATTGCAATCACGTATAAAATATGCCATAACCTTTAAAGATGTAGAAATTTATAGATATATTGAGGCGCTTCTTTGTGTAGATAACTAAAAGTTAATTGATCTGGTAAATGCCATTGTGATTGGTTATTTTATTTGACGAAAAAGTTCTATTTTGTATAATCTTGCATTTTCATCTAGTCAAAATAAATTTGATCCCCTTGCAATTGCAGATAGAAGCGTTATAATCTAATTCAAGACTTTTGCAGTGGTTGAATATTTAGCTGACTAATTTTGATGTGATTGATTATTACAACATACCATATGCTAAATGATGCAGTATTTTTTGGAATTATCATCTTGTAAATAATGTCAAAAACAAGATATGTTATATTAAGCAATATTTTAAGAACATTCTTGTTTTCTAGAGCATAATAAATATATTTTTTGCAATTGAAATATGTAGTTTGATTTCAATACTCAAGCATCACATACTACAGCGAACTCTGAGTTCTAACCCCAATCTGTCAAGGATAACGTTGACATTGAATAATAACAAATTGCATCTATGATCTCGTAATATATAATGCATTATCTTAAAGATCTTACCTTTTCGCTGATCATTAACCGCTTCAGTACCTCCTCAGCACTCTCGATCAATGCCTTAAATTCCTCCTTAGTCTCATCATTCTGCACAAAACAACAACACCAATTAACACTTACATCATCCCCACGTTTACCAGTCCAACTTACTATCCGAGTCATTTGATAATACAAATGCCCATTGTGCTCATTCAAAATGCAATAGCAACAGAGATTCTTGTTGCAAGAGTTGCAGAAGAACTCGATCAAGGCATTTGTGTGAAGGGGACACATTTCTGTCAATTCAAGACAGTCACCTGCGCTCAACTGAGCAATCCTGTGCTTCTTGAGGCCTTTGGCTGCGTTATGAATGGTATCGGAGCACTGCGTGCAGTACAACTCATCGCAATCTTCACAGTTGACTTTTGCCTCTTTTCGACAAGTTTCTTGCGAGCATACTGTAAAGAGACAAGATGAAAATGAAGTGTATGTGCATGATAAAATGGTGTAAATAGAATGATTTGTTAACTTAAAACAAAGGAAATGGTAAAAATGTAAATAATGGCATTTGCTAAAA
Source organism: Trypoxylus dichotomus (assembly GCA_023509865.1). NCBI lineage: Eukaryota > Metazoa > Arthropoda > Insecta > Coleoptera > Scarabaeidae > Trypoxylus > Trypoxylus dichotomus. The sequence goes on from CM042081.1 coordinate 28,862,095, forward strand.
AAGAAATTGTCTACATTAAATTGGTTACTTTTTATGTATGTGCAAAGATTTCCAAATATCTAAAATAATAGTAAAACAATCTGTTTAGTAACAGACAGAATGTTTCTTTCAGAAAAACATCAATTTCTTTTTTAAAAACCTGTATATAGATAATTTAATTTTCAGATCACTTCAAATCAAAAAAACTTCAATTTTAGTCATTTCGACATTTTATGTACACAAAAAGGTAACAAAAAATGCTAGAACATGAATTTCTGGTAATTTTCGCGATATTCTTTGTGATAACCTCAATACTGTTGTTTTTATTCATCACATTATGCTTTGGATGTTATTGCAAAAAATTCATATCTACATTTGATAGCGAATCGATAACAGCTTAATGATGACACAAGAAAAGCATGCAACATCAAAATCTTACCCTGCTGTGGAACGTCGACCTTTAAATTAATCTGATCTAAATTCTGCTGTGATGGGCTTGCATTGAAGCTCAAGAAACTATTCGGTCTATATTCTTGACCACGATTTACCATTGGCTGTTTAAATTGGAACCCGGCTGGCTTAAAGTTGATATTTGAAGAGTCGTAACCATAGCGTTTATGGTACGTTAATGCCCCAAACACATAGAAGTTTACGGAAAAGACTTGATCGGCTTTCTTTTTACACTCAATATCAGTGATGAAATTGCTGGTATGACATTCCGCGCAAACGATATCTTTTGATAGGTACATCTTATGGACGCATTCTTGGCAAATGGAATGTTTACAGTTTAATATAAGAGGTATACGGCCAACAAAATTGTTTCCAGCCACTGAAATAGAGAGGATATATTATAAAACATTACCCTAACTTACATCTTAAACGCTATCTACTGCAACCCTACTACTTACTTTGGAAGTCATAATTCTTGTTACACTTTGGGCATATGTAATTCTTAGAAGTATTTATCCTTTGTTCCGTAATAGAAGAACATACTGTACCATTTGACGACATTGTCGAAATAAAGCTGCTCATGTTAATACGTATCTTCTCTTGCGGAAAAACAAGCTCGTGTAATTCAAGAATGAAGGGATGATTTCTTTTATACGCGTTAATGACTTAATTTTCAGTTTAAGGCATTGCTTCGGGAAAGCACAGGCTTTGTTTTCGTGTAGATCGAACGTTTGCAAAAACGTGAAACATTAAAAACTTCTGCGAAAAACCAGCACCATATTATTTTGTAAATAAACACAAAAACAGCATTTTCCAATTCTGAAAGTAGGATGCGCGTGTGCGAGATTCAATTGGTTGAATGTACAGCGCGGGAAAAGATTCCTGAAATTTAAAATTTAAAAGGTTCAGCTAGAAAATTATTTTATTATTATTGAGGCAATTTAAATTTGAAGTGTAGTAAATATTTATCCAACACTATGCAGATTATCTTATTTATTTTCTTTTTGTATCTGATGGGTGTTGCGACTTTAATTATTTCGGGAACTTTATTGTTAGACGTTATAATACAAATAATCAACTTCAGAGTTTCCTACTTTTTTAATATACAGAGTTGGAAAATATAGGAGAATACTGGATTTCTACCAGACGGTAGATAAATTAGAAGATAACTGTAATGAAGGAATTTATAGATAACTTAAGAACCTCTTCAATAACTTTTGTAGATTTTTGCTGTCATGCTTCACTTCCTCAGTTTTTTTCTTTTAAAGGAACACCTGTATATAATTTCATTTTTCTATCGATGTTTTTTTAATAAGCACGTTGCATAAAATATTAATATATCAACTAAAACATTTCAAAAATGTAATAAAGTAGGCTCTATTGCTAGAATAAATAAAAACCTTAGTAATAATTCTTTATCATGAATGTTTTTGTCGTTTGGGATTTTTAATAAAACCATAGTTAATTTTGTTGTGTAGCTGAATTAACGTTCCTTCTTAGAAATTCAATTTTAAAAGCGACAGTTTCAAAAAGTGTAAATAAATTTAAAGCCCTCAAGTATAGAGAAAAAGGGCAATAAATGTAAATAACTCAATTAACGGTTTTCTTGGTCCACTATAGTACTAAAACTTTCCTTGTGAAGATATTGGATGAATTTCGTCCTTATAAGAGGTACTATGTGATTCTCATACTTTATTAAAATATTTAATTACTTTCCCGTGAAAGAAAATTGACGGTGGCATAAATAGAAAATACATATTTACATCTGGCACATCAATGAACAGTGTAAAAAATCCATCAAAATTTTTATGTATACATTACTGACGAAATGAATTGCAATATTTCGAAGAAATCTTTTAATGGGCCATAGGTTGGGTAATTCTTGACCAAATTCTTCAGTTTCCATTGAACATAATGCTCTAAGAGAAAAGGGACGGGTAATCTTAGTTAGAAATTTTAAATGCTTGTTCAATACCGAAGATAGAGAATCAATTTTCAACCGCGGACAATTGCATCTTCCAGAACGATTCTGCACCATGTCACTGAACCAAAATTGTAAATACAAATTGAAGTATTTTATTACTAGCAGTCATTGTATCATTGTAAGTAGAAGATTATTTAGAAAAAGAAAGGCATTACACTCGTCTAGATCTGGAAACAGCGTCTAATTGCTGCTACATTGTTTCTAAAAGCAGTTCTCAGAAATAAACTAAAAACAAATCGGTAACTAGTTCGGCGGTTCAAAGGGTATAAACTGAAGATATTTCAGTAGAGTGTTTACAAGATTTGATAAATTTCATACTGAACAGCTGTCATTTAAAAATAATGCGGGTTAGCAGTTACCAAAACTAAATCCTACTTCAAATTTTAAGTGACGTTTTTATTTAATTAAAAATTTTATACTCTTTTTGATGGTGAAAACTCTTACGGTTTTATTTATTGTGAGTGCAATTTTTACTAAAATTTTGAAGAATTGCGGTTCGTTGTCTGTAATATATCATATATTTTACATTTTCAATCAAAAATCTGGCACACCAACATATTTGCCCTACTACGTGTATTTTAGAAACTTATTATATTATACAACATTGATTTTTGAAAATATTTGCTTTTAAATGAATAGAAACTTAAAGTTTGAAATTGAAGCTTTTTAAGTTGGTGCTCGACATTGCAGAGCTAAGTTATACATTTCAAAGTAAAGTTGATCCTTTTAAAGCGAAGTTTGACATTCCAAATTGAAATTAAAAAAAGCAGCGACTTGATTTGATTAAAATTGCGGATATTTATAACTTCGATTCGTCTATATTAAATACGAGGGGAAATTCTTACGTGCTTAGCGTTAAAAAGAAAATAAATGTTTAAAGCGATGGTATTCATTATGTCAAAACTTTACTATGTATTTTGTAGCTTAATTAGTAATAGTTCAGTCAAAAATCTCGCATACCAACATATTTACCCACCTTCTTGCACTTTCAAAACTTGTTTATTTTTGAAAATATTTGTATTTATTACATGAATAGAAATTTGAATTTCCAAATTGAAATTTTTCAAGTTTCAACTTAACATTGCAAAGCGAAGTTTGATGTTTAAATTTAAAAAAATAGCGATATTAGATAAAAAGAAATCGATATCTTTTAATCAATATCTAATCTATATTAAATATGAAGACATTTTTACATTGTTAAATTGGGGTTAAAACGAACGTTTTAACTAAAAAACGCTGAAAAATCAACGGATCACGTCGTTATCTATTGTTTACAATAAAGATTTAATCCGATTCAGAGCCCACTGTGATCATACAACGCCTCCTAATCTAACGGATGCACAGTGCATTGCTCGGCCACCCACTTACAACCCCGTTGCCACGTGGAGCTCTCTTCCGAGAGGACAAAGGGGTGGGAAAATCGCGAAATCTACGGAACTCAATCAAATCAGCGCCGTATCTACCGACCCCCGTTGACTGCAAGTTAGAATTGTTGGGCGGCGACGAAAGCTGGCGAAGGGGTTGCTCGAGTTTTTGCAATAAAACCCGGTATACTGGAAACTGCCAACTACAATATCGCCGCACATGCTCTATGTTGATAGTGACACAGTCTCCCACTCTAACTATATATATAATGCACCGAGTTTAGTTACCAAGGTGCATTATATGAATATCTTTTCGGAAAATTAGATTAGTTCATCTAGTACCGCTGGACCGTACGCGCATTCCGAGAAATTTCCCACTGAATTTTATCGAAGTAGGCGCCGGTTCCAAATACACCGCGTAACAATTAAATAAACGTATTTTTCCCTAATTACAAAAATTTACATTAAAACATACTATTTCAAATTTTGGCACGAAAAAGGAAAAAACGGTGATATATAAAAATAAAGTATTTGTGCCCCAAAATAGAACCGGTACTAAAAAACAATTAAAGGAAAACGCTAGTTTAGTAAAAAAAAAAACATAAAATCCAAGTGACCCCCTATTAAAAGTGTAACAGTCTCGATAAACTTAGAATCGAAGTAGGTGCAAGAAATCATAACTTGAGGCAGGACACATACAGCAACAGGTCATAGTCGACTTAGATTTCAAGTTCAAGGTAATACCGAAACCGCCACCAATATACTTACATTGAAAAACTGACCTACCACGATCGCGGAATAAGGTAAAAGTTGCACCTTTTTCGAAAAATGAATAATTTAGTTCGTCTATTTGCATTTTTTCTTGGATAAAAATGGAAATAAAATTCATGCATGCGTTTTCTCAATTAAAATAATTTTAACGATAATTCATGCATGTAAATAATAAATGTGATTGCATGCATTTTGTGTCATATTGCAAGACAAAGAAATTTACATTTTCCAAACGGAAAATGAGAGGTAAAGAATCGGTTCTGTAGAAGAGGATCTTCCAATGTTGTGAAAAATATGTGTTTTCATATATTTTTTTACATTTACATCAATTTAAAGATGTTGATTGAGAGAAATATTTTCCCTGAATAATTAAAACATAAGTAAGAAAAGAAATGGGAACGATATTCCTTTTCTGGAATCAAAGATATTTTATATGTGTATGATTATTATTCAAGGCATTTTTTAAATATCACCAAGCCAATGACAAAACCATTTTGTCGAAATCTAATTTTTATATTAGATGCATAAACAGCATCCTCTTTCGAATTTGAACATACCCGCCTATGGATTATATGTTTTTTTATTATTTATAAATACATGTATATTTTTTCGATTTATATTGTAATAAGTTTCTTTTGGTATTTAAATAAATAAAACCACATTTTTAACTGCATATTGTTTATTTATTTCTTTACGTTTTACATAATCTTTAACCTGCATTCTATCCCTAACAAATCGTACGCGTTATGCTACTAAACAAGCACCTGTGTATCGGTTTGATCTATTTATCGACTTGCGAAGCTATTACATTCGCAAATATATTTATAGGAAATTGTTTGCAAATAAAGGTGTAATTTACGATGTTTATGCGTTCAAGGTAAACGCATCTGCATTCTTCTTGATCGCAAACGCATTTACAATCGCATACAAAACGTTCAGAAATTAATAATTGCGTCAATAACATATCCTTTCTTCCCCTGTTATTGCATTTATTTAACGTCCGTACGGGTGAAAAAAATGAGAGAAAATTTTGAGTTGCCGAACTTGCTTAATAAAATTGAACGGAGAACAGTTTTGGCATGGCTTCAAGTTGGGTGGCGTTATTAAATTATCACTAAAAAGAAAGAAGAAAAGAAGAACAGGTAACTAACACCAGGAATTTCTTTTGAGGTTTTGTCGATGTTACATAAAGGGGCGAAAATTCGCAATGGAAAACGGGCTAGTCGCCTCCCGAAGGTGGAAAACGCGTCGTTTTTTGGGTATTGTCGCGTTTCGTGAAAAATAAAAGGAACTATACGCGAAGAGTAATGGCGGTAACTCGTACGATGCTCGCATAACAAACACACACACGCTCGTTTTAGATTTCCCAAATATTATTTGTTTACCGAAACGATTCTAAGTGATTTTTTTCGGCATCTCGAGCCTCCTTTAGTGCAATCCTTCCGAGAACAGTCCTGTTTAAATCGAGTGCAACGTTTAATACGCGTAGATATATGGAATTATCGGTAAGTTTTGCTTTTTAAGGGCATGCACTACTCTTCGCCGTCAGAATAACGTGCTCAGCGTTTAGATTTGCCCTTTGGTACTTCGGTGAATGGTCGTTTTTTTGATGACGTAGCTTCCCGATTTCCCGATTTTGTATAGTTTCTCCTAGGCATCGTAACTTTTTCAACATTCCTTCAAGGCATTTGTAATGCAATTATATTCTCTGCTCAATAGATAACTGTATTTCTAGCTCAATACAGTTTTAGGTCATATAACTTTAATTTTGCGTAGCTGTATATTTTACGCGATCTCGAGACTTAATTGTGTGTCTTCTGTGCGATCCGTCCGATTTTATTTTTAACAATCAATCGCCCTATCTGCGAAATTTTACGCTAAAATGTCAGTCTTCCTCATTAATAACCTTTAAAAAAGACAGTATTATATCAATCTTTGTATTTTAACAGGTTCAAAGTTTAAAAACAAGGCAACACCAATTAAATTACAATGGATCAGCAATTCTGCTTGCGTTGGAACAACCATCCTACCAATTTAACCGATGTACTTCTTAGTCTTTTACGGAGGCAAGCATTGTGTGATGTAACGTTAGCATGCGATGGTGAGATGTTGCGGGCACATCAGACCATACTGTCAGCCTGTAGCCCTTATTTTGAAATGCTACTCATTAAGAATGCGCATCCGCATCCTATTATCTACCTGAAAGACGTCAATTATATTGAGATGAAGGCTTTATTAGATTTTATGTATAAGGGTGAAGTGAATGTATCGCAAAATTTACTTCCAATGTTCTTGAAAACGGCTGAAGCATTACAGATCAGGGGTTTGACAGATAATAATACGTTGAATAGTAAGAGTGATGATATGTCAGAGTTTCGGAAAGAACGGCAGACAGAGCAAGACTCCCCGCCTCATGAGAAGCGGAAAAGAAAATCCTCAAATAACTGTGATACACCAACAAGTAATCCCGAAAGATATAATGATAGTCAGGTTAGTTTTTTTGTCTTTTTATTAGTTGATGTTTTAAGAAAGTTAACCCAAAAAGTGAAAAAAATTGAGTGACACAAATTATAATTAATAGTAGGCCATGCATGTTACATGTGATATTGACTTGTTTCTACACAAATGTCAAATGTGACATTTGGTAAATTAGGTTTCGATAAACTTTTTGGAAATTTTTTGTTTCATTATATTCTAATTCTATCACTTCATGTTTATTTGCTGTTAAATATTATATTAAATTAAACATTCTTGGTGATTGATCACTAATAGTAGGTCATTATATTTTCGTACGGACAAATCTGATATTTGTTTTTGATTTCATCTTTTGAAATTAGGCACCTACCAATTACAAGTCAGTGGTACCAAAGCTAAATCCAATCACGGCCCAAGATAAGGATACCGCCAATGTGGAAGATATGAGGGTGGCGTCCCCGATTGTTAAACAAGAAATACCTCACGACGGAAGCAGTCCGCATATCGATTATACTTACGCCTCGGGGGCGCTGCAAACGGTAAGTTAGATGCGTTTAATTTCGAGTTAGCCAGCGAAAATCGCGTTTTAGGAGGGGGCAAAGTCGATTTAGAAAACGTAGCGGTCCTATGTTCCGGTTGAACCTTGCGGAACGCCGGATCTATAAGCGAATGCATTAAAAAAATGTTGTATTTCTCGTTTTACTTGGATTTATCAAAGTGGGCTGTCAAAGTGCGTTAATATCGTTCTTACAATAGTTTTCCGGTCTTCTTTAAGGACTTTTTTCTTGATGATCTGTTAACGTTTTATTTTAACGCCTACTTTGTCTACGACAGAATTGCATGTCGTTGTGTACTTGTACCGCAGCTCTCTCCCAAAATAAAGAGCGTAAAATGGAATGAAGGAAGGGATAAGTTATAAAATCTATTCTTTATATTTATTAGATACATATACAGAAAAAAGAAACAAATGAAGCCGCACAATGTTTGATGAAAGATATCTTTAATACAATAAAACGTATTATTTTTACTATTTTTCATCAAATGTTGGCGAAAGAAAGATCAAGGTGGTAGACGTGTGTGTCTTAAATTTACTTACTTCGTCGTTTTATTTCACAATTATCAATTTGACAGCTGTCAACGTCAATGTCAATCTTTTTTTAATGCGAATTTTTTCACTCCTCGTTTGGTATTTTGGGATCGTAGAAACACATACGCTACCATTTTTGATCTTTTAAACCAAAATCGTCACGAAGCAATTGAAAAGCGTGTATATTATATTCAAACGCATCCTTTCCTTCTTTCTGTTAGCAGACTCAAAATTGGGAGAGGGTTATTGACCTTGTTGAACCGGTGAATCTGAGAAAGTACCAATTACCCACTGCAACCAGTCCTACCAACGTCGAAAAACCAACGACTCCGACTAATCAAGAGAGAGCGGATAGTCCGTTATCACTGGAAACCAGCAGATCGCAAGGTGACCCTTCCATAGCGCCTCAATACCACCAGCCGCTGGCGCAATCGCTACCCAAATCCGTCACGCTCGAGCTTCTCCTTCAGGATCAGGAGATGAAAGAACGGCCTTGGGAGAGCATGAAATTCCCGGAGGAGACGTGGAGTAATTTGAATGCGGAGTTCGAAAACGCGTGGAAGATGCAGCAGATGCCCTACGCGGATAATTTGGAACAATCCTTGAACTTAAGGTCGAGTTTATCGACTATACCTTCGATGTTTTCGAGGACACCGCTTCCTATACCTCCCGAACTCGTCAGCAAGCCTTCTACAAGCGCTCAGGCACAGGAATGCTCCGTTATACAAAAGACAGTGACTTCTTCCCTACCGGGACCTATTAAAGGCATGGGTCGTAAAGGTAGCCGTTTTAGACCGAACTGGTTAGATTCCTACGTCTGGCTGCAATACGAGGAGCAGGAGAATCGAATGTACTGCAAATTTTGCCGAAAATGGAGCGCTAACCTGCCGGATATAAGGACTTCGTTCGCCGAAGGCAGCAGCAACTTTAGAGTCGAAATAGTAAACCACCACGACAAATGTAAAGCTCATAGGTTGTGCGTGGCTAAAGAATTGGAGGCAGAGACTAGAAGTCGGACGGTCACAAGAGACGACAGATTACTACAGTGATTAATATGGAAGATATTGAGCTATCTTCAGGATTAATTTCTATTTTCGAAAGAAAAAACGAAGATACAGTGATAATACTGTATGCGTCAATTATCTAGTGTTTTGTTCTTCACGTTGTCATTTTTGGTTTCAAATGTAATGTTCGTACCTGGTATAAGCTGTTCGAATTATGAATTTAAAGAGGCGGTGCTATATGGTAGATGTGTAAAACGTTAATCGAAAGAAAAGAAGATTTAAGTAACAAACTGCGTTTGCTAAAATATAAAACAAAGATTATAGTTTAACGCCTAGTAGTTGCTGTGATTTGCGATTCTATTCAATTGTATAGTGCCATGTTCAACTGAATTGGAGATAGGTTCGAAAAGACGGCGTGAATCCTTACAGTATCATGTCGTATCAATGTTCCTAAATCCGTACGGTGTCACTCTAGAAAATGTAGAAAACTGCTTTTATCTTTGGAGAAGATAACAATACATATTCACATATTGTCTAGTTAATACAAGGACATTAAACTGTGTGAATCCGTACTTTTGCGTACTATTGCTTTATTCCATATTTCGCAAACGCAGTATAAATATTTTTTTAATGAGTATTAATTTTGAATTGTATGTATCCTGTTTTATCGTTGTTTTTTGTTTTATTATTAGAACTCTATTGTTGAAATTGTTGTTACTATAAAGGAAAAATTAGGATGAAACTCTTAAGTACATATTTAGGACGTAAGAAGATTATTAAGTGATATCTCAGGAACCATTAAGTATATTATAAGCTTTTTTTTAAATAATACGTAGCATTAACAAATATTTTTTTAGATCACTTATCTTTATTTGCTAGTCCTTCAATTGTTTAATTCTTTCATTTTTTTTTGTTTCGTTAGCGATAACTGCTCTGGTCTTTTTTAACTACTTCTAATTTTATCAACCTACTATTTTGTGCAATACTTAATTTTTCTCTTTTTTTTTAATATTTTTATAGGATGTTACGTTTGAGAAACGTAATAAAGAATTCAATAAATATATAGACGAAGCTTGGTAGATTGCAAAGTGATTTTCTTTATTGATTTGTTGTGGAATCACATCCAACATTGTAACATTTGGTAATTTTTCAAATGATTGCAGTAAATTTGTGATATCCGTAAAAAAAGTGGGTGAGATTTTTAAAACGTGGTTGTGAATCTATTTTTTTTCTTAATTTTTTTGAAAGTGCGAATTGTATGTTAAATATTTTTAATATATAATATTAAAATACCGAAGTTCCTTCGTAGATTTTTGTTGATTTTTATATTTTTATAAAAATTGGGAGTTGACAAAAAAGGGAGGAGTGAGTTAGCCCTAGTTAGTTCGCAAGTTATATTGATTTTAAAGACTAAGAAATTTCGATGCCCCCTCCCACTTTTGATTTCCCAAAAATTATTTTTTAATTTCAAAAAATTCTATAGAAAAATATAAAGAATATTATAAATATTGATATGAAGTATATACATATATCTGTTAAAAACTAATAAAAAAGAGCTTTATATTACAAAATTGTATCTATTTATATTTTATTATCAAAAAGCTATAAATGTTTATTGTATGTTTGTGTATATAATACTAGTATGTTACATTTTAAATATTTTATAAAAATAAATGTTTATATTTCCATATGTGAACATAATTCTTTCCGAGAAAAACAAAAAAGAGAATTTCTAGACACATGTGCATTAAAAACGGGTGGCTAGAGTACTTAATGTATTTTTCTAATTTATAAATATACGAGCCTGAAAAAACAAATTAATCTTCTCGTACCCCCTAGGGTACCTATTTCGATCATTTTTGCATTGATAATGCATCTAGAAATTTATGTACCATGGGTAAGGGGCAAAAAAGGTATAATATTAATTTAAACCACCTTGTTTTTTTTTATACAAATATAGTCACTGAAAAATAAATAAATCTTCTCGTGCCTGCTAGAATGTATATCTTGTTCTTTTTTTGCGTTAATACTTCCCCTAGAAACTCGTATAACGGAGGCAGGGGTCAAAAGGAGGATAATAATAATTTAAAACCTTTTAGATTTTTTGAAATAAACATAATCGCTAAAAAGTATTGTGTTCCCTTTTTGAATCTTTATAATTTTTGCATTGATAATACATCTAAAGGCAGGGAGAAAGAGGAGCATAGTCATAATTTTAAAAACTTTACTCTTTTTTATAATTTGATCGTGGCAAAATGAATAAATCTAAATCTTCTCTATGCGCCCCTCCTCCTGCAGGGTGTATAGTTTTTGTATTGATAACGCACGTAAAAGTATATATACCGTAGAGGGACAATAGGATCAATAATGTAAAAGATTTCTTTTATTTTATAAATATAATGCACCCGTGAAAAAATAAATCTCTGTGTCCCTTAGAGTGTATATTTTTTACATTGATAATGCTGATAGAAATATATGTATGTACTATAGAGAGGGGACAAGTAGATCATAATAATAATTTAAATTTTTTTTTATTTTATAAATTTAATACGGTCGTAAAAAAATGAATCAATCTCCTCTGTGCCTCCTGTGTTTACATTTTGTTGATTTATACCTTGTAATTTCACTGTGTCTGAAAGAAAAAATATATTTTCAAATTTTCCCAGGGAGGCAGTTTGAGTGTACATCAAGACGACCTGCTATCGTCCGAATCAGAAACGCCCCCCGTGGTACCGCCACAGGACGTGGCGGATACAATAGATGGTAAGTGTTGAAAATGTAAAGGAATATTCAAAATTAACCTTCCTATATATATTTTTTTTTGTATCATAATTTCTTCATCTAAACACGAAATACCCTCTTTTTTTATTTATTTCTTTTTTAGATTCTGTAAAATATTTTGTGAATATGCATTTTTTATAGAAATGAAATGAAATAGTGGTGTTGAGTTTATTGTATATATATTTTTAATTTTGAGAAAATTTGGGTACAGGAGGGGTGGAAGAATTAAAAAAATATGTACACCAACTATTTCATTTGTAATTTTTTTTGTACATATTTTGTTTCTCTTTTTTCATTAATTTTTACAATCTCACGTCAATTTTTTTTCAATATTTAATTCGCACACATTTTCCCTGTCATTTTTTTGCAATCGTTGTTATCACTTTGATTTTTTTTTAATATGTCTTCATTTAAAGACACGCTATTGTTCTATTCTTTTGGGCGTCTGTATAAGCGTAGTCTTTTATTCTCTTGTTTAATTTTGAAGGTACCGCGATGGCAAATGTAATGCGCCAAGTCAGTATCAATTTGAACGGTGAATAAAAATTTTTAGTTTGGTAGGGGTCGTTGGACTTTATAATAGTATATACAGTGCCGGTCAAAAGTAATGCTACATACATTACGCTCTCGATCACGAGGTGAGGTTGACAAAGTATGATGTGGAATTACTTTTGTTCAAAGCAACTGGTGTTTGTACTATTATAATGTCTATTTTTTAAAATTTGGAAGTGTTCGTAGTGATGTAGTGTGCCATGAACGTGAAACAAATGCGTTTTGTAATACTGCAAAACGATATAAGAGGCAAGTGAGTATTATATTGAGGTTGAAGTTACTTGATTTTACTTCTTTTTTTCGATTTACAGTAATGTCCGTTTGTAACAGAATATTTTTGCCTATTAAACAATCAAATTAAAATAAAAACAAAAGATGGAGATGAGCGATATTAAATAAAAATGAAAAGATCTAAAACCTGTTACAGTGTGTGAAAGTTTGAAGAATTATTGAGAACTTTTTAATTATTATAATAGCATCGTTATACAAATTAATAAGCAAAGACAGTTTGGATAAACAATGGTTGGAATAAACGAATATTGGACTCGACAACAAAAAATGCTAAAAGAAAAATATAATAAAAATAAATGTTTACACGTGAAAGCTATTAATTTAGAAATCAAAAATATAATCTATAATAGAAATGGATAATGGTTGCGGGACTGATGTACTAGAAAGGATTTTTTTTTCAACATTGTTTCTATACTTGCTTATAATTACTAATTTATTGATAATTTAGTTTATTTTAATTGCACGCTGTTACATTTTCAGAATATCAACGACAAAATTCGTGCTTCTTAAAGTAATTAACTGTCACTACGACAATTTATGTTTTGAGGGCCATTATGCAGATAAACAAACCGACCCTCCACCAACATCAAACCGAATCTAATGAAGGAAAATTATCTAAACATTCTATATTTTCTTACAGTATCATGGAGATTTCTAATTCCTCAATACATTGGCAGTTCCATATTTTCTATTATAGACATTTCATTTTTTTTTATTTTGCGCAATGGATTAAAAGTAATTTAATTACACATCAAAGCAGATATTACTTAAACCAGAATTTATACCGATACTTTTGCTATACGAAGAGGAGTGTTCTAATTTAATTGAAGGAGGAAAACTCATAAGAAAACAAAATATTGAAATACTCGAGTAGAGTTCAATAACGATATTCATGTGAGTTTATTGTTTCCTGTTTACACCAACCTATTTTTCTTTCAAGAAGAAATAAAAAAGTTAAATTATCAAATAATACGTAGGTAGTCTTACAGCTTTCACGAAAACGAATTTTTCGACAGATTCAGTTTTATTTCTCAACATAGTGTATACAACCCATCTGCTTGTTGAGGCTTGAAACTTTTTAAACTAGGCTCGTAGTCTATTCTTCGCCCAGGAACCAAATGTGACCTAAAATATTTTACATTACCGCAACAATCAATGAAAATACTCGTTGAATTTTAATTAAAAAGAAAACGTATATTTTTAAAGAGAAGAGACATGTTAAAACCATAATTACATGTATGGCTATGGTATTGATAATTTGATAGGTGGCGATACTATGCATCGGTTATACTTACATTGCTTTAATTTGGTAGAGATTTATTTTCTGTTCGTTTTTACTTTGGTGAATTTCGGCGCATGCCAATGTCTGCTTCGGTTACGCTTGGATTATACGAATGACAAACTCAAATTGAAGAGGGAGGTATCAGTATCATGCCGTAAAAATAAATTCGAACACTGATAGACATATTTACGAGCACAAATCAAATATGAATTGGACTTTAGTTTTAAAACATTTATTGGTGCAGTAAAAAACATTTATTGATACAGTAAAAAAAATTAAATACATCTTATTTTCCTATATAATCTCTTTTATTTTTCACATTTTTCCCAGCGTATTGGAAGTTTTTTAATTCCGTCATCAAAGAATGAATGTGGTCGTGTCTGTAATCAATTGCGCACGAACATTCCTATACCTTCGTCGTCGTCAAAGTTGTGACCTCCCAGTTCTTTTTTGAGTGGTCTAAACATGTGGTAGTCACGCGGTGACAGATCGGAACTGTAGCGCAGATTTTCCAATGGTTCCCAATGAATTTTGTCCAACTTACTTTGTCATGAGGCAGAATCGCACTTCGAATAGGCATGTGTCGCCTTTTTCCTCGATGGGCCAGTTTACTTCATTAGGCAGCTAGCAGTAGTACGCAGCATTAACTGTACGCCGTTCGTGGAGAAAATCAACGAGCGGAATCCCAAGAAAATCGTTGCACGAATTTTTCCATCAGAAAGACGCCACTTGGTTTTCCGAGGTGCTGCTTCTGCAGGTTTTCGTCACTCTATGCTTGCCTGTTTAGACTCCGGGATGTAATGATGCATCCACGTCTCATCACAGGTAACAATTTGTCTAAACAAATCATTAAAAAACCATAAAAAAAAACGGCAAAACGGTTTGTTGACCCCCCGTGTGTCGAGGAACTTAGGTTGCTGACATTTTTCGGTAACCCAAATCATCGGAAATTATTGGGCGCTCCCATATGATATTCCAACGTGTGCAGTAATTTCCCATATTGTAAGGCGGCATCACTTTCAATCAGCTCACGGATCGCACGAATATTCGCCTCGCTGGAGCTTGTTCGCGGTCGGCGTGCATAGCTCTCGTTTTCCACTGACTCTCGGCCAAGGGATAATTTCTTGTGGCAATCGTAGACTTGGGTCCTTGAAAGACTTTTTTTTTTAAACAAACTGTACAATTAGTCGACACAAAATTTCGACAGATTCTACGCCCTCCTGCGTCAAAATTTAATAACAATACGTTGCTCAACAGATAAGTGCACCTCTTGCTCAGACATGTTGCTACTAACAGCCCATCTGCTCTGGCAAACCTAACTAGTTTACTTCCCTCTATCTTACGTTCCTTCCCTCGTCAACACTTATTAAAACGTCACGCCACTCATTTCACCTAGAGGGCGTTAAAGAAAAAAGTTCGATTTATATTTGATTCGCTCTCGTATTTAGGTAAAAAAATCACACTTTTGGAACAAAATATTTCCAATTATAAATAGCTTAACTATGTACTTGTATAAAATTGTAAAAAGTATTGTGTGATGAGATGTTGATATTCATTTAAAAAAAGGAAGTAACTGATACAAAAAATGTAGCTAATAGTTAGAAATATTTGATAGTATAGTTACAATTTGTATTAATGATTACTTTCGAGATCTTTATCAGTTTTGAAATAATCGCCATTGTCAGATATGTGGCCATTGACATTAATTATAAATTCTTCGATCCTTAAATCGGCAATTTTTTCATTTTGCCAATATTTTCTTTGCACTTGTATTACATGATCATGACACTTTTTCCATTCACCTACTGTTGTTAAATGAAATTCTTCTTTTGCCAGTCCTAAAGTAATACCTCTTTTAAATTTGATGTTTTTCTTGGCCACTCTTCTTTTAACAGGGATTAAGATCCTGATAATAAAGAAGTACTCTCAAACTCGTGTGTTCTTTTGCTTGTAGTATATTATCAAACTTATATTGAATGCAATCTTTTTTGTAATACTTCGTCAGAGAGTATATAATTGTGGTTTAAACATTTCTGGCGAATAATTTATGTTTTTATCGTTCAAGGAAGATATATCTGCTTTTCCAGCAATGCTATTCAGGACGCGATTACTACATTGTGATAAGAGATCCATTATCAACAACTATCACAGAATTTTATAGTATATTAGGTAGTAATTTCTCTCGAAGCTGTTTTTCATAATTCACAGTATTCATGTCTGAGCGATAGTCACCCCTTACGGTACTAGATTTAAGTATTTGTAAACAGTTTGGAACAAAGCCTGTTGCTCCGCCAGCATGTATTATAATAAAGCTATCACCTTTGGAAATATTTGAAAATAGTCATTGTGTTATCACACCAACTTTTGGACAAAGTACGCCCAGAATGTATATATGTTTATCCAGACAGATGATAGGCCCCATTTTCTTCACGGAAATTTTTTGTATTGAACTCGCAATTCTTTATTACCATTTCAAAAGGGGAACCCTAAATCTTTAACGATGTGATACAAAGAAATTTTTTCTCATCCCATTGCATTTCAGAGCTCAGCTTTTCTTATAACGCCCAGAATGTTACGTGATAACCGTCAGAAGTGTGAAAATTGTGTATAAAATGCCGAAATAAAGTTTATTTTTAATTTTCAAGTTGAGTCACAGTATATCTACGTCATCGTTTTGTATACACACAAGCAATGTGTTTGCAGAGAACAGGGGCCGATTTGATTCTTGATGATTTGTTGCATCAAACTTACACATAAGTTCCGCGTTTCGCCACCCACGGGTTGTAAGGCCGTATAATTGGTAAATTGATCGGCGATGTTTCGTTTGAAGTTCCCAGATCAGACGATTTGAACGTGTTGCTGCGCAGAAAAATACATTGATTAATATACTATATTGAAAACATAACAATAAAATTTAGTAGCGTACAAGACCAAACTAAATACTATGAATTGACATGTGTGTTTTAGGCTTGAAATTAGATTATTGGCTACTTCTTTGCTTGTCTTAGCCTTGCCTTTTATACATATGAATTATTTGATTAGATAGATAATTGATTGCAAATATCTAACTTTAATTAGGTTTGTAGAAAGTTCCAGAAGAGTATGTCTGTGATGGCTAACATTATGAAATTACCGTGATTAAAATATAATAACATACCTGATGCTTATATTAACAATCGCAAGAAGTATACTAAAGTAATAAAGTATAAATTTTAAGATAAACAGTTTGCTAAGCTAATGTGTAGTAATGGGAATACACTTAATTGAGAAATACATATATTAAATTGTAAAGCCAATCGCTAGTAAAACAAGAGGATTACAAAATTGTTAATTGGTAGGGTTCCACATATCTGAATATTAAATGTTAAATGCACAAGGTTTTAAATCTAAGTGTATGGCAAGTGTCCGAACACAATGGTTTATTGTCTTCTGTAGATTTCTTTCCTTCTTCCACAATTTAGTAAACAGGTCATTGCTATACTTCGGATTATAATGTATATAATCTCAATTTTAATCTCTCCATTTTAAGAATTAGATAATCGCAATGCCTTTATTATATTTATAATATGATCATCTATTTTAAATATATTCTTGGCATACATTAGTCCCTTCATTAAGGTTCCAGCTAAAGTAAAGAGTGAGGAAAGAGTAAATATAAAATTAATGAGATAGGCTTATTTGACGATTTTGCGTATAATCGGACGTTAATAATTACTATATTATCGCTTGCCGATGCCTTTCAATTTTTGCGCAGTATGGGCACAATGTAATTCAACCAACACGGAAAATATCTACCGCTCATTTATCTTTCTTGGCTACATAAAACGAACGACTGTACATCTTTATTAAACGTCAATTGTACGGAATACCCAGTAATTGTTTCGGGCAATCTACTTATTTAGAAATGAAATTAACTTATTTCCGTTTATTCTTCAAATCCCAAGTTGCAGAAAATTGATTAATAGGTCGACATTATTGTAATTGATTGCTTATAAACGGGCATTATTGCGTTTTATTTTAATATCTAACGTTATTATATACAGGACGATCTATTAAATTGTAAATATCAAATATAAATTAACAATGCGTTCTCTTTTCTACTATATTTGGACGTTCCTGCATATGATAACGCGACCGTCTTTTCAGCTTTTTTTTTCGATTTTTCTTTAATTTTTTTGAATTAACAACATTTCTACCATTAATTTTAGGTATTGAGCGTTATCCATTCACAATTCAAATTGAACACGATTGTAAAAGACTAGCTTATCCAATACGAGTTGTGATCTTTAATAAGGACTTGTTAATTGCATTTTCAGTATCTTCACCGCGACCGGTGAACGTTGACAACGGTTCGCTTAAAATCGACGACGATTCCACCAACGATACCCTGCTACAAGCGCCTCCGTCGCCGATTTTATGTCAGATACCACAGCAAAAGCGCGTTGAACCGCCACAAGAAGACGTAGTTGTCATTAATGACGAAGGAATTTCAACCAATAATATCGTTATTTCTTTGAATTTGGCAAGCCAAAATTCTATTGAATTCGTTCGGGATTCTTCTAAAAGCGAGGAGAGCAGTAATACCGAGCTGGATGTTATCTGTAACAGTTCCGATGAGGATATCGTAGCTTTAACAGAAATGTTTAGAAAACGTAAACGTTCGATCTCGAGCCGTGAAGATTCCTTGGAGGAAACCAAAAAAACAAAAGAAAGTGGTGGTGCGGCATACGCTAGGGGAAAGTCGTTAAGTCCGGATGTCGTAAGTATTGGCTTACCAAATGAGGCATCTATCAACATGGAGCAAATTATTCTCAATGAAACTCGGAATACTTACAATAGCATTGCGCTGGATAAAAGTTCTAGTACCGCAGGAGAACCTATTATCATCGATGTTGATAATGAGGTAGAGGAAATCGAACCTTTTGAAATAGACGTCGTCGGCTGTCAAGAATATACTATCAATGAGGATATCCCGCGGAAAGGTTCTAGGGAGATGTTAGATCCCCAAGAAAAAGATCGACCATCCAAAACAACACGAGAGGAAATTGTACAAAAAGATATCTATGAATCTGCATCTGATTGCGATATAGACGTAACAGATTTTAGAATTACTCCACCAATACCAACACTTGAACAGCAAAACATTCACAAACCTACGACAGAAACCTCTCAAAAGCAATCGTTTTCTGACATACAAAGCCAACTAGACCAATCGTCGCGGAATGATGTTTTCGAACGCGAAATTAACGTGCAACCTTCAGATCGATTATTACTAAGTCCGCGTGCCGAAAATCAAAAGAGCAACTTGTACGTGAATCCAATAGCCCAAGAAAGAAACTCACAAAGTCGTTCCAGCGAGGAAGGTTTAGAAGGCGAGAAAAGCGTCGATTCGAAATCTGTAACAAACGATAAAGAAACAACTGAAAGTCAATCAGGGAATCTCGAATTCGACGTGTTGACGAAGAAAATTGAACAAGAGCTTAGTAAAATATTCGGTACCGCCGAGGAGGACGAGGCGATGCTAGAAATCGACGTCGGCTCAGAGACAGTTAACAATGACCATGTTCGAGGATTATCCGAAAAGCCATCGGATGAAACGAAGAAAAACCTGTACAAAAATCCCCTAGCAAGTTCTCCTAAAGCAATCGAGAAAGTCATCAATACTCCCTCAACTAGCTCGTCGGATAATTCCAGGAATGTAGTGATATTATCGAATATAGTTATACAAGGCGATAAAGCGGAGAAATCGGGTTGTATTTCGCCCGGCAGTAGCGATCCCAAACCTGTAATTTCCGAAGGCATAATCAATTTAATATCGGATGACGATAGCGACGATCCGATCACCTCATCGCACTCTCCCGGATGGCTGGAGAAGCACCAGATTACCACGATTAGATGCTTCCATTGTAACGAGAAGGTCACGAGTTTAAAGAACCACCTCTTGCTGCACCACACAGAAGCCGATTATATCTGCTCAATCTGCGCGAAAGTTTTTAAATTGAGAAAGCATTTAATGCAACATATGAAGGATGACCATTCCGAATAGGATTTTCCATTTTATATACTTTTTTATATACACCTTGATTTTAATGATCGATGTTTTATCTATTTGTAATGTTTGATTTCTTTTTATTATCATAATGTTTTGTTTGATTTCGCTTATAGGAATAAAGATTGCATTAGAAATTCAATTGACTTCTTCCTTGTAATAAATTGGATACCATTGAACTCCTTCTGAACATTAAATGTCTAAGAAAATGCGGATATCGTCAGGGGTTCCTCAGGATACTAATTCAACACCAATACTTTACCTTGTTCACCAGTAATTATAATAATGATAACATACTGATCGAACATATAGCTGCACTAACATTACACGCCGAATATGGGGTTACACTTTTTGGGAAATTGAAACAATTATACAGGGTTAGCAGTAAGACTGGAGAGAATGTTATATCGTTGAGGAGACTGAAATTTCGCACAGTAAAATTAAAGGATATTCCTCCTGAGTTTGGTTACCTTCTTGAATTTTTGCATTGCGTACTCGATAAGCATTACATCTTCTACAATAATATATGTAACAAATGCAGTAACAGTTTATTTGTAAAATGTTTATTTGAATTACTGATTTTAATATACTCTTCACAAACAAAAAACAACAACGCGCACGTATGTATGTAACTACTTATCCACTCCAAAAAATGTTTTTAGTTTCGAAACATTTCTTTCCAATATTTTTCCGTAAACAATCTTTCGTTTAGCATTCGTCCAATTTAGGATAATTTCAAAAAGAGATTTACGAAAGTAAATCAAAAAAGAAGAAACTATGATACTGCTCTCTCGATTTAGAAAACGACATGTGCCTAAATGTTCCCATAAAACATTGTGTAGCGACTGTCTTGCCCTAGAAAGTAAGATGGGCTCTTACTACCAGACAGCGTGCTTATTTTTTGACCTAAAAGAGTTACCTTCAAGACAACTTCTGTCATGATCACTACCATTTCCGTATTCTTCAGTGTTAGACTTTTGTGGAGTACTTCTATTACTTGCATCATTGGGAAGACATTCGGTGGCGTTTGTTTCTCTATCAGAAAATGCGTACCCAGTATTATACTTGGTATCGCTCATTTTCTGTAATGAGCAAAAGTAATGTAGGAAAAATCGAACCTATCAAATTTACAAATAACTACCTGATATATTATAAATAAAGTTGAAATAGTAAATTGAACACCACAACCTAGCGAATATATAAATTTTGTCTGCACCACGAAAGAATTTGCCACTAGTCCGACTTAGAAAACACTGATTCATTATGCAAGCCTATAAACACTGAGTTATACCTCCTATTAGAAAAGTCCGTGAATAAGAGTACATTAGCTCTACTGTAAATTAGAAAAACAACTTTAAAATCGTTTTGGGTCTACTGCTCGGCCGGTGCACACAGGCTTAGTAAGGAATTTGTAATAATAATAATAGATATTTTTCAAATTATTTATTAAAAATAACAACTACACTTTATTACGCCATTTAAACAAATGAGAAATAACAAATGTTCTATTAAGATTACGCTGCATTTTTTTTTGTTTTCTTTCTAAAAAGACGTGTTCTTTCCGCCCAGGCAAATTTGTAATGCTAAACTCACACTGCCGTATAAAAAATTGAAGATGGTGATCGAGCTCGAAAAGTATTTATTCAAACGAATAAGAAATTTTGGTCTCTCGTACGCTATAACACCATGCCCTGCTAACCCTACGTAGTAGTGTACCATCTATTCGAGCAGTAATGATAATATCAATAATAATAATGACAAGATGAAATTTACCTTATGAATTCGACTTTAAATTGATATAAAGTTCAATCTAGTGGTACCCAAACTTTCTAGTTGGTTACGGTTTTCTCCATGGACAGTTTGAGAACCACAAGATCAAAAAGTCGCTTTAAATTCTATTAAAAAAACACTACTAATACTAACTTTATACCTTGTTTCCGGAAGATATACATGCAACCGCTATCTTTTAAATTGCTCGATATCGTCTATTTTTGAGGTGACATAAAATTCTGTTTCGTAATTTTCGTATTTTTTTAACAATTCTATCCGGTGTGCGGTTACCCAAGACCATTATACTTACATTTTTTTTATTAAAACGCGCTTTCTTAAAGAGTTTGTATATACATATTTCTTAACTTAAAAATGTATTTAGTAGAGTGGTTTTGGTGATGGTTGTGATGTCTGTTCCAGCTAAATGGATGGAACAAGATGACCAACAACCATCACCATACCATTTCTATGACCATCATCATCGGCAACCTCACACCTCGACGCAGCGCGCTATCATCATTAAGCAGGAGTACCAACCTCAGAAACAGCATTACTTCCATTCGTCGTCGAAAGAGCTCGACGTGACGTTTCAGGGCGAAAACAACCATTCGCTGTCGACCAAGGATTACTGCGAGATTTTCACGAAGATCTCCGACAACCCTGCCCTCTATAAATGCAAGCTGTGCGAGAAAACGGTCACCAATCGCTGGCATCACGCTTCGATACATAAGCCGCAATACAATAAATGTCCGGAATGCCATCAGCTATTCACGAGGAAGGATAATATGAAGGCTCACATGCGACTGAAACACGGGATGTTCAGGCCAATCGTTATATGAGGTTTTTTTCGGAACGAATGTTATTTTTAAGTATTTTAAAGCGTGAATCCGTTATATGTACGTCAAGTTTCGTCGTCGAAGTGAGATTAGCTTCGCACACGAACTGTCAAATTGGTTAAACGTCAATTTTGCGGATTGCAAGTGAAGTTGTTTAAGTAGTTAAATTGACGGTTGAATGAAACAGTATGTCAAGGCCTACTTTTTTTTAATATGAGATTGAAATCTATATATAACACGTTGTTTGCGGAAGTAACACAGTTTAATGATATTTTTGCAACTTTGTGAGGTTTTATGAAAATTTTACGAATGCCGGTTTGTTTTTGTATTATCGTTTCATTTGGTTGTCATAACGCCCCGGAAAGGTAAACCTTTGTATTGCACGTAATGCGACAGAGATGGCAAATAAATGGGCGGAGCATCTGTCATTACCAGAATCTTTATACTGGATAGAATGATTCCAAAGGATCGTGGACTTGTACAAGTATATTAGTAAACGCGGGTTGAGAACTAGACAATGAACAATTGAAAATGTCAGACAATCAGTAAGAACTTGTCTGTCTGGCTCTTCTAAGTGTTCATTAACCTTGTTTCGGTCCACTTGTACAATTATTTCAAGGTATTGTTTTTGATTTAATTTTACTGCCGTGATGCTCGTCGCAAGTAGTATGGACATCCCTTTTTTTGGGATATCTGGGCATAGGTAGCTGTAATTTTAAATAAACCAGATGTAGAATATTGACCCTTATTTATTTTATCTATATAATGAACTCACACCAAGTCAACAAAGTTCCTTTATTTCTCTTTTAATTACACAGCTGTTTGGCTGTCGATCTACGTGCATATTGTGGTATCAATAACAATCATTGAATTTTTGTGTGAATTTGATATCAGTTGTTTTTCTATTTACAATAGTCCTCGGTGTATGATAGTCACAATTCTGTGCTTTGGTATAAATACAATTATTTGTATCCGGTTTTAACTTTAGTATGTTTCAAAATTAATATTGGTAAAGACATATAGATTTACATTTATCTCAAGTAGTGTTTTTAATCTAGTCAAAAGAAATAGCAATCATTTTATTTCTGAATATTTTATTATAAATTCTATAACAGTGTAATTTGAAGTGTGTAACAGATGCTTCTTGGGCTTGTTTCGCTGAAAGAATTATTTTATTTCTATACATGGTATGACCCAGGTTTCATCTAAGCAGTATATATTTTTACCCTCCCCACGAATCTTCCTAATGTTGGTTAGGTAGCGATTTCTCCATAAAACATTGTCTTAGGGTTCTGTTAACACTGATTTGGTTGCGTTTCCCTCACTTAAAGCCCAATTCTTACTAAGACTTTCCATTACCTTGTTAATTTACGTATGGCAATGTATCATCCGTATTGAGGATCTTCAAAAGTTTCATAATTTCATCATCAGAGTGTAGAGATAAGTAAGGTATCATCGAAAGGAAACCGAAACCGGAAACGTACGCGGTCAGAAACCCGAGAATATTTCACATATGACGACCGCGAAAACTTCTGTCTCAACATATATATATATATATATATATGTATATACCTAATTAATATTTACATCTATACAAAGCCATTCAAATATATATATATATATATATATATATATATATATATATATATATATATATATATATATATATATATATATATATATATATATATATATATATATATATATATATATAGAAAATGGAATTAAATTTTTCTTTCGACAATATAGCCTTTGCTATTTCTTACAACTACCGCACAAAATCGAGGCATTCTACCAATTAATTTCATCCGAATTTCTTCTGATATAGTGTTCCATTCTTCTTAAAAAATAGTTCTCCACAGGACGGTAGCAGATGTTGCAGTGGCTTCTTTTACCTTTCAATCCATTTCATTCAATTTAATAATTCAATGGGATTGAGGTCTGGAGATTGAGAAAGCCATTCTATAAAGGCTACAACTGAACGGTAACGAGAACGGAAACGGCAACGAGAACGAGAAGAAAGTTAAATCATGGGATACTAGTGTATACCTGCACAATATATTTTCGAGAACGAGAACGAAAAGCCAACCGGTAACGAGAACGGGAAAGTTGGTCAAGTTTCAAATTTTTCGTTCTCGGGACCTTCTCGGAACCAATAGCCGAACTGGAAAGGCTGAGTGTGCGCAAAGTGTAGTATGCATGTGGTTCGTCTTATAAATCATGAATACACCCATAACCCTTCATAACCACAAATCGACCAAAAAAATAATAATCAAGGATATAAGTGGCAATCATTATTATATCACAGTACAAGCAACAATGAATGACGAATTACAATAAACATATATATTATAAAATGCATGTACTTGAGAAACATATGTATCTTTATCTAAGAAATCCGTTCTTCTCTTATTTAGTTAAATGGAAAAAATTAATTATAGAGATCAGATTTTGTTAGTTTGACAGAAGAAACGTGATGTAAATAATAAATATGTAAAAATTCCTAAATATCACTAAATTAAAATAAATATCAATAATCGTATACGTAATCTTATCTTTAGTTATGAATATAGGAAAGCTTTCCGTTTGCGTTTCGTTCTCGTTACCGTTTTCGTTCTCGTTACCGTTTTCGTTCTCGTTTCCGTTTTATTGTGCAGCCGCCTTAACTCTAAGGGCCGGTTTATTCACATTCTG
Organism: Trypoxylus dichotomus; assembly: GCA_023509865.1. Lineage (NCBI taxonomy): Eukaryota > Metazoa > Arthropoda > Insecta > Coleoptera > Scarabaeidae > Trypoxylus > Trypoxylus dichotomus. The sequence goes on from CM042081.1 coordinate 28,887,464, forward strand.
ATAAAGTGGCAGATAACCGTCACCAAGATAAGTTTATCAGGTAGCAGATATCTCATTGTGGTATATTCACCAAATTTTACCTGAGAGATAAACTAGAACTGTCTAATGTTTTTAGACGGTTAGTATACCAATGGATAAAAGTGAAAGATAGACTTATGTCGGTTGTAATGAGAAAGACAAATACATAATTACAGTTTCGATTTGAACATAACCTAATATTCTTGTTCTGTTCATCAAATGGAAAATGGTATTAGAAAATGTCATAATAAAAGAAAAAGATGGACCAACTAATTTTGCGAATTATGAAATAGAATAATTCTATACCGAAAACTTTAAGTTTTCAAAAAATTACCGATAGAAAAACCCAAAGAACAAATTAGTATTGAATTTGTTATGCTTGTTAATGCATTCGTCAGATCTTTTAAAAAGCAATTAATAATTGCTGAAAAAGAATCTCAAGTCAAAGATTTAGAAACTAAAATTAAGGGGCGACAGAAGAACATGAACTAAAAATCTTGGAAAAGGAGTACAAGGAATTATAATTTTGTTTTAATGCTTATTTCTTTTATATATACTTCTAATGCGAATTTCGTTTTGGGCTGAGAATAAAACGATTAATTAAATAGTAATTAATAAAATAAAATTTAGTAAATTTAAAATAAAACCAAGAAAATTATTACCAGTAAATCAAGAACAAAGCTAAATTAACAGTGATTATCGATGTTTTCAATTGCTTGTACTTCCTCTGTGATAAAAACATCTCCAAAATCTTCAAGAAGTTCCATATTCATTCAGAATCTTTCTATATGAAAACAAACGCACGAAATAAAGTGAGATTATAGTATCCGACAGATATACATTTATCGGGAGGATTTAACAAGAGGTAAATTTATTCCCCTGAAATTTACCAACTGCTTTTTGTCTGTCAGATGGTGAATAAACACATGTTTGTGTTTATCTGTTAGAATGCGCTACCTGCAACTTTAGCAGAATCTGAATAAACCGGTACTAAGTATTACAATAAATTGCCACTTGCTATTAGAAGTTGTAGTACTACGAAAGTTTTTAAAAGTTTTCTAAATATTATTACGTAGATCTTTCATTTATGCATTTTTTTAGTTACACTCCTACTTTTATTTTCGTTTGTACATCTACTTTATTTTTTTACCTACACTGTTCTTTTTATTTACACATATAACTGACTGTACTCTGGCAATGTAATGCAGGAGGACTAACAAATAAAGTATTATTGTTAATAATAATATAAGGAAAAATACAAGGAAACAGTAAATGACGTCAGACACAACGAAGAAATTTAACAAATGACATTAGAGAAACATGGCAGTCGGTAGCATTTTATTTTATTCAACATAAATTTCATATTCAAGGAAACAGCTTTTTTGCCGTACTTATGTACGGTGGGTTTATACCTCCCTTGATAGTTGGCCAATAGTAAACGTAGAAATTATAAGGCTATCTTACCTAATGCTTCGGTCTCAAAGTAATTGGACAATTGTCAGATCAATTTTTGAATGACGCATGTCCGCTGAGTATATAACTTTCATCCAAATAAACAATTCAAGCATTTTCTTCCCTACAATATCACATTTTTTTGTAAATAAATAATAAATATCTTTTAATATTATCCTTAATGATGAACAATATTCATTCCTTTGACATTAATCTATTTGACTCGACTTCATTGCGGCATCTGTATTTCACGGCTTTAGGCATTGATTTTCGTGTGCGGTTTCGCTGATATTGTGAATAAATTAAAAACTGTATCATGCGACGTCCACGTATAAGGCAAGCTCCGCCCCTTTTATAGACCATTGTCTAATCTGTACTTCGTTTACTGTACTTTAATTTTGGAAAGTGGGCTTTGATCTCAAATAGGTTTTGTCTCGGTGAGCACATCTTGTGGGGCAGCTTGTATAACCGGTGTCCTACAGAAATTAGTGTATTTCGGAATATTGTGTGTTTACATTATAGTTGGCGTTGGAATTTCTTAAATTTCCAAGGTCGAAACGAACATCTTGAAGCCGTTCCTTTGGAGATTCTTTTTAAATGATTAACTAGGAATGTTCCATATTCAAATTACTGGTAATCGATCTGAAAAATAAATACAAAGCGAAATTTTATTTCCAATGTTCTTTACTTTTGAACAATAATTATAAAATATGGTAAATCGTTTCCTTTTGATAGTAAATAGAAATAGGTTTTATAGTAAGCCTAAATAAAACGCAGCTAACATGAAATAATAAAAGACGTTCCTTAATTTTTAATTGAATACGTTTATTTGTATGATAATCATAGACTGCTAGATTAGTAATTTTCATTAGTTATTTAGGTGACGTAGAATTTTTTGTTCAAATATACTACACACATTGTGTTCGAAAAATCTTGCAATTGCAAAGGACATCGACTACCTTTTTTTATTTCGAAAATATTTGTAAAGGATAAAACAAAATTTCGTAAAAAAATATTTTATTTTTAGCTTATTCGGAGAGATACAGAAAAAAAAAGCGCTGTATGTATCACCCCGTATAAATTTGTCTTTAACACCACGCGATATTTTATAAAATGAACTGAAAAACAGGTAGAGAGAGTTTTTCTTTTGCTAATGTTTGAAAAGGGTTGATTATCCCGTTACTCTAATATAGATCACCTGTATATTACAAAATATTTGAAAAGAATATATTGAAAAATTGATTTGCTCCAGGGTATTCCATGAAAATTATATTTTTTAGAAAAAAATAAATATATGCCTTTGCGGTACATACAGGATGTTTTGTAAATACATATGAAAGAAATTATGTAACGGTTCCTTTATTTATTTTTAGCGAAAGAGTTCCTATACGTCCATGTTCGATCTTCGAACTTTGAGTTATAAGAGCACAAAGTTTTTACAACTTACAAAAATTAAGTGTTTATAGGAACTTTTATTGAGCAAAATTGCAATTTCTTGATTATCTTATATTATATACCTTTTTATCTGTAACTGCATTTTTATGTTATTACGTCACTTTAAAAATGTTCGATTATTTATTAATGTTGGTATACAAATTACGTCATACTGGTTGTTAATCGCTTTTCAGTATTGACATCATAACAATGAGTACTGCACACGAAATTTTTTGTTCGAAGAGAGATTATTATTCTTTTTCCACATTTACAGGTGAACGTCAAAAACAAGTTATATGAAAAGCAAAATATGTTGATGTATTAAATAGTATAACTCGCTAATTTTATTTCAGACACTTGTTTCCAAGATTCTTCTATATCATTAAAATAATAATTGAATTTCGTTTGTGTTACACAACAAACGTCATTGGGCGTCTAATTTCTGCAAATTAACATTTTCTACAAAATTCGGAAATAGGCGTCCCACAGTAGAAGTTAATTATATATTTTAAGGAAATCATTTTATTAGTTGCCCATCAGCTCCACTACAAAAATTGGAACATTTTAATCTAGTCCGTGTGTACCTTAAAATTTCAATATAGCTTTTATTGGATGTTATTCTCTCTTTCTATTGACAGAGTTGGGCGATTATGGAAAATATTATTTATGTTCAATTTGTTATTTCTTCATATAACCAACTGTAGAGTTTAAAACATCCTAAGAATATAATTTGGACACGATGTGGCAATCTCGTTCCCATTTCCTATAAAAGCCATACTGAATTTTAAGGTACGAACGGACTACAAATGTACGTAACTGATATGGAATGATATGCAGTTCATGAATTGACTTTTGCATATTCCAAAATATGTGTTTTCAATTGCTAAATATTTGCGAGATTTTCCGAATTCTACATTTTCTAAGGGTGCATTATTTATATTATCCTTTTTAATAAAGAAAGCAATGAAGTTCATAAACAAATATTTGTATATACAACATCTTCAAATTCTTAAATAATAGTAAACAGAAGTCCAAAATTGCAAGCTCAGTTTTATTATAGGATTATTATAAGCACACTTTTACTACAGGATTATTTAGTTTTATGGCAACACTGTTTACGTCATTGGTATTTGCGGTATGAATAAAATATAATCTGAACGCGTTATATTGCTGTAAAATTCTAAAAAAATTGCGGGGATTAAGACGAATTGAAAATTTTATGTATTTTAATATTACAAAAGTTTTGGAATTCTGAATAATCTGACATTCCCTTAGGGCTACAACTGAAGTAATTGTAAATCTTTCCTGTTAGAAGGGATATCTATTTTTAAGAGAGTCATAATAGAATAATGCTTTTCCATCATTACATTTGCGCCATCGGATACGGAGCCTATTAAATTTGTTTTATAAGGGGTACTATTATCATTAAATAGTGTAATAATACTATTATAAACCGTGCTAGCATCGACGTTATCTAATTGAATTAATCCAAAAAAATTGTGCGTGAGACAATGCTCATTGCTAAGATATCTTACCACTAGAAAAAGACTTAGCGATGCTACTACCAGTGGATTCATCTACAATAAGAGAAAATTTGTTTCCTCAAAAATGTAAACAAAAGAATTGAAATAGTTATTTGTGTCACAATGGGCGAAAGTAAGGTTTTGCGGTCGAGAATATCCAAAACCGTAAAACTGTGCCCCATGTGACACAAAATTTTTCTCACTACCGGCTTAGAATTATGTAAAGAGATGATTTTATTGTAAACTTTGACGTTTGTTTATACATTTCATCTGTCAAACTTAAATCAGTACATGCATAATTATATCAACTGCATGTCATTTGTATATAAAATCTATATCATTCGTAACAAATTTATGACACTAGCGCATGTTATTTGTAAATCTACGTATATCAAATTTAGTCAAATAATTTATATTCTGTGATAACTTACCTTCCTATCAAGAACATGAATATTTCATCCGGTTGCCAGTGGCAACCAAGTACGTAAACGGTAAGTTCAACTTACGTCTCTTCAGTCAATAATGACACACTTACGTAGCCGGTAGTAGGAAAAGCATATTTTTCCGAACACATACTTGACTATGGCCGTAGATTTTGTTCACTCACAGGTAGTAAGATTTTGTGCTATTTTGTAGTCCGAATAGATTTTCAAAATTACTTTGATAAAATAGTGCATTACAATCAACGGCACATTGTGCTCCAATATAAATGCAGTTCTATTTCTCATATTAAGACAAAGTATTAATAAAATGGTTTAAAACAAATATTCCTATATTCATATCTTTTTTAGTTCTTTGTCTAACATTTTCTTTTCCGAAGTGCCGCTCTTGCAAATGCGGTGAGCGTACGTGGATTTTGAATTGATTATATTTTTGTTTAGGGAAATTTTCTACTTGTGATATTATCTTCCTCGAACACCAGTTACATTTAACAAAAGGTCTTCCTTTTAGGCTTTTCGTTAACCAACCAAGAAATTCTACTGCCCATTCCTCTTTATAGCATTGATTATATCACCTTCTTTTTTACAGAACCAGTACAGTTATCGTCACTTGTTAAAACTGTTTTAGCTTATCACATAAGTTATCATCTATTAAAATGATTATGGACTTTTCCAACTTCTGTCCCTACTATTGATGCAACTAAAAAACTAAGATTTCTTTTCAATTTCATTAACCTTTAATATATGTACTTACATTACATCTAGTTAGTAAGTACATTTCCGCATAGAAAGAATTCGAGAGTTCGTCAAGACATTGTTCTCAAAATTTAAACATTTTCTGTGCATTCTCACAATTTCATTAAGCCTGCCATTTATGGATGGTGGATATCTTTGAAACATATACTTCGGTTATAAAACTTTTGTTTTATTTAACTGAGTTGCACGCAAGTTGCCACACATATAATAAAATATAACAACGACACATTAGTTAGTATGTAAAGTAACGCCACATATTTAATGTATATTTGAACAAAAGCTTTGTTTGGGAAATCCAATTTTACCGTAATAAAAAATAATTTTGTAAATAGGCTGTATGATGTACCTCTTTTTTTATAATAAAATAATTCACAAAAATAAAATCTTTATTATTCCTATTATTTCCTCCCCCTTACAAAAAATAAAAGTCCTTGTTTTATTCTGAAAGTTTGCATGGACAAATATAAAATAACCGACGACAAATTCTACAAGAATAACAACGATTGATGAAAAAATACCAAAAAATAACCAAAGAATTCTTTCTTGATATTTTATTCTTTCCAATTTTATTTGTTTTTTCCTTTTTTTGTACCAATCAGGTGATGGTTTTTATCTTATTTTACTACTTTAACATTTATTGTATAATATATTACCTACTACTATCGCAAAAGAAATAAACCAGGCACAACATTCGCTATGCATGTTTTTATTTCCAAAATAAATTATTTAATTTCTTAAAAAATCTTCTCTGCAAACATTTTTATTTTTTTACTGTTATTTTTTTTTTCATCGTCTTTTTTCAAAAATTAACATAATATTCGATTATCCGTCTTGTCACATATATTTTTTATTGGTTTTCAGTACCAAAAGCTGTTCAAATTCTTTAAAGCGCAGTCAGTAGGATATTCTTGAAGTATTATAATATATATAAAAAAATAGAAACAGTTTCAACGTGATAAAGGGTAATTGACCTGTTGAAATATTTGTAATCTTAAAAGTTGTTTTGCAGGACATTGTTTTGTTTTTTTTTTTTGTTTGCAATGTGTTTATTTTTTTAGTCTGATAAAGTGATGATAATACATTGTTTCTTCTTCTAATTTCAAAATAAAAAAAATGAATAAAGGGAAAATCAATCGAATATAATAAAAGTAAACGTGGTACTGAAAACTGAAAAACAATTGCTTGTTGCTGTGGGGTGCACTTTTGTCACTATTCTGCTGTCACTGTATATTTATTAATATTTTTTTGAATGAATTAACCCGTTCTTATATTTTATATAATAAAATTATTTTTTTTATACATATATCCAGGGTGTCCCATTTTTAAGTTAAAAATATGTACGTATATAAACACGACTAAATATACAACATGCTTATTGCAATCCTATTTTATATACACAGTATATTTTAGTGTTCTGTAAATATCTCTTTATATACGTTTTTCAAAAATTGACACCCTGTATATACACAACCCTAAGACAAAATTTACTACTTTTCAAAAAAGATGTATTATTGTACTATTTCTTTTTATCTTAGGATTACTATTTAGGTTAGGAATGTACGTTATAAAGTCTGGTCATTATAAAAAACAAACTAACTGTACATCAATTCAAAACATTTATATTGACCAAATAATTGCCTACGTATATACAATCTGTCCTAAAATTGTAATCAAGTTGAATTGGTTAACATGAAAAGTAGTAGTAACCAATTTGTTTGTAATTTAGAACAGGTTGCATGTATTTCAAAGAAAGTATCCCTTATTGACATTTTCTTTTTCTCAGCATACAGGATGTTTCGATCTATTGTGCAACGCATTTTACATAGAATAATTTTTGTAAACTGTTGTATGTGGCACAACGTTTCGAAACATATTTTCTGTTCATTCGAAAACTTAAATTATTTCTTCAGTATACACATTTTGATAACATTTTTTTATACACTGTGTCTAGAAGGTAACATGCATTTTCATTTTCCAAATAATTCCTAATATACAGGATGATTCATATTGCAGCAATGGCGTCATCGGAATTTCTCTGTATATATTTTACCATTTTCAAGTCCTTGTCAACAGCTCACTCTAAAAATATGTTATAAAAGCAGTTAAGATTTATTCAGGGTTGTAAAAAATCCACAAAAATAAAATTATTTTCGATCAAAGCCGAAGGTGAATAAAAAAATTGATTCTGTTAATAGTACTTTTTTTGAAATATTCAAATTTTGAAATGAAATTTTCATTAAAAATATTTTCTTATTTTTCGATCACACCGTATAAATCTGCTTTAATATTATGCATGCTATTTTTTTAAACAACTGTAGAATCATAGATATACAGAATTTTCTTCTAATTAAAAAGGATTGATTACGTTTTTACCTTAATATGGATCATCCTGTATATTAGTAAATATTTGAAAAGAACCGATAAAATAGAGACAAAAAAATCGATTCCATGATTTTTTTTAGCAGAAAATAAATATAAGCTTTACTTTACGGACACAATATATACAGGATGTTTCTAAATATATACGAAAAAATTCACGAAACGATTCCTTAATTTACTTTGAACGAAAAAGTTCCTATACATGCATGTCCGATCTTGCACAGATTTTGAGTTACAAGAGCACAAAGTGTTTATGATAGAAATATTAAGTGCTGATAGGAACTCTTTCGCTTATGTTGAAATAATCTCTTGAAGTGTCTTGCACTTATTTAGAAACAACTTACGTAAAGAAATTTACACTTTTACTAATACTAATTACTAGTACAGGATCTACCACCCCGAGTTTCGCAAACGTAGTGTGTAATTAAACGGTATTAAACCGATTAGATTGTTCTACCGATAAAAGAATCACGCTATTAATTATTAAAGTGATAGCTGCAATCGCAGTGGCGTATTCCACGTATAGATTATATTTTTAACTTCTTTCTTTACTTGGAGTAGAAGATCCTGTACGATGTATGTATGTACATATGTGTATTTGTGCTTTGTTTTTTTATTTTGTTTTGTTTTATGAAACCTATTTGTAAGGCAAAAAGTTAAAAGTAGTTATTTTGGTTTGCAGGTTCAAAAGCCTGGCATATGCGTTTAACATTCGACAAACTGCCAGGCGGCTGCAACCTGCACAGATGTAAACTGTGCGGCAAAATAGTGACCCATATCAGGAACCATTATCACGTGCACTTCCCTGGTCGATTCGAATGCCCTCTGTGCAGGGCGACGTACACTCGAAGCGATAATCTCCGCACTCACTGCAAATTCAAGCATCCACGTTATAATCCAGACACCAGGAAGTTCGATCAACAACAGACGATCGTCGCCAGCGACAATTCGACAGCGGCCGATTGATTCTGGCCTTCACTCTACCATTACTACTATCTCACCTACTATTATCCTCAGCTCCTAACCGACTTAGCGAATCTGAATCTGTAGTTCGTGATACGATAGCCATCGAGAAAAAACAAACGATTATTATCATCACGTTATCACGATTTCTAATTTGACGTTGACATCCAGTGGCGTTCATATGGCTAAAATGAACGTATTTGATTTTTTCTATATCACAGAAAACTGAATCGATTTCAGCTACACCACTGGATTCTTTTTTTTAATTTTCAAGTTTAATTTTCCGTAAATTTTCAATTTTCTTAATTTTTTTTCGTTTACTTAAGAACAGAAGTTCTTATTTAAACTAGATTAGAGTTATCAAACAAAAACTTGTAAGTCTGCGTATTCATCTTCGAAAATATTATATCGGACCAATTTTGAAAAAAAATATATTAAATTAGAAATACTATTTATTAAGGTTTAAAAAAGACTCCATATTTTATTTTCAAAGGAAGTACTCCAATCAAATTGGGTAAAATTTTGTTATTGCTGTAGATGTTCTCTTTTCTTCAGAGAGAGAGAGAAAGAAAGAGAGAAATAATATACGCAAAAAATGTTTAAAGTTTTAGAATCTATTGGAGATAAAAGATTAAGAAATCTACATATATTTTTGAAAATGTTGCTCTTTAGACAATTAAGATTAAACAAAAAAAATACTTTCTTTTTCTCAAAATTTAACTGCCTGGTTTTGCAATTACGAGAAAGTGCTGATAAATTAATGTTCCCCAATGTGATGTTTTATTATAACCTTAGTTCGGGCTGCATGTCTTTATAATATATATTTTTTCAATTTTGAAAGCAGCTAATGGCTCAAGGAGCATATTCATCAAAAGCCACTTTCATCAATTTTTTTGTAGTACTACAAAGAGATGATGTTGTCTTGTGAGAAAGATACAACATTGGAGACATTTCCTCATTTTTTTATGATTTCTTCTAACATACTTATTTCATACTTGTCAACAACAACGAATTTGTATCCTCAATGTTTTTTTACTGATGGGAAACCGACATACTTCCATTCTTCTGGTTATTATTTTGTTTCTGGATCATACCAGTGAAGCCTTCTCAGCTTCATAGTTGCGATACAAGATCTAATGAAGTTGTGGTATCCTCTCCAAAACTGTGACAAAAGTGGCCTTTGAAAATATGGTGTGCCAATTCATAGAAAATTTTCAAAGTCAGGAGTAAAATGAAAAGACGCGTGTACACAGTGGAATTTGTCAACGCTACTTTTTGGGGGCAATTTTAAAACTAGTTACGTCATATTTTTTATAAAGTTTTTCCTGATATTTAAATTACACTCTATATATACTCTAATTTTTCTTCTTCGAATTGCTTCAATGGAACGGTGGCAAATTAAAAACAATTTTAATTAAATTACTAAGAAAAAGCAAAATCAATATTAGGAGCTTCATACGATGACACTAAGAAAAAAATTATAAGATAAAAAAATTATATATAACAGTCTGTGATTTCTATGAAATTTTTTACTCTACTCATCGTTGAAAACGATGATTAAATATTGTAATACTAATATCTTTACTGTTAATTTTTTTAATCTCTTAAGAGGTGAAATGCGGTTTTGAAGGAAATGCCGAGGTGTCTGTAGTCCAAAAATTGGCACTACTGTTGATACGAAAGGATATTATTAAATTAAATTTATATATGAGAAGGAAAATTGAATATTGGTGGTCAAATACCGTCCTAAGGACCTTTATTTAGGAGGTTTTTTTTCTATTAAAATATTATTAAAAAAATAATTATAATACTAGTGAATAGTTAAGAATAAAATATATTTTGCAGAGAAATTTTTCTATATTAATATATACAAAATAATGTTTGATTGTTTTTGTCTTTTTTATATATAAAATATATAACTATATATATATACCTATACATAAATATTATAGAAAGTAAATTAAATGTGTGTTGGAAATTTTCTATATTTAGAAAGGAACAAAACATAACGGGTAGAAGTGTCGTTTATCCGAAATGATAGAATTAGAATCGCGTGGAGTTCGGTTAAACGACTGTTTGGATAAGCGGACATTGAATACAATTACCTTTATTATTAAAGTTTGTCCTACTCTATCTTCGGGTAACCGGCATACTACTGCATATGTCATATGTAAAATAGTATTTTTACGTGTATTTTCACTATTTCAAAGCAAATAGAATAACACTTATAACCCTCATGATACGTATGTGCAATATGTAAAAACAAACAAAAAAAAGTAAGAAATCTAAGGAATTTATATCGTTACATAAATTTCGAACACACTGTATAATAGACACGATCTAATCATGTACGCATTACATAATATACATTATATTTACAAATGTGATCGTAGTATAGCGATGTGGCGGTCGATATTTGTGAGTATCCGTTTTTCTATTATCTTTTTTTTCTACTCAACGGCGTCCGCTTAATCCGTTGGCATTAATAGGATTCATCACGTTACACTTAATAAAACATAAATTATACCTTTTGAAAATGTATGAAACTATGCTACCGCTTTTTAATGTTATTATTAAAATCATAAAATTACTCGTTAGCCTCGTAAGCTATTTTTTTTTAGTGGAGAACCTCAAAATTGACAAGTGACATCCAGTGGCGTCTATCGAAATATAAATCACTTGAAATATTCTCCGCCACAACGTTACAAAGTAGATCATCCTGAATTACGATACTAAATAATAGTAGTAAGTGTAATTAATTGATTAATTGAATATATTGCCAAACTAATGTTATATTATTATTAATTGATTATTAATTATTAACTAAGAAGTTGTAGTTGTATATTTTTCAAGTGCAATCTTATTTTAAAGTTACATAATGAACGTAATATGTAATTATATTCTTAGTGATAGCATGAGATAACATAATATATTTTTTGATATTACCTCATACACGTCTCGCTTTGTTTTTCATGCTTTGTTCGATTGAATCTCTTTTCGAAAGTTAGATTGGATGCTGTCGTATAGGCTCTGGAATTTCTGTCTCGACGAAAGTAATTCACTTGTTACAAACAATTTTCTTCACAACTAATTTTTCTCATTTCCGTTTATGTAGGTATATTGTTAAGTCTTTTGTATTTTTTTTTTTTGTTTTAAACGATACATTTATCCTGCAACAGGTGGTGTGTCGGACTCCGTACCTTATTTACTAAAGATATTTTGTACATAGATACATTATTATAGTAATGTTGGTTTCATTTTAATTTTTTGGTGTTATCGGTGTGGTAGTTATTGATAAATATATGGGTTTTTTGTTTTTTATGCAATTTTTAATTAGAAAAAAGTATATTGACATATATATAATATATTAATGTTAAAATAAAAACAACACTAGAAAGCAGACATATTTTTAAAAATTCTTTTGGCTTTCAAAATTTATAGGTTTTTTAAAATTTAAAAATATGCCTGCTGCGATTCACTCATATGCTTAAAAAAACAATTATTTGTTACTTAGCTTTTCTAAACTGAAAAAGGAGATAATGAAGAATATTGGCATAACATTTTTAATATCATTTGGCGTTGGATAAAAAATTTACTTATATAGGTGTTAGATTATATTAATAATATATAAAAAGAATACCCCGGAGTGTGTACAGGATGGTTCACAAGAACACCCAACTTAGGTAAACTTAAGAATGATATAAAAACCACATTTTGTTACTAATCATACTTAGCCGTGAGCGATAAAATAATCGAAAGGTAACAAAAATGGTTATTGTTTATTCTCATTTTTTGCTTTTTAAACATTTTCTCGTGGACGCTTCTGTATAACACCGCAAATATTTTATAAATATATTTACACGATGTGATATATATTTTGCAAAGGTTAAAAAAAGTAAAAAAGGAAATGGTGCTATGCAACCTGATTATTAAAATAAAGTGTATAATTTCTTCTATTACATTTTTTTAATGAAATAATGGATGTTTAATTAATATTAGAGTTATATCAAGTGCAATATTTAGCTGGCTAAGTACCTCTCACGATACTTCAAGCTTTTCTATCTGTTTAAATTCTTAAAAGTTAAATCTAACACGCCCTGGTTTTAAAACGTAGCGGAAAATTTTTACGTTTTTTAAGAACCTGTCAAGTCTTCCTTTAACAATGCTGCATTTTTCTTTTATTTCATTTTTTTTTAATTTTTATTTCTTACATCTTGCACTGACAGGTTATGACGTCTATTCTATTTTATTCAGATCCCTCTCTCTACAGAAAAAAGGTTGCGGTAGATTAATTATATTATTAATAAAACAAGTAAATGGATATTTATTAGTATAGTAAGTTTTTTTACATACGATGCATATATAGCAAATGTACAGAATATCTCAAGAAATCATACTTTTAAATTTTGAACGCCCTAAATTTAAATAAAATAGATAACAATCATTTTGCTCATTATCCTAGTTTTTTAAATAATTGTAATAATATAATCGATATTAAAATTGCGTATACAGGGTGCTTGAAAAGGTTATGTGTTAATTTCAGGAATTAGTAGAAAACATTATTTCTAATATAACTCTATATAATATAACGTAAAGCATAATTATTTTTGAAATATCAAGCACCTTGTATATTCAAGTAGACTTCTAGATCATCATTATTAACAAACCTTTTCATTAGGATATTTTCATTGGATATTAACAAGATATTATTTTGCACACGTCTGATAATCCTTATTAAAATCGATACTTAATCTTTGAAATGCATACGTTTACATTAAAATAAAAAAATAACGAAAAAAATAGTCCATTTATTAAAACGATAAGAAAAGAAAAAATGCGAAAAAATTTAGTTTTGTACTATATATACTCATGAAATTTTTAATTTTCGTATAACATTGATTATAACAACGTGGGTTTTTTATGAATTAAAAAAATATATTTATTATTTTAACAATAAAAGGATTAATAATACAGCGTTTGTACTACAATTTTATCTAATATTTTTATTACAATAGTTTTCTTTTTTGTTGTATTCGCATTGCATTTATTATATATTGTATTTTATTAATAATTTTTATTAAAATGGTGTGTTATTACAAAAAATAAACTGTCGTTTTATTTGTGGAAAAAGATAATGATCAACATTTCTTTAAAATCACTGCTGCAATCTCAGACGTTTTCTATTTCTACGTGCCATCTAGTGGGATGATCTAGAGTATGTAATGCCTAAGAAAACATTACGGTTTTAATGAAAATTTCTTTATGCTAATATACCCGGAGATATATTTAATTCAGTAGTTAGTAACAAAATATTAATATATCTTTTTGGTACTATTTCTGATCAGCAAAATATATTTGATTTGAAAATTAAAGGTGGGAAGGAGGGGGCAGGGGTGGAAGGGAAACTAAAAAAAGAAATAACGTCGCGGGACGCTGCGACCCATGTTTACGTGTATCTTTTTAAAATCAGTGTTCCCATTAAAAAGTCGGTAATGTGTGCGCAAACTCTTGCATCATCACATTTTTTTCTCAAAAAATAGCGGCAAAACTAGACCATCATCACCACCATCAACCATCAAAAAACAAATTAACTTAAAAAAAAAACACGACCTCCCCCAGTTCGCCAACGCTACTTGAATCGGTAATACTAATCTAGTTAGCGTCGATCTGTCAAAATTGACTACAGTGCGTCAATTTTTTCTTGTTTCAGACGTCAAATGTTACAAGGTGTCCCAGCTATTTGAAAGGGTCGGAACAATGGACGAAAGAAGGAGGTGCGTGCTGTGTGGGAAGATCGTCAGTAACACTAGGAACCATTACTACGTCCACTTTCCGGGCCAATATGGTTGCTCGCATTGTCCCGCAGTATACACGCGTAGCGACACTTTGTTGCTGCACATGCGCACTAAACATCCGACGGTTGCCTAGCAACTAAGGATGGGCGATTATTTTTAAATAAATTTGCGAGAAACTTGAATTTGGATATTTAACGAAATTGATTTATACGCGGTGTCGCATCTAGCTTGTCAGTTAGCCGAATTTAAATAAGGGATCGTAATCAAATTGTGGAAATTACTTATTTTTTTTAATACTAGAATAAGTTTCCGAATATTGAAAAATTCAAAGTAATTTGAGATCAGCAATACATCAGATCCTTTGACAATATACAAGGTGTTCCATCGGATGTAACTCCCTTATTAAGGTTTGTAATTACTTTCGTTTGCACACGTTTCTGATCACCTTGCATAATTCCTTTAAAAACCTTTTAAACCATATGCCATAATATAACCTTCAAGTTATTGACCTGGCATTTTGACGTTTCGCAAAATTTCATTCAAATGATGAAATTTAAAATAAGTGAGTTGATATTCGCTTGTGATGTAACCACAAGTAAGATGGTAACACAAATATTTTTATCTGTAAGAACATTACGGAACACACATAAAATTTCATACCACAACTTTGATTAACTGGCAAGTTAGAATGTCTTTCTTTCACGCCATAAACTAAAGTGTAAACTTCATCATACACAGCATGATGTTCTAATACATGTAGTAAGTTGAGATTATATCAGAATATTCAAGATTTTTCTGCATTAGTAACTAGGTATGACATAATCAAAAGCAGCTACAATCAAACAGGAATGTCTATGTTCTTCTAGTCTATGAACACGCTCTAGTCCAAAAATTAATTACCAAAGAGTTTACTGAAGTTATCTGTGTTATACCAAAGAAAATAGAAAAAGGATTCAGTGTGATCAAAGAGGACTGATTAAGTTGACAATTCAGAAGCAGTTATTTTTCATTTCTTAAGTATGTAGCACTTTTTATTAATATCTTGTTTGTATCTTAGGTGATAGTACAGTTTTTGTAGAAAAATAACCCAATGCTGCTAAAAATTTTACAAAACTTATTCTGGGAAGGTTTTGTCTTGAAAAATTTAACATGGACCTAACGGCTTGAAACTCATTTATATGGAATGTTTTATTAATAATTATCCATATTGTAATTAAATTAGAGTATGCTTGACCAAAAATACGACGATTTAACTTAAAACACTTGCATAAAATATTCCTCCTAACCGAGATTCGAAAAATTTAATTTAAAGAAGAAGAATAAGACGAATTAATTATTATAATAAATTTTCAGTGGCGCCTCTTGACTTCATCGCATTTCTGAATTTTTATAGTAAAATTTGTCCTAACCCTTACAAACATATTTGGTTGATTTCTAATAGAATTTGCAGCATTTTGTATTCGTTGCCATAATTCCTATCTAGTATTAATCTCCTGAGCGTGCATTAGCAGCTTCATATGTCCGCACAAATAAAAATTTAGGGGGTTAAACTAAGGACTCTGAGCAGGCCGTGGAAATTTAGTTCCTCGCGCTATCCATCTATGAGGAAATGCATTATTTAAATAATTTCGGTAAGGGAATTGTGATGAGTTGTATAAACCACGTATCCCTTCTTTGCTTTGATAGAAACTGTTCAAACTAGTCAAAAAGTGCAGTTTAGAGACCTATTACACCTATTAGTAGAATGTAAAATAAAATGAAAAAGAGAGTCTCTAGTGCTACCGTACGCGTCTGGTAATGAGGGAAAGCTATCTTCTATACTCTAATTAAAACTGCTCTAATATATGTATATATTTTTTTTATGAAGTATAGACCAAAAATATTATATATAACAGTGGGCTAAAATCGTGTTTAAATAAAATACCTGGTATTTCGGTTAGGAAAAATAAGTGTTTTGGGTTAGTGCGCCGTATTTTGAACCAATAATTCTCCAATTAGTATATATTCACTAGGAAAATACACCTATATTTTGTTTAAGATTCGTAATAACTCTTTACTTTGAATATGTAATTAATCAAAGTGAGAATCTTTAACTGGTCCACAATTACTCAAAATACCCAAGCGGACATCCTTAAATTTTGTGGACTATTTAAGTTGATAGTTTCGACACTAAAAGCCATATTTCCTGCAGTGCAATTCCTTAACTCTGACTCGACACTAGCCTAACTCGAAGCCGACTTGAAGCGGAATTCTGTAACGGTGTCGAAATTAAAATCGGGAATTGACGGTAATTTATGTTCAAAAGTGCCAAACTATATCTAGATGTTAGCAGCGTAAGAATAGTAATCCATATATTCACTATGATTAAAGAGTAAATATTAATTAGTTACTCCTAATTCAGGTGTCCCGACACGCTCACAAAATGGTTTTCTAATAGTGTTAAAAACCTTTGTTTTATGTGATTTAATTCATTGTGGACTTCCACTTGTGTCATTTCAATCAAATTTTAAAGCCGCACATTTAATATATCTCCAAATTCCGTGTTCTTTTTTAACGATACTATTAAATAAATTGTACATATTTCACCATTTATTTATTGATTTTTTACTATATCCCAGAGCATTTAATCTATTAATTAGTTGAGCCCGTAATCGTTTGTATTTATCATTTGCATTGGTATGTCTTTTATGTGATTCCACAAAATTAACTGTAAAGTAAAGAGTGTTATTTAACATCCTTACATTAAAACAGATTTTTTTTTAATTTTAAGTTAAAATAAATTGTCAGTAGAAACAAAATAGTAAACATAATAGTCGCGGAAGAATTGTAAGATTCTACGCAAAATAGATAAATCGGTGTATATTATTTTGCAATTATTAACTTTTTATCGAATCATCTTCTATTAGATATAACTATACATTACCATACAATATAATGCAAACATACACAAACCATCACAGGCATTACATCCAAAAAGAACCCTTTTAATTTATGTTGAATTTCGGGTTTAAATAGCCGCCAACAAAATGGCTTTTTTGAAAAGTGATAGAAACTAGGCAAAATGTATTAAAGATACGAGACGCAAACGACACCAACCTTGGCGTAGAGTATGTTCCGTGGGTTTGGTCGGCGGCAAATTGTCGAGTAGTGTTACAAAATTCCGATGGTGTCGACTCACTCGACGTCCAGCTTACAGAATCCCTATGCTGATATTTCAACTTGATACATGTAAATATGATCTTTATTGGAAGCACCAATTTAAATTACCCGCGAAATGTAAACATGTCTAGTAATGGTATACAAGCACATGAAAAGAAAAATTTAGATCGCGTGTGAAATATGTAGAACTTTAACTATTTGTTTAGAAAATGTTAAAAATATATAAAACGAAATAACATATAAGTACGACAAATATAAGTAAATAAACAAATAAGACTGCACTTTCATTTAAAGTGCGAACAAACAGTATAAGTTGTGTATTATTATTTTCATTGCTAAAATGAAATCGATTTTAAAGTTTTTGTTTCATTCCGCCACTGAAAAATAGCTGCGAACTTTCTATACATCAACATGGTCAGCATTCTTTGATCATACTGTAGGTTTAAAGATGCCGCCAAAAATATCATGCTGTTCAAAAACGAAGTAGTAAAAAAATAGAAATTGCAAGGTAATTAACCTTCAATGAATTTCCTATGAACTTTGAATGTTTTACGGGTGTTAGAAGAGTACTCTATATATAAATATGTGCGGCTTACGCGTGATCAGTTCAAAATATAAGCGATTTGACAACAAAATAAATGGAGATTGTACAAACGTGAATATTAAATTAAACACGTGTTCCAAATGCTTCGAACGTTTTTATCTTCCAGCTGTCCAACGTCAACGTTTGACATTTGTGATTGTTTTCGTTGCCATTTCAAGCATGCTTAATTGATCACCTACCGTATTTAAATCAATTATTATTTAGATTACAAGTTAATTTTCATATTATTATTGCTTACAATACTTAATAACTAATATTTTATATTCATTATGGGAGATTTTTTCATTTTTCACTATATAATGTATTAAAATATTTGTGTATATAACATAGGGAATATCAAATTGTTATACAGGATCTTCCAAAAATTGTTTTCATTAATATATTTGCAGGATGTGTCTGAGGTAATAGTGCATACTGTAATATCTTATAGTAGCGTTCATTTTGAAAAAAAAATCATGAGCGCATATTTAATTTGCATTTTAGAGAAGCCTAACGGAATTATGCAGCGCATTCCATATTGAAAACGGTTTATCCCACTAGGTATTGAGAACTTTAACTCTAAAATTTGTACTATTTTTCTTAAATTATCTTATACATTTTAGTACCTTACCTCGTTTAGTATAATTTCTTAAAACAAATTTTTAAGGAAAACTGTATATCCTTTTAGCAGAGTCTACGTACAGTTTCTTTTTAATAACAAAAAAAAAAAAAAACGGTGCCAAAACTCCTACTCTGTTCAAATAGAAAAAAAGGGAATTCTTAAGTATTCCTTAATTACATTTTTTGACAGGGTAGCGATATTACTGAAACATCAAAACTTACAAGTCTGAAAATGTATCTGTAAATAATTCATTTAGAAGTTACCATTTTTTACGATTTGCCATCTTCACGTAATGTGATGTTTAATATTTCTGTTGTGCAAATATGCAGCTAATAGTAGAATTATATCAGCGTTGCCAACAATAATGCCATATTTTACAGCTTTAATTTTTTTTAATGTAATAAGTCATGTTGGTAGCCGTGCATCAAAATTATCAGTGTTATCAACTTATTTTTGCTTTGTATGTAACTAAAACCATTTTACTTTTTTTACTGATATTAGGACAGCTTTTCTTAACCTCTAGGTATATAAATTTAGATATACATATTTTTTTACTTACATTATGCTAGTTTAATAATTGTAAGATATGCTCAATGTAAAAAACTGTCAAATTTGCCTTTGATGTCGTATGTATACTGTAAATAGTGGTTCCTAAATTTTTTCGATACAAAGATCTTTTAATTTTGTCCGGAAATCGCCGATGTTGCAATTTGTACAGCTGATTTTACTATACAATTCAGTTTTTTCTTTGAACATATTAACAATATGTTGCATAACGGTTTTGTGCAAATATCTTTAAATAAATACATTAATGTAACTCGCCATATATAGGCCAAAAATATTATTATTAATATATCTTTATCAGGGTACATGAAATTATAAACTAATATATAAAAAATAAGGAATAGTCTACTTAGATCTATTTATTTATACCTTACATGAAAAATATGTAAAAAAAGCACTTACAAATTGTAAAAATAAATTGTATTTGGAATTTGAATTTTGTTTTTCTAAATTTACATCTAATTCTAGCCCTTATGCGGCGAAGATCGAACACTGCATGTTTCCACGAACGTTATCAATTTTTAGTAAGGTGTTATCTTCTCTGTGTACAAGGAATTAATGTACAATTATTTCTCAACAGGCTTAAATGGTAGCTCTCATCCTTCGTACAATGACATGTTCGAGGTGTCAACTATCAATTCACTTCTATATCGTTGCAAAACGTGCAGTAAAGAAGTCACCAACAGATGGCACCATTACCATTCTCATACGTCTGAAAGATCATTCTGTCCGTACTGTCCAGCTACTTATAGTCGAATCGATACCCTAAGGAGCCATATGAGAGCAAAACATCCGTTCTTTAAACATGCTTTTCTTTAAATTATCTCCAAAAAAAAACGTGGTTTTTGAAGGAAGATAAAATATGATCTCTTAAATTGAAATATTTTACAGTATACTCGAATTATACGTTAAACTTTATGTAAGATATATATATACAAAAAGCTATTTTTGATGTGCAAAAATGTGTTCTATGTGAATCGATTAAATTGTTATAGGTGTAGTTAAGATGATATCTGCGGAGGACTTCTTCTACTTCTATTATACTGAAAAAGAGTCTCGACATATTTATATTCATGTCCCTTTTTACATGTTTTTCTTGAAGAAAAACGTCCATCCCAACATCATCAATCACTACGCCTATGATTAAAATAAATTTGTAAACTTTTAATTTTTTTCAAATCTATGATTTCTTGTACTTAACGTGACAGCTGAATATTTATATGTTAATGCTTTATGTATTTTTGTAAATAAATATTATTTATGAATAAAATACGGGTTTTATTGACGGTCAATTATTTTGAGAGGTGTATAATCACAATTCAAAAGCCATTTTCAACCAATTCAACATCTAATTAGCAGTAGTTAAGTGTTATAGGTAGAGATATCCTAAAAACTAAAAAAAATATATATTAAATTATTTCTAATTAAAAAACTATCTGTACAACATAACTACATAAGAACTATTATTCGTCAAATGGATCTTTACACGCGTCATCAGACACGCGTATCTTCTGGGCGTGAATATTCGATATCGATATTAAATAAGGGCATTTAGTTAAATTAACCAGCGATCTTTGTTGAGGCTTCAAACAATGACGTGCGTTTAAAGATCCATTTGATGAACTATATACAATGCTACTGAAAACCGCCCCTCGTGCTGTCGTGACCGATATTTCACCCACATTCTTACGGCAAACAAGGGGATATGTGTGACAATTGGGTGATACTGATTGATAAGTGATAAACGCTAAATTATAAGGTTTTTTTTGCGAGCAACTATGGTTACGAGGTTAAAGCATAAATAAGCACTGTGACGTAGTTTTCTATAATCACACCAGACTGTGTTTTAAATATTTTTAAAAATCACCTATGAAATGGTAGGTTGTGTTCATATTAGTACAAACGTCTTTTTATTTAAGTATAAATAATCAAACATATACGCAAAGAAATGAGTTCTGCAACTGAACTTCCATGTGAATTACTTTGTACAGACATAATCTGAGCAAAGTCAACGACGGCAAGGTATCTACAGTCCTACGTTCCCCCACTATAGCTATAATCGTAATGTAGTAGGGCAACAGCGAAGTACTGCTTACGTTAAAATACGGGTTTGCCATTGGCTAATGGGCGAGATATATTCACACAGGAGAAATTGATGTAATTTCTTCATATGAAATTTCTGTCAGTTGTCAAATTTGCTTACAATTTTCGTGTCATTGTTTCCTGCAGGTTTTCATTGTACTTTTTATATACAAACAAGTTGTGGCAAAAATAATTCTTTTCAGAGTCCTTTTATCTCATGATTTCATAATTCAAGGTACTACACAATCGATTATATAAACAAAATAATGTCTACTTTACTATTACGATTACAGCTTTGGTTTGCTATGGCTGAAGAAGCAGCAGTAGATGCAGTTGCAGGACCATCGAAGAACTCTCAAGGGAAGCATATTGGCAGTAAACAGAGGCTAAATTGAAGATATGGTTGAAGAATTTATTATAACTACAGACGCAAATTCATCGACAGATACATCGGATTCTGATTTTGCCTAAAAAATTAATAAAATGTGTATACACTTAGAATACTCTGATTGCTCATTTATATCTTCATGCATTCCATACATTTAGTTAACGTATTTTGTACAATGTAGTAATTTTAAAAGAACGTGAATACAAATTTATTGTATCAAACATGTTGTCGAAGAAGAGAGTATGATGTGTTAACTGGATAATATTGTTGAAATATATTTGAAGAATTTATAACAGCAAATACATCTTCGTCAGACCACCATCATCAGAATCCGATTCAAATATCTGTTAATATCATTTGCATAATAAATTGAAATTATTTATTCACCTTTTTCACTCTACCCATTTATAAATCAAATTCATATGTTTACTTCATTTGTTATTGTATAAATAAAATGCTAGCAGTAAAGAAATCCTTTTTATTAAATTTATTCCAGATATGACGAGAAGAAAATTATATAAATTTGTAATATGTGCAGTTAGAGATTGTTATAATTCATTAGTATATTTTTCTTTTTTATTGTACTCACTGATATGCATGCAATTATGTATTGACTCCTATCATTGAAAATGTACATTGGTTTTACTGCGGCCGGGGTACAGTAGATAAGTATACTTGGAGTGCTGTTTTCTTTTTCACTGAGCAGCTCATCTAATTTCATCATTGACAATATCCAAATTCTATGCAATATTTAAGAATATTGTGTGTTGGCATGTACTCTGAAGTCACTCGATGGACTTAGATACAGTCCCGTTGAGACCATTATGTATTGTTCATAATCAGCAACATTCTACCATGTTTGGCTTTTTCTTGTATATATCGAATTGCTTACTTTCAACCATACCATTGAAATTGATGGAGATTACCAACGGAGAGATTTACGTCATGACAAATGACTTGGTATAACACTATATATAATCATTCATGTTGATGTTTTATTTTCGATTCAAGTTTATCCATGGCAGTATTATTTTAAAACTTGTCATATGGCATTTATGGTCTCTTTTTAATTAACCCCAAATGCAATCTCATTTATTTTCTAACATAATTAAATAAGCTCCAACTATTTCGGTAAATGAAACAACGAAAGGGTACATTTATATTGCAATTGATGTTACTTTAATTTATTATTGCGGTATTATTTTACCAGATCATATAACCATAATGTATTGCACATAAAATATGAAAAACTTTGCTATTTATTATACCAGATTTTGATAACCAAACTTTGATGTTTACGATGCCATTTGACAGTTTCATCGGTTAAATTTCACTAGTGTAATACAGCCGCCGATTGTAGCATTCTTAACGTGAATAAAGTATAGAGTGTACACTTCGTACACTCTGGTCAATCCTAGTAGTATTCCTGCGTGTAGAATGTAAAAATAAAACCACTGCGTTATGTCGAACATTGAGCGAATATCTGATAGACACGCATCTGACAGAATCCACTTCAATCTTCGTGCGCCATCTCTTGCCAATTCTGGAAACATTTCAGGTCGCTCTTGTATGTAAGTCAGAAGAATATTTGAAGTTACTGTTTACTATAATTACGTGTTTCTTAATGTTTTTGTATTGTAATGCGAAAAAAAGGACACGAGATTATTTAAAGTTGAGGTATATATTGAGATTATATTTCATATTATTAATTAATGTATTAGTATATAATAATACATATAATACAATATAACATAGATATATAGACAAGTCTGTGTGCTTGCTTCCATAGTTAAACATAGTTCATCTATCTGGTAGTCTAAAAATAAGGGAGTAATTGTTTCTATCTTTAAATGTAGGATAATTATGAACTTACTTCATACCTAGGTGGTTGTTTCTGCACCATATGCTTCTTTATTTGTCTTTAAGAAGTTGTTTCTTTGTAATATCATTGAAGCAAAATATTAATGGCACTACATACTTTTTTAAGAATTTCTTGTTCAATGAAGACTCCAAATAAATATCTAGAGTAAAATGGCCACTACATATGACTGCAGTAGTTTTTTGTAAAAATATGTTCTACGCAGTGCTTCTAACCATTTTTTCCACAACAAGTACAATCATTTTAGGAAAGAGATTGGTAAAAGTTTATTTAAGAAAAAACTATTAAAAGTGTGGGTCAGGTGATGGCCGAAATAAAACCGGCTAAAAATTAAAAAATCTATATATTTCATAACGCACTGTACATAATAAACCATAACACATAACTATCAAAAAGTACCTCATTCCCCACCCGGGGACTAACTTTTCCTAAGCGCGCCAAATTTAAAATATTATCCTACAAAACATAATTTACCTATGAAATTTAATATTGCTGTTAGCTTCCCACACATTTTCATACTCATATGTACAACAATATTACACTATTTTCTTACTTGTAAATTAAATAAAGTACAAAAAGTTCTTAACAACAGCTAACACACCATATAAACACGTGCAACAGACAAAGAAAATAATACCTGGCACGGTAGCCGCGCCATTCTAACACGTAAGACCTAAACTTATTCCGTGAGCCTTCCAGTAGTACATACAGATATAACCTGCGCAAAGTCAACGGCAATAATATGCATGTGCATCCCCTGTTATTCGTTATCGCTGCAGTATTGACTTACAATCACTCTATCAGCCATTCGTCGTAAGCAGAACGTTGTTGTTGCCCTGCTACGTCATGGTTATAGCTATTGTAGGAGAACGTAGGATTGTAGATACCCCCGCGTCGTTGACATTGCTCGAGATTATATCTGTATAGTTCAAGCCGTTGAAGCCTGATTTTCACATCTAACCTTACTTTCTCTAATTTTATAGGAGAGATGTTTATAGGTTAATTTCTTGTTTTCATTCACCAATGACAAAAAGTACTTTACAAATGAGCCCTTCCGCAAGAAAATATTTGCTGTGGTTCGCACAAGAACATCTAGATTTTAGATTTGAGGTATTAAATAAACACATTCACCCCGACCTTTTCTAGTTTTATTCCTATTTTTAGGAGATCAATTCTTTACTATGCATGTTTAACATCAAAATGGATTTCATAGAGAGACCCAATAAAATAGTACGGTTTTCTTTTTGAGATTCAACAATTACAAATTATATATATCACAGTATTTTTAGCAACCGTATTGGTTAGTCCAATTTAACACTGAAAATGATATCAAACAACTGGCAAGCCGTTCAGTGTCATTAAGGTCATGTATAGAACTCTGGTCCTATGCAGAAACAATTGAAAGCATCCACACACAAATGAGACAATATCCGTATGAGTTAATGGCTCCATATATGAAAAAGAGCCAATCTTTTAAAATCGAAGTAGAAACATTTTGTAAACATTTTACACAAACAGAAAAGGTTCAGAAATTAGAGGTAATTTAATCCAATTTTTATTAAATATTTCAAATATTTTCAATTATGTCAGGCTTTTAGTTACTTACCCGTTAATGGTCAAGTTAAACTTAAAGATCCTGATGTTATTTTTCAATATATAGAATATTATGGTGTTGATCCCAAGTCACCCCCGGAAAATCCATATATGGTTTTTTTTGGACGTTGGGTATGTGGTATTTACAAAATAGTTACTTTATTACAAATCTTGGCAACATTTCATAGATTACCAATGGTTTACGACAGTTAATCCAAGATCTCTCATTAAAAAAGCGGAAATTCATAGGGAATACTAGCATGGATCCTCAGTTATCATTACTTATGGCTAATCAAGCTCAAGTGCAATCTGGGAGTATTATTTTAGATCCGTTTGTTGGTTCTGGATCATTGTTAGTGGCTGCAGCTCAGTTTGGAGGCTACGTTTTAGGTACTGACATTGATTATTTGATGCTACACGCAAGGACGAGGCCTTCGAGAATAACGCAAAAAGTAATATTTTTATGTTTTTTACACTGGCACATATTTTTAAGCACTTTCATGCCACGTCGTTTTAGAAGCGAGAAAAAGATGAAAGTGTTAAAGCTAACATGGCACAATACGGTTTGGACCATAAATACATTGATGTCTTGGTAAATGATTTTGCAATACCATTTTGGAGGGACAATATAAGATTCGATGCTATAATAACCGATCGTAAATCCAATAATATGTGTGTAATTTCTATTTCTGTCCCTTTAATGATTTTAGCTCCATATGGAATTAGAGAAGCCACTGAAAAGATAGGCACGAGCAAAGAGCATTGTACAATCAGTAAAGAACACCTTCCAACCCATATTCCTGCAAAAGTAGCATATGGCTTCTCACATTTGTACTTTGATCTATTGGCATTCTCCGCAAAGCATTTAAAGCTCGGCGGTAGATTAGTTTGTTGGTTCCCTATCTTTAGGTACGTTAGTTACTCTTTTGTTCTATTAACCAATCTGTCATTAATTTTAGAGCAGATTACAATGAAGATGGTTTACCAAGAAATACTAGCTTAATATTGATAGCTAATAGTGAACAAATACTCAGTAAGTACACTTCGCGAAGACTTTTAACTTATGAAAAGATTTCCGAGCCACAGAACGAAACCTCCGACGGAAGAAATGATATCACAGATTTTAGACGTCGATATTATGACAGTCGAGAAGAAACCAGGAAAGAGAGACGAATGAAGAAGGCTGTGGAACAGAATAGGAATAGACCAGACTATATAAAAAAGTGAATATTCCCAATAAAATTCCATTTTATATGATTTAGTATAATTTATTTTTTAAAAAATACAAGAAATTCTACATTAAAACATCTTAATTCTTGCCTTTCACCTTTTTCCCTGCAGATTTGAACTTCCTGATGCCGGATTTGAGACTAGGGCCGCCTATCGGTCGGAAATCGCGATTTTGCGAGTTTGTTTTATCCTTCCCGCCTTTTTGCGAGGTCCTTTTGTTTTGTATCCTAAAAGCATGACCTACTATTTTCTCACCACTATCGGATTTAGTGGAATTATCGAGTTTCATCCGTTTGTTCTTGTAATTGTGAAAGGTCTTTGCCGGTCGTTTAGTTCCACTGTGTGAGTTTGTGAATAAATCTGTAAAAACTAAAATTAATCGACTAGATCTTTGAACATTGAATCTTACCTTTATCAGGATCTTCCCCCACTTCTTGACGATAGTATTCAACATCATTGTCCTGTTCTTCTGTTTGAGCTTCTTTGGCTGTTTCCTTTAGCAATCGGTCAGTCTCTGTTTCATTTTTACGCATACCTTTCAAAGACTTTTCCTTCAACTTTTGTTTGACTTCTTCTTTCTTCTTTGTATTTTCATCTTGTATTCGTTTCCGCTTTTCCTTCAATTTCCTATCAATAAAAGAAACGTCAATTAACAAAAACCCGAACCTGTTATAAATAGATCAAAAAATAATCTTAAATGAAGCAGATCTTACTTTTTTAATTCGCGTCTTTTCTGTATCTCTTGTTTTTCCTCTTCTGACTTAAAGATCAAGTCATGATACAATACTTCTCCATCTAAAAGGCCATCTTCGATTTTCAATAATTGCAATGTCAATCGTGGACCTAATTCTGTTAATCTGATAGCTGATCTTCCTTGTTCAATATTACCTCGTGATATGATTTTCTGATTTAATGTCACGTGTGAATTCAAATCGTCTTCCATTTCACTTTCGGAGAGTAATCCAGACCTGCAAAGGACAAATTATATGGAATTTGTTGTGGAATGAAAGGAAAAAGCAATAACTACTTTGTAAGAAATTCGGCTATATCGCTACACTTCGATAAATCTGGCACTTTTCCTTGCACAACCTTTTTAACACCTCTCGATATTCCTACTGGTACAACTTTGATGTTATAATGTCGGAAATCAATCAACTTAGTCGCAGGATTGTAATTTAATAATACACACCTCCGAATAGTGTTCAAATCAACCTAGAATAAATATAAACTCAAAACGTTTGGGCAAAATTAAAAACACTTGAAATACATTTGTTAAATTAATCGTTGGAAACATATTTTGAAACGCAGATGCCATCAACTTCATATGCATTCCTTCTCCGCTAAAGGAATTCAGAACAATCAATGGGGAATGCTTAAAAGCCTCTTCAACAACGACTTGCTTTTTTAATGAGGAAATAACATCCTTTGCTAATGAAAACTCATGTATCTTAAAGGTTAGAGTTGGCCCTCGAGGTAGCCGAGCAATTTTTAGATACATTCCGATATCTGTACGCGAAAATATACACAAATGACTGACGTGCAACAATCCGGCAATGGACACGAAATCTTTGATGGTATTTCTCTTTCGCTCCTGAAAACATTTGCCATACCAAGATAAGGAATTTACAGCAAGAGTTATTGTAATATACTTTCAAGGAGCTTGCGGTAAAAGGTTCCATAACATTACGAAAATCTTTACTTAATTCTTCAACATAACCTCCGGAGATGCCTTTGTGGATTACGAAGGAGTGTGGAGCTTGTATTACTTCTTCCGGTTCAGTGTGAACATTTGCGTTTCTCTTAACACAGCGTCCCTTTCTCCCTTTCTTGCGTTTACCCATTTTCTTAGACTTAACAAAATTGCTAGGAAGTAAATTAAAAAAAATCTTCACAAGACTAATTAGGTTTAAGAGGTTAAAAAAAATAAATACCACGTGTTACTGACATTTACAAGATGGTCTCAGTAGCGACATCTATTAATGAATTGTTGAATAGAAAAGAAATGAGTTTCACACGTTTTCAGTTAATAATATTTTTAATTTTATTTAATTATCCTATTTAAAAAAGAAAATATTTACATATATATTTTAATGAATTTGTTTGAAAACTTTTATTTATTATATTGGAGTCATATAATTGATGTTAACCCCAAGTTTCAATTAAAAATTGCTATGTCGGAGTGAATTGCTTCACTGAAGCTTGAAGTATAATGCGGGATTTCAAAAAATTCAGGGAAATACTTAGATAGGAGAAAGATAGGCATCTGTAAAGGGATTAATCACCTAATAAATTATTATCGTTTAGAACGTATTTACTTAAAATTTAGCACAATTTAATGCAAATTAAATAAGTACAAAAAATTACAAGGAAGAAATTTAATACTAACTTTCTCAAAATAATTATGAATTCAATACGATTCCTGGACTATTAACATTTCATCCTCGTGTAGGAAACGAAGAACAAATCACTTTTACTAGGCGACTTTTTATTACTTCTGGTTTACAATATTCTAGTTAATAGATCTAATATATTAACATTTTATTAATTAAATATAACTTGTAGAAAAGAGAGTTAGTATATTATATCACGCATAAACAACAGTTACTTTACTCATTTCTAGCGCATTCGCCGCAATTTTAATTGTAAATGTTCTAATTAAAATGTAAGTCGTGTATACACGTCCGTTCAATAGTTACAGCATAGGATTTTTAAATGTAATTTTGTTTATTATAATTATTTTTGAGTAAAAGTAACGTTCTGGACGAAATATCATTGTATCAAATAGTAAATATCGACATTCCGTTACAAAAACTTAGAAAAGCGATGCGTTTTAGGATTTTTAACAAATCCTGTATACAATTACGAATGTTTAAGCATGTGAAATTGAGTTTAACCTTATTATCATGCTATATTTGTGTATATGGTATGGTATGCGGCAGCTTTCGATCCGCAACGCAAAAAGATCGGTTGTTACACGCTAAGGACGGCACATCACATACAACATTGTGTCTCCCACTACTATTATTCATGCTCGGCTAATTGTTACTTCCTTCCTGTACGTGTGCCTTGTTGATATTCATCCACTTTTATTGTACATACATCTACATTCGCTAAGTTTTTTCTTGTTACGGCGAAGCTTGATTCTCCTTGAAATAACATGTTTATTATTACGTTTTACTCTTGTTTTACATAAACTGTTAGATCTTTGCATTTTGCGAGTAACAATTCGCGGTAACGCATTTCAAAACAACAATATAGAAATGAAATCGGTTTTTAAAATTTGACGCGTCTAGATTAAGGTTTTGAGATCAAAATGAGTGGTATTTCGTTGGTCGTTAGCAAAACTTTATTGGCTTTTTGTAATTTTTTATTGCTGGTAAGTCAAAATCATATTTTTAAGCAAATTAAAGCACTAAACTTTGTATACATTGGTATTTTGCTAATTTCGAGTAAAAAAAATTAAATTATTGAGAAATTTGACGTATTTTTAACGGCTTAGAAAGCGTAATTGTTTTGGTTTACACTACCTACTTAGACCTTTTAAAAAATTTCAGGCTAGTGGCTGTACTTTAGTCTCAGGAGGGCTTTTAATACTTTTTGATCCTGAAAGAGTTCTACTTTCAAGATTAATGTCATCAGGAACTTTAACTACCTTATCGCATCCCCTTTTGTATTACTTAGGGTTGGGTTTAGCAGTTCTAGGCTTAATCTTAGCTGGAACTGGTATTTTAGGATGTTGGGCATCTTGTTTACATAGCTATTGCATGTTAACTCTGGTAATTGTTAAAAAGATTAACATTTCTTCGATTTCATTCATGAAAAAATATATTTCAGTATTTTGTTCTTATAATGTTGGTACTTGTTGGGGAATGTGCAGTTTACACAACGGCGTGGGCTTGGCCTCAATGTTTGGGGTTAGGCTTGATCCCTGACGAACTAGCGAAGACTCTGCAAATAAACTATGGTGTAGCTGGACAGGAACAATTTACAGCCGCTGTAGATTTAGCACAAACTTTGGTAAGCAAAACAACTGTTTTGCAACTACAAAAGCTTGCTGATCAACTTGTTTTTTTCGCTCTTAGTTTAAATGTTGTGGAATACTCTCCTCAAATGAATACGACACGTCGCTATGGAGACTTCAATCGCTAGGCCCCCCCTTAGCGGTGCCACTGACGTGTTGTAGGTTGGATAATATTAAATCCCCTAGCGCCTATTTAGATCCAAAACCCGTTAATAACACGCTATGTCAAGTATTGGAAAAAGATCTGCAGCAAGGATTTAGACACGTGCCTGTAAGTAATCTACTGTGCAGTGTGAGAAAATATAAAAGGAATTGTTTAATTATTTCTGGTAACTCTGTATATGTAGTGATGTCAAATTTTGGATAATATTGTGAATTAATATACAGGCACGTTTAAAATTAAGTAAGTATTCAAGGTAAGGTCTCTTTTAATGCTTTTCTTTTTAAGGGTTGCTCACAACACCTTGAACAATGGTACAAAGAACAGTATATAATCTTCCTGGCAGTTGGATTGCTGGTGGTTTTAATAGAATTTGCCGTGCTCCTCTGTACCATCCTTGCTTGTACTAAACTTTACAAGTCAAATCGAACTAAGGAAACAAAACCAAAGGCAGAGCATGAAATGACCACGATACCAAAAAGCTCTATGGGTACTGCAAGTACTAGTAACTTCCAAAGGACCCCGTTGTCATACAGCAATAATGTTTACACTTTAACGAACAGTTTCCGGCAGAATTATAAGTTAGTAGATAAGGCATGACAGTTCGTAAGGGATAGTATAGCTCATCGGAATAGATATATATACAATTTGAAGAATATCGAAGCAGAATCCATGCTATGGTGAAACGAGTATGATGAATTGAAAAAGATCAGTCCAGCTTTGTGGTGTGGAACTAAAACATTGGAGTAATATTTTTTTGTGTTGTTAAAGTGTATGTCTAAAGAAACGAGTTCATCGATTAGTTGACAGACTGTTTTACTATATTTAATCTATAGAACCTTGATAATGATGGACTTTTACTTATTTATACTGTTGGATTATGTTTCAGCACAGTAGTTGAATGCACTGTGTATAGATCATATGTACAAGCGAATAAAATATATTAGTACATCGTAAACTAAAATTACTCTGATAGAAGTTTTGAACCTATACTCATAATTTTTGGAAACTGCAGTTACTTCTGAGCAGAATACATAAGATAATACACGATAATAAAATAGTTATTCCGAGAACTTATCTTGTTGGCTTTATATAAAAAAATTGCATAAATAATAAAAATATAATTGATTGAAACCCATCTCTTATCTGATTAAAACTGGAAAACGGGTTACATGTTTTTGTGATACGGTCAACAACATGCTTAGTTTTACAGTATTACACCAGATGTCATCCAGAATTTACAGCAAACTCTAAGGAATTACATTAATTGTGTGTAAATCATAGAAAAGTAATAGAATTTACATTAATAATGTTATATCATGTAACATATTATTTAATTAGCATATTTTAAGAGAATTTCTAAAATTAGAAGTATTGATTGCGTAAATGATCTCTAAGAGATGGCGCTGCTGTATACTGACATATCACTGGTTGCCAGCTAATGAATTTGAAAGTTAATTTTACCTTGTCCAAATAAATTCAAAATTTCTTAGGTTTCACGTTGAAAGATATCTGTTCACTTTTTAAGTTGTGTTGCGGATATTTAGATAATTTATGCTAGCATGCTCGATTACAGCTAGTTAACTATCGAAAAGTAATTAGGCAACAAACGTTATAATTACCAGAAAAAGGATCATAATTAGGCGATAAATAAAGAATTTCCCTCTATTCTCTAGAAAATTTAAGATCGGCTATAACCGTAACCACTCGATAGCGTGAAGCACGCGATCAAAGCAAGCCGTGCACACCGTGCAGGCCGACGGTCGTCATTTCAGATGTGACAGGTGGCTGTACTGGAACGCTACCATCGTACGAACGAAAAAAACATGATGGCTGCGACGATCGGTATTTGAGAATACGAGCGAAAGTTTTGACGGTCGAATATTGTGCAAAAAAAAATTCGCAAACGAACTGTTAGGAAATCCTACCCGTTGTCGAGTGTGTGAATCGGGTCTCTTACTATTCTCCATCCCGAAAGAGCGTTGATCCTCAGTACGAAACGATACAGAAATTATAAGAAAGCATACATAAACACTACGGTGCTACAAGATCGTTGAATATTATGTCTCGTAATACAGGATGTAATAGAACGGCTTAGTGTTTGTCAACAGTTACGGAGTGTTTCTGAAGCGCTGATGCCGAAGTTTTCATTCATAAAACTCGGCTAATTCGTGCAGCAACGGCAAGAACTGCGCGAATTTAAAGGTTAGGTTAGTGTGAAACAACCTGTTAAGTGAGGTACAGTGAACTTGGCCGAACTGTAATGTTTACATCTAAAAAGTAAAATCGTGCTTGCTTTTTTCGAGTGAGTAAAGACCTCTCACGTTTGAAACGAGTTCGGAAATCCGTAAACAAATGGAAAAAGTTATCGGAAAGACATTACAAAGATGCACATGGACATAAGCGAATAAACAGAACTATTTTTTTTTTGTATTTCTAACCTATAAAAATCGCGGAATTTTAAGAAAAGTGTTTCACGCCTTCGAAATTCGATTTGGAATTAAGGAAAGATGTGCTAACGTTCTGGGTGGACCCTAAACATTCTTACGAGCGTAGCAATTTAAATTCGTCGTTATGTGCATATACAGTGTGATCCAATAGATCCGGGCGACCATAATGTAATGGGCAGTAGTTAGGTCCAGACACGCTGGAGCGAGGTAGCTCTGGTCCGGGGGGTTGTCTTGAGGGTGGAGGGACTGCACCCTCCCAACCCCCGGGACTGTCGCCCCTTCATCAAGAAGTGATCACCCCGAAACGTCAGGCTGTAGTAGACAGGTGCGTCCATTTTTTTTCATCTATTCGCTTGATTTATTTGCTCTTACCCCCGTGCTGTTGCATCCCTTCGCTAACAACCCGTACGTTCGCGTTTAAATTTGGTCTACCGGTTGGTTAGTGCCCTTTACATGTGTGTTTTTTTTTAGATGTCGTCTAGGTAAACGCAGACGGTTTTAAATAAAACCGAAGCGAAACTGGTTTAGCTAGGTTTTGTTTCGTTTTTGTTAGTGTTTTTTTTCTTTTTAAATATCACTTTGTGTCATATGTAGAATTGATATGAAACCATTATAGTGGGCTGCGATAAGACCTATTTACCTCAAATTGTGCCTTCTAATTTATTTGAACTAGGTTTACGTAAGTGAAATGGTTTCTTTTTTGACAGGTGACATATAAGTCAGTAGAGCTAACTTCACATTAAATAGTTTTAATTTACAAAGAAATACGAAAATTTTTGAAAATTAGAGCGCGTCGAGAATGTAATATCTTATTATTATATTAAGTTTTATATATAAACTGTCCGAAATTTCCAGGTTTGATTTAATTTGATAAAATGCAGAAAATTGTTAAATCCGATTTTTTGATACTTGATTTTTGATTACTTATTCTTCCAGCATTTCTCATGTGAAATTTGAACTTTCCCTCACTTTTGACAACCGTATAAAAAATCCAATCTACTTAAGGATCCAGACTTTTATTAAAATTTTCATCACATTTTGTAAGTAACGGACAACTACGTAGATTTTTGTGCATTGTATGCATATCTTTTGTATTCAATGTTAGTGTTTACGTACGTTTTGGTATATTTGCTATATTCATGTTTCTCAAGCTATTTATCAGGTTTATCACGTCAATATCTGCTGATTTGCAAGAAATTCGGTATATAAATACACAGTATATACGCATGCCGATATTTAAAATAGCAACAAAGTGCGATAACAAAATTAGATTTAACCACCAATAGCGAACGCTGTATCGCTTGACTGTAACGTCGAAGAAATCGATTCATCCGAAAAACGAACATTGCACAAGGTGAAGTTTGGATAATTTATCCTTTGAAAGATAGTCTCGCAAAAATCGTCGACCAGAGTCATCTTCATTGGGTGAATTTACGAGGTCTTTCAATTATAGCGGTTATAGTATTTATATTTATAGTACTTACAATTTTTTAAACTTAGTTTTAAATAGTTGACGTACCCATTGAATAGAAAAAAAAAAATTGAAAAAGTATACGTAAGTTTCGTAGTAATTAAGAAATTATGTTTTATCATGTTATCTCAAAGTTTTAGATGCATTTGAACTGACTGATGTACATCAGAAAGAAATGCCGTAAGACTTACAGCAGTCCAAGTAGAAAATAACAGTAATAGTACACATCCTTGCTGATATTTTCAAATTATAGTATCTTTTGATAACGTTAGGTACGGAAAGACGTGACAAATCGACAAAAATGCGACAATAGGGGAAGGCTAAGCCGAAAAAGTACCTGTGTTTGGTGTTGTGAATCTTACATATTATTCTCTCCACCGTAAACTGAGTACATATGAATATAAATTTTCACAAATTGTATCATTTGATCTACATAGAGCCCTCGATTTTCTAAAAAGCACTATTGTGCTACAATTTAAAAAATAACTTCTAAAGAAGATTCAAATTTGAAAATTCATCAAGCTAATGTATATGAATTGTAAATTTTGTCTGACTACATACGGGATGATCTGTATGGAAGCAATTTGGATAACATATTGAATTTTCCTAATATTATAAGTAGATTATACATTCACATTTGTACAAATCTTTTGGACTTACCTATGATATTACAGGAAATATTTTTATCTAATATTACAGAAAATCCTTTAGCCCTTGTTATATTTTTATTGTTTACTGTTGAATTCTATTTGTGAAACTGTTCCTATTCTTATTTATTTGTATATTATCCCTACTTAATTACTATGAGCAATATACAAGGTGTCTTTGAATTACAATAAAAAAGTACGGAAATGATTAGGTGTAATTATATGGAACATAAATCAAAAAAAAAAAATGAGTCAATTACGACGCGAACATCAGAATTACAGAAGATCCTAGCAAATTGTAATATGTGCCGCCTATTGATGCACAATGTGTATACATAATGTCTCCATCCAATCAAACTCGCATAGGTACACGCAGATTGCATACACTGCAATAACACAGCTGTCGATGTTATAAAAACTACAAGGTAACACCGTCCACCTTTCAAACGGGATGTAAAGAGAGCATTCCTACGTTCGAATATTTCGGCTGTGAATAAAAGACATTTTTTATTTTCTAAATATCTTTTCTCGCGTCTGTGCAGGAATTTTCGCAAAATATTTTGGATGTAAGTCTAATAAAATTGTGTTTCTATTTATCACAGTTTTATTTTATTTCATGAACACCCGGTATACACTTTCTTTCATAATTTTGGTCGCACCTAATACATAGCGTTACACTTAGAACTAATTTAAAAATATCTAGGGAAATTCATCCTAGTCTTTTTAGAATCGCATTTACAATCTAATTTTGATAGTATGTATCCATAACAGTAAGGCATATTTACAACATCTATTCAAACATGAGCAATGTATTCCTGTATTATATTTTATGATGGCAATGAAGTATTAATGCGTTAATAGTAGGCAAATGGGGATGAATGCGTTGTGAAATAGAATTTGGGAGGGCTACTGAATCATCTACCTAAGTTATAATAAACTATACATTCAGTATGCAGCCAATATATTTCCCAGATACTGGATATGTGTGCGTTTGCGTTAAGAAGATTCTATATTATATTGTTAGTTTATTTGATCGAAAATATGCCAAAGAGAAAGTAATTGGATATTGAAACGCGCGCCAGAATATGCGTTTTATACGAAGCACATGTTTCAAACAGAAAAATTGCTCCACAATTAAATATTTCTGTATGTGTGCGTTCTGCGTTGTGTGGGTAGGACAATTAAAAGAAAGGAAGAGACCGGTAGCTTCAGACCAGAAAGTGAAGTAGAAGACCCAGGTCAACGACGGAACCTGATGACCAATACATTCGACTGATTTTCTTAAGAAATCGCTGCCTTACTGCACCGCAAATTACGGCAGAGTTCAATTTAGAACGCCGTTAGCTAGTAAATGTGTCGACAGTAGAACGGACACTAATAAAAGCTAGTCCGAGGGGTTGTATAGCAGTAAAAAAAAAGAACACTGTCAAGTTGTATACACAAACGGAAAAGGTTAAATTGGGCAAAAGCTCACGCAAACTGGGGTGTAAATGATTGGTAAAATGTGTTGTGGACGGACGAATCGAAATTTGAATTATTCAGAAGTAAACGAAGCACGTTTGTTCATTGTCGCGCTGGAGCAGGAATGTTAGAGGAGTGTATTTTAAAAGCAGTCAAACATGAAGGAGGAAACAACATGGTATGGGGTTGCTTTGGGGGCGGAAGAATTAGTTAAAATAGATGAAATATTGACAAAAGATGTATATTTGAGAATCCTAGAAAACGCAAAGGTGGTTGAAGCTTATTTTCAAGAAAAATCATTTGAAGGGACCCTATCCTTAAAGGAGTAGTCGTCACAGAGCCCTGATTGCAGCCCCATGATTGTGGGATCGCTTGGATCGTGAGGTCCGGACAAATCTCCGTCTGGCAGACGAATCGTATTTAGCGATTAATTCTAAGGGTGCCGCATATCTGGCAGACAACTATTAAAGCAAAAGGGGTTACTTTGAAGAAACATAACAGTAACTATTTTATTAGAATGTATTATTTTGTCAATAAAACCTTTTAAGTTAATGAGTAAACTTCGTTATTTCAATAAATTTCTCACAAACATTATCACTTTAGTTTATTTTGTTATGTTATACAGTGCAATCAAACTTATGAACAGTAGTGTATATGTACAGCTTTTGTAAAAACGGGAGAGGCCGCCGAATAAATGTACATGCAACGGCGTGAAGAGAGCAGTCTAAAATAGCAACTAGTTCATACGGAAAAATCCGAATGCTAAATAACGTAATACTCGTATAATTTAAAATCTGCGATTTTCCTTTGAAAGTCCTTTTCTAAATAAAAGGAATATAATAAAGTACTCTTATAAACGAGTGGTAAAATTTTCGAGAACTGATCGGCACATAGTCTTCGTGTTAGACGCCATTCTATCACTTTTAATTCATTCAGACAGTGAGGAAATAACCCCACAAGAAAAAATTCAATGGTGTCAAGTCAGGGCTACGTGCCTGCCAGTTTATGTCGTCGCATCTGGATATCAATTTTCCAGAGAAAGAACGTTAGACGTGTGAGATGTATGTAGCTCCATCTTATTGGAACTAAGTATTTCGATTAAAACCATTAAAATCTTGAAAGGGTGGAGTAAAAAGGTTCTTAATCATCTTCACATATCGCTCAGTTGCTGTATGATCTCCGTTCCTCTTCAAAGTACGGGCCGATAATTCCTTGCGCCCTGCAGGCCAAACAGTAATTTTTGGCGGGTGAAGTGGCTTCTTATGCTTCTGTATTGGTTTTGTTGAGCTCGAATAACGGTAGTTCTGCTTGTTTACATGCATATTAAGGTGAAAATGCGCTTCATCTGAGAAGTTTTTGTAAAACTCGTGCACACGCTCCATAGCGACTAAATTTCCAACGAGGGGACTAGCGATTGGCATATCCCCCATTCTCCACTCAATGATTGTGTTCGCCGAGTGAACAAAACAAATTGAAAAAGACTTTTAGAACATCTAGTATTTCGATTCCCGCTTGAGTTGTTAAACTGTTATCAGCATGAAGAAGCTTGGAATTTGTTATGAGCTGCTGTACATATTTTGCTTGCTACTTCTGACGAACTTTGCTTTAGTTTTGTGATCAACAAACTCGATCTTTGGACACTGCGAGTATTTGCAACTCAACATGGGGAAAGTGTAGTGATGGTTTCTGAAATACCTTTCCTTTAAGGAAAGCGGAATCTGTCCCCAACGTGGTGTGAATTATAATGTACTATTGAATCTACATGACGTGGAATATTGAAGCTGGAGCCGCGAATTGCACAATTAATTGCCCTTACCCTCTCTTTTGTTTGGATTTGTACACACCTAAAATTTCCTCGCGTCTTTCTTGCCTTTCTACTTCCTTTCGCTAGAATCGATTTTCCTTAAGGATCACCTGTCATGCCGGGCAGCAAACCCACATACATTATGCAGTTCTGTGCTGGAATACTGCTGATTTACTGCATAATCTATAACTTACGTATAAGTATTATACTTTGTTCTGTAATTGGCTAACTCTTCGACAAATATATGAAAAAATGTGGATTTTACGCAAAAAATTATTATTATATATTGTGCCCTGTATGTAATTTCCTTTCAAATTTATCTGGTAAAACTCTGAAATACTCTGTATATGCTACACATTCTGAGTAAAGTAGTTGGTAGCCAACAAAATACGTATTCTCAACGCTCGTAGACGATATTTTGCCGTTATATTATCGTATATAATACAT
This sequence comes from Trypoxylus dichotomus, assembly GCA_023509865.1. Classification (NCBI taxonomy): domain Eukaryota; kingdom Metazoa; phylum Arthropoda; class Insecta; order Coleoptera; family Scarabaeidae; genus Trypoxylus; species Trypoxylus dichotomus. The sequence continues at coordinate 28,926,785 of CM042081.1, forward strand.
AATTAATTTCTACTTTACTCTGCAAAACCATCTCGCTGTTGGATTCTAGTACCTTTTAAAACATTCTTCCGTCCTTTCCATAAAAATTAACAAAACGTACCGTTATTGCGGCTTGTTATAGGCGATCTAACTGGATATTGCGCGGATTACTGTAGCTCTTGTAAGTGCAGACATGTACGCATCATAATGGCATTGCTTCTAACATTCTAACAGCGAAAAGTCTTATCTGCGGTATGCTTCTGATAATTTCTAGTCCCGAGCTGTGTGCGGCGGATAATATTTAATAACGATGGTGTTCTTGCATGTATATCGTTTCCCGCGTTCTAGAAAACGCGAATGCTAGTTCTCGGGTGGCCGCAAATGCTCTACTTCTATGCAAAGCAAACGGTTCTCTGTACGCTATTCTTTTCGTTTTGAGGAAGATTTAACGGATGTTGCGAACGGTCCACTTGTAGCTTTATTTGCTAGATAATCAAGTTGGCCGTGAATTTCACCTTTCATACGAGGTGGATCGTTTAAAATCGAACTGATGGGAATTTGCCGTCTGGTAATTTTACTTGTACATTGAACCTTGAACTTAATACGGTCCTGATATCGTCATCAATGCATGATGCGTATAATATACACTACCACATAAATCGTATCATATGCTGCAGCTGAGTAAAATTATCTGTAATGGGTAATTCTAAAAGGATTTTCAAGTTGTGAGGGGTACCTAGAACACTACTCTCAACGATGTACATCTGGAACTGCCACAAGATATTGTCAACGCCTTTGCCAATATGTTTTCTTCGGTATACCAATCTAGCTCTTTATAGCTATTGATTACCCGCAGCGTTAGGAAGGAACAATAAATTATTCTGTTTTTAAGAATGGCAAATCGTAACTAGAAAATTACAGGCCAATTTCAATACCCTCTAACTTTGCAAAGGTCTTTGAGAATGTTATCTGTTACTGTATTTGTCACAGCACGAGGTCTTTCATTTCCCCTGACCAACATGGATTTGTGACGAAGAATATTCAAGTTTACTAACGACAAAACTATAATACCTTCAACACAGGTAAATTATTGAAAAAATTGCAGGCGCACAAGACAAATCCCAAAGTTTTCGAGGCGGAAATCAAACACTATTAATACATAAACTAAGCAATTCAATATGTACAAGATAAAGCCAAACACGGAAGAATGTTGCTGATTATGAACAATACATAATGGGCTCAACGGGACTGTATCCAAGTCCATCGAATGGCTTCAAAATATATACCAACACACAAAATCCTTAAATCTTGCATAAAATTGTGTTATTGTCAATGGTGAAGTTAGATGAGCTGTTCGGTGAAAAAGAAAACAGCAGTGCAAGTATATTTGTCTACTATACCCCAACTGCAGTAAAACCAATGTACATTTTCTACAACACTACAGTCAATAAATAATTGCATGCATATTAATGACTACAATAAAATATCAAAAATATTAATTAATTATAAAAATCTCAACTACAAATATTACAAATTTATATAGTTCTCTTCATACCTGCAATAAATTTAATAAAAAATATTTCTTTACTGTTAGCATTCTATTTACAAAATAACAAATGAAATAAACATATGAATTTGATTTATAAATTAAAGGGTAGAGTGAAAAAGGTGAACAAATAATTTCAATTTATTTAATTTTCTAGTGCTAGTTAAATACCGACGTCTCCATAGCACAATGTCTTGTTTCGATTTCTTTTTAATCACTTAAATCCCAACTTTTTTAAAATTTTCCATAATGTTGTGCGTTTCAACTAGGGCAAATTGTCATTTGCAGTAATAACCTGGAGAGGATTAATAAGTTGGTTTAAATCGAAGGTCAAAATGTATTACATTTACATTTAATAATTTTGTACATGTAGGCAATTCATTTCTTAAAAAGAATGAATGGACATGTCCCCTAATTATAGATTTTTGAACTTCGTCTAAGTGATCGTACATTGTTTTACGAAGGCGTTTCTTAGGGGGCGAGCTGGGAATTCCTCTTGTATTAATATCTTTGGCATTGTTCTCATACTATTCTTTCACTTAAACCAAGTCGTGTTGCAGTCAACTTAACAGACGTTGAGTTGCAATTTTCTTGCTTCAATTGCAGATATAAATTGTAAGCCATCAGCTACCTTCATCATCCTACTGTCAATATGGTTCCCTTGAGGGTTTTTCGATGATCCTGCAACTGGATGTACTACTGTTTCCTCAGGCATACCAAATCAAAACTCTAATTTTGTAATAGTAGAGTAAAAATTATTTTGTTTGTATAATTAATTATGTAGTACCTTGAGTTGTTAAATGATGAGATAAAAGAGCGCTGAAATGAATTAGTTTTGCCACAACTTGTTTAAAGGTAAAATACCATTAACGGCAACAAAATCGTAAGTAAATTTGACATCTGACAGAAATTTCATATAAAGAAATTGCATGAACTTCTCCAGTGTGAACATGCCTCGCCCATTAGCCACATGGCAAGCTCATATTTTAAGGGCTATCTATTCCAAGTCTGCAATCTTAACGTGAATGGAGTATAGTAAGAGCGAGATAAAATTCAGGCCAAACTCAGATAGTTTCTTATGCAATATTGCATGATCTAGTGCAAGTATGGGCAACCTTTGACATGTTGCCGGAGAAATTTTAGTGTGCAAATAGGTTCGCGGGCCGCGTTTAAACCCCATATCACTCGATCTTAATCATTTGGAGTCCGTATGAGTAAGTAGTGTAATATTTTTTTTAATTGGGTTTTCCAAAATATCTCGCGGGCCGGATCAAATCTTACATCGGGCCGGTGGTTGCCCACATATGATCTAGTGTATCAAAGGCACTACTAAAATGAGTATAAATAACGTCACCTTGGTCTTGTACATTAAGACGCTCACTAAGATGATAAGATATAGTTACAAGATTTGTAGTAGATCTTTCGCGAACAAAACCGTGCTGATGGGGTGAAATGCAGAATTTATTGCTATGATACTATTCAGACAACTGTACGATTATTGTATTTCTAGTTAATCACATTCAATGTTCATATAAAATTAATGTGTGTTTAATAATATTATTGTAAACAAATATTCTATTGACATCTAACATTCCTGCAATTAGTATTTCATTAAGTAGGTATAAATTTCAGACTTAGTAGAAATCCCGGCAATGCCCCTATTTAGTTAACTTCTTAGTAATCACTAGCAAATTATTTCCTCATTCTCATTTAGGGTATTACTGCTGCGGTTTTTAACTATGATCATGATATCATCAGTAATTACCTGGAATGTTCATTACTGCAAGGGTACTCAGGTAATTTTGTAATTACCGATAAGACAAACCGAGGTTTCTTTAGACCAAACACCACAATCTTAGTCGAGTATAACGAGTAGCTCCAAGAGAAAAAGACAGTTCTATACGTGCAATACAGAAGCGAATGGAGATTCAACTTGTCCCAGAGCAGCTTAACTTGTATTCATATATTAAGAATATAGGAAATTTAGCATCCTCCAAGGTGATAACAGCAACATTGAACAAACAGGTCAGTCTCCAGTTATTTTACATTACCTATCTTAGTTTTATTCCTATCCGAACCTTAAAAATCATATTCATAATGTCAAGTAAAGGTTTAAAATCATTGAAGTTAAGGCGTAGTTAGGTCAAGGATTTTGTTACAAGATTTGTCACTTATCTTAATAGACTTGTAGATTACATAAATATCGTAGAAGTTCAGTTCCTTTACAATGTCTTCAAGATGATATTCGACCAATATCATGAAGTTCAGCTAAAGATTGCTGAAATGGATATATTAGAGCTAAACAATGAAGAAATTTCGAAATTCGAGGATTCCTATTTTAGTTTAATTACTTAAGCCGGCGGATGTAAAGTTAGCAACGGTTTTCGAACAACGGTTTTGCGGTGCGGCAATCTCTTATAAGTTTTACAAAGAGATTATCCGATATCCATAAGATAAAAAAGTACTATCTCTAATTCTTCCTGTGCCTATTACAACGTGAACCGACGACGAGCTAGTTCATTGTCGGGTCGTCGAAGGGGTAAAAAAAAAATGAAATAAATAGAAAATATTTTTTTCGATCTTATAAAGCGATGTCGATGTTTTCAAGATAGCTCAAGTTGTAGCAGGAGGGATGCTTTACATCACCAAATGACAAAAGTTCATTGTCGAGTCGTCAAAGGGATGCAAAAAAAAAATAAAATAAATACAAAATATTTCTTCTCCGTCTTATAAAGCGATGTCAATTACTTCTAAATAGCTGTAATTGTAGTAGGCGGGTCGTCAAAGGGGTGCAAAGAAATAAAATAAATAGAAATTATTTTTTGTCGGGTCGTGAAAGAGGTGTTTACATACAAGAATTGATAGGAAACAATATTACGGGTGGTAAACAGATACATATGTGAATTTAATTAATTTAATGTACCTAACCATATAACCTTACACATGTGGGTACATACTAACTTGTTTGTCTAATGAAAGAAATCTGTAGTTTTCCGTTGCACAGTTTTCGCACGCCTAAACTGTTTCTATATCCATTTCCAATCTTTATCAATAATTTGAGGTGACGTCTCTCGCTGTCTATAATAAGTTTTTAGATGTGTTATGGCACTTAGGGCTTCTTCGTTTGTCGGTACGTGTTCTGCTTCGTCGCATGAATCTTCTTCCTCTTCGATTTAATTATCGTTTTCGTTATCCCGCTGTTTGTTATGTCCTCCACGGTATCAGAATCTGAACGCATTCCCGACGTAATAAGGCAACTGTCCACGGATGCAAAGTCGTCGAAACAAAACTGGTTTTCTTCACTCTGACTTTGCTGGCACTTTTTAATAAGTTCACATAACGGAACGTCATCTTCATTTAAGTTGTCACAAACTGGATTATTCCTTAATCTTGAATGACTAAAGCAGTTTGCTATAGTCTCAGAGGTTATACTATGCCAAGCCTTCTCTAAAAAGTCCAACGCGTCGAGAAGTGAAACTGCACATGGTGCGTTCTTGTCCATACCCGTAATAATTTTCTGCAGAAGAAATTTTCTGTAAAAACATTTTAAGCTTATTATTACGCCTTGGTCCATTGGTTGAAGGATGCTAGTGCAATTTGGGGTCAGAAACACCAAATTAATATTTTCTAAGTGGGCTAATGATGGATGTGCTGGGCAGTTATCGACTAAAAGCAAGATTTTTTACGTTTAACAGCAAGTTCTTTATCCTATTTTCGAATTTCATTTTCAAAGATTTCTGCATTCCGAATAGTCTAAAACGACTGGAAATCGTACGAGAGACACAATTTTCGTATTCTGGAACTTCGTTTATATCTCCTTCATAGTAAAACACGCAAAATCAGGTCATTTCGCTCGAAAAATGTGGGTTCCTCTGGAGTCTGAAATCTTAGAATATTCCGAATAGTCTAAAACGACTGGAAATCGTACGAGAGACACAATTTTCGTATTCTGGAACTTCGATTATATCTCCTTCATAGTAAAACACGCGAAATCAGGTCATTTTCCTCGAAAAATGTGGGTTTCTTGGGAGTCTGAAATCTTAGAATATTCCGAATAGTCTAAAACGACTGGAAATCGTACGAGAGACACAATTTTCGTATTCTGGAACTTCCATTATATCTCCTTCATAGTAAAAGTCATCCATGCTCTTTTGTTTGTGCAGTAATTTGTTGGGAATGTTTTTATGTTTTTGAAGCAGCGTGGCTTTTTGACTTTCCTATGACAAGAATTTTACGTTTCTCTGTACCGTCATATTAGCACACACAAATGCAGTTAACCGTTCTTTGGCTAGTTCACCGTCTACACATTTTGCACCTTTAAACCTCAGAGTCTTATCTGGAAGAAGTTTTATAAAAAATTCCCGTTTCGTCGCCATTGTAAATTTCATTGTTTTCATAATCTTGTCTTAATTTAGTCCACACTTCATTTAGCCACGTCTTTGCTTCTGTCATGTTAACACTTCGTTTCACCGCTCACTTTTCCGAACGTTATTGAATGTCTCCGTTTGAAACGCTGCAGCCACCCATAGCTGCACTTAAAATTTGTGTCTCCAAATAAACTTCCAAATTCTTCGGCCTTTTGCATAAGCAGTGGTCCATTAACGGGTAAATTTGCACTTCTACATTGCTTAAACCACGTAATAAGCGCTTCGTCGATTTCAACCTTTTCGCACGATCGAATTTTTTTTGACTTTTCTTTCCCTTTCACAAAGATATTCATGATTTTATTCTTATTTTTCACAATTGTACAAATCGTAGAATTAACTAACCCAAATTCGCGACACACGTCCGCTTTCTTCCTTCCACTTTCGACTGCTTTGATTATCGCGACTTTGTCGTTCACGCTTAAACTTTTTCGCTTTAAACCTGACATTTTCGATAAAGAAATCTCGATGTTTCACTCACACGATTCAAATGCCGACTGAGGAAATTTCTTACGAACTTTGCCTGGCGCATTGCAAGATATGGTAATACATATTCTTGGAATCCCCGAACGGTCGAACGTTGCAGGCTAGGCAAATTGCAAGAAATCTTAATTCAACGAACGGTAATATTCTTGGAATCCCCGAACGGTCGGTTGCAGGCTAGGCAAATACCGGGAATTGAGCCATAAATGATAATATAAATACATACCTCAAGTGGTAAATATTTGTCGTTATATCAGGGGTTATTGACGCTAAAACCGGGTTTTTCCCTGTACGTTTGAATAGTAAAGTACGGGACCGCTTAAAATTTGACGCTAAAAAAGTTGTGTTGAGTGTCGTTACAGCCGAAATTGTTATAACCGGGTTCTACTGTATATATAACAACAACAGTGTGGCTAATGTACTCGTATTCATAGATATTTCCATCTTATAAATTGATGTCGATGATTTCAAGATAGCTCGAATTGTAGTAGGCGGGAAAATATTCTCTTCTATTAGATATCTAGAGCTTCGCACAAGAACCTAAAATCCTGATAAATTACATTTTCGTTGTAATTACTAATATTAAAATTTTCATTTAAAATTTTTTTTATCGTTATAAAAACCAATGGAAGCTTCATATTAATTTAACTCGAAATCCTGTTGAGAAACTTTGGGAGGAATATAAACAGAACAAATATAGAATGAAACTGAATTGCATTTACATACAGAAATAGCGAAATGCAAGACAATTACGTTGCTTGCCTTAACACAAGTATTTATCATATCATCCTTGTAGAATGAAGGTAAATATGTTTTCATAACACATGAGAAAAATATCATATGTCGTCAATGTCATTACTTTTAATCTCCAAAATCAAGTGTTCTAAGTGGTTGTTTTATTCTTTTCGTTTTCGAGCATGTTCTGTATTCGAAAGATTCTTTGTTAAAATCACTTCATACGTTTCAAGTAGGTACATTAGTTTGGCCAGATTACGGCAGTTTGATCGTTGAAAACATTATACTAATTATATTGATTACAACATTTAAAATGTAGGGGAGATAGGGGCGGATACGTTCTGTGGACAAACTATTTCCTTGTGCAAGCGTAATTTAAGGTACAATATAGAATACAGGAAAAAGGAATGACGATGATGTGCAAGTGTGCAGGAAACCGGTAACCATTGGTTAATTACATTATTTGCGGTACGGTGAGATTTTACAATAGAGGGTGTTTACAAATCCATTTCTAACAGGAAAAAGAATTTAATCTTGAAATGAGTAGACTTCTCTAGTGTTCTAATCTTTTTAAGCTTATTCTGTAAAAATTACATTAATAATTAGTTGTATAGAAATTAATGTTGGTAAAAGTATTTTTTTTGGATGTTCTCTATATGTTGAACGAGGACGTCAATTTGCCAATAATCACACGAAATGAAATCAAAAAGTAAGCGATTGCTTCTCGGTATTGTACGCCAAACCCATGCGTATTACGTAAAGTGTTACCAGATTTCATGTGTAAATAAAGATAATGTTTCCAGGCAATAATACCAACGGATAATACAAAACTCGAAGTCGAGATACGTAATGTGTATACGAAAATAGATAATAGAATGTTAAAGTAAATTTGATACAGCACCAGCGTGATTTTGTTGCTTCAACCCTGTGTCTACTGGTCGCGTCCAATAGACCCAACACGATTCCAAGAGCTGTTTTTTTAACATACAGTGTAGCTAATGTACTCGTATTCATAGATCTTTCAAGTAGAAGCATAGCTTTATAATTTTTGCAAAAAGATTTTTTTTTGATAAGTAGTTTTTGCAGTATAAATGTGCTACCGAAGCGATCCAAGGGACTCATTTGGTTTTTACTGTATCAACGTTTTAATAAATTCGGTTTTATACTTTGTAGTCGTTCACTCATAAATTTGCGGTATTTCAATCTTTCATGTAATTCCGCGAGTTTAGTAGATTAGAAGGATCCCCTTACTATGTGGAACTGAAGATTTTGTACTAATTCAATACTTATACGCTCGAATAATGTATCAGTGTTTTCCGAGTCGCAGTGGTCACCGGTTCTCTTGTGGTGTAGACAACATTTATATGTTTGTTCAGTTGTGGCGTTGAATTTACCATTTCTACTTTGCCTTTCTGGAATATATCAGGAAGTTATTTGTAAGTCTGGTATGTTCAATTTTACCTACATTTAGTTTTGCTTATTAAGGGAAAATAACGAATAGAAAAAATGCAATCCTTTTACATCAGCACCTAAAGGTGATAGTAGAAGAGCTGAGCGGCATTGAGCATAGTAGTGGGCACATATTTACTGATGATGATGGAGAAACAGTTCCACCGAACGTTTTTCCAATGATGGAAGTAACAGAAGTGTTCCACAAGAATCTGAGTGAAGAATACGGAGATGGCAGTGATGATGATAGAACTCTTATTGAAGGCACATAGCTCCTTTACTTCAAAAAAAGGAAAGATTGTTTACGGAAGAAATGGGAAAAAAATGAAGTTTTCGGAGCCAAAGAGCTTATTTTTGGAATTTTGAGTATATATATATTCTGGCTACGTATGCTGTTGCAACGAAAGGGGCCGTTTCGACGACAACTTATCTTCTTCTGGACACTCTCGTTCGTCAAAGAATATATATATATGTTCTTTACAACTCAATTTTTCAGCAAAAATAATGGACATGATAATCAGCCGAAATAGATTTTAAAACATACTCCGTCTATTAAGGTTTTTATAATGCAAGAGAAAAGGGGAGAGAAAGCGGTAGTGACAAAATAGCATCATGATACTTAGTTGCAAGATACTTGTGTACCAAATTACAGGAGGATGTAGTTCTTTACAACATGTTGAGATATCTGCGCCATGAGTGCATCATATTATGGAAGATGTCGAAACGTATTGCGTGTATCGCATTGAAAAAGAGAATGAACTTTCCAATCGCCCTAGGAAAAAAGCTAGCAAAATGCAAGAGTAGAAAAAACCGAATCATCTGCTAGTACGGAGGCTCCAAGAGAGAAGTGTAATACTTGTCCACTTTCACAAGATAGAAAAACAAGAACAATTTGGCCATGTTGTAAAAATAATGTGTGTGGTAAATACTTTGTAGTTATCTCCAAAAAAATGTACCTAAGCAACCTATTATGTCTGAAGGTTTGCAATAGTTACTATTACTAACATTTAATATTGACGCTTTATCTTTTTCCAATGTCTTTTCTAATCTTAACTGCAATAAATGTGAAAAGAAATAAAGTTGAAGCTGTTATTTGAAAATGATCACTCAATTTCAACGCAAACACATGAAGAAACTATGGGTCCGATGGACCCGCGCGGCAAGTAGCGATATGCTGACTTCCTGGTAAACTGAGGGATAAAGATTTTCCTTTTTCCCAAAACAGTAAACCACCCATTTATACATTTTTGAATACTTTGGAATAAATCTCACTCTGAAATTCACATTTCTTTTTCCAGGTACAGTAAAAGGAAAATAAAATATAGCTTCTTAAAGTACTCCATAAAATACTATAACTAAATAGAGTAGTATTAAAATTGGAAGAAACCAATCTGCGCAAACCGCATATATACATATATATATATATATATATATATACAGTGAAATTCCCCTTCGCGGACACCCCTCTTACACGGACACCTCTCTTAAACGGAGAGTTTGTCATGGTCCCGACCTGCTCTCATATAGTTTCCATTGTATTAATTCTTTCTTGGAACGCTTTATCTTATTTTTATATCGAGAGTATTGCTATTGCATTTCTCAATAGCACCGCGCGCCAATTTCGCTGGGACTTCCCCGAGTAAACGGGAGATTTACCGACTTTAATCTTTCGGTACAAACGCAGCCTATGTCGTGCATTGCTGCCTGGCGTGAATTAGATACTTCCCCAAGTTGGTCCGGGATTTGCCGTTCTTATTCTTTGGGTGTACGCTTTCGATTAAATCTGTTTTCGATATTAGTCTGATGTCTATGCGGAAAAGACACAGTGGGCGACACATTCATTGTAGAAATGGCTCCAAATATAAACATTCTCACGCTTAAACAAAAAAATTGAGATTGTTGAGGTTTAGAATGAAGAGAAATTAAGTGTAAGGAACTTATGCAAGCGTTTTAATATTGGAAAAACACAAGCTGCAGATATAATCAAACATAAAGAAATCCTTCTAAACAAATGGATGTCGAACAGCAATTTGAATGAAAAAAGAAGCTTTTTGACGGGTGATGGTACGAAAATTGACAAATTGTGTTATGATTGGTTTACAGCAGCTCGGCATAAGGGGATTCTTTTAACAGGTATGCATATGAACTTTTTAGATAAGGTTTTCTTATATTAATGCGTTGATTTTCTTTTCATGTTAAATTCTAAAATAGATAAAAAAGTGAGATTACCAATAGGTTTGTCGTGACAAAAACGCAAAAAAACTTATTTTTTTTTAGGTCCGCTAATACGATGTAAAGCAAGAGAAATAGCCGCTTCTTTGGGACATTCTACATTCAGTGCTTCTTCTGGTTGCCTCAATAAATTTAGAATCCGCCACAATATAGTTTTAAAGCGATTTCGGGAGAAGGAGCTTCGGTTAATGCTGAAGATGTTTCATCGTTTTTAAAAAAATGTCCTTCTTTGATTAAGGTATATTCACCGAGAGATATCTATAATACCGATGAGACAGGCCTGTATTTTAGGGCTTTACCCGACAAAACGCTCACATTAAAGAAGGAAAAATGTGTTGGGGGTAAGTATCCCAAAGAGAGATTTACAATTTTGCATTGTGCAAATATGGCGGGTGAAAAAGAAAAACTCCTAGTCATTGGTAGGGAAGCTAAACCCAGAGCTTTTAAAAACATTAATATAAATAACCTGCCTGTAACTAGGAAATACAATAAGAAAGCTTGGATGACAGGACAAATTATGACAGAGTGGTTGCAAGACCTAGATTGGAGAATGGCTAAAGAAAATAGAAACATTTTGTTATTTTTAGACAATGCGGGATCTCATCCGAAAGACGTTCGCTTAAATAATATAAAAGTATTATTTTTACCCCCTAATTGTACATCAGCTTGTCAACCACTTGACCAGGGGATTACAAAGAATTTTAAAACTTATTACCGAAGTCTAATACTCAAACATCTGCTAGTAAACATTGAAACTGCTGGTACAGCTTTTGAGTTGATAAAGAAAATTACACCACTGGATCCAGTTTATTTGGCAACAACCGCTTGGGACCAAGCAACCAAAGAGACAGTTCAAAATTGCTTCCGCAAGGCAGGATTTAATCATGTAAATATGCAAAGTGAAGACCAGTTAACTGAGGCTGATACATCTGACCTAGAAGATGATTTGCCTCTTAGTGTACTTTCAGATATCCTAAAAAATAAGAATTTATTGAAATTGACGGATAATGAAAACCTTAATGATTTTTTGAACGTAGATGAAGATTTGTATGTATCCAGATTCAAAACAAGAAATTGTAAATCCAGTTGAAATACAAGAACTTTTGGAAGATTCTGATGTCGGTGAGGTTCCAGTGCCAACAGAAGCTATCCCAAATTATGGTAAAGCTATTACCTTGACCAAGCAGCTCAAAAGTGTTGTCGATAATCATGGAGATACAGAGTCTTTGGAGTTTCTTTCTAAATTAGAAATACGTTTTCAAGACGCCATTTTAAAGAAAAAGAGAAGATAAACAACAATATATGAATTTTTGCGTCCTTAAAGTGACTATTCATTTCATTGTTTTGTATTACATGCTACATCTATGTACATACATATATTATACTTTGTATTTATATATCTAAAGGAAATAAACTTTTTTTCTTAAGTTTAAAGTTTCTTATTTATTTTAAAAACATTTATATACATATACGATTTAAATGTCCCAGTTTCTTTAATATATTCATTTTTCGTTAAAACACGATTTTTGTTGTATCTACTACATATTTCTTTTATGCGGACACCCCTCCTGAACGGACATCTTCAGTTGGTCCCGTTGGTATCCGTTCAAGGGAGATTTCACTGTATATATATAACTTTATTTTAATGATACTTTATGCACTAGTTTTATTTTATAATTTAGGTTCATATCTATTCTATAATTGGATGTGCAATGATTTTGTGTATCATCTTGAAAAGTATTATATATTTTAACTTGTAATAACATAAAAATCCAAAGAGATTTTAAAAGGGCATTGCTTCCAAACGTTATTTTGTTGTATATTGACTAAATATTTTTGAAGTAGAGAATGTAGATTGTATGCCATCGTAAACCCCTTTGCTAACAGTATTTATAGAAATAAAATAAGAACTTCTACTACAATAACAAAAATATGAGAATGTTAATCATGTAATAAGTTTTACGTTCTGTGTCAGCAAAATCATATCTACTTTAGATGGAAGAAGTAATGCAAATACTAAATACTTTTTATTTACGTATAATGGTACCAAATAAGTATGAAAATACTAACGTTTATAATCTGTTAATATTACAATGTCAAAATGCAGAAAATTGATTATTTTACGAGAATGTTCAGGAGTAAACATTCTTTTCTTTGGGACTGCTCCTACAACCCGCACTGCTTGGAGATCCCGGCAATCTAACCACCAATCTAATAAAATTGTTTTACATCATTATAAACACATAATTGTTAAAAACTGATATACATACAATGGGATAGCTATGCAACACGCTATATAGTTTTTAAATAAGCTCATTTTAAGCACTGCAGAGTATAATATAAAAAATAATATCTTACAAAATGACTCCTTGAATACCGAACGCCAAGAAACGAACAGGTGATCGGCGGTCGATATTTGTAAGTAGAACTTTACACGAGAAATGTATATCTGTTTCACTCGATTTCATCATGCTATCTCTTTTTAGTTCGTAAATTGGTTTCTGCGCAAGTTTCTTCCGATTTTAATACTACTCTAAACAGCAATTGTCGTATTCATACCGCTTGCCTGACGTATTAACTAACGGAACTCTCCAACGAAAAATTCTTATTTATCGTATTTTTTCTTTATCCTGTTTTACTCTATGTTTAAATATTTATTTTTTTTTGCAGACTTAGGCGCCGTATCGAGTCCTACAGGAGAAGGCAGAGCGATTGTATGCCGCGTTTCGACCAGTCGTTTAACGGGCTGTGCGAGCAGAACTTACAAGAGACGCAACAGTTGAAGCAGCGGTACCTAGACGGTAAGAATAAGAGGGTACCCAAGACGAAGGACAAGAAGCAACAGGATTCTATCCAGAGTAGTGTACACGTTGTAAGTGCTGAGATTTTTATACAAATTTTGTTCGGTTATTTTCGCTCACGTCTGTATAGTTACCTCGGAAAATCGAAATAAATGAATCCGAAAGAGCAAAGGATTAGCAGTGGAATATTTAGCAAAAATTTGTACGATCTTTTAAAATAGAGTGAAATTTTCAAACATACGGCTCTTATTTAGCGATTTGAAAAGTATTTCGTTAATGGAAATTGTAAATAATCTGAAATAATGCGTTTCAAGGTTGAATAATTATTACGTGATATGTAGTGCTGTAACGCCGACGTCATTCGCGATCTAAAACGTAACCTAATGTTAGGGAGCACGTTCAGCGTAGTATTTTTAAGTCAGGAACTAGGCTTACGCTTTTAGAGAACATTTTATGAATTAATGAGTTCCTATAACCAATTTACCATTACTGTAGAACATTGTTACAAATTTTCTAGAGCGGAATTAGTCCTTTTTGAAGTTAATAAATGTTTTAATGCACAGGGAGTTTCTTGAACGTCGCAGCTTGAAAATCGGTTTATAATTTCTAGTAGAAATAATAAAACATTTTTTTGAAATTTCTACAGTAAATATGTTTATGAAAGCCTTCTAAGGAATTGTCAACTATACCCTACTAATTTTAGTCATTATTGCGTCGGAAAATTGGATTAGACTCAGTAATTCACAGGTGTCAGGAAACTCAACCACACACAAATTAATGACTTAAACTCAGTAAGTTTTATTGGTTCTGAATTGCACATTATACTTCGAAGTGGTAGCTTATAATCGTCAAACTCAAACTATTAGAAAGCAAATAAAAGAACATTCAGGAAAGTTTGGTAACCCCTGCAAGCAGTTTATCGACTACAATTAAAACCGCGATTCTGTTTTAAAAGTAGGGCGTGAAGGATTAAAATGTGTGTTTTTGAAGACGTTTATCAAGCAGTGTTAGAATGGATAGGTATGGTCCGTAACAAGAACGTTGCGATGGCATATCCTCTAATTAGACAACAAGCTTTCAAATTCACTGAATCTCTAGGAAGGCGAAGCTTTGAAACAAGCAACGGTTGACTTGATAGATTCTAAAAACAACACGGTGTTATTGAAAAAGTTATCAGTGGGGAAAGCGCGTTAATGAAGAAGACCGCAACGATTGAAGAGATAAAACGATGAAAGGAATTTTAAAAGAGTACGAGACATTGGTTAACGCAAACGAAACGAATTTGGTTTTTAAATGTGTACCCAATAGAATCTTGGCATTTAAAAAGTGATAAAATCCAAGATGTTTGAAAGGTATGACATCGTTGGAAGTTGTGTTATTTTGGCAAAACCCTATGGATGACCAGGGAGATTTTTGAAGACAGGCTACTAAAATTAGATAAACAGATGAGTATGTGCCATAGAAAAATATCTCTAATTATTGACAGCTGTCCTGCACATACCTCTGCAGTTTCAAACATATCCAAAAATATATACATTTTCTAGTTTCCTGCCAAACATGATATCCATACTTCAGTCTATGGACCAGGGAATAATAAACAATATAAAATTTAATTACCGTAAAATGGTGTGAGCGAGAATTACAAATGCAATTGAAAATAACAATTCCATCGTCATTAATCAGACAATTAACCGCCAAGAATACACTGGGCGGGTTGACAAAATGTATTAACCCATGAAGTAAATAAAGCTATTATTAAATATTGCTCCGAAAAGCTGGATTCTGTAAAGTTTCAGAAGATAGGGATCTGGAGGATGAATTGCCGAAATTCTTGTACAACACTGCGAACGTCTCATATTGATAGCAACATTGCACGTGAAAATTACCTTGCCGATGAAGATGTTGTTGCAGCTGAATACGCTTTAATTAATAAGGACATTCTGAGGACTCATACTAGGGAGTCGAAATAGCAACAAACGATGATGATGGGGAATATGGCACGGATTAGTCTGCAAAATACCTGCACGCGACGACACGATTAAAGCTTTTGAAACCATTCGTCGTAAGCTTCGATATTATGAAAATATTGCTGCAAATATTTTTAGTGCTTTGAACAATTACAAATGAAATTTTCTTATAACGAACTTTTACACAGGATTTAGCTACTTTCGTTATACGGAAGTTTGGCCGTAAATGAAAATATTTTTCAATTATCGTAGAAAAAACGTCGATTTCTAAATTAAATTGGATACTAGATATTGAAGAAAGTGTTACATACCACAGAGATTGTAAAATGGTCTAGGAATGATTTTCCCTGCAAAATCGACAGTATGAACTTCTATTCTCTAAGCTTTGCCTCATTTCCTGAACTTATAGAAAATACGGAATTTATCCTGAACATCTACACCCTATTGTGTTTTAATCCCAACTATTATTAAATTGTTGTACTTATACTAAGAAACGGTATAAGTAGTACTCAGTAACAGTCTATTAGACCGCCAAAGTACAAAAAGAATCGACCCACCATCATTACTGTAGCTTCGCTGCACCTGCAACGATAGACGGTCAGAGCGTGCATCCAACTGCTCTTTCGTAAAGCGCGCTAGAGCAGTGACTAATAAAGAGCGGCGAAATCATAAGGTGCTATTGCACGCATATTACAACAAGAACTGTAAGGACGACACGCGTTGCTCGCCATTGTTGCCAACCGCTCTTTACCCGAGCGATCTATGCGTTATTTATTCAACTCTCGGCCTATCTCTCTCGCCGAGGTTCCTGTTCCACCCGAGCAGCGCCCGATGTCGTCGTCCAACGCTAACTTGATCACCTTCATGCCGTACCACAAGATTCAGGAAATTTAAATAGATAAACTGATAATTATCGCGAGCGAGCGGTTTCGGATCTAAATAAATGTACGGGCTGGATAAGTTTCTATGCTTTTATAGCGAATCTCGATCGGTATAAAAGAATATGAAGAAACAAATCTTCCATCTCAGTTTTCTTTTTTTTTCCTTAGAAAATGCTTGGTGGTAGAAATTAAAATTGGCTGTCGTGTTTTGTTCTTAATTTTTCATCTTAACGGTTTTTCTTGCTTGTTTAACCCTATCTACTAAGAAATCGGCATATCGCTACTTGCCGTATGGGTCCACTGAACCCATACAATTTCTTCGTGTGTTTGGATGAAATGAGATGAGCATTTTCAATCAAAAATAGATTCAACTTTATTTATTTCATATTTATTGCATTAATAGGTTTCAGAATACATTTTTTCAGATGATTACAGAGTGTTTACCACACACATTATTTATGCAACGTGCACAAATTGTTCTTGTTTTTCTATCTTTTGAAGGTAGACAAACACTTTCTTTCCTAGGGCAATTAGAAAGTTCCTTCCCTTTTTCAATGCGATGCACGCAGTAAGTTTCGACAATTTCCATAATATGTATGCATTCGTAGCGCTGATATCTAGTTTGTAAAAAACTACAACAGGCCATCTTCGTGTCATGCTTTTCGCAGTATACGAATGTGTCATTTTGTTCTTGTTATGCATACCTCCGGATTATCTCGGATTTCTCTTTTTGACCATCATCAACCTTTTTCTCATGCAAAGTACTAAGTAGCGTTACAAGATTAAGTTTTCTTATTTTCTTTTGATAAGAAATCATTATCATTGTGTCGTTCGTAAGAACTAAATTTTGTGAAATACTCTTTCGCGATTTTTAGGGTCTGTGCAGGAGGCTGGTAATTCAGGTTTATTTTTGCGAATCGTACTATTGTTTCTTTTCATAGCAAATACGAGGGTTGTCTTTTAAATTTTGCATATAAAGCTGGAATTAAACAGTAGATAGCTTGTAGACACTTTATTGTCTTTTGAAGTATTCCCCACGAAGATTAATGCACTTTTGCATGCGTTCGGACCAACTCTGGGGGGTGGTGGATTATTCCACTCGTTTGTTAATACAGTCAAAATTGCCGCTTTGAAGGCATTGACTGCTCCTTCTGACAACAGGAATCTTTGACCACGCAGCCTGTTCTTGACTTTCGGAAATGTAAAGAAATCGTTGGGACTTAGGTCCGCACTATACAGAGGGTGATCCAACAATTCGACGTTTTGTTGCGTTAAAAATTCAATTGTCTTGCGTGCTGTGTGCGACTTTGTCTTGGTGGAGGATGATTCGTCGTTCTCGGCTTGTTTTCAAAGTTCATCGATGACTTGCGGCAAACCCACGGTGGTATGCCAATAGAGGTCTTTGAAATCCTCAGTGTTACCTCAAACTTGCGTATGTTACATGTTGATCTTCGTTGATGATCTTGTGCATAACATCGACGTTTTCCTGAATGAGCGCCGTTTTTGGTGCAACTGCGCTTGGAACGTCGCCAAAAGCAATCCGTCCACGTTGAATTTTCTATACCATCGAGAAATTATTGACTGATGATGTGTTTCATTACCGAAAACACAAATCAACTCGTGCAGGCATCCTTATTAAGATAATTTCGAAAATTATAAAAAATTATAGCGCGAAAATAAAAATTCTCGATTTAATTTAATTTTTTAACTAACTTGTTAACTTTGACATTTGGTTGTAGCTATAACACTACACGTATCGCGCTGAATCTTTGGATTTAGGTCAACTAAAGATGGAGATTAATTTTTAGTACTGGTATTTGATTATTGACGTCCTCTATATCTCTGTATGCAAAACTTAAAAGACATCCCTCGTACTTCCCCAGGCAGATTGTAGGAAGTATGAAAGATATTGCAAATGATATTTCACCTAGAATTTTCAATTTCTTGAACTAAACGCTTCATAAGCTTCTTCTCCTGATTCCTTGCGTTTGCATCATCCTATTTTCCAGCATAAATTTCAAGCTTTCATGCATGGCTTCATACACTAGCATAAATAGACCAACATTTCAGTTCATACCTTCCAGGCTTTGATGGAATATATTGCCTAAAAGAACGTCTTTCCCTGAAGCTTACGAGTTGTGCATCAATGGTTATACACCTACTCAGTACGTCGGCACAGCTACAGCAGCGCATAGTTATGTTATACGAGGTTATGATGGCGTAATTTGGTGTAATAAGGGTATGTAGTTACTGCGACGCGGTTACGGCGGCATGCTTACAGCGGCAATGTTACAACGGCGGTGTTACTGGCGACAAACCAGAGCGGCGCAGTTGTAGCAGGTCAGTTACAGCGGCGCACAGTTGTACTGGACCAGAGTTGCAACAGTGTAGAGTTATACCAGCGCGGTTATAGCTGCGCCGTTCCAGCGGCGAAGTTACAGTTCGTCATAATTTGTTTCAGTTCATCTCAGTTTATTTCAGTTTCCCACCATTCGTTTCAGTGCGCAACAGTTCATCACAGTTTAGGTGTATCTTGCAAATAGGTATTCCATAACTAAAAACGTTCTTGTATTGGTGCTATTTTACCACTGCTCCTTTGTCCCCATCTTTCCTTTGCATCATCAAAACTTAGTTCATCAAGTATGTCTTGAAATCTGTTTTGACTGATTGTCACGCCAAATATTTTCGCCCATTATTTTTGCTCCAAGATTGCATTACATCCGCATTGTGGGATTTAAAAAAACTCTAAAAAATGTCTTTAGCTCCGGAAAATCGATTTCTTCCCAATCTTTCTTTCGGCATTAGAATCATTTCAAGAAGTTTGCGAAAGTAAATCAAAAAAGAAGCTGTGGTATCGATCTTTCGATTTGCAAGACGAGTTGCACAAGTCCTGATTTTTAAATTAATTACTAAAGTATTTGCAAAACTGTTACTTCGGTTTATAGACGACAATGTATGCAATTGTGATCAAGTAACAGGGCATTTAACCATTGTATCCTTTGTCGAAAAAAATTAAAAAATTTAGACTTAATCGATTTTTGTTTCGAGATAAAATAAGTTTGTTTTTCTATATTAGATTCATTTTATTTGGATGTGCTTGCTGTTGCTTGTTGAGATTTTACTTTTTCCAAGATATTTTTCTCAATACGTTTTTTCTTCGTACTATTTCCGTCTTGGAAGTTTTGACGAGTTCATTATCCATTTCTAAAGTTTGTTGCGCCATTTGAAAAAAATCCTCAAAAGTCGAATTACTAATGTTTTCTTGATCAATTTTAACGTAAAGGATATAAAATAATGCAATAGTTATAGTAATGGATCAACACTAGCTAATAGCATTCTGCAAACGCTCGTTCGTTACCGACTGGTTTATAGAATGTAACTCTAATATTATGATATAATCGTTTTCCGGTTGTTTTTCTACTTATAATTACCATGATTTCTGAACGGTCCTATTGTAGTACCCAATGACTGCGTTTACACTTCTGCCTCCTAAAAAAGAGTGTCCATTTAAGCATATGTGAAGAAGCTTTGTTATTTACATCGTGCTATCCATCCACTTTTCTGAGTCAGTAACCGTGTAATGAGTTAGGATTTTAGTCTGATTATCACTATTGTTAGGTTTTTGACTGCATACAAAATTGCTAGTATTAAATAAATATCTCACAATCATTTTAAACGAGAAAAATGATGTATAAAGTTACCTAGAAAGATGTCAAATCCAGTTGGCGACACTGAAAACAAATTGTACTATTGTCATATGACAGTTTTTTTTCCAATATAATAAATTAATTTTTTAAAATCTAAAGAAAAATACTTTTGGTGACACAAATAAATTTTAATAGAACTTCGATAACATATCTTGTTTCTAATGGACACCGATATTTCAAAGCTTTTCAACATTTAAGGTTTTTCTTTATGAAAACTAAATTTGAAAGATGAAATAAATGAAATCAATTGTAGTAAGCGAGGTACAGAGTATGATACAGCATCCATTTGTTTAATGACGTGTCAAAAAAGAAGAAAGGGAATATTAAGATGTTCGATTCTCTTAGGATGAATGTAAAAACTGTGTAGAGCTTGGAAACAGTTTTAATAGTTTGAAATCTGTAATTGTTTCCCTTTAAAATGATGTATGAAATCTCAAGCAATTGATTTTGCAGTCAGCCACTCCAACTAATGCTCTCCTTGTTATTCAAGAAAGATCAGATCGTGAGCAAATAATATCCTGGTGAGGTTCAATGAGATTGTAGTTAATTCAGTTCTTGATAAGTTTTATATCAAATTTTAGACACCTCTGTATCCTAAACATCCGCTACCCTTGTATCTCTTTATCTAGTGTGGTCTTTTAAAACCATATTTTCTCTAAGCTAAAATTGAAGACTTATTATCGATGAAAATGGAAAACTACTACAAATTTTCTATTTTTATAATCAATTCAGTAGAGTTCGATCTTTTACCTTCTGGAAGTGCAAGTCACTGTTAAAACTAACTTAAGTAAAACTCTTCGATACATATACTCAAGCAATGGTGCTGTGCGTATATTTCAATATTTTTTTCATGATAATGTACACGTTGATACCCCGCAAATTTTCCTCCATACTTGTAGACAGCAATAACTTTTCATATGAAGCCACCCACTCCAACTATGTTGCTCTTAACTTATTACTAATTACGGAAAATGAAACAGTCAATATTATGTCCAAATTTCCTTAGAACGATATTGCTGGTGATGATTTAATAGAGTTTTGTCATATACATGATGTTCGTTAGGTTTTTGAAGCTTGTAACTCGATTTTACCTTATTTTGTCAAGTTTTTTGAAAATGTTATCTTCTACCGTTTGCATTACAATATGTTGCTTTATATTATACCACATCACATTGGTTTTGTTCCTGGGAGGTCAACATTACTAATCTCGTTTCTGTATGTTAATTTATTAGTGAATAACCACATATATAAGGTCAGATTGACGTTGTTTACACTAACCTTAATCGAGTCTTCAATGTAATTAACCGCGGAATTTTACTTGACAAGCTATCGACCTTTGGATTGAGCTCTTTCTTGTATTCCTACTCTAATCTTTTGAGTTTATTTCTTCATCAGGTGTACCAGAAGGGTTACAATTAGGGCACTATTGTTTGCACTGTTTATAAACGATCTACTGATGTCTTTATCCTGTCCAGAACTCGCGTATGCCGATGACATAAAATATACTCTTACATTAGATCTCTAAACGATATGGGTCACCTGCAATTTAATCTGGATCATATAGCTAATTAGTGTTCTATTTATTTATTTCATATACCATGTAGATGTGCTCAATACAGAATAATTATCTCAGGATAATTGATGCTGGTGTTTTATTTGACTCCGGATTATATCTTTAATAACGTAACCCTACTTAAAATGCTATACTTTAATTTCATTGGAAGCGAATTAGAATGTACATCTCCAGTTTAATTACCGCATGAAATCTACCTTCAATTGAGCATAGCATCAAGAAGCTTCAGGGCCGTTTTCTGAAGTATCTATCCTTCAACATGGATCGGCAATATCTTAAAATAGAAGTTGATTACGGCTCATTGTTGGGAAAATATTACGTATAGTCGCTGGAATATTGTCGAGATATTTTAATTACAGTTCCTCGTACCAAATCATTGCAGAAATCATCGTTATTTACCATGTGCAGTAATGCAGATGGTTTATACAAAGATATATTTAATCCTGTTAACAAACTAGTTTGATTACTAGTTTTGTTTTGTAATATATTCTTTTTCATGTTGTACTTTATTGCCTACATATACACTACCGTTAATAAGTTTGATCGCAGCTAACATATTGTGTTACACTTAAAATTACTGGGAGAATGTGTTATGGACGGACGAATCGAAATTGGAATTATTCGGAAGTAAATGTCTCATGTTTGTTCGTTGCCGCCCTGGAGAAGGAATCTTAGAGCAGTGTCTTTCAAAAATAGTAAAACACGAAGGACGAAACAACATGGTATGGGGTTGCTTTGGAGGCCTAGAAACTAGATGCGGTACCAACTGGATGTGAATTAATTGGGGGAAGGGTTTATTTATCAGCAAGATAACCATCCCAAACACACCACAAAGGTGGTTAAAGCTTATTTTCAAAACAAATCTTCTGAAGGAGTCCTATCTTTATGGCTGATTTCGTGCTAAATAATCGTCACTTGCAGGAAGTGTTGATTTTCTTCTTTCATTCGAAGAAAACGGCAGCTGAAGCACTTCGCGAGCTCTACAAAGTTTACGGAGATGCTGCTCTAAGTGAAAAAACGTTCTGCGATTGATTCCATCGCGTCAAAGGCGGTGATTTCGGTGCTGACGACCGTCCGCGTGAAGGATAGCCCAAAAGCTTCGAAGACGCTGAATTGGAGGCATTGGTCGATGAGAATCCATGCCAAACGCAACAAGAGCTTTCATCAGCATTAGAAGTTACCCGTCAAGCCATTTCCGGGCAATTGCAGGCATTGTAATGATTCAAAGGCAAGGAACTTGGGTTCCTTATTTTTTAAAGCAAAGGGACGCTAAGCGTCGATGGTTCGCCTGTGAATAACTGCTCCAGCGGTAAAACAGGAAGAGTTTTCTTCATCGCATCGTGACGGGTGATGAAAAATGGATTCATTACAGCAACCCAAAGAAAAGAAAGTCATGGGGACTGCCCAGTCATGCTTTTACGTCGCCGGCTCGGGCAATATTCGCGCTGCGAAGGTTATCTGCGTATTTGGTGGGAGCAGGTCGGTGTTATTTATTACAAGCTGTTGAAATCGAACGAAACCATCACTGGGGAACGGGATCGACTTCAATTGATCCGACAATACTAGCAGAGGAATGAAAAACTGATTCTAGAGTATGACGAACGCTCGGCCTCACGTTGCCAAACCCGTTAAAATCTACTTGGAAACGCTGATATGGGAAGACCTATCCCAACCGCCATATGGCAAAAAGTTGTAGCTATCAATGGCCAATACTTGGAATGATTCATATGTAACTATTTTTTCAGAATAAAGTTGCATGTCCATAAAAAAAACAGCAAGAACTTGGTTGCGCACCTTTTATTTTATCGGAATGTATCGTTTCGCCAATAAAGCATTTTAAGTTAATCAGCAAACGTCTGTCTAGTTTATTTTGTTATTTTAGTTAGTGTAATCAAATTTAAGAACGGCAGTGTATGTGTGTATGTATTTTAGTTTGTCTTGTAGTAGATACTTCCGTTGGACAATAAATATTATTGTTGTAATTGTGAGTTAAAAGGTTACAGTGCCGAGTCACAAATAGACCTGTCAAGTCGGTTGGGGTATCACACCTCTTGCGCATCCTCATAAATAAAAGATAAAGCGTTATACGCAATAATATATAAAATATTCTGAAGCACTTACCCTTCTGTGAAACATGTCGGACTCAATGTGTCCCTTACAATTTTTGCTTAATTTGGATAAAATGCAAATGTGTGTGCTTTGTTTAAAACACTATTAAACTTTTCCATAACAAGATGATTTTCTTGTTTTGCCCAAGATGTTCAATTGTAAGCGTACATCCAGTATTTACAATGGCAAGCAATTAATCATCTTTACCAAATATTTAACATACATATATTGTAAGTATTACAGTCATCTCATATGGAACTCGATCATTTATATCGAAAGTTTGAAACGCTTACGTATTTTTCTTAGCAAAACACTCCTGTGTAATTTGGTTAGTGCTATAGAAAATTATCTCTATATGTATTTATGAGTACGCCCAATTTGCGTTATCTATTAGACGATCCGCAAAAGCTTAGATTTCGCTTCGATCGCGAGATAGCAATACGTTTACTTTACAAAGCGACTGTAGCCTGCGAAAGTGACATAGTTAGGAACTGGTGCAAAAATTTCGTTCGGGAGTTTTCACTTCATTCACGATATAAATATAATGTGGTATATAATACGCAGTAGCTTCCTACAATCCCTTCCATGGAGAAATGAGAGGATTTTTTCTTTCTAATCTCGTATTTAAATCATGTAGGTAAATGACCTGCAATAGTTTTCTTTTGTTTTTAGACTTTTTTATATATGTTTTTGTTCTATATAGTAAGATATATGACGCTGAATGAAAATTAACATTGACTGCTGCAGACACTTCATTACGATTATCCACAATACGGCTTTTAAGGTTAAGATCACATTGAAAAGTCGCCTCATACAGTACAGTAGTACATAGCACAGTTTGTACGTCTGTAAGAACTTAAGTACGTTACCATTAAATAAATGAATTAAAAATATCTAAGAAAAGTCAAAATTTTGGGGACAAGGTTTATACAAGATTCATGGATTATTAAGTTTAGTGGAAAATA
Organism: Trypoxylus dichotomus; assembly: GCA_023509865.1. Taxonomy (NCBI): domain Eukaryota; kingdom Metazoa; phylum Arthropoda; class Insecta; order Coleoptera; family Scarabaeidae; genus Trypoxylus; species Trypoxylus dichotomus. The sequence continues at coordinate 28,951,636 of CM042081.1, forward strand.
TGTTAGTTCGGGGATACTCCGAAGATTCGTCTTATACTTATAATGGAAATTTTTCAACACAAGCTAATCTTGCCAAATGCGATTTCGTTGTAAAAGAACTATAAATTATTTATTGACAATTGACGGAAGCCCATTTTTTACCTTAATTGATCAAATGAGTTCGATAATTAGATTTGTAGAAGTGGAAGAAGGTGAATTCAAATAGATGAATATTAGAGACAAATTTTTAGGATTTAAAAAAAATCTGGATCTAGAATAGCAAACAAAGTATTGGAATCTCTAGGAAAAGTGGGTATTGATATCGGAAAATCCAGAGGTTAAGGATATAATGTGGTGCTACTGTTATGAGCGGTTGTTACTCATGTGTTGCAAAAGAGAATATGTTATACTGGACCAAACGTCATTTATATTCATTGAGCAACACATAACTAGATTTAGCGATTAGTATGAAAGAAATAGAAGCATTTTCTGCAGTCATCGGGGATTTATAAATTTTTTTTATTAAAGTATCAAACCCCGGGATTTATTGGACTTTATTATGAGTGAATCAACAGTTACCTACGTTTATCGGCCGGCCCCAGTGAACCCAAGATCATTTCCAAGATTTCTTTTTTGTTGACTTGCGTTAGAGTTATTGTACTCGTATCCGCAGACTTTTCAAGCAGTTGATATAGCTTTATAATTTTTGCAAAAAAGGAAATTTTCTGATATATAGTGTTTGCAACATAAAAATATTTTAGTAATTTACCGAAAGGTCGAATGAACCCATATAGCTTTTACTATATAAATGTACGTATATATATATATATATATATAAGGTATTGTACTTGGTAGTCAAAGTTTATCCGCCTGTTGCGTAATTCCTCGAATTTAGTAGAACCGGTGAATCCCTTTATCTAGCATGACACGATGGCCTCCTGTAGCTTTTTACAACATGTTAGTTATCGGCAGCATGAATGCATATATATTATGAAGGTTACCGAAACCTCTGTTTGTATTCATTGAAAAGGAGAAGGGATTGCCTAATTGTCCTGGGAAAGGAAGTAACATAATGCAAGGATCTGAAGACAGGAGAAGAAGCCGAGTCATCTACTAGTACGGAGCCTTCAAGAAAGAAAAAGCGATGTAGTACTTGTCCACATTTAAAAGATAGAAAACAAAAACCATCTGCATATTGCAAAAATAATGTGTGTGATGAATACTCTGTGGTTATCTGCAAAAAATGTGTCGAATCAACTTATTATGTCTTACAGATTTGGAATATGTACTACTGCTATCATTTAATATTAGCGCTTCAGGTTATTCTAAATGTCCTTTCTAATCTTAAGCGAAATAAAGTTGTATCTATTGTTATTTGAAAATGATCGTCCAATTTCAGTGCAAGCCCATGTAGAAATTATATTGGTCTAACGGATTTGCGCGTTAAGTAACGATATACCGATTTCCTAATAGACTGAGGGTTAAAACAACTAAATCTTACTCGATGGGGTAGTCGATCAAATTCTTTGATGGCGGTTGAAGTGCTTTATTTCGAAAAAAAGTGAAGTCATTGATAAACATTGGCTTGACTGCTAGCGAAAAAGAAAAGCGCCATGAAACCAGGGGAATTCAGAAAATATTAAATTCATATTTGTTCCTACAATTTGCCCAAAAATTTTCACAGAATTGAAGATGTCATCAGAGTTGCTACAATCATCGGAAGTAGATTTGGGTTGCTAATAATAAGGTAATAATGATGTTTAATGCAACAATGAAGCTGTAAAATTGGCACAAAAGTGAGACGTTCCAATAAATATCAAAGAAAAGATGAATACGAATTAACTAAAACTCAAAACAAGTATTTTACAGTTAATGCTACCTCATTTCCTTCGCGATAATTGCATCGTAATTGTGTTCTTGTGACAAGTTCATATTTATGTTACAACTGTGATTTTTTTCAATAATTAGCTTTTTATACCGCTATGAAGGTTAAAATTAATGAGAGCAACGTTAGTTAAATTGTGAACGAATATTAGCCTCGTTGGATGGTGTATTTACCACGTATAGAATGTTTATACTGAAGGAAACCATTTATGCGTTAAGAAAGTAACAAAGTTTACCGCTAAATTGATGATTGTTTTATAAATTGTCTGTTTTTTTAACGAATCGTTTCTGATAGTTAATTCCTTCGAAGTAACTACATGAGCCCAATCCCGTAGAGTCAAAATCCCAGTAAGTCGCAATTACTAGATTCTTTCTCAAATTTTACTCCTACTAAATTTTTAGATTATTGTTTTGATGATTTTTTTTAATTCATTGGATAAAAATTACTTCAGATCGTTCAAACAAGCTTTTGCATAGTAATCTTCGTAGCTTCTACGTTACACGTTAGTCTGTATATCTTTCCCTTTTGGTGAAGAAGATTTACAACTTGTTTCTTCATCGTTTAGTTAGTAACCCGAATAAAACAAGTACATGTGCGTCCAGTTATGGTTCATCTGATAATATTGAGCGGCGACTGTTTATTGTATAGAATGCATCGTTTTGTTTCCCGGATAGCATACGTTAACCTTACCATCTGACTTTTCAACACTGTTTCGAATATTCTATTTTTTCTTGTCAATTACTTATCAAGAGAAGCTTGTAGCGCGCAGGACATGGCTAAGTAAACGGAAATAATGCCTGATTACTGTTATATATTCAAACGCACCACTTGCGCTAAAAAACTAGCGATAATCTGTATTTATTTTGTGAAAAAATAATTTAAAACATTTGTATGAAGATCTCCAGCGTACGTTCAGTTTAACGACATTTAAATTTAAATTTGTTGGTGACAAAGGTCGAAAACAATGTAAATTTATAGTTACATTCACATGTAACAAAGGATGCCCTAAAAAGGTGACAGGAAGTTATATACATGGCAGTATAATTTATGCGTCCTTTGATTTTGAATGTCCAAACAACTAATCGGGCTTTTATATAGAAGTGAAACAGGGGATATATGGTCTGTATTACCTAGTACATTACCTTATGATTTGGCGATTCGTTCAAAGTTTGCTCGGAATGTAAAATGTTTATTATTCACCATAAAATAGTACACATTTTATATGTTATTAAACTTCCTTTCGTCATAATCCTTTTTATTTTTATTTTTTAAAAAATACCTTCTAATTTTTTCGTCATTTTCTGGGAATATATCCTTTTAAAATAACAACTGTTGGCTTCGAAGATGTGTCAGTGAGGTTTTTTAAGACATTACATACGTTAGATAGTATCTCAGACTTTCACGGCCGTTTCTCATAGTCGTAACGGTTGTCAGGTTTCGCCGTATCACTAGGTTTTTTGTCCCTGATGTTTCGCGAACAACTGCGGTTCATATTTTGCACAGTACCTTTGAAAATGCGAACCGCAGTTGTTCGCAAAAGGTCAGGGACAAAAAACCTAGTGACATGGCGGAACCCAACAACCGTTACGACTATTACATATACGTATTTTCACTTTATGGTTTAGATTCACTAAGTTTCTGAGCCAGGGTAAAAGAAGTGTTATACAGGATGAGGCATAAATATCTCCCACATTTTGAAGAGGTATAAAAAAAATGATGAAAGTAAATGGCGGCCGTCGTTGTTAATGGATTGCTGGGGTCGTTTACTGAAGTTTACCATCATTCTCCGCATTAGTCAAGGCGAAATAACGTGGATTTCTTGTCGGATTCTTTCCTTCAATTCCTTTGGTATTTTGATCTCTCTCAATTTGAGGTGGTGCAACGTTAACTGCGGCTAGTGATCGGTACGTTAAAATGTTGGTGACGTTTCTACGCATCAAATTGGATGATGTGAATACGGAAAATGTGTGGTTTCAACAGGACGGGGTAACAGCTCGTCTACTCGTGGTGGTGAGGAAAATGTTTCCTGGCCGTTTGATCAGTTTAAGAGGAGGCGTGAAGTTGCCTGCACGGTCACCCGATTTAAGTTCCTGTGACATTTTCCTTGTGGATAGCTAATATAAAAGTTTTTCAACGTTGACCTTCATCTCTTGAGGAATTGAAGGAAAGGATCCGACAGGAAATCGACGATATTCAGCCTCAATTAACGCGGAGAGTTAATTTCCGGGAACGTCTTCAGCAATGTATTGATAACAACGACTTAATATAATTTAATATAATTTTTAAAATACATTTAAGAAACTACATTTTATGTTCTTTTCAAAAATATATTTAGTTTCTTTTTAATAAATTTCTTTATACCTCTTCCAAATGTGGAAGCTCCTTATGCTCCACCCTGTACATTTTGAGCATATTCCTGATCAATTCTGCAAACGGTTTCTTACGATAATACATTAATTGATTCTTTTTGAGACTTCATCTCCTCCGAAAAATTAATATTTCTACAAATGAAAATCTGGTAAGTGAAGCATTATTTGTTATAAATTTCTTTAAATACGGGAATGGCTCTAATTCAGTTATCAAGAGCCAGGGTTGACAAAAATAGTTAAAACGTTTTTTTTTGTTTATTTTAAGCATTAAAATTTATTTTGTTAAGTATTGCAAGTATGGATTTTTTTATTAGCTTATTTAATGCGTAAACATCGCAAACATTGGAAACAATACTCTTTAGTCTGTGTAACATTGCACATATATAACATAAAATATAAAAAAAATATCAATATATATTTACGTAAACAGTATATCTTATTAAGGTAGCTGGGTCAATTATTGCAATTATTACAGTACACTAGGTACTGCATTTATTTGTTGTAGTTGTTTGGGCTATTTCCATCATTTATTGAACTTATATAGTCTGACGTTTCGGCAATTCGTCTACTGTCGTCTTCAGGGTATAGCCCTGAGAAAGGCTGTTCCTTGCCAGATTCATCATACCTTCGATGAATTTTTGTCTGACGTACGTATTTGTCTGCCCTATTTTTTATTGATGAAACTTGTCGTGTATGGGGATCGAACTGGATTTATTTTTCCTCAAATTTCGTATTTTATCTGACTTAACCACTAAGCCTATTAGCTTCGTAGTTAAGCCAGGTGGAAAACAAATCTAGTTCGATCCCCATACACCACAGGATTCATTAACAAAAAAATAGAGAAAACAAATACGTTAGATAAAAAATCATCGAAGGTATGATGAATCTGGCAAGTAACAGTCCTTCCCAGGGCTAGCCTGAAGGCGGTAATTGACAAACTGCCGAATCGTCGGACTACATAAGTTCGACAAACGATGGAAATAGTCCAAACAACAACTCTTAATTATGAAGAAGTGATTAAAGCAATAAAAGTTGTCAGATAGCAGAGCAACGAATATTTGATATAGAGTTACATTCAGAAGAACATGACAGATATGGAAAATAATAATTCCAACAATAATAAAAAAATAGTAGGATGTTAAAACTATCCTGAACGATTCTCCACACAGTCACTGTTATGCATACGTGAGTACATCTGTATATTTGGACGAGGACAATTGTATCTTTACGACATTATTTCGTGAGTGTTCCACTTCATAATTAGATATAAGAACCAAATCGGAAAATGGTTTTATAAATCTTTTCCATATCCGAAATCCATGTACGTCCAGTGGTTCAATTAGAGTTGTGGTTTCCTTAAGTATTGTTAGTATTTCAACGTCTTTTTAAGAATGAACCATTGCTTTCAAAGATTCTAAAAGTATAGTGGTTTTTGACCCAGTTTGGTTAAGTAGATATTAACGAACCAAGTATTAAATGAGTCGGTAGCTAGTTTTCCTGAAATTGATGGTTCCGGGCCGAAATAGAGTTTGCTGTACTTGGGGGACTAAACTTGCCATTCGGTTCTTGTAACACTAAAAGTGATAACGATACAAGTTTACCTAATGCAGATATTATTGACAGAATAGCGTAGCTGTGCGTAATTGAGTTGAATGACGGGCTCAATTTTCTTTTTGCATTCGAAAGCTAATGGACGCTCAGCATGTATAGTAGAAGCCATACATTTGGAATCATTGGACTCTTTCCATAAATCACGAAACTATTTTTATAGTGCAGAAACTATTTAACAGAAAAATTCCTTTTTGCAGAAATTATAGCATTACCTCCTACTTAGAAAGGTCGTGAATACGTCTACACTACCGCCCATTTACATACGTATATGGAAACCACTATATATATTTTTTTTAATTTGAATTGAAATATAGAGTTGGTGTTGTTAATAATTATTTGACATAGCGAAAAGAGTGTTTAACAACGAAACATTTTCGGGTATTTTTATAATCTATTTCTTGAAACCGTTTCGTCTTACATTACAAAGAGTTCTTTCCTAGAATTTATCTGAATCGGATTACAGTACGGATTAATACAGTTCCAGCTCCAGCTATCGGAAAATGTAGACTAAGGCAGATGTCGTAAATGCAAATTAGGTTTAAAAAAGTGTATTATATTAGGGTATTGTTCATGTAAACTGCGCCATAGATCTATTAAAATACAATTGAAAAATAATACAGGATGTTAAAATATTTATGTATATTTATACTTTTTATAGTCGTTTCCATATACATATATGGATGATAGTATACCTTAGCACTGCCGTAATTTAAAAAAAAGACTCTGGAAAGTGGTTTCGAGTCCACTGGAGCCAGCCGCTGGACGCAGGATTAATTATTTTATACCGGGTGAAAAGCTGCGAGCTGTTGATTGGATTCTGGGCAACTGGAAAGTCAGGGCTGCGCATGTCAATGTATATTTTGTAAGACAAGTTTCAGACCCATCTAACGACAGAACATCGTTAGCAGTTTAACCGCGAAACTTAAACGGATTATATTTTGTACTTCTGATCCATTTTCTTTTAGTTGTAATGACAAACTACAATAAAATCCACTTGAAAACGTGGTTAAAGGTTTTCATTGAATTTTATTCATAGTTTGTGATGACATCTAAAAGAAATGGCATTATAAAACAAATATCTACAAAGATACTTATGAATAAAACAAAAAGAACAGCAAACAAGTGTTTTATTTATAGTGTATTATGTAATATAGTATGTACAACAAAATAATCATGTTTTCAATTTCTCTTCCTCTATTTTATAGCTGCTTCTTGCGTTCTATCTGTGGGAGATGTATATATTTACCTTATATATACCGATAATATTAATTTAACAAAGCTATCCACAATTAATATGACTATAATTATGAAATGAGAATGGAACATTTACAAGTACATAAGTTTTCATTTTCTAAGTAAATCCTTTTTTGTGTAAAACCACTGAAAAAAGGGACATGCATATATTACATACATAAGTAAGACTACAATTACTCACATATCTAGGCAATCTTAGTCGACCTAAATCTATATTAATAAAAATATATCGTTTAAAGATTTCACAATTTTTAATGGTAGGCATATAGTTACCCAGTTAATATATCTAACCGCATTTGATTCGATAGAATGTGAGAAGTGGAAATGCTCTGGTAAAAACTGCTTCGCTTTCTAAAAACATTCTCTTCTTTGGTAGGTAAGAAGTTGATGGTTGTTCTAAAATAGCATTAATAGATATCAAACATAAATGGAATGAAATTGATCTTTATAAAAGTACCTGACAGTGAGTGTTTCTTTGGTCAAACTTTTCCTTAGGCTCTCATTTTTTGAAATATCACTAGTGGTATATCATGGAACCCATACTTCATACTGGAACTACTTAAATAAAGCCCAGTCGTGATGTGAATTAGGAAAACGATGCAGAACAGCTTCTCCTTTTGTTATACCATGAACTGATTAACAGCAGATTATAGTAATAAATAGAAAAAAATCAATAAAAAACTATTAATAACAACACATACGCTCTGAGCAAATAATATGCCTGGATGAGATTGATTATAGACGAAGACGCAGACCAAGATCGATACTCGACAGCAAAAATACATTAGCAATGCTAACTGGCACCAACCGACGCTGACCGAATACTAACATAACCCTAACCTAATACCTTAAAAATATCACAGTAGATAAAAACATAATCTGTATTTTAGGTAAAATTTTACAAGAGAGCGCCCCCGGGCGACAGCGCTGTCCTACTAATTCTTCAACCAATCAAAATGTGGCAATGTATTACCAATTTATGATAACTGGCATTGTGGAAAATGAGTCGAACACCGGCTTTACTTGAAACCAGTAACGCATGTCTAGTGGTATGCCCCTCCACCTCGCAGTAATACGGAATTAGGGCTTCATTGAATCGATTCAAATTGGAAAGATCGACGTCAGGATACGATTTTGTAGTAGTAGTTAAACGAGGCTAGAGAATAGCGTTAGACAGAGCTAGTATACTGACACACAATCGTCCTGCAAAATAGCACTTTGTTAACTTATAGAAATCTTATTTCATCCTCTTCTTACAACCGCCATCAAGATGTCGGAAGTGCGCTCATGGTATAGTATGTGTATACGTAGTTTTTCTAAAATAAAATAATGTCAGAATGAACATGAAACCATGCAGACACTGTAAACTGACTTTAAAAACAAATGAAAACGGTTAATCCCCATTGCCGAACAAATTGATAAAACCTATACAACTTTACAAACCGTAGGTGGGGAAATGCTGATTACATATCTTTTAGCGCACAATAGTTGTTGAAAGTTTATTCTCAACACTATTAAAGCCGCCTGAGATGAGGATATGTTGAAAGAAAAAATAGGCATTAAACACCTTACATTTATGAATAAATCAAACAAATTCTTATGCCTGCGTGAATATTTCAATCGTCGTCATTTTCTACATATCCAACTTATATTTACAATAGGTATTGCGAGGTATTAAAATAACCCATACATAAGCAGCGTATAACGGAAATGAAGTTGATTAGAACACGTGTTTCCAACACACACAAAAAAAACGAATAGAATACGTAACGTTAGCCGCCTTCTTATACTAGCTAACTGCCTAATTATAAGCCTACTAGATACATGCATACATCGCATTTATCCACATGCACATAATGCGTACGTTTACCGTACAAATTCACAATCCTCGTGGAAAGCCGGCGATACTTGTTCGTTACTCTTCGTCGGATTTCGTAGAATCAATGTTTGTCACCGCACAATCAAGTGCTCTGGATGTATTAGTACGGTAAAGCTACCCACACAAAGGCACCAACTTGTACAATCAGTACAATCACTATTAGTACTATCGTGGAAGTATGTAATGACTCCAACGACTGCATGCAATGATGCACGGTCAGCTTTGATGTACAATATATAAATTGTTTGATAGATGAAAGTAAATATACACCGAAAACCACGAATCTTTGTAATTACGTCATAGCTGGTTAGCTGGTTATGGCGTATATTTAAGTAGCTACGACTTATGTTATACACTTCTATCTCGCTTGTGTATACATCGGAAGCATACGTATGTACTTTTATATGTAGCGCTTGTCTGCACTTCATCGATGAAACAATGACGTAATTACAAACTTTCGTGAATTTATCTGTAGTAGAGATTTTCTAAGTTCCATTGCGAAGTCATAACGTCGCAAAATTGCTTATAAAAAAACTTCTTAATGCAAATCATCTGTGTAGTTATACTTATATATGTGTTACGTGCAGATTCTGGGTTTGTTTTAGCTTTTGTAGGTAATTTAATGCATTATAATAATGTTAATTATATAGCTATGCTTAGCTATATAATTAACATTGCAACTTCTTCCCAATAATTAATACAGAATTTTTTATTCATGCATTTTAATTAATTCCGATATAATTAGGCATTAGTAAATTTTGCTACAAACTGGAAATTTTTGATTCATTTCTCTTACGTTAATTAGATCTATAGGTATATTCCTTTGATACATATTTATTTTTTTGAAAAATAAGATTATTTAAGTTTTACTCATTAAGTACAGTGGAACTTCTATATAATAACTCTCTGTACTGTTACTACCTGTTTATAATGGCTTACTTTAGGCGGAACAAAGCTACCCCAATGCTTTCTAATGAATTTTGTTTTCTATATAATACCCAAACTACAAGAAAACCTTCTATTTAGTGGCCTTTCCCAAATATAGGTGACCTTACCTTACGAATGTATTACGTTCACGAATTGTTAACATATTCGTAAGTTGATTCCATAGTGCCTAATAATTAATTATCGTTGTTACGTTTCCCCATTTTTTTATTGGCATTTGAATCACGAACACAGTTCTTTACCACTTTACCTTTACCGAGAGACTAACGTCTAAATATCAGATATATGTGCACAGACGTACACTGTCGTCCAATAGTCTGGAAGCAGCAATAGATTTTAAAAAAAGTCTGAAACACAGCAAAATTTTATGGTGATTATTAATGAATTTAAATAACATAAGTGACTGTCGTTAAATAAAAACAAATTAATTCAAAGATAATAATATCTATCCATTATTTAACTATTTTCGTCGATATTACCTCCTTTGGCTCCTTGGCTTTAATAACTGCTGCTCAAATTTTAGGCATTTTTCGGGGCACCTCACGTTAGTTTGTTAACATGCTTCCTGTAAGTATTCCCATAGTTGTTGGGTATTCTGAGGTTGTCGCTGTCTAGCCCTTCGATCAAGCTCATCCCATAAGAGCTTCGTGTGTGATAATTGCAGACTTTGAGGAGGTCAAACAATTAATTTTAGTTAATTTCTTTCTGCTTTCTTCTCTAACAAGTTCTTACAGATTCGAGCCATATGTTTGGGGTCATTGCCTTGCTGAAACACAAACGGCTTCCACACGCAATAACGTGATATCCAAAATAGCAGAATACTTTTTTCCGCATTGTACCACGAATTTTCACTAAATCACCCGTAACTCTTCCAGCAAAACAACCCCATACCATAACACTACCACATCCGTGTTTGACAGAGGGCACTAAGCAAGCCTCACTGGCTCTGTCACCTGGTCGTCTACGAACAACAACACTGCGATGCAAATAACTGAAATTTGGACTCGTCGGTCCATAAATCTGTTCTAATCATTCACTGACCAGTTTGCATGTTCTCTTGCCCATGTTAATCGTTTCTCTTTATGCACGCGTTTTAAAAACAGTCTTTTGCGGCCGATGCATCCCCTAAACCTGCTATCAATAATCGCCTCTTGGCGGTGGTAACAGGAACATTTGTTCGTCGTTGCCTATTAACGCGCGTTGCGATATTCGGTGCCGTTAGAGTCGATCTCGTTTCGCTCCAGAAGTCACATGTGGCCGCCCAATTCGCCTTTTATTAAGATTTTGTCATGTCTCTCTTCTCCAGGCCAATGTATAATGCACACCTTTCGGTAGAGCAATTTCTCTGTCGGTATATTCTTCGTCGCGAAGAGTACAAATAGTACTACGGTATTTTACGGTCAACTGTCTGCGCTTTGACATTGCACGTTCAGTACTTTACCAAACTGTTACAATTGCGCACTGATTTCAAAAGACTAATTCCACACAGGAAAGCGATAAGACACTAAGGATTAATACCTTTACCACGTGCACTAAATGATTATTGAAGTAGTACTAAATCGTTTGATCGAATGTAATTACTGCAGGTGTCCTACCCCATCCTCGTCAAACAATAGTCGTATTCTTGGAAAAGAACAATAAAGTGTATTAGGGTGAAATTTATACCTAAGTTTCTGAACTTTACGGATTATGTGTAACAATTTTATAGTTACATGCAATAGTTTGTAATGGGGATTAGCGAGTTCGTGATATGCCTACTAGTTGTCTTATTTTAAAGGAATTTCACCTTCGTTCCAAACTTATGGACGGTGGTGTATGTTAACGTTTTAGTTAAAAATGAGTGTCTGTCTATGAAAGAAAAACTTATAGTTATTAAAAAAATTGAAAGGAACTATACGACTGGGTATACTGAAACAGTTTGGAATCGCCGCCAGTACTGTTCAGTAAAATAAAATTGTGATTCTATTGGCAAAAATTATGAAGATTACGGGCCAAAAAAGGATGTGAATAAAACAGTGCTTCGATAATTTAGCATGAATCATCTTCAATCTTATATCAGAGACATTACTAAAAGAAAAAGCTCTTAAATTCGTAAAAGATTTTGGTAATACTGATTTTAAGACGAGGGAAGGATGATTGTATTCTTGGAAAAATCATTATAGTATTTCACAAGTAACTATGGTGGTGAAGAAAGCATTGAGAAGTGACATTTCTCTTAATAAAGAAATATGAACCGAAAGCCATTTTTAGTGCCGATAGAATCGGTTTGTTTTTAAGTGCCTTTCAACCTTCTTTTACAAAAATAAGACAGTTTTGGAGTAAAAACTAGTCAAGAACGGGTAATATGGATGGATCACAACAGCTGCAAATTCCATTAATTGACAAAACTTAAACTCCCTGTCTGAAGGATCATAAATCATTCGGGGTGGATTACGAAGGTAACAAAAAGTCATCAATGATGAGCAAAACTTTTGAAAAATTGATAATGGTAATTGATGATGGAAAGACGAGAACGAAAGGTTCTCCTGATTGTTGATAACTACCTTGCTTATCTTCATTATTTAAAAGAAAAATATAAAAGGATCGAATTGATATTTTCCTTCTTATTTAACTTCTCAGCTTCAGCCAATGGACCAGGGAATAATCAAAACATTCAAAGTTTGTTATCTCGAACGAATGATAAACATTCTTATTAGCAATACGGAGAAAGGAGTAATGCAACACAACTTAATAAATTTGAGAAGTTGCAGTACAGAAGTAAATTTCGCGCACACTCAAAAGATGAAGTAAACTACAGTCAGTCATTGTGGTGGATTTGTAAAACATTACGAGATAATGCGATATGAACGACACTACCAGCATGAGGGTCGACTTTTAAATTTTACATATAGAGCTAGAATAAAACACTAGATAGCTGTTAAAGACCTTATTGTTTTTCCGTTTTGTATCCTCTACGAATTTTAATCTACTTTTGCATGCGCTTGAATCAACTCTAGAAATAGTTATGAAGTGCTTGAAAGAACTCATTTTACAACGTCTTACATTTTGACGTACTACCAACTATCAAAACCACAAAATACTAAATCATTCTTTTGGTTATTATACAATAAAGAGATACATCTCTATACAGTGTTATTGAAATGTATCGAAACATATAAATCGAATACCCTGTTTGTTTTTGTTGTTATTATTTTGAATCATTCTATCAATTCTAATAAAGTTATGCGGAAGTTTTTTTTTTACCTTTTGCGTTCTGAAATTATTTAGTTTTTAATATTCCAGGTTATTCAATTTTTTTAATTTAATTTTAAGCCAAAAATTGTGTGGTTGCTTAATTCAATTATTTTTCAATTAGTTATAAACGATCGTGGATATACGATAATTGAAATTATTTAGAATCCTGATACATTGTTTTTTTGGGGCACGTATGTCTCGAAACAATCGACAACCTTGGACAAAATGTGTATTACGAAAGAAAATATTAAACATAAACATCGAAAGAAATGTTGTTGCTCAGATGTCCTTAGCCAGACAATAACAAACAACAAATATAATTGCCTCAAACATTGAAGCTAGAATGTAGAAAATCATAACACAAGGTTGGATGGGAGATTCAAGTGTAATACATACATCGCCGCTCAAAACAAGTTCCTAACGCTTTAGTTTCAGACGGTTCCGTAAAAAAGTTATAGCTTTGCTCTGAAATGTAAAGGGCCATGAAGAAATCAAACAGTTTTTAATGCCATTATTAGTATTAATATTATTAATATTCCATCTTTTTATATTAATAAATAATTTATTCATTCAATTATTATTTCTTCGTATAATTTGTACAACCTCTGAGGAATTTTTTATTTCGTCAATCAAAAAACTTATTGTGAAAATTAAGATTTGCTGTAAAAACCTACGATGGTGATCGTTTTTATTTGGAACTTGTGCATGACAACCCAACGTTGATATAAATAGTAGCAGGTTTACTACAAAATCTGTTTATCTACTGGTATACGGTGAACTGGCGCTAATCTGTACGTAAACTATATATTGCTTTGTGGAGAAATAGTAAGAATCATAAAAATTGTAAACATCAAAAATAAAAAGACATTGTATGGTCTGTACACTGAACAAAAATTACAAAGGAGTACGAGCAATAAAGTTAAAACGTCAAACAAAAGTAAAAAAAACCTATATATTATTGTAAAGCATAACACTTAATACTTTTTAATCTAGAAAGTGACCGGAGATGCTACTGTAACGGGTACAGATAAAAACAACAATATCGCAGTCAAATTCTAAAATATTTTTGTATTTTTTAATTTCAGTCTTTAACGGAAGTAGAAATAAAATTTTATTATGAAACCTGTCAAAATATCTTTAATATATATTTTTGTAGTGCTTCAGCATTTGCTAATTTTATACGATTAGTTACCTACTTCCCGTAATTGTAGCAATCCTGAGAACATTTTCAATTCTCCGAAAAGTTTTGTGTAAATTCATTAAAAATGTTCTAATCTTTTTTCAAGTCTGTTGGCTTCATCTCGCTCTCCCTTTCTATTAGTACTCAAGCTATCTAAATCATATATACGAAGGCCATTCGAAAAGTAAAGAATGTTTTTTTCTGTAGAAATTTTTATTAGATGTAATTAAACGAAACTGTATTTTACAAGAAGCTAGACACCCAAGCTACTTTTGTATGTAGTATTTGTTCAGATTTAGGCACTTGTCATACGGTTTTATCAGCCTTTCTATGCCTTCTGCATATTCAGTTATCGCTAAGTTGTTGAACCGCTGATTAACGGCTTCTTTAAGTTCATCATCACTTTCGTAGCGTTATCCACTCAAAAAATCTTTCAATATGGGGAGAATAAGTGAAAATTGCTTGAGGCTAAGTCCGGAGTGTATGGCAGATGTTAAAAAATTTCCCACCGAAACTGCTGAAACAAGTCCTGTGTCACTACCGATGTATGCCGACGTGCAATATCTGCATTACCTAGCGGCTGACAGTAGGCCGCTACATTTATGGTTTCACCTCTAGGCATCAGTTTCTGGTGTGAAATGTGATACCTAAGTCTAATCACCAGTGACGATGCGATTGAAACTACATCACCATCCTTATTATAGCGACTGAGAAATGTCAATGCAGCTACCATTCGTTTGGTTTTATGTACGTCTCACAAAATGTGAAGAACCGACCTGGCACACACTTTATTATATCTATAGCCCAGATTTGCACTAACAACACGGTTCTTGAAATTTTTGGAAACAATGAGTGCAGTTCCCTAATTGTGAAACGCCTATTTTCTTAGATTTTTGTTTCAATCCTAGCATTGAGTCTGTCAGTCACCATTGAGGGACGGCCTGAGCGATCTTCATCGTGAATATTCTTCCGTCCGGCATTAAACATGATACACCACTTCCGAACTGACGCTTCGTTCACCACATTACCGTAAACCTCAGTAATCTGTCTATAAATTCCGATGGGTCGGATTTTGTGAATATTTATTAATAGATTAATTCACATAGCGAAAGGAATATTTAACACCGAAAAAGAATCATTCCCCACTTAGTACAGCATTTTTCTGTAAGATTCTGAGATAACCCTCTTCACACAGGATTCCTTCTATTTTTATGAGGTGGTACAATTGTAGGCGGTACCATGAAAACAACCTCAAATCATTGCACTACTTCTACAATATTTCACAGTGATAACAATACCTTTAGTATTTGGGCAATTTATGCCATTGAATACCCTTCACCACGCAATATTATAATGGCCGAACGTTTTTCAATTGATATTCCTTGCCGTTTCGGCATTTTTAACTACAATCTTACACGATAACAAATTTTAAACTGGGGTTTTATTCAAAATACTTGCATACATTTTCGTGTATTTTTATCATTTATTTCTTGAAACCGTTTCGTCCTTCATTACAAACAATTCTTTCCTAGAATTTATCTGAGTCTGATTACAGTATGGAGTAATATAGTTCTAGCTCCAATTGTTTTAAACCTTTTACATAAGAACAAATATCGGTTGCACAAAATTAGCACATCCCAAGAGCTATTACGGCGATTATTACCGTCGCATGGAATTTTGCGATATATGATGAGTAAATATCACGATAACGAATTATTTTTCAATAGCATTTTATTTACGGGTGCAAAAATATTTTACGTTTATCATAATCGCGGAAATGTTTGTTATTGGTCGCGTAAAAACCTATATTTTAATACACCAACGCAGTTTCCACAAAAAAAGGGGGACATCTAATAAATAGTTAATTGTTTTTACAATTTGTTGGTTTGTTTATAGTTTTACATTTGTTAGCAATTATTACTTTTGAGTTTAACTTGTTATATTTACTAATTCTTCATTTATTCTAATAAGAATTTGTTATGTTTCATAATTTTATTTATGTTTATTGTTTTTATTTGATATGAATTTTTATTCAATTTAGAACGTTTAATATTATTTCACTTTGCATGAGGCTATGATGAATTCTGACTGAAATCTGTTATCAGTTACATTATCCGAAGCTTTGGTATACATACCTAGAGATAAGTATGAATAAAAAGAAATCAATGCTACATATCGCAGTTTATTGCGCCTTTTCGTTATAAAGTGAGTAATGTCTTATCATTTCCCTTTTCACTAATACAAATGTAACGTTGGATTTACTATTAGTTTTACAAACTTCGTATATCGTGTTTACAATAGCTCATTTAGATAATTGGCTATTAATCTATTATTCATATCATCAATAGCTATATAAGCGTGAGCTTTAGCGAGAAAACGAATATCACGGTCATTTTATTTCGACTGAGCTGTGACGACTCGCCGAATGTTAACAAATCTGTGCTGCGACCTCGTGGTTATGTTCACCTACAGTTGGAATCCTTCCCATTTTCAGACGCCCAGAATGCAGTTCACAGCTTGCAGCTTTTCACCCGGAATGTTTTCGAAACGAAAGAATTTTATGCACACGGTGTATAAAATACAATAAAACAAGTTCCTGTTATTTTGGAAATCAGTCTTATGTACATTAATTGCTGAATTCAAATTATGTGCCGCAATAAATATAAACGGCATTTGGTTTCATAACATTTCCTCTCTTGTACACCCGAGTAACAACCGCTCATAAGATTAGCACTGGCACATACTTGTCCTCTACATCTGCTGATATGAATACCCACTTTTTTTCTACATTGCGTTTACTTAGAAACAAAACCTACATGACTTCTTTTACTTATGCAACCCATTTGCAGTGTGGTAGTAATCAAAAATAAAATTCCTGTATAGATTTTCATTTACACATTGACATATTGAATAAAATTAGATAGGTTAGGATATTATAAATAATTATAGGTAAGAAATACAAGAACATTTGCATTGTAAAAACTGTTTAACTATGAAAACAAACAAAATCAAGACGTATAATAATATAATACCACAATATGACACTCGAGCGTATAAAAATCAACTCTCAAATATTGGCTTTGTGGTTTTCTAGTCAGAAATGTTAGGAATATTTAACCGTTGGCAATGTATTATTTATAGCTTGTTACGTCAGAGATCATGTGGGTTTCATTTTTAAGTAAATGCACGGTATAGATTCCAATATTTTGTCTGCTATTCCAGATACATTTTGATCTTTATTTTTAAAAACCCTAATTTCTATCTAATATACATCTTTTTGAATTCGTCTTCTTCCAATCCTATATATCTCATTATCAAACTTATTTGGTTGATTTTTGAAAGATTATCGGTATGTCTACAATTAAGGAAAAAAAGTGGATTTTTATCAATTCTTAATAAGTACGATGTTTTCTTTTACTAAACGGCATTACCATTTTCTGGGTGCATACACCAGAATTGTTGTGTACATTGCAGTAATGAGTTGAGAAGGAAGTATTTTTCGTGTCTTTTGGGAATTTAGCTTGAGACTCGTTTATCTTTTTATTTCATCGATTAGATTCAAGTTTTTGAAGTTAGCTTTATCGGAAGGATGTTTTTCTGTATTTATACCTTCTAAAATTTATATACACTACCGTTCATATCAGTTCGGATACACAAATAAATTTACAAAAAAAAAAAAAAAAACGAGAAAATACCTATTTTTTGTGTTTTATTAATAGCCGTTAAAATTAAAGTATAAAAGTAAAGGAAAAGTGATTCTAACGAAAAATAAACCAGAACTTAAACATTTTGTTCGTCAAAGAAACTATCTATTGCGTGAAGAACAGCTTTCACAATCCGTGGCATCCGCTCCACTGGTTATTCAAGGACTCTATTTGGTATCTTAGTCCTTTCCTCTTATAAAATGTTTCACAGGTGGCATACGGAGATAGGGCATGCTTTTCGGATCCTCGTGTCCAATTCATCCCATAACAGCTCGATGGGGTTTTAGATCGGGGCTTTGCGGTGTCCATATTATTTGTAAAGTGCCATTATCTTGTTGTTCATTTAAGAAATTTTTACATATCACTGCTAAGTGTTTGGGGTCATTATTCTGCATGAGTACAAAATTTTCGCCGAGTAGACGTTGCCTTGATGGTATTGCATTTTCTTGCAGTATTGATTGTCCGAACACCTCAAACTTTGACTCATCAGTCCATAGCACCCTTCTCCAATCATCTACTGTCCAATTTCTATGTGTTTCTGTCCACTGTAGCCGTTTTTGTCTGTTTCCCCATCGAAGTAGGTTCTTTTTTGTTGCAATGAGGCCGCGGAGGTTTGCAGCTTTTAATCTTCTTTTCACTGTAGTAATAGGAATTTTTTTTACACGGCGACGATTCATTTCGGCGACGATTTCTGGTGCTGTCAGTCTCCTATTTCGCTTGCTCAGCAATTTTATGCGCTCATCGTCAGCGTAAGTGGTTATTCTCTTACGACCTGAACATGCCCGATCTCTTAAACTGGCCGTGCGTTGATGTCTCCCAATGATATTAGTAACAGTCGATTTATTAACATGTATTTTTTTCGGAAATTTTACGCACTGAATAACCTTTTTAATGAAAAGCAACAATTACAGAGCGCTTTTCTAAAGCCTCTAGGCATTTTAATAACTTTAATCAAGTTCTCACAAAAAGATACGCTGCTAACACTAACGTACGCGCAAGGAGGTTTATTTAGAAACTAAAGCATTTATCAATACACAATACACTTTCGGGGGGGCCTGCTCTCACCCCAAAGAGTATTGTAAATATATTACCTGCAATGTTGTCCCAAAAATAATTTTATTCGTGGCGATGAGGATTATTCTGAAAATATTGGGTCATAAGTTTGCCTGTACAATTAATAAACATTAAACTTCATAAAGGACCTAATATAAATGTTATCTATATATAAAATCAATTATATTATCTTTTAGTAGAGTTTACAACATTTCACTGGGTGTCCGAAACTAATATGGACAGTAGTTTACCATATCCATGTACAACGTTTCTCTAATATCACTATTTTGTAATTGTTTACTCTTGTTCCTCTTATTCGTATTGTCCAGTTCCCACCATATATTTTGTTTCGTGCATATTTCAGATTTTCACAAAAAACATGCCGCCACTACAGTTGCTAAATTTAGACATATATGAATATGCCCAGAGTATCAATCTATTCCATGTTCTTAGGATATCTTGATGGTATCATTAGATCATTATACATCTACTTTTCTAAGAAGAAAATGCTTGGACATGTAAATGTGTTGACTATAGTCAATTTATTTAACGAGTGGATTTCGAACGGCACTGTATACACACCGACTTCAACGATTTGTAAGCGGACAGCCTACTACGCTAATATATTCCACATACGATAATACGTATCCCAAACAAAATAGTACGACCAGCTAGCACGCGTATTATTGTTATTACCGCAACGGTATTCATAGATTACATTGGCCAACACATAACATACATTCATGTGTACTTACTAGATATGTACGTACCCGCTTAGCAAACGGACTAGTGCTCATCACTCATCACAGTTGAACGAAGTCATTTTCAAGCGCTATACGTAAAAGTATAGTAAGAAACTGAAAAAGAGATATAACAGTATTCCATTCTCTATATACGGCGAACATTTCGAATCAAACAGGACGAAGTTGTCACAATCTTCCGATTGTTTCTGGGAGATCGCGAATTTGTCGCTTCAAAGATTCCTGGTAATTCGTACTACTTACTCACACACATTTGCGCTAGAAGTGTTATCATCGTATGAGTCTTTCCAAGACGCGTTTCGGAGAAATAGCGTAACGTCTAGTTTGGATAACGTTGTCAGTAATAATAGCAAATACCGAGTATTTTTATAATTCATTTGCATACATGCTACATGTGGTGCAGTTAGTTCGAAACAACGCTTGAGACGGTGTGGAGTACTGTGGAATGGTAGTGTTGAGAAATTTCATTTTCATCACGTCAAATTGCATAGATGAAAATACAGGTGAGTATTTTGGAAATTACCGTTCATAGATTTAAAAATACCGTGAGAAATCTGTGCTATGATTAAAATTGCAAAGAAAACAAGACATTTTTATGGAGAAATTATATTATAAAATCGAGGAGGTTGTATTATAAAAATGCGTAAGCAATTATTAGTGTGCACAAACTGCAGTACATGCCGTATTCACCCAATAAATGCCGTAGTAAATAATTAATAATTAGCAATAAGTAGAGCTACCAATACATGTCGGCAAAGCAGTGTCGTCGAAATGTGAGAATACACCTTAAGTACTATATAGCGACATCTGTGAGAGAGCTACGATACTGATATTCGATATTAGCCTATAATAACTTTCTTTTGGATGCAATGAAAAAAGGGAAGTATTATAAATATTTTGCACAAAAAACGTAGATCCTTTGAAGGAGAAAGTTAGGCAAAACCAATATTATTCAGAAGTAAACAGGAAATTACATGTTCAAACCTTAACATTATTAAGTAATAAAATTAAAAATTAAATGTTCTATATAACGATTTATATACACACCATAAAAAATATTACAAAAACAAGCCAATAACTAATTATAAAATAAACCTTTATTCTGTACTTGGAATTGTAACAGTTATAAAAACAATGTACTTATCAATTTGCTAGTAAAGATAAACATAAATTAACTGAAATTTGCAAATTGTCAATCTGTCCACTTTTCGTTTTTATTACTGCAACACACCATCTTTGCATCCCCTCTAGGAGCTTTGCTAGTATTAGCGACTCTATTTTCGCCCACGTATCCTGTAATTCCCCCCAAAGTACTGTTGTCGAATTTGGAGCAGATTTTAGAACTTGTCAATAGAGTTGTTCCCACAAAAGCTCGATCAGATTGAGATCTGGACTTTGGGGTGGCTACATAATACCAACAAATTTCTGCCTATGCTCCAGTTGTTCCCAATACTTACGACATATTTTTGCAGTGTGTTTCGGATCATTATCGTGCTGGAACATAAAGTTTTTACCGATTAGTCGTAATCCTCTCCAAAGTTTTCCTATCCCTCCTTCTTTTGTAAAGATACCATATATTTTGAGCATACCGCCTACAGAGATACTACTAAAACAACCCCAAATCGTGACTGATCCTCGATGTTACATTGTTGGTGTACTGCAGGATTCAAGTGCTCGCTTCCCTTTCGATCTACCGACAAATATTCTTCTGTTTGAACCAGAGGTGAGGTATTTAGATTCATTGGTCCGCGGCACTTTCTTCCAATCTTCCAACGTCCAGTCTTTGTGCTCTCTCTGTGACAATAACTAGCTAACGCGAAATATTCACTTTGGGAGCTGTTTTTCACTTATTTCGTTTGCTCGACATTACAATTATGCAATCTGCTGGTGTTGTTATTTATGGCCGTCCGGATCGCTGTTTATTGGAAAGCCAACTTCTTTGATAGTTTTCAACCTTATAATCCACGGTTGTACGGTTTGGTTTCAATAATGTAGCAATTTGTCGGTTACTTTTATCGATGTTGCGATATGCCACACGATATGCGTTTCTGTAGATAATTATTTCCTTGCCGACATTACTTTAACGTTTAATATGCCCGTGTCGGCTATTTTTATAATAAACTGCTCTTTATCTAATCCGTCTCTCTCATTTGCAAAAAGGGTCATTTTCAATATCTTAATGCCAGTCGACTCATTACGAACACACAGAACATTACAGATGAATTATAATTTATCTCGCACTTACAGTTTACAAATACAAATATTTTGACACCACTGGAAATTTTGCTAATCAGCAAAATAATGGAACACCTTTGGAAGACGGCTTTGAAGAAGTAATAAAATACAAAGTTTGGGAACTGTGTATTTTATTATATCCTTTTTATTTTGAAAAGGACTTTTGGGGCACCTTATATAACCTTGCATTTGATTCATATGCATTCCCTTTTGCCTTTGTTTTCTAAAAAATTTCCTTACTCTGAAAAAAAGAGTCCTTTAATTGACAGAATGAGTCACCTTCTAAAACACAAAGTAGTACATGGAAGAATTTACAGAAATTGTGACAAACAATTAGCATCTACGCAATTCGGATTCAGAAATGCAGTGGGTACAAGAGAGGCCGTGTACAGCATACAGGTATTATCTCAGCGGTGCAGGGACATGAACTGTGGGATGTATGCATGTTTTGCTAACTATCAGAAGGCATTTCATAGAGTAAAACACTAAAAATTGTATAAATTCTGAAAAACGTGGACCTAGATGGGGAAGACATCAAGATAGTAATTGACCTATACTGGAATAAATCCGCTTTTGTTAGACTCGGGAATGACAGATCAGAAGAGACAAACATGCTACGAGGTGTAAGGCAGGGTTGCATTCTCTCTCCATTACTGTTTAATATATACTAAGAGCATATATTCAGGGATTCTGGAATTCTTCTGAATGGAGAAAGATTCCGCTATGCAGACGATACGGTTATTTTCGCTGACTGCCTGGAAAGATTACAACTTCTGGGTAGAATAAAATATCGCAGTCAATTGTATGGTCATAACACCAAAAAGACAAAATTAATAGTCATTACCAAAGAAAAAATTGACAACTGTTATCTCACAATAAATCAAAAACGGATACAACGAGTGAACAGTTTTACATACCTCTGAGCTATTGTAAATGAACAATGGGACCACTCACAAGAAATACTTAGCCGAATCGTAAAGGTTAGGTCTATTTATAATAAAATGAAAAATCTGTTCAGAAGCCATGACATAACATTAAACACTAAGATAAGACTCTTGCGTTGTTATGTGTTCTCCATTTTGTTTTACCAGGTAGAAGCATGGATACTTGCTGAAGCCAATTGAAGGAAATTGGAAGCATTTAAGATGCGGTTATATCGCAGGATTCTAAACATCGATGCAACAAATAACAAACATTGAAGTTATGAGAAGGATCGGAACACAAAAGAAAGTGTTTAATACCGTGAAAATTCGGAAACTACAATACTTAGGACACATAATGAGAAATGACAACGGATTTCATCTACTGCAGAGTATTCTACAAGGAAAAGTAATGGGAATGAAGGATATTGGCAGAAGACGAATTTCTTGGTTGAAAAATCTCAGAACCTGGCTCGGTGTGAATACGACTCAATTATTCCAGTCAACAGCTACCAAAGTTAAAATAGCACTCATGGTAGCCAACATCCGAAACAGATAGGGACTATTAGAAGAAGAAGAAGAATCGACAGGAAAAGAGAAGCAAGAAAGTATTCCAATATAAAGTTTATATCATACAAACTTATTTAATCAATGTAAAATCTATTACAAAGTTATTTGGCAAGTACGCCGACACATACGCTACTTTGCAAGAATTACATCCAAAGTCACCATCTCTGGAAGTATTTGAGAAATGTTTTCGTTGCCATGATGACAGTTGTCTACTAATATCAGGATCTAGTGTTGATATCCGAGCGTAGCGCGTCAAACAAATGAGAGTTAACTTAAGTAGCTGACACAGAGCATCAACATAGCTTGTTGAATATTTTAAGTTATTTAGAGGAGATACCTCTCAAATCTGTATAAAACCCTTTGTGGATATTGTCACTCCATTATAATATCCGAAAACCAGGGAAAACTGCGTTGATCCAGACGAATAAACATTGAATATGGCATGGGGCCTTCGGCTGTCGGTGTCATCTCCTTCTTATAAAAAATAATTTACCATTTCAACGGAAAACATTTTATAAAAGAAGTAATTACATTAAAAGTTCATTAGAAACCCTACGATATTTCAAGATATCTGCATCAGCCGAAGAACTTACCCACGCGACAGGTATTAACAATCTAAACTAACCAGTAACGACGAATTCAAGTATCAGTTACAATTGTCGCTTTATATGTCAATTCGTCAATTAAAAACCTGTTCTATATGAACTAGGAATGAGTTCGATCAAAAATTTACAATTTTTTTTATATTGTAATACTGCATGTGATGAGTTGAAGGATTTTCTTTTGTATGTACAGACTTATTAGCATCAAGACAATATCATAGTTATTGCAAATTTTGCCATACTTTTCACTGATTAGAAATTATACTTTGTGTACGTAATACATCGCCTTCGCGTGTCGCTGTCTGTTTTTTATATCTTTTTTATATTTTATAAAATATAAATTTCATTTCAATACTAAGATTCGATATTGATTAGTTTTGATAATATAATAATAACATCTGTAAAACTCTTTAAAGAGCCTCATTTTTTATTACACATTTTCAGCAGCAGAAATTCCTAAAACGTTCCATCGAAGAGCATGACCCAGGAGGGGGCGGCGGTCCCGGCAACGATGGCTACGAACCTCCCGTCAAGCTCCAATGTACCACGCAGCACGGTTCCCATCAGCCGGAAGGTCTCACGAAGTTCTCCGTCGAGATCGTTCAGCAGCTCGAATTCACTACGTCCGCCGCCAATTCGCAGCCGCAGCAGATCTCGACCAACGTCACCGTCAAGGCCCATACGAACGCTTCCGTTAAAAGCGACGTTTCGTCCCCGAAGCAGCCTGCGAATAATTCTTCGGCTGCCGCGAAAAACAACATCGTAGACGTCGGAACGTTAGTAGAGTGCGTAAAACAGGAACCAGATAACGATTTCGCAGATCTAGATCAGTGCGCCGCGGCCCTCGAGAAAGACGCCGTGGCTCATGGCGGTACCGGTTTCGGTGCGTTTACGGACCTTATCGGCGACGATACTAACGACGATACGCTTAAAGATCTCATTTCGGACATAACGAATTGTCCGGAATTCATGAACGAATTCGATTTCGAGGATAAGACGGACGTTGTGAACGCGTTAAAAGTGGAAGACTTAAAGGACATATCGTCAACGCTAGCGGATCCCACGAACAATATCCATAGTCCACTCGGTTTGCAGAACCAGAACTATTCGCCGCCCGTTTTCGAAAACAAAGCTCGACTACCGTATTCGAATATCGATTTCGGTAAGACGGAATTGAGCCCGGCCGCTCAGACCCTGAAGCAGATGGCAGAACAACATCAGCACAAGAACCAAATGGGATTATCGTACAATCCCAACGGTCGCGTACCAAATTCTAGATCTCCGTATCCCGATTTTCCGCTTCCCGATTACGGAAGTCCCAATTCCAATCCGCAATTCCACAAGACCAACTCTACATTCCCACAATCTGATATGATCAAGCAGGAGATGCTGTTCCAAGGCAGCGACTTCGAGATGAAACGTAAAGCCGCCGCTTCCGGGATGTACAAGCAACAGTATTCGCCGTACGGAAGTCCTAGTGCCGCCAGTAGCCATGGTAGTCCCGGTTACTTACCAAGAGGTAACGCTGGAGGTAATACGGGGCCTACTAACAACAATTTCGGCGCAGGAACTCCACCAAGACCGCCTTCTGGACCTGGAGGGAACAATTCGACCACCACCTTGCAGATTAATCAAGCCCAACAGTTGCATATCAGCCAGCAGAGTCATGGACATAATATCCAGGTAGGAAGCAAAGAATTATTTATTTTTTTTATTATCCTTTTTCAAACATGTTTTTTGGGATTCTAAAGATAGAAACGATATTAAAAAAAGAAAAGACCAATGAAATACCTAGAAATGATGAAAAGTAGTTTTCATTCCGAAGATTAACATTCCTAAAAAAGCTATATCAATCAAAACCTACATACGTAGAAGAAATAACTATTTGATTTAAATATTTTAGGATCATGAAAGGTAAATTTATATACGTACATACACTACTGCTCAAAAGTGTTTAGGCACTCTCACTGACAGCAAAAATGTCTAAAAACTCAACAAAAATGTTAATAATATTTATTTTTTATGTACAGATACACGTACATGAATAAAAATATATTAAATAAATGTGAAAATTAAAACGTTTAATTTAAATTTTGCTTTCATCTATGTGACCTCCTCTTGATTTAATAATTGCAGCACACAATCGAGGCATTCTCGCATTCTTGTGTTATTGAGGTCCAACTCAATTGCAATTTGTTCCACACGTCAGTAGCTGATGTCGGAGCCGATTTCCGTACTTCCCGATCTAGTTCTTCCCATAGTAACTCGATTGGATTCAAGTCGGGGCTCTGGGGAGACCATTCCATAATTTTGAGACTTCCCTCCTCTTCTAAATGGCGTAAATAGTCTTTACATAATTTAGAAGAATGTTTTGGGTCATTATCTTGCTGGAAGATAAAATTTTGACCCAAAAGTCGAATTCCGGAAGGTATTACGTGGTTCTCCAAAATTTCGCGGTAGCCTTCGTTTTTTAATATACCGTCAATTTTCACAATGTCCCCTACACTAGTGCCAGCAAAACAGCCCCAAATGATGATAGAACCTCCACCATGCTTTACGGTAGCAGCAATACATTCTTCTCTGGCACGTTCACCCACAGATCTTCTTACGAATATGCGTCTTCGAGTTCCGAACAGCTCGAATTTGGACTCATCCGTCCATAGGACGTTGTTCCACTCTTCTATGGTCCAGTGTTGGTGTTCACGAGCCCATTTAACTCGCTTTTGCTTGTTTTGTTTGCGTAGTAATGGCTTTTTCATCGCAATACGTCCATGGAGCCCGGCTTTCTGTAGGTGACGTTTGACTGTAGAAACACTGACTAGTTTTTGGCGACCAACATTTAATTCTGCGGTGATTTCCGGGGCTGTTTTGCGTCTATTTAACTTGCTGGTAACCACTATTTTGCGATCATCTGCAGATGTTGTCGCTTTTGGCGTTCCACTCCGTCTTTTATTAAGAAAACTGCCACTTTCCCGATTTTTTTACGTTATAGTCAACCGTAGCGTGGTGTATTTTCGTTTTTTTTTGGCAATTTGTCGATTACTTATGCCACTTTTATGGTGAGCTATTATAAGCGCACGCGTTTCCGTACCAATTTCTTTTCGCGGAGGCATTTTAAAAAATTGTCACACGATATTTCGCTTACGAGGTGAATAGAGTAAATACCACACTGCAACTGACCATAATCTTCTAGGAAGGTAATTTAAACATTATTACCTACAATCTAATAGATGACTAAATTTAACCAGTAAATTCAGAGGGATTGTTATTGTAATTGCACCGCAATAAACAGTTTATGGTAATCCGACCAAGTGCAGGTAAATGATAGTAAACCTTATGCGATATAATGGGTGTTTATCTTGCTGAACTACATTTTAAATACGTATTTCATTTTATTATAATGTTTTTTTGGTAAACATAATACTGTATCAATAATCCATGAAAACAGGGGTGCCTAAACACTTTTGAGCGGTAGTGTATGAGCAAAGATATCGTAACTTCATGCCAAGCATTTCCTATTTTTAAAAATTAAGTATTAGATAGTGTTGTAAGAAGACCGATGTGAAGTTAACAATAAATTTTAGCAATAGAACATCAATTTCAGTTCGCCACATTCTCATGATTTTTGAACACTGGGTTGTTAGACATTAGTTAGCCTATAGTTCAAAGGTTTCTGATGCTATTAACGAATACAATAATCCAACATCGAGTGTTTTTTACGGGAATCTTTGAGGTTTGATCTTAAAGATACAAATTCTAGCTTTCTGCCGTTGCATTTACAATCTGTTTCGGTAGATGAAGTAATGCAGTGCATTAAAAGTTTAAAAAACAAATTTGCAACTAGTGATGATAACATTCTTTGCTTTTTTGTGTAGGATTGTGCTATTATGTTTGCTACTGCTCCATGTATGATCTTTAATCTAGCTCTACACACATGTATATTTCCTGATACGTGGAAAGTAGCTAGAATTTCGACAATCTTGGTAGTTCAAACATTAGGAATTACAGACCTGTAGCCGTAATTTCCTCTTGAGCAAAAGTTTTTAAATGATTGAACTTACGGCCGGTTTCATAATAAATTTAAAGCCGCTTTAAATCTTGAAGTCGACTTTAACTTTCAAAACTGGTTTTATAATCTCACTTTAAGGCTAAAGGATGTTTAAAGGGTCCTTTAAGTTAAAGCCCCGATTTGGCCTCTTTAAGAGGTTAAAGTTTACTTTATAACCTATTCGATACGCGTCAAGCGTCAAATCAACAGCATTTTAACCTAACCTGCTATTCCTTTGAAAAATAATTTTAAAAAATGAACCCATTAGACTGAAGCAGTACAACATCTACAGATGATGAAGTAAAAATATTTGTAAGAAGACCAAAGATATATAGAACGAGGGTGATTTTTTTAAATTAGAGTAGTTAAAATAATACAAGATATTGTAAGGTAGTTACAATATTGCTTGTTAAACTAACATCCATATTAATACTGATATTAATATGAATATCAGTACTAAACCACCGTTGGCATTAGTAATGATAAAATTTACAATTTTCTTGCAATTTCCAACGTAATTAAATTTCCGGAACAAAAATATGCGATATAGAGACGTTGGGTTCAAGTCCTCTCCGAGACCGATATTTCTTTGAAAATTTAATTACGTTGAAAATTGCAAGGAAATTGTAAATTTTGTCATTATTAATGTCAACGGTGGTTTAGTATTGATATCCATACATATTAATATTAGTATTAATATGGATGTTAGTTTAACTGTCAATGGTCTTGTGGTGCAAGGGTTTAGCACACTATCCCGGAGATATAGAGATGGTGGGTTCAAGTCCCCTCCGAGACGATATATTTTCGGTAATTTAATAACGTTGGAAATTGCAAGAAAATTGTAATTTTATCAATATTGCTTGTGTTGCCAAGAAGTGGCTAAAAGAAGCACGCGATAAACTGTTTTTAGTACCAACACTATGCGAATACATAACAAAAAGTTACTACCATTCAGTGTGACCAATACATAATTTTTATAACATGTCCTAAAGTCGACTTTAGCGATTACCTTTATGAAACGCATCTACTTAAAGTCGACCTTAAAGTTCGCTTTAACTTTAACGGTTCTTTAGCTAAAGGCGCTTTAGGGCGCCTATTGTGAAACCAGCCGTTAATTTATAAGGATATATCTTGTGGTAGTAAATAATATCTCTCTGTATCTCGGTATGAATTTGTGTTAAATATGTGGATCTACTGTAACTTCCGATGGGTGTGGTCAAGTAGTTGTTATTTATACCGATTTTTCTCGTGCATTTGACCTGACAGATCATCACAGATTGTTTTCTCGATGTCGGTAGAAATTTTCTAGTATTAATTCGATCGTAACCTCCAAACAGAATTAATTATATTTACTTTAATAGTTTTACATCTCAAGCTCTTTCCTCCAGTTCTGTAGTACTGCAGGGCTTGACTTTTCGCTCCCTGCTCTTCAATACATACATGAATGAACTGCTAAATTCTATTAACTGCCCTTTATTAGCCAATGCCGACGATATTAACATCTATAGACGGTTAAAACTCCTTCACTGATGTTGACTTTCCACGACGTAATGTGAACAATATACTTGGGCTTGGATAATAATCTGAAATTAAATAAACGTTTCTTTGTCTTTTACAAGACACTTTTACACTTGTATGTACATACACTACCGTCCAGAAGTTTGGAAGCAGCAACGGATTTCACAAAAAGTCACAGATGCGGTAAAATTTGATTGTGATTATTAATGAATTTAAATAACATAAGTGACTGTCGTTAAATAAAGACAAATTAATTCAAACATAGTAATATCTATGCATTATTTAGCTCCTAAGTTTATTTTCGCCGATATGATCTCCTTTGATTTCGATAACCGCTGCTCAAATTTCAGACCTTCTTCGAAGCAATTTTTCGAGACTCTTTGCCTGAGTTTGTTATTAAACGTCCTGTAAGTATTCCCCTAGTTGTTCGGTGTTCTGAGGTTGTAGCTGTCTAGCCCTTCGATCAAGCTCATCCCATAAGAACTCCGTGTGTGATAATTGCAGACTTTGAGGAGGCCAAACGATTAATTTTAGTTAATTTCTTGATGCTTTCTCCTCTAACAAGTTTTTACAGATTCGAGCCATATGTTTGGGGTCATTGCCTTGATGAAACACAAACGGCTTCCAGACGTAATAACGTGATTTTCCAAAATATCAAAACACTCTTTTTACCGCATTGTACCACTAATTATCACTAAATCATCCGTAGTTGTTCCAGCAAAACAACCCCAAACCATAACACTACCATCTCCGTGTCTGACAGACGACACTAAGCAGGCTTCAGTATTAGGATGAATACCTTTACCATGTGCACGATTACCGAAGTAGTACTAAACCGTTTGACCGAAAGTAATTACTCCAAATATACTACCCCATTCCCGTCAAACAACAGTCGTATTCTTGGAAAAAAGTAATAAAATGTATTCGGGCGAAATTTGTACCTAAATATTTGGATTATGTGTAACAATTTTACATTTGCCCACAATAATTTACAATAGGAATTAACGATTTCATAATATGCCTATCAGTTGTATTATTTCGAAGGAATTTCACCTTCTTTCCAAACTTATGGACAGTAGTGTATGTAGTTACTCTGTATACATTATTATTTTGCAATATCCACGCATTAGGATATCGTTAAAATTCACATTATCGAATGTATTTGTATTATACAAGGGCTTTTTTCCATTTTATTTATAAATTTTACAATGAAGAAAGAGAGAAAGTTTATTCATAAACTATTGTAAGTTCTTGCCCATAGTTTTCCACGATTTAGCATCTTCGAGTCATAATTTACGGATGGTACTAGAACTTGTCCGCGGTAGATACCCTTACACATCAACGTAATCGAAAAATCTAAGCGAAAATCTTAAATTTTAATCCTATCTAAGAAGCAAATTCAAGTACGTTTTGTTACACGAAACTCCTCGGATCGACGTACTAACGTGAAATTGCATCACATCGTACGGCACCATGGGCTTTTTATTTTAACCTTCTCTCTAGCGCGATGAGAATGACGGGGACGGAAAGAGACCGGGCGGTTACAATTTCTAACAGAACATTGCGCTATGGAGGTCATCAACTCCATACAATACTTTCAAAAATATGTAGTAATTCTCACCCGAAATATTCAAATGATATAACAACATAGCACGCCGCCGATTACTGGCGATCATTAGAATGTTAAATTACGTAGTTGCCTTTTGTTCTGATCTTTATTTGGCGCTACCTCATTTTTGGGAACGCGGAGGATGTTTTGTGGGACGAACACGGGACAAATTGGATGGATATTGTGCGACGCTGCCTTTTTGGATGAGGTAGAATGTTGCTTTGTCGCATACTAAGAAAAGAAAATCTGTAAATTTGTATCGCAGGACGTTGTTTATTTGATGCTGTGACCGGCTGTGTAAAAATTAATTTGAACATGTTGAAAATTACTGTTTGAATGCATTATTAGAGCGCTGAAGGTTTAAACTTAATAATTAGTGTTACACAAGCAGTTTCTCATGCAATTTTATTTTTTGTCGATAGTGCTTTCTAAATGTACACTACTGCTGATGATTTTAATCCTAAGTCTATTTACTGCACGTTTATATAGTTTCCTCACGTGTTCGCACTGCTATTGGACGACAATTTTCAAATAAAAATAGATTCAACTTTATTTCTTCTCGCATTTAAGATTAGAAAAGACATTTAGAATAAATTCAAGCGTTAGTATTGATTGATAGCAATAATAAATATACGTTACCGTCCATGAGTTTGGAAGCAAGTTGAATTTACTTTAAAATAATACAACTGATAGGCATATTATGAAATCGTTCATGCCTATTATAAATTATTGTATGCAAATATAAGATTCTTGCACATAATCAGTCCAAACATTTAGATACAAATTTCACCCGAATACATTTTATTACTCTTTTCTAAGAATACGACTGTTGTTTGACGGGAATGGGGTAGTATACTTGGAGTAATTACCTTCGGTCAAACGGTTTAGTTCTACTTCGGTAATCGTTAAGTGCGCGTGGTAAAGGCATTAATCCTTAGTGTCTTTCGTTTTCCTGTACGGAATTACTTTTTTTTTAAATTAGTGCAGTTGTAACGGTTTGGTAAAGTACTGGGCGTGAAAATGCCAAAATGCAAACAGTTAGCTATAGAACGACGAAGTACAATGTGGAAAGAAGAGCATTTTGATATTTTACAAAATAATGCTATTTCATGTGGAAGCCGTGTTTTTTTTTTTATTATTATTTATTTCACCTTGCTACCAAACTTATGGACGGCAGTGTAAATTTTCCAGTGACTTTTCATTTTTCAATGTTAATTTACTTATTTACTTTACTTATAATAATCGAAGACGTTGCATGTAATTCATATTACGAGAGCCCCTGTTATTTTAAGACTATCATCTCTTCCAATCCAACATTTAATCCACGAGCCATCAACAAGTTATCTAAAGATTTCATAGAGACGTCTAAATAATACCAACCTCATCTTAAAAAAGAAACTATTACATCCGTCCGAATAGAACGACAGCAAAAAGGGAATCTGTTTCTTCGAACTTTCGCCCGATCTTGAGAAAGTGGGAGAGCTGTTGGGATGAGAGACGGGGGATGGCTTCCCCTCCAGTTTACGCAGTCACGTATGTTATGTCTTCGTAGGGATTCCTAAAAGCTGGGGCGGAAGGGGTGGTTTAGGGTAGCTCCCTCTCTTTTTTACCATATAAAATACGCGCTGGTATTCGACATCGACCCGCTAGAGAGGGTCGGCCTGTTTCGGATGCACCTAGCAGGGGATGTTGTGGCCTAAGTTGGCGATCGTGTCCGTTTAGGAATGACTATAAGAACTCGAAAAGTTTTGCACGATATTCGAGTTTATGTTTTCGTAAATAGTTTTAATTTTAGTAATTTGAGTTCGAGTAGTATCTGAGATAGACAGTGGTTCAAGGAAGTGTGAACACTTGTATTATTTTTACAAAAAGAAGGGTAAATCTACTTGTGGACAAAAAGCACAAATATAAGCAAAATATATTGATCAAATTGAAGCTTTGGGAGGACCATATCATTATTCTAACACCTTATTCATTTGTTGTGCTTCTAAGTATTATCTACATATCACTTCTGCATGCATCAAATCTTAATCATATATAAATATGGTCCTTTTTCCTGATGGAATGGCATTTTGCTTAAAAATATGTGTGTACTGCTCTTGTCTTGAAATTCCATTAATTTTCAGTAAATGTACAGAATCTGATTTGTGGAAATCATGCCTTCTATACGAAAATCGACTAGAATTGCTAGCAGATTACGCTATGTGCAAAGTGAATGCGCAGATCCTACTGAAATTGGAAATGTATTTGTTGATCTATTTTCAAAAACTTACGATTCCCCTAATAATTCTAGTACTTCTTATCCTTACAATGTAGTACGAAGTAGCGTTCCTTGTGCTCTCGCATTTACAACAGATAGCGAAGTGCTCAAAGTTATGCCTATTTTTTCTAGCACCAAGCTACGATATGATACCGGCTTTATTGTCTAAAAATTGCAATTTTCTTTTTGCATATCTTTTAATAATAATTATTAATTTTTCAATTACTATGGGTGTTGTTCTTACACTTTGGAAAAATACGAAAATTTGTCCGATTCATAAAATGGTTGATATTAGTTTCCTTTCCAACTGTCGACCAATATCTATCCTGTCCAATTTTGCAAAAGTTTACGAGAGGATTGTTTACTCTATTTACAATAATATTCGATCTCAAATAGCCCCTAATCAGAACGGCTTCTTCACTGATCGCTCTAAGACTTCTAATTTGATCCGTCACAATTTCTTAGTGAAGTAAGATTTGTCAAAGGCCTTTGAAACAATAGAGTGTGCACTGTTTCGCTGCAAGTTGGAGTCCTTTGGTTTCCATCTGCCATTCGTTTAATAAACTTATATTTAAGTAGTCGTAAATTTTTCCTACAATGGCTTGGAATTCAGAAGATTCGTTTTATATACAGATAACTTCCAGAGCTCAAATTTAGGTCCCCTCTTATTCAATCTCTTCATAAAATTTTAGCTGTTCAGTTATGCTGATGATGTCGAATTATGAGCATAACTTTCGGCAAAGAACGATGTGATCTGATTGTAAGGAAATTTAAACAAATTTGTTATTGGTCCAACCAGTTATTTAGGTGTATTGGATTCCTAAAGCGTTTATTACTTTGCTTTACCGATGTTCAACTATTTATTAGTAAGTTAGAGTATACACCATCGTTTAGTGCATGCAATTTCTCACCTTGATCGAGGTTTCTTAAGTTTTCGTCGTATAAACCGAATGGGACTTAACCAGAGATTTATATACCTTAGTTGGACTTGTTGCAGTGGCAGAACATAGTACCGTACTGCTATAAAAAGGGCACATTAAAAGTGTAATTCTTTTAAAATCATGAGAAGTTTAAAATTAGGAAGAGCTTCATTTTCATTTACTATCGCAAGAACTTTCTTAATAATTGGCGGATCGATTTTAAAAGAGAAAGAATGGACAATTCTTTGAATGCTAAATTTTTATTTTCTCATCTACATCACCTAACGCTGGTTGTTTTCTGTGATAATAAACAAACTGTTTCTGGAATTGTACCGTGTCATGGTAAAGTATAAAAAGGAGTAAAATAAAAATAAGAGAAAATAAAGGAAATACAAAAGAGATTAGGAAGGCAAGGATGGGAGAAAAAAGAAATAGAAATAAAGTTAGAAAAAAGATGAAAGGGGAAAACAAGAAATATAAAGAAACAGAAAGAGAAAAAGAAATAAAAGGAAAGGGAGAGAGAGAGAGAGAGAGAGAGAGCGTGGAAACTAAGAGAAAGAGAAAAAAGGAAAAAGAAGGCGGAATCTCGACGTTTCGCCTCCATCGTAGGAAGGTTCTTCAGGAGAAAAGCAGGGGGACCAAAGTGGCACGGTAACTCGACGTGTGAACCACGCTATAGGGGAAACCACTTTGGAAGAAGGTCACGGTAACTCGACGTGTAATCACGCGAGAGGCAAAAACCTTCTGACGTGTACCGCAGAGTACGGGGTTTATATAGACTGGGAGCGTTACGCCTGAACGAAGCTATTTCCATATCGTGAATTCGTGATATCCGCCCTTCCTGCCAATATTATCGGGGTGTTTACGAACACGATTGCCTCCTCCGTAGTTTACACGTCGAGTTACCTTGCCTCCCTGAAGAAGCCTCCTACGACGGAGGCGAAACGTCGAGATCCCGCCTTCTTTTTCCTTTCTTCTCTTTGCTTTGTTTCTGCCCCCCTCCCTCTCCCATCGTCATCTCTTCTTTTCTCTTTTTTCATCTTTTTACCTTTCGTTTTTCTTTATATATCTTGTATTCCCTTTTTTCCTTTCATTTCTATTTCCTTCTTCTTTTTCCTTTGCTGTCCTCTTCATCTCCTTTCTGCTTCCTTTATTTTCTCTTAGTTTTATTTTATCCCTTTTTATACTTCACAAGGATACGGTCCAATCCCAGAAACAGTTCGTTTATTACTGACTCTGGCCGTGGAAGCCTATGTATTCATTTTTCTGAGATAATTCTATCGTGGCTGAAATTTCTAATGGACTTGGTATATTTGTTGTCATTTCAACATTTGGGATTTTGAAAGCACCTGGTTGTTCCTAACAGATTTTAAATATATTTAAACCTTCTCTTGGTCTTCTACTGAAAAATATTTGGTAATCCTCTTCTTAAGGAGTAAATTTTCCGTATTATATATTTTTTACAAAACAATTTATGGAAGAATCTTTATAAAGAATACTATTATAAGAATACTACGATCGAAACAATACCAAAGACAACCAATGAAGAATTATTTGGAGTGTGGCAACTTGATCCAATGTTCAGTCATTGTTCTTGCTGCGTTAAGTGTAAACACCGAACGGGCATCCTCTTCGTACGAGAACATAGAAGGTGTCCAAAACTCCTTTTTCAAACAAAAAGCATATAATAAAATAATGGTCAGGTTTAATGAATAAATGTTTATTTTTTTACTGAAATAGGCTTTAGGAATTCTTGAAAATTATATCTTCTAAATGTGTTCCGTTATTTTACTGGTACTCTTTTAAACGTGAGATAAAACTTTCGATAACTGTTCGGTGCATATTCTCCATGATAGCCGCCATTTATCTCCTTATTCATTCAGAGTGAGGAGTGGCGCTGTATATTTAAAAAATCCATTGGTATCAAGTTGGGGTTATACACCTGTTAGTTTATGTCACCGCATCTGAATATCAATTTTCCAGGGGAAATCGCACGAACAACTGACAAGGACACGTTAGGCGTGTGACATGTCGCTCTATCTTGTTGAAACCAAGTACTCCGAATAAAAGCATTAAAATCTATGGCTGACATAAAAAAGTTGCTAGTGATCTCCACATATCACTCGGAATTTACGGTTGCTGTACCAGTTCTATCATCTTCAGAAAAATACGGGCCTATAATTCCTTGCGCCGACCTTGGTGCCCAAACAGTAACTTTTGGCCAGTAAAGTGGCCTCTCATGCTATTGTTTTGTATTTGTTGCACTCCAATAACGGCACTGCCTGTTTACATAAGGTGAAAATGCGTCTCATCTGAGAAGTTTTCATAAAACTCACACACATACCGGTCCCGTTAAACTCTCCATAGCGACTAAATTCCCAAGGATAGGGCTAGCGATTGGCATACCTCCCACTCACCACGCAATGATTGAATTCGCGCAGTGCATAAAATTGAGAGATTTTTGGGGCCCCCAGTATTTTCACATTGCAAAGAACGTTTTATTACAACAAAAGATACATTGTTTGTTACTAATTATTAATTAGTTATTGCGCTGCTTATTGTATGCCTTTTATTTGTGAAAGTTCGCGTGCTCTAGTTATATCTACCACCTCCGTAATCTCTTCGACTTCTCTCTCAAGTCCGGATATTACCGGAGCGCTTACCGGACTCGACCGGCATGCATAAAGGCATAGCGTTGGTCCCCAATCAATACTACCAACCTTTACGGCAGCGGGACAACCCTAGGGAACTAAAAGCTCACGCTACTAAGTAACTATCACATCGAATTAGGGAAGGGAGGATATATGACGAGTACATGGCCACCACTGACTGCTGACTATATCGTGGTGGTTAGAAACGATGTGTTCGATATACAATTTTATGATAGGGCAGTGGATGTTATTAGTTCTAAAGGTCGTATTTCATTGAGAATGTAGAGAAAGAAATTAACTAATTCTTGCGAAAGGTACACTTAAAATCTAATGATAATAATCAGTTAGGATATCCTGGCGTGGATTGTATTGCGTCGCATTTCGAGTAAGTAGATATAATGGAAGGAGAGGTAGGTTTGGAGATTGACATCTGGATCAATATTTAATCAAGAAGCGAAATACTGATTGGTTGTGTGCACTATGCATATTGTAGCAGTGTATATTGTGGTAGTATAGCCATTTAACACTTGAATAAATTCAGATATCGGTTATACAGGCTATCGTTGGGAATGCATCGCGTTTTTAAATTAACTGGCAATAACAATAGATACATATGTCAGTATTGATATAAATAACAAATTATTAGAATTTTCGATAGATGTACTATTTATCTTTCGGATTACACTTAATAATGATTCCAAAACTAGTTTCGAAGATTTTTCACTACATTGAAATCTTAAGATATTTGCTTAAATAATTTATTTGACGTAAAGTGTGGCGGTTAAATTATTTGGTTTTGGTAGTTTTATTTTTGGAGTGGCTAGAGTCGTAATAGAGGTACATTTTACAGAATGATCCAAAAATACAAAACGCCAATTTTTGTTTCATGGAATACTCTGTATATTAATTTTTAGGATCGAAGTAGAAACAAGTTTCATTAAGGTTTGTTTTACTTAAACCGTACGATTTTTGAAATGTTTTGTATTCTATAAACATGTAGTACCAATTAATACGTAAGTCGTCAACATGTGTTTCTTTTCTCAAGATCAAATTCGCACTAGAGTCTACTAATTAATTAAGTTTTATGTTACAAAAAATTTACTAGTGTATACAGTGTTGAAAAATTTAAACTAATAATTATTGTAAATTTTAAACATCAATCATTTAATTTATGTAGTACACCCTGAA
The DNA here is from genome assembly GCA_023509865.1 of Trypoxylus dichotomus. NCBI lineage: Eukaryota > Metazoa > Arthropoda > Insecta > Coleoptera > Scarabaeidae > Trypoxylus > Trypoxylus dichotomus. The sequence goes on from CM042081.1 coordinate 28,990,011, forward strand.
TTTTATGTTAACAGCAGATGTAGAATTCAATTGTCTACCGATTATTATTATGCTCTCCCACAGCAAACTCTTTACGTTTTCATGGAAAATGCAAATGTTGATATTTATTAAGTCATTTATGGTATTTTTGACAAGTTGTAAAAGTGTTTCTTTGCAAATTGTCAAAGGTTCCCTAACAATCATTCAGTTAAGACCATTTTTGAAAGGTTATTGATTCAATTTACACAGACTGGAAGTGTTCGATATAAAAAATCCACCAAAAGCAGACCTGTAACACAAAACGATGAAACCAAATTTGTTGTGAATGCGTCTGTAATTGAAAATTCTCAGATATGTAAAAAACCATATTGCGCAGAATCCCAATATTGAGCTAGCTAGGTTTTGGTCCTTCGAACTTGATGGAGAAATTGAAAAATTACTGTGTTTTTTACGGTAAAAGGTCTCTTGTCTTCTGTCTCTCTGGTCTTTTGGTGATCTGGTCTTCAGGTCTTTTGATCTTCTGGTCCTCAGAAGAGACCCCTGATTTAAACCATCAATAATACTGTGCGATGTGGGTGCTATGTCACATTCACTGTGGTTTTAGGAAGTAGCATCAAGGAAGAACACTTGGCTAACCGCTCTCCCCACATTTTATCACACCATACCAGATGTAGAAGTATGAAATGCAGATTTCAGACAACAGAGCGGCACCATTGCAGGTATGCAAATATTTAGCCTATTAATCAGCCGAAACGGACTTCAAGACATGCCAGGTGTATACGTATGAAATACGGATTTGCAGTTTGTGCTATAAATATTTGGTGCTGCGTCAATTTATTGCGTCATCAACAAGCAACTAGTGTCAGATGCTCACGAGTCATACATTGATAAAGTGTGTACATAGTGTCGTGTTCAATACGTCGAACAAAGAGCATTCGCGGACAGTATCAATTTTTTGCTCCATCGCAAGATACGTGTGAACAATGGTTCTGATGTTCCAAAGGTGGCGACTTCGATACTGCAGACAAGGAACGTGGAAAACCATTGTTGGACGAAGGTTATTCGCAAATACAAGAACAACTCGCTAAGCAATTGGGCGTTACTCAACAAGCTGTTTCCAATCAGCTACGAGAGATGAGAAAGATTCAGAAAACCGGTAGATGGATGCCACATGAGTTGGATAACAGGCAAGAAGACATGTGACATTTTACTTGCTCGGTGCAGAAAGAAATTGTTTTTGTATCGTATAGCTACAGTGGATGAAAAGTGGATTTATTTTGAAAATATCAAGTGCAAAAAATCATGGATAGACCCAGACGCACCATTCACATCGACCGTAAGACCGAATCGCTTTGGTAGAAAAACAATCCTCTGCGTTTGGTAGACCAGAGGGGCGTGGTCTATTATGAGCTGTTAAAATCTAGGGAAACAGTTAATACTAAACGTTATTAACAACAATTGACCGATTTGAAGCGTTCGCTGCTTGAAAAAAGCCCAGAATACCAAAAAAGGTAACGCTAAGTCATTTTTCTTCAGGACAATGCTCCATCGCATACGGAAAAAGCCGGTTCGCGACACGTTGGAAGCACTTAACTGGGAAGTTCTACCACATGCGGCTTACTCGCCAGACTTGGGTCCTTCCGATTACCACTTGTTTGCATCAATGAGTCACGAACTTGCTGAGCAGCGCTTTGGTTCGTACGAAGATGTGAAAAATGGCTCGATGAATGGTTTGCAGCAAAAGGGGAAGATTTTTACTAGCATGGTATTCACAAATTGCTCTAAAGATGGAAAAAATATATAGCAAGCGATAGAGCATACTTTGAATAAAGCACTTTATCATTCTTCCGAATTTAACATGTTGTTTTAGAAGAAAAAATCCATACTTGTACACCTGGTACTTAGTGTTAAAATAATGATCTGAACAAAAGAACGTAATTCATAATTCATTGGTAAAGTCTGAAAACATATTTCTACATACTATTCTCCAATAGATCCTTTTGCTAGAGTCATTGCCAGAAATGGCAAAGTCGTCTGAGGGTATATATATATATATATATAAATTTTAAAAATTCGTTTCTTTGTACAATCAAAAACTTAACAACATAACTAGTAAGAAAATATGAGGATTTAAATTTAAATCCGTGTCCACATCGTAAGCCACTGACTTCTCTATCAACGGGATTACCTGTACATATCTCTAACATTCCCGCTCAAAACCATGCATATTTCTCGAACCCCGGATGGCTGGTACTGCACGGGCGACAAACACGTTTATTTGACCGTCTCCTTTCAACCTTTCTTACACGTTTCTTTTGGTAGCGTAAGCTCACTTTTTACTCTCGTTTTTTGTTCTTCTTTTTCTTCTGTTTGGTCTGCGTTCTAGTCTGACCTGGGAGATGTCTGTACGCTGACGAATCTCATAAATTATATCGCGGTATGCGTCCAATGTCGTACCTTTGTGGACCTTACCACGTCGAAGTGATATTGTCCCAGAGAATAGACGAGGATGGCCACTGTTAAGAGGTTGAATGTATAAATTTAATTATTTGCAATTATTATAATAAATAATAATATAATAAATAATTAAAATTCATAATTATTTATAAGGTGCTTATTATTACGGCATCACTAAAAATATGCTTAATTATACCTTGTTTCAGACTCATATAATCATAATCATATCGAATTGCGAAAATATTCTTTGTAGTGTGTTTCATTTAGTTTGTTCTGTTCTTTATAAATTAAAAAAAAGTTGCAATCATTGGTACATTTTAGCAGAATTTGTAGCGTTTATAAGCAAAAATAGGATGCAACTAATCATGAAAGTAAACGATCTGTAAGTATTCTTTAATTTTCTCCGACCAGATTATGTACTTTCTATTCAACTTTCCACAAAATTCATATTATATGCACGTGACACACGCGTAACTAGGAGTGAAGTTGCTAAATGTAAAGTGATCGGTGAGAACCAGTTTTTTTTTTAACAATTCTTTTATAACGAGAAGTTATTAGATAGTTGATTTTTTTGCGATTATCTCGCAGATACACTTCCACTCGTAGAATGTTGGACATTTGATAAAAATTTATAAAGCACACACTTTATCAAGAATTATAATGCACTCCAAAACTGGTTTTCAACCTGACGGACACTAGGTGCTTTGCTTAAATTATTACTTTTTTTTGTTGTAGCTACTTGTATCATGACTTATTATATGTAGGAAATTAGAAAATACTAGCAAAGAACGATCTCGAAGTTTTCTCTAATCGTTTTATATCGCGTTCTTAGCTTTGGCACAAAACTCTCTGTAAACAGGTAGCGTAATTGAGCTTTGAGTCTTTTTTTGAGTTTATTATAGAAGAATACCATCTAGGATACTTATCGCAACATATAAAATATTTCGATACAAACGTATCGATTACTGAATACACTAGATAATTTCCAAAAGCCAAGTCTAATCAATTTACAGTTGTTTACATCATAAGTAGTCTCGGCAAAGTGGGGCAAGTTACAGTGCAGTTTGGAGAATAACGTGGAGCGGCCGTATCAAGGATAGTGTTCAGTAACGTTTACGTACCCGCATCATTTATAATCGTAACTTTCATGAGTGAGCATAGGCGACGTGAACGCAGGAATGTTTACACATAAAATAATCATAAAGACAAATAACGTGCTGAAATACTTACTGTTTTAAGAAGTTTCCACGAAATCACAAACTGGATGGCATCTATTAAATATTAGAATCATTGAATATGTTTCCACACTTGTTTCAGTTAAATCAGTACGGCGTGCGGAAGAAGTATTTTTAATGATAAAAACGACCGTTCCGCATCGCGTGATGTTATATTTGCAAATTTAAAGTAATCTTTGGACAACTTAGTGGATCTTTCGATGCACCGTCACAAATTTTTCTTAGTATGAGAAAATCTGAATCCTTGTTAATAACACTTTCAAATATTCGTATTACGCTTTCATTTTTTTCCCCTTCCGCCGTATATAGGTGTGAGCGAACATGATCCAGAATTTGAACAGAATCCACAGACGACACCGAATCATTCATGAATTTGTTAATTGCCTCTGCTAGTCCATAGTAGTTCTTGCAAGTACTTTCTAAATCACATTTTACCTGACCATATTGAAACATTTTCTGGCTTTTCTTGATAGCTTTGGCGTACCTCGGATCGAATTGTAAAACAACCTTCTTTACATCATTAAAATGTTCGCAGTAGTAAAACGCAGCTTTTAACCATGTTCCCCAACGCGTAGTAATCGCCTGTGGTGGTTCATTCACTTTAGTATACAGTTCGTGAACTGTTTTTGTACGTTTTGAAGACTTTAGAAATACTGCCGTCGTATGAACTATAAAAATATTTACTCGTGGATAATATTTAGGGATCAATTTCGCCAAAAGGTTTAAAACATGGATTTTACATGATACATGTAAAAGACTGTCACTCTCTTCTTTAAGAGTTCAGCCTAAGGAAAGCATGTTAGCAGTACTGTCACTCACAAACACTAAAAGTGGGGTAGTTGAAACTCGAAACTTGTTTAATGCCCTCAACACCACTTTTAAAATTTCATCGCTAATACATTTTGCAATTCTTTTGGAAGCAAGTAAGATAAGGCATGATGGTTTAAATTTTTCCATTGTACGTACCATCACATTCACCACGGAATGTTTTTGCCGATCTGTTGTTCGTCCACACATAACCACAATGTTTTATCTGCATTAATTCTTCTTTCAACATAGTCAGGAACAGATGGCATAAAGTTTCTTAACGATGTGCGACTTGGTGATGTGTAACCCGATTACTTGCTCTAGTAGGAGACAAATGCTTGTTGGTCTAGTAAAGTGAACGGTACAGTGCATAGAATAAAACAAACACCGATATCAAATATAAATTGTTTGCTCTATTGTTTGCCACCTACTGGTACACATCAAGTAGTTGTCGCACTTTAGACATTTAATTCTATCGCTTTCGTATTCTAAATCCGACATACTCGCTATTACGTTTTCTAGTTTATTCCAAATACGCCGTTTCTAAAACGTACCTAAACATTTTCTAAGTATGTGTGTGTGTGTGTACTGACAAGCACTCACAACGACCAGTAGAATAATAGTGAACAAGCGTGCTTTGCTACGGGTACTTGATTTTCCGCGCCGCGCGCTCCACCCCTCCGCGTTGTTCTCCGTACGGCACTGAAACTTGCCCCTCTTTGCCGAGACTAATCGTAAGTTCACACCATCATGGAAGCACGTTTGAAGTTGTATGAAAATAATGCCAGGAGTACTATAAGATTGAAGGTGAAACTCTAAGCTAGGAGTAGATTAGATTTGCATTGACTTGGGCTACTACAAGTTATATTGTTATAAATAAAACTTTCTATGTTACTAGAGAATGTGCACCAATAGAAGAATTTCGAAGTATTTTTGACAATCTGGTGAAGGAAGTATATAAACTGCTCCAATGATAGGTATTGCACTGTTTTCGACTATTTTGACCTCACTGCTATTATCAGGTCAACTCACATGAAGAACACGATTAAGATCGCACGCCCACCAACACTTCTTCACCGCAGGTTTCAGGATTTAGTCTAGTAGATCTATCTCGACGATAAACACGATAAACGCCCCTACACAGCTCCATTTTTGTAACGCCTGTTTGTAGCCAAGTTTCCGTTACAATAATAATAACAATATCAAAGTTTGTGGCGCACCTATTGTTATAAGATTCATTTGTTTTTATGTGGAAACCGCGCATATTTCGGTAAAAGATACTCCGTCTGTAATTTAATGGATATGATCAGTTTTTGCATCTATAACTTGCGACGTTTCCTTTATATATCTAGGTAATTGTTTTATTGTCACCATATACTCAAAAAGTTCTGTTCAAAAATGGATTCGGATGACAAGCGTTCATTGTTGCACTATGCAGTACGTCGACTTTCGAATTTTGTAAAATTTCATATAGAGTTCTGGAAGTTTGCGGTGAAATGAGCTTATTTTACAAAAGCAAGCAATAATAAAAATAATTCATGCCTTCGTATCCCCCAACAGCTTTTCCCCAATTGCAGGGGGCATCAGCGGGCCATAAGTTATTACGCCTGCGCCTGTGGAGCGTCTGAAGATATTCCGTCTCAGCATTCGCCATGGAATGAGGAAAACCACAGAAAAGCCTCAACCCTGAGAAACACAACCCCGGGGTTCGAACCCGTGACCTCCGGACTGATAGCCAAGCGCGCTAGGCAATGAGACACCAGCCCTTAAAATCTTCTGAATTCTATCATAAAAGGTCGTAACGGAAAATATAATTTCGGCAAATGATAAAATCAATAGTTTTTCCAGAAAATTGGGATTTTGAACGTAGAGATTTTACCAGTTATGAGTTTATGTCGAAGATTATTCCTAGCTAGATTCCCAAATAACGAAACCAGCTCTGCAACTGAAATTGACAGACATCCAATCCAATACATATTTAAAAGCGAGATTTATCGTTTGGGATACAAGGGATTACTGCCGGAAATAAAACCATGTTGATGTTCTGAAATCGAGTATGTATATACAGATATAATCTGAGCAAAGTCGACAACGGTAAGGTCTCCGCAATCCTACATTCCCCCGCTATAACCATGATGTAATAGAGCAATAGCGAATTGCTGATAGACTGATTGTAGGAGAATACTAGCGAGAAACAATAAGGGGAGACGCGCATGCGTATTATAACCGTTGAATTTGCTCATATATATGTTGAGACTGATGCTTTCGTGATCGTCGAATGTAAAATAATATTCCCGGATTTCTGACCCCGTATATTGTTGCTCCCGAAAGGGTCTGTTTCGATTAGGTTGACGATTCAACGAAATCTCACTCATCTTCTAAACGCTCTCGTTCCGCTAGCGATCGCAGATGAACTAACGCTCCCCGCTTCGTCGTGTCCTTTATATCCCCCTACGTCTCATCGAAACAATGGTGCCTTTCGGAATCACAAATATACACGGTTAGAAATCCTGGAATATTATTTCATATATATATTTAGACATTCAAATATTTTAGCAAATTTGACCATCACTTTTTTGAGATATTTGGTATATGTTAAATTTTAAGTCATTTTAGGAAATTAAATGACAACGCGCTGGTTAACATGTTTCAACAACTGTGAACATGTCTCAGCATATTTGTTACGTCATATTCATTCGACTACGCCCCTTATTCATTTTACAACTAATTAGATAAAATTAATAATGTCACGTACGTTTGCAAACGATCCTAACAGCTTTTGTTATGTATAAATATCGCGCCGAAATTTGCATTTACGTTCGCGCATGCAGATGCTGCTCTTTTACGAGCCGGACCAAAAACACGTGATGTAACTTCCGCATAAATTATACAAGGTATGACCGGATTTTTCTAATAATTCCAATGTCAAACGACTCTTGCTCTATTACGCCGATCTAAAATTAACATTCGGCGATTTTGTGATGGTAATTTATGAATTTCTGGGAGTTGTTCTGCTCAGTTCTAAGCGTCTTGAATTTAACGAGAAGCTCGTTAACAGACGACATACTTATATGAAAGTAAAAGTGTTAGTTCTAGCGGTAATTTTGCACGAACTGATATTTGGTATTATTGCTTGAAGCGATAGATACATAATTAAAAAACAATTGTTTAAGGATTACGTTTGTGCCTTTTTCTATTTATGATTTCAAGACTATTTTTAGTGAATGTGCGTTTTCCGAGCATGAACTTAACCTTCACCTTCTATTGTCGACGTCTAAAGTTCTAGTTTTCTTGAAATACAATTGATTTTATCTCTAGCTAATTGCGTATTCCACATTACTAGAGTTGGGATGTCTTCCCGCGGGCCAGGTACGTACTGAGTACGCAGCGCCCCCATCAGAATGTAATGAAACTTATGAAGCGTAAGATTATAAGTTAGTATCGAGCGGATTTTTATATAAAGGGGACGTATAATTATTGAGTATGCGCAGAAGGGAGAAACGAGATCATTGGGTGACGCAACGCAAAAGTTTATTGATGAATTTCCTGAATTATATTATAATGGTGCTAAAATATAGTAATAACTAGAGTTGTTGTTTGGACCATTTCCATCGTTCGTTGAACTTATTATATCGTCCGACATGTCGGCAGTTCGCCTGCTGTCGTGTTCAAGGTAGCTCTGAGAAGGGCTGTTGCTTGCCAGATCAATCATGCTTCGATGAGTTTTTGTCTGACGTATTTCTCTTCCCTATTTTTTTGTTAGTGAAAGTTGTCGTGCGCTGGTCTAATGCGTATCCTCTTCTACGCAGAAAATGATTAAATATAAGTTTAACACAGTAATTTCTGTGCCCCGTATTACCTTAGTGTTTAAGTCAGGCAGAATACGGAAATTGATCCCCAGCCACGCAACTTTTACTAATAAAAAATAGGAAAGGCACATACGTCAGACCAAAAATCATCGAAGCACGATTGATCTAGTAAACAACAGCCCTTCTCTGAAGACGGCAGTAGACGAACTGCCGAAAAGTCGGGCGATATAAATTCACCGAACGATGGAAGTAGCCCAAACAGCAATTCTAGTTATTATGAGGATCCATTGTCAACAGCATCATGTCAAGACTAAGATATGCTGTAAAATTTGCAATAAGCCATTGATGTGCTGATTGTAAACGAAGAGTGTGCAACACCAACACAATAAAAATAACGTGTTGTCTACAACGCAATTTATGTTTTATTTACTGTTTATGACAATCGTCTGTGATTTAAGACTTGATCCATTATAAGCGATCGTTTCATGACTTTTTGAATAAATGCAATCCCAGCTGGAAGCTACTGTCCCGCAGAGCTTTGCGTGATGACATCGAAAACATAATCAAAGCTGCAGTAATAGATAAACAGTTGTGGTTATGTGTCGACGAAACGATAGATCAAGAAAACATTGTACTTTCTTTCTTTTGCATTGCATGTTCTCGATCCTGTTAGAGTAAGATTTTCCATTGTATTAACTAGCAAAAGATTAGAAAGTAGTGCCGGATTCACTAAAAAATGTCAACTTTCAACTGACCAACTGTTGATGTTTGTAAGCGATTATGCAGCAACAATGTGTGGTGTAGGTCTTAAAGAAAACTGTGGGAGACTTTTACGTGACGTGTAAAGTTCATCCTTTTCAATTTTGTAGCACAAAATATTCGACAACGTTATCTAGAGGTGGATGCATTAATTTAAAAGACCAAAAGTTTTTTAAATCTCGGAATCGAACTCGAGAATTCCTAGTGTTCCTGAGCTACCAGAGCCAATTCTCACATTCTGGGGAACCTGGTTGAACGCGACTTTCCATTATTGCGAATATTTCCAATAAATAAAATCTATGGCTTTACGATACAGCTAACGAAGCTGTAGCAATTAAGGGAAGTCAGAAAAGATTTGAGAATACTTACTTCCGCTGAAACCGATTAAAAAAAATACGATAATGCAAGTGGCATAAAAAATATGCGTGTTGTAGAAACATTCGTGGGTATTATAAACAAATTTGTGCTGGTGCATATATAAATCCGTTATCTATTTCCAAAGATTATTATAATTATGCGCCTATTACATCCGTAGATGTCTAGCGGACATTTTGGTTTCTGAGACAAATGTAGAACTTACGTTGTGCTGCAGACTTTGTCAGTCTTACCCACTTTACGCGACGCAACAACTGTGAGTAAGATAAGGATGAATTTATAAAACAACACATATGTGGTATAAATAACGCGTGCATCGTAACGTCGCCCATTTGTTCGTACACTCGCTTTGTTACGATCCTGGCACACGGGAAAAATATCCCAACTCTACACATTACATAAAATACATTATGAATTAATATTCTTTAGCGACATACCGGTCGAGAGCCGCTGTATTAGTCTATTTAGTAGCTCTACTAATAAATCTACAATAAAAAAATATATCGGAGGTGTAGTTAGAAAAGTTTATCATTGTACTTAACTCCCTTTCTTTTTATTTTACCTCCATAAAAGACGAAAAATATTGCCTATTGCGGAAGATACAGTACACTCAATATAATAATTCCGAACAGTGACCAGCAAGCACCATTGTCTCATTGGATTTATGAGACGATCTGCTGCACATATACGGATCAAGTAGCTCTCGTTTTCGTGCCCATGCCCGCTAGATGACGCTGTTGCGGGTGACTGGCAACGTACGGTTTGTCCCCACCGCCTTAGCGGAGCCTCCGAAACGCTTGACAAGCGCTCTTTCCGAGCGAAAGAGAGACAGAGAGAGTGATAGGCGAAGAACGGAAGGCAGAAAACTGCTATTCCGTCGCGATATACTGGTTTTCGCGCAACTTCCTAGTTTAGACGGGATGCGGTCGCGACGGAACGGTTACCGAGGATGAACCGAAAGAGCACCGGCAACGCGGGATATCAATATTCGTACGTGCCGGATCCGTTATGTCCCACGCGTCTCTTCTTTATTGGAGACAATATACATGTGTTCGGAACTCTATATACTTTACACCATCATTGTCGATTGTTTTCAGGAAATTACGTGGCCTAAAGCAAGAAATCAGCTATCATTGTATGTATTTTCGTTTCGTGGTTTCTGCGAAAAATCTAAACCGTTCGAGATGCGTTAAAATATATAAATATATACAGCGTGTTAGGAACGAACAAAAATTTTAAAATTTTGAAAGCTATTATAAATAAACGTTAAGGGGCACATACTTCACGGTATTTTTAGGGATGCGGGAGATTACGCATTTTTTTCTGCGAAAAAACTCTGAACGGGTGAAATGCATTTTTGAAAATTGGAAATTTTCCATTCTGCTTATCCGCATAACTCGCTAACGGTAAAAGGTAGACAAAAAGTTTTAAAGCAAAAATGGTTCGTTTGAATAAGTTTTATTAACAAGAAAGAAAGTAAAATATATCAACATTTTTACATATATGTATTTTTTTCGACGGGTAAATATATTTGCGATTAATAATAACTAATAGGAATTGGTTGATTGTGTAACAGACCTGTAATTGCAGTGTTGATATTAATTTTAAAAATTAAGATCAACATTTTTATTGATAGTTAGTTTTTATTAGGATTTGCAATAACTTAGTCAGCGTCAACCTGTCAATGCGTTAAAATACGTACGAGGCCGTTCTGAAATGTTTCCGGAATTGACAAGAAAAACACGGTATCGGTGTGATTTTTTTATTTTTATTTTTTCGATGTAGTCTCCTTGAAGATCAAAACATTTTTTCAAACGGTGCTCCAGTCCCTTCAAGCCGTCAGAGAAGAGGATGTTTCGAGGTCTGCAAAACAGCCATCTGTAGCGGCGATGACCTCATTTGAGGTAAATCTCTTTCCTCCCAGTGATTTTTTCATGTTTGGAAATAGGAAAAAGTCGTTGGAGGCTTGGTTCGGTGAATATGGAGGTTGAGAGACTAATTCGTAGCGCAACTCAATCAATTTGGACACGACGATGCGGGATGAATTGAGCCGGTGCATTGTCGTAGTGGAAAAGCATTTCCTCCGCTGCAAACGAGGCCGTTTTCCTTCAATATTGCATCGAATCGGGTCGATAAGTCGTAGTAGTGTAGCAGTGCCCCATGATTGTCCTTCCTCACCATGAAGGAAAAGTCCACTGCTTCGACTGTTTTTTGGTCTCCGGTATGTAGTGGTGGATCTAAGTTTTATCCACGGTTACGAAACGCATGAAGAAATCCCTTGGATCGCTTTGGGTCCTGGCCAAACACTTCTGAAACGGTCGCCTGATTTTATTTTTGCTCCGGTGTGAGCAAACGCGGTACCCATCTCTCCGCAAGCTTTTTGATACCCAAAATTTCGTGTAGGATATGGCCAACGCGTTCTTCTGAGATGCCTATTGTCTCTGCTATGTCTTTGAGCTTCAATCGGCAATCGGCTAACACGACATCATGAATATTGTCGACCATTTCACAGTGGTAGCCGTTTTTGGGGTGGTGGCTGCGTGGTTCGTCACTTGTGCTTGTGCGGCCACGGTTGAACTCGCTCACCTAGAATCTGATGATCGAAAATGATCATCAGATTTTACATTTCATTTACATCCGCCATGAACCTCTAGCAAAGTATTTCGAATTTACATGGCCGTTCTCCTAACCATCCGGAATGTTTTATCATTGCACGAAATTCGATTTTATCCATTTTTGGGAAACTGCCTGACTTGCTACATAAAACCCACTCTTAAACAACAACTATTGACAGTAGACGTCTGAAATTTTGACAGTTGCCATAAAAAAGGTTGCCCTTACGGACCAATGAATCCACTTCAACCTTCGTGCACCATCTCTTGCCAATTCCGGAAACATTTCAGGTCGCTCTCGTATACTACTTTACTTTCTCGTTTTACTTTATGTAAAAGATGGTTACTATTTACCCAAAGAATGTTGCTTCTTTTGATAACCTACATCTTTTTGGTAACAAACAAACTAATCTACTGAAACCAGTGTAGTAATAAAATTTACGTTATTAAAAAATAGGTTGAGCTTACATAACATAACATTTTCTTTGCTCCTTAATAAAACTCATTCAAATAAACAATTTTTGTCTTAAAACTTTTTCTCTACATTTTACCGTTATTGAATTATGAGTAGAATGGAAAATTTCCAATTGTCAAAACTTTATTTCATCCACTCCGAGCGTTTTTCCGCAGAAAAAAAGTTGCGTAGTATATACCTACATGTGATCTGTATATTCCCGAAGTTTTACATTCAGTGGAATTCCCGGGTTTGGGATTGTTTCGTATTTTTCTTTAATGCAATACCCTACTTTTTATTCGGTACCAACTTTTCGTAAAATTGACGCAAGAAGCAAAAGTAAAGATTAAGTTATTTTTTTAAATTTTTTTAATAAAGCGCAAAAGACAAGCGAAAACTTACCTTGAAGTCATATTGAAGATGTTACCTTAAGCGATTTATTTCCAACAGGATATATAACACTCAATTACAGGAAATTACTAATATACATGACAGCAAATAAGCAACAATCTATGTGTAATAACATAAAACCAAACAATATTAATACATTAGGAAAGTGCAATCATGTAGTTATATAAGTAATGAAAAGGAAAAACCAGCTATTATCTCCGAAAGAAAGGAAGCAGCATCTACAACCAAATTAACCAGATCAGTGTTAATATTACAGAGATGAGAGATTCGTTTAAAATTTCCGTATAGTAGGAATATAAGCGACCTAACTAATATATTTGTTGTAGTAGGGATGCGATAAAAAATAGAGTAATCTGAAGTTGACTGTAGGAACAAGAAAGTTACATTTATTTACTATACTCTTTTGGCGGCAGTTTTAAAACTAGCTCGGATTTTGCACAAGTTGTAGTTAAGTAATTATTATGACAACGCAAATTTAGGGAGAAAGATTAAATACAGGCGTACTCAAAAAAATACATGCTCTAAACGTCAATCAATTGTCGTAACAATTCGGCTACCGGCAATAAATCAAATATCGGCAGAGTAATTTTTGCCGAAAACTGACCAATAACTATCCTACTTTTTGGTGCTGCCATTGAAAAACACTCCTGCGAATTAAAAATAGAGTATAGCCATATTCATCTGTATGTATAGTCAATTCTATTGTGTAGAAGATAAAATAGGAATTCCAGTAACAAAGTTATTCTTCTGTTGCAAAGTGACGTAATATTAATTTTTACCAATAAAACCCTGAACCCATTTCAGGACAAAATTCCTCGATTTGAACATATACAGTAAGCGTTCGCTCAAGTAAATAGCCGGTAGTGGAAATGTCACGGTCATGTAAACAGAAAATTGTTACTATAGGATCAAATGGAACGCCCGGTAATGTAAACGATCTTGCACCACGTACAATTCGACAATATAAACAGTTTAGGGTACCGGTTATTTCCCGATTTACGTGCGTAATTGAATCGATCAAAAGAATGTTTACGTAAACGTTTTCAGCGCCGGCACCGGTTGTTCCGCGATTTATGTGTGGGATTCCTGTAAACGTTGGCTCTCTTACCTCTCGTGAAATAAAGTAGTCTGCAGTTAAAATCACGCCAGAACAGACATGGCATCCACGTCCAATAAAAGAACATTTCAAAAATTAAGTGACAAGGTGAAAATCATCGACGACATAAAGAAGGTGCGGGAGTGACTGAATTGGCAAAAAAATATGGAGAATCTAAAACCACAATCTGCAAAATTAAGCGATTCAAGTCCCAAATTTTACAACGTGTGTCAAAGACATACGGAGGCCCGGGAAATCGCAGAACTTTAAACACTGCCCAAGCATCTAGAATGGAAAATCGTCTGTATAAATGTTTTTTAAAACAAAGAGATAATCATGTTCCAATTAGCGGTGATTACAGAGAGAGCAAAATTATTGAATGTAAACCTAAAAGAGATCGAAAATTTTGCAGTCAGTGATGGCTGGCTGAAAAGATTTAAAGGGAAGTATCGAATTCGACTGCTGTCGATATCTGGTCAAAAATTATCGGCACCATCACAACTAGTGCAACCGTTTAAGGAAAAGTTAATGAACAAAATCAAATGGCTACATTTCAATGAGGAGCAAATATACAATACAGATGAAACCAGTCTTTATTGGAAATTATTACCACCGAAAATCTATGTTGCATCACATGAAAAATCTGCTCCAGGTAGAAAGGCGGAAAGACAACGCATAACTTTTGTAGCGTGCACTAATGCTAGTGGTACACACAAAATAGGGCCACTAGTAATAGGAAAGGCCAAAAATGCACGTTTATTTAGAAATTGTAAGAGCCCCGTTGCTTAGAACTGTTCTAAATCCGCTTGGATGACCAAAGGCATATTTCTGAGATGGTTCCAGAACACTTTGCCCCTAAGGGATGGCAATAAAAGTATAATAATGAGTAATGCAATTTAATGATACATATTCAATTTGTAGGTGAAAGATTTCTTAAAACAGCAAAATCTTCTAATAAAGGCGGTGTATCTTGAATAACGCACAAAATCATCTTCCAGAGGAACAACGATGGCTCAATTTTTGTTATGTTCATGTCGCCCAACGTAACTCCACTTATCCAACCGATGGATCAGAATGTAATAAAAATTACTAAATTGTATTATCGAAAATTTCTACTTTCGTCTGTATTATCAAAAAATCGTAAAAACATTTGTGAATCCTTAAAGCACGTAACTTGACGTAAGCAATTTTAAATTTAGATACGGCGTGGAATGCCCTTAACCAGCAAACAATCAGAAAGTATTGGAAACATTTGCTTTACTCCGGATATGATTACGACGATGAAGACAATGTACCGCTAATCATAATTAGAAAACAGTTACTATCTGATGCTGAAATTATTGACAGTACATCATCGGACGTTCTCAAATTATTAAAAGCAATAAATCCCGATATTGTTTGCACAATTACCGATGTTAGTTTATGGAATGACGATAAAGAGATGGATGATGCACCTGAAGAGGAAAATGGGGTGAGTGAAGATGACAACCCTTCGATTGAAATAAAAAAATGCAGTGAGTGACGCGCAAGCTGTAGGAATTTTTAATCAAGCGTTAGAGTAGGCTGAAGAAAAAGACATATTATATTCCGATATTTTAGTCCTACGTAAACTACGGGCAATGGCATTAGAAAATACCAAGCGTAAATTTACGCAAACAAAAGTATAACATTATTTTTCAAAATAATGTAAAATTTATTTTTTAGTATTGTATGTATTATATTATTCATTGTTCATAATTTATTTTTTAATAAACATACATATTTTTTTTTACGCAATTTCTTTATACATAAAATAAGGCTCGCTAATGTAAACTTTCATTAATGTGAACAGTGAACATTAGAAAACATAAAGTAAGTTATACTTTTTTCTCATCGAAAAATCGATCTCTTGATCTGACAACTCCTCGCACAATTCGTGGCATTCTTTCTACCAATTTTCTCTGTGTATCTTGAGAAATATTGTTCCATTTGCTCTGCAATATCGTCGAGATATGTGTTTTGGACGTCGGACGACGAAGGGTATTCCAACCTAGATCGAAGAAATGAGAAAAAAAAGGTAGGTAGACTTTCAAGTTGCGGAAATCTCAAAAGTTACGAAGATGAAGGCATATATTTGGTAGCATTTCGAATCATAATTTGGTTATGTGATCGGAAAATGACAAAAATGTATCAAAGAACACTCCCAGATCATTAATTGATAGTATTTTACCCTCAATATTGTATTGATAAATAAGGTTCTACTCGTTTAATAAAAGTTACGGTAATACATTTAGAAATGTTACGCTATAATCTGTTTATCTTCGACCATACCAAAATTCGGTCGATATCACTCAAGTAAAAGAGAATTAATGGTAGTGTCAATAGTAGAAAAAGTTTGACGTGATCGACATGTGAAAGAATCTCACAGTTAACCGTATTAGAGGTATCATTAATTAACAAAAGGGATATTAAGGGACCGAGATTTGAGCCTTGTGCTATGCCGGAAGTAGTCAAATGTTTAACAGATGTAAAATTCCTATAACATACCTTGAATCGTCTGCCAGTTGCAGAGAATTTCAGAGGACACAAAATCCAAATGACTCCAACTTTTGAAAGAGCACACATAAATCCATATTGACTGCTTGATATTAAACCGCGAAGTTGAGGTTAAAAAATGCATAAAAAGAATGAGTTCAAATGCTTTGGGAAACTTACATAGTAGGGAGATCGATGATAAATTTCAAATATCATTGTTTAAAATTCTATCTCACAAAAACCACGTTGGATTTGTCCAATAAGGATGGAATGAATCCATTAACAAACGGAATTGCATTTTTGCTATATTTTGATTTTGTTTTTTTATTTAATGACAAAAACGACCCCACCTTAAGTATCATTCTTTAAAACAAAGCAAAACGTTTGACGATTTTTGATTTTTTCGAAAAAAAGAAAGATTTTTTGTCAACCTTAATTCAAAGACCTTATTTAAGGAGTAGTGTCTCAATTACGGTCATTCTGATCCAAAGGGTATAGATCGTAGATATTGGTAATTTTCAGTTACAGTGACTTCTGTCATTCAATTGATTCTTCGCCGAAGAATAGAACAACAAGTATTTAAACTAATATCCATATTAATACTAATATTAACATGAATATAATATCAATACTAAACCACCGTTGGCATTAGTAATGATAAAATTACAATTTTCTTGCAATTACCAAACGTAATTAAATTCCGAAAAAATATCGGTGTCGGAGGGGAATCGAACCCAACGCCTTTATGTCTACAGCATTATGTGCTCTCCCTTGCACCACAAGTCCACAAAGATGTTGGGTTCGAGTCTCCTCCGAGACCGATATTTTTTCGGAATTTAATTACGTTGGATAATTGCAAGAAAATTGTAATTTTATCATTACTAATGCCAACGGTGGTTTAGTATTGATATTCATGTCAATATTAGTATTAATATAGATATTGGTTTAACTGTTACGCACTTGCCGTTAAATAATATAGTGTCTGTGGGATTTTACAATATATCTACTGGCATGGTGACATCTAGGGGGATTTAAGGCGACTTGAACTCGATGGTCTTGGTGCAAGGAAGTCGTAAAGATATTTTTTCGGAATTGAATTACGTTGGGTAATTGCAAGAAAATTGTAATTTTATCAACAGGTAATTAGTTTGAAAATAGTTGAAGAAATAAACGTTTAAATAAGAGAGAAATGAAGAAGAAGAATATCAATCTTCTTGCTTACGTAAAAGTTGATATAGCTACAGTAGGTAACAAGACGGAGACAAAAGAAAATTAACAATGGTTTCGTCAAATGTACGTCTAAGAAAACTGACGTGAAATACGTTAACGATTACGTCACCGGAAACATACAATCTCTCGAAGGATGATGGACTGCGTAGAAGCTTTTTACGAAACAAAACACTAATTGATATGCGTGTGGACATAATTTATCAGTGGAAGTAATATATAGTATTGCAGCAGTTAAAAAAAAAACAAGCGGATATGGTGATGATTAAAAGACATACACCTGTTTACGCAAGCAAGTGGAAATGCGTTTAAAAAATATGATTAACTACGAAAAAGAAAATAGTAATAGAAATCATTTTTATAACAGTGAAAACGAAAAACCAATTATCCAGTTCTTGTTTGATTTTTTGCGTATTGTATAACACGAAACATCCTGTATAAAAATACGTACAGGATGTTCCGTAACATCACTATACTGCTTATCTTGAAGGCTACATTTTTCAAATATTTGTATATATTTACACGCACTTTTAATGTACTATTTCAGTAGAATTTCCAAGATCACAACGCAAAATACCAACGCGTGTAATATATTAGATTACCGTAATCTATTCATAGAAGCCGTATTGAATAAATAACATGTTTATTTATAACAAAGTCTATACGAGTAACATATATATTTTGTCTGTGAGAGAGAATATTATTGTTACGCAATATTCTACATTACATATATATCTGTTATTTATTAACAACTCGATTTTGATAATTATTGCATGCATAAACAATGATAGTAGATAAAAATACATTTATTATATATATTTTTTAATTAATTTAATAATGTTGCTGGTTTGGATATACACTGTCGGTCAATTTTATAAAATTATGTTTCGTTATAATTTAAAATAAATCAAGAAAAATATCATATTAAATAATTCCACGAAAGTCTCATCTGATTCTTAGTTATCGATTGTACCTCTTTAATCTGATAACTAGGGATCCAGATACGGTTATAATAAGACCGGAAATGTAATACAATTATTCTTCCCTAATAAATATTTAATGTAGTCCTAGTAAAAAACAATAATTATCATTAATAATAATTATCTAAAATTAGTGTTAAAATGCAACAGAATTGCCGTACTTATTTCTCCCTCGGTCTACCAGGAAATCATATCGCGAACCCATATAGTTTTTTCATATACAGTGAATTTCCCCTTCGCGGACACCCCTCTTACACTGACACCTCCCTTAAACGGACAGTTTCTCACGGTCCCGACCGGCTCTCATATAATTTCCGTTGTATTAACTCTTTCTTGGACGGCCAATCTCTTGAACGGACGCGGACACGAGAAAATGTTCTCCTAACCGGACCAAAAATAAAATAAAAAGAAACGCCTTATTTTTATATCGAGAGCATTGTTATTGCATTTCTCAATTACGCCGCGCGCCAATTTTGCTGGGACTTCCCCGAGAAAACCGGAGATTTACCGACTTTAATCTTTCGGTACAAACGCAGCCTATGTCGTGCATTTCTGCCTGGCGTGGATTAGGGACTTCCCCAAGTTGGTCGGGGATTTACCGTTCTTATTCTTTGGATGTACGCTTTCGATTGAATCTGCTTTCAATATTTGTCTGATGTCTATGCGGAAAAGACACAGTGGGTGACACATTCATTGTAGAAATGGCTCCAAATAGAAAAATTCTCACGCTTAAACAAAAAAATTGAGATTGTTGAAGTTTACAACAAAGAGAAATTAAGTGTAAGGAACTTATGCAAGCGTTTTAATATTGGAACAACACAAGCTGCAGATATAATTAAACATAAAGAAATCCTTCTAAACAAATGGATGTCGAACAGCAATATGAATGAAAAAAAAGCTTTTTAACGGGTGATGGTACTAAAATCGACAAATTGTGTTATGACTGGTTTACAGCAGCTCAGCATAAGGGAATTCCTTTAACAGGTATGCATATGATTTCTGTAGATAAGGTTTTCTTGTATTAATGCGTTGATTTTCTTTTCATATTAAATTCTAAAATAGATAAAAAAAAGTGAGATTACCAATAGGTTTGTCGTGACAAGAACGCAAAAAAACTTATATTTTTTTAGGTCCGCTAATACGATGTAAAGCAAGAGAAATAGCCGCTTCTTGGGACATTCTACATTCAGTGCTTCTTCTGGTTGGCTCAATAAATAGAATTAGAATCCGCCACAATATCACCGAGAGACATCTATAATACCGATGAGACAGGCCTGTATTTTAGGACTCTACCCGACAAAATGCTCACAATAAAGAAGGAAAAATGTGCTGGGGGTAAGTATCCCAAAGAGAGGTTTACAATTTTGCATTGTGCAAATATGGCGGGTGAAAAAGAAAAACTCCTAGTCATTGGTAGGGAAGCTAAACCCAGAGCTTTTAAAAACATTAATATAAATAACCTGCCTGTAACTTGGAAATACAATAAGAAATCTTGGATGACAGGACAAATTATGACAGAGTGGTTGCAAGACCTAGATTGGAAAATGGCTAAAGAAAAAAGAAACATTTTGTTATTTTTAGACAATGCGGGATCTCATCCGAAAGACGTTCGCTTAAATAATATAAAAATATTATTTTTACCCCCTAATTGTACATCAGCTTGTCAACCACTTGACCAGGAGATTATAAAGAATTTTAAAACTTATTACCGAAGTCTAATACTCAAACATCTGCTAGTAAACATTGAAACTGCTGGTACAGCTTTTGAGTTAATAAAGAAAATTACACCACTGGATGCAGTTTATTTGGCAAAAACCGCTTGGGACCAAGTAACCAAAGAGACAGTTCAAAATTGCTTCCGCAAAGCAGGATTTCATCATGTATATATGCAAAGTGAAGACCAGTTAACTAAGGCTGATACATCGGACGGAATGGAAACCTTAATGATTTTTTGAACGTAGATGAAGATTTGTATGTTGAAGATCCAGATTCAGAACAAGAAATTGCAAATCCAGTTGAAATACAAGAACTTTCGGAAGAGTCTGATGTTGATGAGGTTCCATTGCCAACAGAAGCTATCCCAAATTATGATATATATTATACTTTGTATGTATATATCTAAAGGAAATAAACTTTTTTTTCTTAAGTTGAAAGTTTCTTATTTATTTTAAAAACATTTATAACATATACGATTTAAATGTCCCAGTTTCTTTATTATATTCATTTTTCGTTAAAACACGATTTTTGTTCTATCTACTACATATTTCTGTTACGCGGACACCCTTCCTGGACGAACATCTTCAGTTGGTCCCGTTAGTGTCCGTTCAAGGGAGATTTCACTGTACTTGCGCTGAAATTAGATGATCATTTTCAAATAAGACTAGATCCAACTTTATTAGAAAATACAGATAGAATAAAGTGAAGCGCGAATATTAAATGATAGTAACAATAACTACTGTAACGGTTATCACAAGTGATATTCCTTGTTACGGTATCAGAAATACCTCAAAATTTATGTGCATACCTTCTAGACTTTGATGAAGTATATTGCTTAAAACGACATCTTCCTCTGAAAGTTAGGGAATTGCTCATAGACCGTTGTACACCAATTCGGTACATAATTACCTTGCATATAAGTATTCCATAACTCAAAACAGTCTTTTCTTGGTGCTATTTTGTCATTGCTCCTTTCTTTCCATCTTTCCCTTGGATTATCAAACATCAGAAGTATGTCTTGAAATCTCTTTCCGCCGATTACTCTAAATTGTTTTCTTCCCGTTGTATTTGCTCCAAAGTTGCCTTATATCCTCGGTGTGGGATTTTTGTACATCTATCAGTATTTAAAACCCCAAAAAAATTCTTAATTAAGAAAGTCATTTTTTTACAATTTTTTCCGTAAACAATCTTTCTGTCAGCGTTTGTGTAATTTAGAATAATTCCAAGAAGAGGTTTGCTAAAGTAAATCAAAAAAGAAGAAGCTGCGGTATCGATCTCTCGATTTGAAAAATAAGTTGGACCTAAGCGTTCCCGTGAAACATTGGGTTGTGGCTGTCTTTCGCGACGAGATAAGATGGGTTTATTCTTTGAGGTAAAAGAGTTAGTTTCAACACGAGTTCAATCATCACTGTCATCTTCGTATTCTTTACTATCAGGCTCTATGGAGTACTTCTGTTACTTTAATCCTGGGGAAGACGTTCGGTGGTGTCTATTTCTCGATCACCATCAGAAGATGCGTACCCATGATTGTACTCAATGTTACTCATTTCGTCTAGTACATATGTGGACAATAACCGGCCCGCTGTAAGATTTGATCCGGCCCGCGAGACATTTTGAAAAACCCAATTAAAAAAATTCACGATTTATTTATCATGTACCTATTTTTTTTCATTTCATTTTCTTATTGCATGATAATAACATTGTCGTATTATTTTATGTCTATTTATCGCTAAAAATTATGAACACTAGTTTAAAATGCACTACTTTTAAACGCGGCACACTAAAATTTGGCCCACAACATGTCAAAGGTTGCCCATACTTGCTCTAGATGATGGTATGAGGGGATTCCATACTTTCTAATGGTCATTTTTTGCAATAAGCGAATGTAAAAATAGGAAAAATCGAACATGTCAAACTTATAAATAATATCTGATACAGTACACGCTGAATAGTGTGAACAAAATGAAATGCAAACTGTTTCCACTAATGATTTGTTCACATTAAAGGGAGTGAGTGATTTTATGCTTACAATAATAGGTACTGTTGCATCAATAATTGTTTACTCATTTATCTTTGCACATTTTTTTTTAATTTGAAAAGAATATATTTTAAAAATATTATCTAGTCTTTATTTGTTTTTTTTCTGTGTTTTTCAACTGTATTGTGTTGCAGCTATTTCTCTTATTTTTCAAATATTTGAATATATTTCAAATTTAGTTCATGTTCTTCTATCCATTGAATTGATGTGCTCAGTACATTTGTTGTACTCTCTCGAGTAATTTCATTTCGTGATTTTTTCAATTTCCTCATTTTTAGTTTCATGTTCTTCCGTTTCTTCATCAAAATTGTATGTCCATTTCATTCCATGCAATTACGTCTCTTTCAACCAGTTCAACCTAGAAATGGGTGTACAGTGGTGGTCTGAATTAATATTTTCCCCTATTAAGGAGAGAATATTAAAATTACTTTCCCTGCGATGTCGCAAACACTTCGGCTGCTATCGGTTATTGCAGGTATAAATCTTATTTGGAGAGCATACATAAAAGATTATTATTGTTTACCACCAGCCAAAATTATTTGCCTACCCTAAGAAATAATCCATAAATAAAGGAAGTGGTGTCTGAAAAAGAAACTGTAGTGTTATATTTAATAAAATAAAAAATGAAATTGATAATATTTATTCAATAATGTAATTTATGTGAGATAAAAACTATAACTTTGATTCGTAGAAATGCCCTCCTCGATCTATCATTCAACTTTAGGTCCGATTTCTCTTCTATTCCGTCACTCGTCATAATCTTTCGACGTTCTTCTGCTGGTGTGGTTACTTTCCGTCATCCTGTATGTTTGCTATTTAATAATCAGTCAGCATCTTGACATTTTTTAACGTTATAGTCGACAGTTCGAAGACTTAATTGCAATTGTTTTCCAATATCTCTGTTAGTTGGGCTAAGATGAATTATTATTTAAGATTGTGCATTCTAATTCTAGCCAATTTTATTAAGGATATTCACTGTTTACAAAAACAATAACTACTAAATCTAAAATCTTTACTTGGACTAGATTATTCATTTATTATCCCTGTGGATAAGATAATTAATTATATTACAATTACGGTCTTTTAATGACAGCACCGGAAACCCTAATTATCGAATGAAGGAGATTTAACTGACCAGAAGAGTCTTTCGAGGAATTATTTAACTATAAGGTGACATCATTTACAGGTGCTAATTAATGAAATATCTCTAAATGAATATACTATAGTCAGCGAAATTTCTATAGTTCTATATAAACTTTTGACAGATTATTTGGTTTTCTTAATATCTTCGTCAAATTATGCATCATAGTTAATGCTGAACTACAATGAAAGACGAATACACGAAAAAGTTTATTACATTTTTGTGCTTTATACCGGTAATCTACTGCTATTTTAAGCAAGTATTTCAAATAATAGTAAAAAAAAATAAAATTTAACCTAACTAATGAATGTTACTTGATTAAACGCAGCAGAATAAAACAACAAAATTATTGAACAATGTTCAAAGAAATGAAACTCAAATATTTTACTTCTTCTTTTATTGTTCAATATGGATTTCCAACAAGTATCGGCCGACTAAATCGATAACATAATTATTGTCAAAAACTTAATAACGGGTATGGCTACCGTTCTTACTTATTACCTCTTAACATTCTGTTTGGCAATGAACTAACAAATTTTGAATGTACTCCAACGGAAGTCTTTCCCATGCTTCCCGAATTGTCAGTTTCAACTGTTCTTTATTTGTAAATTGTTTCCCGCCACTATAAATCCTTCGGGATAACCATCCCCATACATTTTCTATTATATTGAGGTCAAAATAGAACGGTAGCCATGGTAATAAAGTAGTTTCACATTGCTCTAACCATTGTTTCACTACCAGAGCATTATCTTGTTGCAAAACAAAGTCTTCCATGCCCATTTGATTCTGGATTACGCCTTTTACGTTTTAGATTATTTCTAGGTATTTGTGGCCATTTAGAGATCCCTCGATGAAAATGATTTCAACTGTCTCAAAATAAAAAATTGCACCCCATACCATAGCACGTCCGTAGTCTTAAGGTCTTCGCGATATCACCTTGGGTTCTTTCCTCAAATCGTACCAGTAATGTTGAAATCCATCAGGTCCATCGAGCCTAATCGCTTTTGATCCGTGAAAACAACGTTTTCCCGGTCTTCACTCCACTGAACGTGTTGTCTTGCGAAATTTAATCGGCCTTCTCTGTGTTGGGCAGTTAAAACCGTTTTTTTTTCAGTTTCAACCGACGAATGTCTGAAGAAGATTGTTTCGAAACCCTTTGCACTGCCTTTACGGATGCAGAAGTTCTGGCAGCATCTCGAATTTGACGTGCTGTTGCCGCTGAATGGATTGCGTAATCACTCCGCTTTAATTGCTTAGTGATTTCTCTTATGGAATAATTTTCGTTATTTAAACCTCTTTCTGCTTCCGTAAGCGTTTTTCTGCATCCCATAACGATACAGCTCCAGATCGCCAATTTAACTAAATTATCACTGAAAAACGATTAGTTCTATCGGTTACACAGAGAGCGTGTTTAATCAAATGTCCCAGTAATTATATCCCTACTATTATAATCCCCCGGGCCCTACGACACCCGGTTCTTGCTGCTCGCAGGTACCAGCCGGATTTTCAAGGAATATTAGAAAGTGTATAATACTATATTTAAAATTTTATAGATTCGTACAGAAACTTTGTTTTTGAAATATTATGCTTGCGTTTAATCAAGTGTCGGGGTGTGTCGCGCTCGGCGTTGGTTCTTAGAAGAACCATGTACGTCCTGACGTTTCGATGTAATCGCATACATCTTCTTCTTGAGGTCGTAATTTCGACTATAGTCGAGAAAAGTTTGTATATATATATAGTGCAAGTATACATATCAGTTAATAAAAATCCCGAGTGGTAAATTGCTATCCGAGAAGGAAAAAACAAACATAAATTGTTACAAAGAGGTAGGGTTTTCAAATCGAGTTATAGCTAAGAAAATAGGATGATCCCATCATCTGAAAAATAGCTTTATAAAGTTGGGCAATTCCTACGGCAAGAATCATGCTAAGGGAGTAATCAAAAACTAACTCGAAGGCAGCGCTCATCGATAGTTCGGTTAGCCTCTTCTGGTAATGTTACCGCGCAGCAAATAAAGTGTAATTTAAATTCCTCCGTAAGAAATAGACATGTACAACAAATTTTATTTGGCAGTAAACATTTTCCGTGGCTAAAAATGTTTGAAAACCATTCTTAAAAGGGATACATAAACAAGCATGACTGAATTCAGCGCAAGATCATATGAGATAGGATCATGGGTGGGACAACATCATATTTTCTGATGAGAAGAAATTTAACTTGTATGAGCCTGATGGTTTCAAATATTATTGGTATGATTTGTGCAAGAACACTGAAATTGCGATGAGCCGAAATTTTGGTGGCGGTATAATAGTTTGGGAGGCTTCTACCCATAACATATTCTGAAGTTTAAGTTTTATTGCTGTACTCGTGTTACTGTTCTGCATTATATCCTGAAACAGAGACTAGTTTTGATATTCTCTCTGTCATGGGGGGACACATTAATTAAAACCACCACTGTACATACATATATAAACATTAAGTACATACATACTTAACCAGTAAGTAATGTGTTTAAAATATCACGTGTTTCACTTCTGTCTGATCATCTTTCCATTTTTGCTGCAACACACTAAGTGGAAATTCATCCTAGTCTTCTTGATTATTGAAATCTAGAATTTTTCCCTGGCATTTAGCAATCATTGTTGGATCTAATCGGTTCCATGCATATATCAAATTTGTAACAGCATCTAAAATAATCACTAGAGTTGTTATTTGAGCTATTTCCATCGTTCGTTGAACTTATATAGTCCAACGTTTCGGCAGTCTGCCTACTGCCGTCTTCAGGGGTGCCCTGAGAAGGGCTGTTGCTTGCCAGAGCAAACATGCTTCAATGATTTTTCGTCTGTATCATCTAAAATTTACAATGATATGGCGAAGGCTGCTTCTGTGATATAACTTTGTAAGCCTGATCACATTCTGATTTATTGCCTGGATAAGGAGTGTCACATTTGGCGGAAGATGCGTTGTAATTTGTCCATCTTTACTCTGTAATTCTTCTATTAAGGGATGTGATGGAGCATTACCCTTTTATTGGGTGTCCACTTGATTCCTGGAAACGTGTAATATTCCAACAAAAGAAACAATGACTTGTCGATAATTTTGGAAGATTCTAGTTTGATAAATTAAATTTACCTGAGGAATAAAAAAAATATGGAACCGATTCTTAAAAATTGACTACGTCATCCAAGCTGATTGGAGTAGTCATAATTCACAGGGAGACAAAAATTTTTAAAAGTTTTAGAATTCTTCGCTTTACCAATAACCAATGATTTGACTTTATGAGTTCCACTAGGATTAATGCATGCCAAAAATGTTAGTCGTTGTTTCTCATGTTTTCTATCTGGAGCAATCTTCTCTTGAGTTGAAACAAAGGTTTTCTCTGCTAGAAGCTTGCAATATACAGCTGATTCATCAGCATTATATAATTGATTAGGTGTAATTTGCAATTGCTTTGTTTTGTTTTTTAAGTGAAGTGTAAATGAACCAATTAGTTCTGGCTGTCACCTCATGATTTTTCACCAGCAATTTTTAGATATTGAATTCGGAATCTTTGTTTAAGTCTTTGCAACCAACCATCACTAGCAGTAAATTCTTCAACAGAATTTTCTTTTATCTCCGAATTCAATGCTTTTGCCTTTTCTTTGATCATATTACCACTGACCATAACGTTTTTGTTTCTTTGTTTCAAGAACCATTTGTACATTTTTGTTTTCATTTCGGGATGTTTAGATCCCTTTGAAGTTCTTCTTTGCCCTGGTCTTGCATAAGTGCAAGCCACCTCGCGTGCTATTAGTTCCTTTTACTTTTTATGTTACAAATCGTGTATTTAGCACCGTCAAATTTATTTGATAAATTTGTTACACTTGCACTGTCTTTTTAATCCTTCAATTATACAAGCTTTTTCAGAGTGTTAATGACTTTGGATTTATTTGCGACGACATGACGTAATTAGTAGCGATCGAACGCTTCTCCGGTCGTTTAGATACTGAAAGACGTGTTAGTGAACTACATGTGTTGACGTTAGCAAATGCGAGTCTATTCACGTTATATGGCGTTCAATGTTATGAAAGTGGTTGTTCACGTTATCGCGAATTTCCATTACTCGATGTTCACATTATCGAGCGTGTACACTATATTCGAGAAACGTAAAGTTGAAATAATGAATTGAACACCATAAACAAACGAACATATAAGTTATGTCTACATCACGAGAGAACGTGTCACCAATCCTACTCGGAAAGCACTAACACATTATTCAAGCCTATAACTACTGAATTACCATACTCTCCTATAATAAGCAGATTCCCCCATTCTAATAAACTCGGAAAAATACGTAAAAGGCGGTTCAACTCCGGGGAAGACCGCAAATTTACGAGGTAGGCACTATAAATTCTCGGCTTAATATAGAAAAAAGAAACTTGGAACAATATAAGAAATTTTATTTATTATAACGATTAATTAATAATTCGATACCCTTGTAGAAATAATCTGAAGTTTTTCCGTCAAAATATTCTATAACAGTAGCTTGCAGCTCGCTCTCGTCCTTGAAACACCTTCTCCTGAGGTCTTTTTTTAATTAGAAAACGGATAAAAATTACAAACAGCCATATCCGGACTGCACCGGTGGATGTTCCAATCCTTGAAAGCCACATTCGCCGATGGCAGCTTGTGAAACGGCGGCAGTCTGGACGGGAGCATTGTTGTGCAATAATCGCACAACCTTTGTCAATTTTCCACCACGTTTTCCATGAATACTCTCCCTTCATTTATGCAATAAAGACGCATAACATGCGCCGTTCACAGTTGTATTGCGCTCTTTAAAGTCAATTATCAAAATGCCCTCGCAATCCCAGAATATTGTGGGCATCTCCTTTTTCGTTGATTGAACGACTTTTGCCTTTCTGAGACGAGCTTCATCAGATCGCCGCCATCCCATAGACTCCCTTTTCGATAGTGGATCTTAAAACATAACCATTATTTCATCCCCTCTGACAATGGACTCTAGAATCGGTTTTAGGTCGTCTCTACACATGTTTAAAAACGGCCACGCATATTCGACTCGCCATTCTCGTTGGAGAACAGAAAGAAGTCGCGGTATCCATCTTGCACTAATTTTGTTCATACCCAAATGTTATGAAGAATTCGGCGAATACTTGTTTCGGATATGTTTATAATTGCTAATTCCTTCACCTTCAAATGACGATCTTTTAGCACTAAATCTTCAATAATTGAAATTTGTTGAGACATCACTTTAATTGGTCGACCCGACCGTTCAGCATCTTCCACAGATTCTTGTCCCAAACGGACAGTTTTTGGCAATGGAATACGAAGGAGATGAATCACCGTAAACGCCCTCTAATCGCTGTTTTATGTGATTAGGCGTATGCCCTTCTTTTGTTAAAAATTTGTTGACCACGCGGTACTCAATTTTTATTACTTCAGACATGTTCACGCTCTAGTCACGTAGGCTAGCTGGCTACTAGAAACTACTACCGAACCGTCACATTTATAGCGTATGTGCATGCATGCCGTGAGGAAGTTTGAACACACTTGAACCTGTATAAATCTGTCAGGCCGAGAATTTATGGCGCCTACCTCGTATGAGCAAATAACTACTAAGTATAAAACCTTATCCTTTTACGTAGGTGTATACAGTAAAAGCTATATGGGTTTATCGAACCCCTTCCGTAAATCACGAAAGTATTTTTATACTGCAAAAGCTGTTTATCAGAAAATTCCATTTTGTAAAAATTATAGAGCTACATCTCCCATTTGAGAAGTCTGTGAATACGAGTACATTAGCTGTGCCATAAGTTGAAAAAAACTCTTGAAAATCGTTTCTCTGTCTTCTGTAAGTAGACACTTCATTCATCGCACCTTCTGTTTGTGTTCGAAAATTAAGATAAACGTATTTTCGCAGAGCTTTGTCATAAATTAAACATTATTTGCGATAAAAAATGGTTTATCGCTGTTCTTACGAGTTGTTGTACTTCGATGATCTAACTATTATCATAATTAAAAATACGCTCTGTTGATCTCTTCAAGTAAATTTGTTCTACAATGAATCAATAAAATAGAATCTTTATCCCTTATTTGTATTGTTTGATCCGCATATATCATATCATTGAAATCCTGCCAGTGTTAGAAAGTGATGTTCTATGAAGACCGTAACTCTTTATTTTCACGCACAGCCTTTTAATTTCTAATTTTTTTGAATTAGAATTATCAGCAGCAGACGTAATGATATTGTAGCGATATATATGCAATATGTAGCGTGTACTCTATTTGCTGTAGTATGCCGAACCTTAGCTCTTTCGGAAACCCGTGCAGGGCCGCCTCCGCGTTCTTCGACGCTCTCATAACCTTTCATCAACGTCAAACCGCCTCCGCTGCACCCTCCCACCCGTACCCTTTCCGTGGTCCCGATACTCGGGACACTACAGCCTTCCACCCTCTTGTCCCGCGGCTCGTCGTCGGGCTTCCTAACTCCGACGTCGGGTTTTCTCGTCGGACTCACGACAGAACGTTCAGGCTGTTGCATCGATCTCTGTTTGCACGGTACTCGGATATTATACGTCCATTTCACTTGATAACATGTGATAGCTCCTCGTGCAACCAGCTATTCGCGAAGAACCATTACACGCTACTCAGGACCGGATTCAGGGCGAGGGGTTTTTATAAATACTGTTTTAGTTTTCAAAATTTAAGCATTGTCACGTTTTTAAATCGTCACATTCGTCATCTTGCGTAGGGTTGGTTTGAAACCAACACCGGTGTACTTCTTTCTATTGCTTCAGAGACCATTTTTCTGTAGCCACTCTCATGTCGTAGTAAATCTTCCAAATAGCGAGCTTCCCTACACAAATAGTTTTTTTCTCAAATGTTGCATTTGAAGTAAAATTGCCTGCCAAATTACTTCCCCATAACATTCTTCTGACTGCTACATAGCTAATTTCCACTAGAAATAATTATTCATTTTTTTTATTTTTACCCTACTAATTCCAGGAATTATTACGTCAGAAACCGAAATTAGCTTCAATAAGTTTTCTTTGGTTCTTAATTGCACGTCCCACTTGAAAGTATTTACCGACTACGAAAATGTCAGAACTGTTTAGATATAAACAATGAACTTAAAGCACTTGACGGCATCGATAAAGGCATTATAGGCAAAGACGTTGCGGAAAAATATGGTGTCCCACCAAACAGTTAATCGACTGTAATTGAAAATAGCGAATTCATTTTCAAAGCAAGTGAAAATGCAGAGCGTGAAAAGAATTGGGTTAAAATTTTTGTTTTTGAAGACGTTGACCCAGCGGCATTAGAATAGATAGACATGGTCCGTAACAAGAACGTTCCGATGTGAGGTCCTTTATGCTTGTTGTTTAATTAAACAACGAGCTTTGAAGTTCGATGAACGTTGAAACTTTGAAGCGATCAACGGCTTACTTGGTAATTTTTTTAGAAAGAGGCGCAGTATTGTTAAAAAAAATCTTAGTGGTGAAAACGGGGATCTTAATGAAGAAGACTGCAATAATTGGAAAAGTAAAACATTGAAACGAATTTCAGAAGAGTACAACATTAAAGGCATTTGTTTAACACAGACTAAACGAGTCTATTTTTTAAATGTGTAGGTAATTGAGCCTTGTCCTTTAAAAAATGATGTTTCGGAGGAAAACAGAAAAGAGAATTACAGTAATGACCTGAACAAATATGACAGGAAATTAAAACTTGAAACTCTTGGTTATCGGAAGATCCAAGAATCCAAGATGTTTCAAAGGTAAAGATAAACATAGCTTTAATTATTGACAACTGATCTGAACATACTTCTGTAATTTCAAACAGATTCAAAGGCATATAGCTGTTCTATTTTCCTCCTACACATGACGTCGAAACTTTAACGCATGGATTAGGGATTGATAAAAAATGTAAAATTTTATTATCGTAAGAGGGTGTGAAAATTGTAAATGCAACTGGAAATAATAATTGTACCGTTATTAATCAGAAACTCAATCTACGAGAATTAGTTGGGGAAAGCATGGAGTAATGAAATAAGCGAATCAACTAGTAAGCATTGCTTAGCAAAAGATGGGTTCCGTAAAGTTTAAAAAGTTTAGGATCAAGAAGGCGAACCGCCGAAATTCCTGGGCGACGCTGCAAACGTCTGGTCATAATAACAGCAACATTCCACTTGAAGATTAGCTTGTTGATGAAAATATTGTCGCAACTGAATACAATTTAACTGATGAGGACATTCTGAAGGCTAACTTATAACCAGGTGGCCGAAATAGTAACAAAAGATGATGACGGAGAATATAACATGATCAAAGCTTTTTTGAAATGACTCGTCATCGTTATGAAAATGTGCCTATAAATATTTTTAGTGTTCTGGACAAATCCGAGACATATCATGAAGGAAACTTACTTTTTGACAAATCCGAGACATATTATGAAGGAAAGTTACTTTTTAACCGTTCTCCTTTATCTAAAACCTTTCCGTTCATTTAACAAAATTTCCTTATTCCGATTTTTTTCACAGTATTTGGCGATTTCATTAAAGAGAAGTTCGTCTGTACGTATTATCGAAAAAATCTTTCCTATTCAGAAGTTACTGAAAGTCGTCTTCTCAACGTCGAAAACAATAAATAACCTATTCCTTTACAGTACTCAAAAATGTCTTTTCATGGTTCACGTTTTCTACTTCGCCCTAAAATTCGTATTTATAGAGGGTGGTACTGTGAAATCGCGCTGTGATGGGAACGTGTGTGCTGGAGGAAATAGGCGCGTTTTGCACCGTCTTATAGTGTATTTTGAAAATATATTAATATCTCCTACCTACTGCTCTTGTTCCATTAGATACAACTAAACGTTTTACAACCTTCTTCTCTGTTGTCTAACATAAATTTCAAGTTTTTATGCATAGTTTACACTATCACAAGTAGCACCAAATTTGAATCCATACTTTCTAGACTTTGGTGGAGTATGCGTTGGCTAAAAGGCCATCTTGCACTTCAACCGTCATACACCAATTTGCTACATAAGTATTTTGCATATAAGTATTCCATAGCTCTAACATTCTCTTATTGGTACTATTTTGTCAGTACTCCTTTCCCTCTGTGTTTCCCTTGCATTATCAAACTTCAGTAGACGAAATCTGTTTCAGTTGATTATTACGTTAAATATTTTCCTCCTTTTATTTTTGCTCCTAAGTTGCAGTATATTTTCATTGTCGGATTTGTGCAGTTTGTAAAACAAGAGATGGAGTGTAAGAACATCAAAACAATATAAAACTTAAAATATATGTATTTAGTAGGAATGTACATTGTAATACCTAATGCGCACTACACTCAATATGGGGTCCAGTCTCCATCGTTGTCGATAATCGCTTGGCAACGACGCCCCATGCTTCCAACCAAGCTTTCGGCATAAGAAGTTGATAACGATCGCCATATCTGTCGGAAGTCTCTCGATTTTGGATCATTGTCCTCTTGCAGAATCCACTGATTATTATTCTGTCCAAGCCACTTCCTCACAGATGGAATGAGACCCTTTTTGTATAGTTTCACCATTCTTTTTGCATTCAGGTTCTCTGTGAATACGCACAATGATCCAAAGCAGCGCACATTAAAGCATCCCCACACATGGACCTTAACTGGGTGCTTTACTGTGCGTTGTACAACTCGGTGGTGTTGCGTAGACCAAGCTCTTTTTGTCTGTGGTCATCCATAAAAAGAAGCCTCATCTGTGAAAACAACATCAGACCAATCTCGATGACTGTTGTTACTCGCCCAAACGCTTCTCGATCTCGGTCCGATAGCAGCGGTTTCATTATCGTACTGCGGTATACTATGATGTCTTCGCGTAGGCGATTTCTAATTGTCATTATGCTTACTTTAATTTGTTTTTTTTTTTTGTAACTGATACTGCCCCTGTCGCAACGTGTATTCCGGGTTTCTTTTAAACAAATTAATTATCACTGTCCTGCTTTGTTGTGGTTTTTCATTTTTTACCATGACCAGGGAGATCATCTACTGTTTTGTTCGCTTTATATCGGTCCACCCACATTTTTACAAACCCCTCCGACTTTCGCATATATCTTGATGCGGCTGCTATCGACATTTTAGGTCCTTTGGGGTGAATGCAAAGAAACACAGCTTCGTACCATTTTAAATACACAGCGCTCATAACTACACTGACTTTGTTTTCTTCGGCTCACAAAGTGAAACTGCTGTTAAATGAGTAATGCGTATTAGGCCTACGTGCGCCTTATCTCAAGGTCACATTAATCACGTCCGCTATCTTACCATAAGCAGGTAGCGACCCCTTTTCTCTTGTTTTACAGCCTGTATATCAGTGTAACTCCAAAAAAATTCTTTGATTCCATAAATTTCTGTCTTCAATTTTTTCGTCAACAATCTTTCCTTCTGCATTCGTCTAGTTTAGGATAATTTTAAGAATAAGTTTACCAAAGAAGAAGCTGTGGTATCAATTTCGCGATTGGCAACACGAGTTACACTTACAAGTTCCCGTAAAGCATCGTGCTACAGTTGTTTCTTTGACGAGCTAAGATGAGATCTTGATACCAGACAACTTGTTGATTTTTTGAGATAAAAGAATTACTTTCAACACGACTTTTATCATCATCACTGTCATCTTTGCATTCGTCACTATTAGACTCTTGTGGAGTTCTTCTGTTAGTTTCATTTTCGGGAAGACGTTCGGTTGCGTCTACTTCTCCATCATCTTCAGAAGATGCATGCCCACTCAATGTCACATATTGCTTGTGCTGTCGCCTCTAGCTACTGCTGTCAATGCATTTTAATAAAACTTAATCCTTTGACGTACGTTGTTACCATGTGAATGCATTGGACTTCTTCGTCAAATCACGAAAGTATTTTTTACTGTAAACGCTATTTATCAGAAAAAGTACTTCTTGCAAAAATTTTAAAGTTATATTTCCTACTTGAAAAATCTGTAAATGCATGTACAATAGTCATGTTGTATATTAAAAAAAAACTCTTGAAAATCTGGTGGCTGGTGGACGTAGGGTTAATAACGGCAAACAGTACGGTTTAACTGCCCTACTTTATATACGTGATTGTCAATTAGAGACGACGCGTTTTTAAGGTATTTCTAATTTATTACAGCCCTATTAACGTTCTCTGTGTCTCCCATTCTATCCTTATTTGTCCTGTCAAATTTTCTAAATTCACGTAGATCTATGTAGAGTTTCCTCTATGCAATGATTCCAGTGTTTTCATACAAATTAATATTTTACGCAATGCCTATCCAGCATTTTATTTGCTTTAATAATTAACTACCGTAATTTTTTTTTTCAAAGCATCGGCACAAACCAGTTTACTGTCTCATGCATCTGATTTGTAATTATTTTAATGTAACAAAACAGAACAACCGGACTAATTTATACTTTAGTAAGTCGTTAAGATAAAAAGAAATTATAGTAATTTTAGTAGTGCTTAACTAAACAGTTTCTTGAAAATTCGAGTATATCTCTCCTAACAATTTAAAGGCCTTAAACAGTTAGGAAATCCAAGTCTTAACTTGTATCCGGTATTTGCAACTATCAAATATAATTCCGATCATTCTCTCCCGATTCTCTCGATACTGCTCCGACCCGATACGGTCCTGTCTCGGTTTAGGCGACCTGCGCACATCGTCCATCGCAGCCAGCCGTCTCTTTCTAGCAACAGGTTCGCGCGCACTCCCCCAAAGGTGACGTACCGCACGGTGCTGCCTAACTTCCTGGCCGATGAGTTCATTTTGTAATTTATAACAGCAAGACACATTAGATTGTTTCATTTACATTATTACGGCTAAGTGGAACGCCCGAAATTGGAAGTGGGGATGGGCCAGGGAGCGCGCGGGGCGAGAGGAGGATAAACCAATATCTTCTTGTTCGTTTATACACTGATTTTCGCGCGAATTGTAACTGGCGCGATTGATATTGAATATAGGGGGATAAATAGGTTGTAGCTGGAAGGTTTTTTTTTCGTAGACAGTGGCGGGGATGTAATTATTGAGAATTGAAAAAATACCGTGTAATCGAGTTGTTAAGTTTCTTGACTAAAGATTGTATCAATTCGTAATTGTAAATTTAATAATTTTAGATTTCTACTTGTAGCTGTATGTGCCTCTTAATACTTCTGTCGGTGATTTTGAAAGCGTTTGTTGTATACAATCGTATTTTATTAATGGGAGACTCTAATTTACCGAAAGTTAGTTCTGCAAGTGCTACTTGTTCTAAAACACGTACCTTTAAAAATTTCTGTAAATCTCTGAACCTAATACAATTCGGTAATGTCAGGAATTGTGTAATGATAATCTTTTAAATTTGATACTAACATTAGTAGAGATTTTGATTGAGCGTGAATTGATTTCTCCAGTTCCTACTGACGCTTGTTCATTTTCAACGTTTACAGTTCATGTTCAGGCCATGTGCACCAGTAACGCCTGAGATGATTCAATTTCCGCAGAAATGACTTCCCTCAGCTTTATCTTGATCTTCTTCCCGCTGACTAGTAAATGCAATGATGTTAACAATGCGTTATCTAGCTTTTATCTCCACCTGAATGTTATTGTTTCCAAATCTAATTCCACCATAATATCTACATTGAAAACCAATAAATATTGTAGGCTTAAATACAATTTTTACTATGAGGTATTTAAGCGTTTAAGGATCGTCTGCCAGGGGCAGTTTTCCTTAGTATAGGAAATATACTTAGGTGTTATTCAACATGTGATATCTGTTAATCCTCATGAGCTGTTTCGATTTATACGCAACCAAGATCCTACCAGAATTCCAGGCTCCTCTCGTGTTAGTGATGAAATTACTGATAATCCTGATGAAATTGCGACTGAATTTGCTGCTGGGGTTTTAAGCACACAGCTTTTGACTAAGTCGGCATTCAAAAGCCAATGCTGATTATAATCCATCTCTCTTTGTCTACATGTGTCTTTCCAGAATATTTGGTGTCCTTAATATACCTGCCATCAGCTTACAGTAAAACGAGTTCAGCGTCGTTTCCTAAATTTTTTTTCATATAAACTTCATGGTCAATACCTACTTAGAGGAATTGGCTAGTATTCTACGCTTAAGTGTCATAGTGCGCGTTCCCTTAAAGAACACGGAGAGACTTATTGCTTTGAATTTGTCTGGCAATTAGTAAATGGATTTATCAATTGTGGTGGTTAAGCATCTAAGTTTAGTATCTTTCATGTACCTCGTTTTTCTCTCGATTTTGTTTTACCTCTTGCACTACCTATTCCTAAACTAGTATTTTGCATGATGTATAATAATAAGTAGAGAGCGGATTATATGTAAAGTGCATATATTTTATTTTATTTATTTATTATATTTTACGTCTATATGTAGATGTATTACACTGATTAAAGTTAATTAGCGTTAATTAACTTTAGTCAGTGTAAGACATCTACAAATAGACGTAAAATATAATAAGGTAAATAAAATAAAATATATGCACTTTGCATATAATCCGGTCTCTAATAATAAGCCTTATATTGACATATTCTTTGAATCCAAGTAAATTTTCATTAATTCAATTTTGTTTGGCATAATTAGCACACCCCACATTGATCATTAAATTTTTCTAAAAAATATATTCACTTAGAATTTCGAAACCACCACTATATCTCCTGAAATCTTACTTGCTGAGCGGAAAGTTTCAGGTAATTTGTCGAAGGTAGACCGTTAAAGATACTTACTCTTTATTAACGATATTCTTGACACGATCAAGTGCGAAAAACTTAACTAAGCTTTTTTTTATCATTGGAGTATTATTTTGGCTGGATTTAGGAACGTCTTTAACGCATAGCAAAAGGTCTTTTTTTTGCAGGAAATATTAAAAAAATGTAAAAGTATTGTACATGGTTGGATTTGTAATAATAAATGCTACTCAAAAACGATAACATTTTTTTTCAATCCGTTTAAGACAAAGACAAGTCTACAACTATTTTTCTTTATATTCCCAAAAAATGCTCTGGAAAACAAAAACGAAGATTAGAAAATCCTATTTTATTGCAAATATTTCTAAAATATAAAACTACAGCCGATGTCTGTAAATACATATTAGAAATAATACCTCTTAGTTGGTTATGGTTTCCAGTACAACTATGCTGACATGAAAATTCTCTGTCCATTACTTATACTTCCTTATTTGAAGTCTAAGTGATAAAATCAAACTTGCAATTTGATTACTTGTCTAACTATTTTTTCTCATATTTAAGGTTTCTGCCGGTCAACACCTACATCTCACAGGCGATCTCAAAGGCAATGTCTCGGTGGCAGCCCATCAAGGCATGCATTTTACGCAACACGTCTCCTCAAACACCAATCCCAACCAACAGCAATCCCAACAATCTCAATCTCAACCACAAAACTCGCATCAAACCTCCCAGAATGTCAATCAACAAAGCAATCAGCATAATCCTAATTCCAACCAATCCCAGCAGTCGCAGCAACAACAAAACGGTGCCGGCCAACAACATTCCAATCCGATGCTCTCGGGCAACCAACATTCCAATCTTCAGGGGTCGCTGGGAGGCATGAATTCCGGTCCGATACCTTCCAGTATGTCCTCGAATATTAGTCCTGGGATCGGAACCAGCATGCACAGTCCTGGACTGGGTAATATGCCTAACTCGAATAGTATGGGCGGAGGTAACGGTTTAGGAGGAGCTAGCGGCTTGCAGAGCGGGTTAGGTGGCAATAACACTATGATGGGACCTGGGGGAATTGGCAACCATGGAGTATTGCCTGGAAATCACCTATCTGGGCAAACTGCTTTGGGTGACACGTATTCTCTGTCGCAATCTCAAACTATCAACTTTACGCAGCAAACTTTAAGGCAGCGAGCTAATAGTACAAATGGTAAGTTCATTTTTGCTTTGATTAATTAAGAAATTTTGTAATTTCCGTGGAAGGCATGACAGGTACAATGGGACCAGGTAGTCAATTCGGACCAGGTGGACCTATAAACCCTAATAACATGGCACCTAGGCATTTAAACCCGCAAGCTTTGGAGCATCAGAAGTTGCTACAGCAACAGATGTTAAGGGCGCAGCAAGTGCAACAGCACGTCCGTCCGCCACCTCCGGATTATAAAACAAGCGCCGGTATGATCCAAGG
The DNA here is from genome assembly GCA_023509865.1 of Trypoxylus dichotomus. NCBI lineage: Eukaryota > Metazoa > Arthropoda > Insecta > Coleoptera > Scarabaeidae > Trypoxylus > Trypoxylus dichotomus. The sequence continues at coordinate 29,028,784 of CM042081.1, forward strand.
GATGCAGCCGAGGTATACAGGCGTACCACCCAACGTTAGGAGATGTCTACAGCCTATGCCACCTTCCGGTAAATTTTAAAAGCTGAAACTCATTTTATGTTACGTATGATTAACTATCAACTCCACAGGACCTATGATGATGCGGCCCCACAACATGTACATGATGCAGCAACAGCACATAAACGCTACAGCAAGAGGTGTTTACCCACGTCAACAGACGACCATGAATAGCTTGGATAATATTCCTCCACAAAACGCCAGTACCGAATGGCGTCATATGCTAATGTCACAGCAGCAAACTGCCAATTTCACACCTCAGATGCGACCAAATTTCCAGCAAGGTGCGGTTTTCGTGTGAAATCATTAAGACTCCAATTGATACCGAGTTTTTCAGGTTTTAATATGAACAGCGGTAATATGTCAATGTCGGCGCTCCAACATCAACAGTTGAGGGTACAGCAAGGTGTGGTTGGGAGCGGTTTGGGACAGAGTCTGGGGCAAGGAATAAATCAAGCGCAAGTGATGAATCAGAACAGTCCTATGTCGCAGATAAATAGCTTGAATCAGCAAATCATGACGCATATGCAGCAGCAACAATCCGTCATGCAACAAAACTCGAATCAGGTATTTTTTAGTAGGAAAATTAAGTGCTTGACGCGGTTGCCTGTTCTCGTATATTCTAGCTTTGGTTTCTCATAATCTATTAAAACATTGTTAAGCCTAGAAATGAAAAACTGTGTCACAAATATGCCTCAGATATTTGTGGAATACACATTTCAAAATTAAAATGTGAAAATTTTGATGTCTTTACTTCAGTTGAAAGTATAGCAATATACCCTGGAATTGTTGGTTGCGTGAGTTGCAATTTTTTAGAAGGCAATGGGTAACAAAAGCTACAGTTTAGATCTTGTTAAATATAGCATTTCCATTGGGGAAAGATAGACAACCATATATACTACAACTATTAACGAGTTGAACTGTTCAAAATCAAAAGATTCTTTTGGACTTACATTTTATTCCTAATATATATATATGCGAATCAACGTTAATAAATTTCGCAATTACAATTGAATTTTAATTTCTCTCAATCTCTAAATAAGTTCAACGCCATCTTTTGGTTGCAACTGCTTATATTTTCTTCGTTTCGTAAATTTTGACATCTCCCTTGTCACTTTCTATCTTTCATGCGTTCATAAAAATTTCTTGTATCGTCTGTGTTGCACGTTAAATGTTCGTTTATGTTTGTTAATTAGTTGTTCAAATTAGCTTTTTCGGTCCGATCAATATGAATTCTTCTTCGGAATTTAGCGTGGCTTCCAAATGGGATCGCTACATCGATAAATTAAACCTGAACAACGTTCACAAAAAAAGGAAATGTTACGTGATCTTGGCGGTGGAAAAAACCGCTATGGAATTGGAAAAATTGTTAATGATTCGATACCATAGCGAGTCGAACGTAAGAAACGAAGTGAAATTTATTTCGTTGAACGATATCTACGACTTCATCATCAGTTATGAGACTAAAAGGTTATTCGTCCACGAGCCGATTAGAACTATGTTGAGGAAATGTTGCCACGAGGCTAGGGGTTATCTAAGAAGAGGCAATACCCTTCCTCTAGATCTTCTGGCGAAATTAATCAAACTCAAAATCATTACAATCATAACAAACGACGTCCACCAGCACAAATACCCCAGGATGATTGGCAATGAGAGTGTTTTCGAACCGAAACATGTTCATTTCCAGAATATCTCTCGAAGACAATACGATAGAGGTGGCAAATTACATTTCAGGGAAATGTACGTAGTTCTAATCCAATTCTACAGTCCCAGGATAATCCCAGCTTGCTGCCAGTGCGGATTATCTATAAGCGCCCTCGTGGAACTCGGAAATAAAAACGAAAAGTTCCAAAAATGCTTAATGGAGACGATTCCAAGCAGGCAATCCGATGTTTTTCGCCAAGAATTTTGGAAAAAAGCTCCCACTCTTTACTACCAACATAATCTAGACGAACCTTTTCGTCTAATGTACAATCCAAAGACCACATTAACGTCAAAGGATAACCCGCAGATGTACGCACGGGAATGCAAAAGGCTATATAACGGCTTCGTAAAATCTATAGATATCGATAAAATAAAGCACATGAAGGAGACGTTGATCCATCAATACGGCTTGTACGAACTGGTCCTGTCGGAGATCGCTAAAGACAGGAAGGAAGTCGAAGAAAAAGTAGTCGATAAGAGCTCAAGTAACGGGTCTTGGAAAAGCGAATCTTCTGGAGCAGGATGGGAAGAGAGCAAACCGTTTGTAAAAAGGGTCCTTCCCGAGTTAGATATCGATACGAGAAAGCGATACACGAAATGGCCGATGGGAAGCTTTTGTTAATCGTTAAAAATTTATATTTGTCTGTTGTCTTTTTTTTTCGAAAATAAAAATTGTATTTTGTCTTAATGGAATGATTAACTTCAGAAGGATAATCCTATGTAATGCACTCTTTTCGAACTTCTGCGCCATCTTGCCAATGTATTTCATAACGATTTCGGAAATAGTACCAAAAAGGAAGAAATACTTGCTAAACATTGTAGTGTATGCATTGTAATTGCTAGATTTTCCAAGGAGCGTTATAGGCTTTAGGTGAAACTTAAAGTTGCTTAATGTATTGAGGGTTGATCTGGTAAGAGCTTGCAGCTCTGACTTGGAGTAGTATGCTCTTTTTTTAATTTCGATTAAAGGCTTTGACCGAATCCAATGTTGAGAACAATTCATCTTGACTATTAATCGAAAACTAAACACCATTATTAGATTAGCTCCAACCATACCTTTATGATTTTAATTACAATTCCTTGCTAATTTTCTTTATTAAACTTATTTTAACATAACCTTGTGTTAATTCTATTAAAGCTCTTATCTTGCTATTTTTTTGCTTCTTTTTCTGCCTTACTGTCTCTGATCCTTCTTTTCTGTCTCTTTTTCTACGTTTTTGTTGGTATTTCTCTTCTCCCATTTCCTTTTGTTTTTTCTTGTTTTGTTTCTTGTTATTTTTTCTAATTCTTCTTTCTCTTTTTTCTTTTGAATGGGAAAGCAAAGAAGAAGTTTTTCTTTATTTCTTTTTTGTTTCTTCTCCTTGTTTTTTTTTCCTTCTCTTCTTTATTTTCCTTCCTTCTTTCCTTCTCTTCTTCCTTTTCTTTCTTTTATTTCCTTCTACTTCTCATTTCCCCTCTTTTTCTTCTTTTCTTCTTCCTTCTATTATTTTTTCTGTTTTGTATTTCTTTTGTTTTTTTTTTCTTTTTCCTTTTCTTGCAGCTCTTCCTTTTACTCTCTTTCAGATTCTTTTCCTGTTGCTCTTCTTCTTATTCCTCTGGCTCTTCTTTCTTTACTTGTACTTCTTCCTTTTCTTACCTTTATTTTTCGTCTTTCACTAGCATTTTCTTTCATTTACTCTCCAACCCTAGCTTTAGTTCGATTTAGTCGATTGAAATTTATAATTAGAACTGATCATTGTTTAATTTAGTCGACATTATGATAAAAACTTTAATTGTGAATATTTTTTTTTATTTAACAAAGTTAATCGGATGGAAATTTAGTTGATTACCGGCCAACATTGTCTATATTTTGCACAAGAAGCTCCTATTGTATTTTTACCCTTTCTGTCTAATATATCTAGCCATCAAAGTTTCCACGACACAGCGACAGTAAGACATGGAAATGGAGATATTATAACACTAGGAACTCCATTGCAGGGATTGTCGTCGCATATTAGTAAGAAACATTTCTTAAAAAATATACGGATTATATGTTTTTGTTTTGAAATTTAAAGCTTTATTGAAATAAATATAACCTTTTCAAATTTCGCGGCTACTAACTTTTCCGATACTCCTTTTATTTTGACCTCGAATTATGCTTTCGATGTGCGTTTGTATCGTCTTTTGGTTAATATCATACATCGTACAAGTTCGGAGACTACGCAAGCCAATCTAGAAGATGGAATGTGCTTATTTAACCTCTATACATTGGATTTTCATAACTTGTTTGCGAAGAAATTTACTACCATTCAATATACAGACGACGTTTGTATCAGAACAAACTAGTTTAAATCAAATTCAAACCACTGTTAAAGAAGCTGTTGGACTTACGATTAAATGGTTAACAACTAACCGCCTAGAATTATCTCCAGAAAAGTCGGCAATGATGCATTTTTCCCATCGGAGAATATTTCCAACTGATGATATTTTTATAAAAAAAAACAATACAATTCCTATACAGAGCAGCACAAAGTATTTTAGCTTTTATATAGATAATAAGATGTCGTGGAAGCACAACTTTATTATATTTTGTCGTATTCTAACACCGCTCTGTAAGGTTAAATGTGGAGTAGATACAAATCCTTACGCGTTTGTGTGGGAGAATTTATTTCCACCGCAATTGATCCATAGCAGATGAATGTACAAGAACCTCCTTCAATGTTTAGAAGACAGTACGTGGCATCAAAACAAATTATAAAAGTGAAAATCCGTGGAAAACAGTTTTTATTAGATAAGATACATAAACTAACTGTAGAAGATATGACAAACAGAAATATTAAATCTTATTCGATTAAAAACCCTGTGAGAATTAAACCAAATATTGTGCTAGTAAACAAATCCACTCATTTAACGACAGCTTCTCCAGCAGCAGATCTTATTGTCTTAATGAAACATCGATTTTTGAGACAAGAATGGCAGAATCATTGCAAAGTATCCTAAACAAGACGAATGACATATTACAACAAAATTTATTCTCGTGTTCATTACAATATTTGGTATAAATAACACAATTTATCAAAACACATCTAAAAAGATGCCTATAAAATAACACCAAGATAAGAATTATCTTGGTGTTATTTTATAGGCACCCCTTTAGATATGTTTTAAATACGTCATGGTAAGCCTTCAGAAATCATTCACATGTGCAGTTTCCCTATGCAGTGCTTTTGGTGCAAAAACGCCCTCTCGGGAGAACAATCCACGGATTGTACGAGAGAAGAGTGGGAAACCGTACCCGCTTCTTTTCGCTGTCTGACTTTGCGGACAAATGTTTCTTTCTTCTGGCACTAGTTAGCGCCAGGAATATTCGTTTGTATCGTAGAGCTGAGTATGGTGATAAAAGCAGCGAGAGAATTACATGTGTTAGTATAAAACTGTTCGAACCACGCTGATGAAGCCGGGAAGGCAGAAACATGTCCGTGTGTTAGCGTCTTATGTCTCACATGTTTTTCTCGTGAATTGATTTCACTAATACAATGAGAAAAAACTGTATTTACAGCGTTTTCTTATCTTGGTACAATTTATCAAGATTTATTTACTCCATGATATCGCCAGGTTTTACAGTTTTAATATGGTAAATTCTGCCAGCCCATCTCTATAAAATCGGTGTACTTGATTTGTTTTCTTGTATATACGAAGATCCATTGGAGACCCACATCATTTTCTGCTAGAATAATCTAAACACCCCTGTCCAACTGGTATAGGGAAATATGCGACGCTTCCTTCCCTACAGGGGTCACAGTTATGTATCAACTCTCAGATAGCAGTGATGATCTCGATGGGCAAACAGTGTAAATAATACCAATGTATCAAATACATTTTCTAAATTATTTTTTATTGCTAGACAATACCCTCTTAAGTTAAAAACTGTTTGAAACTGGAAGGTGCTTACTGTTATAAACGCCAATGTATCACATTTTCGGTGTAACATTTGCGTTTACAACAATAAATATATTCCATTTTCAATTATCATCAAAAACAAAAGTATCTATTAGATATAACCTTAAATTACGCGCCCTTTCCGATTAGCGCCTCTATGAGTTGAGACTCCACCACCGTCACAGATTTTTATTATTGAGTTGGCCATCTCTGGTTCTAAATTGGCACATCACAGAATCTTGCTTTTAGAAGAGTTAATTTATGCCGGGGCTAGTATGCTAGTAAAGTATACAAGCAAGTATAGTACATTTGTATAATGCAAAATTGTATATGATGCTATGATGAAATTTACAAAAAACAATCTAACTTAGATTAGGTGTTGGGTTTCCTTGTTTACCAGTGTAAGTTTCCTTTGACCGTCGGCCGTTTTCTGTTAAGTCACCCCAATAGACACCGAGATGTTTGTCTCTTTCCTATCTGTGTATGAAATCGAAACGAATAAAATGCGTTGTATTTGGCATACAATCGTTTTATATTTTTATATAGTTTACTGAGAAATATGGCAAAGTGGGTTGTGGTCCCGAGTACCTATTAAAAAGAAAAGAAGGAAGATTTGACAATAGACAGTTTTAGTGTAAACTCTGAAATTCTACAACTAGATGTGTTGCAACTAGAAACATCTCGAAAAGTATAAATTGGAACAATTTGGAAGTTTGATGGGTTATTAACCTCAGTGGGACCAAATCATTTAACATGTCTCTGCTTCCGGTTATAGAGGAAATCGATACCAACTTAGTTTAAAAACAACATTTTCCTTACAGGAAAAAATCTAAAAGTAAATTTTTATTCAATAATAATCAAAATCCCATATTTCCATAGAATCACCAATTATCATTTTAGCAAAAATAATCTTTTGTAGTATGCACTAATTCCGAATTTCGCACTATTGGCATTCCGATTGTTACTGCATATAAAACAAAATTTATCTAATTACTTTTTCCTCCGACAGATGTCAATGTCAAGTATCCACATGCAACAAACCCAATCGGTATCGATGACGAATCAGGCGCTGCAACAGCAGAACATGAACAATCAATTGGTGAACGCGTCCGCTGTGAACAACCAATCGAATTCGCTGAACGCGTTCAACTCTCAGACGGCCGACTTCAGTCTCGAATTTTTGGATAATCTACCGTCGACCGACACCGGGGGCTTCACCGAACAGGAGCTGTTAAGCTCTTTCGACAACGATTCTGGTTTTAATTTCCAAGATATACTGTGAATAATAGATTTTATAGGTTAGTTAACGGAAATTTACAAAAAAAAAGAAAAAGTAAATAAATAAATAAATGAAATAGAGAAGGAAGAAGGAAGATATGGCATGTCTGTTTTTTTAGTTAGACAAGAAAATATTTTTTTTATTGTATTATTATTATTAAAATATTACGTTGACATTTTTTTATATATATACAAATCTATATATTGATAGAAAAAGATGGATATATATACATATTTTATATATTTTTGTAAATACTTTATATAATTCGTCTGTGGTTCCCCTATTTTTGTTGCGTTTTTTACGTTACATGAGTTTTTCATTTTTTTAATTTATAATATATTTCGCAGAATTCGTATATAAGTTATGAATAAAATAAATATAGTAAAATATATTAATATAAATCTATATATTTCTCTTTTTTTTTTCTTCAAATATATTTAAAAAAGAATGCATTTTATTTTTTTATGTTTTCTCCCAGATTTCTAAAGAAATTTGTTAGTATTAAAGACAAAGAAGAAATTAGAAAAGAATGTGGCAAGTGGCAAAATTATTTGAGTTGCTCTTGTTCATCGCGAGATGGTGCTTTTGAATTGTTTGTATGTTAACTACTTCATACGTGGCAACAGATATCCTTTCTGTTAGTCTTGATTAATAATTGAAAAAAACATGCCAGTGTTGGAAGATCGTTGATTTTATCAAATGTACTATGTCAGAACCATAAGCGAAAAGCCTTGCGCCAAAATTGCCGTGTCTAGTAACGACACATATTTGTAAAGTAGATTTAAAAGATAAAGATAGAAATATAAACATATGTCATTTCGTTCGTCACATATCGGTAAGGCAACAAAAATGAGATTTCTATGCCAACAACATACAGTCCGTAAGCAGCCATACTGAGAAACGTAATTTTATTAACGTTTTGCAGGTTATTGAATGTCATCACAAATAGGTTATTTGAATTTTATGTTTTTTACTTGATTCACAAATATCAAATGTTACACTATCTCCTCTCTTTATTTTTGCAAGCAAAAATTAGGTGCCTACATATACTTTAATACCGCATAAAAGTCGAAAATAACATTAAGCTTGTTGTTTGACACTGTGCGCGCCATAACATTTTTGAAATACTGTCGGAAGTACGATGTCAATGACGCTGAAGTATTAATTTAATTCATACATTGATTTATTGTTGACATAGGGCTCTCTTCTCTTATGATTCTGACAGTAGTGACATTTTGTGTTCGCATCACGAATTTAGGAAAAATCTTTTTATCAAAAATATATGACTTAGGAAGGATACTTTGGTGGTTAGTGATTTTCTTAATATATTATATGTCGAACATTGAACTATGACTATTGTCTGTTACAATTTTTAAAAGAAATACATTTGGTATAGCTCGTTCAGAATGAGAAGACGCATTGACGATATTATTATAGTATGCGTAGAAAATTCGCCCATTGGCGTAGACAGTTTAGAAGTGATGGGTGCTATGAACCAGGAATATATATATATATATATATATAACGACAATATAACCTTTGCCTTAAGCAAACAACAAACGTGAACAATGATACCAACTATCACTAATTACGAACTAACGACTATAATGTAAAATAATAAAAATAAATAATATTGCAAGACCTATAAACTTCCGCCCAGCCTTACTTTAGTGATAATGAACTCGCTCGAACATAAATTCGTTATTGCGCATATATGATGTATGTGTCTTCTCGTTTTGAACGAGTTCTATAGCAATGCATGCATTCAGGTAAGCACAGCGCAAAATAAAATTGCCTCAAGGTGCCAAAATTTGTTCATATGACGTCACACTTTGCAGCGTTTTCTTAAGCGGTCGCCATTTTTTGAAATGGAAATATTAGCTTTATTGCATATGAAGTGGTATCTTAACCTGAACATTGAAATAAATGATGCCCGTTTTAAAGTAAAATGGTTTGAATACACTAAAATGGTGTTTCAAGCATCGAATCAACTAATATACTAAAGCAAAATGCCGCATAACTAAGAATACACATATAATTTATGAAAGAATACAGAAGGCTGCAAATAAAATTGAACATATTGACGAAAAAGGTGATAGAGTATATACATAAAAAAAGGCTTAAAAGAAACCAAAAAGAAATTAATGCGAATAAAGAATACATAAATATTGTAAATACAAACTTAACATGACCATACAACGTCACTTCTAATGGGAATTCGGTTTAGCAAATTCAGGTCTTGTTTGTGACTGAGACTTTAGCATATTTCTGATTTTTGCACAGTTTATCATCGTCACATCTACTTTAGCCAATTAACGACTTTCGACAATCAAAATGTAATGTGTGCAAAGTATTATCGTCGTAATAGTTTAAAAGAATAGATTAAAACATAAAGTACATTATAAAATGTATGCTAATTTTAATCAAACAAAAGTGGAAAGAAACCCACTACACAACTTAGCGAATTCAAATTTAAATCTAACCGCGGTTTGTATTGGTTGAAGTGGCGTCTTTTTGTGGCGCTACTGGACGTCGCCTACCTAAATGGGTATATTAATAAAATACACCAGGAACGTTAAGTTAATTAAAACGTGTTTCGGTAGATTTCAGAAAAATTCTGTAAATTTAAAATTAGTTAAAGAAAGAAACAACTTTTAAATTAAAAACTTTTATCCTACGGCAAAAATCGCGCTAAGGGGAGTAACCAAAAACTAACTCGAAGGCAGCGCTTATCGATATTTCTGTTAGCCTTTGTTGGTAACACAACCGCGCAACAAACAAAATAAATTTAAATTTATCAGTACCAAACAGACATGAGCAACAAATTTTATCCCGCAATAAACGTTTTCGGTGGCTGAAAAGGGTTTAAAAATCACCTGACGAGAAGAAATTTATCTAGGACGGTCCCGATGGTTTCAAAAATTATTGGCCCGATTTGCGCAAGAACACTGCAGTTGTGATGAACCGAAATATTGGTGGCGGTAGTGTAATAGTTTGGTCAGCTTTTACCCATGATAATAAAATCCCTATATGTTTTATTTCTACGCGAATAAATTTTAATTCTTATATACAACTTCTGAGAATGGTTCTGATAGACTTTGGTGAACAATTGCCGATGCAAGACTTGATATTATTTCAGCAAGACAATACATACAGCTATCCATAGTTTCAGTGATTTCCTTAAAAGGAAATTAATTTATTACGAATGCCTGCTCACTCGCGCGATCTGAACCCCATCGAAAATCTTTGGGGAATATTGACAAGAGAGGTGTATGCCAATAATAAACAATACGATCGCGATAAAGAACTAAAATTGCGATAATCAACTCAACATTGACTAAATTGATAGACAGTATGAAGAGCCGGATGTTTTGAGTAATTTTGAATAAAGAATCTGACATTCATTACTGCTTTTAGAAAGGATTATAATTTTTTTGTGTATTTATTTTATTTATTAATTTTGTGTTAGTGGAGCTATAGAAATTTTGCTGTTTCGAATCACCATTATTGTAAATATTCTCTATAAAATTTAGTATTTTTTCTAATGTTATTTTTTTGCATTTGTGTTTCTTCGTAGTCCAGCATTAACTTTGATGCATAATTTGCCGAAGATATTAAGAAAATCAAATATTCTATTCAAAAGTTCATATGGAATTATAGAAATTTCACTGAGTGTGTATACATCCAACACTGGCCTAAAATATCAACTTTAAAACTATTTAGAAAACATCAATCGCTTAATGAATTACAAAATGTGAACTGATCTAATTTTGTCACCTGTTACATTATCGCAATACATCTCTATCAATTTCCGTATCCGTTACATCAAGATATAAAAGAAAGAAAGGTTCAATACATTCACACTGCCAAATCCAGCAGTCCCAAACTGCGAATCCACGTTAAATTTATAGAAATAAACCTTACTTTAAAAGAGAAAATCGTACAGAAACTATGAAAAAATAAATAAATAAGTGAACAAATCAACAAAAAGATATTCTAAAAGTTAAGTTTTCTTCGTAACATAAGGTAATATTTAAAGAAACGTTGTAGAAGACTATATTTTTGTTTTTTTTTACTTAAATTTAAGAAAAGGCATCAGTGAAAAAATATTGTAACAAGTTTAAACAGTTAGATTTAAGAACAATTTATTAAAATTGAGAAACGTGTATATTACTAAATCAAATTGCTACATAGATATTAATGCTAAAATATAGAGATTTTGTAAACATTTGAGTTGATGAGTTGGGAAAGGTTGAAAGGGACGTACAGCTTTGGTCAAAAAAGCGGAGTATTTTTAGTATTTTTAAAATCTGCGGGCAGATACAATTAGTTCCTTTTCCAAATATACGAGGGCTGTTTTGTTCAATCTATTCAATTTATTACCAAAGGTTATGTACAATCATGGTTACTTTTCTACATAATCACCAGGAAGATTCATGCATTTGTTACATTTGTGGATGAGCCTTCCAATCCCCGTTGGATAGAATGTTGCTCCCAGTGACTTGAGATGGTCCGTGAAGTTGTTTTGAAGTTCTTCTGTATTCTTGAAGCTCTGCTTGCCTAGGAAATTCCACACTCAACTCACTGTTTCTTTAACGGATCCAATATCCACACATCTTACGTCTTAGAGAGGTGCTACTAATCTATTCCCTTTTTAAGTCTACTTTTTAGGAGTTTTCGCTAATGTATCAATGATTTCTTATTCAATTAGCTTTTAAAAGCCATCGAAGTATATTTTTCGAAAACTTAATCGAAAAACTCGTCCAAGAATTTTATTCCTATCCTGAATGTGGTTTTCTTTAATAAAATTAAATGCAAAGTCACATACAGATGTTTCTGAAATACTGGCTTCGCTAGTCAGCTGAGTAGTAGACGATATTATGAAATTTTAAAACCACATGCTTAAACGCTATAGCATCGTTTCCAGACTTTCTGCTAATCTTGCATACGTTTATATTAAACTTCTCCTATTTATCATTGGCAATATTCCCAAATTAGCACCTTTACTAGTTCATTATGTTCAAAAATGCAATTCTAATTCCCAATTTTTATCGTTGATAAATCTTTATAGGGGAAGTGCAAAATTATGTGAAACCATGAAAATGTCGCTGAGCGCATAGGAAATGCTGGAAATATATATTGTTTTTAGGTAGTAGAGCGACGTCAAAATTATGTCCGGATAACGTTATTGTAGTAAGCTTAAAAACGTGATACTAACACCTAAATGGTGTCAGGTTGCCGTTTTTATAGCCTTATAAGCCCATATCATATTCAAAGTAATAAAATTCATTCTACACTTTACAAATTATTTATTAATCTAGATGTACATTTAGTATAATAACCGTACATCGTCAGTAGATATAAAAGACTGTCCTTACAAATTGGGGAAGGCTTTTTTCGTGTATCTCTGTAAATAGTATTATAAGGTGATTATAAAACAACTAAGGCATAGACAAACTATGTAAAAAATGTTGTCATTAAAACTAATAACATAAGAACGAGCCAACTGTTTTTGTAAAAGTTTTAAGCTGTGAACGCTTAGGTGGTAATGCAAAAACTAGAAGTCTACCAGCTCCACCTAAAACACAATAGGAAGCTAATCAAATTAGAGTGGGATCATTTCGAAACAAAAGAGCACCATGTAGCGAAGCAAAGATTGTAGAACAAGGAAAAAAAATTCACAAAGCAAGAAAAATAACAGTCCAGCCTATCGCAAACCTTAATACATAATGAATATATCACCAATGCAGTTTATGAAGGATGGACTAACCCTTCCAAATAATGGTTTAAAATTCGGCCTAGTACTAAGAAATCCTCAGACACCCAAGAATTTCAAACACACGTTTCCAGAATTCTCGACAACGTGTACAGAAACCAAAACATTCCATTGTAATCAAGTCATTAAAAGAAACGGACGTTGTGTACATATATTAAAGTCGACAAAGGTAATGCAATTGTTGTAAAAGATATAGAGAGATACGATTCAGATATTGAGCAAATATTAGAAGTACGGCCTTATGTACAATTAAACCAAAACCCTCTGAAAAGCGTTAACCAAACATTAATGTAACACGGTTTTAGGTAAGAAGAGTAAAAGAAAAGTAACATCAAGTAACCTTAAATTGCCATATTTATAGTGCTTATCAAAAATGTACAAACCACTTTCCATCGTTATATCTTTTTAGAAGATATAATTTGATTCCAGCTTTTTTAGAGCAGAAAAGAATCCGTTTAAAATTGCAACCAGAAGGTAATAAAAATCTAAAAAGCTCAGGGATATATAGAATAAAAAGCAATTCATTTCAAAATCCTATATAAGACAAACAAAAAGAAACATGGAAAATAGATTTAAGGAACATTTATCACGTTTAAGGAACCACTTTAAACAGCTCTGCACTGCGAAGATACAAAACATTGTTTTGATATCCAAAACATAGAATTATTAAGAAAAAGCAGTAGGAAAAAACTTAGATACGCTCGCAGCAGTTGAAATAAAGAAATATTATTTTTTTAACCGTTGTTTCGTTGCCGTGTTAGTAGTTTTATCGACACAATCAATACATTTTTACATACACTGCCGACCATAAGTGTTTGCCCACCCTTAAAATATTACGAAAACAAATCAAAAACTAATTATAAGGCAAACTTTTATTCTATACTATACAAAGAACTGTAAGAGTTTTAAAAACAATGTCCCTATCAATTTGCTAACAAAAATAATTATAAATTACCTTAAATTTGGGGGTCGTCAACGTTTTGCTCTTACTATTGCCGCACTCACTCTTGGCATTCTCTCTAGTAATTTTGCCAGTGTTAGCGATTCTATTTTCCCCCACGTATCCTGTAGTTGCCCAAAGTACTGTTGCTGATTTTGGAGCAGATTTTCGAACCAGTCGGTCGAGTTCTTCCCACAAAAATTCGATCGGATTCAGATCTGCAATTTGGGACGGTTATTTCATAACAATGTTCTCTCTGTGCTCCAACTGTTCCAAATACTTACGGCATATCTTTGGAGTGTGTTTTGGATCATTATCTTACTGAAATATGAAGTCTTCACAGATTAATCGTGTTCCAGTTTAGATCGCATTCCTCTCCAAAATCTCCCACTAACCCTCTTTTCTAAGAATACCATCAATTTTGCCCAAATCGCCTATAGAGATATCGTCTAAACAACTTCAAATCATGACTGATTCTACACTATTTATTTGTGTAATACAGGATTCAAGTTATAAAATTACAATTTCCTTGCAATTTCCAACGTAATTTAATATCCGAAAAAATATCGGTCTCGGAGAGGACTTGAACCCAACATCTTTACGTCTCCGGCATAGCATGCTAAACCCTTGCACCACAAGACCATCGAGTTCAAATCGCTTTAAATCCTCCTAGATGTCACGATGCCAATAGATATATTGTAATATCTCATAGTGTCCGTGAGATACGCACGTTACGCCGGAGACGTCAAGATGTTGGGTTCAAGTCCCCTCTGAGACCGATATTTTTTCGGAAATTTAATTACGTTGGAAATTGTAATTTTATCATTACTAATGTCAACGGTGGTTTAGTATTGATATTCATTGGTCCAGAGCACTTTCTTCCAACGTCTAATCTTTATGTTTTCTCGCCCATGCTAACCATTTAGCTTTGTGTAATAACGGTTTCCGCATAGCAATTCTTCCATACAAACCAGTTTGACGCAAACACCTTTTTACCGTGGTAACGCTAACTGGTTTTGGGCGCGAAATGTTCACTTCGGCAGCAATTTCTGGCGCTGTTTTTCGTCTATTTCGTTTACTCGTGATTACAATTAAGTGATCTTCTGTTGGTGTTGTTATTTCTGCCCGTCCGGGTCGCTGTTTATTGGATTCTTCTTTGATACCTTTTAACATTATAGTCCAAAAGGATCACTTCCAATATCTTAATGCAAGTCGGCTCATTTCGTACACACAGAATATTACAGAGGAATTATAATCTATCTCGTACTTAGAGTTTAATAATGCAAATATTTTGATAGGGATAACAAATAGTTTCTTTGAATAATCTCCAATTATGCAGGCGGATAAACACTTATGACCGGTAGTGTAGTTTATCTATCCCCTAGTTTTGTAATCACTTTATACTATTTACGGAGGCATACATAAAATATCTCCTATGATTTGTAAAGATAGTCTTGTATATCTACTGAAGATGTGTACTTAGCATATAAAATATACATCTATAGATTAATAGATAATTTGTGAAATACATAAATTTTATTATTTTTGAATTTGAATTAATTACACAAGTGCTGAAAGTTTTAGTTAAAGGACACCATGTATGCAACGTATTTCTGATGTCAACTGCAGCGTACTTTTGACGACAAAAGACGTCTATATATTTTAAATAGATGGCGACGTATTTTGTCTTCAAAATGTCGTAGTATTAACGTCACTCTACTACCTGGATTAATATTGTTTTCCTTACCATAATTAGATAACTGGAAATTTGTAACTACTGTTTTAATTTATTCATCTGTTAGTACCTGAAGTTTTTCACCGGGATTAATTTTTTTTTCAAGTAAAGAGCAACAGTCAGGTATGAGTAGCAAACAACGGATTTCCCAAAAGTAGAAGTCATTTCAAATGTCAAAAGATTTCTGAACAGGAAAAGTTTGAATGTACGCATTTAACGGATGACAGTCAAAAATAATGGGGTTTGTAGAAATGGAACAATACACAATCGGCTACTACTACTAAACGATTCAACACATATAGAGATCGTTAAAATGCACTATAAAGATGGCAAAAGTTTCGCAGAAACGATTGGCAAAATTCGTATGCAATTTGGTCATCAGAAATCCCACGTCTCAGTACGATTATGAAAATAATTGGAGAAATTTTAGCAAAATAGGTCTTCTGTTACAAATCAAAAGAAGGGTTACAGATCACACGAAGATTTGCACCCAGCTGAAGAAGGTGTATTAATAATTCAGACTTATCTCTATCTATACTAATATCTTATATCTCTGCACTTATCTATACTAAGGAGTACTCCTGAACGATTCAACATTTCAAGCAGAAGTTTGCATCGAATTTCTCCTTGTCATCTATGTGCATTCGCAAATTGAATGCTAGAAATAGCCATGACTGGCAATAATATTAGCATGAGCGGCGAACTCTATTTTAATCTAAACTGTCACATTTGAAGCTAAGAAAACTAAAAAAACTGTTGGAGCGACTATTGTATCGGTTTATGGCGGTGCCACTGAGTCGTACTTCTTCGAAGATGTGCAAAAAAGAGCGCCTTAGGTCAATAGTCTGCATTATCATTCTTTATTAGTCGAGATTTAATGCACTGAATTGTGGGACCTTTGTTTCCATTAAGATGGCGCCGTATGCCACACAGATCATCGTGACACTGATGATACAGAATATTTCCTTAGATTTAATAATACCTAAAGCTATTCTCTAACATTTAGTCATATGACATTAGAGGAAATGGAACAAGAATCTATCCAAGAATTTTATTGAGATCTTTTACATTTTTGTCAATTTAGAGACCATCTCGTATTTGCTCGATGTTGAAGAAGGACAATTTATCTGATATTAACAGTTACCGACCGATTTCCTTGCTTTATAATTTTTCTAAGGCGCTGAACACATCTTATTCATGCAATTATACTCTCAGCTTCGCGGAATGATATCTGTCAATGAACATAGGGTTATGAGGCAGCGTTTACAATAATTAACCTGAGTAAGCTTTAGATCCTTAGGTCAAGTGGGTACAATCTATTTGGATTTTCAAAAAGTTTTTGATCAGATTGATCACCACGTTCTCCTTCACAAGTTGCGATCGTTTGCACTTTCTCAGTTTCTGTCCTCTTTGTCTAAATATTACATTTCCAAGCATTGTCAAACGTGCTACAGAAATTTTACGTCTTCCAGAGATGTAGCTACATTACGATGCAATCTCGGACCTCCAATATTTTACTTTTATATAATTTACTGTTCTTCACCATTGACACTCCTGCTGATTATGTACTGCTTTCGAAGGATATCTGCAGCATTTCTGACTGGTGCAGAGTAAATAAGTCATTCTTAGACGTTTCTAAATGCTAATATATAACATAACAAAGGCAAGCAACCGATATATTTTCAATATAATTGGGGAAACAGTGTTGAGGGTCGCTTCATGGGTTAGAAATTTAGGAGTGCTTTTCGACTCCTCTTTGTCTTTTTCTTGGCATAGTTCGAAATTTGTGTCTAAAAGCTATAAAACTTACGCATTCAGTTATCGCAATTAGAATGATTTCCATATGAAGCGTTATTTTTTCTCTGATTCGGCCCCGACTGGAGTACGATGCTTTGATTTGGTTTCCTACTTACAGAACTTACACGAATTTTGTAGTCTGTCCAAAGGATCGTCCTGGAATTTTCATATTTCCTTAAGGGATCTTATCCAGATAGAAATTTCGAGTACGACTCTTTCTAAACAAGTTTAATTTCACGGCACTCTATGTGAGAAAAATTACATTACAACTTAAGTTCTTGTTTGCTCTGTTGCATAATCGAATTTATTGTCCATGGTGGCCATACGAATGTAATTTTCTGGTGTTACAATTTTAATCACATTTCGGACCTCCGTCGTATTAACACCGATACTTTCGGTCCAATTCATTCCATCATTTCTACTCAGGATATCGGGTAATTTTTTCTTTTCAATATATTTTCGTTTTTGTTTACACCTATCAGCGATATCTATTTTATTTTTAACTTCTAGGTTTCTACTTTGAATTGAAATAAAAATATCAGCACTCTTTCAAAATTAATTACGTCTTTTTCTGTAACCATAAAATGAAGTCTGCTTTCGGGAAGCTTTGTATAACAAAAATGGGCTCCTAAACTTCTGATGATAACGCAAAAGTTGAAAAGTTACTTTAAAACACAGTATACTAATTTTTTTTCAACAGCAAACAAATCACAAGAATATTTGTAATGCTTTGTATTGAGAGTCATTTTGAAAAAGAACCAATTTTAGGTATGTTATAATGCATATAAAACGGTTTATGTATACCTGCTTTTACATTGATTCACGCCAATGTACAGGTTCTTCGTTTTATTGACCAAAAATGTATATTAATAAAGACTTCTTAAGAGAAGACATAAACAAATCATTTTTATAACAGGATATCTTTAAAAATCAGCATAGCAATCATATCATTGTCAAAGAAGGGAAGAAATTAAACAGTTAGTCGGTACAAACATATACAGTATAAGATTTATATTATAATTCTTTTTATACAAGAAATATAGAGATAAATTAGACCCTCTTAAAATCACTCAATAAAAATCAATGCTAACAAGGTGAAAAGTTAAACTGAATTGTATAAACATTAAAAAACATGTATTTTGAAAACACTTTTTTCGATAAATATGAAATTAATTCTTCAAATTTTTGAATCCGTCAAAGCAATTTAACATCTAAAAGTTGGTATTATTATAAAAAACATGAATAACGTCTGGTAGCGGGAGATTTTGAAGGAATTAAATAATGAAACGTGTAATATTAAATTAATAATATTGTAAATATATATATATATAAGGATAGATTTTAAGGTAGAAGAGAGAATTATATACGAGGCCACTTCTTTCTCGAACAAAATACGAATCAGTAGGTTTTCACATCAAAATTGTATCAAGAATAACCAGTTCCTAGATGTTTCTTTTCGATTTAAATGAGATGCCAATCAACTTTTCAAAATGCAAAAGGCAGAAACATATCAATGATAAATATTTAACGGGACACTATTTCCTGTCACCTGTCAATTTCAAAAATAAATAAATTCTAAAGTCATAACACCAAAAACAAAACAAAAGTGCTAGCAGATTTAGCAATATACAAAAACCAAAAACACCAAAGCATATATGTAGTGTATTATTTTATATGATAACACTGAAAAACTTTCTTCGAAAAGTGTAGTTATAGGAGATATGTCCAGAAAGAAAGCTCCTCATTGAAGGATGTCGTCTGTGTTGTAAGAGTTTCTTTCATCTCGTAGTCATCATTGAAATTCTAACTGTAAAAGTTTTATGGTGTCAAAATCAGGGCTGATGTGATTTAAATCACTTGAATAAAATCAGAATTTAAATCATGATTTATCAAAGTGATTAAAAAAGTAGGCAATCAACATGTGTCTTATTAATACTAATTTAACGATTGCTATATCTCTCTTCTCTGAAGGAGATGACCAAATTTGCCTTGCAAGCAATCAGCTAGTAAAACACTTCATATGTCCCATAAAACTGTGTATGATTTCTTCGGGAGTTGATAGGGACTAGGCTTTAGCCTTTCCTTGTGAAGAAGTATGCATCTACGCCACTGGTGAGCGTTTTGACTATTTGAAAATTACACACCCGTTGCTATCATAAATAACTGTTTATCAGCGCAAATTTTTCAATAGCCGGTCAGCAGTAACAAGTTTAGCAGTCAGTGAATTTATCTCGACAAAATAGATAAGAATAAACAACTAGAAGTCGTTTATCGTTTTATTTTCCTGCAACAGTTAGACGCAATTGTACTTTCCACGTTTCTTCCTTTGTTTTCATCGTAGACCTTACGCAGTGGAAGTAGCTTACAAGGATAATGAATCGCATCGTTTTTATCACTTTTGGTGTTCCCCAAAGTACGAATTCGAGATTTCTCCTCTTTACTATTTATATTAATAATGTATGCGATATGCTTGATTATCATAAATTGTTATTTCTTGATGATTTAGAACATATGTGGGCAACAACGGGCCCGCTGTAAAATTTGATCCAGCCCTCGAGACATTTTGAAAAACCCAGTTAAAAAAAAATTCACGATTTAATTATAATGTTGTACCTATTTTTTTCATTTCATTTTCTTATTTTAATAAATTGCAATATAATAACATTGTCGTATTATTCCATGTCTGATATCTATCGCTAAAAATTATGAACACTACTTTAAAATGCACTACTTTTAAACGCGGCCCCCGAATGTATTTGCACACTAAAGTTTGGGCCACAACATGTTAAACGTTGCCCATACTTGATTTAGAACTTTATTAACACTATTGAACACTTTCTTTGCAAAAATTGCTCTAAGTTATCATATTAACATTTTACTCAGGCGGGATACTGGAGTTATCTTCGATTCAAAACTATCCCTTGGTAAGCTATAATCAACTTTACGCTGAAAGCCTTGGAATCTATCGTCCGTATACCCTATACTATTGCTTTAGTTTCGTTCGTTTTAAATTAGAATATGCGTCCGTAATCTGGTCTTCTTTTTATAAAAGATATACCATGTGCACTCGTTAGAAAAAAGTACAAAGAAAACTGTTAAAATATTTATGTTGTAACCAACATGGCAAATATCCAGTATAAGGTTATAGTCACATAGCTTTAATTGCCCAATATAAAGTATGCACGTGACGATAGAACTGATATCAAATTTCTGTTTAATCTTGTAGATAACGACATACGAAAATAAATTTGGAGGAATATAAGAAATTTTATTTTGCAATGTAATCTCTCCTAACTTCTATGCATTTATTACAACGATTAATTCATAATTCGATACCCTTGTAAAAAATAATCTGAAGTTTTTCCGTCAGAATGCCTGCATGCCACTGTCTTCCTGAAAACGACGTCCCCTGAGGTCTTTATTTAAATTAGAAAAACAATAAAAATCACAAGGAGCCATATCTGGACTATACGATGGATGTTCCAATTCTTGCAAGCCACATTCGCAGATGGCAGCTTGTGAAACGGCGGCAGTAGAGACGGGAGCATTTTCGTCCAATAATCACACATCTTTTGTCAATTTTTCACGACGTTTTGCATAAATACTGTCCCTTAATTTATGCAATAAAGACACATAATATGGCACATATTATTTATATTATTATATTATATGTTCACATTTGTATTGCGCTCTTTAAAGTCAATTAACAAAATGTCCTTACAATCCCACAATATTATGGACACTACCTCCTTCATTGATTGAACGACTTTCGCCTTTCTCGGACGAGGTTCATTTAGTCGCCGCCATTACATGGACTCCCTTTTCGATAGAGAATCGTAAAACAGAACCATTGTTTCATCTGCTGTGACAATGGAGTCCAAAATCGGTTTTGAGTCGTTTCCACACATGTTCAAAAACGCGCGAAAAAAAGCGAAAAAAGGCTCGGTACCTATCTTGCACTAATTTTATTCATACCCAATACGAAGATCAGTCACCGTAAACGCCGCCTAAACGTTGTTTTATGTGATTAGGCAATTTTCATTACTTCAGACATTTTCATACGTTAGTCACGTTGGTTGGCTGGCTATTAAAAGCTACTAGTTTTCGAACATATTTATAACGTAGACCTCACGTATGTGAATGCATGCCGTAACGGAGTTTGAGCACGCTTGAACCTGTATAAGCCTGTCAGGCCGAGAATTTATGACGCGTACCTCGTAGATACCCTGAATTATTGAGTTATTTTGGATGTCGTTTTTACTTTTTATAATTATATCTTAGGTTAATGTTTAATGTATGTTCTTTTTTTTTGTTATATGTTTAGTTATTCCTGAGTTTACAGTAGCATTTAGTTTACTTTTGTACCAAATTACGTTGTCCTTTAATTAGATTGTTGAATCTGTTGAACAATAAATTATCATTAAGACTCTTATGGAAAATGGATAGACAAAATTCCATATAGTAATGAACGTAAATCTGTTTTCCCTGCTCTCTTATTCGTGATCATCTGCAACAATCAGTAATGGAGGACCACTACGTTCTACATCGTGCAGATTTTTACGGCCTTCTTCTGTCCATTGCCTATACTTTACGTAAATGTCAGGGAATTTCACATCCTTTGAACTTGATAGGAACTTAAATTTTCTTTAAAATGGATTGGCGCCATAATCTATTTTCAAATTGACAGGCTAATTGACGCGCATGCCTAAAGTTATAACGATAGCGCTACCCCAGCGAACATCAGCTATAGAATTTGCCATCTGGACATACCTCGTAGTTTAGCGAAAAACTACTGAAAATAATATATTTCAGCATATTAAACAATTTTGATGTGAAAAATATGTTCGAGGACATCCAGTAACCGTAGTACCAAAAGGTGAAATATTCTAAACTTAAATATTAATCATTTTTAAAATAGGAAATTCAAAAAAGAGTTACCCACAAACATGTATAAGTACGTGAAAGGTAAGATTCATTAATTAATCAAATCGAAACAAATATATATTTTAGAATGATTTCTTACATACGTAGGTTTTGATATAAAATAGACGTTTGTATAAAAGCAAAAAAAAATTGTAAATTTTTGATTTTAAAATTACATTTACTCTGTAAAAAATATACAAGCAGGATATTCCAGATAGTTATAACTATTCGCAAAATACATTATAAAAAACTTCTCTCTGTTATTTTTCGTTTACTTGATTTTATCTATTTTTTTTTTTGTAGTAGTAGAGTAGTGGAGAAAAATTGTTAGGTTATAATTCTTTTCCATCATACGAGAGTTTATATACGATATAAAAATATATTTGAGAAAAAAGAAAGTACATTATGATAAATATAAAGATATGAATATAAGATATATTCCATGTTTTGTAGATTTATTGTAACAAGAGGTCGAATATTATATATAAAAATAAAATCTATAAACTATTTAGTGTGTGTGATCTTTTCGAATAGAGTTCCTTAATCTCTTCGGTAAGTGAAATTTCGTTTAATGTCCACTTTTATAAAGGATCAGAATATCAATAACGTTTATCAATAAGCACAACCTTAAAATAAATAAAGAAAAACATTGAATCAATTTGTATTTTATGAGATGTAAATCGATAAGTGAGTATTAATAAGAATTATGTCTAATAATGAAATAAAGAAAATAAGAGAACATCTTCAAGAAGACTAGAGTATTAAATAACAGTTGTGTTAAGGACTTAACATTGTTTTTGTAAATGAATTTTAAGTTTCTAAGGAAATGTATTTTGTTTTATCCACTTTTTTTACTACTTTATGTATTTTATATGATTTTATCTTCTTTGCAACCGTATGGGTTAGCATTATTACCTTATTTTCATTTAGAATATGACTTTATTTTCATTTTTATCATTTATTTATTTTGCTCTCTTAGAATATATCCAATTTTACTTTAATATGTATGTACATTACGCATTGTATATGTATACAAGTCGGCCATTCACAATACTCAAGCTGAAAGTGCCTAATTTAAAGTCATTAAGTGCAACGTCGTCGAACAAATAATGGGAGTTTCTTTAATATTTAATATATATGTACAAGCACAGGCAGTCGACTCCCGCGCGACGGTCGAGGTATTACCGATCGTGCATTCTCAACGTGTACAGTAACGTCGTCGGACGATTATTGAAAGTTTTTAATAGTTTCGGGAATCGTCGAGGCTACTGTGTCCGTTGTCGTCCATACATTTATTTAGTCTTCTGTTACGATTCTGGCGGGAATCATTCTGGTAAGGTTGTCGGAGCGCATGTATAGATTTTTTTTAATAAGTACAAATTCTCAATTTTCTATAATCGTTCGTCGAGGCTACTGTGTCCGTTGTCGTCTATACATATTTTTAATCTTCTATTAAGTTTGTGTCGGGAATCATTTTGGTAAGGTCGTCGGCGCGCAAAGATAGACCTCTTCTACAAGTACGATCACTCCACTTCTTGTTGACGGTCGTTGCGACCGCAGCGCCCGTTATCATCTGTACGTTTGTTCGGTCCTCTGTCGTATTGGGACTTAGATATTTTTTCATTTAGTTGTTCGTCGTAGCGGACGAGTTTCATGGACCATTTTTCTATATGTAATGTCGGCTTCATCGCTCCGTTTTACTTGTCGCTGCGCATTTCGCACATTTGCTGGCTGCTGGCTTTTTCCCTTCTTTGGGGCGCAGTAGCAAAGAGCTAAAGATTGCACATAGCGTATTATTTCAAGCAAGAACGCCTGGGTAGCTGTCACATTACTTTTGTTTTGAGATCGGCTATTATCGCTACTGTCGCTCTCGACCAGGCGTTCAAGCTCTAAGAGATAGGGTAGGTTCCCCTATAAATGTGTAAATAACGAACGTATTTGGTTCAAGTACAAATACAAGCCAATGATACAGGGCCAAGTCTATTAGGCAAATTTAAAACAAGAAAAATGTATTAGGCTCCCGGAAAGGGACATACAAATAAGCATAGCACCGAGGTGCGCTTATAAATTTAAGAAATAAATAGGGTTGGCTCCCCTTATAAAAAGGTAGTGGTACATGCAAACAGATAAAGGCATTAGTACATGCCTCTAACAAAGCTTCTGCGGAAGCATATAAGAATTTAACATTTTAAACACAATTAAAACATAGCTTTGCAACGTACATGCTGAGGCAGTACTTTATATTGCTAGCAAGGAAAACATACACATGCTAATGTACATTACATGTACAAGAGAGCTCAAGTAACTGCAATTATTGCAAATATATATATCTTACGTACATCGTAACTGTACATAGGCAAGAGTGGAAACCGTGTACACATTTTATTTTTTAAATATATTTTTTTGCGCATGCGCATTCAGTTTCACTGTACAACCTTTCATCTAGTAAATAAACGAACATACTCTACAAGTAAGTATTGGTAAAGTAATTCAGGAATTTACGAGCAGGCTACAGCGGCGCTGTTCTTCAAACCAAAAGAACGTAACAAGTTGGCTTTCACGGCGGGAGTCTAACTTCGTATTGGCAATACATATTTCCGGGCTTGTTGGCCGTGGTCCTAAGCAGGAGTATGTCGACGTTTCGCCAAACACTGCGGCTGCCATATTCAGGACGGTACTAACGGTTCGATGGTCATCGTTATAATCAGAGCGTTTGCAATTTTGTAACGACAGCATCAAAATGCTTTCGAACGTGTATTTTACGGACAATTAAAAGCAGTTTATTCCTTCTCCATTGGCGAATTGGCGCAAAACTTTATAAAATTTTAAATTAATTAAAGCACTAGAAAGTTATTTCGGCCAAGTAAGCCAACATGCTGGACGCAATGTAAATCCGTTTTGCTCCGAATTTGGATCATACTTCAAGACGTTATTGGTGAGAAACTTCACTTTGTACCACTCGCTGGGATTACAGCAGAGGAAGACTAATCGATTCTCTACATTCATTGATAGCACAGAAAGATAGGAAAGTACAAAATGTTGGTGATGATTAGAGATCGGACTATATGCAAAGAAAAACTGGAATATATGCGCATATATATCGGTTTTTGAGAAAATATGCATAAACCTGGGGCATATATCCAAAAGAATTGCAACAATATGCAAAATTTTTACACAAAATAAATAAGAGCAGAAATTTAAACATTAACTTTATTGCACAACATTTTTTTACAACATATTTCTAAACCAATTTATAATTAATTTTTTTTTCAAGATTGTGTAAAAGAAAGTTTTGTCTTCTATCAGAATACATATGTTTCGAAATAGAAAAGCTTCTTTCAACATCCACAAATGTAATTGGTGCGTTTTTTAACTTTGCAATACATTCTAAACTAATATTAAAGTCGAAATCGTTTACTGTTTCACCTTCCAAAATTTTTTTCTTTCTTCAGTTTCAAATACCCCGCATTTTTATTTATCAATTTTTTAAATTTATCGTATCTAGAATTACCTATTGTACCCTTAACCTTCTTACATAGCATATCAAATTCGTCTACTATTTCGACTGCTTCCGAGAGCGACATCCCTTGCGTTTCTAGTTTACGAATGGAACTTGAAACAAAGCTATAATTTGACTTAATATACAAAAGGTTTTGTAGCAATTCTGTTGATGTTACTATCTTTTTACAGTTTTCTAGAGCAATGCAGTCAGCAGTGATTTCAAGAATTACATTTTTTATTCCTTCAAAATTATCGGCGTAAAAAATTGCAGCGTTTAACCATGTACCCCATCTCGTAATAATCGGTTCAGGAGACAACTTAACGCCGGGAAGTCGCTCCTTATAAAATTGGGTTCGTAAAGGTGCTTTTAAAAATACTTTTTTGACATTGCTAATTAAATCGTTAATCAAAGGAAATTGATTCCTAATGTCTTCGGCACTTTGTCATCTGTGATGAGACGTGGGTGCACCAATACACGCCGGAGTCTAAGCAGACAAGGATGGAGTGACGAATACCTGGAGAAGCAGCACCGCGGAAAGCCAAGACCCGTCTTTCTGCTAAAAAAGTTCGTGCAACGGTTTTTTGAGTTTTTTGTTTTTTGAGATTCTAGAGGCATACTGCTCATTGATTTTCTCCATGAAAGGCGTTAACAGTTCATGCTGCGTATTACTGTCAACTGCTTGATGAAATGAAATTGGCTTATCGACAAAAAAGGCGAGACATGCCTATTCGAAGTACGATTCTGCTCCATGAGAATGCTGGGCTACACACAGCTGCATTGCCCCAAAATAAGTTGGATAAAATTCATTGGGAAACACTGGAACATCTGACCTACAGTTCCGATCTGTCACCGTGTGACTACCTCATGTTTGAGCTACTCAAAAAAAGAACTAGGAGATCCTCACTTTGACGACGACGAAGGTGTGGAAATGTTCATGAGCAATTGGTTATAGAGGTGACCACATTCATTCTTTGATGACACAATTAAAGAGCTTGCGATGCGGTGGAAAATATGTGTGAATAAAAGAGGAGATTATATATAAAGACGGTGTATTCAATTTTTTTTATTGCACCAATAAATGTTTTAAAACTAAAGTCAGGTTATATTTGATTCGCCTTCGTAGCATTTCTAGTTTCCGACGTTTTAGTAAATGGCGATTTGATAAATTCAAGTATGGCTTACAATATAGTGCGAAAACCGTACATGATCGAAGCCTATTTTCAAACTGCAGTGCGATTTGATGGAATTTTGGTGTACAGGCGGGTTGCATGTTTGAATGATTTTGTAATTCCTAAAAAAATTATAGTTGACTTTCCAATTGTGTTGATGTATTTCGTGAAACTGGTTCTGTGGGCCATATATCACGTACTAGTAGACCAACTATTTGTTCGGAAGAAGTTATAAATGATGTTCGTCAACGCAAAGAAAATGAAATAGCAAACCCTTTGCAACATTTTTCTCAAGAGATTGGATTTTCTTATAGAACATCCCAGATAACTGTATATAATATGGAATTGTATGTAATAAAGAAAAACTTACAGATGCATCCGTACAGGTGCAATCACATTAGGCTGTTTTGCCGGTAGACAAACTTAGACGCCTTGCTTATTGCCAGTGGTTTGCAAATAATTCAATGCAAGATGATCACCTCCTAAATTTGACATTTTTCTCTGATGAAGCGTGGTTTCAACTTTCCGTGTACGCCAATTCCCAAAATACTCAGATGTGCAGTGGTGAAAATGCTCATACTTTTGTTGACTTGTTTCTGCATACTGCGAAACTTGGTGACTAGCAGATTCCTGCTGCAGAATTGTTGGATCTATTTTTTTTTTAATTTTGCGATTAACGTTGAGAAGTATTGAAACATTTCGAATGAATTTACTGAACAGCTGCACGAAGACGAATTGCAATATGGTTACTTTCAGTAAGATGGTGCAAAATGCCTTTAAGAACGTGAGAAAGCGTATAAACTTGAGAATTAAAATAAAGAACAACAATTTCAACACTTCCTTTAATTTCGCCTTTTATTATTAATAAAATCCTGAATAATATGATTTTTGTTTTATTGATGGCATATTTATTGATGACACTGTCAAAATAATTTTCACAAGTCAAGATCGTTTTATGATTATGATCATACGGCTTAAGTTCAGGCATATATTTTCTATTTCAATGCCACCTTAGTCTTAGAAAGTTTGTAATATCATGGTATTATGCTCGAATTCGGGGATCCCCCTGTATTTCTAGACCTGTAGAATTCCCTGTGTGTATCGATCAATAAAGAAGCGAGCCCGAGAATCATCGATACCATGCTTTTGAAGTAGGTAATAAATGTTTTTGTATTGCTTTTGGTTCGTTGTTCCCTTTACAAGGTAGGTTTGTAAGGTAGTGTGTTTTGTTCTGTGTTTTATTATCATCTTTGCTTTGCCACCTCCTCGAATCTAGTTCGTTACTAAACGTGATTTACACTAAAATATATAACAATAAAAAAATTACGTGTCCCAGGCAATAAATATTATTGTTATATTAATTCTCGGTCTGTTCAGCCTAAAGATAGCGAACTTTTTTCGGCGTTTCATAAATTTTACAACTTGAAATGCATGCTTACTGAATTTATTTTGTTTCAGGTTACTTACATTTACATATTTTTTTAGAAAGAAAAATGTATTAGCTAAAACGGAGATTATATTTCGAATATCTCTTATCTTATCTGTTTTTAGGTCTGTTATTATATTTTCTCATCCTGTATTTATTTTGAAAAGAGCTTCGCAAAAGATTCTGTAAGTTAGAAATTGTTTAAATATCATAGAAAATATCTAATTAGAATTTCAATTAAAATTTTGAAGCGTTGTGATTTTTTCTGTAAATACCGTATTTCTTAAATTCTTCGTTGTTATTAACTCAATTCTGTTAAATGCGATGCTCATTCAATTTCATAATAACGAATGGAATTCGCGAAAATAGATGCAAAAAAAGTTAAACGTGACCACGATAAATGACGATGATTCACCACCACCTGACGTGTTATAACGTTATGTGGTCACATTACGAACTACCGATTCCGAAGTTACGGTTGGTGAATTAGCGGTAAACAAACACAACGTATACTGCCAACGTAGACTTTGCCAGCGGATATCCAACGTGGAGTACGCGTCTTTATGATTGCCCATACTATCGAGTTGGATATCCAACGTGGAAACGCCAACAGGAAACCGCCGCATTAGTAGCGTAATTACAATGAATCATATTAAAAAAGAACCTGGCAGGCGTTGAATTGAAAAGACAAGGATTGAAAGGAGATGTACACTACCGTCCAAATTAGTTCGGACACGCAAATAAATTTAAGAAAAAAAAGCGAGAAAATATTCACTCATTTTTCCAACACTTAAAATTTTTATCGAATTTCATTAATAGCTATTAAAATAAAGTATAAATGTAAAAAGAGGTAATTCCAACTGTTCGGACATTAGCCGAATATTTAATTTTAAGTTATATTTTATTAAACATGTTCTTTTTTGCATTTATATACATATATTTCATTTTATTTACATATTTAATATTCCATATGAACGTAGACGGTTAACATAGTGGTTAATAATAGCTTTGCAACCATCTGGTTTTATTACTAATTAGCTATGTAACTTGATACATTCCCCAATTCTCATTATTAAGCATTAAATTAGAAATCTGTTTAGCTAAGATTTATACTTCCTATCAGTTAGAAACGCTTGCCATTAGTAGCATATGTTATTAAATCTTAATCATTAGTATTTCACCATCTTAAAGATTGTAAACGGAATCTTCTGTAATTGTCTAGATGTAATTAGGGACAGATATAATATATAATCAATTAAGAAATTCAAATATCATAGACAAGCCTCATACAGGTCACAAACCAGTCAGCAAAGAAGTAGTCAATAGTGAAGTAGTAAGCAACTATGTTATTTCAAGAAACATTCATTATATCTTTAGTTTAAATAGCTTAAATAGTTTGAGGCTTTCACCTCGGTATTGTGTGCGCGTGTTTAAATGTTTCATGTTATTAATAAAGTAAGTGAAGACACACCTAGGTTTCATTACAAACTGTCACTAACCAATTTGAAAATAAAGCTTATACGGAAGTTACGACCCGTGAGTGGTGAAACAACCTCAACACCAACGTAAAATAAACAAAAACTTCTTAAACATTTCGGTCGTCAAAAAAACTCCATTTTGCGCGAAGAACAGCTTTCACAATATGAGGCATCCTCTTCGCTAGTTTTTCAAGGACCTTACTTTGCATATTAGTACATTCCTCTTGGAGGTAGGGCATACTTGTCAGACTCTCTTGTCCAATTCATCCCAACTCAGCTCGGTGAACTTAGATCGGGGCTTTGCGACGGCCATGTCATTATTTGTAAAGTGCTATTATCTTGTTTTTCATTTAAGAAATTTTTACATATCACTAGTGAGTGTTTGGGGTCGTTGTTCGCCGATTAGACGTTGCCACGATGGTATTGCATTTTCTTGTAATATTTCTAAATAACGCCTTTTTCTGAAAATACCTTCGACTCGCTTCAAGTCTCCTGCACCGGCATAGGAAAAGCACCCCCCCCCCTTCCCTCCCACAGAACTTTTTCCTTGCTTGACAGTTCGCAGTGCACAATCCCGCAACATTCTTTGACCGTTCGCTCTTATAAAAAGCGCGCCTTGATTGTCCGAACACCTAAAACTTTGACTGATCAATCCATAACACCCTTTTCCAGTCATTCACTGTCCAATTTCTGTGCTTCTACCCACAGTAGCCATTTTTGCCTGTTTCCCCGTCGAAGAAGGGTTCTTTTGTTTCAATGCGGCCGTGACGATTTGCAGTTTTTAGCCTTCTTTTGACTGTGGTAATAGCATTTTTTTCTTGCACGGTCGCGCAGTATTGATTGTCCGAATACCTCAAACTTTGACTCATCAGTCCATAGCATCCTTCTCCAATCATCCACTGTCCAATTTCTATGTGTTTCCGTCCACTGTAGTCGTTTTTGTCTGTTTCCCCATCGAAGTAGGTTTTTTTTTTGTTGCAATGAGGCCGCGAAGATTTGCAGCTTTTAATCTTCTTTTGACTGTAGTAATAGGAATTTTTCTTACACGGCGACGATTTCTGGTGCTGTCAGTCTCCTATTTCGCTTGTACAGTAATTTTGTACGTTCATCGTCGGCGTGAGTTATTATTCTCTTACGACCAGTACGTTCCCGATCTTTTAAACTGCCCGTTCGTTGATATCTCCGAATAATATCTCTAACAGTCGATTTATTAACATGTATTTTTTTCGGAAATTTGACGTACTGAATAACCTTCTTGATAAAAAGCAACAATTACAGAGCGTTTTTCTAAACTTGTCGGTTTTCCTCTCTACATTTTAATAACTTTAATAAGGTTCGCACAAAAAGATACGCTCTTAACATTAACGCACGCATAAGCAGGTTTATTTATAAACTAAAGCATTTATTAATTCATAATACACTTTCGGGTGGCCTGCTCCCACCCCAGAGAGTATTCTAAATTTATTACGTCCAATATTGTTCCAAAAAGATCCTATTTGTGGCGATGAGGATTAATCTGAAAATTACTATATTGGGTCATAAAATATAATAGGTTTTTAATCATTCTCTAATCGATATTCCTGGAAGTTTGCCTGTACAATTAATGAAGAATAAACTTCAAAAAAGACCTAGTATAAATGTTATTTATATATTAAAGCAATTACATTTTAGTAGAGTTTAGAACATTTTACTGGGTGTCCGAACTAATATGGACGGTAGTGTATGTAATTTATTTAATTGTCAGGTTTACGATAATTGCAAGGCGAAAGTTATTTTGCGAAATGTTTACTTTGCGATATTCGCAAGCGTGTGGAGTTTTTAAATCGATACGATCTGAAAAACAGAAATCATTCTGCTTTGTCATTGTTTACTTTTACGCGGTAATAATTAAAATAAAGCTTACAGAATATATGAAGCCTACTAGGAATGTTTCTGGAATTTTGTTATTGAACTCTGTGTATACTGGCCGTGTGGACCCAAAGCGATTGTTAAGACTTGTGTCCTTTTAACTTGCCGTAGAGCTATGGCCGGTTTCATAATAAATTTAAATCCGCTTTAAATCTTAAAGTCGACTTTAACTTTCAAAACCGGTTTCATAATCTCACTTTAAAGCTAAAGGGTCCTTTAAGTTAAAGCCCCGATTTGGCCACTTTAAGAGGTTAATGTTTACTTTATAACCTATTCGGTACGCATCAAGCGTCAAATCAACAGCATTTTAACCTAACCTGCTATTGCTTTGAAAAATAATTTAAAAAAATGAACCCATTAGATGGAAGCAGTACAACATCTACTGATGATGAAGTAAAAATAGTTGTAAGAAAGCCAAAGGTATATAGAATGATGGTGCTTTTTTTAAATTAGAGTACTTCAAATAATACAAGATATATTGTAAGGTAGTCACAATATTGTTTGCTAAACTAACATCCATATTAATACTAATATTAATATTAATATCAATACTAAACCACCGTTGGCATTAGTAATGATAAAATTACAATTTTCTTGCAATTTCCAACGTAATTAAACTTCTGAAAAAATATATGCGATATAGAGATGTTGGGTTCAAGTCCCCTCCCAGACCGATATCTTTTCGAAAATTTAATTGCAAGAAAATTATAATTATTGCTTGTGTTGCCAAGAAGCACGCGATAAACTGTTTTTAGTACCAACACTATGCGAATACATAACAAAAGTTACTACCATTCAGTGTGACCAATACATTTTTTTAATTTTTAAATAATATCTCGGTATGGATTTGTGTTAAATATGTAGATCTACTGAAACTTCTGATGGGTGTGGTCAAGTAGTTATTTATACTAATTTCTCTCGTGCATTTGACCTGGTAGATCATCACAGATTGTTTTTTCGTTGTAGGGAGAAATTTTCTAGGATTAATTCGATCGTAACCTCCAAACAGAATTAATTATATTTAGTTTAGTAGCTTTACATCTCAAGCTCTTTCCTCCACTTCTGGAGTACTGCAGGGCTTGAACTTTCGCTCCCTGCTCTTCAATATATATGTACATGAATGAACTGCTAAATTTTATTAACTGCCCTTTATTAGCCAATGCCGACGATATTAAGATCTACACAATTTTATCAATATTGCTTGTTTTGCCAAGAAGTGGCTAAAAGAAGCACGCAATAAACTGTTTTTAGTACCAACACTACGCGAATACATAACAAAAAGTTACTACCATTCAGTGTGACCAATACATAATTTTTTACATGTTGTCCTAAAGTCGACTTTGGCTAACGAAGACTGCTATTACCTTTATGAAACGCATCTACTTAAAGTCGTCCTTAAAGTTCGCTTTAACTTTAACGATCCTTTAGCTAAAGGCGTTTTAGAGTGTTTATTATGACACCGGCCGTATTCGTATTCACAGACTTTTTAAGTAGGAGGTATAGCTTTATAATGTTTGAAAAAAGGATTTCTTCAGATATATAGTTTTTGCATTATACAAATACTTTCGTGATATGCTGATTACCTGGTTTACATAGAGTTCAGTGTTTTTTAACTGTTATTTGCATAAAATTTAACATTTCTAATCTATGATTCGGACGATTTAACAGTTTTTAGTTAAATGAACCAATTTTACTTGTATGTACAAAGTATTTTAACGAAAGCTTTATGGGAAAGCAATATTAACGATGCATTTAAGAAATTGAAAACAAATGTATTTCTGGTTCTGACAACTTAGCTAGCCTTTTAATAAGAGATTGTTGCATATTGTTCGTATATGTCCTGACTTAATTTTCAATCTTTTGCCGAAGACGTTGGTTTCTCAAGAGGTGTGAAAGATTTCCAAAGTATCTTCTATCCTGAAAAATGGTGTTGCTACTGATGTAATGAATTATCGCCCAAGTACTTACGTAACTTTGCCAAAGTTTTGAAAATCGTTCTTTATGCTAGGATATATCCCTAAATCAAAAACCAAATATCATTGGCACGACATAGCTTCATACAAAAGCTCTCTACAGTATCTAACCTAGCATGCTTCTCCCAATTTGATTGATACAATAGGTAACTGTGGACAAGTTAATGTCGTTTTCACGGATATCGCTGAAGCTTTTGAGAGGATATACCATGGGATACTTCTAGAAAATGCGCGTTTGCTGACGACTTGAATTTTTTTCTCATATAGAAAATGGACTTCAACATGAGTAAATGCAGAGTACTTATCTATACAAGAACGTATAATTCATTTGTAATACCTATGTTTACAAGAGCACTGAATTGTTGCGTTAGTCATCTACAAAATATTTTGGAGTACATTTCGATAGTAAATTTACTTTTGTTGAACGCATAAGTTGAATTACTGATATTGCATTAAAGATGCTGGGATTTGTGGTTCATAATACATCGTCACGTGCTTGCTAGCAAGATATTGTTCCTATGTACGACCAAAATTAGAATATGTTTCTTTGACTTGGAACCCTGTATACAAAACACATAAAACTGCACTAGAGCGAATTCACAGAGTATTTGTTAAACACTTGCATTTCAAAGTTAAAAGCGACTATGATTACAACTTGCTACTCCAGGAATTTGATATGCCTTCGGTAGAAAAGCGTTGTATTATGAGCAGTATTAAAGTTTTGTATGATGTTGTGCGTGATAATATTGATTGTAATCATTTAGTTTCTAGTCTATCTTTTTTAGTACCCCGGCCTTCATATAGAAACAATATTACTTTTTGTCTCCGGATACCAATAACAAATATTGCGTAATTACCTCCCATTTTTAGAATATCTACTAACTTTAATTGTTTACGTGGTGACTGTGTCGTTATTTTTCCATCCCTTCCTGGCATTTTACAATGGCCGCCCAAAACCTTTAAAACGTTTCTCATTAATTTAATGCTCTTTTACAATATTATTTCGTTTTGCTTTAATTACAGGTGAATTTATGTTTATGCCTTATATTTAGCGTTCTCTCAGAGGTTTAATAGTTCCATTACCATTGTTTGATTTTTAAATAAAATTACAGTTTAATTTGTCATAGCAGTAATGCTTCTGATAACGTTGCCCTGTAATTGGATTATTGTAATTTGTTGGAAAAATATTAGCAAAAATGGACCTTATCCATCAAAACCTTCGAGCGATGATCTTCTATAATTGCAAATATAAGTAAATTAACTTTTAACCACTGACAACGAAATTACTGCAGGTTAAAAAAAAACTGCTTGGTTTCAATATAAAATGACTTTAAAATTCACAGACTTCAAATTTCGTTCACAAATTAAAACTAACTGCATAGCTATCATTTACGTATTAATTAAACAATTAAATTCACTTTCTGCGATCTTTGTACTCTTTAAATGTTATTTTGTTTTAATTTGTAGACAAAACTGAATGTCTGTGCGTTTTAAAGTCTTTCTAAATTATATCCAAGGGTTTTTTAAAATCTGTAACCAGTAATTTCTTTGCCAATGGTAGAAATAATTTGCTCTCATAAATTTCTTTCTTTCAAGATGAATTGAAATATTCGAAAGCTTAAAATATTTTAAATGTGGGTTTTACTAACTCTTTCCAGTTCAATTTTGACTGCAATTCATAATACACTTCTTGGATCCTGATGTTGTACAGTCAGTACTCCTTTTAACATAAAATGTATCATGAATGCTTAATCTCTAGTTCCAACATTTTGATTTTGGACAACGTTTGGCAGAAAGTTAAAATTTTGTCAAACTCGAAGCCCTACAACTTCCAGCCGATTAAATTTAGCAAGATATCCTATTTTTATTGTAAAAAACACCAAGACTTTTGAAAGTTCGCTCGTACTGGATACTTTTTCAAATGGTAGTGGTAAAACTGGAACAGTTACAATGTGGTCAAAAAAGTTGATACAGTACTTCTCAGCACTACAAGATATAAAATTGTATTTTCCGTGGAGCAAGTTACAACATACCTTCACAATGACAGTTATGGCATACCTTCACAATGGTACTTAATGGTTCAAAAGAATTTTGTTAGGAACAACATACCGCTACGTGTGGTGTACCATTTAACACTTTCTTGTAACATGTAGAGGTTTTCTTCAAAGTGCTCTTGGTTCTGAAGATATTTGCCATTAAGAACTTCCTGGTAAGCCTAAGGTCTTAACTGGTGAAGTTCAAGAATATATACGCCAACGAATGCTCTTCGTAGGGTTTCTTAATAAACAGGTCTCCTGCCTTATTGTTCACGTAGCAAAATGAACATTTCCTCTTATAAATTTATCAAACGGGAGTTATGCAACAGCGCGGAAGCAATCGAGGCATCTTAGGTCTAAATTTGTGTTTTACGGAAAATTAAAATACCTTTTATCGTTGTTACATTCCTATATTTATTATTTCGTAGAGAACATATTAATTCATGTTCAACTAAAATGTCAATAAATAGTTTTTCAAATTCGATTCATTTTCCATCAAAAAATTTTAAATGTTTATATGAAAGGGGCATTCGTTTCTTCCGAAACAAACTTCAAAAAATAGAAACGATTACTGTAACTCTAAAATAACTTTATTTACATTTCAATACGCACAGTTTTATTTTATCGATCCAGTAATACTATAACCAGTAGAAATGTTCAGTTTTCAGGGTCACTGTTGTTATCATGCAGTAATGATACCAGAACACGTACCAGATTGTTCACTATTTGACTGAAGATCTGGATAGTATCGAACATTTTGTTTTCATTAACACCTTTATTTGAATCTCCCCTTGATACAGAGGAGAAAGTATTAGTTCGGTGGTGAGGTTTTTTGCTGTTCCACTGACTGAGTATGAATGTTTTGTTTGTATATAATCTACATCAGCAAGGCTTATTAATGTATCGTAAAAAGTGGAATATACTTATTTCAAACTTGAAATATATTTAAACGGAATAAAATAGTTACTATTTTTCTTAATCCACCATTCAACATTTATTTTTTTCCGTCGCCTTATCTATTAGGTCAAGTTTTAGACACCAAATTATATTATCTCGGCGTATTTCATTCATTGTAAGAACACTATTCAATCTTTATCTAACCAAACACTTTTAAATTTGACGAGTGATTTAAATTAGTAATTTCAACGAAAAAGACCAAATTCGCATGTAATCGCATGAAAAAATAGCAAATATGACCTTTATTGCTGGAAGTATCAACTTAAATCCACCGCGAAATTTTAAAATGTCTGCTAGATGCGCCAAAAAGTAGGCTAGCTGTTGGTTAGGTTTCGGCAAAAATTACATTAAGGATATTTGATATACTGCCACACGCCATATTGTTACAACAGCTGATTGACGTTTAGATCGTGTATTTTTCTGAATGCCTTTGTATTTAATTTTACTCCCTAAATTTGTGTTGTAATAATAATTACGTAACTACAACTTGTATAAAATCCTAGCTAGTTTTAAAACCATTGCCAAAAAGTAGCTTTGAAAAATTCCATTGTGTAAAGGCGTCTTTTCATTTTACTCCTCCGAAGTATATTTAAATTACGTTAAAATGAAAGGAAGGCTGCGAAAACACATTAGGCATGCATTTCATTTTCCATTTTTTAAAATAACTTACTTGAAGCGAAGTATGTCATTTACGGCAAAACTTTAGTTGTTTCTTGTTTTAAATTTTCTATTCTTCCTATGCAGTACACCTAGTTTTCATTATGTTTTGAAAATGTTCTAAAAGTACTCAATTTTTTAAATTTTGTTTATAAAAAAGGAATAATCTTGCTTCTGTAAGTACCGATCATATTATTCTCTAGTATTTGTTTGAACGTCTGATAAATATATCATACGGAAAATGGTATTACCTTAATGTTCTACATTTGTACGTATAACATGAACGTATGTCGCTAGAATGGAGAAGTAAGGCGAAGTAGTAGTCGTTGGTTGAGTTGATCAGCTGATATCAGTCACTCTTAAGCAACCCTGAAAACATCTTTTCTACTAAACAGCGGTATTGAAAACCTTCAAAATTCATTCTAGTTTTCATTTCGAGTGTACATATACGCAGATAGTTTATCAGTTACATCATTTCACTTGAAACCGATTTATAATTTTATTTACGCAATTAAAATGGTAACATCTTGGATATCTTATCTCGAAAGTGAACTGCACAAATAGCCTGGCCTACTATAATCTATTTCATGTGGTTGTGAAATAATCTATGAAATTGTCGAAATTTTCGTTAAAACGCGTTCGATTTTCAATAAACACCTATAAGTTGATCCAAATGTATACACATCGAATGCAATAAATCGGAAAATCATACTTGTTAATTAATTCGAATATTTTAAGGGACCCCAATTAATAGATGAATCTTATTCTCTCAGATATTGCATCAGATTTCCAACAGCGCGAAACCACGTGCTTCTACTGTTCGTCTCCGATCCACCAATCATAGCGATTCGTTTCGTGAGTATCTAAGGCGGCGATGACGCGTCGTTTCCACATTATCTCAGTTCAATTGCAAACAGTTGGAATAGTGAAACGTAGTAGCGCATGTAGGATTCTATAATAGTCTTTGTCTTCGAACGTATTTCAAGTAATTCATATTGATATATCCCGACTATTCGAGATAGTTAACTTAACATCGTATTTACGCTTTTATTTAAGCGAGAGTTGTAAATAATACAGTTCGTATTATATGTGCGTAATTTGCCGCCGAAAACCTGGAAAATTTCAGTCGAAATTCTGATTTGTTATACTATGAGCAGTAGTGACCTTATAACGCTTCTTTCTGATATGAGGTTTGATTCTAACAGTATCGAAATTACATCCGATATCATCGCGATCAAACACGTTACATCAAAAACAATTTGTGCCCGGTGCTTTACCAGAAAACTGTTTTGTTCTTGTTGCTGTCACGTTTGCTGTTATTGTTGGAACTTTAATTCGGCTGTACATCACTGTGATCCGCTGCGAGACCAAAACAAGATGATGTGCGGTGGCGTTGGTAAGATGTAAGTATAAAAACGTAAAAACGTACATAGAAAAATACGTATTATGTTATTAACTTATTGCAGAATTTTATTTTATCCACTTATTCTGCTATATTATATTAATCTGAAATCGCAGTTTATATTTATGAGTTCTAATAATATTAATTGTTTACTCAAACACGACTATCAAAATAAGTACTAAATGGTTAACAAAATAATTAGAGCTTTTGACATTTGGCGGCTGAGTCGGTAATGCAGACTTAGATATGCGGCCTCATCATAAGTAAAACACGTCTTTATTTTCTAAAATAATTTGGACGTAAATTCTTAAAGAAAACGTTTTCTAATGTAATTTTCACGTGTCTTCAGTTGTATTAACCTATAACATCTTTCACGGTAATATAGGAAATCTAAGAATTGATGTTTATCCTTAATCTTAATCCGTTTATTACATTCCTAAAGTACACAGGGCGAAGGTCTAAATTCTTTATGCAATTATTATGACCACAGTGCTAATTAGCTTGAAAAATAAATTTAATAATCGGAGAATTCCTAGTAAAGATATATTTATTTGCAGAATCGCATTGACAACTAATCCAGATCGGTAAAGAAGATCGCATATCCAATTAGCGAGATTAAATGTGCTAAGTGGATTAAGTTTTAACTTGAAAATACATAGTTCAACTACGGAAAGGTGTAAGAATTGAGTTACTTTGATTTACCCTCACTTCTTTTTCATTACTAGTATTTAACACTTCCTTGACGGGTGATATAAAACGCAAGTCGGAAAATAGATCCTGCATTGAAAGGCGGGTTATTTAAATGGATTATACTTTGTCAGAAAATAGCTACAAATATTATAGACGTCTTAATTGACCTTATCTCTTGTTGGGACTATCTGACACGTTAATACGTTTATTACTTTATTTTTATAGTGACTGCAGGCCATGGTCAAGACGCTTATCTTTTGCTTTAGCAATAAATAGTTCTACCAAATAATTAAAATTACAAAAACATATCGTATATCCTCAATTTATATATCTAATAAACTAAATAAAATCTGCTTGCTATAAAATATTGTCGATTTGGGAATGTCCGGTGATGATAAGTGATATACAACTCTCTCATGGAGTGTAAATGAATTTGAAGATAGGGCGACAATGGGATTAACTTTTTCTTTGACTATTAGTCAATTTTGGACTTTGTTTGTTAAGAAAGGAAAACTATGTTATTATATGTAATGGGTCGAGAGTTATTTTGTTACCAACTCATATTACAGAAACCCTGTTGAATATCGAATAAGATATCTCAATGATTCTTTTTATTACTGTAATCTCACGAGTCGGGAAACAAGAAAATAAAGACACTCGACAATAACAACGTTTATTAACTTCGTACATACCATGCCCACACGTACAACCATCAAACGAACATCCACCTTCAATTTTATAGGCGAACGCACCTTTTTCATTCCTTTTCGTGAGCATAAGCACAGTATCGCAAACTTATGAATACAAAAATAACTACGTGTACTAAGGCAGTGACATCAACCTAAAATATCTTTCGCAATCTACTACCAACTTAAGAAATTATGATATATTACTATAATTACACTACTTTTCTGAACAACTTCTGCTCTAAGCGCTACCAACTATGCGTTATAAAATTGATCTAGCTTTTAAATTACTAAATAGAGATGGTATACAGCAGTACAATGTCATCAAAAATATAAATTGTTTAATTTTTTGAAATATTTAAAAAATTAGTTACTACTTTTCTTTATTTCAAACATATTTGGGAAATTATTTAAATGAGTAAATTTATTAAATATATTCTGTGTAGTAAAAGCATTACTGACTGTATTTTAGTAGTAGAATGAAACAAAAGCAACAAAAAATTTCTTAATAAAAGTTTTATAAACTTAACAAGCTGAAAATATTTGTCTCCGAATTGCCGATTTAATCTTTCTTGAATCACATTATATTATTGTAACCTTGAACAAGATGCTACATAGAACAATCAAACAAACGAAAACCAATTGGACAATTAGTAATAAGAATAGTTCGTCGAAATAACGGCCTTGAATCGGATTTTTTTGCTGAATCATTTCTTACATAACTCAAATTGTTCGTAGTTATTACATTACCATTTTATACAATCATAACATTTAATGAGATGCAACACGTTCGAACACGTTAATTTTATTTTAATTGCTAGTTAAATTAGGCTAGCCACAAGATGGCAGTAATGTAAATTATGTTATATAAAGTCTATTTAGAAATGTTTTTATTTGCTTTACACGTTTTATTGTGCCTCCGTAATTTATTATTGCGTTATTATAACTATTGGCGCTTGGTAAATACCATGCTCAACAAATATAATTATGGATGGAATATTTTACGAAATACTTATATTATTTGGGCGATTGTTAATCGCTGATAACGAAGGAAATATAGTCGGCTCCCGAGAGCTAATAAAACGAGCGTTACTTGCGTATTATCTCTGCGATATTAGAGCGTAAAAATAAACTTGTACATAGGTGATAATGTTATTGCAATATTATCGATACGAGACGAATTATATTGTATTAAAGTAGTCGATTAGATTAGGATAGGTGATTCATTTTATTCGGCGTATTTCAAGGATCTTATTACAGTTTCGTTGCCATATAAAGCAGTATTTTTTTAGCTTTTTTTCGTCTGTCAGCACACTTATATTATGATGAGTAAGGAGGAATATATGCTGTTAAGGATCACTAATACGTCTCTATTCAAACACTTTCGGCGATTTTTAACGGTTTATTTACTAAATATAATAATAATACTAAGACTAATATCGTCGCTTATGTACTCTTCGCTTTTACGCTAACGACTCCCTATCGACTCTTGCTCGACTCATGCACGACACTGACCACTTCTTTCCTTTTCCGTTCATGCAGTATACATTCTACTATACTAAGTTACATACTAGTTTATCTAACACACTAACTAGTATATACACATTGTACAGTTCATAGCAATGCATTCGTTAATTATAATCACTTCACCCATATTAGACCCAATAGAGCTATTTATCCATGTGATGTGATTGCCATCTTTTTGTAGGAAATGCTTCACTATTAATTATTTGACTATTTTCGTTATTGCTTTGGTATTTTTCAAAAGTATTGCTTGGATGGATAATATTACAAGTTGATAAAGAAATAGGTGAATCATTGATTCACTTTAATCGATTATGCACCCTAATAACGGTCCAGATAATTGGACAATGTTAGATTTTAGCTTTTTATTGTCTAACTATTGGTTTATTCGCTTATTTGTCTTTACTATCGCCGTTAGCAGTTTGGTGGTCCATTGGTAAGACAGCCAGCACTTGAAGCTGATAACTCAGGTGCCGTTTGTTCGAAACCAATGGTCGTCAAGTGTAGTGGCGTACTTTTTTCAGGCGGGTCCGATAAGATCCCGATACACCATTCGCCCTTCGATAAATGATTAACGGCGCTGCACTTTTTATGGCGAGGGGGTGCATAACAAGGCAATGGAACACTTTACACACACTTTCTACGCCTAAGGCTTATGCAGTAATGACAAGCTAAAATAGCTTATAGGGCCGTCCACCAACAAAAACTATTATTAAAATGTCCTCCTTCGGCAAATTTTACACACACTGTCCTATACCTAAGGCTCCTAGGACTGTGACAAGCTAAAATAGCTTATAACACCGTTGGGCCGTTTACCACAAAAGAAAAATTATCCACCTTCAGCATACCTTTAATGTATCAAATTTTGGAAATTCGAGGATTGGGAGGGTTTTTTTACAAATATTTTAATAAATCTAACAGTTCGAGACCTAACATTAAAAAAAGCCTATTAATTTTTTTTTAATTTCGTATATTGAGGACATCTTTTTTGAAACGTAAGATTTTTTGCTAGAGGGAGCAAGTAGCATAAAACTAAAGCAATCAGTTCCTGTATATTTTACTTTAATTACTCCAATTGCCCTTTCTTTTAGATTGAAATTTAACATTGAGAATTTTTTACGCCAGTGGAGAAGTGCAAAATATATTTTTTTTTATGATTCCTTAATATATACATTCTACTTTAAATTTAAATATTATTTAATTGGATTTAGCACAAAAGGTGGTTCCGGATAACTAAGCAACAAAGTTTGATAGACATTTTTGTTTGGATAAAATATTTGGAAAATATATTCAAGATGATTTTCAATATCGTTCTTTTTATTTTCTTCCACTCCCCTTTTTTTATTTTCTTATTTTGCAGTCACTACACCGATTCTATAATTCTCAAAAATTAAATAAACACGGTGTTTTTCTTTTGCTTATCTAGTCTTGTGACAAAAATCATCGAGTACTCATTTCGCTGCCGAAGCACTCAAGATTAATTTATGGAGGAGCTGATATTTCTCAACAATCGCATTAATTTGATTATTGTCATATTTTTTATTAGTAAGTAAACATAGGGGAAAAGTAAAAGCTGTTACGCTACAATGAGAAAATGTGTTATAGGATTACGGGAGAACACATGGTCATTTAAAAGTCAAATAATGTTATTAATTACCTTTCTAATTGAACATTATTTTTGCTACTATGTTCCCTCGTTCCTAATTATACGTCCAATGTTAATTGTTTATTTTTATGTAAGCTGCCAATCCGAGGCGGATAAATTCATTATTTTACTGCATTTTTAAATGCATTTTAAATAACTCACAAACAAACGTAACAGATCAGTTAAAAATCTATGTATTGTTCTTAATTATTTATATGGCCATCGCTATAATAAATTCTTTAAATCAAAAACCGAAAGTTATGCAACCAATCATACACGCTTGGAGCCATATGTTATGTTACGTCATATAATGATGATTTATGCGAAAAAAATATATTAAATATTGAATTATGCTATTCAAAGCATTAGCTTCATTAAATTGTAAGTGTTGGTATTATACGAGAAATTTTAAATTACCAAAGTGTTAACATATTTACGTGTTAAGTACTTTCTTTTCGGAGATGAATCCTTCCCCTACCTTTGTCGTTGTCAACGTTTAATCTGAACAATATCAACGATCTGCTTTCTGTAAGTTAAAATAAATTGCTTTTATGTAAATAATAGCAACAATAATCGAGTAGCTAAAAGCGAAGCCTCCTTGTAAATTTTCAGATATCGTCAAATTGGTGCTGTAGCTACGAAATATGTCTTTCTAAGATGGCGCTGACGATATTCTTCTCGTTATTTTACTAGAATTTATTATATTTATACATTGAACTATATACACATATATATATATATATATATACTACTGGAACCCTCACAATGGGTAACGAAACGACCCTATGTGCCAGAAAAGGACGGCTGCCGTGTGTGGTATCTCTTTCTTATTCTAACTTATACATTCTTAGGGCAAATAAGAAGGAACAGGTGTGACAAATGATGGATTATATAGAAAATGTGATTTGAAAATAAACTATCGTGAT
Organism: Trypoxylus dichotomus; assembly: GCA_023509865.1. Lineage (NCBI taxonomy): Eukaryota > Metazoa > Arthropoda > Insecta > Coleoptera > Scarabaeidae > Trypoxylus > Trypoxylus dichotomus. The sequence goes on from CM042081.1 coordinate 29,072,892, forward strand.
ATATGTAAGGAATAACAGGATATGTAAATCAGAAGAAGTTTGAACTTATTGTTTACTATTGTTGCACCTTTCTTAATGTTTGTTACTGTAATGAAAAAGAAAGCGAGATAATTTAAAGTTCAGGTATACAATCGGATTATATTTACTACTATTAATGTTATAGTTTACAATACATATAATAAAACATTTAAAAATTAATAAAGCAGACAAGTTGGACAAGTTTGAGTGCTTGCTTTCTTGGTTAAATAGAGTTCACCTGTTTCCAATTGGGCGTCTTAAAGTAAAGGAGTAATTGTTTCTATCTTTAAATCCAGGATAATTATGAACTTACTTGATAATTAGCTGATTGTCCCTGCACTGTACACCTCTTTATTTGTCGTCAAGACGTATGTTTCTTTGCATTATTATTGAAACAAAATATTGATGGCATTGCTTATTTTTTTTTAATTTCCTGTTCATTGAAGACTCCAAGTAATTATCTACAGCAAAATGGTCACTACATATATATTGCAGTTTTCAGAAAAAATCCTTTCTACGCAATGCTTGTAACCATAACTTCAATATTTCTGGTCTTGCTAATGGAAACCTGAAATGCAATACATTTAAATTAAGTCCAAATGCCGTAGCTTTATATTGTAATAGATAATAAAACATTTTTCTTTTGTAGTATATATCATTTTCCTCAGTGAGTGCAATCATTTTAGGAAAGAGATTAAAGATAGTTTTTAACAACAGTTAACACCATATAAACACGTGTAACACACAAAAAAGAATGCCTGAGACAGCAGTCGCATTGTTCTAACCCGCAAAACCGAAAATGTTAAAACTGGCCTTATTCCGAGCTCATTCGAGTAGAAGATATACATATTCTTCAATGCATTTATACTACTTATACTGAACTTTTCCTCAATCTATATATATTATCAACCAAAACTATTAAAAAGAGAAGCTGTCTATATTAAATCGTAGATAATTTAATAATATTTCCTTTAAATCTGGTCGATGACTTATGCAGTTTTGTTGAAATTTTCGTATGCTGTTACAGATAGAAAATTACTGTTATTAAAAATATTTCTAGATTGAAATTGAAAAAACTAAACCTCTAAATATAAATCCTGGAATTTCAACGTCAAGGAAATGTAGAAACAACTACAATTAACAAGGGACGATCGCGAACCCGGAAATTCAAAAAATTATGAAACTTTGGCAATATCCAGATCATAGATAGGGATGTTCCGCGCAGTTTTCTCCACGCAAAAATAGTAGGTGAAATGAAATTTTGAAAATGGGAAATTTTCCATTCTGCCTGTGCGCATAACTTCCTCACGGTAGATGTTGACAACAAGTTTTAAGCCAAAATTCTTTGTTTAAATGAGTGTTATTGAACTTGTGTAGTTATATATAGTTCACCGCTGCAGTAATAAAATATCAATGTGAACACTAAGCGAATTCAACAACTTCATATGTATCAACCTTACGAGTGCGATCTGAAATATTTCGGCAATCGGGGAGACATGGCGCACGAAGGTTGAAGTGGATTCATTGGCCGGCAAGAGCAACATTTTTCTGGCAACTGTCAAAGTTTCAGACGTCTACTGTCAATAATTGTTGTGACAATCAGCTTCTCGTGTGAGCGTGCTCAAACGTGTCCGCACAAGCACAAGTGACAAAGCACGCAGTGGACGCCCAAAAACCGCTACCAACGATGAAATGATCGACAAGATTGATGATGTCGTGTTAGCCGATCGCCGATTGAAGCTGAAAAAGGTAGCAGAGACAACAGGCATCTCAAAGAAGTGGCCATATCCTACACGAACCGCGTTTGATCACAGCGGAGCAAAAACGAAATCGGGTGACCGTTTCGGAGGAGGGTCTGGCCAGGATCCAACACAATGCAAGGGATTTCTTCATACGTTTCGTAACCGTGGATGAGACTTGGATCCACCACTATATGTCGGAGACCAAGGAACAGTCGAAACAGTAGACTTTTCCGGGCGAATCGGCTCCGAAGATAGCAAAGACCGTTCCATCGGCCGGAAGGGTCATTCAGCGACCATTCTTGGGAATTCCCAAGGTGTGAATCTCATCGACTATCTGCAGAATGGAAGGACGATCACGGGGTAATACTACAGCGATTTATTGATCCGATTCCATACAGTACTGAAGGAGAAACGGTCTCGTTTGCAGTGGAAAAAGGTGCTTTTCCACCACGACAACGACTCATTCATCGCGTATCGTCATGCCCAAATTAAATGAGTTGCGCTACGAATTAGTCTCTCATTCTCCATATTCACCGGACCTAGCCCTCAGCGACTTTTTCCTCTTCTCAAGCCTGAAAAAGTCATTGGGAGAAAAGATTTGCTTTAAATGTGGAGATCATTGCCGCTACAGATGGCTATTTTACGGATGTCGAAACATCCTACTTTTCCGACGGTTTAAAAAGAGTCTGGAGTATCCTTTGAAGAGTGTATTGATTTTTGAGGAAATTACATCGAAAATAAAAATAAAAAATCACACCAACAAACACCGTGATTTTCTTGTCGATTCCAGAAACATTTCAGGTCGCCCTTGTAATTAAATGTCTAAGAGTATTATGAGAACAGTAGGAACAGTAATGGTTTTATTTTATTTCGTAGAAAAGCGAGATAAAAGTCCATCGAGCGCAGACGGTCTTCAGAGAATTCTCAGAATTATCTATTTTTTAAATGAAAGAATTTTATATACAGTAAGTTAAAATAAAATCAAATATGTACCCACCTGTTATACCACTATACATATAGTGCATCAAATTATGATTCAGTATTCAGTCCTTTAGTAAAATAATTCTCTTTTACAAGATAAATTAAAGAATACTTTATGTATGATGTAAATGTAATGATAATAATTTCCAGTGAAATAGCAAAAAATATCTTCAGCGCCATCCTGGAAAGGCTTGTCTTACTATAAATTGGAATGGCCCCAAATTTAAACGCATAATTTTAATATAGCACTTCAAAAGGCGTTTCTGCTCATTAAAACAAGGATTTATACAAATATTACAAGAATACTAGATATAGTTGGATGTAAAATTCTTTCTTAAAACTAAATTTTTATTTGAACATATAATAATTGCAGTATTAAATAATCATCATTAAAATTTCTATTTCTGAGAACTTGTTTAAAAAATCGTTTTCTTTTCTTAATCGGAACTGATTTTTAGAATTTCTGTGTTCACTTTCTGTTGTAATCCTCAAAAACGGCAGTAAATTTGCATTTTTTTATATATACAAAGGTTTCGATCAAAAATGTTCGTTGGAGGTGCCATTTTCGGAAGCCTTTTCAAGGAATTCGATGTAAGAAATTAAGAAAACAATGATATTTCGATCTCTAGGTGCGACTTAGTTTGATAAAGTTAGCTTCCTTATGTTTTTAATGAAGGAATCACAAAACAAACATTAAAGCACTAAAAATGTCGTAATTTGTAATATTTCATAACAGATGTGGGCTTTTCGTAATCGACGATAAATCTTGAATTATATTCGATATAATACACAAATCGATTTCTAGTTACTAAGAGCAAAATTATCCAATACACGCTTTCTCTTTACAGATAAGATTTCGTCAAAAAAAAATGTCATCCTCATCGTTATATCACATATGTACATAAACTATATACAGTAATACATAAGATCGCCTATTTAATATTCTTCAAAAGCCTTTTCGTGAAACCACTGCGCCTCCTAAATACCAAGAATCCGCATTTCGTGGAAAGTACCACATTTCCAGTGAATCACCTTTACGTCAGATGCCAACTTCGACTTCGATTGGCGCGACGTGACTCAGCTCTATCAAATCGTTCGCTCGATGTGGCGTTTTCTCTCTCTAACCTGCGGGCGCGAAACGATTCGACCAAACTAAGAGTGGGACAAGTCCCGATCGACGATTACCAACAATTTCGTCAGCCATTTCTCATTAGCGAAGTAGAATTTGAGGTGTCTAAACGTGCGATTTTTCCTATGTGAGCGGCCGGAGAGCTTGCCCCCTTACAAAAGCAGTGAGTGCCTAAAATTTTGATAAATTCGGCGTGAGTCGTACGCTTTTTCGGCGAGAAAAAGTTAATTTTCGGTGTCTTCATCGTTGTGAATCTTTAACGGTAGAGGGCGATCCGACAACGAGAGTTTTAGAGTAAGTTTTAGACAAATTTGAGTAAATTCTAACTTATTCTAGTTTACCAACTTAATTACTTTAAAAATCTTTTGGGAAACGCTTGAAAATCAGACAAAAATTGCTAGTTAAAATGGAGTTGTAACGACAATTACGCATTATTGTGCAATACTTGAAAAATCCTCCAAATCTGGCGATTTTTAACAAAAAACTTGCAACTTTGATTTTTAACCGAAGCCTGATATATTCTTAGACATTTTAGCCGTCGTTCAAAAACGATTTTTCAAAATTTTCGTCCAATTTCATCAAAATAACCTGATATGACGTAGCCATGACGTATATGTTGACCTTTGGAGTTTCCGACGTGCAAGTTCAGACTTGTCCAAGGCCGACATCGAGTGGGTTATATTTACGTCCTAAGGCACGCGCTTCGTTTGTTTTCTTTTTCATTAAGATGGATTAAATTAAGTAGTCCCTTATTTATTTTTTGATCTGCCTTGTTTGCGCAAATATTTAACGTTTTAGCATCTTAGATATGCTTATTTAAATACATATAACGTGTAAGGTGTTACTTTAGAAGAGATAAGACAAATATTTTTAATTTACTTTGTTCTACATATTGGCGGTAGCTTTCTCTTTGTAAAAGTTCTTATAAAAAAAACTGTAAATTTGTATTGCACAATATGTAGTAACCCGGTTCTGAAGCTTATAAATTCAAGAAATACCAATCCCGAGGCGAAATACACCGTCTGCTGTAGTTCCCAGAAATTATAAACTAAATTTAGACCGTGATGCTGGTAAACAGCAATACATTCGTTGTCCCGAGACGTTTAGCGTTCGCAAAACGATTTTACTGACTTGATTGTTTTTTTATGCGGCTTTTCGTGTACATTGGGATTCCCCACATAAATGTGGCCGCCTTTCTATAATAAATTTAGTATTGAATACTACGTGGAAAATGATAAAAAGGAGGTGATGTGTTTGGATTTACAGTTTTTTTATTGCAATCCAAAAATTTCGCCTTATTAAATGAAAATTTATTAAATTTATTTTTTTTTTATTAAAAATTTATATTGGATTATCAAAATTTCATTAAGGCTCGGATTTTGAATGTTAATTTTTGGAGGTATCATACCATATTGCTCTTTTATTATAGACGGTGGTGATTTGTTTGGATTTGAAATTCTTGTTTTGTTAAATAATAAATCTTAGACTTACTATACCAAAATTCATTTTTCTACCAAAAACAGTTGCACCACATTTAAGATTACCTTTTTTTATTCTTGGAAATTTAAACTGAATATTAAATTTCATCCAACCTTAAATTTTGAATATAGAGTTTTGGAAACTTAATACCGTATTGTGGAGTTCTTTTATCAATATCTGATTTTTTACAAGAGCCATTTTGTTGATGTGTTTCAATTATTCTAAAGATACCCGAATGTTATCCATACATATTTCAGTTTTCAGGGGGATTTACTTTGATCTTTGAAAGTTGTTAATGCTGTTTTAGATCTATTAGATTAATATTTGTCGTAAGTATTTTGGTGTCTACCAAATGGAGGTTTCAAAAAAAAATCAATATTGTAGATGGTTGGTAAAAGTTAAAGTAAGCCTTGCATAATTTGCCTCCAATCTATTTTGCTAGTTGTAAATCGCTGTCACATCTTAATATCTTAAATATTCATGGAAAAATATTCTCTGGTACATTTTAATGTGGCAGATCATCAAATAATAATTTGGATAATTCAAACATTTTAGTGAGTTTGACCTATTCAATCTAATTTTCTCGTCGTTGAGGCAACATTTTTGACGTTTTTTTCTCCTTTTTCAGGTTGGGAGTCCAAGACACTCAACTCTACCTCTGCTAGGCACACCAACAGTCCACAATTTTTAAAGAAGCCGACGGTCTATTTTATGTACGTTCTTCTTCTCTCGACAACCACGTCCAGCTTTTTGCGATGCGAGCAGACGATTAACGGTTATCTTCTCTTTCAGAACCGTTCAACATGGAACAAGCGAGCAGGACTCCTGCCCAATACGCATCATGGCGAGAAAACAGTGCAGAAAACAACTACGAAAATGTACCAAAACACAGTAAACCAGGCTCATACCGAGAGATCGCACGCCCAAAGTTTGCTTTGGGACAGCATCCCGCAGGTAGAAGCGGTTCTAAGAGAAAAGTGTACGTCTTCAGCGACGAATTTTTCAAAGAATTTATACTTTCCAGACCTGGTGAGTGCCTATTTTTGTCGGAATCGAGTTGTTTTTTAATATGGTACGGATATTCGTGCTCGCTATTGTACATTTTTTTTGAACGTCATCTATTTTGTTTTTCGGTATATCATTAGATAACCCCATTAAAATTCTTGGTAATAATGGAATCCAACTATTATGCCACAACATGATTCAACAATTTTTATTATTTATTTTGGTGTCTAAGTAATAAAATTTACGAAAGCAGAAAAAGGTCACGGAAGGTAGGATGATTATAAATTACATGGCTATGTTGCAATTGTAAATAAACAAAAAAATGTCTGCATGTGTCATGGACCTGGGTGGCCATCTTATTCTGGGAAGCCATCTTGTTTATTTGCAATATATCAAGATCGTGTCCTTGTATCAATGAAACCGTGATAATTAAAATTTTATTACATTTTATACGGTGTTTTGGATATAAAAAAACGTTGGCATGTATTTGTTTTTTTTTAATCGCCTATTTTCGAATTAGCAATCCTACAGTTATATTTCTACCGCATTTAAAAGAAAAAAATTGGCATCTATTCGTTTTATTCTTTTTTTGCATTTTCTCCAATTAATATCCAATTCTATAGTTTTTCTTTTCTATGTGTTGTGGATCATTTTAAAATGTAAAAAATAAGTTAATGGAGTTCGAATTCGATTGAATATCAAACGTAATTTTGCAGATTACTGTTCTCTAATTATTTAGGGTGATTTCTTGTAACATCATCATATTAATTTTTTTGTAATTTTATTAAGCACTCCAATTTCAATGTAATACGTTTAAATTTTCTTAAAGAATTAAAAAAATTAAAATTGCTATGATGCCCTTTCTATAGACAACATCTGTTGTGAGCACACCATTTTGCTTTAAATTTTAGTTTTCGTCTTCAAGTTAATATCATGTATTTTCTATCGCGTCTAGCTTTTGTGGCTTTCAAGGTTACTGTTGGGATTGGTGAATATCTAGTGCCAGGATTTATTTTATTTAATCTTTTAACTTGGATTTTGGGTTTAAAAGAAAAACTTCCTTCGGGATGCCAAATTTTTCAAATTTGCTAGCAATAAAAAAAATCTTAAAACAATACTTAGCTTACAAATTCGAAGGAACAATTTGCGTTCATCCGAAGATGTATATGTAGCGTCGAAAATAAAGTCCGGTCGACTGTCGTTGATGTGCTTGTTGGGGAATCTCCGGTGATTCAACACCTTGTGCCACCCGTTAGTACACGTACGTGGATATAAAGCTAGCGACTTGCATCGACAGGTTTCGCGCGGCCGAAACGCGTGCACAGTAATACGAAGTTGATTTCTTCTAAGCACAATCAAAAAACATTGCGCCTGCCTATCAGTGTTAATCGGACCGTGATTCAGTTCGGAAGCACGGTTTGGAAACGGCAGCAAATTTCATCACTTAAAGGATTTTCTTCAGCGCCAATCGATTAATCGTCAATTTTCTGCGAAGATTTCTTTTTTAAAGAAAGAAATTAAAAAAAAAAGGAGAAACAAATATGCAATTCCAAATTGGTTTCAGTAATAGCCTTTGTATTGATGCATTACACCCTGAGCCACCTTTGCGGATTATGGAGGATGATATCCCTATTTCAAACGAGGTTTGTACATCCATAATTAAGATGGATCATTAGTTTTTTTTTTGTTTTGATTTGAATACTACCATTTAAAATATCAAATTTGGCGTGGCTTAGAGTTGATAAGAAATAAATCAAATCCTACTTGACGATGGATAATCTTAAAGATTTTTCCCTATTAATTACAATTACCATTAATCAATATAGATCGCGATGTACCGCCATTTTGATATAAATATTAAAAAGCAATACTATTTTACCGCCTATTATTGCTCGCGCTAATAGATAACCATTTAGCGTATTAATGCAAATTTTCGGTTCAAAATTGACCAAATTCATTTCATAATAATTTCCGGTTTTGTAATTTAAAACATTGCAACTACTTCCGAATCGTTCGATAATTGTTGCACAATCTTGTGTTAATGAGATATCATGTCCGTAATTAGATTCTATTGCTGTTTGATAGCGATAATTGTTTTTGATTTTGGCCTGCAATTTTTCAATATACGTTTTTCTTTCGGAATTTGGTGGAAGTCCTGTTTTATATGAGTTTCAGATATTGAATTTCGGTAACCTAAAATTAACTATACATATTAAGAATACTTGGTGAGGTAATGATTATTATAAATTATATAATTGGATTTAGCACGAAAGGTGGTTGAGGATAAAGCAATAAAACTTGATGCAAACTTTTACTTTGGGTATAGTCCTTTATTAACGTAAAGAATTTTCGAAAACGTATTCAAGATAGACTTCAAGGTCTTTTTTCTTCTCGTTTTCTATTTCTTCATTTTTCTCTTCTTGTTATTGGAAATAAGTTTTAAATGTGAATGATACATTTTTCAGTTTATTAATCGACGGTTATGTTTAAAATTTGAAGGGATCCAAATTTTTGTATGCATATATAATTTCTTCTGGATTTTTTTTTTATAATTGTGAAATCAATGACGTAATACGCAGCGTCCTATTGTTTTTTTAATCTTATCTTAACAGAGATTGATAACAATGTCTTCGCAATGATATTGAATGGATTACTTTTAGAAGGAAGATAAATATTTTGATAAATTTAACAATTTGTAGTTAAAAACATCAAACGAAAGGAAAAATATTTCATATATTTATTTAATTTCGTAAATATGGTGAAAGTTTCTTTACTTTGAGGTATTTAATTGTAAGTACACGCGTTTTAGAATGCGAAAGATTTTTTGGGGATTTTAAGGGAGTACTGGAAAGGGGATAAGCAAAAGTAACATAAAACAAATAATCTGTGTCCTATACATTTTATTTATTATTTATTTAAGATATATAAATGAAAATATTTGACAGAAAACCGGTTTCCTTGTTTTTCTTTTTCGTGCTTTTTCTCCTTTAATTTCTTTTTCTCTTTTTCGCCTTTCCTGTATGTCTTTTTTTTCGGAAATGATAATTACCAATGATTTATTTTTCGATTTATTGTAGAGGGTATTTAGATATTGCCCGATGTTTGAAATTTAACATTGAAGACCTTATGGGGAAAGTATTCCGAAACAATGTATATCAAAAAATAATTCCCGGAGTTGTCGTTTTTTTTTTTGCGATTGCGCTATGACGTAATATATAATAAATATGTAATTGATAAGGTGTCTTCGTAGCGAAGTTGACTTAATTATTTTTAGAATAAAAACAAATATTTTGATAAATTTCACAATTCGAGATTTAACATTAATAACATAATATTTTGTATTAACTTTTTTTAATTTCATATATATTGAAGAGATCTGTTGACTTTTAGATAATACTCAATTGTAAAAAAACGTGTTTTAAAGTATAAGAGATTTAAATGGAATAGTTTTTGAGACTTGAGGGGGTAAGATTTTTTGTTAGAAAGAGCAAGTATCATAAAACAGCCAATCACCTATATCCTGTGTATTTTATTTTAACGATTTCAATATCGCTTTTATTAAAAAGTACATAAATGAAAATTCATCTTACACAGGTTTTCTTTTTTGTTTTTCCATCCTTTTTTGCTTATTTCTTCCTTCCCCTTTTTTTCCTTTCTCTTTTTTTTGATAATTTTAATTGGAAATGATTTATTTCTCGGTGCAAAACATTTTTTTAAATAATTACTATACGTTAAATGAACGCACGTCATGAGTCACATGTATCTTCCGCGCGTGAATATTCGATATCGATATTAAATAAGGATAGTTAGATTAACCAACGATCTTTGCTTATGCCATGACGTGCGTCTAAATTTTTATTTTGGAAATTGTTTTTTTAATGTAAAGAATTTCCATAAGATTATTTTTTTTTGCATTTTTTCCTTTTGTTTTTGAAAATAAACCTTGATTGTGAATCGTATATTTTCAATGTATTGTTCAGGGTGATATTTGAAATTTAATATTGAGATTCTTACGCGGGGAGGAGTCCAAAATAACTTTTTTTATGCATTCCTTCTAGATCTTTCTATTTTTTTGCAATTGTGAAATCAATGACGTAATACGCAGTCCCTTATTGTAATTCGTAATCTTATCTTAGTGGATATTGATAACAATGTCTTCGCAGCGTTATTGAATTAATTATTTTTAGAAGATAAATATTTTGATAAATTTAACATTTAAAGTAAAAGTGAAAAATATCATATTAATTTTATTTTGAATTTCGAAATTTTCTTTACTCTTAGGGTACTTCATTATAAGTATATGCGTTTTGGAATGTAGGAGATTTGAGTGAAATTGCTTTTGTGGCTTTTAAAGGGCAAGATATTTTTTCCTAGGATGAGAAAGATAAAACTAAATAATCTCTCGCGTCCTGCTTATTTTATTTTATATATTTCAAATAGGTTTTCTTTTTTTTTTCTTTTTGTTTTTTCCATATATTTTTCATGCTCTTCTATTTTTTCCCATTCTTATCTTTCTTTGTTTTTTCGTTTCCTTCTTTTTTTATTCTTTATTTTTATTACGGACAATTTAAATTGGTAATTCCGCCGGTGGTAAAGATTATATTTATAGATACATAGTTCCAAAAAAAAAAAATAGCGAATATGATCTTTATTGCGGGAACTACCTAAAACTTGAATTTTCCGTGAAATTTAAAAGAAAAGTGTAACATCGTTATATAAATATAGCAATTTTTCTAAATTCAAAATATCTTTTGGAATGCCAAAATTTTCAAAGTTGGTAGAAATAATAAAAAATTCTCTTTGAAACAATACTTACCTCCATTTTGATGATATCATCACCGACTTTTGATAGCTCTACTTACAAATTCGAATCAAAATCTGCGTTAATCCGAAGCTGTATATATAGCGCCGAAAGTCAACTCCGATCGGTCTCCGTTGATGTGTGGGGGAATCTCCGGTGATTCAACACCTTGTGTCGCCCGTTAGTACGCGTATGTATATAAAGGTCGAAACTTGCATCGACAGGTTTCGTACAACCGAAACGCGTGTTCCGTAATACCGAAGTTTGTATCTTCTTCTAAGCACAATCAAACATCGCCTGTTTATCAGTGTTCATCGGGACGTGATCTAGTTCGGAAACACGGTAACGGAATTTCGCCACTTTGACAGGATTTTCTACAGCGAAGGAGTTACAAAAAAAAAAGAAAAGCAACAAATATGCAAGGCCAAATTAGTTTCAGTAATATACTTGAAAGTGATGCATTACACCCTGAATCACTTTTGTGGATTATGGAGGACGATACCTCCGTTTCAAACGAGGTTTGTACATCCATAATTAAGATGGATCATTCATTTTTTTTTTTCGATTTGAATATTACGATTTAAAATTTTAAGTTTGACGTGAGTTATCACTGATAAAAGAATACATCGAATCTTATTTGAATATTTTTCGCAATTAATTACAATTAGTATTGATCAATAATAGATCGCCATTTTGTTGTAAATATTAAATAGCAATATTATTTATCGTCTAATGTTGCTTGCGTTAATATATCTTCATTTAGCATATTAGTTGTACAACTTTTCGATTCAAAGTTGATCATTTTTTTTTCATAATAATTTCCGGTTTTGGAATTTAAAAATTACTTCCGAATCTATCGATAATTATTGCACAATGTTGTGTTAATCAAGTATCGTAATTATATTTTATTGCTACGTGTTAATGGCAATAATTGTCTTTAATTTTGGCTTGTTATTTTTTGATCTACGATGTTTTTCTTTCGGAATTTGGGGGAGAGGGGAGTAATAGTTTATATAATTTTGAATTATTCAATTCGAGTATCCACAAATTAATTATACTAAGAAATACGTGATGAGATAATGATTATGCATAATTTATATTTCAAATTTAAATATTATTTAATTGGATTGAGCACGAAAGCTGGTCGAGCATAAAGTAATAGAACTTAATGGGATTTTTTACTTCGGTAATCGACTTTCTTATAATATAAATAGTTTTCGAAAAAGTATTCAAGATAGACTTCACGGCCGTTGTTTTTCTTCTTCTCCGTCTCTTCATATTTTTCTTATTCGAAATAGATCATAATTGTGAATGATACATTTTTCAGTCTATCAGTCGAGGGTGATAATATTGAGGATCTTACAGGGGAGGGGTCGAAAATAACTTTTGTATGCATATGTAATTCCTTCTAGATTTTTCTTTTTTTTTGCAATTGTGAAATCAATGACGAATACGTAGTGCCTAATAGTAATTTTCAATCTTATCTTAATTAGAGATTATTAACGATCTCTTTGCAGCGATACTAAATTACTAGTAATCTCCTGGGTTCTGAATATTTTATTTTAATTATTTCAATTTCCGATTGATTTTAAGGTGCATGTAATGAAAATATTTCATGTAAAACGGGTTTTCTTGTTTATTTTCTTCTTTTTTCTGTTTTGTCTTTTATGGTTTCTTTTGCTTTTTACACCTTGTCTTTTTTTTCTTTTTATCACCTTGTATTCCATTCGTTTTCTTTTTTTTATTTGGATATGATCATCAATGATTTATTTCTTGGTTGTATATATACATATATAATTTTTTTGTTTTTTGTGATTGCGAAAGTAATGACGTAATCATGGAGTAACTCATTGTGATTTTTAATCTTATCTTGTATGAAGATTGATAAGGCAATGCCCTCGCAGTGAAATTGAATTAATTATTTTTAGAAGAAAGACAAATATTTTGATAATTTTAGCAGTTCCAGATATAACATTATTTCATATTCATTACTTCATTTTAATTTCGTATATTGAGGTCATCTTTTAAAAGGGGTAAGATTTTCTGCTAGAAAGAGCAAGTAACAAAACAATGACCTGTATCTTGACCTGCATATTTTATTTCCATGATTTCCGTTTTTTAAAGGTGATTGTGAATATGTTTCTCGATCTATTATCGATGGAGATATTAATATTTAACATTAAGAACCTATAGCGAGTGGAGGAATGCAACACATTTTTCTTATTTCCTTAATGCACAAATTCTATTTCAAATTTAAATATTAATTTATGTATTTAATTGAATTAAGCACCGCGATCGAAATTTTTGTTTGGATAATCGTCTTTTTTAGTTTAACAAACATTTTGGAAATGGAAATGATTTTCAACGTCATTCTTCCTCTTTTTTTTGTTTATTTTCTTTTCATTTTTATCTTTCGTTTTCCCATTTTTCTTTTTCTTTTTTCCTCGTAACCACTATTCCAATTCCACAATTCTTGAAAACTTTGATAACGATAGCGTTTTGTGCTGATTTAGGATGTTCAAATTTCATTTGCTACCCATTTCGCAACAAATACATTTGAGATTAAGTTGTGGAAGGGCTGATATCTCAGGCGAGCAAACAATTACTAAAACGCGATTAGAGTGTCCGTAAGAAACCATCAGTTAATTTACATTGGTCTATAAACCAATGGAAGCATGTATTCCGGACGGACAAAACCAAGAAATCGTCTAGGATTTGGTGCCGGCTCCATCATGCTTTGGGAATGTTACTCCTGGCATGGAGTTGGTCCAATTCGCCGTATTAATGAAATTATAGATCGACACATTTACATTAATATTTTATTTTTCCCAAACAAACGTGGCCAAATCTATTAAAAATGTATCCTTTTTTTAATAGTATGCGATTTAAATGTCGATTTATTTAAATGGTCTCAGCGGTGTAACTGCGAAGCACACCTCGGTTTAGCGATCAGGAGCTGTAGGTTCCAATGTTACCGGGAACCGAGAAATTTTTAATTTCACAAACAAATTAAAATTAGATTATTTTTTAAAAACTAACAGAAGTTACTTCGAAATAATGTATGTATATGTGTAATTCCTTCTCGTATATTGAAGAAATCTTTTTTTACTTTTAGGCATTTAATTGTAGGTAGATGCGTTCTAGAATGAGGAATTTGAAAGGATTTTCTTTAATGGGTAAGGTATTCTGGTAAAAAGGGCAAGTAACATAAAACAAAACAGTTTCCTTCGTGTTTTATTTTAATTATTTCAATTTCCGTGTTTTTTAAAATGTATGAAGTGAAAGTATTTCATCGGAAAGAGACTTGAAATATCAAAAGGAAATGTTTTATAACGCTTTGTAGTTAAGTATAGTAGTTGGCGTTTTGTTTTTTTACACATGAAGTCGAGCGTTGGTGGCGTAGAATAAAAATATAACTTGGTCATCCCAGAGATATTTAATTGGAAGGAAAAACTATGATTTGATCGACTTTATAGTAAATTATTTGAGAATTAATCGTAGTATGACGGATATATTTGGGGTGACCACATAAATTACTAGGTTCTATTGTTATTTATTCTACTTCCCCTTAAGTATTCCCGTTACAATAGCGAGCACCTGTATCCCTACAAAAACGAGAAGTAGCTCTTTAAGTAATCCTACTGGCTGCGCCACTTCTTCGTTTCCTCCTATTCAATATTGAAATCTTAATTTTTCATTCGTATTTCGATGACCATTTGACGTTGTTTTCCAATTTTGCAGCTATCCAGCAGCGTCAGGTTTGCGAAGTGCGACGCAACGAGGCAAGGAAGTGGCGGGTTTTACGGGGCCAACGCACAGCAATCGGCCGATCCGACACTCATCAACGAGAAATTCGTCGATCTCGACCAATACCTCCTCATCGACGCCAGTTCAGATGAACGTCCAGCAGCGGCCACAGTAGACTCAACTGAAGCAACGATTCGTAATAGGGAAAAAACGATCGTCGCTCAAACGGCGAACGATCTTGACCACCATCTATACAACAATACAACTAGTAATTATACGCGTTACGCGAATCCGTCGACGGATCCGCTTATTTCTATAAATAATCTAAAGGATACCGACAGAAACGGCAATAATAATACCAAGAATATCGATGCCAACGACGAATACATGACCATAGACACTTCCATCGATAACAATTCGACCGTTCGTAGCGGTTATACCTCGGAGTGTGCCTCTCCAATCAACGTACTCAGCATGGAAGGCAGCCCTTGCGGGGAGCATTTCTCGAACGAGCCTGAGGTTGACGATTATATGTTAAATGAAGGCTTCCTGGCGAGTCTTGATAGTATCATGAGGGAGGACGAAAAGTTGTCACTCGTGTACACTCCCGAGAACAGCAACGGATTGCCTTTCAACGGGGAGTTCCCCGGTTTGAAAATCAATTACAATATCAACAGTAACAACATCAATAACAATAATAACGACGAAATTTCTAAAAGAAACAATGTTCCACCGTTGACGTTGAACTTCAAAGATATTTTGTACAATAAAGACGACATTAGTACACCAAACATTATAGATAGTATCATAGCTAATGAGCAACATATGCCATCATATACCAATGCAGAGGACGAAGGCGTTAAAGAGGTAAGTTTTTTATTTGGTACGTTTCTAATTCGGTAAATTATGATTTTTATACTGCAAATAATTCATTAGAGAAATTCCTTTTTTGCAAAAATTATAAAAAGTTATACCTCCTACTTGAAAATTATATAAATATGAATACATTAGCTTTATCGTAAATTAAGAAAACAAGTCTTCCAACATATTTTTTGGGTCCAATGGGTCTGTCTGGTAGACGTAGGGTTAAACATTATAAACGATCGAAAATTAACTAGGAATTTTCTTCGTTACAGACACTGTTCTTTACGAACATCAAACTAGAAGAGTTGACACCGTGTCCATCGACATCACCCCCCGCCATCGTTTCCGATAACACGGACAGTTTCCTTACAACAGATTCTCCCCCCGCTATCACCCCCAAGAAGCGCGGCAGACCTCGCAAAAGGCGTCTCGATTCCGAAAACAGCGTAAATGACGACGGCGACGACCTGAATGATGTCACCTACGTTCCGCGTTCTTCGCAAACGATTAGGCGAAAACCGAGGACGCCCAGAGCGGTCGCCTCCAAACAGCTGATCTACGAGGATGTATCGGACGACGACGATGAGTACAAACCGCCCGTAAAATTCGCGCAAATCGCCGGCGATAATCGCCTACCTACGCTCTATGAAGTGCCCAGCGATGAAGCGGTTAGAGCTGGCAAACGCGGGAGACCTCCCAAGCATGCCAGGTCGATTTCCTCAGATGATTACAGCTGTCTGGATCCCGACGAGGCGAGATACAGAGAAATGCGGGACAGGAATAATGAAGCATCGAGAAAATCCAGGTACAAAAGAAAACAGAAAGAGGAGCAGCTTTCGGGCGAACGCGAAGACTTGGAGCTGGAGAATATTAGACTGAAAGCTCAAGTCGAAGAGCTGCAACAGACTGTCGAAAGGTACAGGGAGAATCTTATGAAGGTTATGTTGAGTAAGAAGTGAAGGGAAGTGTTTGTTATTAGTGAGTTTGTTCGACGTATGTATTTCTTGTTTGCGTTGGAAGAAGAAAATACGTTTCTTTATTTTACAAAGGAACTTTTAATTGTAGATTAGGTTTTTTTATACGTTAAATAGACGATGTTTGTGTATGTAATTGTTTCTTTTCTATTCTTATTAAAAATAAAAAAGAAAAAAAAAGAAGAAAAGAAAAATACAAAGAGTATAGGACATAGGACACGTACCTGCGGTGTTAACCGAGTTAATTTTTTGCATGGAAGTAAAAAGGAAACGATTTCTTCTAATGCTGGAGTTACTTTTAAACTCCTTTATATATTGTTTGGTGTATTTTAGTCTTTATTTAGATATCTTATTATCCCAATATCTTCGCTTACATTCTTTTTTTTAATGGTATCCTTTGATTAGACAATATTTTATTAGTATCCAATACATCTATCTAATACTATACATACTTAAGAGGGGTCGGAAAGCCTACCACCCCAGATATAACCTATGTTTATTTACAATGAATTTGTAAGGTTAGGAGAGATTTGTTTGGCTTGCCTTTCAAAGAAAGGCAAGCTAGATTTCTTTATGTACAACATAAAGAAACATTAAAAAAATGAACAAAAAGAAAAATATGGTCTATAACTGTATATTATAATTCTATATTTCTTTCTAAAAAATAGCTTTATATTATCTATGACATGTTTCTTTTAGATCTACTCACAAGTTAACGCCGTTTCCTTTAATTTTAATATGTTCTTTTTTAATATTTTTATCTTAATTGCTACAAGATTGTGTATAAATTAAGTGCATGTGCGTATGTTAACTAATAGATGATTTTTGTTCTTGAAGATGTTTTCTCTTCGTTTATCTTACGATAGACGGAGAGCTAGGTTTTTGGTGAATATCAAATAAAGGCATTGTAATTTTAAAAATGCGATGGTGATTATCCCTATCTTTGTCATTTCCCATTTTATACCTTAAAGGAAGCATTATAAAACCATAAGAAATCTAGTTTCAAATCCCGCAGGTTTAACCTGCAACATACTTTTCGTTAAATTATTACGTTATGAATAGAGTATATTTTTTAATTTAAAAGTGTTGGCAGGAAGTAACAAGATATCTTCGTAAATTTGTAGGCAATAAAAGTGTTCATGTTATCGACAGTATCTATTTTTATCGTTCTTCACTATCAAATCATTGCTGCCAGTTGGTAAATAACTATTAGATTTTACCGATCTTTTGAGCAGTTAAAAGAAACTTAAGACGGATACTGATTTTAACATAATTTTGTATACATAAACTAGTTTGTCCTGTAATAATTATTTAGTCATTTGGAAGTATCATTGGTTGCTCCTAGATGGTGTATGGCACCGATGTAAAATTTCCTTTACGCCGTGCGCCATCTACAAAATACCTCCAAAGCGGATGATTGACTACAAGTAAGAACAATGAGATAGTGTAATCCCCGGCTACTAACTTCCACGTTTAGTGCCATCTGCGCGAATTGGAAGAAACAAAATAGTAATAATACTTATATACAAATATATATGTTACATCGAATTCCTATTCAACGCGTCGTATTGGAATGTCAAGTAGACAGAGTTCACATGCTGATAAGGGATGGAGGTTTTACGAAAAGATCATATGGGCAGTCGAACCAGAGCAAATCGAGGAGATAGTCGAGTGTAATATCTAAAAGCTTTACGAAAGTTATTCAAAATAATAAAGGAACAGTTGCATTGTTGTTGTCTTATTATTTATGCTAATTATCAGCACTCTGTATAATTGACAAATAGTACCGCATTTGGCCTAATTTTCGCGTTAACCTGCGCTTTTAACATATGTGTTGTGGCGGATGTTTTCTCGGTCACCGTATGCGGATTTCTGGCCGCATGTGCTGTTGGTCATCTCGTCAAAATGTTCCCTTTCGGGACCGAAGAGTTTGGTCTTTAAGCATTATTCGATATATATATTAAATTTAAATCAAATAATGCTTAAAGATATACGGTATATATTACAAAATTTTATGTTAATACTACATAAAATTTTATTATGTTAGGTAGAGTTTGCGTTTGAAAAGTATAAGTGAATTATTATATTATGTCTGGTAAGTATTATAAGAAAATTAGCTATGCTTGCAATCAAAATCGTTTTACATGACATATTTAGGGAGGATAATAAAATAAAGCTACTTAATCCAAGAATATATATTTATAATCAAAATTACAAGATACTTACAAATAGACGTACCAGGTTTAAACAGTTAATGTAGTTCTCTTCTGGTGTTTCGTATTTTTTGGATCTGTTTTGAATATTACAAAATGTGAATTTGCAGATCATGGCAGGTAAAGATAGTTTAGGAAAATATAGTGGCAATAATTCAATATCTTCTGCTGCAAAGTACTTTCCACAAACTACATTTTTATTGTATATATCTTCATGCATAACATAATCCTTTATATAGAATGAACTGACCATTCTATATTTTCGCTGGGATTTGAAAGCTATGCCAGCATAACACAATAGATTTTTGCTATACTTACGCTTAACAATAAATGATTAATATTTGTTTTTATATAGAAAATTTAACATCAATTCTATATAAAAAGAAAGTGCATACAGTGTCCTTTTTATTAGTTAAAAATTCCTATTTTTATATATGTAGCTCGCTGTTATTGTCATTAATGGGATGTGAAAATACGATATATTTGGTACAATATTTACTTACCTATCGTTTACCCCTCTCAATATCGATAAAGCAAATAACACTACAGTTAAGAGAACTATAACAACGTATACAAATTGTTTTTTTTTCAGGTAAGAAGGTACAAAAGAGCAAGTAAAAATTGTTTTACATTTGCGCATTGACGAGCCTGACGCACTCTGTTTAGCTTTTGAAGAAACAATACAATACTGTCATCTCAGTCATGTTATCCTGGAAACGGAAACTAAATGATATACGAACAGCGACGATGTCACCCCGTGGTTGTAAACACAGATCACCTACACATGGTTGTAATATATAAACAAGCTAAGCGTAATTCAGAAAGTAATACAAATACATATCTTATAATATTATAAAATTAGTTCTATTAGTGGTGATTAGATGGCGCCAATAGTTACATATGTACAGTCAAACTGCAAGCATTGATATAACAAAGTAGTAATCGTTTGCATGAATGTAATTTAACTGTTGGGGATTTTTAGTTTTTATTATTACTTTCATGTGAATTATGTATATTTGCGTTATATTTCGTCATGCAACACGCAGGAGTAAATGTTCCATACATAAAGAAGAAAGTCTGTTGGGAAAAATTACGTTTCTAAAAGTTTCTGCTTTTTAGTAGCTACTTGATTACAGATTCCTATAAATTTAATCAGTAAACTATCGCATCTCTATTAGATTCATACATTTTCCGTGAGTTCATTCGTCAGAGATAATCGGCAATTTTTCTTCTGAAGAACTAAAGTAATACAATCGAAAACTTATTACTCTCTTAAAATATTACCAAATTAATCTCATTGTCCACATTTCAATTCAGAAAAAAAGTTTGAATGCTAGTCCCACAAATTGCCATTTATCCGCTCAGCGACTTTTACAGAAATTACTCGAAGTAGAATGAATTAGACATACCGACAAGTACAGTCAAACAGCATAGGTTATGTTGTGTATTATACGATTTCGTCTACAAGATTCTGCTCCAAGTTAACGTAAAATTAATATTGATTATTGAAAAGGTAAATATAAATAAATTAATTTCTTTACTCTTATAAATGTTTTTACGTACCGTCCAACGTATCAATATCAAGCATATATCACCTAATTGGCTTCAATGTGTTGGTTTAGGTACTAATATTTAATTTCTACATATTTTTCCTCAAAGTTACACAATGGCTGATGATGAATACGACGGGGACGATGTCGCAGACGATTTCGACGACGACGTAGACGACGAGAACATTGATGATCTAGAACAGCACGAAGAAGAAGGTGACAACATCGATATCCTAGCTCCTGGCCAAGCTGGAGGTGGCGTACCGAAAAACAAACGTATAACAACCAAGTACATGACGAAATATGAGAGGGCGAGGGTCCTAGGAACCAGGGCATTGCAAATAGCCATGTGTGCGCCTGTGATGGTCGAATTGGAAGGCGAAACAGATCCCCTACAGATAGCGATGAAGGAACTTAAGCAGCGCAAGATTCCTATCATCATACGCAGATATCTCCCAGATCATTCATATGAAGATTGGGGTATCGATGAGTTGATTATTATAGATCATTAGGTGTTAAGTGTTGTACATAATTAATATTTTTATAAAATAAAATTTATTGTGATATAGATGTGGTTATTTTTTGCTTTAAGTAATGCAAAAGAAGGTAACACACTTTTACATAAACTAATTGATTGAGGTATTGGGGAAAATATGATTTGTAAACCATGGCTACATTGTTTAAAAGGGCTCTATGAAAGAATGGTACAGGACATCAAAAGTAATGGGATTTATGCTAATATGAAGTGAGGTAAGTATTGGTACACTAGTAGGATAACAACTAATATAGATTAGAACAACTAAGTACACTAAACTATCTCTAAATTTGTTATTGAGATAAAAATTCAGTACATACGATAGATTGTCCATTAATCAAGTTTTTAATGGAAATAAACCTGTTCTGCCACCAAAAAATCTGGAGAATTTAAACATAACGGACTACACACTAATTAACTGCCAAATCTTGAACTGACCAAATTCTTTTCATGCCGCTAACTGATCACTAATGAAGAAGAGGTGCAAAAAATAATTATTTTAATTTTCGTATAATAATTTTTACCGTTAATATTTTTTTGTACTATTACTTTTTGAATACTTTTCATTGTCGAATATCTGTATGGGATGATATCGAGAGGTTATTTCGTAGGCAACAATGAATAGATTTTGGATTTTTATGCACAAAAAAAGTTACGAATATAGACATATATGTCAGGTTTCTTCCAAAAACTTGCCGCAAACATTCTGTTTATTTACATCTTATGTCTTTTAAGCACTTTGTTTTTAGTCTATTTAGCTTTTTGTAAATTAAAAGGATATGAAATAAAAACAATTACGCCATGCATTTCATTTTTCAAATTTTCAGCAGTAAATATGTGTCCGTCAATGTTCTTTTATATGTTATTGGTTCTTTTTTAATACAGTAACATAGGATTTAAATTTAATGCAGCTGGTAGTTAATGTGGTTAATATTTAAAATTTATTATTTTTTATCTATACAGTTCTACCAGCCTAACGTAGGCGAGCAAAATTTTTGTTAAAATTTTTTTTCAAATAAAATTTCAATTTCAATAAAATTTGCACTAGACTAACATTTTTCGCACTCTATGGAAATTATTTGCAATAATGACAATCGAAAACAAGGAAATTTCTATATTCTTCAGAAATCCTTATAACAATTATTTATTTATTTCTTTCAAGTCAGCAGTTTAACCCACAACATATTTAGCGCTGGTTGTACCAACTAAGTTTACTGATTGATCAACATGAACTTTCATTAAATGAGGGAATTCAGATGTTCCAACCAAGTTCACGATTGATCTGTAAATCAATATCCCAGTCAACTGAATGCCCAAGTTTGGCGGTTCAAACAGAATCAAGTAGATTTTAACGCAAAGTGTAAGTAGAGTTGGGATGTATGCCCGTGGCCCAGGTTCGTATTGGGTACGCAGTGTACTGTAATAAAGCGAATGAAACGTAGAATTATAATTCTCGCTTGGTACTACCTTACAAGGTAGCGGATCTTTACATAAGACAGACGTATGTATAATTATAAAGTATGACGGGCGTGTGAAAAGGAAAATGAGAGCTTTTGGTGACGCAATGCGAAAGTTTATTGATGAATTTCCCGATTTATGTTATAATGGTGTTAAGATATACTGCAAAGTTTGCGATAAACCGTTAATGTGCTGGGACAAACGCGACTGCAAGAAACATATAAAGAGTATATAACACTAAAATAAGAAAAATAACGTGCCACTAAAGATGCAATTGATGTTTGATCTACTATTTATGATAATCGCATGTGATTTGGGATTTCATCTACTTGATAAGCAACCGTTGGAATAAATACAATCCCAACTGGAAGTGACCATCCTACAGAGCGTTACAGATGCGTATGATCAAAGCTATAGTAAAAGATGAACAGCAGTGATGTGTCTGAATATTGTAGTGCGTGTTCTAGAACCTGTTAAAGCGACATTTTCCGTTGTATTAGCTAGCAAGAGATTAGGAAGTGCACTGGCGAAGCAATTATGAAGGTAATGCTGGATATAATAAAAAAATTTCGACTTTGAACTGACCAAATATTGATGTTTATGAGCGATGGTGCAACGATAATGTGTAGTGTCGGTCGTTCTCTTAAAGAAGACTGTGGGAGACTTTTACGTGACGGGTAAAGTTCATGCTTTACACTTTGTTACACAAAGTATTCAAAAATGTTATGCAGAAGTGAATACAGTAATTTCAAATATCCAAAAAGTGTTTTTGAAATTTCTGAAACAAATTCGAGTATTCCATAGACTGGGCAGTGAGAGACAATTCTCATACGTTGGAAAACGTGGTTGAAAGCGCCTTTCTATTATTATGGGAATTTCCAACGCCTTTGAATACTATTATTTTATATATCTATCAAATGTATCCACATTAACAAGCGATTAACTACTTAAGTTTTAACTTCTGTTTGCACAGCGCATGTCACATTGGTTGTTTTAAACATTATTTGAAACATTTAGATTCGTATCTCTTATAGATCAAAAGATATGGTCAAAAAGCAAAATTCGCGTAGCCACAAATAGAATACACTAGAATAATTGTTTACTTTTCCATACAAATTCTTTCAGATGTCTTTATTTCAACATACAGCAATTACATTTTAGAAAAATTCAATCAAATTTAAAGAAAATTACGACAATTATAAAGGTTTGTTTAGGAACGATGTATACTCAGTGCTATGTGCTACAAGTGATAAAAATGTGCGTGGCATAGAAACATTTGGGAGTATTATAAACAAAGATTTCGATTTTAGCAGATTAAGATAAATTTTAATGTTGCTTGTATTATATCTGCAAATGTTGAGCGGTTATTTTTAAGTATAACATTTATTCAGTAAGACGTACGTTGTTTCTGAGACAAATATGGAAATTTACGTCATGCTGCAGACTTTTTATCGGTCGTATCCATTTTGCATTACCCAACAACAGCGGTGAATAAGGTATATGTGTTATTTATAAAACATATCATACATGTGATATGAATAACGCATGCATTGTTTGTACACTCGCCTTGTTAGGATCCTGGTACGCGTAAAAAATATCCCAATTCTAGTAATGATTCTGAACAGGACGTTGAAACGGAAACTTACTACTCCTTCACAGGTCTTTATACAGAGTCAGTTCAGGGCAATGCCTTATTCACATCAACATAAGGTTTTAAAATTCATCGTAGTAGGAGGGTTACCCTTTTATATGAGCATTTACCATGCAGAATCTAATTTTCATATATGTAGCTTAAAGAATTACATGGTTTTTTCAATTAGTATGTCTCTGAACTGCGCGAATATTTCACAGAAATGTGAGCCCGTCGACTGTTCAACGGTTTTCAGTGTTATCACATATCTATTTCCCCGAACTTCAACTGAGAAAACAGTATATTTCGCTAATGTAGCAAATTGTTTAATGTTCGAACTATAGTAATCAAATCTCTTTAAATGTGAAATTTCATGTTTAGGTAGAGAATAAATAAAACATCAACAAATATTTTTTGACGATAGTTTATTTTAATACATATTTTAAATACATCAATAATACATTGAATTATTGTTGTCGTTTTGAGACGATTGTTTCGCCTCTCGTGACCAACATTGCAGATATACTATGTACCCATTTATATTACTTCTATAACGCTCGGTAGAAACGATTTTCGTTTCAACTAATCGACGTATTCTTGTAAACACAAACAACAATAAAAAAGAAACAATTCCGGCTCGATTAAAATCGTCGTTTGTGTGTATTGTCAACTGCGTACTTTTTTTTTCGAATTGTCTGAAATTTCGAGAATTGACAAGGATTTGATAGAAAATTGACAGAGATAATTGGCAAAGGTATATTTTGCAAAATATGCGAGTGTGTACTAAATTTCATAGAAATCTAAAAGGTATTTGAGAAACATTTTGTTTAAATGAAATTTTGACAGATGCTTGACAAGTATTTGACAGATATTGACTGGTAATTCGATTTTTATTAAACGTTTGATTGAAATTTCGATAAGTTAAAACGAATCTCTTATAACATGTGTAATATTTTACAACAAAAGACAATATAATATAATAAACAATATAAAGCTTAATAACAATCATATACAAATATTTGCTAATGCTAGTAGTAATTAACAAACAAAGTTTCAGGTTGACCGTTTTAAAATTAATATTTTACTTTTAGTAGCTGTGACATGTTATCAGTTTATTAAATATGAAGGGATTTGCCTAAAATACAAACTATAGATATATATTTAATAGTGTTTACATAATATGTATACAACACACACAAGATTTGCAATTAAAAAGTTTCACATCGTATCAATAGATATGGGGGATAGATATGCGGGTTTTTTAAGGTAAGTGGCAGAGTTATTAGCAGACGATATTGGGGTATAAAGTTTATATAATTATAATAGATAATTGATACTTTTAGCTAGTAAGTCTGGTATGTAAGCGTTTATGATTTAGAAGGAAGTTTTTCCGAAGATGTAATTGCCTGGATCGGCCGCATTTTCGGACATGAAGAACTGTTTCCATAGCTCCTTGAACTGGGCGTAAGATACTTCTTTGTTGCCCTGCGATAGAAACAAAAAAGATTGTTAAAAGTTAGGTCATCAGTTTTGTATTTATTTCGAGAAAAAAATCATAAATACGAATATTTTTTTCGTTATTGTTCTTATAAGTTCTTACTTTCTTGCAAGCAATCGGTTAGAGCTAAATCTGTTCTTCTCTTAAAGAATACTACCCTGTTTACTTATAAAAGGCATGAAGCATTCTATTGTAAGAGATGTTTTTCTAAATTTAGAAAAATTCGAGCATTGAAATAATAACCTATTGTCAGTCAGCCAATTCAACATAAATATATATGTGATATATGAGGCTATTCGGAAAGTAACGAACGTTTTTTCCTATTGGAATTTTTATTAGACATAAGTAAACGAAAGCGTATTTTACATAAGATTAGATACACAAGCTACTTTTCTATGTAGTCACCATTCAAATGTAGGCTCTTTTCGTATCGCTTTATCAGCTTTTCTATGCCTTCTGCATGCTCAGTTGCCACCGAGTTGTTGAACCATTGATTAAGGGCTTTCTTAAGTCCACTCAAAAGATCTTTCAATTTGGGGAATAAGTGAAAATCATCCGGAGCTAAGTCCGGACTGTATGGCGGATGTTAGAAATTTACCACCAAAGCTGCTGAAGTTTGTGTCACTCCCACTGCACGCGAACGTGCATTATCGTGAAGGAGGATGACTCCATTGCTTACCATTCCGCGCCGCTTATTTTAAATAGTGCGGGGAAGTCGTTGACAGTAGGCCGCTGCATTCATGGTCTCACTTCTAGGCATGCAGTCGATGAGCAGAACACCATTACGATCCCAAAACACAGTAGCCATAATCTTTCTGATGTTCAAAATTTGTTTTGCTCTTTTCGGTTTCGCTGGTGGTTGAGGATGATGCTATTGCATTGTTTGGAGTTTTGCTCCTGGTATGAAATGTGATATCCAAGTCTCATTACCAGTGACAATGTGATTCAAATCTTCATCACTATCTTTGTCATAGCGACTGAGAAATGTCAATGCAATTGCCATTCGTTTGGTTTTCTGTTTTTCTGACAAAGTTCGAGAAACCAACCTGGCATACACTTTATTATAGCCCAAATCTGCACTAACAATTCCATATAACACAGTTCTTCAGATTTCTGGAAAAATGATTGCAGTTTACGAATTGTGAAGCGCCTATTTTTCTGGATTTTAGTTTCGATCCTAGCTTTGAGTCCGTCAGTCACCACTGAGGGCCGGCCCGAGCAATCTCCATCATGAACATTCTTCCGTTCACCATTAAACATGATAGACCACTTCCGAATTCACCCTCCGTTCATCAGATTACCTTATCTGTCTATAAATTTCAATGGGTCAGACTTTTTGCGCGTTTAAAAAGCGGATAATGCTGCGTATTTCACACTTGGTGGGATCGCCAATTTTCTCGCACATTTTAAAGTCGTACAGCTAAACAATAATCAACCGTATTGGATCGGCGGTGGTGGTGGGGGGACGCGGTCACGTGAGAAAACAAAACGTGTTTTACTTTCCGAATTGCCCTCGTATGTTACACCACACTTGTAGCAAAGTTAGAAACAGATTGGCTTCAGGGGTGGAAAGTTAACGATACATTTTAGTGTTAGTCTGATAATTAAGTATAATAGTATGAGACGTAATAAAGCATCTCATTGTTTCGATGCTCCAGTAAATACGTAATTCAATAATGCAGTATATAAAATATTCAGTTGTTTCTTAACTCTGCAAATAAATAGTAAGAAACAAATGCATTGACCAATTAAAGAGATGGTCTACCAATTGAATAAAATTCCTTACCGATGACATCTTCTGGAACGCTTCGGTGCACTCGGACACTTGCAAGCCGTAACACGAGCAAACACTGGTAAATTCATCGACGTCGATACTGCCATCTCCGCTAGCGTCTTCTAACTCGAACATGAAACGCATGTATTGTGTTTGCCATTCCAGAGCGTTTGCGGGATTCTTGGCGTACTCATCCCACATGGACGACCATTCTTCAACGCTCACCTACAGCAACAGATGCATTCATTTATCTTACATTACAAACGAACAAACTTTAGCGCAGAGAGGATTATAACGAGGAAAGCTATATACGACTCTACTAGACCAGTGGTTACCAACCGGTGGTTTTCCAAGTTTCAGTGCAAGCTTTATTAACTACTGTTTATTTCATATACGTGAAAACATATGAAATGCGTCAAGGAATATCGTTGCAACATGGTTTACATAACATGATATTATTTCTTCTCGAAGAAAGTCTCATACTATATAAACATTTTTATTATATAGATGCAGAACCCGATTTAAAATTCAAGTTTTCTGACATCGCATCAAATTTTGAATTTCTCAACCATCTCATTCACGATTTTTTAAAGTTTAATCTAAGCTCGATTAAAATAGAGTTGGTATTCATTCGGATTAAAGATGATTCCGTTTTATTATTTCCGTAAGCTTTAGTAGGATGATTATTTTGTTTTATTGCATTCATTTTGTATTTTATGATCGAGCTGTCATATTATTAAGTATTTTATGATTATACAATATTTTTCATTATTCCGCTTTTGGAATGGTTGGAAATCGTTGTAATAGGCGATCAACTTACCTGGCCATCTTTGTTAGAGTCAGCGCGTTGTCTCAAACCGTCCCAAATTTGAATCATGCTGTCGTAGTTCTTTTTGTACTGAGATGTTCCAGATGGCCAACCTCTGAGCGTGCAAATTTTCTGCAAATGAATTGTGAAATTTAAAATTGAAAACTGTTATGGAAATTGGGTGAACATCATTGAACTTTTGCGAAATGTAATTCCCCTGTGTTGAAATAAAGAAATTTGAAAGAATTTGTGTGGTAAAGTGAACAGTTTATTCTAGTTGTTTCAAAGATTTTTTTCGGATTTGGGAATCTTATCTCTTATGTATCAAAAGATATAATCAAAAAAGAAATTGGAAAATGTGAAGTTAGGGGCGAAAAGCGAATTGAGGTATCCCGTTACCAAAGTGTGACGATTTATTGAAATCTTCATGCACAAAGAAAGGAATCGACTTTTGAGAAAAGGACAGCTACGCAGATTTTGTTTTTTGACCATATCTTTTGATTTATAAGAGATACGAATCTAAATGTTTGAAATAATATTTAAAACAACCCGGAACAATCGTCAGAATTTCGATTTCCGAAAAAACTACGCGGATTTCGGTTTGTTTTTTGCCATATCATTATCTATAAAAGATATGGGTTTGAAGTTCTAGAACAATATTTGTATAATCCGGAACAACCCATAGAATTTCGATTTTTTAAAAAAGGGGCTGGACTTCCTTTTAATTTTTTTTTGGATAATTTTGGCTCTATTGAGATATTTTGGAACAAACCTAGAACAATTGTCAAAATCTTAATTTTCAAAGGGAGGCTAACTTTGCATAGTTAATATATATATAGAAGTTTCTAAGGTCCGATTGTATTAACTATAGTTAATTCCAGGTTCAAGTGATCTGCGGATCATATATGACCTAGTTCAGTGTAAAGTTAAAGTCTAGGTAGTTGATCGCTTGTTAGTATGGGTTGCATTTGGTAGACATGTACATAATGGGATTTAATAGAAGAAAAGCGTTGGAAACTCTCGCAAGCTTTCAACCATGTTTCCCAACATGTGAGAATTGGCTCTGATGGCTCAGGAATACCAAGGCACCGTCTGTGGAATTCTCAAATTCGTTTGAGAGATTTTTTTGATATTTGAAATTAATGCATTCAATTCTGGATAACATTGTCGAATAGTTTATGCTACAAGGTGTAAAGCATGAACTGTACATGTCACATGTAAAAGTCTTTCACAGTATTCTTTAAGAGAACGGCCGACACTATACATTATTGCTGCACTATCGCTCATAAACATCAATATTTGGTCAGTTGAAAGTTGAACATTTTTTAGCGTATTCAGAACTACCTTTATAATTACTTCGCCAGTACACTTTTCTAATCTTTTGCTAGCTAATGCAATGGAAAATGTCGCTTTAATATACTGTGGAACACGTATTATAATATTCAAACGCATAACCACAGTTGTTAATCTTTTACTACAGGTTTGTGTTTATTCCAAAAGTTGTTTATGGAGTAGATGAAGTCTCATATCACAGGCGATTATCATTCATGAAGAATAAATAAAACATTAATTGTGTCTTAGGTGGCGTGTTATTTTCCTCATTTTGGTGCTGTACACCCTTCATTTGATTTTTACAGTCGCGTTTGTCCTAGCACATTAACGGTTTATCGTAAATTTTACAGTATATCCATTATAATATAAATCGGAATATTTCTCAATAAACATTCCTACTGCGTCATCAAATACTTTCGTTTTACCGTTTGGATTGGACTCTACCAAGTGGATGGCTTGGTAGAGTTCAATCCAAACTTGATGATACTTGATATGCGCGAGGCGTGGTGAAAACTTCGTACTATCCAATTTAAAAATATCGGCACCAAAGCGATCGTATAAATTTCCCGTTTCTTCGAATACAAGCACCACGAAGTAGGAAAAGTATATAGTCTACCTGGTACAACAATAACGTATCAAACTATTCCCCTCTTAATAGTCATTACCTATTAATTCTTTAGGAAACATTATTTGAGTATTTGTTTATTTTAATTTGAAAATTTACATAATTGTTGCACGCTTATTTCTCTTAAAACATAGCACACGTGTATATTGCTGTATGTTCAATTGACTTTTCCATTTAAAATCAATATAATAAGCCAATTTTGCATAGTTGTGCTGCGAGTTGGATAAAATTAAATTGAAAATAGTAAGTGTATACTGTGGTGGAAAATATCGCGCTCTTAATTTTCCAACTGGGTTCTTTTACTTAGTTTTTTTTTGTCGTTTTAAATTCGAATATAGTGTTAAATAATTGAAATAACCAAATGTAAGATTGTAAAAAAATATATATTGACAAACCAAAATGTATATATATCGCTTTTTAATTATTCATTATTATTTATATATTTATTATCCATTTATTTAATAATAAAACTATTAATATAGTTATGTGCCAAAAGCAAATGAAAAAGTAAACTCTCAATACTAAATGACCATTGCAAGGGCTGTGTGGATGTACAATTCACAGGTATAGCAGTAAACTCCACTCACACAAATTAATTAATTATGCGGAACGCAGCGTTTCGAGAGCACGTGGGCTCTCATTGTCAACCGTGTTACCGACAGTCGGTAACACGGTTGACAATGAGATAATTAATTAATTTGTGTGAGTGGAGTCTCAATACTAGATAAAATAAATTAATGAACGTGGATTTTTTTTAACTTTCATCTGACAAATAATCAAATACAGTATCGCTATCACTGTCACAATTTGCATTAATAATAAATTCTTCATGGAAATCATTCTTTATATTTTCTTAAACCTTCTTTAACATTCTTAACAAATATCACACCACTCTTTTACATCTTCTAATTTAAAAGTGGTATTAGAGTTAAAAAAAAAACAATATTTTGTAAATGATTTGATGAAATTGCGTATAAATTATACACAATTATATATCGAAACACCGCGCTGCACAAAGTAAGAATTAAACCACAAATGAGCAAATATACACATTAATGTTTCAAGGGATTTTCAGGTTCATTTTGTAATGTTTGCTTTCTCTAATACTTCAAATGGTGTTTTACGCAGGTATCATCAGGTTTGATTAGGACTCTACTAACTTATAATACTACGTTTCAACCGTTTTATTACATTACATTGTTGGGGGCGTTGTGTACTCAATACGAACCTGACCCGCGAGAAGACCTTCCAATTCTATTTACATTCTATGTTACAATCTACTTGATCTTTATTCGAACCGTCAAATTTGGGCATTCAATTTACTAGGATATTGACTCACAGATCAATCTTGAATTTGGTTGGCACAACTGAATTCTCTTGTTGAATGAAAATTCATGTTGATCAACTGGTAAACTTAGTTGGTACAACCGGCTCTAAATATGTTAAGCGCCGAATTGCTGACTTAAAAAGAAAAAAACAAATGGAGTGTTGACAAGATTTCTGAAGAATGTACAAGCTTCCTTGTTTTCGATTATCATTATTGTAAATATTTTCCGTAAAAAGTGTAAAATACATTAGTTTGGTGATAATTTCACTGCATAAGCTACTCAGAATAAAAAAAAACAAATATTCCATGTGGATCTATAGAAATTCCTGGAATATATTAATACATGAAGAGTTGCTTTTAATAATCTCTAGAATTACCTCAATTGCTAGTTCAAAGTCCTTCCTGTCGATTGTACCGCTTTGGTTAACATCTGTAAGAAAATAGACAAAGTTATATAAATTACTTCTGCACGTTTCATATTCCCACGCTGCGAGGATAAATTTTCCGTTATCCTCTTTGGTTACGGACGAAACTATAAAATATTAACATTTCGTTTTTCCTAATAATCATAATACCGTAGCGACGGCGTCTATAAATTGCGAAATAATCAAAACGGGAAAGCTTTTATGGTTCCATAATATCTAAGATTTCGAGGCACGTCCGACCGTAACTGTATAATGTCATAGAGTCAATAATAACCCGCCTTATTGTGTGTATCAGTTTATGCCGGGCTATAGTCGTAGGAATATCTACTACGGCACATAACCCGAAGGAGGATAGGTATTTTATTATGTTT
Organism: Trypoxylus dichotomus; assembly: GCA_023509865.1. Lineage (NCBI taxonomy): Eukaryota > Metazoa > Arthropoda > Insecta > Coleoptera > Scarabaeidae > Trypoxylus > Trypoxylus dichotomus. The sequence goes on from CM042081.1 coordinate 29,105,178, forward strand.
ATGTTTTTTGTTTTCTCTTACAATACCTTGAAGGAAGGTGTTTTCCACATCACTTTCCTTGGTTGAGGAGCACGTAGCGAGTTTAAGGAGTTGTTAGAAGGAGCTATAAGAGGTCATAATAAAGCTCCCTAACGTAACGTATATTCTTTTGTATTATTTTAGGAGAGATAAGTCTGAGGAAATTTTCAATATTATAGGCTGCTTTGGGAATCGTAATTAAAAGTTCTTGAATGCAATATCTGCTATAAAAAGTCCACGTTATCAAAATAACGAGGTTCAATTTCGCATGATGCATTTAATACCACTACCAAATGAAGCGATTCCAGTAAAGTTTAACGTAAATTAATCCTACGTCTTCAGATCGCGTCCAATAGATCCAACACATTTTTTAAGAGTTGTTTTTTTTTAATACAGTACTCGTGTTCACGGAATTTTCGAATAGGAAGTATAGGTTTATAATTTTTGCAAAGAGCTATTTTTATGAGAAATAATTTTTGTAGAATAAAAATACTTTCGTGATTTACCGAAGAAATTTGTCCAATCAACCCATATGAATTTTAATGCATAAATGCGGTCTTGCCCCCCTCTCCCCCCTGCTTCCTCCCTTTATATAGTTTCCTGAATGGAGAAATATATTTATATGTTCGTTAGACTGTAGTGTCTAATTTATTATTTCAAATTTACCTTTCTAATATATATCAGAGGTAAACGACATTGAATAAAATAGTGGAAAATAATGGAGAAGCAGACGCCACTGAACGTCTTCTTAATGATGAAAACAGAAATACATCAAAGGAATCTGATACTGAAGAATACAGAAATAATAGTGATGATGATAAGCTCGTGTTGAAAGTAATTCTTTTACCTCAGAGAACAAGCAAGTTGTTTGGTATTATCTAGTCAGGAAAGACAGCCACAACGCAATATTTTACGGAAACGTTTAGGTCTAACTTGTTATGCAAATCGAGAAATAAATACCAAAGCGCTTTTTTTTTGATTTACTTTCGTACACCTCTTTTTGAAATTATCCTAAATTGGACGGATGCTGAAGGAAAGATTGTTTACGGAAGAAATGGAAAGTAATGAATTTTTCAGAGCTAAAGCCATTATTTGGAGCTTGCGTACTGATAGATACATCCTACAACAAGGATGTAAAGCAAAAATAACGGAAGAAAATATTTACCGTGGTAATCAACGCAAACAGATTTCAAGACATTTCGTGTACTAAGATTTGGTAATGTAAGGAAAAGACAGGGAGAAATATTTATTTGCAAAATACTTATGTACCAAATTGGTATATAACGGTTGATGAACAACTTTCCATTAAAGCCTGAGTTTGAGTCTATAATTTTGAGTTATTTGTGATAAGTTGTGAAACGTTTAATTGAAGAAATTGGAGATTCTAGAAGAAATATCACTCGTGGTATTTTTGTTACTCCTATAGCGTAGGAAAGTTCTTGTTACAAAAAAATCTAACAATAGTTGGTACGATTCGTAGAAATAAGCCTGAACGACACAATGATGATTTCTTATTTCTCAAAGAAACGTCAGCTTGCATCGTTACTCAGTACTTTGCACAGGGAGAAAAGGTTTATAACAGTCAGAGCAAAGAACCCGAGACAATTCTCGACTACAATAAAACAGAAAGAGGTGTGGATAATATGGACAAAATAATACGATCATATACTGTGACAACGATGACACGAAGATGGCTTCTTGTAGTTTTTTACCAGACATTAGATACTCGCGCCATCAATGCTTACATATTATGGAAGTTAGTGAAACCTGCTGCAAATATCGCATTGAAAAAGAGAAGGAACTTTCTAGTCGCCCTAGGAAAGGAATAAGCAGAATACAAGGGTTCTGAGAAACGAAAAGAAGCCGAATCATCTATTAATACGGAGCCTCCAAGAAAGAAGGAGTGGTGTAGGACTTATCCACTTTCAAAAGGTGGAAAAACACGGACAATTTGTGCACGTTACGTCTGATGAAGACTATGCAGGTATCTGCAAGAGAAGTATCTAACCTATTATGTCTTACTGTTTACAATATTTACCATTACTATCATTATTTAAAATTAGAGCTTCAGTTTATTCTAAATGTCTTTTATAGTAGAGCAATAAATATGAAATAAAATAAATTCGGATCTATTCTTATTTGAAATATTTCAAATAAGAATTTTTAACACATAATGTAGGGGGCTCAATAGACCTACGTGGTTGGTAGCGATATGTCGATTTCCTGGCAGACTGAGGGTTAATGATAATAGGTAATAAATGTCCGGTGAAGCCCATTTTTGTCATTCTAAATGTGGAAACAGGTAAAATTTTCGATCTTAGTTGGCGAGTAATCCTCCTAAAATTTCATGAGAAACCACGTCATTATGAACGTCTAACAGTTTGGTGCGCTGTGGCAATCTTGGTAGTAATAAGCCCATATCTTTTTGAAGAGGACAAACATCTGACTGTAGGAGGATGTTTGTTGGCTATTATATGGATCTTAGTTATTATAATTGAGAGAAAGTAACAAGGTAAGAGGATTGTTTTGCTGTGTTTGACTTCGGGGAGGATTTATTAGATTATTTTTTTTAAGCAGGGCATCTTTTAATACATGCTAAATATGTTGGATATCACTTTCTTGTTCCTATGAGAGTCATGTAAGTTGAAAGAACTTTTTTAGAAAAAAATCGAATTGACTAATTGATTTTACAAATATTATGCCTCAATGCAATTCGACGAAGAACATTTTTATTCATATTTCAAATAAAAACATATGGATATTCTTCCATCTGAGTTTATAATATTTCCAAAAGATTGTAAATATTTTTTTGCTATGGAACCTCCTGAAAGTTTTACTACTTTTAGAGTTAAGCTACAAAAAATACGAAAAAGGGAAAGTTGTCTGCACAACAAACAGTTTTTAGAACAGAAGAGAGCATTTTCTTCATTTTTGGTCATTTTATTTAAAAAAAGGTGCTAAAACTTACCGAAGAAAACGTTGAACACGTAAAGAAGTTTCTTTCTACGAAATTCGGAGATAGGCATGTTGATTGTGAACTTCTGAAACAAATAAGAGACCATTTTGATATTATACTTTACTATGGTGACTTTAAATTATTACAAAATTTGGTCAATTCATATTTTTAAAGGAATTAGTTACAATGTGCGATAACAGATCTTGTTGTTCACTCAAAGACATTTATCAACATAATTAGATCATCCAATCTTAATTTGTCTACCCCAAAAGGTAAAGGAACACCTCACCGTTCTTAATGAATTCATAATCAGTTAGACCAGGTGTTACATCAGCAGCTAAAAGACGCTGGAAGGGATACATTTTATCACTTCCACCTATTTTCTAAGGGGTCTGAAACTCCGACCGTGCAACAAAATTTCTAATAAAATCCTCGGGACTTTCCTGAGAACCGCTAATACGTAATACTCGAGTTGCACCGTGTCTAGAGGGCGCTGTAAAGCGTTTACGACGCTGGTCGCACTCGGTAATCTCATGTATCTCAACCGCCTTAATAAAGCCATAATCCTTTTTCTTTTCTTGACATTTACAGCGACGTGGTAGTACATTTAGGGTCATCTTCGCGAATTTCACTAGAAGATACGTGCTGTTTTTCATTTATATTTAAGAGTTTTTCGCATTTACGGGATTGGTTTGCAACGCCACTTCATCGAGAAGACGAGTGATAAATTAAAAATGGTGGAAAATTTTAAGTGTTGGACAGTTAATTAGTTTTTAGCGTTACGTGGAAAGGATTTTTTTCGCCAGAATTTTCGGTGTTAATTGTTGCAATTGAAGATCTCCTTAAAGTAATCATTTTGTAGGAAAACTGTTATTAGTGAATAATATTTTATATAATTCAATATCATTTATGTAGCTTTAGGACCCTGTCTTAATCCCCAAACTAAACATTTTCACATCTTGTACGAGTAGGAGCAACCTACATATAGTCTCTATAAGCTGACCAGCTGGCAAAGTAAACTTTGGAACCGTAATGTAGGATTTGAAGTACGTCAATTAAACTCTATATCACCGTCGTACGTTATTGTTTTTGTAGGATTATCCACTTCAGACATGACGAGTGGGAGAGTTCTTATGTAAACAAACCCCAATTTTCCTGATGATACGGGGATAAGCTGACCATTTTGGACGGTATTGAAATTTCCACCTTGCAATAATTGGAATGGGAAGTGTTTAGATTTATTTCTAACAAATTAGTATTTAGAAAATAACCAATATATGAGGATTATTAAAAAAAACATTTGGAGATTGTAAAATAATGTTTATTGAACTAATTTTAAAGAATTTTCCTCTAATTCACGCAGAGAACATTTGGTTTCTTCTTTAACAATTTCGACAATTTATGCAGTAAAGTTAATACTGTTCAGATAGTGCAAACATAATTTGCAGAGGGCGATTCCGGAACCCAGAAATTCAAAAAAATTAAACTTTGGGAACATATAGATCACATACAGGTACACCATCGCTCATAATAGAATAGACATTTTAATCTTTAACAAAATATTCTAAAAAGAAGTACTTTTATTCACGTAATAATTCTATAAGCACCTACACAATTTAGTAATTAAAGTACCAAGTTGATTAACGACGAAACTGGAATATTATTTTTCAAAATCGTTAAATAATATTAAATTAATAATATTTCCCGGAAATGTAAAAAAATCCAGGGCAAATTTAACTGTTCGCCACTTTGAATAAACTACTACACTTGTTAGTAAAAATCGTCCAGGACGTCCTTGAGTAATATCCAGGGACGACGATGAACGCATAAAGTTGCTTAATAATAAAAATAGACGATTAACAGTTCCTGAAATTACGGCAGAAATGAATCGGGTTAGAAATAGGAAGATATTCCAGTCAAATTTCCACAGCTGCACGAAAACCGTTGCTATGTCGTGGGAATAAACAAAATCGTCTGCAGTGAGCTAACACTCACAAAGACTGGACAATAGAACAATGGGAAAACCTACTGTGAACTGATGAGTCCAAATATAATATAAGTCCAAAACCGCAGAACATTTGTCAGACGCTCAAAAGACGAGGAAATCTTTCCTGAGTGCATTACACCAATAATAAAGAAAGGTGGTGATTCCATTCTTGTATGCTTGTATGTTGTTTTTCATTAAGTGGAACTGGGGAACTTGTGGAAATTCATGAAATAACGAGGAAGGAGAATTATTGCGATATATTTATTATTATAATATATAATTGATATATTATAATTTGATGAGAAGAAAGTATAACTTACTTTCTGCATGAAATAGGAAGTGTTCATACTATTATGAGCAGTAGTACTCATAATAGTATCAACATAGTCCGAAAGAAATGCATAAAGTACTATGCATTTCTTTCGGCGGTAGAACACTGTGACAGGGTCAAATGAATTTTTAAAAATTGAAAATTTTCCAATCGGCCTATGCGCATAATTAGCTAACGGAACGAGGTAGACAAACAGGGCGAGGCAATTAAATCCATCTTCAACAAAGTAAAATTATCGCCGATAAATTCCGCAGCGTATTTAATCTTTATAGCGCTTAATTTCAAAACTTTCACGTTTTTCTGGGGATGAAACTTCGCGATGCCTATTATCAAGTTATACAGTATTCGTACGAGGGGTATAAATTTGCACCGTAACGCAACTATTACTTTGTCCTTTCCGTATATCCTTCGGGATCCATATCGACGCCTTCGAACGACTTAATAGACATTAAAAGTGACTGTAAAGATGGCGCTGCGGACGTTTATAGTCCGGCCGGCCGATATCCTACGGCGTTACTCGCTAACCGCGAATTTATAACCGGTTTGACATCATCAATTTTGGAATTTTTAACAACCGCAAAGGATGGCCTACCGTTGTCCTCGTTCGATGAGTACTCGGAAACGTTCCTAGCGTGCCTTAAATGTCTCTGAACCGTTGTTTTAGCGGTCGTGCCGGGGAGATTAATCCGCCTTGTGAGGCGATGGAAATTGATGGAAATGTTGCGGCGTACGGGATGCTAGATTTGGTCCCCAATAGAACCAGATGTTATGTGTTACTTGACTGTCAGTTAAAGGATATATGGGTATTGATTGATGAGTGAAGGTAGGTTGTGTCTGATTTTACGTTAGGGAAACTTTTGTCGAAATGATACTATTAAGTTACAGGAACCATTTGCAAAAACGAATTTGTTTGGTAAATGATTTTTTGGAAATCACAAAAATACTTTTGTGACTAACCGAAGGGATCCAGTGAACCTATATGACTTTTATTGCATAAACATACGTAAAGGGGTTGGGTTTTATACTTGGTAGTCGTTCACACATAAATTTGCGGTCTTTCCAGGAGTTGAATCGCTCTTTATGTAATTCCTCGAGTTTAGTAGAATGGGGATAGAGTGAAGCAAACTCCAGATTGATTTAAAATCTTCAGTTTCATAAATTACGCTTAATTTAGTACGAAACTTCCGTTCATCAATGTATGGGTAACAGTTAATTGTTTCCTGAAACATATTTTCAGGAAAATTGAGGCTGTATTGATTAAATTTATCGGCATAAAATAGAGGGGTTACAGTTAAGTGTCCAGTAAAGCTGAACATATCTTTGGACTGACGAATAATAACATCACAAACTTCCTTTGCTTCCCGGGTATATTCCATTGATCTTACGTCGTTTTATAGTTGATGGTATCCTGAGAGTTCGTGATATTATTTCTGATTTCAGCTAACTGAGTTTCAAATGATAATATAGATTTATTGGCAATAAGAGAATCGATTTGCCTAGTTTCAAATTTTGCATATAACGTATCTGCTTGAAGCATTATCTTGTAAAATAGATTTAACCAGAAAATAAAACCCTTGTTAGTAAGAAGCGTAATATAACCTGAAGCTTGATTGATTATAGTGGTGTTAACAGTTTTATTTTCATTCAAAATTCTTTGCACTCTTTCTATAATTTTCTTCCCTGTGTTCAAACATAGTGCCGACAATTCTGGAAATAAAATTCCATCTTGTTGGGGCCATTCTTCCAGAACTGTTGAACAAGAGGTATAAATTACTTGCAAGTTTACAAAGAATATACGGGCATTAGTCTTGGCAGAGGCAGCATACAACATAACTAAATTAAACTGATGCGTGTAGTAGTACACGTAAGCAGAATCTTTTTAAATTTGTTTAATAAATGCCTGTACCCCATTATATGATCCGTTCATGACGGCTGCCTCGTCATAAGTCTAGGCAACCAGTTTTCTTTCGTTATCTTTAATGGATGTTTCTAGATCCGCAGGAATGATTGTAAATAACGTTTTCATGTTACGATCTGACGGAGTTAAAAATTCCACAATCGTTAGTTATATACCTAAATACTACGGCCACTTGATATTTATTTGGTACATTAGTAGTTTCATCAACTTTTAGAGACAAAAATTAGTTTTTTTTTATTTCCTTAGAGATTTCTTCGCTACACACACTTAATATTGTTTATAAAATTTATTTGAGGTTCCCTTGAAAAGAGTAGTTTTTCTAAATAGTCTTTTAAAGCAACGTCTAATTCAGCACTAAAATTTATTAATCTACGAAAAACACCGGGTTTAGAAGAAAAAAGTGAATCCCAATATATATCGACTGTGCTTTACTGTCTCGTTGTGCAATGTTATATTTCTTTGGTATGCATTATCCATCTGAACAGCAATACCAACATTTCTGAAAAGCTAAAATTGGACTATATGCTTTTGTGATACATAGTGTTTCGTAATTCGATCGCTTATATGATTTAAAAATGACAGAAAAACAATTTGTGGTAGTTGTAAAAATAATGTGTGTGGAGAACACTCTGTAATTTCTCTGCAAAAATGTATTTAACCAACCTATTATGTCTTTTCTAATGTTAAGTGCAATGAAATAATGATTACCAAATTTCAATGCACAGAAATTATATGGGTCCAAAAACCTTTGCGGTAGGTACCGACATGCAAATTTTGTGGTAGACTGGGGGTTAATTAAATCTTAACATTGATTTTTCAAGATGGTGTATTAATATGACCGGTAGTGTAACTGACTAACAAATTTAATTAGCTTTCTAATGTATATAGAATTTCGCATGTATATTTTCAATTTCATTGAAGATTCCGTTTTTAAAACCTACAAATTAGTGGCAAGCCATGGACTAATACTGCAATACAATAGAATGCAGGAGATGTTAGAAAAAACTGTTGCTTGTTAAACATTAGCTGGAATTTATGGAAAATGAATTTGAAAATAAACTCAAAAACAATACAACATGAAGAATGACAATACCACATTTAAAACGCGAGTATTATAAAGCTTTTATTTTAATGGATTTGGATTTTTAGAATTGCTAACGTTTCTATTCTTGTTATTTTGGAGGAATCCGTAGATCGTAATATAAAGATAATTTAGAAGACGTCCGGATTTAATAGATGTGGCCGTCCACTTACTTTTCGAACAGAACTCTGAATAATCAGTCATCAAGATTTTATTGCCTATAAAGAGATCAATTAAACCGTGGATCATAACAATTGTTTTCAGTTTTGCTTTGGACGTACTGTAGGGAACAATTAGAAACAGTGAACTTGGTTTTACAAATGAAATCAAAATGATTTTGTTAGACATGTGTAAGTGTATATCATTTTTCTTTTTTACGTTATTATTAGAAAGTATACAGATCTTCATTAAACGAAGAAGCTAAATACTATGTTGAGATTGGATCTCACCAGCCAGAAAACTGGAAAAAGATAAACGCTGCTTAATTTTAATTCTTTATTTCTTTAACGTCAAATTTTAGGCTTTGAATAAAATCTTCATTTATTAAAGAAACAATTTATGCTAATTTTCTTTTCTTAACGATTGTCAATAAAATTTTAAGATTTTGGATATTTTTATGGGATCTCGGGATCACAGTCCATTCACCTTAGAGAGAAAGGAAAACAAATAGAAATGGAAATAGAAAATATATTAAATTGGAAGTCAGTACAATCATTGGTCTCCCCTCAAAGCAAACGTGTATTATTTAACTCATATTTTTCTAAGTAAATTTTGTCCATTCTTGTCAAAATTTAAACTTTCTGGTTGCTGGGTTTCAATTTTGAGCATTATTTAGCAAATTGAGGGTTATAATAATATATTGAGTGCAACTTCCTATTTACATTACTTAATAATGGTCTTGATGTCCCTGAGTTGTTGAATAAAATCAATTTCATTGTACCACGTTCAGGATCTAGGCAAAGAAATATATTATACTGTTTCGCACCTAGAACTAATATCGCCATCAGGTCCCCAATACATAGAATGTGTAGCAACTTCAACTCTGTGGAGTTTGTCGAATTGGATATACATACCTGCAATTTATCGTCCCTTTTGACGGTATGTAGACCGCGGGTTTTTCCGTTCTCCTTTAAGTTAAATTAAAGTATTGTAATTTGATATACCTCAATTTTATGTTACTTATAAGTAACTTTTTTTTTAAATGTGTACGTTAATTATTTAGTTTTTGCCTTGTAATTGGATATTTGTATCTGTTGGGCAATAAAAATATTATTATTATTATAAGTATCCGTTACTTTTCCTTACGGTTGGCGTAAATTAAGGAATGAAAGTGGAAGTTACCGTTTCATCTAAGCTTGTTTTTCGTTAAGTTATTTAATATTCTCTAACTATCCGGAAGGTTCTTTGATGGTTTGTTTTGTAGCACTGTGTAACGTTCTTTGACATTGGTAATTAGATAGAATTAGTTTGTTTCTTTAGAAAAGCTTTTTTGAAGAGTATTACTTATGACCTACTCAGAAACCTTGTTTTTTTTTTAATTTCTTCGATAGAAATTGGATAATATGCGGACTTGTTTCAAAACTTGGGGTGGATACTACACTGCTGCAGGAGAAGTGATAAATCTCTTCGAATAAAAAAGCATAACGTGGTTTTAATATACAAGATCATCGCCTGTTAGACGTAGCTCTAAAAGTAATGAAAGTATTTACATAAGTGTCCTTCGGAGATCAGTTCTAGGCCTCACCTTGTTTTTGATATATGTTATAGACCCTCCTGTCGCTAACGTTTGACACGCAGTGTTAGAGAGGAGGCCAAAATTTGCTAGAAAAATAGGTAATAAACATATTTAACCGGATGGCTTACAACTTAATGAATCTAAAACGGCTATGATCCACTTTAATAATAAGCAAACTAGCATTATCTACGCTAGCGTTGATCGTTAGTCGGTTTCCAGTGTAGACAATTTTAAGTTTCTTGGAGGTAAATATAGATGTAATTTTAATTCAGAATTCCTGCTGCGACGCTATTGCTGGATTAAGTATGTTATTTTCCGCACAGTACATTTTATTATGCCAGTGTTTATTCACGCCTGATGTATGGTTTGATATATTGGCATTCTGCCTCTAACCTTAGAAACGCGGTACCCTATTTGTTCCACTGCAAGCTATTATTTTAACAACTAGAAATACGCCTCTTCTGTCCTTGTATATCAGTTAACCAAATAATTTCGAGCGTTTTTTTATGGTAAAATACACATACTTATTAAAAGAAAGGAATACACTATTATTCCTGGAAGTAATTACCATCACACTCACTGACCTTTTGCCATTGTGACATTAATTTTTGTATGCCGCTTTTGTAGAAGTCTATGGATTTTGAATCCAAAAATTAACGGACTGTATTTAGTATACCAACTCGAATTTTCAACCGTCTTTGCCTCATACAGTTGTCAGGAGACAAGAAAAGGTAGTAATCGCTTGGCGGAATGTTAGGAGGGTATGGACGATGTGTAACGTGCAATGTGTAATGGAGGTTGTTTTTGGATGAGTGCTGCTTGTACTCTCTGAAGCTGTTCACAATACAAGTTGGCAGTAATGGTTTGACCCCTTTCCAAAAACTCATAAAGGACTATTTCTTTTTCTGTCCATCAAACACACAATAAAATCTTGTTTGGGTGAAAGGAAGCCTTGGGAGTGTGTGTTATCGAATCAGTGGGCGGCAACTAACGATACGAAAGCTTAGAATTGGAGTACAATATTTACTTTTTGTCGCAGGCTAACAATTGATCAAGAATTGCTTCATTATCGTTAATCAACGTAATTTGTTGTCACTTGACAATTTATATCGAACCTCTCTGCTTAACTTCCACATCTTTCCTAGCTGATGAAGATGCAAATGAACGGTTTCATCGCTCACATTGAACCTTTCTGCAAGCTCTAGGCATGTTCTAGCGGAATTTGTTTAAGATCCTCGTTGCTAATAATCTTCGATCTTCCAGAGAGTACTCCATCGGTCAAGATGAAATCTCACGAAGAATGAATGCGGTACATTTTTTTCGGGGCCGCCACTGCAGCTGTGGTACCAAGTTTGTACTCATAGAGTAATTAACCCTGAATTAATTATGTGTTCATTACCATTTTCAACTATTCAAATGAGGAAAATATGTATATATCCGTCAAAAGAAGGACATATTAAAGAAATGACAAATAACAAGTAATTGCTATTGACCAACCATTTAAAAAATGTTTATGGCGCTCTGCTGTATATAAAACCCGCACGAACTTATTTGGTTACCTGATAGATATAAATTTGCTCTATTTACACATACGCAAATATGTCTGCAAGATCAGCCAAGAATTTCAAAATTCCTGTGCGGTCTCTTTGAGCGCTGTACGAAATATACAGTAATTGTCTATTTTCATATTGATCTATATCCTGCAACTCCTGAGGACTGTATTTTGTAAAAATATTTTTAATTTCATGGCGCACGTGATTACGTTGGAAACGAATCTGAGCTTTCCAATTTCAAAACAAAAAATTTTGACAAATGCAGAGTTTGCTTTAAATAGTTGCTTTTTATTGGTTACCAGCCAACTTAATCAGTTTCGAAATATTTCTTGACATCAGAACTTACTTGTTGCTACGTACTTCAAATATTTTCTACTCAGTGTTCTGAAAATTCGGTCGAAACGCGGATGTATTTAACATAAAAAATCAATTTTCTTAAATAGCAACCCCCATTTTTGACTGTTTTCACGTACTCTTTTTGAAAAGAAAAACAGAAATAAAATATATTTTACTATCTATACACAAATTATTCTTTGATTCTAGTTGATTTACTAGCAATCAATCGTAGACAAACCATATGATTTGGTTTTTTAAACATCAACATTCTCACTTCCTTAGGTGTACGTGCTTTCGTAATTTCAATATAAATATTTTTAATTTCAGATTTTGTACTTATAATTTTAACGATTTTCACCACCAGTGAGGGTAAACCTATCCCGAAACGAAGAACTCGAAAGAATTATGGAAGGAAAGTCGATGATATATTCTGTAAAAATTGTAGGTATACTCTTTGAACGTTTAAATTTTTCTAATTTTTCAGTTTTAGTAATATTTTTAATATTGAAAATTCCCACTTTTATGAGCTTCTCATTTTCAATGTTTCAGCTCATTTCAGATTTTCAAACCATCTCTGCAAACCTTTCTGCTGAAGAATCATTAAACTTTTTTTGTTTGTAGATACTACTCATTTGGGGTACGAAATTTATATTGTTTGTCGTGTGTTCCTTAATAGTACTGACATAAGTTCTCAAAATTTTCAGTCCATACCAGATACTTCAATTTAGGGATTTGGTCTTTTTTGTATCGGGAATTTTCAGTCAGATATAATAGTCTATAATAGTCTGCTTAGTCTATATAATTTTTAACGTGTTCGTGGATATTATGTAACATTCTAAACAAGTTTTGAAGTTTTCGCAAAAAGTAGAACATGTAAATTTAACGACGTTTCTATCATTATTGTCTTGAAGAAGAGGTAACATAACCCCGAAACATGCTGCGAGTAAAACACAATTATATGGAATAATCAGAATGGATTTTATTATTTATTAATTAATAAAATAGGAGATACTTAGATTGTAGCTTGAAAGTTACGGTAAACGATTCTATAACTCCGTTTTTATCTAAAAATGAACCAATAATTTTTTTTTACATTATAATTGTTACGTAGTTTAGAAGTGGAGTAGACTTGTACCTACAAATTTTTAATAGAATTGAAAATTTCTTACTCTAATTCAGGGAACAGATATTCCTAACGCGATTTGGGGGAGAGCTGGAATCTATATGATGGAATGAATAACATGAGGCTCATGATAAAATGCCCAAAACACCAAATTTGGAATGTTGGCTGAGTTTATTCTCATTTTCGTTAATTTCTCATATCTCATGAAATAAATTCAATTTTTTAGCCTTCTTACAGTACAAAATGATTTACGCCGAAAGAAAAACGCTTGATCCCTCATGGTTTAGAACATTTTGACAAGTCCTTGTTTGCTTTTCGAGGGGATAGGTAGTTGTTAATTAAAAAGGATGACGGTTTGCAAATCATGGCAATCGATTCTATGAATCCGCTTTTACTTTCAAACATACTATTGGTTATCCAATAAATGCTAGAAAATTCGTTAAAAGAATGAAGATCAATCTCCCATTTTGAAAACCGTGTATTCGCCCACTTCGTCCAGAAAATCATCAATAACTCCTCTCAATATCACGACGAACACTGTCATACATACGTAATTGAATATAACGCCTGTTTCAAAGTTGTATCTTCATTATAGCCATCAATCCACCTCGTCGCATCGACATTTACGAAAACAACGACCAATTCCTGGTGGCCTGGGAGAGACCTAGTGGTAGTAAAGCTTGCGACGTCACTTACCAAGTGACGATTAACGTGGACAGCGCCGCTGTGGTCAATGAACAGACCAAAGCCGAAAACTTCGTTCTCTCCCATAATTTCGAGGAGGATTATTGCTCTGTTATCGAGATAAATATCCAAGCGATGAGCAACCAGATGAAATCCGCGGTTACTAGGGAAGAATTCATGATCGGTGAGGAAAATAACGTATGCAATTTTTTTTTTGTAAGTAGGCCGTTGAACTATTTCAGGCTCAAAGGATAACTGCGACCAAGCCATCGATACTAGAGAATCGGAAGATGTAGATTTGGCTCAACGAATGGCCGTAGATCCAGTCGAGGAAAATGCTAACGAATTAATGAAGCGTATGTTTGTTGCCCTGGATGAACGAAATGGTTTGTTGGAATATTCATAATATTAACAAAAAGAATGGTTTAAGTGAATATTAGGTACTACGCTGTAGCATTTTCTTCTTCAATGAATGTAACAACAACAATTATATATGTAGAAACCTTAATATGCTCCATTTGCTTTATTATTGTTTTAATATTAACATCGAGTTTTTTGTTTGGGAAAACTAGATCATTGCATTAAGAAAAAAAACACTTCCTTATACATTTTATTTAAAAATGCAACGTTCAATTGGTGTGATGGGCAACTTTCTCAAACATGTCTATATTTTTTGTTGTTGGCTTTCCTATATAAGAAGAATAATTCTTCTATTTCCTTTTTCCTTTTTATTTATCCCTCCCCCCCTTTCCTGTTCATTTATAGTTTTGATTCTACTCCTACTTGTTTCGTCAAAATTTGTTATAACAAATTAATATAGAAAATCTGTTTTGTCAAATCTTTGCTTAAAAATATCGCGACTAAGATATGACAAATGAATGGAAATTGTTATTATATTTATTTTAATAAAGATTATTTAACTATAAATGTTTGTTTTTACCTTCGCCTGATTGAGATCTTGTGATATGTTGCAATGTGCTTTGGATAATTTAGATATTATACTAATAGAACACAACTACTTCTTAAAGAGGACAAAAGAAAATTGCTTAATTGGGTTCTGTAACATAGAAATTGTATCGAATTGAGGTTAAATATTTATCAATTTATAATGTATACATTTGGGCATTTATATATAAAAGAAAATATCTTGTAAATGACCGCCATGGCTTTGCTGGCACATGCATACTCTTTTGACAAAATTTGCAATAACACTATTGTATACACGTAGCAGCTATATTTCATTGATAGAACGTCTAATTTCGGAGTTCAATGCTTCGGTGGTCGCGGGCTTTTCGGCATAAACCTGTGACTTGAGATAACCTCACAGCTAGAAGTCCAAAGGTGTTAAATCGCAAGAACGTGCCGACCAATTTTGGTCACCAAACCAGGAACAAACTCGTGCACGTCAGTCAATGTGTTACGGGCGGTATGATATGTGGCACCGTCCTGCTGAAACCACATGTCGTCAAGAGCAATACTTTCCAATTGAGGCACAAAAAACCTGCGTTATTGTAGCACAATAACGTTCACCATTCACCGTTGCAGCATCACCACACTCGAGAGTGACACATTTTGGGTGCATTGCTTTCTGATGAATCATTCGCGGATTTTCTGAGCCCCAAATAGGGCAGTTTTGCTGACGAAGCCATCGAGGTAAAAATGGGTCTTACCATGAAAATGATTTTGCCCGCAAAATCGGCATTCACTCTTGGTAGAAGTTCTTGAGTTAATTGGACTTTGTAGGCGTGGACATGCAAAACTTAAGTTAGAATGCGCTGAAGAGTGACTGTTGCAGTGTCCAATTCTTGTGCACAATAACGAATTGGTGTCTCTGGACTTTTGGTCACACTCACGCGAATTGCCGTCGTGTCTTGTTCTGAACGACCTCTACGAGCTCGTGTCGTATGTACCATATCACTATCTGAAGCAGTACTTTCGAATTTTTCGATTATTGTTTTCACATTAGATGAATTAGGAACATTTTGTCAACCAAATATTGGACGCACTTTAGGAATGGTGGCAATCAAACTTTCACCATTTTGATAATAATGTTTAACAATTAGGATGTGTTGTTCTATGGTGTAATACTTCATATTTACTAACTCACATATGTCAACTTTCAATCTGTCACGTCATAATCACGTGTCAATATGAGTATCAAACATGGCGGGCAATTTAAATTTTTCGCTATTATTGAAATCCCCTATAGATGCGTGTAAAGTCGATGCTTAAATCTTATAGTAGAAACTATTCCAGAAGTAAATGAATGAATTAATCAATTTGAAGACAACTTTACTAAGATGGTTTTCTTAAACACTAAGGACTAAGTATTCATGAAATTTATGGACTAAATTAAAACCATAGTCGAAAACCAGAAAGATATAAAAATAAAAATATTGAGGACTGATAATTGCTGAGAAATTGGAAAGATTTTGCCTATACACCAAAACGGAACGGAACGCTGGAAAGGATAAGTAGGACCATAGTAGAAAAAGCTAGGTGTCTATTCTTTGAAGAAGACTCGGGGCTGAAGCTTTAAACACGTCCGTCTATTTAATTCTACGTCTATCGGCCGGGGCCAGTATTCACAGACTTTTGAAGTAGGAGGTATACCTTTATAGTTTTTGCAAAAGGGAATTTTTCTGATAAAAGTGCAAAAATACCGTCGTGATATTCTAATTATTAGTGATGTTACCAAAGAGGTAATTTATCTTAGACATTTATATGTAAATACTTCCATCTGTACAAGATTATGTAACCATATATAATGATAATAAAAGTGCTCGGGACTTGTATATAAATCGCATATGTCATGTAGACCTAAGCATATTGACGTTATGCATCACTTTGTGAGGGATATCATCAATAATCATCAAGTGAAATTATATCCTTTGCCGATAAATAAAATATCAGCTGATATGTTTACTAAAAATTTAAATTTGTGTAAACATTATAAATCATGTCAAGCATAGGTGTAGTAGTGACTTAGCTTTGTGTCAGAAGTTTTTCTTTATACATTTTTTATTTAGTGAAGGTGTTAGTGTATACAAAATTTTCGAATGTCGCTGTATGTGGAGCTATCTGTGGCCCCACGTAATGTAGCGTTATTGTAATATATAAAATGATAAATTAGTGAGCTTCGATGTTACAAGCCCATTTACCAATTTGCTAACAGAACAGCCATAGCAATAATAAAGAACAGACTTTCTAGAGTCACTTTACTGCACGATAGGACATCATTAAGTATAAAAAGCATTATAGAACTGCTGTCCACATGCGTAAACACCATATACTTCCAAGTGGATAGCAAGTTCTATAGATACGTCGATGTTACCTACGTCATTTGACCACATGAGGAAGAAAAAATCGGTGGCTTCCTCCAACACCTAAAGAGTTTACATGAATCCATCCAGTTCACTATGGAATTGGAGGTGGATAACAAGATCCCATTCCTAGATATCCTAATACATAAACAGTCGCATGGTACATTACGGATGACGGCATACATGAAGCCTAACTACACAAGATAATACCACCACTTCGATTCCAATCACCCACGTAACATTAAAATGGGTGTCGCTGAATGCCTTTACGATAGGGCACAATATATATGTTCGGATGATAGAGATAGGGAGGAGGAATTTCAGTTTATCAGAAATACACTGAAACTAAATGCGTACACAGAAAAAACGCCGAAAGCGGAAGAAATACGAACATCTCAGAAATGAAATTCAGAGCAACCAATAGATATATGTATAGTCCCATGCGTTAAAGGCCTGCCGGGAAAGATTAGAGGATTAGGCAACCACTACAAAATCAGAACGGCCATCAAAACAAACAGGTCTAAGCTACTGAAAAAGAAGCCGAACAACGAAAATCAAAGAACCAAGAATTGTGTATACAGAATACCATGTGAGTATGGACGGTCGTATATAGGAGAAACCAGCAGACAAAAGAACATCAGAGCCTTTTCTGATAAGTCACGTTTGGTCCAACACGTTTGGGAAGAAGGTCATATGATTGAGTGAAACAACGCAGCAACCCCAGACGAAGAAGACAACGTCACAAAATGGAAAATGTTAGAAACACCATATATGGCCATAACACCAACCGTCGTTAGCACCCCAAGCCTGGAAATCAAAAATGTCTGACTCCCTATAAGCCTAATCTATGATACGGAAGACAGATGAATAACGAGCAGACGCAGACCAACCCCGCAGAATGGAGAAAGATTAGCGGAGTGTGCAACCTCTCCTGCGTAAAAATTAGCCTACTGCGCAGAAATTTGTGTCTTAAATATAAGTTTAACACAGTAACTTTTGTCTGTTCCATTGGAATAGTGTTCAAGTGCGTTGGAGTACAAAATTCGAGAATAATAAACAGAGTTCAATCCCCCCCAGACAAGCGACGGTTTCACCAAAAAATACGGAAGACATTTGTCTATTTAGACAGGGAAATCATTGAGCGAATGATGAATCTGGCAAACAGTAGGCACACTGCCGAAACGTTAGATCATTTAAGTTCCACAAACGAGGGAAGTAGCTCCTACAACAATTCTAATTATCCATCGTCAACAATATCACGTCAAGAATTATTATTATTACTTATATAACAAAAGTACAATATAACACTTTTGAATTTTACGGACGATACTACGGCATCCCTCAATTGCTACAGCTAATAATTAATTATACGTTGAAAAACCATGGTCGCAGGCGGCGTTTTATTATTTCGAATATTTTCAAAGAATACTTCAATCTTTACAATTTAACCTTAAAGAAGCAGCAGTTATTAAAGAAAGTCAAATAAAATTTGAAAATACTCAAGTTTACAGAAGAATAGTTGACGCGATTAATTCTTTAATAATTGACAACTAACTTCGCACGTCGAACATTGCGAAGTTTAACAACAACAGTTCGTGTGCAACAATTTTAAAATTCTATAAAACCCGATTATTTTCGCATAAAAATCCGCTAAAATAAATGTAACACAACCTTCGTTCTCCGCTTCATCCATTATTCTCTACTCCCTTTCTAATTCGCATCGTATAAATCTAGTTGACTATGGTGAAGTACATACATTCATTACTACGATTGTACCGCCTTGTTCAGATGGCGTTTTATTGTAAAGCCTCTTTGGCGATACGATCGATTTCTCGCAACCGTAAAACTATTTCCCAGCAAATTAACTTCGAATTGCGCCAATGGGATTTATGTTCTCGAGCTAATTGGTTGGTAATTGAATATTCTAAATGTAATTACATCGACGAGCTACGTGGCGAATCGTTTGAATTGTAAGGGATATAAAATCTCGCTTCGATGTAAAAACAAAAGCGCTTTGAATATACATACATATACAAGATCGATCGTATGCGAGAAGAAAGGTGAATTTGGTTTTGTTCTTTAAACCTAATTATTAACGTGACACAATGAACATCCAGAAATGGCAGTGAAAAGGAGTTGTGAATTTGCAACACTGCATATAAACGAACTACTTCTGGAATTGGGTCGTGTCATGATGAGATACATATATATATATATATATATAAAAGAAATAAGAGTAAGAGGAGAAACAAAAATAAGAAGAAAAGGAGATAAAAAGAAAAAGAGATGATAGAGGGGGATACGAGAGAAAAAAGAAAAGAGAAAAAAAAGGAAAAAGAAAGACACCAAAAGAGAAAGATGGGATCTCGACGTATTCATTTCAACACTGCATATATTTCTCGGTAAACAGCAATCAACTGTACTGTTGACTGCCACTTTGTATTTAAGTTTTATTAGGTTAATCTTGTTTAGTAAGTTTTCTTTGTTTTAAGTTGCAAAGTTCTTTTACTAGTAGGACCATAGTAAAGTTGATGTGGTGTAGCAATGAAATGGTACAAGGGTTTAAAATGTGAAAATGCATTATTTTCAATCTGTTAATACGGCTGGTTTGAAAATAGATTTGATCCACGTTTAATAATAATAATAGTACAAATGATATTTGTTCTGCCCAACAGACAATATACACATATCCAATTAGAGAACAGGAAATATGAAGACATAACTAAAGAATGGAAAATATGTACTAAAAAGTTTGTGAAATATGCACAAATTTATTACAATAAATAACCATATATTTTTTAAAATTTTCCATAGTTAAATTGTCTACGGTCTGTAAGTATATGTTTATATTGGGACAATATTCTTTAAACATCGCATAATGTGATCGGTGCATTCTTAAAACTAGGTATTAATGAGGTTTTTATATTAATGTCTTCATTACAATTGCTATTAATACATTATTTATCGATTTTAGTGTAGCATAACCTCCATTTTGGTGTAGAATTTTGGCCAATTTTTCTGTAATATTTTTCCAGTTAATCCATTGACTTTTCCAATTTTCTCTTCAGTATCATTTACAATGCCAACATTATCATTTAAAGATAATCTTTTACCTACTAATGTAATAATTGACCCCACAATCATCGCAAAATGGGATGTAATGTATGACATCTGATTTTTTATTGTCGAATTATTGAAAATTACGTTACATTTTTCTATAGCAAATTGAGTTACAACATTTTTGATGTCTTCGTAATTATCGACAAGAAACACAGCACATTTAAGCCATGTTCCGCGTCATGTTAAGATAAGTTCTGGTGGCAATGGAATACTTTTTTGATACTAGTAAATAAACTATTTACATCTGGAAATTCTAATTCAACTTTCTCAGCAGCCCTATTTAAACCATAGGCCAAACAAGTACACTGGATGAAATTAGGAAAAAGTTTCAGACCTTCAGCTGCTTTTAACATATATGAAGCGGCGTCAGTTACCATTAATATAACTTTTTCAAAACTTATTTTGTCAGCTAAAAAGATATTAACTAAGGACCCATTAAGAAACTTGGCTATGGTAACATGATCTGTTTTGTCTAAATTATTTACATGAATTAAATATTATTTAGGTTGATTTGAACTGTTTACGGTTTCAATAATAGAGATCCAAAGCTTTTGGTTTTTCAACTCTTTTCTAATGCCAACGGTAACATCCCCATAAATTTCGTTGACGTATTTCTTGCCTAGAATTGAGGAACTGGGTACATAAATGGGTTTATCATCGATTTTGGTTTGAGTTTTCAGGAATTGTTGAAATATTGGATTGTCCAATTTATATAAAGGAATATTACAACCCAGAAAAAGATTGCACAAATCTTTGGAAAATGCTTTTTGTGGATTCTTCAAATTATTGGGAACACTTCCTTCCTAAAGTATTCTTAGAGTAAAAAATGGGTAAGTACAGAGTATGGAAGAAATATACCACAAAATCAAAATAGGCATTTTGCATAAAATCCAGTCGTTAGACATAACTTAATACGCAACAGAACATAGTGCTCTTACAATATCAAAATAAATGAGGCATATAAACAACAAAAAGAACATAAAATAAAGAAAATCAAACAAATAAATAAGAACAACGATTGATAGGACACTATGGTTGGATAATTCATAGGTATAGCAGTAAACTCCACACTACACAAATTAGTAGGTAACGGCATTTAGTTTACTGCGATACCTGCGAAATAAATAACAATATCACACAAGTTTTAAGAGATTGAATTTCAAGGATATAAGTGATGATATGGATGTGGATATATCTACGTTTTATTGTTTGAAACATATGCATTTTAAAAAACGTTTGAACTTTTTCAAGTGAATAAAGATGAGTTTAATAAAAAGTTGGCCAGATCAAAGAAGAACCCACGTAGCAAAAATAAAGCAAATAAATGTGTTCGTTGAAAGTAAGATTGCAATCGAATGTCGCTCCTAAATCTTTTAGAATATTACAAAGATTCAATTATTAATTCGATACTGCTGGTTTAACGTTGATTTATGTGATAACGAAACAATGTTACATTTTCATATATTAAGATTGACACCGTTGTCAATACACCACAGATAAAGAAGATATAACTGGTTTTGTGATGTTGGCAGTCTATGGGAATACTTACTCTTACTAACAATTTGTTGCAATTTAATACTGGAAGAAGTTCGCTTGTAAAACTTAGAGAGAGTAGCGGACCTATATTGCTGCCATACAGTACTAGAAATTACTTAAGCGATACTCTTTATAGCTAAACGTATCGTATTCTATCAGAGAAGTAAGAATTGAAAACTGATTGCAACAACAGAGTTTGTAACAACTAACGGCCAGAGTTAGTAATAAACGAACTACTTCCGTGTCATGATGAGGTATATAGAAATGAACTAAGAGTAAGAGTAGAAAGAAATAAAAAGAAAAAGAGATAAAAGAAGAAAAATGAAAAAAGGGGCTGCATGAAAAAGAGAAAAAATGAAAGGAGCAAGAGAAGGAAAGATAGACAGAAAAAGGGATGGGGGATCCCACCTTTCTCTGTTCTTCTCTCTCCTCTTTTTTCTTTCTTTCTCCCCCCCCCCTCTTTTTTTTCTATCTCTCTTTCCTTCTATTACTCTTTTCACCTTTTCTCTTTTTTACGACCGTCCTTCTTTCATTTCTCTTCTTTTACCTCTTTTTCTTTTTATTTCTTTCTCAAATTTAATCAAAAACCCAGCATGGTTTAGGTCATATGCGGGCAACAACCGGCCCGTGAGCCGGATCCGGCCCGCTGTAAGATTTGATGCGGCCCGCGAGACTTTTTGAAAAATCCAATTAAAAAAAAATTCATGATTTAATTATATTGTGGTACCTATTTTCTACATTTCATTTTCTTATTTTAATAAATTGCATTATAATAACATTGTCGTATTATTTCATATCTGATATCTAATGCTAAAAATTATGAACACTACTTTAAAACACATTACTTTTAAACGCGGGCCGCGAACGTATTTTCACACTAAAGTTTGACCCACAACATGTCAAAGGTTGCCCATACTTGGTTTAGGCGATCAAAAGCTTTTGACAAGTCTGTGTGTCTATTCGACACGAATCGCATAACAACAGCAGGATTAGATATTGCAGAACTCTTGTTCACAAGATCATGCTGATGTTCAAACAAGAAAAGCCGGAATATGGGGTAAATGCTGCTATACAAACAGATCTCGAAGACTTTAAGTTATTAACTGTATAATTGAAATAGACCGATAGTTAGCCACTAATAAAATGTCACCTTTTTTGTAACATATTTTTTAACCATATAAAACATCGGATCCGTACTTCACTTAACAACAATCAAAGAGGAATTAATATACAACAATGATTGTGCAGATATGATTTGTAAAGAGCTGTATACAGAGGTGAAGAAACTATGAAATAGTAAACATTTCACCAGAGACATCTTTAACAGAACTAGGTAAACCACCTACTCTGCGTTTAGTTCGCATCAAGGACGAGGATACTTTCAGATTATCTTTAATTTGACTTTCTGTTTTTAACACATAGCTTTTTAAGTAAGTCGTTATTACAACAAGTTATTTTATAGCACTTATTTCTAAGTTTTATATTATTTATATGTTTTAGGTTTATAGAAATGACCAGTAGACGCTCGATTATGTGAACGATATCAGCCAAGCACTGTTCAAATTACTGAAAGTTGACATTAGCGAGCCTTGTTTTATTTATAAAGAAATTGCATAAAAGAAAATATGTATTTTTATTAAAAAATAAATTATGAACAATGAATAGCATATAATATTAAAAATTCATATAATATTAAAAAATAAAAAATAAATTATTTTGAAAAATAATGTCCTGTTTTTGTTTGCGTATATTTACGCTTGGTCTTTTCTAATGCTATTGCCCGTAGTTTATGGAGCACTAAAATATCGGAATACAATGTCTTTTTCTTCAGCCCAATCTAACGCTTGATTAAAAATTCCTACAGCTTGCGCGTCACTCATTGTATTTTTCATTTCAATCGGAGGGTCGTCATCTTGACTCACCCCATTTTCCTCTTCATGTGCATCATCCATCTCTTTATCGTCATTCCATAAACTAACACCGGTAATTGTGCAAACAATATCGGGATTCATTGCTAATAATTTGAGAACGTCCGATGATGCACTGCCGATAACTTCACTATCAGATAGGCACTGTTTTCTAATGATGGTTAGCGGTACATTATTTTCATCGTCATAATCATGACTGGAGTAAAGCAAATGTTTCCAATACTTTCTAATTGTTTGCTGGTTAAGAGCATTCCACGCCATATCTAAATTTAAAATTGCTTCACGTAAAGTTACTTGATTTAAAGATTCAGAAATGTTTTTAGGATCTTTTGATAACGCAGACGAAAGTATAAATTTTCGATAATACAATTTAGTAATTTTTATTACATTTTGATCCATCGGTTGGATAAGTGGAATTACGTTGGGCGGCATGGCATGAACATAATAAAAATTGAGCCATCGTTGCTTCTTAATTGTTCCTCTGGAGGATGACTTGGTGCCTTATCCAAGATTAACACCGCCTTTATTAGAAGATTTTGCTTTCTTAAGAAATCTGTCACCTACAAATTGAATATGTAACGAGAGTTAAAATTTCTAAATCAACGTGGATTTTTTGCCTTTATTTACTTTATTTATTTATTACTATTACTAGAGGCCTTATTTTGTGTGTACCACTAGCATTAATGCACGCTAGAAAAGTTATGCATTGTCTTTTCGCCTTTCTACCTGGAGCAATATAGGTTTTCGTAGGTAATAATTTCCAATTTCACCTGCATTGTATATTTGCTCCTCATTTAAATGTAGCTCTTTGATTTTGTTCATTAACTTTTCCTTAAACGGTTGCACTAGTTGTGATGGTGCCGATAATTTTTTACCAGATATCGACAGCAGTCGAATTCCATACTTAGTTATAAATCTTTTTAGCCGGTCATCACTGGCTACAAAATTTTCGGTCCCTTTTAGATTTTCATTCAATAATTTTGCTCTCTCTTTAATTAATTCACTGTTAATTGGAATATGATTATCCCTTTGTTTTAAAAACCATTTATACAGACGATTTTCCATTCTAGGTGCTTGGGTATTTTTTTAAAGCTCTGCGATTTCCTGGGGCTCCGTATGTATTTGACACACGTTGTAAAATTTGTGACTTGAATCGCTTAATTTTACAGGTTGTGGCTTTAGATACTCCATATTTCTTTGCCAATTGACTCACCCCCGCACCTTTTTTAATCTCGTCGTTCATTTTCATTTTGTCAGTTAATTTTATTGGACGCGGATGCCATGTCTGTTCTGGCGTGATTTTAGCTGCACACTACTTTATTTCACGAGAGGCAAGAAAGCCAACGCCTAGAGGAATCCCAAATATAAACCGGGGAACAACCGGTGCCGGCGCTGAAAACGTTTACGTAAACATTCTTTTGATCGATTCAATTACGCAGGTAAATCGGAAAATAATCGGTACCTTAAACTGCTTACATTATCGAACTATACGTGATGCAAGGTTGATTACATTACCGGTCGTTCCATTTGATCCTATAGTAACAATTTTTAGATTTTATTAGTTGCGTTAGTAGGTAATAATAAAATGCGATTAGAAATATAGTTGTAAGTTAATCTAAGGGCGAGGTGACAATTATCCTCTATTACGAGAGAAAACTCGTCTTTAATAAGAGGCATGTTATTTGCATTCGTGAAAACTAGATCTTGTAATCGTAGATAAGGACATTATTGACTTGACTAAGAAATAAGAAATGCACAAACTCATTAATAATTTGAACTTTTAAATCGTTGGTGTTGCCTTTACGAAATCAGGAAATACTAAAGTCGCTAACCTTTTCGTTCGCAGAAGGTAATTGTGAACGATGAAGTGTCTTTCATCGACTAACTATTACAGACTTTTACATTTTCAGTAGAGATGAGAAATTCCTGAACTACCTGAAGGCGAGTACGAACCCCTCAATAACTGATTGATGGAAACGTTGCCTATGTTGTAACTGAAGCGTATAGGTTGTCATTTCAGCCAAATTCCTGTTACGTTGCACTCAACAAACTCATAAAATTATAATTG
Source organism: Trypoxylus dichotomus (assembly GCA_023509865.1). Classification (NCBI taxonomy): domain Eukaryota; kingdom Metazoa; phylum Arthropoda; class Insecta; order Coleoptera; family Scarabaeidae; genus Trypoxylus; species Trypoxylus dichotomus. The sequence goes on from CM042081.1 coordinate 29,130,875, forward strand.
ACAATTACACACTAAAATGTTATTTCGCGGCATGTACAGTAAAAACTGCAAGCAGCAGGTAAAATTATATATGGTGACGAAGTTTCTTGTACAACATTACAATTTTTCAGCTGGAAATTTCACTTCTTCATATTTGGTAGATGTTCTTACTAGCCAATTTACATATTGAAATGAACTTTTACTTGATTAGTTTTACACTATAAATTTAGAGAATATTTTTTCTGTGTACGCATATTGCTTTAATTTTGATAATTTTTGTCTTCCTTTTTGCCGAATACACTCCAGATACGTTCATATAAGATCAAGAACTGTGCTTATCAGAAGCTCGATCGTTTACGATCATTCACTATCAAAATTCTATTCCATTTTTTATACTGTTCGCCTTTTACTGCATTTTACGTATCGTCTGGATGAAATAAAGGATAAACCCCCTCCCAGCTACCAGATAAAATGGACAAATCGCTTCCTACGAGTCGAAAAGCACGTCTGGAATTGAAACCTCTGCTACTGTGTGGTGGTAACTTCAACTCCAGCTTTATTTTATCTTCTACTCTCAATATTTTCGATTATCTCACGCTACGGATGGTATTACGTGAAAACAGAAGGAAAACGTTGATATCAGCAGTATCGTCAAGCCTATCGAATCTGAGAAAATGTGCAGGGAAATGGGTCTCATATGAGAGAATAGAAAAGTGGAGCATGTGTTCGCTAGATCGTATTTCCTTTTGATAGGTTTGAGGGATGATGCAAGTGATTAAATTAAGCTTAAACGAAGCAATGAAAGAATCTCTTATTAGTAGTAAACATTGATTGATGCGTCTTGGGAAAGAAAGTTTTCTCTATGCTTTTCTTTATTCAACTATGATGTCTAATATAACCCGAATTATATTTCATTAAAAAAAGAAAGGAAGACTACGCAAGTTGTATATACAGTCATGTCTACGAAAATAGCACTCTTAAATTAATAGTTAAAAATCACATTTACAACAAACAATTTTGATGCAGCTATATTAAAATTATGTAAAATCCCTGACCGAATGTGAGGGGCAATTACTGAGTTTTGCAGTCATGCGCTGTTATTTGTTATTTGCCTATGCATTGAAATAGTAGTACCATAGCTAGCGGCACTAAACTCAGACGTATAAAGTTCTCTCTGTTCCAGAATAATACAACCATTTTTAATGATCCTCTTCTGTTGTAATATGGGCCGGGGAAAATATTGTTCATTGGAAACAAGAGCAATTATATACGATTTCCCCTTAATAGAGGGAAAAGCTACAAGTTTATACAGGAAACTCTCTCTTGTTCTTCGAAAATTATTGTAAATGCTAAGATCTGGAGAAAAGTGAAAGAAAATTGTGCTGGAAAAAAGAAAACTAACCCTAGAAAAGACTGAAACATTATAACTTGTTCAAAGAAGGCGCCGTTAATAAGTTCAACTACAATTAAAAGTGGGCATTTCCATAAGCACCTCTATTATTAGGCGAAGATTGATTCAAGGAAAATTGCGTGCAAGAAGGCCTAGAAAGGTACCATTATTAAATAAAAGGCAAATATAGAGTAGATTGTCGTTTGCTTATGAACATGCACAATCAAACGAAAAAAAGGTGGTGTAATGTACTGTGGTTAGGTGAAACTAGAAAATAGTTATATTTAATTCTGGTGACAAGTAAGAAGACCACCGTCGACAGCATTTTAAGTGCCGTACACTAAAAAGGTGGTAAAATTCGATCATCATGCTGTCGACGTGTCTTTTTTACATAAGGTGGCATAATGAACGCTGATGTCTATGTAAACATATTACTAACCTTGCTTCCGCCGTATGCAGAGGAAGAAATGCCACTAAGATGGCTGTATATGCAGGGTAACTATCCGAAACATGTTTCTCATAAAGCGAGAACTTGGTTTCGAGATGATATCTTTCGCGGTTTGGGTTGGTCGTCTTAAACCTAATTGAAAATTTATGGGTGGAGTTGAAAAAGATTTGTGAAGGATAAGCTGATGGCAAAAAAATTCAGTAGACCCTCTCGCTGCTCCACAGATGTCAAGAGGTGATACAGAATAAAGGTCAAGCAACAAAATATTAAGTTTTTCAATCAAATTACTTAAGTAAAAATGAAGCGTTTAGTTTAAGAAAATTAAAATTTTATTAATTTAAATCTAATAATAGCTGGTACAATTCGAAAAAATAGGTCTGTGTTACCAGTTTTCTTCACAGAATTTAAGTGTATTCCATAAGGTTCGGTTTTGCGGATGGCACAATGATTACTTCTTATTGACCAAAGAAACGTAAGCCTGCAATTCACAGGTATAGCAGTAAACTCCAACCACACAAATTAATTAATTATGCGGAACGCAGCGTTTCGAGAGCACCTGGGCTCCCAATGTCAACCGTGTTACCGATTGGTGGGCTATACCTGCGAATTGTACATCCACACAGTCCTTGCAATCGTCATTCGTCATTCGTAAGCCTGCAACATTACTCAGTACTTTGCACAATGAGAAACAGGTTGATGATGGTTAAAAAAAAGAAAATTGAAACAAAAGGATGATATGAAGATGGTTTCTTTGAGCTTTTTAGAACCAGATGCGCCATAAATCAAGATCAGGTATCAACGCCATAAATGCGTACATATTATGGAAGTTGTCGAAACCTACTGCATGTATAGCGTTGAAAAAGGAACTTTCTAATTGCTGTAGGAAAGGATCTCGCAGAATCCTACTATTACTTGTCCACCTTCACAAGAACAATTTCTGCGCGTAGGGAAAATAATGTATGTGGTGAACACTCTGTAGTTATCTGCAAAAATATCTCTGACCAACCTATTATGTCTTAAGGCTTACCATATTTACTGTTACTTTATGTGAAATCAAATAACAATTATTATTTCTTTTGTTCGTTTTGTTTCTATTTGAAAAAGCTAAATTTTGAGAAGACGAATACATTTTTCAAAATAACTCTAAAACTATAAGATTTAACTATAAGTAGGTGAGTACTTATTGCCCTAATTTCAATCAATAAAAATCAAGAGGTCCCATTTCAAACAAAAAAAATTAGACCTACACTGTCGCTCATAATAGCATGGAGACTTCCTATTTCATGCAGAATTTGACGCTTCTCATCGAAAAATCTTCCTCTTGATCTAATATCTACTCGCACAATTAGTAGCATTCTTTCTATTAATTTCCTCAGTGTTCCTTAAGGAATATTGTTCCACTACCTCTGCAATACCGTCCAGGGACAGGTTTTGGACGTTGGACATTCCCTTCCAATTCGTCCCATAGAAGCTCTATCGGATTAAGATTGGGACTTTGAAGAGGCCAAGTCGGTATTTTTAATATTCCTTCATTATCTGAATCAACGTGCTAGTTTTAGCATAATAACGACATGTGCCTCGCATCGTTATCGTGCATCAATTCAAAATTGTGGCCTCTTAAGTGCAATTCGGATGGCAGAGCATTTTTTTCTATCTCGCGATAATTTTGCTTCCTCGTTATTCCATCAATTGTCACAAGGTTCCCTGTTTCACGTAATGAAAAACAATCCCATACAAGAATGGAACCACCACCTTGCTTTATTGTTGGTGTAATGCACTTAGAAAGCATTTTTTCGTCTTGTGAGCACCTGGTGAATGTTCTGCGGTTTTAATCAAACACTTCATATTTGGATTCATCAGTTTATAGTACGTTTTCTCATTGTTCTATTGTCCAGTTTTTGTGAATGTTAGCCCACTGGAGACATTTTTGTTTATTTCCACGATGTAGCAACGGTTTTCTTGTAGCAATACGGCCGTGGAGGTCTGCTTCTTTTAAACAGCCTTTTACTGTGCCAATGGATATCTTCCTGTTTTTAACCTGATTCATTTCCGCCGTAATTTCAGAAGAATTTTATGTGTTCATCGTTGCCTCTGACTGTCAAGGACGTCCTGGACGATTTTTGCTAGCAATTGTACCAGTTTGTTCGAAGCGACGCGCAGTTAAATTTACTGTGAATTTTTATACAATAAATGGCCCGGAAATATATCGAATATATATATAGAATATCCTTCTTGATGTAGCGTTAATACTGCTGATCGTGCTTCAACAATAAGCAGTTTTCCTATACGCATTGTTACACAGAATTATTTACTCGCATGAAGAAATAACAATATCGAGCTACATGTAATGGTATCTAATGATAAACTAAACTCATTGCTAATGTAATTTATGCATATTTTATGGGGTAAATACACTAGGGTGACAGAATAAAATAGACACTTACAAATTAAAAAAAAGATTCTATTCTCGTTATATATACAAAATATTTTAAAATTTTTAAATTAGACTATTTTATCGATCCACCTTTACTTGCGTGAAGTGCTGCGAGTCGTCGTGGTATAGAATCTATTAAATGATTAATGGTGTCTTCTGGAATATTTAACCACTCTTCTGCAACAGCTGCCACGAGTTCTTCCTTATTGCTGGGTTTTCGGCGTCGTTTCGCCATATTTGTCTGGATTATGTGCCAAACATTCTCTATCGGATTCATGTCTGGTAATTGGCCTGGCCATGGTAAAATCCGAATCCCCTGTTCCTCTTTCCATGCGGTTGTTCTTGCTTTGTGGCAGGGTGCTCCATCCTCCATAAAAGTGGCGTCTTCTTTAGATAAAATGGCGTTGTCGAATATCGGTAGTACTCCTTCTGTTAATATTTGGATATATTTTGCCGCATTTATATTTCCGTCGCAGATTACTAATTGCGATCTTGCACCATACCATATCGCTCCCCACACCATGATGTTCACACCGCCGTATTTTACCGTCTGATGCAAAAATTTGTCGCTCAGTTGCTGTGACGAACGTCTCCATACCCATATACGACCACTATCACTGAATTGGCAGTATCTGTTTTCGTCTGAAAAAATGACAGACCGCCAAAACTCTTCGGGCTTCGTTCGCATTTCGATTGCCCAAGCCATTCGGCGCCGTTTTTGAAACGCCGTAAGGAGAGGTTTTTTCTTTGCCACCCTTTTATACATCCCCACACTGTGGAGGTATCGCAGAACGGTGCGCTGACTTTTCTATGAAGTTTCCGCAAGCTCAGCTGTACTTTTTCGCGGTTCTCTTAACACTTCGCGCACAAGCACCCTTTTACTTGTTTCAGAAGGTCCGGCACGACCTGGTCTCGGCTCCACTGTTGTTTTTTCCTTGTGTTTAAATTGTGTAATCTCACGGTTAACTGTGGACAACGGAATACTTAAAAATTTACTTATTTCACGTCGCGAAGCGCCGCGTTCACTCTGGCCAACGATGCGACCCCGGGTGAAGTCGCTAATATCACTCGAACCTTGTAAGCGAGGCATAGTTGTAACGATACTAAACTATGACGAATTCCTTCCGATACATCTACCCCAACCCTAATGACAAGAGAAAGTTCTTAATTCGTTCTTAGAATTTAGCTGTTTACACCGCTTTACCTGCTGTCTATTTTATTCTATCACCCTAGTGTATTACACACTGTACCTAATTATTTCACGATTTTGAAAGTAATATTTCAGTTTCGTTATTTATCAACTTCAAGATCTTTAATTAGTAAATTATGTACATGCTTATAGAATCATTACATGAATAAAAGCACTTCTTTTTTAAAAAGTTGTTAAAACTTAAAGTGTCAAATGTCGCAACTCATTACTTTTCTATAGTCTTCTAACCAAGATACGCCGTGAGTCGCAAGTCGACAATTTACACGACCTTACAATATAAATTACTGTAGCAAATGTATTCGTATCTTCTAATTACCTGCGCGAAGATGTATGTAAATAATTTTCTGTCGACGTTGGAAAATGTACAACGCTCAAGCTTTCGCAGCGCTAATTTTCCACCTAGCGTAAAGCCTTTTTTATTTTCGTAGCGGATTAGGGAATCGCTTTAGTGTGTCGTGAGCGTAAAATTTCTTTTTTTTTGATGTCCACCGCGAAACTGTGTTATATTCCAGAATGGTGTTCGCGCTAGTGAAAATTATATATAGAATACAAAGTTAAATGTTTGCCCCGCAAATTGTACAAACTCGCTTGTTACTTTAAATAGAACAAAAGGTGAAAAGTGGAAAGACAATAATTTCGTAATAAACTACGTAACCTGTACGAAGTTTGATGAGATTCTAACGAGGTCTCGTACTGTAATGACGTGTTAAACGAGTTTTGGCATTAAGAATTTTATTGCTTTTCAATATTCGCTCCAGAAAGTTTTTGGAAAAATTCCTATACCGTTCTGGTGCAATTTTAAGGGAACTAAATTTGTATAGGAATTTGTACAAGTACAATTTCGACTCTGATATTATTTTATGATTCCTTTATATAAATTCAATAGGTTATAAATTGGGAAAACTGATACTTTATTGATAAATAAAGTCACCATTTTATTCACTTACTAAAACAAATTTAAAACCATTTGAATTCAAATTTTCCTTCAAATCAAGGCGCCTCGGATGGCATAGCAGGGGTTAGTTTTCTTTAAATCCACTGTGATTTCTGCACAAATACTGCATTGTTAATTTTAATAATAATAGTAATAATAATAACAATAATAATAACAATAATAATAATAATAAATTGTTTTAATTTAACTGATGAAAAATTTCACGAGTAGTTAATAAGGAAAAAAGAAGAGAAAAATGAAAAAGAATTTCTGCTGTATGTAATGTATGAGCGGTTTACGAGAGATGTCTTTTAAGTCTTCCATACTTAGACATGGGAGCTACTAATCAAATGTTAGTACTAAAAAATTAACCTCCATCTTTAGTCATCCTAAATCCAAAGTTTCAGTGCGATACGTTTAGTATTGTAGCTACAACGGACTCCCAAAGTTGACAAGTTGAAAAATGAAATGACACCGAGAACATTTTCGATTTTTTTCATAATTTTCGAAGACATTATCAACATCAACAAGAATACCTTACCGAGCTGATTTCTGTTGATGCTGTGCGCAAGATCAACAACCAAGATCAGCATGTGACATATCGTAAGGTTGAAGTATCATTGGGGATTTCAGAGGGCTTAATTCAAGAAATTTTGCATGAAGAATTGTGTGTAAACAAAAATTACTTTTTCGTTGGATACCGCTTCTGTTGACCGAAGAACAGAAAGAAGTTAGAGTGAATTGGTGTCAAAAAATTTTATACCGCTTCAACGCCCGAAAATCTAAAATCGTGAACAACATTGTCAGTCGTATGTTTGGATGTTCCAAGATGAAGAAAAGCCAAGTAAAGTCATCCGTTCTCGAAATGCCTCCAACATTTTGCGACATTTGTCTCGAAAACGGGTCATGTCACAATAATTCCTACAAGTACAAGTACAAGTTCAAAGAAATGTTACTGTTGATTGGTGTACAACCATTTGTTTGCCGCAAGTCATCGTTGAACTTTGAAAAATCAACCCCAAATGCCGAATGATACTCCACCAAGACAATGCAAGTTCGCATACAGCACGCAAGACAATTGAAGTTTTAACGCAACAAAACGGAAAATTGTTATACTATCGTTCGTATAGTCCGGGCATAAGTTCAAACGATTTCTTTATCTTTCCGAAAATCGAAAACGGACTGCATGGTTAAAGGTTCCAGTGGTCAGAAGGAGCAGTCGATGCCTTCAAAAGCGCAATTTCGACTGTACCAACAAGCGAGTGGAATAATTGCTTCCAGAGTCGGTTCAAGTGCATGTAAAGGTGCATTTATATTTGTGGAGAATACTTCGAGAAACAATAAAGTCTTTACAAGCTATCTACTGTTTTCCACAGGCATCGCAGTAAACTCCACTCTACACAAATTAATAATTATTCGGAACGCGGTGTATCAGCAGGACTCCCATTGTCATCCGTGTTACGGACTGCAACACGGTTAACAACTACACAGTCTTTGCAATCGTTGCCATCTATTGTTTTATTACATGTAAAACTTAACAAACAGCCCTCGTACACATCGCCTAAAAGTTATGGTAAGCACCGGGCGTGTGTCTAAGTCATTAGTATCCATAGGGTTGAAACCACTACACATTTAGTATTCTACTATTGCAAACCTGATGAGATAGTAAAATACATTTGTTTGTCCGGATCGTAGACATGGAATAAGGAAATTAATTTTAAAATGAGTCAAAATTTCAGTAAAACTTTTTAATTCATTTTATTTTATTTTCATTGGTGTTAGACCTTTATTTCTATATTTAGCGGACATAAAACGCGCACCAGTACCACCTCCTTTGTTTTGGTTAGCCAGGGAAAGTTATAAATCATTACAAACAAGCATTATCAATTACAAGCAAGCATAATCAATTACAAGCAAGTATTATCAATTACAAGCAAGTTTAGGAGAGGGGGGGAGGGGATGTCAGAAGAGGTTCCACCCAAAAATCGTCCTGACCGAATTAACGTCAGGAAGAAGATAAAAGAACCAAGGCAGTTTTTCTTTGGAACATTATTCGTAATAGGACATACAAGTCTTCGGATAGTGGAAACCTTCTAGGTAGAAGTGAAAAGTCAAACAAAAGTCATAGGTTCGAGAACCTATAAGTCCGTTCCACAGTGAAATCAATAAATGTAACTTTTGCTTAACTTGTTTTTTTTTCGTTATGTTAAACTAAATTTGTCCAAGTTATTAAGATAATATAGATTTACATCTTTACCATACACATTTTTCTGTTTGTTTGTTCTGTTCTTCTTAAAGACAAATCGTTTAAATTATATTTAGTCTTGTTTGCATATTAGTTTTATTTAAACAGTACTTTCCTTAAACAAATACCCAAATTTACCACAACCAAAAAAAATATGCGGAAAGTTCTATCTAAAATTAAAACAATGCTCATTACAATCTTCGATAACAAAGGACTTGTCCACAGGGAATTCATCCCAACTGGACAGACAATTACTGGCAAACATTATCTCGAAGTTTTGAAGTGTTTTATGGTTAGAAGCCGTTGTATTCGACCCAAATATATGTTAGTGATCCTGGTAACTGTTGCACGATCATGCATCGAGCCATACCTCACTCATAGTTCGTCAAAATGAGCTAGTACACGCATTTGAATCACCGTTGAATCGCTGTAACAAGTATAAAAAAGTGAAATAGAATATTTTGAATAAAAAAATTGAAAACTATTTAGATTTCTTGTTTCAATGATTTTCTCACAACCTGTCTCGAAAATTATTTGTCGCGCTGTGTACAGTATCTGCCTACTTTTCAGCGTCTATACTATCGAATAAGTATCGGGCAATTGTAACAAGATTAGTTATTCCAGATCGCTTAGCAACGAAGCCTTGTTGGTTAACTAAAATCCAGAAAATTCTCAAAAACTTTAGCAAAATTATTTAATGACGCCATAGAACAGTAATTGGAAATAATATACTTCTTGCCTTTCAAACATACGTACCAACTTGGTAATTTTCTATACAGATGGGAAGGTAGAGCAAAGGCTAAACATGTAACAGAGAGGAGAAATAAAAATATGGGTATAAATCCTAACAACAAACAATTTAGTTGCATATAGCATGTCCGTTTCAGTCACAGCAAAGAGATTGACCATATTAGCGTCTAGAGAAATCGAAGCAGCAGCCATCGGAGTTAACGAAGATAGAAGATACACCGTTTGGAAAAACATTCGAAAAGCGTTCACTATGTGTAAGTTTAACTTTCTTTAATTTTTTTTCTTTCTCGTTATAACTTTTGCGGAGATTTTGTCTAATCTAATTCATGCAAATTTAATTCGACTTTTGAATTTTTTCCCGTCCAAATTCATTACTGTATAATTGAAACCATCCCTCCCTCTTTCATATTAAACAATTAACTTTACTAATCTAAACACAGAATAGATTAGCATAAATCTGAATTTAGCAACAACGCCATCTCCGCTGCTACCAAACAGTAAGTGATATATAAACATGATAAAAACACCTGGCAGGATGCAAATGAAGAACCACAAGATTCGCCCGCGTTAGGTAAACTGCGATGGGCAGAAGTCGATTAGGAGAGATTTGTTTGAAGCTGCGTGGGATTTGGTTGGCATTAAAAAAAAGGGGATTAGGGCCGGAAAAAATTGGATTTGGGAAAAGGAAAAACTACGCGGGATTAAATTAATTAATTTAGTTTAATACCTAAGCACCCCCTTTTGCGGCTATAAGGAGATGGGAAAGAGAAGCAGAACGTGAAAATAAAATGATTTCAATTAGAACGAGTGGAATGGGAGTGGAATGCTTTTATTTCTTTTATATTTGATGAAGAAAGCTGGAACGTTTTTAATTAAACAAACGCGTAGGAAGACCGGCGTGATTTTTTTTCGATCTACCTCTTGGATTCATGAAATATCAATGTCAAACGTTAATTAACTTTTCATGAATCTTACGAAAGTAACTTTAAATTCTTAGAAAGTAAAGGCAATATTTTTTCGTTAAGTAAATTTTTTTCGACGTTTTTCCAGTTTTAATAAACATTTTGTATTAATAATAGAATTAAACGATTTAGGTCAGAACAAAACCATCGAGCACATAAATGGTGCACCAGAAATAGTCGACTTAAAAAAATCGCCTCAATATCTAAAAATGTTAATTAACTGAGTATCTTCTATCAGAACGTTCGTGGGTTACTTTTATGGTTTGGTTTGGTCTTTGCTTGCCTACTGATATCACGTTAGCTACATATTATCAGCATACTGGGTTCTTTTCTTATCATTACACATATCCTATGTCTAACTTTAAAAAGATAACTGTCAATGAGTTAGCCGGATAGTAGGCAACCAGTCATACACTCAAACAAGCGATAACCGTGAGGTCCTAGCAAAGCTAGTTACCAGTGCTACCACAGACCCTTCTTAATGCACATAAAATAACTATTCTGCAAATTTGATGAAGACATTATTTTATTCTAACAATTAATTAAGACAAACAAAGCAATATAACAAAAATGAAACCTAATTTTACTATAATTTTTCAAAGTCTTCTCCAAGATATTTCGAGTAAATTTTGGGTTTATTCCATCACATGCAGTATGTATACGGTCTTCCAGTTCGTCCAAGTTACGTATTTGCACATTATAAACTTTACTTTTCAGGTAACCCTAAAGGAAGAAATCATTTGGAGATAAATTGGATGATCTTGGGGGGGCACGGTATGGGGCTAAACCTGCCAATCTACCGCCTTTGAAGTGCGTCATTCAAAGAATTCCTGACGGCGCTTGTAGAATGTAGCGTAGCCCCATCCATTTGGAACCAAGGTTCATCAATACCCAGTATCTTAATTGATAGAATGATGTGGTCTCGCAACAGATTTGGATATTTTGTTGCAGTGAGGTTACAGTCAATAGAAAATGGGCGAATAAGTCAAGTCGCTTATTATTGCAATCCAGACATTGATTTCTTAAGGGTGCTGTGTTCGGGTCAGGTTTTCAGCGTGAGGATTTCTAAGGGAACAATATCTAACTGATATTGCTTGCAATATCTATCTAATGGAAATGAAATTTGGTATTTTTCAATGGATAAATGTTGGATATTGACAGGAAGTTCTGCGAGTTGACCATTTACGGGAAATGTAGCTTCATCGGTAAAAATTATCTTGTTTAAGATTTCTTCATTTTCATTTAACATATTAAACAATATTTCGCAAAAATTAGTTCGCTTTACTTTGTCTTCTTCGAAAAGTTTTTGATGGGTTGATATCTTGTATGGATTATAATTATTTTTTTCAAGGTTTTGTACACCGAACTATGCGCTCCCCAAAATACCTAGCCACATTTAAAAGCACAGACCGTTCCTGTACATAACACAGGATATTCAACTTCATGTCTTTTGTTAAACCGTGTCTCGCTTTATTTCTTCTTTTGTTTGAAGTTAGAAGACAGCCATCTTCCTTGAATTTGTTAAAAATGTTTAGAATTGTTTTCGTACAAGGTATACGTTCGTCCGAAAAACTAATTGAAAACATGTCTCTAACTGTCCTTAAACTATTATTCTTCTGATACCATATTATCAATTCCACCTTTTCATCTTTGTTGTACTTTCTAATTGTTTATGTTAGTTATCTACCTTTTAATAAAATATATTTAATTCAAGATTCATATATGAATAGAAAATCAGTAATACTTATCACATAAGTTTTTTTTTTCTCCAGGGCAACCTAATATACAGGTAAATCCATCACGGTGTATAACTGGTTGCCTCTAATGCATTTACCTTTTACCTTTCAAAGTTAAACTTAGGAAAAATGTATGTGCAACGATAGAAAAGAGCTTGGGACGATGATAGTATGTAGCCAACGTGATATCAGTAGGCAAGTAAACACCACCAAAGATGTATGCGTTGTTATGGGTTTTTTATTAATACGCTCTCCAAAAACACAATTTTACATTGCCGATGATTATAACATCTCGTGGCATGGCGTAATGATGATACTGGTTTACCTCCTATTTCTACTAGAATTACTTCGTTTGAGACGTAGGTTTGCAACTCTATATATGTCTCTGGACTTGTTTTGAATGATTATATTAGATTTACTTTTTTGCTCCTTATGTTAATATTTGTGTTATGGATGATGAAATTGATTTGGTGCCAACTGATCTTCATCTTTCTTTGTTGATTATATAGGTTTCATTGAGTGAAGACGTAATTTGTTTCGCTATCGACTCCGGTTAGAGATATAATTTTAGAAAAGCACCTTATCAATTAATTAATGATTTTCTCTGTTGATTTAATTGATTTGAAGTATTTAGTGCTTATGATATTTTCCAATTTGTAAACGTCTTTTATTCTATTTTGACCGATGTATATGGAAGGTTTATACCTAAGTATTATGTATGCAATAGTAACTACACGGTTTGGTTCCTTCATGGCATTAAGCGACTCGTTAAGGACTTAACATTGTTTTTTGTGTTTTGTAAGTTTTTTACTATTATGTATTTTATCTTCTTTGCATTATTATTTTCATTTAGAATATTATTTTATTTTCATTTTTATATTTATTTATTTTCATTCTTATATTTATTTATTTTGCTCTCTTATATCCAATTTTATTTTAATATGTATGTACATTACGCATTGTATATGTATGCAAGCCAGCCATTCGCATTACGCTAGCTAAAACTGCCTAATTAGAAATCATTCACTGCAACGTCGTCGGAAATGTAATGGGAGTTTTCTTAAAATTTAAGGTACACAAGCATAGGCAGTCGTCTCCCGCGCGACGGTTGAGGTATTAGCGATCGTGCACTCTCGGTCACCTTTCGTGCCTCGTCGTAACGTGTACAGTAACGTCGTCGTAAGATTATTAGAGATTTCTAAGATTTCTAGTTTTGGCGGGAATCGTCGAGGACGTTGTCTATACATTTATTTCTGGCGGGAGTCATTTGGTAACGTCGTCGGACCACATGTATAGATTTTTAATAAGTATAAATTCTCGATTTTCTATCATCGTACGTCGAGGCTACTGTATCCATTGTCGTCTATACATATTTTAGTCTTCAGTTAAGTTTGCGTCGGAAATTATTTTGGTGAGATTGTCGGCGCGCATGTATAGACCTCCTCCACAAGTACGATCACTCCGCTTCTTGCTGACGGTCGTTGCGGCCGCAGCGCCCGTTGTCTTTTGTACGTTTGTTCGGTCCTTGTCGTATCGGGACTTAGAAATTTTTCATTTAGTGCTCGTCGTAGCGGACGAGTGTCACGGACCAGTTTTCTTATGTAATGTCGGCATCATCGCTCCGTTTTACTTGTCGGTGCGCAGTTCGCTACATTTGCTGGTTACTGGATTTTTCCTTCTTTGGGGGGCAGTAGTATAGAGCTAAAGATTGCACATAGCGTAATATTTCAAACGAGAACGCCTGGGTAGCTGTGACATTACTTTTGTATTGAGATCGGCTATTATCGCTACTGTCGCCCTCGACTAGGTGTTCAAGCTCTAAGAGATAGGGTGGGTTCCCCTATAAATGTGAATATAACAAACGTATTTGGTCAAGTACAAATACATGCCAATAATACAGGGCCAAGTCCCTTAGGCAAATTTTAAAACAAGGAAAGTATATTAGGCTCGGAAAGAGGACATATAAATAAGCATAGCACCGAGGTGCGCTTATAAATTAAGAAATAAATAGAGTTGGCTCCCCTATAAAAGGTAGTGGTGCATGCGAACAGATAGAGGCATTAGTACATGCCTCTAACAAAGCTTCAGCGGAAGCATATAAGAGTTTAACCTTTTAAACAGAATTAAGACATGGCTTTGCAACGTACATGCTGAGGCATTACTTTATGTTGCTACCAATGAAAATACATATACAATTGCTAATGTACATTACATGTATAAGAGAGCTCGAATAACTGCAATTATTGCAAATCTATATATCTTACGTACATCGTACATGTACATAGGCAAGAGTGGAAACCGTGTAACCATTTCATTTTTTTAAATATATGTTTTTGCGCATGCGCATTGAGTTTCACTATACAACCTCTCCTCTAGTAAATAAGCGAACATACTCTACAAGTAAGTATTGGTCAAGTAATTTAGGAAATTACTAGCAGGCTACAGCGGCGTTGTTCTTCAAACCAGGAGAACGTAACATTGGTCCTTCGAGCCGGATCTTAGCCTTGTCTCGATAGAAATTAAATTTCCCGTCTAACAAAATGGACGATCTATCTTCGTTGAAAGCGCACAGAAGGCAAATTAAGACCTCGCTAACAAGAGCAGGCAAGTTTTTAGACAAACACGATGCTACTACACAACTTGACCAATTACAAGTTCGCTATGAAAAGTTTACTTGCTGTACGATGAATTCGACAGAATTCAAGGCAGAAATAGAAATACTAGATGAAAATGAGATAGACGCAGACGAACGCGAAGAATTTGAAGAGAAATACTGACTTTTGAAACTCGCTTTAGAAAAGCTCTAACTGCAAGCGGCAATTTGAATCAACAGAAAACTGAGGTTTCCACTCCCGATATAATAAAGCTGCCGAGAATAGACTTGCCAAAATTTTCGGGTAATTACGAAGATTGGCTACCGTTTTACGATATATTCAGCTCTCTTATACACAGCAACAGTAATGTACCAGCAGTACAGAAGCTGCACTATTTAAAAGCATGTTTAAAAGGAGAAGCGGCAAATATCCTGCATTCGCTAGAGACGTCTGCAGATAACTACGAAAACGCCTGGCAAATGTTACAAAGACAGATATTGCAATAAACGAGTTATTATGCAGAAGCACATAACCGCTATCCTTGATCTCCTTCTGCGACAAAAGAGAATGTGAGCATGCTACGTCGAATTTTTGGATGGCATTTTAAAGCATACTAGGGCTTTAACCGCTTTGAAACGGCCCACAGAACATTGGGATGATCTACTTATCGTTATCGTCGCCAAAAAACTAGATGCACAAACGCTAAAAGACTGGGAGACAGGGATACAGACAACAGAAATACCGACATTTAAGGAGATGGTCAGTTTTCTAACGCAGAAATGTCAAACACTAGAGGCTATCGCTAAATCAGCCGGCACGCATTCTCAGAAAGCAACCATCAATGTGGTAACGAAAAAGCCACCGTCGAATACACATAAAACATACATCACTACATGTTTATTTTGCAAAGGCAAACACATGATACACCAATGCGAGAAGTTCCTCGCACTAGTACCAAAGAAACGTTTCGAGGAGGCCAAATCGAAACAGCTATGTTTTAATTGCTTGAAAGCTAGGCACAAAGATAACAAGTGTCCGTCAAACTATAGTTGTAGAATATGTCGCAGGAGGCATCATTCCGTCTTACACATTAGCGGAAGAAACGATGAAGCTCAACGCAGCCGACCTGGCTCTCCACAGCCGGAATGCTCCACTTCTGTTACAAGTCATAGTTGTAATACTAAGTGCCACGTATTGCTATCAACAGCCGTTGTGAATGTTCTGGATCGCAGAGGACACTCTCGAAGATGTCGAGTATTATTGGATTGCGGATCCCAATCCAATCTAATAACTAAACGAATGGCTGATAGTCTTGGTTTTAGGCAAACACCCGCTAATGTAGCATTAGCAGGCATCACACGTACGAAAACACAGATTACACGAGCAGTAGACGTATCCATTAAATCAAGATGTACTGGATTCCAAACAAAGCTAAATTGCCTCATATTAAATAAGATTACCGATCGTTTGCCTCTTGTTTCAGTATCACGAAGAAACGTTAAGATACCAAATAATATTAAGCTTGCGGACCCGCAGTTTAATACTTCCGCCGATATAGACATGCTAATTGGTGTAGAATTATTCTACAAACTACTTTGTGTTGGCCAAATAAAACCTACTCCAAATGGGCCTTGTTTGCAGAAAACTTTATTAGGCTGGATTGTTTCTGGCAAAATACCGACGCCACGATCGTAAAATTTAACAACCTGCCATATCAGTACAATGTCGAAGGTGAATAACAATATCAACAAGTCTTGTAAAATAGAAACGATACCAGAGCGACATATAGTCTCCGCAAAAGAGAACAGCTCGGAACGACACATTCATGCCACAACACAAAGAGATTTTTATGTAGACGATCTCTTAACTGGACCTCAAACAATTAATCAAGCCTTAAAATCTGTTAAAATTCATCCGACTAAAATAACCGGAAATGCATCATTAAATTATGAAAAAATAAATACCCTTCCCTTACAAACGGAAGGTATTTTGAACTCTCGACCTATTACACCGATCTCTAACGATTCCAACAATTTATCATTTTTAACTCCTTCGCATTTCCTAACTGGCGTTCCTATTGCTACTATCCCTGAACCAAATTTGTCACATTTAAGTCAACTTCAACTAAGAAATAAATGGCAATCAAATCAGGGATTGGATATCGCTCCCGGCAACTTAGTCCTTGTACGTGAGGACTCTAGCATCCCGTGCAGTTGGTTAATGGGACGAGTACTTGAAGTGTTTCCAGGCAAAGATGGTATTGTACGCGCTGCCAGCGTGCAAACTCCCTGTGGGATAATGCAGCGACCCGCTGCAAAGCTGTGTGTGCTGCCCCTCTAGCAGCGACAGAAGACAGCCTTCTCCAAATCACCACACCGAAGAAGAGACTGAAATGTGCAGTGTTGTGCTAGTGCGCGATTGTTGTTCTCACCCAGTGCACCAATTTCCCTCCAAAATAGACTAAAGACATTAAAAAACACTTTTCGTAGTGCATGTTGAAGATGGTCCCTTCATGGGGCCGGTATGTTAAGGACTTAACATTGTTTTTTGTGTTTTGTAAGTTTTTACTATTATGTATTTTATCTTCTTTGCATTATTATTTTCATTTAGAATATTATTTTATTTTTATTTTTATATTTATTTATTTTCATTCTTATATTTATTTATTTTGCTCTCTTATATCCAATTTTATTTTAATATGTATGTACATTACGCATTGTATGTATGCAAGCCAGCCATTCGCATTACGCTAGCTAAAACTGCCTAATTAGAAATCATTCACTGCAACGTCGTCGGAAATGTAATGGGAGTTTTCTTAAAATTTAAGGTACACAAGCATAGGCAGTCGTCTCCCGCGCGACGGTTGAGGTATTAGCGATCGTGCACTCTCGGTCACCTTTCGTGCCTCGTCGTAACGTGTACAGTAACGTCGTCGTAAGATTATTAGAGATTTCTAAGATTTCTAGTTTTGGCGGGAATCGTCGAGGACGTTGTCTATACATTTATTTCTGGCGGAGTCATTTGGTAACGTCGTCGGACCACATGTATAGATTTTTAATAAGTATAAATTCTCGATTTTCTATCATCGTACGTCGAGGCTACTGTGTCCATTGTCGTCTATACATATTTTTAGTCTTCAGTTAAGTTTGCGTCGGAAATTATTTTGGTGAGATTGTCGGCGCGCATGTATAGACCTCCTCCACAAGTACGATCACTCCGCTTCTTGCTGACGGTCGTTGCGGCCGCAGCGCCCGTTGTCTTTGTACGTTTGTTCGGTCCTTGTCGTATCGGGACTTGAAATTTTTCATTTAGTTGCTCGTCGTAGCGGACGAGTGTCACGGACCAGTTTTCTTATGTAATGTCGGCATCATCGCTCCGTTTTACTTGTCGGTGCGCAGGTTCGCACATTTGCTGGTTACTGGATTTTTCCTTCTTTGGGGGCAGTAGTATAGAGCTAAAGATTGCACATAGCGTAATATTTCAAACGAGAACGCCTGGGTAGCTGTGACATTACTTTTGTATTGAGATCGGCTATTATCGCTACTGTCGCCCTCGACCAGGCGTTCAAGCTCTAAGAGATAGGGTGGGTTCCTCTATAAATGTGAATATAACAAACGTATTTGGTCAAGTACAAATACATGCCAATAATACAGGGCCAAGTCCTTGGAGGCAAATTTAAAACAAGGAAAGTATATTAGGCTCCCGGAAAGGACATATAAATAAGCATAGCACCGAGGTGCGCTTATAAATTTAAGAAATAAATGAGTTGGCTCCCCTATAAAAGGTAGTGGTGCATGCCGAACAGATAGAGGCATTAGTACATGCCTCTAACAAAGCTTCAGCGGAAGCATATAAGAGTTTAACCTTTTAAACAGAATTAAGACATGGCTTTGCAACGTACATGCTGAGGCATTACTTTATGTTGCTACCAATGAAAATACATATACAATTGCTAATGTACATTACATGTATAAGAGAGTTCGAATAACTGCAATTATTGCAAATCTATATATCTTACGTACATCGTACATGTACATAGGCAAGAGTGGAAACCGTGTAACCATTTCATTTTTTTAAATATATTTTTTTGCGCATGCGCATTGAGTTTCACTATACAACCTCTCCTCTAGTAAATAAGCGAACATACTCTACAAGTAAGTATTGGTCAAGTAATTTAGGAAATTACGAGCAGGCTACAGCGGCGTTGTTCTTCAAACCAGGAGAACGTAACACGACTACTGCAGGAGAAAAATAATTAATTTAGAAAATATAGGAAAAACGGTAATAATGTATTGTATTATAACATCTATAAAAGCTTTTGAGCCTTATCTAAGTCTAGTACTACTAATAATTACAACCGTTAACTCTCGCCTACAAAAAACAATATGAACGGAAATCCCAAAACTTTTTGGAACTTTATAAACACTAAACGCAAAACTAATGGTTTACCTAAAACAATGTTTTATAATTATGATTCCATCTGTGACTTGAAAATTATCTGTAACATGTTTGCTGACTATTTCCAGTCCATCTACTGTGATTGCTCCTACAATGGACCTAATTTTAATTCACTGCAGTACCATATTTTGGTTATACTCAATAAAATAGATATTAATTCTGATACGAATACGATATTAGAATTAATATAATTAAGTTTCCTACCTAACTAATTTTCTTCGGGACCTTCTTATTTCTTAAAATACTTTAGCCCATATTTATCACTGCCTATCTCGTTACTTTTTAATTTATCCTTTTTCAACAAGTATTGTTTCCCATCAGTGGAAGCCTGTTTCTCTTTTGCCCTTGTAAAAGTTAGGCGATCATATTTTTGTAACCTTACCCGCTTTCAGAAAACTGTTGGAGTCAATTGTTACTGATGAAATAATATGTACCTTCGATGGTTATATAATTCCGGAGCAACATAGTTTTATTCATGATAGAAGCACTGAATTGATTCTATGTCCACTGATTTTAGCAAAACCTTTGATCTAGTTGATCATCACCTGTTACTATGAAAGTTGCACGCTTATGGAATTACAGGAGTGCTTTTGGCTTGGTTCAAATCTTATCTGTCTAACCGCAGTCAAGTTGCGGGCTTGGGAATTTCATTAAATCGAATCCGAGTGATCTCCGATGTACCACAGGATAGTCATCTGGGTTCCATTTTATTTCTATTTTTACAAGTGACATCAAATATCTAGATTTCGCAATAAAAGTATTTCCTTCTATCTCTTCTGCAACGGATGTTGAACATAGTTAAACGTAAAACCATTTTATTCTCAAAAAAGAGGACTAAATTAAGGATTTGGGTGTACTCTTTGCTCGATCCTTGAATTTTAATCTGCATATCAACGACATGCCGTGTAGAGCAATTAAGTTCATTTCAGTTTCATTAATCGGAAATCCTACGGCTTTAAGAATGTTTGAAGTTTTTATATCTATCTTCTAAAGTTTGGTGCACTCTATTTTTGAATACTGTTCTACGGCGTGGAGTCTATATTTAGCCTTTTACTCAAATAAAATAAAGAGAGTGCAAAGAAGCTGTTGACTTTGCCAATGTTTTGCTTTCAGTTGCATTGAACTTCTTTCCAGCTGCTGCATGTCGTATCGCTTCGAGAAGAATTCTTCTTACCTAACTTCGAAAAAGGTTTGTCAATAGTATCTTGTATAAACGCTGTCTGTTCGTCATAAAATTTCCCTACTCAAACTGGGGTATATGTAAATGTTTACGTAACATAATAAATTGTCCTGATCGACTTACTCAATTCTACTGTCGTATACCTGGAATGCATATGGGATTCAAATGCCCGGTATATTTGATTGTAAGGAAGCTGAACAGTCTTCCTAATAGTATAAGGGTTTTTGAATTAACTTATAAGTAATTTACCACCCGAATTCTAGCTAAATTAATTTTTTTTTAGTATCGATAACTTTTGTTATCGATGTGACTGTCTGTCTTGATGTTTTAGCTTGTAGATTTATTTGTGAACCTTTTTGTGTCGGTTTATTTTTAATGCTTGCGTTATCTGAATTTACGGGGGTGTTTTAGAATACATAATGTTAGTTCTCGAACTTCTTCCTTAAAGTTCTTGATTTCTGATTTGAAAGTTTGTGTGAGACTAGTAGCGTAGTCACTTTTCTTTAATTCTGTTAGTCTATATTGTTAAGTGGACACATGACATGAGATAGTTTTCTCATATTTACCTTTGAACCAAATATAATCGTAGTAGGGGCTGATACTATTTTCGCATATCTAACACTCGATAGCCGTGTTGAATACTGAATATCACAGTTTCGAATAGAAACAGACGATGAAGCCATATACTCGGCGAATAATTGGTCTATACTCTTCTTAAGATCGCATCTGTTAATTTGTTTTAGGAAGTTTTACGTTGGTAACATTGATAAATTGAATTTTGTTCTAGGGCCAGGATCCTTTCACGCTAAACTTTTATTAACTTTTCGATAAGATTTCTCCTACATCGTTACGAGGACCCGGGGAAAGTGATAGATTCCTATTAGAAACTTTCGATGTTTTCCGCTTAGTGTAGCAAATTTGTCGGAAACTGGAAAGCTTTCTGCTGAAAGGTAAAACTTAACACTACCGTTTTCGAGGATTACGAGGGTTGTCTTTTAAGTCTTGCATATAGAGCTGGAATAAAACAGTAGATAGTTTTTAGAGACTTTATTGTTTTTCGAAGTACTCTTGACGAAGATTAATCCATTTTAGAGGCAGTTACTCCACTCGTTGTTTGGTACAGACACAATTGCATTTTTGAATGCATCGACTGCTCCTTCTGACAATTGGAACCTTTGGCCACGTAGTCCGTTCTTGATTTTCGGAAAGGCAAATAAATCGTTGGAACTTAGATCCGGACTGTACGGAAGATGGTCTAACAATTCGACGTTTTGTTGCGTTAAAAATTCAATTGTGTTGCGTGTTTTGTGCGAACTTGCATTATCTTGGTGGAGGATGATTCGTCGTTCGAGATTGAGTTTTCGAAGCTCCGGGATGACTTGCGGCAAACAAATGGTTGTATACCAATTGGCAGTAATAGTCCTTTGATCTTACAGAGGAATTGTTGCTATATGACTTGCCTTCAAGACAAATGTCGTGATCATCTTTTTTCAGACTCTTCGAGAGCGGATGACTTTTGAGAGGTTTTCTTCACTTTGGAACACCCAACCAGAGGACTTTCTGGTTCGTACGAGTAGATCCAAGATTCATCTTCATTACCACTGATGATATTGTACACTGTTTTAGTTTCCGGCGTTGAAGTGGTCTAGAGTTTTAGACAACAATTCGCTCTAGCTGCTTTTTGTTCCTCGGTTAACAGATGTGGTATTTAACGGTCAACTATTTTTTTTGCACACAATTCTTCGTGCAAAATTGTTTTGGATTGGAATCTTGGAAATCCCCAATGATGTCGACACATGTCGATTTTCATTGATTTTGCGCACAGCATCAGCGTTTTCCTGAGTGACTGCCGTTTTTGATGCACTTGCTCTTGTATCATCGCTAAGACGTTTGAATTCTCCATACCAATGAGAAATTGTTGGCTGATGTGGCACCTCATTGTCGAAAACAGAAGCCAAGTCGGCGAGGCATTCTTGTTGAGAAAATTGTCTTCAAAAATTATAAAGAAGTATTGCGCGAAAATGTTCTCAGTTTAATTCTATTTTTCAACTAACTTGTCAATTATGGCAGTTCGTTGTAGCTACAGCACTACATGTATTACGCTGAAACTTTGGACGTAAGTTAACCAAAGATGGAGGTTAATTTTTAATACTGATGTTTGATTCGTGGCGCCCTCTATGTCCGAGTATGTAAAACTTAAAAGGCACCCCTTGTCTAATGGCACCCATTTTATGGTAAACTGGTGAATCGTACTTAAGATAATTAATGGTGTTCAAATTTTAGGTAAATATCTTTTTATTAGGGATATATATGTAATTTTTGAAATATATTCGAATTACACTGATATAATAAGATTAAAGGTATTACATGTTTCTAAATTTGTGGCTATAGCTATAATTATAATAGAATAGATGTGAAGTTGGCAAAGTGACCGTTGTAGCGTTGATTATTGTTGTTGTAGTTATTATATTTTCAGTATTGTTTACTAATTTAAATGAAACATTAAAATAGGTGTATGAATCTTTACTTACAGTAGAGTGAAGGGTAAAAAAGTATAAAAAAATTGCTAATTTAAAAATATGTACATGGCATGAATTTCAAAGCATATTTAAAAGGGAAATTAAAGTATAGAGTTGGAAACAAAGGTACATAAAAGATCTTCGTACAACAATGTGGTAAAAGCAAAATTACGAACATATTTTAACTCATTCCTAAGCCTGCAATCCAGAACTCTTTACCTCGAATAAGAGGCAAACGATATCCCCCACCAACAACTGGCCGACTAAAATTCTTTACAAATGAAAAATATTTTCGCAAACTTCGTTCAACAATTTCGCAGCTATGAAGTGGGATACAAAAGAACCAATATAAACTATTCAAGCATTCTCACTGTAAACGGCTTCGATTAAACATATACAGACGCAATAAGAAGCAAAAAATACTGGCAACTCCAATTTAGCGAAAATTGAAACTTTGTCAATATAAAGAGTGGCACGGAAAAACGAGAAATTTTGAATACGGTAATGGCAGTCCTGTAGAATTGTTAGAAAGATGGGAGTAATATCCGATTGCGCACAACTACATTTAATAATCATGAACCAGTGGGTAGGTTCACAACGTGCATTTGTTTTCAAGGCATTTTAGAAAAATGGTGTCAATGTGACGCCTGATCAACTGGCATACCTACGTCATTACAATATAGAATGCCATGGCTGTGTTCCATCTTGTCAGGCAATCAATACATGGGTTGGGAATTTTGGGGACGGGTTCAGCTCTAAAAAGATTTAAACCGGATATACGCCCGTCTAATACTTCACAGTAATTAGAAGTTTCACCCTGACAAAGTCCAAGTTGTGCGGGAACTGCAACCATTAGACTACGAGATGTGACAACAATTCCGTGAGTTAACGATTGAAAAGATTATTGACGATCACAATCTCATTAATAACCTTATCATATCGAGTAAGGCTCACATTCATCTGAACGGATATGTCAACAAACAGAATTGCGGATATGGGGCAACTGACAACCCTCACTAATTGCGCGAACAACTATTACATAGCAAAAGGTTACAGTGTGGTGTGCCGTATCAACGCGAGGTGTGATTGGGCCTTGCGTCTTCGAGGATGACAGTGGTAATACACGGCATTAACGTCTGAACGATATGCTAATATGCTTGGAATTGTTGTTGTTGATCAACTTCAAGATTTTCCCGCAAGATAGAGCTACTGCCCGGGCGTCAAAGGCAACCGTGTGACAACTTTTCTGCAACCACGTAATTTTACGGTTTGGTGACATTTATTGACCTCGAAGATCACCAGATTCGTCGGTGTGCGATTTTTTTATTGAACAATCTCAAAAATAAAATGTACTACACTCCCCCCATAACAATCGTTGAGTTGAAGAAGGAAATTCGAGAATAAATTAGTGTAATACTCATATCGCACTGTTTTTATTTTAATTATTTATTTTTATTTTTGTGGAACACTTAATGGCATATAATTTTTTATTTCCTATAAAAATAGAACTTTGAAATTCATTTGTTTTACTTCAGTGAGGGTTCATTCATTTTTCGTTTCTGTGCACCGCCCTGTATTTCGCACTATCCTCAAAATTGGTTTGCCAGTGCATTTTTCTAATCTTTTTACTAACTGATAATGAGAATGGCGGTTGAATTGCTGAAACAAGGATTAAACCTATTACTCATACCAATAGAAATTGGTACGAGTAATAGGTTTAATACAAGAATGTAATGATTTAAACTATATGAATGCTTTGCGTTTGCACAAAGACTCCTTGATGTCATTCTTGATCAATCTCATGCGCGACTTATGCAAAACATTAATTTGATGTTCATTCTAATTTTCCAACGATAAACATGTAATTTATTTCCGTTAAAAGCTTGACAATTAGCCACAAACCATGTGAACTGAACGGATGGTAAAAGATTTAATGGCAGATTCACAATGGTGAACATTTAAAAAGCAAAGGAAAAATAGGCAGCCCCTTGTACGCTGAAGCACCTAAATCAAATTTACAAAACAATATAGTATGATTTGCACCTTTTATCAAAGGTATATTGTGGATTACGACCGGTTGTACTCAATCAATATTTCCCAAAATGGAAACCTTTTTTCATAAAAGAACACATCCAAACAATATATGAAATTTCCTATAGTAAAAGAAATATTTTTCTTTTACAAAGAATATAAATCTTTAAAATAACCAAGCCGAGCTTTGGAAAACTTTTTATTTTACTTCGGCTGGTAGCACTTGAATTTACCATCTTGAAATATTGCACTTAAACATAAAATCAACACGCCAGCGAAACAAAAAGAGGCATCGCGGGCCTTTAACTATTGATTTTCGAAATATCCGCCGGCAATTTCAATATTTTGAGTGGCCATATTGCGGTAGGATAGAGGAAAGGTCACCTCCTGAAAGTAAAACAGAACGGCCTCGAGAGAATATACGAAACAATGTCTGCATCGACTTCGGAGAAGTATTAATATTTATTAGGTTAAAAAGCTGCAAAAACGCAAACTGGCAAAATTGAATTTAGAAGGAAATTATTTGAGATTGTATTTACAGGATTTATATCGTATAAAAGATGGTGTTAATATAAGAGTTTAGAATGTATAAACGGAATACGGTACTGGATAGTAACTGCGCTTACATTTTAAAACTATATATTAGCAAAGTATTTTCCTTGCGTGCAGTACGTCTGTAGTCTTTCATTGTCCAAGTTAAGTATTTATTTTTCGCGTAACCCCAAAGAAAATAATCGTTTAGAGACAAATCGTTTCATTCTGGGGGTCATGGTATGGGGGTAAACCTGCCTATATAATGCTCAATTTGTAACCAAGGTTCATCAACATTTAGTATCTCAGTTAATTGAATAATTTGATCTCATGGCAAATCCAGAAATTTTATTGCGGTAAGATTTCGTTCAATAAAACTGACATGAGCATGAGGATTTATATGGATTCATTGAAAGGAAATTTAATGTTTTTCAATGGATAAATGTGGGATATAAACCGCAAGTTTTGTGATTTGACCCCAATACTGATAGTTTGCTTTTCTGTATCGCTTATATTTGAATTCTTTCAGGTGTTTGTACATCAAACTGTACAATACCTCAAAATCTCTAGTTATATCAAAAAGCGATTCTATAGACCGTTTCTGTACATCACGTAGGATATTTAGTTTCTTCTATTAAAATGTGATTGGTTTCATTTCTTTTTTGTGGGAACACAATAATTTGATTTAGATTTGTTAATGTTAGTTTTATTTAAATTATACGCAACACATTTTATTATAACATGTAACAAGTAGAAATACACAAATACTTGTTCTGTTTATACGCCCGAGAATTAAGTTGGCAGAGAGAGAGAGAGAGAGAGAGAGGCAGCATTGCACAAAGGCGTCTCTATACAGTGTGTAAATATAGTGTAAATGATTAAAAGCGTTTGAATTTCCTGCCTTTTATTTTTTTAAACACCATCAGCCTTATTCACAGTCGGAAAGTTAGTAGGGTGTTAGTACGCTATTAGTTAGTACCCACTAAGACCCTACTAAGACGGCACTATCTTATCATATTCATAAACGTATATTTAGTGGCCACTATATAGTTAATATGATGTTAACAGGTAAAACGATGTGGCAACACAGAGATGGGCATGCGTAGTGTATAGAAATGTTTGAATTCAAACGGATTAGGTTAGAATTATCTTTGGCGCGCTTTTTTAAGAAGGAATATGTTATAGGTATAAAACGAAAACGTCTTTCGACAACCGTAATTTATATGAAAAATATATGTTAATTAAAATAATTTTAATGTTATAAATTATAAATTAATCAGGTTATCATGTGATAATAATATAATGGTAATAACAGTAATCTGCGCTTTTGTATCCTCGAGTAACTGTCTAACGAAAATAGGTTGCATCAGCATGAGATTCATAAATGAAACCTACGACAAGTGATTCAGCACAATTTGGACCTGTAGTGTTGTATTGCATAGCTAAGAACACCTGAGATCATTTGCTATTTATATATAATTTAATATTTGCACTAACTTACATCTTTAGGTTCATGTTTTTTGCAATTTTTGGTGCAGACACATCCAATTATGATTTGGTCCTAAATATGAATATAAAACTACAGGTAATTGTTTTAATTCACTTTTTACTGTGTACTGCATTGCTATCCAAGCTAGAAGTATCTTGTAAGGTAAAAATGCTTATTAATAAATGAATATCTGAAGATTCATATATTGCTGGACCTCGACCAACTTCATTGAAACGTCTTCTACCTTCATTCGCTGCTATTCTTCACTTACAGGTTTGATGTCTTTAAACCAGCATAAGTCAGTACAAAATTAAAGTGTACGAGTATTTGTGATTTTTGTAAGAAAAAACCACGACATGTATATTCTATTTAACAAAATTAAAAACTAATTTTACAAAAACCAAGCATTTTTTATGAGTTTTAAGTCAGTACTAGAATACCTATTTGTTATTGATGTACTACAATATAAATGTTTGAAGAATATTCATATCAGATAGACATTTTGTATATATTGTACCTCGTATCATGTTCTTATAAATGTGCTCCCATGCTCTAATTTTACTTTTTTTAATACAGTAATCTTCTTTTTGTTTTCAATTATCCGGATTCTAAAGAATCCTAATTAACGTGCCCTTCTCTAAATCATCCGTTTTGGGAACGCAGTCTTTTCGTCCAAAAATGATTTATTGTCAGTTACATCAACTATTTCCATCTTGCTGGCTAATTTAAAAGATATCTTTTGAAGGACAATCTCCGCATTCTAATTTTGCGCGGTTTTTATTTTGTAAGTTAGCTTTAAATGCCTTTTAAACAATCCCAACAGCGCTACTAAGATTTTAGTAGCCAACTAAAGTTAATAGGATCTTAGTAGCTACTAAATGCATCTATGAATACGAATTTTCTTAGTACCATCTTAGTAGCCACTAAGCCTAACTATGAATAAGGCTGCATATATCGTAGGCGTAACATAAAAATATTAGAAAGGCACCAGTTTTATTACGACTATTTCGTTGCTTGCTATACATACTAACAATACAATACAATACTATTAACATTACGATACACACTACCAAAGGACACTACTTATTATGGCTACATCTTATAGAAACGCCAACTTTCAGACAGAGAAAGAAGCACGGGTAATTCAAACACCTTTCAATCATTGTTGAACACAGTGTATATATTGTTCCTACTAAAGATGTCAACCCCTGCACATACAACCCACTGGGATACATTAAACTGAAAGCCTTATCACACAAGTACCTATTATAACAATTAAAAATAATTTTTGCACAAGGATAGAAAACATGTCTTGAATTATTATTTAGTTGGTGCCACGTTATCGTTGCCTTTTCATCTTTATTTTACGTATTTAATTTATTTAAAAAATTATCTCTCGATAAAATACAATTGAATAGATTGCTATAGATGATTTTTTTGTAAAATACTGAAGAAAGAAAACTACATACAGTAGTCACAGTGAAAATCCTCTCCATAACAACTCTATTTAAAAAATAAGTTTGGTTTATAACTGGTTGCGTTACTCTGTCGGTAGTGCATTGCCAATTTTCTTGTTAAAGTTACATAAGTTACATATAGGAAAAATATATGTGCAATAAAGAAAAAAAGGAAGCTAATAAACGGGATATGTCGAAGAAAAAGAAAGCTGCACTTCGAATTACCATTTATTGTCGAAATATTAATCTTTATTTACGTCACTTGCTACACATCAACCTAATATTGCACAAAGAAAAGTTATATATCAATAAAAGTGTGCTAGAGACCGCTACATAACAGGCCCTAATTCATTTTGGCCTTCATTTCCTTCGGAGCGACGTGAAATTGGATAAAACGGGAAAGATCTGCTAATTTTACACGATGCGTTTTAGCGGCGAAAATGGGTTATCTTCCTTTTGTATTTTAACCGAATAGCTTGTTCATTCGTGTGACATTTTATAATAAAGCATATACTTGTTAGAAACGGGTATACGGATTTATGTAATCAGGGTAAAAAACGTGATAATAAGTGAAAAAAATGTATTGCCATGCGCTGCCTCGAAAATGCTTTTTTTAAAATTAATTTATTGTAATTAGCGTCCTTTTCAAATCCGCAAAAAGCGCTTCTTGGATCAAAAAAGAGTTATGCTTACTAAGTTAGTTATATGCATATCTTATTACACAAATATCGGATGTTAAATAAATTGAAAATTAATGTATTACAAAAAGAACAAAATGACAAACAAAATTCTATTTTGCCTTATTCGGTACCGTCCGTTTAAATAAATAGATCATAAGTAGGTAAATACGCCCAATAATATAAGTCTTATCCGTATTAACATCCGTTTGTAATTAGTTCCCTTATTCAATTACCTACGGCGATATCACAGCTCTTTTTGCGTTTAAAAAACTTTCAAAACAGAAATCATTAATTTCATGGCAACAGTCAAGTACGCATGTGTCGTGAAGTTGTCCATTATTGGAGGTGGCAGCCTGCAGGCTCGACCAGTATCCCATCCCATTCTCCGGCTAATGTCAAATCGCTTTTCTGTTGCTTCAATAATAAAATTAAATACGTTTTCTTTTCGACGATCTAAACAAGATACACGCTTCGTAACCGCATGTTTAAAATAGAGGACGGTTATCCAGGTAATTATTCACTTTCTGCTATCGAAATCAATCTTGATTTTAGCGAAATTCGATTCCTGCAAATGTAATTCTATAAACATAACCTATAACTCGCAACAAATTCTACTTGAGATTTTCTCATTTTTTTAGATCTCAAAATGGACGACGAAGCCGTAATCGCAACTAACGATGATGCAAGTGAATGTAAAAGAGGCGCAGTTCACCTTGGGTATTGGCAAGACAACTATATCCCATATTTTATCAAACATAACCAACGTCGGGCTCCAGAGATCAATCGAGGTTATTACGCCCGTGTTAAGGGCGTTGAAAATATTATACACAAATTTTTGAGCAAGGCTGGAAGTAATGCACAGATTATTAACCTCGGTTCTGGTTTCGACACGCTTTATTGGCGTTTGAAGGATCAAGAGATTAAATTGTGTAACTTTGTCGAGATTGACTTTCCTGCAGTGACCTCAAAAAAGTGTTATTTGATTAAGCGGAACAAGCAGTTGCTTCAAAGAATTCACGAGAAAGATCAGGAGGTCAAGTTGAGCCCGACGGATATTCATGCTGGTCCTTATCATTGCATCGGGGTTGATTTACGTAATATCTCAGAGTTGGAGAATAAATTACACCAGGCTGAGGTTAGTTTCTCTTATCCAACGCTATTCATCGCTGAATGCGTTTTGGTCTACATCGAAAATGATTGCATTAATCGTCTGTTATCATGGATCGCAACAAAGTTCCCACAATGCTTATTCATCGTGTATGAGATGTGTAACATGAATGATACCTTTGGCAATGTCATGCTTGAAAATATGAGAGCACGTGGATGCAATCTCGCTGGGATATCTTCCTGTAAGAATCTCGAGACGCAACAGGGACGTTTCCTATTTAATAATTGGCTCGGATCGAAGGCATGGGATATGGTTTCTGTTTATTACTCTTTACCAACATCAGAAAGGCAGCGTATTGAGAAATTAGAATTTTTGGACGAGCAAGAATTGCTTATACAACTATTCCAGCATTACTGTATATGTCTTGGCTGGACGACACCCGAATTTGCTGATTGTGATTTCGAATAAATGTTTAAATATTGGTGAAAAGTGTGTTTTTTACGTACGGGGTGGTGATTTTTGATTTTATGTGCTTAACTGTTTTACCAATCGAAGGGAAATTGCAAGTGAATTTCAAGTACTGCATTATGGAGTTTTTGCTTTTCCACCAAGGTTTGTTTCTTTTTTATATTTCAAAGTCTCGTAGAAATCATCCTTAAAAATTTGCATATGTTTCAGTTCCATTTTTATTTTCTTTCATAGGCTTCGAGATATCCCTTTTTGGGGTTACATACTTCACTTATACACAGATTTAAACTTGTTTCATTGATAAAAAAAATCAAAATAAATATTCAAAACTACTTTGACTACTTGAGAAATACGAATCCTCCAAAATCACCACTCTGTATATATATATCTATTCTTATTGTCTAATGTATGTACATCAGAGTCAAAAATATATATATATATTTCCAAAAAATATCTGAATATATACCCGATATAAGAAAATAATGAAATTAAAAGATTTCAATTTTTGTGATCAAATGTATTAAGAATACACGTTTAACGTTACAATTATTACTGTTTTGAGCCAAAGCTCAATGATTCTGATTACGTAATAAACAAAAAAGTTATGTTACAAATAAAAAAAACAAAAAAATCGCTATAACAATTTAATATATCAGATATATTAAACAAAAATAAAGACTTTACGAAGTTATTTTATTGTAAGTGGTTTTTGTAAGACTGTTTTTGCCCCCACCGTCACTTCGACTTTATTTTATAATTTTTAGTGTATGCATTGTTATATTATTGTTTGAGGTGCATATATTATATATTTTTCCCTTATAATTAGGATTGTATTATTTATAAAATATTTAAGATAAATAAAGAGATTAATATTGATATAGTACTTTGTGTTTTATTTTTCCGATTTATTCTCTATTTCTAATTTGTCATGTGATACTTATCTTTAACGTAACGTGAAGTTTTGGCGTTTAGAGCGTAAAACTGAAATTTCCTAAAGAACTAAATCGATTTTGACATTTAAGACGTCATATAGTATCAACACCTACAGATAGAAGAATAAAATTACATATAAAAGTAACTAAAAGGTGTTCTAATTTAACGTTATTAAATTAAATTTAGAATAGAAGAAATAATAGATAGACTAAAAAAGACCATGGGAAAAAAGAATATTACCATACGATACAATGCGGTGACCAAAATCGAACAGCTACTCCCTTCCAACAAGGACGTGTTACCGAAACTAAGAGCAAAGGGCATATACGAACCAAAATGCCAATGTGGAAAAAGCTACATCGGTCAAACAGGACGGAGTATTCAGTACAGGGTGAAAGAACACTGGAGAGACGCACGCCTCAAGCATGTTAAAAAATCCGCAGTAGCAGAACACCTGCACCAACAAGGAGACCACCGGTTAACCTACAGCGACGTTAAGGTATTAGCCAGGACCAGCCACTACTAGCCGAGGATAATACGTGATTCAATAGAAATAATGAAGAATGCCAACAACTTCAATGGCGAAGAGGGATATAAGATGAGCAACACGTGGAAGTTAGCACTGTGGAGTCATGATACAATGAACAACGCGATTCAACGGAACGAAACGGTTACGGATCAGCAAAGCGGAACGGTTATGGATTAGCAATGCGGAACAGAAATGGGATATATAACGAGAAGCAAGAGAAAACATCAGTTTTTAGAAACTTTCTGAAGAAGCTGACAGCATGATCAGCGAAACGTGAAGTAAAACTGTGAATACACGACAAAACCCGAAAAAACATTTCTACACTCAACTATTAGAACAAATAAATTATTATATAAAGGGCAAAAAAAGCAGGGAATTTGTAACAAAGATTTGCAAAACAAAAAAAATTTCCACATATTCTCTGAATTCTAGGTGAATATAAAAAATTTTTCAAAAGAACATCTGATTATGTAGTATTCTAAATGCAGTACATAGTAACTATATGTGTATAGGATATATCACTACGAGTTTTGGTTAGAAGAATATACAAAAATAATAACGGTTGATCACAGGAAGTCTATATCAATTCTTTTCTTACAAATGGAACGCCTCAATTTTCATAATTGACGTGAATTTCTGTGACGATTCTGCTGCTAATTTTGTCTAATAAATTTAACTCGTAAAACGAGCTGTTTTTGAGTTATTAATTTTTTTCTTTATGATACACATACCGGATACTACAATTTACTGTATATTTAAAAAATGTATTCATGTGCAGCACTAAACTTTTATGGGATCAACAGAGACAAAATTTGGATAAATATTGCAAATGTACTTTATTTCTCCTATAGAACTAAACCATTAATTTTATTTTTACAATAACGATACGCTTTTGTTAATTTATGGTGGTAAACCTGATTTAGTGTAATTTATCTCATCTAGTGACTTTTCATTTACAATATTTGCTCCAGTTTTTAACTGAAATTGTGAGCGCTAAAAACTTTATTCATTGTTAAAAAAATAAATTGAATGACCGGATGGTTGTGTGCTTTAATTTAGAAGCAAGAAAATCATAGACCAGGCAAATTTTATTTTTTCGGAATATTTAAGTAATTTATTTTGAAAACATATAGGTAATCAGTTCATAGGCATTATGGTAAAATTATTTTGGTTGTAATGTACTCTGGAGAAGTTGCAAGTTAAAAAACTCAAAATGTATCTCTATTGACTCAATTCTATGGTAGTTATTTCGGAATAGCTGGATTAAATGCCCTATATAATATTCGGATTTATAGTTACATTTCTCTAATTAGTACTGTGTTAATATGTAATTTTTATTGTTCGTAGTGTAAGTTCTTGGATACTTTGTGAATTAACTAATACTATAATTTCAAGAAAAGTCTCAGCCATAATTATGAACTATGGGTACATAATTGTCTCAATTCAAAAATGAAGCACAGCTGTGATTATATACCTTCTCGTTTTTGTGGGCGAGAATTGTTTACTAGACTTCAGGAAGCTGCAGAATATATTGAAGCTTATGCTCGAAGTGAAGTGGATGTAACAATTTTATTACTCGAACCAGATATCCTCATGGAATTCGAAGATGGCAACGTTAACGTTAGTTAAATATCAAGAGACCTTCCAGGTTCTATTGAAGTTGAATTGAATTTAAGCGACATTACTATCTATTTACTATTGGAAAAAAAATGCCACTAGCGTGATATCTTTTCGCAAATCTTGAAAGTGAGGGGTGTTACTACAAGTTTAAAAAGTGTAATAGATTATCTAAAAAATTGTGATTTTAAATAAACAACAAAAGATAACAATGACTTTTCAGTTACAGTTGGAATGAAAAATGTCATTACTATATTGTTACTTGGTTGATATTGTACTTTCATAACGGAAAACGTATTGATCGTTTGGCGAAGACTTAGACATGAATATCGTTTCAAATTGTATGTCAAAAATAAGTTTATTCACTTTGCTCATAATTCTAAAATCGATAAAATGTATAAACTGTCCTCTTATGGATACTTTTAGCTGATAAAGCGATGATAAAACGTTTCGGACATCATTCTTCGAAACAGGCTCTAAGAACTGGAGGATGAGCAGCTCAACAGAGTACTAATTATTCTTTTGAGATTTATTATAGTAGGAGTAGTCAAAAGCAAATTTCTGTCGATCTTATTGGAAATGCAATTCTAAATTTTATAAAACATTTAGAAAATTCACAGGATTTGATGAAAGCACTGAGTAATAGAGAAATTTGTACATCTGATGGTATACGCAAAAATCGTTTAAGAAAGTGCCCAGTACCTTCGTCTAAGGAAATGGCAAGAAAGATGCTTGTTTGATTATCAATTCAATGATAATAATGAACTGTTGTTGGACAGTGCTTGCTGCGTGATAACAAACTACGACTACATAAAACTGTTGAATGCCGTAAAAAGATGATTAAGGGCTAAAAGAACTATGTATAGTGTCAGTCAACCAGTCTTTCAAAAATTACAATTCTGGAAAGGAGAAGATTTGAGGAACACTTTGTTCTAGTATTTGCTGTTTATGCACTCCCCTCTGAAAAAAACATTCTCGAATAGTGTAGCCCACAAGGAATAAGATATAAACTTTACGCGTCACGTGTAAAAGTTACTTACAGTTTTCTTTAAGAAAGAGACGTACAGATTGCATCGTTACTGTACGATCACTCATAAACATCGATACTTGATTAGTTAAAAGTTAAAATGTTTGGTTGCGTATCAAGGTTTTATCGCAAACTTTACACAAAACTTCACCACCATTATAGAATAAATCGGGAAATTTTCCGACATACTTTTTCAAGTGTTTACCAATGGTCGTTTCTTATCCTTTCATATTTTCGACATACTTAGCTATATATTCACAAAGCGCAAAAGAATATAACGACAAGACGTTCGACTATCTCACGTCAAGAGCAGAAAGGAACTAATGCAAATAATTTTGCATTGTGGATGGCGGTATGTACTCACTACGAACCTGGCGAGCTGACAAGTATGGCCGAACTACTTATGTATTGGAAAGCAGTACTTTCAAACATATCATTTGAAATGGATGTCTCACTGTGCTCAAGCGAGTACATAGTATTATACAATATAAAAAGTTAATAATTATTTTTCCTCTTTGTATACAGTTATAATAAATAAACAAGACTTAGTGGCTACTAAGATCCTACTAAGATGCTACTAAAAAAATCGTATTCATAGATGCATTTAGTAGCTACTAAGATCCTATTAACTTTAGTTGGCTACTAAAATCTTAGTAGCGCTGTAGGGTATGTTTAAAAGGCATTTAAAGCTAACTTACAAAATAAAAACCGCGTTGCTATAGCCTTGGGCACTTTAAAACAAACGGCATCGGTTTATAAGTTGAGAAAAAAATATTTTATTTTGTAATGTTGTCTTTGTATCCCTGTATAATTGTTAACCCTATCAATATCGTATTATCATTTAATAGACTTTTGCGTACTTGTGATATATAGTAGAGTTCCGTTGCACGTCATTACTGACATCGTAAGCATTTAAATCTATTGCCATTTCATTAAGATTAAGTTATAAGTTAAAAGTGAAGTAATAACCAATTGTGCAAAACATATAACTAGGATTTTATATAAGTTGTAGTTACGTAATTATTATTATAACGTAAATTTAGGTTGAAAGATTAAATATAGACGCATTCAGAAAGGTACACGATCGAAACGCCAATTAGTTATAACAATATGACAACCGCCCAAAAGTTGACCAACAGCTAGCCTACTTTTTGGCGCTTCAATTTAATAACACTCCTCCGAATTAAAAAATAGAGTATAGTACGATAAAATATCAAACATTGCCAATTCATGTTAACTTTTAGGAAAGGTACTTTTAGTTTAAGTTTTGTTTCTATGTGGGTAAAAGATGTTATATAGTTATGTGTAATTCATTTCTCTTTACTTTTATTAATATAAAATACATAAAAACCCGTTCAGAATTTAATTGAAATCTTACAGGAAAAATGCCTTTAGAAATATTCCTGTATTTACTAAAACATTAATTTTGACGTTAAAGCTGGCATATTTTTATACAAGTAATTGAAGTATCATATAAAATGCATTAACTGAGTTGTCAGTGACATTCTTTGTGAACAAAAAACAAAATTCCCTTCTGGCAAAAAAAAGGAAAACAATTTTCCTAATACCTACTTCAATATCAATGACATTGTTATCTTCAAATACGTGCTGTGAAATACGACCTATGTATTTGCTCCTATGTGAATTGATTAATTACGGTCCCAGTAAATTTTCGCTGACCCGAAATACTCTACGTTGGGTAAACAGTAGCAACTTGACGGCCGCGTATTAACTATTATTCAGGGACTGTTTTATGATGGTGAAACGCATAATTTGCTCGGTGAAACCTCTGTCAATCAAGACGTGTAATAAATTAACGTTTCAGTATTAAATCGTGGTTAGTTATTAGGTTAGTTTCTACAACTTTGCAAGCATTCCGTGTGAACGTGGAAGGGGTATGGGCAAGTTTTCTGCTTTCCTATTAATAATTCGTTAAGTGAATTCGTATGACGTATCAAATAAGTCTATAGGATGTGGTACTGAGAAGTTTAATTATTGATGTCTGGGAAAATATAAACTAGCAAGCCTGGAAATCTCGTGGATTATTAATGTCAGTGGACCCAACTTTTACTGCGCGTTGCTTGTGGTTTACAAGAGAAGATTTCGAACCCGGAATTTTAAAAAATTATGAAACTTTGGAAACATACAGATCACATATAAGTACGTACTACACACTTCTTTTCTGTAGAAAAACACTTTGAGCAGGTGAAATAAATTTTTGAAAATTGGAAATTTTTCATTCCGCCTATGCGCATAACTCGCTAAAAGACAAAAATTGTTTGTTTGAATTAGTTTTATTAAGCAGACAAGGAAAGTAGTAAAATATATCAACATTTTTACAGACAGCAGTAGACACACTTCCTAAGCGTCGGAATATGAGAGTTTCGTAAACGATAAAAGTAACCCTAATAACCACTTTAATTGCGTAGTACACACATATATACACAGGCGTTCATTTACAAACATCTCACCCTAAATTTAATGAAACCTGGAAGTTAATAAAAAATTTCTTGAAACATTATCCAGGGGGACAACTTTTTATGCAAAAGTTGATTCATTCACTTTAACCCCCGGTGCCCGCGAGCTGCCCTCTTAAAAATCTTAAATAATAAGAAATAGCTTTATTTAAAGACTCAGAATGTAAAGTATGAAATAAGTCAAGCATGAAATAATACAGCAAATACAGCTAGAGATAATAACAATAATCAAACTAACATATTGTGGTGGAAAATCTCAGGCTCTTTAATTTTTATAAATAGGTTCTCTGAATTAAATTTTGTTCTTTTTGTTATAAATTAAATGAAAATGTTTTCTAATTAAAATAACCAAATGTAAGGTTGTAAAAATAAATATATTAACAAATTAATAAATATGTATATACCGCTTTTTACAAAAATATCTTTTTTTTTCAGAAAACCTTAGGCAATCACTGTCTAGCTAACCTTTAAATATTCTAATTAATATGCGAAACAAAATGAGAGCAATAGATACAACTAATTTTGAGGAATTTATGAAGCACGTGATTTCTCGTCTTTAAGATGTACTGGTCTTCGGCTTCCAATAAGTGTGTCCGGAATTTCCAGATTTTATCTGTAGTATCAGCTGATACACTTTATGACTGGATATATTCGAAGATCTTTGTAAATTAGAGAGTTATATGAGAAAATAACTAATTATTCTCAGGAGAGACGATGTCAACGTGTGTGACTTTGACGCGATGTTTTTCTATATCCATAGTAACACATTTGTTTGCCTATATGGTAGGCCACACAGTAGACACATACTTGATATGAGTGAAATTATATAGGTAACTGCTGCCAATCGTGCCATCCTTTCGTCGTACGAGAAATTATGAAGATTATATATTATATGAGATATAACTTCGTAATAATACATATTTATACAATGTCATTGAAATGTGTGAGTACAGTATATTAAACGTCTTTTAAGAAAGGAATTGGAAAAAATTATTTATATAAAAATATGTTTACGAAAAGCGATATATATAATAAACGATAGTAAAGTTTACGTCTCCTCTGCAAGTGTTGTTGAAGGACTTTTTTTAAAACAAGAAAATTGTGAATTATAAGTTAATAAAGAATACCCAAAGTAGATATCTGTAAAACTTTAGAAAGAAACCTGTACAGATTGAATATCTGTGCTAAAATTCCATAAAGAGGGAGTACTAACTGTAATTTGCCTCCAACTTATGACATCAACCATAATAAAAAGAACGTCGTGCACCAAACAGTGACGAGAAAATATCTGGAATAGGTAAACTAGTAAAATTTAGAAAAATTCATTGAGAATTAATAGACAATATTTAAGATTATTACAATTTGTTTTCATATAATGCAAAACACAGGATAATGAATTATTGCACTAAACCGAGAAGGTGTTTGGCGCATCCGTGCATGCCGTCATTAAGTGATGTTATTATAAAAGAATTCGTCGACAGTAGCCATGCTTTAATTGTTGTTTTATGCTTCGCGAAATGTATTTTGGAATCGCGAATATTATAGTTGTGCTAAGTATTGGTTTGAGGTATTATTTGATTTTTTTATTTGTAAATGTAGTGGAGTATCGAGTAATACCTCATTTTAATAGTCTTTTGAAATAGTACATTTTGGCGTTTAATATTTACTTTTTTTTTTGTTTTAGGCTAAAATATCTGTTACCGAAACATATTTTAACTACTTAAAATGTTCTATTATTGTTTCCAAAGTTATTTAAGAATTCAAATATCGTTTTCCAAAGAAATCAATCCAACAGTTCAAAATGTTGTTTAATAAACAATGGTATAACCGTTGTAAAACTGCGACATACATTTTCAAAACAACTTCTTCGAATTCCACGGCAGGTTGCAGTAATCCTGAGACGAAGTTCTTCTAAATTTTAATGTTTAGGGATGAGTACAACAGACTTTAAATAACCCCAGGCGATTTGGTTGGCTATTCTATGAGTCCTCTTCGCCCTAGCCATTTATTTGGGAATATATTATCTAATCACTGCCGTACTGGAAGAACATAGTGAGCAACAGCTTCATCTTGTTGAAAATGTAATATTTAGCGGATTAATAGCATATCTAAATATGATTCGCCATTTAGATTTGAATTGAAAAACAATGGACCAATCACTTGCTCTCCCAAGATATCTGCCCATACGCCAATTTTTTCAGGATACTGGGTATGCCCTTTCACATACAGATGAGGGTTTTCGTTACTCCAATATCTTCAGTTATGTTTATTTACAAATCTATGTAAATAAAAAGTACATTCGTCACTAAAGCACATATTTCTTACAAATGCATTGTTATTATTAATCATAGCGGTCATTTGTTCATAAAAATCTACATTTCTGTAATCATCGTCTTCAGATAGCTCTTGACATATTTGTAATTTATAAGGGTGAAATTTATG
Source organism: Trypoxylus dichotomus (assembly GCA_023509865.1). Lineage (NCBI taxonomy): Eukaryota > Metazoa > Arthropoda > Insecta > Coleoptera > Scarabaeidae > Trypoxylus > Trypoxylus dichotomus. The sequence goes on from CM042081.1 coordinate 29,170,503, forward strand.
AAGTTTTGTAAATTTATGAACAGAAACCAAGGAAACTCCAGTCTGGTGTAATGAAGTATTGAGATTTATGCCGAAATGATCTAACACTTCCATTTGAGCGGCTTCATTTAAAACTCTCGACTGATTATGTCTTACATTTGCAATAGATCCAGTCTGAGGAAATTTGTCAACAAGATTTAGGGCTATTTATGGGATGTGATCTTATCCGGATGCCTTTCGTTAAATGTTGCGACAGTTTTTCCAGCACATTGATTTTCGGCTTCATAAATTAGTATAATTTCAACCCTTTCTTGCAAATTCTAAACCGTTATTACTATTTTATTTAAATAACTTTGAGATAGCAATAAATAACAATTTATACTAACAACAAATACAAAACAAATCAAACCAAAATATTTTCTTAAAAATCTTGAAAACGAATCGATCAGTTTCAAAAAACTAAATGCTAAAATGTACTAAATAGTTTCTCAGACTCGGTACCTTTCAAAATGCGAACCGCAGTTGTTCGCGAAACGTCAGAGACAGAAAACTTAGTGACACGGCGGAATCGGACAACCGTTACGACTATGCCAAAATGTACTGTTTTAAAAGACCATTAAAATGAGATATTTCTCGGTACCCTTTACCATTTACGATTTTCAAGGGAGTTGGTCCCGGGGGCAGGGGGCTAAAGTGGGTGAGTCAACTTTTGCATATAAAGTTGTTCCTCTCGGTAATATTTCTTACGCGTTTCAGGAAATTCTTCATAAATTTTCAGATTTCCAGAAATTTAGGGTGGGAGCTTTTCTAATGTACACACTGTATGTAATCTACGTGCTCTCAAAGTTTCATAATTTTTTGAATTTCAGAGTTCTGGATGATCTCTTGTTAGTTAACTTCTCTCTTTCAATTTTCATCATCAAATACTCCTCAAATCAAAAAGAAATGAGAGCGCGGTATTTTTCGAAATTTTTTATGAAAATGTCGACTGGCTACCCCCTACGCCTTATACTTAAACATTCGAAAGTACAAATTAAAGTTACACGAATTAAATCGCATTTCTTCCAAAAAAGATTCGTTTACTAATTCCCTTTTCTTTTTCCAATTCTCTTTTAAGCTTCGAACTGGTTCAAAAGGAACAAGATCTAACGACCCGAATTTCGCTACGTTTCATTTTATACTTTAATCTCGCCAATTTCCATACGAACATTACAAGCTTCGATATTTGAATATAAAAGCGCGGAGAGCCTCAAGGAATGAACGAACAGCGAAACGCTGCCTCGTCCACTCTCCCCTCTTCTACCTCGCCCACAACAAGCACGCGATTCCCCCTTTTAGATTTTATGTTTTGCTCCCTTTCCGAATGGTCCGTTTCTTTTTCCTGCCGCTATATTCATCGATTGTTATTTCATCGCGGGCATAAATTGAATATTTCGACGGCGAAATAATGTTTAGGAAGTTTGTAGATCATGCGATTTACGACCGCGGTTGAATTTGATGTATTTCAATATCGTTTTCGATTTAACTGCTATAAAAAGGCCAGCTAGATCGAAGTCAGTACATCTTGATCATGTTGCATAGCAACTGAAAGAAAGAACACTTAATTGGCGCAATCTTAGTCATTTAAATGAACATGATCAGCTTTAGTTGATTATAAAATATTAATTTTCAGTTAGTCAAGAATCAGAGTGTCATCAAACAACCGTATATTATTATCGAGAGAGTAAAGTTTGAGAATTTAAAACGCTGGCGAGTGTTGCAAAACATTTGAATTTTGCGCAAAATTCGGAAAAGCAATCGGAAACATTGTACATTGTTAAAAGTCAAATACAGCTGATCGACGCACTCTTTTGGGATTAAACTATATTTGATATTCAAAAAGCACTCGTATTCTCTTGTCAAAAATACATTTGTCACTAGGAATGTGAGAGATGTTTTAAGTTACGATAGTGGATCTCTATGCCGTATCTCTGAACCCCTTGTAATAAAACTGCATTGGCATTATATTTTTTTTTCAGACTCTACATTAATATATTTGGTCCGTCGGTGCTTCAAGATCTCAACAGCTTCCTGGAAAAATTTTTGACCAACCTCTGCAAACCACCTCTCTATAGCTTGTGTCACCTCATAATTACTGGAAAATTTTGTTCGAAGTTTACTTGGTGTATAGCAGCCACAGTAGTAGCAGATGTATTGCTGTATCCTGATGGAACAGCACACTGTGTCTTAACTTTGCTCGGCGTTTCTCTTTAATAGCGTCTCAAAATTTAGAAATCAATTGTGCCCCAGTAATGCTGTGTTCCTTTTGCAAATAGTCAGTCAGGATGATTCCTTGAGCATCCCAGAACACAGATAGCAAAACCTTTCGAGCACACGACACTACCTTAAATTTGAGTGGAGGAGGAGAACCGTGATGTTTCCATCCTCTACTCTGCACTTTTGCCTAGGGATCATAGTGGTGCACCCATGGCCACATATTGACAAAGAAAGTTCTCTTTGTTTGCTTGGTACATTTCCAGAAGAGCCTTATAAATCAACACCCAATTTCTTTTTTGATCAGTGGTTAATATTCGGGGCACCCATCTTGCACTCATCTTTTTCATATTTAATTATTTAGTTAGTATGTTGTGCACTACGTGATGTGATAAGCCGGTATCTTCCACAACGTCTTGTAATACGAATCGTGGACCCTTTTAATGTTTTGTCTGTTGTTACCGTTATGGGAGGACCACCGGCATGTTGCTTTTCACAGAATGTTCTTCCGCATTTAAGGTCTCGACACCAGCATTTGAGTATACCATTAGAAACTACAGACTCGTCAATAGTTACCATAATGTCTTTATGAATTTGAAGTGGCGTCATGCCTTTTTTCTGGAGATATTTTGTTACGGATATTTGTTCTACATCATCCATTTTATGAACAATCACGAGGCACTGTTCAAGAAATAGCCACAGCACAACGACACTTTGAGATACAAACTTGATATTATGTAGATATGATCTACAAATGTCAGTTAACTAAATTTCAAAAACATTAATTAAACAACCAATTAGAAGAAGGTGAGGAGATGGGCATGAGGATCCGCCCTTGTAGGTCGATGATGTTTATTTCGAAAATGAAGTCAGTTTTTTCATCATGTTTATAAGGGACGATGATCCAAATCCCGAAAATTAAAAAAAATTATAAAATTTTGGGAACATATAGATATGTATTACGCACTCCTTTCTGCGGAAAAATACTCTGGGTGGGTGAAATTAATTTTGAAAACTAGAAATTTTTCAATCTGTCTAACACGCATAACTCGTTGGTAAGAAGCAGGAAAGAAGAAAGTACATTCCGCCAAAAAACTATCGTATATACTATGAAAAGCGAATATTTTGTATACGTCCACAATATATTTGCCGTATGTGCGCCGACTACAAATATACAAAGAAAATCATACAACAAGCTTTTAAATAATTTATTTTTTGTTATTAGAAACAAAATGAGTTAACTCCAGAACAAGTGGCTGGAATAGTTGCTTTAATCGAAGATGGGCGATCTCAAACAAATGTGGCTAATTTGATGAATATTAATCAGTTAAGTATTTTACGGCAGTAGCCAGATATAGAGAAACAGGAGATTCCAAATGAAGACAGGCGCCAGGTCGTCCAAGCTGTACTATTCCCGAGATGACCGGCTTTTAAGACTACAAGCATTACGTCGGAGGTATGTAACTTCAAGTCAATTACAGATCGATTTGGCTAGAGTCAAAAATACTCGAATCTGTACTCAAGCCGTTCATAATAGTTTGAATCAGAGTGGAATAAGAGCCAGAGTAGTCGTTATAGCTCATGGCCTTACTAGGGTAAGGCCATGAGCAATAACGACTACTAGGAATCACCGAATGGACCGTTTAAGGTTTCCTAGAGAACATGTCAATTGGGAAATGAATGACTGGGCCAACATACTCAGATGAGTCAAGATTTAGTCGTCACCTCGCATAGACGTATACCACTGTACAGACGAGACGGTGAGCGCTATTTCCAGCACAACATCAGATATACGCCTAATTTTGGTGGTGGTTCTATCATGGTTTGGGAAGGCATCTCTCTCGCTCCAGGCCGTACAGAGTTAGTAAATACAGGTACAATGACTACCCACAGGTATATAACAGATATTTTACAAGATCATGTAGTATGATACGCACAAGTAATAGACAACGAATTTTTATTAATGCGCGATCCCATCTAGTGATAATCTTCCGGGAATACCTTGGTGAGGCTGGCATTCCAGTTTTAGATTGGCTATCTTCATAAAGTGGTAACACCGAACATGTTGCCCCAGTAAATCTACAGGGATTAGAAGATGATCTCCGTGAGAAGTGGGGGAATTTAGACCAAGATTATATACGGAGGCTATTTGAATCCATACCAAATCGAATGCGAGTGGTCATAAGAACAAGGGGTGGCAATATCGAATATTAAGCTACTATCCTGAATTTTTTTTTTCCAAAAATATAATTTATTTTACCATATCTGCTTCATAAAAATTTCAAATATGAGTTTCTGTTTCCATTTTATTAAATAATCATATTAATTCTTTCTTGGAGTATATTAGGATATACTTCAATATACGTCAATCATAATAATGTTCTTATCCAGTGCAAATGCAACCTGTTTTGTAGTAATAATCCAATTTATTTTTAATTACAACTACTATGTTGGTTTCACCGGATTAGATTGTTTGTTACCAAAAAGATATGGGTTATAGACCGATGAATAGTAACCATCTTTTTGCAAAAAGTGAAATGAGATAAGGAAGTAGTATACATACAGCTCATCACGTTTGGGATTAATAATAGACATTGGCTGGTTATGTAACAGAGCTGTAGTGTTGAAAATTGTCGCTATAAATATTTTAAATATAATTCGTTTGCTGATGGTAACGTTCGAGGTTGACAGAAATAATAATGGGACACCTATCAATACCAGAGAAATCGAATTACACGACATAATAAGCGATATCTTTCTTGAAGCTCGAAGAGATTCATCGGTTTCACTGAAACTAATATAACCCTATAATTTTTGCAATCCCACAGATCATACGTCGTAGAATTTGTGGATGAGGTGTATATGACCACCGGGGAAGAAGCATTATAAGTAATAAAAGCTGAAGAAGAAGAGTGTATATACCATAAAAAGGAAGTATTGTAACTTTAGAATACAAAACCAACGCTGTTACGTAATGGAAAAGTGAGAAATGACTTGCGTCAAATACCGTTCAGCAAAAATTTCGGAAAGTTTCATCTATGCAGCAATTCTACAGGTAAGTGAAGTGAAGTAATACTGCGACATTATTATTCTATAGCATTATTAGGTTTTTTATTTTTTATAGATGGTGTTTCAGATATTATTATTCATGATTTATGCGTTTAGCGATGGGTTAACACGCTAACACAAACATTAGATTAGGGAATTGCTTTACGACAATGGGCTTGAAATTTTAAGAGAGCTTGTAGAATAGTTTCAAGAAAAAGAAATAAATTTATTACGCGATCATATACTACAGACTTCGAGCAGTTGAAGGAAATTGCCTCAATTTTCGTAAATAGTGCAAAAGATCATATAGGGCAGGTTGGGATGAATCATACATTGAATGCCCATGTGAGTGGTTTTAATCTTGAGCTACATTCGGGCCACATGTTAGCAGTGCAAGGAACAAAAACTGTTACAGCAATTGCCCAGTATATGTATATCCTTAACCACGCATAGTTATGCCATATTTTCAACAAAATCACCTTCCGGAAAACTGCTGTCACCTATATTCAATGTCCTCAAAGAGAAAAGTGTTAATTTCGATTCGTGTGTATCACAGTCTTTATTTCGAGCGTGGAATGTTCATTTAATAGCATCCACATCTGGAAAATTAAAAAAGAACTACATATTTTAACAATGGTTAACCGATGGGTATTTGCCAAATGTGTGGGCATTAAAAAACACTAATAACGTTCACCAAAATGTGAAAATATGAATTGTTTTCGGCAATGTAACATCACATTAGTCAACAATTTCTCGTTGGTATAGACAATCCAGACGTGAATGGATTAGTCTTAGCGACTTCCTCAGAGCAGATGCAGCAAAAAACGACAGTCATTCAGGAAAACGTGGTGCGCAAGATAATCAACGGAGATTGACATGTGACATATTGCGAAATTGAGGTATTATTGGGGGACTTCAAAGACCTCAGTTCAAAAAATTTTGCATGAAGAATTGTGTATAAGAAAATTGGTTTCCCATTGAATACCGCATCTGTTGACTGAAAAACAGAACACAGCTAGGGTGAATTGGTGTCAAATACCTCTAGACCGCTTCAAACGTGTACAACATAGTAATGATGAATTTTGGATTCACTCGAGCCAGAAAATAAATACCAGTCATCTGTTTGGGTGTTGCAAAGTGAAGAAAAGGCGACAAAAGTCATCCGTTCTTGAACAATTTCTTTATAAGATCAAAGAACTCTTACCACTATTATTATCGCTGAGCTGCGAAAAATCAATCCCTAACGACGAATCATCTTCCACCAAAACAATGCAAGTTCGCACACAGCATGCATGACAATTAAATTTTTAAATGACGATTGCAAGGACTGTGTGGATGTAAAATTCACAGGTATAGCAGTAAACTCCACTCACACAAATTTATTAATTATGCAGAACGCAGCGTTTCGATAGCACGTGGGCTCTCATTGTCAACCGTGTTACCGACTGAAAGTAAAAACTGTATCACACATGCAAATTATTTTCTACGCAGGCTCTATGGATTTATTACCATGATGGATTTATTACCATGATGGATTTATTACCATAGGCCCTGTTAAAGATACGGTTCGCTTTCGGTCCATCCTTTCCCGAAAAAGGCATTAGACCACCGAGTAGATTGTAAATAGTCATATGGTTTAGAAATTTTAGAGCCTGCGTAGAAAATAATTTGCATGTGTGATACAGTTTTTACTTTCAGTCGGTAACACGGTTGACAATGAGAGCCCACGTGCACCCGAAACGCTGCGTTCCGCATAATTAATAGATTTGTGTGAGTGGAGTTTAGTGCTATACCTGTGAATTAAATGTTTAACACAATAAAACGTTGAGTTGTTATACCATCCTTTGTACAGTTCGGACCTAAGTCCCAATGATTTCTTTATTTTTCCGAAAATCAATAACGGGCTGTATGGTCAAAGGTTCCAGTCGTCATAAGGAGCAATCGCTGTTTTCAAAAATGCATTTTTGACTGTACCAACAAACAAGTTGGTACAGTCAACTGCTTTCAGAGTTCGTTCGAGCGCTTGCAAGTTACAAAAGTGCATTAATCTTCGTGGAGAACGTTTCGAAAAACAATAAAGTATTTAAAAGCTATCTCGTATTTTATTATAAACTCTAATACAAAATAGTTTATAATATAAATTTTAAAATTAATTTCAACACTGTAATTACGTGTCTGATATTCAATCAACCAATCGCTATTACGTACTATTAATTCCAAACATGTTTACTTGTCGAAAAAATATTTTTAAAAATGTCCATGTACTTAAACTAACATCCATATTAATACTAATATTAATATGAATATCTATACTAAACCACCGTTGGCATTAGTAATGATTAGAGACCGAATTATATGCAAGGTGTAAAGTATTTATTATATTTTACGTCTATGTGTAGATGTCTTACACTGATTAAAGTTAATTAACGCTAATTAACTTTAATCAGTGTAATACATCTACATGTAGACGTCAAATATAATAAATAAATAAAATAAAATATATCCAGTTTGCATATAACGCGGTCTCTAGTAATGATAAAATTACAATTTTCTTGCAATTTTGTCGTCATATGTATTTAATAGTTTTTCGTGTCTGCTTAATAAAATTTAGTCAAGGGAACAACTTTGGTCTTCAAATTTTTTCTCTACCTCTTAACTCGGTAATAGCGAGTTATAAGCATAGGTAGAATTAAAAATTTACAATTCTTAAACATTTATATTACCCATTCACAGTTTTTCTGTAGAAAAAATTGCGTTATACATATCTGTACATGTGACCTATATGTTCCCAAAGTTTCATAATTTTTTTGAATTTCCGGGTTCGGGGTCGTTGCTTGTTAGTAATTACTTAAAAAAAATAGGTTAATACTATTTTTTATTAGCAATTACATATTTGAAATATTCGTTAATAATTTGGAACGGTGTAGTTTTGCAATTTACAAAACTACCAATTCTCAACTATGTGTTAACACCATATGGATGTTTTCAGCCCTTTCTTACCTTTCACACGCTCTAGCAAAAGCTAATTTTATACCCTTCAAAGGTTTGAAGCACCTGCTCGACGGCCCAATCCTCCCTTTTTCCAGTCCCTTATTTCCGTTCGCACTTCGCATATTGGATAGGTCAATAAAAAATAGACCGTATTAATCAGATTATGCGAAAGTCCGGTTCTTTTTTAGAAGCATTATAAAAGTCCGCATATTCGTTCAATATATTTTTCGGCTCACTAAAGTTTCGAGAAAAAAGTAAGGGGGTGATGAAAAGAATATTGTAATAAAAAGTCCATTGTTGAAGTTAATATATCTCCCGGCAAATCCAGACGATGGATATCCCCCCTTTACCGTTATATAACTAATATAATTTATAAATAGAATTCGCTTCCCTTACTAAACGGAGCGATATATAAGAATGATTTATTGTGGGGGTAACCGTGAAGACAGGCACGGTTACTGAAAGTTGGGGCTGATAGACAGTTCGATAACTATGAAGTTGGCACTCTAGTTCCGCATATCAAGCGCTATTGTGCAATGTTATCATGAATGTTGGGGGACAATATTCATATATGTAGTTATGAGGAAGAAATATTTAGTGTTGGCAATTCTGTATTTAATTTAATATTAGAGACTAATACTTATATAAATATAGGTCTAGTGAAAAGTCCGCAGTCGAATAGGGTTGTTGTTTAAGTAGTATTTTTTTTTTGAATTTGCTATGGAAGTATATTTAAAAATGACGAATTTATTATATCTTCACATTTTTTCACTTCCAGTTTAACGGAAAATGCTTCATACTTATTTTTCTCAATGGTACACCGAGTATATTATTATATTTATTTTTGTTCAATTTAGTGTTTTGTTCTTTTTTGTTTCAGTGTCAGGTAAATAGTCCATATCATTTTTATTGATACCTTATAACATAATCTTTGAAAACGTTAGTCTCATTGGTCCTCCCCTCTCCTCAAGAAAGCACTTTCTGAAAATCTAAGCACTGTTCGTGTTGCAAATTGGTACAATCACTTCATTTATTGAGTAATAAATGAATAGCAATTTAACTATACGCATCGATTTCTACTAAATTTGAAAAGCCAGAATGCGTTAATTTTGGAACAGCCTCACCCCTTCAAAACTACAAACTTAATTTCTCGCTGAATTGGCTCCAAATGGCCCGTTAAATTGAATTAAATATTGAAACAGTCATTAATATTAAGGCATCTAGACGTGAAATGTCGCGAAGGGTGCTGTTACATCCTAATAATTCTAAAACGTAAATTCATGTTGCGGTTTTGAGTTTTGAACAATGGTGAAAAAATGCTTAATATCTTCTAAAAATTATTACTTAACTAAAAAAAAACAATAATATAAATTTTGAAATTTGCTTCTTCTAGAAAAGTTTGCCTTATACTTATCAACGGTAAAATTTGAAATTTACTTGCAATTACATTTTAGAATATAAAAAAGCATTTGTGCAATGTCGATAAGAAAAGATTTATCTAGGGAAACATGCACTCAAATAGTGGCATCTCATATCGGGAAAAGTAACCGAGAAATAACTAAATTACTGAAATTAAACTGTAGAATCGTGGATTGTAAAGTGTCAAAGAAGTGGCGGTGTATTCAATAAACAGCGACCCGAATAGCCAAAATAAAAACAACATCAGCACAAGATTGAGCAATTGTAAATCCCCAGCAAACGAAATATACGAAAAACAACGTCAGAAATTTCTGCCGAAGTGAATATTTCGCGCCCAAGCTGACTTGTATGAAAGAATTGCTATGCGGAAAACGTTATTACACAAAGCAAGCTACAAGATTATGGGCGAGAGGACACAAAGACTGAATGTTGAAAGATTGGAAGGAAGTGCTGTAGATAGAAAGAGGAACGAGCTTTTGAATCCTGTATTACACCAATAATAAAATATGGAAGAGGCTTAGTCACGATTCGGGGTTGTTTTGGCGGTACCTCTGTGGGTAATTTGGTCAAAATAGATGGTATATTTAGAAAATAAGGTTATAAGGAGATTTTGGAGGGGAATTTTATCTGAAACATGATTAATCCCTGAAAACTTCCTGTTCCAACACGATAATGATCTAAAAGACACAAAAATATTTGCTGTGAATATTTGGAACAACTGGAGCACAGACAGAAAATTGTTGTTATGAAGTGATAGATGCCCCAAAGTCCAGATTTCAATCCGATTGAGGTTTTGTGGGAGGAACTTGACCGATAGGTTTAAAAATCTGCTTCTAATTAGGCAACACTTTGGGCACAACTACAAGATACATGGAGGAAAATAGAAGGGAGGGGGCAAAGCTGCTAGAGAGAATGCTGAAGATTGTGTGCGGCAGTAATAAAAGCGAAAGGTGGACACATTGACGACGAATCCCGAATTTGAGTAAATTTATGATTACCTTTGTTACCAAATTGTTAAGCACACTGTTTTTATAGTTGTTACCATAGTTGTATAAGTACAGAATAAAGGTTTATTTTATAATCAGTTTTTGGCTTGTTTTTGTAATATTTTAAGGGTGTGTTTACCCACCCTTAAGAGCGTCCAGAAAAAGAGGTCGTCGAAACGGTCAACAGCACGACGCGGCCAGAAACCCGGGAATATTATTCCATATATATAACATACATATTATTCATGTTTTTCGATACAAAGTATTACAGCAGAATTATTTGATTTTGATAGTTTAATTTTTGAACCGGATAAGGCTCTATTAGAGATACATTTTGAAATTAGTATACAAGGTTAAACTAATATCGATATTAATACTAATATTAATATCTATATTAATACTATAAACCACCGTTGGCATTAGTAATGATAATATTACAATTTGCTTGCAATTACCGAACGTAATTAAATTACTGAAAAAATACCAGTCTCTTCGACTCGAGCCCAACATCTTTACGTCTCCGGCGTAACGTGCTAACCTCTGCACCACAAAACCTTCGAGTTCAAGTCGCTTGAAATCTCTCTAGATAACATGGATATTAGTTTAACTGTTACGCACTTGCCGTATAAATAATATAGTGTCCGTGAGATATTCCGATATATCTACTGATATCGTGACATCAAGGGGGATTTAAAGCGACTTGAACTCAATGGTCGTATGTTGCAGAGGTTAGCACTCTACGTCGGAGACGTAAAGATGTTGGGTTCGAGCCCTTCCGAGACTGATATTTTTTCCAGTAATTTAATTACTTTGGGTAATTGCAGGAAATTGTGATTTTATCATGAATATATAAGGTATCTCACAATACGAACATTAAGATGGAACTTTTTGAAACGGAACATCCTGTATATTATTTCAATTTCTATGATCGAAATAAAAGCAAGTTTTATTCAGGTTTGCCATATGTAGTACCAATTTCAATGTGTATATTCTTAACATATATTTCCTCTTAATTACACCAAATTCGCGCTAGAGTCTATTGATTAATTATATTTTACGTTGCACTTGCGAAAAATTTACTAACGTATACAAATTAAGACTAAATACTTGTAAGTTTTAAACTTCAATAGTTGCATGTTCAATTCAAATGGAACATTCTGTATTGTCTATCGAATATTATTTTTCTCTTCTATTTCAAACATTAATGAAATTCAAAGCAATTTCAACAAGATCTTTTAGGTAATTTACTTAAATTATAAATAGTTTCCTCACGCTTACTGAGTTTTCCAATACTAATAAATGGTTATTGAGTTAGCAGCGTTTGCGAAGTTTTAAAAAGATTCCCCTAGTAATCTCAAGTAAAAAAAAACATATTAACAACCTTAAAGTCTTTTGGCGTGGTTCTTCACATCACCAAATGAAATCAATCCTATAGAATCAATATCTTTTGCTTGACTTATATACATATGCCCCATAAGTACCAAGAAAATTGTTGTAAGAATTATTTAATTTCGCTAAGAGTTACCGGAAATCTGAAATTGTACCTTTTTTTTAATAAGATTCGGTTTCTTTAATGTTGTGAAGTTCTTATCCAACCTTCTAAGCCTTTTAGTAAGGAAAAATTTTACAAAGTGCGTTTTGAAATGTATCGGATATTTAGAAAAAATCGAAGTCAACTACATTCGAGTATAAAATCGTGTGTTTATATCAGACATGACATGAAATTTCCATGGATTAATCCGGTTGTGGCTTTTTCTGATCACAAAAAAAGACGGAAATACAAAACTTTTTATTGAGTGTAAACTTTATGGCGATTACTCTAGACGTTTAAAGCTTGGTTAATTTGGAAAATTAATACTTTAGGTTGTAAAAGGTATAATAGCAGAATTTGGCAAGATATAAAAGGCTTATTTCAGAAAACAATTACGTGATACTATTAAATAGAAGTCTGAGATCTAATACGCTTTAATACACTATAATAAAACTTTCCCGAAAGCCCTAAATCGGAAACTAACCATCAACGTTAATAATTAAACCATACTAAATGAGATTTTGGGCGGAATATTAGCATTATTATCGCTAAACTATGTCAAATGAGCTGTATAACTGCGTCCATTAAAATGTTCGTCGAATTAAGACCTATTCCAACTATAGGACTACTTTCAGGTCTGTAGGTATGTACATATGTAAATACCAACAAAGGCCACTCGGATAGCGCTTCGAATCGAACGTTCTATTATTAAAAACAATTGAGCAGAGACATCGCGATTTTCCCTAATGACTTTCCGATTACCGAGCTTTCATAACGGCAATAAATTCGATTTTGAAATAAATCTGCGTTTAACGTCCGCGCTACGACTAAGCGATAACCCGTTGGGAATAACGGATGGGTCGAAGGAGGGGGGAGAAATCCCGAAAAGCGTAGATAATGGATATGTCACGGATTGCTGGATTTTGATATACGAAAAAAAAAATGAAATTAAGAATTTAAGTTTTTAAAATCCCGACGGTTTATTTCATTTTTTTTTTCAACAGAATCTATGATAGTTTTCTGTCATCTTAAAGATTCTCGAAATTCTACGTGATCGATTATTACAAAAACTTTATTTCTGTCGCACGTGAACGAAGTTGACAAGCCTGCATTTTTTCGATCATAGAATTTGCGGCAATACGATCTTATCATGGCATGCTCTGCTTGTCCTTCATAACAAATCCTTTGGTGTTATTAACCGAAAGCTTATTTTATATTGAGGAGTTATTAGGTTGAAAAAAGTAATGTTGATGTCCAATTTGAGATTCTAAAGAAGCTTCTATAACGACACATTTGCACTAACGCTCATTGTTGTTACTACATCCTCATTATTAAAATATAGCTGAAAATCACTAGCCGATACAATGGCATACATTTATTTTCTTTTTGTGTTCGTTTGATTTCTTTGTCCTCCATATGGTATTGGTTTTGATGCTAGATTTTCGGATATATTCTTCTCGTTGAGCTTCTATTCGTACCTCAAAATTGTCCCTAGATATTCTTGTATCGCTTGCCGATTTATCTCTTAACCATCTTAGTTCTTTGTTATTCTCGCAAGAGTATCCCATGCACCTAATAAGTTTTGTAATTTCTCAAATTTTGGTTGCTTGTTATTTCTTTGGAACTTCCTATTTCAAATGCAACTGCAAACTTTTTTTCAAATGATAACATAAGATATAACTTTCGGAAAGAATGCATCATTACTTCATGGCATAATGTTTCGAATTGACTGGTTATTTCTTTAGGCATACACGGAGTTTGAGGAAGTCGTTTATCAGACTTTATATTCCATCTTGCATCAATTTACACCAAAATTTCAACATTCTGGACGGCACTGTTCCATTGGTTTACGCGTACCTTAAAAAAACTCATCCGCACAAAGGAAATACATTATAAAAAATGGAAAACCAGGGATTCCTTTTATTAGTGCAATGAATTTGAACGAGGTCGTTTCCTTCTCAAACGTGAAATATACGCTATATATGGTGTTTACTCGCGCAAGGTTGAGGGTACTTTTAATGAAGGATCCCCGCACTTTTTGGTCATAGGTTAATAGCAGGAGAGTGCAAAGTAGAATACCTGGACACACGTTTCTTGGTGATGAAGTACCCTCTAAAGCTTCAATGTTTACTTCTAACAGTACTGCATTTTCTTCTCTATTTGCCCATAACCCTTCGTTTAACATTGGTTTCATCGAAGAGAAGGAAGTTCATCACTAACTTCCTACGTTTGAAGAAGGACATGCCTTCAGAAGAAGACTTTATTGCGGGTTTGATAGTGAACAATTGCGTTTAATATCTTTGTATATTCCCTAACTATTGCATTTAACTTAGAACTACTACATTTCCACATATTTAGAAGACAACTAAATTCAGCATCGAGAATTATAAAGCTATAAGTATAATGTGAAATTGTAGCAAAACGCTGGAACGTATACAACAGAATTTATAGAAATGTATACTCCGTCTTTTTGTCTATACATCAACATGGGTACACTACTGGTCGATCTACTATAACAAACTTAGCATGTATAACTCAATGCCTTTCATCGAGTACGGATGAACAGTGATAAGCTGATGTTGTATACACACATTTCTATAAAGTAGTCGATTTCATAGATCATGAGCTATTATTAGCTAAGCTGGGATATATTTGCTTCTGTCCGTCAGTTTTGGATAAGATCGTACCTAGCAAATCGGATAGCATATGTCTTTTACAATGGATATTCCTTAGATACATTTTCAATTGCTTCTAATGTTCTTCAAGGTGGTAACCAGGGCCCTTTAATATACGTATTTTTAAATGACTTACACTTAGACCTCGATAGCATATGCAAATGATCTAAAAATATACAGGTAAATTAACTCTATCGATAACTGTATATCTGCATGGTAAATTACTAAAGATTAATAATTGATGTAACCAAAATAAGATATCACTAAATATTATAAAGTGCCGGGTTGTATCGTACACCAAATTCAACGACCATATTCACTACGATTACGTAATTGGAGATTAAGATATATACCAGAACATCTACTGTAAAGGATCTTGGTATTCCGTTAGATACCTGTCTATCGTTTGCTAAACACATAAATACAACGCGCCATTCTGCTTCGAAAGTATTTGGATTTGTAATTCGATGTTGTCATAACTTTCAAAATACTGCTGCAACAAAACAATATACTATTAATTAGTTTTGAATCGTTTAGAATATGCATCTATGGTATGGTTGTCATACTATACTTAGCAACATCAGGCAATTGAATGAATTTAGTAAAGGTGTTGCAATACTTCTGGAGTTTGTCCAAACACTCACAGACCGAAAAATGATTATAAAGCGATGGAAAGAATATTTCGAAGAGTTGTTAAATACCGCAAGTGAAGTGGCAATACAGCAGATACACGATCTAGGCGACAGTCGGGAGACTGCGGGCAGAGTGTTAGAGGAGGGGAAAATCACAGAAGAACATCTGGAAAAAGTGCTAAAAAGATTAAAAAACGGAAAAGCCCCTGGAGACGATAAATTAACAACCGAGATTCATAATAACGTATGGGAGGATGGAAGAAACCTAAAAGATTGGGGTCTAAGCCTAAAAATCTACAAAAAGGGTGATAACAAAGAGTGCAACAACTACCGAGGAATTATGCTACTAAACACAGTAGTGGAGATTTATGAACAATTGCTGGAAAAGAAATTGAGGCAAATAGTAGAACCGACACTACTAGAAGCCCAAAGTGGGTTTAGAAAAAACAGAAGTATACAAGACCATATTTTTACAATAACAGAGATAACGTACAAAAAAATATCCGCAGAGGAAAGCGTATACTTAGCTTTTTTTGATATGGAGAAAGCATTTGACAGGGTACCCAGAATTAAAGTATAGGAGTGTCTACGCAAGAGAAGAACAAATTACAAATTAATAACAGCTGTCAAAAGTTTATATAACGAAACAGCAAACTGTGTAGTAAGTAGAAAGATGAAATCAGAGGTGTTCCATACAAAGGAAGGTGTTAGACAAGGAGGTGGACTTAGCCCTCCACTATTTATAACATACATGGATTAACTTATCAGAGAGACAAGGAAGAGAACAGGGACTTTTTACATTGGACATCAAAACTTAGAAAAGGTGGAAAGTACAGAATGTATATTCGCAGATGATGTAGCGCTAATAGCTGGAAATGAAAAGGCTTTCCAGCACAGAGACAGAGTAAGGCACGAACAAATCAGAAGAGAGCTACAACCGGAATCAATAGAAAGTTATGTAGAACAAAGACAATTAGCGTGGTGGGGACATCTACAAAGGATGGACAATACAATTCCGGTTAAGAAGGTCTGGAAAGCAAAGTCACAGAAAAAAAAGAACAAGAGGGAGACCAAAAGAAAGCTGGAATAAAGAAATAGGCAAAATTTAAGATAAGGAAGGAAAAACTTGGAATGAAGCTCGGAAAATTGCAATGAACAGAGAGGACTGGAATAAATTTGTGAAATGCTAGGAAGCAAATTTAATCTAACCCGACACCCAATGGGTAAAAGGGTATTATTGATTATATATATATATATACTTCTGGAGTTTGTCCAAACAGAGGTACTGATTATACTGATGCGTTGTCCTTATATAACTTCAAAGTTTTATCTAATAGAAGGAATTAATATAGTGTAACTTTCCTGTTGAATTAGTTGCGGAACAAGATTGACAGTCCTGACTTGGCATACGTAGATTTTCACGTATCTATTTGGAACACACGTTGTGATGTAGACTTAGAGTTCTTAGAGCAAGAACTAATGTATTATTTAAATCATCTGTGACATATACACAAGTATGACCAAAAACTTTAATAATAAATAATAATTGATCGGCGATTTTTGATTTTTGAAATGACTTTATAAGTTGCAATGGATTTATACTTTATGTACACACATGTCTTTTTACCTATTTTAGAAATTTATAAGTTAATCTTTTTTCTTTTTATTTTCTTTATATGTAGCTACACTTTGAGGTAATTTTTAATAGCAGTGACACGTGTTATGCCAGGAGAACAGTTTTTCAACCGGATGGCTATAATTCATTGGTCATAATTAACACAATGTCATCAGAATAATTATATAGAGAGCACATATTGTACTATTTTTTGTATTTTTTCAATACATTTGGTTTACAATAATGTTTCCGAAACAAAACTACCAATTTTCCTGTTTTCATTTGCGTTCTATCTGGTATTCCATAGATCTATTGACATTTTTAATTGTATGATGATTATTTAAAGGGCATTTAGTGATATTACGTGGTTCTTTACTTTTTTCTAACTAATAACTTGATACACATCACAAAGGGATGTAATTATCACCTAAATGAAGAGTAGTTGTTGATGATCTTTCTATACTTACGATTAATAATTAATTTGTCGATTATTAATTATAGTTACACGTCTCAAATACTAAGACGGATGTACGGTTCCAAATGTACGTTTGCGCGACACACCGCCTACGTCGTTCTGATCAGTTTGAACATTTGCACGAATT
The DNA here is from genome assembly GCA_023509865.1 of Trypoxylus dichotomus. Lineage (NCBI taxonomy): Eukaryota > Metazoa > Arthropoda > Insecta > Coleoptera > Scarabaeidae > Trypoxylus > Trypoxylus dichotomus. The sequence continues at coordinate 29,188,234 of CM042081.1, forward strand.
TTAAAGGCGCATATGTACTACATAGGTGGCTATTGTCATTGCCTTAGGTTATAAGATGTGCAATAACAGCCGCACAATGTCAGTTCCGATCGAAACATACTCCAAGTTTAAGGTACGAGCGGTGAAATACCTACCGAAATTCATAAGAAATGATACCAACGAAACGAAGAGAAAGGTTGACGGAAGGAATTATGTTGTTGTGCGACAATGACAAGACCGCACACCTGGCTTCAGAAATGCAATTGCGAAGTCCTTGTCCATCCGCCCTATAGTTCAGACCTGTTTCCTTCAGATTTTTATTTGTTTGGGGCGATGGAAGCACATTCGTCGGGTAAAAAGTTTAAAGACGACGACGAACTTCAAGATGAAGTAAGACAGGATTTGAAAAATTTGGATCGCACCTTTAACGAAGAGGGTATACAGAAGCTTGTGTCTCGCTGGGATAAGTGTCTTAACATTGGCCGCCATTATGTTGAAAAGTAGCTAAGAGTTCGCGCTTTTACTTAATATATGTTTGATTTCTATGAATAAAGTAGTCTGTGTGTAATTCACAAATTTACCTTAGTAACCGGACATCCCTCGTAGCAATAAAATTTGTATCAACGTATTTACTATCTTTAGAACAATGTGCATTAACTATAATTTATATTTCCTCCAAAAAAAAAAAAAAATGAAAATACCAGTAACTTGTTTTCTTAAAGAATATTCGGCAACACCGATTCTGTTATTTGTGGATTGTTTGTGGCTACAATAAGTTATTTATTCTGGAAACGTGTTCTACTCATGTAAATTCAGGTGTAGTTTTTTTACTACAAAGGTTACGGTTGCGATTTTTTTAATATGTCCGGAGTGACGTTAAGCTCTCAAAACATCTGGTACGTTTTTCTATCATGATAAATCGTTTATCACGGACGTAGCGCGTAAATAAATTACGTTAAAAAGAAAGCGTATATATAATAGCAAGAGAAATACTCTTTTAATTTTTAATTTGAAAAAAACAGCTGTCGAGATTCAATTTGCTAACGTTTTAATAATGCACGTTTACCATTACTACTTATTGATTGGTGGAATTAAGAAGGTTAAATGAGTATTCTTCTTGGGAGAAAAGAACCTAGAAATGAAGGAACAAAAGTACAATATTAATCCGTGAGTTTCTGCCAAACACTTCAGTGGAAGTGCCTGCAAATGTAGAATGTGCAATGAGAGTTGCCCATTTGAACCCATTACCTATTGATTTCACATCTTTGCCTCTTTTTTACGTTCTTTTTGTCCGTAACTGAAGAAAGTGAAGTTAAGGTTATAATATATATATATATATAATATCTAATATATAATATATAATATGTAATATATAATATATAATATATAATATATAATATATAATATATAATATATAATATATAATATATAATATATAATATATAATATATAATATATAATATATAATATATAATATATAATATATAATATGTAATATATAATATATAATATATAATATATAATATGTAATATATAATATATAATATATAATATATAATATCTAATATATAATATGTAATATATAATATCTAATATATAATATATAATATATAATATATAATATATAATATATAATATCTAATATATAATATATAATATATAATATCTAATATATAATATATAATATATAATATATAATATATAATATATAATATATAATATATAATATATAATATATAATATATAATATATAATATATAATATATAATATATAATATATAATATATAATATATAATATATAATATATAATATATAATATATAATATATAATATATAATATATAATATATAATATATAATATATAATATATAATATATAATATATAATATATAATATATAATATATAATATATAATATATAATATATAATATATAATATATAATATATAATATATAATATATAATATATAATATATAATATGTAATATATAATATATAATATGTAATATATAATATATAATATATAATATGTAATATGTAATATATAATATATAATATGTAATATATAATATATAATATATAATATATAATATGTAATATATAATATATAATATATAATATATAATATATAATATATAATATGTAATATATAATATATAATATATAATATATAATATATAATATATAATATATAATATGTAATATTATATAGCATTAATATATAGCTTAATGACCCTGTCTTAATCGAGCAAAACCAGATAATGTTTTTAATTAACGTAAGTGTTTCAATGTTAAAAAGAGCCATAGTCAATTATAGAACTTAGGTTGCTATTCAGATTCATAGTATTGTCTTGAATGCGTACTATGCAGTGAAGGAATTTATCCTGTTTCATAGACATATTTTATGAATTATTGCATTTATCGTGAGGATGCTTGCGACATAAACAAGCACCTTACAATTATTTATATAAAGAAGGATCTAATTTAAGTCCTTTACTCTTCAATGCCTACATTAATAATATTTTACAGCTGCTTGACTCTAAGCTTCTGGCAAAACCTTCACTAATATCACATCTACTGTTGATTGCTATTTATATATGCTTATTTATCATTTACTTCGCACATTTCGGATATATGCTCCTCCGCTTATACATCTCTAAGTTTCCTTATACGATCATGCAGAGCCTTTATAGTTTGAGTGCAGTATTGTTTAATACCCTTATTCGATATTGATTGATCTATGGTTTGAATTTGTGTCTTTGGTCTCATATCCACACTATCTCCACCAAGAGCTGCTTCTTGAGCGTTGCCAAAAATTATGTCTAAAGTTTTTATCCCATAAATTGGAGGGTGCTTATCCACCACGTAGCACTAATTACAATAGATTACTTCGTAGGCATAACTTTATTGTTGAGTCAAAGAAGAGAAGAAGCTAGCAGTACATTTTTGAAAAATTTAATTGATAATTGTATTCCTTCATTCTCATTACTCTGTTACATTAACTTAATTATGCCTAAATATAATGACGGGCTGGTGGCTCAGTGCCTAGCGCGCTTAGTTATCACTTCGGAGATTCCGGGTTTCGAACCCCGGGGTGGTTTCTCAGGGTTGTGAGGTTTTTCTTCTGTGGCTTTCTTCACTCCGTGGTGAATGCTGAGAATGAATATCATATTAAGACGCTCCACAGGCGCAGGAGTAATAATAACTGATGACCGGCCGATACCTCCTGTAATTGGCGAAAAGCTGTTGGGGATACGAAGGTGTGAATTATTATTATAATTATGTTAGACTTTGCGACATGCTCTATGTCCCTAAAGCACGTTCTAATGTACGTGGCGTCTTTCTCGCATACATATGTGTACTAACGCGAATTGATTACACTATGATCCATTATGGAAATGATTTCTTCCGCTTCATACATGCATGTTTAATTAGGTCATATATATATATACAATAGAGTGAACGAAATAAGTAAACATACAAGCAAAAAGATAAAATAAAACACTCAAATAAATGAATATATGAATATATATAATATATATATTCATATATATATAATATATATGTGTGTGCGTGTTGTAACGTATGTATGGTTTGATGTAATTATTTTTTCAATTTTCGAATAGGATGGAAAAATAAAGGTACCAATAGTGAAGTTGAAGCTAAAGCAAAGAGATTTGTGTAATACCGGAACACATGCATCATGAAGCTCAGAAGTGTATTACGTTTCACATCTTGAATAGTATAGTATCTGATATTAAAGGAGTAACTACTAAAATCTAAGCCGAGTTTGTTGGAAGTAGAGGAAATATTATGAGTTAATGCATTGGGGAGTATGCCTACAGAAGCTTGAACAATATCAAGAGGTTTATCGAGGATTGTATTGTTAATCTTTTCTATGATACTCCATATAAGCTGTTTTAAAACTACTTTGCCTGTGATGCCGCAGACAGTTCAGCTTCTATCGGTTACTGCATATATAACTCTTATTTAGAGAGCATATGCGAAAGGTTATTATCGTTTACATATACTACCGGTCAAAATTATTTGCCCACCCTACGAAATAATCAATAAGTAACGGAAGTACTATCTGAAAAAGAAAGTGTAGTGTTGTATTTAATAAAATACTCTTAAAACAATGAAATTGGTAATATTTATTCAATACTATAATTTATTTGAGACAAAAACATTAAATTTTTGTTTAGTAGAAAAATGGTCTCCTCGACACTTCATTTTACTTCCGGTCCGGTTTCTCGTCTATTCCGTTATTCGTCATAATTTTTGGACATTTTTCTGCTGGTGTTGTTACTTTCTTACTATTACTTATTGTTGTTACTTTGTTTGCTATTTAATAATCAGTCGGCATCTTGACACTTTTAACGTTATAGTCGACAGTTCGGCGACTTCATTTCAGTTGTCTTCTAATATCTCTGGCATTTCAGCCAAGATTATGTGAAGCAATAATCATTGCGCGGATTTCAAATTCTTGATAACTTTATTCATGATATTCACTGTTTACAAGAACAATAACTACCAAATCTAAGTTCTATAACATTTACTTGTACTACATTATTCATTTATTATGAAAGAATAGTAAGTGTGTTTTAATAACTAGTCTCGGCAGAGTGGGGCAAGTTACAGCGCAGTGCGAAGAACAACATGGAGGAGCCGTGCGGCCGTTGGAATCAAATTAATTAGGTGATCAATATTTTGTTGTCAGCCTTATTCATAGTCAAATTTAGTGGCCACTAAGATTTTACTAAGATGGCGCTAACAAAATTCGTAGTCATAGATGCATTTAGTAGCTACTAAGACTCTATTAACGTTAGTTACCTACCAAAATCTTAGTTGTTTAAAGGCCGTTTAAAGCTAGTTTCAAAAATAAAACGCGCGCAAAATTAGAATGCTGAAATTGCAACCGTGATTCTTCAACACAAAATATCTTTTAAAAAGTTGCTTTATAGCGAGCAATATGAAAATAGTTAATGTAAGTAATAGTAAATTACAAAACAGGTAGAAGCATTAAGTTATAAATCATTTTTAGGCGAAAAACCTGCACTCCCAAAACTGATAATTTAGAAAAACGCAAGTTAATAGAATAGATCATATAAGAAACCCAGATAATTGAAAACAAAGGAAGGATTATTGTATTAAAGAAAAAATAAAAAGAGCATGGGAGCACATTTGTAAGAATATGATACAAAGCATCTACATACAACACATCTGTTTAACATAAATGTGCAAGGAAACAATTGCAGCGAATGAAAATGGAAGACATTTCAATGAAACTAGTGAGGAGATCCGATTCTACTAGAATTGGTCGAGGATACTCCTAGCTTTGGTAGCAATGCAGTACGTAATATAAGGTGAACTAAAACAATTATCTTTACTTTTATATTCTTATTTTAAACCAACTCACAATTGGATGTGCTACCGTCTGCATGGAAAATTGCAAGAAAGCATGAATTTTAGGATGTAAGCCAAGTGTAAATCATGAGAAGAATACCTGATGTTCCCAGGTATTTTTCGCTAGACAATACAATACTCCAGACCCAAGCTGTGCTAAATCTTGTCTGGCAAATTTTATTTATGAATCTCATGGTGATGGAACCTACGTAGCCTACAAACCTCGTTAGAAGCTACTTGAGAATACAAACGCACAGAATACCTGTATTATCACATGATAACATCATAAACTTATAACATTAAACTTTTTTAATTAAAATATCTATGTGTTATAAATTACTGTTGTCGAAAGACATTTCCATTTTATCAAATATGACATGTTCTTTCATATAACAAAGAGCGTCAAAAATAATTTTAACCTAATCTGTTTGAATTCAAACATTCCTGTACGTTACGCATGCTCCTTTCCATATTGCCATGTCGTTTTCTGTGTTAATATAATATTAACTACATAATAGCCACTAAGTATACGTTTATAAATATGACATAATAGTGGCGTCTTAGTAGAGTTTTAGTGGCCACTAACTAATAGCATTCTAACACGCTACTAACTTTCTGACTATGAATAAGGTTGGATATTATTACATATAACAGTTAAAATTCCATCTCCAGTAGCTACAAACTCCCTATCCTTTCTGTATATGTTAAAACAAGAATAAAAAAATCTGGGAATTGGATATATGTATTTGAACTAAGCCATGTTTCGGTAAGTAAGACCACATTAAAATCAACTAAAGAACCGAGGAAAAATATTATCAAGCTTCATACGAAGAAAACGAATATTGTGATATCCGAGCTCGAACTGCAATGCGCAATTTATATAATATCATTAATTATCATCAAATTAATTCCTGTTTAAAAATTAAATACTTTACGTATAATAATTTCCATCAAAATGTAATATCAAAACGTTCGCATTCATTCTCTGCTTGCGGAAACGTAACAGCTTGCCTCGGCTATTCACAGATACAAGACGCCGGCGAAATGTAATTCTAACGTCAATTTCTGCATCAGCGCCCTTTTCCGGGTGCAATTCAAAAAAAAAACGTCGAGACGGACGGACTTTCAGGAAACTTACGTGTGAATTTCGTAACCTACAAAAGAACAAGCTGTCGAATGCCATTCTATTGCCAAACTTTGTTAGGTCTTCGAGGCGACGCCTCTAAGAAAATTGGCTAAATTGAGTACTCGTAATGCTCGCTTGCATATAAAGTTTACACGCGCACGGGTACATCGATCGTCAATAATGTATGAGCAATTGTCTTTAACTCGCGAATCTAACGAGATTAAGTTTTCATTGGAATTGCAGTGGAAGGAATTAATGATGGCGAATTATGAGAAGCTTAACAATTTTTTTATTGTTTAAGATATTTTTGATAGGTAAAATAAAATACCGATGAAATAAAATGGGAATGTTATTTGACGTTGTTGGAAAGATAAATAATAACGTTGGTGAAGGAATGGAATATGGGTTTAAATATCAAGAGACTGGGATGACTTGGACATATACACAGAGTGGAAGAAGATCGAAAACAAAAAGGATTTTTGAAGTCAAAACAGAGGGCAAGTCTGAATAGGTAACCCCGGAAACACCCGGAAAGGACAAATGTATAGAACATTAGAAAAAAGAAGTATGGGATGGATTGAAGCCGAACAACTGGCTCAGAACAGGACACTGTGGAAGACAAAAATAAGAGAATGAGTAGTCCGACACCACAAGGCACAAAGGATAAGTTTGCTTTGCTCAATGCGTAGTCTACGCAAATGTATATGAGATCAATCTTCTTTGTTGGCAAATTATATTGCATTGAATTCATATGTTCTCTGAAGCAATTAGACATGAAGCTATTGATGTTGATGTTATCTCCTTCATTGTCCATATGGTTGATATTGTTGCTTGTAGTGCGTTTGCCTTTCTAGTTTATTTCATTATTTTCCATTACACGTTAATTTCTAATTTTTCATCCAACAATAGCATAAGGTACAATTTTCGAAAAGTTATCTACAACAAATTATATGCTGAGATTTTGTATCAGACCAATCATTTCTGGAGGCTTTTAAAAATATCTATGACGTTGTTGAAAATCTTAATAACATTTTGCATGGAATACTTAATTCTGTTATATCAAAAATTTTTAACCAACATAAAATCTCGAGATGTTCTTTGGTTTCACAAAAATGTAATGCATCCGCTTAAAAAGAAAACAATTTGTTTATAATTAATTGTTTGTTTGAATAAGTTTTATTAAAAAGGTACGAAGAAAAAGTTAAATATAGCAATATTTTTAGGAGGGGTGTTTCTAAAATTCTGGGAATTGTGCTTTTATTAAAATACGCAGAACTTATAGGCAATGCTATTAGTGATAGACAAGTCTTGGCATATTTATCCAGCTATCCAGTTTGATATCGTTCAGTCTGATTCAGATGTTCAACTGATATATATAGCACTCTTTGTATGATCATGGAAGACGCGGCTAAATCTCAAACAGCAATAATGTTATTTTTACGAGAGGAGTATTTAGTGAGTCTACAGAATCTAAATATACTGCACATTGGAGGATCGATGATGAGTGGTAGAACATCATTAGAAGATGATCTACGCAGTGACCATACGACCATGTCGGAAAATGAAAGAAACATTTTTGCCGTGGAGAACCTACTGAAAAAGGCCAGGCGAATGACTATTTCTGAAATTAGTGTACGTCTAAGAATAGGTAAACGACAAGTTCATGGGATTTTACATGATTATCTGGGCGTAAGCTAGGTTTTAGGCCATTGGGGATCCAGACTGTTGCGACCGGAACAGAAACTGAATAGGTATAACTTTTGTCATTAACTTTAAGAGCTGTTAGCCCGTTACGGTGGGGAATTTTGGTGACGGCTAATAACCACTGACGAAACATGGATTCCTTATTTCGGTCCTGAGACCAAAGGTATTCCAAAGAATGACGTAAAACCGAAGAAATACCTCAACTTAAGACGTATGTAGTCAAGTCTGTTGGAAAGGAAATGCTTACTGTATTCTCGGATTGCGGAGGGAATATTTTTACGGATTATTTGTTGAAAGACGCTACAATTAACGCAGAATGTTATTCGAATTTATTGACCGGACCACTGCGGCAGGAAAGTTGGATAAGCTTCCGCTATTGCAACAGGATAATGTAAGATCGCACGCCTCAAGGAAGACGAAAGATGTTTTGAATGATGTACGATGGGAATTGCTCCCACATTCACCTTACTCTCCGGATCCCGCATCTATCATCTGTTCCAAAATGTTAAGAAATCCTTACGGGGTGTTCGATTTGAGAGTTTAAGTGACGTAAAACGTGCCATAAATGGATGAATTGATTAGACACCGAAAAAGTTCTTTGACAAAAGTTAAAAAATGTATGTGTTTTTAACTCACCAAACTCCATAGAGTTGAAACTGCTATACATTCTATGTATTGGGGACCTGATGGCGATATTTGTTCTACGTGCGAAACAAAATATATTTCACAGGTATAGCAGTAAACTGCACTCACACAAATTAATTAATTATGCGGAACGCTGCGTTCCGCATAATTAATTAATTTGTGTGAGTGGAGTTTACTGCTATACCTGTGAATTGTACATCCACACAGTCCTTGCAATCGTCATTTCAAAATATATTTGTTTGCGTACATCGAACGTGGTACAATGAAATTGATTTTACTCCACAACTCAGGGGCATTAAGAGCATTATTAAGTGAAGTAAATAAGAGTTTGCATTCAACTTCAAACACCTTCTTTGAATCTGCTCTAGAAGATATATCTGATAGATGTATATAGGTGACCAGACCAAGGATGCATACTCCAGTCGAGACCGAACAAAAGCGAAATAAAGAGTAAGAATGGCTGTTATAGAAGATAATTGTCGTGTAATACGTATAATGAATCCTAACATACTCAACGTCGATGTACAAATACTGGATATATGCTCCGTAAAGGTCAGTTTTGAGCCGAAGATGACATCCAAGTCTCTCATAGCTGTATTTCTAGGTAAACCAAGTGATAGGTATAGTTAATTGGAGTCATCTTACGAGTGTAGGTGACAATTTTGCATTTGTTCACATTAACTGAGAATTATTAATTGTTGTATATAATTTTATATCATCTGCGTATAACAACTTTGAACAGCTCAGTTGATAACACAAATCGTTTATGTATTTCAGGAACAAAAGTGCTTTCTATCAGGAAGATACGATTGGAATAGAGACAACAGCGAAGACGAAAATCCAATATTGTCCAATTTATTAATAAGCAGGGTGTGATCGATTCCAGCCTTTGTTAGGTCAGTATACACAACATCTACCTGCCTTCCAGCATCAATACTATCAGATAGGTATTGAATAATTATAACAAGATTAGTTACTGTAGATCATTGAGCAACGAAACCGTGCTGATTATTTGTAATCCAAGGTCTAACTTGAGCATAAATATACTTGTACAAATATTTGTCAAAAACTTTAGCAACATTATTTAGTAAAGCTATAGGACGATAACTGGAAATGACACATTTCTCACCATTTTTAAAAACAGGCACCAATTTGGCAATCTTCCACATAGATGGGAAGGTGTATGTTGAGAACAAGACTGAACAAGTAGCAAAGAGAAGAAGCAAATATTATTATTGTTTAAAACTAAATTGGCATCATTGCTGTCTATTCCTGTTATTCTTCATTGGTAAGATATTTAGTAGTCGCAGCTGTATTTTGCCTTTATATCGGTTGCACCATGCAAAAGATAACTCTCCATCGCATTTACTCATACGAGCATTTCCTTTTTATTTCAACCACCACAACCGTTAACAAGAATCCTTTAAACTATACGATAAAGTTTATAAACCCATCTTCCGTGCATAGAAGTTTACATGTACAATAGAAGCGTGTATATTGTCCGACGAGAGCTTTTCCAACGAGACTTTCATGCAAATTTTACATTTAGTTCGCAGAACCACTTCAGGAAGCCACAATAAACGTAGCCATATTATAACGAGCAATGAGCACCAGCTAGCGGCTGGGTTTTTAAAAGACGTTTAAAGCGTAACATTTTCTAGGCCATTATCCGCACTAGATTGGGAAAATTAGGGAAACGATTTGCAGATTGTTTTAGATATATCTTCAATGGCGTAGCAGTGAAATAAAAAGATTTAAAATTGTACAGTTTTTAAGAAATAAAATTTGTTCGAATTGCGTTGTGACCAAACTGTTTACGTATTTACTTAAATTTGAAATCTAAATGTGTCCTTAATGTCGTTAAGCAAGTTTTTTCCTTACGGGGGTTCGTCAAAATTAAGAAGAAAAAAATATTATGACGGTTTTTGGAGATAAAATAATAGTTTATCGCCTAACAGCCCAAGGGCCAATTACAGGATAAATTTGCAAAAAAGAAAAATAGGAAGTACGCTGACAGTATTCAACATAACGGTACACTATACGAGAGCGACCTGAAATGTTTCCGGAATCGACAAGAGATGGCGCAACTGTCAAAATTTCAGATGTCTACTGTCAATAGTTGTTGTTTAAAAGTGTGTTCTGTGTAGCAAGTCAGGCGGTTTCGGAAAAATGGATAAAATCGAATTTCGGGCAGCGATATCTGGGTGGCTGGGAAAACGAAAGTCAAAATATTTTGCTGGAGGTTCATGGCGGATGTACTCCATTATTTTCGACCATCAGCTTCTGAGTGAGTTTAAACGTGGTTCTTTCTCCTCTTACTCTTATTTCATTTCTATATATCTCATCACGACACGGTCCAATTCCGGAATTAGTTCGTTTAGTACTAACTCTGGCCGTGGAGGCTTACGTATTCATTTCAACGATGAAATGGTCGACAAGATTCATGATGTGTGTTAGCCGATCGCCAATTCAAGCTGAAAGAGATAGCAGAAACAACAGACATCTCAGAAGAACGCGTTGGCCATATCCGACACGAAATTTTGGGTATAAAAAAGCTTTCGACGCAATGGATATCGCGTTTGCTCACATCGGAGCAAAAACCAAATCAAGTGCCCGTTTCGGGGGATTTTCTGGCCAGGATCCAATACAATCCAAGAGATTTCTTCATGCGTTTCGAAATCGCGGATAAGACTTGGATCCACCACTACATACCGGAGACTACAGGAGGAACAGTCGATGCAGTGGACCTTTCCCGTGGCGAATCGGCTGCGAAGAAAGCAAAGGCCGTTCCATCGGCCGGAAAGGTCGCGGCCACCGTATTTTGGGATTCCCAATGTGTGATTCTCATCGACTATCTAAAGAAGGGAAGGACGATCACGGGGCAATACTACAGAGATTTACTGACCCGATTCGATGCAGTATTGAAGAAGAAACGGCCTCGTTTGCAGCGGAAAAAAAATGCTTTTCCACCACGACAATGCACCGGCTCATTCAGCCCACATCGTCGGGTCCAAATTGAATGAGTTGCGCTACAAATTACTCTCTCATCCTCCATATTCACCGGACCTAGCCTCCGACGACTTTTTCCTATTCCCAATCCTGACGAAATCACTGGGAGGAAAGAGATTTGCCTCAAATGAAAAGGTTGGGAAACATCCTACTTTTTCGACGCCTTGAAGAGAGTGGAGTACCGTTTGGAAAAGTGTATTGATCTTCGAGGGGATTACATCGAAAAATAAATATAAAAAACCACACCAATACCGTGTTTTTCTTGTCGCTTCCGGAAACATTTCAAGTCGCCCTAGTAGCGCTATTACTGGGCGTGTTGGATGATTCGCCATCAGCTCTTCTAGTTTGTAACTCCTGTCTAGCGAGACGATATGATTTTAGCTGCATAGGCGTTCTGTCTTTCGCCATAAGCGTTTCAGTTTTAAACTTGTCAGAGTCTGTCTACGCCGGAAGACCTTAGATGCAAGATTACAATCCGACATACAAACTTTGATTGGCCGTTCCAAATCCTCCCGGGAAGAATCAAACCTTTCCAGTCTAATTGTTCTGAAATTGTGAGCGACAACGACCAGCAAACGAAGTAGAACACCAATAAATTTAGAGTTAGCCGCTTTTTCTGTGTTATTTATCAGCAACCTCCTGGATGATACATTAAATATTCGGCACTTTAACGCAATCTGTTTTAGCAACTCCCTTTAACAAATCGCAACTCGTTCTTTTAAGCACTTACTGTGGATGTTAATTCATCTAGTTTGAGCTGCAGCTTTAGATCAGATCAGGTGGGACAGTAAAATGATAGTTTGCGATCCTCGTTTTTCGATATTGGAGCTCAGCTCTCGACAAACCGTTATACGTAGTGTTAATATAACTGCGATACATATCGTTCTTTTGCAAGGTTTCCGAAGCATTTAAGGACAACATTTTGTGCAAAATTTGAGTAGTTGTGTTAATGTTGGTGTTTTACTATTAAAACTAAGGCACATTTATCGACACTATTCTGGACCTTTTAAACGCATGTAAAATCTTCAGTAAAAGTTTCAAATTGAACTTTTTCACTAGCACATAGACTTCCAAAACGCGTTTGTTTTCGCATTTAGTACACAATGCTAAATGCATTTTAAGTTTGCTTGGACAGATATCATTAAAGTTTTGATGCTGTTTTCTGTGTTTTTATCCAAAAGAAATAAATGACATGAGAATATGTACTAGATGATCGCAAATTATTCTGATCATTCAGTTTACATTCCTAAAATTTTTAGGTTATCTTTCAAAGAAAATCCTCAAAACCATCCTTTTAAATTTATATTCCACATGTGTGCATAGCTTAAATCTGCTCAACTTCTTACTAAATCTCAAGTAGTAAACAGTTCGTATGTCATAATTCACTTTTAAACCATTTCACACAGCTAGAATTACTGTCAGAACTATCTCGCAAAGCAATTATCTTTCTATAAGTGACCCATTTCCAGATCGTATAATATCTTCCTTCCATGCGGCGATAACAGTTCGCAACAGCATGCACGAGAAAGAGCTTAAAGTATTTGAAATTTCGACGGCCAAAATTAGATTTATATATCATGTTCTGGGTTACTTAAAATTTCGCAAGAAAATGTAATAATTTTAATTTCGGGATAATATTAAAGTTAGATTTTGTTCGAAATTCGACGGTAAGAGTCGTGAAGTTAGTTCAATTTGCGCAAATATAGGTTAGGAGCAATTAGTAGATTAGATTCTGCGATTGAATTTCCGGAAGATCAGGGATGGTCCGGTTTTATTCAGAGAACGGGAACCTAAACCATAGTTAATTTGATCAGCAAAAACGGGTGCGTCTTGGATCTGTCGCCTGTCAGTATACAGGACGTATTCGAAATACGGATTTGGTCTTTATGGTGATGTTGGTTAAATGCAAGGAAGTTGTAATTTTATCATTACTAATACCAACGGTGGCTTAATATTAATATTAGTTTAATCATGAACCACTTACTGCAGGTTTAGAGAAATATTAAAATAAATCGAGATTATTAGTACTAGTCGATGATTATAGATCTCTTTCAAATGTTTTGCAGACATAGCATAAATTTCAAACTTGTACTATTTTCAAACCTAATGCCACATCTGACGTAATGATGAGGGGTATAGCAAACTTGACGAAAAATTATACTAAAAAGGTACGAAGCATAGATGTAACAACTTTAACATAGGAAACGCATACGGAATTTTAGATAGATGCAAACATACGAATATATGTTAACTTTAATCCCTTATAGCAGCGATATACGAAATTAATAAGATGATAAATAAAATTGAATATTTAATGTATGGGGCTGGGGTCGTGGAATAATGTACTGGATGGATCTCATTAAGTCATATCTCAGTTCCAGGCAGTTCGAAACAGCAGCGGATACTATTTACAGGGGTCTCCTTTATGGATCGATTTTGGCAAAAGCGGCTCGTGTTTAAAAATTGCAAATTTTGTGAATACTAATATCTTTTACAGAGGTGACTTATGCATGCTTTGTTAAAAATTACTTTCGTTAGTATAAACAAAATAAAAAAAATACTTTTGAAACTAATATCCCGATTTTATTGAAATAGAAAATCCATGCGACGATCTTCGGTAGTAGTAAACTTATCGAATAACTCTTTGATTGAAATCTGAAATATTTGCGATAAATTCATTTTCTTGAGAAAGTATAGCCAATGCGGATAGTCTTTCTTGTGCCATACTGCTTCTTAAGAAACTTCTTATTCCTTTCAAAGTAGAAAAACACCTTTCCGCTTCAGTTGATGTTATCGGAATTGTAATTAGAATTTTTAAAGCTTCTAGAGTTTCAACTAAAAGTTACACTTGGTTCACTGTTCTGTAAAATGACCAGAAAAGAACCCAAGATTGATTTAAAATCTTCCGTTTTATAAATTACGCTTAGTTCAGTACAGAATTTCCATCCATCAAAATATGGCTAAAATTTAATCGTTTTCTAAAAGACATTTTCAGGAAATGGAGGCTATATTGATTACATTTATCAGCATAAAACAGAGAAGTTGCAGTTAGTGTCCAGCAAAGCTAAACCTGTATTCGTCTGCATCACGTCGTTTTGTAGTTGATGACCCACTATCACTGGTATCCTGAGTGTTCGTGATATTATTTCTGATTTGAGTTAACTGAGTTTCAAATGATAATATTTATTTATTTATTGGCAATTAGGGGATGAATTTTTCTTGTTTGAAATTTTGCACATAATATATCTACTTGGGGCATTATCTTGTAAAATAGTTTTAGCCAGAAAATAAAACTCTTATTAGTAGGAAGCATAATATAACCTGAAGTTTGATTGATAGTAGTGGTGCTCACAGTTTTACTTTCATTCTAAACTCTTCGCATTGTTTCTATAATTTCCTCGCTGTGTTCAAACACAGTGGCGACAATTCTGAAATTAAAATTCCATCTTGTTAAGGTCGAACGAGACAACAGGCTTTTAAATTAAACTTAAAATTTCGTTTTAGATACTTTCTGAGATTCTTTTGAAAACAGTAGCTTTTTCTAAATAATCTTTTAAATCTTCGTTCAATTCGGCACTAAAATTTATTACTCCACGAAAAACACCCGGGTTAAACAACAAAATCGATTCATTGCGTCCTCTCAACGAAAGTTCGAAAGCTCCACAAAAACGCACATAATTTATTATAATGTTTAATGCATATCGATTGTTCTTCACTTTCTCGTCACTCGTTGTGTAATGCTATATTTCCTCAGTATGCACTATCCGTTTGAGCAACAATATTAACATCATCAAAAAGCGAAAATTGGACTACATTTTTCATATACCTTTGTGATACACGGCGTTTATTAATTCAATCGCTTTAAATTACTCAAACCCGTTTCCGTTAATAATTCTTCATCTTCGAATAGTAAACAGGGAAAGCAGAATAGTGCATTATTTATATTACAGCCACAAATCCAAAAATATTTATTATAAATATCCGGATTAAATAGTCTGTTGAAACTTAGCGTTTTACTGGAAATTGATTGTTTCAGATTTAAATTCGGAACTGGTCTGACAAACTTACTGAATTCGTTATTATTGAAAATTAAAAGGACAGAAATCATTTAAGACATATATATAAATTTCTTAGCTTATTCGCTTGTATATCGTAACACTATCTCCCTAAACCATGAAGCTATCGCACATATAAAACGTCGTTGTACTATACCGAAACACATCCGAAAGACTTTCGATAAAGTTCGTTAACCGTATTCATGTATTGCATTTGCTCTGCAAGCTGTAACGTTCTTTTTTTCATTTACTTAACGTATTGAACCAGATATCAAGCATTAGATTACGTGACATGTTTAGAAACCAAAAGGAAATAGCATATAAACGTAGAATGACGGTTTTCTTTATTTTATAAATCCAATATCCTTTTACTATTATTTTTGGTAGTTGCACAAACTTGCAAACCATAGAAGAAACCGCCAGCGCATTCTGGGTCTCACCTTATTTTTAATAGATATTACAGATTATCTCTACCAGTGCTAACCATGTGTATCAATATTCTGACGATATTCATGTATTGTGTCGACAAGGTGTAGAAAACCTTGCTAGAAAAACAAATAATGACGTATTTAACTAGTAAAAGTGTAGCGGTTTACTACTAAATAAATCTAAAACCCTTGTAACTCACTTTGATGGTAAACAAACTTGTAGCATCTATGCCAACCTTAATGGCAAATCGATTCCTAAAGGAGACAATTTTAAGTTTCTGGGGATAAGTGTAGACAGTAAATTGACCTAGGAACACCAACCTCAAGAAATTATTAAGCAATTAAATTTCTGGTACTGTGTTGTTACTAGATAGAAAAAGTACGTTTATCTTCAGACAATTGTGGTATATTATTATGCAAATCTTTCCCCACGCTTGAGGTATGGCTTGATGTTTTGAGGATCAATATTTACCTTTACAAACGTATATTAGACCGAAAGAGGATAATCAGAACCATGGTCGTGGTATCGCATTTGTCATACATTAAATCCTTATATTAATGATTAAAAACACTGCGTCTTCCGTCTTTGTATACATATATATGAACTTGATCTATTTGCGTATAAGAACAAGACATTACCAGGGCGACCTGAAATGTTTCCGGAATCGGCAAGAGATGGCGCACGAAGGTTGAAGTGGATTCACAGGTTGGCCAGGGCAACCCTTTTTATGATAACTGTCAAAATTTCAGAGGTCTACTGTCAATAGTTGTTATTTAAGACTGTGTTTTGTGTAGCAAGTCAGATGGTTTCGCAAAAATAGATAAAATCAAATTTCGTGCAGTGATGAAACACTTCTGGATGGCTGTGAAAACGGCCACGGAATTCGAAATATTTTGCTGGAGGTTCATGGCGGATGTACTCCATCATTCTCGACCATCAGCTTCTGGGTGAGTGAGTTAAAACACAGCCGCACAAGTACAAGCGACGAACCACGCAGTGGACGCTCAAAAACCGCTAGCAACGATGAAATGGTCCACCAGATTCATGGTGTCGTGTTAGTCGATCGCTGATTGAAGCTGAAAGAGATACCAGAGACAACAAGCATCTCAGAAGAACGCGTTGGCCATATTCTATACGAAATTTTGGGCATGAAACAGCTTTCGGCGCTATGGGTACCGCCTTTGCTCACATCGGAGCAAAAACGAAACCGGGTGACCGTTTCGAAGAAGTGTCTGGCCACGATCCAACGCAATCCAAGCGATTTCTACATGCATGTCGTAACCGTCGATGAGACTTGGATCCACCACTACATACCGGAGACCAAGGAAGCAGTGGACTTTTCCGGGCGAATAGGTTCCGAAGAAAGCAAAGACCGTTCCATCGGCCGGAAAGGTCATGGTGACAATTTTTTTGGGATTCTCAAGATGTGATCCTCATCGACTATCTGCAGACGGGAAGAACGACCAAGGGGCAATACTACAGCGATTTATTGACCCGATTCGATGCAGTATTGAAGGAGAAACGGCCTCGTTTGCAGCGGACAGAAGTCCTTTTCCACTACGACAATGCACCGGCACATTCATCCCGTATCGTCGTGTCCAAATTGAATGAGTTGCGCTACGAATTAGTCTTTCATGCTCTATATTCACCTCACCTAGCGCCCCCAGCGACTTTTTTCTATTCTCAAAGCTGAAAGAAATCACTGAGAGAAAAGAGATTTGCCTCAAATGAGTAGGTCATCGCCGCTACAGATCGCTATTTTGCAGACCTCGAAACATGCTAGATTTCCGACGGCTTGAAGAGACTGGAGCACCGTTTGAAAAAGTGTGTTGATCTTCGAGGAGGCTATATCGAAAAACAAAAATAAAAAACCACACCAATAACGTGTTTTTCTTGTAGATTCCGGAAACATTTCAGGTCATCCTTGTATTTACAAAAATGAGGATATATACGCAAATATCTCGCCAGATCAGCCAACGATTTTAGAATTAAAACTTCTAATAAAATTCTAAAGTAGGAAAAGGATACAACGTCCATACCACCATGTAAGAGACGATTGAAGGCCTACCTTTAGATAACTGGATTTAATTATTCGCTGAGTTTTTAGATTAGTGACGAAATTAATAATTCCTAGCTTTATGACTTTCAATCAAAAATTTTATTATGTGAGGTATTAAAATTTTAAGGGCACCATTTACACAATTAAACGAACATTTTTTGAATTTTATTCCTGGAAACAGATCGTCATTACCGCTTCAAATTTAACGAATTGGTTCTGCAATTCCGTCGAGCAGATATATCGTTCCAGGTGTTACAAATGGTAATTGTTCGCTTAGAACATTCGTTATTTCAATGTTTCGCGGAACGGTCGTCGGCCACAACGTAAAAGATAGAGATAAAGCAATTACATTTCGCAATTGTTCCCGAAACGAATATACGTACGAAACAAGGCGATTAGAACCGGCCTCTGTAAATTACATTTTCGTATGTGTGTACGTTCCAAGTAGCAGGCCCAGGAGGAAGAGAGGGGCTCAAGGGCGGGAAGACTAGGGCCTTTATCAACAACACAGAATTCTAGACGGAGAAATAAATCTAGACAGCTAAAATGGCGCCGCTAGAAGATCACGTTTATAGCCCTAGCCGGTAAATTTGTAATCTCTGGCGGATGAGAAAACGATTTGTTCGCATATTTTTCGCGGCAAAGTCGTAATTGGAAAATTTGGTCATGGGAGATGAGTTATGAAAGTGCCAATAAAGAGAACGAGAAGTCGACAGTTAAATGAAACCGAGACAGTAATATACAGCTTTTATTGCAAATATAATTATTACTTACGCATTAAAGCATAATTTAAAAGGGAGTATAAAGATTCATTAACATCAGTATAGTCAAGAAGAAAAGACTAATCGCAATTCAAAAATTGGCAAGCAATTAACTTTTCTGTTCAAGTTATCTCATAAGTTAGCAACAAATTGTTATAGGATTTGCAGAACATTTGAGTAGTGTTTTCACTGATCCGTCATCTGCCAGCAATCCTCAAGACGCATGTAACACTAAATTAGAGTTTTACAACAATTTTAACTTAAGTTCCATAAATAAACTAAAAAATAGCCGCACTTCTAGCCATGATTAAATTTCCTCATTTTTCATTAAAGATTCCAAGTAAGTATGAATGAATCCCTTATCTAGAACTTTCTTTTTAGTTTTAAAAACTTTGTTTTTTCCCGGATAAATGGCAAATTGCTCGCACTGTGCCTATATTCATATTTGGTCTATGTCTATTCTGTCAAACTTTGCCAAAGTCTTTGAACAATGCTTATACTCTGCTATTTATCCTTGCATTAAAAAGAACATTTCACCCTCTCAGCATGGGTTTGTTAAAAAGCCGCTCAGCTGTGACTAATTCATATCACTTTCTTCTACATTCACGTACTAGAGTTGATGTTCTATATACCGATTTTTTTAAAGCTTTTGATCGTTTCGGTCACTCTTTGATTCCCTATAAACTGATGTCATTTGGATTTGGTGATTCTCTGGTACTTTTGTTTTGATCGTCCTTCTGCACTTTGTCGTCCGTAGTGTTAATACGTTCCACTTACACTTTCATAGAACAAATGTTTTGCTAAAGTTACCTTTTATTTTGATTGTACTAAATTCAACGTTCTTTCCCCACAATTGATATCTTCCACAATTCCGAAGGCATACTAAAAACGGTAACTGCTTTTTACAGTTACATTTTTAGTTACACAAACTTTTGTAACCAACTTCTTTTTTATTTTCTTCTGTACTTGTTTTATATCGACTATTTTGTATTTACATACTTGCCCTATAACTAGATGTAAATCTGTTGGGTAACAAAGTTTATTATTATTAAAAATATCGCCGAAGATACACCGTATTTTTATGGACCGCTTGCGGTAACATTTTTTTATAGTGGCGTGAAAAGTGATTTTTTTAAGAATTTACTATTATTTCATAAGTGGTCGTAAACTTATGAACAACAGCATATAAGCCTTCAAATCCACCACATACAATCCGAATTAATTACCTGATGTACCCTAATTCTAACGGGATCAATAAGCGAAGGCAATATCGATAATATGGGATTATTACACTAATTCACTTTGTTCTCGTATTTCGCGGAAAATACGTCTAATTAAAGGCGTTTGTAGTATTGTTTGCTCAATATACTGTTCGTTCTCAATTTGCTTATTTAGGAATATCACGATACACAACATTCTACTTTAGCAAACTAAGTTCGCTTAATGAAAAGGGGGAAATGATTGACATTGAACATTTATTATTCCGTAAGAGTATAAGGATTAAATAAAAATATATACAGCATTGAAAAGAAGAATTGAGCACTATAGATTTTCCTGATTTCGAAAGCTATTTGGCGCGAAAACTTTATGTATGCTCTCCATTTTTAGTGTTAAAATTAACGACACTCATTTCAAATAATAAATTTAGAAGCAGCTACAATAAATAGAATAAACACAATAAATACATATCGTAAGTACTTCTTGTTAAGTATGTTTACAAACAGTAGGTAAATGTATTTTAAAGACTTAGGAAAAATCGGGATAATTAGATAGAAAGCGAGTTACAACAGGTATTGAGAGAATTATTGTGAAATATTGTAACTGTAAAACAAATTGGAAGAGAATCATTTATATTCATTAGCAGTAATTGATATTCATATGTGCATCGTGTGTTTGATTTTAGATAGAGATGGCTCATAGAAATGTCTATAAAATACATACCTAATACAACAATACAAACTACCGCTTGTTGTTTGGCAAAAATTGCTCAAGCGCATAGTTTTGCTAGCACAGGATAAATACATACATACAATACCGCTCAAAAGTGTTTAGGCACCCCTGTTTTCATGGATTATTCATATAGTATTATGTTTACCAAAAAACATTATAATAAAATGAAATAAGTATTTAAAATGTAGTTCAGTAAGATAAACACCCATTTTATCGTATAAGGTTTACTATCATTTACCTGCACCTGGTCGGATTACCATAAACTGTTTATTGCGGTGCAATTACAATAACAATCCCTCTGAATTTACTGGGTAAACTAAATTTAGTTGCAGTGCGGTATTTACTCTATTCACGTCGTGAGCGATATATCGTGTGACAATTTTTTGAAATGCCTCCGCGAAGAGAAATTAGTATGGAAACACGTGCGCTTATAATAGCTTACCATAAAAGTGGCATCAGTAATCGACAAATTGCCAAAAAAATGAAAATACACCACACTACGGTTGACTATAACGTAAAAAAATATCGGGAAACTCGCAGTTTTCTTAATAAAAGACGGAGTGGAAGGCCAAAAGCGACAACATCTGCAGATGATCGCAGAATAGTGGTTACCAGCAAGTTAAATAGACGCAAAACGATCCCGGAAATCACCGCAGAATTAAATGCTGGTCGCCAAAGCTAGTCAGTGTTTCTACAGTCAAACGTCGCCTATAGAAAGCCGGGCTCCATGGACGTATTGCGATGAAAAAGCCATTACTACGCAAACAAAACAAGCAAAAGCGACTTAAATGGGCTCGTGAACACCAACACTAGACCACAGAAGAGTGGAACAACGTCCTATGGACGGATGAGTCCAAATTTGAACTGTTCGGAACCCGAAGACGCATATTCGTAAGAAGATTTGTGGGTGAACGTGCCAGAGAAGAGTGTATTGCTGCTATCGTGAAGCATGGTGGAGGTTCTATCATCATTTGGGGCTGTTTTGCTGACACTAGTGTAGGGGACATTGTGAAAATTGACGGTATATTAAAAAAAGAAGGCTACCGCGAAATTTTGGAGAACCACGCAATACCTTCCGGAATTCGACTTTTGGGTCAAAATTTTATCTTCCAGCAAGATAATGACCCAAAACATTCCTCTAAATTATGTAAAGACTATTTACGCCATTTAGAAGAGGAAGGAACTCTCAAAATTATGCAATGGCCTCCCCAGAACCCCGACTTGAATCCAATCGAGTTACTATGGGAAGTACGGAAATCGGTTCCGACATCAGCTACTCACGTGTGGAACAAATTGCAATCGAGTTGGACCTCAATAACACAAGAAACTCTGGCAAAACTTATTGCGAGAATGCCTCGATTGTGTGCTGCAATTATTAAATCAAGAGGAGGTCACATAGATGAAAGCAAAATTTAAATTAAACGTTTTAATTTTCACATTTATTTAATATATTTTTATTCATGTACGTGTATCTGTACATAAAAAATAAATATTATTAATATTTTTGAGGAGTATTTATACATTTTTGCTGTCAGTGAGAGTGACTAAACACTTTTGAGCGGTAGTGTACATGCTTTGTACTCATCTCTTTTTCAATCCATTATTAAATGTTTGTTTTACTGTTTACTTTTTTTCCCAAATATTAATATTATTATACATTAATACTAAATAAATATAAATAATAAATGTTAAATTAAAGTCAACTAAGCTAACATATACATATGTATATATATGTGTGTATATGGTTTGTATGTGTACGAATGCTGGATTAGATCGATGATGGCGAATCGACGGCGTTCTTTGTTATGTTCGATGAGTGTTAATAGATTTCTTAACCGATTTCCGACATTAGAATACTCTGGCACTATTATTAAATGTATTGTATACAATATCAACATTTTACCGTACCGGTACCGTACAATATTGAGCATGTTACAGACATGTTAATAGTAAACAGCACCGGTTAAATGAGCAACGTGTTGTACCCTATTATAAAATTCTATATGACTTTATTTATATGTTAAGTGTGTGTAACACTCTACAAAATATTGTAGACAATGAACAATTTCGAAAGTTTTGGGGCAAATTCGTTCCGGAATGGAGATTACTAACAAGAGGTCAATTACAGTATAATCTCCATCGTGTGATGCATTTATGTGATCCGATTACGAATCACGTAACGGCAGAGTTAAAAGATAAAAACAATTGTATTTTAAATGTATCGGCAACCCAACTTGTAATGTTGGTTACAGCTGGGGGCTCGAACATGGTTAAAGTTGGAAGGTTACGAAAACAATCTATCCTCAATTGCTTCATATAACCTGTTTGCTCTATGCATGTTACCTTATAGCTGAATTTATTAGAAACAGTTATCCAAAAATAGATCAATTTATAGTTTTTACCAAAAGAGTTTTTATCAAATCTCCAAAACGCATTCGTGATGAGATAGCATATTGACGAGATGGGGAACATGGCTTAAAGCTGTTTTATGTTATGAGACATTTTTACCAATTATTAAACCTTGTGTATGAAATTTAAATTCGCAAGAAGTGCAAGCAATTTCAGTAAGTCAGCGGTTGGTTTCAGATACTAAAATCCATACCCATATAGAACCAATCTCCGAAAAAACGCTAAATACAGTAGATTACCTCAAAGTCTCGTTGGGAAATCTAACAAGTAACCTTTTTAAATTCGCGAACACCACATCATTAGATGAAAACGCTTCTTTTCCAAATACACCAACATATTTTCACCTCGCCGTAGAAGTATGACTGAATCAACACTGCTAATGACCCAATACTACAACGAATTTTTGCGTCACTCTACATCAACAATAGAATCAAACTAAAATAGTAAGTAATTATATTCATTATTTTGAATATTGACAGAAACCAAGCCGTACGCTACTGCAAAAGCACTCGTTTCTGCAGCTTTAATCTACAAACGTGTTTGTAACAAAATACCATTTAATCACCAAATATGTTTCGAATATTTTAGCACATAATTGGAAATTATTACAATATTTACATCAAAGAACAAAGAGACGTAAAAATGGAAAATCAGGTGCAGCACGCGGGAAATTGGTTGATAAATATTAGAATTATCGTATAGAACTCCGAGAGGCAGATATAATTAATGAAAGACGAAGCGATGGGTTATAACGTAAGTCATTGTAATATATTTCCGCTAAGGATAAATAATGCAATATGTTCCTAGGATTAGACGCGTCTATCCAAAAGAGTAAGATGCAGCTGGTAAGATCTATAGAACCACGTGAAGAATTATTAGATAACGGGTGCAACACGTTTTCCATTCGTCGACAACCTTAAAGCGGAACTGTGGAGGAATTGATGGAGAACGAAGCAGTCTTGAAGCTCTCAATAGGTTACACTTTAGCGAGTATTTTAGTGAAATAAATGGAAGGTTTCTGCCTGCACTTATTGGACCTGCAACTTGTGACAATTTAATTGATAACACAAATCACTTATAAATATCAGGAAAAAAAGTGGACGTATGTTACTTCCTTGAGGAACTCCAGAGATTGTTTCCTATCAAAAGACAAAAGTAAAGACGAAAATCCAATATCGTCCGATTTATTAATAAGCAGGGTGTGATCGATTCGATCAAAGACCTCTTTAAGGTTTTTCTATTATTAACCAAGAGCGGCGCTTTTAACCCTTAGGAGCAACTCGGCCATAGCTCGTCTATTGTGCACCCATGTGATTTTAATTCATTCGACCGGGTTGTACATTAACAACAAAATTTTCTTAACTGGGGTTCGTCAAGCTGAGCATCTCCAAGGTGAACCTGTCTTTCTCTGCAGACTGCCGGGCAGTCGACAAGAAGGTGCACAAGAGTTTCGCTTGCTCTCCCACACTTTCTACACGAAGGAAAGTTTATTAGACAAACGTGATGCATGTGTTTATTTAGTGCACAGTGTCCAGTTTAGATCGCTGTGAGTGCTCTCAGATTGGTCCTACTCATAAGGACTGCCTTACGCAGTCTTCACTTACCTGGATAAATCCAGAGAGATTTGCAGTATCTCAAACCATCTACACTGTTACAGTAGGATTGGCAATTGGCGGCGAGCTTAGATTTAACATAGATCTTAATACTGCCACAGGCATTCCCATACGTCGGTTGAGGACCTGAGAATGGTCGTCCACTGGCATCCCTTGCTAGCGAGTCAGCTATTTCGTTCTTTTTGATCCCCGAGTGATTTGGCATCCATCTCAGCGTAATGCTGCTATGTTCCGCTAGTTCTTGCAGCCTTCTATGGCACCCTAACACCACTCTGGAGTCAACCCTGACAGCTTGTAGCGCCATAAAGGCGTTTTCTGAAGGTTAGTATACACAGTATCTACGTGCTTTCCAGCATAATTGAGAATAATATACTTATCGCCACTTCTGAAAACAGGCACCAATTTGGCAATTTTCCATACAGGTCGGAAGGTAGAAGTCTTGGGAGCATGACTGGACAAGTAACAGCGAGGAAAAACAAAAATATGCGCACAATCCCTGGCAAAAGAAGGCAGGTGCATTATTGCTATCCGCTGCGCAATAATTTTTTCACAATTTAAACAGAAACGAAGTTCACCATACCAACAAGTTACGATATGCGTGTTTAAAAGCATTTGCATCTATCCTAGCAAATGTAGGTGACGTTGAAGGGCGGGGTTTTGCGCCGATAGTGTTTTTAATCTCAAGTGCTGTATGTAGTGGGACGATTTATTTACTCCTCACTCTGTTCGTGGAATTGACGTCATGTACCCCTGAGTGCCGATGCCTATTGATAATGTTTCACCCCAATCGAATTAGCATATGTAATTAATAATATCTGATGTTATTTAATCGTTTAAGTATTACGTTAAATTTCAAAACTTTCAATTTATTTTAGAAAACATTTATTTAGTGTAGTATTTGCGTCTGTAGACTTTAGCCTTGGAAACACCTTATTTAGTATTTAAAATACGTGCTAACTCATTAGTAGAGATTATAAAAAGAAGTTATTGAAAATTCATGACAAAATTTGTTTTGGCAATACTGCGATAGTTCCGCCTAATCTTTAATTACAAAAAATAGTTCTCTAACGACAGTTTTACTTACCTAAAATTGATTTTCTCAAAATTTACGCTGTACATATGAAATTCATAAACATGGTAAGTTTGAATTAGTGATTAATACAAACAAGTCATTTTCAATAGCATGGACGACTATGCCTGCGTATCGCTAAATAAGAAAGGAATTTCATGAATATTAAAAAGCATTTCAATCAATCGATACACCACATACTTATTGTATAATATGTATTAATATATTAAAATGTGAACTAAGCAAATGTTTCAGATAATAAGGACGCATTATAACATTTTGTCGCTATCTTTCGTTACGCGTACGTGTGTACACGTAATATTTTCTATGTAAACAAGTGAATTGCGTGTAGTTTATTGTTACCGCATCGAAAGGTTTGAATTCTCGGAAAGAACTTAATACGTTCGTATTGTAAGAAAACTAATTGTATCGATACTACATACCGTGCTCAAATTTATCTGTACATGTACATTATTTTACAATTTTAATAACAAAAAGGGTGTCATGTAACAATTTTGTTTTGATTACTTAGGTAGCAGCATGGCTGACAAAAGCAGGGAAAGTATAATTTTTTTATTATGTAATAAATATGCCGGTTTCTATTAGTTAAATCTTGAATTACGAACATAAAAAATTTATATTAAAACACCCCTCTGCATCCAAGTGTATAAAGAAAAATTGCCAAACATTTCTCTTCCTTCTGAACCGATAATTACCCGATGGGATACATGTGTACATTGTATTAGGTCATAGATTCAGATAATTCAATAAGAAAATTCGAAAGAAGAGGAGTTTATGAGTCTACCGACGTACACCACCGTCCATATTAGTGCGGACACACAGTAAAATGTTGCAAACTCTACTAAAGCTAAAAAAAATATATATAAATATTAGGTCCTTTATGAAGTTTATTGTTAATTAATTGTACAGGCAAACTTCCAAGAATATCGATTAGAGAATGATTAAAAACCTGTTATATTTTATGAGCCAATATAGTAATTTTTAGAATAATCGTGATCGTCACAAATAGGATTTTTTTTTGGTACAATATTGCAGGTAATAAATTTACAATACTCTTTTGGGTGGGAGCAGGCCACCCGAAAGTGTAGTGTGTATTGATAAATGTTGTAGTTTCTAAATAAATCTGCTTGTGCGTGCGTTACGAGGGGAGGTCCAGAGGTTCATGGAATGAAAGGATTTTAAATAAAATAAAACAATAGATCTATTTTTCCTTTTCAATATAATCACCCTTAAGTACAATACATTTATTAGATATATGAATTAATTTTTCTAAACCATCATAAAAGTATTTTCTATCTTTCGTCTCAAAATGGGCCAAAGTTGCCTCCTTTACGTCATTGTCGTCGGAAAACTTTCTTCCACGTAAGTCTTTCTTTAAATTGGGGAACAAATAAAAATCACTAGGTGCCAGGGCTGGACTGTAGGGTGGATGGGCTATTGATTGAAAGCCATGCCTGTGCACAGCAGCCATTGCAACTTTGCTCTTGTCAACCGGCGCATTGTCTTGCAAGAACAACACACCCTTGGTCAATTTTCCTCGACGTTTTTCCTTGATGGCCTCCTTTAATTTCTCTAATATCGCTGCGTAATATTCTCCAGTTATGCTCCTACCTTTTTCTTTGTAATCAATCAATAATATCCCCTCACAATCCCAAAAAACAGTAGCCATCAACTTTCCAGCCGATTCTGACACTTTGAATTTCTTTGGCGGTGGTGTCCCCTTTTTATGCCATTGAATGGACTCCTGTTTGGACTCAGGCTCAAAGTGATGAGCCCATGTTTCATCTTCGGTAACAATCTGCTTCAAAATCTGTGCAGGTTTGTCGCCACACAGCTCCAAAAATTATTTGGACGCACAGACGCGCTGCTGTTTCTGCAGCGACGTCAGCATTCACGGTACCCATGTTGCACTGACTTTTGTGATGCCCATGTGATGTCACTTATAAATCATTGATTTACTAGGGCACTGTTCCCCATAAACGGTTTCCATTTCATTCAATATGGTTAGAGCGTTCTTTCCTTGCTTTGTAAGGAACTTTATCACAGCACGGTGTTCAATTTCCTCCATAGTTTCAGTTTTCTTCCGGATTGACTTGTTTAGCAGGCAACTATTCGTAAACGACTGACGCTATAGGGCTGCAACTTAACTTATACACTAATGATGAGTCGCCAATCAGAATGACACCTAGCGAGCGCTCCTATCCCCACTCCATCCTCTCCATTCCACGAACTTCTGGACCTACCCTCGCAGTGTCAAGAATGTGTCTTTTTGTGTGAACCTGATTAAAGTTATTAAAATGCCGTAACGGAAACCGATAAGTTTAGAAAAGCGCTCTGCAGTTGCTGCTTTTCATCAAGAAGGTTAGTTATTTAGCGCGTCAAATTTCCGAAAAAATGTATGTTAATGAATCTACTGTTAGTGATATCAGTCGGAGACATCAATGCACGGGCAGTTTAAGAGATCCGGCACGTTCAGATCGTAAGAGAATAACAACTCACACCGACGATGAGCGTATAAAATTGCTGAGCAAGAGAAATAGGAGACTGACAGCATCAGAAATCGCCCCCGAAATGGATCGCATCCTTGCAAGAAAAATTTCTGTTACTACAGTGAAAAGAAGATTAAAAGCTGCAAATCATCACGCCCTCGTTGCAATAAAAAAACCGCATACTTCGACGGGGAGACAGGCAAAAGCGGCTACACTAGGCAGAAACACATAGAAATTGGACAGTGGATGATTGGAAAAGGGTGCTATGGACTGATGAGTCAAAGTTTGAGGTGTCAGGATTTGAGGTGAGAGTCAAGAACGCCACCTGTGGAACATTTTACAAAAAGAATGGACTAATATTCCAAATAGAGTCCTTGAAAAACTAGTGGAGCGGATGCCTCGGATTGTGAAAGTTGTTCTTCGCGCAAAAGGGAGTTTCTGTGATGAACGGAGGGTTTAAGAAGTTTTTGTTTACTTTTAGTTAGAATTACTTTTTCTTACTTTTATACTTTAATTTTAATCGCTATTAATAAAATGCACTAAAATTTTAAGTTTTGGAAAAATGAGTTTGAATATTTTTTCGTTTTTTAGTAAAAATTTATTTGCGTGTCCGAACTAATTTGGACGGTAGTGTATTAATATATATATATATATAATTGAACTACTTATATATATATATTTAATTGAAATACTTTCAGAAACTAAAAGCTATGTTATATATATATATATATATATAACATAGCTTTTTTAGTTTCTGAAATTAGTTCAATTAAAAAAATTAGAAATTGGAGTGGAATTCTACTGTAGAACATTATGAAAGGATTATTTGTAGTGATTATCGATGCGTATGCATTAGTTCCTTTCTGCTCTTGACGTGAGGTAGTTGATCGTCTCGCCACTGTAATCTTTCGCGTTTCTTAATATAGAATTAAGAATGTCGAATGTGTGGAAAGGTAAAAAACGGTCATTAGTTAACACAATGGAAAAGTATACCAGTGAATTTGAACTATAATATGCGATTATTGTGCAAATCTGCATAAAAAGTATACATTTGTAAAAGTAAATAGACAGACAGATAGTACTTGTGTAATTGCAGCAAGCCACAATCTCAAGATGAAGTCCAATTTCACTACTTGAAAAATGCTTTCTCTTTACCTTGTTCAAAATTTATATATGTACATATAAAATGTTGAAATAACAACATAACAGTATAAAAGAACTGCTTACAAATGATACCTAAAGTAAAATCTGTGTGTATATTTCGTTGTATGAACAAAACATTGCATAATATACATATGGAACAATATCAACTTCTAGCTAAGTCTAACACCGATACACAAAACCGTTGCATAAAAATAATATCCTACATAAGATTAATATCGTTACATAAGATGGTAACCATCATAAAACGTAAGATAGCAACTAAAATAAACTAACTTAATTGCTGTTGGAGAAAAAAGAAAATATACCCTAACCGGTCTCTCTTCGGAACATTATAGGCCAACATCCCCTTCTAAAGAGACGATCAATATATCGCTTGAAATGATTTGGTAAGCTATTACATAAACTATAAATACAATATGAAAGCGATCTCTAAATAGGACCAGTATGCAGAATGGAGGCCATATCAGACTTCCAAGACGAATTGTGAGGCCATGAATACAAGCCCAGAAACGAATCCTGGTATATAAGTAGGATGGTAGCTTAGATGTTATTATCTTATGATATGAACGCAATATTAGTAGCTCTCTACTATTAGACACTGTCAACTAACCAATCTTCTATGTTTTGAGAAATGTGATCGTATTTTCTAACTTCAAGTGTAAATTTCATACTTTTTGCATGCGATAGACAGTTATGGAATCTAAGCATGCATGACAGATTACTGAATAGTACTCAAAGTGCGAGAGAACAAATACTTTGCTTACATTTGCTTACAATTAAGCTGTAAGACTACAACTTTTTTCTATTTAAATAGGTTGGTTGTATATATTTGTTTATTTGATCGATATATTGAAATGGATTATCGATTATTAAACCTAAACTCTTAGCTCTCGGCGAACGAAGGAAATCACTTTGTACTTGTTAATCTCGAGGGTTAGATTATTCAATATGCACCATATAGATGCGTTTATAAGATCCACCTTCAAGACTAGACACAACAAATATTAATGCATGAAATGAGGTATAGGTTACTACCAGTTATAAATAAGATTATTATTAAAGGTCCAAGGCTAGATCTCTGGGGAATTCCCGAATAAGGAATAAATTCGCCGGAGGTAAATCTGTTGAAGGGAATATATTGCCGTCTATTAAACAGATACTACTGGAATAATTGTATCTGAGAATCAGTAAAGCCCAAGGACATCAACTTATAGGGAATCAAAGAATGATCGAAACGATCATAAGCTTTAGCAAGATCGGTATCTAGAACATTAACTTGAGTACATGAATCGTGGGCTGGGCGAAAAATTGTCCAAATAGATAGAAATTAGTTACATCGTCTTTCAACTAACCCATGCTAGGAGGATTAAATGCTGTTTGTAATGCAAGGATAGATATCAGAGTGTGTTTGACAGAACAGATATAAGGCGATAGTTGGATATACCGGCAGGATTATCAGATTTGAGTATAGGTACAGTACGAGCAATTTTGCGTTTTTCCGAGAACAGCAAAGTTCATTAAGGCTAAAGAGAAAACGCTAAACAAAAGAGTCACTGAATACATACTTGCAATTTTTAATGTAAAATGAGGGAATTTGGTCATAATCAGTAAATGCAGAACAAAATTGTCAGAAATCTCAGTTATGCTAATGCAAAATTTAATGTTACAAGCGTCTGGAGACATGATGGCAGATAATTGATCGGTGACAATACTATTAAAATATTCTGCAAATCCATTAACAATTTGTTGACGGTTATTGAGTCTAACATTGTCTAACATCATATTACCAAGCATTCGATTTCTTCGTTTCTTCTCTCAGACAAAGGAGCAGAAACTAATCGGATTGTCAATAATGTTATATTGTACATTGTTGCATATAGTTGGAAAAAGTCGTAGTTGACTGACTTCTAATAAATTCTATAAACTGCTATAGAAAATTGACACACTTAAATTGCCTGTACTAGCGTAGCATATTAGTAATTCAGATTAATATTATTGATCATTTTTGGTGTATAGCATTCAAGATAAGTTCCCTTTTGGGGTTAAAATACAGGAACATAAATATCAAACAACGAATACAGTGTTGGATAAAATAAGTCGCGTGCAGTAATTGACATCAGGACACCTTTCAAGGAAGGATCAATTCACGTCGCACATAGCTTGACGTAGGCACGTCCGCTCTCCGTCTTGAAATATTTTTCAGGAAGTTGACTTCTACCAGAAGCGTCGAATGGGCAGCTATCCTTGGTAATTAAAAGTGGAAGGACTCTGATTACTTCGCAGGGAACATTAGCAATGACAAGGTCAAGTACCCGATATCAATTAAGTATAGAATTATGTCGAAACAAATTATGAAGGTCAAGAAAATTCGTAATGACTTGTGATTTGAAATCATCAAAAAGGTTACACTGATAAAAAGATTACATCACATAGTTTCAATCAGATTGTTTTGATTTTCAAGTAATATGCAATTATCCATATGGCTGATTACAGTACACATCTTTAAATCGTTGATTATACCTCAAATGATGGGTTATTAATAAATATCACCAGGAAAATAAATTGGTCTAAGTTTGTTCTCTGTGGTACTCCTGGTGAAGACGAAAATTTCTTAACCTTTAGTATATAATTCATGTACTATAACCTATCAAGTTTTCACTTATATTATAAAAAAGTCTAATTTTTTAAATGCTTCGGAAAAGATCTTTTATTTAAAAATTAAATGTGACGTAGTTCGATGCCATTTCGAAAAGGGTATTATTTTGCAAATGTATTCATTCCATTCGGAGTAAAATCGATAAATATTTGATTAAAATTTTAGATACCCTCGTCATCGGTACCGATATAGGACACGATAAAATTTGGTACGATTTTAGCAGTGGAATAAAAGCACTGAAACAAATGCAAAAAAGAACTGTTTGGAGACCGGCAACGTGCTAATTGGGTATTTTTCGCTAGCAAAGGCTGAAGTCTGAGGGTTTGTGGGGTCTGCAGGGATTCGATTTTATCCAGGAAAGGTGTAATTTAAAAAAAAATGGTATTTGCAAAGTAATGGAATTGGGGGCATAGAAGGGGTAGTTGGGATGCGCTGAAACAATGAAAAATATCGAAAAGTAATTACTTTAATCTGGAATATTAGGATCACTTTAAGTGTGAAGTAGATCGCAGTGTTTCCTTAATGCGCTATTAATAATAATAATGTCTTTATTGTCCAAGAGAAACTAGACCAGGACAAAAATAATATACACAGTGTTTAGCTTACAATATTGACAAAAATACACCAAACAGGAAAAGTAAGAATGAATTTAAGAGTAATATCAGTTCAGAAAAGCATAAAAAGAATCTCATCTCCATGGCTGTGACTTTGCTTTTAATTCTATTCGTGATTTTTATACACTTCTGTCTTTATTTGTCTTGGTATTTCGTTTCCACCTAAAAATGTATTTCTTAATGTATTATATATTTTTGCGGATTTCCCTATTCTTTCATTAATTTATTTCTCTATTCTCCCATTATCTTCAATGATCACAAGTAGTTGTATCTTTTAACTTGTTCTAAGATTGTTCCTTCGAGTCTGATGTTACATTGTTATTTCTTCTACCGCTATCATGATTGTGTTTGTTTTCATCGTGTTTATCTCCATATTTATCTTTTGTAGTTCTTCTTGGTATGTCTTCAAGTTTTGCTGTAATGTCTTTTGTAGATCTGCTATCAATACCGTACCATCTGGAAACATTAATAGCATTCATTTTCCAATTTCCCACTTTCATATTTTTTTTACAAGAGGCCATCCTTGTGTCATCCTTTTCACAGTATGATCGTCTCATTTTGTCCTTGCTATCTACATCTCCTTTCACTTTATTGTAATTGAGAATTGTTTCGGGTTTCTTTTTCTCATTCTGTAAAGTAGTAAGTAACATTACAAGTTTACATTTCCTTGGACAATAAGAAATAATCATTATGCCGTCCGTAAAATCAAACCTTATGGAACACATTTCACAATTTTTAGAGATTCCATACATAGTTTGTTACGCTACCACAAATAACCCAAAATTTCAATCCATACCACCAAGCTAAAAGGGCACTTTTCCTGAAGGTTACGAGTTGTTCATCAACCATCGTACACCGATTTGGTACATAAACATTTTGCAAGTAATAAACAAACTACTTCCGGAATTGGACCGTGTCATGATGAGATACATATAAAAAAAGAAATAAGAGTAAGAGGAGAAAGAAAAATAAGAAGATAAAAGAGGAAAAAAAGAAAAAGAAGAAAAAAAATGATAAAGGGAGGGGAGGGGGCGAAATAGAAAGAAATATGAAAAGAATAAGAGAAAGAAATAGAGACAGAAGTTGGGAAGGGGATAAGAGAGAAAAAAGAAGAAAAGGAAAAAGAAAGAGACCAAAAGAGAAAGGGTGGGATCTCGACGTTTAGCCTCCGTCGTAGGAGGCTTCTTCAGGGAAAACAGGGAAACCCAAGTTGCACGGTAACTTGACGTGTAAACCACGCCAGTGGCGAAACCACTTTGGCAGAAGGTTGCGGTGACTGGGCGTGTTGACTTCGCTGGAGGCGAGAACCATCTGAGAGGTTCTCGCCTTCTGAGAGAAGTTCTCGCCTCTAGCGACACGCCGAGTTACCGTAACCTTCTGCCAAAGTGGTTTTGCCTCTAGCGTGGTTTACACCTCGAGTTACCGTGCCACTTTGGTTTCCTGTTTTCCTGAAGAAGCCTCCCACGACGGAGGGTAAACGTTGAGATCCCACCCTTTCTCTTTTGGTCTCTTTCTTTTTCCTTTTTTTCTTTTTTCTCTCTTATCCCCTCCCTCCCCTCCTTCTGTCTCTATGTCTTTCTCGTATTCTTTTCACCTTTATTTCTATTTCACGTCCCCCCCTCCCTTTATAATTTTTTCCTTCTTTTTCTTTTTATCCCCTTTCTTCTTATTTTTCTTTCTCCACTTACTCTTATTTCTGTTTTTATATATATCTCATCATGACACGGTCCAATTCCGGAAGTAGTTCGTTTATTACTAACTCTGGCCGTGGAAGCCTACATATTCACTTAATTTTGCAAGTTATATTCCATAACACCAAACATTCTCTTATTGGTGCTATTTTGTCACTGGTCTTTTCCTTACAATATCAAATCTTAGAACACGAAGTGCGCCTTGCAGTCTCTTTCGACTGATTATCATTTTCTCCCATTACTTTTGCTTCAAAGTTGCCTTACATCCTCGTTGTGGCATCGATATAAGTACAAAAACTCCAAAAAATTTCTTTAGCTACAAAGAAATTATTTCTTTACATTTTTTTCCATAAACAATCTTTCCTTCAGCGAATTGATGATTCGCAACCTAATATTTAAGATGTGAATAGTGGAGTACCTCGAGGAACTGCTTGCTGTCTTACATTATTTTTATTATACGTCAACGACATATCAATGAATTTAATGCAAATACAATATTTAATATTGTATGAAGATGATACACTCTATTAAATTCGAAAAGCTTATTTGTCATGAATGGAAGGTAACGATTTAATTATAAATAAAGAAAAAGCAACTTTCTTTTGTGCTTCCATGGTTAGAGTCTGCAATAACTATTTTGGGATAAAACCATATCATGCTGAATAGTATACAGTACAGAAGGCAACGAAAATAAAAAGGAAAAAAAATAGAAGAGAAAGGAGTCGAGTAGTCAAATTTTAATTTATTAAAGTTGTTTAAACTTTATCAATATTATATATAATCAATTCTTGTATATAATTTTTAATCCACAAAGGAATTGTTGCAATTTGTTAAAATGTAATTCAGTATCGCAGTAACAGGGGTTGAGAAACAATCACTTAATAAACACCGGGCCTTCTCACCCCGAAATAATCACGTTGCTACATCGATTTCATTGCTTAAAGCCTCTACGACGTTTCCAAAGTAAAACGCTTGCCAAATTCTGATTCATACCCTCTTAAAAGATTCCTTTTCCCGCTCCTTAAGCAAGGCACTAATCCGGAAAATTAATGTTCGCTTTCAGTCAATATTTCCGCGGGATTTCACGCTGCCCCCTTCACCCGCTTTTATCCGCCCCCTCCTCCGCCTCTTTTCTTTTCCGGAGAACATACACTTCATTCCGGGCGAGATTATTAATGGCGGTCATTAATTTTCGCCATTGCGTCGACGACCATGGTCACGAGGATTTCTGTTATTTGTTGCTCCTTGAGCTGAGATTTATCCCGATGCTCTTTTTTGCCGGTTTGGGTGTTTTTCGCTTTTTCTCTGACAGGTAGAGCGCGGTTCGTTTTTTGTCCGTTTCTGGACGTTCTCGCAATTAATTTTTGGGAGTTGGAGCAACACCGTTGTTTGTAGAGACGGGCACGGTGAAGGTATGGTTGTAAACAGTTTAATTGAATTTTAAATTGCAGTAGGTTGTAATTTTCGCCCGAAGGAAGAGGATGGGATGAGTTCTACTTTTTAATATATTAATGATTTTTTTTAGCAGTAAATTGGGGGAAACCTATATAGTTCCATACAGATATAATCTGAACAAAGTCAACGACGGGGAGGTATCTATAACCCTACGTTCCTCCACTACAGCTACAACCATGATGTAAAAGGGCAACAGCTTACGGCGAATGATTGAGGGACTGATTGTAGGGGAATACTGCAGCGAGAAAGAATAACGGAAAACGCACATGCTCATTATAACCGTTGACTTTGCTTAGATTGTATCTGTATAATTTTGTACTTCTTCTATGAACCTTCATTAATGATAAAAGTTGGGAGTTACTTAGAATTACATATCTGAACATAATGAAATAGTAGAAGTATTATTTTGTCAATATCAGAGGAAGTATATTCAACTCTATGTCTACCGCCTGAGTCCAGCGATTTTCAGGAGTTGTTTTTTTTAACTTATGCTAGAGCTAAGGTACTGGTATCCACAGACTTTTGAAGCAGGAGATATAACTTTATAATTTTTGCATAAAGGAATCTTTCTGATTTCAAATAGTTTTTTCTTTTTCTTCTTACTAAATGTATGAGGTTTTGAGCCTGTTACGACCTTTAGTTTTGGTGTGCCCATCTCTAATGTGGGTGTCTTGTCGATCTTCTTGCTCTTGCTGCGTAATTCCACACTCCTTTGGGTAT
The DNA here is from genome assembly GCA_023509865.1 of Trypoxylus dichotomus. Taxonomy (NCBI): domain Eukaryota; kingdom Metazoa; phylum Arthropoda; class Insecta; order Coleoptera; family Scarabaeidae; genus Trypoxylus; species Trypoxylus dichotomus. The sequence goes on from CM042081.1 coordinate 29,225,258, forward strand.
CTTGTAGTCTTCCATTCTTTCTACGTGTTCTCTCCAATTCCGTGTGTATTGCCTTATTATTTCTAACTCCAAGTTTTTCTCTAATGTCTGTGTTTCTCTTCCTATCCATTCTTGTATATCCTGCTGCCCTTTAAGAAATCCCATTTCCGATGTTTCCGAGCTTCACTCCCATCTATAACGAATGGGACTGCCATTGTTTTCTAGAATTTCACCAACGCATCCATCTTTATTTTGTTTTTCAATTGTGCCATTTATTCGATCAAATTTTGTGTGTATGTCCATATCGTCTTGATTCTACGATATGGTAGATCCAATGAAGTTAAATATTCTTACATTCTTCTTTCATTTTTATTAAATGCCACTACATTAGTTTTTCTGACGATATACTTAAGTTGTATCTCTCACGTAGTTTATTTAATTCGTAGGCAGCTATTTGAAATGTGTCTTCGTTACTGGCTATTAATATTTGGTCGTCAGCAAAGAGTAGTTTCAACAAATATTTTTCTCTATTCGGATTGAGTGTGTAGTGCTTCATGTTTGCTATCCATTTCTGTAATATGTCATCATTGTATATGTTAAAAAGTGTCGGTGACGAGCTACATCCTTGTCGTAGTTCTAAATTTATAATTGCAATATTATCTTCGTTGTTTTCATGCTTTTAATAACTTTAATCAGATGTTTTTCCAGTATATTCCATAGTTTCTCTCTTACTACCTTGTCAAAAGCTTTTTTATAATCTATAAACAGAATGTGTGTTTCTTTGTTGTGTTCTCTATTATCTGCTTAATTGTGAATGCACTGTCAGTGCAAGATCTTTATCTTCTGAAACGGGTTTGTTCTTTCAGGAGCATATTCTCAAATACTTTATTTAGCCTGGTGGTCGCTATTTTTGAATATATTTTATATGTGGTATTCAGAAAGTATATACCTCTGTAGTTCTCACAGTTAGATCGGTCTCCCTTTTTAAATATTGGTATTATCTTTGCGATTTCCCAACTATCAGGTATTGTTTTCGTTCTCTAGCATTTATTTGATAAACGTAGAAACCTTTTTACCTCTGCAGGAGCATATTTGAGAAGTATTTAAATTATCTTGTCCTGGAGATATTGGTTTTTCTATTTTTTGTAGTGCTTCCTCCAGCTCTCTCGATTGTATTTGGTCCACACTTCTATTCGCTTCCTCTTCTTCTTCTTCTTTGCCACTTCTCTTTTCCAATTCTTCCATCTTCTCTTCCTTTGTCCAAAGTTTTATACAGTATTCTAGCCATTTATCTCTATTTATAGTGTTAATTCTTGCGTCATCTTTTTCATTTTTATTCAGATCTTTCATCATCTTGTAAGCAAGCACCTGTTTTCCGTGTATATTCGAAATAAATCGATCCCAGCAATGCTGGTCATTTTGTCTGCATAGCTTTTTGACTTCAGCTGCTATTTTCTTATATGCTGTTCTGTTTGCCTCTGTTTTATCTTGTATCCATATTAGATATGCTCGTTTTCTTTTGATGATTCTCTCATTTATTTCTTGGTTCCAAAACTTTAATTTTTTGTCTTCGGTATCGAGGGGTTTCGGTAGCCGCATTATTATATCTTTTCTGTTTCTGTTCTCCTCATTGAAATAATTTTTGGAATATAAAAATAATTTCGTTATTTATCGAAGGGATCCAATAAACTCATATGGCTTTTACTGCATAAAGGTACGTAAAAGGGTTAAATTGTATACTTAGTAGTCGTTTCCAAACAAAACGTATATGTTCACTTGGTGGTGATGTTCAATTTACCATTTCAACTTTACCTTTCTGGAATATATCAGGCAGTTGTTTATAAGTATATGTTCGACTTTTCCTATATTTAGTTTTGCTCATTACAGAAGATGATGCATAAGAAAATGCAATCCTTTCATAGAAGCAACTGGAAGCGATACTAGAAGAAATCAACGACAACGGGTCTAATAGAAGATATGCATCTTCTGATGATGGTGGAAAAATAGACGCTGAATGATGAAAATAACTCCACAAGAGTCTAATCGTGAAGAACACGAAGATGGCGGTGCCGATGATTAAACTTGTGTTGAAACTAACTCTTTTACCTCAAAAAAATAAACAACTTGTCTGGTATCTCACTTCGTCTAGGAAGAGAGCACCAGCACCATGTTTTACGCGAACATTCAGGTCGAACTCGTTTTCCAAATCGTGACATCGATGCCATAGCTTCTTCTTTTCTGATTTGCGTTTGTAGGTTTTCACTTGAAATTATACTCAATTGAAGGAATGCTGAAGAAAAGACTGTTTACGCAAAAACTTAAAAATGAAAAGTGAATTTTTTGGTAGTATATTTTATTATTGTCTTCGTCTTCCCTATAAAGAAGACAATTATTTCGGAAGTGATGATATGATCTTCAAAAATAAAGAAAATATTTAAAAGCATAGATCTAAAGGAAACATCTTTCATCAATTTCGCTGGAAAAGTTTTTCATGGTATTGCTAACCCCCAAATTGTTATAAAAACTTTTTTCCTCTCCAAACGAAAATATGGCCCTATAATTTTTTTATGGCTTTCTTTACTTGTTCGCAGTTATTGTTTCCATCGATTTTCAATAATGTACAGGGTCTGTGCCCTTGGACGAACCCATAAAATATCCACCTGTGTAACCTATATTATTTTTTTTTGAAAGTTACGCTTAGGCAGGCAGTAAACCAAAAATCGTAATATCTATACACTTATTATATACCTCACATATGACGTCCAGCCGTCATAAACGTAAGATGGTCATATATTTTCGTACCATTAATTCGCTAATAAAGGGGGCGAAGGCGAAAGGGACGACGAAGCTGAGGAAGTGTGGGTAGTGATTCGGAGTTTGTATTGTTTCGCAGCAAGTGACGCTAATATATACGAGCATGGTAATTTTCCAGACTCAATTAAACAACGCAATAACTGTTGAGATTTGATAAACTTATAATTCGGTTAATTAGAAACTGAGATTTGGTTATTGCCGTCGTTATTGTTATATAATTGACTTTGCCCAAATTATCGATAAAGATTTTATGTTAATACTATCGTAAACTCTCAAATAGATCGAGATCTTCTTGATTAAGTCTTGTTAAATTAATACCATTGATTGAAAGTCTAAATGGAGGAATTTACCTACCATTAATGTATTAAGGTTTGCGATATTTACTATGAAAATGTTAAATGTTTTTGCTAGTTATTAGCGAAAATCTTTAAAAATGAAGAAGTGCAGATAACTTTGTTCAGGAATTAACACGCTGACAGAGACATTTCATTATATCAAGAAATTAGATTTTTAAAAATCAGTTGCTCCAAGATTACGAAAATGTTTAACATGAGAAAATAATTTTCTTCTAGATTTATTTATTAAAGAAATATTTTTATTGACTATAGAAACTAAAAAATCCACGACAGAAAAATGCTTCTTTCAAGTAAGTTAGTTAAAGTTAAGAAAATATTCAATGGATATTACAATTAATAACAATTATTTCATTTGTAAATTAATTTGTCAATACATAATTAGCAATACTACTTTTATAAGAAAAGTGGATACTACAAAAATGTGTACTTATCATATATATATATTTTTTTTTTTTTTTTTGGCCTTGACAAATAGTCATTTAGCCACGTAACAAATTCTAAAATATAAACGTCGAAAATAAGAATCGATACGAAAGGGACCGTATAAGGATACACGCTTCACGACACGGGGCCGATCGTACCGACCTGAATCAAGAAAATACATACAGGACAGCGGAAAGAGAGGAAACCTACAAGAGAAATGGTAAACAAAGGAAACGAAGCTGAATTACAGAACTAAAAGCGAAAGCAAACTAAAAAAAAACTGTCTCACAAACGTATTTTATTACGAATTAAAATTTCTACAATACTATTATAAATGTCTATATTATTTTGTGCCAGGACGAAGGAGGTATTAAGAGGGAGATAAAAGAAGAATTTACTTAAATCTTGAAAGAATTCATCTCGGTATCTAGCGAAATTAGGACATCCAAATATAATATGGCTAATACCACCTAATATCTCATTATGAGCAGCAAGGACTATAAAGAACACCAATCCTTTTGAAATGTGCAGGGGAGCATACGTGATTGAGTTTTAAACGGGATGTCGTAGAACTAAAGTATCTGGTAACACTACACTTATGAATGTAATGAATGTAAGAGGGTAATTCAGGATGGGCACAATGCGTTTTAGATTTCTGGGTAAAATCATGCCAGTCCGTAGCCCAACGGTCCTTACTCTGAGCCCTAAAATAGCTAATATGCGAAACGAAGAACGTATATCCATAACCGGATTTTTAGAATACATATCAGCTATGCCATTGATAATTATACTAGAATGGACTTTACACCATATCCACTTCACTTGCACACACTTATTATATTAACCGGCGTCTTTTTCGAACCTTTATTTTTGTATGTTATAGGTTACATCGTTATATAGGTAAGTGTGAGTATAATTGTAATTATGTAGTATAACATGAAAATCAAACAAATAAGAAAAAGCAGATTTATACTATATCCATACATCCTCTGATTTCTATGATAAAATGCAAGGAATATGCTAACATAATAATTAAACGCACACTTTCAATAAATCTTTGTTCTACTTTTAATATTTGATGAATATATGTTAAATACGCACTGTTGCTATTTAATTGCTTGTGGTTACTACTTGCATTTTGAGTATATAACATTCCATGTGACTTTTCATATATCCGAAGTTGAGTGTTATGGTTTCACCAATCATAGTTTTTCTCCAAATTTATTTACAATCGCCTTATGTAATTATTACTCACTATTGCGTTTTAAATGCATATATCTTAAATAAGCATAACCGCAGAAGCCTTAAACTGTAAATGAAAGTGTACGTGAAGTATCCCATGCCCTTGTTACTACACCTTTTCGCGGTAAAAGGAGGTTAATTATTTTCCCAATGGCAACTGGTGACTTTGAACCAAACCGAACTCGCCCAAAAAAAGTACCACTGTACCTGATGGACGTGGGTTTCGAACGCATCAAATTCAGGTGCGGGTCGTCTTACCACTGGACCATCGAACCGTTAAATTTGAAATAAAGATGGAAACAGTACCTATAATTTTTGGAGACCTTGTATACGTTAGTAAATTTTTCGCAAGTGCAACATAAAGCATAATTAATGGAACGTTGTTGACAGGGAATTTATTTAAAATTTCAGCGACCGGTTTCACACAGCCGTTATGCACATTATTAATTAAACGCGTAGTAAAAAACGGAATTCGTATACTTACTAGAAAAGAATATCCTTAATACTTACAAGAAGTATCACGACAGTAAAAGAGTAAAATTAAATTAAAAACAACAAAACAAAAGTAAAACAAGGCAATGAACAGTTCGAAATGTCGGATGGATAAGTCAGTAAAAATTAATAAAATTGTTACTACAGACATTGTAAGATTTTTTTTGTACATAAGTAAATATAAAAATTGAAAGTAAAATAGAGAGACCTAAATTAAAATCTGGAAAATAAGAAAGGTAAGTGGATGATTGAACAATACCTGAAAAGTAGGAGTAGTATCAAAAGTTATTTCTGCGTTTAAAGTTTTAGATCTACTAAATGTTTGAAATCCTAGTATTTCCATGCTTTCCAAATTATTCAAACGCAAACCTTTGTTAGCAGGGTGGAGAATTATGAAATTAGGTTTTTCCACACGAATGATTTGTTTCTAACAGATGTGAGGCGAAATGAAAAAAAATCTAATAGCAGAAGCCTGAAGGCAATGAATTTGGTCATTGAGTCTAACCTTAAAAGATCTGAATGGTCTGCCTACGTACTATGCATCACAATCACCCCAGCTATACTTCATTTTTTAATTCGGAAGAGTAAAATGAAAAGAAGCGCTTACACAATGGAATTTTTCAGAGCCATTTTTTGGCGACAGCTTTAAAACTAGCTAGGGATTTATATAAGTTGTGGTTACGTAATTATTATTAGAATGCTAATTTAGGGAGAAAAATTAAATACAAACAAAAAATACACGTCAATGAGTTGTTGTAAAAATATGGGTGTCGGCAATAGCATATTTTTTGCCGAAAACTGAGTAATATTTAGCCTACTTTTTAACTTTTCAATTTAAAAAAGTCCTCCGAATTAAAAAATACAGTATAAGTAAGTAAACACCACTTCTATGCATTTTAGGTAAGGTTTGACCGTCTTCAGGAGATTAAATCTTTCGGATCGATCCCTTTTGAAGGTCACTTGTTATTCTACTCTGAGCCTGAAGATGCGCAGAATAACTGCACGAAACCGGCCGGCGGATATTCTGAGATATAATCTCTTATTTATTTCGCTAATTCTAATTAATTGGTAGACTTTTGTATAAATTTGTTCTAAAGAAAAGGAAATGCATGTTGAGAATTTGCACATTAAGATTGGTGCTACATTTTCATAAAATGCGAAATAACTAAAAAGGCGTACGGTTTAGATGAGGTAAACCTATGAAATGAAATTTACTTTTACTTCGATCCCAGAAATCGAAAATGAATTGATATACAGAGTCTTTCATGAAAAAAAAAAACGCAACTTTGATATGTTTTGTATTTTTGGAACATCCTGCATACTACGAAAATAATTTAAAGTTGTTTCTGTAATAGGACCTTATCCACTCTGAAAATAAAGGTTTACCAAAAACAGATTATTTAGTTGCATTCAGAGGTCACTGCTAATCGGCAAAGTGTGATGTAAAAATTTGTGATAATGAAGCTCCCTATGCATTGTAATTAGAAATGTGTATATATGAGGAAAAAGAGAAACCAAAGTCACAATCTAACTTGTCAGAACGCTTTTATTTTGTAAAATTTGATTACCAGAACGAAAGATTAACGATATCTGGTCTTGTTGCAAAAAGGAAGCTGGAATCATCAAAGCTTATGGTAAATAAAGGAGAGTACACAGATCTTCCTTTTATTTTACTAATGACACTACTGCAACCAATTATATTTCTAAGAAAGAAACGAGAATGTAATTTGGTGTCAATCGTACACCACTAGAAACGAGCACGAGGGCTGACAAAAAACCGCAATGATCTGTAATAGTGTTCTATGATATGCTTCAGTCTCAGTTTACAATTCTATCATCATGTTGGAACGCAAACAAGTACTGTTTAAAAAAAAAAACTATTATTTTGAGAAGAACTTCATTCATATGAAAACATATACAAGGCAGAACACATATGCTAAGATAATTGATGAAGATCTTGCTTTGCAATAAATGTACCACAAAACGTAGCTATTATACACATTTTTCCTTCAAATAAAACAAACAGCGCGTTTTCAAAACTAACTGTACATACTCCTATCACTGCAGAAATATTCTTATAACAATATTTTAATATTACCTGCAACTTCGAAGTTTTAAAGAATATTTGTTTACTATTTTTGCAGTAAACAAGAATTAGTAACTCGTGCAACCACTTTTTCTGTTTTAACTGATATTCTTTCGGACGAACTAGGATATCTTTTTATAAATAAATTAATAATCTCTAATAACTACAAAACAACAAAAAAAAACGACTTACCTCTTAAACTTCCTCGTCGAAACACGAAGTCACTACCGGAAAAATTGCGAAAATGAGTTGTATCGATAATTATTAACGCCAAAAATCGCGAATTGACCAAGTAAATGGCACACAAAAAGCACAAATTTGAACAAAATATTTTACTATAATTTAATAATATTTGATACCTTTTATGATTTGTTCGATATCTGTTAGCAAATTTCGTCAAAGCTTCTCGCTATCTGTAGACTGAGATGGGATACTTCGTGCCCCGTTAGGTGATAAGGTATGAGTCTCGACCATGCGAGCCGGCTCGTTTTATATAACAGAACAGGTCGTGGGATTCAGCCTGCGCTTTGAAGTAAATACGTATACCGGATTTGCGGCAAGTTTTATGCGTTAGGACGAGTTATAGTAACAGATACCGTATGTATATTAGCTAAAGCAGTGCTAGCCAAATTAATTAAATTCGAGAGAACAAAGTTGGAATGGTAGATAATATTTTTACCTTTTAACCGAAAGAGTTACAGAAAGGTTACGCAATGTTGACAGATACGAAATTCATTGGATCCTTGGATAAAATATGTTTTGATTGGGGAAATGTATTCAGTACTGAGACAGTATCATTTTAAAGTTTCAGCTATATAATTTTAATTTTAATGTAAAGAAAGTTAGATAGGTTTATTAATTTCAATAACTACAAAAGTTTGTAAATTTTAAATTTACTTTTTTGTGTTGAGAATTCTCAAACCTAATAAATAATTCATTCGATTATTTCATATAACTATTTCTTTTGCATTTTTCCTTCGGGGTTTTTGTTATCCCTTCTTCGTGGCACTACTATTGCTGATAATCAGAAAATGTCGTGCTACAAATCTCTGGAAAACAATTTAGTCTTCTTATAAAATTCACATACAATCAGCGACATTTTATAATTCCGTATGAACCTTTGGATAGAATATTTGATTATGCATCCAAAATTATGCTGAACTACAAAGAAACATCAAAGTAAGAGAAAATAATCCAAAAATTTTATTACATTCTATACAGAGAATGTTTACAACAATGGTAACTCAAAACAGCGAAATTTCTATGTTCACAATGGTAGACAGGCATCTTATGAAATCTGGCATTACGTTTCACCATAAAAAGTTTCTAAATAGATTACTTATTGTTAAATATATATATATTATCGAAATATGCATATCAGTTAATAAAAATTCCCAGAGATAAATTGCTATCCGAGGAAGAAAAAACAAAAATACATTACTATAAAGAGGTAGGATTTTTAAAGCGTGTCATAGCTAAGAAAATATAACGATCCCATTATCTGATGAACAATAATAAGTGACCTACTTCCGGAATTGGAGCGTGTCATGATGAGATAATATAGGAATGAAATAAGAGCAAGAGGAGAAAGAAATGAAATGAAAAAGGAGAGTGAAAAAGAAGAAAAGGTAAAAAGAGTAAGAGAAGGAAAGAGACAAGGGAGACATAGCAAGGGGGAAAGAAAGAAAGACAGAAAAACAGATGTTTCGTTTCCGTCGTAAGAGACTTCTTCAGAAGAAACAGGAAAACCAAAGTAGCATGGTAACTCGACGTGTAAATCATGCTAGAGGCGAAACCACTTTGGAAGGTCACGGTAACTTGACATTTTAACCACGCTAGAGGCGAAAACCTTCTGTTCTGTTCGCCTCTAGTGTGGTTAACACGTCGAGGTACCGTGCCACCTTGGTTTCCCTGTTCCACGTGAAGAAACCTCCTACGACGGAGGCGAAACGTCTTCTCTTTTTTTCTTTATTCTTTTCCTCCTTTTTTGTCCCCCTTCACTCTTTTCTTCACATTTTCTTTTTTTTTTTCACCCGCGTTTTTTCATTTTTTCTTTTCTCTTTTTTTTATTTTCCTCTTACTCTCACTTCATTTCTATATATCTCATCAATACACGGTCCAATTCCGCAAGTAGTTCACTTATTACTGACTCTGGCCGTGTAAGCGTACGTATTCGTTTGATAAACAATTTAAATTCCGACGCCAAAAATCGCGCTAAGGGGAATAATCAAAAACACACTCGAAGTCAGCGGTCATCGATATTTAGGGTTAGCCTCTTCTTGTGATGTAACCGGGCAACAAATAAAATGTAATTTAAATTTATCAGTAATAAGCAGATGTGTGCAACAAATTTTATCCAGAAGCAAACAGTTTTGGTGGCTAAAAGAGGTTTCAAAATCACCGTTAAAAGAGACCCATAAACGGGCAAGACTGAAACTTGCGCAAGATCATATGAGATGAGTCCATGAGTAGGACAACGTTATATTTTTTGGCAAGAAGAAATTTAACTTGGGCGATTTGCGCAAGAACACTGAAGTTGCGATGAGTCGAAATATTGCTGGCTACAATGTAATAGTTTGGGCGGCTTTTAGCCATAACAATAAAGTCCCTATATATTTTATTTCTACGCGAATGAATTCTAATTCTTATATACAATTTCTAGAAATGGTCCTGACAGACTTTGGTGAACAATTGTCGACGTAAGATTGGATATATCAGCAAGACTATGCAGATATCCATAATTCTAGTGGTTTCATTAAAAGGAAATTAATTTATTACAATGGTGCGCCCTCTCGCCCGATCTAAATCCCATAGAAAATATCTGGGGAATATTTGCAAGGGAGGTGTATGTCAATAATAAAAATACGATATGATGTGTTGATCAAATTGATAGACAGTATAAAGACCCGAATGTTTGAAGTTATTTTGAATAGAGTATCTAATACTCACTACCAAATTTAGAAAGATTTTTTATGTATTTATTTCATCTACTAATTTTGTGTTAATGAACCTATAAAAATTTTGCTGCCTCGAGTTATCATTATTGTAAATATATATAAAGTGTAATAGTTTTTTTATATTATTTTCTCTTGCATTTGTATTTCTTTGTAGTTCAGCATTCTTCAACTTCGATACATAATTTGAGAGGGTATTAAAAAAAACAAATATTTTGTTCAAAACTTCATATGGAGCTATAGAAATTTCGCTGAGGGTAGTGTGTACTTTTTCAAAAACTCCAAAACTTATTTGGTAATGTATGTTGTAACCACAACACGTTAAACTTATATCAAGACTAAACTACTGACGTATGCAATTTGGTCGCGTGGTTTGTATTGCAGCAAGCTGATTATAGTTATGTATTTAATAACAAACCTGCATATACGTTGTGTTTTGAGGGATAAGTTTGAATTAATTAGAAGAAGTCCTATTATAACTTCGGTATTCGAGTAATTTGTATGTACATCATCTGATGTATTAGTTCCTGATTTTAAGATTTTCTTGGCTAGTTTAGATAACGTAAACACACTTCCATAAATGGAACTTTAGAAGCACGGTATTGTGTTTGGTGGCATAAGCAAAGGTCGCTGGTTAATCTAAGTATCCTTATTTAATATCGATATTGAATATTAACGAGTGCAAGATACGTATGTATGTTTGATTACGTATCTCTAATGAAGTGCGTCTAAAGTTTCATTTTCCGAATAGTACATGTACAGAAAGTATCATTCTCGGCGATTTTAATATTACTCATTATAGCAATACTGCAACAAATGACAATAGAAATCGAATAACGAATTATTTCTTACACTTTATTAATATAATAAAACACAAAATAATTCAATACGATGTGATAGTTTTAAAAATTTTTATTGTTTTTCGAAGTATTCTCCGCGAAGATTAATGCATCAACTCTGGAAGCAGTTATTTCACTCGATTGTTGGTACGGCCAAAATCGCGTTTTTGAATGCATCGGCTGCTAGGTAAAGAAATCGTTGGGACTTAGGGCCGGACTGTACGGAGGATGGTCTAACAATTCGACGTCTTGTTGCGTTAAGAATTCAATTGTCTTGCGTGCTGTTGCGAACCTGTCTTGTCTTGGTGGAGGATGATTCGTCGCTCGTGGTTAGTCTTTCGAAGCCCAGCGATGACTTGCTGCAAAAATGGTTGTGTACTAATCGGCAATAATAGTACTTTGATCTTGTGGGGGAATTGTTGCTCCATGACTTGGTTTTGAGGCAAATGCGACCATCTTTTTGAAGACACACATATGATTTTTGTCGGCTTTTCTCCATTTTGGAACAAGTAAATAGACGACTGATGCTTATTTTCTGGCACGTATCAGTAAATCCAAAATTCATCATCACTGACGACGTTGTAAATGTTTTTAGAGTGTCCAGCGTTGAAACGGTCTAGAGCTTTTGACAGCAATTCACCCTTGCTGGTTTTGGTTTTTCGGCCAACAGATGCAGTATCCAACGTGAAACTATTTTTTATACATAATTCTTCATGAAAAATTTTTGAACCGAAGACTTTGAAATCCACAATGATGCCTCAATCCCACGATATGTCACATGTCGATCTTCATTTATGATTTTTCGCATAGCATTGACGTTTCCCTGAGTGACTGTCGCTTTTGACGCACCTGCATTTGGATCGTCGGTAAAACTAATCCGTTCACATTTGAACCCCCCCATACCAGCTAGATATTGTTGGCTTATTACCAATTCGGCGAGGCATTCTTCTTAAGAAAATTGTCTTTGAAAATTATAGAAAATTATTGCGCAAAAATGTTCCCGGGGTAACTCCATTTTACAACTAACTTGTCAACTTTGACAGCTTTTAGTACTGATATTTGATTAGTGGTGCCTTCTATCCCAGTATGCAGAAACTTAGAAAACATCCTTGTAACTAATGATAATGATAATTTATTGCCCAAGAGATTCAACAATCTGTTTGCAAAACAATGCAATTTGTTACGAAAGTAAACTACATACTAGTATAAACTTAAATATAATAATATAATTATAAAACTAGACCGAAGAAAAGGGAAACGACCCACCTGAAATTTTAGTCTAAAGTATAATTATAAAAAGTGTAAGAATCAGATGTATTTACTCAAGAGAGTAGCCAGTGGACAGAAATGGATATCTATGGAATAATCGGATAATGAATTGTAGCTGTTACATATTCTATGTACTGGAGGTTTTAACATAATATAGGTATATAAATTTTGGGGTATAAAATGTGTTGGAACATTTGGTAGAAGGACGGGGTATAACAAAATCAATCAAGCTCAATATCTCAGAGGCATCTATGCCATTATTTACGTGTTTAAATAGAAACTTAACGTTGTCGTTCGTATTTCAATGTTTTCAGTGTTAAGCTGGTTATTGTGGAGATATGCTAGTCAAAGAATGGTTCTAAATAGAAGGTAATTCAAACATGTTTAATTGTTGATCGTTTGGGTAAGATGTTATCAATATAATAAGTGTGGTATATCGGATGAATCCTACGTGCATAACGTACAGAAATTAATTTGCTCACATTCAAATTTAACTTATTTTTGATATACCATGCTTTATAATATCATCAATAGTGTTAAAAACCTTATAACGTGTTAAATTATTAACAAATAGCAATTTATAACTAAGCATATTACAAACATCATTAATATAAATAGCAAAGAGGAGAGATGTTTAATTCCTTCCCTGGGGAACACCAGATGTGGAGTAGAGATAATGCGATTCATCACCTATGTAAACTACATAATGTTTCCTCTGCGTGAGGTACAACGGAAACAAAGAAACTAGACACGTTGAAAATCTAATTGTGTCCAACTTTTGGAGCAGTATAGAATGATCAATACGATCGCTTGCTTAAGTCCGTGTAAATGACGTCTACTTGTTTATTCTTATCTATTTTCTCGCAGATGAACTGACATAAATTTTGTCTGTCACCCTTCTTATATAACGGTATCAATCTTCCATCGTTATCCATAGTGCTGTTATCCCTTAACGATGTTACAGCTCTAGAAACGTAATTTTCAGTAATTTGGTGAACTTAAGTTATACAGTTATTTAGAGATGCGATGAGATAGTTTACAGAATCCAAGGCAAGTAAATAAACAGATTGAAAATAATTCTTGAAACTGTTACAAGTATTTGACAAGGGATAATTTAAGGAGCACGCCATCTGAATTGCAGTGCGAATTAGGAAAAGTAGTATTACCTTTTCGAAGGTTATCGTAATGCCAAAACTGTTCAGAATTACTTGATATAGCGATTTCAGCAACATAAAGTTGAGTACAAGCTTTCACGACCGTCGTGCATAGTAGAAATGTTTTTCGGGTTTTGTCGTGTATTCACTGTTTTACTTGACGTTTCGCTGATCATGCTGTCAGCTTCTTTAGAAGGTTTCTAAAGACTGGTGTTGTTGTCTCTTGCTTCTCTTTATATATCCCATTTCTGTTCCGCTTTGTTGATCCATAACCGTTCCGCTTTGCCGATCCGTAATCGTTCCATTGAATCGCGTCGTTTGCTGTACGATGACTCCGCAGTGCTAACTTCTACGTGTTGCTCATCTTGTATCCCTCTTCGCGATTGAAATTGTTGGTATTCTTCATTATTTCTATTGATTTGCGTATTATCCTCGGGTAGTAATTCCTCTAAAGTCCTTGATCCGTGCGGCCATGTGACAAAGGTGTCGTCTAGATATCTGTATCAGCATTTAAATTTCATTCTGCTAGATTCGATGGCTTCATGTTCGAATGCTTCCATAAAGATGTTGGCGATTGCAGGCGCAATTTAAAATTATTCAGATCTTCTGCGCACTTCGATTTTTATATATTTTTGAATTTTAAGTCTTTAATATGTTACTGGATATGAAGTTTTTTAGTACTTTTTAACGGACCATGCTTTTACATAATGTTGTAAATGATACTAGAGAAAGTATCGCATGCTTCGTTTATGTCTGTAATTGTAAGAAGCCATGACTAGCCAATGTTGTGAAAAGCTTTATAAAGTTCAACAAGATTCGTCCTTCTGAAATTGAGAACTATATTGTAAATATTGCAGTTGGTGGAAGTGGTACATCCAGTATAGCAAGGAAGAGAAATTCGCTAGTTAAGATGACTACAATCCTCCTCCAATAGGAGCATAATCCTTTTCCACAAATATAGTCATATCACTAAATATTGAATTATATTGTTTTAAGCTAAGAAAGTCTAGAAAATTATTTATAGAACGGCATTTAATATCAACTACAGAAAGATTCTTGAAATGCATAACATCACCCAATACCCAATATGTTGGCTAATATTACTGTTAACTTTTTCAAGAACAGATAAGAAATTCTCAAAAACTAATGCTAGAGGAAGATTATTAGACTCAGCTTTTACTAATACTTCCACTGTTGCTATTGACGGAGAGATGTTTCCACGTGCAGCTGAAGATAGTCATCACTCCGCTTTAGCGGTATACCTATCAATCACATCATAAGTGTATAATTTTAATATTATTTTTTATTAATCTTTACACTACAGATTAGACATTTAATTATAATTATACCAACAAAGATGATGTTTTGCATTTTATATTGAAATTTAGAAACGCTATCTTCATTCCAGTAAAAACCAGTACACATACTAATTATCCTTTGCGGTTCACGTGATCGCATTAATAAATATTAAACTTAAAAATCATTATCTATTCATGTATAAAAGAACAGATTGCTTAAGTTAATGAAATACCTTTAAAAGTATGAGAACTTATGAATATGTTAGGATAGTATTTTATTTCATACAACCTGAAAAAATATAATTTTTCAATTAATTGGTTTTAAACATGTGAAAATTAAACAATTAGCCAATTCAATATTGTATTTTTGAGATTATATGTTTATGGATTTACAGAATTTGAATAAGTTAAACTTTTTTATAATTGTTGGAGTATGATTACTAAAAGCTTAAGCATAACTTTAAAATTCCTTATGAAATTTGTCATCGTAGCATACACGAACAACATGGCAGTTTTAACATATGATGTAATAATAATCTTCTAATGCTTTAGTAGCAATTTCATTAAAACTGTATTGTTTACTTTTTAATTAAGCGTTAATGTGATCTTAAATTTATGAACAGTGCTGTAAACTACAGTTTTCTTTTAAAGCTCTTGTTGGTTAAGCACAAAATTTCCTACTGAAATTATTTTATATAAACACAACGCTAACGTCTCGAATTTCCTACAGTTCATTAACCGGTAAACATTTTCTTTAGCTAAAGTTATCGTTTTAAATATATATATATTTAAAATGATAACCTTGTCCCTGTTGCCCTTTTTAAAATTCCATTTTTTAAGCAAGACAAGCAAATTTACTACCAAAAAAAGTAAAATGATTGCTTAATCTCATCTTCCTATAATTATTTTTTCTGCTGAAATAAAACGAGATAATCCCAGCATTTTTTATCACGTCAAAGTAATTATGTCTTGATAAATCACACGAGGGGGAAAAATAAAAAATCCAACGTCGTAATAATTCGCACAAATCGCATTAAAAAACAACCCCTTCGTATTATAGCCTACATACTGCTGGATATAATGTGTAATATGATCCCATCTTCTTCTGCGAGGAAAACGAAATTGATTGAGTTGTGATCGTGTTGGCAGCACTACGGATTCTGCGAAAAAATCTTCGGCTATTCTGTCGAGGAGGAAATTGAATTCCGTTGCTTCTTTTCCGCAGCCGCATAACGCTTTATGAATTAAGATAGATTTATAAGAATATTTCGTTTAGGAGTAAAAATCAGTGGAGGGGGATTTTGGCTAGATGAAATGGAAAGAGACGCATTCTGTGTTCTTTTCTTTTTGTATATATATAAAAAAAGCTGTAGGGCATGTTTAAATTCTTGGCATATGTTGGGCTCTTCGGGAATACTCTGAGAATTTGTCTGATGTTTTTTAACGCGAGCTGATATTCTTGCCAAATACGGTTCTGTGATAGAAGAGTTATGTGACCCAAAGGAACTGTAAATTATTTAAGTCCTACAATTCAAAAATAATATAATAGGATAGTTAGATATATTTTTGCAGTTAGCTACAGAATGTTCACCAATGAAGGTGGAAAGGTGCTACATCTTTTCTTCTTTCTTGCAGGCTCGGAACTACATAATAGATGATTCGGTTTTCTCAGGATCATACAAACAAATGCTTTATTATTGTTGTAGGCATCTTAGAATAGCATATACAGTAAACGCTCGCTCATGTAAATACCCGGTAGTGGAAATGTCGCGGTCATGTAAACAGAAAATTGTTACTATAGGGTCAAATGGAACGCCTAGGAATGTAAACAAGCTTGCATCACGTACAATTCGTTAATGTAAACAGTTTAGGGTACCGGTTATTTCCCGATTTACGTGCGTAATTGAATCGATCAAAAGAATGTTTTCAGCACTGGCACCGGTTGTTCCCCGATTTATGTATGCGATTCCTGTAAGCGTTGGCTCTCTTGCCCCTCGTGAAATAAAGTAGTGTGCAGCTAAAATCTCGCCAGAACAGACATGGCATCTACGTCCAATAAAAGAACAATTTAAAAATTAAGTGACAAAGTGAAAATCATCGACGAGATTAAAAAAGGTGCTGGGATGACTCAATTGACAAAAAAATATAGAGTATCTGTAAAATTAAGCGATTCAAATCACAAATTTTACTACGTGCAGAGGCCCGAGAAATCGCAGAACTTTAAAAAATGCCCAAGCACCTAGAATAGAAAATCGCCTGTATAAATGGTTTTTTAAAAAAAGGGATAATAATGTTTCAATTAGCTGTGAATTAATTAAAGAGAGAGCAAAATTATTGAATGAAATACTAAGAGGGACCGAAAATTTGTAGCCAGTGATGGCAAGCTAAAAAGATTTAAAAGGAAGCATAGAATTCCACTGCTGTCAGTATCTGGTGAAAAATTATCGGCGCCATCACAACTAGTGCAACCGTTTAAGAAAAAGTTAATGAACAAAATCAAAGAGCTACATTTAAGTGAGGAGCAAATATACAATGCAGATGAAACCACTCTTTATTGGAACTTACTACCTACGTAAACCTATGTTGCATTACATGAAAAACCTGCTCCGGATAGAAAGGCAACGCATAACTTCTAGCGTGCACTAATGCTAGTGGTATACACAAAATAAGGCCACTAGTAATAGGAGAGGCAAATAACCACGTTCATTTAGAAATTTGAAGAGTCCCGTTGGTTATAATTGTTCAAAATCAGCTTGGATGACCAAAGGCATATTTCTGGAATGGTTCCACAGGCATTTTGTCCCTCAGGTATGACAATAAAACTGTAATAATAAATAGTGTAATTTAATTATACATATTCAATTTGTAGGTGAAAGATTTCTTAAAAAAGCAAAATCTTCTAATAAAGGCAGTGTTAATCTTGAATAACGCACCAAATCATCCTCCAGATGTACAATTAAGAAGCAACGATGGCTCAATTTTTGTTGCCGCCCAACGTAACTCCACTTATCCAACCGATGGATGTAGTAAAATGTAGTAAAAATGACTAAATTGTATTATCGAAAATTTCTACTTTCGTCTGCGTTATCAAAAAATCTTAAAAACATTTCTGAATCCTTAAGGCAAATAACTTTACGTTAAGCAATTTTAAATTTAGATATGGCGTAGAATGCCCTTAGCCAGCAAACAATCAGAAAGAGTTGTAAAAATTTCCTGTACTCCAGTGATGATTATGATGATGAATACAATTTACCGCTAACCATCATTAGAAAACTGTTACTATCTGATGCTGAAGTTATTGAGAGTGCATCATCGGACGTTCTCCAATTATTAAAAGCAATGAATGCCGATGTTGTTTGCACAATTGTTAGTTTATGGAATGACGATAAGGAGATGGATGATGCACATGAAGAGGAAGATGGAGGAAGCTGTAGGAGTTTTTAATCAAGCGTTAGATTGGGCTGAAGAAAAATACGTGTTATATTGCGATATTTTAATGCCCTGTAAGCTATGGGCAATGGCATTAGAAAATACCAAGCGTAAATTTTACGCAAACAGAAATAGGACATTATTTCTAAATAATGTAAAATTTATTTTTTATTTTTTAGTATTACATGTATTATGTTATTCATTGTTCATAACTTGTTTTTTAATAAACATACATATTTTCATTTATGCAATTTCTTTATAAATAAAATAAGGCTCGCTAATGGAAACTTTCAGTAATGTGAACAGTGCTTGGCTGATATCAGTTGAGGGTTTACTGTAATTTCATTTGGTTTGTCATTTCTCGGAAGTTCATTTTTCAGCATCTCGACCTCGACCTGCAAAAACTTTCTACAACAGAAAAGAGAAGAGAAATTCATCAAAGATATGGTTTGTCCACTAGACTAACCTGATCTCAATTCGATAGACATAGCAGTGTCCAAGTTCATCAGAATATTTATGGGAGTCCCTTCATTCTGATTGGATTAAAATTAACGCAGAAACTATAAAAAAAATTAATCAAGAAATATCAAAAGAGTACAAAACTGTAATAAAACTTCAATCAATTGGTCAAACTGCCCTTTAACAATTTTCAGAAATATTCGGATAAATTCAAAGCAGCCTTCGTATAATGTGTGTTTGATCATTCATACGCCCGTTGAATTCAAGATTGCAAATTTATGTGATCTTGGTTACATTTAAATATTACTTTCTTGTACTACAATACTATACAAGTACTCACAGCTCACATAAATCACGAAAATCTATAGATTGCTACGTTTCGTCATCCATAGCTGAATATTCACGTACATTGCCTTCTGGAGGGTCCGATTTCTAACTACAATAAATCGTCGCGAAAGTTTTCCATATCCCTTTCATCTCGTCAAATTGCTTTCAATAAATTTCGCCATTTTCCCGTCTTCTTTCCGATTGGAAAAAAAAACGTATCTACAGTAACTACAATGTTTATATGCGGAACTGTTACACGATCAAGGTCAAATCAAACATTTTCGGAACTTATGCGCTTTATTATAATGGATATTTAACTATAAGGAGTAAATTAAAATCAAGCCGTCGTTTTGGCCATTACTGTAAAAGGCAGGCGGTTTTCTAGTTAGTTCTCTTAACAATTTCTTCGGTTAATGTTACCTGCCATGGCCGGGACTTCGCCCAGGCAACAATGAGCTTCAATTAACGATAACTTTCAAGTTAAGCGCTTCCCATTAAGATAATGTCTCTTTTCATCGCAGTTTTATCGTCGGGATGTTGTGTCTGTTGTCTGGTGGGAAATCTTTGTTTTTGGTTCTTCTCGTTTTTCTATTGTTTCGAAGGTTTAGATATGGTGAACGATGACAATGAGAAAAATAGGTGTTCGTCTAAATTGCAGAGATAAATTCTCTAAAGGGTGTATGATATACTGCTATACCTGGGATAAAATTTGCTCATAAAAATGATTATTTAAAAATTATGATATTTAACACATGGGCTGAAAAGTCCCGGGCCTAACACATAGATGACGCTAGTTTTATTGCAGTCACCTTTCTCTCAGTTAGTACTAACCTTCAAAAGACAGCTGTTAAAATTTCATGATATTCTATTCATTAGTTTGTGAGTTATTGTGCTAAGAGTCGCTACTTTTGTTATTTTCAAAACAATGGATCAAAAACAATTTCGTGTTTTAATTTTACACTGCTTCTTGATGGGAAAGAATACCGTTCAAGCGAAGCAATGGCTTGAAAAGTGTTATGGGGACTCCCCTCCATCAGAAACAACAATAAAACGTTGGTTTGCTGACTGCAAACGTGGTCGTAGAGACACCGATGATGCAGAACGCAGTGGACGTCCAAATGAGGCGGTAACACCAGAAAACATCAAAGAAATCCACAAAATCGTTTTGAATGATCGAAAAGTAAAGTTGCGTGAGTTAGTTGACATCATAAAGATATCAAAAGAACGTATTGGCTTTATATTGCATGAGCATTTGACTATGAGAAAGCTCTGTTCAGAGTAGGTGCCGCGTTTGCTCACTGTTGACCAAAAACAAGAACGTGTTGATGATTCTCAGCAGTGTTTGGCCAGGTTTAAACGTAACAAACCGGGGTTTTTGCGTCTATATGTGACAATGGATGAAATATGGATCCATTACTTCACTCCGGAATCAAAACGATCGTCATCTGAGTGGACAGCAACTGGTGAACCTCGTCCAAAGCGCCCCAAAACACAACAATCGGCTGGAAAGGTTATGGGCTCGGTATTTTGGGATGTGCGTGGTGTAATATTCATCGCCTATCTTGAGAAAGGAAATACCATCAACAGTGAATATTGTATAGCGTTATTGGAGCGTTTGAAGGCCGAAATTGCAAAGAAACGACCGCATATGGCAAAGAAAAAAAAATTGTTTCATCAAGACAACGCGCCGTGTTACAAGTCAATCAAAACAATGACAAAACTACATGAATTGAACTTCGAATGCTCCCACATCCACCGTATTCGCCAGATTTGGCTCACAGCAACTACCGGCTGTTCGCAGACCTCAAAAAAAAATGCTCGCCAGTAAGAAATTTCGCACAAATGAAGAGGTTATCGCTGAAACTGAGGCCTATTTTGAGGCAAAAGATAAATCGTTCTACAAAAGTGGTATTGAAATGTTAGAGCGGCGCTGGAATGATTGCGTTGCTCTTGATGGAGATGACGTTGATGAATAAAGCTAATTTTGAACCAAAAAAACCGTGTTTTCTTTGTTAGGCCCGGGACTTTTCGGCCCATGCGTTATATCGTTGAAAAATTGTTCAAAATTTTGGAAGGTAACTTATATCTATTTTCACATGAATTTATTCGTGTTTAGACTATACTCCTTCTCCTTACGCTCACTTTATTCCATCGAATTTTACATCATACGATCGAAAAAGGATGTGTTAATTTCACTGACATTTCAAGTAATTAATATTAATTAATAATTTAAGCTGATATTCTTAACTGTTAATGTTACAATACAATCTTTTAGCAAGTCCCTTATAAAATGCACTACTCTTAACCCTAGACAATGACAATTACTGACTTAATTTTTCATATCTCTAGTTTGATGATAGTTGTGTCTTTCATTTACATACATATATTACGACTTTATGCAAGTAGTTAGAAACCAATTTTTTTATTTACTTTATAAAATATGACAAATGTTTTATACAATCCTTTGTCTTGCTCATCAAGTTTAATGAATGCTACATCAAATGTATTGCTGTATATCTCCTATCATTGAGAACAGTTCTCATAGTATTACTTTCCACTTTTTGTAATCGAAGCGCCCTTTCTTTGGGAAAACTAATTAATAGGCGCAAAGAGTAGTCTGTCTGGTATGTCTGTAGATTTATACAAAAGTAATTTCATATTTTACCGATTCTTTGTAAAAAATAAACTTTATTGCCATCAAAGTTCAAATTTTCAACCATCACCACGCCAAGATATTTTGGAATTCTAACTCTTTCAAATTTTTGGTTATTTAGAATAATATTTATATTTTCACCTTGCGGTTTACATATTGTGCCACTAGTCCCAATAGTAATATATTTATCTCTATCAATGTTCACAGCTACACTGTTATTAAACAATTAAACGTAAATTGCTACGCGATATCTATGTATTTCATCCACCGCCTCATTCAAATTGTTGTTCCAAATGTATAGCATGGTATCGTCTGTAAACATTTTTATCTGACAATGTTTTGCACAGCTGACAATATACACAAAAGTCGTCCATAGTTAATCTGTTCGTTATTAGAAATGTTATTATTACAAAATTTTATTTCTCGTAGCCCGTCCCTTATTATGAGGTGAATTATTCATAAATCTTTCTTATGGGTCCAATCTTATACCATTTCTTTAGTAGCAAATCTGTACTTACAGTTTCAAACGCACGGTTAAAATGTAAAAATATTGCAGTAATGAAACCACCCTTAACCATATTACCATACCAGCCATAGCATACATTCAACAGAACAGTTTCACTTGAATAATTACTCCTACAACCTGACTGTGCATCACTTACTACAGAATAAATGTTGCAGTAATTTAAGATCTGATATTTCACAGCAATTTCTAGCATCTTTTCATAGGCGGTAACGTGTTAATAGGTCGAAATTTTAAAGTGTTTTGTATTCTTTGAACAGGTGTTACAGAGAGCCGCTCTTAAGGAAAAACTCTAAAAGTTAATGATGCGTTAATAATATCTAAAAATTTGTTTCCAATAATACTAACTGCATTCTTCATGATGCCAGAACTACTCTCGTATTTTCTTAACGATTTTATTCAGGTTCGAGGTATCTTTCATTTAAAACCATCCATAATTGTGTACATTTTGGTTTTTGATAGGGGAGTTAAGATCAGGTCTTTTCTAATCTTAACTGTAGTAAATGTGAAATAAAATAAAGTTGAATTTATTCTTGTTTGAAAATGATCTTCCAATTTCCATGCAAACACATGAAGAAGCTATATGGGTACTGGGCGGTAAGTACCGATATGTCGATTTCCTAGTAGACTGAGTGTTAAGCAAAAGATCATCTCTTATTGCATTTTATTTATTTAAACCAAAATTTAAATCTGTGACTGGTTTTAAAGCATTTGTTTGTATGTACAATATATATTTAGATGAAGAATATATAAATATATATTATCTGTGCATATAGAACAAAATAGGCTCTACTCTGGATGCTGTATATGACTTGAAGAGAACAAACATTCAATTAAAACATTTCTTTGATTATACAGAGTGATTGATTGAAACCATTTGCTAAAAGTATTATGTGTTGTAGAAAGCCCCTTTCTTTAAAAATTTATACTTGAGCTAATTAAATTGTGGCCAATTCAATGAAAACATTGTCAATGTGATTCTTTTTCCGATTATACGGTATATCAGTATCAACTCTCTTATTTCAAATGTGATGATTTCTTATTGCATTTAATTTCTACACGTTATTCTTGGTAACATTTTTGGTGAAATTTTGAGTTTTCAGATCGCGTGCTATGTCGCAGAATTAAATTCTGTATCGTAATATGAAATTAAAGATGGGCCATCGTATTTAACGGAGCTGATGGCTCAGTGCCTTACACGCTTGGCTATCACCTTCGGGGTTGCAGAAAAACCATGATGAACGAATGAAATTTTACACCTGATTCTTGAAATAATGGCCCCTAACTCGGCGTAGATCGCAGCATTAAGCCTTGCATACGCTGTGGATGGTGGTTGAGCAGATAATGGAACTAATTAATTCACAATGCACTAGTTCATTCCATCAGCTAGTACTTGCAAACTATGTGTTTTGTATCTCTTTCCTGTTGATTGATTAATTACGTCATTGTTCTATTGTGCTTTTCTTAAGTTCCTTCGACCCGTATCAAATTTCCCACTCGATTCACAGAACATCTCTATGCCACCATCGAGTCTCCATTCGTGTTTTATAGACGATACAACAGTTTGTGCCAATATTTTTTCGATAGATGTTCTTCGAAGAAACATTCACTCGTTTACCAAAATCTCCAAACAGTATTTCGCCAATTTTTTCGACCAAATTTCCATGCTTGAAAATCTAATTAAACCTATGAAGCCTAAAAGATGCACTTTTGAATAACGCCCTTTCTCGCAATTGCTCAAAAAACACACATATGTTAATTTCTAGTCACATTCCACGTACAGGCTTTATTTGAAGTAAGTAATTCTACTGAATTAACATCTCAAAGATTCTGCAATTCTGCATATAAAATGCGACGTTAAGATAAAAACAAAAAACCTAGAATGTAACGCGATAGACAGCGCTTTATAGTGCTGAACAAAGCTATAAGGTAGTGACGAGATAGTACGCGTCTCCTTAATGGAAATGCAATAATAAAACGCCTTGACCTAACTGGAAAGCTGATTCCGTACCGAGA
The DNA here is from genome assembly GCA_023509865.1 of Trypoxylus dichotomus. Lineage (NCBI taxonomy): Eukaryota > Metazoa > Arthropoda > Insecta > Coleoptera > Scarabaeidae > Trypoxylus > Trypoxylus dichotomus. The sequence goes on from CM042081.1 coordinate 29,249,571, forward strand.
ACGTCGTCATTTTATATTTCGATATCGCGGACGGCGGACTAATAAAATGGGGACGTCAAAACCTCCCCAAGGCGTCCGCGGTCTGCGGTGCTACCAACTGCTCCAGCATTATACGTACCTATACGCGTAACGGTTATAGATGGAAATTTAAATCTAAATGAAGATCTCCGATTGTGGATGATGAATTGGCACGTTCTTTTTTTGCTCTTGAAATTGTAAATTGCCTATTAAGAGATCTTTTATTGTGTCGACCATTAAAAATGTTGCGATCGTAATGTTGCATATATACAGGATCAAATTAAGTTTATGCTGCTAGAGCAGCGATATTTATCATAATCATTGAACTAATCTGGGCTAAGAAACTGGAAAACGACCTGACTGCGCCTCAAATTTCGAGTTTTTGTGGTATATTTTTTATTAATTATCGTCTGTGGTTCACGCGTGACCACATTAATAACAGTAAACTCAAAAGTCATTATCGATTGATGTATAAAACAACAGGATCCTTAAGCGATTGAAATGCTTTCAAAGATATGAGAAGGATGCTGAAAATGGATTCTAAGCGGTTGTACAAAAATTTTATTCAGAACGCTGTATGCTCCATTTCAACCAATCCTAGACATTTTTGGCAGTTTGTGCGTTCTCGGAGGGATGGGGAAGGTATTCCTAAAACTATGAAGGACGATTACGGTAATACGTGTAACGATCCACCTTCCATAGTGAGCGCCTTGCGGGAGTTTTTTCAATCGGTGTACCTCTCTTCATTAACTTCGACGCTTGTTGCTCCAATTACTCCGTGCGCTACTATGGTTGACCTAGTTTCTGTACCTGAAATTGATGTACTGTATGCTATGAAATCTTTAATGGATAATTGCATGGTGGGTGGTGATGACATTCCGGCCTTTTTTGTTAGGAATTGTGCAAATATATTTGCTTCTCTTCTTTGGTACTTGTTCAGTCTTGCTCTCAAAACATACACCTTCCCATCTGTGTGGAAGATTGCCAAATTGGTGCCTGTTTTTAAAAATGTTGAGTGGTGTGTTATTTCCAATTATCGTCCCATAGCGTTATTAAATAATTTTGCTAAAGTTTTTGACAAATGTTTGTACAAGTATATTTATGCTCACCCTGCTTATTAATAAATTGGACAATATTGGATTTTCGTCTTCTCTTTTGTCTTTACTCCAATCGTATCTTCTTGGTAGAAAGCAATTTGTGACATACATGGGATTTGAGTCTAATTTCTTCACTTCTGTTCCTCATATGTATAAACGATATGGGTTATCAACCGAACTGTCCAAAGTTGTTATAAGCAGATGACTTAAAATTATATACAACAACTAATAATTCTCAGAACTGTAATTATTTTCAAAGCCATACGTGGTGTATCAACAACAAACTAACAGTTAATTTAAATAATTGCAAAATTGTTACCTACACTCGTAAGACGACTCCAATTATATATACCCATCACTTGGTTGGATCTCCTTTACGTATGTTTTCGACTGAAGACTGACCTTTAGGGAGCATATATCCAGTATTTGTACATCAGCGTTGAGTATGTTAGGATTCATTATACGTGTTACACGACCATTTTCTTCTATAACAGCCGTTCCTCCTTTTTATTTCGCTTTTGTTGCTGTCTATCAGACACAGCTTCTAGAGCAGATTCAAAGAGTCTTTTTGTCTGGTACTTACGAGGTAGTCAGGCATAGAAAATTTCATGTTTATTTGTTTTTTAATGTTTAATTTATGTTCTTTCACCATTGTATTTAATTTATTATTTCTCCGTGTTAAACTTATATCAAATTTTTCATATGAACTGCAATTGATCTTATAGATTCGTGATTTTACTCGAATGTCTTTTTAATGTAAAGCGGTTAGAAAAAGTAGGTGTCAAACGAAAAATAAATTTACAAACTTAATCATGTATCTACAATATATTTTGTTGATATAATTTCTCGTATATCCCTTAAGAAAAAGCGATTCTGTAAATGCCAAATGGTTTCTCATGCCGTTTATCATTGTCGTAACAGTTTTCGTGTTCTGCAGTGTCGGGATAACAGCTTCTACAAACAAACGGGAAGCCCAGAAGTCCCGACGTAGCTAACCTTTTCATTGAGCGATTCGAGAGCCTAGTTATCGAAACAGAGGGGAACAAACCAGCGGTTTGAAGGAGGTACGTGAATGATACATTTGTCGTTTGGCCACATGGAAGAGTTGTGTTTAGTTTTCTTAAACATCTGAACCCGATACATCCTAACGCCATGGAGTTAGAAGAAAACGGAATACTTTTAGCATCTTTACTAACTCCGAAAGCGTCCTTACGAGTCTGTAGAATTTTCAACTACAGATCATCTGTCCTCATCGGGGCAATACTACTCTTAGATTTTAATTTCAAAAAGGATAACAAGCTAAAGAAGATAGCCATATGTATGATGTACAGATCACCTTTTAGTTGAGTTCCTTTGTACTTGACTTGTGTGTCATTTTATTTCGATGGCATACCTTTTGCATTTGTCCTTTTTTTGGTAAGTCTTTTAATCGGCCCCGTATGTAAGGAGTGTTTTACCTTTATCCTGACTGCCATTTTGTGTTGCTAGGATTAGTAAATGACTACTAATGATGAAACACTAACGCCAGTAATGATAATAATAATAATACGTGGGTGCGAAATAAATAAAAAATATATACAGCGAGGTATCGTCTGTATGCCTCTATGATGCCAGCTTTGAGACATGTGCTTAGTGCTAAAGGGTTAAAAAATAAAATAAATCCTTGTTTTTTACTCTCCGTTTCTTTCTATTGATAAATTTGTCTCAGGCGTGGTTCATCCCTGTTTAATTCCATTTTCTTAGGTTAGAGTTCAGTGATCGTAATATGGATAAGGTTTCTGCTGACACATAGCGGGTGGACGATTTATCGACCTATTAAATTAATTTGTAAATACCACAAAAATAATTCTCCTTTATTTATCCGACTCAATCGGTAACAGTCGGTAACTCGGTTGACAATACAACTACACAGTCCTTACAATCATTGTGCCTATTAAAACACTTTATATGGAAACATTTACGAAGGTGACTTGAAATGTTTCCGAAATCGTCAGTATTGGTGTTGTTTTTTATTTTTATTTTTCGATGTAGTCGCCTCGAAGATCAATACACTTTTTCAAACGGTGCTAAAGTCTCTTCAAGCCGTCGGAGAAGTAGGTTGTTTCGAAGTCTACAAAATGACCTCCTCAATTGAGACAAACCTCTTTCCTCCCAGTGGTTTTTTCAGGTTTGGGAATGGGAAAAAGTCGCTGGGGGCTAGGTCCAGTGAATATGGAGGATGAGAGACTAATTCGTAACGCATCAATCTGGACACAACGATGCGGGTTGAATGAGCCGGTGCATTGTCGCGGTGGAAAAACACTTTTCTTCCGCTGCAAACAAGGCCGTTTCTCCTTCAATGCTGCACCGAATCGGGTCAATAAATCGCTGTAGTATTGCCCCGTGATCGTCCTTCCCTTCTGTAGATAATCGATCTTTCCAGCCGATAGAAGATTATTTGCTGTCTTTGGAACCGATTCGCTCGGAAAAATCCACAACTTCGACAGTTTCTTGGCCTCCGGTATGCAGTGGCGCATTTAGATATTCATTGGATTGCTTTGGATCCTGGCTAGACACTTTTCTAAAACGGTCACTTGATTTCATTTTTGCTTCGGTGTGAGTAAATGCGGTAGCCGAAAGTTTTTTCATAAACAAAATTTCGTGTAGGATATGGCCAACATCTGAGATACCTGTTGTCCCTGCTATCTGTTTCGGCTTCAATCGGTAATCGGCTAACACGATATCATGAATCTTGTCGACCATTTCATCGTTGGTAGCAATTTTTGGGTGTCCACTGTGTGGTTCGTCACTTGTGCTTGTGCGGCCACGTTTGAATTTGCTCACTCGGAAACTGATGGTCGAAAATGATGAAGTACATCCACCATGAACATCTAGCAAAATATTTCGAATTTTCGTGGCCGCCTTCTCAGCCATCGATAAATGTTTTATCACTGCAGAAAATTCGATTTTATCCATTTTTGCGAAACCGCCTGAGTTGCTGCACGAAACACACTCTTAAACAACAACTATTGATAGTACACGCTGAAATTTTGACAGTGGTCATAAAAATGATTGCCTTTGCCAACCTTCGTGCGTCATCTCTTGCCGATTTCGGAAACATTTCAGGTCGCCCTCGTAATAAGTACAGTTTACATTAGTTTAGTATAAAATAAGTAATTTCTAAATTCTTAAATTGTTACCTCGGTCTTATTTTTTACTGTATCTCATTCAAATTGTAAGATTAGTTACGAGAAACACGACGCAGTATTCGACTTTTCATCGTCCAACTCGATCTATGAGTTCCGACATGTTTCAACACGTTCGAAGAATCAAGAATGCCATAATTTTTATCAATTCTTATAAAAATGCTTATTAAGTAATTTCTCTGAATTTGCTCTATTTAATGCTGTAGAAACATAAGAATATTTGGTCCGTCATTTCTGCAACCTAGATAAACTTAAAAATGTAAATCTGATAGCACGCAGTATATTTTTATAGATAATCTAATTATCTATAAAAATGTTCTTTTCGAAGTTACTACATATTCTCCAGCCAGCATATACTGTCCCGATTTCTTCCAATTTATAGTAAACTGCTTATTGGGATCGCCCGTATTTTCTCATTTTTTTTTCTTTCTACCCTTACGTTGTTTCGTTTCGTTCTATTGTACGCCGGGAAAATCGCCACGGGGCGATTAGCTACAGTTTCCTGGAACGATCGCAGAGCGCCGTGAGATTGTTAAATTTCGTCCTACCTCGCTTCAGTACGTCTCTTACGAACTACGGTGATCTGGATGATGGAAAGGATGGACGTGATTTGCGTGTGAAACAAACATTTCGCGGATTAAGAGGTGAGCATGAAAGCAGCGAGAAAATAAATACTAATAATGCTAGCTCAATTAATAAGCGAAGATTGATTAGAAAAATAACAACTTATAGTTGCAATTGCTGGCATTTTAACAGTGCAAGCGTAAAGTGATCATGAAAAAGATCGTCTGATGTATTTGATTACTCTTACATATTCATTTGTAGAGCGCACAAATTTAAAGCAGTCTCCATAGGTGTCGAATGAGATGAGTGGGAGGCAGCAAATACGTAGAGTAGGAATATCCCCGCGCCTACCTACCATCACATAAGTGTTTCGCTCGATGCGATGTCTTAAATTTAATAAGTTAATATAATCTATTCTTTTTTTGTTGATTCCGGAAATATTTAAGGTCGCTCTCGTACATCTTACATGTGCCATAGAAGAATACTCCATAGCTCAGCGTATAATACAGCCGAGTGTATGGCTGCAGAAATGAGTGCATCCGCAGTAGCGTACGACTCGATTACTATCATTATTAGTTATTAGTAGAGACCGAATTATATGCAAAGTGCATATATTTTATTTTATTACACTAATTGAGGTTAATTAGCGCCAATTAGTGATTGCATATATTGCATATTTAGGCATTTCTATGCATATTTTTACAAAAATTGCATATATTGCATATTTAGGCATTTCTATGCATATTTTTACAAAAATTGCATATATTGCATATTTAGGCATTTCTATGCATATTTTTACAAAAATTGCATATATTGCATATTTAGGCTTTTTCTTTCCCTTCTATTAGTAAAAATTCCTAGTAATTTCCAATCTAGATCTACAACGGACAATTCTCAGAACGATAAATCTTTTACATTGATTTCTCTTATACTTTTTCCAAGAACTGGACGCGTTTCACTTCGCCTAGCAGAAAGAATGTGGTAAATACGTTTTATTATTATTAATTTCCAAATAAACTATTCATTCATTGAATATCTTTGAGCGAAACAGCATGTAATTGTATTACATTTTTAAATACTGTGCGTACATACAAGGACTATAGCGAACAAAATTTCTTTATCCGTATCCTGAACCCGTAAAGAATGGCGACAAAATATTTTGTCGAGCCTGCAGTAAACTGATAAGTGGAGACCGGATTATATGCAAAGTGCATATATTTGATTTTATTTATTTATTATATGTTACGTCTATTTGTAGATGTCTTACATATACACGTAAAATATAATAAATAAATAAAATCAAAATTACAATTGTTTTTAAATTCTTTAACTTTGATATAAAATGACAATTGTTGTTGTAGGTGTCCTGTAAGAGAAAATACCTGATTGATCAACTCGCTAAAACACCCTCACATATTGGAAAATGTGAAAAACTAAAGCGATCCGCATGTGTGCAGCAATCTATATATCAATATGTAGCATCAACTTTATGAAGCTCAGAGCAAGAAGAATATAATACGGATTTGTGTAACGCATTAATTTTGTCTAACATACCATTAGCAAGATTAAACAATGTTAATTTGAAATCATTTCTGCAAAAATATTACAAACATAATATACCTGACGAAAGTACCTTGCGAAAAAATTATGTCACATCTTGTTACCAGCAAACAATGGCAGAACTTCAGCAACTAGTAGGGAATAATTTTATTTATATCATGGTAGATGAAAGTACGGATAAGTGTGGCCGTTATATTGCCCATTTGTTAATAGGAATTCTTCATGAAGATATCGTAGGTAAATCATATTTAAATTATTGTAAAGAACTTCAAAAAACAAATAATGTGACAATTGCCCAATTCGTTCAAGAAGGTTTATCAAATTTCTTTTTACCTGGAAGTATACCTTGTGAAAACATGTTACTAATGTTGTCCGACGCTGTACCACACATGATAAAAGCCGCGCAAAATTTAAAAATCTTTTTTAGAAACATTATTCATACCACTTGTTTAGCTCATGGGTTCAATCGTGTAGCCGAAGACATTTGATTAATGATTTAATTAGCAACGTCAAAGAAGTACTTCTAAAAGCACCTATACGAATCCAATTTTATAAGGAGTGACTTCCCGGTGTTAAGTTGCCTCGTCAACCGATTATTACGAGATGGGGTACATGGTTAGACACTGCAATTTTTTACGCCTACAGTTTTGAAGGAATAAAAAATGTAATTCTTGAAATCACTGCCGACTGTATGGCTCTAGAAAATATAGTAACATCAACGCAATTGCTACAAAACCTTTTGTGTATTAAGTCAAATTATAGCTCTGTTTCAAGTTCTATTCGTAAAATATAGACGAATTTGATATGCTATGCAAGAAAGTTAAGAAAATTTTGGAAGGTGAGACAGTAAACGATTTCGACTTTAATTTTAGTTCCGAATGTATTGCAAAGTTAAAAAATGCACCAATTACATCTGTGGATAATGAAAGAAGCTTTTCTATTTGGAAACATATGTATTCTGATACACAATTTTGAAAAACATTTAATTATAAGTTGGTTTAGAAATATGTAAAAATTTTGCATATTGTCGCAATCTTTTTGCATATATGCCCCAGGTTTATGCATATTTTCTGAAAAATCAATGCATATATATGCGCATATATTCCAGTTTTTCTTTGCATATAATCCGGTCTTTAGTTATCAGGTAGTAATTTTAGTTTGATTGTATTGTTTATGTAAAGTGACGCAAGAATTCGCTGTAGTAATTCGCATTACAGTGACGACTCAGTCATACTCCTACGATGAGGTGAAAATATGTTGGTGTTCTACATCTAATGATGTGGTTTTCGCGAATTTAAAAAGGTCGTTCGCATCATATTCGCACTCTTAGTTTTTAGTTAAACACTTGTCTGCATCGACTATAGTTTGAAAATCGAGATTCTTATTTATAACCGCACACAATATATTGGTTGTTAATCTTTCTATACTATTTGCTAGATTTCCTAACGAGGCTTTGCGGTAATCTATATGTAGCGCTTCATGTAGTAATTGCTTAGTGCTCTCTAATTTGGAAATAGTATCAAAAATAATTGAATAATTTTTGGAAATTTGTTCTATTTGTGTATTGATTTCGGTTTTTTTAACTAGCCGCTGGTTTACTGAAATTGCTTGGGCTTCTTGCGGATTTAGATTTAAGATTCAAGGTTTAATAATGTGTAAACATTTCTCATAGTATATAACAGCTTTAATCCACGTTTCCCATCTCATCAATACTGGTTGTGGTGGCTGAAGAACGTCCGGACAAACATGTCTAAATTCACGAATATGTTGTGGAGTTTTGATAAAACTTTTTTTGTTAAAAACTATAAATTGGTCTAGTTTTGGATAACTGTTTCTAATAAATTCAGCTACAAGATGACATGCAGAGAGCAAACAGAAGCAATTGAGGATAAGGTTGTTTTAGTACTTTCCAGTTTAGTCATGTTGGAACCCCCATCTGTAACCAACATTACAAATTGGATTGCTGATATATTGAATTTTCCAAAGATAGTTTCTATAGTTTTTAGTATCCGCCTTTGTCTTCTGTAGTATTCTATTACGTAAAAAAAGAGACAAGGATACCTCACCGCTTTTTGAAGTGCGTACTAACACATTTAAAATACAATTATTTCTTACATCCGTTGTTTTATCTACTGTCAGCCGTATTTTTGACTTTTAACTCTACCTTTATTTGAACCGTAATTGGATCAAATAAAGGCATCACCCGATAAAAATTATACTGTAATTGACCTCTTGGCAACATCCATTCTGGAACGTATTTCCCCCAAAACTTTCGACATTCTTCGTTGTCTGCAGCATATGTGGGAGACAACCGGCCCGCTGTAAGATTTAATCCGACCCGCGAGACATTTTGACAAACCCAAAAAAAATATTACACTACTTACTCATACTCACTCCAACAAAAGATTATTGCTTCTCAATTGTTCTACACTAGACGATTCTAGATCATTCCTTCATTTTGCCTATATAAGCGGGTGGATGGCCCGAACTTTAGTTCAGTTCTATTTGAGCTACCGAGATGATAACTTCGACAAGCGATATCCTAACAAACTGCTAGTGCCGTCAATTTACTTTGTGACCTTGTGCGCATTTTGAGTGCTTACTAATTACTTCAATTTATTTGCTACTCCAACAAAAAGTAATGTACAAAATGCTCCAATACACTTGCAAATGGAGTTGATCGAGCTTCAAGAAAACCCACTCCTAAAATCTAAAATTGAAGACAGGGATTTGTGCGATTTCTACAAAAAATACCTCGAAGAGGACCATTTTCCAGAACTTAGAAAATTCGCAAAAAGATTTATGAGTTTGGCAGTACTTATGCGAACAGCCCCTTTCAATGATGAAAGTTAATAGACCAAAGCATCGTACAAGGCTGACTGACGATAATTTGGAAAATGTACTACTTTTGAACGCGGCCCGCGAACGTATTTGCACACTAAAGTTTGGCCCACAACATGTCAAAGGTTGCCTATCCTTGGTCTACAGTATTTTGTGGAACGTTGCGCATTTGATCGGTGTTATTTGCTACTAACATGTCTTTTGCACACAAAAATACTGTATGATAAAATGATATTGCAAACAACACTATTAATAATAGTACCAGTGTGTTCTAATGTCGGAAGTCGGTTAGGAAATCGATTAATACTCGTCGAACATAACAAATGCCGCCGATTCGTCATCATCAATCTAATCCGACATTCATGCACATACTAACCATACGTGTATGAAACTTCACTTCGAGTATGTCCGACCGCTTTCAAAATATATAATCCCCTCCAATGAGTGTGCACTTGTTTCTGCAGGTTTATTTATTAGTCATGCGGAAAACTAGATCAGCCCAATAGTTACACCAAGGCATTCCAACTGTACTACCAAAACGTGTGCAGATTACGTTCGAAGCTTTATAATATTTACTCTACATCCTCATGTATTAATGCCGACGCGATATTTCTTACTAAGGCATAGTCCTCCTCAGACATAAACATCTCTGACGTTTTCGATTTGTCCTTTGATGTTTGCTGGAAGGATAATATGCATTTTATATGAATATGCATGCTATCCCTGCTACTAATTTATAATCATTAAATCTCGTTCCGCTAATTGATACTGTAAATATTTGTGTACGTTCTGATGTATTACAAGATTTTTTTGGATGTCCTAAGTTTTTAATTAATTTTAATAAGTAATTAGTATAACTGATGACTTCAACTGCTCTGATTTTGTTATAAATAATAACTGTATTTGTATATATTTATTTTTATTGTCTATTATGGATTTATTGAACTTAAGAACAGAACAATAACATTGAAAATCATAATGGGAAACTCTTGGATTTACTACTGACTAACTTAAACTACAATGATCATGTGATTCATGATTTGGACCTATTAGTTGGTGAAGATACTCATCTTCATTTCTTAATATAATACTCAAGCTATGTTGTAGATCTGTCACTAAACAGCTTTTACCGAACATCAACTTCAAATTTAATTTTCGCGAACCAAACATTCCTACGTTGTACAATGATATAGCTGCAATCGAATGGACCTCCTTGGAGAATCTCAATTGTCTTAACAAAGTAATTTATAATTGCTTGCACAAGATCGTCCTTCGATATGTACCTTTGTCCAAACACCCTTTTCGAAGATATCCGCCTTGATATAACGAAGAAATAATAAAGCTTCTTCAAGTAAAAAATTATTTCTTTTGTAGGTGACACAAATATTGACAGGAGAGTTATTATATTGTAACTCAAACGGTTTTGAGGAAATTATTAAGAGATAAATTCAGGGTTGTACATGCAGAATATCAGACGGCGACAATATTCTAGGCCAATCTGGCAATATATGAATATGTATGTCTATGTGCATCGCAACACATCAAGAATACTTGGATGTTTCACTTGAAACGCCTCCATTGTTGACGATCCCGTAAATATTGTTCAGACAGCTTTTGGAGATGAATTTTCTAAAGTGTTTGTGCTTGTTTCGGAAGCCTTACTAAAGTCCCAATCTTTCGGTAGAGATCTCATTGGTTGTAGTTATTTGATTGGGTCCCTTTACTGTGTACTATATCTTACAAGCTTCTAATAAGTTAAAATCTAATGTTACTGTTGGTTATGACGGCTCCTCCTCATTTTTGTACTTGATTGTTGTGTAGTACTATGCGAACCTCTAGCTAGAATATTTAACTTAGCCGTAAGTTCTTCCACTTTTCCTGACGCTTAGAAAATTAGTAGAATTAAGACCGTATTTAAGAAATGTAATCGCTCAGACTTTCAAAGTTATAGACCAATAAATATTTTATCAAAACTTGTCTCCTTCTGTCCCACACAGTCTATGCTGGTGTTAAATATTACTTATCTATGCGACAGCATGATTTCGTTCCTGGGAGATTTACTACAACCAACCTTATAGAATTAGCCCAATATATTTCCGAATCTACGAATGGACGTCAACAAGTGGATGTACGAGTATGATATACTGACTATCTATCATTCACTTATCATATCTAAATTAAGTGATTTTGGTTTTCCTCTAAGTGTAACTAAATTAATTCGCTCGTACCTAAGTGATTGTTCATGCTATGTTCATTACAATCACTACACATCCTTAACATTTCTTGAGGCTTTTTCGGAAACTAAGAATAGTTTCGTTCTACTGCCACCGTAGCGCCATTGTCGTAGTTCCAGAAAATGTTTAATACCATGACCTCCCTGAGAGATAACTGAGCACTGAGCAGGCTGGATACCATACCCAGATGGTGTATACAGAATGGAGTTCACTAGAATCTGAGTAAAGGTGCCGTTATAAACTACTATAGATGTCATTTATGAGGGATCTGGACGTGTTATTTGATGCATATTTGTCCCTAAAATTTCTCGTATGATCCTGCAAATTACTTAAGAAACCCGCGTCACTAAAATCGATACCCCTTGATCTGATATTCCCGCTACTTGCATCTAAAGATAGTACTTGAATAAGTGCAAAAACGATTTCTAAAATATTCCTCTTTCAAAATTGATAGCACTTATCCCAAACACAAATGTTGTTTCTGTTTTGTGTATTTTATTGGATCGAAAGAAAGCATTTTCTGTTAAAATTGATTAACCATACCATTGATGTTCCGTCCCTTCTCTCCAGAACTAATTTTGTGGTACCTCAGTATATATTTACTTAAAGCACCTATTACGCATATGACTAGGGATGGCAACGGATTAATCGAGGATGTCTATACCATGAGCGTGTCGATGGCCGTAATTGTAGTAAGAGGAGGATCAAATGAGATTTCTATAAGTTAACAAAGTCGAGAAATATGCATGCTATTCTACATGGCGATTGTGTGTCAGTATCCTATCTCTGTCTAACGATACGATCCACCCTTGTTTAACTACTACATTTTGAATTGATTCAATGAAGCCATCATGCCGTATTACTGCGAGGTGGGGGGGACAAATTGCTGGACATGTGTAATTCATTTCATGTCATTTCGTTCATTTCTTAATAAGGCGTCGCTGGATATTTAGGTGCAATTCTCTAGTTCCCCAGTTTTGATCGCGGTCAGTAATTTTATAAAAAAAATGGAGTATTATATTACAGAGGAAAAACTATTTATAGTAAAACAATATTTCGGTGGCAATTTAGCAGAAGTTAGAGTGCGATTGAAATCGGAAGAAACCAATCTGCGCTAACTACGTGATATGAGAATATAAAGAGCGTTCTAAAAATATTGGACACACTTCGCACACTTGTTTTATTTTATAATTTGGATTCCTATCTATTCTATAATTGTAATATGTGAATCATCCTGAAAACTATTATGCATTTAACTTGTTATAACTTAAAAATCCAAAGAAATTGGAAAGGGGCATTAATTCCGAACGTTATTTTGCTTTATATTGACTAAATGTTTTTGAAGTAGATTGTATTCCATCCTAGAACCCTTTGCTAACAGTTCGCATTTTCTTTGTCGATGAATTAGTTATTTTCTACATCCGATGAAAAGTGGGAGATATCATCGTCATCAGTATCCTCTTCTAAATTAATAATAAAATCGGAGTAATTATCCATTATGTATTCATTATCAACATATTTTTTAAATATTGCCTGCAAAACAATTAATATATGTCTCGTTTTACAGATATATATACTTGTAGATATTTACCCTTTCGATGATTCTTTTTAAAGCAATTGTAAAAATTGAAGATTATTTTACAAGAATGTTCAGGAATAATCATTCTTGTCATTGGGGTGCTCCTACAACCCGCATTTCTTGCGACTCCCGGGATTCTAACCAACAATCTTATAAAATTGTTTTATTATTATTGACAGCTATGCAACACGCTTTTAAATAAATTGTTTTCAAGCACTGGAGAGTATGATATAAAAATAATATCTTAGAAAATGATTTAATATCGCACGCCAACAGCTGATCGGCAGTCGATATTTGTAGGTAGAGCTTTACACGAGAAATGTATATCCGTTCACTCTATTTCATAATCCTACCTTCTTTTAGTACGCAAATTATTTTCTGCGTTTCCTCCGATTTTACTAGTACTCTACACGCAATTTATTTCGAGTAAATTACCCTGATAGATCAATTCCTAGCGCGACTACCATTCATAAGACGATCCGACATTTTGAAGTAACGTTTGCATAAATAAATAATAAGAAATTCATGTTTGTGTATTAGTGGAATTAAGTCCTAATAAGACATCTACACAAATTGCTCGCTTGCGATATTAGTACAACAAAATATCGGTCGTACAAAATTAGCACATCCCAAGATTATTACCGTCGTATGGAGTTTTGCGAGATAATGATGAACAAATATCACGATAACGAATTATTTTTCAATAATATTTTATTTACCGATAAAAAGACATTTTACATTCACGAGCATCATAATCGAGCAAATGTTCGTTATTGGTCGCGTAAAAACCTATATCTGAATACATCAACACGAACGCAGTTTCCACAAAAATTGAACGTGTGGGTTGATATTGTGGGGATGAAATAGTCGAGCCTTCTTTTATCGAAGGAAATTTAGATGGAAATAAGTATTTAGAATTATTGCAAACTAATGTTATTCCTGCTGCACGGGAACGATTTGATATTAATGAAATTTGGTTTCAACAGGACGATAATGGCGCATAATGCGCGTAATGTCAGTAATTTCTTAAATATCGCTTTTGAAGATAGATGGATCGGTATTTCGGCTCCTATTAAATGGCTACCACGCCCTCCGGATTTAGCCCCAAACTACTTCTTTTTATGGCCCTTCTTAAATAATTCAATATACGCGTATGGTGAACAACATCTATCGAATGTCGATGTCACTCCGGATTTTTTAAAATGTTCGTCGCAATTTTTATGACCGGCTGGGTTACTGCTCATACCAGCGGGAACAGTTATTCGAACGTTTAATAAAAAGTTAATTTTCTTTTACAACTTGTTCTTTTATTTATACGAGGGCGACCTGAAATGATTCGGGAATCGACAAATAAAACGCGGTATTGGTATGGTTTTTTTATTTCTCGATGTAGTCCCTTCAAAGATCAATACACTTTTTAAGCGGTGCTCTAGTTTCTTCAAGTGGTCGGAAAAGTTGGATGTTTCGAGGTCTGCAAAATAGCGATCTGTAGCGCAGATGACCTCCTCATTAGAGGCAAATTTCCTTCTTCCCAGTGACTTTTTCAGATTTGGGAATAGGATAGGGGAGATGTAAATAAAATTGAAAATATTGAATTAAAAGATGGGGAAGTCCTTGTATCATTCGACGTTTGTTCACTTTTCCCAAGCGTACCAATTCCAGAAACGCTGGAGTATTTGGTTGAATTTTTGAAATTAAATAACGTAGATGATATGAAAACCGCGGAATATAAAAGGTTAACTAAATTATGCATGTCACAAAATTATTTTCAAATAGGCAGAAAATAGTTCGAACAGGTGGAAGGCACGGCGATGGGTAATCCTCTATCGCCTTTTATTGCGAACCTTTTCATGAGCAAATTTGAAACAAACCTGAAAAAAGAAACCAAATATTTCCCGAGAATTTGGCTTAGGTACGTAGATGATATTTTCGCTGTGTTTGATACCAACAAAGGAAATATACAAGATTTTCTAGCAGAACTGAACTCAAAATTTACCACGATCAAGTTTACTATTGAAGAAGAAGTGAACAATCGCCTTCCGTTTCTAGATACTCTAGTCATACGCAATAATAATAAATTAGAAATAGACATCTACAGAAAAGAAACTAATTCCAACAGATTCATCACGTTTGATTCCCACCATTGCGAACAACAAAAAATGTCCGGGATTAGTTTTCTGGTCAATAGACTCGTCAGATTTCCGCTAAACAAGAGCAGGTATGACAAAGAATTAAAGTATATCAAAGATGTAGCGAGGTACAATGGTTTCTCTTCTATGGATGTCGACCGTATTTTAAGGAAGGTCCAATACAAACAACACATCAGAAATTCCACGACTTTGACATCAACAAACACCGGTAACAAGAAATTTTTAACTCTTCCTTTTCACCCAACAGTAAAAGGGTTAAGTAAAATTTTCCAACAACTAAACATGAACGTGTCTTTTGTGTCAAAAACAACTTAAAGAATCTCTTAGGGAATCCCAAAGATAAACCGGAGATGATAAAAAAGTCTGGAATATACCAAATCGCATGCAATGATTGTGAGAAAGTTTATATTGGACAAACAAAAAGGAGTATCGAAACGAGGTTCAAAGAACATATTAGACACTACCGTTTCGACAAACCTGAACTATCAAGCGTAGCAGAGCATATGGTAAAATCCGGACATAAGATTGATTTAAAAAATCTGACACTACTTAAAAACGTGAACTCGTATAGAGAATTAGACGCGTACGAAACGGTATATATGAAAAAGAACGGAAACTTATTGAACAGAGAACCACCCCCAATTGCACACTCGAGTTTGATGGATTTATTACCATAGACCCTCAAATGACGATTGCAAGGACTGTGTGAATGTACAATTCACAGGTATAGCAGTAAACTCCACTCACACAAATTAATTCATTGTGCGGAACGCAGCGTTTCGAGAGCACGTGGGCTCCCATTGTCAACCGTGTTATCGACTGGACGCTTGACAATGGGAGCCCACGTGCTCTCGAAACGCTGCGTTCCGCATAATTAATTAATTTGTGTGAGTGGAGTTTACTGCTATACCTGTGAATTACCATAGACCCTGTTAAATGATACGGTTCGCTTTCGGTCCATCCTTCCCCGTAAAAGGCATGAGGCCACCTAGTAGATTGTAAATAGTCATATGGTTAGAAATTTTAGAGCCTGCGTAGAAAATAATTTGCATGTGTGATACAGTTTTTACTTTCAGTCGGTAACACGGTTGACAATGGGAGCCCACGTGCTCTCGAAACGCTGCGTTCCGCATGATTAATTAATTTGTGTGAGTGGAGTTTACTGCTATACCTGTGAAGGATAGGGAAGAGGTCCGGCGAATATGGAGGATGAGAGACTAATTCGTAACGTAACTCATTAAATTTGGACACGAGATGCAGGATGAATGAGCCGGTGTATTGTCGTTGTGTAAAAGTAGTCTTTTCCGCTACAGACGAGGCCGTTTCTCCTTCAACACTACATCGAATCGGCTCAATAAATCGCTGCAGTATTGCCCCGTGATCGTCCTTCCCTTCTGCAGATAGTCGATGAAGATCACACCTTGGGAATCCAAATGGTCGCCAAGACCTTTCCGGGCGATGGAACGATCTTTGCTTTCTTCGGGGCCGATTCGCCCGGAAGAGTCCACTGTTTCGACTGTTCGTTGACCTCCGGTGTGTTACGAAACGCATGACGAAATCCCTTGGATTGCGTTGGATCTTGGCCAGATACTTCTCCGAAATGGTCATCCGATTTGGTTTTTGCTCTGGTGTGAGCAAATGCGGTACCCAAAATTTCATGTAAGATATGGCCAATGCGTTTTTCTGAGGTTCCTGTTGTCTCTGCTATTTCTTTCAGCTTCAATCGGCGATCGGCTAACACGACATCATGAATCTTGTCGACATCGTTGGTAGCGGTTTTATTCAATTTAGAAACTTTAATATTATTTTATTTTTCATGAGGCTATAGTGAATTCCGTCACTGATATACATTATCAGTTATATTATCTGATGCTTCGATATACATCCCGGGATATGAAAAAAAACAAGTCAACGCTATACAACGCAGTTTATGGCGTTTCTTAGTTATCAAATGAGTATTGTCTTACACGTAAAGTTGGATTTAGTATTAGTTTTACAAGCTTTGTAAATCGTATTTACAACAGCACGCTTGGACAATTGGTTATAAATTTGTTATTTATGTCATCAATAGCGATATAAGAGTGAATTTCAATGAGGAAACGAATATCACGCTCATTTTATTTCGGCTGAGCTATGACGTGTCGCCGAATGTGAACAAATCTGCGTTGCGACCTCGTACTTATGTACACCTACAGCTGGAATCCTTCCCATTTCCAATCGCACAAAATGCAATCGATAGCTTGCAGCTTTTCACGCGGTCTGTGATTTATATTGTTGTCCCAAAGTTCTGAAGATAACTTGCAAAAATACAAAACGGAAATTCATGGAAATGGAAATATGAAAACATAGTACAAAAAATAAAAGAGTATTACAGGAAAGAGATAACATGTAGGTATCTGTATATCTCTACTATTACCAACTTAGACATTGTAACCTAATCATTTCAAAAACGTTGCTATAAAGTCAACACTAATTTTTAAAAAGCATCCAAAATGCAGTGGTATGCAAGGCATTCTATTTAAACAACGCAAACACCCTGTATCGCATATAATATTTATATTGCGTACACAATGCCGCATACTTTGATTTTAAAATATTTCTATTTACATTTCATTACAGTGCAATAACAACAATAACACGATAAACGAATTAACTAAAAGAAATCGTATATTCAATCTGCGTCATATTCTTTCCCATTATCTATCTACTTTATTACCGCCGCATTCAAGTCGACAAATTGCCAGCACTTTGCGAGCGTTAGAATTGAATTTAAGATTGCTTTGTCAACAACGACAACACATGAACACACAGCAGTGGAATATGCACCTTTCTCGTAGATTAGGAGGGACGCCTCGTTTTGTGTGTGCGAAGCACACAATATACAGAATAGAATACGTCATAACCTGCGACCATTACATAACAATATGATAGAAAAAAAAGCATCTGCAATGCAGGACGACCATAATAGAGGCTGCTGCGGGAGGAGATATCACAAGGACTTATCTCCCTGCATTTTGATGAATACGATAATCTATCTCGTTCGACTCGTTCTCGTTTTCTCCGTTTTTTAACTACGTTTGAAGTACTGCAATTGACGTAAACGTTGCGGTATTTTATTACACTGATTGTTTCGAGGAAACAACACATGCTTTGGTGTTGATCTTGATTAATGTACAATGCCGTTTGTAAGTTTAAGACCAAATTGAAAAATCTGTATTAAAATTTAAAAGAATAGAAAATAGCATATGTTATGTGTATAGTGATTCCCCTTCCTTTGCCAAAGAAATGAAACATATGATAAAATATTGATTAAAAAAATGTTCTCCTTCAACATAAAAAACACAAACTAAACCATGTAGTATAATTGAACGAGAAGAATTGGAAACATCAGAAATCCTCAAAATATCATCAAAGGCAATGTATAAACAATATATAAAACTTATTTATAATATTTTCTTAGTTTTTCTTCTGCACAAGTCGTTATAAGGGTTTCCTTCTGCTTCGATAGAAAGAAAGAAAGATCAAGAGCATTTAATCTTTCCTCTAGTGGTTTTCATTTAATCTTAAATAATTTTTATCCTGTAGACGTAATTGTAGTCAAAATACCAGAAAAATTAGATGCGCAGGTATAATTTTTAGCTATAAATTTCCAAACTCTAAAATTTAATTCGAATTATGTTTGCAATATCTTTAGGATATATTCTTGTACGAGGGATGTCTTTTGAGTTTTGCATACTCGGCCAGAGGACGCCACTAATAAAATATCAGAACTAAACATCAATTTCCATCTTTAATTAAACTAAATTCAAAGTTCCAGTGAAATATGTGTAGTGTTGTAGCTACAACACACCGTCAAAGTTGACAAATTGGAATTAAACTGAGGACATTTCCACAGAATAATTTTTTATAGTTCTCGAAGACAATTATTTCAAAAAGAATGCCTTGCCGAGTTGGTTTCTGTTTTCGGCAATGACGCATCACATCAGTCAACAATTTCTCGTTAATATGGAGAATGCAAACGTGGACGAATTCGCTTCACGACGATTCAAGAACAGGTGCACCAAGGACTCAAGAAAACATCGATGCTATGCGCAAGATTATCAACGAAGATTAAGGCATCATTAGGATTACAAAGACGTCAATTCAAAAAATTTTGCATAAGGAATTATATGTAAGAAGATTAGTTTCCCGTTGGATACTACTTCTGTTGACCAAAGAAAAGAAAACAACTAAGGTGAAAAGAAGCTCTAGACCGCTTCAATGCCTGAAACTCTAGAAATGTGTAGTAGTGATAATCTTGTATTTATCCATACGAGCCAGAAAATAAACGCCACATGTCTGTTTGGGTGTTCCAAGGTGATTAAGAGCCGCCAAAAGTCATCCGTTCTGCAAGGGTTTCCAAAAGGATGGTTGTGACATTTGTCTCGAAGGTTGCAGCAACAATTCCTCTATAAGATCAAAGAAGTGTTACTGCCGATTGGTATACAACAATTTGTTTGCTGCAAGTCATCGCTGAGCTTCAAGAAACCAGTCCCAAACAACGAATCATTTTCAACCAAGACAATGCAAGTTCACACACAGCACGCTAGACAATTGAATTTTTAACGCAACAAAGTGTCGAATTGTTATACCATCATCCGTAGAGTCCGAACCTAAGTCTCAACTATTTCTTTACCTTTCCGAAAAAGTCAAGAACGGACTGCGTGATCAATGGTTCTAGTCGTCTAGAGCAATCGATGCCGTCATAACCGCAATTTTAACTGTACCAACAAACGAGTGAAATAACTGCTTCCAGAGTTGGTGCATTAATCTTCGCAGACAATATTTTGAAACACAGTCTTTCAGAGCTATCTACTGTTTTGTTCCAGCTCTATATGTAAAACTTAAGAGGCAATCCTTGTGGTTTTTACCTAGACGATAAGAAGCTTACAGCAATGTTTTATAATATAGTGTAAAAAGAAAATTGTAATAATTAGGGACCGGATTATATGCAAAGTGCATATATTTTATTTTATTTATTTATTATATTTTACGTTTATGTGTAGATGTCTTACACTGATTAAAGTTAATTAACGCTAATTAACTTTAATCAGTGTAATACATCTACATATAGACGTAAAATATAATAAATAAATAAAATAAAATATATGCACTTTGCATATAATCCGGTCTCTGGTAATAATCATTAAAGAAAGATACTACTTATACTTCAAACTGAACATTTACATTTCGTCTCTCTTACGGAACATCACTCCAAAGTTCATTTGTTGCGAACAGCACTTATCTAGTAAAAACGTACGATCCAAAACTTGAATAATAAATTACAACTTTTAAACAAAACATGCTGAGCCATTCAGCGGCATGCATAATTTAGTTAAAATTATGTATACTTTTATTATTTCTCTTGGTATGAAGGTGTCTTTTAAAAATGTTTGTAGCATTTTAAGGAAACAAAGAAGTTATGTCAATGGAAATTAATCCTTCATCCACGATTACTTTCAAATTCGTCGGTTTATTAATCAAATCTAACGTATTTTTTGTTGAAGTTGCAAGACTTAGAACTGTATACATACTACTTACAATGGAATTTATCCAAGATGTTTAAGGAATGGGAACGACATGAATTCGAGCAAGAGTTGCACTATATCGTCCCGAGCGTGCCACTAGATATTGCCATTAAAATGTAGGATTTTTTTTAAAGACCAATTTATAACAAGAGAACTAATAAAAGAATGCATGATTTAAAGTAAATTATGCGTCCCTCAGAATGCTTTTCTTTCGAGCTGAAAATTTTATAAATACATATTCGGGATCTCCATGGGAGGTTCCCTTTTTTGTCCTCTTTCCTAACAAATTTATATTTGTTATTTATTTCGGGAATGAATTAACTAATACCACCTTCAGCTTTCCGAATATCTGATCCAGATATGTAAATGATGTTCTCGCAAAAGTGAATAAAAATAATACGTAAATTTAAAGTTTATATATAAAGTTTACGAATGAGAAAGAGACTACCTTTTCTAGTTATTTTAATAAATAGAAATGGAGATGAATTTGAATTTGACATATATCGAAAAAATATACGCACTAATAATTACATGGCAAGACTCTACTACTTTTTGTAAATATAAAAATTCAAATACAAGTCAAATCAACTGTTTGAACAAGAGACTAAATAATAGGGATAGAGCACAAATGGATAAGATTCAAAAACATCATACTGAAGACGACACAAGAAAGCTGTGGAATAACAAAAATAGCAAATACGTACACAAAAAGAAGCAGATGGTGGACAGCAGAAATACAACTCAAAGTGAAAGATAAGAAAAATAAATGGATCAGATATATGCATACCAGGAAAGAGGAGGATTACAATATATACAAAATGGCAAGAAAAGAAGCTAAAGAGAGTATCAAGAAGGCCAAAGAAAATTTTTGGAGAGAGTTCGGAATAAAATTGAGAGATAACTATAGAGAAAACCAAAAATTATTCTACGGAACAATAAAACAATTGAGACAGAAGAAGGCGCCGATATTGAAAAATATAAAGGATGACAAAGGAAATATACTAACTGAGGAAAAAGAGATAATGGAAAGATGGAAACAGTACTTTGAAGAACTTACAAAAATAAAACAAGACGGATACATAAGAGAAAAAGAGCATAAAACAAAAACGACGATGAATGTATCACACCAATAGGCGACGAAGAAGCAAGAGAAGCAGTTAGCAA
The DNA here is from genome assembly GCA_023509865.1 of Trypoxylus dichotomus. Taxonomy (NCBI): domain Eukaryota; kingdom Metazoa; phylum Arthropoda; class Insecta; order Coleoptera; family Scarabaeidae; genus Trypoxylus; species Trypoxylus dichotomus. Next base: position 29,271,530 of record CM042081.1, read on the forward strand.
ACTAAAACTAGGAAAGGCGGCCGGGGAGGATGGAATCACAGCTGAAATGATTAAATATATGGGAGACAAAGGTAACGAAGAACTACTTGACCTCTTAAACAACATTATAATAAAGAAAGAAATACCTAAGGAATGGAATATGGGAATAATTATGCCTATATACAAAAAGGGAGACTCTAAGGAATGCTCAAACTATAGAGGAATAACATTAACTAGCATCCCAGGAAAAGTATTGACAAGAATACTAGAAAAAAGACTCCAGGAGAAACTGGAAACAACACTAGAAGATACTCAACATGGATTTAGAAAAGAAAGAAGCACCCAGGACTTAATATTTGTAATCAGACAATTAGGAGAAAAACTAATAGGGAAAGGAAAAGAAATACATACATATATGTTTTATAGATCTTAAAAAAGCTTTTGATAGGGCGAGAAGAGAAGATGTATGGCAGAGCCTGGAAAGGAGAGGTTTAGAGAAAGGAATGATAGAGATGATTAAGGCATTGTATAAAAGCAATAAGAATAAGGTGAGAACTTACAATGCAGAATCAGCTGAATTCGAATCGCAAATTGGATTAAAACAGGGATGCGTTTTGAGCCCATTGTTATTCTCTATATTAATAGACGACGCTGTTAAAAAGCTAAACAAAAAGGAAAACATATGAAAGTAGGAAACTGGAAAATGAATGCAATTAACGAACAGGAACTAATGTTTGCAGATGATATGGTACTGATAGCACATTCGGAAGAGACATTACAGCAAAACTTGAAGATATACCAAGAAGAACTAACAAAGATAAACATGGAGATAAACACGAGGAAAACAAACACAATGATAATAGCAGCAGAAGAAAGAAAACATAGCATCAAAATCGGGGAAAAAGCATTGGAACAAGTTAAAAGTTACAACTACTTAGGAACAATCATTGAAGACAATGGGGGAATAGAGAAGGAGGTAAATGAGAGGATAGGAAAATCCGCAAAAATATATAACATATTGAGAAATTCGCTTCTGGATAAAAAAGAAATACAAAAAAAAATAAAGACAGAGGTATATAAAAGAGTGGTCAGACCAACATTAACATATGGTAGTGAGTCATGGATAACCACGAATAGAATCAAAAGTAGAGTTACGGCCATGGAAATGAGATTCCTAAGAAGAATAGAAGGAGTAACTAGAAGAGACAGAATCAGAAACACAGAAATCACTAATAGTCTAAATATCAAGCCAATGGAAATAATAATAGAAGAGAGACAACTGGGATGGCTTGGACATCTACACAGAATGGAAGAAGATCGAATCACAAAGAGGATATTTGAAGCCAAAACAGAGGGCAAAACAGAATAGGTAGACCCCGAAACACTTGGAAGGAGCAGGTGTATAGAACATTGGAAAAGAGAAGTATGGGATGGATTGAAGCCAAACAACTGGCTCAGAACAGGAACTTGTGGAAAAATAAGAAAATAAATAGTCCGACACCGCAAGGTACAAAGGACATAGGATTAAAAAAAATTCAAATTTTAATGGTTTATTTTACAAATTACACTTTTCTTAATGGATGCATGAGAAATCATATTGATAAAATTTATTATAGACACAGTAGCAACCAATTTATCTTTAACTCCACTGCATTATCATCAATAATTAAAGAATAATAAAGTTTGAAGAAAACCTAAAAAAGGTATGTGAAAAAAATGTTACCTTCCATCCAATTTGGCAAAAGTTTACAAATTTATTTAAAACGTTTAATTTGGCACCTGATTTTTCAAATCATTTGACATTAAAAAGCCTAACTAATAAAGAAACCAGCCAAAGAAAAAAGACATTTAAAAAAAATCGGGAATCCATAAGATCGATTGCAGTTCATCGGGAAAAACTTATATAGATTTAACACGGAGAAATTTGAATGCATGTGTGAAAGAACATACATTATATTTTAAAAACAAACAAATTTTGAAATCTATATATAGACGATCTACAATTATTAAAACAAAGTAATAACAGGAATTGAAGCGCGTTAGAGGTTGTTTATATAAAAAAAATGCAAGAAATTGCAAAATTATAATCTATCCGCTTTAAATAAAATCTGGATGTTGCTTTTACGCCACAAATTGTAGGATGAATTCAAATTTGTCTGAACTTTTTTCAAATCTCCTATCTTCATCTCGTTTTTCTTTTCTATTAGTAGTTAAACCAATATTTATTAATTATATTACATATGTTTACATAACGTACTTCTTTTAAAGTAAATTGATTAACCTGTTATAGAATCAAATAAAAGCTCAGCATTTGATTTTTAGACCTAAAAATTTGTACTAATATTTTGTACACCTTAGTAACAACCGCTCATAACACTAGCACTATCATATAGTTGACCTCTGCATTTTCTGATGTCGATCTCCACTTTTTCTAAGTCCAACATTTTGTTCATTATTCCAGGGCAATTTGAAAACCAATTTTAAAAAACCCTGGATTCACCTTCTTCGACTTCTACATACCTAATTATCAAAATCTTTTGATCGACTTTTGAAAGATCCTGAATTGTGTCTGCAATTTTCGATACTATTTTTTTGTTTATTTATTAATGTCGGATATAGGATAATTGGTGTTACTTTCGATTGGATAAAGCACTGTCTGCAAAATTCTTTTAACACGCTGGATTACAGGAGAATTTACTTTGCGACACACCAAATAGAAATCCCAACATATAAATTCTTACTATAATGAAAATAAGATAATATTGTGCTATAAACATGTAAAGAAACATATAACTCCTTATCTGCCCTCTGGAATCGCACTCTTTTGTTTTTGATTTCACTTCCATAAGCATCGAGATACCTAACTCGTAAAGATACAATGATCCAAAACGCAACAACGATTTAACAGCAATAGCAGTTGTTCGAGAATGCTGGTTCCAAAGTGAAATCCAAAATTCTGACAATTCAAGCACAGAAAATGTGTCTTTGGGCATGGGATTGTTTTCCAAGTCCATTAATTCATTTTGTTCCCTTCTTGCGGATTCATCTTCTCAAGAAGATCATTAAGAAATGCTACATCCATCCACCAATTATGACCATTAAGAAGCTTCAGCATCGAAGAAACATATGTTTTCAGTTTGCAAAGAGACAAATCGTTCGACCACTTTTTCTTTCCACGACCATTCTAATTGTATATGGAATACTGTTAAGTTTAATTCCAGAACCTTCAAATTCACATAAGGATACAAAAAGGTCGCAATGTAGGGAAAGTGATTTTATATGATTCACCACTTTAACATGGTTATCCATTTTCTTCAGGAGATCGCTATGTGAGAATTTTGATATCAAAAACTTTTCGAACGAATCGCGGAAACGGAATTGAGGTCTACAAGTTCGAGGCCGTTCATTGTATGAGCGAAACATTTAGAAAATCCGTAGTGCCCTCGCACGTCATTTACCTACATATATATAATAAATCTTTTTCGGCACATGGTATGACAAGGACTGATTTAGAGTATTCATAATGGGGAAAATATATAAGAAAAAACAAATAGTAAAAAACGACGAAGAGCGTAGCACACCAAGAGTAATTATGCCCATATACAAAAAATGAAACACAAAAGAATGCTCAAATTACAGAGGAATAACTTTAATAAGCATCCTAGAATAGCGGTAGAAGAAAGAAACATAATATCAACATGAAAGGAACAGCCTTGGAACAAGTTAGAAGGTACAATTACTTAGGAACAATCCTTGAAGACGACGGGAGAATAGAGAAAGAAATAAATGAGAGAATAGGGAAATCTGCAAAAATATGTAATACATTAAGAAATACATTTTTAAATAAGAAAGAAATACCAAAACATATAAAGACAGAAGTGTATAAAAGAGTAGGGAGACCAAGAGACTAACATATGGCAGTGAGTCATGCACAACCACGAATAGAATTAAAAGCAAAGTCGCGCCCATGGAAATGAGATTGCTAAGAAGAATAGAAGCAGTAACATGGAAAGACAAAATCAGGAGCACGACAATCACTAATAGTCTAAATATCAAGCCAATAGAAGTCATCATAGAGGAGAGGCAAGTGGGATGGCTCTGATATATATACAGAATGAAAGATGATTTTTGAAGCCAAAACATAGGGCAAAAACAGAATAGGTAGACCCCGAAACACCTGGAAAGGACAAATGTACAACAACTGGCTTAGAACAGGAAATAGTGGAAGACAAAAAGAAGAGAATGGTAGTCCGACACCGCAAGATACAAAGGACGTAGGATTAAAAAAAAATAATGGAAAAAATGTCAACTTCATCGTTATTATACCTAGTTTTGATGTCGTGTATGTTATTCAGTACGACGCGATTTTTTAACACTTTCTTAAGCTCGATCTCTCTTAATGTTCCATTGATTTCCGGCAACGTCTACATGAAATGTCCTCGATTCTCAGGGGAAGCGTCTACCATTAAAACATACTCGAAAGATAACAGAGCCATATCACGAACGCCTTTCGACAATAAACCGTTAAATACGATGCCTACGAATATAGATCATAAAGAGAATGCTATAGAATCATTTCGCTACGCCCGAAGAACCTTTTCAATTCGCGGGGTACGTCAAGTTCAATAAAATAACGTTTATTATTATGGGCGATTCTCATGCGTACCCTTATATTTCACTCGAGCGACATTGATTCATTATCTCAAAAGGAAATGGAACAACAATACTACGTACAGGAATTGTTGTCTCATTTTCACGAAAGATATGTGGAAGATTTTACATTTCGTGGTGCCTAGTTGTTTTAAATTTCTTACTGTACACACGGCCAAAAAAAGTATCGCATAGATTACGAAAAAACGTTTATAAACTGAGATATTTTATGTACCTCTACAATATATCTGCCATATGTGCACCGACTACAAATATACAATAAAAATCATACAATTACCTTCCGAATAAGTTCTTTTTTTTATTACAAAAATATTTTTAAAAAAGTGCATATACACATGGTTTATTTTAGTACTTATTGAAAGTGTTTCTACACGGATAAATTCTAAAGTGCTCTGTTGGATTACTTTACTAGCGTTATTAAAAAGCAAAGTGAGTAATTTAACTCCAGAACAAGTGGCTGGAATAATTGCTTAAACCGAAGATGGACGATCTCAAACATACGTAGCTAATTTCATGAACATTAATCAATCAAGTGAGGAACCAGGTCACCCAAGCTGTGCTACTCTCCAAGATGACCGGATTTTAAGACTACAAGCATTACGTCAGAGGCATGTAACTCCAAGGCAATTACAAATCGACTTGGCTAGAGTCAGAAATACTGGAATAAGTATCCAAGCCGTTCGTAATAGGTTGAGTCAGAGTGGAATAAGAGCCAGAGTAGCCGTTACAGCTCTTCGTCTTACTAGGTATCACCGAGTGGCCTACTTAAGGCGAGTTAGGAAACATGTCAATTGGAAAATAAATGATTAGACCAACATACTCTTCACAGACGAGTCTATAATTACTCATTTCACTTCAAATAGGCATGTACCAGCAGGAATATCACAGACGATAGGGTCAGCGCTATTCCCAGTGAAACATCAGATCTACGCTTAATTTTGGTGGTGACTCTATCATGGTTGGGGAGGACACCTTCGAGTTAGTATAAGTAAACGGAGGTTCTATGACTGCCCATAGGTATATAACAGACATTTTACAAGATCATATAGTACCATACGCCCCAGTAGTAGGCAGCGAATTCTTGTTAATGCATGATAATACACCACCCCATGTAGCCATAATCGTCCGGAAATACTTTTGAGAATGACATTCCAGTTCTAGAGTGGCCTACTGTGAGTCCAGACATGAATTCTATCGAAAATGTATGAAACTATCTTCATAGACACATGTTGCCTTAGTAACATAGAGCTACAGGGATTATAACATACCGTCCATAAGAAGCCGGAGAATTTAAACCAAGCTTATATACGGAGGTTATTTGAATCCATGCCAAATCGAATCCAGCGGTCATAAGAACCAGGGAAGGCAATATCGAGTATCAAGCTACTATCCTATATTTTTTTCAAAAATATAATTTCTTTTACCATATCTGCTTAATAAAAATTTTAAATATGAGTTCTTGTTTTCATTTGGCCCCTATATTGTTTAAGTAATCATATTAATTGTTTATTGGAGTATATAAGAATATATTTAGGAGTTCCTTTAATCATAAAATCATTCTTGTGCTACAGAACTATACCACTATACTTTGGTTTTACTGGATCTTGTGGGTTACCCCATTCTATAATATACTATTTTCTGTCAATAGTTTGTTAATTTTTATTGTTTATTTATTTAACGCTATCATAAAGCCTTTTAAATCTTTCCACAAAGAAAGAAACCAATTAAGTATAAATTATTTTAGACTCCATTAGAGGTACAGAAACATGTAAACATATTTTGAGTTTTATCGTTAATAAATATTACGGAACAATTTTAATTTTTAAAAAAGTTCCCCAGTAACAGGTTACTATTTGCTGTAACAACACGATTATTTAAAGGTTTCCAAGAAATCCTTTTGTCGAGTTTTTTTTGTACGTGCAATACCCAATGTTCTTTTTGTCACTGGTGACTAATCTCTGATAGCACTTCAAAGTACACTTATAAAAATCTTGATTAAGCTAATTATCCATGGAGCATTTACGTAAGATTTGCGCAAATTATCAAATTTTACCTGCAAAAAAAAACGTAAAGCGAATCATTCATTGTTACTGTCTACACTATTGTTTAAAAGTTTAAAACCACCATCCGGAAGACAGCGAAATGCACCAATTTATTAGTTACTTGGGGTAATATTTTTGACCATTCTTCTTCAATTGTATGTTTGAGTGGTTTATTTGAAATAGTGTGCTGTTTCAGTCTAAATTTTAATTCTTGCTCTAGGTACTCTATTACGTTCAAGTCCAGGCATTGCGGTGGAGTTTGAAAAACTTGACAGTTGTGAAGTAGCCTTTCTCCTACAACACCGGACATATGCTTAGGCTCCTTATCCTGATAGAAGAAATAAATGTGTCCAAAATACCCAATTTTTCCGCCCCGTGCTTGACATTATTTTAATCCGTCTAAATATTGCCATTTATCCGTAGTGCTTTCGATAAAATGAATATTACCGACACCTGCTGCCGACATGTAACCTCACAGAATCACATTACACGCCCATCTGATCCAAACAAATTTATTTTTGTTACATCTGTATGTAAACCTTTTGCCCAGAATGAGATATCCTTTTTTATATACCCGTCTGCGAAATCAACTCTTATTTTCCTATTTTGTCGCTGATATACGGCTTTTTTCTGTCATACGTCCATGCAATCCGGGGTGAACTTTCTTCCCCAGTATTGCGAGGGCGACCTAAAATGTTTCCGGCATCGAAAAGAGAAATACGGCATTGGTGTGGTTTTTTATTTTTATTTTTTGATGTGTCCTCAAATATTGATACACTTTTTCAAACCGTGCTCCAGTCCCTTCAAGCCGTCGGAAAAATAGGATACCTCGAGGTGTGCAAAATAGCCATATGTACCGCCGATGACCTCCTGATTTGAGGCAAATCTCTTTCCTCCCAGTGATTTTTTCGGATTTAGGAATAGGAAAAAGTCGCTGGGGGCTAGGTTCGGTGAATATGGAAGATGAGAGACTATTCGTAGCGCAACTCATTCAATTTGGACCTGACGATGCGGGATGAATGAGCCGGTGCATTGTCGTGGTGGAAAAGCACTTTTTTTCCACTGCAAACGAGGCTGTTTCTTCTTAATACTGCGTCGAATCGCGTCAATAAATCGCTGTAATAATGCTGCGTGATCGTTCTTTCCTTCTGCAGATAGTCACCATGACCCTTCCGGCCGATGGAACGGTCTTTGCTTTCTTCGGAGCCGATTCGTCCGGAAAGTCTACGGCTTTGACTGTTTCTTGTTTTCCAGTATGTAGTGGTAGATCCAAGTCTCATCCGCGGTTTCGAAACACATGAAGAAATCCCTTGAAATCCTGGCTAGGCACTCCTCCGAAACAGGCACTTGATTTGGTTTTTACTCCGGTGTGGGCAAACGTGGTACCCAATGCGCCAAAAGCTTCTTCATACCCAAAATTTCGTGTAGGATGTGGCCAACACGTTCTTCTAAGATGCCTGTTATCTCTGCTACCTCTTTCAGCTTCCATCGGCAATCGGCTAATACGACATCACAAATCTTGTCGAACATTTCATCGTTGGTAGCGGTTTTCGTTCGTCACTTGTACTTGTGCGGCCACGCTTGAATTCGCTCGCCCAGAAGCTAATGGTTGAAAATGATCGAGTGCATTCGCCATGAACCTCTGGCAAAATATTTCGAATTTCCGTGGCTGTCTTCCCAGCCATCTTTGTGAAGCCATCTGACTTGCTACACAAAACACTATGAAACAACAACTATTGAAGTAGACGTCTGAAATGTTGACAGTTGCCATAAAAAGGGTTGCCCTTACTGACCAATGAATCCACTTCAGCCTTCGTGTGCCATCTCTTGCCGATTAGGTATTGTGGAAGTTGTCGGAACCTACTGCACATTTCGCATTGAAAAAGAGAAGAACCTTTCCAATCGCTGTGGTAAATAGCAGAATACAAGGATCCCAAGAAAACAGAAGCTGAATCCGTCTACTACTTCGGAGCCTCCAAGAAACAAGAAGAGATGTAACACTTGTCCATTAAAAATCAAGGCTAGATCGTTGTGAAGGGTTTAGTTCAAGAAATTGAAAGTTCTGCAAAGAATACTACTTGCGGAAAACAAAAACAATTTATGCACGTTGCAAAAATCACGTGTATGTTGAACACTCTGCAAAAAATGTATCTAACCAACCTATTATGCGATATTTACTGCTACTATTATTCAATATTAACACTTCAGTTTACTCTAATGCTAAGAGCAATAAATATGAATGTAAGGATCTTGAGAAACCCGAATCGTCTACTAGTTCCGAGCCTATAAGAAAAAAAAAAGATGTAGCATCTTTCCACCTTCATTGGTGAACATCCTGTAGTTACATCTACAAAAATATATCTTAAAGTTTACAATATCTACTATTATTATCTTTAATACTAGCGCTTCAGTTTATTCTAAATGCCTTTTCTAATCTTAAGTGCAGTAAATGTGAAATAAGATAAAGTTGAATCTATTCTTATTTGAAAATGACCATCCAGTTTCAGTCCAAACACGTACAGAAATTATATGGATCCAATTGAGCCGCATGGTATGTCGAATATTTGCGGGGGAAGCGTGAGGAGCGAATTTTCGTACTTTTTATATGTAGGTCTAGCCGGTATTTTGACGGTCATTTTCGGAATCAATTTACTGTAGCATTTAATTACAATAGTTATATAAAAATAGAATTAACTGTAATCATTGCAGGCTGGCTTTGTATATATACAATAAAATAATAAAACACTTACGAATGCTAGAGCCTACATTTTGCTTGAACCATCTTATGGCGAGTAGCTGAATTTAATGTCATACAATGATAAAAATTCCTATTAAAGAATTGAATGGATTACTTTTCCATATGAAGCTCCGCGTCACTATTAAAGTAAACTATAACGTTAAAAATAGCATTGAATTTATATCATGCTATCGTAGTATAGATGGCAGCAGGTTAAAGAAATATATATTACCTACGTTTAGTTTTAAATATTGAAATTAGGCAATTATTTTATTTGTTCTTTCATTTAAATAATGCGGATTAATTTTTTTTTTCTAAAAATAGCATTATTTACGGTGTATGGTCTTGTTATCTGTGGTAACCATGAACTTGAGATTTAGTTTTTTATTTGAATGAATCGTATAATTCTCATTGTTAGATTTGAATACTATTTGGATACCAATTAAAAATTATTTTAAAAAATATTACGATACCTAGATTAAAAAACAATTATGTCAGTCAAACAAATAATTATATTTGCTAATGTAATTGAAACGCAAGCAAGCACACTAAAAGCAGATTATAGTAATTTTCTTTTGGTTTATCTCTTTTGTCAAATGTATTTTACTATTTCTCAAAACTACCTTACATCTTAATTAAAGCGGGTGCTATATATGTCAAATTATTTTCCGTTTTCTCAAAACTACTTCCTTAATTATTAAAACTATATCTTATTATTATTGCGTATATGTAAGAATGAATGCTAAAAGAAGGTAAAACAAGAAAATCTCGAACGAGGTACGTGCTTTAACAACTAGAAGAATGAATGATCGTACTTCGCCAGTCTAGATAGGATGCGAATTTAATGTTATCCTGAACACCGTAAGAAAAATTTACAAAATGTACAAAATATCGAACGGGATGAAAAAAAGGAAATGTTGGATATAGTTCCAATAAATTAACTCAAGAGGAGCAAGAAAGGATTTGCAATTTAGTAAATGAAGATTGCTCTTTAACATTGAAACAAGTAAAAACCAAATTGTTAGAGCAGAATCCACAGCTAGAGCTGGGCTTGTCAACCATTGACAGAGCGCCGAAGACATTTGTTTTGTGCCAGATAGAAGAAAATCATTTCGTTCTAATTTTTTTTCGTAAACAATCTACGCTTTAACATTCGTCCAATCTAGGATAATTTCAAGAAATTTACGAAAGTATTTCAAAATAAAAGAGGCCTTCCGATTTGCAAAACGAGTTGGAGCTGAAAGTTCTCGTAAAACATTGTGCTGCAGCTTTTTCCCTGATAAGGTAAAATGAGATCTTAATAACAGACGACTTGTTTATTTGTTGAGCTAAAAACGTTATCTCCAACACGAGCTTTATCATCATCACTGTCGTTTCCGTATTCTTCACTATTAGACCCTTGCGGAGCACTTTCGCTACTTCCGTCATTGTGAAGACGTTCGGTGGTGTCATGATGACGGAGATACACATCACTATCAGAAGATACATATCCACTATCATGTCTAACGTCGCTCATTTCTCTTATTATCGCCTGTGACTGCCGTGAAAGTATTGCATTCTTTCTATGCGTCATTTTGTGCATTGAGGAAAACAAAATGCAGGAAAGATCGGACATATCAAGCTTACAAATAACTAGCTTGGGAAGTAAGATTGAAGTAGTTAAGTAAACACCACCACCGAAGGAACGCACAAATTTTGTCTACACCACTGGCACAAAAGTGGAACGTTTATATCAATTTCGAAGAAAACATCAATACAGACGAAAAATACATTGCGGAGAAAGAATGAGCCACATACATATTTTCAAAGAGAGAGCAACGGTTGTTGCAATAGCAGAAGCCGTAAGAAAAGATATTTTGATGTTTGTAAATTGCATATATATATTTTTTACTTTTGTTTAACGTTTTAATTATGAATCGCTCCTACTCTTTCGTAACTTTTACCACATTTTTCTTTAATAAACGTTTGATTGTAATACATATGTTTTCTTTGTATGTGGGGGAACCAACTTGGTATTCGTTGGGAGCGAGAGACGTAGTCTGCAATCCGAAGCACTGCCACTGATATACAGAAAAAAGTAATACGTAATTTTATTTCCTTTTGTTTTGACAAATATTGTCGTATAACTTCAAAATTGATCCCAACACGAAATTGGACAGTCGTTGCCTTATATGTACATATACACGTACAGCTAGCGAGTTATAATTTTTCTGTCCACAACCTGTTGTGTATTGCGATCACGGGGCCTTTCTCCACAGGGATGCCCCGCGTCGTGTTACTGTCAGAAGAATAAAAGTACACAACAGCAATGCTACTACGTCTACTTGGAGATGGATTGATTAATTGTAGGTGGGTGCTGGGAATGCTAAATCGAATTTAAATTTTATACGAGTTACACATGTAGGAAGACTTTCTCGAAAACATAGAATTATGCTGAGAAAAATTTTTATTAACCCAACGTTTACCGGTCGGGTCCAAAACTATTTTCAAGAGTTATTTACGTAACTTATGGTAGACCTAATACACTTAGCTAAATTTCTATAGTTCCATATGAACTATTGAACAGAATGTTTGGTTTTCTTGATATCTTCGGCAAATTATGCATCGAAGTTAATGCTGAACTGCAAAAACACACATGCAAGAGAAAATAACATTAAAAAAATTATTGCATTTTATACAGAAAATTGTATTTGTTATTGTATACAGAATGGTAACTCAAAACAACGAAATTTCTATAGGACCATAGAGTTAGGCAGACATCCTATGAAATCAGGCATTATCTTTCATTGTAAAAAGTCTCTAAAAAGCTTCAAAAGTTAATTTATTGTTATATATATATATATATATATATATATATATATATATATATATTATATAATAAAAATGTCGAGGCCATAGCCAAGAAAATAGGACGATCCCAGTATCTCATCAACAATTTTATAAAGTTGGGCAATTCCTACGGTAAAAATCGCGTTTAGGGGAATAATAAAAAACTAACTCGAAGGCAGTGCTCATGGATGTGTCGGATAGCCTCTTCTGGTAACGTAACCGCGCAACAAATGTCATTTGAATTTATCAGTAACAAACAGACGTGTACAACAAATTTTATCTGTCAGTAAGCGTTTTCGGTAAAAATGGTTTCAAAACCAATCTTTAAGAAAGACACATAAACAGGCAAAACATTTGAAGAAATTTAACTTGGACGGGCCTGATAGCTTCAAATATTATTGGCACAATTTGCACAAGAACATTGAGGCCGCGTTGAGCCAAAATTTTGGTGGCGGTGGTGTAATCATTTGGGTAGCTTTTACCCATAACAATAAAAACCCTATATGTTTTATTTCTGCGCGAATAAATTCTAGTTCTTGTATACAATTTCTGGAAATAGTTCTGATAGACTTTGGTGAACAATTACCGATGTAAGACAATGCAGCTATCTATAATTCCAGTGGTTTAATTAAAAGGAAAATAGTTTATTACAATGGCCTGCTTGTTTACCCGATTTGAACCCCATCGAAAACCTTTAAGAAATATTGGCAAGAGAAATGTATGTCAAAAACAAACAATACGATAGCGTCAAAGAGCTAAAAGCTGCGACAATGAGGTGTTAGAATGATTTCAATATTAGCTAAATTGATAGATAGTATAAAGACCCGAATGTTTGAAGTTATTTTGAATAGAGGATCTAGCACTCACTACTAAATTTAGGAAGAATTTTTTATTTTACTCACTGATTGTATAATCCTATTCACAAATTTTTCTAGTAGGAGGTATAGCCCTATATCTTCTGAAAGAAATTCTTAGGAACGGTTTTTGCAGTATAAAAATACTTTTGTAATTTACCGAAAGGATCCAATGCAGCCGTACGGCTTTTATTATATAAACGTAAAAGGATTAGATTGTATACTTACTAGACGTTCGCTCATAAATTTGCGGTCACCCCTGGAGTGGAACCGTCTTTTATGTAATTTCCAGAGTTTGGTAGAATAGGGGTATCCCCTTGTTCAGAATTCAAAACGTCATGCTAATTCAGCACTTATAAGCTTGAATAATGTCTTAGTATTTCCCGAATTGGAGTGGCGACAAGCTCTTTCGAGGTGCAAACGAAACTATATGTTCGTGAGATCACTTCTTACTTCAACTCTACCTTGATGAAATATGAGCTGCTCATATTTCAGCAATATGCTCATAAAAATAAGACAAGCGTAAATAACAAAACCAATTTATTACCAAAACTTATGTACAAACATGGTTACTTTTCTACATAATCACCGTGAAGATTGATCCGTTTGTCACATCTATGGACCAGCCTTTCAATCCCGTCTGCATAGAATGTTACCGCCAGTGACTTAAGGCGGTCCGTGACATTATTTTTAAATCCTTCTGAATTCTGGAAGCTTTGTCCGTCTAGCCATTTTTTCACTTCACGAAAGAGATAGTAGACCTTCATTTTTCTCGAACAATTTTGTCAACTTGTTGAACAATATCTTCTGATGTGACAGACTTGCGTCCTTGTCCTTCTTGATCGTAAACATCGGTCTTCTTTAAACTTCCTACTCCATTCACGCACAACATCATCCGCTATAAACTTTTCGCCGTATACTCATTTTTCAATGAAATTCAGCAGCACTATTCGCTTCTGCTTCGAATTACACTACACAACTTTAGAAGATTTCTCCACGAAGATTGATGCACTTTTGCATGTACTCTAACTAAATCTGGAAGAAGTTATTCTACTCGTTTGTTGGCACAGTCAAAATTACATTTTTGAAGGCACCGACTGCTCCTTCTGACGATTGGAACCTTGTTCTTGATTTTCGGAAAGGTAAAGAAATCGCTGGGGTTTAGATACGAACTGTACGGAAGATGGTCTAACAATTTGACATTTGTGTGTGTGAACTTGCATTGTCTTGGCGGAGGATGATTCATTGGAGTTGGTTTTTCGAAGCTTGGTTTTGGGTTAAGTACAGATGGAGATTAATTTTTAGTACTGACATTTGACCCTCTTTGACCCAGTATGCAAAACTGAAGGAGCATCTCTCGTAACGTACATGATACGCATGGCACCTCTTGTAGTTTTTTTACAACATACTAGATATCAGCGCCACCAATGCATACGTATCATGGAAGTTGTTAAAGCTACACATGAATCGCATTGCAAAAGAGAAGAAACTTTCTAATCACCATAGGAAAGGAACTAGCATTATACGATAATTCCGAGAAAGGATGAGAAGCCGAATTATGTAGTAGTACGAAGCTTCCAGGTGAAGAAGAAGAGGTGAAAAAAAGAAAGAACTTGTTCACCTTGGAAAGATAGAAAAACAAGAACAATTTATGCACATTCTGCAAAAATAATATGTATGGTGAGCACTCAGTAGTTATCTGCAAAAAAATATATCTAACCAACCTATTATGTCTAAAGATTTGCTATATCTACTATTACTATCACTTAATATTAGCACTAGTAATAAGTGTAAAATAAAGTAAAATTGAATATATTGTTATTTGGAAATGACCACCCTATTTTCAGTGTATTAAATCCTTTGCGTAATACTTTGCATCTCTGCTGTTATTGGTAAACGTGTCTTGCTCTTTATATGTTTCTGTACGAGATATTTTGCTAATTCTTCTAAAAATAAACTTCTTTTAGTGTGATTCTTTGCATTCTAATTACATTAACAAACAAATATAACTACTTACTTAAATACGCCGGCAGAAATAGCAAGTTATTCGAGCAGTAAGTAATGACTGATGCTGATTTTCTGGTAGACAGAGAATTAAATGACGATGATAATTTGGTTTCCGATCACTGATGAATTTATTGACTATTTACCGCGATGAGAATGGCTGTGGTATCTCAACCAACCTATAGTTCATTCCAAAAAGAGAGACAAAGTTCTGAATAGACCCCCGGCCCAAATTACAATATACAAATTTGTGGAATCAATTTTTTTTATGCGGTAAACTTAAATTTGAGAATCTGTCTGAAATATTAAGTCTCTACCAAATAAAATTGTATATGGATTCTTCAGAGATAATTCTACAATTAAAACAACTGAATGATAAATGTAGTAGTTGCAACACGTGAAAGTAAATAAATTTGTCTAGAAAATGCATATTTCATTTATTTGTTGAAAAGAGTTCAAATAGTATATGCCATTATATAGTTCATAGTGTATATATAGTAACACATAATAAGCAATGGATTTAAAAATAGCTTAAATTTTACAACCATAACAATGTACGCCAATTATTTAAAATTAGAACTGACCAAGTTAATAACAACATTTAATTTTATAAACTATTTGAAGATTTTTTTAATTTAATTTGATGCTTGCAAGGAAATCGAGTCTATCTGCAATAGAAATTATAAATGGTTCTATAACTCCATCGATAATTCCAACAAGATCCTTCATACTCCCTTCTTTTTTGATAACGTGATTTATGCAGTTACTTTATTGATAGCATTGTGTAAATGTTGCTTAACTTCATTTAATTTGAAAATTCTGTTGGGTGCAGTAACCTTATCTTTTATTTATGCCCATATGAGTTCAATTGGATTAAGCTCACAGTGGTATGGAGGTAAACGAAGAAGAGTCGTGTTCTTTGACTTCATCAATTACATATGAATTATATTTACGTTTGACCATGTTTACCAAATTCAACAATTCTGCTCTCATACTCCACCCTCTTATTCTGTAACCAATTTTGTATATCCGCTTTTCTCCACATTGTTGTTGGTGTTTTCTCATACTTCCGGCTATGATATGGTGCATTATCCATCACTACGATAGAATTCTCTGGTAAGTATTGCAATATTTTAGCAAAACCACTCCTCGAAAGCGATGGAATTCATTTCTCAGTGGTAATCAGGTGTTGTCTTCGCCTCTAACAGCAACAAACCATTTCTGACGAAACCATCTTACCGCTAATGTGTAATACTATAAGCCGTCGTCCCTTACTGGATGATTTTCTTAATCCTGTGAAAAGTCCTTCCACAAAGGCCTGTCTACGACTTAAAACATTTGCGTCTATCCAGACCTTCTGCATTGTATGGCCCTCATTCAACCCAGTTTTATCCAAATAGAAAATTGAACTATTCTGAGTTCTATGTAATACCATATCTGTACGTATGAACACTGTTCCTGCCACGTTTAACGTATCTTAAGTTTCAGTTACTTCATTAAGCGATATAATTGAACGATTCATACTTGGCAGTTCATTACTATTGTTTATTTGAGCCAAGACTTTATCTAATGTTGGCAGTTCATTTTGTCAAAACATATCGTGAATAGCAGTTTTGACGACCTCATCAAAAGATTCCAATAAAGATGGTCTACCAATTATCTCTTTTGGCTCTGAAGTTTTCCCTGTTTTTTTTAAACTCGCTGATAACCCTGTCGGTTTTGAAATTCCTACAATCACAATATCTTGTAAGGTGTGGGTATGTTGTATATATTGCACTCAATAAAGTTACGTAGTACTTGGGAATTCTGCTCTATCGTGTCACCTTTTTTGGTGTTGTGTGTATCCGTTACAATTTTCTTGCAAACATTCAAAATTGTCTGCTTTTCAGCGATACTCAAGTGATTTGCTTTCTCTCGTTTCTTTGGAGGAACACTACTCTACTTTTAGCAGTATTGGTGCTAGATTCTGCATCCATAATTGAAAGCGACAGAATTATAATTTTAGTACAACCAAAGTTCTCTGCATATTACTTACATAATCTATTAATTTTCAAATCAAAGCTCTGAGAAGAACTAATCTATACCGAAAAATAGCTAAGGTAATATAATAAGTATGACAAAACTTTTGAAACGCAAGCGTGATATAAACAATGGTAAGGATGTCAAAATCTTTGACAATTTACGGCTTTCGACCAATAAGAAATAACTGTCATTTGGGTCTGTTCAGACATTTGTCTCTCTGTTTTTGAAATATTGTATAATAGCTTTGACAGTATTAGCACCAATAAATTTTTAGTTTTGTTCTACATATCCGATCATCTCCCAGAGTGTTTATGGAATTTAACTTCTTTTATTTGCACAACTCCAAACTTTGTTCTTACACCTCATAATTAAACTCATAAATCTGCTCATTGCATAAAAATTACCTGCAGCAGTACGTTATTCCGTAACAGTTTTCTTCTTATTAAAACTATACTCCTAATACCGCCATTACAGGTCGACTTTGAGTTCTGTTAATTTCATGCCTACGTAAAGATTATGCCCGTTGTATATACGCGTACACATCCAGATATGTACCTGTAGAATGTAATTATAAAGACCACGTACCGTGCAAGTCTGAAAATACTGCGCACCTGTTTAATTTAATAACTTCCTTAGGTGAAAGCGGGCTACATGAGGTGGTAATCGTGGTGATGGTTGTGGTAGAGACGGAGATCTTATTAATTGGATAGCGTTCGTTTCAATTATACTCAAACGTTATTGCATTTATCATGTGCGTATTTGGTGAGAACATAGGGCTGTACAGGATAATATAATGCAGTTTAAATCTATGCAACTACAATAGGTCTACCACTATACAGTTGAATACAGCAATACTGGTTTGATAACACTGTCTAATAAAAAAAATTTTCTGACTTCTATATGAGACTTGCTTTTTTACAAATTTGGATGTGCTGAATCCGAAAATCGTATTAGTTTTTGCGTATCACGTTAAAATTTAGCTCTACGCCATACTATGCTCTTTGAAGAAGCACTATTGCGGCTAAATTGTTACTTAATTTTGAAGAACTTAAGGAGATTCGAAGTCTTTAATCTTTGAAATCGTACTCACTTGCACGTGATTTCTCGCCTTTAAGATGGACGGGTCTTCGGCTTCCAAAGTATGTGTCCGGAACTTCCAGACTTTATATGCAGTATCAGCTGATACACTTTATTATTAGATATAAATGGATATATTTATATAATTACGGAGTTATATGAGAAAATAACTAATTATTCTTTCGCAACAGAAACGATGCCAACATGTCTGCCACTTTTGGCACGATCTTCATATGTTGGTTTTGTTTTATATCCATATCAACGTATTAGTTCGCCTATATGGTAGGCCACACAGTACACACGTACTTGATTTGTGTGAGATTATAAAGGAAAATGCTGCCAGTCGTGCCATCCTTCCGTCGTACGAGAAATTTTGAAGATTATAATTTCGGAATAATGCACATTTATACAATGTAATTGAAATATGTGAGTACAATATATTAAACGTATTTCAAGGATGAAATTTTGAAATATTTATATATAAAAAAATATGGTTACGAAAGGCGATATACTAAGGGAGGTTCAGAAGTTCGTGGAATGGACGGGATGGAATGGGGATAGAGGCGCTCGCTAGGTATCATTTTGGTTGGCGACTCATAATTAGTATATAACTTAAGTTGCAACCCTATAGCATCTGTCATTTACGAATACTTGCCTGCTAAACAAGTCAATCTGGAAGAAAACTGAAACTGTAGAGGAAATTGAACACCGTGCTGTGATAAAGTTCTTTATTAAGCAAGGAAAGAACGCTCAAACCATATTGAATGAAATGGAAACCGTTTATAAGGAACAGTGCCCTAGTAAATCAATGATTTATAAGTGGCATGCTCTTTTTAAACATGGTCGGGAGTCGATTGAAGACGACCCCCGCTCAGGACGGCCAGTTGAGACCACCACATCAGACATCGTCGAAAAAGTGCAAAAATTCCTACTACAAGATGCCTGTTTAAAGAAAAACAATTATCTGCATTAGTTGGAGTATCAGATACCACCATTTTGCGTATCCTACATGACCACCTGAGTATGACAAACGTCAGTGTAAGATGGGTACCGAGAATGCTCACGCCGCTGCAGAAACAGCAGTCTGTGCGTCCAAACAAGTTTTGGAGCTGTGTGGAGACAAACCTGCACAGATTTTGGAGCGGATTGTTACCGGAGATGAAACATGGGTTCATTACTTTGAGTACTGAGTCCAAACAGGAGTCTATACAATGGCATAAAAAAGGAATACCACCGCCAAAGAAATTCAAAGTGTCAGAAATGGGCTGAAAAGTTGATTATTGATTGATTACAAAGAAAATGTAGGAGCATAACCGGCGAATATTACGCAGCGATATTAGAGAAATTAAAGGAGGCCATCAAGGAAAAACGTCGAGGAAAATTGACCAAGGGTGTGTTGCTGTTGCAAGATAATGCGCCGGTTTACAGCAGCAAAGTTACAATGGCTGCTCTGCACAAGCATGGCTTTCAATCAATAGTCCATCCACCCTACAGTCCAGACCTAGCATTTAGTGATTTTTATTTGTTCCCCAATTTGAAAAGAGACTTACGTGGAAGAAAGTTTTCCGACGACAATGAGGTAAAGGAGGCAATTTTGGCCCATTTTGAGGCGAAAGATAAAAAATATTTTTATGATGGCTTAGAGAAATTAATTCATAGATCTAATAGCTGTATTGTGCTTGAAAAGCAAAAATAGATTTATTGTTTTATTTTATTTAAAACCCTTTGATTCCACGAACTTCTGAACCTCCCCTCGTATATGATAAACGATAGTAAAATTTACGTCTCCTCTGCAAGTGTTGGTGAAGCGACTATTTTTTTTAACAAGAAAAATTGTGAATAATAAGTTATTAAAGAATAACTCAAAGTAGATACCTGTAAAATTTTAGAAAGAAATCTGTACAGATTGAATATCTGTGTTTAAAAATCCATAACGAGGGAGTAGTAACGGTACTTTGCCTCCAAATTCTAACATCAACCAAATTAAAAATAACGGCGTGCACCAAACAGTGACGAGAAAATATCTGGAATAGGTGAATTAGTAAAATTTTAGAAAAAGTTAATTGGTAAATAACGGATTACTGTTGGAACTTCTTAGACTTGGATCTTATGAAGCAATATGTTATTTGCTTCATAAGACAGAATTTGATGTGAAGAGGTGAAAAAATTACTTTTTCTCTGTTGACAATATCCTTTTGTTCAACCTGTAAGGATGTTCTGGGAAAGCAACGTTTCTGAATGTGAAAATATGTATATTCTCTC
This sequence comes from Trypoxylus dichotomus, assembly GCA_023509865.1. Lineage (NCBI taxonomy): Eukaryota > Metazoa > Arthropoda > Insecta > Coleoptera > Scarabaeidae > Trypoxylus > Trypoxylus dichotomus. Next base: position 29,292,007 of record CM042081.1, read on the forward strand.
TGAAAGCCAAGTAAAGGTTATCCATTTTAAGATCCACACAAATGACCCACTTATGGTCCATATATTTTAATAACTTTTCTTTAATGTAACGGAATATTCAATAGGAATTGAACCGAAAACATTCGCGTTGTGTAATACCTTGGGGCTTCTGCTGGTGCTGTCTTGGGTCATATTGTACAACGCCCTTTTTAGTCAACAAATCTGGTACATTGTTATAATAAACAAAATCACAATTTTGTTCAAAATATTGCACAAGATCACTTTCCATGTGACGATGAAAAGTCATCTTCATGCATTAGCCATTGTATTCCTTTTTTCCTTGTCTCCTTAATGTAGTCCCATTATTATGTTGGATACCCTCCGCATACTACCTATTTTTTCTTTCTTGTAGATTTGTTCTGTAATTGACCTTTTCGCAATAAATGATTATTATTACTATCATCATTACCATTATCATTGTAGTATGAATTTCCTTAAATATTTTTAAAATAATTCTAAGTGTAACACAGTATATTATGTGCGATTAAACTTATGAACGGTTGTATGCGTATCACAAAGTTTAATATATGTATGTGCAAAGACAAATAACAACGAAAGATCACCTCAATTTAAAGACATTATTGATATTTGTGTAATCTAAGAGCAAATACTCTTTGTAACATGAACACTGGTCATAAATACTTACTCTTTTAATAGTCTACTACAAAAGGAAACGTATAGATTTGGTTAAAATAAGATAGGTTCGTTTTAAAGACCATTATAAGTATTGTAAACGTTCCATCATTACATGTTTCGTTTTATAACAATTTTTATTCACCACTGCTAACAAGACTCAAGGGAACGCCAACGGAAACGTATATCAAATTATAACTTGTAAATTCTTACTTAGTAAAAGTTTCCCAGTCGAACATCTATGATCAGAAGCTGTGATTCGTTAACCTTGTATATTGTATACAAGGGAGATCAATAGGGTTATCAGTATTATCGTCTTTGTGAAAAACGACCGACTTAACTATCGTATTTGATCGCATTTGAACTGCTGAATAAGCTCGTTTTTCAACTCTCATCGATAACTCTAACATTTTTCAAGACATTAACTTAAAAACGAAGTTACAAATACATGTGAATTTATATCCACATATGTACATATGTCAAAATATAAGACTATCTTATAGGGAAACGTATAATTAATGTTGTAATACGGTTAGTCAATAAGGTTAAAATAATGTTCTTAATGGAACTGAAGGGTTTTTCTCATTCAAAAAGACTACTTGCGTAAAATGTCAATTTTTATAATAACGGCAATACTGGCTGTAGATCGAGTATATCTACCACCACATATAATTCCCGATAAAGCTCTAGTCAGTACAATATGTTGTGACATATTCCAGCTAGCAGAGACACGTGAAAATAACGTCAGAATATGGTCAGATACCGACGAAAAATGAGGAATTAGATGACGTAGGATGATACCATGCATGAGTGACAGGAAAGTTACAATCTTCACTAATAAACATTACATCAAGTGTTCCATTATCAATACCTGCAAAGGACGATTCCGAACCGAAAATTCAGAAAATTATGAAACTTTGGGAATATGTAGATCAAGTATACATAGGTATATACTGCGCATTTTTTGGAAATCAGTCTGGGTGCGAGAAACGAATTTTTGAAAATTGAAAATTTTAAATTCTACCTATTTGCAAAACTTGCTAACTGTAGGATCTAGAGAAAATGTTTTAAGATAAAGTTAATCATTGCAAAAATAATTCTTTTGTTAATTTTCTAGATGTGGATACTGTTAAATTAAGATTCCACGGTTAAAACAAATACCGTGATACACACACATGATAATTGAATGAAATTAGCACAGATGAGAACAGTTTTCCGGAATTGACTCACCTGGTTTGTTGTCAGTCTTTTCGTCGTTGCATTTACCCATACTTGTATTGTTAAGAAATTGCGCGTAAGTGCAACAGCCTGCACAGCTCGTATAAGCTTCTTGCAATAAGTATCGTTAGGTTAATCGAATCGACATTGTAGTAGAGGTGTTTCCTGAGTGCACTCTGCGCCTAATTTTGTGTTAGTTATTGGAAATATACATGCGATTTTAACTAGATTTAAATAGCAAATAACTTTAATTGCGTTTACATACAACACTCTGTGTATATATGAAGGCATTTCCAATATCAAGTAAATTTGACATTTAAACATTGCCTCTAGGAGGGCGACCTGAAATGTTTCCGGAATCGACAAGAAAACCACGGTATTGGTGTGGTCTAATTTTTATTTTTCGATGTAGTTCAATACACTTTCTCAAATGGTGTTCCAGTCTTTTTAAGTTGTCGGAGAATGATCCGAGGCAAAATTGCCATCTGTAGCGGCGATGGCCTCCTTATTTGAGGCAAATCTCTTTCCTTCCAGTGATTTTTTCAGGTTTGGGAATAGGAAAAAGTCACTAGGGCTAGGTCTGGTGAATATGGAGAATGAGAAACTAATTCGTAGCGCAACTCATTCAATTTGGACACGACGATGCGGGATAAATGAGCCGGTGCATAGTCGTGGTGGAAAAGCACTTTCTTCCGGTGCAAACGAGGCCGTTTCTTCTTAATACTGCATCGAATCGGGCCAATAAATCGTTCACAGGTATAGCAGTAAACTCCACTCACACAAATTAATTAATTATGCGGAACGCAGCGTTTCGGGAGCACGTGGGCTCCCAACGTTGACAACGGTTGACAATGGGAGCCCACGTGCTCCCGAAACGCTGCGTTCCGCATAATTAATTAATTTGTGTGAGTGGAGTTTACTGCTATACCTGTGAATTGTACATCCACACAGTCCTTGCAATCGTCATTCAATAAATCGTTGTAATATTGCTCCGTGATCGTCCTTTAATAGTTGATGAGGATGGGAATCCCATGAATGGCCGATGGAACGGTCTTTGCTTTCTTCGGAGCCGATTCGCCCGGAAAAGTCGACTGCATCGACTACTCCTTGGTTCACGGTATATAGTGGTGGATCCAAGTCTCATCCACGGTTACGAAACGCATGCATAAGTCCCTTGGATTGCGTTGGATCCTAGCCAGACACCCCTCCGAAACAGTCACCCGGTTTCTTTTTGCATTGGTGTTAGCAAACGCGGTACCCATCGCCCCGAAAGCTTTTTCATACCCACAATTTCTTATAGGATATGACCAATGTACCAACGCATTCTTCTGAGATACCTGTTGTCTGCACTATCTCCTTCAATGTCAATTGGCGATCGGCTAACACGATATCGTGAATCTTGTCGACCATTCCATCGTTGGTAGCGGTTTTTGGGTGTCCACTGCGTGGTTCGTCACTTGTGCTTGTGCGGCCACATTTGAACTCGCTCACCCAGAAGCTGATGGTCGAAAATGATGGAGTACATCCGCCATGAACCTCCGGCAAAATATTTTGAATTTCCGTGGCCGTTTTCACAGCATGAAATTCGATTTTATCCATTTTTGCGAAACCGTCTGACTTGCTACACAAAACACACTTTTAAACTATTGACGGTAGACGTTCGAAATTTTGACAGTTGCCATAAGAAAGATTACCCTTGCCGACCAATGAAAGCACTTCAACCTTGGTGCGCCATCTCTTGCCGATACAGGAAATTCCAGAATTATATTCAAAAAATTGAAAATACTCTACATTTGTACGAAGCTTTATCCAATTCTGAATTTGACACCTGATAACCAGAGCTTTCTTTGTGAGCAATACGTTCTTAGCTAAAGTTGGTGTTGCAAAAATGGCACTTATCAAAACTCATAATAATGATTAGCACTTATGTTTGTGCCAATTTAATGTTAAAATTTCATTTCACATTTCTGAGAAAATAATTAATTTTTTGTTGCTGTTTCTTTGACAATTACCGTTTCTCAAAGAAAAAACTCTTCAGTTATGTAGGTGGTAGGTCTTAAGCGCATTATAATCAATCTTAATCAAATTTTCCTCCTTTACCCGGCGTTATTAAATTCACAGCCTTAATGAGATAAAATATACCGCGGAATATTAGTTGAATTCTCGCACCTCCCGAGCTAGTGCAAAGCGAATTTCTTCCACATATAATTTGGATAATATTAAAATCGGTAAAAAACATAAGACGGATTCGTCTTCGATTAATTTACCAGCAAGAAAAAGACGTAAAAGGAGTAGAACGGGCGGCAATAGCTACGGAATCCTTGATGTTTCCTTCATCGAAAGAGCAACAGGCTGATTTTATTACACCCACGCTTGAGGCGACCGACAGTTCAAGATGTCGCCGGCGATTGAATAACTTCGGCGTTTAGAAAGTGGTGAAGATTACGAGAGCTATTAGGCAGGTTCAATTCGCACCTGATGCTAACTTACCTTGTGTAGCACGTTACTGCTGACACATATTTAACGTTCAAGATATTTCTTGATACAAATAGGTTATCCTATGAAATTCAAAAAAAAAACTTATTTTGAGTTGCTTATATAGTAATTTAGTTATATAGAAAGTTATATAAATGGTTTGAAATGCATCATCGTAGTGGTCGTTTTATATTATTAAATTAAACCAAGATTTTGGTGATAGTGGATTTATAGATAGAAATACGAAACAGAATATACATACGAGGTAGGCGCCATAAATTCTCGGCCTGATATAGGAAAAAGAAACTTAGAACAATACGAGAAATTTTATTTTATTTTTCAATGTAATCTCCCCTAATTTCTATATATTTATGCAACGATTAATTCATAATTCTATGCTCTTGTAAAAATAATCTGTTTTTTCATTAAAATGGTCGTATAACAGCTGCTTGTAACTCACTATCGCCCTTAAAACGACATCCCCTAAGGTTTTTTTAAATTATAAAGCAAAATAAAAATCACAAGGAGGTATATCCGGACTATACGGTGGATGTTCCAATTCTTAAAAACCACAGTCGCGGATGGCAGTTTGTGAAACGGTCGCAGTATGGACGGGAGCATTGTCGTGCAATAATCACACACATTTTGTCAATTTTTCACGATGCTTTGCACGAATACTGTCTCTTAATTTATGCAATAATGACGCATAATACATATGTGCCGTTCACAGTTGTATTGCGCTCTTTAAAGTCAATTAGCAAAATGCCCTCACAATCCCGGAATATTGTGGTCATCACCCTTTTCATCGATTAAACGACTTTCGTCTTTCTGGGACGAGGTAGCCAAACAGAGGTTCATTAGGTCGCCGCCATTTCACTCGCCATTGCTTCATTTCCTGTGACAATGAACTCCAAAATCGGTTTTGTTGCACATTCAACTCGACGTTCACGTTGGAGAGCAGAAAGAAGGTGCTGTACCCATCTTACGCTGATTTTATTCATACCAAAATGGTCATGGAAAATTCGGCGAATACTTGTTTCCGATATGTTTGTTATTACTGCTAATTTTTTCACTTTAAAACGGCGATTTTCTAGTACTAATAATAGAATTTGTTGAGGCGTTATCACTTCAATTGGTCGAGCCGACCGTTCAGCAGCTTTCAGGGATTCTTCCCCAAACGGAAATTTTCGCCCACATTTTTACAGTGGAATACGACGGAGATGAATCACCGGCGATTACCGTAATCGCCATCTAAACGTTGTTTTATTTGATTAGCCATGTGCCCTTCTCTTTTTTTTAAATTTGATCGCGCGGTATTCAATTTTCATTGCTTCAGGCATTTGCATGCGCTAGTCATGTTAATTGGCTGGCTACTGAAAACTACTACTCTTCGAACCATTATATTTATAGCGTACACCTCGCGCATATGCATGCACGCCGTGACAGTGTTTGAACACGCTTGAACCTGTATAAGCCTGTCAGGTCGAAAATTTATGACACCTACCTCGTAAGTCTTTAAGTAATGAGCGTAACACAATAGAAGACTATGGTTGGAATCAGTGGCGGCTTATACTTAAAAAATGTGGAGGTTGAAAATTTTGTGGGTACTAATACTTTCCACGGTAGGTGACTATGCATACTTTATTAAAAATTATTTTTGCTAGAGCACTTATACATTTTTTCAGCAAAATGAAGATTGTATTGATTAAATGTATTAGCATAAAATAGAGAAGTTGCAGTCTCCAGTAAACCTAAACCTATCTTTGGCCTGACAAACGATAATACTACAAACTTCCTTTACTTCTCGGATCTATTCGCCCCCATCGGTTTTATTTTGTTGTGTAGTTAATGGCTCACTATCCTGGGTGATATCCTGGGTGTTCGTGATATTACTTTTGATTTGAGTAACTGAGTTCCAACTGATAATATAGATTTATTGGCAATAAAGGGGTCAATTTCCATAGTTTGGTATACAACCGTTTGTTTGGCGCAAGTCACCATTGAGCTTCTAAAAATCAACCCCGAACAACGAATCATCTTCCATCAAGACAATGCAAGTTCGCACATAGATAGAATTTATTTTTTAACGCAACACGACGTCGAACTGTTAGATCATCCCGGACCTAAGTCACAGCGATTTCTTTACCTATCGGAAAATCAAGAACGGATTGCGTAGTCAAAGATTCCAGTCGTCAGAAGGTGTAGTCAATTCCGTCAAAAGCGCAAATTTAACTGTATCAACAAACGTATGGAATAACTGTTTTCAGAGTTAGTTCGAGTGCATGCAAAAGTGCTTCGTGGAGAATACTTCAAGAAACAATAAAGTCCTTAAAAGATATCTACTATTTTATTCCAGCTCTACATGTAAAACTTAAAAGACTACCCTGGTATCTCTATGAACAAAAGTAAAGTTGCTGGCAATATTACTGGTGTTACGAATATCAGAAACAATAACAGGTTCATTTAAGGAAATACATGGGTAAATCTTCATTGTTTATTTAGAGTCAGATCGTTGACTTGATATTTTATTTAAATGTCTTTCTACTACTTTACCATTACTTTCTTTTGCAAGAAATACTAGATTTCTCGATCGGTTAATAACAAGTGCTTGTAACCAATTATTTTGATGTATGTATCTTTCATCATAATTTCATCGGGTCCTTTAATCTCATTATCTCTCCTCTCATAATAATATTGTTTTTGCTTATTTTGCCTGTAATTAATATTCTGTTTCCATTTGTAATTCAAATGTTGTACAATCCGGTATAACACGATAAGCAAATAAATATTTTGGTAATGCTTCTGTAATGTTCTCATTTGTTAGTAACATTTCCTTCAAAGTAGTTTTTACTGCCTTTATTGCATTTTCTCCAACTCTATCACAATATGGTGAATGTATTGGTGTAGTTTCATATGTAGAGGATTCAAAATTGTCTAAACAGAACTGGCTGCAGTTATCAATAGCTAAGATAATTGATAAATCCCATCTAGAGACTCTATATTTCAATTTTAATATACTTCGTTCAGAACTAATATAATTTCATATATCTCTACAAATTTAGATTATGCATGTTAAGGTAATTATATACATTTTGCCATGTAATAAGTATGCGTATATCCTAAGTCATTATTGAATTACAGTAGACGCTCGATTATGTGAAAGATACCAGCCAAGCACTGTTCGCATTACTGAAAGTTTACATTAGCGAGCCTTATTTTATTTATAAGGAAATTGCATAAAAAGAATATGTATGTGTATTAAAGAATAAATTATGAACAATGAATAATATAATACATATAATATTAAAAAATAAAGAATAAATTTTAGATTATTTTGAAAAATAATGTCCTATTTTTGTTTGCGTAAATTTACGCTTGGTATTTTCTAATACCATTGCCCGTAGTTTACGGAGCACTAAAATATCGGAATATAATGTCTTTTTTTTCAGCCCAATCTAACGCTTGATTAAAAATTCCTACAACTTGCGTGTTACTGTATTTTTTATTTAATTCGGAGGGTCGTCATCTTCACTCACCCCATCTTCCTCTTCATGTGCATCATCCACCTCTTTATCGTCTTTCCATAAACTAACATCGGTAATTGTGCAAACAATACCGGCATTCATTGCTTTTAATAATTTGAGAACGTCCGATGATGCACTGTCAATAACTTCACTATCAGATAGTTACTGTTTTCTAATGATGGTTAGCGGTACATTATTTTCATCGTCATAATCATCACTGGAGTAAAGCAAATTTTTCCAACACTTTCTGATTGTTTGCTGGTTAAGGACATTCCACGCCATATCTAAATTTAAAATTGCTACACGTAAAGTTACTTGCTTTAAGGATTCAGAAATGTTTTGAGGATTTTTGATAACGCAGACGAAAGTAGAAATTTTCGATAATACAATTTAGTAATTTCTATTACATTTTGATCCATCGGTTGGATAAGTGGAGTTACGTTGGGTAGCATGAACATAATAAAAATTTAGCCATTGCTGCTTCATAATTGTTCCTCTGGAGGATGACTTGGTGCGTTATCCAAGATTTTTTTATTTATTAGAAGATTTTACTTTCTTAAGAAATCTTTCATCTACAAATTGAATAGGTATCATTAAATTGCATTACTTATTACTACAGTTTTATTGCCATACCTGAGGAACAAAGTGCTTCTGGAACCATACCACAAATATGCCTTTGGTTATCCAATCGGATTTTGAACAGTTATATATAATCAACGGCGCACTTAAAATTTCTAAATGAACGTGAATTTTTTGCATTTTCTATTACTAGTGGCCTTATTTGGTGTGTACCACTAGCATTAGTCCACGCTACAAAAGTTATGTGGTGCCTTTCTGCCTCTCTACCCGGAGTAGATTTTTCATGTGATGCAGCATAGGTTTTCGTAGGTAATAATTTCCAATCAATACTGGTTTCATCTGCATTGTATATTTGCTGCTCCTTAAACGGTTGCAGTACTTGTGATGGTGCCGATAATTTATCACCAGATATCGACAGAAGCCGAATTCCATACCTCCTTTTCAATCTTTTTAGCCAGCCATCACTGACCACAAAATTTTCGGTCTTTTTTAGGTCTCCATTTAATTATTTAGCTCTCTCTTTAATTAATTCACCGCTAATTGGAACATGGTTATCCCTTTGTTTTAAAAACCATTTATACACACGATTTTCCATTCTAGGTACTTGACCATTTTTTAAAGTTCTGCGATTTCCCGGGCTTCCGATATATCTGACACACGTTGTAAGATTTGTGACTTGAATCATTTAATTTTACAGATTGTGGCTTTAGATACTCCATATTTCTTTGTCAATTGAGTCACCCCCGCACCTTTTTTAATCTCGTCGATGATTTTCACCTTGTCACTTAATCTTAAAATGTTCTTTTATTGGACGTGGATACCATATCTCTTCTGACGTGGTTTTAGCTGCACGCTACTTTATTTCGCGAGAGGCAAAAGACCAACGATTACAGAAATCCCATACATAAATCGGGGAACAACCAATGTCGGCGCTAAAAACGTTTACGTAAACATTCTTTTGATCGATTCAATTACGAACGTAAATTGGGAAATCACCGGTACCCTAAACTGTTTACATTATCAAATTGTACGTGGTGTAAGCTTGTTTACAATACCAGGCGTTCCCTTTGATCTTATAGTAACAATTTTCTGTTTACATGACCGCGACGTTTCCACTGCCGGGTATGTACATGAGCAAGCGTTTACTATATTTTGAAACTGCAAACTATGGTTTCTTAATTTTGATTCTATTTGGCCACCAAATAAATAATCTAGCTAACACTTTAGCCTTCACAATTCCCAAATGTATTGACTGTATCTCTCTAAGTAGCATACTTCTACACTTTAGTGGTACTATAATTCTATAACCCTACGTGATATATTTTCGTTTGGTGATGAATGGAGTTGGAATATTTTTCCCGTGTACCAGGATTATAACAAGGCGAGTGAAGAACAAACGGGTAATCTCGTAATGCATGCGTTATTTATATCATATACGTGTTAATAACCCAAACAACAACTCTAGTTATGAAAATCCATCGTCAACAGTTATCAAGAGTTATTTATTATTAGTAACACACTTGCTTTATTTACCGCTACTGTTGCGTAGCGCAAAATGGATAAAAGTTAGAAAATGACCACTACGGATGTAATAAACACATAATTAAAAAAATACTAATAGATAATGGGCAATATATGCACCATCACAAATTTGTCTTAATCTGGAAAAATTGAAATCTTTGTTTATGATACTATCGAAATTTTGTACATGTATATTTTCTATGTCACTTGTAGCACATAGCAGTGAGCATACATCGTTCATAATTTACATTGACTCCACCAACAAACTAGTGTTTTGAAATTTTTCGTTGAGTCGAATAAACCTTTATAATTATCGTAATTTTTTTAAACGGTTTCAACTGAAATATTTTCAAACCTTTTCTAACTTTCCTCAACTGCTGTAGCTTCATTAGGGTCGAATTGTAGAATCGCAGATTTTATTTTTTGGAAATTCGCATAATAGAACATAAAGCCGTGCTCCCCAACGTGTGGGAATTGGCTCTGGTGGCGCAGAAGTACCAGTAGTAGTGCATCATCTGTGGAATTCTCGAATTCGTTTGGGAAGTTTCAAACACACTTTCTTGGTATTTGAAATTAATGCATCGACCTTTGGGTAACATTGTCGAATACTTCGTGCTACAAGGCGTAAACCATGTACATTATACGAAACATCTAAAAGCATCTTACAGTCTTTCTTAAGAGAATGATTTGCACTGCACATTGTCTCTGTACCATCGCTCACAAATATCAACATTTGGTTAGTTCATTGTTGACATTTCTTTAGTGTATCCAGCACTACCTTCGTAATTGCTTCACTACTGCACTTTTCTAATCCTTTGCTAATTAATACAATAGGTAATTTCACTATTGCATTATACAGAACACGCAGTCCTACATTCAAAATAGAATGTTATTTCGACACATAACCGCAGCTGTTTATCATTTACTACAGTTTTGATCAAGTTTTCGATGTTATTGCGTACAGTTGACATCTGAGTCTGTAATACATTCCAGCTCTCGTGATGAAAGCGTTTTGCAGGATGTAGTAATATAACCTGGTTTACCAAATTTCCTACAATAGTAACTTTAAAAATAGTAATTATTTGGTGAATGAAAAAACAAATTGCATCTGTAGCAGCTTCCTTCATTCCTCTCCACCTCGACAATCTTATTACAATTAACTCTGTTTCTTCCACTTCCTTCTAATTATGGCACATCTCTCGAAATTGCTTCAAAAGACATTTCCAATTCCATTGTTGTCTTGTTTGTTAGATCGCTCGCGCTTAATAATCTCTTACTTATGTTGGTACCTAGTACAGCACAAACTAACTGATCACTTAGATTTACCTTCTAATTAAATTGCAATTAAAAAAAAAGTGTTTCTAATTGTGCAATAAATTCATTAACTAAAATAAGGAGTTCATTAATCCTTTCGCCATTTCTTTGTTTTCTACCCCTATTAACTGTACAAATAAAGGTTACATTTCGACTGTATACAACACCATGTAGGCACACATCAGAAGCATTATCAACAGCCTTTTACAAAATATATTTCTTTTATAATCTACACATTATCAACACAGATTATCCTGGAATTCAAATTTTCAAGTACATACATTTCAGATCGTATTGACCATATTGTGTCTATTTTAAACTGGACCTTCCTCCAACTTCATTATGTAATAACTTAACACTTAAATTAATAGGTAATTCTGGTATTTAAATTAATATTAATATGAATACCGTTGGTATTAATATTGATAAAACTACGATTGCTTTTAATAATATTGTGCCTGAAATGCCTAGAAAATAACACTAAAGGTAAAAACACTGTTAAATACAGTTTTTCTAATGGTATTGGTGAAATTTTTCATGAAGAAGACAATGTGAAGAGACAAGAAACGCTAACACACGGACATGTTTCTGCCTATCCGGCGTTATTAGTGTGGTTTCTAGCGGTTTCTTGCTCAACACATTGCAATTACCTCTCTGCTACTGCCACCCTATCTAACCCTACAGTTCAAGTGATTATTCTCGGCGCTAACTTGTGCCAAGAGAATGAAACACTTGTCTGCAAAGTCAGACACAGCGAAAAGAAGCGGGTACAACTTCCCACCTGTGTTTGATTGCAGTCTTTTGATACTAGTTAGCGCCAAAAATAATCACTTGAACTGCAGGGTTAGATATGGTGACAGTAGCAGAGGGGGAATTGCAATGTGTTGAGCCAGAAACCGCTCGAAACCACGCTGATGACGCCGGCTAGGCAGAAACATGTCCATGTGTTAGCGTTTCTTGTCTCTTCACATTGTCTTTCTTGTGAATGATTTCACCAGTACCATGAGAAAAACTGTATTTAACAGTGTCTTTACCTTTTACGATATTATTATGTACTATTCGTCAAATGGATCTTTAGACGCACGTCATCAGACATACGTGTCTTCCGCACATGAATGTTCGATGTTGATATTAAATAGTTAGATTAACCAGCGATCTTTCCTTATGCCATCAAACAATGACGTGCATCTAAAGATCTATTTGACGAAGTATATCTGCACACATTGTGACATCTAAGTGTTGAAAGCGATTTGAACTCACACTTGGTCAAGTGGTGCAGTTGGTAGCACAATGTGCCGATAACGCAGAGGTCGTGGGTTCAAATCCTACCCTGACTGATATTTTTTCAGGAATTTAATAACATTGGTTAAATACAAGGAAATCGTAATTTTATCAACACTGGTATTTACTCAATATCCATTATACATTTACTTATCCTATAGTTTTTGTGTATTAAAGGCTATTGTTTATTGAGAAAAAATAGTTGAATATATTTATAATAATAAAAAATTTTTATCATACAAATAAATTGAAACGAAAGATTTTTTCAGTTTTTTTCTTTATTTGTTTCGATCATTGCTACATGATAAAATACTCATAAATACAACTTTTTAAAACGAGCAAAAAATTTTCGAAACCTGAAACATTTGAATTCTATCTAAATCAATGATCCAACACATACCATTTGCAATATGGCGATTTTCCTTCAAAGTCACAGAATTTGCAATAGTGTCGACAGGAATTTGGCATCTATATAATCTATTAAATATATACATATGATTAATAACGTAATATATGTGCTATCGATATAAGTTTAATGCTTTCAAATTTTGAATTAACTTTATTTATTAAATCGTTCCTGTTACAAGTGGTAGTACAAAAAATGAATAAATGTTCAACTTCAATTTATATAATTAACTTTTCCCTTTCATATATTTTCAAAGGAATCAAAAAAAAAATACCAACAGTGCAGTGTACGTAGATTACATGGGTTAATCTTACTGCTCAGGAATACACAACAGAATGAAAAGGTTAGGTTTGTTGTATCGTTTGGTGTTGCGAAAAAATATTGTATTTTTGTCGTAGTATCCCTCCGGCTACGAGTTGTTAGGTAATTATTTGATGTGCAACTCCCGACAAGAACCAGAGGGAAAACAAATTTTTATACGAGGGCAAGTTAAAATATTTGGACGATCGTATAAAACAATTGATCAAAATCTACATTTTCTTTTATTTATTGCTTTGTTCTTGCAAAATGTGAACTATATTTGCTACTTTTTTTGCAAAGGATAAATTCATACGAAACAATACCGTCATATAAGTGTAACATGATAGTAATAACACCAGCCAACAAAGTTTAATTTTTCATTTTGCCATGAAGAAATTGTGTATAGTAGTTTTAATAGAAATCAAAGAAAATTTTAGATTAATGAGGATGATAGGTATATAGATAGATGATTAAGTTAGCTTTGATTCTTTTTTTAATTGGTAGTGAGCGAAAAATGAAAAATGTTCATTATTTTAGTAATTATTTCAAATTTCTACGATTAAGGCTAGACTAGAGTAGGCTTGACTAAATCTCGCTGATATCTTTATTTACGAAATTAGACTATCGGTTTCGTGTTTGGAGGAAATTTCCTCAAAATTATTAAAACTTTGCAATGCTTCAATAAAGTTTTTCATGAGTCCCAGTTTTTCGAGTAGGGGTGGTATTATGGTGTTCTCTTTTTACAATAAAGGTCGTACACTAAGAACATCTATATATATATATATATATCTATATGTGTCTTGTTATCCTCTCCGGTTTTGTCCCGCGTTCGGCGTTGGTTCTTAGAAGAACCATGTACGTCCTGCCGTTTCGATGTAATCGCATACATCTTCTTCTTGCAGTCGACCTCAAGAAGACGATGCTGTTGCATATGGAAAAGTTTTGTAAGAATATGTTCTTATCTTATACTACTATAAGGTTACGATATTGTACTACATGCACGCAATAATATTATTAAATTACAATCTATTATTCATAACCAACTCGTAAAAAAATGTAGGGACGTTATGCTGCAGTCCTGGGAAATGTTACCTACCTTATATATATATTGTTAAACAGATGCAACGGCAGATCTGTATTTTCCTCATTGATAAGTTTGATCATCTCTGAGTTCATCTGATCAGGGCCTGGACTTTTATTATTTTTCAGTTGGTTAATAACGTGCAAAATCTCGCTTTTTAGCATTTCTCGTCCTTCAATGTACTCATTTTTGGCATCTAGAAGGCGTCTTTCGTCTGCGAATATTTATTGAATGTATCTTTCCCATTCTTGCAATTTCTCTCCTTCTTCATAAATTATTCTGCCATCTGAGGCTTCAAGCATATTTGGCTTTCTTTTATTATTATAGTTACTTTATTTCTTTATGTAAATTATGTATGTCGTTTTTGCGTTGTTCCTTGATCTCTTCACACTTTTCTCCCACCCAGTCCTCTTTTGCTGCTCTATTTTTGTTTATCCTCTTGCATTCAGTTTTGCTATTTTTAAGCTCTCGGCCTCTGTCTATTAAATTCAGAATTTCCTGAGTCATCCATTCTTTTTTCTTCATCACATTACTTACCTTTAGACTGTTGATTATCACCTCCAGAAGTGTATCTTTAAACTTGTTCCACATATTATCTGTGTCGTTCTCTTTCTATGTTTCATTTCAAAGTTGCAAGCTGTCTATTTAGTTCTTCGGATATATCTATTTTAATTGCTTTTTCTTTTAGGATTCCTGTGTCTATTCTATTTCCCATTTTTCTTTTCTGTATTATTTTTAGTTCGAGGCGCATATTAATAACAACCGGGTTGTGATTCCACCCTATATCGGCTCCAGGATAAGTTTTTGCATTCAGTATTGAGCTACGAAATCTTTGATTAATAACATAGTCTATTTGAGTCCGAACGTTTTTGTTATGAGTGCGTTGTGAGGACGTAAAGTTTAAATAAAGCGTTCTGTGATAACCACGTTACGATTTTGGGAAAGCTCTATGAATCTATTTCCACGGTCATTGCGTTCACCCAAATCGTACTCCCTTATGTTCTCAACCATTCCCCATGACTTACTGTTTATCCCAAACATGTTAACATGTCGAAAAAGTAAATTTAAAAGTATTGATATATTTAATTTTTTTGTCTGATTAGCAAAACTTATTCAAACAAACAATGTTTGTCTTGAAATTTTTTCCCTATCTCTTACTGTTAGTGAATTATGTACATAGGCAGAAGGTAAAATTTCCAATTTTCAAAAATTCATTTCACCCACTCGGAGTGTTGTTCCCAAAGTTTCATATTTTTTTGAATTGTCCCTTGGTAGATAGGTTGAAATTTTCAACAGTTCTTTTTTTGACATTCATGCAAACTAAATATTTTTTTGAATAAAACAATTATTGTAAAAGTATTTAAAACTAACAATCTAATACCCATCAAGAACAAATATCGCAAAAGGATAATGCGGCTAATACGCAGCGGATTTTTACAGTTTAGAGTAGTTAACAAATTAACCATAATAATAATTTATTTTTTCATTAACTAATATATTTCAAACCTAAATCTAAAGTAAGAATAGAAGGAAACAAGTCCACAAGAAAAAAATAACTAAATTCTGTTATGGTTTTCCTACATTGCACAATAATGTATTAGATTTCATTGTAATTATAATCCTGTCCGAATTTTATTTCAGTTGATGACTGTTTTTTCTTTCACCCACTCGATATACAACATTTGTAAGGTCGTGCGCATTACTTATAGCTCTGAAAATATATTTATAAGAACGTATACTTCAATTCTGTCAACCGAACAAACTTGAAAATGAGACATGTACCTCCCTGAAGAATTTGCTTCTAACAAATCACGTCGAATCTTTCAAAAGTTCGCGAAAGGGTACGCAAGTTAGAATTTGTTATCGGAAATATGATTTATATACATATTTTTTACCTACACGTATACAGGTTTGCGACAAGTCCATTGTAAAGATGCGAATTATTAATTTAATTATATTTCTTTCTGTAGAAAGTGAAACAACTTTTTCCATTGTTACATTCTTGAATATTAAGCGTATTTGAAGAAAACAAATATTACGTTTAACAATCTATGCGCAACCATAATAATTCCGCTGAGTATATATAATATCATTGAATATGTTCTTTTTATTTACATTTCACAAGGCTACTCTAGGAATTTATACATTATGTTTGAAATAAGAGCTTCCAAAGTGATCAAAAATGCCTTGAAATTGAAAATATTTTCAGAAGATACAATTTTATCAAAATTTCAAAGCAATATTTTAATTACTTTCACACATTACAGATCAAGTAGGCGTTAGCCATTTCTAAAAAATACTCAAGGTGCTAATTTTATCTAGATATAACGCAATCAACAATAATGTTGGTATGCAATTAATTTTAGTTAACCATTATATTTCCTGCAATTTTCGTTATATTAAATAGCTCATTTTGAAAGAGAATGATATGACAGTAATTTTGGTGGCGGCGCCAGTAGTTTAACCCTATCATTATAAGGTCCTAAAATTAATTGATCATAATTATATCGCTAACATACTAATCAACTTAATCTTTCCTCCCAATTCATTGTAACGGAAATATTTTGTTTAGTCCTTTTGGGAAAGTAATTAAAGTCTTGAAATTGTAAAATTAAATTTATTCCTCTTTGTTCAAAGTTGTAAAATAAAATGTTTGCTTCACAATTAATTTTATACCTCATTATTCAGTCATATGCACAGTGATATGCATTAACTCTACGTATACATATATGTATATCAGAACTTTCATATCGAAAGGTGTAATCTCCTAACGCTAACTGGTATTGTCCCTCTGTTTTATTTGCGTTACGTTAAACTAAACAGATAAATGAGGCGCATGATATCCTCAGTTCTTTTCAATTACGCTGAAGATTTTTATTGCTACTTTGTCTCATATAACGCATATATCTACGTATAATACGTATATACGTTGGGGAAGAATGAGGGGGTGACTGGAAACGCGTGGAAGGAGGGGGTCTCAATGGGTTCATCCCTATATAAAAGCCACCAGCGTCTACGGGTTTGTATCACAGTTCTTGCAAAAGGTGTGCTCGGTGGTCATAGTCTTCTGCTGTTTATCGTAACTTGATCGTTTTTTCCAGACGGATATGTGCCAAAACTCTTCTAGTTCCGGTAGAAATTCCACATCCACGATGACCGTCACCATGGCCAAAATTACCATTCTCCTTATCGTCGTTTACTTCAGTCAAAATGCCGCAGGTTAGTATCAATTTTTTGTGTTGGATTTGTTTTCTAGATTTTCGTTATTCAAAATTTATTTTCATTTTTTTTTTGTAATTTAAAGAGGTAATGAATAAAAGAAATTTCTTAGAAGTAATCGTAAAAAGATTTTCTAAAAATTCTGCTTCGAAATAAGCGGTCTTTTGAAATTTTCGTGGCAATCTCTGTTTGATCTTAAAGTTCTTGCTCATGTACCACCTGAAAATGGAGCATTATGAAAATGCTAAAGAAAGTTAATCGAGAATACGGTTATTTTAAATAATTTTGTTAAATTTATTAAATGCTTACTTTAGATAAATAACAATACATATTTGCGACAAATCTCAGCTGAATTAAGGCTAAAATATTCACGTCCAATCTTACTTAGGTCGCTCAAGGTATAAAAAAAAACAACTTAGGAAAACGTTATATGAAAATATGACGTGCATCTTACAAAATTATTTGCAATTATACAGAGTGATTTGAAAGCAAACACCACGTTTAAGTTTGCATTTTCTTTTTGAATAGAATACTCTCTATAATTTTGTATTTTCCATCATTTTTTTTCTGTAGCGTGTGATGCTGCTAAGACGTGTTCAGATAAACCCGGAGTTAAAGTTATCTATGGAAATTCGAGGTCATGTGTGGTATAGAGTGCGATAGAATGATACTCTTACTTGATATAATTTTATAGGTTATCGCGTAGGAAAGACTCAGTTTAATTATTCGTTATTTGCTATTATATAGGGTGATCCGAAAGCAAACGCCACGTTAAAATTATTTTTTTTAATAGAATACTCTCATTAATTTTGTACTTTTTTTGGTTGTTGAGTGTACATAAACATATTTTTATTTCTCCTGTAAAAAAAACTCGGAGTCAAAGTAACTCATGGAAATTTGGAATCGTATCTCATATAGTTCACGATAAAATGATACATTTACTGAAAACAGTTTTATAAAAATGTCAGTCTATATTAAAAGATATATCCGTTTCCAGGTAACTGTAATATTACTGGTAATACCGTGAAAATTCTATATCAATTAACAATCCTTTGGTGTTGTTAAAATATTGGAAATAATCTTACTAGCGAAAGGTACTACTTGACCTTAGATTATTCTGAACATCCGATGGAAATGAAAATGGTTACATGTACAATTTCTTGGAATATAATAGCTTTATCTTTAGCTGGCTTAAGTAAATTAATTTAGATTAATAGAGATATCACATTAATATATTAACGAATTTCAAACAAAACAAACCAAATAAGCGAAATAAAAGCACCACGCTACATCAATAGTAGAAACCAAATCTTTTTCAAAATACCACCCGAACTAATATATTTTAGGAATAGATAAATCTAATCAAACGGTTATTATATTTAAAGACGAATAGATAGAAAAATCAAAAATATCAAGAAAAAACGTACAAACAAATTAATCATTGGGGAACACTCAAAATAATTTCTCAAGAACAAGTCACGTGGCTCACCAAAAATTTATGATCTACCAAAACATTCCATGACAACCTAAATTGAAATACAGTGCCAAAAACTTATGGGAATTTGTCAAAATTATAAAAGACCAATAGGCTTGGCAATTGACGCAAATAATAAAAAATTGAAGAATCTTAAAACCATACTACCCCAATCAAAATTAGTTTATAGAAGGAGCCGAAGTATGCCTTTACGCAATATATTTTGCTTTTAATAATCAACAAATCTTTGGCATTGCGATGTGTTCCCCAATCTCGGCAGTGGTTACAACTTAGTAATGGAACACCTTGAAAATAAATTCTAAACGTCTGTATACCTTTCTTCTTAACGATATGTCGATGACTGCATCCTTACTCTTCCAAAAAGTTTTGAGCAAAGTATATTTCAAAAAAGTAATACCGTTCATCAACGGTTGCAATTCACTGCTGATTTAGAAACAAAGCAGCATACATTTGATAGATATATCAGTAAAAGACCAAGATAGCAAAATGTATGTAAATTCGTTTAGAAAACCAACAAGTATAGATGGGTTTCTAAACTCCCTATCTAGCGCTCCATTATATTGCAAGAAGGGCCCAATTCATCAACAATTCCAAAAACATTTGCACAGAGAAACTTATAAATAAAGTCATGAAAGAAAGAATTCATTATCGACATTACAAAAATACTAACTAATAAACATGCTACTAATGAAAAAACAAATATACCACACTTCTTTACATTCCCGTTCTTTCAGAAAAAAATTGAAAATGCATAAAAACATGACATTCAAAAAGCACATGAAAAATTCAAAACAAACAAACATTTTTCAAATATCCAAATGTTGATTCCCACAGATAAACGAACATATACGGTTTACAGGGTTAATTGCGGTGTGTATATCGAACACAACAATATCTTAGAATGCATTCGCATAAATATAGCATAAATTAAAATAAGCACAAAGATGTTACTGCTCTAGCCTAGCCAAATATACTATTACAACGGGATATGACTTTGATTTCGAAAATCTAAAAATATTAAAGAAATGAATAAATTATACCAAATGAATTATTAAGGAAGTAATTCACAAAAAGTCTGACACAAATTGCATTAACGATAGAAATGAATTTAAAAAATGTAAGCTATATATAACGGCATACTACGTCAATAAGAGAAATTGCATAACATTTGCAAAAACATAAAAAGACACCTATATTCGTTATGTTAAGCAATTTTTAGAATAGTTTTAATATAATTGTTATGTAGCATAACTCTTCTACATTTTTAAAAAAGTGTTCGTAAAAAGTGCAGTATGTAAATTTTGTAAGAAGTGGCTATAGTTTTGTAGGGAAACTAAATTGTTCCTATGTATTCGTAGAACGTTTCTAAGATTACCATTATTGGCTTAAAGAAGGGGTGTCACAACTCTGACACGGATCGCAAACAAAATAAAACCAAATGGAATAATGAGAATTTATCTGATTGAAAAATCCCGATACCAAAAAGAAATATATGCTAAATTGAAAATAATAATTACACTTCTTAGTAAACTAACTGGTATTTTAAATGGCAATAAAGCAATATTAAGTTTTAAATTTTAAGAGTTACGCAAATTTGTTTGGATTAACATTCCCTAAAGTCTCAAAGTCGCTCGTTATTTTAGTTAGAATTAACAAAGCTAACTTTTAAAAAATTGCTATTTAAATCGATCTGTAACTTCACGATTATATTTAGATATTATTATGGTTTGTATAACTACGAGAAAGATATACTTATGCACTTTGCGAGAATGTTGAATTTTTACTACTATTCCTTCGACTACCGCAACCACGCACAAGCGAAAGATCATGAAAACTTTCAGTATGCGGCCGCAAGTAGCTGTAAGCTCGTATTTTTCATGCATAATCCTTCTAATCTATTTTATTAACCTAACAAATTTCAACTTCTACTTTTCGTTACTTTCTGAGAAAGTCGCCGTTAAATAATATAATACGCAATTCACGATACTGTAAAATATTAGTTAAATTCCAATTGATGATGTTTATTTAACATAATCGCTTTACTATTACCGACTGTTTACGTAACTATAATTATTGAAATTAACCCGCTGCCTTCTCCTTTTTTCTCATTACGCAACTGTCTTGACGAAACCTGAGATATTGCTATACCAATTTTAACGATTTCTTATAGGTTGATATATGAAGATCTTAACTTAACGTACTGAAACATAGATGGCGCCACGAATTAAATGTCAGTTCTAAACATTAACGTCCATCTTTAGTTAACGTAAATCCAAAGTTTCTGTGGGATACGTGTAGTATTGTAGCTACAATGAACTGTTAATGTTTTAAGTTAATTGAAAAATTAAATTAAACCGAGAACATTTTCGTGCAACATATTTTCGAAGACAATTGTCTCAATAAGAATGCTTCGCCGAGTTGGTTTCTATTTTTGGCAGTGAAGCACCACATCAGTCGACAATTTCCCGTTGGTATGGAAAATTCAAATGTGGACGGGGTACTGCATCTGTTGTAGTACAGAAAGCAACTAGAGTGAAATTGGTGTCCAAAAACTCTAGACCGCTTCAGCGCCGGAAACTCTAAGAGCGTGTACAACATCAGTCGCGATTAATCTTGGATTTACTCACTGGAACCAGAAGATAAACGCCAGTCGTCTAGGTGCTCCAAGGCGAAGAAAAAGCCGACGAAAGTCATCCGTCTTCAAAAAGATGCTCGCGACATTTGTGTCGAAAGCAGATCATGCAGCAACAATTCCTCTTCAAGATCAAAGAACTGTTACTGTCGATTGGTATACAATCATTTGTTTGCCGCAAATCATCGCTGAGCTTCGAAAAACCAAATTATTGCAATTATAGCAACAAATTTTCCTAGTTCAAAGCGTTGGTAATATACTAAAGTTGTCAGAACATATTAAATTAAGAAAACTATATTTTGCTAATTATTACATCCACAACACTGATAACTTTTGCAAGACTGTTCTTTTCTTATATGAAAAGGTTTTCTAATTTACACATAACAATAGCGGCAAAGTATATCGGCCATCGTAAACGTACAGGGTTTGGATCAGGTGAGGATGGAGAGATGGATCAGTAGTTATGATATTAATGTTTGTTGGGAAATTTACGAATCAACATATCAGCTTGTACTATGGAGAAATACTAGAAAATGTGGTGCTGCTGGCAGGAACCATTTTCCCAAATGATTTCATTTTTCAATATGTAAGACCTAATAACATCTTAAATCCGCATTTGTAATACTTCGTTTAGAAGGATAACTGCCGTGTGCGAAAGAGTCACGTTGTAATTGACTGGTTTGAGAAAAGTCACATAATAAAATTTTTTCCATGGTCTTTCCAAAATCCAATTGAAAATGCATGGGCGATTTCTGTAGTCAAAAGTAAGCAATTGAAATTACTAACGCAAAATGAAGGAGAATTTTAGAATTGGAGGCTTATGAGAACTTTGGAAGACCTAAATCTGCTATTTAAATAAAAATGTTCCTTAAGGCACAATTTCAGCAGAATATTTTTAGTTGCCACAACTTCTATAATGTTAGTTTGCCGTATGGTTAAATAACGTTATCCCCAACAATTGTCATGTTTCATTTTCTGTTGGACTAATTTACACAATTTTGTTTTCTGGCAATTTCTATGAACATTTAGTAAGACATTTTGCCGTGTCAATAGATATTTTACTAATCTAAAATATTTTAAAATTAGTTGGAAATTTACGCCGCCGGAAAGTTGAAACGCATATTATTTGCCGAAAAGATGTTTTACTTTTTCTCCTTGACAGACAAATAAATAGTTTGTCGTGATTTACAAGGAGTTTTGTAACACTAGCAAGCAATAAACTAGAGTAAAGGTCATTGTTCGGCAGAATTCTACACGAATGCTTTAATATTTTTCGTTTGTCCATCAATTAGTTAGCTAAATTCACTTTTTTATATTGTCTTAAGATGCAATACTTCTTCGTACAGAAAAAAATCGAGTTAGAATTATTGCTACATAAAAATTGCAGATCTTTTTACTATGAATGTGCTATTTTAGACCACTAATTCATAATTAATATAGAAACTAACCTTTATGACGTTGATGGTAGAAAAGATATCTATGTAACATGCATCTAAAATCGCTATATTTAAACAAAATTTCGTCCTTTCATATAGATTCCTTGAAGACAAGATATCTGCATAAATCTACATATTCTTTAGCAAACAGGACGAATGCAATACAGACAAACACGTACAAATGTACATCTAGATAATAACTCATATATATTTATCGAAATACCTTACATTCAGAAGTGCTTGCCCACGTTGTTAGAAAAATTGAGAAACTATTGCGACATATTTCCATACAGAATCTCAACAACTCCGAGAAATTCTTATTATTAACTGGAATCCTTGGGCTGTTACGGCAGAAATAACGTATTTCGTCAAAGTTCACCACCATTAAATAGAATACATGGAGCACAGTAAACCTTTTTAGATTGGTGTAAATACTTTCAGTTTGATAGGAGCACCTGCTACCTTAACGATAGAGAACGCAACGATAAAGAGACTTAGTTATATATCAATCTTCCGTCGTTATTTACCTTATTCTTGTCTTTGTACGGAGCTGCATTTTCATTGCATACGTTTTAAAGGGAGCGATTTTAGAAAGGAATCTTTCACGTCCTGAATGGGTGTATAATTGTATGAGAGGATGTTCGATTTTTCAACTTTTCTGAATTTTCCCTTCTAGGATCCGTAAAACTTTCAATTGAATAGATAAAATCGCATCTAATTGTAAGTGCGCAGCTAGTGGATTGAAAATATTATTCCCAAGAGGATGTTTAGAATTGGTGAGCTGAGTCATGGTAATTAATGTTTGTTTTATTTGTTGGATTTTTACTAAAATTACGAAGTAAGTTTGCAAAATGTTCTACACTAACTGCGTTGCATGGTTGTATGTGGCTGTCGTTTCCACAGAAAGAGAAGGACACATTTTTCTATTTCTCATAATACCTAAAGTTTCCAAAATAAAACGATCCTAGAGTACCTACCATAAAAGGAACTCAATCTATTAGTCTCGTTCTGTTTGCGTGTTCACATCTGTGAATCAACTTTAATATTCTCTATCATATCAAATACTCACTTCTTTAATTTTATTTTCATCTTTGGAAAGAGAAAAAGAACGCAAAGAGCCAATTGTTCTGGGTTTACACCATTTTTCTGGACGTTCCCCTCTCTTACAAGGGACGAACCCGGATCGGGAAAATCAAAGAATTATGAAACTCTAGAATCATGTAGATCACGTCCAGGTATTAATAAACGAACTGCTTCCGGAATTGGGCCGTGTCATGTTAAGCTATAAGAGACAATTAAGTAAGAGGACCTGAATATTTTCGCCTCTAACGTAGTTAACACGTCAAGTCACCATGACCTTCTTCCAAAGTGGTTGCGTCTCTAGCCTCTTTGGTTCCCTTTTTTGTATATTAAAGGGGCCTCCTACGATGAAGGCGAAACGTCGAGATCCCGCCTTTCTCTTTTCTTTTCTTTTTTTCTTCTTTTTCTTTGTTCATTCTGCCCCCCTTCTCTCCTTCCTTCTATTACTCTTGTTTCACCTTTTTTCACTTTTTTCTTTCTTTCAATTTCTTTGTTTCTCCTCTTACTCTTATTTCATATTCTATTATACCTTATCATGACACGGTTCAATTCCGCAAACAGTTCGTTTATTACTCACTCTAGCCGTGGAGGCCTACCTATTCATTTCACATATAGGTATATATTACGTAATTTTTTTCTTCGGGACAAACACTCTGGAAATTGAAAAATTTCCATTTTACCTTTGTCCATAACTCGCTAACGGTAACAGGTAAATCTCAAAATGGCGAATGGAAGTCATTGCAGTTAAGCTAAATGAACCCATAAGTCTTACAACTTTTGGACACCACTTCTAAATTATGGCCCGAAAAAGACAAACAAAAATAAGCCCCCTACATCTCTAATCGACGAGACCACCCCTAACACTATTTTCGCAATAGCGAATTGAAAGGTACCGCTTGTTTGCGTTTGGTAAATGTTACACATGAGTAATTAGAAACGTTTAAGAATAGCGTATTTGTTCTGTACCAGCCAAAGACGCTGCAGATACTTCTCCAAAGCAGTGCACATTCAACAGGAGTGCCAATGGTAGACAACAGCTTAACATCGTTACTATATATAAGGATTTCACCTCTCGCGCTTTAGCTATATCATTGATTAACAGAAGAAATAGAGATATTAAATCCTTAAGTTATACTTGATGTTCGGAAAATGTAAAATTTCTGTTGCACACTTGAAATTACCTGTTGACAATGCAAGATTCAAGCAAAGAGTATAAGGATTGAAAAGACACAACTTTTGAAAGAGGGGGTAGTGATCAATTTGTTTAAAATCCAAATAGATTATATCCACTTGACTTTTAGTATTCAACGTTTCGAATACATACTGCATAAACCATATGACATTCAACGAAGCCGAAGGTAAAACTGCGTGAACAAGACGAGTTTAAATGCCTTAGAAAAATTACAAAGCAAGGAAATCGGTCGGTAATTGCTAATATCAGATAAATTGCGCTTTCTTACCACGGAGCAACTATCCTGTAATCTCCATAATGATGAAAATGTACAAGATTTTAACGAGTGGTTGAAAATTCGATATAAAGGTTTTACAAAACCAAAGACGTAGTCTGCTACAATAAAACCAGGAACATCATCTAAACCTGATGCAAAAGAATTCTTGGATTGTTAAGTGCATGCTTCAACTTCCTCCAATATCATAAAATTAAATGTTATGGTACAGCTTGAGATATCAATAGTAGCCGGCAAGTTATTATCTTGGGAGTCAGTGTAAACACTACTGAATTACGAGGCGGACCTGAAATGTTTCCGGAATCAACAAGAAAAGCATGGCATTGGTATGGTTTTTTATTTTTATATCCCTTGGATTGCGTTAGATCCTGGTCAAACGCTCCTCCGAAGCGGTCATCCGATTTCGTTTTTGCTTCGGTGTGGGCAAATGCGGTACCCATTGCACTGAAAGCTTTTTTATATCCAAAATTTCGTGTAGGGTATGTTCAGCGCGTTCTTCTGTGATGCCTGTTGTCTCTGCCATCTCTTTCAGCTTCAATCTGCGATCGGCTAACACGACATCATGAATCTTGTCGACCATTTCATCGTTGGTAGAAGCTTTTGAGCGCCCACTGCGTGGTTCGTCGCAGGTGCTTGTGCGGCCACGTTTGACTCGTTCACCCAGAATCCGATGGTCTAAATGATGGAATACGTCCGCCGTGAACCTCTAGCAAAACATTACTGCACGAAATTCGATTTTATCAATTTTTACGAAACCGCACTTGCTACACAAAACACACTTTCAAACAACAACTATTGGCAGTAGACGTCTGAAATTTTGATGGTTACAATAGAAAAGGTTGCCCTTATCAATCAATCTCAATCTATTTCAACCTTCGTGCGCCATCTCGTGCCGATTCCGGAGATATTTCAGGTCGCCCTCGTATACTACAAAAGCATTAATGATATCCATAGCTATACAATATTCAGTATCAAGTCTCAGAAGAAAAGGTATTCTGCTGCTTCCCCGTCTGCGAAGAACAAATGACCGAAATCTTTTCGGATCATTGGAAAAAGTATTTGCAGTGTCATCAAGTAATCGCAACAGGTTTCTTTTTTGATTTGGATCTAAAATATTTAGATTTTTGTATTCTGCTTTTTGTATTTTCTAACAATGAATATCTCATTATCGTACCATGGAGGATAGTAAGAACACTGGTTTTTTAAAGGTGGAAATTTAACGATGTAGTAAATGCTTCTTCCTGAATGTCATAGAAATATCTCTATAATGTGATGTACCCCAGACTGTTATTATTCTATTTTGCGATACCGTATCAAATTCTGATAGTTACCATTTCTAATTAAGCTTGCCAGATTGATTCGCGGAAAAAAATGGATCCCTATATTTGCTTGCACACAATGGTAAATTTATTTCCTTTAATTCCCTCTTTAAAATAGCCACAAATAACAAATGCTGTTCGCATTCCTTTCGGCGATAATTTATTCTTGACACAATCCTTCTTTCTCAAATTTTCTTCTATACATATATACCGCTCTGAAGAACTAAGTTTACTTTTATCAAGTTTCACGCTTGCTCCACATACGGAATTTTTTCGCTTTCCTTTCTCCCCGTTTTCCAACACCTCTTCTGCCATCCCGAATTCGTTCGACGCTCTTTTTTCCGTCAACCGTGCAACTATCACCTAGTTATTGTTTCTTGATAGATGTCACCTTTAACGCTAAAACGACGAAGGTTAAAGTTCCAACCAGTCGAAAGTCGAGTTCGTGTTGAGAATATGTTCTGTAGGGTTTATGAAATATAAAAAAAAAGAAAATGTATGAAGGAGAAAATTGTTACGACAAACAGGTAGGTAGCTTAGATAAGTTAGGGGATGGAACGTCTTTGAGGAATTCTCGAAAGTCGTCGATTATATAGCTTCGTTTGAAATAGGCTTCGCCGATTATGTAACAGTTATCGGGCGACTTTTCCATTGCTAAAGTAAGAATTTTCTGGTTTGATTTTTAATTCGTAGGGATTGGTAATTTAAGAATTGAAGTCAGTACTGACCTGCTAAATTTGCGCTTGTACATTATCTCCAAAATTAATTTATTTTATTGTTAGAAGTGTCAGGTTGTCAGTACTAAAATTAATATGGCAGCACTGTGGAATTGGTGATCCTTAAAAGAGTTTATTGCATCGGTTACGATTATCTAACATGCCTTCAATTAAATTTACATTTAGAATAGCCTATAATTTTCATTTAAATTTGGGAACACTGTGGAACAGTAATTTCTTCGAAAATCAAACTTTGACTACTGTCATGGTAAAATCAACATGATAATAAATAATGTAATTGATAAGACAAACTTTCAACAAATTGACCTATCAACTACCATAACTTTGACAATTATCATCTGACTGATTACAATTTAGTTGTGAGGTTAATATTATTTATTGTGAAATGTTTTCAATTAAAGACTTTATTTGCAAAAATGTGTTTACTACAAAAAAAAATATGTTAAAGAAGATGCTCGAAATATTGCCCTCTTTCATCGATGCATGCACAAACTTTGCGTTTTATGTTTCCAAGTGTCTTTGACAACTGTGTTCGAAAGTTATATTGCAAAATTCTGTAATACTATTGCGAAGTCCTTCAATAGTGTGTTATGGTGTTCTAAAAATCGTGTTCTACATGTGCAGAAAATTATATAATATAGAATTTTGAGATTTGGAGACCTTGGAGGAAAAATCATTCTTCGATTATGAAAAAACTCTTCCAAATGGGCAGGTGTTTGTTCAGCCGCATATGCTGAAGCATTGTCTTGTTGGAAATATCCTTCTGTAATTTCGTCATCACTTAACTGATTAATAAAGGGTTACAATATACCATTTTTCTACGAAAGTAATTGTTTTTCCAAATTCATGAGGATTTTCTAACGACCACATTGTCATATTTTGCTTGTTTAAAATGTTCCGAGGGATGGAACCAGGCCCCGTCAGTGAGTGAACATTTATTATGAACATCATTATCATTCAAGTTATCCATGAACAGTACTTGGCAGTACTCGGTTCCTCTATTGTAATCAATGGGACAGAGTTCATAAATAGCTAAAATTTCATATGGATATAATTTTGAAATCTTCTTTAAAAAATAGTATGGCATGTTCCAGTTTATAACTGAACTTCCTGTAACAGTTTCATTGGAGAGTTTTCTATTCGATGTAGAACATCTTCAATACATTCTGCAGTTCCTCTCTTAGGTATTCGGACTTACGAAGTACTGCTCCCGTTTCATAAAATCTGTTAATACAAGCCTGAATTTGCGTAATCAGCTGTTCACACAAAATCAGAGAACTTTTGACTAAAATCCTGTATACATTGATTAATTGTATAAAAGCAAAAAAAGGCTTACAATAAGAAAAACTTGTTTTTCTAGCATGATAATTAGTAATCTAAGTGATAAGACAAGTTTTCAATAAATTGACTTTACTATGGCAGTTGTCAAAGTTTGACTTTCGAAAAACATTACTGTTCCACAGTGGTCCCAGATTTAAATGAAAATCATACTCTAAATGAAAATTTCATTGAAGGCATGGTATGCATATTCAGTGTACAATCTCATAATATTTTCCTACATTTTAGCATTTTTATTAGTATTATTATTTTTAATAACGATGACTAAAATAATGTTAATCCTTAGTCGACCAGGAAATCGGCATATCGCTACTTACCGCGCAGGCCTATTGGGTCCATAGAGTTTCTTCATGCGGTTGCAGTAAAATTGGGTGATAATTTTCAAATAAGAATAGATTTAACTTTATTTTATTTCACATTTATTGCACTTAAGATTAGAAAAGACATTCAGAGTAAACTGAGGCATTAATATCTAATGAAAGTAATGGTAAATATCGCAAACTCTAAGGTGTAATAGATCAGGTAGACAATCCAAGACATCTTCAACATTCTTGGATTATCGTACAGCACATGTTTTATCAAAAAAAAAAAAGATTAAATATGACAAGAATGCCGACATAATAACGACGAACAGCAGTAACGTCCTATCAATGTCTTTAGAGAATTCAAAGCACAACCTCGAACTGAATCAGATATTCTTTGTAAAGTTGTCAAGGTAACGAGAGTCGTGTCTATGGATATGATCTCAAAGCCTAACAACAATTATCACACATCTTCACCTTACCAAAGAGAGCCCGTCAATTCACAAACAATGTCCTGCACATCACATTAAGGAATCGCACCTTCAAATCGAACCATCAACACAGAATACTGTGTGAGGTCTTAAGGCGGCTAAAGGTTAATATGAGAAAGCGACGCCCAGAGAAACGGATTTGAAACGACTGGATCAGCTTGGTCCTTGTTAGACGGCTTCAAAATTTGCTCGACGTTAGTGTTCTTTTGCGGCATCCACAGCTTAAATATGTCAAACTTTACAATGTAATACATGCATTTAGTCGATGTGGTCTCAATGCTGGAAATTACCTTGGTCGTTTAAGGTAACATCATTAATCTTATTGATAATTCATCGTTGCATTATCGTCCATGCTCATCATTGTTATTTAAAACTTGCCGCAGATAACAACGAAATGAAATGATATTTAATGAAACGTCCTATACTGTGCAGCAGAGAAGTAAGTTCCAATTCTAATAATTCTCACTTAATTTCCATAAAAAGTATTTTAATTTTTACACCCAGCATATCTATGTAATATTATATTGCTTTTAAATCTCAGAGATAAACAGGATGAAATCGTGGCACCTTTCTAGGAAACTCAGCGTGTAGATAGACAATCCCAAGGGAATTTTATGAGTATTATTTCTACTTTTTTTCAACTCGTAACTTTACTTACTATTTGCGCTAGTGTGCCTTTCTCAGTTATCATATGCCACCTTCCTTTATAATTATTATAATAGCATATTTTATCCTGTACCTGGTCAAATTCCTAGGGGGAATTTAATGTTCCTACAGGGAAAGCATTAACGTTCTTCGTAATTCTTGGGAAAAAATGCAAAAAAAGACTGTTACTCCCAGGTGCATATTATGTGCGAAGCATTTTCATCAAAAGTTCTTGCGTAAATATATGGAAACGCTGCAACTATTAATCGAAGGATATTAAGGAGAGGTTGGAAAATTAGAAAAATGAGGAACTGCAGTGTTAATACGCTATAAGTTTAGTGGAATGTTCTCTGCTTATTTCAGACTTAGATTACCTCTCTGACAAGGGACTATTCCGAAACCGAAAAAAATATGAAACATTCAGACGTAAATTAATACAATCAATTAATAGTGCCTAACTGTGTAATTAACTAAGTTTTAAGACCCAGTTATCGGCTAAACAGTGCCATTTTCCTGCTCTAAAACTTCTCTTGCTTAATCTTCCTTTAATTCTTAATTTTTGTACTTTATACCGTTTTTTATACATTACAATAAAATACAAACAAATAAAAGATAATCATAATGAATAATAAAATATCTTTATTTCCCACATACAGCAAAAGAAAATTAAAGGTTACAAAAATGATACATTGTCTAGTCACGCAAGGACGTACACAAGATCTATTTAAAAGTCGATATATTGTCACAATGATACATATCGTAGTAACAATTCCGTGCTTGTGTGATGTAGGTGTAACACTTTTTGAACTGTTGCGTAAGATGTAATGGAGGAATGAGCAAATACCTAAATGTCAGGTTAAATTTATACGTTAAAATTTTGCAAAACAAACAGTAAGAATGTAATACACTTCTGTTTCTCATATTTAACCACGGAACTTCCTTCAGTTTATATGAACTACGACAGTACTGTTTAATATCAAATATGAATCATAAACATGAACCTTGTATTTTTTAAATTCTGTTTCTATTTATGTAATTTAAGAAGTTACCATATACAGAAAAAAATAACTATTTTTTTTTTCAAAATTAAAGAATTAAACAGTGCACTTACATACGGAAGATTTATGCTGATATACTTCAGCAACTAATACTTGCTTTCCAATACGCCTAAAGCAAAAATAAAACTCCAATAACCAAAAATTCTTTCTATTCTGTCTTTTTTCTTTTTCATTAAACTAAAGCAGGTTGTAATTGTGATCGTCAAAATATAAGATTACATCTGATAAAACACATAATCTGCTATAGCATCCTATATCAAACAATATCCGCCGTATTTCCTACATCTTATAGCTTGCAATTTACATCAATTTCTACATTTGGCATTTGAAAAAACGTTTATCAGTGATAAAATCGACAATTTTACTACGTTCACTGTACGATAAAAGTCTAATCTCCATTCTTTTTGTCTGTTTATATTCGGAATAGGAGCATACGTATGAAAACGACCGGTAATTTGAATTTTTATACCGGTCAATGTTAGGTTTTCGAAATGAGCGTTTTGTTGGAGAATTTGTGGCAAATTGACCACAAGTTACGGAGGAAGGGAGAGGGTAAGGTTACGTTATTGGATTGATTCAGCTTTTAATATGGGATCAAACAATTGCAATTTAAATATGGAAAAATTTAAAGACCGATTGATACAGTAGATGGTTCGAAATTAGTTTTGCGTGATAATTTTCGCTAACCAAACTAATGATGCTTTCTTCTCTTTCCAATTCAATATCAAAACCTTTTCTTTTTCTCCCAATTAACCAGATATCATTCAGCAAATTCAATCAATTGTACCTTGTATGGTTACTGGTTCTTTCTTAGCTATCATACCATTGACCATAATCGGAAATATGTGCTTAATTTTTTTCCTTATAAAGGCATGATCGTAGTGAATAATAGGAATTTGGAA
The DNA here is from genome assembly GCA_023509865.1 of Trypoxylus dichotomus. Classification (NCBI taxonomy): domain Eukaryota; kingdom Metazoa; phylum Arthropoda; class Insecta; order Coleoptera; family Scarabaeidae; genus Trypoxylus; species Trypoxylus dichotomus. Next base: position 29,324,498 of record CM042081.1, read on the forward strand.
AAGATCTCCTTTTTGGGCAGAATTCGACATGGCATAGTAATATTTGAAATTAATCACTAACAGTAAGGAACGATACCGAACCTGGAAATTCAAAAAAATATGTAAAACTTTGGGAATGTGATAAAGAACTTTTTCTACAGAAAGTTTTATTAGGTATAATTAAACGAATCTGTATTTTACATCAAATTAGATACCTAAGCTACTTTTATACGTAGTCACCGTTCAAATTTAGGCACTTGAACCGTTTCATAAGCCTTTCTATGCCCTCTGCATACTCAGTTTCCGCCAAGTTGTTAAGCCACTGAATGGTTTGAAATGGTTTCTTTAAGCATAATTGAAAATTTGTTTGTTTTATATATTTTTTTGAATTTCCGGGTTTGGGACCAGCCCTTGTAAGCTCAATGTAAAGTATTTACGTTACCTAAAAAATGCAAAAATTGTAAACATATTATACTAGCTAATATAATTTTTCTCTGAGTCCAGTCGCCATCTTGATTTTTTTTAAATAGCAGTGTGTCTTGCATTACGTATTCGTTAGGTTTATTAGGCGATTTTTGTCGTTATAGTAAATTTGTTTGCGTTTATTTGTAAAATTCGATTTTCCTAGCCTGCTAGATTTGTTACTCGATTTAGAAAAACACTAACTGTTTTCCTCTGTAGCTTTAAAAATCAGCATATGCAATGGATTAGGTCCAATAACTCCGCCTATGTCTATTGTTTATCAATTTTGTCAACCTCACAATTAAAACGCCAAATTCAAACACGTTTGATTAAATTGAAGAAACGCACTTGAAGGATTAAAAACGTTTCTTATTCAGCCTGGAAAGACTTTTAAGATCCATGAAGTATCTTCGTCTAGAAAGCAGCTCTTGTACCATACTTACGTCTACGTAAGAACAACCGGTAGTTGAACCGAAGAAGCGCACCGTGAAATATTTGTGCACGTGTGCAAATATTTTACCTTACTGGAGAAGTTTTGAGCATTCGAGCTTGGAGCGTTTCGGAATTACATTATACGCAGAAGTAAATAAACAAATTTCCTGAACTAAATTCACTTCTTTAGCTCCTTCAAAACATTCCTGCATATTCACCAAACTATAACGCCATACAATAGTAAAACGACGAAAATACGTAATAATAACCGCGTTATGTTCGATAGAGATTCTAAGCAATCTCTAGCCTCATCTCTTTATGCACATAAACAGCGGAATACATCAACTACAACACGAACTTTCGAACCGACATTTCGCTTTTGCTTTAGTTTCTTATCCGGCGAAAATCAACAAATAATAACCGAGGCCAGGCCAAGTGTTTTATTTGCTTGCTCGCGGGGTGTTTGCTTAAGTAATAATACCTGCTCCAAACGCTATGAAGAGCGTATATAACTGAAGATTTACGCTCTCTGAAGAAGATTACGCTATCCACGGCTAAACGCTTTGAAAAATGCTGTTTGATATCTCGAAATCTGTGCGAGGTTATTTATTCTTCATGGAAAATATATGTGCAACTCCCAAAGGTCTTGGGTCATGTTATTTTGTTATTTTCGGATGTTTGGTTTTGGTCTGGTGGAATTTGAGAGTGTTTTTAGTCTTGGAATTGCTTGAAATTAAATATATCGTCACACGGTGTCGTGGTATTATTTGCTTAAATGAGGAGTGTATTTTGAATATACATTTTTCGAAACTTTAGCAAAGCAATACAATGGACTCTTCAATCAATGTCATAGTAAATTTTTATGATCACGAAATGCGTATATGTTTTTGTAAGTCTGTGGTATGTAGTATTTTTGAATTTTATGGTAATAAGATCATGTTTAGACTTGTTTCACTTTGAAAAGAAACAAAGGATAGTTTCATTTAGAAAAAAGATTATTTTGTATTAGACATAAAACACAGTTTTGTTTTTACGTCTTCAGCTACAGGTTCTTTTCGAAGTAAAATGTAATTTACTTCCTATCCAACTTACAAAACTTTGGCATACTTTAAGAGAAAAAGAATGATGTTTTTTGCTATTGATTTGAGACGTGCCTTTAATAGAAAAGTTTTCATAAAAAAATCTCGAAAACTACTTTTACCACATGGGTTTGCTTGCCACTCATTTCAAATTTCCTATTAATTGCTCCATTATATATTAAGAACATCGCATAGGTCCTTTGGATCGCAAGCGTTCCAATCTACACATGACTGGTACACTTTCCCAAATTCTCTATAAATATTGGTACTGTCAAGCAGAAAAATAATCCAACAATACCCATCAATATAAATGTCGGTGAAACGAAATATATAGTTATAAGGAAAAGTAAAATTCCATACCAACCCCTTATTCTACGATCCTGGATCTCTATGTTGTACCCCTGACCCCGTTACAGTAAAACCACAGTGGCATTATATTTTTCATTTTTTGAAATAGTCTCCCTCTACACTAATGCATTTGGTTCACCGGTGCTCTAACATCTCAATAGCTTCCTGGAAGAGGTTTATCCGACCTATGCAAACCACCTCTCTACAGCTTGTATCACCTCATAATTACTGGAAAATTTTGCCCCACGTAAGGTTTTTTTTTTAATTTGGAGAACAGCTTGTAAGCAATAGCGTCCAGATCCGGCGAAAATGGCGGGTGCTCCACTACTTCAAAGCCTGCTAGGTGTACAGCAGCCATAGCAATACCAGATGTATGGCTGGGAGCATTATCCTGATGGAATAGCAAACCGTGCCTTAACTTTCCTCAGCGTTTCTCTTTAATAGCGTCTCGCAATTTAGAAATCAATTGTGCGTAGTAGGCCCCTGTAATACTCTGTCCCTTTTGCAAATAATCAGTCAGGATGATTCGTTGACCGTCCCAGGGTACAGATAACCAAACCTTTCCAGCAGATGGCACGATGTTAAATTTGTGTGGAAGAGGAGAACCGCAATGTTTCCACTCTCTACTTTGCACGTTGGTCTCGGGAGCATAGTGGTGCTCCTATGACTCATTTGTGGCACATACCGACTAAAAAGCGAGAGACGTATTTTTCAAAATGGTGTCAGTTTTTAAAAGCCGATCCCTTACACTAACTACAAAAATGAAACTCCTCCGATGCTATATATTTTCTGTCTTGCTTTACGGAGTAGAATCATGGACCTTGACCGAAGCAACTACCAAAGAATTAGCAGCGTTTGAAACGTGGCTTTATCGTAGAATCTTAAGAACTTCATGGACAGAACACGTATCTAATGAAGACGTCTGCCGTAGAATGCTCGCAAACTTGAGTATCTCGGTCACATAATGAGGTACGAAAGAACGTACGGTTTACTACAAAATATATTGCCAGAAAAATTCCTGATGTGTAGTTCAGGCCGACGGAGAAATTCATGGCTCAAGAATCTCAGGACATGGTTTTCAATAACAACAACAGGACTATTCCGTGCAGCAGCGAACAAGGTCACGATAGCCAGAATGATCGCCAACATCCGGACCGGATAGGTACTATAAGAAGAACGAAGAAAATCCAATACATTTCGGAAAGGCTTTCGAATTAGGAAAAAGTTTCTATGTAAAGTTTTTCGCAGAAAAGTCATACATAATGTTAGATTATACTGAACAATATGGTATCTAACATGTATGTTCTCTAAAGCGTCGCCAAAATTTTGGACACTCGTTTTCATTGTATCTGTTATCTATACCATCTAATTGTTGCTTACTTGCTGTTTCGTTATTACATCAAATATATTCCTACATATTTCTCTACTTTAAGCATTAACTAATGAAGATCACTAATACTATGACAAAAGAAAAATGTCTTAATGTATGCCCCTTTTTTCTTGGGGAATCTCTTTAGTGTAACAATGTTATGTTATTTTCTTTTTAGCAATACTCTTCATATGAATAATCTGTCCGTGTATCTACGTAGTTAATTTACTGCTAAAAAACACATTAAAAGTGTTCTTGATGAATTTCCTATAACAACTGTTGGTAAAACATACAGAGTGTTGCACTTGAAATTGAAGTAAAACGAAACACATTTTTTGTAACGACTTCGATAGCCATCTTCTAGAAACTGATTGTTATAAAGAAACTTCTGATATATTGCTGAAGATTCCAAGAGGTACTTAATCGAAGGAAGTGTGTACCACTAGCCACTCATGTGAGGCTAACTACATCAAAAACTATCCTAAGCAGATCTAGGAAACTATATACACTTGAAATGCTGTACGTTAATCCTTCAACTTTCTTCTTTAAATCACGGAGGCAAGAATCATCTCCCATCCATATACCAGCTGGACACGACTAAAGGAAGTAAGAAAGAAGCTTGAGATTCAGCATCCCCCAAAAAGGAAAACAAGTTATCATTTACGAAATTATGAAATCCCAATAAAACATGTTTCATAGCGGCGTTTATCATAATAAGATCTCCTTTCCCTGTAGTAGCGCGTATTATCCATATTGTATACGGATTTCATACGTGTGCAGAACACCCCGTCGGACATAGGAATGAACAGTAAAACGTCTTGTTATTGCGATATTAAGTTTTAGAACCGATGTGGACTGCTCGAAGTAAACCTGACACATTTAGGGTTTTAGTACGTTATTGAGGCGTACATAAATTATGTTGTATATTATATATCCCGGTATACAATGTATTTATTGACAATGTTGAAAGAGGGAAATGCATATATGCACGTATGAATCAATTTCTCGCATTGATCGTAGTATGCACTTTATTGTTAGGAAAATATTCCAAAAAGCGAAAGGATATTTTCAATATTTTTGTCTAGAATTGCGACCTTAAGTTGTTTACAATAAATCAGAATTTAATAAAACGTAGATGGTTTGCAGAAAAATTGTTTTAGGAGGTCAACATGCCCACGAAACTTGTTGCAAAGGGGCGATCCCCGGTCTCCTTGCAGAGGTGTTATATTTGTGGCATTGATTTATTTCTGTTCAATTATTATTTTTTTATAACTAATGGTGCTGTGCTTCATACTGGTACAGTATTGGATTGATTCTAATTTATGCCCTTTTTAACCAGGCTATAGTAGAGAAATTTGAATTTCCCGCGATAGACGTACACAGTGCAGCCAAATTTAAAAAGAATAAGTTAGAAACGATTATTATTTATTATATGCTATCGTCCTTCAGTATTGCAAAAGTAATTTGATTAAAGCGGATTATTTCCAAATAGTTAAAGTTTTTGACAATTGGAATTAACTTCGAAATTCAAAATAATTTTTGGCACAACATGGCGGCCAAGGGATATATTCGACCACGTAACTGCTTTATAGGGATAAAAATTTATAACTTAAGCAGACAGGAAAATTTCTGAATGAAAGGAAAAAAATCCCACTAGCTTGATTAACATTATAGTCTTAGTGGAAGGTGTATCTGATACATTTTTTTCTTTTATAAGATTACCGAAGTTACACTTAAAAATATATTCTAAATGAATGAGATGTGTTCACAATGATATAAACTCAAATGATGTTGCTGATTATGTCAAATGAACTGTAGTGGGATCAGAATTCCCTAGAGCAGTTCATTTTCGTTTTATCTAGTTACCCATCTTATTATTTGTACTTTGTTTGAGTTTATAAACATTGAAAATCTTATATATTCTTTTTCTTGTACCAATATAAATGCGGCATATGAATGTATACGATTTATTTGTGACCAAACAATACTTGACCTAACTTTAAGTAAAACGTCAAATTTGTTAAAGCCACATCTGCAGTACGACCAACTGTTCGTTATCTGTCACTTGAAATTAAGGAAATTTTAAGCAAATAAAGACTTTTCTATAATAATATTCTCTAAAGTGATTTAAGGAAAATAGAATAGAAAACAAAGAAAGTAATTTCCCTCATTGTTCTATTTGTACCGAAGCTGCTTTTATTAAATGTTCAAGATGCAATCTATTTTTATATTTTCAAAAATATTCAATAATAAACCTGCAATAAAAGGTGTGAATTGCATATTCAAATAATGTTTTACAGATTAACGTGTACATATGTATAGTAGTCCTTGGATTTACATATTTATGTTGAAATAATAAATTCAGGTGATACCGTTAGCAGTATTCTTATTTCATGTTTGCATAAAATAGGCGATCTGAGGTCACCTTTTAAAGACACTAGTTGTATTGGAAATAATTAACGAAAAACTGAGAAAATATACCACACCGGTGGCGTCAATATGGAAAATGACCGTTCTGCACATGCTATTGTAACGGGTAGAGATAAAAACAACATTATCGCAGTAAATACATCGGGAAAATTAGATGCGAAAGTATAACTTTAAAAAAAGAAATTTCGAAATTATAAAAGACCTTTGCATGTTTTAACTTCAGTCTTTAATAGTAGAGCTAAAATCAACCATAAAACTTGCTCAAATATGTTCTAGCTTCTCTGCAGCTGATTTTATACGAATGAAAATCTGGGTAAAATCTTGTCAATCAAATTGTAAAAATAAAAATGAATGCAAAATCTTCGAAAACTTCTTTCAAGCCTCTTGGCTTCATCTGGCTGTTCCTTTTTAATAAAAAATATTTATGCGGTGATAACATATCACATATCAGATTAAATAATATATCAACGGTGATAATTGCTTTTGTTTTGATTGTGAAGTTGTATAACGATTGACACTGCGGTACATTCATGTAATTAAAACGGATATGGATTTAATACGTAACACTTTTGTACTGAACAAAGTTAAGCCTTCTGGGAATTTAAATATAACTTTACAAGACATCTTATACATACATATATCAGACGCATGGAATAGCTATCTTCGCGCTCACTAATTAGTTATTAATTGAATATTGAATCTTAGATTAGTTTTAGGATCTTACCTTGAATAAGTTATGTCTTATTCGCGCTATATATACATACGTTACATGGTCACTATACATAAATAACCTACCGCCTATCCGTACCCGTTTAATTATTTTTACGTGTACTCGAATCGAAGTTAATATAGTCAATGCCGCTTAATGGTTTATGTCCTCTAATGTCTAGAGGTTAATTTAAAGCGTGCTTGCCCGATACGATGAAAAAACGTAATCTAATTAAGATTTTAATATGACCAAAAGACGCGAACGCAAATTGAAATAGCTCTTATCAATCAAGAAAACATCCTACAGCTTTCCAAACTTTCCGGGATAAACGGTGATCGTTCAAGGATGCATACATTTCTCTGTTAGCGCGTCGTAAAACTTTTTAAAACGAATTTCCTAGTGCTGATTAGTTAGACGAGCTACTTGCAATACTAAAAGTTACTACTTACCGGAGGAACAGGTGTTAAGCTTATGTTTGATTGAATTAATTGTTCTTGTAACTTATTTATTTACATTAATCGACATCTTTTGTAGGTGGATTCAATGACAGACCGTCTATAAACAAGAAAAAGACTAGTAAGTAACGGAAACTTTAAAGAAGTAACAGATTTTGTGGCTGAACAGGAGCGCTGGTGTTGAAACACATACATTCACTTTTCATGAGTATACGCTGGAGTATAATTGAATTGGGACGGAGTTATATTTCTATCACTTTAGAATGCGATCACTAGCTTTTTTTAATATCCTCAGGATAAAGTTAATACAAAGAAAGGAAAAGAATATCTGAGAAAAATGGCGCAATACGAATAAATAAACAATGACGTTAGAATTCTATCTAAATTTAATAAATAATGGGTGCTGGTTTCCGTGTTTAAAATAACTTCAAAAAGTCGTTCTTGCTATTTATCAACATGACCAATGTCAAAATAGCAATTCCATTCCAGCATATCTTGATCTCAATTTTCAGTTCACTAACGCTATTGCATCGCCTATTATTGACCAATATTCCTCAGAGGTTTTCAATGGGATATAAGCAACCTGTTGTAACAATTTGATTCTTTTTCTTAAGAAACCAATCCCTTGTTTCTCTGGAAGCATGATCAACACCCTCATTTTACTAGAATATCCAGTCTTAGAAGGACATTTATGCACCAAAATCTATTAGAACTGCTTCCAGAGGTTCTATATAAGAATCGGAATTCATTGGAGTGGAAATAAAACATATAGATGTCTTATTTGTTGTGTCAGTAATATTTGACACCATCAGGTCTATCATCTTTCCTTGATGATTCCATCCTATATGATACTGTGCAAATTTCAGCCTTGTGTTGCTTCATTAAAGATGGTTTTCAAACATTTTCCACCCATCTAAGACGTTTACTCCAGAATTAAGCTTGTTGTATACGTGTTTTAGTTGCTGGTAGAGTTAAATCAAATTTCATTTACATGTCGATGACCAGCTCTTCATATCAGTTTTCGATTTTCTCCATTACATCTTTACTGTGGAAATTACCTAATTTCACAAAATTCTTGATTAACTGTTAAACTATTTTCTTAGGAATAGATCGATTTAGCTTTTTTCTACTTATGTTAAAAATTTACCTCTCAACATTGAAGACTGTATATTCCATAATTATATCCAGAAGTTTCTACGAATACTGTATTTGTTTTTTAAGAAAAATCTCTTTTTACGTAAGAATTTAATGGAATCATCGAATAAAGTATATCAAAGTTGACTTCACATTCTTCCGTTGAGGGTATTGAATTTGGTTGTATGAAAGACATAATTTACCCTACTTTCTCAGAATGTAGAAGAACTCATTTTTATCAAAATCATTTTTCGATATTGTTTTTTTAGTATTTCAATGTTTAACATTTATTTTAATTATTTTCACCCTCGTATTTTAAGTCATCAAGGAGGGTAAGAACATGGAGTTTTGTTCTTTAATGCTGAGACTAGTGTATATTGTTTCGGAAATACCATTTTCAAGAAAAACTCGTTTAAACAAATAGCCTAAAAAGTCCTAATTCAATTATACTGCGCTGTATACATCGCAAACACGCACCTTTTACTACAGGCACAATACCACGACATGATTCTACATCACGCCAATGCAACCGATTCACAGGCAGCACAAGCACAAATATTACACTTGTAATGGCAAATGGCACTTTTTTTATTATATATTCAACGAAATACCATTCACCGCATATGGAAATGTGTTTTTTTAATCGAATTAGTTCAATCTTTTTGCTGTTTTTTTTTCACTTTTTGCATGACTTACAACTTTTATTGTTCGATATTAACACAAAGGCTTTTTGTGCACCCTTTTTTACGCATTTCCTTTAACATATCTCTCGTGTCGTAATTCATTTATTAAAAAGTTTCCATTTCAGATATCTGCAGCTAGATTTTGTTCTTGCCTACGTTCGCGTAGACAAATGCATCCTTTTTATCGAATTAAGGGAGTCGATAAAGTAAAAAGACATATTCAAAGGTTGCTTAAAATGTTTAGTAGTTTTAAATTACTTGCAAAATTTAATTACGGTCCTTGTAACTTTGTAAAAAGCGTCCGATTTGAGGTGACACAGTGAAATTATGAAATTTTTATGAATTTTTATTTATGAAACTAAATTGTATTTGTAGTTGCAATATGCAATTCTTCGAACTGCTTTTATGTACCAGTTATGCGACTTTAACCCTGCTGTACTATTTGCATATTACATTAATGTAGTTCAGGTGACTAACACGTAAAACATATTTCTTCATTAAATGCAAAATTAAGCTATGGTTGCATACCACAATATTTGATACAAAGAGATATTTTTATTGTTTCCAATTCAGACAAAATTTCCAGTCTTGTGAATCTTTTATACAATACTGTTCCTGGTATATATGTATCTTCTGTTTTGTACTTGATCTCATATGGAAGATTTTCCTAAATCTTTCAAAAATATTCTTCTGTCAATATGCTTACTTATATTCCAATCTGGATTTATACCCTTCGTGTAGAACAAAAGCATTACAAGCCAAAATATTAAACATATTTCGTTAGCAATTACTAATTACCCATGGTCTTCGTTCAAAGCTAATTGCTAAAGATGTTTAGTAGCGAACTAAAATGCAGTCGTAGTTCCTTCAGTATTTATTTGTCGGTACATCATTTTGATTTCAGTTGTGAACACGTAGGTGCACATTCTAAATCCATAGATTACTGGAACTAGCTCTTGTATGACTGGACCTTTTAACTAAATGCTATTCAGAGAGGGGTCTTGGCATCAAACACCAGCCGTAATTGAGTGGTCAAACTATCGGCTATTGTCACTTCATGGTGTTGTAAGTAATATACCTGATCAGGATCAAAATTCGCGGAAATTTCTATCATGTGACCAAGATTTCTTGCATTCGGGCGTAAATTCATGTATCTGCTTATTTCTTTCTAGCTTCCGTTCTAGTGCAAAACGTACTTTTAAGGCAATATTCACGCAACATTAGTACCTAATCTGACTGTATATCCACCAGTTCGATTTCTTCTTACGCTTGCTTGGAAATGTTCTTCACGTATTCGCATTATTTTCTGAGGTATGTCTTCAACACTCCAAAATCTTTCGAGACCACTATCCAACTAGGAATTCATGCTTTGATTTTGATGACATTTGCTATATTGCTATTTTGCAATATAGCTAAAGCATTTTCCGACTGAAATCGTTCTATGCACCAATCAGGAGATCTGCTTCACTTTATCCGTGCAACTCAGCGTCTGCTAATTGTAATTGCTATAGAAAGTAAAGCTTTTGGAGAAAGAATACATCTTGTACCGAATTGCTACGTCTCCATCTACGACAAGACCATCGAAATATATTCGAAAATTATTTTCTGGAATATTTCTGGTGTTGACTTGAGTCCCAATGATAGTCTGGAAAATTTATATAACATTCTTTTCTCTAAATTACTCGAGTAACAAACATTTTTTAATCTTCGTCCTATCTTTCCATAATTTAACTGCATCACTTCAAATTGCATGTACGATCTACCCTATACATCTTAAATAAAATCAATTACACCTGCTAATACGTACAGGAACAATATGTCACGTTTAATTTAATATTCTCCTAACGCACTAATAAGCGAAGTTATACTGCGACGGTATGGCAAATTGAATAATCGGATTTTGGGGTGGCGAAAATTTTCGGTGAAATTTACGCAAGGATTCTACGGCGAGGTAATCGTCGAAATTCGGCTTTATTTACTTATATAATTAGAAGGAGTTATTGTTTGAGAATTCCGCCGGATATAGTAACCTAATTATTTTGAAACGGTAGATAAAGACGTTGGAATTTTGTCGCCCAAGGTGCGGGAAATTTATCTGTCTTGAATGAAAGAAATACAGACTTATGGTTTTCGGAATTATTAAAACTTTATTGGGATGAATTTGAAATGGAAGTTACATTGTAGAATTACACGTATACATTTCTCCGATGATATTACGTCCTTTTTGGTTTATATTCCGTACTTTTTCTGTTGGATGCATGTCAGAATTGCAATTGAACATCGAGTTATCGAAGTATTTAACCCTCAGTCTACTAGGACATCGGCATGTCGCTTCTTCATATAGTTTCTTCCTGTGTTTCCATTGAAATTAGATGATCAAATAAGAATAGTAGATGATTCCGCTTCCTCTCGTTTTTCCTTCCTCTTCTTCTTCCTTTCTCTCCTTTTTCTTTCCTCCTTTTCACAGCCTTTACACTCTTCTCCCCATAACTTCTTCCAAACAGAGCGATGAAAGCCTTGTTTTCCAGCATAAATTTAGTAGTTTAAGTACCCAGGCTTTGATGGAATAAGGGAAATAGAATTGTCTAAAAGCTCATCTTTTTCTGAAGATTCCGAATTCTTCATCAACCGTTATGCACTAATTTAACACTTAAGTAGCCTGCAGATAAGTATTCGTTAACTCAAAACGTTTTCTTATTAGTGTTATTTCGTCAGAGCTTCTTTCTCTCCGTCTTTCCCTTGCACTATTATACCCTAGTACACGAAGTATATCTTGAAATCTGCTTCAGTTGATTATCACGTTAAATATCTGTCTCTAATTATTTTACAAATTTGCGTTATATCCTCGTTGTGAGATTTGTATACACCTATAAGTATGAGAACTGCAAAGAAAACTTCATTTCTTTCCATTTTTTTTATTTTTATAAACAACCTTTCCTTTAGCATTCGTCCAATTTAAAACAATTTTAAGAAGAGATTTACGAAAATAAATCAAAAGAGAAGAAGCTATGGTATCGATCACTCGATTTTCAAAACGAATTCGATCTGAATACTCTGTAAGATATTGTGCTGCAGCTATCTCCCCTGATGAGAAGATGAGATCTTGATATAGAAAAACTTGTTTATTTTTTAGGTAAAAGAGCTACCTTTAACAGAAGTTCTATCATCATCACTGCTATCTCCGTAGTCTTCACTATCAGATTCTTGTGGAATGCTTCTGTTGCTTTCATCATTAGGAAAACCGTATAACCACAAATTCTTCAATTCCACAAAATTTGAGGAGTTACATCAAAGATGGTTCACCTCCAAGAAGGACCGTAAATTTATGAATGAACGACCTCTAAGTACGAAACCTCATCCTTAAGTACGTTTATGCGGTAAAAACCACATGGGTTCATTGAAACCCTTCGATAAATCGCGAAAATATATTTATACTGCTAAAATTATGTATCAGAAAAGTTCCTCCTTACAAAAATTATAAAGCTATACCTTCTATTTGAAAAGTTTATGCGTACATTAGCTTGACTTTGAGACAACTCCTGAAAGCCGGTAGACGTAGGGTTAATATGTATTATGTCCTCAGCATTTAGTTGTCCACTCCTGAGCATATTCCTCCTCCTTTTTCTTACACCTAATTCTGCCTTGTGCCACCTGTAACCAGTTCTTGCCAGCCTTCTCCCTTATGTCGTCTACTCATCTCCTAGGTGGTATTCCGATGTTTCGTTTGTGTAATCTTCGCCTCCATTTGTAAATATGATTTGTCCATTTTACTCCTTCCTGTCTCGCTAAGTATCCTGCCCATCTCCATTTATTCCTTACCACTCTTTCCATGACATCTTCCACTCCAGCTACTTGTCTTTTAGCCTCCGCATAACTCGCTCGATAGCCCTTTGTGTTGTCTTTAACTTGGTCGCAGATTTGAGAGTTAGTGACATGGTCTCCACTCCATATGTCAATAACGGAAGTATACACATATTCAATACTTTTCTATTTAAGTTAATTGGGTCTTTGGAGTCTTTTAGTATAAATCCTAATTTACCTGCAGTTGCCCATGTCATGAGCATTCTTCTATTTATTTCGGCAGTTTGAATTTCTCTCCCAGGTTTCAGTGACCTAGATAAATGCACTCTTCCACTTTTTCAAAAGTATTATTTCCCATTCTAAATGTTATGGTGGCCGGAGACAATACATTGTTTGACAATACTATGGTTAATATGTATGTTACTTAATAATTCGCGAAATTCGTTTTTACCATTTCTCCTATATATTTTATAATTTCTGTTGTAATATCGTCTTCTCTCAGGGTTTTTCCTAAGTTTAATTAATTTGCGTGGGCCTGTTCTTTCCATTGTTACAAGTTCTATATACATTCATATAGGATTTCCTCTTGTTTTAGGGTCGACTTTGTTATTTGTCTAACATTTTATCAAATGTCTAATATTCAAGGAGCGAAAGTGTATGTGATCGAATTTCGTCTGGCAAACTAATTCATCAATATTCACTGTAATATCGCCGAATTTGATTTGGGATCATTTCGAAACTACGCCACGGGGACCATCATAACTTAAAATGTCATGCAAGTAATCTTGTACGAAATATGTTTTAATACGCACATACGACCTAGTTTCAAACGCGTATAATTTTCGAATATTACGTGGAATTTAGGCGGTAATTTTCACAGTTCAATATGGAATTGTAGCTTCACAAAAGGCGTTGAAAACATATCAGGCGCATAAGTCTAAACGTAAATTATAGATGGGAGAGTGAAATCTGAAATATTTTATAGTATAATATTAGATAGATTGGAAATTGAAAATTGCGAAGATCTAAAGGGGAATATAGAGGTGCATCTTGAAAAATTATAATTCTCTAATTAAATTCTCTATTAAATCTTTTACAATACTCACATATCAATTTCGAACTGCTAAAATGTCATATGTATATTTAATAACATGCATACGTATACAAAATAAATACTCAATAAGCCGGATATTTGGTCGAATAACTACAAAAAACGAACTGCACGTATAACATGTATTTCTACTATAAGGTTTTAACAAACAAATGAAGACCCCTTTCAATTGACATGCAACATATAAATGAATTTTATTTTCAATAGTATTACCGTTATTAATAGTTTACTGCATAAAATTCAGGTATTACACTGACATTAGATATTAAAGCCTTCCATCGCCCATACACAAGCAACCGATCTATCCCAGGTACAAAGTTATTCAAAAGAAAAAGGGTCTAGATAATATTAAGAGACATTTTAAATTTCACCGGTATAGAATTGGCAAAGCTCATTTACGTACGAATTTCTATCTAACTATGTAATCGATTTTGATTCAATTCATTTCCTGGGATTATCTGGAACAGGTTTTAATTTACCGACAAATAAAACATTGACTTTTGAGGGAATAAACGCAATAAAATACCGGTCAAGACAATGACGGTAGATGAAGCAAATTCATAGAATTGCAGGAGTAATGTTGATTCAAATATTTAAGGCACTTCTTTTCAAAGCATCCAACTACATCATCGATACATTGACCTATAAATCGTATTTTCTGCAAACCTGGATTTCTATATAAAACGATTAGAAGAGATTATTCGTCAAGTTTGCTAAGCACGTAAAAGTAGCGGAGTATTTTACAATTATGCAAGTGAGTCTCTAACAGTAGAGTTGCTTCGCAATTGAAAACAATTCTTGACCTCTTTGAATCTTCGTTGTTTCAACGTGGAAATAAAATATTTGATATTCTGAGAATGTTCATCGTAATATGATACTGCTTCAAACCAACAAACCAGCTATACCAGGTACGAGTAGACTTTCTGGATAAGAGTTCTTAAATTCACGAATCCGTTCAGGGAATTTCAGATAACCTTCTTTGTATTAGCTGCGATTGCTTTGCTTTTGGATAATTGGGTCTAATGGTATTTACCATATTCTTAATTAACTTAACACTAAAGATATTAATAGAGTTGTCTAACACCTGCGCTACAACTGCTGTCTCCGTATTTTGAAAACGCTTGGTGATTCTCTAAAAATAGAATTGCTTTGGCAGTTTCCTCCATATCTGCTGCAAATTGATGATCCAAACCTAATTCTTAATAACTTCAGAATCCTTATTCATGCAGCGTGGAAGTATATATTTGATATTCTGAGAATATTCACTATTACTCGTTAGTGTTTCGCATCAGCGAACCAGCTACAGGTGATAACGCAATTTCTGGACAAATGTTCTTGAATTGGCCAATCCCTGTTTGAGAATTTGAGAAAAACCTTCTTTGTTACCTTTGAGTCAATCTACTTTTGGATAGCTGAATTCACCAAATATATTAACAGCGTCTGTTATCACTTATGCTACAGTTTCTACATTCGCATTCTGAATACGGTTGCTGCACAAATTAAATGGTTTCGACGGGCTATAAAATTTAAAAGTACGGGCCATAACATTTGTTACATTATTTTTGTTAGCGTTCGAAAAAATACCTAGAATACTATACCTAACATAATGCTGCTAAATACAGCTATTCATGGTATCGGTAGGATCATTGATGAAAAGCACAATGTGAAGAGAAAAAACAACGAGAACACGCGGATATGTTTCTGCCTACCCAGTATGATCAGTGCGGTTTCGAGCGATTTTTCAACTCAACATATTGCAATTCACTATCGGCTACTATCTTCGTGTCTAAACGACCAACTTAAGTGAGTATTTCTTGGCGCTATCTAGTGCTATAAGAATGCACACTCGTCTGCCGCCCAAACACAGCGAAACAAGTGGACACAGTTTCCCAACTCTTCTTCCAAACAGCCCATAAACTGCAAAACAAGAGAGGGAGCGCATGGACAGTGTATAGGGTAGCTGCACATGTGTCAGACTTACCACGATGTATTAAAAATACATAAAAGAATGCCTAGAAAACAATACCTAACTTAATGCTGTTACATACAGCTCATGGTATTCATGGGATCATTCACGGGAAAGACAATGTGAGGGGAGAAACAACGCTAATACGCGGACATATTTCTGCCTACTCGGTGTCATCAGAAAAATGCTCGAACCCTCGATGATGACGCCGTAAATGATTCCAGCAATACCATGAGTAAGTTGTATTTAGCAGCATTATGTTACGTATCTGTTGTTTTGTTCATTTTTTTATAATTTTCTGTACCATACTTTTTGCCTTTGCACTTGGTTTCAGTTCAGTAATTTCCAGGTAGGATGATATTTTTTCCAAAATATTGCTGCTCTACAATGGTTTGGGGGATATTAAAAATGCCTACCATGGGTATAAGTCCACTATGGGCTTACGTATACTTCTCTACTATGAATTGAAACGAATTTTGTAACTTTGCATTTTAAGACATTTTACTTATACTGCTACACCTTAAGCATATCAGAAATTATCTACTATTGACCATATATCTTAAAAGAAGTGGGAAAATTAAAATATAGTGCTAAAATTTTCCTCCAAACGATAGTGCTAATATGCAAGAACTGTAGACAACAACTTTTAATCTTCCCCAAATATGTCGCCACCTTTAACTATTCTATACCTTACAAAACTTTACCTTTGTCTGTTTCGTAACTACGTCTCGTTATTTCTCCTCCCTTATTAATCAACCTCCCAATCTTTGACGATTCAACAACTTATTCAATACCTTCTCCTCACCTTAACGCTATGAAGTGAAATTATTCAAATTTATCCTAACGCAATCACACACGAAATATTAGTCGTTATATGTGCTTAAGTGGTTATCCTTCCCGACGTAGCGACGTTGTTTTCAAATTCATTACTATGTATATGAACGAAGGCAGCTATAGCGGCGTTTTCTTCTTCGCCGTTGCTCCTATTAGCACCTCGAAATAGAAGCTGGCGTTTTAATATTGTAGGATTGGAGCTTCAAAGTAAAGCGCAATATTAATCTTTATAGAAGGATTCTCCTGTAGACATATAAAGCCGTACTAATTCAATAATCCTTCTAATAGCCTAATATTTACATGCTGATTAGGGAGTTGGGTAGAATTTACATGCGATTTTCTAAATTGTTAGAGGAGTATCTCAGTTTTCCTTTCGCTTAAGTAGGGCGATAAATATGGGCAATAAAAGCAAGACAAGATATCAGTTATCATCTTTTTTTATCAAGTTTAACAGACGAATCCAAAGAAAAATAAAAACAAATCATGTCCACATGGTGAACTTGAACCTAACACAAAGACAATGAATAAACAACTGGTTTAACCTCCAGTCTACAAGCAAATCGGCGTATCGGTACTTTTTCATGTGTTTGCACTGAAGTAGGGTGATAATTTTCAAATAAGAATAGATTCAACTTAATTTTATTTCGCATCTATTTCACCTAAGATTAGAAAAGAGATTTAGAATAAACTGAAGCGCTAATAATAACAATTATTGGAAACCCTAGCATATAATAAGTTAAGATACATTTTTTGCAGATTAACTATAGATTGTTCACCAGACACTCTATTTACGACATACATGTTTTTGGTTTCCTATCTTCTGAAGGTGGACAAACACTACATCTTTCCTTCTTTCTTGGAGGCTCCGTACTAGTAGAAGATTCGGTTTCTTCTACTTTCTCGAGATCCTTGTATTCTGCTAGTTTCTTTTCTAGGAGAACTAGAAAGTTCCTTCTCTTATTCAATGCAATACATGCAATAGGTTTCGACAATTTTCATAATGTGTATGTTCATGATGTTGATACCTAGCATGGTGTAAAAATCTACAAGAGGCCATCTTGGTATCATCCTTTTCACAGTGTATGTTCATATAATCTCTTGTTAGATTTTATGATAGCTACTAAATAGATAGATAGTGCTTTCCCAGGTTGTAGAAAGTAAGAAAGTCATGCTTCCAGTATTATCAATTTCTTCAACTACACGCTTCACAACCTTCTTCCTTTGGTCCCGCAACACCCCGTTTGTTAGCATAAATTTTAATTTCCCAGCTTGTTACACTATCACAAATAGTCTAAAATTTAAGTTTCAGGCTTTGATGGAATATATTGGTACATATTGCAAATAATAATTGAAATATATTTCGGCATTATGGAATTCGTATGCAGCTATCAGTATCAAAACTCCAAAAAATTCCTTTAGCTCCGAAAAATTTATTTCTCTGCAATGTTTTTCGTAAACAGTCTTTTAGCATTCGTCCAATTTAGGATCATTTCAAGAAGGTGTTTGCGAAAATAAATCAGAAAAGAAGAAGCTATGATATTGAGCTCTTGACTTACTAAACGAGTTGGACCTGATTGTTTCCGTAAAACATTGTGTTGCGGCTGACTTCCCTAATGAGATAAGATGGAATCTTGATATTAGACAACTTGTTTATTCTTTGAAATAAAACAGTTACTTTCAGCACGAATTCTATCATCACGGTCATCTTCGTATTCTTCATTATTAGACTCTTGGAGTACTGCTGTTACTAGAATCATTAGGAAGACGTTCGGCGGCGTCTATTTTTCCGTCATGATCAGAAGATGAGTACCCACTATTACACATAATGTCGCTCATTTCTTCTACTATGGCCTTTAGCAAAAACTATTTATAAGAAAAAATTTTTTTTGCGAAAATTATAAAACTATATCTCCTACTCGAAAAATCTGTGAATACGAATACATTAACTCTACAAAGTTACAGGAATAACTCTTGAATATCGTTTTGGGTCCATCGGACCCGACCGGTTGACGTAGGGTTAAAGAAGGCACAGATAAAATTTCATTTTTTTAAGACCAAATAAATTTTGTAACACTACGAAAGCTTATAGTTTAAAATATTGAAATCTTTTGTTACTATTAAGTTTAGAAATTTGGAAAGTTGATGGATTAATATTAGCTACTTAAATTTCAAAATATCCTTAATTGGACTCAGATACTTTGCAAGCTCTTAAAATTAAATCGATAACTGGTCTGTTTACGACTCATCACTATATATTAAAATAAACTATACCTACTTCTTTTACAACATGAGGCTTAGTAAAACAATGTGGAAGGTTGTTAATCATTCCCTCATATTTTAAAATGAAGTATACCTAAAACTCAGTAGCTCTATACTACACTTTAATACTACTTATTTAGGTTAGCAACTGTACCGGCTGAAACATTGAAAGGACTTTCTTCCGCATTCCAACATTTAATGAATTCAAAAAGAATTTAAAAACAAAAAATAGAGTAATCTACTACAATTATAATAGATCTCCTCAACTTTTTTATTCCTTCTGATTAGAAACTATAATTTGCGTATTTACGCAAGATATGGTACGTATTTGTATCTTACTTATTGCAAGTTCATCTTTATAATAAAAATATAACAATATTCCAACATTAAAATTCTTAATCCGGTCCTGACGTGCCTTGTAGTGAATCTTATTTATTTCAATATTTATCGCGTTTAAACAATCAAAATTAAAAATGTAAACTCCGCAAAAGATTATATTCTCGCAAGAAATTTATATAAAAAAGGGTATCGTACCTACTAAACCTACAAAGCAAAAAAAAAGAAAAGAACCAAATCATGCTGAAAGCCAAACCGCGCTTACAACCGTGAACTCCCCAACAGTAAATAATAAGGCAACCTTGATAAAATGATTCGTCATATTTTATAGCAAAAAATACGTCTACTAAACGATACCTTTCATTCTTGAACTTGGATTATCCGATTACAAAGTTTTCATGCAAGGTTAATTTCACTCTAATTTGTTTTAGGTTCTTGTTTGAGCTACGGACATTCTTGTTGGGGTGGTAAGTATATATTTTTGTTCTTCCTTTTTCCAAATTAGTATTAAAAATCGCTAAAAATTTAGCATATTTTTGCTTCTCCTCTCTGCTACTTATTCAGTCGCGCTCTTAACACTTCCAAATTCCCATCTGTATGGAAGATTGGCAAATTAGTGTCTGTTCTCAAGAGCGGCGAAAAATATGTTTCTAGTTAACGCCCTATAGTGCTACTAAATAGTTTTGCTAAAGCTTTTGGATAACATTTATACGAGGATTGTCTGTTAAGTTTTGCATATAGAACTGGAATGGAGCAGTACATGGCTTTTAAAGACATTATTATTTTTCGAAGTATTCTCCAGGAATCATGCACTTTTGCATGCGCTCGAATCAACTCTGCAAACAGTTATTCCACTCATTTATTGGTATAGTCAAAATTGCATCGACCACGCAATCTGTTCTTGATCTTCTGAAGGGTAAAGAAATGTTTGGGACTTAGGTACGAAGGACCGTCTAACAATTCTACGTTTTGTACGTTAATAATTCAATTGTCTTGCGTACTGTGTGCGAACTTACATTGTTTTGGTAGAGGGTAATTCGTCGTTTGGAGTTGGTTTTATTGCTCAATGATCTACAGTAACTAATCTTGTTCCAGTTACTCAATACTTATTCGAGAATATAGATGCCCGAAAGCAAGTAAATTGGACAATGTTTGATTTCCATCTTCGCTTTTGTCCTTATTTCAATAGTACTTTCCTTGACAGAAAAGAATTTGTGAAATATATCGGATTAGGATCTACGCGAGCCTGTGGAGTTGCTCAAGGGACTAAGTTAGATCCATATCTGTTCCTGGTATTTATAAATGATTTGTGTTATCAATTTAGTTATCCAACGTAGATGACTTGAAACTATATCGCAATTAGCAATTGTGGTAACCAACAACAAGCTGGCAGTTATTGTGAGCAAATGTAAAATTCTCAATTACTGTCGTTAGACAATCTCAATTATCCACATTTATCACTTAGCTGAATCTTTTTTACTTATGAGGGATTCGGGTGTCATTTTTGATTCAAAACTGACGAATACCTAGTATTTCTGCATCAGCGTTGAGTATGCTGGATTTCATCATACATGTTACAAGACCATTTTCTACTGTAACAGTAATTCTTCATCTTTCGTCGGTATAGAATGGAATATGTCTCCTTGATATGGTTACCTATACACATCTGTCAGATACATGTTCTGGAACAGATTCAAAGATGTTAAAGTTTTTATACATTAAAAAATTTAATAATTATCCGATACAAGGATTTAGTTACAATACCCTATTGATTCCTTAGTACTACGTAGAAAACAAACGGAATGCAAATTCTTATTTAGTTTACTTAACAACGGTCTTGATGTTCCTGAATTGATGACTCGATTCAATTTTGTCGTTCTACGTCTACCATTCCGGCAAACAATTGTATTTTATCATCTTGCACTTAGAACAAACATTGCCATCAGATCCTCAATATGTAGAATATGTAGTGGCCTCAACTCTACGGATACTAGTGAGTTAGATATACATATGTACCTGTTGCTTTGTCAATACGTAAACCGCAGATGGATTATGGACAGCAGAAATTTCACTAGCAAAATTCGTGTTAGTTAAATTAAAGCACTTTGTGTGTTTGTGTAGATAGTTACACTATACCGTAATTTAGTCATAAATGTATCGTAATTTGCTCAACCCTTTTTTTGTTAGTTTCATGTTTACTTCTAGGTAACTAGTTTTACATTATAAGTAGTATTCATACGACAAATGGCGTTATAAAAATAAAACGAATCTTTTTATGCTTCCCCCATTATATCCTGTGACGTATATGCCTCTGGATACATTTCAACAGAGTTAATAATGAAACCAAGGCCCTAGAGTGATTGTCATGCATAAGAACTGCCGTATTACAAATCAAACAAGCAAATAAGCATGTTATGTGTGTGTTGATATGGATTTTGTATAAAAAAATGCAATCGATAAAGGAGAATTTGTCATACTACGTATAGGACAAAATTACTTCAATACTTTTTGTGAAAAAAACAATTTTAAAAGAAAAACTAAATATTTTATGTTTCCCTAACAGGTCACGGTAAAAGAATCGACCCCACCATGAAAAATGCCGACACCAAAGAAGATATCACCAACAACGATCTTCCCAGCGACGCAAGATGGTTCCTCAACAAGTTCTCACCGTCCGCTTATAAAATGTCTAAAATCCAAGAAGCGCAAAAAGAATTGGACTTACAAAATTCTTTGAGAGAAATTTCGGAATTTCCAGAGACGATTTCTTTAAGGCGGTAATGAAAAATTCAATTTTAACATTAACTCCATTAACACAGGATAGATAGACAAACAAGAAGTGTGAAATTTCTTGTTCAACATTTCTTTAGCGTAGATTTCAGCTCATTGATGCTATTGTGTTGCTTATTTTTGACGTATACCTTTGCTGATAATATTAGACGATTTTCACTGGTGTTGTTCATTGTAATAACTTGATTTAGTTTTTCAGAAACCAATTCTTCATTCTCTTAGAAATATAAACAAAAATATTGTTGTCTTGCTAAAATATCCTGTTAATTAAGAAACTAATCCGTCATTTTCCTAGAAATGTGAACAATACTATTGTCTTGCTAAAACATCCTATTTATATTTATTTATATATTCTTGCTTCTATTATTCTCCAGAGATTTTTAATTGGGTTTAACTGCCCATTGTAGTAGCATGATTTCTTTTTTTAAGAAACCAATCTTCATTCTGCTAGAAATATGGGCAATAATATTTTCTTCCTAAAATGGCTTACACATCTCTTTACTAATAATATTCTCCAGAGATTTTCAATAGGGTTTAGCTGATCATTGTAGGCCAGCAAGTCCTCCATTAACGGTAGTTTTGAAACCCTTTCTACTATCGAAAGTAAACGCTTCCAACTATCGAAAGCGTTTACTCCCAAACGAAATTTATTGTACACGTTCTTCAATTATTAGTAAATTTAAATCACCTCCGTTTGTGCGGCTATATTACTAGAGGGCGGGTCCTCATTCCCCATCCCTCGCCTACCTCTAATGGGTTGTTTGATTAATGTTTTTGCCATTTAGTTAACTAACATTAGTGGACCATTATGCTGTACCTAATTCTTGAATTGTGTGTCGCGATTGTTCATAAAAATGGATCCTGTAGAATAAAATTACAATTTCCTTGCAATTACCCAGCGTAATAAATTACTAAAAAAATATCAGTCTCGGAAGGACTCGAATCCAACATCTTTACGTATCCGGCGTAACGTGCTAACCATTGCATCACAAGACCATTGCGTTCAAGTCGCTTTAAATCCCCCTAGATGTCACGATATCAGTAGATATATCATAATATCTCACGAACACTATATTATTAATACGGCAAGTGCATAACATTAAACTAATATCCATATTAATACTAATATTAATATGAATATTAATACATCTTTACGTAGAGTCCCTCCGAGACTGATATTTTTTCAGTAATTTAATTACGTTGGGTAATTGCAAGAAAATCGTAATTTTATCATTACTTATGCCAACGATGGTTTAGTATTAATATTCATATTAATATTAGTCTTAATATGGATATTACTTTAGCCTTAATAAAATACCTCCAGAGAAACAGCATGACACCAACTCAAATTCATAAGGACATTATGGTAGCTATTAGTTAGTCTGCAGTTTCTTAAGATATAGTCCAATGCTGGTGTCGAGATTTTTAATGCGGAAAAACATCCTTGAACATTGACTGCTATACACCAAGCAGGCTTTGAATTAGTGGAGCATCCGCCATATTCGCTGGATCTGGCCCCTAATGATTCTAGGCTGCTCACCAAATTAAAAGAAATTTTACGTGGGGAAAAATTTTCCAGTAATTATGAAATGATGCAAGCCATAGAGAGGTGATTTGCAGAGATCGGACAAAAATTTTTCCAGGGGGCTGTTGAGATGTTGGAGCACCGATAGACCAAGTGCATTAGTGTAGAGGGAGACTATGTCGAAAAATAAAAAATATAATGCCACTATACTGTTACTGTAAGAGGGTCAGGGGTACAGCATAGAGATCCACCCTCGTACACCATCTACTATTTGGATATGTTCAGAAATGAAATTGCAGATTATTTATTTTTAGGGAAGCTATAAAATTATATTTTTTATTCGGTGCTGATGGAGGTAAAAACTTGAAATAAGATTGTTCATTTTCTTTCAAATTGTATACTCTAGTTCTTTTGGAAATTTTCGGTACATGCTTAGCAGTTAATTTTAATGCCGCACTTTCATTATCACATAGAAAGGTGTCTTCGGTTTTATAAAAATCTAATAAAATGAAGGACACATCTGAAATAAAAATAACTTGTTTCAGTTGTAGCTTTGATAGTATTACATAGTTACAAAAAAGATACGTCGTACATTTTTTATTACTTTCATTAATATTATATTAAACATTAATAAAGCAATAAATCAATGTCATAGTTCTAATGGTGGAACCCGATAACCGTTACGACTATGAGAAACGGCCGTGAAAGTCCGAGATACTATTTAATAAATCAACGTATTGTTCAAAACTATCACTTTATCCATTGAATTTAATTTTGACATAATATTCACCAACGAAATTTTTGTTACACTTGGTAACCACATCTAATGATTCACAATAATTTTTGTTGGTATTTACAGCAATTTCCAAGAAGAAGAAGTTCCAGACTACCAAGACTTAGTACCAGCTCTCGACACTTTTTATCCCGAGGACATCCGAAATAAGGCACTGAGCGAAAAGCTGAAATTTTTAAACTTCCTGGTAATTTTTTTTATCATCGACCTTATCTTAAGATTCTCCCATAACTTGTTTATTATTTTCTCTTTGTTGCAGAGATCGCAGAAACTAAACTAAAAGACCTTTCGACGTTCGACGCCATCCCCTACACGTTTTAGTTGAAATGTAACCAGATCCTGATCTCTCGCTTCAAATCAGCTGCCTGGATCATCGCTAATTAGGCTGGATGCGATGATTTAGGAAGCTGAATGATTGTACAATTCTGATATGTGATACCTTTAAGTTTGCTTTGGTCCTTCATTTCCGCTCCTGTCCCTTTTTGGATGTGTAAGAATATATAAATGATATATACGATAATTATTATAACTGTAATTATTATGTGTTGTAAATATGTGACTTAAAATAAAAATATTAAATAAAAAAGAGACTGTGGAATTTAAACAAATATATATGTATTAACATGGTAATGCTTGTTGAAATAAATTATTTGGTTGTAATCTATTTTAAGTTGTTTATATTTCTCTTTATTCCTGGACTAAATTATTTATATATTCGTGCAAGGATGATTTCATCATCAATGTAAGTAATTACATAGAGTACACTACAGTAAGTTCCAAAAGAATCAATTGAAAAAAGATCCTGCAAGAATAAGCTCTGTAAGAAAGTTATAAGCCTATAGAATTTTCAAGATTACACTGGTCCAATCAAAGCAATTGTAAATAATATATTCACCTCCTGCGACAACGCATATTTGAAAAGAAATATGAAAGAAACTCTAAACAGACTATTTTCTACTAAAAGATGTACCAATTCTGGGTTACTTTTTAAATGTATAATAGAAAAAACATTAAAATGCAATATTATTTTCATTTCAAATGATGGTGGAAAAGTTATGATTTAGTAATGAAATATTTTGACGAAACCCAATTTCACAAACGTTCTCCTTATCTTCATCAATCGTTTCTTGATTGTTAACGTAAACAAACATTTAAAGAAAACTGTATATAATCTTAGTTAGCGAGCTTCTTGAAGTAACAAGATTGTAATAATTAGAGACCGGATTATATGCAAAGAAAAACTGGAATGTATGCGAGTGTGAAGAGATCAAGGAACAACGCAAAAAAAGACATATATAATTTAGATAAGGAAATAAAGTACCTATAACAATAAAAGAAAGCCAAATATGCTAGAAGCCTCAGATGGCAGAATAATTGGTGAAGAAGGAGAGAAATTGGAAGAATGGGAAACATACATTCAATAAATATTCGCAGACGAAAGACACCTTCTAGATGCCAAAAATGAGTACATAGAAGGACGAGAAATTCTAAAGAGCAAGATTTTGCACTTTATTTACCCAACTGAAAATAATAAAAGTCCAGGCCTTGATTAAATAAACTCAGAGATGATCAAACTTATCAATGAGGAAAATACAGATCTGCCGTTGCTTCTGTTTAACAGCATATATAAGTAGAGACTGAATTATATGCAAAGAGAAACTGGAATATATGCGCATATATATGCATCGATTTTTGAGAAAATATCCATAAACTTGGGGCATATATGCAAAAAAATTGTGACAATATGCAAGATTTTTACATAAAATATATAAGAGCAGAAGTTTAAACATTAACTTTATTGCACAACATTTTTTACAACATATTTCTAAACCAATTTATAATTAAATGTTTTTCAAAATTGTGTAAAAAAAGTTTTGTCTTCTATCAGAATACATATGTTTCGAAATAGAAAAGCTTCTTTCAACATCCACCGATGTAATTGGTGCATTTTTTAACTTTGCAATACATTCTAAACTAAAGTTAAAGTCGAAATCGTTTATTGTTTCACCTTCCAAAATGTTCTTAACTTTGTTCAATTTCCATCCAATATCCCGCATTTTTATTTATCACTTTTTTAAATTTATCGTACATAGAATTACCTATTGTACCCTTGACCTTCTTAAAAAGCATATCTAATTCGTCTACTATTTCGATTGATTCCGAGAGCAACATCCCTTGCGTTTCTAGTCTACGAATGGAACTTAAAACACAGCTATAATTTGACTTAATATACAAAAGGTTTTGTAGCAATTCTGTTGATGTTACTGTCTTTCTACAGTTTTCTAGAGCAATGTAGTCAGCAGTGATTTCAAGAATTACATCTTTTATTCCTCCAAAATTACCGGCGTAAAAAATTGCAGCGTCTAACCATGTACCCCATCTCGTAATAATCGGTTCAGGAGGCATCTTAGCACCGGGAAGTCGCTTCTTATAAAATTGGATTCGTAAAGATGCTTTTAAAAATACTTTTTTGACATTGCTAATTAAATCATTAATCAAAGGAAATTGATTCCTAATGTCTTCGGCTACACGATTGAACCCATGAGCTAAACAAGTGGCATGAATAATCTTACTACAGCGTCTGACAACATTAGTCAAATTTTTTCACAAGGTATATTTCCAGGTAAAAAGACATTTGATAAACCTTCTTGAACGGATTCGGCAATTGCCACATTATTTGTTTCTTGAAGTTCTTTACAATAAATTAAATATAATTTACCTACAATATCTTCATGAAGAATTCCTATTAACAAATGGCCAATATAACGGCCACACTTATCTGTGCTTTCATCTACCATGATATAAATAAAATTATTCGCTAACAATTGTTGAAGTTCTGCCATTGTTGACTGATAACATGATGTGACATAATTTTTTCGTAAAGTACTCTCGTCAGATATATTATGTTTGTAATATTTTTGCAGAAATGATTTCAAATTGACGTTATACAGATCCGTATTTTATTCTTCTTGCTCAGAGCCTCATAAAGTTGATGCTACATATTGATATATAGATTGCTGCACACATACGGTTCGCTTTAGTTTTTCATATTTTCTAATACATATGTGATGGAGTTTTAGCATGTTGGTCAATCAGGTATTTTTTCTCACAAGACACCTACAACAACAATTGTCATTTTATATCAAAAGTAAAAGAATTTGAAAACAATATTTTAGTAAAATTAAACTTACCAGTTTACTGCAGGCTCGACAAAATACTTTGTCGCCATCCTTTATCAGTTCAAGATACGGCTTAATCCATAGATATTTTGTTCGCTATACTCATCGTATGTACGCACAGTATTTAAAAACGTAACACGATTACATGCTGTTTCGCTCAAAGATATTCAATGAATGAATAGTTTATTTGCGAATTAATAATAATAAAACGTATTTACCACATCCCATCTGCTAGGCGAAATTCAACACATGTACTTCTTGGAAAAAAGTATAAGAGAAACCAATGTAAAAGATTTATCGTTCGGAGAATTATCCGTTGTCGATCTACATTAGGAATTACTAGAAATTCTTACTAATCGAAAGGATAACAAAAAGCCTAAATATGCAACTTATGCAAAAAATATGCACAGCAATGCATAAATATGCAATATATGCAATCACTAATTAGGGCTACTAATTAACTTCAAGTAGTGTAATACGTATACACATAGACTATAATTAAAGACATGCAAAAATAAAATATATGCACTTTGCATATAATCCGGTCTCTAATAATAATTGTAAAGAGAAAAAAGAACGTTTTTGTTTTTACTTTAAACTGAACTAAAATTTATTTTAGCAAATGTGTATTTCCTTCGTCTTACGAATATCATTGGTATAAACCACATTCATTGCGAATATTACTTATTTAGACAAAAAATCGAACAAAAACTTGCTGACAAAACATTCTTCGATGCAGATGTATATTTTTAAAAATATGTGTAAAATAGAATTTAAATCGCCGAGGCGATTTGAAAACAACATCTAGTAAGATGTTCTTTAAAGGTTATAGATCAGGCGATAGATGTTCTACCAAATTGGATGGAAGATAATCTTTACATATTTTCAACCCCAGGACACCTACGAAAACATTGTAGCTTTAAATACATATACACATACTTATTACCCCATTATTTAAAATACATTAATATATATACATATACATGATTTCTTTCTTTTTTTGAAAATTGAGTACAATAATGTTTCTTTGAAACCTAAACCATTTATAAATGACATGCATGCATGTATTCGACCTCACTTAAGAATACTCGAACACTAAGAAAAGTGATCGCGACAGTTTCAAATTTTGCCGGGGTATTTAATTACCCCTGTATGTGTTTTAGAGTTAACTTTTTTTTTTAATTATTGGTAATAATGTAGTGTTGCCAAATAGAAATTGTTTTCCTTATCTAAAATTTTTTTGTCAATTATAATTTCTTTAAAACCGATTTTTTATATTTATACAAAGAGATAAAATCTTTCCGTTGGTTGTCTTTTCGATATCAAATTCAAATTTATTTCCTCTTCTTTTTTATTAAAATATCTAGAAAGGGTAGTTTATCCTCTGTCTCTTTTTCATATGTAACCTTTACAGACAGATATTTTAAATTTAAGTTTTTTTTCGAAAAATTCCTACATCGATATTTTGTTCACTACCGCTTAGACATCATTTACGTATGCTACCTGCCATAACTGTTTAACCACCCTTAAAATATTACAAAAATAAGTCAAAAACTAATTATAAAATAAACCTTAGTTCTGTACTTATACAAAGAACTGCAACAGTTATAAAAACAATGTACTTATCAATTTAAGTATTGTCAAATTTGAAGTAAATTTCCGAACCTGTCGAGTTTCTCCCACAAAAGCTCGATCGAATTGAAATCTGGACTTTGGGGTGGTTACTTCATAACGATAATCTAGTCTTTGTACTCCAGTTGTTTCAAATACTCACGACATGTTATTACAGTGTGTTTTGGATTATTATCGTGGTTTTCACTGATTAAACATATTCTAGATGAGATGTCATTCCTCTCCAAAATCTCCCTATAACCTTCTTTTTCCAGAATACCATCTTAGGTCCAGAGCACTTTCTGCTGTAATTGAGATTTCTCATGTTTTCTACCTGGAGCAGTCTTCTCTTGAGATGAAATAAAAATTTTCTTTGGTAGAAGCTTCCAGTACAGAGCCGATGTATCTCCATTATATAATTGATTAGATGTAATTCTATGTAATTCCTTAGTTCTCACTGCGATGATAATCTTTCACCAACAATTTTTAAATGTCAAATTTCGAATATTTTTTTAAATTTTTGCGACTAACCATCTCTAGCAGTAAATTCTCCGATAGAATTTCCCTTCATCTTCGAATTCAGTGCTTTTGCCTTTTATTTGAACTTATTACCACTGACCATAACGTTTTTATTTCTTTGATTCAAGGTTTCGTGCATTTTTTTCCATTTCAGGATGTTTAGATCCCTTTACAGTTCTTTGTTCTGGTTGTAGTGGTATTATGTACAAATAAGATTTTTGAAAACTTTGTACTAGATTGGTTAAAAAATTTGCGATCAGGAACATATTCATAGTTTTAAGGGTGGAGGAATTCATGGAACAGTGACAAATTTTGAAGCTCTCAGAACGTTACACTTTAAATAATTTAATTGATAATACAACTTGGCATTTTTACCAAAATATCGTCTGCCTAGATATCAGGAGTATATCTGCAGCCACTATTACGAGGAAGTCCGGAAGTTCCTGGAATGAAAGGGTTTTAAATAAAATAAAACAATAAATCTATTTTTCCTTTTCAAGATAATCACCTTTAAGCACAATACATTTATTAGATCTATGAATTAATATTTCTTATCCATCATAAAAATATTTTTTATCTTTCGCCTCAAAATGGGCCAAAATTGCCTCCTTTACCTCATTGTCGTCGGAAAACTTTCTTCCACGTAAGTCTTTTTTTAAATTGGGGAACAAATAAAAATCACTAGGTGCCAGGTCTGGACTGTAGGGTGGATGGACTATTGATTGAAAGCCATGCTTGTGCAGAGCAGCCATTGCAACTTTGCTCTTGTGAACCGGTGCATTGTCTTGCAAGAGCAACACACCCTTGGTTAATTTTGCTCGACGTTTTTCCTTGATGATTTTTCTAATATCGCTGCGTAATATTCTCCGGTTATGCTCCTATCTTTTCTTTGTAATCAATCAATAATCAACTTTCCAGCCCATTTCTGACACTTTGAATTTCTTTGGCGGTGGTATTCCTTTTTTGTGCCATTGCATGGACTCCTGTTTGGACTCAGGCTCAAAGTGATGAACTCATGTTTCATCTCCGGTAACAATCCGCTCCAAAATCTGTGCAGGTTTGTCTCCACACAGCTCCAAAACTTGTTTGGATGCACAGACGCGCTGCTATTTCTGCAGCGGCGTGAGCATTCTCGGTACCTATCTTGCACTGACTTTTGTCATACCCAAGTGGTCATGTAGGATACGCAAAATGGTGGTATCTGATACTCCAACTAATGCAGATAATTGTTTTTTCTACAAACAGGCATCTTGCAGTAGAAATTTTTGTTCCCCATAAACGGTTTCCATTTCATTCAATATGGTTTGAGCGTTCTTTCCTTGCTTTGTAAGGAACTTTATCACAACACGGTGTTCAAATTCCTCCATAGTATCAGTTTTCTTCCGGATTGACTTGTTTAGCAGGCAACTATTCGTAAACGGCTGACGGTATAGGGCTGCAACTTAACTTATATACTAATGATGAGTCGCCAGTCAGAATGACACCTAGCGAGCGTCCCTATACGCACTCCATCTCCTCCATTCCACGAACTTCTGAACCTCCCCTCGTACATCTAGGTATTAAATTCGCCATTTGAAATTTAGCAACGTGTATGGCGATTTAAACAGCAATTTCTTCAGACGTCTCCGTGGTGTAACAGGGTACACCCCGGAAATTCTACCGAGAACCGTGAAATTTTCATTAATTATAAGTTTTAGAAAAAAACTAATCTAACTGAATGTAACGTTGGTAGTAACAAATAAATTGATTCATCAGTACGTTCTGTTTTATGCTGCCAAAAGGACGTGTTTACTGGGAAAAAGAGCACTGGAAACCGTCCGTTATTTAATATTAACCATTGCCTATGAAACTCTATCGGTTTAGTTGCCAGTCTTATGTGTGAAGGGTGAGGTACTACATACGGCGCTCCATGGTATATACACACGTATATGTGTAAGTTTTGTATGTATTTAAATGTTAATATTTTTCTTGATAGTTAGAGAAATATTGAATGTATGTTTAACATTTACATCAGTAATATAATAAAAATATTTTTTAAAACCCTTGTCCTTTAATTAAACAAAATAATTATAATTCTCGAATGAAGTAAATGTAGTTAGTCACAATAAAAGAAATAAAGCTTTGAACGTTTAAAAGAAATAAATAGATCGCTAATAGAAACAATTTAGCCAATATACAATACAATTTATTGCATTTATTTAAATAAATGTCTCGTTTAATCGAAACAGATTTTATATTAACTGCAAATGTATTCAACATTTACACTTAATTAAATGTGTATTTCAATCTAATGTGCAAATATATTTTAGTCAACGTGCTAGATTGTTGAAAGAAAGAAATACTGCTTTGCGATTAATTCTTGTTATATTACACTAAAGAAAGATTTCTTTATTGATATGAAGACGATCATTAGCTACACATAAATATTTTCGTGGTATCAAATAAATATCTTTTGACCACTATTCAAAAGAACCATTTATTTTATTTAGGGCGTATTTATTAGCAGCATATAGATCTTTCTATCAGTGCACTACCTGGTCATTGTTATAGAAATCGACCGGTATTACGTCCAAAGCATTATATTTTTTATTTAAAATTAAAAAATCTATAAGTTTCTTATCTAATGCCAAAATTCCAGCCAACATATTCTTACTGTTCAACAAGTATTTTGCAAGTTAAATTTAACACAACCATTAAGTCCATTAAAGTACAAACTACATACAATATTTGAAGCGAACAAATGAGAATTCTGTCCACACTGCCGTAAGCAGGAAGCGTCGACAGAGGTCCTTACCTTTGGGGTTACCTCTGTGGGAGTTCCAGCTGAGGATTTCATCTTGCAAATAAACAGATCAGTAGCTATGGGGTCAGACGCAGATTTCCGTAAATAAGATATGACGTGGGCGGTTATCCCGGTTAATTATAAACGACTCTTTGTTCAATATAATGTTTAATTTGCGTATTACGAGGACGTATACATAGTGCATCTTACTTTGGTGTCTTGAAATACAATTTTGGTGGAATTCTGACAATCCCTAGAGGAAGTAAATAAAATTCGTTTAATAAAAACTTTTCTTTAAACAAAAGAAAATCAAAATAGAATAGTGAACCAATGAAAAACACTTCGAAAAATGGCTAGAACACAATACCTAATATCATGTCTTCAATTAAATTTTCATTTAGAGTAGCCTATGATTTTCGTTTCAATTTGGGAACATTGTGAAACAGTAATTGATTCTAAAGTCATACTTTGACAACTGTTACTAAATTATAACACTGGCCAACATAGATTTTGGTGCCTAGGATTTTTTAAGTGTAATTAAGCAATTTCGGGGTGCTTAATCCAAAAATGTCGTCAGATTTGTTCTAACAGATCTAGTTTTCGAAATTCACTTAAGAAAAATATGCATTTACAACTTTCAATTATCAGTTAAAGATGTCCTTTTATAAGATTTCCTTGCATGAATTTTACCAAAACAGTCTCGCTGAAGATTCCAGCAGTAATCTGCTATCGTATGGGTATCCAATTTTCCTTGGTACCCATCCTCCATAATGCTTATGGCTTTGTAAAATCTTTCCCCCGGTTCCTCACAAACATCACCTAAGTTTTTTGGAAAAAGATTTAAGTGGCTGTGAAGATAATGAGTCTTGTTAAGGACGTAACATTGTTTTTGTGTTTTTTGTAAAAAAATTTTGTGTTTCTAAGGAAATGTATTTTGTTTTATCCATTTTTTACTACTTTATGTGTTTTATATGATTTTATCTTCTTTGCAACCGCATGGGTTAGCATATTACTTTATTTTCATTTTTATCTTTTATTTATTTTGTTCTCTGTAAAATATGTATGTACATTACGTATTGTATATGTATGCCATCGGCCATTCACAATACTCTTGCTAAAAGCGCCTAATTTAAGAGTCATTAAGTGCAACGCCGTCGGACAAATAATGGGAGTTTAGTTAATATTTAATATATATATACAAGTACAGGCAGTTAAGGTATTCCCGATGGTTCACTCTCGGTCACCTTTCGTGCCTCGTCGTAACGTTTACAGTAACGTCGTCGGACGAATATTGGAAATTTTTAATAGTTTCAAGTTTTGGCGGAAATCGTCGAGGCTACTGTGTCCGTTGTCGTCTATTTATATATTTAGTCTTCTGTTGAGTTTTGGCGGGAATAATTTATGTAAGGTCGTCGGAGCGCATGTATAGATTTCCTTAACAAGTACGATTTCTCGGCTTTCTATTATCGTTCGTTGAGGCTACTGTGTCTGTTGTCGTCTATGCATATTTGTAGTTTTCTGTTAAGATTCTGGCGGGAATCATTTTCGTAACGTCGTCGGCGCGCATGTATAGACATCTTCTACAAGTACGATTACACCACTTCTAGTTGACGGTCGTCGCGGCTGCAGCGTCCTTTGTCATCTGTACGTTTGTTCGGTCCTCTGCCGTAACGGGACTTAGACATTTTTTCATTTAGTTGTTCGTAGTAGCGAACGAGTTTTACGGACCAATTTTCTATATGTTATGTCGGCTTCATCGCTCCGTTTTCCTTATCGGTGCGCACATTTGTTGCCTACTGGCTTTTTCCCTTCTTCGGGGCGCAGTAGTAAAGAGCATATAGCGTATTATTTCTTACGAGAACGCCTGGGTAGCTCTGACATTACATACTTTTGTATTGAGATCGGCTATTATCGCTACTGTCGCCCTCAACCAGACGTTCAAGCTCTAAGAAATGGGGTGGATTCCCTTATAAAAGTGTAATTAACGAAAGTGTTTGGTTCGAGTACAAACACAAGCTAATGCAACAGGGCCAAGTCCCTTAGGCAAATTTAAAGCAAGGAAAATGTAATAGGCTCCCGGAAAGGGACACATAAATAAGCACGGCACCGAGGTACGCTTACAAAATTAACAAGTATATAGGGTTGGCTTCCCTATACAAAGGCAGTCGTGCATGCATACATATAGAGGCATTAGTGCATGCCTTTAACAAAGCTTACAAGAATTTAAACATAGTTTGGCAACGTACACGCTCAGGCGGTACCTTATATTGCTAGAGCAAAGGAAAACATACATATACACATGCTAATGTACATTACATGTATAAAGGAGCTGGAGTAACTGCAATTATTGCAAATATTAGATATCTTACATACATCGTAACTGTACATAGACTAGAGTGGAAGCATATTTTTTTTTTAATATTTTTTTTGCGCATGCGCATTGAGTTTCACTGTACAACCTTCAACCTAGTAAATAAGCGAACATACTGTACAAGTAAGTATTGGTCAAGTGATTCAAGAATTTATGAGCAGGCTACAGCGGCGCTGTTCTTCAAACCAGGAGAAAGTAACAAATCTTGATGCTCATGTTACATCCAAGCGTATGAAAATTAGAAAGCATCTGTTATACTAATAAGTAAAAGTGAAATGTATTACGTATGAATAATAAATTTCACCATGGTGTATCTCAAATTCTAGAACTGATAGGAAGAAATGCCAGTTATTTTACAGGCTCCACGGCTAAAAATTACTTTGTTGGGCGGTGTAATCAGAGAGATGATAGCTGTCAAAGTTTGATGTTCGAAAAAGAATACTGTTCCACAGCGTTCCGAAATCAAAATTAATGAAAATTTAATTGAAGGCATGGTATAAATGCTGCTAAAGACAGCTACTCATGGCATTGATGGGATCATTTACGGGAAAGATAATGTGAGAAGGAAAAGACGCTAACATGCGGACATATAGCCTACCCAGCGCCATCAGCGCGGTTTCGAGTGATGTTCTCAACCACACGTTGCAAATTCCCTTTCTGCCAATAAGTGCAAAACGCACTTGTATGTGTATATTTAACATAATGCATTATAACTCATAATGAACGTAGATAATTAAGTGAGCAGTTTTAAGCATTCATTCTGAAGGTGCAAAGAAGCAAAATTATAAGTATAAAGACTAAATAAAATAAATATACATTCGTACAATGCAAATGCGCAAACCGAAAAGAGAAACTAGTACTCAAGATACATAATATACAATAAAAGCTAAATGACGTGAAACTAACTACATAACCAGTCAATTACAGTTTCATTTTAAGTGAAATTTTTTATTTTTAAATGCCGGGAAGGAATGTCTACTACTCTCTGGATATGTCTCGACTATTCATCTGGTGTTTTATCTGTATGCATTATTTGTTTGTGGTTATTTCAAAACAAGTTTAACAATAGAAAAAATCTTCTTCCTGGCGATGTACTCCTGAATGGTAAACAAGATGTCTATGCAATATTTGTGTTGATTACGATTATGTTAGAAACAATATTTAACTTGAGTAAACAGCGATGACTTGCGGTGTTACTTCTCCAGGAGCACGACTATATGAAACAAAACAACATATGATATAGCTATATAAACATCATGCGAGAAAGTAAATTGTTAAATCCTATTTACGGCCTTTAGACATTAAAACATGAAACTTAGTAACAAAATAACATTTTTCATTAATTAGGATACATTGTCTAATATATATCTGCATATCTATTAACATACGAACCTAAAGTAAAATTAACAAAGATAACACGTAACCAATTAAACTAATGAAAGCTGTTCCAATGCCTACATTCCAACGCTTCAGTTTTCGCCGTGTTTTTTGGCTCAGATTTTAATGAATAGCATATTTTGTATCCCGATGAGATAGAACAGATAGAGGTCGAGTATTTTCAAAAACCTAAAAGATTGCTCAATGAACGAGATGGCTTTAGTGAAATGGATACACGTTAAGCATTATATACAGGATATATACATATGTACGTATTGTGGTGGAAAATCTCAGGCTCGTTAAAATTTTAACTGGGTTCTTTGAATTAAAATTTTGACTTATTTGTTTTGAATTAAGTGAAAATGTTTTCTAAATTAAAATACCAAATGTCAAGTTGAAAAAAACAAATATATTGACAAAAAAAATATATATCTATATATACCACATTTTTTACAAAAGAAAATGTTTTTACAGAAAACCTAAGGCAATCCCTGACTAGCTAAACTTGAAATATTCTAATTAATTGACGAAACTAAATATGAGATCGAAAGATATAATTAATTTTGAAGAGAGTAAGAAGATTCGACGACCTTTGAATTAGTACTCACTGGCTGGGCTCTAGGATGGACTGGCTTTCGGCTTCGAACGTAAGTGTCAGGAACTTCCAAATTTTGTATGTAGTATCAGCTGGTACACTTTATTATCGAATATAATACGAAGATATTTATAATTTTACGGAGTTATACGTTATAACGGTTTATTCTTTCTTAGGAGAAAAGATGCCAGCATCTCTCACTTTTGTTCCTGATCTTCATCTGCCTGTTCTTCTCTTGTCTTATATCCAGGGCAACGCATTGGTTCGCCTATACGCCTGTATGATAGGCCACTCAGTATACACCCATATACTCGACGAGTGTGATATTATAAAGGAAATTGCTGCCAGTCGTCCCATCCTTTCGTCGTATGAGATATTTCGAAGATTATGAGTACAATTTCGAAATAATGCATATTCATACAATGTAATTGAAATGTGTGAGTACTGTATATTAAACGTCTTTTAAAGATGAAATTTAGAAAAATTTATTTACATAAGAAATCTGTTTACGAAAAGCGATATATAAGATGAACGATAGTAAATTGATGTTATTTCTTTATATGCAATTTGTCAGTTGCCAAATTTACTTACAATTTTTCTTGTCGTTGTTTCCTGCAGTTTTTCATTGTATTTTTTATCTATAAACAAGTTGTGGCAGAAATACTTCTTTTCAGAGGTCTTTTATCTCATCATTTAATAATTCAATGTACTACACAATAAATTATATAAACAAAATAATTTCTACTCTCATTACGATTACAGCTTTGGTGCAGTATGGCCGAGGAAGCAGTTGTAGATTCAATTGCAGGACCATCGAAGAACCCTCAAAGGAAGCATATTGGCAGTAAGCAGAGGCTAAACTGAAGATATGGTTGAAGAATTTATTATAACTATAGATGCAGATTCATCGACAGATACATCAGATTTTGATTTTTCCTAATAAATTAATAAAATATGCATAACACTTAGAACACTCTGATTGCATCTTCATGCATTCCATACATTTAGTTAATGTGTTTTATATACAAATTAATTGTATCAGATGTGTTATCGAAGAAGAGGGTATGACGTATTAACTGGATAATATTGATAAAAATACACTTGAAGAATTTATCATAACAGCAAATACATAACCTTCGTCAGAGCACCATCATCAGAATCTGGTTCTAGTATCCGTTAATATCATTCGCGTAATAAATTGAAATTATTTGTTCACCGTTTTCACTCTACCCTTTGATTTATAAATCAAATTCATATGTTTATTTCATTTGCCATTTTATAGATACAATGCTAGCAGTAAAGAAATCTTTTTTATTAAATTTATTCCAGATATGAAGAGAAGAAAACTATATAAATTTGTAATATGTGCAGTTAAGAGATTGTTATAATTCATTAGTATATTTGGTATTTTATTGTACTCATTGATATGCATGCAATTATTTATTGACTGTACTGTTTAAATTAAAAATGTACATTACCTGTACTGCAGCCGGCGTACACTAGATAAGTATACTTGCAGTGCTGTTTTCTTTTCACCGAACAGCTCATCTAATTTCATCATTCACAATGACCAAATTCTATGCAAAATTTAAGGATATTGTGTTACCATGTACTCTGAAGCCACTCGATGGACTTAGATACAGTCCCGTTGAGACCATTATGTATTCATAATCAGCAACATTCTTCCCTGTTTGGCTTTATCTTGTATATATTGAGTTGCTTACTTTCAACCTTACAATTAAAATTGATGGAGATTATCAACAGAGAGATTACTTCATGACAAATGACTTGGTATATAACCATTCATGTTGAAGTTATATTTTCGATTCAAGTTTATCCATGGCAATATTGATATTTTAAAACTTGTCATATGGCATTTATGTTCTCTTCAATTAACCCCAAGTGCAATCTCATTTACCTTCTAACATAATTAAATAAGCTCCAACTATTTCGGTAAATGAAACAACGTAAGGATACATTTATATTTCAATTGATGTTACTTTTACTTTATTATTGCGGTATTATTTAACCAGGCCATATAGCATATTGCACACAAAATATGAAAAACTTTGCTATTTATTATACAAGATTTTCATAACTAAACTTTGATATTTACGATGTTGTTATTTTACAGTTTCATCGGTTAAATTTCACTAGTGTAATACAGCCGCCGATCGTAGCGCTACCTACTGCATTCTTAACGTGAATGAAGTTAGCGCAATCTGTTTTCCTCGACCTATTCACAAAATTTTGAACAAATTGAACAAAGATTTTCAAAGTTCGCCGCTTTATAAAATTATAGTGGTTTACCTTGCGTGCGGTTCCAACCTTAGTAATATTATGGAACAACTTAATTTGCAGCTGTTCATCAATTAGAAAAGAAAAGTAGAATGTCAGATTTCTCGGTAAGCTATTAAATAAAAGCATAGGTCTGCTTCAACATTCTCGGATTGACGGCTCGTTCCACTGTCCCGTGGTAACAAGTACCTTTCGTCATAATGATTCTGTGCTTAGTGTACCATTATAGTGATTATACTACATGATCATATAAATTTACCCTCTAGCAAACCACGAAATTATTAATTCAAAACATCTTGTTGGTGTAGTAGTGAATTAACATAGACAAATAGAATACACTTGTCATGTGTACTGTATTGGTTTATTGACACGAAAATGTTTATAATAAATCACAACATTTTCATTATCGAATCATACTTCAGAAATGGTATAAAATTAAAAGCTGGAGAATGGTAGTACTCGTTGCAACTATGTATAGATAAATTTTATAGATGAACGGGCAGAATTTCCAAATTTTCCAATAATATATGACAGTTCGCGGCAAGTTATTCAAGAAACAGTGGGAAAATTTCGTGAAACAACGTCTGTGTCCGAAAGGCATGTAGTGTTATACCATCAAAAGTATAACAGATGCTGAGGAACGAACAAGCTTTTCCATCAAGCGCAACTTTTATACGGGCCATGCCAGGCATTTCTGGAAAAAGATCTACAAAAGTTTCTATAGAAGTGTCATTGCGTGCAGGAGCTTTTACTCATTGATTATTTACCCAACCCGGCTTAATTTTTGTCAAAGGTTTTCAGATACGATGAGTAACAATGATGTTCTTGACAAATCCTTCTTCTCGGATGAAGCATGGTGTGACTTATCAGAATCTATAAATAAACAAATAATGAGCATCTGATCTAGTAAAAATTCACATGAAATTTTTGAGAGACGCTTCAATTCTCAAAAATAGGCGTTTGGCTTACTATTTGTCGTAGATGGATTATTGGCCCAATATTATTTAATGATACCATAAATACGGAACGATATCGTAATAATTTATTACAACCTTTCTTAAATCAATCACATGACGGCGAACTCCGCGAGGGATATTTTCAGCAAAATAATGTAACACCCCATACGACAAAGAAAACGATGGAATTATTTTGATGAATTCTTTAATGATCGGATAGTAGACTTTCCACCGTGATCTCCCTATTTGACAATTATGGATTGTTTCATATATCCCCACCTAAAAAATAGAATATTTACATATTCGTAGAATATTTACATATTTTCATAATTTAAGGAATGCCTTCAATGACATGAAACGAATAGTGGCGTTATGTATAGGAAATGAAGGAGACCACTTTGAACATTAATATAACCATTCTTTGTTATTATTAAACTTTTTATTTTTACAACTGAAACGTTTGTGTGTAGTTATTTATCAAAACGTCAAAACTTAATGTGACAACTGCTTATCAACGGTGTAACATGAACTGAACAACCTATACTTAGTGCTATCACTAGCGCCACAGAATAAGTTAATTTAGACGTTTTTAAAGTTATACTACCAACTTAAGTTTAAAGAAAAGAAATTTCATGGCTTGCTAGAGAGTAAATTTAATCGGTCGGTCATATGGTATACACTTTATGTTAACTCGTTGGTTATAGATTAAGTGTAATCCCTTTCCAGTCATGTAATTAGGTTTTTCCTGTTGGAAAATAAAGTTATATTATTACTATTATCAGTAAATTTTAGAAATGGTCACTGTCGTAACAACTGACATTTTAAACAATTCCCTTTTGAAAAGATTTTGACATCTGTCTAAAAATCTAAATTCCACCATCAACAAAATCACCTTATGTCATCGAAAAATCGAAATCCATCATCCTTGCAACGTACTCAAGACACTTCCTTCGAACAAATTTAAAATTCCGCGTACAAAATGGCGAGTCCATCTAAAGCCCTTAACGAGAATTTCGCTTACAACAGCATGTTAGCTAGAGCTTTAATCCAACTGATTCCGGCGCACGGTAAGTTGAATTGCATTTGTAAAGAGCTTTTGCGCCAAAGCAGATGAAACGTTTCGCAGAACGAGAGGTAGTCAGAGTTTGGCTGAATAAATTGCACGTCATGGATAGACACGTCGCGGAAATGAAGATCAGAAACGAATACATGTGGTTCTTGTTGTTGATGTTGCAAAATAAAAGGCTGCAGCCGCCATTCTCAAGAATCCCGCCAGGGGGCGAGCTTAGACCGTTGAATGAAGTTTTGGTAAGCAAATTTTAGATCAAATTTCAATCCATCGCATTCAATTCAGTCAAATGAAAAATCTATTTGAAAGTTATGAAGATCTTATTTATACGTGGAGTGAGTGTTTTTTTAGCAAATTGAATGAGGGGCCTTGTCACGGTTAATTTAACGAACACCATCAGTACAAACTGCATTCGTTGAGAACATCACTTATCAAGTAAACTGTACGATCTAAACACTAAATAAAAAATTGAACCAATACTTTTTGATAAAAAATTTTCCGATGCAGGTATACATTTAAATAAAAATTATGCGTTTAAAAAACCAAGGCGACATTGGAACAACATCCAGTAAGATGTTATTTAAAGCTGATAGATAATAATTCAACAATTTCTTTTCAAAATGTTTCATATAAACAGCTTCTAAATCACTTAAACTCTCCAATTGTTTGTTATAAGCGCTAGAAATAGCAGCGAAAGTACGGAAGCGCGAGAATACGCCCGAAATGCGCTGGAAATTTCAAGAAGGTATTAGCGGGTTACTATAAATACGGTTCGCGCGTAGAGAGGTCAGTTGTTATACAAATGTCGCATTGAACGCATCGCAATATAAATGCAGGATACAGATACAATCATCGTACACCTAAAAATTAATTTAGTTAGTGTTTTATATTTAACAGTTTGTAGTTCGTTATTCCTTTCGTAACAAACACTGTCAGGTGCGGACTAGGCGATATTTTACGTTAAAACAAATAGTGCGGAGCGAGATAGAGTACATTAATGGACTGGACTTAAAAGTAGGAGACCTCAAACACAAATTATAAGAGAGAGACGAAGATACTAGTGGAAGAAAAACCAGACTCCAGCAGCAGTTGAAAGTACAGCGATGGAAGCAATAGGCGAAGATCCAGAATATTATTTATTTGAAGTTGGTGATACCGCAGACGATTGGGGGAAATACATAGTCTGATAATTAAATAATGGAATAATGGAACTGATTAATGCATGCATCGATGTTTTGAAGTCGGGTTGTGGTATGTTTTTTAGCACCTGTATCACGGCTGCTTGAATGGCTGGAACATTATCATAAAAGTGTCCCTTCACTGCAGTTTTAATTTCGGGAACAGAAAATGATCGCACGGTGATAGATCAGGCAGATACGGTGGTTGGGCGATGAGACAAATTGTTGTTTAGTCAAAAACGCACGAACTTTAATGGCTTTGTGAGGTTTATCGTTTATAATAAAAGCAGCTGTTCTGCTGCTGCATATTCGGGTCTAACTCGAACAATTCTCAACCACAAACGGTGTAAAACTCCTAGATGGTATTCTGCACTAGCAGTTTTACCTTCTGGAACATATTCCTTGTGCACAATACCTTTTGAATTATAAAAAGTAATCAGCTTTGTCTTGATTCTTGACTTCTGATAGCGCAATTTTGGTAGTTTTGACTCGCCTTTGGACTTCCATTGGGTAGATTTGCGCTTACTTTCAGTGTCATACTTAAAGCACCAAGTCTCATCAGCCAGATGACAGAATGAAGAATTTAATATTTGCTGTTTGTTCATTTGTGATTTTACGACACGAGCACATAACCGTCTAATACACGGCGCTAAGTGTTCTATGATTTAAATTAACGTTCCGTTTTTTGATTGTCAGACTATGTACTTAGGACCACGAAGAAGAACCTCACAGAATATTCCAAAAGCACGGAAGAAAACTTTGTGGAGAATTCTAGAAGTACGAAGGAGCTTGTAGAGCATTCTAGAATCATAGAAGAGGATTTTGTGAAAAGTTTTAAAAGCGTGTTGGAGAAGCTCATAAGGAATCCTAGGAAGCTGAAAAAAAATTTCAGAAACCTGGAACAGAAATTTATAGAAAATTCTAGAAGTATGACAGAGAAGCTCGTAGAAAATTCCAGTAAAAAATATTAATGGGGAGTTCTACAAGCCTAAGAACTGAATTAGAACAAAATTCTTAACATTAAATGTATCGAAGAACGGTTTATGGTAAATTCCCGAGAAAAGAAGGTTATGGATTATTGTAGAAGCATGGAAGAGAAACTTTGGGAAAATTCTATAAACTTTGAAGAACTCCTCAAGATACTGAAAAAAGAATTACATTATAGACATGTGAATATAACTAAAGCACAACATCCAGAAGGTGCAGAAATACACAACGAAACTCTAACATACGCTCTCGAACGTGAGGCTGTCAAGCAATCCACGCAAGGCATGATTGAGTCTGAGCAGTAGGAAGCGATGTTGAAGAACTGACACCGTATGACGTTGAAAGAATCTTTGTCAAACATTTTGACAAAACATGATTAAAGAGACTTGAAGATCAATGCATCAAGGGAACCAAAAAGGGTCGACAAAAAGGGATATTCAAAGACCCACATTACTGACGCTCCGAAGGCAATTGTTAAGTCAATAATATGTCAACTCAATAGCTTTTTCAATGGAAAATCTCGAGATTTGCTACTAGATACCGGGGCAACAATGGCAACCCTTCGTCCTGAGACGGTAAACAAAAAGAAACAGATTTTCTCAACAAAATGGACATTACACGTGGCAACCAGGGAGTCTGCCGACGTACTGGGGAAGACTGTTGCCAACTTCTGGATTAGAAGTACATACACTATTCAAATATGATGTATTGGTGGCGAACATAGAGCAAGATATAATCCTTGGAATAAACATTATGAAAAGATATCGAATTAGATTTAGGTCTTCGAAACAAAATGTTGGAAATGAAGGAGGAAGGAGTCATCCTCATCAAACTGGTTCAGCATGTGTGGAGCTGGCGGAAGACACAGTGGTAGCACAACTCAGAGAATTTATTGCAAAGGCGACAGTGGATGGCGACTTTCCAGAACAGCAAATTGCAATCGTAGAATTAGCAACGGGTGACGTACAAATACCAGGAACATTGGCTCTAAAAGCAATAGTTACAACTAGAGAGGGAATCCCGATCCGACCGATGAATCTCAACAACTATCCATTGAAGCTGAGGGAAACAATGCTCGTAGGGAATTGCTCGGCCATTTCTTCAATCCTGCAGCAAGCACGCATGTTTACCGCGAAACCTCAGTCGCTTCTTAAGTGATTGTATAACTTAATTGGCATGACATGGCCAGGAGCGGACCAACGAACAACTCCAAGCTGTGAAAACCTAGGTTGGAAGTTATCAAGACGTTTTCCAAACGGAAAATTCTACAACAAGAGAAACTGCACCGAGAAATATTTTGTCGAAAAGTTTTTCTTCAAATTTTAGATCTTACATTTTACTAGATAAACGATGTTCGCAACGAATGTAGTTTGGACTGAG
The DNA here is from genome assembly GCA_023509865.1 of Trypoxylus dichotomus. Classification (NCBI taxonomy): domain Eukaryota; kingdom Metazoa; phylum Arthropoda; class Insecta; order Coleoptera; family Scarabaeidae; genus Trypoxylus; species Trypoxylus dichotomus. The sequence continues at coordinate 29,369,295 of CM042081.1, forward strand.
TGGTTCCTTTTCTTTACGATATTACTTCAAAAAGTTCGCTAAGTATGTTATTTTTATGTATTTTTCTGACTAAAATCGTTCTGATCCGAATAGACGAGTGTAGCTTTCCATGTCATTTGACCATGCTGTCGTTTACACTTGGGCCCGTTATACACGAAATGCCACCTAGTTTGTCCATAAGTCTAATCATTTAGGAGATATGAACAAATCTCTTAGTGAAAACGTTCTCCTTTAGGCACCGGACATTTATGAAGACGTCCTCATGACCACCGACGAACAAACCAGCGAATGGTTAGAAAATCCGTGCAACCTAGAGAGTAGTTGCAAGGAGATATTCACCTCCGAAGCACATGCTTATCCGTCCACTCATCCAGCGGAATTCTTGGAGAATCAGCCCAAACCCCGTAACGGTATTATCTGCTACGTTGCTGCCTTTAGTGACCACGATTAAAACAAGTCCGACGAAACAGTTTATTTTAAATTATTACAAGCGGATAAGTAATTAAAAAATATATATATTCGATATTGTGTCGTACTAAGGTTGATTTATAGACAGCAAGAAAACATAAATAAACATTGTAAATAAGTATCAAACCGCCGTAGAGTCATTTTCTTTAACATAGGCGAACGAACTTTTTCTCGTTCATAATTTACTTCAATACAAAATTAATAACGCGATTTTCCAATTTTTGTTAAACTTTTTCGTATACATCTACTTGATCCTAGACAAGATATTATCATCAAGAAACCGCCTACAAGAATTTGTGTCACTAAAATGCGGCGTAAAATATCATAAATACGCACAGGATTAATAAAAGAAAACTAACAATTCTACTGAACAGTATACGCACTGAAAGTAATTAATTTCCTTCACAATTAAATTCCAGATATTATTAACTCCCTCCAAAGTAAAGATCCACACCACCCTGGAGATAGATTCCATTTTCTTTTAAAGGAAAGGTCGCAGTACTTTTCCGATCTTGAGTTGCAAATAGACGTAGGCTAGAAACCAAACTTGCGAAACATATTCCAGTTTGCTTATCACAAAACTAAAGTAAAGCTTCTTTAGGAGCAGCGAATTATTACTATATTTACAGCAGCGCATGGTAAATCCCAAGCTTCTTGATGCCATTCTGCAAATGTAACTTACATGATTAGAGAAGCTCAAACTGGAATCGGAGTATATCCCAAGATCCTTAATACTCTCAACCTTCGTCAAGTCTTCACTTCCTATGGTATAGGTAGATTGTACATTGTTAATTTTGCGGTTGTATGAAATGTAGCAACATTTTCTAATATTGAGCTATAAATTAAATTTGTTACACGAATTAATTATAATTTTCAAATGTTGCTGCATTTGCAACACGTCATCCTAGTTCCCAATGAATAAATCTTCAACTCATCTGCATATGCCAGTACACAACATGTCAACGAAGAAAGCACGTCATTGGAGTACGAATCACAGTGGTCCCAAATTTGAGGTTTGGGGTACACCAGATGGCACAAAATTCTATTGATTTAATACCATTGTTGAATACATTGTTGATTCTATGCATGAAATAGGAATGCAGCAGTTGAAGCAAATCCGAACCAAATCCAAACGCAGGAAGTTTTAGAAGTAAGAACCCATGAGCAATGATGTCAAATGTACGGCTAAAATCGGTGTAAATCATATCGACTTGACCCCGGCCATCCAGTAGTCCAGACAAATGGACTGCGTTAGCATGACTAATAGTTACAATTGAACGTCTACGTACCAAACCGTATTGATAAGGAGATATAGACGCTTTTGTATTGTTGAATACGCATAAATAAAGGATATTTTCAAAAACTTTGGCGAAATTTGAAAGAATTGATATTGGTCTATAGTTCCCCATTCTACTTTTGTGGTCCTTCTTAAATATAGAATAAACTCTGGTTCGTTGCCAACACCAATAAAACTCAGTGGGCATACTGGCAAAAACATACTGGCAAAGGCATTCACAATGTCCCAGAAAATCACAATTCATTCCGATATGTAAACAATAGCAAACACTCAAAAACGGTTCCTGGAAAACAAGCTTATGTGCTGTGGTTATACTGTGGTTAGAGTAATTAATAAGGAAAGGTTCCCGGGTGTCAAATTTAGATCTTAATGAAACTTGGTAGGTAAGCAGAGTATGTTGAAACTTGAACATAAAAATAGGGTGAAATACCCCTTCGAAAACACATATTTTCAATTTTCTTGATTTAATTCTTGAACGGAAGTAGATAGAACAAAAATTTAAACGTAAATATTGTACCTTATCGAAAGGTCTCTCAGGACACGTGAATATGGTATATACAGGGTGTTGCATTTAACCGCCACCCTCTTATGCTAGAGCTGATTATAGTAATATGGGAAGCAATTAACGCAAGTTGTTCATCTTTAACATCCTTTGTTGATTTTAAAGCATTTTCAATTATACAGGGTGCTCCAAATGTGATATTAACATAAGAACTTATATTTTATGGTACGCACATACTACATATACCTACATCAGAAAAGGTAAACAGTTACTCTATACAATCCCACTTCATACAGTTTAGATAGTTCAATTTGCTTCGCATTAATTAAATTACATTAATTAATTAAATTTAAATTATTGAAGTACACAACTACGATCATCAATTGATGTATGAGATGCACCTGTTGTTAGTCTAACTGGATATAAGTAATACATTATAGTAAATATTCAAAAATATCACATTTCTTTAAAATGAAATATCTACAAACCACATCCTATTATTTGAAAACTCATAGTTAAGGTAATTATCTAATTATATCAATTTGTTTGCGCATGCCTGGTATAAGTCTGGTTATATAGAGAATGAATTTTGCCTTTTCAAACTAAGATCTTCCGTTTCCTCCTCGTTGCTTTCAATGTGATAGTCTTGCATTCATTCACTTTTTGACGACTGTCATTACAGTACCAAATCATAAGTACATAATTTAAATATGCATTAAAATAAATACTTTATTCATTATTATTAATACTGCACTCAGAGAAGTGCTTTCTTGCATAAGGAAATTAGATTTCCTCGCAAAAGTTTGTCTCTATTCAAGTAAATAGTTTTTCTTCAAGACTAAAAAAATATTTAATATAAGAAAATAATATTTTTGAAATTATACTTACACCAAATAAATATTTTCTTAGAGTTAGAAAATCAAATAAATGCAAGGCAAATAAATGCTTTTTCGAAGTAAATCATTTAGTCTTAAGTTAAGAAAATGTTAATGAAATTGTAGTTTACATATAGGTTTATCACAGTAGTTATTGCCTTCGCTATTGGTTTAGTGGTTAAGTCATATGGAATACGAAAATGGAGAGCAAGCATAAATCGAGTTTGATCCTCGATATGATGGTTTCACTAATGAAAAAGTATAGGCAATATACGTCCAGCACGAATCATCGAATCTATGGATTAATTGGTAAAAAATATACTCAGCCCTTCTCGGGCTATACCCTGAAGTCGGACATTGAGTGCATTGATTCAGAAACGGCCACACTTATCCGTACCTTCATCCACCATGACATAAATAAGATTATTCCCTACCAATTGTTGAAGTTCTGCCATTGTTTGCTGGTAACAAGATGTGACATAATTTTTTGGTAAGGTGCTTTCGTCAGGTATTTTATATTTGCAATATTCTTGCAGAAATGATTTCAAATTAACATTGTTTAATCTTGCCAATGATATGTTAGACGAAATTAATGCGTTACACAGATCCGTATTATATTCTTCTTGTTCTGAGTTTCGTGAAGTTGATGCTACACATTGATATATAGATTGCTGCACACATGCGGATCGCTTTAATTTTTCACATATTCCAATATGCGATGGAGTTTTAGCGTGTTGATCAATCAGGTATTTTCTCTCATAAGACACCTTCAACAACAATTGTCATTTTATATCAAAAGTTAAGGATTTTAAAAACAATTGTAAAGTTATTACTAAAATTAAACTTACCAGTTTACTGCAGGCTCGACAAAATATTTTGTCGCCATCCTTTACCAGTTCAGGATACGGCTTAATCCATAAAGAAATTTTGTTCGCTATACTCATTGTATGTACGCAGAGTATTTTAAAACGTAACACAAGTACATGCTGTTTCGCTCAAAGATATTCAATGAATGAATAGTTTATTTGGGAATTAATAATAATAAAACGTATTTACCACATCCCATCTGCTAGGCGAAACTAAACACGTGCAGTTCTTGGAAAAAGTATAAGAGAAACCGATGTAGGAGATTTACCGTTCTGAGAATTGTCCGTTGTCGATCTACATTACGAATTACTAAGAATTTTTACTAATAGAAAGGATAAGAAAAAGCCTAAATATGCAATATATGCACCTTTTGTAAAAATATGCATAGAAATGCGTAAATATGCAATATATACAATCACGAATTAGCGCTAATTAACTTCAATTAGTGTAATACGTCTACATATAGACTTCAATTAAAGATATGCAAAAAATAAAATATATGCACTTTGCATATAATCCTGTCTCTATTAATAACTAACATAATTGTTAATGAAAATATGGAAATTATCGATAGCGTTCACATTACTGTATTTTCTAAATTTTTCAACAGCGAAGCTTTTAATTGTATTTTAATGTCCTTCCTCTATCGTTTGGTTGGGTATATCAGCCGGTACGTAGTTCGTGCAATAAATTAGTTTAATGACGCAACACTTTTACTCTAACACCGTTTATTTTCAACAATAGTCAATGTTGATCTTTCAATATTGTAATTTACCTTGAGCAAATATTTTTTTAAATGATTTAGAGATCTAGATGATAATTCGGCGAAACATAATTTCTTCAATTTGTTAACCGGAATGAACAGGTGACCACCAAAAAAGAGGAACCACGATTTTCGTAATATTCATCAAGACTTGGCGTACACATTATACAGAAGAAAAAATCAATTTTATACACTCCGATTGAAATTATTTTTTGCACTGCAGCGTAGAATACATTCTGACTACTTAGTCATTATTTTCGCGAGATAACCTCTAACACAGAGAATACAGTATGCAAATTGATATTTTACGCTCGTTGATTTACAGCCAGGTATAAAATTTTTTAACCGCGATGTTTTCGTTGATTTAAAACAAAAGGGGGATTATAAGAATGCTCAATGTATCTACAAAGAAGAAATAAGTTGCAGTTTTGGGTTGCACCGCTTTTAACAAAGTATATTGTTAATAATTGTCCCAAGAATAGTGTTGTGCATTTTTGAATTTTAAAAAGGAGTATAAATGAATAAATTAATCCTATTTTTGAAATAGTAAAGTCCGATAGACTACCTTCCAGAGTAAGAATGTTGGAAGAGAAGAAGCAGTTGATACGTATGTTAGGCAAAAAAGACTGATGTCCGAAAAACTTCAATATAAACTCTCCCTCAGCAAACTGGGTTGTCATACAATTTTGTAAAAAGATCTGCAATCATTTTTGTATCAAAAATTGACCTCCATCAGCCGAAGTAGGATTTTTTCACCTTTATGTTATTAATTATATTAGTTGAGAAGACGGATATGTACGAGGGCGACCTGAAATGTTCCCGGAATCGACAAGAAAAATGCAGTATTGGTGTGTTCTTTATTTTTATTTTTCTATGTAGTTTCATCGAAGATCAATACGCTTTTTTAAACAGTGCTCCAGTCTCTTCAAGCCGTCGGAAAAGTGCGATGTTTCGAGGTCTACAAAATAACCATGCATAGCGGCGATGAGCTTCTCATTTGAGGCAAATCTCTTTCCTGCCAATGATTTTTTCAGGTTTGGGAATAGGACAAAGTCACCGGGGGCTAGGTCTGGTGAATATGGAGGACGAGCGACTAATTCCTAGCGCAACTCATTCAATTTGGACATGACGATGCGGGATGAATGAGCCGCTGCATTGTCGTGGTAGAAAAGCACTTTTTCCGCTGCAAACTACGCCGTTTCTCCTTCAACACTGCATCGAGGCGGATCAATAAATCGCTGTAGTATTGGCCCGTGATCGTCCTTTCCTTGTGCAGATAGTCGATGTGGATCACACCTTGGGAATCCCAAGAAATGGTGGCCATGACCTTTCCAGCCGACGGAACCGCCTTTGCTTTCTTCAGAGCCGATTCGTCCGGAAAAATCCACTGTTTCAAGTGTTTCCTGGCCTCCAGTATGTAGTGGTTGATCCAAGTCTCATTCACGGTTACGAAACGCATGAAGAAATTCCTTGGATTGCGTTGGATCCTGGCCAGACACTCCTCTGAAACGGTCACCTGATTTCGTTGTCTGCTCCGGTCCGCCGAAAGTTTTTTCATACCCAAAATTTTATGTAGGATATGGCCAACGTGTTCTTCTGAGATGTCAACCATTTCATCGTTGGTAGCGGTTTTTGCGTGTACTTGTGCTTGTACGGCCACGTTTGAATTCACTCACCCCTAACCTCTAGCAAGATATTTCGAATTTTCGTGGCCATTTTCCCAGCCATCCGGAAGTGTTCTATCACTGCACGAAATTCGATTTTATCAATTTTTGCGAAACCGCCTGACTTGCTACACAATACACACTCTTAACCAACATCTATTAAGAGTAGACGTGTCAAATTTTGACAGTTGCCATAAAAAAAGTTGCTCTTGCCGACCAATGAATCCACTTCAACCTTCGCGCGCCATCTCTCGCCGATTCCGGAAACATTTCGCCCTCGTAGAGAGTGTGGATGTAGACGAGTATCTAAGAATACAGTTGTTCAAAAAATGGGATTCCAAAAATGATCAATCCACGTAAGGTCCATGAGAACTGTTTTGAAAGTTATATAGGGCGTTTGTTATTTGTTATCAAAATGATGTAAGTTATCGATGGAAGCAACATCCGACGAATAAATAGTAGCCATATTTTTGTAACAAAGGAAAAGTGAAATGAGATAAAGAAGTAACATACATATATACAGTTCGTCACACTTGGGATTAGTAATTGATATTGGTTAGTTGTGTAGCAGACCTGTAGAGTTGAAAATAGTTCGCCATAAATATTATAGATATAATTCATTCATTCATGGTAATGTTCGAAGTTGTCAGTAATAATAATGGAACATCTAAAAGTACCTACGAAATCGAATTGAACGACATAGCAAAAGATGTCTTTCTTGATGCTCAAAGAGAAACATCGTTTTTGCTAATAACTAATAGAACCTTACAAATTTTTGAACCACACAGACTACATTCCGTAGAATTTGTAGATGATTTATTTACGCCCGTCTAGGAAGAAGTATTAGAAAAGTGGAAAGTAAAGACGCCTTGCGTTGAATACGCGTTTTCATGTATGCAGCAATTGTATAGTTAAATTGAGAAGTAATACTGTGACACAGCAACAGTTTGTTCCTGCTTGTACTATTGTATAGTATAATCCCATTTCTTATTTTTTTTTTTTTAGAAGAAGTAATACGAGTTCAAACAAGTAAATGTTCGGACAAACAAAAAATTAAAAACGTTAATTTACACAAACTAAATTATTTATAATAAATATTTTAGTGGTTTCTTTTCTATACACATTGAAATAAATTGTGAGCGAATAAACAAACAAAAATATTGCATAATATCGTGACAACAAACTGTTCGGATTTATCTAGTTACCGTGTATAAAATAAATAACTTTGATATTTACTTATCATAAGTTTGCAATTATTTGACAGTTACTTGTTAGATACCGTTTTGCCAAAAATTTAATCAAAACAGCCAGAGAAAGTGTGACTAATGTTAGAATTTGTGAAATGCTAATCACTAAATCTTCCCTGGGTACAAAAAATACGTAAAATTGCGGATGAATTAGAGGCGACTAAGTCAACAATTGGGGACATACTTAGGCACTAACGTGACAGTGGAAGTATCCAATGCAAAGGCAAAAGTTCGGGTAGACCGGAAATAGTGTCTAAAAGGAATCGACGATTACTAGTAGAAATTTGCAAACTGGGTCGTTGTAAAGTGGATACACAAATCTCATCGAAACTTTTTATTAAATTCATGATTTCTCATTACTCGTAATGTTTGATTCTAAATTTGACATGTGCGTGGAAGACTTTCGTAAACGGTTTATTAGAACTTAAAATGAAGCATTTGACAGAGATTGCCTCAAAAGGACAGTAAAATTTCATAAAGATATTATGATCTGGGGGTGCATGCCCGCAGTGCGTCTAGGAAGGTGTGAAGTGGTGGAACGTACAATTAATGCGGCAAAATATCAAGAAATTTTAAAAAATAGTCTTGTGCCAAGCGCGAAAGATCTTTACCCGGATATGAGTTTCATATTTCAACAGGACGGTGCTGCATTCCATACGGCTAAAAGCACAAAGAAATTGTTCGGGGACAATAACTTCTCTCATGGCCTTGGAAGAGTCCGGACCTTAATATTATCGAGACATTGTAGCATAAAATGAAACAAAAATTTTAGGCATTCTTCAAAGCAATTTTTCGAGACAATACGCGTCAATTTGTTACCATGCGTTCTGTAAATATTCCCATATGTTTTGGGTGTTCTGAGGTTGTCGCTGTCTAACCCTTCGATCGAGCTCATCTCATAAGAACTCTATGAGGGATAAATCCGGACTTTGAGGAGGCCAAACCATTAATTTTAGTTTATTTCTTGCTGCTATCTCCTCTAAAAAGTTTTACATATTCGAGCCGTATGTTTGGAGTCATCGTCTTGCTGGAACGCAAACTGTTCACCAACAAGACGGCTTCACACGGAATAGCATGATTTTGCAAAATGTCAATACTCCTCTTTCTGCATTTTACCACTAATTTTCACTAAATCATTCGTAGTTGTTCCAGCAAAACAATCCCATACCATAACACTACTATCTCCGTGTTTCACGGACTGTACTAAGCAGGCCTCACTAGCTCTTTTCTCTGGTCGACCACGAACAAAAACTCTCCGTCCCGTATCAAATAACTGAAATTTGGACTCGTCAGTGCATAGGGCTTCGTTCCAATTACTCAGTGACCAGTTTGCACGCTCTCTTGCCCATGTTAATCGTTTCTCTTTACCCACGCGTTTAAAAAATGGTTTTTTGCAGCCGATACATCCCCTTAAACCCGCTGTCAATAATCATCTCTTGACTGTGGTAACAGAAATATTTGTTCGTCGTTGTCGCGCTGCAATATCCGAAGCTGTTAGACATCGACCTCGTTTCGAAGTCGTTACTATAAATCTATCTTCAGCTCCAGAAGTCACTTGTGGCCGCCCACTCCGTCCTTTATTACGATTTTGTCCTGTCTCGCTTCTCCTGGCCAATATGTAATGCACATCTTTCGGTGAAATTCCTAACTGCAGAACAAATTCTCTCTCGGTGCATCCTTCGTCGCCAAGAGTACAAATATTACTACTTTATTCTACAGTCAACTGTCTGCGTTTTGGAATTTTTGTGCTCAATACTTTAATATATAATGAGGATTAACGATTTCACGATATTTCTATCAGTTGTATTATTTTAAAAAAAATTCACCTTGCTTCGAAACTTACGGATGGTAGTGCATAGGCATGAAATGTGATTTGAGCTCACATTGCGCTCGGGGTGTAGTGGCTGCACATTCTGGTTACGGAGAGGGTCGTGAGTTCAAATCCTACTTTGACTGATATTTTCTCAAAAATTTGAAACATTGATTAAATGCAAGAAAACCGTAATTTTATCATTACTAGCACCAACTGGAATTTCATATTAATAGTAATATTGATTTAAGAAAAGAAGTATTTTAGCGATGGTTAACCAATGTGTATTTACCAAATACGGGAGCTTATAGCATTCTGTTTTTCGACTTTTGAACAGGTCATTGCACTGCTGTATTCACAAACAGTACACCATCCAACAAACATGTGAAAATATTAACGATACCAAGGAAAACTACATCATTGATACAACACTTTATATATGGTTTCCGCATATGGAAAAATTGTAAGAAAATTTTCTGATCTTGCACTCCTTCATGATTATTGTATTATATAAACCCAATAACATCATCAATTTAGAATCTCTTACTCAAAATCAACTATATAAACACGGATACCTCGACTAAAGACCAAGTGAAATTGAGAATCCAATGAGTTTTGCTTTCTCACATCAAGATTTTCTGCATTCTCCTCGTTGTTCCATATACAGTAGCCATGTCATCACACGATATGTACACTGTAACAAATTCATGCGTTTTCAAAATTTCTTTAAGGAGTTTCATCACCATACAGAGCAATATTGTATGTTTAAATATAATATATTTTATATTGGTAGATGTTTAATGTGTAATGTAGTTATCAATAAAAATATTGATGTTATTTTTTAAAATTAATTCCAACGCTGCAAGTGCAGATCTGTTAGACAATCAACCAATCCCTAATTCCTATTACCTATTATACGAATACGTTTGCCTATCGAAAAAAATGTCTGTAAGAATATTGATATATTTAACTTTTTGTTCTTATCTGTTTAATATAACTCATTCAAATAAATAATTTTTGTCTTAAAGCTTTTTCTCAATTTTAAAAAATTCATTTCATGCACTCAGAGTGTATTTTTCCCAAAGTTTCATATTTTTTTGGATTGCCGCGTTCGAAATCGTCTCTTGTTAGAACAAGATTAATCTTTATAATGCCTTACACTTCCAAATAATCACGCTGTATATTAATTCCACACATGCGACAAAGCTCCATTCACTACTGATATCTATGAATGGTAACGTATTCGACGAACAACCAAAAAATCTTAACGTATTTCTATCCACAACTGTAAGATTTCAAATCGATTTTGAACGTTGCATCACTTTTATCTAAACGCTTACTGAAAAAAACAATAAAAAAGCGGTCATGCATACTAAAACTAATCGCCTACAAAACGCAGATAGCTGCTGAAAAGATTTCTACTTTAGATCTTGCGAACTTAATGAAGCAAAGCGTTACGTGCAATAATTATACTAGTAGCGTGGAGTTAAATGTACGTTGTCATTGTGATATCTTTCATTCACTGCTGATTGGCCTACGGATAAAGTCTACCGCGTCTTTCGAGTCCGTTCTTAGTGGTGTCGCGTTTCATTTTCTTTTCTCAAACTGATTGATTGATTTTCAATTAAGTGCATAAAAAAAAAACGAAATGAAGAAAAAACTAAAAATTACCGACCAGATCATCCTGGCTATGAGTAATGAGAAGAAAGCCAACGAAAATGGACAAAGCGCAGGTGAGAATGACAAATCAAGTTTCTTAGCCTTCGATGAATCACTTTATTGCAAAAAAAAACTATTCTAAACGAAAAAAATAACAAAACTTTCAGAATTAACAGAAGTAAATTTTGAAACGGCCATTTCCGCTACTGGATTTGGTAAATTTAACTTCCTATTGTTGGCATTAAGCGTCCCGTGCGCTTGGGCATCTATGATGGACACCTCCTCTATGTCGTACGTCGTTCCAGCAGCTCACTGCGATCTCGATTTAAGTTTACAACAAAGAGGGATGTTGAATGCGATCACCTACTTAGGTTAGTTCGAATAAAATTAAAAAAATAAAAATAATTGAGATTTTTATTCTCGCAAATTAGCAGAAGCAACTGTTTACACGAGAATTATTTAAATACCCTATTCACATTTGTTTTTAATTTACTATCAATTACAGGTATGATAACCAGTGCACTAGGTTGGGGATTTTTAGCAGACACCCTAGGTCGAAAAAAGATCCTTATTTCCGGCTACTTAACAGACGCTATATGTGTCGCAATCGCCGGATTGGCACAAAGTTACGAAATGCTTTTGACAGCTAAATTTTTTACGGGTCTAATGTAAGTTTATTTCGGAAAATCGAAAACAAAACATGTAATTCCTCTGGAAATTTAGAATGAACGGTCCTTTCGCCGCATTAACCACGGCCTTGTCCGAATTTCATTGCGCTAAATACCGTACAAGAGTAGTGATGGTGTTAGGGATTATGTACAGCCTAGGACAGTTGGTAATACCGGCACTAGCTTGGTTAATAATACCGAGAAATTTAGATTTTGTCGAATTCAACGGAAATCTAAGTAAATAAAAATGTATTTGAATAATTTTTACTCAATCTGTATAATACGTTTTGCAGAATTACATTCATGGAATTTCTTCATCCTGATTTGCGCGATACCAAGCCTGATCGCGGCTGTCGGGCATTGTTTTTTGCCGGAAAGTCCAAAATTTCTAATGACTGTCGGAAAAAACGATGAAGCACTTAGAGTCTTCAAGAAAGTTTATAGTTGCAATACAGGGAACGATCCTGATACATTTCCGGTACCTTCTTTATTTTAGGTATCTGATTCTTTTAAATTTAACTCACATCTATTTATAGATCAAATCTTTAATCGATGAAACTAAGCTAAACACAGGTGGCAAACATGGCGGAGCAGTTACTGCCAACAGGACAAAAATTCAAGCACTAAAGGAAGGTTGGCAACAGATTGCACCTATGTTCTTTCCGCCACATTTATGGAAGATATCATTAGCTGCTATGATACAATGCGGGCTTATGTTAGGGTAATTATTTTAATTCTTTTAACATCGTTATCAATCTATATTGGATCAATACCACCAACGTAATTAATATTTAAAATTAACATTTAAGCACGAACACATTAAGATTATGGTTACCGCAGATATTTACAACGATGAACGATTACCAACTTTCACACATAAATGAAACCGCTAGCTTATGTACGATGCTAGAGACGATTACACCAACGGCCAACGTTACGACGTTAACAACGGAGTGTATTGTGGTAAATAGATAGGATTTTTAGCACTTTTTAGTAGATCAGATTTAATCAACTACTATTTTTAGAATGATGTCAGCGATTCTGTTTACATCAACTCGATGATAGTATCCGCGACGTCGGTCGTTGGATATCTAGTAATCAGTGCTACCGTCAATAAGTTAGGAAAGAAACCAACTTTAAGTAAGTTAACAATTAATTTCTTAAAAATCAAATATAAATCATTTGTATTCGTAGTTGTTCTGAGTGTTTTAAGTGGAATCGCGTCCTTATGCTTCTATTTCGCTCAAAATTCAGCGACCGTAGTCGCCCTGTCGGCGATAAATGTAACTTTCCTAGGTATCTGCCTTAACCTTGAATTGGCGGTCGTTGTCGATATGTTCCCCACAACTTTAAGGTTGGTAATCGTTTGAAATCAGAAGAGATATTACCGTATTATTCGTCGCTAATTTCAGGGCTATAGCCGTCTCTATTACTTTGATGATCGGCAGAAGCGGTGCAATGTTTGGCAACGTAGTATTTCCCTATTTGTTGGCATTGGGTTGCATGCCACCTTTCCTCTTAGTTGGCGCTGTTGTATTGAGCTGTACAGGGTTGGAAACGCTTTTACCAAAAACCGATTTGAAGGCTTTGGAGTGAAGCAAGTAGAAAGAATAATATGATAAGTTTTTATAAATATTAATGAATTGTGATATTTTTTAAAGTAATGTAATAATGATATTTATAATAAAATATGAAGATCAAAGTATCCGACATTTTACATGTGATTTGAATATCTCTTCTAGAGGAATTCCCACTAGCCCTTGCAATGTAGAAAATGACGATAAATGCGAAGACAATACGACTAAGAATCTTCCAACAACTAACAAACTGCGTTGAACTGAGTCCAAGAATATCTACTATCCAATTACTAACTTAATTAGTGATCATACCATAGTTATTTTTATTTAGATTTATTTATACTGTACTTACTTTATATTTATGGAGAATTGGAAAATATATTCAAACCTCGAAAAACATTTATAAAGAGTGGCTTAGTAATGCTGACGTCAGGACATTATCCGCGATAAGACTGTATGAAGAGAGTTAAGGTTACAGGTGTACACATGTTAAATTCGATATGAAAAAATACGTATTTATTGCTAATATATTACTCCTTGGTAATGTTAATTCTTCCAATACAACTTATTATATTAAATTTATCTCTCACACTCCCTATAGATAAGAGAAAATACATTTCGACAGAGTTCTTTCAAATACTTAGAGCTTCCTGAATAAATTTCAAGATAATAACGTATAGTAATCGTTTTAATGCTTAAAATTCACTTAGATATTTTAAATGGAGGTCATTACACAAGAGCTAGAAAAAGTTTCTTAAACTTTTATAATATGCAAGTTTTATAGTAAACAAGAGTTTATCCAGCTTCTAGTAATGAAGACAAATGCCAATTGGAAAACTAGAAGCCATTTCTAATGCTTTACAACTTTGGAGAAATCTTTGAAAATGTTATTTACTCGTGCATTTTCCACAATACAATGGCTTTCATTTTCCCATACCAACATGGATTTGTCACAGATTATTACATTTTCAAGATTTTCAGAATACTAATATTTAGAACGACATTTTTCAAACCGATATAACTAATGATGAATTATTAAGAGGTAATGTCATCGTTTACAGAGGAACAAACAAGCAATAAGGAAGAAGGCCGAAAAGAAGGGGTTCCACATGAGAAAGGCGTACCTCATTAAAAAAATCATTGTTTTTACCTGTACATCAAATACAATACAGAATACATTTTAAAATAGCTTCAAAAAACAAAACTCATTCATATGTACAATATCTAAGTAAAAAAAAACAATACGCACATCAGGTGACTAATTATTCATCTCAAAAAAGTAAAAATAAAATATTATTTCTAGCTATTGCGTTTGTATATTTACAAAAGGGATCAACAATTTATTCGAGAAACGGAGATAACCTTGTCTATCTTCTGATGAAACAACACGCTAATTCTAAATGGTAAGCAGATTTCACCATGTTGTTATCAGAAGAGAGTAAATTGAAATTTTCCTCGCATCTAGTGACTCCAAAAAATATATACTATCTGCTAGTTATACACTGGTACTTTGTGCAACGAAACGGTATCTGAAATTGCATTAACTCTAAGCACAACTTGCATGGTTCAATGTCGTTTTTTTGAAAATCATGACGAAGAGGACGATATTCACCGTTTCAAGTATAAACGGCAAATATAATCTAGAAGATGCAAGAAGAAACGAAGGTAACATGCAACTATTCTATTCTAAGACGACGTACTCTAAATCTACCGTTATTAACTTGCAGATTCAACAGAAGCTACATTCGAAACGGCTATTTCAGCTACCGGTTTCGGCAAATTCAACTATTTCATCCTCGTTCTAAGCATTCCTTGTGGCTGCGCGTCCATGATGGCTACAACATCTATGTCTTATGTCGCACCAGCGGCACATTGCGATCTTGATTTGAATTTGCAGCAAAGAGGAATGCTGAACGCAATCACTTATATAGGTATTTGATTTATTGTTTATTCGTCGTGTTTTAAAGTTCTAAATACTGATAAACTTTTATTGCTCAAAATTGCAGTTTGTTATACAATTTATAGTATTACTATAAGATTATTAGTATATATACAAAACGTAAATATTAGATTTTTTTTTTTATTTGTAACTGCATAACATTACTTTATTTTAAAAATGTTCTATTAATTTTTATATTAATGTTGATACAGATTACCAGAATTCATACTGGTTATTAATAGCTTTTCAATGTTGACATATCAATGAGTATTGTGTAAATAACTTTTGGTTAGAAGTTAGGCCAAAATTGTCCTAACATGATATTGATTATTAAGATATTTTATTACTAGACAAAAACTTTTATTAACGCCTCTGTCAGTGAATTCATCCACAAGAGGACAAAATTTATATCTTCGAGGATGTATACACTACCGTCCGTTCGGACACGTAAATAAATTTTTACTAAAAACGAGAAAATATTCAAACTCATTTTTCCAAAACTTAAAATTTTTATTGCATTTTATTAATAGCGATTAAAAGTATTAAAGCAAAAGTAATTCTAAAGGAAATAAATACAAACTTTTTAAACATTCCGTTCATCAAAGGAACTTCCTTTTGCACGAAGAACTGCTTTCACAATCCGAAGCATCCACTCCGCTACTTTTTCAAGGACTCTATTTGGCACATTAGTCCATTCCTCTTGTAAAATGTTCCACAGGTGGCCTACGGAGGTAGGGCATACTTTTCCGACCCTCCTCTCCCATTCATCCCATAGCAGCTCGATGGCGTTTATGTAGATCGGGATTTTGCGGTGGCCATGTCATTATTTGTAAAGTGCCATTATCTTGTACTTCATTTGAGAAATTTTTGCATATCACTGCTGTGATTGGAGTCGTTGTCCTGCATGAATACAACATTTTCGTTGATTAGACGTTGCCCCGAAGGTGTTGCATTTTCTTGTAGTATTTCTAAATAACCCTCTTTTCGCAAAATACTTTCGATTCGATTTAAGTTTCGTGTACTGGAGTAGGAAAAACAACCCCAAACAAGCACAGAACTTCTTCCTTGCTTGACAGTTGGCTCTACACAATTATGGAACGTTCTTTGGCCTTTCGTTCTTCTTACAAAAACGCGCCTTGATTATCCGAACACCTTAAACTTTGACCCATCAGTCCATAGCACCCCTTTCTAATCATCCACTGTTCAATGTCTATGTGTTTCCCCGTCGAAGTATTTTATATACTTATCGTCAGCGTGAGTTGTTATTCTTATACGACCTATACGTGCCCGATCTCTTAAACTGCCCGTGCGTTAATGTCTTCGAATGATATCTAGAGACCAGAGTATATGCAAAGTGCATATATTTAATTGGATTTACTTATTATATTTTACTTCTATTTGTAGATGTCTTACACTGATTAATGTTAATTAACGCTAATTAACTGTAATCAGTGTAAGACATCTACATATAGACGTAAAATATAATAAATAAATAAAATAAAATATATGCACTTTGCATATAGTCCGGTCTCTAGATATCACTAACATGTATTTTTTTCTGAAATTTGACGCACTGAATAACCTTCTTGATGAAAAGCAACAATTACAGAGCGCTTTTCTAAACTTGTCGGTTTTATTCTCAGCATTTTAATAGCATTAATCAGGTTAACACAAAAAGATATGCTCTGAACACTAACGCAGGCACAAGCCGGTTTATTTAGAAACTAAAGCATTGATCAATACACAATACATACAAATAGTATTGTAAATTTATTACCTGCAATATTGTCCTACAAATAATCCTATTTGTGGCGATGAGGATTATTCTGAAAATTACTATTCTTATTGGCTCATAAAATATAATAGGATTTAATCATTCTCTAATCGATATTCTTGGAAGTTTGCCTGTATAATTAATAAACAATAAATTTCATAAAGGAGCCAATATAAATGTTATTTAAGTATACTTATATCAAAGCAATTATATTATCTTTTAGTAGAATTTACATTTTACTGGGTGCCGAACTAATATGAACGGTAGTGTAGACGTTTACTTTAAAGTCCTCACAATTTCATTAACCCCTAGGTATGTAGTTGGTTACAATTGCAAAATCAAAAAAAAAATCGAACTACTAAAATTAAACCATTTTGAATACACAACACACATACCAAACTTTGGCAACTATCATCTGACGTAATTTAGTTGTGAGGTTAATCTTATTTATTGAAAAATCTTTTAAATAAAAGACAGTATTTACAAAAATGCGTTTATTGCAAAAAAAAACTACATTAAAGGAGATGCTCGAAATGTTGCCTTCTTGCATCAATGCATCCACGAAGTGTGCGTCTCATGTTTTCAAATGCGTTTGACAAATGTTCAAGAGTTATATTACTACAAAATTCTATAACACTATTACAAAGTTCTTCAATAATATGTTGTGGTATTCTTCGTGTGTGGAAAAGTGAAATAATCTGGAATTGTGAGACCTGGAGACCTTGGAGGAAAATTGACTATTCGACTATCAGAGAACCGTTCCAAATGAACAAGTCTTTGTTCAGCTGTATGTGCTAGAGTATTATCGTGTTGGAAATAACCTTCTGTAATTTCATTATCATTTAACTAGTTAATAAAGGGTTCCAATACCTCATTTCAATATCTTTCCGCATTTATCCGTTAAAAAATATGGGCCCAATGATTCCTTGCTTTGACACAGCCAACCAAACACAAATTCATGAGGATTTTCTGATAACCATAGTCTCATATTTTGCTTGTTTAAGCGTCCCGAGACATGAAATCAGGCCTCGTCAGTAAAGAAACATTTATTAAGAATCATTAGTTTTCAAGTTATTCAAGAACCATTGGCAGTACTCGTTTCTTCAATTACAATCAACAGGACCGAGTTCATGAACAGTTTAGAAGAATAGTGTGGCGTGTTCCAATTAATAATTGAACTTTCTGTGACAGTTTTGCAATGAATTTCTTTGGTGAGTTTCCCATTCGATGTCAAACATCTTCAATACAATCTGCAGTTCTTTTTTTTTGATACTTCGCCCCCGGATTTACGAAGTACTGTCCCCGTTTCACGAAATCTCATAACGCAACCATGAATTTGTGTAACCAGCTGTTAATACGTAACTACAAAATCAGGGAACTGTTGGCGTAAATCCGGTATACATTTACTGTCCATTTACTAATCTACAAGTTTTAAAACAGCTTTTAACAAGAAAAACTTTGTACTGTTTTTCTAACATATATAATATATATAATCAATAGTACCCTTTTACCCATTGGGTGTCGGGTTAGATTAAATTTGTTTCCTAGCATTTCACAAATTTATTCCAGTCCTCTCTGTTCATTGCAATTTTCCGAGCTTCATTCCAAGTTTTTCCTTTCTTATCTAAAATTTTGCCTATTTCTTTATTCCAGCTCTCTTGTTCTTTTTCTATGTGACTTTGCTTTCCAGACCTCCTTAACCGGAATTGTATTGCCCATCCTTTGTAGATGTCCCCACCACGCTAATTGTCTTAGTTCTACATAACTTTCTATTGATTTCGTTTGTAGCTCTCTGCTGATTTGTTCGTTCCTTATCCTGTCTCTCCTGCTTACATTTTTCACTCTTCTATATTTCATCTCCATGGCTTGGACCCTACATTTTTCCTGTCGATTGAGTACCCAAGTTTCACATCCAAATGTGAGAATTGGTCTGAAAATTGTTCTGTAAATCGTCATTTTTGTCTGCTTGGTTACTTCTTTTCTGTTCATAAATCCTGAGTTCATAGCATAGTATACCTTGTTGGCTTTCTGTATTCTGTTATTAAGTTCTTCTTCTTGTCTTTCTTTCTCGTGTATTGTAATACCCAAGTACCGGGAATCTCTAACTTGTATTTCTATTTCTCCAAGTTTAATGTATACACATTTCCTCTTTTGATATAACCATTACTTTAGTTTTGTTTGTATTAATTTTCATTCCATACTCAGCGAGTGTGTTGTTTCAAACGTTTATGTTGTGCTGGAGAGCCTTTTCATTTCCAGTTATTAGCGCTACATCATCTGCGAATACACATTATGTAATTTTTACCTTTTCTAAGTTGTGATGTCCAATGTAAAAAGCCCTTGTTCTCTTCTTTGTCTCTCTAATAATTTTATCCATGTATATTATAAATAGTAGAGGGCTAAGTGCACCTCCTTGTCCAACACCTTCCTTTGTATAGAACACCTCAGATTTCATGTTTCTACTTACTACACAGTTTGCTGTTTCTTTATATAAACATTTGACAGCTGTTATTAATTTGTAATTTGCTTTTCTCTTGCGTAGACACTCCCATACTTTAATTCTGGGTACCCTGTGAAATGCTTTCTCCATGTCCAAAAAAGCTAAGTATACGCTTTCCTCTGCGGATATTTTTTTGTACGTTATCTCTGTTATTGTAAAAATATGGTCTTGTATACTTCTGTTTTTTCTAAACCCACTTTGGGCTTCTAGTAATGTCGGTTCTACTATCTGCCTCAATTTCTTTTCCAGCAATTGTTCATAAATCTTTACTACTGTGTTTAGTAGCATAATTCCTCGGTAGTTGTTGCAATCTTTGTTATCACCCTTTTTGTAGATTGGTACTATTAGGCTTATACCCCAATCTTTTGGGATTCTCCCCTCCTCCCATACGTTATTATAAACATCCAACAATAACTGCCTTGGGTGGTACTCCATATTTTCGAACATCTCGGTTGTTAATTTATCGTCTCCAGGGGCTTTTCCGATTTTTAATCTTTTTAGCACTTCTTCCAGATGTTCTTCTGTGATCTTCCCTTCCTCTAACACTCCATCCGCAGTATACCGACTGTCGCCTAGACCACGCATCGGCTGTATTGTCACTTCACGTGGGGTATTTAACAACTCTTCGAAATATTCTTTCCATCGCTTTATAATCATTTTTCGGTCTGTGAGTGTTTGTCCTGCTTTGTGTTTTAATGCTGCTGAATTCACTTTTCTATCACTCCTCATACCTTTGA
Source organism: Trypoxylus dichotomus (assembly GCA_023509865.1). NCBI lineage: Eukaryota > Metazoa > Arthropoda > Insecta > Coleoptera > Scarabaeidae > Trypoxylus > Trypoxylus dichotomus. The sequence continues at coordinate 29,389,642 of CM042081.1, forward strand.
GTACTTTAAAAAACAGCTTTTTGTTTCCTTTACTACCTTTTTCAAGTTTGGTCCAAATTCTTTCTATGATTTTCGTTTCGCTTCCATTACTACGATCTTGACTTTCTTTCGTTGTACGTTGTATATTTCATTTATTCATTTTTTCTATTCAAATATCCCTGCCATGCCTTCCTTTTTATTTTCACTAGCTTCTTGATTTGATCAGACCACTATGAAGTTTGTCTTTTATAATTATTTATCTTCGTTGTGCCGCATATGGTCTGAGCTGTATCTATAAGCGTTGTTTTAAACAGTATCCATAGTTCTTCTGCACTCATCTCTCTGCATTTTCCTTGAATCCTCTGAAGTTTATCGTTTATAACGTTCTCGTATTCTTTTGCTATTTCCCCATCTTTCAATTTATAGGAACGTATTACCTCATAACCAATCTTTTCCTCTATTCCCAGATCGTTTTCGCGTGTGTTGTCGATTTCCTTTATTTTAGCTATTAAAAGATAGTAATAACTATTTATTTCATACCCCCTTTTAACTCTTACGTGTTTTTCTAACATGATAATAAATAATCTAATTGATACGACAACTTTTCAATAAATTTAATTGAAGGCGTGGTAAAGTTCGTTCGCAACGAGAAGACATATACGTTATACCTGCGCAATAACGAATTTATGTGCGGGCTAGTTCATTATCACTAAAATAGGGTTGGGCCGAAGTTCATAAGCGTTGCAATATTATTTATCAGTTCAGAAGGTGGTAGTTGGTAGTTCGTAATTGGTGATAGTTGGCATCATTATTTATTTTTGCTTCATCTTTGTTGTTTGTTTAAGGGAAAAGTTATTTTTACTGTGTTCTTCCTTGTTAATTATCTATTAAAGCAAAAAAAAATACATTTTTTGGAAAATAACGGCTCATTTGACAGCATACAAATGTCATAAAAATTTATATATACTATTTTTCAAACAAATATTTATATTAATAATTTACGAGTATAACAAGTTCTGACTACATTTCTAAGTAAATTTGGAAACAACTAACAATATAGTACAAACAGTTGTAGAGGCACGATAACTTCCAATGCACGTCATCAATAAATTATGGCGTCAAGTTTTACGTTGTTGCCGAATACACAGACATAAACTCGCCTTCAAACCTAAGCTAACTTACTAATGTAACGTAACTTTTATTACTTTACTTAATATGGAATATCAAATAGAAAATTTTAATAATTAGCGCTACAGAATTTAGTAAGGGACATCTAACAATATGTGAAAGTGTTCAATCAAACTACAAAAAGTAAATATATCTCAACTGAAGGAAAATGCTTTAATGCTTAGGTGATGAATCACAATTACTTTGTTATAATATTTGCTTCTCAACTGTAAAAAATGAAATTACATAAAAGACGAAAACAAACACGATGAAATAAGATTAATGGATTACTTATTTACAAATTCATTAATTAGCTAAATTTTTTTCAATATCACTCTCTGCGCTTGAATCATCATCATTTAAATTAGTACTTAAGGGAAAAATTTCGTCACAGTCAATCATCAATTACCGCAGCCATCCCTTCCTATGTGACGATCGTAGTATGTTTTTCTAATTCCCCATATATTTCCAATGGGGTTGAATATACTGTGGTATGGCGACAATCTTAGTACTGTGTTGTTGTGTAGACATGCTAGTTCATCTGTCACATATTCCTTTCGTGGTTTATATCTAAAACATACGCACTATTACTTATTTGCCTCAACTTACTTTAACAAATACTCACACTCAAACTAGGATCATATGCGATGCTGTCCTTTGCCAGCCACTCTTGTATATTACTTTTTCTCCAACTAGCGTCTGGTGCCTTGTTTGTTAGTTCAGAATGATAACTAGCATTATCCATAATAATCATATAATTAGGTTTTATATTTGGTAACAACTGCATCGTAAACCATTTTGTAAAATTTTCTTTGTTCATTTTTCTCTAGTAATCATGTTATCTTGTTTTTGAACAAACTATAAGTGAAGCACCTGGTATAAAACCATCGCTATTGCCAGCATGTAAAACTATATACCTATAAACAAGCTTAGGAAGAAACAGAAATTATATTTGTAATAAAACAAGCCTTTTGCCTTCAGTCTTTAATCTTTTCATACATTGCCGATTTCTGTCGTAAACAAACAACGAAAGCGTTTGTTACTCTACGAACTGTCAACATTTAGAGTGGTCGGAAAACCAACCACAATCGCCAACATCGTGTGTCATCAAGTATCTTTCTAAATAGCCAATAATGGCAACGTAAAGGTACTGCGATATTGGAAGTATAATAATGAAGTAAATAACTATTTCTTTTACATTTTTATTTGTGTAATCGCATTGCATATTTATGACGTCTTTTGATTATATGTATGACGTCGCCTTAATGACGTGCATTGGAACTTATCGTGTCCCTAGTATATACATATTTCCCCAGTTCCAAGTACCTATTACTTTTAAACTGTCTACGCCAATGGGCAAATTTTCTGCGTATGCTGTAATGACGCCAATGAGTATTCTCATTCTGAACGAGCCCTATGTACAGTATGTACGTAGTACAAAAAGCCATATATAATATTACTTTCCATTGAATTAATTAAACAAATATCTAAAGCACAAATAACTGCATTCCACTAGGAATGTATATAATATTTTTTCTTAGAAAAAAATCGGTAGATTTTTAAGATAAATCTTTCAAAATCAGTCAAAATCGATAGATCTACCGAAAAATTGGTAGACCTTACGGCACTGTATACGCCTTTGACAATTTGACAGATACAGTGAATTCAATGCTGCTAATCTACAAATGCGAAAATCTCTTTTAGGAATGATATCTAGCGCCTTAGCTTGGGGATTTTTAGCCGACACTCTTGGTAGAAAGAAGATACTAGTAGTCGGTTACTTAACGGACGCCATTTTCGTAACGATAGCCGGTTTAGCTCAGACGTACGACATGCTTTTGATAACTAAACTTATTACCGGCGTAATGTAAGTCAATCGCTTATTTGGGTTAGAAAAAATCGTAATATTCTTCTTAATTTAGAATGAATGGGCCCTTTGCCGCCTTAACAACCGCCGTTTCTGAATTTCACAGCGCTAAATACAGAGCCAAAGTCTTGATGGGTCTCGGGGTTATGTACAGTTTCGCTCAATTGATAATTCCGGCGCTGGCATGGTCGGTGATTCCCCAACGAATGGACTATAAATTTTTCGACGGTTATCTGAGTAAATAACAAATAATCTTTAAGAAGCAACTATTGGGAGTACCTAATTTACACGATCTTTTCTATTTATTTCACATAGAATTGCACTCTTGGAATATTTTCATCCTAATATGCGCTGTACCGAGCATAATTTGCAGTATCGGTCATAGTTTCATACCAGAAAGTCCTAAGTTCTTAATGACGGTTGGAAGAAATGACGAAGCTTTGTTGGTGCTCAAGAAAGTTTACCATTATAATACGGGATTGGACCCAAAAACTTTCCCAGTAAATCTAATTTATTTATTCGTCAAAATATTCAACAAAAAAAAACTAAATACTGTAACAATTTCAGGTTAAATCTCTTATCGACGAAACAAAATTAAATATTGGCGGCAAACATGGCGGTTTAGTAACTGCTAACAGAACGAAAGTCCAAGCGCTAAAAGAAGGTTTGCAGCAAATCGCGCCTATGTTCTTTCCACCATATATTCTAAAGATAGCGCTAGTTGCTACTATACAGAGTGGTTTCATGACCGGGTAACACCTTAAAGAAAATGTTTACAAGGAAATTTCATTATTTAATTTTTAACAGGGCGAACACACTTAGACTTTGGTTACCTCAAATTTTCACTGCCATAAATGATTATCAAGTTCTACATCCAAATATCACAGCCAGTTTGTGTGCGATGCTGGGGATTATTAAGCCGGATGATAGCTTGAACTCGACTGAATGTGTGGTGGTGAGTATGCTTCGTTAATATGTTAATATATTATACATATTAATTTAATGCGTCGTTAAATACAATTTAAACAAATTAACCTGAAAGATGTTAATGATTTACCTGAATGTCAACGTCAACTGTCAAAAAATGACAAGTAACGTACATGACACTGACGTCCGTTAATTTAATCCGCTTCTTTTTTTTCACACAGAATCATCTCAGCGATTCTATCTACATTAACGCTATGATTGTATCTGCAACAGCCGTAATTGGTTACTCAATAGCCGGAATTGCTATAAATAGAATAGGGAAAAAACCTAGCATAAGTAAGTTGTTTTGCAAATATCCTCGCTTTTACCTCAATATACTTACTTGATAATTTCCAGTCGTTTTGAGTCTGATAAGCGGAGCAGCTGTTACGTCTTTGTATTTTGCACAGAATTCACCGACAACTGTAGCTCTTGCAGCTATAAATATTACAGCCATCGGAATCTGTTGCAATATCGAACTAACTATCGTCGTTGATACGTTTCCTACAACTTTGCGGTAGGGAAAAAGAGAATCAATTACAATTGATTAGGATAATGTGTGTACTTTGCATTTTAGAGCTATAGCTGTGTCTATAACACTGATGATAGGAAGATGCGGTGCAATGCTAGGAAATTTGTTATTCCCCTACTTATTAGAAATAGGTTGCTTACCGCCGTTTTTATTCATAGGTTGCGTTATAATTAGTTGTTCGTTCTTATCAATATTTTTACCAAAAACCGACATGAAAGCGTTAGAATAATACTTAAAAAAACAAACTGAAGGAATGATTGTGATAGAAGAAGTATTAAAATATAAAATTTTATTTATGAAACGAATTTTATTCAAGAACCAAATAATTTTAAAAATATCACTGCTACTTAAGGCGCCATCTATGTACAACCTGTTAAGTTGCAATAAGCAACTTTCTCTGATACAGTGACCTGTAATCAAATGATTTTTAACAATATATTATAATTGAGGTTATTAACAGTTAAAATGTCAATTTGCTATTTTTCTTTAAATTAACGTTAACTATTAAATCGAAAAAGGTATGTCTGAATACGATAAGGTTAGAACTGGTAAATTAGTCTTAAAAGGCGAAAAACAGAAGTAAGCTTTGTTTATTCTAACCTCTCTCATGTTATAAACATCAACTTAACTATCCTTTTGTAGAGGTAAAAAACGTAAACATAGAAGCAAAAAGACCGAAGATAAACCAACAATCGATAAAGATTGCTTGCTACACGGAAATTGGTGGAAGATCAGAAAAATCGAAGAAATAAACGGAGCTGTCGCAATAGAATTTGGTAGCCATACTTACATTAAAGCCTTAGATAACGGCTTATTCACATTAGGAGCTCCACACAACGAGGGTGAAGGTCCAGCACCCGAAGAAATCTTAACTGCAGTCCCAGTAAATGAGAGAAAAATTGCTTTAAAGTCTGGTTACAATAAATATTTACGAGTTGAAAAAAACGGCACAGTAACCGGCAGATCGGATGCAATAGGCCCTATGGAACAGTGGGAACCCGTTTTCCAAGTATTTTAATAATCTTAATAACATATGTTTTGACATAGCATATTTAGCTGCTCTTCAGTTCTTGAGGTCTCTATCATGTAAAAATTTTGTAATATTCGATCTTTCGATTATCTTATCTTGATCTTCAAAAGTGAAGTGAATATGCTCAAATACTACTTTAATATAACATATTTCTTCCTCTTACAGGGTGGTAAAATTGCAATACAAGGCTATAATGATTGTTTCATCTCGGTAAGATTAGATGATGATGCAGTAGTTGCCATAAATAAGAAAGCTGGTGAAGAGAACATTGTACAGATCCGCTCGCAGACCGTGAAAGAAGTTAATCCGTTAAAAGACGTACCAGCCGAGGAACAGGGCAATCTGGCGCAAATAGAAGTGAATTATGTGAAGAAATTTCAAAAATTTCAAGATAAACGTATCAAGATAAATCCTAGTGATAAGAAGGAATTGGATGTTGCTAAGACACAAGGGAAGCTGCATGAAACTCTGTTGGATAGACGAAGTAAAATGAAAGCTGATCGATATTGTAAATAAACGTTTTTTTTTTAATATTTTTGGAGTTTCATTTCTATTAAATTCTATTTTCTTGGTCATTTTTATCCTCTGTTGAAAATAATGGAACATCAGCCTTAAGATCTGTCAAAATTTCCATAGCTTGCTTTATAAAATAATAAATTGCAGAACAATACTATATTACTTTTTAAGCTAATTAACAAAAAAGAAAGCAATGCATTATGCATTCACTGTATACTTATTTAATTTACGTTTACTATTTTCTGCTAAATGTAACAAGTACCTACATTTTATTACTTTATCTATGATTTTATTAATTTAGCAGATTTTGTAGTAACAATAGTGAGTAGAGACCGCATTATATGCAAAGTGAATATATTTGATTTTATTTATTTATTATATTTTATATCTATTTGTAGATGTCTTACACTGATTAAAGTTAACTAACGCTAATTAACTTTAATCAGTGTAACACATCTACATATAGACGTAGAATATAATAAATAAATAAAATCAAATATATATACTTTGCATATAATCCGGTCTCTAGTAGTGAGCATTTGGCGCAACCTGCGAAGCTTCTTGCAGGTTTCCCCTAAAATACAGTATACAGTACTGATTGTGTTGGTATACCTGAACAATTTGTATTAAAGCTGACGAAAGTTTGCAACTATTTTGCGATTACAAGGAATGTGCGGTTATATAATTAATAGTTTAACGACTGCTCCAGTTGCTAATTCGGTTGATAATGAGTCCGCTCTTGAAACGTTGCATTCCGAATAAGTTATTCATTTGTGTGGTGTGGAGTTTATTGCGATATCTGCAACTTTTTGTTTTTCTTTTCAGTGAATTTATACCACAAAAAATTATGTAAATTATTGAGTATATTTAGTTACGAGTAGTTTACTAAATATGCAATAAAAGCATTATCAACTACATTTTTATAGTGGAATGAAAGAAAAACTTAAAATTTTATGCACACAGACAACAATGAAAATAATAATATACAGCCCATACCACAAAACACAAGTACCCCAATGGTAAAAATAATGTGATTAAATTTCCAACTTAATCAGTTTGTTTTGATTATATTGTAGTAACCAATACCAACGTTTTGGTGACATCTTCTGTACCTGAAGGCAAGCATTAGTTAAAACTAGTTCCCTTTGAATTTAGTAGCTTTGCATTAAGGTCACATGATCAAAAAAAAAAACAAAAGACATGTAATACGATTTTAGTCTAGAAAAATAATTTACAAAAGATAAACAAGTAAATCATATAAGGGGACATAAGAGAGAAAAAATAATATAAAGTAAGTAAAACAAACATTTCACAATGCCAAGCAAATTAGCGGATTTCCCGATAGTTTTATTCGTTACCGCTAATTAAAACATTCTGTCTGTACTATTTCTTCGCCTATTGTAACACTAATTGTATTCTAACTGGCAAACAATACATTGTAAAGTGTATATAAATGTGTTTGGTAATTGCGAAGTGTCAAAGAAAAACAATCAAAAAATTTGATATTCACTGTACAGGATGTACCAAAGAACTGCGTCCAACATCTCTAGAGTGCACTGCACACATCACAATGTACTAAATTGTTACAAGCATTAAGTTTGGTTCATCCTGTATGCTACACGAACGTTCTTAAGATGTACTTATAATGTATACATTCGAATATACTCGCATTTGTATCGTTCAGATAAGATCAAGATCTCGACAGTCTAAACAGCTATATGACAAACATGTACAAAAATAAAGCAGTAAACTAGATTTCGAATGGTAAAACAACTAAACATCATGCGGAACAAAACAAAAACGTTCTCGAAAACAAGCTTCGTTACAACAAAAGGTATATTACAATTGTTGCGATCTCTGGTAATTTGATCGGAGTTCAAGCACAAGAGAGAGGTGCTGTTTGTTCGTTATGATTCCTAAACTTCGTACTTAGTTTAAAATAAATAAAATATTCTCATGGTGATTAAAACGAATAAGAAAAAAAGGATCAACTTGCTTTGGCCAACTGTTTTAATGATTCATATACTTTATTTTTTAAATTATTATATAATAATGTGTAAGACAGCGTAATTATTATTTACCAAGGGGGTATAAAGTAAGGGGACGTTATAAGGGTGGGTAAAGGTGAGAGCCCTTTCGGAACATGGAGGAATATGGCACCCCTTTACCTTATGCTATTTTTCAACCAGTTATATATAGTTTCTTTTTAAATAATGCATTACTACAGTATATGCATCGACACGTTTTCTTTTGTCGTTTGCCTGTCGTTTCGCATTTTATTTTCATGCGCGTGTTCTATGTGTATTGTGTGTTTTTTTTTTTTTTAAGTATAATTAGTTAGACATGTCCTTTATTTAACACTCAATTTAACAATTCGACACTCAACTGATATCAGTCTTCATTCTTGCAGCTTTCAGCCATTCTACAAACTCGTCTAGCATCACAGGCCCTGGAAACGATAACAAAATCAATAAAAATGGAAACCAAACTACCTGTTTTAATCAAGTCCTTGAATAAATTACTGACATTGAGAGTAACACACTAAATTTAGTAAACCCATGGCGCACCACCATTTAAATAGTAACAACTAAGTTATGCGATACTATTCTTTAAAATAATGGGATTGAATCACTTACATGCTCCATCTACATCGTAGTTTGATAATTCTATATTGATAGTACGCGAGAACTCCAAAATATTACACCACTGGTCTTTATTGATAACCTTATACTTAGACTGATCGAGAAACTGACTGAACTGCGTATAAAGGGGCCAATGTTTGCCCAATAAGAGCTGAAGCATCGCCTTCGCTGTCTCCATGTCCATACTCCTTTGATCCTTATCCCTAGCGAAGTCGTATGCATACCTAGCAACATTAAAATAGGTGAAGTAGTTTCCATTACGGTTATAAGATTATGACCAAAGAAATACCTGTAAATAGCCTTAAATGTATGTGGATCATTAAGCATGCATCGTAACTGCTCCAGCCGGCCCTGCAATTTCTGTATCGAGTCAGTCTGCAATTCGCTAAGACCTTTCAGCCATTCCTCTTGCGTAAAGAAGCCCATCTGTCTCGCTTGCATTCTATAGGCCAGTACTAGCATGACGATGTTCTCCGGTTCCACCCCAATGTCCTCGCAGAACTTCTCCATACCCTCCGGCCCCAGAACGTCCGGTTCGTCCGGGCTAGTGTATTCTCGAAACCATGCGAGGCATTTCTTCTGACTGAAGGTATTCGGCTCATCCAATCGTTGAAATCGCCTCGAACTACTAGAAAAGAAAGTGTTTTCAAACGATATGGCGATCACATGGCGCCGAATTTAGCACATAATCTCAATGGCGCATTTAAAGAGAGAGGAAATATCGAATTACATTGCTTCAGTGAAATACTAGCAATTGCATTTTTGAGCTGAGATTTTTTTTTAATGAATACAGACCCGTCATTATCCATGCAAACAAAAAAATACTAAACAACCTTAAATTCTAAATTGGCTCACTTACATAAATATAAAAATATAACTACCAGAGGTGATTCTAAAAATAAATCCATCTTAATACCACTACAAAAATATTCTGTGTATACCAAAACCTAACCTAGAAAAATCAAAAATGAGTATCTAACAAATAACTCATGCATAACAGCAAATTTTGAGTCAAAATTTTAAACTCAAAAAACTATACTTGTAGGTTCTACATTTCTAAAGTTACATAAGCAAACCAATTTTTGTAGTAACATCAAAATAAAAGAATTTAAACGTTAAAACAAAAATTAAGGTCCCAAAACGCACCCTTGAGGTGTAGCTAACCTAAGTTTTCAAAGCCACAGCTAAACTATCCCGTGAATTTACTTCAATTATATTAATCAATCTAAAACAAAGTAATCCTATGATATAGTAATGCAATATCATTCGTATTAAGTATAGCAAAAGATCCAACACTAGCTATCAAATAGACACTCGAAAAAATTATAGAATCTATATTTGCCTCAGAACTTAAATGCGTACCTGTTTGAATTTCTTATCCTCTTAGAAGAATACCTGTCTTCATCCGCTGAACTCATTTCGGTAGGGGCTCTTCGCTTACTGCGTGGCATCGCAGTTACGAAGACTCTAAATGGGATATTTTCTGTGTTACTAATCTAGAACAGAAACAGTATGCCTTTAGATTGCCATATGACCAGTGCTATGAACTCAATATGTTCGTATGCGAATTGGTAAAACATTTCGTTGCACGACCACTTGACATTTAGGTTTAGGGATTAACCAAAAAAATTTCGTCGACATCGTGATTTTCGTCCGATAAGCATAAAATTTGCCTCGGTCGACGTGTCCGATGATCACGACGGGCATTAAAAGTGCGTAAATTGGCGTTTACCTACCTAAAAAAACTTATTCACCCTTTGGGAATATACACCCCTGACTGCATCTAAATCGGATCCGGACCAATTATTCACTCGAAGTTTTTGCGATACGTTGCGAATCGTTTAATTGGCAACTTTCGATAGGCAAATTCTCATAGAGGATATATAAATTTTTTGGTAAGAAGGTTCGTGTTTACAATTTAAGAGCTTCAATTTTTAGAATAGCCTCATCTATTTAAGAGCATACATCAGCCCATCAGCTGTGAATACCTTTGACCTTGAACTCTGGGAGGGTCTAGTGATATTGACGTGTAAATGTTGGCTATTCGGAAATTAGTGTACCATAGTGTACGTAAAATTTTTGATGCAAACCTAAACTCGCGGATCTTAAATTTTGCAATAACATATATTTATTATGCAAACATTACTAGGTTTTCACGTTATTTAAATGTTTGTTAAAGATATGTCGATAATTCCTTATTACGTTCGAAAACTTGGTAAACATATCAAATGTAAAAATGTGTAACAGTAACATACCATCCATCAAAAGTTAATGCCTATTCTTTCTGCATAATTATTTTTATTCTATTTGCATGCTATTTTTATATAAACACTTTAGCACAGCCGTCTTTGCAAAAGCGGGGCCTGGTGCAAAATAGTTTTGCGGAGCCTTTATGTAAATGTTTAGAGATAAACAAATCCAATATAAACCATTGAAAAGAGAAGGTTTCAACTAATTCATTTTTAGTCCGTATTATCTTATTCTAATAACATTTGATTGCGAAAAGGACCCTCACCGCGAGCCCTTCGTAAGCGCGGGGCCTGGAGCAACCGCTCCACCCTAAGGACGGCTCTGCGCTTTAGCTCTGTCCGATTATATTCTTAAATATTTTTGATAAATGCTAGTAAATTAGTGCTAAAGTTGGTCATCGTGAAAGAATCCCCCCATTTTTGTGCAATATATTTTGGTTCTAGTAAAACAATTAGTGAACCATTTTAATCATATACTGTTTGTTTTATTCGCAAGTTTTCTCGCGAGCGTGAAAAATAACCTACTCAAAATTCTTTAATTTTTTTGATATTCGTTATCCAATGAAGTATCCACTATGTACCGATAGTGATTAATGTAAAACCTTTCACTTATCAATTATAGATACCATTCTTTCCGATAAAGAAAATTTATTTACGTCTTTATATAGGGACACTACCCATCTACTTCTGTTTTCGGATATTATTGTTTTAATGTCCGCCTAGTTTGGTTCAAGTTTAGTTTAATGTGAATTTCAGTTCCAATTACGCCTGACGAAATGGCATCGGCGCATACGGATTATAAGACTATCATCATTGGCCAGTTGTGCCAGATTTTTACCTCTTTTGAACGAGATGTGATCCAATCGGTTTTGGAAAGTTGCAATTTTAATAGTGAGTTATTTTTCTTTGTTTATTTATGTTACTTCGTTTTGTTGTATTTTTAGTTGAACTTGCACAAAGAAAACTGTATGAAATGACAACCGAAAATCCACAATCAATGAGTAAACCACCTATGTATTATTCACCTTACAACTCTGCCAGCCAAAACCCATTCCCGCAGCAGTACAGTCATTTACTTGCATTCATACGTAAAGGATATAAAGTTTTAATCTTGATGCGTGGCTTACCAGGTAGTGGAAAATCTACACTTGCCATTACCATAATACAACATGGACTTGGACAAGTTTTTTATGATGAATTTATATTTAGCACAGATGACTATTTTTGCAAGTCAGGGCAGTATGTATATAATCCGTCACAAATAGAAGACGCGCATGCTTGGAACCAGCGTCGGTGCTTTGCAAACATGAGAAAAGGTGTTAGTCCTATTATCATCGATAATACTAACTTACAAACATGGGAAATGAAGGTTTATTGTGTGATGGCTGTGAAATTTGGGTACATTGTTGACATAGTTGAAGCACAAACTCCTTGGGCATTAAACACTGCAACCTTATCAATTAAAAATTCTCATGGTGTAGACAAGAAAAAAATCAGTGGAATGAAGGAACGATACCAACGGAATATAACCATTCATGATGTATTTAAGGAATTTAAGTTGAGTTATACAGTGGATTTACCGCAATTTAGGAAATATCCTCCTATAACGGAACCAAGTCCTAAGCCTGTGGATGTTGTTGACAAGCTTAAGAAGAAGGAGGTGAAGATTCCTATTGAATACGTACATAAATTCAAGGCTAAACATGAAGATCCTCCCAATGACAAAAAGAAAAGTGTCAGTGTTGATCAACTTCTTGATATTGGCAGCGAATGCAAGCAAAAACAGCCAAAAAATGATGGTACGTTTAGTTTTCCACTCAAAACTTATTTTCATACTTCTTTGGATAGAAAATTAATTAAAAAATTTTACAGACTTAATCAGTTTTATAAACGAACATAAAATGGCTATGCAAATAGAGGACCCATTGTTACCCATGTCAAATTCAATAGAGCAGGTCTCAAAACAGTTAGAGGAGAATAACATGATATTGTCTCAGCCGGTGCAAAGCCTATCGAATACTAAGGTGGGAGAAAATAGTATTACAATGTGTGAATCGAAAATGGAAGGTGAGTTTCTAGTTCCTCCAATTCTTCTATAAACATGAAAGACTCTATTCATTAGTTGTTAGCTGTAGTGTTTCAATTGAATCAATTAGTACTAATGTAAACTATGGGCAATTGAAGCAATAGATGAAAGGGTTAATCACCGTTGGAAAATTGTAATTATAGTGAAATCTCTTATTTCTAACTTTTCTATGAGTTTTTCTATGCAATTTTTATAGTAAACAATAAAATTCAAGTATTTTCACTTTTTATAAAAGGAATTTCAAAAATTAGTCAAAAGATGGCATCGTAGAATCTTTATATGTTTCAAGTGAGTGAATTAATATCCACATAAATAAATTGCAATATTATGTAAAATGTATTTCCAAATGAAACAGGAATTGAAATAGTTTAACCTCAATTATACAGTTGTATTTAATTTGTCTGAGTTTTTATGTCTCCCAACAAAAAATATGGATTTTAGTAACAAATGATTTTTGTAAAGTAAGCTGATAAGAGGAGCGCTATGTGATCACAAGAAATTGTTTCAGCTTAGTTATAATTATAAAGCTTCATTATATAATATCAACTACTTAAATAAATAATTTTTTTAAAGTGGGCCAATAGATGGGGTTGTGCAATCGTAGTATTTTTTGAGTGAGTAGGTGTTGACTTCAAAGAAGTGCAACACTATAAAATATTTCTAAATAAAACAAGAAAACGTTTAACCTGTTATTTAAAATTCTATGTTATAAATCGCTTTGCATGTTTTTATTTGCAATCGTTGTAATAAATAACAAACTACGGATGTTTTCGTGTTTTAAAAATTGTTGACTTGAGAAAACAATTGGAATTTTTGAAATGCGTTAAGAGACGGCGGTGTATAATCGTAGCATTTTTAAAATTCAGTGAATAAATGCTGATGCCAAAAATTGCACAACGGGAAAATGTTTATAAGACGGTTTACCTGTTTCGTTTGTATACATTTATAATTAAAACAATCTTTCGTTTTTGAAAAATATCGATCTGGATTAGGCAACACGAATCATATTGCTTTTCTTTATACAGTCGATCAATCTTCATCGTCCCAAGACGAAAACGAAATAGATGGTGTCACTGAAAATAAAATGCGTGATCTACGTGGTTCTCGTGCAAGACAATTAGCAGACTTAGAGGAGGAAAATAAGGAACTGCAGAAACAACTGGACAAAACGTTAAAGTCGGATAAGACTAAAACAAACAAAGCGTTCTCTTTACTTACAAATACCATGGATGAGAAGGCTGACACGAAACAACTGCAAGCGGCCAGACTTGAGATGTATTACAAACGGGTGAGGGCAGCTAAGTCAGGTACGTTTAGTTGTAATTTTTAATTAGCGAAAAGATGAGAATGGCAAGTCCTCCGTAATGGCGTCTAAAATCAGTTGCGAATTCTTCCCCAACGAGCTTTATTTATTGCGGATACCGAAACTACATTTCAGGTGGATGTTCATCGAGCGATTTCGAAATCGTTGATGACACCGATCTCGCGCTTTCGCCAACGGCCATTACAGGCTCATCGAAAAGCGGAAAATCGGGAAGATCTAGCATTCCAAAATGTGATTTGAAAGCCTGGGGACTACCCGAAGACGCGTTAGTATCTTGGGACACCATGACTGCTCCCGTCTACGAATTTAAGTCACCAAACACGAGCGCCACCTACGTAGAAACCTGCGAACAAGCTACAAATACGACGGGCGATGATTTGAAAAGTATTCGTGACGTAAGCAACGGCAGCAACGTGGTGATTACCCCGCTGGAACGGAAAAACCTCTCAATGAAAGAACGAATTAAGGAAGCAACTTGCGGCCCTCCAAAAAAGGTGATGTTGGACAAAGGCTGCATGACTGAAGAAGAGGAAGCTTTACTTCGATTGGAGGTCAGCGAGGCTGAACGGATAAGGAAATTGATGGAAATGTTTCCTGACATCTCGATTGATAATCTGCTGGATATTTATGAGAAATGCCAGAAAGATTTTCACTGGACTGTTGACCTACTCAGTGGCACTCCGATGGCATGCCCGCCATCTATTGGTGTCGATCCGAATCAAAATGTAAGTCTTATACAAGGTTCTATTTAAAATAGAGAATTATAAATTGAAAGATGTTAAATGTCTTAAAAAATATTTTGGTGGGCATAAATCGAAATCGATACTTGTATCAAATTGATTTTTTTATCAGCAAATATTTTTCAGAAAAAAAATAGAGTATTGAGAAAAAATAAAAATCTAAAATATTTTGGGAAAATGCAAATCCATATTTTGTACAAAAAGAAAAAAAACTAAGAATTAGTAAAGTTAATATTACAAATATTCTATAAAAAAAATTAAAAAATACACATGATACAAATATTTTTGCAGAGGAATTATACTTTATTCCAAAAAGAGAGAGACAAGATTCTGAACAAACCCCCAGTCTAAATGACAACTTATAAATTTGTGAAATCTATTTTACGCGATAAACTTAAACTTGAATGTCTATCTGAAATATAAAATCTGTACCAAATAAAATTGTATATGAATTCTTCAGAGATTATTTTACAATTATTACAACAGAATGGTAAATGTAGTGGTTACAACACATGCAAGTAAATTTGTCTAGAAAACACATATTTCATTTATTTGTTAAAAAAAAATCAAATAGCACATGTCATTATATGTATGGTAATGCGTAATAAACAACGGAGTTGAATATAGTCAATTATTTACAACTACAACAATGCATGACAATTATTTAAAATTAGAACTGACCAAGTTAATAGCAACATTTAATTTTATACACTATTTGATGATTTTTTTAATTGAATCTGATATTTGTGAGGAAATCGAATTATCACCATCACTGTCATCATCAACAGAAATTATAAATTCATCGATAATTCCATCAAGATCCTTTATACTTGTTTCTTTTTTGATATCGCGATTTATGCTCTTGTGCCAAGTTGTGGCAGTTACATTATTGATTGCATTATGTAAATGTTACTTATCTTCGTTTAATTTATAAGTTCAATTGGATTAAGCTCACAGTGGTATGGAGGTAAACGAAAAACAATTTTGTTTTTTCACTTTGCCATTCCATCAATTACATATGAATTGTATTTACTTTTGGCCACGTTTACCAAATTCTACGATTCTGATCTAACCACATGCTCTTCATACTCTATTCCCATATTTTGTAACTAATTTTGTATGGCCGCTTTTCTTCACATCGCTGTTGGTGTCTTGCGACTATGATACCGTGCATTATTCCTCACTGCAATAGCATTCTCTTGTAAATAAGGTAATATTTTAGTAAACCAATCCCAAAAAATTGTGGAATTCATTCCCTCGTGGTAATCGGATGTTTTCTTCCCGTCAAACAGTAATAATGTATCTACACTGTCAATATGTAAAATTATAAGCCGACACATTTTACCAGATGGTTTTTTTTCCTGCGGTAAATCCTTCCACAAAGGGCTGTCTATGAATTTATAACATTTGTGACTGTCCATACCTTTTGCATTGTATAGCTCCCATTCAACCAGGTTCCATCTAAATTGAAAATTGGTCTATTCTAAGATCTATATAATGATATATCCTTCAGATATTGTCGACTCTATCTTACGATATCATCATCTCTCGTTCCTGCCAGGTTTAAGGTATCTACAATACCAGAATTATATTTAGATATATAAATATACTAAAAATATTCTTAAATTTCAGTTGTTCAGTTGAGCAACTCATATTTGGCAATTCACTAGTATTGTTTATTTGAGCCAAGATTTTATCTAATGTTGGCAGTTCATTTGGATAAAACATGTCATGAACTATTAGACGAAAAGCAGTTTTGATAAACACATTAAAAGATTTCAGTACATATGGTACAGTTATCTTTTTTGGCTTATCTTTTCCGTTTTCTTCATATTCTTTGATAACTTGATATACTGTCGGTATTGAAATCCCTACAATTACAACAGCAAATATGTTTAAGAGAAAAATAAAAATATTCTGTAACTTTTTTTTGTACCTCTTTTGTCCCCCAGTAACAAAGTTGTGTTATTGCCACTATTACGAAATGTCTAATGATCATTATCCACATCCACCAGATGAATTATTTTGCTGTCGTCACTACTTTACAAAAAGCATTCGAATGTCATTTTTATAAGCAATATTGCTATTATTTTTACAGAAAGAGAAAAACCAGGACGTTGCCGGCCCAGCTTTATCTCCACCGGTTACGTCGTTTAATTTCGATTTGAACGATTGGAACCTAATACCTGACAAGCTCGAGACCACCAAGGAAATCGAAAAGGAATCCGCGAAAAAGAAGGAAGAAGAAGAGGAAATCAAACAGCAACAGAAGAAGCAAGAAGTCCTCGAATTGAAGAAACAATTGGAGAAAACAGTCACGATCGGCAAGGAGCACTATTCCGATCATGTCTGGCAATTGAAGACCGCCAAAATGGGACGTCCCGCTGTTGAACCGGACGAGCCGAAACCCGGACCATCCGATTTGTTCAGCATGGACGCGGATATGATTTACATCTCGGACGATAGCTCGGAATGTAGCTCGGATAATGACGACGAAGACGAGAACATTGACGAGGATATCGTCGAGTTGACACTAGGTAACGAGCTGGTCGACCAATTGGAGGAGATGTTCGGGCATTTGACACCCGGCGATAATTTCAAGCCGGTCGTCCAAGTTCCTGAATCGCTGGCCCGTCAATTGCACGCCCTCTACTTGGAATCGATTTGCAGACAGATCGAGAATCAGAGCGATTACATCAGCAGCCGAATGAAGGAGGACGAGGATTTCGCGGTGAAGCTGCAGGAGGCCGAAAGGATCGCCGCCGGCGGTAATAGCATGAAGGAGATCATGGACGAGGAGTTAGCGATGAACCTGTACAAGAAGGACGTTGACCAATGGAAGAATCTATCACCCGATACGCTTGCTTTGAAGTTAACGAGGCAGAAGTTGTACGCCGCTTTTCCCACCATCGAGCAGAAGATACTCGATGAAATTTTGGTAGCGCACGACAATAATTACATGCAAACTATTCAGGCTATCATGAATTCGACCGATAAGGCTCCGGTCGCTTCTACGAGCGGTGGAGACCTCATGGAACCGCCGATTTCGGATACAACGCTTAACGAAATGAAAATCCATAGTAAATTCATCAATAAGGTAAGTGGCCGTTCCGTTTTGGAATGAGTAGAAGCATGTAGGTACGAATAAAATAAGCGTTCATTTAAATTTAGCGTGAAAACGAAGCCTGTTGGGTTTAGCCAGTAAATTAAATGATATACATTTTACTGCGAATTCATATTTAACGCCCGGTTTCTATGAAGTATTCTTATGGATTCGAAAGTTATCGGATTGATAACGTTATGGAATCCACATAAGTTCAAACTGTTTCTGAAAGGATAGTTCCACAAGTTCGATAAGCATCGGTTCGATAAACATGACGCGACGTAGAGCATTCGTATAAAATCGATGCTGTCATTCCCAAAGCGGAAAATATGATTCAAAACTAGTACGTGTGTTAATTTTAAGATAAGAACGGTTAGAGGTAAATTACACTTATATTTTACCACTTCTTTTTCTCAAATCAAATATTATTTCTACATTTTCATAAAGATGAAACGACCTGTGTTGACACCTTCATACATTTTTTAGAGAAATTTGTATAGAACAGGCGTAAAACGTGTGGTGTTGGACGAGAAAATAGTAGTCTCTTGACTGTTCGACATATGCTGGCTTTATGCACACTACTATCACAATTTGGAATGAATTTTTTGCAAAAGTGCTAAAAGTGGCTGCTCTAGTAAATTTATTATTACAGCCACGGTTTCTTTATTAAAACGTTACCTCTTTCTAAGTCCCTCCCAGCTGTATATTTTACAAAGGACCACCACAACATAGCCGGTGTATTGTTCATCCCGCATTGCCGTGTCCAAATTGAATGAGTTGCGCTACGAATTAGTCTCTCAGCCTACATATTCACAGGACCTAGTTCCCGCGTCTTTTTCCTATTCCCAAACCTGAAAAAATCACGGAGAAAGAGATTTGCCTCAAATGAGGAGGTCATCGCTGCTACAGATGGCTATTTTGCACACCTCGAAACGTCCTACTTTTTCGACGGCTTGAAGAGACTGGAGCACCGTTTGAAAAAGTGTATCGGTCTTCGAGGAGACTACATCGAAAAATAAAAATGAAAAACAACACCAATACCGTGTTTTTCTTGTCGATTCCGGAAACATTTCAGGTCGCCTTTGTATTACAGTACTTCATATACATATATGCCTTCTGTGCAATGTATACTTTTGTTTAAATGAAACTGTGGTTATTTCGAATAACTTTCATGAGCAACAAACGGTTGATGTCATAGTACATATGTATAACGTTTTAACACTCCATGTCAAATATTTTCTGTATAAAAACATATATTGCTAGATAAGGATGAGGGAAAGAATGAAGTAAGCAATTTATTCGTAAATGTCGTACAACTAATATATTTTGTGGAATTTAATAACTTCTAGGATAGGGGTCTTGTAGAACCATGATATTCATATCTGATGAAAAAGTTTCGTTAAGTGAAGTATGATGTTTTAACTTCGCAATAAATACACATTCAGAAACGATTACAAATTTTACATTAAACAAAAATTATTTTATACCCTATACGCGAACGCGGTTTCACATGAATGTTATTTTGAAAGTGTTGGAATTGCATATAACTTTAGTTTCTGCTTTTTGCCAGAATAAGAGCCGTAGTGTGTGTAAATTAGAGACCGGATTATATACAAAGAAAAACTGGAATATATGCGCGTATATATATATGCATCGATTTTTGAGAAAATATACATAAACTTGGAGCATATATACAAAAAAATTGCGACAATATCCAAAATTTTTACATAAAATAAATAAGAGCAGAAATTTAAACATTAACTTTATTGCACAAATTTTTTTTGCAACATATTTCTAAACCAATTTATAATTAAATGTTTTTCAAAATTGTGTAAAAGAAAGTTTTGTCCTTTATCAGAATACATATGTTTCGAAATAGAAAAGCTTCTTTCAACGTCCACAGATGTAGTTGGTGCATTTTTTAACTTTGCAACACATTCTAAACTAAAATTAAAGTCGAAATCGTTAACTGTTTCATCTTTCAAAATTTTCTTAACATTCTTCAATTTCAAATACCCCGCATTTTTATTTATCACTTTTTTAAATTTATCGTATATAGAATGTACTTATTGTACCCTTAACCTTCTTACATAGCATATAAAATTCGTCTACTATTTCGACTGATTTCGAGAGCGAGGTTCCTTGTGTTTCTAGTTTACGAATGGAACTTGAAACAAAGCTATATTTGACTTAATATACAAAAGGTTTTGTAGCAATTCTGTTGATGTTACTATCTTTTTACAGTTTTCTAGAGTAATGCAGCCAGCAGTAATTTCAAGAATTACATTTTTTATTCCTTCAAAATTATCGGCGTAAAAAAATGGAGCGTCTAACCATGTACCCCATCTCGTAATAATCGGTTTAGGAGGCAACTTAACACCGGGATTCGTAAAGGTGCTTTTAAAACTACTTTTTTGACATTGCTAATTAAATCATTAATCAAAGGAAATTGATTCCTAATGTCTTCGGCTACACGATTGAACCCATGAGCTAAACAAGTCATGTCTGGTGCAGCGTCGGACAACATTAATAGAATTTTTTCACAAGGTATACTTCCAGGTAAAAAGAAATTTGATAAACCTTCTTGAACGAATTGGGCAATTGTCACATTATTTGTTTTTTGAAATTCTTTACAATAAATTAAATATGATTTACCTACAATATCTCCATTAAGAATTCCTATTAACAAATGGGCAATATAACGGCCACACTTATCCGTGCTTTCATCTACCAGGATATAAATAAAATTATTCCTTAACAATTGTTGAAGTTCTGCCATTGTTTACTGGTAACAAGATGTGACATAATTTTTTCGTAAGGTACTTTCGTCAGGTACGAGGGCAATCCCAAAAAAAAGGTCTCCTATTTTTTAGGGACGTAGAGAAAGTTTTAATACGGTTGTTGGCAACACTGTTGTGAGTGGTGCCTTCTCCGCTACTACATAAGCACGCAGGCGCTTCGTTCGGATGCTCAGTCTTGGCTTGGTAGCCATTCGAAA
Organism: Trypoxylus dichotomus; assembly: GCA_023509865.1. Taxonomy (NCBI): domain Eukaryota; kingdom Metazoa; phylum Arthropoda; class Insecta; order Coleoptera; family Scarabaeidae; genus Trypoxylus; species Trypoxylus dichotomus. The sequence continues at coordinate 29,410,841 of CM042081.1, forward strand.
TGGAGCTCCCGATAAACGTTACCGCCAAATGCGAAGTGCGCGCAGTTATTCGATTTTTGAACGCAAAAGGGGTTAAACCGGTTGAAATTCACCGCCTATTGACGGAAGGGTATGCACAGCCTATGGACAGTCGTGCATGGATGTCAAAAACGTTCGCAAGTGGTGTAGAGAGTTTACAGCCGGTCGTACTGAAATTCATGACGAAGGAAGGAACGGGAATTGCCGACGAGACAATCGCGAAAGTTGAGGAACTCATGCGTAAAGATCGGAGGATCACTCTGGATGCTCTCTGCATTTTGGTTCCTGAGGTTTCCAGAAGCACCATCCACAGGATTTTAACGGAAAAGTTGCAATATCGGAAGGTGTGTGCAAGATGGGTGCCGCGTATGCTGACAGAAGACCACAAACGGCAACGGGTTGATTCTTCCCGCAAATTTCTTCGCCGCTATGGAGACGAAAAGGACAACTTCTTGGACTTGATTGTCACGGGTGACGAAACCTGGGTATTCCACATTACACCTGAGACAAAACAGCAGTCACGCGAGTGGCGACATCCCTGTACGCCCAAGCCACGAAAATTCAAGCAAACACAATCTGCCGGTAAAGTCATGGCAACTGTGTTTTGGGACAGGAAAGGGGTACTGTTGGTCGACTTTCTGCCTGCTGGGACAATAGTCGACGCTGACAGGTACTGTCAAACACTGAAGAAACTCAGAAGGGCAATTCAGAGCCGGAGAAGGGGGATGTTGAGCAAGGGTGTAAGCATTCTCCACGACAACGCCCGTCCTCACGTCGCCCGTCAAACCGTCGATCTCCTGCAAAATTTTGGTTGTAACGTCATCACACACCCACCCAACAGTCCAGACTCGGCTCCCAGCGATTTCCACCTGCTCCCTAAGTTGAAGGAACATTTGTCTGGACGGCGGTTCTGCTCCGATGATGAGGTGAAAGATGAGGTTCAACGCTTCCTGAAGGGCATGGCGGCAAGCTGGTATAACATGGGCATTGTAAAACTGCCACAGCGTCTACAAAAATGCATCGACCGAAACGGCGATTCTGTTGAAAAATAAAGCATTCTTCAATCCTTAAAATGATGTAGCAATTATAGAAAATAAACGGTTCTTGTATTTCTAAAAATATAGATCTTTTTTTTGGGATTGCCCTCGTATAACATGTTTGCCGTATTTGTGCAGAAATGATTTCAAATTAACATTGTTTAATCTCACTAATGGTACAAAATTAATGCGTTACACAGGTCCGTATTATATTCTTCTTGCTCTGAGTTTCGCGAAGTTGATGCTACACATTGATATATAGATTGCTGCACACATGCGAATCTCTTTAGTTTTTCACATTTTCCAGTATGTGATGGAGTTTTAGCGTATTGATCAATCAGGTATTTTCTCTTACAAGACACCTGCAACAACAATTGTCATTTTATATCAAAAGTTCAAGAATTTAAAAACAATTGCGAAGCTTTTAGTAAAATTAAACCTACCAGTTTAGTGCAGGACCAACAAGATATTTTGTCGCCATCCTTTACCTGTTCAGGATACGGCTTAATCCATAAAGAAATTTTGTTCGCTATACTCATTGTATGTACGCACAGTATTTAAAAACGTAACACAATTACATGCTGTTTCGCTCAAAGATATTCAATGAATGAATAGTTTATTTGGGCATTAATAATAATAATACTTATTTACCACATCCTTTCTGCTAGGCGAAATTAACCACGTGCAGTTCTCGAAAAAATATATAAGAGAAACCAATGTAAAAGATTTATCGTTCTGAGAATTGTCCGTTGTCGATCTACATTAGGAATTACTAGGAATTTTTACTAATAGAAAGGATAAGAAAAAGTCTAAATATGCAATATATGCAACTTTTGTAAAAATATGCATAGAAATGACTAAATATGCAATATATGCAACCACTAATTAAATTCAATTAGTGTAATACGTCTATATATAGACTATAATTAAAGATATCCAAAAAATAAAATATATGCACTCTGCAAATAATCCGGTCTCTAGCCTAAATCATTAATTTTCTCCGCCTAACGTGACGCATGCGCAGCTAAAATTGAAAACAAAATTCTCCCAAGTGAAAGTATTGCCTTTGTTATAGTTGTTTAGTAAAGTTCTGTTGATGACATGCATCGCTTCTTATAGGTACTTGCAGTTCTCCAAATGTGGATTTTATATCTTAAAAGGATTATGGAAACATTTTCGTATTTGATTTTTAAATTCTCCTAATCGTTTAGCACAGTCCGCAAAACTATCGCCATCTTACTCCTTCTTTACCTGACGCCGAATTTAAATGAACCGTTAGAATAGAAAGACCCTATGAAATCTTTATTATGTTCATCTGTTTTACAAATATAACTCGGCGGACTTGCAGTATTAATTGATGGTGTGCCGCAGGGTTACCATCCTATAGGACATTTACTCTTTAACGATCCATTCTCTAACACTGATTTTTAATCGTACACAACTGCTTGGCTTTTAGTTCCTCTAAACCGTACGCAACAAAAAGAAATCCGTGAGATAAATCGAATTTCACTTAAAGGTAACCGATGAAGCGGACGGTGCGGTAAAATCTGCTCTCGAATACCGCGAAGAGGCGAACGGATACATGCAAAAGTACAAGGAGCTCCGTACACTCACCCAGACGCATTACAACGGCCGCAACTATGCGGTCAGTCTCTTCTATTCGGATCTCGCGCAGAAACAGCTCAAGAAAGCTGAACTGGCCAACCAACATGCCGCTCGATGCTTCATCAGGGAGAACTCCGAGAAATTACAGAAGAGCGACATGCTAGATTTGCACTTTCAATACGCCGACAGCGCTCTTACCTCGCTGGATATCTTCATCGATTGCCAGATATCGAATTTGAGGAGCAAGAACAAACCTTTCGGTCATTATTTCGTCATTACCGGTTGGGGTAAGCGTAGCAAGAATGGAAAGCCCGTATTGAAGCCGGTGGTTATCAGGCGTTTAAGGCAGCGAAAGGTCCAGTAAGTAGAGAGTAATACGTGTTTAGTGTGTTCAGAAACAAGCAACATAAATAATATTAACGGTTGGTACGGATGGTTTAATAAAATTGTTAACTTCATATTTCATTTCAGGATGTGTTGACACGCTTGAACAATTGGCGGGTTTTTTTTCACTGTTATTTAAGTTATTGAGTATGTTCACTGAAATATACAGTAGTCGACAAAAATTAAGCAACTCTACAAAAAATGAAACTTTTTAGAGAATTAACAAAGATATCAAACTAAAATTGAGATGTATCATTATGTGCATTTCAAACATTATTATTGTCATATCAAGACTTGCTTTTTATAACTACAAAGTGATTATCTCACAAAAAGTCGCAAATATACGTAACAAAAGTTAAGCAGCGTGATATGGTGCACTAGTGGGAACCCCCTATTTGTATATTTTATGCTTGCATGGTGACTCATTTAGTAGTATGCGATAAGATTGACGCGCTTGACGAGTTTGTAAACATTTTTACCAATCATGCCGCGAAAAGTGTATTCAATGGATATCAAGATGAAAATCAGTGAGCAATATTAAAACGGTATACTACAAACGACTATAAGCAAAAAATGTTGATGTAAACAAATCCATAGTATCAAGAAAGATACAAAGATATAACGCTACGGGCACGGTGGCCACTAAATTTCACTTAGGACGACCGCTACGAACAAGTTACAGAGAAGCTAAATTAATTCTTCGTCAATGTAAAATAAATCACTGGATAACAGCTCAAGAAATAAAATAATAATAATTCATGACTTCACATCCTCCAACAGCTTTTTGCCAATTACAGGGGGCATCGGCCGGCCATGAGTTATTATTACGTCTGCGCCTGTGGAGCGTCTTAAGGTGATATTCGTTCTCGGCATTCGCCATGGAGTGAGGAAAACCACAGAAAAACCTCACCGGGGTTCGAACCTGGGACGTCCGGACTGATAGCCAAGCGCGCCAGGCACTGAGCCACCAGCCCGCTATATCAAAAAATCTTCGCTAGATAGCAATCTGAACACACGCACCATACGAAGACGTTTAGTAGAAGGTAGATTTTATAGTCGAAGACCAGCGCGAAAGCCTTGGTTATCAGGTAAGCAAAGGGCGTCGAGAATACGTTTTGCGAAGGAGGACGTGTCATGATTATGCAACAGTAAAAAACCATATTAGTTAGAGACGAATCGAAGTCTAATTTGTGTAGCACTGATAGAATTTGTTATGTACGGCGCCCCACAGAGGAAAGGTTAAATCCAAGATATTGTCAGAAAACTGTAAAGCACGGAGATGGTGGTGTGATCGTATGGGAGTGTTTCTCTGGTAATGGTGTGGACCCTCTACATAGCATAAACGGTACTATGGACCGATTTGTGAACCAAAGTATATTGCAAGACGTAATGCTCCCATTTGCTGAATTGAATATGCCACTTCAATGGCATTTTTAGCTTGATAACGACCTTGTGCATACTGCTATATCCTATTGTGAACTTGTAGATTGTAAATAGAAAACTAATGCATAATAAAAAATAGAAAGACGCCGTTGAACTGTTTGATGTATTATAAACACAGTGGCAAAACAAATTGGTTTGCAAATTCAACACAATTTGATAGACTCAATACATTAATCGGTGCGTAGCCGTCATTAAAAATAAGGGGTATGCCACAAAATACGTTTTGTTACAAAAAAAAATAAGATGCCTAACTTATGTCACTTGAAAATTGTTTGTTTTTTTACTACACTGAAAAAGTAATATTTAAATTAAGGTACCTAATATCAAATGTTCTTTTTTTCGTTGTAAGACGTATAAGTTATCAAAGATTAAGTCATAAGCCTCGTATGCGCTTTCCCTATTTTGCTATTCATATTTCGTAGAGTTGCTTAATTTTTGACCGCTACTGTATCTTAATAGTAATTGTATTCTAGTAGTGGAATTACAAATATTTTGTGAAAGAAAATGAAGATTATGAAATTTACAGCATAAAACATAAAGGTATAAAAAAACGAAGCTATAAATACTTTGCCAAAAATATTAAAAAAGGTAATAATTTATAAAAATCAAAAACATATAATATTTTGGGAAAGAGGAACATATTTTGCAAAAAGGAAATTACATAGTTACAAAATATTTTACAAAAGAAAAATTAATGTTTTGCAAAAAAAAAAAATAGCATTTTGTTACAAAAAAAAAAATAGAAAATTACAAATACCTTGCAGATTTTTTTAGTTTATAAAAATTTTGCAAAAAAGAAAAGAAGTTATGTGGTATTAAACGAGTAAATTAAAATAAAGTTCAAGTGAATTCTTGAAGCTTTTAAATATTTCATTGACGATGTATTTTAAGCTGGTATTATTAGAGTGAATGTAATCTCTATTAACGTCGATAACAAATCAATTTTACGTTATATTAAATCTAGTTGCCTTAGATAAATTTCGAATTAACCATGTTCGCCAACCTTTAATAAATAACGTAAACGACGTGAGATTTTAAAAGCAGTGGCACATTGTATATTCTACTTTTTTTTTCAGCTACACAGTTGTGAATCCTGGCATGCTACGGATCAAGGTGCTAAAGAATCTGGCAATGAGCACTGATATAAAATCAAAAATGCCCAAGTAAACGGTCCTACTACTTCCGTTCTACCCTTTTTACTTTATTTGGTTATCATTTTTACAAGATAAAACAAATAGTTCAAATTACAATTGCTCATACAGGCATCGGTTACCTGAGTAAGTGCCATTAATTATAGAAAACAGAGACAGAATAACAACAAAACAGATGGATATAATTAATGCTCTTATTAAAAATATAAAACATATTATCTACGAAGTTAAAAGATCACTTATTATACTATTACTATATTTTATCATTAGTTATTTCTATTAAATATATAAGAATGGAGAGTTTTACGAAATATAGGAAGGTTTGTTGAGGAGTGCGCATATTTCAACCAATTCGGGAATTGATACGAAACCTCGTTACTTCGAACAGACCTTCTAGGATAGTGTCCGTAGGGTATAGGACCATCCACAATATTAGTGGTAACTATTTTTGTATTTTTATATGTATTTTGAGGTGTTTTCAAGTTGATACGTTACCATTTTCTTTTCGAGTATTTTTAATTCTATCATTTTAGTATAGTACGATGTCTACGGATTATATCGCAGGGTAAATCTTCATAAGTTCAAAACAACAGTCAATGATGACTAAAATGTACTCTATAACATCTTTACGATTATTGCTATTATTTATTATTATTATCGTTCTACGATTATCTATTTTATTATCCACTGACGATGAGCAAAATTCTAACACTTACGCTTAGATTATTGTCCAAAATAACAAAACTCACCCCGTACCTCCCCCTCCGGAACCAACTTTGATGTTAGATGTCGTAGAATTAATGTAAAACGTACAAATTTAATATACAAACAAAGAAATAAAGGAATTGCATTACTACACATTCCAAATTCTATTTGTGTTAGTGTAATTGTTAAATGTGAAAGGTTTCATGTTGTTGAAAATGTCAATTGTGCCAGGAGCGGATCCTTGGTAACTGTTAGATGTATCGAATTAATGTCAGTACGGATGTTTTCTTTAGAGCAATGGTGTCCATTTAAAGAATTATCGTGATTGTCATCATATAACTATCATAGTGATCATTTTTAGCGATTTTTTTTAAAAATGTATCACTAAGTTTAGGTTATAAACTCAAATATAATAACAACAAATAATGATATGAGTAATAAAATTAATTTGGATGTGGAAAATTTGAATTCTCATAAAATTCGATGAGGGTATAAAAATATCGTTTGGCAGCTAGCTAAAATTATATAACTCAAAAACTTTTCGTTATCATCCCCAACACTTCCAAACGGAAAATATATGATGAGAAAATATTGCTGGACAAAAAGTTTTGTATCCGCAAATCTAAAATGACACTGGGAACACTTTCCAGCCCACGTCGATGTAACTAACAGTTATAAGAGAACAATTTTGGAGTCCCCACCTTTGGCTAGATGTTATGTGTCGTATTCGAGTACAAATATAATCTACAGCGTAGGTTTATCCCTTCTGAGCTTGGAAAGCTCCTGTCAACAGCAAATATATACGGAGTAATGCCCTTGCGAATTTGAACGTTGAAATGACAAATTGTAATGTTCAAAAGGGATAGACCTAATAGATCATGTAGATATCTTCGTCGTGTTCATTAATTTTTTAGTTCCATTCTCGTTGCGTTTAAAACAAATCGGTTGTGTACTATTTTATACACTTTTCTTCAATGGGGTTATTTTTGTGCAAAGAAAATGTTCCGTTTACGTTATTGTAATGAAATACTGACATGAATACTTTATTCAAATATACATATCACTGTGTTAATTGTATTCTGTTACTATTATTATAATTTTATGTATGTTAGTATTTTAATATGATTAAATAAATTTGAGTCTGAAAACTTACTGTTATTGTTTTCTTTTTAACTAATTTCCAGTATGACAGTTCCAGTTAAGGATCCGTTGATTGTAAAGAAGCTTTAAGGTGGTAGATTAAGTATTTTCTCGCTTTTTTTTAGTTTTTGTGATAATAGGCACTAAAGACACTATGAAGAATTGCTCTTACTTAATTAGCAACTTAAAATAGTAAGCTTAAATCACTATGCTCTAAAATTATATTGCCTATTACAGGCTTTTTCTAAGTATTCCCCGGAACGCTGTAGAAGGTAAACAACGACGGTGCGAGGCACTCTTGCAAACTCGGATAGACATAGCGCTCTGGAATAGTCTAGAACATTTCGACGCGGCTTCGAAACTAATGGCAGTTTCCAGAACATCTAGATACAGCTGCGAGCAAATGTTATAGGCACCCTAATCAAACATGTGTTTCGCGCAGGTAGCACTTCTTAGAACAAGGGTACTGCGAACCTATCCCTGATCGTTATCTAAAGTAGAAATTCCTAGAAAATATAAATTACGAAGCTATATAAGAGAGAAATTAAAATTTTTAGGTTGAGTAATATATTGTGCGTAGAGAACGAAACGTCGTTTGTCGGTTTCAAAAATTCATTTAGAGTGCGGACCTTTTTTTTTGTAAGTTTGTGTATACACAATATGCCAAAAAAGCCCCAAATATCTGAGGCTTTACGAGGCCAGATAATTTTATTGCACACACAAGGATTGTCACAAATAAAAATTGTTAAGACAATAAAATGTTCGCGTTGTGCAGTGCAAAACACAATTAGCCGCTATCAAAGGACTGGAGAGTATCATAATCTACCCAAGAGCGGTAGAAAACGTGTAACGATTGTGCGAGAAGAACGATTGATAGAGCGTATCGCGCTCCGCGATAGGCACAAATCCGCGATAGCGATTTCTGCAGAGCTCCGCGCTCAACGAGACGCACCAATCTCCGTGCATACGGTAAGAAGAAGGCGACACAAGCCTTTGCTGACCGAGCTCCACCGCAAGCAACGCTTTACGTGGGCAAAGAAGTACCGACATCGGACTGTAGATGACTGGGCCAAAGTACTTTGGTCCGATGAATCTAATATAGAAGTAAGTGCTTAAAAATATTTCATAATCCTTGCAATATACATAATTGAACTTAGCGCCCCTACTTTTCTCACCAAAATAGAAATATTCAAAAAGTTAACGTCCTTCGTTTATTCTGTGCAGGCGCACAGCATTTCCGGAGCAAGTTATGTTCGGAGGAGGTCCGGCGAAGCATTTTCCCCAGAGTGTATTTTACCTACTGATAAACACGGCGTGGAAGCATTATGATTTGGGGGCGCTTTTAACATGATTAATATTGTGCAGGCAGAATCGGCGGATAAATTAAATTAAAAGGTACATACTTTTGACCAACACTATTAGTCTAAGAGTGCATCACATAGGTCAAGATCTCGATGATCAATTAATAAGGGAAAAGGCAATTGCGGCAATTGGGTCTGCAACTTGAAGAGGATATTGGCAGTAACAAAGGCGCACAGCTTATTTGTCACGCTTTCTGAATGACAACATCGTTGAAGACCTTTTGTTCTGCAAAAGCATAATTGGAATTGAGCCCTTGCGCTTATTTGAGATGCTTGACACGTTTATAACCGAAAATGACATGGATTGAGCTATGGTCGCTATACAGGACTATAGACGCTTGTTCGTAGCAAAGCACCGCATGTTATGAAGACCCCTTGCTTCAGCCATAATGAAGCACTTGCATCAAAAGTCGATTAGTTCTCAATTAATTTATTTAACTTGAGAGATTTCATATATCTATTTGCGTGTTATAAAAACAACAAATGAGAGATATGGGACTGTGTGTTCCACGCTTTGACAAATTTAATCTAATTTTATCCCAAAAGCATCCAAAGCCGACTATGTTTGGTACCAATGTAGTTACAGAGTAGAAAATATGTTGTGTTACTTCAACATGCTTTAACATTGATGTTGATATTCCAGTTTATAGAGTCCAACAACAGATTCAACTTCCACAAACTTACCTTTACAGCTTGCTCCAACCAAATACAGACCAAACAACTTATCTTCATTTTATTGCAAACAACTTGAATAGAATTCGAACGCAACTTGTAAAATCAGATTTGTAAACTAGAATTTCTAATACGTACGGAAAGTGTTGCATCCCTACAGTTGATAGTACACTAACAGAAAGTTTCGGTTTGAAGGTCCATCACTGGGCAAACAATACGAAAAACTTCAGTACTCAAGTGCAATTATTTCACTCACATTGTGTGTCCTATTTGAATAACTAGAGCTCCAGTTTAAATGAAATATTTTGGATAATGCATCTGCACATCCTGTGTGAAAATACTTATGTGCTGAAGACAAAAGCATTAAAGCAATGTCGTCTACCACTAAATTCTCTCAGCCTTGTTCAGCCAGTCAACACATCGTGCAAGAATTGAAGCGGTATTGTCGCAAATCTGCATATCTCTCATCTCATCCGAAGATATCCAAAATATATCGTCAATTGCTATACCATCGCAACTTATTCAACAGTTATGCGGATGAACTGCTCAAAGCAAATGATGACAATGAGAATTCTATTCCTTTAGTTTATTTATTAATTATCAGATTTTGAAGATTCTTAGAACAATGAATGATGAAAAGATAGTTTTGCCATTAACAGTGGAACAAACAAGCCAAAACAAAGAAGACGAGAAAGAAACGGTTCCACACGAGGAAGAGGTTGTATTGTAATTGAGATGGTTTTATCTTTAATATCAAAATAGAATTTGATTTTAATAAACACCAGCACCGTTTCCTTTAAAATACAGCTGTGGCCATATGTATTCGCCACTCTTTTTTGTTTTTTATTCCGACGAATATATAAGAAATAAAAGAAAATTGATCGATGAAAATGTTTCATTGTGAGTGTATACAGATATTGCTTAATATTTGGTAGCTCCTCCCTGGGCTTTTATCACCGCACGAATTCGTCGGGGCATACTGCTCACCTTGTTGTAGCACTGCTCGGGGATGATTTTATTCCACTCTTCGAATGTTTTTGTTTTTAAGCATTGCTTTGTGGTAGATGAGTATTTAGCTACATTTCTGGCTTTAAAATGTACCATAAATGCTCAATTATGATAAGTCCGAGGATTGTGCCGGCCATTCCAGGACCCGCGCGTTATTTTCTCTCAGAACCAGCGCATTACTTCGCGAGATTTATGGCACGGTGCATTATCTTGTTGGAAGTAATACTCTGGCTCATCATTATCGAATAATTTTAACGCACACGGTTCCAGAACTTTTTCCATGTCAATGTACGTCCGACTGTTCATTCGGCCCTCCGACGCCTGTTGCACTCATGGAACCCCAAACCATTATGTTACCACCCCCAAACTTGACAGTTCGATGAAAGGCCTCTCCTGGCCTGCGTCGCACGTATTGAGGCCCAGGTTTACTCACAGAAGGTACCAACAAAACACGAATACTGTTACATTTTGGAACCCATTAAAAAGAATAAAAACACTGTAGATACCAGGAATTGAATACAGAATACCTTCAAATACAATAATTATGTATTACTTACCTCAATATTTGACTCATCCGTCCACATAACTAACATTGGCCCAATTGTCAATGGTCCAGTCGCGATGACTTTTAGCCCACAGCAGTCTCTTTTTCTTTTGTTGCTGAGACAACCGTAGTTTATGTTCGAGCTTTGTATCCACCTAAATTTAATTCACAGCGTCTTCTAACCGTGCGAGGAGAAATAACATTATGTATCCGGAAAAGCTCACTGGAAAGCTGTTTAGACCCTTTTTTCCGGTCTCGCAAAGACATCCGTTCTAAGACTCGCTCATCTCTGCTAGTTGTCTTCCTTTTTCGACCAGTTTTCGGTTTGTTTGTCAAAGATCCACTCTCTTTGTATCCTTTTATCGTCACACCGACAACCCTTGCTTTTATAACACCACAATTTGTCCTCGCTCTGCCTCCGTCAATTCGCGTGTTTTCGACATTACTTTTTACTGTATACTATCATATTACACAGACAAAATCACAGACACAATATCTTCATTCTAACTAGCTCAACCTTACTCTTACAACTTTTAAGAAAGACTGAAGAAATATTCAGAAATTACAATTTTACGTCTATTTTCTAATTTACTCAGAATGGCCTACAATAAACCATTAAACGCTCATTACCAGATACCTAGTTAAGTCCGTCATCGATCCTGCTTCTTAGAAATACAATAATATTCGTGTAACACGTTCAAAACGAGAGTGGCGAATACATATGGCCACAGCTATATACTGCCTTTTATAACCTAATATTTTAAAATAGAACTCATTCACACAAACGATATTAAAATATAAAAAAACAATACGTATCAAGTAACTAATTACTCATCTCAAAAAATGTATATACAGGATCTCCATGAAATAAAATAAAAGAGTATGTAAAATGGAAAGATCTTGTTTTATTCGACTTAAATCCAAAAGATTTGTGAAAATTCCTTCGCAGGCGCGAGAAAGAAAATGATAAAGATATTTAAAATATAAATTTATTATTCATAGCCGAAATATTCGTGCATAAGCATGTTATGGAACACTTAACATGCCGTTTGAAAGGTAGACGGTGTTATAATTTAGTTTCTATAACATCGACAACTGTTATTGCAGTGTATACAGTCTGCGTGTATATATGAGAATCCATAGACTGCACATATTATACTTCCCTAGGGTGTTTTAATTGACTCATTTTTTTTAAATATATGTTCTATACAATTACACCTTTTTCATTTTCCGTACTCTTTTATTTTATTTCAGAGACATTCTGTATACAATGAAAATCGTCCACCTACTATCGCAGGGTAATTTGATGTAAAATCCGGATTAATTTCATATTAATGTAATACATCATTTTATAAAATAGCCTATATAATACATGAAAATACAGAAATATAAAAATTTTTATTTGTATACATACACAAGAAGAATATCAATTGGAAATACGAGGTAGGCGCCATAAGTTCTCGGTCGTATATAGAAAAAAAAAAAACTTAGAACAATATAGGAAATTTTATTTTGCACTGCTATCTCCCCTAACTTTTATACATTTATTTCAACGATTAATTAATAATGCGATACTCTTGTAAAAATAATCTGAAGTTTTTCCGTCAAAATGTTCTATAACAGCTGCTTGCAACTCACTGTCGTGCTTAAAGCGACATCCCCTAAGGTCTTTTTTTTTTAATTAGAAAACAAATAAAAATCACAAGGAGCCATATCCAGACTATACGGTGGATATACCAATTCTTGAAAACCACACTCGTGGATGGCAGTTTGTGAAACGGCGGCAGTATGGACGGGGGTATTGTCGTGCAATAATCGCACACCTTTTGTCAATTTCCACGATGTTTTGCACGAATACTGTCCCTTAATTTATACAATAAAGACGCATAATATGTGCCGTTCACAGTTGTATTACGCTCTTTAAAGTCAATTAGCAACATGCCCTCACAATCCCAGGTTATTGTCGCCATCACCTTTTTCGTTGATCTGAACGACTTTCACCTTTTGGAATGAGGTTCATCAGGTTGCCACCATTTCATGGACTCCCTTTTCGATAGAAGATCGAACAGAACCATTGTTTCGTCCCTTGTGACAATGGACTCCAAAATCGGTTTTGGGTTGTCTCCACTCATGTTTAAAAACGACCGCGCACATTCGAATCGATATTTGCGTTGGAGAGCGGAAAGAAGTTGCGGTATCCATCTTACACTAATTTTATTCCTACCCAAATGGTCATGGAGAATTCAGCGAATACTTGTTTTGGATATGTTTGTTATTACTGCTAATTCCTACTTTTTAACCGTGATCTAGCACTAAATCTTCAATAATTGAAATTTGTTTAGGCGTTGTCACTTCAATTAGTCGAGCACCTTCCAGGGATTCTTGCCCCAAACGAAAATATTTTGCCCACATTTTTACAGTGAAATACGAAGGAGATGAATCACCGTAAACGTTGTTTTATATGATTATAGGTGTGCCCTTCTTTTGTTAAATATTTATTGATAACTGGAGTTGTTGTTTGAGCTATTTCGATCGTTCGTTGAACTTGTGTAGTCGACGTTTCGGCAGTCTGTCTACTGCCGTCTTCAGGGATGCCTTTAGAATAGCCGTTGCTGTCAGAGCAATCATGCTTTGCATGGCATGCGTACACCTCTCGTATGTGGATGTATGCCGTGACGAAGTATGAACACGCTTGAACCTGTATAAACCTCTCAAACCAAGAATTTATGGCGCCTACCTTGTAAGTACAATATTGATTATCACAGTGAAAAACCGTCCACTTCAAAACAGCACACAAATAAGCGATTGCGGAGGAGTCAAATGTGTCCAAAATACATAATTTTTCTGCACCGTGTTTGACATTTTTTTAATATTGCCATTTGTCCATGATGCCCTCGATAAAATGAATATTACCGACACCTGCCGCCTACAGGCAACCCTACAAGATCAGATTCATTCGATTTACACCACAGATTTAGTCCCTCATCCGATTCAGACAAATTTATTTTTGTTTCATCTGCATATAAAACTTCTTCCTTGAATATTATTTCCTACATATTTGGTTTGCGAATTAGATTCTTACTTTCCAAATGTTATCGCTGAGATACGGCTTCCTTTTAGCGATACGTCCATATGCAATCCCTTTTTCAACACTTTTCTAATATTTTCGTGATGAACTTTCTTCCCCAAGTATTGTACTACTTTGTTCGCTAGTTTTGGTGCGCCTCTTTTTTCGGCTCCTTGTTTATTTCTTCTAAAATCCATCGTTCGTTCCCTTCGATAAGAAATTTTATTAATAAATTCTGCGTTTGTTGGATATTCTAACATCAGTCCACCTTCTTAATGTACACTGAATTGTTGTACGGCTTTCGTCTACAATTTTAGCGATTTCCCTTTGCGAATTCCCATCTTTCTGCAGTTTCACTATCAAACGTCGAATAGCACAAGTTTGTCTTCTTCTCGATTCAATTACATAAATATTTTTAAATATCTACATACGCACGAAAATATAACCGATGAGAGCACACTATTGCAGTAACTGACGTGAGGCACGATAGCTTTTCTCGGGGAACTACCTATTTTTGCAGTTGGACGACTTTGACTCTGATTGGTTATACGGTAGTCACTTGAATACGTGCTTTTTTGTTTATTTTGTATGAACTGAAAATACAACGTTTTTTATATATTTGTATAGTGTATGTACTGTGCTACGTCACCATTAGTTGCGTAATGAAGAATAGCAGAAAATGTGCGTCTGCTACTAGGTGGACGATTTTCTCAGTGACTAACTGTATATTATTTGTACACTGAAAACCGTGAATGTTTGTAGTTACGTCATAGTTAGTTGTGACATATGCATCGTCTGAAACAAATTCAGGTACACCAACCATGTTTGCAATGAATTGTACGAAAACAATTGTCAAATTTTGAGGTTATTTTCATCTTTAATACATTTTCTTGGTTGTATAATATTTTAATCAACGATGCATTTAAAAATCAAATCATGGGTGATTGCAACCAGCAGCATTATAAATAGTGAACTCTTCTATTGACAATGCTTTCATAATAGTATATCAATACATTTGTTCTTACGGAAAGGAGCTGAATGGGCTGCTAAACTAATTATTAAATGTTTCTTAACAAAAGCCATTATCACTCTAATAATGTAGATCCCATATGAAAAAACCTATTTTTATATCAAAATGTAGAAAAAAGGAAACGTAGAAGTGTTTAGTCTAATGTGTGTTACCAATAATCCATTAAACGAAATATATCTTTATTTTATTTATATAACAAACATATTGCTATACAAGATAATATGCAAATCATAATATGAAGTACATAGAATTAAAATATGTCAATATTGAAAGAAATAATCAAATAGGAGAATTAAAAATATATTTAATCTGCCTTCACTCTCGTCTTCTGATCCACAATTAACCGTCAGAATGAAGTCTTCTACGTTTGCTTCACCTTCATAACACTCTTTAATTATTTTGTCTGTATGGTTTATGCAATTTCGCCAGATGTCTGGTGTATAGCTGCCCAAACTTTCATGCCACATATGTAACACTTGTCTATTGCCATAATCATCTCGACCAATATGTTTATTGTAATACCCTTTCGCATGTACCCAAATCAGTTCGATAGGATTGAAATCGCAGTCATACTGAGGAATTCTTAAAACTTCATGTTCATGTACCCAAAGTAATTCGTCAATAACATAAACCTTTACGTCCCAGTGAGAAAATGCTAGTATGTAAAATATTTCTATGTTCAAGCACTTCTTGCAACACTCTTACTGTTACATGCTTTTCTATAAAAATATATTAAATTAAAGTTGAAATTTAAATCTGTAAATGAACTTACTATTGTTGTACTTCTCATAAATTACTTTACAAACATCCATTTTAATCCTTTCTGTGACGTCAAGTGCCTTGGGCGTCAATATTAAATTCTATGGATCTGTAGAAGTACTGGACAAAAGAACAGCAGGTGTAATTTCTTTCTTCTGTTCTATGTTGTAATCGAAATGCTCAAAGCATTTGTAACTCTCTATAATTTACAATGTGAACTTTGATATAATACTAAGCAATTATAATTTACCTCACGAACCATATCAACAGATATTAGAGGGTTTCCATTTCCCTTTTTCTTCTCGAAATACACTAGTAAACGACAAACTAACTCTTAGCAACAAGGACTAACTCGACCGGACATCTTGGACTGTAACGTTCAAAATAAGTGTTTTAAGTCTTTGTATGCTTTTTTAACATCTCTAAACTTACCACAAACTAAATGATTTACTTCACTACATCTAAATTTTTAGCAACGGAAAGAGTGGTATTAAATAAAAATAAACATTGAAAACTAAACTCGAATAAACAATACAAAGCAGTCAAACGTCAACATTATAATTATTAAGGTTGCATGCCCTGTAGGAAACATTTTAAAAGGTCTTGTCTACGCATTACTCGACCGTATTCTATCTCACTTCAAGTAGTTCATTTATCCTACATGAAATATGGACGTATATCTTCAGAAGCTACGACGTATGTTATATACTTCTATCTCGCTTGCGTATAGGTATAATTCTAACTTATAGATGTAGCACCTGTCTTTAGTTTATCGATGAAACAATGATGTAACCACAAACATTCATGGTTTCATCTGTAGTTATTGTGTTTGTATATTTACAAAAGGGATCAAGAATTTATTCGACAAACGGAGATAACCTTATCTATCTTCTGATGAAACAGTCTTATCAGAAGAGAGTAAATTGACGTTTTTGTTACATTTAGTGAGTTTAGAAAGTGCATATTAACTGCTGACTATAAACTGATACTGTACAACAAAACGGTACTGTCACCCGGGGTGACAGTGCCATATTTTTGAGTTTTTCTTGAATTAGGCTGAATTTTCAATACAATATAGACTTATACCTTTGCTATCAATTTATAAATCTTAAAGAAATTTTAGTTACAACAGAATGGAGGGAGGAATTATTTTCTGTGGCAACAGCTCACCCCGTTTGTTGGGGCGACTAAGTGCCACACCTGGTTTCCCTGTGAAAAGATATTAGAAATGCTTTATGGTTATTAGTCATCCTAGAAGAATTCAAATGTACAGATTTATTATGTTGGAAACTGTAAAAAAATGGGTAAAAACAGAAAAGAGATAAAAAAAGGGATCTCTGTATGTTTTATATATGAAACCAGTCATTATAAACTTGTAAAACGTCGACATAATTAAAATTTTTAATAACAAAACGGCAAAAGTTTACCAATACTGTAATGTTTTTGTTTGTTGATTGATTAAAACCAAAAACTAGTCACTAATAAGCTGTTTATTATTTTATTGTCTTATACATCTTATATCTTGATACCAACTTCTAGATAATAATTATCCCTTAAAAATAAGCGGGAAATTCAAAAACAAACAAAATCGTCAGTTGGTAAGAACATGTTTTCTTTAAAAAATCTACCCTCAACATTGAACCACACTCAAGTTAAGAGGAAATCAACTTTAAAGGAACTACGTATCTACAACTGTCTTAAACTTCACTGTACATAGTTTAGGAACTTTTCAAAAATAGAATTAAAAAAAATGGAATGGGGATTAGTAGTGCACCTGAAACTTATGATTGCTGATTTTAGTCGGCAGCACAATTTTTTTTTTAGTTCGTTGGTCTGTGTACCAAAGAATGCCCGGAGGCTCAGGTTACCCCAACATTTTCCTTTCTTTTTCATACAGAATACACTGGATAACATTTAAGGCGATATTCAATGAAACTGAGTGATCCCTATAGGCACTTGGTCACCCCAGTTGGCGGTATTTGATTGCATTAACTCAAAGCGCAATCTACATATTGTTTGCACAATGTTTCTTTTTTTCGAAAACGAAGAAGAGGACGATATTCACCGTTTCAATTATAAACGGCAAATATAGTCTAGAAGATGCAAGCAGAAATGAAGGTAACATGCAACTATTCTAATCTAAGATGACGTATTCTAAATTTTCCGTCATTAACTTCAAGATACAACAGAAGCTACATTCGAAACGGCTATTTCGGTTACCGGTTTCGGCAAATTCAACTATTACCTTCTCATTTTAAGCGTTCCTTATGCTTCTTGCTGGAAAGTCTTAAGTTCTTAATGACGGTAGGTAAAAACGCCTAAGCTTTGCGGATGCTTAAGAAAGTTTACAGCTACAATACGGGATTGGACCCAAAAACTTCCTCGATAAATTTAATCTATTTCTCCATCAAAATATTCGACAGAAACAATTAAATATTACAACAGTTTCAGGTAAAATCTTTAATCGGCGAAACAACAGAACGAAAGTCCAGGCGTTAAAACAAAGTTGATAACAAATCACATTATACGTTTTCACCATATGTTCTAATGACAGAGCTAGTTGCTGCTATACAGAGCGATTTCATGACCGGTTAATACGTTAAACATAATTTTTACAAGAAAAAGTAGAAAACACTGTTCTGCAATCCGTGGCAAACAATACAGTGAACAAATAATATTTGATATAGATGTTTGTTTTATTCTGCGTAATATACCGTTCACTTTACTAGACCAACAAGCAAATGGGATATCGTTAAGAAACTTTATGCCATCTGTTCGTGACTATGTTGAAAGAAAAATTAAAGCAAGATAAAAAATTGTAGTTATGTGTGGGCGAAACAGCCGATCGGCAAATATTCTGTGGTAAATGTGATAGTATGTACAACGAAAGAGCTTGAACCGTCATTCCCTATCTTACTTGCTCCCAAAAGAGCTGCAAAATGTACTAGCGATGAAATTTTAAAAGTGGCATTGAACAAATTCGAAGTTTCAACAACCCAAGTTTTAATGTTTGTGAGTAATGGTGTCGCTAACATGCTCTCCCTTTACCGATCTCTTAAAGAAGAGAGTGGCAATTTGTTACAAGTAAGCTGTAAAGTCCATGTTGTAAACCTTGTGGCGTAATTGATTCCTAAATATTATCCGGGAGTAAATATTTTAATAGTTCATACGAGGGCAGTATTTCTAAAGTTCCCAAAACGTGCGAAAAGATTTCACGAACTGTCCCAAAGTGCTTGAACCACCACAGCCGATTACGCGTTGAGGAACATGGTTAAAGGCTGCGTTTTACTACTGCGAACATTTTGACGATGTAAAGAAGGTGGTTTTACAATTCGATCCGAGACACGCGAAAGCTATCAAGAAAACCAGAAAATGTTTCAAGATAGTCAGGTAAAATGTGATTTAGAAAATATTCTCAAGAACCACTACGGACTAGCGTAGGGAATTAAAAAATTACAAAATGATTCGATGCCGTTTGTGGATTCTGTTCGAATTGTGGATGATGTTCACTCACACCTATGTACGGCAGAAGGTTTTTTCGCCTTCTGCGTAATACGAAAATTTGGAAGTATTATTGACAAGGATTCAAATTTTCTCATACTAAAACAAATTTGTTCCATCATTAAAACATATTTATTTCGCACGCCGTACTGATTTAACTGAAACAAGTGTTGAAACATATTCAATGATTCTAATATTTAATAGATGCCACCCAGTTTGTGATTTCATGGAAACTTCTTAAAACAGTAAGTGCAGTAAGTAAGCACGTTATATATCTTCATCATTATTTTATGTGTGAACATTCTTGCGTTCACGTCGTCTACGCTCACTCATGAAGGTCACGATGATAAATGATGCGAGTACGTAAACGTTACTGAACACTCGCCTTGATACGGCCGGTCGACCCCTGCACGTTGTTTTCCACACTGCCCCACTTTGCCGAGACTAATTATTATTAATTCTATTCGCATCATATTTTTATCTAATCTTTTTAGCTGCACCTATATATATATATGTATATATATTATATATATGCATTTCAGACTATAATCAGATAATATATATACATATATATATATATATATATATATATATATGTATATATATTATCTGATTATAGTCTGAAATGCTTTCGATTAATGTAAATTTTCGCCAACGTTGGTCATCGTGAAAAAATCCCCCCTTTTTGGTACAATATGTTGTGGTAATAAAGTCATTATTAAATAGTTTTAGTCACGTCTTATAGGTTTTTATCCGCTACTTTTTACGCAGTTATGAAGAATAAGCTACTCAAAATACATTAAATCCTTCGATATCCATTGTCTAACGAAGCATCGATTAGATACAGATAGCGATTAATGTAAAATTTTTCACTTATCAATTGTAGATATCATTGTTCCCGATAAGGCAAATCTCTTTATATATCTATATAGGGATCCATTTGTTTATGCTTTCGGACAATATTGTTTTAATATTCGCCTAGTTTGCTTCAGATTTAGTTTAATCTAAGTTTCGGTTTTAATTACGTCTGAGGAAATGGCATCAGCACTTACGGATCATGAGGTAGCCGTTCGCCAGTTGTGCAAAATTTTTACCACTGCTAGACGAGATGTGATCCAATTGGTTTTTGAACGTTGTGATTTTAACTGTAAGTCATTTTTCTTTGTCCGTTTACATATGTTATAACGCAGTATTATATTTTTAGTTGAACTTGCACAAAAGGCACTGTTCGAAATGGGAGGCGAAAATTTGCAATCAATGCGTAGAGCACCTATGCATTATTCACCTTATAATCCTCCCAACCAAAGCTCATTTCCTCAGCGGTACCGTCATTTGCCTGAACTTATACGTAAGGGATATAAAGTTTTAATTTTGATGCGTGGCTTACCGAGAAGTGGAAAATCTACGCTTGCCGTCACATTATTACAACATGGACTTGGGGAAGTTTCTTATGATGAATTTATACTTAGCACAGACGACTATTTTTGCAAATCAGGACAGTATATATACAATCCGTCACAACTAGAAGAGGCACATTCTTGGAACCAACGTCGGTGCTTTTCAAAAATGAAAAAAGGTGTTAGCCCTATCATCATCGATAATACTAACCTGCATACATTCGAAATGAAGATTTATTGTGTAATGGCCGTCACATTTGGCTACA
This sequence comes from Trypoxylus dichotomus, assembly GCA_023509865.1. Lineage (NCBI taxonomy): Eukaryota > Metazoa > Arthropoda > Insecta > Coleoptera > Scarabaeidae > Trypoxylus > Trypoxylus dichotomus. The sequence goes on from CM042081.1 coordinate 29,431,929, forward strand.
TCGTTGACATCGTAGAAGCACATACACCTGGGGAATTAAATGGGATGAAAGAGCAATACCAACGGAACATAACCATTAAAGATGTATTTAGGGAATTTAAGTTGTGTTATACGGTGGATCTGCCGCAATTAAGAAAATATCCTCCTATAATAGAACCAAGTCCCAAACCTATGGTTGTCGTTGACAAGCCTAAGAAGAAGGAGGTAAAGGTCCCTGTTGAATACGTACATAAATTTAAGGCTAGACACGAGGATCCTCCAAACGAAAAAAAGCAAAGCGCCAGTGTTGATCAACTTCTTGATGTCGGTAGCGAATGGAAGCAAAAAGAACCAAACAGTGACGGTATGTTTAGTTTCTCGCTCGAAAATAATTTTCGTATTTCTTTTGATACAATACTAATTAAAAATATTTACAGACCTAATCAGCTTTATAAATGAACACAAAGTAGCTGCGCAATTAGAGGACTCGTTGTTGCCCACGCCAAATTCAGTAGAGCAAATCTCGAAGCGGTTGGAGAAAAATAACATAATATTGTCTCAGGTGATGCAAATGCTAGCGACCGCTCAAACGGGAGAAAACAGTATTGCGATGTATGAGTCGAAAATGGAAGGTGAGTTTCCAGTTTCTCCAATTCTTCTATGAATATGAGAGAAAAACTGTAATAATTAAGAAATAAATTAAAAATGTAATTATAGTGTTTGAAATGAGTGAATTAATGATGTTATAAATTGCAACACTGTAAATTATTCACAAAAAACAGGAGAACGTTTAACTGCTGTTAAAAAATTGTAGTTGTATTTCTAACTTATCTATGAGTTATACACAAACTTTATAATGTTACGTTCCTACCGGGTCTCAATTTAAACAGGAGGTATTGTTCTTGATGTAATGATTTATTCGCAAAACTAAAACTAAACGAACAATAAGTGAACTACAAAATATTGAATGAAACCATTAACTGAATGACTATGTGTACGACTGGGAATATCGTATCCTATTATAAGTTATGATATGCAAATATAAAATTGGTGCTGAATATGGGTTCGCATAGTATTCGTGAAATCATTCACGAGAAAGACATTGTGAAGAGACAAAACGCTAATAGACGCAGGGAGATGTTTCGACCTACCCAGCGCCATCAGCGTGGTTTCGAGCAGCTTTTTGCTCAACGCATTGCAATTCCCTCTCTGCTACTACCACCATATCTAACATTACAGCTCAAGTGAACTTCTGAACTGATTGAATTTAGATCGTGTATTTTTGTGAATGCGTTTGCATTTAATTCTTTTCCCTAAATTTGCGTTGTAATAATAATTACGTAACTACAACTTACATAAAATCTTAGGTAGTTTAAAATTGCTGCCAAAAACTAGCTTCTAAAAAATTCCATTGTGTAAACGAGTCTTATCATGTTACTCGAAGGAATTAAAAAATAGAGTATATACTACAGGCACGATAAGTACCGATGCACGTCATTAACGCTAGATCATACATATAATCCAATAACGTCATAAATATGCAATGTGACCATGCAAATAAATTAAAAGTATTTTATATTAGTACATAATTAATTTAATTTAATAAATAAATTAAATTAAATTTCAATGGATAACGCAACACACTGTTTTTTTTTTTAATAAAAACGCTCGTTCTATCAAAGTAAAAATGTAAAAGAAATAGTTATTTACTTAATTATTATATTTCCCATATGGCAGTGCTTTTACGTTGCTGTTATTGGCTATTTGGAAAGATATTTGGTGAAACACGATGTTGTCGGTTTTCGTGATTTTCCATTTTAAATGTTGACAGTTCGTAGAGTATCAAATGCTTCCATTGTTTCTCCGTTTACGACAGTAATCGGCAAAGTATGAAAAAATTAAAGACTGAAGGCGCTTTTACATATTGAAATGAATACGTAGGCTTCTACGGCCAGAGTTAGTAATAAACGAACTACTTCCGGAATTGGACCGTAGAGAAATGAAATAAGAGTACGAGGAGAAAGAAATAAAAAGAAAAAGAGATAAAAGGAAGAAGAATAAAAATGGAGGGGGTGCGCAAAATAGAAGGAAAGATGAAAGAAGTAAGAGAAGGAAACCGAGATAGAAGGGGGGACGAGAGAAAAAGAGAGAAGAAAAGGGAACAAAAGGGAAAGGTGGGATCTCGACGGAGAAAGTCTTCGTCTCTAGCGCGGTCAACACGCCGACTCACCGTAACCTTTTGCCAAAGTGGTTTCGCCTTTAACGTGGTTTACACGTCGAGTTACCGTGCCACTTTGGTTTCCCCTATTTCTCCTGAAGAAGCCTCCTACGACGGAGGCGAAACGTAGAGATTCCACCTTTCTCTTTTGTTCCCTTTTCTTTTTTCTCGTTCTCCCCCCTTTTCTGTCTCTCTTTCCTTCTCTTATTTTTTTCACCTTTCTTTCTATTTCACGCACCCCCTCCGTTTTCATTCTTCTTCTTTTTATTTCTTTCTCCTCGTACTCCTATTTCATTTCTATATTATCTCATCATGACACGGTCCAATCCCAACCTTTTGCCTTTTTTTCAAGTTTTTGTCTCAGAAAATATCGACTTCAGAAATAAATTTATTTTCTAAAGCGAGCCGATAAATGGCGCTTTGTAATAGTAATATTTTTTGACACTGTGAAATCTTTATCGTTTACAATTTAAATTTTTTTTTTTAATTTCGTCTGAAAAATATCGACTTGGATTAGGAAACTTGAATTGCATTGTTTTTTTTATGCAGTAGATCAATCTTCATCTTCATCTCAAGACGAAAACGAAACAAATGATGCAACTGAATATAAAATGCGTAATAAACCTGCTCCTCGTACAAGACAATTAGCAGACTTAGAGGAAGAAAATAAGAAACTGCAGAAACAGCTGGACAAAACATTAATGTCCGATAAGGCTAAAATAACTAATCCGTTCTCGTTACTTACGGAAATCATAGATGAGAAGACTGATAAGAAACAACAGCAAGCGACCAGACTTGAGGTGCCCTGCAACCGCGTGAAAGCAACTAAGTCAGGTATGTTTAGTTGTAATTTTTAATCAGAGAAAAGTTGAGGATGGCAATGCCTCTGTAATGGCGTCTACAATCGCTTTCGAATTCTTCCTCAACGCGCATCATTTATGCCGATTCCGAAACTAAGTTTCAGGTGGATCATCATCGAGCGATTTCGAAATCGTTGAAATTGATCTCGCGCCAACGCCCACTATAACCTCATCGAAAAGCGGAAAGTCCGGAAGATCTAGTGTTCCAAAATACGATTCCAAAGCTCGGGGACTATCTGAAGATCCGCTAGGGCCTTGGGAAACCATGACCGCTCCCGTCTACAATTTTAAGTCCTCAAACGCGAGCGCCACCTTCAAAAAAACTTGCGAGCAGGTTACAAATACGACGAACGATGATTTGAAAAGCACTCATGACGTGAACAGCGGCAGCAACGCGGCGACTTCCCTGCAAGAGCAAAAAATTTTTTCGATGAAAAAAGGAATTGGGGAAGCAACTTGCGGCTTGCCAAAAAAGGACATGACCGAACATGAGAAATTGTTACTTCGGTTGGAGATTACTGATGCGAAACGGATAAGGAAATTGATGGAAATGTTTCCTGGAATCTCGATCGATAATCTGCTGGATATTTACGAGAAATCCCAAAAAGATTTTCACTGGACCGTTGATCTACTCAGTGGCACGCCGATGGCATGCCCGCCATCTATTGGTATCGATCCGAATCAAAATGTAAGTCTTACAAAAGGTCCTATTTAAGAATTATAAATTGAAAGGTATTAAATGTGATAAAAATATTTTGGTAACCATAAATCAAAATCGAAACTTGTAGCGAATTGAATGAAAAAATATATTCTGTAACTTTTTTTTGTACCCCTTTTTGTGAGCCCGCAATAAGGCTGTTTTTGCTACAATAGTGAAATGTCTGTGATTATTAAGGCAGCGCTTACTGATATCATTATCTACATCAACTGGATGAATTATATTTTGGTGTTTTGTTTTTAGTGAAGTTTCTTCTACCCAAAAAGATAATATTCTTTTATAATTGTCGCCTCTTTACCAGGTGTATGCATAAGTTTTTTCTAATTTCACTAAGCGTTAGCGAAAACTACGCAGCGTATTAATTTGACACATACGTCATTTCATTCGTCTGACATTTAAACTACAAACATACATAAGTTGAGTTCGCAAAAAACTAGCATCTTTCCTTTATCGTTCAGTGAATATGTCGAGTTTTGCGCCTGAAAAGGAACATTTGCGGCGCGCATTACTTTTCTTATTTAATCAAAAGAAAAAGGCTGTTGAAAGTTATTTGCTGGTAGAAACATATAGTGAACACGCTCCTTCGATTAGATCATATGAGACATGGTTTCGACAATATAAAAGTGGTGATTTCAATATGATAGACAATGAGCGCCTTGGTACACCACAAAAATGCGATGACGAGGAATTGCAGGAGTTATTGTATGATAACCGAACTCAAACTCAACGGCAATTAGCAAATGTGTCACAAGAAACAATCAGAAGACGTTTACGAACAACGGGGAAGATCAATAAACTCGGTGAAAGGATCTCTCACGATTTGAATTAACGTCAAATAGAAAATCGCAATGTCACCTGTGAAATGCTGCTTCAATGCCACGAAAGGAAATCATTTTTGTATCGTTTTGTAACGGTTGACGAAAAATTGATTTATTTTGAAAACCCGAAGCGGGAAAAATCGTGGCTTTCACTTGACGAAGCCGGTTCGTCAACACCAAGGCCAAATCGCTTCGGTAAGAAGACCATGCTCTGTCTGGCTGGACCAGTGCTGTATTATACATATATTATGAACTCTTGAAGCCCGGCGAAACCGCCAATGTACAATGCTATCGCCAACAAATGATTAATTTAAACCACGCATTAATCGAAAGGTGATCGGAACGACCCAGAAAACATGGCAAAGTAATTTCGTTACATGACAATACGCCGTCTCACACATCAAAACCAATGAAAGACACCTAGAAATCGCTTGGATTGGACATCGTTCCGCACCCGCCGTACTCCTTAGACCTGGCGCCATCTGACTATCGCCTCTTCGCTTCAATGGGACCCGCGCTTACAGAGCAGCAGTTCAGAAATTTCGAGGAAGTTGGAAAATGGCTCGACTAATGGTTTGACTCAAAAGGCATGGGTATCCATAAATTACCTGAAAGATGGGTGGAATGTGTAGGAGCCAATGGTCAATATTTTTAATAAAAAAAAATAATTTTCCTTGAAAATTACGTGTTTCTTTTTAGCACAAAACCGGAAAAAACATGCATGCACCTGGTACATAAGGCATTTAAGTACTACTTTTATAATCAATACTATTATTACTGTTACAGAAAGAGGAAAGCGAAGATGTTGCCGGTCCATCTGTACCCCCGCTGGTTACATCGTTCAATTTCGACTCGAACGATTGGAACATAATACCTGACAAATCCGAGACCCCCAAGAAAATCGAAAAGGAAACCGCGAAAAAGGAGTGCGGTAAGGAAGAAACCAAACAGCAACAGAAGAAGCAAGAAGCCCTCGAATTGAAGAAAGATTTGGAGAAAACGGTCACGATCGGTAAGGAACACAATTTCGATCATGTGTGGCAATTGAAGACCGCTAAAACGGGACGTCCCGCTGTTGAACCGAACGAGTCGAAACTCGGACCATCCGATTTGATCAGTATGGACGTGGATACAACGTACACCTCGGACAATAGCTCGGATCATGACGACGAAGACGAGAACATTGACGAGGATATCGTCGAGTTGACTCTGGGTAACGAGGTAGTCGACCAATTGGAGGATATGTTCGGACATTTGTCACCCGGCGATAATTTCAAGCCGGTCGTTCAAGTTCCCGAATCATTGGCCCGTGAATTGTACGCCCTCTACTTGGAATCCGTTTGCAGACAGATCGAGGACCAGAGCGATTACATCACCGACCAAATGAAGGAGGAAGAGGATTTCGCGCTGAAGTTGCAAGAGGCCGAACGAATCTCCGCCGGCGGTAATAGCATGAAAGAGATCGTGGACGAGGAGTTAGACGAGAAGGACGTCAACCAATGGAAGAATCAATCGCCTGATGCGCTGGCTTTGAAGTTGACGAGGCAAAAATTGTACGCCGCTTTTCCCACCATGGAGCAGCAGATGCTCGACGAAGTTTTGCTGACGCACAACAATAATTACATGCAGACCATTCAGGCTATCATGGATTTGAGCGACAAGACTTTGGTCGCTTCTATGAGCGGCGAAGATCTCATAAACCCGCCGATTTCGGATTCAACGCTTAACGAGATGAAGATCCATAGTAAATTAATTAATAAGGTAAGTAGCCGTTGTGTTCCGGAATTATTAGAAGTATTTCGGTGCGAATAGAAAAGATGTATCGAGCGTTCATTTAAATTTGCCGTCAAATCCTGTTGGGTTTAGCTAGTAGATTAAATCATACAAATTTTACTGCGATTTCACGTCTAAATCCACTAGAGTGAAGCGTTACATTGTAGCGCTGTTGCTGGTTTGCATTATTGATATTACGCTATCCTGCAGATGGTAAGGAGGTTATCCACTAAAAATTTTCTATAGAAATGTATCGTATTTTTATAGACGATTTTTCGTAGATGATTTTCAAACTGTCTGTAAGGTAGAGAATTACCGAACCGTTTAGCATAGAATTGAAGTTCGTAAAGCTATGGCTGCCCTACTTCTCTAGTTAACGCCGGATTGAACCATTACATACGAGGGTGGATCTCTACGCTATACCTTTGACCCCCTTACAGTAAAACTACAGTAGCAGTATATTTTTCGGCATAGTCTCTTTCTACACTGACGGAATTTGTCCATCGCTACTCCAACATCTAAATAGCCTCCTGAAAAAAAACCACCCCTCTACAGCCTGCATCACTTCATAATTCACTGGAAAATTTTGTCCCACGTAAGATTTCATTTGATTTAGGGAACAGCCTATAATCACTAGAGGCGAGATCCGGCGAATATGGCGGGTGCTCCACTAATTGGTGTACAGCAGTCATAGCAATACCAGGTGTATGGTTGGGAGAATTATCCTGATGGAACAGCACACCGTGCCTTAACTTTCCTCTACGTTTCTCTTTAATAGCTTCTCGCAATTTAGAAATCAATTGTGCGTAGTAGGCCCATGTAATGCTCTGTCCCTTTGCAAATAGTCAGTTAGGATGATTCCTTCAACATCCCAGAACACAGGTAGCAAAGCTTTTCCAGTAGAAGTCACCACCTAAAGTTTTCGTATCCACTCTCTACTTTGCACTTTTGCCTCTGGATGATACTGGTACACCCATGACTCATCCATGGTGGTCACATACAGACTAACGAAGTTCTCTTTGTTAGCTTGATACCTTTCCAAAAGATGCTTACAAATCAGCACCCGATTTCTTTTTTGATCAATGGTTAACATTCGGGGATCATCTTTATAACTCTTCATAACTCATCTTTTTCATATCTAATTCTTTAGTCTGTATGTTGTGCACCACATGATATGATTAGCCAGTATCTTCCACAATGTCCCTGATGCGTACTCATCGGTCTTGAAGTACGATATCGTGTATCTTTTTAATGTTTTTGTTTGTTATTACCGTTATGGGAAGACCACCGGCATACTGGTTTTCACAGAATGTTCTTCCGCATTTAAAATCTCGCACCAGCATTTGACTATATCGTAAGAAACTGCAGACATACCAATAGTTGCCATAATGCCTTCATGAATTTGAGTTGGCGTCATACCTTTCTTCTGGAGGTATTTTATTACGGCTCTTTGTTCTACATGATCTATTTTTACGAACAATTACAACGTGCAATTCAATAATTACCATAGCACAGCACTATAACACTGAGGTACAAACGTGATATTATGTAGATATAATCTACAAATGTTAGCTAACTAAATGTCAAAAACATTAATCAAACAACCAATTAGAAGTAGGTGAGGGGTGGGGCATGAGTATCCGCCCTCGTAGAAAGACCCTATTAAACTGTGTTATGTTCATCTATTTTACAAATATAACTCGGCGGACCTTCATTATTAATTGATGAAAAGACATTTTCTATTCAAAAGTCATCTATTTGGGCAAGTTACCGACGAATATGCAAGTTTGCGTTTGGTGTACCACAGGGTTCCCATTCAATAGAACCTTTACTCTTTGGCGATCGGTTCTCTAATACAGATTTTTTGTCGTACATAACTGCTTGCCTTTTAGTTACTCTAAACCGTACGCAACAAAACAAATGCTTGAGGTAAATCGAATTTCACTTAAAGGTAACCGATGAAGCGGACGGCGTGGTAAAATCGGCTCGAGAATACCGCGAAGAAGCGAGGAGACATATGCAAAAGTACAAAGAGTTCCGCGCGCTCGCCCAGATGCATTGCAACGGCCGCAACTACGCGATCAGCCTCTTCTATTCGGATCTCACGCAGAAACAGCTCAAAAGGGCAGAACTGGCTAACGAATACGCCGCTCAATGCTTCATCAGGGAGAACTCTCAGAAATTGCAGAAGAACGATACTCTAGATTTGCACTTTCAATACCCTGACAGCGCTCTCACCGTGCTGGATATCTTCATCGACTGCCAGATATCGAATTTGAGGTGCAAAAACAAACCTTTCGGTCACTATTTCGTCATTACCGGTTGGGGCAAACATAATAAGAACAAAAGGCCAGTATTAAAGCCACTGGTTATCAGACGTTTGAAGCAGCGCAAGATCCGGTGAGTAGAAAATAATACTTATTCAATATTTTCAGAAATAGGCAACTTAAATAATATTAACGGTTGGCACGCATGGTTTATTAAATTTGCTACTTTCATATTTCGTTTAACACTTTATAAAGTTCAATATACAGTGTGATCAAAATGCACTGATTGTGATGGTACTAAAATTTGTATTTAAATTGAAGTATATGTACAATACTAACTATATTTTAGCAGTGGAATTATAAAAAGAGGATTGCAATAATTACAAAATATTTCGTTAAAGAAAATGAAAATTTGCCAAAAGGAACAATATTTTGCAAAAAAAGTAGAAATTGCAAATATTATTTTTAAATTATAAATATTTACAAAAGTAAAAAAAATATATAGATATTTACAAATACTTTGCAAAGAATTTTTTTTTACTTGGCCCTTTCAGTTATCGAAATAGATTCTATGATGTAAAAATTGCCGCAGAATCGAGTGCGATCGGTTAGAACGCAGTAATTTTCTTACTTTGGCTACTACGAAATTTCAAAGTTAATAAAGGGGAAAAAAATTCCACCCTTTCTAACTTTCAAACTTCGAGACGTCGTAGCTCTTAAACGGTTAAAGATATCGGAATCCGGTTTTCGACATTCGAAAGTACGCGTGGCGGTCTTTAAAATGAGGACACAACGGTACCGCTGTAACCAGGATAGCCTAGATACGATTTTTTTTCGAAAATAGCCGATGTAACTATCCTGCCATGTAGATTTTGACGCACTGAATATGATTGCTTTTAGCAAAGCTAGGACGTCGTTCTTTCGAGGATTTAGAGCCCTCGTGGGGCTCTTATGACTGATCAATAAGCAAATCTCTAGCTGTTTTCGAACAATCAAACCTCACATTTTTTCTTATCAAAACGATGAAATTCTTTCGTCCCGAAAAATCGAAGGGTGGAATTTCAGCGATTTGACTATTAAAATGTGGACCTATATCGGCATAATACGTCTAAGAAATCTAAGGTATCGACGTTTGAAACTTGAGATAATGCAAAACTTAACTTTTTAAACGTGCTCTGGATAGGATCGAATAACACAACAAAAGACGCGTATTTTCGAGAAGATTACAATAAAAAGAAATAAGTTCATCTCGATATCTGCAACTGTTCAGAAGAAAGACGCTTTTACAGTTTCCAAAACTTAAAAACACTTATGGTAACAATCATTTTATAGAAGGGAACTAGAACTGTACATTTTTGTATCGTACAGATAGATATCATCAATATAATCGCTGTTTGTTGTACATATCCTATATCGGTATGTTCTTGAACTATTACCTACTACTGACAACGAAACACATTCTTATGGCCACCTTAAATATCTAGATCACGTTATCTTTATTGTCTTTTTTACAGATAATTGTCGTGTTTGTCAAAAATTATTATAGATTTTACAAAAATAAAGTAGAAATTTTATTACAACAAATAATAGAAAATTACAAATATTTTGCAGAAAGTGTTTTGCAAAAAGGAAAAGAAGTTGCGTGATATCTTTTTCTTTACTTCAGGTTTTAGACATTTTACCTGTTACGATACCCATCTTTTATTTGGTCTGCCTACACTTCTTTCTAAACATCTATAAAATCTCATTCTGGCTGGCAACTTCGTCGCTTGTATCCGTTCTATGTGTTCTTCCACTTATTTCTATTTTCCTTTATTTTCTCATTTATGCCGAAGATGTTTAGTTCTGTTCTTACATCTCCATTTCTTATTCTATCAGATCTTGTGCAACCTTTCACTCTATTCAAAAATGTATTCAGTTTTTCTTCTATGACTATAGTATCGTTTATAACTATTTTTGTTTTAATTGGATATTTATCTAGGAAAGCCATGATTTTGGTTTTACTTGCCGATATTTTTATTTCATAGTTTTGGCAAATTTTTTGTAATGTATATATCCCTTTCTGTAGATCACCTTGTGTTTCTGTTAGGAGTACTAAATCGTCAGCATATAACAGAGTTTAGGGCGATATTTTGGTGTAAACGTATCTCTCACTCTATATATATATATATTTATCGTTAACGTATATATATATATATATATATATATATATATATATATATATTAAATAATGTTGACGACATACTGCAGCTTTGTCTACCTATATCTACCATAATTCTGGTGTCTGTGTATAAACCCTGTATAGCTCTTATTAAATGATGTTGATATCCCTGTTCTTTGATTGTATTCCCTGTGTTTTTCTATAATTTGTTGTAGAGTGGATATCCCGTTAATCTGTCTTTTCTGAAGCCCATTTGTTCCTCTTCTATTAGTTCTTCTGCTATAATTTTCAACCTGTTGTTTAAAATTCTGTCATAATTTTTTACGCGGTGTCTAATAAGCTGATTTTTCGGTAATTTTGGGAGTTATTCTTATCACTTATTTTGAACAACGAGACTACTTTCGCTCTTCTCCAATCATTAGCGATAATACTATTTTTCTAACATTTATTAAATACATGCAGAAAGTAGTTGAGTGTAGGCTTTTACGACCGTAGTCCATAGTAGAAATGTTTGTCGAATTTTGTCGTATATTCACTGTTTTACTTGACGTTTCGCTGATTATGCTGTCATGACCAGCGAAACAAGTAAAACAGTGAATGCACGACAAAACCCGACAAACATTTCTACTATACATGCAGAAGGTTTAGGAGTCGTATAAGTAAAGATAGATCTATATCATCCAAACCTTTAACGTCCACTTTTTGTATTGTTGTTTCGTCAATATTTTCCTTGTACCAGATTTGCTCATAATGTTTTACCCACTTTTCCTCGTCTACCTTGTTTGTTTGTATTTTTCCTGATTGTTTAACAACTTCATTACTTTATAGGCGAGGGTCTTTCTTTCGCAACATTTCGACTATGCTTGTAAATTTCATGATTAACTTCGATAGGGTTGTTAATATATTGCGTGTATGTTTTTTGTTTTTCTTGCACTGCTTCTTGCATCTCATCTGACCATAATTTAAATCCTTTCTGTTTTCTGAGTTTCTTCTTTTTACCCAAGACTTCAAATGCCGTTTCTTTTACTGCTTATTTTATATTTTGGCATTCATCGTTTATATCTTCTTGTGTTTCTGTACACTCTAATCTTTTGATCAATCTATCTGGGTAGAGCGCTCTTATACTTCCTTTCCTCTTCAAGTAGATATACTTTAATGACTTCGTCATTTGAATTCGTTGTATTTTTGATTTTGATGCAATGGGTGTAGGTCATGTAGCTAACGGAAGCGGACGAAAGGCGAGTCTTCAGCGCCTTAAAGCCGAATCTTTCCGAGTAAGGGAGACAACCCCTATAGAAAAACCTGATTCCGATAGTTAGAAAGTTGAGCAGATGACCAGTAATCAGCTCTCATAAAAATGTTAAAAAATTTGCAAATTAGCCTCGGAAACAGGTCAGATATATCGAATGATGTTGCGTAGTATTAAACGGGTAAATTGTAATAAAGTTCAACGTTCTTTTGCAGTGAACTATTGAAACTTTTGCATATTTCGCTTTTTTAAGTTGGTATTACAATGAATATATCATAATCTTTATTAACGATGACAATAAAAACTTATTTTTATACACGTGTGAGATTTGTTTGTAGCCTGTTTACTGCAACTGTTGTATTTTTGTTTATCTTCTTTAAATCAGTAGTGATTATTCACATTTGTACGCTCGTTTGACAGATAACAATAGAACTTTACATCTTGTATACGAGAATATACTCACTTTTGTAATATCAAAACTACAAAATTATTTAACGTGAGTGCGTACATGTACATTATTTTTTCTAAACGTAACTGTACTTAATTATAGCTTGATGACATGTTTTAAATAATAAAACAAACTGTTTAAAGAAGTTTTTTTATTTATATTTATAAAAAGTAAAAACCTCTGAAATTAAACGAAATTACGTATAGAATAGTGCTTCTCAAATTTGAAATATTATTATGCCATAGCTGTGTAGTAATATACTTAAAAAAGGAAGGTAAGTCTTCAATTAAAATCCTTTATCAACTAATATTAGGTCACCAAGCACCACAATCTTCAACACTTTATATGATGAAATAGAGACACGGGTGGCTAATATAAGTTACTACATCATTTGGGGTTACGTTAATTGTATTCATACATTTATACGAAATGTGTATGTTTCATCAACATGTAACACAAAGTACAGCCAGTAAACAACGTAAACATGAGGAATTGACAGGAAGAGGTTAGTTTTATCACGTGTCTTTGTTTTGTTTGGAAACTTTTCAGTGTAGCCACAATACTTACTGACGTCACACTTACACGGTCCATTGTATATCCTACTTTCTTTTTCAACTACACAGCTATCAATTCCGAAAATTGCAAATACTTTGCAGATTTTTTTTTGGTTTACAAGTGTTTTGCAAAAAAGAAAAGAAGTTAGGTGATATTAAACGGGAAAATTGTAATAAAGTTCAAGTGCATTCTTAGACATCAACTTTTAGATATTTCACCGACGATGTTTTTTAAGCTGGTATTGCAGTGAATATAATTTATATTAACGTTACCAATTTTACGTTACATTAAAGAAATCTAGTTGCCTGACATGAATTTCGAATCAACCATGTTCGCCAACCTTTAATAAATAACGTAAACGACGATTCTATATTCTACTTTTTTTTCAGCTACATAGTTGTGAATCCTGGCATGCTACAAATCGAAGTGTTAAGGGATATGGCAATGAGTACCGATATAAAATCAAAATTGCCTGAGTAAACGGTCGTACTACTTCCGTTCTACCTTTTTTAATTTGTTTGGTTATCATTTTTACATGATAAAACGAATAGTTCAAATTACAATTGCTCACACAGGCATCAGTTACCTGAATAAGTGCCATTAATTATAGAAAACAGAAGTAGAATAACGACGAAACAGATGGATATAATTAATTCTCTTATTTTAAAATATAAGACATAACTACGAAGTTAAAATATCAATTATCATGTTGATATATTTTATATTTTATCATTAGTTATTTTTATTAAATATATAAGAATAGAGAGTTTCATGAAATATAGGAATGTTTGTTGAGGAGTGCGCATGTTTCAACCACTTCCGGAATTGATACGAAACCCCGTTACTTCGAGCAGACTTTCTATGTTACAACCTCTAGAGTATATGACCATCCACAATATTAGTGGTAAGTTTTTTTGTATTTTTATATGTATTTTGAGTTTTATCCACTGACGATGAGTAAAATTTTAATACTTACGCTTAGATTATTGTCCAAAATAACAAAACTTACCCCGTACTTTCCCCTCCGGAACCCACTTTGATGTTAAATGTCGTAGTAAAAAGTACAAATTTTATATACAAATAAAGAAATAAAGGAATCGCATTACTACACATTCCAAATTCTATTTGTGTAGTGTAATTGTTAGATGTGAAAGATTTCATGTTGTTGAAAATGTCTATTGTGCCAGGAGCGGATCCTTGGTCACTGTTAGATGTATCGAAATAATGTGAGTACGGATGTTTTTTTTTTAGAGCAATAGTGTCGATTTAAAGAATTATCGTGATTGCCGTCATATGACTATCACAGTGATTATTTTAACTTTGGGTTATGAAATCAAATATAATAACAAAGAATAATAGATTACTTTGTCCAGTCGGTAACACGGTTGACAATGGGAGCCCACGTGCTCTCGAAACGCTGCGTTCCGCATAATTAATTAATGTGTGTGAGTGGAGTTTACTGCTATACCTGTGAATTGTACATCCACACAGTCCTTGCAATCGTCATTAGATTACTTTGTACGCGGCAAATATAAATCCTTCTAAAATTCGACGAGTACATAGAAGTATCGTTTGGCAGTTTGTTACAATGATATGACTTATGCTTTGCAACGTTTTAAAAACGTTTCGTGATTATCTTCAACCACTTCGGTGTACAAATATAATCTACAGCATAGGTTTATTCCTTCTTGGAAAGCTTCTATCTATAGCAAATATATACGGAGTAATGCCCTTGCGGATTTGAACGTTGAAATTAAAAGTTATGATGTTCAACAGAGATAGATCTAATAGATCATGTAGGTATCTTCGCCGTGTTTATCAATTTTTTCGTTCCATTTTCGTTATATTTAAAACAAATCGGTGCTGTACTATTTTATACGATTTTCTTGAAGACGTTATTTTTTTTTGTAAGAAAAACACCCCATTCACGTTATTGTAACGTAATACTGAAATGAATACTCTACTCAAATGTACATATCACATTCTATTACTGTTACTATTTTATCGATAAGTTAGTATTTTTATATGATTAAATGAATTTGCTTTTAATTTAAATAAATCCAAGTCTGAAAACTTGCTATTATTGTTTTTTTTTAACTGTTTTCCTGTATGAAAGTTCCAGTAGAGGATCCAATAAGGAAATTGGAAATAAGATTAAATTAAGAACCATTTTATTTTAAAAATAGTGTCGGTTTATTTATGTCGTAAGTTTTAGAACCTTCCACAAATTTGCATGATTCTCTAGAAAGTTTTATAATTTTTTCCAAATTTTATATATTATATTTATTTCTTATTATTTATTACACTATTCCTGGGCTAACTGTTAACCTAATTAGATATTACATTTATTAAAGCTATAATACACTAGGGTGATAGAATAAAATAGACACCAGGTAAAGCGGTATAAATATGTAAACAGCTAAATTCTAAGAACGAATGAAGAACTTTCTCTTGTCATTAGGGTAGGGGTAGATGTATCGGAAGAAATTCGTCATAGTTTAGTATCGTTACAAGGTTCGAGTGATATTAGCGACTTCACCCGGGATCGCATCGTTGGCGAGAGTGAACGCGGCGCTTCGCAACGTGAAATAAGTAAGTTTTTAAATATTCCATTGTCCACAGTTAACCGTGTGATTGCACAATTTAAACGCAAGGAGAAAACAACAGTGGAGTCGAGACCAGGTCGTGCCGGACCTTCTGAAAGAAGTAAAAGGGTGCTTGTGCGCGAAGTGTTAAAAGAACCACGAAAAAGTACAGCTGAGCTTGCGGCAACTTCACAGAAAAGTCAGCGCACCGTTCTGCGATACCTCCACAGTATGGGGATGTATAAAAGGGTGGCAAAGAAAAAATCTCTCCTTACGGCGTTTCAAAAACGTCGCCGAATTCAAAAACGGCGCCGCTTGAGCAATCGAAATGCGAACGAAGCCCGAAGAGTTTTGGCGGTCTGTCATTTTTTCAGACGAAAGCAGATACAGCCAATTCAGTGATAGTGGTCGTACTTGGGTATGGAGACGTTCGTCACAGCAACTGGACGACAAATTTTTGCATCAGACGGTGAAATACGGCGGTGTGAACATCATGGTGTGGGGCGCGATATGGTATGGTGGAAGATCGCAATTAGTAATCTGCGACGGAAATATAAATGCGGCAAAATATATCCAAATATTAACAGAAGGACTACTACCGATATTCGACAACGCCATTTTATCTAAAGAAGACGCCACTTTTATGGAGCGCTCTGCCACAAAGCAAGAACAACAACCACATGGAAAGAGGAACAGGGGATTCGGATTTTACCATGGCCAGGCCAATCACCAGACATCAATCCGATAGAGTTTGGCACATAATCCAGACAAATATGGCGAAACGACCCCGAAAACCCAGCAATAAGGAAGAACTCACGGCAGCTGTTACAGAAGAGTGGTTAAATATTCCAGAAGGCACCATTAATCATTTAATAGATTCTATGCCACGACGATTCGCAGCACTTCACGCAAGTAAAAGTGGATCGACTAAATATTAGTCTAATTTAAAAATTTTAAAATATTTTGTATATATAACGAGAATAGAATCTTTTTTTTAATTAGTAGATGTCTATTTTATTCTGCCACCCTAGTGTACGTGGCGATCGTCCGGAACAGTTCTCATTAGTACCTAGAACCTGCATGATTCTGTTTTTTTCTTAAGTTGGTAGAATATATGAAGAAAACAAATAACTTTCGTTATGTTTCACGTTTTCCTCAGTCGGCAAATTCTACAATCACCAGATAAGTTAGACTACACTCTTTTAATATCTTCTAACTGTTATTAAGTGTATCAATCCAGAGCGATTGACAAAGAAACAATAACACAAAAGAAACACAAGAACCGCAAAACTACACCACGATGTAAAAAAATACTTCGCAAATTAGAAACAACCTCCACTCAAGTTGGCTGGTATCGAAAATAAGAGCAAAATAAATATACGGTACAATGATGAATGACTATTAGTGGACATAAATATCCACTAATTACATTCTGATTAGTAATCGCTAGAAACCTGCTCTAATTGTAATGCATTTTACTATATTTAATGTAATTTTGTCAAATCCTTACGATTTATTAATTTTCAGTTGCATAATTATTATATTTGCTTTCAATTTAAATTATGTTGTGATTCTATTTTATTGTAAACTTCTGCGGTATATGTTTTCTTTTAAAGAATTTACGTTTCCTAGTTGAAACCGTACCGTCGTTGCATGACTCTCCCGACGTTTCGCTCTGAGTTGCATGGAGCTTCTCCTTAGCTGCTGCATGGCGTAACGCTATTGTGTGAAGAAAGATCGTTTTGTTGTTGGTTAGCTGGATTGTCTTCTTCGCTCCAGTCTCTTCCTTTCTTGAACTTGCTGGGGGCATCTGGATATCTTCTTGTGTCCTCGAAGTTTTCCATGGACTTGCTTTTTCTTCTTTTACCTAAAGCAGAAAGATTATTAGGATCGGTAGAATTTTTGACAAAAGTGATACTCCCTGACAGGTTACAGTTTCCTGAGAGATTCAGTTACTGTCCTGTATTTAGCTGCTCCACATGTTTTCTGTGTGATCGCGATCCTCAATGCTTGGATTCTGCTGGAAGCTTTTCTCAAAGAAACTCCTATTCAGCTTGTTTAGGAACTCCTCAGGTCTAGTCCGTCGGTTAGGGCTTTCAGCGCGTCCAGTGCCGTTCTGCGAGGGACGTGAGGTACTACCCGCAAAGAGCGGTTTTGTACTCTCACGAGGGATTGGACATGGGTAGGTGCTGCCGTGACCCATGAAGGGCTGGCATAGGTCAGTATGGGGCGAATGTATAACTTATACAACATTATGTCCGTTTTTGGATGAAGGACTGGATTGGGTAGGAAAAGAGTATAGCTAACATTTTTATGGAAGCGTTCGAATAACAAATTCTATTATTTGAAACCGAAATGCATGACACCTTCTGGCCACACGGAGGGGAATTTCTACTCGAATTTCCAACCTTTCTAAACTCTCAACATCCCGACATATGCTTTACCGTGGAGGTTGAATCGGTCACTCCTACTTCTAGATATTCTCATATCGACTATATGCATATAATATTATATTATATATAATATTATATATATGTATATCTAATATTATATATATGTATATCTAATATTATATATATGTATATATAATATTATATATATATATATAATATTGCACCGATTGCCCTTCTCCTTGCTCTTTTCAGATGCTTGGAGGTGAGTCGTTTATCAAAGATCATACCAAGATACTAAATCTTGCCGCTTCATTCGATTTCCGTTCTGGCGACGATGATATTTTGTTGCACGTTTCAGTGAACGCAATCGTTTGCGTCTTCCACGGATTAATCTTGAGGCCGCAGTTCTAGAAGAACTCTTCGATTTTGGCCATATGGGTCTGCATATAAGGTTGCCACTATCACAGTGTCATCTGCGGAAATGTCATCGAACACGCGGTGATCTTAGGGTTTTGGAATGTCTCTGGTGCAGATCGTAAACAGTACAGGACCCAGTGTAGAACCCTGCGGGACCCCTGACTCCATGGGCCTCGCGGAGGAGACGGAACCGTTCGCGACGGTATGGAATCTCCTGTTCTGGAAGTGTGTTCTAACGGTCTTCAGGATTCTAGCGAGGAAGCCACAGTCCTTCATCTATAGCAGCAGTCCTTCGTGGCGGATTTTGTCGAATGCTTTCTCCAGATCTAGAAACATCATCACGGTCTCTTTTCTATTAGATGAAGTTATGACGTACTCCGGAAGAGCTCTGAAGTGATTGAATGGCCCGATCTAAATCCGAACTGGTCGTCATCCAGGAGGCGGTATTCATCCAAGTGATCGTTGATTCTGGCCAGGAGAGAGGTTTCGAGAACCTTACTGATGGTGCAGAGCAACGATGCCGAACCTTCAGGTGATTGATGGTCCTTCTTAGGTTTTGGAACAGGGATTATCTTTGCAGATTTTCACCTCGACGAATAGCACGTGAGACGGAGTACGGCGCTGAAGAAAGTCGTCAAGTTGACTAGCAACTTGAGCGAGAAATTTGGAATGTCATCCTCACCAGGCGACTTTCGCATGGGAATCTCTTTGATTACCTGTAAAACCTCTCTGGGGGATATAACCTACATGTACCGAAATAACCGAACGCTTCTGACTATCCTGTGATAACTGAGGACTGACTGATGTGTTATGATCGGTGATCGAGTACTGACAAAGGTCGTGTGCGCTTGGGGTCTCGTTTTTGTAGGATTGCTGGGAGAATGGGCTCCCACTTGGCATACATACGATGATGAGCCGGGTTGTGATTGGAAGATTCGGCCAAGAAAGATTTTCACTAAAAATATAACACGTAATTGTTGAGATTTTTGGAATGTTTGTGAATGTCGATAGCTTTTCGGATTTTTCTAGAATATTAATAGGATTCACGGGACAGAAGTTTAATTTCGTCAAATAAGATCTGGTGGCCAATTTCCAGCTTATATTCAGCTAATGCAGAATCGGATATCCGCAGAAATCTAGTGCGACGCTCGTGTTTTGCCGCACGTGTGCTGACTGACTGCTTTGCTTCTCAGGTACTAAGGATTCGGTAAACACCCTGGATGTGTAAAGGAGATGTTTTGTTTTTGACCGATGGCAATAAGTCGATATGGGAATACCTAGAAATAGGAGTGACCGATTCAATCTCCACGGTAAAGCGTATGTCGGGATGTTGGGAGTTTAGAAAGGTTGGAAATTCGAGTAGAGATTCCCCTCCGTGTGGCCAGAAGGTGTCATGTATTTCGGTTTCAAATGAGAATTTGTTATTCGAATGCTTCCATAAAAATGTTAGCGACGACCGGGGGTTGTTCCAGAACCTTGTTCATATAACTTTTCGATGTGCAAATTGGCACAGAATTGGAAATAGATAGAAATTAGACATGCGTTTACCAATTCGGTTATGTCGGTAGGTTTGTTATGAGCTAATAAAATATCCATGATAATTTGGACGGAGTGGGGAGTGGAAGTTGGCTAGAATGTCATGTATGGGTCAAGAGTGAGATCTTGTATGCGTTTCACAAAATTGAATGAATGTAGAATAAAAGAATCTGTGCCATCGGTATAAGGTCTTAGAAGTTTGATCAGATGGTTAACCAATTTATAAGTCGGTCTGTGGATAGCACCGATAATGGGAAGGAGGAGGACATTCGGCTTGTGAATTTTAGGTAAACTATAGAATATGGGTGGTTCGCAGTGTCTGGAAATGACCCTCTTTTGAATGTCTTCTGAGATAAGAGAGTGTTTTTTGATGTCTGTTATTTCTCTTTAGATTCGTGACGAGAGGCGAGGTAAGGGGCAATAGGTAGTATTCTGTAATAGGCAGAGAATTTTGCCGTCGTAATCTTTAATATTAAGAACTACTGGACTGTACCTTTATCACCGTTTAATGTAACCATATCCGGGTTCGATTTAAGGGATTTTAAAGCCGAAAGTTCAGACTTAGATAAATTGGGCTTAAGCGGTTTAGATTGCTGTAAGGTAGAAGCGGAGCTATATCTGACGGGATCACTTATGGTTTAGCAGGAGCACTATTCATATCAATAATAATGGTTATATTCAGGGAAGCGTCGCGCAAAGTAGAATTGCCTGGACGCATCACGATGACGTCACGCTTTGCAGCGCTTTCTTGAAGCGGTCGCCTTTTTTTGCAAAAAATCGCGGAATAGATATTTACACGAACTCTTAACCTAAACAAAACAAAAAGCGCGCAAAGTTAGAACGTGGAGCTTGTGATCGTAATTTTTTAAGAAATCACTTATTCCAAAAGTTACTTTATAGCGAGCAACACGAAGGTAGTTTATGAAAATTACAACAAATCACTAAAACGGGTGAATGCCTTAAATTATAAAACATGTATAAACAAAAAGCCCGCGTTCCCACGTTGATTTCACTAATACCATGAGGAAGCTGTATTTACAGCATTTTCTTATCTTGACACCTGAGAAATTTGCTATATATATAATTTCATATTTACGCTTCATATTTTTTTTCGATTTTCAGTAACGGCTGTATCCATTTGTGATTTGGATCGAAATATCAATATAAAACGCGTTTCCATGCTCTCATCATGTAGTATTCTCTTTTATTTTTGATTATCTGGATATCCTTTACAATGTATTCTGTTAATGTAGGGTTTTCTAAATTATTTTTCAGCTTTCTCATGGTATTAGTGAAATCAATTCACGAGGAAGACATGTGAGACAGCTGTATTTACAGCGTTTTCTTATCTTGGTGTTATTTTCTAAGCACTCTTTTAGATGTGTTTTAAATACGTCATGATAAGCCTTCAGAAATCATTCACGTGCAGTTACTCTATGCACTACCTTTTGTGTAAAAACGCCCTCTCGGGAGAGAGCAATCCACGAATTGTACGAGAGAAGGGTGGGAAACTGTACCCGCTTCTTTTCGCTGTCTGACTTTGCGGACAAATGTTTCTTTCTTTTGACACTAGTTAGCGCCAGGAATATTTATTTGTATCGTAGGTATGGTGATAGAAGCAGGGAGAGAATTACATGTGATAGCATAAAACTGCTCGAAACCACGCTGATGAAGCCCGGAAGGCAGAAACATGTCTGTGTGTTAGCGTTTTATGTCTCACATGTCTTTCTCGTGAATTGATTTCACTAATACCATGAGAAAGTTGTACTTACAGCGTTTTCTTATCTTGGTGTTATTTTCTAGGCATTCTTTTAGATGTGTTCTCGGGTGTTCTTTGCTATGCATTTATGAGTCTCGTAGTGATGCAACATATCTTCGTTGGAAACTACTCTACTGGAAACTACTAATACAAAATCAAGGAATTCTCTTACCATAATATTATCACATGATAACCTCACAAACAACATTAAATTTATTTTAAGTAAAAAGTCTTGTTAAGGACTTAACATTGTTTTTTGTGTTTTGTAAGTTTTTTACTATTATGTATTTTATCTTCTTTGCATTATTATTTTCATTTAGAATATTATTTTATTTTCATTTTTATATTTATTTATTTTCATTCTTATATTTATTTATTTTGCTCTCTTATATCCAATTTTATTTTAATATGTATGTACATTACGCATTGTATATGTATGCAAGTCAGCCATTCGCATTACGCTAGCTAAAACTGCCTAATTAGAAATCATTCACTGCAACGTCGTCGGATATGTAATGGGAGTTTTCTTGAAATTTAAGGTACACAAGCATAGGCAGTCGTCTCCCGCGCGACAGTCGAGGTATTAGCGATCGTGCACTCTCGGTCACCTTTCGTGCCTCGTCGTAACGTGTACAGTAACGTCGTCGTAAGATTATTAGAGATTTCTAAGTTTTTCTAGTTTTGGCGGGAATCGTCGAGGACGTTGTCTATACATTTATTTCTGGCGGGAGTCATTTGGTAACGTCGTCGGACCACATGTATAGATTTTTTAATAAGTATAAATTCTCGATTTTCTATCATCGTACGTCGAGGCTACTGTGTCCATTGTCGTCTATACATATTTTTAATCTTCGGTTAAGTTTGTGTCGGAAATTATTTTGGTGAGATTGTCGGCGCGCATGTATAGACCTCCTCTACAAGTACGATCACTCCGCTTCTTGCTGACGGTCGTTGCGGCCGCAGCGCCCGTTATCTTTTGTACGTTTGTTCGGTCCTTGTCGTATCGGGACTTAGAAATTTTTCATTTAGTTGCTCGTCATGGCGGACGAGTGTCACGGACCAGTTTTCTTATGTAATGTCGGCATCATCGCTCCGTTTTACTTGTCGGTGCGCATTTCGCACAGTTGCTGGTTACTGGATTTTTCCCTTCTTTGGGGCGCAGTAGTAAAGAGCTAAAGATTGCACATAGCGTAATATTTCAAACGAGAACGCCTGGGTAGCTGTGACATTACTTTTGTATTGTGATCGGCTATTATCGCTACTGTCGCCCTCGACCAGGCGTTCAAGCTCTAAGAGATAGGGTGGGTTCCCCTATAAATGTGAAAATAATAAACGTATTTGGTCAAGTACAAATACGTGCCAATAATACAGGGCCAAGTCCCTTAGGCAAATTTAAAACAAGGAAAGTATATTAGGCTCCCGGAAAGGGACATATAAATAAGCATAGCACCGAGGTGCGCTTATAAATTTAAGAAATAAATAGGGTTGGCTCCCCTATAAAAAGGTAGTGGTGCATGCAAACAGATAGAGGCATTAGTACATGCCTCTGACAAAGCTTCAGCGGAAGCATATAAGAGTTTAACCTTTTAAACAGAATTAAGACATAGCGTTGCAACGTACATGCTGAGGCATTACTTTATGTTGCTACCAATGAAAATACATATACAAATGCTAATGTACATTACATGTATAAGAGAGCTCGAATAACTGCAATTATTGCAAATCTATATATCTTACGTACATCGTACATGTACATAGGCAAGAGTGGAAACCGTGTAACCATTTCATTTTTAAATATATTTTTTTGCGCATGCGCATTGAGTTTCACTGTACAACCTCTCCTCTAGTAAATAAGCGAACATACTCTACAAGTAAGTATTGGTCAAGTAATTTAGGAAATTACGAGCAGGCTACAGCGGCGTTGTTCTTCAAACCAGGAGAACGTAACAAGTCTCTCTTATAAATTACTTTTCAAATAGGAATTCGATTTACAAATGTTTTAGGTGATTGAGGCCCTACTATTTTTTAGATCTTTTATTAATTTACGCAATTTATCACTCTCACATCTATATTTAAAAATTTATTTCCGGTTTTACCATTATATTCATTGGTAAAGCGCCTAGATTGTCACTGCCGCAATAAACTTTAAAAAAGTATTAAACAACATAGGGTATTCAAATTTGAACTTATTCACGCTTTATGTTAGTTGATGACCGTCCAGATACGTGCGGCTCCCTGAATACAACCAATGTCTTCTGTGGGGATATGTTTAGGCGCTGGGGAGAAATTAGAACCTTTCGGTAGTACCGTATCTTTTAACTTTTTCAAAGGTTGTGCTAGGTATACCTGTTCTTAGCTATGGAGAGCATTTCTTTCTAACAGTTCCGAAAAACTTGCTAATTTCAGTTACTATCATTTTACAACCTGATGTTTCGGTTACGTCTTCTTTCTGAATCTCTTGTATCTCAGTTCTTCTGTTTCGTTTCCTTTGTTGTCAAGTCAAATTCAAATTTTTGAAGCTTCTCCTTTACATAGTAGTACAGGTGCAGGTGGTACAGGTACGTGTTTTCTTTTAAATCAGCCATCAAAGTTTTTATTTATTGATTTGGCATTTATGTTTTCAATTCTGAGTTTTAGTCAATTTAAATTTGCGATGAGACGATGTAAAATAGCAATTTCAATAGTTTAAAAAAGCGCAGAAATAATTTAAACTTTAGAGAAAATTTAGAGTAGTAAGTAAAACACGCTAAATTTAAAATACATTTCGAAGTTATTTTCTACAGAGAATATTTTATACTACGACTTAGTATATATTTTTTGCTATTTTACCATACTTATTCGTTTGCGAGTTAAGTTATTTTGGTCTTAAAATGAAAAGTTAAAGTTTCACATTAATTCATTTAATATCAATTTAATATTTATACAAAAAAGGAATATTTTACACGCCAATCATACTGCTGTCACATGTTTTTTTTACAATAATCTATGTCCATCTATTGAAATTGTACATGAAATGATCGTTTCTATTTTGAAAAAAAAGGAAAGTGTTCTATAATAACAACATGATTGCATTTGGACATTTTGTTAATTTTATTTTATATCACAAGATTTTATCCAAGAAGAATACGAAATTGAAAAGAACCTACGCCGTCAGTCTTTGCAAAAACAACCGTCCCGACTGTTTTGCAATATCCAATCTAGATACCGGGTAACCCTTGTGTAGACACCTGGGTAACCTGGCCTAGCACATCCATTGCCCCATGAAACTATACCTGGTAAGGAAATGAAATAAATTAAAAAAAAATTACGTGACCCCAAGTAGACATTTTTAAATTTCGCGCATGATTTAACTTGATTCTTCCAACAATTAAGGTCATACTCACTAATTTTTCAAGGTAACGCATGCAAATTTAAGCTTTATTGCCATCTTAAATCGACCACAAATTTAAAAATATGTCTGCTTGAGATATTCCTCGTTAAAAAATTTGGATTCAATTTGGCTAAACATTATATAATTTGCAAGATCAAGAAATCGAAAAATGATGGAATTTTGGAGACTGTTGTTAACAACACCCCAATTTTTGGAAATAAAGCCCAAGCAACAGTTAATACAATGTGCTATTATGCGTTTAGGTATGCCAAAGAGTTAGGAATCTAAACCAATGCAACTTACCTATAAGTTCGTACTGGTTATTGGGTCTTGCCGCGATTAAAGGTCCTCCACTATCGCCCTGCAAAGCGAAAATAAATCCTCAAAATCAAAATTCAATAGCTACAAAATCAATCTCACTTGACATGAATCTTTCTGTCCAGTTTTTGGATAACCGGCGCACATCATGTTGTCCGAGATCATCTTAGACGTATAATTAGTCATACGACATTCTTCGTTGCTGATAACGGGAACGTCGACCTTTTGAAGGATGCACGACGGTTTACCATCCTCTTTTAGTGTACCCCAGCCAGTCGCTGTGGCTTTCACGCCGACGTAAAGATTGTCTGAAACAATTCTAAGCTTTAAGAAACCAATTGTTTACGTTTCAAAGTCGGAATGCTCTCAGAACTTAAGGAGGATACCTGTTTTCGTTGGTAAACATATAGGTTTGATCTTCTCGGTGATAGGGACCCTTTCGTTTAACCTCAGCAAAGCTATATCGTTGTCAAAGTTCAGAAAACTGAACGCCCCTGTTACGGCTCTGAGTACGAATCTGGATTCTGGCCTTTCCTTGTCGTCACATCTGTCTAATTCGCCGAAGGTTACTTTGATCATAAACCACATGAATCTGTAGATAATAGTCAAATTCAAAATAGAAATGGTTTTCATAAACTGTAGCTTTGGATGTCATAAGTTAAAAAGCTTCTGTGGCCAAAACAGCTTTGTTTACAATTTATAGTTAGTTACGCCCCAAACATGCATTTTAAAATTTCGTGGACGATTTAAATTGCCATTTTCAAGCAAATATGGTCTTGATTGGCGAAACTACCAACTTAAATCTTCCGCAAAATTTAAAAACCTCTGCATTCGACTTGGAGTTCACTAAATATATCTTTGATCAAATTTAATTCATTTGGTGCCGTTCCTATCATTATATTTAAATATTATCTAAAAGTACACGTAGATGAAGAATTTCTAGCTTCGCATGAAAAGAAATTTCTTTAACTTAACCACCTTCTAAACAGATATTTTTAAATTTCACGGGCGATTTAAGTTGGTACTTCCGAAAGTAAAAACACTATTTGCGTGTATTAGCTTAACAAATTACTGAATATGAGCTTTATAATCGGAGGTACCAACTTAAATCGTTCGTGAAACTTAAAATGTCTGTTTGGACTATACTTGTGATATGTGACAGTAAATACTACAAACTTTAAGACACAATAGGTTGGTTAGATATATTTTTTGCACATAACTACGTGCGCAAATTGTTCTTGTTTTTCTATTTTTTGAAGAAGAACAAGTAATGCACCTCTTCTTTCTCGGAGGTTTCGTACTAGTAGATGACTCAGCTTTTACTCCTTTCTCGAGATTCTTATATTCTGCTAATTCCTTTTCTACGATAATTTTAGAAAGTTTATTCTTTTTTCAATGCGAAAAGTAGGTTTCGATAACCTCCATAACATGTTTGCATTCACGGCGGTGATATCTAGCATGTTCAAAAAGCTTCCATCTTCGTATCATACTTTCCACAGTACACTAGGGTGACAGAATAAAATAGACACCAGGTAAAGCGGTATAAATATGTAAACAGCTAAATTCTAAGAAAGAATTAAGAACTTTCTCTTGTCATTATGGTAAGGGTAGATATATCGGAAGGAATTCGTCATAGTTTAGTATCGTTACAACTACGCCTCGCTTACAAGGTTCGAGTGATATTAGCCACTTCACCCGGGGTCGCATCGTTGGCCAGAGTGAACGCGGCGCTTCGCAACGTGAAATAAGTAAATTTTTAAATATTCCGTTGTCCCTACAGTTAACCGTGTGATTACACAATTTAAACGCAAGGAAAAACAACAGTGGAGCCGAGACCAGGTCGTGTCGGTCCTTCCGACAGAAGTAAAAGGGTGCTTGTGCGCGAAGTGTTAAGAGAACCGCGAAAAAGTACAGCTGAGCTTGCGGCAACTTCACAGAAAAGTCAGCGCACCGTTCTGCGACACCTCCACAGTGTAGGGATGTATAAAAGGGTGGCAAAGAAAAAACCTCTCCTTACGGCGTTTCAAAAACGTCGCCGGATGGCTGGGGCAATCGAAATGCGAACGAAGCCCGAAGAGTTTTGGCGGTCTGTCATTTTTTCAGACGAAAGCAGATACTGCCAATTCAGTGATAGTGGTCGTACGTAGGTATGGAGACGTTCGTCACGGCAACTGGACAACAAATTTTTGCATTAGACGGTAAAATACGGCGGTGTGAACATCATGGTGTGGGGCGCGATATGGTATGGTGGAAGATTACAATTAGGAATTTGCGACGGAAATATGAATGCGGCAAATATATACAAATATTAACAGAAGGACTACTACCGATATTCGACAACGCCATTTTATCTAAAGAAGGCGCCACTTTTATGGAGGATGGAGCACCCTGCCACAAAGCAAGAACAATAACCACATGGAAAGAGGAACAGGGGATTCAGATTTTACCATGGCCAGGCCAATCACCAAACATGAATCCGATAGAGAATGTTTGGCACATAATCCAGACAAATATGGCGAAACGATCCCGAAAACGCAGCAATAAGGAAGAACTCGTCGCAGGTGTTACAGAAGAGTGGTTATATATTCCAGAAGACACCATTAATCATTTAATAGATTCTATGCCACGACGACTTGCAACACTTCACGCAAGTAAAAGTGGATCGACAAAATATTAGTCTAATTTAAAAATTTTAAAATATTTTGTATATATAACGAGAATAGAATCTTTTTTTTTAATTAGTAGGTGTCTATTTTATTCTGTCACCCTAATGTACATGATAGTGTTATTCCCATTTCGTTTTTATTGCAGTCGAGAATTGTCTCGGGTTTCTTTTTTTGACTGTCATCAACCTTTTTGAGCAATAAAAAACAATCATTGTGTCGTCATTAAAACAAAGCCTTGTGGAATACACTTCACGGTTTTTAGACTGTGAAGGATAATATATATATATATATATATATATATAAGGATAATAAGTTGGGCTAATTCCTGCGAATCGTACCAACCATTGTTACATTTTTTTAATGTCAGGTACTTTATTAGGTTGTAGCAAATAATAAAGTTATCGAAAGTGATATCCCTTCCAGTACTGTCAATTTCTGTCAACTAAACGCTTCATAACCTTTCCCTTTGATTCCTTTCTCTTTCAACGCCCTAGTTTCTAGCATAAATTTCAAGTTTCCGTGCATTGCTTGTTACACTATTCCAAATAACCCAAAATTTTAATCTATACCTTTACCTATCGACTTTGATAGAATATATTGTCCAAGAGGATATCTTCCTCTGAAGGGTACGAGCTGCTGAACAATCGTCATACACCAATTTGGAACATATACAGAATATTTAGTTATCTGAATGTTTTCGGCAAATTATGTATCGAAGTTAATGCTAAACTACAAAAAAATACAATTGCAACAGAAAATCCCATTAAAAAAATAATTACATTCTATATAGAGAAAATTAACAATAGTGGTAACTCACAGCAACGAAATTTCTATAGGTCCACAGGGTTAGACATACATGTTACTAAATCAGGCATTGCCTTTCAGTGTAAAAAAGCCTTTAAACGTATTAGAAAGCTTATCTATTTATTTATATACAGCCTTGGACATTGGTCTGGGGCACCCTTAAAAGATTTCATTGTACGTTACCGCACCGGGATTCCCTGCGTTCCACAAGAACTTTGATTTACTAATGCACATTTTATGACGTTGACATTCGGAATTCGGATTTACAATCCCCTATTTATATAAATATCGGTCTATTGTTTATTTCAAGAATGTAATCAGTATTGATACTTGGCGATTGAAGGGTTCTAGAGCGTTATTTTTATTATTTGAATGTGCTGTGTGTTGTGTTCTACTTGCGTACAGTGGATTGTATGAAGATGCCTAAAAGACGAGAGGTGACTGTTGCAGAACGTAGTCAAATAGTGTTGCTACATTCGCAGGGTATGTCGCAAAAAAAATTGCATCTACAATGAAGCGTTCGCGACATGCGATACAATTAACCATTAAACGATTTCGGGAAACTGGATCGTATGAAAATCGACGAAAAAGTGGGAGAAAACGCAAAGACACTGCGAGACAGGATCGCCATTTGAAGCGTTTAGCTTTACGGAATCGCTTTCAAACAACCAAATAGCTGGCTGCTGATCTGTCCCAAGAAGGTTGGCAGAGGTGAATTTGAAGGGCCGGAAAGCGTGTCGCAAGCCATACCTGCGCCAGCAACAAATCGTTTGGTATGGGCAAGAAAATATAAAGATCGGACTGTCGAGGATTGGCCGAAGGTCATATGGTCTGACGAATCAAACATAGAGGTATGTTAAGCAATCCTATTTTGTTCCTTTGTTACACAAAATTTGCAAAAATGTATACACATACCACCAATTTGCTAAATTAAAAAAGTAATTATTGTTAATTATCCAATTCAGATGTTTGGTACTCCTGGAGCTCAGTTTGTTCGCCGTAGACCTGGGGAGGCATTTCGTGCTGATTGTATCACCCCAACTGTCAAACATGGCGGTGGTAGCGTCATGATTTGGGGATGCATGTCCGCAAATGGCGTAGGAGAAGTGTTTGTATGTGATGGTAGGATGAACAGCGAGCGGTATATCTCGATGCTAGAAGAGGTATTAGAAGCATCAGTGCTGAAAATATATGACAGGTATCGCGCAGAATATTTTTTCCTACAGGATAACGCGCCCTGTCACAAATCCAGATTCTCGAATGTTTCGTGAGAACGGGATCCGTTTACTTAAATGGCCGGCGCCAGATCCACCAGATCTGTCTCCTATAGAAAATTTGTAGCGCATGCTGAAGTTAAAGCTTTCGAGTTACAAATTCAGTAACAAAAACGACCTAAGGAACAAAATTGTACAGCAGTGGGAAGCACTTTCACCTGAAGTTTGTTTACGTTTAGTAGCGTCAATGCCTAAACGGTTAAATGCTGTATTACAGCAAATGGTGGTGCTACCAAATATTAAATTTATTAATAAAAACTTATTTAATGAATGTTTATACATGTAGTTTTATTTTAGTAGTGCACAATGTATCTTTATTTTAAATATTTTGGAGTGCCTCAGACATATGTCCAGGGCTGTATGTATATATATATATATACAGTAGAACCCGGTTATAACAACTTCGGCTAATCAAAGCAGTCGAAAGTGGAAGGAAGAAGGCGGACGTGTGTCGCAAATTTAGGTTAGTTAATTCTACGATTTATACAATTGTGAAAAATAAGAATAAAATCATGAATACCTTTGTGAAAGGGAAAGAAAAGTCAAAAAAAATTCGATCGTGCGAAAAGGTTGAAATCGACGAAGCACTTATTACGTGGTTTAAGCAATTTAGAAGTGCAAATTTACCCGTTAATGGACCACTGCTTATGCAAAAGGCCGAAGAATTTGGAAGTTTATTTGGAGACACAAATTTTAAGTGCAGCAATGGGTGGCTGGAGCGTTTCAAACGGAGACATTCAATAACGTTCAGAAAAGTGAGCAGAGACGTGGCTAAATGAAGTGTTAGACCACACTTAACTATTAAGACAATGAAATTTACAATGGCGACGAAACGGGAATTTTTTATAAACTTCTTCCAGATAAGACTCTGAGGTTTAAAGGCGAAAAATGTGTGGGCGGTAAACTAGCCAAAGAACGGTTAACTGCATTTGTGTGTGCTAATATGACAGGTACGGAGAAACGTAAAATTCTTGTCATAGGAAAGTCAAAAAAGCCACGCTGCTTCAACAACATAAGAACGCTCCCAATAAATTACTGCGCAAACAAAAGAGCATGGATGACTTCAAAAATCTTTGAAAATTAAATTTGAAAATGGGATAAAGAACTTGCGGTTAAAGGTAAAAAAATCTTGCTTTTAGTCGATAACTGCCCAGCACATCCATCATTAGCCCACTTAAAAAATATTAATTTGGTGTTTCTGCCCCCAAATTGTACTAGCATCCTTCAACCAATGGACTAAGGCGTAATAAGAAGCTTAAAATGTTTTTACTGAAAATTTCTTCTGCAGAAAATTATTACGGGATATGAAGAACGCACCATGTGCAGTTTCGAGACGCTGGATTTTTTAGAGAAGGCTTGGCGTAGTATAACCTCTGAGACTATAGCAAACTGCTTTAGTCATTCAAGATTAAGGAATAATCCAGTTTGTGACAATTTAAATGAAGATCACATTCCGTTGTGTGAACTTATTAAAAAGTGGTAGCAAAATCAAAGTGACGAAAACCAGTTTTGTTTCGACGACTTTGCATCCGTCGACAGTTGCCTTATTAAGTCGAAAATGCGTTCAGATTCTGATATCGTGGAGAACATAAAACAGCGGGATAACGAAAACGATAATGAAATCGAGGAGGAAGAAGATTTATGCGACACTTTGAAAAACTTATTGTAGACATCGAGAAACGTCACTTCAAATTATTGATAAAGTGAGAAAATTAGAAATCGATATAGAAAAACAGTTTTGGCGTGTGAAAACTGTGCAACGGAAAATTACAGATTTCTTTCATAAGACAAACAAGTTAGTATGTAGCTACATGTGTAAGGTATGGTTAAGTACATTAAATTAATTAATTAATTAAATTAACATATGTATCTGTTTACTACCCGTAATATTGTTTCCCACCAATTCTTGTATGCAAACATGGAACTTGTAAAAACTCCGCCTATAGCGTCATCTTGTTATAGCGTCAAAAAATTCACAGTCCCGTGACTGTCATTATACATATATATATTATGGAAGTATACATATCAGTTAATAAAAATGCCGAGAGATAAATTGGTATTCGAAGGGGAAAAAACGATAGCTAAGAAAATAGGACAACTCCGTCATCTCATCAGCAATTTTATAAAGCTAAAACTAACACGAAGGCAGCGTTATCCAGCAGTTGTTTTCAGTGGGTTAAAAGAGACATAGACAAGCAAAACTGAAATTTGCGCAAGATCATATGAGATGGGATCATGAGTTGTATTTCTGACGAGAAGAAATTTAACTTGGACGGGCCTGACGGTTTCAAATATTATTGGCACGATTTACACAAGAACACTGAAGTTATGATGTGCCGAAATTTAGGTGGCGTTAGTGTAGCGATTTGGGCAGCTTTTGCTCATAACAATGAAGCCCCTATATGTTTTATTTCTACGCGAATGAATTCTAATTCTTATATACAACTCTTGGGAATAATTCTGATGATTGTGGTGAACAATTACCGGCGTAAGACTAGAGATTTTAGCAAGACTATGCAGCTATCCATAATTCCAGTGGCTTCATTAAAAAGAAATTAATTAATCACAATACCCTGCTAGCACGCCCGATCTCAACCCCATCGAAAATCTTTGAGGAATATTGGTAAGAGAGGTGTATGCCAGTAGTAAACAATACGATAGCGTCAAAGAACCAAAATCTGCGATAATGAGGTGTTGGAGTAATATTTCTATTTCAACATTCAGCAAATTGATAGGCAGTATGAAGACCCAGATGTTTGAAGTTATTTTGGATAAAGCATCTAACACTGACTACTAAGTTTAGAAAGAATTATAATTTTGTTTATGTATTTTTTTTATTTACTAATTTTGTGTTAGTGGACATATAGAAATTTCACTGTTTCGAGTTACTATTATTGTAAATATTCTCTGCATAAAATGTAATACACTTTTTTAATGTTATTTTGTTTTGAATTTGAGTTTCTTTGTAAGTTTTGCCAATATAATAAAAAGCGGGCATGTTCTTGAGGAGAACAGAGGCCCCAAAAATCCCATTCCAATATGAACAATTTGAATTAAAGTTATAATTTAAGCCTTGTGACTTAGTTTGGAATTTCTCGCGTTAGGAACGAATGGAAATATGGACATAAACTTTAATAAAGTGTATTTCATTGATCGCTTCTTATTATTATAAGTAATGCATTACATCCCACAAAAACGTATGTGCAAAAAGTATAATGAATCTGAAACAATGGATTTCGCTTAAATCAACCTTACCTGCATAGCCGCTAAAAAAGCCATGTATGTTGATTTCTATCAAGAAAAAAAAACAGGTCGCTAACGAGCAAAACATTCTAAACATTCTGGTTTATCTAGCGAATTAATTGGGCGATTTTTTGTTGAAAAATGCATGTTGTACACACCCTTTGACACAATGTGCGGCGGTCAGCACATATCTGTCGTTGATTAACATTCCTCCGCAGTAGAACCTGTTGAAGTATGATAGCCTGGCCATCCATGGGAAGTCGTGTGTATCTACCGGCGTACCATTAACGATTCTGGGACTGTCATCCGGCACTCCACATTCTGCAAGCATTAAGACAGATACGCTTTGGTATTTTTCGCGAAACGCCGTTGTAATATTGTTAACCTTGTTCGCTCGCGATTCAGTATTTTACAGGGCTTTCCAAGTACAATGCGATCAAAAACGACTGATTAAATTAGCAATCCAGAGGCAGATATATTTAGCTTGTTATGTTTATAATAGTTTCTTATTAACAGCATTTTTCTATCACTTTGTTGTTCTATGGTCTCAACATATACATACATATTAATGTTATATGTACATATATAAGTAGTCTCGGCAGAGGGGAGCAATTTTCAGTGCCGGGCGAAAAAAACGTGGAGGAGTGAAGCGCGCGCCACGGAGAATCGAGTATCCGTATCAAAGCACGCTTGTTCAGTATTATTCGACTGGCCTATTAAACTATTAAATAACTATTTGACGTGTACCAGCAGATGCAAATGTGAACGTCACCTAAAAAGTATAAAACACTGTTCTGCAATCCGTGGCAAACGATACAGCGAACAATTAATATTTGATGCAGGTATTTGTTTTATTCTATGTACCGTTCACTTTACTAGACCAACGAGCATTTGTCTCCTTCTGGAGCAAGCATTTGGGTTATACATTAGCAAGTCGGACATCGTTAAGAAACTTTATGCCATCTGTTCGTGACTATGTTGAAAGGAGAATTAAAGTAAAATTGAAAGATAAAAAACTGTGGTTATGTGTAGACGAAACAACCGATCGGCAAAAATATTCTGCGGTAAATGTGATGGTACGTACAATGGAAGAGTTTGAACCATCATCCCCTATCTCGTTTGCTTCCCACAGAATTGCAAAATGTACTAGCGATGAAATTTTAAAAGGGATGTTGAGGGGATTGAACAAATTTCAAGTTTCAACAAACCAACTTTGAATGTTTGTGGGTGACGGTGCCGGTAACATGTTTTCCTTAGGCCGATCTCTTAAAGACGAGAGTGTAACATGTAAAATCCATGCTTTAAGCCTTGTGGCGCAATTGATCCCTGAATATTATACACGAGTAAATGCTTTAATAGATCATACGAAGGCAGTATTACATGGATAGAAGTCCTCAAAACGTACAAAAAGATTTCACGAACTGTGTCTAAAAGTGCCTAAAAGTTGGGTAAAAAGAAATTGACTAAGAACTCATTAACAAACCTGGTTATGATAACATGATTTCTTTTGTCTAAATTATCTACATTAATTAAATATCCTTTAGATTGATTTGAACCATTTAAGGTTCCAATAAACAAATTAGCAACCTGATGGTCCTTCGCGTCGGTAGTTTCACCAACAGAGATCCAAAGATGTTGGTTTTCCAAGTCGGTAACATTTTCATAAATTTTGTCGACATATTTCTTGCGCAGAATGGAGTAACTGGGTATATAAATGGGTTTATCATCGATTTTACAATTAGTTTTCAGGAATTCTTGAAATATCGGATTGTCCAATTTATATAAAGGAATATTACAACTCAGAAAAAGATTACACAAATCCTGGGAAAGTATTTCTTGTGGATTCTTCGAATTATCGAGAAAACTTCCCTCCAAAAATTCATCCCATTGTGGTAAAGTTGAAGGAATACTAATTAGTTTTTGAGATTTTATTACAGTTCTTATGAAAATGGCGAATATATGTATAAATATGCAAAATAATGATGAAATATGGACTCATGGTAAAGTGTCCATATACGCATTATAGGCACTAAAAGAATGGCAAGAAAACATATTCTTAAGGTTGGAAATGGGTAAGTAAAAAATATGGAATATATATCGGGTTTTGTCCCGCGTTCGGCATTGGTTCTTAGAAGAACCATGTTGTATGTATTATTTCCTCGCCGCAAGAGAGGTTTTCGAGTAGCTATTCGTCCATGTAAATTACCCTCTCTTAAATGTCGCTGAACAGTACTAATTAATACCTTTCGCAGCCGGTTTCTGTTGAAGTCCGCTGCAATTTCAGGTGCTGTTAAACGATGATGTCTTCTCTAAATTAATGCAATGTACCTATCTTCAGCAGCTAACGTTTGCCTAGAAGGACTCAAACGTTCACGGTCTTGATACATCTGCCTGCGCGTTGATTACATTATGCACTGCAGATTTCGCTGTTTTTGTTTTGTGCAATTATACGCTCTGAATAACCTTCCTCGTGTAAAGTTATAACGGACGTACGTTTCTTAGCACTCATTGACTTTCCGCGAGGCATTTTCGAACAAAATAATGGTATTTATAAATTCAAAATAGCGATCTCCACAGTAACGCGTCTACAATTATACTAATGTAGTAAAATTACATACGCAGATCCCAAAATGTCGAATATAATTCAGGCAAATAAATTTTTAATACTTGGGCTAGGGGTTTGATTTGTTGCCCTCTTTTGTGGTGTTTTGTCGGTACTGAATTTTGCTATTGCTAAGACGATTATGTGTATATGGTTGGTAAATTTTAATTGCAAACCGTCTAGTTCAATATATTTTGCAGTGGGTCACCGTTTTACTAATATTACTTACACTGAAAAGTGTTATTTTATACTCACTGCTTTTTCTATCGACTCTTGTAAATTTATGTAGTGTTGAAATTATGATATGAACCAATATTTGAACTCATCTACAAGATACCATTTTTTGCGGAAATATCAAACGTGTTTTTTAACCCTTTATCTACTATGCTTTTCTTTTTCATTCTTAGCAATATAACAAAGAGCAGTTACATTTTACGGTTGCTGAACTACCACAAACATAAATCTGCGTGATAGTTATCGTTTAACAACTTGATTTGATAATTCAAGAGAATTGAATTTGAAAAATGGAACGGAAATTTGA
This sequence comes from Trypoxylus dichotomus, assembly GCA_023509865.1. Taxonomy (NCBI): domain Eukaryota; kingdom Metazoa; phylum Arthropoda; class Insecta; order Coleoptera; family Scarabaeidae; genus Trypoxylus; species Trypoxylus dichotomus. The sequence goes on from CM042081.1 coordinate 29,468,482, forward strand.
CAAGTGAGTAGATAAGATACTAAGGCAAAAACTTAAAGAAATTGCTGGAATTATGTTGGCCATTCGAAACCGAACTTCAAGATTTTCTTTTATTCCCTTACTAAAATATTGTCATTAATGTATTTATATTTCAACGAATATACTTAATAAATTAAATAATTTGAAATAATTGAATAATGATTATCACATAAATACGCCACTGTAAAAAAAAACAAAATACCTGTGAACTTCTTTGACAATTTTTCAAGTATACCAGCACAATCAGTACGTTTTGATCACATTACATTAAGACTGTCAATTATCGAAAATTAAGATGTCGTGTTGTTCTCGATATAGTATTTATTTTTTTGACAAGGTTTGTTATAGAAAAGAATTTATTTTGTTAAGAAAACAAGCAAAAAATTCTTCAGGCAGCGCATTTTAAAAAAAAAATACATTAGAGAAAGTAGTACAGATGTTTTATATTTATTTTGTTTTCTTACGTTACCATATTATATAATTATTAAATAAAGGTGCTATGCTTGAACTTATTTTGTATTTTCGGTGAACAACATAAAAGCATTTGCTACAGCTGATTTTCGATTCCGAATTTCACCCAAAATTGCACATTTTGTATAAAAAATAGAAACTAACCAAATAATTTAAGTTGGCAGTCAGGTAAAGGAGTCATATTTGCTAATTTTTTAGGACAATGGATGCAAGTATGGTCTTTATTGTCAAAAATGTCAAATCGTCCGCGAAATTTCACAAATAATTACCGAGTGTAGTACGTCATTTGGAGCTACAATAATGTTAGTGACTGCGTGATCGAAAAAAAACTAGTTTGTGTACCTTTTACCGATTAAAAAGTTTTGATAAAAACTGCGCGATATTTTCTGAGAAATCTATGCAAAGAAAAAAAATATATATGTATATATTACCGTCAAATTCTAACGAATGACAAATTAACATATTACGGTACTTTTAAAGCAATGACTCAATGATCAAGACCAGAATTTCGCTACTAGCTCAGAAAATCGAACGGTTATTTTAGAAAGGATTAGCATTCCATTGGTTACAATGGCAGGTTTTCTAAGATTATATAACATCAACAGAGGTAGGATTAAGGCTGGTTTTTTTAGTATTGTATATTTACTATAGGTTATTTAACTTTTAAATGTTAAAAAATGCAAAACAAATAAAAAATTTATATTAAGTTTAAATATGTCAAAATATTACAGTTTTCTGTATATTTACCGATTATTACTTACTGCAATTGCAAGAAGATGCCGGTGTGTCATGCCTGGGCGGTGGAAAATTCGAATTTGACGGACCGAATCTCCCAAATGTAAATAACTGACGACTATCGCGTCCATGATCTTCTGCCTGTGAAAAAGAAAACAGTACTGGTGTATAACAGATTAGATAATAACGGAGCTTCAAATATGTGCGGCTGTCTCAGAGCGGGGAGTAGGATTATGTAGGCATTTTAAAGGACTACTAAATGTTTTCTCTAATATCTCTTCGGCTGAATCTCTAATACTATATATGTGGTATAACGTCGTGGTGTTCTTATTTTTTCAGAGCGTCGGTATAAAAAACAAACCATTATTTTTTAATTGTAAGTTTGAAGGTCGATCTAAGTTGGTAGTTTCTCAAATAGAGGTCATATTTGCTAATTTTTCTTTGTTTTATATGCGAATATGATCTTTATTGTTACTTGATTTTAAACTACAGCCGTGATCAAAAAATTTCTAATTTTAATTTAATTTAGTAAACTTATAAAGTAAGTGGAATCTTTTTCTTAAATATATAGTTAGCAAAATTTAATTTAGCATTTCATCAATTTTAAATCACTCGTGTACATACGATTTTGCTCCCTGTGATTATGACAGTGTCGATTGAAAGCTATAACATCCAACAAACAATTCGCACCATAAATTGGCAAAAGTTTGAAAAGAATCTAAAACTAAAGCCATCGTGTATCAACACTGGCGACGATATCAATACCCCGGTAAAACAATCCGAAGAGGACATAATATTGGCACTGGACTCAGCTACAGCCACAAAACCAATATCCAATTACATAAAAATAAAAATCGATCAGAAGAAACTGATTTACAAACAGTATAAAAGAGCACTACACTCGAATGCAAAGACACTTCTGAATAACATCACAATTAGAATGAAAAAAGACCTTGGCAAACACTACAATGATCAATGGCACTCCAAAATCGAAATGATGGACGACGATGACACTGAACTGTGAAAAACAACTAAAATACTCAAGACAAAGAAGGATAAAATACCACCGATACTCAACCTACGCGGAATTATCAACAATAATTCCGACAGAACCGAGGAGTTGGGTAACTACTTCGAGGGGACGTTCCACCCTAATCCATCAGTAGACATGAATCATGAAAAATTCACCGATTATCAATAAAAAAGTTCACACAGAATACAGAGACACAATAAACATCCAGGAAACGATGACCGAAACCATCATAAAAACTTGGAGACCGCCTGGACTCGACGGAATTACTAATACCGCTATTAAACATCTGACCTAAGAAGCCGTAGACACGCTGAAAGAAATTATGGACGGTATAATTAGGCACCATCACTATCCGAAGACGTGGAAACATGCTACAATTATAATCCTACATAAATCGGGAAAACCCAAAAACAAAAGAGAAGGATATCGCAATCAGTAACGGAGCAGCTACTGAAAATATCCGAACACATCACCTCGAACATGCAACTGCAGCTATCATGCTAAACATCGAAAAGGCGTTTGACAAGGTCTGGCATGACGGTCTCATACATAAAATGAGATTACACTAGATTCCAGCCGCATTTACCTATCTGATTCAACATTACCTCCGCGGCAGAACATTTTCTGTTACAATACAGGAAAAGACATCTCCACTACCAGAACACGACATATCGCAATCAAAAATTTGTCACATTGCCTAATTCGCGGACGACACCGCCATTTATTACAGGCACAGGCAAATGAATCCACTGCACGATAGATTACAAACATACATCGACACGCTCTACAAATGGTTTTCAAAATGGCGAATAGAGGTAAATACAGTGAAAACCACAGCCATCTACTTCACGCCACGCAGAAGACATAAAAAAACCGACGAAATCCAAATTAATAACCATGCCATCGGATGAGCCAAGAAAATCCTGGCACATCAACGAAATTAAAAGAAAGATAGCACGAGCCTGGAAGGTCCTGTACCCACAATTAAACGAAAAAGTAAGTTGTCACTAGACAACAAGATGAAGTTAATTAAAACATTAGTAATACCGATCGCCACCTATGCTGCAGAACTTTGGCATCAGGCAACTGAAGTGCAAAAGAAAAAAATATAGAGAAAAATCAACAAACTAACGCGATTCGCGTCAGAGCGTTACATCACAAATGCTATACTATTTCAAAAACTTTTAGCACTTTTAGCAAATACATATCAGTTAACCATTGCTGAAATAGTATTTTTGGTAATTTTTCAGGTGTGAATGCTGTCAAATGGATATTCCGTGGTCGTGAACCGACCGTGGGAGAATAGAAGTGAGAGCAGTTTTTCGAAAGCAGATATTGGAAGTATGATATAATTTTACATAGTTGCGGATATAGTCTGTGCAACTTCTGTAACACTTTTTGTTCCTTGTACAGCTAACGAGCGTCTGGAATGTATAGCTCAAGATTAAAACCACTCTCATCGACACACAATGTATAATTATACAATTATATAATTTTTAAAAATTCATTCCACTCAAAGAATGTTTCTGCAGAAAAATTAAATTGCGTAGTTTATACCTATGTGATTTACGAGAGCGATCTAAAATGTTTCCGGAATCGACAACAGATGGCGCACGAAGGTTGAAGTGGATTCATTGGGCGGCAAGGGCAACCTTTTTTATGGCAACTGTTAAAAATTCAGATGTCTACTGTCCACGGTTGTTGTTTAAGAGTGTTTTGTGTAGCAAGTCAGGCGGTTTCACAAAGATGGATTAAATCGAATTTCGTGCAATGTGTATTGATCTTCGAGGAGACTACATTGAAAAATAAAAAACCATGCCAATACCGTATTTGTCTTGTCGATTTCGGAAACATTTCATGTCGCCCTCGTACATGTTCCCAAAGTTTCATAATTGTTTGAATTTCCATTAAAATCCAAACTCTAGCTACAATAAAATAAATAAATAAATAAAACGCATAGTTTTATATATAGAATTCAGTGTCGGAGTCAGTTTTTTGTTCTACATTATAACAAGGATAAATAAATAAATTGAATACCTGCACATTGCCAAACAATTCTTTTTACCGTATTTATAATAAATTTATATGAAAGAACAGAAAAATCCGGATGGTTTGTACAAAAACACTGAAGTTAGGAGATGAAATTTTGGTGGCGGTGCTGTTATAATCTGCACCTTAAATATTTTATTTTTATAGGAATGAATTTTGAATCCATATAAAACGTCTGGAAACGCTTCTTATAGGGTTTCATGAACAAATGCAAGACTAGCAAAGTAACGTTGCCGTCCATACCCTTAGATGAACATAGGATTGTTTTTTTTTTTAAGGAAATTACCTGCCCCATTGAGAACTTTCGGAGAATAATGGCAATATATGGCTACGTCAATAATGCAATAACGTTGACAAATTGAAATCTGCGGAAATGGGGTGCAGGAATTAAATCCTTACTTTCTTTACTTAACTTTTACTTATTTTTACCTTGACCAAGTCGGTAGACAGTATAAAGGAACGGATCTTTTTAAGTTGGTTTGGATAAAGGATCCTTCACCTATTACTAAGCTTAAGTAGAATTCCACATTTTGTATTTATTTATCTGTTTTGCGTTGATATAAAATTTTTCAATGTTGTTCTCCCTTTCACTTACTTTTCTTAGTAGTGTAATATTTTATTCAACATATTTGGCAAACTTGAAAGAAGTATAGCCCTTGTACAAATATATCTTATTACATAAATATACAAATTTGGTTTATATTTAATAATAATCATTGTGTAAATAGCGTACTAAGTGTGTTGTTTGTGGTATATAATGTAAACATATGATTCAAGTTATCTGCTTAATAGGCAAGGAAAATATTTTCGAAGAGTTTATTGAACCCATGTTAATAGATGTTAAATTGTGGGATTTTTTTCTTTTTTTCCGAGAAACTTTTACTGATGTAATTTTCAAATGACGTTCGTAATTTAATTATGCTCTGCTTTTAAATACATTCTTCTTAAATTTAATATCCTACATAATTTAAAAATTCCATATTTCTTTAGAATTTCCAATCGTTATAAATTGCATTGTGCAACCAACTTAAGAATAATAAATGAATTTACTTTAGTAATTAAAGAACTACCAATCAAAACTTCATCTGTTATTCCTATATAATCTACATACAATTGTTTGTTTACTTATACAAGTGACGTATGTACATGCAATTACTATAGATACATAATTATTAATACCCTCCCAAATACATATACATAGCCTACACCTTGGCTAAATCAATATTCGAATTTTACGACTGTATTTTGACGGTCGTATCGCTTACTTCAAAGGTTAAGGTTTTCACGTTTCAATGACAAGGTGATTTAACGCACGATGTCGCACAGGACCGTATTAAGTGAAGAAGATGGAATGAAAGGTGTTTCAATATGTACAGATATACACCCATCACGCGTCAAGATGTATGAAGTGATTTATTTCAAGACGCGCTAGTATTATGAAATTCCCTAGTTTTGGTTTTGCTTTATGTCATTTCCTTTTTATTTTTCTTTTCGTTAGCATATTTTTCCATATCTGCTTAAGTAAAGGCATAACATACAATTACATATTCAATTTTTGGTGTTTTTTTTATAAACAAATTTTATATGAAAATATTGATACAGTACCTAACCTCCTCAAAATCTATCTAAACTACGCGCTAACCATTAGCTTTGTTCAAACAACAACTAGGCACATTAAGTGTTCAAACAGTATTTCAACAGTACAATCGATTAGTTGAACGAAACTATACTCTATTTTTTAATTCGGAGGAGTGTTTTCAAATTGAAGCGCTGAAAAGTAGGTTAGTTTTTGTCAAAATTACACTAGCTATATTTGATATATTGTTGGCCGCCATTAAAAGAAGGTGGAATATATAAATTTGAAATCTATCAATGAATATTATTCTGTATTCTTTTCTATATTCAATTAATTAATTATTTACATTTTAATGAATTACGTAACTACATCTTATATAAAATCCTAGCTAGGTTTAAAATTGCCGCTAAAAAGTAGCTTTGAAAAATTCCATTGTGTAAACACGTCTTTCTATAAAAAGATTTATAATCCCTTTCTGTTTAGAAAAGTGTCGTATTTGACATTTTGTTTTTTAAGTTGTTTCCATTGATAATTTTTAAAATATCCATTTATCAAATATCAGCGTACAATAGCTGAGCTAATCGTTAAAACTAAAGTGAGTTTTAATAAGGATTTCTATGTGGTATAGACATTTAACTGACAAAATTTTGGCGTCATCAATATTCTTTAACGGAACATCCTATATATTTTTTACTGATGAATTTGATATAATTTGATAGTAACAGTTTCCTTTATTATTCAAATTTGCTTTGAAATTTCTCAAAATCTATTTTTTTGGGTTAGATTTCATTAATTAATTGTTAATTAGTAGTAAAAATTTGTGTGTTTTCATATATTATGATTCCTTTTAAAAACACGTTATAAAGTTGCTAGGGTAAGATGGTATGATCATATTTATAAATTTTGCTTTGTAAAAATTAACATGATTGTTCTTTCGTTGAATGAAACGAATTTGAAGCTTTGGAGAAGCATGTACCCTTCTTAATACATTGCCTCTTAAATATTCTGATTCAAAATCAATAGTTTCCAGTCTTAGAAAATTTCGTAATTGATCCTGTCAGCATTACCAACCTTAACTAATCAAACTATCGGATCGGCACGCTATAACAGGTACTGAGGGAGCAAAAATATATACACCATCACATACTAAAACGTCTATTGTCGCACAACAGGTGTAGTGACAATTATTCATTGGGATATATGGAAAATTAATGTAATACCAGAAAAACGTTTTAACCTAAAAGCAATATATGCAATGGTTTTTATTTATACGTGTTTATTTAAAGTTTTACGAGATTATTTATCAACACGATGCTGCAAAAAGACAATTTTTTATAAAATAATAGGCGTAGAAACAGGTGTGACATTGGAAGAAAATTCTATGAATTCATTTGGAATAAAAATTATATAAATAACATGGGCATAAGCAAGTTTTAATAAAGAATTAACGATTTCCCCTTTCTTTTACATAGAAAGGTCTTACGTATGGATATCAATCATTTTTAAATAGTTAAATAGTTTAATTTTGCCATCGCAGAATTTTGAGCATGTTACATGTTGAGAGGGTCCATGTTATTTATATTCATTTTATTTATTTGCTTCATTTTTATTTGAAATCTGTTCTTACTTCTCTGATAAGTCATTGTCTATGTACGTTTCTATGAATTTATATTAAAATTGTTTTATTGAACCCTACAAAATCTTTTTGAGACGCTACTGGTAAAGAGTTCAAAACCAAATCACTAACCTGACAAAAATTTAGCGAGGCAGAAAATTGGAGTTATCGTCAATCATCTAAAATGTGAATGTGGTAGAAGAGGACAATTCTTAAATGCCTATTCTCACTGATGTCGGTAGAACTTGAGTTTTTACACAGTTTTTTTTTACTGTTCTTTTTCGCGACTGTAACGTACCACAGTTAAGGAGTATCATCATTGCTATCACTGGGTAAATAGTTATCCGCAATATTAACTTTGCTGTCGTTGGGTTCGTTCGAAAAGAAGGAACGCAATTAATCGACCAGAATCACAAACTAGTTAAAAACAAATCTCCACATCCAATTGGCTGTAATTAGTTTGTGATTTCTGTATGAAGAAGTCTAAAATTAAATATAACTAAAGTTAATTATTTGCGTATTATCCTATGCCATGATGGGTGTACTTTATACATTACTCAACTTCGTGGCCTTCGCCAAAGCGAAAGAGCGAAAGGCTACTTCAATTCATCTTATTATCGCGTAATTTATTTTCTTAATAAAATTTCATCAACTACAATTAGTTAAAATAGTAACTTTTGTCATCAGTTATCAAAGCTTTCAGGCCCTTTGCCCCGTTCCCAACAGTTAATGAGTGTTATCTTCCAATCTTCTATGATATTTTGCTGTTTCTTCAATAAATCGAATCTGGATATGGATTTAGCAATAAATAAGCACTTTATATTCGATGTAAGAAGAAAGAGTAAAACAAATAGTGATTATACATGCGAGAAAAACGCTGCAATAGCGAAACATTTTTTACTCTCGTCTTATTTAATTTTTTTTTTTTTGAGTGGAAGACGTGAAGTACTTAAACTTGTTCATGGAAAAACGGAATTATTCAGGATATTTAACAGCGAGGTTTAGCTTGAAGAATAAAAAAATTATAAGTTGGATATTTTGACAGGTTGTAGTTTTGAATTAGGTGCCTCCGATTTGAAATATTTTTAGATTTTCACTTCTGATTGTTCCGGAAATAGATATCAATTTCAAATGAGACACCCTAATTTTGATAATTGATATGGATTTAATTAAAAAAAATGCACATGGTATTCCAAATTACTGCATATTTTAAAAACCTGCTCATGTTCGAATATCGTATGTTAAACTTTAACTTAAAGCAATACAGGATGTTAAAACAAAATCCCAAACTGTTCTAAATCCTACGTTTAAAATCAAGGCCGGTAAGTATTCACTTTCGACTAGTTTTAAAGTTATTTTGAGAAACGTAATTATTCTTGTAAATTTTAAAATCGATTATAGATCAAACTAGGGAGTTCCATTTGAAACAAAAAGACGTTGATATCTGCTTCCGATGTAATCAGAAGTAAAAGATTTGTGACAATATATTAAATCAAAAGAACCCATGACCTAAAACTCGTATTATTTTTCTATATTTTGTGATGCTTCCTGTATATAAGTCCTTTAATTAAAAAAATAGTTGAGATAAATGAACAGAAGAACAAATAACATCTGACGAAAATTATTACACTGCTTTCTTTTTTAATTAGTTATCTTTTAGGCAGAACTTTTCATTTACAAATAAATGATAAGGAGGAGAAAACATTTATTGAGAAAGTACGGCTCTGTACTGATATTTCGATTATACTTTTAATTTTATTTATTGTTTTTTTTTTTCTTCTCGTTTTGTATGTTGTGCTGTTCAGTGCAACTTTCTAAAAGTGGAATTTAAATAATCACATCAGCATCTACTTGTGACATAAATTGGAAACAGTTATATACGGGTTATACTACTATACGATACAACATATGCGTATTGATTATTTATATTTTTATACTAGGTGTGTATTTTAAACTTGTTAGTCAAAAAAAAAGGAAAACAAAGAAATTATTGTATAAAATCTTTTCTTTAGTTAACTCTTTCTCTGATTTTTCAATCACTTTAATTAGGTTAACCAAAAAGAAACTTACTGAGATCCAAGTGGGTACGAAACAGATGAATAACGACGCGCAAAATATCAAACAGGACGGCACGGAAACAAACGCCATCGCACATCCAATAACAAAAATAACACCGTAGTATCGCAACTTTTCGAGAACACGCGAACACGGCCTTCTAAGATCCTTAAGCGATAAATCTTCGATCGAACAACGATCGAAGAAAGCTATAAACGACGACGATCGTCTGTCGGCAAAAGTTAGCCAACAACTGTCAGTGGCAAACTTGAACTTCAACTTCTTCAAGAGCGCGGTAAAGATACGAAGCGTATCCCGTTCTTTTTTTTTTCTTTCGCCGTTCGGTTGAGCTGGGTATGGATATGGATGTTGCGTGGTACACCTGTTGTTTGATAATTTTTTATCACTTGTTGAATGAACCATAATTACGCGCTATTACGTCGTTATTATCGGATTTTCTTCTAGTGCCGTTTGGTAATGGCGTCTATGCACGTGAGGAATACGTAATAGTTAAGTTGGAAGTTCTTCTGCTATAATCTATTGTTATTCATATCAGAACGTGACAGGCTGGTAAGTAATGTGCGAGTTCCGTAAGTAACTGTTGTATTTCGTATGGTCTCACACTGGTGAGTTAAGCATTTTGCATGAAGTTCCAATGGAAATATTTATGTAAAAAAACTGTATTTATCACAGGTTACTGGGGCACTGTGCAGTATACTTGCTATCTGTATTTTTACTGTTACTGTTGCTTAAATGACAATAAAAACTATAGTTAGCGTCTAGTAAACAAGGGTTGCCAAATTGATCGAATATCCAGCAAAGATTTATTTTCTGCGTTGCGAATCAAGTTTCTTTATTAATGCACCCAAAACCTCCTAAACAACTAAATCTATTTGTTTTTCTGGTCGTACTTCTTCTGGGGTTACATATTTCACTTTTTTTATAATAACCCTTTCAACTACCTCATCTTATTCCGACCAATATGGCACAGTGTTCTAATGCTTTATTTCATTTTTCACTTCGACACTTGATGTTGACGTATACCTCTTTTTGCCTAAGGGCCACACTGACTCTTCCACTAACACGGAAGATTCCCGCACCTGGAAAATTAAAAAATTATTATTATTAAACTTTGGGAACGTGTAGATCACATATATGTAGGTATATACCACACATATTTTTCTGTCGTGGAGAAGAATATAGGTTAAGTCAAGCATCGTTGATGAGAAGTGCCTGAATTGTAATATGCAGAGTGCCTAACAAGGGACGAACCCTAGTCCGGAAGTTCAAAAATTATAAAACTTTGAGAATATATATAGATCACATATATAGATATATACAACGCATCTTTTTTCTACGAGAAATCACTTTGTGAGAAGAATTTTTGAAGATTGAAAATTTTTCTTTCTGCCTAAGCGTATAACTCGCTTATGGTAGGACGTACAGAAAATGTTTTAGCAAGGAAATTGCTTGTTTGAATGAGTTTTATTAAGCATATAAGAAAAAAGAGTTGGATATATCAAAATCGCCAGAATGTTGAACAACAGATTGAAAATCATAGCAAAAGAATTAATAGAAGAACAATTGAGTTTTCGAAAAAGCAAATCAACCATAGATGGAATATTCACTATACAACAAATTATAGAAGAGCACAAGGAGTACAACAGAGAACATACATAGGCTTATAGACTTCGAGAAAATTTTCGATAAGGTAAGCAGATGTAAACTATGAAAAAACTACGAAAATACAGGAATATCCACATCATTTAATAAGAACTATACAAGGTTTACACTTAGACACCAGAATTATGGTAGATATAGGCGGAAGGCTGACTATGGAAATACCAACAAACAAAGGAGTTAGACACAGCTGTTCTGTATCGCCAACATTATTTAACACATATATCGATAGCATTATAAAGGAATGTAAAATGAAATACTCTGAAGGAATCCGTTTAGACCAGAACACCACCTTAAATATTGTCTTACAGATATGCTGATGACTCCTAACAGAAACAAAGGATGATCTACAGGGAGGAATATATACTTTACAAAAAATCTGCCAAAACTATGACATGAAAATATCGGCAAATAAAACTAAAACTATGGCTTTCTTCAGTAAATATCCAATTAGGATAAAATAGTTATAAACAGCACACATGCACATCATATGTACAATTGCGTGGCTACTACATATGGAGGACGCACAAAATATTTGCAAAAGTTACTGGATTTCCATAAGCATTAAGTCTTTGGTCAATATATCCGTTTTTATACCAAGTGCAAGCAAATATGTCGTGATATTTTTGGCGCCGAAAGTTGATTATGAATAAAAGATTGTAATTTGATAATGTTATTGCGGTCATATCATGTGTCACCCCAGAAAATTTTCTTACGATTCTTTTCCATATGCGAAAATCATATGCATCAGAGCTTGTATCATTGATGTAGTTTTCTTCGGAGTCGTTAATATTTCCACATGCTTGTTGGTAGCCGGTCCAAGAGTCCAAAAACAAAATGGTGTGAACTCTCACATTTGACAAATACACGCCAGTTAACAATTGCTGAAATTGTTCTTTTGTTAATTTTCCAGATGTGAATGCTGCTAAATCAACATTCTATGGCCAAAGCAAAGACTGTGATACACTCGGACAGAACATTTTTCTTTTTAAGGACAATTAATAGAGATGAAATCAGTTCGCTTCTGTTGTTTTTGTTCCTTGTACGGAAAAAGTGGGACCGGAATATAGCTCAAGATTAAAATCGCTCTCATTGACATTGAATGTATTATCTATCCCAACCTTCTCTATACGAGGGCGACCTGAAATGTTTCCGGAATCGGCAAGAAATGGTGAAGTAGATTCATTGATCGGCAAGGGCAACCTATTTTATGGCACCTGACGAATCACGCAGTGGACGCCCAAAAGCCGCTACCAACGATGAAATGGTCGACAAGATTCATGATGTCGTGTTAGCCGATCGCCGATGCTCATACCGGAGCAAACACGAAATCGGGTGACCGTTTCGGATGAGTATCTGACCAGGTTCCAACGAAATCCAATGCATTTCTTCAAGGGTTTCGTAACCGTGGATGAGACTTGGATCCACCACTACATACCAGAGAGCAAGCAACATTCGAAGCAGTGGGCTTGTCCAGGCGAATCGTCTCCGAAGGAAGCAAATACCGTTCCATCGGCCGGAAAGGTCATGGTAACCATTTTTTGGAATTCTCAAGGTGTGATTTTCATCTGCAGAAGGGATGGACGATCACGGGGCATATTACAGCGATTTACTGACCCGATTCGATGCAGTATTGAAGGAGAAACGGCCTCATTTGCAGCAGAAAAAAGTGTTTTTCCATCATAACAATGCACCGATTCATTCATCCCACATCGTCGTGCCCGAATTGAATGAGTTGCGCTACGAATTAGTCTCTTATTCTCCATATTCATCGGACTTTGCCCTCAGCGACTTTTTTCTATTCCCAAACCTGAAAAAGCATTGGGAGGAGAGAGATTTGCCTCAAATGCGCAGGTCATCGCCGCTACAGATGGGAATTTTGCAGACCTCGAAACATCCTACTTTTCCGACGACTTGAAGAGACTGGAGCACCTTTTGGAAATGTATATTGATCTTCGAGGTGACTACATCGAAAAATAAAAATAAGAAACTACACGAATACCGTGTTTTGCTTGTCGATTCCGGAAACATTTCAGGTCGCCCTCCTTAGGTTGCAATGCCCGTCGCTAAATGTCGAACTCATGAATAATGGCACCCGACTCAATACTACTTACAAATGCATCATAGGCGAATTGATATATTTCTGGCAACTTCTCTCGTCGTATGCCACTTCTATTTATTGTTTTTATTCTAACATGGTAACAAATAAGAAGGGTAATAATGCTATAAAACGAAAATATAATGAACTAATAAAAAGCTAGCTCCGGCTGAAGAAGAGAAAGAATCTTCATAATTTCTTCCTGAAACATTAGCAGAACCGCACAAATCAAATCTAAACCATATATTTTACATTGGACAAATTGAAAGGTACAAAAGGCAACATTCAACGATGACAAATTGAGATTTATTCAACAGGAAAAGAAGGACCGTCCAAACAAGTCTTAACATTTTGCTACAAAAGAGGCAAATTAAAAAAGAAGACAATCTCATAAATTTTGTAATTATACATTAAAGAAAGAAACACCGGTTCGCGGCACCTCTCGAACAGCAAATGACGACTTTTATCTTTGTTTTATCTTTTGTTATCTCCACCTACCTATACCTGCTTGCTAGTCGTAAACAATCATTTTTTTTTTGGAAATACCAGCCAGGTACACGAAAGCTGTTCACGGTAGTGTGACCTTGTTTGTTTTTAACTTTGATATTCAACTGGGTATCGATTTGGGAACGAGTACGATACGTTTGGTATATAAGTAATATATCGTGTGTATATCAAAAGTATAACAATTCGAATGTCGATATTATCAGATGTATTATGTTAGTTTTAAACGTGATTTATGAATTAGATGTGATATTTTGTCACTTCATTAGATTTGAAACTTTTTATAATTCAGTAGGAGGTTTACTAGTAGAAATGATAGCATATAGATAGATTTAATATCGCTGACCAACAAAGCATTTACACTTAGTTACGAAATGATAAAATTAACCAGCATATGTAAAGAATATATTGTTTGAAAACTGGTAGTATTGGCTTAGTTTTGGACTTTGTTTGAAAAAGACAATGTACGACATCAGCCTTTACTCGAGAAAGAAAAGAGCATAAGACATGAAACTGGAACCCATGAAAAACTTTGTTAACCCCCCCCCCCCTCTCCCTCTAGCGGGAAATTAGCATATTTCTATTTACCGCGCAGGTTTTCATGTGTTTGTGCTGATATTCGGTGATCATTTCCAAACAAAAATAAATTGAACTTTATCACTGTCTTCATATTTATTACGATTAAGCGCTAATCTAAAAGGATACCATATGATCAATTAAATTTAACCTGTAGCATGTAAATTGACTTAGTCTGAGGCGTTAGCGACAGCGCTTAAGTGTTAATACAGTACACATGACAAATGTATTTTATTTACCACTGTCACTCACTACCAACAAGATATTTGGAAGAAATAATTTTATGGCTCGCTAGAAGGTAAATTTATATGATCATAGAGTAGTAAATATTTCAAATCTTTGGATATAATAGGTCGATTAGATATATTTTTTGCAAATAACTAGGGAATGTTACAAATTGTTCTTGTTTTTCTATTTTTGTTCTTTTTTCTAGGGATCCTGCCAGTATACTGCTAGTTCCTTTACTAGGGCGATTAGTAAGTTCCTTCTCTTTGTCAATGCGACACAAGCAGTAGGTTTGGAGAACTTCCATAAAGTATATGTATTCATAATGCCGATATCTTGCATGTGAAAAAACTGGGGAGGCCATCTTCCTGTCATTCTTTTCGAAGTATATAATCGCCTCATTTTATCCATGTTATCTACACCTCCCTTGGTTTTATTGTAGTCAAGAATTGACTTACGTTTCTTTTTTTAAACATCAATCTTTTTCTCATTGTGCAAAGTACTAAGTAACGTTGCAAGCTTACGTTTCGTTGGGCAATAAAAGATAATGCTTGTGTCGTCCATAAAATCAAACCCTATGGAATAAGCGTTTAGTTTCTGTGGAAGAAACTGGTAATTCCGGCTTATTTTTGCGAATCGTACTAACTATTGTGATTTTTTGATAGCAAGTACTTTAGCAGGTTATAGGAAGTAAGAAAGTTGTCAGAGTTTAGAGATATTCATTCCAGAATTTTTAATTTCTTGAAGTAAGCGCTTCTCGACCTTCTCCCTTTAACTCCTTCCTTTTTCATCACCCTTTGTTACACCATCACAAACAGCCCAAATTTTGGGTTCATATCTTCCCGGCTTTGATGAAATATATTGCCTAAAAGGACAAGAGAAATTTGGTACAGAATATCTTGCAAATAAGTACTCCATATTTAGAGTTGTTGTTTGGGCTACTTCCAGCAAATCGAATTCGATCCCCGCACGAGATAGTTTCATCAGTTTTTAATAAAAAAAATAGGGAAGACAAATACATCGGGCAAAATCATTGAAGAATGATGAATCTAGCAAGTAACAGCCTTTCTCAGGGCTACTGAATATGACAGTAGACACACTGCCGAACCGTCGTACGATGTAAGCTCCGCAAACGATTGAAATAGCCCACAGAACAATTCTGATTATAATCTATTGTCAACATTATCACGTGAAAAGTATTCCATAACTGATGCCATTTTCTTGCGGGTGCTGCTTTGTCATTGCTTCTTTCCCCCCGTCTTTCTATTGGAACATCATACCTTACGCATGAAGTATCTCTTCAAATTTGTTTTGCCTGATTATCAAGCTAAATATTTTCCTCCCATTGTTTTTGCTCCAAAGTTGGGTTATGAGATTTATATACACCTATCAATATCAAAACACCAACAAATTTTTTGAATTCCGAAAAAATCATTTCCTTACAATATGTGACGTAGGATTAAGGGGTGGCTATGGCTAAAGATGAGTAATTAGCAATTGTTATGCAATTTCATATTGATAAGGAATAAAAAAGAACTCTTTAACTCCGAAAAAATCATTTCTATCCAATTTTCTTGCGTAAACAATCCTTCCTTCAGTATAGGTCCAATTTAAGATAATTTCAAGAACAGGTTTAAGAAAGTCAATCAAAAAAGAAGCTGTGGTATCGATCTCTCGATTTACAAAACGTGTTGGACCTGAACGTTCTCGTAAAACATTGTGTTGCGGTTGTCTTCACAGGTATAGCAGTAAACTCCACTCACACAAATTTGTTAATTATGCGTTCCGCATAATGTGGAGTTTACTGCTATGCCTGTGAATTGTACATCCACACAGTCCTTGCAATCGTCATTTGCGGTTGTCTTCTCGATGGTAAGATGGGATTTAGATACCAGACAACTTGTTTATTCTTTGAAGTAAAGAGTTACCTTCAACACGAGTCTATCATGATCAATGTCATTTGTTAATAGAGGCAACAACATGGACAAATTATAATTTATTACTGAATACGTTCTTGCAAAATTTGAAAGTGCTATGGTTGACTTTAGAAGCTAAAGCGGCTAAATTGGACACGAATCCTTTAAAGCAGAACGTTAGTGGATTTGGCACTTTAAGGAGATAACAAAATTTGTTACTCATTCTGCGTGCACTGGATACGGGACATTTAAGATTAGTAAGCGACAATTTTTGTATCAAGCCAAACCCTATATTACTAGCATTGGTAGAAATAATATGTAAATCGCTCACGAAAGTGGATTTAATGTCAAATGCACTCCGGTCGTACTTTTGCTGTAAAAGGTCAGAAAATTCTTGAGGGCATTGTGCAATCCTTAGACTCTACAGCACGTAATTACAGAATTTTGCCAGCCAAATACCGCACTAAACAGTGTACTCTTGGTTGATTCTTGGTGTGGGCATTGTATTGCCGAACTTCAGAAACGAGTGCCAAAAGACAAAACTTTAAACATATTAAATATACCTAAAAAAACTACAATGACGGTACAACCTCTAGATGTGTTTCGTTTTAGACTGTGAAAAAATTTTGATAGAATTTTTTCTCATATAGCGATTCTTATGAACAATGATATAGATTTATATCACAGAAATAATATTATTAGGCTGCAATCCCTTTTCCAAGATTATTCGACATGTTCAAACACTCGTGGTATAAGAGCGTATACATGAATGAAAGACCTAAGCCCTTTAAAAATGTTATAGAGTTTTGTTTTGCCAAAGATGTAGAATCTACATCCTTGTAGTATTTGTAATAAACCGACAGTTGGGCGCTGTTCGTAGTGGAAGCAAAATCTGTGTTTTGAACACTTTTACACAAAATATCATTATTGTAATAACTATATAGCTTAATTTTTACTATATCTATTACTATACATACATATATTTACTGTTCGTTATTGTAATATCAATAATATAGTAATAATTTAAGCAGTTATAAGCATTATAATCTTTCTCTATCTTCTATTGTTTTTCGATAAGTTATTATTGTTACAAACATGTTAGCTACATTTATACTGCATTAAATGTTGTAAAATAAGAAATAAATAAGTAAAAGATATACTTTCTCAAGAAAATACTATTAAAAATGAGTAGTATTTTGTACAGTTGATACATATTTTTTAAAATGTTTAATGGAACTGTGTATTCTATTACAAGTAACATGTTTAATGCATTACTATATTAACTACCGCTATTATACGAAACAACAATTTACACAGCACGAAAAACAATACATCACTTGAAGGGATCGTCTTATTTATATATACACTAACATATATCCAACGTCTACGTGACTTATTAATTCCATTTCTAATCTGGATATGGATTAGATTATATATGCATTTCTACGAAAGTTACTGCTTCAGTTATTACTCAACAGTGACTTTAATTCCATTTTTAATCTTTCTCTCTCTTGCTCTTATTATTTGATGTATACGGGCAGACAAGTTTACTTATTTTAAGTATTTATTGTTTTGTTTTAATTATTATTCCAGTGAATCCTCTGTATTTGTTATATACTGTCATTTTTTACGGAAAAGTGACTTTCTTTGAGAAATGAGAAAAAGGATAATTATTAAAAAAATAGGGGGTGGTGTAGTAAGTGGTAAGTGACAGAACATTTGAAGCTACATTAACAGCACGGGAAAACCGGTATGGGTGTCTGGATATGATATAACTACTTCACGTTTCTGACTGTAGTATATCTCTAGAAATACAAATTCTCCATTTTCATTTGAACTTTTCTCCTTAAAGTATGGACAATATACACGGTAATCGCTTCCACTGTTATGTTAGCACATTATTGTAGGACAACTAAAGGAATGCCTAGAAAATAACACCAATACCATGATAAAAGCTGTTTTAACAGCGTCTTTATCTTTGGTATTATTTTCTAGGCATTCCTTTAGATGTGTTTTAAATACGTCATGGTAAGCCTGAGAAATCATTCACATGTGGAGTTTCCCTATACACTGTCCCTAATGCGAGCGCCCTCTCGGGACTAGCAATCCACGTATTGCTCGAGAGCAGGGTGGGAAGCTGTACCCGCTTCTTCTCGCTGTGTCTGACTTTTACAGACAAGTGGTTCTTTCTATTGGAACTAGATAACGCCAAGAAAAATCACTTGAATTGTAGGGTTAAATATGGTGATAGTAGCATAGAAGGAATGGCACTGTATCGAGCATAAAACCGCTTGATACCACGCTGATGACGCCGGGTAGGCAAAAACATGTCCGTGTGTTAGCGTTTTATGTCTTCTTCACATTGTGTCTCCCTCGTCAATAATTGCACCAATACCATGAGAAAAGCTGTATTAACGTCTTTATCTTTGGAGAAAGTCTTTTCATTAAGATCCAAATGAATGTAGAACTAACTTGATCATCCAACATCTGTCTATATATCTATCATCTTCATTAACGTAGATGTCTATATATTTTTTTTATTCATATTACAATACTTTATTTCATGATAAAACCAAAAGTTTTAAATTTGTCGGTCAATGTAGCTTTCGATAATATTATAATCTCCAAACTTTCGCACACGACATACGTGCAGCGTTCAAAATATTCTCTAATAAAATGAACAAACAATACATTAATGCTTGCATTGATAAATTGCTGTATCCATGTATCCACCTATCTGTTGATGATAAAGTTTCATGTGTAGGTTTATTTATGCAAATGAGTTGCAGTCCTAATCAATCAACTTGTCCACTGTAAGAAAAATGAATGGCAAATATTTGTATACGACTGTAATTTTATTCATACAAAGTCCAAAAATCAAATAAAAAAATATTGTTTTCGTATTTAAAAAATTAATCTTAATATTGTAATATAAACTTAGCAACGTTCATAAATCAAATTCCAGACATTAAAATACTAAAAATAGAAATACACGATTTTCCAATTCATCTTACACGAGGTGTATCAATCATACAAATTTTAACAAAAAAAGTAAAAGAAATCAAAAAATATGGCAAAAATAATTTATTGGCGATTTTGTACTTAAATAAAAGGTAAGCAAAGTATTTTAAGCAAGGCTTCGATTTCTCCATCTCGTACATCTTCAGGAACAAATACATGAGTCGTCTAGATTATATTTGAGCCAATTTAGGTATTTTGAGACCCTTGTATATACCCCCGGATATCCCGGTCGTCCGCAACCGACACCCCAAGATACTATACCTGAAAACAAATGAATTTCATGAAATAGGCGGTTTATATCGACAATTTAGAAAATGAATAGAATATCATATGCAGTATTGGTCATAATACTATAGCTTGAAACATTTTCCATAGATCGAATGAGACAGTTTTGATACTGTTTATAACTGGCAAGGAGTCAGTGAAAAATAGGTCACCTAAATTATAAATTGAATTAGGAATACCAGCATTCCTTTTTCTAAGGTTAGCGTAACGCTAAAAATATAAAGTTATTGAATAAAATTTTAGTTAAATAGTTTTCATTTTATTCCGCAATAAAATAAATTATATAATATAAAATTATTCAGATCTGCTGTGCCGTTCGACTTTTTATATTTTCATTGTTTCTCCCTATGATGGACAGAATATCAAAACTACTTTCCATCTGATGCTGCAGACAGTTCGGCTGCTATCGATTATTGCAGGTACATATTTTATTTAGAGAGCATATACAAAAGTTTATTATTGTGTACATACACTACCAGTCAGAACTATTCGTCCACCCTAAAAAGTAATCCATAAATAAAGAAAGTGTTAATAAACGAACTACTTCCGGAATTAGACCGTGTCATTATAAGATATATAGAAAAAGAAATAAGAGTAAGAGGAGAAAGAAAAATGAGAAGAAAAAGAAAAATGATAAAGGGTGGGGGGACGTGAAATAGAAAGAAAGGTGAAAAGAATAAGAAAAAGGAATAGAGACAGAGGGGGGAGGGTACGAGGGAAAAAAGAAAAAAGGAAAAAGAAAGAGACCAAAAGAGAAAGGGTGGGATCTCGACGTTTCGCCTCCCTCGTAGGGGGCTTCTTCAGGTGAATACGGGAAACCAAAGTGGCACGGTAACTCGACCTGTAAACTACGCTTTCTTTTTATCTCTTTTTCTTCTTATTTTTCTTTCTCCTCTTACTCTTATTTCTTTTTATATATATCTCATCATGACACGGTCCAATTCCGGAAGTATTACTAACTCTGGCCGTGGAAGCCTACGTATTCATTTCAAAGGAAGTGTTATCTGAAAAAGAATATTTAGTATTGCTTTTATTGAAATACTCACACAATACTACAAAGAAATTGATAATATTTATTCATTTATATAATTTATTTGTAAAAAAAAGACATTACATCTTTGTTTCGATCCTGCATTCAATTTTGGGATGGGTGTCTCATCTATTTGTTACTCGTCATAACCTTTTGACGTTCTTCTGCTGGTGTCGTTACATTTCATCAACCTGTTCGTTTGCTATTTAATAATGAATCAACATCTTCACATTTTTTAACGTTATACTCGTCTGTCCGGCGACTTAATTTCAATTGTCTTCCAATATCTCTTACTTCGGTCAAGATTATGTAAAGCAACAATCACTACACGGATTTCAAATTTTAGATAATTTTATTAATGCTATGTATATTCCTTTCGAATTTCAATTCCCACTTCATTTCATAAAATCACTACGTTTTCATTTACAAATGTTTCGGGAATTATATTTTTAAACGCTGTACACAAGAAACGATATACTTTTTGCACAATACAAATACGTATAATAGTCCATAAAATCTTTAATATTCGATTGATACATTGATTTAGAAATTTAAATAGAAAGATAATTAAAATTTATACCCGCAATAACCGATAGAAGCCGAACTGTCTGCGGTATCACAAGGAATTGGATTTTCTCTCTGTCATAGAGGGAGACAATAATTAAGACCGTCACTGTACCACACTGGACGAATAAGCTAACGTTATAAAAATACTATAGAAGGTATGCTTCAGTTATATTTGTGATTGTAAAAGCTCATGATCAGTTATTGGTAAACATTTTACAAGTATTGGAAGATAACTTCAATGAACTTACCCACGATTTCATACTTATCTCCTTGGTGTACAACCAACGGTCCACCGCTATCACCTTGACATGAATCCATTGCTCCCCTACCAGCGCAAAGCATATAAGTGGTAATTTTTGATGCCCTATACTTCATGGCCCGACACTGCGAGAGCGTTAAGATCGGCACTTGGACTTCCTGTACGATGCCAGGAAGCATACCTCCTTCTGCTGTACGTCCCCAGCCGATGACAGTTCCTATTTTGCCCGCCGGATCTAACGGTTCTAAAAAGGAAAGTTACTTCTGTACATAAATCATCTACAAATGAGGTTACTTAATGATATTACTTTCTGGCAAGCATATTGGTCGGATGTTCTTCGTGAAAACGACCGATTTCCTCAACCTCAACAGAGCGATATCGTGATTGTAAGAATTAGCATCGAAATTCCTATGCCTAATGACAGCGGAAACCGCTCGCATTTTTGCGGGTGCCTCATTGGTAGTCGTCAGATCATGATCTCCTAACACTACGCGAATTTTCGATCGTTTTAACCTGAAACCATTAAAAATGAAGATGAAATCGAACAGTCTTTAATGGGATTCTGTCGAAAGGCAACCTTCTAACGCAATGGGCCGCTGTCAAGACATAATCTTGAGTTAACAGTGAAGCTCCACAGTGATAATGACCGTCGTACATTAATCTAGCTATCCATGGATATTTGTTGACGGCTGTAGGTCTTCCCCCAACAATTCTATTCTCATGATTGGGCAGACCGCATTCTGGAAGGAATTCTATTTGGAAAATTATTCTGGTTAAAGATATGTTGGCTTTGGTGGCAAGCTATATAACAGATACATATGTGCATACGTAGAAAAAGCTCCATTCAAGAGAAGATGCCTAAATTATATTTTCATTTTCTCAAGCATATTTATATCAATTTATAAAAAGTATTCGATGGAGTTTCAATAACTAAGTATAAAAAATGTCCAGGTGAACTTCCTATAAAATGCCAATCAAGATATAGAAAAATATACAAGGTACTCTATTTAGAAAATTAAATAAAATAAAATAAATTTTAGAAGTATTTGAGTGACTATCTTCTACAATCTGTAAAGTAATTGTTATAAAAGAGTATTTAGTACGCTGGAGGGTCTCTAGCATATAAGATGTCTAACATATTAATACTTCACAATTTCAGAAGTATCTAAATAATTGGGAATCTACCAATATGCAAACGTTATATTGAAAAAAGCATCCTGTATATAATTACTCTGGGTATTTTTTATGTGAAGACTTTTTTCTAAATTCTTGGAGAGAGGAGTTATTCACAAAGAATAAACTGAAACCCGAAAAATCAAAAAAATCTGGGAATATGTAAGTCAGATATGATCAACACTGTGAGCGGATGAAATGAATTTTTGAAAACGAAATTTTTCATTCTGCCTATGCACATAATGCGCTAACGGTAAGAGATAGAGAAAAAAAATTAAAATAAAAATTGTGTATTTGAATGAGTTTAAGCAGACTCAATCTGTGTTGTAGTAACGTTTATTATTATTAGTTTATAATTATGTTTACTGTATTGGTCTTATTATATTAGATTGTTTGTCACCAAAAAGATATAGGTTACTGAAGGAAGCAACAATCGACGGGTAAACAGTAACTGTCTTTCTGTAAAAAAGATGAAGTGCAATGGGATCAGACAGTAGTGTGTATACAATTCATTACACTTGAGATTGGTAATAGATATTGCCTGGTGGCATAACAAACCTACAGGTTTGTAAATGGTCGTCATAAATATTATAAATATAATTCGTTTGCTGATGGTAGCGTATGAAGTTACACTAGAAGCTGATACAATCTTAAAATTTTTGCAACTGCACAGACTACATGCCGCAGAATTTGTAGATGAGGCATATATGCCCTCACGGCAAGAATCATTAGAAGTAATAGAAGCTGAAGAAGAATAGAGAAAAACTTTTAAAACAAAAATTGTTTGTTTTTGTATCCTGAAATATATGAACATTTTTACATATATTTCTTAGCTGAAGTGGAGAATTTGAATAAGGTCAAGTGTAATAATTTTCTTCTCCAATGCAGGTGTAACCTGTTTTGTAATAATATAAAATTTATTTTTAGTTATATTTACTGTATTGGTTTCATTAACATAGAATTGTTTGTTACCAATTTTTTGTTAAAAAATAATGAAGTGACATGAGGTAAGGAAGCAAATATATATACAGTTCATCACACTTGCGATTAATAATAGATATTAACTGGCTGTGTAACTGAGCTATAGTGTTAAAAGTGATCGCTGTAAATATAATAAATGTAATTCATTTGCTGATGGTAATGCTCGAAGTTGCCAATAATAAAAGCGCGATATAATAAAAGATATCCTTCTTGATGCTCAAAGAAATACATTGTTTTTACTGGAAACTGATATATCGCGGACCACACAGACCACATTCCGCAGAACTTGTAGATGAGGTGTGTACGCTCACACGGGAAAAAGCAATAGAAGCTGATAAAGAAGTGTATATCGAAAGAAGGCGGTATCGTAACTTTGGAATACAAAACCAATGCTGCTACATATGTGAAGAATGTGAAGACAAGACGACTTGCGTTGAATACCATCCAGCAAAAGTTTCATCTATGTAGCAATTGTACAGGTAAATGATGAAGTAATACTGTGACAGAGCAACGATTTGTTCCTGTTTTCATTATTCTTTAGTACCGCAACGTTTTAATTTTTTTCTGCGTGGGAAGAAGCAGTAAACAGAGTTGGTAAGCGACGAGAAAAGTCGCTACAATTTTCTCAATTCGTATGTAAAAAATTCGTAAACTGTATTGATTAAGATGTCATTCATGATTTGGACGTCCAGCGATGGGCACCACAAGCTGATACGGACATTGATTTAAACATCATAACACTAGGTTTGAAATTTTAAGATAACTTACAAAATAACTTCAAGAAAAATAAATAGATTGCATAATAAGCAATCATATGGTAAAGATTCCGAACAACTAAAATAAATTGCCACAACTTTCGTTAATAGTGCAAAAGATCATGTAAGTCAGGTATGGAATAGATAATACATTCAATGAGAGTTGCTTTAATCATGAGCAAGGAATAAAAAGTGCTATTGCAGTTGCTTAGTCTATAGCAATAACTGCGCAATAATATCAGCTTCTAGAAAGCTGCTCTCACCTCTAGTCATTGTCTTGAACAGTAAAAGTGTTAATTTTGGTCCGGTGTCTCACAGTTTTTATTTTAATTGTGGAATGTTCACTTGACAGCATCCACATCTAGAACTGTTTCAATAATAAACGAACTACTTTCGGAATTGGACCGTGTCATGATGAGATATATATATAGAAAAGAAATAAGAGGAAGAGGAGAAAGAAAAATAAGAAGAAAATGAGATAAAAAGAAAGAAGAATGAAAATGGGGGGAACGTGAAATAGAAGGAAAGGCGAAAAGAGTAAGAGAAGGAAAGAGAGACAGAAAAGGGGGGAGGAGAACGAGAGAAAAAAAGAAAGAAAGAGAACAAGAGAGAAAGGTGGGATCCCGACGTTTCGCCTCCGTCGTAGGAGGTTTCTTCAGGAGAAATAGGAGAAATCAAAGTGGCACGGTAACTCGACGTGTAAACCACGCTAGAGCCGAAACCACTTTGGTAGAAGGTTACGGTGACTCGGCGTGTTGACCGCCTTCAAAAGGTTTTCGCCTCTAGCGAGATCCGACCTTTCTCTTTTATTCTCTTTCTTTCTTTTTCTTCTCGTTCTCCTCCCCCCACTTTCCGTCCCTCTTTCCTTCTCTTACTCCTTTCACCTTTCTTTCTATTTGACGTCCCCATCCGTTTTTCATTCTTCTTTCTTTTTACCTCTTTTTCTTCTTATTTTTCTTTCTCCTCTTCCTCCTATTTCTTTTCTATATATATCTCATCCTGACACGGTCCAGTTCCGGAAGTAGTTCATTTATTACTAACTCTGGCCGTGAAAGCCTACGTATTCATTTCAACTGTTTCAGTAATGGTTAATCTGTGTGTATTTGTCAAATGTAGCAGCTCACAGCATTTTGTTTTTCGACTCCTAGACCGATTCCTGTTCTGCTACATTAAAAAAAAACAGTATGCTATCTAACAAACATGTGAAAATATTATAACACCTAAGAAAACTGCATTGATGGTACAGCCTCTTGATGTACGAGGATAAATAACAAATAAACGAGACTTTGGTTTTAGAAGATTTAGTGGTACAGTAAAAAAAATTGAAGAATGAATCTGGTAGTGTCTGTAACCAATTGCCCATGAACATTTCCACACCTTCGTCGTCGTCAAAATGGGGATCTCCTAGTTCTTCTTTGAGTGGCCCAAATATGTGGTAGTCACACGGTGATAGATCGGAACTGTAGGTCGGATGTTCCAGTGTTTCCCAATGAATTTTATCCAACTTATTTTGGCGCAATGCAGATGTATGTGGCCGAGCATTGTCATGAAGCAGAATCGCACTTCCAATAGGCATGTCTCGCCTTTTTCGTCGATAGGCTAGTTTCACTTCATCAAGAAGTTGGCAGTAGTGGGCAGCATTAATTATACGTCGTTCGTGGAGAAAATCAATGAGCAGTATGCTTCTAGAATATTAAAAAATCGTTATAAGAACTTTTCCAGTAAATTCTAGCAGAAAGGCCTGTGCTGGAATCTGCTGGATGATTTGCCTCAACAAATCATCCTCCTCTATTAAACATCGTGCCAAAATTCTTTCACACACTTCAAGACGGTTTGTTTTCTGACTTTCCATCAAGAATCGATGAACCCACCTTGCCGACACTTCTCTCGTAAACCAAATAATCTGAAATGATTGATTTGGCACTCCCATATGATATTTAAATGTGTGCAGGAATTTTATCGGAAATTTTTTTATACCAGTCGCAGACTTGGATACATGAAAGCGTTTTTCTCAGCGATGTGTGCAGTTAGTCGACACAAAATTTCGACAGGTTCTACGCTTTCCTGCGCCAAAAATTAAATAATAGTACCTTGCTCAATGGACATGTGCACTTTTTGCTCAGACATAATGCTACTAACAGCCCATCTGCTCCTTACATCACCCTCAACACATATCAAAACGTCACGCAACTCACTTCACCTAGAAAACGTTAAAAAGGAAAGTCTAATTCATATTTGATTAGACCTCGTAAAATTTGGTTTATATATATTTGTAAAACATGTTCTATTCCCTTAAGGATCATGGATTTACATCAAGTAAAGGCCGAACATATCCAGTAAATGTAAAAATGTTGATATAGCTAACTATTTTTCTTATTTGCTTATTAAAACTCATTCAAACAAACAATTTATATCTTAAATTTTTTTTCCCTACCTCTCGCCGTTTACAAATTACGCGCATAGGCAAGATAGAAAATTTTAAATTTTAAAAAATTCATTTCATCCACTTAAAAAAAGATATGTAGTACATATCTATATATGATCTACCCGTTCCCAAAGTTTCACAATTTTTTGAACTTCCGGATTCGGGATCGTCCCTCGTTAAACACTCTGTACATTATAAATCAGGCACTTCTCATCCACGATGTTTGACTTAACCTATATTCTTCTACACACCGCAAGTGCAATTCTTTCTCTTGGTTTCGTCCTCTTCGTCGTCGTCGTCATCAGAGCTTGCAGCAACACCTCCAGTCAGTGTGGTTGCTATATTGAAGAGGTCGTTGAAGAGAAATTTTCCGGACCGATTGTTCTTGATGGTAGGATATTTCGAGATTAAAATGTCGTTTGGAATGTTCTAAAATCAAAGCACAATATTTTTTTTTAATCTTAACAAAAGATCGCAAAATATTTTGCATAGGAAAATGCATACATTATGAAAGTAACGGTTTTTATTACCTTTTTTTAAAAATTAAGTGTAAAAATATTTGATTAGTTTTTGGTGATTAATGTCAAAATTTGAGGACGATTAAAAAGACAAATTTTAGAAATTTTGAAGGTTTGTTATCCTTTATAGATGAACTATTTTTGGACGTCCGCAAATCAAAACAAACACTGTTTTTTTTTCATTTGGGCGTAATATTAGTAATAGTAATAACATTAAAGTTACTCAAGAAGATTTTAAGATGAAAAAACATTATCAGAAATTCAAAATAACTCCCAAAAACTTCAATTTCATCAATATTGAAATAGAAACCACCTTCTATAACCTCAATTCGTTGATGCCATTGTATTGTCTATTATTGACAAGTACATACCTCTATTGCCAATGTTCCTCAAGGATTTTCAATAGGTTTCAGGTAATTTTTGTGTACTCAATTGAAAAGAAAATAATAGAAAGATGAATAAATGAAGCATTTATTGGTATTTCCTTGTTAACACAACACCTATTATTATACATACATATATTAAATTAATATTAATTATACTGGCCAACAAATACATTTTTCTCTGCTGTCTAAAATCTGACACTTGTTTTTAACAAATATAGGTACGCTAATCTGAAATATGAAACCCATTTTTCCACCTCATATTTCTTTTCTACGACATTTAGGCGTTTGCTTATCGACAGCTCCAGGAGAAGCCTCAAGTATGTACCACTACAGAACGGGAATGTTTTCGGTTCAATTCATATTGAATATTCTGTTACATTAAAGAAAACATATGACGACATTGCGAAGGTTGTAAAGTTACTAAAATATAGAGGCCATAACTGGGTCATCTATGTATATCTCCAAATGGTTAAATTTTTACTTGGCTTTCAAAAAAGATATACAAAATTTCAGTGCTTTTTGTCCCTTTGGGATAGTGGCGGTAAAAACAAACACTGGATTCAGAAACATCCTCCCAGCACATCTTTAGATGTTGAACAAAAGAATATTGTAAGTGAACCTTTAGTCAACAGAGAATAAGTAACTCTTCCGCTTCTTCACTTCAAATTGGGTCTCGTTAAAGCTCTGGATTTGCAAGAAAACTGTTTCAAGTACATATGTCAAAAGTTTCCACACCAAGTGACAAAAAAGTTAAAGCTGGGGTATTTGATGGACCTCAAATTAGAACTTTAATGACAGATCCAAATTTCATCAACTCTATGAACGAAGCTGACGCTGTAGTCGTAAAAGAAATTCTTGGAAACAAGAAAGCCTGCTATTACAAAGATCTAGTGAAATCAATGCTTCGAAAATTTCACCGCCTAGGTTTTAATATGAGCATAAAGCTTCATTTCCCTCATAGTCATATCGATAAGTTTTCTGAAAATTTAGGGGCTGTAAGCGATGAACAAGATAAGAGACTTAATCAAAATTTAAAAACAAGGAACCGGTACAAAGGAATATGGGATGCCCATGGCCGAGAACTCTGTTGGAGTGTTCAAAGGGACTGCCAAACTAAAATATGCAGCAGAGAGTGCGCCAAACGAGAATTTATTGCCTATTTGACGTTTGTACTATACTCGTCACTAATATTGTATTTAAATACATAAATTGATTATTAAAATTTTATACTTTGTTTATATCTTATCAATTCCTAAGTAACAACTTAGCCGCATTAATGATTCTTCAAAGAGTATATAATTTTTAGATACAGCATCCAAATTAGTAAAAAAGAAGTCCCACATATGTGAGCAAAAATTCTGTTGGACAGTGTTATCTCTGATACGTCTTGTATATTTCAATAGCCCACAAAATATTTAAATGAATTGCAGAATATTCGCGAGGAAGTTCACACTATTATAGCCGATCATTAGAGAAGCGATTTGCTTGAGTTTGGAAAGAAGTCAAACTACACAGAATTCTAACCTTTAATAAGTGATCTTTTTGCGTTAATTTTATTTTTGGAAAGAGATTCGATGAAATAAACGTATATAAACGAAGTAGAAATACTACTAACTAGATGACCTGCGGTAACGAACGCGAAGTTTATTTTGATTACATTGTAAATGTTATAATTTATAATGTAAGTGAATCATTCGGAATAATAATCAGATGTTTCTATTTATCGACCAATTAAGAAACATAATAACTTATATACATTATGAAATTCAACATTATCATTATTATTAATGAGATTTATACAGCTGTAACTTTTCATTGACAATTGTTTACAATAACGACTTTAAATGTTCATTAGTTAACTTAGATCCATAAATATTTTTTGTATAGATCATTTTGCCTTTTCACACAGATATATAGTTTCGAAAGCGAAAAAAGCGACGAGCAAATTTATGAAACTGTTCAGACGATGTGAGTAGAAGACTCTCATAAAACTCTAGTAATGATGAATTTTTAATGTCTATCTTTAAATCATTTCCATTTGAAGTTCTGAGGCAAGGGCTTCTATGGCGGCGTTAAACGGATTTTGTCATTTGCAGTTGCATCAAAATTTGAAGAACGAGATTCAAAATTTATTTTAAAGCATCCAAAGCTTCAACTACAAAATCTACCAGAAATAGAGTCTCAGTTTGGTGACTGAATATATCGCAATTGGAACAAAGCAATTTTTTGTCAAAAGTCTTAAGATAAGTGTGTAAATCAGGCAATTTTAAGTTAAAGTCATTCATATGTTTGTCTAAATGTATATAAAATAATAACTCCTATAACCACACATTGTTTTGTAATTCAGCTAAGTAACTATTCATCTCATTCAAGGAAATTTCGATGATTGCTCGGAGTTCAAAAAATCGGGCTATAACTTTTCTGTCTCTAAGTCAACATACTGAAGTATAGTGTGGTAGTCGTTTTGTCCAATCTCTCCAGTAAGCTCGTGGAATTGGCGATGATTGAGCGCATGTAATGTGATATAATTTGCAGCTGACATGCCTGGCTGTAAATCTTCTGACATATGTAGGCATATTTTGCACTAAAACTGTTAACGTATGATGCGAAGTACGATTAATGGTTTTGAATGATTGATACGAGATCAACGACATCTATATTTTTTCTACGCATACTTTTGGTACCATCATAAGTGGTACAGTTAAAGTATTTCCATTAAAGTTTGTTTTTCTGAATAACATTTTGAACTAATTTAAAAATATCTTCCCCAATGGTAGTGCTGACTAGTATTTGAAACATCTATTCACTCATCTACGGCCAAAGAGAAGTAAGTGTAAATTTTTGTCAGACAATTGTGTTAATATATTTTTAAAATATCATCTACTCTTCGGGCAACAGTGTTTACCGACAAACTGTTGTGTTTAAATAAATTAACTCTTCCTGGACATATTTCTTCTGCTGAGTTAGAGTATAATTATGCTTTACTACTGTAGTGTGATTTAAGATTTGCGTGTAATTCGAAACTACAGTATGATGAGTTAGTTAGGTTTTGGCTTTTGGATCTTGGTGGAGGAGTTAGTGTGGCCTATAGGCTAACTCCTGCTTTAGATTAACCTTAAGTTTTATTGGAATTTCTCAAAAATGGGCGTTGAAAGAAATCCGTAGACAAAGTCATCAATGGAAATCTGAAGCTTTGTGTAGGTTATTAAACACAATTTTAAAACTCCAAAATACACAATGCGACTTGAAGTATTTAGGTTTCCGAGTTGAAACCGCGTCGTAATTGAATAAGTCTGCCGATGTTTCACTCTCAGTTGCATGGAGCTTCTTCCAGGATGGCGTCGAGAAGAATTCTTCTCACAGCAAGCTCCATACAACTCAAAGCGAAATGTGGGTATAATCATGCAATTATGACGTATTTTAATCAGGAAACCTAAATTCTTAAAAAAGACATATCGCGGAAGTCTGCAACAACATATACACAATACTACTTTTAGTATTAAATTATTGACAGGCATCATTTGATGTTTCAAATTTAATACAAATTAGACTTAAGTTAGGATGGATGATTTTCAGTCCAAAACCTACTTGACTCCAAATTTTTCTGAACAGTCAATATGTAGTAGATTTGTATAAACCTGCGGAATGCGTTTCGTTTTACTGTTTGTATATGTCATACCTAATTACGTGACTAGCAACAATTATACTGTATTTTGCAAAAGAAAGTTATTGGGGCATTAGAGGTACAATTAATCCAATCACATTTTTATCAAGTTCTTATTTTAATCTTTAATTTGGAAAGGCAATACAAAGTCTGTTATGTTACTGCATACCACCGCGATAGATCTTTCTATGTTTAAAGCAAAAAGAAAAGCAACGCCGATATCTTCAGCTTCTTTCGCTGACAAAAACTCTTGAGAAACTAGCAACAAAGTATGCTAATAACAATAACAACAACAAAAGAAAAGAAAACTTCACGATAAATATTTTAAATCAGGTGAGGTATACTTTCACTACTTCCAAAGAAATGAAAATGTCTAAAATTCCTTTGTCATCAAAAAAATGTTCTTTTGGGTCTCTCGTAGATAATTTACATAGATTTCACTTGGGGTTTAAATTTTGAATATTTCGGATTTGAAGTGGAGATTCTAAAAAAATCAAATTTAGTTTTTTTCTTTTTTTGGAATTTAAGAACAAGAATTATAATAAATGAATGAATACTTTGACGTCTCAGGTAAGATAAAAAGAATGCACACTACCGAATCTTCATAAATAAAATTGATTCGGCCTGCCTTATAATTACATAATTCGAATTTACAACTTACCTTAATCTCGCTACTCGAACTCCTTGTAGAATTACAGAAATTTGTCAGGAACAAACAAGTAAACATTAGTCGGAAGACACTCACTGTCATTTTCAATATTAACACTTCGCACCGAAAATTTCACTTTCTTCTTCTCATCAAGTGCTGACCAAACGAAACGACCTGCCAGCCGAAATAACTCCGGATGCAGTTTCTGCAAAGGGTAACGGGATAATTGTGGCGCAATTTTCGAATAATTGGAGCGAGCTTAAAGCTGCTCCGTTCCGATTACACAAAGGCGCTTCGTTCTTCGGGCTTTCACTGTCCAAATCGGTCTCTTCGTCGCTGATAGTCGCTACCTCGCCACGGACTGGGTCAGGCGAATAAGAAAGTAACCTTGAAGAGAAAGGATACTTCGTGAGATGTATGCGTGTATAGATACTAAAAAGAGGAACTCGGATTCGTTAAGAACGACGTGATTATTCTTATTTATATCAGCGTTAAGATCGTTTAAGCTTAGAGCGGTTCGTTTACGAGATGGTATGGTCGGATATGGTGCGGGACAGGACCGTATCTCTGAGGATTCTTAAGATACAAAGATTGAGGCACATTCATTGGAGCAAAATGTTTTCTGAAGATTCTCATTATAGGTATATCTTTCACATTTAGCTTAAAAACCATCCAGCACTTCTATACATTTATTGCAACGATTAATTAATAATTCGATACCCTTATAAAAATAATCTGAAGTTTTTCCGTGAAAATGTATGTAGCAGCCATATCCGGACTATACAATGGATGTTCCAATTCTTGATTCCATTCATTGTAAAACGAAACTTGGAACAATGGACGAAATTTTATTTTTAAGTAATCGCGCACCTTTTGTCAATTTTCAACGACGTTAATTAATAATGTCGATAGCCTTAATTTATGCAATAAAGACGCATAATACATGGCGTTCTCAGTTGCACTCTTCAAAGTCAATTAGCAAAGTGCCCTTACAATCCCCGAATATTGTAGCCATCACCTTTTCGTTGATTGAATGACCTTCGCCTTTCTGGGGCAAGTTTCATCTAGTCGCCACCATTTCATGGACTCCCTTTTCGATAAAAGATCGTAAAATAGAACCATTGCTTCATCCCCTGTGACAATGGACTCCAAAATCGGTTCTGTGTCGTCTTCACACATTTAGAAACGACCGCGCACATCCGATTTGACGTTCACGTTGGAGTGCAGAAAGAAGTCGCGGTACCCATCTTGCAGTAATTTTATTTATATCTAAATGGTCATGTGTTATCACTGCTAATTCCTTCATTCTCAAACGGCAATCTTCTAGTACTAAATCTCCAATAATTGAAATTTGTTGAGGCGTTATCATTTCAATTGGTCAAGCCGTCTGTTCAACATCTTCCAGGGATTCTTGCCCCAAACGGAAACATTTTGTCCACTTTTTTGCAGTAGAATACGAAGGAGATGAATCACTGTAAACGCCGTCTAAACGTTGTTTTACGTGATTAGGCGTATGCTCTTCTTTTGTTAAAAATTTGATAACCGCGCGGTACTCAATTTTCATTACTTCAGACATTTTCATGCGCTAGTCACGTTGGTTAGCTGGCTACTAAAAACTGCTACTCTTAGAACCGTCATACTTATAGCGTAGACCTCGTGTATGTACATGCATGCCGTGACGAGGTTTCAAGACGCTTGAACCTGTATAGGCCTCCCAGGCTGAGAATTTATGGCTTATTGCTTATTACTTATTTTAGAGTAAGAAATATATATTATTTTCAATTTAATTACCATCTGGTTCTACGCATTTAGGTTAGCGACTTTTCAGTTTTTTAAAGGCATACAAAAAATAAGCTTATTTGTTCCGAAACTCTTTCCATCAAATCATTTTGTCAAGTTTGGGAATAAGAAAAGACTCTAGGTCAGGTTTGGTGAATGTAGTAGTGGTGACAGCAATTCGTATCCCAATGCGAAAAATTTAGTGCTTGCGAATAGTGGATGAACAAGAGGGCGCGTTTTCTTATGCAAAGTGGGGTATAAAGATCTCCCGTACTTTGAAGAGTATAAAAAAATGAAGAAATTTAATCCGTTTTAAAAATGATATCAGACAACTGTGACTGCTGATCGGTATGTTGAAATGTTGGAGACGTTTTTGCGCATCAAATTGGACGATGTGGATACGGAAATTGTGTGGTTTCAATAGGATGAGGCAACAGTTCACACAGCGAGTAGTAACGGAAATGTTTCCTAAATGTTTGATCCGTTTAAGATGTGACTTTTCCTTTGGGGATACCTGAGGGAAAAGGTTTTTCAGCGCCGACCTTCATTTTTTAAGGAATTGAAGGAAATGATCTGACAGAAAATCGACGCTATTCCACCTCAACTAACACGGATAGTGATGGTAACCTTCCAGAAACGTCTCCAGCAATGTATTGACAACAACGGCCGCCATTTGCTTAACATAATTTCTAAAACACATTACAAAAACTATATTTTATGTTCTTTTCAAAAACAGTTTTTTTTTCTAATTAAACTTCTTCATTCTTTATTCCTCTTCAAAATGTGTCCCTCTCTGTACAACCTGGCGACCACTTCGGCATCGGAACATGTCAGTACATCAACAAGTTATTTTTCTTTCCCTTCGGTAAATATATAGGTAATAAAGATTACGCACTTGGAATCCAAAAAATTCGTGATCATAATCTAACTGACAAAAAAAAACGGTTTTTGCCTTCTTTATAGCAGGTTCGTCAGAGGAAATCGATGGGTTTTACTGCTTTTGTCTCTGAAGCATAGTGAGGTTACTGACGTGATATTAAAACAGGGAAGACAAATACGTCAGACAAAATTATCGAATGAATGATGAATCTGTAAAGTAACAGCCCTTCTTAGGGCTACCATGAGGGCTTCAATAGATACACTGCCGAAACGTCGGACTGCATAAGTTCAACAAACGATGGAAATAGTCCAAACAACGACTTTAATAGTGAGGTTCATCTAGGATAGCGTATGGACAAAAAACTTTTATAAATTTCATTCGAATTTTGCCAGGCGGTCGAAGTTGAAATTGCGTTTGCATTTGATCCAACAGTAAACAAAAGCGGCAACGATCTTGCGGTTGGGTTTTTTTCCTATTTAAATGTTGATAAGAAATATTATGTATTCACTCGGTTGCGATTCTAATGGCGATAGCTATGTCGTCCACTTAGACTCGACGATTGGTTCTTAAAACCACGTAGACTTTATTAATCATTTCTGAAGAAGTTGCTGTAAATGAAGGCCCCGAACGATAACATTTACGTAACTCTTTCGGTTTCTTTAATGGATTTCTCATGTAAAAAGTAATTTCTAATCAACATATCAAATTGCTTTTTCTCTATAGTAATACAAACACTGCAAATAGTTTGTTTTAAATGAAAAAAAAAACGTATCTATCTAACAAGATTCTGACAAATTTTGTCACCAGACATCTGTAACTTACGAAATTGTTGCAAACGAGAACGCCCCGATATTTTCTCAGTTATTTACATGAGTCGGCACTTTTACCAAAACTAACCTAGTATGTAGCACATGTCACGCTTAAATTCAATTCCTCATTTTATTTTACCAAAATATCAACTTATCGCAACTTACCACGCGGGTCTATTGGATTTCTTAATGTGTTTGCAAAGAAATTGGGCGATCATTTTCAAATAAGAAAAGAAAGATATCCAGAATGAACTGAAGTGCTACTATTAAATGATAGTAATAGTAAATATTACAAACCTTAAAACATAATAGGTTGGTTACAGATAACTAAGGTATTCACCACACATTTTTCTAACATGCACAAATTGTCATTTCTATTTTTTGAGAGTGAACAAGTACTGCACCTGTTAAGGACTTAACATTGTTTTTTATATTTTATATTTTTTTTACTACTATGTATTTTATCTTCTTTGCATTATTATTTTCATTTAGAATATTACTTTATTTTCATTTTTATATTTATTTATTTTGCTCTCTTATATCCAATTTTATTTTAATATGTATGTACATTACGCATTGTATATGTATGCAAGTCAGCCATTCGCATTACGCTAGCTAAAACTGCCTAATTAGAAATCATTCACTGCAACGTCGTCGGATAAGTAATGGGAGTTTCTTAAAATTTAAGGTACACAAGCATAGGCAGTCGTCTCCCGCGTGACGGTCGAGGTATTAGCGATCGTGTACTCTCGGTCACCTTTCGTACCTCGTCGTAACGTGTATAGTAACGTCGTCGTAGGATTATTAGAGATTTCTAAGATTTTCTAGTTTTGGCGGGAATCGTCGAGGACGTTGTCTATACATTTATTTCTGGCGGGAGTCATTTGGTAACGTCGTCGGATCGTATGTATAGATTCTTTTAATAAGTATAAATTCTCGATTTTCTATCATCGTACGTCGAGGCTACTGTGTCCATTGTCGTCTATACATATTTTTAGTCTTCAGTTAAGTTTGTGTCGGAAATTATTTTGGTGAGATTGTCGGCGCGCATGTATAGACCTCCTCTACAAGTACGATCACTCCGCTTCTTGCTGACGGTCGTTGCGACCGCAGCGCCCGTTGTCTTTTGTACGTTTGTTCGATCCTTGTCGTATCGGGACTTAGAATTTTTTTCATTTAGTTGCTCGTCGTAGCGGACGAGTGTCACGGGCCAGTTTTCTTATGTAATGTCGGCATCATCGCTCCGTTTTACTTGTCGGTGCGCAGTTCGCACATTTGCTGGTTACTGGATTTTTCCCTTCTTTGGGGCGCAGTAGTACAGAGCTAAAGATTGCACATAGCGTAATATTTCAAACGAGAACGCCTGGGTAGCTGTGACATTACTTTTGTATTGAGATCGACTATTATCGCTACTGTCGCCCTCGACCAGGCGTTCAAGCTCTAAGAGATAGGGTGGGTTCCCTATAAATGTGAAAATAACAAACGTATTTGGTCAAGTACAAATACATGCCAATAATACAGGGCCAAGTCCCTTAGGCAAATTTAAAACAAGGAAAGTATATTAGGCTCCCGGAAAGGGACATATAAATAAGCATAGCACCGAGGTGCGCTTATAAATTTAAGAAATAAATAGGGTTGGCTCCCCTATAAAAAGGTAGTGGTGCATGCAAACAGATAGAGGCATTAGTACATGTCTCTAACAAAGCTTCAGCGGAAGCACATAAGAGTTTATCCTTTTAAACAGAATTAAGACATGGCTTTGCAACGTACATGCTGAGGCATTACTTTATGTTGCTACCAATGAAAATACATATACAAATGCTAATGTACATTACATGTATAAGAGAGTTCG
This sequence comes from Trypoxylus dichotomus, assembly GCA_023509865.1. Lineage (NCBI taxonomy): Eukaryota > Metazoa > Arthropoda > Insecta > Coleoptera > Scarabaeidae > Trypoxylus > Trypoxylus dichotomus. The sequence goes on from CM042081.1 coordinate 29,506,066, forward strand.
AATAACTGCAATTATTGCAAATATATATATCTTACGTACATCGTACATGTACATAGGCAAGAGTTGGAAACCGTGTAACCATTTCATTTTTAAATATTTTTTTGCGCATGCGCATTGAGTTTCACTGTACAACCTCTCCTCTAGTAAATAAGCGAACATACTCTACAAGTAAGTATTGGTCAAGTAATTTAGGAAATTACGAGCAGGCTACAGCGGCGTTGTTCTTCAAACCAGGAGAACGTAACAGCACCTCTTCTTCATTCTCGGAGGCTCCGTGCTATAGATAGCTCGGTTTCTTCTCCTTTCTTGGGGTACTGCTGGTTCCTATCCTAAGGCGATTAAGAAATTCCTTCTGTTTTTCAATGCGAAGCATCCACAATCTGTATGCCGCTTATACCTAGCGTATTGCAAAATACTACAAGAGGTCATCTTCATGTTGTCCTTTTCACTGTAGATATATGATTGTGTCGTTTTCCATGCTATCCACGCTTCCTTTCGTTTTATTATAATCGATAATTGTCTCGGATTTTTCTTTTTGATCGTTACCAATTTTTTTCTCATTGTGCAAAGTACTGAATAACTTTTACGTTTCGTTGGGCATTTAGAAATAATCATTGTATCGTCTATAAAACCAAACCTTACGTAATACATTTCACGATTTTTTGACTCTGTGATGAAAACGTACTTCAAACTTGTTACAGTTGTTACAGTTGTTTTGTTTTTATGAACTATCGGTGGTAGAAAAGGAAGAGTTCTCGTAAATTCCAGAAAGTTAAAGTTGAAATAGTAAATTGAACACTACAACCGAATGTACATATAAATATTTTGTCTACTCCATGAGAGAACCTGTCACCACACTGACTCGAAAAACACTGACACATTGTTTAAGCCTATAAATATTGAATTACCACAAAGCTCCCAATTCATAATATGAGGATTCTCTCATTCTACTAAACTCGGGGAATTACGTAAAAAGCGGTTCAACTCCAAGGAAGACCGCAAATTTATAAGCGAACGATTACTAAGTGTAAAACCTAATTCGTTTACGTACGTTTATACGTTAAAAGTAATATGGGTTCGTTGGACCCTTTCGATAAATTGTGAAAATATTTATCAGAAAATTCTTGCATGTTAAAAAAAAACTCTTGAAAACTGTTTTTGGTTCACTTTACCCTGCGGGTAGACGTAGGGTTAAATAAAGGTTCAGATTTGATTAAATCAGTCAAAATTTGTAGAGATGTTTCGAAGATTATTTTTAGTATGCAAATCTAACCACTACGCGTGGTACGGTTCTGCTTTCATGGTGGTGAATATCGTTCATTGAAGCGCTATTGGAAACAAACATTTAGCGGGATAATATTTCACGTAAGGGCAAGTTACTTGATCGTTTACTACGATTCGAACGGCTATACTACCCTGACCGACTTGGCAGCTCTGCTATAACTTTCTACGCTTATTAAGAGTGAAAACCAGGCACGTACTTCATTTCAGTACATCTTATCGATATTCCTCGTTATAGATCATTAAAATAATTACGAACAAGTAACCCATAGCGCAGCAACAAGAAAAAAAAATGAACGATAAATATAATTCGCTCAAAGTATGTACGACAAACGGAAGTTCATCATTAGAAACTTATTTATTTGCACAAAAAATAACGATTTAACTATTATACAGCTTCTAAGTGCAGAATCGTTAAATAAATTAATGTACTATATTTTATCAGTAGCCACTTTTCACGGCCATCTGTATACAAGGCTTAAATGTAACAGTGACCGTTACAAAAACCACTGCTGGCTGGAAATTCCGTTCCTTATAAAGACGTTGAATTGGTTTCACTTGCTCACACTTTCGTTTCGATATCGCGATGGCTATTTCTCTGTGTACAGGATGATCCTTACTAGGAACCTGTTTTTAAGGAGGTTTTTTAGCATTCTTTAAATTTTAGCTTTGCAAAGAAAAATATGTATTTTGTACTAATAAGACATATCACTTTCCTATGTACATTCATATATCCACTCTCTTCTTTGTACGAGGGTTGTTTTTTAAGATTTGAATGAGCTGGAATAAAACAGTAGATAGCTTTTAAAGACTATATTGTTTTTCGAAGTATTCTCCACGAGGATTAATCCATTTCTGCATGCGCTCGAACTACATCTGGAAGCAGTTATTCCGCTCGTTTGTTGGTATAGTCAAAATTGCATTTTTCGATGTTCATTGACTATTCCTTCTGACTACTAACACCCTTGACCAATTGCAATTCGTTCTTGATTTTCGGAAAGGTAAAGAAATCGTTGGTACTTAGATCCGGACTATATGGAGGGATGTTTTGTTGTGTTAAAAATTCAATTATCTTGCGTATTATGTGCGAAGTTGCACTGTCTTTGTGGAGGATGATTCGTCGTTCAGGGTTGGCTTTTCGAAACTCAGCGATGACTTTCGAAGACAAATGGTTATATGCCAAAAGGTAGTAATAGTTCTTTAATCCCGTAGAGAAACTGTTGCTACATGACCTGCCTGCAGGACCAATGTTGCAATCCTTTTGGAGACACTTCGAGAAGGGATGACCTTTGTCGGCTTTCTTCACCTTGGAACACTTAAACAGACAACTGGTGTTTATTCTCTGGCCCGTATCAGTAAGTTCGCAAGGTTCATCACCACTAACAATGTTGCACACGTTTTTAGAGTTTCCGTTCTGAAGCGGTCTAAAGTGTTTTGACACCAATTCATCATAGCTGCTTTCTGTTCTTCGGTCAACAGATACGGTATCCAACTAATTTTTTACACACAATTCTTCATGCAAATTTTTTGAATTTAGGTCTTGGAAATCCCCAACGATGCCTCAATTTCACAATATGTTACATGTCGATCTTCATTAATGAAGACGTTTTCCTGAGTGACTGCCGTTTTTGGTACACCTGCTCTTGGACCGGCGCTAAGACTAATCCGCCCACGTTTTAATTCTCCATACCAACGACAAATTGTTGACTGATGTAGGGCTTCGTTATCGAATACAGAAACCAACTCAGCGAGGCGTTCGTGTTGAGATAATTATCTTAAAATATTATACAAAATTATTGCATGAATATCTCCTTGGTTTAATTCCATTTTTCAACTAACTTGTCAACTTCGACAGTTCATTGTAATACTATATGTATTGCACTGAAGCTTTGAATTTATGGTAACTAAAGATGGATTTTTTGTAGCGATACTTGATTAGTAGCGCTCTCTATGACCCAGTATGCAAAACTTATAAGACATCCCTCGTATTTCGAAAATATTTTAACCTGTGTTACACACAACAAAAACTGTCACAGGAGAAACTATAATAATGTTTTAAGCACTTTAATTAAAAATATGATTTAAATTCTAATTTTATTCATAATGGCAAATTCTGGAATTGATTGGCGTCGACATCACGAATTGAAGCATTCAGACGGTATCCATCAAAATCCAATGGTATTTCTGGACGAAGGGAAACCGCTCATATTAAAATGGTTCAATTCGAAACGAAAAAGCCAATTTCGTGCTGTACTTTCCCAAAATGTGTACTCTCCCTAAATGACTTCAGCGGGTCTCGATGCCTCCGTGTCATGGCGGTAAATGTCATCCACGTTTAATGTTAACTAACTTTGATGTTAGCATGGAAGCCAGTGTATCCTGGATGTTCTTTGGTACAAAGAGCAACAAATTAAAAAGAAAATTGTGCCGCCGACTGAAATCAGCAGCCACAAGTTCCAGGTGGACTACTAATCCCCATATTTTCCATTTTTTAACTCAATTTTTTAAAAAGTTCCTAAACTCTGTACAGCCAAGTTTAAAACAGTTGTACGTAGTTCCTTCAAAGTTTCCTCTTAACGTGAGTTAGGCTCAATGTTTAGGGCAGATTTTTAAAGAAAATGTGTTGCCACCAATTCACGATTTCGTTTATTTTTTATTTTTTTAGGATTGTAGGGGGCTAGTAATCATAAAACGTTTCTAATATCTTTTCAAACACGTTATAAAGACATTTAATATTGGGAATTGATAAAAGTCCATTTATTACCATAATTACAGACACAACTCAGTGCATTCAAAAGTCTATTAAATGCATTTGATATGCAGAAATGAAGGAAGATAAATAATAGAAAGCAGTCTTTTAGGATTTCTTAAAATTGAAGATCAAAGTGCATCTCAAATGACGAACAAAATATTGAAATCTATACACGACTTGGGCATTGACATCAGAAAATGCAGAGGTCAGGATATAACGGTGCTACGGTTGTTATATTATTGGGATGTACAAAAGAGAATTTATACAAGTTTTTAAATTAAATATCAGACGCTGTGATTTATTGGGTTCCAGCAACAACTACTTTAGCAATTTGCTTAATAGCTGTTAAACTACGTTATATAGATATAATTAAGACATTAATGAGTTTGACTACTAATAAAAGGGGAGAGCAAGATGAAGCCAGGAAGCTTGAAAAAGTCTGGAAATTTTTGAATGCATCTTTGGTCTTTCAATTTGCCTGAAAATTTTCGTAGAATTGAAAATGTCCTCAAACTTTCTATAATCACGGAAAATAGATTTGCTTAAGACTTCTAATCATCTAGAAACCAGTTGCAGGAATACTAAAAGAATATCGTAATAATCATACCTCATGAGATGGTAGTGCGACAAATGCCAAATCAAGGAATCTACAAGAACGCCGTAAAAGATAAACTTCCAACGAAATTCTTCCAAAGACCAGTGGATTCCACTTGGGACCATTATATATAGAAGAACACAAAACACATTACAGAGAATGGAGACGCACACAACAATCAGAAGAATAATACAACTAGCACGACGAATAAGGAAGAAAGGAGTTGTACAAATTAACCGAAGAGCTGAGGAAAAAGGTATAACGTTACACAAGACAAAAAGAAAGAAACATAGGAAATATACGCACACTGGACCCACAAATAAAATAAAAGCCACCGATCTACCAAACAAGATGAAGAGGAAATGGACTATCTCTCCGATCCTCGTTCAAAATCAGTAGACCTGGCACGCGCGGTAAGTAGTGATATACCGATTTCCTGGTAGACTTAGGGCTAAGTAAAAGACTTGATTTTGAATATACTGTCCACAATTCTACCTACAAAGAGTTTGCAAAACCGTCTTCTGAGCAAGTGTCTCAAGAGATGTGTAATCTTTTTGTATTGTAATGTTCTGCAGTATTCCTTAACAAATTAATATTGGGAAATCGAAGGAATTTATTGAAAAACAACAATTTTCTCATTGCATAATATACTATATTTACTAAGTTTTTGGTATCTTCATTGGTAACATTCATAAGGGTAACTACTGATTTTCTTCAAAAGGAAGAAAAAAGGAGAAAACCTGCAAAACGGTTTCATACACACTTAATTTTAGGAACGAGGAAGATACATCCTCCTCTATATCTTTGGCACTACACTGTATTTCGTTCAAAAGAACGTACACATTTATAAACAATGACTAGAATCATTTTCATTCCTATTACTCCATTATTTCTAAATTACGATTAGCCTAAATTAGGAAACGATTCTTTTGCTGTCGATCCTAAGCAGGTGGCGAGCACAGGCACTCGCCGTTCAGATTCTCTTCAATCCAATCCAAATAGTTGGTGATCTTGGTGTAGATGCCCGGCAAGTTTGGTCTACCGCAACCGCGACCCCAAGATACAACACCTGCAACAGGAATATTGTGTACAACAAATACTTATGGAATGGGATAATATGTTTACCAATTAGTTCCATGTACCCGGGTTTTGCTTTCATATGAAGTGGACCACCGCTATCACCTTGGCAAGCATCTCTTTTCCCTTCAGAATATCCAGCGCAGAACATGTTTTCGGATAATTTAGCGCGTCCATACTCAGAGGCGTAGCAAGCCTCCTGGCTCCAAACGGGTACGACGACCTTTCTCAATATTCTGGACGTGTCCATCTTTTCGCCGACCTTACCCCAGCCAGCTACGATAGCTGGAACGCCTGTATAATCTTTGAAAGCTGCAAGAATCCAATGGTCATCGAGTTGACCTTTTTTCCACGTGATATTCTTACCAATAGTAGGAAGACAAACAGGTTGAATCTTGTCGTCAAATTCGACAGATTGATCCATTTCCAATATAGCGATATCGTTATTGAAGCTTTGGGAATCGAATCTTTCATGGGGGATTATATCGATCAAGTTCCTCACTTGAATCGTAGATAACCTCTCTGGGGCTTCGCGATCGTGATCAGCTAGGACTACTCTTATCGAATGCATGTCAAAACTGCAAAGTTTTATTTAAGGGCTATTATCTTCGGTATCGAAGCGTAAAATAGCATTACCCTTTAACGCAATGTGCTGCGGTTAGGATGTGCCTTTTCGTGATCAAGGTGGCGCCACAGTAGAATTCGCCGCCTTTATATAATCCTGCCAACCATGGGAACTCGTGGGCATTAGATACATCTCCACCAAGAACTCGTATGTTTCGGTTATTAGTTCCACAAACTAGAATATATTTGGTAATATAAACGTTACTGACAAATACTCTGATGGTTGATACTTTTGTTGTAGAAACGACATGACATCGATATAACAATAGGCGATTATAACAATATTTCATGGCCAACCACGTTCGTACCGCAATATATTTTATGCTCTGACAAAACGATTTCAAACAAACGCTGGCGTTCATAACCTTAAACTCAAAATAAAACAAAAACCCGCTATCGAAACGCTATTGCAAAACCCAACGCAAGATTGCCAGCGAAACTAGTGAATGAACAAAACGACGTATGGCAAAACACGATCGTACCAATCGAGATAATGAGACGCAAAAAAATTCCAATCATACCGTCCTGCCCCTCCACCTCCTACTAACTCCGTCTTGATACAGCGAATGCAGATGCATTCATTTGTTTCTCTTTTTTTTCGGGCGACTATGTCGTATTATTAGCAATAATAATCGCGAGCGAAATGGTAAAAACGAGATATCGGATTCGAGTTTATTCCATGGTCTACTTAGATAGAGGCATTTTCGAATGCGTTATTGCACGAAGTTCCTTTTTTTCCCTCGTAGTTTTTTACCAGATCGAATCGAGTTTTGCGGTGAATTTTGTTGTCTTTTGTTTTATACGATAGCTGTATTAGATCGCTCTGATCGATTCTATGCGGTGATTATTGGAAAAAAGCGATTGATAGATTAAGGTTTTCAAGTTGGCTTCTTTTTTTTAAAATAATCAATGACCTACATATTGTTTTCTTTTGAAAATTACGGTTTAGTTATTAATTAAAGTTGACTAATCAGAATTTAATTACTTAAACCATGTAGTTATGTAGTCTATGGAGAGATTTAAACGAAATCGAATGCAATTTACGATGAAAATGATGAGATTTTAAGGTGAAGAATACTTACCACAACCGCAGTTATTCTTCTTGCCTAAATTATTGTCCAGGAAGCGACTTTTTCGTGTAACGTTGACAACCTGGATTTAAAGAAACAATTAAAAACAAATTAGTTTTTTTGGTGGAAGAAATTGGATCAAATCTAGTTCCATACGATTTGCACTTGTTAAAGTACTGATAATAAATTAATGATTGTAAGTACCAATAACGGTTTTGAATGCGAGGTAAGGAATACGAATGAAGGAAAAAGAAGTTCATATGCAGAATTTAAATTCGTTTTCAGTTGTATCACGTTAGTATGTTTAAGTGTACAAATATTGAATTCAAAGTTATCTATTATTATTTTGAAATTATTGTACTACTTAAGAAAAGACAAATTATTCTTATTCTGAGACTGTCACCATACAACCTCTGTATAGTGTTATTAATTTGAAAATATGATCTTGTTTAATCAACTAACCAGTCATTTAGTTTTTTCCTTCATGAAGAAATTCTTATATTTGTAAAGTTATGATAAGAACTAAGGAAGATCGCGACAGTTTTAAAATTTCTTTAAAACTTCAGACTTAAATATTCTTTAAGTTAGATGCGTTGCATCAATTTTGGTTTCATAGTTCTCAACGCGATTTTTCTTTATTTTTATATTTCAAGAAATCAAAGACGTCTAGAACATCTTAAAATACAAATGCTAAGGAAGATCTTGAGAGGCAAATTACAACAAAAATATCGCCCATTGAGAAAATCCTTATATTTCTAGAGTTACAGAAGGAATTAGGAAAGAACGTGAAAGTCTTAAACCCATTAAAAACTTCAGACTTGAATTTGCATTAAATTTAATTGTTGTGAAGATTTTGATTTCATAGTCGTATGCTGCATGGTTGAAGGTATAATACGGGAGCAAAACCAAAGATAAAGACATTTTTACAAGTTCTCAAAGCGATACCCTTTAAAGTTTTTATGAAAAATCAAAGTCGCCTAGAGCATCTGAAAATACAAACACAAAGGAAAGATCTTGAGGTGTAGATTACAGCAGCAATATCTTCTAAGGGAAAATTCTTATATTTCTAGAGTTACTGCAAGAATTAGGAAAAAAGTTTTCAAATCTGTTATTCACACTTGAATTTGTATTAAATTAGGTGGGTTGTGACAATTTTGATTTCATTGTCGAATTTTGCATGGTCGAAAATATAGATCAATCAGCATTGGAGCAAAACCAAGGATAGAAAAATTTTAACAAGTCCTGGAAACGAGTTTTTATGAGAAACCTAAGTCGTCTAGAACATCTTAAAATACGTACAAATGCAAAGACAGATCTTGAGGTGCAGATTACAGCAAAAATTTATTTAATTATGAGAAAATTCTTATATTTCTAGAGTTACAGGAAGAAAGGAAAGAACGTGAAAGTTTTGAAATCTTTTTAAAGCTTCAGACATAAATTTCCTTTAAATTGGATACGTTGTGGTAATTTTAATTTGATAATTGTATTCTGCATGGCTGAAAGTATAGATCAACTAGCGTTGGAGAAAATATTATGAGTAGGGGAAACTCTGACAAGTTTTCAAAGGCATGTTCCTTAGAGATTTTAGGGAAGATCGTCTAAAATGTCTTGAAATACACATATATGCAAACGAAAATTTGAAGGTACCAATTACAGAAAAATTATCCCTATCCTTATATTTTCAAAGTTAATTAAAATTTCGTTTAAGTTTGATGTCTCATAAAAATTTTGATTCAATTATCGGCATGTCCAAAAGTATAAACCAACCAGTCTTAAAGTAAATCCAAGGGAATGAATTCCCGTGAGAGTGCGTACCCCTTAAAGTTTCTACGAAAATGCGGGTTGTTCAGGATATTTTGAAATGCAGAAAAATTATTATTCCATATTTTATATAAAGCTTTTTACGTGTTGAGTTAATCAAAATATTTATTAAGACGTGAAAACAAAATTATTTCAGTTTACCTTAAGTGGTATCCCAAAGCATTCCGTGAAGATCCCAAAAACCACCGTTAGGAATAAAACTAATTTAACTTGCTGCATTTTCTTCGATAATTTCTAACAAATTGGGTTCGAATAATTCAAACAATCTGCAGCAAATTCTAAAACTCGAAAACTGGAAATTAGCTTTGAATTTTGTTTTTTTTTTTCTAAATAGTGCGTGTGAAACTGTTTTGCTGAACTGCCATTAACTTGACAAATTGCCGACTTTTTATACACATTTGCAGGCCCTATTGTTATACGACAATTTTTTGTGCGTATAAACTATGCATGCACACGTGTAACTTAAGCATGCGCGAAAAATAGGGGGGTCCTTTTTCCTTGACCCTTTCGAAATCTCTTATTTTTTTCGATCGCGATAATTATGGCAATTTCATTGGCAGTTGGCGGCGTATCCAGATGCGTGCATTTGTAATGCTATTCGTAATGTTTACATTGAGTAAATCTGACCACGACAATAGAGTACACACCTCCCAGGTAAATACGTTTCAATGTCTACGCTGCGGTGCATCCAAGGCTAGCTCTCCTGCATTTCGAACAATATTTGACACAATTACACAACGCTGAATAGACAGCCGGCTACCTTCACACAGTTTCGGACGGCCTGAACCATAGAGATTACGTCTCGCTACATACAAACAAATACATACGCATATTTGTTGATTTGTTGATGAGTTATTTATTTAAATTTGCTACGACCTAATTTCTTCTTACGAATAGGTGTATTTTAACATTTTTATTCTTTTTTTTGTTTGTTTGTTAGTAACAAATATAGATGAATAATGTATCCATAACAAAGATAAAAGCTGAAGATAACGTAAAATTTAAGAAAAATTATCGTCTTGATCGCTTTTTCGGTCACAACCCCCATTTTTCAATTTTATTTAGTATTGCATCATTCTGTTATAATGGCTGACAAGGAAAGGTTCCAGGGTGTAAAATTCAGATGTTAATGAAACTTACTAGGTAAGTAGAGCATGTTGGAACTTGAAAATACACTTTTTTTGTTTGTGTTGAAATTCACTCTGGGAGGGTGAAACACCCCTTCGAAAATTCACAGATTTTCAGTTTTCTTGATACAATTCTTGAACGGAAATAAAACAAAAATATAAATGCAAATATTGTACCTTATAAAAAATTCTTTCAGGACACGTGAATTTGGTATATATACATATATAGGCTGTTAAGCGCCACCCTCTTATCCTGGAGTCGATTATTGTAATATGGAAAAGAAATTAACACAAGTTATTCGTCTTTAATATGCTTTATTGATTTTAAAGCGTTTTCAATTATTCCATAGGTGTAGAATAAGTCATACCTTATGCTACTTAAAGCAAAACCATCTATATATTTCATACATATGTCTCCTATTAAGAAAGACCGTCATTAATTAATAAAATTGCATCAGTTAGTACGTCTCAACGTTCACAATTCATAAAAATGTAAACACGGGATTATACGTGATAATAAATCCGTAGCATTAATAACAATTAATAAAGTGCTTATTGTGATGCATATTTAAATTACACATTTTTAATTTGTTTAAATATTGTTTAAAGCGTACAAAGTTTTTGCATTAAGAACAACGAATGAATGCAAAAGTATCACATTGAAAGCAAGCGGGAGGAAACTAAAGGTTTTGGTTTGAAAAAGCAAAATTCGTGGGATGTTCGAATGGTCCAGGTCAATTCTCTATATAGCCGAACTTGTACCAGGCATATGCAAATACATTGATATATTTACCGGACGACATTTGATTGTGTATTAGTGATCGCAATTATTATATTATTATAAAATTATTTCGCAAATGGAGATTAACATCATAATTTGAGACAAGAGCGAGGTCAGAAAATTGTCGTATAAACCCCATCCATATTCGAAATCCATAGCCGTTCAGTGTTTGAATCATACCTGTTGTTTTCTTTAGTATTGTCACTATTTCAACATCTTTGTTGGATGGGACCTGTTCTTCAAAGACTCTGGACAGTGACCTGTCCATGAGTCTAAAAGTATAAGACTCTTTGACCCGGTGCTTGATAAGTAAATATTAAGAAACCGATCGTTAAATAAATCAGTGGTAAATTGACCTAAAGGTGAGACTTGAACAACAACGTCTGCAGGTCGGAATAGGGTTTATTGTACTTGGGGCGGTCTTTGCTTTCTTCGGAGCCGATTCGCCCGGAAAAGCCCACTGCTTCGACTGTTCTTTGGTCTCCGGTATGTAGTGGTTGATCCAAGTTTCATCCACGGTTACGAAACGCATGAAGAAATCCCTTGGATTGCGTTGGATCCTGGCTAGACACTCCTCCGAAACGGTCACCAGATTTCGTTTTTGTTCCGGTGTGAGCAAACGTGGTACCCATCGCGCCGAAAGCTTTTTCATACCCAAAATTCCGTGTAAGATATGGTCAGCGCGTTCTTCAGAGCTGCCTGTTGTCTCTGCTGTCTCTTTCAGCTTCAATCAGCGTCACTTGCACTTGTGCTGCTCGTTTGAACTCGCTCACACAAAAGCTGATGACCAAAAATGCCACAAATCCGCCATGAATCTCTAGCAAAATATTTCGAATGTCCGTGGCCAGGTGTTTTATTACTGCACAAAATTCGATTTTATCCAATTTTGCGGAACCGCTTGACTTGCTACACAAAGCACACTCTTAAAAAACAACTATTGGTAGTAGATGTCTGAAATGTTGACAATTGCCATAAAAAAGGGTGCCCTTGCCGACAAATGAACTTCAACCTTCGTGCGCCATCTCTGGCCGATTCCGGAATCATTTTAGGTCGCCCTCGTACTATAGAAACATTTGAAACCAGATATGCCCAAGAGATTGTAATAATAGCTGAAAATAAACATTACATGTGAAGGACTTCGGCACATTCCTATTGAGTTTAGCCATTCAACAGCTTTTTTTTAATTTATCAAGAGAAACATTACAAGCTTCACAAAGCAGATAATGAAAAACTCGTACCGATTTCACTTCTAATTTTAAGCGAGATCCGACGCTATTTAATCTCATTAACACAATCAAATCTCGAGAAGATGATATTACTATTGATATATGCAGCGACTCTACCTCTTTGAATTAGCCATAGCTATAGACGTAGCTGTCGATTTCATTAAAATTATTTTCGATATCAACAATATATCAAATATATACAGATGACAGAATTTATACTCATGGTAAGTGTCTGTAATATTCCGCAAAACATCGGGGAGCAAAAGGCGTTCCGTACTGTTTGGGAAAAATATGTTCCTGCTCGCAAATTACCGAGCAGAAGCCGGGTGAACTTGTATCAGTTACGCTCCTGTGAATCCGTAAAATGGTCCATCTCTAGTTGTTATAGTAGTCGTGGTGTACGACATATTAACTGTAAAGCAACTGTTCATATAAATGTTGCTACAATGTATGCACTTGGGAATGTATAAGGTATTTTAGAATCAGATTACGGCCACGTTTCAAGTTGAGAAAGTTCAGAAGCGTATTACTTATTAAAATAGTTTTCTTTTCTCTGTTCCTCTTCGCGTGATAATAATAAAATAACCGCTACATAGAAGCTTACAGATGTACCACGTCTCAACATTAGGGAAGATGAACATTCTTTTTAACGCTTTAGCGTTCGAACGGTTATTGCTTGAAAGCTGAGATTTTTTCAAATGGTATTTCACTCTCTTACACTTCCGGTTGTCGTGATTTGAGAAAATTGTAAAAAATGTCTGGCAAAAGTAACGAATATTATGACATCAACATACTGATTAAAATGTTTGTTTTTGATCCAATAGAACTTCGGAACTCGCCAGGGTGTATATTTCATCTTTTCATAGAAATTTGAATGGTAGTGTTAGTGATTGTATATAGTATATAAATAGAAACGTAAATTGCCGCGTTCGACATTGACCATAAACTAGTTCATATAAACGAGTGATCATTTATAGTAGGTAAATTAAGGTACAACATAAATTTGACATTTCGATGACCTTTCTCGGGTTGTAGTGCAAATAATAGCTATAATGTTTATTACACCGTATACGGAATGCTTTTATCTAACAAGGGTAACCTTAGAATTTCATGGACAGATAAGGTGTAGTAAAAATTGTTTATACAACTTCAATAAAGTACTTGTTGATTATGTATTTGAAGAACTACGAATCACTTCAGGAACGGTTCTTTCTAAGAATTTAACTTTGCTTACGCAAACACACCAATAATGTATCTAGTCCATTAAAAAATATTTTGTCTAAGAAAGGGACACTCCACCCAAACTAAAGAACAAAACTATAGAATCTTTTCAAGTCCCGCCAAAAAACAAACAATAGAGCACTAACTTACAAAGGAAGCCCTTAAACTGTCAAATTTAGAATTTAATTAACATGTTACCACCTGCAAGGTATTTCTTTATCGGCAGAAATTCACTTTGAAGAAGGGGAACTCCTCTTCGAAAATAGATTAATTTCCGATTTCTTTGATACAATTCTCGAACGATAAGAATTAGAGGTGATGTTCAAATGTCAGGGTTATTTTATATCATAGGTTCCTTTGCAACACGGTACTGTGAAATATACAGTGTTGTACCTATGTATATGCAACACTTAAAAGATGGGCATATTTATAATAATATGGAAAAAGTTTTAAATAAAAGTTGTTTGATGTTTAAAAGTACTTAAAATTGTATATACTTTTGCAGCTATACAGAGTGTTTCAGAAGTAAGTAACACCAAACAAGACGCAAAGTACACTCAGAAAGACCTCTGCTACAATATTGATTGGAATAAACTAATGGTACTAATTGCAAGAAACAATTGTAAGATATAGAGTATGTTAGGTTTAAACGTATTTTTTTAAATATGGCCGTATTTATAATTATATGGCAAAATGTTTTAAAGTCTGCATACATCAGTAATAATCCCACAATAAGCACGACAAACAAGATTTTAAGTATATTGATAATTGTAATACAATTATTATAATGTGGAACTAAAAATATATAAAGTTAGGCGAGTTCAAGTAAATTATTTTCCTACAGAAGAATCAACAAAATCTCATGAAAGTCTAGATAAGTGCTAAATAAAATGTATACTGTAAGCTATTAATAATAAATTAGTACTTTGTAACGTTACCGTTAGCACTAATTACAGCATTTAGCCTACGCACCATTGAGTATACTAATTTTTGTGTCACTTCTTTAGCTACTTGTGTCTATTCTTCCACTATGATGCCCAGTTATAATCCTTTTTCTTATACGACGTTTTAATTCTTACCATAAAAATTCAATAGGGTTTAAATCCGGCTACTGAGAGGAAAATAAAGTTAATATGGTACATTATATAGTATCTATTCCATTGCCAGATAAGACGTATGCTTAGGATCATTGTCTTGTTGGAATATCCATTCCTCGCCAAGCTTCAATTTTTTAACACTTTGAATTAAATTTGCCTTCGAAATATTAACAATAAATTCAATATTTCCTATCCCAGACGCCGATGTACAACTCCAAAGTAAAACCTACTGCCCACCATGCTTAACTGTAGGTTACACATTTTCCTTTTTAAACTCTACGTTAGGCTGCCGCCAAACTTTAGTATGTTCATCAGATTGTAATAGGTTAACCTTTGTTTCGTCTGTAAATAACACTTTACATTCTTCATTTTTATATTTGCGAGCGAATTCCAATCTTTTGGCTCTGTTTGCGTCACTAATATGTGGCTTACGTCTAGTCTACGCCCATTATAACCAAATTTTCGCAAAACTCTACCGACACATTCTGCGTGTGCAGTTTTTCCCAACTCTAATTCGATACTTTGCGCTATTTTCTTTGAACCTATTAAGGACATACCGTTTGTCCCTCGGGGAAAGCAAGGTTGGATGACCACTATGCGATTTATTTTCAAATGTACCGGTACGATTATAATTGCGTAGCACTATTTGTAAAGATTATCAGGGCCTACCAACAATTTTTGAAATTTCTGCTAATGATTTCATTTTATTTTTCAATTTAACGACTAACTTTTTCGTTCCATCGTGATAGTTAGGAGAACTTTATTCAACTAAAATTACTTTACATATCTTGTTCCTTCTATAAATATCGGAACCTTCCTTAGATTTTATACATACATAGTTTTAACCTGTATGTAGACTTTTTGTTCTGTAGGGAAACAATTTATTCGAAATCGCCTAACTTTATATAATTTTAGTTTTACATTATAATTGTTTTACAATTATTAAAATAATTAAAACTTTTTTGTAGTGGATATCTTGAGATTTTTACTGGTGTATGTAGACTTTCCTGAGTAACTGTACATCTCCTTGTAGGGTATCCCGAAAGGTAACTAATACAGGCTTCTTTAAATCTTAATTACGGTTCTGATTGATTGCAATAAAGATATTTTAATACGATTTTCTATATGAAAAGTGCTGAAACTATGGATTTTGTTATTAGTTTATTTAATGAAGTTTGCATAAACATCGAAAACATTCAAAACAATACTGTTTAGCCTTTGTAATATTTATTGTACAAATATATAAAAATTGTAAGTACACTTTTACGTAAACATATATTTTATCAAAATAACTAGGTAAATTACTTCCCCAATAACAATGAATAAACGAGGAGGAATTACATTCAAGACAAAGTGATGAATCTCCTCTTCCAACAAGTATTAATAATATTTCGATATTAGTGATATGATACATTTGTTTCGATATATCCGGTATTTTTATCGATATTAAAATTTTGATAATATTGGAGTATGAAAAGAAATTCTACAATTTCAAATAAAAATATCGAATCCCAGTCATCCTCATCGGATGTTACAGTCATTGCATATAGACAGCTATTTTCCACAATTTTCGCAATCTATAGGAAAACATGGTACAGTCAAATATAATATGGTAATATAGTAAATCGAAGCAACACTTCATATACACCATTATTCCTTTTAATCCTATTAAATATATGAAACCGAAAAATATCTATTATCTTTATAACTGCTATTTCTGCAAATAACCACAAGTTATAAACAGCAGTGAAATAAGTTAATTATGGTCTTCCTGTATTGAAATTATAGGATACGGTCAGATATAGGAACTTATAATAATTATTCATATTTCCAAAAAGTTTTACATTAGCAAAAAACTTTTCGGGCAGCAAGCCGCATACACATAAATGTGAAACTGTATCCTAATCATTTATTATAGCTATTTTCAAATCAATTACATGACCACGAACTCTGGGAGGAATATTTCCAGCAAGATAACGCGACAAGAGAAACGACAGAATTATTACATGAATTCTATGATGATCGGATAGTAGACTTTCCACCGCGATCTCTCGATTTGACAATTATGGATTATTTCATATATCCACACAATATTTACAAATCGTCCTCACACAATTGACGAACTTACTGAAGCTATCCGAAATGTCTGCGAAGAAATTATACCACATAATTTAAGGAATGCCTTCAATAACATTAAAACGAAGAGTGGCATTATGTATAGAAGATGAAGGAATTCACTTTGAACATTTAATGTAACCATTCTTTATTATTATTAAACTGTTTACTTTTCCAATTTGTCAGAACATCAAAACCTAATTTAATAATCGCATGTCAACGGTGTAACATAAACTGAACCAGCTACACTTAATCATTGCCATTGCCATTGCGTGAATTTACACGTTTTCAAAGTTATTCTACCAACTCAAGTTTAAACAAGAAAAGTTTCATGGCTTGCTAGGGAGTAAATTTAAACGATCGTATAGTACATATAAATGAATAAGAATTATTGATATCAAATGATACTCCAAGTATCTATATTTTCTTTCGATAATATCGGGGCATCGATATTATGCTTTCAATATTGATGCGATAACAAATATCGTATAGGAGTATCGGAACGTAACTAACCAGTACATTTACAGTTGAATATACTAATATACGAAGCATTTCGATTAGAAATTTCTTTGAACGCGAAGGTGGCTCTAATTGTAAGTCAATTACTAAGAACTATACGTTGGTCGTATAACAAATGATAAATGTACCATACATAATATAAACACACAGTCTAAGCCAAGCTCGATCTAATTTCCGACGGTGACATTGGCTGACTGAGAAGCATGCCCGATGCAAATTATGACCGCGATTCCGAAAAAAACAGAACGCACAATAGTATACGATTTCGCAATCAGTTTTAGCAACATTTAAATGTGCATAAATAAACGTATTATCTATTGCAATTGTAACAGATGTGGAAATAAGCTAGACTCGAGTAATATCATGTATACGTATTATTACGTAGTTTTATTATCGATAATATCTACCAGTTTAGGGTGTATTTAAATTAATTTCGTAAACATGCATTATCTTTAATTTTGCACGTGAAATGTAAACAGTTTTTGTAATCGATTTTTTCTTTGGAATTAAGTTATCGTAAGGATCTTTTTTGCAGAGCTTTTGTTTATTCTTTTGGTGCGACGTCTTCAGGTCACGCCGATGCTTTGTGATGCGTGTGTGTAAAGAGGTTCGATGACGTCGATGAAAATTCACTTTTGAAAACTGTTTTATCAGTTATGTTAAAAAAGATGAAACATAAAATAGAATGTATACGATATATAATACAAACGAAATGTGAAGAATCACCAAATTTTGGGGAATATTAAGGATTACTTTAATATTGTATTTAATAAGTTTTCTTCTGATTTTGCCCATGCATTCTTTGACATATGGCAGACAGGTTGTTCCAATAATGGGATCATAAAAAATTGAGAACAAGGTTTTGAGTTTGCAATAGTCTTGTTGTAGTGTGTTTTTGTCGAAATTCGGTTTCAAAGACTTCTTCCTTTGATACCATCTTAACTTTGAGCATCAACGTGCAGTAGACGCTCGATTATGTGAACGATATCAGCCAAGCACTGTTCACATTACTGAAAGTTTACATTAGCGAGCCTTATTTTATTTATAAAGACATTCCATAAAAGAAAATATGTATGTTTATTAAAAAATAAATTATGAACAATGAATAACATAATACATATAATATTAAAAAATAAAAAATAAATTTTACATTATTTTCAAAAATACTGTTTTATTTTTGTTTGTGCAAATTTACGCTTGGTATTTTCTAATGCCATTGCCCGTAGTTTAAGGGGCACTAAAATATCGGAATATAATGTCTTTTTCTTCAGCCCAATCTAACGCTTGATTAAAAATTCCTACAGCTTGCGCGTCACTCACTATATTTTTTATTTCAATCTTTCACCTACAAATTGAATATGCATCATTAAATTACATTACTTATTATTACAGTTTTATTGCCATACCTGAGGGATAAAGTGATACCAGAGATATGCCTTTGGTCATCCAAGCGAATTTTGAACAGTTGTAATCGACCGACCTAAAATTTCTAAATGTGCGTGGATTTTTTGCCTTTTCTATTACTAGTGGCCTTATTAGTGCACGCTAGAAAAGTTATACGTTTCTACCCGGAGCAATATAGGTTTTCGTGATGTCATGCAACATAGGGTTTCGTAGGTAATAATTTCCAATAATTCCTGGCTTCATCTGCATTGTATATTCGCTCCTCATTTAAATCTGGCTCTATGATTTTGTTCATTAGCTTTTTCTTAAACGGTTGCACTAGTTGTGATGGTGCCGATAATTCTTCGCCAGATATCGACAGCAGTCGAATTTCATACCTCCTTTTAAATCTTTTTAGCCAGCCATGACTTTTGTAGCCAGTCATGGCTGGCTAAAAAGATTTTTTTTTCAATTGTGCTCTTTCATTAATTAACCGTTAATTGGAACATGATTTTCCCTTTGTTTTAAAAACCATTTATACAGACGGATTGTGACTTTAGATACTCCTTATTTTTTACCAATTAAGTCACCCCCGCACATATTTTAATCTCGTCGATGATTTTCACTTTGTCACTTCATTTTAAAAATATTCTTTTATTGGACGTGGATGCCATATCTGTTCTAGCGTGATTTTAGTTGCACACTACTTTATTTCACGAGAGGCAAGAGAGCCAACACTCACAGGAGTCCCATACGTAACACAACCGGTGTCGGCGCTGAAAACGTTTACGTAAATATTCTTTTGATCGATTCAATTACGCACGTAAATCGGGAAATAACCTGCTCCCTAAACTGTTTACATTATCGAATTGTACGTCGTGCAAGCTTGTTTACATTACCGCGCGTTGCATTTGATCTTATAGTGACAATTTTCTGTTTATATGACCGCGACGTTTCCACTATCGGGTAACTAAGTATTTACATATATACAAATTGTCAAAAAAAATAAACGCCGAAGTATAGTATTATGTGATGAGATATTGAGATTATAAGTCGTTCGGTTCTTAAATTGGTAATCTTTTCCTTTTCTAATATTTTCTTGCCACTTCTGACGATGATTTCGTGTACGCCGGAAGCGGAACCCTAAATCTTTAACAATATGGTATAAACAAGATTTCTTCCCATTCCATTGCATTTGAGAACGCAAACTAGTAATGCTCTCAATATTACGCGACAACCGTCGGGAGTGTGGAAATTGCATATAAAATGTCGGAATGAAGTTCTTTCATAAGTTTTAAGTTAAGTGACGGTACATCTACGTGATCGTTTTCATGGACTCACAAACAATGGTTTATTGTTTTCCCGTAGATTTCTTTCCTTCTTCCACAATTCGTTCAATACCTCTTCTCGATATACCAGTTGCTTTCCACACTATTTCTTTCGTTTCTTGCTTTTTACTGTCAGAGAACGTTTTTGTTAAAGTAGTTAAACACATTGAACACTATTTCACGAGCTTTACTACTAACATTTTCCTTTTTTTTTCACAGGCACTTTACTATGAAAAAAAGGTCGTGAAAACAATATGCCACAAACACTTTGTCGTACCACTGAGAATGAAGATTCTACTATATCTACTACACAACACAAATATAATATCATAACAGAAATATAATATTATCCTCTTTAAATAATAAAGGATTAAATGATTTATTATTATTATTATTATTCATAAAACCAGGTTCAAGAGTCGATTATATTTACTAAATAAGTGGTATAGTAATAACTTATTTGTTAAATATAATCGAACCTAGTTTTACGAATAACATAAAAAATCATTTAATCCTTTATTACTTAAATTTATTATATTTGCAACATGTTCACTTGTTTCCAACGCATTATTGACATACATTTACCCATTTATGATGGTTTCGGCTAAAATAAAGACTGGAGAGGGAGTAAATATATAATTTATAAGATAGGCTTATTAGTCAATTTTGCGTATAATCGGACGTCTAATAATTACTATATTGCCATATACTCTTGCCGATGCCCTTCATTTTTTGCGGAGAATAGGCACAATACCATTCACCCAACGTGAAAAATATTATTTACATCCTCGCCTACATAAAACGAATGGGCTGTAGTGTCCATACGCATATATACTGTTATTAGTAGAGACCGGATTATATGCAAAAAACTGGAATATATATGCATCGCTTTTTGAGAAAATATGCATAAACGTGGGGCATATATGCAAAAAAAATAGACAATATGCAAGAAAATTGCGACAATATGCAAATTTTTTACATAAAATAAATAAGAGCAGAAATTTAAACATTAACTTTATTGCACAATTTTTTTTTACAACATATTTCTAAACCAATTTATAATTAAATGTTTTTCAAAAGTGTCTAAAAGAAAATTTTGTCTTCTATCAGAATACATATGTTTCGAAATAGAAAAGCTTCTTTCAACATCTACAGATGTAATTGGTGCATTTTTTAACTTTGCGATACATTCTAAACTAAAATTAAAGTAGAAATCGTTTACTATTTCACCTTGCAAAATTTTCTTAACTTTCTTCAATTTAAAATACCCCCATTTTTATTTATCACTTTTTTAAATTTATCGTATATAGAATTACCTATTGTACCCTTATCCTTCTTACATAGCATATCAAATTTGTCTACTATTTCGACTTATTCCGAAAGCGACATCACTTGCGTTTCTAGTTTACGAATGGAACCTGAAACAAAATTATAATTTGACTTATATATATGCAAAAGGTTTTGTAGCAATTCTGTTGATGTTACTGCCTTTTTACAGTTTTCTAGAGCAATGCAGCCAGTAGTGATTTCAAGAATTACATTTTTTATTCCTTCAAAATTATCGGCGTAAAAAATTATAGCGTCTAACCATGTACCGCATCTCGTAATAATCGGTTCAGGAAGCAACTTAACACCGGGAAGTCGTTCCTTATACATAAAATTGAATTCGTAAAGATGCTTTTAAAAATACCTTTTTGATAATTAACTCATTAATCAAAGGAAATTGATTCCTAATGTCTTCGGCTACACGATTGAATCCATGAGCTAAATTAGTGATACGAATAATGTTACTATAAAACATTTTTGCGCGGCTTTTATCATCTACGTTGCAGCGTGGGACTACATTAATAAAATGTTTTCACAACGTATACTTCCAGGTAAAAAGAAATTTGATAAACCTTCTTGAACGAATTGGGCAATTGTCACATTATTTGTTTTTTGAAGTTCTTTACAATAAATTAAATATGATTTACCTACAATACCTTCATGAAGAATTCCTATTAACAAATGGGCAATATAACGGCCACACTTATCCGTGCTTTCATCTATCATGCTGTTGAAGTTCTGCCATTGTTTTGCAGAAATGATTTCAAATTAACATTGTTTAATCTTGCTAATGGTATGTTAGACAAAATTAATGCGTTACACAGATCCATATTCTTCTTGTTGTTCTGAGGTTCGTGAAGTTGATGCTACACATGGATATATAGATTGCTGCATACATGCGGATCGCTTTAGTTTTTCACATTTTCCAGTATGTGATGGAGTTTTAGCGTGTTGATAAATCAGGTATTTTCTCGCACAAGGCACCTACAACAACAATTGTAATTTTATAACAATAGTTAAAGAATTTAAAAACAAATAGTAAAGCTTATAGTAAAATTAAACTTACCAGTTTACTGCAGGCTCGACAAGATATTTTGTCGCCATCCTTTACCAGTTCAGGATACGGCTTAATCCATAAAGAAATTTTGTTCGCTATACTCATTGTATGTACGCACAGTATTTAAAAACGTAACACCATTACATGATGTTTCACTCAAAGATATTCAATAAATGAATAGTTTATTTGGGCATTAATAATAATAATACCTATTTACCACATCCTTTCTGCTAGGCGAAATTAACCACGTGCAGTTCTCGAAAAAATATATAAGAGAAACCAATGTAAAAGATTTATCGTTCTGAGAATTGTCCGTTGTCGATCTACATTAGGAATTACTAGGAATTTTTACTAATAGAAAGGATAAGAAAAAGTCTAAATATGCAATATATACAACTTTTGTAAAAATATGCATAGATATGCCTAAATATGCAATATATACAATTTCTAATTAGCGCTAATTAACTTCAATTAGTGTAATACGTCTACATATAGACGATAATTAAAGATATAATAAAATATATGCACTTTGCATATAATCCGGTCTCTAGTTATTAGCTATATTGGTACCTATCTACAAAAGAGGCGATGTCAATGGATAACTAATGAGAAAGTATAGTGCAGCACCGGTATTGTCATTTTTCTCAAAAAAAATTGACAAAGCCTTTTAGTCCCATCTACATATATATCTCGAATAAAATTGCTTTTTTCAAAAAAAATATTGCTTATATTGAAAAGATGATACGCTGTTTATTACCTTAAATAGTAAATACGAGCAACTTCATCACAAGCAAACAGTGGGAACACTCAGATTTCATTTGCCGCAGGTACTCGAGTCGGTTGAATATCATTTGTTTCTGACTAAGTTGGGGCATTATGGTTTAAATATAACAGTGACAATAAATGCGTAAGATTATAGTAGCAAGATAGAAAATAACTGGTGAAAATAACTTCTGTTGATTTTGCAATTTATTTCAAAGGTTTTATGGTAAGATAATGAATGATGAATAGCTCAAAAACATTTTATATACTCAATGCAATTCAGTATATTGGAAAAATAACAATAATAAACAATAAGCTTGTACCTGCTTAGTAAGTTCGAATACTTTTAGAAGCAGTTCAGGTAATCCAAATCTCACAGCAATCGATTGGTTTACGCCAATTTCTCTAGCTGAACTAATGTTAGAAGAAATATAAATTATGCATTTTAATTTTGAAAAAGAACAAAAACGATAAAAAAGAAGCCAACATTGCGTTCTGAAGCATCTCTAAATTTTGTTAGTGGAAAGTCCAATATTACGCATTCGTATGACGAGGTCAAGGGCCCTTTGATTGGCTTTGATATTCGTATGCGATCTTACGACCCCTATAAATTTTCTTCGATATATTAGATGCTGGTGAAATAAATAAAGAAGATTTGTCCCAGATTCTCCAAATCATTGGAAGAAACAACAATAATCGAAAATCTATTCTAAAGCAGTTAGAAATGGCTCTAATTGAGTCACATTTACAAGAAAGTTTGACTGTTGCTACTTTATAAAGAACATTGCGGCAAAGAATTTCTGTAATTCTCGAAATTGAAGTCGTCCTGCAGCAAAATGATGTAAGTTTAATAGAAGAATTAGTTGCAGCGAAAATATAGAAAAAACAAGCTTTGCTCCATATTGCACGAAGCATAAAGCTAAACTGTGCTACAAATGTGAAAAAATCATTTTTGGACACACTGTATTGTTCCTACATATACAAATACAATATGAAAGATACCTATAGCATAGAATTTTTTTAAAATAAACAGTATGATGCATTTGACCTATAGATCCTGTTCAAATAAATACTCCGCAGATGTTATATGCACCTACGTTGTCTTTCGACACCTATTTATAATGTTCTAGCTATAACCTACTTAATTTCCTGCTCGTACGAAAACAGACAAAAGAGAATTACTCGACTACGTTAGCATAGCGGAATGTTGAAGACCTAACAGCGGTCTCCGTAGGAGTACTTGCATATATAGGAGAAATGATGTCTCAAATTCAACGAAACAAACGACAGTCTATCGCGATTCTTTGTCGATCGTCACCAGCGGTATGATTTTCATTTCCTAGATGGTGTATTGCTCTCTATTTTCTTTTTATTACTTTTTTCGTTAATGTTTTTCAATTATTTCCAACGTCTCCTTTACCTGCTTTATAAATTTCAAAATACGTAGCGAAAATAACTAAAGATACTACGCACTTAAATAATAATCGAGGTGTTATTTTGGTGTACAAGCGAATATACCGTACAGGAAAAAGAAAACAAGTGAAAAAACTGCGGTGAAAGTTCGGAATAACGGGATTTATTTTAGCGAACCGTTCGTGACGATTTTATTAAATTATATTACCGGTGTGTTCGCGATTTTTTCTCTTTCTTGCGAAGTTAACCGTGCTAATTTACGCATATTAATAGCTCGTGAAGAAAAGCATTGGCGCCATGGTTTTCACTTGCGGCAACTGTAAATGTGTCTTGATTAATCTGCTGCTGATTACTTACACGTCCGGTGAGGTTAACGATGAGAAACAGGTAAGAGATTCGTTAATAAATGGGATTACGCGAATTCATTGAATTACCTAGAGAATTATTGAAGATTACTGTAGAGGGCGTCTAGATATATCATAGAATTTCCTACGTTTTTGTTTGTTTATGCGCATTCGAAAGATCAAAACAAATTTATTTGTTTGTTATGTAAATTAATAGGTTTATTCCGTCTTAAAATGTCGATGACCTTATTCAATAAATTACCGTTCATCTCGTAGGTGTCATTATGACTTGTTTCTACTAAGATGTTCGTTAAATTAGTATTGTTCATAACAGATAAGCGCAAACAAATAGTATAAGCATATTCCAAGTTAAAATTCCTTGGAATCCTCCTAGATACTTTTTGTTTAAATGTTAAGGATCGCCAAATTTCAGAAGAATTTCGAAATCAACAATACTTTTACCGTGTCCTTTTAATAGCTTCCCTAATATCTGTAAAGCCTGCAATAGTAAGGTTGTAGATGGAAACACATCTGTAGAATCGATTGCCGCTGTAATTTAGGGAACCGTAATAAATAGAAATGTTGTTACTTTTGTAGCCGTATAGCTTTGAAAAACTACAGCTTAAAATTGGTGGTGGTTAAACTGATTTTTTTTTTGTTGAAACAATCGACACCTTAATTAAGCTCATATTCCAGATATTACCATAGCTTGCTCCAAATCGGAGAAGACTTAGTAGATAGATCATTCTTGATATAGATAATAAGAATATTTTACTTACTACAAAAATCTACAAGGAAGATAATCAAAACAACTTATATTATGTTTATGGTAACAACACCTTTAATTTTTTTAATTATCTAATCATACGCATATTGTGTGAATGGAATCTGTGTGTTATTCCTTGTAACAGAAGCTAACCATTTGAGACCCATTTTGTGCCTAGATGGTATTAATGAAGTGGTTGCATTTTTCTATTAAGTCAACTAACTCTAGTGAAGTTCAAATAGATATTGATTAAAGAATAATAAGACCCACAAATTATTTTTTAATCTAGTAATCTAATGTACATTTCATATGCTAAACATACATTGCGATAATGATAATCGTAATAAAAGTTCATGTATAATTAGCAATACATAGAACAATATAAGAGAACCAATATGCAAAAAAATATAATTAAAATATGACAAAAAGCAGGCTTATGAACAATACAAAGAGTAATCAGTCATTTTCGCCATCATTTTCTTGTTTTTTCAGCTAATTACGTAAATATATAGAATCAGTTTTGGTATTATTAATTTATTTAAGTGTATATATGTAAAGAGCACAAAATACTTTTAACGTGCTTTTAATACCTTTAATGTAGTAAAAATGCTTTTAGATTTTCAGACTTACCAAGAAGAAGTTAAGTGTGAATATTTACAAGGTATCCACGTGGATTACAAAAATTTAGAAATACGCAAAGAAAATGTTGTGTCTTACATTTGTTAATATTTTATAGGGGAAAGCATTCTTGTCTAAAACGCAATGAATTTTCAAATGCAGAGGACTTCGAGTTTGACGGAGTCTGAAAAATTTATAGCTGTTCTTATTATCAAAATGTTGACGATCTATTTGGAAGTATAAGAAAACCTGATGTCAGCTTCTTTTTAGTACAAGTAGTATAATTTAAGAAGTACCGATAATCTCAAGTTGGATCACCTTTTTTTAATAACGGTGCCTTTATGATTCAAAGTAAATCACTTAAACACATGTAGATATAATCATAAACCGACAAAGGAAACACCTTTTATCATATGAATAAAAGCACATCCACAAAATTGTATTACAATTATATACTTGTCTAGTAATATCTAACTCTGTGTCCATAAGGTTAAACTAGACTATTACAAACCAATCGTTAAAAAAAGCACGGGAAACTTGTCCACTACAACTTGCCTTAAATAAATATTTTTTTCAATACCTAATTCCAGCTCCAAATCAATCATTTCCGGTTTTTCTTCGACAACAGACCGCCAGTGAAACCCACGGCAGCAATAACCCATCACGAGCCAGGGCTACCTCCCGGATGGACGAGACCACCAACACGCCCCACTAGACCGAACAATAAATACTTTACTGACACCACAACTCAGGAATTTACAATAGAATCCCAAACTATAAACGTATCGTCAACTCCAACGTTTCCCCAACCCAATATTAAGGATGGCAACGATCTACCTCCTGGAATCCATCCTCCAATGGTCTTAGAAGATGAAGCTGGTAATCCAAATAAGAACGCGGTTTTGGATTGGATTTTCGGACTGTTTGGGAGTAGACCAACGCAGAAACCAACTCAGAAGCCACCTACCGTAAATCCTTCTAAGTGCAAGCAGTGTAGTAAGTCTTTTGATTTTCAACGAAAAGGAACGGTAAGATTTCTTTGCATGTGTATTCTTTAGGGTGTGGAGTTAGTTACAAGTACCATAGAATAGTAGGAGGCACTGAAACGGTTGCTAACGCATACCCATGGATGGTATATCTTACTTACTCCAATCGATTTTATTGTGGCGCTTCTGTTATCAACGACAGGTACATTTTGACAGCTGCTCATTGCGTGAGTGGGTAAGTTAAAAATATTTTAGGATTATAAAATTCCCAACTATGAAGAAAATATTCTTTTCAACTGTAGATTTCCTAAAGAGCGTTTAGGAGCAACATTTTTGGACCATGACAGATCAACAATTTATGAAACCAAGACCTTCTCAAGGAAAATTTCTAACGTCCTAAAGCACGGAAGTTACGGAGTTGGTGGAAGCTTCAACAACGATATCGCATTACTCAAATTAAGCGAGCCTCTAGATTTTAGCGGACTAGTCAAGCCTGTTTGTCTACCAACTATTGGGAGGAGTTTCACCGGTCACCATGGTAAGAATTTCATCCGTTTTCGTTTTATCCTATGAAGTTAATGACTTCTCAATTTCTTCTATTTAAAGGAATAGTTACGGGATGGGGTGCCACTGAAGCAACCGGTCAAGTTTCTAACGTCTTAAGAGAAGTGGACGTGCCAATCTTGTCAAACATGGATTGTCGAAATACTGGTTACGGTCGTCGAATTACGGACAACATGATTTGCGCTGGATATCCTCAGGGGTTGAAAGATTCTTGTCAGGTAATTCAAGATTTCTTAAACGTTTTCGATAAAATTACCTAATTTTGCGTTAATAAACAATATCTAGGGCGACAGCGGAGGGCCAATGCATATCGTCAACAACTCCTTATATAGCGTAGTAGGTGAGTTGTTAGTCCGTTTTAAGGTTCTTAAGATTTTATTGTATTTTACATTTTCGATCTTTCTTTATGTTATTAGGAATTGTATCTTGGGGTGAGGGTTGTGCTCAGGCCAACTATCCCGGAGTCTATACAAGGGTCAATCGTTATTTAACGTGGATTAATAGTAATACAAGAGACGCTTGCTACTGTTTGTAAATGTGATAACTTATTTATTAAACCTAAATTGTTTTTATTATTGATGTTACTATGATTGCTGCAATAAAATTTAAAAAAACTTAGGCATTACTATTTTAAATTAAAGGAAAAATTTTATTGAACACCATTAAAACTACCATTTGGTTCCAAAGCCAAAAGTATTCCAAAAAATCACTGAGGATATACTTGGAGGTTTAGATAATATATTTATTTTGATTATAGAAAGAGAAATTAGAAAATATAACACAGAATTTAATGCAGATAAAGTTGCAGTACAAAGTTAATAAAGTCAAATACTTAGGTAACACATGCACATACAAGTGAAGGTGAACGACCTAATCCTGAAAGAGTTTATATCCCTGTTGAGCATGATACATCCCTCTTTGCGGAGAAGTAAAGAGTCCCTTTGTCAATGAAAAGTATCGAATTTCATTCGGATACCGAACAGGAAACTACTTTGGATGGTGGGTCCAACTTGGTGGTGGGGTCTTGGAATCATTTATCTCATCTCTGACCTTGATATAGAATAATATTTATTATTTAGTTTCATTTCAACTAACGTAGATTGAAGATAACGTATTTAGCGTGTTCGAAAATTAAAGTAAACATCTTTCTGCTGTATTTTGCTTTTAGATGTCAGAAAGATCATTTGACACGGAATAGGTTATATATCTACATGGTGGCACGGGGAGGCCAGAAATTTTGAATATGGTTGTTGCAGTCCTATGGAGTTGGTAAAAAGATGGAAATAGCATCCGGCTGCCTGCAACTACCTGTAATTTAGTAATTATAAATCAGTGGGTGAAATGATGATAATGTGACAGCTGTTTAACGGGCATTCCGACGTCATTACAAAGTAGGACACCATGGTTCCCGTTCCATCTTGCCGCGCCATCGATAATGTTTATGGAATTTCGAAAAGACGGGCGTCAGTTGCAAGAAGCCTGACACAATCGGTAAAGAAACACTCAATGGCATTAAATCTAAATCGGATATTCATCCGTTGAATACTTCACAGTTTCATCCTTCCAAATTTCAAGTTGTGCAAGAATTATGAGGCGCGATAATAAATCTTTAAGTTAATAAATGAAAACATTAATGACGACCCCAATTTCATTAACAATCTTATCATGTCGGATGAGCCTCGCTTCCATCTGAACGAGTATGTTAACAGAGTTGCAGGTATTGGGCAACTGACAACCATCATCAATTGCACCAACGAGCGTTACTTAGACAAAAGGTTATATTGTGGTGTGCCCTATCAGTGAGAAGTGTGATTGGGCCTTACTTCTTCGAGGATGACAGAAAGAACGAAACGACAGCATCGCACGAACGGTTAATATCTTGGAATTTTTATTGCTGAACAACTTCAAAATGTTCCCGATTTTCATAACTTTTGGTTTCAACAAGATGGAGCCACGGTCCATACTGCCTGGGCGTCAATGCCAGTCGTCCGATAGCTTTTTGGTAACCACGTAATTTCACGATTTGACGACATTCATTGACCCCCGAAATCACCAAATTTGTCGATATACGATTTTTTTGTGAGGCCACCTCAAAGTAAAGTGTATTCCATTCGCCCAACGATAATCACTGAGTCAAAAACGAAGATTTCAGAAGAAATTACTGCAATACCCATGGAAGTATTTCAACGTGTTATTTAAAAATACGTTCGAGAGACTATTAGACATTGTTTTTAGAAATTGATTTTTTGTGGCAACTTCAATGGTTTTACTTCAGTAAGGGTTCATTCAAAAATTTCCCGTTTCCCTGTGCCATACCGTATTAAGAGCAGACGCAAACAGCATTAAATAAAATAGACCGCTATGTATATGCAACCTTATATTTAAACGAAATACTCTAGGATGTTCGTAAAAGAAAATAAAATAAATAAAATTTTAACCGCATTAACGAAAATATCACCTTAAACCTAGACTATATCTAATCGGTCTTCCAAGAATTTCCGTAAAAAGCAAACGCCTTATATGAGCAATTAACTCCTATAATTTTTATTTAAAACTCCGTCCATTTTCTTTACAGAAAAAGGAGATTAGAACACGATTGTAAGCTATGCTCAGGGGAGCTAGAGGTAGGACAGGTATTTCCGATCAAAACATGTTTTTGTGCCGCATTTCGTCGACTTCTTTATTTACTAGTACATCGTATCAATGATGATTCGCGTCTTATTCAACCACAATCACACTGTGAAACCGTTGTTTGACCTGTGTAGCCAAACCAACACTAGCAGCTCGTTTGAAGATGTTCAAATTCCTCACACAAGCGTTTGTTTTTGTCTTTTCTATTTGCTTTTGTTCAACACTCGTAAGTCCAATATTTCTTTTTCTTTGTGTATATTTGCGTTCCAATAGTTATTTAAAAAACAATCGTAAAAAGGTTGTTTAAACATTGACGTTTATTAATACGGGCGTCGAATGCACTTTCGTTGGATTATTATTAAGTTAGTATCGTTTATTGATTTACATTGCGATTAATTTGATAAATGTATAAAGTATGTAAATTCAATTATTTATAACTATATTAACGTTAAAATACCGTACAATCAGCATAAATTAAGCTTGTGGTTGGATTTACGTTAAATAATAGTAAAGTAACTTTCTACGCGGTAAATCTAGTGTTTAAGGAGGTGTACTTTATAAGAGAATTTAGAAAAATATAGATTTTTTAATGCGAATCACTCAAATGTACTTGTAACAATGAAATTGCAGGTTTGAATCATATATAGTTCATATAAATGTCTGAAGGAGTTACAAGGCAGTATCGGCAACCTAGAAAGTCAGATTTTAAAACCTAGAAGTCCGAAACTTTTTTTGATTTCGGGGTTCAACCCCCTCTCCCCCTCCCTCCTTCACTAGACAAAAAAATGGAACGCCTTTTAACTCAATTAAATTAAATACTTCGAAGACTGTAACAATTTCTTTTCACTAATTTAACTAATTTGAAGTATATAGTTAAAAAATTTCGTTCGAGTAGAATTAATAGATATTGTTGTGTTTGGTGTTACTTATTTATGAAGTGCTCTGTACTGCTGGAAATTTATATTCTATTTTAAGTAAATTTAAACAGCAAACAACTTTCATCCAAAACTTTTTTCCATATATAAAAAAATATGTCTGCCAGATAAGTGTTGCGATTAAATGCAACACTCTGTATATTCTGTAGTTATGAAGGAACTTCTGATATGAAGTAGCTCTTATTTTTCGGAAATTATATCGAGAAACCTGAAGATTAACCAATTTTCGAAGGGAGGTTTCATCATTTTGAGATGAATTTCCGCTAATAAAAAATATTTCCCTTGCATATTTGAACACACTCTACATCTTTAACAAGTTTCATTCAATTCTGGAGCTAATACCGGGAGAGCTCTCCTTATCACTTTAAACGTTAATGTTGACAAGAAATCTGTAAAAACAAAAAAAAATATCATAAAGGAATATCATGCATTTCAATTACAGGCACAGGATTCTGCAAGGAATCACAAAGGATTATTTATATTAAGCCTGTTAAATAAATGCAATTGTCGTAAGTATCTTAAAACAATATAGGAACTTGAAAATAATATCTGGAAATACTTCAATATTCCCAATTCTAATCAATGTTTTAGGTTGTGGTCTCCCTAATCGTCAAGATCGAATTTTGGGAGGAGAAATCACTAAACAATATGAATTTCCATGGTTATCTTACATCCAAGTTAGAAATAAGCAAACAATAATTCCAGCAACTCTAATAAACGACAGATACGTCATAACATCTGCTAGTTTACTCGCAGGGTGAGATCAATAAAATATATAAAAAAAAATATTTTAGAGAACGAAAATTTTCCAGACTAACACCTTACGATATTAAAATCTTACTCGGTGTACAAGATAGATGTAACCCCGACGTTTCGTCAACCATCTTCAGTGCCGAATCCATAAAAATCCATCAACTGTACAGTTCTTTAAATAGAGCTCATGATATCGCTTTAGTAGGCGTTAACGGGAAGATTTCTTTTGATCGAAGGGTATCACCAATTTGTTTACCTCCAGGAGGTAATTAACCTTCAATATCTCGTTGACACGACCATTTTATAGGAAATTTTTTGTTAACCTAGGAAGGTCGTACCTTGGAGAGGTAGCTACAATAACCGGCTGGGCAAGAGACGACAAACTGGATAGTTTGAGCAATTGTAGACCGTTGAAATTGGGTCTTCCAGTTCTAGGCGAAGAAGAATGCGTTGATACGAGCCCAGACCGAACGTTTTATAGCGGAGATAAAAGATGTGCTGGTGTTGTTGGTGCATCAAGTCCTATTTGCAAGGTAATTATTTAAGTTTTTAATTATAGAAAGTGTTATATTTCGCTTTATTTGATCTGTATAGGATGATGCAGGTGGACCAATTATGTTTAGGGACAGAAGTGGAATATATGAAATAATAGGTTAGTTCATGCACATTGCCTCTCATGGAAGTTTGGACATTTGAATTATTTTCAAAAGGAATGTCAAATATATATAATTATGACATTTATTCGCTTAATACTCAGTCTACAGGGAAATCGGCATATCGGTACTTATCGTGCAGTTCCATTGAGCTCATATAGTTCCTTCTCTGATCTTTCATCTTTTTACACTGAAATAGGGTGATCGATTTCAAATAAGAATCAATTCAACATCTATTACTCTTAGGTTAGAAAGGAAACTGAAGCGCTAACATTAAATGATAATCACAGCAAATATTGCAAACCTTAAGACATAAAGGATTGGCTAGATATATTTAGGATAATTAGAAAAAAAGGTTTACGAAAGTAAGCCAAAAAAGAGGAGACTATGGTTTCGATCTCTCGATTTGGAAAACGAGTTGGAGCTGAACGTTCCCGCAACGCAAAATATTCTGTTGCCGCTGTTTTTCGTGTCAAGGTACGATGGGATCTTGATGCCAGGTAACTTGTTTATTTCTTGAGGTAAAAGAATTACCTTCAACACTAATTTATCACCATCACTGTCATCGCCGTATTTTTCATTATCAGACTCTTGTAGAGTGCTTTTGTAACTTTCGTCATTGAAAAGATATAGCGTCTATTTCTCCAGCATTATCAGAAGATGTGTACCCACTGTTATATTTAATGCCTTTCATTTCCTCTACCATCGCCTCTAGCTACTGCTGTGGGAGGATTGTGCTTTTCCTATGTGTTATTTTCTGAAATGACCTGATATATTCCAAAACGATAAAATTAAAATAGTAAATCGAACACCACAACCGAACGTGTTTACACCATGAAGGAACTTGTCTCCACTCCAATTCGGAAAACAATTACACATTATTCAAGCCTATAAGTACTGAATTACCATAAAGTCCAATTCCACATAATAACGAGATACCCTATTTTTCTAAAGCAGGAATTTACATAAAAGATGGTTCAACTCCGGAGAAGATCGCAAATTTATGAGGAAAAGACTACTAGGTATAAAGCCTAATTCCTTTACGAATCTTTGTGGACCCACTGAACTCCTTTGGTAAATCACGTACTTCACAAGTATTTTTATGAGAGAAATTCCTTTTTGCAAAAATTATAGATAGAGCTATCTGTGAATACGAGTACATTAGCTCTATCCTAAGTTTAAAAAAAGAAACAACTTTTGAAAGTTGTTAAAAAACAATATCATTACAATAAACTAAAAACAACATATTATCAAGTGGTCAATCTTCCACGAACAGGAGTGTACTTAAAAATGAAATATAATCCCGTTTAATTTACTTCTTAACATTTCAGGCATATTGTCAGACAAGAACGCGTGTGGAAACCCACCTAGCACCGCTATGTTTACAAAGTTACCCGAGCATTTAGGCTGGATCAAGGAGAACACATTAGACGGTTGCTATTGTGTCAAAATATGAGGGACCAGTTCGTTACTATTTGACTTATTTATTTCAGCTTGATCGGATATCTTTTGTACAAAAATAATATACCATGTTTCGTATCTATAATCTAGCTTTCCTTATCTCTTCAGTTAGATCCTTAAGCACCTGCATTTCTTTCATCTTTATCCTATTTCGATCGCTTACTCTTTGTCCATAAGAACGCCGTTTTTTCAGCAAAGATAACTGCAACAGATACACAGATATCAGTAGCGGATTCCTCTATGGTTTGTAGGTTTACGCAACCACCAAAATAATAATAAAAAAAAGATTTAATTTATAAAAAAAGCATAATTCTACATTTTTGAAATTATCAATTAAGAATTTATACCATATCACATAATAAACTATTATTTATAATGTAAGGTGTTCTATGTTACTTTATAAGCCTGGCAGTATTGAATAACAGCATTAAACAATCAGGGAAATGACAAAATGAAAATAAATAACGTAGACGAGAAGAAGTGGGTAAAACATTATAAACTGCTCTGGTACAACGAAAACATTGACGAAACAACGATATAAGAAGTAGACGTAGAAGATAGAATGATGTAGATTTAACAAAACCGAGAGAAGCCTTGAGGGCCACTAATAACAGAAAAGCGACTGGTATGGATGGCATTAACACAGAGCTTGGAAGATATGGAGGATCTATACTACACCTAAGACATCTGCATGTATTTAATAAATGTTAGAAGA
Source organism: Trypoxylus dichotomus (assembly GCA_023509865.1). Lineage (NCBI taxonomy): Eukaryota > Metazoa > Arthropoda > Insecta > Coleoptera > Scarabaeidae > Trypoxylus > Trypoxylus dichotomus. The sequence continues at coordinate 29,541,067 of CM042081.1, forward strand.
ATAGAATTATCTCGGATGATTGGAAGAGAGCGAAAGTAGTATCATTGTTCAAAAATGGCGATAATAATCACTCTCAAAATTACCGAGGAATCAGCCTGCTAGACACCGCCTGTAAAATTTACGCCAGAGTATTACACAATAGGTTGAAAATCATAGCAGAAAAACTAATAGAAGAGGAACAAATGGGCTTTAGAAAAGGCAGATCAATCGCAGATGGAATATTCACTCTACAATGAATTATAGTAAAGCACAGGGAATACAATTGAGAAACATACATAGGGTTTATAGACTTTGAGAAGGCTTTCGATAATGTAAACAGATGTAAATTATGGGATACTATGAAAGAATAGGGATATCAATATCATTTAATAAGAGCTATACAGGGTTTATACACTGATACCAGAATTATGGCAGATATAGGTGGAAGATTACCTAGGGAAATACCAACAAACAAAGGAGTTAGATAAGGCTGCTGTATGTCGCCAACATTATTTAACATATATATAGTGATGCTATTACTAAGGTATGAAAAAAGAAGTACCCTAAAGGAAAACGTTTAGACGTTCTATCTTATATATTGACGACTAGGTACTCCTATCAGAAACAGAGAATGATCTACAGAAAGGGATATATACATTATAAATAATTTGCCTAAACTATGAAATGAAAATATCATCAAACAAAACCAAAACCATGATTGCCTGAGTAAATATCCAATTAGGACAAAAATAGTTATAAATGATACTGTCCTGGAACAGGTGAAACACTTTAAGTATTTAGGCTGTAATGTATCTTATGATCGAAACAAAGGCACAGAAGAAAGATTGAATAAATTCACACATCTCTGCCTGACAATCAGCAGAACATTAAAGAAACAAAACAAGAAATGATACAAAAATAAAATTTTACAAGACGATAGCAATGCCAATCCTCTTATACGGTAGTGAACGAAAAAGTAAGAAAGCACAATACAGACACAAAAGATGAAATTTTTAAGAAGAGTGAAAGGTTGCTCAAGATCTCATAGAATAAGGAATGCAGATATAAGAGCAGAACTAAACATCTTCGGAAGGAACAGGTAGAAATGATGCAAGTGACGAGGTTGCCAAGAAATTATAGATGTTTAGGAAGAGGAAGTATAGGCAGACGAAATAAAAGGTGGGTATCGCAGCAGACAAAATGCCTAAAACCTGGAGTGAAGAAGAAGATTCTCCGTACAGTCCGGAACTAAGTCCCAACGATTTCTTTACCTTTCCGAAAATCAAAAACGGACTGCATGATCAAAGATTCCAGTGGTCAGAAGTAGCAGTCGATGCCTTCAAAAAAGCAATTTTGACTTTACCAACAAACGAGTGAAATAACTGCTACCAGATTTGATTCGAGCGCATAGAAAAGTGCATTATTTTCGCGAAGAATTCCAGGTCTATATGGAAAACTTAAGAGGCAACCTTCGTACTTAAACAATGTCCAGTCACTTGCATTTTTAAGAGGGAAATTCATTTCAAAGTAAAAGACAAAAGTATTATAAAATCTATAAAAAATGTCGCCGGTGTCACCACCTGTTATAAGTAGAGACCGGATTATTTGCAAAGTATATATATCTTATTTTTTGCATATCTTTAATTATAGTCTATATGTAGACGTATTACACTAATTGAAGTTAATTAGCGCTAATTAGTGATTGCATACATTACATATTTAGGCATTCCTATGCATATTTTTGGATATATTGCATATTTAGGCTTCTTTTTATCCTTTCTATCTTCTATCTTATAAATCTTTTACGTTGGTTTCTCTTATACTTTGTTCCAAGAACTGCACGTGTTTAATTTCGCCTGGCAGAAGGGTCAATACGTTTTATTATTTATTAATTCCCAAATAAACTATTCATTCATTGAATATCCTTGAGCGAAACAGCGTGTAATTGTGTTACGTTTTTAAATACTGTGTGTACATACTGTGTGTACATACAATGAGTATACCGCACAAAATTTCTTTATGGATTAAGCCGTATCTGGTAAAGGAAGGCGACAAAATATTTTGTCGAGCCTGCAGTAAACTGGTAAGTTTAATTTTACTAAAAGCTTTGCAATTGTTTTTAAATTCTTTAACTTTTGATGTAAAATGACAATTGTTGTTGTAGGTGTTTTGTGAGAGAAAATAAAAAGCCGCGCAAAATTTAAAAAATTTGTATAGTAACATTATTCATACCACTTGTTTAGCTCATGTGTTCAATCGTGTAGCCGAAGACATTAGGAATTAACTTCCTTTGATTAATGATTTAATTAGCAATGTCAAAACAGTATTTTTAAAAGCACCTTTACGAATCCAATTTTATAAGGAGCGACTTCCCCGTGCTAAATAGCCTCCTGAACCGATTATTACGAGATGGGGTACATGGTTAGACGCTGCAACTTTTTGCGCCGATAATTTTGAAGGAATAAAAATGTAATTCTTGAAATCATTGCTGACTGCATTACTCCAGAAAACTATAAAAAGATAGTAACATCTACAGAATTGCTACAAAACCTTTTGTATATTAAGTCAAATTATAGCTTTGTTTCAAGTTCCATTCGTAAACTAGAAACGCAAATGATGTCGCTCTCGGAATCAGTCGAAATAGTAAACGAATTTGATATGTTATGTTAAAAGGTTAAGGGTACAACAGGTAATTCTATATACCATAAATTAAAAAAGTGATAAATAAAAGTGCGGGGTATTTGAAATTGAAGAAGGTTAAGAAAATTTTGGAAGGTAAAAGTAAACGATTTCGACTTGAATTTTAGTTCAGAAGGTATTGCAAAGTTAAAAAATGCACCAATTACATCTGAGGATGTTGAAAGAAGCTTTTCTATTTCGAAACATATATATTGTGATAGAAGACAAAACTTTCTTTTACACAATTTTGAAAAACATTTAATTATAAATTGGTTTAGAAATATGTTATTAAAAAAATGTTCTGCAATAAAGTTAATGTTTAAATTTCTACTCTTATTTATTTTATGTAAAAATGTTGCATATAGTCGCAATTTTTTGCATATATACCCCAGATTTATCATATTTTCTCAAAAATCGATGCATATATTTATGCGCATCTATTCAAATTTTTCTTTGCAGATAATCCGGTCTCTAGTTATACGCATATGACCAATTTTCTTTAAAAATGCTCAACTGGAAAACATCAATCGGGTCGGTATGGAAGGGGCGATGTATAAACTTGTCAGAACTCAGATACTTATGATTAGAAGGTACGTCATCGCCAACGGGATCAGTGTACGAACCGTCAGTATTCCCAAACACGTTGTCTATTAATGTGATGCACAAGTTCTTTTAAAAATATAAGGGGCCGTTCTGAATCATGCAAACAGGTTTATGATGGTCATTATATGAATTAGTCCTTATTTCGATGCGCTTTTCTAACTGTTTGCACATAATTATCAAGGCCAGATTGAAGGCGAGGTGGAGATATTTATAATACCAAAAGTCTAGACCATAAAGAAAGCGGACTTACTTTGTCCTGTATAGCTTCCATGTCAGGACCTAAACTGCCCAAAACCGGCGGCGTTACCAAACACAACTTCGATTTGGCCTTCCTATTACCACCAATCTTAACATTGGAGATACTCTTATTCTGTTCGAAACATTGAGATATGCTTTTGAAATTAAATTCAGTTTCGTATAAGCTTTCCGATTCCAATTTCTTCTCCGACTTATTCGAGCTGGGGATAATTGTGTCACCGGACGAGGTCGTTTGATTCGTATTAAGTAAGTCCATGTAAAAGCTACGAAGGAATTCTGTGCTATATTTAAGTCATATCTCAAAATGTAAGATTATATACCTTGTACCTTCTGAAACTGATGACTTGGCGTCTGAAAAGTGCGACGAAACTTCCGAAACGTTGCTTCTGTTAGTTTCATCGCCGTATTGTGCTCTGGCACTTTCCGTAAGCTTGTTCTTATCCAAAATTTGCCTCCCCATCCTAGCATAGAAGATATTGGAGTAGGTTCTTTGTTCTTTCAAATTTACAAGCGGATTTCCCGCGTTTTGGATGCCGCTCTTTTTAAATTTCGCACATTTTGTCTGCTTTTTATCCTGTTGTAATTCTTTTCTGACGTCTTTCAATGATCTCTTGGGCATTTCGCGATCATACAGTGGTATGACTTCTGATAAATCGTATTCGGCAACTGATTTCTCAGCATTCTCAACGTCTTTAGCGCAAATCTTCTGCTGCTTGACGTTCTTCTGTTTCGGAGCAGCGGTCTTCGGTTGTGGCCTGCGGGTTTCGCATCTCGAGAAGGTTAACCAGGTATCGTCGAAACTTTCGCTGTCGCTCGATGTTGGTCTAAACCCTCTTTCGAATAAGACTGTAATGTTGTCCGAATGGCTCGAATTGGTGGCTTTTAATTGTCGTTTGGAGACTTTCTTCGAAGTATCTGCACAAACATCCTCGTCTAATGAATCGTATAGTTCTTCGCTATCCATTAGGCATGATTTCTAAGGGTTTTGAACGTCAGGTTTGATAATTAAATGTGTATTATATCAGAATCTGTCAAAATTATGTCAAAAAGTTACCAACAAAAAACGTAGATATCTCGAAAAGACTATTGTCGGCATGTTAAGTGGACACCAATTTCCGTGTCAGTGTTTTACTGTGTAATAGTGATGCCATAAAATTATTGCTATTTTAGTCATAACGGTGGTCGGGTTCCGCCCTGTCACTAAGTTTAATGTCCCTGACGTTTCGCGAACAACTGCGGTTCGCATTTTCAAAGGTACTAGCTTCATGCACGTTGTTGCTGCCTTAAGTATGTTCCTTGCCTCCGCTAAGCCATTGCCAATAGCGTGTCCGGATGTGCACAATGCCGTTGTCCATATTCGATTCAGTCTCAGCCCGTCGTCTCTATTGATGTTATTCGGTTTTTTGTGCATTTCGATCGCTTCCCTATTTAATCGGTTATAATAATTCTTTGTTGACGCTAGAACTTTTGTATCATCGAATCTAATCCTAAGGAGATGGAGAAGGTTGTAAAGCGCTTAGTTCAAGAAAATAAAAATTCTGGAGGGAATATTACTTGCGATATGGGTTTTTGCTTTCTACGACGTCGGAAAGTGCTTCCTATCAAAAAATCTAGCATTGACGCGATTCACAAAAATAAGCGTGAAGGGTATTCCATAAGATTTGGTTTTTCTTATTGCTCAAAGGAACGTAAGTTTGTTACTTAGTACTTTTCACAATGAGAAAAAGATTGATGACGGTCAAAAAAAGAAAGCCGGGATAATTCTCGACTACAATAAATCGATAGGAGGCGTGGATAACATGATCAGAATAACACGATCATACACTGTGAAAAGGAAGACATGAGGATAGCCTCTTGTAGTTTTTTACAATATGCTAGATATTAGCGCCATAAATGCGTGCATATTACGAAAGCTGTCGAAACCTGCTACATGTATCGCATTCAAAAAGAGAAGCAGCTTTCTAATCACTTTCGAAAAGGAACCAGCAGAATACAAGGTTCGTGAGAAAGGACAAGAAGTCGAATCATCTGCTAATACGGAGTCTACAAGAAAGAAGAAGAGGTATAGCACTTGTTCACCCTCAAAATATAGAAAAATAAGAACAATTTGTGCACGTTGTCAAACTAATGAGTTTTGTGCAAGAAATACAGCCTTAGCCATAAGTATTTGCCACCCCAGGGAAAGTCCAATATTATTATTTCTATTAGATTTCCTGGAACTATAGTTGAGGATTATAACAATAAAATTTTATTCTTGAAGTTTTATTGCGATTCGGGTACTCTAAGAAGGGTATTAAACTATGAAACGGTGTTTCTTAAATTTAGAGCTTAATATATTTTGTGTATTTAGCGAGTAAAATGCTCTTCTGATTGATTATACTTTGTGAATTTTTATTAATGGTTAAAAATAGTTAACAATACCGAGGAATGCCTAAATTGCGAGAGTTAACAGAAGCTGAACGTGTTCAAGTAATTCTGTTAAGTTCGCAAACTCTGGAGACTCTGGAACTAAACGAAGAAGTGGACCAAAACGCATCCGCAAGAGAAAAACAAATACTGGAAAGGTCATCGTTGCGAAATCGGATAAAACCGTCTCTCTAGTGAATTGTTAGATGCTATAGAGCCAAACTTCATTTAAAAATGATTTTGTATTTGTATTGTTATTTTGTATCTCTGTTTATATGAAACCAGGAGATGGTAAATACTTTTGCCCGAGGATGTATATCTAATCGACTTATTACGTCCTAAAGTTTGCAATATTTGCCATTACAGTCATTTAATATTAGCAATTTATTTTAAATGTCTTTTCTAATCTTAAGTACAATAAATATGAAATAAAATTAAGTTGAATCTATTTTTATTCGAAAATGGTAATCGAACATCAGCGTAAACACAGGAAGAAACAATGTGGATCCCATGAACCTGCGCATTAAGTAACGATATGCCGATTTCCTGGTAGACTGACGGTTTACCATCGCAAATTAGTTTTAATACGTACAATACAGTCAATAGTGAGAAAGCAGCTTTTGTCGTCTACGTATACGTAGGAAACTAGGAAGATGCTTGATCAATCTTAATGGTTACAACATTCCACGGTAGCCTATCTTTCCCAACTCATATTATGTAACATACAAAAGGATTACTATTATAATAGTCTTATCTATGCGCTCCCAAACGCAAGACAGTGTCTGCCACTTCTAGTGTTCTCCAATTTATCTACCGGCTCCATTCATAATTTATGCACTTACGTTATCGTTGAGGCTCTTATTTTTTGCTCTCGCCGCCGTTGTACGAGCAACAGGTTGCCATTCATTTCGCGTGCAATTTCTCCAACATAGGAAATGACCCAGAAAGAACATTATTACAGTAATTTACATAATAACGCGATTTGCATTGAATTAATTAGGTTTTATATTAAATAAAGAAAGTGATTTGTAAGTTCGAATATAACCCAGATATTATAGAAACGTTTCGAATAGTTTTAGCGGTGTCTGTTAGAGGTTTTACTGTTATATTATTTAATTGGAAGTTTCATATTTCACTTTATAGTTAAGCAAATGGACAGGTATACAATATTGAAATCTGAACCGAACAGTGGATTTTGGATACCTTTTCTTTGCAGAAATTTCGCTCCACGTGTATCACAGTCTTTGTGTCACCATGGAATGTTAAAAAATAATATTCCAGCCAACAAATATGTGAAGATGTTAACGATAACGAAAAAAACTACATCAATGGTACAACCTCTTGATGTGTGGTTTTCGAATATGGAAAAACTTTAGTCGTAACGGTTGTCGGGTTCCGCCGTGTCACTAAGTTTTTGTTCCTGACGTTTCGCGAACAACTGCGGTTTTCAAAGGTAGTACCTTTGCAAATGCGACAAAAACCTAGTGACACGGCGGAAGAGTCGTGAAAGTCTGAGATACTACTTATGGAAAAACATTCTAAGAAAGTTTTCTAATCTTGTACTACTGTATGGTTACGATATTGTATTAGATAACCGCAATAACCTTATCGAATTACAATGTCTTATTTATAATCAACTTTCGGGGTTAAAATATACAATATAATGCACTATTTGCTTACATTGACCAAAGACCGAATAAATTTGAAAATCCAGTAACTTCTATATATTGTTGTAGGCTTTCGCGATATTTGTTTTCTTTTAAGTTTCCGGATTGAAATTGTGTCATAGTTGCATGAGTCTGCCTACGTTTCATTCTCAAATGCATCGAGCTTCTTCTGGGCCGCTGGAAAAAATTTTTGTTTTCGGACAAGATCTTGTGCACCTTCCTCATTCCTCCATATGTGATAAGTAGAGACCAGATGATATGCAAAGAAAAACTGGAATATATGCATTGATTGTTGAGAAAATATGCATAAATCTGGGGCATATATGCAAAAAAATTACAATATGCAACATTTTTACATAAAATAAATAAGGGCAGAAATTTAAACATTAACTTTATTGCACAACATTTTTTACATACCATATTTCTAAACCAATTTATAATTAAATGTTTTTCAAAACTGTGTAAAAGAAAGTTTTGTCTTCTATCACAATACATATGTTTCGAAATAGAAAAGCTTCTTTCAACATCCACCGATGTAATTGGTGCATTTTTTAACTTTGCAATACATTCTAAACTAAAATTAAAGCTGAAATCGTTTACTGTTTCACCTTCCAAAATTTTCTTCAATTTCAAATATCCCGCATTTTTGTTTATCACTTTTTTAAATTTATCGTATATAGAATTACCTATGGTACCGTTAACCTTCTTACATAGCATATCAAATTCGTCTACTACTTCAACTGATTCCGAGAGCGACATCACTTGCGTTTCTAGTTTACGAATGGAACTTGAAACGAAGCTATAATTTGACTTAATATACAAAAGGTTTTGTAGCAATTCTGTTGATGTTCCTATGTTTTTACAATTTTCTAGAGCAATGCAGTCAGCAGTGATTTCAAGAATTCCATTTTGTACTCCTTCAAAATTATCGGCGTAAAAAATGCAGCGTCTAATCATGTACCCCATCTCGTATTGGATTCGTAAAGATGTTTTTGAAAATACCTTTTTGATAATTAACTCATTAATCAAAGGAAATTGATTCCTAATGTCTTCGGCTACACGATTGAATCCATGAGCTAAATAAGTGATATGAATAATATTACTATAAAAAAATTTTAAATTTTGCGCGGCTTTTATCATCTATGTTGCAGCGTGGGACTACATTAATAACATGTTTTTACAACGTATACTTCCAGGTAAAAAGAAATTTGATAAACCTTCTTGAACGAATTGGGCAATTGTCACATTATTTGTTTTTTTGAAGTTCTTTACAATAAATTAAATATGATTTATCTACAATACCTTCAAGAAGAATTCCTATTAACAAATGGGCAATATAACGGCCACACTTATCCGTACTTTCATCTATCATGCTGTTGAAGTTCTGCCATTGTTTTGCAGAAATGATTTCAAATTAACATTGTTTAATCTTGCTAATGGTATGTTAGACGAAATTAATGCGTTACACAGATCCGTATTCTTCTTGTTGTTCTGAGTTTCGTGAAGTTGATGCTACACATTGATATAGAAGTCGCTCTTAAAAAACTGGACACGTAAAAGTGCTTTTAAAAATACTTTTTTGACATTGCTAATTAAATCATTAATCAAAGGAAATTGATTCCTAAAGTCTTCGGCTACACGGTTGAACCCATGAGCTAAACAAGTGGCATGAATAATGTTACTATAAAAAATTTTTAAATTTTGCGCGGCTTTTATCGTGTATGTTACAGCGTCGGACTACATTAATAAAATGTTTTCACAAGGTAAAAAGAAATTTGATAAACCTTCTTGAATGAATTGGGCAATTGTCACATTAATTGTTTTTTGTTCTATACAATAAATTAAATATGATTTACCTACAATATCTTCATAAAGAAATCCTATTAATAAGTGGGCAATATAGCGGCCACACTTATCCGTACTTTCATCTACCATGATTGTATAAATAAAATTATTCCCTACCAATTGTTGAAGTTCTGCCATTGTTTGCTGGTAACAAGATGTGACATAATTTTTTCGCAAGGTACTTTCGTCAGGTATATTATGTTTGTAATATTTTTGCAGAAATGATTTCAAATTAACATTGTTTAATCTTGTTAACGGTATGTTAGACGAAATTAATGCGTTACACAGATCCGTATTATATTCTTGCTGTTCTGAGTTTCGTGAAGTTGATACATAAATTGCTGCACCCATGCGGTTCGCTTTACTTTTTCACATTTTCCAATATGTGATGGAGTTTTAGCGTGTTGATCAATCAGGTATTTTCTCTCACAAGACACCTACAACAACAATTACTATACTCATTGTATGTACGCACAGTATTTAAAAGCGTAACACAATTACATGCTGTTTCGCTCAAAAATATTCAATGAATGAGTAGTTTATTTGGGAATTAATAATAATAAAACGTATTTACCACATCCCTTCTGCTAGGCGAAATTAAGCACGTGCAGTTCTTGGAAAAAAGTATAAGAGAAACCAATGTAAAAGATTTATTGTTCTGAGAATTTTGCGTTACATTAGAAATTATTAGTCATTTTTACTAATAGAAAGGATAAGAAAAAGCCTAAATATGCAATATATGCAACTTTTGTAAAAATATGGATAGAAATGTCTAAATATGCAATATATGTAATCACTAATTAGCGCTAATTAACTTCAATTAGTGTAATACGTCTACATATACTATAATTAAAGATATGGAAAAAGTAAAATATATGCACTTTCCATATAATCCGGTCTCTAGTGATAACAATGATATACGATGTGCATAGTGTAACAAATTCCAGTGTTGTCAACATGTCTTTGAGGAATAAGAGAACTATTTATGGAATTGTATTATCTTTAAATAGGAATATTTTTAGTATACTTATATCATTAAATATAATTCTGCTATACGTTGCAGCTACCTTAAAAGTGGCAGGAACAGTTTACTGAAAGAGATGATGTCTTAAGGTCGAGACGACAATATCTGAAAGAGATATCATTAAATAGATGATCTCAGAATATTTTCTATATAGATGAAACCTGGTTGATATACATATCCTGTTGTCTTAATTGTAGAATCTTTTCTATAGATTCCGTATACATTTTATTTGTTTTATTTAAGTTTACTACGTAAAATTGATTTCACAAATTTGTATGTTATAATTTGGGCTGGAGGTCTGTTCAGAATTTTGTCTCGCCTATACTATATCATGATTTTATTAAGAAATTAACAAGTAATTAATCGACATAATTCGGACACCTTTTTTCTCATATTTCGATTGGATTAATATTATCCCGCAACTATCTTGTATATAGAACTAAATGTCGATTATTTTCGCATTAGCTTTAAGTAACATGTGAAGAATAGGCAATACTGTTCATAATATTTGTAATTTTTAAATAACCCGAAATTTTTAAAAGTTGTCAAAAGCTGTAAATGTGGCCTAATGTAATCCTTTGAATTAAAACTTGCAATTATTTGGTTCGGTTGTCCACTTGCTGAAATTATCCGAGCTCCTACTCGAAAAGCTTGCAGAATCGCTCATACTTTCGACTTCTAGAAAAGTATCGTATCGAATGAGGGTTTGGTACCGAATCCACAGGTATAGCAGTAAACTCCACTCACACAAATTAATTAATTATGTGGAACGCAGCGTTTCGAGAGCACGTGGGCTCCCATTGTCAACCGTGTTACCGAACTTACGGAATCCGGCCTCATGATTTACTCAAAATGAGTAGAGCTTCCTTTTTTAAGATGCAACGTAACTTTATCTCCTGTAAAATGCTCTAAATCATTTATAAAAACATTTGGGTACTTGACTGTTGCTGATTGTTATTTTTTCTTTTAATATGTACATTATTTTGATTCACGCAATTTACTTTAAATAAGTTATCCAATTAATGGTGGGTCGCCACATTTTAAAAATATCTTTCAGTGTTTCATTTAATTCAACATTAATATAAATAAAATCTATGTACGTATGTACTATCTACATTTGGAAGTGTAGTTTCATGGGTAAATACTTTTTTAAATAAAATGCAGTTTTAAAACTTACTACAGCCTAAAATTATGAAAATCAAAGCTCAAAATCTTGTGATGGAGGAAATATTTGGAGACAAGATTTAGAAACGTGTACGATACAAGTGCTAAAAAACCACGGTTAACCAGTATAATTATAGAAAGAATTAATGAAATACATGCCAATGCAAAATTATCATAATAATAAGAACAAATTCTAAGTTTAATTCTTTTGGGCGTAATTGTATGTGTTACACTCATTCTAATCACTTGAACGCGTTACTGAAACGTTACACGCGTACATCACGAAAAAACTACTACGAAAAAGCAACTATCGCCCGTAACCAATGTTCTCTTAAGTACAATACGTTCTGTTACCGTTTTAACAAGCTACGGCGATACGGCCAAACGCCTTTACGCGAAGGCATTCACCGATTCAAATAGCCAACGCAATGGGGTACGGATTATCAAATCGGCCCCGACTTCGTCTTTTAAACCTCCAAATCACCTGTAACGTTTCCATTTCTTCCGCAATCTAGTCTAGTAAACATGGTACCGGAATCTCACGCGGTCGCAACGACAACTTCCACATTGCTAATGTGTTTTCTAAGTTCCCTACCAGGTATTTAGTGGAAAGGATGATAGAAAAGTCGAATGCGGGATGTTCCTGCGGACGGTTACTTGATGGGACTTTGTTGCAGGACCACCAGGGGTTAGTGTACAAGACGCCTATCTTCAATTGTATCCCATAGACAGATCGGTCTGTAAGAATATCGACAAGATTCGCGATATTACATTCGATCTATATACCAGGTGAGTTTTTGTTTATAGAAAACCTTTCGTGTTTCTGTTGTTGTTATTTTTAAGAATTTAACTGACGCGTCAATTCATTTTTGGAAAAGAAAATAACTTTCCTGAAAAATTCCTGAGTGTTCGAATTTTATTTTTTTTTCGATTTTATTAAATTAATTAATTAACATACAATAATATAGTGAATACACCTACATACACAACGTACATCACAAAACGGAAAACGACTTATTTCCCAAAGGTACCGTTTCTAAAAAATATTAAAAATTTTATATTGGTTGGCCGAAATTTGATTCGTTCGGTGGAATTTTATTCCGAAAGTAATTGATCGAGTACGTGATTATTCGTATGAACCAGTAAATGGAAAAATTCCATGGAAAAGTCATTGGATTCCATCTAGTGCTAATGAAGGAAGTAGCGCATAGTTTGTCCACTAAAATTTCAGCGAAAGATTTTTGTGGTATTGATAGGACAGTGAATGCTTTGAGCAAATAATCTTCAAACGCAAACATTTATCAATCAAAACTTTTACGATGATCCGAACAATATAAAATTATGGTACTAGTTCAATAGATCCCATGTCTTATCGTTTCATACAATGGAGAGAAAGTACAATAAAGTCCAGTTTCATTAATTTATATTGATATTTTACCTCTACCACAATTAAATCCATCTGCAGATATAACTAGTTTCCAGAATTCCTATGTTCATTGGGCAGTTACCGTTGAATTGTATATTGAAATAAATAGTAACAATATTTTTCCTCCAGCAAAGATGTTACATTACGTTCTTCAATCATCGCGAGATTCTATACTGACAACAGTAATTCTAAATTTACAAAATTTCAATGTACTAAGATAATTAGGACTGATAAAAACTTTTTTTCTTATTTAACCAGGCAAAATTGTTTAATTGAACGAGATAGTTTTTGTTAACATTATTTCATTTTATTTAACCATATTACAACATTGAAACCATATTCAATATATTAATATATTTACATTAACAATTTATTGCTGTTCGATTAATGATTTGTAAACTTGCTTGTACACAGGGAAAAGAATCTTGAGTCAAACGAATATACATTGCATCAACCAAATCATAATTTTAAATCGCGGCAAAGATATATTCCTTTAATTCAAAGATGATTTATTTGATTCTAGGGTATAATCTCCTGAAGTAAATAACTTCATTCGTTCCATTTCAAAATGTATTTCTTTTATTTAATATACGTAATGTATTTAATTCAACAATACAGCTCTTTGTTTTAAAGAACATGTACCTGAAAAGTTTCCTGTAAGTTCTCTTAGGTCCGAGATTTTTAAAATACCATTTATTTCATTGATTACGATTTCAAACCCTTTCTGCGGACCTGCGTGGTCGTAAGCAAGAACTAACCTTATCTCTTCAAGATTTCCTTTAAACTTCTCATTTTCCAGGAAGCTATAAAATGAATCTAGTTAGTGTCGGTTAAGCAATTTTTTTAAATATGCGTTTGTATTAATTCTTATTCACAAATATCGCCGTAAACTGTACACAAATTAATTATTATTCGGAACGCAGCGTTTCAGGAGCACGTGGACTCCCATTGTCAACCGTATGACCGACTGCTGTTGTATGCCGCATTATAGTCTTTTAATAATAATAATAATGGTAATAATTAAATCATTATTATTGCTGTTATGGTCTACTAACCCAACAGAAAAAAACATTTATAGCAAGAACTAGGTAATTACTAACTAACATGCGTAAAATTCATTTAAAGATTAAGTAGAAGTCGAAAAGTGATTCAACTTTAAACAAATCTATGTGAAATTAATTCAATATTTGACTAATTTTTTAAATGCTGTGAAATATATCCACTGCATAGTTATCTGAGTTGTAGCTGGAACACATAACATGCAAAGGTGAAATTGATTAAACATTTGAGGTCGGTATTCTTCTTAAGAGTCACCGAGTTTCTTGAGTTAAATCTAAGGACATAAAAATCAGTTTCCTATAGAAATACCGGGTCGTTGGTAACGTTATGGATCAATTTATATAAATACGCTATCGATATAAACTTTCGGTGATTACAAAGTGAATCGAAATGGAATCTGTTCGGCAGAAATTAATGAGATATGCAAATCAAGATAGAGACCATATCTTTTATAATTAAAATACTTTAAGAAACGTTTCTATAAAGATTCAATTAAACCAACATATTGATAAAATATACCTCCGTGTTAAACAAAGCATTCATTGCGGAAAAGTCATTTACAACTGTGTGAAATACGTTTACACATCAGTATTACCAGCAGATTGTTCACATACTGAAACAAAAAAGTAGTAGTGAATCCATTAGCTATATCTAGAGACCGAATTATATGCAAAGTGCATATATTTTATTTTATTTATTTATTATATTTTACGTCTATTTGTAAGTTAACTTTAATCAGTGTAATACATCTACATATAGATGTAAAATATAATAAATAAATAAAATAAAATATATGCACTTTGCATGTAATCCGATCTCTAGTTATATCTATTGGATTAGACGATGTTACAGCACAATCTGCATTCTAGAATGATCCCTAGAATTCTAATTTAATCCCTTCTCACGTTAACAAAAGACCTCTTGATTCTACTATCTACGTTTTTCAAGTAAGTGCCATAACTACACCTAATATATCCTTTTATCTTCGACCGAACTATTCTAACACGTTCTCTATAATAAGGGATCTGAGATCTTGAATCACTTGTACAGTTTAAGGTAATGCTGCTTCCGGCGGTATTACGTATTATAATAGTAGTAAACTGCGCAGGATATTTACTTTTGCAATTTGATAGTATAGGAATATATCGATCAACAACTGCATACAGTCTTGTATAAAAAGAATTATGTATATTATTTTCTATTACATAAAGGCGCTTCCCAAAAGATTCGATTGAGTCAAATTGTGAGAGTAGTACCATTTGTGGACTCATATATTATTTGTATTTGGAGTTGTTATTGCCCAAATACATAATAACTCCAAATACAAATACAGGATAAAGTAAAATGAAAACAGTCCGTGTCTTCCGGACATATGGAGAATTGCTCGCACTGTGCCTATATTGAAATCTGGTGATTCTACTGATATACCCAATTATCGGCCAATATCTATTCAGTCAAACTTTGCTTCAATCTTTGAACAATCCTCATACTCTGTTATCGATCCTTACATTAAAAATAACATATCTACCTCTCAGCATGGTTTTGTTGAAGGGAGTTCAACCTTGATGCCCTATATTCACGTGCTCAAGTTGATGTTCTGTATACTGATTTTACTAAAACTTTCAATCGTCTCGATCACTCTTTGATTCTCTATAAATTGATGTCATTTCACGACCGTAGTTCATGGCAGAAATGTTTTTCGAGTTTTGTCGTGTATTCGCTGTTTTACTTGACGTTTCGCTGATCATGCTAAAGACTTTAGAAACCTTCTGACGAAGTTGACAACATGATCAGCGAAACATCAAGTAACACGACAAAACCTGAAAAACATT
Source organism: Trypoxylus dichotomus (assembly GCA_023509865.1). Taxonomy (NCBI): domain Eukaryota; kingdom Metazoa; phylum Arthropoda; class Insecta; order Coleoptera; family Scarabaeidae; genus Trypoxylus; species Trypoxylus dichotomus. The sequence goes on from CM042081.1 coordinate 29,557,009, forward strand.
TCTCTGATACGTTTGTTTCAACCATATCTGTTTAATAGACGTCCACATGTTTTCTTCAATGGATTTATTCCACGAATTTATTCCTTCTTCAAGAGTTCCCCAAGGATCTAGCCTTAGGCTTTTAATGTTCATCATGTTTATAAATTATATAACAACCCATATCTCATCCCATGCATTAAAGTTGGCTGAGATTCGGTCTTATGAACATATCTCGATGTTGCACATTGAATAAAATTTAACCTTTAATATCAACAAGTGCAAAGTGCAAGTCACTCACCGATATATTACCATTACCTTTGACTCCGAACTTGATCAGGTGATTGTTGAACGTGCTGAACTGGTATAAGACTTTGAAGTTTAACTTGGCTTTGTGCAACATATTTTTAACATACCACCCGCCGCTAGAAGATTTCTTGGTTTTCTTGTACGTAACTGCAGACAACTCGTCAGATCCCATTTGGAATATACGTCTGTTGTTTCACTTTAGCAATTCTTTTTTATTTTTCCCTTAACTTTTGACGAATATCTATTGGCATACTTTTCCTCTGGAAGTTGTGTAACGGTCACATTTACAGCACGACATTACTTCAACAAGTACAGTTTTTAATTCCGCACTTTGGCGTTCGGAATATTAATACGTTCTATCTACTCTTTGCTCCAACGAATGTTTTGCTAAAGTCGCCTATTTACACACTAAAAACGATGTTTGTTCACTTTAGTAATTCTTTGTAACTAACTTTTTCCTTTTCAATTTTCTTCTGCACTCGTTTTGTATTGATTATTTTGTATTTATATATTTGTGCTATAACTGAATGTAAATCTGTTGCTCAATAAATTATGTTTAAATTAAATCTACGATTCATTTGATTAATACGACTTCACTGCCTTTTCCTTAGTGAACTCGTCTGATCTTGGGTTTGAAATATTCCGAAATTCTTAGTCCAACACACTAGACCAGTAGGCTAATTACACGAACAGAAACTGGTTTCTTAAAGCTTGCATTTATGTGCAGGAATGGTGTGATCTGCTTTATTTAAGAATGTTGCTTTGTTCTACGCAATCCTACGGTGTTCTTTCCGGCCTTATCTGTTTCCTCCAGACGAATCAGCCTGTGCTGTTGCTCAATTCTGACTTGTAGAGGCCTTTTCATTTCTCCTATGTACAACATTCCCAACTCATGTAGTATTTGATATGTACAGTTTTTTCTTCACGTAAAGAGTTATTTATGATATTGTTTCTTATGTATAACAAAAGAATTTCCGCTTTCAGGATTGCATTGAATATTATTTAATATCTGTCTTATCTGAATCAAGTAGAATTTAGTTAAACATAAAATTAATCAAAAGATTTCGATAGGGACCTCTATTACTATCTGAAGAACATTAATCATTTTTGACAACTCAACATTAATCATTAATAGAACACATTCTTGATTCACTCAACTTGCAAAACAAGTAAAACCATTAAAAAAGCAGGTACATTTTTGAGCCACAACTAATTTTAGTTGTTGCAATCTGTAATAATAATAAAATACGATTTAAATTACATCAATTATTAATTTTGAAATAATTTTCATTGTATGGACGACCAAATAAGACCAAAAACTAAAAATAAATAATAAATAAAAAAATTAAAAGAAACATTGAAAGGTATACAATAACAATTATTTTTACCTGCAGGTGAAATGGTAGGTGTATATTGATGAATTTAAAATTATATGTTTCAAAATTTTATATTCTATTATCAGTTGCAAAAGCTTTAAAAACAGTTCTGCTTGGTTTAAAACTACTAAAACCAGCAACAATGTCCCTATTAACTTATTTTCAACAAAATATTTCTTAATATCACTCCGATTACATAAAGAAAGCAACATGAATGATACGAAATATTAATCCATTTCAATATACAACTAAAACCTTCCTCCATATCTTATTTTAATTAGAAATTCCATGCGAGGTATATACGCTTGAGGTTGTAAAGATTTTATTTGAATACACTGCAATTTACAACGCCCTAATTGCTATGAATTACGTAAAAATTAATTCCTAACGAATTAGGTAAAAATATGATGAAAGAAAGATTGCCTTGCTCATACAATGAGCTACGAAAATATCCGCACCGAATACGTGATATGAAAATGCCTTACGTAATAATTACTTTCAAGAAGAAAGTCATATGGTATAGATCACCTGTTAGATGAAGTTAATCAACGCAGTACTGTGTAGTTTGTAAATATAAAAAAAATGTATATGTAAATTCATGTCTACATATTTATTTTTGATTGTATAAGTGAAATTAGCTACCTGTCTATATTCAAGCAAAAAAAGTAGATACTACTATACCCATTAGTTCGTTTTCCTTTTATTATATTCAAGAAATACGTTACCTGGTTCTAGATTCGAGGTATATACTAGAAAAAAAAGTTTAATCGCCTCATATCTGAGTTGTTTTAAAACGTATATGGATTGCTATCACTTTTATAAATCTAACTGCAAGAATAGAATAGAAAGTAGAACGGGGAATGAACAGTATCCGTGTTTATTATATTGACCAACGCGATGGAGCTGAATATCCAATGATTTTAAGCTTGCTGGGAAAGGGCCTGCGTAGTTTTAATCAGTAGGACTCTAGAAAAAATACAATCTGGTTTAGTTGTGCACGTTATTGTAGAAGCTGAAACATTAGTTCGATGGCGGAATTAGAAAAGTAACTGAACAACTAGTTGTCGAGATATTTAAAAATAAATACCTTTTCTTAATGAAACACCCCTTATTTCGCAAAAACGATCAATCTACAAGGACAAGCGTGTATAGCCAATAGAAGTGGGCCTGGAATTCATATCGCCTACGCACGCGATACTCTACTTCGTAAATGTCGCACTTGACACATTTAAACATTTTCTTTTTACGAGTTCTTAGAGAGAACAATAGGTCATAATCGTAGCAGGCACCTTTTCATGTCAATTGGTAACCCTGAGGTGGATATTATTGTTTTGTGACGATGCTCTTAGCAAGAAATGATTTGCGGTGAATGTGCTTATAAGAGAGTATAAGAGGAGGAGTTTGGATAATCTAGATCGCAATTTATTTTTAAAAAAATGTATATTAAGGCTTTAAATTCGGCGATAGGGCAAATAAAATATTTTGTTTAAATTTTTGGACAACATGGAATGCATAAATATTTTTCTTGAATAGAATGCAGTTCTGTTGGCAATGAGACATTTGCTTCCAAAAACTGGTAACAGCTTTTTTAATTTTGCTAAAATTGCGAAATCGAGATATCTTTTAATAATACTTCAGAATTGGAATTACTACGATCTAGCAACAGTTTTATACCAAAATATTCTCACAATACAGTTTGCCGGTCTTCACTTTCAGTAGTTTCTTCTTAGATTCTTCTTTCTACTTGATTCGAGCTGTTGAATGGCACCATTTACAAAATTATTTGCTATAACTAATAACTAGAATTGTTGTTTGGGCTATTTCCATCGTTTATTGAACATATGCAGACCGACGTTTCGGCAATTCGACTGATGTCATCTTCAGAGTAGCTCTGAGAAGGGCTGTTACTTGCCAGATCAATCATACGTTCGATGATTTTTTGTCTGACGTATTTGTCTTCCCTATTTTTTTATTAGTAACACTTGAAGAGATCAAACTCGACTTATTTCTCCTCGATATTTGCTTTTTATCATGGCCACAGTTGAAAATCCAGTTTCACATAAATAAGTTGTCGCAAAAGGAATGCAGGGCCCTTGCAGCTTTTGAACTCAAAATTAGATATTCATTTTTGATTGATGGTCAAAACCCCACTAAATCGAATTCTGATCTTTGCTATATTTACACTGATCCGCTTACTTTAGTTACGAATACACTTTTCCTTCGCTTCGATTGGTAGTGACTGTTTTTCATTATCTTTAGTTTTTCTAAAACAATATCTTGGTACTGTTTGGTTTAGATTAGTATATATATATGAATATGAATTGTTGTTTACTTGCTGTCGTGTATCTTAGTAATTTCCTTGCGCAAACTTCTCGACACTCCCTTCCCCGAAGTATTTTGCAAACTAGTCGGTGAGCTTTGAAAGACGTTCCTTGAAAAAGGACAGCAAGTGTTATGAAATAGCGACTTTATTATAAGCCGCATATTTGTGCAATTGAGGGAAAGAATGTTAACCCTCATCCTCATTGGTCTTTCTTATCCCCAACTGCAGCTTTTCCCTACACGTCGCAATCTTCTCTAAAAGTTTCAAAATGCTCTTGCAGGCGCAGATTCAAGACATTTAGCTTGTCAAATATATCCTAGAAATATGCTAATTTCAACAAAAACTCGGGTTCGCCAAAGCGCCTGAATTGACTTGACATGAATGCACGGAGTAAGATGTTGCCAAGTGAAAGCCATCGTCGGCTCTCATGTATACATTGTTTGATACTGAGGCTTGTTTGGTAAACACATTTTGTTTGCTTTTGTAAATCTTGCAGTTTCCTACTAAAGAATTCGCAACCATGTTAGAGTAATTGCTCTCGAGATGCCGCATTAGCTTACCTGATAGCTTTCGCTTGGGCGCTACAACTTTTAAACAGAATACACACTAGGGTCTCTTTTCATTGTTCACTTCTACTGAAGCAAAACCAAAATTCAACCAGTTATTATCGTTTATGTAGTTAAGATATTTTCGTTTCTTTGCTAACCTATTACTTGATGAACTGTCGACTTGCTTATTTAATAAAAACCTTTCCATTTTTCTACAACTTTACGAAAACGCTAAGCGACACACTGAAACAAAACAGGCGCTCCCCTGGTAGCGAGAGTTTTAAAATCGTTTACTGTTCTTTTCAAAAGATGTTCACTCTTCCATTGTTATTTAGGAACTCAATTGGTTCGCGATATTTTCGGTTTTTTTATAACCATCCTCCTCCAGTTTCTTCCTACCTGAAACAAACCTGGGGAACAAATGGAACTATTTAAGGCAACTTTAGCATAACGATACTCTCTCTCAGGTTACAGTTTCCTAAGATCTCAGTAGCCGTTCAATTTGTTGATCGTTTCAGAGGCTTTCTACACGATCACCGTTTGCATGGCCGAGCTATTGCTGGAGTTAGCCCTCTCAAAGAATTTCCTGTTCAATCTGTCCAGGAACTCCTTCAGGCCGTCTTGGCTTGAGAGGGCCTTCACTGCAGCGAGCGTGGTGATGTGCGGGATGTTCTAACCATAGGCAACGATTTTGGACTCGTGCAAGGAGTTCACGCGGAGATGGCATAGGTCAAAATCAGGCTTTATACGTATCTCTTATATTATTATACCCATCTTTGGAATAGGCAGGCGGTTGGATAGGGTAGGGTATAAGTGTCTCATTCTCCCGACCGCCCTGCTCCAGGCTCTTACGATATGCTCGGAGGAGGTGACTGAACTGATTCATCCGTAGATATTTCTCGGGTTTCTGTTCTCATCCTACTGCAGATTATTTCTCCCTTGCTAGAAGCTTCTGGTCCTCTTCTTAGGTCCTCGAAGTCTTCAGCCTGTACTTCCTGACTAACTAAATTGGTTCGCTGAAGTGGTGCCGTATTCATGCTGACTGCCCCACCTACACAGAACTTTCGACAATGTTCGATAGTATGGTATATAACTCTACTAGAAAATTCTATAAACTTGACGAAAGTTTCATATTTTTCTGGAATATCTATTTCCCCGCGCATCGGCGTTATGATCAGTAATAGTGATAATAATATCAATACAACCACAAACAATATCACACAAAAGAACCGCTCACATAAATACTGTTAATTGTAATACAACTGGTGTTAGTACACGCTCAGTAAGGTGAAAGCTAAAACAGGCTAAAAGTAAATATCTATATAAAAAATACAGATATCTAACAGGGATAAGCGTATACGTGTCAAAGAAATGATTTATTGCATTCTATTTCAGACACAACCCAATACAGGCCAGCGTTTTACGAATAGGAGACGACGACGCGCTAATAAAATCACACTTCAATTTCTCAGAACCCACGGTCTTCTTTTTCCATGCATTTTTCGAATCGTCCACATCCACGACAGCTACAGTGATTAGGACAGGTAAAAAATTGAATGTTGCCTCTTAAACCCAACTTTCTGTTAATCTACCAACTCAAATAGCTTACCTCCAGCGAAAAGATCACAATATAATTCTGTTAAATGCCCCCCGTATGGAAGCCGGTCCATGGTATCTAACCGCCGCTAGGAACACCAGAGTCGTCGGCGAATATTCAGCAAAATTTATCGATTTTCTAGTCACCAGAGGTTTGCATCTACCTTCCCTGCATCTAATCGGTTTAAGTTTAGGCGCCCAGATGGCCGGAGTCACCGGACAAAACGTGCGAAGCGGAAGAATTAGCCGTATTACAGGTTTAGATCCGGCAGGGCCTCTTTTCACAAAATGGCCAAAGAGTTTGAAGTTGGACAGTGGCGACGCCGAGTTTGTGGACGTTATCCATACTGACGCTGGTATTTTCGGTTATCCCAGAGCGATTGGACACGTTGATTTTTGGCCTAATGGCGGGATTTCTCCGCAACCAGGTTGTACGCCGCAAGAGGTCAAAAAAAGGAACCCTGACGCCATTGTGGAAACCGGTAAATTTTATTAGTGGCCTAGTTTGTGGTTAAATAATCTAGGATTTTTTTCCTCTTGGTTTGGTAAGTCTTTTGCAGCCACTGGAGGTCGTACCAATTTTATGCCGAATCTGTAATCAAAGAATACAGCTTCCTAGCCATCAATTGTAAGAATTGGAAGCATTTCAGAACCGGTCAATGTGATCCTGAGCAAGTTCCAGTTAGTATGGGCTTCCTAGTGCATCCGCAGTGAGTATTTATTTAATTTATTTTGTACGATTAAGAACCTAGATTATCATAGAGATACCTTTTCTTTGCCTTACAGCGCTAGAGGAAATTACTATCTAACAACAAGAAGTGAGTCACCATTTTCCTTCTAACAGTTGAGAAAGGGATTCCTTTAAAAGAAATGCCAAATGAAAAAGGTGTGATTTGGTTCTAAAGATAAAAGTTATAAGGTTATGGTGTAGTTTTTTCTTTAATTTGCAATGTTATATAGTTCCTAATGTGGAGGGAGGCTGTTTTTGGAATTTGGGGTGATGAGATTTTGAATACCCGATTTTTTGTTTGATGTACACGGTATATATATTTTTCCATTTTTGTATCATAATTATGGTTAGTCTTTTTATATAGTTTATGTTATATTTTGTAATTGTGAATACTATATGTATCTGTTTTATATTTTCTATGAAAATAAGACGTTTTTTGTAAAAATATATGTGTAAAATATATGAAGTTGCTGTTTTTATTAACCATTTTGAAGACATTGATTTCAATATTATTATTATTACTGATTATAACTAGAGAATCAAACCAAATTCCTTCTTTCTGTTTTAACATTGCTGAATGCATATTGTATAAAATTTATCTTCTTTATTTTACATTAAACCATCCCGTACATCTTCAATATCATTTCCAATACCCAATAATGATCTTATTCCCTGTGACCTCAAATAGTGCGGTAATTAACTGATAATTCTCTCATACAACATCAGAAGCGCGACCTACAGTATCTACCAGGCATCTACAATAAATACACGCACTCTTGTAAAAATTCTTTTTCAAGGCTAGTGGAATTTTGAGAATACTGTCTACTAACTGTAATGCATCCTCTTAACTTATACTTACTACTGGTTATAATTCTTCAATATTTGGAAAACAGTGAATCACGTGGGTAATTGACAATGTCAGGTTCATGACAAGGCCAACAAGAGACAATCCCGGAAACTCAAAAAAATTATTCGTGCGAAAAAATACTCAGAACGAATGAAATGAACTCGTTAACGGCAGAGAAAAAGTTTTACGACAAAAATTGTTTATTTAAATGAGTTTTATTAAGCAGACAAGAAAAAATCAACATTTTGATATATTTTTTAGCTAAAGTTCATCATCCTCGGGATTAAATGTAATATAATATATTATAAATGTAATTCGTTTGCTGATGGTAACGTACGAAGTTGCCAATAGCAATAATAGGATACCTACCAACACTAACTAAATCGAATTACATGACATAGTAAAAGATTGCTCAAAGAGAAGTAGCGTTTTCACCGGAAACTGATACATCCCTAGAATGTTTGCAACCCTATAGAGCACATTCCGTAGATAAAGTATATACGCTCTCACTGGAACTGCAGATGAAGAAAAAGAGCGTGTGTGAAAAGTATTGCAACTTTAGAATGCAAAACCAACCCTACTACTTGCATTGAATATCGTCCAGCAAAGCTCCGCAAAGAGTCTTCTATGCAGCAATGGTATACGTAAATGGTGAAGTAATATGTTTGTATGATTTGTTAGTATTATAACTAGAGACCGGATTATATGCAAAGTGCATATATTTTATCTTTTGCATATCTTTAATTATAGTCTATATGCAGATGTATTACACTAATTGAAGTTAATTATTTAGGCATTTCTACGCATATTTATACAAAAGTTGCATATATTGCATATTTAGGCTTTTCTTTATCCTTTCTATTAGTAAAAATTCCTAGTAATTGCTAATATAGATCCACAACGGATAATTCTCAGTACGATAAATCTTTTACATTGGTTTCTCTTATACTTTTTTCCAAGAACTGCACGTGTCTAATTCCACCTAGTAGAAGAGATACGGTAAACACGTTTTATTATTATTAATTCCCAAATAAACTATTCGTTCATTGAATATCTTTGAGCGAAACAGCATGTAATTGTGTTACGTTTTTAAATACTGTGCGTACATACAATGAGTATAGCTAAAAAAAATTCTTTATGGATTAAGCCGTATCCTGAACTAGTAAAGGATGGCGACAAAATATTTTATCGAACCTGCAGTAAACTGGTAAGTTTAATTTTACTAAAAGCTTTACAATTGTTTTTAAATTCTTTAACTTTTGATATAAAATGACAATTGTTGTTATAGATGTCTTGTAAGACAAAATACCTGGTTGATCAACGCGCTAAAACTCCATCACATATAGGAAAATGTGAAAAACTAAAGCGATCCGCATATGTACAGCAATCTATATATCAATGTGTAGCATCAAGTTCGCGAAACTCAGAACAACAAGAATATAATACGGATCTGTTTAGCGCATTAATTTCGTCTAACATACCATTAACCAGATTAAACAATGTTAATTTGAAATCATTTCTGCAAAAATATTACAAACATAATATACCTGACGAAAGTACCTTACGAAAAAATTATGTCACATCTTGTTACCAGCTAACAATGGCAGAACTTCAACAATTAGTAGGGAGTAATTTTATTTATATAATGGTAGGTGAAAGTACAGATAAGTGTGGCCGTTATATTGCCCATTTGTTAATAGGAATTCTTCATGAAGATATTGTAGGTAAATCATATTTACTTTATTTAAGAACTTCAAAAAACAAATAATGTGACAATTGCCCAATTCGTTCAAAAAGGTTTATTAAATTTCTTTTTACCTGGAAGTATACCTTGTGAAAAAATTTTGCTAATGTTGTCCGACGCCGCACCATATATGATAAAAGCCGCCCATAATTTAAAATTTTTTTATACTAACATTGTTCATACTACTTGTTTAGCTCATGGGTTCAATCGTGTAGCCGAAGATATTAGGAATCCATTTCCTTTGATTAATGATTTAATTGGCAATGTCAAAAAAGTATTTTTAAAAGCACCTTTATGAATCAAATTTTATAAGGAGCGACTTCCCGGTGTTAAATTGCCTCCTGAACCGATTATTACGAGATTGGGTACATGATTAGACGCTGCAATTTTTTACGCCGATAATTTTGAAGGAGTACAAAATATAATTCTTGAAATCACTGCTGACTGCATTGCTCTAGATAACGGTAAAAAGATAGTAACATCAACAGAATTGCGACAAAACCTTTTGTACATTAAATCAAATTATAGTTTTGTTTCAAGTTCCATTCGTAAACTAGAAACGAAAGGGATCTCGCTCTCGGAATCAGTCGAAATAGTAGACGAATTTGATATGCTATGTAAGAAGGTTAAAGATGCAATAGGTAATTCTATATACGATAAATTTAAAAAAGTGATAAATAAAAATGGGGGTATTTGAAATTGAAGAAAGTTAAGAAAATTTTGGAAGGTGAAAAGTAAACGATTTCGACTTTAATTTTAGTTTAGAATGTATCGTAAAGTTAAAAAATGCACCAATTACATCTGTGGATATTGAAAGAAGCTTTTCTATTGTGAAACATTCTGATAGAAGACAAAACTTTCTTTTACACAATTTTGAAAAACATTTAATTAAAAATTGATTTAGAAATATGTGGTAAAAAAATTTTGTGCAATAAAGTTAATGTTTAAATTTCTGCTCTTATTTATTTTATATAAAAATGTTGCATATTGTCGTAATTTTTTTGCATATATGCCCTAGGTTTGTGCATATTTTCTCAGAAATCGATGCATATATATGCGCATATATTCCAGTTTTTCTTTGTATATAATCCGGTTTCTAATTATAAAAAGCAATAAACAGAGGTGGTACGCAACATGAAAAGTTGCTAAGTATTTCTCAATTCGTATACAAATATAAATAGTATTGTTTCGCGTGTCATTATTCATGATGTGGACGTCCAACGATGGGAATTATAAGCTAACACAGACATTGGTTTAAAGAATTTTGAAGAATTACCACACCACATTACCGTAAATAAATTTATTGTGCGATCATCTGGTTTAAACTCGACAAAAGATCATATAGGGCAGGTTGGGATAGATAATACATTCAATGGCAATGAAAATAGTTACTACATTCCGGCCGCACTTTGTCTGGGGAACAATAAAAATTCTTACAGCAGCTGCGCAATTTACATCCGCAACTGCGCATACTTATAGCATACTCCCAATATGATCAGCTTCAGGAAAACTGTTCTCACCTCTGTTTGTTGTTCTCAAAGAGAAAAGTGTTAGTCACAGTCTTTGTTTCGACCTTGGAATGTTCATTTAATAGCATCCACATCTGGGAAATTAACAAAAGAACTATTTTATTAATGGTTAACCGAGGTTTTATTTACCAAATGTGGAAGCTCACAACATTTTGTTCTTGGACTCTTCGCCTTGCTACATTAAAAAACAGTATACCATCCGACAAGCATGTGAACATTAACGATACCGAAGAAAAGTACAACAATGATACAACGTCTAGATGTATATGATTTTGGCTTATAAAATAACTTTGTAGGAAGATTTTCTAATCTTGTACTACCGGATGATTACAATATTGTATTATATGAACGCAATAACATTATTAAATTACAATCTCTTATTCATAATCAACTTTCGATGCCAAAATATGACAACAGCGGAAGCGTTGACCAAAGATCGAATAAATTTGAAAATCCAGTAAATTTTGCTTTCACACAACAAAATTTTGTGCATTCTCCTCGTTGCTCTATATGTGCTAGCGACATCATCACATGATGTGCATACTGTAATAATTTCCTATATTTTCAATATCTTTTGGAAAATAAAAATCTGTTAACTAAGACCTGACACTTGCTTTTAACTAATATAGGTACGCTAATGCCAAATATGAAAGCCCTTTTCTCCTATAACGTCGCGTTTTTCTCTACGGCATTTCTTGTTTGCCGAAATTGGGTCTTATGAAGTTAATGTTAAAGCACTGGATTTGCAAGGGGACTATTTCAAGTATATACATATGTCAGAAGTGTCCACGACTAAGTTACGAAAAGAAGCTGGGGTATTTGATAGACCTCAAATTGGAACTTTAATGACCGATCTAAATTTCATCAACTCGATGAACCAAGCTGGGAAAGAAGCCTGGACTTCCAACACTTCTTTTGGAAACAAGAAAGCCTCTGATTACAAAGATCTAGTGAAATCAATGCTTCAAAAACTTCGTCACCTAGGCTATAATATGAATATAAAGCTTTATTTCCTTCATAGTCATCCTGATAGGTTTCCCGAAAATGTAGGTGCGGTCAGCGATGGACAAGAGAAGAGATTTAATCAAGATTTAAAAACCGTGGAAGCTCGGCACCAAGGAAGATGAGGTCCTCATTTGATGGCCGACTACGGTTGGAGTGTTCAAAGAGTCTGCCAAACCGAAATACACATCAGAAACTGCAGCAAACGAAAATTTATTCCCTGATTGTTGTTTGTCTTCTTACAAGTACTCTTATAACTTTTTAATGATTATTAAAACACATAAGGCAAAATTATTTATAATATAATTATAATAAAAATTATTTATAATATAGTTATCAATAAGAATATTGGTGGTAGATAAAGTTAAGGTCAACACAACCAATCCCTATTGCCTATTGTTGATCCCAAACATATTCACATATCTAAAAAAATATGTGTGTAAAAGTGTTGATAAATTTAACTGTAACTATACTTCATTCACGTTAAGAATGCAGTAGGTAGCGCTACTATCGGCGGCTGTATTACACTGGTGAAATTTAATGGAACTGTCAAATAACAACATCGTAAACATAAAAGCTTGGTTATTAAAATCTTGTATAATAAATAGTAAAGTTTTTCATATTTTATGTGCAAAACATTATGGTTATATGACCTGGTAAAATAATACCGCAACAATAAAGTAAATGTAACATCAATTGCAATATAAATGTATCCTTCGGTTGTTTCATTTACCGAAATAGTTGGAACTTATTTAATTATGTTAAAAAGTAAATGAGATTGCATTTAGGGTTAATCGAAAGGAACATAAATGTCATATGACAAGCTTTAAAATAACAATATTACCATGGATAAACTTGAATCGAAAATATAACTTCGACATGAATGGTTGTATACATAGTGTTATACCAAGTCATTTATCATGAAGTAAATCTCTCCGTTGGTAATCTCCATCAATTTTAAAAGAGAAAGTTTCAATGGTATGATTGAAACTAAGCAATTCAATATGTATGAGATAAAGCCAAACGAGGAAGAATGTTGCTGATTATGGGTTCAAAGGGACTGTATCCAAGTCCATCGAATGGCTTCAAAATATATGCCAACATACAAGATCCTTAAATCTTGCATAGAGTTTGGTTATTGTCAATGGTGAAGTTAGATGAGTTGTTTGGTGAAAAAGAAAACAGCAGTGCAAGTATATTTGTCGACTGTACCCCGACTGCAGTAAAACCAGTGTACATTTTCAACGACAGTACAGTCACTAAATAATTGCATGCATATTAATGACAATATAATAAAATAAAAAAATACAATAAAATATCAAATATATTCATTAATTATAAAAATCTCTTAAATGCACATATTACAAATTTATATAATTCTCTTCATATCTGCAATAAATTTAATAAAAAAGATTTCTTTACTGTTAGCATTTTATTTATAAAATAACAAATGAAATAAACATATGAATTTGATTTATAAATCAAAGGGTAGAGTGAAAAAGGTGAACAAATAATTTCAATTTATTTAATTTTCTAATGCTAGTTAAATATCGACGTCTCCATAGCAGAATGTCTTGTTCCATTAGCACACAGTTTTGATTCCTTTTTAACCACTTGAATCCTATTTTTTTAATTTTCCATAATGCGTGTTTCAACTAGGGCAAATTGTCATCTGCAGTACTAAACTGCAAAAGATTAATAAGTTGGTTTAAATCGAAGGTCAAAATGTATTATATTTACATTTGATAATTTTGTACTTGTAGGCAATTCATTTCTTAAAATGAATGACTGGACATATCCCCTTATTATAGATTTTGGAGCTTCGTCTAAGTGATATTGTTTCACGAAGGCGTTTCTTAGGGGGCGAGCAAATTCCTCTTGTAGTAATCTCTTTGGCATTACTTTCATACTGTTCTTTCACTTAAACCAAGTCGTGTTGCAGTCAATTTATCAGACCTTGACTTGCAATTTTCTTGCTTCAGTTTGCAGATGTAAATTGTAAGCTATTAGCCTCTGCCTACTGCCAATATGTTTCCCTTGAGGGTTTTTCGATGGTCCTGCAACTAGATGTACTACTGCTTCCGCAGGCATACAAAATCAAAGCTGTAATTTTGTAATAGTAGAGTAAAAATTATTTTGTTTGTATAATTAATTGTGTAGTACCTCGAATTATTAAATTATGAGATAAAAGAACTCTGAAAAGAATTATTTTTGCCACAACTTGTTTATAAAGATAAAATACCATGAAATACTACAGAAAACAACGGCAACAAAATCGTAAGTAAATTTGACAACTGACAGAAATTTCATATAAAGAAATTGCATGAATTTTTCCAGTGTGAACATGCCTCGCCCATTAGCCAATGGCAAGCCCGTATTTTAAGGCCTATCTATTCCAAGTCATGGAGTATAGTACATATTTATATGTGACATACTTCTTTACAAAATTTCACCGTTTGTCAAGTTTCTGGGTTCAAAATCGTGCTTTAGAAGATATTTAAAAATATCTTGCTAAGAAATATGAGAGTGGATTCCCTATGACAGTACCAAAACTTTGTTTGTGGAATTTATTGTTAAACGAAAACGTATTTTGATCTATGCATACTTTGATTAACTTAATATATTCTTCAATTTTATCTGAAGGAATCGAAATGAATTGTAGTAGTAGTCTGAGAATGTGAAGCATAATATCTGAGGGAACATTTGGAAAGAATGACATATCAAATATAAGTTTGGTTGTAAATGTATTTAGAATAAATTTTGAAATTAGTTGAATGGTGTTTCGAATAGAGAAGTTCATTTGATACTTTAGTTGCTGGAATTCATTAATTAATCATTTTCCAAGTTCATATGTGGATGAGTTACCATTAGAAACTATCGGCCGATATAAATTCCCGAGTTTGTATATTTTTGGTAACTAATCTAAATATGGCAATTTTTACTTATTTCTTCTATATCACATGCATTCAAGGTTCAATTAACGTTTGTCACGTAACTATTCGGAGAATCTATGTTTAATTGCACACAAGGCTCAATTACTAACATTTGTTGCTTTACTTATTTCTAGTTAACTTTAGATTGCACAGCCTTCCCTTTTTTCTAGAAAAAAACTTTCCCCACACAGGTAACGTCCCTGTAATATAGTGACATAACGGTCTCTCAACGTGCGGACATTCATTGTCAATTTTTTGAAGTCAAATTTGACATTTCGTTTGACCGTTTGTTAAATGGGGGTGGACTCAAAATTGGGACTGCGGATCTTCAAACGGGTGCCGGGGACGACAATATGACTTCAAATTTTGGAACAAGTAAGCCACATTCGATATAAAGCTTTCTCTTTCGTCCCATTCACCACGAAGCATATCCAGGTTTTTCCACTGTTTACCTATAAAAGCGCCATTTTCTCTTTCACAGAATACAAAGTGATACAGAAAATTGGCGAGGGTTCGTTTTCGGAGGTGTTAAAGTGTGAGGATAAGGTGACGGGAATGCTATACGCCGCGAAGAAATTGAAGAAAACGTTTAAATCGTAAGTAAGACTGTTTTATACGAGTACAAAATCGGTTGATCTGGTTAATTTGGGATAATTGGTGAGTTTAACATGCGCCAGCTTTAGTTAGGTTACTCAAGAAATAGGGCATCAAAAGCAGCAGTTATCCAAAAGAATAGAATGCTACTTTCAAAACAATGGGTAACGTTTTTAGCCAAACTGTTTGTAAGTTGCTACTAATAAATAGAGACTACTGATTTTAGATTTGGTCTATACCGGACGTAAATATTTTTTCTAAATATTTGCCAATTGATATTATAACTCCATAAAATAATCCCTACTTTAAAAATAGGATTTTTACGTTAAACGTAACATTGCACACGGCATATATATGATTTCTTCTTTTAACGAAGATTCCATCTCGTCAAAGATGCTTAAAATTTACTTCCAACAAAATATCCTGCACATTACGGAAACGCATCATCCTTTATTTTATCGAAAGACAACCGTGGACAGAGGAAGAGTTATCATAGTCGCCTTAGAATTACGGAAGCTTAAAAGAAATTGCAAAATTTGAAGATCGATTACTACGACTTTTCCCTTTAAGTCAAATTTAAACGTACCAAAAGAACTACTGATGAATAGTATACTGCGACAGGTGGACCAACTTCCATACCATATCTTGCCATCTATTAATTATGATTCCATTATTGAACCGTTGAAAACAAATCTATCAAAACATAACGATACTTTGGATATCCTAATAATTGTCTCTGCAGATTTGCCAGCTTTACATTCAAGTCATATATCCACCTAGTGAATCACATTTCAGCCAAATTCATATTTGATCATTGACACGTTGGTGATGCCCCTTTTATTTTTCAATTTGCCTTTCAAACCCATTCTTGTAGTAATAATTAAAACTTCAAAATTTAATTAAGAATCTCAATAGAGTTGTAGGGGCAAAGTTTGTCATATTAATATAATATGGGGATGGAGGTCCACTGCCTTGTGCGCTTGGCTATCAGTCTTGAGGTCCCGGATTTGAACCCCCAGGGGTGTTTCTCAGGGTTGATGTTTTTCTGTAATTTTCCTCACTCCATGGCGAATGCTGAAAACGACTATCTTAAGACGTTCCACGGACGCAGGCAAAATTCATAGTGGACCGATGCCCCTTTGACGAAAGCTGTTGGGGGATGCGAAGGCATGAATTATTATTATTAATAATAATAGATTAATTCAAGTTAATCCTTTTATTATCATAAGAGATCATTCTTACAATGGGGCAGCTCCTAGTTCTATTAATAGCGTTGAATTAGAAATTAATATAAAATAAAGTATTGAATTTATATTATATTATTTATTGTTATAATAATACTAAATAGCAAAAAAGAAGATGCTAAAGTTTGCTTAGTACTGGGTGTTTCAAAAGCCATTTTCAATTTGTTTTGTTCATTGTGCGAACAGAATAGTTTAGTGGGGAGTAGGGGTATGACTATTGCAAACCGCATCCTTAGAAATTCGCTATGAAGCGTTTTACGAGGACGGAGCGTATGTACTGTGTGCGCGAGTTTTACAAAAACTTCTGAAATGAGCCGCATTTTCACCTTAATGACCATGTAAACAGGCAAAACTATCGTTATTGGAATTCAAAAAATCCAAAACAGAAGCACGAAAGGCCATTTTATTTGCTGAAAGTTACTGTTTAGGCTGCAATGTCGACGCAAGGAATTATCAGTAGGGTTGGCCAAATCTTCGGCGCGCCAGCTCCAAACTTACCCGCACGCACGACCATTACGAAAATTGACCAAGTACGTTGAAACAATCTTTGAAGAACATTTTAATAGTTTAGCTATATATATTTCATGCGGAATAGTAATATGTAATTGCAAAATAGGGTTAGGGTTAGAATTACCCAAATGTTTCAGTTCGATAAAATCTAGTTAAGCTAGAGAGTGCGAGAACCTTTTTCTATATGTAAAGATGTTCAATTGTTTTTCATAAAACAGAAGTTTGGCCCTTTTGTTTTGCAAATTTATTTGTCTATTAATTTTAACGGAATACAGGTTCCCCTACCTACATCGAATTCATAAATGCTTACCTTCTCTATAGTTGTTGGTGAATCCAACAAAGCAAATTAGAGAGGGTCACGAACAGTTTGAAGCATCAGGTATGTTTCTACATTTGTGTCGGCGAAGTTGGTTCGCATTTGAGAAAAAATGTTCTTGTATCTTGAGAAAAATCGTTGTACAGATTTGCAGATGCACCACGACAAATTTGCTTTAATGTTATAAACTCGAAATCTTTATTCAAAACACTTTCAAACTTTTCTATATCAAGATTGTTTTTATCGTCTGTTATAGCGTGCGGTAATATACTCACTTCCTCTTCTATTTGCGCTGATTCCACTAACTGCGGCACTGTATTTTGCAATTTCTCACTTCCATTCACTGATCCTATATAATTATCGTAACTAGTTTCTAAATCTCTTTCAAAGGAAAGATTTTGAAATAGTTTCTGGGTCTCCTTATTGACTGCAACTTCGTCGGCATTGAACTTTAGAATGAGAGAGTTTATTTCATGGAGAGGCTTACAATAATAAAAGGCCGCATTTAACCATGTTCCCCGACGTATAAATGCTGTGAAATGCTGGAATACGTTCCGGAGGTTTCAGAAAGCCTTTTTTTATATCTGCTATGAATGCATTTACCTCTGGATAACATAGTTGAATAGTTTCTACCACCAGATGTAAAGCATGCACTTTACACGTAATATGTAAAAGTCTGTTCTCGAAGAGGATGGCCTACTAAGCGCATAGTCGCTGCACTATCACTCATGGACATCAATAGTTGACTACGTGAAACTTGAAATGTTTTCAACGTATCTAGCATTACCCTGGTATTTGTTTCGCCAGTACACTTGCGTAGTCTCTTGCTAGCTAATAGTATTGCAAACGTCGGTTTCAGAGATTCTAGTACACGCACTATAACATTTACAATTGAGTTTTTTTACCATCTGTAGTCTCGCCCATACATAACCACAACTGTTTATCTTGTAATTCAGCTTTAGTTCTGTTTTCGACATTTTCACGGGACGTTGAAAGAATATTCGAAGAGAAATGGCTATTACGAATATGTACCGAGCAGTTCTCAAAAATTTTGGAAGAAAGCCAATAAAATAACGGAATAAGTTTAGAAGACATAATTTTTAAGAAAAAAATCTCAAAGTCTGTATTTTAATATCATATAAACATTTACTTCTTAAACCTGGTCATTATTTTATTATATTCTTCTTATTATCCTATTCGTGAATGCGATGAAATAAAAATAGGTGTTCCAATTAACGGTCTTGAAATTAAAAAGAAAAGGGTTGGGATCCCGTAGACGGGGTGTGATCTCATTAATTTTTGGTTTATTTATACGTTAATACCGCAATGAAAAATATTCATTAATATTGAAATTTCTGTAGGAAAAAAATTGGAGTTTTTAAATTTTTATATGAAAAATAAGTTTTTTTTGAAACACTGAACACTTGAAGATATAAGAAATGCAAATACTTTTTTAAATAGCTCATAAAATTAGATATGAAAATATTTTTTACGTTTAAAATTTCAATATCAAAAAATTGTTTGGAGGGGCTGTTTGGAAATTATATAAAAAAAATATTTATTTTAAGATTGAAATTTGCGCATAAAAAATTTAATTTGAACTTTTTTGTATATTGAAATTGGAACTTTTAAAGATTAAAGTTTACAATTTTTTATTTTTCAGAAGGAAATTATTAAAAGCTAATAATTGTACAAAAGTAATAAAAACTATACTATTATAATAAAGTACTTTAAATGTGTCATTATTAATCTTAATGATGAAATAGAAATAAGTGTTACAGCTGTCGGAGGAATAAAATGAAACTTTATAATAAATTTAAAAAAAAGGATGAGACCTTTACTGATAGCTTCATCAGCTTATTATTTTTTATATGAATGAATGTGAAAAATTCGCATTCTTTATTCAGACACTTCATGAATACTCTGTTTTTAATTTTAGTTACATAAATTATTTATAGATATAATATGGCTTGATAAATAATCTTTCCCTATGAAAATTATAGATTAGTAAATATGAACATAGATTTTTGAAGTCTAAAGACATAGTTTTAACCTATTTTTTATGGGTTCAATAATAAATAAATGAAAATTAAAAAAAAATTACTGCATTCTATAATGAAGTTAGAAAATTAATTTCTATAGAATTTTAATATAAATAAGGAAAATATGGTAAGATTGAAATCTATATTTGCGTAAAATTTTGGTTTTTTTTAAGATTTGCGTTTATGTTGAAAGTAAAAAGAAAGTGATGACTTTTATTAAAGCTGAAGATTTTAATGATTTTAGATTTATTGAATTAATTTTAAAAATGGCGTATTTAGGAGTCGTTAAATTAAACGAAATAAGATATTTATTAAATTATTAGTTTTAAATTGAAAAAAAAATATTGTGTATACTTTGAAAACCAAATTTCAATTTTTTTCTTTAAAACGATGAAGGATGAAAAAGAAGTTTTATGTTGTTTAAAATTTTAATGCTTCGTTAGAGTTCACTTGTTAGAATAGAGTAGATGAATTGGTATTTGGTGATTCTGTACAGGTGAAGAAAACCTGTAGGAATAAAATTACGATTACACTTTTACCATAATGATACGATCTCCACTGTTGTCATCTGGTGATATAGGAATGATATTTATACTACTAGTTTCTTCAGAATTTGCGATAATTTCACCTTCAAAATTAGTATCGAAAGATTCGGTTTCATTATCACTAAGTTCGCTTTCATCTTCAGATTTAGCGTGAGATTCATAATTCTCATCCTCAGATGTTATTATCACTAAATGGCTCGACTTCGTTTTCATGAAACATCGCGCCTCTTCTCATCTGTCGGGGACTTATCTGCAAACAATAGCGTCTGATGAGAGAACTTTAAACCTTTCTGAATATCTAACTGGACAAAGAGATCCCGTTTGGCTTTTTGCTGTTTAGTAGTGACTACTGTCCCGCAAAAGAAACCAGTCAGAACATTACTAAAACTTAAATATCTATAGTAGACATGTGAGTTTTAGTAAACTAATAATTAGACCAATAAACATTCTAAAAAAGGTGGTGGGTTGCATGTATCCCGATAGGCTCGTCTAAATCTGATTCCAATTGCTTTGTATGCTTTTTCCGTTATTTTTTGCGGTTCTTTTCAGGGTCTCGGACGTGATGACTTGCGCCGAGATCATTGCCATGCAAAAACTTTCCCGTCATCCCAACGTGCTGTGCATGATCGAGTACTTCTAGTAGGTAGGGTTGAACATGAGCAAAACGGTGAGTATTATTAACAAAAAACCGCTTCCGTAGCGATACCAACATGGGAAAGTTAACCTACGTTTTCGAATTGATGGATATGAGCATGTACGAATACATGAAGGTGAAGAAACGACCGATGCCGGAGATCCGGGTGAGAAGCTACCTCTACCAGATGCTGAAGGGCTTGGAACATCTTCACAAGAACGGCCTCTTCCATAGGGACATTAAACCTGAGAATATTCTAGTAAAAATCCCACCGCAAAGCCTTAATAGTCTAGCCACCAATCAAGTATTGTCTCCAGAGAATATTTCCAACGATCTCCTAGTGATATTGTTTTATATCTGTGCAGGCGGAGATCGTCAAGCTGGCGGATCTAGGATCGATACGCGGAATCTACAGCAGACCACCGTATACCGAGTATATCTCCACAAGATGGTATAGATCCCCAGAATGCTTGCTTACGGTAGGCTATTACGGTCCTAAAATGGACGTTTGGGCCGCTGGGTGCGTGTTTTACGAGATGCTGACGTAAGATTTATTTTGGGAGCGTAAAGATACGTTATTTGACCCGTTCTTATGTAGATTAAAGCCTCTCTTCCCGGGGACCAATGAGATCGATCAATTGGCCAAAATCCACGCCATCTTGGGCACGCCCAGTTCTCGGATGATCAGTAAATTAAAGAAAAAGTATAGCAATATCTTTATCCCTTCAAAGAGTCTAGCTGGATAAGTACAGTAAAGTAACCTCCGAAAGAGGTTGGTGAAGCAACCACTAAGGAAGAACATGAAATAGTTAGTTCTTCATTAGTGAATTCCATATTTTTCTATGTTCTAATGTTTGTTTCATTTTGAATATTATAATGGTTTCCCTTTCTTAAAGCAAATATACTATATGATATGAAAAATCACATCTCTTCTTGACGTTGCAATTTCCATTTCATGTAGTATAATTGTTTACAACGGAACGCAGATAAGTGCTACTCATGAATTGAAATGAAACTTTGTGGGTTTATAGACCTATTTAGTATACGAGGGCGACCTGAAATGTTTCCGGAATCGACGAGAGATGGCGCACGAAGATTGAAGTGGATTCATTGGTCGGCAAGGGCAACCTTTTTTATTGCAACTGTCAAAATTTTAAACATCGACTGTCACTAGTTGTTGTTTAAGAGTGTCTTTTGTGTAGCAAGTCAGGCGATTTCGCAAAAATTGATAAAATCAAATTTCGTGCAGTAACGGAACACTTCTGGATAGCTAGAAAAACGGATGCACTCCATCATGTTCGACCATCAGCTTCTGGGCCAGCAAGTTCAAACGTATCCGTACAAGCACAAATGACGAACCACGCAGTGAACGACCAAAAACCGCAACCAACGATGAAATGGGAGACAGGTACCGGGTAATCACCGGAGCAATAACGAAATCGGGTGACTGTTGCGGAAGAGTGTCTGGCCAGGATCCAACGCAATTCAAGGGATTTTTTCATGCGTTTCGTAACAGTGGATGTGACTTGGATCCACCACCACATACCGGAGACCAATGAACAATCGAAGCAGTGGACTTTTCGGGGCGAATCGGCTCCGAAGAAAGCCGGAAGGGTCATGGCGACCACTTTTTGGGATTCCCAAAATGTGATCCTCATCGACTATCTGCAGAAGAGCAGCACGATCACGGGGCAATACTACAGCGATTTAATGACCCGATTCGATGCAGTATTGAAGGAGAAACGGCATCGTTTGCAACGGAAAAAGTGCTTTTGTATCACGACAATGGACCGGTTCAATCATCCCGCATCGTTGTGTCCAAATTGAATGAGTTTCGCTACGAGTTAGTCTCTTATCCTCCATATTCACCGGACTTAGCCCCACCGACTTTTTCCTATTCCCAAACCTGAAAGAATCACTGGGAGGAAAGAAATTTGCCTCAAATAAGAAAGTCAGCGACGCTACATATTGCTATTTGGCAAATCTCGAAACATCCGTTGGAGCACCGTTTGAAAAAGTGTATTGATCTTCGAAGAGACTACATCGAAAAATAAGAATAAAAAGCCACACCAATACCGTGTTTTTTTTGTCGATTCCGGAAACATTTCAGGTCGCCCTCGTAAGAACCGTTCTAATTCCTAATAGATGAGAAGTTATTTTTCCTGACGTTGCGGTGAAAGTGTATACATTAATATGCTTTGACATCCAAAGCAACGTGTTGTTTCTTTTAACTCAAAAAGAGGAGATAATACACGTCCGTTTATTAAAACTATAACGATTGAATGTCTGTTTCCAATGTTTTTGTCCCCATGGCGGATAAAACTAAATAGAAACCGCTCTCATCTACAATATAAACGTTTTCCTGTCCTGCATCACTAACTTTCGCTTTAACTTGATTAGCAAATCTCTCAGCTACGGAGCGTAATTCCGGTAAGAGTATACCGTGTAGCAAACGCGAAACGTGCTGACCAATGACCTGCCTTAGAATCAATTTGCGAAGATCTGTACCACAAATCCATAATATTTCAGCTGTGTTCAGAACATTTTAAAATTTTGCAAAAACGTGCTGTAAACGCCAAATTAGATTAGAATAAATTTCTGTTACATCCATCTGCCATAATTTTCTACGTTCATATCTAAATGGT
This sequence comes from Trypoxylus dichotomus, assembly GCA_023509865.1. NCBI lineage: Eukaryota > Metazoa > Arthropoda > Insecta > Coleoptera > Scarabaeidae > Trypoxylus > Trypoxylus dichotomus. Next base: position 29,580,452 of record CM042081.1, read on the forward strand.
AATCACCAGATTTTACGGCGGATTTGAGAATCAATAGGGCGTTAGGGATAAGGCCCATGTTGCCTCCTGCATACTCTATTATTAGTCTGGGTCCTCCACATCTTGGAAGACGTAGGACTACTGTGAATCTAAGTCTCATCTATATATGCTATGGGTCGATTTGTCTCACGAAAATGTTTAATCTTTTGCAATTAATCAATTCTTAATGCTTGTATATCGAATCGATCGATAAATACTTTCCTATTATTCCTAATGATGTATTTGATCCTTTTCATTCCAACTCATCGCGCATCTTTTGGCGTAGAGCCAAAACCATAAATCGTCGCTCGTTTGTTCTATGAAAACCATAGATCATATCTCGTATTATTCGCGTTTGATATTTAGACAAACTTCTGACACTCTTTGTTCTTTGTTACTTCTTACCAGGACTTCTAATTTTTTTTTCATCACTATTTGATGTTGTATTTCCCTCTTGAATAATTCTTTCTATTGTTCGAACCGACACACCAGTTGCTTCATGAACACCTTTTATTTCACTTAATAACACTGATGTACTTTTATGTTTATAGAAATAATTGCAAACATTAAAAAGTGCTCGTGTTTGAACATATATCACTTTATGATCCCCTAGGAAAGACCTTATAATCCGCCACTGACAAATACGCACTGACTATTACTTCAATAAATGGGCGTGCGCGTTTTAAAAACGACTACGGCGCATCTCCACTGCTTGCCATTTAATTTAGCATTTACAGTAGTTTGAAATCTATCTAGCCATTCTAATCTATTACTCTCCCCTGGTTTCCCAGTGAAAGCCTGTAGCTAATTGTCCTTTTTTTCATACATGGAAAAGTCCACGGTGGCGATAAAGTTTTTCATGTAATTTATTAAATGATGATAAACAAAACAATGAAGTGACAACATTTAAATGATTAACCTAGATTAAATTTCAATAATATCCCATTGTAAATTTTTTGTTGTCGGTATATACTTTTTGTGGTACTGGTTTACATCCCTCAGACGTAACACCTGTAGATCTGAAGATATTTGTCTCTGCTCTTAAAGCACTGCTTATTAACCATTCATTTTTGCCACTTCAGCAGCTGTAATAAAGTGAAAGTTTTCAAAAATTTCATAAATATACGCGATGCAAAACAATATAGCAACATTGTGCATTACCATGAAAGAAAATTCGATTTATTGTACACTATCTCTTACCTGAAGACCCGTAATATCCTGGTTTTGTAATTACATATTCTATATTACATTCTACACATTTGCAACGACTTCCATCTGCTAATAACTTTAGATAGAATTTCAATAGAGCAGATTATCTATAGCTATATGATCATTTCTTAAGTTGTGATTCGACTTTCTTTCTGGATTACTCTGATGTAAACGAGTCACTAAATGATTTCTCCAATGCTATATTTTCCGTTTTTGATCTTTATGTACCACACAAACGTAAACCCAACTCTAATTATCCGCCCCGGTTTGTAACTATGTATAATTACTAATAACTAGACACCGGATTATATGCAAAGAAAAACTGGAATATATGCGCACATACATATATGCATCGATTTTTGAGAAAATATGCATAAACCTAGGGCATATATGCAAAAAAATTACGACAATATGCAACATTTCTACATAAAATAAATAAGAGCAGAAATTTAAACATTAACTTTATTGCACAAAATTTGTTTACCACATATTTCTAAATCAATTTTCAATTAAATGTTTTTCAAAATTGTGTAAAAAAAAGTGTTGTCCTCTATCAGAATACATATGTTTCGCAATAGAAAAGCTTCTTTCTATATCCACGGATGTAATTGGTGCATTTTTTAACGTTGCAATACATTCTAAACTAAAATTAAACTCGAAATCGTTTACTGTTTCACCTTCCAAAATTTTCTTAACTTTCTTCAATTTAAAATACCCCGCATTTTTATTTATAACTTTTTTAAATTTATCGTATATAGAATTACCTATTGTTCCCTTAACCTTCGTACAAGCACATCAAATTCGTCTACTATTTCGACTGATTCCGAGAGCGACATCCCTTTCGTTTCTAGTTTACGAATGGAACTTGAAACAAAGCTATAATTTGATTTAATGTGCAAAAGGTTTTGTAGCAATTCTGTTGATGTTACTATCTTTTTACCGTTTTCTAGAGCAATGCAGTCAGCAGTGATTTCAAGAATTACATTTTTATTCCTTCAAAATTATTGGCGTAAAAGATTGCAGCGTGTAACCATGTACCCCATCTCGTAATAATCGGTTCAGGAGGCAATTTAACACCGGGAAGTCGCTCCTTATAAGATTGGATTCGTAAAGATGCTTTTAAAAATACTTTTTTGACATTGCTAATTAAATCATTTATCAAAGGATATTGATTCCTAATGTCTTCGGCTACACGATTGAACCCATGAGCTAAACAAGTGGTATGAGTAATGTTACTATGAAAAAATGTTTAAATTATGGGCGGCTTCTATCATGTATGGTGCAGCGTCGGACAACATTAGTAAAATTTTTTCACAAAGTATACTTCCAGGTAAAAAGATATTTGATAAACCTTCTTGAACGAATTGGGCAATTGTCACATTATTTGTTTTTCGACGTTCTTTACAATAAATTAAATATGATTTACCAACAATATCTTCATGAAGAATTCCTATTAACAAATGGGCAACATAACGGCCACACTTATCCCTACTTTCATCTACCATGATATAAATAAAATTATTCCCTACCAATTGTTGAAGTTCTGCCATTGTTTGCTGGTAACAAGATGTGACATAATTTTTTCGTAAGGTACTTTCGTCAGGTATATTATGTTTGTAATATTTTTGCAGAAATGATTTCAAATTAACATTGTTTAATCTTGCTAATGGTATGTTAGACGCAGTTAATGCGTTACCCAGATCCGTATTATATTCTCCTTGTTCTGAATTTCGTGAAGTTGATGCTACACATTGGTATATAGATTGCTGCACACATACGGTTCGCTTTAGTTTTTCATATTTCCTAATACATATGTGATGGAGTTTTAGCATGTTGATCAATCAGGTATTTTCTCTCATAAGGCACCTACAACAACAATTGTCATTTTATATCAAAAGTAAAAGAATTTAAAAACAATTGTAAAGCTTTTAGTAAAATTAAACTTACCAGTTTACTGCAGGCTGGATAAGATATTTTGTCGCCATCCTTTACCAGTTCAGGATACGGCTTAATCCATAAAGAAATTTTGTTCGGTATACTCATTGTATGTACGCACAGTATTTAAAAACGTAACACCATTACATGCTGTTTCACTCAAAGATATTCAATAAATGAACAGTTTATTTGGGAATTATTAATAATAAAACGTATTTACCACATCCCTTCTGCTAGGCGAAATTAAATGCGTGCAGTTCTTGGAAAGAAAGTATAAGAGAAACCAATGTAAAAGATTTATCGTTCTGAAAATTGTCCGTTGTCGATCTACATTAGGAATTACTAGGAATTTTTACTAATAGAAAGGATAAGAAAAAGCCTAAATATACAATATATCCAACTTTTGTAAAAATATGCATAGAAATGTCTAAATATGCAATATGAGCAATCACTAATTAGCGCTAATTAACTTCAATTGGTGTAATGCGTCTACATATAGACTATAATTAAGGATATGCAAAAAATAAAATATATGCACTTTGCATATAATCCGGTCTCCACTAATAACATTAAAACAAAACAATATCACCAAAAATGGAATGAAACCAAAAATGTAATTTTTCTTGAATTAAATTTAGAACAATGAGAAGTTTTGTTGAAAGACAAATCCATAACAACTATATTCTCTATTTACATGAGTTGGAAAACCCTTCAAAGAAATCTCCATCCTAAGTATGCAACTTCCTTCGTAACAAACGACGTTCTACAAAAGATCCTGGTAAGCTTTAGGCGACGTCAATCTCTTCGAAGATCCCAACGATATTGTCAATGCATTTGCTACTATGTTCTCGCATTCTGCGATACATTCTCAAAATTCTGTTGATATCGAGTCTAGACATATATAGGTCTCCACATACTATTTCACCTGTAACACAGGAAGAATAACTGATGGTAGAACTAAATTTCGAGATCTGGGTGTACTGTTCATGCGTTTTTACATGGGGTGTAGGTTCTATTTTATTCCTGAATCGTAGAATCCTCCCGCCTCGCAACGAACTTGAAACTTCGTCTTTCAGCTCCTCTCCGGTTCTGAAATACGTCCCACCCAAGTGCTTCCTCAATTCAGGAAAGAGATGATAGTCGCTTAGGGCTATGTCTGGGCTGGAGGCCGGGTGTGTAACAAATTTCTTGATGAGATCGATTGCGGAAGAGCGTTGCTCTGCTGGAAACGCATTTCCTTCGTGAGCATGCCTCTGCCCTTGTTCTAAATCGCACAGCGAAGGTTCTCAGCAATACTTCCGCGGCTTCAGAGACTCTTGATGTTTCCACTGACGGGATTGTTGTTTCGTTTCCGAAGTCGTGTCATGGATCCAGGTCTCGCCCCCCAGTGACAATAAAGTCCAAGAATTCTTCGCCATCGGTTTCGTAGATCTGAAGAAATTTGCGGGCCGCTTTAACACGTTGATGGTTTTCCGTAAGCATTCTCGTGATTGTCAATGCAGGTCTTGCTGACGTCAGGGATCATCTCGAAGAGCTCCGGAACCACCATCCTTCAATCGTTCAGCATTGCCTCTTCCACTTTTGTAACGTCTGTACGTCCGCTTTTGAAGTCTCTGTACCATCTGCGCACGTGTTGTACACTCATACACTTTCTTTCGTAAAGTTCATGCAGTTTGGATGAATGTACACCGGCGCAGTGTTTTTTGTACACAAAAAACGAATCACAGGGAGTAATTCGCACCTGACGGGAGAAGCGAATGAAAGCTCCACCTCTAACGACTGTCAAACCAAGACTGAGCGTCGCAGACAGCTCGCCGAGGTTGGGATTTAGAGAAGAAGAACCAAGCTACACGCCAGTATCGCCGGCTCCTACCTAAGAGTGGTCCTAGCTCCTTTGAAACCGTTTAATTAAAACACTATATTTGGCTTACGTAATAAGCAAAGTTGAATATGATTCATTAATGTTATATGTTCTTTTTATGTTTCTGATATCTTACCGCTAGAACAAATTCAACGCGAATTTCTAAAATTTCTTTCTTTCAAGAATGATGCCTTATACCCTAAAACGGGTTAACTGGAAAGGAACTACCACTGGTCATTCCCCATGAAGTTTCATTAAAATCAGCGGATAACGTTTATATCGTGTTCGCATGACTTGCCAATATTCACACGTACATTGCCTTGCCCATTTCTTTCAGGTGCTGTCTCGCTGTACCTCCCCGACTAGACCCTTTCGAATTTTCGCGGTTTACCTGTTTCATTTTGATTCGTTTCCTTTCCGATTTAGATCCCACAACTGTCAAAATTTCCCCCGACAAATAGGCAGCGGTCTATCGCATTTAGTCAGTAAGTTTAGCGAAGAGGGACAGAACATCCTAAAATTGATGATTCTGTACGATCCCGAAAGCAGGATTAACGTGAGACGATTAGTGGAGCATCGGTACTTCTCGCCATTGCGCGACCAATACCTGATCAATCAATTTAGGTTCGCTGCGATGCAGCAGAGCTACACTCCAAACGGTCTCAACAGTTTTGCTAAGTGTACGGGGGACCACGTGATGAGCTACATCACTTTAGCCGAAAATCTAAAGCAACAAGCCAAGGTAAGGTTGCTAGGAACGCAGAATTTTGATGTTTGTTTACCGTTTATATCGCAACAGGCTCCCAGCGGATCGCCTAAGGTATATGCTCTTCATAAAGCCGTTAAACAGATAACATCGTTACAAGCATCGAAAACATCGGCGGAATTAAATACTAAGAAACCGGTGAGTGCCCAATTGATATCTTCAATACAGATCATCAAAATCACCATCTTAATTCAACTTTTATTTTTCAAATACCGAAGACTAAAGATCCTAAAGATGTTAAAGAAGCTAAAGATGTTAAAGATTCCGTGGCTAAGCCTAACAACCTTCGCAAAACGAAGAAAACGTCTCCAATAGCAAATTCAAAGACCTCGACCGAACTGCACCACTTCAAAAGCAACGTAGGTGAACCTCGAGTAATGGTGAGGATATGGAGATTAATCCGTGTTCAAATTTCTTTCAGCACTACCAACACGTTGCGGCTAAGGTTTACGATATTTTTAAGAGCAAAAACACTCAGTCGCCTTCACATAATTTGAAGGCGTCGCAGGATACTGTCCAGTCGAAAAACGTGAGGCTAGTCGTCAGTTGTCGAGCAAAACAAAACGTTATATCGTTCTGCTTTTTTCTAGTACAATTCACCAAGAGGGAGTTTACAAAAGGGTAAGAAGAGATCTCCAATTCCACTTTCTAGGACTACTTTGGATCTTTACCTGATCAAACGTGTAAGCTTCTTTTTCTCTGTCGATAGTGTTTTTATTTATTGGGGAAATTTTATATTTCTATAGCCATCGAAGCCTCAGAAAGTACGAAAAGCGTCGCCGCTGCCAACCATGAAGACAACGTCGAATTTTAATAACCAGAAAGAGGTAGGTATATCAAACTCTGGATTCTGTAATATCTTGAAAAAACGGATTAAATTAAATTTCTCTAATACCTCGAATAAGATTGTACAAGGGCAATCCCAAAAAAAAAGGTCTCCTATTTTTGGGGACGTAGAGAAAGTTTTAATACGGTTGTTGGCAACACTGTTGTGAGTGGTGCCTTCTCCGCTACCACATAAGTACGCAGGCGCTTCGCTCGGATGCTCAGTCTTGGCTTGGTAGCCATTCGAAATGGAGCTCCCGACAAACGTTACCGCCAAGTGCGAAGTGCGCGCAGTTATTCGATTTTTGAACGCACAAGGGGTTAAACCGGTTGAAATTCACCGCCTATTGACGGAAGTGTATGGACAGTCGTGCATGGATGTCAAAAACGTTCGCAAGTGGTGTAGAGAGTTTACAGCCGGTCGTACTAAAATTCATGGCGAAGAAAGGAACGGGAGGCCGTCAATTGCCGACGAGATAATCGCGAAAGTTGAAGAACTTATGCGTAAAGATCGGAGGATCACTCTGGATGCTCTCTGCATTTTGGTTCCTGAGGTTTCCAGAAGCACCATCCACATGATTTTAACGGAAAAGTTGCAATATCGGAAGGTGTGTGCAAGATGGGTGCCGCGTATGCTAACAGAAGACCACAAACGGCAACGGCTTGATTGTTCCCGCGAATTTCTTCGCCGCTATTGAGACGAAAAAGACAACTTCTTGGACTCGATTGTCACGGGTGACGAAACCTGGGCATTCCACTTTGCACGTCAGACAAAACAACAGTCACGCGAGTGGCGGCATCCCTCTTCGCCACGAAAAATCAAGCAAACACAATCTGCCGGTAAAGTCATGGCAATTGTGTTTTGGGACAGGAAGGGGGTGCTGTTGGTCGACTTTCTGCCTGCTGGGACAACAGTCAACGTTGACAGGTACTGTGAAACACTGAAGAAACTCAGAAGGGCAATTCAGAACCGGAGAAGAGGGATGTTGAACTAGGGTGTAAGCACTCTCCACGACAACGCCTGTCCTCACGTCGCCCGTCAAACCGTCGATCTCCTGCAAAATTTTGGTTGGAACGTCATCACACACCCACCCTACAGTCCGGACTTCCCAGCGATTTCCACCTGTTCCCTAAGTTGAATGAACATTTGTCTAGACGGCGGCTCTCCTCCGATGATGAGGTGAAAGATGAGGTTCAACGCTTCCTGAAGGGCATGGCGGCAAGCTGGTATCACATGGGCATTGTAAAACTGCCACAGCGTCTACAAAAATGCATCGACCGAAATGGCGATTATGTTGAAAAATAAAGCATTCTGCAATCTTTAAAGTGATGTAGCAATTATAGAAAATAAACGGTTCTTTGTATATCTAAAAATATAGGAGATCTTTTTTTTTGATTGCCCTCGTACTTATTTGATATAAACACTTAATTACAAAAACAGTAGGACGTAACACATATTTCTATACTATATCACAACTAACGTTAATATATTACCTCTTTTTTGACAAGCTAACCATCACAATTATATGTAATTTTTATATACTTTATATATTTTCTCTAACAGGCAAGTGGAAAATCATCAAAGATAACTAATCTTCATAAAGCTGACAAAAAGATATCACCAATGCATGCATCGAAAACAACGGCAGAATTAACTGATAACAAGGCGGTAAGTTTCGAAGTCATTTTAAAATGTGCGCTCGTAGACTTAATTCAGTTTCTGAATTGCTGAATAATCATACGAGAAGGTTTTATTTCTGTTGAGGATTTGTTTTTCCCGCACCAAAAATCTAAAGAAGTTAATGGAATATATTACAATTTATTTCAAGAAACAATTTTTAAAGGTAATAGTTTGTATATTTAACACAGTTGCCTAACAGGTGTACAGGTGGGCTTCTAGCTTTGTACATATGTAATAGTCATCCCTCTGTATGACCAGGGACCAATTTACCACGCGTTACTTAATTGGACGTTAATTTTATTAGAGTATCTGTTAATGTTGGCGGTTAATATCTAACTGTTACATTACTCAGTATGTTTGCTGTGTTTATTTCACTGAAATGTAATTGTCTCCCGAAGTGCATGTATGTGCTGTTTTGCAAACGCACTCCTTAATTTTATAATATTAAATTATGTAAACAGATATATAAGTAATAGGTTTGAACTATGACTATTTTAATAAACAAGTATTTATTATAGAAGCTAGAATTTTAAATTGAGATAACTTTGTATTTATTTTTATAAAGTTTAGTTCATATTTAACCCAAATTAAATATCCTTTTCTCTTGCATCTAGTAAATTGAAAATTGACAGTCAATAATGTTTCATAATATGCTATTGATATCCTATCTAATAGACTAAAGTTAATACGACCTCGTTTTGAAGACAAAAAAGGCATTAACTTCGTTTGTCTACAAGTAGTGCCTTTTTGATGCTACACATACCGCATACAAATTTTGTATCATTTACACGTTGGTATAGGTCGCTCGTAGATGATTAATACTCTCGGCAAAGTGGAACAAGTTACAGTGCAGTGCAGAGAACAACGTGGAGGAGCCGAGCGGTCGTATCAAAGCGAGTGTTCAATAACGTTTACATACTCGCATCATTTATGATCGTGACCTTTATAAGCGAGCATAGGCGATGCGGACGCAGGAATGTTTACACATAAAATAATGATAGTAATATATTATATAACGTACAGAAACACTTACTATTTTAAGACATTTCCACGAAATCACAGACTAGGTGGCATCTATTAAATATTAGAATCATTAAATATGTTTCCACACTTGTTTCAGCCAAATGAGTACGGTGTGCTGAATAAATATTTTTTAATGATAAAAATGACATCGCGTGATATATTTGCAAATTTAAAGTAATCCTTGTGTCAACTTAATGGATCTTTCGACGCACCTTTACAAATTTGTTTTAGTATGAGAAAAGCTGAATCCTTGTCAATAACACTTTCAAATTTTCGTATTACACTTTAATTTTTTTCACCTTCCCCCATACACAGGTGTGACTGAACATCATTCATAATTTGAACAGAATCCACAAACGACATCCAATCATTTTGTAATTTTTCAATTCCCTCCGCTAATATGTAGTAGTTCCTGCGAATACTTCCTATATCACATTTTTCGTGACTATCTTGTAACATTTTGATAGTTTTGGCGTGTCTCGGATTGAATTGTAAAACTACCGTCTTTACAACTTCAAAATATTTGCAGTAGTAAAACGCAGCCTTTAACCATGCTCCCCAACGCGTGGTAATCAGCTGTGGTGGTTCAAGCACTTTTGGACACTGTTCGTGAAATTTTTTTGTACGCTTTGGGGACTTTAGAAATACTGCATTCGTATGAGCTATTAAAACATTTACTCGTGGATAACATTTAGGGATCAATTGCGCCTGAAGGTTTAAAGCATGTCGTCTGGTATACACATTTAGATCTAGAAATAGAAAGAGCAATGCAGTACAAACGTCTTTTGGCATCCCAATTGACGTTAAAAACAAGTCGCATACATGACGCCATTTGTCCTTATAAGGTGATAAAGACAATAACTATACATTATTCGGATGTTAATAAAACCTTAAGGTTACCATGATGCCATGATTAAGACATCATTTTGACGCCACTTAACTACCTAGGACATTACAACCACTTTGATGGTGTTAATATTCTTACAGCAGGCAGCCAATAAATCGCCTAAAGTACGTGGCCATCATAAGGCCGACAAGGATTTATCACCAATAGCGCCACAAGTATGGGAGACATCAATGAATTCAACGAACACCAAGCCAGTAAGAGTCCAAACTCGCAAAATTCACTTTTTCCCTCATATTCTTTTATCTTACAGTACCCTCTTCCTAAACCAATCCTCAAACCAAAAGTAGCTGCAATGGCAGCCTCGAAAACCTACACGGATTTAAATTCCTACACCGATTGCATGAAAAGAAGCTACTTAGTACGTGAGACCGACGGTCCTTTGGTAACCTTTAAACAATTCAAGTTGTGGGGAGTTAATCCATCAATTTTGAGGGCGAAGGATAGCTCTAAAACGAAGATGGTTAGGAAGACGATGACAAACAACTCCACTAACACCACCAATCTAAAACAGCGCTATGAAACGAGACGGCAACATCGCGGCCAACGGAGCGATCAGCAAAGCGATCAAAGAAGCGACGACAGCTTTCGAAAAACTACCAGCGACCTACCAAGAACGTATCAGAAGACTGACATCGTTAGCGACAAAACCAAACTTATCGGGGACAACGTAAACCAGTTTCAGTCAAGATCTTTTGTGTTACCGCGTAGAGTGGCCGGGAAATTAAAATTGGAAGCAATTTCAGAGCAGCGAGCGCCAAAATCTAAAGCAGGCGCATAGAAATTGATTTTACGTTGCATGTAATAGTGTAAAGTGAAATTTATAAGAAAAAAGCCAGAAGAAATAATAATTTAACGTTTTCTTCAATTTTATTTGTGTTTCTAACGTAAAAGGTACGATATTTTAATAACTATAGATATGCGGAATAGATATTCCTAACATTTTTTTAATAACAGGACCGCTAATTTTGATATTTTCAAGTCGTAGACGTCAAACATCTTCCAAAAAATCTCACTCATATATCAGTGACGTCTTTTAGACCTTTCTGTACATTCACATATATCATTCGGGATTAAACCTAGAGTGAAATTCTCATTTAACAATACAATATCAAAAGATTAATTTCACGATATAATAATAATAAATAATAATACCCCTTTAAATGTGCGCAACGTTAAGCAGCGACATCTGCATGGACATTGTATTTACATAGGGGATGCACACATCTCCGCACTTGTATGCATGTGTTTATGTGCCAAAATATACATACATACATGTTTTTGTATATTTTTCTAACTTACGACTAGTCACAGTTACATGTATGTTGCATGTATACGCACATTTATGATAATGCTTACATGTTTATATTTATATTATTAATTAGTAATTATCATGTCATTGGATTTCGGTATGTTGGATAATAAAGGTTATTATTATTATTATATAAAAAAAACTTCATATGTATTCGATAAAATTTCTGCGATATCAAATTTTTAAATGGCAGTGTATATGAACGCGTCGTTCCCGTTCTCTTTTTTGAAATTATTGCGTAGAAAGCACGATACACATGAACGAAACATGAAATCCCTCCAAATACATAGGAAATGTAATTTATTCGATCAGATTCAAGAACGAAATTTTCAAGGGAATACGTGAGGAAATCTAATTTTAAGTCCATATTTATCGCCGAATGCCCGCGATAAAGAAACCACGGCAAAATAGAAACGCAAACAAATGGAAATATCGCGTGATGTTTGTCTGCTGTTGTGTGATACGGGTCGCGGCGATCACCAACACAACCACCATTTTTTCCGTTTTGCGATAGCCAAAACTAACTTCGAATATAAGAAAAGGTTCAGTTTTTTGTTGACATTCTTTTTTAGCCGTCGAAAAAGATCTTCGCGAAGTGCCGAGCACGTGGAGATCCATTCGCAGACTTGTGCAAAATGGCTAACGACGTTGAGGTAATCATCAATAACAATAAAAGAGTCCTAGAAGGTAAAATTACCCGCAAAATCTTAACTTGCACTTCAGAGGAAGATTAAATAACGTGTATAATTATTAATCTACCTACGTTTCAGAGGAGAATGGCTTGCAGACGTCTCGGAAAAAGCTGAAAGGTATACAGAAACAGGCGGATAGGAACCCAGTAGCTATTTTAAACGATTTAAGGAACGGTTTAAAATATGACTTGCTTGAAACGCAAGGTCCAGCTCACGCACCAATGTTCACAATGTCAGTTGTTGTTGATTCGCAACAGGTACGTTTTAATTTTAAACCACTAGGGCCGTTAAAGAAATGTATATGATGTTTCTCTACAAATAATCTATAGTACATAGGCACTGGAAGAACAAAGAAAATCGCAAAATGTAAAGCTGCAGAGCAAGCATTAAAATCATTCATACAATTCCCGGACAATTGCAAAGTTATTCCGACGAACTGTACTAACAATACAAAGCTAGATTTTACGAGCGATGTGTTTGAGACCTCCCAAAATAATACAAATAATGCCAGTAAAGATACAAACAAGCGGAGACATGCAGCTATGCTCCTTAACGAATTGTATCCAAATGCAAAGTATAACTGCACTGAAACGACAGATTTATTTGCCACCTTTAAGATGACGATAGAAGTCGATGGGCAAACTTTTGTCGGAACAGGTAAGATGGATGGGAGAACTACGAAAGTATGAGACAAAAAATCGTGGTTTGGATCTTAATTTTTCTCGAAAATGTTTGTTGAGGTTTTTGTGGTAGTAACTTGATAAATTGGTATCGGAATCGTGAATAACAAGATCTTATAAAGGTTAGATCACAAATTAAGGTAGTAAATGTTTGATGAATTTGTGGGGATTATCTTAGTTATTAATTTTGTATAAGCTAGTAATTTTATAGATGACATGTAGGTTGTCAAATTTATTGAGATTAGCTTTATTCATGGTTCCTACTTTATCGAGTTACCATTACAAAACAAAAAGGAAGGTAATAAGCAAGAGTAAACTCCACATTCCTAAACGGAGCGGTTCTATTCATTCAAGCATTTTTTAAGAAAAAAATTGAGATTTAAATTGTGAGCTTTCGTACCGTACTTTCAAAAAACAAACGTCACTGATCGACGAATAGGTTCGAACAAGAGGATCGCTAAAAACGCGGCCGCGACATCGGCACTGTCCAAATTACTTTATAATGGGCAGGACGAGCTACCCACTTTCGGGACGCCGAATTATAGGCAAACTGCTATCACGTGCGAGGAACAGCAAAGGGCTGACAGTATTGGAAGGTTTGTACTGGAAGTACTATTGCATGCATTCATCTAGAAAGCCGTGTCGAGTCGTCTTTTGTCTTCTTTTTTTTGGATTAAATGTCAAAATTAGTTTATGGTCAGGATTATTTTATGTACAGGATATACAATCACTTAACCCATTTCATTGCTTTAGATTTGTGTTTCTTAGACTTACAACTGTGTTGTATTCCTGTTTTTTGTTTTAAATCTGTTCTATATATACCGTGGTTGAAACTATCTATTAGCTGTTGCTAAGTCTAGTGTTATTGCAGCCACAAAGTTGACCCAAAGTAACAATGATGATATTTGCAAGAGTAATCGCATATCCTGGGTGTTTTTACATATTTTTGGACAGTGAATAGATAATTTTGAACACGCTTGCTAATATGTATCTGTAGATCGTTTCGCCGAGGTTTCAAGTATTGCTCTTATGGAGATAACACAAAATGTTGCCAGATTTCTAATACAAAGATTATTTCAAATATGTTGCCAGTTTGTATGATTGTTGTTTTGACATTTGTTATTGATTGGAGATATTTTTATTGTCACGGTATTAATTATATATGGTAAGGAAACTGACACCATTTTGATTTATAACTGGTGATAGAATATAATCCAAATCTGAAAGTAATTATTACTTACAATTGTTAAAGCCACTAACATTTGTAACAATATGTACAAAAACTCGCATTTTTGAAGTGATATCTAAAGCATGGAAACTGAAAATATGGAAACAATCTTAAATTATTAAGGGCAGGATTACATATTTACTTTATATGCATATACATCTTTTGAATTTCGCGGATGGTCTAACAATTTAAAATGTCCGCAAAATTAAAAAAAAAATGTATGTAGGTTATCTTAATTTTATACTCATTGCTGACAAAACAAAAACAACTGTTTGATATACGAATGTATTTAAATGTCTTCGCGATAACTGCTATAAACTACAACCACCTATTATCAATCGGCTGAAAACGGCATGTCCCAAAGATTGCCTTTTATCAGAAAAAGCTTCCCGTTTCAATAAAATGTATGATAAACAAATAAAAAGAAGGCAAGTAACAAAATTTTCATTGATACATAAACTGAAGCAATTCTATTTTGTTTATTGCAATAAGAATAAATGTAATTATAGGTTATTCATGAAAATTTGACAGCTGACAGCAAGGATAAATAAAACAAATGTATTACCCTAGGTATAAAGCACGCCAAATAAAAAAATAATTACTTGCGAATCCATATACGGAACAGGGAATGCGCAATGGTTCAAAAGTTGCGTCAAATTCAAACAATGACAGTGGCGTACATTGTCATTCCTGACAGATTTATAAGTAAATGTTGAAAGTGTTTTCAAATAAATTCTAGGTAGATTTAAATTGTATTTTTTAGAAAATGTTTAAATATTTAGTGTAAATGTAGTAATTGCGTATAACTAAACCAGTTTATTTTATAATTATTAATTAATTGTAGATTGTTTGCAAATCTTCTGTTACGCCTATGATCACAGTAATTAACGCTTTCTGATTCGCCGACCTTACCAAATACACGATCGGAATGCGCCAGCTCTCTTCCTACAGCGATTTACCTGTAAGCTCGTAAAAGAGGACTATTTTGCATAAACCCTGCACATTTCCACTTGTACTGGTTATTGAACCCATATTTTATTATCAGTAAATAAAAAAAAATAAATGTAGAAAAATATGCCAAAAAGCAATCATGAATTAAACAGAAATGCGATTACAATAGCGATAGCAGCTGTGTGTCATGGTGTCCGATGTAAATAAAATACATTTGTGTTAAATTGCCTTTACGAGAAGAATTAACACCGTTAGAAAAAAAGAGATAGATCGCGTTATTAAAAAAACATAGTATAAATAAGGAAGGGTTATACTCCATAAGGTCTAATGCTTCGATCTCTGGGTGACGTAGTGCCTACAGATGGTATCGCAATATGTTTTCTAATCTCGGTCGTTTCGTACATCTAACGTAGGCTAGTTACTGAGAAATTCGCATCGCTAATGGCGAATGACGCGTTCCACAATAGAAGAAAAGTACTGGCTGGAATAGTTATGAACAGGGACTCGCAGCTGGAAGTGATATCTGTGGCGACGGGTACGAAATGCGTCTCTGGCGAATGGTTGAGCATGAGCGGGGCAAACTTGAACGATATGCACGCAGAGATCGTTTCCAGGAGGTGTCTCCAGTTGTTCCTATTCGACCAGTTGTTGATGCTCGCGAACCCTGGCAAGTATCTCGCTTCTGATTAATCTCTGTGTTTAGTTTTTAACTCGTTTCCACCCTCCAGATCAAGCCGACAAGTCTATCTTCGAACCGAAACAGAACGAACGCGGTTACAGGCTGAAACCCGGCATCAACTTCCATCTGTACATCAATACGGCGCCGTGCGGCGATGCCAGATTGTTCGGTCCAGCCGATGCGAACTTCGTCGACAGACATCCGAATAAAAGCTCCAGAGGTCGCTTACGTGTTAAAGTCGAGTCCGGCGAAGGTACGATACCAGTTAAAAATATGGCACCGATTCAGACGTGGGATGGCGTTATTCAGGTAAATAGAGAAATTGACGAGAATCCGAAATTATGCGCATTTCGTACCGGATTAGGGTGAAAGATTGCTTACGATGTCCTGCTCCGATAAGATAGCCCGTTGGAATGTGCTAGGCCTACAGGGGGCGCTCTTGGCACACTTTATCGATCCCATTTATCTGGAGACAATCGCTTTGGGCAGCTTATTCAACGAATTACACTTGTACAGGTTAGTTTATTTCTTCATAGATAGTGATACTATCATTTTTTTATTGTTTTTTTGAACTTAAGCTAGTTTGACACTTATGCAAAAACAAATTAAATTCTATATAAAGTCTGGAAGTCATCCATCATTTCTAAATATATTCTGTAATTTAATGTTTCTTAATCCTCGCAGAGTGTTTTTCCAATTTATCACAAAATAAAATTGAATTCACCACACAACACGGTATAAATACGTTTATCTTTACGGTTATCATTTCGAACATACCAAATACGTTACCTTCACTGTACAGTGGTCGGAGACCAACTTATTTATAGATTTATTAGCAGAGCTGCCAAATCATGGCCACAAACATTTTATTATTATGCACATTTCTATTTTTGACAATTATATCCCAAAGAAGCAGATTAAATAAACTTTGTAGTGATAATTATAGACGCACAGACTCAGATCCTGCACCATCAATATGTCGATACATCGAATATATGAGCAATTAATATGTTTACGACACATCATACACGCAGAAGATACGAAATATGTGGATTTGAATTGAATGTGATTTTCTCAATGGTATTACGAGGATCAGTCAATATCTAATGCCTCATATTTTTTTCTAGTTATATAAAGTTACCTAAGTGAAAATTTTGAATTTGGTATTATTCCTCAAACCTTATTTTACAATCTACTGCAGCAGTAACTTTCTGCGTGATTAACTAGCAGCAGTGTAGTCTCTCGCAAAATCAAGCGGGGACGATGGGTTCGTCGCTGTAACGAAATTGAAAGACAAACACCGTTGGCTGGCGATAAACGGCAGGGCGTTGACTGCAGTAACATTACGCAACATTCAGCGAATCGATGACATCATTCATAATGAACGCCAGATAGCTGCAGATGAGTTTCGTCGCATTCTCTCAGTAAAGGCAGTGTGATGATAATTATTTGATAACTGGGGTATTCAAAGTTTTGTAGAAAGTGGGTACCAAGAATGTTAATTGACCAGAATAAAGAAACGAGAAAAACAATAGACTCACAACACTTGGCTCTATCAGATTTCCGTCTCTCCTAAAAGACAGAACCGTGCTTTTTACCGCACTGGCATATATGCTTTTGTTGAAAGACGAACCAAAACTGTGGAAATGGACGGAAACTATATTGAAAAGTGATAAATTAATCATCAATATTGTGGTTTTCAACCTACGAAATTGCACTTCAAGTTCTTCACAATTAAAAGGAGAAAGAAAATAGGAAGCATTAGTTTTTGACTCACCCTGGTATGTTGTGGGCACTCATTTATTAACGTATTTCAAGTTTCAATCTATGTTATGCGAATCGTACTGTCGAATTTTAAATATATAATTCTATGTACGTTAATAAGTAAGCAATCTAGATACTTTTCGCATATCTATAGAATATTTATTATGGTGATACAGGGTCTGAGTTATAATTAAATTCGACACGCCTTTAAGTAACTTCAAAAAGTGTTTTAAGAACGCAAACGCCATATCACTAGAAAATGGTGCTGTATAACAAATTTTTCTTTCAGGTTAGAAACTATACTTATTCATCCTATTAAGATAGTACATAAATCTTCATTCTTATGCATATAGAGCCATCTATGGTAGGATAAACGATACGCTGCAAGGTCTTTCCCCGCCCTACAGGCTAAACAGACCGTCGATTTGTTCAGTTACCTCAACCGAATCGAGGAAAACGGTCAAAGCGCCTAATTTCTCAGTCAATTGGACTACGGGCCAGGAGGATGCCGAAATAGTCAAGACGGAAACAGGAACACCGGAGGTGGGCGTGTCGAGGGTGTGCAAACAAACGTTCGCCCGGAAATTCGTCGAATTGTGCAAAAGCGGGCTACAGTCGGCCACCGACTTTAATCTGGAGGACATCGAGTGCTATAGCGATGCCAAAGACATACCTTCTAAGTATAAGGTGGGTAAAATGTTCAGTTTTTGAAATATTCTAGTTTGAAGTGTATACTTTCAAACATGTTGTTGTCTAAATTTATTTTCCTCATCTTTCATTTTTAAGATCCTCTAACGGTTTACGTAGATCTTAGAAGGCTTGAAAGCATATTTTTCTAGATAGAATCTCACTCCCAGTATCGATTGCATCAACTTCCACGACCCCATCTTCTTTACTTCTCAAGCTATGAACCGAAATATCGTGTGGAAACACCACAATTAAATTTTTCTAACTTCCGAATCCTTAGTGATAGATAAGGCCTTCATACCTAGCCCTTCTAATTTGGAAAATATGAGAAGCTGAACATGAAGGAATGTTTTTTTTTTTTTTTTGATTAATGGTATTTTCCATGTTGTGTCTTATACAGGATATGGTAGTACTGCTACAAACAAAAGTCATAATAAGAAGAAACTTGGAATAATATAAAGTAAATTTCACAACTATTGTGAGGGTCATCCTCTAGAAAGTAATTGAAATTGATATGTGACTTCCCATAAATAACCATAATGTTTGTTTTCTGCAAACTTTAAACTTAGTAATTGTTTAATTTCTTTTCAAAAGAACAAACAAATTTTTAGATACAATCTCACTCGGAGAATCGATTACTCCAGTTTCCATGTGTATATCTTGTCTATTGAAAGCTAGGGATCAAAATATTGTGTAAAGGCAAGCGCTTTTAATTTCTTCTTTTAAGTGGTAGCGATAGGTTATTGTATTTTCGTTTTAGTTCGATTTGATGCTCAAGCATCATACTGTTACCTTAGTCCTTCTAACTGGGAAAACATGAGGAACTCCATTTAAAAGGAAGTTTTATTTTGGATGTTATATTGAATAACTTTTCAAACGCGAATTTACTAAAAGAGGGCGTATTTTAAACATAGAACAGATGTTTATGAAAAAGATTCTAGATAAATTTCTCTTATCCACTTCTAGGATAACATACAGACTGTCCTATTAAAAAGAAATTGAATAATATAAAGTAAATCTGACATCTATTTTGGTATAAAAGACAACGTTTGATATGTTAATATCGATGTAAACTTTAAAATTTATAATTGTTGAATTCCTTTTCAAAAAAAATAACAGATGGCCAAGGAGAGATTGTTCGAAGCGTTCAGCAAAGCTGGTTATGGCCATTGGGTGCAGAAACCTGCTGAACAAGACCAATTCGAATTGGAGGTCAGTGAAGAGGTTATGGAGTGTGAAACGTCGCAGGAAGTTAGTACATCATCGTAGAGGCACTCAACTTCGTACTGCGAATATCTTCACCGATTTTATTTTATTATTTTTTTTTGTAACAATCCCTCTTCCTGAAGACCTATTAATTTCATTACTGTTTTAAATTGATTTGTCATTCGTGCGGTCAAACCGCGCGACGTTGTTTTCTTTGTTCGGTCAAACTAGGTATCCGTTTTAAAACAAAGATTGCGAGATGTATATAGTATGAATAATAGATTTAAAGAGTGATTGAGGCAAAAGAAAGATTTATAAATAAAAAAATATATATCTACTTATCTGCAGATGAACTAACCGTACATAACGAAAAATTGTCGATAGTATTCTCTTTTTTTAATTTTATTCGGGAAGCAATCATTGCTAACCAGTAACTCTACTTTCCATTAGGAAATTTAGGTTAGATTTCTCTCCATTTTTTTTAAATATTTTCGTATTGTTAAGGAGATTATTGTACAAAAACTTTATTATATACATTAAATTAAACTGTTCGTTGTATTGATACGTATTGTAATTGAGGAGATGATGAAGAAATGAGCTGAAAGAAAGAAGAGTATGATTTATGAACTGTTTTATTAACCAATCTAGAACTACAACTTCTGTTCTCCGACATATCGATCACAAATTTTAAACCGCAAAGGGAATTTTTCCATCTGGTTCAGTATTCGTGTTCATTTACGTCTTCTTCAACAGCCAAAAGGTTTCCATCTCGCCTTTACCCTTAAAAATATTTGCTTTAAATTAATGATGTACGACAAACAATATTTGTAAATACGACATCGAAAAGGACTTAAAATTACACCTTGCGGCATTCTTTATTGATATACGCTAATTCCTGAGCATTTGAATACATTTTATCGTTTCGATTATAAAAAGATGGTACAATTTCAACCCTATTCTAAGTAATTAGGTGTAATCCTTGTATTACCTTAACTTTAACCATCCCTCTAGATTCCAATTTATATCCCTTGTCCGATAGTAAATTCTTCGTCCATTTGGAAACGTTTATTTTACCTGGCTGTTGAATGAAACGGAAAAAGAACAAATGTTAATAAAAAGACATTCTAAAGAACATCCTATTTTAAGAGTTCCACCATTGAAACAACAGTACCAGAGCGTATTTTTTTGTTACCTACTTAGTGATAGACAACATATTGGTAAGAATGGTCCAATAGGGTTCAATTTTCTTGAGACATTCTTTTCTTTAACAGTTTTTGGATAGACATATGCAATTTGCGTGAAAATTTCCAGATATGCAGACTTCATTCGCAATAACCAGAAAATAACGATTTTACAATATCAAATTTTCAACTTCTACAAGGGATGGCTTTTGAGTTTTGCATACTGGAACATAGAAGGCGCCACCAATCAAATGTCTGTACTAAAAATTAACCCTCATCTTTAGTTAACTAAATCCAAAATTTTAGTGGGATACATATGGTGCTGTAACTACACCAACTGTCAGAGTTGATAGCTGAAAAATGGAATTAAGGCGATGACATATTCACGCAATTATGTCAGCAAGAATGCCTCGCGGGGTTGGTTTCTGTTTTCGGCAATGAACCACGCCACTCAACAATTTCTCATTGGGTTGGAGAATTTAAATGTGGACGGATTAGTCTTAGGACGATTCAAGCGCAGGTGCACCAAAACCGGCAATCTCTCAAAAAAACGTCAATGCTGTGCGGAAGAGCATCGTCGAAGATCGGTATGTGACATATCGCGAGATTGAGGCATCATTGGAAACTTTAGAGACCTCAATTGAATGAAGAACAGGAAGCAGCTAGAGTGAACTGATGTCAAAAGACTCTAGAGCCAGAAGCTCTAAAAATTTGTACAACATCGCCAGTGATAATGAATCTTGGATTTACTCATACAAACCAGAAATTAAACGCGGCTCTTCTGTTTGGGTGAAGAAAAGCCATCAAGAGTCATCCGTTCAAGAAGTGGCTCCAAAAAGATGGTTGGAACATTTTTCTCGGCAACAGGTCATGTAGCAACAATTCATTTACAAAATCAAAGAACTGTTATTGCCGATTGGTATACAATAATTTGTTTACGAGAAGTCATCGCTGAGCTTCGAAAAACCAATCCTGAACGACGAATTATCCTCCACAAAGACAATATCACAGACAGCACGAAAGACAATTTTTAACGCAAGGAAACGTCGAATTGTTAGACCATCTTCCGCACAATCCGGACCTAAGTCCCGACGTCTTCTTTACCTTCCCGAAAAGCGTGGTCGAAGATTCCAGTTGTCAGAAGGAGCAGTCGATGCCTTCAAAAACGAGTGTATCTACAAGCAAGTGGAATAACTTTCCAGAATTGATTCGAGAATGCTTCAAAAATGCATTAATCTTCTCGGAGAATACTTCGAAAAACAATAAAGTTTTTAAAAACTATCTGCTGTTTTATTCCAACTCTATACCATATGCAAAACTTACAGCTCTCGTAGCATTTTTTCAACTCAAGCTTCCAAAGGCCGTCAGGACATTGGGATAATGAATCTCATCAAAAGTTAACTTGAAAACAATTATTATTACAAAACTATGAAAACAATATTATCCCATATCTGTTATACATAGCTAACGAAAAAGGCAAGTAATGTATTTCTTATATGCTTTAAAAAGCCCGAGAATACACACAGTTGTCTGATAACCTATTTTAAACTTCTGTGGATCAGGCATATTGTACTGACTACGAATAAGGCAACAAGAGCCTTAATGATATGCCGAAATCTAGTAGGTAAAACATGGGACCTACAATAACATATGGGGCGATAACCTGGTTTCAGAAGGTCACCCAAGTTACAACCAGGAATACTCTTGATAAGTTGCAACGGTTAGCATGTTATGCATCACCAGAGCTATGGAAGTATGTCCAACACCTACACATGGTGGTTGAGGGAGTGGCTCATGCGACAATGTATATACTAACCAGGGCAGAGGCTGAAGGAAACGAGACTGCGTGCCAGACAGCTTGGTCATCTCGAGCGGAACTCTCCCCACTTCTAAGTCTGCTGTACGATGAAATAGTTAAGAAATATAGCTTCAAAAAGAATTTTCTTACAAAGGTAAGTAACAAGAAAGAATGGAAGGGAGAATCCTCCACCTACTTTCTAAAGGCAAACACCATTAAATGGTACACGGATGGTTCCAAAATTGACAGAGGGACAGGTGCAGGGGTGTTTGAACCAGAAACCAAATATTCAGAGTTAATCGGAACATACCCTATCGTGTTTCAAGCGGAGATCAATGCGATTGGAAGATGTACTCAATTGAATCTTGACAGGAACTATCGAAGGCAAAGCATTACAATTTTTTCAGATAGTCAAGCAGCCATAAAAGCGTTCAGCAGCCACACCATTAGCTCGAAATTAGTCTGGGAATGCCTAGAAAAACTAAATAATCCAGGCAGAGAAAACAGAATTGCTCTATGCTGGGTATCAAGAAACACTGGAATCAGCGGCAACGAGAAAGCTAACTTATTAGCAAAAAAGGTCGCCACAACTTCATTTGTGGGACCGGAGCTGTTCTGTGGTATAGGGACAAGCACCTATTAAAAAAAAACTTAAAGACAGAGAGAAGAATCTCGGAGCATTTCTTTGGGAGAATCTTCCTGGACTGAGACATTCCAAGGAATTCATTTGAAACTTCAATAAGCAAGGACTATGCTAGAACTAGAAGCAAACTACACACCCTCACAAGTTTTTTTACAGAGCATTGTTACTTTGGGGAAGACATGACAAGGATAGGTCTGAAACAGAATAACGACTGCAGGTTTTGTGGGGCAGAGGCTGAAAATCCGAAACACCTAACGTCTAACTGCACTGCCATTATAGAGACCCGTGCCAACCATCTTGGCAAAGACGTCATAGACGAGGTGGAACAACCTTCTCTGAAACCATCACAGCTATTGCAATTTATTAAAGCTCTTAGACTGGATGAGGAGCTATAAGTGCGAGCAAACCCTAGCAGTTTGTAGCTCATATAAGGGGACACAATAGATCAATAGGTCGCAGTGCAACATCACCCTTAATTAATCTAATCTAATCTGATTACCAAAGAAAAACTCATTTGAAACATTTACAGCGTCCCACTTTCCTAACTTACCAGACTTGTAGATTGCATCCTAGACGCTGTATTCACCGTATCTCCAAAGAAACAGTATCTAGGAACCTTTATTCCGACCACTCCAGCCACTGCAGATCCAGAATGCATACCTTAAGAATAAAAGAAAGTAAATTACGACCTAGGATAAAATAGGGATGCCTGAAGTATTCCAGAAGCCTTGATTCGTATTCTAATCATCCTATCAAGGCTATAATTACCAATTCTAACATCGACGTCTGATCCTAAATCCTTGCTAACCTCTTTGACCTTATTGATCATACACAAGGAGATGTCGGCTATATTTTGGGCATGTTTCTCGGTCCTTTCAGGTGCACCGCTAGCGGCCATGTAGATTTGTCCAACGGTTTCGACCTAATTTAGAACATAAATAAGGAAAAGGGCCTAAACACCATCCCGCTGTTGTATTATTTTACCTTGTAAACGTTAAACTTGTCTACCAATTGATCGAAAGCTGAGAAGACTTCGTTCATGTACGAGACAACTTCCATAGCGTCTTGAACCGTGGAAGAACTAAACCCGACCAGTTCGCAGAATAATATAGTTACTGCGTCGAAAGTCTGTAGGTTTAGAAGGCCTTAGTAACAAAATTAAAGTTTCGAATTGATTCTAACATACCTCACACGTGCTCATGGGTGACTCGCCCTGTCTTAACCTGTCAGCCACAGTCTGAGGGATCATAGAATATAATAATTCATCGCCTTTTCTTTTCCACTCGTCTAGTAATTCATAGCTTTTCGTTAGTTCGTCTGCTTTACTCTCAGCTGCGTCAAACATCATTTCTAACCTAAGGAAAACATTTTTTTAATTCTCATTGATGGATCAAAGAAAAACAATACATAGATTAAAGCTTTTACTTAGAATTATGCTGCCATCCGGCTAAAACCATCTCCTTGCTTAATCCATGGCTATTAAGATCATTCAAATATAAACCTTGCTCGGGAAGTTCATCAAGATTATTGATACTAGAAAAGAACGAATCTCAGTTATGTCTCCAACATTCTCAAAAATTTGAAAGATACATTGGACTGCATAAGAATATGATAGAATCTACGTCCTCGATGTATTTCATCTGTCCTTTTAAAAGGATATTTTTCGAACCCTTAGGCGGCGTTGGAGGTGGAAGATGTGCTTTGCTTAAATTCGGAACATCATGAGAAGTCGACTCTTCAGGCCGATTGCTTATCAAATATTCGGGATGTCTGATGAATTCAACTTCAAACATTACCTTCTTAAGATGCAAGATCTGCAAAATTTGGAATTTTCGGATGATTTAGATTTTAGTAGTTGTCAAAATTTGATCGTTATCAAATTTTTATTACACAATTACGTTTTGCCAAGTAAACGAAACGCCTTTAGGCCGCCTCAGATGGAAATACTTGGGCGCGCTAACCCCCAACAGAGTCTTAGTCCCCTTCCATACAGCCGGAATCTTATTTCCGGTGGCAGTGATCTTCATTTCCTTGTTCAACAGGATACTGAACGGAAACAGCTCTAGCAGGAAGTAGATCGGCACCGGACTGAAATGCTTCTTCTCCAGAAAAGCTTCTTTTCGTAGTTTATCTAAAATCTGTAAAAGAATGACAATCTTAGTAACTTTCAACGTTTCCCCAAGAACGGCGAAAGTGGGAGACTTACAAAATCGCTATTATCGAAGTCTAAACGAAACCTCACTACGTTCATGTTTCTGTTTTCGCTAGCCGAATTTTTCGTTTCAATCACCCGGACTTTCAAGTTTAATTTGAATATGTCTTTGGCGATTTGTAGCAGTAAACCTTTAAAGGAATGTCAATAAATTATCGGAAATTCCGTATTTGGAATAAGAGCGTACCGGTTAGGTATTGAGTAAAACCTTTTCTACCACTCCTATAGACTAATACGCAGCCGTCATTATCGACATCAGTGACGTACATGGAGGGGCTCTTCATTTTGGGGTAGGTAAAGCAGAATTGAGAATGGATATTGTCTACGCTTTCCAGGAAGTCCGTGAAGTATCTTCCGGTTGATTTAATCGTGATATCATAGCTGTTAAAATGTTGTTTATTTACGAAATGCTTTCTATAATGTTGGCGAAACGCTACAGGATGTTCTGTTATTCAAAAAAGTTATATATAAGAAGTCTCTTCTTTTCGGATATTTTTTTAAGGGAGATTTCAAAAAAACGACAGAAAAATCTATCAACGTTGGGCGGTTACGATCAATGTTGAAACTACAGAGTGGTATTTAGACATTGGCTACTTTTAAAATTTACTATATCGCGATTGTTACAACATATATAATATACAGTGGAATTGGTTTCTAAAAAAAGTCAAATCTGAATTCACAAAAATTGAGTATGGCGCTACTATCAAATTCCCTACTCGAGAAGGCTTTTCGTCTCAAAACATCGAGAATCGTCTGAATATGGACGGGGTCAGTTTGTTTACTGCTAATCATAATAACAAACGTAGAATATGAAGTTTACTTTTTTTAATTCAACACCTGCATATTTTAAGCAATTCTGTTATTCTTTCAATTATCTTTAGTTTGATATGATGTGGGCGTAAAATTATTATGAGTAAATCAAAATAGTTTTTGACGTATACAAAGCTGATGATAACATCGAAATTGAGACATTCTGTACAGGTAGGTCTGAAGATGCTAAGTTCTTTACGAACCTTTTTATCTAAAGTAAGTTTACGAAGTTAGTTTTTGTTTTTAAAACAATTTGTGATGAAGCTATAATAAACACACTAATTTTAATTCGTTTAGCTTTTTCAGCGTTACATAAGAGCCGGAATTCAAGTTCATCTAAAAACGAATCCAAGACAGCAGTTCTAAAGATAATTCTCAACATAAAAATACTGAAAGAGCAATTCTACCAGAATTTTAAGTAATAAAAGACGTAAAGAACCGAGTAAAACATTTAAAACCTCAAAAATTTCCTTTAAACTTATTTTTTTTACATTTTAGGATGTATCTATCTATGCATTAGGAACACGCTGTAGAATTTGACCGATGTTAGAATAAACATCCTGTATACGGGTTTTTTATTCAATTAAAAATTTAAATTTTTTGCGCACCCTAAATTCGAAAAATATCTCATGAAACATCTCCCGAAAAATTCCATGAAGCTGTCATAAGAGGCATTAGTAATTTCAGCGCACGCTGTTGCCAAATTGCTCATGATACTATCGGGATAAACCTGGTGGGTGGTAAAAACGGAAATTTTACAACCTGCCACTTCCAAAACCTTCTTCCACATAGCTTCTCCATACTCCAACTAGAATAACGCGAGCTCTAGAGAATAAGTTTTATCCAATTGAAAAAATAATGCCTTTTTTACCTGTACGAAGTGCTGAACGCTTTCCAATAGCATGCCGTACATTTTTATTCGTTTTCGACGCTTCTCTTGAGGGAATGTAAAATTGGATTGCGAGTCGACAACTTTGAAGCCGAAATCGTACTGACCGGAAGAACACAGAGCGGTCGCGTCCCAACATCAATGATAAGCTCCATAATTTACATTCAGACGATTAATTAATAAAAAGGCAGTAAATAAGCAAATGGCTATAAGCAAACATTGCTCGGACAAGAGTTCAGACCGCCCTTTCTTGCGATGTTTCCCATATTAATGACCAGCTGTCACGTGATGTCCCTATTTTCCCATTATTTTTGCGTTCACGATAATTCGAAGGCGACAGACGTATATTGGAAATGTTTTGAATTTACGCAATACGAGATCTTATCACGCACGTTTCGCTTTTGTCTTTTCTTCTCTTTCCACTTTTTCTTTTTCCTCGTTTCTGCGAAATCGAATGAGGAAAAATTATGTAAAGGAATCCTTAGACAAGACGAGAGATAATTAAAGTATCGATTTATTCGGTAGCTCATTTGTTTTGCCATTAACGAAACGCTATAAATTAATGAGATCTTTAAAAATGTACATACAGAGTGATTCGCTACAACCGTCTATTTAGAGGGTTTTCTAAAAGTATTAAACTATTGTTTTGAAATTTTGGCGAACGATGCTATAAATGGCAATACACTTTTCGGAAATATTTTTAACTTTATGGCACAAGACAAAATCAACAATATTACACACCACAGCTCTAAAATGCACCGACTTTTAGAAATTATTTTTTTATGTTAAAGCAGAAGCATCAGAGGCCATTTCACTCACCAAAAGTTACTGCTTGGGCTGCAATGTCGACGCAAGGAATTAAAAGACTTCTGGTACACATTGTAAAACTAATAAAGCGTATGTGTATGTCTTCACTTTGTTCGGTACTATTTGCTGGTAATTGACGGAAAGTGTATTGATTTACAAAGTATTCTGTAAAATTCGATTGATACGATTTTGTAGTGTTTAGAAAAACGTTTAGATATATAACTTCACATAACTAACTATACATTAATACAATAGCTTAAGCGTATAAACGAAATAGGGCTGTGGTTGCCAAACTGCGACCCGCTCAATGTTAGACAATGCAAAATGCTTAGACATGAAAAGCAAACAACCAACATTTTGCATTCGAAGATAATCAAATAGATGTATGCGGGAGTAATAAGCGGTGCTAATCTAATATATTTACTAATTTCTGTAGTGATGATCGATATTTTCTTTTATAATTTTTATATTGTTCCACTCTTACGTTGAAAGCTGTGTTAACTATAGATGTGAAGTGTGGGCGCTGAATAAGAAGATGGAAAACAAAGTAATGTCAACGCAAATGCTGTCTGGAGACGCTGCTATAAGAAGACACGATTAGATCATGAAAGAATAAGAGAAATAATGCAAGTGACACATCATTAATACATGAAATAGAACGGGAACAACTATTATGGTATGGCCACATGAGGAGAATGAACCAGGACAGTACCATAAAAGGTTTGGAAATGGTAGCCTGCTATGGAAGCAAAAAAGGAAGGCTAAGAAGGAATTGGGAAAAAGAAATTAAATAAGCTATGTAGACAGGACTGAGGGAAGATGGTTTTAGGGATAGAGCCTTTTGAAGATTGGGGTGTGATAGATGGCAAAATTAGCTGTTTACTAACCGACATAATAATAATATATTGTTACAAGACCGCTAGCGCCATCTGCTGGAGATTAGTGGAACTACGAATTAGTGAAAAGGCGGGACGTTTGTAGAACACAGAGTGCGCGGAAGTACTCGAAAGTTCTGGACGTACATTGACATCATTTCGAAGGGGTATATAAAAGAGTCCATGGACGAATGTAAGTCAGTTTATTCGAAGTGAAGAAATGGTAAACCTAGGAAGCTATACAGTGCAGTAAAGTGATTTAAAGACGAACTCGGCTCGTAACAATCAAAGATTGCTATTGAAAGGAAAATAGGGGTTTTCAAGAAAGATGGGAGGAAAAATGTTTTATAAGTAAACATAAGGAAGATGCTGCTGTCTGTTTTAATACCCTTGGAAACTGCTGTCGGAATTAAGTAATGAAATTTATTTTGACATTACACAAGTAAGCACAACACATTTATCGAAGCCCTTTCCTTTGGGATTCGATAAAAGGAAAAATAAAGTAGCGCATTCGATATCGTCAATTCGTCAAGAACAAAATGAGGTTGTTACGAAAGCATCATATCAAGTTTGTAACATTCTTACAAAAAGATGAAACCCTGAATGAAATAATAAAGGAGTGTATGCTAACTGCGCCTTTTGAATCAACCTGCCGCCATCGCTTTGAAGATATTTCAAAAAACATATTCGAGACAATAATTAACACACTGAAAAACTGCAAACACGTCTGACTTGTGTGTGATTCCAGTCTCAATGCTCATTATTTGTGAGATACTGCACCATGGACGGGTCATACGAGAGGTTATGATTTTACGAATACTTTGAAAGAATTTGTGGAATATTACGTACCTGTGAGTAAATTGATATCATTGTCTACTAATATTTGTCCGTCGATAGCGAGCGCAAACAATGATTGCCTTAATGACGAGAGAATCGAAATTAGCTAACTTTGCCATGTCAAATTTTCAATAACAAATTGAAGGATAGGATGAATACGATCATAAATTATAAGTTTCATTCACGTGCATGAACTCAACCATTAAAATTTAAAGAATTACTTCAGAAACGACAAGCTAATTATGGTGTTGTCCAAACACACTGCAAGCAAAGAAAAAGCTCTAGAACGGATCTTTAATTTAACATTTGAAATAATGCTATTCGTACAACAAAATGGTAAAGAATATTCCCAACTTCAAAACGATGATTGGTGGGCATTTACTGCTTTTTTGGCCGATGTTACTATGAAGTTCAACAATTTTAATTTAGATTTACAAGGACCCAACCAGATAATCGGTCAAATGGCGAATAAAGTATTTGTATTTAAAGCTAAATTGCAATTATATATAAATGAAGGTGAAGCAGATGACTTTTCTAATTTCTCAACTGCTACTGCATTGCGATTCGACCAATCTGTTACCAATAGTATCTATCAAGATATGGTATTCCACTTGAAGGAATATTTAGCGGAAATTCAAAAAAGATTTCGTGACGTTAGAAATATCAAGACCTGTTTTATTCTCGTGGAAAATCCTTGAGATATTGAAAAGGATGACATGAAATTATTAAGTCAATTTGGAATTCCTAAAACATGGTTGATGAACGAAATCATTGAACGACACACAACTCAAAGCACATTTCATTGAATATCGTGAAAAGCAGGAGTACATTGAATTTTGGAGAAATGTGTCCAGCAACTATAAATGTTTACGAGACCGCGCAAAATTTATTTTGACGATATTCCTTTCAACATACCTCCGTAAAGTTACACTTTGGAAAATGAGTATTGCATGTAGTCCCAAAGACGCCGATATAGGATAATTAAATTATATAATTTGTAGTTCCAATAAGAATCTCGAATACGTTATTTTCTTCTAATTTATAATACTATATAAAATTTATATACATATGTGTCCACACCCATTCACATAAAGGTAGGCCTGCGTTGCTAATGTATGTACCTACACAATATCCATATACGGCCTGCAATGCTACCTCACATTGTCCTATGTCGCCGTTGACCAGAAATGTGACGACCGAGGGAATAGGGGATCCTTATTTTTTACTAATCCTGTTCAGGGGGTAATAAATTGTACATTGTATTTTGATGGTTACTGCATTAATTTTACTTAGAAACTATGATTAATTATTCTTTATTACCACACTTTGTAATTCATTTTGTTGCTCTGTTTCTAATTCTTGTATTACTGTAGTTGCTAATGACAAGATAAAATATATTTAATGCTGAGAATTTTCGTTTTATTTTAAAATAAAGGATAGCCTAAAGAAACCCTTATACTTATGAATAAAAGATTAGTAACTTCCTTTACTAATTAGAAAATAGCAGAATTGTTTTTGTTATAGCTACAACTACAAATTGTTTAATAAATTCTTGAACCTAGGTCGTGTTTTAATAATAAAAAATATAAATACAATAAACTTTCTCTATTTTTATTTGATCTAATTAAAACATAAAATGGCAATTTTAGTTTATGAAATCTAAATATCATTTTGGCGTTTCTATTTACGGTGACGTGATTAATTTTTTCGAAATTGCGAGATGTTAAGATGACTAGAGAGTATCAAATTGTTTCACCTAGGAATAGAATGATGACATCGATAAACATTAATAAATCGAAATTGACTTTAGTTTGTTCTGTAATAGGTTCTACCATTAGACAATATTATTATTGTTAATCAATCATATTGTATACTTGAAAGAGAGTTTTTAAACAAACCAGGGAAATTTTATAATGCTACTGTCGAAATATACAGTCCTAAATTGTCGCATACGCAACCCGCAAATAACTGAAAATCAACTCTCTATTAAAAAGTAACGGAATCACAATACGAGGCCGACCTGAAATGTTTCCATAATCGGCAAGAGATGGCGCACGAAAATTGAAGCGGTGTATTGGTCGACAAGGGCAACCTGGTTTATGGCAACTGCCGAAATTTCAGACGTTTACTGTCAATAGTTGTTTAAGAGTTTGTTTTGTGTAGGAAGTCAGGCGGTTTCGCAAAAATGGATAAAATCGAATTCCGTGCAGTGATAAAACACTTGTGGATGGTTGGAAAAACGGCCACGGAAATTCGAAATATTTTTGGTACAAGTGCATGGCGAATGTACTCCATCATTTTCGATCATCAACTTCTGAGTCAGCGAGTTCAAACGTGGCCGCATAAGCACAAGTGATGAGTCACGCAGTGGACACCCAAAAACCGCTACCAACGATGAAATGGTCGACAAGATATTTTTGATATACTATGGTTTCTACAGCCAACGAGAAGTTTTTAAATGTATTGAACTGAACAAATGTAAAATAAAACAGACTAAAAGCTTCCAGGATCCTTGTTTATTGAAAAAGTATCTTCCAGATGTTCTTGTAGTCATTTTTTAGGAAAATTCTCTAGATAATTAATAAAACGCTGCGATTGTACTTTTATAAGAATATAATTATACATATACATCAATTTATTTATATACAACGCTTAAACTAAACAATCAAATCACAGGAGAATTAGAAAAGTAAGTGATTTTTTTCCATATTATATGGCAATTTATTTAGTTTTATTTCCTTGGTGATTGTATTTTTTTATTCATATACGCGCCCATGTTTTTCTCCATTTCTTCTTGAAGCGAATTGAGTGCATTTCCAAGATCAAATACAGTGAAACATAAACAACCTTTAAAATGCCAAATGAAAGGTCTTAGTAAAAAAAATACGTGAAATTCAAACAAAATAACAAAGAAAAAGGAACAAAGAGACGATCGCGAGAATAATACACATCGAGTTACACGAAAATTTAACGCACACGTAATTAAAAGAGAGATGTAACTAAAGTTTATTCATTTTGGGTGACTGTTCTTTAATAGATTATATTCGTCGTATTTTTATTACAAGACGACGTAACGGCTTCCTCCAGATTGCTGTCCAGTTTGTGGTAGTTGGCGGAATTCGGTCGACCACGCCTCGAGCCGCGTCTGCCTCTTCTACCTTCGATAACCAGAGCCAATACCTAAAAACAAAAGATGAATATTTAGCGCTCGATTTTTGCACCAATTCCAAATATCGCTTGAATACGCTTTCAAAACCATTCGATCGGAATTTTTGAAAGGGTACGGCAGTTAATGAAGCAAAGTAGCATACGAGGGCGCCATAAGCCTGACAGGCTTATACAGGTTCAAGCATTTTCAAAATCCGTCACGGCATACATGCAGATACGGAAGATCTACGCTATAAATATCACGGTTCGGAGAGTAGTAGTTTTTAGTAGTCGGCCAACCAACGTGACTAACGCGTGAAAATGTCTGTAATAATAAAATTGAGTACCACGCGGTCATCAAATTTCGCCTAATCATATAAAACAATGTTTAGACGGCGTTTACGGTGATTCATCTCTTTCGTATTCCACTGTAAAAAAGTGAGCAAAATGTTTCCGTTTGGGGCAAGAATCCCCGGAAGATGCTGAACGGGATGTTATAGAACGTTTTGACAGAAAAACTTGAGATTATTTTTACAAGGGTATCGAAGTATTAATCGTTATAATGAATGTATAGAAGTTGGTGGAGATTATATTGAAAAATAAAATTTCTTATATAAAGGATTTGTTGGAACATATATTTTATTTGTTATACCAGGGCGACCTGAAATGCTTCCGGAATCGACAAGAAAAACACGATATTGGTGTGGTTTTTTATGTTTATTTTTCGATGTAGTCTCCTTGAATATCAATACATTTTTTCACACGGTGCTCAAGTCTCTTCAGCCGTTGAAAAAGTAGGATGTTTCGAGGTCTGCAAAATAGCCATCTGTAGCAGCGATGACCTCCTCATTTGAGGCAAATCTCTTACTCTCTACTCGAATCGGGTCAATAAATCGCTGTAGTATTACTCTGCGATCGTCCTTGCCTTCTGCAGATAGTCGTTGAGGATCATACCTTAAGAATCCCAAGAAATGGTCGC
Organism: Trypoxylus dichotomus; assembly: GCA_023509865.1. NCBI lineage: Eukaryota > Metazoa > Arthropoda > Insecta > Coleoptera > Scarabaeidae > Trypoxylus > Trypoxylus dichotomus. Next base: position 29,614,051 of record CM042081.1, read on the forward strand.
CATGACCTTTCCGACCGACGGAACGGTCTTTGCTTTCTTCGGACCCGATTCGCCCGAAAAAGTCCACTGCTGGGACTGTTCCTTGGTCTCCGGTATGTAGTGGTGGATCCAAGTCTCATCCACGGTTACGAAACCCCTGAAGAAATGCATTGGATTACTTTGAATCCTTGTCAGATACTCATCCGAAACGGTCATCCAATTTCGTTTTTTGCTACATGGTGAGCAAACACGGGGCCCATTGCGCCGAAAGCTTTTTCATGCCCAAAATTTCGTAATATGGCCAACGCGTTCTTCAATCGGCGATCGGCTAACACGACATTATGAATCTTGTCGATAAAAAAGGGGGAGGTGAAAAAGAGAGTAAGGTGAAAAAAATAAAGAAGGAAAGAGAGACAGAAAAAAGGGGAAAAATGAACGCCTCTAGCGGTTTACACGGCAAGTTACCATGCCACTTTGGATTCCCTGTTTCTCCTGAAGAAGGCTCCTACGACGGAGGCGCAACGTCGAGATTCCACCTTTCTCTTTCCTTCTCTTACTCTTTTCAGCTTTCTCTCTTTTTCACCTCCCCCCTTTTTCATTTTTCTTCTTTTATCTCTTTTTCTTTTTATTTCTTTCTCCTCTTACTAAAACTTTGATATTTAAATTATACAAGTTTAATGCATGTTAATATATGATTTTAGGGAAAAAAACCAAGCCTTGGTGGGTCTCCAGCAGGACTCAAATTTCTGGGTGTGAACACCTTCACCTGCTATATATAATGTATGTAATTTACTATCAGTTCGGTCCACTTTATGTGTAATCTTTGAAGTAATAATTAGTTAATTGCGTACAAAACTAAACTAATTCATTTATTTATTGTAACTTTCATGTATTTCGCATGCTATAATAAATAACATTCACTAGAAAATTATTGTTTTTATTGTTTTTGTCCTTTTTTCTCTGTAAGTATGTATAGTAAATATTATACAACAGATTACTCCCAATATTCAAACAAAATCTTTCCGCTCATTAGTATTTTCTATCTGTTTTGGTAACTTTTAGTCCAAACACAAGTACCAATCTAAATTTTGTAAACTATGACTCATATACCACTAAACATAACCCAGAAATAGCCCTTTTTAAATCGATTTTTAGGTACTTTAAACTAAACTAAAAAAGAAGGGCCATTCTAAACACAGCAAAACGTGGGCTTTCCATTAGAATCCATTAAAATTGCTAACTCGACATCCCTTATACTTGGCGGTAATTACCGCCAAGGAATCTTTTCTGTGAGAGTCTATTTCAAATTATCAATAATAACCCTGATTTTTTTAAACAAATTGTATTTACGGATGAAACAACATTTTCCGTTACCGGTGAAGTAAATCGATAAAATATTCGGTATTGGAGCAGAACAAGCTTACATTTTCTTAAATAAAACTAGAACACAATATTCCAAAACCTAAATGTGTAGGCAGGAGTCGCTAGCTATCAAATTGCCATGTTGCACTTTATATGGGACGTTGCAAGTCCATATATTGCGAGTTATGAGAAATTCCCGGTATATTCGCTAAGTTTACAGTTTAATAGCTTTAATATAATTTTAACGTGTTTGTAGCTCTTAGGTAACATTTCTAAATGAGTTTTGGAGTTTTCGTAAAATGTAGATCTTGTAAATTTTGTAGGAAATGATTGTTGTTTAGTTCTTTTTTTTATGAAAACTGTAGATGCAAATTAAACAGTTAGGTTAAATAAAATTAAAATAATATAAAGAATATTGGTTTTAATGAAGAACCTTGCGGATCACTTGCTTGAGTGGCTTACCTTTTGCTTGTTGTGGTATCCTATATAGCCTAGAATAAAGACAGCGCAAACCATCATGAAATAGATGAAAAAGAATGAATCTTCTTCATCTGAGTTTGAATTGAACTGTGGGTTTAAAACATCTTCGTCTGTTTCTTGAGGTTTAGCTTGTGGCTTAGCTTTAACTGCACAAGAAAAAAAGGTGTGAAATGAAAAATGTTATGCTATCAATTATTTGAAAATAGTAAGCATTGTTATAGCCTTACCGACAGGTTTCTGTACCTCTTGTTGAAGCACATCATCTGTAAACATTAAATCATGTTATTACATAATTTTGGAAAGAAATCGAATCAAGTATTACCATCATCGTCGATATCTTCTTCATTGCCAAGTTGATCTTGATCTCTCTCATCATTAACACCCATAACCTGATCATTCTCTGCATCTTGGACCACAGCAGGAATGGCTTCTGTGCTGGTTGTAATCGATAGCTTTTGATCATTCTGAACCTTATGTTTCAACAAATGTTATGTTCATTTAAACTCTTTCAGTACCCAATTTACCTACCTCTACAGGTGTTTTTTTGTTGGTATCATCTGAAGCTTGTGATGCTTTCTCTTGATGCTCTTCTTCGTGACTTTCTTGCTTACCTACTGGAGGCTCAATGTTAGGAGCTTTGGTAGCCGGCTCCTGTACTTGGGTTTGAGGAGATTTCTCAACAGCATTTGGTACAGGAGGTTTTTTATTTGCTTTGATCGAAGTATCATCAACTTTACCAACAATATCTACAGCCATTTGTGATTCTTGAATGTTGGAATTTGGCATAAGTGATTTTGCTCCATTTCCAGGGTGAGAATTTGCCACTTCTTGTGGTTGAACAGGAGCTTTAGGTAATTTGGGCTTCTCCACTGTTTCCGCAGTAACTTTATCCTTTAGCTCCTTATGGTCTTTTATAACATCTTGAATAACTACCTTATTTTCCACAACCTTTGGTTTAGCAATGGAAACATCTTGTTTATCATTATTATTATTATTATTGTTATTAGAATCCTTTAACTGATTTGATTTCTCACCATTATTTAGCGATTCTTGCAGAACCTGTGGCTTGGCATGTGTAACAGACAACCTTTCAGTAATATTCAAAGTAACAACAGCTAAGTTGCAAATAGGTATAACCGAGTTACCCAATAGCTCTTCACATAAACTACTGCATACCTCTGGCTCTTTTAAATAGCCCAAAATACCCTCGACATGTTTAAATTCCTGATTTAATTTGCTTTCCAACAATCCTTGACATGTATTTGTTAAATTATAATTTTTAGCAATTATGTCGATGTTTGCATTATCAATTCTTGAGTTATTACGTGCAATTTCACACAGACTCAGGTAATTATTAACATACAGAAGGCAAATGAAGTCATATTGGGTTTCACGATTAAGTGATTTAATCGATTTCAACGTCGTATAATCAGAACATTTATTTAGAAACGTAGGTCTTGGTTCCAGCAGTTTTGTCATTTTTAAATAAGGGCACTTTGATGTTGAATAGTCTACTAATAGGTCATATATTGGCTGTTCTGATGACTGCCCAGTAGAAGGAGCAGCAATTACTAACGGTAAAATATTTGAAAATATATAAATTAGCATGATTCCAAAGATACTGTGCATGATTTTGACTAAAATTTGCTGGTCTATAACAAAAAACATAATAAATGTGAAGGTTATGTTAACATACATTATACAATCTTACGTTATACTTCAGAATTCCTGTGATTATTTAGGCTTTGGTCACTTACTTACTGATTACTTACAGATATATTGCGTCCGATTAAAATGATGAAAACCGTAATAATTAGCAAGTAATATTGTGGAAACGTAATGCAATCTTCGAATTCGTTAAATATGACAACCAGTCCAAACCCAAAAGAGTAATTCTGGTTGTGGCCTCGTACTAGCGTGATTTGTTATGATTTTCGCGGTCAAAGGAAATTAATTAAACTCACAATAAAAAAAAGCAAAAGATAATTGATTGTAAATCGAATTTTATATTTACAATTACTAATCCGACTATATGCTGTTTTGGTAATGCTTAACCACAATAACTATATAATAAAGAATTTATCGCAGGACTACAAAAGTAACAGTGATTATTGATAAAGATCGAAAAGTGAATATACGTAGATTAAAAAAGATGCGTTATTATCCATTGATTTTCTTTTCTAGAATAAGAAATTATAAAATCATTTCATTTTATTTTCATTATTTGCATTTTTAAAATAATAGAATATAAAGAAAAACATTCATGATTTTGACAAAAATAGTCTTACTTCCTACAATTTTTTTAATGATTTTGTAGTATAGTGTGCGTCAAAATATTGCAATATATTAGAAATAAGCGGAAAAAAACAGCTATTATTCGTAGTAGAATCTTTATATTTAAATAAGAACAGCGTTTTTGTATACATTTTACGTCACAACAACTAAAAGGGGTCTTATAAAGAAACGTTCTCGATAGAACAAATTTCGAAGTAACATCGCCTAATTCGTTATTCTCTTAATATTTAAGATACAATTAATAAGAGTAGACAATCTACTTAGTAATAACAAGTTGTATTTTTTATTGATGACAATATTAGAAATTATTTCATTAGAAAGAATAAATTTTAATAAAACTGCATTCCCCTTTTAAATTAAAAATAAAACAGCAAGAAAATAGATTTTATTAATTATTGCCATCAATATCTTTTTTAATATTAACAAGAAATAAAAAAAAACATGCAACAACATCTAACACACATTTATGTATACATCAAATACATGTGCAAGATAATACTAGGGTACGAATAGTACGTGATACAAAAATGGTAACTGAATTGGTAACGATATTTTCTGCATAATTGACGCAACACATATCACTAAAGAAATTCCACATTTCTACGTATACAATAACATATCAATAATAAATGAGGTAGTAAAAATAATATCACAATAATCTCACTTGAAGAAACACCGTACGTAACATCAACTTATCAGTAGCTTGTGTTTTAATCTTACTTTTTATAATTGTTTAATTATTGCGTGATTATAGTAGGCTGGGTAAAATTAATAATCGAAAATAACCAGTTTAATATACATTGAACCATATCGTGCTGCGAGAATATATGATAATCATAGTATATTTGAATTAACTTCCCAGTTAAGATACTGTACTTCATCGCAGTTGGTTATGGTTTGCTGCAAATTTGAAGCTGTCTTAAAAAAATAGAAGATACATCGTGAATTTTCATTATCCTTCTCGCCTCCATTTCTTATAATTTTGTTTTAATTTGCCTAGTAAAGTTTTCTCTTAATAAACAGAGACAACAACGGATATTAATCACTATAATATTCGATTAGACAATAAATAACTGTTATTAAAAACTTTATTCCAAGTGAATAATCATGAGCTTGTGTTCGTTTTGTTTTAATAACACCTAACGCGGATTATAGGTTATGTATTACGCGGATAAAATTTGAAGTTAAAAAATCTCAATTCCGTTAATGAGAACTTTAATAAAATACATATATCGTCGTTAAAAAAACGTCGCAATTCCAACAACCACAATTTAAATGTCTAATCAAGTACTTCCATTTAAAAGACACCTATATATTATATGCATGGACATATAAGTACGATAACATTTGTTTATATAATACTTTGTAGTTTACGTATTTATATCTTTGATATAAGAATATAGTGTGGCTTTCCGTATTTTAAAAACGTCAAAAGACAACAAGAAAAATAGCCTACAACAGCTAAAGTATATACCAAAATGGATTTCTGTATAAAAAAAAAATGTAATGAGTATATTCACTAACGATATTAGAGTTGGTTGTACCTCTAAAACAATCCTTTCAGACCTATGCTTACTAAGAATTTTTCTTTGTCTTGAGAGTAAATACAAGTAGACAAAATATCCGAGTACATTATTTTAACAACCTGTATATTTTCGAAGAAGAACCACACTATATACGACATACAGAGCTTTCAAAAAGAATACATCCGCGAATTAGATACCTATAGTAAGGGATTAAACTACTGCAAATGGAACTTGACAGATTTTCTATAGAAAAAAAACAATATTTTGCGAACTGTCAAACGTTGGCAAACTAGCAATATTTCCTCTGGGCAAAAAATACTTCTTCTAAAAATTATTCTAGTATTAAAAATAATCCCTTATAAGCTTACTAACTCTAAATTATTAAAAACGTCTAATATACGATTGTAATTTGATGAAATTTCTCGCATGAATCTTAAAACCTATACCGAACTAGCTTACATTTTGATTAATTTATTCTCTTATTTTTGTCATCCGATTGTTGTTTTATTAACTACGTCTTTGGAGATATCCTTTCAGGGAATGTACTCTTTGTTAAAACTAATTATTTAAAATTCGCAACTAAAATAGAAAGGATTTTTTCGCGAGTAACAATGTTATATCTAGTTACAAAATTCAATAACATCTGCATTTTCTTGACGAATAATTATACTTTGTTTCGTCATACATGACGTCATATACACGACAAATGTTATAGTCTTCGTCTATTTTATATTTTACCTACGTCATTGTTTTGTCGTATTAGTTAAGACAATCTATTCATTTAACGATCTTCCTTTAGTACTGTTGCTGAAAATGGAAGCAAGATTACGTAGGTAAAAACATAAAATACACGAAGTGTATATTTTTTAACTACTTCAGGGCAGTGGTTATTCGTAGTTACTAATTAGAAGTGAAGTTGTATCAATGCTACATGTATCATTGGTTACTTATTGGCAAAATGTTTGATGAAATAAGTTTTAATGTAAATTACAAAGCGAAAGAATATATAATAGGAAGGATATATCCATTTCTATCACTTCATTCATCATTATATATGAAAGTTCAGTTACAAAACTCATTTCTTTGCATGTATGTTTGATTATTTATACTAAATTAAAAAACATTTATACTAATGTGAACACACCCCAGTTGATAGGTGATTTTTAAAGATATTTAAAAACACAGTTTTGGCAACAAAATTCGTGGTTATATAAATTTACGTCATTGTGCTTGTTATTTGTGGTTATAACCCCATAACCATAGTTGCTCGCGAAAAATGCTTATAATTACCCGTTAGACATCTGTCAAACATATAATTGTCAAATGTTAACGTAAAACTATTTCTTTAACTTCATTTAGCTCCTTATAACAAGCACATAATTACAAAAATAAAGACAGTTCCTAATTTAATTAAATTTAATAAAATAAAAATTTTAACCTTAAAAAACAAGAAAAGATGTGTTACTTTTTGACAGGTGTCAAACGCGCAAATTGTCAAACTAATTTGACATTCTTTATTAAAAAGATTTCTCTAATGTACCTCCAAATTCAAGCAATTTTCTTCAGCTTCTTTTCTAAAAATAATTTGACGTATTGCACAGCAAAAGTTTAAATAGCGAAAAGTCATTAAGTACAATTCTCGTCTTTTGTACATCTCTGACTAGAAAATCGTTTATATATCACAATATATCCAATCGTGTACTAAGGAAAATGAAACGGAATGTATCTAATCTATCTTGGATTTTCCTCAATCGTCAGTTGACATCAGTCTAATACTATCTTCGGCAGAAGATCGCAAACTAGCGGGAGTCAGTAAGGAGAAACGGTCTTGGATCAACGGCCGCGGAAGCGATTTTAATGGAGAAGTACTCTCAGCTCCGTCCCAACTAGTGTATTTATGTTTGGATTCGGTTTTATTAGCCTTTTCTTTACTCTAAAACAAACATCTTAAAGAATTTTATCGAAAGTGGTATTAAAAATTCCATACAGTCACTTCAACATGTAGCATTTCGTCTTCTTCAGTTGGAAAATGGAAAATTCTATGGTTTGGAGACCTTGGCCATGATGTTGGTGGAGGGCTTCTTATCATGTACTCATGAACATCAGGTAAACTCATAGGATCAACATCTAAATCAATTGGAAACTCCTGAAATGTACCAGCGATAAATCACATTTATCATTGCAACTAAAATAATTACCTTTGATACTAAAGTGGCATTATCTGATTCGCTATCATTTTCTAAAGTATCAGCTAGACTTTCACGACTGGCAATAACTTGCTATAATATAAGGAAATTTAGAAATAACATCATGCAATACCATAGTCTTACTCTTATGAATGGATTATCTTGACGTGATGCCCTTAAAGCCTCCATATCCTGATCTATATTCCTGATTCGGCCTGGTGTTAAAGTGACTGTTGATATTGCTGGAGATGGTGGACATGGTACCGGCAGTGTTAAATAGTAATCCACAGCCGAGACACTTAGGGTAGATTGAGCACGTCCTACGTTGTAGCCACATTGTCGTGTATCTGAAACGCGAAGGAAATCAAATTTACATCTCTATTAAGGTGATTTAACAGGTACCTGGACTGAGGCGTCTCTTATGCATTTTTATGCTTATTTGGTAAGTTAGTTAATATCATGACAACGTGTTCGAGTAATTACGTACGTCGAAAATTATTAGGAGGTGAAATTTTTACAATTTATTGACGTTCATTGTGGTTTATTTATGATGGTTTGACGTTTCGAGTGTTATGGATTCTTGACATTTCGTATATATTCAATTTCTATTGCAGAGTGATCAACCTCTAAAAGTTAAATTAATATAAAAGTCGTTTTAGAAAATTATAACGTAAACTGTAATAATTTTTAATTTCATATAAGATTTTCCTCCAAAACTCTATTAGCGTTAGCAACTAAATACTATAGTCCATACAGAGAATGATATACTACGTTTCCATAACAAAAGATAATGTAACTTATTGGTACACCTGATAATTTTCACTACAGGTTCGTATTAAGTAAAAAATTACAAAAATCAAAATATGTGCTAATTCTACAAATATCATTAAAAGTTTGCCTAAAATATTATATTTTTGAGAAAATAAATATATTGATCAAATTTGTAAAACTGAACGAGTTTCAACTGATTTTAAAATTTTTAATCGTTTAATCAATTCATTTTTGTTTATTATTTTTGAAACACAACAGCGTAAATGCCAATCATTTCGTCTAGCGTGTCGTTTCACTGTCACTTTTCGTCTTGTCAAAATTGCAAAATTTCCGTGATAACATTTAATGAATGTTCAAATTTGTATCGATCCGGTGGAACATGGCTCTTCAACCGTTACTGAACGTCGATCCGTGGGTAAAGTACATTGCATTTTCGAAACGTGGCAATTCGCTAAAACAAAAACACTTCGAAAAGTCAAAAGTTGTCCTTTTCGTTAGTAATTTTTGTATCTTTTGTCGTAACAGGCGATACTATCGAAACTTGCACCCGACGAAAGAAGAAAATCACTACAAAATCGTTGTCTAGAACTTTATCCGTTCGAATCGTATCCTTGCCTATCCTACGAGAAGTTATCACTGTCAAAAGTAATATTGTTTTGGAAAAATATGCAAGGACGTGCGGAAAGGGTAAGCGAAATAGATTTGCAATTAATGAAAGCGAATTTTCGAGGTCATTTTATGATTTATTCTGTTTATTTACATTACAAGCGAATACATATCGCAAAATAACATCGTGTAAGCTAGGTCAGATTTCAAATATTAATTGTATTTTTACGTCTACAATAAACAATTTATCTTGTTTTTATATGCAACTAATAAGTCAATGTCAAAAACTCAGTACAGTTGCAGATTCATATCATTCATGCTGTTAATACAAATGTTCATATCTTAATCAAAATATAGGCTAGTTCTTGAATTTTGGACCGCTCTATACATATATAAAAATACTTTAACCCTAAATCCTAATATATTACACACTTGACATGTTTTTTTGGACGCTATTTTAAATACAAACGCAATAGTTGTTCTATTCTCGTTGTGTTTGAGTTTTATTTCGTCAAACGCGTGAATTGGATTTAATTTTGGACAGACAAATTGAACTAGATAGCAAAATTGTTTCCGTGAAAAGGTTCCAAATTCTTATTTATATGTTTGCCGTCTATGAAGCTGTGAGTTTGGTTGGTAAATTACATTCAACGAGAAAGTTTAGTGTTAACTATTACAGTAATTGTCGTGTAATACAATAAAAAGAGCAACATAATAACATGTATGAAGTGGTAGCATAGCAATCGTATAACTTTCGATTTCTAAATTAATTTACTTTCATTGACCAGGAGAATGTATCAGAAGTTCAAGTTAGAAGTAGTTTTAAATATTGCTGTATCTTTTAACTATATTTCTGACTGATTTATTCCTTAAAAAAATAAATTTATAGTACCATTTCCGAGAAATATGATCTACTCAATGACTCATTTAACTTTATTGCTAGTGTTCGTGTAAATTATATAGGACTTTATTTAAAGATAAATGAATCATTATAGTTTGAGCAAGTTCTTATCTTTTCTCAAACAAACAATAACAACCTACTTCATATATTGTCTAAAACCAATTTTCTTCTGAATCATCAAGAAGTATAATGATCTTTTGAAAATATTTGTTAATATCACGTTATCCTTTTGTGATTTTTAAAGTAATATTAATATGATACGTCGTTTCTTGTTGTTTATGAAACAATTAACAAACAAACCAATATTTGCTTGCTACTTCAGAATTATTAATTACTATTTTAAAATTAAAAGTCAATTGGAACAATAATATAGGATTATGTGAGTCAGAACGTTGTTTGTTTGTTTAATCAATTTAAAGCTTTCGTTACGTGTTTAAAAGTAATTACGTCACGACTTTGCACTAAATATGAATACAAATAATATTGTTATTAGCTATTATTAGAGGTTAACATCTAACAATGTAAAATATGCCACACACGAAGTGTTATTAGATATATAATATGCAGATGAATTAAAATATTTTAGTAATAAATGTTAAATAAAACTAAAATTGCTATGGATAGAAATGTAGCGAAAAATGAAATTCTCTGCGTTAGTAATGTTATCTATACATTTAGTACATATTTCGCTTAAAAGCATAACATACTCTTCTTTGTGTCGTATACTACTGCATTTTTTTTAACAATATAAGCAGTTATTACATGTATCTTCGCTGGTAAGATAATATCAACTTTGTAAGCGTAAAATCAGATTAAAACAACGATCGTAGGTATCTTAACAATATTCCAACTTCCACGATTGCCTTTCACGATTATGAAAGGAAGAAACAATAGGAAATTCATTCTGCCCCCCGATATTATTACGGTTGCGAGATATTAAGAAAAGGTATCCGCGAAAATAATAGCATATTATTCCGTTTTATGGTGTAGGATGATTATTAATCATATATATCGATTCAAAATGCACTTCATTATTCTTAATTTATATCAGGGATAACAAATATTTCACATTACGTCATAATCTTGACAGGGGTTGGTTGATATTTGAGAAACTTTTAATGATTTTGTGTTGTATGTATCGTTGGGACTATTTATCGCTATGATTATGACGTTATATCAGGGCCGTCAGGTTGGAGCGAGTGGACCAGCTGCTCCAGGCCCCGCGCCTACGAAAGCCCCGCGGTGAGGGGCCTTTTCACAATAAAATGTTCTTAGAATAAGATAATACGGACTAAAAATGAATTAGTTGAAACCTTCTCTTTTCGATGGTTTATATTGGATTTGTTTGTCTCTAAACATTTACATAACGGCCTCGCAAAACTAGTTTGCACCAGGCCCCGCTTTTGCTAAAGACGGCTCTGCGTTATATAAAGCAAAATTTGTGACCTTTCTTTCTAATTTGTTCATTACGTCACATTCTCCAGGTTTAAGTTTAACACGAATCTGATAAAGATAGAAATATTGCTGACAAACTATAACAAGATTAACACAAATTTTAATATAATAAACGTTCTATATATTTTCCTCAAAGATGACGCCCACTATATAAAGAATTTTCAAATTTATTTTAGCATTTGGTCATACATTTTTACTTTCCTTCTCTCACTTATAAATATGTATTATTGATTTGTTCTTTTAGAATGCAATACATAAAAAGACTAATAAGAAGAATTTAAAAACTTTATCTATAAAGACAGATGTAGTAATTATATAATTTAAGGAATGTTTTTATACAGAACCTATAAATGTTATTAAATCATTTATAATATAAAGCGATAATGAAAGATTATGGTTTTTGCATATAGATGATGCGTAGTACAATTTTGAAATTTGATTTATAAGAACAAGTTAGAAGAAACTAAATGTATTTATTCTCTCTAGAATACCATAAGTATTTTTAAAGTAAAAAATCTTTAGAAGAGTTTTTCAATGGCGTATGAATGTAAACTATGAAAAAGGTGCTGAGTACAGAATTTTTGGTTCTATCTCAAGGCTATAAATGTCTATAAATTTTCTTACCAATCTCCCATAATCACTATAAATAAAAATAATAGTTCTTATAGCATATACTATTTGAATCTGATTACCTGGTAATTTGCAAGAAGGTATTATCATTTTATTAGTAATTAGATGTTTACTAATATATAGTTACATTGTTTGCATTTTTGCCATGTATTTGAAATAAATTTATAAGTATTTACGTTACACATTTCTCATATGACATTGAGGATATTGGGATGGGTCATGTTTACTTTAGACGATGTTAGCAAAAAAAGGTAAATATATTTAGAAATAACTTTCGCTAGCGAAAATAAAGTAAATTTTGGTTGATTTACGCAAGAAAAATGAAATAAGAATGGTATTTTTGAGAATGACGTTAAACAGAGAAAAAAATTGTTTATGTACGTTAACGAAAAGTAAAATAATCCAAGCTATCTTATGAAATTGTGAATGAAAGACGTCGGATATTACGAGAGAGTACAAATGATTAATTACAAAGGATTTTGTCTTGTTATGTCATCAGTGATTTCAAGTTGCGTCATGTAATTGAGTATAAAGAGCTCAAAAAATTAGAGTTAGCAACTGGAAGGAAATTGTTTCATTTCAAATGAATTTATTCAGTCCCGTTTTAAACGCAAATGGTCTGTTTAAATTTGATTTAGAAATGTTACGATTAGATTTTGAACTTGTGAAAACCAATACCACCGTTCGATAAACAGTTTCCCTCATTCAAATTATAGTCGAAAATCTTTTCCAATTCAATTCTTTTACGATTGTGCTTACTCATAACCTCGTTTAAGGCGTTGTATACAAGATTATCTACGTAGATGACATTGATTTTTGACTTACATTTTCTCCTATATTGGATCGAGTACAAATTAGGTTGAGATTGGTTGAATCTACTGAAGTTTCCAAATCTAATTTTCGGTATTTCCATTGTTTTTAGCAAATTCGCTGTACAGACGTTTGTTTTCTTTCCGGGAATCTCCAGGAATAGCCTTTGTTCGTGGGAAATGTTTTATTGCGAGTTACGCTCTAATCACGATGCAATAAATACCTTTGTTCCGGCGACGTTGAACATAGTGCACTAAACAGCCATTTAGGACGGCTTTGATGCGTACACCAGATAGGTAGAGATTAAATTATGACTCAGTGATAAGAGGGTACTTGACCAATAACGAGACGGCGTTTCAAAAAATTTAAATCTGCATTAAATGTAGTCTATTATTAGCTAATAATAAAGAATTAAGACAGACTATTTGGATGTGTGTAAGATTATAGTTTCTATTTAGTGCTAAAATGGAAAATACATAATTCATTTCGATACAGCGTTGTTTTTAAGTTATCGGTCGCATCGTTATGATATTTTCAGTGGCGCAGAAATTGTAGCATTACATTTAGTCATTTTTGGGGCAACTTTTATTGATTAAAATGTTGCAATTTCTATGTATTGCATCGTATAGTGCAAACTCACTTTTGATTTTTTGACTAGGAACGTATTTTGAAAGCTTGAACTAATAATTGAAGTTATTTCTGTAAAAGTGTTCTACAGACTATGAAAACCCCCCGAAAACCCACGAATGGATGGTTCTGAAGATACTGAGGATTAATCCTTTCTTAATATTTCATTCAGAAACATTCATAGTCGATAGAATTGCCGATTCGCATTTCATCTCTGGTCGTGTTGCACTGTCACTTCTCTGTCAAATCATTTTTAAAATGGTGTCTGTAGGACGCAAATCAAATACCTGTAAAATAACGTAATGCTATTTTGAATTTATTCTTGATGCATACGATTGGGAAGATGCTACACAGTTTATATTTTAATTCTTCTTTTAGTTATTAACTGAATATGTTTGATATACTAGAGGCACGCCAAGTTCCATTGCACGTCATCAATAAATCGTCACGTCAGGTTTTACGCCGTTGCCGGATACACACATAAAATCGCTATCAAACCTAACTTAATATACTAATGTAATCTAGTCTACGAACTGTCAACATTTAAAATGGCCGGACCAAGGATAATCGACAACATTGTATTTTATCAAATATAGCCAATAACAGCAACGTAAAAGTACTGCGATATGGAAAATATAATAATTAAGTAAATGATTTTTACATTTTTAACTTTGATAAAACGAGTATTTGTATTAAAAAATAGTGTCTTGCGTTATCAATTGAAATTCACATTAATTATTAAGTATTATGTTATAATTATGTACCAATATAAAATACTTTCGCATTGCATATTTATGACGTCATTTGATTATATGTATGACGTCGGATTAATGACGTGCATTGGAACTTATCGTGTCCCTAGTATAGTTGATTTGTGTTCTGTAGGCGTCATTTTAAAAATGACTTGACAGCATTTAAAGTGACAGTGTATTGGATTGTTTTATGGAGATGTTAATAGTCAAACGATTGTTAGCGAAATGTTTTCCCCATTTTCACAGCAAATTTTACGTTCCATCGTTACTTTCGAAAATCCCGCACTGGAATAATTGTTATGAATACTAAAACGCCTTGCACCTTGAAAGAACAATAACACGAGAAGCACAGAAAGCATGAAAGATTGTTGCTAATCACACATCACTAAATTTCTCATCTTGCGTAATTTAAAAAGTGCGGTTATTATCTGGATAGACCTCGTACATACTATCGATCCAACGGATCTTTATCTGCACGCTATTGATTTGCGTTACAATAATACTTCAACGACATATTACGTCATGTCTCGTAAAACTTGTATATGATGGCATGAGGTGAAAACATACTATAAACTCAAACATTTGTCTGCCATACGTATATACATATAAGCAACGGCATACAGAGATTACGCCATATGTTGAAAAGAGATAAAACATGTAAACACAGTGTTTTATTATATGTTATGTATGTACTGCTATGATCTCTTGTGTTTTGCATCTTAGCTCATTTTGACGTTTGAGGTTATTTATTGTGTTTATTTCACTGCTTTTGTCACATTGAAAAATCTGTTTATTTAAGAGCAATTGCAGTAATCTTTAAACAGTTACTTGAGTTGCTTGAATTAGTTTTTCATACTACATATGTTAATTTGACTACAAAATACTGATTTGATTCGGATATAAAAATAAATATCAACCATGGGTAAAGATCTATTGGAACGAGACATGCTTATTATATATTGTAACGGATGTCAACAAAAACGGGAAGTTTAAGTTTAGCGCCATCTTTGCTGTTGTAGTTTGACAGTAAAATCATTATAACAGTTCGTTGATAAACAATCCGCCATTCGTAAAAATAAATTGTTATTCGTCACAACAACGCATTTTTATTGTTCAAAATTATTTGAATAAAATGATGAAAATTTGACTGCTACAATTTTCAAATTGCATTTATTTTTCGGTAATCAACATATTCCATCACTGTGAAGAGAATTACCCAAAAATTTCAAGAAATTATCGATTACTCACCTTAGACCTTTGACACGTGTTCGACCAGCAGGAAATATTGCGAATATTCGTCAGAATGTGACCGAGGCCTCAGAAATATATCCATTCAGGGTCGTACTCAAGAATTGGACATTTCAAGAAACACTACGTAACATCTCTCGCGAAAGATTTGCGTCTTCATGCCTACAAAATTCAGCTGAACTACAGACTATTCACAGAAAAAGATGTCGCAAATTGGCTCATTGAACAACTACAAATAATCAGTGAGGTCCGTTTTCATGTTGATGGTTTCGTAAACCGTTTTTCTTCGAAGACGCTACCGGCAAAGCACAAACGGTCAATGATGAACGGTATCGGGCCATGATAATACAGCTTTTTGTGCCTCAAATGGAGGATGTGGACATCGAAGAGATGTGGTTCCAACAGAATGGTGTTACTTGCCACACATCACATGAAACAATAGCATTGCAGAAGAAATTTGATGGTCGTGTAATCTATTTCGACAACCAGAATTAACCGCTGTGAGATTTAACTCCTTTGGACTTCATTCTCTTTCTTTTTTTTTGAAATCCAAGGTTTACGTCAATAAGCCGACGGCCAAATTGTGATTGAAAATTTCAATACATAATTCCCACATATATACTTTAAGACTAAATAGAAATTTCGGTATTTTCTCAAACAAAAAGTGTTTTATTTAAAATTCAAGTTTTCCGTTCTTGTTGGGACATCTTTGATAAGACAAAATTAGCTGCATTTTTGGTTTTCCTTTAAATCTTTTATTGGTTAAAAAATTGATTAATGTACAGTCCCAGTCCATTGTATTAGGGCCACCTTATAAATTTAAGCTTTTGTATGTTTCCAACGCTATAATTTACAAATACAAGTATAAAATTTATGAGTAGGGTATACAGTACCTGTTAAGGACTTAACATTGTTTTTTGTATTTTCAAAATTTTTTACTATTATGTATTTTATCTTCGTTGCATTATTATTTTCATCTAGAATATTATTTTATTTTCATTTTTATATTTATTTATTTTCATTCTTATATTTATTTATTTTCATTCTTATATTTATTTATTTTGCTCTCTTATATCCAATTTTATTTTAATATGTATGTACATTACGCATTGTATATGTATGCAAGTCAGCCATTCGCATTACGCTAGCTAAAACTGCCTAATTAGAAATCATTCACTGCAACGTCGTCGGATATGTAATGGGAGTTTTCTTGAAATTTAAGGTACACAAGCATAGGCAGTCGTCTCCCGCGCGACAGTCGAGGTATTAGCGATCGTGCACTCTCGGTCACCGTTCGTGCCTCGTCGTAACGTGTACAGTAACGTCGTCGTAAGATTATTAGAGATTTCTAAGTTTTTCTAGCTTTGGCTGGAATCGTCGAGGACGTTGTCTATACATTTATTTCTGGCGGGAGTCATTTGGTAACGTCGTCGGACCACACGTATAGATTTTTTAATAAGTATAAATTCTCGATTTTCTATCATCGTACGTCGAGGCTACTGTGTCCATTGTCGTCTATACATATTTTTAGTTTTCAGTTAAGGTTGTGTCGAAAATTATTTTGGTGAGATTGTCGGCGCGCATGTATAGACCTCCTCTACAAGTACGATCACTCCGCTTCTTGCTGACGGTCGTTGCGGCCGCAGCGCCCGTTGTCTTTGTACGTTTGTTCGGTCCTTGTCGTATCGGGACTTAGAAATTTTTCATTTAGTTGCTCGTCATGGCGGACGAGTGTCACGAACCAGTTTTCTTATGTAATGTCGGCATCATCGCTCCGTTTTACTTGTCGGTGCGCAGTTCGCACATTTGCTGGTTACTGGATTTTTCCCTTCTTTGGGGCGCAGTAGTATAGAGCTAAAGATTGCACATAGCGTAATATTTCAAACGAGAACGCCTGGGTAGCTGTGACATTACTTTTGTATTGAGATCGGCTATTATCGCTACTGTCGCCCTCCACCAGGCGTTCAAGCTCTAAGAGATAGGGTGGGTTCCCCTATAAATGTGAATATAACAAACGTATTTGGTCAAGTACAAATACATGCCAATAATACAGGGCCAAGTCCTTAGGCAAATTTAAAACAAGGAAAGTATATTAGGCTCCCGGAAAGGGACATATAAATAAGCATAGCACCGAGGTGCGCTTATAAATTTACAAAATAAATAGGGTTGGCTCCCTATAAAAGGTAGTGGTGCATGCAAACAGACAGAGGCATTAGTACATGCCTCTGACAAAGCTTCACCGGAAGCATATAAGAGTTTAACCTTTTAAACAGAATTAAGACATAGCGTTGCAACGTACATGCTGAGGCATTACTTTATGTTGCTACCAATGAAAATACATATACAAATGCTAATGTACATTACATGTATAAGAGAGCTCGAATAACTGCAATTATTGCAAATCTATATATCTTACGTACATCGTACATGTACATAGGCAAGAGTGGAAACCGTGTAACCATTTCATTTTTAAATATATTTTTTTGCGCATGCGCATTGAGTTTCACTGTACAACCTCTCCTTTAGTAAATAAGCGAACATACTCTACAAGTAAGTATTGGTCAAGTAATTTAGGAAATTACGAGCAGGCTACAGCGGCGTTGTTCTTCAAACCAGGAGAACGTAACAGTACCTGTCTAAATACGTTCCCTAAATAACTTTCTAAGAAATTGAGAAAGTACCACTTAATGACCTCTTGCCTATTATTACCCCCCTCATCAATCATTCTGTTCTGTATAGAAGATGGGTAGGAACAAGATTGAGAGACATAGTAATTCGTAGAATATTATTTGGATCGGTTACTATTGTAGAAAGCATATTTATCTGTTTATTTAACGTTTTTCCGTGTTTATGTGTATTGCGCTCTAAGTTATTGCTTGAATGCGCTTTAAACTTTTTGGTTGTGGGTGAAAACAAGACATACCAAATGAGAAAAAACTGCGTATTGAGGCATTGCTAGGTACAAGAATGTATTCTCAACGCACAATTGTAAAGAAAGAAGAAGTATCTCGACAAACAATGCAGCGAATCGCCGTTTTAATAAAACAAAAAATACCTACTACGAGTACCAGAAGAGCGTTTTGCTGCAAGAAAAGGATCACTACTAATCGAGATGATCAATGTATCCTGCAACTAGCAACTGAAAACCGAGGTTTATTCGACAAAGAAATAGAAAATGTAATGTCTCAACAAGGAGTACAAATATTCACCCGTACAGTGCGTAGACCAAGTATGGGCAACCTTTGACATGTTGTGGGCCAAACTTTAGTGTGCAAATATGTTCGCGGGCAGCGACAAACCCCATATCACTCGATCTTCCTCATATGGAGTGAGTATGAGTAAGTAGTGCAATATTTTTCTGTTATTTGGATTTTTCAAAATATCTCGCGGACCGGATCAAATCTTACAGCGGTCCGGTTGTTGCCCACATGTGACAATTGTACGAAGCCGAATCAAAATGCAGACACCCCTTCCCTCCCTCTGAAAAAGCCAAGATTAACACCGATGATGAAGCGAGCACGTTATGAAAGGGCACAACGCCATCAACATTACACAATTGAAGCTTAGGGAAAGATAAGACCAAATAACTTAAATGAATATGTAAATCAGGCAACATTTTTTTATTTGAACAATACCTCTTGGTTAAAAATCATATTCAGCGATAAGTCAAAATTAGAAGCAATGACCGAAAGAGCTCAATTTGTTAGACGACGTCCATCCGAAGGGTTTGGTGAAGCTATTGTGCTAAAAACGGTGAAACAGTTGTGGTGTAGTCCTGTATATCGGTCGAAGGTCCTGGACCACTGTATTTTTACTAAGGCACCATGAATCAACACCAATATAAGCGTGTATTGGAGGACGTCTTGATGCCACATATCAATGATTTAGATCCGAATGAAGACCCTTACACATTCATGCACGATAAGTCACTATGCCACATGGCCAAATCCATCCAAAGTTTTTTTGGAAACGCACGCTCTGCCGGTGTTTTCTTGACCGGAAAATTCTCCCAACCTCAGTGCGACTGAGAACGTGTGGAGTGTTCTAAAATCACGTGTGTATTCGAGAAGAAGCACTACAAAATTAATAAGAAATAATGAGGATGTATGCCAAACAGAATAAGAGCAATTATAAAAGCCAAAGGAGGCATTACAAATTATTAGTTGTATAGTCGTGACGACGTCTATAAACAGTTCTGAATAAACTTATCCTTGCACAATACGTTTTTCACTATATATTTTAACAAAATCGCTATTTTAGCAAGTGGGCCTAATAAGTTGGACAGGAACTGTACATACACCGCTTGTATTACATCATGTATGCTCTTGCCAAATGCTGATTTGAATGTATAATCCAGCTCAAGGGACCAAATGTTACGACATAATGAATTGTATTTTTTGTTTGCTTTCTTTTAGTTGTTTTATTAATTTAAACATTGGCATTGTCATATTAATGTGTTTTTCTTTTCCCACTATACTTTTTTTTTTAATTCAGAGGAGTGTTTTTAAAGTGGAGAGCTAAAGAGTAGGCTATTTTTTTATAGGTGTTGGCCAGTTTTCGGTAAAAATTACACTAGGGATAATATATATTGCCATATTGGTACAACAACTGATTGACGTTTAGATCATGCATTTTTCAATAAAAATCATAAAATATGACGCGTTTGGGATTTCAGGTGTAAAAGTACAATTGCAAAGCGATATAACGTAAATATTTGTAAGGCTATTTCTTGGAAAATGTGATTGAGAGATATATTCATAAAATATATATTACTGATTAAATTGTAATAAATATTTAAAGTATACCTAAAATATACATATATCAAAGGATAATATATGACAAATGTTGAAAACCTCTTGCTTATAATATTTAATGTACATTTGAATTTTGTAGATAAAATATATCTTTCTGCCATTTGGATGTGATTATTATAATTAGAGACTGGTTATATGCAAAGAAAATCTGGAATATATGCGCATATATATCCATCGATTTTTGAGAAAATATACATAAACCTAAAATTTCTAAACTTATTTGTAATTAAATGCTTTTCAAAATTGTGTAAAAGAAAGTTTTGTCTTCTATCAGAATACATATGTTTCGAAATAGAAAAGCTTCTTTCAACATCCACAGATGTAATTGGTGCATTTTTTAACTTTGGAATACATTCTGAGCTAAAATTAAAGTCGAAATCGTAATAATCGATTCAGAATGCAACTTAACACCGGGAAGTGGCTTCTTATACAATTGGATTCGTAAAGGTGCTTTTAAAAATACTTTTTTGACATTGCTAATTAAATCATTAATCAAAGGAATTTGATTCCTAATGTCTTCGGCTACACGATTGAACCCATGAGCTAAACAAGTGGTATGAATAATGTTACTATTTTGCGCGGCTTTTATCATGTATGGTGTAGCGTCGGACAACATTAGTAAAATTTTTTCACAAAGTATACTTCCAGGTAAAAAGTAATTTGATAAATCTTCTTGAATGAATTGGCACGTTATTTGTTTTTTGAAGTTTTTTACAATCTACAGTATCTCCATTAAGAATTCCTATTAACAAATGAGCAATATAACTGTCACACTTATCCGTACTTTCGTCTACCATGATATAAATAAAATTATTCCCTACCAATTGTTGAAGTTCTGCCATTGTTTGCTGATAAGAAGATGTGACATAATTTTTCGTAAGGTACTTTCGTCAGGTATATTATGTTTGCAATATTTTTGCAGAAATGATTTCAAATTAACATTGTTTAATCTCGCTAATGGTATGTTAGACAAAATTAATGCGTTACACAGATCCGTATTATATTCTTCTTGTTCCGAGTTTCGCGAATGCTACACATTGATATATAGATTGCTGCACACATGCGAACCTCTTTAGTTTTTCACATTTTCCAATATGTGATGGAGTTTTAGCGTGTTGATCAATCAGGTATTTTCTCTTACAAGACACCTACAGTAATAATTGTCATTTTATATTAAAAGTTCAAGAATTTAAAAACAATTGTAAAGCATTTAGTAAAATTAAACTTACCAGTTTAGTGTAGGCCCGACAAGATATTTTGTCGCCATCCTTTACCAGTTCAGGATACGGTTTATCCATAAAGAAATTTTGTTCGCTATACTCAATGTATGTACGCACAGTATTTAAAAACGTAACACAATTACATGCTGTTTCGCTCAAAGATATTCAATGAATGAATAGTTTATTTGGGCATTAATAACAATAACACGTATTTACCACATCCCTTCTGCTAGGCGAAATTAAAGACGTGCAGTTCTTGGAAGAAAGTATAAGAGAAGCCAATGTTTTAAGATTTATGGTTCTGAGAATTGTCCATTGTCGATTTACATTAGGAATTACTAGGAATTTTTACTAATAGAAAGGATAAGAAAAAGCCTAAATATGCAATATATGTAACTTTTGTAAAAATATGCGTAGAAACGCCTAAATATGCAATATATGCCATCACTAATTAACTTGAATTAGTGAATACGTCTACATATAGACTATAATTAAAGATATGCAAAAAATGAAATAGATGCACTTTGCATATAATCCGGTCTCTAATTATAATTAATTAATGTTCTCAACTTAATCTCAAACTTTCAATATTTTACGAATCTGATGCTGGAGTTTTCATTTTTTTGTTTATTTGTTAGATGAATAAAAATACTGCACGTAGTATATTAATTATATTGATATTCTCTACTTAAAAACTGAATTACATGTATTGACTTAAGTTGCTGTTGAACTTGTGTATTCAATTGAGTTACAACGTGTACTAACTTACCTCTCTAGGTCTATTGATTTTGAACGAGAGTCGGAGAGATACTCTAGTTCCTCTTCATCTTGTTTGGTAGATCGGTGGCTTTTATTGTATTTGTGGGCTCAGTGCTCGTGTATATTTCCTATGATTTCTTTCTTTTTGTCTTGTGTGACGTTATGCCCTTTTCGACC
Source organism: Trypoxylus dichotomus (assembly GCA_023509865.1). NCBI lineage: Eukaryota > Metazoa > Arthropoda > Insecta > Coleoptera > Scarabaeidae > Trypoxylus > Trypoxylus dichotomus. The sequence goes on from CM042081.1 coordinate 29,636,649, forward strand.
GCTATTCGTTTAATTTGTGCAACTCTTTCTTTCCTTATTCGTCGCGTTGGTTGTATTATTCTTCTGACTGTTATGTTATCATGCGTCTCCATGTTGTGTAATGTATTTTGTGTTCTTCTATATATTATGGTCTCAAGCGTTTCCAGGTTAAGTTCTTGATGCAGTGTTGCATTTGTGATGTAATGCGAATTGTGTTAGCTTGTTGACTTTTCCCTGTATTTTTTTCTTTTTCGCTTCGGTTGCCTGATGCCAAAGTTCTCCACCGTAGGTGGCGATCGGTATTACTATTGTTTTAATGATCTTGATTTTGTTGTTCAGTGACAACTTACTTTTTTTCGTTTAATAGTGGGTACAGCACCTTGGAGACTTCTGCTATCTTCCTCTTGATTTCGTTGATGTGCCAGATATATGTGAGTTGTTCGTCTACGACATATACGGGCAACAACCGGCCCGTGAGACATTTTGAAAAATCCAATTAAAAAAAAAATTCACGATTTAATTATAATGTACCTTTTTTTTTCATTTCATTTTCTTATTTTAATAAATTGCATTATAATAACATTGTCGTATTATTTCAGGTCTGATATCTATCGCTAAAAATTATGAACACTACTTTAAAATGTACTACTTTTAAACGCAGCCCGCGAATGTATTTGCACACTAAAGTTTGGCCCACAACATGTCAAAGGTTGCCCATACTTGGCCTAAGACAACCCAGGTACTTCGCTTTTTTGTCCCATTGTGTACTGTGGTTATGTATAAGCAACTTCGGTTTTACATTAATGAGGAACCCTAAGCTACCTAGTTGTTCTTGGAAATGAAATATCTAGACGTTTGGTAATAAAGTCATAGTAATGATTTAGGAGAATAATTAGCATAATGGTAAGGAATGGAATCCTAATTTAATAGATAGTGGTAATTGCCGGGATTTACTTACAACATTCTCTAACTAAACTTAAGCAATACTAATTACCGAATACATATAGATTTGGTTATAATACCTAGTACACGATATAGTAAATATATCTGTGCAAAATAACTGAAAGGCAGAGATTAATGTAAAGTATAAATGAATTGTAATATTAGGAAGATATTGAATATGTAAAATGTAATGTAAACAAATTAGAAGCTCGTGCCATTGTATCCGAACAGACATTATAAATGTTTGAATTTATACCGTGCTTGTTTAAGAAAGTGCTAAGTAAATTAAAGATCAAATGAATGAACTTCGTGACATTACAAAAGCATATAACTACGAAATATTAAAATCGGGTTGCCCTGTGTTTTGAACACAGTGATCGATTCTATAGATTACTCGCAATTACTTAAATTTCAGCGTATTCTTAATCCTACTAAATACTTTGCAGGTTGAATTTAAATTTCGTGTTTATCACCAAGGATTTATGAGGAGATTACTATAATAATTCCATAACGGGTTAGTTTATGATTCAGATGCAGCTCTATAACTTGAAAGGTACCTTTTGCATTTGCATTTGCATTAGTACTGTCCTTTCCAAAATATAAGAAAATAACGTACAACATTCCATGTATCTAGAAGCGTTGCAAGTATGGAATATGTTACAATTTATTTTATTATAATTTGAAAAAAGTACTTTTTAAGACCACTTTTTATCCTTCTCTGAATCCAGCCATTAATCAATAGCATGTATAAAGAATTGATTTTATTTTGAAATCCAACTCATATACATAAGTGAATTTCTCACGACATCTGGCTCGAAGCCAGGCATCTAAAATACAATATTGGAAATTCTACTGCGTTGGAACTTAAATTTGTATGTGAATACATTAACTTCTTTGTTCAAAACATAATAGAACGACAAATATATTTTGCGTACCTATTGTTCCCTACTTAATTTTAACATTGATACAGTTTTAAGTGGCTCATCCTTGTAACGTTCACAATTTTGTACATATTCACGTAACAAATTTATTTACTTCGCGTGTTTAAATATCATTGTATGCATACAATCAAGAAAAGATTGTATTCAAATGAAAGTAACTCTGTGGCAAATTTTGCTTTAATCAAGCGAAGATTACTTTTTTTTTGTTTTTCGCATTAAGGGAAGACAGAAATCTCTTTTATTTGAATTTTAATTCCATTATCCTAATTTCCCTTTGTTCCATGAAAATAAGACTTAATTTATCTGATTAGAAATTGAGATACTCATGCCAGCTCATTGCATTGTTGTTTAAGGATTTAGATTAAATACACTTTTTCATAAATTGCATATTTACGTACCAAAAAAGGTCATCACAGACAGTATTTTACCGATCCCTTTTTGTTAGCTTTATTAAACGTTTCCAAAGTACATATTTATACTTCAGAAATCACAAAGGATTATACCTACTTATACGTTTTTGTAGAGATCGGCAATATCAATTTATCAAATCGTGATTTTACTATATATACCTCATTAAGAATATTCATTACGTATGATGAATTCATTGTATTTAAAATTAAACCGTAATCTAGAAGATTATGCGCTTCCTTGTTTTAAATATTACCCTCTTAATAATTCGTAACCAATCGACAATAATCGAAATGCCAATAAAGTCTGTTGTTATCATAAAACCGTTCGCGGTAAATTTTGAAACAAAGAGCGTAGATAAACGCAAATCACAGCGTGTTTGTAATGATTTTACGGTTTCCGGTGCATATTTATTCGATCTGATCGTTCTTCCCTTATCAATTTCGATCGGTTTTCTGCTTCGCGAGCATCTTTCGCCTCTGTGCAAGATTCGTTCTCCTATCCAAAATTTACGCTTGGTCGTTCGAAAAATCGACGTTATTCGAGTCACGTCATCCGGCAACAGGCGTACGTCACAGGGTCGATCACATATAAACCGCGTTAGCGTCACGCTCGCCGCCTGTTTCAAGGTTCATACCGTATCGCGCGCAACTGCAAGTTCACTTCAGTTTCTCATCGTTACCTGCCGTGTAAGCAGGTGCGAATTTTATCTATTTACGTTCAAGTTTTGTGCGGAAAAGCAACTCTACCCGCTTCGTCAAAAGACAAGAACCCTCTTGCATGCATCTGTGTGAAAGGGACGGGTTCATCGAGAATCAACACGCAGAAGATAGTAGCGATAAAGCGAGCGCGAATTGTATGTGCCGTTTGTATCCCACTTATGTTTCTGCCTCAGGTTATTTATCCAATGTTCTGCAAGAAGCGTTACTGCAGGAAAGCTTCGAAAATCTATCGTTAGGCAGGGAGAAGTCGATCCTACGCGTTGGAGGAGGTGAAGAAGAAGCATACCCTTCGCATCGGGAGGTTACCGTTACAGCGCGCGAGGTTGTGCTGAGAAAATGCGGACAAACGGAACCGTTACCCTTCGAAAAATGCTATCCGAACAGGTAGGTGAATCATCGAAATAACGTTTTGTAATTTTGCGAAGCAATTAGTCACCTTATACGCGTACGTAGATAAAGAATGCCTTGCGTGTAACTTTCAAGGTCACTGACGAAGTTTGGACAAAAAAGGGTTACTTGTTTGCTTAATCACACTACCAAACACCAAACAAAAATAAGCATTCTATTCATTAAATTATACAAATAGCCCGTAACGTGTTACTTTTCCCGCAATCCGATCTTTTCCGATTTCTCAAAGATTTATAGTTAAATTTCGCAATTGAAATTTGAGGTTATGTTACTAACTCGCGGTTTTAAATTCCATGAAGTTTCGTAACTTATCATTATATTTGATTAAACCTAAGAGATGCTTGTAAATATTTAATTTCTGTGGTTATCGCGTTTTGCAGTCACAATAAAATGAACCGCTAAAAATTCCTGTTATTGAGAAGAGAAAATGTACACATATACAAGGTGCTCCGAAAGTTTTTTCCAATTATTTTTACCAAAGGTACGAAAATGATGTGGCAAATTATTGTTTTGCTTATTTTTTTAGCCTACTGCGTTCTGTACCAAACGAATCTTGTTGAAATTTCCGTTTGTAACGTATTTCAAATTTAATTTTCCTACAAAATAAGTTAATTGCAAAGAAAATATTGACAGCAAGTCGATAATATACTATTTTTTTGGCGTGACAGGGTCGCAGTATCCTAAAAATAGCCGATCCTCCTACTGTATTATCCATTATTCAAAAGCTTTGTGTATTTGTGTGCATCTTTGTACCGGAGAAGCCAAGGCGACTACATTATCTTATGCGAAACAAACAAAAGGAAAACGAGACGGACGGGTTCGTTGAAATCGTTTTTGTTCCTAGAACTGACGTTCGGTGCAATTGTATGTTTCCTACGTAGTTTCTATCTACGAAAATCTAAGAAGTTTCCGCAAATGTTTTTGCTTTATTTTAAAGGTTTTGGCGCGGAAATCTTTGTTTTCGGAGCAAAACTAAGTGTTCTCAGAAATGCTTTTCCTAATTACGATGGTTTTCCGTATATAATGTGTGCAAAACATGATTACATAATGTATTTCCGCGAATAATAAGTGATCTAATCATAAAATTATACTGAATACTAATAAAATGCTTATTTTGTATATATTTGAATACATTCTGACAAATTTTCTTTCATTTACGAGTACATTTAGAACTGACAAAAATTATTTTTTTGAAACATCACAAATTATCGATTTTTATCTTATATATATTTTCACAAGAAAATTTGACCTTGGTAAAAGCTGACAATTATTTTTACAAGTAAATTTTTATATACAGGGTATAATTTCGATTCGTAGTTGTAATTTTCAATATACGGGATATGATTTCAATTCGTGATTGTGAAGTTCAATACACAGGGTGTGATTGTAAGTCGCAATCGAAACTTTTAATATACAGTGTTCGATTTTTATTCGCAACTATTAGTTTTAATATACGGGTCGTGATTTTTGTCATATTTGTAAATTATCATATCCAGGGTATGAATTTAGTTTGGAATCTAAACTTTTAATGTACAGGGTCCCATTTTAATTCGAAATTGTGAATATTAATATACAAGGTGTGGTTTTAATTCGTAATTTAAAATTTTTATTTGTAGGGTGTTACCTCAATTCGCAATCGAAACTTTTATTGTCCAAAGTGTGATTTTTATTCGCAGTCGATATTTTTAATTTATAAAGTGTGATTTTAATTTGCAATCGTAAAGTTCAAAACATACAATGTGTGATTTTAAACTATTATTAAAACTTTTATAATGATTTTTTTATGTGATTTCATGTGGCAATTGTAAATTTTAAAATCAAGCCTGTACTTTTTTATTCGCAATCGAACTTTTAGTATTACAGGGTGCAATTTTAATTCGGAATTGTACATTTTAATATGCAAGATGTGATTTTAAATTTAAATGTTGAATATGTGTGTGAATTGTCAGTGAGGTTTCATGACAAAATTCGGGTTATTTGTTTAATATTCTTTTTTATAAATACTATTTGTGAGAGATCCCCAGGAGTAATAAATATTTTATTCACTAATTAATAATAAAATGCTGTGAGCGACTGTCTAACTCTGAATGATAAGCAAAAGATAACGTATCATCATCTTTATTTCGAAAACAGAGTCCCAAGTTTTGTGGAATTGAATGAATAAATAGAAATATTAGTCATATCAGTTCATATAACGTTTCTAACTTTTAGTGTTTTGATCTAAAACATTAGCTACTTACTGTGTCACCCAGCATTAGACGTTGCAACATATTTTTAATACAAGGGTTATTTGAAGTAATAGGTTGGTACTCCATTTGATTATACAAATACAAAAAAGGAAAATACATCAATTTAAGATTTTTTAAAATCTGTATTGATATATAGTCTGAAGCATAACTTTATTCTGTTTATTACATGAAAAATAATTATATTTATAGGTTATCTATAGTCCAAAAGTATTAAAAACCAGTGTATTTACAGCACATTAGAAGTTACTTTTGCATGTCAATTGTAAATCGAAAACAGTATCTTGTGCGGTGTTCAATGTGCAAATCAAAGAAAACGATTTAAATGACAAATACACTGAAAACCACGAAAGTTTGTAGGTACTTCATAGTTGGTTATGACGTATACAGCGCCTGAAACAAATTCAGGTACACCCACCATGTTTGCAATGAATTGTACGAAAACAACAATTGTCAAATTTTGAGGTTATCATCTTTAGTACATTTTCTTGGTTATACAACATTTTAATCAACGATGCATTTAAAATCAAATCATGGGTAATTGCTGCAAGCAACAAGATTATAAATAGTGAACTCTTCTATTGACAATGCTTTCATAATAGTATATCAATACATTTGTTCTTACAGAAAGGAGCTGAATTGGCTAAACTAATTATTAAATCTTTTCTTAACAAAAGTCTTTATCACTCTAGTAATATAGGCCCCACATAAAAAAAAACTATTTTTAAATCAAAATGTAGAAAAACAAGAAACAAAACTGTTTAGTCTAATGATTTATTGAACGAAATATATCTTTATTTTAGTTATATAACAAACATATTTCTATAGATTTTGATATGCAAAACATAACATGAAGTAAATTAAATTATGTCAATGTCGAAAGAAATCAGATAGGATAATTAAAAATATATTTAATCTATCTTGACTCTCAGTCTTCGGATCCACAATTAACCGTCAGAATAAAGTCTTCTACGTTTGCTTCACGTTCGAGGGGTACGAACGATTATTTTCTCTGAACGGTTTATGGGATTTTGCCAGTGGGGTACAGCTGTCTAAACTTTATTTCCACATATCTAACACTTGCCACAACCATCTCGACCAATATGTTTATTGTAATACCTTTTTCGCATGTGCCCATATCAGTTCGATAGAATTGAAATCGCAGTGATACGGAGAAATTCTTAAAGCTTCATGTCCATGTGCCCGAAGTAATTCATCAATAACATAAACCTTCTCCTTTTTATGTTGGTTATCTCTGAAAGTTCACTTTTATTCATTGTATTTTCATAGCTAATGCTATTATTATTTAGCCACGCAATAATGTTCCCTTTGGAATAACTTAGATTTGGCGTCTTCTCAAGCAAAACACTATGATACGGTCAATTATATACTGAAATTACTGATAGTACTTCTAAATTAGGAATTAATTGAGTTTCAACAGACTTTGTAAATAAATCGCTAATCACATCACCAGGGTATATATATTTGATTTTGAGGCAAATAACAGAATACATTGTTTATCATCATAACCGGAAGGTTATGAAGATAAATGACACTTTTTATATTGTCATCCTGCTAGGATTTCCTTTCGATTCCCTTTGAAAATATCCACGTTTTGTCAAGGTAAACCATCTCTTTTTAAAGATAATGTCAACATTTTATTGTACCTTCCTGTACGAGGAAAATCGTAATGCCGCAATATCATCTCATTAAGAGTTCCGCGGTTATCTTTTTTAAACTTCCATCCCAAAAGATGGAGTAAACGTCGCAGCGAGGTAATACTAGTATGTATAATATTTCTATGTTCAAGTACTTCTTGTAATACTTTTACTGTTACATGTGTTTCTATAAAAATATATTAAATTAGAATTGAAATTTAATTGTGTAAATGAACTTACTATCGTTGTACATCTCATAAATTACCTTAAGAACATCCATTTTAATCCTCTCTGACACATCAAGTATTTTGAGCATCAATCTTGACTTGTATGGAGCTGTTGAAGTGTTAGATGCACAGCAGATATAGTTTCTTTCTTCCGTTTTATGTTGAGACGGTACCCATCGAAATGCCCAAAGCATATCGAACTCTACAATTTACCATGTAAACGTTGATTTAATACTAACCAACTATAATTTACCTCCTAGACTGCATCAACAGATTTAGAGGACCTCATTTCGTCTTTCCTTCTCGAAATACTCTAGCGGACGACAAAGTAAATCTTGGCAACAAGAACTAAGTCGTCGGCCAGGCATCTTGAACTCGCCTTTAAAAAAGTCTTCGTATGCTTCTTTTACATCTCTAAACCTACCACAAACTAAACGATTTACTTCACTATAGCTCTGAAAAGAACTTTTAACAAAAGAAATAGTGGAATTAAATAAAAATAAACGTGAACTAAACCGGAATAAACAATACAAAGTAGATGTCAACGGGGCAGTATTTTCTGTTATAATTATGTCTACATGCAACCTTGCATGTACATTGTCAAAGCTCTTATCTACGCATTACTCGACCGTATTCTATCTCACTGCAACTAGTTCATTGATCCAGAATTAAATATGGACGTATATCTAAGTAGCTACGACTTATGTTACATACTTCTATCTCGCTTACGTATATGTATGATTCTGACTTTTAGATATAGCTCTTGCCTTCACTTTATCGATGAAACTATGATATGTAACTACAAACTTTCATGGTTTCATATTTAAATAAGAAATTCTTACAAACAAAATTATAACAAAAAATAGTAAAATAAACCACAAAATTTCGTGCCTTTGATTAATTTTTCCAGCATTGAGTACTGACCTTATAAAACGAAATTAAAGCAGGCCTTGTATATGCGAAGAATAGAACAAAAGATGAGAGCTAATTAGAATTTGCATAAACAACGTTTTCACTTCGCTGTTTACATTCGATTTTTATTAAGCGATGCTTCTATTTGACTTCCGCTTCTAAGCTGGTAATATAACTTTCTTTTTACATAACGCTCCTTTTTATCATATTAGAGCTAAAGTGCAATTTGTAGGAATTATCACTGGTGGCGACATATATAGCAGCTCTGACACGAAAACCTAGATTCGCTTTTATTGCTTATTATACATCTACACGCGCAATATCTAAGTGACAATACCTTTTTACATAAAACATGTTGCAACTCGAGCTTTACGCGATGCGATTCAATTCGAAGGAATAAATGAGGTTTCCTAAGTTTTTTTGTCGTAAATATATCGTGCGCGAAGTCCAAGTACTATATGGTGAGTTTTTTAATTTTCTTGATTATACAATGCCAGTTGAAGAAACACCAATATTAACGAGAAGCAAAATCGATACATTACCGTTCATAAGGCTAGCACCACCTTGAGAAATCTGTATTAGGATTTAATTAATCACTTTTTAATGTCGGTTTTTTCTCCATATTAAATTCTCGTCGAAGTTTGTTCGTGTTTTAAAGGTGGCACTACTACTTGTCCTAGAATTTTTGTGCAGTGTCCTTTGTCGTTTTTTATTTGCAACTTGATTAACTAACTAATTTTTATATTAGTATTCGTATAGATTACTAACATTCCATCCGTTTTTTCAAGTTCTCACAAATAGGCTCCGAAGGTATGAAAATTACTTCCAAAGAAGAAATGTTTCTTTTCTACATTATTAAACACATTCGTATACCTAAGTTAACCTCCAATTTATTTGAAACAAAATTTATTTCTATTGGAACCAAAGTATAATAGTTTTGCAAAAGAATCACAGCTGCATTAATAGCTATACAGAAGACAAACTTTATTACCATCACTGTTAACTGATCAAGCCTTGACGCTATAAAACAAGTATGGACATGTTGCGGACCAAACTTTAGTGTGCAAATACGTTCACGGGTCGCGTTTAAACCCCATATCACTCGGTCTTCTTCATTTGGACTGAGTATGAGTAAGTAGCGTAATATATTTTTTTATTGGGTTTTTTAAAATGTCTCGCGGGCCGGTGGTTGCCCACATATGCTATAACACGTATACCGCTACTTTAGACTGTCACAAGTATTGCTCTTATGGAGTTAGCACTAATCATTGCCAGATTTTTTAATACAATGATTGTTTGAAATAAGTTAAAGTCACACAACTAAGCAGTAATCAACCGTATTGGATCGTAGTTGTCGCCAAACCAGAGACAATATATATAGGAGATAGGAATCTGTTCGATATTTTGTGGCTCTTTAGCGCCATCTACAGTTTATCTAAAAAGTATTCCAAAGCGCCAAATCTAAATCCCGATTTAAAATTATGTATATATAATATATTCTGCAAGTTCTATTGCAACAAATATTCTTCTTGCTATTTGCCCACATGTTGCGAATATAGCAAGAAGAATATCTGTTACACAATGAAATAAGTATGTATATTGCCAAAATAGAACTACTTCCATAATATTCTTGGAAAGCAATGCATTCCTATCTCAAACCAGAATTGTAAAACATGTAAAGAGTAATGCATTTTATTTGTACTTATATACGTAAATTAAATAGAAATAAGCTATGTACAAAAGGTAGAATAGAAATGTTTTTAATGTATTTACGTATAAAAACGTAAAACATTCAACACAATGAAGCGCTAAAACTGCGACTAAATCACAAAAACGATACGAATAACTGTTAACCATGTGTAACAATGGTGACATAACCTCACGTCACTTCTAACGGAATGGGCATAACAATGGTATATTTAAGAACGCGCATGCGTATTTATCTGTATAATTGGATTCTTGCGCTCTCTATCAAATATCTATGAATGAATAAAAAACGAAAAAGAAGATCAAGGCCACAAATTTAAGGTTGCTCCCCGTGCGTCAAACTGAAATGGATGAGTAGCAAGGTGGTTCGGCGGTGGTGGTGAGGGAACGGGATCTTGTGTGTAAACAAAACGTTCTTTACTTTTCGAATGGTTCTCGTATGATTTTGCTAGTTGTTAGCAGAAACGTGCTTTTGTCTGTGTGTGATAAAGCTAGACGCTTTGTTTGTTTTGAATGAAGCTTCTATGCCTAATATAGTTCTTAATCTACGTGAGAAATTAGATGGATTATTTTTATATTTAATGCGGATAGAATGTTTCCTAAAGACAAGCTGGATTTGTGTATGTCTATTGTACAATTACAAGATAATGTTTCTGCTGAAACACTTTTATTTCACTCTTTCTCTTGAGCCGCAGATGGAACACACAATTCCTTTTGCCACACCCTGATGCTTTACTAGTTTCTTGAACTGTCTTGGAAATGTTCATATTTTTCGCAAAATATGTAAAAGCTTTGACAATAATCTGCTTTTCTACCACAGTGTAGCTTTCTCTTTGGTGCTTTCTTCTACCTTGAAAACGTATAATTTTACAATTGTTAGATAACAAAAATTAATTATTCTACTTACAATAGATGATACTACTAAAACTTATAGTAAAATACTAATGAGAGTTGTAATACTTCAAAAAAGAAGTGATATTCAAAAAAGAAGTGATATTCAAAATTAGATGTAAAGTAAAGGAAAAACACGATGAATTACACACAAAAAAAAACAACATTACAAACTCTGACCGAATTTGACAAGTGACAGAAATGATCAACAAAACAAACGTTACCCTAGATAGAAAGTCCACTAAATAACTTGGTAACGCACAAAAACATAGTTAGATGTGAATTTATACAAGCTAATAAAACAAGCTATACTCCAATACTTCGAACCTTGGGTGCTATAATCTAAAGATATTTCGATATTGAGGAAGTTAAACACGTTAAATTGCTTAAATGCTTACGGTGAACTACTCGGTGAGACATCCTACTAATGTCTCCAAAAAGATTATTGAATTAGCAGCAGATGACACAAACGGCAAGTTTGCTGAGCTTCAGAGAAACGGGACAAATTATTCATTAAACTTTAAAGTTCGCGTGGCAAGTTTTTAAATGATCTTGGTTGTGTGGTCCACATTTTGAACAATCAGATTCAAAATACCAATATTTTAGTAATAAATATAGAAGTTATTGCAGTTGAAGTATATGTATGATTAACACGAATTGAGCATTTCATTTTACATAAAAACTCAGTGTACTTTTTTCTGTAAAAAAAGCGTATTATGTAAAATACTAAATGATATAATTATAAGAATTATCTAAAAGATTACCTAAATTTAAAGATATCACAAACACAACAATGAATAATAAAAACTGTAATTTTCGCGCACGGTATACAAATTTTGTTATGTTAATTTTTAACAGTTAAGCAACTAAATTTTATATAAAAAACTACATAATGTAGGTTATACAAATAACCTTAGGCAATTTAAAAAGTCACATACAAGGAAAAAGTTACACGTGTATCTACAGCTTACGTCAAAAGTAATTGACTAAATATAGTGCGATCAAAAATGATCTAGTACAAAAAAGAAACACAGAAATAATATCGCCTTGATTAATAGTATTATTATTACAATATTTATAGTACTTGCTAAGTAAACCAATAAAAATGCAGCCAACTAATTTCTTCTAGTGCCCTTCAACACTGCCAGAAGATCGGGGAAGGCGTTTATGGCGAGGTGTTCCTGTTCAGACGCCCCATCGGGGGTGGCACCTCTGTCATCAAGGTGATTCCGATAGAAGGCAGCCTCATCGTTAACAGCGAACGTCAGAAGAAGTTCGAGGAGATCTTATCTGAAATAACAATTGCCATGGAGCTTAGCGATTTGCGGTCGAACGCGAGGAACAGCACGAACTGTTTCAACGAGATGAGGAAGGCGACGTGCGTTCAGGGAAGATATCCCGGGCGTCTGCTCGAGCTGTGGGAGCTGTACGAGGAGTCCAGAGGGTCCGAGAACGATCACCCGGAGATGTTTGACGCCGATCAGTTGTACATCGTCCTGGAGCTGGCCAATGGTGGGAGCGACATGGAGTCGTTCGTCTTCAACAATGCCCAACAAGCTTATGCCTTAGTGACGCAAGTAAGTACTCGTCGGTAAAATATAACGCTGCGTATTGAAATATTTAGATAATTTTTAATGTTGAAACACTTAATTAATGCTAACTAGATGCACGTTTCGGTAGCTAACTTATCGTTTGCAGCGAATACGAGTCAATCACATCATCGAGAAGACATGCTTAGTTTTACCGGTGAAGATGATACATTTACAATTATCGCAGTAAAATCCACATCTTACGAATTAATTATTTATTCTGAATGTAGCGTTTCAAGAGCATATAGACTTTGATTGGCCACCGACATATATAATATAAAATATAGATAGGCATCTATTATGTAAAAATAAGAAATGGAATTTGTGAGTTGAAATGGCTCTTCTTTTCAACGAGAAGCGTTATAACCGCGAAATTCAAATGTTATTTTTGGTATATTAGTATATAATTTAAAATAGATAAGGTGATAATAATGCACTATCATTGCACCTTGCTCTACGTGGCAATTTATGTAATTTGTTGTTAGGGATTGCGGCCGAACGCACTCTACCTGAAAAGGGACGCTAAGAATCTTCCCTTAAATAGTTAAGGGAGCCGAGTTGTGCACGTGCGTTACACACCATAAGATATCATGTACATAGAAAGTCGTAGTAGTTAAGAAGTCGTTGTTGTATCACTATACAATTCGTTTTCGTTTTACTGTGTATTTTCTCAGTTACAATTAACCAATTCATACAGTCCACAACACTTGCTATTTCTTAAAATTTAAGAGAGTATCAGTGCGTTCAGGGAGCTTGGGCGCCGCCGGCGCTGAGCTCCGCTAGCTAGAGCGGCGTCCTGAACGCGACCGCTAAGTGCCGGCGATCGAGGTAGCGGTCGCCATCTTGCCAAGCGGGAAAAAATCGCTGGGCAATATAGCGGAGAGTGGGGATAGGCGGCCAACATTCAAATACAAATTCATATTAACTGCGATCTATGTAAAAAAGAAATGAAAAATATTTTTGTTCTGACCTAGATCCCTATAAAAATACATTACACAAGTAAGAAAAGACTAGCAGCAGTTTCGGAAGAAAGTGATTTATATCGCACGATAACGTAGTTCTGGAATGTTAACTTCCTTATGTTTTATTATTTCTCATATACCGTGCGTTTCACTGCGAAAACATACACAATGTTTTTCTTGCGGTAACATTTTCTCCTTTTGTACTTTTTCGTGTTATCAATAATATGCTCCACTTCCGTATATTCTCTTATTTGTTAAACACTGCCCAGGTATACTAATTACTTCGTATAGTTATATCTGCTTGCCACTATTAATTTGAGTGCAAATGCATATGCATCTTATATACAAACTACAATTGTTCTTGTTAAAAGTCGAGAGTATGCAAGACAACATTTTCAATTAGAAATACTCTACAAGAAATCCACTGTTTCTATTAACTGTTGTATCATCATTTCTTATACTTCTTCATTGTTTCGGTTGTTTTAAATTAATGAGCTATTTATAAATCAAGAAAAAAACAATAATGCAACCACAAATAAGGTAATTTTATACTTTCTAACAAAAGTGATAGCTACATACATATTACTAATGCAATATAATAAATACATTTGTTAGTTACAAAAGAAATATTTCCATAATACACCAGTTAGCATTGGCATAAAGTAGCTATTATCTCGAAATGGCACCATTTCATTTTCAATAATGTGCTATCTTCCACAAGAGACATATTGTCCGCAATGATATGAGTGTATGATTGTGTGGGGGTGTGCTGCTACGGAATATCCGGGCATCATAATATATCGGATTCTTCATAGATGCTTTTATTGAAAAAACAATGCTGCGGGCCGTTTAACAAGTTCTAGTGCTGACGTCAAGCGCCGTCGTTATGACTAGCGCCAGAACTCCCTGAACGCAGCCTATATGTAATGAAACCCGGGATTATAGCAGAATCAAACGTTCAGTGTTATCAAAATCAATTGTTATTTTTCATTCAATATTACCACTAGGTTATAATCTATTAATTAGATCTAAAAAAATTCTTCCAGTGAAAGCCTGCGTATGAGATATTGGATGTTGATATACGTTTAGAATACAGTCGGTAACTCGGTTGAGAATTAATGTTCACGTACTCTTGAAACGGTATGTTCCGGATAAATAATTAATTTGTGTGGTGTGAGGTTTACTGCGATGCCTGTGAATTAAACAACTAGACAGTCCTTGCAATTATTCTAAAAGTGGTAGCTTAGCTATCGAGGCTTGTGACCAGTATTAGAGAAGTTTTGTGATAAGGGTGATAGTAGTGAAGTATTTCAGTGTAACCTAGTCGATTGTCCAGAGAAGTCTGCCTTTTGCTATGAATTTTCTTAATGAGAATAGGGAGATGTATTTTTCTTTCTTTTTTATTTTTGAAAAAATATCTCTAAATTCGAATTACGATAAAGTTATTTCTCATATAGAATCGACAGCATATAACATGTTTGTTCATCCTTTACAACTTTGAATTATTTAACCAAAAACAAAAAGAGTACTTGAAATTGAAGCTAGAAGAAAAAAAAAAACTAAAACTAATTTGTTCTCGTTGTTCCAGGTTGCATGTGCCTTAGCAGTTGCAGAATCTTCGCTGCAATTCGAACACAGAGACCTCCATTGGGGAAATATACTAATTTCACACGCAGATAACAGCAATAATGATAACACCATATCTTTCCGCCTCGACGGGAAGAATATAACTCTAGATACGTACGGAATACAAGTAGCAATAATCGATTTCACTCTTTCACGCATTAGCCTTGATGATGTCTGTATCTATAACGATCTAGCCTTAGATCCGGACCAATTCACTGCCACTGGGGACCATCAATTCGAACTATATAGATTAATGCAGAAAGAGAACGGGTAAGTTATTTTCCTTTCCTTTCGAAATGTGTCACCCTAATCTTATTTTGTGTTATTTTCAGTAACAAATGGCAACACTTTGAGCCATACACCAACATTCTATGGCTCAGTTATATCATCGAAAAGGCCATTGATGGTGTAAGATATCGTAAACCGACTTGCAAGGCGCATGCTAAGTATATTCGACACTTGAAGGAGTTGAAAAGCGAGATCTTACATTATAAAAGTGCTAAGGCGCTCGTTACTGATAAATTTCTCATTTAGTTCTCTTTATTTTAGTTACGTAGACATATACAAATTTTTATTTGTATTCGATTTTTATCAGACGTTATCTTACAACCATGCACAGCACATACATACATACAAACTACCCTGATCTAAGTTCTAACGTCGTAAAGGGAATATTTTTTGTGCTATGAAATTGACATTGGAAACATTAAATTCTTTTCTATTGGTGTTTCACTAATATTGGAAAAAATCTTCCTTACTACGTGCTACTGTAAAAATTGTACAGAAACAAACGAAAATCTACTTTATCTTTTATACGAAGTCGTAACTAACTATCCGATTGTATGGGTATACACACGATATATATTCTATTGTACAAAAGAAAATGAAAACAGGAAGAGAAGAAAATTGTTTTTAATAGATGAACTGACAATTTTAAATTTTATATATTTGTATATACAAATACTGATGTGGTTGTTTTTAATTTTTTTAAATAAAAGACTAATATAGTTAATAAAATAACTTGTTTTTATTTTCCTTTTCATCCTTAAATATGATAAGTCCATTTTGATAATGCGTGAGAGTAAGTTTAAATTTTCAGGTTTTTATGTTGCCTAATTTTGGGTTGGTGTTATACGCATGAGTTTTCAACTTCCAATGTAGCCAATTTAAACAAAGTAAAATTGTTAATTATATTTTAGGTTACAAACAACGAAGTTCCATTCAGTATTTATTTATTCATCAGACAATCAACAAATCAAATTACCTTCTTACTTTCATAAAATGTTTAATAATTACGGAGATTGATAGCTAACAGATGATGAGCTTAATTAATTCAGTTCAGGATGTTCGCGGGAGATTTAAGTTGGTAGTTCTGTCAATGAAGACCATATGTGCCATGGCTTTAATCATAGGAATAAAATCATTATAACAGCTTTATTAAATACGAGCCATTTACTTGAGTGCATCGAATTCATTTGTTGGTCTACAATTTCTTGTACTTCCAAACCATACATTTTTTTTAATTCCGGCGTACCACTTAACTTGTACTAATTCTCTGGCTATAAATGACATCAGATTGGCGTCGTTTTAAAGCGAATATTACTGACAGAAAAAATATGAAGAAATTGTTTCGCTATAGAATGCTTTTGCGGTGCGATACTAAAAAAAGTTGTTGGCAGATATATAAAATAAGTACATTCAACTAAAGAAATGAATCATAATGACCTCTTATCTTGCGGATGCCCGAAAAAAGACGACCAAGTACAAACTATCATCTATTATCGAACACTAAGAGCGCACCTTTGCACCGACACTTCATAATTTCGAACTCATCCCTGAGAATAACAATGAAGAAGAAAAAAATTAAAAATTACAACATTATTTCCACATGTTCGTGTAGTTCACAGTTCTATACAAATATAATCTGAGCAAAGTTAACGGCAGGGAGGTACATATCTACAATCCGACGTTCATGTTACTATAGCTATAACCATGATGTATAGTAGAGGGCAACAGCAAAATACTGCTTATGCCAAATGACTGATAGACTGATTGTAGGGGAATACTGTATTGAGAAAGAATAACAGAAGGCGCACATGCGCATTATCACCGTTGACTTTGCTCAGATCATGTCTATACTACGACAATGAACTATTTCTCTACTTTCCGCTGTTTATAATATTCTGCTATCTTTGCTTTTGTATCTTTGTAGTTGAGAATGATATATTTGATCCGAAATCGAAACGCGCATGCATGTATTTGAATTATAAAATAATCGGAAGTTGAAATATGTTAATTGCACGAATTGTTTTATTTTGGGTTAGAATATGATATTAGCAGACTCGTTAAAAATTATATGGCTGTTTAGCATGCATTGGTCCACGTTGCGCATGCACATACTCTCTTAAGATGAAATGTGGTTATCTACTGCTACCATATACTTCCATTCATTCTAAGCCACATTATAAAGTATGGACCCCATTCCATTCCACTTGTTTTTATTCTAATATGTATTATTCTATCCACAATCAAAGAGAAGACCATATATTGTGCTGACGTCCTACAAAAATAATAAGCACTATGGATTTGAGAATGAACTGCTCGGCGTAATGAACAAAAGATTTTATAAATTCTAAAGATTTCCATTCATCGTTAAGCAATCTTTTACATATAAAATGAGGTGTGGTAGAACGGATCCAGTAAAAAAATATATAAAATAGTTAAGTTATAGTATCTAAAGCTTAATTTAGAAGGTGACATTTGGTCGTCGGTTATATTCACATATTTATTATAAACAACAATTTTAATATCAAAATGTACATTATTCGTGTCCGAATGGATTAAAAAGGCGTAAAATCCGTTTCTAAATTTGCTATAACTATAAATAAGGCAATGTTTGAAAATTTTTAATATTTTGGAAATTGTTAAAATTTCTATTTCTGCAAATTTTGAAACTTTCAATCAACCTTTAAAAATATCATTTCAGTAATTTTTGATTCTGGAAAAGAACTTTTTACGCCAAGATTTTCAAAAATTTAAAAATTCTCGTTCGATATCTGGAAATTTTTTGATATTTCATTTTTAAAAATATGTCGCTGGTTTCTGATTCTTTTTTAATTATTGACGTTCAGATGGCTAGTATAGCAATTATTTGTATATATACGGTATATCTAGTTTACTTTAACATCATAAGTATAGCTTCAATAATACCAAGTATTGCCATCATAAATAATTTCTTTCTTCTATAATTGCTATTCGTTTACTACACTCAAGTTTATGAATGAGTGTCATGAGGGACACGTACATTGCGGGCTCTGTGGGCCTCATTTCCTCAAACTACTCTCGGTTGAATATATAAATAAGGCTACTCTCTTGATGTGATTGTTTTTAATCTTTTTAGATAAAAACTAGTTTTTACCTACACATCAAGACAGTAGCCTTATTTATATATTCATTATCTTTTGCCTTATTTATATATTCATTATCTAAAATCTATCTAAATGATTTATATAGTTACTACAATAACTAATTTTATTTTCCTTTAATTCTTGAATATAATATAACGCTCGTTATAATATACTAATCATTTAAATTTAATGCGTCTTTTATTTCGCGAAATTTTCGGATGGTTCTATGTACACAAATGAATCTTTAAATTCCCATAATGCCATTCCAAACAACATGAAATCTCCAATTATATATTTGACTGTAAACAGATTTTATTTAGCATTTAGTTAGGCAATTAAATTACCATTTTGCGTATGTAAATGCCTTTACAATGATTTCGGAAATTTCTAAGAATTGACAGATCCAATAGTAGTGGCTGGTTAGTGCAAGGTTAGTGGATGGATATTTTATTATAGTAACACAAATACAGTTGTTAGACCTGAATGTCACCAAATATGCGCATGAACTGTCAGATTTGAGTTTGTTTACAAATTGCGTGTGGATTACTTAAAATAACTTAATAATAAAATTACATAAATTAAATATTTCTCAATGGCACCGCAACGTAAGCTGCCAAAAAAGAATTATTCGCGTAAACTTTCGACCAATAAAAGTGCAATGGACGTTTTGCATAGCATCCTAGTCAATCCAATAAAGAAAAGGAAAACTCGTCGAAAACCCAAGATAGAAATAAAAGAATTACCACCCCCCAGTAAAGAAACGTGTTTCGGTAACAAATCCGATTCGTTACTGGAAGTAAATTTTAATTGTGATAGTACATTCGATAGATTGATGCGAGAACCAAATTACAATAAAGTTACTTTTAAGGCAGTACTCAAAAATAATAATTTATCAGAAAGTTCGTTATCGATAGTCCAGATTAGAAAGAAATGTTCACCTATTAGAAAAAGAAGAATTGTGAAAGTGCAAGAAAGATCTCCAATTGTTACAAGAAGTTTCTCTTTAAAAAATTCATCATCCAATGTAAGTGAATGCAATTCTAACAAGGAGGAAGAAAATAAAAAAGTGCGCACCTTAGAAAAGACTGTCGATGAAAGTTTGTGCATTGAAAAAGTAGGAGTTATTAAACCAGAATCGACAATTAATTTTAGTGCCTGCCTTAGCCATAAATCTGATAATATTTCACAGCTAAGAGATGCTGTGAAGGAAAAGAGTGCAAATTTATCATTTGAACCGATATTTAGCAATACTTTTAGAGAAAAATACAATAACAAACATTTGAATACACCATTCCTTGCAAGTGCAGTCTATAGCACACCCGTAACGCCGATAATGACACAAGCGCTTGTAAACGAAACAATAATTTCACCAATCGTTAAGCTTAACATTGAAAAATGTGAATTGGATACGACACCAAAATTAAAACGTATTAGTAAAGTTAGAAGATCAAAGTTGCTATGTGATGCAGGTTATGAAAATTCTACTGTGAATGAGGAAGATAAAGAGAATATTGAGGAAAGAGGATCCGAACCAAGCTATGGTATTATTTCAGAGGAAAATCTATATGAAAATGATGAAAGTAGAGAAAACACGAGAGATAATAGTTTTGGGATGGTATCCTATAGCAAAGAGAACGTTCCTATTGAGACTATAAGAACAAATGTAGGTGAAGTAAGACAGAATGATACCTTGAAAGATCTATCAAAGATATTTCAAAATGCCGCTGTGAACTTAACTCTTCTAAATGGAAGGAATCTAAGGCGTCCTTTTATTAATCTAACAAATATTGAGTTAGGACCATTTTATAATGATTTTAACCAGAAGAATGTTGGAAGTAGCGTGGCTGTACTTAATGTTACTACTATCAATTTCGAAAGATACTTGCATCAACTGCACAAAAATAGAAAAGATGACTCGGGGTTTCTAAATTTGTCAAAAATTTCCAGAAGACCTTTTGTTAACATAACAAATATGAATATTGAAAAATATATTGCTCCAGATTGCTGTAAGGAGGAAAATGTTGTGAAACAAAGCGTTCGATCTAATTCCAGTTGTATGAATCAATCTAATGATAATTCTAGTGGGTCAGGAAATTCTTCAAAGAATAACTTGGGGCAACTGCATCTGGACATGCCAGATTTTGCGTATAGACCAGTTGTTAATCTTACAAGGGTAAACTTGGAGGAGTTTTTGACTTCGAGAAATAATTTCTCCAATTTAAAAGAAATTAGCTCTTCAGACGAAGAAAATTTGAAAGATGCCTCAAGGTTGGTTGTAAGTAACAGCAACAAATTGGTTTCCGATTGTTCGAGTCCATTTAAAGGTTTTCCAAAAGATAACTCTAAAACACAAACCTCAAGCATGTCCAGTGAAAATAATTCTGAAGTTGACGGGATGCACCTTGTTTTTACGGAAATGAAAAATGGTACGCCCCCTTATCTTACTCTAAGACGAAGAAGAGTTCCCAAAATTATGCCTATCGAATGCAGCAAGGATAGATCGAGGATCAAAGAAGTTGGATCGATGCCTAATATTGCAGAGCACTCTGAATGCAGTGGTAGTCAAAATATTTCTCGATCTAAAATTATCGTAATCAGTGATGAAGAATCTATGAGTTTGAAGAGTACTTGCTCTAGAATTGTAGATATTAAAGATATGACTTCTGAAGATCCGAAAATGATATCTCCAGATCTTTTTGAATCCGATAGCTTCTCTTCGTATACTTTTGAAAAAGAAAGTAGTCTTGAGTCGAAAACAAATGGTGCTAGTATAATTCCAGAGAATAATGCTTCCATTGTAGACACTTCGTACATTGACTCTGTTTGTAGAAACATTGATGTTCCAATTTCTTCGCTTAAAATCAATAAACGTCCTCGAACCTCTCAATTCAAACAATGTACCAGTGCTTACAGAGAACAACTTGTCGATATAACTGAAAGTACTCCAATTAAGATTACTAAACGAAATAAACTTTCTTATACACCAAAGAGAAGTGTTGTGGTAATCGATTTAGGGAAAAAATCCTCTAAATGGATAAGAAGAGTAAGCGAAGATGTTGCAGCAAGAGGAACAACGCAACCAAGTACGTCCAAAATTTCTCAAAGAAAATGGAGGAATTCTTCGAAAAGATCAGATTTTCAAAGTGGGACAAAAATAAACAAAATAATTGATCAAGATCAAGAAACTAGCGGCCGTAGTTCAGATGCTTTTGCAGTTTCGAAAATAACTGAAGTATCCAAACGAGAATCAAGCAGCGTGGTAAAACAATCAGATTTTAAAGCTTTAATACATCAGTTGGAAGCAAACGACCAAGGGTCAGTCGTTTTGACTGCTGCAAAAACATCTGTGATCTCTAAGAAGAAATCCAAGGATTCACTACAAATATCAGATTTCCAATCTATTGGTCAGTCAAATTTAAGTGATCAAGTAAGAGGTGATCGCAGATCAAATGTTTCGGCTGTTTCAAAAACATCTGTGATCTCTAAGAAAGAATTCAAGGATTCACAGGAAATCTCAGATTTCCACTCCTCTATTGGTCAGTCAGGTTTCAGTGATCAAGTAACAGGTGATCGCAGATCTAATGTTTTGGCTGTTTCAAAAGTCGAATCCAAGAAATTATTGGAAAAATCAAAACCTCAGCTTGTAATTAGTCAGTCAGAAGTAAATAGTCAACTAATTAGTGGTTGTGATTCAATATCCAAAAGGTCTATGGGGAGAAAATTAGATTTCCAACCAATGTTAAACGAATCAGAAATAAATAATCGTGTAGTGAGTAATCGCGATTCAAGCGTGTTTGCAATTCCGAAGTTACCAACGATTAAAACTCGTCAAAATGCTACTAAAGAAGATGAGAAGGTCGTGCTAAAACCGGGGAAATTGTGGAGGAGATCCCTTTTAGAAGTCAGAAACAGTAAAATTGGCCTACCTCCCATTCGTCAGTCTCTAATATGTGTAGCGGATAAAGGCAAGTCATTCAGGAATAGATTTATAATTGATGCTTAAATAATTTATTCTTTTAAATTCCGTAGGCTTCAATTCTTGCGGTTGTAACAATTGCAAGAAGAAAATCATGGAAGTATCAACGCCTAGACGCCATTCGATACGAGTCGTTCCGTTGGTTGACTCACGTGACGTCATTAATATGAAATCGAGTTCGATTTTGGAGAACTACGCCATCTCGTGTCGCAAAAGTACGCTCATCAGTAGCAAAAACGCAGATTATTGCATGTTATTTATTTTTATAGCGAGTATATCGTCGAACATTCTGCGAGAATCATCATTCGAAAATAGTTTGAGAAATGTCTCCTTAAGCAAGGTAGAAGCAACTCTGCAGGCAAGCATACCTCTCGAAGTTACCGTGACAGCTCGTGAGGTAGTGCTAGGGAAATGCGGTCAAACGGAGCCTCTTCCGTTTGAAAAATGCTATCCCAACAGGTATGTTGTGTCGGGACATTGAACTATAATCTAAGAAACTGGAATGAAACGAGCATGAATCTCGTCTGAGGCAAATTTATCAATAGAAAGAGATGGGAGAGTAAAAGGTGTAGTTGTCTCTCCCTGACTCATTAATATGGCGAAATAAATATGTTTTAAATTAATGCGCAATTGTTAATGGACATATTTGTTAGTCAGTAGATAATATTTTTTCTTTAAATATCGGAATATAAAAATATATTTTAATTTGCTTGCAAGTTGAAAAGTTGATAACGAATACATTAGTAACTTCAAAAAGTGAAGTAAAATAGTTTTTGTTGTTAATATATTTATTTACAAGGTATACTTGAAATAATAACCTTGTATGAACTAAACTATAACTAATACGTAATACGGAAAAACACTAAGTGAGTGAAATGAATTTTTGAAAATTGTAAAATTTTTATTCTGTCTGTGCGCATAAGTCGTTAGCGGTCAGAGGTAGAGAAAAAGTTTGTTTGAATAAGTTTCATTAGGCACCCAGGAACAATAGTTAAACGTATCGACCTTTTTACATATATTTTTTTGAACGGATAAACATGTTTGCATATAAATTATCTTCCATTAGAGCTTCCAATAATATATCGGCATCATCCTGTCAGTTTTAGTATACGTTAAATTCATAGCACGGTCCGACGTTCTGAAACAACGTTTATATTAATAAATAGCAAAAATAAAAAAGTCCTTGCGAAAAATGTCAGTGATATCGAAATTCAAGTTTGTGCGTTAGTGGAATTAAATCCTGGTGTGAGATCTAGGCAAACTGCTCGCGAATGTAATACGAGGGCGACATGAAATGTTTCCGGAATCGGCGAGAGATGGCGCACGAAGGTTGAAGTGGATGTATTGGTCGGCAAGGGTAACTGTCAAAATTTCAGACGTCTACTGTCAATAGTTGTTGTTTAAGAGTGTGTTTTGTGTTGCAAGTTAGGCGGTTTCGCAAAAAAATGGCTAAAATCAAATTTCGTGCAAAACACTTCTGGATGGCGGGGAAAATGGCAACGAAAATTCTAAATATTTTGCTAGAGGTTCATGGCGCATTTACTCCATCATGTTTGACTATCAGCTTCTAGATGAGCGAATTCAAACGTGGCCGCTCAAGCACAAGTGACGAACCACGCGGTGAATACCCAAAAACCGCTACCAACGATGAAATGGTCAACAGGATTGATGATGACTGTTGATCGCCGGTTGAAGCTGAAAGAAATAGCAGAGACAGCAGACATTTCAGAAGAAACGCGTTAGCTATATCCTACTCGGAATTTTGGGTATGAAAAAGCTTTCGGCGCGATGGGTACCGCGTTTGCTCACACCGGAGCAAAAACGAAATCGGCTGACCGTTTCGGAGGAGTGTCTGGCCAGGATCCAACGCAATTCAAGGGATTTCCTCATGCGTTTCGTAACCGTGGGTGAGACTTGGATCCACCACTACATCCCGGAGACCAAGGAACAGTCGAAGCAGTGGACTCTACCGCGCGAATCGGCGCCGAAGAAAGCAAAGACCGTTCCATCGATCGGAAAGGTCATGGCGACCATTTTTTTGGATTCACAAGGTATGATCTTCATCGCCTATCTGCAGAAAGCAAGGACGATCATGGGGTAATACCACGGCGATTTATTGACCCGATTCGATGCAGTATTGAAGGAGAGACGACCTTGTTTGCAGCGGAGAAAAGTGCTCTTCCATCACGACAATGCAGCGGCTCATCATACCGCATCGTCGTATCCAAATTGAATGAGTTTCGCTACGAATTAGTTTCTCATCCCCCAGTGTTTTTTTCCTCTTCCAAAACCTGAAAAAATCACTGGGAGAAAACGGATTTGCCTCAAATGAGGGGTAATCACCGCTACAGATGACTATGTTACAGACCTCGAAACATTCTACTTTTCCGAGGGCTTGAAGATACTGGAGTACCGTTTGAAAAGGTGTATTGATCTTCCGGGAGACTACATCGAAAAATAAAAATAAGAAACCATTCCAATACCGTGTTTTTCTTGTCGATCCCGGAAACATTTCAGGTCGCCCTCCTATAAGTGCAACAACCGTTTTAAACTTTTTACATAAGAATAAATATCGGTTCTACAAAATTAGCACACCCGACGATTATTACCATTGCATGAAATAATATTTTATTCACCGATGAAGAAACATTTTACTTTCGTGGCCGCGTAAAAATCTACATTTTAGCGGGAATGACTTGATGTTAATGAAATTTGGTTTCAATAGGATGGTCCATAATATCCGCAATGTCAGTAATTTCTTAATACCGTTTTTAAAGATAGATGGAAACGACTTTTTTATGGCATTTTTTAAATAATTCAATATACGGGTACGGTGAACAACATACGTGAATCGAATCGTGAATAGTTACCTGCGAAAATCATTAAAGTTAGCAACGACGTCACTCCGAATTTTTTAAGAAATGTTCGTTGCAATTTTTATGACCAGCAAGGTTGCTGCTTATACTAGCAGGATCAGTTATTCGAACATTTGATAAATAGTTAATTTTCTTTTACAATTTGCTGTTTTATTTATAGTTTTACATTTGTATGCAATTACTGGTTTTAAGTTTAAGTTGTCATGTTAATTAATTCTTTATTTATTCTAATAGGAGTTTGTTATGTTTTAGAATTTTATTTACGTGCATTTCACAATAACTTGTATTCAGTTTAGAACGTTTAATATTATTTTATTGTTCATGAGGCTATGATACATTCTGACTAAAGTCTATTATCAGTTACATTATCTTATGCTTCGATATACATACCTAGAAATAAATAATAAAACAATTATTTCTTTTTTCACTAATACAAATGTAACGTTGAATTTAATATTAGTTTTACAAATTTGGTAAATCGTGTTTAAAATAGCTCGCTTAGACAATTGGTTATCTATCTGTTATTCATATCATTAATGGCGGTACAAGATTGAGCTTTATCCGGGCTAACATTGCGAATTACAGACCTATAAACATTTCAGCTAACTTTGCAAAAGTATTTGAACATATTTTATATAATAATTTTTTTTTTAATGTTAAATCATTTCTGTCAATCCATCAACATGGATTTATGTCAGGTAGATCCACAGTAACGAACTTGGCAAATATCACCCAGTATATATCCGAAGTGTTGGACCAGGACTTTGCTAAAGCATTTTGACCGTATTAATCACAAGTTACTTTGTGCTAAATTGGAAGCTATTGGCTTCCGCCCTGCGTTGGTGAAATTAATTTCATCTTACCTCTCTGGAAGGTGTGGTTACGTTTTTTATAATGGCTATTCGTCCACTCGCTTCAGAATACTATCTGGAGTTCCGAACGGTTCTAATCTCGGACCACTCTCATTTAACATTTTTCTGAATGATTTGCTAGATAAATTGCGATGTGAGTCTTTAGCTTACGCTGATGATCTTAAAATCTACAATGTTATCGATTCGCTAGTTGATTGCGTTAAGTTGCAGACTTACCTTACTGTTATTAATGATTGGTGTACTCTGAATGGCATATCTCTAAATATTGGCAAATGTTTAGTGATCTCTTATACCAGACGCTCTAATCCGATCATTTTTAATTACTCTGTTGATTCTACATTTATTGCAAGAACTGAAAAAGTGAGGGATTTGGGAGCACTTTTTGACACGAAATTAAGCTTTTCTGATCACATATCTGCTATATGTATT
This sequence comes from Trypoxylus dichotomus, assembly GCA_023509865.1. Classification (NCBI taxonomy): domain Eukaryota; kingdom Metazoa; phylum Arthropoda; class Insecta; order Coleoptera; family Scarabaeidae; genus Trypoxylus; species Trypoxylus dichotomus. Next base: position 29,663,427 of record CM042081.1, read on the forward strand.
TCTGTATCTAAATCTTTGGGTTTTCTAATAAGAACTTGTCGCGCCTTTGGTGACATCTCAGTGGTAAGGACTCTGTACTATACTCTTGTTCGAGCTAAATTGGAATATGCCAACTTAATTTGGTATCTTTACTACAGGTATCAGGTGATTTCAATTGCACGTGTACAAAAGCGGTTCCTCAAATACCTTAGCTATAAGGCTAGCGGTACTTAAACTGATCGTGGTTCAGATTATGTAACATTGCTGCAGCAACATAATTTTGATTCATTAGAAGATCGTCGCCATAAAAACAGCGCAAGATTTTTATTTAACCTGTTATCTAATGAAATAGATTCACCATCATTATTAGCTTCTGTCGATTTCCGAGTACCACCACGTTACACACGATCCCTTGATTTTCTCGTGGCGTGTAGACACAATACAAATATCTTGGCCAAATCGCCTATATTCTTATGGTCACCAATTTCAACAGAATATACTCGTAGAATATTTGTTTATGTTAGGATTATGTTAATTGTTATGAAATGTATTGTACATGTGTGTTGATTTGTAATAGTATTATGCATGAATTGTATGCATGTCAATTGTTTGTATGTTGTCCTGTAAGTGATAGTAATCATTGGACAAATAAAGATTATTATTATTATTATTATTATTATTATTATTATTATTATTATTATTATTATTATTATTATCGAGAAAACGTTCATATTATTTCGGCTGAGCTATGACGATTCGCCGAATGCTAACAAATCTGTGCTGCGGCCTGATGTTTATGTACGCCTACAACTGGAGTCCTTTCCATTTCCAGTCACCTAGAATGCAATCCATAGCTTGTACCGTTTCATCCAGTATATACTACTTCTTTACCTCATTTCACAAAAATATGGTTACTGTTTCCCGTCGAATATTGCTTCCTTTGATAACCTATATCCTCTTGGTAATAATCTAATCCAATGAAGCCAATACAGTGAATGTAATTAAAAACAAATTTTACTACAGAACAGAAAGAATGAAAAATTTCCTATTTTCCAAAATTCATTTCATCCACTCAGAGTGTTTTTCTGTAGAAAAAAATGCGTAGTACATGTAATCTACATAGGGATCGTTTCCTGTAAGCGTAGTATTTTTAAATGCTTTACCTAAAAAGAGCAATCAGCTTTTATGGATTACGTTCGTAACCACATTCGTATATGCAGTTACGTATGCGTTATATTCACATATGCAAACAAAAATTACCACGTTTATTTAGTCCACGACATATTTTGAATTTACAATCCACAGTTAATAAATTAATAGAATGCTTCTAAAAACCAGACACATGTTAAATAATATCAAAATAAAGGTTTTGCTACGTAGCTTGTGGGAGAATAACTCCTTGGGCAAAAATTCCTGTTTATCGAGTTCTAGCAAATTTAGGAATGGTTAATACGGTTATTTAACCTTTTTAGCAATTCGGAGACGCGTAAATTTTGACATTAAAATTGTGCTTCACGACGAGTTCGACAACGCCAATAAACTGCGTTCAGATGTAATCTAGGAATAATGAAATTTTAGTAAATGTTCCAACAATTCCCCTTCTTTCCGAGAAGTGGAAGTCATCAAAGATTTCCAAAATAACAAATACTTGTTTGATTTCATTTAATACATCCTGTATATGAGAATTGGGTGTTATCTTGTAGACAGGATGGCAATAAAAGCCCTCACAATAAAATATACAACGTATTTATTGCTATAATTAGTCTCGTACAACACGCGTCTCTATTCTACTCTACACCTGCTCCCCACCTTTATTTTCTTTCGACTTACATGGCTAACATGTGTGTAGACCGTTTATACTCGATACGATTTTAACCCACTTTTTCACAAAATAAAATATAATATTTTTAATAATTGTTCTCACTATACTCTTGGACGTATAATTAATAACGATAGTAAGTTGTTGAATTTCTTTAGTGTTCACAAAAATGTATTAATTGTGATATTTGTTATTAATAAGGCAGGGGCCAAATTCAAACAAATTTTAATGAAAAAAAAATATATGTATTTATATTTTTAAAATGAATATTTTCAAAGTTAATACGCTCTAAATTAAAAAAAGGATCCAATCTCCATTACTATCCAGAATAACTTGACAACGTTTTTCCATGCCTTCTACTAAATTTTCAGTGTATTACGTAGGTAATGAATTTCATATATATTTTTTATGCCACAAGATAGCTCCTCTATTTTATATGGACGCTCACTTCAGAGTTTATGCTCCATTATAGCCCACATTAAGATCGGATTAGCAAGCGGGGACTGCGAGGGCCAATCCAATTGATGTTGTAGTGTAATTTTCCAACTAGTGGTCCGTGCTGCGGTGTTTTGGATTGTTATTCTCTTGTAAAATCCAGTTCTCCCTCTTAAACCAGACCTTTGTAGATGTCAGTAGTCCATTTTTGTATAATTGCACTAGCCGCTGAGCGTTTAAATTAGTAGTACAGACGCATAACGTCCCAAAACCACGAACATTAAAACATCCCCAAACATGGACCTTCACTGCATGCTTTATAATTTGTTAGACAATGCGATTTGTACGGTTAAACCACGCTTTACTTCTTTTTACCCGGGCCCAAAAAGAAGATTCATCCGTAAACATCACATTCCTCTGACGATATTTTCCCGTGCCCATGTTAAGCGTGCCTGTCGGTATTTGTTCGAGAGCATTGGTTTCCACATAGCCCTTGATGCAATATTAAATGTGGTTTTCTATTGAATACATTAATTATTACCTGGTTGATCGCGTCCTGTAACATCATCTACTGCTTCCGCCTGTTAGTATCGCTTTGTCCAGCATCGTATTTAAACTGGTGTTTTATGTAAGTACCTGGGAGCCGCTTCAATACTCATTCTTGGACCTTTTGGGTCATTTCACAAAAATACTGATTCAAAACGCTTTGCATATGCACACTGCGCCCATGTTTTTCTATACCGCCGTCTCTCTCTGCTTTTCTTATTATACAAAGTATAAGTATGCGGAAAAAGTAAAAACTGTGGCTCTAAATTAGAAAAAAATGTGTTATAAACTTGCGTGAGAAAAGCTGGTCATATGGAATGCTGTGTGTGACTATAAGCATCATAATACCGCGAAACATGTAAAAAGGAAAACTAAATCTCACAAAACATCTGTTAAAACAGATGCAAGAATTGTACGCTTATTAAAAAAGAACCTGAGATTAGAATCTAATGAAATAAGACGAAAAATATTCAGAGAATCAAACACTGGCATATTCGCAATAAATATTCAGTGGAATATTAAACAAAACCTAAAAAAAAAAGATAAACGTTTGCATCATTGTAATAAAACCACCTCCTTTATTTACGGTAAATATATAAATCTATTAAAAAATATATTCCATAAAAAAAATCACCTTAACTTTTTGCGACCTTGAACACTTCCAGTTCGGAGAAATTTCCGTGGTTCCAAATTTTATCCCAATCCTATCGAATAGGAAGACCAAATTCCCTTTTAATTTTTTTCTTTCATCTATATAGCATATTACAATGTTGCCAAAAAATCGGAGAGGGAGTTTATGGCGAAGTATTTCGATATAAACATCCTAAGAGCAACGTCACCACCGTTATTAAGATAATCCCTATAGAGGGCGATCAGATCGTGAACGGCGAACGCCAGAAGAAATTCGAAGAAGTCCTTTCCGAGATCACAATCGCCTTAGAATTGAGTAATTTGAGGGCAAACCGTATGAACACTACAAACTGTTTTAACGAACTGAAAAAGGTGACCTGCGTTAGGGGCAGATATCCCAGGCGGTTACTAAAGTTATGGGAGTTGTACGATGAAGCCCGAACTTCAGAAAACGACCATCCGCAAATGTTTAATCAAGACCAGCTCTACATTACCTTGGAGTTGGCGAATGGGGGGAATGATATGGAATCTTTTGTGTTCAACAATGCTCAGCAGGCGTATTCGTTGGTAACACAAGTAAGTTCTATTTTCTTTCTTTGCATTAACATTACCATGCTTTTTTGAACAATTAACCTAAAAATAAAATAAAAAATGTTTCTGGAACCTGATTTTTATTTACGAGTGGAAAAAGAAGTAATGTAAATAAATCATTTTTAGAATGGAAGATCTCGGTACAAATACGCGACGTTTTAAAAATTTATGAGAATTTAAATAAAATTTATTAGACTTTTTTCTTTTATCCAAAGTTTGTATATTGAAATATGTATCTAATTAAAAATGAGCAATGTGTTGGCAAAGCTGTTTCTTTCGTGTGACGTAATGCTAAACAATTAAGATTGTCTATTGTAGTCGAAATGTGAGCCCCATCGTGTGTAATAACTCTACCTGCTCCAAATTTGCAATATTTATTTTCTTTTCTTGATATTTGCGTTTATCATTCAGCCCATGGTTCAACCTATATGTATTTTAATAAAAAAAACAAACATAATAAACTTTTTCCAAAACAAATAAAACAAGCACTATGTATAATGTAATTTATTGCAAATCGTTTGAAAATGACCACAACCATCGACAACGAACAAATACATACCTAAAATAAGCTTTTCTTTTTATTTTCTTTGATACAATGATGGCCACCTACATATAGCAGTAGTATTTACAGATAGTGGCCGCTATTTAGAGGTTTTACTGTATCTATATCCCCTTTTAATCGAGTGTGACATGGAATTAAAAATATTTTTAAAAATGCACCATTCGTGAATAACTGTGTATAATAATGTAAAAATGCTATCGATTCTAAAGTTCCCTGTATAGTATCTGTAATATAAGAGACCTATGTGATTATGGCGAGTTTTTATGTTAAAGGTGGCTTGCGCGTTGGCGGTAGCAGAAAATGCCCTAGAATTCGAACATCGCGATCTCCACTGGGGAAACGTATTAATTTCAAGTACCGATAGTACAGCCATCACTTTCAATCTAGATGGAAAATGCGTAAACCTACCAACCTATGGCATACAGTTGGCGATCATCGATTTCACCTTGTCTAGAGTAAGTCACGATGGTGTGTATCTCTACAACGACTTAGCATTGGATCCGGACTTATTTACTGCCGTTGGTGATTATCAATTTGAAATTTATAGGCTGATGCAAAAGCACAACGGGTAGGTGTGATTTTCGGATGAAATATTCTTATTCGTTTATTCGTATTTTTTTTTTTTTTAGGAATGATTGGCAACATTACGAGCCATATACTAACATCCTCTGGTTACATTATATAATCGATAAAACTATTAACGGCGTGAAATATCGAAATAAGACGAGTAAAATTCATAAACGTTATTTACAGCAATTGAAAGAATTGCATGGCAAAATTTTGCAGCATAAAAATGTTAAAGAATTTGCTATTACCAATTCTTTTCTAAAGTAACTCTTTTAGTGTTTATTTTAGGGCTGAATTTTAAGTATTTATCTCTAATGAGAGTTTTAAAAAGTAACAGATGACAGGTTTTTGCTGTCAAATGTCAATGAAGTGTACAATTTCACTAAAATATTTGTCTGGTTCTCTTATGTATTGTTGTAAATAGTTTATTTTATTAGACGGACGTACTAACAATGATTTTAGATTTTATAATCTGGTACCTGTTTTATTACAATAAATTATATTACATATTTCTGTTTTATTTTCAGATCTTATATCCAACTAAATGTTATATATTCGAATTACTCCAAACAATAATGCATAACATAGAGAGCGCTACAGTCTCCATTTCTTTTTTTTGAATCGCATAATAATATTCAAAATATAGAAAAGTCAATGTTGTGACGGTTTTCTGATTGATACTATAAGTAATTGACCACTACAGTATTCGGTTTTTAAAATTAATATGTATTCTATTATATTGGAAAATAGTGTACACACACACAATTCTAAACGATTGCTAAATAAAATGATTTGGATTAATAATGTGATATTTAAAATCTACAAAAGTAATTTTACTCCAACAGTTTCCTGAAATAATTTGTAGTGTATATGTATATTATTATACAATCAAGGACAACATTATGTAAATGTGAAAATCAAGTTAAAGTTAATTATCGAATTATTATCTTGTGACTTCAAATTTTCGAAACGTGTGGAACTAAATACTTGAAAAAAGTCTGCGTATATCAAGCTATAAAAGTAAAAAAAGAAAATTCAGGTCTATTTACTTTTGAATCGGTTAAATGATGTTTAAAATCTACAAAAGCTAATGCGATTGAGTTATATCGAGGGGTAGCATATGCAGCATGATTATATACACGATAAATTTTTAGGACTATTTCTCTGTGTTACTTTAATTATCTCTTAATTATAAAAACAAAGACTGCTTAATAATAAATTAATAGTTTATATACAGTAATAAAGGATGTTTCAACAAGAGCGCAAGATTTTAAGGTTCAATAAAACATGGTTTTCTGTGGCAAAGTATTGCAATATTTATTTATTTATAATGGATACATTTGGATATCCTGTATGAAACAAAATATCTTCTAAATGACCTCCATGGATTTGATGGCACATGCGTACACTTTTGACAAAATTTCCAATAACACTATTGTGTACACGTGGCAATATTTCATTGATAGAGCGCCTAATTTCGGCCTTCAATGCTTCGGAAGTCGCCTTGGCGGCCTTGTTGGCATAATCCTGTGACTAGATAACCCCACAGCAAGAAGTCTAAAGCTGTTAAATCGCAAAGACAAGCGGGCAAATTCTGGCCACCAAACCGGGAAATGACACGACCTGGAGTAAACTCGTGCAAGACAATCAATGTTTCACGGGCGATATGACGTGGCATTGTCCTGTTGAAACTATATGTCGTCAAGATATATATATATATTTTTCAATTGATGCACAAAAAATTGCGTTATCATAGCACGATAAGGTTCGCCATTCACCATTACTGCATTACCTTCCCGTCTTCAAATTACCCCTGGAAAAATCAGATTTTAAAGTTGATCTATATTCATCCTTTATTTTTATAACTAATCCGTTTTGATCATATGGCCATATAGACTTTTATAGTCAGAATGACTCGAGGAATCACCTTTTAAAGTTTGTTGCTTACATTTAGAATCATCCTGTATGCATATGAATCGTGTGAAAATTATAGACAACGTTATATAAGCATGGAACTGAAAGCAAAACGAATTATTTCCTACTTTGAAGTATTCCAATACAGCTTCCATTTTTTGGAATTGGACGTTTCAAAATCTTATGAAAAACTTGCTAAAAAAAAAACAAGAAAACCTTGTTCCAGCATAATATTAAGGGTATTTATATATATATTAGCCATGAGTAATATTTAGTTTACAAATGTAACTGTTAAAACTATGTGTTCGAATTACAATCAACAGTAGTTGCTGTACAATCATAAAAATGAAAACTAAAGCAAACTTGATTTGCAATTACACCAGAATAAGTTAACTAAATTTTTCTTCCGTCCATCCTTCATACTAAACGATGCCATTAAAAAAATATTAACGCTTTTTCTCAGAAGTTTATTTAATTTCATCTGTTTCATACACGTTTTAGTATAAAAAGGAATTTCAAAGAGTCTCTAATGTACATTAAATTGCAAATTGAGGAAATTACCAACATTACAGATAAGATTCTTTCGGTGATACCTAAATAAGTTTGATTGATTTTTGACAAAAAAATGTAAGTTATAATTTGAGTCAATACGATTTGCAATTTCAAGCCATTTTAGTTATGTTTCGATACAAAAATAATTAATACAAAACACTTCAAAATTCGTCAGTCTTAAATTACTTTAAAAAAAGAAGACAAATCTATTCGAATAAAATAGCTAAGACTATCGTAGAGATTCTAGAATATCACAAATTCTGGAGTGATCTTTTCTGCTTAATAATATGTAAAAAAGGAACAAAATTATTTAAGTACGTCATATAATGAGTGAACCGCTAATACTTTAATAGTTATGTGAATCATTATATATGTCCGATATAAAGATATTGTCTCACTTAAGATAAAAGAACTTCCCTTTTTGGAAATTCAAGTGTTATTTCTACGATTCCCTTTATTAAATGGAAGCGACATAGAATACACGAGGTGACAAAGAAACAAAACTATTCTACAGCAGCCATCAGATCCTTTCTATTAACACTCTCACTACAAAATAATTTAAAAAAATCCCTTCCTACAATCACATCACTATAAACATAATGGCACAGCACATCAGTGAATTGCAATGTCTCTTCAAGTTCTTTGTTAATTTGATTTATAAGATCTTTACTTTTCTCATCCCTACTATCACAGTTTTTATCTACATCATCCCTATCAAACCTCGAATCTCTTAAATCTTTATCGTCGGAATTTATATAACTTATTATATCACTATTTAATAAATTCAACTCATCCAAGTTCTCTTCATTCTCTGCCATACTATTGATCTTGTTCGAAATGCTAATATTTCGATTGCCTGCGAATATGTCTTCCTGTATCGTACTCTCTAACTGTTCCATGATTTTCTCTATTTCAAGATCTTCGCTTAAAGGGCTACCACCACGCATAAAATCGCCGGAAACTAACTCGTCCATATCAGCGTCGAATAAGTCCTTTTGCCCTTCGGGATTTTCTCTGCCACTGAAGTCGTATTCAGGGTCAAGCAATTCGTTGTCTAAATTATCACAGTTAATGCTTGTGGAGATGATTTCGGCGAAAGTTTTAGTTTCCGTTGATAATTCCATTGTATGTATATTAGTCTTTTATTCTTACGTAATGCGTCGGGTACGTTGAAAATTTCGAGTTTAACATCCGTTTGGTATTTGAAAATAATCAATACTTGACATTTTAAAATTACAATAGAATTATGCGCTTCTGTTTCAAAAGTCGAAAAGGCAGAAGGTAGAAACGATTGGGGTAGTACTATCAGATGGTAAATCAAAATTTAACCTTCCGATATTTTAGGAAAAATTGGATTAAGAAAAGAGTATTTTTTTTTAATAAAAATATATATACAAAATAGAAAATAATGGTAAAATTATATTATTTTAAAAATAACTTTTAGTTAGTTACAGGTTTCTATGACTTCATTAGTAAAATATTATATACGATAGCAGCACCTACGACACGTGTAGGACAAGTAAAGTACCGTGCCATCTAATGAATGTTATAGAAAGAAGAAAAATTGTTTGGATTAAATTATTTTTATAGTAAAGTTCTATTTATTTTAATTTTTCTATTATTTATAACTTACAGAATTTAAAGAAATCTATAATTTAAATAAAAATATTACGTAAGATGTCACTACGTCCATTTTCTTGTTAATTTTAAGTTTATATTATTTTTTACATTAACCCTGTTTTTTAGCAATTTAAAAAAACACGTGGTGATTTAACACAATTTTTGCATCTAAAGATTTAAAAATGTACGATTTAGACATAGTAATCGATTAAAAATAAATTTTACAATGGAAATTGCTGAAAATTCAGCCGAAGGAGATACAGAAGCAGCAAGTTCAAAGTTTTCCAGGTGCACTTTGATTGAATTTTTGTGAAATTCCAAAATGTTCCTATTTTGCGTATAATAATCTTTTCGCATGACATAATTATGTTGTACTGTTTTTGCTAAATACTTCTCTTTTTTATAGGCTAGGAAGCTGTGAGGTGTGTATGTCAAACGATGCTAAATACACTTGCCCGAAGTGCGAGGTGAAATTTTGTTGCTTAAGATGCTCGGCGATCCATAAAAAGGAATTAGATTGTGACGGAATCAGGGATCGAACGAAATTCATCCCACTAAATAAGTTTACGAATCTAGATTTGTCAAGTGATTATCGTTTGCTTGAAGAGATTGGAAGGAGGGTGGAAACTTATAAGCGACAGTTAAAAAAGCCTAATTTTAAGTCGAAACATGCGGTTCTACCCCATGTAGGTAAAATTTATTATTTAAATATTTGCAATGAAGTTCATATTAATTTTAGTTCCTACATAAATTACGACTCTCAGCTAATAAACGGCAAATAAGATTAAAGTTCCTACCGCCGAATTTTCTAAGGCATAAAGAGAATACCACCCGATTAAATTTCCATAAGGATGTGATATTTTGGCGAATCGATTGGATTTTTGCCAACGCAGACAATTTGAAAGTAGTAGACGATAAAGTTCGTGAAACAGAGAAAATAGCATCTATTTTACAAAAATTCTTTGTCAAGCAGGAAAACGAAGCTTTGCAAGAGAAGCTACAATATTACCAAGCATTGGGATTATCAAGGGTTAAAGTATTGTTAAAAGCCGAAGAAAAGGCTGGCGAGAAATATTACGAACTAGATATCGATGAGAATTTTACTGAGAATCTCAAGCGGAAAGTGATTATTGAATATCCAACAATGGTGGTGGTGAATAAAGACCATGTTGATTGTTTTGATGTGGTCGACTCAGGTAAATTTGAATTTCCATTGGAAATTTCATTGTTACAATTGTCTTTGTAGATGATGAAGGTGAGAAAATGGATGTTGAACCTAAAATGGAAGCTGCAAGCACTGTTGTGGATAAGATCATTAAAAAAGCTGAATCAGAGGATAGCATTTATAACTCTCTAAGGAATTTGTTGTTTGTTTCGGATTGTTCAGATATGGAAGACGAGGAAAATTAGTGGTTGAATGGAGAAACCAGAGGGGGGATTGCTGATTTTTTAAATATATTTTATGTCCTTTTGTTCTGGAGAACGGTATGCTTTTTGATTACGTTTTTTTTTATTTTTTAAATGGATTGCTCTATGGAAAGGTTATCTAAACAGAAAAGAAAAGAAGACAAATTGTAAATAAATACATATGCTTTATTATTTATTGTTTCCCACATCATTATTGTTTATCTTATGTTTATGATGTCTATTGAGAAATATACAAAAAAATCACTTAAATTTGTAACATAACTGTTTTTATATAACAATATTCACCTTATTATAAATGTACCTATCAATTTCTCTAAAGACAATGTGCCTATATAACTTAACATATTTTTGGAAAGGTATAATTTACGAACAAGCAACGGCTCTGCTTAGTACCATCTCCCCTTAATTATGGCAAGGGAAAAAGTGAAGGCAGCAATTATTTGATCAAATTAGGATGTGATATAGAAATATAAAGCTATTCCATTGAATCGCAGTTAAGTTGTATGCGAATAGTGCATATCACAGTAAGGTAAAACAGAAAAGAGAGAATATGAAAAACCGTTACAGTTAATAAATAAATGTTTCTCCTCTATTGCAGGTTTGTTTACATATATTGTACAAATGATAAGGAAGAAATGTATTGTTACTATATTGTTAACTATAAGCCCTTCAATGTTTAGAAAATTAAATATTTTTGAATGTCGAGAGTATAGGAAGTTATATATACTTTATTTGCCATTTTCATTGTTTTATCATCAATATAAATGAAATTCCTTTCCAATGTTACATCTACAGAACCCAGAAATATAGGAAAAAGACTAGTACGACTATACAACCAGCTGCAGCTTTCACATACATCGATTTTGTGTTCAAATAAGTGGCATCCTTCTTATACTTTTGTGTTAGCATCGATAAATTTTGAGTTTTCGTATCCAATTCTACAGAAAAATAAAAAATTTCAATATGATATATATAGATTGTTTCAATATTAATTGTTACTTTCGATGAAAATTTAATTGAGGAAAAATAAAATTAAAACTGTTTTACCTGATAATACTGTTCCTCGTTGCAAGACATCATCAATATTCTGCACCATAATCCTTTGGACGTCATGCAACTGGTTATTGATAGCTGACAAGTTACGTCTTGCCCTAGAATCCATGAAAACCTTCTTCGCTTTCTGTATGTAATTATCGAACTCGATAAAAGTATATGGCCGCGTAACGGTATTAACCCGTTTCCCATATTGCGCATGGAATTCCTGAGCTATATCGTCCAGGTAGGAATAGGCAAGTCGTTTGGAATAATTCTTCTCACATAGCACTAAATAACATATGTCGTGTTCGATTAGGTAGCTGAAAAATACGTAGGGTAACAAGCTGAGCACGTTTCCGAATCGCTACGTACTGGAATAGGTACGGTCCGGTCTCTATTGTACATCTCGGAGGCGATTGTGGCCCCAATTTCCGAAATAGCATCTTAGCTTGATTTTGATAGTCTAGAATACTTCTACCTGCCTGTAATTGAAGTTATTGCCTCAAGTTGTCTTCGTTTCCGTTTATTACAATAGAATACCTGTTCGTCTTCTTGCATCGTCGCAGCTAGCGGTAGCCCGTCGGCCACGCGGGCTATCATCGTCATCAACACCATTTCTATTTAGTTTTTCGAACTTCGTCTTCCAGTTTTAAGACGTATTTGAACGGGTAATTGATGAATTGTAATGTTTATAACTTTGGAGGTTAGTTACACGTCATTGTCAACACGTCAGTTCCAACTTTCAATATCGCATTTGAGGGGTCAACTTTCTAAAGCATTTATGATGAATTTCTATTTCCGTGATAGTTTAAATAGCTTTTTTTCCGATATAGTAGAGGGATTAGTTTCTTTGTTTAGATCAAATTTTTATTAAAGTTATTTGAAAAAAATTGCTGAAATCTATTTATAGTTTAGAAAGTTCATATCACTGAGAATAGATGTCGCCCCATTAACATACCAGTAGAATATTATATTATGTATTTGGTATGGTGTCGCTATTCAAATATAGATGTTAACAACCAAATGTAGTATTTTTATTTTATCTGTTAAAAATCAGTATCAAAAATAGTATGGAATGTTTTTGTTATCGTTAAAAAAGAAAAGATAATTTTCTTAGATTATTTCACGTACAACTAAGAAAAAAAATTTATCACCTTTTTGAAGGGAACAACTGGTAATTTGCTGCCTTGTTATTCGAATATAAAATAGGTGTAATAGGTAATTAGTATACGGTTTGAAATTAAGTTAATTTCCTCTACTAGACCGAATAATTCTCCAGCTGTCCAGACGTTTTATACAAATAACTAAACAAAAAGAAGCAGAACTAATAATCATTCTGGTAGCAATCATTACTCTCTACACACACCCATTTATAATAACAACCTATCCAACCGTCTATTGCCGGCGTATATAATATATATGTGGAGCTATTTCGCCAGAAAGATTGGACATTAATAGTTAATAATGCGAACCTAATTACCGGCGTGGTCCATCAATCAGCCTCTTGTCATTGCGGTTCCAACTCACCCTCCAAGCCGCTGAACAACACCTTCGCATCAACGCTAATAACTCGAAGTCCATTACGGCGATGGACCTCGTTGTACGTCGGATTCCGCTAGGGGGCACCGCGGTCCAACCCTTTTCATTTAGCTTCGGCGCTGCTGCGTCTTTGTTTCTTCGCGTGATTTCTTCTTGTTCTTCGTACAATAAGCGGCGGCAGTTCTTTAGCGTCGAAGAGAATTAATTTATGGACGGTAATTAGGATATTGGCCATCGTTTTTTTTTTGTTTTATTTCGCGTCTTGCGCCTTACTCGCTCAATTTTCAATTGCTGCATGAGCTAATAATTGCGATGTAGTTTGTAAGAGATTTTAGGAAAGACAATTAATCAAAATGCAGAGGTAGTGTTTGCAGTCGCGAAACGTACGAGTGTAGAAGAATATCGGTTGTTCTCTCGATTTTGGCCAAATGAATTTGTTAGTATTTCTAACAGTTTTCAAGCTAACAGTATTAAAATCAGATATGTTAATAATTATATCCGTTTTGATATATATTCATAATATAATATATCCGATAAAAAGAGAGAAAAGCTAATCTATATATTTTCAATACAATTACACTACTAGTGATTGGGTAGGAAACCAAAAGCTCCGCGCGTAGATATAAAATATGTAAAGCAATCTTTCCTACATATAAATATGTATACGTTGCTTTAGATTCTTGGGTATTGTTCCACGTCTGATGCTGGTCCGCATTGTAATCCGGTGTTGTTTCGCGACGTTTCGATGAAGAAGTTTTCACCAATGATTAGGCGGTGAAACTTTTGAAGCATCGATCTCACTAGATCTTTGTAACAGGAGGCTCTTTTGTTTCCAAGAAAATTGTTTGCAACCATAGCGAATGAACTCCAGGCTTCTTTCTAAGCTTCGTTCATAGAATTGATGAAATTTGGGTGTGTAATTAAAGTTCCAATTTGAAATCCATTAAATACCCCAGCTTTAACTTTTTCGTAACTTAGTCGTGGAAACTCTTGACATATGTACTTGAAACAGTTCCCTCGCAAATCTGAAGCTTTAGCATATTGCTTCATAAGACTCAATTGCGGCAAACAAGAAATGCCGTAGAAAAAACGTGATGTGATAAGGAAAAATGAGTTTCATATTTGGCATTAGCGTACCTATATTAGATAAAAACAAGTGCCAGATCTTAGCAGAAAAAAATATTTGTTGGCCAGTGGCTAGTGTGGTTTGCGGTAGGATTCGAATGCAATTTTTTATCAAATTTTAACGTTGAAAGTTACCAGGAAAATTACAATCCAACATTTAAAAAGCCAACGGAAATTTCATATCAATTTAAATTAATAACTTGGTATTACTAATATTGTGTCTGCGCAGATATTACCGTACATGTACACGTATTACTACACCAAGGAAAAGCTATTCGTTCCTACGGTCTCAATGACGTAACTGGTAACGGACTTGTCTGGAAGATGGGAACACTGGGATTGAACTCTATCGCAATTACAAAAAATATTTCATCAAATTTTAACGTTAGAAATTATAAGGAAAATTATAATTTAATAAACATTTTAAATATGTTTCATGTAATAAGTTTATTGTATTTTTTATGTGTTACTCTAGGTTACACATAAAACGTACTTTTTAACTCATTTTAATAAGAAAGGTAATGTGCTAGGTTTCGTGCATAATTGCTTACTTTATTGAAATCATCACACTCGATACCACTAAGAACATGTTCTTATCCACTTGCCTATCTGACATTTTTAACTGTTCATTGTCCTGCTTTGTTGACTTTTACACTTATTTTAACGTGCTGTTTTTAATTTAATTTTACTGCCGCGATGCTCTTTATAAGTACTATGGACATCCGTACAATGTAAGAGCAAAAATTATCGTTAAACTTTGCAATTTGTTCTCTGCGTGTATATACGATACGCTTTTAATACAGAAAAGAAATAACAATAAACCGTACGCCCCTCATAATAACAACGTAAGCCCTTAGAGCCGCCTGACTGCGCCAATATCTTTTCGCATATTCGCATGCACGGTATATCGCCATATCCTTCATTCGGTCTCTAATACGTCGCTTTGATGTGATGCGCCGGTTAGTTAACCGCATCTCGGTACCACCCGGGAGTCCCCTAATCACATTACGTCATCACCATCGTCATTACATGCACATGTATACATGTTTTAGCGTGTTAGGCTGCGAATGGAAACGCTATTCGGTATTGGCGGGACGAAGGACCGCGCGAATGCGAGCGTTACGTTTTAAGAACCCCCGTAGGTCTCAGAGTTGCACGTCGCTGTTTCTCCGCCTAATAGAGTAAGTATTATATGCGAACTACGTCGAATTAGGTTAGTTAGCTGGCTTATTAGGGGTTCGTTTACTTTATCGAGTCAATACGGAAATGTGTACATATATTCGATATACGGGTGGAAACAATAGAAGGGCTATACAAGAAGATGGGAGTAATAGTAATCGGGAAAGGGAAAGCTACGGGGTTACATGCTAATACAGCAGGGGTTTGTGGGGCGGACTATTTTGATATTGATGAATTTCGTAAGTGGATCAAAGCGTAGCTCTTCCTTTGTGCAATTAATACATAGACGATCAATACGTATTGTTATACCTGAAGAATAACTACAAGATTTATTGCAACTGCTATATTTCATTGCGAAGTGTAAGCGTTAAAACTTACAGATATTTAAGGAGCTGGCAATTTCAAGACAACTCGGGGATTTTAAAAAGTGTTAGTGCATTAACGAAAAAAAAGTCCGTTGAAGTTATTGTTTTAGTTTGGCTATGTTTTGATATTCGTTGAAGTTCATGTTTCGAATAAAATGAATGGAGCAGGTTGTTAGACTACACAAAGTCTGCCAGACAGTTATACTGCGCGTATTGGTTTCAAATTGGAAACAACTGCTTTTTTATACACAGAGTCGTCTTTAGCAAAAGCGGGGCCTGGTGTAAAATAGTTTTGCGTGGCCTTTATATTCTTTCCCACCTCCACCACAATATCGCTACCATTAAAATCCTTGCACTACTTAAACTTAATTTTTCTTGCTTTTAATCCAGCGAAGTCGTCAATAATTTCTTCAATATTGACTTTGGCCGTGGTGTCTCTGTTTCTATCGACAATATTGGCAAAGACGTTAACCTTTTTTGGCTCATTGATGATGTTAGGTAAGTCTTGATTAACTTTAGCCGAGAAAAACTCCTTTCTGCGCTAGCAACAGTCACAGGAATAGTAAGTAAAGTTCTGTAGGCAACGAACGTGTACGGATTTTGTATTCTGTTCATAAATTTTAACACATCAGCAGCTGTTTCAACTTTAGCAGGAAGTAGGTCACGAAGAACTTTTAGTTCTGTGAACAAATCATTTTCACAGATATGCTTTTGCCCTTCAAAACTTAAAGAGGCTTCTAGGGCTTTGCACTTTTCCAACAATTGACCTTGTTCAATTGATTTTAATTCTTTTACACTGTACAAGAAGCCAATAGTGGTGTAGCTGGCAATTTGTTGAAATCTTCTTGAAAGGGACTGTAATATACAATCTACAATATAATAAAAATACTCAACTTTGAAAATTTGTTCAGCAGATTCTAAAACATGCTCATCTTCTCCTTCGTAATCAAACATTTTTCGTTTCTTCCTTTGCTTGACTATTTGAAACTTTGGCTCTATGTCCAAAAGTTCGCTCATTTCTCTTGCAACCATTATTGCTGCAACAAAACTTTCATTTCTAAATTGCTCAAAAAACTGTACCAGTCCTTGAAGCAACTGCGATACATGCCTAAGTGCATTTCTTCAGCCTGCAAGTTTTTGCTTACACTATTTACACCAAAGAGCACGTCATACCAAATAGCTAATGCTACTAAAAACTCATAGCTTCTTATTTCATTGATAAGGGATCGAGCTTCACTTTTTGCTTTAGGGTCTTCAGTCGCTTCTATTACTTCATCGAAAGCATCGTGTACTTCCTTAATCTGGTAACGAAGTGCTTTTACACTTTCAATCTTACTTTCCCATCTAGTATCACATGACTTTTTAACGGTGAGGTCAGGAACATGTTTTTTTAAAATGTTCCACCGCTTCGTTGATGCTGAAACAGCAACATAAATTCTCTGAACAATTCCGAAAAAAGTTATAGCCTTAGGTGAACATTTTCCGGCATCACAAATCAAGAGATTCAAACTGTGACTTGCACAAGGCATGTAAAACGCCCTTGGATTTATTTTTAAAATTCGAGCTTGAACTCCAGAATACGATCCTTCCATATCTGAACCATTGTCGTATCCTTGGCTTCTGCAGTCCTTAATCTCTAAGCCAATTTTATCTAGTTCCTCTAATAAAACATCAGTTAAATTTTTGCCTGTTGTTGACTTAACGTCTAAGAATTCGAGAAAATGCTCTTCAACAGTCACACCCCCACTTTTATTCTTAGTAGCACTTATATTGTTTTCAATATTAACAAAACGTATCACCTGCTCTTGGTGGCTGAGATCGGGGGTGCGGTCTAGTAGTGCAGAAAAATACTTAGCTGGCTTAATGTCTGAAACAATTTCCTCTTTCACCTTTTCAGATAACAGTTTAATCAACTCATTTTGAATATTTGCTTCTAGAAAGTGATCGGAAATCTCAGACGATCTGATTCGCCTCAAATGCTCTTGCATGACTGGATCAAAAGTAGAAATCATTTCAATAAGTACTAAAAAGTTGCCATTGTTTGGCCCATACAGTTTAGAGTTCGATCCCCTGAAAGCAATATTGTGCTGTGCTAAATATTTAATGCCACTAACAATTCTTTTAAGAACTTCACGCCAATGTTCCTTTTCTTTGTTTATCAATTTAATATATTGCTTATCAATAGTGGACGCTTCAGCTACACGTATCTCACAATCCGTTCACTTTCCAACATTCTGACCATGAATCGCTGATTTTTCGTGATTATCAAGAGCTCTGCCAAAGTGTGCCCAATCACGATACCCTTCGTTAGCTAATTGAGATTCAGTGTCATTTCCATACAATTTGCAGCAAAAACAAAATGCTTTATCAGTACTTTTGCTGTAAACTAGCCAACGTCTGTGCACTTTTTCTTCATTATTCATAGTTCGTTTGTAAAAATTGGCAGAAAAATGTCTTTTTTTTCTGCATTTTTCGGAAAATTAAACGGGCCCTTTTCTATTATTTCATTAGATTGGAAGTGAGTTAGTAGATTTGACCATAGAGCAGGATCATAAGCATCTGAAAGTAGTTCAAACCCACCAGTTGAATTTAAAGGGTTACATGATTCCGTTGTTCTGGAAATAGTTTTAACAGGAGCAGGAGTGGCATCAACACTTATACTAGCAACAGTCGTCTGATCGACTAACAATTCATTAATATCAGAATTTGTTTTTTGACCATGAATACTACTTGTACTAGGAGTTATTTCGTTACTCACATCATCATGAGTTTGAGTTACGTCATGGTCGTCAACTTTTTCACCTATCGGTTTCAGAAACTTTACTAATGCGCCGGTATGCGACTCCAAAAACTTATGCCGTTTGACTTTTTTCTTCTGCTTGTCAAACCCACTTTCATACTTTCTGAATTTATCACGATCTCTCGGAATAATATTGTTACGGATCAGGTTCTTTTATAAGAGAAAATACTCACTAGCATTTAAATATTTATTTAGCACTCACACATACACTTACTAATAAATCGCGTAATTTATTTTAAAATCGAACACTAGGTATTTATTTGTTTACACTTCGCCAATAATACACAAAATGACTCGGGCTGAATGAACTCTCCTTTTATATATTTTTCCTTTTAAGTTCTAGAAAAAACTATACTTTACGAGCAATAGAACACTCCGGAATTTTCGTATAAATAAACCTCAATAATGCCGAAATATTCTAGTTACTGAATCCCTTTTTTCTTTCTAGTAGCGCCGTCTAATTTGCATAATGGTACGTGACATTTTTTGCTCGTTTGTTTGTCTTGGTTTGCACCACCGACACCGCTACAATATATTTTTCTTTATTTATTTTTATTATTACGTAATGGTAATGCAAAAACAAAGCAATATCGTACGCATATAGCAAGAAAACTTGAATAACTAACAAAATAAGCTTTACTACAAATTAATATTTGATATTGGCAAAATTTTATTTTAAATGGCCCTGAAAATGGAAAATCTCAGAAAAATCTCATATAACGTACATAATAAATGTTTAATGCGGAAATCTAATAGATGCACCTGTCAATTAAAAAAGCAGATTTAAGGTTGAATGCTTCCCTCGCACAGAAAATTTTGTTTAGAGACAAACAAATCCAATATAAACCATTGAAAAGAGAAGGTTTCAACTAATTCATTTTTAGTCCGTATTATCTTATTCTAAGAACATTTTACTGTGAAAAGGCCCCTCAGCGCGGGGCCTTCGTAGGCGCGGGGCCTGTAGCAGCCGCTCCACTCGCTCCACCCTAAGGACGGCCCTGTTTATACAATTAATCAATGTTAAAGTTGCTAGTTTCCTCATTCTTGTGACGATGCTTTAAAGATTTTTGTTTTTGCAACTCATATTAAGAAATTATTTGAAACTTTAACCTATTTTGAATACTCCTGAATATCTCTACATCAGAATTAATTTATGACCACAAGCTGACCCAGCTTCATTTAAATATAAAAGGATCTATGAGACAACGTTCACGCCCAACAGTGCAACTTTTGTCAAACTCAGCGGCACAAATTATGAAATATTGTGGGAAGAATGGTCTTATGGCAAAAAAAAGTTTTTGGAGAGATGCCTCTCCGTTGGTTTGGTCGGACTCTAGTTCGATCCATCTTCCTCTAGTGTCTTCCTCGTTGAAACTTGCTGGGAGCTCCTTGGTTTCCTTTTGAATGCTTGAAGGCTTTATCCTGGACTTTCTCGCGGGCGAGAAGTCTCTGAAATGGTGCAACTATTCAACGATCGATTCGATTTACTAAATTCGCTTTTGAAATTTGCCCAAAACTGTCTAACAGGAAATACTTTCGGTATTGATATGGGCAACCAAAAGAAGCTAGCTAAAATTAAATACATTTTATTGAAAGGTAGATAACTAATTTAAGCAATGAGTAAGTACAACAAAGTTGAAAAGGTGGCAATGAAAATGTGGTACCAGAAGAATAATAGTTTAAGGATAGTTAGAGACATGTTTTCAATTAATTATCTTGATAGGTCTATACCTTGTGCGATAGCAATTCTAAACATTTTTAATAAATTCAAAGAAGATGATTGCGTTCTAATTTCCCAC
The DNA here is from genome assembly GCA_023509865.1 of Trypoxylus dichotomus. NCBI lineage: Eukaryota > Metazoa > Arthropoda > Insecta > Coleoptera > Scarabaeidae > Trypoxylus > Trypoxylus dichotomus. The sequence continues at coordinate 29,683,912 of CM042081.1, forward strand.
AAAAAAGGAATAAAACCAATCACGTTTTAACAGAAGACATGAAGTTAAATATCTTGGATTATGTACAAGAACGGTCTGTAGGATCGCTTTTACATGCTGTCAGGCGTTTTGGAGTATTGTGCAGTTCGGTATATAAAATCCTGAAAGCATTCAAATATAAGCCATACAAGATGTTAAACCATCAAAAGAAGAAGACAAAGTAAAGCGAACTGGTTTTTGCGATATAACGTTTAATGTGTTCAATAAGAATGAAGACATCTTAAATATTTTTTTTACTGATGAAGCTACATTTATCTAAATGGCGAAGTCAACTTCTAAAACTTTCGGTTAGTATCCTACATTTATCCATTGAAAAATACAAATTTCCTCTCTATTAATTTGTTAGATATTGGTCCAGTACAAATACTCATGCACAAAACTTGACAAGAATACAGTACCCTCCAAAAAGTCAATGTCTGGATTGGAATAATAAGCGATGGACTTATTGACCCATTTCTTACTGACGGTAATTCCATTGCAGTAAAATATCTGAATCTGTTGCGACGCCACATCATTCCGTCAATTAAGATATTGAATATTGATGAACCTTGGTTCCAAATGGATGGGGTTCCGCCACATTCTGCAAACATCGTCAGGAATTTTTTGAATTACGCATTTCAAAGACCACAAGATCAGCCGTTTCATCTTCAAATGACGGATTACCTGAAAAGTAAAACTTGTAACGTACAAATACGTAACATGGACTAACTGAAAGACCGTATACGTACTGCATGTAATGGAATAAACTCAGAATTTATTCGGAATTATGTTATTGCCTTGAAGGATAGGGGCACTTCGAAAACTTACTATAGAATTAGACATCACTTTTGTTATGTTGTTTTGTTTGTCTTAATTAATAAAATAATATCTTCATCAGATTTGCAGAATAGTTATTTTATTTGTATTAAGGGAGATCCATGTTAGCACTTGTAACTGGTTTTGTCAGAAACCAAGGCTTCTCGCTTGTTTAATATGAGTGAATGACTGGTTGCCTAGTATCCTGCTAACTCACTGACAATTATCTTTTTAAAGTTACATGTAGGAAAAATGTATGTGCAATGATTAAAAAGGAACCCGGTATAATATTTGAGGGTATTTCCTCCAAATAACTCGTGGTACTCGCATAAAAAAGGGGCTCATAATCTATATTGATGTTCTGTGTTAGCTATCCACACTAACATTCAATTGTTTTACGCGCCATTCTGCGACTACGCTCAAATATCACTACTAAATCCTGACGTTAGCTGACAAATGACAGTAGGTCATCATGGCGATGAAAACATTTCCTTTGTATTTCCAGAGATGGAGATGTTGGCTTTGGATGCAATCTTCGCTATTTGCCGTGTGTATTAAATATTTCTATATAAGATTAAATAAAGTTCTGCGATATATACCTTTAACAGAATACTTTCTTGCTCCTCTTTTCCTGTTATTTAAGGGACTCCTTTTTCAAAAGAAAAGGATTTTCTTCAATACTGAAGGCAAATAATTTTGGGAGATAAATGCAGAATGTATCATAAGAAAACCGTAAACGACGATTAAAAATCCCATTGAAATATATTAGATTGCGAGACTTGATTAAAAAAAAATAGTTTCGTTACTGTTTAAAGAAAATTAGATGAGAAAATATTGAAAGTTACCAATTTTAGAAAATGGTAGTTTTTTATTTTACATTTATCTCTTGTCTTTATGTTGTGTAATACAATATTTCGAAAAACCTTAGTATTGCATTTTTTTCTCTTTGAGTAAATAGTGATATGTTAATCACATTGAAGTTCTTCTGTTTTTTAAGAGTCCTGAAATATCTCATGTAAAAGTAAATAAAAAAAACGATATACTTCGCATAAATATAAAATTGCCTTTAGAAATTAATCACAGCTTAAAATCGAAGAGGATCAGGTAAAAGCTGCACACCGTTGATTTCCAAACGGTAACAAATCAAACCGAAGACAGCGATAAATCTTCCACTTGTCACTGTTAGACACCTGTTCTTTTCAGTCGAAAGAAACGGTTCTACAAGAAAGACAGACGAATTAACGATTTAATTGAAAAATGCCAACTAATACACACGTTTTTGAAGCATTAATCTATCGGGTATTTTTCTTTAAGGTTACATGTTTGACGTGATTTTTTATAAATGTGTAGAAGCGGAAAATAATTTTGAGGATCTGTTATTTGAGCAACAAATCTTTAAACCATCTAGTTGTTAACAACAGTAGGAATTATATCTCCACATCAAACAAATTAATTTTTTTTCTTTACGTTATACAAGCTTCTAGTACGATTAACAAAAACTACATACAACTGCCTTCACCGAAGAAAGACTTTGGTACTTATATCTCTTATAGCCTAACGCACATTGATAAGATGAAATGAAATGAAGTAAATTAAAAAAAAAAAACGAAGAATGCCAACAAAAGAAAAGTTCATTGTATCGGGACGTTTCGAAAGAAGGCGAAAGACGCGTAAGCTTTAATTAATTATACGTGGCATATCTTGCACACCACCGCCCGCCCTATATTACCTTACCGCGGCTCCACACCGAAACGAAGGCGATAAAGAACATAGGCAATCCGCTCACCGTGGGACGTTTGGAATCCTAGCCGCCCTGATGGGCCCCTAATAGTCGGCGGCTCCCGAGCTGCCGCTCAAAAAGCGGTCCGCAAGGTAGCGGTCGACCACTCCAAACATCATTAGTCATACATTGTCTAAACTAATCTGAAAAGGGAAGAGAACATGAGGCGAGCGCAGAGAAGTTTCCGACGATAAAAGTCGGATTAGAAGGAGAATATCCTATTAAGATACTAGCGATAAAAAAATTTTCAGTATGTTAATAATAATAATAATGATAATACTAAGGATAATAATAATGATAATAATAATAGCGATAATAATAATAATGATGATGATGATTATGTTAATCAAAATGATAGTGATAATTAGTCTCGGCAAAGTGGGGCAAGTTACAGTGCAGTCCGGAGAATAACGTGGACGAGCCGAGCTGTCGTATCAAGGCGAAATGTTTACACATAAAATAATGATAAAAATCTATTATATAACGTGCTAAGGCACTTACTGTTTTGAAAAGTTTCCACACTTGTTTCAGTTAAAAGTACGGCGTGTCTCGGATTGAATTGTAAAACTACCTTCTTTACATCATCGAAATGTTTGCAGTAGTTAAAAGCAGTCTTTAACCGTGCTCCCCAATGCGAAGTAATCTGCTCTGGTGGTTCAGGCACTTTGGGACACAGGTTGGGTTGGGTTCGTGAAATCTTTTTGTACGTTTTGATGGCTTTAGAAATACTGCGTTCGTATGAGCTGTTAAAGCATTTACTCGTGGATAAGATTTGGGGATCAATTGCGCCACCAAATTTAAAGCACGGATTTTACATGCTACTCTCTTCTTTAAGAGACCAACCTAAGGAACGCATGTTACCCGCACCGTCAATCACAAAATTTCATCGCTAATACATTTTGCAACTCTTTTGGAAGCAAGTCTTCCATTGTACGTACCATCATATTCATCGCATATAGGTTGTTTCGCCCACACATAACCACAATTTTTATCTTTCAATTCTACTTTAATTCTTGCTTGAACATACTCACAAACAGATGGCTTAAAGTTTCTTAAGAATGTCCTACTTGGTAATGTATAATGCGAATACTTGTTCCAGAAGGAGACAAATTCTTGTTGCTCTAGTAAAGTAAACGGTACATTATATAGAATAAAACAAACACCTATATCACGTATTAATTGATCGCTGTATCGTTTACTACGAATTGCAGAACTGTGTTTTATTCTTTTTAGGCAGTGTTCATACTTCCACCTGCTGGTACACGTCAAGTAATTGTCGCACTTTACATATTTAACTCTATCGCCTTCGTATTTTGAATCTGGCGTACTCGCTGTTACGTTTTTTAGTTTCTTCGAAATACGCTGTTTCCGAAACGTACCTAAATGTGACATTTTCTAAATATATGTGTACTGACAAGCCCTCACAACGACCAGTCGAATAATATTGAACAAGCGTGCTTTGATACGGGTACTCGATTCTCCGTGGTGCGCGCTTCATCCCTCCTCGTTGTTCTCTGCACGGCACTGAAATTTGCCCTTCTTTGCCGAGACTAGTCATCAAACACAACTTTTCAAGATATCTATATCTACCTACATTTGTATTATATATATCCCTCTAGATGTTCCAGTAGTTAGTTTTGAGACTCTCCTTATTGATCAGTGATATTAATATAGCAAGCTTTGCAGATGGTTTCTCTAATTGTATTCGATGATTCCTTGTCATCTTTCTTGTATTATTACTGATCTTAGACAATTCAACTGGATATAAAATGCACATAGCACCATGTTAGACCTCAAATTAAATCACCTTAATGTAACTATTCCGCATCAATCCCATTAGTTGTCGAGAATGGATACCATTCATCTTTAACTCTATATTTCAGCATTTCCTGTAACGTTGAAATACACCGCTTTGCAAACGTAAATGCTTTCAGGTATAATTTCAAGAAAGCAAACTATTTCACTCTATACAGTGAAAGTTTTAACATTGATTGATCTTACTATGATACTTTTAAAATCACTGGATCAATATAATCTTTATGTTGTTCACAAATTTGTAGTAGTTTCGACCATCCACTAGCGAAAACAATCAAAAAGTATTTTTATCAAATTTAATGTTTTGATCTGACACTATTTTTGCAATTATCTTTGCATCGTTCCAATTATTTTTAACAAACTAAGCACTTTATCTAAAGTACATGAGATTTAACTATGAGTACAAGGTTTAATCTAAATACGCAGAAAAAAGACAAACATTCGTGAAAGTCACATCCTTAATTACAAATCATTCCTAAAGTTTAGAATCTCATGTATTTGCCATTTCTCCCAAATTAAGGATACGCCTCCAACGCATTTGTAAGCTGTCCGTAGGATATTAAAACAATTATGTAAGTTACCAACCTGAATAGCCGTTGTGTTTTGTAATAACGTTTTAATTCCGAACAGGCGTTGTTAATAGCCAACACGGTTTCCACCCGATCATTTATCCGTGGAGCTAGCATGTGAAATATTACCGGCGATTAATAAAAAAGAAATGGACACATTAGTTTAGCTGGCTAGTTAGTTGTTTCATAATAAACGCGATTCGGCACTGACGTCTTCATCTGTTTTTGTAAAATATGTCGGTAAATATGTTTCTCGGCGAGAAAAAGGTGAGATGGTAATTTTTCTTGTCGGACGGTGTCGGTCTTAATTGCAAGTAATGATACGTTTAAATCGGCGGTTCTTTTCTAAATTTCAGTGAGGAATGAGGTATGTAATGATCACTCGTTTCTGGACTGAAGAAATCTAGTAAATTAGTGAGGTCCATTAAAAGATTAAAATTAAGTGTACTATGACCATTACAATATAACAATTTTGGCGGAGGCGCTTGTGCTTATTTTCTATAGCTGAAAAAATATTTTCATAGTGTTTTTATTTTCGTTTACCTTTTTTTGCTGCAAATTTAAATTCTCTATTAGTATATAGTCTTCCAGTTCTTTTTTCGTAAAAAAATCTAATGTGCTGTTCCCCTATCAGAACAACTGTTAACAATTAACATTTTTGGTTTCTGACAGTAACATTGAGTTACTTGGACTAATAATAATTAATCTCTCTCTCTCTCTCTATATATATATATATATATATAATGTGTGTTTGTAAGCGAGTGGACTCTTTATACGAGATATACGGATTACTTATACACAACAAATTTAGATGACTCGTATTAAAATAATGAGGAAAATAAAATAGATTAAATCGAAAAATAATAATATATTATAGAATTTAGGTTATATCACTTACATTGGATAGTGCTCTCGACAAATACCAATTACGTAATCCCTAGCTAGCTAATAAACTTTATTTTTGAAGTTTTAATTAATAAATGATTTTAACAAGAATAAAGTCCTTTTCTTTTTGTACTCACATATGCACTTTGATATTCTAGGTCGGCGAATCTTCCATTTACCCAATAGGAACGCTGACGATGGAAGGCCCAAGGTTATATTGGAGTTTTTTCTGTTGGATCGCCAGTGGTTCGCCCAATATCCGGGTAATATACTGCGGCGACAGATCTATTACAACGTCTATATAAATTCTGAGGCATTTTCTTCTCAATAACTTGCGAAATTCGCATAAATAAGGAGCGTATAAACTCTGCTGATGCTTTTTATTTGCTACCAACGCTATTCATCAGTTGTTTCGTGTGTCGATCACGCTCATAAACCGCTATTAGATCCAGATACTAAGTGACAAATGACTACGGTAAGGTCATTATGGCAACGAAAACATTCCTTATGTTGTCAGAGATGGGGATGCAGGTCTTGGATGCGATCTTTGCTATTTTCCGTGTTATACGCGTGTGTGTTAAATACTATTGTATAATTCACAGGTATAGCAGTAAACTCCACTCACACAAATTAAGTAATTATGCGGAACGCAGCGTTTCGAGAGCACGTGGGCTCCCATTATCACGTGCTCTCGAAACGCAGCGTTCCGCTTAATTAATTAATTTGTGTGAGTGGAGTTTACTGCTATACCTGTGAATTGTACATCCACACAGTTCTTGCAATCGTCATTTGACTATTGTATAAAATTTTACATTAATTATATTGAATTTTGCGATATAAACTTTTCATGGAACAATTTCATTATTCTCTTTTCCTGTTATTTAAGGGACTCTCTTTTTTATAAAGAAAGGGAATTTTGGGAAATTGAATTTAAATGTAAAATATATCACGAAAAGACTGTAATTTACGATTACGTAAAGATATCTAATAATTTAGTCTGATATTAAGGCGCTAGCCGATCTTAAAAGGGGTCCAATACTGCATTCTTCCTAACAATATAATTATATTAAAGAAAACTATGAATAAAGAAAATAAGCTCACTGAAAGGTACGTTTTACAAATGCGATAAAAAAGTGGGCATGTTCTTAAGGAGAAGAGGAGCCTTAAAAGCCCATTACAATATATACATTTCGCTTACTTCGAAGGATTCTACCTAGAAAAAAGACAAATCGTGTGCGATATATTATTGCGAGGTGTGATTGGCCTTACTTCTTCGAGAATGATAGCAAGAATACAACAATAGTAACGTTCGAATGATATGTTGATATGGTCGAAACTTTTGTTGTTGAACAATTTCAAAAATATCTCGGTTTTCATAAACTTTAGTTCCCGCGAGATGAAGCCACGGCCTATACTGTTCGGGCGTCAATGGCAGTCGTCTGACACCTTTTTAGTAACCATGGTTTAGCGACATGCATTGATTTCCCAGATCACCAGATTTGTTGGTATGCGATTTTTTTCTTGTGAGGCCATCTCAAAAGCAAAATGTAATCCACCAGCTCAACCACAATCGATGAACTGAAAACGAGGGTTCGAGAAGAAACTACAGCGATGTCCACGGAATTGCTTCAAAATGCTAAGCATAATCTCAGCGTTCATTTCCCGAAATGCATACATTCAAGAGGATGAGAGGTCTTATGGACATTATTTTAAAAATTGTTTTTTTTTTGGTGAGATATTTAATAGCATACAAATTACTTTTTTCTGTATTAATAAACCTTGTAAATTCGTTGGTTTTATTTAAAAATTTCCTGTTTCGCTGCACAATCATGTATATATTAGGGAAAAGTTGCTAATTCTTTCTTTGTTGTTAGTGGTAAAACAACGAGTTTCGCTGCCATTTTGGGAAGAGACTTTAGTTCAATATCAGATCTTTTTGGTAAGGAAAATCTTGTTGAAATTAATGATCTGGATATTAGTAATGATTATATTGAGATAAATGAGCTTATGCCCATAAATGTTGAAGTTGATAATAAATGTAGTATAAATATTGATCATATGTTAGATTTTAAAACTAAACAAACTCTAGAAACTATACTAAATAACTATTTAAATCTTGAACAATTAGATAAATCGGAAATGGATATTCAAATGAAAATAAGAAATACGATCAACCTATTAACTGTAAACCCAGACGATTATCATTATGTTAAGAAGAATGAATTCCAAAAATATTAGACGATTTACTCAGCAAAAATATTATTAGGTAGTGTAATTCACTTTATTGTAGCCCAATCGTTTTTGTGAATAAAGAAAATAATCAAGGGTGTAGATTGTCGCGAAGTAAATGTAATAACTGTGTCGTCTGCCACTAATTAATGATCAGTTAGAATTATTATGAGATAAGCAGTATTTCACATCATTAGATCTCGAGAATACTGTTTTTGTTTGAATAATGTGTTTTCCTTAAAGATCGTATTCAGGCGATGAGTCAAAGCCATCACCGAAAGAGCTCAATTTGTTAGACGACGTCTATCTGAGCGGTTTTGTGAAGCTAATGTACTAAAAACATCCGCAGTCAGTTATAGTATGGTCCTGTGATGGAGACCATCCTTGGGCTTCCGCCACTACAGCTAGTGCTGAGGTCAGAAGCAAGCCTAGGAACCTACACAGTCAAATGTAGTGGGTGCAAGGTATTCTCTGGCAAGTTTGGAGACCACACCAGTATCTTCAGCTACATACATCGAGCAGATAGCACCGCTGTCAATGAAAACCGACAAAATTCGACCCGTGTATAAATATAATAAATAAATAAACGCAAGTGCATGCAAATCGAGACGCCTCCAAAGTCTCGAAGGGCATAGGTATTGGAATATGGAAAGAGGGAGAACTAGATGGCGAGGCCATCAGTCTAGGGGTCTCCCCCTCCTTCTTTCAAGTAGAAGTAATTGTCATCCAGACTTGTGCGGAGAACTCTATGGACTACGCATATGACTTGGAAGCGGTGGAAATCGTAACGGACAGCGAAGCCGCTCTTAGGGCGCTTCAAGCTATTTGATTTGACTCCGAAGTGGTGTTGGGGTGCCATAGGACGCTGCAACAACTGGCGGAACATTGCAGCGTTACGCTGAGATGGGTGCCAAGTCACTCGGGGATCAAAGAGAACGAAGCAGCTAACTTGTTAGCAAGAGATGCCAATGGACGACCGTTCACAGGTCCTTAACCGACGTGTGGGAGTACCTATGGCAGTATTAAAACCTATGTTAAGTCTGAGCTCGGCGCCAATCACTGGTCCTACTGGAACGGTGTAGACGATTTGAGACATTGTAAATCTTTCGGGATTTATCAATGTGAGTAAAGACTGCGTAAGACAGTTCTTATGAGCAGGACCAAACTGAGAGCACTCACAGCGATCTTAACTAGACACTGCGCACTGAAGAAACATATGCATCGCATGGGTCTAGTAGACTCTCCTTCATGTAGAAAGTGTAGGAGAGGAGAGGAAACTCCTGTGCACCTTCTTGTTGTCTGCCCGGTTGTCTGCAGGGAAATACAGGTTTACCTTGGGGATGCTCAGCTTGAGGAGCCCAAGTTAGAAAAATTACCGCTCGCACGGATTATGGACTTTGTTGCTCAGGTATAACCCAGTTGAGTGAACTAAAGATGTGTTGATGCCATATATCAATGATTTAGATCCGAATGAAGACCTTTACACATTCATAGACGATAAGGTACCATGCCACATGGCCAAATCCATCCAAAGTTTTTTTTTGGAAACGCACGCTCTGCCGGTGTTTTCTTGACCGGAAAATTCTCCCAACCTCAATGCGATTGAGAATGTGTGGAGTGTTCTAAAATCACGCGTGTATTCGAGAAGAAGCACTACAAAATTAGTAAGAAATATTGAGGATGTGTGACAAAATGACGCTACAATTAGACATACTATCAACGCTTACATACACAATATGCCAAAAAGAATAAGAGCAACTATAAAAGCCAAAGCAGGCATTACAAAATGTTAGTTACATAGTTCTGACTGTGTCTATAAACAGTTCTGAATAAACTTATGCTTGTACAATACCTCTTTCATGATATATTTTAACAAAATCGCTATTTTAGCAAGTGGCCCTAATAAATTGGACAGTGACTGTAATTTTGGCTTTTCTATGTTTAATACGCCAGCATACTATTTCTTTACGACGATGTTTTCGCAATCGAGGTACTTTGAATTAAAAAAGTAGCATCATCTGAGTGTCAGCAAAGGTTTTCCGTGTTAATAATTTCTTTGTCATTTACATATATGGCGAATAATGGAGATCTTAAAACAGAGGCTTACGGAACACCTCGATTATTTAAAAAAATAATTGAATATTTCACAGACGGTGCATTATTAAATTGGCTGTTATACGAAGGATGTCCTTTAAGTTTTATATACTGCGATATAGAGAACGCCACTAATAAAATGTCAGTACTAAAAATTAACGTACATCTTTAGTCAACCGAAATCTAAAGTTCCAGTGCGATAAACTGAGATCATTTACGCAGAATAATTTTTTATAATTTTCGAGGACAAGTATCTCAATAAGAATGCCTTGTCGAGTTGGTTTCTCTGTAATTGAAACATCATTGGGGATTTCAAAGAACTCAATTCAAAAAACTTTGTATGAGGAATTCTATGTAAAAAAATTAGTTTTCCGTTAAATACCGCATTTGCTGGCCGAAGAACAGAAAACAGCTGGGGTGAATTGGTTTCGAAACAACTCTAGAACGTTTCAACGCTGGAAACTCTAAAACACGTGCGGCAATCGTCATCGTCAGTGGCGATGAATCGTGGATTTACTCATACGAGCCAGAAAATAAACCCCAGTCGTCTATTTGGGTGTTCCAAGGGGAATAAAGCCGAAAAAAGTTATCCATTCGCGAAGTGTCAACAAAAGGTGGTCGCGACATTTGTCTCGAAAGCAGCCTATAGTAACAATTCCTCTTCAAGTTCAAACAACTATTAGTGCCGAATGGTATACAACCATTTGCTTGCTGCAAATGACGCTGAACGACAAATCATCCTCCACCATGTAAGTTCGCATATAGAACGCTATAAAATTTTTAGCGCAACGAAACGTTAAATTGTTGAACCATCCTCCGTACAGTCCGGACCTAGGTGACAACGATGTCCTTTCCTTTTCGAAAATCAAGGACGGACTGCGTAGTCGAAGGTTCCAGACGTCAGAAGGAGCAGTTGATGCCTTCACGAACGCAATTTTAACTGTGCCAATAAACAAGTGGGAAAACTGCTTTTAGAGTTGATTCGGGCACATGTAAAAGTGCATTAGTCTTCCAGGAGAATACTTCGAAAAAGTCTTTAAAAGCTATCTACTCTTTCATTCCAGCTCTATATGCAAAACTTAAAAGATAACTCCCGTATAACAGAAAATTCTATTTCAACAATAAGTTTCGAAACTTGGCGGACCGTCCTTATATTATGAAAGTACACCCTGTAGCACACTACGTTCAGTTAATCCGAATTCGCCGCGGGGATCCCGATATTTCGACCGATTGAGAAGCGTTCGTATAGGGCGTTGTCTTTCATAGAATCGCCTTTGATAACCTCTTTAAGCTTATTTATTTAAAATATAATGTGCGGCCCGTAATCACATGATAACAATGATAGTAATGATAACAATAATAACCGTAATAATGACAAAATAATACGCCACGCTTCTCAGAAACGATCTCTTTAACTTTTTCTTCGTCGAATCTAATTAAGTCGACCGAAATGGAAGGGAATCAATATGGGAATGATCGTGCGGCGTTTTATTGAGTCAACTCTCGATAATAATGATGTTGAACACCCAAGTTTGAATTTATAATTACTTACATCTGAGGCATAGTTTATTTAACTCGAAAGTTTAGGTTGGCAATATCCTTAAGTTAGTGTGTTTTACGAGCTATTATTTTAGCGGAAATATTAATCAGTCTATCCTGTCAAATTATCCTAACCTAGTTTAATTTTCGCTCGTAAATGAAGCAGTATAAGCTAATATGCGTTTGAGTTGAAGAGAAAAAAAAGAGAATGTAATGACAGTGCAAAACTGCGAAAACACGAAATAGCGCTCAAACATCGGCCCAGTAATCCGTTACGCCATAAAAATCGGACTTCATCCGGACAGGGTAGCGCCGTTGACGTGGATTTATTGGCCACTTTATCCTTCCCCTACTGCCCCCACCCTCGTCGTTATCCTCGAAACGACGGTTTTTGGGGAACAAAGGGCTGGATAGCAACGGACGGGGACGTCGACGGAAAATCCACACAGCAAAAATTGTTTTTCCATAACATTGAGCTAATATAAAAGACGCTTTCGGTGATTTATATCATTCTGGGCGGATTTTTTAAGCGAAAAAGAACTATAATGTAGTTTATCTGCACACAAAGTACGGTAAATATTTCTATATTTTGTTTTAGAAGGAGTGATTCAAATTTACCATACTATTAAGAAATATCTTGAGAAAAATTAATAGTGAACTTTCGTTGCGTTATAGTACGAGGGCGACCTGAAATGTTTCCGGAATCGACAAGAAAAACACGGTATTGGTGTGGTTTATTATTTTTATTTTTCGATGTAGTCTCCTCGATCAACATACTTTTTTAAGCGGTGGTCCAGTCTCTTCAAGCCGTCGGAAAAGTAGGATGTTTCGAAGTCTGCCAAATAGTCATCTGTAGCGGCGATGACCTCTTCATTTCAGGCAAATCTCTTTCCTCCCAGTGATTTTTTCAGGTTTAGGAATAGGAAGGAGTCGTTGGGGGCTAGGTCCAGTGAATATGGAGGATGAGAGACTAATTCGTAGCGCAACTCATTCGGTTTGGTCACGACGATGCGGGAAGAATGAGCCGGTGTCTTGTCGTGGCACTTTTTTCCACTGCAAACGAGGCCGTTTCTCCTTCAATACTGGATCGAATCCGGTCAATAAATTGTTATAGTATTGCTGCGGATAGTCGATGAGGATCACACCTTGGGAATCCTAAAAAATTATCGCCATGACTTTTCCGACCGATACAACGGTCTATGCTTCTTTAGGAGCCGACTCGCCCGGAAAAGTCCACTGATTCGACTGTTCCTTGGTCTCTCGTATGTAGTGGTGGATCCAAGTCTCATCCACGGTTACGAAACGCATGAAGAAATCCCTTGAATTGCGTTGGATCCTGATCAGACACTCCGAAATGGTTACCCGATTGCGTTTTTGCTTTAGTGAGAACAAACACGATCATTAACAACGTGCCTAGAACTTGCAGAAAGATCCAATGTGAGTGATGAAACCATTCGTTTGCACCTTAATCGGTTAGGAAAGACGCGGAAGTTAAACAAATGGCTTTCACCTGAATTGTTAAATGATAACAAATTCAGTTGTCTCACTATGTGTTTGACAAACACTTCATGCTACAATAATGAATAATCTCTTGATCGCTCGTCAACCCGCGACGAAAAGTGGATATTGTACTTAAATTCTAAACGTTTCGTATCATTGGTTGTCCTCCATTGATTCGATACCATACATTCCCAGGGCTTCCTTGCAGCTAAACAAGAATTTATTGTGTATTTGGTAGACAGCATCTAGAATAGTCCATTATGAGTTTTTGAAAAGGGGACACACCATCACTGCGAATTTGTACTGTGAACAGTTTCGGCGAGTAAAAGGAACACTCTTTCACAGCTTCCTTTAGTCAATCGGGAAAAAAGTGGTACTCTTACACAATAACGCCAGATCGCATACCGCAAGATTTACCCGGGAAAAAATTCTGAATTTGGTTAGGAAACGTTATTGCGCCCTCCATATTCTCTTGATATTTCGCCAAGCTTTTGCTACCTTTTTTTGTCCCTTGACAACTGGATGAGGCATAGACAGTTCAAAACTCGAATTGATGTAAGAAATGTGTCCATGAATTTTTTGATTCAAAAACCATAGAGTTCTACAAATACGGCATACAAAGAGTGGTGTCGTGTTGGTAAAAGGTCATTGAGTGTAATGGTAATTATTTCGATGAATAATAGTCCATTATTGTTTCTTAATAAATATGTATATTTTACCATAAAAGACCACACGAATAGAAAATGTGGATAATTTGATATCACATATACACTAAATAATGCGTCAGTATTGGTTTATTACTGTATAGTTCTAATAATAACATTTCATTGTTATCTAAGGTGAAATTTTAACATCTTAAACAATATCGTACCATCGAGAAAACGACGAAAATAAGATAGTGGAAGGATTCTGACTACCATGATCGTTTTAAAAATTTTCAACAATAAATCAAACGTAATTTAAAATTTCCTGGAAAACTAATTACTAAAACATTCTAATCAAGCAACCGGCAATTGATCGTAGGGAATATAATCTAGAAATCTAATTTCTCCCGAATCTAATTCGCCGTGTATTAATTAAGTTACAATTGACAATGGAAATAAACCGCAACCTGACCACGATGCTGCGATACGACAATCTCGGCTGTTTGTTTACTTTTAACGCCTAATCCTATTAAAAGACCGCGGCATTATGTTCGTTGACCACCAAGCTTGATGGCTCGTTCAGAAGCACTACTTAACCATCTATAGTAACTGCCATATACAAGGTGGTTAATGTAACGAAAACGAGATAGTTCAAGCGATATTTCGAATTTTAAATGGTCCGCCTTGTATACCCTTAAGCTACGGTCTAAAACTTGTCCTCCACTAACCGTTGTCATTTTTCACGGAACCGTTTTCAATTTAGAAAACGACCAAATCCGATCATCAGAAATTGATTTCCATTAATAATATCGACTATTTATCGCAAGACGAACTTTTTGAAATCTTCGTTTTTATGCTTTAAATTAATCGTTGTTGGAGGCGCTGCTAGCGGAGAAGGAGGTGAATTCCTGAAACACCACACTATCGCCACTACTCGAGGACGTGTGACAAGCTCGGATTGTGTCTACGATTCTATTCAATTAAATCTTGACCGATTTAGAGAAGCATATAAGCAGCTGGAAACATTTCTCGGAAGTGGTATAAAAAAGTCTATACGTATTCGAATTGGTTAAAGAGAAAAACAAAAGTCACGAATAAAAAGGATACATCGGTTTGGTAATTGGATGAGTTTAATATGGTCAGTTCTGAAGACCACCAACAGGAAATGGAAGAGCGACTTCATATATAAAGAACAATGTATAGGAAACGTGTCAAATGCAAAATAATTTTAAAGAGGATAAAGCTTTACTGTTGACTGCTCGTTTGCTACTGGAAAAGTTAAGCAGCTAGAAATTTTAACGTTGTAATAAAATCTTCGCATTTGTTTGAAAATACTGTGAGTCTTTCTTTTCCTTTCTCTTACCGCATGTGATAGTCTGTTGCTTTTGAATTTGGATGTTTACCTTTCTGTATGAAATATTCCACACCCACTGTAGCTTTCTTACCTAACAATTTATTTTTGTGAGTTTCGATTATAAGATATTAGATTAGCATTGCTGTAATTTTAATACACTCATGTCAGTTCACGCAATAAATTTTCAGCAGATTGGTATATTCAACAATAAAAGATTTTTCAGAAAAAGAAAAGGTTGAAATCGCGGAGACATTTATTGAAGAAATTATTCAGCATCTGACAAAATTGAGTGAAACTCTGGAAATTATTGGATTCGTTAAGTTACAGGAAATACAACAAAATACTTCACAATTCGTACACAATATATAAACATAGTACACAAATTCGCGAGATTAATGAGATAGTGATACATAAATAGAAACACATATGCACTAAATACTATACACAGGAAGGAAATATATAGAGAAAACTACTAAACAGGATTAGAAGAGAGGAGGTAGAAGATATCAATGAGTCAAGGAATCTCACGAAAATTATGATTTTGCTGAGGTTACAATAAAAGGTGATAAATGATATAGAATTAGATATAGCAATAATTAAATGTATCCAAAAGAACTTCAGAAACTTTCTTTGTATAGGCTATTACAAATAGGATACTAAATTAAAACAGCGTATTTCAGACGCAGACACACGAAGAAAGGAAAAAGAAAAACGGCTTTCAAAATTTCCATAGTGTAATAAATTCGTTTCAATTTGCAAATCCAAGTATACTGGAGCAATTCTAAAGGAATACCTAGAAAATAACACCAAAGATAAAGACGCTGTTAAATACAGCTTTTCTCAAGGTATTGGTGAAATCATTCACGAGAAAGACAAGGTGAAGAAACATAAAACTTTAATACACGCACATGTTTCTGCCTACCTGGCGTCATCAGCGTGGTTTCGAGCGATTTTATGCTCGATACATTGCTATTCCCTCTCTGCTACTATCGCTATATCTAACCCTATAATTCAAGTGATTATTCTTGGATAACTAGTGTCAAAAGAATGGAACACTTATCTGCAAAGTCAGACACAGCGAGAAGAAGCGGGTACAGTTTCCCACCTTTCTCTCGAGTAATACGTGGATTATTAGTCCCGAGAGGGCGTTCGGACCAAGGGCAGTGCATAGGCAACTGCGCAAGTGAATGATTTCTCAGGCTTACCATGACGTATTTAAAACATGTCTAAAGGGATGCCTAGAAAATAACACCAAAGATAAAGACGATGTTAAATATAGGTTTCCTCATGGTACTGGTGAAATCATTCACGAGAAAGACAATGTGAAGAGACATAAAACGTTAACACACGGACATGTGTCCTACCCGCTTCTTTTCGCTGTGTCCCACTTTGCAGACAAGTGTTCCATTCTTTTGGCTATAGTTAGCGCCAAGAAATAATCACTTGAATTGTAGGGTTAGATATGGCGATAGTAGCAGAGAGGGATTGACAATGTGTCGAGCATAAAACCGCTCGAAACCACGCTGATGACGCCGGGTAGGCAGAAACATGTCCGTGTGTTTGTGTTTTATGTCTCTTCACATTGTTTTTTCCTTGAATGATTTCACCAATACCACGAGGAAAGCTGTATTTAACAGCGTCTTTATCTTTGGTGATACTGGAGCAATATTCGACGGGTCAACAGTAACCATGTTTTGATAAAAAATATAAAGTGAAATCAGATAAGAAAGAAGTATGTATACAATTCATTCCTTCTTGGTGCGCAGGACATATTGCATGTTAAACTTATCCAGCAATTTTCATTGTCTGATATCTTGGTTATAATGGTATCGATCGCAAACTTGTCGATCTCTATTCGAGTAACCGTCTTGGTTCCGCCCACCTCTCACATAAGAAGCAGGTATGGTCCCGCATCATCTATGTCATTTGGGCAATACAAACATGCTCCAATCTCGGTCTTACGTATTCGGTGCAGGTATGAAAATAGCCATGACCTGTCAAAAACTGTGTCAGGTAATAGTCCACCTCCCCATGGATTCTAGAGATCCAAGGGCGGAGGCGCGGAATCAGTCTCGCAGGCCAACGTCCCCATCCGTCCGTCTCCCGAAGTCGTTGCCATGCATGTGGCGTCTCTTTCGTTGGCGACTCGTTCTTCACTTGCACGTCTTCTCATATATATGCGCTTCCTTTCCTGAGCAAGGAGCGACACTGGGATGACTCCCGCTACCACTAGGACCGCCGGTTCCGACACAGTGCGGTACGCCGAGGCAACTCTCAGTGCGGCCCTTTTTTGCACCTGGGCCAGCCTCTTATTCATAATCAACTCTCGGAACCAAAATAACAGGACGTACTTGCTTACGCTTAGTATGAAAGTGGATACATTGATCAAAGATCCAATGAATTTCAAAATTCAATAACTTTTGCTTTCACACAACAGGAACTTTGTGCATCCATTCCGTTGTTCCATACGTAGTAACCATGCCAAAGTACGATCTGCAACGAATTCCTGTGTTTTCAACATTTCTTTGGGGAGTTTGATTACCATGCAGAATAATTTATTATATGTTTATATTGGTAGATGTTTTAACATATAATAAAATTGGCAAGATAATGCTGACATACCGTACTCTAATGTAAAACTCTAAAACTTCAAACTTTTCTCTATCTCTTACCGTCTGCGAGTTATGGGCATAGTCAGAATGGAAAATTTCAAATTTTCAAAAATTTATTTCACCCATTCAGAGGGTTTTAAAAAATGGGGACTACATATCTATATGTGATCCACATGTTCCCAGTTTCATAAGTGTTTGAGTTTCTGGGTTATATTACAATGACTCATGGTGTATGCTTCCAAATTTATTATCCAGAGCATCTAGCAGTGAACGAAGTTTATATAATTCATATTTATTATTTATTACTGCTAACATGTAAATTAAATAAAGTATTTTGAAATCCATTTCGTGTTACTATTCTATTTACTAAAGGCGTACCTAAATTTGCAAATGTACTTTAGTAATGTTTATAGCTTGGCAGGGGGTGGCAAGTCATAAAAATATTTACCCCAACGAACGATAATAATTCCTCTTTTTTATGTTTAAAATTTTTCTTTCTTGAACAACACAAAGTTTAGGGTTGAATGTGATATCCTTAGTTGCTGTGGCTATCATTGTTACGAAATAGTCAATTAGTATTTCGCATGTAATAAATTCATTATCGTTGATATCTATAGGGTATTCGTAGTTAGGAAACTTTGTAACTGTCCCTCATTTTCATATACCATTGCAGCAGCTTGCTCTCTTTCATTATCACCTTCATCGCTATTTTCATCAGTAGCATCATTATTTTGTATAACATAACCATTACTAGCTGCGTCACAAGAATAAACATCATCTTTATTTTCGAAATCTCAAATCTAACTCGTATGATAATCTTTTGATCAATAACTGTCTTCTCAGAACTTACTCAAAATCCTAACAAGAACAAAATCATACCATTATCGTTGAGAAGGGCTCCTCGAGCTTGCTACCGCCGAGGTTTTATTTGATGCCTAGTAGACGACTTAAGAGAAAGAGCGTCTTTGAACGTCGAGAGTGAAAAGACGAAAAAAAAGCATACGGCTAATTTTCTTCGAAACGTAAGTTGCTCATTATCGAAAAAGATCCGTGTCATGCGATTAAATACAAATTTAAAGATCAAAGCAGCATAATACGTACGTCTTGTCAATTATTCCATCCGACTCTTTAAAGAAGGGAGATTCAAATTAGTTAAATAACTACGTACGCACCTCTCGTTCCTCTTGGTGCCGATAATGACCGACGGGAGACGATGATGTGTCATTTCCTTTCTTTCATATCGGCATAAGTATATATATATGGATATAAATCGTATAACCCATAGTATATCTTACCGATGCGATGCATATTCTAACTACTCAACCCGCCTATCCATCCAACGTGGTGAGGTGTAAAGATGCCTCTTCTTTCTCACAGAGACCGTTCTATTTCCTCCGATATGTGCGGTTTGATCTTATTTTAGTTGCAATACCATTTATGTCGGCAAATTGAAGGAAATTCGCTTATAGAAGTAGAAGAATATGTTTGATAATTATATGTCATCCATCTTGTGTAAAGGGCTGAGCATTTCCAAATAAATTAGAAAATGGTAAGATGGAGGGTCACAGAAGATTTCATAGTAGTGTGGGGAATGGTATGCTACCAGTATTAAAAGTGAGTCATAACCAACGATATTTTCTATTGCCCTAAATTATTACAAGAAAATACTCTGTAAAATTGAAAGAGTTATTCATTAACAATAAAATACAAACAAGGAAACTACGACATACGTCAAACACTTTTTATCGACGCGAACAAAAAAGTTTCATATTTTATGCGTCAAAGTGAGGCAATACTTACATGTGGAGTTAAAATAAGTAAACACATGAAAATTCTTAATATAAACTAATAATCAGTTGGACCCCTACCCCTTGCCTTGCTTACACATTCTAGCCTACGTAGTATAGATTGAACCAGCTTAGTTGTACAATTTGGAGAGATTTTCTAATGTGCAATATATTTTATGTATTTATACACTCATTATTATTATTGCTATAATTATTATCATTATTGTTATGTATGTTTCTTTAAAATATCTACTTAGATTGTTTGGTCAAAGACCTGGATCATCACAAGTATAGTTTATTCAAAAAAAATCTGAACAGACTCCCAGCCCAATTTACAACCTATAAATTTGTCAAATCAATTTTACGCGGTAAACTTAAATTTGAAAATCTGTCTGAAATATAAAATCTCTACTAAATAAAATTGTGTATCGATTCTTCAGAGATAATTCTACAATTGAGACAACATAATGGTAAACGTAGTAGTTACAACACATGAAAGTAAATAAATTTGTACACGTTTCATTTATTTGTTGAAAAAACTTCAAATTGTATATGTCATTATATAGATAGCAGTATTTGGTAAATACATAATAAACAACAGCTTAAATTTTAGAACTATGTATATCAATGCATGACCATTATTTAAAATAAGAAATGACCAAGTTAATAACAACATTCCTTCAAGCCGTCGGAAAAGTAGGATCTTTCGAGGTCTGCAAAGTAACCATCTCTAGCGGCGATGACTTCCTCATTTCAGGCAAATCACTCTCCTCTTCAGCTTTGGGAATAGAAAGAAGTCGCTGGGGGCTAGATCCGGTGAATATGGATGATGGGAGAGTAATTCCTAGCACAACTCATTCAATTTGGACACGACGATGCGGTATGAATGAGCCGGTGCATTGTCGTGGTGGAAAAGCATTTTTTCCGCTGCAAACGAGGTCGTTTCTCCTTTAATACTCCATCGAATTGGGTCAATAAATCGCTGTAATATTGCCCCGTGATTGTCCTTCCCTTCTGCAGATAGTCGATGAAAAAAAATTACCTTTTCGGCCGATGGAACGGTCTTTGCTTTCTTTGGAACCGATTTGTCAGGAAAAGTCCACTGATTCGACTACTCCTTGGTTTCCAGTATGTAGTGGTGGATCCAAGCCAAATCCACCGTTACGAAACGCATGAAGAAATCCCTTGGATTGCGTTGGATCCTGATCAGACACTCCGAAACGGTCATCCGATTTCGTTTTTGCTCCGGTGTGAGCAAACGCAATGCCCATCGCGCCGAAAGCCTTTTCATACCCAAAATTTCGTATAGGATACGGCCAACGCGTTCTTTTGAGATACTTGTTGTTTTTGCCATCTCTTTCAACTTCAATCGGCCATCGGCTAACACGACATAGTGAATCTTGTCGACCATTTCATAGTTGGTAGCGGTTTTTGGGCGTCAACTACGTGCTTCGTCACATGTACTTGTGCGACCACGTTTGAACTCGCTCAGCCAGAAGCTGATGGTCGAAAATGGTGGAGTACATTCGCCATGAACCTCTAGCAAAATATTTCGAATTTCCGTGGTCGTTTTTCAACCATGTCGACCATTTTATCGTTCGTAGCGGTTTTTGGGCGTCCACTGCGTTGTTTTGACAGTTACCATAAAAAAGGTTACCCTTGCCGACCAACGAATCCAACTTCAACCTTCGTGCGCCATCTCTTGTCGATTCCGGAAGATTTTTTAATTTAATTCGATTTTTGTGAAGCAATCTAGTCACCACTATAGCTGTCGTCTCCAACAGATCATAAATGGTTTTATAACTTCATTGATGATTCCATCAAGATCCTTCATATTTGCTTCTTTTGTGATAACGTGATTTATGCACTTCCGCCAAGTTGTTGCAGTTACGACATCCTCTCTCTCAGTAAAAACACTGTTCCGTGCACGTTTAAGGTATCTGCAACATACAGCCGAATTAATTATATAAATTTAATGAAAATATTCTTACTTAAATCTTAGTTGCTTCGTTAAGCGATATAATGTTGAGCGATTCATACTTGGCAGCTCACCACTATTCTTTATTTGAGCCAAGACTTTATGTAATATTGGCAGTTCATTTTGACGAAACATACCGTGAACTATTAGGCCAACAGCAGTTGTGACAACCTCATCAAAAGATTCCAGGACAGATGGTCTACCAATTATCTTTTTTGGCTCTGAAGTTTTCTGCTTTTTTAAATTCTCTTATAACTCGGTATACTGTTGGTTTTAAAACCCCTACAAGCACAATATTGCTGGTGTGCTGACATGTTGAACTCAATAAAGCTATCTAGTGTTTGCGAAATCTGCTTTATCATGCCATCTTTTCTTGTGTTGGGTGTATCCGTACCATTAAAATACTGTGTATTTGCTACTTACTTACATACTCTATTAATTTTCAAATCAAAGCTCTAAGAAGAACTAATCTATACCGCAAAATATCTAAGGTAATCTAATAGTTATCAATAAAACTGTCCAAACCTGAAATATGATATATGCAATATTAAGGACGTCCAAATATTTAATAATTTACAGCAACAAGAGAATGTTGTACGGTGTAATTTCGCCTTCCTCTCAACCAATAAGAAATAACTGTTCCTTGGGTCTGTTCAGAAATTTGTCTCTGTTTTAGGAACATATGATAGCTTTCTGATGATTTTCAGTCGAGTTTACATCGGTGTAGGTATTACTGCTTGCTATTACTTGGCAGTTGTGCATCAAACTGGCATAATACTTGTTTTTTTAATTTTTATATGGAACAGGAACACTATTTTTACTTTTATGACTCTGATCTACGTTTCTTGAGCGGTGGTACGGATGGTTTACTTGGAGTTGCTCAATCATTAATTTTTCTTCTTAAAAGAACAGATTTTACTTGCTCATACAATAATACACAATAAAAATGAAACCAACTTGTAGTCGACTTTTTTCATTTGAAGTCGCACTTTCTTAATCTGAGTCATAGTGATTCATGAATAAGATTTTATTCCATTTCATCTCCCACAACCCTATATAATTTCTTTACAATTAATTCGAGGCTAAACACGAATTATTCCTGAATTAAAATTATAGTAAAATAAGATCACCATAATGCAGGTATAATTTTCCTCCTTTCCCTAGAATCGGGCCTATTTTTATATTACTTCGAATCTATCTAGCGCAATGGAATGTCACATGAACGTTTCTTATGCCTTTGCCGTGATCACGGTAGTCATCAGCGGCTTAATTGCGGGCTTCATTTTTTCTATTGAAAGATGTCTTACGCACGCGATTTCTGGGCTATTCAGTTGACAACAACATGCGCATTAAGTTAATTGGTTAGGTCGTCCGTTCGACTCGAATTGTCGTGTTATTATCGGTGAAGCGACTTCCTTGGGCTGTGGAAACGAGATTCGTGATGTATCCTTTAATGTCTTAAATTCAACTATTAACCTTTTAAAGACACTTTTTGTCTTTGTTTCAAGGGATGAAATGCATGAGTATGTGCTTATTTCTTTGTTTAAGGGAGTTTTATGTATTAAAACTTTTAACACGTGTCAGAAACTATAGACCGAAAAAATGAATTAAGAAATCGTGAAAAAATTATGTATATACGTATATGTATATAATGAAGACCCCTTATATGTTACAGTGCCAGGGTTACAATTTTTCACTCAACTATAAGAAAAATTTCGCCACTGATTCTTGTCTAATGCAATAACTTTTGTCTCATTTCAGGTTGTTCTTCTAAGTTCTAAAATTTTCTCAATTGTACTGTATCGGGTTACTTTTGGTCTACCACGTTTTCTCCTTGTAGTAATTCTCTAAACTTTTCAATCATTCATTCTATGCAGATGTCTTCACCAACTCAACTGTCTCTGCTCAATGAACTCAAGCACAGGCTGAACTCCCAGGTCCTTTCTTATTTGTTCACTTCCTATTTTATGTAATTTAGTTACTCTGTGTATACGTCTATATTCCATTCACGTTAAGAATGCAGTCTTGTAATAGACATGCCTTCAAATACGGGTTTGCCATTGGCTAATGGACAAGGCATATTCACACAGGAGAAATTGATGTAATTTCTTTATATGAAACTTCTGTTCGTTGTCAAATTTACTTATGATTTTCGCGTCGTTGTAGTAGTAGGCAGAGGCTAAATTGAAGATATGGTTAAAGAATTTATTGTAACTATAGATGCAGATTCATCGACAGATACATCAGATTCTGATTTTGCCTAATAAATTAATAAAATGTGTATAACACTTAGAATACTCTGATTGCTCATTTATATCTTCATACATTCCATACATTTAGTTAACGTATTTTATACAATCTATTAATTTATGCGTATAAACTAATTGTATCAAACATGTTATTGAAGAAGAACGTATGATGTATTAACTAGATAATATTGTTGAAAATACACTTGGAGAATTTAACATAACAGCAAATACATAATCTTGGTCAGACCACCGTCATCAGAATCTGGTTCAAATATTCGTTAATATCATTTGCATAATAAATTAAAATTATTTGTTCACTTTTTTCACTGTACCCTTTGATTTATAAATCAAATTCATATGTTTATTTCATTTGTTATTTTATAAATAAAATGCTAGCAGTAAAGAAATCTTTTTTATTAAATTTATTCCAGATATGAAGAGAAGAAAACTATATAAATTTGTAACATGTGCAGTTACGAGATTGTTATAATTCATTAATATATTTGGTATTTTACTGCACTCATTGATATGCACGCAATTATTTATTGACTGTACTGTTATTAAAAATGTACATTAGTTTTACTGCAGCCGGCGTACAGTAGATAAGTATACTTGCAGAACTGTTTTCTTTTTCATCGAACAGCTCATCTAATTTCATCATTCACAATAACCAAATTCTATGCAAAATTTAAGGATATTGTGTGTTGCCATGTACTCTGAAGCCACTCGATGGACTTAGATACAGTCCCGTTGAGTCCATTATGTATTCTTCATAATCAGCAACATTCTTCCTTGTTTGGTTTTATCTTGTATATATTGAATTGCTTACTTTCAACCATACCATTGAAATTGATGGAGATTACCAACGGAGAGATTTACTTCACGACAAATGATTGTCGAAGTTATATTTTTGATTCAAGTTTATCCATGGCAATACTGATATTTTAAAACTTGTCATATGGCATTTATGTTCTCTTCAATTAACCCCAAATGCAATATAGTTTACTTCCTAACATAATTAAATAAGCTCCAACTATTTCGGTAAATGAAACAACGAAAGGATACATTTATATTGCAATTGATGTTACTTTTACTTTATTATTGTGGTATTATTTTACCGGGTCATATAACCATAATGTACTGGACATAAAATATGAAAAACTTTACTATTTATTATACAAGACTTTGATATTTACGATGTTGTTATTTGACAGTTTCATAGGTTAAATTTCACCATTGTAATACAGCCGCCCGTCGTAGCGGTACCTACTATATTCTTAACGTGAATGAAGTAGAAGATATTTCATTTCCGTGGCTTGAATCTTACTTTTCAATTTTCTTGTTAGTGTTCATGTTTCACATCGGTATGTCAGCATCGGTCTAAAGATGGCTTTATATACATTCACTTTTGTATTTTTAGATATCTCTTTTTATACATTTTGATAGTTTTTTCCACTCTCTTATTTACTTCTATGGCTTCATCTCCATGTTCTTCTATTAATACCTGCAAATAAGCAAATTGCTCCACTTATTCTATTCTAATCCCATCAAGTTTAGCATTCAATTGTTGTTGATTTTTCGATGTCTTTCCTGAACCACCACAGCTGATTACTACGCGAACATTTTGATGATCTAAAGAAGGTACTTTTACAATTCGATTCAAGACGTGCCAAAGCTATCAAGAAAAGATAGAAAATGTTTCAAGTTAGTCAGGTAAAATGTGATTTAGAAAGTATTCGCAAGAACTACTATGGACTAGCAGAAGGAATTGAAAAATAGCAAAATGATTCGATGTCGTTCGTGGATTCTGCTCAAATTGTGGATGATGTTCACTCACACCTATGTACGGCGGAAGGCGAAAAAAATAAAAGTGTAATATGAAAATTTGAAAGTCTTATTGGCATGGATTCAGATTTTCTCATACTAAGACAAATTTGTGAAGGCGCGAGATCAATTAAGTTGTCACAAAGATTAGTTTAAATTTGCAAGTATCACTCGATTTGAAACGGTAGTCATTAATATTTATTCCGCACGCCGTACTCATTTGACTGAAACAAGTGTGGAAACATACATATTTAATGATTCTAATATTTAATAGATGCCATCCAGTTTGTGATTTCGTAGAAACTTCTTAAAACAGTAAGTGTTTCACCACGTTATATATTTTTTATCATTATTTTATGTGTAAACATTCCTGCGTCCACATCGCCTATGCTCATTCATGAAAATCACGATCATAAATGATGCGAGTACGTAAATGTTACTGAACACCCGCCTTCATACGGCTGCTCGGGCCCTCCACGTTTTTCTCCGCACTGCACTGTAACTTGCCCCATTTTGTCGAGAGTAATAATAGAGCATATACAATTGTTGGACATTAAATTTAAACATAATTTAGAAGATCTCCAGGAAGTTTATTCTAAATAAATAAATGTAATAATACTTTTAATTCTTTTGGATTCCTAGTAATTTTTCGTTTATTTGTATTGTAAGGCCAAAATAGCGACGCACACACTCTGTCAATAGAAAAACAGGATAACATTCCATATAGAAAGGTAAGTATAAGAACGATATGCAAAATCACTTGGACCAAGTGGATTTCTTTTGACAAAGCAATTTACTGTTAGAAGCCCTTTCGTTTCGTACAGGAGGTGCGGTAATTTTTGTAACCCCCTGTAGGTTTCTATAGCACCAAACGTGAAGTCCGCTTGACATAGAACGCCGTAGAAGAAACACACGGGACCTTAATATGCAATTAAGCGGACAATAAGCGGCCGGCAGAAGCATTGTCCCGTTTACAATGAACACAGGTAGTTGTATTGATGCTAATGAAAGCTATTACTCTAATTGGAGTGACTGGGACGCGACCCCCCGACGCTACAAGCATAACACGGCGCGAACAACAGATTCTCAACTTCTACACGGCAGAGAGCGCTTCCATGGTCCACGTATGGTGTCCGATAAAAACGATAACACCTGCTGTTTCTTAATTTCGATCTTTGTCGTGCGGTTTTTGTGAATCTCCCCGAGCGAAAGGTTAAACCAAACCACGAGATCGGGAATTTATTTTTTTTTCTGACATATTCGTTTCGATTTATCGAAGATTAGCGCGATGAGGTGGAATAAGATTGACATAGTAGCGTAGAAAAGTTGCTGGAACTCTATGCATCTACAGTGAAGATATAGCATTTCACACAAAAAATTATACTAAATTTGTTTAGAGAGGTTCATGTTGATAGTGTTAAAAATTTGACACTACTTTAATGTACTGTCCAGTATGAAACTATTAAACATGTACTAAGGTAAGATAAGTATAAGTGAGTTATGTGCATAGAGACAATGGAAAACTCCCAATTTTCAAAAATAATTTTCTACATTACTGTGTTTATAATTATTAGAACAAAAAAAAAGAGAAATTTTAGAAGAGAATGCAATACAATTAGGATTGAGGATAACTGGTGATAACTTCGTGTTGCCACAAGACAACGATCCGAAGCACACATGTAAACTCTGTCGCGAATATTTGCAATCGGTAGAATGGGAAAGCAATATCGAAATTATGACACCGCAAAGCCCGGATCTGAACTCAATCCAGTTTTGTGGGAAGAACTCGATCGGAAAGTGAAACAAAATACATCAATTTCCAATGCTGCGTTATGAAAGCAATTGCACTGTCGTGATTATTTATTTTTATTTTTTAATTTTTATTTGTGAAACACATTGCAGTTTTTAATAAATCCATAGTTTAAGTTTTGATTAGCGTTTTTTGTATTTACACATGCTGTTTCGGGTGGGCAAATAATTATGACTGATAGTGTATGTATACCATATGTATACGTATTCTGTGACCTAAACAAAGCTTTTGACTGCGTTCACTATAATTTATTAATGGAAAAATTACAAAAAATAGAAATTAGAGGCATGGAACTTAACTGGTTTCCCTAGTATTTCCGTATTTCTGTGAGTGGGTGCAGTTCGTGCGAATTTCCTTGCTTAAAAATGGTGAAAAACAAAATTTCTGCCCTGAATTACTACCGGTTACCATTGGTCTTCCGCAAGGAGCCGTTTTGTCACCGGTTTTATTAACGATGTTTATTAACGATATCGTCACCTTTCTGAATGTTTATCAGCTCACCGTCTACGCTGACGACGCCACTATTATTGTAGTAGTAGTAAGGAAAGTATCGAAGATGAAGCCAACTCAATGTTAGAGGATTTGAATGTATGGTTTACAATGAATAAACTGTTTTTAAACAAGACTAAAATAAGGTATGTAACATTTACATTAAGTGTATCGCATTCTTTGCCAAGCCTTTACTTTACAATCGGAAAGAGCACAATAGACCGTCGATCAAGAATCTAGAGATAACCTTTTCGTAAGATCAGAAATTGAATAAACACATCCACACAATTAATTCATTGATATCTAGATCAATCTTCAAACTAAGACATTTGAGAGCCATAGTAAATTAAGAGGTTATGGGACTAATATACATATCAGACATTGAATCACATTTAAGCTATGGAATAATGGTATCGGGTTTTAGGAGTTCCGTATAAAAATACTTTTACGCCAAAAGAGAGCTATCGGTATAATGGCGGGGATCTCGCAACAACGTCGCGTCGAACATATCTTAAGCAATTTAAGTAGTTAAAAAGACATCTAAAAGAATGCCTAGAAAATAACACAAGATAAAAGACTAATACCATGAGCGTTTTCTAATCTTGGTGTTAATTTAAGCTGTTAACAACTATAGCAATCTATATATTAGAGGCAGTACTATATGCACATAAAAACAAGCATAAGCTAAGACCTGAGAACAACCCGGATCATCACTATAACATACGAAACCTAGAGATTCATGTCCCTAACAACAGGTTTACGTTAACTACGAATAGTTTAATATGCACGACTATTAGAATATACAATAATATCCCCTCTGAAATAAGAAAAAAACCGTATTATTTCTTTAAAAAATCTTTGAGAGACTATCTTTTAAGTAGACCATATTATAATTTAAATGAATTTCTGAATAATACGGATGTGTAGATTAGCTAGATTTAAAGTAGCATTTATTATTATTAGAGACCGAATTATACGCAAAGTGCATATATTTGATATTATTTATTTATTATATTTTACGTCTATATGTAGATGTACTGCACTGATTAAAGTTAATTAGCGTTTATTAACTTTAATTAGTGTAAGGCATCTACAAATAAACGTAAAATATACTAAATAAATAAAATAAAAAATATGCACTTTGCATATAATCCGGTCTGTAATTATTATTATTATATTTAGTTTCTAACAATGTCTATGTTTCACGTCTGGACTCATGACTAATAAATCTGGATTCATTACTGCTGATGTTTATTTTAATTTTCGAACGCACTAAATACTTTATCTTCAATGCACTATAATTAAAGACAAATTTATAGATTTGTCTGGGATAGTATTTACTTATCTGCCACCTGGAGATGAATCTAAACAATAAAATAATTGCCGAACACATGTCAGCTTAATTTTGTTTAGAATAAAATTACTTAAATCGAATTTTCTAAATTATTCAAGACGGTCCCAATTTGAACCCCAACGGCATTTCGCAAATATCTATATATTTTTGTACGACGGTGTATAACATCATTTCTTCTTATTCACGCGTCCTTCTTTCCGCCCATTCCCCCTCCAACTACGGTCTAAAATCATCAACTTCCCTCCCCTACCGTTGAGTACTAGAAGAGACGAAGAGTTTCGCCACGTAATTGACATTTTGATTACCTGCTTTTGGCTTCTTGATAATTCGACTCCATATCAACGTGTGCTTTTTATCGACCACCTTATTATCATTATTCTTATTGGGATTTTCCTCTTTCTTCCGATAATACTGGATATTCTTTTCCAGGAATCTACACCGTCTTGATATAGATCTTCTTTTAATTCGTTTTTATTCGAAAAAAAAGATACTAGTATAAACGATAAATGTGTTGGATGTAGAAGAAAAAGGAAAAAAAGAAAGTAAACATTTTGCATTTGGATTAGTTTTTTTTATTATTAAATAAAAATATATCTTTTACAATTTGTTGTTTTTCTAATGTTTTCTGGAGGATATACAGAGCCTTCGATTAGTCCCGAAGAAGATATGACACGCAGAAAATAGGCAATGCTGGTAATCGCGTATACAATTAAAATGTTTTGTCTATAATCATGTACTTTGGAAAAAATATTTCATCATTATTGGAACCCAAATAATTATATTAATTAATTAATAATTAATTCAGAACGCTACCATTGAATCTACCAATGCTGTAAGTTTAAGATGATGACAAAAACTTTAATCTTGAAAACACAAGCTTAAAGAAATAAAAATGAAGTGAATGATGGGAAATGTTACATCTTTCCATTAAAATTAATAATTCCGTTTGAAACGGATTCTACAGAAATCTAATCAATTGACTGGTTTTATAATATTTTTTCTGTATTTTTGGGATTAAAAGAAGACTAAAACATTTTACTACGATCATCATGTGACTTTGGCCACTTTCTTCTTTTTATTTTTTGTAATTTCTAAGCCGCTAGAGTACTCTGAAGTCGCCAGACTTATTGATTTCCGTTTCCTCTGTTTGTTCTTCTCTTTTAATGTCGTCGTTTTATGGATGTTCTCATTCTCTGGTGATTCTTCGCTGTTAAAAAGAAAATAGAATTAAATGTGTATGGTTTAGGATCACCGATTAGTTTTGGTTAATTTTCGAGAAACAATAATTACATTGATAAAATTACAATTTACTTGCAATTTTATCATTGCGGTGGTTTAGTATTGATATTCATATTAATATGGATGTTAGTTTAATAATTACATTGGTATACATACAAAGATTTTGATACAGGAACAGTTTCCGCAGTTTTTCGTGTAATTTTGGCTTACTAAATCCGAATATGCCATCAGACTTGCTTCATAAACCAGTTTTTACAAATTGGGATATCGTGCTCTTTATGTTTAATTTTTGGAGCCGCTTTAAAATCACAAAATCGAATTCAAAAACAGGGGATATTCCCTCTTCCCCAAATAAACTTCAAACTTACTTTAACTTTGAATTTAACCTCATAATTTTTATTATTTTTCCATCCAAAATAAAAGTTTATCTATGTTTAACCTAATTTGAATGAACTATCCTAATAATTCAGTTGATTCATAATTTTTACCATTTTATAAATTTAAAAGTAAACTTTAAAAATCGAATAAATCAAATTTCAGTCTCCCTAATTAAATTAAAACTGCTAGTTTAATTAAAACAACTCGAATTTTTTGCTCATACTATAGAAACTAAGCACAAGAAATTTTAAAATTGAAGAAAAAAAAACCTAAAAAATACCTTAAATTTTTAATTTCTACGAACTTTGATTTATTTAGATAAACGTCATAGTTATATATGAAGGATTTATTTTCTTTCTAATTTTCTCAAATTACATTTACACAGTCTGACAATTGAATAACGGAACTTTTTAGATATAGAGTGAACTACATATTGTGTTATTGTTGAACAATTCTTTTTTTCGTAATATGTTCCTGTAAACTAAATATAGCGTATGATACTGGTGACTAATGCATGCATCGATTTTTTTGAAATCGGGATGTGGTATGTTTAACTTGAACAATTCTCAATCACAAATGGTGTACAACCCCTAGATAGTATTCTCCTTTAATAGTTTCACTTTTTGGAACAAATTCCTTGTGGATAATATCTTTAGAACCATAAAAAGTAATCAGCATTGTCTTGAGTCTTGACTTCTGAAAGCGCAATTTTTGTCTCGCCTTTGGACTTTCATTGTGCAGATTGGTGCTTAGTTTCGGAGTCATATTTAAAGCACCATGTCCCATCAGCAGTTATGATAGAATCACGAAAAACTGGATCATTTTCAGCACTTTCAATGATGTCTCTATAACGCACTACACGAGTGATTTTTAGTCTTTATTTAATTGATGTGGAACAAAACGTCCGCAAAACTTTCTTTTACCCAAATCGATAGTCAAAATTTGTTTCTCTGTTGATATGTAATTCTTCAGTCAACGTTCTCCGATTGATGGCAATGGTTTCTAGAATTTTTTGCATCAATTCAGGGCGATATTCACCTCGTCACTAAAATACATGTAACTGTGTAAGCTATCATCTGATTTGCTCGAACTTCAATACGTTTAAAAAAGGAGACCTGTCTTTCTAATGCTGCTACCGCTTAATACATGGCGCTAAATGATGCTCTCTAAGATTTAAATTAAAGTCCCCTTATTTAATTGTCAGATTATGTAAACTTCTAGTCTCTACCATCTCTCAAAATTAAAAAAAATATATCAATTATTTAATTTTTCCAAAACAAAATAGAGAAGCAGACCATGATTTTGTTGGAATATCCGAGAACTTGCATAAAATAAGCCAGACAGATTTAAATAAATTAGTCCACGATCTGAATGTGCCAAAAAATCAATCAGAATTCTCAAAAGGGAAGATTTATTAGAGAGAACGACAAGAATATGCACATTCCCTAGTAGACAACATTTATTTTCAAGACAAGATGATCTGATAAATTATTTTTTATGTAACTTCTGTTGGATTTCAACATACAGCTCGTGCGTTAATTTAGAATAATATATGAGAATGTATTACCTCCTAAAAGTAAAACAAATTTCAACGAAAATTGGTACATATATGACAATTCATGTAAGCCAAGTATGGGCAATCTTTGACATGTTGCGGGCCAAACTTTAGTGTGTTCGCGGGCTGCGTTTAAACCGTATATCACATGATCTTCCTCATTTGGAGTGAGTATGAGTAAGTAGTCTAATATATATTTTTTTAAATTGGGTTTTTCAAAATGTCTTGCGGGCCGGATGAAATCTTATAGCGGGCCGGTTGTTGCCCACATATGTTGTAAGCAATAAACTTAGATTACAATTGCTAGGTTATGATAAGGTTATCAATTTTCTCTGGTGTTATTGCAACTTGCACTTCATATTATAGGGTAGATAATATCTATGGAGGATGCGGTAAATTATTGATATCCCAGACACGTTCCATCGGCGATGGGTCTGGAGATTTTATAGCATATGTGGGCAACAACCGCCCGCGCGGGCCGAATTCCGTCCGCTGTAAGATTTGATCTGGTCCGCGAGAATTTGAACACGCCAATTAAAAAAAAATCACGATTTAATTCTAATGTTGTACCTATTTTTTTCATTTCATTTTCTTATTTTAATAAATTGTATTATAAGAACATTGCAGATATAGCACTTCACGTGCATAAATAAAACTTAGATTCGTCACTAAACAGAAGATTTCACTACCAACCCAATCGTGCCGTTGCAAATATTGGTATCGATATTCAGTTGTTAAAGACGACATCTAAATTGATATAAAAATGAACCCTTACAATATCCTATAGAATAGCTGCTCTTTTACTGTTGATAAATCAGTCGGAAGGTCACAATCATCGATCTTCACGTTCTCCCTCGAGCTGTTTTACCCTGATATCACAAGGCACTATAGAAGCTAAATTTTGATTGACTTTTCTTGGTGTTTCTCTACTGGTTATTATTATTTTTTAAATTTTATTAATTGAGTATAGAATATGGATGTGTAGTCTCAAAAGAGCAAATTTTCAGCAAAATAGGAACGCGCATAATGTTTTTAATTTTAAACGGTGACGCATTTTCAACAATAGGCAGTATATATTCTCAGATACAAAAATCAAATTCGAATTCTAAACATCTAAGATGAGCTAATTTAGTTAATTCGATATGAAAATCGACGATTTCTTAACGATAATCAAGCTGCCTTTGAAACGAAACCGAAACAAAAGAGGCACGTAGAAAAGAAGGCAAAAAACAGTAGAACATCATTTACCTCCCACCAATAATAATTGGCTTCTGTTCTGGCCATGGCCGCTTTGATTATCGAAACCGGCCTTTAGTTGTTTTCCCACTTTTTCTTTCAAAGCGAGGCAGATCATTAACGTCATTACGCTTGGTTGCTATGGATATGAACGCAGTGGTAATTAAACGGGAGAAATTTTTTTAAATAAGAGCAAATATAATAACGGATGGATTTCTTTTTTTCGCTGTTGTTGTTCCCCCTCCCATACGAAGAGAAAGAATAAAAAATAATAATGACGTGTTTCTTTAATGTTTGTCGATCTACACCTCCCCTTTGCCTCGTTTTCTCCCCGCGTTCCCTTGTCCAGAACCTTATACGCGGTTCTAGAAGAACCTGCCTTCATTTTCTCCGCTTTTGTACGTCGTTTCTCCTGTACCCTTCAGCTATTTTTTTTTGATTAATGTTCGGCTCATTATCGCATTAAACCGAGACCAATTTCCACTTGTTTCGCTATTATTACCCATAGACCCGTACTGTAGTTCTCGTTAAAGTTACAAAGTTGGTAGCGATGGTATTGTTTAAGAAAATGTCGCTTTTGAAAGTGCAGGTGCGTTCAACCGTCTTGAAGCGAATCGCGCGCCATCTATCTATAGAGATAATCAGGCGAAATTTAAAAAACGGCGGCTGTTTACAGGCAATTTCAGAGGATGTGAAATTTAAAATTTTAACACAAGTTTTGCGTGATTCTATATAAACTGGGATTTCCATTTAAGTCTCTCTTGCACAACTTTATTATTTAAAATGGAACATTTTTATTGATGGTTTTCCAGGAAATAAAGTATCTAAATTACAACGTCTAAGTTAAAATATATCTTGAATTGTTTTATTGTTTTACAGATAAAACATAGCCTACATTAGAATCAATAATCTTTTTTCAAACAGGAAATTCTTCATCCTCTTAATACCAAGGTATTCAGACTTATTGCCAACCCGTTCAAAGAAAAATGCAAATCGTAATATTAAAAGCAGTCTTAAAAATAAAATGAACGACATGAAAAATATGCATTCACATAAAATATTTTAAATTATGGTATATTACTATATTACTCTGCATCCTATGTTTAAAAATAAAATGGAACCGCTCTTTTGTATCGCTCTGCATAAATCATAAAACTCAAATTCATTTTATATTAATTCAAATATTCGTTAATAATATTAATACACGGCTTCTTTACCGTTCATTTTAATAACACCCTATATAAATCGTAACGTCCTGTATGTGATGAAATATTAAGTAATACAGCTTATGGTTTTTACCATCTTTTACAATAATATGCGTTCTTCATTTTTGTAACATCCTCTATGAAGTTGTATATAAGTGCAAAAATCCTTGTTAAAAGTACTATGCGTAACATTCTACTGTAAATCTTACAGCCGTTTGTGTTTAAACATCAACAAGTACCAATTAACATTTTCCGTATAACTAATGCCTTATATAAAACATGGAACTCTGGCATAATTACTTAAAAAAAAGCGTAGACCCTTTTTGTAACTCCCTGTATATACCATAAAGCTATATATGTGTTTATGGAAGTAACAATTAAAATTTCATTAGATTTAAAAAGACGTTCATGAAAAAGTGGTATGTGTCTACAACTTTTAACACCTTGTATATGTCCTAAAATCATCTAGATGTATGTACAAATATTTTTTCTTACGATTAAAATGTTCACCATTTGCAGAAATTTAATTTTTATTTGTTTCTGATAATTAAAATTCTTATTACAAAAAGACAGCTGCCTATATTTTTGTAACATTCTGTATAAAATAGCCTACCGTACGTGGAAATATTCAGTTTTAATTATTGACATTTCCATTATTCTTGAAATCATATTCTTAAAAGGCAATATATTTTTGTAGCATCCTGTGTAAATTGTAAAGCACGAGTATATACACTCATCCGCAATAATTAAAATCTGCATTATTTGTGACACTCTGCGTAAGTATTAACGCTCGAAATATACTTAAAAAATTACACATATAATTTTGTAACACCCTGTATAAATCGTAATGGTTTGTGTGTATTATATTTGTAATAATAAAAATTTGCGTTATTTGCATAAATCGTCTATAACGCTATGTCCTATTATCAGCAATCGTTACAATTTTCATAACTTTTTCTTAAATAGCATATCACTAATACCGCGGATAGATCATAGAGCCTTGTGTACTTGTAGGTACAAATATTCTTTCGTGAAAAATTTTGGTTATTTGTAAAAAAATATGTTATATGTGTAGGTACAAGTATTTATTCATGATTTAAAATTTTGGTTATTTATAAAAATTGTCCATCCTGTATAAATTGTAAACCTCTGTATACGCTAAAGTAGTCATCAGTAATAATAAAGGTTACAATTATTAAAAAGAAAAAAAAAGACAGTATCAAGTAGACTCCTTTCCTGTGACTGGGCAAAGATAGAGTTCGTATACGGGACCCCTATCCGGGGTTATCAATTCTCAACTTTTCATAAACTAGATTTCTAGGTAAATTTCTGGAACTTCTTTACCGATTTTATGCGCGTTTTTTTTTTGTGGGAATATCTGTGTGTGAGTCTCTTTTTTTATAAGTTTCTGAGTGTGTGGGATATGTGAGAGATGGTGCTGCAAAGATATTCATCTACCAAACATATCAAAACGAGAGTATCAACTATATTTATGTTGTTCGTGATTTAATATCTAGAATATATATTTTTTTTAAACATAGCAACTCCTATCTTTTATTGTTTTTATAAGCTCTAATTGAAAAAAAAGCATGCCATGACATTAAAAATACTTTTAGAAAGCGCATCACTATCCATAATACCGCCCACCAAAATTCAAAACGATAGTTATTATTATTGGTTGATATATAACCGCTTAAATTCACTTCACGAAAATGCATTGACTGTCTAGGGGAATCCCCCTAAGGGCACCGACGTTCAATTTTTCACGGACACGTATATCGTACATGTCAGACCAAGTTAACCCGTACAAAAAATAATGAATTTAATAATGATTTTTTTCATCCATCAACCGCGCTTGTGATTAATCAAGAAAGCCATGCCGCCCTAACGTTCATTAATTACCTTTTATACGTGATTATGTTGGTACTACTGATGCGAAAGTAACGCTATCTGTTGTATATACAAAGAAATATGTACCTACTCGGTATGACTTCCTCTTTTTTTGTTTACGTGAATTGTCGAGGGTTAGAACTTTTAATTTAGAAGTTAAGGTCTCCTTTGGCTTACTTGAAAAACTATTCAAAATATTTTTGAACATTCTACGACATCCAAAAGCACCTTTTTTCATGAAGTAATTTGTAAAAACCAGCTTTTACTTTTGAATATAAAAGTATTCTGATTTTTAGAGTTATTATTGAAGTACACACTAAGCGTTTACTGACAATTATTGAATACGTTGATTTTCTTCGGATCAAAAGGATAAACTGAGTATAAGAAGAAAAACAGCCAGAAAATCAAAACTCACGTACCTGTGTATGGCTAATTTTTTATTCAGCTTCGGTTTTTCAGTATTAGCCACTTGACCACGGACGATTTGAGCAACCTCTGTCGGAGTGATCGTCAAGGCGAAGCTGGTAACGTAGTGGCCCAAATTGATCCTTTTAAAATCGAAAATCTGGCGTAATTTTGCGGGATAACTGTTGTAGAACCTGGACCAAGTTGAATAGGCTGAAAGAAATATCCAAAAACATACGCTACATCTATTTACCAAAAATATTTTTATGGTTACAGATTTTTTTAATATAAAGGAGAATAGTAGAAATAGATCACAAAATAATGAATGAATATTTTATAAAAAAGTTAACAAATAGAAAAAAAAAACTAATTTCTAAGAAAGCACCAGAACATTGCATTAAATTTTAAATATGTTTGTACAAGTTTTAGTGTGATTTTGGGAGAATATAGAACTATTTATTGCAATAGTTCTCAGAAAAAAGGAAATGGAGATTAATAAGGTGTCTGATTTCCACCAACACCTAATAAACAAGGCCAGAACACAAGTATTTTACTTTTGGTTCAAATATAAAGCAATAACTTGCTTTGGCAGCCAAAGAAATTGAATGATAATGAAATAATAACGTTGTACTCTTTTACAGAGTCTGTGAATATTTAGTTCTTTACATACATACGACGCTTTGAAAAACATTTCTCGTTCAATCACAATAAATACTATATTATTATCCTATCTCGTTTACATTTAAACATAAAAATAATATTGAACTAAAAATAAGCTGTTATATAAAAACTATGCTAGTAAAGCCGAAAACTAAATTAAGAACAATCCAAAATGCTTATGGTCCTTCATTTAAACTAAAAACAATGTCGGTGGTCTACATAGTATTGTTTGAAGCACCACTGGTGAAATATATAAGCACACCTCCAACCATTGTTGAAGCATTCCAGAGTGTCTTCAATCCTGTGCATCTACATCACTATTGGAAACTATTAACTCTTCCTTAGTTAATATTATGTGTATTGCCGAATCCGAGATTTTGGATTCATAAGGATACATTTGTTGTAGCTGTTCTTCGATATTGGCTCAGCCATTATTTCCTCGATATTGGCTCAGCCACTATTTTCTCTTTAATCCACTTGTACATTACACCTGCCCATAAAAAAGTAATACTTTCTTGGTCGACAACTATGAATCCCTTGCAATTAATAACTTCACCAAAGTTTTTGGGATTTGTTTATATAACAAAATTGTTCATTTATTCAGATCAATTCGATCGGAACACATAATGGTTTTGTGAACAAACGTTCCACAGTATCTAGTCTTGCCGTATTGATGCAGTTCCTTTCCGTATCTCTGTACGATGGTGAACAGGCTGACATTATTTACTCGGATTTTTCAAGAGCGTTCGACCGTTTGAATCACGTAAGGATTTAAAAAAAAGCTGGACGTTCTTGTCTTCCTTATTGCAATCCTTATTTAAATCCCATCTTAATACTAGAAAACGTTGATCGGGCTATTTCTCTTCTTCATCTGATGTTCCGCAGAAGACTTAGGGTTCTTTAAAAGTAATGCTCATGACGACTTTGACAATCTTCAAGACCAAATTGATTTACTTAATGTATTGTGCATTAATATCTTAATATATTGAAATGCAATGTTGTTTCGTTTTCACGTAATTCTTGAATTGTTACGACACTGTAAAGGATCAGGGATTCACGTTTGCTACTAAACCCACATTTAATGAACACACCAAAAACACTGTCTCCAAAGTCACTAGAATTTATTATGCGCAATATTAAGCATTTTTCATTATTACATTCTATGAAGACGTTTTATGTTTGCTAAGTGTGTTTTAATTTAGAATATGCCTGGTTGATTTGGCAAAGCGCTTTCAAATAAAATCCGTTATTACTTCAATAATAACTATAGTTCTGTCGCAAACAATCACGTTTCACCCGAAAGTTCATCTTTAAGCATAGTTAATGATCAGTAGTAATATGATTTGACGTATAGTTGATTACATATAAACGCATATACAAGTGCAACATTGTTATATAATTATACATATTATTATTTGTTGTAAATTAATTATAATTCTTTTTGTGATATGCTTAAGTTTACCCTTTGTCTAAGTAATCATTTCTGTATATAATTTTTGTCCTGTAATTGGATGTTTATCATCTAATGGGGACAATAAATAATGTTATTGTTGTTATTGACATTATTGTCACCATCGACAATATTACCATTATTATTATTATTGCCACTATTGCCTTTGTCATTATTGTCGTTATGGTCATTACTGCCATTGGCACCATTGCCATTACTGTCATTATGGCCACCATTGCTGTTATTGTCATTAGTGCCATTATTGTTGTTACCGCCATTATTGCCATTGGCACCATTGCCATTACTGTCATTAGGCCATTTTGTCATTATTGTGATTAATATCATGATTGTCATTAATGCAATTATTTCCATTATTATCATTGTCATTATTGTTATTATTGCCATTACTGCTATTATTATCATCATTGTCATTGTTGCCATTATTATCATTACTGCCGCTATTGTCATTGTCATTATTGTGGTTATCGTCATTAGTGCCATTATTGGCACTACTACTATTATACGACTTCACACCGCTGAATAAAGGAAAAGATACCATTTAAAACATCGCCAATTATGATACTCATTAGAAAAAAATCCTTATAACCACAAAATCAATTGCCTTAATTAGAAATCTGTGAAGACCATTTTACTCGCTATCTTCAATAACAATCAAGAAATTTTGTAGAAAATTTGAAAAAATATTTTATCTTATAGCTATCATGTACTGGAATAACTGGGGGGATAACTAATTTTCCAATTGCTTATATTCTTCCTTGTAAGATCTTTTTAAGAGAAATTCTAACCAAACTTTTTTATTCTTTTCTCTTCTAACTTATTTTGAAAAAATAGAAACAATCTCAACGCAGAAACGAGAGAAATGAATTTTATAGATTTGAACATATTTAGAAACATACTATTTGAGATCGTCACAATAAAAACATCAGATTGGTCACTTAAATACCTAAATTCGCTTTTAAATTTTACCCGTATCAAATTCTCAAATAACGTTTCGCCGAAGGTGTTTGGCAAGCACTTAATCTCGCCATTTTCGCATGAATAAACTCTTAAAACTGTATTTTATAGGCGTCTGCTACACTTCAACGAGCTTTATTCACTAAAATATCCAACTAGAAAAACAGGACATGAAACCATCGATCAAATTCTCGCATTTTCTGACCCCCCCTATCCTTTTCTTATAGAAAGAATTGGTTGAAAGGCGAGTTTAATTTCCGTCAACGCACCCGACAAGGCTATTTTTCCACCGGTTCGGACATGGAAACTCACTTGGCCGAACGTCAAATTCGAAGCGTTAGTTTCTACCGCGACTTTCGGCCTTCGTAACGATCCATCCCGCCTATCTAAACTTGGATTTGTTTCGCGTAAAATCAGAAAGACGCTAAACATTCGACGATAGTTTGAGAACGGAGAAAGAGATCGAGAGTTTAAGACAAGTTTGTTCTTGTACTTACCGAAACAGGCCGATTTGTGGAGGTCTTTATCCTTCATCACGCAAGATTCAAAGTAACGTTGTAAAGCGGTAGCGGCTTCTTCCAATTTGGGTTGATCCATCAGATCGCAGAGATGGCTCAGATATTCTTCGGGGTCTTTCTTTTTCAAACTGCGTCGGATTGAAACTTATTTACTTCGGACGCAGCTTCAATTTCGAATTACTTACAAAACTTTATGCTCTTTCAAATGGGAGATGTATTCCTGCTCCTCGTGGGTGAGAAAGATGATGGCCGAACCGTATTTCCCAGCCCTACCAGTTCTGCCAACCCTATGAAGGTAATCCTTATCGGATTGTGGAGGTGTATATTGAATGATGCAGTCAGCTTCGGGCACATCTAAACCACGGGCTGCTACATCCTGTTT
This sequence comes from Trypoxylus dichotomus, assembly GCA_023509865.1. NCBI lineage: Eukaryota > Metazoa > Arthropoda > Insecta > Coleoptera > Scarabaeidae > Trypoxylus > Trypoxylus dichotomus. The sequence goes on from CM042081.1 coordinate 29,725,151, forward strand.
CGCTCAATCAATACGAATTTTAGTGATTATTTAAATTGCATAATGTAATATTGGTAGTATCAAGACAGTATCAATGTCAAAAGAATAGTTTTGTGAATTCTGTGCAATCAGGTTTTGGCGTATATGGGGATTTTTAATTACAGATGCAATCACTGCAAAGCTGGTTTCATTTCCTGTTATAGGTCTTCTTTTAGTAGGTTTTTCTACACTGAACTCTCCGAAATTGAGTCAATGATCATTTGAAAACAGCCTTATTTGGATGATTTCTGTTACGCAATCTTTGAGCATAAATACGTAATGTCACCAAGCAATTTTTACATGCTCCAAGACAAAAATCATATAGGTCCCTTCTTTATTTGATTAAACTATCATTTTCATAATAAAAAGAAGAAAAACCACAAACTAGCCCTACTGCCAAAAGATAATTTGCAAAGAAACGCTTTTGTAAATGGCTAATAGACAAATAATGATACAACTTCCCAAGTACTACATATATCATGTCTTCAATTAAATTTTAATTTAGAGTAGTCTATGATATTTATTTAAATTTGGGAACGCTCTGGAACAGTAACGTTTTTCGAAAATCATACGTTGGTAACTATCATCTGACTGATTATAATTTAGTTGTGAGGTTAATAAATAACCTAATTGAAAAGAAAAGTATTAAATAAATTGACTTTACAATGAGAATTGTCAATTCGAAGTCATTTCGAAAAAAATTACTGTTTCACAGCGTTCCCAAATTGGAATAAAAATCATAGGCTACTCTAAATTAAAATTTATAACAGTTGTTATAAAAGCAGTTTGAAAATTTGCGTTTTCCATGAAAACAAGAAGAGTTAGATATAGAACATAATAAATTCTACATCTACCGTTGCCAACCGATAGAGGACATTTCATTTAAATTAAAGAAGTTATTGCTGTTTCAAATTTACAATTATTTAGTCTTCGCAAGTGCAACATCATAAAAAGTAATGAGTAGACTTCAGCGTAAATTTGGTCTAAAAGGAAGAAAATATATGTTGAGAAATTATATACTAAAATTGGTACTACATTTTCATATAATACAAAATTTTTGCTTTTATTTTGATCCTAGAAAACGAAAATGAAGTAATACGGGGTTTTCCGTTCAAAAAAATGCAACTTTGTTGTGTTTTATGGTTATAGAACATCCTCTACACTTTGATAGATGTGTATCGGTCCCAAAAATCAAATAATTTAGTGGTAATAATGTGATTAATCCTGTATGTATCCATGATGACAGTTGGAAAACAAAGTTAATTTAAGAGTACTACAGGGTACACGCATAAGACCAATTTAATACGTTTTATCTCGTTTTTAACGCTTACACAATGCATACAAGCGTTTCAATCAATCCTGCCCGATTGGAATGACACGGAATAACAATAATAACACCAAATATAGGATAGAAAGAGAGAAAGCAGGGTCGATAATTGACTAGCTCGTACGCTATATCGTCGATTCGGTAATCGAAAAACGTATCGTTATAAACGAGGGTAACGTTTATATGTTACAAGACGCGATAAAAGCTTATAATACGAGACTAAAGAACAGAAAAAGAAAGGGACCATATAAATTCCGATGCCCTCTTCGATTCAAGTTTTTAATTGAATGTCTTCGTATTCTTAAACGGAACCGTGGACACCCTGCCGGTTCGAGATGATGTCCGAACGTCAGCGGAGGCAGCGGTTGCGTTGTCAGCCACCTGAACCCGAACCTTAATACCTTTCGAAGTGTCTTTTGTATATTATGTCAATTCGGGGGCTAATTTACACCGAGCGTTACTTCGTTGATGTACAGGATGGTCCAAATTCGCTACATTTTCGAAGTAATTTTTTACATAGAATTTAAGGCTTAATTGGAAAGTTACAATATTTATAAGTTAAAAGTTTAACTTAGTGATACGTCATCATCAATTCAACAGTAATATTTTTTTATACAGAGAAACTGACTTACCGTACAAATCAAGACACCTTTATCGGCCTTTCTAAATCCAGTAAATACCTCCTTTCTTGTTTTTTGATCCATAGACCCGTGCAATTTAAAGAATTCCGTGTCGACCGCGATTTCATCATCTTCAGAAGCATCTTCGGAGTCGTCATCTTCAAACTCCACCACTTTATCGCCCTTGTAATCTCCGCTCTTTATCACACTTCTATCTTTTGGCATTTTTTGCAAATACTTAGAGAATAAATCGTAATGATACTCCACCATATGGCTACTTGCCATGAAAACGAAAAGTTTAGAATTCTGTTTGGATTTAGCCACGATTAGAGCCGTTAAAGTGAAAAGTCTATGCTTGACGAAAGTAACGAGAAATTCCTGTTTGACGGTGCTCGGTATGATGAAGCTTTCATCTTCAATATTCGAGGATGTTGAAGAAACGCCGACGTCTTGCAAAGCATCAATGTAGATGCGATCTTTCATCGTGAAATCAGCTAATTCGGTAACATCTTTGTTTAGAGTAGCGGATAATAAGATTGTTTGACGTTCTCTACTGTGGATGTCTTTTAAAATTGGAATCGATTCTACCTCGTTTTCGGAGGATTCTAAATCTTTTGTGTTTGGTTTTGAAACTTGATTTTTTATCATCGCCATGGCGTCGTATTCAGAATGGGACTTAGCTTTATCGATATGTTCGATCAAACTATATTAAAATGCAATTAATATCACTTTTAAATACCAAAAACCATTGACCTACAAATTACCTCATTACATCTTTCCTGAAACCCATATCTAGAAGTCTATCAGCTTCATCAAGCACTAAACACCTAATTTTAGATAAATTGAAGCAAGACGTGTGCAAGGCATGATCCAATAAGCGACCCGGAGTTCCAACGAGGATGGAGACACCTTTTCTTAACCTCTCTTTTTCGGACTTTCGATTTTCACCCCCGCAAAGATGCCCAGTGACGATCCATTGAAATGTCTAGATTTGTTATTATTTCAACGACAATACCAAAGAAACCATTCTATATAAGTACACAACTTTTACAGGACACTGTATATACAGCGGATGTCCCATAAATTCTCGATAAAACAGATGTTATTCAATTTTTCACGCTTTTCAAGTTACAATTTTTGAGATTCTGTGAAAAATATAATTTTTGTACGAAAAGAATAAAAATAAATCATCAACAAATTATAACATTTTTGTGGAAAAATTATTTTTTACTGAAAACATGCAAAATTGAAAAAAATATATATCAGGCCCCATTTTGTTTGAAATAAATGCCTCTGCCAGCCCATTTAATTTTTCTTATAATTTATAACTTACTGAATACCCTCTGTATGCATATACATAGTTGCCAAATTATTATGAACCCGACAGTATACAGTTAATTAAAGCAAAAGTGTACTTACATTGATTTTACTGAATAATTCATGTGTTTGGAGTGCCAACTCTCTCGTAGGTACAACAACCAATGCTTGAACACCATCCGTTCTACTTATCCTAGGCAAAATACCCTGTAAAGCATTTACAATAGGTATGGCATATGCCAGAGTTTTCCCCGAACCAGTTTGTGATCGAATCTGTAAACGTTACCAATCAAAGCTAGTTGTACACCATTCTTATTGATCTTAGATTTATTTACCAAGCAATTTTTACCACTTAAGATAATTGGAATAGCTTTCTCTTGCACATTTGTTAAACTTTTATAATCGATCTTTTCCAGGTTAGAAACTAGATGTCGATGGATGTTTAAATCACTAAATTTTCCATCAGATGCAGCAAAAACTTTCTCAGAAATTGATTTTCCACTTGAAATATTGATATATAGTTCTTTTGGTGTTTCCGTAAATAAAGAAACATTCTTTTTTTGCGTGTCATTGATGGGTTTAATAGAGTTTGTACTGATGCCTTCTTTTACTAACTGCTTCGTAAGCAGCTTGTCCTTACGTTTTTTTCTTTTCACATGTTTATTAGTATTTAATTCGATAGGATTTCTTACAGGAGCACTGTCGCTGATGGTTAGAGTTTCCGAACTGTCTTTCTCCTTTATCGAAGCCACATTTTCTATTCCACCCTTGTCAGAAATATTTCTTTTCTTAAATACTTTGGATTGAAATTGTGTTTGCTTGTTGTTATCCCATGAGAATTTAAATGTAGGCCGTGCAAGCTTTTTCGAGTGACTACCCTAAAATGTATGAAATACTTCTAATTTATATCAAAAAAAGGATTCTTTGTTCATTATACTTACAGCGATTTTAGATTTAACTTTCATCTTCTGCAATTAAATTTAAATTAATTAATTGTGGTTTATTTATTTGAAGTCATTGAGGTTATGTACTTCAATTTGTCAAAAACATGCTCTTAGTCTGGTTTCTAGGTTATCCTGGAGGTGGCGCAGATATAATGGGAGAAGGAGAAGAATGGAAGGTCGGGTTATATGTGAGTAAAAAAGAGATAGAGTTAGAATAGTTAGTTAAAGCAGTGCGTTCAGCTGGTATTTATACTTATACGTTAATAATTGCTTAAAGTATCTTAAGACGAAATAATTAATATGAATTATATATTGCCTGTTTATTATATTTCCACACATATTGGAAAGTATAGTGGCATTGCGGAGTCATGCTATAACATATGTAACCTTTGAGTTAATAAATACAAAAATTAAGCTATAAAATTGTAAGTAATCGCCAAATTTACATCTAAAAAGCGTCCATAATCGCGGAACATTTGATTTATTGCCGGCACTAAAGCGGTTTAAGAAGCATAAAAACCCAATAAAGCGACGCAAACTTAGTGCACTTCCATCGAGAAGATTTACGGTCATTTCTAGCTGCATTTAGAGCTAATCTTTTGCGTAAAATCTCGATCACGTGCGCCGTAAATGTAACATGTAATGGCCATACGTTTAATCGATGGCCGTAAGTGATATTACGCCCCAGGATCAAAAGAGAATTAGCAGTCGAACGCATTAGCAAGCGGTTTTGTGGCGACGATAACGTTAGCGATGGCTATTGTGTTGCCGCTGTATGTAAGAACTAAGGAGAACATACAACTTTAATTCTTTTAATCCATTTCGCGTTATTAGCTCGAAAACCGTGCCGAATCGACCGCCGATGAGGAGGAATGAATGGAGTACAATGGAAAGAGAATAGAAAGCCACGAACGTACATTTATTGTATATACACTTCGGTAAGAGTCGTTTAGACGTTAAGAGTGATTGATATCGTATATAGGGGGTGTATTTTAGCGAAGTAATCGGATGGTGTTTCTGTATTAATGGTCTTTGTGGTCGAATAATTGAATAATTGTCGGTTATTCTCGTTTTAGTAACTATATATGGTATCTAAAACGTTCTACAGTTCGATATTATTGATAGGCAATTCTTTGACATATAAGAAACCTTATTTTGATATTAAATAATCAATTCTTCTGAAAAATATGTCAGTGTATTAATGTATGTAACAAAAATAAATAAATAAATAAAATCTTAATAATACGATGAAGTGTTAGCAGCACAAATTTTAATTTTAAAAATACCCGCCATATTGAGGTAACCAATAAGATGTTTGTACTTAATGTGGGTATTGTAATTAATGACAAGATTTTTGGCCATTGTTTACGAAAGCACACGTCACTTTAGATGATAAAGTGTCCTTAATTAACTTTTGGTTGTGCTGTCTTATTTGAAAACGATGACAATCGTTTAATACGAAATAACTGCGGTGCTGAATTTGAACGTGCTAACAAACTGTTAAATATGATTCAAGCAAACGTTCTTAAATTTCAAGGTCGATTTAAGTTGGTATACTAGAGGACGATAAGTTCCAATGGACGTCATTAACGCGACATCATACATATAATCATATGACATCATAAATATGCAAGGCGATCACGCAAATAAATTAAAAGTATTTTATTAGTACATAATTATAACATAATACTTAATAATTAAAATAAATTTCAATGGATAACGCAACACACTGTTTTTTAATACAAACACTCGTTTCATGAAAGTTAAAAATGTAAAAGAAATAGTTATTTACTTAATTATTATATTTTCCAGATCGCAGTACTTTTATGTTGCTGCTATTGGCTATATTTGGTGAAATACAATGTTCTCGGTTGTCTTTGGTCCGGCCATTTTAAATGTTGACAATTCATAGACTAGGTTACATTAGTATGTTAGGTTAGGTTTGATAGCGAGTTTATGTGTATCCGGCAACGGTGTAAAACTTGACGTCACGATTTATTGATGACGTGCACGGAACTTAGTGTGCCTCCAGTATTGTAGTAAGGCTGCAGAAACGAGTGCTGTTTGTGCGGCTTGGTTACTATCAATATTAAAAATAATGAATATAATTACTTACTATCTTAGGTTGATTATGTTATTGATGCAACCTTTATTGATGTAGAGCCTACATCAACCACACAATGAAACTAAAATAGTAAGCAAGTATACTCATTATTTTTAATATTGATAGTAACCGAGTCGCACGCATCACTAACCACTCGTTTCTGCAGTTGTTAGTTGCTATAATGAAGGTAATTTTTCTAGCTAATACATGCAAATTCGGTTTCTATTATTGGAACCACCAATCTAAACCACACCATATTTTAAAATGTCTGCTCCATGAGCTTTATTATACTCTATTTTTAATTCGTAGGAGTAAAATGGAAAGACGCGTTTACATAATGGAATTCTTCAAAGCTACTTTTTGGCGACAGTTTTGAAACTAGTTAGATTCTATATGAGTTGCAATCACGTAATTAATTACATATTCATCACAAAAGTAAATAATTAATGACAAATAGAAAACAATGCAGAATAATATTTATTGAAATATATGTCAATCAGTTGTTGCAACAATATGGCGGCCGGTAATATGTCAAACATCGCCAGTGTAATTTTGGCCGGAAACTGACCAACAGCTAACCTACTTTTTAGCGCTTCAATTTAGAAATATTCGTCCAAATTAAAAAATAGAGTATAGTATCTCGTGTTATCAAACAAGGAATGTTGATTTGTATAGATAGATAAATGCATAAAAATTGCTGTAAAATCACTAAAAATATGGAAAAAACGTCGAATTACGTGTTCGTAGTAAGGTGATATATCAATAAGATGTGAAGGTACAAGAAGTTATTTCATGTGTTTCGCAAAAAAATATATTATGTTCCATTACAATGAATAAATGCTACAAAATCATTGAAATGAGGTTCATTTATTCCTGCAGCAGCACGCTCTAAACTTTATAAAACACTTTTGCGAATCGATATGTGTTTGCTGTCGAACGAACTACCGCCACACAAAAACATATTTGCGCCGAATCGCTCTCAGCAAAGCGAAGAAGATATATGGCCAGCGTTCGATTTTGAATTTATTTTCTCGAATGCTGAACAAGAACAACTATATACGCAAAACGGACGCGCTAGAAAAAGCTAGCGCTGGCATTAAATCGAAAAGACATCCATACAGCGTACGGTAGTTATACTGAAGCTAATGTGATATGCGGAAAGCGTGGAGTTTTGTAACAATTTGGTTGGCACCCATGCGTTGCCCGATAATAAATTGGACGACGTCGTTCGTCCGGAGTTTATTGCCGGAGAAGTTATGTGTATACAAGGTGAGTTTGAGAAGTTTTTATCTTGATTTATGTATTAGGGATTACCTAGTTACATGTATTTAGTGAATAAACATGTACATACGAATGTCAGAAATTAATATAAGAATATTTATAGTTACTAATAAAATAAGTGACTTAGCAATTTCCTAGTGTTGCCGCACTAAATTCATCAGAGTATTTATCCTAAATGTAATGAATACAAAAATATTAACTTGAATATTTTATTCTTCTTTCTATGCTACCCATCATGAATGGTGTTTACACAATATTGTCAAATTTATGTGAAATTTATCACGATTAATTAAATAGCACAAAAAGTAATTTTGGCAAAATGGTTAGAAATATGAAAACAAATATCAGGAAAAGAAATTGATATCGTTCAGTCCTCTGGTTCAAGAAGGTCCCAATAAAACAAAAAAGTATTGTACTTTCAATAAAATTTGAAAAAACAACATTAAAAATCTTTTTAGAAACTATAGTTTAGTTTTAATTTTTCGAACAATCAAACACTAAGAACACTTTTAAAATACGAAACAGAAGCCAATCAAAATAAAAAAACCCAGGAATATATAGAATAGAATGCAATTCATGCTCAAAATCCTATATGGGACAAACAAACGAAACACGGAAATTAGATTTAAGGAATATTTATAACGTTTAATAAACCACAACTTTGAATAGCTCTACACTAAGGGGATATTGAGAAAAAGCAATAGAAGTAATTTAGATATATTTGAAGCAATAGAAATGAAAAAATATAAAAATTGTTAGGCGAATTGTTCGTGCCACTTAGTACAAATAGACATTAGCCCATGTGTATCATTAGGACAGTAGTTGAGGAGTTCTTGTCAATGAAGTAGTAGTGTATGTGTGTGGCACGTTGTACGGAAAGAAATAAATACTTTATCAAAAAATTATCTTCTAAATACAAACCTTAAATGTGATACCTTCAATCGACTTTAATAGGCTAAAAATATTTTTCAAAAAAATAAAAAATAAACTTCTGGCACCTACACTATTACAGTATAAATCATTTATAAAAGTTGTTTGTTCCTTCTTATATTAGTAGTTTGGCCGACAAACTCAATACATTTTTACATAGTTGGTTTATCCCCTATTGTTTTATAATCACTTTACACTATCTAGAGAGGTGCACATAAAATATCTTTTCCAGTTTCTAAGGGCAGACTTGTATATTTACTGATGATGTACGCTTACCATACGAAATTTGCATCTAGATTAATAATTTGTGAAATATAAAGTGAATTTTATTATTTCAAAAATGTTAGTTTGTTATAAAATCAAATTTACTTCGTTGCATTTTCAACCATGGGTATCGTATCAAGTGTTAGTTTAAAATTATTTGCTTGCTTCATTTTCAATCACATGTAGATTACTTAATGAAACAAACGGTGAAAAATCAATAAAACCGAGATTAAACGATAGATGCTATAGATTAAATGTCATAACAATTTCTTAACAATACATGTTGTTTACAGAGCTGTCAACGTAAAAACAGTGTGACAAGTTCAGGATTATATCTGCCAGTGAATATTTTTGGTTGCGTTATACAGAGAAAATAAAAATGATTGGTGTGTTGCTACATGTTAGAAACGTAAATATTATAACTGTAGTGATCAGATTATGTGATTATTACTGAATCCATTATATCAATTATTATCATTATATTGGTTATATCAAAAATTGATGTCATCTGTAACCTAGAACAATGAACAATCTAATTAAAAATTGTGTTGGTATACTTGCAGACTATACATCAACAAAGCCTACATTAACAAGACAATCAAACTAAAATAATAAGTAATTACATTAATTATTATTTTAGTATTAATTAGTAACCGAGCCGCACCCACCTCTAACAGCACTCGTTTCTGCAGTGTTAATATGTAAACAACAATGAAAATAATAATAATAACATAACCTATACCACAAAATACGAGTACACTAATGACAATAGTAATATGATATTAATACGTGGATATCTTGCAATTTTTCTTTTAATCATAATTTTTGTGTTTATGCCTTCTCTGAATCGGATGTGGAGAACGGTATCAAAAGATTTAAATCAAATACAACAATTGGAGATGCTGGATTACTGAGCTTCTTGATACGTGACTGTGCTTCTGTTTTGTCCTATCTACTGTATTTAACCTAGCGATAAGTAGAACAATTTTTCCGAAGGTTTGGAAGATTAGTAGAATTATTTAAGAAAGAGGACCGATCTAACGTTGCTACTTATAGATCTATAAGTATACAGATACATACACCTGCATAACTTTCTCCATATTTGAGTATCAGCACGATTTTGTTACAGGCCAATATCTTAGCGATGTACTTGATAACCAAACCTAGGTGGGCGTTATTTGCGCAGATTTCGCTATTGCGTTTGACTGCATTAACCAAGCCATGCTACCACAAAAAATGAATAAGTTTGGTTTCGGTATAACACATGGGCTGAAAAGTCCCGGGCCTAACAAAGAAAACACGGTTCTTTTGGTTCAAAATTTGCTTTACTCATCAACGTAATCTCCATCAAGAGCAACGCAATCAATCCAGCGCCGCTCTAACATTTCAATACCACTTTTGTAGAACGATTTATCTTTTGCCTCAAAATAGGCCTCAGTTTCAGCGATAACCTCTTCATTCGTGCGAAATTTCTTACCGGCGAGCATTTTTTTGAGGTCTGCGAACAGCCAGTAGTCGCTGGGAGCCAAATCTGGCGAATACGCTTTCTCAAGATAGTCGATGAATATTACACCACGCACATCCCAAAATACCGAGGCCATAACCTTTCCAGCCGATTGTTGTGCTTTCGGGCGCTTTGGAAGAGGTTCAGCAGTTGCTGTCCACTCAGATGACGATCGTTTTGATTCCGGAGTGAAGTGATGGGTCCATGTTTCATCCATTGTCACATATCGACGCAAAAATCTGTGTTTGTTACGTTTAAACATGGCCAAACACTGCTCAGAATCATCAACACGTTCTTGTTTTTGGTCAACAGTGAGCAAACGCGGCACCCACTTTGAACAGAGCTTTCTCATAGTCAAATGCTCATGCAATATAAAGCCAATACGTTCTTTTGATATCTTTACGATGTCAGCTAACTCACGCAACTTCACTTTTCGAAAATGATTTTGTGGATATTTTTAATGTTTTCTGGTGTTACCGCCTCATTTGGACGTCCACTGCGTTCTGCATCATCGGTGTCTCTACGACCACGTTTGAAGTCAGCAAACCAACGTTTTATTGTTGTTTCTGATGGAATGGAGTCCCCATAACACTTTTCAAGCCATTGCGTCGATTGAACGGTATTTTTTTTTCCATCAAGAAGCAGTGTAAAATTAAAACACGAAATTGGTTTTGACCCATTGTTTTGAAAATAACAAAAGTAGCGTGACTCTTAGCACAATAACTCACAAACTAATGAATAGAATATCATGAAATTTTAACAGCTGTCTTTTGAAGGTTAGTACTAACTGAGAGAAAGGTGACTGCAATAAAACTAGCGTCATCTATGTGTTAGGCCCGGGACTTTTCAGCCCATGTGTTAGGTTTATGTTTACTATAATCGCTATTCCCTCTAGACTATTTTATCCAAAATCGGCGTTCTACAAAGTTCAAATTTTAGACCGCTTCTCTTCACTTTGTGCATAAACGGCTTCCTATTCTTATTTACTTGTCACATTTTAACATACGCAGATGACGTAAAAATATGTATTTAACACAATTAATAGCTTTTACGATTGTGAACGTTTACAAGATAAGCTTCTGTTAATTAATACTTGGTGTAAAGACAATTATCTCTCTCTGAATATCAAGAAGTGTACCTTGGTTTTCTATAATAACACTTAGACTACTATGCACCACAACTATCAGATTAATGATACCGCCATACCATGCAAGATGAAAACTTTGGTCTTCATTAATGTAATGAAATTTTTATATTATGTTTATGTTCGTTCTAAGCTTGAGCACACATCCATTGTTTGGTATCCTCATTATTTATACCTCAATTTTATGATCTAGCGTGTTCGAAAGAGATTTCTAAAGGATCTCTCCTTTCCAATGGACAATATGTTCCCTGATAGAGGCACTGAATATTATAGCTTATATTCGAAGCACAATTTTCTGTCCCTTCTTCTGTCTAACCGCTGTGACCATTACAGTGTGGAGTTGCTTTGCAAAATCTTAAAACATAATGTCGATTCACCAGCTCTTCTTGCACAAATAAAGTTTACAATGCCTGCGCGTCATAGGCGATTTCTTAATGTTTTTCAAGTACCTGGGGGTAATAACAACTACTACCTATTATCCACATGATAAGGAACACGAATAAACAGGATTTTGATTCGTTTTTGTATCTCTTTTTTCCTTGTCTCCTTAATATAGTGCCACTGTTATGTTTTTAGCATATTTTCTATTATTGTATTTATTGTACATTTATTCTGTAATTTGTACATTTGTACATTTATTCTGTAATTTGTCTTTGGGCTGTTGGGCAATTTTTATTAGAAGGTGTTCTATACTTAACAAGTTGAAAATATCTGCTTCTGCATTGCTAATTTAATCAGTTTCTCTTAATTAGATCGTCGCATACGAAAAAACTTCTATTTAAACGTATTTATTTAAAATTTGCCAGATTATTTACTAACACGACTATATGTCTTGGAAAAGATAGATTTTCATGAAACTGGTAAGATAAGCTAAAACAAGTGTATTGAAATATGTACGATAATGGAAGTAAAAGTTATGTAATAAAAATTGACTTTTAATCCTTTTTTGACACAGAAATGAATGAGGTATACGTTTTACACAATCTTATCAAAGCTTCAACTTTAGACAAACCAATTATTACGTAAGATAGAATATTTCAGTAATTAAAGTTCAATACGTACAAACACAGTGACGATTATTCGAGCGCTCCTCGTATGTATTTGACGCAGAAGTAAATAACCGAAAACCCGGGACCCTTTTTCCCTCGAATTTACGTAAATTCGGGCCGATTGTGATGCGATCGAGTCCGCCTATAAATCCGTCCGAGATTTGAATAATCGCGGGAGCCCGGGGAAATTGGATTTACTCCAAAATGCAAAGCTTCGCTTTCGCGAGGACTTTGGCGAACTTTTATGCATTTTGGGCGAAAAAGACGCGCCTCGGAAATAAAAGTGGATAGAGGTTACGTACGTATAACGTCTAATGTGTTCTCGAACGGTGTCCTGTACATTATTCGGGCCGCATACGAACGGACAATGTTCGAGTTTATCGTCGGAGAAAATGAAAAATCGTATCGAATTGGAATTTTGATGTTAAATATTATATGATATAGTAAATTCAGAGATTTTCATTGAAAGATGCTGTGGAATTGACGCGATTCTTTAAAAAAAATGGTGAAGTATGTACAAATTTAAAAAAAAGATACTAATTTATAATGGAAAGTGTAGTATGACATAATAGACTACAGGCGTCTGTATGACCCCTAACAAATAGACGCAGACGTAGGGCGATGAAAACGGGAACTAGAATGGGGTGCGAGATATTTTGATCGTATTGTAATGATATAAATTGTTGTCCTTTATTTACCAATGAATTTCATCAATAATTTTACTAGTTCACATATTGCAGATATATTTTTCGTCACTATTTGGTGCACGCCGTTATTTTTTATTTTGGTTGATGTTGGTTTTGTTGAAGTTGGAGGCGCGGAAGTACCGTCAGTACTCCCTCTTTATGAAATTTTAAACACAGATATTCAATATGTACAGGTTTCTTTCAAAAGTTTTACAGATATCTACTTTGGGTATTCTTTATAACTAATTATTCACAATTTTTCTTGTTTAAAAAAAAGAGTCCCTTCAACAACACTTGCAGAGGAGACGTAAACTTTACTATCGTTTATCTTATATATCGCTTTTCGTAAACATATTTCTTATATAAATAAATATTTCAAAATTTCATCTTTAAAAGACGTTTAATATACAGTACTCACACATTTCAATTATATTGTGTGAAAATGCATTATTCCGAAATTGTACTCATAACCTTCGAAATTTCTCGTACGACGAAAGGATGGCAGCAATTTCCTTTATAATGTCACATATATCGAGTATGTGTGTGTGTACTGAGTGGCCTACCATACAGGCTAACCGAAGCGTTGCTATGGATATAGAACAAAAGAAGAACAGACAGATGAAGATCGGGGACAAAAGTGGGAGATGTTGGCATCTTTTCTCCTAAGAAAGAATAAGTCGTTATTTTTCTCATATAACTCCGTAAATGTATAAATATCTTCGTATTATATCCACTAATAAAGTGTATCAGCTGATACTACATACAAAATTTGGAAGTTCCAGACACTTACGTTGGAAGCTGAAGGCCAGTCCATCTTAAAGCCGAGCCAGTGAGTACGATTTCAAAAGTTATAGACATTGAATCTTCTTAAGTTCTTCAAAATTAATTCTATCTTTTGATCTCATATTTAGTTTCGTAAATTAGTTAGAATATTTCAAGTTTAGCTAGTCATGGATTGCCTTAGGTGTTCTGTAACAACATTTTCTTTTGTAAAAAAGCGGTATATATAGATTTTTTTTATTTGTCAATATATTTGTTTCTTTTCAACTTTACATTTGTTATTTTAATTTAGAAAACATTTTCACTTAATTCAAAACAAATAAATCAAAATTTTAATTCAAAGAACCCAGTTAAAAATTTTAACGAGCCTGAGATTTTCTACCACAGTATATATATTTTTGTTCGTAGTTTTAATTATTTGACATAAATAATGCTCTTCATATCTACAGTCCGTTCGCACCTCAATTACGAACGTGGTTACCACATTGTCTAAAAATTATATTAGGATGTTTCGAACTCTAATGTTGGCTGTATGAAGAAATGACAAATGGAACATAATTAATATTTCTCATATATGTTTATTATAGTGTTATGTTACATGATAGTATTTAATATAAATATTACAAGTTATTTCAATATTGTCTATATTTTAGAAAACGGGTATTATTAAAATATAATTTATGCACGTGGAGTTTCTTTTTCTATTAGAATTGATTCTATAATTGACTATAATAAGATTAGTAAATTGATTTAGTGAGAATAGTGCTGCAATAGTATAATCTAAATTAACGAAAATTAACAATATTGGATATAAAGCTATTGATAGTAAGGAAAGATACTAGGATTTTCGAGTTAAAGCAGAACACCAGTATTACAGACAAAACGGTTTTTATACCGACATTCATATTCTCTGCAATTCTCTCTGCAAACCTGTGCATATGCCCGGTCAGAGGTATAACATCCCCCGATGTAAATGTTGTGTTATTCATACGAACGTACTGCTTCATCTGCGCTCGAACCATTTCAGTCGGATTGAGCACACAATGATATGGCGGTAACCGTCATATTGTTGGCCAAATCTTGCCGTAATTTCTTCAAGTCTATATTTATCGTAATTCAACTTCACTTGTGATAAAATATGAAGCAATTCTCGTATTAACAATCCTTCTTCTATAGGAACATATTTGCTTTCCAATGATCATCCAAATATCATTCCTTTTCCAATTTGATGTTGGTATCTTCTCAATCTTTCGACTGTGATGGCGCATTATCAATTACAATTACAGATTTTGGTGGTAGGAACGGTAATAGTTTTCCGTAAACCACTTTTCGTAGTCATCCCAACAAACTTCATCATATGCATCTGCTTGCTTCGGCAATAAATTAATGCATACCATTGACCACGACCACGAGGTGCTGTTATTCCCGTTTTTATATTTTCCAGTAGTACCTGTCTCTTTGAAGTTATTGTGCTATCAGTCCAAACTTTGTTACCAAACAGATCACGATTCATCAGTGTACTGAATATTTCGACTCTCTTGCCTATGTTTTTTATATCTTTTAAGTAACTGTGTCTCCATCTTATAGTTTCATCACGTTCATTCATAATACTTTTCTGCCAAGCTTTTCAAATATAAATCCGGTATCTACCAATAGCTTACAGAGTCGTCTTCTTATGGTATGGAATATCGTTGTCCATATTAACGCGATGGGGGAATATTACTTAAAAAGAAGCAATGCACTTTACGGCGTATAAGTGTTTGAACTTGCATATCGTATACTAGTGTATGAGCATTCGTTTGGTAACCTTCTCTCTTTGGTTTCTTCTTCGGTGGGGATTTCAGCGCTCCTTGTGTGCGAAGTGAATATTCCTTTACTGCAATCCAAAGCTTTGCAGCATCAGATACATTCACCGTCTTGTTAAAATAGCGAAACACATTAAAAATCACTTGCTTTTCTTTACTACGATAGACTGCGCTTTGACGTCTCTCATTCATTGCAAGATTCATATTCAAAAACACGTATAAACATAGTATGTTACTGTATCAATTTTTTTCTATCAATCTATTACTTATTTACTAGTTCGAAAACTGCTGATTACTAATTAGCTCTGAAAAGAACAGATTCACATATAGATGCTATCAAACGCAAGGAAAAAAATAATAAAGTTTCATACAAGGCACACAAAATATACAAATTTAGTGCGAAATACGATTTTCTTAAATTAACCGAGAATGGGAATTCATGGTTAATGCAGCTGTCAAAAAGTTACTGCTACAAAGTCGCGCAACTCTACCCAAGTTGGCAGTAAAAAGAGACGATAGTATTCCATAAGATCCAATAGTGAATTTTAAGGTGCGAACGGCTTATACACGCGCATCATCTATATTGCTCTGTATGAATCAAGTTGGTAATCTCTTGGCAAATAATGCGGTATTTAATAGCTATTAATATAATGAGAATATTACGCAATTTAGAATAATCGATGACGCTACTAGGTGAAGAGGTGTATCCAATAGATTATGAATTTGTGTCTGACGTATTATGCGTTACTAAGTTAACCTAGTATAAACCTATTATTATGGTCTCAATAATTATCAATAACTGTTTGACATAAAATAAACTTAATAGATGATACGATAAACATATTAATTGCAAATAAATAGATTGATTACCGTATTTTTGCTTTAATTTATTCTTGTTTTATGCGTTTAAATTCTGTCACAATACAAGGTTAGTTGAATGTTTACATAAATAAAATTTAATAGATTATCCCGAACATCGAACAGACTGCAAATCTGTGAAAGAATTGATGTTATGTGTCGGTCCATTCGAATAGGCGAAATAAAAGTATATAGCAGACATATCATATGTTATCTGTGATAGGAAATTACCTTAATATTACTTTTATACAGTGTAAGTTTAGAGACTTTTTCTCTGCACATGTATATTGCAATGGTTTAGAATAATCACCGTAGTATTGTCCCGCGATCGTCCTTCCCTTCTGCAGATAGTGGATGAGGATCACAACTTGGGAATCCTAAAAAGTGGTCGACGGAACGGTCTTTGCTTTCCTCGGAGCCGATTCGCCCCGAAAAGTTCACTGCTTCGACTGTTCCTTGGTTTCCGGTATGTAGTGGTGGATCCAAGTCTTGCTCTGGTGTGAGCAATCGCAGTACCCATCTCGCCGAAAGCTTTTTCATAACCAAAACTTCGTGTAGGATATGGCCAACGCGTTCTTCTGTTCTGTCAGGTATATCTTTCAGCTTCAATCGGCGATCGTCTAACACGACATCATGAATCTTGTCGACCATTTCATCGTTGGTAGCGGTTCTTGGGCGTCCACTGCGTGGGTTGTTACTTGTGCTTGTGCGGCCACGTTTGAACTCGCTCACCCAGAAGCTGATGGTCGAAAATGATGGAGTACATTCGCCAGCAAAATATTTCGAATTTCCGTGACTGTTTTCCGAGCCATCCAGAAGTGTTTTATCACTGCACGAAATTCGATTTTATCCATTTTGTCGAAAAAACACACTCTTAAACACTCTTAAACAACAACTATTAACAGTAGACATCTGAAATTTTGACAGTTGCCATAAAAAGGGTTTCCCTTGCCGGCCAATGAATCCAGTGCAACCTTCGCTCGCCATCTCTTCCCGATTCCGGAAACATTTCAGGTCGCCCTCGTAAAACAGTCTTCAGTCTTAATACAGTCTCTTAATTCATCAAATTATTTTATACATTGAAATTAGTCAATGCCGACGGTGACCTTTATCTATTTTTGTTTACACAATGGTTGGGTCCTAATTCTGCACCCTGAATTAATATAAATCCTTCCCGCTAATGCGATGAGACACACTCGTATCATTACTGTATTGGAAGCATTAATTTATAATCTACCACTTCAGAAAGTTATTCGTTACTAGATTAAAACCTTCGTAAGAATCCCTTTTTTCATCGTGTAATACGTTTAGTAATCGAGTTACAGCTGCTTTCGAATTATCCCCCCCTCCCCACCATTTTGTCGGCAACCTGCATCCGTCTAATGATTGCTTACCACGATAATTAAAAAATAAACACGATAAAATGGAAAGAAAGAAAACCTAGGAAAGATATCCATTAAAGCACTGCAACGTCCGTGATGTGAAAACTACTATCAATCAAATACACGTCTAATTCCACGTAGGTAATAGATTGGTGTTGTTTTTATTATTAAGGATTGCCAGAGGATGTGAATTAAATGGAAGTTGGTTTTAATTTTTGCAATAACTACTTTAATATGGTCTTCTAAGTGATAAGTACGATACTAACGTATGAAGTGAAACATTTTAACGCACTTGTAGGAAAAAAAGATCTTGAAATATGTGTTTTCACTCCTACAGAATTCTAACTGCTTGGTGGAGGTGGTCTATAAGGAATAAGTACATTAGACGGTGCAGAAAGAATTGCAGGTAAATCATCTGTATCTCAACATTTTGAGCTTCATTCTTAACATGTTCAACTGCATTTGCTTCTTGCCTGTCTCTAAGCTAATAATATCTTCTTGAAGATATTGCGCGTTAGTGCCGCTCGAAAGTACGCGTGGAGTTTTTTAGAATCATTATCAAACGGTGCTGATACGTCCACAGATAGGCGATGAAAAATCGACAATTGTGCGAAGTTCGAAAATGACCGATCTGACCATCCTATCCTACAGATTTTGACCTGCTGATCAAGAATTTTCTCAGTAAACGTCAATATCTCTAACCGTTTTCAAGATATCATCAATCGACGTTTCGAAAAGTAGCGTCTCGCACGTAGATCGTTGTAGGCGAAAAAATGAAAATTTAAAAGAAAACGTGTTACCGTAATGTAAGCAACTATACTTCCCGATAATTGCTTGCGACTAATACAATATTTATATTAGTAAATAGTGTACTGAATATCTGCAGAACATTTAGTTTTTTAATTTTTTGTATGGCTACGCTTATTTTCGGTAGTGTCTCCTACACGAGCCTAGAAACTGACTATCATGTAATGTTTTGATGTAATCGTCCGGAATACGATCTACGAGTCATTTAGAGATTTTGGCGCCCTTTCAATTTCTTTATGGTTAAGATAATGCCAAACATGTTCGATAATATTTAAGTCCGTGCTTTATGGTTGCCAAACCATAGGGCGAACTACTCCGTCCTCTTGTGGCTGGCTTAAATAGTTCTTGACCAATCGAGAAGTGTGCTTGGAATTGTCATCTTGCTGCAGGATGAAATTATTGCCAATTAGACGATGCCCAGAAGGTATAGCATGTTGTTACAATATTATTCGATATTTCTCCGCTGTAAGCTTTCCTTCAATTTTAATAACGATATCAACTCTTTGCGATGAAATACAGCCCCCATTTATGGATACCATGCTAGAAGAACTGCTTGCCTTTTGCGGCAAACCACTCGTCGAGCTATTTTCCAACTTCCCCGAAATTGGTGAAGTGCGCTTTTGTGAACGTGTGCCTCATTGATACGAAGAGGTGATAGTCAGATGGCGTCAGGTGTAGAGAGTACGGCGGGTGTAGAAGGATGTTTCATCCGAGCGATTTCAAGGTGTCCTTCGTTGGTTTTGCTGTGTGAGACGGCGCATTGTCGTGTAACAAAATCACTTTGCCATGTCTTCTGGACCACTCCAGCTGTCTTTCGATTAATGCGTGGTTTAAATTAATCATTTGTTGGCGATAGCGTTGTGTATTAACGGTTTCGCCGGGCTTCAAGAGTTCCTAATAACAGCATCGCTCTGGTCCCAACAGGTACAGAGCATGGTCTTCTTGTTGAGGCGATTTGGCTTTGGTGTTGAAGGACCGGCTTCGCTAGGTGAAAGCCGCGATTTTTTCCGCTTCAGGTTTTCAAAATAAGTCCATTATTCGTCACCCGTTACAATTCATTTCGATTCTCTATTTGATGTTCATTCAAATCGTGCGGGACCCATTTGCCTTTATTAATCCACCACATTGCTAGTAAACGTCTGCTGATTGTTTCTTGTGATACACGTAGTGCTTCTGCTAATTATCGTTGAGTTTGAGTTGGGTCGCCATCCAGTAACTCCTGCAATTGCTTGTCATCGCGTTTTTATGGACTACCAAAGCGCTGTAAATTGTCGAAACCATGTCTCACATGTTCTAATTGATGGAGCGTGTTCACCATATCTTTCTACTAGCAAGCGATGACTTTTAACAGCCTTTTCCTTTTGATTAAATAAGAAAAGTAACGTGTGCCGAAAATGTTCTTTTTCAGGCACAAAACTCGATATATCATTGAACGATAAAGCAAAGATGCTAGCTTTTGGCGGACTCAACTTGTGCGTGTTTGTAGTTTAAATGTCAGACGAACAAAATGACGTATGTGTCAATTATTTAAACTGGAAAGAACTTATGCATACACCTGGTATGTCTATATTCTTGCGAAACTCACGACAAACAAATGCATTATTATTGTTACCATTATTTTTTATTGTTCTTAATTTTGATACGAAACTCCTCATTTATATCTGAAGGATATTCACGTTTTGTTTCCGATTTGTTTAGTACCCACTCTAGGCTTCAAAGACACTTTTTTAAACCTACATTCTGAGAAGGAATCAAAACTCTTCTAGCAGCCGTGCTTTAAGGACATTTGGAAAACTGGATGCAGAATTTATTTTGCCATTTAACTATTGTCTACTTATTTTAACGCAATGCAATAATACCGTTTGAGATCAAGTTATACTAAAATAACAATGTTCAGTTAACCAGTGCCGTCTTCATCTCAATTTTTGAGCAATGATCTACCAAGAAACTCTTTCTCATATATTTTTCAAGAAAATTTATTACATGCTAGTGGTAATATAATAATAACAAAATCTATACTATTACCTTTTATTTTTTCTGAGAGTACACGCTTGAATAACAGCCAAAAGAAATCCTTATTTTTTTTCTTTGATCTCTCCAAAATAAATCGAAATTTTCTAAATTTCCCACATGTTAACGAACCCGTATTGTTTGAATCCAAGCAAAATATTACCACAACAATGTCGCTATACAATCTCGCATTAGTATACAGTAGATTAACTCAGTTTAAGAGGTACTACAACAACGTTTACGTCGAATGACACATTAAAATTCCAATTCACACACAAACGTACATCATTACTGGCTTGCGACAGGAACCATTCGGTTGAGCGCAATGAAAAAACGTTTTAACGGGTAAAAAGTCTCAAATCATGATGATTGGACGTTACTTTAGAACGTATCAACACATTCCAAACGTAAAATCGGTGTGAAGCTGTTCGGGGTGTGTATCAACAATGGAACGATGTCACTAACACCTTTAGTCGATGAAAAGCGATACGATTTTAAAATACGATTAATTATTTTTCATAGGTTTCTCGGCTTTACCGGACGATGAAGATGAGTGGAAGTGAAGTCTTTGTTGTGAAATAATAACAAATATTATCCCTTTTATTCATCGCGAAGGGATGTTACAATGCAGTGCCCCTCTTGTTACATTAGAAATTTAATGTCCGCATTGAGTATGGTATACTTGAATAGGAAGTTCATGATTTGCTTGGAATTTATAATGCGTACGTATTGAAAAGGATGAATTTGCTATTTTATGCTTGGATAAAGAATTCACTGAAAAATAGTACATAACAGCAACGAATCCTGATATATCGTTATATATTATTGTACTTTTTATAGCTAAACATGTTACATTAAATATACTAAATGTGGAGTTGGAAATGAAGGAAGTTATGTATATTGCAGTAAATTTTTCTTTCAGGGTTCGAAAAAGTTAACGAATGAGTTCTTTTATCAGGGATTTTGTTTTTATTGAAACAAATTTAGAAGACATTAATGAAATTAAATCGAATAAAGGAATATTAGATTAATAAAAAAAAACTAAGAATATATTATCAAATTTAGAATATATCACTTACATCGGAAACTGTTCGACAAAATACCTATCGCAATCCCTAGCCAGCTAATAAAATCTGCTTTTTAAATTTTTAATTGTTACCACAACTATTGGCCCGATCCTCCTTACCTAGAGGGCTCTATGAGAGACTTGGGCGTCGTCTTCGGCTCAAGACTGACCTTTATGGAGCATATATCCAGTATTTGGCATCGGCGTTGAGTATGTTAGGATTCATTATACGTGTTACACGACAATTTTCTTCTATAACAGCCATTCTCATTCTTCCTCTTATTTCGTTTTTCTTCGGTCTCGACTGGAGTATGCGTCCTTGGTCTGATCATCTATATATATATCTATCAGATACACCTTCTGGAATAGATTTAAAGCAGGTGTTTAAAATTCTTATACTTTAAAAAAATTAGTACCTACTCGATACAAGGATTTAGTCACAATACCCTGCTAGAGATATTTAATACTGATTCCTTAAAACTACGTCGAAAACAAGCTAAGTGCAAATTTCCATTTGCTTTACTTAATAATGATCTTGAATTGATCCTGAATTGTTGAGTCAAATCAATTTCGTCGTACCACGTTCAGGATCCAGGCAAACAAATATAATTTACTGTTTCGCACCTATCGATATCAGGTACCCAATATATAAAATGCGTAGCAGTTTCAACTCTATGAAGTTTGGTGAATTGAATATACATACCTGCTATTTACCACCACCGTTGGTAATATGTAAACCGCAGATACAATATGCGTAGCAGAATCATTTTTCCATTCCTTTTTCTTTTTAACTACTCCTGAATTTGTTAAGCTAAATTGAAATCATTTGGATGTGGCTGTAGATAATCATAGTACGATATGGTTAGTTATAAGCTTATTATAGCTTAGTTTTATGTTTACTTGTAGATAACTTGTTTTACGTGTATACATTAATTATTAGATTTGGATATTGTTTTATCTGTTGGGCAATAAAGTATTATTAATTATTAAAAGATACGTCATTGTTCATGCTGGTGTGTTTTATTGAAGGTGCAAGCCTTATTTTTGCTTGAAAATCCTAAATAATACACTACCGAAGCAAAATTAATGGTGATGTATTTATAGATTGACTCAAAGGTCGACTTATACCACATCGCTTATAAAATTACCGTAACGCAGCGTGCAATGAAACAAATGTCCAACAACTGCTTCTACAAAGGCTGAAACTTCATGTGGTTGGAGGAAAATAATATATAGTATGCGGCAGTTATGTCCAAGATCGAATTATTACATTTAGTGAAAACATATAAGAAAGAAAAAGTGCACGTGGTTGACAATCTATTAAGGAAACATTGTTTATTTCCATACCGTTGTAAATTAAATTCTATTGAATTGGTTTGGACGAGAGCAGAATCATACTACAGTAAGCATATTGGAAGAGATGGATGTGGTGACGATAAAGATGGTATGAAAGGGAGCAATGTATAGTAGCTAGGACAAATATAAATCCGTTAATTATTGAACAAAGTGAAGACTCCAGTCCCGAGTCGGAGAATGGATTTAACTGACGTTTTTAAAAACTCATTTTAGATTCTTTTCTATATTGTTTGTCATATTTCTTACACAATGTAAATATTTCTATTTCTATTATCATTACTTGTAGCAATTCTAGATGTCAATATGATTGATAATCTCTTCTGTTCAGTGAAGTTTCCATTATACAAGGTACTTACACTAAATAATAATCGGAAATTGAGCAATTTCCTCTTTTAATGAACTTGGTAGCAGATAAATGTGCAAATTTCAACATCAGTCATTGTGGAAAAATATTTAGTATAGCAGGATTTTTAGGCAGTTGTTAAAAGTATGTATTGTGTGATACCGACATTCATCAATTTTAATTAAATTATTTACTCATTTTAATAAATATATTGAAATGATATGAAATATTGTCTTTTATTTATCAATGAATTTTTCTAAATTTTACTAGTTTACTTATTCCAGAAATTTTCTCGTCACTGTTTGCTGCACGTCGTTTTTTTATTATGGTTGATGTTAGAAGTTGGAGGCAAAGTACCGTTGGTACTCCCTTTTTATGAATTTTAAGCACAGATATTCAATCTGTACAGGTTTCTTTCTAAAGTTTTACAGATATCTACTTTACTCTTCAATGATTTATTATTCACAATTTTTTTGTTTAAAAAAAAAAAGAATCCCTTCAACAACACTAGCAGAGGAGACGTAAACTTTGCTACCGTTTATCATATATATCGCTTTCCGTAAACATATTTTTTTATATAAATAAATATTTCATTCTTAAAAGACGTTTAATATACTGTAGTTACATATTTCAATTAGATTGTATAAATATGCATTATTCCTAAATTATACTTATAATATTCAAAATTTCTCGTACGACGGAAGGATGGCACGACTTGCAACATTTTCCTTTATAATCTCACACATATCAAGTATGTATGTTCTGTGTGGCCTACCATATGGGCAAACAAATGCGTTGCTATGGATATAAAACAAAGTAATAAATAAATATCGTGTCAAAGCAGACATGTTGGCATCGGATAATATCTGGAAGTTCCAGACACATATTTTAGAAGCCGGAGACCAGTCCATTTTAAAGGCGAGAAATCACGTGCGAGTGAGTACGATTTCAAAGATAAAGACGTCGAATCTTGTAAAGTTTATCAAAATTATTTGTATACACTGCTCTGATTTTGTTTAATAAATTAATTAGAATATTTAAAGTTTAGCTAGACAGGGATTGCCTTAGGTTTTCTGTAAATAACCTATTCTTTTTTGTAAAAAAGCGGTATATATTTATTAATTTGTCAATATATTTATCTTTATCAACTTTACATTTGGTTATTTTAATTAGGAAACATCATCTCTTAATTTAAAAATAAATTGATCAAAATTTTAAATCAAAGAACCCGTTTAAAAAATTTAACGAACCTGAGATGTTCCACCACAATATGTAAACGTACAATTAACGTGTAATTACAAAAGGTTATGTTGTTCTATTTTGACAGTTGTGAAATTTCTACACTTTCGTATTGCACGTGTTACAAGGTAGGCGCCATAAATTCTTGGCCTGACAGGCTTACACAGATTCAAGCGTGCTCAAACTTCATCTCGGTATGCATGCACATACGCGACGTCTACGCTATAAATCTGACGGCTCGAAGAGTAGTAACACATGGGCTGAAAAGTCCCGGGCCTAACAAAGAGAACACGTTTTTTTTTTGGTTCAAAATTAGCTTTATTCATCAACGTAATCTCCATCAAGAGCAACGCAATCATTCCAGCGCCGCTCTAACATTTTAATACCACTTTTGTAGAACGATTTATCTTTTGCCTCAAAATAGGCCTCAGTTTCAGCGATAACCTCTTCATTCATGCGAAATTTCTTACGGGCGAACATTTTTTTGAGGTCTGCGAACAGCCAGTAGTCGCTGGGAGCCAAATCTGCCGAATACGATGGATGTGGGAGTAATTCGAAGTTCAGTTCATGTAGTTTTGCCATTGTTTTGAATGACTTGTGACACGGTGTGTTGTCTTGATGAAACAAATTCTTTTTCTTTGCCATATGCGGTCGTTTCTTTGTAATTTCGGCCTTCAAACGCTCCAATAACGCTATATAATATTCACTGTTGATGGTATTTCCTCTCCCAAGATAGTCGATGAATATTACACCACCCACATCCCAAAATACCGAGGCGATAACCTTTCCAGCCGATTGTTGTGCTTTCGGGCGCTTTGGACGAGGTTCACCAGTTGCTGTCCACTCACATGACGATCGTTTTGATTCCGGAGTGAAGTGATGGATCCATGTTTCATCCATTGTCACATATCGACGCAAAAATTCCGGTTTGTTACGTTTATACATGGCCAAACACTGCTCAGAATCATCAACACGTTCTTGTTTTTGGTCAACAGTGAGCAAACACGGCACCCACTTTGAACAGAGCTTTCTCATAGTCAAATGCTTATGCAATATAAAGCCAATACGTTCTATTGATATCTTTACGATCTCAGCTAACTCACGCAACTTTACTTTTCGATCATTCAAAACGATTTTGTGGATTTTTTTGATGTTTTCTGGTGTTACCGCCTCATTTGGACGTTCACTGCGTTCTGCATCATCGGTGTCTCTACGACCACGTTTGAAGTCAGCAAACCAACGTTTTATTGTTGTTTCTGATAGAGCGGAGTCCCCATAACACTTTTCAAGCCATTGCTTCGCTTGAACGGTATTTTTTCTCATCAAGAAGCAGTCTAAAATTAAAAGACGAAATTGTTTTTGATCCATTGTTTTGAAAATAACAAAAGTAGCGTGATTCTTAGCACAATAACTCACAAACTAATGAATAGAATATCATGAAATTTTAACAGGTGTCTTTTGAAGGTTATTACTAACTGAGAGAAAGGTGACTGCAATAAAACTAGCGTCATCTATGTGTTAGGCCCGGGACTATTCAGCCCATATGTTAGTTTTTAGTAACCAGCCAACCAACGTGACTAGCTACCATTCACTAATGTGGCTTTCTAGGATTGGAACATCCACGGTATAGTCCAAATATGGCTCCTTGTATCGTTCTAAGGATAGCAGTGAGTTGCAAGCAGCTGTTATAGAACATTTTGACAGAAAAACTTGAGATTATTTTTTACGGGAGATTACACTGAAAAATAAAATTTCTTCTATTGTTTCAAGTTCTTTTTCTATAGCACGCCGAGAATTGATGGCTCCTACCTCGTACTACATATCTTAATTTGACTTCAAAGTGCCGATTTGATCCTGACATAAAAGTAAATAGTATAATTTTGCAATTCGTAGAGTTTTAATACAGTTAAGTGCTTTTTGTCCGTCTATATAAGAAAGAAGTGATTCAATGCAATTACCACGCATTGTATTACTGATAAAATGGTTTCTCTGGAAAAAAATAAACTACCGGATCTTTCTTTTAAACATTAAAATTATTAAAACTCTCAGCTCAAAACGGATACAAGACCATTCTTCAAGTACATAAGTCAATTTCACGCAAGATAATTAAGTACCAAGATGGAGAGTATCTCCACATTCAACGTGAGCAATTAACTCGTACGACATGGCTGCCATCTTACGGACGATTCCTGTAATTAAGCGGTTGGACAATTATCCTAAGTTCTGCGTTCCTATACCCGTCATCAACAACCTGCCTATTATGAAGTACAATACGTTGCATACACGACTTACATATCTAATGACTTTCTTATAATTCCGTTGCGTTCATTACGGAATAGAATGCCACCGTATAGGAATCTACTTGAAGTGGCGCGTTAGAAACGTGAAAATTTCTTCCGAGAAACGATACACTTGGGTCCCCCGTGTTCGTATATTCACCTTATTATGCATATTCCGGTAAATAATGGGTTGTCTCATTCGGACTGCCTAATCTGTCTTGTGTGCGCCGTGAACTGGAGCCTGAGCGGTGAGTATATGACATTTTAATATCGGAATTATTCACAGAAACCGGTAATTTAATCAATTATCTTTTTTCTTGCCCCCTTACGTTTGAGAAAAGGATAAGAAAGAAGTTAGTCGACGTATCAACAACAGGCTAACGTTAAAAAGCTTCTAGGAAATTTAGACGCGATACAGCATGTTTATTGTAACATTGGCCAAACCGTAGAGGCGTGGTTGGGTGAAGTACTACTTATTAAATATATGTATGCTTCACTTCAAGATATGCTGCGAAATATAAGATTGCATTTGACAATAGCATGGGCAGAGTAGTAAATTTATTTTTAAACCTTAAGAAATATGTGAAATTTGTCAAATTATCTAAACATTATCTTTTCTAACTTCTAATATCATTCAACCCAATTTGGTATGTATCTCAAAGTTGAGTAATTTTTACATAAAAATCCATGAGATTTAACAAAGAGCAATCTCAAGCTCGAAAATTTCCACCAATATAAAATTTATTATATTTAAACATACGATGGATTATTCTTCATCAATAGAGATCGGATTATATGCAAAGAAAAACTGGAATATATATGCATCGATTTTTGGGAAAATATGCATAAACCAGGGGTATAGATGCAAAAAAATGCGATAATATGCAGAATTTTTACATAAAATAAATAAGACCAGAAATTTAAACAGTAACTTTGTTGCACAAAATTTTATATTATATTATATTTCTAAACCAACTTATAATTAAATGTTTTTCAAAACTGTGTAAAAGAAAATTTTGTCTTCTATCAGAATAAATATGGTTCGAAATAGAAAAGTTTCTTTCAACATCCACACATGTGATTGATGCATTTTTTAACTTTACAATACATTCTAAACTAAAATTAAAGTCGAAATCGTTTACTGTTTCACCTTCCAACATTTTCTTAACTTTCTTCAATCTCAAATACCCCGCATTTTTATTTATTACTTTTTTTAAATTTATCGTATATAGAATTACCTATTGTACCCTCAACCTTCTTACATAGCATATCAAATTCGTCTACTATTTTGACTGATTCCGAGAGCGACATCCCTTGCGTTTCTAGTTTACGAATGGAACTTTAAACAAAGCTATAATTTGACTTAATATACAAAAGGTTTTGTAGTAATTCTGTTGCATGCAGTCAACAGTGATTTCAAGAATTACATTTTTTATTCTTTCAAAATTATCGGTGTCAAAAAATGCATCGTCTAACCATGTACCCCATCTCGTAATAATAGGTTCAGAAGGCAACTTAATACTGGGAAGTCGCTGCTTATAAAATTGGATTCGTAAAGATGCTTTTAAAAATACTTTTTTGACATTGCTAATTAAATCATTAATCAAAGGAGATTGATTCCTAATGTCTTCGGCTACACGATTGACCCAAAACCCATGAGCTGAACAAGTGGTATGAATAATGTTACTATAAAAAAATTTTAAATTTTGCGCGGCTTTTATCATGTATGGTGCAGCGTCGGACAACATTAGTAAAATGTTTTCACAAGGTATACTTCCAGGTAAAAAGAAATTTGATAAACGTTCTTGAACCAATTGGGCAATTGTCACATTATTGTTTTTTGATGTTCTTTACAATAAATTAAATATGATTTACCTACAATATCTTCATGAAGAATTCCTATTAACAAATGGGCAATATAACGGCCACACTTATCCGTACTTTCATCTACCATGATACAAATAAAATTATTCCCCACCAATTGTTGAAGTTCTGCCATTGTTTGCTGGTAACAAGATGTGACATAATTTTTTCGTAAGGTACTTTCATCAGGTATATTACGTTTGCAATATTTTTGCAGAAATGATTTCAAATTAACATTGTTTAATCTTGCTAATGGTATGTTAGACGAAATTAAGACGTTACACAGATCCGTATTATATTCTTCTTGTTCTGTATTTCGTGAAGTTGATGCTACACATTGATGTATAGATTGCTGCACACATGCGGATCGCTTTAGCTTTTCACATTTTCCAATATGTTATGGAGTTTTAGCATGTTGATTAGTCAGGTATTTTCTCCCACAATTGTCATTTTATATCAAAAGTTAAAGAATTTAAAAACAATTGTAAAGCGTTTAGTAAAATTAAACTTACCAGTTTACTGCAGGCTCGACAAAATATTTTGTCGCCATCCTTTACCAGTTCAGGATAGGGCTTAATCCATAAAGAAATTTTGTTCACTATACTCATTGTATGTGCGCACAGTATTTAAAAACGTAACACAATTACATGCTGCTTCGCTCAAAGATATTCAATGAATGAATAGTTTATTTGGGAACTAATATAATATAATAAACGTATTTACCACATCCCTTCTGCTAAGTGAAATTAAACACGTGCAGTTCTTGGAAAAAAGTATAAGAGAAACCAATGTAAAAGAGTTATCGCTCTGAGAATTGTCCGTTGTCGATCTACATTAGAAATTACTAGAGACTTTTACTAATAGAAAGTATAAGAAAAAGCCTAAATATGCGATATATGCAACTTTTAAAAAAGTATGGATAGAAATGCCTAAGTATCCAATATATGCAATCACTAATTAGCGCTAATTAACTTCAATTACTGTAATATGTCTACATATGAAGTATAATTAAGGAAAAAATAAAATATATCATCTTTGCATATAATCCGGTCTCTAGTGATAAGTTTCCATAAATTTCAAAACTTTTCTTGTCACAAATCGCTTATATTATTGGAAGATGTGTTGCCGCTGCGTTCTGAAAATGCTTACCGATATCCACAAAGCGAAACTATTTGGCAGCGCTTTGACATTTCTTACCCAATACAGGTAGATGAATTCTTAAACAGTATTGTGATTGGTGATGAACTTCGATTTGTCGTGTCACTCCAGAATCCACACAACAGTCGATGGAGTGGAGGCACTAACAATCCCCCAAAAGGCGAAAATTCAAAACAACATTGTCAACACGAAAAACCATGTGCACTGTATTCTGGGACAGACAGGACATTTTGCTTCTTCAGTTCCTTTCCAGAGGTGAAACCATCAACGCGGAACGATATTGTGAGACATTGAGAAATATTCGGCGCGCAATTGAAAACGAAAGGCGTGGAAGGCTCAGTCAAGTTATTGTGTTGCTTCATGACAGCGCACGTCCCCATTCTGCTGGTATCTCTCAAACCTTTATTAAACAATACGGTTGGAAGCAGTTCGATCACCTGCCGTACGGCCCCGATCTTGCACCTTCTGAATACCACTTACTCTGGAACTTAATGCGTCATTTTTGGAGGGAAGCGCTTTAACAGCTATAACAACTTAGAAACGGTGTTCTACAGTGGCTGTTTTCACTGGCAGCATCCTTCTATGTTGAGAGTATAGAAAACCCGATTTTCCGCTATAACAAATGTCAGCAAGCAATGGTAGCAACTATAAAAATAATTTAAGAAATGCTCTTTCATGTTGAAATAAATTTCATTTTGCATAAAATGTTTTTATGAGTTTTATTTAACGGTACTTCTTCTCCGGACAAGCCTCGTATATTTTGTTTTTTCTTTAACACAAATATTTCATCGTGTTGCTATACTTACTTTATAATTTTTAATATTCGAAGCTTAAACATATGTAGATAAATAGATATATTACGAAAAACTTAATTGAGGTTTCACAACCCAATACATATTTTTATGAAAATTAATTTTATTTTGTAGATGTTCCACGAAGGAAAGAAGAACAAATTATGAGCTAATCAAAATTTAGTTGATAAGGGAAAAGCTAAAAAATAAGGTTTTTTTCGTGTTCTATAGAACATGAAGCGTACTATTACTGGCAATTAATTCCCTAAACAGAAACTACATCTATAACAAAAAAAGGAAGCCAATTTCGAACCACTTCCCGTAAAAGAAACTTCCTTTCCAAACCGAATCTTCCGCATACGGCCGCCGCTGGGATGTTTACATAACCTCGGCCCTCAACTTTTCGATTGAAAAATTGAAAAACGCACTTCCCTCCATCGCCGTCGCTATCTGCATAAAGGGCGACCCCATTTCGGCAATCTCGGCCTGCCCTTCCGCGGTGAAAGACGGATGTCCACACGGTACAAATCGAGTTTTAAGGAAAACTTGGGCATTTGTGAAATGGTTCGGTTCGTTCGGATCTTTTAAAATCTAGCGGCGAGGGGAGATTCGCGGGGTGGAAAGCGGAGGAAAAGTTTTATCGAAGCTTTTACCAATAACTCGCCCCACGGAGCATTTCGTATTCTCCTTCTCTACCCCATTGCTTTTTATTTTTCTGTTGTATATTTTTTCCAAGTCGATTTGTGTAGGAATTTATTCTGAATAAGGGAAGAATTGTATTCGACGATGTGATTCGGATAATTTTTCTGTAGGGGCGGTTTATGGATGATAACTTAGAAGAATATCTTTTTTTCTATGTTAATGGTCTCTATTTGTTCTTCGTTGAAACATATTGAACTGTAGTGAAAATTATTACCAGTCTTACCCAAACTTTCAAATCAGAAATCAAGAAACTTAAAGAAGGAAACGAAATTCTGTTACAGGAAATTCAACAGCCAAAATTATATGTTCTGAAACACTCATCCTAGTATTTTTTAATTGTATTTATTGTCATGGAACTTATTAAGAATTCCCTAATCGTAACATTAGAAGTAATTACCAGGTTGTTTACATCTTGTTTATAGGGTAGTGAACTCCAGGAAGAATGTAAAATCGTAGATGTAAGTTCTATACCCAAGAAAGCCAGCAAAATGAAATGAGAAAACTATAAGGGAATTAGTGTTACCTCTTCTATGTGCAGACTGTATGGATAAACTCGGGAATAGAGGAACGAGTAAAAGACTCAAAGGAACAGAGTGATTTCAGACCTGGCAGATCTTCTATTGATAACATTTTCTGTCTAAAACAACTAACTGAAAAAAATATATAACGCTGACGTGAACTACCTCTTATATTTACAAATTTAAAAAAGGCTTACGACAGTGTTCCTATAAATCAGTTGTGACAGGCAATGAAGTACAAACTATGTAAACGCGATTAAACAGTTATATAAAAATAACAAAAGCAGAATGAAAGTCGGAAACAACTACTCGGATGAATTCATTGTAAACAAAGGATTGCCACGGGGATGCTGCATATCACCACACAGAGAAAAACGATTGCTTGTATCAAGACTTGCCGCCTTTATTCAAGAAAATAATCCTTTCAATTATCCACAATAGAATTACTGTTTCAAATCAACAGCATTTTTTTTCCGCTAAAGAGAATTATATATTTGTAATGAAACAATAGTATTTCTTTGCTTAAGAATTCGTTCGTTTTGATTCAAGATCTTGCAGAAAATTTTAAAGTAGGGATTCTTAGTATAAGTAAATCGCCGTTATAACACAAAACAATATGTTCCTAAAAATAGTAATACTTTTCTTGTATTCAAAATGTAAAAATTTTTTTTTCTTAATATAAGTAAATACGCTCTCGAAGGTAATAAATATTTTCTTTATGTTAGAAATATTTATAGTAACTAGAGAGAGCTGTTTTTGTTGGGCTATTTCCCTCATCGTTTCTGAATCAAATCACCGTCCGACCGTTTCGGCAGTCTACAGAGTATAGCCCTGAGAAGGGCCGACTATACTATGTATATTTGCCAGATTAATCATGCGTTCGATAATTTGTGTCTGACGTATTGTCTTCTCTATTATTTTTCTATTAGTGCAGAAACTGTCGTGTCAAGGATCGAACTCGAATCGAGCAACTTTGTTTTTGGTTCCACGATTTTAACATTCCACCTGATTTAACCACTAAGAGAATAGGAGAAACGATAACTACTGTGTTAAACTTATATTTAAATTACAATTTCCTGTGCAAAAGGGGATGTGCAGTAGACCGATAGTTTCTTGTGCAGAAAAGAATGCGCAACAGACCGATCTTTTGCGCATGAGCGGTAGTGTATTCCACTGATCCTTCTCCATTCAAAAATAGTCGTCGTAAGTATATTACTAATACATAACAACCCCAAATGAAATTGTATAATAGTCCAGTGATTTAAATAGTCGTTTTTCAAATGCAGTGTTCGAATTCTAATTAGAAAAGATTTTCTATTATTTCATTTTTCTTTATATAATTTTCCTATTTGTTTTCCTTTTGTTACAAAAAGAAAAAAGGTTTGTGAATAATAATTTATTGATTTAAAAACATATAACATATACAGTGAAATCTCGCTTGAACTGACACCAACGGGACCAACTGAAGATGTCCGTTCAGGAAGGGTGTTCGCATAAAAGGAATATGTACTAGATACAACAAAAATCGTGTTTTAACGAAAAATGAATACATTAAAGAAACTGGGACATTTAAATCGTATATGTATATAAATGTTTTTAAAATAAATAAGAAACTTTAAACAAGAAAAAAAGTTTATTTCCTTTAGATATATACATACAAAGTATAATATATGTACATAGATGTAGTATGTAATACAAAACAATGAAATGAATAGTCACTTTAAGGACGCAAAAATTCATATATTATTGCTTGTCTTCTCTTTTTCTTTAAAATGGCGTCTTCAAATCGTATTTCTAATTTAGAAAGAAGCTCCAAAGACTCTGTATCTCCGTGATTTTCGACAAAACTTTTGAGCTGCTTGGTCAGGGTAATAGCTTTACCATAATTTGGGATAGCTTCTGTTGGCACTGGAACCTCATCGACATCAGAATCTTCCGAAAGTTCTTGTATTTCAAGTGGATTTGCAATTTCTTGTTCTGAATCTGGATCTTCAACATACAAATCTTCATCTACGTTCAAAAAATCATTAAGGTTTTCATTATCCGTCAATTTCAATAAATTCTTATTTTTGAGGATATCTGAAAGTACACTAAGAGGCAAATCATCTTCTACGTCAGATGTATCAGCCTCAGTTAACTGGTCTTCACTTTGCATATTTACATGATTAAATCCTGCTTTGCGGAAGCAATTTTGAACTGTCTCTTTGGTTACTTGGTCCCAAGCGGTTTTTGCCAAATAAACTGCATCCAGTGGTGTAATTTTCTTTATTAACTCAAAAGCTGTACCAGCAGTTTCAATGTTTACTAGCAGATGTTTGAGTGTTAGACTTCGGTAATAAGTTTCAAAATTCTTTATAATCCCCTGGTCAAGTGGTTGACAAGCTGGTGTACAATTAGGGGGTAAAAATAATATTATATAATAATAGATCTCGCATTGTCTAAAAATAACAAAATGTTTCTTTTTTCTTTAGCTATTTTCCAATCTAGGTCTTGCAACCACTCTGTCATAATTTGTCCTGTCATCCAAGCTTTCTTATTGTATTTCCAAGTTACAGGCAGGTTATTTATATTAATGTTTTTAAAAGCTCTGGGTTTAGCTGCCCTACCAATGACTAGGAGTTTTTCTTTTTCACCCGCCATATTTGCACAATGCAAAATTGTAAACCTCGCTTTGGGATACTTACCCCCAACATATTTTTCCTTCTTTAATGTGTGCGTTTTATCGGGTAGAGCCCTCAAATACAGGCCAGTCTCATCGACATTACAAATGTCTTTCGGTGAATATCCCTGAATCAAAGAAGGACATTTTTTTAAAAACGATGAAACATCTTCAGCATTAACCGAAGCTCCTTCTCCCGAAATCGCTTTAAAACTTATATTGTGCCGAATTCTAAATTTATTGAGCTAACCAGAAGAATGTAGAATGTCTCAAAGAAGCGACTATTTTTCTTGCTTTACATCGTATTATCGGGCCTAAAAGAAAAATAAGTTTTTTGCGCTTTTGTCACCACAAACCTATTGATAATCTGAGTTACTTATCTATTTTAGAATTTAATATGAAAAGAAAATCAACCCATTACTACAAGAAAACCTTAGCTAAAAAAATCATATGCATACCTGTTAAAGCAATCCCCTTATGCCGAGCTGCTGTAAACCAGTCATAACATAATTTGTCAATTTTAGTACCACCACCCGTCAAAAAGCTTCCTTTTTCATTCAAATTGCTGTTCGACATCCATTTGTTTAGAAGGGTTTCTTTATGTTTAATTATACATGCAGCTTGTGCTTTACCAATATTAAAACGCTTGGATAAGTTCCTTACACTTAATTTCTCTTTATTGTAAACTTCAACAATCTCAATTTTTTGTTTAAGCGTGAGATTTTTTCTATTTGGAGCCATTTCTACAATGAATGTGTCGCCCACTGTGTCTTTTCCGCATCGACATCAGACTAATATTGAAAGCAGATTCAATCGAAAGCGTACACCCAAAGAATAAGAACGGTAAATCCCCGACCAACGAAGTCCCTAATGCACGCCAGGCAGAAATGCACGACAGGCTGCGTTTGTACCGAAAGATTAAAGTCGGTAAATCTCCGGTTTACTTGGGGAAGTCCCAGCGAAATTGGCGCGCGGCGCGATTGAGAAACGCAATAGCAATACTCTGGACATAAAAATAAGATAAGGCGTTTCTTTTCATTTTATTTTTTGTCCGGTTAAGAGAACATTTTCTCGTGTCCGCGTCCGTTCAAGAGAATGTCCGTCCAAGAAAGAGTTAAGACAATGGAAATTATATGAGAGCCGGCGGGGACCATGAGAAACTGTCCGTTTAAGGGAGGTGTCCGAGTAAGAGGGGTGTCCGCGAAGGGGAATTTCACTGTATATATAATAAATAACACCTACTGCGATTGAGCTTTATGCCCACATAAAGTAATGATGGTAATTTGAATGCTGTTTTTCTTAGATTACCTATAGCATTATTAGACAAAAATCTTAGGTTATTAACAAAAGAGAAAACATATTACACGTTTGGCATTATTTTAACACCAGTTATTATAATACACTAACTTTTTGCAAAAAAGCGCTAAATCTATAGTGCAAGCAACTGGTTACATTTCCGTTCGATAAAAGTTTGTTTTGTTTTACCTTTATTTTTAGCGCTACTCTCATAAAAGTAATGTTGTCAACTGTCTATCTAGAAAATAATTTATAAATTAAATGACTATTAGTAATTGCAATGTCATGGAACATTTTCTTAATGTAAGACTAAATGATTTACTTCGAAGAAGCAATTTTTCTGTCTTGCATTTATTTGAGTTACTAACTCCAAGAAAATGTTTATTTGATGCAGAAGTATAATTGCAAGAATATTATTGTCCGATTTTAAATATGTTTTTAGTTTTGAAGAAAAATTATTTACTTGAACACAGACAGATATTTGGGAGAAAATCTAATATTTTAATGCAAGGAAACACTTCACTGAGTGCAACGTTATTTAAAATATATGTGAGGACCGTACAGAGAGATTGCAGAAAGAAATGTACACCGATGGGGGTGCTTCTCGATGAACAGCGTATATATAGTTTGGAATTAGCTGACGATCAGGTTATGTTAGCCAAGGACGGAGATAACATGGATTACATGTTCAGAAAACTGAGGGAAAAATACGCGAGATGAGGTTTAAAATGGGTTCACAAAAAAATAGTGGTGGAAAATGAAGTGATTAAAAATTACAAATGCGTAGAGATATCTAGGAGTTACGTTAACTTCCGATGATAAAGATGAAATAGAGATACAGAATAAAATAAAAAAGGAAAAAATTATAATTAGACAACTACACCCTGTGGTGTGGAATGACAATATTTCGAAGAAAACAAACCCTGATGCTTCACTCTTTTGTTGAAAACTATGTTACCTATTGAAGTGAAGTCTGGGCGCTGAGGAAGAAGATGGAAAACAAAATAATGTCAACGGAGATGATGTACTGGAGGCGCTGCTGTAAAAAGACGTTATTAAATCACGAAAGAAACGAAGGAATAAGAGAAATAATGCGAGTACATTAATACATGAAATAGAATGGAAACAACTATTGTGGTATGGTTCCATGAGGAGAATGGACCAAGACAGGTTGTCACAAACGGTTTGCAAATGGGAGCCTGCTAATAGAAGGAGAAAAGGAAAACCAAGAAGGAGTTGGAAAAAAAGAATTAAACAAGCTATGCGGAAGAGATGACTTGGCGGAGATGGTTTTAGGAACAGAGCATCTTGAAGATTGGGATGCGGTAGATGGCAAAATTAGTTGTTTACAAACCGCCATAACATAAAAAAATATATTTATTGCTGCAGTTGGAGTACCACCTTCTATAAGAGAAGCAACCGAAATTGAAATTCTTGAGCGGTCTTCCACCCTTGAGCTTTAAAGGTATTTTAGCTCCTAGAAGTTGTTTGATGTTTCAGTGACATGCTACAGGAATATTTACAGAAAAATAACATCAAAAACCTACATATACAAGAAGGAAAAGGAACAATTTACGTCTGTTTACGCAACGAGTATAATTACAGACGAATATTACGCACACCACCCTATCCATTGAATAGCTTGGCCGTGCTCAACTCGAACATTTTAAGTAATGTAATCATATGTCAGATCTGGTACTTCCTGCAATTTACCACCGGCGAGTACATAACATACCATTACCTTCTTGCTCATGCGAACCGGGTGTATCATTGTTATTAAATATTAAATGGAAATCATAGTAAATACGTTAAAAGTATACGTAACGACGTTACAAATGCGGTAAACTGCTGCATGTGCAAAGTGTAGCTGGATCAACGGTGCATGACAATGCGTAAGGGGATATAACCGTTTGGATTGTTGCTTACTGGACTTCGTACTTTTGAAAATAATTGATTTTTCAACGTAATGAAAAGAGGGGTAGTTAAAAATCTGTTTTTTTAATATGGTGAGCAACTTATGTATTCAAGTTAGTTACTGGACTACAAAATGTATTACACCTTTTACCGAATATATTTAAAATAATGATAATTTAGAACCTTCTATCTCAATTTATTCAAAATAGCTTCAAAAATTCCTTTTCTTCATAGTGTGTATCAAACAGATTTTAGTTCATTGCTATTGTGCTACTTGTTATTGGCATACGTATACTTATTTGCTAATATTGCTCAGAGAGTTTCAATAGCGTTCACTGAGTGGGCGTACCATTATAATAACTCGTTTTCCTTTTTGATAAATCAATTCGTATTCTGTGCAAATGAAACCCTGGTTACCAGATATAATGAATTACTGAATATTATATTGAATTTAATGTTATATATGCTTGCTTGCAATATATTTTAATTTGCGTACTTACTTATTTGAGTTCTCTAGTTGTATTTGTATGCTTGCATGTTTACTTATTTCGTTTACTGTACTGTATATACCTTGTAACGATATCTTAGAGCTCAGAATGTACTTTGCGTAGTAAATTGTTTGACTAGGGTTTTTGCTTGGTAAACAAAAAAAATTAAATGAATAAAGTAAGGAAAGATAGAATAATTTAAATCAAAAAATAACAACATATTAACTAATTAGGGAACATTACTTACATCGGAGAGTGATTTCGACAAATGCCTAACCTAATCCCTAGCTAGTTAAATTTTTGAAAATTAAATTAATAAATAATTTCAACACGGAATAAGTAATTTTCTTCTTTCCTACTAACACACGCAATTTTATGTAGATCGGTGTATATTCGATCTCCACATTAGGACGCTGACGACGGAAGGCCCATGGTTATACTGGAGTTATAATAATATACACCTCCACAAAAAAATAAACGTACGACACTCAACTGTATTTTTCCTTCAGCTCCTCCAAGCTCACCGAAGCTCTGAAATGCATAAATGATGACCTGCATAATCTAACAGTGTACTGTGACCACCTACAGTTAACACTTAACGCTAACAAAGCACAACTCATTACTTTTGGTCCAACAAATCCTAGACTTAGAATCTTGCCCAATCTGGACATTTATATTGTTGGCTGCGAGATTGCTCTCTTGGAGTGTGTAAAGAGCTTGCGTTTGTATAACGATCCTTCTCTCCGCTTTCATCAGAATACACCGGACATCATAAGGAAGGCCGCCATAGCATTAAAATCAATTTTTATATATAGAAGGTTCTTCGATAGGGCGACAATATCCATGGTTTGTAAGACTATTGTTTTGTCTAACTTTAATTATGCAGATGCTGTATACAGTGACTGCATTACGGGTCGGGACTGTCAGAGAATACAGCGTCTTCAGAATGTCTGTGTTCGCTTCGTTTACGGCATGCGCGATAGATGGGGCGTTACGCAGAAAATCAGAGATTTAAATATTCTAAATATGTATTACACGCGCATGCTTCATAGTGCAATGCTCTTTATTACTATTATTATTCGTAAATGCCCACTGTATTTGTACAATAAGGTAAGATTCAGATATCAGACACATTCGCGTGGCGTTCGTCATGGTCACTTTCTGTCTGTCCCCAAGCACAGATGTGAGGTGTACAAACATAGTTTCAGCTATAGTATATGCAAGATTTTAAATACCTACATCTTATCTTTTATTCCATTAGATACCCTGATCAAGGAAGTAAGGAACCACCTATAACACCACTTACTAACAATTCAACATCAGTGATTTTGTATACCTATCCAAACCGCGCCTGCATAAGCAATCACATTAGTTATCATTGTATTGTATTGTTTTTTTAGTTTTAATTTTTTGTTTTTTATTTTATGTTAACGAAGGCTAAAGGTAGAATGCCGTATAGCTTCTTATGTAGAGATAGGCGATCTTTTTGGCATATAGCTTAATTATTATTGTTTTGTTTTGGTTCACTATTGCCAATAAATTCTATTCTATTCTATATACAGAATCAGCGGTGTTTCTTCCTATTTTCGGGCGTTATACGGTAGAGACCTTAACCATTACAACTTGTATATAATTCCTGAGGTATGTTCCTCTAAATAATTGCCGATATTCGTTTAAAATAAGAAGCGCACAAGCTGTGTTGATGCTCTGTGCTAGCTATCTATGCGGTCTGTGAATTGTTTGACGTGTCGTTTGGCGATCACGTTCAAACATCACTACCAAATTCTGATCTTAGCTGACAAATGCCTTCGATAGGTCATCGCGGCAGCGAAAACATTTTCTATGCGTTTTCAGAGATGGAGAGGCGAATTTGTGTATGGCCGTGTGTGAAATATATTTGTGAGGGAGAGATGAGATTTTACATTAATTATACGGAGCTTTGTGATATAAACTGTTGATAGATTAGTTTCATGTTTCTCTTTTCGTCTTATTTAAGAGACTCTTTTATGCAAAAGAAAGGGAATCTTTCTAAATAATTAGGATGAAAGGGAATTTTGGGATATGAATTGAAATGTAGAGTATATCACGAAAAAACTGTAATCTACGATTACATAAAGAAATTTATCAATTTAGCCCGAAGTTAAAATGCTAGCCGATTCCAGAGGGAATCCAACAATACATTCTCTTTCATTGTTAAGCTTCCAATTGATTTATTGGACTGATTGCCGGTGAACTGCTTGGTAGGTTTCGTAAATTAAACTCAGAGTCTGTTTAATACATGTATTAAAGAATTCATAAGAAAGAAGTACAATTCTGTGTACGTTTACATAACATAAAAAATAAATAATGCGTTGTTATCACCAGTCTGTACATAAGTATATGTATATGCTTGAATATGTACGCTTTCGTTAGAGATTTTATACTATAAATTTAATTTGATGTTTGATACTGTTTGCTTAATGATTGCTATACGCTTTGAACACATACGTGTGTGTTTGTATTAGGAACCCAATAATACTTTTTGTTTAATAGCTGGAAGACCCAGAAGGGTGACTGTGGCGATTAATAGTCGGTCAACGTCTGTCGTAAGTACGACCCAGCTCTCAACTACCCAAGGCTTCCTTATAGTTGCTTGCCTATGCTTTCGTAGGTTTTGCTTTCCGCATCAAGGTACGTTTAATATGAGTCCGTAGACTTTGCTTTTATTTACTATGTCTACGCTTTCGTAGGCTAGGCTTCGTATCAATGTGCGTATGAGCCCGTAGACGATACATGACTTGCTCCTTTGCCATAGTCCCTTCACTATAGGGAGAGAACCTTAAATCACCAATCGTGCTAAAAGGATGACTATGTATATATTAGCCGTCGAATGCGTGCGGAGCATCCCGAGCTCGAGCGTGCCTCAAGTTCGGCGCAGTCGATGAATGAGCGTCGACAGATCGGCAGTCATACTGTTGCGGGTCTCCCTACGTGGACGTTGTTATAGCAACTGATTACGTACTCGACATGCTGCGTAAAGCGCTGAGCTAATTTCTGCAGCAACAGCGCGCTAATGTAGTATATTATTTTAAAATGCTTCTTAAGCGAATTGTTTTCTGTTAATGTATTTTTGTTAGCATATATATACAGGTCGAAATAGATTCATAATGTTATATAGATAAATGTACAATATAAGAATATAACAAATAACACATTAAAACATTGAACTAAAAGATACATAAATATAAAAAACGAAACATCCTTGATGATTTAGAGTTCGTAGCATTGGCAATACTATTAGATTTAAGGGGACTATTAATAAGAAAGAAAAGCTGATGGAAAAGGTAAGTAGATAAATATAATAAAAATTAGACATGTTTTCGAGGAGAGCAGAACAATTCCATCTTAGCATACATGTTAGTTTTGCCGTGGAATTGAATTTGATTCGTTTTGTAATAAAGATTGTTATTATTATGTATGTGCTTGGAAAATGTGTAAAATGCTTATGGTTGATAGAAAGTGGTTGTCTTTATATAACAAAGAGAAATGGCAAATAAACAGTTGATATAAGAAAAATATGTAAATAAACGCGACACAAATAATAACACTCAACTCAAATTGTTCTCTATCGCTGTAACAACCGACAATATCACCTATGAGTAAGCGAGATGTATTTAAGTGTTATTTTTGTAACTGAAAAGGGATAGAGACACCCTACAAAAGTCTGTATTTTATCTAAGGTGTGAATGAACTATACACTTTTTAACTAAGTTGTGGAGATCACTTAAACCGATTGTAACTGAACAAAAAAAGAAAACAATTTAATCGATCTGACGGCGCGTTTTACAACCCGACGCGATTCGAAATTAAAAGCAAAGTTTGCGGGCGACAATAGCCCGCCGTCATCATACATCGTATCGGAGGCGAAATCGTTATAAATATAGAGAGAGGATCGCAGCGAGCTACGGATGCGCGTTTTATTATCGCAGGAAGCGAGCAATAGATAATGCTATTAGCATTCATCGGGTTTATGGGCCGTGCATAAAAGTTTCCGCAACCGGGGAAATATATGCGCGCGTATACGGTACCGTCGCGAACGGCGAACGGGTGAGAGACGGAGACGGAACCGAGAGGCGCTTTGGCTGGCGTCCGACGATGGATCGACGGCCCAGTCGAGATCGACGATGAAGCGGTTATATGCATTTATTCCCATTGTATGACGCGAATGCGGCGGTGAATCCTGCAATCTACCATTACCAGCGCTACGCTCTGTTTGCGTACGTTAAAATCGGCGGTGTATGTACAGGCTGTTTATTGTAACATTGGTTACAATATGAAGGCGCGTTTTGCGGTAATAATAAACACATTGGTGAACTATTTTTATACAGAGCCGTGCCGATGTCTCCCTCCTCTCTTTCTTTCTCTTACTCTTTATTTCACCTTTTTCACCCCCTTTTTTGTACTTTTTCCTTTTTTCTCTTTTTATTTCTTTTTTTCTCTTGCTGTTATTTCAGTATTTTATATATCACGGTCCAATTCCGGAAATAGTTCGCTTATTAAGGCTCACAAAAGAATGAATAGGTCCTCTTCCAATGGAAATGTATTGTAATGATATGAAATATTGTCTAT
Source organism: Trypoxylus dichotomus (assembly GCA_023509865.1). NCBI lineage: Eukaryota > Metazoa > Arthropoda > Insecta > Coleoptera > Scarabaeidae > Trypoxylus > Trypoxylus dichotomus. The sequence goes on from CM042081.1 coordinate 29,768,261, forward strand.
TAATTATCAATGAATTTTTCTAAATTTTACTAGGTTACCTATTCCAGATATTTTCTCGTCACTGTTTGGTGCACGCCGTTATTTTTTTATTGTGGTTGATGTTAGAAGTTGGAGGCAAAGTACCGTTAGTACTCCCTCTTTATGAATTTTTAGCACAGGTATTCAATCTGTACAGGTTTCTTTCTAAAGTTTTACAGATATCTAATTTGGGTATTCTTTATTAACTTATTATCCACAAATTTCTGGTTAAAAAAAGAGTTTTAGCGTAATGCTTTATTGATAATAATGTAAATGCAATAATAATATTATAGCAAATTATACAAGCTCAACTACTACAATTCACATAGATAACTCTTCTTCTTCTAGTATCTAATTCCTCATCCATCCGGGTAGACTTCGCTCGCGAGTTTCAACATCTTGCCGCGTTAGAGAGTCCCTTCAACAACACTTGCAGAGGAGACGTAAACTTTACTATCGTTTATTATATATATGTATATAAACCTGAGATTTTCCACCACAGTATATATGATACTAGGGTTTAACAAGAACTTTTATCGTGGAAAACGTTGACGAGATGACCTTTTGGTAACTATTAAAGTTAAATTACGTATTTGGGATCTTCTCCACGCAGAAATTTCTACGCCTTAGCGATTATTCCGTTGTGAACTGCAAATTATCAAAATTTTAAGAGAATCAGTGAGATATAAATATTCTTAAATTTTAAACTACAAAGTAGGTATGACTCGCGAAGTAGAAATATATCGCGAATTCTGGGAGTTGTTGAGAGAATTTAACGACCTACAAAATTTTAACTATAAAACTTTTAACAATAAACATCTTACATTCAGAAACAATCACAGACCATAGAACAATCAAACTTTTCAAAAGCATACAATAATCATTCTCATAGAGGTAAGTCACATCGGCGTATAATTTTATAGCAAATAAATAATTATAATACATTCCACGTCCAAAAATACACACATATACAACCGAAGAATAGTAAAATAAAGAAATCCTTGCCCCGCTAATTTGAACGGAATACAAATTGTACAAGCAGATGGTTGTTTTGATGGCCATTTTCTGAACCCTGCGCCTTCTGGCCAGGTTCAGTGGACCCAAAAGGATTTTCAAGAGTTTTTATAGCTTACGGTACAGTTAATATATTCGTATGCACAGAATTTTTAAGCAGCTTTATAGTTTTTGCGAAAAGGAATTTTTCTGGGATCGAGAGCTCGATTTGTTTTTTCGAATTTCGTATTCAACTTCGCTTTACCACTAAGCTAATAGGGGTGACAGAAATTACTGTGCTAAACTTATATTTAAGCTACAATTTTCAGGGCTGCTCTGAAGGCGACAGTAGATATACTGTCGAAACGTCGGACTACATATGTTCAACAAACGATGGAAATAGCCCAAACAACAACTCTAATGACGATGACAATGTTTTACTACGAATTTCTTTTTTTAAATGGAGATTATATATATATATATATATATATATATATATATATTTATTGTTGTTTGGGCTATTTCCTTCGCTTGTTGAACATATGTAGTTCGACGTCTCGACAGTATATCTACTGCCGTCTTGTAAATTGTAGCATAAGTTTGACATAGTAATTTCTGTCACCCTTATTAGCTTAGAGGTAAAGTCAAGTGGAATACGAAATTCGGGAAAAAACAAATTGAGTTCTCGATCCCCATACAAGACAAGTTTTATTAATAAAAAAATACGGAAGACAAATACGAGAGACAAAAACATCGAACGACTGATAAATCTGGCAAGTACAGTCATTCTCAGGGCTACCCTGAATACCACAGCAGATATACAGCCTAAACGTCGGACTACGTAAGTTCAATAAACTATGAAAATAGCCCAAAGAACTCTAATTATGATAATCTATCGTCAACAATGTCACGTCAAGAATTATCATCGTCATCAGTCTGTCAGGCAAATTGCTCGTTCCTTCCAAGCAAAATTTGAAAAACTATTGGTTATGGAACTGTACGCCGCATAATTAAACATTTTGAAATACATGATTGTTTGTACTCATGTCGTCATAAAAAGACTAATACAACAAAATGAGGACAAGGATATTTTAATTGCAGTAGAAGAAGGGTCGTCTATATCTAGCAGAGAAATTGCAAAGCAACTGAATGTTCCGCATAATACGGTCTACAGAGTTTTAAAGAAAAATAAATATTGATCCTATAACTTGAACTAACCAAATGAAATATTCCCTAACGACAAATATGATAGATTTGATTTTTGTGAAGCTGTAATCGAACGTTGCATCAATTACGAAAACTTTATAAAAAACATTTTATTCTCTTTTGTGTTGTTACACAAAAGAGAATAAAACGTTATACGCTGTTACTGTTATACGCTATTCGTATAAAAAAAATCGAAAGATAACATAACGCTCGCACTCAACATTCCCTAAAGATGAATATGTGGGCAGGTCTTTTAGGAGACCATATAATTGGCCCCTATTTAATTGAAGGAAATTTAAACGCGGAAGGATATTTAAATCTTTTAGAAAACGCTGTGTTACAGTATATAAGAAGCCTTCAAAAGGTCGTAGTGCATCATGTTTGGTTTCAGCAAGACGGCTGTCTGGCTCTTAATGCAGTTATCATACGAAGATACTTACAGGATATTTTAGATAATCCGCTGATCACCGGGTGGAGTGGCATTCTCTGGCCTTTTAAGTTATTCGATCTAGCCCCAAGTGATTTAGAGTTCATTCTATTGAAGAGTTACGTAAAAAGATTATAGATTGCATGCGAACATACAGCTTAAGCATTGTCCAATATCCGTAGAAATGTTGTCGATAGGTGGAGGTCATTTTGAGAATTTATTATCCTAAGTTTCCATTAATCCTAGTTTTGCATAGAATCTTGTTTTTTTTTTATAATTTAAGCAATATATCTGACTTCTTTTTCTCAAGGCAGTTCATATTATCATTGGAGGTGTTTTTATTTTTGAAAGGAGCATATTTAGTATTATTTCCTTTATTACTGAAAGCAATTTTTTATGTTTAAAAGTGATTGTATTCGGTTTTATTTCTCTGGTCTACTTGAGAGAGAACTGAGCGCGTCTGTGGTGTATCGCTTACGCGTTCAGATAACATCGACTGAATTATGTGTGGAATTGCCTCTCGTACTTGTGTTGTAGTTGTTTTGATAGTCGAAATGTCTTTAAAAAACATCGTTTCAACTCCAATTTCAATTTAGGGAATAGAAATAATATTTGCCTGCTGGAATGAATTCTCTGTGGACAATTCCTTTGCTATTGAAGAATGTAATGAACATTCTTTCGATTTTTGATAGAAATTTCTGTTTTTCTTGTGGTGAATTTTTCGACTTCCATTCCGCACATTGACACTTGGTCTTTGGGTCGTATTAAATTGTTACGGGTTGTCACCCGTAACAATTGATTTTAGGAAATTTGGATCATTTTTGGCGGTTGTAACGATTTCCGTGGAATGAATGATATGTACCCGTTTTTGATCATTCGTCAAAATGTGTGGAATAAATTTGGTATAGACCTTTCTTTTGCCCAAATCCTCGTGGAGAATGATTCGGATCGTTTCTTTCCCGATGTTGAAATCCATTTCCATGATTTCCAGCGAAGCATTGCGATCATTTTCAATAAAAATCACGTACTTTTTCGATCATATCTGGTTTCCGAGCTGAAATTGGCCTTCCTTCACGATTTTCAATTTTTAATCTCTGTTGGGACGCAACCGATCAATTATTGTATTTCTGGTTTATCGTATTTCACATACATGTTTCATTCATGTACGTTTTAATGTATCTATTGTTATTGCAGTGAAATATTTTATGATCATCAAATATTTTTAGAATTAGTATCTTATTAACGTTAGGTATAAATTTCAGACTTAATGGAAATCCCGGCAATGTCCCTATTTAGCTAAATAGAGACATTGCTTCTTATTAATCACTAGCAAATTATTTCCTGATTCTAATTTAGGATATTATTGCTGCGCTTTATAATTATGACCCCGGCATTATCGATAATTACCTATAATGTTCATTACTGCAAGGGCACTCAGGTAATTCTGTAATTACCGATAAGACAAACCGAGGTCTCTTCTGATCACATATCGTATAATATATGTATTAGTAGAGAAGAAGACATAGCTCCTAGAGAATCTAATATCAGTCGTCATATTAGACACAAATAGATACAAGTACAACTGCTTGTAGTATGCATGTCAAAATAAACGGTACGTAGTGTTTTTTATTTCGAAGGTGTAACTAAGTGCAGTTACTGGTCCTTCGAGAACAAGAGACGAGTCTCCGGAAATTACTTTGGAACCGTCAAGAAGATCAGCAGATCGTACAATCTCTCTTTGGCTTCCAAAGAACGTTTATGCCACAGAAAAACATTTGCTCTACTCAAACAATCATCGCCATACACTTATTGTATCAATCGGAATGTTTCTGATGCACTTTTACCAAGTTTTGCGTGAAATTTCTATGTTAGTATTTCAGCAACGACACCAAAGTTGTTTTGTCACAACTTTTGCTATTTATCGACCGATTGAAGTAAGGTTGGTATTATCGGAAAGAAGTTACTCAGATATAGTTCGAGTCTCGGAACTTATTTGTCGCACTGTGTATATATATTTAGGTAATTTCCTTACTGTAAAATAATATATTATAGCGTGAAAACTTTGAATCGAAAAAAATCGGTAGATAACTGCCTGAGATTTTCTGCCACAATACGATCATATACATAGAAACTCCGGATCACTACAAACCAGACACTTTTGAGGAAGATCACGACAATATAATAGAAACACACAACAGTACACTGTAGAAAACTCGGCTGTGGAAATCTGAAGACCAGACTGTACTACATATAAAAAGGCATTGTCTTTTAAAGTCTTTAAAATTTATTTCTCAAGGTCACAGAATTTCCCTTACGAGGTCGCCATCTAATTCAGATTTGAGGTATCACTTTCAAGACCTTAATAATATCGCGCCGTTTGGATATCATATCTATCAGCGCCGAACACCTTAATTCGAACTAATAACGTCGAACTTGTCGATTCAATTAGCCGTCTGCAAGTTACGATATCGTCGCTTCGTAACTAATCTGCAACCAGCCCTCGATCTATTGAAATTCGCGCTAACTAATCAGACAAAGCGCGGGATCCTTTACGATCGAACCCTTACCATTCGATATCCATCGATATCCACACCTGGAGACACCTCCCGAATCCGTCGCAGAACTTCGGCCGACACGTCAGTCCTCTTCTAATTGAATCGGGAACAATAATCCGGAAACTACGCGGTAATTAATATATAAAAGGCGTCCTCGCCTTGCCTCCGGTATGCACATCAAGCTTACACGCCCGGGCTGTATAGGCGACCGATTGGGAGCGGCGAGAAGAAGCGGTAGGTATTGAGTTAATTAGTCGTCTATAGGGTCTCTAATATACGCGCAACCCCGGGGGACCTCTCGCCGATATTCCAAAGCGGGAGTTAGTTAATTAACTTCGGTGAGAAATTTCCGTCTTTATCTGGCCTCGTTGGTGGGATAGGGAAGAGCTATTAGCGTATCTTCGTCGTACTCAATGGATATCATGGAGAAGGTTGAAGTGATCGAACCCCGATTGAATATTTGTGGCGATAACTCAATTAAAAATTATACTATTCGGATCTGGTAGAGATAGATTTGGATTTTGCATATTATGAAAGAAAAAACATGTCTGTGTGAAGGGGATGAAAAGAAGTTAGCCGTCGATTCATTCCATATAGATGGCATTTTTGTAGCCCGAAGAAGAGCATTTTTTAAACGTATTTCTTCAATTCATTTGAAATCGCACTCTGCATACTTGATATTATTCTACGGGATCTGAAACAAATGTAAAAATAGTCTCAATTATGACAAATTCTTAAAGAGATTCTTTACAAAAAATCAAACTAGCTGAACATGTGTTAAAATTTGTACGAGGTAGGCGCCATAAATTCTCGGGCTGTCAGGCTTATACAGGTTCAAGCGTGTTTAAACTCCGTCATGGCATGCATACACATACTGTAGGTCTACGCTATAAATATGACGGTTCGAAGAGTAGTAGTTATTAGTAGCTAGCCAACCAACATCTTTAAAGTTGCCATCCGCGAATGTGGGTTTCAAGAATTGGAACAGCCACCATATAGTCCGGATATAGCTCCTCGTCGTGGTTTTAAGGACGACAGTGAGTTGCAATCAGAATATTTTGACGGAAAAACTTGAGACTATTTTTACAAGGGTATCGGAATTATTAATTAGTCGTTGCAATAAATGTATAGAAGTTAATGGAGATTACATAGAAAAATAAAATTTCTTATGTTGTTCTAAGTTTCTTTTTAGCATACAAGAAATTGCCAAAAAAATGAAATAAGAAAGTGTGAAGTTAGAGCCCCTTTTTTCGAAAATTGCAATTCCGACGATTGCTTCAGGTTGCTCTATATTGATCCAATATATTTAAAAAAAGTTAAAACCGACCGAAAAAAAAATTGAAAAAAAGATAAAGTACGTCTTTAATTCAAAAGATATGGCTAAAATACCAAATCCTCTTAATCCCCCTTTTGCGAAAATCGAAATTGCGAGAGCTGCTCCAGATTATTCTAGTTGTTCTAGAATTTCAGATCTGTGTTTCTAGTCAATAAAAAAAAAACAAATAAGTGTGAAGTTAGCTCCCTTTTTTTTTTTGAAAATTGAAATTCTGACGATTGTTCCAGGTTGTTCTAGGTTTGTTCTACTTTATTCCGAAACATGTCAAAAAAAGAATATGTCAAAATCGGCCGAAAACGTCAAGGAAAAAGCTACTTCTTTATCTAAGTTCTGGGTTGTTCTAGTTGTGCATAATCGCAAGTACATCAGCCAACTTCTAACGTGAAACAATGAAGAAAAAATACAGAACTATCCACAATTAACAACTCTGAACGAATCAAAAAAGAATATACATGGCGATTATCACTGAGAAATGTTGTCTCGCGTTTAGCAGAATGCCAGCAAAACAACAAAGCACCTTTGGAAGATAAAGTTTTTAAGAAATAAATTCTCAAAGCTTGTATTTTAATAAAAAATAAACATTTATTCATTAGGCGTGCCCATTATTTTATTATTGGAACCCCTTGTATAAAAGATACGGCATTGACATTCTGGAATAATGTTTGAAACAACTATAATAAGCTGAAATAACTCTCAGGATTTCAATTTTCGAAAGAAGTGTGTATAACTTCTTCCTTACCAGTGTCGTTTTTTGGCGATTTCTTTCTGTGAAAGGTGCAGCTCTGAAATTCTTGAACAACCTAGAGCAGCAGTCAGAATTTCGATTTTCAAAAAATGAGGGAGCCTATGTGGAGTTTCTTTTTCGGCTATAGCCTTGGTCTGTAAAAGAAGCGCCTATGAAACTTTGGAGCAGGGTTTACTCGTAGAACAATTAGAAGTACTGCCAAAATTTAGGTTTTAAAAAAATATTTAGAACAACTAGAACAACCTGGAACAGCGCTCATTTTTCCAGAAACGGGAGAAGCTGCTTAAAAATGTTTTTGTTTCCATTTTTGGCCGATTTTGACCTTTCTTGAGATACTTTGGAGCAGTTCACAGCAAACTTATGAGAACCTAGAACAACCGCCACAATTTCCATTTCTGAAAAGAAGGGAGATAACTTCACACAGGTTCGTTTAACCTTTTATCCTTCATCGTAGTTTTATTAGTTATGATGCAAACATGAGAGTCTGAACTAAAATTTGTTATTAAATATTTCTTCTATCGGAGCTTTAAAAAGACTCAGATCAAAAATGAACTGGGTGTTTACCTGGTTTATAAATCAACTCTATCATTCTTTGTTGTCTGGGTAGATATAATGAAAGTGCAGGTTTATAATCTACATCTATACTAATTTGTTTACCAACGCTAAAGTATATAGCTAATAATTCCTTTTTAATTTGAGCATATTGCATTTCATTGTTTGACATTATCTTTGAAGCTGACGCAGAAAATTTGTTATTTTGCACTGAAATAGTATCAAGACAAATTTTGATGTATCTGCTGATAGAGGAGTTGGTTTATTTGAATCTAAATATTAAAAAACTTTCTGATTTGCAATCATTTGCTTTTTAATTTTATTCCGCAAAAGGTGTTTGTTACACATTGCCTCGTATAAAGATATTACACTAGGGTGACAGAATAAAATAGACACCAGGTAAAGCGGTATAAATATGTAAACAGCTAAATTCTAAAAACGAATTAAGAACTTTCTATTGTCATTAGGGTAGGGGTAGATGTATCGGACGGAATTCGTCATAGTTTAGTATCGTTACAACTATGCCTCGCTTACAAGGTTCGAGTGATATTAGCGACTTCACCCGGGGTCGCATCGTTGGCCAGAGTGAACGCTGCGCTTCGCAACGTGAAATAAGTAAATTTTTAAATATTCCGTTGTCCACAGTTAACCGTGTGATTACACAATTTAAACGCAAGGAAAAAAACAACAGTGGAGCCAAGACCAGGTCGTGCCGGACCTTCTGAAAGAAGTAAGAGGGTGCTTGTGCGCGAAGTGTTAAGAGAACCGCGAAAAAGTACAGCTGAGCTTGCGGCAACTTCACAGAAAAGTCAGCGTACCGTTCTGCGATACCGCCACAGTATGGGGATGTATAAAAGGGTGGCAAAGAAAAAACCTATCCTTACGGCGTTTCAAAAACGGCGCCGAATGGCTTGGGCAATCGAAATGCGAACGAAGCCCGAAGAGTTTTGGCGGTCTGTTATTTTTTCAGACGAAAGCAGATACTGCCAATTCAGTGATAGTGATCGTACGTGGGTATGGAGACGTTCGTCACAGCAACTGGACGACAATTTTTTTGCATCAGACGGTGAAATACGGCGGTGTAATTAGTAATCTGCGAAGGAAATATAAATGCGGCAAAATATATCCAAATATTAACAGAAGGACTACTACCGATATTCGATATTTAATTAGTAGGTGTCTATTTTATTCTGTCACCCTAGTGAATTTTGTTTAATAGTTTCTTTTAGTGGATAGAGTCCTAAAAATCTCTGAATATCGTTTTTAGTTTGTGCTTCTAGCATATTAATAATAACTTTGATTTTTTCATTATCGTATTCCATAACTTTATAGTCGAAAGAGACAAATTCTTTAAATTTGCATTTGTTTAAGTTAATTTATATATTTTCTCGTTGGGAAAAGTGCATCGGTAAATGTATTCGTGGACCATGATCAATGTCTGGTGACTACAGAGAATTACTAGCATTTATTCGCAGTAAAACACCGCATGCTATACGGACACATTGCATCATCCATAGGGAAGAACTTACATCTAAATCGATAAGGTCTTAACTGATTTTGATATTAGAACGTATCGTAGACGCACTAAACTACATACATAAAAGGTAAGCCATTGAAAGCCACAGTTTTCAAAACGTTACGCATCAAGAAATTCATGCTTTTCTAGTGTGATGAAAAGTGCGGATACTTTGCCTAGCCCGCCTTTTTGCTAAAACTACCTCATTTATCCGATATATTTGACAAGTTGAATGCTTTGAATCTGTCTCTGCAAGTCTGAAACACGTACAATTTGAAACTTTTGTCTAAGGCTACGGTGTTTAAAAGAAAGCTGCAACTCTGGATAAGAGAAATCAATGAGAATGACGCTCAACATTCCTTCTTGAATTGCACAAATACATGGCCTGTAATAAAACCACTGCTTCAGAACATTTCCTGCTTCTTTTAAAGGAACACCTCTCAAAGCTCTGATATTCTGAAAAAAACAACGTTAAAACATTTGAATGTATCAAATATCCTTTCTGTGCTCAAGTCCCACCAGAATTTATTTCGTAGGAAGAAGGAAGTCTAATTGGACTCTTTTACGGTAACAGTCTGAATACAAAACATGCTTCTTCTGATTTAGTAGAGTTTTGGATACCAAATTAAAACTGAATGCCTAATTCTGAGTTCAATTTATGTGAAGCCGGATTTTCGCTTGCAGGTGTAATAGAAACCAAATATCGCTCAAAAATCAATGTGGAGTGAGAAATGAGAACGGTACTGTCAAACCTTACTTCGCGTTTTGAAAAAGTGTGTGGTGATTTGTGAGCTCACCCGTGAAATTAACTTAGTTGTCATTTCCATTTTAATATTTTAGTGTGACTGTACTTGTGATTCAAATTTAATAAATGTGAGCTTCACTTTGTGAGGTTTGTCTTAAGAGTTGTTTTCCTTTCTGTGCCTGGCTTATCTCATTGTACATATATTTTTACAAGTGGATCGGGACAAACTACTAAACCTGTAAGTGTGCCATGGACTAACGCGATCGGAAACGCGTGTTTTAATTATGGATGGAATTTTTATGAAAATTCACAACTTATAGTTTCTGTAGTTATAGTGCTAGGGAATAATACACAATTCCATGTATCAAATCTGATCTTACATTTCCCCTCCACCGCTATCCTCATTCCAAACCCTTTTTTGACCCTTACCGTCAATTCCTCCAGCTCCTACAACCTTACCCTCGCCGCCAATTTCAGATTCCCCCGTCTTAAAAGGTTGTAAACTTCTACGGACCGACGAACGCTTAATCTATCTGCTTGAGCAGTCGCCTTTTTTTTCTCCTTCCGAAAAAGGAGCGGGCAAAGGAGATGGAAACGTAATTTGTTAAAACGCCATCCGACGCAAACTTTTTAAAACACTAGTTAGGAGTTTTTAAATTTGTCAACCCCACGCGCCTTTAAGGTTCTTTTTTTTCGTAATTCCTTCGGCGCTTGCGACGAAGGGGCTTTCCGCGGCGACCCTTTTTTACAAATCGCCCTTCAGCTCCCCACACCTCCGACTTTCCGATGAAATCGAATTGCTTTACATCTGTCGAGGAATGAAATGAAAGTTTTTCACAGTTTGCCCCTCTACGATGTAACTGCGAGGATGTTTCTCCTTTTTTCTTTCGTTTTAAATCGGTTGAAAGCTTACCAGATTTTCAAGCAAGTTGAAAATCGATTAGAATGAGGAAGTCTGGTCTTTTTCCAGAGATACTGGGTGTCCCAAAATTCTTTAAATTGTTTTGTTCACTGCCCGAACATAATCCTTAAGTGGGGAGTATGGCAATCGCTATCTCAGTCGCTATGCGGCGTTTTGTGTGCGCGAGTTTTACAAAAACTCCTCAGATGAGAATTTTTACCTTAATGACCATGTAAACAAGCGTAGCTGCTGTTATTGGAGTTCAACAAATCCAAAATAGGAGCATGAGTGGCTACTTCACTTGCCAATAGTTACTGTTTAGGCTGTAATGGTGGTGCAAGGAATTATCAATTGGTACTTTTTTGAAGATGACAGAGGTCGTACAGTAACTGTAAATTTGAATGGATTAAAACAGAATATTCGAAGAGAAATGAAACGGAGAATGTGTATCGAGTAATTTTGTTTAAATCAATGTTGAAAGTGTATCTTGCGGTTATTCAATTTTTTGTCGGGTTTCTTTTTCAGTCAGGTAAAATAATAAATTTCATTACTCTGCATATCTTCCTTTGTTTTGCGACACGTTTCGAGGTCGTGCTACCCCTTCTTCAAAGCATTAGTTGGAATTGAACCGAGAACATTTGCGCGCAATAATTTCCGAAAACAATTATCTCAAGAAGAATGTCTCGCTGAGTTGGTTTCTGTTTGCAGAAATGAAGCATCACATCAGCCAACAATTTCTCGTTGGAATGGAGAATTCAAACGTAGATGGACTTGCCTTAGGGACGTGTCAAAAAAACTAGACTGCTTCAAATTCTAAGAACGTGTACAGCAACGTTAGTGGTGATTAATCTTGGATTTACTCATACGAGCCAGGAAATAAACGCCAATCGTCTGCTTGGATCTTCCAAAAAGAAAAGCCGACAAAAGTCATCCGTTCTCGAAGTGTCCCTAAAAAGATGGATGCTCGAAAGCAGGTCATATAGCAACAGTTCCTCTACAAGATCAAAGAACTGTTACTGCCGATTGGTATACAACCATTTGTTTGCCGCAAATCACCGGTGAGATTTGAAAAACCAACTCCGAAAGATGAATGATCCTTTACCAAGACAATGCAAGTTCGGATACAGTACACAAGACAGTTAACAAAACGTCGAATTGTTACACTATCTCTCCCATACTCCGGACGTAAGTTCCAACGATTTATTTACCTTTCCGAAAATCAAGAATACAACAGAACAGGTCAGGGCCTCCAGTCGTCAGAAGGAGCAGTCGATGTCTTTAAAAAAGCAATTTTGACTGTACAAACAAAAACGAGTGAAATAACTGTTTCCAGAGTTGGTTCGAGTGCACGCAAACGTGCATGAATCTCCGTGGAGATCGAAAAACAATAAAGTCTTTCAAACCTATCTCTAAAACTTGAAAGGCAACCCTCCACGCCTCGATGGAAATAACCTTTCTTCTCAGTATTATTTTGATTTGTTTTTTTGCCAACTAACTCAACGCTTCTGTTAGTATCTCTGGATATATCATATTTTTCGTTCTTTTGAACCGAAAGTTTCAAAATTCTAAAATGTCTGTGTTTTTTAATTTTTAATAGGAATAGAGATTTAGAACATATTTCTTGCAGTACTACAACATTTGTAGTAAGTAAGTTTTCATTTACAATTATACTTGACTTTAAAAATTGAAACGAATTTATCACAGTTTTTCACTTGATTCAAGTGAATTCAATAATACGATGTAAATATATACCAGAAAATAATGCGTTTTTCCTAAAAGTATATGCAATATGGTTCGTTCTCCTTCAAAAAATATTTTTGATCTATATTGACGTGTTCTTTTGTTCGTTTGTATCACTGTTCCTTTTTTGTGTTAGTTTTGCTTCATCTTCCCTAAGTAAAGCATAATTACTATGATATTTTTCTAACTTTTCTGTAGCTGATTTTAGACGGTTAGAAGTCTGGAGCAAATCTATTTGCCGTGATTGTAGCAACTCTGAGGATATTTTCATTTCTGCAAAAATTTTTGAAGAAATTTGATTTGACGAAGATGATTTAAAAGTTTTCCAAATTTCTAGATCTCATGACTTCATCTCGCTCCCCAATGTCTGCAAAAAATACTTCAATTTCTTAGATACGTGTAGCTGAATCATTAATTGGTAAATTCAGGTTGTGTGCTGTGTAATGACGATAAATGGCTATTTTGTACAAATGAGTAACAACTCATAACGTATCTTTCACGTCAACATTTTTTGTATCAGATTCCAACTAATCTGATAAATTACAATTTCCTTGTAGCAACGTTTTAAAATTTTCCGAAAAAATGTCAGTCCGGCTAGGATTTGAACCTACGCTCCCTTCCCTATCGAGAAACGTTATACTACTAGACCACGGGACTGTGAAAGTTTAAATGAATTTCAATACCTAGATCTAATATTTGTGGATAGACAATTTTAGAAATCCTACTTTCTTAATATCTAATTATCAAACTTATTTCATCGACTTTTGAAAGCTATGTTTGTGTTTAAACTAAAAAGTGGACTTTTATTTTAATTTTCAATACTAAATGTTTTTCAATGCGTTAACAAGTTGTTAAAATCATTAATTTTGAATTGTAAGACTTAAATAATTTATAATTCTTTTGAATCGCCTAAGTAGCTCCTCCATTACAGAATAGTATTTAACATGGATATTAACTTATGTTGAAACTTTTCCATTATTAATATCAGACAAGCTTTGGTACACAAAGTAAATTAAATGATTTTAAAATAATTTTATTTAAATCCAACCAATGCGTAATCACGAATCTTTATTCGGTTTAACAATGATAACAAATGAATTAATCCAGTTGGTTGATACAGGCATTTTTTTGATTATATTCCGTTTCTCCAAACAAAAAGGAAAACATATGAAGCTAGGAAACTGAAAATGAATGCAATTAACGTACAGGAACTAATGTTTGCAGATGATATGGTATTCATAGCAGACTCAGAAAAGACATTACAGCAAACCTTGAAGATATATCAAGAAGAACTAACAAAGATAAACGTGGAGATAAATACGAGGAAAATAAATACAATGATAATAGTAGCAGAAGAAAAAAAAAACATCAAAATCGAGGGAAAAGCCTTGGGACAAGTTAAAAGTTACAACTACTTAGGAACAATCATTTAAGACAATGGGAGAATAGAGAAAGAAATAAATGAAAGAATAGGGAAATCTGCAAAAATATATAACACATTAAGAAATACATTTCTAGATAAAAAAGAAATACCAAAACAAATAAAGACAGAGGTGTATAAAAGAGTGGTCAGACCAACACTAACATATGGTAGTGAGTCATGGCCAACCACGAATAGAATCAAAAGCAGAGTTGCGGCCACGGAAATGAGATTCCTAAGAAGAATAGAAGGAGTAACAAGAAAAGACAAAATCAGAAACATGACAATCACTAATAATCTAAATATTAGACCAATAGAAATAATCATAGAGGAGAGGCAACTGGGATGGGTTGGATATATACACAGAATGGAAGAAGATCGAATAACAAAGAAGATATTTGAAGCCAAAACAGAGGGCAAAAACAGAATAGGTAGACACGGAAACACCTGGAAAGAACAAATGAGTAGTACATTAGAAAAAAGAAGTATGGGATGGATTCAAGCCAAAAAACTCTCAGAACAGGAAATTGGAAGACAAAAATAAGAGAATGAATAGTCCGACACCACAAGGCACAAAGGACGTAGGATTAAAAAAAGGAATATTCTGTTTCTAGCTAGGCTCTTAATTCTTTGACTCTAGTAGGTGACGCCTTTCAAGTTTGGTAGTTTTTGTCTGAGGAAACTTTGTATTCCAACTTTTAGAAATCCTGTTAATCGTGCTGCTCCATTTGTATGCACAATACAGTTACCTCGTTCGGGTTAATGTGACACGAAATATATATTATTGAGAAAAAGAAGAGAGGATTCGGAAGTAATAAATTCTTGTTTATTTAAATTTTTAAAAAAATTAATCGATCATAATTAAATGATTGACGTCCTTCATCGGAGCTGAAAAAGCATCGGACAACAAAAGAATTACCCACCCTACAATATCCCTCTTTAAAGCATCGCATTACCATTACAAAATCTTCAACGAAAAAAAATGGACTGTTCACAGAAAGCTACTTTCGACATTCCCTTAGAACTGAAAACAATTGTTCTTCTTACTCGTTGAAAAGACCATCAATCACTCTCCACCGCGAGAGTGTGGATATGACGACGAGCGTTTAGATTCATAAACTAATTAATTCCGAACTATCATCATTATTGAAAACCCTCTTTCGGCATTACAGTCTTCATAGTCTTACGGACGAAAGGGTGTGGGCTTCTCTAGGGGCGCTCGATATCGGCATTGTTCCTTCGGTTAATGGCGGCGGCAATGCATAAGTTTCTGTTGTACGCACGTATTGTAAACTTCCCCATTTTCGGGACGTCGCTGTTTGATACGATGACGACGTTGATTTATAAGTGTTTACTGTCTCCGTTTAAAGTTTAAAGAGGGCAGTTTTAGGATGGTTTTGCAAGATCATCATTGGCGAACAATAGGGGAAGCCAGTCAATGGGTCGTTTACATATTAAATGTATATTCTTTTGTGTGCGATGGGAGCTTATCATTTCCATTCAGTACTTGGTTGTATACTTAGCATTTTTTGAGAAGATATATGATGGAAAAATTAATTGATATAAGTTAATTTTTATGTAGTGTACTCATACACTACATAAAATATTTAGCCCGAAATAGTATAGAACTGCGATTGTCAACTTTCTTCGCTCCGCCACCACTCAAATAGTAAATATAAATAAAATTAATATTGTGCGACATCCCTCCTATAATTTTATATCGCTGTGAGAGCATGTTTGAACATACATATGGATGCCTTTGAACAAGTCGTACAGTCATTAGTGTAAGAAAGAGGCTCTTGCAATTGCACATCAGTTAAATTTCG
This sequence comes from Trypoxylus dichotomus, assembly GCA_023509865.1. Classification (NCBI taxonomy): domain Eukaryota; kingdom Metazoa; phylum Arthropoda; class Insecta; order Coleoptera; family Scarabaeidae; genus Trypoxylus; species Trypoxylus dichotomus. The sequence continues at coordinate 29,784,241 of CM042081.1, forward strand.
AATGCGAAGCGTGCTGTATTTATTTTAGTATACGGTGTACCGTGAAACTGAACTGTTTTTTTTTAATTTCTTATACGAATAGGATAAATTTGTGAAAAAATTATCTACATCCAGTGAATTGGTTGGTAAAAAGACCACAGTGAATTGTTTGCTATCAAGTTTTCTCCGATGAAAGCATGATGCCATAAAAATTAATTCGACACCTGAAAATTAAACAACCAGCTCTTGGAAGTAACAAATCAACAAACTTTCATTTGTAATTGAAGCCATATTGATAAAAGTGAACTTGAAGCATCTTATCTCGTAGTATTAAGAATAGTTAAAATGTTTTAACCTCATACAATGGCCGAAAACCTCATATTACCTGCTGCAATTGATATGGTTAGTGCAAGAAGAAAAAAAATCCGCTTTCTAACGACACAATATCAAAGCGAACCGATGTCCTGGCTGCGAATGTTCCCAATCACATAATTCAGTAACTAAGTTTTTTAGTATTCATTTATTTATGAATCAACAGATGTAGCAAACATGTCTCAGTTCTTGTTTTGTGAGGTACGAATGCGATAGGGACACATCAATCAAAGAAAATATGTTGTTTTGCAAAATAGTACTGGTCATGCAACAAGGGTATGTTTCCGATGTTTTTTATGAACCTACTAGAAACGATACTAACATAGATTGGACAAAATGTACTACTGCAGTACATAATGATGGAGTAAAGGCGATAACTGGAAAGAACAGTGCATTAATAAAGATATTAAAAGCTCGTCCAAGGGTGGAATGAACGCACTGCTTCCTTCACAGACATGCTCTTGTCACAAAAAATACATGAAGCTGTAAAGATGGTTAATTTTATTAAAAGCTAACCGTTACAAAACAGGTTGCTTGCTAAATTATGAGATAAAATGGGCGAAAATAATTATTTTCCATCCAAAAGTTAGGCGGTTATCGCGAAGGAAAGTGTTAACACGGGTATTGGAACTGTGAGATGAATTTATAATGCCATTCTAATTATTCTTATAGAATAATTAGTATATTTTGTTGTTGGCTTATTTAGCTGATGTATTTTTGCATTTAAACGCTTTGAATGTGAACTTACAATGACGTGATAAAACATTTTATTAATAACAGACAAAGTTCATACTTCTAATAAGAAGCTTGATATCTTGATATTCGTTCTCAATGCAAAACATTTGGATATATTTTCACTCACTTCGTATTATATTGGTCGAAAAACAAAATTCAATGAATAAGACGCTATCACTCACTATAATTTGGATTGCACAAATATGCATTTGCGTGAGCTGAAAACTCACTTGACGGAGTATTTCCAGGAAGATAAAAATGATTTCCCTAAGAGAAGGATACTGAATCTGTTTAGTGAAAACGTTGTTGTCATTGCTAAGTTATCAGTTGAGATTGTCAACCAGCTTATCAAAATGCTACATCCGCAATTTTACATCTGAAGATTTAAATACGTTTTGGCTTGCTCATGGACATGAATATATAATATTAATTCTTTTCGTCTATGATTGCGCTAAAAACTAAATACAGGAATCGTCTTTGGTCACTCGAAAACAATTTGTGTGTTTCTACTGTAGATCCTCGTACGGAAAAAATTGTAAATGACGTCACTTCATAATTAGTGTCACTTTAATATAAAATATTTTCTTATATCTACGAAGTAAAGGATGGTTCAATAAGAACGCAAGATTTTAAGGTTCAATAAAATATGGTTTTCTGTCGCAAAGTATTGAAATGTTCATTGATTTATAATGTATGTATGAAACAAAATATCTTGTAAATGACCGCATGCTTTTGCTGCCATATGCGTACTCTTTTGATAAAATTTGCAATAACACTATTGTATACATGTGACGATATTTCATTGATAGAGCGTTTACTTTCGGCCTTCAGTGTTTCAGTGGTGGCAGGCTTGTTGGTATAAATCTGTGACTTCGGATAACCCCACAGCCAGGAGTCCAAAGTCACTGAAAATTATTTTATCCGCAAAATCGGCATTCACTTGCTCCAGGACCCAGTTGGTGAACTGCTTCCGCTGTGGATTGTCATTCTCATAATAATGTTTAACAATCAGGACGCGTTCTTCTATTGTATAATACTCCATGTTTACTGGCTCCTACAACTTTCAATCTGTTACATCACAATCACGTGTCTTTATGACTCCTAAATATGGCGGGCAATTCAAATCTTGTGCTCTTATTGAAATCCCCTTTGTACATAAGTGTATAAAAATTAGAAAAAAGATACCAGTCTACCAAAGAAACTGATGTAGGAAGTGAAAGAAATGAATTTTATTTTTCAATACTGCATAAACTTAATTCAATAATTTCTTAACGTTAAGCACGTTTAGCGATAATTCCTTTGATTTTATCCTTTCAAAACGTATTAAAGCAAAGCGTCAATAAATTCCGCGATGCTAACGCGTCAATCTCACAAAATCCGGCATATTTAGAAGGCGTTTACGTCTCTACCACCTTCGCAATTCATCGCCGGGACTTTCGCCTAGGTACACGTTCACGGGAACGGTCCGCAGGGGTGCGCAAAAAGGAAAGCTATCGTCGAAGAAAAGAGACGCAAGATGCGAAGGCGTCAGCACGTAACCCGACGTCACCCGAGGTGTCGTTAATTTGTCTAAAGTGCAAATTTTATAGACAGAGCAGAGAGGGATCCAATTTGCAGTCGGGCCCTGTTGGAAAACAGCGCCGTTCGTGAAGTGTTTGAAGTTGCTCCGACTCCTTTTAAGGCATTAGCGATGATGCGATGATGTGCCTCTCCCCCCCGCGACTTCGTTTTTCTCCCCGCGAAACCCTGCGCCTTTAATATTTAATAGGCTCATGCATATTTATGCCGGACAAAAACGTCGGGACGCTGCCGGTCTTTAGTGGGAGAGGCGTCGCGGAGCAGCGTTACGTATCTTTGCCTTCGCGCCGGCGGGGAAAGGAGGAAGGAGGTGCTCTGCATGTTGTACGTGGCGTACGTTGATCGTAGGAGGCTTGGAAACGTTTTTGCGAGATTCTGACGCTTATTTTTGAATTTCTTTATTGTTCAGACACTTCGCGAGTAGCGACGTTTTAGTATTCCCGAGCGAAAATCTTTTGTCTGGCATGTAGAAGGTGCGAAATTAAGTTTTACGCTGGAAAAGTCAAGAAGAACGTTGGAAATAGTCGGAACTTTAACCATTTCCTTTTGAAATTTCTGATTCATAATGAACTACACAGAGAAAATTGTGCTTGAGTATGAATTGAATCAACCAAATTATAATTTCAAATGGTGGCAAAGATGTATTTGTTTAATTCAAAGATATATAGACATATATTTGACACCAACTTTTGACGAACACATGAAGCACATCAATTTATATTAAGAGTATCGAGGCAGTTTAGTTCTTTTGATGCAATAGTGACACTATCTATAGTATGGATCCATAGTCTGGTCGCCTTTATATGCATCATCTGTATTTTTACTTGAAAATGTACAAAGATGATGTGAGATTTCTCTACAATCTGGTGAACAATAAAATTGACACTGTTTCACTACTTGAACGAGTTCGTTATGTTGCGCCATCGCACAGTACTCGCCTGTCTCAGCTCTCCTACAGTCCCAATGCTAATACAAATGTCTTAATTAAATCACCGATAAACAGAATGTGTAGCACCGTCAATGAAAGTAATGTTGATTTGATATTCATTTCTCCAGTCTAGCGAAATCAATAAATTCTTGTCTTTAATTTTAAGTTTAGTTCAAATTAAAAAAAAGTCCTACAGCTCCTTGAATAAAATTGGAGCCAAAATGAGTATTTGAAATCAGTTAACAGTCCAGAAGTGATTTTCATATTCCTAAATGGTAAGAATGTGGACCCAATGAGGCTTAGCATTTTCCAGGTTGGAAATTCTTAAACTAATACTATAATTGGGATTAAGAGGTCCAGAAAGTTCTAAAAAAATATTTGATGCCCTATTTCAAAGAAAATGTATGCTCCAAAACTCATTTTTATGTCGATAACGCGTTGAAATCTTTAAAGAGCTCGTATTAAGTTAATGCCCAAAAAGAATTGAGGATAAAGTAAGAATATTAGAAATAGGCGAATCAATAGTATAACTACATATTTTGTAGTTATAACTCGTTTTGGCAATTTGTGACATGTTTAAAGAAAAGAAAATGTTTAAAGAGTTTGAATACTCTACAAGAAAAGAAGCTAAAAATTCTAAAAAGCTTGCCTAACTTCAAATGAATGGAACATAAACCCAAAATACGTTTCTATTTGGACAATACTTTAAAAGCGAGTCTGATATGGTTAAAACATCTAAATCATATAAACATATAAATCTAATTAGGTCAGTTCATTTCAAACTAATTTAAAGAGTCATTGACCTCAAATAAAAGCTGGCGATGTTAATTAATTTGATTCAAAAATTGTGTTTGAATATTTGAGAATTATAATTAACGTTCGTAATTTATAGCAATTTCATTGAAATAAAATATTCGGGAATGTCTTGGGTAAAAGTGTAACCCAAATTGTGTATTTTTATTTGAATATCAACACAAAAGCGATTTTCATATCCTTAAAACATGAGGAGGTGAACTTAGTGAGGTCCACCATCTTCCAGGTTATAAATTTGTGCTGTACTCATTTTAGAGATTTTATTATTAGATATTATATAATTGCAATTGGGATTAAAATATCCAGAAGGTTACTTGCAAGTCCATTGATATAAAATGCTTGGAAAGGTCTTTGGATGTTTTAAGAAAGAAATATCGAAAAATCTAAGGATTCTGGAGTAGAAGCGAGGCCTGAAATATGTATTTTTAATTGGAAATCAATACCAAAGTGATTTCAATATTTTTAAAACATGAAGATGTGGACCAAATGAGATCCGACACCTTTTTGTATAGCCTTGACAAATAGTCATTTAGCCAAGTAAAATTCGACATTTTCCCGGTTATAAATTGGTAAAGTAATCATTTTAGAGACTTTCTTGTTAGATATTTTGTAATTGTAATTGGGATCGAAACATCCAAAATGTTACTTGAAAAAGGCTTATGAATAAAAAGAATTAATTTTGGTTGGAAGCAGGTCAATATCTCGAGGTAATCAATGTTATTACTATACATTTTTCAAATGTAAATGGTGTTTCTTTTGGGGAATTGCCAAATTAGAATGTGTACATACATTTTGATTATTTAAAAAGGGGAGAATGTAAAAAGACCGAAAGGTCTATTTAGCACCAAATTCAGTACAAACAGTTCGTCTTTATTTGAGAAGCATTTTAAGAAAAGGTATTGGTATTAGTAAATAAGTTCCAAAAATTAGGCCGATTTGGGTAAAACAAATGAATTAGCCTTTCCTTATTATAAGTGGATGCTTTAATTTGTCAATTGAAGTAAAATATCTAGAAATGTTTGATTACTTTAACTACTTTTTAAGAAAAAAATAAAAACAAAAGAGAATGTCCCTAAATGATTTTTACTTGGACATCTTAAAAACAGCTTTGATATGATTAAAAACAGCTTTGATATGATTAAAAACATGTGATGTGAATTTAATATGGATACATAGCTTTATTCAGATTAGCTCTGAGAAAGAAATGATTTTTGATAAAAGATCAAGTAATAATACCTATTAGAAAGGAGTGTATTACTGTCATTTGTGTGAACTCCATTATTGCAAATGGGGTTGTTAAATCCAAAAATGTTTTCGATATTTCAAAAGAAAATTGGTCAAAAGTTCTGAATACTTAGTTTAGTTAGGATTAAATTCAAAAAAAAAAAAGTATTGAATTCAAATTTATTTTTAGTTGCAATGTACCTCAAAGGGGATATTTATATCTATAAAATATGCTGATATGGAGAAGAATAGCTTTAGATAAATGAGCTGAAGTAAGAAGACCAGCAATCAGTTGGATTGGCTTTGCTTTGCAAAATTTTTTCTTTCGCTATTAATAAGTCTGTTAAGGTAAAACCTCTAGAAACGTTTTGGATACTTCAAAAGAAGACTAAAATAAATATATCTTAATTTTGACATTTTTTCAATACATGAAAAATACCAACACTCCTACAGGCCCATTTCGATTACAGTAATAAATCATTTAGCCTTCTCCCAAGTATAAAATCCACTAATTTTTGTTGTCCAAATCGCCGCAATTACCTCCCAAACGCCTAAAATAAACACACCATCACGTACAGTGCACAGGATTCAAAATACCTTTACCAAAAACGAACGCTAACGACATCAGATTAGACCTTCCGTGGACCCTCTCTTACCCAAAAACGATTTTCTACCGCTTCGCCGTTACTTTCGATCGTCCTCCTATTGGCGGGTGTTCTCCCTCTACCGCGGCACGCCCACAACTCGCCATTGGCTAGAGTTGATCGTACGCCTCCCGGGATAATCGTTTCTGGATCCGCGTCTCTTGCGACATTCAAAACATCTTTTCCACTTCATCTACCGTTCAATGTCTACTTCATCTTTTTGCGGATACGATAGAGAGCTCGCGTATAAGAGCCCATCTCTCGCCGAAACAAGAACGGAGATGGAGGACGAGTTGAAGTTAGATTCGTTTGTTTTTTTTTCGACGTAAATTGCTGCAGCGTACACGAACTGTGCCAGGCGCGATCTACACGTTGTTGGGATGTTTTTTTTTAGGTGGGGGGAACTTGTAGGGGGACCGATGGGGTGGGCTTTGTTTTTCCGACGTTCGTTTTTTCATGAGTCGATGTTGCTTGGATCGTTTGGGAGTATTATTTGGAAAATAGACGGCATGAAGGTGTGAAATTTGAATTAGGAAGAAATATGGATACTTGATATTAATGTAAAATTTATCTTTTTATTTTTGTCAGATCGCATTGCGCTTCTATTTGTTTAAAACTGTCTTTTTTTTTAACAAATAGAATGGACAATGTTTTTTTGAACAGGAAGGATACACTCATCAGCGTATCATTTAAAAAAATGTATATGCATGTTTAGATTGTTTAAGACTTTATTTCCTAGCTCTTCAATTACCAAGTTTGCAATCACTGTCAAGATTGGGAAACCCGAAGTAGTAGCCAAAGGTTTAGTTGTATATTTGATTATTAAAAGCAAAATACGTTGAGCTAAGGAATAATTCGGCTCCTTCTATAGATTTTATTCAAATCATCTTGATTAAGGGTGGTCTGATTATTGAGATCCTTCCATCTTGTTTTAAATGCGCCAATTGCCAATTGTATGTAGTGACACTACGTGAAGACTAACAAGTTGGTAGTTGTTGAGGATTTGTTGGCCTTGTATAGAATTGGCCAATTCCCATGAGGTTTTGGTACTACACAGTGCGATAAATAATCCGAAATCCGAACCAGATCTGAGTAACTAGTAGCGCCATCTACGTGTTCAGGATAATGTTTGAAATTTTGTACACTCCTCTTTCTGATAATACCAACTTTGCTTCAATCGGTCGACAAGTAGGAAAGTTATGACAGTTCTTCGAAAACAAATCCTGTATCGAGACTATGACGATGACTATGGTAACCGATCAACTTAGTAGGTCACAGATCGCTGACGTGTATTATACTGGGTGTTCCAAAAGTCCTTTTCCATTTGTTTTGTTCTCTGCGCGGACACAATAGTTGAGTGGGGAGTATACAAATTGCTAGTTGCATCTTTGGGAATTTAGCCGCTATGCAGTTTTACAAAAAATTCTCAGATGAGGGTTAGAGCTGCCGTTATTGGAGTTCAACAAATCCAAGGCAGAAGCATGTGAGGTCACTTCACTCGCCAAAGGTTACTTTTTGGGCTGCAATGTCGGCGCAAGGAATTATCGAGCCATAGTGAAAATGGCAGAGATTGTACACTGTAAATTCCAAGCAACATGTGGAGATGAACGCAACAATTTTTTTCACGCCAGCCTTGCAAGATTTTAATGATGTTAATCGGAATACTTGGTTCCAACAACATACAGCGACGTCTCACACGTCTAATATGTCCTTACCAGTTGTTCGTGAAATTTTCCTTGGAAAATTAATTTCTAGACGGACACCAATAGATTTTTTCCTATGGAGCTATTTTAAATCGAACGTCCTCGCTTACAGAATGAAGCAAAAGAGAATATTCGAAGAAAAATGACGACTACCACAGAGAATATGTACGGTAAACTTGGCAAATGTGCATCAGAAACATTCCGATTGATGCGGCAAGTCTAGGACGATGATTGTTTGAGTAGAGAAAATTGTTCTCTGTTGCATAAACGCTTTTTTGGAGAAGTTAGAAAATGATAATCGTAAAGGAAGGCCAATTTCAACGCGGGCACCACAAATGATCGAAAAAGTACGTGGTTTTATTGAAAACGATCGCAATAATTCGCTGAAAATGATGGAAGGGGATTAAAACATTAGCAGAGAAACAATTCGAATCATTCTTCACAAGGATTTGGACAAAAGGAAGGTCTGTGTGAAATGTATTCCACGCATTTTGACGGATGGCCAAAAATGGGTGCGTGTCAATCATTCCACCGCACTCGTGAAAGCAGCAGCTAGAAATGATTCAAACTTCCTGAAATCAAATGTTACGGGTGACAAAACATGGTGTTTTCAGTATGATCCAAAAACCAAGTGTCAAAGTGCGGAATGGAAGTCGAAAACTCTACCACAAGTCAAGAAAACACGGAATTTCTATAAAAAATCAAAACAATGCTCATTATATTCTTGAATTGTCTACAGGAAATTTGTTGCAACTGGACCAACAACTGGCTAATATTATCTTGAAATTTTGGCCAGAATGATGGTCAGAATTTGTTGTTTTCGACCTGAATATCGCAGTCCAGAGACCTGATGTATTGCTCGTTAGTGCACCGAGCCGCATATCGTTCTTTGTTCGTCAATTTTTGGCCTGAAATCAAGTTTTCACCTGATACGCAGGCTTCCACGGCCAGAGTTAGTAATAAACGAACTACTTCTGGAATTGGATCGTGTCATGATGAGATATATATAAAAAGAAATAAGAGTAAGAGGAGCAAGAAAAATAAGAAGGAAAGGAGATAAAAAAAAGAAAAATGATAAAGGGTGGGGGACGTGAAATAGAAAGAAAGGTGAAAAGAATAAGAGAAAGAATAGAGACAGAAGGGGGGCGGGGATACGAGAGAAAAAAGGAAAAAAGGAAAAAGAAAGAGACCAAAAGAGAAAGGTGAGATCATGACGTTTCGCCTCCGTCGTAGGAGGCTTCTTCAGGAGAAAAGGGGAAACCGAAGTGGCACGGTAACTCGACGTGTAAACCACGCTAGAGGCGAAACCACTTACTCTTATTTCTTTTTATATATATCTCATCATGACAGGGTGCAATTCCGGAAGTAGTTCGTTTATTGCTTGAAAGGAGGTTATTTTAAAGACATTTCGGGTATCAAAACAGCTACAACACAAGAACTGGAGCCAATTTCACAAAACGAGCTAGAACACGCATGTGAGGCATTATTGAATCGCTGTAACAAGTGTGCTCAAACTGGATTTCTCTATTTCAATGATTTTCCACACAGCCAATCTCTAAAACTCATTTGTCGCACAATGTATATTTAGTTATTCCAAGAATTTTACTGGTAGAATTCGCCAAAAATTTATCCAAAGCGAACGTAGGAGATTGGATATCGTTGGTCGAAATCGGATGCTTCGTTTGTGATGTTTTGATAGACCATAAGTTTTAGATAATTGTGCACTATTAACGTTAAACCGCGAGGCCCCTTATGAAATTATTTAGAGTGTTACCAAATTTTCAGCTAATAAGTTGACTTATTTCTGAATTTTTACTGTAGGGTCTTGATCAACTGGTTTATATGTTTTTTATCTGATAGAATATTGTTAATTTTTTCTGTATACTTATTCTTTTTTAAATATAATAACTGTTTTACTAGATCTATAAAAAATAACTCCAGCATCCTTAAATGGTTCAACTGTAGGTACAATTTCCCCTTTTATAAAATAGAACGATTTTTTAGGATTTTTTTTACTTACGTATGATGGTAATAACTCGGCATTTACTCACAGTTAGCTTTATTCCATTGGTCATGCAGCGAGCGGTTATCAAGTCAATATTCTTTTGTAGAAATGTAATATCTTCTTAGTTGGTAACAGTGGAATAGATATTAACATCATAAGCATAAGCTAAAGCTGGATAGGAAAGGCTAACCCACAGATCATTAATAAATAATACAAGCAATAGTGGTCCTGCGGTACACCAGATGTCGATCTAATAACGACAACACGTGCACGTGGAAAGACTGTATACACTAAATTAACTTGACCACGACCATCAAATATCATTAATTTACTGAATCAAGTTAATTACTGTCAAGATACATTTTCTAGATAAGAAACCATGTTTCAATATGGCTACTTTCATATTAGCAATTTTATTGCCGGAAAATTTCTCGTAAATACCTAAGAGTTCATCGACAGTAAACAGGTCGTCTTCTTTAGTCCTATAAATAAATATTTTTTTATAAGATACGTCTGGACCTCTCAGGTTCCTTTAACTGAATTACATTTAACTGATTTTTTTCGGAACCCATTTCAATAAATCGATGTTTGACTACATTTATTTGGTTTTCCAAGCACTCATCTAGTTTCAACTGTTTTTAATCACGATTTACATACTTTACAGCGCTGCACGTTCGCAATTACGTTTCTAGAAGCGCATTTATTCCGGTAACATCCACATTAAAACCCTTACTGCTCTAAAAATCCCGCCATGCATATTTATAAATATCGCCTAGTACAGTCTATTCAACCTCCGCCAGAGTGTAAAGTATATAACCGGCGCATAACGTCTAAAAAGACTTTTAGCTTTTATGTAGGCACCTAACTACATTCCGACGTGTAAAACGTATCTCCTACGTCGGCGTCCGCTTACCGCTCCCCGAGCTTTCAACCGGGCTTTATGGCGTAGTTTTACTGTGTGTAAGTAATATAAAAGCTGGCGATTTGCGCCCGCTATCCCATAAATATTTAGCGCTCGGCTCGCAGCTATAACTGGATGGAGAGAGAGGCGAGAGAGGAGAAAGGAGAGGGAGGCGGGTTTCTTCTCTAAAAGGGTTTTTTGAAACGACAACTGCGCGACGTCGGTAGTCGATGTCTAAAGCCTTTTTAGCCATGCAAATGGTATAAATATGGAAAATGCGTTGCAGGATGTATCACCAGGAAAGTGCTGGAGAATATATGAATGTATGTATGTAGATGGATATCTGTGCATTAAGTAACTATATTAAATTACGTATAGAAGAGGAACTGGAGTGCCTGCTTAGTATTTATAGTACGTAAGTTAATTGGAAGAAGTCGTAGTGGTGGTGTGATTTTGGTCTTTAAGTCTTCTCTAAATTACAAACAATTAGATTTTACGCATGTTTAACGTGTCACTCCACTTGCTGACATTGTCGGAGCTGTTATTACTTTTTCTATAGTGCATTTAACCACAACTTCAATTACTTTCGTAGATGATCTACCTTTTGAGGAAAAATTCTAGAAAGAAATAAGCGAAAGTACAATCTTATCATCTACAGTATTCAAGAAGATAATTGAACCGCAAAAGTTGTGGATTGTGCGAAGGATGATGAAGAGGCTGGGAAAGTTTTAGGGCATGTTTCCATTTGTCGGGAGTCATTATCTTCATCTTTGCGTTTGGGTGTTCGTGGTGCTATTATGAACTCAAAAAAATTAAAAGGTAGTGATAATTTTAGGAACATTGGGATTGCTTATGATTGTACTCCTAGACACATGAAATATTACGGCAATGTCCCAAATTCTCTGAGCTGAAGTGTACGCATGTATATACCTTAATTTGCTTTTGAGCAAATACTTTTTACTATTCTAAACATGTCCTTGCATTTTTCGTAAAATCTTTAGGTTTTCCAACTAAAACTAATACACTTCAAAATAATATCGTTACACCTTAAAAATAAGTTACCAACTACTGTTAAAATACAGGGTGCTTTACATTTATTTACCGATGTGCTTTTTCTAAGGACTGATGGAGTTGATACAATGTACCGTAAAAATATATGTAGGTATCCATCACAATTGTAGTAGTATGTAGTTTATTTTATAGCATAATGTGCTATAGATTATTATATACGAGGGCGACCTGAAACCTTTCCGGAATCGGCGAGAGATGGCGCACGAAGGTTGAAATGGATTCATTGGTCGACAAGGGCAACCTTTCGATAAAACATTTCTGGATGGCTGGGAAAGCGGTCACGGAAATTAGAAATATTTTGCTAGAGGTTCATGGTGGATGTACTCCATCATTTTCGACCATCAGCCTCTAGGTGAGCGAGATCAAACGAACGCGGTGGACGCCCAAAAACCGCTACCAACGATGAAATGGTCGACAAGATTCGTGATGTCGTGATAGCCGATCGCCGTCGATAGAGATAGCAGGCATCTCAGAAGAACGTGTTGGCTATATCCTACACGAAATTTTGAGTATGAAAAAGCTTTCGGCGCGATGGGTACCGCGTTTGCCCACACCGGAGCAAAAACGAAATCTGGTGATCGTTTCGGAGGAGTGTCTGGCCAGGATTCAACACAATACAAGGGATTTGTCCATACGTTTCGTAACCGTGGATGAAACTTGAATCCCCGATTACATACCGGAGACCAAGGAACAGTCGAGGCAGTGGACTTTTCCGGGCGAATTGGCTTCGAAAGAAGCAAAAACCGTTCCATCGGCCGGAAAAGTCATGACGACCACTTTTTGGGATTCCCAAGGTGTGATCCTCATCGACTATCTACAGAAGGCAAGGACGATCAGAAAGCAATACTACAGCAATTTATTGACACGATTCTATGTAGTATTGAAGGAGAAACGGCTCGTTTGCTGCGGAAAAAAGTGCTTTTCTTCCACGACAAGACACCGGCTCATTCATCCCGCGTCGTCGTGTCCAAACTGAATGAGTTGTGCTACCAATTAGTCCCCCATCCTCCATATTCACCGGACCTAGCCCCCAGCGACTTTTTCCTATTCCCAAATCTGAAAAAAATGCTGGGAAGAAACGGATTTGCCTCAAATGAGGAGGTGATCGCCGCTACAGGTAGCTATTTTGCATACCTCGAAACATCCTACTTTACCGACGGCTTGAAGATACTTGAGTACCGTTTGTAAAGGTGTATTGATCTTCCAGGAGACTACATCGAAAAATAAAAATACCGCGTTTTTCTTGTCGATTCTGGAAACATTTCATGTTGCCCTCGTATACATACAAAAATTGTGGTGTTTTGAAATATTTATTTATATAAAAAAATATGTTTACGAAAAGCGATAGTAAAGTTTACGTCTCCTCTGTAATTGTTGTTGAAGGGAATCGTTTTTTTTTATACAAGAAAATTGTGAATAGTAAGTTATTAAAGAATATCCAAACTAGATATCTGTAAAACTTTAGAAAGAAATCTGTACAGATTGAATATCTGTGCTTAAAATTCATAAAGAGGGAGTACTAACGGTACTTTGCTTCCAACCTCTAACATCAACCATAATAAAAAATAACGGCGTGCACCAAACAGTGACGAGAAACAATCTGGAATAGGGAAACTACTAGTAAAATTTAGAAAAAATCATTGATAAATAATAGACAATATTTCATATCATTACAATACAATATATATTCAGAAAGAATAAAAGAAACGTATCAGTAACACGTTCGTTCGATGTTGAGGGTCGAGACGGTACTATCCACGTCGATGCGAGGACCCTGTACTTTCTCTTTGGTCACTCGTTTCGGCGAATTTTCTACACATTGGTAGACCAATTAAATTGGTTGGTCATTTGATCGAGAACCTCTAGACGGAGATGAAGAAGTTTTCATCGAAACGTCGAGAAACAACGCCGCATTATAATGAGGACCCGCATCAGACGCGTGACAATTCTAAAAAAATGAGATATCAGAACCAATATACACTACCAGTCATAATAGTATGGACACTTACTATTTTATGCAAAATTTGACGCTTGCTTCAAAACTTTAAACAAAACAATTATAAGAAAAGTATTTATTCATCTACGACTTATTGCACATATGTATGCAAAAGAAAAAGTAATAATAAACATTAGAAAACATAAAGTAACTTATACTTTCCTCTCCTCGAAAAATCCACCTCTTAATTTAATAACGGCTCGCACAATTCGTGGCATCTTTCTACCAATTTTCTCAGTGTATCTTGAAGAATATTGCTCCACTCAATCTGCAATACCGTCCAGAGATTAGTTTTGGACATTGGACAATCTCTTCTAATTCGTCTGTTCAGTTCGTCCCATAGACGCTCTATCGGATTAAGATTTAGACTCAGGAGAGGCCAAGTCATTATTTTTAATATTCCTTTATTCTCTGCATTAGCAAGGTAGGTTTTTGCATAATAATAATGTGTGCTTTGGATCGGTACCGTGCATCAACTCAAAATTCTTGCCCATTAAGCGCAATCCGGATGGTAGAGCATTTCCTTCTAATATCTCACGATAACTCTCCTTCGTTATTATTCCATCAAGCTTCACAAGGTCCCCTGTTCCATTTAATGAAAAACAACCCCATACAATTACGGAACCACCACCTTTCTTTATTGTTGGCGTAATGCACTCAGAAAGCATTTTCTCGTCTTTTGAGTGCCTGACAAATGTTCTGTGGTTTTGACCAGACACTTCATATCTGTACCCATCAGTCCATAGTACGTTTCCCTATTGTTGTATTGTCCATTTTTTGTGAGTGGAGGCATTTTTGTTTATTTTCACGATGTAGCAACGGTTTTCGTGTAGCAGTATGGGCGTGGAGGTTTACTTCTTCTAAACAATATTTTACTGTGCTAACAGATATCTTCCTGTTTCTAGCGTGACTCATTTCCGCCGTAATTTCGGGAGCCGTCAATTATCTATTTCTCTTACTAAGCAATTTTATGCGTTCATTGCAATCACTGGACGTCCCACACAATTTTTGCCTACAAGTGCACCGGTTTGTTCGAAGCAGCACCCAATTAAATTCACTGCGGATTTTTTTAGATTAAAGTTGTCCGGAAATATTCCGTACAGAATATCCTTCTTGATGTAGCGTTAATATTGTTCAACGTGTTTCAACACTAAGTGGTCTTTCGCGAGGCATTTTTACACATGAATTAAGTTATTTATTCACACTAGCAAATAACAATATATAGCTGCACGTAACGGCATCTAATGATAAACTAAACGCACTGTTAATGTAATTCATGCATACATTATGGAGTAAATACCATTTCTGCAGGAGGTCAGCCAATTCTAGAGAGGGTTTTATTTATAGTGTCATAAATTTCACCACCCAGCAAAATAATTTTTTTGTCGTGGTGCCTACAAAATACGAACTGATTTAGGGTATCTCTGATGTGCTGGTTCCAAAAATAACTGGCATTTCTTACTAGCAGTTCTAGTTTTTGAGATACACCACGATCAAATTTATTACTCATACGGATAAATAACAAAGTCAAAATAATTAAGTAAATATTTAGGATGCCTAAATTGTCTGTAATTAGAATTATAATATAATAATAATTCTCCACTATGAAAGAGGAATTCGAGACATCATAGGGCCTGAAAAATATCAAGAGTACCAGTGAGTGATATGTGTCGATCTAAAAATGGTAAACTTTCTACTCGGGCAACAAAGTGGTTACACAAAATATCCTTGTTTTTTATGCCTTCAGCACAGCAGAGCTAAGGCCTAGCACTGGATAACCAGAAACATCTTTCCACTTGAAATAAAAATTTCCAAGGCTTAGCACAGAAAAACTAAAGGCTGGATTTTTTTATGGTCTTCAGATAAGGCAACTCTTAAATAACACGCAGTTCACGGAAACAATGAACGAGCGTGAGTCTAATGCCTGGTGTTCTTTTGTTGAAGTGGTTAAAAATTTTCTTGGAAATCATTAAGCAGTAAATTACGTCGAATTAGTAGAACAAATGCTTTCTAATTTTCACAAGCTCGGATGTAACATGAGTATCAAGATTCATTACCTTTACAGCCACTTAGATCGTTTTCTAGAAAATTTGTGCGATTGGTGATGTTAGTGAGGAACAGGAGGAAAGATGTCACAAAGACATCAGCATGATGGAGGAAAGGTACCAAGGAAGACGGTCATTACTGTTGGAATATCTGTGACGACTGTTACGGTAAATCCCACGCAAGAAAATCTTGTAAGAGGGATTTTTCTGTTAAATAAATACTTCAAACCCATTGTTTGTGTTTCAGTTAACAGTTATCAAATAGTCATGTTTAAAAGTTTTCCTACATAAAACATTATATCTAATTTAATAGGACAGAAAGAGTGAATTTCGAAAAGTAGATCTGATTGAACAAATCTGACGGCATTTTTGGATTGGGCACCCCAAAATTTCATAATTACGCTTAAAAAATCCGAGGTACCACAACGTATGTTGGCCTGTGTTTTCTATCCGTATGTTACTTAACATATCTACACCTGGTATTGTTTGTACTGTACCTAATAATTTCACGATTTTGAAAAATAATATTCCAATTTCGTTATTTATCAACTAACAAATTGTGTACATACTTATAGAATTATTACATGAATAAAAGTGCTACTTAAAATATCTTGTTATAATTTAAAATGTACACTCTATTATGAGCGGTGGTGTATATACGTGCATAGTATATGCTATCCAGTAAGATTAGTTAATATATAGAACTTTATACACAGTATTACAGTAAAAAGTCGTCAATGGGAATGCAATAATCTCCATAAAATGTAGTAGAACTTGCCATAAAATGAGCACCACAACAAAATGTAAAAATATTCGAGAGTTGGGTTACACTATTGGGTGTAATGTTAACAACTACCTTACAATATCTTAGTCATAATTTTATCAAGCTGATGTTTCCGTTTATTATTTTATATGTATATGATAAGATTTTTGTTTGAAATTTTTATCATCTATTTTTCATATCGATATTTATTTTCATTGAAAGCCGTTATGGAATTTTTGCAGTGATAAATTTCTTACAGCAAATAATTCATTGTATGGATTAACCTACAAATTCCATCTGTTTTTGGGGATTACTTTTGTAATTAAGAACACATTATTTGTCATAGGACTATATTAAAGATACAAGAACCAGAACCAAATTTGTAGATACTATTTTCCAGAACTTATGGTTTCTTCGATCCATTCAGCAACGTGAGGCACTCTAGAGAAGACATCCGGTGTTCTATCACCGCAGAAGTAGTAGTTTCTAGAATAAACACCCATAGCTTTCCTATTACACACCAAAGCGCTGCCATTGTCACCGACGCAAGCTCCACTACCGCCATCTGGCACTAACGTGCATATCTCACTATCTAATATGTATAGGCTACCCCAATAAGCCTGGCATAATTCGTTGGTTATTGTTTGCAACGGGACATACTGTAATTCCTCCGATACATCCCCGTTATAGACTTTGCGCCCCCAACCCGTAAGTAGACAATCTACCTCTTCGACGTTGCTATTGTCGGTTTCAATCTCTATCGGTTGAACGTCGTTGGAGAACTGTATTTCGCCTTCTACTTGGACAAGTGCTATATCGTAATTTGGATAATTGTAGCTGTCGTGGACGACTATCTTGGATATTCTGTAGAGGTCACTACCGGAGCTAAGAAGTAATGTTCCAGCAGCAATGTAGAATTCGGACGTGGTGGATCTTAAAATAAGAAAGGCGTTGATTATATTCGCCAATACGTGTGTCTTATGTGCTTATACTTTCCGATTTGAGGTTATTATGAATTCAAATTTCAATTTTGCTGGTATACCCAACGTCTAAATTAATTAGCTCGTGATATTAAAAATGTTCAAGGCATCCAGTAGAGTTTGGACCAACACCTCCTGTTCGTTAAACAGGTACGTTAATCAATTACATTACGGAGGCTATTGAAATGAATCACTTTTAATAACTTGATCCAATAATTAATTAATTTAGACGTAAGCTAAGGAAATTTAGCCAACGCAACGGAAGAAACTGCATATATTAATTTAATTATTATGGAAGTGTATTCGACGTTCTTGTGTTTTGCAAATAATATGAACGTTAACTACACACTTGGATTAAGAGTTGTTTTCATACAGAAAATAAAGACATAGAATTTAAAAATAGCAGAAAGATTTTTAACAAAGTTCCAAACAGAATTAAACATTTTAAATTGAATTTTTAGAAAGTAAGCAGAAGTACAAACTCCTATTCAACTTGCATTCGAAACACTTTTTAAATTTATTCAAGCGAGGGAATCGTTTTTTTTCCGAAATTATTAAACATCCTTGTATACAATTACATAGATTTTATTGAAAAATTAAATATGAAATTTGTCTTCGAAATATAATATTCAAGTTATAATATTCGAAATCTTCCAAGGATTCCTACGCGAAATGCAAAACCTCTAACAGATCGTTTTAAGCTAAAAACGAACTCGTAGTATCGATTTCCACAAGCACTTTTCCTCGACTTCTATTAATTTTTGGGTTAGATCCCAGAATACATTGAAAACGAGGCATATTCAAAGTTTTGGAGTTCTAACTCACCAATTATAAAAGACAGAGTTCTTCTTTTAGATCGAATCATCTAGTTTAGTACTACAAATATGCTGATACATAGTCTGCTATCGTTTTCTATTAGGCAAATAAGAAAATTGAAAGACAATTAGAAAAAACCATTTAAATTGATCTTTGAAATAATAGCGCCGCAAGGCGAAAGAATATCTCTTATCACTAGAGACCGGATTATATGCAAAGTGCATATATTTTATATTTTGCATATCTTTAATTATAGTCTACGTATATGTAGACGTATTACACTAATTGAAGTTAATTAGTGCTAATTAATGACTGCATATATTGGATATTTCGGCATTTCTATGCATATTTTTACAGAAGTTGCATATATTGCATATTTAGGCTTTTTCTTATCCTTTCTATTAGTAAAAATTCCTAGTAATTCCTAATGTAGAGTGGCAACTGACAATTCTCGGAACGATAAATCTTTTACATTGGTTTCTCTTATACTTCTTCCAAGAACTGCACGTGTCTAATTTCGCCTAGCAGAAGGGATATGGTAAATACGTTTTATAGTTATTAATTCCCAAATAAACTATTCATTCATTGAATATCTTTGAGCGAAACAGCATGTAATTGTGTTACTGTGCGTACATACAATGAGTATAGTGAACAAAATTTCTTTATGGATTAAGCCGCATCCTGCACTGGTAAAGGATGGCGACAAAATATTTTGCGAGCCGGCAGTAAACTGGTAAGTTGAATTATACTAAAAGCTTTACAATTGCTTTCAAATTCTTTAATCTTTGATATAAAATGACAATTCTTATTGTAGGTGTCTTGTGAGAGAAAGTACGTGATTGATCAACACGCTAAAACCCATCACATACTGGAAAATGTAAAAAACTAAAGCGATCCAGATGAGTGCAGCAATCTATATATCAATGTATAGCATCAACTTCGCGAAACTCAGAACAAGAAGAATATAATAGGGAGCTGTGTAACGCATTAATTTCGTCTAACATACCATTAGCAAGATTAAACAATGCTAATTTGAAATTATTTCTGCAAAAATATTGCAAACATAATATACCTGACGAAAGTACATTACGAGAAAACTATGTCACATCTTGTTACAAGCAAACAATGGCACAACTTCAGCAACTGGTAGGGAATAATTTTATTTATATCATTGTAGATGAAAATACGGGTAAGTGTGGCCGTTATATTGCCCATTTGTTAATAGGAATTCTTCATGAAGATATTGTAGGTAAATCATATTTAATTTATTGTAAAGAACTACCAAAAACAAATAAGAGAGATGGGGTACACGGTTAGACGCCGCAACTTCTTTGCGCCGATAATGTTGAAGGTATAAAAATGCAATTCTTGAAATCACAGCTGACTGCATTGCTCTAGAAAACTGTAAAAAGATAGTAACATCAACAGAATTGTTTCATAACCTTTTGTATATTAAGTCAAATTATAACTTTGTTTCGAGTTCCATGCGTAAACTAGAAACGCAAAGAATGTCACTCTCGTAATCAGTCGAAATAGTAGACGAATTTGACATGCTATGTAAGAAGGTTAAGGGTACAATAGATTATTCTATATACGATAAATTTAAAAAAGTGATAAATAAAAATGCGGGGTATTTGAAATTGAAGAAAGTTAAGAAAATATTGGAAGGTGAAACAGTAAACGATTTCGACTTTAATTTTAATTTAGAATGTATTGCAAAGTTAAAAAATGCACCAATTACATCTGTGGATGTTGAAAGAAGCTTTTCTATTTCGAAACATATGTATTCTGATAGAAGACAAAACTTTTTTTTACACAATTTTGAAAAACATTTAATTATAAATTGGTTTAGAAATATGTTGTAAAAGAATGTTGTTTAATAAAGTTAATGTTTAAATTTCTGCTCTTATTTATTTCATGTAACAATTATGTATATTGTCGCAATATTTTTGTATATATGCCCCAGGTTTATGCATATTTTCTCAAAAATCGATGCATATATATGCGCATATCTTCCAGTTTTTCTTTGCATATAATCCAGTCTCTACTTATCACCAAATGAAATTAAATTCACGGTGCAACAGAGTAGAATTATGTTTATTTTAATTTTCGAACACACCAATTGCTTTATCCTCAGTGTACGATAGTACTGTAAGATACATATAAGTAATCATCTACACCAGCTAATTAACAGTATTATGTACTTATTCATTTAAAATATAATTTCTTAAATCCTCTAAATTACTTGAAGTGATCGTATAACTTGGTATATTACAGACACTTTTTCCATTTCCTTAACTGTCCGTGTGTAAAGTATAAGTTACCTACCCATCAACACAAGTCGCTGCTGTAAGGATCCATCTTGAATTTATGATACTCCCACCACAGAAAAGACGACCAGAGGAAGAAGATCGAAGCGATACAGCCCAGGGGAATTGACCATTTTGCGCATCGAATCCTCCAACAATTCTTACTTGTCCAGGTTTCTGGCTGGATGCTTTGAATGTGAAGAGCAGTTTGAATTAGCCATTAATAAAGAAGGTGGAGAAGTAAGTTAAATATGACGCATTCCTTTTAAAATTTGTCACTGAGGAGGATATTCTGGTAATTCAACTAGTAAACTAGGACTTATTTGTATTAAGAAGTAAGTATTAAAATTTTTTGTTATACCTAATGACGTTCCTAATAATAGAACAAAGCAAAAACTAACTATTCCCATCACAACTGATTTGCGTAAGCCTATTTAATTCTAGTGATTCTACCACCAATACTGACTCTGACATTTAATCAATGATTTCTTTATAGATGCACTTCTCTAAAAAAATATTTGCGCAAATATTTTATGAACTTTCGATAAACGTATTAAAGTAAATTAGATGAGTACTTCAATTTGAAGGTTTCACTTTTATGAGGCATTTTTTCCCTACAATAGCAATTGATATTAAGTTTCCATTATTTAATTGTTCGATAAAATCAGATAAGAGTTGTTTAAGTTAGAGATTTTATTTAATAGCGATTACTTGCAATGTATTTGTACAGTTTTCTAAGTGTTTAATTTTTTACTAATTACAATTACAATATACTGTGGTGGAAAATCTCAGGTGATTAGTTTACTGAGTGGGTCTTTTGTTTAAAATTTTTCTATGTATGAAACGGTACCCACACGCCCACGGACTGGCTTTCAATAGTCCTCGTCTGGATCTCCACAAGGCAACTTTTAATTAAATAGTGTTTGAAAAATTATTTTCTGGTACACACTTTGATATTTGATACACTTTTATACTATTTTCCAAGATGAAATCGAATTGTTTTCTATAAGGAAATTTCGAATGTCATATTGATGTTGTTATTCTGTCACGTGTTCCTTGTTACCGAGGTAATGCTTGATCCATGGTATACTAGACGTGTTTGCCTGATAGTTAACCCTATATAGCACACACTCTTGATGGAATGAAATTAGTTATGAACAAAGTTGCCAATTCTGCCCTCCTTTTCACGTACGGGAATTTAGAAGATTTTGTGTATCAGTGGCGGATCGTGTTTAAAAAATGTGGGGGATGCAAATTTTGTGGATATTAATACCTTTTACAGTAGGTAACTATGTATGCTTTTTTAAAACATATTTCTGCTAGGGCACTTATAAACAAATAAAAAAAAAAACATAAAACGCACTAATATCCTGATTGTATTGAAATAGAAAATCCATGCGACGATTTTTGGTAACAACTGTTTCATGAGGAACCATCACCAATACAGAAAGTCTTTCTTGAGCCATGTTGTTTCGTAAAAATCGTTTTTATTCTTTTCAAAGTAGAAAAACACCGTTCTGGTTCATCTGATATAATCGGAATTGCAATTAGACCAAAATTTTGGTTACACTGAAAGTCATACTAAGTGCACTGTTTTGTGTGATGTCATACAGTGAAAGCAAATCCGAGACTGATTTAACATCTTACCTTTCATAAATTACGCCTAATTCAGTAAGATATTTCCTTTCATCAAAGTTTGGATAAGACTTAATTGTTTCCTGAAAGACATTTTCAGGAAAGTGGAGGCTGTATTCATTAAATTTACCACTATAAAAAGGGGTTGCAAAAGTTGCAGTTAAAGGCCTAGTAAAGCTAAACCTATCTTTGGCCCGACAAATAATAATATCACAAACTTCCTTTGCATTTGGGGTATATTTGTGTCCATCGATTTTACGTCCTTTTATAGTTGATTGCCCGCTGTCACTAGTATCCCGAGCGTTCGTGATATTATCATTGGACCCTTTACTTGCTGGAGATGCTTATCATCCTGCCCTTAAGGTATTACTCAAGCTGTTCAGTACAACCGAACGAATTTCTCTAAAACTTGTATTAATGTTCAAATCGCTTAATTTTACCCTAATATTATTCCTACCTTTCTTTGATTTATGCAGGTACATTTCAGTACATATATTGTTTGCTATTGTCGTCAGACATGTATCCAGAACTTTCATCCATTATCGTCAGACATGTACGTAGAACCTTCATTTACGTGAATAATCAGGTAGTTTTAGCGTTGTTCAATAACGCAAACAGAGACTATTTATACTAAGTTTTATAATTTTGCAGCAATTCTACTGCAGCCCAAGCCATGTGCAGTTTGCAGTCTAGACTCGTATTACATATTATTAGTTACATTCTTTAATATATAGAAGTGACAAAACCATACAGTCTTATTATTCGAACCAGTACTAGCGATGTTTCCTGGTACTGAACAATTTTCATCCAATACAAATTTGAAATTTAGTTTTCGCAAAGCAAACTTTCCTACCTTGTACATTGATATAGCTGCAATCGACCGGATTGTCCTTTTGTCTTTGAAAATCTTAATGGTGTTAATGAAGGCACCTCAGGGTTTTATAATTGCTTATGCGTTAGTGTCTGTCGATATATCTTTGTCCAAATACTACTCTCGTAAGATATTCGTCTTAGTTACGTGGCAATAAAACTTCTTCAATTGAAAAAGTAAGGCAAAATTGGATAAGCAGTTTTACCATATTAAATTTAGACGTTTGAAGAAATTAGTGAAAAGTAAAATCGAAGTTGCATATAAGATATATCAGAACGGTGTTAAAGGAGATATACCACACTATTTGGCGATATGTAAATGTCCCAAAGAGTAAAATGTTTTGCTTTATATGCTTTCGATGGTACATGCCAAGGATCCATTTTCGGTTCTCTTTTTTTCAGTATTTATTAGGATGACATACACATATCATCTTAAGATCTACAATTCGACATATTGCCCACTTTCTCAGCACAGTTTGGATGTTATAATTAGATGGTGTACGAGTAAATATGCTGTCGTAAGCTACTTTAGATGAAATAGTCCTTGCAGTTACCAATACACTATGAGTCAAACTATTACGCCTAGGCACTCATCGATGAGGAACTTTGGCGCATTGCTTGATGGAAGTTTGTCGTTTACAGATCGTATAGTTTCAGTAGGAAACCCTTCTGTAAAATCAATATCTTACGATCGTGTATATATTTTTAGGAACCTCGTGTCACTAAAATTGTTGTATTCCTTAATATGATACCCTGACTACTTGCATCTACAGCTACTATTTAAAAGTTTGCAAAAGCAATGTTTCAAGTGCCCTTTTTCCAATATTGAAAGAACTTATCCCGGACGTTGATTATGTGTCTACTGAGGAACATTGCTGGTGGTCTATCGCTTCTCTCCAGAGGGGGTGGTACCGAAATACGTTACGAGGTCTTTCCACATATTTGAAGTGCTGGAATATAATATAAACGTACTACCTAAAACATTCAATGAAATAATGGATTAATTGATATTATTATTACTATTATTAAAATTATATTGATTATGAGTCCTTTTTAATAACATCACAAATTCTTGAGTAAGTAGATCACTAATTTTCACCAGATCTGGGCCTAATAATTCAGCCAAATAAATACAGTTAATAAAAATTAAATACATATAAGATCGACAATGCACTCACACCGCTTGTACCTAATCTATTTTAATCTCCAACTCATTTATCGCTATAATCACAGCTCTTACCATTATCATATACCACACATTACACAATTCCGTTCCATTACCAAACTCATATTACACAATCGCATTAAAGAGTGTATAATCTAATCTGATACTCTCAAAAACACTCCAAACGAGCTACGTCAGGCGTTATGCATATATGCGCTTTTAGGGTGTGATTCTAACGCTAAAATCACAGATATTATCAAATCTACGCTGCTAAATCGCGACATAAGCTCGTCAGCGCGAAGCTGGGGTCGACCCGGTTGTTCGCCGGCTGCCTTGGGACGGAATTAAGGCATTAGGTGGGATACAATGCGTCTAACCACGTGTGCTCGGTATGTACACACTTCAAAGACGGCCAACAATATCTCGATTAGCCATATGGCGCTATATTGGAGCTAGTTCGGCGAGTTAGATGAAGAGGAACTTAGAAGCGTGAAGGATTCGATCATACGATTCCCTTATACGTATTTATTTAGTGATTTGTACAGTATGCGATAAAAAAATGTCTATTCTAACGTGAGGTTTAATCTATGCGCTGGAAGGAGAATGAAAAGAAATAGCCTTGTACAATATTAATTAAAGTAACTGACTTTGTTTGGCAATATTTGAACAATTAACTTGTTCGTCTCTGTAAAAATCTGCAAAGAGAAAAAGGTATTGGGCGTTATATTTTTAATTGAACGGATATTTGTTGGTATACCTTGATCTTTTTGTTCGATAACACTAAATTCTTATTTGATTAACGTACATATTCCACTTGCAACTTTGCAATACTGGAAAAAGGGAATAATTGAACCGAATTATTATTATTCATTCTATTAACTTAAAGTAATGAAAACAAATGTTACCTTAACCCTTAACCTCGATACTTTAGTAAATGGCAATCGGCTCTCTTTAGAACCTAAAAGACCAAAAAAATTGTATAACTCATAATATTTCCGGCTCAGGAAGAACCTTAGAAGAAATGAACTTCAACAATAACACAGCACTGAAATCTAAGGGTTCATATAAATCAAGTGCGAGATAGGTTGCATCTACATAAGAAAATTATTATTTTTTATATTATTGGAACGTCCCACTTCATCTAAAGAAATATATGCGTAGAAATGTTGATATAAGTAGTAAACTCTTTTTCTTAACTGCTTAATGAAACTCGGTCAAACACCTTTTGTCTAATGCGCATAGGCAGAATGAAAAATGCCCAATTTTCAAAAATTTATTTCAGCTACCGAGAGTATTTTCCCGCGGAGAAAAATGAGAAAAATACTTGTCCCCAAAGTTTAATAATTTGTTGAATCTGCAGGTTCGGAATCGTCCTTTGTAAAACTGACTTTATGAAACTTACTATCCAAGTAAACCAATAGTAATACTTCAATTTTATATTTTATTTAATGGTTTAGATTTTCTTTAGAAAATTCATTTTCAATTAACAATAATGTTTACTGGAACAACATATTTCTTTATTTTATTACTAAAGATGAAACGGCCTTCTAGTTTAACACATCATTCGTTATTGATTCTTCTTCTTCTCCATTAGGAATAGGTTCTGGTGGTACAAGAACATTAAAAGGCCTTTGGGAACAAGTTCCATGCCATCTACCACTTATAATATTCGAGATCCAGTTCAAATAAGGTGCGACCCTTGTATGGACGGTAGGTGTAGCTCTGTCACAATCCTCGTCTCCCCATCCGATAACGCCAATTAGCAAACCGTGGAAGACTAACGGTCCACCCATATCTCTTCCGCAAGTGCTCCTTCCGACCGAGGTCTTTGTGCAGATCTTATCGGAGGTGACTTTCGAACCCCAGCTTTCAGCGCAGATCGAGTTGGTCGTCGTCTCCAACGTGACATACTGTAAAGCGGCCGAGACGCTGCCGCTGAACGCGGGCCAGCCCCAGCCTGTGGCGTTGACCACGTCCGGATCGAAGTCGCCTCCGAAAAGCGATATCGGACTTATAGTGCTCGTGAAATCTATCCAATAAGACAGCTCCAATAGGGCAATGTCCATTGGGCCATTTGGTTCGAAGTATGGGTCGCGTAATATTATTCTGTTGACGCTGATGTCCCATCCATTGTTAACCAATATAGAACCAACTGATACGTAAATGTCGGGTGGATACTTACTGAAAGATAAACGTGTTGTAAGTGATCAGATATTGACAGAAAATCTGAGAAAAGATGTAATTCTAACATAATTTTTGAATCAATTTTTTCAATCATTTATAAAAATGTTAACAATTATGTAAACAATTATAAACTAAACTTAAAAATGATGAAAAGCAAAAACATAGAAACAACAGATAAATTAAAAAAATGCTAAAAACTCGATATGTATGCCAAATGTGAAACAATGGCGATGCTGTGCTTTGTTTTTTGTGGCATTTTAAAATCTATTTTCTGTTTATTAACAAAGACGAATCTATGATAATTTCATATTGGACTTACTCATAGACACATTGGGCCGCTGTTAAAATATAGCGGTGATGTACAACCGATCCACCGCAGATTAAATGATCGATATAAGGCGGATAAGAATAATAATACCATCTGATGTAAGCTTGGTATGGGAATTGACCTGGTGTTGCTATCAATCCACCAGTTACCCTTTGGTTTGGATCAAATAGGTCTCCACCTTTCACCTGAAAAGCTTCACAAAAAAAAAAACATATTAATTAAGATGATATTTATCCTTCAGTTATATACACTTACCTGTAATTGACAGTTGCAAACAAATAAGTAAGAAAACGTTTGTGGGAGACATTTCTTCTGGATGTCCTAAGCGTAACGAGATTAGTTGAAAAAAATTTGAGGTATATATACCGAAAAAATTATCTTTACAAATTCATAATTAAGATTGGATTAGTTTAAAAAGAAAGAAAAAGGTTATGAAAGAGATTATACCTCATACTATTTCTATAAGATATCTATTACAATAGATTATTATTTCAATTTGAAGGGTATATTATCTAAGTCTAGGCTTTTGTTTATTTGATTGATCTCTTTCGATAATCCACCGTTTGAATTCACGTGAATAGGTCAATGTAACTGGCTGGCGATTGAAAAACAACTTTTATTGCTGTAGTAAATTTTACAACATCCTAAATGCAAACAAAATGTTGAGATGATATTAGATGTCTAATTACATCTGAAATTACTCAATCATTACATTGAATACCGAGACGGTCGTTTTTTCAATGACCTTACATTCTTGAATTTGAATTTTGATTCTCTTTTTTGATCTATGGAGGCTGTGTATACAATCGAACTCTTTGAATGTATGTATACAGTAGACGCTCAATAGTGCAACCAAAATGAAACGTGGACTGTCTCCACTAACGATTTATTCATATTAAAGGGAGTGACTGATTTTATGCTTAAATAATAGATATTGTTGCATCAATAATTGTTTATTCATTTATAATTCCACATTTGTTTTTAATTTGAAAAAGATAAAAATATATTCTGAAAATATTTTGTAATTTTTGTTTATTTTTTGTTTTTTTAAAACTTTTTGTGTTATACTTGATTCTCTTATTTCTTTTAATATTTGAATACATTTGAGATTAAGCCCATATTCTTTTGCCCATTGAATTTATGTGTCCGGTGCATTTATTGCACTCTCTAGAGTAATTTTATTTTGTGATTTTTCTTGAGTTTCCTCATCTTTAGTTTCATCTTCTTCTGTTTCTTCGTCAAAATTGCCTAATCATGTGCTCTTTCATTCCATGCAATTACGTCTCATTTATTCGGTTCAATTTAGAAATAGATGTATATAACTATAATCAAGAAAGTTGTGTAAATACATAAACATTAAATGCATAGATGTGGCAGTAATGTGTTTTTTTCTAGCATTTTGTTGGATCTAATCGGGTCCAAATTTGTAACAGCATCTTTGATTATTAAATTTTCTGATGTTGCTAAATTAGATTATTTGCAATTGTATTGCGAAGAAGGTTGGCTACTTCTGTATAATGTGTCACATTTGGCGATAGGTACATTGTTGTAATTTTCCCATCTTTACTCTGTAATTCTTCTATTGGAGGATGTGGTAGGCCATTATCAACTTTTATTGGGTGTCTACTTGATTTCTGGAAACGAGTAGCCCTCCAACAGAACAAACAATGACTTGTCTATAATTTTGAGAGATTCATGTTTGATAAATTAAATTTATCTGAGAAACAAAAGCATTATGTAACCAATTCCAAAAACTTAACTTCGTCATTCAAGCTCATTTGGAGTAGCCACGAAGAGGAAAAATTTTTGAAAGCTCTAGGATCTTTCGCTTTACCAATAACCATTGGTTTGACTTTATGAGTTCCATAAGCATTAGTACATGTCAAAAATGTTGGTCGTTACTTCTCATGTTTTCTACTTTTTAAACCTTGGCAACCACCCATGACTAGCTGTAAATTCTTCAACAGAATTTTCTTTAATTTCCGGATTGAATGCTTTGCCTTTTCTTTGATCATATCACCAGGCACCATAATATTTTGACTTCTCTTATTCAAGAACCATTTGCACATTTTTTCTCTATTTCAGGATATTTAGATTCCTTTAAAGTTTTAATTTTATTTTATTTTTTTTTGATGCGACGACATGATGTAATAAGTCGCCATCGAACACTTCCCCAGTGATATAGATATTCAAAGAAATGTTAAGGCATCAAGCTGTATTGCGTAAACAAGGCGTATCATATATCCAGAGAAAGTGCAGCAGCATTATATCATACGGTGTGTACCGATCGATCCATCCATGCGCGTACACATCCAGTGTTAAAGTGGTGACCGTGCTCGAGGAGTGTACTGTGGAAGAGACAGCGTGTTGTTGTGAGTTATTTTCTGGACAAAAGGTCTTCCTGCAAAAGATATCCATAAGGAAGTGTCTCGTGTTTACGGTGAAAAGTGTTTATTGTGTAAGGGTCGAGAAATTCTCTCAAGGCCGTTCGAAAGTTGTTAACGATCAGCAAAGTGGCCGCCCCGTCCAGATTGCGACAGATGTAACGCTTCGACAGGTAGAAGAGATGATTCTAACTCACAGACGGGTAACAACAGAGAGCATAGCAACTGTGTTCTCATAGTTTAATCTACCAAACAATGCGCGATCGTTTCAATTTTTGATAAGTTTGCTTACGGTGGGTACTTAGACAACTGACCGAGGAATACAGGAGAATTCGAATGGGCTTGTGCAGTTCTCTCGGTAGGCAGAAGAAGGCGAGGATATGCTTAAGAGAATTGTTACTGGTGATGGGTGCACTACTACCAAACCGGAAGAAAGCGTGCTTCAATGTAGTGGAAATACCCTTCTTCACTGCCAACAAAGAAATTTAAGACTGTGTCCTTAGCTGGTAAGGGCTTACCTTATTCTGGGATTCTCGAGGAGTGCTTCTAGCCCATTTCCAGAACATAAATGAGAACGTGACTGTTGAATTGTAAAGTTTTGTTGTTGCATCGGGATGTAATTCAGGGAAAACGGCCAGGCCTATTGATGAGAGGAATATTGCTGCATCACGGTAATGCTAGGCCGCATTCGGCCCACTTAACCAGGCGAAAGTTTTAGAATTAGTTCGAGAACTTCTTAAATAATCGGCTTACTGTCCCGATCTAGCCCCAAGCGACTATCATCTTCTTGCTCCACTCAAATAGCATGTTGGCGCCAAACATTTCAAGGGTGATAACGATGTTCGATGAGAGGTACGCACGTGGTTTAGATGGCAACCCAAACATTTTTATGCAGCAGAAATTGGGACATGGATTAGGCGATGAGATAAGTGTGTTCAAGTATATGGAGACTTTGTTGAAAAATAAAACTTGTTTTTGACTAACTATTTCTCTAGCTAACACTAACTAACAAACTATTTTTTACAAACATTGAACGAATTATGAAACAGTACTAACCATAAAAGTTGGAAACGTCAAAAACAAAAAGAACATTGTATAGGCTGTACGCTGAACAAAAGTCAAAAAATGACAAAAGTTAATACTAAAAAAACAAAAAAATAAAAGAGCAGGAACAATAAAAAAAGAATCCACAAACAATTTATAAATATCTTATATTGTAAAACTTTAAGAAAAAGCTTTTACTTCTTGCTTTTGCTTCTGCATGTCTAAGTGCAATTCCTTCGTACTGTCGATCGTATTTTCTGCTTCACGTATACTTCCAATCTTCTGCTCTTCATGCGTTATTTCAACCGAAACATCTGGGTAGACTCATAAGGTTGATCGCTATTTGGATTTGAATTAGATTTTTCCAAGAAACTTGTTATTTTGATCAGCTCCAATTTCTTTTTTGTTCTAAGTGCCGCTTCTGTCTTACACAGGCCATATATGAAATGAAAGTGTTATAGGTAGCCCATTGCAACACTCATTAAGTTGTTTAGACGCGTGAAGGATTTGATCATACGATTCTCTTGCGTATCATACGTATTTATTTACTGATTTGTACAGTATGCCATAAAAAAAATGGTGTATTCTAACGTGAGGCTTAATTTATGTACTGGAGGGCGATCCTACTTTGCAATACTGGAAAAAGAGAATCAGTGGACCGAATTTATTTATGCGACTAACTTCCATTATTAAATTAATGAAAATAAATGTTACTTTAACGAAATATTTTAATATATAATAAATGGGTTTCTAAATAATTTAGTATTTTGCAATCAGCTTCTTAGCCCAGCAGAAACTAAAATGACAGAAAAATGGTATTACAGATAGTATTTCTGGTTCAGGAAGAACCTTAGAAAAAATGAAGTTCAACAATAGCACAGCACTGAAATGTAAGGGTTCATATAGATAAAGTGCGAGATAGGTTGCATCTACATAAGAAAATTATTATTGTTGATATTAGTTAAACGCTCCACTTCATCTAAACAACTATATACGTAGAAATGTTGATATAAGTACTTCACTCTTTTTCTTAACTGCTTAATGAAACTCGGTCAAACAACTTTTGTCTTATGCGCATAGGCCGAATGAAAAATGCGCAATTTTCAAAAATTCAGTTCGCATACCCAGAGAGTTTTCTCGCAGAGAAAGATGCATAGTACATATCTATTTGATCTACATGTCGCTGAAGTTTCATAATTTGTTGAATCTTCAGGCTCGGAATCGTCCTTTGTAAAAGTTGCTTTATGAAAGTTACTACCCAAAAGAGAACCAAAATAATACTTCAATTTTATGTTTTATTCTAATGGTTTAGATTTTCTTTACAAAATTCATTTTCAATTAAAAATAATATTTACTTGATCAACATATTTCTTTATTTTATTATTATAGATGAAGTGACCTTCTAATCTAGCACATCATTCGTTACTGACCCTTCTTCTTCTCCAATAGGAGCAGGTTCTGGCGGGACAAGAAGATTAAAAGGTCTTTCGGAACAAGTTCCTTGCCATCTACCACTTATAATATTCGAGATCCAGTTCAAATAAGGTGCGACCCTTGTATGGACGGTAGGTGTAGCTCTGTCACAGTCCTCGTCTCCCCATCCGATAACGCCAATTAGCAAACCGTGGAAGACTAACGGTCCACCCATATCTCTTCCGCAAGTGCTCCTTCCGACCGAGGTCTTTGTGCAGATCTTATCGGAGGTGACTTTCGAACCCCAGCTTTCAGCGCAGATCGAGTTGGTCGTCGTCTCCAACGTGACATACTGTAAAGCGGGCGAGACGCTGCCACTGAACGCGGGCCAACCCCATCCTGTGGCGTTGACCACGTCCGGATGGAAGCCGCCTCCGAAAAGCGATATCGGACGTGCGATATTCGTATCTATCCAATAAGGTAGCTCCAGCAGGGCAATGTCCATTGGGCCATTTGGTTCGAAGTATGGGTCGCGTAATATTATTCTGTTCACGTTGATGTCCCATCCGTTGTTAACCAATACAGAACCAACTGATACGTAAATGTCGAATGGATACTTGCTGAAAAAGAAACACGTATATAATCAGATGTTGGTAATCTAAAATAGTTGAAGATCTGAGAAAGGATTTAGTTCTAAGGTATTTTCTATTTAAATTTTTCCAATCGTTTATGGAAAGGTTACAAATTATGTAAACAATTACAAATAAACTTAAAAATGAATAAAAAAACAAAGTAACAGTAAATAAATAAAAAAATGCATGAAACTAAATGTGAATAAAACAATGCCGATAGTCCGCTCTATCTCCTTGTACCATTTTAAAATGCATTCATTTGTTATGAATAAAGAGCAAGTTATGTTAATTTCATATTATACTTACTCGTAGACACATTGTGCAGCTGTTAAGACGTACTGTTGATGTACAACCGATCCACCACAAATTAGATGATCGATATAAGGCGGATTAGAATAATACCATCTGATGTAGGCTTGGTATGGAAATTGCCCTGGTGTAGCTTGCAATCCGCCAACTACCCTCTGTTTTGCATCAGATAGGTCTTCAGCTTTCACTTGAGAAGCTTCACAAGAAGAATATATATTAATTGAGATGATATTTATCTGTCAGTTATATAAACTTACCTGGAATTGTTAGTTGCAAACAAATAAGTAACAAAACGTTTGCGAGATACATTTCTTTTGGATGTCCTAAGCTTAACGAGATTAGTTGTAAAACATTTGAGGTATATATACCGAAAAAATTATCTTTACAAATTCATAATTAAGACTGGATTAGTTTAAAAAACAAAAAGAAGGTTATGACAGAGATTATACCGCAACCTATTTCTATATCTATTGCAATAGATTATTACTTAAATTTGAAGGGTATATTACCTAAGTCTAGGCCTTTGTTTATTTGATTGATCTCTTTCGATAATCTATCGTTTGTATTCACGTGAATAGGTCAACGTAATTAGTTGGGTGATTGAAAAACAACTTTTATTGCTGTAGTAAATTTTACAACATCCGAAATGCAAACAAAATATTGGGATGATACTAAATGTCTAATTATATTTGAAATTGCTCAATCATTATATTGAATACCGCGATGTTTTTTTAATGACCTTACATTCCTGAATAGAACATTTTTATTCTCTTTTTCTGATCTTTGGAGGCTGTGTATATAATCAAACGGTTTGAAGATGTCCTCTATCGAAAAATTGTTGTAGGTATTGTGTGTATACAGTGGATGCTCAATAATGCAAACAATAAACGCAACAATATGTTCACTTTAAAGGGACTGACTGATTTTATGGTTAAAAGAATAGGTATTGTTCCATCAGTAATTGTTTGATCATTTATAATTCCACATTTTTTAATTTGAGAAATATAAAAATACATTCTAAAAATATTGTGTGTTTTTATTGTTATTTTATGTTTTTCAACTTTTTGTGTTACAGCTGTTTCTCTTATTTCTTTTAATATAATAGGTCCATATTCTTTTACCATTGAATTGATGTGCATTTATTGCATTCTTTGGAGTAATTTCATTTTGTGATTTTTCTCCAGTTTCCTCATCTTTAGTTTTATCTTCTTCTGTTTTTTTCGTAAAAATGTCTAATTGTATGTCCATTTCATTCCACGCAATTAGGTCTCACTGATTCAGTTAAAACTAGAAATAGATGTACACACCTAGTGTAGTGCGTTTAAGATATCACGTGTTTCAACCAGAGCTTTTGTTGACCATCTTTCCATTTTTGTTGCAATACCCTAAGTGGCATGTGATGGAACATTATCCAAAATAAGAGGCGCTTTTATTGGCTGTCCACTGAATTTCTCGAAACGCGTAAACTTCCAACAGAAAAAACAATGACTAGTCAATAATTTCGGGAGATTCATTTTTTGCTAAATTAAATTTACTTTATAAACTTACCTGAGGAACAAAAGTGTCATGGAATCAATACTTAAAAATTGAATCTGTCATTCAAGCTGGCTTGAAGCAATCATAATCTACACGAAGAGAAACATTCTTGGAAGCTCTAAGATCTTTCGCCTTACCAATGGCTTAACTTTGTGAGTTCCATTGGTATTGGTACTTGCTAAAAATCTTAGTCGTTGTTTCTCATAATTTCTATCTGCAGCAGTCTCCTCTTGAGATGGTACAAAGGTTTTCCTTGGTAGAAGCTTCCAATACAGAGCTGATTCATCAGCATTATGTAACTGATTAGGTGTAATTCAGAATTGCTATATTTTATTTTTTACTGGACTTTAAGTGGATCAATTAGTTCTGGCTGCCATGATAATTTTTCACCAACAATTTTTAACTATCGAATTTTGAATCTTTGCAACCAATTAT
Organism: Trypoxylus dichotomus; assembly: GCA_023509865.1. Lineage (NCBI taxonomy): Eukaryota > Metazoa > Arthropoda > Insecta > Coleoptera > Scarabaeidae > Trypoxylus > Trypoxylus dichotomus. Next base: position 29,819,038 of record CM042081.1, read on the forward strand.
CACTAGCAGTAAATCCATCAACAGAATTTTCTTTCATCTGCGAATTCAATGGTTTTGCTTTTTCTTTGACCATATCACCACTGACTACAATAACTTGATTTCTCTAACTGAAGAACCATTTGTACATATTTTGATCAATTTCAAGATGTTTTTTGATCCTACGATATGAGGTACACATGTCATATATCCCGGGAAGATACAGCGGCATTAAAACATACGGTGCGTACCGATCGATCCAGAGAATTTCCACCGCACGAACTACATGTCTTGACGTTAGTGAGTCCGAGTTTATTTACGTTATACGGTATTCAATGTTATGAAAATGGTTGTTCACGTTACTCCGAACTTCCATTATCCGGTGTTCACAATATTGAGCGTCTACTGTATCTCCTTTATGAATAACTGTGTGTGATTGTGATCTTCAAATATGCTAACATACGAGGGAAGATCTCTAAATAAGTCAACAAACTGCTGTGACCTATTTCCCTGTCTGTCACTAGGCGTCAGTATAATCCAACTTTATGATGATCAATTGATAGTTGCTTTGCGTGTACGCAGGCAGCGTTAAAATGGCAACCGTGTTCGAAAAGTGTACTGTGGAAGAGCAGCGTGCTGTTGTGCGTTATTTCTGGGCAAAAGGACTTTCTGCAAAAGATATCCATGAGGAAGTGTCACCTGTTTACGGTGAAAAGTATTTATCGCGTAAAGCCATGCGTAACTGGCTTCAGAAATTTCCTAAAGGGAGCTCTAAAGTTGTTGTCCACTGTAATAGGGTGTTCTCATGCGTTAGCCTATGAACTGATGCGCGATCGTTTGAATTTTGGAAAACTTTGCTCATGGTGGTACCTAGGTAACTCACCGACGAACACAGAAGAATTCGAATGGGCTTGTCCTTGCAACACCTCCCTCGGTACTCAGAAGAAGAGGAGGACATGCTATACAGGATTGTTACTGGTGATAAGTCATGAGTGCACCACCACTAACCCAAAACAAAGCGTGCTTGAGTGCAATTCTTAACCGTTAACAAAGAAATTGAAGGTTGTGCCCTCAGCTGGTAAGATTATGCTTACTGTGTTTTGGGATTCTCTAGGAGTGCTCCTAGCCCATTTCCAGAATAGAAATGAGAACGTGATTGCTGAATCATACTGCAGAGTTTTGTTGTTTTTCAGGAAGTAATTTGACGAGAGGAATATTGCTGCCTCAATATAATGCTAGGCCGAAGTCGGCCTATTTGACCAGGCGAGAATTGCAGAATTAGGATGGAAACTTTTTGATCACCCGGCTTACAGTCCCTACCTAGCCCCAAGCGATTATCATCTGTTTGGTCTATTTAAAAAGCTTCTTGGCGGCAAACATTTCGAAGGTAACTATATTCAACAAGAAGTACGCACGTGGTTTAGACGGCAACCCAAACACTTTCATGCAGCAGGTATCGGTGCATTGATAAAGCGAAGGGACAAGTGTATTAATGTATATAGATGGATACTTTGTTGAAAAATAAAACGTGTTTTTTACTAACTATTTCTCTAATTATTTTTATAATACTATTTTTGTGACCTACAAACTTATTGACTTTCCCTCGTATATAACAAACTATTTATTAGAAACACTGAACATATTATGAAATAAATTGAGAAATTGAAACAACAGAAAGCACGGAGATGACTGTGATGATGATAGAACTCGTATTGAAGGTTACGTCAAAACATAAGCAAGTTGTCTGATATCAAGGTCCCATCTTTCTTATTCATGGAAGACAGGCTCAACACGATGTTTTACGGGAACCCTTAGTTCCAACTCGTTTTGAAAATCGCGAGATCGATATAACAGCTTCTTCTTTTTTGATTTACTTTTAATTATCCCAAATTGGACGAATGCTGAAGGAAAGATTGTTAGCGGAAAGAATGGGCAAGAAATGAATTTTTCGGTGCTTAAGAAAATTGTTGGAGTTTTGATAGTGATAGCGACATACAAATTTTACACACTAATGGGAGGAAAATATTTAGTGTAATAATCTGCAGGAACAGGTTTCAAGATATACTTCGTGCACTAGCGTTTGATAGAGCAAGGGAAAGGCGGAGAGAAAGGACCAGTAACAAAATTACACAAGTAAGAGAATACCTTGAGCTATGAAATACTTATTTGCGAGGTACTTATGCACCAAATTAGTATATAGCGGTTACTGAGCAACTTGTAATCTTTAGATGTTCTTTTAGCCAATATGTTCCATCAAAACCCAGAATGTATGGAGTTATATTTTAGGCTATTTGTGATAATATCGTAAGCTATGCATGGATATTTATAATTTATGCTGGAAAAAAAGGGCGATGAAAGAGAACGGAATTAAGGAGAAAAAAACTGTGAAGCGTTTAGCTAAGAAATTGAAAATTCTGGAAGATGTATCACATGCCATAACTTTGTTTACTTCCTATAAAAGAGTACTTGCTATCAAAAGATCTGATAATAGTTGGTACGATTTATAAAAAAAAAACCTGAATTAACAGATTCCTTCGCAAAGTCTAAGAATCGTGGAATGTACGAGGTTTGATTTTGAGGACGGCACGAAAACTATTTCTTCTTCTTCTTATCCAAAGAAACATAAGCTTGCAACGTTACTTAGTACTTTGTACAATCGGAAAAAGGTTGATGACGATAAAACAAAAAGAAATACCCGAGATAATAAAATGAAAGAAGGTGGGGATAGCATGGATAAAATGGCAGGATCAGATTTTGCTTAAATTCCTGAAAAAATATCAGTCACGATAGGATTTGAACCTACGGCCATTCGGTAACTTGCGGAACGTGCTGCCACTACTCTACGAGGCTGAATGTGAGTTCAAATCACTTGATTGAATTAATATTAACGTATTAACATTTGATATTAATATGAAGCTCTCGTTGGTATTGGATCTTCTCGACTACAGTCGAAATCACGACCTCAAGAAGAAGATGTATACGTACATAGTTCTAAAAACCAACGCCGAACGCGAGACAAAACTCGGGAGAATAACAAGACATATATATATATATATATAATCGAATCATTTAATCGATTAAATAAAGAACACAAATAATTCTTATAGAATCATGTTTCATATAGAATTTAAATAAGCACTTCAATTAGGATCAACCTTATTCCACACTTTAACTTGTTTATTAAATATACTCTGTATCCTTATTCAACATTCACATGGAGCATGCAAGTGGGTATCACTTACATCTAAACATCGTTTTATCAAAACGCATCCGTTTATCTTTAAAGTGCGCGTTGGCCAAAATAGAAACACTTTAAAATGTTGTTAATGTGAACTTTGCCTTTGCATACGAATTGGAAAGAATAATGTCACTTAATATTATTGTAAGCGTATTTTATGTTACCATATTACTTCGGAGGAAACTAATCCCAATTTATTGTTAACTGTAAATTGTAATAGGTAAGTTGGAAAAGTTAAAAACTGAAAACAATTGTAAACATTGCCTTAATCTTCCTTATCTTAATCCTCAAATCTATAAGATCTTTCGATAAATATTGGTTTTTCTTAACAGGGTTCATTGATCCATGTACAGCAATAAAAGAATAAATAAAGTAATGCAGATTAGTCTTAAGTTTTATCGGTAGCTATCGAAAGTGCTATGTAAATTTTGTTTTTTTCTTGGCGCAAAATCTTAATCTTTAAGTTATATTTTAACGACTAATCTTCAAGTTATATTTTTAATGACGACCACTTGTTAATCTAAATTGCGAATTTGTTGATAAATATTTTGCGTATATATAGTACTGAGATTGAGGAATCTTGTCATTGCCGTTATTAAAAAGATGTCTCCTCAAATCGTCTTATTGCTAATTAGTTTATCTGTCCTTTCAGGTAAGTAAATATATTTTCAATTTTTGAAACTCATTGTTAAAATTTTCTTGTTTAATACTGTTCTTCCTTACCAAGTTTTCCAAGGGAGAGCTGATTCCGATTCCCATCAATCCCAACGCATTGTAGGCGGTCTACAAGCTCGACCAGGGCAGTTTCCTTATCAAGCATACATAGGATGGATGACGTATTATCCACCCTATCCACCCTATAACAGAGACCAATTGATTTGTGGTGCATCCATTGTCCATCCAAGATTCGTTTTGACGGCAGCGCAGTGTGTCTTTGAGTAAGTACTATGTGTCATTTTTTCTTTGATCAAGCGAAGCAATCTTCAACTTACAAGGAAAGGTTCCCGGGTGTCAAATTCAGATCTAACGAAACTTGGTAGGTAAGTAGAGTATATTGAGACTTATTATTAATATTTTTTTTGTTTGCATTGAAATTCATTCTGAAGGTTGAGGGTGAATTGTACATTTTTAGCATCCTTTATTGATTTTAAAGCATTTTTAGCTATACAGGGCATTCCAAAGACATAGAGCAAGTCGTATCGTATGTTACTAGCACCAAAACCATCTATATCTTGCATACGTATGTCTTCTATTATGAAAAACCATCATTTATTAAATAATTAATGACGGCTTTATATAATGATTAGTAAATCAAAGTAAAACTGCATCAGGTATTATGCCTTAATCTTCATAATTCATAATTTTGTCGGGTCTTATTTATATCTGCTTACACTAACAACAGCTGTATCTGATACCATATTAAATGGTGATTGCAGTTATGTACTTCAATCATATTTAATTAAAATTGGTGATGCGAACCAAATTGATTTACGTAAAGTGGGATTATATAGAGTAACTGCTTCTCTTTTCTGATATACATATGTGTATAGTATGTACGCAGCACAACATATAAGTTCTTATGTCAATATCATTTTTGGAACACCCTGTATAATTGAGAATGCTTTAAAATCAATAAACGATGTGAAAGAGGAACAATTTCCATTATTTTTTTTCCATATTATTATAGTCAGTTCTAGTATAAGAGGGTGACGCTTAAATGCAACATCCTGAATGTATCGCATTCACATGTTCTGAAAGAGCTTTCATTGAGATCTGAATTTGACACCCGGGAACCTTTCCTTGTTAGAGAAACGTTCAAACATTGGATGACTTGAGATTTTCTCAAAATAAATTTAAAGGTATTTTTAGAGACCAGCGCCGCATTAACAATAAGTCCTTGGTTTGTTTTAGGATATAAAATAGAACAGGACTTTTAAAAACAAACTTTTCCTGATTTAACGTCGGAAAATTTAGAGATAGTTGATAGTGATATCAATGTTTTTAAGTAAATCGCGTTCATTGTTCATTAAAGTAAGGTTATTTAGACGATTTTATCCCATCGTGTTCCTGAACTTATTTTTTATGCGCGTTCGTGTAGAAAAAAGACGTTCCCAGTTATAGTTAGTAATAATCAAAGCTAAGTAAATGCGTAAAACTGTTTCTACATTTGGAAAACATGATTTTTTTTGCTATCACAACTGCTTTAAGTACGTCAGCGACCTGCACTAGGCCATCGCGTTAGGATTCTTCCAAATCCTCCTGGTAAGCACTGATGATATAACTGGAGTTCGTTCCAAGATGTTTTCTGTTGTAAGAGATATTAATTGAAGAAGTATTAGAGTAAATACACTAGTTACTTGATGGTACGCTTCCATCAGTTTGGTTAATGCAGGTAGTAGATTATAAATTATGACAATAAACAGATGAATTTCAAAATGCTGTCTGGGTGCTCGCTTTTCCATAACTTCATCGAGTAGTATAGCCGTTCAAGTGGTAGTACTTAATATTTCGCTTGCGTCGCCTTGAAGTGCGTTGCTAATAATCTTCGCTGCTGGCCAGGACTTTTGCCTCAATACCTGGAAATGTGGACCGCATTGCTTGGACGTACCCGCGTAACGATTCATGAAGGTTGTATCACCTGTCTTAACATCAATACCTTAGTCTCGATTAGATTTTGTCATTACTCTCGTTTCCAACTTATTCATCTTCGAAACTAAATCGTTAGCACGATTGTTACACACTACCTTTTGATTCATGTCATTAGAGATGCTATCCAAAACTTGTTCGATTGTGGTAAAGCCACATAAAGGTAGCTTCCTCGTATCAGCTCAGCCTGAGTATTCAGTGTCAGAGAAACTTTTCAAAATCGGAATTTTTAAAATAGCATCTTTCAGTACTATCGTAAGAAGATCCCATCGATAGAAAAAAAAGTATAGAGGCTTTCAACGATATCGACGAAAATTGATGTTTTTGTACAGCATTCAGCGGCGCACTTGACAACCAAATTTAATGAATGTACGAAGCAGGGAACGTATTTCAGTCATCTATTGGGTCTTTCGTAAACCATGCGGAACCGTTTGAATCCACTAATTTCGCTAACAAAGCAGACAAGTTGGTCTTAAATTTCTGAATAACATAACCAATCTTTCACGTGACTTTTGTCTATATGAAATATATAATATAATATAATAATATAATCGTGATTTATCTTCTTTACAGTTATTTCTTTATATATATCTCGATTAAAGTTGGTCGGACATCCATCAATATCGTTGAAGCACATTTTGCTTTCGTTTTGTATTTGGCTTGTAGAAGATAAAGTAACATCGGAACGATGTGCATTTGATCTCTCGTTGGCCTGAAGACGGCATCACTAGATTGGTGCTTTTAATTTCACTTTGGCTTGAAGACGATATGGCTGAATTGGGAAGACTTGCTGTTGTGGTAAAAATTAAATTTCTTTCGCACTGCTATCGTCTGTACAATGAGATGTAACTTCTATATTTTCTGCTTAAACTTCTTTGGATTCAGCCCCATCACTACAAGTATTAAAAAATCAGACAACTTTGTGGGTGTTGTTGATATAATAGCTTGGTTTTTTCTTTCCTTTTCATATTTTGCATTACGCTCTGCACTTCTACAAGCGTAGTGTCGACTTGTATTTCTAGGTCTGTTGTTCATGTTGGTTATCTCGATTTAGATAGCAAGATTAGAAGGGAAAATAAAATGGAATCCCACTAAACATTTTAAAACACCTCACATATCCCCTATCCACCACACAAGTGTTATGGGTAGTGAAACAGTGTACTTCAACGTACCAGTGTCACAGTGTTTGAGTTTTGTGATTTACTACTAAATATTGTAAAGCAGCATATACATAATTGTCATAGAAATGGATATAGAATATTCTTTCGTGGAGTGATGTATACGGGTCCTGAATTTCCGTAGTACTATTGCTGGATGGTATGGTTTGAAATAAAACATCAGTATTCAGTATTCGTTTTCTATCCAAGTCTCCAATGATGCTCGGAAACTATTAATTATGGCTAGTGAGTGTCTTGCATAGACAAATCCTCATGTATATTCTCTCAAGTGCTGGTGAAGTGGTTTCGTGATGTATTAGGAACATTCTGGAACTTGTATCTAGAAACTTTTATACCTCTGGGGAACCTTCCTGTAACTTTTATTCTCGCATATTGATAAAACTATAATATAGAATTTGAAAATGTATGTCGTAGCTTATTTATTTTTTTATATAATTTTGAAAAATTGTGTCACACTAACATTAATATTTGCACATAACTGCGAAAGGTGTATTTTAAGCAGTGATGAAATAAAAATGATTTACATCTTTAAATAACATTTTAATAAAAAATAAACTAACTGTTCAATGCACAAGTCTACGCTCCTTATCAAGCTATCAAAAGTATTTTGTAACATTTGTGGCGTTGCTTGCGCATTCCTGAATTATCTTTTGTTTCAGTTCTTGCAAATTAAGTGCAGGAGTTTGGAAAACCCTATTTTTCAAGTAAGAGAATACAAAATAGTCCACAATAGTCAACCCAGGTGACCTCGGAGAAAATTCGACTACGTGTGCAAATTTATTCGCCGATCATTAAAGAACTCACGGAGAAAGGATATAGTTTCTTATGTCGTATGTGCTCTTGAGCCGTCCTGCAGGAAATAATCATTTTCAAGTTCATCTTCGTGAAGTTGTTGAACAAATTCGGTCAAAATGTCTCTTCTGTACCTCTCTGTATTGATGGTGAAATTGAAAAAAATCGACCCAATTATTCTTCTACGAGAGACTGCAATCCAAATACTAGTCTTCTGAGCATGAAATCGAGATTCCCCAAAAAATGCGGCTTATCAGCGTATTTTGAGAATTGACGGACCTCGAAATATGAAACCATGTCTTATCAGAAAAAGAAAGTTTAGCAGATCATTATTCATTAAATTATTGGCGAACCATTCGTAGTGCACAAGTGGTCTTTCGGCAAAAGGGCTTGATATGATCGCATCTTATATGGATGCATGTTCAAGTTCTTCTTTACAACGGTTGGGAATGTTCCATATGAAACTTCAATTTCTTGGGCTAGGCGTCTCAAAGGTTTTGTAGAGTGCAGTTCTATACGATTATCAACTTTAATAATTAAAATATTTGTACGGATAGTAGGCTACTAACACCTTCCTTTTGAGTTACACATCCAGTTTCGTGAACGCAGATCAACAATATGTGCAAGGTACATATAAAAATCCTGTTCTACTATTGCGAAACCTGGGCAGTGTTCACGAAAATTGTCCAAACACAAACGCTCACTGTATTGCCAAATTCCATTAACTACCACACCTGTTCTAAAATTGGCTTCAATTATGTAAGTTTTGGGCGCCGTGGTGAAAATCATAATAGAAAAATTACTTCAAACTCCAAAGAGAAATTATATGACAAATATTAATGAGAGTAACACTTAACCTGTCAGAATTACATAAAAAAATGAGCTACGACATGCATTTTCGAATTTCATGCCACACTTTTATCAATATATTTTTTGCTCTCTCGGTACATGAATGAATTAGTGTAATAGTGAATACAAATATCTATTCATTAATTATCTTCTGATTAGTAATCACCAGAAACATGTTCTGGTTGGGAGGGTTGTTACGAATAACAAGGTCGAGCAAGTTTTGCGGTGAGGCCAATTTACCACATATAATGTATGGCGTACTGCAGCCTGCTTTCACTTTTAGGTATAAACTGAAATTGTTAAATCGTATTTCCTACTCCTACCGCGTGGGTAATACGGCGATGCTGGAGACAGTATTTTAAAATTACTTAATAAAAGAATAAGTAGAAATATACATGGGATTGAAATTTATTTGTTTTCCAGTAAAAATCCAATGGATCTTTTTGTATCCGTGGGATCCGTATTGCTTGAATATGGGTGGCAAACTCAGGTATCTAGGACAATTCTACGAGATCCGTATTTCGAATCAAACGGTCCTAACGACTTAGCTCTTCTAGAATTGATGTCTTGGATAGAATACACCAACGAGATACTTCCCGTGTCGCTTTTCGGTGGCACCTTAAACCCTGACGTGGTCAACGCTACCGGTTGGGGCTGGCCCATTTTTAGCGGCTCAGTTTCTTCTGCACTGCAATACATCACCCTGGAAACTATAAGCAATGCGGAGTGTGAGCAAAGCTGGGGGTCTAGGATTAGTTCCGATAAGTTATGTACGAGGAACGTTGATGGAAGAGGTACTTGCGGAAGAGATATGGGCGGACCGTTGGTTTTCTACGGTTTGCAGATCGGCATCATCGGTGGGAGCGATGAGGAGTGCACCGGTGGGGCGCCGAATGTCCATACAAGAATTGCTCCTTACATCAATTGGATCACGAACGTTATAAGTGGAAGGATTATGGGAATGTGCAGCGAAATCTTACCCCATTCCAAACAACAAGAAACCGAAATAAAACTCGAAAATTAGACGATGTAGAAAATGGATAGAGTCGCATAACCTTGTTGACTAGACATTAAATTAAGTACTAAGTTTTATAATCAACTGATATCCTCTTGGAGTTAATTAGGTGTTTGGAAATAAAATCTGATATAGAGGATGTCTTACGTTTATTTTTCCATTTGACTTTGATCTTTGTAAGGAATAAACCAATTTGAAGATTAACAAGGAACGATTTCGAACCTGGAAAATCAAAATAATCATGAAACTTTGGAAATATGTAGGCCACATACTGATATCTACTATTTTTGTATTTTTTTCTACAGAAAACACTCTGAGTGGTGGAAATGAATGTTTGAAAATTGAAATTTCTCCATTCTGCCCACACGCATAATTTTCTAAGGGTAAGAGACAGAAAAAAAGTTTAAAGATAAAAATTGTTTGTTTGAATATGTTTTATTAGGTAGCCAAGAAAAAAGTTAAATATATCAGATACTATCGATAGTAAAGTTTACGTCTCCTCTGTAAGTGTTGTTGAAGGGAGGAATTTCATAAAGAGGGAGTACTGACGGTACTTTGCTTCCAACTTCTAACATCAACCCAACAGTGATGAAAAAGTATCTGGTATAGGTAACTAGTAAAATTTTAGAAAAAATTCATTGGTAAATAATAGACAATAATTCATATCACTACAATATACATATATAATCATTTCATCGATTAAATTAAGTGCACAACTGCTTCTTATAGAATCATGTTTCATATAGAATTTAAATAAGCACTTCGATTAGAATCAACCTTATTCTACACTTTAACTTGTTTATTAAATATACTCTGTATCCATATTCAACATTCACATGGAGCATGCAAGTGCCTATCGTGGGTGTCACTTAGATCTAAACATCGTTTTGCCACAACACATCCGCTTATCTTTAGAGTGCGTGTTGACCAAAATAGAAACATTTTAGAATGTTGTTAATGTGTACTTTGCTTTTGGATACGAATTGAAAAGAATAATGTCACTTAATATTATTGTGAGCGTATTTTATGTTACCATATTACCTCGGAGGAAACTAATCCCAATTTATTGTTAACTGTAAATTGCAATAGGTAAGTTGGAAAAGTTAAAAACTGAAAACAATTATAAACATTGCCTTAATCTTCCTTATCTTAATCCTCAAATCTATAAGATCTTTTGATAAATATTGGTTTTTCTTAACAGGGTTCATTGATCTATGTACAGCAATAAAAGAATAAATAAAGTAATGCAGATTGGTTTTAAGTTTTATCGTTAGCTATCGAAAGTGCTATGTAAATTAAATTTGGTTTTTTTCTTGGTGCAAAATCTTAATCCTTATGTTATATTTTTAACAACTAATCTTCATGTCATATTTTTAATGACGACCACTTGTTAATCTAAATTGCGAATTTGTTAAGAAATATTTCGGGTATATATAGTACTGAATTTGCGGAATTTTTTCATTCCCGATATTAAAAAGATGTCTCCTCAAATCGTCTTATTCCTAATTAGTTTATCTGTCCTTTCAGGTAAGTGAAAATTCAAATTTAGAAACTCATTGTTAAAATTTTCTTGTTTAATGTTGTTCTTCTTTTCTAAGTTTTCCAAGGAAGAGTTGATCCCGATGCCGATCAATCCCAACGCATTGTATGTGGACTACAAGCTCGACCAGGGCAGTTTCCTTATCAAGCCTACATAAGATGGAATATGTATACCCTATCCGCCCTATCCACCCTATGACAATAACGAATTGATTTGTGGTGCATCCATCGAGCATCCAAGATTCGTTTTGAGGGCAGCGCAGTGCGTCTTTGAGTAAGTACTATGTGTTGTTTTTTCTTTGGTCCAGCGAAGCAATCTTCAGCTTACAAGGAAAGGTTCTCGGGTGTCAAATTCAGATCTTAACGAAACTTGGTAGGTAAGTAGAGTATATTGAAACTTGAAAATCAAATTTTATTGCTTGTGCTGAAATTCACTCTGAGGGGGTTAAACACCGCTTCGAAAATTCACAGATTTTCAGTTTTCTTGATTTAATTTTTAAACGGAAATAGATAGAACAAAAATTTAAATGCAAATGTTGTATATTATTGAAAGGTCTTTCAGGAAACGTGACTGTGATATATACAGGGTGTTGCATTTAAGTACCACTCTCTTAGAGCAGATTGTAGTAATATGGAAAAGAAATTAACGCAAAATGGTTAGTCTTTAACAACCTTTATTGATTTTAAAGCATTTTTAGTTACACAGGGTATTCCAAAGGTGCAGAACAAGTAATGCGATATGCTACTTAAAGCAAAATCATCCGTATATTGCATAGACATGTCTACCACAGACTATCATTAATTAGTAAAATTGCACCAGTTAGTATATCATAATGTTCATAATTCATACAATGTAAACACGGGATTGGGTTACAAGTGATAACAAATCCTTAGCATTGAATAGTAATGGATAAAGTACTTATTGCAATCCGTATTTAAATTATGTATTTATGATTGACTATGGTAATGTAAGTCCTTAAAAAGTGTTTAAAGCATAAGAAGTTTTCGCACCAAGAACAACGATTGATTGCAACGGGGAGGAAACGGAAGGTGTTGATTTGAAAAGCCAAATTCGTGAGATGTTCGAGTGGGCCAGGTCGATTCTCTATATAACTGGATTTTTACCAGGCATCTGCAATCAAATTATTATAATTAGAGGACGACAATTGATTGTGTGTTAATGATTGTAATTTTATGCCATTATTTCGTAAATCATAATTTTAGATAAGAACCAGGTCAAAAAATCGTCGTATAAATGCTTTCCATATTTGAAACCAATAGACGTCAAGTGGTTGAATCCTATCTGTAGTTTTCTTTGGTATTGTCAGTATCTGAACATCATTGTTGGATGGGACCTCCTTTCCCAAAAAGTATAAGACTTTTTGGCCCAGTGTTTGGTAAGTAAGTATTAAGAAACCAATTGTTAAATAAATCAGTGGTGAATTACCTGAAAATGAGGCTTGAATAGCGTCATTTGCAGGTCAAAATAGGGTTTGTTGCACTTGGGGGCCAAACTTGCCATCAGGTTCTTTTAGTATTACCAGTGTATACAGTATATACTCAGTGAAGGCATGAGTTTACCAGATGATGTGCATCTGGTTATTATTGGGAGAATAGTGTAACTGTGGGTTGTTGCTTGTATAGATTGAACAGCAGCTTCAATTTTCTTCATACTTTGGAATGATAGTGATCGTCCAGAATGTATATCCAAGTTGAAGCCGCTTTCATCTGCATTATATACATGCTAGGCACCATAACTCTGGATTATTAACATCAACTTCATTAATAAAATCAGCAGCAATCTTTTCTAGATGCAGAGTATCTGATCTATATAAGCGTCTGATAAATTTACTGATCTTGCGCGAAACAATTCTGTATGTTTTTTTGAAATTCAGTACCCGCTTCTTTGAAGCTTTGAAGTGGTCTAGCTTAATATCTTCGTTAGCTTCTAATGCACATGTTTGTATTCTATATCGTGTATAATGGTATTCAATCCTCTCATTGCTGTTAATTTCTCTCTCTCTGTGTTCCGCCTTTTTTCTAGACCTTCCTCCTATCGATACAGTTGTCGTAGAGAGTTTATCTTCCTACATCTCCTCTGCACCGACACTACAACGTCGCGATTTCTCCTGTAAATACTCTTCTAGATCTTCTTGACAAATTGGATATCCGCTGTCGATCAATTCGACGGAGTGCGGTTTAAACGGTTAACGAAATCCTAAAGGCGTATCCATATCCACTTTTAACGATAGTATCGGTCATACTTCTTCTAATTAATTCTTTTAGTATACCATGCAGTTCTATTTGGTGTCGTTTTACAGGTGTTTGTCTGCCTTCAGCAATATTAAACCACTCTATTAATAATTTAAAAAACATTGAGTTCGTTTATGAATGACATATTACAAATTTTGATTTCGTATAGGACTGCATTACATACACTTGTAACACCGTATTTATATAAGATTTCTGCTTGATTTTAAATTCATGAAGTAGACTACACCAACGAAGTACTTCCTGTGTCGCTTTTCGGTGGCACCTTAAACCCTAACGTGGTCACCGCTACCAGATGGGGCTGGCCCATTTTTAGCGGCTCGATTTCTTCTGCACTGCAGTACATCTCCTTGCAAACTATAAGCAACGCGGAATGTGAACAAAGCTGAGGGTCTAGGGTCGGTTCCGATAAGTTATGTACGAGGAACGTTGATGGAAGAGGTACTTGCGGAAGAGATATGGGCGGACCGTTGGTTTTCCACGGTTGGTAGGTCGGCATCATCGGTGGGAGCGAAGATGAGTGCACCAAATGTCCATACAAGAATTGCTCCTTATATCAATTGGATCACGAACGTTATAAGTGGAAGGATTGCGGGAATGTGCAGCGAAATCTTGCCCTATTCCAAACAACAAGAAACGGAAATAAAACTCGAAAATTGTACGATATTGAAAATTGATAGAGTCGCACAACCTTGTTGATTAGACATTAAATTAAGTACTAAGTTTTATAATTAACTGATATCCTCTCTAAGTTAATTAGGTGTTTGAAAATAAAATTTGGTATACATCATGTCTTACGTTTATTTTTCCATTTGACTTTGATCTTTGTAAGGAATAAACCAATTCGAAGATTAACAAGTAACGATTTCGAACCTGGAAAATCAAAATAATCATGAAACTTTAGAAATATGTAGGCCACATACCGATATCTACTATTTTTGTTTTTTTTTTTAGAAAACACTTTGAGTGTTGAAAATGAATGTTTGAAAATTGAAATTTCTCCATTTTGCCTATACGCATAATTTGTTTGTTTGAATGAGTTTTATTAGGCAGAAGAAAAAAGTTACTTTATCAAATAATCAAACAAGTTCATGCGTTTTGTTTGGTAAAATATATAAATTTAAAGAAACGCTATTGACTCGGTGTGAGTTCACATGAAAAAATTGAAAAAAGAAAAGAAACGGAACAATTCTCACAGTGTCTCAAACGATTTAATCAGTCATTTGCACATTATCACGCCAAGGCTGGAATAACAAGTGAAAGAGACAATCAAAAATTAAACATAAGACCTTATTGTTAAGAATTTTAATGTCAGATGTTTTTACGAAATGGGAGAAACCAGCAGTAGAAGGTTAAAGACATCGTATGTGCTCTTTGTGCCTAACCACAAAAGATATAGACGTCCTATCTACGTATTTAGTATCACAATTCCCACAGCTAAGCATATAAACGCCGCTTCTCTGCATTTTATCCCATTGATCTTTGTTATTTAGTAGAAAGTTTTTTAAAGGGTTTTAAAACTCAATTCAACGTGGTCTATAAGTACATTACCTATTTTGCTGGAGATGGGATCCAGATACGGGATCGATCTATAAGATTTCTTCTTCCTTTGTGAGATCGTGCTAGAAGACGCAATACATGAGGAATCATCTGTAATGTAAACCTTTTTCTCCATGATCCTGTTCTGTATTTTAATTAGCAATCTATCTATCAAAGACAGCTCATAATTATTTAATAGAGCAATCTGTTTTGTAGTATACAATTCAGCATTAAAATATTCTACTGAGAGTGGGATATTGACAGGTCTATCAAGATAACTGTAAGAAGGTGACAATTTATGTCCGATTGGGTGGTTAGAGGAACGGTCAATTGTTATGCCTGTATGGGATGGTTTTCGAAAAATGTTGAAGGCAAAGTCATTATCTTTAATCGTGATAGTAATATCTAAAAGGTCAATACCCTTTTCAGTATTTTGTACCTGCAATGTAAACTTTACATCACTATGTATGTGTTTACATACATATTTATTAAGAAATAAACTATTATTCATCGAAATAATTACCTTCACACTCAATGACCTTTTGCCACCGTAACACCATTTTTGCAGCCGCTTTTGTAGAACTGTACGGAATTTGAATCAAAACATTGAAGAACTGCATGTACTACATCAACTCGATTTATGAACTGTCTATGCCACATTTAGTTGTCAAGTGACAAAAAGGTAGTAATTACTTCACACACGCGAAATGTCAAAAGAATATGGAAGACGTGGTAACGTTTCCCAATGAAGTTCAGAAATTTTTTCCGGGTCAATCCCGAGGTATGCGGTCTACCGTTATCCTGTAAGAATAACACTTCTCTCCGATTCATTAAAGAAGGCTGTTTTTGGATAAGTGCTGTTTGTACTCGTTGAAGTTGTTCCTAATACAAGTTTGCAGTGGTGGTTTGACCGCTTTCCAAAAACTCATAATGGACTATTCTGGTTCCTGTCCACCAAACACATACTAAAATCATGTTTGAGTGCAAGGAACCCATGGGAGTATGTGGTATTGAATCAGCAGGCAACAACCAATGATACGAACGCTTAGAATTTGTGCACATTCGTTCCATATGAGGTGGGGCAGGTCGTTCACCTGAGACTCGCATTAAAGAGCACAAACGCTGTCTTAAATCCGGGCATGTATCATGGTCTGCGGTAGACGAGCAACATCTTGAAACGGTCTACAACATTCTATTCGAAGAAGCTTCGGTTATTGTGAAACATACTAATTTCTATGGTAGAAAAATCAGGGATGCCATGGAGACTCATAAACACCCCGATAATATTAATAGGGAGGACGGATATCATTTATCCGCGATATGGTAACCGCTTATAAGAGCCTCGCACCTCTCTACTCAATCAATCGTTCAGGTATAGCGGTCCTGAGTTACTGTGCTAATTTGGATCCCCTATTTCCTTCTCCTGAGGAACCCTTCTACGTCGGAGGCAAAACGTCGAGATCCCGCCTTTTTCGTTTTTTTGTTTTTTTCTTTTTGTCTTTCGTTCCTTTGTTTCTGTCCCCCTTCTCTTTTCTCCTTTTGTCTTTCTTTCATTTCTTTTCCCCCTTTCCCCTTTTCTCCCCTTTCCCCCTCCCCTTTCCCCCTTCTTTCACCTTTCCCCCTTCCCCTTTCCGTCATTCCCCGTTCCCTCATTTCCCTCTTTCCCCCTTTCCTTCTGTCCCCCCTTTCCCCTATATTATTTGTTTTTCCTTTTATATACTTTATCATGACACAGTTCAATTCCGGAAGCAGTTCGTTTATTACTGACTTTGGCATTGGAAGCCTACTAAGTTGTTATTCATATGTTGCTGTTTTAAAGTTTACTACACTTTCTGTTTTGATATATGAACGCTCTTTTAATAATTGTTATATATTCTTTTCGTCCGTGCACATCGTATCGCCTACGAAGTCTGCTTTACCGTTCTAATAGTATCACTTCTATATTTGTTTTTAATCACATCTTCAGTACTGCTTCATAGATTTTTAATGTTGTGTAAAGTAGGTACATTTCTTACAACTCTTTTTTTTAACGGGTTGTGCTACAACGTGTTGATAACCAAGTTATCAATCTTTGGAGATCTGCTTTGCATACACATATATATCTAATAACAGTTTTCTTCTTTCATGCATTTTATTATTTATCAAAGTAAAAGGTACAAAGCGTTGACAATAATGTGAAATTTGCATTTGATTTCATAACAGTAAGCCAGTTACGAAACTAGAAACTTAAGTTATATATTCTTATAATAAGCGTAGATACCCACTCCACACGATGAATACAAGGATTTCCAACATTTCGAATATACCACACTGATATAAAAGATGTAGATTCTGTTTGTAACCGTAGAAACCCGTTAATAGCGATGGAATTTTCTTTATCGCTTTTAGAAACCGTCAGTGCCTATAAAAAAGTCATTAGGTTTATACAAAGAATATGACGTTGATACGTCATTTTGGTCGATTTCGGGATCATTTTCCCATGTACATATATAAACATTAGCACAAGTTATGTACACAAAGAGCGTGCTCGTATATTGTCAGCTATTTCTTGCCCAACAGCTTTTGAATCAATATGATAAAGTCTTTTTGAATCAATATGATAAAGTCAACATTTTACCATCATTCAAAAGCGGCTTCTCCATTTTCCACACGTTATTGACGTATACGTGACGATCTCTCATCTAATATTTCCGCGAATCCATCTGTAGTAATTCGTCTGAGTAATAGGAGACCCTCATGCAGACGTCAGGCGAATTTTCGCCATATGTTTACTCTTCGCTCATTGCCGAGAGAATTCCAATCACTTTCTCATCGGCAACTACAGGTCCATCATCGTCCGTAGCCCAGACACCTTTTCACCAGAGATGGTGAAGCGCCTAGATATTTCTGGCAATCGTAAACGCTGATTGTTTTCAATTTGCCAGGTTAATCCAAGTCGAAAAAACCTAGTAGCAACATAATCTCCCAACCCTATTTTGGCGATGGATTTGATATAGTTTCGATCTTGAGCAAGACGATACTGTACGTGAGTGCTTGCTGTTGGAAGACTCGTGGTGTAAGATCGTTGATATTCTCTACCTCGATTTTCGAAGATTTACTCAACATCGATTTTTGAGATCATGTTGTATTAGATGTAACCTGAGACGTTGCACGTGTGTATTAGTAAACATGCTACGATTTGTTAGTAAATGGTCTTAGGTTGACATGTCCTTATGGTTATGAATAGTCTTGGCAAAGAAGGGCAAGTTTCAGTGCGGTGCGGGAGAGATGAAGCGCGGGGCACGGTTGTTCAGTATTACTCAACTGGTCGTTTTGAGTGCTTGTCAGTACACACATACTTAGAAAATGTCGCTTTTAGGTACGTTTCGGAAACGGCGTATTTCGAATAAACTAGAAAACGTAATAGTGACTATGCCCGACTTAGAATACGAAGGCAATAGAAGTAAATGTGTAAAGTCCGACAACTATTTGACGTGTACTAGCAGGTGGAAGTGTGAACGCCACTCAGAAGGTATAAAACACTGTTCTGCAAACAATGGCAAATGATACAGCGAACAAATATTATTTCAGATAGGTGTTTGTTTTATTCTGTTAGTATACCGTTCACTTTACTAGACCAACAAGCATTTGTCTCCTTCTGGAGCAGGTTTTCGTATTATTTCCGGATTACTAAGTCGGACATCGTTAAGTAACTTTATGCTATCTGTTCGCGACTATGTTGTAAGAAGAATTAAAGAACAGTTGAAAGATAAAAAATGTGGTTATGTGTGAACGAAACAATCGATCGGTAAAAACATAGTGTGGTAAATGCTGTGGTATGTATAATGGAAGAGTTTGAACCGTAGTGCTCTACCTTACTTGCTTCCAAAAGAGTTGCAAAATGTACTAGAGATGATATTTTAAAAGTGGTGTTAAGGGCATTGATCAAATTTCAAGTTTCAACAACCCAACTTTTAATGTTAGTGAGTGTCGCTAACATGCTTTCCATAGGCCGATTTCTCAAAGAAGACAGTGGCAATCTATTACATGTAACATGTAAAATCCATGGTTTAAACCTTGTGGCGCAATTGATCCCTAAATGTTATCCACGAGTAATTGCTTTAATAGCTCATACGAAGGCAGTATTTCAAAAGTCCCAAAACGTACAGAAAAATTTTAGGAACAGCGTCACAAACTGCTTGGACCACCACAGCCGATTACCACGCGCTGGGGAACATTGTTACAGGCTGAATTTTACTACGCGAACATTTTGATGATGCAAATAAGGTAGTTTTACAATTCGGTACGAGACACGCCATCGAGAAAATAGAAAATATTTCAAGATAGTCAGGTAAAATGTGATTTAGAAAATATTCGCAAGAACTAGTATGGACTAGCGGAGGGAATTGCAAAATTACAAAATGATTCGATGTCGTTTGTGGATGGTGTTCAAATTGTGGATGATGTTCACTCACACCTATGTACAGTGAAAGGTGAAAAAAATGGAAGTGTAATACGAAAGTTTGAAAGTGTTATTAAAACAAATGTGCGAAGGTGCGCCGAAAGATCCATTAAGTTGTCACAAGAATTACTTTAAATTTGCAAATATAACATCACTCATAGATGCCACCCAGTTTGAGGGAAAGTTAAGACGAGATAGCTAAGTAATCAAAAAATATTTCTCAGATACGTTGACGACTCCGTTATTTTATTGTACGAGGAGAATACGACCGATAGAATTCCCAGATATCCAAATATTGTAAAAGACGCGATTTCATTCACTATAGAATTGGATGTAGATTATACGATCCCTTTTTTGAAAATTTTGATGCACAAAAGACGGATGGCCCCTTAAAAATCATGACATATTAGAATTCAACTCTCACAGAATAATATCTACATTTTATCTCTAACCATTATGTCAAAACGAGTATCTTGAGAGCAGAGATATATGTAGAACGACTAATATGTACCATGTCAGAGCTTTTTCAGAAACAAATCAGAAGCTATTAATGCCGTAAATATAAGTAGATCCAACCTAACTGGAGCAAAACCATACAACGCAAATCAAAGAATCGGATGTTATATAAACAAAATATCAGGTACACGGACGCATATAGAAGAAATAAACAGATCCCCGCGTGTACAGCAGAGGCTAGTTTGACTGGTTTAAGCAGATAAATGGCAATTGGCTCAGTAAGCTTAGGAATATGGCCATAGGTTTGCTTAAAATAAAGCAAAAACTCTAGATGTAGATGTAAAAAGGAAATTGTTAAAGCAGCATACATGGTCACAACAACAAATGCTATTAGTACACAATGTCGCGAGGTTAAAAGTATCTGGCTGTCTATGAACACAGAAAGTGTCATCTAGATCTGCCATCAGATGTAACTGACCCTAGATACGTTTTAAAAGTGGTGCAGTATGTTGGACTAGAAAAATTCGGAAATTGCAAATTGGGGAAATTTTTCTAAAAAAAATATACATAGGGAAGACATCTAACTAACAGACTAACCGTTGTATAAACGAGTTTTTGTCAGGAAAGGGACTCTTTCAGGGATTATGCTGAAGACCGTGGAAATGTCGCAAGCCTTTATTTACAATGTATTCATCCAAGTAGTTGTTTCCGACTTTCACTTAACTTTTGTTATTTTTATATAGTTGTTTAATCGCGTTTACATTGTTTGTACTACGTTATTCTTCATTGCCTGCCATAACTGATTTATGGGAACACTGTAATAAGCCTTTTTTAAGAAAAAAGAACAAACTCTTTTGTTCTTTTTTCTTTTTCTTTCTTTCTGAATGAATATCAAATTTGTCACGATTTCCTTGTAATTTCCACTATGTACTATATGATTATTATCTTCACTTGACGGTCTGATTGATGCAACTCTACAAACGTTGGCCCAAAACACTTTTCCTCTCAGTGTATGGATATGCAAGAATATCTAGCTTTTCTAGTAGGAATGGTAACATTAAAGTCTGAGTGTACGACAAGTGTAGATCTAAGGTGACCTTCAAGTAAAACAATCAGTTCTACACGTTTAGTATTTCGAAGATGATTACTGTTATAATCATATCTAGAAAAAATAAATGCTTTTTATTACCGTTCGTGTCACAGTCATTATAATTATCATTCTGCTTACACGAACTCGTGAACTATCTTTCCATATAAATATTATCGTAGAAAAGGGAATTTTGACAATCATAGACCATGCACGTCATGATCTTGTTGCTGGTACTTTGCACACTTTCCCTTTCAACAGCTTTAGGTGAGTTTATTGACAAAAATATATTTGCAATATTTCGACAGTAACCGCAGTTGATCACACTAAAATAGACCCCAATTTTGAATCGACGAGATCGAGTCAGCAAACGAGAATACTCGCTGGAGAAAATGCTAAATTAGGACAGTTTCCTTATCAAGTGTCTTTAAGATTTTTCTGGAAACATTTATGCGGTGCTTCTATTATTGCAAATAAATGGATCATAACAGCAGCCCATTGCGTTTTAAGGTAAGACATTGATTTCGTTGAGTTGGTAGAATTCATTTTAAGCTACTATATTGCATATAGTGTTTAGAAAACTTATCAGTTGTTTCTCTTTTGTTATTTTGGCCATTTAGTAGTGTAAATATACTTACCTACTACTACTTGCATCAAAATTTACAATTATTTCCTATCTTTACGCTCTAAAATTCAGTTTATAAGAACCCGTATTAGCCTTCTATAAAACGACTGCTTTCAGCAAAATTCCAATAGTATATAGTGCCGTGGTTGGCAGTGTATCACTTAAAGAAGGTGGAGTTCCATATAAGGTAATCAAAATTGTAACTCATCCCAAGTATACGGGTCAAGCACCTTTCAAAAACGATCTGGCGCTTTTCAAATTGGACAAAGAAATAGAAACTTCTGATAATGTCAAGATAATACCGTTGGAAACCCGCAATGTTGGCAAAGTCAGTGCGGTCGTCTCTGGCTGGGGTCTAACCAGCAACTTCGCCATTAGACCGCCAGATAATCTACAGTATTTGCAAACTCGAACGATTTCGGGATACGTATGCCGTTTTATAAGTGGTGGTGACGCCAGTCAGATATGTACCTGGAACAGTCTGGCTCAAGGTGTATGTCATGGCGATTCTGGTGGACCGTTGGTGGCCAACGGAAACCTGATTGGTATAGTTTCCTATGGTATGCTGGCATGCGGTTCTGGAATACCTTCAGTTTACACTAGGGTGTCGTATTTTAAAGGATGGATCCAATCGATAATTGACAAGAACTGAATTCTTATATATGATTTTGTTGCATATCTTCTTGAATATAACAGTATAATTATTGTACTTTAAGTTGTTTCACTAATACTCATCCATATCTTTATTCCTTCTTGAGGATATCAATATAGTAGGCTAAATGAAGATTGGTTCGGGTTAAATTTTAAGCATAGCCAAGTTGAACACAATTTTTGGACCAATATTGGCCATATATCCGAAATATATCAAGTATCGTAAACATTTTTCTAGATTTGTATTATTCCCCGCGGATGACTTAAAATTATATTCTTGATTGTATTATATGAAACTGCAAGCAGATAACCATAACATGTCTATTTGGTGTAGGGATAATAAAAAGATGTTGTACATCATTACATGTAAAACCATACCACTCTCAAAAAGGAGAAAGAATACTATCCATTATGCGTATTCAATTAGCGGTGTTAACTAAGAATTTTTTGTATACTCTGATACTTTCTTAAACTTAACGGCAACGACATTATGTATACAGCACTCAAGCTATGTGGATTCAGTAAACGGCAAAGCTATTCGACTGCGGTGTGGACCCTTTATTCAGCCTTTTACTGAGATAGGATAGAAGTGTGTTAATTATATCTCGTTTAAACTCAACATAAATAAGGGATTATACATTTATTCGGAACATTTAAGCTTACAAGTAAAAGTTCCTGGGCGTTAAATTTAGATCTTAATGAAGTTTGGTAGCTAAGTAGAGTATGTTGAGACTTGAAAATAATTTTCTTTTGTGACGAAATTTACTCTGGCGGTGGAGAGGGGCGGCGTCAAACACTTCTTCAAAAATTCACAGATTTTCAGTTTTCTTGATATAATTCTTTAACGGAAATAGAACAAAAAATTAAATGCAAATGTTGTACCTTACCGAAAATATGGAAAAAAATTAACGCAAATTATTTTTCTTTAACATCCTTTACTGATTTTAAAACATCTTCAATTATACAGGGTGTTCCAAAGACGATATGGACAAAAGAACTTATGTATATCCTATGGCACGCACGTACTACGCACATACGTTTGTATATATCAGAAAAGGGAAAGTTACTCTATATAATCCCACCTCATGCAATTTAGGTAGCTCAATTTGGTGCGTATTACCAATTTTAATTAAATTTGATTCAAGTACATCACTGCAATTGCTAATTGATATGGTATCAGATGCAGATGTTGTTAGTGTAAGCGGATATAAATAAAAGCCGGCAAAATTGACACATTGCCCTGTGTGGTTATTTGCTATCGTAAGGCGTTATTTTATTTTAATAGCAATTTTAAGGATATACATATCTTGATATTGGTGGCGTTTATTCGATTCTAGTTCTGTTTCTTATCTCAAATTATGATGTTAATCTCAATTTGCGAAGTAATATTGAAATAAAATTGCAATCGTTAATACGCAATCAATTGTCGTCCTTTAAATATATCAATTTGTTTGCATATGCCTGGTACAAGTTCGGTTATATAAAGAATCGGCCTGGACCATTCGAACATTCACGAATTTTGCCTTTTTAAATCAACACCTTCCGTTTCCTCCCCGTTACTTTCAATGTGATACTTCTACATTCATTCGTTGTTCTTGGTGTGAACACTTGTTATGCTCTAAGGATTTTGTTGACCAGTTTCATTACCATACTCAATCATATATACATAAGTTAAAGACGGTTTGCAATAAGTACTTTATTCATTACTATTTAATGCTAAGGATTTGTTATCACGTTTAATCCCGTATATATGTATGAATTATGAACATTAGAACATACTAACTGATGCAATTTTACTAATTAATGATGATTTTTCTTAATAGAAGACATATGTATGCAATATATAGATGGTTTTGGTGTAAGTAGCAGTAATAGTAGTAGTACTTACCCACCAAGTTTCATTAAGATCTGAATTTAACATCCGGCAACCTTTCTTTGTTGGTGTGTGTCCAAACGTTGTCTGTTCGACGTAAAATTTCCGTTTTCAATAAATATAAATATTTACGTAACACAATAGATTATCCCAATTTACAATAAAAAGAACTGCTTTTATTTGCATACCACTACTCAAGAAGCAAAAAGAAGGCATAATACTAACATGGTTCTAAATTCCACCAATAAAATAAAATCAACGTGGAAATTTCTAAATAGCATCATTGGTAAACAAAATGGTTTCAATGTAAACCTCGGAAATTTGTCTACTCATCACGATGCAACAAAAACTGAAATTCTGGGCATCATGAACCCATTGCATGTGGAGATAGGAAAAGATAGCGTCGCTACCTTCGATAATACCTATAAAAACGTTAGAACAAATAGAACATCGTTGTTTGATATGTAACCGGTTGAAGTTTATAATGTAAAATGGTTGCTCGGAAACACTATGGCAGCTGGTGCTGATAGGCGTATTAAAACTTAACTCCTAAAGACGACGATTATCAAGTCAATTTATAAAGGCGGGGACAAAATGATATAGAAAATTTTCTGTGTCAATTGCAGACTAATTACCTTAACATTTATAAAAGTAAAAATGGCGGAGAAAGTAATTAAATTAGTGCAATTTATTGAGGCCAGTAGTATGCTAACAGAACAGCAAAGTGCGTATACAAAGGCACGTTATATATGGCACTATGTAAAATAAATTCAGCACTTTCTCGAAGAGAACATGCAGTGACTGTCTTCTTAATTCTCTCAAAAGCCTTTGACCGTGTTGACCATACAGATCTACTGAAGAAACTCATAGGATTCGGAGGTAAATTACATGACTGCTTGAAATCATATCTAGCAATCTGTTAAGGCAACTAACAATGGTGACTTGATTCAATCAACGTGGTTAAAATCAGAGAGACGAATACTATAGTGTTTCATTCTACGGCCATTCCTTTTTCTGCTATGTACAAATGATTTACCAAATGTAACGCAGCGCAATGTTAGTATGTTTGCAGATGACTCCTCGATAATCTTAACCAAGAACATCGAGAAAGATTAATGTGTTACATTCAATCGAAGAGTGGTTTTGTGCCAATTACTTCAAGTTAAACATACATAAACAAAGCTTTTCGTGTTATAACTTAATAGTATACAAAACTGTAAGGAACATATCTACTTATCGAAAGGATTGTGGAAGTGGTATACGCTCTTTAGAAGACCAAATTGAAGCTGCCTTGGCAGCATATTATGCTTACGTTGGTTCAAGATTGGTATGAGGAATCGTATTTTGGGGAAATTCTGTACATGTCAAACACATCTTCACTTTTCAAAAATCCTGTTTAAGGAGCGTCTTCCTTCTGAAGAAAAAAGAAATGTGCACAGAGTTTATCAAAATGTTGCCTAGGGTGCACATATACGAATGTGCATGTTATTCTAGAAGTCTTCCGAGACCAATACCCACGAGTGTTTCAAAGGAAGTCTCCGAATTTCTAAAACAAGTTTCGCGACAGTGTATGAAGGTATGGTTGCCTAAACCTTAGAAAAGTGCAATCACCTTCCTCAACGCCATAAAAGTAAAAACTTGAAGACGTATAAGAATCAACTAAAAACCTATTTAATTAGAAAATGTTTATATAATATTAGAAAATCTTTTAAGAAGAAGTAATATAATATACAGTTATATAAATTAGGTATGTTTCTTGACGTATTTCGTTTTTTTACATATATTAAATAAGCGGCAGTTATTTATGAATTCAGCTACCCGTTTACTATGGTTGCTGTAAAAAATCTTTATGCTTCCTGGTAGCATAAACATTTTTGAATTAACATATAAGCAGTTTATTGCCACAATCAGTCCTCTGAATTATGATTAAATTAAATTTATCTTTTTTCTTTGTCTCGGCTTAGTTTTGTAATTTAGCTTTAATTTGTTATACATTTCGCCAAAAAAGTATCGAATGGACTACGAAAAGGCGTTTATAGACTGAGATGTTTTGTATACGTCCTTAATATATTTGTCATATGTAGGCCGATTAGAAAGAATAAGGTCTTTTTTGTAATTTTTATATATATATATATATATATAACACATGGGTTGAAAAGTCCCGGGTCTAACACATAGATGACGCTATTTTTATTGCAGTCACCTTCCTCTCAGTTAGTACTAACCTTCAAAAGACAGCTGTTAAAATTTCATGATATTCTATTCATTAGTTTGTCAGTTATTGTGCTAAGAGTCACGTTACTTTTGTTATTTTCGAAACAATGGATCAAAAACAATTTCGTGTTTTAATTTTACACTGCTTCTTGATGGGAAAAAATACCGTTCAAGCGAAGCAATGGCTTGAAAAGTGTTATGGGGACTCCGCTCCATCAGAAACAACAATAAAACGTTGATTTGCTGACTTCAAACGTGGTCTTAGAGACACCGATGATGCAGAACGCAGTTGACGTCCAAATGAGGCGGTAACACCATAAAACATAAAAAAAATCCACAAAATCGTTTTGAATGATCGAAAAGTGAAGTTGCGTGAGTTAGCTGACATCGTAAAGATATCAAAAGAACGTATTGGCTTTATAGTGCATGAGCATTTGACTATGAGAAAGCTCTGTTCAAAGTGGGTGCCGCGTTTGCTCACTGTTGACCAAAAACAAGAACGTGTTGATGATTCTGAGCAGTGTTTGGCCATGTTTAAACGTAACAAGCCGGAATTTTTGCGTCGATATGTGACAATGGATGAAACATGGACCCATCACTTCACTCCGGAATCAAAACGATCGTCATCTGAGTGGACAGCAACTGCTGAACCTCTTCCAAAGCGTCCGAAAGCACAACAATCGGCTGGAAAGGTTATGGCCTCGGTATTTTGGGATGTGCGTGGTGTAATATTCATCGACTATCTTGAGAATGGAAATACCATCAACAGTGAATATTATATAGCGTTATTGGAGCGTTTGATGGCCGAAATTGCAAAGAAACGACCGCATATGGCAAAGAAAAAAAAATTGTTTCATTAAGACAACGCACCGTGTCACAAGTTAATCAAAACAATGGCAAAGCTGCATGAATTGAACTTCGAATTGCTCCCACATCCACCGTATTCGCCAGATTTGGCTCCCAGCGACTACTGGCTGTTCGCAGACCTCAAAAAAATGCTCGCCGGTAAGAAATTTCGCACGAATGAAGAGGTTATCGCTGAAACTGAGGCCTATTTTGAGGCAAAAGATAAATCGTTTTACAAAAGTGGTATTGAAATGTTAGAGCGGCGCTGGAATGATTGCGTTGCTCTTGATGGAGATTACGTTGATGACTTTGAACCAAAAAAACCGTGTTTTCTTTGTTAGGCCCGGGACTTTTCAGCCATTGTGATATATATTCATATAAAGAGTGAAACACGGTATCGATTCATATTAGAAGTAAGAGATGTAAATATCGGTTAAACAATATTATATTAACATTAATACTTACTAAATGAGTTCCAAATATTACTGGATGTAAAAATTAATATGTTGTTTTGGTTTTAGTTAAATCCAAGTCTTCTGAACCATGTGTTCGTCTTTTCATTTTCATTGCGCTCAAAGCGGTAATAATTGAAGAAGTCCTTTACAAGGGAACAGACAACAGAATCAAACAAGTTTGTCTGATGATCAAATTTCAGCTTTGGATTTATGACAAAATCGGTTTAATTTTTACATTTCGTAGTGATCAAAACACATTCGTGTCTATATCGACACAACATTTAAAATACAATTCTCTATTGATTTTTAAACAGGACAAACCACCGAGAGTTCCTGTTGCCATATTTAAATCTATTTATAAGGAGAAAATTCTTTTCGTTTATGAAGAGTTGTAAATATTCATTACATACCTTTCATTGATATTAACTCTATTATTAACTCTATTTGAACATCTGAATGTAAAAACACATCCAAACTGCCTAGGAAACAATATCTGAGAAATCATTCCCATGTGCAGTTACCTTTTACGCTGTTGGTGTTTACCCTCTCTAGTTTAGCAATCCATGTGTTGTTTGGAAGAAGGGTTGGGAAATTGTACCCGCTTGTTTTCGCCGTGTTTGAACCGGCAGACGAGTGTTTTATTGTTTTGGTACAGTTTGCGCTCAGAATACTCAGTTGAGCTGTAAGTTTAGATGCGGTGATAGTAGCAGAAAGGGAATTGAAATGTGTTGAGCAAAAAATCACTCGAAAGTACGCTGATGGCGCTGGGTAAGCAGAACGTGTCCCTGTGTTAGCGCTTTTTGTTTCCTAACATTGTCTTTTTTCTGAATGATTTTACTAATGCCACAAGTAGCTGGATTTAGCAGCATTATTATATTAGGTACTGCTGGTGCGCGCTCTCTCTGGTTTACCAATGCACGTGTTGCTCGGGAGAAGGGTTGGAAAACTACCCGCTTGTTTTCGCTGTGCTTGAGAGTGTTTTATTCTTTTGGCACTAGTTGGCGCCACGAATACTCACTTCATCTGTAAGTTTAGGTATGGTGATAGTGGCAAAGAGGGAATGGTAATCTGTTGAGCAAAAAATCGCCCGAAACCATGCTGATGTCGCCAGGTAGGCAGAAACATATCCTTGTGTTAGCATTGTTTGTATCCTCTCAATGTCTTTCTCGTGAATGGTTTTACTAATACAATGAGTAGCTGTATTCAGCGGCATTATTATGTTAGGTATCTGAACGTAACTTTAGCTGTATCTGTATATTGCTATGAGTTAAATAGTTGTCCAAACTATTATATCAGATTCTATAGAGGAAATTCCAATTTAATATTTGAGGAAGTCTAGCAACATTTTCGTTAATTAGACTTGTCACTCTATTAAGAAAATGTAAGTAAAATATCGTAATCAATAAGTCAAATTCTAACTTTAAACACAAACTTTATCTGAAAATTGTTACTAAAGTAAGACATTTTTTCTCTTTTTTCAAATTGTTTTTCAAATAATAATGGAAGTTGAGAATAAAATACTTAATTTCCTTTTTCTATTACATGGACTCATTTATTTGAACTTGAAATTAATGCTCACATAATTAGTATTTAAGACCTTAATTTGTAGAGACTACAATCTAAGAAAAGCTAATTTAATACGTTTATTAAAAAATCATTACTAAAACTGTATTTAGCGGAAACCTCTAAACAGCCAACACTTTCCAGTTCCTATTTGTTAAATAGAGATCATAATGAGACAACATAAATTTGCTATTGGCAATCACTACACTTGAGTCCGTATACATACATTAATACGAAATTAACTACTTGGTAATCAAATTATTTAACTGCTAATAGCATTGTCAATCCAACCAACGTACGAAGAAACTCTAGCGTAAACATCCGGTCTTCCATTAGCGCAAGGATTACTCCAGGAGACAATTCCAATCTGTTTACCGTTCGCTACCAAAGGACCGCCGGAATCCCCATTGCAAACTCCCTCACCTCTAACGGTCAACGTGCAAATTTCATCCTCCAACACCTGATTAGCGGACCAACGGGCTTGACACGCTTCTAAGCTTATCGTCTTCAAGGGGATGAACTGGAGATTGTCGGGCAATGATCCCCAAACAGAAAGACGCCCCCATCCGGAAACTACGCAGTCGACTTCCCCAATTAGTTGCCTTTCTAACTCGATCGGCTGGATGAACTCGGAAAATTCAAGCTCATTCTCTAATTCCAGGACGGCAACGTCATTTTTTATCAGGAGTCCGTTGTAGTTAGAGTGGCTGATGACTCTGGAGATTCGATGGATGTTTCCTCCGGAAGAAAGCTTTAAACTTCCAACTACGATGAAGTTAGCGGATGGAGCAGAACTAGAAGCAAGATGAAATCTTGTATAACAATCGTTGCATTATACTGGCTCCTTCCATCAGAAAAAGTTTCGTAATTATGTAAAGATAACAAAGCAATATAGTTATTACGGATAGCTCCGGAAGTTTTGAACTATAAATATAAAAAAATCTTGTGATGTTAGCATGGAAACTATACAATAGATGCATATTCTAAACGACTGGTATAATAATTTTATTTTAGCAGTATTTTGGATGTTATGACAATATTGAATTAAAAAGTCGAAATATTTTTGAAGCGGAAACGGACATTTTTATAAGGTGTTAAGGTAATAACTATGAGAGATTTTGCTGCTTTTAATAAATTAGGAATAACAAACAGTTTCTTCAGAAAGAAAGATATACACATATACACTTGGACAACAAGACGATAAAAGTCGATAGCAGACTACATAATTACAAACAACAAATTAGCTGAACAAGTAAAAGACACAAGGGTATATAAAGAACCAGACATAGATTCAAATCATTTCTTGCTAGTAGCAACGATAGGAACATGTAAAAAGTGAAAAAAAAATACAACGAATTCAAATGACGAAGTCTTAAAATATATCTGCTTGAAGAGGAAAGTATAAGAGGGCTCTACCAGGACAGATTGAACAAAATATTAAAATGTACAGAAGCAAAAGGAGGTACAAAGGAAGCATTGCAAAATATAAAACAAGCAGTAGAAAGAACGGCATCTGAAATTTTGAGCAAAAGAAATTCAGAAAGAAGAAAGTGTTAAAAGATATGGTCAGATGAGATGGGAGAAGCAGTGAAAGAAAAACAAAAACATATGCAATATCTTAACAACGCCAACGTAGCTAATCATGAAATTTACAAGAGTAGCAGAAATGTTACGAAAGAACTATCCAGAAAAATTAACGAAGAGTCCTGGGATAGATTTATGAGTAATATCGAAAATGACATGCATGGAAGACAAAACCTGGCTTATAAAGTAATGAAATTATTAAACAATCAGTAAAATAATAAAATACATATAAATAACATAGACGAGGAGTACTGGCTAAAAGATTTTGAACAGCTCTGGTACAAGTTGACATAAAAGGTACGGATGATATAGATCTAACAGAACCTGCAGAAGCCTTGAGGGCTACTAATAACAGAAAAGTGACTGGTATGGATGGCATCAACACAGAGCTTTGGAAATACAGAGGACTACAGAGATGCTACACCTACGACCTACATGTACGAGGGGAGGTCCAGAAGTGCGTGGAATGGAGGGAATGGAGTGGGGATAGAGGCGCTCGCTAGGTGTCATTCTGATTGGCGACTCATCATTAGTATATAAGTTAAGTTGCAGCCCTATAGCGTCAGTCGTTTACGAATAGTTACCTGCTAAACAAGTCAATCCGGAAGAAAACTGAAACTATGGAGGAAATTGAACACCGTGCTGTGATAAAGTTCATTACAAAGCAAGGAAGGAACGCTCAAACCATATTGAATGAAATGGAAACCGTTTATGGGGAACACTGCTCTCGTAAATCAATGATTTATAAGTGGCATGGTCTTTTTAAACATGGTCGGGAGTCGATTGAAGACGACCCCCGCTCAGGACGGCCAGTTGAGGCCACCACATCAGACATCGTCGAAAAAGTGCAAAAATTTCTACTGCAAGATGCCCGTTTGAAGAAAAACAATTATCTGCATTAATTGGAGTAACAGATACCACCATTTTGCGTACCCTACATGACCACCTGGGTATGACAAAGGTCAGTGCAAGATGGGTACCGAGAATGCTCACACTGCTGCAGAAACAGCAGCGCGTCTGTGCGTCCAAACAATTCTTGGAGCTGTGTGGAGACAAATCTGCACAGATTTTGAAGCAGATTGTTACCGGAGATGAAACATAGGTTCATCACTTTGAGCCTGAGTCCAAACAGGAGTCCATGCAATGGCATAAAAAGGGGACGCCACCGCCAAAGAAATTCAAAGTGTCAGAATCGGCTGGAAAGTTGATTGATGGCTACTGTTTTTTTGGGATTGTGAGGGGATTTATTGATTACAAAGAAAGATGTAAGAGCATAACCGGAGAATATTACGCAGCGATATTAGAAAAATTAAAGGAGGCCATTAAGGAAAAATGTCGAGGAAAATTGACCAAGGGTGTGTTGCTCTTGCAAGACAATGCGCCGGTTCACAAGAGCAAAGTTGCAATGGCTGCTCTGCACAAGCATGGTTTTCAATAGTCCATCCACCCTACAGTCCAGACCTGGCACCCAGTGATTTTTATTTGTTCCCCAATTTAAAAAAAAGACTTACGTGGAAGAAAGTTTTCCGACGACAATGAGGTAAAGGAGGCAATTTTGGCACATTTTGAGGCGAGAGATAAAACATATTTTTATGATGGTTTAGTAAAATTAATTCATGGATCTAATAAATGTATTGTGCTTAAGGGTGATTATATTGAAAAGGAAAAATAGATTTATTGTTTTATTTTATTTAAAACCCTTTCATTCCACGAACTTCTGGACCTTCCCTCGTATATAATAAATGTTGGAAAAATAGTATTATCCCAGATGATTGGAGAAGAGCAAAAGTAGTCTCGTTTTACAGAAAGGGCAATGAGAATAACCCTAGAAATTACCGAGGAATCAGCTTATTAGACACCGCTTATAAAATCTATGCCTGAATATTCAACAACAGGTTGAAAATCATAGCAAAAGAATTAATAGAAGAAAGGCAAATGAACTTTAGAAAAGACAGATCAATCACAGATGGAATATTCACAACAAATTATAGAGAAGCACAGGGAATACAATAGGGAGACACACATAAGTTTCATAGACTTGGAGAATGCGTTCGATAATGTAAACAGATGCTAATTATGGGATATTATGATAGAAAAAGGATATACACATCATTTAATAAGAGCTATACAGGGTTTATACGCAGACACCAGAGTTATAATAGATATAGGCGGAAGATTAACCAGGTAAATATCAACAAACAAGGGAGTTAGACGAGGCTGCTGTATGGTGCCAATATTATTTAACATATATATCAATGCCATAATAAAGGAATAGAAAACGAAATGTCTTAAAGGAATACGTTTGAACCAGAACACCACCCTAAATTTTATCTCATAGGCCCCTAATATACGCAGAAGATTATCTACAACAGGGGAATTATATCTTACAAAAGATCTGTCAAAACTATGAAATGAAAATATCGGCAAATAAAACCAAAACCATGGCTTTCGTGGATAAATACCGAATTAGGAAAAATACTTATAAACGATATTGTACTGGAACAGGTAAAACACTAAGTATTTAGGCTGCG
Organism: Trypoxylus dichotomus; assembly: GCA_023509865.1. NCBI lineage: Eukaryota > Metazoa > Arthropoda > Insecta > Coleoptera > Scarabaeidae > Trypoxylus > Trypoxylus dichotomus. The sequence continues at coordinate 29,852,407 of CM042081.1, forward strand.
GTGTGTCTTGTGATCGAAACAAAGACATAGAAGAAAAACTGAGTAAAATCACACATATCTGTGGAACAATCAGCAGAACGTTGAAAAACAAAACAAGAATATACAAATGAAATTTTACAAGATGATAACAGTACCAACCTTCTTATATGGTAGTGAAACATGGACAACAACGAAAAAGCAAGAAGCGGGATACAGACGCAAGAAATGACATTTTCAAGAAGAGTGAAAGATTGTACAGGATCTGATAAAATAAGAAATACAGATATAAAAACAGAACTAAACAGCTTTGACATAAATGAGAGAATAAATGAAAACAAAAATAAGTGGAAGAAACACGTAAAACGGATGTAAGTAACGAGGTTACCACCCAGGGCGAGATTCTATGGATGTTTAGGAAGAAGAAGTGTAAGGATACCAAATAAAATATCGTAATAGGCAAAGTGCCTAAAATCTGAAGTGAAGAAGAATAAAGTAATAAATTGGTGTCCATTATATAATTGTAGTGAATTGGGCTGCTTAATTTAGTGTACGATATAACCAGGCTATTTTTAAATCTTTAAAGGTATCTAATTTTGGTTGAAGCATTCGTTTATTTTGACTATGTAAAGATGTGCCATTTCGATCGAGCTTTTAGATCATCTCCATATGTAAGTAGCAGTAAGTTATTTAAATGTACGTTAAAAAGCAAGGAACTCAGGTTAGATCTTTGAGGGATGCCAGATGGAATTGAAAAGGTATCTAAGGAGATAAGGTCTTATTAACTCTACACAAAAACGAACCCAAAACGATTTTCAAGAGTTGTTTTTTTAATGTACTCGTATTTACAGACTCTTTAAGTAATAATTTTGCAGATAGGTATTTTTGTGAAGTATAAAGATATTTTCGTGATTTACCGATGGGGTCCAATAAACCCATATGGTTTTTACTATTAATATAGTATACGTTAGTGCGTACTTTTAAGAATTAGGTTTTATATTTAGTTGTCGTTAGCTCATAAATTTGCAATATATTCTATCAAAGCCTAGAATATGTAGATTCAAATTTTGGGTTATTTTCGGTAGTGTAACAATGTAATGTATGGAAACTTGAAATCTATGCTGGAAAACCACTTGCCATAACTTTTTTACTTCCTACAATTTAGGAAAGTATCTACTATCAAAAAATTTAATAATAGTTGGTACGATTCGCAAAAATAAGTTCTGACCAGTTTCCTAATTCTAAAAATTATGAAGTGTATTCCACAAGGTTGGGTTTTATGGACGTAAGAAACGTAATATTAGTTAGTACTTTGCACAATGAAGAAAAGGTTTATGATTGTCGAAAGACTCTCGAGACAAACCTAGGCTGACGAAAAGAGGTGTGAATAACGTTGATAAAAAGACGCGAAGCAAGTTGTAGCAAAGGAACTAGCGGAGTGTAGGTATCCAGAGAAGGGAGAAGAAGTCCAATCATCTACTAATACGGAGCTTCCAAGAAAGAAGTGAGATGTAGTACCTATCCATTTCTAAAAGATAGAAAAACAAGAATAATTTGTGTACATCACAAGCATAAGGTGAACACTATGTAAGTAACTACAAAAAGTGTATCTAACTAACCTATTATGTCCTAAGGGGTATTCACTATTACTACCATATAATATTAGCGCTTCAGTCTAATGTCTTTTCTAATCTTAAGTGCAATAAATGCCAAATAAAATAAAGTTGAACCTACTCTTTTTTTTAATTTATGTGGGTCTAATGGACCCTTGTATGACCAACTGCAAGAGTGATGTACATAAGCCAATGCATTCCAGCCATGCTAACGGTAGCTCATGATCATGTCTTTGAAAAATCTGTAGTAAGGTATATAATTCTCGATGCTGAATTGGTTTCCCTTCTTAAAGAATGGCGATATTTTACTTGTCTTCCAGATGCGTGGAAATATGTAAGTTCTTACATTTGAATTAAATAAATATGTTCGCGAATGAGCAAAGGAAGTAGGGTACTTGTTTCTAGGGCTCACTTACTTAACGACACAATGAGCGGCGGTCAAGATCCACTTGGAATTCAGTATGGAACCGCCGCAGTTGTGATTGCCAGTGGACGATCTCCTGATGGAGACTTGCCAAGGAAATTGGCCAGCGTCGGCGTCACTACCTCCGACGATTCTCCACTTTGCCAAAGGATCCACTTTGGGATCAATTACGAAAGCTGTGCAAGAAGTAAAAAAATTGTTAAGATATGCTTGTCTGTTGCTAGTCTCCTAACACATGGCAATTTTTAAGGTACTTACCAAAAGATGTGGTTAGTAGAATAGCGAATGCTACAAATGTAGTTGTAGTAACCATGTTGTAAATGTTTTAGTTGAGATACTAGTATTGATGAAGTGACCTTGTCCGGATCTATAATACCTCGCTAGCACAAAATTTTGCTTATATAGTCTAAAAGATCTTTACTGCTCGTCAAAATTGTGATAATAGATATTTTTTCCCTTAGTTCATCGTTTTCTATTTGCTTTCATTTTGTACGAAATTCCCAGTCTTTAAACCAGATAAAATATTGGCATTACCCGGAACTTTTGCGACTTTATCTTAAAGAAAACTTGCTAATCGATCTCAATCGGTTATCCACTGATTAGTTAAATAATATGCTGAATTAGCATAAAACAATAATATTTTGCAATTTTCTATATAATTTAGATAAAGAGAACCGATTTAACAATAGCATGACGCACAGTACGGATTTGTCGCGGTAGGATTACAAATTTAAAAATTAAGTTTTCTATTATAGCTGAATACAAGATCATTAAAAGAAGTTAGATTTTGAAATTACGATAAAGTTTTTAATAAATCAACAAGGAAAAATGAAAATATATATTCACGTTCGCTGATCTTCGTAGAACAAATATCCTCTGTATGTAAATTATGCCTCGACAGATTTATTACCTCAATTGATTATCTTTACGTGATGTTGCCACCTTGACCTCATATCTACTATAACCCTTTCTAGAGGAAGTTTACTTCCGAATTTTTGCCAGCGGTCGTGGGACAGAACAGAAGAATTTGTGCTTTATTCTTATTTACATTCTACACTTATGTACACTTATCTGGCAACTTGGAACAGATTCTTCAGCGCTGTTCGACTCTTGAACAAGTATCTAAAAAAGGAAAAAACTATAAGAACTATTAATAAGATGGACATAAATGTATTTAAAAACTTATTGCGTTACAGATACGAAAAATAAGTTACCTTCCAACGTGACCGGTGCAGTGGGATTGTTTGTCAGTTTTCATAATTCCTTTATTCGTATATACGACAGGAGCTTTCCTCAAGAACACGTAACAGTAAGAAGCGATCACGATGTAAGAAACACATTTGAACCCAATCAAAATACTGTCGAACAATCTTGATGCTTGGGCATGTGTGCCGCAAGTCACAAAAAATACGGATTGCAATGTTTTTAAAGAAGATCCTCATATGAAATAGAACAGATTGAACGGTATGAAACATAAAAACATGTTAAACACATATAACAAATTCGTAGTGAAATCAACGAAGTTTTAGCATATATTTTTAGCATCTGCGCGAAAGAGCGCATTTTGCCATCACGACTAAAGCTCCCTAAGGTAATACCTATCTTTAAAAAAGGGAATCTAGACCAATATGAAAACTATCCCTCTACTAGCATTCTCTCAGCTGTTTCAAACGTTTTTGAGTGAACAATTGTGAATAAGCATATAGCATATTTGTAACGGTTGTCGGGTTCCGCCGTGTCACTAGGTTTTTGTCCCTGACGTTTCGCGAACAAAAGGTACCTTTGAAAATGCGAACCGCAGTTGTTCGCGAAACGTCAAGGACAAAAAACCTATTGACACGGCGGAACCTGACAACCGTTACAACTATGTCAAACGGCCGTGAAAGTCTGAGATACTATTTAAGCATATAGCATATCTGGATAAAAAATGATTTATAACCAAGGGGCAACACGGATATAGAAAAGGACGATCAGTGTCAATTGGTGATGATAGATGTTGTAAACAAAATAAATTGGGGGTTCGACGACAATGAAGCACCTTAGCGTGCTGGACTTATCAAAAGCCTTTGATTTCATAAGTCCTAATAGACTAGCTGCTAAGCTAGAATATTACGGAATCAAAGGAAATATATTTGATCTTCTCACTTCCTACCTGTGTGAAAAAAGACAAGCAACGACGTGGAAAAGTACAATGTCACCGGTAATAGATATTAAATACGGAGTAGCGCAGAGACCAATACTCGGCTCAACATTATTCAACTTATACATAAACGATTTACCCACTAATATTTCCAGTGCCAAGATATGCTTGTACTCGGACGATACTTCGTTGATTGTCCGTGTAGCAACTTTAGAAAGTTTGAAGACAGCATTAGAAGCAAACGCTTGGTTTACAGCGAATAAGCTAAAAATGAATAAAGGAAAAATACAACACATTATTTACCACAAAGATCTTGACGCTAACTCTAACGTTAGGTGCCTGGAATTGCAGATAGACTCGAAACTAAAATGGACAGCACACATCGACATGCTTGCTTCGAAACTAACGTCCACATTATACGCGCTGAGAAGAGTGAAGAAAGTAACCACTCATCATGCTACCAGGGTGGCATATTTTGTCACACTCCATTCCTTGTTGATCTACGGTATACTATTCTGGGATTTTCCATCGAGGCATCTACAATTTTTCTCCTGCAAAAGAAAAAAAAATTAAGAAGGAATGAATGCTTACCTTAATATGTAAGTCTGTATTTACTCATAATTCTGACTCATGTAAGAATAGGGATCATTAAAGTATCAACGTGTGATATAATTATAAGTATCACTTACGAGGGCAACCTGAAATATTTCTCGAATCGGCAAGAGATGGCGCACGAAGGTTGAAGTGGATTCATTGGTTGGCAAGAGCAACCCTTTTTATGGCAACTGTCAAAATTTCAGACGTTTCCTGTCAATAGTTGTTGTTTAAGAGTGTGTTTTGTGTAGCAAGTCAGGCGGTTTCGCAAAAATGGATAAAATCGAATTTCGTGCAGTGATAAAATGCTTCTGGATGGCGGAGAAAACGACCACGGAAATTCGAAATATTTTGCTAGAGGTTCATGGCGGATGTACTTCATCACTCTCGACCATCAGCTTCTGGGTGAGTGAATTCAAATGTGGCCGTACAAGCACAAGTGACGAACCACGCAGTGGAAGTCAAAAAACCGCTACCAGCGATGAAATGGTCGACAAGATTCATGATGTCCCGTTAGCTGATCGCAGATTGAAGCTGAAAGAGATAACAGAGCCAATAGACATCTCAGAAGAACGCGTTGGCCATATCCTACACGAAATTTTGGGTATGAAAAAGCTGCGGCGATGGGTACCGCGTTTGCTGATACCGGAGCAAGAACGTTTCAGACGTGTGTCTGGCCAGTATCCAAAACCAAAACCATCCGTGGATGAGACTTGGATCCACCACCACATATTGCAGACCAAAGAATAGTCGAAACACTGGACTTTTCGTGGCGAATCGGCTGCGAAGAAAGCAAAGACCGTTCCATCGTGCGGGGAGGTCATGGCGATCATTTTTTGGAATTCCCAAGGTGTGATCCTCATCGACTACCTGCAGAAGGGAAGGACGATCACGGGGCAATACTACAGCGATTTATTGATCCCATTTGATGCATTATTGATGGAGAAACGGCTTCATTTGCATCGGAAAAAGTGCTTTTCCACCACGACAATGCTCCGGCTCATTCATCTCGGATCGTCGTGTCCAAATTGAGTGAGTTGCGCTACGAATTAGTCGCTCATCCTCACCGGACCTAGTCCCTTGCGATTTTTTCCTATTCCCAAACTTGAAAAAATCGCCGCTACAGATGGCTATTTTGCAGACCTCAAAACATCCTACTTTTCCGACAGTTTGAAGAGACTGCAGCATCGTTTGAAAACGTATATTGATCTTCGAGGAGACTACATCGAAAAATAAAAATAAAAAACCACACCAATACAGTGTTTTTCTTGTCGATTCCGGAAACATTTCAGGTCGCCCTCGTATAATTATATCACACGAAACCGTGATCAGTTACAAATACCTTACTATAGGTTGCAAAGAACACAGTATAGAGTGAATTACTGGGAGCCCAAGTTATACAATTTGCTAAGTCAGATATAAAAGAATTGCCCTCCCCCCACAACAAATTCAAAATAGAATTGAAACGCCAGCTGTTAGAATTGGAATGTCACTCACTCGAGCAATTTTCTGATATTCTTGCCTAATACAGGTGCATCTTGTTTACATGTTTTGTTTGTCTGATATTATATTATTATTATTTTATTATATACACTTGTCTTGTTGGACTTTTTCCGCAACAAATCAGAAGTTAGGTCACGTTAGCTGCAACCTTATCTTCTAGATAAGATTTTAATGAGTTTAAAGTGACCAACAAGATCAACATTGTGTAAGCTTGTAAATATGCACTCTAGCTATTATAGTAGATTAGGTATGTGAAAGCCCAAAGATTTTTATAAGGGTCTTTTAGTTTAAGATTCTCAAACCTGTTAGTTTTCTTGATCTGCTCAAAGGGCACAAAAATACAAACAAAAATAATTACCAATTTATATCCATATTGATCTATTTGTGCTATCGAACGTATAATATTTAACAGCGAATTGTTCATTATTAAATTATACTTAATATCCAACTGATATAATAAGAGATCCTTGTGTAAACGTCTGGTATCGCGTTAGCGCAAGGATTACCCCAAGACACTATTCCGATCTGCTTTCCATTGCAAACCAACGGACTGCCGGAATCTCCATTACAAACACCTTCGCCGGCAATGGTTAGGGTGCATATTTCGCATTCTCCGACTGGTACGCTGCCCCAAAGCTGTTGACATACTGAGTTAAGTATTGTCCTCAAGTTGATGAATTGAAGCCGATCGGAAATCGGACCTCCGGCATACAATCTGCCTCATCCTGAAGCTACACAGTCCTTTTGTCCAATAAACTCTTCATCCAATTGAATCAGACTCACAGAATCGGAAGTAAAGTCAAACTTCCCATCTATTTCGATGATGGCGATGTCGTTTTTGATGGATGAAGGTATTGGCAACACCGTGCTGTATGCCACCAATGCTCAAATGTAGGCACCAGATACGACTTTTAAACTTTCCTTATTGTAGCTTAAAGTTTTGGTTTTAAATAAATAAATAAGTTCATGGAAGATTTTGTTTGATTAAAGGAACTTACCCGCTAACACAATGAGCCGCTGTTAAAACCCATTTATAGCCAATAATTGAACCTCCACAGTTATGATTTCCATTGTATTTTATGGAGACCTGGTAAGGAAATTGGTTTACTGTAGCGTTATCACCTCCAACTATCCTCTGGTCCATCTTAGCTACCCTTGGATAAGTAAACCCTATACGTATGGAAGACATAAAATATTTTATTTGATGCTTTTCTCAAGACTTACCATAAATGGGCAAAATTATACAAGCTATCACGATCAACACTTTCATTTTAGCTGATTGATTTACAGGTTGAATCGGCAATGTTTCCTCTGTGCCTCTATATATTAGCGTTAGCAATCTTTTTTATGGTGCAAGATGACCGATAACTTAAACTAAACACAAAATTTCCATAAATATATGTTATTGCTGCCATTTCCTAATAGACATTTTGCGAGAAAAATAATTGTATTGAAAGACTTATCTCGCTTCATATGTTGCAACGGAATTATAAATGACTGCACCTTGTTTTGATTTTAGTTTACACAAAGAAGGTCATCGAATTCTAAAGCCCTACGATGTTATTGATATCGATTTTGTAATAATCGCTTCGTTAAATAGCTTAGAGAAAAAATTTCAAGATAAAACAAAAAATTATATTTAAGCATATCGCTAAGTATGATGCAAATTGCGGGAGTATCTTGTATATTGCTGTGGATGTGTATTAAACAGCGATGCCATCTTCAGGATAATTCTTGATTGTACTTTAAAAATCGTCTCCGCACCTTTTCAATATTGTGTAGCAAGTATAAGTAATGCGGTGACCAAAATTGCGAAAGATATTCCAACTTGTTTATGATCAAACAGGCCAAAGTGCAGTTACTTCGAAAGAAATGTATTGCGGAAGAATATGCAGTAATTTATAATAAAGCTAAAGTTCAACGTTAAAATGTAACGAAAAATTTTTAATGGTTTCCGGTAGGACTCGAACGCACACCTCCTTATTTTCCAGACAAGTGCGTGCTATTTTTAGCGATTTTTTTAGAGAACTTAAAGTTTGTGAGTAATTCATTGTGGCACTTTATGTATGGATAAACATTGAAACGAGGCACTAGTAAGATCTGAAAATACATTCTATTTAAAACGGAATGATTTCATTTATCTCAGTTGAATAACAGAAAATCCAAAATATTTCAGCAACATACTTATGTTACACATAACAAAACCTGATTATTCTCTATATTTGCATATAATTTAAATGTTTTTCCTGAACTGTTTTTGGGAGGTATTCATAACATTTAGTAGCGGAGATTTAACATTGTTGGGAGATCAACAAAAACAAAACTCAACCACACTGCTTTTAGGAACAACATTCTACTTACTTGGTAGATGTAATTTGTCCTGCAATTTACCTTTGGGCAGTTGGGCAATAAATAATAATAATTATTATTAAAACATACTAAGAAAAACAACGTGCAGTATGTTACGATATACTTACAATATTTAAAACGAGCCTTTTTATTATTGGTGATAGGTTGTATAGTTTTATTCATTTATGGTTTACATGTACATGTTTATTAATTAGAGACTATACGTCATAACGGCTCTTTATATGGTGTTGGTGTCTATATTCACAATTGATCTAATCTACGCAAGCGCATTTCCTATAAAAAAATATAACTCATGCCAAGTAAAGAAGTACATGAAGAATGATCAACGTTGAGAATTGTATACAATGTAACAATTAAAAAAAGTACAGTCCACTGTTATACTTAATAATCAACATATGGATAATATGGTTAGTAATTCTATTTTTTTATGCAAAAATTGAGATAACGGATTCCAGCGTTTTGGACCATAGCTACATTGTGTACAGATGACATAATCGATATCTGTGAAGCTAGGGCATATCATTACAATCGTGACTATAGAATTGAAAATATTCAATTATTTATAGCCCTTGTTGGGTGATGAGAATTTCACAGTTCAAGGCGGAAAACCAAACATACGACGTATTTACAGCTTTCTTTTAAAACGTTTCGAAGTAAACCATAATGATGAAACTAATTGGATAAATAATGAAATTAAATATCAAACCGACTTAAAGATTCCTTTCAAATTTGTAAAAGCTGGAATAATTCGGATCTATGGAAATACACTAGGGTGGCAGAATAAAATAGACACTTACTAATTAAAAAAAAGATACTATTCTCGTTATACGTGAAGTGCTGCGAGTCGTTGTGGCATAGAATCTATTAAATGATTAATGGTGTCTTCTGGAATATGTATTTAATCACTCTTCTGTAACAGCTGCCACGAGTTCTTTGCTGGGTTTTCGGGGTCGTTTTGCCATATTTGTCTGGATTATGTGCCAAACATTCTTTATCGGATTCATGTTTGGTGATTGGCCTGGCCATGGTAAAATCCGAACCCCCTGTTCCTCTTTCCATGTGGTTGTTGTTCTTGCTTTGTGGCAGGGTGCTCCATCCTCCATAAAAGTGGCGCCTTCTTTAGATAAAATGGCATTGTCGAATATCGGTAGTAGTCCTTCTGTTAATATTTGGATATATTTTGCCGCATTTATACTTCCATCGCAGATTACTATTTGCGATCTTCCACCATACCATATCGCGCCCCACACCATGATGTTCACACTGTCGTATTTCACCGTCTGATGCAAAAATTTGTCGTCCAGTTGCTGTGACGAACGTCTCCATACCCACATACGACCACTATCACTGAATTGGCAGTATCTGCTTTCGTCTGAAAGAATGACAGACCGCCAAAACTCTTCGGGCTTCGTTCGCATTTCGATTGCCCAAGCCATTCGGCGCCGTTTTTGAAACGCCGTAAGGAGAGGTTTTTTCTTTGCCACCTTTTTATACATCCCCACACTGTGGAGGTATCGCAGAACGGTGTGTTGACTTTTCTGTGAAGTTGCCGCCAGCGCAGCTGTACTTTTTCGCGGTTCTCTTAACACTTCGTGCGCAGACACCCTTTTACTTCTTTCAGAAGGTCCGGCACGACCTGGTCTCGGCTCCACTGTTGTTTCTTCCTTGCGTTTAAATTGTGTAATCACACGGTTAACGGTGGACAACGGAATATTAAAAAAATTACTTATTTCACGTTGCGAAGCGCCGCATTCACTCTGGCCAACGATGCGACCCCGGGTGAAGTCGCTAATATCACTCGAACCTTGTAAGCGAGGCATAGTTGTAACGATAGTAAACTATGACGAATTCCTTCCGATACATCTACCCCTACCATAATGACAAGAGGAAGTTCTTAATTCGTTCTTAGAATTTAGCTGTTTACATATTTATACCGCTTCACCTGGTGTCTATTTTATTCTGTCACCCTAGTGTATGACGAAAAAGAAAGTTTGGTTATCAAGAAGGCTAAGAACAAGAACCTTACCTCTACCAGCAGACTTTCAAGAGCTGACTTTTTGGCTTACGGTAGAGCTAATGTACTTGTATTCTCAGACTTCCAAGTAATAGGTATAGCTTTATAAATTTTTGAAAAAGAAACTTTTTTGATAAATGGTTTTACAATTAAGCTACATACGTCGTCCGCTCGCAGTCTTCCCCGAGTTGAACCGCATTTTATGTAATTTTCCGAGTTTAGTACAATGCTCTTATTATATGGAATTGCGGACTTTGTAGTAAATTAGTTTTCTCGTGGAGTAAATAAATTGTATATGTTCAATCGGTTTTGATGTTCAGTTTACTATTTCAACTTTATCTTTATAAAATGCATCAGTATAAGTTTGTTGTGTTCGATTTTTCCTACATTTACTTTTGCCGATTATTAGTCTTAGCAAAGTTATACTTTTAGGAAGTTTTCACGAAATTACAAACTGGGTGGCGTTTATTATATATTAGAATCAATAAATATGTTTCCACACTTGTTTCAGTCAAATGAGTACGGCGTGCGGAATAAATATTTTTTAATAATGAAAACAACCGTTCCACATCGAGTGATGTTATATTTGCAAATTTAAAGTAATCCTTATGACAACTTAATGGATCTTTCAACGCACCTTCGCAAATTTGAGTTACCATGAGTATTAATTACACTTTTTTTTTCACTTTCCTCCATGCATATGTGTGAGTGAATATCATCCACAATTTGAACAGAATCCATAAACAACATCGAATTATTTTGTGATTTTTCAATTCCCTGCGCTAGTCCATAGTAGTTCTTGCGAACACTTTATAAATGACATTTTACCCGACTATCTTGAAACATTTTTTGGCTTATTTTGATAACTTTGGCGTGTCTCGGAGCTAATTGTAAAACTACCTTCTTCACAACATCAATGGTAGCAAAATGCAGTGTTGAACCGTGTTACCCAACGCGTAGTAATGGATTGTGGTGGTTCAAGCATTTTGGGACGTTTTGAGGAGTTTAGAAATACTGCCGTCGTATGAGGTATTAACGCATTTATACGTCAATAACATTTAGGGATCAGTTGCGCCACAAGGTTTAAAGCATGCATTTTACATGCAACATATAACAAATTGCCAGTCTCTTCTTTGAAAGATCGGCCTAAGGAAAGCGTGTTAGCGGCACCGTCACTCATAATCGTTAAAAGTTGGGTTGTTGAAACTCTAAATTTGTTTAATGTCCTTAACACCACTTTTAAAATTTCATCACTAGTACATTTTGCAACTCTTTTGGAAGCAAGTCAGGTAGGGGATAGCGGTTGAAACTCTACCATTGTACGTACCATCACATTCAACAGAATGTTTTTGTCGATCGGTTATTTCGTCCACACAACCGCAATTTTTTATCTTTCAATTCTGCTTTAATTCTTCTTTTAACATAGTCCCGAATAGATGGAATAAAGTTTCTTATCAATGCCCGACTTGGTAATGTATAGCTCGAATACTTGCTCCAGAAGGAGACAAATCCTTGTTGTTCTAGTAAAGCGAACGGTATACTACATTATACTCGATGTCACTCCTTCCTTGTACTATCACCTCTAACTACTGCTGTAATAGGATTGTACTTTTTATGTGTCATTTTCTGTAATGAGCAATCTTGACAAAGAAGGGCAGGTTCCAGTGCCGCGCGGAGACCAACGTGGAGGGGCGAAGCGCGCGGCACGGAGAATCGAGTAGCCGTATCAAAGTACGCTTGTTCAATATCATTCGACTGGTCACTGTGATTGCTTATCGACACACATATACTCAGAAAATATCGCATTTAGGTACGTTTCGGCGTATTTCGAATAAAATAGAAAACGTATTAGCGAGTATGCCGGATTTAAAATACGAATGCGATAGAATTAAATGTGTAAAGTGCGACAACTATGTGACGTATACCAGTGGGCGGAGGTGTGAACGGCACTTAAAAAGTATAAAACATATATACGCTACTCAACGTCTTCCCAATGATGAAAGTAACAGAAATACTCCACGAGAGTTTGGTAGTAAAGAATAAGGAGATGACATTGATGATGATAGAACTCCTGTTAAAGCTAATTCTTTTACCTCAAAAATTATTGTTTGGTATCAAGATCCCATCTTAGCTCGCCGGAAAAACAGCCCCAACACAATGTTTAATGAGAATGTAAATGTATATTCCATATAGTTTGGTTTTACGGACGATACAATGATTATTTCTTATTAACCTTTTGCATGTATCGTATTGTAAAAGCGAAGGAAGCAAGTAACAGCATACAAGAATTCTGAGAAATGAGAAGAAGCCGAATCATTTACTAGTACGGGGGCTTCAAAAAAGAAGAAGAGGTATAGTGCTTGTCCACCATCATAAGATACCGGAGCAGGAACAATTTCTGTACGTTGCAGATATAATGTGTATGATGAACAATTAGCCAACTATGTCTTAATGTTTGTAATCATTTAATGCTAGCGCTTCAATTTATTCTAAATGCCTTTCCTAATCTTAAGTGTAATAAATGTGAAATAAAATAAAGTTGAATTTATTTTTATTTAAAAGAGATCACCCAATTTTGGTGTAAATAAATGAAGAAACTATATCGGTCCAATATATGCCGATATTTTAGTAGAGTTTTAATACTACTGATAGGATGCGATCGTTAAATGATATCTCAGTTAATCGACTACTAGTAATTTGTTGAACTTAAATCCGCCCAAATTTATTATACAGATCTTTTTTGATCGGAACAGTTATCGGATGTTCTTTAACATGTTCTCCATCAATTTTTCTATTGATGAAATTCGGTTGCCTGTAGTGGACGAGGAAAAAAGATTAAGTCTAGTTATTTACCAGTAATTTAAGATTTAAAATCTCTTATTTAGCAACCGCAAAGTTTTAACGCGTGACTGAAGCAGTTGGGCGCCAAGAATGCATTCTATGTACATATATGCATACAGAAATGATATCCGTGTTGTATAAAATTTAAACTTTGATTGCTACTGATGTAGAAGCAATTTAAGCAATAGTGTGCGCAAATTTAGGATTAAAAAGTGACTTACAAGTGGTTTCATGTAATTTATAGTCTTTTAGAAAATTCATAGGGAAAATCGGAAAGTTAAAAGTTTCATAAAGATACGAGATCAAGCAGCAACTTAAATAAATCTAATACAAAACTCATTGAATAACAAGTCATTCCCCTTGTACAACATACGTTCCTCTAAACAATAACAGTTGTAACATGCCGCGAATGAATCATTCACAACGCTATTAAAATTCCACTAACCTAGCGAACAATAAATTTGCGTACGATAGTACTTTATTATTCTACGCAAACAGCTATTACCTTATTTAATCAATTCCAACGCATCGAGACACCTTGCACCCGCTACGTGACACTTTTGGTGGCCGGCCGATTACATATTACCCATATACTACACGATCAACACAATAGACGAGAAGTGACGAAATCGAAAAACGAAGAAAAAGAAAAAAATAAGGCCAATGTCGTGCAATCAAAAAATATGATCTGGACGGGCATACTAAGTACAGAAGTGAGCATAATTTCTTCGGATTACCACATTATATATAAGTAGGATATGATAGGGTGGTCAAACAGTCGATTTCAAGACTCCGAAGATGAAGTATTTCAGTATAGTCGTGGTATTGGTAATTGGGGTTAGCGGTGAACCGCCTAGAGGTTATCAAGATGCGCCGTATGAACCCTCAGGGTATAGGCCGAGTATACCGTTCACATTACCAGAGAGACAGCAACAATTTCAACCACCGCAAGTAAATTATGGGGTACCACAGCAGCAATACAGACCACCACAACAACAGTACGACGGACCACAGCAAAATTATGGCACTCCACAGTCACAATTCGGTGATTCAAATTCTCAAAGGCAATTCGGACAATCGCAGCAGCAATCTGGACAAACGCAGCAACAATTTGGACAACCCCAGCAACAATTTGGGCAACCTCAGCAACAATATGGACAACCCCAGCAACAATTTGGGCAACCTCAACAGCAATATGGACAACCGCAACAACAATTCGGACGATCTCAACAGCAATTCGGTCAACCTCAGCAACAGTACTCCCCGCAAGAACAATATCTACCTCCAGCTCAGCAATACGGCGCTGCACAGCAACAATTTAGACCCCCGCAAGCTGAATACGGTCCGCCCAAGCCCGAATACGGTCCTCCGGAAGAATCTACCGAATCTGAAATCGAAATTACTACTCAGGAACCGACCACGGAGCCGACTACCGAGTTTGAAGGACAGCAATTGAAAGATAAAGAAAATCTAGATGAGGATGACGGTGCCGAAAAACAGCAGGGAATCTATTACATCTATCATCCTAGCGGATTACTGCAAAAGATCCTTTTCATGACGTCGAATGATCTAAAGAGAATGGCGTATTCTGCCCAATTCAAGTACGAAGACGTTGAACCTATTAGAGACCCGATTTATACCTACGATCCTCAAAGTTTGCAACTGAAGAAGATATCTGCTTAATTTTATTATTCAACGTCTATATAAATTGTTCGCGCTAAAACAATGAGTATTATTATTATATTATTTACGTATAGTATTATTTATTCGAACTGTATTTATTCCAAAAAAATTGACGTATGTATGTATATGTAAATAAATATTTCAGAGTCATTATAGTTTGTTTTACGATGGGTTCCTATACACATAAACTGCTGAGTCTAAGTTATGTACAAACTTTTTTAGTAACGGAATTTCGATTTGTAAATACACGATTTCTGATAATCATCATTAAATTTATCTCACAGATTGTCGATAAAATGTTTGTTTTTTAATAGTCTCTAGTAAAGTTTATGTTATACATGATATGCTTATATCGAACACTCGAGATTTCACTGATAGTGTAGGTAACGTGTTACACAAGTATCAAATGTTGCAACAGAGATGTCGGCTTGAGCGTTGTGGATATGATTAAATTCCGTGACACATATTTATTTTGTGAAAACAACCTTTCTGGGAACAGATTATACATACATTGCTTACATTTGTAAAAGGAATGGGTTAGTATTTTCTATGAACGTTCGTTCATAACTTAAAAAAAAGTTAAGGTTCAGTTTTTCAAATTTATAGCAAGAAGATTTTGAATTGGCAGAAGACTAGTATAGATATAGGACCCTCAATATGGTGACTGGGAGGAATGCACGAGGTACAATTTAAGATTATACATACTCACTCTGTGACTTGACACGTTGGATGGAGGCATAACGTAAACGTTCCTTTAATTTTTAGGGTGCTGGGAAACAAATAAATCAAACCCGGGAACTAGTGTGTAGAGTTACTTTGTTAGAGATAAAGAGGAGGCAGATATATTTACTGTCAACAATAGGCAGGAGTCTGAAGGAAGTGAAATTAATGGAGAAAATACATAAGAAATGAAATCGAAGTGGAGAATGCAATTAAACAAAGTTTTCAAATCCAGATAAAAACCTTACGCAGCAAAAATTAGTAACACAATTGACAAATTACCAAATAAACAACTTGCATAACAAAGTATAGTGTATAACTATTACGGATCCAAAGGTGTGCAAATGGATGACGGCAAATGAAGGTACAAGGAGAATTACAGTGGAATAGATCTGAGAGATATTGTTTTAACAACCAACGTTTTGAGAGATGTGTAAATTATGTATGTAGTTTAGGCTGTATATTAATTCGCTAAAGTGGAAAGTATTAATCCGTTTATAGTAAATTTTTGGAGCGGGTACTAAGCATATTTCACACCTGAAATATTCGTACGTAAGCATGTTATTGAACTCTTAGCATGCCGCTTGAAAGATAGGTAGTCTTATCTTGTAGCTTTTATAACATCTGCAACTGTGTTATTGCAATGTACGCAGTCTGAATGATGTATACACAGGATGGATACACATACTCTATTTATATGCGGCACATATTACAATTTCGTAGTGTTTTAAATTCTGACGTTCGCGTTGTAATTGACTCAAAATATTTTGAATTTATGTTCTATATAATTACATTATTTCATTTTGTGTACTTGTTTATTTTATTTCAAAGACATCCTGTATATGCAATTAGAGCAGATATCCCCACAATTGGAATGTACTACAATTATGAGATTCGTATTAAGCATGACTTATGTACAGCAGTCAGTGGTGTGGAATTACTTAACCGTGGGATATATAGTTCGGATATGAAATTACTTAATTATCTGCATATGCCAGAAAATCCTAAACTTTCTTGTCCCGTAAGCTACCTGTAGAATAAATTTGCTAAACCTATTAACGATCAGGTTTCTGGGAGAGTTGTCAATTGTAAAGGAAAAACATGTACAATTTTTATGCATACGTTTATTGAAAAGACACAAAATGTTACTTAATATATGGGTTTCTAACGAAAGAATTCAAGGCTTCTTAGTCTAGCCTCAGATCTCTATAATAAAAAAATCTCTTGTGATACTTATTCGGAAACAAAATATATCTTTTAGTAAACATAACTTTGTAAACCAACAACGGAAAATAAAGATAACATTTTGTTAATGATCTTTGCTATCCAAAAACAATTTTACTTTAAACCCTCAAATTCGTTTATTAGTATATGCACCTTCATAAATTTACTTTTATTGGAAGAAACCTTATAAAGGTTATGTTTAATAAAATTTCAGTAATCGAGTATTATGCTTACAGCAGGATATTGGGCATCAAATACATGAAAGGCTTTGTAACAGATAACTACTGCTCGCAAAATATTTAGTTTGTTAAGCATGTCACCCTTCATATACAAAGAAACTTCCATTAAATATGGAATAGAATGACAAGTTTGTTCGCGTTTGTGTATTTTAAAGAAATTCATGAATAACTATTTTTTAAACAAAATTTTATTGGTACATAGTAGTAAAATCGTAATATTATTTCATGACAAAATATTTAATTCTCTAAAACAATATGCAAGTAAGTAATAAGTAGTAAAGTACTATTTTATTGTGGCAATATAACACAGAGTTTTCGTAATAGATAACAGGAGGTTTTAGAAATAATTCGCAATAATAATAATCTTTATTGACCAACAGATATTAGTATATCCAATTACAGGACAACATATGAAGTTAAGAAATAACATGTAATGTAGTCAGTATTTACAACTAGCTATATAAAAGAGACAGATCAAGAAAAAACAGAAATCATACACTTGCGAACAACCTCATAGCTATATTTAAGATTTAAGAAACGGATCCGGAAGCATAATGTTTGCATTCCTACACATGTGTTAAGTGTGCATTTAATAAAATGTTGGTATATGCATTACGCATATGAAACCTGTTGTAAGATCTATGCTGATATTAAGGAACGGAAAACGGAATATCAGAAAGTAGAGTTTATAGAACACCAGTTGTTAATTTTTGATAAATTTTCCTATAAACTTAAAGAATCTAATTCCGAGTTTATAGTAGCATAAAGTTTTAAATCGTCCACATAAGCGAGAATATTGCAGTCCAGGGAAAGTAAAAGATCGTTTACGTATATGTTGAATAGAAGTGGACTCAAGTTTGAGCCGTGAAGTACGCCTGTAGATGCGATAGAACATAGGGACTGAAATCCGTTGTAGTGGGCGTAGCATAAGCGATTGCAAAGATATGACTGGATTAGAAAAAAAAAACAGCAGGACAGAATCCAATGGCAGATAGCTTCGATGTCAATATTACATGATCAATTGTGTCAAAAGCTTTGCTAAAATCAGTAGATCAAGGCTTTCGCTGATATATTGTGTAATTTCAACTAAATTGGTGGTAGTTGAACGACCATGATAAAGCCATGCTGGCAAACAGAGGGATATGGTTTAACAAGACTGTATAATTTATCATAAAGAAGTTGTTTCAAAACCTTACCACAATTAGATAATATATTTTATAGGTCAATAGTTATAAATATCGTGTTGATCTCCTTTCTTGAAGAATGAAAGCTATAAATCTTTTTAACTGAATGTAAATCAATTGTGCAGTTTTAGCATCTTAGATCTCATGGATTTTTAATTAAATCTTACTCAACTTTAAAGCAGATATTGAATTAGATTGAGTGATATTACAAATTAGATAGAAAGTATAGAATTTTATCCTTTCATACACGTTGCACGGGCGGACAGCGCAGCCCTGTTAATTCATAGTATTACATTCCGCTTAGAGAGTATAATTTTATAGACTCTAGGAATCCCAAAATATATAATTACAGAAACTTTAAAGGATTTTGTCAGATTTTATATAAGGAGAATATTCGAAACGTAGCTCTAACGATAGCGCAGTACCTAACAGGCAATGGTCTAGAGTTAATTTAATCGAAAGAGAAAACAAACGAAGTGACCATGAGTGCGTTGAGTGACAACCGCAATCGACAACGGGCAGAAATTTCTCATAGCGATCGAGTTACCCATGAAACGCGTTTACTGTATACTAATCACCGCTAACTCGATCGCGAGCTAACTAATCAGTTCCAATTGGAAAAGTATCTGCTAGCGATTGCTCCCAGCGAATGTACAGCCGGATGCAAAATTACGGAATATTTATTTCGTATTAGTTCTTTAGATTGGGCTGAATTCTATTTTAGTCTCCTAAAGAAATAATTGATTAATTTGCAAGAATTAATTATGTTACCGATGAAAATTGGGATGATCGAAAATAGTTGAAGATATTAATGTTGGTGGTGTTATAAATTAATACTGAACAACATGGCAATTGCAGATCATCATATATTAAACACCGAGAGAGCAAAAATTATATTGATAAAAGCATGTCATGGAATTCGGAAATGCATGTCGTAGCTTGTTTCATTTTTTTTTATATAAACAGGTCACACTGTAATATTTGTAGAGAGAAAATATATAATGTCAGTGTGATACTTAACCTGTCAGAATTATATAAAAAAGATGAAATAAACTACTACATACATTTTCAAATTCCATGGCATACTTTTATCAATATAATTTTTGCCTTATCGGTATTACATCCATAAGAAGATCTGTTGTACATCGTATGTTCAACGCTAGAAGCGACATCCGCAACACTTATTGGGCGTTAATCTCAAATATAGAAATTAGTGTCTATAAAGGAAGTAAAATATTAGAAATGCCATTTGTTAACTGCAAAATATCGTATTAACTTCGTCATAGGCTAGGGAATATATAATTTATTAATATGGCACACAGCACTGCAACATTTTGGCTGTCATGGTCGTTCGTCCAATTGATGAAGGTTATCAGTTATCCAATACCTGCAATTCTGTATTTTGACATATTCTTTCAGATGGAAGTGAGCCTAAACTAACATGATAAGGTTATCAATAAAATTGGGGCTGTCATTAATCTTTCAATCATTAACTTACAGAATCTTTGTCTCGCCTCGTAGCTTAATGGCTGCAGTTTTTTTCTGCACAACTTAAATTTTGTAAGAATGAAACTTCAAATACTGTGGAGTATGCGATGGACGGATGTTCGATTTACGTCTAATGCTGGTGCGTGTTTCCTTGACGATTGTGACGAACTCCTTGCAGTTCACGCCCAAACAGCTTTGATATTTTCTAGGGATCGTTGAATTCATTGAGCTTCTAGTAGTTTCTTTTTTCAAGTTGAATCTGTTTTCTCGAAGTTCTTAATTCCTGCATTGATGGCGTGGCAGTGTGGAATGTGATCACGGCGTCAAACATTATAATAACGTTGGAGTGCCTGTTGAGCTGCTGTCAAACTGTTGTAAACCTGATTAGTAAATGGCAGATAGTCGTGTGCAGCCGCATGCTAATTTCACACGACTGTTAGTACCATAATCATAATTTCCTGTTTTTCCGTGCCAAATAAGTAAATTCAGCTGCTTGTGTCTACCAGACTAAAAGGACGATATCTGTTTATTATCTCGAGAACGGTTGCAAATATACGAACAGAACTGTACGTTCATATGTGCTACGCATCGGTAATACGTGTTTATGTATGCGTTGCGTTTGTAGATCGCCTTAATTGCATATTACTAATACGATGATTGTCCTTGTGGTTTCGCTAACGTCCAGTTAGCGTTCGGGAAGGCAGCAATGAAGTGAATTGCGAGTTATGCATCGGAGGTACACGCATGACTTGAAGTAAACACACACCTATACGTATAGTTAGGATAAACTTGATACGGGCAAGATGAGATAGAAATACCTGGTCTATTATGTTTCTAAATGTTCGCAGATTACGTATCGATTACTTGTAGGATATAAAAGGAGCGAAATCCGAACTGTGAAGTAAAAGAAATAATAATAGCAATAAAAAGGGAAATAATATATTCTTATATGTATAGTTAAAGAATTCGTACGTATCGTATTTGTTTCCGTGGATGATAAAATGGGTTGACCAAATTTTGGTTGACTTAATTAAATGATTGAATGTATTTTTATATGCTTGATAAAATCGAAGCAAAAAATATGAAACTTTAGAAACATCCATAACAGGCAGTTTTTCTTTTTCTGAGGAGAAACACTCTAAGTTGGAGAAAGGAATTTTTAAAAATTGGAAATTTATTACAATTAAAGATACAATGAATTATTTTGCATGGTCATGAAATTTCTCAAAGAAATGTTGAAAACACAGGAATTGTTGCATCATGCACAACGTATGACGGTATGGGTACCACATATGGAACAACGAGGAGGATACACAAAATCTTGTTATATGAAAGTTACTGGAAATTTGAAATTCACTCGGCCTTTGGTAAACGTATCCGCTCACCGTACCATGCGTTAGCAAACACGTCGTGATATTTTGGCACCGGAAGTTTATTATCGATAAGAGATTGTAATTTGATAATGTTATTGTATTCGTCTAATAGAATATAATAACTAGAGACCGGATTATATGCAAAGTGCATATATTTTATTTTTTGCATATCTTTAATTATAGTCTATATGTAGACGTATTACACTAACTGAAGTTAATTTCTATGGATATTTTTACAAAAGTTGCATATATTACATATTTAGGCTTTTTCTTATCCTTTCTATTAGTAAAAATTCCTAGTAATTCCTAACGTAGATCGACAATGGACAATTCTGAGAAGGATAAATCTTCTACATTAGTTTCTCTTATACTTTCATTCATCAATTGAATATCTTTCAGCGAAACAGCATGTAATTGTGTTACGTTTTTAAATACAACATTTCTTTATGGATTAAGCCGTATCCTGAACTGGTAAAGGATGGCGACAAAATATTTTGCCGAGCCTGCAGTAAACTGGTAGGTTTGATTTTACTAAAAGGTTTACAATTGTTTTTAAATTCTTTAACTTTTGATATAAAATTTGTTGCAGGTGTCATGTGAGAGAAAATAGCTGATTGATGAATACGCTAAAACTCCATCACATATTGGAAAATGTGAAAAACTAAAGCGATCTGCATGTGTGCAGCGATCTATATATCAATGTGTAGCATCAACTTCGCGAAACTCTGAGCAAGAAGAATATAATACCGATCTGTGTAACGCATTAATTTCGTCTAACATACCATTAACAAGATTAAACAACAAATTTCGGATTTAGGTTAACTAGAAATGAAGATTAATTTGTAGTACTGATATTTGATTAGTGGCTCCCTCTATATCACAGTATGCAAAAGTTAAAAGACATTCCTCTTGTTATCTCTCACAACCTACATATATATGTTTTGATTTAGTTTACGTTTATATTCAGTAGCTTTATAAATTAATTTGATCTATTCTTATTTAATTTGGGTTAATCACACAAATTAATAACTTATTCTGAACGCAATGTTTTAAGAGCACGATGACTCTCATTGTCAACCAAGTATCGATAGTCGATGCTGCGATACCTGAATTGAATTATACAACCGTACAACCCTTGCAATTGTTGTATATCTAGTTTATTTCTGTTTATGTTGCTGTTGTATAGTGTGTATTACCTGTAATTGAGTGTATAGGTGTTGGAAATAAATGTATATTATTATTATTCTTTCTCGAATGTGCTGTATATATCACTATCAGTACCTGCAGTAATACCTACCAGAATGGCAATTTTTTCCACAAGATTGATTTAGCTGTAACCTTTATGTGAGGGCGACCTAGAATGTTTCCGAAATCGACAAAGAAAACACGCTGTTGGTGTGGTTTTTTATTTTTATTCATCGATGTAGTCTCCTCGAAGATCAATACACTTTTTTAAACAGTGCTCCAATCTCTTCAAGCGGTAGGAAAAGTAGGGCATTTCGAGGGCTGCAAAATAGCCATCTGTTGCGGCGATGACCTCCTCATTTGAGACAAATCTCTATCCTACCAATGATTTTGAGGTTTGGGAATAGGAAAAAGTCGCTGGGGACTAGGTCCGGTGAATATGGAGGAATAGACTAATTCGTTGCGGAACTCATTCAATTCACTCGTCGTGTACAGATGATATGGGATAAATGAGCCGGTGCATTGTCGTGGTGGAAAAACTGCAAGTGAGGCCGTTTCTCCTTCAACACTACATCGAATCGGCTCAATAAATCTCTGTAGTATTGCCTCGTAATCTTTCTTCCCTTCTGCAGGTAGTCGATGAGGATCACACCTTGAAAACCCCAAAAAGTAGTCGCCATTATCTTTCCGGCCGATGAAACGGCCTTTGCTTTCTTCGGAGCTGATTCGCCCAGGAAAGTTCACTGCTTCGACTGTTTCTTGGTCTCCGGCGTGTAGTTGTGGATCCAAGTTTCATCCGCGGTTACGAAATGCATGAAGAAATCCCTTGGATTGCGTTGGACTCTGGCCAGACACTCCTCCGAAACGGTCACACAATTACGTTTTTGCTCGGTGTGAGCAAACGCGGTACCCATCGCGCTGAAAGCTTTTTCATATCCAAAATTTCGTGTAAGATATGGCCAACGCGTTCTTCTGAGATGCCTGTTGTCTTTGCTATCTCTCTCAGCTTCAATCGGCGATTGGCCAACACATCATGAATACTGTCGACCATTTCATCGTTGGCAGCGGTTTTTGGGCGTCCACTGCGTGGTTCGTTTTTGCTCCAACGTGAGGAAACGCGGTACCCATCGCGCCGGAGGCTTCTTCATATCCAAAATTTAGTGTTTCTGAGATGAGCTTACTATCTCTGCTATCTCTTTCAGCTTCAATCGGCGATCGGCTAACACGACATCGTAAATCTTGACGGCCATTTCATTGTTGCTAGCGGTTTTTGGGCGTCCGCTGCGTGGTTCGTCGCTTGTGCTTGTGCGGCCAGGTTTGAGCTCGCTTACCTAGAAACTGATGGTCGAAAATGATGGAGTACATCCGCCATGAACCTCTAGCAAAATTTTTCGAATTTCCGTGGCCGTTTTCCTGGCCATCCAGAAGTGTTTTATCGCATTGCGAAATTCGATTTCATCCATTTTTGCGAAACCGCTTGTCTTACTACGCAAAACACACTCTTAGACAACTATTGATAGTAAACGTTTGAAATTTTGGCGGTTGCCATAAAAAAGATTGCCTTTGCCGACCAATGAATCCAGTTCAATCTTCGTGCGTTATCTCTTGCCGATTCCGGAAACATTTCAGGTCACTCTCGTATATATTAATTTTTTGTTTAAACTTGGTAGAACTTTCTCAATTACCTACATTCAGCAGGTTAAGCACTTTAGAGATTTCAATTTTAAGTGGTTATTACTTTAAAGTTCATACCGTGAATACATCAGGTATACAAGTGAGTGCACAGTTATTTATGTTTCAAAAACCTAATATAGTATCCCTGTATGAGTACACTATAAGGATATTGATATTATTATAATTAATGCTAGGTTCTACATTTATTGTGCTTCACACCTAAACAAGATGGCGACTGTTTATCGACTTTCTTACTGTGTGTATGTGTGTGTGTACGTGTGTATTTGTTAAGCATGGGAGAAGCAGAATCTTCGTTACAATTACTTCCTCAGCGAAGATCAAATTGTGCACCATCTCACTGATAGTCTTCTTGTGGTTTTATCTGTACAAATACGTACAAATACCCTATACTTCGGTATCGATACCTCTGACGTCATCCCATATCAAGTCATGCAAGCTTCGATGCGTCGGAGGGAATCAATCGATTTCAACGCATTAACCCGCGTGAAATCTTAAACTCCCGAGATATCGTTTTAGGTGCATCGTCGTCCGTCTTACAGATCGCAAGATTGTTGTCGTCCTTTCGAACTGCCAAGTGTTAACATCGATTAATGCGTACCACACGTGGCGTATTGGATTTCTGACGCTTTCGGACCTCCCGCATTGACATTTTGTCCCGGAGCGTAACTAAGTTAACGCCGTTACCAACTTAGCGTACGCGAACGCTGCTACCAACTGGCAGAAGTATTCTACCGCATAAGGAACAGGCTCTTCAATATTATTTGGTGTAAATGATTTCAAAATAATCATCCCAAGTAAATTTAAATCGTATAGAAACGTACTTCAAATCCGGTCCGTTGGAGCTTCCGAATTAGTCACCTATAAGTAATACGCTCTTAATACACTATACACGACCGTATTATGGAAATTAGGTTAGAATTTACATACATCGAACTGGCTCACCGTTTCGTTTAAATGAAGAGAAAAAAAGAATAGAATATGTTAAATACGTGCTTCTGTTTCGTGTCCCTCATGATTCTCGATCTTAATAGATTAGTTTTAATCGTCAGTTTTCTAGCTTCGTCTCGAAAATTGTCATGTAACGATCTCGAAGATTGTTATTACGTATTTAACAGCGACGTACTGTCTATTAATAATTCATAAACGACCGGCTCGTTGGGATTTTTCTCGTTTTGCCCGCTATTTCCAATTAAAATGTAAATTCCTCGGATTGCTTTTGCATATTTGAGCGAGCGGGAGTCGCGATATTTGCGCTGTCGTGTTTATCTTGAAGTATTGGAGACATTCAGTGCTATAAAGGAGCTTTATATGTATGGAGAATAAATAGACCGCGATATAATTTGCTGGTTGCTTGGTTGATATAAAATAATGTTTTTGGAAAAGTATGTAGTTAACTGTGGTTGTGTTATATGAAAATTAATAATAATAAAATAAATTCCTGCATTTGATACTTAAGCCACAAAACACATACAAATTCCCAGTGATTGCAAAAAATGCTCCAATTTGTCCGATATGTCCAACTCAATCATTAATTGCTAAATTCAACTTGTGTACTGCAGAATGAATATAAATGACATTTGGTTTAATATAACGCATTATCTTTTCGCACACCTGAGTGACCACTGCTTACAACATTTGTACCATCTAATTGTCCTCTAGATTTTATGATACGAATACCCATTTTTTTTTATTATTTCAATACTTTTTCGCCATTCCAGATGCACTTTGACTTTCAACCTTAAAAAATCCGTATTTCTCTCGAATATACATCTCTTTAGATTCACCTTCTTTCACTTCTATATATCTAATTATCAAACATATTTGCTCGACTTTTTGAAAGATCCTTAGTTGTGCCTGCAATTAAGGTAAAAAATTGACCTTGGCAATGGTCAAGAATACATATTTTCATAATGTGTTAGCAAGTTGCTAAATTAATTCATTTTTAATTTTAGGGATTAAATAATTTATAATTCCGTTGTGTAGCATAATTAGCTGTTTTATGATAGAATCGAATTTATTAAGAATCCCACCCAACAAATTTTATTTAATTAATCTTATTTAAGTCTAGTCTCTTATAAATATGCTAGATGAATGCATAGAATAGAATTTAACTTAAGCACTGAATAGTAAAAAGGACAATTTCCAAAATTGCTGCAACGTTTTTTCAGCACGCCTGTGCGTAATCGCCATATTGAAAATAATATGAGATGATAATTTCATTGTATTTACCATATTTATTTGCGTTACCTAACCTTGTCATCACTTGTTTTCCAGTATTTGGCAGAATTTACCTTTGTAATACGTCGTAGAGTTTTAACATTGTTTAAGTTACATTATATGAAGAGTTTTCGTTTTTATTTTAGTTATTTCGTTCTCGTTTTTCTTTTTTATTTCATTGTATATGTATTGTGTATTTCCCTTTTTATTCAATTAGACTATAAAACAAAAGAGAATAGTGATGGTAGTAGTGGAGAGAACAAATGCTTATATTTTTGCCGTGCAAAACTGTAATATAGATTCAGAGTGAGACATTCGTAATAAAAACTAAAACACGATTTGTTGTTTCATTTCTTTACTATGTTAAATTTTTTGATTTCTTTTATAAATTAACAGGGATCGGAAGTCAGGGGGTATATTCCTGGACCGAACTAAACTGATTAATATAATATGAAATTCGACACAGTACTAAGTCTAATACGATATGTAACAATCTGTTACCTATTATTGTGCTAGACTTATTACTGCGTCGAATTGCGAATTAATAATATTCATTTCAGTCCGGTCCAGGATTATACCCCTAATTTCCGATCCCTACAAATTGAAATATGCCTCTTTATTATTGCTTTACTAGTATAGTACATTGTAGCTGTGACGTAGTAGTAAACATACACTAGGGTGACAGAATAAAATAGACACCAGGTAAAGCGGTATAAATACGTAAACAGCTAAATTTTAACAGCGAATTAAAAACTTTCTCTTGTAATTAGGGTAAGGGTAGATGTAGGAATTCGTCATAGTTTAGTATCGTTACAACTACGCCTCGCTTGCAAGGTTCGAGTGATATTAGCGACTTCACCCGGGGTGTCGCATCGTTGGCCAGAGTGAACGCGGCGCTTCGCAACGTGAAATAAGTAAATTTTTAAATATTTCGTTGTCCCCACAGTTAACCGTGTGATTACACAATTTAAACGCAAGGAAAAAACAACAGCGGAGCCGAGACCAGGTCGTGCCGGACCTTCTGAAAGAAGTAAAAGGGTGCTTGTGCGCGAAGTGATAAGAGAACCGCGAAAAAGTGCAGCTGAGCTTGCGGCAACTTCACAGAAAAGTCAGCGCACCGTTCTGCGATACCTCCACAGTGTGGGGATGTATAAAAGGGTGGCAAATAAAAAACCTCTCCTTACGGCGTTTCAAAAACGGCGCCGAATGGCTTGGGCAATCGAAGTGCGAACGAAGACCGAAGAGCTTTGGCGGTCTGCCATTTTTTCAGACGAAAGCAGATACTGCCGATTCAGTTATAGTGGTCGTACGTGGGTATGGAGAAGGTCGTCACAGCAACTGGACGACAAATTTTTGCATCAGACGGTGAAATACGGCGGTGTGAACATCATGGTGTGGGGCGCGATATGGCATGGTGGAAGATCGCAATTAGCAATCTGCGAAGGAAATGTAAATGCGGCAAAATATATCCAAATATTAACAGAAGGACTACTACCGATATTCGACAACGCTATTTTATCTAAAGAAGACGCCACTTTTATGGAGGATGGAGCACCCTGCCACAAAGCAAGAACAACAACCACATGGAAAGAGGAACGGGGGATTCGGATTTTACCATGGCCAGGCCAATCACCAGACATGGATCCGATAGAGAATGTTTGGCACATAATCCAGACAAATATGGCGAAACGACCCCGAAAACCCAGCAATAAGGAAGAACTCGTGGCAGCTGTTACAGAAGAGTGGTTAAATATTCTAGAAGACACCATTAATCATTTAATAGATTCTATGCCACGATGACTCGCAGCACTTCTCGCAAGTAAAGGTGGATCGACAAAATATTAGTCTAATTTAAAAATTTTAAAATATGTTGTATATATAACGAGAATAGAATCTTTTTTTTAATTAGTAGGTGTTTATTTTATTCTGTCACCCTAGTGTACTTGAATCACCCAGTAATCTTATTGATTAATAATGGACGAAGTGTAATTAGTCGTACTGGTTTCATAAGAGGGCTTTCAGTTTTTTACGAAGACGTAAGCGATTTGAAAGCACAGTTTCTCTGTCAGACAATGACTACCGTAAGTGATCCAAAGTGTCTAATATATTCTTTTATTTTGAATACTTCTCTGTAATCAACTTTTATAATCAAGTATATACATGTAATTTTCATGTTGCTTACAAATGAAGAGACTAATTTATAATTACAGTTTCATTATTTACAATATCGCGGTTAACTAGCTTCACTTCATATTGAAGGTCATAAAATAAGACCCCACAAACGTCAAGGAAGCCGACAAATTTGTCTCTTCTGTTTATTCTGTCACTGAAGTTTAATGCAATCTTGGGGTGTGCTTATAGAATAAAATAGTTTAGCGTCATCAGCGAACGTTATCGACAATTGATTTGCCGGACCAAATCGCTAATTGAGATTGGGAAGAGGAAGGTCCAATATCAAACTCTACAAGGATTAAGATTGCGCATGGTACAGACAAAGCTATCCGTTACAAAAAATGACGAAGCTTTCTTTGAAGTAATATTTCATAATCAGTGCGATTAAAGGTGTTACTAATGTTTGTATAAACAAAGTCGACCTGATCTTCTGAACTATCCAGCATCTTGGTGTCATATTGAACAATCGTACATATTGTAATGGGATTCCTAAGCACTTCGTAATGAAGTTTGTTTTATGCGAATTCTTTAACTATGTATGTTTTTTACAAGATGCCTTTTAAACCAAGAGAATAACAACATAATGTAACAGAAAAGAAAGGGTTATTTTACTTTACAATCAAAAATATTTCCCAAATACTTTTAGAGGTGGAAATGCGAATTTTGGATATGATTCTAGCTAATTTCCGTGTGTGTATGCGTGCCAAGGAATTTCATAATAAATTTTATACCAATGAACTAGATTTGGTGTTTAATTGAGGACTTCTTTTAGAAAAACGGAATTTTGAGATAATGAGAGCGATTAAATAACGATTAAATAAATGAATCTATCTAGCCTCATAGTTAAATACTAGCAGCAATTCGAGGGAGCCCGATAATAATACATCTTCTCTCACGATAAAATTAGTTTAAAAAATAAACTGCAACATGGGAAAGTACCTGAAACTTTTTAATATTCCCTTAACCACAACACTTTATTAAAAATTGAACACACGTTACGACAGCTAAGCTATCATCAGTTCTATATTTATCAACATTATGATTTGTTTCCGGCATATGCAGGACGACACTGGATTTATCAAACGTTCTGAATTTAAGATGAACCAAACGCTCTTTGTATCTGATTGTAATAAATCCTTTTCCTTCCCCAATGTATTGTAGTTACATTATATTTTGTAAATTCTGATTTTTCCATTATCTGCTTGGCCTTTAGGATTTCCTAGAAAGTTTTCGAGGTTACTGTTAGCCGAAAAAACAATTTTACGATTTGACTTTAGAAAAGATTTTAAAGAGCTTACGTGTAACATGGACAAAATGGTAATTTTACATACTTCTTGCTACTGCTACTAATACTTTCTAATGTGCTTATGTCTCTAACTTTTATTCTCGTCTTAAGCTTTTTAATAGTATTAGAAACTACATTTTGGAAGGATCCGTTAAAATTTGCAATTTGGATAATTTTGAAATTAAGTAAACGATGAACCAAAAAGTTAATTTCCGAAAGTTTATGTTCCCATAAGTGATTAGAATCTCCCAAGATGAATCTATAGTTATTAGTAGACTTTCTATGCGTGTCTATTTCTAGCTTATTGCTACTTCTTATAACTAACATATCTAGGAAGGAAATCTTGCTGTCGGCTTCCGTTTCATAGGTATATTTAATGGATGAAAATTTTGAATTTAGTTGTTCTAAAAATTCGGTTATTGAGCATTTGCTTGCGTCAAAGATGCTAGAAATGTCGTCAACGTATCTAATCTAAAGCCGTGGAAAATAAGCCAAAGTATATTTAAGGTCAGCTTCAAATTTACCCATAAAATAGTTGGATATGAAAGGGGATAGACTGTTACCCATTGCGGTTCGAGTTTTAATGAGAAAATAAGCAAATCAAAAATGGTAAATATTAAAATTAAAATAAAACCGAACATGTTCTTGAGGAGCACAGAGATCCTATTAAAAACCCCTTTTTGTTTTGGTGTTATTAGATGACTGATTCGTCGATATACACTCCTATAGAGGATGGATCCAAAAACTAGTTGGATGTATCAATTACATCATCTCTATTTCTATAGACTGCATAGAAGTTACTAATTTTCCATATCTCATGAAAGATAAACGCCAAAATTAAGACTGAGAATCTAAAATATTCCAAAGGTTAACATACGTTCGCTAACAGAGTAGACAACATTCAGAGTTGAATAAGCAACTAATTTACACTATAACTACTCAATCTAAGATCGTGAGCGAATTAGAATTCCGCAAGAAATGGCGTCTTTATCCGTATAATTTTCATCAGCGCTTAGAGAAGACGATACGATACACCAATAAATAACCAATTATCTTAGATAGACGTGCCAACAACCGACTCATCTCAATCTCGCATCGAAAGGATGGCTTTCAAATTAACACTCTGTACAAAATTACGGTACTCGCAAATGCCTAGCTAGAGGGAAAGTCGATTTTTAAGCATATTAATGCATCTGCGATCCAACGCGCCAATACACAGTTAATATCAGAGACGGTAAACAAAAATTTTTCTAACGACCCACGCGTTATTCAGGAAAATTACTGGAATTTGCAGTTTGAAGGGCGCTATTACGCCTGCAAACTAGCGAGTAATTAATTGCGTAAATTAACGAGGAAAACGCGAGTGTAAGGTATGTAGATTGATCGATTTGTCTGCGTCTTACGCGTAGATGGATAGACACTATCGTTCATAATAGTACGGACACTTTCTATTTTATGCAAAATTACGCTTGCTTTAAAACTTTAAACAAAACAATTATAAGGAAAATGTTTATTTATCGACGACTTATTGCACATGTGTACACAAAAGACCATTATGTCACAATAAATCAAAAACCGATAGAACGAGTGAGCAGTTTTACGTACTTCGGAATTACTGTAAATGAACAATGGGACAATTCACAAGACATACGTACTAGAATCGAAAAGGCTAGGTCTTCTTATAACAAGATGAAAAATCTGCTCATAAGCCATTACATAACATTAAACAGCAAAATAAGACTCCTGCGCTGTTATGTGTTCTCTATTTTGTTTTATGGGGTAGAAGCATGGACACTTACTGAAGCCATAACAAGGGAATTGGAGGCATTGGAGATGTGGTTATATCGTAGGAAACTAAAAATATTGTGGATGGAATACATAACAAACATCCAAATTATCCGAAGAATCGGAAAAGGAAAAAAGAGAGGTTAATACTGTGAAAATTCAACACTTGGGGTACGTAATGAGGAATGAGAACTGATTTCATCTATTGTGGAATATTTTTCTGGGAAAAGTAATGGAAAAAAAGGGGTATGGGTAGAAAACGAGTTTCTTGTTTGAAAAATCTCAGAATCTGGTATGATATGAATACGACTGAGTTATTACCAGCAGTAGTAAAGAAAGTTAAAATAGCATGCATGATAGCCAAAGAAGAAAGAAGACACAAGAAGAGAAAGTAATAATAAACATTAGAAAATATAAAGTAAGTTATACTTTCTTCTCATCGAGAAATCCACCTCTTGATTTAATAACTGATCGCACAATTCTGTCCGCCAATTTCCTCAGTGTATCTTGAGCAATACTGTTCCACTTCCCCTGCAATACCTCTTCTAATTTATCTGTCTAGTTCGCCCCACAGCTCTATCGGATTAAGATCCGGACTGTGGGAAGGTCAAGTCACTATTTTTAATATTCCTTTATTCTCGATGTCAGCGATGTAGTTTTTGCATAATAATGGCGTATGCTTTGAATCGTTATCGTGTATCAACTCAAAATTGTTGCCTATTAAACGCAATCCAGATGGTACAGTATTTTCTTCTAATATCTCGTGATAATTATCTTTCCTGATTGTCCCATCAATTTTCATAAGATCCTCTGTTACATTTCATGAAAAACAATCTCATGCAAGAATGGAACGACCACCTACCTCTATTGTTGCTGTAATGTACTTACGAAGCATTTTCTCATCTTTTAAGACCCTGACATATGTTCTGTGGTTTTGACTAAATACTTCATATTTCGATTCATCAGTCCATAGTATTGTTCCATTGTCCAGTCTTTGTGAGTGTTAGCCTACTGGAGACGTTTTCCTTTATTCCCACGATATAGCAACGGTTTTTATGTAGCAATACGGCAATAGAGATTTCCTTCTTCTAAACGACGTTTCACTGTGTTAGCGAATATTTTCCTGCCTCTAGCCTGATTTATTTCCGCTGTAATTTCAAGAGCCGTTGATCATCTATTTCTCTTACTAATGTTATGCGTTCATCGTCACCCCAGGATGTTGCTCGTGGTCGTCCTGGACAATTCTTGCTAGCAGTTTGTTGGAAGCGACAAACAGTTAAATTCACTGTGGATTTTTTTACATTAAGTCGCCTAGAAATATTCCGCACTTCTTGATGTAGTGTTAATATTTCTGATCGTGGTTCAATGGTAAGCGATTTTCTGCCAGGCATTTTTACACAGGAATTAAGTTATTTACTCGCACAAAGAAATAACAATATCGAGCTGCAAGTAACAGTATCTAATGATAAACTGAACTCACTGTTAATGTAATTAATGCATGCTTTGTGGGGCAAATACCATATATGAAGGAACTCAGTCAATTCTTAAAATTCGTATTTCATTTATCGTGTCATAAAATTTCTACCAGCATATTTCTTAAAATATCTATACCTGGTGTTGTTTGTATTGTACCTAATTATTTCACGATTTTGAAAAGTAATATTCCAGTTTCGTTATTTATCAGTTTCGTTTTTTAATTAGCAAATTGTGTACATGTTTACGGAATTATTATATTATTACTACTACACTTATTATGAACGATGGTGTACGTATTTTACTGTTATTTATTTGCTTCATCTAACGAGGCTTAGTATGATTTTGAGAATATTTTGCTCTGGTTAGGTTTCCCGATATTTAGATCTTTTAGAGCAAGTTATCCTGTTCCTTGTATGCAAGAGAAGTAAAGTAAAAAGCATGTATATACATTCTTTCTTATTCAACATCACTGTATGCACGCACTGCCATTCTCACTAAAATCACTGGTATTAATAGAAATGATAAAAAAGACGATTACATCATTAATTAGGTCAGTGTTCCTTAACCCTACTTTAACTGGCCGAGTCCAGTGGACCAACAACGATTTTTAAGAATTGTCCTTTTTCAGATTACGATAGAGCTTATGTACCTACTCTAAACTTTTCGGTAAGAGGTATAGTTTTATAATTCTGCAGAAAGGATTTTTTTTAAAATAGTTTTTACAGTATAAAACTACTTTCGTGATTTATCGAAGGACTTCAATGAGCTTATCTGGTTTTTATAGCTTAAACGTAATGCAATCATTTGGAACTTAATTATTATTTTCTAATGTTTTACTAATTTTCTAAATGTTCTCCCAATGCTGTTTGGTTCATTCCTATATTATATTCTGTTGTTGTTGTCGGAGACAAAGTACTATTACAACTATTGACTTTATTCGGGCATTGTTGTCTTGCGTTTATTGACCATTATGACAAAAAAAAATAAGAAACTGAAATTACAGTTTTGAAAAATTTAGATACTCAAAAAGTGGAAGCGCTAAATTTGTGATGGAAAACCTCAGGTGACTATTTTTCCGATGGGTTCTTCTTTAAATTTTTCAATCGTCGTCAAACAATATTAGGGAGAATATTTAGAAAATCAGTAAAAATTTAGAAAATATTAATTAAGTTCCAAATGATATTATATCATTACATTGCGAAGCATGCCTTGAGCAACACTTTGGGTACGGACTATAAATGTGGCCTTTAGTACTTTGCTCAATGAGAAAAAGGTTGATGACGGTAAAAAAAATGAACCCAAGACAATACTCGATTACAATAAAATGAAAGGAGGTGTGGATAACATGAAGAGAATGATACGGTCATATACCGTGAAAAAGATGACTTTAGGGTAGCCTATTGTACTTTTTATATGCTAAGTATCGCGTACATATTATGGAAGTTATCGAAACCTACTGCATGTATCGGCACGCTGTTGTTTTTACACCTAAAGGTAACATTTCTTTTAACACATGGTAGGCAACGACAATCACGAAAATTACAAATATTACACAAAGATGTAGATTCCGTGTCATTTGCAAAATAAAATCGTGCGTGATTTTTAAAAGATCCCGATCTTTCATCTATGTATCCACTCTAATACCATGAGTATTCGATGACGTCCAAAATCTTTGTGGGGAAGAACATCTGCAGCAATCATTGTATCAGGAAAATCCTAATAAAATTCTTCTAATGTATCAGAAGTGGCCGAATATATGTAGAAGTTATACCGTTGCTGCTGTATTGTTTTTTTTTGCTATATTTAAAATGTCTACTATACTATTTCTTGACATTAATTTCAACAACCACTGTAGCACGTGGACGAAACATATTTTTAAATTCTAATCCATTGTCGGCATTAAACATAAGAGAGGATTCCCGAATGCTCGTATCAATTTCATCTTGAATAGTGTATCGCTTCTAGTTAATTGTTTTTCATTATAAATTACATGGAACTATTAGCAAACGAATAATGTTATTTGGACTTCCATTACAAAATACTGCGAATTAACAACATTTCACACGCATGCTTTGCATACATAGTGACCTTGTTTACGACCTGGTTGAAGTCATTTGTAATATATATTTTCTAGGAAAATTATCTGCGAAAATATATTGTTTTTTTATAATACACAAGTGGTCTTGATAAATATTTACTTTCACTTAAAATATTTTGTCATGGCGTATTATTACGAACATACATACGTGTTTCGTAGTGATGTGTATACATTTACACATTTACTTGTATAAAATGCTATGAGAGTTAGATCTTTTTCAGAATACATATAAACTAATTACGTTCTATAAATGAAATACATAATATACAGGGTTATTAAAATTGTTTGGATTTATTGTATGCCATATGTTACCTTTAATCCTTTCGGAATAGTTATGGATGAGGGGAGTAGCTTCTAAAGTGCAGGACGTAGACCTGCCTTGCTTATTTCCATATAACTCCATATCCTGAATAAATTGCACCTAGTTACTGTGGGTACGTCTTAAATCGTCATGTGTCATATGGTTGGAGGACGGCCTCCGCTCCTTAATACATATTGTCTTGGTCTCCATTCTATAATTTACCTGGTCCATCGATCATCGCTCATTTTTTCTATAGCATCTGCGGCTTTTGTTCGGTTTTGTACTTCGGTATTCAGTACTTTGTCTTTGAGATATAGATATATATATATTCGTTTCGAATTTCAACTTTTTTTTACTCATTTCATAAAATTATTACATTTACATTTACAAATGTTTCGGAAATTATATTTAAAAACGGTCTGAACAAGAAATAATGTACTTTACGCACAGTATAAATACTTCTAAATAAGAATACGCTAATCGCCCATAAAATCTTTTATGTTGAATTGATATATTGGTTCTGAAACTTACAATAGAACAAGTTAAATAAGATTTATACCTACAATAACCGAGAGAAGCCGAACTGTCTGCGGTATCACAGGGAAAGCAATTTTGATATTCTGCCCGGCATAGGGGCAGACATAAATTAAGACCATCACTGTACATACGTGGACTATTTGTGCGTATGTCTTTCTCTTTATTGTTCAACCCCTACTCCGTAAGATTTAATTTTTGCAACGAATAAATATACATGCTTTTCTCATTAAGAATGTTTGTTTTCTTTTTAATTGAGTCTTCACGCAGACTTATGAAGGTGGTAGTACAGGTGGAAATTATATTTCACCATTAACTTTCTGATTATAAGAATGATGACAACATGCATTAATTGTGTAAAGGAAGCTATTAAGTTAGTCAATTAAAATATATTAAGAGTGTAGTTGCTACATCGCTCTATGCCTGTCACTTTTTATTCTATATTCCGTTCTATCCATGTTTACCTAACAATTACGAAGCTATATTTTATATTTATCAGTTAATAGCGCTCAATACCAATTAAATACTTTGCAACGCAAAACACGCCATCTGGCAAATCGATAATTTGCAAAATCACTTAATTATTTTCGCCTGTGGTTATATTGCTCGCATTTATAGCATTTCTAAAGGTACTGCTTTCTTTCGCTTTATCTTTTTTTTTACTGTTCTCCGTTAATGTTATTATTATAAGTGACGTTGGAATTCAAATTGAACGTTTTAAATCGTTTAATTTAAATAATGCGTTACGTACGAATGTAGATTCTATGTATGGTATTTGCAATAAATAATAACATTGACATTTAGTGCTGAAATTAATATTTATGTGATTAGGTGTAGCGAAGTTACGGTTCAAGCTTAATTGGCTATAAAAGCACAAAAAAAGATAGAGACGTAAGCAAAGGAAATATTTCTACAGTGATTAAGTAAATAGTAGGGAGTATTGGTATGATGTTTTTTCTATACCGTTTGTTTATCGATATAAGATTTCTGAACAAATACACGTCGTTTTGTGGTTAATTTTGAAAGAAATGCGTCGCTGTGTTTGTTTTCTTAATGAGTAACCTTGAAGGGGTTACAGTGTTTGTTAATTGTATTAAAAATTTGCTCATGTACGAGGGGAGTTCATCATTTATTTTTGCATAGCATAGTTGGTAATAATTGAAAATGTGTTATTTATTGACAATATATATAACGTAGCCTTTTGTATAGATGAGAAAATAGACAAAATTCGACCTAATGATAAAATATTTATTTATTTAATATTATAGCCAGTAGTATAGATGTCAGTACATACACAGTGCAAAAGAATAACTTTCGAGTCTGGCCGTCGGAAAAAATTCTGGAAATAAGAAATCTGAATATTTTTCAATTTTCTTAGTCAAAATATTCTCCTCCAGTTTCAATATACTTGTTACAGCGGTTCAACAGTAAATCAAATGCGTGTTCTAGCTCATTTTATAGAATTGTCTTTAGCGCTTGTGTTGTGGCTGGTTTGATGGTTAAAATGCTTTTAAAAATCATCCTTTCAGCTTCAATTTTAATTTAGAGAGAAATTGCATGATGCCAAAATAGCTAAATATGACGGATGATTCAACCCACAGACTTGATTTCGAGGCAAAAATTGACGAATAATGAGAGGGTCGAATACCACAGTTTCTAGCCGTCAGACACTGCAAAACTTCGAGATAATATTTGCCAGTAATTGTTTGTCCAATTAGAATAAATTTCCCGTGAACAATTCCGTTGCTATCGAAGAATGTAATGAGCAGTGTTTTGATTTTTTATAGAATTTTTCGTGTTTTCTATTTTGATTTGTGGTGAATTTTTCGACTTCCCTTTAGTTCAATGACGCTTGGTTTTTGGGCCATACTGAAAGGACCATGTTTCTTCACACGTAACAATTGATTCAAGAAAATTTGGATCATGTTTGGCGGTCGCAACGACTTTTGTGAAATGGTTGACATGAACCCATTTTTGGCCATCCGTCAAAGTGCGTGGAATAAATTTTGCACAGACCTTTGTTTTGGCCAAATCTTCGTAAAGAATGACTCGGATCGTTTCTTTGTTGATGTTTAAATCCTCTTCCATCATTTTCTGCGAAGCATTGCGATCATTTTCAATAAAACCACGTACTTCTTCGATTATTTCTGGTGTCCGAGCTGAAATTGGCCTTCCTTGATGATTATCATCTTCTAAACTCTCTCTGCCTTCCAAAAAATGTGCCACAGAAGAATATTTGCTTTACCAAGTTTTGCGTGAAATTTAATAACTGCTCCATGTGATTATGTCACATCTACACAAACATTGTTTTGGGAGAACTATCATAACTTTGCTATTTATGTCCGTAGTGGGGTTTCACTACGAACGAAAATGGTAACTCTCAACACCCCCTGCGGATGATGGTTACCATGTGGACCATCTTTCAACAACTTGAGGTACGCCAAAGTCCTCTCAGATTGGGCTTACAGTTGAACTACTCAAGCACATAATCTGACTGCAATCAGATAGATGAGATTCAAATCCAAAATAAAAACATTCCTGTAATTTTAGAAGCACTTAACTTCCATAGTAGCAGCTGATGGTCGCACATGGAAAAATGTTGATGAATTTATTTAATATGACTAATAAAGCTCATTCAAATAAACAAATTTCAAAGGTTGTTCTTAGGCAGAATGGAAAATTTCCAATTTTAAAAAATTCGGCTCATCTACTCCGAGTGTTTTTCCGCAGAAAAAAATTGCGTAGTACATATTCCCCAAAGTTTGACAATTTTTTGAATTTCCGGGGTTCGAGATCGCCCCTTGTCAGTAATTTCACTATCAGAAAACTAAATTCTCTTTAATACGCTAATACGCTCACCTGGAAAGGGCAATCGTATCGATATGTAACGCATTTGAGCGTGAAAATATCTCCGTTTTATATAAGCGAAGACTTACTTTCCTTAAGGAGCTATTGAATATCGCATCGAAGATATCGTTTACCTAGGGTCACCCGAAGACTACGAAGTTTCTTCTTTTTTAGGTGCCTTTTAGATATAGCGATTGAATGTCGATGATCATGATATGAGAAATCTGTACAATATAATGTCCCACAACGCGTTAACGTCTTTGGAACGATATTGTGGGTATATTACACGATCCATCGGTTGACGAGTGTGTTGCTTCCTACACTCGTAGTGCTTCTAGAAATTTCGTTATAATATATTTTTGAACAGAAACCATAGTTTCTGCTCAAAATGAATATGAAAACGTGAGATTAATGTTTCAGATAATCGTTGTTAAAGTTGGATAGGCACACGTGTGCTCTCATATACAGGGTATTATTAATATTTCTGGTAATTTTTCTGCTCCTTAAATAAAAACTACGTCCAGAAAAAAATATTATTGAATTAATTTGCAGGATTTCTTTATTATTCCAAGTTTCCAATCCTACTAAATTCCTTAATATATATACAGGTGTCCAACAATAAGAAGTTGTATATAAATTCATGATAAACGAGAACATATTTAATTTGTTATACCCTTTGTCAATTTAAGAACAACTGTATATGCTGTTACATGTTGTACTATGATAATGTAACTGAGATTTGGTTGTGAGAAGATACTTTCGATTCTGAATATTTTCCGCAGTTATACATCGTTTACAGGTGCGTCAAGAAACTGAACAACATGTCAAAAGTTCTTTTGTTATTTATGCTTTAAGTTTATTAAGTTTTTGCAATATCTGTATGTTTAATGATATTATAAGTTGGAAGTGTATTATTAATAACTCATTTTATTTTACTATCCTTTAGCGTGTTAAGAGAAAATATTGTGCATTTCATTCGTGAAAGATTTTGAACAGCAATATAGATTCGTTTTTGTTGATTTTTAATAAGAGCATATATCCCACTGTAGTAAAAAGCACGATCCCCCTTCTTAAGCTATTAACGCACGGACATTTTCAATGCCCCCTCATCTTCAAAGTGAATCCCACGATAAGCTTCTTTTTGCGGCGTAAAGAGATGGAAATCTGATGGTGCCTGGTTAGTGTTATGTGGAGGTGAGACAAGACTTCCCATCCAATTTTCACAAGTGTGACTATTGATGTGTGGTCTTACATTGCCATGCCAAAGAAAAACATCTGCCAGAGCTTTTGTTGGGAGAACTCGCGAAAGACGTGCTTCAAGCTTTTTCAGGGTTGGACAGAATTTATTGTGCATTCCTGCTACAAAAAGTCAACCATAATCACACCTTTGCACCTCAGAGCACTATCACTACAATTTTTCCTGCAAATCACACACTTTCGGATATTTTCGTCCTCGGTGAGTTTGTGTGTGCATGAAAATAAGTCTTTATTCCATAAAAAAGGAACGGAATTCGTGCAAAACATCGTAGAAAACTGACTAAAGGTGTGCGATTATAGCACGACAATGCTCCCGTCCATACTGCCGCCGTTTCGAAAGCTGCCATCTGCAAATGTGGCTTTCAAGAATTGGAACATCCACCGTATAGTCCGGATATGGCTCCTACTGATTTTCGTTTTCTAATTTAAAAAAAGACCTTAGAGAACGTCATTTTAACGACGACAGTGAGTTGCAAGCAGCTGTTATAGAACATTTTGACGGAGAAACATCAGATTATTTTTACAAGGGTATCGAATTATTAATTAATCGTTGTAATAAATGGATATAAGTCAGGGGAGATTATATTGAAAAATAAAATTTCTTATATTGTTCCAAATTTCTTTTTTCTATATCAGGCCGACAATTTATGGCGCCTATCTCGTACGTATTGATACATATTTTCCCGGTTTGTAGCTACGGAAGCACCATAGTTTGTTATATTATTTTAGAAGTTCCGTATATAACATGTATAACGTGTATGGAACGAATTGTCGCATCGTACGAGGGTGATAGAGCGATTTCCAATTATCCACGCAACATTTGCATTGTCAATGGGTA
The DNA here is from genome assembly GCA_023509865.1 of Trypoxylus dichotomus. Classification (NCBI taxonomy): domain Eukaryota; kingdom Metazoa; phylum Arthropoda; class Insecta; order Coleoptera; family Scarabaeidae; genus Trypoxylus; species Trypoxylus dichotomus. The sequence continues at coordinate 29,893,483 of CM042081.1, forward strand.
TTAGTCCGACAATAGAAAGGCAATTAACGTTTTAGAGCGCGGTGAAAATTTCAATAATCGTCCATTTTGCTTTAGTGTAACACGAACTTGTGAATAGGAACGAATGATGGGGATAAATTCGGCGAATATCATGCGTTCCGCGTAATATATTAACTTCAAACGTGATCGCATATTGAGAATGTTAATTATGGCTAGAATTTTGGGCTAAAGTGTTCTTGAGTTTTAGAAAATTTTTTGTGCGGCTAGCCTTTTCAAGGAAACTTTTTATAAGTACGAGGGCGACCTGAATTGTTTCCGGAACCGGAAAGAGATAGCCAACGAAGATTGAAGTGGTCGGCAAAGGCAACCTTTTTTACGGCAACTGTCAAAATTTCAGACGTTTGCTGTCAATAGTTGTTGTTTGGAAATGTGTTTTGTGTAGCAAGTCGGGCGGTTTCGCAAAAATGGATAAAATCGAATTTTGTGCAGTGATAAAAAACTTCTGGGCTGGGAAAGTGGCCATGGAAATTCCGAATATTTTGCTAGAGGTTCATAGCGGATGTACTCCATCATTTACGACCACCAGCTTCTGGATGGGCGGGTTCAAAGGTGGACGCCCAAAAACCGCTACCAATAAAGAAATGGTCGACAAGATTCATGATGTCGTATTAGCCGATCGCCGATTGAAGCTGAACGAGATAGCAGAGACAACAGGTACCTGAGAAGAACGCGTTGGCCATATGATACTCGAAATTTAGGCTATGAAAAAGCTTTCGGCGCGCCGAAAGCTTTGCTCACACCGCAGCAAAAACGAAATCGGGTGACCGCTTCGGACGAGTGTCTGGGCAGGATCCAACGGAATCCGCAGATAAAACTTGGATCCATCACTACATACCGGAGACCAAGAAACCATTTTTTGGGATTTCCAAGGTGTGATCCTCGTTGATTATCTGCAGTAGGGAACGACGATCACAGGACAATACTACCGCGATTTATTGAGCCGATTCGATGCAGCATTAAAGGAGCTCGTTCAGCCCGCATTGTCATATTGAATGAGTTGTGCTACGAATTAGTCTCTTATCTTCCATATTCACCGGACCTAGCCTCTAGCGACTTTTTCGTATTCCAGAACTTGGAACCCTGTTGTCGATTCCGGAAACGTTTCAGGTTGCCCTCGTATTAATGCATTTATTTAGAATACGAACAATGTTTCGTGCGTATGTAGGTAAATAACACCGCTTTGTACAAACGAAGGCGTTTGCATATTAAACAGAACATCCACTAAAACGGATTGTTTGATGTATTTAATTTAGTCTAACAAAAATAACATTTTATTTTCAAACATGCGGCATTGTCGTACGAATACTATTAGACAGGAGATTTAAACGCATTGTTTGGATGTGCCCAATTGTAACTTGCTAATACATAACGCACGACTACCCCGAACTGAAATGAATAACGAGGTATAGTATTGTACTCAATAAGGTGTGTAAGAACTATATTCAGCCATACACATAGATCTTTTCGGACGGCGTCTCTACGTACTGAAGAGATGTCCTAACGAGGGATCGTCGTGGAATTTTAATAATCTAGCGACGATTAATATTTATTAATGTAGAATATAAATAATACTACTATTTCGTGATGATGTTCGGCGGTCGTCTTTAATTGTGTAATTAATGAAGTTGTTCGTATTCTTAGAGAACGTACCGGATTGTTAAAACTGATTAATAGAATGTGTATGAGTGTGATTTCAATTGGAGGTTTCACACTTTATGGTTCCGAAAGGAAAAAATTCTTGCGAGGGATGGGAGAGTTTTTCGGATTAGTGAAGTTTCCGAAAAGAAATACCTTTATTGAGTGTTTAAATTAAGTAGGCTGCGCTAGAGACATATTCATTTAATAATTTTTTTTTAAATTGGTTCAATGAACTTCCGCATCAGTTTAATAAAAGGTAGTTTATCAGATGAATCAACATAGACTTCGTAAATGTAAACGGATTTATACGTATAAAGAACAGGTTTTTTTAATAGCACACAATGTTGAGTGAAAGAAGTATGTAAATGTAAAAAGAGAATATGACATGACCAGTTTTCTTATCAAATTAGGTTCAACCAATCAATGGTATTTATAAGTAATAATAACAACCAAAAGGATTGAATACTCTGTTTTAGTTATACTAGAAAATTTAAAGAGAAGTTGTTGACTCGGCGTGAGTTCATATGACAATAGGAAAATGGAAAGAAAATGGGACCAATCTCACAGTATATCAAATAATTTAGTTAGTTAAACGCCACCGGTTTCGTGCACATTTGCACACCATGAGGCCAAGACACTCCAGAAAAGGACTGCATAATCAAAACAGATACAAAGACACATCAGTAGCATTACGGCAGTAAATTAACTTAAAAAAAGCACAAATAATAAAATTGTATAAGGACGTAACACAACAAATAAAAATGCTATGAAAAAAAAGTATAAGAGGACCCTATTAGAATAGATTGAATAAAATATTAAAATGTACATAAACAAAAGAGAACAAAGAACATACAAGCAATATATTAACAACCCCACCGAACTTAATCATGAAATTTAGAAGCATAGTAAATATGTTGCGAAAGAAAGGTCAACGAAGGGTTCTGGGAGAGATTTATAAGTAATATCTAAAATACCATACTGTAATGATATGAAATATTGTCTATCAATGAATTTTTCTAAATTTTACTAGTTTACCTATTCCAGATATTTTGTCGTCACTGTTTGGTGCACGCCGTTATTTTTTTTATTTTGGTTGATGTTAGAAGTTGAAGGCAAAGTACCGTTATTACTTCCTCTTTATGAATTTTAAGCACAGATATTCAATCTGTACAGGTTTCTTTCTAAAGTTTTACAGATATCTACTTTGGGTATTCTTTAATAACTTATTATTCACAATTTCCTTGTTTAAAAAAACACTTGCAGAGGAGACGTAAACTTTACTATCGTTTATTATATATATGTATCGCATTTCGTAAACATTAAATAAATATTTCAAAATTTAATTCTTAAAACACGATTAATATACTGTACTCACACATTTCAATCACATTGTATAAATATGCACTATTACGAAATTATACATCATCTTCAAAACTTCATAATCTCATTCATATGAAGTATGTGTGTACTGTGTGGCCTACCATATGGGCAAACAAATGTGTTGCTATGAATATAAAAACAAAAAGCAAAAGAAGATCGTGTCAAAAGTCAGACATGTTGGCATCGTTTCTCCTTAGAATAATTAGTTACTCTCTCATACAACTCTACAATTTAATCAAGATTTCGTTTATATCCATTAATAAAGTGTATGAGATGATACTACAAATAAAATCTTGAAATTCCGGATACATACTTTGGAAGCCGAAGACCAGTCTATCTTAAAGACGAGAAATCGCGTGCGAGTGAGTGCGATTTCCAAGATTAAAGACGTCGAATTTTCTTAAGTTCTTCAAAATTATTTGTATCTACTGCTCTCATTTTGTTTCGCTAATAGAATATTTAAAGATTAGCTAGACAGGGATTGCCTTAGGTTTTCTGTAAAAACATTGTAAAAAAGCGGTATATGTTTATTAATTTGTCAATATATTTATCTTTATAATCTTTACATTTGGTTATTTTAATGAGAAAACATTATGATGTAATTTAAAAACAAGTAGAACAAAATTTGAATCAAAGAACTCATTTAAAAAAATTAAAGGGCCTGAGATTTTCCACCACAATACATACAGAACTTTGGAAATACGGAAGATTTATACTATATCTAAGACCCCTACATGTATTTAATGAATGTTGGGAAAATAGTGTTATTCCTGATGTTGGAAAAGAGCGAAAGTAGTCTTGTTGTTCAAAGAAGGCGATAAGAGTAACCCTTAAAATGACAGAGGAATCAGCTTATTAGACACCGCTTATAAAATTTACGCTAGAGTATTAAACAACAGGTTGAAAATCATAGCAGAAGAACAAATAGAGAGGAACAAATGGGCTTTAGAACAGGCAGATCACCCATAGATGGAATATTCATTATATAATACATTATAGAAAAACACAGACACAACAGAGAAACACGCATAGGGTTTATAGACTTCGAAAAAGCTTTCGATAATGTAAACAGATGTAAATTATGAGACATTATGAAAGAACAGGGATATCCATATCATTTAATAAGAGCTCTACAGGATTTACGCACGGACACCAGAATTATGGTAGAAATAGGCGGATGATTCACTAGGGAAATACCAAAGGAGACAATTATGTTGTGTGTCGCCAACACTATTCAACATATATAGTGATGTCATTATAAAGGAGTGGAAAACGAAATGCTCTAAAGGAATTCGTTAAGACTAGAGCACCGCCCTTAACTCTATCTTACATGCTGATGCAGTACTCCTAACAGAAACAAAGAATGATCTACAGAAAGGGATACACACATTACAAAAAGTCCAACAGAATTATGAAATGAAAATATCGGCAAATAAAATCAAAACCATGGCTTCCTGAGTAAATATCCAATTAGGACAAAAATATTCATAAACGATACTGTACTGGAACAGGTGAAACACTTTAGCAGAGCATTACAAAGCAAAACAAGAAGGGATACACAAATAAGGTTTTAGAAGACGATAGTGGCACCAACCCTCTTACGCGGTAGTGAAACATCAAAAAACAACGAGAAAACAAGAAAGCAGAATACAGACACAAGAGATGAAATTTTTAAGAAAAGTGAAAGATTTCACAAGATCTAATAGAATAAGAAATAGAGATATGAGAACAGAACTAAACATCTTCGATATAAATAAACAAAAGGAATAAAGGAAAACAAAAATAAGTGGAAAGAACAGGCAGAACGGATGCAAGTGACGACGTTGCCCGTCAGAGCCAGATCTTATAGGTGTTTAAGAAAAAGAAGTGTAGGCTGACCAAATACAAGATGGGTATGGTAACAGACAAAATGCCTGAAACCAGAATTAAAGAAGAAGGAGGCGAAGCTATGAAGGTGTCGTAAAGAAAGCAATATCTTAATATAGCTTCAAATACCAATTAGTGCCTTAGGGGTAGGGGTAACAAAACCCTGGAACGCGTCGCAATACGAAATAATATTATGCGATATATTCAAAATTAATTATTTTAAATTCCCGATAAAAGATTGTTAATTGAATAGTTAATTGAAGAATTACTACAGCCAATGAAATTAATGTTATTATTAATTATCAGTCAACTCTATCTTTTATCGCTTACGAGATTCTAATGTCGAGCAAACTAACTGAAACGACCTGTATTCGTTATATACGTAACCTTAGCCACAACATACTTCATCTAAATACATCACTAACCTCGCTCAAACACCTCTATACATATTAGTTATTATTAGTAGGAATAAATCCGATCTAATGAATATACAACAAGTTAATATAAACGATATAATTGAATTCTTGTTTCTTAGTCATTCCTTAGGCTACTGTTGCTAATCTAGAAAACGTGTCTCAGCTAAAGCACTCCTCGAAAACGGAAGAAAAAGAAAAACCCTCTTAATTGGCTCGTTCAACAAAAACGGATTTGGAATGTGCCGTGTAAATAACCGCGTATTTACTATGCAGAAACGAGCGTGCTTCAAGAGAGCGACAAGACTTTTGCTTCAATACGGGACCCAACCGACACTTGATTTTATATTCTGCAAGTTTTTGAGGAGATATGACGTGCGATCTTAATGTTTCGGAGCAAATAAAGTACGTAATGTTATAAGCAGGATGTATCTGATTTTATTAACGTCTCTCTGTCGTCTTTTTTTTATCTGTTTGCTTCTAGGAAGGATAAAAGAAGTTACGTTGTCAGTAAAATTTTAATTGGTATTTTGTTATTTTTAGTACTTCATTTGATGTATTGGTAAAAACAACTTCCTCGTGTGGAACTCCTCCTTCCCCGTTTTCTTTTTCATTGCTTGTTTGGTTGACTGTTAATGATGTAATTTGGTATCTCTTCATCGATAGTTAAAATCTCTTCATGGGCTGGACAATTTCATTTTTGGTTATATTGGTTTCAAAGACATTCCTGAAAATATCTGTAATTTCTCGTATTTCCTCGTCATCACTCAATTAAACAGAATATCAGCTTGTCAGTCAATGCAGCAGTACATTCTACGAGGGCGACTTGAAATGTTTCCGGAATCAACACGAAAAACACGGCATAGGTATGGTCTTTTATTATTATTTTTCGATATAGTCTCCTCGAAGATCAATACACTTTTTCAAACGGTGCTCCAGTCTCTGCAAAAGTAGGATGTTTCGAGGTCTGCAAAATAGCCATCTGTAGCGGGGAGGACCTCCTAATTTGAGGCAATTCTCTTTCCCCCCAGTGATTTTTTCAGGTTTAGGAATAGGAGAAGTCGCCGTGGGCTAGATCCGGTGAATATGGAGGATGAGATACCAATTCCTAGCGCAACTCATTCAATTTGGACACGACGATGAATGAGCGGGTGCATTGCCGTGATAGAAAGGCACTCTTTCCCGCTGCAAACGAGGCCGTTTCTCCTTCAATACTGCATCGAATCGGGTCAATAAATCGTGATCGTCCGTGCCTTCTGCATTTAATCGATGAGGATCACATCTTGGGAATCCCCAAAAATGGTCGCCATGGCCTTTCCAGCCGATGGAACGGTCTTTGCTTTCTTCACAGCCGATTCGCCTGGGAAAGTCCACTGTTTCAATTGCTCCTTGGTTTCCGGTATGTAGCGGTGGATACAAGTCTCATCCACTGTTACGAAACGCATGAAGAAATCCCTTGGATTGTGTTGGATCCTGGCCAGACACTCCTCCGAAATGGTCACCCGAGTTCGTTTTTGCTCCAGCGTGAGTAAATGCGGTACCCATCGCGCCGGAGGCTTCTTCATATCCAAAATTTAGTGTTTCTGAGATGAGCTTACTACCTCTACTATCTCTTTCAGCTTCAATCGGCGATCGGCTAACACGACATCGTAAATCTTGACTGCCATTTCATCGTTGCTAGCAATTTTTTGTCGTCCGCTGCGTGGTTCGTCGCTTGTGCTTGTGCGGCCATGTTTGAACTCGCTCACCTGTAGCTGATGGAGACACCCCCGTGAGCTCCTGGCAAAATATTTCGAATTTCCGTGGTTGTTTTCCCAGCTATCCAGAAGTGTTTTATCACTGCAAAAAATTGATTTTATCCGTTCTTGTGAAACCGCCTGACCTGCTACACAAAATACACTCTTAAACAACGACTATTGAGAGTAGACGTCTGAAATTTTTACAGTTGCCATAAGAAAGGTTGCCGTTGCCGGCCAGTGAATTCACTGCAACCTTAGTGCGCCATCTCTTGCCTATTCCGGAAACATTTCAGGTCGCCCTCATGTAGATCACTCCTCAAGAGCAAACTTGCCATCACAGTTCATACCGCTTTGTTCGGAACATCAGTTTTTCAACGCATGAATACAGCACATACTGAAGATATTTGAACAGATCTCCTGAAAAAAAAACAAGTGCTTAAAATCTAAGCAACGTGGATATCGGAAAGGGCATTCAGCAAGTAGTGTCATATTGTATGTAGTATACAGCGTTTACAGTGCTTTCGATAGATGAATATGGCCCGTAATGGGTATGTTGGATTTAATCATGATATTTTGTTAAACAAACTGGAGTGTTGCGGTGTCAAAGGGGAACCATTTAACTCACCTCGAAGAAAGAATGCAGGTGGCTGAGAGGAACTGTCCTCAGTGCCACCTGATGCATATCCATTATTGTTTCTTATTTATATAAATTGTCACCCCTCTAATATTACTTAAGCTGAAATATGGTTGTATGCGGACGACATATCGCTTTTGGTTAAGGACGAAAATAGTGGAGCACTCTGTCGGAAGACAATAGAAGCTGTAATTGACGAAAATAAGTGGTGATTTTAGCACAGTGACAGCATGACTAGTAGATTGTCCTCTATTCTATTTGTAATAAAAAAGATGAATATATAGTGAATCATGTGCAACGAAAACATTTTATTTCTCCAGTTTCCTGGCCTTCCTAAGTTGCGGTACATTGTTTCGGAGGATGGTAGCGGAAACGCAAAGGATTTTCGTATTGCAGAAGGAGGAAGTTCAATATCTGTGTAACCTAAAAAGCTAGCAGTAGAACGTACTTTAAAGCAGAGAAAGTACTTACATTGCCATCGGTATTCATCCTCTCTGTGGTTATACACATCTATAGAAACAGGGACTAGTTTCTTTTAAACGGAACGCGTCACGAATACTCTAAACCAGAAATCTATTGAATATTGGACATGTAAATTACTCAACCTATTGCCGGAAGTCGTCAAAAGCTTGCTGTATTATCGTTTTAGGAAAGATGTGAGGGAGATGCTTATTAGCATTCAGGAGTTTCTAGTCAACCAGTTCGGGCGTCTATGATTTAACATTGTGATTGTTTATCCAGTTTCCCTTTTTGTTCAGAAATAATTTTATATTTTTATTTATATGGTTTTCTATATACTGCTTTTTTATACTTGACTAATGTATGTACTAGAGATTTACAAAAAATGTTGTGACATTTTCTGTAATGGTTTTATTGAGAAAGCAAATATATCGTTATCATTATCATAATCGTTATCATTATCTTTATCGTTATGATTATTATTATCCTTATCGTTATCATTATAGTTATTATTATCGTTATGATGGTCGTTATCATTGTCGTTTTCATTGTCGTTTTCATTGTCGTTATCATTGTCATTATCATTGTTATTATCATTACTATTGTTATTGTCATTGTCATTCTCATTGTCATTGTCATTATCATTATCCCTGTCATTATCAGTAGTACTAGCATTATTATTATTATTACTGTTGTTATCGCTTCATTGTACACATTTTGTTTGAAGGGTAAGTCATCGCCATAGTTTTAATAAAGTTTGTTTTATTTACTGTTACTACCACACTGCAGGTTCATTAATTTATTCTAGTTTGTAGAAGGGGTTCGCAAGAAGAAAAGTTTGAGAACCGCTGGGACACTTTATAAGAATTCATAGCCTATCTATGATGTAGAATTTCGTAATTACATATTTAAAAAAGAAGAAGTACACCCCTCCGCTCCTTACAGCTCCTCTACATACACCATCCCATGGTGTTCAAACCGCACAATAATTTCGATATAGTTTCTATATCTTTTTCCCGTTTTCTTTTTCTCGTTCTGTTTCTCCGTCTCGTTTCTTCCAATTCCTTCTCTTTTCCGTACGGCGACAACAACGAAGATATCGTTCGCATTGTACATTTATCCTGCGTGAAATTAAAGATCCGAGGACACTGAATTGGGCGCGTTTGCTACAAATAAAATTATGATTGCGCCCGAAGGTGAGCCTTGATTGACTGTGAAAATTAGATTTTATGTCGATGGTAAGGGATCGATCCGTGCTGGCAATTCATAACTGGATAAAGAGACCAAAAAGAAACAAGAAAAATGGTCAAAAAAGACGACGCTGAGTTTCGATAACTGTGTACAGCAGTATTAGACAGCGGGTAACTATACGTGATGTAATTGGAAGAGGAATTTTTTTATCGAACGATTTGGGTAAGCCGTGAAGAATCACTTTTTTCATTTCTAATTGACCAAGAGGTGTGTAGGTGCTAGTTGGTGTGATTTTTGAGTACAAAAGAAAGTGAAATGAGATTTTAATACCACAACATTGGAAAAATATTGTTAATCAGGATTTAGCAGTACAAGATCTATTAGTAAACTATCCTTTATTGGTTTATAAAGAATAAAGAAAACGATTCAAACCTTGATCCTTCATATATAGTCAGACGAATGCAATTTGACATTTATTTAGATAAATTTTAATAATGAATATACAATACAGAACTGTGTAACTTGTGTGATATATTAAAAATATTTGCCAACCTTTTAATGTAAACATCCAGAGATTTTTTGAAAGGAAAACCCACGTTTTCTTAATGAAGCAAAAATATTATTTCGAACATCTTTAAACAATATTTATATTTATTAAATTTAACGATGTTGTATTGCACTTACAATGTGACAGTTTGATTTTGTTTAGTTATATTTAAAATAGCCGGCAATTGAGCTACAAGCCACAAATTGTTAAATGAAAGAACGGAGGCAGTGGTTTCACCATCTCAAGGAATAAGTAGCTTAAATACAGTATTTGTTGCAAAGAACCATTATATCGAACAATTTAGAATAGAAAACGAGGAGCTAAGAAAGAAGCATCAAGAAGAAGTGAAACCCAGAGCAAAGGAAATCGAAGACTTAAAATCAAGACTGTTCCATTTGAATTAGAAATCTTTGAAAATGTTAATAATGGGGCCGAAATAGGAATTTCCGACGCCAATGAAATTCTGAGCATCGATAAAAGGGAAGAAGGTCATAAGTGGAATAAAGTTTTGAATCATATAGGAGGAATGTCTTTTAAGTTTTGCATACTGGGACATAGATGGCTTCACTAATCAAATGTCAGCACTAGAAATTAACCCCCATCTTTAATTAACTTAAATCCAAAGTTTTAGTGCTACATGTGTAGTGTTGTAGCATCTGTCAAAGTTGATCAGTTAGTGGAAATTGGAATTAAACCGAGAGCATTTTCGCGCAATAATTGTTTCGTCAGTGGTAATGAATTTTGAGTTTACTCATACGGGCCTGAAAATAAACGCCAGTCGTATGTTTGGGTGTTTCAAGGTCAAGGAAAACCAACAAAAGTTATCCGTCTTCGAAGTGTCTCCAAAACCATGGTCGCGACATTTGTCTCGAAAGTAGGTCTCGTAGCAACAATTCCTCTACAAAACCAAAGATCTGCCGATTGATATATAACCATTTATTTGCCGCAAGCCATCGCTGACCTTCGAAAAACCAACTCGAACGACGAATCATCCTTCATCAAGACAATATAGGGTCGCAAGATAATTGAATTTTTAACGCAAGAAAACGTCGAATTGTTAAACTATTCTCTGTACAGTCCAAAAATCAAGAACGGACTACGTAGTCAAAGGTTCCAGTCGTCAAAAGGAGCAGTCAATGCTTTCAGAAACGCAACTGTGACTGTACCAACAAACGAGTGGAAAAGCTGGTTCCAGAGTTGTCTCGAGCACATGCAAAATCTTCGTGAAAAGTACTTCGAAAAACAATAAAGTCTCTCGAAAGCTATCTACTGTTTTGTTCCAGCTCTATATGCAAAACTTAAAAGACAACCTTCGTTCACAACTTCGAACAAAAAATATACAAAGAGAATTACATGACATTAAAAACGTATGCGAATACAGCATGTAAATGCAGTACCTATTATAAGGAGAAGTAATACTTTCATCAACAATAATGGATATATGTAGTAGTAACTTATTACATGGCAATACCATTTCCACAACTACAGAAATTATAGAAAATTAGAACACATCCGCCCAATCGCAGCAATCTGAGCGAACACATGATAAAAATAAACTAAAGCGTAAGCTGTAAGCGATCCCATACACTGGCATTCAGGAACCAGGTGTCATATTATAATAAATGATTGGAATAAGCACCAAATGAGAACTTAAGATGCTATTTAGAATTAGATATCAGCAGTTCTAGATTCAGAAAGCTATATCTGTTGGTTATTCTACATTAAACTGTTGCACGGAAGCTTTTAATAGTTTTTTTTCAACTTGATACATCACTTGTGAAAAAAAGTTTTAGCGTGGTTACTAATCTTTTTTACGAAAGAAAGAAATCATTTGTCAGTGATAAACTGCGGAATCCTAAAGTATTGAAGGATTGCTATCAAAGCATCAGGTCTATCCCTCTCATTAATACCTACGTAATTTTGAGCTAATCTAATTTTATGTAGGAATTTTATCAGGTTTTGATTTATTTCGTGAAAAATCCAATATTGATTTGCATTTCCTTTTTCTTTCAACAGAGAAATGAATAAGAATTGTGTTTTTTACTTTTAATTGGCATCTGCTCAAAAATCCTATTAAAGTAAGCAGCTGTGACAGACACATTTGACGTTAATGCGTTTAAGAAATTTGTGTAAGAATCTGTGGTCTACGTGGAGATATACTAAGTGTTCTGCGAAATTTCCGTAACGCAGACTTTTGATTTATGAACACAGCTTGCGCTTAAATGGAGTAAAGATGTTTGAAGCTTCGGTAGTTTTATAGGCACTTATAGGCTTTGTAGGCACTCATAGCGAAAATGTCCAATGCTGAATTTCTCGCTTGGTTAGATGATGTGCTCCTGATATTTTAGGCCTCTAGATAACGGTAGATCTGCAAAAGAAATTGAAAACGTAACTTGGTTGCTTGTTTTTTTTTTATTATTTGAGCTTGATTTGTTATTAGCATCAGCTGCGGAGTGCAGAAAATGCCCCGTAAATTCGTTCGGATATTGATATCAACAGACTCCTCGTATATCGCATCCTTGCACTATCAAGTTAGTCTTTTTACTGCTTTCTCTGGACCGATTCAAACGCTACACGATCATCTCTAGTTACGGCCAACAAAAAGGTTGGTAATGGTGTATCGAAGCGGATGACAAATATTTAACGCGGCCTACAATGTTGGATTATCAATCAAGATTTCACGGTGTCGGTACACCGGTAAATTTCATCTATTTCTCGCGCCCAGCTAGCCATCTTCCATCGAAGCGGACACGCCGAGCTTCATGCTTAAAGAGTAGCACTTATTATTGTTACGTTTGTTGTTGTTGATTTATTATTGTCATCGGGTTCGTCGGATTGTGACCGCGGAGTTAGGATGGGCGTACACTAAATGAAATTGCTGTAAAATACGTACTAATATGTGGAATGCAATTGATTTCTTGATCGCCGTATGGTCATTATTTTTTCAAGCGATAGCGTAAGACCTATGATTGTTTAGTATTCGAATGCCATAGAATTATTATGGTGCCAGTATAATCTCAAGTCCTAGTGTAATTGAACTAAGATGCACCTAATCTCGCCACGCTTAAGGCTTGTCCCTTCGATTTGTAAAAGTCGATGATCCGAAAAGATCCCAATTGAGAACGAAGAATAGATTATCAGTTGACCAAATAGTATTGTGCGTAATAATAAATGAAATTCTTACTATAATTCTGTTATTATTGATCGATATTAAGTTCTTCGGATGGATGAGATGTTATGTAATACCGCTTCGGTAACCAATAATGAAATCGAAATTTTGAACGTCTTAAGGCAGAGGTTCTCAACCGGTGTGTTATTTGCGACACGCAGTTTAAATTCATTCTCTATTTTTGCTGTAGATAATTACATTGCAACTATTACTATACAGCTAATAATACAGTATAAAATAGGAGATTAGAAAATTCCACATAGAGCGAATTTTCTAGGGTTAGAGCATTTCGGGGCTTTCTAGAATTCTAATCCCTTCTCTGTTGCTTTATTGCGGCTGGTACATATATAGTAATATGGCCCCATCTCGAACAACATACTTCAGAGAGATCCACGAGTTCTCTGTCGAAGAAAGTTTATAATGCTTGGACGTTTCGATCATTATCTTATTGTGATCTTTCAAAGATACTAAGAATTTCAGAATTTCCAAAGATTTAAAAGAAAAATGACCGAAACAACATCACAAAATATGAGATCACTAAAAATTTTCAAAAATGTCGAAAATGAAAAAAATTGCTCTCAAAAATTTCGAGATTCCCGGTTTCCGTCTGCTTAAAACTTTAAATGCCAAATTTCAATATTTTCAAAATTTAAGTTTTTATTTAATTTAAGTTCTCGATAATTTCAAAGTTTTCGAAAAAGTAAAAAATTTCAAAATTCTTATAAATTCTGTCAATTTTACGAACTTTATTACCCAAATGATATTGCATTTTCATAAATTTCAAAATTTTCAACATTTTTAAAACTTCTTACATTTTTAGAAATTTTATAGATCCTTCTCAAAAATTTCAAAAACCTCAAATATAGAATTTCGAATAATTCCAAAAATTAAAGATCTCAAAAATTTTTAAAATGACCGAAATTATATCACAAAATGTTTGAGATTTTCAAAATTGCCAGAAATTAAAGAACTCAAAAATTTCAATATTTACAAAAATTCATGACAATACAAACTTCTCAAAAATTTCAAATTTCTTAGAAATGTCTACATTTTATGAACTTCTAAATTTTAGAAAATTTAAAAAATTTCAAAATACTCACTCGAAACTTAAGAAAAGGTTATTACTCTAATTCACATTTTGTAGGATGATTTTCAACGCGAAGTCTAAGCGCATGATAATACTTCAAGTAGTGTATCTCTTGTTAGCCCGAAGCGAAACAAATGCGAAAATGTTCTAATAAATTTGTTATTTTTGACTATATACATATATAAAAGAGATTTTAAGCATTTAAATCTGTTACAATTCACAGGTATAGCAGTAAACTCCACTCACACAAATTAATTAATTATGCGGAACGCAGCGTTTCGAGAGCACGTGGGCTCCCATTGTCAACCGTGTTACCGACTGACAATTGTCATTAAATCTGTTACCATTTCATTAATATCAAAATTCATATAATTCGCGAAGAAATAAGTTACTATGCGAAATATACATTATTCATTTTTTAAATTACATTCAAGATATATTCACATCAAAAGTAAAGAGAAATTACATGTTTCTGGTGTATAATAATTTAAAAAAATGTCTAGTGTATGTATTTTTAAGTTGCTAGTACGACAAAATATCAGCTCAGTGCTGTCAATACCATTTGTGTATATGTACGGAAATATGCCGAAGTACTTTGTAAACAGGTGAGGGAAATGGTCAATTCTTTGATCATGTATTTCAAAAGTGAACGTGATAACGATAGTCCTGTGAAGTATATCTCAGACGTATGAAACTAAATAGTCTTCTTTTCCCTAAAATAAAGCGTGTTTTTTATAGAGGTATAGACCTTTGAAGTGGAATAAAACAAAGGTGAATTTTTTAAATTGACGTGAAATTTACTTTATTCGAAAGATCTTCTGGCATTATAATTTAAATATGACTTCTGGCATATGCCGTGGCGGCTGGCTCGGACGTAGTCTAAGCTAGAGGTCCGATTTTCGATGACTTTTTCCAACATTTGTGGCCGTATATCGGTAATAACGCGGCGAATGTTGTTCTCTAAGTGGTCAATCGTTTTGGGTTTATCGGCGTAGACTAGCGACTTCACATATCTTCACAGAAAATAATCTAGCGGCGTTAAGTCGCACGAACTTGGAGGCCAATTCACGGGTCCGAAACGTGAAACTATGCGGTTACCAAACGTTTCCTTTAATCAATCAAGCACGAACTGTGTGACATGTTGCGCCGTCTTGTTGAAACCGCAGCTCCTGGATATCATGGTTGTTCAATTGATGAACGAAAAAGTCAGTAATTATGGCTCTATAGCGGTCATCATTGACTCTAACGTTCTGACCAACATCGTTTTTAAAGAAGTACTGATCAATGATTCCACCAGCCCATAAAAAAACACCAAACAGTTAGTTTTTCTGGATGTAACGGTGTCTCAGCATACACTTGAGGATTACCATCACTCCAAATACGGCAGTTTTGTTTATTGACGTATCCATTCAAACAAAAGTGAGCTTCATCGCTAAACAAAATTCGCTTATGAAAATCGGCATCAACGGCAATCTTGTTTTGGGCCCATTCATCGAATCTACGCTTTGTTAGGTGATCGTGTGGCTTCAATTCTTGCACGAGTTAGATTTTGCAAGCACGCAAACCAAGATCTTTCCGCAAAATCTTCCATAAAGTGGATGGACACACATCCTATTCCTGTACACGATGGCGGATAGACTGATTTGGATCTTCCTCTACGCTACGCTCTGCAGCGGCAATAACTTCTTCTGTACGCACTGTACTACGTCTCTGTGGATACGTATTATCATTTTAGGTGGGAAAACGTTCCATACTTAATCGAATTAATTGCTCTGTTGGACGATTTTGTTGACCGTAAAATGCACGTAGTGCGCGATACATATTTCGAACAGAACCATGATTTTCAAAATAAATTTGCACAATTTGGAAGCGTTGTTCAGGCATCAGTCTATTCATGTTGAAATGCCAAACCAAACTAAATATAGATCACTTGACAATTGACAAAAAAGTGTTGCCAACTTAAAGTTTTATACCTCTATAAAACATCCTTTATAAATACCAAAGTTGAAAGATATACCTATAGACACATAGTTTATTTTTTAATTAACACAAGAGAACGAATTAAAAATTTGCAACTTGTTAAATTTTACGAATCTCTATTACTCCGGAGTTAATTAAAAGGCATGGATAAAAAATTATATATTAATGAAAACAAGTATAACATAGTAGCTTACATAGGCTTGCTTAAACATCGAATTATTTGCAAAAACGAAAAGTAAACCCAAAATCTTCACATAACACATCTATAACTAACCTAGTTATATTAGTGACGTCAATAATTAAAAGCAAATTGGAAACGCCGAATAAGCAGACATCATAATTTCGTCATGAAATTTTAATGACGTGCAACGGAAAGTCTCGACTATACTAAGTTTAAAAAAATACTACACAACAAAATTATTCGACTATTATGGTATATTTTAGCAACCCTGTATATTTTCATATAGTTTAGATAATTTTTATTTTTAGTAGAAAAATCCCCCTTTGGAAATTCCTTAAAACTTTGTTACTATTAGGCGTGATTTGAATCCTATAAAATAATGTCGTTAAACAGTGCAGCACGATTTTACCGTTAAAGTTAACATAATTCATCTGAATTATGTTAACTTTAACTGTAATCGTGCTGCTTAAACCAGATGGTTTAAACAGCATTCTGAACTGAACGTTTAGAAAGATGTCATATTCATAGTTAAACTTTGTTACATTGAAGAATATCTTTTTAGATAATGTTCGTTTCCGAATCTTTATTTGCATATATATTTTAACATGGCTAGTAGATAAGTAAAGTTACCGAACACTCTTTCTATAGTACTCTCAAAATAACTATTAGCAACATCCACTAAACGTACAACCCGAACTAATTTCGTTGCTCGATTTAACCCCTAGAAAAGGGCCTTTTCAAAATGTAAACTTGCAGAATTCCAAACTACCATATAGACCGCCCGACACCTTTACGACGTAGTTATTTATTATCTTCCGACAGGGTAACGTTGTCCAAGCTATTCAATTGTGACGCATCTTTTTCTGCGGTCAAAGCGTTTAGCTTCACTGGTAATCATGTTAAACGGTCTTCGGTCGAAATTAAGTAGACACGATACCTCACTTATTACCGTGATGTTCCTAGAAACTTACTTAGAAGATTTGCTAAACATAAATCTGTCGAGATACGTATTTTATTTTAAAAGTACATCATAAAAATATTCTGCGAACACATGCGGTTTAAGTTCCTAAATAATTATTCACATAAAACACTATTTTAAGATATTTAAGATCCAATATTCAGCTCGATCCACTTCGAGTATGAAGACACCCTGGTAAAAACATCAGGTGACTCAATAGCACATGGATTCCCCCAAGAAACAATACCAATCTGCCTTCCATTGGAAACGAGAGGACCTCCGGAGTCGCCGTGGCATGTCCCCTCGCCGTATTTGGTTAACGTGCAAACATTTTTGCTTGTAACGGCTTGCTCGGCCCACCTCAAACGTATGCTGCACTCCAAGTTGAGTATGGTTTTCAAATTAACGTACTGTAGGGTATCTGGGACGTTTCCCATGAATCCGTCAGTGCCCCAGCCAGATACTGTGCAATCCACAATATTCACGTTAGTGGTTTCTAATTTTATGGGCTGGATTTTGTTTGAAATTTGCAATTCTGATCCTAATTGGATTAGGGCTATGTCGTTTTCTAAGGTGTAGCTGTCGAAATCAGAATGAGTAACTATTTTTGAAGCAGCATGCTCCTGTCCACCTCTAGTTTGGGATAGGGTACCAGCTACGATTGTAACCTCTTCTTCTGATATCCTGTAAGATAAAGATCCTGTTAGAATAAGAAATGGAAAGATAAAGCATCAAGCATTTACGTTGCTACGCAATGAGCCGCTGTCAAGATCCACCTGCTATTAATAATGGAACCCCCACAAAAATGTTTCTTGTCAAAGTATGTCCTCAGAGACACTTGCCATGGAAATTGTCCTTCTGAAGCTTCTTGGCCTCCAACAATACGCAGATCTGGTTCTGAAGCTGGTTTCTCAATGACATGGTTTTGCGTGAAAGCTATTCCAAAAGAAAGAATTTAATACGAATAGAAGCCATTTTATATATAAAATTACTGCTTACCATAGCTGCCGATTAATAAAATCGAAAGCATCGGCAAGAGGATATCTGGCTTAACCATCTTAGATTTTTCAAACTATCTGCACTATTTATGATGAAGATTTGTAATACAATAAAGTGATTTGCGAGTATAATTTATATATATCCGTTCAAGTATCATTGAGGTTGTCGATATTTTTGAATGAATCATTCTAAAATTCCTATTACAAATAATACCTATCGCATCAGCTATTGATCAAAACACATTTACGACCTTTAATCGAAAAGTCTAAAACAAGTAAGATGTACTATATTTAGGATCAATGAGAGAATATCCGCTAATAATATTTAACATTCTCAAGGTACTCCGAGTACGGCATGCGAAAGATAAACACGGAAAACTCGTATAAAAGGATTAATATGTTCCATAAACTAAAAAGATTTTATTACACCGTCTAGAGATTATTTTTGTTATTGATACTAGTACTGATAAACGTAATTTTGCGAAAGTGTAAAGTTCATTATTCTATATTAAGTAGAAATGATGAGTAATTATATTACGAGGATGGATAATAATTTTGTTTTTGGTAGGTTCATGGAAGTTTTTAGTATAGAACGTTTGCAGGTGTTTTTGGGGCAAAATATACACTAACGTACGTAAGTTTAAGACCATCTCTGAAATAATAATAATTTATTTTTCAGAATAAAGTCGTATGAAACAAAAATAATCTTCCAATATTAGAAATAAAAATATTAGAAAAGAAGCGTTTTTCTTATTCTTCTTCAAAAAAATGGAAAAAAAATTACTTCCGTTTAATCACGCATAGAAATATTGCATTCAAACTATTATATGAGATGAAATGACGCAATGAAATCACAGAAATAATAATATATAGGTATTATATGAACAATTATGGAAGCTAATCCGTAGCCACAGCCACAACACAATAAATAAGTCACACCGCGACCAAAGCCACGAATCAACCGTGGTAGAGTCAAAAGGAACGTTACATAGCGTATAAATAGATAACAAAAATTAAACTGCACTACATATTCATATCACTTGTATGGTGTATTTTATAATGCTAGCTTTAGGAATATTAGAATTGTTTATGACTGTTGACCCAGACAAATGAGTCTTAAGCAAGATTTAAACAGTCGTAATGTTTCTGGCGAAACTGATATTTATCTACGATATGTTAACGGCACCCCGAAAATAATAGAATCTAAAAAAAATTAAACTAAGTTTCTCCAACACAATTACTAAAACATATAACATCTGCTATCAAAATACCAGCGGAATACGACCTACAATGGTACATTTACTTATTCTAGTGATATAGACTCTGAAATTATATTACTTACAGAGACATGATTAGCGAATGATGGTCATACGACGACGATCTGAAATGTTTCCGGAATCAACAAGAAAAACCCGGTATTTGTGCGGTTTTTTATCTTTATTTTTCGACGTAGTCTCCTCGAAGATCAATACATTTTTCAGTCTCTTCAAGCCGTCGGAAAAGTAGGATGTATCGAGGTCTGCAAAATAGCCATCTGTAGCGGTGTTGACCACCCCATTTGAGGCAAATCTCTTTACTCCTTGTGATTTTATCAGGTTTTAGAATAGGAAAGAGCCGCTAGAGGCTAGGTCCGGTGAATATGGAGGATGAAGGACAGTTTGGACACGACGATGCGGGATGAATGAGCCCATGCATTGTCGTGGTCAAATGATGCCGTTTCTCTTTCAATACAGCATTGAATCGGGTCAATAAATTCCTGTAGTATTGCCCCGTGACCATCCTTCCCTTCTGCAGATAGTCGATGAGGATCACGTCTTGGGAATCCCAAAGAAAGGTCGCTATGACCTTTCCGGCCGATCGAATGCTCTTCGCTTTCTTCGGAGTCGATTCGCCCGGAAAAATCCACCGACTGTTCCTTGACTGATCCAAGTCTCATCCAAGGTTACGAAACGCATGAAGAAATCCCTTGGATTGCGTTGGATCCTGGCCAGACACTCCTCCGAAACGGTTACCCGTTTTCGTTTTTGCTCTGGTGTGAGCAAACGCCATACCCATCGCGCTCAGAGATTTTTCATACCCAAAATTTTGTGTAGGATTATGGCCAACGCGATCTTCTGAGATGCCTGTTGTCTCTGCTATCTCTTTTATCTTTAATCGGCGATCGGCTAACACGACATCATGAATCTTGTCGACCATTTCATCGTTGGTAGCGGTTTTTGGGTGTCCACTGCGTGGCTCGTCACTGGTGTTTGTGCAGCTACGTTTAAAGTCGCTCACCGACAAGCTGATGGTTGAAAATGATGGAGTGTGCCATAAACCTCTAGCAAAATATTTCCAATTTCCGTGGTCATTTTCTCACACACCTCGAAGTGTTCTATCACTGCACGAAATTCGATTTTATCCATTTTTGCGAAACCGCTACACAAAACACACTTTTAAACGACAACTATTGACAGTAGACGTTTGAAATTTTGACAATTGCCATAAAAAAGGTTGCCCTTGCTGACCAATGAATCCACTTCAACCCTCATGCGCTATCTCTTGCTGATTCCGGAAAAATTTCAGGTCGCCCTGGTATTTAGTTATTCTAGTGCTATAGACTCTGAAATTGAATTATTTATAGAGACATGGTTAGTCGGTGATGCTCATAATAATGTAATTTTTAATATGTAATTCAATATTTATCGATCAGATTAAACATTTTTTTTAGACGTCTGTCAAACGCTTCAGCGAGTTCGCCGCGTTATTCAAAGGAAGCGACGGGGAATGCTAAGCAGTGTAGTTATCCTCCTTCTCCATAATGTCCGCATGCCGCGAGAGTGAGAGAGGGCTGCTTCAACAGCTTCCGTAGGAAATTTCTCAATATTCACTATACAGTCCGAACTTAGCCCCAAGTGATTTTCACTTATTTCCCAAATTGAAAGATTTTTTGAATGGACAATGCTGCAGAAGCGATGATGAACTTGAAGAAGCCGTTAATCATTTGTTCGACAACATGGTGGCAACTGATTATGCAGAAGGCATGGAGAAGCTGATAATGCGGTAGGAAATTTAAAAGGTGACTACGAAGAAAAGTAACTTGGATATCTAATTTTATGTAAAATACAGTTTCGTTTAATTATATCTAATAATTTCTACAAAAAAAACGTTCTTTACTTTCAATATGGCCCTCGTATGTGTCTTTTTTGATGCATCAACGAACTTCTTTAATAAAATAAATAATGAAATTTCCCGATTGTCCAAATATTGACCATTTTTTGATATCAAACCACCCTTTGTTACTCAATATCTTGTCAATACTTCAATATAAACGAAGATACATATTCGAACAAAACTTGCCAATTTTTTTCTCACATCATATGCATCAGCCGCTGTTAAACTTTCTTAATTTAGTTCAACCGCTAATGTCTTTTTTTCCTACAAGAAGTTAAGCCATTACCGGAGCTTAATTTATTTATTTAATCAGGAGATTATAATTCGACCATAGATGGCGTTTTAAACATTATTAGCACGACGTAGCGACCATTAACTTAATCGATGTTACCTCTAGAGGCAGCCGAAGAAGGCTTTAATTGCCCTACCTTAGTTCGCAGATATGTGCTCTTATACGCATTTAGTTTTGTTTCACTCTTTTTGCCTCTTATCCTCGTTTTTTTTCTATATTTGTTCCTCTCTGATCAATGCTGTAATAAGCAAGAATATAATAACCTGTACACGAGTGTATTTGTCGCACGCATTCGCTGATCGTTCTTGTTTTCTTTTTCTGACAGCTGTCGTTTTGAAGAATGTAATTTCTTTTTGGGAATTAATTGGACCTCATTTACACTTTGGGGTATGTCATTTAAAGTGATACGATCAAATTACAGCAAAATTGCCCAAAAGTTTAGAAAATACAAAAATTATTTATTGGAATATTTATAATTCCATGACAATATGTCTAATAGGACACACCGTCAAACTTCTCTCAAAACACATATATAATGGGTTTATATTATTCTCAAATATCTAATATATCATAAATTCTCGGCCTGATATAGAAGAAAGAAACTAAGAAGAAAGTATAAGAAATTTTATTTTTCAATGTAATCTCCTCTAACTTATATACATTTATTTTTTCCATCAAAATGTTCTATAACCGCTGCTTGCAACTCACTATCGTCCTTAAAACGACGTCCCCTAAGGTATTTTTTTAATTGGAGAACATATAAAACTTATAAGGAGCCATATCCTGACTGCAGAGTGGATGTTTCAATTCTTGAAAGCCACATTCGCGCATGGCAGCTTGTCATACGGCGGCAGTATGGACGGAAACATTGTCGTGCAATAATCGCACACCGTTTGTCAATTTTCCCCAACTTTTGCCTTTCTGGGACGAGATTCATCAGGTCCCCATCACTCCATGGACTCCCTTTTCGATAGAGGATCGTGACAATGGATTCCAAAATCGGTTTTGGGTCCACATATGTTTATAAAAAACCGCGCACATTCGACTCGACGTTCACGTTGGAGAGCAAAAAGAAAAAAGAAGTCGCGGTACCCATCTTGTACTAATTTTATTCGTACCCAAATGGTCATGGAGAATTCGGCGAATACTTGTTTCGGATATGTTTGTTATCACTGCTAATTCTTTCACTTTCAAACGCCAATCTTCTAGCATTAAATCTTCAATAACTGAAATTTGTTTAGGCGTTATCAATTAGACGGCCCGATCGTTCAGTATCTTCCAGGGATTCTTGCCCCAGACGGAAACATTTTGTCCAGTTTTTATACAGTGGAATACGAAGGAGATGGATCGCCGTAAACGCCGTCTAAACATTGTTTTATGTGACTAGAAGTATGCGTACGTTAAAAATTTGATAACCGAGCGGTACTCAATTTTCATTACTTCAGACATTTTCATGCGCTAGTTATGTTGGTTGGCTGGCTATTAAAAACTTGTACTCTTCGAGCCGTTATATTTATAGCGGAGACCTCGCGTATGTGGATGCTTGCCGTGACGGAGTTTGAACACGCTTGAACCTGTATAAGGCTGTCAGGCGGAGAATTTATGCCCTCTAGCTCGTACATCGTAATATGTGAGCAGACAAAATGTTAATAATGCCAATATGTTTGCTCAGACATTCATTCGGAAAAACATTGTATTTTGGTATTATTTACTAACAGTTTATGTTCTTTCCCTGGTTTCGGGTAATACTGTTTCAGTTGTAGATATTGTTTTTGTGAAACATTTAAATTTTGTAATCTCATCGTTTACCTATTTTTTAACAAATTTCTCTTGGTTAATAACATTGTATGTTCTTAGAGTGATAGCCGATTTGTGGTGGTAATATAGATTATTTATTAAATTATTTATGTAGTCGTAAGGAATACCACAGTAAATATAAGTTTTCCTTCGTGTTCGGTTGCTAGCATAATGATTCTCCATGATTTGCAAACAGTGAGTAAAAATTTGTAACTATGTAATTAATAGTTATTCGTGATCTATTTACAATAATTTCTAGAGCAGCAACGCTGTTCTTACAGAAGCCTACATTAATATCACCACATGCATGTAAAGGATTGAAGATCAGAAGCTGGTGATGGATACAGATTAATTATAAAGTATCTATTGTTGTACAAATTGCACCACGTATGTCTCAAGCAATTCTTCAATACTGAAATTACTATATATTACATATATTAGATGCTTCATCATTTTGGGCAAATATATAAACACTATCGCCATTTGTGAACGAGCGACTGAAATGAGACAGTAATTTGTATGTGCTTAATTTAATCACTATTCCTTGAGAATTTTTGATTCACGTTTTTGTTAGACATATGAATTTTGGAGAAATTGGTTTTACAAAGTATATTGTAAGATGTTGCTGTTAATAGCGGTATCTTCAATTAGACTGTTGAGATTAATTTTTGCTGGCTCATTTTCACAATATAGTTTTTGAATAATCGGTCACATATAAAATAAAACATTATGTAACAATAATAATGCGTCCGCATCCCTTAACAGCTTTCGTCAATTGCAGGGGGCATCGGCCGTCCATGAGACATTATTACGCCTGCGTCTTATATTCGTTCTCAGAAAGTTCCAAACCTCACAAACAACAGCCTCGTGGTTCGAATGTGGGACCCCAAGAGTGATAGCCAAATGCGTATGGCTAATATTTTTTTGTACTAGCCTCTATATAATTTATCTGATGTAGATACTTTACCAACACTGTTATAACATGCAAATTAAATGTTAAAAATGGGACAATATTCTACTTGTTATCGTACAAAATAAGGAAGACTTGTAATAAAGAGTGTTTCAATAAGAGCGCAAGATTTTAATGTTCAATAAAACATGTTTTTTGTAGCAAAGCATTGAAATATTTATTGATTTATAATGTATACATTGTATGAAACAAAATATTTTGTAAATAAGCGCCATGGTTTTGCTGGCACATGCTTACTGTTTTGACAAAATTTGCAATAATACTATTGTATACATGTGGCGATATTTCATGTCCAATTTCAGCCTTCAATGCTTCGATGATCTCGGACTTGTTGGCATAAACCTGTGAGTTCAGATAAGCCCACAGCCAGTAGTCCAAAGGTGTTAAATAGCAAGAACGTGGCGGCCAATTCTAGACTCCAAATCGGGAAATGACACGACTAGGGGTAAACTCTTCTTCATCTTAAAGAAATACGGTTCACTTATTCCTCCAGACCACAATGGATACCAGACAGTGACACGTTTTGATGCATTGCTTTCTGACGAATCATTCGTGGGTTCTCTGAGACCAAAATGTGGCAGTTTTCTCGATTAACGAACATCATTCAAAATGATTTTGTCCACAAAATCGGCATTCATTTCTGCATGTTCAAGGTTCCAATTTGTGAACTGCCTTCGCTGTGCATAATCTGTTGGCAGAAGCTGTTGAGTCAATTGGACTTTGTAAGCGTGGAGATACAAATCTTTAATTACGCTGAAGAGTGGCTGTTCTAATGTCCAATTCTTGTGCACGATGACAAATCGATATCTCTGGATTTTCGGCCACACTCTTGCGAACTGCCTCTACAAGCTTGTGTCATGTGTTTCACGTCACTAAAAGTGCCGGTACTTTCGAATTTTTCGGTTATTCTTTTTATAGAAGATGAATTAGGAAGACTCTGTAGACCTAATGTTGGATGTACTTTGCGAATGGTGGCACTCAAGCTTTCGCCATTTTGATAATAATCTTTAACAATTAGGACGTGCTTACTGACTCCCATCTGTCAACTTTCCGATCTTACACGTCATAATCACATGTCATTACGACTGTCAAACATGGCGGGCAATTCAAATCTTGCGCTCTTATTGAAATCTCGTGTATAATGTTATTTTTTTCCGAAAGGTGTGTTGCTAAATCTTATCCAGT
Organism: Trypoxylus dichotomus; assembly: GCA_023509865.1. NCBI lineage: Eukaryota > Metazoa > Arthropoda > Insecta > Coleoptera > Scarabaeidae > Trypoxylus > Trypoxylus dichotomus. The sequence goes on from CM042081.1 coordinate 29,919,159, forward strand.
GGTCGAATATCGCTTGACGTACAAACAATCGAGATTTCAATGAGTAAAACGAGAAACAAATCAAATCCATTATCACGTTTCATTATGGAGGTTATAACAAGATAATTCTCACGGCGTGTACACAGACCGCTTGACATTCCCGAGCAATTTGGTCCTAAACGGAATGCCATAAAAAGAACGATCGATTTGCGTCGATTTCCACTGTTAAAAGTTCGCAGGATTCTTGTTTTCCTTTTTCTCTTCATTTCATGCCATCATCAACGTCATTATCCGTCGGCAAAACAAACAAAATCGCGCGCACTGTTACAACAAAATTCCTCGGCAATTAAATCGAATATTGACATGAGTTATTCTCGTGCAATTCCCTCCGTTCGGCCGGTGTCGAAGCCAGCCAGCCCGTTCGGGTACGGGTTTTTTGTCGCCGTTTCGCCGGACACTAATGGGCTTCGGTAAACAGGATATTTGTCGCCGATCCCGAGACGTTTTATCGGCCGAGTTATTATTTATATCGTATTAAATGTCATCGGATGTATTAGCCGGGGCGTAATTTTAACGATTCCAGCTCGCGATAGTCTCCATGCGAAGTTGAAATTCCCCTTCGAGAGGTGTCTTTTTTGTAATCGTTTAAATGAGCGTTCAATTATTGAACGTATACGATGGAACTATGGCGTGTCTTTTCGTTATTAAAGCTTTCCTGAAAGAAATGCGAGTTTTAATCGACGATACTTTTTGCAATCGCTTCTTCGCTGATCGAAAGAAATAACTTGATTTCATTCGAACAATAGGTGGTTAACAGTTTTACCTAGATTAAAGCAGAGGTTCCTAAACTTACTTAGGCTATCGCTCATTTCTAATCATGGAAATCTATTTTCTTTATAGGAACAAGCTTGAGTCTTCGTTTTATAGATCTACGAAGTGGAACCTAAGAGTTTCAGAATTTTTAATTACATGCAACTGTGCACATCCCTTGTCAGTATGCTAAGCAACATCAAGTGTATTTACAATTTCCTGGAATAGATTAAATTACCTTTTTACGCGTGCAACTGGAGGTAAATTAGTGAAATAATGCAAGCAAGAATCATTGAAAAATGAAAGTATTTATAGTTTGCATTAAAAATTTTGGTTTGACAATGAAGGTTCAAGTATGCTACATTTCTCAAAAGATGAACCATTATTCTTGTACACAGATTTAAATTCCATTTAGGGACAAATATCAACAAAAGGAAGATTTAGATAAGAAAAGAAGCAAAATATTGACATCGTACAAAAGAACAGCGGAAGCTAGAGTCAAATGTCTTGATGGCATAATTATTGCGGATAGAAAAGTAAGTATAATAATCGATTCTGTTCAAATGTTCTTCAAGTTATATTATACATGAAATGTCAAGTGATTTAATAGTTGATTAATTACTGTTGTCGGCTTCATTGATATTATACGTTTTATGTTGTTTTGAACAGACGTACCATATATATTTCATTTGTTCTTATTAATGTAATAAGTTCGTTTTATTATGGGCGAAGAAGTAAAGCACAATTTTACAAATATTTCCAATATATTTAACACAACGTAATATATGACAAGTTTTTCTAACACTGCAACTTCTTCAGATGTACTATTACTACTGAATAACACGTTATTCTAAAACCTCGGAAGCTTCCCTCTTAGAATAAATAAGGGTTATGTGTGTACATACGGTAAGTACCTAATGGTCTAATTAGTCCTCTAAATTCTACAAACAAATTTAGCGGTGGTGGATTATTATGAAATGATTGTCCAGAGGCATATATCGATAAAATGGGTAGGAGTATTGATAAAAGAATACACGAGCATTTCATAAGCTATACACACTAGAATAAATATTCTAATTATTCACGCTATTTATTAGAAAATAACCATACGTTCAATAATAATTTCTAGATTTTATAATCCGAAACTAAACTAAAATTAAACTTACTCAAGTGTCTAGAAACAAATAAACTTAAATATTCAAATACATGACTAAACGATGAAATTGATCTTAATAATTCACTGTCTGTTGAATTTGTTTGTAGAATAGTTAAAACCTGAATTTAAAGGACTAATTAGACCTGTATGTAATTGCAGTAGGTGTACAGATTACCTCTAATTATTGTAAGACTGGAATTTCGGGGGTTTTAGAATAACGTATTGATTTGTGGAATGTTGCATATACTTAACATCAGTAAAGTCACATAGAAATTTATAACATGGTACATTACGTTGCGCATTTGACCGGTGTTTGCTATTGTCTTTTACACACAAAAATACCGTACGGTAAAATGTTGATATTGCAAACAATATATTTAATAATAGTGCCAGTGTTATCTAACGTCGGAAATCTCTTAAGAAATCTATTAACTTTCATCGAACATAACAAAGAAAGCCGTCGATTCGCTATCATCAATCTAATCCGGCAGTCATACACATATTAACCATATGCTTATGAATCCCGACTTCGGATATGTCCGATCGCTTTCGAAATACCATCGCTGCCAATGAGTGCGTACTCGTTGCTGCAGGCTTATATATATATATATATATATATATATATATATATATAAGGTTGTGTTGAATATATTGAAAATATTTGTAAGATCGTGTTTTGTTTTTTCGCCAATAATTATGGATTTCCAACAAGTATTCGCCGACACGTGTGAAGACGAACTTGTTGCAAATGCCGAAGTACTACAAAAAAATATATCGCCAAGATATTTCGCTATAAATGTCGTATTCTCGTCAGGATTCTCACTTGGAAATCATTTATCTTCACTTTTAAAGCCGTATTAAGTTTACTCACCACTGGAAAAGAAGCTGGCGCTTACCCATATGTACACCCAACAATACTGGTACATTTCATTTTTAATAATCTTGGTATCATTCAAAGTCAATTTAAAAGTGTGTGCACAGACGAGATGTTTCTCAATGCGTCTATAATTTTCTATGGGCTACCAATGGATCGTTTTGTTTTGTGCCTGTTGGGCTTTTATCTTTGACCTTGGTTACTATCTAAAAGTAAATATCTGAGATTTCATAACATTGCTTATCACGGATGTTTGACTCATCATCTCTAAAATATATACAAATTCTCTCCGTTAATCCCTTTTATAAAAAAGTTTCGAATGTTGGTACTAACTTTAAATTTCCCCCTCTCACTTACAGTGAAGATAAAAAAGGAACTAATTAGGTTAGACGGCCTACGATTCAAAAGGCTTGCATAGGCACGTAGATCGTCTATTAAGCTACCTGATGTAGTCTTTCGAAGCGTCTCACCTCGTTATTTTCCTCTTTTCTTCGGCGTTGCCGACAATTAATAACATATTCTTTGGAAATCGTTGCCTTCCTTTCGGTCAATATAACGCTGCCTTACCACCGTTAAAAAAAGAGGTAGACGTCACAAGCTTTAATGTGCCGTGGAATATGCTTCGATCTTGAAAGGTGCCGAAGTTGCGCGATGTTGGGGTTAGTATAGAACGAAAACCGGGGAGCTTTGTGTTTTGACCGGGCAACAATGGTAGAAATTAAGCGGTATTGTTACTTGTCTTTTTTATCGGCATGAGGCGTTTGCGCTGGTGGGAGATTGAAATAATAACGATAAAATTGATGATAAAAGGAAGAAGTTAGGTAGAAGCAGGGCTGGCGCACTGTCTGTATAACAGGTATATATCAGCTCGGAATTCAATAATTTCAAAAGTAATACGCGTGTATACCGAAGAAGATTTGGAATATAAATTAATGAATAAATATAGGAGAATAAATATTAGAAACGTACATAACAATTAGTAAAAGGGTAAATAACAGCTTATAAAAATTGTTGCATAATGTAAACAAACCGATATATGCGAAGATATATAATGCGTTCAACTAAATTTGCATTTAGAGTAGCCTATGATTTTTATTTAAATTTGGGAACACTCAGAAACAACTGTTCATATGTAACTACAACATCAGGGTACTGTTTCGAAAATTCTATATTATTTCTATATTAATTGCATAATCCCACCTTCCATTCATTAATCTACCATTCACAGGTATAGCAGTAAACTCCACTCACACAAATTAATTAATTATGCGGAACGCAGCGTTTCGAGAGCACGTGGGCTCCCATTGTCAACCGTGTTACCGACTGAGCACCAGTTTTAAAATAGCTTTCAACAAGAAAAACTTTATGTTGCTTTTCTAGCATGATGATAAATAATCATTTAAGAATTTAAGAACTATTATCGATTGATATATAAAAGAATAGGTTGCTGAAGTGACGTAAATGCTTTCAAAAGTAGGATAAGGAAACTGGAAGTTGATTCCAAGCGGTTATACAAGAGGTTCATTCAAAATACTAAATTCTCTATTTCAATTAGGCAATTTTTGGTGATTTGTGCATTCCCGGATACTACGAAGGATGATTATAGCAACACGTATGATGATCCATCTTCCATAGTCGATGCTTTTCTGGAATTTTCCTAATTGGTGTAATGAACTTTGTTTCTGTGACTGAAGCGGATGTGTTATGTGCTAGTATATCAATAAAACCGATAATAAACCGGGCTTTATTGTTACGAATTTTGTGCCTATTTTCATTTCACCTCTCTATTATTTGTTCAGCCATGTTCTCGAGACTTATATCTCCCATTTATATGGAAATGATATCTGTTTTCAAGAGCGGCGAGAGGAATGCTGCTTCCAATTATCGTCCCATAGCGGTATTAAATAATTTTGCAAGTTTTAGAGAAATATTTACACAAGTATATCTATGCTCAAGTTAGACCCTGCATTTCAGGTAACTAGCACGGTTTCGTTGCTCAGAAATTTACGACAACTAATTTTACTACAATTGCTCAATACCCATCTGATGGTGTGGATGTTGCAAAACAGGTAGATGTTGTTTTATTGACCGTTTCTGACCAATACTTTTCATCGGATCGATCACACCCTGTTTATTACTAAAATGGACAGTATTGTATTTTCATCTTCAGTCTTGTCTTTGTTCCATTCGTATCTTTTTGATAGAAAACAATTTGTGACATATATTAGCTTTGAATCTAATTACTTCACACAAACCTCTGCAGTTGCTCAAGGGAGTAACTTGGATCCACTTTTGTTCTTGATATTTATAAACGGTTTGTATTATTAAGTGAATTGTCACAAGTTACTATACGCAGATGAATTAAAATTATATGTCACTATCAACAATTCTCAGGATTGTAATTATTTGCAGGTGCAACTTAATATATTTCACTTGCGATGTATCAACAAGTTGATGGTTAATGTGAAAAAGTGCAAAGATGTTACTCGTAAGACAACACCAATTATCCATGATTATCACTTAGCTGGATCTCTTTTCCCCAGAGACAACTCTATGAGGGATCCTTGTTTCAAAACTGACCTTTGCTGAGTATATATCTAGTATTTGTTCATCGACGTTGAGTACGTTGGGTTCATGATACGTGTTACATGACCATTTTCTTTCATAACGGCCATTCTTCGTCTTTATTTTGCTGTTGTACAGTTTTGTTTGGAATATGCATTCTTGGTCTGGTCGCCGATATACACTTATCAGATACATCTTCCGGAACAGATTCAGAGAAGGCGTTTAAAAAATTTAATATTTACTTGCTATATGGATTTAGCCGCAATACTAGAAACATTTAATATTGATTCCTTAGAACGGCATAGAAACCAAGTGAAAAGAGTGAAAATTCCTATTTAATCTATTCAATAATGAACTTGATATTCCTGAATTGTTGGGTCAAATCAATTTCGTTGTACCACTTTTAGGATCTAGTCGAACAAATATATTTTACTGTCTCGCATCCAGAACTAACATTGCCATTAGATCTCCAATATATAGAATGTGTAGTGGCTTCTACTCTTTAAATACTGATGAGTTGGATATACACACCTGCCACTTACCACTACTTTTGACGAAATGTAAACCGCGTTATGTATAGCATACATTACATCATACAAAGCAGAATTCTCCTTTCTTTGTTCTTTTCTTTTTTTTAATCTCCATTAAAAAGATTTCTGAGTTAGTAAAAGCAATTTAGACATGGCTGTGGATAGTCATAGTATGTTTGTCTCACAATAAAACCCCGAACACCATTCGAACCCAATGTGAAAGAGTTCTTGAATTGTTTAAGTACTTATTCAATTTCCTCCAGTGTCATAGAACTAAACGCTATGGTACAGCTTGAGGTATCATTGGAGATAGGCAAGTTATTATTTGAGAATTCGTGGTAAACACTACTAAAATCTATTCAAAAAGCATTAACGGTATCCATAGATGAGGAATGTTCCATATTACCAACTCTCACAGGTCGACGTATTCTGCTACATCTCCAACTTCGATGAACAAATGACCCGAATTGTTTCGGATCATTCTAAAGAGTATTTTCAGTGTCATCAAGATAACTTCTGTAAGTAACTGAAATAACTTTTTTGTTTTGGATCTGAAATATTGTGTTTTATGCGTTTTGTATTTCTCTAACTGCGGATTTAATAAGTGAACAATGGATAATCTCGGTGTCATAGCGGATAGTGGTGACGCTGTATATTTAAAGGAAGACACTGATGCGGTAAATGTTTCATCCCAAATATAAAAAATAGTTCAAGCTCCATCAATATTGGTTATAGTGTCGAAAATAGACCAATCGGTTGCGTGCAAATTACTGTAAAGTAATGGCAAGTAGGCTTTTTGTATGTCTTTGAATTGCATTTCACAGTAAATGGTTTGAGAGGAGTGTGGGGCAATTTTAAATTACAAGAATGGCTAGCTTAGTAAACAGCTGAGGCCGCGCGGTACATCACACAGAAAATTCGAAAATACTAGACCTAGAAATCGTACATTAGTATCAAGTATAGTATTAAACTATTGTAAATTATTGGATCCCTTAAAGCTATTAAGTCCCATTGATATGGTATCTGTACTATTTGTAGTAAAGGAATGCACAGTTATAGTTAAAGTATCTAACTGAAAGTCTTCCGTTTACACAGTTAAAGGGAAATTAATCACAATAACAAAAAATATGATACCATTACGATCAAATATCTTCACTTCAACTAAGTCAACACCAAGACTCAGGACCTAGCATATGAGGCATCAGTAAGGTCCAGATGTTAAGACCATATATAGGTCCTAATGCCCAATAAAATTCCACCTCTCCTGGATAATTCCGTTGCACAAAAATGACGAAGTACCAAAAACTCACCAGGAAACACTTGACTACTTGCTAGCTGCTTGTTCACTTGTTCACTTGTTCAGCCATGTTTCGGTAAGAGCGACAATATTGCAGTTACTGATACAAAGTTATGGAATTCATTCTCCTTTAGAACGAAGTCAACGAACGTCCTGATACTTATAACTGATAGAAAGAAGACTACGTGAAGCGTTAATGTATAAAATTTTGAGATTACTTTCACCTTTAACTAATCTGTTGTTCATCTCGAGTTTTAAGTTTTTGTGCAGTTGTGCCTAGGACGTCTATCGTAACTCTAGCGAAATTCGTAGTTGGCGCGATATTTCAAAATCCTAGTATAACGTATGATTTCGTTAACTTTCGATTCATTATTCAATGTCAACTGTATAGAGCGGGGGCGAGTATTTAGCCGACTATAACGTCCTAATCCGTACAACTTATGACCTCTTACCGGCAAAGAAATCCTCAGCGAGATCAAAATCCCCTCAACGTTCTTTCTCAACTCTTTGAACATCTGGTAAATGCGATAGTTGTTCTGTTACGCCATAAATAAACAAACTATTTCTTCTAGGCTGTCGATCTATCCAACTTCTTGGACATCTTCGTAGTCGAAAGAGGTTTGAGTGTGGGCTTGCACTATATCTGCGATAGTCGTCAGGGCATAAATACTTGCAAGAAAAAGCGAAAGCCCAGAAAATAAATAAAATGAGATTCGATATTAGGGAAATAAAATATCTTAAGCAAATAAAGATTAACAACATTTTAGAAACTCCTAATTCCATATAAAGCTGAACAAAGTTTACTTTTCAAAGTTCTTCAGTATTCCTCCTACTTGGCACCTAAACAGTTAGTAGGTTTTTGTTCAGAAAGAGACTTTCTCTTACATTTTGCATATATAGTATTACCACAGCTTGGGCTTAGACGAGTACATGACGGATATAGATATTGCAATGCAAGCAATATCATCTGCATTTTGAGATAATTATCCAATGTTAATCGAAGGTTATTTGGGCCAATCACAGACAGAACAGGGCCCAGAGTAGATCCTTAAAGAACTCTATATGTGCTAAAAGGTACATTCATATTACCTGATTTTTTATACTTTTAGTTTTATGAAAAATCATAAAATCTTTAGATTTCAGTGTTCCTCATTTCAAACCCCGCTTATGAATATTTTACACAGAGAAACAGTTTATTAATACAAATAGTTCTATATTTATTACTTATATTACATAATAATTACAAAGGAATGATACAGTCTGCTTATTTATAACTAATCTACTTCTTTTATAATTAAGTGCAAAAAATTACGTATCCTATCTTCACCTGAGGTTATAGAAATTTCGCTTCCTGGATAATACTAAATACTAAGAACAATTATTCTGTTATAATATCTAAGATCCAGTTAATGTAACAAGAGATTCTTGTATAAACATCCGGTATCCCGTTCGCGCAAGCATTGCCCCAGGAAACTATCCCGATTTGTTTTCCATTGATAGCCAATGGACTGCCAGAGTCTCCATTGCAAACGCCTTCGCCAGCAACGGTTAACGTGCATATTTCGCAATCACCGACCGGTATGCTGCCCCAACGTTGTTGACACTCGGTGTTAAGCAATGTCCTCAAGTTGATGTATTGAAGTTGATTCGGAATGGGACCTCCGGCATACAATCTACCCCATCCTGAAGCTACACAATCTTTTTCTTCTATATAATGCGATTTCAATGGAATAGACCGCACGGAATCGGAGCAACCAAATTCTCCATCTATCTCGATGATGGCGAGATCGTTTTTGATAGTCGAAGGGTTCCAGTTGGGATGGACGATGATATTCGCAACATTGTATTGTGTACCACCGGTGCTCAAGTATAGAGATCCAGCGACAACTTTTAAATATTGCTTATTGTACCTTAAATGTTGATATTAAAAAGCAAATAGGTTTACGGAAAATGTGTTTGATTGAAAGAACTTACCCGCTAACGCAGTGACCTGCTGTTAAAACCCATTTGTCACCAATAATTGAACCACCGCAGTTATGATTTCCGTTGTATCTTAACGAGACCTGGTAAGGGAATTGGTTCTCGGTAGCGTTATAACCTCCAACTACTCTTTGGTTCATTTCAGCAACCTTTGGATGAATCAACCCTATAAAACAAATAGTGTAACTACATTAATTCATTATTTGGTGCTTTTATAAAGACTTACCAAAAATGGGCAAAGCTACACAGGCTATCACAATCAATACCTTCATTTTGGCTGTCTGGTTTTTAGACTGATTCTGCAATTCTTTTCATTGGCTTTATATATTGGTGTTTGTAATCCTTTTATGGTTGAGGATGGCCGATAGTTCAAAATAATCGTCAAACTTGTGTATTGTTGTTGTATTAACTGTGCGAAAAAAACAAGCTAATTAAAAAATGTATCTCATCTTAGATGTTGTGATGGGATTATGATACATTGCTCCTTGTTTTGATAATGACAAAAGTAGGTCAACATATTTTCAAGTTGTATGATGTTACTTATATCCCAAAATAGTTTGAAGAATCCTTTAAAAGAAAAAACAGAAATTCCAACCGGCTTTCTATGTGGAACACTTTGCATATTCCAATGCCTCCCGTCAATTCAACTTTTTTCAACATTCCCTATAATCAGAATCCTTTATTATATTAAAAATTCTTTTAAGTCGATCAGGGTTTAGGGGATGGCCATTGAAATGGTTGCAAAATTTTCCTTTTCTTCTAATTCTCTAAATTTTTTCTTGTAATTTTGTTCCAAAACTTAATAATTTCTTGTTTGAAAACTTGTGTATACATGGAGAACGAAGAGAATGATATAATATTAAAATAATTTTATTTATTTTATTATTGAACCTATAAGATGTATAATTGAGTATGCAAGGAAGGATTTTTGGTGTTTTATTCAGATTTTAATTAATCTCGGTGGAAATAGAGGCACATTTCTTTTATTTGACGAAGTTCTTTTGAGAAAGGGGGAATTATTAACAAACATGCGCAAAATTAATTTAAACGAGGTTTTAATCAAACGTGTCTAACATTAATGCAAGTCTCTGACTTTTTAAATGGATTAAATTTCCTGTCTAACATATCCACGACATGATTAACTGACAAGGAAGGCTTTTCAGGTGTCAAATTCAGAATTGGATGAAATTTGGTAAGGATGTAGAGTATGAGATATGCAAGGGGAGCTCTTTTATCCACGGAAATTTACTCTGAAGAGGCGAAACTCTCCTCAGAAAATTAACTCATTTTCAGTTTTTTCCATGTAATTCTCGAACCGTAAGAGATCAAGGTAACCCTTAACTGTAAGGGTTAAAAGTTCCTTCATGACACGATACTGCTGAATATACAAGAAGCTACACATAAAGGTAACATGTATGTGATGGAGATATTTGCAATAATACGGGAAGGGGTTTTAGACAAAAATTGTTTGCTGTTTAAATCTTCTTAAAATCGTGAATAGATTTCCAACTTTGATGAGTGATTTGGAACTAATAACACCAAACAGAACACAACGTGCTCTAATACTAATTGCAAGACACACAGCACTTAAGTGCATGTTTTGGAGTACATCCGTATTTGTAATAATATGGAAAAATGTGGAAAGATTGTGTATCCTTTAAAAATGTTTGGAGTTCCATCTCTTGGCAGAGGTGGGTCATACATGCTCTTCTAAACCTTGATCGCCATTTCGATTGATCGTAATCAATATATTCTAATACGATTTTCCTCAACAAAAGTATTGCAAGTATAGATTTTTATTAGTTTATTTGATGAGGCGTGTGTGTACATCGAAAACGGAAAATAATGCTCTTTGGTCTCTGTAATATTAAAAAGAGAAAACTGTAATTAAACTTCTCTAAATTGCCTTAACCTTATAATAATAATAATTTTTGTTTTTTTATATTTCCTTGCAAATTGATACGAGTAGAATCGTATCGCACAGACATACCTATACCTATGTATGTGGTCACCTGTTTTCGTTGATATGTAAACGATCAAAACAAGTTTCTAATTTTATCTCTTAATAGAAAAATTGGAACGAAAACAAGTTACCTCCAGTGGTGTGAAAACAAGAAAGAATATATATAAAGGTAGACATCAATTTGTGAATTTTCAGTTGATTATTCGAGACTGTAGAATAGCAGTAATAAATGAAGCGAATATTATTAAGTTATTAAAGGAGACGTTTAACATTGCTAATAAAGAACATACACCATTGAATCGGCATAAAATAGAATTACACGATACGTTAAAAGAAATAATCGTGAGCAACCAACAAGACACTACTTTTCATCTAGACAATGACACAATCTGGGGGTTTCTTCAACCACTTAGTTCATAATCTACAAAACCAATTGACATTCAAAGCCGAATTTCACAAGATGTTGAAGAATATTTAGAGAATGAATTAGAACATTTTAGGGGGATATAGTGGGTACGCAGTACAAGCAAAATGTTGTGGATTACTGAAATGAAGATATTAAACTACAGTCCCGGTCCATTTTATTAGGGCCACTTTATAAATTTAAGCTTTTGTGCTTTGCCATCGCAATAATTTACACTACCTATCTAAATACGTTTCCTAAATATCTCTCTAAGAAATTGACACTTAATAACTTCTTGCCTATTATTATACCCCTCATGATTAATTCTATACAGTGTAAAAGATGAGCAGAAAGAAGATTCAAAGACACAGTAATTTGTAGAATATTATTTGGATAGGTTGCTATTGTAGAAAGAACATTTATCAACATATTTTCCTTGTTTACGTGTTAGTGTTGCACTTTAAGTTATTGCTTGTATGCGTTATATATTTTTCGTTATGGATAAAAAATTGACATATCAAATGAGAAAAAACTGCGTATTGAGGTATTGTTGGGTATAGAAGTGTATTCTCAACGCACAAAGAAAGAAGAAGTATCCTGACAAATAGTGCGGCCGTCGTTTAAAAGGAAAGATACCCAATACAAGTACAGCGTTTTGGGGCAACAAAAGGAGCATTGTTAATCGATATAATCGACGTATCCAGGAACTACCAACTGAAAACCGAGGTTTATCCGCCAAAGAAATAAGAAATGTCATGCGTCAAGAAGGAGTGCAAATATCCACGCGTACAGTACGTAGACGATTGTACGAAGTTAGATTAAAATGCAGACTCCCCCTGAAAATGCCAAGATTAACACCGATTATGAAGCGAATACGTTATGAAGGGAAAACATCACCAACATTACACAATTGAAAATTGGCGAAAGGTAAAACAAAATAACTTGAATGAATATGTAAATTAAGCAAAAGGAAATGTTTTGCCCGAACAAAGTTTTCAGTAAAGATCGTATTTAGTGATGAGTCAAAGCTAGAAGCTATTACCAAAAGAAATCAACTATTAGACGATGTCAATTTGAACGGTTTGGTGAAGCTACTGTACTAAAAATGGTGAAACACCCTCAGCCAGTTATGGTATGGTCCTGTATATCAGTCGAGGCTCTTGGACCACTGTATTTTTGCTAAGGCACCATGAATCAACACCAATGTAAGGGTGTACTGGGGGATGTTTTGATGCCATACATCAATGATTTAGATCTGAATGGAAGCCCTTACATATTCATGCACGATAAGGCGCCGGGATCAACATGGCCAAATCCATCTTAAGTGTTTTGGAAACGCACGCTCTGTCAGTGTAACCTTGGCCTCAATGCAATTGAGAACGTGTGGAGTGTTCTAAAATCACGCGTGTATTCGAAACAAAACGCTACAAAAGAACAATTGGCAAGAAATATTGAGGATGTGTGGAAAAATGACGCTACAATTAGACATATCATTAACGCTTGCACAGGCAGTATGCCAAAAGGAATAGGAACAATTATAAAAACCAAAGCAGGCATTACAAAATATTAGTTATATAGTTGTGAGGATGTTCATAAACAGTTGCGAATAAACTTGTACTTATACAATATGTTTTTCATTATATATTTTAACAAAATCGCTATTTTAGCAAGTGGCGCTAATAAATTGGACAGGGACTGTAGATAACTTTGTGGCTATTAAATTTTAAAAGAGAGTATAGAATTGTGTGACGTAAAATCACTATCTAGAAAATGAATTAGAACACTGTGGTTGATATGGAGTATAAACAAAATGCCGTGGATTATTGAAAGAGACACCGGCTCTCAACGGTGCAAAAAGAAATTAAATCGTCACAACTGTATTGTTGGATACAGGAAACAGGATCGCAAAAAGATAACTAACGGATATTTTCCAATTTGTGCTAGAAACATGTTCAGAATATACCACTATTAACACTACAATACATAAATATATAAAACTGGGAACTTGAAGCCAATGGAGATATTAAACCAGAAAACTTCATGGCTTTGAGAACGTAGTCATTAAATTTTGAAAGAGCGCCTGGAATTTTATCGCGTAAAATTACTACACCACATTACTTAAATCGGCCATGCATATGGTACAGATACCATGCAATTACAATGCTGAAAATGCATGATGCAACGTGGATGAAAGAGGTTGCAATTTAGAATTACATGCTGGGTGTTCATTAGCTTTCGAAAGCATAAAGAAAATTGAGCAACTACCCATATCTACAGCATTCCGACAGTAATATCTGCATCAAGTAAACCTGTATCTATTACTTGTAGTTCTAAAAGAATGCATTGGCAAATTTGACCCCCAGATACGGCAAACTGCATTTCGGCCTGGAAACGTTGTTGCAGAGCGATCAGGTTTAGGGAAACTAATAACGGACTTACTTATGGTTGATTCGTTAACATTTGTTTACGTAACACAGGGCCAAAACGCGTTATACTTTTAAATTCGTGGGCAGGACACTGAGCAAAATTTTTGAAACTAAAACCCCGAAAAACATTTCCAAGCACCAATACCAACGAAAACTACATTGGATGTATATGGATTCTGGATATGGAAAGGATACATAAGACGATTTTCTGTTTTAGTTCTTATATCTAATTTGTCATTTATTGGTTGCTCTTAGTGTGACAATTTTTATTGCTTTAATCACACTTTTATTGACTTTCCTTATAATTAATAGATGAGGCACAGATCTAATGTCCTGCAATAAAATTGACCAGGTTATTTTGATAAGATATATGTATTTACAGTTCTAGTGTATTAGGACAATAAATATTACAATGACTAAAGAGTATTGTTTTTCATGTTTTCGATGTTTACGCACACCTCATTAAATAAGCTATAATATATATATATATATATATATATATATATATATATATATATATATATATATATATTAGAATATCTTAGTTATAGTACTGGCCAACAAAATTCTTTCTGCAGACTAAGATCTGACACTTGTTTTTAACTAATATAGATACGCTAACGACAAATATGAAACCCATTTTTCCCTATCACATTATGTTTCTTTTTTCTGCATTTCTTGTTTCCCGATGTCAAAATTTTTGAAAATCTTTAACTAAATGCAGCAAATTTTTAATTGTTCAAATAGTTGTAAGAATATTGCAAGTGGACCTTTAGTCGACAGATAAAATGTAATATCTCCCCCTCTTCATATCAAATAGGGTCTTATGAAGCAATGTGTTAAAGCTTTAGATTTTCAAGTGGACTCTTCAAGTACATATGCTAAAAGTTTCCACGAGTAGTTTACGACAAAATTAAAGCTAGGCTATTTGATAAACCTCAAATTAGAGCTTCATCAACTCTTTGAACGAAGTAGAGAATAAAGCCAGGACTTCATTAACAATGAACTAATTTCTTAGAAACAAAAGAGCTTCCATTTACAAAGATCTGGCGAAATTAATGCTTCAACTGCAATTCAAGTAATACCATCTGTATATTGGGACAAACCACAATTATCTAATTAATCTTAACAGTTGTTGTTCAGAGGCTTTCTTTACATATTACATATTTTTTTATATTAGGCCAATTTGGACTTCAAGAGCGCATGAGACATACACATACAGCAGTGCAAGCAATACCAGCTCTATACTAGAACAAGACACAATTATCCAGTATGAATCGAAGATCATTTAGATAAATTACAGACAAAGCAGGGTCCAGGATAGACCCTTCAGGAAGTCCTCCTACACTGTGTGACGGCATTAAAAGATACATTTTTATTACTTGATTGCGCGTACTTTCAGTTTTTTGAAACATCTTCAAATCAGATTTCATTGCTCCTCATTTTAAAGTCCGTTTATAATAACTTTACATTAAAAGGCAGTATACTAATACACATATTTTTTTATTTTTATTTATATTACATACAAGTTACAAAGTAATAATACAACCTGATTGTTTATATCTAATCCACTTTCTCTGTAACTAAATGTAAAAAAATAAGTATTTACCTGAGGTTATAGAAATTTTACTTACTGCATAATACTAAATATTAGGATCGATTGGTTGGGGTATAATACTAAAGATCCAGTTAATGTAGCAAGAGACTCTTGTATAAACATCGGGTATCCCGTTTGCGCAAGCATTACCCCAGGAAACTATTCCAATCTGTTTTCCATCAGCAACCAACGGACTGCCGGAATCTCCATTGCAAACGCCTTCACCAGCAATTGTTAAGGTGCATATTTCGCAATCACCGACTGGTACGCTGCCCCAACGCTGTCGACACTCGCTGTTAAGCAATGTCCTCAAGTAAATGTATTGAAGCCGATCGGGAATGGGACCTCCAGCATACAATCTACCCCATCCTGAAGCTACACAATCTATTTCTTCTATATTCCACGTATTCAATGGAATCGCACTCACGGAAACAGAAATGAAATTGAATTGTCCATCTATCTCGATGATGGCGATGTCGTTTTTAATAGTGGAAGGGTTCCAATTTGGATGGACGGTGATATTCGCGACATTGTACTGTCCACCACCGGTGCTCAAATATAGATGACCAGCGACAACTTGTATATTTTGCTTGTTGTACCTTAAATTGTTGATCTTAAAAAGTAAATAGGTTTATAGAAGATTTGTTTGATTGAAGGGACTTACCCGCTAACGCAATGAGCTGCTGTTAGTACCCATCTGTCTCCAATAATTGAACCACCGCAATTATGGTTTCGGTTGTATCTTATCGAGACCTGGTAAGGGAATTGGCTCTTGGTAGCGTTATAACCTCCAACTATCCTTTGGTTCATCTCAGCAACTTTTGGATGAATAAACCCTATAAAACGAATCGTCTAACTATATTGCTTCATTATTCGGTGTTTTTTTAAAGACTTACCATAAATGGGCAAAGCTACACAGGCTATCACGATCACTACTTTCATTTTGGCTGTCTAGCTTTTCGACTGATTCTACAATTTCTTTCATTGGCTTTATATATAGGTGTTGATAATCTTTTTATGGTTCAGGATGACCGATAGTTCAAAATAATCGTTAAACTTTTGTTTTGTTGTATTATACCGTTTCTTAATTGTGCGAAAAAACAAACTAATTAAAAGATGTATCTCATCTTAGATGTTGTGACGGGATTATGGTACATTGTTCTTTGTTTTAGATAATGCAAAAATAGGCCAACAAATTTTCAGACTGTATGACGTTACTTATATACCAAAGCAATTTAAAAAATTATTTTGAAGAAAAAAACAGAAAATTATATATGACTATATTGGATTACCAGCTTTCTCTGTAGAACACCCTGAATATTCAAATGTCTTCCATCAATTCAATATTCCTTATAATCAAAGTCCATTATTATATTAAACGTTCTTTTAAGTTGATTAGGTTTTAGAGGATGGCCTTCGAAATGGTTTCAAAATTTTGATTTTTTTTATAATTTTTTAAATTCTAATATTATTGTAATTTTCTTTCCAAAACTTGATGATTTCTCGTTTAAAAACATACATGGAGAACGAAGAGTTATATATAGTTGATATAAAAATTATTTTACTTTTTCCCTAAACCTGGAGTATTATGTATTTTATTATAGCCCTATACAATATATAATTGAATATTCAAAATTCAGATTTTAATTAAACTCGGTGGAAATATACTCAGAGCATTTTTTATGCGACGAAACTCTTTGAACCCACTTTGAAAGAGAGATTACTAACTATGTACAAAAGTAACTTAAACCCTTAATGCATACTTTTTTTTTGAAAAAATTGGCAAAAGAATCATTTTTTATTTAAGAAAAAATATTTTACAATATCGTATTTTCAAAAAAAAAATAAACGAAGATATAAAATTAATCGAAACTTTCATTTTAATTATGGATTTTGATCCACATTGTAGAAAAGAAACGAATATAATTTTGCACGTACATTGACTTTTCTTATCTTTCTTTCTGGTTTCAAAAAGACATATCTTTATCATTAAAAATATTTATTTATACTTTTTCAACAGAAATAAAATAATAGTAGTTATTTTTATAAAAAATTTCTTTTGTGTGATATATTTCTAAGTAAGGTGCAGGACCTAACCCAACACTGCGAGTATTCCACACATAATTTCTTTTCCGTTTTCTTTTGCTATCCCTTTTAGCACAACACATAGCGCAGTATTTTGTGGAACTTCTTTTCTTGGTGTTGATGGAATAAAACTAGGAAAATAACGTTCCGTTAGTCATAGAATTCCAGAAGATTGTACCTGATTTTTTTATGTTTTCATCAATCACTACAATAGCTTTGTACAGGACTTTCTACTAGCTTTCTGAAGTCCAAATTTCTTTCACCTCCTAATCCTTTTGATACCAAACATATGCGTTCCAAATGCTGATGTTTAACAAATGAAAGCATGTTTTTTATAATATTTTTCCTGTCTTCTTAATGGGATGGTCACGTAAATGTTGATCTAGACGATCAACACCCATTACTTTATAGCTTACAATCCTATATAAATGGTAAATATCAATAAAACATTTTTTTCTTAGCTTTCGTATTGTTATTTTGAATCTTCGATTATATTTGAATATGAAAATCACAGCATATTCAAGGGGCATTTTTTTATCCACGGAAGTTCACCTTGAAGGGGTGAAACTCCCCCCAGAAAATTGATTAATTTACAATTTTTTTCTATACAATTCTCAAACTATAGGAGATAATGGCAATACTTAAATGTAAGGGTTACTTGATATCGGAAGTTTCTTCATAACACGGTATTGCCGAATATCCAAAAGGCTGCATTTAAACGTAACACTTATGTGATGGCATATTTACAATGATACGGAAACAAATTTTAGACAAAAGTTGTTTACTATGTAAATCTTCTATCGTATATAGATTGCCAGCTATGAAGAGAGCTTTGGAAGTAAATAACACTAAACAAGACACGAAGTGCACTGGTACTAATTGCAAGAAGCAGTTGCGAGATATATAAGATGTTGCATTTAAATTCATTTTTAAACCGCAGCTGTATTTGTACTAGTATGGAGACACGTTTTAAATAAGAATTGTTTATACGTTAAATATGCTTGGAGTTTTATCTCTCCAGATTTAAGTAATACATGCTCTTCTAAATCTTGATCGCTATTGAGATTGATTGTAATCAAAGTATTCTAATATGACTTTCCAAATGAAAAGTGTTGCAAGTATAGTATTTTTTATTAGCTTATTTGAGTAGGTGTGTGTAGACGTCGAAAACATGGAAAATAATGCTCTTTAGTCCTTGTAATATGAAAAATAGAAAACTATAAATAAACTTGTTTAAATTGACTTCATTTCCGAATTTTTGTTTTGTTACCAACTTGTCCATACTGAGCCAATATCTTTCGATATGTTTGGATACTAGTGAAGAAGTTGATGCCGTATATACGGACTTCTCCAAAGCCTCTGATCGTATTGATCGTGGAGTATTGTTGGATAAACTTGAAGCCGTTGGGACTGCTGCACCTCTAACATCACTCTTTCAGACGTACTAGTTAAGTAGAAAACCGTATGTGTTCTAATGGCTATCAATCAGATTTCTTTCTACCTACCTCGGGAGTCCATCAGGTATGCAATGTAGGCCTTTTACTCTTTCTATTGTACATTAATGATCATGGTAATGTCTTGTTTCGCGATTTCAAGATTCTTGAAAATTGTTAACTAAATTCAGCAAATTTTTAATGACCCAAATAATTGTAAGAATATTGTAAGTGAACCGTTAGTCGTCAGATAAAAAGTAACTTCTCCACCTTTTCAAATAAAATTGGGTTTTATAAAGCAATATGTTAAAGCTCTAAATATGCAAGGCAATTGTTGCAAGTACATATGTCAAAAGTTTCCACGACTAAGTTACGAAGACATTAAAGCTGATGGGCCTCAAATTAGGACTTTAATGACAGTCCCAAATTTCATTAACTCTATCAATGAAGCTGAGAAAGAAGCGTGGATCATTCATTATGGTCGCGAACATGTTTTTTGAATGATAATTAAAATTTACTTGTACCTTCAACGTTAAATTTAATTAATTTGTTGTTTGTGAAATTTTTAAATTATTAAACCTCCGATAGGATTTGAATCGACAGCTCCCGTTTGCTATACGGGTGTATTAAGCTATTACACCACGGAACCGTCTGAACAAATCGCTATTTAAATCACCATTTATGTTGTTAAATTTCAATTGGCAAATTTTTATGCCTGGGTGTTATAGTGGCTGTGAAATGTTTAATTATTTAAAAATTTTGCGAACAATTAATTAATTAAATTTAACGTTGGAGGAACAAGGAAATTTCAATTATCATTGAAAAAAAACCCACGGAAAATTATTCTAAATGATTCATTTTTTTTTTGAAACAAAAAACCTCTAATTACAAAGATCTAGTGAAATCAATGCTTCAAAAATTTCACCGCATAGCATAAAGCTTCATTTCCTTCATAACACATGGGCTGGAAAGTCCCGGGCCTAATAAAGAAAACACGTTTTTTTTGGTTCAAAATTAGCTTTATTCATCAACGTAATCTCCATCAAGAGCAACGCAATCATTCCAGCACCGCTCTAACATTTCAATACCACTTTTGTAGAACGATTTATCTTTTGCCTCAAAATAGGCCTCAGTTTCAGCGATAACCTCTTCATTCGTGCGAAATTTCTTACCGGCGAGCATTTCTTTGAGGTCTGCGAACAGCTAGTAGTCACTGGGAGCCAAATCTGGCGAATATGGTGGATGTGGGAGCAATTCGAAGTTCAATTCATGTAGTTTTGCCATTGTTTTGATTGACTTGTGACACGGTGCGTTGTCTTGATGAAACAACATTTTTTCTTTGTCATATGCGATCGTTTCTTTGCAATTTCGGCCTTCAAACGCTCCAATAACGCTATATAATATTCACTGTTGATGGTATTTTCTTTCTCAAGATCGTCGATGAATATTACACCACGCACATCCCAAAATACCGAGGCCATAACCTTTCCAGCCGATTGTTGTGTTGCGGGACGAGGTCCACCAGTTGCTGTCCACTCAGATGACGATCGTTTTGATTCCGGAGTGAAGTAATGGATCCATGTTTCATCCATTGTCACATATCGACGCAAAAATTCCGGTTTGTTACGTTTAAACATGGCCAAACGCTGCTCAGAATCATCAACACGTTCTTGTTTTTGGTCAACAGTGAGCAAACGCGGCACCCGCTTTGAACAGAGCTTTCTCATAGTCAAATGCTCATGCAATATAAAGCCAATACGTTCTTTTGATATCTTTACGATGTCAGCTAACTCACGCAACTTCACTTTTCGATCATTCAAAACGATTTTGTGGATTTTTTTGATGTTTTCTGGTGTTACCGCCTCACTTGGATGTCCACTGCGTTCTGCATCATCGGTGTCTCTACGACCACGTTTGAAGTCAGCAAACCAACGTTTTATTGTTGTTTCTGATGGAGCGGAGTCCCCATAACACTTTTCAAGCCATTGCTTCGCTTGAACGGTATTTTTTCCCATCAAGAAGGAGTGTAAAATTAAAACACGAAATTGTTTTTGATCCTTTGTTTTGAAAATAAGAAAAGTAGCGTGACTGTTAGCACAACTCACAAACTAATTAATAGAATATCATGAAATTTTAACAGCTGTCTTTTGAAGGTTAGTACTAACTGAGAGAAAGGTGACTGCAATAAAACTAGCGTCATCTATGTGTTAGGCCCGGGACTTTTCGGCCCATGTGTTAGTCATCTTGATAGGTTTCCCGAAAATTTAGGTGCTGAAAGCAATGAACAAGGCGAGAGGTTTCATCAAGATTAAAAAACCATGGAAACTCGGTGCCAAGGAAGATAGGATCTTTATATGATGGGAGACTACTGTTGGAGTATTCAAAGCGACTGCCAAACCAAAATTCTGTGGTGGAAAATCTCAGGCTAGTTAATTTCTTTAAATGAGCTCTTTCATCTAAAATTTTGATCTATTTGTTTTTAAATTAAAAGATGATGTTTTCTAATTAAAATAACCAAATGTAAACTTGAAAAGATAAATGTATTGACAAATTAATAAATATATACCGCTTTTTACAAAAACATATGTTTTTTTACAGAAAACCTAAGGCAATCCCTGTCTAGCTAATCTTTAAATATTCTAATTAATATGCGAAAAAAAAATGAGAGCAATAGATACAAATAATTTTGAAGAACTTACGAAGAAACGACGTCTTTAATCTTTGAAATCGTACTCATTCGCGAGTGATTTCTCGCCTTTAAGATGGACTCGTCTTCGGCTTCCAAAGTATGTGTCCAAATTTTATTTGTAGCATCAGCAGATACACTTTATGAACGGATATAAACGAAGATTTTATTAAAATTATAGAGTTATATAAGAATATAACTAATTATTCTCAGGAGAAACGATGCCAATATGTCTCTTTGACACGATGTTTTTTTGTTTCTTGTTTTATATCCATAGCAACGCATTTGTTTGCCTATATGGTAGGCCACACAGTACACACATACTTGATATGAGTAAGATTATAAAGGTAAATGCTGCCAGTCGTGCCATTCTTCCGTCGTACGAGAAATTTTGAAGATTATAATTATAATTTCGTAATAGTGTATATTTATTCAATATGATTGAAATGTGTGAGTACAGTATATTAAACGTCTTTTAAGAATGAAATTTGGAAATATTTATTTATGTAAGAAATATGTTTACGACAAGCGATATATATATAATAAACAATAGTAAAGTTTACGTCTCCTCTGCAAGTGCTGTTGAAGGGACTCTTTTTTTTTAACCAGAAATTTGTGAATAATAAGTTAATAAAGAATACCCAAAGTAGATATCTTTAGAAAGAAACCTGTACAGATTGAATACCTGTGCTAAAAATTCATAAAGAGGCAGTACTGACGGAACTTTGCCTCCAACTTATAATATCAACCATAATAAAGAATAACGGCGCGCACCAAACAGTGCCGAGAAAATATCTGGAATAGGCAAACTAGTAAAATTTAGAAAAATTCATTGATAATTAATAAACAATATTTCATATCATTACAATATACAGCAGAAAGTGCAGCAAACGGAAATGTATTCCCCGATTGCTGTTTGTGTTTTTTAAGTATAATTTTTTAATAATTATTAAAATAAATACTTTTACAATACTCGTGACTAATACTGTATTCAAATAAATTATTAAAATTTTATACTTTGTTTATACCTTATCAGTTATTAAGTAACAACTTAGCCGCATTAGTGGTTCTTCAAAGAGTAGAGTATGGAATAGAAGTACATTTTGACATGATACGCAAAAACTAATATGATTTTCAGATTCAGCACACCAAAATTAGTAAAAAACAGGTTTCATATAGAAGTCAGCAAGAATTGTGTTGGACAGTGTAATTTAATCAATGGGCATAGTGATTGTGATTTACACGAACCCGTTGTACTTACCTTTGGATTAAGCTGCAAAGAGATACAACTCCAAGTAGTTTTGATGGATAAACAATTTTAATTGAAAGCATTTTCCTATCATCCAGATTATCACGGAAAATACGTCAAGCTTGATCAACATTGGTTATAGTATCGAGAACGGACCAATCCGTTGCGTGGGAAATACTGTAAGGTAGGGAGAAGTTGGCTTTTTTAAAATTATATGTATTTGAACTGCGATTCATAGTAAATGATTATCAAGGAGTCTGAGGTAATTCACAATCACAAGAAAGAACGGCTTAAGGAAGGTCAGAGGTCGCACCACTAAGAAAATCCAAAAATACTAGACCTAGTAATCGTACATTAATATTAAGTATAGTGTTAAACTATTGTAAATTATTGAACCCCTTAAAGCTATTAAGTGCAGTCGATAGGGTGGCTATACTATTTATAGCAAAGAAATGCTCAATACTATCCTGTAGCATACAGTCATGCACCCTTAGAGTATCTGAAAAGCACTGAAAGTTTTCTACACATATATTTGAAGGGATCTATACCACAATTACAGAAAATACGATACCATCAGAATTTAATATCTTCGCTCCAACTTTGTCAATACCAGGAGTAGTGCATGAGACAGCAGAAAGGTCCAGGCGCTGGGACTGGATTTGAGTCCCAATACCTAATAAAAGTCGACCTCCCTCGCATAATCCTGTTGCACATGAATTCCCATCTTGACGAAGTACCTAAAATCACCACGAAACAATTCTCTACTTGCTACATCCTCTTTCAGCCTTGTTTCAGTAAGGGCGGCAATATCGCAGTCACCGATACAGAGTTGTAAAATTCACTAATCTTAAAACGAAGTCCATGAACGTTCTAATACTTAGAACTGATAGAAATAAGACTCGGTGAAGCATCTAGTTTAGATGATTTTTGGGGAGCCAACAAAATAACATATTCTTAGATTACTCAGCCGATCTCTCTTTCTTTCGAGTTTAAGCTTTTGTGCAGTTGCAATTGACTAAGAGTTCTATCATAACTCAAGCGAACAGATTCGTAAATCGTTCAATCCTCCAAAATGACGGATAGTTTTGTGAAGATTCATTATTTAATAATAATTTTATAGGACGAAGGCGAGTATTTAACCGATTAGAACGTCCTAATCGTGCAACTTCTAACTTCTTGGTGGCGAAGAAGGGTTCGCTGAGATCAAAATCTCATCAACGTTAATACTCTCTTTCTCAACTCTTATTATTTATAAGAAATTATTTCTTCGAAACTGTTGACCCATAACTCCTTAGACAACATCTTTGAAGCCGGAAAAGGACTGAGTATGGAATTGCTGTGTATTTGCGGCAGTTGTTAAAGCATCAAGATTGACAAGAAGATGCGGAACTCAAAGAAAATAATTTCAATCTTATGCGAGATTTGGCATGGAGGAAATTATATAATTTAGGCGAATAAAGATTAGGAACAGTTTACAAATTTCTAATTCCGTATAAAGTAGAATAAAGTTAACTGTTCAAAATCCTACAGCGTTCATCCCATATTAAACTAGAATGTTACGATAACCCTAAACAGTTAGTGGTTTGTTGTTCAGAGACTTTCTTTTACATATTACATATTTTTTTATATTAGGTCAATTAGGACTTGAAGAGCACATGAGACATATAGATACTGCAGTGCAAGCAATACCACCTCTATACTAGAACAAGACACAATTATCCAGTATGAATCGAAGGTCATTTAGATAAATTACAGACAAAGCAGGGTCCAGGATAGACCCTTAAGGAAGTCCTTCTACACTGTGTGACGGTACTAAAAGATACATACTTGATTTTGCGTACTTTCAGTTTTTTGAAACATCTTCAAATCAGATTTCATTGCTCCTCATTTTAAACTCCGTTTATAATAATTTTACATTAAAAGTCAGTTTACTAATACACATATTTTTTTATTTTTATTTATATTACATAAAGGTTACAAAGCAATAATACAACCTGATTGTTTATATCTAATCCATTTCTTCTGTAACTAAATGTAAAAAAATAAGTATCCTACATTAACCTGAGCTTATAAAAATTTTGCTTACTGCATAATACTAAATACTAAAAGCAAATTATTCGGTTATAATATCTAAGATCCAGTTAATATAACAAGAGATTCTTGTATAAACATCCGGTATCCCGTTCGCGCAAGCATTGCCCCAGGAAACTATCCCGATTTGTTTTCCATTGATAACCAATGGACTGCCAGAGTCTCCATTGCAAACGCCTTCGCCAGCAACGGTTAACGTGCATATTTCGCAATCACCGACAGGTACACTGCCCCAACGTTGTTGACACTCGGTGTTAAGCAATGTCCTCAAGTTGATGTATTGAAGTTGATTCGGAATGGGACCTCCGGCATACAATCTACCCCATCCTGAAGCTACACAATCTTTTTCTTCTATATAATGCGATTTCAATGGAATAGACCGCACGGAATCGGTGCAACCAAATTCTCCATCTATCTCGATGATGGCGAGATCGTTTTTGATAGCCGAAGGGTTCCAGTTGGGATGGACGATGATATTCGCAACATTGTATTGTGTACCACCGGTGCTCAAGTATATAGATCCAACGACAACTTTTAAATATTGTTTATTGTACCTTAAATGTTGATATTAAAAAGCAAATAGCTTTACGGAAAATGTGTTTGATTGAAAGAACTTACCCGCTAACGCAGTGACCTGCTGTTAAAACCCATTTGTCACCAATAATTGAACCACCGCAGTTATGATTTCCGTTGTATCTTAACGAGATCTGGTAAGGGAATTGGTTCTCGGTAGCGTTATAACCTCCAACTACTCTTTGGTTCATTTCAGCAACCTTTGGATGAATCAACCCTATAAAACAAATAGTGTAACTACATGAATTCATTATTTGGTGCTTTTATAAAGACTTACCAAAAATGGGCAAAGCTACACAGGCTATCACGATCAATACTTTCATTTTGACTGTCTGCCTTTTCGACTGATTCTGCAATTCCTTTCGTTGGCTTTATATATCGGCATTGATAATCCTTTTATGGTTTGTTGTTGTATTGCATGTCTGTTGTTTCTTAATTGTGCTAGAAAAACAAGCGAATCAGAAAATTTATCTCATATTAGATGTTGTGATGAGATTATGATACAATGCTGTTTGTCTTGAATAGATAATGATAAAACGTGTATGATGTTACTTATCCTCAAACAATTTAAAGAATTTTTTTAAAGTGTTAAGGCTAATCAGATTTCGCAGTAGAATACTTTGTTTTCTTTAAATATCTTTCCTCAATCCAGCTTTCCCAGCATTTCCTACAATTAAATTTCATTATTATACTAAAAGTTCTTTTAAGTCGATTATTTTTTAGAGGATAGTCATCGTTACTAAATTTTCTTTACATTTAATTAAAAGAAGAAAAGTTTCTTTACATTATTGTATTTTTTTTTAAACGGAATACTTTCTTCAAAACTTGATAGCTCCTCGCCTGAAAGTATGTGTATATGTACATTGGAAGTGAGAAGGATATTGTAGTTGTTATTAAAATTTAAAAATTTTTTCCTTATACCCGATCTATTGATTTATTTTATTATTAGATTTGAAAAACAAAATAAAATTGAGCATGCATAGAAAGGTTCCTTTATGTTGAATTTGGATTTTGATTAAACTCGGTGGAAACATACACAGAACGTTCCTTATCTGTCGAAACTCTCTTTAAAGAGGACAACACAAAGTTGTGCCATATTTAAGGGCTGTTTGAAATATGCTATCCTATGTATTGGAAGGCTCTGCATAATATTAATAATTGTTTATTAAACCAACACAAAAAGCATTTCATTTACAGGGTTCTAACGATAACTAGTTAATTAGCATTTACTGCATAAATTAATTGATAACGCCATCTCTTTAGAATCATATGAAACTTCAACAGGGATGTAGATTATATGCAGACGTGTAACGGAAATATTTTATCGGCAAAAATTCAGTTCGAATGGGTGAAATTCCCCTCCAAAGATTGATTAATTTGTTTCATTATAAATCTCGAACGGTAAGAGTTGGAGATACTGTTTAAACATAAGGCTTTCTTGATATCCTAATTTTCTTTACGATACAGTATTTTAGATAAAAGTTGTTTGGTGTTTAAACCTATTCAAAATCGTGGAGTACTATTAAAATCGGAAGAAACTTGCGTAGACACAAATTTGCGCACTAAAAAGAGATAGCTTTACGAAATCGAGTGAAACAGATATACATTTGTCTTGTAAAGGTCTACCTACAAATGTCGACTGTCGATCAGTTGTTCATCTCTTAGCGTGCGGTATTGAATGAGTTATTTTCTAAGATATTATTTTTATATTGTATTCTGCAATGCTTGAAAATAATTGTTTTAACGATATAGCGTGTTGCATAGGTCCCGCTGTATCTATATCGTTTTTTTTTAGAATTTCGTGTTTATAATCATATAAAATAATTTTATTAGATTGTTGGTTAGAATGCCAGGAGTCGCAAGGAATGTGGGATGTAGGAGCATCCTAAGCAAAAGAATGATTATTCCTGAACATTCTCGTAAAATAATCTTTAATGTTTACAATTACTTTAAGAGAAACGATCCAGGGGTAAATGTCTACAAGTTTATGTTTTTTTAAAATGAGATTATTGTTTTGTAGGCAATTTTGTAGATGCTGTTATTATTATCCGATAAGGACATGACATGAGAGGGGAGAAAATAATTCCGTCCTTTCAATAGGTGCTCCTAAATTATCTCCAAAGTCGACAGTTGATACTTGTTACACGTAGGGTATATGTCTATCGACATATTGTGAACATTGAGAAGAAACTATTAATAAGCAACACAAAATTGATAATTACTCCGATTTTATTAATTTAGAAGAGGATGCTAATGAGTCATCAGTAGAGACCGGATTATATGCAAAGTGCATATATTTTATTTTATTTATTTATTATATTTTACGTCTAAATGTAGATGTATTACACTGATTAATGTTAACTAGGGGTAATTAACTTTAATCAGTGTAAGACAGCTACGAATAGGCGGAAAATATAATAAATAAATAGAATAAAATATATGCACTTTGCATATAATTCGGTCTCTAGTCACCAGTATCGTCTCAGATATCATAATCAACAATGATGATGATGATGATATCTTCCAATTTTCATCGGATGAACAAAATAACTAATTCAGCAATAAAGAAAATGTGAAGCTGATAATTTTCTGCATTTTGACATTACATTGTAATAACAAATTATAAATATTACCGTTTTCATACTCATTTACTACTATTTAGTGTTTGCATTACTTCTTCCATATAAAGTAGATATGATCTTGCTATACAGAATGTAAAACTTTTTGCACGATTAACAGTGCTAGTAGACTTATTTCTATAAAGACTGTTAGCAAAAAGACTTAGGATGGAATACAATCTACATTTTCCACTTCCAAAATATTTAGTCAGTATAAAAGGATACCGCCTATGGGAGCAATGCTTCTTTCCAATTTTTTTGGATTTTTATGTTTTTATGTCACAAGTTAAATGTATAATAGTTTCCAAGATGTTACATATAAAATTATTCCATATTACAATTATAGAATAGATATGAATCTAAATTATACAATAAAAGTGGTGTGCATCATTTTTAGTAAGGTTATGTATATAGAGTTGAATTTAGACATGTCTGTATCCAATATTTTTAGAACGGTCTTTACATTCTCATGTCACGTGTTTCGCGCAGATTGGTTTCTTCCGATTTCCATCGTTCAATCGATTCTAATAACCTAATGGTACTTATTAGAAGAAATAATTGCGAATTATACAGGGTGTTGCATTTTTTAACTATAGCCATATTTGTAATAATACAGGGTGGCGCAGGGGAACGGGAAATTTTGAACGTTACAGTTGTCAGCACTGTAGAGCCGGCAGTTGTTCGTAACGTCGCGCAACTGTTATGAAAACAATGCCATTTAGTAATCATGGATCGTTGGACTGGTGCGGAACGTGCAGTAGCTGTGAGAGCGTTTTATAAAAATGGTGATAGTGCGACTACCGCGCAGAGAATATTTCGACAGCATTACCAGCTTAGACGTCATGGACGTGTCCCATCTGCGCATGCGATTACAACGTGGGTGCGTAATTTTGAAGAAACAGGATCTGTCTTGAAAAAGAAAGCTCCAGGTGGCATTCGAACGGTACGTACCCCAGAGAACATTGAGGCTATTATAGCTACAATCGAGAGAAGTCCTCGCCGCTCCGTTCGACAGCATGCATCTACGCTAGGGATTAAGCGACGAAGCTTACAAAGAATACTGCACGAATTACATTTTCATCCCTATAAGTTGCAGATTGTGCAACAATTACATGAACGAGACCCAGCGTCACGTATGGAGTTTAGTAGGTAGATATTGGCTAAAATTAACGAGGACGCGAATTTGGTTGATAACATGTGGATATCAGACGAAGCCCATTTCCACCTGAACGGTTTCGTAAACAAACAGAATTCTCGTTATTGGGCCCAGGACAATCCTTGTGAGTTACACCAGCGACCACTACATAGCGACAAGGTCACAATATGGTGTGCTGTATCATGTCATGGTGTATCGGCCCTTATTTTTTTGCACGTGAGGATGGTAGTGCAGCGACAGTAACATCCGCTCGATATGTTGAAATGCTTCAAACATTCTTTACACTGAGACTGTATGAGCTTAATCTTAACAAGGAAAACATGTAGTTTCAGCAGGAGGGAGCCACGTCACACACTGCTCGACATTCGATGGCAGCAGTTCATCAATTGTTTGGAAGACGCATTATTTCACGTAACGGTGACATTAAATGGCCTGCGAGATCCCCTGATCTTAGTGTGTGCGACTTCTTCCTGTGGGGTATCTTAAAGGCAAGGTGTACTGTACACGACCTGCAACAACCCATGAACTGAAGGAGAACATTCAACAAGAAATCACTGCCATTTCCCAAGATTTGCTACACCGCGCATTCCAGAGTTTTCATAACAGGCTGTTAGAGTGGGAGGACAACTTTCCGATGCCATCTTTAAAAAGTAAAGAGACACTTTTGGACATTTTGATTGTAAAAACATAAATGGCATGCTGCACTTTCGTTAATAAATTACTAGTTTTATGAATTTATTCGTGGAAATGACGTTATTTCAAAATGTTCCGTTCCCCTGCGCCACTCTGTATAAAAGATGTTAAATAAAGATTGTTTATCCTTTAAATACGCTTGGAGTTGTGTCTCCTTGCGAGGTGTTCCAGGGGTAAGTAATACGGGCTTCTTTAAATTTTAATTACCATTCTGATTGATTGTAATAAAGATATTTTAATATGATTCTGCGTATAAAAGGTGTTGCAAGTATAAATTTTTTATTAGCTTATTTGATAAGGTATTTGTAGACATCGAAAACATGGAAGATAATTCTAATTAGTTTTAGTAATATAAAAAAAACATGTTTTGCATAAGTAAACCTATTTAAATTGCCTCATTCTATGTATTTTCTTTTTTCTTTATATCTCCTTGTAAAATTATACAAGTAAAATTTTATCACACAGATATATTTGCATCTATGTTCATATGTATGTGGTTAAATGTTTTCGTTGATATGTAAATGATCAAAACAAGTTTTTAATTTTACCTGTTAATAGAACAATTGGAACGAAAGTACAGCAAACTTTATTTCTGTCCGTAAACTTTGTTGTTAAACCATCAAGTTTAGGGAAACTAATAATCGACTTATTTCATGAATGGTTTGTCACTCGGCCAAAAAGTATTATACTTTTAGATTTGTAAACGGAGTAGTCTCGAATCTTTGAAAGTAAAAGTTGTCTTTGAAAAATATGTTGAAGTATTTACAATACCAAAGTAAACTAGCAGTCTAGTTTAACCACTGGACAGGTCTAGGGAAAGTCCTGGTTCTTATACCTAATTATGAAGGTGAAACTACATTTACGAAATATTATCAGAAACGTAAAATCCTTGATACATTGTCGTCGCTGAAATGTAT
Organism: Trypoxylus dichotomus; assembly: GCA_023509865.1. NCBI lineage: Eukaryota > Metazoa > Arthropoda > Insecta > Coleoptera > Scarabaeidae > Trypoxylus > Trypoxylus dichotomus. The sequence goes on from CM042081.1 coordinate 29,950,240, forward strand.
TAACCTATTTGGGTATACAGTGAAATTATCCTTCGCGGACAGCCCTCTTAGACGGACACCTCCCTTAAATGGACAGTTTCTCATGGTCCCGATCTGCTCTCATATGGTTTCCATTGTATTAACTCTTTCTTGGACGGACATTCTCTTCAACGGACGCGGACACGAGAAAATGTTCTCTTAACTGGACAAAAAATAAAATAAAAAGAAACGCCTTATCTTATTTTTACATCGAGAGTATCGCTATTGCATTTGTCAATCGCACCGCGCGCCAATTTCGCTGGGATTTTCCCAAGTAAACCGGAGATTTACCGACTTTAATCTTTCGGTACAAACGCAGCCTATGTCGTGCATTTCTGTCTGGCGTGCATTAGGGATTTCCCCAAGTTGGTCGGGGATTTACCGTTCTTATTCTTTGGGTGTACGCTTTCGATTGATTCTGCTTTCAATATTAGTCTGATGTCTATGCGGAAAAGACACAGTGGGCGACACATTCATTGTAGAAAATGGCTCCAAATAGAAAAATTCTTACACTTAAACAAAAAATTGAGATTGTTGAAGTTTACAATGAAGAGAAATTAAGTGTAAGGAACTTATCCAAGCGTTTTAATATTGGAAAAGCATAAGCTGCTTGTATAATTAAACATAAAGAAATCCTTCTAAACAAATGGATGTCGAACAGCAATTTGAATGAAAAAGGAAGCTTTTTGACGGGTGATGGTACTAAAATTGACAAATTGTGTTATGACTGGTTTACAGCAGCTCGGCATAAGAGGATTCCTTTAACATCATATGATTTTTTTAGATAAGGTTTTCTTGTATTAATGTTTGTCCATATGATTTTCTTTTCATATTAAATTCTAAAATAGGTAAAAGTGAGATTACCAATAGATTTGTCGTGACAAAAACGCAAAAAACTTATTTTATTTTTGGTCCGCTAATACGATGTAAAGCAGGAGAAATAGCCGCTTCTTTGGGACATTCCACATTCAGTGCTTCTTCTGGTTGGCTCAATAAATTTAGAATCCGCCACAATATAAGTTTTAAAGCGATTTCGGGAGAAGGAGCTTCGGTTAATGCTGAAGATGTTTCATCGTTTTTGAAAAAATGTCCTTTGATTAAAGGATATTCACCGAGAGACATCGATAATGCCGATGAGACAGGTCTGTATTTTAGGGCTCTACCCGACAAAACGCTCACATTAAAGAAGGAAAAATGTGTTGCGGGTAGGTATCCCGAAGAGAAGTTTACAATTTTACAATGTGCGGGTGAAAAAGAAAAACTCCTTGTCATTGGTAGGGCTGCTAAACCCAGAGCTTTTAAAAACATTGATATAAATAACCTGCCTGTAACTTGGAGATTTCACTGTATATTGTATGGGTGTACCAGGACAGATTGAACAACCCACTAATTTTGCTTTTTCATAAGACTTTCCATGTCATTCATCACGTTGTTCGGAATGTAGCTCTTTGCCATTTACTCTTGGAGTGATAACTTTTATGGCTGTAATCACTTTTTAATCGACTTCCGTTATAATCAATAACTGATGTCTAATTTTCTGTAATAAAATTTACCGGGTTATTTTGATAAAACATATGTTCTTAGAGTGTTTGTATATTAGGACAATACATATTACAATGACTAAAGAGTATTGTTTTCTATGTTTACGCAAACCTCATAAAATAAGCTAATAAAAGAATAGATACTTGCAACATTTCTTATATAGAAAATCGTATTAAAATATCATGATTACAATCCCTCGGAATGGTGATTATGATTTAGAGGAACCCGTATTTCTTTTCTTTGGAAAATCCTGTAAGGAAATAACTATAGCCAGATTTAAAAGATAAACAACTTTTATTCGAAACAGTTTCCTATATTATTACAAATGCTGCCATAATTACAAACTGCGCTTAAGTGCTACGGCCTGTATATTTTGCTGTTGTTTCTTGGAATTAGTAGCATTTTGATTCTAGTCTCTACGTCTCTCAAATAAGTGTGGTAACTACGCCTAATATTTCTTTTTGGTGTTGATCGCAGTATTCTAACACGTTCTCTGTAATAAGAGGTCTTGCGTTTCTTGTACAGTCGAAGATAATGCTACTCCCGGTGAATATGACGCATTGTAATAGTAGTAAACTACGCAGGATATTTACATTTGCAATTGATAGCATAGAAGCATATTGATCAATAGCTGCATGTAGTCTTGCGTAAATATTATTTAGATCTGAATCAAAATCTGACCAGTCAGTGTCTAATATTGTCGCATACAAAAAGTCTGTCTAAATCTACCAACGTGTTGAAATTTACGATGTTGTTACACTGATTATGATGGTTAATGAATCTTTGCAGTTGCCAAGTAATATCAACGGTATTATGTCAGTATAAGATTACAACATAACACCTTGTGTATACGTTAATTACGTATTCTAAAAAATCCTTGAAAAAAACATTTGCATGTATATTTTTTTTTATTTTTTGTCGTTTTGGAGTTGAATGGAAAAAACTTAAAAACTCATCAGAGGTGTTCCTCCCTCTCCCCCTCCAAAGTGACCTGGAGCAGATAAAAAAAGTGTAATATATATATTTAAGTATACTCTACGTTTCTACTAAGTTACATTAAAATCTGAAATCTCTTTTCTTGCAAGAGAGCAAAAATACTTAATTCAAAGTTTGTTGTTCAGTGTTATCTGCACAACTACCACATTTAAGCTGATACACAATGAAAGAAAGTAATTTGTTTCTGATTTTCTTAGAAGCAACTTACAGGTGTTTATTGTTACGCAAGCATCCATCAATTTATCTAATTGCAATAAATCGTTCTTAATACGACTCTATCCAACATTCAGAAATCTCTGTCTTGTATTTTGACCGCGAAAGGCATCCCTAACAATCATTAACAGCGGTCAATCAGCAATGGAGCAGATAAATGGTTCAGGTGACCAGAAGTGACCCTAGTTCCCAGGGAAGCCGATCGCACGATTAGCGGTACGTTTCAGTTCTTTTGGCGGTGAACGGTCAATACAAGACGTTAAACGAACGTGGAAATCTTTAAAGAACCATTTAATCATTACTTTTTCTTGTTAATGGTCTGCTTTGTACATGTGTTTTATAAGAAGGCGAATTGTATTTCCTATGAAAGTGTTTCTGATCATTGATAAGTAATTGAATTTGTGAGTTGAGTTGGACAATAAAAATATGTATAATATATATATATATATATACACTAACTTTTCAGCTGTCAATTTCAGAATTTTAGAATGTACTGTTGAGTTATGATATTTATATTTTTATTTGTGCGCGGAATTTGACTTCTACCATTCCTCAACAAACAATTGGATTTGTACAGTTACTTGACTTAACGTAGCAACAATTTCTTTTTAGTTATTTATTTTAAAAAGTAAGTTCATAAAATACAAAACAAAAATTTAAGCGACGGGAATTTATACAAAGATATGTTTTATAGCTGATATTAGGCATAAACAAGTAAATATTTCTAAATGAAATTTCTTGTCGTTATCGCTTTCTTTCTTATGGGTTTCCCAAGAAGTTACGTTTTTTACAACTTACCTAGTATGAAAAATTCCTTAGTGTAAGAAATAAATATTAAACCATTTTTTAATTCAACTGCATTAACAAAAAAAATAATGATATTAATAATTGTGTCCGAAATCATTTGATTCTAAAACAATTCTGGTTTAAAAACTATAGCGGATAAAACCTCAAAATATTTTGGTGTAAACTGTGAACGTAAACAAATCTGCGACACGTACAGTAGTGGAAATAAAACATTTTATTTAATCTCACATCCTTTATACCTTGCGGTATCGGACTACTATTCTCTTACTTTTGTCTTCCACAGCTTCCTGTTCTAAGCCAGTTGTTTGGTTTCAATCCATCCCATACCTCTTTTTTCTAATATTCTATACATTGGTCCTTTCCATATGTTTCAGGGTCTACCTATTCTGTTTTAGCCCTCTGTTTTGGCTTCGAAAATCTTCTATGTTATTCGATCTTCTTCCATTCTGTGTGTATCTCCAACCAATCTCAGTTGTCTTTCCTCTGTGACTATTTCTATTGGCTCGATATTTAGTCTGCTAGTAATTGTCGTGTTTCTGATTTTATCTCTCCTTGTTACTCCTTCTATTCTTCTTAAGAATCTCATTTCCATATATGTGACTTTGCTTTTGATTCCATTAGTGGCTGTCCATGACTGATTGCCATATGTTAATGTTAGTCTGACCGCTCTTTTATACACACCTGTCTTTATTTGTTTTGCTATTCCTTTTTTATCTAAAAATGTATTTCTTAATGTATTGTATATTTTTGCGGATTTCCCTATTCTTTCATTTGTTTCTTTTTCCATCCTCCAGTTGTCTTCAATAATGTTCTTAAGTAATTGAACCTTTTAACTTGTTCCAAAGTTGTTCCTTCGATTCTGTTATTATGTTTTTTCTTTTTATTCTACCGTCATTATCATTGTGTTTGTTTTCATCGTGTTTTTTTTTTTAGTTCTTTTTCGGTTTCTTCTTCAGGTTTTGTTGTAATGTCTTTTCTGAATCTGCTATCAATTCCTATACATTGATTGCATTTATTTTCGTGTCCCGCTTTCATATTTTTTCCTTTTCGGTTTGGCTTTTTTAATAGTGTCGTCTATTAATATAGAGAATGGACGAATTCAGCTGATTCTGAGTTGGAAGTTCTTTATTCTTGTTATTTCTATACAATGCCTCAATAATCTCTGTCATACTGAAAACAAAACATAAAAATTGTAAATATTGTATTGTACCGGTATGTGTGCAAATCAACTTTAACTAAAACATTAGAAGAAGTTTTCCTGTCATTGCCATTTGGGCGAAAAGTATATACCAAAATGAAAGTTCTGGTTACAGTCTACGAAGCGCAATGAAAGCGATTTATCTAGAAACACAAGAGTATTTGTTATGTAAAAAAATAGCAGACACTCTGCTTTTTAGAAAATTTCTATATTTGTACTAAATGTACATTTCGTATACAACTTATGCGCATTGTGTATAGAAATTTTCTAGGAAGCAGAGTGTTCGTTATTTTTCTTACATTGTGAAGATCATTTTAATGTGTGTAGATTCATTGTAATATGCATTTATATTTGAATACTTTACTTTCAGTTAAGAAAAAAACATTATACAATTAATTCAAATATAAGCTATTGTGCTATACTTAAGTGCCAAGCAGATAGGAAGGGTACATTAGAGTCAGCTGAAAGACCTGGTGCTATAAAAATGAGCCTGAAAAAATATGGTAGATACTTCGTCCGACACTGCTCCATCTACACACGCCTTTAAAGTGCAACCAGATTTATCATGTGAAACCCAAGCAGACTGAAACATTTCCAGAGAAAGTATGCATTTTTAGAAGTGATAAACATACATAAACTGACAGTAATACTCACCGGACAACCGGTATACAATATAAACTATATTCCAAGAAATAAGTTTACACAAACAAACAATTTCCAGGAAACTACGTTGGTTAACATAACATATTCAGCATTTAAGATTGACTTATTGGTAAGTTTTATATTGCCATTGTTTGAGTTTGCATAGAGGACTGGAAGTGATTTCTTGACAACAAACACCAGCGCTACTTTCTCAACTTCATCTGAAAATATTACATCCGAGGGTAATTCTAGGAAATCAGATACAAGTACAAAAATTATAATTGATGAACGCATTAAATTGCTTGAAATGGTTAAATGCAAAAGCAAGGCAAATTTAGAAATTCCTGAAGATTCTATTTTCACTGTATCATTAGTAGAAAAGCAAAAGGAATACATTATAAAATAATAGGTATTTATGTAATGTTAAAGAAAATAAATACATAGCTGATGATTTTAGATTATGAGCAAGTCAAATAGCAGAAAGAAATAGCAAAACTGTTAAACAATTAGCACTTGCTTAGGCACATTAATCTTTTAGCCTTCAGGAGAAGAAAATAAAACTGTAACTTTGAATAACATTTAGGATAAATTGTTTTCATGTACAAAGCATAAATTGCTTTGAGATAGAAAACGAAAAACTTTCTGATTCTTTAAGGGCAGCTTGCACTTGATCGGAATACAAGAGAATCGGTTCTATAAAATAAATAATAATAAAAGAACTGGTATTTATATAATATTATATAAATACTACTATCTACACTAGATGGATTAATAAACTGTGTGTCAAAGGGACTTGACTGTCGAACTATCCATGCAACGGTCGCCAACTGGCACCTATCTACAAGAAGAGAGATACTTCATTCATAGTACTCAACTACAGACCAATAGAGTTATTAAATAATTTTGCGAAAGTATCTGAATGTGCTTACACACTTCACACACTTCCTGACGACGAACTTGACTTTGTAAATATTCGCCCTACAGTAGCGAGTCTTAGCATTTTTGCTTGGTTTATTGCAGAAAGTTTTGATAGAACGTTGTTTGTTTCTGCTTTTCTAAGACACTCAACAAGTTAGATCATCGACTGCCTTTACTAAAACTAGAATTTACATCTTCTTTCGCATCGTATCCTGCAAATAGAAGGCAATACCTTATATATAGGGGATATTAATCCGAACGCTTCTCTCCTGATTCAATTATTCCATAAGGGAGTAATATTGGTCCATTGATTTTTTGATTTTTATGGTGTTTTAAAGTTGTATACTAAAGTAAATACTGTAGGTGAGCGCATTGATCTACAACATCAACTAAATATTTTACAAAACCTAGTATATAAATGATAACTTGATTATCAATGTGTCAAAATGCAATGAATGACGGCAACTCTATTCCTTGCTCATTTCTCTTAGGGCCGGTTTATTCACATTCTGATAAAGTGGCAGATAACTGCCAGCAACATAAATTATTTATCAGGTTGCAGATATCTTATTTTGGTGTATTCACCAAATTTTATTTGAGAGGTAACAAACCAGGACTGCCTAATGTTTTTAGACGGTTAGTATAGCAATGGATAAAAGTGAAAGATAGACTTATCAATCAGATCTTTTAAAAAGCAATTAATAATTGTTGAAAAAGAATCTCGAGTCAAAGACTTAGAAATTAAAACTAAGGGGCGACAGTTGGAATATTTGGAGAAAGAACATGAACTAAAAATAGAAATCTTGAAAAAGAAGAAAACAAGAAATTATAATTTTGTTTTAATGCTTATTTGTTTTATATATACTTCTAATGCGAATTTCTTTTGGACTGAGAATAAAATGATTAATGAAATATAAATTGATAAAATAATATTTAGTAAATTTAAAATAAAACCGACAAAATTATTAACAGTAAGTTAAGAACAAAACTAAATTAACAGCGATTATCGATGTTTTCAATTACTTTAACTTCCTCTGCGATAAAAACATCTCCAAAATCTTCAAGAAGTTCCATATTCATTCAGAATATTTCTATATGAAAACAAACGCACGAAATAAAGTGAGGTTATCATATCCGATAGATATACATTTATCGGGAGGATTTAATAACAGGTAAATTTATCCCTCTGATAAGTAATTTACCAACTGCTTTTTATCTGTCAGAAGGTGAATAAACCCGTGTTTATGTTTATCCGTTAGATTGCGCTACCTGCAACTTGTGTGTTAGTTTCGACCTTGGATTCTTTTTCGGTGTTCGGTGTTCAATTACCATTCGCAGCAAGGTTCGCTTTACCTCGGTAATACGGTGTCTCATACCATACCACGTTTGCGAAGAATTAGATCAATTGAGAGCTAGGCTCGAGATTTTCGGGCAAATTCGTAATTTTCCTTATCGGAATGATATTTTGGACGACGAGTTTACGAGTATTGCAAAGGTGCCGCATTTTGATGATTTTGGAAAAGATCATTATTTCATCATTACTGCAACAACAGCGTTAAGGCGTAATTGCACGTATATTCCATATTGGACGTGTACGTACCAAACAAGCACAAGCCAAGTTCTGACTATCCACCATATCCTATTGGTTGTCGCTAACATTAAGACAAAAAGTACTAAAACGGGAATGAAACAGAACCAAGAACCTAATTTATCTGCTTGAATTTAAGAGAATGAGAAGCCTTACCAAACTTTAAATACAATATAGTTACGCTTTCTATCTGCGGAGATTAGAAAATTGTGTTAGGACATTTTCACCCTGGAGTTTTCTTAGTGGTAGGCAACGTTCAATCAAAATTCCTTAAAAATTTTGTGATAATGAAGGTAATATTGGCTAGAATATTCTCACATTTGCTATCAGTATTCCTCGCTTGTGGATTCAGGCCAAAGTTCTTTTTCACATTTTATTTCGCCTACAATAAAAGAGAAATTATTCAAATTTATGACAACTTTGCCCAATAAACAAATAGTAGATAGCGACCTATTTAGTTCAGGACTGCTGATATGTCTCTCAAATAACAATTGATATATCTATTTCAAGTAATACGCCCTCGGACAGGTGGAAGGTCGTGAGATTTGTGCCCGTACATAGGAAAGATGATTGCACACTTCTGTCTAAGCATAGGCCGATTTCCATAATATCTAATTCTGACATAGTGTTCGAGAAGGTTCTCGATTCCAGCGTCTACAACAGTATTCGCTCTTATATCTCCAACTTTCAGCCAGGGCCGTCCTTAGGGTGGAGCGAGTGGAGCGGCTGCTCCAGGCCCCGCGCTTACGAATGCCCCGCGGTGAGGGGCCTTTTCACAATAAAATGTTCTTAGAATAAGATAATACGGACTAAAAATGAAACTTTCTCTTTTCAATGGTTTATATTGGATTTGTTTGGCTTTAAACATTTACATAAAAGCCCCGCAAAATTATTTTGCACCAGGCCTCGCTTTTGCTGAAGACGGCTCTGCTTTCAGCATGGCTTTATCTCAGGTCATTCAACCACCACAAACTTGGCCGTTATATCGCAATACATTATTAAAGTTACTGATAGCTGTGGTAATACTGATGCGATTTATATTGATATTTCTAAAGCTTTCAACCTAGTTGATTATGAAATTCTGCTTCACAAATTAGGTGAGTTTGGTTTTGTTCCCTTTAATTTAAAACTAGTACATTTCTATTTATTTCAGCGACCGTGCCACCTAGTCTACAATGGATATTTCCTTTCTTCTTATCTTCAAGTTTTATTTAACTGTAGTATGTATTGAGTCCTATAAATTGTTGAGTTTTATAATGCGTACATCCAAATATTTCAAAGATATATTTCTACCCAAGCAGCTATTTTCTTGGATTGGGAATAATGGACGGAAGGACCTCTGCAGTTGTCGCCCACCTTAGGCTTTAGGCTAATAATACGCGTGATTGGAGTGGATATTACGTCACGCACATAACTTTTCCACAATCGTACATGTACACAGACACATACAATTTGCAATATATGATAATAATGACCTGTTTAAATACTTATGTATTGCATGATTCTATTGTATTGTTCTGTTATTGAACCGCATTGGGCAATAAAGATGATATTATTATTATAAGCGTTTTCCTTATATGGCAAATATTCCTCTTTCCTCTATTCGACAACTATAAAACAGGCGATTTTGCTTCCATAACTGTACGTTATTCGTTTGAATACGTAGATCTTTGCACAGGTAATGGTTCTAAATGAGGTACTAGTCATTTGTTGTTGTTTTTAGTGTTAAACTTGAAGATTTTCTTGTCAATGTATAACAAAAAAGGATGTGTGGATCTAGAAACATATGCATTTCTGGATAAAATCGACAATAAAAAGGGATAGTTATTTCTGAACAGTCCAATATAATATTCATTTCACATCCAATTACCATCTCTCGTCTTTTTTTTCTTCTGAATAACTGTACTTATAATAGGATACCTATAATAACGATTTCCTTTTATTGTCGTAAGTTAACGCACGCTAACAACAAAATAGTCAAACCACCTTATTATAAATAAATATCGATCTGCTAATATCAAATACTCTTCGGTTTTTTCGTCGAGCAAACGATCGATTTTGAAATAACACACTTCAAACCTCACATCGACCGCAAACCAAACAGACTGCGAAGCGTTCGGCGCTTTTTACCGGGTCACCTTTTCGAGCCGGTTGCTCAACTCGATAGCGGATACGTCGTTTTAAGCGTCCTAAAGAAAGTGAATGATTTCAAGCGGCGAGTGTCACTGTTTTAGAACGTTCTTGCGGTCGCCTAATTGGTGCCCAGCTTGTAATTAGTTTCTTACGTTTACGCACCCGTTTCCCGGTCAAATAACGACCAATCTTTTAAGAACTAACCGGTGATTGCCATGTCAACGAGCGTGAAATTATCAATGTTGTATATAGGGCGTTGGTGTGTTCGTTCTTGACGGTTCAGCGAAGCTCACTTGGTTTTGCAGTGTAGATGTACAGGATTTTTCATGCGTTGCTCTCTTTTGTGGTATTTCAGTCATTAGTTATGCAGAAAGTCCTATGTCAATATGATAAGGCATTTGAAGATGTACAGATACACTTTTCACAGTTGGAGGCCCTTCGAGGCGATTAGACAACACAAACCATTCAGCTACAGGATATTCCCACAAGGCTACAGGTACATAGATCCCAAAGCTAGGTCAAATTTTTCCTTTTACTGAAGATAGAATGGAGTTTGTACATTTAATGCTGCTGTACATACATTTGTTGACATCACAGCAATCCCAGCTATCGGTCGGATTTTGTTGATCCAAAGGCAATTTTCAAGAGTTGCTTTTTTTTTAATTTACATAGCGTATTCAAGCAGAAGGTAGAGCTTTATAACTTATTCCAAGATGAGTTCTTTTGATACATACCTTTTGGAATACAAAGGTACTTTCGTAATTTAGTGAAGAGATCTAATGAATCTATATAGCTTTTACTGTATAAGCGTACTTATGTAAAAGGATTAGGTCGTTTACTTAGTAGTCGTTTACTCGTAAAATGGCGGTCTTCTCCGGAATTGAACACACTTTTATGTAATTCCCTGAGTTTACTAGAACGGGGAAATGCCCTTATCATGTAGAATTAGAGACTTTGTGGTAGCTTTGAATAATATACCAGTGTTTTTCCAGTTCCCTCGTGGTGTAGGCAAAATTTATATGTTCGTTCCGTTGTGATGTTCAATTCACTATTTCAAATTTATCTTTCTGGAATATATCAGCTAGTTATTTGTAAGTTTAGTATGTTCGACTTTTCCTACATTTGGTTTTGTTCATTATAGACAACGCATTGCACGGCAGCAGCTAGGGGCGATAGTAGCGTCATTGAGTATAATATCTAATGAAGATGGAAAGATAGGTGTTCCTAATGATGAAAGTAACTAAAGCACTTCACAAAGATAAAATAGTGAAGAATACGGAGATGACAGTGATGATGATAAAACTCGCGTTAAAGGTAACTTTTTTACCTAAACATGTTTGTCAAGATCATATCTTACCTAGTTAGGGAGGACAGTCATAACACGATGTTTCACGGGAACGTTCACGTTCAACTTGTAAATCGAGAGGTCGATACCGTAGCTTCTTGTTTTGATTTACTTTCATAAACCTCTTCTTGAAATTATCTTAAATCGAACGAATTCTGAAGGAAAGATTGCTTACCGGAACCATGGAGAGCTAAAGAAATTTCTTGGAGTTCTGATGCTAATAGGTGTTTTCAAATCCTACAGAGAGAATGTAACTCAGCTTTGGAGCAACCATAGTGGAAGGAAGGAAGTCAGCATAAACTATAAGATCTTAAGAAAGAAGCAGAAGTTGAATTACCTACTAGTACAGATCCTCCAAGAAAGAAGAAGAGTGGTACTTGTGCACCTTTTTTAAAGACAAAAATAATGTGTGCACGTTGTAAAAATAATGTGTGCGGTGAAAACTCTGCAGTTGTTTGCAGAACAGGTATCTAGCCAACTTATTATGTCTTATACTTTGCTATATTTACGGTTACTAGCGCTTAATATTAGCACTGCAGTTTGTTCCAAATGTGTTTTCCAAGCGTAAGTGCAATAAATGTGAAATAAAATAGAGTTGAATCTATTCTTATTTGAATATGAATTTTAGTGCAGCAGCGATATGCTGATTTTCTCGTGATTTCCTGAGAATTAAAAAAAATCAAAATAAACAAGCATAACACACGTCGTTTCATCTTTACTGTAACACCCTGTGCATGAAAAACAACACGAAAGAACTCAAATGGTGCAAATTCGTCATTAAAACTTTCTTGCTATCTTTAGCCATTAAGAAGTTCTTTTGAAAAAAGGAATTTACCCGACGAGGCCTTGGGGATAAATTTTGCTTACCGGATTGAGAGAAAAAGGCTTCATATAGTTCTTGCCCAACATTCTTATAATTTCCATACTCTTTGGGTTCATATTTCTTAACTCAATTCTTGTATCGTATTTTAAAAGGCAAATTACTGTTAAATTCTACATACATCCACTTAAGGAAATATATAATTCGTGTGTGGCACGATATACCCGAACGTCTCGGACATATCCACTGATTAATAGAACTAATTTCTGATACTTGTAAATCGACCTGTTCATACCGATAAGAACCTGTAAAGTCTATTAGATAAACCGAACCAAACGGCATATGAATGCGTTGCACCTTGCATTCTAATCTAAGAGAAAAAGTCTTAAAAAAAGTAATAACGTGATAGAGCAAACTTAGGAATCCAAATACCTTATAAAACGTTCGCTACGACTTTTACCATTCCTTCTTCGAGCTGAATCACGTCGAATACATTGAAGGTTAAACATTAGGAACAACGTTTATATCTAAACATGGATGTTAATCGTATCAGTTCAAGTTAAATTATTTTTTTTTGTTTAGTTTTTACGTAATTGGTCACAAGGTGTTTGTGAAGAAAATTTATTTCAGAATCCTTTAGTAAGTCATAAATTCTCCAGCTGTTAGGTTTAGGTTTCGTAATCTGAATTTTAGATGCCGTTTCTTAATGTAGTATTGACGAGCTTTTAAGATTACACGCGGCTTGGGAAAATATATCTCGCGAGAGGTGTAGGAATTGAGTGCTGTTTTTTTTTTTCTAAAAGCGTTTATATACAAGGCGTTCATTTCTACTCGCCCTAAATTTCCGGAAATCTGGAAGTTAAAAAAAAGTTTTCTGAAAGACGTAAGAAGCATTGTCAAAGGGAACAACTTTTTAATCAAACACCTCACCCATTTTAATATCTTGCTCCCGAGAGCAATTTCCATAAAAATCTTCAATGGAAAGGAGTATCGAGTAATACCTCATTTTAATGATCTTTTAAAACAATACATTTTGGCGTTTAGTTTTTTGAAATTGATGATTCACTTCGGTTTTTTTTTGTTTTTTTTAAGCTTAAATATCTATTACTCAAATGCACTTTAACTTCATAAAATGTTTTATTTTTGTTTTCAAAGTGATGTAATAGTAATAATAATAATAATAGTTATTGCTCAACAGATACAAATATCCAATTACAAGGTAAAAATTAAATAATTAATGTTCACATGTATAAACAAGTTACCTATAAGTAACATAAAATTAAGGTAGATCAAATTACAATACTTTAGTTGCTTTAATTTAAGTTAAAAAAACACAGTTCACCAGTGGTTAAGAAAAAAGGAGAACGGAAAAAGAATTCAGCTATGTGTAATGCACCCGCGGTTTACATATCGTCAAAAGGGACGGTAAACTGCAGGTATGTATATCAAACTCGACAAACTGTACAGAGTTGAAGTTGCTACATATTCTATGTATTGGGAACCTGATGGTGACGTTTGTTCTTCGTGCGAAACACTAAAATATATTTATTTGCCTACATCCTGAACGTGGTACAGTGAAATTGATTTTACATAACAACTCAGGGACATCAAGACCATTATTAAGTAAAGTAAATAAGAATTTGCACTCAGCTTGTTTTCGACGTAGTTCCAAGGAATCAATATTAAATATATCTAGCAGAGTATTGCGACTAAATCCTTGTATCGGGTAAGTATTAAATTTTTTAAAGTATAAGAACTTCAAACACCTTCTCTGAATCTGTTCTAGAAGATGTATCTGATAGATGTATGTAGGTGACCAGACCAAGGACACATATTCGAGTCGAGACCGAACAAAAGCGAAATAAAGAGGAAGAATGGCTGTTATAGAAGAAAATGGTCGTGTATAATGAATACTAACAAAAATTTATATACTTTTTTGTAGAAGAAATCAATCCAACAATTCAACAAAATGTTGTTCCTTGTTCACTAGATGTAGTATAGCTGTTATTCTAAACGCTGAACATTTTCAAAAGCATATTTTTGGATTCCGCAAAGGCTACAGCAATCCTCGTGAAAAACAATAGACCAATCGCTTGGTCCATTGCTTTTAAATTCCCATATACAATCCTTTTCGGGATACTGGGTGTATCCTTCTGCATACAGTTAAGGATTTTCGTTACTCCAATATCTGCAGTTATATTTATGTACGTACAAATCCATGTAAATAAAAAGTACATTCGTCACTAAAGCAGATATTTTTTGCAAGCGCATTGTTATTATTAATATTAGTGGTCACTTGTTTACAAATTTCTTCTTATGTCAAAATCGTCTTCAGTTAGCGGTCGAAGTATTTCTAATTTATAAGGATGGAATTTTTTATGCGTTTATGAACAGAACCCAATCAAATTCCAGTTGCCGCAGAAATCTGGAGTAATGAATTATTGGAATTTATGCTGAAATGTCCTAGCACTTCCGTTTAAGCGGCTTCATTTAAATCTCTCGGCTACCTATGTTTTACATTTGCAATATATCCAGTCTGAGTAAATTTAACAATAAGTTCTTAATATTGGTATTTGTTCCGATGCTCCTAAAATAGATTGATCGGATAGAAATACAAAATAAACCAAACCAAAAGATTTTCTTAAAAATCTCAAAAACCAAGCGATCAATTTCAAAAGGTTGAATGCCAAAATGTACTGTTTCGTAAAGCTATTAAAATGGGGTACTGCTCGATACTCCTTTCCATTTCAGATTTTCGAGGGAGTTACTCCCTGTGGTATGAAGTTAAAACGAATGCGTTAAAATTTTTCATAAATTTCCTGATTTCCAGAAATTAGGGTGGGAAGTTTTCAGATCAACACACTGTATATAAGCAAAAAAAAACTTAAATTCCCAAAATTTTTTAGTCAAAATATAAAGAATTATTATTAATTTAAAAATAAATTACTACAGGTCAACGTTTTAGATAAGGGATAGTACAATAATAAGTATGTTATCTGCAGAGGATACTTATGTGATAAAATATCATAAAAAAAAATCCTTGTCTACAAAGAGAATATTAGATGGGCGTATCAAAAATAATATTATCATTAGATATTATATGAGATATGAGAATTGATGCTATTTAGGTTGTCTAATTTACAGTTTATTTTTATACGATATAACCAATTCCTTGATTTCTCCTTCAGACACAGACGAATCTTATATACGAGGGTTGTTTTTTTTTTCAATTTCCAATAGCTCATAAAAACAAGACAAGTGTAAATAATAAAATGAGTTTATTACCAAAAGTGAGTACATTGATGCATTTGTCATATCTATGAACGAGCCTTCCAGCCCCTCTGCATAGAACGTTGCTGCCACTGAGTTGAGATGGTCTATGACGTTGTTTTGAGGTTCCTCTGTATTCTAGAAGCTATCCCATCCTTGCCACTGTTTCATCCCACGAATGAGATTGGCGCTAAGTTGGGGTTAGATGTTCAAAAACTTCCCATTCGAATTGTTCAAGAAGTCGTTGAATTACCACAGTAGTGTGAAGGCGGACATTGTCATGAATAAGAAAAACTCCAGAAGTCAGCATGCCTCTTTTTTGTTTTGAATGGCTCTGTGTATACTCGGCTCATTCTTCGATGGACTATTTCGTACTGCTGGAAAGAATCGGATTACACTACGCAGCTCGCACTTGGAGGAAGAATCAATTGTAACAGCCATGTTTGCGTGCCTCCAACTCAGCCGGAAATGACGTAATGACGTTGCAAGTAACAGACATTATGGTGGGGAGATGTGCAGTTACCTTCTGGAGCATTCCCGTCTCCTACCGCTCTGGTAGGTTGAAGAAAAACAACCCTTGTACTTACATAATCATATTAATAACTTATGAGTACTATGTTTTGAATTTTGCACATTGCTTTCTATTGTAATCTATTCCTATTAATAATAATAGCTGCTGCTTTTGCAAAATATTACAAATATTGCCACGATTACATGTGCGTATATAATATAAAATTCAAACATAGCATGTAAAAATATAAAAGTTAATAAATATAGCCATAAAAAAGCCATAAAAATGAACGCGGGCAAGCACACATATTGATTGAAAGAGGGATGTTCGCTTGTTCAATCCTTTGAAAGACTATAGAAGTCATTGCTATTATAACATTCCATATCATACAGCAATTTATTGACGTTGATTTTGAATCTGTTGGTAGAAGGTTCTTTAGTCTCTGGTGACACTAAGTTATATAGTTCGGTTTCCCTGGTAGTCAATTGAATACCGCGTGCCTTCTAACCTATGGTGCGGTATATGAAGATCATGTTCACTGCGCGTTATATAAACGTGATTGTGCCCATTCTTGACGAACTTATTTTTACTCGTATGGAGATACAAAACTTCGTTCCGGATGAAAACTGTTGTCAAAGTAAGTTTACGCTCTCTTCTAAAATAATTTCTGTATGATTCATTAAATTTCAGGTTAGACAACGATGTAATGGCTCTTTTCTGGATGATGAATATTTTTGATGCTTCACTTCACGAACCCCAAAAGACTATACCATAAGTTAGCAGTGAATGGAATGTGACGAAGTAATCCTTGCTGTCCTATACCCGGCAGCTTGCTTTACTCTTGGTAAGGTATATGGAGCAGATCATAACAGTTGCCAGTCCTTCAACGTGCACCGTCCTTACGTCTTCACTGCTATTTAGTTGTTGAATCTCCATTTCTAGATTACTCTCAATTTCATTGCTTACATCATTTATTTTATTAAAATTTACATTTTAGAATTCATTAAAAATTTTATTGATAAGAAATAGAAAAAAGAAACAGTTAGATATTATTACAATATACACTACGAAGCAACAAATTAAAATCTTCTCTAAATTAATTAATTCAAACTTACTTTAATAAAAGAATTCGTTATATTTCATATGAATAAAATAACGGTGCTTTTTATAAACCCACACAAGTCTATAGATTGCCCCGTTTTACTAACCAAGACTGTATATTCAGTATAATTTCAAACATCGAAAAATAAGCGGCCGCCAGCGTACGCAACGTCACGACTAATAATAATTATGATGGATTTAATTACCTGCTAAACTTATTCTTATTTCCTCAATTATGTTCGTAAATGCATGGATTGTAGAACGCTAATGGTTTTAGTTATACATAGATGAATGCAGCTTTTCTTCTTATATAAAAACGAACAACGTATATTTATGTTTGTGTTGGTTAAAATGGAAATAATCAAATGAGGTATATAAGGTTGATATATTTGAAAGTATAGTAAAAGAATTACATTTTTTTATAATGTTTCTTTTAATATTTCATTTTCGTAGAAAAAGAACAGTCATGAAAAGCTGTATAATTATATACTATGCAGAAATTTTAATCAATATTTTGTTATGTTGTAAACGCTTTTATTGTTTCCATTCAAAACTTCCACATGTTGTTGATGTTAACTAGTAACAATGATAAAGATAATTATCAATAGCAATCAAAGTATTTCAGCTTCATAAGAGAAATAGTAAACCAGCAGAACCCAAACGAAATAGATTAAATTGTTCTATCCGATTTTGAAATTTTCAAACCAGATTTTGTGCGCATATACGCTAACCATACCGTTATGTGGGGGTGAAGACCGCTGAGCTATTCTCAGTAGATTCACTGAAATATACTTTGCGTAAATATAATTTAAATGAGCTGTACTGATAATAAATAGTAAATTTATTTATTGTTCCAAATATTCACAAGCTTTATATGCGCCCAGTATATACTCTCTGTGTTATTAAGAACGTTAAAACATTATTATATTATATACACGCGAAGCTAATATCTGATGTAATGAGCAATTATATCAATTAGACGTAGTTGCCTTCTAAGTTATACATCCGTCTTTCTTTTTTCACTCAACCGAAGCGCGTACATAATTTAAAAAAACAACGTTTACTTAATTATATACACTTGATGCACCGTATGTACGTATTTACGTACGGAGACGGCTCTGTCTGCCTCCGCGTAACTCCTAAGGGTTTCCTAATTAATTACCATATTATCTAACATCTTCCTCGTCGAAATGCGCGTATAAAATTAATTAGCCAATGCGGTAATCTAAATTCGAATCTAACAGTCCCTCGACGGACTTTCGGTGTTGCTTTAACCATGCCCGTGAATGTGAGACTTTTGAAGTAGACCTGGTTATAGAAAACGATGTCCGTTTGTAACGGATTATCGAAAATTAACATTTCATAGTTGGTATGAAGATGGAAATTCGAATTTTGATTATCTTCCGGTGTTCCAGTATTAACTTCGTGATATATTACAGTTCAGGTAAAGGTTTTTGTAGTGCTATATTGCGATTTGTATGAAATTTGTTGTACTAGATGAATAAAACATTTTTTTCACCTCTTCTTTGTTAGAAAGGGCGTTGACGATAATTTGTTCAAATGGTGTGATTAGACGTTTTTGAAAGAATTTTACTTTCATCTTAATACCCAAGTGAATTCCTCATCTTGTTTTCCACAAGATGCTTATGCAATAAAATATGAAAATCCAGGTTATTGTTGCAGCTATGCTCTATATTGGTACATATGCTGGTTTGATAGAAAATATTGAATATTGCGTGAATATTTTGTTTATTAACTGGAAAAATAAGTATGGATCAATGAGAATTTATCAACTACATGTCTTTCTTTAAAAATAAATAGAATTCTATTACATTTTTTTTTGCTAGTGTAAATATCAGTTTCCAAGATTCTCGTTATTAGCTTGATAAATATCAAAACCTTTGAATAAATTATAAAAAGAAGTAAATTCAAAAAGCATTACATAAAATAGGATAATAGAATGTTATGTTTTTGATAGAAATTTAAGTTTCTATTCACGTTTGCAAGCATGGCTTTCAATCAATAGTCCATCCACCCTACAGTCCAGACCTGGTACCTAGTGATTTTTATTTATTCTCCAATTTAAAAACGACTAAGAAAGACTACGTGGAAGAAAGACAATGAGGTAAAGGAGGCAACTTTGGGCCATTTTAAGGCGAAAGATAAAAAATATTTTTATGATGGTTTAGTTAGAAGAATTAATTCATAGATCTAATAAATGTATTGTGCTTAAGGGTGATTATATTGAAAAGGAAAAATAGATTTATTGTTTTATTTTGTTTAAAACCCTTTCATTCCACGAACTTCTGGACCTCCCCTCGTAATACTGATCTAATCCATCTAATACTAATCTCTACCATGCTTGACTGTGGGGGTAATACATTGAGGTAGGAAAGTCTTTCCAGTCCTACAACGCACGTATTTAGAATTATTGGGTATCTGGTAAACATTAATGAAAACTGTTATATATTTTAAAAGTGGCCATAAAATAGAAAAAAAGGAATGACATGTTCTTTTAAGTACAGTTTAGGTACTACGATATGTATCTACTTACAACAACATTTGATTCGTTAGACTAAATAACTTTAGCCCAATCCTCTACGGTCTAGTAGCTTGTGTCACGATTTCCGTGGTACTAAGGGGCGATCTGCTAACCGTTTTCGAACAATTCTGCAGAAATTTCTTTCGTGGATTTACGTCTGCCTCTGAGAGATACCCTTTCAATTAATCGACCTTGGGGATCAGGTGTAATGCGTTTTCTACCACTTCTCGGTCGATTCACGTAAGAACCAGTCTCCTGGAATCGCCTAATCGTATTCTGTACCGTATAACAGGAACACTTAATACTCTAATTTTTATCTGGGTAATCCCTTGTTTATGCAACAAGATAGTCTGTCTTCGTAGTGCTTCAGAGAATTGCAACTTTTTGGCCATCTTTCAAAACAGCACTCATATGCACAAACCTAACACAACCAATTACTGGTGCGGCAATATACAATTTTTTATCTACTACGTAGGGATGCCGGTAAATATGAAGAAACTGCATTTAAAATTACATTGTCTGCATTAGTCTGCAAATATTATTTATATTTTTTATTGGAAATATCAATATTATTCTTAAACCTTAGTTTTATGGGGGGTACCTACAACATATGGCGGCATTTGTATGAATGCGCATGTTTTGCTAAAGAGCTGCACTATAGTGGCTTAATAAAATCTTACGAGACTAACCAGAATATAACACCTGCTAGTGTTTAAATTTATGTGTTTGAAATTCCTCAAACAAGTTTCGTTAGTCATCTTCCTCAGCATTATAAAACTCAAAACGTAAAAATGTTTAAAACAGAAACTGAGAACACACTTAATTGCAAAATGTTTATATACTATAAGATATTTTCTTCAAGAAGAAATAATATAATTTGCAGAAACAACACAAATTTCAGACTCACGTTTATGCCTATAATAATAATTTGCCCTACAAAAACAACTGCACCAAACGAAAGTTAAATTTTACCGCTTAATTGTCGACCGAACCATAACCCTTTTACGGTGACCAATTCTTGTTCTTTTACGACGGCGTTGGTCACTTTCGAACGAGGCGAAGTAAGCAATTTAAATAATCGTTGACACTTAACGCTTTTTGCTCGGTCAACTTTTGCTTCACCTCCTTCTTTCTCCTTCTCCCTTCTGCCTTCCTTTCCATTATTTTAATTTTAACGAAATGAAACGGTAGCAGCTCTTATCTACCGGCTTTTTTCACTTTAAAAGGCAGTTGCTAATAGTTCCCTAAACGGGGAGTAAACTTTTACGAATATAATATGCATAATTACGCAATTACGGTAGCTCCGTATTAGTTGTACGAATATGGAGCGATAATTTTTTATAAATTGAATTTTAGGAAATGCATTATGCGGTGTTCTGAGTGCATTTAAAAAGAAAACAGCAAATGCATTAAATAGTTTAAAATAAATTACAAGACTGACAAGAGATGTTCCCGAACCTGCTAATCCAAAAAAGAATGTGGAACTTTGAGAATATAAACATAGGCATGTAGTGCGCCACTCTTTTCTGGGGAAAAACACTCTGAGTGGGCGAAATCAATTTTTCAAAATTGGAAACATACCACTCTGTCTATGTGCATAATGCGATAGCGGTAAGAAGCAGAGAAAAAGTTTTAAGACGAAAATTGTTTGCTTGAATGGATTCTATTAACATTTCTATACGAGGGCGACCCGAAATGTTTCCGGAATCGGCAAGAGATGGCTCACTAAGGTTGAAGCGGATTCATTGGTCGGCAAAGACAACCCTTTTTATGCAGTATATATACAGTTCATCACATATGGGATTAATAATAAATATTGGTCGGTTACGTGGCAGACCTGTGGTGTTTTCTCCATAAATGTAAGCGTAATTCGTTTACTCATGGTATCATTGGAAGTTGCCAACAACAATAATAGGACACCTACCAATACCAACGAAATCGAATTGCATTAAGTAATAAAAGGTATCCTTCTTGATATTCCACCCTAGAATTTTTGCAATTGTACAGACCACAATCCGTAGAATTTGCAGACGAAGAATGGACGCCCACACGGAAAGAAACATTGAAGGCAAAAGAGCTGAAGGGGAAGAGTATATACCAGGAGAAGAAACTATTATTAATATCTTGTCATCAATTAATGTGTTAGAACTGCTGAAAACAAGTTTGAATATCAGGTTTGAGTACATTCAAATATGGTTTACAGTACAGTGCAAAACAACGTACATGATTGAAGCCCATTTTCGAACTGGAGTGCGGATTGATGTTTAGATGACTTTAGAGAGCACTTTCCAAAGTTAGCTGTAATTTGTAAAAACTTTCATAACTGCTTTTCCAATTGTGTCGGTGTATTTAGAGACTGGTTCTGTGGGCCACATACTGGTAGACCAACTGTTCGCTCGAAAGAAGTTATAAATAATGTTTTTCAACTGATGGAAAACGAGATTGGACTTTCTTATTGAATTTGCTTGAAAATTGTAAAAAAAATCTTACACATGGATCTGTATAAGATGCAATCACATCAGGCTATTTTGCCGATAGACTGCCCTAGATATATTGCTTACTGCCAGTATTTTGCAAATAATTTAATGCAAGATGATCACCTGTTAAGTTTGAAATTTTTCTCTGTGGTTTCATCATTCGTCAATTCCCGAAATACTCGCATGTGGAGTAGTAAAAATCCACATATTTTTGTTCAATTGTTTCTGTATACTGCGAAACCTGGTGTTTGAATCCACTTTTTTGAATTTTACAATTAATGCAGAGAGGAATAGAAACATTTTGAATGAATTTATTGAAGAGCTGCATGTAGATGACTTACAATATGGTTACTACCAGCAAGATGGTGCAACGGCACATATAACGCAAAACAATATTGCTTTCCTTCAAGATTTTTGTGACGATCGGAAGATAAGCTAGACATATGGACGTAGAATTTTTAGCACGATGGAACTTTTTTATCAATTATGGATTTTTTAGTGTTTCCTAATTTAAGGAATAAAATATTTAAAACTTCTGTTGTTAATTTGCAAGATGTGCAGTATAGAATTATGCCTTTAACAGCATGAGAAGACGTATAAACTTGGGAATTGAAAATAATGGACACCAACACTTGCTTTAATTTCACCTTTTTTTATTAAAAAAACCTTGACTGCTAGCAGAGGTTGTTGTTTTATTTATATACATGAAATATTTATTGATGTCACGCTAACACTGTCAAAATAATTCTCAAGTCAAGGTTGTGTTGCGAGCATGATAATATGGTTTAAGTTCAGACATATAATTCCTATTTCAGTGCCATCTTCATCCTAGAAACGTTTTGATATCACGGTACACTATTACGTGTGAAGAAATGACGACCGTCCAGCAAAGGTTAGGCTAAATTTCATCTTATTGATACATATACGGAAAGACTATGTAAAAATAGAATCAGCTTTTAGAAATTCAGCAGAAATTTTGGGTATGAGAAAGCTTTCGACGCGTTTGCTCACATCGGAGAGGTGACGAAATCGGGTGACCTTTTCGGAGGAGTTTGTGGTCAGGATCCAACGCAATACAAGGGATTTCTTCATGCGTTTTGTAACCATGGATGAGACATGGATCCATCACTACATACCGGAGACCAAGGAACAGTCGAAGCAGTGGACTCTTCCGGGCGAATCGGCTCCGAAGAAAACAAAGACCGTTCCATCGGCCGGAAAGGTCATGGTGACGATTTCTTGTGATTTCCGGGGTGTGATCCTCATTGACTATCTGTAGAAGAGACGAACGGTCACGGGGCAATACTACAGCAATTTATTGGCCCGATTCGATGCAGTACTGAAGAGGAAACAGCCTCGTTTGCAGCGGAAAAAGTGCTTTTGCACCACGAAAATGCACTGGGTCATTTATTCCGTATCGTCGTTTCCAAATTGAATGAGTTGCCCTACGAATTAATTTCTAATCCCCCATACTCACTGAACTTAGCCCCCAGCATCTTTTTCCTATTCCCAAATCTGAAAAAATCACTGGGAGGAAAGAGATTTACCACAACAAGTTTCATACTTCAGCCAGATGTAGTGTTCATGAAGAGACTTGAAAATTTCTTAATCAACATAAGTGGAAAGTTACCATTTCTAAGATATTTCCGCATTTAAGTTAACATGTTAGCGTATTACTTAAATGAAACGAACACTTAACCTATAATAATACACTGATTTGTATTGCACCCAAACGTGAAAATCAAATGCTAGCTTTTCTCATATTAAAACCCTAAAAATTACTCGAGTTCTCCCACTTAATAGTAATCCTAGGAAAACCTCAGAACATTACCTATACTTAGAATTTTCCCCCGTTGAAAAATGCGATTCATTTGCATAGAACAAAGTAACCGTAATTAATTTGCCTAGCGCTAAAAAAAAATTATAACTTTCGAGTGAAATAAAGACGAAAATTAACTTTGCCAAGTTTAATTTCGAACCGTATCAGAAAATTACATACGCACACAAGCCGAGTGTACCGCGAAATACGTCTTAGATATGCGGACGCGATAACCGACCAAATTATATATAGTTCATGCACAATTTAATTTAGAAAACGTTATTGCATCAAAAAGCAAATCGCCAACGTGCTAACTAACGTAATAGTTATAAGATCTGCGATATAGGTAATGTCATGCATGCGTATATACGTACAGGTTTGGTTAAAAATATGGTGCAGCTGAAATATTTTGGAAAGATTTCGCAGTGTATTTTGCGATGAAAGCTATATTCTTTTGTTTAAAAAACTGCTAGTAAAGATCGTTTCCTCTTGAAATACAAAGATCAAGCTGACTTTCTCTAAAAGCATGTTACCAAAATTGAGCATCAAAACTGATGATAACATTCCGTGTAAGTCCTCGAATTCTTAGGAAGGCTAAGGTATTGGAAACTGAATTACAACCAATTTATTATTTTACTATTTCCTACATATGCGATAAGAATGAAGGAGAAATAAGCGCATATTTGCAATAGGAAATGCAATTTACATTTACTATATTATAGTCATAACGACATCAACAATTCTGCCTACCATTTCAGCGTTGGTAGCGATTTTTGGGTGTCCACTCCGTGATTCGTCACTTGTGCTTGTGCGGCCACGTTTGAACTCGCTCACCGAAAAGCTGATGGTCGAAAATGATGGAGTACATCCGCCATGAACCTCTAGTAAAATATTTGGAATTTCCGTGGCCATTTTCCCAGCCATCCAGAAGTGTTTTGTCACTGCACGAAATTCGATTTTATCCATTCTTGCGAAACCACCTGACTAGCTACACAAAACACACTCTTAAGAAACAACTATAGGCAGTAGACAGCTGAAATTTTGACAGTTGCCATAAAAAAGTTACTCTTGCCGGCAAATGAATCCACTTCAACCTTCGAGTGCCATCTTTTCTCGATTCCGGAAACATTTCAGGTTGGCCTCGTCTATTATTATTCTTCTTCGGGGATCCTTTTAGCGCGTAGATGTATGGTATAGATCTCTGCCTGAAATATGTTAGGTTGTGGTCTCGTGAGTAGGATTAGGGCCACTGATATACCAGTTTTTCGAAACTTTTTTGCTGCAAGGTTTATTCATTTAAAAAAGTTACTAGCCGAAAAATGTTTGTCAGAACGTCGCTATATTTTATGTCAATCTCTTTGTATGATCGCGTAAACGTTTCATCACCTAACGACTACATCACGAACAGTTCTCTTAAGATTTCTGCGCCTAATTATATTTGCTACAATATTGCAGTTATACGTGTATACATATGTCTGCACATTCAAGTAGGCTTTATACTGACATTTTATCTATGATTTACAACGCTCATTTGAGGTCGTTTAATTGCGATCACGGTATACAGATTAAATTGCAAAATTTCAACGTGAACACGTTATCCGGACAAGTGTGTATAATCCTATGCTACACCTTGACTTAAATTGAATTTCCTTTTATGAATGATTGATATCGGCTATTACGGCGTTGATATGTTCGCTAACTAAACATAAGTGAAAGACGTGTGGATTTGTTGCGATGGGAACCGTTAAGTAACTCGAGGTATTCAGGGTATACGATATGCGAGATTCGAACGTCTCTGCGAGGTGGATTTTCTGAGACGTAGGAAAGATTAGAACGCATAGAAGATACTCTTTTTTATCATTTAATGGATATATCTCTCAATTGCTACAGCTTTATAACATCTCAATATAGAAGTAAACTTAATAGTGCGAGTCTTTAACGTAGAATAAATTCGTTATATTTAATAACAGTTATTAGAAGAAAATTATTTCAGATGTTTTAGTTGTTTGCTGGCAATAGTAACTTTGTGAAGTATGAAATAAGATTCCTGCATTCCACTTTTTTTATTAAAAATGCTTAAATATGTAGAATAATTTCGTACAGTGGGCACATTTTAGTTGCAGGTGCTATTTTGTTGGACAATATCTATTTGATGGGGGATTCGACAGCTACAAAATCCAATATTTTGCATTAGAAATTTATAGAGAATAACGGAAAAAACTATCTTATAGTTAATTGGCAATGGTGGGTTAACCCTGAGCCACCGTAGTGCGATCTCAGTGACGGCAGCGGATTTTTGTATTTGTTTATCTTATATCCACTTTAATATCACGGACTTCTTTTCTCCTTACCTTCAAGTTAGTATGCTGCAAAAAGTTGAAGTCGATGTTTGTTTCGGTACGCAATAAAAACGGGGCTAAAGTTACGAAGCGGTCACAGTGACCGGTCTACGGTGCTAACGCTAGTATTTGAGTTGCGCTTTTTACAGAGAATAATGAGTAAATTTTAGTTCATTGGCATGGTATGAAGAGGCAGAAGATGAAAATATTAGTGACCAAGAGAGTGTAAATGAGGAGAGTTATGAAGAAAGTGAACATGAAGGACTCAAGAGTTGAGCTAATGCTATGGGTCTCACTGAAGAAGAGAAAAAGCTTTCCAAACCGATGAGGCTCTCCAAACCTTTACAGAACACGAATCGCAACATTACTACTTATAACTGGTTTTCGTCCTTGGAGTTATCAGAAAAGTTAAGAGAAAAAGGATTTATATATGTCGGAACCATAAAGAAAAATAAGCGGGAAATAGAAGAAAATAGGAAAATTGGTTCATGTTTACGTGGATTCACAAAGAAAGCACTTTAGTTTCCCATGTACCACCAGAAATGCTTCGAGAAAGATGTGGGAAAACCAGAAATTATATCTTTCTGTAATTCGATAAAGGGAGGAGTTGACGCACTTGACGAAAAGCGTATTACAATGGACATATTGTTCATCAATGCATCAAAGACAATCCCAAAATAAAGAAAGCAGATTTTCTGCAAATACTTGCAGATGAATTAGTGAGATTTCACCGTCCTAGACGTGCAGAAAATACAAAGCTAAAACGTAACATCCGAACTGTAATTCGCAGGATCCTTTCTCTTCCTGATCTTGACGAAGCGGAAGGTCTAGAAGAAAAACTGGAAAAACGAAAGACATGTTACATTTGGCCTTCTAGAATTAAAATAAAAACCTTTTATTTGTGTAAAATTTACCATTGACTTAGATGTTTAGCATGTCGTAAAAATTGTAAACACACTCTTTGAGTATTTGACAGTCTGCAATTTTTTATTTGTTGTAGGTTATTCCTTATATTATTGTCTTTTTCTAGTCGCATGATCATTTATTGTTAAGAATCTGTTCTTATTTTCGCATAGAATATTGCTAAAGGAAAATTCTGGCATTTGTGTCAAAACAGAGCAAAATATAACATTTACGGATTTTTTGTTTAGTATTACGTTAATTAAAGAACAAACTAGGTTAAAAAGCATCTTGACTTTTATTTTAGGGTGCATTCAATCCGATAAGAATGTTGCCAATGGGTAAAAAAATATATTTTGGCAATTAAAGTTTGTTTATTATGTGCGGTCATCAAGACCGCATCACAGTGAAGACCTTACAGTATTTGCACTAGGGTGGCTAAGGGTTAGGAATAAATTGAATCTAGGGAAAAGTAAATGCTTAGAATGTTATCCATTTGGATTATTTTTCTGACTGAGTGTAGACGACTTTGTTTAAACTAGAGACAAATGACGTAAATCATTATTATTAAAGACAGGTAGAAGCAAATATTAATTGAATATATTTTATGTAACAGTATTTATCTGAATGTTAAGCAGGATTTGTGACAGCTAGGTTCACTGTAGACAACTTCGTAAATATGACTCAGTATATGTGTATCTAGAACATTGGACCACCGAGGACAAGTCAATGTGTTTAATATTGACTTCATTACATTAATCATTTACTGTATGCTAAACTTGAGGCTATTGGATTTTGGCCTTTACTGGTGAAATTGATCTCTTCTTAAGATATTTAGCAATTAAATATTATATTAAAGTGCTATCCGATCTTAGAGGTAGTCTAACCTTGCATTCTTCCTAACAACACCATTAAGTTGAAGGAAACTACAATTGCGGCAAATGAGCTTAATGAAAGGTAAGTCTAGCAAATACAATAAAAAAATGGGCATGTTCTTGAGGCGAACAGAATATATAACTTGATTCCACATAAATTAACGATCAACCTGTAACTCGGTTGACAATGAGAGTCGATGAGATCTGAAAATGCTACGTTCTGAATAAATTATTAATCTGTGTATGGTGGAGTATAGTGTGACACCTGCGAATTATACAACCACACAGTCCTTGCAGTTGTTGTGAACAGATGTAATTATTCGAAAATTCTAGACGAATTCACTTCCTGGTAAAGAAAGAATCAAGCGCTTACCCCATTCAATGAATTCATCTACTTTCGAAAATTTCGTTTAAATATTCTTTAACCCATATATATATATATATATGTATATATCGTGATCGCCGTCACCTCAGTTATATGTAATCAGCGCTACAAATTTATCGTTCCGTTAACATCCTTTCCCGTTTAAAACCAAAACCTAATCTGACTTGTTTGTTTTATCCGGTTTTGTAAAAGCTTCACGTCTGTTTCGTTAATTCGTCCGACATTTTTATGCTCCGAACGTCCACGAACGCGTTGAAAATACTCCAAAATGGAGCCCTTTTTCATCATTTTATTATTCTGTATTCTTTTTATCGCGCTAAAATGATTAAAAAGAAACCACATGCATGCAGTACAACACAACGCGAGCTCAAATTAGGGCCAAGTCTAATTGCCACTTCCTGCGGAAGTGTTAACAACCTAACAGCACACATAGTATGTAGTACCTTTTTTTATATAAACGAGCGTATTTTTTTTATTCATTCTTCTGGCCTGTCTACCTTGTCTACCTTTACACAAAGCTGAGCGAATGGCTAGCGTTTAACGCGATGCACGGACAGAACAAACAACGGGGCACGAAGTGAGGCGAATTATATTGTGTTTAGCCGGGACACCTTCCTTTTTTTTTCGTTATTTTGGTTTCGTATTGTTACCTAATTCGCTCAGTCATCGCGTTCTGGCGTTCGGTCGCGTTCGAAAATGCGGAACATGTGATGCGTGTGTTTCTGATGAATGCGATCAAAAAGCTACGGTAGCAAAATGTATACGGTAGGGTTTATAAACGTGAAACTATGAAAAATAAACCAACTGACGCTTGACTTTTTAATAGAACAGTTTGGATGCGGAGAGAAGGGGACATTTTAAAGGATAAATTTAACGCCAATAAATTTTCAAAATTGGTTTTCCTAATGTAGCTTATTTAAAGTTATATTTATCCGAAATGTATTTAAAAGGGTTCCCCAAGAGTCACTTAACGGTATCCGCCCCTATATAAGGCAGTTATTAGCTTATTATCCCACGAGACCTGATTTTAAAACTCAGAAATTAAATAAAATAGGGTAATTTGCTTCTAATTTTAGATCCACCTTATAAACTTGTAAAAGAATACCAATTCTACAACATAAACGAATCATGTACAATATGTCCACTTAATTCGTCGATGAAAGACAACCTTAAAAATATTCAATTTTCGCTGTGCAAGATGTAAGATGACTGTTTCTAATGAACTATCGTGCATATTACAACATTTTCAGATATCTGCTTTTAATCTAACCTGTATAGTTTTTGAGATAATTTGTGTTACGTATTTAAAATTGTTGCAAAGTGTTGATTTTTTAAAACATTGGACGTTTTAAAAAATCCTTTTATGTTGGTACACTTTGTGGTCAGTTGCTCTAATAATATAATTTATTTACCAAACTAACGTCATATTACATAAAATAATAAACCTTCATCAAAAGATTATAGAGACAGTTGAATATTAATATCTTGACTGATATAAACTACAACCGTTAACAACTACAACTACGTACATATATATGGAACATGAACGCATACAAGCACATACATTGTGTATAGTAATGAAGGCTCTACACAACACATAGACACACAAAAGTGAAAAGGAAAGTATATTGAAGAAGAGTCATCATCCGAGTGTAGCAATCTGGTCTTGGCACAAATACGCATACAGTTTAGTTTTGAAAGATAGAGGCAGCAATTTTAAATATTCCTGCCGAGAATTGTATAAAGAAAACATTTAGTATGCGAAAGAACATTTAAAAAGTTCGAGGTGATGGAAACGTGGTGACAAAGTATGTCTAAGTCGTAGATTCAAATTGGTTGCTTCAAAGTTGCAATTTGGGATATAAACACCTTGCATGCAAAATTCTTGTGTAACGCATGTAGGTCATTTAACCTCTCTGTGTGTTAGTAATTTGCTGTATTTCCCGATTCGAAACATCAGCCTAAAGCATGAGTTCTGCACGCGCTGTGTTCTCTAACAGTGGTCGAAGTGGGACAGGACAAGACTGTTACAAAATGTTTCCACAAATTAGGATCTTGAGATTACAATAAGCTGTTTTTATCATTTTGACAACATGGCACTTAATTTTTAATTTTGTATCAATTAAACACCCGAACCTTGATCCCAAAAAGTTGAATAACAGATTTCTCTGGCTATACCCTTTAGCAGTGTTTGGCACTTAAACTGGTTAGATTGTCAAAATTAAGTATAGTTGAATGTCGCCGTCATACAGATAACTGGAGCTAATATTCGTGAAGATATTGCTGGTGTAAATTATGAGTAACAGAGGTCCCATGATGGATCTTTGTACTACTCCTCAGCAAAACGGTAAAGACGAAGAGATATACCCATTCTACTCACATACACATTAATATCTACTAGGAAGGAAGAGATAAAGTAGAATTAAATAGTCAAACAGTATAAAAGGCGTGTTTTTACTGTTATTACTTGCCCTCAAGATATCGATAATATGTAATAGTGTTGTCTGACAATTATAATATTTAGAGAAGCCAGGCTGCAGTGCAGATATAGTATTGTAAGCAGATAAATGTTTTCTTAAATAAATTTCACTAAATTTTGTAAGTACTTTATGACCATCTTTATTAAGCGTACTCAAGGTGGCACTTATGCTTAAGCATTTTATCTTCTTAACTTCAAGCATGGGTTTGTACTCGAGGCGGCAAAAATAGAAACTCAGCCTGAAGGTTGTGTTAGGGTAACCTAGAGTAGCTGACATAGGTAAAGCTGCACGTCAACTTAACCTATTTTTTTTTAATAAAACGATAAGAAAATGTACGAAATGCTATAAGATTTGGAAGAAATTAGAAGAGCATTGTAGATAATGTAAGAGAGGAAAACCGCGCAGAATGTATGCAGAAACCATATAGGCTTAACAGCAGAACAGGTATAGGTTCTCATATTTTGCTGAAAATTCGCAAGCACTCATATATCACTGTAAATAAACGAAATATCAAAAAATTTAGCTTCATATATCACTCCTTTTTAATAAGATTTGCAATTTTTAAGATTGTATTCTCAACCAGCTTTATTATAAAATAACTCTGCCTTTATGTTACGAATGAACTGGTAATTACAAAACGTTGACAGCTTAGTTCAGGTTGAATACAAAGTTAAAAATTGGAAAGTGATTTGTGGTGCTACAGTTCTTGATATTTCGTTTATTTAGAGCAAGTATGGGCAAATATAACCTTTGACATGTTGTGGGCCAAACTTTAGTGTGCAAATAAGTCGCGGGCCGCGTTTAAAAGTAGTGTTCATAATTTTTAGCGATAGATATCACACATGAAATAATACGACAATGTTATTGCAATGCAATTTATTAAAATAAGAAAATGAAATGAAAAGATAGGTACAACATTAAA
Source organism: Trypoxylus dichotomus (assembly GCA_023509865.1). NCBI lineage: Eukaryota > Metazoa > Arthropoda > Insecta > Coleoptera > Scarabaeidae > Trypoxylus > Trypoxylus dichotomus. The sequence continues at coordinate 29,982,081 of CM042081.1, forward strand.
ATTAAATCGTGAAATTTGGAATTATTACAAACTACGAAAGTTAAATAGCCACAACGAAATCAATGAGATACTTGAGCTTGAATTTGGGAAACTAATCCATCGATGTTTGGATGGATTAATTCCACTGAAACAAACACGTAGAGAATTTTCCAAATTATCGTCAGTCAGCGTTGTACGATGTTTTGATTTATTAACTTTCATCATTGAAAAGAATTGTTCGCATTTATAAGTACTGCCAAACGCACAAATCAATCTTCTTGCGAATTTTCTAAGCTCCGGAAAATGGTCTTCTTAGAGGTATTTTTTGTAGAAATCGCACAACTCCACGTATTCAAATTTAGATTTTGGATGTGAGTTTTCTTGAAATTCGATCAACTCCATTTGCAAGTGTAGTGGAACATTTTGTATATAACTTTTTGTTGGAGCAGCAAATGAATTGAAACCTCCATGTTTTTAAAATCGCTAAATCTTTTTGAAAATTGCTCTGACAGTAACTTGAGCTCTTCAGCATATTGAGCATAAGCAGTATTTCTATACGCAGAGAGCGTAGTGAAATGGTAACTGTTACCAGACAGCATGTGTGCCTCCCACAAAAGAATTTTGTTCTGAAACGCTTTTAAACGGCTGTACAGATCATTTACTAACTGTCCTTGTTTTTGAAGTTTCAAATTTAAATCATTCAAAGTGCTAAGTCACATATCCATTTTGGGATACTCAATCCAGATAGTGGATTTTTCAAAATGTCACGCGGGCCGCATCAAATCTTACAGCGGATATGAGTGTTTGTAAATTTTCAGTGAAATCTGAAATCCTGTACCTATTCTGCTATTTAACCTACTTACTCTTTTCTCCTTTGCTTGGTAAAAATTTGCTATTTATTGAATATCACCCTTCTTTTGAGCTGTTCCATAATTTGGTAAGCTACACCGCACTATTTTTTCTAAATAAAAATTTAAAAAGATGAGATATACAATACTTTTGCAAGAAAATATTTTAAAATGACCACCTGTAAAGGTTGAAAAAAATGAGAGCTTTTATCTAAACACAACTTCGTACCTGTCGAAAGGAAGCGGGAAAGTAGTTTCAGAGGTAACATATCAAGACACTCCAAGATCACCCTTTGACGAGGTTGCCCGAAGTTTGGTTTATAAAACCCAACACTCGCTTGAGTAGATATCGTCGCTAAAGCGTACTTACGTAAGCATACCTTGAGCAGCACCTTAGGTACAGACTATAAATATATATACAATATAGATAATACAGGCGCTATACTGATTGGACGGAGATCGCTGTTGTATTTTGGATATGAATTCTTAGGTAAAGGCGTTATTAATGACTTCCTTCATAGATCAGCATGCAAGATGATGTAATGAGGGACTGGTTGACAATATGTGTTATGGTATGTATGGCAGAAGCAATAGTAAACAATGCTTGATTAGATTTATGCTTGTTAAACCACATGATTCTCACTGCTTTGGATTTTCTGGAAATAATTACATTTAATATCTCTGATTCTGTGGCTAATTCGAATTCCAACAGTTTATTAATTTGCGCTTTGACATTTGATTTATAAAAATGCAATATATCTGAATGAAGTGTGTCTTCCTGACAAGTTACACGGAGGAAAAAATCTATTAATCGAGTTTTTGTGCTTCGAAGTAATGTACGAGGGATGTCTTTTAAGTTTTGCATACTGGGACATAGAGGGAGCCACTAATCAAATATGAGTACTAGAAATTAACCTCCATCTTTAGGTAACCTAAATCCAAAATTTCGATGCAATACGTGTAGTGTTGGAGCTATAACGAATTGTCAAAGTTGACAAGTTAGTTGAAAAATTGAATTAAACCGGCAACATTTTCGTGCAATAACTTTTTATAAGATAATAATCTCGAGAGGAATGCTTCATCGAGTTGGTTTTTCTTTTCGGCAATGAAGTACCATATCAGTCAACAATTTCTCGATAATATGGAAAATTCAAAGGTGGACGGAATAGTTTTAGCGACAATCTAAGAACAGGATCATCAAAAAGCGCAGTCACCTGGAAAACCGTCGATGCTGTATGGAAGATTATCAATAAAAGACGACATGTGATATAGCGTGAGATGGAGGTATCATTGGGGATTTCAAAGACCACAATTCAAAAAATTTTGCATGAAGAATTGTGTGGAAAAAAATAGTTTTCCGTTAGATGCTATATCTGTTGATCGAAGAACAATTCAATTCTGGAAAAATACATGTACAAACAGTGGTGATAAATCTTGGATTTACTCATAGCAACCAGATAATAGACGCCAGTCATCTGTTTGCGCGTAAGAAGATGAAGAAAAATCGACGAAAGTAAGTCGTTCTCAAGGTGTCTCTAAAAAGATGGTCGCGGCATTTTTCTCGAAAGGAGGTCATGCAGTTACAATCCCTCTGTAAAATCAAAGAACTGTTAGTGCCGATTGGTATACAACCATTTGTTTGTCGCAATTTATCGCTAAGCTTCGGAAAACCAACCCGAAAATTGTCCACTAAGATAATGCAAATTCTGGCACAGCACGCAAAACAATTGAATTCTTAACTCAACAAAACGTCGAATTCATCCTCCGTGAAATCCGGAACTAAATCCTAACGATTTCTTTACCTTTCCGAAAATCAAGAACTAACTGCGTGGTCAAACGTTCCAGTCATCGGGACGAGCAGTCAATGCCTTCAAAAAGGCAATTTTGACTGAGCTTCCAGAATTGGTTCGAGCGCATGCAAAAGTGGATTAATCAATGCTTCGAAAAAATATCTACTGTTTTATTTCAGCTCTATAGGTCAAACCTAAAAGTTAACCAATGCACACCTGATCTTTAACCTGTCATAAATAATTGATTGTAGTTTTTGGGTTTTGTTCACATTAAATTTGTCATTTCCCGGAATCGTAGGTTGTTATAGTATTGCACTATTGTGAATTGGTGTCAGGTGATAATCTTCTGGATATGCAGATCGTCTCTGTTTCGATTAAACAAGAGTATATTGCAAATCAAAATGATTTTGTTAATATTTAAAAGTTTAATGTTTACAACAAACATTTTTAATTAGTTCTAACTAATCATATACTGTGAGGACGAAGTGAAAATAAATCCGTTAATTCCTTATTCTAAAATTAATACTTCGCTAAAAAAGGTTTCCCAATAACCGTTACACATACTAGCCAAGACCAAAAATGCTTGAGAAATCAGCGTAATAACGAACCCACATCCTTTTCTGCGGTTGTAACCTCGAAAAACCGCTCATGAAATTCACGACGACCAGCTGGATGTACATATAGACACGCATGCAGGGTTTATTGTCGGTAAACATCGGTAAAAGTGGGGAGACCCTATTCTCGCCCTAATTAGCCCATAATAACAACGACAGGGAATTAATAAAAGTGACAATGCGGCCAACCAACCGTGCTACAGTGTTTTGCACCTGCTCGAAACACCACCTAGTCCCCCTCGGCGTGCTATAATTATTAATTAATGGTTTATCGAGATTATTGCAGAGGAAATTGCCCGATGAAAAATGCGTTGAAACAGAGTTTTTAAATCGGTTCGGTTATTAATAATAGTTACGCGAAATTATTGTTGTAATAATAGCTTTCTGAATAAATCTTTGTAGGTGTTAACTAAAAATGCGTAATATAAACAAATGAAGATCTGTAATCAGGACACAATAGTATTCCGTTTCAACGGTAATGAATTGTTATTAATGAAAACGTTTTTAAACTTTGTACGATTGACTGAGATCTATTCGGAACCCACACTAAGATTTTTTTTATATCGTTTTGTCTTTTTAACCTTTAGCGCTTATATCTGTCTTCTAACATCAGTTCAGTAGTCGGCCGGTTCAGAAAGATCAAGGATATAAGTTTTCATAGTACACTACTAAGGTAATTCCTTTTTTGATGCTTTAAAGAAGTTCCCCAAGTCTTATAAATTGCGCCTTTTTTTTCTTTTGCTTTAATCCTTGATTGAAAACAATTTCAACGACTCAATTACTAATGTTTGTTCAGTATAATCTTTAGTTAAAGTGTTGTTAATTTTATTCAAAGCATCTTCATCAATTAATCATATATCACAGATTATAAGCGTTATATCATCTTCTTCTTCTCTTCTACTCCTTGGCAAAAGGTTTATTAAAAAAAACTGTTTCTGATTATTTTTGTGGTCACTTTTTTCCATGCTGTCGCGATTCAGGTTGATGCATGAACAAAAGGGATATGTTTTTATAATCTATCGGATGACTCACAATCATGCATGATAATTATTTCTTTACAAACAATTTTTGATGATGCTTTGATCTAGCGTTTGTGATTCATTAGCAAAAACCACGGGTGTTTTCTCAGTGTAAGGTTTCGTATAAAGTACATCCAGATTTTAGATCATCATTTTGTTGCCAAATTTCTGAAGATATCAATTCTTTACCTGTCTAGTCGTCTATGCTTCCCGCGTTATATGTCTGGTTAGGGGTTATATCTTCCAGTTATTGGCGGAGGATCCTTATCTACTTCCATGTGCAAACATTGCATCGATATTCTTTCGCGTCTGTTGTTACTGCATGTATCACCTTTTAATGAAAGAGGGCCTTGTAGGCTGGGTTTTAAAAAATAAAGCGCTTTCATCTAAATTATAAATATCTCTTAGGTTAAAATTTGCCAATATATTCCGGTAATCTATTTTTTAAATTGGCTACTAAATTACTACCTACATTTACATTTTTGCCACATATATGTTCCTGAATGTAAGACGATAATGTTTTAATTATATCGATAATCCGCAGTAATTAAAACCGTGAGCATTCGAAGTATCAAAAAAATAGAGTTACCGAATAATTACTTTTATAAGGGCTTTTATGCGTTATTTCATTTATAAATAAAGCCCAATTAAAACACTTATTTTATGAATATAAGTAAATACAAAACAGTAATGTCTATATTTTTAAAAATAATTTGTAATTGTTTGTTGCTTAACCTTTTTTTGATTTAGAAAAGAGCTTTGTCCTTTAATCTTTGCAATGTGATAATATCGACCATTGGAATAGTGTTTTCTTCTGCTTAATTTAAACATGTATCAAATGCTCTTATTGCTGCTTTTTTGTTTTATAATACTGTTATTTATCACTATTTCCTCTTCCTCTTTCTCTTTGCTATTTTCTTCTTCATCAAGTTTTTCTGGTAGGTAGCAAGTTCTCATTACCTTGTACCCCTTGTACCTTGCTTTTAGTAATATTTTCGCCATCAACTGAATTTAACGTGCTAGAAATCAGCACTAGGTCATCTTTTTTAGACGAAAGTTTTTGTTTTAAAGGTTCTAATGAAATAAAAAAAATCATCCAGCCCATAATCTCAATACCTTTATCTCTTACTAAGGATTTAGTGCCAACTGTTTGGGATGTAGCAGTACTCTATGCATACGATAATAAAAAAACGGTATTTTTCAGGCTAAATTCCTTAAGGCATTTGAAGATAAAATTTTCATTAAGAGTGATTTTCGATATGCTAACTTAGTTAGATTGATTGGATTCTGCTTTATTGGCTGGATTAGACTGGTTATGTTTGGTGGTAAAAATACGATAGTAATCTGACCGTTTTCACTAGCGAGTTCTTGATCTGAATGTCCAGTACAATTGTCTAATAAAAGTAAAGCTTTTTTTGTTAAATGTCGTAATTTAAGATAATTTTTGACTTGTATAACAAAAGAATGTTTACAGTCACTGAATATCACTCATTCAGGTATTTCGGGAAAATCTGTAATCGATAGGTTTTGCACAAACCAAAAAAATTAGTCTTTCTTTAGAACACTTCCGTCCAGGTGATTGTTTTTCTCCAGAATGTACCACTGTTTTGTCCGGTAATTTTTTTCCAGTATAAAGCCTTATCTGTATTATAAATTTGTGTAGGTGGAAGGCCAGAATTACTGATTTTTTCTTTTAATATTTCGAAAAAAGCTGGACTGCACTATGATTCAGACTTCTAAATTAGCCAACCTGTCTCTGCTTATAACAAATTATCTTTTTTTTTGTAAATACATATCTTGACACCGTACTCTTGCCTTAGCAGCCAACATTTCATATGTAACCGGAACATGCCGAGATCCTTGAGTTCTGAACCAGGAATATGATTGAGTTTCCATTTCTGGATATTTTGCCTGTCTAAGTTTCTTCTGTTGCCTGGGGCAGTATGATGGTTAACGAAACTACGGAGATGTTACCTGTAAATCGGAGTCATAACAACAAATGCACTTCTTACCTTCTAATTCTAGCCATTTTTATATCCGAAATAGTGGATTGTCCAATGCCACACGAAACAGCCAGATCTTTACCACTTGCACCACCATCTAATTTATCTAAAATTTTTTTCTTTCAGTGCTAATATGGTGTGTTTTCGTTTTAAAACCGTACTCTATATGACAATCCCGAACTAAAGAACTAACTCAATTAACCTTCCGTTTCTGTATGACGCAATTTTATGCAAGCTGGAATTTGCAGAAACTATTAACTATTGAGTGATATTAAGGTATTACTGCATTATGTCTCCCAACAACATTTTTAAGCCTTTTCTCTTATAACAACTCCACATAATAGGATGATTAAATAAATTAAAAGATTCCAAGTTTTAAAAAATATTTATTATCAGTCTTGTCCAATACTGTTCATAATATCAATATTGAAAAAAAATGGTTTAATTAAATTAATAAATAACTGTATTTCGGGCTTTAGACAATCAGTAATAAACAACCTTATTAATTGATTCGTTTTTTGTTTTTAATATTTTATTTTTTTTTCAGTTCTTTTTTCTGTTTTGCAGTTAGAATAAATAGTTTCTGGCGTTTATTTTTGTTTTTACGTGTTTAAATGATTCTTTACCATTTACTATTTGCTTTCTTAAATCTACAATCTGGGATTTACTGGATAATAGTTTAATGAAATATTTGCATTTTCGACGTACTTTCTATATTATGTTTTAAATTTAAACATTTGCATATAGAAGAGGCTATCTTTATTTGTAATCAAAACGAACAGCACAAGAAATTCTCGATTCAAAGTGGCTTTAATAAAAGTAATGCATTTATAAAGCACATATATAGAAGTACTTTTAGGTATGGCAGTACAGTAAAAAGCCTAGTAAATTATACACCAGTACAGGTTAAGTCGCGCATTCGAGCTGTACCAACAAGACTAGAGATCGCCATGTGATGAGTTCGACGCCTCAGTGTAGAAAAAAGCTTGTTTTGAACGTCGGAAACCGATGTTCTGTCATTGCGAACCGCGCTAACAAGAAGTTTAACATTCACGAGATATTCGTATTGACGATCGACGAGGATGGAACGTATCAGATTTCTACCAGTTCGCTAGATGTTTCGTTAAAGATGTTCGTTTGTTGTGGTTCGTATTCCCTGCTTTTTTCCGTTGGTAATTAAGTCCCGAGAAGAAGTTAAATACTCCAATCTTTAACAGGAAGGAAAAGAGATTATTGTTGAAGTTAAGTTTATGCACTTAAGTAGAAAATGGTTATGGTTTCGGTTTTTAGAAATGCTATTTAATAAATGAGGTGTAATGACCATGTACATACATATATCTGGACATTTTCTTGGCTCAAACCAGTTACATTGCGGTTTAGCGAATTTGTAAAAGGAAACTGAAAATGCTATGTTAATGCATTTGTTTGAATTCCAAACAACTGATAAACTAATTATGTATTATATTCTTTTGCTCTTCGTGTGCCAGTAGAAGTTCAAGACTGATGAAGTATGTGTTCAATATACTGAAGGTGTTAAATTTTTAAAAATTGCAGGATTTGTTCTGTATATAAAAAGAAAACAAACAAAATGGAACATACGCTACCGCTCAAAAGTATTTAGGCACTCTCACTGACAGCAAAGATGTATAAAAACTCAGCAAAAATGTTAATAAGTTTAAGTCGCTTTTGCTTGTTTTGTTTGCGTAGTAATGGCTGTTTCATCGTAATACGTCCATGGAGCCCGGCTTTCTGTAGGCGACGTTTGACTGTAGAAACACTGACTAGTTTTTGGCGAACAACATTTAATTCTGCGGTGATTTCCGGGGCTGTTATGCGTCTATTTAACTTGCTAGTAACCACTATTCTGCGATCATCTGCAGATGTTGTCGCTTTTGGCCTTCCACTCCGTCTTTTATTAAGAAAACGGCCAGTTTCCCGATATTTTTTTATGTTATAGTCAACCGTAGCGTGGTGTATTTTCATTCTTTTGGCAATTTGTCGATTACTTATGCCACTTTTATGGTAAGCTATTATAAGCGCACGTGTTTCCGTACTAATTTCTCTTCGCGGAGGCATTTTAAAAAAATTGTCACACGATATTTCGCTCACGACGTGAATAGAGTAAATACCACACTGCAATAGACCATAGGTTACAGATTTCACTATAACCTTCTAGGAAGGTAATTTAAACATTATTACCTACAATCTAACAGATGACTAAATTTACCCAGTAAATTCAAAGGGATTGTTATTGTAATTGCACCGCAATAAACAGTTTATGGTAATCCGACCAAGCGCAGGTAAATGATAGTAAACCTTATGCGATATAATGGGTGTTTATCTTACTGAACTACATTTTAATATGTATTTCATTTTATTATAATGTTTTTTTGGTAAACATAACACTATATGAATAATCCATGAAAACAGGGGTACCTAAACACTTTTGAGCGGTAGCGTACATAACTATCTAATTTTCGAACAAATAGTTCCCTATTACGGTAAAAAATATAAATGAATTTATGCAGCATGGAAAAAGTGGCTACAAAAGGTCAATGTATTTATGGAATTTAGTGATTTTACAAATACTTCAAAAAACAGGAAAGGTTTTTCACCATTATTACACAGTATGGGCGACGTAGCGTTGAAATTCATAATTCTTTTGCTCCAAGCTTTTAAATTCGAATGTGGTCGACTTCAGATTCTAACAAAAGATATGATGTTACAATATTTACTGAAAATTCAAGTAAGCCTAAGAAGCCTACAACGACAAGGGATGATCGCGAATTCGGAAATTCAAAAAATTATGAAACTTTGGGAATATGTAGATCACAAAACGTTCGAAGTTGTCAATAATAATAATGGAACACCCACTAATATCAACGAAATCGAATTGCATGTCATGATAAAAGGTACCCTCTTGATACACAAAGAGAGACGTCCTTTTCACTGGAAATTGATACAGCTCTTGAATTTTTGCAACAGTACAGACTACATTGTACGGAATTTATAGGTAAGGTATATACGCTCACGCGGAAAGAAGCATTAGCAACAATACAACCTGAGGAAGAAGAGTGTATACCAGAGGAAGAAGGTATTGTAATTTTACAATACAAAACCAACGTATTGGAAAAGTGAGGAGAAACGACGACTTGCGCTGAATGAGTAATATTATGACATGGCAACGATTTAGATTTTTCTATAAGGGAAGAAACAATAAACAGAGGTGGCACGCGACGAGTTGGAACAAATTTCCCAACTCGCATACAGAAAATTGTAAATAGTATTGATTCAGATGCCATTATGCATGATTTGCAGGTCCAGGCTTGGGCATTACAAGCTAACACACAGATTGGTTTAGAAAAATTTAAAGCATCATTACACTGGGTTTGGAATTTTAAGAGAATTTACAAAATAATTTAGTGAAAAATAAATCAATTTATTACGCGATCACACGGCACAGACTCCGTGCAATTGAAGGAAATTGGCCCAAATTTAGTTGATACTGCAGAAGGTAATAGAGAGCAGGGCAGGTTCAATGCCGATAAGAGTGGTTTTAACCTTGAGTTGCATTCTGGTCGTACTTAATTTCAGCAAGGTACAGAACTGTAGCAGCAGTTATGCAGTCCATATCTTCAACTACGCATAGTTATACTATACCCCCAACAATATCAGCTTCATTCACATTTGGAAAATGAACAAAAGAACTATATCTTATCTACATAACCGATGTACATTTGTTAAATGCGGCAGTCCATAGCATTTTGTTCTTGGACATTTGGACAGGCCGCTGTTCTACTACATTAAAATCCTATATCCATCCAACAAATAAGTGATAATGTTAACGATACAGAAGAAAACCGCAGAGTGGTACAACCTCTTTATGTGTATGGTTTTCTCAAATGGAAAAACTATCGAAGAAATTTTTCTGAAAGAAAGATGCGCAGAAGGCTTTCTCCTCTAGCGTGGTTAACACGTCGCGTTACCGTGGCACTTTGGATCCTGCGCTTCTTTCTCCTGAAGAGGCCTCCTACGGTGGAGGCGAAATCTCGAGATTCTGCTTTTTTCTTTCCTTTGTCTACGTCCCTCTCCTCTTTTCTCTTTCTCTTTATTTCCCCCCACTGTTTTCCCCTTTTATGCATTTATCATTTTTTCTTCTTTCTCTTTTCTATTACTCTTGCTTTCTGCTATTATTACTATTTATTTTTCCTTTTATATACTTTTTCATGACACGGTTCAATACTGAAAACAGTTCATTTATTACTGACTCTGGCCGTGGAAGCTTACGTATTTATTTAAAACTTTTCTGATCTTGTGCTACTCTATAGTTGTGATATTGTATTACATGAACGCAATGACATTATCAAATTAAAATCTCTTATTCATAATCAACTTTCGGCGGCAAAATATCACAACGTATTTGCTTTCGCTTGGTATGAAAGCGCTTACGTTGACAAAAGATAGAATGAATTTGATAATCCTGCATTTTTTGCTTTAGCACAACAACATTTTGTATATCCTCCTCATTGCCCCATATATGGTAGCCATACCATCACATGATGTGTATGCTGTAATAAATTCCTCTCTTTTTAACATTTGTTTGAGGAGTTTCATCACCATCCAGTGTAATCTATTGTAGATTGGTAGGTGTTTTAACGTATAATAAAACACACAACCAACCCCCATTACCTCTCAAAAGAATATCTGTAAAAATCTTATATATAACTTTTTTCTTGTCTGCTTAATATAACTCATTCAAAAACAATTTTACTGACTTAAAACTTTTCCTGTGCCTATTACCGTTAGCGAGTTATGACCATAGGAAGAATGGAAAATTTTCAAAAATTCATTTTACCCATCCAGTGTGTCTCCCTGCAGAAAATAAATTGCGAAATACATGTTTCCAAGGTTTCATAGAGATTCCGATCTCGCAATCGTCCCTTGTTAACATAATACGCACGAATGCTTTATTTTTGCTAAACTCTACCATCCTAAAAGAAAATCGAATCCTAAACTACCTTTCACAATTTACAACCAAATCTCCAGTTACAATTGACCGAATTAACGTCAATTTCCTTTTATATATAACATATCCTCAGGCCGACTAAATTACACTCATTTAACGTGACATTCATCTCGCGTGAAGAAAAGAAAAAAAAGAACGGTTCATTTAGCCGCAATCTCGTCTAGCTACCGCCAATGAAAGAATAACGCGTCCTTTGCTATGCTCGCCTTCTGTTTTTGACATTCGAAGCTCATTAACTTCACCATTTGAACGCCGCCGCGAAACGAGTTTCAAATGTTCCACAAACGCGCTACACAATTGACGCCTGCTTTGATTGATATTTTATTGGCTTCTCGGAAATCTTTAGCTCGGTTACGTTCATCAACTGTATTTTTACCAGGAAGAATAGCAGTGAATGATTTTAATAAGCACGTTGAATGCCGTTTGCGGTTTGTACGGAATTGAACCGGGCAATGTCTTTTTGAAAGGGGGAACTCTGTGGCGTCAGTATTAAACGGAGCTTGTATACAGATCGTTTTGTATTAAGCTTAGCCAAACATTACACTCAATACGTTACTGTTTATTTCTCGCCCATTTTTGAGTAGTTTTGAGTACTAATACAGTTAGCGAAATTTCTATAATTCAACACAATTTTGTAGTTTCCCTTTAAATTTCTGAACGCAATAAAATAGTAGAGGTAGTATAAGGATTGGCTTCTTGAAAACGAAATCGTTATCGATATACAATTGCTAGCTCGCTCAACCAACCTGTACTTAATCAAAAATCTCTGGGGAATATTCGTAACCAATTATAGGTAATCTAATAGCGTGAATTTACTGAAATTTAGAATAGGAGATTTGAGGTAATTTTAAATAGTGAATCTAACATCCATTATTAAGTGTAGGTGGAGTTATACCTTTTCAATTAACTTGTCTGCTTTGTGGTAGTATAAATTTTGTTCTTACAATAATAATAGTATTGTTAATAACAATATTTTATCGTCCAGCAGCAAAATCTATTACACAACACACTAAAGTGCATACACACATACATGTAGGTAATAAATAAAATACAAAAGAAAAAGAGTCCATTATGAAACGAAGCAAGAAGATTAACAGCATCAAAAAAACATATTTTCACATAATTTGTCTGAATTGCAACATATGGTGATTTTTGCAATGAAATGTACACGGGAAAGATTTCCCAACAACGAGCTATAATCAACACTTCTTTCAGGATATTGGTGGTCCGTCGTAAAGGACAGATACTTCAGAAAATGATGTTGGACCTTCTCGATACTCAATTGAAGGCAGATGTAATGTGGCGACCAAATCGGATATGGATACTCTACGAGGGACATTCGGAAAGTGAGGAAGGTTTTGTTTTCACATGTGACCCCACCATCACCACCGACTCACCACCGACTCACCACCGACTCACCACTGACCTTGGTACTCATCCGCTAATACGGTTGATTACTGCTTAGCTGTGCGACTTTGAAACGTATGACAAAATTAATGATTTCACCGAGTGCGAGGTGCGCAATTTTATTCGCTTTTTAAACGCGCAAAAAGTCCAACCGATCGAAATTTATAGAGAGATAACCGAGGTTTACGATAATGTGATGAACGAAGTGGCAGTTCGGAAGTGGCGCATCATGTTTAGTGGTGGACGGAAGAATGTTCACGATGAAAATCGCTCGAGCCGGTCCTCAGTGGTGACTCACAGACTCAAAGCTAGGATTGAAAGAAACAATTTTCTCCAGAAATTTCAAGAACGGTGTTGGAATTGTTAGTGCAGATCTCGGTTATAATAAAGTGTGTGTCAGGTGGGTTCTTCAAATTTTATCAGACGAATACAAAACCAAACGAATAACAGCTGCATTGACATTTCTCAGTCGCTATGAGGAGGATGGTGATGAAGTTTTGAAACACATTGTTATTGGTGATGAGACTTGGATATCACATTTCACACTGGCATCATGCGCAACCCCTAACCAAACCGAAAAGAGCAACACAAATTTTGAGCAGCACAAAAATTATGGCTATGGTGTTTTGGGATCGTGAGGGTGACCCGCTCAACAACCACACGCATAGAGGTGAGACCATAGATACAGCGGCCTACTGCTGCGGGAAATGCTAAGCAAAGCTCCCTCACGATAATGCACTTTCATATGCAGCGGAAGTGACACGAGACTTGCTTCACCAGTTTCGGTGGGAAGTTCTTCAACATCCACCATATATTTTTTATTTTTATTTTCACTCGTTTCCCAAATTGAAAGATGTTTTGAGTGGACAGCGTCAAGAAAATGACGATAAAAGAAGCCGTTAATCAGTGGTTTCACAACTTGATGGTAACTGAGTATGAAGAAGGCAAGGAAAACTGATAAACGGTATGACAAGTGCCTAAATTTGAACGGTGACTGCGTAGAAAAGTTTAGTTTTAGGTAAAATACAACTTCCTTATCTAATAAAAAATTACAGAAAAAACGTTCTTTACTTTCCGAATAGCCCTCGTGATTTGGTTATAACCAAGCTAAAGCACGGTGCTTTAAAGAATTTGCAAGAGCGTAGAACAGATCCTAACGTTTTGGACGCAGAAATGCATTGATAATTAACGTGCGCAGCTAAACTTAATCTGAAGTCAAATAGAACACCAGTATCTCCAACGGTATCAATTCTCCTGAGGTAATTATTATGTTTGAGTACACAGATTCAACATAATTAATCTTCCGTACTTAAGATATAAATAAACATGCACGGATATTTAGTTTGAATTTGTAAGGAGAATACCAACTAGCTATACATGTAATCCGGATTACGTCGCAGGTCAGGTACATCTTTTAAAATTCTAATGTGGAAGTATATTTTATGTCGCGAGTACAGGAGAAGATAAAGACGTCAGTAGATCGTTTACGAATAAAACTAGACCTAATTGTGACTCTTATTGTGTACCTGACGAAGGAATGGAATGAAGAGATTCATAACCATTGTAAAATACATAGTGATGTCTTTTATTTAAATAGAAATGTAAAGTTCATGATCAACTGCACTGAAGAGTTGGCCCAAATCAGTGTAAGCAACGCCAACCTCAACTAATAGTCATTTTTTAGTAAACTTACATACAGAAACACGCTGATTTGGTGTAGTGCAAGGCAATGTGTCGTGATGTAAGCAATAACATTTTCAAAAACCGTGGTGAAATTTGATGAGGTCGATATCGGTTTATAATTTCTGATACAAATTTTATTATATATTATCGTCACTCGCTTTCATAACCTCTTCGAAGCGCATATAGTCCTGCTGATAGTTGTCGCCGTCGGAGTAATTGTGACTCTTTTTGCAAGTCCACACACTCGATTTTTCGATCGTCGTCCGAACAAGCTAGCGACTGTCGTCGCATATATAGGCTTATGTGAGCTCCTGTTGCAAAGCGACTTGCTCTCGGCCATCAACTCCTCCGTTTTCCTTGTCAGTGCGCACTTCGCACAATTGTTGGTTGTTGACCTTTTCTCTTCTATAAGGGGGCAGTAGCAAAGAGCTCTAGAAACATTTAACATTACTATACTATTTCTGTTACGAGAACGCTTGGGTAGCCTTAACATTACATACTCTTGTAGTGAAATTGGCTATTATCGCTACTGTCGCCCATAACCAGGCGTTTATGTTCTAAGGAATTGGGTAGGATTTCCCTATACATACACAAAAACAAATGTGTTTGGTTCTCCTACGAACACGAATCAATGAAAAACGCTCAGATTACTTAGACAAAAGTAAGGCAAATAAATGAATTTTGGCTCACATAAAAGGGTATGCAAATAAGCCCAGCACTTAGGTGCTCTTATCAAACCAACAATTAAATAGGATAGAGTTTCTTTAAAAAGGTTGCGGTGTATGTATAAATATATAAGTATTATTACATGCCATTAATACAGTTTCTGCGGAAACAATACATTAAAACACGGTATTAGGCCACATACGCATTGCGACGGTACATCACATGGCAATAAAGACAAAGCTGAATGCATACATATGCACTTGCATGTATAAGAGAGCTCGAATAACTGCAATTATTGCGCATATTATATTTCCCATTATACGTAGTATATGTACATAGACTAAGAGTGGAAATCGAAAATTTATTATATTTGTAAACATATTTCTCTGCGGGTGCGCATTGAGTTTCATTATAAATCTCTACTGAATGAGCGAGTCAATAAGCCAGTATTTTATAAGCAAAATACAAGTATTAGTTGGTCAGAAAATTCAAATCATTTCCTCATTCTAATTTAGGGTATTATTGCTCCACTTTCTATGACCATGACATCATCGATAATTATCTAGAATGTTCATTACTGCAAGGGTACTCAGGTAGTTCTGTAATTACTGATAAGACACATCGAGGCTTCTTTTGACCAAATACCACAATTTTAGCCGAAAATCCATAGAACATCATAAGCGGAATAGAGTATCAACTTGTCCAGAACAAGTCAACATGTATTCACTTCTTAACAGCAAATAGTGAATTTCAATTCGTCAGTAAGCAGGTATTATCTTCTTTATTCTAACGTAAACTACATAAAAATATTACAATACATAATACATAAGTCTACACATAATAATCACGTCCCGTGACCCCTTTCTTTTCCCTATACCACCACCAGGTGGCGTATAACAACGCGCTAAATTTAAATCCTAAAAGTATATCCTAACACAGGTTAACTCGTAATTTAGTGTATTCAATGTATTTTTGTAACTACTTATAAATATAGTATAAATATTGTATTTACGGGTTTTATTAAGAACGTGTTACAAAAAAAACATAACTTCGTCAAACCAGGAGAAGTTAAAACAGATATAGTTATAAAATGGTATAGTTAAATCAAACAGCATATCTTCTGAGGTATTGTGATAGCTACATCCTTTATTTTATTTTTCGATGCGATAGACGGTATTTCTTTTTCAATTTAGCGGTATATTTGGACCCTCATCAGTACGCTGTTCATATATTTAAAAATGTTCATCTTAAATATTTATCGAAAATTAATGTAAACTGACCATTCTCCAAAAAGATATGTTTCTGCTGTTATTGATATAGATAGTTCATGTTTAAAAAGAGGTTAAAAATTTGTAATTTCTCTTTAATCCCTAGCACGCCATTTTCAGCTAAAATAATGAAATTTGTAAAATAAGTTTTTATATCTACATTGAAATTGCTTGTAATTGTAAGATTAAGTTTTTAATGAGATTGTTAATGACGAATAATAATTAATAAAAAGTAAAGAGGGACGTTAAAATTGGGACTTTAAATTAATAACAGAGGAATTTGGAGAATTGCTTATTTTTAATTTAACGTCCTCTACTTCAGATGTTCAGATGTAGTTTGCCAAATACTTTTGAAAAGAAAATCTATCAAATCAGTTGTAAATATGCCTAATTATATTTTCTATAAATACATTTTATTTAAAAACAAAACAGTAATTTTCACCTTTTTTGAAGAATTTTGAACCGTCCACTTAACATTAATAACTGCGCAATTTCACAAATTAACACAAATTTCCAAATTAGATAATAAGAAAAATACAGTATACAAAGAAAAATAACTTGTACTTACCTGATTTCTCAATACGGAGGAATTTATCGTAAAACACATAGTTCGTTCTATTATTTTTATATGTTACAAACAGTAATGGGGCTAGAGCAAACCATTCTACCTTGCAGCATTCCAGAAGTGAAACAGATCCAATTTGTAGAATCCTTGTTTCTTTTATAATTGAACCTGTAAAATTACTCCGGAATATGTACGAATAAAAACACAAAACATATCAACTTAAAATCGTTTAATAATTATTTAAAGATATTTTCAATTTATGCACAAAAAATACAAGAGAATTAAGGGAGGATACAAGTGGGGTTTATTTTGATTTTTTTAAATTTCTATTCACCCTATGCAGCCGAATTATTCCTCTTATACAATTGTTTTAACAAAATTAAGTAACCAGTGGCAATAAAACAAAAAAATACTTGGTGTCAGAATAATTCGAAAAAAATTAATTTATTTTTAATCCTAATTAATTTTTGTTGTTTTTGAATTACTTCGACACCTGCTTTATTTTTTAAAATTGATTTTTCGTATTTTTTTGCATTACAAAGAAATTATTGACTGAACAATTTTTGTCCTTCGTTAAAAGGGGGGCAAGATGGGCAGAGTGGCTAGGGGGCTCCTCCTACGTAATAATATATAATAATAACACTTATAAGCATCTTTTGCACAAAAAGGGGGAGGAAGAAATATGTAACAAAGATTCTTTTTTTATTTCTAAGAGGGGGCTAAGAAAGGGAGCGGGGTCGTAGAAATAGGGTTTCAATAAACGGAGGGGGGCAGGGAGCATAAAAATAAATTAATTAGTAAGTGTTCAGCTATCATACATCATATTTCAAATATCACAATTTAAAGTTATAATAAACATCTTCAGCACTATTTATTCACTTTTATTTTAAATTTATTCATTACCATGCACTTTCTTTTGTTTCTCCTTTAAAGTCTTTTATTATACAGCGTTTTTCACGTTCTTTTTCAACATTTTTTTATGTACCGAATTATTTTTTATACGTGGATAGTGTCTTCGTCCTCACTGGGCGATCTTCTACCCCCCGTACCTGGTGACCCTGGATCTAGCGGCGTGTCAGGACTCGGAGATCTTGGAGGCGGAGCTTCCGATGATTGGTTGCTGTAGTACGTGGACAAGCTGCTCAAAGAACTGCTCGCCGCCAAGCTTCCTAGATGGGCGCTGGGACCTGGGATACCCAAACCCATTCCCGGTGGATATAGACGATATGGAAGAGGTTTTTGGAGGGTAACGGCTGCTGCCGCGGCAGCTTGTCTGTAGTAGATATCGGCCGCACTTGGGGCTGCGCTAGGTCCCGATTGTGGAGGGTACCAACAACCGTAGGGTGGGGCTCCGTATAATCTTTGGAATGCAGCGTAATTGCCGGCTTCTGCTAGAAGCTCCAGACCTACTGCTGTTTGTCGTTTCCATTTTGTTCTGAAACAAGTGGAAGAGAATGTTAGAAATGTTTTGTACGTCAATTAATACAAGTTGTTAGAGTTTGTTGGTTAAAAATTGACTGTTGATAACATTTGTGTTAAAGACTCCCTTTTACCCTAAAGCTTCCTTTTCGCTAAATAACGTACCAAAAATGTAATAACAGTGACAGTCTTATCAAAGAAAAAGATGTGCTGAACAAATGGGTTTAAACCTGTTGGTGGACTTTTTTTGGAATCGGAGGTTTGCGTCTCTAACATGTTCCTGAATACCTTGAAGTGAATGCTATAGGGAACCAAAACAATGTTATGTTAGATTTACTTTTTGCTGTCTATGTTAATATTAGTATTAGGAGTGGTTAAATTGATTTGGCGTCACGTGATCTTTACCATCCTTTGTTGATTATGGATTCATTGAGTGAAGACGTGATGTGTGCCGCTAACGATTCTAGCTGGAAATACAATTTTAAGAAAGTGCCTTTAATTGGTTTGATGTATTTGGTACTTACGATATTTTGCAAATGCTATGTAAACGTCCTCTATTCTGTTTTGTATGATGTTTATGGGAGGTTTATAGCTAAGTTTTATGTATGCAATGGTTACTGTCCGGTTCAGTATTAAACGCTTACTGAAGACGAAAGCTAATGTATTTAGGAATATATAAAACAGTAACATATTGTATTATAACACTTTCGAAAGCATTTAGGCCTTATTTAAGTATAATATTACCAATGACTACAATCGCCACTTGGTGTTCACAAAGCACAATATGAACAAAAATTCAAACCTTAGAAATTCTAAACGCAAAAACTAACGGGCTACTTAAAATAATGCTTTAGAATGATAAACTTTGGACGTCATCCCCAATATCTTTATAATAACATCAATCCATTGCAATACCATAATTCGGTTATAATCAATAATAGAAATATTAATTCTGATATCGTATTCGATAAGTTGGGCTCCCTACCTAACGCTTTTTTGCGACCAGACAATATTCCTCCCTATTTCTTAAAATACAGCAATCCATTTTATATATCTCATTGCTTTCCAATTTATCTCCCTCAACGGCTATAATTCCTGCGTCAGCCGCTTTAGACGAGCATTAAAAGCAATGAAACCAGCCTTTTAGCTTACCATCGGTTTATTTCTGAATAATTGAAAAGCAGATTTCAAGTTGACTCTATTTACATTGACTTTAGCACAGCCTTTGATCGAGTTGACCATCAGCTGCTAGTATGGAAGTTAGTTTATGAAATTAAGGGACTGCTTTTGTCTTCGTTCGAGTCTTATCTGATCGTGATCAGATTGTGGGAACTTCTATCCCAATCCAACTGGTCTCCGGTGTACCTTAAGGAAGCGATTTGCGTGCCATTTTATTTTTCCTTTGAATAAACGACATCAAATATCGTGCAAATTTTTCTAGATTTCTATTATTCTCAGAGGACTTAAAATTATTCCTTTCATTGTCCTCTCTATCGTATTGTATTAAACTTGAAGCACATACGAACATTATCCTTGTTTGGTGTAAAGACAATAATGTGATATTGAACATCGTTAAATGTAAAACCATTTCATTCTCAAAAAAGAATTGTACGTAGTCAATTGGTGGTGTTATATTCGTTCGCGTAGTTTATATTAAGGATTTGGGTAGACTTTTTGACACTTCCTTGAATTTTAATCTGGATATCAATGACATCACGTGTAGAACAACCAAACTATGTGGATTCATTAAACAGCTATCCCATGGCTTTAAAAAAGTTATTGAACTTATCTATCTACTTCAAAGTTTGCTGAGCCTTATTCTTGAGTACTGGTCTTCGGTGTGGAGCCTCTATTCAGTTTTTTAATCGGAGGGGTGGGGAGCGCAGTGAAAGTTAAAGATAGATAAGAGTTTACATACTTATTCCAAATGTTTAAACTTAGTAACTCTTAACCGCTTAATCACGGACAAAACCAGAGATTATGCTGAAGTAGTCACCAAGAAACAGAAAAATTGACCAAAAGATTAGAGCATAAAGTTGAAGCTTAAGCCTAAACCGGATAGTTATAGATTTGTCTTTTGAACCACTACAAGAACCAGAAACACAAATTTTAGCAAACGGATTAAGGGACACCACTAGAAAAGGAGATCCGATCAACTATGCAATACATCTTGAAATCAGCTAAACCAGCCACAACAAATCTGTCAAGAGAAGCAATAAGAGTCATTACTGAATCGAGTAAGGAGAAAGACTGCATCGTAATATCCGCAGATAAAAGGAATACGACAAGGCACAGAAGACTATAAAGAAAAGATGCGAGCATTACTACATGATTCTAGATAGTGCTAAGAAAGATCCTACAACAGCTCTGGAAAAAAAAGTCCAAAATGCAATTTCCCACGGAAGTCGAAGAAGATCGGCGTGTTGTTTAAGAGGAAGGACAAACACAGGGCCATCAGATTTGTCGAAGATGGACCAATACGAATTGCTACCTAAACGCAAATTCCCACCATCATCCAGCATAAGAACGATCACATTTGTGCATAGAGCTGAGACGGTATCATATGAAGAATGCCTTGTTGAAATTGTAACATCTCAAGAACGCGCTAGGACAAAACTATTGCAGACTTAAAGACATCATGGACATCATTATCAGAAAACTTAAATAACAGATAGAACTAATAACTATTATTGGAATTACCTGTCATACTTCAAATGATGTTCAGGCAACATCGGAAGAAAACTACGCAAACACGATATCAAAGCAATCTTCAATACTTTCAAAAAAATATTCACCAAATTAACTTCATCGAAAGATCATCGCCACCCCAGAACCAAAGAGTCTACGAGATATCTTGCGTGTGTAGAAGGATATACATATGTCGGACAAATTGGCTGAAACATCAATATTAGCTTAAAAGAACATATACGCGATACAAAATAAATATACAGACAAATTAACAAACAAGAAACACGGAATCGAACTTCACAAATACAGGAAAATTAGCAACGGAATCAGATTTCTGCAGAAGGCTGTATAGAGAAGCTAGTACCACATAAACCCAGTATCATCGGCAAATCAATCAATTTACAGCTGAAGATCACGACAAAATAATCGAAACGTGAAGCATTATAAACTCGCTGCACGGCAAACAACCCGAGAATCAAAGACCAGCCAGATACGACGGTCGTGGAGGCCTGAAGACAACTAGAACTCAAGCGTTAAAATCTACAATGGAGGTTCTAGAATTACTATAATGAAAAAATATGTTTCAACCAACATTCGGTACGAAAAACAGAGACCACCACATTATTTGATAAGCAATCTTGTGTTGCTGAATTTATAACGAACATAAATGCTAACGATATGCTCCACCCATTTACATGTGTACATTAATTGTTTTGAGCAGTGTAGTATAGGAATTTAAAAGCGTGCTTGCATTTTGTTTCTTAAGTGTAATACTGGTCATTTCCTTCTATCTCAGACATAACTCGTAGATTTCCTTTATGTAGGCGATTAGATTAAGTCCTTTTTTAAAGATAACTTTAGTAATCTTCTTCTCACATAGCAATAGTCTCACTGATAATCCTTAATTCAATTTTGTAGCATCATTAAATCTTTCTCAGCATAACATTAAAAAAACAAGAACTCGTTCCGACGATAACCAAATAATGTTCAAGATCGTTGGGTCAATAAAAGTAATTATAAAAATTTTTATGAGAGCCTAGCAAGCCGCCTTAGATCTATTAGAGTATCTATTCTAACCTTTCAAGTTCAAAGAAGAAACTTCGTAAGCGCATATAACCTTAAGTTCGACAGTTCTTTTTTCTACTGTACTAAGGCGTATGGTCATCTCCGGGTCTCCCCTACCACTGCTATTCGGACGCAATCTTCAAAAGGACGCCGAACGATGCGCCAAGAAAACATTCAATGAATTAATTGTAAGTAAACAGTGTGCATAACGCATTTTAGAGGTTAATTCCGGCCTAGATGACTCGGCCGGTTTTTAGCGGTTCGTCCGGAGGTGCAGACTACGTTACGGACCGTAACAAAGAACGTATTCTCATGGCTGCTTACGGACTATCGCGCCGATTCGAGCCGGTATTTCTTGTTCAACATCCCAGAACAGAACGTTAAGTAAATAAAGATTACGCAGCGCAAACAATAACAACGACAACAGCTAGAGCAACGGCAGTAACTTCTACGTAATTTAGAAATTGTCTAATTGTAAGTATTAGCTATTTGAGTAAATGCTAAATTATTTCGAAGGATTTGCACTCGATGTAGTGAGTTGAAATAATATACTTATGTAACCGTGAAAATTCTTGAATTATAGTCCTGTGTTTAGAGGAATATCCGGTGGAAATACTTTACAGTGTATTTCCGGTTTTTGATTGTAAATTTATTAAGATAATACTTGTACCTTATCATCTTACTTCTTACTTTTAAATGCATATTAATTACTGGTTGAAATGATAGTTTTATTTGCGCGTATTACCATGCGTTTATTTCTCTCTATATTTGATTTGTTTAAAAATTATTTTCATGCGCATGACTGATATTATTGCTGTTTCCGGGACATGGCTGACCGTGACTTCTGGGTGACTAGATTCAATTGAGTGATTACTAGAGACCGGATTATATGCAAAGTGCATATATTTTATTTTCTGCATGTCTTTAATTACAGTCTATATGTAGACGTATCACACTAATTAAAGTTAATTAACGCTAATTAGTGATTGCATATATTGCATATTTAGGCATTTCTATGCATATTTTCACAAAAGTTGCATATATTGCATATTTAGGCTTTTTCTTATCCTTTCTATTAGTAAAAATTCCTAGTAATTCCTAATGTAGATCGACAACGGACAATTCTCAGAACAATAAATACTTTACATTGGTTTCTCTTATACTTTTTTTCAAGAACTGCAGGTGTTTAATTTCACCTAGTAGAAGGGATGTGGTAAATACGTTTTATTATTATTAATTCCCAAATAAACTATTCATTCATTGAATACCTTTGAGCGAAACAGCACAATTTCTGTATGGATTAAGCCGTATCCTGAACTGGCACGGGATGGCGACAAAATATTTTGTCGAGCCTGCAGTAAACTGGTAAGTTTAATTTTACTAAAAGCTTTACAATTGTTTCTAAATTCTTTAACTTTTAATATAAAATGACAATTGTCGTTGTAGGTGTCTTATGAGAGAAAATACCTGATTGATCAACACGCTAAAACTCCATCACATATTGGAAAATGTGAAAAACTAAAGCGATTCGTATGTGTGTAGCAATCTATATATCAATGTGTAGCATCAAGTTCACGAAACTCAGAACAAGAAGAATATAATACGGATCTGTGTAACGCATTAATTTCGTCTAATATAGCATTAGCAAGATTAAATAACGTTGATTTGAAATCATTTCTGCAAAAATATTGCAAATACAATATACCTGACGAAAGTACCTTACGAAAAAATTATGTCATATCTTGTTACCAGCAAACAATAGCAGAACTTCAACAATTGGTAGGGAATAATCTTATTTACATCATGGAAGATGAAAGTACGGATGAGCGCGGCCGTTATATTGCCCATCTATTAATAGGAATTGAATTCTTCATGACGACATTGTAGGTAAATCATATTTAATTTATTCTAAAGAATTTCAAAAACTAAATAATGTGACAATTGCCCGATTCGTTCAAAAGGGTTTACCAAATTTCTTGTTACCTGGAAGTATTCGTTGTGAAAAAAATTTACTAATGTTGTCCGACGCTGCACCATACATGATAAAACCCGCGCAAAATTTTAAAATTTATTATAGTAACATTATTCATACCACTTGTTTAACTCATGGGTTCAATCGTGTAGCCGAAGACATTAGGAATCAATTTCCTTTGATTAATGATTTAATTATCAATGTCAAAAAAGTATTTTTAAAAGCACCTTTATGAATCCAATTTTATAAGGAGCGACTTCCCGGTGTTAAAGTACCTCATGAATCGATTATTACGAGATTGAGTACATGGTTAGACGCTGCAATTTTTTACGGCGATAATTTTGAAAAAATAAAAAATGTAATTCTTGAAATCACTGCTGACTGCATTGCTCTAGAAAACCTTTTGTATATTAAGTCGAGCTTTGTTTCAAGTTCCATTCCTAAACTAGAAAAACGCAAGGGATGTCGCTCTCGAAATCAGTCAAAATAGTGGACGAATTTGATATGCTATGTAAGAAGGTTGTTTAAAGGTACAATAGGTAATTCTATATACGATAAATTTAAAAAAGTAATCAACAGAATTGTTACATACATGTACTGCTTTTGTATGTTAAGTCAAATTGTAGTTTTGCTTCAAGTTCCATTAAACTAGAAACTCAAGGGATGTCGCTCTCGGAATCAGTCGAAATAGTAGACGAATTTGATATGCTATGTAAAAAGGTTAAGGGTGCAATAGGTAATTTTATATACGATAAAAAAGTGATAAATAAAAATGCGGGGTATTTGAAAATGAAGAAAGTTAAGAAAATTTTGGAGGGTGAAACAGTAAACGATTTCGACTTTAATTTTAGTTTAGAATGTATTGCAAAGTTAAAAAATGCAGCAATTACATCTGTGGATATGGAGAGAAGCTTTTCTATTTCGAAACATATGTATTCTGATAGAAGACAATCTTTCTTTTACACAATTTTGAAAAACATTTAATTTTAAATTGGTTTAGAAATATGTTGTAAAAAAAATTTGTGCAATAAAGTTAATGTTTAAATTTCTGCTCTTATTTATTTTATGTACAAATTTTGCATATTGTCGCAATTTTTTTGCATATATGCCCCAGGTTTATGTATATTTTCTCAAAGATCGATGCATAAATGCGCATATATTCTAGTTTTCCTTTGCATATAATCCGGTCTCTAGTGATTACACCATGATTTGTATCGATACATCTGATAAGAGGGGAGCTGATGAAGTAACGTTTTATATTAAGAGTTGTTCGAATATGCGCTAATTAACCTACTAATAGGTTCGTTCACCTGTTGCAACAATTAGAGTTCCTTTTAATATTTCAACTTTCCTCAGATAGTTTGAGAACATGCTTATGATACTCGTGAGATTATTAATTTGGGAGACCTCGATGTAAATCCGCTGGATGGTGTGGTCTTAGTATGTTCTTCTTTCTGTAATATGTGTGATTCTGCCGGTTTAAAACAAATTATTAATTAATTAATACTAAGTTAATGAATCTGACAAGTAACAGTCTTTATCAGGGCTACCCTGAAGGCGGCAGTAGACACAAGTTCCGAAACGTCGGAATATGAAAACTCCATAAATGATGGAAATAGCCCAAACAACAACTTTAATTATCATTCATTGTCAACACTGTCACTTTAAAGGTTAAAACAAATGACTAATGATCTAACTCGTGGAACTGTAACACCATAACTCCTACTGATGTGATATTTCTTTTTTTGAGGCTTCTTTCATAGTCTCCGAAGTTCTATATGACTTGCTCCTTTCCGATCATTTGCTAGTTTACGTCCGACTTATTCACTGATCCTCTCACGCACATGTTCAGAGACTTTTCGCGTTTTGACGAGCAATCTTTCATTAATGATTTAGTATCAATTTCATGCGTTTACATGCACTCCATTCATTAGTGGTTTTTAATTTTACTCATTTGAATATCACACGCTTGTGTAACTGCAATTATTGCTGCTGCACAACACCGGCGACTACAAGAAAGTCTTATTTATTTAAAGAAATTTACCAGGGTGTCATTAAGTAGGTCACAAAAAGCTATTATAAAAAATAATTAGAGAAATAGTTAGTCAAAAACAAGTTTTATTTTTCAACAAGGTCTCCATCTACATTAATCCTCTTATCTCATCGTTATATCAATGCTCCAATGCCTCTTCCATAGAAGTGTCTGGATTGCCATTTTGGAAATGAGGTAGGAGCACTCATTGAGAATCCCAGAAAAACGTTAAGCATACCAGTTGAGATCACAACCTTGAATTTCTTTTTTGACGGTGAGGAAGAATGTTTCCATTGCATTGAAGCACGCTTTGTTTCGATTTGGTAGTGGTGCATCCATGACTCATCACCAGTAACAATCCTGTTAAGCATTTCTTCTCCTTCCTCTGCTTACCGAGGGAGGTGTTGCAAGAACAAGCTCATTCAAGCCCTTGTGTGTTCCTCCGTCAGTTGTCAAGGTACCCACCGTGAGCAAAGGTTTCAAACGATGGTGCATCATGTCGTAGACTAAACCATAAGAACGCACTATTATAGTTGCTGTGCTGTCTATTGTTACCCACGTGTTAGTCCGAATCATCTCTTCCACCCGTCGAAGTACTACAACTATCGTCATCTGAACGGGGTAGCCACTTTGCTGATTGTCAACAACTTTCGAGAACTCGACAGAATTTCTCGACCCAGTTGGATATCTATTACAGGAAGTCCTTTTGTCCAGAAAAAAACGCTCAACAGCACGCTGCTTTTCCGCAGTACATTCTTCGACCACGGTCGCTATTTTAACACTGCCTGTGTACGCGTACGGGAACTGTCACTTAAGTATCATAAAACTGAATTGTGCTGACACCTAGTGACAGATAGGGAAATAGCTAACTGCTATTTTCAGCTTTCCCACAGCATTTTGTGACTCATTTAATGACTATCTTTGATAATCTATTTTAAGGATCTTTGAATTAGTGAGCTTTTCTAATTATTATAAATATTGTCTGTATTACAGATTTCTTGTGTTCGGCTTTTAGGGGTAATATATGTGAAAATTCGTTACTACCATGGTCATGCCACCTCCCTCTACATCAAAAATCAATAAGGCTTATGGTGAGTAATAAATATATATATAGAAAGATAAGAAAAATAAATAATCTATAGCCAGGATGAGTTATATTTTAGTTTTAGTAAAGCGTCAGAGTTTTATTTACATTTATGTTCGCAAATTAACCTTGCAAAACTTATATACTACTATTAATAACACGCAAGTCAAAGTATATCCTTCATAAATAAGTTTTGAAAATACATCCGGACAATTTTTGGTTTTTCCTCCACCTGCAAGTGGCGCTATAATAGTCGAGGGGATTTACTATTGTCTTACCTTATCTATACGTAGTTGGTGTATGTCCTTATCTGTCTATGTTATGAAGCGAATAGAGGCAGTAATATTACCGTGAAATGCTGTTTTAGTTGGCATTTATAAGTAAAGTTGTGAGTAAATTGTCCAAATTAAATACTAATGCAGTTGCAATTGAAACAAGGTTTGAATTACTTTTGACGATAATAAGTAGATATGTGAGTATCATCTTATCAGGTATTACGACGCTTTGGAAGCAGTAAGAAAGTTTAGATAGAAATGTATATACGACAGCGTACTCTATAAGGTTTTATTTACTTCTAAAAATAATCGTATTTCCTTTTGGTCCTTGACACGGTTTTGCAAATTCTGCTCATTTTATTTATTAATATCTCTAGATAATTGGCATCCAAAGCAGATGCAAAGCTCTCTGTAAGCAATATCAAAGTTTTCTAGCATTCTGTAGTCGTTGTTCTTAAGGTTTTCTGTCCAATTCAACTCACGAATGCTCAATAAGAGGCAAGCCAGGACTTTAAAGGACTAGACCATTACTGTTACTTCACCAATTGCTCTTTTTTGTTTCAAACAGTTGTATGCATTGGGACGGTATTCTGTAGATGGCAATTTGTTGTTTATTTAGGATGTGCAGCAGCTCCGCGGAAGGAAGCCGCAATATTAGGACTGTTTACCGATGGATGTTGACTTTAATACAGGGATGGTAAATTATCAAAATGTTGCAGAAATAAACATATAATTTTTGTTCTGTGTTGTATACAGGTATCTTGCCAAGAATACTTTTTAAATACCCTATATATTTGTATATATCACTTCTTCTATTAAGCATCATCCCAACGTTAAAACGTTTAATTTAATTTAATCAAATAATGCTTTAAGTATACCTTTTCTAGAATTACACGCTTCAACTCGTCGCATCGTCTCATCAGTTTTCAATTCGAAAACCCGGTGACATTAAATATCCCCAGAACGGGAGAGAATTGTGCGTAGATATAGCTTACCCTCCGGCAATAAATTATAATATCTGTCAACCGATCCGTGTTTACTGAAGCGTTTTACAACACTTTATTTATTAGCGAGATGATCTTGTGACGTGGGGACAACTAATTTTATTCCATTTACCCTCTAATACGATGTAAACGTACAATGAATAGCTTTCGCTGTCTCTATTCTCGAAGCGGTTATTGACTAGGAGTACCAAGGATGCAGTTCGACGGTCCTCAGGGGTAATATTAAGTAATAGTAGCGGAGCAAAACCGCAATTTACATTTTCAATACGCATTCTAGGAGCGTGGAGAAGCACAGTCAAATACTGCAGAAAGAGAAAGACTAGTTGCTGCTGCTATAAAGTCATTAGTGCGCAAGCAAGGAGGTATTTTCGGTTTCGGATTTGATTTATGAATTGAGTTCGAACAAATGGGAACCCACGAGAGACGAGAGGAGTACGGCGAGGGTTGGAAGTCGGTAATTTATTTGAAGTGGCCGTCGACGTCGTCCGTAAAGGGTTTACACAATGGGATATTCGACGAGGCGGCGGTTGAAGCTAATAACTAGCCGACGATACCGTTTTTAGACTATTAATAACAATGCTGGAATAACAGCGATGCTACTGGATGTTATACAGGACGTTTACCCTTATCAAACTGCTAATAAAGTTTATCGGCACTCAATTTAATTCTTCAGATGTTTCATGTTTCTCCAGTCTTTATGCAAACTGATGTCTTCATGTCACACCAACAGATAGCAATGTGTGGAGTATCAATGTACGGAGTTGTACTTCGACAATGTTTACACCGACATTTAGCGTACCACAAGGATTCAACCCGGGACCAATCCCCTTTTTTGTTTTTATTACCGATATTACTGAGGCTGTGCAGACGCTACTGTTTGCAGACGGTATGCAGATATTCTCTAAGATAGACTCGTTAAAGCATTGTTTGCTGCTGCAGGGAGATTTTACGCATATCGATTCTTGCTGTAAGTTAAACCATTTGTACCTGAATGTTAAAAAACGCAGGGTTATGACATTTACTAATTACACAATCTAATAAAGAATAGCCAGCACAGTCCTTGAGTATTATTTTAGTGTGAAGGATTTAAGCATTACTTTTGAAAATTTATTTAGCTTTATAGGTCACGCTAGTGCTATGCTCGCCAGGTTTATTGTGTTTTTGGGTTTATGTGTAAAAAGTATAAAAATTTTGAAAATGATGCGAACTGTTTGAAACTATTATATTATTCCTTTGTTCGATTTAAGTTGGAGTACGAAACGCTAGTCTGGTATGCCATTTACTCTACACACATCACTAGTATGGCACGAGTTTAGAGATAATTTTTGAAATTTCTGATACCGACGAAATTTACCCTGTATTACACTAATTAAAGTTAATTAGCGTTAAATAACTTTAATCAGTGTAAGACATCTACAAATAGACGTAAAATATAATAAATAAATAAAATAAAATATATGCACTTGGCATATAATATCATTTATCTTTTACCATATCACAGCGCAACAATCTTTTTTAATACACAAAAATTTCAAATAATTACTAAAGAAGAAAGAAAAAAACACAGAAATAAGTTTGACAAATTTCACCCAAAATAGATCTGAAAAAATTCCAAAATTACATGAAAAATTCACAGGTATAGCAATAAACTCCACTCACACAAATTAATTAATTATGCGGAACGCAGCTTTTCGGGAGCACGTGGGCTCTCATTGTCAACCGTGTTACCGACGACAATGAGAGCCCAAGTGCTCTCGAAACGCTGCGTTCCGCATAATTAATTAATTTGTGTGAGTGGAGTTTACTGCTATACCTGTGAATTGTACATCCACACAGTCCTTGCAATCGTCATTTTACATGAAAAAATTTAACTGAGAATGACGGAATGTTATGTTGATTTTAAGCTTAGGACCTAGCTTTAGTCTTCAAGCTAATATTTATAAAAAATTCTAATTATAGAAATAATTTCTACGATCTAAGTTAACATCCAAAACCCAACTCTGGATGTACAAAATTATATAAGATACGGACTAGTTAATATATTCACAAACTTCAAACACAACAACCGAAGTAAACAAAAGAGAAACACTACACTATATCAAGCGACAAGAAAAATTAAAGCCACTGAAGCCGATATATCCTAAGGGCTGATAAATTTGCTAAAACAGTTATTACGTTTAACAACGAACGCACACAAAAATTGAAAAAGATTTTATCAGACAAAAAAATACAAACAAATTAATGATGACCATACAGAAAAATATCAGAAACAAGTCAACTCATTAGTTAAAAATTGGGGAACACTCAAAATAATTTCTCAAGAACAGGCCGCGCGACTCAAAATTAATAATAGACAATTACCTAAAATTTATGGTCTACCAAAACTTCACAAACGAAATATTCTACTCCGACCTCTGACAATAGGTCGGATATCAAATCTTCAACGTATAATTTGGTTAAATTTTTGGCCAATTCTATTAGTACAATACAATAATCAAATCTACAGACAAATCTTCAGTACTGTGAGGAGTTCTCCAATCTCGACAGTGAATGGAAACATGGTAATTGAGGAGCTAAGAAATTAAATCTGAAACAATCTAAACATTCATATATCTTTCTTTAAGCAATATGATGATGACTGCATTCTTGCTTTTCGAGAAAATTCTAAACTAAACGTTCTTGAAAAATTTAATACCAACCATGAATGGTTGCAGCCATTATTGAAATTGAGAAATAAAACAGTATAAATTTCCTGGATATATCAGTAAAACACCAGTATAGCAAAATATATATAAATTGATACAGGAAACCAACAAGCACAAATTGCTCCATTGCATTACAAGAAAGATACAATTATTGGTACGGTAGATCGATGTTTGCATTTCTTTGACTAACAGTTTTTGCAAACTAACCTAACCTATATAAAAACAATTATCCAGGGAAGTTTATAAATAAGGTAATGAAAGAAGGAATCCATCATCATCATTACAACAATACTGCAAATCGTAATAAGTATGCTAGCAATAAAGTAAAATAGAAAGATGCTCTTTCTTACATCCTTGTTCTCTCAGAAAAAAAAAATACATAAGAAACATGATATTCAAAATAGCAAATAAAAAATCTACACAAACAATCAATATTTCTCAAACATCAAACAGTCGATTCCCATAGACACACCATTTACAGGGTTAATTACGTTGATTGCTATGGTGTGTATGGCTGACAGATATCTTAGTAAGAGAATGTATGCCTGCTCTAACCAAACATACTATTACTATGGAGCATGAATTTGATTTCCAAAATTTAGTAACAGTATTGGAGAAAGAAGTAAATTATTAAGAAAGTGATCCACATAGAATTTGACACATTAATGATAGAAATGATATTAAAATTTGAAGCAATGTATGGCAATGCGCTACATTCACGAAAAATTGAATTGTGCCCATGGTATATTTCACCAAACATAAAAAAATGTTTTAACGTGTTATTGCCATTATGCGACATTTTAAATAATTTTTGGAATTTTCGTAAAAAGTGCAATATGTAGATTTTATCAACCTTTCTAAAATTACCATTATTGGCTCGAAGGAGTAACACAACCACCAAACGCGTCAGAACTAAAATAAAATTTTATGGAATAACCCGAATAAATGATTTTGATTGAAAATTCCAGATATAAGAAAGAAAAAAGTACTAAATAGCAGAAATATAACACAGAGATAGATTTTTTGATGAGAATACCATAATAACGTAATTTACTCTAGTGTAAATTATATTGTAACCATGTTATTAGTAAGACTGTTAAGGACTTAACATTGTTTTCTGTATTTTCTACATTTTTTACTATTATGTATTTTATCTTCTTTGCATTATTATTTTCATTTAGAATATTATTTTATTTTCATTTTTATATTTATTTGCTCTCTTATATCCAATTTTATTTTAATATGTATGTACACTACGCATTGTATATGTACGCAAGCCAGCCATTCGCATTACGCTAGCTGCCTAATTAGAATTCACTGCAACGTCGTCGGATATGTAATGGGAGTTTTCTTAAAATTTAAGGTACACAAGCATAGGCAGTCGTCTCCCGCGCGACGGTCGAGATATTAGCGATCGTGCACTCTCGGTCACCTTTCGTGCCTCGTCGTAACGTGTACAGTAACGTCGTCGTAAGATTATTAGAGATTTCTAAGATTTTCTAGTTTTGGCGGGAATCGTCGAGGACGTTATCTATACATTTATTTCTGGCTTGAGTCATTTGGTAACGTCGTCGGACCACATGTATAGATTTTTTTTAATAAGTATAAATTCTCGATTTTCTATCATCGTACGTCGAGGCTACTGTGTCCATTGTCGTCTATACATATTTTTAGTTTTCGCTCCGTTTTACTTGTCGGTGCGCAGTTCGCACATTTGCTGGTTACTGGATTTTTCCCTTCTTTGGGGCGCAGTAGTATAGAGCTAAAGATTGCACATAGCGTAATATTTCAAACGAGAACGCCTGGGTAGCTGTGACATTACTTTTGTATTGAGATCGGCTATTATCGCTACTGTCGCCCTCGACCAGGCGTTCAAGCTCTAAGAGATAGGGTGGGTTCCCCTATAAATGTGAATATAACAAACGTATTTGGTCAAGTACAAATACATGCCAATAATACAGGGCCAAGTCCCTTAAGCAAATTTAAAACAAGGAAAGTATATTAGGCTCCCGGAAAGGGAGATATAAATAAGCATAGCACCGAGGTGCGCTTATAAATTTAAGAAATAAATAGGGTTGGCTCTATAAAAGGTAGTGGTGCATGCAAACAGATAGAGGCATTAGTACATGCTCTCTAACAAAGCTTCAGCGGAAGCATATAAGAGTTTAACCTTTTAAACAGAATTAAGACATGGCTTTGCAACGTACATGCTGAGGCATTACTTTATGTTGCTACCAATGAAAATACATATACAAATGCTAATGTACATTACATGTATAAGAGAGCTCGAATAACTGCAATTATTGCAAATCTATATATCTTACGTACATCGTACATGTACATAGGCAAGAGTGGAAACCGTGTAACCATTTCATTTTTAAATATATTTTTTTGCGCATGCGCATTGAGTTTCACTGTACAACCTCTCCTCCAGTAAATAAGCGAACATACTCTACAAGTAAGTATTGGTCAAGTAATTTAGGAAATTACGAGCAGGCTACAGCGGCGTTGTTCTTCAAACCAGGAGAACGTAACAAAGACCTTTA
The DNA here is from genome assembly GCA_023509865.1 of Trypoxylus dichotomus. Lineage (NCBI taxonomy): Eukaryota > Metazoa > Arthropoda > Insecta > Coleoptera > Scarabaeidae > Trypoxylus > Trypoxylus dichotomus. The sequence goes on from CM042081.1 coordinate 30,015,739, forward strand.
AACTGTTTAGATAAGTTAATATAAACAAAGATATATGTAGGTAGGATATATACTGGCACTTGGTTCTAATGTAGGCACTGTTCATTCAAGATTGTAGTGGCTAAGATGAAACTCTTGTCATATTACAGACAATAGAACAATAAATAAATAATTTAGAACAATAAATAAAAGTTATTGATACGTTTTTGTAATTTGCTCTTTAAAAACTAAGACACGTGTTCGAATAACTTAATTTATAATCTCCTCTTTAGTATTGTAATTTCTAACAAATATACATCTTTTCTTTTCTTATTAAAAAAAATGTTGTTTTCTTTTTAATTAAACGACATACGGCCCGGATATTGCCAATTTCATTATATCTCAACTATAACTATTTCAAAATGTAACGTTCCTGTGTACCTTATATGTATATCCTTTTTCAAGCGCGGCAATCAATACATGGACAATTATATTAACTGATTATTGGTTCTGCAGATCTTTTCTCTCTATTATTACCGTTTACCTTGGAGCGGGACTATTGTTTGACCGCTGATGAATGGCTGAAAGGTCCTTAAAAATATCGGAAGATGGAACGTAATAGGCATCGCACATCGGCATCGTATAATGAGGATCTGGCGCCTGGGCAACACGTCAGCAAGTTTTAGAAGAAGCTGCATCCGACAATTAGGTGACTAAATGCTTTCAAACAATGGCCCGAACCGAACGTATGGCTATCCAGTACTCACTTGAAGTGAAGCCGAATTCTAGCCGCAAAGTGAACTGTAAGAGTGTCAATACTAAAATGTAGAATGTGACCGTTGATCCATGTTTAAAATAATATAGTAAAATCGCAAACACGTCCACATAATGGACAATTTCGCTTTCACGAGATTTTACGATGGGATATTCTTAATATGATCCCCTTTTAATAACGCATTCTGGGTATCCTATTTCTTCTCTATAGGAGTATAGCCCTCTTTTATTAGCTTATATGGATTCATATATAACTATCTTTTTTTGGAACGAGGCTTGTTTCTAAGTTATTTGGCGCACTTTGTTTCTAGGGCTATATATTTGTTTTGATTATCGTTTCAGTCATTTGTCACATTCTCTTTATCATTTGCGGTTTTACTGCCTTTTTCATTTTTCTCTTCGTTTACGTCTATGTTTGAATGAATCAGTTTTTTTTTGAAAACTACACTCAGAGAAGTGTTTTCTTGGATCAAGAAAATAGATTTTCTCGCAAAAATCTCTCTATTCAAGTAAATAGTTTTTCTTAAAGACTAAAGAAATATTTAATATAATATAATATAATTTTCTTTGGATTAGAAAAATAAATGCAAGACAGAAAAATGCTTTTTCGAAATAAGTCATTTAGTCTTAAGTTAAGAAAATGTTAATGAAATTGTGGTTTGAATATAGGTTTAACACAGTACACTAGGGTGACAGAATAAAATAGACACCTACTAATTAAAAAAAAAGATTCTATTCTCGTTATATATACTCAATATTTTAAAATTTTTAAATTAGACTAATATTTTGTCGATCCACCTTTGCTTGCGTGAAGTGCTGCGAGTCGTAGTGGCATAGAATCTATTAAATGATTAATGGTGTCTTCTGGAATATTTAATCACTCTTCTGTAACAGCTGCCACGAGTTCTTCCTTATTGCTGGATTTTGGGATTTTCTATTGGCTTAGTGGTAAAGTCGGGTGGAATATAAAAAAACGCGAAAACAAGAAAAATCGAGTTCGATCCTCGATCCGACAGTTTCACTAATTTTATCTGGTAAATATACTCATCCCTTCCTTCGGTCATACCCACCCCGAAGACTGCCGAAACGTCGGCATAAGTGGATTGACTCACAAACGAATGAAGGAAAAAATAGCTCAAACAATTCTAATTAATGCAAATTTTCTGCAAGACTCTCTTGAGTGAAGTTAACGAATTTCTTAAGCAAAGAAATACTATTGCTTCATGACAACTGTAGCGGAGAAAAAAATGCTAAGAAAATATTTCTATTGATATGAAACAGTAATTCTATTGTGGATAACTGAAACGATTATTTTCTTGAATGAAGGCGGATTCTTGATACAAGCAAACGTTTCTTTGCGTGTATTATAACTTTTAATAGTGTCTATCGTAAAGAAAATAAGAATTATTTTTTTCTTATTTAACATTTGCAAAATTAAAGCTTTTAAGAAGGAAACCCATAAGAAATGGCGCCAAAGTGAAAACTACACTCTTTACATATTTTGCAAAGAATATTTCTGTTTAAGATAGTGGAAGAAATTAGCAAGGCGTTGGGGTGTGACAAAAGAATTATGTATTCCATTCGAAAAGAAAACTATGAGATAATGCACGAAACATTCCAACCACATTAGGCATGATATGCGCTGTAGATAAAGAAAAATACTAAAGATGTACCTAATTTCTTAACGAATACACTGTACAGATTGTTGAAAGACCTTGGTTTTTCTTTCGAAAGGGTTGGAAGCAATGTTAATGGATCGTGATGATTTAATAAAATGGAGCCATGATTACTTACAAACCATTAAGAAATATTGCAATGAAGGGGGAAACATTGTGTTTACTGACGAATCATCATTTTATATCAAAGGCATGGGCTAATAATATTGTAAATACATCTCAATAACCTTTTACCAAACAGATCTAATACCAACAACAGGCCGAGGACAACGATTTTTTATAATGAATTGCTTTTTTCCAAAATCAATCCATTAAAGTATGATTAACCTAACTGAAAACTTTAATAAATCTGTCAAAATGACATGTTAATCGTATGAGACGTCCGTATGGACTACCAACCACTTATTTCAAATAACCCATAAGAGCAATACTTTGAAGCCAGGGTGGTATAGTTAAGGTAAGATTGGGGAAAGAAATATTAAACTGATTTTCCTTCCGTAATAATAATAGTAATGTTACTGATAATGTTATTGATAGCAATAGTGATAGTGATAACGATAATGACAAATTTACAGAAACAATAAGAAATACAGGTCAAGTTGCCTATAAAGACGAAAAAATATATAGTGTCCTGAGAATATACAACATAACAAAAACACTACGTTGAAGAGACAACAGAAAAAAGAAGGAATTAAGGACAGATATGCAGACTTACAGAAATGGACCAAGATCCTATTTTTTCACGCTCTTCATCATGTGGCTAATCCGTATTTTACACAAGAAGTTGGAAGACTGATTGTTGGATGATTGTTAAAAAAACCTTTTTCACTAATACACACTGAAGATTTACTGAAAATGTGAGAGAAACGTATGGAATTTTCGATACATTAATATGGATTTCAGTATCTCGAAAAGAAATAATCGCATATAACAAGAAAATCAGTTTCTTAAAATGCGATTTAATCTGTGCTAGCAGTATAAATGAATATGATAAAGAAGATGTGCCATTAGTATCTTTATTTTGGGGTTATGCATGTTGGTTATTAGAAGGTTATACTATGTATGGATATTGTCACTTACTTTCACACTCACTACATAGAAATAACTCCAAACTGCGCATATTTAAGTTCAGAAATTATAATATAATCAACCAGACAAGACATCTCTCTAATACGGAGGTAATACAAGTAATTTGACGAAACTATTACGGCATATGTCGTCGGTATAGGCCATTCCCTATACTTATTTTTAGATTAGTGTCCCTCGTAAATGACATATATAACGAAATATTTTTCTTGAAATGTTTATATCGTTATTACAGCATTGGACGACATCGTTTTAATAGGTAGGAGATTTGGTGATATTGATAAATGCCTAGGGCTTAGTTTACGATGGTAACCGCAGAGACATTCTATAAAAGGAGAAACGAGATGCATTATGTAGGTTAACTGTCCGAGAAAAACGATGTAATAGTAACTCGACGGTGCGGGTATATGTCTTATTGGATCATGTTAAATCATAGTTGGTCGTTGGAATAAAATTTCACGAGCATCTATTACCTGTAAAATTATTTTCGTTGCTACGATTGCACTATTAATTAGAACATTATTAGCTTTGTTCGATTTTATAGTTCGATAGACGTGACAGTTCAAATCTCAGTTCCAAATCAATTCTATAATCATCATATTTGAACCGAGACAAAGATAGTTAAATGTCAATTTTTGACAGAATTCTACGAGGTTCGAACATTTAATCAGCAGTACGAAACTTCTTTAAATTCTGCAATTGCTTGTGACCGAACGATTTTTATTTATTTTAATTTATTTAGTTAAATTGAGCACCAGAAACTTTTCATAACATTCGCTGGAATCATGAAGGAGGAATTGTATCTGGATTTAGTACGTGGAATAAATTGTCATATAAATTCAAGCAATAAAGGAGAATCGATAGTATTTGTCCTAAATTTACGTATAACGTGACTTATAGCAATTCAGTATTATTTTTTATAATAAATATACATGTTTCTTCTTCTCAAAACTATGTTGTTTTCATTTTAAGTGTACAAGGTGTCCCATTCTATATTGTTTTTGTTATATTCTATAAAAAGAATTATTATTAAAATACGGCATCTGGAAATTTATTTCTTAAAAAATGTGTCTTCTTCTTCCAAATGCATTCTGTTATTTTGCCAGCACTCTTCCAAACGTGATAAAATTTTCAAGAGCTGCTTGGTATATATTCTTAGTGATAGGCTTTATTTCTCTTCGAATATTCCGTTTATTTATTCAGAGGGTGAAGAATATTGCTGTATACCTTTGATTTAAGGTAGCCTCATAGGAAGAAATCCATTGGTATCAGGTTGGGGCTACTTATCGGCCAGCTTATGTCACCGCGTCTACGAGGAGGTATGTTTCCGGAATCCATAAGAAAAACACGGTATTGGTTTTTTATTATTATTTTTCGAAGATCAACACGGTACTCCAGTCTCTTCAAGCAGTAGGAAAAGTAGGATGTTTCGAGGTCTGCAGAATAGTCATCTGTAGCGGCGGTGACCTCCTCATTTGAGGCAAATCTCTTTCCTTGCAGTGATTTTTTCAGATTTGGGAATAGTAAAAAGTCGCTGGAGGCTAGGTCCGGTGAATATGGAGGATGAGAGACTAATTCGTAGCGCAACTCATTCAATTTGAACACGACGATGCGTGATGAATGAGCCGGTGCACTGTCGTGGCGGAAAAGCACTTCTTTGGAGCCGATTCACCCGGAAGAGTCCACTGTTTCGACTGTTCCTTGGTCTGCGGTATGTCGCGGTGGACCCAAATCTCATCCATGGTTACAAAACGCATAAAGAAATCCTTTGGATTGCGTTTTGCATAAAGCAGGTTGCCCTTGTCGACCAATGAAATGCAACATTTCACGTCGTCTTCGTAGATATAAATTTTTTCAAGAGAAATTTTACTGGTAAGGGCACGTGAGACATATGAGATGCCTCACCATGTTATTGGAATCTTTAAAATCCTGCAAGGTTGGCATAAGGAGGTTGCTAATCATCTCCACATATCGTTCGGAATTTACGGTTACTGTACGGCCTCGTGTCATTTTCAAAAAAGTATGGGGCGATAATTCTTTGCACCGACATTGCAGCCCAAATAGTAATTTTTGGCGAGTGAAATGGCCTCTCATGCTTTGGATTTGTTGAACTCCAATAATTGCAGTTGTACCTCTTTACATGGCCATTGAGATGAAAAAGCGCTATCTCAGAAGTTTTTGTAAAACTTGCGAACACAGCACGCACGCCTCACTCTCAAAAAACGCTCAATGGGGACTAAATTCCCAAAGATTGAGTTAGCGATTGGTATATTCCCCACTTTCCACTCAACAATTGTGTTCACGCAGTGGACAAAATAAATAGAAGGCTTTTGGGACACCCAGTACCAATACATATTTCTCAGGGTGATTTTTTTAAGGTATGAACCAATTAATGGTAGTGCATATGAAGAAATAAGTTAGGTAACGTAACACACTTTGTCAACAACTTTATAGTTTAAATTATACTGTAACCATGTTATTCTTAAGACCCTTGAACTGTTTAAATAAGTAATATAAAGTAAGATGTAGAAATCATATTGCTGATTCATAAAACCCTTTGAACTGTTTAGATACAATAATGTAAACAAAGATATAGATAGGTTATATATTTGGCAATAGACTGGAATTGTTCATCTAAGATTGTAGTGGCGAAGACCAAGCTCTTGTCGTATTGCAATAGAACAATAAATAACAGTTATTGATACGTTTTTATAGTTTGCTTTTTAAAAACTAAAACTCATGTTCGAATAACTTAATTTTTATATTTAAGTACATGTGAGTTTCAAAAAGGGTTAGCATCGCCCACAATTTTCTCTTCTCACAGAATGTGCAAATATACAACTTTTGATAATGATCTCCATTCACAGATTCGATTTCATCGAAACAAGATAACTGCCAATAACAAAATAAGACATGAAATATCATCGTTATATCGTCAAATCGAAGCTGTCGTGTTAAAAAGTCGTACGTCGTATATAAATTCGTAGTTAACTAGCGTCAAAGAGGCGTGCTAATGGTCGGCAGTAATTTACAAACGGGTACATGTATGTATATGAACGTGTATAAGTATGTATATACCGGATGTATATACCTATACACGTTGATATGCCTTTATAAGTGCGTCGTCGTTTGTTATGTATAAATTTAATGACAGTTTATGGGACAGTTATGGAGGCATTAATTTCGATCGGTATTCGAAACAAAAACAAATATCTGCTGGTATTGGTAATACGTATTTATTTTGGAGATTAGTACGTATGATGGAGTCGAAGAATAACTACGAGAATTAGTGGTTATAGAGTGCATAGTTATACGTCTTAATGATTTAAATTATTGTGGGATCATTCTACGCTGTAATTATGACCAGTTTTCAAATTATAAATCCTACAGGGTTTCCAAAATTTTACAGCCATTCTTGAGGGTATAGATATGAATAATTTTGTCGGCAAATTTCGATAAGTAACAAAAACTAGAACAATCGAAGAATAAAAAACAACCAATACTAACGAAATAAATCTATTATTCTAAAGGATAGCAAAAACTTTGTTCTTTTAATATTCATTATTATTAAAGTTGTTAAATATTTTCGATTAACTTTCCGAGTGCGTTACCTAGGATCTTGTTTGGAGAATGTTCCAGAGCCGTTTTTTGGAAATTAAACCAACAATTCGGAAGCTTCTACAAAGGTTGTCTTTCCAGTTTCGCATGTAGTGCTGGAATAAAACAATAGATAGGTTTTAGTGACATTATTGTTTTTCATAGCATTCATCACAAAGATAAATGTACTTTTGCATGCCCTCGAACCAACTCCGGAAGCAGCTATTTCACTCATTTGTTGGTATAGCCAACATTGCGTTTCTGAAGGCATTCACTGCGTCCTCTGACGACTGGAACCTTTAACCATGCAGTCCGTTCTTAATTTTCGGGAGGGTAAAGAAACCGTTGGGACTTAGTGCCGGACTGTACGGACGATGATCTAAGAATTCGACGTTTTATTTTGTTTGGAAGTCGATTGTCCTGCGTGCTGTGTGCGAACTTATCTTGGTAGACAATAATTCGTCGGGGTTGGCCTTTCGAAGCTCAGCGATGACGTGCGACAAGCTAATGGTTGTACCACCAGTCGGCAGCAACAGTTTTTTGATTGTGTAGAGAAATTGTTGCTACATGGCCTGCATTTGAAGCAAAATGTCGTGGCCATCTTTTTGATAACTTTTGTTGGCTTTTCTTCACTTTGGAACACCCAAACAGACGATTGGCTCTTGACGTGATATTGTTGACGATGGATTCTCATAGTAAGTAGAGTTGCTGTTTGGGCTATTTCCATCGTTCGTCGAACTTGTATAGTCCAACGTTTCGGCAGCCTGTCTACTGCCATCTTCAGGGGCGCCCTGAGAAGGGCTGTTGCTTGCCAGAGCAATCACGGACCATGATTTCTTTGCCGAAACGTCGGACTATACAAGTTCAACGAACGACGGAAATAGCCCAAATAACAACTGTAGTTAAGACGATTGGTTGTTTATTTTCTGGTATGAGTAAATCTAAGATTCATCACCACTCACAATGTACGCGTTTTTAGAGTTTCCAGCGTTGATGCCGTCTAAAGTTTTTTGACACCAATTGACCCTAGCTGCTTTCTGTTCTTCGGTCAGCAGATGAGGTATCTAACGAGAAAATAGTTTTTTTACACACACTTCTTCGTGCAAAATTTCTCGAACTGAGGTCTGAAATTCCCAATGATGCCTCAATCTCGCGAAATATCTCGTTAATCTTCGTTGATGATCTTGCGCACAGCATTGATGTTTTTCTGAGTGATTGCCGGTTTTGGTACACCTGCTCCTGAATTATCGCTAAGACTAATCCGTCCAGGTTTGAATTACCCATATCAACGAGAAATTATTGACTAATGTAGTGCTTCATTGCTGAAAACAGAAACCGCCGCGGCGAGGCATTCTTGTTAAAATGATTGTCTTTGAAAATTATAAAAAAATTACTGCGCGAAAATGTTCTTGGTTTAATTCCATTTTTCAACTAACTTCTCAGCTTTACCAGTTCGTTGTAGCTAGAAGACTACACGTATTACGCTGAAACTTTGAATTTAGGTTAACTAAAGGCGGTTAATTTTTAGAACTGACATTTGGTTAGTGGCGCCCTCTATGTGCCAGAATGCAAAACTTAAGAGACATCCCACGTATCAAGCTCATCACAGAGTAACTCAGTACGAGTGAGCCTTTGAAATAGGCATGTGATAACTTGTAAAATATTCGCTTGATTTTGCCCCTTCACGTGCTGTTTGCGTATTCAGGCAATGTGCTTTGGATCGTTATCGCACAATGTTTTTTCTATTATTTTGGGAAAAATTTGCTAGATATGCTTGATATGATTTCTTTATAAGTTAAGTCGATTTTTGCATCCCCGTGTTTAAAGATTGAAACGACCTTATCCGTGTTCTAATCTTTGAATATTTCTGTATGCTTTCATTTAATAATTCGCAAAATCTTATCTTGGCCTGAAGGTTTTCATAGTTTTAGTGTGTAATTTGTTCCCTTGTTATTAATTTTAGTGCTTTTCTAAATCCGCCTATATGTCCGTATAATATTTTTTTCCTGTTTTTGGTTCGACTCAGTTAATTGATCCAAATTGTATTTACTATTTCTCTTTCTGTAGTTACTATACTTCCTTCTTTATCTTTCATGTTTCCTAATTTTCGCTGAATTATATAAATTTGAATATACAGGGTCCAGCAAAAACATCTTTCGTATTTGTGAGTTATGGTGGAAATATGGCTTGCGGAGGGGGTATCGATCGATGGGGGCATAGGTGTAATTTTCAGTAGTAACGACGTTCTCTAACAATTTTAGGAGAGTTGTTTCCTGGAGGCCTTTCCTCTTTGTGAGGAGATATCGCCTGGCATTCCAAGGTTACCTGATTTTTTTCTTTGGGAACACTTTAAGGCGCAAGTATACAGACACCGCCCCACAACCCTGCAAGCACTCAATGAGGAAATTATCCAGGCAGTGGTTGCCACTCTACTGGAAATGACACGAAGAACTATGGACAACTTGCGAGAAAGGCGTCCTCAATGTGTCAACAAAAAACAAAAAAACACAATGGAGGACGCCATTTATGGTGCATACTTTTTAAAACCAGGTATGTAAAATAGCATAGCATTTGTTGTTCACAAATAAAAGCATTTGTTACTGCACCTTTCTTTATTTGTTTGTAACTGCCTTTTGAAATGCAGGAGGTCTTTTTGCCGGACCCTGTAGTTGAAAATCGAAGTGATAGTATCAAGTATGCATGTCCGAAACTTTCGCCCTCGATTATTGTACTTCGAAAATAGAATGCTTTTTTTCATTCATCTCGTTTACGCTAAAAAAAGAAATTGAGAATTAATAACCTGCATAAGGGTTTTTCTTCTGTACCACGTAGGATCTTCGGCATTGGATCTATAAGAGAATACAGCCAGTCATTTAGCAATTTCTCTTGTCGCCACCTAAAAATCGAAGTCGCCCAAAATACCTCGACGTTTATCCACACCCCTCTGCCGCCAGCCGGTTTACGCCCACTTTATTTTTGCGCGGTTCTGCCCAAATAACAACACGACGATTCGACCTGAAACGTTACGGTACGGAACTATTATAAGTAGATTAGCGTTTGGAAGCAAAATTGTTGACAGTCATGCGGTAATATAGTAGGCGTTACCGGGTTTATATTAATCAAGCCGTAGGGAGACTGTACTAAGACCCGCATATAGGGTAAGAGCGTTTTCCTTCTCCGCTAACCTTGAGAGAAGCTATAAAATCTCTATGAATTTTAAAGATTAATATCTGCAGCGAATTTGGTAAATAAGGAGTGCTTTTCAATTTGGTAGTCGTATATTCATTTTAACTAGAAACGATAGAAATTTGTCAGATCGCAGTGCGGGGCGTCTCATTTGTCTCATTTATAACAATTGCACTTTTTGTAAGGAAATTAGAAAGATTGTCAAAAGTGACGACTTCGATTTTTCGTTTGACAATTCATCAAAGTTTCACTTACTTTGGATTTGGTTCAAAAGTCGATGAATTTTTTCATAGAAGACTTTGGACAGAACTCATTGTCTGAGGGTTGCAAGGATTGTCAAACATACAAATATAAGAGTTTGAATATGAAGATGACTATGTAAAAATCTTTATTTGCATAAGTATTTTAGACGACTTCGATTTTTCGTAAAAAATATATGCAGTTTCCCATTTAATTTTAATTTGCCAAAATTTCGCTGATTTTAGAAAAAGAATTATACACAAAATAACGTGAGCTACAAATAATTTGGGCAACGTACACCATGTCGTGTATAAAATAAAATGGTAGGTATTAGCTGTCAGTAAACTGAGGAGGGATTGTTATCAAGAATCCCCACATCAAAAATTTCATATTGCAGTTTCTAGTATTTTCAAAAAGTTACCTTATTGAATACAATCAGATAGGTTGTGAAGTTAATTAAGTTTTCGGGAAATAAAGTTATGCCTATTTTGTTATATGGAACTATTATATAATAGCTGCGATATTGCAAAGGTATTGTAATCATGGGTGATTTTAATATTAGAAATTTCAGCAATTAACAAATGCAGTCAAAGAATTCAAACATCCATTGTATCAATGAACTCCTCCATTTAAAATACTTCTAAATTAATTTCACAATTAAATAGAGGACGTTTAGAACTAGACGATGAACTTATATCATCTTCAGTTCAATTCGATCCTTTCAGATAAAATTATTTTTTTTGGTTTTGACAAAAAGATGGTTATAAAATTTAAAAATTAATTCGACAAAAACAAATTAATATCGTCCAGCACTAGGTTAAGGAACTCCAGATAAAACTAAGAAATATTGTAGAATTACAATAAAATTTGGCCAATCAATATTAAAAATCCCTTTAAAAAATATAATGCTATTCCAATTTTTTCGAACAGTCAAATGCCAGGAACCCTTCTTCTGATGATGGAGAAACAGATGCCATGGAGTATCTTCGCCAGTGACAAAAATAACAAAAGTACTCCACAAGAATTTGATAGTGAAGAATACGGAGATGACAGTGATGATGATAGAACTCGTTTTAAAGGTAACTCTTTTATACCAGATTACCTCGCCAGAGAAGACAGCTGCAATATAATGTTTCACGAAAACGTTCAGCTTCAACTCGTTTTGCAAATCGAGATATCTACGCCATTGCATATTTTTCCATTAATTTACTTTCGTAAATCTCTTCTTGAAATTATCCCAAATTGGAAGAATGCTGAAGGAAAGATTGTTTACGGTTAAAGAATTTGCTTACCGTTTTAATACTGATAGGTGTATATAAATTCCATAATGAACAGTGCCCTAGTAAATCAATGATTTATAAGTGACATGGTCTTTTTAAACATGGTCGGGAGTCGATTGAAGACGACCCCCGCTCAGGACGGCCAGTTGAGGTCACCACATCAGACATAATCGAAAAAGTGCAAAAATTTGTACTGCAAGATACCCGTTTGAAGAAAAAACAATTATCTGCATTAGTTGGAGTATCAGATACCACCATTTTGCGTATCCTACATGACCACTTGGGTATGACAAAAGTCAGTGCAAGATGGATACCGAGAATGCTCACGCCGCTGCAGAAACAGCAGCGCGTCTGTGCGTCCAAATAATTTTTGGAGCGGATTGTTACCGGAGATGGAATATAGGTTCATCACTTTGAGCCTGAGTCCAATCAGGAGTCCATGCAATGGCATAAAAAGGGGACGTCACCGAGAAAGAAATTCAAAGTGTCAGAATCGGCTGGAAAGTTGATGGCTACTGTATTTTTGGGATTGTGAGGGGATACTATTGATTGATTACAAAGAAAAAGGTAGGAGCATAATCCGAGAATATTACGCAGCGATATTAGAAAAATTAAAGGAGGTCATCAAGGAAAAACGTCGAGGAAAGTGGATCAAGGTTGTGTTGCTCTTGCAAGACAGTGCGCCGGTTCACAAGAGCAATGAGTGCTCTGCACAAGCATGGCTTTCACTCAATAGTCCATCCACCATACAGTCCAGACCTGGGACCTAGTGATTTTTATTTGTTTCCCAATTTAAAAAAAGACTTACGTGAAAAAAGTTTTCCGGCGACAATGAGGTAAAGGAGGCAATTTTGGCCCATTTTGAGGCGAAAGATAAAACATATTTTTATGATGATTTAGAAAAATTAATTCATAGATCTAATAAATGTATTGTGCTTAAGGGTGATTATATTGAAAAGGAAAAATAGATTTATTGTTTTATTTTATTTAAAACCCTTTCATTCCACGAACTTCTGGACCTCCCCTCGTAGACTTTTAAAATATTGCAGGAGTGGAAATGAATTTTCAAAAGTACCACCTACATTACCGTCCATAAGTTTGGAAGCAAGGTGAAATTCGCTTAAAATAACATAATTGATAGGCATATCGTGAAATCGTTATTTCCTATTATAAATATTGTATGGAACTATAAAATTGTTACATATAATCCGGAAAGTCCAAACATTTAGGTACCAGTTTCACTCGAATACATTTTATTGTTTTTTAAGGTGATGGGGTATGAGATCTGCAGTAATTACTTTCAGTCAAAGGGTTTAGTACTGCCTCGATGATCGCTTATTGTATGTGGTAAAGGTATTAATCCTCTGCGCGGAATTAGTTTCCTGAAATCAATGCACAATTGTAACAATTTGGAAAAGTACTAAGTGTAAATATAGCAAAACGCAGACAGTTGACTGTAGAACAATGCAACAATGTTTGTACTCTTCGCGGCGAAGGATATGGCGTGAGAAAATTTGCTCTACAGTTAAGGATTTCAATGAAAGGTGTGCATTATGCGTTGGCCCGGAGAAGAGAGACAGGACAAAATCTTGATAAAAGACGAAGCGTGAGGCCATGGGTGACTTCTGTTTCTAAAACGTGTGCTGAAAGAGAAACAATTAACATGGGCAAGAGAGCATGTGAATTGGTGACTGGATGATTGGAACGCAGTCTTATGGGACGACGGGTCCAAATTTCAGTAATTTTGTGCGCAACGGAGAGTTTCTGTTCGTCGACGACCAGAGGAAAAAACTAATGAGGCGTGCCTATTGCTATCCGTCAAAGACGGAGGTGGTAGTGTTTTGCTTTGGGGCTGTTTTGCTAGAACAACTACGGGTGCTTAGTGATAAAATGCGGAACGAAGATATTTTGCAAAATCATACTATTCTATACAGAAGCCGTCTTGTTGGTGAGCTGTTTGTGTAAGACAATGACCGCAAACAAATGGCTCGAATCTGTAAAAAGATTTTAGAGGAGAAAGCAGCGAGAAATGAATTAGAATTAATGGTTTGGCCTCCTCCAAATTCGAATTTATCTCCCATACAGCTAGACACCCAACACATATGGAAACATTTACAGAATGCATGGCAACAAATTGACGCGAACTATATCGAAAAATTGCTTCGAAGAGTGCCTAAAATTTGTGCAGCGGTTATCAAAGCCAAAGGAGGTCATATCGACGTTATGAGCTAAATAATACATAAATATTATTATGTTTGAATTAATTTACTTTTTTTGACGATAGTTACTTATGTTGGATAAATTCATTAATAATCAGAATGAAATTTTACTGTATCTGTGATTTTTGTAAAATCCATTGCTACTTCCAAACTTTCGGACGGTAGTGTATATCAAATACTAGAGTTATTTGAAGAAAACTACAATCCACAGTAAACAACGAGGTCTATGTAATATCTTTTTGAAATGCTTACAGAATCTGAGTGAATCCAATAGGATCTCTCCGCCCAGAATAGAATGAATTAAGGGAAAGCCGTAATTGCTACATAAATAGAATAAATAGCACAATTGGGATATATTCTTAAATAGAAAAGAAGTCACATAAAAAATTCCATTACAATACATTCATTTGTTCCAGCTTTCACTCAAAAGCATCAAAACAATAAAAACCTGAAATTTGTTCACCGCATTTTAGATACCGTACAGAAGATATTAATAATAAAAGAGTATCATAACCATAAAAATGGAACACTCGGAAACTTTTTAGTCCCTTGCTCTTTAATCTCCTCCCTTCCCCCGTATAGTTTCATTAACGTTCTTTTGTTTCTCGATTCCCCGCCATATATCGGTCGAAAAAACTTCATCACTTGAAGCGCAAAATTATTACGAGCAAACCGGGCCTTAATCGACTAACTACAAAGAACGTTGTATCGCCTTAAAAATCGAAAAACAAATGGGATCGAAACAAAAAAAGGATATTATTTATTCACTTAAACATGAAACGCAAGCTCTCAAAAGATGATAATTCATAACATCGAACGCGACTCTAAAAACATCGTCCGGAGGAAAGGAGATCGTTAACAGTTCACTGAGCAGTAATGAGCATCAAGCCCCGATCAGAAATATCGAACGTAGGAAAAAAAGGACATCTGTTTAATCCGTTTTGTAACATCGAAGCGGTGGTAAAAATGCTTCGGTAAAAATCTCGGTTTGTTTTCGTCTTTTTTTCCTCTTGATTATTAGATATGAAATTTTTAATCAAATCGAAGTAGGTGGTGTAATCGATTTTGGTAGTTTATCGTGACGATGTTTTCTTTGACGTTACGCTAGATTCTAATCACAGAGAAATTGTAATGTATATATGTATATTGATTTATTGTCCAATAGAATACATTTATATAAAGAACAAGTAAAAATAATCATTTGTACATATGCAAGTACACAAAAAGTAAACGCTAATTACAAAGGAAACTTACTACTAGATTACAACAATTAATAATTCCGTGTATATACTAGGCATGTACACAGGCAGTTGTTAGTCACAGTATCTCTATATTAATAGAGGCAGTAGTTTCGCTTGAAAGTATCTTTGTTTTCAATTTTGCCTGCGCAGGATTTATGCGCACCACGATTCTCGATCGTAAAAAGATAGTGGATGTCTTCTAGCGTTTTTAGTAGTAAACATTAGTGCTACGTTATAAAATACACTCCGCGCAAAAGTATCGCACAATTCATTTTTGCAGCGCAAGAATGATTTTATGACTAAAAGAGCTTCTAAATATAGCCTAATCTCCAAGAGAGAAGTGTTATGATTATTTAAATAATATAGGGACCAGATGAAAATAGAAACTTATATTAGAAATTTTTATTAAGCAGATATGATAAAGGCAATTATATTTTTGGAAAAGAAATTACAGGATAGCAGCTTAATGCTCGACATTGCCACCCCTGGTTCTTATGACCGGTCGCATTCGATTTGGCATGGATTCAATTAACCTCCGTGTATAAACTTGGTCTAAATGCCCGCATTCCTTACGGAGGGAATCTTCCAATCCTTGTAGCTCCACTGCGGCAACATGTTGCGTCCTAATCATTCTGTGACGATAGTCTCACACATTCTCGATAGGATTCATGATTGGACTCTCCGTATGCCAATCTAAATCTAGAATGCCAACCTCATCAAAGTATTCCCAGATGATTATCGCTACATGGCGCCCTGCATTTACAAGAAGTTGTTGTTCTGTTATTGGTGCGCATGGTACTGCGTGATTTTGTAAATTGTCTGTTATATATCTGTGGGTAGTCATTGTACGTTTCTTTACTGATACTAACTCTGTACGTCCCGTTAAAGAGATGCTTCCCCAAATCATGATAGAGTCATGGGAATAGTGCTCACCGTTTCGAATGCACACTGTATATATCTGAGATGTAAAAACTAAATCTCGACTCGTCTGTGAAGAGTATGTTGGCCCAGTCGCAAAAGTAAGACTGCTGGTAAAATAGATGCGAGAAGATTGAGTCAAGATTGTTTGGAGAATTTCTTTGGGAAGATTAGACAACAGAATGGTAAGTGCAAAAGTCCAACACCAATTCAACATTTAGAAAAAATATTTACTCTATAACATTTTCCAACACAGTGCGAAATCGCGTTGTTCAGAAGACATCGATGAAATTCTCATACAATTGATTCTAGAAAATGTGAAAACTTGCATTTTCGGGGCTACTCCAATACAGAACACATTTTTTAGAAATTTAATTTTGGTTCCAAGAAGTTTTCGTTACTACATCGATACTTTGGAAACTATTTTTTTGTAACCGCTTTCCAATTGCATTTATACAAAATAGCACAGGGAAAGTGTTAAAGGAACTACGTCACGAAAATATAGCACAATTTACATACATGTTATAATTTTTCGTTTGATTATTTAATCACACTTTTAGTTAGGGTCCGAATTTGTCTTACTCTGAAATTTATGACTGGTCTTTCTTCATCGGTCTGTAGTAAGATGTATTATGTAACAATCTTGAGCTCCCGACCTCGAATTCCGGGGCTGTTTCTTAGGATTGAGGTTTTCTTTGGTGTTCTTTACTCCATGGAGAACGTTGAGAACGAATGTCTTAAGACGCACCAGAGTTCCACACGTAATGATGGCCAATGTCTCTTGTAGAGGCGAAAGGCGTTGAGGGATGCGAAGGCATGCATTATTATTATATTATTGTGGGAATAGGGTACGAGTGCAACTGAGGTGGAGGGGAGCAACACGATAAGGACAGTAAGAGCATTAGTATTGGTAGTGATGATGTGAAGACGGTTGTGTTAATCTTTATACAATATATTAGTAAATTAGTTTACCTAGTGTGTACTCTATTTCATCCCTACATTATTACTGTTATTATTTGACATAGGGTGCTACTATTTAGGTGAAAAATCTAATTGTGTACTCTACAATGGATGTTATTTCAACGATTTTTTGCCAACTTCAGCTATTCCAGAAGCCTCGAAATTAGGCCCGCCATTGTTCAATATATCTATGAATAATTTATTTGAAATTGTTACCTGTCCACTAATGGCCTGCGCTGTTTAAGTATACAGAGCGATAAAGAGCATAGAAGGCATTCTACTCCTGCAACAAAATTTGCCTTTGCTGGCCAACTGGTGCGAAATAATTTAAGTTTTAATCTGCACCAATGCTGTACCATGGTAATTTTTCAAAGCTCGTCGCCTATACAGATATCCTATCATATTCTCAATTATCAACTTTCGCGAGTCTTTTCAATATGCTACCCTGCCATCACATTTGACGCACGTGTAAGTTTCATCAACCACTACGAACAGTTGTGTTTGGCATCTCACAAGACCCTTAGCTCCGTTTATAGAATTACTTTAGCCTTTATCCTTAATGAATTGGAGTATGGTTGTGTTATATGGAATTCTATTTATATGACTGATGCTTTATATCTGGATCGTGTACACCGAAGATTACTAAAATTTATATGATTCAAACTGGATAGAGTGTATCCGCCGAGGGGTACCTACCAGTATGCTTATTGTAACGGCATGGATTTACAGTTTCTATCTGAATGACGTGATTAACATAGGCCTACATTTTTATACCTCTTTCACAACAAAATACACTGTAAGCTTCTATTATCTCGAGTGGCACTCAATTTATCATGTTTTGCAACTAGATATGTTCCAACTTTTATAACTACCACAACTCACATAAATCTGCTATTGCAGGCACCAGCTTTTGCTATGTGTGGGGGTGTTAACAAATATTTTGATGAGATCTGTATATTTGCAACATATGATATTTATGTTACCACTGTTATTTTCTATATTATTACTTTCGATTTAATTTTGTATGCGTATATATTGTAATGGGATTTTTGAGGCCTCTGTTCTCCACAAGAAGATGCCCACTTTTTACCGTATGTGTAAAACTTATTTTTTACCGAGCTTATTGCCCTTGTTTATAGTTTCCTGTAAAATAATTGTATTGTTAAGGAGAAGGCAGTGTTGGACTCTCTTTAAGATCGGTTAGCACCTTAATATCAGACTAAATTATTAGATAACTTAATGTAATCGTAGATTACAGTTTTCTCGTAATTTTACATTTAAATTCAATTTCCCAAAATTCCCTTTTGTTATTCCTTTAAAAGAAAAGAGTCCCTTAAGCAAGAGGATAATGAAAATATTCCATCAAAAGTTTATATCACAAAATTCAATATAATTAATGTCAAATTTTATACAATAATATTCAACACACATGCATATACACACGGCAAATAGCAAAAATCGCATCCATGGTCTACATTTCCATCTCTGAAAATGCATAGGAAATGCTTTCGTTGCCATGATGACCCTACCGTAGTCAATTGTCACCTAATATCAGGATCTAGCAGCGGTTTACGAGGCTGATCGACAAACGACGCACGAAATAAGAGACTCTTTACTTATGCGAATTTCGTTAGTTATTTAGAAGAAAATACCCCAGAATTTATATAGAAGATATAGTGCAGTCCTCTTTTCTAAGTTTTGTAGGTACACATATGTAGTACATTGCACTTCAGGTATTTGTTTCCTTTTTCCTTTTTCTGTAAATAATTTAATGAAGTTTTTGCAAATCAATTACCGCAATCCAGAATCCAAACACATTTAATTTTTGTCGTTTCCCTGTAGCTCCCTGGCTTTGTTAAATAAATTGTTTATCATAGTGGTGAGCTGCTCATTCATTATTTTTTCTTTTAAATTGACATTCTTTCCCTTCCCATGAATTTTCTAATCCCTCGTATCTCTACTTTTAACTCCTTCCAATTTTACTATAATTGGGCTATTTTCAGTTTTCGTGTATGATTGTACGATTTTCTATTTTGATATTTCTAAATCAGAAAAACGTAATGCAGCTTACAGTTTTGTAAAAACCATCCTATCCAAGATTTATTTCGTTAAATCAACACGACACTAAACGTAAAACGTAATCATTTCGTCGAAATAAGAAACTATTTACATACATTCTTCTTTCATTCCATCAAAATCGTTTCCGAGATATCGGCGACTGAATGTTGATATATACAGGTACTTTGGGAGAGGTGAGGCTGAGAGAGAAACAGAATCTCAACGTATCATGTGGTTCGAGTGATTCGGACTAATTCTCCACGACGAAGTGTCATTTTCCTTGCTAGTAGAGGAGCGGTCATTACATGAGCTTGACGTTGATGCCCGCGGCTCAAGGTCCGAATCTGACTTACCAAACAAAAATGCTAAGCGTTATTTAATGATCGGATTTCTGGAGCTTATAAACGCGTCACTTAACTTTTGAAATTAAGTCGCGTGCAGACGACTACCTCTCTTTTCGAGAAAGAAGTGGTTTTTTTTGCTCTCACGAGCAATGATATTTTTGATGAGGAGATGTAATATGTGCGCGCCAGTAACGAGCATTAACATTTACATTATAATATCTACAGGGTGTTCTTTTAATATGAAAGAACGAATCAAACTTAAGACGTAAATTTGAAGACGTTTTGATAGAAATATTCACTGCATCAACTGCAACATATCTTCTTAGACTATTTTTAGTGAAAATTACTGAAATAGAAAAATAAAGGTTCATAATTTAGTAGCGCAAGGGAAGTTGGTCATAGAGTTTGTGAATTTTTTAAACATTTTTATACAAACTTAAGATGGATTTATGGTGATAGTACGCTAAAAAATTCATTTAATCAGTGTAAGCATATCCACTTATAAACTTCTTTTTTTGTTTGCTAACAGGAAAAGCTAGTTAGGATAAATTGTGTGCATTGTTTAGATTATAGTTATAATTAGTCTCGGCAAAAAGGGACAAGTTTTAGTGCCGTGCGGAGAACAACGTGGAGGGGTGAAGCGCGCGGTACGGAGAATCGAGTACCCGTAGCAAAGCACATTTACTCAGCATTATCCACCTGTTCTTTGTGACTGCTTGTCAGTACACATATACTTAGAAAATGACGCATTTAGGTACGTTTTGGAAATAGCGTATTTCCAATAAACTAGAAAACGTAATAACGAATATGCCGGATATAGAACACGAAGGCTATAGAATTAAGTGTGTAAAGTGCGATAACTATTTGATATGTGCCAGCAATATAAAACACTGTTCTGCTATCCGTGGCAAACGATACAGCGAATTAATATTTGATATAAGTGTTTGTTTCATTCTATGTAATGTACTGTTCACTTTACTGCACCAACAAGCAATTGCCTCTTTCTGGGGCAAGTATTCGGATTATACATTACCAAGTCGAAAATTATTAAGAAGCTTTATGCCATCTGTTCGTGACTATTTTGAAAAAAGAATCAAAGCAGAATTGAAGGTTAAAAGCTTGCGGTTATGTGTGGACGAAACAACCAAATGGCAAACACATTTTGTGGTGAATGTGATGGTACGTACAATAAAAGAGTTTGGTTAAAGGCTGTGTTTTACTACTGCGAACATTTTTATAATGTAAAGAAGGTAGTTTTATAATTCAATCTGAGACACGCCAAAGTTATCAAGAAAACTCAGAAAATGTTTCAAGATAATCAGGTAAAATGTGACTTAGAAAGTATTCGCATGAACTACTATGGACTAGCGGAGGGAATTGAAAAATTATAAAATGACTCAATGTCATTTGTGGATTCTGTTTATGGTTGATATTCACTCACACCTATGTACGGCGGAAAGTGAAAGAAATGAAAGTGTAGTACGAACATTTGTAAGTGTTATTAAGGATTCTCTGGACATTTGTGAAGGTGCGTCGAAAGATCCATTAAGTTGTTACAAGGATTACTTTAAATTTGCAAATACGACATCATTCGATGTGGAATGGTCGTTTTCATCGTTTAAAAATATTGATTCAACGTTGTAATTAGAAATGTATATATTTATTATAATTTCCTGATGGATGTAAGACGACTCATTTTTTATTCATTTTTCTATTCTTAGAAATAACGTAAACACGAGACGATCAGTGCATCTAGGTAGCACATTTATTTTACTTCCATTTCCTATGTTCTAAACCGCCGATATCTGCCTCGAGTTCTTAGTTTTATAGTCTATTATTATAGCAATAGAGTAACATTTATAATGGTCGCAATTCATAATTTGTCGTTTTAATAAACCGTATATTGCTTACCTACTCGTAACTGGTATTTGTTTATCCGTTTTGTTCGACTTTCATGCAGCTATCTCGGTATTTTTTCTCTACTCAAGCGTCAATATTAATCAACATTCGATAACGATCGATCGCATTATCCAGTCGAACACAAATTAGACATACATGATTAAACAATTACGCTAGAGGTACCTTTCGCATTAACCCAACAGATATCGACGTGGGTGGTCCTTCTTGGTCCGGTTAGTGACCATACTCTAAGTTCGAAGTCGTATTAATAACGCTAAAGTGGGAAAGGTGTGATAAGGAGAATTTAGGTGACGTCCGTGGGTATATTTAAGTGAAGAAGTTGGCCAAAACTATTTTAAGATTTAAATCGGTTTAGAGGTGTGTATCAAATATGAGGGTTACTGGAGATATCTCTAGAAACGATTAAAAGAAACATATATGACGTTTATATAATTAAGTCGTTAATAAATATCAAGTTCACGATTAGTACAAAGGGACATACAGATAAAGCTAGCACACTGGAAAAAGTTTAGTAGAAGTTGCTGCAATCACGAGAGGTTGATTTATTCCCGGCTTCTAAATATCTATAGATTATCACCAGGCTTCGAAGTACTGCTGTAATACAGACAGCACCAAAAGTGGTCAGATTTTTCATACAAGGATTATTTGTAGGTTGGTACTGCGTATGGTTATCGTGTAATTTTGATAGATTTGTTAAAGTTTCCGTTTATGTTATTTATACTTACAATGAATTGATTTTGGATAAATTGTGAATAAATGAAATGTACGCGAAATTTTAAGATTTAAAAAGGAGGTCCAACAATTCTGCGGCGAGAAATAGCTAGCAAACACCAAATCCTGCAGTATCTAGAAACTATTCAACAAAAATATAAGGATTTTCACTACTCCACAGTATTTTGGGAATTGACGTACCCCAAAAGATGAAACTTCATCAGAGAAAATTCTCAAATTTAACAGGCCATTATCTTGTATTAAATTATCTGCAAGCCACTGGCAGTAAGCAAAACGTCTTGGGTAGTCTGTCGTCAAAATAGCCTGATGTGATTGCATCTTCTACAGATGCATATGTTAGTTTTTCTTTACAATTTCCTGGCATGTTCCATAAAAAAATCCAATCTCTTGAGAAAGACGTTTCAAAGGTGTGGGTTAATTTTCCACCCGTTCATGAACATCATTTATAACTTCTTCCGGACGAACAGTTGGTCTACCAGTATGTGATCTATGGCGCACAGAACTTTCTAAAATCATCCAAACATCCAATCATCCAAACAACGCTGGCAGTATACCCAAATTCGATCAATTCGCATTCCACTTCGAAAATAGCTTTCAATCATGTACATTTGTTGCACTCTATTGTAAATCATATTTGAATTTATTCAAACTCGATGTTCAAACTTGCATTCAGCAATTGCAATACATTGATGACAGTTAATGTCATTGTCAAATTAGTTTTCAAAACCGTTAAGTTAGAATGTCCGCGATTAATTTTCTGGTTAATAAACTCGTCAGTTTTCCGTTCAGTAAGAGTAGTCCAATGCAAACAACACATCAGAAATTCCACGATCGTGACATCAACAAACACCGGCAATAAGAAATTTATAACGCCATCTTTCCACCCAGCAATAGCTAAGAGTTAAATAAAATTTTCCGTCAACAGAATATGAACGTGTCTTTTGTATCAGAAAAAATAGTCTAAAGCACTTCTTAGGCAATCCTAAAGATAAACCGAATATGATGAAATAGTCTAGAATTTACCAAATCTCATGCAATGATTGTGATAAAGTTTACATTGGACAAACAAAGAGGAGTATTAAAAAAGCGAGGTCTAAAGAACATATTAGTCACTATCGTTCGGATAAACCAGAATTATCTAGCGTGGCAGAGCATATGGTACAATCCGGACATAATATTGAATTAAAAAATCTTAAGCTACTTAAAAATGTGAATTCGTCTATAGAACTAGACGCGTGCGAAGGTATATTTATGAAAGAGAACAGAAATTTGCCAAATAGAGAACTACCCCAACTGCACATTCGAGTCTGCTTGATTTATTACCATAATGTCCTGTTAAAGGTACGGTTCGTTTTCCTTCTTTCCTTTCCCGAAAGAATACAAGATACCCAGGACCATCCATAGAATGTAAAAAGTTATGTATTTTAATAACTTTTAGAGCCTGCTTAGGAAGTACTGCATGTGCGAAAAATGTTTCCCATTCAGTCTATAACACAGTTGACAATTGGAGTCTACATGCTCCTGAAACGCTGGGTTCCGAGTAATTATGAATTTGCATGGAGTGGAGTTTACTACGATACCTGTGAGTTATACAACCACAACAGAAGATTGTTCTTGCAATCGTTGCTATAATACCTGGTTTAAGTTCAGACACATATTTTCTATGTCAATGCCATCTTTGTCCTAGAAACATTATGATACCATGGAATAATGTTTCTTTCCTTTGGCCGTTGGAATCTCAATGTGACAATCATGTTATGTGAGGCACATCCGCACTGTTGGGATAAGATTACCAAAAAACTGCGTTATAAACGTGACGCAACTTCGAACTGACTGAAAACAAAATGTTAGTGGCTCGTGCATTTGAAATATTCGTTGAATTGTCGGCATCATATTTAAACACCTTGTTTAAGAAAATGGCAGAATTTTTTTCTATGTGCACCTCACAAAAAGGTGTAAGTCTATCTACTCTGACAGAATTTTTACTGCAGCAACTTCAATGTCTGTTGGCAAAGCATCAATAGCACTTTAAATGCAATTGTTTAAAACATAGCCTACACAACTAATATACACTAAAGACTTACCACACAAACTTTTTAGAATGGTGTACAAATTATTTGTTCTGCTAATCCAATGATATTTTTAGAGATAGTTTTATAGATTGGTTGGTGAGTGCACTTTAAATACCAACTCATGCACTTTAAATGCCATCTTATTAATTTGAAACTATCCCTTGTTATTTATTTAAAAGCCATTTAGCGAACTTCGACTCGTAGCTTTGTCGTTCGGAAATTCATTAATATTGATGCAATTAGCCGCTCGTAGATCTTTCGCTGCAGCGTTTAATATCCTGTCGTAAAGTAACGTGGACAAGTTAGTTATGTCAAATACCAATTTAACCTTCTTTCCATCGCATACCACGCAAACAACGTTCGCAGATATGCATCTGTGTGCGTTTTATAGCCTGCTGAACCTGTGTTGATGTCTCGTTTATGTGGCGGGTAAGCGCCTTTCCAAAACTACTGGTGCTTTTTAAGTTCGGCATCTATAACTCATGTATTACGTGCGTATATACGTAAATTATCATTTTCCTGTCCGGAATCGCATGAAGGTATCGATAATTCCTCTATAAATCATCGGTTTAACGATGTATGTGGCGATGTACATAATAGTTTTATATGTATATTAGATTTATATGTATGCATATATAGGGTGTCACACTTTGATTAAACAATACTTCACAGGAAAATGCCTCTGTAAGTGTATAGTTTTCGAGATATTTCGTAATTCTATCAGTAGTTAGACTTAGCTCTCTCCTTAGAAAATTCTCTATTGTTTTTTTCCTGATTTGTAGTTCTAAGCTTTTTCTTCAATTGCTTCTCATCCTTCTGTATTCTAGCGCGACATAGTTTTAGGGGGTTTCGAATGTAGTACTTCTTTGTTGTTTTTGGAATTGTTTTTATTTTGTATATTTTTCTGTTTATATGTTTGTTTATAAAATTCATCGGATAGTTATTTTTAGTTGCCATATCTTGCACGAGTGCCTTTGTTTTTAATAGGTAGTAAAATATCTAAGAAACTAATATTCCTATTTTGATTTTTGTTTTCTACCGTAAATTGTAACCGAGGATGAAATGAATTGAATGCTATTAGTGTCTCATTTTGTTTACTCGACGGCATTGTTAGAATACAATTATCCACATATCTGTTAAAGGATGGGATGGATGAATGTTTTAATTTCCTTTAGTACTTTAATATTTTGGGTTTACAAATGCAGTGGGTACAAGAGAGGCCATATGCAGTATACATGTATTATTTCAGCGGGTGTATGTATGTTGTTGACTATCAGAACACATTTGATAGAGCAACACACCAAAAAGTGGTAGGGATTCTGAAAAACGTGGGCCCAGATGAGAAACACACCAGGATAATAGTTGACCTATACTGCAATCAATCTGCTTCCGTCAGAGTCGAGGATGTTACAACAGAAGAGACAAACGAACTACGAGGTGCGAGGCAAGGTTGCATTTTCTGATAGACGATTGGTAATTACGAAGTACCAGAAACTTGTTTGCCTTCAACTTCTCCATCTTAGTGGAACTCGTTCGAACATCCGGCTACTCAATCCACCTTTGGCTCGAGCGAATTTTCTTTTTAACGAAGTTGGTTTGGCATTTTTTCTTTTCCGTTTTGAATTAACTCACCCAAGCTTCCAGCTACTCGATCTACCTTCGGCTCGAATGAGTTGTGTTTTCGACGGGGTTGAAATGTTGTCTCTACCTCGTCTGGATGCGAACTACCCGCGCTTTCAGCTATTCAATCCACGTTCGGCTCGAGTGAATCTGCATCTTCGACGAAGTATGAGGGTTCCATCTCTGGGTGGTGATTAGCAGGCTGGGTGCTCTGCTGTCAGTCCTGGTGGCCCACGACGAATGGCCGTGGTCGAGGGTACCTCCAGGGGATTCTGGGGCCGTAGTCCTGAGACACCAACATGAGGGGGTATTGGAACCCCCTCGTCCACTGCTCGGTCTAAGAATCGTTTACCTATTTCGGAACTATTGTAAACGAACCATGAGACCATTCATAAGAAATACGCAGCAGAATCGGAAAGGTCAGGTCTATCTATAATAAAATGGAAAATCTGTTCATAATCCATGACATAACATTAAACACCCCTGCACTGTTATGTGTTCTCCGTTTTATTCTACGGGGTAGAAGCGTGGACGCTTCCCGAAGCCACAACAAGAAAATCGGAAGCATTTGAGATGTGGTTATATCGCGAGATACTAAAAATACTGTAGACAGAACACATAACAAACATCGAAGTTATGAAAAGGATCGGAGAAGAAGGAAGTGGTTAATACCGTGAAAATGCGGAAACTGCAATACTTACGACACATCATGAGAAATGAGAACAGATGAGATATAGTTTCATCTTTCATAGTACCTCATTTATCAAAATATGCGAATGTGGAGGACTGTTAAGCCGCATTTTTTGTGGAATATCCATACATGGTTAGAAAATTGGTGTTTGGAATGTCTTTCGTAGAAGAATAATTGGGCCGATTTTTTTTTTAATTTCACCATGCAGAAGTACAGTAATAAAATTTTGACTGAATTTGTTCAACAACTTCACCACGATGAACTTCAAAAGAGTTATTTCGAGCAGGATGGCGCAACAGCACATACGACACGTGAAACTATATCCTTTCTCCGTGAGATTTTTGCACGCGCAAGTTGAGTTTCCTTCGAGGTCATCAGGCTGGACTATTATAGACTATTTTTTTTCACTTACTTGAAAAGTAGGGTTTACGAAACTCCGGTACTTAATTTGCAAAAACTGCAACAAAGGATAATTGAAGAATGTGGAAACATAACCCCTCAGACGCTACAAAATGCTTTTGATAGCATCATAAGACGCATAAACTTTTGCATTGAATAAGACGGTGGTCATTTTCAACAGTTATTGTACTTTTTTAATTAAAATGTTATTCAATCATGGAGATCATTTTTACTTCATCACTGCTTAAAACACACTTTTCGCAGTTGTGTACAAATATTAATGGCAGTGTGACACTTAACTCCTCAACCTGTATATCAAAAAATGAAATAATCTATGACATACATTTTCCAATTCCATGGTATACTTTTATCAATATAATTTTTGCTCCCTCGGTATCTTCAACAGACTAGATTGTAAATTCTGTTAAAATATTAGTGTGTAGTGAAGTTATGTCTAAATTTAATATATTCAGTTTTTCCAAAAATTTTCACAATAGTGTTTGCTAAGAGTTTGGATAGGATATATGGCTTTTGGATATTTAGATTATTGGTCTTAATGGGATATTGGTTTTTGCCTATTTTGGGGAGCCCATATATTCTGGATTCTACATTATTGTTTATTCTTAGGTCACGTTACTGTTTAATTTTTGAAATGGCCATATTAATCCACATTATATTCATTTTTTCATTCCAGTGTCCCAAAAGTCTTTGAATTTATTTTCTTCACTGCGCGAACACAATCATTGAGTGGGAAGTGGGAATAAACCAATCGCTGGCCCCACCCTTGCGAATTTTGTCGCTGTGGAGCGTATAACAATGCTGTCATAAGTTTTCAAAACCAAAAGCTATCTGTAATTTGTAATTGCTAATAATGGGCTCATGGTCGATATTTGGCTAATGCTTCGCAAGTTCCTGAGTAGTTAAAATCAAATATCTACTAACATCCTTTTGGGCTCATTTAAGTCAGTTCTGATTTTAAAAACTAATTTCTTTTAAGTGGTAGATTGATGTTCCCGTATTATTTCGTAGTAAAACATTCATTTCTAATTGCTCTCATTTATAGCGATGGAGTCGATTTATCTTGGTAATCTTGAGCATACTTTTTATGAAAAAGTCTATATTTAAGACATATTCGATTTATATTATGTTCACTGTGCCATGAGGAAGGTTTTCTAGCTCTTTTCTGGGTAATGTTGCTCGTTATTGGCTTCGTACGGACCTTCTTCTTGTTGTTTTCTCTTCCTTGCATCTACTTTATCTACATCCTCTTTAACCGTAACCCTTCTAATTTTGCAAAAATAGAATTTTCATCAAATCTAACATTTCTTGAACATATTATTTGATGTTGTTCCGGATTCTATAGTTTATATCCGTTTGGAGAATAACCAGCCAAGTCATAGCTTTGTTTAGCTTTTTCCAGGAATTTTGTAGGACTACAGAGTTACGTATATACAGGCAGTATAAAATGTGTAACTTACTCTCTAAAATCATCACCTTTGCCTTTTCTATTGAATCTCTGATGCGCCATACTGTGAACAATACTGGGTGGTGAACCTTCCATTGTGTCTGCAATAATTTTGAAAATCTGTTTCTGTATATTCGCCATTATCATGATGAGTTTTTTACGTTCACCGTTTACTAATACCAATACAATTTTCTCATATTAAAAGGGGAATAATTACCCTTATTTTCTACCTCTTATTTCCTCACTTTACATGCACCTCTCTCCCCCA
Organism: Trypoxylus dichotomus; assembly: GCA_023509865.1. NCBI lineage: Eukaryota > Metazoa > Arthropoda > Insecta > Coleoptera > Scarabaeidae > Trypoxylus > Trypoxylus dichotomus. Next base: position 30,044,443 of record CM042081.1, read on the forward strand.
TTTAAACTTCTTTTAATTTCGCGTACGTTGCGGGACGGAATTCTACGAATTCCAGGGTTCTCAGGAAATTACTCCCCGCGATTCCCATCGAAATACGGTACCCACGCATTTACCGCGCCCTCTATAGCTTCGAAATCGAAGCCGCGAAGGCCGGACGCTATGCAAATTCGACATGACAGGAAAATGTTCAGTTTACAAAGTACCTATGCGGTGGAAATTACTCCTAATTACCTTACGTCGCGTGCATAGGCAAATCGTACCGGTTACCGAGCGAAAATCTACCTTACCGACCCGTCGGAATAGCGGCCAAGTTCGCTTGATAAAGTGCCCCGTTCCGAATGCGGAATAAATCAAGCGGTCGTGTTGGCTGTATTGTGAACAAACGAATACATGGTAAATTGCGTTGAGTGGATGTTTATCTAGCGCTATATTGGGGGGAAATAGATGGAGGGGGTGAAATGAAGAATATGAGCGATAGAGTGTGGGTGGAAAGTTATTTTTGTAGTTTTTAGGAAAATTATTTTGAATATATATGGTAATAATATCGAGAAAGCATTCTCAGTTTTTTTTTCTAGACAAAACGTTCCCTTAGAATCGATTGCCGGAAATTTAATATCATCAGTTTGGTTGTTGTTTGACGTACATACATATTTGCAAAAATAAAGAAAAGGAAATAAATAGACTGAAGGAAATTTCTCAACATTTCCAAACGGTCCAATATTTTAATAATGAGAAACAGTTGCTATCACAATTTTTAATAAATTTAAACTGCTATCGCACCCCTGGGATTAAGAGGAAATCGAACTGCCTGATTGCCGTTACAGCCTTAGGAAATGACGATATTACTATTCTTGTATTACTTGATTTTAACAAAACCTTTAATTTTTGTTTTTTATTTGCTCTTTTCCACTGTGTAGGTTTTGGTGATACCACTACCTATTTCTTTAAAGGTTACTTTTATCGTCAACGTTAGAGACTGAGGCTTAATGGCAATGTTTTTGAACTCTTATATCTGGATAGAGGAGTGCTACAGGGCAGTATTTCTGTTTACTCATCATTTCTAGCATACTCTACTGTTAATTACAAACATCTGCTGTGTGCAGACGTTGCTCAGATCTATTACTCCGTCTCTTCTTGCGACATGCATGGAGCCTTGCTGTAAGTCAATGATAACTTAGAATGTCGTCTGCTGTCAGCCGCTTCCTATTGATTAATCCAAATAAAGCAAAAGTTATTTCCCAGCGCAAACGTCTTGCAACAGTCGCCAGTCGGATTAATTTGATTATTGACTCCGAGCAGAATATTTAGGATTCGGGGTGCCTCTGCTAAATTAAAAGCTCTGTGTGAATGCAGAAATTAAGACTGTATGATGTACTTGCGTCGTCTCTATTTAATTGTGCCGACATAACACGCGATTGCTGTCTTGAATTTAGGGATACTTGCCCTATTCAGCGTGTCCAGAATCATTTTTTGCATTTCATTTATGGATTGAAAAAAGTATTTACACTCTGCGTTTGTGATTCAGGATTTCAGATTCATTACTATCGCATAGAACAATTTATAAACTCATTTTTACCTATAAATGCTGCAAATACTTATAATTCAATCCTTGATAGATTCACTCACTTTTCTCTTGTTGGGTTCAAACGTCAGATTCGCTCTCACTTAGAGCTACAACAATGAGCCTTCGTCTGTTGCGCTAGACATTCTTTTTTAAGCCTCATTAGTTCAATTTTTTATACTCTTTTCTATTATCAATGACGTTTAGTTGAGTTGCTTATTGAGTATTTTTCATTGTTTCTGCTTCCTTTCCTTGTATTGATCTCTAGGGCCATGAAAATACTATTAGTTTTTAGTTTTTCTTTTTATATTACTCTTTTTGTAAGTTTTAAAGCTGGAGGGTTCAGAAAGAAAAGCTGCACTTCGGAACTGATTCTGGCTCCTTAGATCACATTGGTTTGGATTATGTTGTCTTTGTACTATAGTGCGATTAATAAATATTATTATTATTAAACATCATAACGACTGTGACCATTACCTGGAACAAGTTATTCAACATGATATAGTCTATAGGTTAAACTCTCAAAATATTTTGATGTCTATAATCCCCCTATTCACAATGCATTTTGTTTGTAATTCTACACCAAATTGCTTATAATTTAAAAATATTAACTTCAGCTGTAGAAAAATGATATCGATAGCGTCAGCTCTCATAAAACCGTACTGTATTACGCAATAAAGGTATTTTATTTGAATTAGGCAGTTTAAAGCAATATCACAGCGACAGCTAATCGCTAAAAGTAAAGGTGTCATAGGATACTAATTTAACATCACTGTGCAAACGCAATCTTCTGTTATTTTAATACCACGTAAACCTATTAGTTTTAGAAAAATTGTGTTGAGTCAAATTTACTTTATATTGCATTGGAAAATCTAATATACTGAATGTTACTTATAAAATGAGAAAATGACATGACGCAATGTGACAGTTTGTCTACATTCAAATACAGAGTGATTCTAAAAAAAAGTAGTGATCTTTAAATTCCCCGCAAGGGATTTTTGGGCATTTGAGGTGTTAAGAGTGACCACTGTGAGTATCTGCCAAAGCCTTGCGCGACTGGTTACTTATATTCATTTTACTTATTTTTATTTGTTTTGTTTCTATTTCAAATCCTTCCTCTTTAGAGCTACTGTTTATCAGTGTCATTGTCCAGGTACGTTTCTATAAATTTATATTAAATTAAGTGAAGCCAATTTTTGTCGTTTTTAGGTTGCCCCTTATGACTGGACGCTTTCATATGAAAAGCGCATTGCAGAAGTGGTACTCACGAAGATGGATCATGGACTTATTCACTATAATCATGTATGCAATTCCATGAACATTTTCTTGATACCATACTTAATAATTAATAATTATTGAACGGCTTAAATGTGAACACAGCAACAGAAGTGTCATATTAACCAGCAAAAATTACAAGACATATGCTACAGAAAACCTACATGATTTGGTTGAAATTCCTTTATATCCATAAGAAATTGAGATCTAGGTAGCAATGTCATTCCCGCATAATTGGTTCAATATTTTGTCATAAAAATATCAAAGCGAAAGATAATGCACGTAAATGTTGGAAGTGTTTGTAAAGCAGTTGAATGATCGTGGGCTGTTTTCAACAAATTCATCAAAATCGATTTCACAATATGGAAGAACTGCAAACAGTCACAGAGTAAAAAATCTATAATATCAATCAAAACCAATTATGGCGAGTATTTGATAATATTAAGAGAGGAATTTATGTTTGGAATATGATGGTGGTCACTTCGAACATGCATTATAATGTAGTTGTTTTATTGTAATAAAATTTACACTAAAGATTGAATTGTTTTGTGTTCAATTTTAGATATTCATGTTAATTGAAAATGTGTTTCAAATAATCTGTATATTACCTATTTTTTTATCACATTTATGTTAATTTTCTGTATAGAAAAACAATATAAAATTGATCTCTTAAAAATTTATTATCAATACAATTATATTCGTATAAAATCTCTCTGAGGCACTATTGGCAAGGTGTTCAAAACCAAATCGCCAACCTGGCAAAAATTTAGCAAGGCGACCAATTCAAACTTACGTCAGTCACTAAAAATCACTCTATATTTCTTTAATATGCTCATAAGGACCTCCTAGATTATATTTTGATAATTCCTGGATTATATTTTGATAATTATCGCAAAGTTAGATTACCCGACTAAAATAGTTTAAGATTGAACCAGATTTTCATACTTTCACTTTCAAAGACTTTGGGCATTTGATATGTTTCCCAGTTTCTTTTTCAATACTTTCATTGAACTTAGGCAATTTATTTCTGTTCATTATTCCTTCTTTCATTTTCTTTGAGTTGCGCCCTTATCAATAAAAAAAATAATAACTTCATGCATTCAGGTAGCTGCTTTTCAATACGATCATAAAAAAATTATCTAGTTCATTTATTGCAGTTATTGAATACTTTCGTTCGTAAATGGGAAAGGTAAGAAATATCATCAGGAACTATGTAATCAAATTTCATATTAAACCTTATGTTTCCAATACAAGAAACATCTTTCTAGCTATTTTTGGCAAAGTATAACGCAGTTCCTTGAAGTGCTACCTTTATCAGCATATCAGAAGGGTCACCTTAGAGACAAACTTAATACTAAGTAGAAAAAATAATGATAAACATCTACTTGTACGTTATATTTTAAGGGTAAGTTGAGATACTGTTCCTTACAGAGAAGCGTATGTGAAGGTGTTTTACGCAAAATTTGCTAAGACAAAGCCGGTAATTTATCTACCCCTGGAAATTCATTCGAAATAAACTTGCAAATTCTGTGTACCGCATGGGCCACACAATTTACATGCGATATTTTTAGATAAATTCCCTTTAATACTTTTCTTACCTTCAACGTATATGTCGCTACATCGCTAACAACTAAAAGGAGCCAGTGCCTTTGTGGTGATTTTGTTTAAACCGAAGAACATTTTTTACACTTTCACTAATAATGTTAGTTAGTAGTTAATAGGTTCGGGATCAGGAACTCAGACATAATTGGCTGCTGTTTCTCCCAAACATGAAAATGGTGTACATTATAATATATTAAGTATTACTACAACGCCTATAACTAAAAATTAAAATGAAGATGAAAAAAAGTAAATAAATAAACAAAAAAAGGAGATATTAAAGAATGATAATTATTAAAAGAAAATTTACCTTTTTTTCCTATGTAAATTCCAGATATTAATCAATCTGTTGTAGGACTCTTAGTGGAATGATACATTTTGGACTCTGTACTACGTATATTCTTAACTGCAGCTTACTAACATTGATTTTAAAATGTTAAAGATTTTATACTGTCAGTTATCTAAATAACTAATGTAACATTTAAATTGAGATGAATGTGTCATGGTATACGTCATCGGCAAGTTAACGAAGCAAAGATTTAATAATCAAAATATAAACAAATACGCTGTAAATATGCAGCGGAACAACTAATTAAATGAATGAAAAAAATAGATATACAAACTGTTAAAGATACACGTCATCGGCAAGTTAATGAAGCAAAGATTTAATAATTAAAATGTAAATACACAAACTGTTAAATTATCGGCAGAAACAAACATTATGATAAATACAATGAATAGTGGTTGAATTTAGTAATACTAATACATAGTGCTGCCCTGTATATACGATAATATAATATATACGTCTAATACGTAAATCTAACATAATAAAATTAAAATTGATATATAACAAAGGGTCTTTCTTAAAACATGGTTCTTTTTTATACAACACATATACACAATCTAATTTTTCCGGTGAAAAGCAGCTAGCTTCATAATTTCGCTCCACATCGTCCTATAGAATCAAACTAACATACAAGCTGGCTGTTAAAGTGAATATTTTCCGCAAAAGAAATCTACGAATATCTCACCGGGTTTTGCGGACATTATAGACCCTTACTCCTTGGTTTCCCGTCGATGGTATGTCCCGCAGTAATTTGCCAGCACTTACGCTAAGTTTAACGTGCACTATCTCAATCTCGCCGAGATAAGGCGGCACTGATTCTAAATACTTCCGAGTGGTGGCCGACACCATCATCGTGTTGCATTCAATTGTGCCGCCAAAGAAAGTTAACGCACGACACTCTAGATGGTTCAGAAGCACGCGATACAATTTTGTGTCGTCACAGCGAATTAAGAAAACCATTATTTATGTTAATGTTGGAAGTAAATGGCTTATTTTATGTATTTCTTTATTGCCTAGATCGGCTTAATGGCGGCGGTGGTTGTGGTTCTCTTTCCCGGTGTTTTGTGCCGAAAAGCCGAAAATAGGGAAAATTTGCCTATGGTTTCCTTGAGCTTCTTTTTAGTAAATTAAAGGTCCTTGTATGAAAAGAAATTTAGAATTTGGCCTTTGTTGTTATGTTCGGATCTGTTTAATGTAAATGAGAATTTCAATTCAAATCGTGTCTTTAATTTTGTTTCACTGTTTCATTTTTTAAATTGTGTATATACTTCGAATTGTTACTCGATATTCTGCATGGCAGTATCCCCCTTCAACGTCCAAAATATAATTGCTTAAAGAAGTTAACAAAATGAACTACTAATCTTCGGTTACTAGAAAGGGCAGACGGCCAAAACCAATAGAAGATTCTACCGTCGTTATTCTTAAACAAATAATATATTGGAATAAATCTTATTCTAATCGAGTCAAAGTTTAAATTAAATTTTATGTGAAAATTGACGTTCAATTCGAAGTTGATACTAGGCAGCACAAGTTGTAAATGTAATTAGTAAAGAAATGACCCATATAAAATCCGATAGAAACACCATTAATGACGGAAATTATACCAAAAATTTAAGCAATATATGTATTGTGGTGGAAAATCTCAGGCTCTTTAATTTTTTTAAATGGGTTCTTTGATTTATATTTTGTTCTATTTGTTTTTAAATTAAATAATAATGTTTTCTAATTAAAATAACCAAATGTAAGGTTGAAAAAATAAAGATATTAACAAATTAATAAATATATACTGCAATTTGACAAAAATTGACTGCAATTTTTTTTACAGAAAACCTAAGGCAATCCCTGTCTAGCTAATCTTTAAATATTCTAATTAGTATGCGAAACAAAAATGAGAGCAAAAGATACAAATAATTTTGAAGAACTGAAGAATATTCGACGTTTTTAATCTTTGAAATCGTACTCACACACACGTGATTTCTCGCCTTTAAGATGGACTGCTCTTCGGGTTCCAAAATGTGTCCGGAACTTCCAGATTTTATTTGTAGTATCAGCTGACACACTTTATGAATGGATATAATCGAAGACAAAGATCTTCGATGTTTTAAAACCAATGTCCGGTTCGTATTTGATTCGCCCACGTACATAAAATTTGGATGTTGCCCCTATTTCGCTGAAAAACTATTCCTCACATAATAAAAAAGCGCATGAGGGCGGAAAACGGAGGAAATAACTATGTTCGCTAGATTAAACACGTTACAGAATAGTTTTATTATAATTTTAACACGTTTGTATTGTCAAGTTTACGGGAATTGTGGATATATCGCAAGAGGCACAATGCTTTGTAAGAAATGAGTATTTTTTGGTTTCCTTAAATAACTGCATTGTTCCTATTATAATTTGTAAAATGTGGCTTACAATGCAATTGCCCTGAAGAAGAGACAACGCACCTCTAAACGCGTCGCAAATAAAATAAATATATGTAGAACAATCAAATTTGATTATTTTACCCTGTTAAAAGTTCCCGGAATAAAGAAAAAAATAGTACCACAGCGATTGCAAGGACTGTCTGGTTGTATAGCTCACAAGTATCGCAGTGAACTGCACTCTATACAAATTAATAATTACTATTGTCAACCAGGTTACCGATAGTCGGTAAGTATCAATTAATTTGTGTGGAGCGGAGTTTACTGAGGTTCCTGCGAAAAAATAGTGAATTGAATAAAAACATGAAAGAGATTATTGATGTTCTAGTTAGTTTATAAAGTAGTATATGAAACAGCAATCCACAGCTGGAAGTTGAGTATATTTATACTCAGCGAAATTTCTGTAGTTCCATATGAACTTTTATTCATCGAAGTTAATGCTGTCCTACAAAGAAAAACAAATGCTAGAGAAAATAACATTAAAAAAATATTGCATTTTTTACAGGGAATATTTACAATAATGGTAACTTAAAGTAGCGAAATTTCTATAGGTCCATTAACTCAATTAATTATGTCCCTTCGCGGACACCTCCCCTACACGGACACCTCGCCTAAACGGACAGTTTCTCAAGGTCCCGACCGGCTCTCATATAATTTCTAGGACGCGGACACGAGAAAATGTTCTCTTAACCGGACAAAAAATAAAATAAAAAGGAACGCCTTATCTTATTTTTATATCGAGAGTATTGCTATTGTATTTTCAATAGCGGTCGCGCGCCAATTTCCCTGGGACTTCCCCGAGTAAACTGGAAATTTACCGACTTTAATCTTTCGGTACAAGCGCAGCCTATGTCGTGCGTTTCTGCCTGGCGTGAATTAGGGACTTCCCCAAGTTGGTCGGGGATTTACCGTTCTTATTCTTTGGGTGTACGCTTTCGATTGAATCTGCTTTCAATATTAGTCTGATGTCTATGCGGAAAAGATACAGTGGGCGACACATTCATTGTAGAAATGGCTTCAAATAGAAAAATTCTCACACTTAAATAAAAAATTGTGGTTGTTGAAGTTTACAATAAAGGGAAATTAAGTGTAAGGGACTTATCCAATCGTTTTAATATTGGAAAAACACAAGCTGCAGATATAAAGATCCTTCTAAACAAATGGATGTCGAACAGCAATTTGAATGAAAAAACAAGCTTTTTGACGGGTGATGGTACTAAAATTGACAAATTGCGTTATGACTGGTTTACAGCAGCTCGGCATAAGGGGATTCCTTTAACAGGTATGCATATGATTTTTTTGTATTAATGTGTTGATTTTCTTTTTATATTAAATTCTAAAATAGATTAAAAAAGTGAGATTACCAATAGGTTAGTCATGACAAAAACGCAAAAAACTTATTTTGTTTTTAGGTCCGGTAATACGATGTAAAGCCTATTGCTTATTTCTCTTAAATAGCCGCTTCTTTGGGACATTCTACATTCAGTACTTCTGGTTGGCTCAATAAATTTAGAATACGCCACAATATAAGTTTTAAAGTGATTTTGGGAGAAGAAGCTTCGGTTAATGCTGAAGATGTTTCGTCGTTTTTAAGAAAATGTCCTTCTTTGATTAACGGATATTCAGCGAGAAACATCTATAATACCGATGAGACAGGCCTGCATTTCGGGGCTCTACCCGACAAAACGCTCACATCAAAGAAGGAAAAATGTGTTGAGGGTAAGTATCCCAAAGAGAGGTTTACGATTGTATATTGTGCAAATATGGCGGGTGAAAAAGAAAAACTCCTAGTCATTGATAGGGAAGCTAAACCCACAGCTTTTAAAGACATTAATATAAATAATTTGCCTGTAACTTGGAAATACAATGAGAAAGCTTGGATGACAGGCCAAATTATGGTGGTTCTAAGACCTAGATTGGATGCAGTTTATTTGGCAAAAACTGCTTGGGACCAAGTAACCAAAGAGACAGTTCAAAATTGCTTCCGTAAAGCAGGATTTAATCATGTAAATATGCAAAGTGAAGACCAGTTAACTGAGGCTGATACATCTGACCTAGAAGATGATTTGCCTCTTAGTGTACTTTCAGATATCCTCAAAAATAAGAATTTATTGAAATTGACGGATAATCAAAACCTCAATGATTTTTTGAACGAAGATGAAAGATCCAGATTCAGAACAAGAAATTGCAAATCCAGTTGAAATACAAGAACTTTCGCAAGAGGTTCCAGTGCCAACAGAAACTATCCCAAATTATGGTAAAGCTATTACCCTGACCAACCAGCTCAAAAGTTTTGTCGAAAATCATGGAGATACAGAGTCTTTGGAGCTTCCTTCCAAATTAGAAATATGATTCCAGGACGCCATTTTAAAGAAAAAGAGAAGACAAACAACAATATATGAATTTTTGCGTCCTTAAAGTGAGTATTCATTTCATTGTTTTGTATTACATACTACATCTATGTATCTATGTATCTATGTACATATATTATACTTTGTATGTATATATCTAAAGGAAATAAAACTTTTTTTTCTTAAGTTTAAAGTTTCTTATTTATTTTAAAAACATTTATATACATATACGATTTAAATGTCCCGGTTTCTTTAATATACATATTCATTTTTCGTTAAAACACGATTTTTGTTGCATCTACTACATATTTCTTTTATACGGACACCCCTCTTGAACGGACATCTTCAGTTGGTCCCGTTGGTGTCCGTTCAACGGAGATTTCACTATATATAATTCTATTGTATATAATTCTTTCGAAACTTAGTAGTGAGTGTTGGATACCCTATTCAAAATAACTTCAAACATCCGAGTCTTCATACTGTATATGAATTCGGTCAATGTTGAAATAGGAATATGATTGAAACACCTCGTTACCGCAGATTTTAGTTTTTTGACGCTATCGTATTGTTTATTATTGGCATACAGTTTTCTTGCCAATGTTCCCCAAAGATTTTCGAATGGATTCAGATCGGGTGAGTAAGCAGGCTATTCTAATAAATCGATTTCTTTTTTATAAGACCACAAGAATTCTTTTGTCTGGAATTGTGGATAGCTGCATTGTCTTGCTGAAATACCCAGTCTTGTGTCGATAAATGATCACTAAAGTCTATTAGAACTGTTCCTAGAAGTTGTATATAAGATTTATAATTCATTCGCGCGGAAATAAAACTTTATTATTATGGATAAAAGGCGCCACAAACCATTACACTACCGTCACCAAAATTTCGGCTTATCGCAACTTCAACGTTGTTGGGCAAATTGTGCCAGTAATATTTGAAACCATCATGCCCAAGTTAAATTTCTTCTCGTTGGAAAATATGACTCATGCTCCGTCTCATATGTTCTTGCGCAAATTTCAGTCTTGTTTATTTATGAGTCTCGTCTAAAAGGTGGTTTTGAATCCTGTTTTTAGTCACCGAAAACGTTTACTGCCGGATAAAATTTGTTGTACACGTCTGTTTGTTACTGATAAATTAAAATTACATTTTATTTGTTGCGCGGTTATATTACCAGAAGAGGCTAACCGAAATATCGATGAGCACTGTAGGAATTACCCAACTTTATGAAATTGTTGATGAGATGATGGGATAGTCTTATTTTCTTAGCCATGGCTCGGTTTGAAAACCCTGCCTCCTTATAACAATTTATTTTTGTTTTTTCCTCCTCGGATAGCAATTTACCTGTCGCCATTTTTATTATTATTAATAATGTTTAACAATAAACAGTCTTTTGAAGATGTTTAGAGACTTTTTTAAACTAAAAGGTGATTTCGTCGGATATTATTTTCTCTTGTGTTTCTTTGTAATTCAGCATTAACTTCGATACATTATTTGCCGATGATATTAAGAAAACCAATATTCTGTTCAAAAGTTCATAGGAACTATAGAAATTTCGTTGAATATATTTTAGTAAGTTTTTAAAAAAAGGCAGTTTCCCGCACTAGGGCAGCTGTTGTTGTGAAGCTGTGTAACACACAAATTACAACTTAAATATAACTTGAAACTATGAAGACAAGTTAACAAGCTTGATTATATTAGAATTATAATCGAACATAAGTGCACAACGCGACTTAAGACGGACAGTGTACTACTCTTAACAATGCCCGTGCTACTCTTCTAAGGGTTTGCTTGCAACGCTTATATAGGAAATAAAAGTGCTGACTAAGATCCTTGTTCCTCTTATATATTATACACTTACTTAAGGGTTATAACAATATACTTCAATTAGCAATATTTTTATGTATGCAACTGACTATTAACTATTTTTCATTTAATAAATTCGTACAACTAACAACAAGCTTTTGCACGTTAAAGGCATAACATTGTACGTGGAAGTCGAATAATCGATACGATAAAAGGAAAGTTTGCTTTCTTACTTCAAAGATAAGTGCATCGAGTATAAGGTCTTTAGAGCTGTTTCAATGGAAGAAAAATAATAATAACAATAATAATACCGTCGTGCATGATTGAAAACCTTTATGAATGTTTGTTTTTGTTCGGCAATAATTCCGCAAAACCTATTTCCATATTTTTTTCCAACTTCTTGTTTCTCGCTTCAAGCTATCCTAGATCTTACGAATGATTTTTCAGCTATTAATACGCGCGGTATTTAAGAACTTTGCTCGCGTGCCGTAACTTAATTGCGACTTCAACCCGTGTTTATACATAATTCGGAAATGTATATCGCTTTTTTTTCGCTCGTGATATTTTCGTGTTGGAAATTATAATTTACGAACGTGTTTTTGATCTAATAAACAACTTTTGTTTAACTCGCCTTATAATTTTTATGCTCCTGTACTGTAATCAAGGAATTATTAGAAATGGCAAGTTGTATGTATATAGCTTTTGTATTTCTTATTGTATTTTTTATGGTATAATCTGTTTTGTTTCAGTATAATACTTTCTGTGAAGCATTGATGTTTCCACTTATTAAAACGTAATATCTTCTATTAAACTAAATAAATACAGATTTTTCTATGTGGTCTAAACTTATCAGTTGTATTGTAAACAATTCATGTAGAAGACGGCCACAATTAGGCATCAGAGATCAGAGGTACGAGGGCGACCTGAAATGTTTCTGGAATCGACAAGAAAAACACGGTATTGGTGCGGTTTTTTTATTTTTATTTTTCGATGTGGTCTCCTCAAAGATCAATACACTTCTTCAAAACGGTGGTCCAGTCTTTTCAAGCAGTCGGAAAAGTAGAACGTTTTGAGGTCTGCAAAATAACCATTTGTAGCGGCGGTGACCCCTTCATTTGAGGTAAATCTCTTCCCTCCCAGTGATTTTTTCATGTTTGGGAATAGGAAAAAGGCGCGATGGGTTAAGTAAGAATATGGACGATGAGAGACTAATTCGTAGCGCAACTCATTCAATTTGGACACGACGATGAATGGGCTGGCGCGTTGTTGTGGTGGAAATGTACTTTTTCCGCTGCAAACGAGGCCGTTTCTCCTTCAATACTGCATCGAATCGGGTAAATAAATCGGTCTTGTATTGCCTAGTGATCGTCCTTCCCTTCTGCAGATAGCCGATGAGGATCACACCTGGGAATCCCAAAAAGTGGTCGCCATGACCCTTCCGGCCGATGGAACGGTCTTTGCTTTCTTCGGAGCCGATTCGCCCGGAAAAGTCCGACTGCTTCGACTATTCCTTGGTCTCCGGTATGTAGTGGTGGATCCAAATCTCATCCACAGTTACGAAAGGCATGAAGCAATCCGTTGGATTGCGTTGGATCCTTGCCAGACACTCCTCCGAAACGGTCACCCGATTTTGTTCTTGCTCCGATGTGAGGAATCGCGGTACCCATCGCGCCGAAAGCTTTTTCATACCCAAAATTTCGGGTAGGATATGGCCACGCGTTCTGAGATGCCTGTTGTCTGTGCTATCTTCTTCAGCGTCAACCGACGATCGGCTAACACGACATCATGAATCTTGTCGACCATTGCATCATTGGTAGCGGTTTTTGGGCGTCCACTGCGTGGTTCGCTTTGCATATAATCCGGTCTCTAGTTATTACATAGCGACAGATTCATCAGAGAAGGGCCCTGCGTTACAATTTTTTTCTAGTAACGGCACACATTTGTAATATTACTAGTCAAAGAACTTTGAAAGATATAGATATAAGTATACACCCATGTCATTAGTTCGTAGCACATTTGTAAGACATACGCTTTGTTAACCACGTGTGTTCAATAATGTACAAAGCAAAGATAAAGTTACAACAAAAATGCAATTTCTATACCAACAACCTGCAGTTCGTAAGCAGCCGGTATTAAGAGGCATAATGTGATTAATTCACAGGTATAGCAGTAAACTCCACTCACACAAATTAATTAATTATGCGGAACGCAGCGTTTCGGGAGCACGTGGGCTCCCATTGTCAACCGTGTTACCGACTGAAAGTAAAAACTGTATCACACATGCAAATTATTTTCTACGCAGGCTCTAAAATTTCTAACCATATGACTATTTACAATCTACTAGGTGGCCTCATGCCTTTTACGGGGAAGGATGGACCGAAAGCGAACCGTATCATTTAACAGGGTCTATGGTAATAAATCCATCAAACTCGAGTGTGCAATTGGGGGTGGTTCTCTGTTCAATAAGTTTCCGTTCTTTTTCATATATACCGTTTCGTACGCGTCTAATTCTCGTCTATACGAGTTCACGTTTTTAAGTAGTGTCAGATTTTTTAAATCAATTTTATGTCCGGATTTTACCATATGCTCTGCTACGCTTGATAGTTCAGGTTTGTCGAAACGATAGTGTCTAATATGTTCTTTGAACCTCGTTTCGATACTCCTTTTTGTTTGTCCAATATAAACTTTCTCACAATCATTGCATGCGATTTGGTATATTCCAGACTTTTTTATCATCTCCGGTTTATCTTTGGGATTCCCTAAGAGATTCTTTAAGTTGTTTTTGACACAAAAGACACGTTCATGTTTAGTTGTCGGAAAATTTTACTTAACCCTTTTACTGTTGGGTGAAAAGGAAGAGTTATAAATTTCTTGTTACCGGTGTTTGTTGATGTCAGAGTCGTGGAATTTCTGATGTGTTGTTTGTATTGGACCTTCCTTAAAATACGGTCGACATCCATAGAAGAGAAACCATTGTACCTCGCTACATCTTTGATATATTTTAATTCTTTGTCATACCTGCTCTTGTTTAGCGGAAATCTGACGAGTCTATTGACCAGAAAACTAATCGCCGACATTTTTTGTTGTTCGCAATGGTGCGAATCAAACGTGATGAATCTGTTGGAATTAGTTTCTTTTCTGTAGATGTCTATTTCTAATTTATTATTATTGCGTATGACTACTAGAGTATCTAGAAACGGAAGGCGATTGTTCACTTCTTCTTCAATGGTAAACTTGATCGTGGTAAATTTTGAGTTCAGTTCTGCTAGAAAATCTTGTATGTTTCCTTTGTTGTTTTAGAGCCTGCGTAGAAAATAATTTGCATGTGTGATACAGTTTTTACTTTCAGTCGGTAACACGGTTGACAATGGGAGCCCACGTGCTCCCGAAACGCTGCGTTCCGCATAATTAATTAATTTGTGTGAGTGGAGTTTACTGCTATACCTGTGAATTGTACATCCACACAGTCCTTGCAATCGTCATAATGTGATTAACGTTATTTTTTATTTAATTGACAAATATCTAATGTTACGCTCTGTTCACTCTTTATTTTTCCAAGCAGAAATTAGGTGCCTACATTTAGTCTAATACTGCATAGAAATTGGAGTAAATTGAAATGACATTAACCTTGTAGTTTGACACTTCGTTATGTACGTGCCATAACATTTTTGAAATACTTCCGAAAGTACGATATCTAATATGACGCTGTAGTACTGATTATAGATTGATGACGTGAGACTCTTCCCTTATGATTCTGACTGTACATTCAGATGTAAAAGAAATGATCAAACGATTTTTACTAATATCATTATAAAATGTTCAAACTTAATTAATTATAAATTTAATTAATTATAAATTTTAATTTTCCGTAAAGTTCCCAGGATCTACAATTTCAGAATCGAAATTGTCTGCGAGTGTGCTAGGAATTCTGAAATGTACATAGCAACTATCTTTAGTTGAAGTAACTGTATATTTTTGAGTTCACTTATTCACTTTTTAGCGAAGATGATAATTAATTGAGGCCTATAGCAATCGATTCTATTGATCCGTTTCTATTCAGAAAAATGCAATCAGCATTATCAAATAATTCTAAACTTAATAACTGGGGATTGACATTCAGAGATACATTTCAGTACCGATCTTAGACGAAAAATGTAATTCGAAATTGAAAATATAAAAGCAGGTGCATCTGCCATCGTTAATGTGTTCTGCACCGTTAGTATTTTTATTAAATCGTAAGCGCACCGTGTAGCGGCCCGATTTAATGTTTACTTCTCGATCCGTCCGTGGAATGACGTCATGTACCCCTGAGTGCCGATTACTAATCACAACGCGTTACATGTGCACGAAAGCCGCATAAATCAAAAACGGTGTGCAATTTTAAGCATCTGCGATATCAAAGTTCATCGGAGTTAGCGTATTTTCACGTTAAAATTTCTGACAATACGTATTTCTCTCACCAAATTACTTCTCTTTCGAGCTGTTTTATGTATACTACCGTCTACATTAACAACAGCAATTTGGTTTAGACAATATAGCTTCGTATAATTTTCGTATTATTGCGGTTGTAATATAAATTGTAGTTCATTTATTATGAATTTATGGAACAAATCTATCTTGGAGTATATTATTAGGGAGATTTTCCCCAATCTTGAATTAGCTGCAATGCAGTTCATATTTCATACATCTATCTTTTACAATTGTGTGTAGCGTAGAATATCTAGAACTTCTACCAGAGATAAATTTGTATCGCCTTTTCATAATCATGAAGACGCAAATTAAGATGAAATGGTATTAATGGCAATCGATTCTTTAGGAATGATTTTGTACAGAAACACAGTAAAAAACATTAGAAGCGTTTAAAAGTGAGTGAAGCTTTTAGAAATGAGTGAAATCTCGAGTTATTTTGATTAATTACATTAATTTTATGATGATTATGAAGAATATAATCTAGAAAACGTTTACAATCAAATATTTTGTGTATGAAAAGTTATTCAAGATTAACAACAATCAGATTTATTTTGCAATAAAACTTCAGTTATTATGAATATATGAAATAAATCCTGTCTTGAGTGTATTTTTAGGGAGATTTTCTGCAATTTTCAACTAACTGCAATATAGCACGCATTTAATTCGTATATCTTTTACAATTGTTTAAAGCGTAGTCTATATAAAGCATAATAAATATATAGAGGTGTGTAAAGCTTTTAAACGTGATTGGAGGATTGAATTGTATTGATTGAGCAAACTAATTTTATGACGATTATGAAGTATATAATATGGCAAGCGTTTATAAGCAAATATTTTAGATATAAAAATTTTACTGAGTATCAATAATAATAACAATTATAACAAGATTTACTTCAGAGTAAAGCCACCACAAGATAAGCCGTATACCTTATATGTGTAATTAGATACACTTGTCTGATTTTTATACAGATCAGTACGGTCTAATAGATACATACATGACGTTATATTGACGCGAAGATAAGAACAATTTTATATTGTAGTATATATACAGAACAATAAAATATATTATTTAAATGGGTGTTTCAGATGTTTGGATAGTATTCAGCATAATGTATTTTTTTCCTATATAAGATTGGTACTTTCATATCCTCTGGGTAAGATGATCATGCCAAATGAACTAAAATGCCAACATTGTCTTACCAGGTTCGAGATGAAGCCTGGTTTCAAATTACCTAAACTTCAGAAATTAAAAAAAAATATGGAAAAGTAGGAAAATAGAAACTTAATAGAAAGAATGAGGTAATAGATCGTGATATCAACAGCGATTCTTAACCTCCATAGCTTCGCGACCCCTCACAGTAAATGTACACAAAATTAATATTTTGTGACCCCCCTCCTATAATTTTGTGTTGTTGCGTTTATAGCGACGGGTATGAAAATACGTGGATGACGTGTACATACATGAACAATTTACAAGTTCCAATTTGTTGTGTACGTGCTCTTTGTAATTTGGTCTCCTTCTTTAGTACCTCCTTAATACTCGCTATTAAAGCTTGTTTGAAAATGAACCTCGATGAGTTTGAACAAGTCGCGTTGTCATCAATATAAAAGAGGCGCTTGTCATTGCACGACCTCAATTAACTTTCGAATGCGAAGCATGCGTCTGGTGCTTTTATTTTAGTAAGCGGCCTACCGTCAAACCGAATTGTCTTTTTTAATCTTTTATGCGAAGTGGATAAATTTGTGAAAAAACGTAGTGAGCCATCCACATCCAGTGAATCGGTTGGAAAAAAAGACAATGTTGTACAATGACAGTTATTTAAATTATGGTTTCACCTTATTCGATGGAAAGGCATAGCGTGTTTGTTTGCTATCAAGTTCTCTCCAATGAAAGCATGAAGCATCAAAATTAGTTCGACACTTTGAAACTAAACATCCAGCTTATAAAAACAAAACCTTGGAATTTTTCGAAAATTACATACCTTGACAAATCAACAAAGTTCTATTTTATAAGTAAAGCCATACTGATAAAAGTGTACATGAAGTATCATATCTGGTAGCTCTCGTTAAAAGTAGTTAAACCATATACAATCGTAGAAAACCTCATATTGCCTTCTGTAATTGATCAGTGTTTTAATAGACGTAGCAGAAACAAGAAAATTAAAGAAAAAATCCGCTTTCTAACGACACAATATCAAGGCGAATAGATGAGACGGCTGCCGATGTTAGCAATCAGATAATTCAGCAAGTCAGTTGAAGAGAATTTTTAGTATTCACTTTGATGAATCAACAGATGTAACAAACATGTCTCAGTACTTATTTTTATGTGAGGTATGTATGTGATAGGAACACATCAATCAAAGAAAACTCGATGTTGTTTTGCAAAACAGTACTGAGTCATGCAAAACGAAAATGATTTTTTTACGTCTTTATGAAGCTACTAGTACGTATACTAGCATAGATTGAACAAGATGCAGTATGTAGTGATGGAGCAAAGGCAATACCAGAAAAGAAAAGGGAATTAATTATATCAAGGGCGGAGTGGACGCACTGCTTCCTTCACAGATATGTTCTTCTTACAAAAAATGTGCCGAAAAATTTCAATTAAATCCTTTGTGGTTAATTTTATAAAAAGACTACCGTTACAGGAGCTTCGAATGAGGTCGAATGATGTATGAAAAGACACGTATTTTAGTATGGATTACGCTAAAAATAAGTTCGCCTAGTTATCTGCAACTGTTTGGAAGAAAAACGCGTTTTAGGTTTGAAAAATTCTAAATACTCTGAAACTTTGACGCGCCGTTGCTCCTAAACGGTTAGAGATAGAGGATTCCGATTTGCGCCGTTGGAAAGTACGCAACGGATTCTTTAAAATGAGTACCTAGTGGTCGCGCTGCGGATAACCGAGATAGGAATTTTCGATCGCGAAATTTTGGCAAAATATCAAAGTCTGAAGATGACCGATCCGACCATCCCATCGGATAGATTTCGACGCGCTGAAAAAGGATATCTCTAATCGTTAACGGGATATGGTAGATAGAAGCAGATGCTAAACTATGCGACGAAATGGGCGGAAATAAAAAATCTCATCTTCTTCATACAGAAGTTAGGTTGTTACCACGAGGGAAAATGTTAACGCTGGGAATTGCGAGATGAATTAATAATATTTTACCAAACGTTATTTTCATTGTTATTATAGAATAATGGGTGTATGCTGTTGTTGGTTCAGCAAGCTGTTGTATTTTCGCATTTAGAGGACTTGAATGTGAATTTACAAGGAAGTAATAAAACATTTTATTAATGATAGACAAAGTTCATTAAGAAGTTTGATATCTGGCTTATTCGTCTTCAAAGCAAAAACTTGGATATGTTCCCACTTAGTTTGGATTATATTGAAAAAAATTGAATTAACACTGCGGCCCCTTGGGGGTCGTAACCCGCAGATTGAGAAACGATGCTCTAGAATAATACGGGAGAAAGGAATAAGCAAAATACTATTTTAATTAAATTGCTATAATTTAATACAGGTTTTGTATAATAAATAATCCGGACGGCTTTAAAAATAATTCATAATGAAAGTTGTATGTAAATCTTTTCTATATAATATATATAAGCTAATTTTGTAGTTTCAGTATATTAAACCTCATGGATCTTAGTGTCAAATCTGGTTATCGCAACAGTAGTTTATGACGTGACTTTTAACTTCTATACGTAGCATATGTGCATATACAAATATGTGTGTATTTAGCTGATCACGAACGACAGATATATCCTTGAGAGTACACCTTTAATATACGGCAAAAACTAGTCCATCAGTAGAAGCCCGACGTACAATCCCAATGTATGCATAATACGCGCATACGCGTAAATATAATATGCAAATCATTCACCAAGAGCTGTCAATTATTTCCGATTCTATTATACGCCAGGTTCGTAATTCAATTATTCATTAATTATCGATAATTACCGGGAATGAATTACACTTGCAAATTGTGATCAGCCAGCGCGGTAAGGTATTAAGAGAGGCATCTATATAGATAAATACCTCATATCTCGCATGTTTATCAAACGTTAATTCCACGTATATATGTACAACTCAAAATGGTAGGCTTAATTTTAATATATCGTTTAATAAGCTACAATAATATCATCGTTAATATCACTAGTTTGCTTGATCGACAATTACGTTGAGGGTATCCAAAAATAAATGATATAATTTCGAGTAAGCTGCAGATATGGAGAAGCACATATAGCGGCAGAAAATTTGATTGGATTTTGAGCGGAAAACATCATGAAGTGTATTCTTGAAGAAAAGGTAGTAAAGAAAATTGACCATGTTTCCTTATCAAACAAGAGAGTGTCGCAGAGAATTAATGATTTAGCAAATGATTGTAGCTATGCTATTGTTTAGTAAATGAAAGTCCACTGAATTTAGTATTATGATCTCATTATTTTTGTTTATCTTACTTAAATGTCAAATCATAATACTGTTACTGTTTATTTAATTTTTTCTTGCAAAAACTGTTAAAAGTGACCACCTCCATATTCAAGACATTTCTCGCATCTTAAATACGATTCAATTACAAACGATTTATGTTTAGTTAAAAAAAAAACCGTTTAAAAAAAAATTAAATCTAAATATATTTGACAACTATACAATTGAACTGACAGTAAATGACATCCAAATACAAACTAAGAGACACGTTTCTAGTCAGCTATTTAGCAATTTGATACCTTGCTATGTATACCTTTGACAAATAGCGTTAGGCTTTCGCGGCCACAGTCTGGATTTGTACTAGCAGTACGTATTTCCGAGCTTGTACGCCATGGTATTGGGTAGGTGTACACTAGCGTCCATATTAGTTCGGACATCCAGTAAAATGTTGTAAACTCTAGAAAAAGATATTTTTATTTCGAAATGCTTTTATATATAAGTAACATTTATACTAGGTCCTTTAGGAAGGATTAATTGCACAGGCAAACTTCCAAGAATTTCGATTAGAGAATGATTAAAAACCTATTATATTTTATGGCCCAATATAGTAATTTTCAGAATAATCCTCATCACAAACTGGATTTTTGGGACAATATTGCAGATAATAAATTGACAATACTCTTTGGGGTTGAAGCAGGCCGCCCGAAAGTGTATTGTACATTGGTAAATGCTTTCGTTTCTAAATCAATCTGCTTGTCCGTGTCTTAGTGTTAAGAGCGTATGCATCAAATTTCCGAAATAGTACATGTTAGCAAATCGACTGTTAGTGATTTAATTCGGAGACATCAACTTACAGTTTAAGAGATCGGGTACGTTCAGGTCGTAAGAGAATAACAACTCACGCCGATGATAAGGGTATAAAATTGCTGAGCAAGTGGAACAGGAGACTGACAGCGCCATAAATCGCCGCCGAAATGAATCGCGACCGTGCAAAAAAATTTTCTGTTACTACTGTGAAAAGAAGATTAAAAGCTGCAAATCTTTACGGCCGCATTGCGACAAAAAATATCCTAGTTCGACGGGGAAACAGGCAAAAGCAGAAACACACAGATATTGGACAGTGGATGATTTGAAAAGGGTACTATGAACTGATGAGTCAAAGTTTCAGGTGTTCGAGCAATCAAGACGCATTTTTATAAGAAGAACGAAAAGCCAAAGAATGTTGCATGATTGTGTAGTGCCAACTGTCAAGCAAGGAAGAAGTTCTGTGCTTGTTTGGGGTTGTTTTTCCTACGCCGGTACAGGAGACTTGAAGCGAATCGAAGGTATTTTGCGAAAAGAGGGTTATTTAGAAATACTGCAAGAAAATACGCTACTATCAGGGCAACCTCTAATCGGCAAGAATTTTGTATTAATGCAGGACAACGACCCCAAACACTCAGTAGTAATATGTAAAAATTTCTTAAATGAAGAACAAGACAATGGCATTTAACAAGTAATGACATGGCCATCGCAAAGTCCTGATTTAAACCCCATCCAGCTGATATGGAATGAATTGGACAGGAGGGTGCGAAAAGGATTCCACCCTTCGGGTTGTGAAAGCTGTTCTTCGCGCAAAAGGCAGTTGCTTTCATGAACGGAGTGTTTAAGAAGTTTTCGTTTATTTTTTTGTTAGAATTACCTTTTCTATTTCTATACTTTAATTTTAATCACTATTAATAAAATGCAATAAAAGTTTTAAGTTTTGGAAAAACGGGTTTGAATATTTTCTTGTTTCTTTAAAATTTATTTACATACCAGAACAAATATGGACGGTAGCGCATATCAACGTTTTGCCAGACACAGCGGCTAGTATCTTTAAGGCGAAGTACTTATTGTAATTTATGCTCAATTCTTCCTACATTTGGTTTGGCTCATTGCACAAAATAATACATAGACAAAATGCAATAATTTCACACCGGCACCTAGAGGCGATAGTAGAAGAAATAAGTTACATTGAATGATGGAGAAATAGACGCCACCTAACGTCTTTCCAATGATGAAAGTAAGGGAAGTGCTCCACAAGAGTCTGATTGTGAAGAATACGGAAATGACAGTGATGATAGCGCTCATATTAAAGAGAACTCTTGTACGTTTATAAAATAAACAAGATGTCTTATATCAAGAACCCATTACCTCGCCAGGGAAGACAGCTGTAACACAATGTTTTACGGGAATGTTCAGGTCCAAATCGAGAGATCGATACTATAGCGAATGCTAAAGGTTGTTTTCGAAAAAAAACGAAAAATTGGAAAGAAGTGAATTTTTCGGAGCTACAGAAACTTTTTGGTGTGTGAGACTGATATGTGTATTCAAGAAATTGAACATTTTGGAAGAAATACCAACCTAGGGAAGTACATACTTGCTATCAAGGATCCTTACAATACTTGGTACAATTTGTAAAAGTTTCCTTTAGAGAGTTCAAGAATCGTGACCCCTGTTCCACAAGGTTTGGTTTTTGCGGTCGACACAATGTTTATTTCTTATTGCCCAAAGGAACGTAAACGTAGTTGTATCGTTATTTAGTATTTTGCAAATGAGAAAAAAGATTGATAACGGTCTGAAAAAGAAACACGAGACAATTCTTGATTACAATAGAAGGAAAATAGGTGTGGATAACGTGGACAAAATGACACGATCATATACTGTGAAAAGGATGACCCTAAGATGGTTTCTTGTTGTTTTTTATAACACGCTAAATATAAGCACCATGAGTGTACGCATATTACAAAAGTTATCGAAAACTTCTGCATGTATCGCATTGAAGAAGGAAAAGGAGCTTTCTAGTCTCTCTGAAAAAGAAGCTAGCAAAATAGGGGAATTCTGAGAAAGGAGGAGCCGAATCACCTCTAGTTCGGATCCTCCAAGAGAAAAAAGTGGTGTAGCACTTGTCCACCTTCAAAAAAATAGAAAAACAGGAACAATGTGTGCACTTTGCAAAAATAATGTGGGTGGTGGACACTCTGTAGTTACTTGCAGGAAATGTATCTGACCAACGTATTATGTCTTAAAATTTGCTATTACTATCATGTAATATTACCGCTCCAGTTTGTTCTAAATGTCTTCTAATTTTAAGTGAAATAAATATGAAATAAAATAAAGTTAAATCTATTCCCATTTGAAAACGATCATTCCATTTCAATGCAAACACATGAAGGAACTGCATAGATTCAATGCATCCATGCGGTAAGTAGCGGTTTCTCAATTTTTTGGTGGTCTCAGGGTTGAAGCATTGTTACGTACGGATCAAATAACTAGATACGTAGTTTTTTTGCAAGGCAATATAAGCTGAAATACTTCTCTAACATTCCTAACAGTCTCTTAAATCTTGCTTCTAAAGATCACTCTTCAATTGGCTTTTGCCGTAGTGTAAGAATCAAGAAATGCCGTTGGTACAACACATGTATGTAAGAAAAACAACAGGTTAAATGCGGAATCTGATTAAGAATTAAGTTTGTTTCCGTCAAAGAGGTTATTATTATTATTTATTTATTATTGGCATTGGAGTTGCGCCATTAGCCACTTACACAAATTAACCAAGAAAAACCGAAAAATAAGAAGGAAACCTAACAACCCGAATGGACACAGTGCTAACACAGGACACGCTTCACACCCGAGGCCGATCGGGTAGCTAACACAAACACACAGGTAGGCTAACGGAAAAGAAGGACAATCCACAAAGGATACATTACATAAGGAAACTAGATAAATAGTAAAACATAGATTATACATGTGTTTGTATATCTTACAATTGACATCTTCCCTCTCCAATGCTGCTAAATAATTTATATTAATTGTGTTCAGGCAAAACTGAACGATTATTCCTATTTAATCGCATTCCATATGCATGCATATTTAAGGTGTTTAGTAGTATTGTAGACAAGTAGTCTGTTGCCATTATTAGTGTTGATAGTTGATTAGTGTCATTAAGTATGTTTAAATCTTAGAATTAGTAGAAATCCCGCAATGTCCCTATTTATTTTGTCTTTCTCATTTAGGGTATTATTGCTGGGGTTTCTAAATACGATTGTGATATTATAGGTAAATATCTAGAATGCTTATTGCAACGGTACTCTGATAGTCCTGTAATTACCGATAAGACAAACCAAGGCTTATTTAAACAAAACACAAGACAATTTGAATTCAGTGCAACGTGAAGCTGCATCAAAGAAAGTTACAGTGTTAGATACAATATTGAGAAAGAGAGTACAACGTGTAGCTGCATCAAAGAAAGTTATAGTGTTAGATACATATATTAGAAAAGTATACGTGTATCTGCATCAAGGAACTCATAGTTAGAGAAACAATCAAGTCATAGTTTTATACATACATTAAAAGCAGAGTGTCACGTGTATCTTCACCAAGGCAAGATATAGTTTTCTATATATTATTTAGAACTGAATAGAGTTTCAATTTGTCGTTGAGCGGGTTAACTCATCATTCAGTGTAATAAGTGTACTTTGTAACTAACTGCAAAAATATGTATTTATTAGTTTTATTACTAACGTGTTACAAAGAAAAATACTCCTTCAAACCAGGAGTTCAAACAAATTGGAAGCTGAATTTTGATGTTAAGCAAGTCGTTAACAAATAAGTTGATTTTCCCGGTGTGATTACTACATCCCAACATAATATGGTTAATATCTCCATATTCAGAGGTGCATGTACCACTGTCCAACACACGAATTTTATGAAGATGTGCAGGGAACCTCCCATGATTGAACGACAACCTTAGAATCTGTGAAAGCATGTTTCCCTTAACGGTGTTTCTATTATACCATCGTATATTTTTAATTTCGAGGAAAATCGTGTAGTAGTCGGTGGGATTATTCTTAAACACATTAGTGTAATGCCTCTGCCAATCTTTATAAGATCTATTTTTAATCTCATTCAAGAAATCTGAATGTGGTAGTAAGATGTTTTCTACAAAGTCATTATTATTGCAAGCCGCTTTTGCCAGTCTATCTACCTGCACATTAAACCCAATGTTAACATGTCTTTTTATCTAAATATACTTTATAGTTTTGCCATGTTGTCTCAGACTATAGTCTAACAACACCAAAGAGATACCCATGATGTTTTTTTTCAGGTTTAGTTTAGCTAGGACTTTGACATTAAAACAATTCCGTTTTGTTTCCAGTCTTGATATTAGAGTGAGTGTTAGAGTGTATTCCATTTTTTCCTAAGAGGAACATTAATTTTTTGATTGACTGTACAATAAATTATGAACACTTTTTAATATTGGAGCAGAGAAAATAACGCAAACTTTTGTTCGAACCATTCGCCGAAAATACAAATAACCGCAATATCAAGATCAATTACCATCATTATAACGGCACCGTAAATTTCCAAAACTAAAGTAATTACCTGCAATTTAAAATTTCGCGCCATTAGTCCAAAAATTAGAAAGAATAATTACCGATTTATTCGCTTTAGATGTCTTTTTTTTGCTTCGTTCTGAATCTTCCACCTTGTAGCGTTGAAATTGTTTAAACTCTAAATCCTAATTGAATTTTGCGCAACGTTAAGTAGGTAGATCTTTAGAGAATTAACGCTATTGCTCGTTGCTTATACATCCGTCAGGAAATTTTCCCGTTGCCTATTAGTCACTACGTTTAAATGGAACGCTATTAGCGCACTCTAGCGTTGAAGAAACGAAATGTAAAGCCCGGATAGTGGGACATAATGATTATGGTGATAATGATTAATAGTGCGAACTTATTAGAAGTATGTAAGGTGTAATTGTAGAATACTGTTGCCGTCGACTCTTGTGGAAATTAGGAAAAAAAGTTTAATGGTTAATTGATGGAATTAGTCTTACGGAGTTTTGCAAAATGATACTTAATTTATTAAATTCAAAAGAAAGTTATTGCATTAAAATTTCTACACCAAAAAATGAAAACGTAATATCAAGCTGTATCATTGCCCAAAATTTATCTAATTGACCATACCGTTGAGTTTGATTTTAATAACAGCAATTACAGCTTTTTTCCTTTATTGTTCTATTTATAGTTAGCCTGTCGTTATTAAATGCTCAAGGTGCAATCAATTCTTACGTTTTCAAAATTTTTGTACAAACTATTGTTAGGTACTACATACAATAGGAAACATGCTATAAAAGATATGAGATATATTGTTTTACATATCATCAGGTCCGATTTAGTGTTTACATAATATAGAAGTGTCGTAATTTTAGTTACAACGAAAATCGTCTACTAACTATTGCAGGTTAATTTGTTGTAAAATCTGACTTAATTCATTTCATATTAACATGTGTAATATACCATTTTGCAAAGTAGCCTACACTCAGCGGAATTTCTACAGTTACGAACTTTTGAAAAAAATATCTGGTTTTCTTAATATCTTCGGCAAATTATACATCTTTATTTTTCTAAACTTCGTAGTAAATGTTAGATCCCCCATTCAAAATAATTTCAAATATCCGGGTTTTCATACTGTCTACCAATTTGGTCAGTTGAAATTGGAATATCACTTCAATACCTTATTATCACAGATTTTAGTTCTTTAACGCTATTGTATTGTATATTATTGACATACACCGCTCGCCAATATTCCCCAAAGATTTTCGATGGGGTTCAAATAGGGCGAGCACACAGGCCATTGTAATGAAAAGAATACCATTTTGATGAAATCACTCCTTCGTTTGTCTGCGATTGTGGATAGCTGCATTGTCTTGCTGAAATATTCAGTCAAGGGTCCGCAATTATTCACTAACGTCTATGAGAACTATTTGCAGAAGTATATAAGAATTAGAATTCATTCGAGTAGAAATATATACATAATATTGTTATAGTTAAAAGCCGCCCAAAGTATTACACCACCGCCACCAAAATTTTGACTCATCATAACTTCAGTATTGTTGCGCAAATCGTCTCAGTAATATTTGAAACTTTCAGCCTCGTTGAAGTTGAATTTCTTCTCATTAGAATATATGAGGTTGTTCTACTCATGTTCGCATCTCATATGATCTGACGCGCAAATTTCAGTCTTGCCCCTGTTTATGTGTCTCTTTTAATGGTGGTTTTAAAGCCTTTTTAGCCATCAAAAACGTGTATTGCCGGATAAAATTTATTGTACACGTCTGTTCGTTACTGATAAATTTGAATAACATTTTATTTGTTGCGCGGTTTCATTACCATAAGAGGCTAACCGAAATATCGATGAGCCCTGACTTCGAGTTAATTTTTGATTACACCCTTTAGCAGGATTTTTGCCATTGGAATTTGCTAACTTTTTCAAATTGCTGTTGAGATACTAGAATGGTTCTATTTTCTTAACTATGACTAGGATTGAAAACCCTATCTCTTTATAATTATTTATTTTTGTTTTTCCCACTCTGATAGCAATTTGCCTCTCGACATTTTTATTAACCTCTTTGTATACTTCGACTATTTAACCTTAAATAAACTTTTGAAAATGTTTAGAGGCTTTTGTACATTGAAAAGTAATTCCTGATTTCGTAGGATATCTCTCTAACTCTGAATAGTATATCAGACTTTCACAGCCGCTTGACAGAGTTGTAACGGTTGTCGGATTCCGTCGTGTCACTAGGTTTTTGTCCCTGACGTTTCGTGAACAACTACGGTTCGCATTATCAAAAGTTCCTTTGAAAATGCGAACTCTGTTCAAAATCTCCTGTACTATAGCAATTTTGCTGTGCGTATATGTTACATAAAAATAAAGAAATATAAAAATTTATATTCGTATAATGTACAAGAAGAACATCCATTGGAAATAAGTGCAATATTGATGATCACAGTGAAAATTGTCCACCTAAAAAGATCACACAAATAAACAAACAAAATATTTATTAATTTTTTAAATTATTTTAGTAACAATATTTAATAGTCCATCCATTTCTATTTTTGACGGCATGTATCCTGTCGTTCATAGAAATCATCAATTTATTAGTTACTTCGGATGATCTTTTTGACCATTCTTTTTCAATAGTCTATCATGCTTGAATTGTTGTTTATTTGAAATGCTGTGCTTTTTCGGTCAAAATTTTAATACTTTCGATAGGAGCTTTGTTATGTACAGGTTCTACGATTGCGGTGGAGTTTGAGGACCCTTTGAACAGTTGGAAAGTAGCCATTCTTTTCAATACTGGTTTTATGCTTAGAATCATTATTATGATAAAAAAATGTCCAAAGTATCTAACTTATATTCACTTTGTTTGACATTTTTCGTTCGCCATTTATTCATGGAGCCTTCGATAAAAGGAATATCTCCGACACCTGCCGCCAACATACAACCCCACAACATTGGTCCTCATTGGAACCTATTCCGTGTTTTGTGATTGATATCAAATTCTTTGGTTCGATTTACGTCGCGCAATTACTAGCTTGTCCAATACAAATAAATTTATTTTTATTTTATCTGTATATATAACTGTTTTCCAATCTGTGACATACTCTCCTGCATGCGAATTAGACTCTTACTTCTGTATTTTTGTCGCTGATATATGGCTTCTTTCTAGCGATACGTCCGTGCAATCCATTTTCCCTCAATAATATTTTCGGAATGAACTTTCCTTCCTAATTATTGTTCTACTTCGTTCGCTAGTTTTGGTGCCCTTGTTTATTTCTTCTAAATCCATCTTTCGTCCTCTTCGGCAAGAAATTTTTTGAACTAGTTCTGCGTTTGTTGGCTATTCTTTTATCATCAATCCATCTTTTAATATATACTGAACTGTTGTACAGCTTTGCCTGCAATTTTAGCAGTCTTCCATCTTTCTGTAGTTTCACTATTAAACATCCAATATCGCAAGTACTTTGTCTTTTTCTTGATTCTATTATATAAGTATTTTTGAAATATCTACATACCGTATGAGAACACATTATTGTAGTAACTAACGTGAGACACGGGAGTTTTTCTCGGGGAACTAGCTGTTTTTGCAGCTGAACGACTGTGAGTTTGAGCAGTTATATGGCACTTTCGCTTTTTGTTAACTTTGTATGAACTCAAAATACAATGTTACTTGTGTAGCGTATGTACTGTGCTACAAAGTTAGAAAACGTAGTCATTGGTTGTGTAATGAAGAATACCAGAAAATATGCGTCTCCTACTAGGTGGACGATCTTCTCTGTGACTAAGTTCATACTCCTTTATTCCGGATCTAGTGAACCCAAAATGATTGTCAATAGTTGTTTTTTTTTAACTTATAATAGAGCTAATGTACTCGTATTTGCAGACATTTCAAGTAGGAGGTATAGCTTTACGATTTTTGGAAAAAGAAAGTTCCAAGTAAATAATTTTTCCAATATAAAAATGCTTTCCTCATTTACCGAAGGAATCCAATGAACCCATATGGTTGTTACTGTATAAACGTATATAAAAGGGTTTGATTTTATATTTATACTTAATGAATAGTCATTTACTCATAAATTTGAGGTTTTTTCTGGAGTCGACCCGCTTTCTATGTAA
The DNA here is from genome assembly GCA_023509865.1 of Trypoxylus dichotomus. Taxonomy (NCBI): domain Eukaryota; kingdom Metazoa; phylum Arthropoda; class Insecta; order Coleoptera; family Scarabaeidae; genus Trypoxylus; species Trypoxylus dichotomus. Next base: position 30,074,192 of record CM042081.1, read on the forward strand.
TTCCCAGAGTTTAGTAGGACGAAAAAATCCCATTATTATTTAAAACTGGAGACTTTGTGATAATTCAGTACTATGTTCGTTCGGTTATACCGACTTTCTCGTAGACTAAGAGTTATACAAGTCCCCTTTAAGCGTGAAGCATCAACGATGTTATACTCCTATGTGTATCGATAAGTTTCATGAAACAACTAATAGGAGGTAACTAACGAAAAACTGAGAAAACCCCAACTTTTAACCACCAGCTCCAGTCCCCGAAAGTCGTTAAGAATTCACATGTTGGGTACTCTTCGTCGTATATCTAACCAAACGAGAAAGGAATTCACATCCTTACCTTCTATTCTGGTACCACGTTTTCACTTGGGTGTCCGTTAGGCTTAATTTCGCCGCCAATTCCATCCTATCTTGTACGCTGAGGTATTTCTGACGTTCGAAACTCTTCTCCAGAGTCTGTAGTTGAAGATCCGTGAAAGCTGTCCTCGCTTTTCGCTGTTTCTTGTTGATTGTGCCGCTTGAGCTTTTGGAGGAATTTAAGGAAGAGTCGTCGCCTGCCTGACCTGCAAACGGAGGTAATACGTTATGTAGAAGAATGTCTTCTTGTTTGAAATTTTCGCCAAAAAGGAAATGTAAGTGGAAAAACGAAAGTAAAAGGCGAAAGTTATATATATACATATATCCTACAAGTAATTCACAATAATAAAATTCACTCTATTTTACAAATTATTTATATATTATGTATGCCAAGTATACATCGTTAGTAGATATGCAAGACTGTCCTTACGAACTTGGCAAAAAGAACTAGGCGATAGACAAACTACATAGACTACTGTCCACGAGCGTGGAAGCAAGGTGCAACCCCTTTAAAATAATACAACTGATAGGCATATCGTGAAGTCGTTAATCTCTATTATAAATTATTGTATGCAAACATAAAATTGTTACACATAATCCTTAAAGTCTAAACATTTAGGTACATTCAATTCACCCGAATACCTTTTCATTGCTCTTTTGCAGGAATATGACTATTGTCGTAACGGTTGTCGGGTTCCGCCGTGTCACTAGGATTTTCAAAGGTACCTTTGAAAATTCAAAAACCGCGGTTGTTCACGAAACGTCAGGGACAAAAACTTAGTGACACGGCGAAACCCAACAACCGTTACGACTATGTCAAACGGCCGTGAAAATCTGAGATACTATTTAATATGACTATTGTTTGACGGGGATGGGATATTAATACACCTACATTAATTACTTTCGGTCAAACGGTTTAGTGCTATTTCGGTAATCCTTGGTGTCTTATCGCTGTCCTGTGCGAAATTAGTTTTTTGAAATCATTTGACGTGGACTGTTTTGAAAAATTGTTTCGAAGAATGCCTAAAATGTATGTAGCGGTTACCAAAGCCAAAGGAGGTCATATCGACAAAAATAGACGTACAAGCTAAATAACGCATAAATATTATTATATTTGAATTAATTTACTCTTATTGGATGAAACTCTTATTTGACAATGGTCATTTATGTTGTATAAATTCATTATATAATAAAATTTTACTGTATCTGTGAAATTTTGTAAAATCCGTTGCTGCCTCCAAAGTTTTGGACGATAGTGTATATATTGATGAATTTCATAATTCCGATTTTAACTTATTTTTACAATTTTGAAAGGATCATAAATAAGACTACGTATCCCTATGGCAACTTTTTGTACACGCGAAGAACATATTTCTTTTGTTATCCTTGACTTTCGGAAATACCAGAGCCACATTGGTTCATCGCTTCAATTTATCTTCCCATTATAGTTTTTTCTGGTTAAAACGATATCACACACATAAGTGATAGTAAGAATAATTAGAAAATATTTAGAAAAAGAGTATTTTTTTATTTAAAATGCTCAGTATATTTTGGCATATGAAGTAAAAGTGTCTTTTATTCATATTTATGAAATATCAAACAGAACTCTTAATCTCGTAAAAAATATCTCTTGCTATATTTTCACAATCATTGGTAACCGTTATATTAGAAGTAGCCCTTTCTTTTATAACATCTTTGTTTTTTATGCAATATATTTAGTGGTTGTATTTGTTTTAATACACATATTCTTGAATTTTATCATCAATGCAATAAAAACTTAGGTTCCAAAGTAAAGATAAGTTTATACCTGATACTCGAGAATCCAAAGAGAAGCATTTCTACTTTTCTCCTAAATACCTATAAAAAAAATAAATAAAATAGCATCGTAACGTTCAACGTAAATCGATAATTGGAGATAACATCGGGACCGTCCACTAAGGCGTATGTTTAGAGGAGATACCATTGTATCTGATACGCCTAACACCTTTACGTTGAATTTTCGCCCTTTGTTAATGTACCGCTTGCGTATAGTCGCTAAAATTTATATATGTAGAAGTAATAAAATGTTCAATTTTAGAAGAAGTAGAATATGTTTGCGAAGGTACGTAATTAAGTTTGTGTTTACATTTTGTTCAGTATGTTTAAATACTATTATTATAAATCTTAAAAATAATTAAAAGGGATCTTGTTCAAGATATTTTATCTTGCCCACAAATTTTAGCGAGTATCGTTGCTCAATTCTCCTGCATTTGCTAACTAATATAATACGAACAATTATTACGTTTAATAAGCTAAAATTGAAACAAAGTTCCATTAGAGTTTAGAAGTATTCTGCAACGATTAAGTATACTTAGTACTTGTCAAAAGTCAATCTATAAGAGGCGTGTTTTTTTTTCAACCCAGAACCGCATCTCGCTCATTATATCTGTCACTTGCAACGCCATTGGGCTATTTTCAACTGACTCTGATATTTTTTAAATTCAATTGTTTGTCAATATCTTTGTTGCTTCGGCCAAGATTATGTCTGTAAAGCAACACTTATGGTCTTTTAATGACTGTCCCGAAATCTCAAGTTACCGAAGAAAGGGCATCAAATTGATAACTAAATATTAGAAGTAAGTAATATTAAAAATAATTAATGTAGTTGCTTACTATTTTTGTTGGATTGTGTTGTTGATACGGGCTTTATTGATGCAGACTCTACATAATATGTGGGCAACAACCGGTCCGCTGTAAGATTTGATCCAGCCCGCGAGACATTTTGAAAAACCCAATTAAAAGAAATATTACACTACTCACTCCAAATGAGGAAGATCGGGTGATATGAGGTTTGTCGCTTGCTCCTGCGAAATCAAGTGAGCCAGCAAGCCGAGTGGCGGCGATCATCAAAGAGTGAGGCGGCAAAACAAAAGATTATTGCTTCTCAATTGTTCTACACTAGACGATTCTAGATCATTCCTTAATTTTGCTTATATAAGCGGGTATGAAAAAGCAACTGAAATGTGCAACAAGATGATTTGATAGTCCTTCATTGCATTGTCCACCAACAGAACTTATGTTCTGAGTCCATTCGACTCCAGAATGTTATGAATGCGGTAGTAAAAACCATCAGTTTTATTCGATCCCAAGGGCTTAACCATCGTCAGTTCAAGCCGAATATGAGGACGTAATATATTATTGTGAAGTCAGATGGCTAAGCAAAGGGAAAATGCTGAAACAGTTTTACGAGCTTAGAAATGAGATAGCAGATTTTATGCAAAGAAAAGATAAACCACTATCTGAATTGAGTGGCCCAAAATGGATATGTGACTTAGCATTTCTGCTCGACCTTACAGGTCATTTGAATGATTTAAATTTGAAACTTCAAAAACAAGGATAGTTTGTAAATGATTTGTACAGCCGTTTGAAAGCGTTCCAGAACAAAATCCATTTGTGGGAGGCACAGATGTCGTCAGGTAACAGTTATCATTTCACCACGTTCTCTGTGTATGAAAATACTGCTTATGCTCAATATGCTGAAAATGCTACTGCCGGAGCAATTTTCGAAAAGATTCAGCGATTTTAAAAACATGGAAGACAGTTTCAATTTATTTGCTACGCCAACGAAAAGTAATGTACAAAATGCTCCAATACACGTGCAAGTGAGGTTGATCGAGCTTCAAGAAAACTCACTCCTAAAATCTAAATTTGAAGACGTGGAATTGCGCGATTTCTACAAAAAATACATCGAAGAAGACCATTTTCCGGAGCTTAGAAGATTCGCAAGAAGATTGATTTGTGCGTTTAGCAGTACTTACAAATGCGAACAGTTCTTTTCAATTATGAATGTTAATAAATCAAAACATCGTACAAGGCTTACTGACGATAATTTGGAAAATTCTTTACGTCTTGTATCAGTAGAATTAATCCAAACATCGATGGATTAGTTTCCCAAATTCAAGCTCAAGTGTCTCATTGATTTCGTTGTCGCTATTTAACTTTCGTAGTTTGTAATAATTCCAAATTTCACGATTTAATTTTAATACTGTACCTATTTTTTCATTTCATTTTCTTATTTTAATAAATTGCATTGCAATAACATTGTCGTATTATTTCATGTCTGATATCTATCGCTAAAAATTATGAACACTACTTTTAAACGCGGCCCAGGAACGTATTTGCACACAAAAGTTTGGCCCACAACATCTCATGGGGAGACATTAATTAAGACCACCACTGTACATACATGCGTAGTCATGAAGTACCGTATACATATACATGTGTAATTTTGCAAAACCCTTTTTCAAGTGCAACGTCCAAGTTCGTGATTTAAATTTAAATGTTTTAGTAAAATGATCGACCACATAATTGGCCAACATTTTTTCTGTGTTTAATAATATTTTTCTAGTGTAGCTAAAGAATTATCCACAAATACACATAAAGAAAGCTAACACTATTCAACACAAAAATTCCACTAGCACTCCTCTAAATTTGTAGTCGAAAGCGATGTTAAAATTTCACTCAAATCGGCCATAGTTTTCTGCCATCACCAATTCGGAACAAAGAACATTATGTTGTATTGTCATACTAACGACTAACGATTTGGTAAATTTACATGCCAAAAGCGTCTCATCTTTTTACGCGAAAGCATCTCGCTATCCTTCAAGACACCCACATCACTTCAACGTACCCGGCGGTGGTCTCCAGACGATACTTTCGGGGCCGTAGATGTCGCCCTTATCGGGCCCAACCTAAGCGTCGAGCATGTAGTACCTCGAAATCGATTTAAAATTAAACCCATGTCGGAAGATAAGGCCTCGGCCGTTGGTTGTGTAATGCCTTATTCCACCTATCTTAATGTCCCCCTTATCAAACTGTTTATTCAAATTAAGTATTTCGCGCCGATGTCAACAAGCTTCACGTATATACAATGTATAGCTATATATCCGTACGTATATACCAATATATGAAAGCTATATGTGTCTCGAAGTATTATACAGGGATATTGTTAGCTCTAAGGTACGTATAAGTGCGCTGGAAGAGTTACGAACGTGGCCCACGCGAACTGTTGGCCGTTTTATTGTACGCGCGGTGTGTAAAATTGGACACCGTTACTCGAAGTCGAAACACCCACCACGTTCGATTGAGAAACGTTGAATGGACGGAGATATTAGTGCATTATCATCTACAAATTATTTAGACAAGCAGTGAGGTTAATTTATGGTATAAAAATGAATACTATAACGCATAAACAGCGTATAATTCGTGCCTCTTCAGAATAGAAACCAATAGAGTGAATTTTTCAATAAGTTTTTTGAAAACTATTTGATATCTTTCTGAATCTTGTAGAATCTTGTAAGGTAAATAACTAGTAGGTTTTCTATATGGATCTATACGTAAATAGTGAGAGAGTTTAACTTCTTTGCTAAGAGAGTCTTTACATGAAACTAACCCTAAACTAAGAATTCTTTGCTTATTTTCCACAACTTTGGATCAGGCATATTGATGACATATTTTGCATCTTTGATATTAACTCAAGAACTGAAATTTTGAGCATAAACGTTCTGTAATCAACTTATTGGTTCGTACGTCGCTTCAGTGATTTGCGGAAGTAGAAAACACAGCTCTCAACTAACTTAGCGTTCCTATCTCGCTGTCAACACAAGGAAGTAACACCTAAATATCTCCGATCGAAACACAACATCTGAGGTGCAAAACCCACAAGAATATATAAGCGCGCGGAGAAGGCGTTGTTGAGAGAACAAGTTCAATCTACCCGCCGGCGACTCGACGAAGATGCCAATACTTTACACAGACTGCGCTTACGACTATCAATACACTTTTCTATCATAATTGGCAAAAAGTGGACACGATAACGGAAAGTACCGCAGAAAGCTTAAAGAAGTACCTCGTCGAGAAACAAACAAAATTCCAACGAATTGGCAACAAGAAAAGATATAAATTGGATCCAACTAGAACGGTAGTGAATCTTACTGATAAAACCCTACCGCCGGATGCCATCAGCATCCTTGAAAAAGGAGGTAACTTTGCCGTTACACCGGAAAATCCATTCCGAAAGAAGAAATCATAACAAACGTCGAAGCCGCAATGCCTGCCTGTGACCGAGAGAGACGCGGTTCGTACAGACGTTGCACGCATATTACGAACATCCAATCTACAAAAAACTAATATCTCTTCTGCAGAGTGGAAAGCCTTAAAACAACTGAAACAGGATGAATCACCAACGATTATACAAGCGGATAAGGGCAACGCCATGGTTATAATAAATACTGAGGAATACAAAAAGAAGATCAAGATGTTATTCGAACCGCCAATGTACGTAACACGTCAACGAAACCCCACGTCGTCAGTGGCAAGAAAAACAAACAGATTAGTTAAGGTAGACAAATCGGCCATTGCCGAGCATACCCACTCGGGCCCGAATCATAGGATTAGATTCGAAGATACAAAAGTTCTAACATCAACTAAGAACTACTATAGCCGATTAAACAGGGAAGCGATTGAAATATACAAAAACCCTAACAACATCAACAGAGACGAAGGGCTGAAACTGAACCGAATATGGACAACGGCATTGCGCGCATCCGGTCACGCTAATGGGGCACGCGCGTAGGAGCATACTTAAGGCAGTAACAACTTGCACGAAGCCAGTACCTTTGCAAATGTGAACTGTAGTTGTTCGCGAAACGTTAGGGACAAAATCTAGTGATACGGCGGAACCCGACAGCCGTTACTACTACAACTTACTGGTATATCGTTTGCTTAGTTTCCTCTTAACCAAAGACGAGGTATCAAAACGAACTCGACAAAATCACCAGGACATTCAAAAAATTACGAAATTTGTTAACTAATTTTTTGAATTTTCTGGTTCGGTGTAATCCGTTGTAAATATCTTAGGATTAGAGGAGTACGAAGCGTACGCCATTATTGCACGTTTATCAAGTTTAATCGAATCCCGTTAGAACAGTACCATCAATTGCTATGGCGTTTTCCTATAGATTTGGAGCCTCGGAAATGGAAGTAAAACTGCTGTAACTTAATTATCATAATAGGGAAGATTATTATAGTCAGGGGAAAGCAATAAATCATTCACGTAGATGCTAGAAAAAAATGGGCCGAAGTTAAATCCCTGAGGTACGCCTCTGGACGTAACATGAACGATTATGTTAAATGCAAGTTAGACAAAAGGTATTCAAGATTTTTTTTTTAAAATATATATCTTGTCGAGATTACATGCTTTATTAGTCTCTACTTTCTTCCTATAAGAATTATTGCATTAACTTCCGAAAAATGAAATATATTTTTTCATTCATTATTTGAGCAGTGTGATTTGCTATAGGCGCTTAACTAATAAATTATTTAGAAGAATTTAGACCCATAAATAGTAGATAACTATGCAAGAATTCTTTGTACTACGCTTAAAGATAACAGCGTCAGTTGAAACAGAAATTGCCAGAAGGAGTTATGATTCATCATCCAGACAAAATGGTTTCATCCATTTTTTACTGGTAAGATGTTTAGCAATAACCATGAGCAAACAAAAGCAGCTTCAAATTTAAAATAGTATTTTTGAATCTAACTTTAAACGTGAATTATTTTTATAAAAACGAACATGTATTTCAACCCACCCCCATATAACAACCAACAAACATACATATCTCATTGTCTCCTCATTCTTTCTCCCATGCTTTCACAAAAATATCACACCCTCGCACAAACGTAACCTATAACACGTCCACCTTGTTAGACGTACAGTAAAAGGTATAGTATTTCATTTTCTTGCATTTGTCGTCGCTTGCCGTAATGGCATTATAACCTTATTACGAGTATCGCTCGTTCTTCAATTTTTTCGTCAGGCACGCCCTCTACGGTCGCAACCTCGACAACAACGACACGACAATCTACCATTACAGAAAACAAATGAATCAATGTCCCTTATGTCGTCAGCTTCGGTCGTTTGGGCGGTGGTGCGGTGACAAATGACTACTATTGCAACTACTATGCGATTGTGGCATTCGTGTAATGTGTTTCTTTAGTAAAAGGAAGGCAGGGAAGAATTTTATTTCGGCAAACAAAGAACGATCGCGATAGTACGCGAAAAAGTAATTTATACGTTTTGTTTGGGGATGTAAAGAGAATTTTTGTTTTGGCCATTGTTGCAGAATCAATTTAGAACTAACTTTCGAAGTCGATCTATGAGGGGCTCTCATTGTCAATCAAATTACCGCTGCATTTAGTTAAAACCGTTAGTATGTGCATGCATTACCGGAGCTGTGAGAACATGTCCAACCGCGGCCCTGGAGATTATCTTAGACCTTACACCTACTACGGACTGCGTGCCAGAGAGTTTGGTCATCTCGAGCGGAACTCTCTCCACTTCTAAGTCTGCAGAACGATAAAATGGTTAAGAAATATAGCTTCAAAAAGAATTTTCTCACAAAGCTAAGTAACATGAAAATATGGAGGGGAGAATCCTCCACCTACATTTTAAGGGCAAACACCAGTAAATGGTAGACGGATGGTTCCAAAATTGACAGAGGAACAGGTGCAGGGGTATTTGGGCCAGTCACCAAATATTTAGAGTCAATAGGAACATACCTTAGCGTCTTTCAAGCGAAGATCAATGCTATTGGAAGATGTACTCAATTGAACCCCGTTAGGAACTATCGAAGGCAAAGCATTGCACTTTTCTCCGATAGTCAAGCAGTAATAATGGTGTTGAACTCGAACACCATCAGCTCGAAATTAGTGTGAGGATGCCTAGAGACACTAAATAACCTAGGCAGACAAAATAGAGTTGCACTATGCTGGGTACCAGGACAGACGGGAATCAGCGGCAAACCTAACCTATTAGCAAAAGAGGCCCTCACAATTTCGTTTGTGGGATCGGAGCCGTTCTATGGTATAGGGATGGGCACCTATAAAAAAGAACTTAAAGACAGAGAGAAGCTCAGAGCATTTCCTTGGGAGAATCTTCCTGGTCTGAGACATTCCAAGGTATTCTTTGAAAACTTCAATAAGCAAAGAGCAAAGACTATGCTAGAACTAAGTAGAAACAGACTACGAGTCCTCTCAGGTTTTCTTGTAGGGCATTGTCGCCTTGGGGAATACATGACAAGGATAGGTCTGAAACAGAATAGTGACTGCAGGTTTTGTGGGGCCATTATAGGAACGCGTGCCAACCATCTTGGCAAAGACGTCGTAGATGAGGTGGAAATAACTTCTCTGAAACCATCGCAGCTATTGCAATCTATTAAAGCTCTTAGACTGGATGGGGAGCCATAAATGCAGGCAACCCCTAGCAGTTTGCAACTCATATAAGTAGGCACAGTAGATCAATAGGTCGCAGTGCAAGATCACCCTTAATGAAACTAATCTAATCTACCGCTGCGTTTTGAATAGGTAACTGATTTGTGCGGTGTGAAGTTTACTATGATCTTGTGCATCTAGGAGGACAGTTTGATGGAAAGTGAAATCAAAAATATTCCTGAAAAATTTTTAATGGATAGTACCTGTATATTGTTAATTTCCTTATTTTATTAAGACCAACGAACCAGTTTTGCTTCTGGTTGAAAGAAAATATTTTAAATTCCTCAGCTTACAAATTGGCGGAATTGTGGTGAGAATATTTTACCAACAGAATTCTATTCTAAAACACTTCTACTTTCTTTTATAATATTAACTGTATTTCAGTTTGTAGAAGTGATAGCGACTGAAGACAAGATATAAGCTATTCCTACATTTGAAATTTACATTGTTGCATAGGCATCTTCGTACTAAAATTAGAAAAGCGTAAAGCCATCCACCAATCTATAAAAACAGCAAGTAAGCTCTCGGGGGATTATAGTATAATATACACATCAACTTTACATATATAAGCTATATCTTTTAAACGAGTCCACTTCACAGGCGCATTAAAGTTGTTATTATACCAAACTTCACAGCTTATATCGTCGCCTACTTGATGTAAATGATGTGCAAGTATTTGCATTTACTTCACACTTCATGATACATACAGTCTTGGTCAAGTCTTATCTTATTAGATATTCTGCAGGGTTACGACGCTTTAACGTCTTATAGACTCAATTCAATAGTCTTAAGATTCCGTATGGCAAAATTAGAAGATTCTTCGGGTACTTATAAAAAGTACGTCTTTTTCTTAAACAGGTTTTACAATGAGAAAATGGATGCAAGAGCATTTCTGGTTGAAAGAACAACTTTTTAGTTAAATTAATCACATCAGTGAACATCGCAATACTTAAGTTAATTCAGTTAAGGGGAAGAAAATAGTAATTAATGAAAGGAATAACATGCCTGCCAAAGGAATCTTTAGAATTAATAAAACAACTGCTACAATTTTTTGACTAAACATTATTAATTTTGAGGAGTTTGCGCTTACGTCTACATTGGAAAGGAAATGGCTCACAAAAAATGGAAATTTTAAATTTTAACAAAATATTTTAAAAAGAGGAACTCTTGTTCATTCTATAAGGATGTACACAATTTACAAATTAAAGAACTAAGTTGACAACGAAATTGAAATATTACTTTTCAAAACCGTGAAATAATTAGGTACAGGACAAACAATACCAGGCATATGTAGATATTTGTAGTATATAAGTAATATACGGGTAGACAATTTATGATACTATAAAAGAAATCCGAATTCTAAAAACTGACAGAGTTCCTGAATATATGGTACTTGCCCCATAAAGTATGCATAAATTACAACAACAGTGAGTATAGTTTATCATCAGATACCGTTACGTGAAGCTTGATATTGTTACTTCTTTGTCCGAATACATAATTTAATTCCTGTGTTAGAATGCCTCGCGGAAAACCGCCTAGTGTTGAAATACGATCAGCAATATTACCGCTACATCAAGACGAATATTTTCATAAAATTGCTTAGTAAGAGAAATAGATAATTGACAGCTCCTGAAATTACGGCAGAAATGAATCAGACTAGGAACAAGAAGGTATCCGTTAGCACAATGAAACATCGTTTGAAATAAGCAAACCTCCACAGCCGTATTGCTATATGAAAACCGTTACTACATCGTGGAAATAAACAAAACTGTCTCCAGTGGGCTAACTCTTACAAAGATTGAGCAATAGAACAATGGAGAAACGTACTATGGACTGATGAGTACAAATATGACGTATTTGGTCAAGACTGCAGAACATTTGTCAGGCGCTCAAAAGACGAGAAATGCTTCCTGAGTGCGTTACGCCAACAACAAAGAAAGGTAGTGGTTCTATTTTTGTATGGGGTTGTCTTTAATTAAGTGGAACCGGGGACTTTGTGAAAATTGATGGAATTTTTAGGAAGGAGAATTATCTCGAAATAGAAGAAAATGCTTTACCATCCGGGTTACGCTTAATAGGCAACAATTTTGAATTGATGCATGATAACGATGCGAAGCACAGGTCATTATTATGCAAAAACTACCTCGCTGATGCAGAGAATGAAGGAATATTAAAAATAACGACTTGCCCTTTATCCTCCCCCCAGATTTCAGATCTTCATGCGATAGAGTTTCTGTGGCGAGAACTGGATAAACGAATTAGAAGAGAATGATCAACTTCCAAAACCCATATCTGAACGGTATTGCAGAGAGAGTGGAACAATATAACTCAAAATACACTGTAGAGGTGGATTTTTCGATTAGAAGAAAGTACAACCTACTTTATGTTTTCTAATGGTAATTTTTTCGTGTATACATGTGCAATAAGTCGTAGAAGAATAAATATTTTTCTTATAAATGTTCTAAATAGAAGGTGTCTATACTATTATGTGTGGTAGTGTACATATAAGTGATCTACACGTTCGCAAAGTTCTATAATGTTTTGAATTTTTGTGAGGCGACTCCTACATGTGGTGAATTGCAGTTTGCAACAAATGACGATACGTGTTTAGAGTTCACAGGCATCTCAGTCAACTCCATTCTCGATTACTGACTGGCGGTAACACGGTTGACAATGATAGTCCAAGTGCTCTTAAAACGCCGCGTTTCTAAGAAATCATAAATTTGTGTGGTGTGGAGTTTACTGCGATACCTGTGAATTATATAACCAGACGATCCTTGCAATCGTTGAGACTTTAGGGTGCTTATTAAGAGTTCAGAAAATTCCGAAAACGTTTACTACTTATCTCACTAACGATTTAAACATTTTTACGTACTATTTTGCGAAAACATAAACACCGCCCATGCAAGATGCAAAACGACTTCAATGGAAAACTTAAGTGTTTTATGAAAACATCGCCTATGAAATTGAAATAAGTTCCAATTTTCCATGTTTGATTATATTTTTTGATGAAGCTCTCTTCTGTTTAAATAGACACAACTTTAGATACCGGCCAGACTTAAATCCACACTGGAGAGAAGAAAGTTGTTTCCAATATCCACAAAAAACAATTAATCTACTGGACTTATAAATTCAAAATTGATTTTACAAGTGGTGGTTCCCTTCAAGAAGAATCTGTTCCATCTCATTGTATTCAATTAATATTCCTTTCCCTAAACATTAATGGGAGCGAAGTGATTTAGTAGTTAAATAGTTAGCTAGATTGCCTGATCTGCCGCCGATTTTTTCGTGTAAATGTTAATCGATCAACAAATTCAGGCCTGTCGAACATGCAAAGCGAATACCTATTTACCTAAAGGTAATTGAAAAATATTCTGGTATTTTCTGAAAATTCCAAACATTTCGTTAAAATTAACCTCGAAGTTATTACCCTATTTCTAACACCTCAACCCAGTATCTCGCAGGAACCTAACTAGCACGTCATAAATCGTTAAAGCTAACCCTGCGTCTCGGTTTCTAGCAACCCGATGTCGTTCCCGAGGGAGACCGCGAGGGTAAAGGTAACGCAAAGTTTAGAAGAGGGACATAAGGTCAGCGAAAACTTCAAGCCAACTAACTTATCCACTTTGGGCCTTATTCCCTATGCCGTGCACGTTTCCGTCCTCTCGTAGAGCGTTCACCGCCGCCCTCTGGTGGTCTTTTGAAATGTGTTTTTCTCTCCACTTTCCCTTCAGTGTTCCCCGCCTCTTCACCCTATAGTCCCTTATCTTTCCTATGTTAGTTTCTCAAGTTTCAATCGGCGAAATTGTGGCATGAACTATTTCGATTGATATTCGTTCTGCTAATTTTAAACGCGAAATAACTTTAATGAAAAGTTTATGATTATGAAAACATAGTGTGCGTTATTTGTGTCGCTAACAATAAAAACTTTAAAACTAAATTTACTATTGTATTTAAAACAAAATTTCCAATTGAGCTTTGGATAATGTATACCCTACACCGAAAAATGCGTTTTGTAAAATTACATATATGTACAGTGGTGGTCTTAATTAATGTCTTCCATTCATGACGGTTACATACACTACCGGTCAAAATTATTTGTCCACCCTAAGAAATAATCTATAAATAAAGGAAGTGTTATCTGAAAAAGAAGCTGTAGTGTTGTATTTAATAATATAATCTAAAACTTAAAACAATGAAATTGATAGTATTTATTCAATAATATACTTTATTTTTATATTATTATTTTATTATTTTAGACAAAAACATCATCGAAATGCCCTCTTCGACCCTTCATTGAATTTTGGCTCCGGTTTCTCGTCTATTCTGTCACTCGTCATAATTTTTCGACGTTCTTCTGCTGGTGTCGTTAATTTCCGTTATCCTCTTCGTTTGCTATTTAAGCACTTTACCATTTTTTTGAGGTTATAGTTGACAGTTCGCCGACTTGATTTCAATTATCTTCCAATATCTCTGCTACTTTGGCAAATATTAAGCACGTAAAGCAACAACCATCGAGCGAATTTCAAATTTTAGATAATGTTATTAACGATATTCACTGTTTACCAGATTAAATGAATGTAATTACTTGCTATTTTTGTTTAATTATGTTGTTGATGCTGGTTTTGTTGATGTAGAGTCTACATCAACAACACAATCAAATTAAAATAGTAATTACGTTCATTATTTTAAATATTGATATATATTGTGTTCAAAATTAGCCGCACTCATTTTGAACAGAACTCGTTTTTGCAGCCTTAATCAGAAGAGTCTTTTGCGAAATTATTTAAGTATAAACTAGCACCACCTATAAGTGCAAATTAATTGTTGTTCCTAATTAATGAACGAACTATAAATGAGTATACACTATATATTCTTTTCGAATTTCAATTTTTATTTATACATTTCATAAAATTATTACATTTACATTTATAAATGTTTCGGCAGTTACATTTATAAACGGTCTAAATAGGAAATAATATACTTTACGCACAATATAAATACTTATAATAATCCATTAATTGTCCATAAAATCTTTAATGTTCAATTCATGTATCCAAGATTTATACCTCTAATAACCGATAGAAAGCGAAGTGTCTGCGGCATCACAGGGAAAGTAATTTTGATATTCTCTCCGTAATAGGGAGAGACATTAATTAGAACCACCACTGTACATACTTATATAGCAATTGGTGACCATAAATATGTAAGTAAATTACTACAATTTTGCAATCTGTTTTGATTATAAAATCTGTTTTATAATCAAAGTCTTACCTATGCACATTCACAAATCTATTGAGAATTTCGAAGGTCGCTATAATTTCTAGGCATGTAAAATTATCAATAATAAGCAACTTGCCTCGCGGAAATATGTAACACTAATGTGAATTTTAAAATTCGTCGTAACTTTGTGCTACGTAAAATCACAAATGTGTTGTAACCTTCCGTAGATAAACTTATCTATGTTTTGGATCTTGTGGACTACAAGCCTAATGTGAATTTATTAACATTTGAAATTGAATTTACGTAAATTACATATGTCTGAAATATGATACCGTTAGATGCCAGGTATAGACATTTATTGTTTATTCAAGAAAACTATTAATAGTAATGTGTTTTATAGTACTCTGCCTTAATTTCTCAATAGTACTTAAACTGCCCGTTTTTATGCAGGGCAAAGAAAACAATCTAAATTGTCCATAATCCGAAATAATTAAAATTTTCTAATACCACTAAAAATACTGACAGTTTGTATGAGACTGTGGAGAATTATATTTATTCGCTGTCACTTGCATATGAAACGCTATTTAATAATAATAATAATTCTTTATATACCTTAGTATACATGTAAAGATCATGAGTATGTATGTGTAATAAACATAAAAAAGAATAACAATGTAATATAAGACAAATAAAACATATAAACAAAATATACCCATGTTAGGCAAGGCTATTCGTAAATTCCTCGAGTGTGTGCATTTCAATTCTTCTACAGTTAACAGATCAATTTTATTTTGAATTTGTTAGGGGGCAATTCTTTGATATCTGACTTTAGCAAGTTGTATAATTTGGACCCCCAATAATCCACTGTGTTTTGTGCGCTTTGCAACTTATGTATTTAATCTCTATTACCCGTGACAATGTGCTTTTCGACGTCGTTGCTTGTCTTCTTTCAAACAAGTAGGAAGCAGAAAGGTCAAGTATGTTTCCTCTGACTCCGTAATATTCTAGCTTAGCAGCTAGTCTCTCAGGGCTTACTGAATCAAAGGCTTTTGATAAGTCCAGCATGTTAACGTGCGCTCATTGTCGTTGAAAACCGAATTTATTTTGTTTACAACCTTTCCTAAGAAATGTAATCATTTTTAAACGTAATCAATAATTTGAACATGTTATGGGTACGATGTAGTAATACGTGAACGAAATCAAATTACATTCTTGTATTTATAATAAGCTTTCGTAGTCAAAATATCACGACGTATCTGCTTCTCAGTAACCTTTGCTTTAACGCAACAAACAACATCCTTCTCCGAGCTGCATATATGCTAGCCATCATGCGATACAAGTTGTGTTTCCAACATTTCATTGAGAAGTTTCATCACCATGCAGAAAGATCCACTGTATGTTTAATAAAATTTCTATTTTTGAAACTCAACAAGTATTTATGGACCTGCTATTCGGGTAGACTTAGCTGCTATTCATATACATTATTCCAGAATACCTTCCGCCATCTAGAAGTTACTCCGACCAACTCATAGTATTCTGTAACTAACATCATGAATGCTGATATGACCTTACCATACCCAATTATTTGGAGATGTTGCTGATAATGCGAAACAAAAATTTGAAGCAGTACTAAATAGCAATCCTCAATTTCGTACTGTATATCGAATTGTTAACTTGTTTACTGACAACGAAATAGATTTCTTTTAAATAGATTTAAGGCGACAGACAATTATTAACTCCGGAGCATATGGAACAATTACTAGTGATTACTTTCATTTTAGTTTCCAACGTGAACTGTGAACAATCTGGGTGTGTGATATATTAATTGGGATTGAAATGATTCCAATCATTGGAAAAAAAATCCCTTGTAAGTAACAATTCGTATAAAAGAACTGAAAATATTATGCAATTATTATTTTAAAACAAATGCTCTTAAGTGAGGTTATTAAGAGATTCTCATTTAATGATTAACGATTACACAATTAGATTTAAGTGCATTAATTAATGTGCAAGTTTTCTGATAAATTTCAATGATTCACAATTTATATTGAACTAAAAGAAAATGAAATAATAAAGCAAAGAAAAGTATGTATATAGGCATTGAATGTCTAAAGCTATAAGTGTGCCTATGTAACGTTAAGTTCAAGTACTAAATTCCTTTCGATACTGTACTAAATTAACCGTTAGCTATACTACTTAATAGATAAAGAAATTCCAAAACGAAATATTAGATTTATTCGTATTACCTTACGCAAATATCTCATTTCCAATTTAGTTTTGTTAACATAATCCTTTCAATATAATAAAAAGGTGACATCTCTTTCGATCTTTCAAATCTTCTTTTCTACAATACGATATTGAATATAATAGCTTGTTTGTAACGAGAAATTTCCATCTTTGAATAAAATTAAATAAAAAAAAGGCAACGACTATATGAGGCAATCAAAATATATAAACCTCTAACTAATCTGCGGTGTATACTGCCGTTCATGTAAATTGGACGTTTGGATTAATTTCCAAAAGTCAGTTAAAGAATTTGAAGACCAAAAATATGAAAAAATAAAAATGTAATACAACCTTTATTCGCTTAGGATTCAGATCTAAGCCTTGAGGAGGACACGTTATAATTGTTAACACATTATTCCTTTGTAATACTTCTAAATATTGTCTAGCCTACACTGTAGTGTAATTCCTATCATTACTGTGCGTAAATATGAACCTAAAGACCTTGTCCCTGATGGAATTGCATTTTATTTTGGCATCTCTGTGTACTCTCCCGCAAAATAATATAAATATTTCGTCCCCTTTTTCCTGTATTCTTTTTCTTATTTGCACAGTGAATTATAATATAGCGTGTGACCAATATGATTTAGTTGCTGCATTCACACGTGTACAAGATGTAATATCTGGATGTCTCTCTTTAAACGGTTCCATTGTTGGAATCGCCAACG
Source organism: Trypoxylus dichotomus (assembly GCA_023509865.1). Lineage (NCBI taxonomy): Eukaryota > Metazoa > Arthropoda > Insecta > Coleoptera > Scarabaeidae > Trypoxylus > Trypoxylus dichotomus. Next base: position 30,092,023 of record CM042081.1, read on the forward strand.
TTTGCACATAAATCCTGTAAAGTGTTTGTGCTTCTTTATTGCACATGATGCCTTACAAGCTTCTAAGAAGTTCAAATCTAATCTTACTGCTGGCCATGTACGTGATGGCTGTGTAGTACCTATGATACCCTCCAGTTAGAATATTTAACTTAGCAGTACGATCTTCCATTTTTCCTGATGCTTGCAAGATTAGTAAATTTTCGCCTGTATTTAAGAAAGGTGATCGCTCGAACTTTCAAAACTCTCGACCTATTGTCTGTTTTCGCCGGATCTATACTACTGCTAAATCTTACTTATTTACACCACAACATGTTTTATTTTCCTGGGAGATTTACTACAACCAACCCCGTAGAATACACTGGTGAATCTATGGATGGACGTCAACAAGTGGGTGTGTTATGTCTAGAGACCGGATTATATGTAAAGTACATATACATTATTATATGCGATATATATTTTTTTGCATATCTTTAATTATAATCTATATGTAGACGTATTACACTAATTGAAGTTAATTAGCGCCAATTAGTCATTGCGTATATTGCATATTTAGGCATTTCTATGCATATTTTTTACAAAAGTTGCATATATTGCATATTTATGCTTTCCCTTATCCTTTCTATTAGTAACAATTCCTAGTAATTCCTAATGTAGATCGACAATGGATAATTCTCGAACGCTAAATCTTTTACATTGGTTTCTCTTATACCTTTTTCCAAGAACTGCACGTGTTTAATTTCGCCTAGCAAAAGGGATGTGGTAAATACGTTTTACTATTATTAATTCCCAAATAAGCTATTAATTCATTGAATATCTTTGAGCGAAAGAGCATGTAATTGTGTTACGTTTTCAAATACTGTGCGTACAAACAATGAGTATAGCGAACAAAATTTCTGTATAGATTAGCTGTATCCTGAACTGGTAAAGGATGGCGACAAAATATTTTGTCGAGCCTGCAGCAAACTGGTAAGTTTAATTTTACTAGAAGCTTTACAATTGCTTTTAAATTCTTTAATTTTTGATAATGTGTGCAGCAATCTATATATCAATGAGTAGCATCAACTTCACGAAACTCAGAACAAGAAGAATATAATACGGATCTGTGTAACGCATTAATTTCGTCTAACATACCATTAGCAAGATTAAACAATGTTAATTTGAAATCATTTTTGCAAAAATATTGCAAACATAATATACCTGATGAAAGTACCTTACGAGAAAATTATGTCACATCTTGTTACCAGCAAACAATGGCAGAACTTCAACAATTGGTCGGGAATAATTTTATTTATATCATGGTAGATGAAAGTACGGATAAGTATGGCCGTTATATTGCCCATTCGTTAATAGGAATTCTTCATGAAGATATTGTAGGTAAATCATATTTGATTTATTGTAAAGAATTTCAAAAAGCAAATAATGTGACAATTTCCCAATTCCTTCAAGAAGGTTTATCAAATTTCTTTTTACCTGGAAGTATACCTTGTGAAAAAATTTTACTAATGTTGTCCGACGCTGCACCATACATGATAATAGCCACGCAAATTTTAAAAAATTTTTATAGTAATATTATTCATACCACTTGTTTAGCTCATGGGTTCAATCGTGTAACCGAAGACATTAGGGGTCAATTGCCTTTGATTAATGATTTAATTAGCAATGTCAAAAAGGTATTTTTAAAAGCATATTTACGAATCCAATTTTATAAGGAGCGACTTTCCAGTATTGAGTTGCTTTCTGAACCGATTATTACGAAATGGGTACATGGTTAGACGCTGCAATTTTTTACGCCGACAATTTTGAAAGAATAAAAAATGTAATTCTTGAAATTACTGCTGACTGAATTGGTCTAGGAAACTCTAAAATGATAGTAACATCAACAGAATTGCTACAAAACCTTTTGTATATTAAGTCAAATTATAGCTTTGTTTCAAGTTCCATTCGTAAACTAGAAACGCACGGGATGTCGGTCTCGGAATCAGTCGAAATAGTAGACGAATATAGCATAGCATGTTTAGAAGGTTAAGGGTACAATAGGTAATCCTATATACGATAAATTTAAAAAAGTGATAAATAAAAATGCGGGGTATTTGAAATTGAAGAAAGTTAAGAAAATTTTGGAAGGTGAAACAGTAAACGATTTCGAGTTTAATTTTAGTTTAGAATGTATTGCAAGTGCACTAATTACATCTGTGGATGTTGAAAGAAGCTTTTCTAATTAGAAACATATGTATTCTGATAGAAGACAAAACTTTCTTTTACACAATTTTGAAAAACATTTAATTATAAATTGGTTTAGAAATATAATATAATATAAAATTTTGTGCAATAAAGTTAATGTTCAAATTTCTGCTCTTATTTATTTTATGTAAAAATGTTGCATATTGTCGCAATTTTTTGCATATATGCCCCAGGTTTATGCATATTTTCTCAAAAATCGATGCATATATATGCGCATATATTCCACTTTTTATTTGCATATAATCCGGTCTCTAATTATTACAAACCCTCTTAAAGTGGAAACGGTTTACTACGCCGGGGCAAAGCCTTGAAATAAATAAAATATGTTCTTCACCAGATCAGCAGCGAAGGCATATGCTCATGTCCAGTCTTCCATAGGTACATGCAAAACTTATCTATTCGTTCATGGAATAAGAAAATTTTTGTAATGGGATGTTCGATTTAAAATAATAAAATTTGGGAAACTCGAATGAAAGGTAAGTAAACGTTAAATTATCTGTTATAAAAAATAAATAACTACATTATTATTGTCAAATAACAAACTTATTCGTTTTCTATACATTGTACACAGCATACTCTTGCACTTGTTGCTCCTATAAAAAGGTACGGCCAACCGAACCGAAATAAAAACGAGCAGAACACGAAACTAAAGAGCAGGAAGCTTACGATCGCGTGTAATCACACAAAATCGGTAAGAAGTTCGTAATTTAAATATTACACGAAATAATAGCTTCGATTTGACTCGGTATCGAGTTTTTCTTTTATTCCACAACCACTACGTGTACTATTTACATTATTTCGAAAATCGAGCTACGCTCTTCCGTCTTTTAACCACAGAAAATTCGACGACAAAAACTTATCTTCGTATACGACGGCCAGAAATCGAGTTACCCGATCGATCAGATGCAGGATCAATGCGATGAACGGGTAAACAAATAATCGGATGTTTGGGTATTAGTCACGTGTTTTCTGAAGATTTGAATCTGCAGCTTTCTTTTCTTTTGCATTAGATGTACGGAATTCAAGCGAGCTTTGCCCTCTTGTTCCCACTTTTTCCTACTTGTGATTTGTTTTTATTTACCTTTCGTGTTACTCTGCAACAAGACCGAAAGATTGTAAGTCACGATTCTACGAGTTCATGACCCTATGATTTGTTCCAGGCGTAATTATTTGGTGAAAAATGAAGTCTTTCAATATAAACGATTAAATTCAGCTCTTTTTTAACTTATTAAATTAGATCCAGGATGAAGAGAAACCGTTTGTTCGAATATTTGGTCTTAGTAAGCGGGTATTTTGCCATATGAAAAAGAAAGAGACCAACTGCTAAAGAAACGAAGGAGGCAAAGTAAGGATACCCGGTATCAATCGTGCGTACTTAAAAACGATGCATATAGAGTATCGAAACAGAAGGAGTCCCAAAAAAAGAGATTGATAAAATAAAGGAAACCCGAAATTTCAAAAAAAAAATAGGTTTTCGGAACATGTAAATCATATGATAATACTCACAACTAGGTTTAGAAAGAATTATAAATTTATATGTACTTATTTTATTTATTAATTTTGTTTTAATGGATCTATAGAGATTTCGCTCTTCTAGGTTACCATTACAGTGAATATTTTCGGTATAAAATGTAATCTTTCTAACGTTATTTTCTCTGGCATTTGTGTTTCTTTGTAGTTCGGCATTAACTACGATGCATAATTTGCAAAGATATTAAGATTATATATACTTGTTCCAATGAATCCTTAGCCGTGATTGACATTTATTTTCATGTAGTCCGTTAGGCGGACGTATATCCATTTCTTCTCCGGGAAAACACTGAATGAGTGAAATGAATTTTTGAAAATTGGAAATTTTCCATTCTGCCTTTCCGCATAACTCGGTAATGATAGGAGCCAGATAGAAAGACAGAAATTGTTTATTTGAATGAGTTTCGTTAAGCAGGTAAAAAAGAGTGACTTTTTAACATTTTTATATGCATTGCCTTTTGATTGAAGTGGAGAGTTTTAATTATTTTAAGCATGAGAAGTTTCTTATCCAGTACAGATGCAACCTGTTTTGTACTAATGTATTTTTTTAATTACCTTTACTGTATTGGTTTCATTAGATTAGATTGATAGCTGCCACCACAAATAGACTCAAAAGCAGAGTTACAGCCATGAAAATGTGATTCCTAAGAAGAATAGAAGGAGTAACTAGAAGAGACAAAATCAGAAACACGACAATTAGTGGTAATCTAAATATTAGACCAGCAGAAATAATCATAGAGGAAAGACAACTGGAATGGCTTGGACATATATATGGAATGGAAGAAGATCGAATAACAAAGAGGATATTTGAAGCCAAAATAGAGGGCGAAAGCAGAATAGGTAGACCCCGAAACAACTGGAAAGAACAAATGTATAGAACATTAGAAAAAAGAAGTATGGGATGGATTGAAGCCAAACAACTAGCTCAGAACAGGAACCTGTGGACAAAAATAAGAGAATGAATAGTCCGACACTGCAAGGTACAAAGGACGTGCGATTAAAAAAAGAACTACCAAGGAAGCAACATTCTACGGGTAAACGATAACCATACTTTTGTAAAAAAGATAAAGTTGGATGAGATAAGGAAGTAGTATATTTACAATTCACAATACTTGGAATTAATAATAGGTATTGGTTGATTGTATACCAAACGTATATTTTTTAAAATATTAGCCATAAATATTATAAACATAATTCGTTTGCTGATGGTAACGTTTTGTGGTGGAAAATCTCAGGTGATTACTTTTACGAGTGGGATCCTTTCATTAAATATTTCGCTTGATTGAAGATTGCTTTTTGTTCTTTTTTCTTTGATGTTTAATTAAATAATTAATAGAAAATGCAAGACAATACATTAGCAAAATAAAATTATATATCGCTTTTTAACAAAATTGTTTTAACATTCATCTAAATCGATCCTTGCCTAGTTAAAGTTTTATTTTTATTTACTAACTACAAATAAGAATAGAGAAAGAACGAATTTTGATGAGCTTTTGTTTTAAGATTTTTGTGTTTGTACGGTACTCACACTCGCGCTCATTATAACACCAACTTTGATTAAATGGTTTTTAAATAGTTGGAACACTATTTTCTGCAACTTATCTTGGAGCTTAAAGAGCCCTTCTATCCTTCTTCGAACATTAAATCCAAATACTTCCATAGAGACAATTTACAAAAAGTCACATGGACTATGACAAGTGCTTGTTCCCAAGGCGGTGCATCATCCATGGTATACTAGACTACTTTGTCTGGTTGATAGGCTAGACTGCATACACTCTTGATGGAATGAAATTAATTAGTAACAAAACTGCCAGTCGTGCTATTCTTTCCTTGTAGGAAAATTTTGAAAGTTGTTTGTGTATTTTTATAAAATAGTAAATTGCAGATACTTCAGTAAGGTACATGTGAGTACAGTATACTACCCATCGATAATTTTTATTTAAAAATAAATAAATAGAATTTAAAAATTGAGGGATTTCTTTTTAATTACAAAATTTGAATTTTTAAATTGTAAAAAAATTCAAATTGAAAATTAGACGGAGTCTTAATGGTACTCAACAGCAACAACAAAACATAATAAAGGCGTGAACCAAACAATATTAGAGAGAAAATTTGGAAAGTTAGTAAAAATTTAGAAAAAGTATAATTGGATTCCAAATAAGGTAAATTATGTCATTACACTTCGAAGTTGCCAATAATAATAATGGGATACCAATATCAACGAAATCGAACTGTACGAGATAATAAAATATATTCTTCTTGATGTTCAAAGAGAAACATCGATTTCACTGGAAACTGATACATACGGCCTAGAATTGTTGCAACCTCGCAGATCACATTCGGCGGAATTTGTAAGTGAAGTGTATATGCCCATACAGGGAATGATTTAAATCAGTGATGGAAACAGATTGTATTATAAAATTTAAATTTATTTATTGTCACAATTAAAAGACCATTAGGAAGGAGATTCTTGCATGATGAAGTTTTTGTATGAAATATACCGAAAACATGTCTACGTTGTTACATATTCCTACGAAGAATTTGCAATCAAAGCAATCACGTTGGAAATCGTTAAAAAGGTGCCTTTCAAAACTATTATAAAAGAAAAAAAGTTTAAGCTTGCAATTGTGCTCTTTTATTTGAAGAAATACAAGTCTTACTCGTCTTCAACGAGGAGTAATTAAAACTTTACTCAAGGAGACAGGAATTATGTGTTAAAGAACAGAGGGAGAATAAATGAACGCATATTATTGGAAATATTTTCTAGATACAAAGAAAAAAATAAATATACTTTTTCGCGGGCTAAAATTTAAAAGATTCTCCAGAAGACCCACTAATTAGCAACAATCCTGTGAGATATTATTATGATGTTTAAAAAGAAACTCTAACGTGGATTTAATTTACCGAAAAGAAGAACTGGAATTGCACTTTTCTCTTTGAGAGGTCAGCAAATTTCATGACCAATGTTTTAACCGATCGTCTGTAGAGATAGAAAGATGCGATTTTAGAAACGAGGAATTTAGTTTCATGGGTAAAACTATTTCTACTTTCGAGTAAGGAAGGATAGTACAGACTAAAGCAATCAGTGTACATTGTACCTTTAATTACGATTTCATTTCAGCATGGGTAATCTAAGTATGTTGAAATCGAAAAGGTAAGACTTTGAAAAACCTTCTTACGACAAGGCAATAGTTACTACCTTATCCTAGTGTATTTCATTTGTATATACTTATGTTTATTTGTGTCGAATTGAAAACTTACTACGTAGAAATCGCTACTTTATCGAGCCGTTAAGCCAAACAATGCCCTCTATAATAAATCCGATGTTAGTCTAAAGGGGATTGAACTTATATTTACCGTATAAGGTTTCCCATGCCGATTAGTGTAAGTTAATTTATTCGCGCTTAATTTTCAGATACCCTTTCCCTTTGGAAAGTAAACTTCTCTTCGTTGATTTTAAAATAGGTGTATGGTCTTTATGTGTTTACACTGAAATTAGGTGATCATTTCCAAATAGGAATAGATCCAATTTTATTTTATTTCACATTTATTGCACTTAGAACAGAAAAGACATATAGAATAAATTGAAGCTGAAATACTAAAGCCCTTTTCGGGATTTTTGCATTCTGCTAGTTCCGTTCCTAGTGGAAGTAGAAACTTCCTTCTCTTTTCCAATGCAATATATGCAGTACAACTTCCATAATATGTATGCATTCCTGGCATTAATGTCTAGCATGTCGTGCTAGATATCATCGCCATCTTCATGTCCTCCTTTACGCAGTATATGATCGTGTCATTGTATCCATGTTGTCCTTACCTCTTTTCATTTTAGAGTAGTCGAAAATTGTTCTTGCTTTTCTATCTTTCTACACTATTTCTTCTTCCTTGGAGACTCCATACCAGCAGATGATTTGGTTTCTTCCGTTTTCTCGGGATACATGTATTCTGCTGATTCCTTTCTCTAAAGCTATTAAACGGTTCCTTTGCTTTTTCAATGCGATACATGCAGCTTCCATGACATATATATATTCCTGGAGAAGATTTCCAGCAACTTATAAAAATCTATAAAACGCCGTCTTCATATCATTATTTTCAGAGTTTATGATCATCATCTATGCTATCCACACCTCTTTTCATTTTAGTGTAGTCGAAGATAGCCTCGGGTTTTTTTTATTGCCAACATCACTCTTTTTATAACTGTGCGAAGTACTAGGTAACGTTTCATACATACGTTCCTTAAGGGAATAAGAAATAATCATTGAGTCGTTCGTAAAGCCAAACTTTGTAGAATACAGTTCACGATTCTTGGACATTATCTTTTGTGAATCGTACCAATTATTGTTAGATGATAACAAGTACTTTAATAAGTTGTGAGAAGTAAAAGAGTTATAGCATCCAGAATTTTCCACTTCTCGAATTGAACGCTTCACAATCTACTCCATTTGATTCCTTTCTCTTTCATAAATTTCAAATTTCTATGCATAGGTCCTTACCTTCTCACGAATAGCTCAAAAGTCTATACCTTCCACCTTGGTGAAATATATTAACCAAAAAGACATCTTCTTCTGAGGGATACGAGTTGTTCATCAACAGTCACATATAAATTTAGTACATAAATATCCTACAAATAAGTATTCCACAACTCAAACCATTCTCTTATAGGCGATATTTTGTCGCTGTTCCTTTCCCTCCGTCTTCTCATTGCATTATAAAACCTTAGTACACGAAGTATGTCTTCGAATCTGTTTTGCCTGATTACCACGCTAAACATTTTTTGCCTTACATTCTTTTTGTGGAACTCACACCTAACAGTACCAAATTCAAGAAAATTCATTTCTTTCCAATTTTTTCCATAAACAATCTTTCCTTCAGTATTCGTCCAAATTAGGATAATTTCAGGAAGAGGTTTAAGAACGTAAATCAAAAATCAAGAAGCTGTAGCATCGACTTCTCGATTAGTATTGGACCTGAACCTTGTGGAGTACTTTTATCATTGGCAAGACGTTCGGGGCTGTCTATTTCTCCATCATCACCAATGGATGGAAGTGGTGCTGCGTTCTTTCCCAAAATATGAAGTATACAACAATATGCCTTTCTGCAATTTTTAGATACACTACTCAACAAATTCCAAAAATAGCGAAGATAGTTTGTGTTAATTTTTTTTTAAACAAACTAATTATATGTGTGTTAGTCTTCTTTTTTAGGTTTCCTTTTATCTTTTCAAACATGTCCTTATTTTCTCCTCTCTTAATCTTTTTTGCGGTGTCTATGATGAGTATCTTAAATATTTAAAGAAAAGAATCAATTCTATTTGCTAAATATAGAGGAATATTCAAAAAGATTCCATTGATATAGCGAATGCAAGACCTAAAAAAATCCATTCCAAATACCAACCGAAAACGGCAAAACAAACTCGGAAGACAACAGATCGATTGTTTCGCGATCGTCTCCCTCCCATCCCGCGAAAATGCATCCGTTGATTCTCTTTCCTGTTGCCGGAAAGCGCCGCCAAATCGGCCATTGTTTCTACGCGTCAAGACGGCGACTTCGGGGCGACCGTAGGGACCCGGGAGTGGGAACGCCAACTGCGCAAGTTCGTCGGAGGACAAATCTAATATTGGAAGCGTACGCGAGATCGTGAGCGAGTTAGACGCAGGAAATTGTCGTCCAATGACCGCTCGAGATACGAGATTTACGTTTGGGAAAATGTATGAAGGGATCTGTAATCTTCAAAGGATGGAATGTAACAACAAACGATTCGTACGACGTTGATATTTGACAAATAGGCTTTTTTAAGGTATTTCAAAGTTGCTGGGTACAAAGAACAAGTTATTACGTTCAAGTTTGAAGAATTTAAGTGATCTTCTTTTTCATGTATGAGGAAATAATTAAATTTTTGGTGGAAATTATTTTCTCTTTTACAATATCAAGGTAATATCGCTTCATACAATAGGTTGTAAATATAGTACTCAACTGATTTACTGCTTTAGATAAATGCTGTTAAGTTAATATACAAAAAAGAAAATTATTTAACCCTCAGCCTACTAGGAAATGAGCATATCACGAAAATATGTTTATACTGCAAAAACTATTTATCAGAAAAGTTCCTTTTTGTAAAAATTATGAAACTATCAAAATTATCAAAAATCTATGAATACGAATACATTAGAGTTTGTACTGGTACTAGGTATTTCCGAGCTTGTGGGTCGTGGTCTTGAGTAGGTATATGTCAACGTTTGGCTAAGCACTACAGTGGACATCTTCAAAACGATGTTGACGTTTCGCGGGTGGACTAGCGAACTCACAAGCATGGAAATACGCACTGGCAGTACAAACTGAAATTCCGGCCGTAGAAATCTGATGTTACTTATTATGAATGCATTAACTTTACCATAAGGTAAGAAAAAACAACCATTGAAGATCGTACGGTCGGTAGACATAAGCTTAATCACTATTTGATTTGGAATAAATATGTAGTTATAATTATCACAGAATCGTATAAATTTCATACTCTTTCTATAGGCGTTCCGCAAATTTTGGGTCTTCTCTAATTTTTATAGAAAAATTTCACTTGGTACCAAACCAAATAGTGACATTTGTTACTTACGCCAGATCGTCAAGGCTTTGTACGAGACGTCATCTTAACCTTACGTTTAGCGAACGAGTAGCTGTTTTTTCTTAACTTAAAGTAGAGCAAATGTATTCGTATTTACAGACTTTTCAAGTAGGGTGTATAACTCTTTAATTTTTGCGAAAAGCAATTCTTCTGATGATCAGTTTTTAGGACAAAAATACTTTCATTATTTCCTCATATAATAGCTTTTATTCTACAAGCGTACATAAGGCTTAAGGGATTAGAGTTTATACTAAGTAAACGTTTGCTGATAAATCTGCGGTCCTCTTCAGAGTCGAACCGCCTTGTATGTAATTCCCGGAGTGTAGTAGAATGGGAGAATCTCTTATTATATGGAATTGGAAACCTTATGGCAATTGAGTACTTATAGGCCCGAATTTATCAGTGTTTTGATAGTGAAGAATCAAAAATAATGGGAGGAAAATATTTGGCATGATAATCGGCCGAAACAGATTCCAGGACGTACCACGTGTGGTAAGGTTTGATAATTCAAATGAAAGACGGAGAGAAAGGAGTGGTAACAAAATAGCACCAATAAGAGAATGTTTTGTGTTATGGAACATTGCACAGTACCTATGCACCAAATTGCTGTATAAATGTTGATGAACAAGTTAAAATCTTTCGGGGAAGATGTCCTTCTAGGCATTACATTCCAGCAAAGCCTGAAAGATATAGACTAAAATTTCGGGTTATTTGTAATTACGTAGTACAAAAACTTGATATTTATACTGGAAAACAGGCTGATGAAATAGAAAGGAATCAAGAAGGGGAGGCTGTGTGGCGTTTGGCTCAAGGAATTGAAAATTGTGGAAGGAATAACACTTGCTATAACTTCTCTTTACATCCAACAACTACGATCGAAGAATCTGACAATAGTTGGTAGGATTCTAAAAAATAAGCCTGAATTAATTACCAGTTTTCTTCACAGAGTACAAAAATCGTGAGGTGGATTCCGTAAGGATTGATTTTATAGACTATATATTAATTATTTCTTTTTGCCCAAAGAAACGGAGGCTCGTAACTTTACTTAATACTTTGCGCAATGAGAAAAAGGTTAATCACGATAAAAAAAGAAACCCGAGACAGTGCTCGATTACACCAAAACTTTCGTTTTGTTCAAGGACAGGATGAGACGATCATATACTGAAAAGGATGACAAGTTTATTTGCAACGTGCTGGAAATCAGCTCCATAAATGTATACGTATTGTTCAAGCTGGCAAAACGTGTTGCATGTATCGCATTAAAAAGAGCAGGAACAGAATACAGTATCCCAAGAAAAAAAGAAGAAGCCCTACCATCTACTAGTGTAGAGCGTCCAAGAAAGAAGAAGAGGTACAGAGTTTGTGCCCCTTTGAAAGATAGAGAAGCAAGAGCGCTCTGTGATTATCTGCAAGAAAAATATCTAACCAACCTATTATATCCTAAGGTCTTTAATATTTACTATTACTATCATTTAGCATTAGTGTCTCAGTTTCTTTTAAATGTTTTTTTCTAATCTTAAGTACAATAAATGTAAAATTAAATAAGGTTGAATATGTATGGTACATGGGTACAATACAACCGCGAGGTAGGTGGCGGTTGTTTAAAAATAAGCTCAAGAATTAGCTACAAGAAAATATTTTTTATAATTCAGTTGTTAGCTTTACGCATATCGGTATAGAAATATGATAGACTAATGTTAGTTGCATAAATGTTCTTTGTCAGCTTATATATATATATTTATTATTTTTTTAATCATTCTTAATATTCATACCTTCACACTCCTTAACAGTTTTCGCCAACTACAAGAGCATCTGCTCGGCATGGTCAGTTATCATTACGTCTGTATCTGTAATACTTCTTTACTTAATCGTTTACATTAAATGAGGAATACCACACAAAACCTCAACCTCGAGAAACAATACCACCGGGGTTCGAGCCAAGTACCCGGGGCCAAGCCAGCGAGTCGCTAAGCCAGTAGTCTCTAAATGTACAAATACAAATAGAGACATATACATATTCACTTTTTATTACGTAGGAGAGAATGAGACATATAAAAAATATGCAATACCGTGACAATAAAAAAGACATTGCCTGGTCTGATCCGAAAAAGATAATGTTGGTTCTATGATCTGCGCAAAAACCAACTTCAAAAGAAGCTAGTACGAAATTGGATTTTTCTCTTGCATTGTGATATTAATAAATAATCGAAAATGCTAATAAATAACAAACGAAGATATTAAACAACCCTAAAATCGCATTGAAATCAAACGATCGTATTATTAGCCTAAAATTGCAATTTTCCACTTTCACTTTCTGTACTGCCGTTTAAAATAGCGTCATTTCGTAACTATAATCTAATGTCGCGGGATTTTCATCTTACAATAGCTAAAGATGGCCTTGTACAGTTCTACTTTACACCATCCATTATACAAGTGCATATTTCTTCATTGTGTTTCCTTATAGTTGAACTAATTGTGGCAATTACATAGATCGTTTCAATTCTAAACTGACGCATGCTACGGCTATACTTTTTAATAGTCAAGACATAATTAATTTTTAATTACAACAGAACGATAAATGTTTGATTTTAAATTTAAACACAATTTTCTTATCACACCTGTTTTGTTTCCAAACGAAAAATGAAAATATAAAACACCTAAATTGAAGAGAATGATGCGGAAGACTCCAAATTTTTAAATGACATACTCGGGGCAATAATGGGACCAATTTTCTGGGGTAATTTGTCCGGCTCTTAAAATAAAAATGCACTTACACATATGCGTTTGGTATAGACGTGAAGCTACGACATAAGAAATAGAGGAAAGCTGCATTATTTGTCATTAAAGAAGATGATGGCTCCATTTATGGAATACAAGAACATTAACTCTCTCATGAAATTATCTTCTAGATTACTCCAGTTTCGGCATTGAAAAAACTAAAAAACAAAGAACGACCGTAATTCCTTTTATACACGATAAAGTAACAAATTTCTGAGGCATTTCTATGCAGATTCTACACTCACGTCCATCCTCTGCGCTACAACTAATTGCAACTTTGGATTAACTTTATACAACCCTGCGCTCTTAAACAGTCACGGAACTGTACCGCGTTTACGATTTTCATAATGCAAAACGACAGAATTAACAAACGACCTATTAATATTCATGTAATAATCGCCCCCGAGGCAAAAATATAGTGGCAAATGTCACACTAACAGCGCCACACGGGTATTAAAGGTAATAGACCAATTACGTATGTATGTATGTTCGCTCTGTCGGGAGTTTGCGTGTTCGAAAAATTATGCGCGTTTAAAATGTAATACCCTCGATATGTCTACCTAGATGACATCAGCTTCGGAAAAGCTTGGTTAGGATGCCGTTTGTTGAATTTTCCTTATTTGTATGTTAAATCAGATTATAAAAGAAGCGATGATTACTAGAAAATATATGTATATATACATCACTAAATACAAGGTGACTCAAAAGTCGTTTTCGAAAATGAAAATTATTTAATATAGTAATGGCCAGCTTTAATGAATAAATGTTTTTTTACTAAAATATAGGCTTTGGGAATTTATTTCTTGAAAATTAAGTCTCTTGATGAATTTCGTTATTTTGATGGCTTTTTTCTAAACGTGGGACAAAATTTTCGATAGCTACGCGGTGTACATTCTCCGATAACCACCATTTCCCTTCGAATATTCTCTTTTAATTCATTCAGAGAGTGAGGGGAGTTACTGTATACCTTTGTTTTAAGGTAGCTCCATGGGAAGAATTGATTGGTGTCAAGTCGGGGCTACGTGTCGCCCAGTTTATGTCACCCCACCTGGATATTAATTTTCCAGGGAAAATGCTATAAACAACTAGTAAAGACACGTTACACGCGTGAGATGATGCTTCATCTTGTTGGAACAAAGTGTTCCGATTAAAATCATTAAAATCTCACCAACTTTATTTCGTCGCTGCTCTTCCATACCTTCAGTATTTTCATTGCCATATCTTTACTACTACTTCTCATTAATGATATTATGTTTCATATAACATTCCAAATGTTTTCTCGATGAACGATCATTAGTTCATCATTCATTTCATTTCCTGAGTTGTAAAAAGTAGAAAAAAGAAGTATGGTTTTCGGATGACAAACCACCTCGAAAATGCGAAAAGAGAAAAAAAAAATGGTTGAAAGCGAGAGGAAACATGAAGAAAGTAAAAAACCTGAATTCCGGATGATATGCCAAAATGGGAGTAAAACAAGAGAAAAAGTAAACAATGAAATTTAATATGGAGCCCAAAGGATAAGCTATTCATTAAAATGGTGGAAAAAAATTGAAAAAAAGGGTGAGTTCCGAAAAAAAAAATAATTAAGGCGATAAGTTACTCCCAAAATAGAGGGAAAACGCGACAGAAAAATAAAAAAACGAGTTTTTGAGGATATGTCATGATATCAAAATGGAAGGAAAACACGAAGAAAGGAACAGAAGAGAATCGGCTCACGATGCCACCCCTGAAATGGGGCATAAAATTGGATGCCAAAATGACGGAAAAACGACAAGAAAAAAACAAAACAATATAAGCCTCGAAAAAAATATGGCAGCCAAAGGATAAATCACTTCCAACAGGGGGGAACCGCAAAAAACAAAAATAAATGAAGCATGTGTTCAAATGGAAAAATAATACAATTTGCGATGGTTTGCGTATACTGGACCTTTTTATACAAAACAAATAATTCAGTGTTATTCAAATTACGATTTACAAATTTATAATGTTGCTAACTCAGCCTTACATTAACAGATGTCGCTAATTCGTTTTTTTTAGGTTTTATCGTATAAACTCAGGGCTTGAACTCCTACTATGGAAAAGTAACAAATAAATATATTAATTAATTATAAACCAAAAAAATAAAATCTAAAAAAACTATAGATCTTGTCTTTTTTATTTTGCCTATCGTTGTTATCCAAGCATCCCCGGGTTGAACTTACATACGCTTGCGCAAAGATTTATAAATATCAAACCGGAATAATATTACATTTATATCGCCGAAATGCGGCAAACCGCGAAGGAATAAAGAAGGTGGTTCCCGGAGGGCAACCACCCCGAAAATTGTGGAAAACAAAAAGAAGTAAAAAAGAGATAAATACTGAAAACGTAAAAAAGTATGGATTCCGAAATATAAAACGGTTCCAAAATGGAAAAGACGTGGAAAAGGTAAAGAAGTTAAATACGAAGAATGAAGAAAATGTGTTTCAGAGGATATAGAACGCCTAAAATGGCATGAAAATGTGTAAGAAAACTAAAAAAGTAAATATGGGTCCCAGTGGCTATGCCACCCCAGAATGGGGGAAATACGAAGGAGGATAAAAAATTGAATATAGGTCCCGGAGGATAAGCTCCCCCCAAAAATAGTGGAGAACACAAAAAAATACAAAGTAGAAGTAAAGAAATTAGATATAACTTTCAAAGAATAATTTACTCTCAAAATGAGAGGAAACGAAAAGTAGTTCCAGAATGTGACACCCAAAATGGGAGAAAAATGCAAAAAAAAACAAAACGTAAATATGAATCCTCAGGGCTAGGCTACTCTAGAATAAGGAGAAACGTATAACAACAAGAAAATTAAATACGGCTCCCCCACTACCAACATGGAGAAAGAATGCGAAAAGAATGCACTTAAGAAAGAAAAATTGGATTTACCCTGTAACAATTTCCTAACGCCGAGTTTAAAGATTACTCTAATTTACTTCTGGTTCAGTGTAGAAAGTGAATATACTATTTAATCAGTTTGTTACAGTTCTGTTACCATTTTGTACAACATATCTTTGCGTATAAATATTTTCAACGTACATTTACCTGGAAGACAAATATAAAAACATATTAAAAGCAGGAATTGGTTTTTAGGGCTCAACTTATCAGACATCCAATCAAATTTCGATTTTCTTTTGCTCCACTAAACAGGCCATATATTCGATTCATCATTGTTTTATGTTTGAAAACTGCCGATGTGAATTTTTATTTTGTTAGAGGTTAGAGTAGAAGCTATTACGTCATACTAAAATATGTAACACTTCTCCTGGAGCATCCTGTATATTCCTCACGGAACGGTAACTCAATCAATTTTCTCCTATTCAGTTCAATAAGCTAAATTCTTTAGGTGATGTATTTTATACATTCCCCTTCCGAATAACGTGCTTAGTTCAGACTAATTGAACTTCTTAACTTAACAAAAGCGTATCGAGTTAGAGGATCAATTAAAGCTACACTTCGGAAATAGCTTTCAATACCGACATCGACAACTCGCTTCCTTATTCCCCTTCCATTAAGAAACGTTTCACGAAACGAAAATACAAACATTCAACCCAAGGGAGCTCGTATTTTCTATCGACAGGTGAGAAGATTAACGTCAAAATTTCGATAGGCTAGAAGGGTTAAATCCGCTACCGACTTGCCATTGAACGGTGAAATAGATTGATTTCACGCTTATTGTAGACATATTTTTCGATTGCAAACTCTTTACTTTTGTTAGCTAGATTAAAGTTTTTACAATTTATAATAGGGTTATTGTCGTCGGTAGTTGACTTATCCGTTTAGGCATTTAGAGGTAGAAGGTTTTGTATTTGATCGGGTAATGTTGGGATGTATTGAACCAGTTTGAACAACTTATTGGAGGATTTAAGTCGAGGTTCAGAAGGAAAATGATGGGCTTTAAAAAAACTCCGACTTTGTTAGTTTTTGCTTACGCCAGGATCATTTATTTGGTATATTGGCTGATTGCGTAGCAGACCTGTAATGTTTTCAATTCATATATAACAAATTTGTAAATAGTCTTGATTCAAGTGCCATTATTCATGATTCGGGCTTCTAGCGGTGGACATTATAAGCGAACACAGAGATTGGTTTAGAGAATTTTACAGCATCGCTCTACTGGGTTTGGAATTTTAAGAGAGCATTAAGAGAGAACATTTTTAGTTTATAGGAAATTGCTCCAGCTTTCGTTAATAGTAGACTATACAGGGTAGGATGGAATAAATATAATATTCAATGCCGATGAGAGTGTATTTAATCATGAGCTACATTCAGGCCGCACTTTAGCTCTCCACGAAAAAAAAAACTGTTGCAGTAATTGCGCAGTGCATATCATCAACCATATTCCATTCACGTTAAGAATACAGCGTTAGAATAGATAGGCCTTAAAGTACGGACAATTTCTTGATATGAAATTTCTGTCGGTTGTCCAATTTACTTATTATTGTGTCCTACAGCATTTTTTATCTGTATAAGCAAGTTGTAACAAAAATAGTTCCTTTCAGAGTTGTTTTATCCCGTCACTTAATAATTCAAGGTACTATACAATCAATTATGTAAACAAAATAATTTTTACTTTATCTTACGAGGTTACAGCTTCGGTTCGGTACGGCTGGTAAGAAGCGGTAGTACATCCAGTTGCATAACCATCGAAAAATCCTCAAGGGAAACATATTAGCAGTAAGCAGAGGCTTATGGCTTACGATTTATATCTGCAACGGAAGCAGGAGAATTGCAAGTCAGCGTCTGTTTAATTGACTACCTACAACTTAGGTTAAGTGAAAGAATAGTATGGAACATTGTCAAAGAGAACATAATAAGAATTTCCAGCTCGCCCTCTAACAAACGCCTTCATGGAGCAGTACTGGATCATTTTGACGAAGCTCAAAAATCTATAATTGAGAGATGTCTACTCATTCTTTTTAAAAAATGAATTGCCTACATGTGCAACATTATTAAACGTAAATATACATACATATAAATACATTTTAACCTTGCGTTTAAATCCATTTATTAATCTTTTGCAGGTTATTAATGCAGATTACAATTTGCCTCAGTTGAAACGTACAACATTGAGGAATATTTTAAGAAAGTTAGGATTTAAGTGGTTAAAAATGAATTGAAACAGTGTGCTAATGAAACGACAAGATATTGCGTCATGGAGACGTCGGTATTTAATTTATTTATTTATATTTCAAGTTTCGTGCAGAAAGGAAAAAGATTTACTATTTAGATGAGACGTGCAGGTCATACAGGTATGGACAGATACTACAATACATACCGCAGCACAAGCGCTTGTTGAGGAGTAACAACGGGATTAATACATCCTGCAGGAAAAGGGAATCGATTAATCATTTTACATATTCGAAATGAAGATGGTTTCGTTGAAAATAGTTTGCTGTGGTTTGAATCGAAGAAGAGTAAAGACTATCATGAAGATATGAACAACGCAGTATTCACTGAATGGATGCGAAACGTTCTTCCTCTTCTTGTACCTGGTTCCGTTATCATAACACATAATGTTTCCCATCACCGCGTTCAATTTGAAAAGTTGCCTACTGCTGCCTGGAAGAAACAACGAATAGTTGAATGGCTAACTTCAAAAGGAATCGTAGCTGATGAAGCTGGAAATACTTGAGATAACCAAAAAATATATGGCTGATAATCCTATAACATATGTTATGGTAGATGGTACCTGAAAATGGTCATAAAGTTCTACGTTTCCCTCCATACCATTGTGATGTAAACCCTATTGAACTTGTACGGGCACAAGTAAAACACGTCGCTGCCAATAACAAAACTTTTAAAATATCAAAGGTGAAAGCATTGTTAGGGAAAATGCTAGATGTTGTAATATCTGAAGCTTGGGCAGACTGTGTCAAACACACTATTGAAGAAGAGAATAAAATGTATCAACTTGATGACATAGTTAAAGGTATGGTTGAAAAATTTATTATAACTACAGATGCAGAGTCATCGAGAGATACATCAGATTCTGATTTTGCTTAATATAAGAGCTAATAAACTAATAAAACGTGTACAACACTCAGAATATTCTGATTGCTCATTTATATCTTCATGTATTTAATACATTTAGTTAACGTATTTTATACAATGTAGTACTTTTAAAAGAACATGTATACAAATTAATTGTATCAAACATGTTATCGAAGAAGAGAACAAGATGCATTAACTGGATAATGTTGAAAATACACGTGCAGGATTCATCATCTTCGTCTGACCTCCGTCATCAGAACCTGATTCATAGGTCCGTTAATATCATTTGCATAATAAATTGAAATTATTTGTTCACCTTTTTCACACTACCATTTGATTTATAAATCAAATTCATATGTTTATTTCATTTGTTATTTTTTAAATAAAAAGCTAACAGTAAACAGGCCTCTTTTTTATTAAATTTAATTCAGAAATGAAGAGAAGAAAACTGTATAAGTTAGTAATACGTGCAATTAAAAGATTGCGATAATTAATTAGTATATTTGATATTTTGTTGTAGTCATTAATATGCATCCAATTATTTGTTGACTGTAATGTCTATATAAGATTTAAGGATCTTTTTGTGTGGTGGTATGTATAATGAAGCCATTCAATATACTTGGATATAGCACAGTTGCACCCATTATGTATTGTTCATAATCAGCAATATTCTTCCTCGTTTGGCTTTGTTTTGTATATGTTGAATTGCTTCCTTTCAACCAGACCAGTGAAACTTTCTCTTTTAAAATTCATGGACCTTACGAACGGAGAGATTTATTTCATGACAAATGACTTGGTATAACATTATGTATATAACCATTCGTATCGAAGTTATACTTTCAAATTTTCGTTTCAAGTTTATTCATGTTAATATTGTTATTTTAAAGTTTGTCATATGGCATTTATGTTCTCTTCGATTAACCCCAAATGTAATTTCATTTACTTTCTAATATAATGTACTGTACGTAAAATATCAAAAGTTCTACTATTTACTATGCAAGATTTTGATCACCAAACTTTGACGTTCACGATGTTGTCATTTGATAATTCCATGGATTAAATTTTACCAGTGTAATACAGCGGCCGATCCTAGCGCTATTTACTGCATTCTTAACGTGAATGAAGTATACGCATAGTTGTACCATACTCCCAACAATATCAGCTTGCGGAATATTGTTCTCGCCTCTACTCATTGTCCTCAAAGAAAAAAGTATTAATTTCGGTTCGTGTGTACACAGTCTATGTTTTGACCGTGGAATGTTCGTTTAGTAGCATCCACATCTGGAAAATTAACAAAAAACTAATTCAGCAATGGTTAACCGATGTATATTTGCTAAGTGTGGGAGATCACAGCGTTTTGTACTTAGACTCCTGGATCAGCCACTGTCCTGCTGCATTAAAAAACAGTATACCATCCGACAAACATCCTCTTGATGTATATGGTTTTTGCATATGGAAAAACTCTGTAAGAAAATTTGCTGATCTTTTACTACTGTATGGTTACGATATTGTATTACCTGAATGTAATAACATTATCAACTTGCAAATCTCTTAATCATATACCAACATATTCCGACGTACTTGCTTACGCTTGATATAAAAGCGGATACATTGACCAACGATCGAATAAATTCGAAAATTCGGTAACTTCTGTGTTTATACAACAAGGTTTATGAAGTCCCCTCGTTGTTCCACCCACTGACGCCGTCATAGAAATTCGTGTGTTTTCATTTCTTTGGGGATGTAATATAATAACGTATGCCTTAACGTGTAACAAAATTATCAAGTTGATGGTGATATATTATTGTAAACTCTGTCGAAGCAGATGACACCAGGTGGTCCTAATGTTTTAAAAAGAACTTCACTTCCAATTGCATGTACCTGCGCACTACAATCATCATACACCAGCCGAGCCGACTAGTCGCATATTATACAGTATTTACACAGTACACTTGTAACAGTTGTATTAAATTAATATAACTTTCAAACACCATTGTGGTTTCTCTCCTACAAACTCTAATGCAAAATAATTTATAATCTAGTTCAAGTATGGGGAACCTCTGACATGTTATGGGCCAAAACTTTAGTGTGGAAATACGTTCGCGGGCAGCGTTTAAACCCCATATAACTCGATCTTCCTCATTTCGAGTGAGTATGAGTAAGTAGTGTAATATTTTTTTCTTAATTGGGTTTTGCAAAATGTCTCGCCGGCCGGATCAAATCTTACAGCGGGCCGATGTTTGATGAACGAGATCATATAGTTTTTAACACGAATATCAACACTGTAACTACAGGTCTGTTATATAATTAATTAATCCATATTACCTATTTTTAATCCCAAATATATTGTAAACTTGCCGAAAACGATATATGTATGTAAAGTTGACACATTTAACCTTTTTTTCTGTCTGCTTAATAAAGCTCATTCAAACAAACAATTTTTATCTTATCCCTTGTCCGTTCTTAAGCTACCTGTAATCACACGATATGTCCATAAAGACCCGCGTATATCAATTGCAACACATTTCCTGCCAGTATTCCACTTTGGGCCGTCGAAATTCGTCTCTTTTAAATCTTACTGCGCTCGTGACAGAGAGTTAGTAGCATTTTCCGACCGTCGAATATTTAGTTATTCACAGAATGAGATTGCAAGTACATAAACTAATGGAAAATATAGTCGGAACGATGTTTGTTACTTAGTTAGCAATTTGATCGCGTGATAACAGATCGTTGAAATCGCTTCTGAGGAATATTTGAATATCTGCGGGGTATCATCAAGTATTACCGGTCAGAAATGGAAAGACAATCGTAGCAGTCGCGTTTGATACGAATTGCTTTGTGAAACGTACCTTCTGGGTATATCATTTGATATTTATTGCATAAAAATATTGTTACGTAGGTGCGTAGATACTATATCGAATTACTGCATAAATATTTTTCACTATATTTTTAGTCACAAGTGGAATGCGCGGCACCGGTTTGCTGTTTCGACTTGACGATGTGTTCTCATACACCGCTTCCGGTGTACAAAGGAGAATATGTTATATTGAAGTAAATGTCACGTACATTCATTGTACAGCGCATAATCTGAATTTGGCAATTAATGATTAAGTCACTGTATTTTACAATCAAAGAGGTTAAAGTATTTTGTAAATATTGCATTTATTGGGTTTCATTACACATGGATAAATATTTACTTTAAAGCAAGTAAATCCTACCCGATACAAATTCCTTTGCGACTGCTAAACTACACTCAGCTAAATTTCTATAGTTCCATATAAACTTTTGGAAAGAATATTTGATTTTCTTAATCCCTTCGACAAATTATGCACCGTAGTTAATGCTGAACTACAAGAAAAGACAAATACACGAGAAAATAATTTACAATATACAAATATTACATTTTATACAGAGAATATTTAAAATAATGGTAACTTAAAACAACGACATTTTATACACATAGGCTCATTAACACAAAATTAATAAATAAAATGAATGCAAGAACTTAAAACAATATAAGAAATTTTATTTGTCAATGTAATCTCCTATAACTTCTAGATATTTATTACGAGGATTAATTAATAATTCGATATTCTTGTATAAATAACCTAAAGTTTTTCCGTCAAAATGTTCTAGAACAGCTGCTTGCAACGCACTGTCGTCCTTAAAACGACGTCCCCTAAGGTCTTTTTTTAATTAGAAAACAAATAAAAATCACAAACAGCCATATTCGGATTATGCAGTGGATATTCCAATTCTTGAAAGCCACATTCGCGGATGGCAGCTTGTGAAACGGTCGCAGTATGGACGAGAGCATTGTCGTGCAATAATCGCACACTTTTTGTCAATTTTCTTTTAGCACGAATACTGTCCCTTAATTTATGCAATAAAGACGCATGCCATGTGCCGTTCACAGATGTATTGCTCTCTTTAAAATCAATTAGCAAAACGCCCTCACAATTCCAGAGCATTGTGGCGACCACCTTTTTCGTTGATTGAACGACTTTCGCCTTTCTGGGGTGAGGTTCATCAGGTAGCCGCCGTTTCATGAATTCCCTTTTCGATAGAGGATCGTAAAACAGAACCATTGTTTCATCCCCTGTGACAATTGGATCGTCTCCACACATGTTTAAAAACCACGCACATTCGACTCGACGCTCACGTTGGAGAGCAGAAAGAAGTCGCGGTACCCATCTTGCACTAATTTTATTCCTACCCAAATGGTAATGGAGAATTCGGCGAATAGTTGTTTCCGATATGTTTGTTACCACTGCTACTTCCTTCACTTTCAAATGGCGACATTCTAGTATTAAATCTTCAATAATTGAGATTTGTTGAGGCGTAACCCCTTCAATTGGTCGACCTGACCGTTCAGCATCTTCCAGGGATTCTTGTCCCAAACGGAACATCTTGCCTACTTTTTTGCAGTGGAATACGAAGAAGATGAATCACCGTAAACGCCGTCTAAACGTTGTTTTATGTGATTACGCGTATGCTCTTCTTTTGTTAAAAATTTGATGACCCCACTTTACTCAATTCTCATTAATTCAGGCATTTTCATGCGATAGCCACGTTGGTTGGCTAGCTATCAAAAACTGCACGCTTGCCGTCAGGCCAAGAATTTATGGCGCCTGCCTCGTACATAACCTCTTGTGTTTTTTCAAGTAAATAATTTTTTTAAATTTGATTTAATATGGTGCGGGGCTTCTCGGTAAGAAGTAATTCTGAGAGGGAAACTGTTGTCGCTGCATTGTCTCCTAGTACTGCTACTTTTAGTATTAGTAAAGCAATTATATGTATTAAAGCAAATAGCGAGGGGTAGTGTTGCCGATAGGTCACTCCAGCTCCCGAAAACGGGCGATTTAGCAGCTAAGAAAGTTACCGTCATTCTTATACTACTATATACTAATAAATACATCACGTTTCATTTAAATTGGTGAGATGCACTTGCCTATGTTCCCTTGTAAGTTATATCATTCACATATTTAATTTTTGTCCCTTTAATTGGATATTTATCGTCTGTTGGGCACAATAAATATTATTATTACAAGAAACACATTTTCGACATACTTTTTTGTAGAGCGTTACATATTTATATATACATAAATCTATATTAGTAATAACCGGTCTATCCTTAATACTTAATTTGCATCCCGTACAAATAACATTAACAACGTTTAATATCAAATACGAAGCTTATAGACTCTAACAAGGGGGCAATAACATCACAATATATACTTTACATACTCTAATATCACAGATTATACGAAACTAAATATATACATACAACTCGTTCAGCTGTGCTAGATTAAAAGCGACTCTAATTTATGCACATAACATTATCAATCATTAATCCAAAGACTTACCATATACCTATTAAATCTATCAACATATGCATCAATGTATCCATAGTTTTTTTCCTGCCAAGTTCTACGAAAGCGAGCGAACAAGTTATATATGTACATGAGCCAGGCGGAGAAATAATGTAGAAAAAAATTCTTGTGTTAATTATTTACAGCACTTAATTGGTCGAGATGTTATTCGTCCGCTGATAATTACAGCTCCGGTGGGTTGCATAAGAGTATGTGAGTTTAGGACAGATTACAGCCGTATGGTTTTATGTAATTACCGGTATAAATAAGAACATAAGCGTTTATAGTTAATTTAACACTACCGCCGAATTGTAGACAAAGATAGATTCGTAATTTATTGCTAGACTAACGAGAAGTGTCTGTAGTTTGCAATTTTAACACGATAGAAGTATATGTGAAGGTTCTATCAATTCTATTTGGTTTTTCATCTTCATTTGGTTTTAACTAGCATTCGAAATGCTTTTTTCTACTGCTGCGGCATCGATGTCTTACTGTATGTCCAAATATCTATCACATACATAGACTAAAACACACAAAAACAAGTCAGAAACTAATTATACAATAAAACTTTATTCTATAACTATACAAAGAACTGCAAAAGACATAAAACCAATATGCTTAACAATTTGCTAACAAAGATAATCATTAATTAACTTAAATTTGCATTTCGTCAATGCGTAAACCTTTCCCTTTTATTACTGTCGCACACAATCTCGGCATTCTCTCTAGGTTGTTCTCTGTAGCTCTGACTGTGTTAGCGGCTCTATTTCCCTCCACGTATCTTGTAGTTGCGTTCAAAATACTGTTATCGAATTTGGAGCAGATTTTCGAACCTGTCACAAAAGCTCGATCGGATTGATGTTTGCCTCACGTTTGGAAGACAACAAAATAACGAAACACCACACAATTTTTAAGTCACAAATTCCCAAACCTTGTATTTTGATAAAAAATAAAAACTTATTCGTTAAACCTGGCCATTATTTTATTATATTCTCCTCTTTAGTTTGCAAAGGAACTTTGGAACACCTTGTATCTGCAAACAGTGCAATTAATGAATTATTATAAACTTCAAATAGAATATACTTCAGGGATATCTGGATCATCCTCAACGTAAATGTAAAAGTCTCCATCTTTATTCATAAAATAAGTTCCATGAAGCAGAATAAGTTCCCTCCTTACATAGTACACACTCAAGATAGTGCTATGAATCATACTACTTTTGTACCTTGAAAGATAAATCTATTGTTCGACCAAGTAAATATGTCAAGTCAAGCTGCACTGCCGTTTTCTTATGTACACTCCAAGGAAAATATTTAGCGCGCCAGATTCAAATGAATTAAAAAGTATATAGTGAGTATTTTGAACTTAATAGACAGTTAGACTTATGACAGAGTAATAATCAGAAAAAGCATAATACATTTCAAATACTTATACGATTATCCGAAAAATCTCAAACTAAAGCATTGCAATTGTTCTAAATTTATTAATTTATGTATTTTATAAAATGGCAATAAATACGTTTAAATATACGTAAAATCTGTTATATTCAGCAATTGTGTATGTTCTTCAAACCATTTAAAAATACAATAATTTATTGTTGTTCTTTTGTTGGCTTCATCATACGTCCGCATATATATACACATATATCAATCTCTAGCTTTAACTGATAACAGATCATTTCCTGAAGATGACGAGTGTGATCGCGTCGAAACGTCGAGGAAACAATCTTTATCAGGACAGAACTTACACGCGGCCAAAAACCCGAGAAGATATATTTTCATATATATATATATATTCATATCTAAAGGGTGCCTCATATTATATGAGGCACCCCTTAGATGTTTTAATGTAGCGGTATTAACAGACAAATATTATTTACCTGCCAGTTCTTAAAAATACTCGTAGTATAATTAGAAGGGTTGGTGGAAGAAATACCGTTGTTAATCCATTAATTGTTGTATTTGCGGAATTAATTGTATTTTGCACTTAGTATAGTTCGGTAAAGTGAGCGGTGAACATCAGTATTATTTTAAAGTATATGTGGATTTGCTATTGGCAAATAAAAATATTTATTCCTGATTAGTTTATGTGTATGTAACTGAAAATGCCGAAATCCAAAGACCTTTCTGAGTTTCAACGTACGCAAATTATTACACTACATGCCCTGGGATTATCCATAAGTTATGATTAGTAAAAAAGTAAAATGTTCACGGTGGGCCGTACAAACAACTCTAAAGCATTATCAAGAAGCAGAAGATACTAAATTAAGATCGGGAAGAGGTCCGAAACGTAAAACGACAGAAAGGGAGGACGAATGGTTGCAACGACACTCTCTTCAAAACCGACGACAAATGGCAACAGATTTGGCTGGCGCGTTAAATCGACAGCTCAACGTTAATTTATCGCCTGAAACAGTAAGTAGACATCTTAGAGAAGTCGATGTATCATCGAGAAAAGCTATAAAGAAACCGTGGCTGTCGGATGTAAATAAAAATAAACGATTAGCATGGGCTTATAAATAAAAATCGTGAACAGAGAAGGACTGAGCGAATGTGATTTGGACAGATGAGTGTAATACAGACGTAAATATAATTAATCGTTTTATATTCAGTATAAGGTAACTATTTTATAGAAATTTAAACGCATTGTGTTAAAAGAAAAATCGAGAGTTGGAAGAATTAACTGGATAGGTTTACTATAGATTTTTGGTACACCTGGTGACGAACTAGTGCGTCGGAGGCCTGGTGAAGAATACCATGCCGATTGCGTGGTGCCTACCATCAAACATGGTGGCGGTAGTGTCATGATATGGAAGTGTATGACGTCGACAGGGGTTGGAGAGATGTTTGTGTGCACTAGTAGAATGAACTACAGCCCTCAATTGAAAAGCGAACATTAACATCTTGGAATGGCCACCCCAAAGCCTAGATCTAAATCCGATCGTACATTTGTGGGCTATTATTAAGCGAAAAGTATGCGAACACAAATCCAAATCCAAACAAGAATTAAAAGCAATACTTGAAAGAGTATGGGAGGACATTCCAACTTCAACCTATCATATGTTACTGGCCAGTTTACTTAAAAGGATTAAAGCTGTCATAAAAGCCCGCGGGGGGCCAACCAAATGTTAAATTTCTAGTTTTTAGCAATAAATATTTGCTTTTATAATATTTGTTTTATTTGTTCATTGTTTATCTTAAAGGTAATTGAAATTTCGGGGTACCTAATAATTGTGTCCCTGCCTGTATATAGATGTACAAGTGTTGTTGATGTAGAGCAGATATGGGCAACCTTTGACATCTACTGGGCCAAACGTTAGTGTGCAAATACGTTCGCGGGCCGCGACAAATCCCATATCACTCGATCTTCCTCATTGGGAGTGAGTATGAGTAAGTAGTGTAATATCTTTTTCTAATTGAGTTTTTCAAAATGTCTGGCGAGCCGGATCAAATCTTACAGCGGGCTGGTGGTGGCCCACATACGATGTAGTGTCTACATCAACAGCAATACAACCAAAATAAAATAGTAAGTAATTACATTTGTTATCTTTAATATTGATAATAACCGAGTCGCATGCATCTCCAAAAGCGCTCGTTTTTGTAGCGTTATCACAAAGTAAGGAAAACAACAGAAAACTTCAACTCTGAGAAACAGCCCCGGTGTTCGAATCCGGAATCTCGGGACCAATAGCCAAGAGTGCGAGCCACTGAGGCACAAGTCTCCAAATTGACGACTAGCAGGAAAAAAAATGACGTTAGTAAACTACTTTGCATATTTTCCGCTCGTTAAATTTACTTGGTCGCACTATAGTTTCGCCCGGACAAAACGGGATATTAAAGTTGGCGAGTACGCTTTAACAATTTACAGTACGCCGACGCTAATTTCCCCGCACGTCACAAATCTCATCCGAAGCTACCTAATGGCACTTTCACGAATCATTTTCAAACAATCACATAATTTCCCTCGCCGATGTGCTTATTCCCAGTTTCAAACGTCACAATATCAAGAACGAATAATATAATAAACTTTCTCATAAGTTATAACTGCATAATAATATGCCTATCCCTCGCCATATTTTTATCTCGACGAGCATTAGATATCATTAACATAACCATGTGAAATTCGTACGATCCATTCTCACCAAGGAGATAGTCTTATTGCGTTCGACTTAATGCCGCTTTTAAAAGGCACTTCCTCGATATTAAAGCGATTTTAATTTAAATCATCGAGTGGTTTGCGGGAGTTGTCCGACTTGAATAGACAATTTGCGCACTTGCGATTGCGAGAATTTTTTTCTTGTATATAATTCACAAGCTCGTTTTATTACGATAATTATTAGATCATCAATTTAGGAAGGAAAAAGCGCGTAGAGGTAATGAAGCTGTTCCCATAGAAGTAATGACTGCTTTATTCAGGGTAGATGTTAATTAAAATACTTCTTGAAAAGCTAACGATTTCTATATCATCTAGAATCTTAGAACCATGTCCTATTGAAGGTAAATATGAACATTGTATGTTTTGTTTTGATTTCTAACTTTCACGCCAAAATAATGGCAATACGCTTTGTGTATAAGGTGACACGCTTTACGTCTTAAATATCCACAGTACCGCCATAATACAACAATAGTTTCCAACATCATATGCTAATCAGATGTAACCGAAGATTTCAAATAGCAAATCGATCGCGAAGCGGTGGTGTTTTGCGTGTTGTAAGTAACTACAGTTGGGGTAGCAGGTAGATACTCATCTATTATCCCTAATGATGACGGGCCTACTTCAGTGATGTGCTTCTGCCACGCGAGCCTTGGTTTATCCCCCAAATACCGTATGGGGAAAACGTTGTCCCATCCCTAGCTTTCCTGACCAAATCTAGAACTTCCTTTCCAATACTCACTACCTGCTTCCAAGCCCGCAGCGAGGAAGAATACGGCCAAACACCTCACAATTGATGAATTTTGAAAACGAAGAAGGGGGAGCAAATGTCACCCTACTCTGCAAAGGGCTGTCTCATCGGGCCTGGAGAAGTTAAAAATTCGCTACTTCGACAACTTATATACATAGCTTCCTATAACGCCAGAACTCTACTATCGGACCAAAAACCACTGTAAATGGAAAAAGAACTCCAAAATATAAAATGGGAAAGTCGCTAAAGTCAGAACATCTGTTGTACTTCAAAGGATATGGGGATGCATAATAGCGAAAAGTAGGATCTATAGCCCGCGAGAAACACATATCAGATATAATAGATACCAACGAAATAAGCCCAAGGGTCAACTACCCGATTTTGAGATTAAATTTCGGATATAGCTTCAAACTGGTTATAAATACCAAAACGGAACGAGAAAGATTTTTAACCAAACAAAATGTAAAAAGATGGCTACCACTCGAAAACGTAACATTATTCCAAAATGAAATACATACAAACTTAAGAAGCAGACCACATACTATTGGGAAAAATATAAATATCACAAACCTAACCCTAAAAAGAGTACCAACAGTCGACGTCATAGAAATACTCCGGGAACACCGGATACCCATACCTTACATTAACGTAATAAAATATCTCAATAAAAGTAACAAAACAAAGATCAAAACACGACAGAGATTTACCGAGCAAGTAGCAGTACCAATAGGGCGATAGTATAAGTCTAGTTTAGTTCAATCTCATTATGGAAAAAATAATTAATAGTGTAAAAGAAGTTGCTAGAGGGTATAGGATGTGGCAAGAATCGATAAAGATATTATACTATGCTGACGATGCAATCTTGACGGCAGATAACGAGGACGATCTACAACGACTGCTATATCTGTTTCAAACAAGGACAGAAAGCCTTCATATGTAGATATCTATGGAGAAGACAGAATCAATGGTCATAGCAAAAGAGCTCATTAGAAATAAGTTGGCTGTAAATGATAAACCCATTCGTCAGTGTAGGCAATGCACGCGCTTAGGAGTTGAGATAACAAGCTCCAAAAAGCTTCAGCAGGAAGTTAGAGTCCGCATTAATAAAGCCTTAAGAATTTTTGGCTATAGAAGGCTATGAAAGTAATGTTCGCATATATAAAAGAGCGGTGAGACCTGTATGTAGCGGAAACTTGAGCAGACACAACAAAAGCGTTAATTATGTCTTAGTTTGTGACTGAAACTCTTAATACGAATTTTATTTGGTATAAGCTATTTGCATTACACGACTAGTACAAAGTGACAACTAATGCAATTTAAAATACTACAAGTTACTACAAAAGTTTTTATTTATTTATTTTTATTTAACTAATTATTATAATAATGTCCACATATACTATTAATAGTCACAGATTTTGTTGGCACTTCCAAAACAAAAAACTTTTGCTATTTATCGCCGCACCTGGCAATTTACATTACACAGTTTTTAATGTTACCTAACTTAACAGCGTAACCAGCTGGGAAATCGCTATAGAGATGTGACATACATTAAATTCCACTTCCTCACTCGAAATTAGAAATTGAGATCGTTTTTAATGAAGTATTTGCGTCGAGAAAAAAGAACCACGTCCGTTTACAAATTATAACTATCATTCTAAAGCGGGCTTATCTGCCTATTCTTATCGGATTCAACCGCTGTGACAGACGGTCGCCTTCATTATTGTTCTCACAATTTTCTTCAGAAAACGCCTCTTTCGCAAACTCGACCATTATATAAACGTAAACAATAGCGATATAAATGTCACCCGAGCTACAATGTTTAGAGTTAATTATTTTCGCGTGAGCTTCCTGATGGTGATTACGATGATGGTACGATTCTCTCGTTCCTCGATTTTGCTTTTTCATTTAACGAGTTTCGGCCGATACGTTTCACGATATCGTAGCAAATAGGCTAGTTATGATACATTGTTCCTAATTATATCCATACTTTCTGAGCGTGTCGAGGTATTCAGTGTCTTGTGCGCGATCGCTGGGACAAAATCGAGTTGTATCTCGGAATTCTCGTAACATAATTGGTCTACTTTAGTTTTTGATCGTTACAACGTTATTATTACGCGGACGCGTACACATCTCTTATTGTCTTTCTTGCGCGTTTAAAATGCGAAGATTTATTCTAAGGCCTGATTGCGTCGTGTCTTGTTAATTGACATGCTGGTTTGATAGAATTAATTTTTTGCGCTACAGCAACTTGGTAATAATGAAAAAACTCACTTTAATGAAGACATTTTCAAGAACTACTGTTACGTTGCTTTAATCGTAGACTAACGTTATATTATTGGCACTTACAAAGCTTCAAGTATCTGCATATGCGTTATATATAAGAAAATAACATCTAACCTCGCAGAGGTTTTCCATATAAAACATTGAACGTTGAACTGCTTTTCAATAACATCCTTAGAAGTTATATGCAGTAACGCCTATCTCCCATTTTTATATTATATTTTACAGACGATGACCGCGAAAACATCCATCACCACATACGAGGGCGACCTGAAATGTTTCTAGGATAGGCAAGAGATGGCGCACGAAGGTTGAAGTGGATTCATAAAATCGAATTTCGTGCAGTGAAAAACACTTCTGGATGGCTGGAAAAAACGGATACGGAAGTTCGAAATATTTTGCTAGAGGTTCATAGCGGATGTACTTCGTCACTTTCGGCTGTCAGCCTCAGGATGAGCGTGTTCAAACGTGGCCGCACAAGCACAAGTGACGACAAAAGCCGCTACCAACGATGAAATGGACGACAAGATTCATGATGTGGTGTTAGCCGATCGCCGATTGAAGCTGAAAGAGATAGCAGAGACAACAGGCATCTCAAAAGAACTCGTTGGCTATATCCTACACGAAATGTTGGCTATGAAAAAGCCTTCGGTGCGATGGGTACCGCGTTTGCTCGCACCAAAACGGAACGAGAAAGAGAGCAGAAACGAAATCGGGTCACCGCTTCGGAGGAGTGTCTGGCCAACGCAATCCAAGGGATTCCTACATGCATTTCGTAACCGTGGATGAGACTTGGGCCCTCCGCTACATACCGGAGACCAAGGAACAGTCGAACCAGTGGACTTTTCCGGGAGAATCGGCTCCAAAGAAAGCAAAGACCGCTTCATGGGCTGGAAAGGTCATGGCGACCATTTCTTGGGATTCTCAAGGTATGATCCTCATCGACTATCTGCAGAAGATAAGGACGATCACGGGGTAATACTACAACGATTTATTGACCTGATTCGATGTAGTATTGAAGGAGAAACGGCCTCGCTTGCAACGGAAAAAGTGGTGCTTTTCCACCCACCACGACAATGCAGTGGCTACAATATCATTCATCCCGCATCGCCATGTCCAAGTTGAATGAATTGCGCTACGAATTAGTTTCTCATCCTATTCCTATTACTAAACCTGAAAAAAAAATATTGGAAGGAAAGAGATTTGCCTCAAATGAGGTGGTCATCGCCGCTATAGATTGCTATTTTGCAGACCTCAAAACATCCTACTTTTCCAATGGCTTAAAGACACTGGAACACCGTTTGAAGAAGTGTATTAATCTCCGAGGAGACTACATCGAAAAATAAAAATAAACCACACCAATACCGTGTTTTTCTTGTCGATTCCGGAAACATTTTCTTTCGCCCTCGTATATATATATATATATATATATACAGTAGCGGATATTTTCGTGGGAAAACGATGTTCTCTCTTTCTCTCGGGTTTCATTTCACATTCTGCGTGGGTTCTCAGAAGAACTAGATACGTCCTAACGTTTCGATGTAACCGCATACATCTTCTTCCTGAGGCATTTAAACCACGACTACCTCAAGAAGAATATGTATGCGATTCTGTTTTGTCATCTAAACAAAACGAAGACCACCAAAGAGATAGCTAACGAAATTAACAAATACTTTGCGACAAAAGGCAAACATAGGCAATAAAAGTACGTCCACAAACAACAGCCATAACCAAAAATGTAACATTTACTAAATTTAAGTATGTAAGTATTGCAGATGTCGACAAAATTATTAATGTATTACAGTGCCCCAGAGCGCCTGAATTTAATGAAGCAGTAAACGACCTAACGAAAAACAATAAGGATATGTTAGCCCCTATATTAGTAAAACTAATAAACGATACTTTGAAAGTTTTTTAAAAATAAGTAGCTTTATGTTAAAATTCTCAATGTTATTCCGTTGATGAATGGCAAGCTATACTTATACGCACATTATAGAGCTATTTGTCATTCGCAAAATATTATTTACTTGGAAACATATTTTTTTTAATTTAATCCATTAAGAGTGTTGTGTCGCTTATAGGCCAGACAAACAAGTTTAGTTCCTGCTGGATAGACATGAATCATCATTACTGACGACATTGTACACCGTTTTAGTGTTTGCGGCGTTAAAGCAATCTAGATTGACACCAATTCAACCTAACTGCTTTTTGATCTGCTGTCAACGGAAGCGATATCCAACGAGAAACTATTTTTTTTACACACAATTTTTCACGCAAAATTTTTTGAATGGAGACTTTTCAAACCCTCCAAAATGTTCACAATTTCACGATGTCACATGTCGATCTCCCTTACCAATCTTGCACACAGAATCGACGTTTTCCTGAGTGACTGCTGTTTTTGGGGCATCTGGTCTTGGATCGTCGTTTTGACTAATGCATCCACGTTTGCACTCTCCATGCTAACAAGTAATTGTTGACTGATGTGGATAATTGTGTTCGAAAGTTACAAAAAAAATATTGCGTGGAAATATTCTCCGTTTAATTTCATTTTTCAAGTAACTTGTCAACTTTAACAGTTTGTTGTAGCTACAACACTACACGTATGGCACTTAAACTTTGGATTGAGGTTAATTTTTAGTACCGACGTTTGCTTAGTGGCGCCCTCTATGTCCCAGTATTAGTCCCAATAAGATATTCCTCGTAACTTAAAAGCAATGAGTGTATTAATACTTTTAAATACAAAAACATAACGAGAGCTTACCAAAATTTAGAGCATTTATTTATTTCTAATTAATTAAAAAATATTTAGCTAGTCAGGGATTACGATAGGAAATTTGTTTTCGCTTTATATAAAAAAGCGACATCTACGTTTTTTACAAATACATGGTCACGTTATCATTTTATATAATATACAAAAAATATTTGAAAGCTTTAGAACAAAGAACCCATTTAGTAGAATAATTGTCTGAGATTTTCCATCACACATTAAGTCTTATGGAGATTTCTTTTAAATGCATAATATAAATTGCTCCGCAGCCTCCTAACGTGCTTGCATCGAGTAATTTACGCATATAATTTGTTTCCAAATTCTTCAAGGCAACAAATGTCGTTTGACTAAAAATCCAGTTGATATTTTAAAGTGTTATAACTACGAGACTCATTCTTCTAAGTTCACTAAATGAAAAGGAAGGGTTACAAATACGATATTGCAGTAAGGGACTGAACCTAAAACGTTCCGTGTGGATTTCCCTACTGCAGTCGCAATAGAATTTGTTCCGCTGACGCCTTATCTACACGTTTCATCTCCGGTATATCCGGCATATCGGGGAATGTTAGCCGGTTCTCAGCGCGGACGTTAGCTATGTTTCGGGGGAAATTTAGATACCGATCTAGAACATATTCGGTTGTTGCGAGGTTCCCGACGAAAGCCCCCGGAGGCTAAAAAAGAAAAAGCGCCGGCAAATAACCAACAACCTTTTTTATTACGCCCGTTTCACGGAATATCATGTTTTATTAACCTAGATATTTCTGTATTAAATGAAAATTTATTTGACTACTGCTACCGTCTTTTTTTGGATGTTTGGCGATATACTGTTTCCTCGGATTTTCGTAGAAAAAAATATGCGTTAATGGGGGCGCAATAAAACGAATATAATTGAAAAATGTTTGCTTTGTAATTTATTTTTATCGTTTCGCGGTTATTTTATAGCTGAAAATAAATGAAAAAAATGTGCTGGAAACGTTGGAATTTGGATGGATATACATAATGAAGGGGATAAAGGTCTGGACAGTTACGTAAATCTTATTTTCTAATCTCTCATGTAACAAACATATTAATAAAGAATTAGTAGTAGATATTGTGTATAGTATATAAATACAAACATTATATTATATCTCAGTTACAGATGAAATCACGAAGTTTTGTAGTTATATCATTGTTTCATCGATAAAGTGAAGACAAGCGCTATAGGTAAAATTCAGAAGCATACGTATACACAAACGAGATAGAAATATATAACAAAAGTCGTTTCTACTTAAGCATACGTCATAACCAACTATAACGTAAGTACAAAGTTTCGTAGTTTTCAGTGTACTTGATATCATTCTTTTAAGTGATTAATAAAATATAATTTCTATAGTTTCATATAATTTTGTGTTTCCTCTATTCTATCCAACGTGGACTAAACTTGTTTGCCCGGTCGTTAGGCTACACAGCAAACCCTTTCGATGGATTAAACAATTATAAATAAAGCTACTTGTCGTACAATCCTTTTCGTGTATACCAAAATTTAGAACACTCGGCATTTTTCCGAGTAAATAATATTAATGGAACCACAAGTAGTTCCATAATGCGCATGCGAGTATAGCATGCCTTACATCTTAGGAATAATATTGAGGAATTTCGATATACACCATTTTCACTGTGTACGTGATTGAAGGGATTTTTTTAAATTATTATTTTTGATTGTAATAGTGTGTACCGGTAAATAAATGTAGATAACTGCAATCTGAGTTGCACAAGAAGAAAACTACAAAATTTGAATAACAAAACATAGCTTCGACTATACCCTCTTCACAGAAATACATGAAAATTTCGATTGCTGAGGTGAAAAATGTAAATATATCGGTAGAGAGTAATGGCCGAGATACAGAAACCACGAAAATCGATCAGAATTTACACAATTTATAGAAATACATGATAATTCTGGGCGTTCCGCCGAAAAATTTTGTCTCCCGTTAGTGGAAAATGGCCGAAATGTAGAAATTATGTAAATTGATCAGATATGTCACAATAGACACAGTTTAGGCGGTATTCTATTACGCCTTTTTCATAGAAATACACGCAAATTGCTCGCTGAAAATGTGTATATCTCGGTAGTGAGATGACTCAAACTTAGAAACCATGGAGATCGATCAATAAACACAATTTATGTATTTGAAAACTTCGATTATACCTCCTTCATAGAAGAACCCAAATTTTGGACGACGAATCGAAAAATGTGTGTCTGAAATGAGCGAAACATTTATCAAAAGTTGATACTTGCCTAAAATTACAGTTCTGAATGTAATGCAGCAGTAGAGCATTTTAGTAGTACGAGAGTCGGGTAGATATTGGCCGAAATTAGACATCGTCTGCCACAACAAATCAATAGACGTATTACGAAGTTTACTGATTATACTAAATACGCTTGCTTCAAAACTCTAAACAAAACAATTATAAGAAAAATATTTATTCACCTACAATTTATTGCATATGTGTATACAAAAGAAAAAGTAATAATTAACATTTGAAAACAGTTATACTTTCTTCTCATCTTCTTCGGTGTATTTTGAGGAATCTGGTATTGTTAGTACTGTACCTAATTATTTCTCGATTTAAAAAAAATAACATTCCAGTTTCGTTATATCAAGTTACTTTTAGTAAATTGTAAAAGTACTTCTTTTGAAAATATTTTGATAAAATTTAAAGTCTGTATTATACCGGTGGGGTACATGTAACATTAATATATTATCGCCTGCACAGAAGGCCCATCCAACATTCATAACGATGTGTTAAGGCTTTAGAAATTCTCACGTTATTTACAACAGTTGTTAATGTAACTAACAAACATTGAGCTAAAACTGGGTGTCTCATGTCGACGCAGTTTTTGGTGGACACTGGACAATTCGAAAAAGAGGAACAGGCAAATAAGAATATACAAGAAAAATATTTAGCGTGATAATAAGTCAAAACAGATTTCAATACTAACTTCGTGTATTAAGGTTTGATAATGCTCGGAAAAGACGGAGAAAAGGAAGCAGTGACAAAATAGCATCGACAAAAGAATGTTTTGGGTAACGGAATACACATTTGCGAGATATTTAAGAACCAAATTGGTGCATGACAGTTGATTAAAAACTTGTAATCTTACGAGGAAGCTGTCCGTTTAGGCAATGTATTCCATCAAAGCCGGAAAGGTATGGATTCAAACTTTTAGCTATAGTATAATAAGCTATGCAAAGAAACTTGGAAATTTATGCTACAGAATAGCGTGATGAAAGAAAAAGGAATTAAGGGAAAACCTTTTTCACAACTTTTGTGAACTGCTTAGTTAAAGAAGTTCCTGCAATCTAAGAAAATACTTGTTATTAAAAAATCTAACACTAGTTGGTATTTTTCGCAAAAACAAGCCTGAATTTTCAATTTCCTTCACAGAATCTAAAGATGAGGAAACATACCCCATTCAACCCTAATAATTAGTTTTTATTGTCCCAAGAAACATAAGTTTATAACGTTGCTTACTACTTTCCACAATGAGAAAAAGATTTTTGACGGCCAAAAAAGAAACTCGAAACATTTCTCGACTACGATAAGATGAAAGCAGGTTGTTTAGATAACCTGGACAAAATGATAGGATCATAGACTGTGAAAAGAATGACACAAAGATGGCCTCTTGTAGTTTTTTACATGTTAGATGTGATCGCCATGAATGCATATATATTATGGAAGTTTTCGAAACCTACAGCATGTACCGCATTGAAAAGAGAAGGAACTTATAATCGTCATAGGAAAAGAACTAACAGAATAGAAAGGTTGTAAGTAAGAAGAAGAAGCCGAATCTTCTGCTGGTATGTAACCTTCAATCAAAAAGGGTGTAGCACTTGT
Source organism: Trypoxylus dichotomus (assembly GCA_023509865.1). NCBI lineage: Eukaryota > Metazoa > Arthropoda > Insecta > Coleoptera > Scarabaeidae > Trypoxylus > Trypoxylus dichotomus. Next base: position 30,130,407 of record CM042081.1, read on the forward strand.
CCACCTTCACAAGACAAGAGCAATGTGTGCACGTTGTAAAAATAATGTGTGTGGCGAACTCTTTAGTTATCTGCAAAAATATATCTAACCAATCTATTATGTCTTAAGGTTTGCAATATTTACTTTTGGTATCATTCGATATTAGCGCTTCAATTTATTATAAATGTATTTTCTTATTTCAATACAATATATGTAAAATAAATTAAAGTTGGATCTATTCTTATTTGGAAATGATCACCCAATTTCAATACAAACACGAGAAGAAACTATATTGGTCCAATGAACCTTTGCTTCAAGTAGTGATACACCGATTTCCTGGTAGAGTGATTATTAACTATAAAAGTGATGTAAAGGAGCCAATGTCTATAATTCCCGATGCTGCTTGTCTTGCAAATATGTGGAAATATGTGGAAATATAGAGGTTAGAATTAGACAATAGAGTTAGGGGGTAAGCATTTGCGCAGTTGGAATTCAATCTGAAACAATAACCCAAATATACGTGCGTACTAATTTCAACGCATGCTAAGAGGTCAGTAGCTGCTTTCGAATCGAGTTATAAGAGGAAGATTCCATTTCTTAATTAACAATTTTTTTAATTGAATCGTTCTTACAGTAAAGATCGCGCTAAAGAAAAATGAAAAACGAAGACACTGAGTTAGCTTAGTCTGGTAATTTTGTAATGAATAAAATCTGATCTAAATTTACCAGTACCTAAATGTATATGTAAAATGATGAAAGAGTATCCTTAGTTTTACTATTTGTTTTTTTTTAAGTATGATTAAGGAATTCTCCAAAACCATTACGGGTCGTTAGCATATTCTCGCCTACTCCAAACAAATGAATGTTTGATCTAGTGCAATAGACCCCTACTCCCATCAGTAACTAACGGTTTATTCCACAACACCAAAAAAGATATTTTAATTAGGAACATGTCACCGATTCGCAGTCCTTTTTTTTGATCTCGTTGAAAGTTCCCCTCGAAAATATAGAGCTGAGACGCGATCTCAATGCCCTGAGCGTCGGTCTCGCTTCTTCCTTCGCCTTAAACGGCGCAATGTCGAGCGCTGTAGTGTGACGGTTCCGTAAGCAGATTAACTCCGAAGTGGTTCGAAGTAGGCACCCGCCAGATAATCCAATCACTTCTGACGTTTGATTGTCGCCTCTTTTGTGCCAGCTACGACCGAGTACCGAGCCTTCGACGCTAGCCAAATACCTCCGTCTTAACGGATAGAAAGAAGAAGTGCCGCAGTGTTGCTGTTTGCTAAATAGAAGTAGACTACCGGTCTTTACGTATTCGTATATTGTACAAAGTGGGGATTCATAGGTCAAACACATTATATATTTTGTTGATCTATCGTTGTTGAAAAGTCAAACTCTTTCTATGTACAAATATAACATATGTACATTGCAAAAAATAAGGTAGCATCTTTCCGTTTTGTTATTTGTCAAGTAATTTTTCCGGTGTTATAAGTTAACCATTATTTAATCTAACTAAAAGTACTAAACATTTTTATTGTAATTGTTAGCATCAAATTTTCCTTGTGTTTGACGGGCAGTGTAAAACCGTACTATAATTTGAAGTCTATTATATTTTCTTGACCATAATACTACAGTCAATAACACGAACCAAATTTTTTATCAAGTATGGTAAATATATACAGTAACATTTTAGTGTAAATAATAATACACCTTTATTTCTTAATTTCAAGATATGAAACGCTTAAATAGAAATAGATACTGGCTCGATATAAATAATGGAAAAAATGGTTACAATTCGATTAAATAAAAAAAACTTATTTGGATTGTACAAACATTTCTGAATCAGTATTTCTTCTAAACATTTTTCGAAGTTCTTCAGTCTATACTGCTTAAATTTATACGGTATACTATAATAAACTTTTACGATCTTGAGGTAGTTTATATAGTTTCTGGCTCTCCTTAACAGCTGCAGCTTCGTTGGCATTGAATTTTAGAATGCGAATTTTATTTGATGGAGATGCTTGCAGTAATAAAAAAGCCGGTTTTAAACATGTTCCCAAAGTGTAAGAATTGGTTGTGGTGGTTCAGGAATACAAGAACATTGTCTGTGAAATGCTGGAATTTGTTTCGGAGATTTCTGAAACATTTTTTTTGTACTTTCTATCAATGTATTTATCTGTGGATAACATGGTGGAAGAGTTTCTGCCACCAAATATAAAACATGCACTTTACATGTTGACTAGGTGAAACTTGAAACTCTTTAACGTATCTGGCACTACCTTAGTATTTGTTTCGCCAGTACACCGTTGTAGTTTCGTGCTAACTAATAAGGCTGCAAACGCGTAATACGATGTACCACACGTACATACACAGTAGGTAAACGCAGACAAGGAACTTGGTCAGTTTTCGTATCGGTCGTTGTGTGAACTTTAATAATTAGTCGCTACTACACAAGAAAGCTTCAATATAACTCTGCAGAATCGAGTACGCGCTCATTGGCGGAGAGGATACATTTCGAAAGCGGTCGGACATACCCGAAGTCGGGATTCATCCGTGTGTGGTTAGTATGTGTATGAATGAGTGTTAATTTAATATTGGTAGTAACCGAGACATACGCTACTGCGAAAGCATTCGCCTACTACAGCCTTACTCTAATATAATATACATATTTTATTTGTTATGCATGTATGTTATATTATATTGTATATTTTAATGGAATAAATACAAATTTTTGGAGTTAATTGATCTTTCTATATGGTTTGGAGAAACTTAAATTAAATCCTCTCTAAGACCCTCTTTATTTTAATACCAGTTGGTAACAGTAATAAGTTCCTGTGCAGCTCCTGTATATCAAATGGAAGAAATATTTTATACGACGAGTATTCGTTCGGATGTTGAGATTTTAGCTCTTCAACTTTTACTTTGTCAATACCTTTATTAGAGAATGTGCTGGTATTATTGTCCGTTGTATTTGATTCGAAACCAAAAGCATATAGGTGCGCGTACCTAGTAATACCTCTTAACAAACATAATAAAATCTTAGTCGTCGACTGAAATGTTGGCAATTGTTTTGTTTTGTAGTAGCTTATTTCATGATTTATTTTATGAGAGATGATATTATACTGCCTGTTATTTGTTCCAGTGGACTGGTTATTCTTTTATTGATATATAATTCTGGTTTACTTGTATCCATTGTTGTATTCGTCTCTTCAGATTACGAGCTTACGGCTATTCGACAACGAGGACAAGACATTCGTTAGTTCCATACACGCTGTGTGATAATTATTCATCCCAAATCTATACTTAATATTTAAAATTACTTACTTAGGTGAAAAAGAAAACCCTCTATATTTTTTGTATCTGCCACTATAATTTTATTTTTCATGTTTTTCTTTAGTAACTGGGGTACATTTCCCTAAGAATTTTTTACAATGCATATGACATATCAAATCAGTTATAGAACAACATCGTACCTTTTAACAAAAAAAAACATGTCTCCAATTATATACAACAAAGAAATCGAAACAACTCTTCCTTGATTAACACTCAAATATTAATAGCTTAAAGGAAACTAATAAACAACGAACGCTAGCCTACGAAACCGTGCAGCTGAGCATCAGCACCCTATTTATGTGTGTACAAGCGTAATAGCCTTAGAATCGTCATAGATAATTCATAGGATTCGGTCTTCGTTTACTACGTTCGCTCCTACGTTCAATAATATGGATTAAATCGGCCCAAACGACCGCCATTAACAGGGTAAATATTTGATCAAATTATAACGATGCCGCGTTCGGTCTCTCATCATATCACGCGATGCTGACCTTCGAGGAAAGAGGAAAAGAAACTAACCGAGTGCGTGAAGTAGGCGCTCACGTACGAACTTCTTTCGACTGAAAATCGAAGTCTGTAATATCGACCGATCAAATATTTAACGGGGTACTATTAAGTTCTAATGGAAAAGTGGTTTGAACGTGTTGAATTGGGTATTGTATTCGATTGGATTGGGTAAAGTGAAATATTAGCGACTATTTTATAAACTACCGTCTCGAAGTTTGAAAGCAAATATGAGTTCTATATTAAACTAATTTACCTAAACACATAATCCATCAATATTTATTTAAAATTCATAATACTATAAGAAAAATTTAATCTTCATCTGTTTTATTGCTATGTTATGCTTATTTTATGCAATTGTTACATTATAGAGTAGAGCAATTTTATTCATAATTTCTTGTAAATTATCTGTGCAAGATAACTATAAAAATGCTAAACCAGACGCAACTAACCTTAAAACAACGTTCCACGATTTGTATTTTTAGCGAGAATAGGTATCTAGAAAGAGTTACTGTTACGATAGCTCAGATATCACACTGAAAAATGTTTTGAGATCGGAGGCGTGTTGGACGATCACTAGAGAAGACAGCTCAACAACAATAGCAAAGCAGGGTCGACCACTTAGACCAACAAAGAAAGAAGATTACTGCGGCAAGAAGATACCAACTACATAAATCAAATATGTTCTGACAAGTTAACGAAGATTTTTGGGATATCTAGGCTGGGTAAATTTTCTAACTAAAGTATCATTTTATTTGGAATTTGTTCCAAAGCACAATCATATCCAATACCGAGTATTGTGGCACATTTATCTTACGTGATCGAAGACCAATGCTGCTTCTAATTCATAGGGAGGTCAAAACACAGCTGGCATAAAAATAGAGAAGCCAATTTAAAAATTAGGTACAATAGGGCAATACCAAAAATCGTATCATCTTTAAATTAAATCTGTACAACACTCTCCCAACTGCAATATATATCTACTACCAGAACAGGCATGGTTTAAAATCAAAAACTCACAACTTCCTTTCTAGCATCTTATAGTAATTACTGAGACCTGGTTGGATAACTCAATACTCTTTCCCTTCTTCTTCACTTCAAGTTTTAGGCACCTTCTTTTATTACCCATCTTTTATTTGGTCTGCCTACACTTCTTCTTCTTAAACATCTATAAAATCTCGCTCTGGCTGTCAACTTTCTCACTTGCATCCGTTCTACGTATTCCTTCCATTTATTTTTATTTTCTTTTATTCTCATGTTGAAGAGGGTTGACACAGCTATAGTCTTGTAAAGTTTTATTTGTCTATTCTTTCTTCTTTTGTTTTTTAACGTTCTGCTGATTGTTTCACAGATATGTGTGAATTTATTCAATTTTTCTTGTATGTCTTTGTTTCTATCATAAGATACATCGCAGCCTAAATACTTAAAGTGTTTCACCTGTTCCAGGACAGTATCGTTTATGATTACTTTTGGTCTAATTGGTTATTTATCCAGGAAAGCCATAGTTTTGGTTTTATTTCTAACAATACCCAGTACAGAATTATTCTATTCGTCATACTGGTTTATTAGATTTGATAGAAAATGTTCGTTAGTCAATCACTCTACCGGTGGGAGAGAATACATTGCATTTACTGAAACAATTAAATATGAAGTTATCGATACTGAACATTATTTATTCTCTTGTCCCTATTGATAATGTTGCTTGTAAATGTGTTTTCCTCCGATATTTCTCAAAGTAATTTGAAATTATTTAGTGAGTTTTTAGAGGTTTTTCTTATTGGTAGACCAAGTCTTTTATCAGGCGACTTTAACCATCTACGCTTCACAAACGATACTGGTGCCATACATAGGTCTTTATCATTTAGGTTAATATGCAGTTACCTTAATCTATTGCAATACAATGCTATAATCAATAAATAATATGGGGCTTTTGCAACAGGAGCCTGAGTTTGTCAAGACATGATGAAGATGCCAACCGCAGTCTTTGACGAAACCCCGACATATATCAAAGCAAAACCACGGCCTACAATCCCGAAAATACGTTCTGTCAGTACAATCTCAATACTGTAACCAATTCTAACAGTTGTTTGTTGGCTGTAGTCTTCTCTAATGCAGAGTGCGTTGTATCTTTTGGATTTAATGAGCTTCCTCTTGTACCTGAAAACCCCTACCATCCTCCACTACATTTCAAAACAAAACCTCGATATCCACCCTGAGAAAGCCTTAGCAAAAGCATAAAGTAGCTTCCGAAAACGAAAGTGTGTCCAGGATCATATATTTACGCTGAAACAAATCATTTACAAATCGAAAAAGAAATCAGAACATACATGGCCTTTATAAACCTGGAGAAAGTGTTCGATAGGGTACCTCGACTAAGGTTATGGGACATGTTTAAATTGAAAGGAGTGAACGATAAATTAATTAGAACTATCAAGAGCCTATATATCAACACGAGCAATTACATAATAAATAGAAAAATGAAATCGGAAACGTTCAACATTATAGATGTATTAAGACAGGGAGGAGCGATAAGCTGTTTATAATTTTCATGGGTAAAATAATAAAACAAGGTAATGATCGAATTAGAAATCGAGATGTAAGATACCGGTGCTTGCATCGAGTGAATATAACGGAATGTGCGTTAGCAGATGATGTAGTGTTATTAGCAAAGACTGAAAAGGACTTACAGGAGAACATAGTAGTGTGGAAAGAAATTCTGATGGAGCACGGAATGAAACTAAAGGTCAACAAAACGAAGATAATGGAGATAACGAAAAATCATCAACAACTGAATGTTCAACGTGATGGGATTAGAATAAAGCAAGTGGACCAGTTTGAGTATTTGGAAGTATTAGTAGAAGAACATGGAGATGAAGAGATAGAAATAAATAAGGGAATGGAAAAAGCAATGTGAGTATATTATGCAATGAATAGAAATTCTACTAATGAAAAAGAAATATCTAAAGAAGATAAAAAGGATTGTATATAAAATCATCTTTAGACCGATACTGACGGACGGATGTGTGACATGGACACTAACAATATAATTGAAAAGTAAGATTCAAGTCATCGGAGTGAAACATCATATAAACGTGTACAGAAAATAATCAAATTAGATAAAATAACAAGTGAACAAACAAGAACGGATCTGGAAGGCTGTGCTCAAGTTCATTGAGCAGAGACAGTAGAGCTAGTGGGGATATTAGTGCAAAGAAAAAACGTGGTATACCAAAGGCAACGTGGGATAGTATAATTGAAAAAATTTAGAACGCAGGGGGACAACCTGGAATTAGGGAAAGGGATTGCATTAGACATTAGAATTAGTGACGAACATTTGTTTATAGTTGAACGAAAAATAGTAACCCCTACAGTGCAACGTGTAAGAGGTCTTGAATATATATAATCAATGGGACACGAAGGTTCAGGTGCATTCACTGGTCGGCAAGGCTAACCATTTTTATGGCAACTGTCACATCTTCAGGAGTCTACTGCAAATAGTTGTGCAGTGGACCCCCAAAAACCGCTACCAACGATGAAATGGTCAACAAGATTCATGATGTCGTGTTAGCCGATCGCCGATTGAAGATATAGCAGAGACAACAGGCATCTCAGAAGAACGCGTTGGCCATATCCTACCCGAAACTTTGGGTATGAAAAAGCTTCCGGCGCGATGGGTACCGCGTTTGCTTACACCGTAGCAGAAACGAAATCGGATGACCGTTTCAGAGGAATGTCTGGCTAGGATCCAACGCAATCCAACGCATTGCTTCATGCGTTTCGTAACCGTGGATGAGACTTGGATCCACCGCTACATACCGGATACCAAAGAGGCAGTGGACTTTTCCGGGCGAATCGGCTCGGAAGAAAGCAAAGACCGTTTCATCGGCCGGAAAGGTCATGACGACCATTTTTTGGGATTCCCAAAGTATGATTCTCATTGACTATATGCAGAAGGGAAGGATGTCGCATTGTCGTATCCAAATTGAATGAGTTGCCTTACGAATTAGTCTCTCGACCTCCATATTCACCGAACCTAGCCCCCAGCGACTTTTTGCTATTCCCAAACCGGAAAAAATCACTGGGAGGAAAGAGATTTGCCTCAAATGAGATGGCGATTTTGCAGACCTCGATACATCCTACTTTTCCGAGGGCTTGAAGAGATTGGAGCACTAGAAGTTTATTGATCTTCGAGGAGACTACATCGAAAAATAAAACACTATACCAATGCTGTTTTTCTTGTCGATTCCGGATACATTTCAGGTCGCTCTCGTATATATACATATATCAGTCTAGTATTAGTATATCATACGTAATAATTTTTATAGACTCTTATAGTACAATTTATTACAAAATATATCATAATCTAGTTCAATTAAATAATGCAAATAATACTACCTCTTGTAGTTTCCTTTTTCCATAGGGACATGAATCATTCGTGCAAAGACTTGTAATATTTACTAATAGCTCTAGTATATCGTCCTACAACTCCACTAGAAAAAAATATAATTGTATTCGGGTTATGTATTCTTACAAGTGGTGACAACCTTTACTGCAACTTTAGTACTACAATTTAATTAAAAATTTGGCTACAAAATGTAGTTATCACTGTATGTATCACAAAACGTAGTATAAATACTGACAACTGTAGCAAAATTTTCCACATTTTTCTCTCACTGCAGATTTGTCAGCAGCCTGAGCAGAGTTTGAAATATGTAAGTTCACCTATCCCGTTGTATTCTTTAATTACACGACATGCAACTAATTTGAATAGATTATTCAAAAAGTTAATATCTAAGTATTATTTAAAGTATCTGAAATGTAAGCGACAATCACAGCAGTCCTCGGTTTCGATGCCTGCAGTGCATAGATCTTATACACGTTCAGACCTTGTGGGATCCTCTAATCGTTGTTTTCTGGGCAGTAAAACTAACGGCTTACTTTGATTTGCTCTATCATCGATACGCAATAAAAATGAAACGAAATAATATTTAACCTGAAATAAAGTAGAGATAGATCTGACGATCTAAAAACAACAATTAATAAAAAGAAGGATAGCTTAGAAAGTCTAGAATAGAAAAAGGTTGGAATTATCTTTGCTAGAAAGAAATTCAATAACAATCTTTTATTATTTGTGTAAAAGTTGATTCCAAAAAAAATTGTAATAAACCATTACATTCCGATTAAAACTCTTCTTCCTCTTTATTAATGACGCTAATAGCAATGATAATAGCCTTTACGTAACAGCGATTTCGCTTTATGTAGAGTGTACGCGAATTTTGTATAGCTACAACACGATTACATATTCCCTCATTTGCTGAATGTGCTCCTTGATTATGCGTTACGGTAACAGCGCGGTACGTACCCAGCGTATAAGGTAGTGAAAGTTGTTAGCTTGCTGCCATTTAATCGCTCACCAATTATAAAAATATTCCATCCGAGTTATAATGCGCCAGAAGCTAGCCCATAGTAACGTTATAAGTAGATAATATTTCATCCTCTTCTAGCGTAAGATAATATGCGCGATGTTTTTTCCAAATCGCTGCATGTTAGATAATAAAAACGCAGTAATTAATGACTAATTTGTCTATAAAAAAAAGAAGGAAAAGGCATACAGCAGAGGTACCTTGCGGCTTATAGAGCTTCAACATAATAAACTTGCCGTAATACTTTCATACACATAAAATGAGCGATTACTTAATAGTTTTGGATACTCGTAAATAATTTGCAAGTATAATACTTCGAATTCTAAGCATTCAAAGGTCTGGAACGCAAGTACCATCTGCTGTTAAACAGTTCGCGTAGTAAACCGTTTCTTTAAAGAAGAAGGTGAGCAATTAGTTCACGTAAACTGATGGTTATCCAACGTGGGCATAATTTTAATTCCTACATTACAACGTTATAAATAAGCGCAACGTTTTAAATGAGCTTTAATTCACCTTACAATGTTTCATAAACATGTTCTTAATGGTTTTATGAGTTCTGTATTTAAAGTAGATTATTGGCTTGGTACTAACTTGCCCCGGGATGTAATTCTAGAACTATGATGGTGGTCAAAACCTTTATTTGCATGCTACACGTTAATACTACGTCTATTGCCCGGTTCCAATAAATCCAAAGTGATTTTCAAGAGTTGGTTTTTTAACTTACGGTAGTGGTACGGTACTCGTTATTCACACTTTTCAAGTAGGAGATATAACTTTGTAATTTTTGCAAAGAGGAATTTTTCTGATGAATACCTCTTGCACTATAAAAATCCTTTCGTAATTTACAAAGGGCGTCCAATGAAGCCATATGGCTTGGACTTTGTACGTAAAGAGATTAGGTTGTATACTTAGTTGTCATTTGTTCATAAATTTACAGACTTTCCTTTAGTTGTATATTGATATATATATATATATATATATATATATATATATATATATATATATATATATTTATCTTAAACCAAACAATACCAACACATTAGTAAGTATAATTGTATAGTTCCAAAACTAAAGATAAAATAAGCTAGTCACTACCCCCAAAGCGAAGGGAAACAAAGAAAAACTAAGTGAATCAGCATTAATATGGCAAAGATCAGAAATTCGATTAAAATTGGCGCAGAAATAGGCGATCTAACCAACACATTTGTTCTAATACGACCGCAATAAAAAATAAAGGTTGACCTGGAGTTGGCTCTAGGCACAAGAAAGTTACATTTATTTACTAGCAATGAGCAGTCAGTTCTATTGTGTAAAAGAGAAAATAGGAGTTTGAATAACGAAATTATTCTTCTAATGAAGAGTGATCTGATATTGAATTTATTCAATAAAACACTATACTCATAACCCCTTTCAGGGCAAAATCCCTCGATTTGGAAATGCATAAATTTTAAAAACCTCCTTTGCACTGACTCTAAAGAGTTTACATATGTCTCGTGAATAGTAAACCAAATTAAAGACACGTACTCCAACCTAGATCGAATAAGTGAAAAAAAATAATGTAGATAAAACTTTTACATCGTGGAAATGTTTACAGTTACGATAGATAAAGCCATATATTTGGTGGCTTTTTGAAACTAATTTGGTTGTGTAGCCCGAAAATGACAAAGATGTATCAAAGAGTACCTCCGGGTCATTAATTGAAGTAGCTACTTGTAATTTTTTACCCTCAATATTGTATTGAAAGACAATAGGTACTACGCATTTAGTAAAAGTTACAGCAGTAGATTTAAAGATGTTAAGCGATAGTTTGTTTATCTTTGACCTTACTAAAATTCAGTCGATATCACTCTGAAATAAAAGAGGATCAGTGAAGAGTCAATCGTAGTTGTTTCAAATCATCAGCGTATATAAGAATATTGCAGTTAATCGTATCGACGGTATCATTAATAAACAAAAGGAATAAAAGGGGACCGAGATTTGAGCCTTGTGCTACGCCGGAAGTAGCCAAATGCCTGGCAGATGTAAAATTTCTATAACATACCTGGAAGTGACTGTCAGATACGATTTTAGTAGAGCATAACATAAGACACTAAATCGAAATGACTGATCGAATGATAACTTTTGAAGGAGCACATACTGATCAATTTGATCGAACGCTTTCTGAAAGTCCAAATAAATAGTGTCTACTTGACCTTTGACATCCAAAGCTTCAGACACGTATTGTGTAAAACAGGCAAAGTTTGTGAGCACTGGAGTATAAATCCGTGCTGACTACTTGATATTAAATCGCAAAGTTGGGAATAAAAACGCATAAAAAGGATGTGTTCAAATGCCTTGAAAAAGTTGCATAGTAGGGAGATAGGACGATAATTGGAAATATCAAAAGGGTCATCCTTTTCTAGTACAGGACAGATACGTGATAGTTTCCAAACAGATGGAAATTCGGAACACTTTAGAATAAGATTAAGTATTATATGCATCGGCTTTGCGAGTGATAGTAGGAGAAATGAACCAGAATAAATATAATACAGTACTGCCCGAAATAAACAGTACTGAAACGAAGTTGGCGGCGTCTCCATGCGCGCGCCATCATACCCACACTAAATAGTATAGACCTGTTACGTAGACGTTAACCAATTAATTAGTAGTGTCTAATTGTTAAAAACGGTGTTAAGTACAGAGAAGGAAGTTTTTCTAGTGGAGCAATATTTTCGCTCATATGGAATCGGCCGACTTAAGTGTGCAAGTCTGCGATACGTATGTGATTAATTCACACAACAATTTAATAAGTAAACATTCTCCGAGTAATGTCGTAATTTTAAAGCTTGTTGAAAAGTTCAGAAATCTAGTAGTGTATTGTTCCAACGAAAAGGAAACTTGGGCCGGACAATTAACATTAATAATAACCATCAACACGTTTTTGACCAGATCTTAGAACATCCGAAAATCAGCCAGTGAAGGACAACGTTGCAACTTGGTGTAAATAGAATTTCCATACAAAGAATCTTGAAGGGGCTAGGTGCATTTTCGTATGTGATTCAGGTACACCTTCAGTTACATCGCGGTAGAGTGAAATATTGCACCAAAATTCTCGCGTTATATAAAAATCCTAAATTTCTTGAAATGTATGGTTTTTAGACGAAGTACATTTTCATTTGTCGGGCCATATGAATCGGCGCATGAATCAATTTATGGGATTTGCTAGAGTGAATAAGGTTCAAGAAGTATCTTTACATAATGCTAAAGTGGATGTGTGGTATGCAGTTTTGAGATACGGAATCATTAATCCGCAGTTTATCGAAGAGAATGGTACACAAGTCACATCTGATCAACGGCAGTACATACAAATTTTCTACATCGATCTTTCTAAATCTAGATCGATTCTGTCGTGCACCCTATTTGGAAATTTCGAGGCCAAGTTTTTCAGCAGAACGGCGCAACTTGTTATACTACTATCGCAGTTCGTCAATTACTTCAGGAATATTGTCAAACCAAAACCATTTCATGATTTACTGACTTCCCTTATCCTTCACATTCGATAGATCTTACATCATTGAATTAAAGAATGCCATTCGAGCCTTCTTTTCTTTGAGAGAACCCTTATTCAATAACATGACCAATTTGAAACTTCGTTATGAAGTCTATCTTGAATGAGAAAGTGCATATCTAGAACATGTAATAAAGTATAAATAATATGTTAAAAAAATTATAAGTTTAGTACTATTTATTTCGACTCATACTGTAGTATGCGCGCGTCTTCTGATAGTGATATTTTTCCATCGCCACCGAACGTCTTGCTAATGATGAAAGCAATAGAAGTACTCCACAGAAGTCTGATAGTGAAGAATACGGAGATGAAAGTGATGATGATAAAACTCGTGCTATAGGTAACTTTTTACCTCAAAAAATAAACAAATTTTCTGGTATCAAGATTCCATCTCACCAAGTCAAGGAAAGCAGTTGCAACACAACGTTTCACGGAAAAGTCTAGGTCCAACTCGTTTTGAAAATTGAAGGATTGATACCACAGTTTTTTTTTATTTACTTTCGTAAGGTTCTTCTTGAAATTATCCTAAATTGGACAACTGTTGAACGAAGGATTGTTTACGGGAAAAATTGAAAAATAATGACTTTTTTTTGAGTTAAAGAAAATTTTTGGAGTTTTGATACTGATAGGTGTATACAAATCTCATAACGAGAACGTAAAACAACTTTTGAGCAAAAATAATGGAAGGAAAATATTTAGCGCGATGATCAGGCGAAACACATTTCAAGGCATACTTCGTGTTCTAAGGTTTGATAATGCAATGGAAAGACGGAGAGAAAGGAACAGTGACAAAATAGCACCAATAAGAGAATGTTTTGAATAATGAAATACTCATCTGCGCGATTACTTATGTACGGAATTGGTGTATGACGGTGGATGAACGACTAGTAACCTGCAGAGGAAGATATCCTTTTTTGGCAATATATTTCATGAAAGCCTGAAAGGTATGGACTCACATTCTGGGCTATTGGTCATAGTAAATATAACAAGCTATGCATAGAAACTTAAAATGTTTGTTAGAAAACAGGACGATGAAAGAGAAAGGAGTCAAAAGAAATGAGAATTCTGGAAGGAATAATATCTTTTTACTTCCTAAGACCTAGAAAAATACCTGCTACCAAGAAATCTAACAATAGTTAGTACGATCCGCAAAAATAGACCTGAGTTACCAATTTTGCTCCATAGAGTCTAAAAATTGTGAATTGCATTCCATAAAGTTTGGTTTTGGGACGGCATAATGATTATTCTTTTTTGGCAAAAAGAAAAACATAAGCTTGTGTCGTTATTTAGTACTTTACATTATGAGAAATAAGCTGACGACGGTCAAAGAGGGAAACCCGAGTTAATTCTTGACTACAATAAAACGAAAGGCATGACACGAAGATAGTTCTGGTAGTCTTTTACAACATGCTGCCATGAATGCATACATACAACGGAGGTTATCGAAACCTACTGCATGTATCGCATCGAAAAAGAGAAGAAACTCTCTAATCGCACTCAGAAAAGAAGTGGTAGAGCACACGGATCCTAAGAAAGGAGAAGAAGCCTAATCTTCTGCTAGTACGTAGCCTTCGAGAAAGATAGAAAAACAAGAACAATTTCTGCACGGTACTAAAATAATGCGTGTTGTGTTCTCTGTAGTTATCTGCAAAAAAATTATCTAACCAACCTTTTATGTCTGAAGGTTTGCAATATTTACTATTACTGTCATTTATTATTAGTACTTTAGTTTATTTTATGTCTTTTCTAATCTTAAGTGCAATAAATATGATATAAAATAAAGAACATATGGATTCAATGTATTTACACGGTAACTAGCGATTTGCCTATTTTTTCGTAGAGTGAAGCTAAACATATCTTGAACAACTTCGATTTTTTGTAAGGAGACACGATTTTCCAAAGCTTTTACTATCATATCATTTTTCATCTGGAGGATGATTGTATTATCAATATTGCGATGGAGGACGTAACTTAGATAAAGCTGATGTGTGAAAGTTAGAGATAGTCCTGTCTATATCTTGTTATAATCTTAAAAATATAATACCTATAATCTACACGTAAAAATCTTTATTTGTACACATACTTTAACATATTCTGGACAACTTCAGTTTTCCGTAGAAAAAACAAAGTCTCTATATTTCGAACTTTTTTTCTGGCAACTGGTCGATTTGTGCAAGTTCGATTGTACATCCATTGCAATTGTTCACAATCTGTGGCAAAAATGGTTGCTGGTTGAAGAATAAAATCCCGGAAATACTAAACTTTCAAATTGAATTGAATACATTGGCCCAATTATTTTCCAAATGTCTATTTTTACTGGATGACATATAAACGATTCTATCTCTAAATGTAACATTCATAACTATCTACATGTTTATATATATCTATATAGTCGACAGCATATATGAGTGCAAGTACACACAGAAATTAAAAACCTATTTATTGCTATTCCGAACTTCCGGTAATGTTGCTTTCGCATTGTTTGCAGCCGCACGCGAGGTACAAGCTGCAATACTAACGACTATACGTAGGAAGGTGCATGTGTGTTTGTTAGTAGAAATACGACTAAAAAAAAACAGTAGAATGAATTGCTTGTTGTACGAATTCAAATCTATAGCTTTTCATTACCGTTTCCGCTAAAAAGATCAGTGTAATAGATGTTTTAATACAGGTTTTCTTTTTGACTTTGTTGCCTTTTCTATACTTGGTAACTATGTCGTTAGTAGGCATGTTAAGTTCTTCAAAGACTCATTTCTATAAAATCAATATCGCAGTTGAAATATTTTGTTTATTAGAAACTGCATCCCCCCAATTTCCACAATTTTCTTTTGGGAAAGTAATTAAGAGCGCTGCCGCAATTGGAAGCACAATTTGAGAATAGTGTTTACAATTTTAGAAGTGGTTGATGTGGTGACTAATGAATGAGAAATTAATCTATTATAAAATTATTCATATCTAAAATGACTACTAACATTCCAATATATTTCCACTGAGTCCAAAACCCTTCGCAGTTGTTGGTAAGTTAGTATTTGGAAGAGAATTGTAACAAAAGCAACTAAGCTCGAAGATATAGAAGAACTGCAAGGAAATTTGAATATACTTCTCAAATCGTCTATGAATTAAAGCGAATTATCGAAGGATTGTGCCCTGTTAAACAGTCGATATGATAACAATATAACCAAAGTTATAATGTGTGTAATGGTGGTTTAGTGTAGTTGTCTTTTAACCGCTATTACCTGCAGTTGTGTATATACCCTCCTATGCTTCATATTCTTAATAAACAAAATCTTAAAACAAATTTTTCAAGGTGGCCTTAGGTTTATGAGTTGTAGTGTAGAAAATTACACAATTGATATGCCAGAAAAGCTTGCACAGGTAAACTTAACTGATCTAAATTTGATTAAATTAATAATAGATATAAAAATTGATACACAGATATAGTAATTTTGCAATTACATGTATTGTAAAGCGACGGCAAATCTAACTTTGGATGTTTTAAATTTCATAGAGAATAGAACATATCTACGTATTCCAGAAATGGTCTATTTTGCTCATCAGATTTGTTCCTAAAATGTGAGAATCCAAAATTTGATTTGTTCGGAAGAAATTATAATAGTTTCTATAAAAATAGTAACAATGTTTTCCTTTAGGTTTTATTGGAAAAAAAGGTTTATCAAACTAGAATTTTCCACTCAAGTTCATCATGGGATTATACTTTTTATAGAAGCACTTCAAATGTTTTTAGCGGGATGCGTGTTGAATTTAATTTTTTTTCAAATTTTTATATATTTAGATTCGAAGTTTATTTATTTTAAAAACAACATTCGATACTTAGTTCTGAAAATAACTAATAAACTAATAGAATTAGAATTTCTTACGATCCAAATTTTGGTGTTGAAGTGTTTACGAAATTCGTTACTTATATTCCTCTAGTTATAATAATTTGATGCATGAATGCTAAAATTTCATTGAAAGAAGTTGTTGATAGAATCATTAATTTCAGAATTTAATTGTGATAGGAAACGGAAAATGATTTAAAAGGATTTAAAAAGACTTTTGAACTTGCTCATATTGGTAATTAAATTCCATTTGGTGTTCTCAAATTTTGCGCATCCAAATTAAAATTTTCGGAGGTTCAAAATCCGTTTCTACTATTTACCTTTGAGGATGTGAGAGGATTTAAGAGGTGTTATTGTTACAAGTATCTGCACAGAAAGCTTTATAAACAGCCATGGGATCTGCTTCTTACTAGTAAAGATCTATCAAATTGACGGTTGTTACAATCCAGATTTTGGTACTGAACTATTGGCAAACCTCAATATCTTCTCTTTCTGAGATGTTTTTCTTTGGAAACAGGCAGCTGCTAGATTTATACTTCCCAGGAAAGAATTCAAAGAATTGCTGATAAAATCTAATCGAAGCCAGTGTGGATTGAAAAAAGTTTTGCAAAAGTCTAAACCGTAAAAATTAAATTAGTGCTTTTACGCTTTGGGTTTAAATTTGTATTGATTACTGGTGTTTATCTTTGATGATACGAGAAAATTCACAATGTAATTAATGGAAACGTATGCATAGAAAGTTTTAAAAATAACGTGAAGAAATAGTGTCTACTAGACAAAGATCTATCGAATTGGTGATTACTATAATCCAAATTTTAGCATGGAACTTTTTTAAAAACAAATAAATAATTTAATTTATAAACACAAACGCTTTATTCAAAAGAACTTCTGATAAAATTTGATGTATACCCATTCCACAATGGTTTGCGAAATGTTATTTTGTTAAAGATTGTTAGATATTTTAGAAAATCGCAGAGGATATATCAACATATTCATAGCGGTAACTTAAGTGAATTTGGTGTTTTTAATATTCAGGTTGATTCAAAGTTATCTTTGCAGATAAGATAAGATTCAAAAAATAACACTGATGTGATCAATTGCTTACTAAAGAAAGGATCTACCAAATTAGTACTTATTTTAATGTTAAATTTGGGGTGGAATATCTCTCAAACTAAAAGCACAAACGTTTTATTTGAAAGAATTATCGATAAGTCTGTTCTACAATGGTACCGGTAACCAAATTGAATTAATTGGTGTTGGCACTTGATTCAAAATTAATTGTCTTTGAAGATACGAGAACATTGAAAAGGAAATATTGATGTGATTTTCTCTTTAGAGACTAAGGAAAATATTCATCAAATTAGTGCTAGTTATAATCCAAATTTTGATGCTGAATTGTCCATAAATTTTAATATTTTCATTCTCCTAACTTAACAGATCAAACCACGAAAGTTTGTAGTTATATCATTATTTCATCGATGAAGTGAAGACAAGTGCTATATATAAAAGTTAGAAACATACGTATACACAAGCGAGATAGAAATACCTAACATAAGTCGCAGCTACTTAGGCATACGTCATAAGCCATAACCAACTATAGCGTAACTACAAAGTTTCACGATTTTCAGTGTAGATGACATAGCATTTAGCACATCCTATTTAACAAATTTTTCTCCTTAAAGATTCAAAGACCAAAATCGGTTAAATGATCTCAGAAGTGTTTAAGAAACGTAACCATTGCAAACAGAAAATATTTTGGAAACACGTTTGTTATCTTGATATTTTGTGAATTTAATTTTGATGTGGAATAATACTTAACTAGTTTACATCCCTTGTCTTTAAAGTGATGAGAATTTAGGAGGACTGAAGAAATATTACAATAATTTAAAATACTTGCAGGACCTTTATAAAATACTTTCTTCTATTTCTTGTTAGAGGGGACTCCACAAATGGCTGATTTTGATCAAAAAAGGTTTTATTCAAAGCAAGCTTTGTCAAGTGGTGTTCTCAAACTTTATACGGTTCAAAATTGATTTCTGATGTTTATCTTTGAATACGTGAGAAGATTCCAGATGGAAACAGTTGTATGCAAGATTTCAAAAATAACAATGGGATTTACATCTACTACAAGAAAATGTTGATCTATTCACAAACCTTAATATTTTCCTTCTGCCAATATATTTTTTCTCAAAAAAGATAATTGGATTTATAAGCCCAAAAGAACTTTTAGTGAAAACTAGTATATGCGTGTTCTAGAATATTACTATGGTAGAGGTTGAAAAATGTTTTGAAATGACTAAAAAGACAAAATTAATTTGTGGTGTTTATTTTTGAAGGTGTAGGAACACTTAAAGTTTTATTCGAAAGAGTTAAAAAGTTAAAAGTAATTTGACTTATAACCTGAATGGTGTCATCCAAAAGAATCATAGATAAAAGCTGGGTACTTTCACAGTACTTTTGAAAATTTAATTTTGCTGCAGATTGAAACGTATTTTGAAAGTGACTAAAGGTAATTTCCAATCTTGTTTGTTGTTGTTTGGTAACTGTACTGAATTATGTATTTTTAATCTTTAACTGATGCAAATTTGATTCCTGACGTTAATTTAATAATAAAAACAAGAAGAATATCTAGATGCTACTCGTATAAAACACTTTGTAATCCAGATTTTGGTGTTGAACCATTCTCAACTCCTAATACAACTTCTCACCTCTCCCCAAAAAAGTAAATTCTTTCGAATAAGGAAATCTACGTACCATTCGAGCATACACTTGAAGTATCTGGATGTCCAGAACTATCCGTATCACTATCCGGATGAAGAGGTGCCGCGTGTAGTGATAAGTCTCTAGGGCCGGGACTCGGCGATCTGCCCCTCAAAAGCGCCCCATCCGGGGGTCCACCACCGCTTAATATATCCGTTATCATAAAACGCGATCGCGTGGCTGCAGTCTGTGGCATGACCCTGGTATCGTCTTGCACTGTCATGCCAGACACAGCCGCCTTCGGGTTTACCTGGTCTGTTGTTAAATTGAACACCTTGACAGTTGGATCGAACGTCCCCCCGGTTGTGTCCACTACACGAAACGCACAGTGTCTTCGAGATCTTTCGGCTGGCTCCTCAGGATTCCCGTACAGTCCTTGTAAAGCGTTGGATTCCTATTCTAACATTTAGTTGAAGAATCTACACTGCTTCTTCTTGCATAACGCGAAAGAAAAGAAATCTATTCGATTTGCACAATCACCAAGATCACGTGTCGTTTTCCGAAAATTGTCCCGGAAGGGTTAGGAATTGCACTTAAAGAAATAACTGTTTCCCTTGTAAATGCTATATGTGGCTCTGTACAGGCGCGTAAATTCAAACTGAACCCCAATATCTAACCGGTAGATGCGGAACGTACAGAAACAGCCATGTTGTATCCGCCCCACCATCTAAATTCCCCTCCTGCGATCGACCCTAACCAATACGATCGCCGCTAACGTAAACACCGCGCCAATGGAAGATGACCGAAACTAGAGAAAGGCGTCCGTACTTCCTCAACGCTCTCGTTTAAGAGATGGGACGGCTTTACCGGCGCTAGAACACAGATTTTATTATTTTATGCGGTCCCCTCGTACCCCTTTCGCGTCCCCGCCGTCACTGCCCCTGTAGCTTGGTACCGGCGGCGTTATTAAGTGCTTCTTTCTCTTTTGGCCTTCCCTTTATAATCGGAAAAGCTCTGTATCGGGTGTTAAACGTGCTCACGCAGCGGCGCGGGCGTCGGGGGGAGGCTGGCAGGGGGTGATACGGCGAGGGGATAAATTGGAAACTTATGAAAAATAAAGAAAAATAAGCGAGATGAGGATATTACGTGCGGAGTGTTATAATCTCTACGAGTTGGAAGTGCAGTTAATATGAGATTTTGCAACCGCGCCCAATTCATTAGGTTTTAATTTAAATTGAGCTTGAAATCGCGCATCTTTATTTGTAATTGCTTGCTAAGAACATATTCTTAAAAGTGAGTACGTCAATAAAATGAATTTAGAAATCGTCTTACTAGAACACACATTCTTTTGGTGGAAATTTCTTTTAATCTTTTTGAGACACCAAAAAGATGATATAAACGGTATGCGCCATTAATATTTTTTTGCCGAAGAATATTGCCATATACACAGGTGTTAGGGAAATTGTTAAGAATTGGGGCACATCCTATTTGTGAAGTGAAGGGCAGAGGGTACTTTGTAATCCTTATTACATTGAAGCGTTGAGCATTGATATTGATGTTCCCCAAGACTCAGTTCCGAGACTAACTTTATACTGTACCGTTACCCTCAAACCTCTAAGCTAAAATGCGGAATTATAAAAAGGCCAACTACATTTATTTATATAGAGAACTTCTGAAGATTGATTGGTCATTTCTTTAATTACAAAATAATATTAATGAAGCTTACGTACACTTCTATGATAAAATCTATAAATGTAAGTCTAGAAACTATGCAATATGGTTTACTCGAGAACATATCAATAACATTAAATTAAAGAACCACTATCACCAAAATACAAAAAAATTAATAACATTGTGTACTTAAACAAATATAGAGAGCTGCGTAGAACAATAAAATATAAGTTGTCTGTACTATATAAAAATTACGTGCTCAATGTACAAAATAATAAATACTAAAAACGATCTTAAGCAATTTTGATTTGAACTTTGGTTTCGATTATGTATATATATATACATATATATATATATATAAACATAAACATATATATATGTTTATGTTTATCTGTCTTGATATATATGTATATATGTCCTGCTCTGAGGCGAATTAGCCCTTCTAACTCCACTTTCTGCATATTGGCTGTATATTCGCTGGTATTGTTTTATTATATGTATTGCTAGTTGTACAGTTAATAAATTTCTATTATTATTAAGTATTATTATAAATATACATCATTTATTAAAAAAGGTACAGAAGCATCGATGAATTTGTAAATTTTGGTAGAACTTGTTTCTAGGTGCCCGTGTGTTCTCGTACCTTGTCGCTATCTAAGCACCCTGGCACTTTCCGTGATTGTTGCTACTATAAGAAATACGATTTTTGGTCGAAATAACATTTGTTTATTCTTTATTCGACTTTTTACACATAATGAATATATTTCTTTTTCTTTTTGACTTTCTTCAGGTATGTGCATTTGTATTTTGCCATGTATAGTGGCACTAATTTATTTGGGATTTGCCATTAAATTAAATTCATTTTTCTAAAAAGACAACGTCCAATTTACTTCTTTTTATTTCACACAGGTATAAAAAATATCACAATTTAATAAACAAAAATATATTACTAAGGTATGTCCAAACAACGCCAGGCTCCTAACACCGCCATACGCCATTTTCTCAAGTTCAAGTAATATAATAAAAACGTAGTGCACTGTAGCTTTACAGGTTCATGTAACGGAAAACAATGCTAACATTGTTTATTTTTACAAGATAAAATGTCGTTAAGCATTGTGTTGCTTCAACGGTTACAGAATATATTGAAGTGAATGCTTTGTTGCATGATATTTTCCAAATTACTACTTTCACAGGTCGATTTGATGTTATTAACTTAGTCTCTAGTAAGTGTACATTACATTTATGTAATATGTTTAATCAAAACAATTCATATTTTTTCCAAATCGATGATAATTGATTATAGGTTATTTGCCCCTAGTAACAACAATGAGAAATATTTTGGTGGCGTTATTAGGAACATAATTTAAAAGCATTGCACATTAGATATCACTTTACTTTGCTTGTCAAGTAACGCCACCCATGAATTGCCGCCATTGGGCAAATGTGTGTTTAGAAGTTTTGAACACTACTGGGACGAAAAAGTCTTAAATTATTGGACACAATTTCCAGAAAGGAGAAAGAAAGATATGAGCTCATAGAGAAAAAGAAGAAGGATCAAAATGTAAAGATCCAAAACCTAAATGATTTTTTCCTAGTTCTAATATTAAGACACCAAGTGCAAAAAGGCGCAAAGCATTGAATTCTACAGCACAAGTGGTCGTAAAGGATTTATTTTCTCCATTCACTTCTGGCTATATAAATACTAATAAAGATAAAAAGAAGGCTACACCGAATTTATTTTCTGCTTGTACTTCCGGTAAAATAAGTTTAAATAAAAATAAAAGTAAAGCCGATAATAAAGGAGAAGGCTGGTTTTGTTTTGTTAGCCAAGAAGATCGAATGCTTGATATGCGTCTGTGTGTCATGTGCAACCGTTACGTTCATGAGGAATGCATAGCACTAACTAAGTTGGATAGGATCTCATTTGTTTGTTTGAACTGTCAAATGTAAACATAAACATAAATAAATAATAAATGTTTTTGTTGTAAATTATTTAATGTATGTCTCAATAAAAATTACAGTTGCCGTTATTTATCGCAGGGATATCCTAATAGCGCTAATTGCAGGTTAGTTTATATTTTTTTCTATTATAATTTGGAATGTCAGTAAATCAGAAATTATTACTTATTTTGTCTTCCTAAATGTTCATAGACAAGAGTCTAAAAATTTTAGAGTGTTTTAAAAGGTACTTAGGAAATTAAAGTTAATTTACTCTCAATTATTTATCGAAAATGTCCCTTTTTGCGGATCAGACAAATTCAAGTAGACGGATTAGATAAAGAGCAGTCTTTCGGAATGTTTATCATGACCGACATAAAATATGAAAATGGATGAGACGGGCATTTTCGTATAAACAAAAACTTAGTTTGTACGTAGCTTTCGTATAGCAAGCAGCGAATAGTGAAGAATTTGTGCAAAGTGTTTAGCGAATAACTTTAAATTAATATTTGCAAGAAAAGAATTATCTACGGAAACACGTGCCCAAATAGTGGCATATCACAACAATGGTAAAAGTAGAGAAATTGTTAAAGTACTGAAATTTATTGCTGAACTATGAATTATTATGTTAAAAATTATGTATCCAATAAACGCGGAATTGTAATCACGATCAAACGAAATAGACGACAAACAGCGCCAAAAATTGTTGCCGAAGAGAATATTTTGCACCCAAAACAAGTTAGCGTCATCACGATGAAAAAGCGTTTGCGCCAAGCCGGTTTGTGTGGAAGATTTGCTATGCAAAAATCGCTATTACACAAAGCAAACAAAGCTAAACAATTAGCATAGGCAAAATAACACAAAGACCGGAAGATTGGAAAAAATTGCTTTGTACCGACGAATTTAAGTATCTCAACTGTTCTTCAAACAGAAGAACATTTGGCCGTGTACCACCAACAATAAAACATCGAGGAGGATCAGTCATGATTTTCGGTTATTTTGACGGTAGCTCTGTGGGCGATTTGTATAAAATGGATTGGAAAGGAAAGATGAAGTGGCACCTGGAGTACGATTAATCTGTAGAAAAGTTTAACTATAAAGTTTTCTAACTATTAAACAATAATCAACAGAACCATTATTGTCATAATTTGCTTAAACGGTCCTCGCTGCCCCGGTCTTCCCTACAGTTTATACCGATAGAGCGAAAATTATGAGCTAAGTAAACACTACCGTAAAAAGTTTAGAAAAAATAAATGTTTCAAATTCATTGAAATATACCAAAAACGTATTTAGACGTAACTTCTCTAAACACTAATATTCCAACAGAATTTGCGATCTAGCGTATTGAAGGCACCGACAGCGCGAAAATTATATTGATAAAAGTATGCCATGGAATTTGAAAATGTATGTCGTAGCTTATTTAATTTTTTTTATATAATTCTAACAGCTTAAGTATCACACCTTCATTAATATTTGTACGTAACTCCGAAAAGTGTATTTTAAATAGTGATGAAGTAAAAGCGATTTACATGTTTGAATAACATAATAAAAAAACAAGTAGACGCCTTATCATGCTTTCAAAAATATTTTGTAGCATTTGTGGCGTTATGTTTGCGTATTCTTGAATTACCTTTGTTGCAGATCTTGCAAATGAAGTACCGGGGTTTTGAAAATAATTTTTTTCCAGTAAGAGAATACAAAATAGTTGATAATAGTCAAACCTGGTGACCTCGGACGAAAGTCAGCTTGCGTGTGGAAAGCTATTAACCGATCATCGAAAAACTCACGGAAAAAAGATATAGTTTCTCATGTCGTATATGGAATTGAAAAAAATCGGCTGAATTATTTTTCTGTGAGACACTGCAATCCAAACACCAATTTTTTGACTGTGTAATGGAGATTTGAAAAAAAATGCGGCATATCTCCGCTACACATTCGCATATTTGGAGAATTGACGTACCTCGAAGGAAGAAACCATACCTCATCAGAAAAAGTGTTAAGTTTAGCAGGTCATTATTCATTAAATTATTGACGAACCATTAGCAGAACGCAAGACGTCTGGGGCGGTCTGTTGGCAAAAGTGCTTCATATGATTGCATCTTATATGGATGCAAGTTTAATTTCTTCTCTTCGGCATGTTTCATAAAAAACTTCAATTTCTTGAGCTAGAAGTTTGTATAGGGTCTTGTTCCATACGATGTTGAACATTAATAATAAATCCTTCTGTACGAATAGTTGGCCTACCAGCATCTTCCTCGTAACTTTTTAAGTTTCACGAAATACATCGACAATAGGAGCACAGGTTGTTATGTGGTGGCCATTCCGAAGTCCAAGACTCAATCCAATCGAGCATTTGTCTGAGGAAGTCGACCGATAGGTTTAAAAATCTGCCACAAACTCGATAACAGTACTTTGGACGCAACTACAAGTTACGTGGAGGAAAATAGATCTGCTAACACTGGCAAAGCTGCTGGCGAGAATCATGAAAGATTGTGCGTGGCAGTAATAAAAACGAAAGGCGGACACATTGACGAATTGCACATTTAAGTTAGTTTATGACTGTTTTTGTTAGCAAATTGATAAGTACATTGTTTTTATAACTGTTACAGTTCTTTGTCTAAGAACGGAATTTCGGTGTATTTTACGATTAGTTTTTGATTTGGTTTTGTAACATTTTAAGGGTGGGTAAGCATTTATGACCGGTAGTGTACATCGATAGGTTTAATGTAACTTTCTTGCGGGCTTGAAAAAAAAACTAAATCCATACAAGGGCCACAGTTGCCAAAGTAACGTGTCATTGACTTTGCCACGTATCGCTGCCGATCTCTGAGTTAGTGCGCTGTGTTTTGTTTTTTAAACTACTTCATTTGGTTACGACATTAATTAGTCCCTATAAACATTTAAACGCTACTAAATCCGAAAATTCAACATTAATTACTACGAACATCTAACCACGATACAAGCCGTCGAAAATAATAATTTCCCCAAAAAATTATCGCTCGCTAATCTCGAACAGCGACCGACAAAACGTGTCGCACCTACACTCTAGTCTCCAGAACTGGCAGCGCTAATTAACAATTTAAATTAAAATGTGGGTGGGTGAAATACTTTTCGGTGTTCTTTAACTGAATATATATACGCGTACGAAAGCCTATAGGTAAAGATAACGTGGTCGTTGGCGTACAGTTGAGTAATTAGGAGCGTTTTGTAGATAAGGGAGACCGTTGGCTTGTGTTTTTTTTTTTAGTTTTCGTTCTGTTTTAGGAAGTCTGACGAGATACATAAATTAAACCGGGCTAATTGGTGAAAAAAAGGTGGTTTTGTATCAGTTTTAGATTAGGTTTATTTGGGTGTGTAGTTAGGAGTGACGTAATAGGCTTGAGTTTTGTTGTGAAAAGGTTTTAAAGTGTGTTATACTATTTCGGGGACACTTAATTGGTGAAATTATTTTTATACATATTTAAATTATTTTTTGAATAGTTTAATACTTCACTATATGTTAATGGACTACCCCTATACTTTGGATGTCCTTTTTGACTAAATATAACTTTTCCCTAATTACAGCAATAATACAAACAACCAAACAATAAACTACACAGCAAATTCTTTCGACGACAAAGTCCCTCCCTACTTAATAACGGAAATCTGGGGAAATCCAGGACACATAAAATGAATAAGCGGCTAATATCGTTTCTGCAAGCGCATTTGATATACCGCTTTTTATTTAACGAACATGTACAGTTACTCACAAAAGTCTATATACACCAGTAAAATCGCAAGATAATCACTACCAAAAAGATTTTAAGTATATTAATAATTGAAATACAAATTATAAGGTAAAGCTAAAAATATATAAAGTTAGGTGATTTCAAGGTTAAAACTATATACATAAAACCTAGACTTTCTGAAATAGTCCAGATATTTATAGAAGTAACAAGGTACGTAAAGTAATTTTCCTAACTATCAAGATGAAACGAAGAAGGGAAATTTCGAATAGCATCAAACAGTTAGTCGTTAAATTAAAAAACGAAGGGAAATCATTAACGGAAATTTTGAAAATTATTGCTAGACCCCGATCATCTGTATAAACAGTGTTACGCAATTATAATCGAACCTATACATTTGAAAATAAATCGCGCAGTGGTCGTCTATCCTTGCTTATCCCGAGGGGCAAACGGTATGTCCTAAATGAGATCAAAGAAAATCCGAAAAGTGGTGTAGTGAAAGTAGCTCAAAATATCGAATGAGAGTTGGGAAAGGCTGTGCATGCACAGTATATTTGTAGAGTTTTGCGAAAATCTGGTTATAACGGGAATAGCGCTAGATGTAAACCATATAGAAGTAAACAAAGGTTAACCTATTCCAAGTTGTTAAAGTTTTCCGGTAACCTATTGTTGAGTTTAAAAAAGAAAATGTGCAACCTACAGTTAAACATGGTAACCAGTCGGTTTTACTTTGCTGTTGTATGTCGGCGGCTGGGGTAAAAAATATTCAATTTATTGATGGGATTATGGGCAAACATAAATGTGTTAATATTTTAAAGGTCAAAATTTGATTCAAGATGTTACAAAATTAGAGTTTGGTGAGGGATGGATATTCCAATAAGCCAATTGTTATGAACTCTAACAATGCAATCAACAAGAATGCTTTAGCTTTTTATATTTTTATATTTATGTATGTATATATATCTTTCAGATCAATATTTTTTAATGTGTTATTTGTTAATTTTGTTATATTATTATATTGTACATGTATGTATGTATTGTCTTATGAATCTATTTCTATCTATATATGTATATGCCAACAAAAATACGTTATTAGAAAAGAATTTACTTAAAATAATATACTATATTAGCGCGCCGAAGCTCCAGAAATTAGCTCAGCATACACGCAGCAAGCCGAGTACGTAAAGCAGGTACCATAACAACGATCATATATCGAAGCCCACAATAGTACGACTGCCGGCCTGCGGCTGCTCACTCAGCGACTGCGCCGGACTTGGCGCATGCTCGGGCTCGGGATATTTCGTACGGCCAATGTATAGATATTCTTTTTAGCACGATCGGCGGTTTATGATTTTCTCCCTATAGTAAGGGGGCTGTAGCAAAAGAGCAAGCAAAGTATAGTCTACGGAAGTATATATAAGCATACAGAAACAAAGCAAAGTCTACGGATAAATATTAAACGCACATTGATGCGTAGCGAAGCCTACAAAAGCGTAGGTATAGCAGATAAATCATAATACAAAAGATATAGGGATGAACCGGGTAGTCAAGAGTTGGATCGTATTTACGATAGACGTTGAGCGACTATTTCTAGCCAATCACCCTACTGAGTCTTCCAACTCCTAATATAAACAAACATATAAGTGTGCAAAGCCTGTAGCAAACATTTAAGGAATTTTATTTAATGCATCAAAACATTAAAAATTAAAATTTAGATTACATATACATATACATATACATATACATATACATATACATATACATATACATATACATATACATATACATATACATATACATATACATATACATATACATATACATATACATATACATATACATATACATATACATATACATATACATATACATATACATATACATATATATATACATATACATATACATATACATATACATACATATACATATACATATACATATACATATACATATACATATACATATACATATACATATACATATACATATACATATACATATACATATACATATACATATACATATACATATACATATACATATACATATACATATACATATACATATACATATACATATACATATACATATACATATACATATACATATACATATACATATACATATACATATACATATACATATACACATACAGATACATATACATATACATATACAACATATACATATACATATTATTAGACACTATGAAATCAACTTACGAATGTTTTAACTTCCGACCACCTCGTGGAACGTAATATGTTAGTTTTAAGTAAGTTGAAGTCACCTGCATTTGAGTAAGGTCGTTAAATAGAACGGTTTTCTCGTCAAATGGGTATTATATAAAAAGAAATATTCGTTAAAAAGCATTGGAGTAGTTTTGCGCCACCTAAAATAGTCACCATAAACAACTAATCACAATATAGTCATTATATACAAGGTCATATTAAAAAGCAAATGTTATCAACTCTGGCAGATTTATGTCAATATTGAAGCTTCATAGAAAGAAAAACTCTATAAATAGACAATCTCTTTAATTTTTCCCCCAACGTTTGAAATGTTCTGTAATGATATGAAATATTGTCTACTAATTATCAATGAATTTTTCTAAGTTTTACTGGGTTACCTAATTTTTAGCACAGATATTCAATCAGTACAGGTTTCTTTCAAACAGATATTAGATTACAGATATCTACTTTGGGTATTTTTTATTAACTTATTATTCACAAATTTTCTTGTTTAAAAAAAAGAGGAGTCCCTTCAACAACACTTGCAGAAGAGACGTAAACTTTACTATTGTTTATTACGTAAAATATTTTAACGAAAAGCGATATATATATATATATATATATGTAAACATATTTTTATATAAATAAATATTTCCAAATTTCGTTCTTAAAAGACGTTTAATATACTGCACTCAAACATTTCAATCATATTGGATAAATATGCATTATTACGAAATTATACTTATAATCTT
This sequence comes from Trypoxylus dichotomus, assembly GCA_023509865.1. NCBI lineage: Eukaryota > Metazoa > Arthropoda > Insecta > Coleoptera > Scarabaeidae > Trypoxylus > Trypoxylus dichotomus. The sequence goes on from CM042081.1 coordinate 30,160,049, forward strand.
CAAAATTTCTGGTACGACGGAAGGATGGCACGACCGGCAGCATCTACTTATATAATTTTACTCATATCAGGTATGTGTCTACTGTGTGGCCTACTATATAGGCAAACAAATGTGTTACTATGGATATAGACAAATATCGTGTCAAAGTCACACATGTTGACATCGTCTCTCCTGAGAATAATCAGTTATTTTCTCATACGACTTTTTAATTTACAAAGATCTTCGAATATATCTAGTCATAAAGTGTATAAGATGATACTACAAATAAAGTCAGGAAGTTCCGGGCACATTTATTGGAAGACACCAAAAAGGCGAGAAATCACGTGCGAGTACGATTTCAAAGATTAAAGACGTCGAATATTCTTAAGTTCTTCAAAATTATTTGTATGTATTGCTCTGATTTTTGTTTCGCAAACTAATTAGAATTGCCTTAGATTTTCTGTAAAAAAACATATTTTTTGTAAAAAAGCGGTATATATTTATGAATTTGTTAATATATTTATCTTTTCAACTTTACACTTGGTTATCTTAATTTGAAAACTTTATCATTTAATTTAAAAACAAATAGATCAAAATTTTAAATCAAAGAACCCATTTTAAAAAATTAAGGAGCCTTAGATTTTCCACCACAGTTCTACCGAAACTATGTTTATCACGTTTCTTTTTCTCACTTCATTTTCTACATTTGTGTATAGGCAATAAAATAATTCACGTGTATAGGTTGCCATAACGTAAACCAGTATAGTTTTTATCAGCAATTAAACAAAAAACATCTTAATACGGTTTCGTTTTATCTCCCCCGACATATCTTATCCGCTATACGCTACCAAATAAATAATTATCTTCCCAAAAAGCCCCATTGTGTACGAGAACAATGCGGCCTTTTCCTATAAAGCCGTGCACACTTTCACCCTAAGTGTATCAGATATATACACGATATAAAACGACGATCATTAGCAAGTGGTTCTCGGTCTAAAGCGTCGAGTGCCTATTCTAGAGCGCCGTTCTTGACGTGAAATAAAAGGCAAATTTTGTGAGAATGGTTTAGGTTGCATGTCGTACGGGTGGTGCCGGGAAAGTTAATCGAAAAACGAGTTACTTTAGTGATTATAGCGACGGTTTCATACTATTAAGAAAAACATAAGAAATAAATGACTTTGTTTAGGGGATCTGGTTACTCCGAAATTTCTCACCAAAAAAATATTCCTATGTTATCACCAAACTTCCTCCGTGTTTTACATACACCGCCACTCATAATAGAATGGACACTTTAAATTTTAACAAAGTATTTTAAAAAGAAGTACTTTTATTCATGTAATAATACTATGTATAAGCATGTACACAATTTACTAATTAAAGAATTAAATTGATAAATAAGGAAACTGGAATGGAATATTTTAAGTAATATACGGGTAGAAATAGTATGACAGTATAAATGAATCCCGAATTCTAAGAATTGACTGAATTCCTGCAAGGATGGCATTTATCCCATAAAGTATGTATAAACTATATTAACAATTAGTTTAGTTTATTATTAGATACCTTTACGTGCAGCTCGATATTGTTATTTCTTTCTGTGAGTAAATAATTTAATTCCTGTGTAAAAATACTTCCTGGGAAACCGCTGGAAATGTTGAAACACGATCTGCAATATTAACGCCACAGCAATAATGTACGGAATATTTCCGGGAGATGTATTGTAAAAGCATCCACGGTAAATTTAACAGTTCGCCGCTTCGAACAAACTGGTACACTTGCTAGCAAAAATCGTTGATGACGTCCCCGAGCAACATCCAGGGGCGACGATGAACGCATAAAATTGCTTAGTAAGAGAAATGGACTGAAATTACGGCGGAAATAAATCGGACTAGAAACAGGAAGATATCCGTTAGCACAGTGAAGCCTCGTTTAAAAGAAGCAAACCTCCGCAGCCGTATTGCTATATAAACAGCGTTACTACATCGTGGGAATAAACATAAAATGTTTTCAGTGGGCTAACACTCACAAATACTGGACAATAGAACAATGACGAAACGTACTATGGACCGATGAGTCCTAATATGAAGTATTTGGTCAAAACCGCAGAACATATGTCAGGTGTTCAAAAGACGAGAAAATGCTGCCTGAGTGCAGTACACCAACAACAAGGAAAGGTAGTGAAGGTCATGGTTCCATTCTTGTATGGGGTTGTTTTTTATTAAGTGAAACAAGGGACCTCGTGAAAATTGAGGAGTAAGGAGAATTGTTGCGAGATATTAAATGCTCTACCATCCGGGCTGAGCTTAATTGGCAACAATTTTGAGTTAATGCACGATAACGATTTGGTTTGGTACTCCCTTTGAACAGTCCAACAGTAGTCGACTCTCATATGAGGATCCGATCTTCCTCGGTACCAAGTTTCAATGGTTTTAAAACCTTGATAAAATCTCAAACGTTTGTTCATCGTTCACAGCACCTAAATTTTTGGAAAACTTATCAATATGACTATGAAGGAAGTGGTGCTATGTGCTGAATGAAGTCCAGACCTCTTTCACAACTACGTCCGTACAGTTGATGAAATTCGGATCTGTCATTACAGTTCTAATTTGAGGTCCATTAAATACCCCAGCTTTAAATTTTTGCCAACTTACTCATGGAAACTATTGACATATACTTGAAACAGTCCCTTGGAAATCCAAAGCTTTAATTTTAACAAGAAATGCCATAGAAAAAAAACGTGATTCGATAGAGAACAATTGGTTTCATATTTGGTATTAGTGCACCTATATTTGTTAAAAACAAGTGCCAGATCTTAGCAGAAAAAAATGTTTATTTATTGGCCAGTCTAATTTTTCTTGACGATTCTTATGTTTCTGCCCCCAACCCCAACGCCCATTGCAAAACTAAAACTGTTACAGATACAATATTTACTGATGCTATATTTTGGAGGGCAATTTACATTATATAACACAATGCACAGTTGTTACACTGAAACTTTTCAATTTATACATATGTACATGACGTATTTGGGAGCTCTATTTATTCTTTTTCTACGGTGTGAGATTTCTAAGTTTATTGGATTTTTAAAGAACACTGTCAATTTGTAGTAGGATTTGAATGCGATGATAGACATTAAACTGATATACGAGGAACATATGAAGTACACTATTAATAAATGTACTAAACATTTCACTGTTAAGCAAGTGCAGACTACTGACTAATTTAATATTATATAACTTGATTAATAACGGCACTGATTGTCTTTCTATGATTTTTGCATGTTCTCTCACGTTACATTTATAACGATGTTTTGTTTGGTTCGTTGTTGGGTATTCATTAGTCTTGTTTCTGTTGGTAGTTTCAATGAACGACCTATTTTTTGGATATATTGAAAATTCAAAGAGTTTTAAAAGAAAAATTATAGAAAAACTTATTTAATTAGCTTTAATTAAACTCCCATTATGTCTTTCTCTTTGCCTCTCTTTACAGAATTCTGCTTCTACGAGACAAATAGGGTTTATTAACATTTTTGCATGTATATACTTCTAATTTAATTTGCTCTTTATTACACGATATTTTAGATACATCCTGTTATTGCAGGTGCATTATATTTTCTAATAATAGTGAAGTTTAAGAAATAAATCCTTTGATATCTACTAGAAAGTGCTCATAAATATTTTTAGTATCACAATTCAAAAATATATGAAAACAAATAAATTGTTTTGTATCCTCGAGCATTACTAATAACATATTGAGACTAAAGATCACTTCGGTGTTAGGTATCTTCACTTCTAGCATTCTACCTGTCGCGTACAATTAACTACCGATTTTAGTAATCGTGTAAATTACCCCCTCCTTTTGCCGTTCCCATTTAATTCGTCATAAAAAGCCACCCTCTTACTGATAATGGTCCTATAATCGCAAGAGACATGTAGCGCTAATGTCGGTTCGACTACGAAGGGGTATACGTTGGTGCACGACTGTGACACGTAGGCTCGGGGTCCTAATCAGATTACAATAACCACTACGCCACTTACTCACGACGTGCAGTAGTTTCAACGAAAGGAAACAGATGGTGTTACTGCAACAATTAAGTTGAAATTAAGCTCTCTTTTATGTGCGTCAGGCTTCAGTGAGCACCTCATCAACAACGCTGCTGTACGTAGGTATAACGTACATACGTGCGTGTATGTGTATACAGCATGAATTCATATAGGAACAGGCCACACATATAAAAGGCGATTTAGATTGTTATTAATAATAATATTTATTTCAGTAGCAGTGTATGAAGGAGTAAAAGAAACAGTCATATGTATATGTAAAAATTCACAAATATTATATCAATTAAAAGGTGTTTTTCTAATATACGATGGGAATGTAATGCGTGATAGTAAAGTGCAAAAATGGGTGAGATTGCTATGCTATCGAAATAACATCCAAAATTCACGAAGCCACCACATCTGAACATTTGATTTTTGATTTCGATTATATATATATATATATATATATATATATATATATATATATATATATATATCTTTTTTGTTATATATATTGTAATGATATGAAATATTGTCTATTGATTGTCAATGAATTTTTCAAAATTTTACTAGTTTACGTATTCCAGATATTTTCTCGTCACTGTTTGGTGTATTTCTTATTATGGTTGATGTTAGAAGTTGGAAGCCAAGTATCGTTAGTACTCCCTTCAACAACACTTGCAGAGGAAACGCAAACTTTACTATCGTACATATCGCTCTTCGGACACATATTTTTTTATATAAATAAATACTTCAAAATTTCATCCTTAAAAGACGTTTAATATACTGTACTCATACATTTCAATCACATTGTATAAATATACATTATTACAAAATTATATTTGTAGCTTTCAAAATTTCTCGTACGACGGAAGGATGGCACGACTGGCAGCATTTACCTTTATAATGTCACTCATATCAAGTATGTGTGTACTGTGTGGCCTACCATATAGGCAAACAAATGCATTGCTATCGATATAAAAACAAAAAAGGAACAAAAACATCGTGTCAAAGTCACACATGTTGTCATCGTTTCTCTTGAATAATTAGTTATTTTCTCATATAACTCTATAATTTTACAAAGATCTCCGTTTATATACGTTCATAAAGTGTATCAGCTGATACTACAATTAAAATCTGGAAGTTCCGGACACATATTTTGAAAGCCGAGGACCAGTCCATCTTAAGGACGAGAAACCACGTGCGAGTGAATACGATTTCAAAGATTAAAGACGTCAAAATTATTTGTATCATTTTTGTTTCGCCATGTGGACACAAAAACTTTCCCTCAATGTACAAAGAGTTCTTAGAAAATTCAATGCTTCAGGAGATGAAAATATCCAAGATGCGTATCTGTTTGGACTAATATCTACGCATCCCCTTGGGATGAAAGAACATTGTGGACATGGTAGAACAAATTAAATAAAAACTTCGCTGTTAATTGATTATAGAAGTAGCAGACAATTATGTAGCTTAGGGAACTTGGAGATCACATGTGCAGAAAAACACCATATTGGGCGAAATAAATTTTTGAAAATTGGAAATTTTCCATTCTAGAGTTAGAGAAAAGATTGAAGACAAAAATTGTTTATAGACAAGAAAAAGAAGTTAAATTTATCAACATTCTTTATGTATTTTCTTCGACAGGTGAACATATTTGGGATTAATAATAGATAGTAGGTATTGGCTAATTGTGTAACCCACCTGGAGTTGCAGTGATGAAATTAACTTTAAAAACTAACATTGATATTTCTATAATTCTTCTTCTTTTTCACAGGTTTTGTCTGTTATACCCATCATTTATTTGGTCTGCTTACACTTCTTCCTCCTGAACTTCTATAAAATCTCGCTCTGGCTGGCAACCTCGTCATTTACATCCATGCTACGTGTTGCTTCCACTTATTTTTGTTTTCTTTTTTTCTCTCATTTGTGTCGAAAATGTTTAGTTCTGTTCTTATATCTCCATTTCTTATACTATCAGAACTTGCACAACCTTTCACTCTTCTCAAAAATTTCATCTCTTGTGCATGTATCATGCTGTCTTGTTTTTTCGTTGTTCTCTATGTTTCACTACCGTATAAGAGGGTTGGCACTGCTACCGTCTTGTAAAAATTTATTTGTGTATCCTTTCTTGTTTAGTTTTCTAACGTTCTACTAATTGTTCCATAGATATGTGTGAATTTATTTAGTTTTTCTTCTGTCTTTGTTTTGATCATAAGATACATCGCAGCCTAAATACTTAGTGTTTCACCTGCTCTAGTACAGTATCGTGGCTATTTTTGTCGTAATTGGATATTTATTCATTCTTCCATTCCTTTATAATAGCATCAATACATATACTAAATAATGTTGGCGACATACACCGGCCTTGTCCAATTCCTTTGTTTGTTAGTATTTTCCTAGTTAATCTTCCGCCTATATCTATCACAATTTGGCTGTTTGTGTATTTTTGCCTTTTATAATTTATCGTGTCCCGGTTCAATTCCAGAAACAGTTGGTTTATTATACAATGATACACGTTATTACAAAATTAATCCCAGTTCTCATTTTGAGGTACTTACAATTAGTTGTTCAGCGATATTTCCCTCTATTTGGACACAGTAAATTCAGTATAAATTCAACAGATATACCATATAAAATTAACTACGTTTTCCTGTCAAAATTTCTACAGTAATTATTGGAAAATATTAAAAAAATGCAACCTACACCTTCTTCATTAATCAAATTATTCCCACCACACAATTACCATAAAATATACAGCACAACACATGCATAATAAACATCATCTACCATGTGAGGAGGAGAAGGTAACCAAACTTACTAACGACCGTAAATCTTAACGGGTTCACAGTAGAGGAGGACGAAAGCAACACCGCGCAACAATAACAAATGTAAGATGACGCGACTACCCGTCCAGCCGTGTGTAAAATGCAGACATTTAACGTAGCCTGACTTTGCATTGTCTTAAGGAGCAGGCCGTGCTCAAGAACCGGGGCTGAGAGAACTTAGCGGTCGGCAGTAAATTAGAATCTAAGTACCCGACCGGAGAGAGTACTCTGTAGAACTTATTCGTTTAGACGTCATGGAGACGTTTCACTTTGGCGCATGAAATTGTTTCTTGCGTACGCTCGCGTTGTGCATGTATGTACATAAGCGAACATGAGAGTGTATTTGTTACCGTTGTTCGGTTACCGTAACACGAGTTAACTCTTTCCGGCCATCTTGCATCCCATTAGATATGATTTAAGGGGAAAACTTGGACGACGACTTCGTTAAGAAGGATGTAAATTATGTGCTTACCAAGCGCTATATTGTCTGTAAGCAATCGTCGCGCATGCATCGATTAAGCTCGTTACTATAGCAACTGCTAGTAGCGTAGAAGCTTCTTTTTTTTTAAGGAGAGAAAATGGACCTGCTACAATCGGAGGTTTAGTAAAAGAAAACTACAGTATTAATGAATTGCTATGCGAAGCAGCGATACGTCATGTAGCAGCCCAGAAAAAGCTCCTTGTAACTGAAAACGAAACGTCGATAGACCGGTGCAATTACGATTTGGTTTCTTGTAATTAAAAAAAAAAAAACAACGACCGCAGAAATCTACAACATATACTTTAGTACTAAACTTAAAAAGTCTTTTAGGATAGTTTCTCGAAGGTTGGACAAGAACAGCAGTGAATGTCAATAAGCTTTGTCTTGAGGACTTCCAATTCAGAAGGACACCCAACAGTGCCCAGACAATTTTGAAGTATTCTCCACGAAGATTAATGCACTTTCGCATGCTCTAGAATAAACTCTGGAAACAATTGTTCCACTCGTTTGTTAGTATAGGTAAAGGTCAAGGTAAAGAAATCGTTAGGACATAGACCCAGACTGTAAGAAGGATAGTCTAACAGCTCGACGTTATGTTGCGTTAAAAAATCAATTGTCTTGTGTGCTGTATGCGAACTTGCTTTGTCTTGGTGGCGGATGATTTATTGTTCGGAGTTAGTTTCTTGAAGCTCAGCGATGGTTTGCGGCAACCAAACGGTTGTATACCAATATACCTTTGATCTTGTAGAGGAATTGTAGCTGCACGACCTGCTTTAAAGGCAAATCCTGCAACGATCTATTTGGAGACACTCCGAGAACGAATGAGTTTTGCTGGCTTTTGTTCACATTGGAACACCCAAATAGACGACTGGCGTTTACCTTTTTAGCTCACATGACCAAATCCAAGATTCGTCACCACTAACCAAGTTGTATACGTTTTCAGAGTTTCCGGCATTCAAATAGTCTAGAGTTCTTGACGCCTATTCATCCCAACGGGAAACTAATGCTTTGGACACAATTCTTCTCACGTACTGTGAAATTGAACTTTTTTCGGAGAGCGTCGTACTCTAAATTTCAATCGCGATAAGATTCTCCACGTAAGTTTCAGGAACCTCCTTTTGACAGATTCCACAGAATTCACGTGAGTTATGTAAGTGGGAAGCTAGATCAAAATACCGTACTCCAGTCAGGACCGAATTTTGAGAAATAATAGAGCAGATAACCCGTTCATGTTATGGAAATCCTAGCAATTACGATAAATGAATCCGCAAGTTCTATTTATAATACATTTCCCGAAATATGGCTCGAGAAACACAAAGAAGAATAGAAAAGCACATCTAGATCATTAACCTATGAAACTACTCTCAACATTGTTTCCACAGCAGTGTATTGAAAAGATGCCGGTTGTTTTCCTTTGGTAAATGTAGCACATAACCAATTAGAAACATTTACGTCGAGGACACCGCTGATATCGCTCTGAAGTAGGAATATCAATGGTAAAGAACAGCTTAACATCCTCTGCATACTTAAGGATTTCAAGGGCCTTAGACTAGATCCTTGAGCTATACTTGATGTAGCTACATATTTGGGAGATTTAAATTGTTTGTAGCACGCTTGAGACTATCTGTTGGTAATGTAGGATTCAAATAAAGTGTACGGAAATTGAGAAAATCTAAACGATTGCAACTTTTTAAAGAGGAGATAGTTATCAGTCTGATCAAAAATCTTTTGAAAATCCAAATAGATTGCATCCATGACATATAGCATTAGAAGCTTTGGATATATACTGCGTTAAACAGATTAGGATAGGAATTGCAGAACGCTACTTCATAAATCCATGTTGGTTGATAAACAAGACTTGTTCAAACGTTTTAGAAGATAGGTAGGTATTTTCCATTGAGGCGCAAGAAACTGCGTTATTATGACATAACGTTTCTTAATTCACCGCTACTGCATTGCCTTCCTCATCTTCAAAGAAGTACGGTCCAATTATTCCTCAAGACCACAATGCACACAAGACAGTGACACGTTGTGGATACATTGCTTTCTAATGAATCATTCGTGGATTTTCTGAGTCCCAAATGCGGCAGTTTTGCCGACTAATGAAGCCATCCAGGTGAAAATGGGAATCGTCACTGAAAACGATTTTGTTCGCAAAATCGACATTCACTTTTGTTTGCTCAAGGATCCAGTTAGTGAACTCTTTTCGCTGTAGAAGCTGTTGAGTCAATTGCACTTTGTAGACGCGGAGATGCAAATCTTTAATTAGAATACGCCGAAGACTGGTTGTTGTAATATCCAATTCTTGTGCACGATGATGAATCGACGTTTCTTGACTATTGGCTATACTCTCGAGAATTGGTGCGAGGTCTTGTTTTGAACGACATCTACGAGCTCGTGTCGTGTATTTCACGTCACTAATCGAACCAGTACTTTCGAATTTTTCGATTATTCTTTTGACAGTAAATGAATTAAGAACATTGTGTCGATTGAATGTTGGACGCACTGTACCAATGGTGGCAATCAAACTTTCACCATTTTGCTAATGATGTTTAACAATTCGAACGCATTGTTCTATCGTGTAATTCGATATGTCACGTCATAAACACGTGTTATTATGACTGTCAAACATGGCGGCCAGTTCAAATCTTGCGCACTTATTGAAACCCTCTGTATAACCACACAATCCTTGCAATCGTTGTCATATGATTCTTTTCTGGGGGTGGGGTCTAATTTCACAGAGGTAGCCTAGATTTAGAGCTTACCACTGGTTTATCGAATACATTTTCATCCTTAATCAAAAAATATGCTATCAATATCATAATTTTCTGGCTCAAGTATTTAACAAGAATGGTATAATTTTTTTACTGCCCCGTTTATTTCAATTTTCATGCACATGTCAATAAAGTCTGTTTTTATTATTGATTTGTGTGTATTTTATTTTGCTTTTGCAACTTATGTTTTTACATAGATAACCTCACCTCTTTCGACATTCGCAATGATTTATCATTTGTTGTTTGAAATTCCTCACTTTTGTTTCGAATCACTCTGTATTGACTTTGCAAATACTTGAGTTAAATTGTTTTCGCTCGCATTCTAAATAGGAAGTACAGACATTAATTTACATTTTTAGACGCAACGGGCTTTATTTAATTTAATTTATTCTAAAACGAAAGCAACGTCTGTATGCTTAAAACAATAGGATATTAAAAAACATTCTAAGAGATTAGCTAATCTTTCTTCTCGTTCATGCAAGAACGAAGTTCACTGCCCCTCAACCGCATTTATATTGTAATCGTTTCGCTTTAACCGAACAAATCTCCCTAAGCAGCTCCGCTGTCAGTCAAAGCGCGAAATTCTAGCGTTCTTCCCCGTTCGCAGTCTTAATTAGAGATCGCGTCATGTGAAGACAAAACCAATTTTCGCATTCACATCGTCGACTTTTAATTAACGCGTTTAAACAGTTCGTTTCCGCAAAAACGTATTTAATATTAGCTTACGCGCTTATGTCGGTATGAATATGTGACTATGCTTTCATGTTTATGCACAGTTTTGCATACAATGGACGTGTAATTTCTTCACGCCAACGAGGATGGAACAGTTAGCCTGTTTATCAGAGGTTCAGCATTGAACGTAAACTAACTATCTATTGTATGTGAAGGATGATGCCTATGTACATACATATGTACGTACTAGTTTTTTATTGAGAGAAAAATATATTCACTAGATTAAAAGGAATTAATCTGTATAAGATTTCAAACATCATTTTTACAAAATAAAGTTTTGACCAAAATCCAAACAATAAATATATAGCAAAAATAGCAAACACTCTGTTTGCTACTAAATTACTATATTTATACTAAATGTACATAGATTTTGTGTGCAAACTATACAGATGAGCAGTAGTTAGGTTACTAATTATGCTCGTATACAAAAATGGAGGCACAAAAGAATGCTCAAACTGCAGAGGAATAACTCTAACAAGTATCCCAGAAAAAGTATTGACAAGATTATAAGAAGACTCCGAAAGAAACTGGAAACAACATCGGAAGAAACACAACATTGATCTAGAAAAGAAAGGAGCACCTAAGACTTAGTATTTGTAATCAGACAACTAGGAGAAAAACTAACACGAAAAGTAAAGGAAATACATATGTATCTTGTAGATCTCAAAAAGGCTTTTTCTAGAGTAAGAAGAGAAGATGTATGGCAGAGCCTGGAAAGGAGAGGGCTGGAGAGAGGAATGATAGAGATGAAAAAGACATTGTATAAAAATAGCAAGAATAAAGTCAGAACCTCCAACGCAGAATCAGATGAATTCGAAACACAAATTGGATTAAAGTAGAGATGCATTAAGTCCATTGTTATTCTCTATACTAATACACGACGCTATTAAAAAGCCAAACAAAAAGGAAAAAATACGAATGTAGGAAACTAGAAAATGAATACAATTAATGTGCAGGAACTAATGTTTGCAGGTGATATGGTATTGATAACAGATTCAGAAAAACACATTACAGTAAAACCTGAAGATATACCACGAAGAACTAAAAAGATAAATATGGAGATAAACACAATAATAATAGCAGTAAAAGAAAAATTGTTAAGGACTAACATTGTTTTTTATATTTTATAAATTTTTTACTACTATGTATTTTATCTTCTTTGCATTATTATTTTCATTTAGAATATTACTTTATTTTCATTTTTATATTTATTTATTTTGCTCTCTTATATCCAATTTTATTTTAATATGTATGTACATTACGCATTGTATATGTATGCAGGCCAGCCATTCGCATTACACTAGTTAAAACTGCTTAATTTAAAAATCATTCACTGCAACGTCGTCGGATATGTAATGGAAGTTTTCTTAAAATTGAAGGTACACAAGCATAGGCAGTCGTCTCCCGCGCGACGGTCGAGGTATTAGCGATCGTGCACTCTCGGTCACCTTTCGTGCCTCGTCGTAACGTGTACAGTAACGTCGTCGTAAGATTATTAGAGATTTCTAAGATTTTCTAGTTTTGGCGGGAATCGTCGAGGACGTTGTCTATACATTTACTTCTGGCGGGAGTTATTTGGTAACGTCGTCGAATCGCATGTATAGATTTTTTTAATAAGTATAAATTCTCGATTTTCTATCATCGTACGTCGAGGCTACTGTGTCCATTGTCGTCTATACATGTTTTTAGTCTTCAGTTAAGTTTGTGTCGGAAATTATTTTGGTGAGATTGTCGGCGCGCATGTATAGACCTCCTCTACAAGTACGATCACTCCGCTTCTTGCTGACGGTCGTTGCGGCCGCAGCGCCCGTTGTCTTTTGTACGTTTGTTCGGTCCTTGTCGTATCGGGACTTAGAAATTTTTCATTTAGTTGCTCGTCGTAGCGGACGAGTGTCACGGACCAGTTTTCTTATGTAATGTCGGCATCATCGCTCCGTTTTACTTGTCGGTGCGCAGTTCGCACATTTGCTGGTTACTGGATTTTTCCCTTCTTTGGGGCGCAGTAGTAGAGAGCTAAAGATTGCACATATCGTAATATTTCAAACGAGAACGCCTGGGTAGCTGTGACATTACTTTTGTATTGAGATCGGCTATTATCGCTACTGTCGCCCTCGACCAGGCGTTCAAGCTCTAAGAGATAGGGTGGGTTCCCCTATAAATGTGAAAATAACAAACGTATTTGGTCAAGTACAAATACATGCCAATAATACAGGGCCAAGTCCCTTAGGCAAATTTAAAACAAGGAAAGTATATTAGGCTCCCGGAAAGGGACATATAAATAAGCATAGCACCGAGGTGCGCTTATAAATTTAAGAAATTGATAGGGTTGGCTCCCCTATAAAAAGGTAGTGGTGCATGCAAACAGATAGAGGCATTAGTACATGCCTCTGACAAAGCTTCAGCGGAAGCATATAAGAGTTTAACCTTTTAAACAGAATTAAGACATAGCTTTGCAACGTACATGCTGAGGCATTACTTTATGTTGCTACCAATGAAAATACATATACAAATGCTAATGTACATTACATGTATAAGAGAGCTCCAATAACTGCAATTATTGCAAATATATATATCTTACGTACATCGTACATGTACATAGGCAAGAGTGGAAACCGTGTACGCATTTTCTTTTTAAATATATTTTTTTGCGCATGCGCATTGAGTTTCACTGTACAACCTTTCCTCTAGTAAATAAGCGAACATACTCTACAAGTAAGTATTGGTCAAGTAATTCAGGAATTTACGAGCAGGCTACAGCGGCGCTGTTCTTCAAACCAGGAGAACGTAACAAAAATCATAACATCAGAATCGAAGGAACAACCTTGGAATAAGTTAAAAGAAGTAATTACTTAGCAACAATCAGTGAAGACAATGGGAGAATACAGAAAGAAATAAATCAGAGAATAGGGAAATCCGCAAAAATACATTAAGAAATACATTTTTAGGTAAAGAAGAAATACCAAAAACAAATAAAGACAGAAATGTATAAAAGGGTGGTCAGACCAACATTAACATATGACAGCGAGTTATGGACAACCAAGAATAGAATCAAAAGCAAAGTCGCAGCCATGGAAATGAGATTCTTAAGAAGAATAGAAGGAGTAATAAGGAGAGACAAAATCAGAAAAATGGCAATCACTAACAGCTTAAATATCAAGCCAATAGAAATAATCATAGAGGAGAGACAAACGGGATGGCTTGGACATATACAGGGAATGGAAGAAGATCGAATAACAAAGAAGATTTTCGAAGCCAAAACAGGGGGCGAAAACAGAATAGGTAGACCCTGAAACACATGGAAAGGACAAATATATAGAACATTAGAAAAAAGAAGTATGGAGTGGATTCAATCCAAACAACTGGCTCAGAACAGGAAGCTGTGGAAAACGAAAATAAGAGAATAGTACTCCGACACCGCAAAGTATAAAAAACGTGAGATTAAAAAAGGCTGGTTGGTGGTGTATGTATATATTCTCTCGCTCTTGCGAACACGCATTTGTTAATTTTCCTTTTTAACTGAAACGTTTACTTATGTTCGTATTCGTGATTCAAATGCTTTTATCAGTAAAAAGACGACGAAATGCAAGACGGAAGTGGTACGGCAGGTGGTACAAAACGTTCATAATCACAAACGCAATAGCAATGACAATTAATAATTAGTCACTATGAAATAAAGCAAACTGTTTAACAAAATCTATGGCACTAGGCAATATCCCGACATAATGGCTCAATTCGGAATTTATATTGCTGCAAAGGGTAAAAGAATGCGCCACTTAATGAAATTCTTTCGTTAAATTATCAATCGCGTAATTGCGACATTTCTAAATCTAACACAGGAAGATGATATAAATACTAAAAGGCACCAGAATGGACGATAAAAGTCTAAAATTTATACAAAACATGTGCTGGAACGAGACATCCAAAATAAAAGGCAATGCTGGAAATGAAAGAACAGAGGCAATTACTATTCTGCGGGGCATACGGTATCATCTCTCCTCTGATATTCAATCTGTATTCAGTAGAGATATTTAGAGAAGCCACGGAAAATAATGAGAATGGAATCCGCTATGTAGATAATGCCGTCATATTTGCAGATAGTATGGAGGTACTACAACAGCTAATGGATAATAACGTGAACGAAGTGAACGATATGGGCTAGAAGTGAACATCAACAAAACAAAATTTATGGTCATAAGTAAAGAGAAGAAAGAAGAATCTCAATTACTTGTTAAAAACATACCAGTAGAACGAGTATCTAAATATATCTATCTCGGGACCTAAGTAAACGAACAGTGGGACCACTCACAAGAAATCAAATGCAGGGTAGAAAAAGCAAGAGATGCCTTCATCAAAATGTTTAAACTCTTCAAGAGCCACAACCTCAAACTAGGTATCAAAGTGAGACTCCTGCTCTGCTATCTGTTCTTCATATTATAGTATAGAATGGAATGCTGGATATTGACCGAAACAACACAAAAGTAACTCGAAGCCTTCGAGGTGTGGCTCTAGAGAAGGATCCTTAAAATATCGTGGGTTGAAAAAGTGACCAACAAAATAGTACTGGGGACAATGAGGAAGGAGAAAGAGGTAATATATACAATTAAGAAAAGGAAACTGGAATATCTCGGGCATACATTGAGAAACGATACCAAACACAAACTTTTAAAATTCATCTTTCAATGAAAGGTGTTTAGAAAGAGAGCCTAAGGGCATGGTATTCAAAAATAATCACAGAACTGTTGACAGCAGCTGTTGATACGGTCCTTATAGCTAAGATGGTCGCCAGTATTCGAAACGAATAGGCACCAGAAGAAGAAGATGAAATCAACTTACGAACATTTTACCTTTCGAACATTCCGTGAACATATTAACTTACAACGTGTCGAAGTATCTGAAGGAGTTTCTGCAGACGATGTAGTAGTTCTAACAAAAAGTGAAAAATGGAACTCAACATTAAGGGAGAGTGGAATGATGATGAACAAAAATAAAACTACAGTGATGACTAGAGACCGGATTATATGGAAAGTACGTATATTTTATTTTTTACACATCTTTAATTATAGTCTATATGTAGACGTATTACACTAATTGAGGTTAATTAGCGCTAATTAGTGATTGCATATATTGCATATTTAGGCATTTCTATGCATATTTTTACAAAAGTTACATATATTGCACATTTAGGCTTTTACTTATCCTTTCTATTAGTAAAAATTCCTAGTAATTCCTAATGTAGATCGACAACGAACAATTCTCAGAACGATAAATCTCTTACATTGGTTTCTCTTATACTCTTTTCCAAGAACTGCAGGTGTTTAATTTCGCCTAGCAGAAGGTATGTGGTAAATACGTTTTATTATTATTAATTCCCATATAAACTATTCATTCAATGAATATCCTTGAGCGAAAGACTATGTAATTGTGTTACGTTTTTAAATACTGTGCATACATACAATGAGTATAGCGAACAAAATTTCTTTATGGATTAACCCATATCGCGAACTGGTAAAGGATGGCGACAAAATATATTGTCGAGTCTGCAGTAAACTGGTAAGTTTAATTTTACTAAAAGCTTTACAATTGTTTTTAAATTCTTTAATTTTTGATATAAAATGACAATTGTTGTTGTAGGTGTCTTGTGAGAGAAAATACCTGATATAGGTTGTTAGTTAATGTTTGAATTTCTGCTCTTATTTATTTTATGTAAAAATTTTGCATATTTCAGTTTTTCTTTGCATATAATCCGGTCTCTAGTAATGACAATAGTAGAAGAACAAGTGCGATTCAAGAGAATTCAAATCCAGGGGACTGAAATCGAAAAAGCAAAAGCGTTCCAATACCTAGAAGTGATATTTGACGAGAGTGGGACGCGAGAACTGGACATCAATAAAAGAATTGAGAAAACAGCGAAATTACACTACGCTATGAATATTAAATTTATAAACAAGAAAGAAATCTATCGGAAATCGAAAATAAAAGTATATAAGTTTATTTATCGACCCATATTAACGTTTGGCTGCGAATCGTGGGTACTAAACCAAAAACAAAAAGGTAAAGTACAAGCCATGGAAATGAAGTATCTGAGAAGAGTTAGAGGGATCACAAAATGCGATAAACATTGACACAAGGAAAGATTTAGAAATTAATTTAGTACTGGAATTTATTGAGCAGAGACAACAGGTAGGCGAATCAGCAAATATTGCGAAAAGTATGAGAAGAGGAAGGCCAGGGCAGACTTGGGACAATGTCAGAGCGAACTCATAGCGAAAGAAGTAACGCATGGACTGAAGCAGCGAAGTTGCCAAAGGATAGGAAGCAGTAGATGAAGTTTGTAAACATCTAAAAGAAACATAATTCCTGATGCTATTTATGTGGTACATGGGTTATCAGACTGTATATATACATTCCGTGGAACGTAATATGCTCGTAGGCTTATGTCACATTTATTTAGGAAAAGTTATTAAATAGATTTTTTTTCCTGTAATATGGACGTTTTATAGAAAACAAGATTCATTAGAAAAACATTGGAGTACTTTTGTTCCACGTAAAATAATCACTATAAACAGGTAAGCACAGTATAGAAAGTTATTATATAAGTTCCATTGCACGTTAAGCAATTGGTATATTAGCTATTAGTTTCTCCTTTTGAATACTAGATGTTGCCTTTTCCCTTTTATCGAATATACCAGCAAGAAAGGAATTCGCAAATACAGAAACGAAGCAAGTATTCCGTTTTCGATTGGCGAAAATGTGAAAATTTCCGTATCTGCATACATATAAGTATGTAATGCGGGCGAAGATCAAAAGCTTCCCGGAGATTGAGGAAAGGCGAGTCGAAAATTGAAGAGGGAAATGTAGAAGCTTCCGCTTGTGCGGTACGGGTCCAAAAACGTATCGTCGTGGAAACGCGAATGTATCGAGGAATTGTGGAGTTCCTCTTCGCCTTCCTTTGATAGATTTTTCTAATTTGCAAGATCCGTGTCACATGTAAATAAGGTGCAGATTTACGTAACGATATGCTTTACAAAAAAAAAGGAAAAAACAAAAAAGGGGAGAATATGAAAGCTCTGAAAAGAAATATCTTCGTAGTTTAGGAAAATGAATGCTTTTGATACGTACAATCCGTATAGGGAAACTTATTTTCACGGTGAATTTTGACGTTCACAAATGAAATGATTGTTATATGTACAATTGTTGGTCATTAAATTGAAATAACTAAAATCAAGTTATTATTACTATAGACCAGCGATTTTCAACCTTCTTAGCTCCGCGACCTCCCAAATAGTAGATATGTACACTTAAATACAATTAATATTTGACGACGCCCCTCCTATAATTTTATGTCGTTGTGTTTATAGCTACGGGTATAGTCGAGGCACTCTGAATTCACATGCTCGTCATCAATAAATCGTGACGTCAGGTTTCACGCCGTTACCGAATACACACACATAAACTCGCTATCAAACCTAACCTAACATATTAATGTAACCTAACTTTTATTATTTTATTTATTAGGGTATATCAAATACAAAATTTTAATAATCGCCACTACAGAATTTAGTAAGAAGCATCTAACAATACGTAAAAATATTCAAACTGCGAAAAGTAAATATATCTTGCCTGAAGAAAAAAAATGTTTTATTACTATTTCAAATTATTTACGTATTAAATTAGAAAAAAACAGGTACAGGATTACTTTATTAAAATATTTGCTTGGCAACTATAAAAAATGGAATTACATAAAAGACGAAAAAGACACGTTAAAATAAGATTAATGTATTATTTATTCACAAATTAATTAATCCGCTAATTTTCTTCAATATCACTCTCTGAGCTTAAATTATCATCATTTAAATTAATAATTAAGGGCGAAATTTCGTCACGATCTAACCCAACCTCTCTTTCCCACCATCGTATGATTTCAGCTTCTGTATGCTGTTCGAAGTTACTTGCGTAATTGTTGCTAATGCCTCGTCCCACATCTCCATGCGATTGTTAATACCATAGCCATCTCTTCCTACGTGACTATGGTAATATGTTTCTGGAATTCCCCATATGTTTTCAATAGGGTTGAATATACTGTGGTATGGAAGTAATCTTATCATTGTGTGGCCATGTGCACGTGCTAGTTCGTCTATCACATATTCCTTCGCTGGTTTATGTCTAAAACATATACACTAGGATGACAGAATAAAATAGACACCTACTAATTAAAAAAAGATTCTATTCTCGTTATATATAGAAAATATTTTAAAATTTTTAAATTAGGCTAATATTTTGTCGATCCACCTTTACTTGCGTGAAGTGCTGCGAGTCGTCGTGGCATAGAATCTATTAAATGATTAATGGTGTCTTCTGGAATATTTAACCAGTCTTCTGTAACAGCTGCCACGAGTTCTTCCTTATTGCTGGGTTTTCGGGGTCGTTTCGCCATATTTGTCTGGATTATGTGCCAAACGTTCTCTATCGGATTCGTGTATGGTGATTGGCCTGGCATATGGTAAAATCCAAATCCCCTGTTCCTCTTTCCATGTGGTTGTTGTTCTTGCTTTGTGGCAGGGTGCTCCATCCTCCATAAAAGTGGCGTCTTCTTTAGATAAAATGGCGTTGTCGAATATCGGTGGTAGTCCTCCTGTTAATATTTGGATATATTTTGCCGCATTTATATTTCCGTCGTAGATTACTAATTGCGATCTTCTACCACACCATATCGCGCCCCACACCATGATGTTCACACCGCCGTATTGCACCGTCTGATGCAAAAATTTGTCGTCCAGTCGCTGTGACGAACGTCTCCATACCCACGTACGACCACTATCACTGAATTGGCAGTATCTGCTTTCGTCTGAAAAAATGGCAGACCGCCAAAACTCTTCGGGCTTCGTTCGCATTTCGATTGTCCATGCCAGTCGGCGCCGTTTTTGAAATGCCGTAAGGAGAGGTTTTTTCTTTGCCACCCTTTTGTACATCCCCACACTGTGGAGGTATCGCAGAACGGTGCGCTGACTTTTCTGTGAAGTTGCCGCAGGTTCAGCTGTACTTTTTCGCGGTTCTCTCAACACTTCGCGCACATGCACCCTTTTACTTCTTTCAGAAGGTCCGGCACGACCTAGCGTTATCCATAATAATCATAGAATTAGGTTTTATATTTGGTAACAACTGCATCATAAACCATTTTGTAAAATTTTCTTTGTTAATTTCTCCGTGGTAATCATGCCTTTTTGTTTTTGAACAAAATGTAAGTGAAGCACCTGATATAAAATCATCGCTATTGCCCGCATGTAAAACTATACACCTATAAACAAGCTTGGTGAGAAACAGAAATTATGTTTGTAATAAAACAAACCTCTTGCCTTCAGTCTTTAACTGTTTCACACTTTGCCGACTACTGTCCTGCCAAGAATAATCATTGCTGCCATTTTCAAATATCCATGTTTCATCTATGTAAACAGTATCCTGTGGGCTATTGCTTCCCATATTCTTTACGTATCGTTGTAAAAACTCAACACGAAATAATGCAATATGATATTGTTTCATATTTCATAAACCCAATGTTTTTTAAAACGTTTCCTAATGAACAAACGCCTCCACTAAACAAATCTCTTTCTTTTAATTTACATAAAAGAGATGAAGTGTAATGTGTTCTCCTAAAATAAATCGGCATTACCACATCTGATTACGTAGAATGCATTTTAACGATTATGGTGCATTTGGTAAATTACATTGTGAATAGCAGCTTTGCTTGCTTCATCAATATCCACAGTTGGTTTTAATTTGTTTCTGCCCTTGCTACAGCAAGGTAATGCTTGAAGCGACTTTGCCGAGCTTGAAATCTTGCTCATAGCACAAATACTCACATTTGCAGCAGCAACGATGCGCTAAAATGCAACAATTTTATGCCATTTTATGCATTTTTTGTATTCAGAAATACAATCTAATCTACCTCTCTGATAGCAGTCAACGGTAACACGGGACTGTTGTTATCACGTTTTTACTCAAAATATATAATCAGCGAACTGATTATTTCTTGCGGCTAACACAATGCACATGGCATTTTTGTAAATATACGTCGACTAGTTCTAAAAAGAACTTTTGGATATGCAAAGCAATTAAATAATTTGACTAAAACTAAACAAACTAACCTAAAGAAAGAAACAAGGAAAGCATTTGATGACGAATGACGATTGCAAGGACTGTGTGGATGTACAATTCACAGGTATAGCAGTAAACTCCACTCACACAAATTAATTAATTATGCGGAACGCTCTCATTGTCAACCGTGTTACTGACTGGCCAGTCGGTAACACGGTTGACAATGACAGCCCACGTGCTCTCAAAACGCTGCGTTCCGCATAATTAATTAATTTGTGTGAGTGGAGTTTACTGCTATACCTGTGGAAAGCATTTGATGTTTACCAAAGACAACCGACAACATTGTATTTCATCAAATATAGCCAATAACAGCAACGTAAAAGTACTGAGATATGGAAAATATTATAATTAAGTAAATAACTATTTCTTTTACATTTTTAACTTTGATTGAACGAGACTTTGTATTAAAGAAACAGTGTGTTGCGTTATCCATTAAAATTTACTTTAATTATTAAGTATTATGTTATAATTATGTACTACTATAAAATACTTTTAATTTATCTGTGTGGTCACATCGTCGCGTTAATTACGTGCATGTGAACTTAGAGTGCCTTAACTATACTTAACTATACGAACATGCATGTATGACGTGTACATCAGGAGCGTTTTACAAGTTTCATCTTGTTGTGTACGTGCTCTTTGTCATTTCGTGGCTTTCTCTATAGAAAGCGACGAAAACGTCTTTTCACAGAGAGTACTATTACTCTCTGTTAAAAGACGTTTGAACATGCACATGAATTGAACAAATCGTACTGTTACTAGTACAAAAAAGGCGCTTGTTTCGTTGAGTCGTAATTTATCGCAGTGCTAAGACACATACACACATTCAAATGTTATATTTTTGGAATTCCTTTTATTAATATATTAACTGGACGATAAGTTATGTTCAATTTTAATTTACGTGTTGTTTCCGCATTATCGTAGTAAACTCAACGACGTGTGTCAGTTTGACATTTTTGTTAATTTGTTTGCTGTAAGTGTCTGCAAATACTTTTGTAAGTTAGTTTATAATATCTACTCTACTTACATTAGATATTCACGATTTTTCATCTACACATGTACGTATAAGCTTCTTACGGGTTTTACTTTTGTTATTCCTGTTGAGTATTAACGCGACATAAAATTATAAATAAATTTTCAATAGTAACCGAAATATTTTTGGATGATAGGTTTCAATTGCTCTTCTTCTATTATACATGTAACTGTCCATATGTCTATTGGTGTGTAGAAGGTATTCTTTGAAGAGCTGTGATGCCATATCCTTATTTTATTGAAGAGAATTTCGTTAACAGGACAATGTTAGACCATACACAGTTCATTCACTCTCTGTGAAAGCACGTTTGACCATGCACATGAATTGAACAAGTCGTACTGTTACTAGTACAAAAAAGGCGCTTGCGATTGCACAACTTGAGGTAAGTTTCGAATGCGAAGCGTACCTCTAATGCTTTAATTTTAGTGTGGGATCTGCTGTGATATCGAATTATTTTTCTTTAAATTTCTCATGCGAAATAGATAAGTTTGTGAAAAACAGAAACGAAATGAACCATGTACATGCAGTGAGTCGGTTGGTAAAAAGACAACGTTGTACAAACGACAGCTAGTTAAAGTGTGGTTTCATCTCATTGAGTGTAAAGCCACAGTGCGTTGTTTGCTATCAAGTTCTCTCAGATGAAAACATGAAGCCATTACCCAAAAATTAGTTCGACATTTGGAAACTGAACATCCAGCTCATAATAACAAACCGTTGGAATCTTCCGCTAGAAAATTACATACCTTGACATATCAACAAACTTCTATTTGTAAGTCAAGTCACACTGACAAAAGTGTACTTTAAGTATCTTATTTTCTAGCGTTAAAAATAGCTAAGATGTTCAAATCTGATACAATAGACGAGAACCTCGTATTTCCTGCTGCAATTGATATGGTCAATGTTTTAATAGGCGCGAAAGGAGCAAAAAATTTAAAAAAATCAGAATTCTAAGGATACAATATCAAGGCGAATCTATGATATGGCTGTTGATGTTTGCAATCAAATAATTCAGCAAGTCATTTTTTTAGTATTCAATTTAATGAATGAACAAATGTAACAAACATGTTGTGAAATATGAATGTGATAGGGACACATGAATCAAAGAAAACATGTTTAGAAAATTACTACTGGGTTATGCAACAGGAAAATGTCTTTTATGAAGCTACTAAGAACTATACTAATATATACTAGACAAAATTTACTGCAGTATGTAGTGATAATAATAATAATTATTATTACGTCTTCGCCCGTGGTGCGTCTTAAGATATTCGTTCTCAGAATTCGCCATGGACTATGGAAAATCACAGAAAACCTGAATCCTGAGAAATAGCCCCGCGGTTCGAACCTGAAACCTCGAGACTGATAGCTAAGCCTATAGGGCACTGAGCCATTATCTCCGATTGGTGATGAAGCAAAAGCGACAACAGGAAAGAATAGTGAATTAATGAAAATATTAAACGATTGTATTATATCAAGGGAGGAATGGAAGCACTGCTCCCTTCACAGACATGCTCTTGTCCAAAAAAAATATGGCGAAAAATTTCAGTGAAATTCATTGTGAAGCTGTAAGGATGTTTAACTTCGTTAAGAGCCGACCATTACAAGCAGATTGTCCTCTAAACTTTGCGATTAAGTGAGCTAATAACTTCCATACAGAAGTTAGGTGGTTATCGTAGGAGAAAGTGTTAACCCGAGTATTGGAATTGGCTCCTCTGCCCATGAAATCAGAGGTGCCGCAGGGTTCCGCACTGGGGCCTGTACTGTTAACGAGATACATTAGGGACATTCCGAAACCTCAATTTCGCCGAGTGTGCAATGTCATTTCAATCTTCAAACACTCTAAGATGGCGGCCACACTTGTGCAGGCACATCTGACCAAAACCGAGGAGTTTTCTGCATTTGGGGCTTCAAGATCAATCCGAGGAAGACGCAAGCGATTGGATTCACTTGGACACATCAAGAATTGCAACAAAAGATCACCGTCGCCAGAAGGAAGATCGGATCGAGCACCAAGACAGAGGATCGTGGAATGATCCTTGAGAAACAGCTCATCTTCTCGAACATCTGAAAAAAGGAAGACAAGGACAATCGTTAATATATTTCAACTCTATCCTCTCCTTTTCAAGCCAATCCTTAATCCCAAAACGGGCATAATATTGTACAAGCTAGTACACATTCGCCTCGTAGTAACCTACGTCAGTCCTACATGGGTCACGGCAGCATATCGCATCCTTTACAGAACGACGCTGGTCGCGTTGAAAACCGTACCCAGTGAAGAAGACCTGCAGTAGTCCCTAGACAAGCTGAACAGGAATTTCTTCGAAAACTCTCGCCAGCGAAAACCCAGCATTATAGACGGCGATCACGGAGAAGATTTGGGGAGCAACTAAACACAGAACAATAATCGAAACTCCCAGGAAACTCTAGCCTATCAGAAAGTATCACTCTTCCCAAAAATCTATTGATTCTAATACACCCTCTGTTCTAGAGATGCAGATTTTAAGCACACAAGAAAATACCAAAATGTCCCGAGCAAGTTCCAAGAAGGAAGATGGTGAAAGAATATGGACAGAAGAGGTGCCCACACCAACCATGATGAACAATAAATATAGCAGTTATTAATGTAATTTCGAAGCTGTAGCATATAACAACACAAACACGTAAACATAAGAGTGTAGGTGGCACAGGCCCTAAAACTTTATAATAGCGTATCTTATGAATTCAACCAATATACATACGTAGATTGAAAGACTTCAAAAATAGTTAAAAGGAATAGTAATTCAGAAGTGTTTGTGCAATACAAGTGATTTTTTATGTAAATTAATTGTAAACATTTTTTTTTCCATTATTTGTACATAGCCAGTGTCCATTTCTATTAACATGTTTCATACCTTAGTATTATGAAACAAAGGCGCATTATTATTATCATCATACGGAGTGCCAACTAATTCGAAATAACCCTTATATTAGAAATTTACCATCACTTAATGCTATCTCAGTAGGAACAACTCAATATACTACAATTATATTCAAACAATCTGCACTGAAAATAATCATCTGAATCCCACAATTCTTGATTTCTATGGTAGTGTATACAGAAAGGTACATTTACAGCAACGAAACTACAAGTAACATGTATTTTTTATATCATAAAATTATGTCTATGTGATTGTGAACGGTTGTTTGCACATTTACTGTACTTTTCAATATACATACACTATCGCTCATAATAGTATGTATACTTCCTATTTCATGCAAAACATGCAAAGTGAATATATAATATATATATATATATATATATATATATATATATATATATATATATATATATATATATATATATATAAATGACAAATGTTTCGAAGTTTTGACCAAACACTTCATATTTGAATTCGTCAGTTCATAGTACGTTTTCCCATTGTTCTGTTGTCCAGTCTCTGTGAGTGTTAGCCCGATGGAAACGTTTTAGTTTATTCACACAACGTAGCAACGGTTTTCGTGTAGCAATACTGCCGTAGAGGTTTGCTTCTATTAAGTGACGTTTCACTGTTCTAACGGATAGCTTTATTCCCAATCAATATATAAATTCCGCTTTGGAAAAATATCTTGGCTTAAAAATTTCTCGAACGTTGTTAATTTGTGATGAACGAAGTTGCTAGAGTTCTTACGAGATCTCAAGAAGTCCCTCCCTCTCTTCAATTTTAATACATGACGTGACGCTGATCGTGCGAATCTCGCCGAGATTGGTAGAAAATTGTCAATTGAGGAACAATCAGGTAAGCGACACGGGCGGTATGGAACCGCTGAACTGTTATGCGATTGTTATTCATGGTTTGGGACCTGCGGCGCTCCTTGTCGCCTCAATTTACATGCCGAAATGAGAACATGTATACGTATATCTATGTATACAAACGGAGTTATGTGTATATATATATGCATGTAAATCTATATACGTAGATACATCTGGATACTTAGAGTACGTTTCACATTGTAGTAGAGACTAGAAAAGTATTAAATGTACAAGGAAGGAACAATTTTACAAATATTTACAATTTTGTATTAGTGGCTTCTTTTTTACAGCTGCATTACCAACAAATGAGTTGGTATTTAAGTGTTACTTACTAGTGTCAGCTGTCAACTATTCTGTTTTAACTCGAAAAACGTTATGCCTGTTCTTGGTATCAGTAACTTTACGTCTAATATTCTTAATTAATATTTGTTAATATATATATATATATATTACAAGTTATTTCTATATTTTCCAAACTATTTCATTAAAATATAATTCACGAATGTGATATTTCTTTTTCTTTTAGAATTGGTTCTAAAATTGACTACAATAAGATTAATAAACTTATCTATTTATTGATATATATATATATATATATATATATATATATATATATATATATATAGCTGTGGCCATATATATTCGCCACTCTCGTTTTGAACGTGTTACACGAATATTATTGTATTTCTAAAAAGCAGGGTCGATGACGGACTTAACTAGGTACCTGATAATGACGGTTTAATGGTTTATTGTAGGCCATTCTGAGTAAATTAGAAAATAGACGTAAAATTGTAATTTCTGAATATTTCTTCAGTCTTTCTTAAAAGTTGTAAGAGTAAGATTGAGCTAGTTAGAGTGAAGATATTGTGTCTGTGATTTTGTCTGTGTAATACGATAGTATACAGTAAAAAGTAATGCCGAAAACACCCGAATTGACGGAGGTAGAGGGAGGACAAATTGTGGTGTTAGAAAAGCAAGGGTTGTCGGTGTCTGCTATTGCCCGACAAGTGAAATGTGCGCGATCGACAGTTAGAATGACGATAAAACGATACAAAGAGAGTGGATCTTTGACAAACAAACCGAAAACTGGTCGAAAAAGGAAGCAGAATAATGTTGCTATTTCTCCTCGCACGGTTAGAAGACGCCTTTGTGAATTAAATTTACGTGGATACAAAGCTCAACATAAACCACGGTTGTCTCCGCAACAAAAGAAAAAGAGACTGCTGTGAGCTAAAAGTCACCGCGACTGGACCATTGATA
The DNA here is from genome assembly GCA_023509865.1 of Trypoxylus dichotomus. Lineage (NCBI taxonomy): Eukaryota > Metazoa > Arthropoda > Insecta > Coleoptera > Scarabaeidae > Trypoxylus > Trypoxylus dichotomus. The sequence continues at coordinate 30,187,118 of CM042081.1, forward strand.
ATTGGGCCAATGTTATGTGGACGGATGAGTCAAATATTGAGGTAAGTAATACATAATTATTGTATTTGCGGTATTCTATATTCAATTCGTGGTATCTACAGTGTTTTTATTCTTTTTAATGGGTTCCAAAATATAACAGTATTCATGTTTTGGTCGGTAGCTTTGTGGTAAACCTGGGCCTCAATACGTGCAACGCAGGCGAGGAGAGGCCTTCCATCCAGACTGTATCATCCCGACTGTCAAGTTTGGGGGTGGTAGCATAACGGTTTGAGGTTCCATGAGTGTAACAGGCGTCGGAGAACTGTTCGTCTTCGAGGGTCGAATGAACAGTCGGACGTACATCGACATGTTGGAAGAAGTTCTGGAACCGTGTGCGTTAAAATTATTCGATAATGATGCGCCAGAGTATTACTCCCAACAAGATAATGCACCGTGCCATATTTCTCGCGAAGTAATGCGCTGGTTCGAGGAAAATAACGTGCGGGTCCTGGAATGGCCGGCACAATCCCCGGACTTATCGCCAATTGAGCATTTATGGTACATTTTAAAGCGAAATGTAGCTAAATACTCACCTACCACAAAGCAATGCTTAAAAACAAAAACATTCGAAGAGTGGAATAAAATCACCCCCGAACAGTGCTACAAGTTAGTGAACAGTATGCCCCGACGAATTCGTGCGGTGATAAAAGTCCAGGGAGGAGCTACCAAATATTAAGCAATATCTGTATACACTCACAATGAAACATTTTCATCGATCAATTTTCTTTTATTTCTTATATATTCGTCGGAATAAAAAACAAAAAAGGGTGGCGAATACATATGGCCACAGCTGTATATAGAAAACCACTATTTATATTATACCATTGTAGGACCATTCTCAATAAATAGATAAGTTTATTAATCTTATTGTAGTCAATTTTAGAACCAATTCTAAAAGAAAAAGAAATATCACATTCGTGAATTATATTTTAATGAAATAATTTGGAAAATATAGAAATAGCTTGTAATATGAATACTTAATAGATACTATAAAAAAGAGAGAAGTATTGGTTATGTTCTATTTGTCATTTTTCCATGTAGCCAATTGTAGAGTTTAGAACATCCTAAGAATATAATTTTGACACAATGTGACAACCTCGTTCCCATTTCTCTTAAGTGCCATACTGAATTTTAAGGTGCGAACGAACTGTACATACTGTAATTACATAATGATTTCATTAGTCCTTTAATTTCAGGTGCTAGCTTTCCACAAACAAAGTCAACAATGGTGAATTATTAACATCTATTTGATGGTTTAGCATTACATCTGACTGTTTAAGTTTATTTATCTCTAGAGACTGGAGTAAGTTTACTTTTAAATCTTTAGTTTCGGAATGTAAAAATGGTTATTCTCCAGCAAATGAAGTGCATAATTGAAATCTTATTCTTATGTGCATAACCCATGAAATGTTCATGTATTCTTTTATCAAAACTCCTACCCGTTTGACCGATATATGTTTTTGTCCAATCTATAACAAGTTAGTTTATAAACTCTTGATTTCTTTCCCTTGTTTAGTTTTGGTTTATTGTTTTTAAAGAAATTTCGTAATGCATTATTGATCTTGAAGACTATCTTTGAATTTGATTTAATTAGTACTTTACCTATTTTCTCACTAATTGGTCCTGTATAAGTTAATACTTTGTAGCCATCCGTTTTTTTTCTTTATATTTTGATAAACCTTTCAATTGCATAATTGTAAAAAAGCAATATAAGCAATCATTATATAATTACAGTATGTACACACATTATTCTTAATTATTGTAAGAGTGGAATTTCGGGTTTTAGTATAAATAACGTGTTATTCAGTAATAAGAGAAGATCTGATGAAGCTACAGTAATAGCGTCATATACTTTATATAATGTATTTTATTGCTGTTACTGTTTTCATTTGAAATTAGTTTGCTTTGTAGTGTTTGGACGTTATAAATTCGAAGATGAACAATATTAAGACCTTGAGAAGCTAATAACGTAGCTATTTCAGACGAAGATGCGCCAGTTACAGTGGTTTGGAGATGTTAATAACGGTTATGTAATAGGAAAAAAAACTTTAATAAATGTGCAACTTCGCTTAATGAAAGAAGATGAGCTATCTAATTTGAAATTCTATACTAAAGGCCACACAATTTATTAAAGTACCAGAGTCGACAATGTACTACAAAAATCGATGTTTCAAAAGGAAAAAAAAAAACGAAGTCATAGTGATTTATAAAGACAACGTCCGAAAATTTTAAGATAATTCTTCAGAATACATATCACGCCCGTGGAAAGAAATCGGGCACCTACAGCTTGTAACTTACGAGTTGCTGATGAATGATAGATATTCGATGTTCAAGATCAACACTGCAAAGACTTCTAAAGTAAATTTATCAATATAAATATAAAACTTTTAATACATAAATTCAAGAATATGAAGAACTGATACAAAGCTGGAGGAAACGAAATGTGGAGCATAATTGTGGCATGTGCCTCAAATCACAACGCCAGAAATGAATTCTTCGAAACACTACAAAATGAAATAGACGTTGCTGAAAGAAATATCTAGTAATGGGCGGTATGAATGGACGAGTCGGAAGAGACAATGATGGAGTGAAGAGACATATGGGAAGGGAAGGTGAAGAGATAATAAATGACAGCGGGAGAAAAATAATATATGTGAAATGATAATAGCAGCAGAAGAAAAAAACATAACATCAAAATCGAGGGAAAAGCCTTGGAACAGGTTAAAAGTTACAACTACTTAGGAACGACCGTTGAAGACAACGGGAGAATACAGAAAGAAATAAATGAGAGAATAGGGAAATCCGCAAAAATATATAACACATTAAGAAATACATTTCTATATAAAAACAAATACCAAAACAAATAAAGACAGAGGTGTATAAAAGAGTAGTCAGACCAAAACTAACATATGGTAGTGAGTCATGGACAACCACGAATAGAATCAAAAGCAAAGTTACGGCCATGGAAATGAGATTCCTAAGAAGAATAGAAGGAGTAACAAGAAGAGACAAAATCATAAACACGACAATCACTAATAATCTAAATATTAGACCAATAGAAATAATCACAGAGGAGAGACAACTGGGATGGCTTGTATATATACACAGAATGGAAGAAGATGAAATAACACAGAGGATATTTGAAGCCAAAACAGAGGGCAAAAAACAGAATAGGTAGATCCCGAAACACCTGGAAAGAACAAATGTATCGAACATTAGAAAAAAGAAGTATGGGGTGGATTGAAGCCAAACAACTGGCTCAGAACAGGAAACTGTGGAAGACAAAAATAAGCGAATGATAGTCCGACACCGCAAAGTATAAAGGACGTATGATTAAAAAAAGAAAAGTTTTGGGGTTTTCGCGTCAAATGCATTATGCCAATTTTCGTTACCTCCCGTTTCGTACGTTCCTCTTTCGAATTTCGAATTTTGAATCCCACCTGGTGCGTAAAACTTGCAGGCAACAGTAAGCTAGTAAAAGTCCCCACAAAGGGATTAAGAATCAATGTATTTTAAATTTATAATAGTAATAAAAATAATTTTTCACCAAAAAAATATTTTTGATTTTGAAGTTGCCGTAATTAATGCTTTAGAAGAAGTTTTCCCGACTACAATTATTAAAGGAGGTTATTTTCATTTTAATCAAGCTCTTTGGCGTATAGTACAAGATTTAGGTCTAATAAAAAATACGACGAAATAATAAACCACTTAAGGAAGTAAGTTGCATTAGCTGATCTGCCAGAGGAGAAGGTTCCAGATGGTTGGCGCTGTATAATGGAGAATTCTCCTACGGGAGAAGCCATTGTTAAATTTTGAGGATTATATTGTTGGCCAATGAATTGATAATTCTCGCCGAATATAGACTTGCGATGCAGAACATCATCGGACTACAGATTCTGTAGAAGGATGGCATACCAGACTCAACAGACGGAGCGGAAAAGCACAACAATATTTGAATGAACGAAAATTCTGCAGAAAAAAATTCACCATTATAATAGTGTTTTCCTACAAAATTCTGTGTGCATAAGCACCCTCAAAAGAGCAAGAAAATACTACGAATTAGATAGTCCGTTGAAAATAGTTATAAGTAACCTAATTCAAAATAGACAAAATCTTAGTGGCACATTGGGCAAGCTGAAACGTATTGTAAAATTATAGGTACATTCAAATGTTATCTTTTCTTTTAATTTGAAACTAAACTGCTGAATTAGAAAAACTCGCTAAGTTTTCCTTTATTTTCCTATATTTCCTGTAAAATGTATAACAACCCCGATTATTTACCTCTGCTTTCGCTACTTTTGTGTGCCCTAATAAAGACAATAGTCCCTTGCTGACTGCCACAGAGTAGGGCAACGACAGAAACAATTGCGGTCGGCAAAATCTTTTTTTAAGAGATACACCGATTTCTAGTTTCAAAATAGAGAATATCAATTACATAGATACGAGCATCTAGACACAAGCTCAACACATATGACAAGTGAATAAACTAATTTGCGCTATGAATACTACATATAATTTGATTAAAGAAAGCCTTACCCTACTTTAAATCGACATTGATTAAGTTAGAATCAGAATGCATTATTGCAAAAAATCCTAAAGCATCAGCTGCCTATATTTGCCTATTTAGAAATTTTCACCATTTAACTGGGATCTATGCGAAAATTCGGAATTCGTGCAAATAGTTTCAATATTTTAACATCATCTAACTTATTTCAAAAGAAAAATATCTTCCATTGGTGTTGCGATGTTTATAACTACGTATTATATAACTAACCATACAGGGTGTCCAAACTGTCTTATTAGAATTTTTCAAACTTCTTGTGGGAAGTTGATTTTGAAACTTGCAGTGTAGCCATGGTGAACTATAATCCATTTGAAAAAAATAGTTTCAGCTTAACAGCATTGTGGCGTGCACGGTGCTGATATCAACTTTCTTATTTTATGGTATAGTTTTTATCGATTTATTAAACTTCCTGTATCATTTACGAACATCTTGTATTATTACTATATCTAAGCTTAGTTTTTGCAGTATTTTTATTATTTTAGCAAGCAAAACTCGCTTTTCTCATACAAAATACTAAGCACATTATTTCCTAACTTATCATAGCGGCTTGCTGTCACAACAGTCATATTGGAGGTAATTAATAGCAACTCTTTAATTGACTCGCACAAATTTCAGTTTTATACAAGAAATACCACTAAGTTAGCAACACAACTGCACTCGTGGTGTTACATGTCTTCAACTGTCCATAAAATTCTAATTCACGGAGCTGAAACTATAACAGCTGGAGCATTGTCGATTAGGTTACCGTCAGAAGAAGCCCAAGAAAGCAGATATAAAGACAAATATTATTAACTTCTCTTTACAAGGAAATGTTCCCGTACAGCGACAAACGAGGATGTATTTCATAAGATACTCGAGTCGTCAGATCCCTATATTACACACCTGAGGCCTGAGCCTAAGAAGAAACACCTTCCCATCACTGAAGAAGCCCTTGAATCAATGTTGTCCCAGTAAGTGTTTGCAAGATTATTAGTAGGTATAACTATTATTATAAGTATTACATTATATATTACATCTATATATTATGAATATAATAATAACTCTTACTTTGTCATGTTAGTCTCTAAAATAATACTGTTTTATCGTAAACTATAAATGTGTCCAATATACCCATATTTCCAGTGCATTATTGTTAATAAATCATATATTAAACTAATTCATATTTTTAATTTGTTATCATTTTAGTCTATTGCTTAAACCTGAATCGAATGAGACCAGCTTTAGTTCGATAGGACAGATAGGTGCGCCGGGGGCATTACAATGTGGAGTTGCTTCGCAAAATTTAAAAAAATAATGTCGAATCACCAGTTCTTCTAACACAAATTAACTTTACAGTATCTACTCGTCGTACTCGATTCTTTCATATTTTTCATGCACCTAGAGGTAATACCATGATCTTGCTTAAGGCACTTATTAGCAACATGATGAGGAATGCGAATAGACAGGATCTAGATGTACTTTTGTGAGTGTCCCCTCTTCTTGTCCCCATAATATACTGCCATTGTTTTATACTCTCCGCATATTATAGTCAACTTATACAGTATTTTAGAATTGTAAACATATTTTTTGTAAATTTCTCCTGTAATTGGCCTTTGGACCGTTGGGCAATAAAGATGATTATTATTATTAACATTATTCAATTGCAAAACAAAAGATTTTCCACGACATTCACAATCAACAGCTTCAAAATAGTCAGCAAAACATCTTGCTACTACAGCCGATTCGTCAATCGGCATGGACGTTACCTTTTTTATCGACCGCGATACTTTGTTTCCGATTCCGACGAGTGTGAAATTAACCGTCATTAAAAAAACAAAACACGAACGCTATCGCAACGGTACCGACGCGTCAAATACAAAAGCGGCGAAATGTGGAAAACAACGCGGTTCATCAACGCCATTTCAAAGCGCTTTCATGTGAGAATTCCAGAGTTTTGTTCGGCGATAATAAACCAAATTAGTCTCGCAGTATCGTGCGGGCATTTTAAGGATTGTTTATTCAGCTTTTTGTTATTTTTTTTCGCCGGAGAAGCTTCGAAATTTGTGTTTATTAATTCGTATCTTTATTACTATTATAGAGATTTCATTGTTGTGCTTCGTTGGCGGGTAGAGGGCTTGTATTTCGGCGTGTCTACTCAATTAAGCGTCTTTTATTCAGCGGTATTGAAAGGGGATGTCAAGCTGAGATAATGGTGTGAGAATCTTTTTCACGTGGATAACGTTGGCATAAATGCAATATGTAAGATTTTCATTTGAATCGGCGTAAGTTTTGGATCTCGCTCAATTTGACAGAAGTTGCAAAAGCATCTTAGTGCAAAATGGTGCAGAAAATACTTAAATTTAGTCTACGCTCAGAGAAGTGTTTTCTTGCATTAAGAAATTTTCTCGCAAAAATCTTTCTCTATTTAAGTAAATAGTTTAGATAGAAGATAGAAAAATCGAAGTAAATCATTTAGTCTTAAGTTTAGAAAATTTTCATTGATATTGCAATTAAGAAAGGTTATTTAATTTATAAATTAATTTCTGGATAGACATTTGGCAATATTACTTTTACGAGAATAGCTCTAAAAATAAAAGTAAAACAAAACGAACTTTTATATAACGCAAATATAACCAATTGCTCGGCAATTTAAGAAAAACAGTATTCAAATACAATTTTGAAAAACATTTAATTATAAATTGGTTTAGAAATATGTTGTAAAAAAATTTTGTGCAATAAAGTTAATGCTTTAAGTTCTGCTCTTATTTATTTTATGTAAAAATTTTGCATATTGTCGCAATTTTTTTTGCATATCCAGTTTTTCTTTGCATATAATCCGGTTTCTAATTATAAATATTTTAGCAATAACAAAATATTCATTACCTTCGAGAGCATATTTTCTTATATAACAAAGACGACCTATTTATATTAAGAAAAGAAAATTTTGGCATTTTCAATAGAAAAAAAAGTATTTACTACCTTTAAGAAGATATTGTTTTGTATTATAACGGCGATTTAATTTTCTTGAATCAAGTTAACAAATTTCTTAAGCAAAGAAGTACGATTGTTTCACTACAAATATATAATTCCCTTTAGCGGAGAAAAAAATGTTGAGATAATATTTCTATTGATTTGAAACAGTAATCCTATTGTGGATAATTGACGCATACAAGCAAACATTTCTCTGAGTGTATAAAATCACGATGCTAATCTCGATTTTCTTGATTCGATTAGAAAACAAGTTCCGAATCACCGCTTATAAATTACTATTGAAAATATCCATCATGACCCTCTCCTTTTCGTAAAAATAAAAAGAGGAATCGAACTCGTCATCAAAAGCGTTACAGTACCGAATACACCATTACCATTACAAAATCGGACATAAATAGCAATTTGTCCACATGAATAATGTCAAAGCGATCCGGAATCCAGCCAGCGCAGGCCACTAAAAGCTCTATCAACGACGTATCTCGTCCGCATATCCTCTTGCGGCTTTTTCCACCCTCTCCCGGCCGACGAAATAACGAAAACTACTCTTCGAGATCTCGTCTACGTTTCTGTGTGCATTTACCGAGGAACTGATGCGGCACTTAAGTGTATCTAGCGGAGGAAATGTAGCTTACTCGAAATATAAGAGACACGGAGCTTTGCAGTCGTCAGCCGCGTGTATCGTTTGAAATTTTTATCAATCGATGCGAGTTTGACGAAGAAGATGGTATATTCAGTCTCCTATGACTCTTACAGATGAAAGTTGCGCTTTCTAGCGTTTATTTTCTACTGAAAATTGGAACGTTTCAGTTTCGAAATGTTTGTCTAACAACGGAAGGTTCCCGGGTATCAAATTCAGATTTTAATGAAATTTGGTACGTAAGTAGAGTATGTTTAGACCTGAAAAATTTTTTTGTTTGTGAGGGGTGAAATACCTCCTCGAAGATTCACAGATTTTCAGTTTTCTCTATTTAATTATTGAACGGAAGTAGGTAGAAAAAAAATTTAAATGCAAATGTTGTAAATCATCGAAAGGTCTCTCAGGACACGTGAATGTAGTATAGTATATGCAGGGTGTTGCAATGAAGCGCCACCTTCTTATGCTAGAGCTGATCATAGTAATATGGAAAAGAAATTAACACAAGTTGTTCATCATTAATATCTTTTATTGATTTTAAAGCATTTTCAATTATACAGGGTGTTCCAAAGGTTTAGAACATAGTTTATGCTACTTATACCAAAACCATCTACATATTGCATACGTATATCTTCTATTAAGAATTAATTAGTACAATTGCATAAATTATTATGCCGTAATGTTCATAATTCATACAAATGTAAACACGAAATTACACGTGATAATATATCCTTGGTATTAATAATAATGAATAAAGTATTTATTTTAATACGTATTTTTATTGTTATGTATTTATGATTTGGTATGGTAATGAAAGTCGTGAAAAAAATGCTTAAATCATAAAATGTTTTCGCACCAAGAACAGCGAATGAATGCAAATACATTGAAAGCAACAGGGAGGAAACGGAAGGCCTTGGTTTGAAAGGGCAAAATTTTTGGAATGTCCGAATGGCCCAGGTCGATTTTCTATGTAACCGGACTTGCACCGCGCACATGCAAACGAATTGATATATTTACAAGACGACAAATGATTATAACTTTATAATATTATTTCGCAAATAAAGATTAACATCATAATTTGAGATAAGAACCAGGTCAGAAAATCGTCGATTAAATCCTTTCCATATTCGAAATCCATAGACGTCCGGTGGTTGAATCATACCTGTTTTTTTTTGCTATTGTCGGTAGTTGAACACCTTTGTTGGATGCGACCATGACTCTAAAAATATAAGACTTTTTACTTGATAGGTAAATATTAAGAAATCAAATGTTAAATAAATCTGTGGTTAATTTACAGAAGATGAATAACAACGTTTGTGGGTTGAAATAGGGTTTGTTGTACTTGGGGCTTAAACTTGCCACCAGGTTCTTTTAGTACTATTAGTGGAGACATAAGTTTATATAATATATATTATAGGACTGTGCTAGATGCAGTTGTAACACCGCCTTTATATATGATTTCTGCATTGTCTGAATTCATCGAGTAGATATGTAAATGTTGTATTATGAAACCACGACGTTATATCTATTATATATTTGTTTTTCTATACAACATACACATATTACAAATTATGCAATAGAAGAGAAAAAGAAACGTAGTTAAGTCACACCGACTTTATATCAAAATAAGTAAAAAGGAAAGAAAACGAGACCAATCTCACAGTATCTCAAACAGCTTAATTCATCAATAGTTACCGGTTTCGTGCACATTTGCGCATAATCACACTAAGACTGGAATAGCAAGTGAAAACGACAATCAAAAATGGAAATAAAATACTTAAAAAAATCGCATTCTTGCCATTTCGGAAAAGGACTACAGAATCAAAGCAGATGCAAAAAAAACAACACCAGCAGCATCATGGGAGTAAAACAAAAAAATAATAAAAAAAACAAACTGAAATTATATAAGAACGTACAATAAAGTCAACAAAAAAGTTCTTTTTCAAATAAAGATTGTAAATAGAGACCTCTACTTGTCAAAAAGCTAGGTTAAATCAAAAACGGAAAGTTTAGACTATTAAGGTAAGTGGAATCAAATAGGCGGGGATCTACTGCACTGATCGAATAATAATTGAAAAGAAGGACTAGAACCAAAGGAATAGAATAGAATCTAATATATTTTCTAAATTTCCCAGACAATTTAAGTTGGTAATTTCGCCTATATGATTTATATTTGCCCTATTAATCGTAAAAAAATAGCGAATATGATCTTTATTGTCGGAACTACCAATTTAAATCTTCTGCAAAATTTAAATATTGTTCACTTGGAAGTTGAGGATATCATTATGAAAGATATGATCCCACAGAGCATATTAATTGATTCAGTTTTTGTAAATTTATTTAGTTTACTCTTAAATATTTCTAATTGTGTATTTTTTTCAGTAATCAAAGCATTAAAAGCCACTGATCAGCAATAAAAACCACTTAAATGGGGAGAAAATGTGTTAACACTATTCAGCACTAAAGTTATACAATTTATTCGCGAGAGACCACGTCAGTAGTGTTGAATAAAATTCACTACTTATATTGTATTGACAATATATTTCTATGGTTTATATATCAGACCCTTAATAATGGTGGAATAATAATATAAAACCTATTGGTATTATTATTCCACCGAAATTGTTACTAGAATAGATATTTTCTTCTTTTTGTAAATACTTATTACTAGAATCCGGTGTATTCTTGTGGTGTTGCTTTCATGTTATTTTTTTGCTTGACGTTTGTATTTTAGAATTTCTACGTGGTTAAATGATTATTTATTAAGGCAAAAAAAACAAATTGCTAGAATTCGGTCCAAACCTAATGATGCTTGCGCAGAAACGATTTGCAGTATTAGAGGGAGCAAGGAGTACAAAATGGGAGACGTCTATAAGTTGCGCGGCATAGGGTCATACTTGAAAACATTAGTGTGTATATTTGATTATTTGTGCTTTAGCTTTTGCTTTGTACGGTGCGGCGTTTACAAACATTTTTCATAAATTAACAATTTTATCAAATCTTTTACAAAATATAGTTTTTTTAACTTAATAACACATAACTTTTGGAAATAATTATTATTTATACTTTCTTTGATCTTATGAGCTACCGGAGGATGAAAGTAAACAACCCTCCTGTATATAGCGTCGTCTAGGTGCCGCCTACCTATTATCAAACCAAATCGTCTATTATTTGCACTTTTACGATCAATTTTTGCAATGTAATACACTTCATTACATAGAAAACCTGAAAATTGCGAATCACAGACATCCAAGAACTTTTCTTTTTTGTGTAGGCGCACTACTTTTTATAACTGTAGTGTGTTTTTCTTTTGTAAATTTAGAAAGAGAAAACAAAATAGAGCAGAGATATTTAGAAGCATGGTATATGCAATGATAGGTTTTTTCTTCAAATTCTAAAGAAGCATGTCCATTTTGGAAAGGTAGGTCTCTATATTATTTTCGGGATAATGAAAATATACGTGACTTTTGTCTTGTGTCACAATATTATAAATCAGCTAGGAGAATATCTGATTAAACCAAACTGAAATGATCAGTTCCTCTTAAGTTGTTAGTGGACTTCTAAAGATTAAAGCGAATTCATCATAACCGAAACGAAATATATGCCATAACGCTTTGTAGTTAACTAACAGGTTTTGGAAGATTAAAAATTCTCCTCCTCTAATTTCCGCATTTAGTGATATTAGTCATCTTGAATGTTCATCATGTTAAATCAATCTTCTGACTTCTACTGGTATGCCAAATTTACAGTACTATTCTTACGGTATAAAGCCTATCAGGATAATTTTATATCCCAATTACAATAACGATATAAATTTGAACAGTATTACACTTCATTGTAATTACAATCAATTCTTACAAATTTATATAGATGGCCCCAAAAACATGAGCTCAATTAGTTCCGCATTTTAAATACCAAGAAACAAGTATTTTGAATCTTTCGAACTGAATCTTGCGTCCTCCATTTTTACTGCTAAGCTTTACGTTATAATGAAAACTTTGCAATTTTGTTTAAAAAAATTCTGTCTTGAATGGCGTTATTATAATGTCCGAGTCTCAATCCGCCCTGAAGCCAATACAAAGTTCTTGTAATTCTAATAAAAATTATTGTCACTCAAATTTTTGACTTGCTGTATGGATTACAAGAAATGAGTGTGCAACTTATGTTTATATGGTGTGAAACCCATTCTAACGTAATTAACACATCTTCAGTGATTCTCAAAGTGTGCTCAAAAGTTTCCAAAATTTTAATTGCTCTTCATCGTCACTGATAAGAGAAATGCTGTTGTTAGACTATAGTCTGAGCCAACGTGGCAAACCTATAAAGTATATTTGGATAAAAGGACATGTTAACATTGAGTTTAACGAGGAGGTAGATAGTCTGGCAAAGGCGACTTGCAATAATAATGACTCTGTAAAAAACATCTTACTACCACATTCGAATTTCTTGAATGAGATTAAAAATAGATTTTATAAAGATTGGCAGAGGCACTGGACAGCCTTGGACAGGGAAGATCTCAATTGCAAGATATACAAACACATGTATAATCTACGTTTTACTATTTAGCTAGTTTCCTTTTGTTATTTATCCTTTGTGGATTGTCCTTCCTTTCCGTTGGCCTACCTGTGTGTTTGTGTTAGCAACCCGATCGGCCCCGGGTGTGAACGTGTCCTGTGTTATCCCTGTGTCCATTCGGGTTGTTAGGTTTCCTTCTTATTTTTCGGTTTTTCTTGGTTAATTTGTGTAAGTGGCTAATTGTGCAACTGCAAAGCCAATAACAAATAAATAATAATAACGTAATTAACAACGATATAGCTGATACGCATTCTAAAATTCGGTTACGGATATACTGTGGTGGAAAATCTCAGGTCCGTTAAAATTTTTAACTGTGTTCTTTGAATTAAAATTGTGATCTATTTGTTTTGAATTAAGTGAAAATGTTTTCTAAATTAAAATACCAAATGTAAAGTTGACAAAAAACAAATATATTAACAACTAAAAAAATCTATATATACCGTTTTTTTACAAAAGAAAATGTTTTTACAGGAAACCTAAGGCAATCCCTGACTAGCTAAACTTTGAAATCTTCAAACTAATTTACGAAACGAAATATGAGATCGAAAGATAGAAATAATTTTGAAGAAATTAAGACGATTCGACGTCTATAACCTTTGAAATCGTACTCACTGGCTCGGCTTTAGGATGGACTGGCCTTCGGCTTCCAACGTAAGTGTCCGGAACTACCAACTTTTGTAAGTTAGTATCAGCTGATACACTTTATTATCGGATATAATACGAAGATATTTATAAATTTACCAAGTTATATGAGAAAAATAACGACTTATTCTTTCTTAGGAGAAAAAATGGCAACATGTCTGACTTTGGACCCGATCTTCATCTGTCCGTTTTTCTTTTGTTTTATATCCATGACAACGCATTTGTTCGCCTGTATGGTAGGCCACTCAGTACACACACACATACTAGATATGTGTGACATTATAAAGGAAATTATTGCCAGTCGTGGCATCCTTTCATCGTACGAGAAATTCCGAAAATTGAGTACAATTTCGGAATAATGCAAATTCATACAATGTAATTGAAATGTGTGAGTACTGTATATTAAACGTCTTTGAAAGATGAAATTTTGAGATCTTTATTTGTACAAGAAATATGTTTACGAAAAGCGATATATATATAATAAACGATAGTAAAGTTTACGTCTCCTCGGCAAGTATTGTTGAAGGTATTCTCTTTTTTCTTTTAAACAAGAAAAAATGTGAATAATTAATTATGAGACGATACCGAAGGTAGATATCTGTAAAACTTTCGAAAGAAACCTGTACAGATTAAATATCTGTGTTTAAAATTTCATAAGGAGGGAGTACTGACATCAACCAAAGTAAAAAATAACAGCGTGCACCAAACAGTGACGAAAAAATATCTGCAATAGGTGAACTAGTAAAATTTTAGAAGAAACTCATTGGTAAATAAAGGACAACAATTCATATCATTACAATACGTTCTTCATCGGTTCCTGTATCGGATATTATTATTTATTTTAGGGCTCCGAATAAGGAACGTTGGGCTACTGACTGGCATGAGTTTACCCAGATATCTAAAACATATTATGCGTTATTCCATTGTAAATTACCCTCTCATATACATTACATCCATAAGTGTAGTGTTACCAGATACTTTAGTTCTGCGATATCCCGTTTAAAGTTCAATCATCTATGCTTCCTTGCACATCTCAATAGGATTGGTGTTCTTGATAGCCCTTGCTGCTCATGTGGTAATGAGACATTAGGTGATGTTAATCATATTTTATGGAATGTCCTAATTTCGCCAGATACAGAAATTAATTCTTTCAATATTTATGTAGATTCTGTTTTTTTACCTCCTAATTAATACCTCTTTCATTCTGGCACAAAATAATATAGACGTTCATAATATTATTATAGAATTTTTAATTCGTAATAAAATACGTTTATGAGACCGGTTACCATTTTTCTTTCGGTTTTAGTTTTGTAATTTAGCTTCGTTTCCTCTGTTTACCATTCCTTTTGTGGGGTTTCTTCCTTTCGGGCGATACTATATGTATTGTTTCGATTCAAGTTGGCATAATCGGCCATGTGTCGTGAAGTGTGTATCCACATGCAGTTTCTTTCGCATCGAGTCATCTTTTTGACGTTTGTATTTTAATTTAATTTTTTTTTACGTGGTTAAATAACTATTTGCCAAAGCCAGAAAAGAAATGCTTTGTAGATTCAACTTTTTCTCCTTATATCAATTAGAATTCGAATTATACTATAGTTAAAATACCTTCCCATACTATCCTCAAAAAACGAAAATTCCGAAACACTTCTATTCCAATATCTAAATTACGCGTATCTGCATATATTCTAAAGGACACCACTTATTGAAAGCGATAGATCTTTTAATAGCTTAATCTACGGCAGCAACCTCCGGAAAGGTAGAGAAAGAATATTAAGACATTCGAGAGACCAATTTCAAATATCAATATTACTTATTCCTTTATAAGTGAAAGCGTTATCGTTTCATTTAAAACACGAAAGTCGCTTAAAAGTCCATTAACAATAAAGGAATTAAATTGATAGAGCTTGCTCGGGCGGGTACTAGCACCGGCAGCATATTTCCATAATCTAAATCCTCTTTGATTCGATACCAATGTAAGTGTAAGTATATTGAACGTTACTCTGCCATAGAAAGAGCACAGGATTAATTTTGTATGTTTGTGGTAAAAACTCGTTGTGATCTTGGTATCAAGAATATGGATCCCTTAACGGCTGAATTCTCTTGATTGCTGCACGGAAGCTAGTTCTTCTCCCGTAACGGGTTAAGACGGAGATTGGAAGAATGCATTATTAACTGAATTACTTGCTTTATCTCAATATGAAGACCATACTAAAAGATTTTATGTAAATATGGTATGGTTTTTAAGCTCTTTTAAGCAGCGTTACGCAAGGAATAACCACCGTGTAATTTTCGTATAATATACACTGTCACCTATAAGATTAAGACCACCTTGAAACATCTAGTAAAAGTGACTGTTATATATTGCCACTGTAATATACATTTATTATCGTTTATTTGTAATATATATTGCCACATATCCAAAATAAAAAATAAAGAGGGCTACAAGTATTTGAATTAATCTGCAATTGATTCCTGTTTCACATCCGATTCACATTTTATCGCAATTTTAGAAAATATTTGTGACCCCTCCTATATAATTAGAGCTACATTTCTCAAAATGGTTTATAAACGCCAGGACCTTACTAGTACCTCAATCGTTATTCCTGGTATTGACATAGTTACAGCAAAAATATGGGTCCTAATGGTATCGTATTCTTTTACAGTTGCAGTGTATACTCCGTCAACTCTACATACAGAAGACTTCCAGTGTTTTTTAAATACTCTAAGTACGCATGATTGTAAGTTGCAGGGTAACATTGTAGTTATTGGTAAATTTTAATTCACCTTTCTTTGCTACAAATAGTATAGATACTCTTTCAATTGTACGTAACAACTTTAAGGAGTTTAAGATAGAATAATGTAGAACAGTTTAATGTTATACTTAACATCGTTAGGTCTAGTACTCTCTGATTTTCTGTATAAATAAAGATTTCTAAGATTTAAAATTTCTCCAATTCATTCACTGTGAATCGCACTCCGCACATTTACCTTTAAAAAGACCTTTGCAATACTTTACACGCAACTGATTAGTATGTTTTCGACACTGCAATAACGTTGATGAGGCTTGCAGAATTTTTTATGATACTCCAAATGAAGTGTTTACTGCAGCAAAATACAAAAATCATAACACACAATACTATCTCGACAAATTTAAATACTTTAGATCCACAGCAAATAAATTTGGTTCGATTGCTTATAGGAGTTATGTTAATGGTATTAAAAAAATAAATTAAAATTCTGCTCATTTGTTCAAGATTGTTTGGGGTACCAAATACAAAACGAAATGTACAGAGTTGATTATTTTTGAAGTTCGGCTTCATTCCATTGCTCTCGGATAAACATCTAACCCATGCGCCTTTTATGAGTTTTAAGCAATGACGCTATAAAATCATCCAAGCTGGAGAATTACATGAGAAAGTGTCACCCTGACAAAAATAGATAAAAAAATTGGCATGCTTTAAAACACCGAATGAAAAACTTCAAAACTACGCTGAACTATATGCTCGCTCCAACATCAAAAAGAGACAATGATCATTTACGGGGTTTTATAATATCTCATTATTCATGGCAAAATCAGAAAAACCTCATACTATCGGGAAACAAATGATTTTGCTAGCGGCTGAAGCGGTTTTAAAAACTGGTCTACATAAACCTGCATATAATATACTCAAAAAAATTGCTTTGAGCGATTTCTTCTTTTGATGAAATGAGTAGCAATGTCGGATTTGTGCTATTGTTTGTAAACAAATCATTTCACTATTAAACTGAGGGAATCAACCTCGCCTAATAATGATGCACTACTATTAGCGTTCGTTTTGTTACGGCCTTTACAACAATTTTGACAACAGGTGCTTAAAGCGGATCAATATTGAATGTTTTGCAAGATTATTTCATGGATACGGCAATCCTTCCATCAAATATAATCATCAGCAGCGGCAGACTGAGCACCAACCATATTTTGGTGCTTTCACGTTTTATAAGCTCTTTGAAACAAAATGCACCCAGAGAGTTTGCAATTCGCCAGAACAACATCTAGTAACTAAAATTCTAGATTGCATGATTTTTACAAATTCACTAAAACATGATTCGTAGCAAGCAGTTGGTTTTAGATTACTTGCATGGTTATGTATAAAAAGGTGACAAGGATTTTTATCGATTACGCCATCATATTGAAGTACGTTGCCTGTGGAAAGGCGTGGAAAGCAGGCAGCTGTGAAAAATACGTTTGACATTGAAATGAATACGTAGGCTTCCACGACCAGAGTTAATAATAAACGAACTACTTCCGGAATTGGACAGTGTCATGATGAGATATATAGAAATGAAATAAGAGTAAGAGGAGAAAGAAATAAAAAAGAAAAAGATAAAAAAAAGAAAGATGAAAAAGGGGGCCGTGAAAAAGAAAGAAAAGGTCGAAAAAGTAGGAGAAGGAAAGAGCGACAGCAAAAAGGGGGGACCGAAGAAAGAAAGGAAAAGAAAGAGAAGAAAAGAGATGTCACCTTCCTCTTTTCTTCTTTTCACCTTTTCTTTCTTGTTCGTGTCCCCCGTTTTTTAATTTTTCTTCTTTTTATCTCTTTTTCTTTTCAATTTCTTTCTCCTCTTGCTCCTATTTCATTTGACATTAATATGTTTAAAAAAATTCAATACTCTGCAGAGAGGATGTCTGCGGAAAGAAACAAGCTTCTGTCAAGCCCAGATGAAAATCAGAATGAAAGCCGTTATTTTCACGTGCTTCTTCTAGACAGTCTTCGATAGTTAAGTTTTCAAGGTTTTCTGTTGAAGCTGTATCGATGTACATTCCTGCAGATTGACGAATATATCATCTATCTTTGGGAATAATTGTCGGAGGGAAATACTATATTCTTTAGTAATATCCTTAACTTTTGAACTGCTGTTTCACAACCCTGCTTTCGAGAAACATTTCTTAATTGTATCGGGAGACAATTTCTTCCACGCTATTGAAATCTAGATTAAAGGATTAGTTATAGTTATTTGTTCTTCTAATTTTTTAAATGCATAATCATTATCTACGCATGCCAAGAAACCTTTAATTATAAAACTTCAAATTAATTGAAATAGAAATTGAAAGATGCCTCTGTTTGGGTGATACATATTTAAGCATAAAACAAAAAAAGATCCGAAAAAAATTCAACAATTTCAAAAAATTAAACGCCAAAATGTACTGTTTCAAAAGACCATAAAAATACGATATTACTCAATACCCCTTTCCATTTAAGATTGTTAAAGGGGTAGTTCCCGAGGCTGAAATGGGTGAGTCAATTTTTGCATTAAAAGTTTTCCCCCTCGATAATGCCTCTCACACGTTTCAGGAAATTTTTCATTAATTTCCAGCTTTTCAGAAATTTAGGGTGGGAGATTTCTAAATAAACGCCCTGTACAAACCTTCTGGAAATTGAAAATGAGAAGTGAGAGATAACTGGTAACAAAAATTGTGCTATAGTAAAATATTCTACAAAATAGTACTCCATTTTTAACATGGCTTGTGTATTTCTCTTGATTCCCCAATAATTGTAGCTGCTACTTTTCATCAAATGTGCTTTTTTCCATCTGCATAAGGATTTATTCTAATTGATTTTGGTGTTTGGATTTATTTGATGTTTTATTCTTTTTCTTTACTTTTCGTAATTTTCGCGTAGATATTAAAGTAAAAATTAGTTTTTGTAAACTTATTTATGCCTTCAAAGTAAATTCAAAGTTCTCTTCACCAAAATAATAATATACACACAGAACTACGGCTGCAAGAGCGACGATTTCGAAACAAAGAACTGGTAAAACCGTTCGTGACCCCAAACGCATAGGAACAATATATGTCATTTGGTGGGCATCGCACGTAATGGCCGAAAATTACACGTTTAGAAATTAAAATGTCACTTAAGAGGAGCTTTGCAGCTAAAACGCGCCATCAGTTGGCTGTGGAGACCCTCTAACTTCGAATGGAAAGATAACAAAATGCTATTTTCAGGATCTACGATTAAAAAACCCTAAATACAGTGTTGCGCTTTCAGAACAATAATTGGAGACGAACGCATAAACATCAAACATCACAGTCGTCGTCCGTTTTCTCCCTTTTTGTCTTTTCAAGCGGTTTTAATGGATCTCGGAAAGGCCGCGACCAATCCGAACGCTGGAAATCGCCATGTTGTTCGTCCGTGAGAGAAAAAGAAATTCGTTTTTTTCGTCGATTTCGTTTTGCTTCTTTTAAATAGAAAATTTCAAGGGGATAATCACATCTCATCATAATACCAGTTATAGAATGGGACGTAATGACAAAATAAGAGTTCGAGATTGATCTGCTCCAGTCGGCCAGCGCGTTTCGATTCGATCCCGAGCGCCTCTACGTTTCTAAATCGATCCGGTCCGATTTAAGGCGAAAACATTAAAGTAATACTTAAAATGAGGTAAGTAAAAGAGCTATCCGCTAGATGAAAACGCTGTGTTTAAGTCCTTTTACGTGATCTTTTGAAACCAATTTATTTTGTTCATCAAGATCCGTCGGATTGATATCGCATATGAGCGAAATAGAAGTGAAGGCATACTACCGACAACGCCACACGTAATATCGCCCGCTATAGGATCCGTAGCCCGCCGTTGTTGCTGTTGATCGTAATGATGATGGTGGTGTGGCGATGGCTTTGGTTTTTTTTCTTATTTCCTATTATGGACGAAGAAAATACGGCCCCAAAACCTATCATTACTTAGAAACGGAGAACAGAGAGTATCTCCATAGCTGGCTTTCATGTATTATTGAAATTATATGATCTTCGATTGTTTCATTTCATTATTATGTACTGATGATGGTGGCAACACTGTCTTCTTTCTACTATGTTTAAGCGCTATTTCCTCATGCATTAGTTTATCCTTCTTGCCAGGGAGATTATATTACAATTATAATCTGCTATACGAATCTAGAAGTTTTCCATCGCCACTTCGTTTGCTTTTACGATTCTCTCTTTTGTGTTCCAAAACAATCATCTTGGAAAAGTAACGCCAATACGCTTGTAGATATGTAATCGTACTTCTCGAAAAGAACTCGTGTTATATTAAATGAAAGGATTGGGGATCACGCAAAAACCGAATTAAACATTATCCAAATCAAATTCACAAGTACTTCTCACCACTTATCGGCCACGGTAATCGTAGCAACCTTAATGTTACCGAACACCAACGACCAGAACTATAAGAAGCGAAAAAAGGGGGACTAACATGCAACATATACACTGGTGTGAATGTATTTTCGACCACATATCAATACTTTTCATATTTTTATTTGTTTTACTGGCAGGTTCCTCGGGCGACATTTTCGGAGGGAAAACGCCCCTTTGTAAACTGGTGGCGGATTGTCGGTTACAATATAATTGCAAAACAAAAACAGCTGGAAGGAAGGGTTAAATTTTACGTCATATTTCAAGGTCTTTCAGAATACGTAACTAATATACATAGAGGGCGTTGCAACTAAGCCTAACTCTTATGCGTTGATTTTTTTATAACAAAACAAAAAAATGTTTCAAATAAAAGTTGCTTGATTTGTATTGCCGTCATAAGAATGTTCGTAATATTCCAATAATCTAAATCTTCTTTAAAGATTGTAGTAGTTCTTTTAACTTATAGTAGACTTTTTTCTTTTGGACATTTTAACTTGTATACGTCCTTATACAATTTTAAATTTTGTGTTCCTTAGCGTTAATTTTGTTGCCGTGATGCTCCATATGGTGTTGTTTCCATCCGTTTTGGTTTTATAGTCCGCTTCTGGAGTGTCTTGGTCTGATGCGTAACTTTGCATGAAATCGGTAGCCATTATTCAATAAAAATATTTGAGATACTGAGATTGATCCCGTTTCCCTTTTTTCTACATTTTCATATGAACTCACACCGAATCGACAACATTTCCATAATAATTTTTTTATTGATAAGTGTTTTAATGTACAATAAAGTTGACAGAATGTTGCTGGTATATTATTGTAAACGCTAATGCAAAATAATTTATAATATAGTTGTTAATATGAATATTGATGCTAGTTCTTAAAATTTATCCCAACACTGCAACTATTGCCCTGTTACGTGGATTGTCTTTTAAGTTTTGTATATAAAACGGTAGACAGCTTTTAAAGACGTTTTCCTGAGTAACTGCTATTTATGGTACACCTGCTTTTGCTGCTTAAGGCTAGTCTGACCACTTAATGAATGTGGTATTTCATTGCCAAAAAACAAAACCAAGTAGGCCAGGCTTTCTTGTTGAGAGATAATTGTCTTGGAAGATTATAAGAAATCATTAAGCGAATATGTTCTTGGTTGAATTCCGTTCTCCAACTAACGTCTCAACTTTGACATGAATACATGATCAACCAATTCCTATTACCTATTAATCCTAAACATGTTTATCTACCGAAAAAATATATGTAGAGAAGTTGATAACTTTTTCTTATCTGCTTAATAAAACTCAATTAAACAAACAATTTTTTTGTTAAAAGTTTTTCTCCACCTCTTACTTACTCTTAGTGACTTATGTGCACAGGCAGAATGGAAAATTTCCAACTTTCAAAATTTCATTTTACCGAGTCAGAGTGTTTTTGTGCAGTAGTACATATCTGTAGGTGATCTACATATATCTTCCCGAAGTTTCATAATATTTTAAATTTCCATGTTCGAGATCGTCCCTAGTAAGTAAACAGTTATCTTTCTTAAAATTTTATATCTTTTGCGGTAATCGTGACCATTTCTCTATTACCATCTTTGAAGAAGTACTGGCCAAGCATATCTCCTAATACAATTCCATACCAAAGCAAATGTAAGCAGCTGCAGCTTCCGTTGATGAATTACTCTGAGATTTTCATCTTCCTAAAATCTGGTGTTTTGTCCGCTCATAAACACATTTTAATAAAAATGAGATTCGTCTTTTATAATCAGTTTTTTTTTAATACAGTAGATGCTTTCTGTTAACTAAGGACGCAATCATTTGAGCGTGTTTGATTCTTCTAATACCTCTGTAATCAAAATCTTGTGTCATGGATTAAGTAACCTCTTTGATCACAATTGGTTGGAAAAATGTTATGTTTAGACTTTGCTCATAAAAGAACTTGAAACTTTATGCTATTTTAATATAAAGAAATGACCCTACATCCATCTTTCGATATTTTTATTTTGTTACCTTAAAGTGAAAATTTTTAAAGTGTCTCGTTTCCTTCACTTTTTAATTTAAAATTATATAACACTGCCCAACATAATTTTTACTGACTTCTATATGAGATTTGTTTGATACTAATTGAGGTGTGCTGTATCCAGAAGTTATATTAGGTTCAACATATCACATCAAAATTTAACTCTATGCCATATGCTCTGAAGAATGAATGCTTTGAAGAATCATTAATGCGGCTAAGTTGTTACTTAAGAACTGATAGTGATAATATATAAACAAAGTATAAAATTTTAATAATTCATTTATTAATTTAAATACAATATTAGTCACGAGTATACCACAAGTATTTATTTTAATAATTATTAAAAAATCGCAAAAGTATTTGTAAAAACACACAACAATTAGGGAATACATTTTCAGTTGCTACACTTTCTGTTGCGTATTTTGGTTTGGCGATCTGTTCGAACACTCAGTCGATGAAGATACCATTTTACTTGGTACCGAGCTTCCATGGTTTTTAAGTGTTAATGAAATCTCCTGCTTTGTTCATCGCTTTCAGCACCTAAATTTTCGGGAAGTCCATCAAGATGACTATAGAGGAAGTGAAGCTTTATGCTCATGTTACAAACTAGGCGGTGACATTTTTGAAGCATTGATTTCACTAGGCCTTTGCAATTAGAGGCTTTTGTTTCCAAGAAAATGGTTCGCGACCATAGTGAATGAGGTCCAGGCTTCTCTTTCAGCTTCGTTCATACGGTTGGTGAAATTTGGATCTGTCGTTAAAGTTTCAATTTGTGGTTCATCAAATAACCCAGTTTTAATGTTTTCGTAACTCAGTCGTGGAAACGTTTGACATATGTATTTGAAACAGCCCACTTGCAAATCTAGACCTTCAATATATTGATTCATAAGACTCAATTTGACTCTCTTACAATATATATGGAATGTCTTTCAATTATTTGAACAATTAATGGTTTCTTGCATTTAGTTAACGATTTTCAGGGATTTTGAAATCGGCGAACAAGAAATGCAGTAGAAAGAAAATATGCCATTAGCATAGTTAAAAAAAGTGTCAGCTCATATCACTGCCCCATTAAATTTTGCTCACATTTACTCTGTCAATGCTAATTTTACAACTAGAAAGTGAATGTCGAAAAATAAATTCCGAAACCCTCTCGGAGGTTTCCACACTTGCTGCTTACTTTAATAACTGGAACAATAACAATAAGTAATAATAAATGAAAATATTTATCTAATATTAGACGTAAATCATGAACTTCGCAAACAAGATCAAAAATCACTACTCAGAGCATAAGTATTCATATTCGCAATAAAAGCTATGATTATGAATAAAAGTTTTTGTAGTATCATAATTTCTAGTAGTATCTGGTAATTTATTGCAACACTTAATGGCCCGTTACAATGTACTTGCCCCATAAAGCGATATTCTGTGAATTGAAACGTGCAAATTATTGGCGTTCCTTTTATTCACGGCGGCACAAATATCACCGTTACCGATAACATGAGTTTCGTGACTTTTCAAAAACATAACAAATGATTGCGTCCTTAAAATCTCTTAAAGGTATAAGGACCAGAACGGTAAAGTGCTTAGTTCATTGAATATTGGGTGACAAGATTCATGCGATGATACATCCGCCTTACATCTGATTACACGCTTCTGTATTACAAACAAATCTTTGACTGCCAATGACAAGCCACAAAATGCTTATTGCATACCGCAGTAGCAATTCTACATACCCGAAGTAAGAGAGCCTAAGGGTTGTAATGTCTACTGCTTTTCTTAGACTACGTAAGGCAAACGTCACAGATAAGAGTTTGCTTTTTAATGGCAACTAATGTGTGGAAAATTTTACGCCATAGTCTCCGGCATTACCTGACGCATCTGGCGCAAAGACTAGTATTGAATGACTGTGCTAGCATTTTAAAATGAAGGAGGCTAGTTTTCATGCCATTTAACAAAAGGCTACTACGTATGCACCAGTCGTTCGTTGGTTTTATCGCAGAATTAGGTGGTTAAGCCAGCTAATCGATTGAGGAAACGAATATTATGCAGCTAGTATCGTCGGCAAATTGGGATACGACGCATGAATATGAGGGGAGCTTAAGATTGACGTACACCAAGAAAAGGCTCGGAGCAAGCACTGATCCTTGTGGTACGCCACAAGTGATCTCTATTGAAATAGCATAATGCTGTTTCCTGATGCTGCCCGTTGTAACATACGTTTTGCGAGCCTAGACAGAAGAGCAAAAAGTATCGTATACGACTTCCCTAACTCCCAAACCACATAAGAAATTTGAAATTTAACAAAAATAAATGGTCCATAGAGTCGAAAATCCTAGATAAAGAAAATTCTCGTGACAATACGTCCGGCGTACAAACTTGCTATAAGTGCGATGAAGAACCTGACGAATCGCACAAAATGCTTCTAGAGATTTAACATCGCTTCGAAGAACTCACACTCAAGTAACGTAAAGCCGGACCTGTGCTTCAAACAGAATATATACAATTTTAGCACCCTAACACTTTTAGATCTCACCCCGTCGGTGGTAATTACGTCTGCATGCAGTTCACGCACCGACACGTGCCCCCCTTCGCTACTCTCACTTTCTCTGTGTACACCGCTTTAGTGATATTTCCACGGTTATTCTTCGTTTAAGAAGAGGTACTTATGATGATGCTTCCCATATCTAATGTATGTAAATACAAACGATGTTTGTAATCCGAATACGGATATTAAAACGATTCCTTTGCGAAGTAAGAATGGGCAAATATGTGGACAAATAGAAAAAGAATCACGTGATTTTTGTTTTACAACCTCTCTAAATCCGCAAGAGAATTAATTCATAGTCGAAGAGGAATCATTAGGCCGGTTTTTTTTACAATGAACGTACACATATAGGAAAAACAATATTTTAAAATTCTGATGTCTCTTATCGTCCTAATGAAGACAATAATAGTAACAATTTAAACATTTATTTAGCAATACTACTTATAATACAGGGTGGCGCAGGGGAACGGGAAATTTTGAAATAACGTCATTTCCACGAATAAATTCATAAAACTAGTAATTTATTAACGAAAGTGCATGTATGCAGCATGCCATTTATGTTTTTACAATCAAAATGTCCAAAAGTGTCTCTTTACTTTTGAAAGATGACGTCGGAAAGATGTCCTCCCATTCCGGCGTTCACACTCTAACAGCCTGTTATGAAAACTCTGGAATGTGCGGTGTAGCAAATCTTGGGAAATGGCAGTGATTTCTTGTTGAATGTTCTCGTTCAGTTCATGGATTGTTGCAGGTCGTGTACGGTACAGCTTGCCTTTAAGATACCCCCACAGGAAGAAGTCGCACACACTAAGATCAGGAGATCTCGCAGGCCATTCAATGTCACCGTTACGTGAAATAATGCGTCTTCCAAACAATTGACGAACTGTTGCCATCGAATGTCGAGCACAATGTGATGTGGCCCCGTCCTACTGAAACCACATGTTTTCATTTCAAGATATCGAGCGAATGTTACTGTCGCTGCACTACCATCCTCACGTGCAACAAATAACACATCGGCTGAAAAGTCCCGAGCCTAACAAAGAAAACACGGTTTTTTTGGTTCAAAATTAGCTTTATTCATCAACGTAATCTCCATCAAGAGCAACGTAATTATTCCAGCGCCGCTCTAACATTTCAATACCACTTTTGTAGAACGATTTATCTTTTGCCTCAAAATAGGCCTGACTTTTAGCGATAACTTCTTCATTCGTGCGAAAATTCTTACCGGCGAGCATTATTTTGAGGTCTGCGAACAGCCAGTAGTCGCTGGGAGCCAAATCTGGCGAATACGGTGGATGTGGGAGCAATTCGAAGTTCAATTCATGTAGTTTTGCCATTGTTTTGACTGACTTGTGACACGGTGAAACAAAATTTTTTTCTTTGCTATATGCGGTCGTTTCTTTGCAATTTCGGCCTTCAAACGCTCCAATAACGCTATATAATATTCACTGTTGATGGTATTTCCTTTCTCAAGGTAGTCGATGAATATTACACCACGCATATCCCAAAATACCGAGGCCATAAACTTTCAAGCCGATTGTTGTGCTTTCGGGCGCTTTGGACGAGGTTCACCAGTTGCTCTCCACTCAGATGACGATCGTTTTGATTCCGGAGTGAAGTGATGGATCCATGTTTCATCCATTGTCACATATTGATGCAAAAATTCCGGTTCGTTACGTTTAAACATGACCAAACTCTGCTCAGATTCATCAACATGTTCTTGTTTTTGGTCAACAGTGAGCAAACGCGGCACCCACTTTGAACAGAGCTTTCTCATAGTCAAATGCTCATGCAATATAAAGCCAATACGTTCTTTTGATATCTTTACGATGTCAGCTAACTCACGCAACTTCACTTTTCGATCATTCAAAACGATTTTGTGGATTTTTTTGATGTTTTATGGTGTTACCGCCTCATTTGGACGTCCACTGCGTTCTGCATCATCGATGTCTCTACGACCATGTTTGAAGTCGGTGTACGGAGTCTCCACAACACTTTTCAAGCCTTTGCTTCGCTTGAACGGTATTTTTTTCCCATCAAGAAGCAGTGCAAAATTAAAACCCAAAATTGTTTTTGATCCATTGTTTTGAAAATAACAAAAGTAGCGTGGCACAATAACTCACAAACTAGAATAGAATATCATGAAATTTTAACAGCTGCCTTTTGAAGGTTAGTACTAACTGAGAGAAAGGTGACTGCAATAAAACTAGCGTCGTCTATGTGTTAGGCCCGGGACTTTTCAGCCCATGTGTTAAGGGCCGATAACACCATGACATGATACAGCACACCGTATTGTGACCTTGTCGCTATGTAGCGGTCGCTGGTGTAACTCACAAGGATTGTTCTGGGCCAAATAATGAAAATTCTGTTTGTTTACGAAACCGTTCAGGTGGAAATGGGCTTCGTCTGATATCCATATGTTACCAACGAAATTCGCGTCCTCGTTAATTTTAGCCAATATCTGCCTACTAAACTCCATACGCTGGGTCTCGTTCATGTAATTGTTGCACAATCTGCAACTTATAGGGATGGAAATGTAATTCGTACAGTATTCTTTGTAAGCTTCGTCGCTTAATCCCTAGCATAGATGCATGCTTTCGAACGGAGCGGGAGGACTTCTCTCGATTGCAGCTCTAACAGCCTCAATGTTCTCTGGGGTACGTACCGTTCGAGTGCCACCTGGAGCTTTCTTTTCAAGGCAGATCCTGTTTCTTCAAAATTACGCACCCACGTTGTAATCGCATGCGCAGATGGGACACATCCATGACGTCCAAGCTGGTAATGCTGTCGGAATATTCTCTGCGCGGCAGTCGCACTATCACCATTTTTATAAAACGTTCTCACAGCTACTGCACGTTCCGCACCAGTCCAATGATCCATGATTACTAAATGGCAATGCGTTCACAACAATTGTGCGACGTTACGAACAACTGCCGGCTCTACAGTGCTGACAACTGTAACGTTGAAAATTTCCCGTTTCCCTGCGCCACCCTGTATATACACCACCTCTCATAATAGCATGGACACTTTAAATTTTAACAACATATTTTAAAAAGAAGTACTTTTATTCATGTAATGATTTTAAACAATCTACTAATTAAAGAACCAAGTTGATAAATAACGAAACTGTTTGATGCCTCGAACAAACTGGTGCACTTGCTAGCAAAAATCGTCCATGAGGTTGTCGAGTAACATCCAGGGGCGACGATGAATGGATGAAATTTCTTAGTAAGAGAAATATACAATTAACGGCTCCTGAAATTACGGGCGAAATAAATCAGATCAAAAACAAGAAAATATCAGTGTAACGTTGTTTAAAAGAAGCAAACCTCCTTCCGCTGTATTGTTATACGAAATCCGTTGCTACGTTGTGGGAATAAACAGAAACGTCTCCAGTAAGTTAGCACTCACAAAGGCTGAATAATAGAATAATGGAGAAATGTAATATGGACTGATAAATCCTAATAGGAAGAACAATTTTGAGTTGATGCACCATAATGATCCGAAGCACACGTCGTTATTACGCAAAAACTACCTCGAGAGAGAACATTTAGCGTCCTCTAGACGGTATTGCAGAGGGAGTGGAACAATATTTCTCAATATACATTGAGGAAATTGGTAGAGAAAATGCCACGAATTGTGCAAACAGTTATTAAATTGAGAGGTGGATTTTTCGATGAGAAGAAAATATCTTAATTCATGTTTTGCAATAAAAAGTAGATGAAAAAATATTTTCTTATAATTGTCTTGCTTGAAGTTTTGAAACAAGTGTCAAATTTTACACGAAATAGGAAGCGTCCAGACTATTATGTGCGGTAGTGTATGTACAGCACAAAATATATATATATGTACAATATAATCACAATACTAGAAACGTAGCGATAATATTTAAAACTATCAATGTTAACACACACTTTTATTACAGTTGGAAGTTCATTAAATTCATAAATTATTTATAAAATACAATACTCTTAGCGCTAGACTAACGACAATTGCATGCATAGAACTTACTATCTCTATAGTTTGGTAGTTGCATACTTTATATAAGTAGTTATCATTTTTTTCTTATTTTATAAATTATAGTAAATATTTTATACTGAATTTTTGTTTCACACTCGCCAGGTTTAAATAAATCAATAAATTTGATTGCCAACATCAAATTTATTGCTTTTTACGATCGAAGCGTCCTTTCTTGAGACAAGTTATACAGTAGGTCCGAAGAGTAGGCTACGTGTATACAACAATTGATTTATACAAAGGTAGATGTATACAGCTTGTTAGATTATTAGCAATTCTTCGACGAAACTCCTTCTTTTCGAAATACAGTCCGCATGTTCATTAAGTTTACAACTATAACTCTTTCAATTTTTTGCTTATTTACAGTGTTAAGAATGATATACAGCTGTGGCCATATGTATTCGCCACTCTCGTTTTGAACGTGTTACACGAATATTATTGTATTTCTAAGAAGCAGGGTCGATGACGGACTTAACTAGGTACCTGGTAATGAGGGTTTAATGGTTTATTGTAGGCCATTCTGAGTAAATTAGAAAATAGACGTAAAATTGTAATTTCTGAATATTTCTTCAGTCTTTCTTAAAAGTTGTAAGAGCAAGGTTGAGCTAGTTAGAGTGAAGATATTGTGTCTGTGATTTTGTCTGTGTAATACGATAGTATACAGTAAAAAGTAATGCCGAAAACACGCGAATTGACGGAGGTAGAGCGAGGACAAATTGTGGTGTTAGAAAAGCAAGGGTTGTCGGTGTCTGCTATTGCCCGACAAGTGAAATATGCGCGGTCGACAGTTAGAATGACGATAAAACGATACAAAGAAAGTGGATCTTTGACAAACAAACCGAAAACTGGTCGAAAAAGGAAGACAACTAGCAGAGATGAGCGAGTCTTAGAGCGGATGTCTTTGCGAGACCGGGAAAAAAGGTTTAAACAGCTTTCCAGTGAGCTTTTCCGGCTACATAATGTTGCTATTTCTCCTCGCGCGGTTAGAAGACGCCTTTGTGAATTAAATTTAGGTGGATACAACGCTCGACATAAACCACGGTTGTCTCCGCAACAAAAGAAAAAGAGACTGCTGTGGGCTAAAAGTCACCGCGACTGGACCATTGACAATTGGGCCAATGTTATGTGGACGGATGAGTCAAATATTGAGGTAAGTAATACATAATTATTGTATTTGCGGTATTCTGTATTCAATTCCTGGTATCTACAGTGTTTTTATTCTTTTTAATGGGTTCCAAAATGTAACAGTATTCATGTTTTTGTTGGTAGCTTTGTGGTAAACCTGGGCCTCAATACGTGCGACGCAGGCGAGGACAGGCCTTCCATCCAGACTGTATCATCCCGACTGTCAAGTTTGGGGGTGGTAGCATAATGGTTTGGGGTTCCATGAGTGCAACAGGCGTCGGAGAACTGTTCGTCTGCGAGGGCCGAATGAACAGTCGGACGTACATCGACATGTTGGAAGAAGTTCTGGAACCGTGTGCGTTAAAATTATTCGATAATGATGAGCCAGAGTATTACTTCCAACAAGATAATGCACCGTGCCATAAATCTCGCGAAGTAATGCGTTGGTTCGAGGAAAATAACGTGCGGGTCCTGGAATGGCCGGCACAATTCGCGGACTTATCGCCAATTGAGCATTTATGGTACATTTTAAAGCGAAATCTAGCTAAATACTCATCTACCACAAAGCAATGCTTAAAAGCAAAAACATTCGAAGAGTGGAATAAAATCACCCGCGGACAGTGCTACAACTTAGTGAGCAGTATGCCCCGACGAATTCGTGCCGTCATAAAAGCCCAGGGAGGAGCTACCAAATATTAAGCAAGATCTGTATATATCTGTATACACTCACAATAAAACATTTTCATCGATCAATTTTCTTTTATTTCTTATATATTCGTCGGAATAAAAAACAAAAAAGGGTGGCGAATACATATGGCCACAGCTGTATGTATTTATACTTATCAACGTTTACCGTTATATTGTATTATACTTATTCTTTCCACCTTATTATCCAAATTATTGCTCTGATAGCATAGTATCGTCTGTAAACATTTTTATATGACAATAATTTACCATTTCGTTGATGGTGGGCCTCAAACTTCACCCTACGGTACTCTATAATTAATATATTTGCTATTAAAAATGTTATTGAATTTTATCTTGTGTAGCCCATCCTTTAAATATAAGTTAAACAAATAAATATTCCCTCTGAATCCAATCCTATACAATTCCTTTAGTAGTAAATCTCTGTCTATAGTTACAAATGTTCACTTAAAATTTAAAAATACTGCAATGACGAAATCTCTCTTATCCATCTTACTACGCAACTCATTACACAAATTCAACAAAACCGTTTCACATAATTATTCCTAAAACCTGATAGTGCATCACTTATTACAGAGTAAAGATCACAGTAATTTAATATTCAACCTATTGCAACAATTTCTAATATGTTTTCGTTTGGCGATGACCTATTAATAGGTCGATATTGTTCAAATTTGTAGCCGTCTGTATTTTTTGATCCAATATTATGAAAGAGCACTTCCACTCCTAAGGAGAAACGCCAGAAGTTAACGATGTATTACTGACATCTAAACATCTGTTTCCAATAACTTGAATGATATTTAAACGTAGTTATGTCCATATCTCCAAGTTGCATTGAAATCTGAGACATTTTATCGTTACTAACGTAATCCCTACGTTTTTCATTCACTTATTTACTCGTTTCGGTAACACCAAACCAAATAAATGACAACCTAACTATTCCCCTAAACCAAGCTATCCGTTCAAATGAAGATGATTCGCCGTGACCGTCGGCAATGAACGCCAATCTACTCCGCGTTAGCGTCCCGACGCGGCCAATGAAGCGTCACGGCGCCCGTCAAGGGACTCTCGATCGTACGGTCGTAGAATCCTCCCTCCCCCCTTCTCTTCGTCCTGCGCTTCGTTAACAACTCGGGATGCGGTATCGGTGCCGCAAGAAGGAACTTAGTTTTCCACGGCCGTACGACCTAGCCAAAGCCGCCCGAACTAATTGACATGTATTAGATTTTATCGACTATCCGGTTCGGACCGATCAACCCCCGTATTTGTCGGCTAGTCATCGCTGGCGACCCCTAACGGCGCAAGGCGGCGACGTAGGAGATGGATTCTTAATTAAGAGAACGTTTTAATGATTAAGCTTAGCGATGTCAGACGTTCTTTTTTTATTTTTAGGCAAGGGTTTATAAGGTGTTGGGGATTGGCTAGGCATAAGATTTAGTGTTTCAAATGCTTCATACATAGGTACCTATGCTCTAAAAAATACTCTTATCACCCAGTAGTATTGCTGACAACAACTGATTTAAATTCTAATTTACTGATTTTAAAGAACAATTTTCTGGAAAAAATATCCTGTAATACCTAATTCACAACGTTATATTGTCTTCGCAGGAAAAGATAAAACTAATGATAATATATATTAGTATGGCTATAGTTCATTCACCTACGGAATATAAGTGCGAGTAGTATATTTTGAAATACTGTTCTTTTTATGTGTTATTCTTTTAGTTTTATAGTGGAAGTTCAATTGCTCAGACGCTGAAAATTTAGCGAGTTAACGCAATCCGAAGATTGCTTTGATAAAAAGCATCTTTAGTGAATGTGAAGAGAGAAACACTTATTTATAATTATCGATTAGCGTTACTTACGAGGTAGGTGCCATAAATCCTCGGCCTGATAGGACTATACAGGTTCAAGCGTGTTCAAACTACGTCACGACATGCATGCACGGTTCGAAGAGTAGTAGTTTTTTAGTAGCCAACCAATCAACGTGACTAGCGCATGAACATGTCTGAAATAATGAAAATTAAGAACAGCCCGGTCATCAAATTTTTAACAAAAGAAGTTCATACACCTAGTCACATAAAGCAATGTTAAGACGGCGTTTATGGTGGATCATCTTCTTCGTATTCCACTATAAAAAGTGGGCAAAATGTTTCCGTTTGAGGCAAGAATCCCTGGAAAATGCTGAACGGTCGGGTCAACCTATTGAAGTGTGAACGCCTGAAGAAATTTCAATTATTGAAGATTCAGTGCTAGAAGATCGCCGTTTGAAAGTGATGGAATTAGCAGTGGTAACAAAAATATCCGAAACAAGTATTCGACGAATTCTTCATGACCATTTGGGTATGAATAAAATTTGTGCAAGATGGATATAGCGACTTCTCTCTGCTCTCCAACGTGAACGTCGAGTCAAATGTGCGCGGTCGTTTTTAAACGTATGTGGAGACGACCCAAAACCTATCTATCGAAAAAAGAGTCCATGGAATGGCGGCGACCTGATGAATCTCGTCGCAAAAAGGCGAAAGTCGTTCGATCAACGAAAAAGGTAATGACCACAATGTTCTGGCATTGTGAGGGTACTTTTTCTAATTGACTTAAAGAGCGCAGTGCAACTGTGAATGGTACATATTATGCGTCTTTATTGTATAAAGTAAGGTACAGTATTCATGCAAAACGTCGTGGACAATTGACAAAAGGTGTGCGACTATTGCGCGTCCATATTGCACCCGTTTCACAAGCTACTATCTGCGAATGTGAGTTTTAAGAATTGGAGCATACCGGTATAGTCCGGATATGGCTCCTTGTGATTTTTATTCGTTATTTAATTAAAAAAAGACCTTAGAAGACGTCGTTTTAAGGACGACAGTGAGCAAGCAAATGTTTTAGAACATTTTGACGGAAAAGTGTTATTATTTTTACAAGGGTATCGAATTACTAATTAATCGTTATAATAAATGTATAGAAGTTAGGGGAGATTACATTGAAATATAATTTTTTTTATATTGTTCCAAGTTCCTTTTTTCTATATCAGGCCGAGAATTTATGATGCCTACCTCGTATTTATATGCCCATAGTAGAACAATATTTCGTCTAATTTACCGTTGCTATTAAAATTTTAATTGGGCGACATCAATCATGTAAATATGAAAGCCGGTAAATTGCGTAGATAGCAGATGATGATGAAGTGTAGTGGTGTACCTTTGAAGACAATCAAGTAATGTATAATTATACTAGAATCCATTTGTTTGTAATAGCTCAGTTTTAATCATAAATAGTATGCAAACATGCATGGTGCTTTTAACGAAGCTCTGAACTTCATACAGTAAAGTAAACGTAACCTAAAGTATGGCAGCAGAAAGTAGTTAAAGGAACAACATCTAGAACATAATTGAAACAAAGGAATAGTTTGTTATACTCAAGGATTGCGTTCAATGTGTAACATACAGTTTTAGATCTGCTCGTTCTACTCGAAAGAATTTAGATAGTCAGATATATTTTTCGTTATAAAAAAACGTTATATAAAATGAAATAGAATCACTTTCCGAAAACCATCAACTGCCAAAAGCATTATATGCACCAGGAGGAATTATATTTTCATCAAGAGCTGTAGCCGACAAATATTAAGGAATATATTTATAACGATTACGATAATATTACGCTATGTGCACTATGTATATGTAGCCACTATACTTAGGTTTATAGCTGAAAACGTAGAATTTGGACGTATTGCTTATACTTCGGGAATCCTCGTTCACTGCAAAAGAGTTACTATGGAAGCTGCATTCATTCCTTAATCAAACTTATTATAGTTAACAGTGCTTACAGAGACAAATACTTCGTCCGATTAGCGCTGATATTTTTTATAACAATTCTATACGACTATATGACGTATATAATCGGACTAATTTACTTGTCGGTGTACATTTCAAAGTCGACTTGCTTTGAAGTACTGTGATATATAGGTGAGATGCACTTATTGTAAACGAAGCATAGACACTTTTGTGCAGAATCTAGGCAAAATAATGGCTATAATAAATAACGCAGTTTATAGTCAATATTTGATTTTGGTAACGACATTAAATACTTTATCACATGATTGACTGTCTTGAAGTTGTCTGTGTCCTTGCTATAACAATATTATTTATTACTAAATTAGTATATTGCAGGCATTTATTCTATGATAGCAGCTATTTTTAAAATATGGAGCGTATGCAGAACCAAGAAAGTATTTATTTAATTTGTTAAAAAGATTATACGCTGGAAAGTTGGAAGATATTGAAATGTAATAATATAGATATGTTAATAAATAGGACATTAGTATCCTTTACTTATTAGATACTACTGTTGGATAGCCATAAGATGTTCCTGCATTATGTCTTCGGATATAGTACAACGTGGAATCTCATATTTGGGGTATACTTTGACTATCCATCAGTGTAAATGTTGAAAGATTGGCAGAGACTTCAATCCAAAAACATTGAAGAATTGTTTGTATAGAAATAGTTTCCCGTTGGATACCGCATCTGTTGACCGAAGAACAGAAAGCAACTAGGGTGAATTGGTGTCAAAAGGCTCTAGACGAGCCGGAAAATAAACGGCAATCGTGTGTTCCAAGGTCATGTAGCAACAACCATTTGTTCGCTGCAAGTCATCGCTAAGCTTCGAGAAACCAACCCGGAACAACGAATCATCTTTCACCAAGACAATGCAAGTTCACTCACAGCACGGCAAGACTATTGAATTGTTAGATCATCCTTCGTATAGTCCAACGATTTCTTAACCTTTCCGAAAATCAACAACGGACTGCGTGACCAAAGGATACAGACGCCAGAAGGAGCAGCCGATGTTTTCAAAAATGCAATTTTGACTGTACCAACAAACGATTTGAATAACTACTTCCAGAGTTGATTCTAGCGCAGGCTATAGTGCATTAATCTTGCGTGGAGAATACTTCGAAAAACAACAAAGTCTTTAAAAGCTATCTTCTGTTTTATTCCAGCTCCATATGCAAAACTTAAAAGACAACCTTCGAATATGCGAATCTATACAAAGTAATAAAAAAGGGCTATACTGTATAAGATCTAATACTTCGAAGCCTAGGTGGCATAGTCGCGGATCGCGTTTAAAAGTAGTACATTTTAAAGTAGTGTAGTCGGATCCGGCCCGCTGTAAGATTTGATCCGGCCCGCGAGACATTTTGAACAATCCAATTAAAAAAAAATCAAGATTTAATTATAATATTGTACCTATTTCTTTTTCATTTCATTTTCTTATTTTAAAAAATTGCTAGAGACCGGATTATATGCAAAGTCCATATATTTTATTTTATTTATTTATTGTATTTTAGGTCTACTTCTAGATGTCTTCACTGATTAAAGTTAATTAACGCTAATTAATTAATTAGTGTAATACATCTACATATAGACGTAAAATATAATAAATAAATAAAATATATGCACTTTACATGTAATCCGGTCTCTAATAATAACATTATCCCATTATTTCATGCCTGACATCTATCGCTAAAAATTATGAACACTAGTTTAAAAGACTACTTTTAAACGCGGCCCGTGAACGTATTTGCACACTAAAGTTTGGTCCACATCACGTGAAAGGTTGCCCATACTTGATCTACAATATAAGAAATGTAAATAATGAACAGTTGGCTTTGTATAGCAAAATCAGCAAACAAAAATATTTTAAATTCAGCACTATTCTACACTTGATATTTGATCATGCACTACATTATACATGAAGATTACCACCGGATAAAGGGTTAAAGCAATAATTAAATTTATCGCTCCTATACAGACAATATAGAAAGATACACTATTTAGATTTAGCTACAAAGGTGACGTGTTTCCGATTTATTCCACACTATTTTTTTCACATTAATTCACACTCATCTTGCATAAAATACTTGCGCTTATATGCTTGGTACGTATACGTACACCTTCCTACATATATACATACATATACATATGTATAATATAATTTCCGCTAAACAACAATATCCATTCGTTTATCTGGCGGTCGCGGCCGGTGAACGCGCAATGTATTCACCGCTTTTAAAATACAAAATTGCCCTAATGAGAACAATTAACTGCTAATCGTCGGTGGGATCTTAATCAAGAATTATTATTAAAGTTAATGAGCGCTTGCCGTTTTCCATTTTAATAAAATTTACATCATTTTCGTCCTCCCCACACCCGCGGCCCCGAAACGCTAACGTTAGTGTACATAACGCATGTATACACTTGGCAACGTTTTATTTTTATCACCATATTCATCACGGTCAGCTCGTTATAGCTGTAAACGTTTAAATGCGATATTTACATTGCGCTTTTTGTTGGTGGCGAAAAGTTTAGAACTGCGTTTCGTATCTTGATACGATATTCACTCTTTAACACTATATGCATGTATAATGTTGGAAAACTTGTAGGCTTAGGGAAACTAAAAGAAGTCGCAAGGGGATAGACAAAGCACATAAACTTGAGACAGTCTCCAGAGGCGTCGACTGCGACGGTTCAACAGCAGCAGACATTATTTAATTTTATTTCAATGTAACACAGAGAGTATGGAAAGTAATATGTACACTACCGTCCATATTAGTTCAAACACACATATAAATTTAAAAAAAAAACGAGAAAATATTCACTCATTTTTCCAAAACTTCAAATCCTTATTGCATTTTATTAGTAGCGATCAAAATTAAAATATAAAAGTAAAAAAAGTAATTCTAACGAAAAATTAACAAAGACATCTTAAACATTCCGTTCATCAAAGAAATTCCTTTTTGGGCGAAGAACAGCTTTCAGAATCCGAGGCATCCGCTCCACTAGTTTTTCAAGGACTCTATACGGCATATTAGTCAATTCCTCCTGTAAAATGTTCCACAGGTAGTCTACAGAGGCGGACCCTCCTGCCCAATTCATCCTATAACAGCTCGATAGGGTTTAGATCAGGTCTTTGGGGCGGCCATGTTATTATTTGTTAAGTGCCATTATCTTGTTCCTCATTTTAGAAATTTTTATATATTACTGCTGAGTGTTTGGGATCATTCTTCTCCATGAATACAAAATTTTCGCCCATTAGACGTTGCCCCAATGGTATTGCATTTTCTGGAAGTGTTTCTATATAACCCTCTTTTTATAAAATATATTCGATTCGCTCCAAGTCTCCTGTATCGGCGTAGGAACAACAACCCCAAACGAGCACAGAACTTCTTCTTTCTTTGACAGTTGAAGCTTTGACTCATCAGTCCATAGCACCCTTTCCCTATCATTCACAGTTCAATTCCTATGTGTTTCTGCGGGTGTTTTCGCCTGTTTCGCCGTCGATGTAGTTTTTTTTTGTTGCAATGCGACCGTGAAGATCTGCAACTTTTAATCTTCTTCTCACGTCAGTAATAGACATTTTTCTTGCACGGTCGCGATTCATTTCGGCGGCCATTTCTGGTGCTGTCGGTCTCCTATTTCGCTTGCTCAGCTATTTTATACGCTCATCGTCGGCGTGAGTTCTTATTCTCTTACGACCTGAACGTGCCTGATCTCTTAAACTGCCCGTGCGTTGATGTCTCCGAATGATATCAACAGTCGATTTATTAACATGTATTTTTTCGGAATTTTGACGCACTGAATGACCTTTTGATGAAAAGCAACAATTACACAACGCTTTTTTAAACTTGTTGGTTTTCCTGTCGGCATTTTAATAAGGTTCACACAAAAAGATACGCTCTTAACACTAATGGTTTATTTAGAAACTAAAGCATTTATCAATACACAATACACTTTCGAGTGGCCTGCTCTCACCCCAAAGAGTATTGTAAATTTATTACCTGCAATATTGTTCCGAAAACAATCCTATTTGTGGCGATGAGAATTATTCTGGAAATTACTATATTGGGTCATAAAATATAATAGATTTTTAAATCTTCATCATCATTCTCTAATCAATATTCCTGGAAGTTTACCTGTATACTTAATAAGTAACTTCATAAAGGACCTAATATAAATGTTATTTATATATGAAAGCAATTATATTATACTTTAGTAGAGTTTACATTTTACTGGGTGTCCAAATTAATGTTGAGGGTACTGTATTTGTGAAATATAGGATTATAAGTCTATTAAATGACGATTGCAAGGACTGTGTGGATGTACAATTCACAGGTATAGCAGTAAACTCCACTCACACAAATTAATTAAATATGAGGAACGCAGCGTTTCGAGAGCACGTGGGCTCCCATTGTCAACCGTGTTACCGCCAGTCGGTGGTGAGTGGAGTTTACTGCTATACCTGTGAATCATAATTCTATTAGATTAAATTGAAAGTATTTTATAAAAAATAATAAACCACCTGCTACAAAGTCACTAATGGATCCTACTTCTATAATGATAAAAAACATATCTGCATTTTCCTCAAAGATTCAACAATTCTGCACTTAATTCTTTGTTAAACGCCTAATGTTGATTCCAAGTAAGTGAAAGAAAACTAAAACATTTTGAGTTGTGGAATAGATTGAAAAATATCGACAGATAAGGATCAATTTAGCGTGAGAATTTGTTGAAGCCCTAGACTAGATACGAACCATTAAATGAATACTTTTGTAGAAGGGAATAGTGATATATTCATGGGATTGATAAAAATAGCAATCTTTATTTCCACAATCAAAAAGCAAAATAAAAATATAAAATATACAAAAACCCAAACAAAGACAATCATTATGGAAATCAAACTTTGTTCACGGATACACTTATCCACGACCAATTCTCAAGTTAACCTTGTAAATAATGGTCACATTTAAGGTAAATTGCCTGCATATGCTAAAGTACACGTGGTGAGCCTGCCCACTGGTCTATAATTACTGAATAACAGGTAGTTGTGTGCAACTAGATGTTACTACCACGTTCTTATCAACTCCAAAAGACCACTACGGCACTCAAAATTTCCCATTTTCCTATGCTATCCTGTTTATTTGATGTCTTTTGAATTTGAAGGGAAACTTTTTGTTAATAAATACTTTATCACAATATCTATGTTTGTTTTCTTTAGCGGTGGCCCAAATTAATATTCGCACTATCTATATCATTGTGTTATCAACACTGCAGTGAATATACTCATCTAAATTTACTTTTCCGTGATCATTTTGCCTTTGGGATTTGAAATTTAGTTTCTTCCTCGAGCCTTCTCTATAGAGCTTGCGAACCTCTAGAAATTCTCAAATCACCAGTTGGGAATCGTTGCTGTACAACGACTATTGCAAATTCTAAATTACGTTGTGTAATAATCCGGATTTAGATCGAGTTTCGTGACTGTTTGATCGCCTTCACTTCCCTATAATACAATAAGAGATCGTATAATTGACTTTTCCCACCTAGGAGCGTGCGCGAATATTCATATCGAATGTATAATCTAATTCAAAAATATTTTAAGTTACTAAAATAAAAAATAATAATAATAATAATAATACAAAGAATGGCATACAGAAATTGCTAAAACGGAATATAGAAACAAGCAGAAATCTGAAAAAAATATTCAAAGTAGACGGAAAGAATCCATTCACCTTTAGTCAACAGAGAAACAGGTAATTTGCGAATGAAAACAATGCCGTCTGCAATTACAAAGCGGTAAAGGGGAATTATGTGAGTAATGACGTTAAATAAAGCGTTTGTTGTAGCGGATTTCAATTAAATTAATTAGACTTAGTTGAATGGTTTCGCAAATAATAATATCTGCATAGCTATGTATATGAACGACTATCGTGTGTAAGCATAGTGTCTAATACGATTAAAAGATAGATGTTTTAAAATGCTAATTAATTAACAGCAACAGTAGCCGGTATAGAAATAATTGTTTGTTAGGTATTGCGTAGAAAATGTAGGAGTATAATGCTTATATCCTTGGTATGTTTCTTCTCTTTTTGCAACTAAAAGGAGCTATACAAGGGGTTCCCAGACTTTATCACTGCGTCGCGCACTTACAGGTCTAATCTGGCGTCTTTGTCAAATGACACAAATCAGGCACAGAAATTAAAACAACTTTTAAGATAAACCTCATAACGTGAAGTTCACATTTATTAAAATTGATTCACAAGAACTACCAAACTGATATATGAAAATACAAAACAAATATGAAACGAATAGTGAAAACCATCAACGAGAAGTAAGTTAGTGTGACGGGTGTGATTACCACACATTTTTTTCAAATCGCTGAACAAGCTTTAGTACCGCCAGTTCTCATTGCATGTCAATTTTTGGGCGATATTCCCTTTTTATTGCAGCTATAGGTAAAAATCCGGCTTCGCATAAATAAGTTATGGCAAGGAAACGAAGATCCTCTTGACGGAGTTGTTGTTTGGGTTATTTCCATCGTTTGTTGAACTTATGTAGTCAATTTTAATTATTATAGATGTTCAACAGTTCATCTACTCTCATCTTTAGAGCAGCCCGGAGAAGGACTGCTACTTGCCAGATTCATCATACAGAAGACAACGCTACAAAAAGAAAAATATTGGAAACCGTCATTAGCACACTAAGGGCCGGTTTATTCACATTCTGATAAAGTGGCAAATAACCGCCAGCAAGATAAATTTATCAGGTAGCAGATATCTCATTTTGGGATACTCACCGAATTTTATCTGAGAGGTAACAAACCAGGACTGTCTAATGTTTTTAGACGGTTAGTATAGCAATGGATAAACGTGAAAGATAGGCTTGTGTTCGTTGTAATGAGAAAGACAAACACATAATTACAGTGTCGATTTGAACATAACCTAACATTCTTGCACTGTTCGTCAAATGGAAAATGGTATTAGAAAATATCATAATAAAAGAAAAAGATCAACCAACTAATTTTGCCAATTATCAAATAGAATAATTGGATACCGAAAAGTTTAAGTTTCCAAAAAAATGACCAATAGAAAAACCCAAAGAACAAATTAATATTAAATTTGTGATGTTTGCTGATGCATCTATCAGATCTTTCAAAAAAGAAATTAATAATTGCTGCAAAAGAATCTCAAGTTAAAAATTTGGGAATTAACATTAAGGGACGATAGTTGGAAAATTTGGAGAAAGAACATGAACTAAAAATAAAAATCTTGAAAAAGGAGTACAAGGAATTACAATTTTGTTTTAATGCTTATTTGTTTTATATACACATCTACTGCGAATTTCATTTTGGGCTGAGAATAAAATTATTAATTAAATATTAATTAGTAAAATAAAATTTAGTAAATTTAAAATAGAATCAACAAAATTATTAACAGTAAGAAAAAAAAAAACTAAATTAACAACGATTATCGATGTTTTGCTTGAACTTCCTCCTCGATACAAACATCTCCAAAATCTTCAAGAAGTTCCATATACATTCAGAATATTTCTATATGAAAACAAACGCACGAAATAAAGTTAAGTTATAATATCCGATAGATATACATTTGCCTGGAGGATTTAACAATAGGTAAATTTATTCCTCTGATAAGCAATTTACCAATTGCCTTTTATATGTCAGAAGGTGAATAAACACATCTTTGTGTTTATACGTTAGATTGCGCTACCTGCAATTTTATTAGAATGTGAATAAACCGGCAAACGCGATACGGAGAACACAAACCAACCTCGCAGAATGGAGAAGGATCAGCAATATACACAATCGCTCATGTGCAAAATAAAAACGGTGTATTGCGCACCTCCTTCTGCGCAGGAAATTGTAGCTTAAATATAAGTTTAACACAGTAATTTTTGTCCTTCGTATTGGCTTGGTATTTAAGTGAGGTGAAATACGAAATTCAAGGAAAAGTATATTGAGTTCGATCCCCATCACGGTAAGCTTCACTAATAAAATAGGGAAGACAAATACGTCAGACAAAAAATCATCGAACGTATGATGAATCTGTCAAGTAACAGCCCTTCTCAGGACTACCCTAAAGACGACAGTAGACGACGGAAACAGCCCTAATGTTTTTGGAGTTGTTAACTCTAATTGAAATGAGGATGGATCCTTACAACTTTTGAATTCACAGTTGGATATTCATTCCTAATTGATATCCAAAGTTTCATTAAATTGAAAGAAGAAAATTTTATTTTTGGGCTGTTGCAAGAGAATTGAATTAGACTCTCTTTCTTCTACAAAATGAATTCTAGCTAAACTTGAGCATGGAAAGGATTTTCGATTCACACAGATTTCCCGACATTGAAAAGAGACAGCAAATCTTTATGTCAGGCCACGTATGCAATTCAGGGAAACAATCTTTACCGCCACCTTCATTGATTTCCCCTATCTACAACTGCAGTTTTTTCTTAAACGCCCCAACCTGCTCCCAAAGTTTGAAATGTGCTTTGCAGAGACAGATTCAAGGTACGCAGCTTGTCAAATTTGTCGCACAAATACTCTAAAAGCGAAAAGTTGAAATCGGTAAAGTACTTGAAGTTTTCATGACCTTCCTCTTGCGGGAAAGTGTGAACTTCTTGGCACAGCTCGAATGCACGAAATAAGACGTGGCTACGTGAAAGCCATCTTGAACTTCAGTAGTTTAACAGGGCC
This sequence comes from Trypoxylus dichotomus, assembly GCA_023509865.1. NCBI lineage: Eukaryota > Metazoa > Arthropoda > Insecta > Coleoptera > Scarabaeidae > Trypoxylus > Trypoxylus dichotomus. The sequence goes on from CM042081.1 coordinate 30,230,659, forward strand.
AGGTGTTCGGTTCCCATGTTCATACATAACTCCTTGAAAAATCTGGCTTGCAGTGGCCTAGTTTTTATGCAGTTTACCACGTTTACGATGTGTTCCAACACTAGATTCAATTGAGTACTCATCGACTTTGATACAAGCAAGTGCTTTCCTGTGGATGATGCAATGGATCCATATAGCATGCGATGCTTTCCTGTCAATAAGCGCCTGCAATACTACATGTATCCCAGGTATTGATGGAGATCTATCAGTATGCATACCGATGCATCTTACCCAATCCAAACCATTTTGGCAAGCAGCTCAAATATGTGTTGAGTCCTTGTGTTTCCAAACAAAAGGTCTTCAACTATAATATTATCATCCAGAAGGGGTACATAACAAATAAGATGTGCTGTTAGTAGCCTCATATATGACGGGTTTTTCCACTAATAATGTTGTTGGGGAAAGCTTATCTCTGAAATCAATTTTGCCGCCGATTTTCCTAGTACAATATTAACCATGTCTAGATCAGCTGCTGGAATAAACTCTTCTGCGATGATGTAAGCTTCTTTTGCACGTTGCCTGTTTATATGCGACCTTAAAAGGCGTTAACAATGCGTTGTTTATTTAATAAACAAGCATTGTTGCTTTTGTAGGTGTTGCGCCTTCCTACTAAAGAATTCGCGAAATTTTTTAACCAAGTGTTGGTTTCGAAACCTCGCTTTAACTTATCTGGGACCATACACTCGAGCGCTAGAACTTTTAAACAGAGTACACACTGGAGTTTCTTTTCAAAGCTAAACTTCAATTGGTTATCAATGTATTTAATGAAAAAAAGGCTCGAATTCGCACTTTTCTTGGAAATTTCGATTTTAGCCTTAAATTTTTAGTTTATTTTTACTAACGCTTGGCTTCAGTAGGGGGTGTTGAATATAAAGAGCTGAAACAAGTTAATAATCGTTAAAATTGTTTAAAGTAATAGAATATTTGAAAAAATATTGATATTTCCTTCTTGGGAATTAACTTACACACTCAATACTTGCACAAATTAATCAGCGTTCTCCAAAAAACAAGATGTAATTTTTACAGACAATAGAATAAATTCAACAAATATGATGAAGAAGCGATCGAGAGCACTTTTTAAGTGTTTGCTATTTTGCTAATCAATTTCGCACTTCCCCTTTTAATATATTTAATATTTACACATACTGTATATATGTGTGTACCCTTTCGTTTAATATATTATTCACAGTGCTTTTTTTTAATTAGTAGAAAGTTACCTAGTAAGCAGTGTTTAGACAACAGTTACGCGCAACAAAACAATAGCCATATACTTATGTGTATATACTACAAAGAGGAAAAATTAAAAATTCTTATGCGATTTAACGCGTCAGTTGAGCATGGCGTTTTAGCAAGAGAGAGCTTAACCGATGTTTTAAATTATGTAACTGAAACAAGAAGCGAAGAAAAAGATAGCGAATAAACTAAACGGGAAAGTGCTGCTGGGAAAATTTATCCAGCGAGGATTTTGCATCACATAATTGATATTATGTGATACAAAATTTGCAGTAACAGTAAGTTTGTCTGGGTTTACTGAGGAAACTACTGCTGATAACTATAAAGAACAGAACTCGCGATATGTAACCAATTAACATACAAAGGCAAATATTTCCTTCGGATTTTGATAACATTTTGGAAGGGTGTAGTACGCCTAAAAATATTGGACACGCATTTTTATCTGCTTTTTCTTCGATTGAAGGAGTAGTAATTGGCACTCAAAGTTACACTCTGAAAACATATTTTTTGCTGTATCCCAAGAACAAGACGAGATATCGATTTCATTTAAAGAACGGATTTACCGCCATCACATTTTATATGAGAAAGGACCAGTGGCGTATCCGTGTTATGAGATAAAACAATCTCATTTATCGTTCAACCTCACTCACAAGTATTATTACTTATTTTTCCTTTTCGTATACAAAAAATAGAAGTTATCAGTTTAGCTTTTCTTCCCAATCTATATTTGATGGATGATTACTATTTCAATGTATCTCCATGAAACCTCTTATCGCTTCCATAAGCGAAAATCATAGGCATCCAATTGTATATTTCTACATAATATGTACAATATTGCGACAAAATGTGGCAAACTTACAAAGCAGTTAGTAATAGTGTGAACAAAAATAGTATATGCTAACGATAATTTAATTTCCTCGTTATTGCCAACGTTAACTTTTTAATTTGAATTGGTTTATGAGCAAAAGTTCACGGTTCCAGGTAGGATTTGAACCTATAGCTCCTGTTTGCTAGACAGGTTTGTACCAATTTACACAACAGAGACCGTATAAACAAATCCCTATTTAAATTGTCATTTGAATCGCTGATGCAGATGCTCCCCTGAAATCTTAGAATATTTAATATTAATGCGAAGTACATAATCAATTAAATTATTCTAAGTTAGTTTTCGTTGGTTTTTAAATGATAGTTTCATTCCCTTGGTATTGCCAACGTTAATTTGAATTAGTTTGAGAATAAAAGATCACGATCCCCGGTAGAATTTGAGCTTACAGCGTCTGTTTGCTAGACCAATCTGTACCCATTTAAACCACGGTGATCTTAATTTAATTTAATAGTATATACTCCTCAATCAAGACATTTCTACTAATAGACTAATGGCCAGATCAAAGCACCGAAGAATTCGAAGATGCTCTACCACTTGCTTAACGCAATTCCAAAGGGTTCCACTGGTATACTAGAATCTTTGGATATCTATGACTTCTGTTCCTGTAGGCAAAAGATGGCAATTTTCCCAAAATGGATATTAAGAAAAAAATCAAAAAGAAATAACCTTTGTTTGTTTTTCTGTAGTTTAAGGATACGAAGAAGTAAAATGAGTTTTTTTAATTCCCTAACATAGGTACGACACTGCTTCATTTTCATCTAAAATATTACTCTAGCACAAGAAAACAATTTTGATATTTTGTCTAGCTCCTGAGATATAAAAAAAATGCTTTTGGGGGTTCACTTTGAGTGTCAATTACACATCTAGTCTACCAAGAAATCAGTATACCGCCACTTACTGCAGCGCTTCGTTGACCCCATATAGTTTCTTTATGTGTTTGCAATGGAACTGCATGATCATTGTCAAATGAGAATAGATTCAACTTTAGTTATTTATTTCACATCCCTTTACATTAACTTACACACCGAATAAAAGCCGCATGGATTCATAGGAATATTTATCAGAAAAGTTCCTTTTTGCAAAGATTACGAGGGTGACCTGAAATGTTTACGGAATCGCTAAGACATAGCTTACGAAGGTTGAAATCCATTCATTTCAGATTTCTACTGTCGATAGTTGTTGTTTAAGAGTGTGTTTTGTGTAGCAAGTCATGCGATTCCGAAAAAATTGATAAAATCTACTTTCGTACAACGATAAAACACGTCTGGATGGCGGGGCAAACGCTCACGGAAATTCGAAATATTTTGCTAGAGGTTCACGACGGATGTACTCCATCATTTTCGACCATCAGCTTCTTGGTAAGCGAGTTCAAACGTGGTGGCGCAAGCACAAGTGACAATCCCCCAAAAACCGCTACCAACGACGAAATGGTCGACAAGATTTATAATGTCGTGTTAGCCGATCACAGATTGAAGCTGAAAGAGATAACAGAGACAAGAGACATCTCAGAAGAATGCGTTGGCCATATCCTACGCGAAATTTTGGATATGAAAAAGCTTTGGGCGCGATGGGTATTGCGTTAGTCCACACCGGAGCAAAAGCGACGGGTGACCGTTTCGGAGGAGTGTCTGACCAGGATCCAACGCAATCCAGGGGATTTCTTCATGCGTTTCGTGACCATGAATAAGACTTGGATCCACCACTACATACCGCAGACCAAGGAACAGTCGCAGCAGCAGACTTTTCCCGGCAAATCGACTCCGAAGAAAGCAAAGACAGTTCCATTGGCCAAAAAGGTCATTGCGACCATCCTTTAGAATTTCCAAGGTTTGATCCTCATCGACTATCTGCAGAAGGGAAGGACGATCACGGGGTAATACTACAGCGATTTATTGATCAGATTCGATGCAGACCTCGAAACATCGTATTCTTCCCACTACTTGAAGAGACTGGAGAACCGTTTGAAAAAATGTATTGATCTGATGATGATGATATTGATTGAGGAGACTACATCGAAAAACAAAAATAAGAAATCACACCAATACCTTGCTTTCTTGTCGATTGCGGAAACCCTACATCTATTACTTGAAAAGTCTGTGTACACGAGAACTCTTGAATATCGTTTCAACTGATGGACGTAGGGTCAAAAAAAATCTAATGTCGAAGATTGAAGAAACAATAAACATTAACAAGGCAACCGTTCCCAGGTTAAATAAAGAGTTTTGTGTTGATGGATCTAAAGAAATTTCGTTTCTTTGCATTATCATTATAGCAAATATTTTCTGCTCAAAATTATTTTCTCTTATTCTTATTGTTGATATTTTTAATTGTGGAATTACGGAAGTATTGTTCACGAAATATTGCGTTAGAAAACGATCGCTTATTGACGTTGGCCTTAAATGCTATGGAAATGATTGTTCACATTACCTTTCATTACGCGATGTTTACAGTGTCGCGTAGCTTTTGTATTTCATTTGTCTCGCATTCCCATTATAACCGAAATTAACGGATTTGCTTGGATAAACTTTAATTTCCAAACTCTCCTAAACACTTATTTCCAATTATAAACTCAGGTTCGTGCAAAATCGTCCTTGTAGCGATGAAATGCTAATTTCTACCAGAAAGGAACCTCGAAAACAGCAATAGTAACAGCAGTGAAATAAAAAAAGAGCAACCGAAAACAATACACGCTAGCAATTACGTACTGCGGGCCAATTCGAAGCTATAATTGTCCGTAATTATCCTAGCGAAGGTAAATGTTCGGGTTTCGGGCTTAATTTTCGAATTAAATTTCTGTTTGCGGTCGTTTTAACAATGGCCGGTCCGTTTGATTGTTGTTTTCGGGAGCGATCAACGGACAATTGCGTGCGTTTGTCATGATAATTGGATATATCGCTCCGGCTTATTATCGTATCGTGTGTATGCATAGACTGTACATACATCGAACGGCAAACGAAAGTTAGATAACGCGCGGCGTGAAATCTAGCCAACAATGACGTGAATATCTAACTCACGGTATTCGAACGTAATTACCGAGCTATTTGAAATTTATTTACGCTTGTTTATATGAAGCGTCGAACTAACTTATAGAATATAGTTATTGATTGGATAATTCAGACTTTACGGTAAATATACGTACACTATCTCTCATAAATCTGAGACCATCTATCGAAGATTGTAAGAACTAAATATATCTTTTAACGTATACGTTAAATCACTATTCACAACTTTAAAGATTATAATAAATGAACTACTTCCGGAATTGGACCGTGTCATGATGAGATATGTATATAGAAAAGAAATAAGAGTAAGAGGAGAAAGAAAAATAAGAAGAAAAAGAGATAAAAGGAAAGAAGAATGAAAAGGGGGAGGGGACGTGAAATGGAAAGAAAAGTGAAAAGAGTAAGAGAAGGAAAGAGAGACAGAAAAAATAGAGGGGGAGAGAACAAGAGAAAAAGAAAAAGAGAGAGAAGAAAAGAGAAAGGTGGGATCTCGACGTTTCGCCTCCGTCGTAGGAGACTTCTTCAGAAGAATAGGGGAGGCGAAAGTGGCACGGTAACTCGATGTGTAAGCCACGCTAGATGCGAAACCACTTCGGCAGCGCTTTCTTTTTATCTCTTTTTCTTTCTCCTCTTACTCTTATTTCTTTTCTATATATATATATATATATATATATATGATGATATATATATATATATATATATATATATATATATATATATCATCATGACACGGTCCAATTCCGGATGTAGTTCCTGCCTTGCAGTTTTTGAAGTCAATTGTGCGTAGTAGGCCCCTGTAAATCTCTGTCACTTTTGCAAGTAGTCAGTCAGGATAATTCCTTGAGCATCCCAGAACACAGGTAGCAAAACCTTTCCAACAGACGATACGACCCTAAATTTGCGTGGAGGAGAAGAACTGTGATATTTCCACTTTCTACTTGCACTTTGGTCTCGGGATCATAATGGTGCTTGTTTGCTTGGTACCTTCCCAAAAGACGCTTGCAAACACCCGATTTCGTTGTTGATTATTGCTTAACATTGGTAATTCTTTAGTCAGTATGTAGTGTACCACATGATATGATAAACCAGTGTCCTCCACAATGTCCCTGATGAGTACTCATCGGTCTTGCAGTACAATATCGTGCGCCTTCTTAATGTTTTTGTCTGTTGTTACCGTTATGGGAGGACCACCAGCATGTTGGTTTTCACAGAATTGTTCTCCGCATTTAAAATGTCGCCACCAGCGTTTGACTATAACACAAGAATCTCCAGGCTCGCCAATAGTAGACGTCATGCCCTTCTTCTTGAGGTATTTTATTACGGCTCTTTGTTCCACAGGATTCATTTTTATGAAGAATCACGACTCCCAGCACAAAAGTTAGCCACAGCACACTCAGGGTAATGTATGGGTATATGTGATCTACATGTTCCCATAACTTTTGGATATGTTAATCAAAAACCACAAAGTTTTTACAGTGGGATGAGACACTTCAACATTTAGCGTAATGTTGGTTTCCTTCCTTTTTTCTTTAATTTCGATAAAAATTCTCTATCGATAGAAGTAGATTTGTTAGTCCAGAAATTATGTATCTGTGGTATAAAATTAAAACACTTATTTAAAATATTTAATCAAATTCCGATGTATGGAAAGAATTGCTGAAGAAATCTGAAAATGGCTATGCGTTTTCAAACACAGTAGATATCATTTTGGTCCATATATGAATGAGGAATGAATTTCCATCTTCTTTATAAAAGAATACTGTAAAATTCTAATTTACTAATTCCCAACCACCCTCTTAGGAATTAAATTGAAGCACCTTAGAATATACTCCAGCAACCCAAAACACCTCTCGTACATGCAGCACTTATTCCGAACGTGCAAATCGAGCTGGAACGTCAAACAGGGTACCAGTATCCTTCTAAATTTCCAATCTCTATATCTCCGGCATGTCTGAAGATTCAGAAATTCTCTCTTACCCCCTTCCTCCTCTCACCAGATCTGCTTTCTATCCTCCCCGATCGTATTAAGTTATAGAAATTGGCGGCGAGGCATGCAGAGTCCGCTGTGCCGTCAATCTATATGCTTGCGTAATGCAACGAATCAACGGTAACTGGATAGATTTACCACCAGAATCATCAAATCCCTGCCCATGAATAACAATGAGCTAATACGGGAGAAGGAGCCCGGCAATTCCGGACGCGAGGCGACGCTAGCGACCCCTAGCCGTCGTTCTGTGATGTGCACGGTCGTATACGGATTGTTGGCGTTGAATTTAGCCAACGGTGATATTGGAAAGCGTATGAATGCGATATAAGGAATTAACTTTTACATTACTTGTTCTTGAGCATCTTGCTTATGTGAGATCTCATATGGAATTTACTTCGAATATATGGGATTCTTTCAATAAGAATGCGATTAGCATGATAGATCTGTTTCTTATTTCTTTAAGTTTGTTAGTGGAGCACTGCATACCACATTCACATTTATGCTGTATTCTCTACAGAATTCGAAATTAAATAAAAGCAATTACTTTGATATAGTTAGCGAGCTTTTAGAAGTGGTAAAGTCGTGGAGAAAGTTTTATTTCAAAATGAAATAAGATTTGTTTTAGCACATGTACATTTCGTCCATCTTACGCACATCATGCATTCGTTGTGAATATTACTTATCTTGGACAGACAAAAATACGAGGGATGTCCGGTTCCAAAGATACGTTTAGGCTGCATACTGCCTACGTCTCTCCGATCAGTTTAAAACATAGACGCATTTTAAATGCGCATATGTACCGCATAGGTGGCTATTGTCTTGTTGTTCAGCAGTCTGCAAAAAAGACAGTGGCAATTATGTTCTGGGATCCAGGCAAGGCATTTTGCTCATAGACATTTTGCCACCGAAAACTATAATCAACAGCGGCATTTATTGTCAAATTCTCGAAGAACTACACCAAGCCATTTGATAGAAACGAAGAGGAAGGTTGACGGAAAGATTCAGGTTGTTGCATAACAATGCAAGACCACGCACCTCATATCAGTTGAAGGTTTGGCTTCAGAAACGCAATTGGGAAATTTATCTGCCCCATAGTCCAGACGTACCTCCTTCTGATTTTCATTTGTTTGGGCCGTTGAAAGTTCATTTGCCGGGTAAGCGACGACGAACTTCAAGATGAAATAAGGCATTATTTTAAAGATTTGGATCGCACCGTTTATGAAGAGGGTATGTAGAAGCTTGTGCCTCGCTGGGATAAGTACCTTAACATTGGCGGCGATTATATTGAAAAGTAGCTAACAGTTCGCGGTTTTACTTAGTGCGTTTTATTGCTATAAATAAAGCAGTCCGTCTGTAATTCACAAATGTATTTTAATCATTGGATATCCCTCGTATATTGACTCGGTTGAAAAGATGTTGATTCAAGACTATATACTTTGTGAAAAACAATCCAACTAGTATCCAACTACTACAGAGCAGTAAATGATACGTTAAAAAGTATGAGAATTTCATAGATAAAAAATTATATTGGATGTTACGCAATAAAAAATCTAGAAATTCCGATCCATTGTCTGCCCAAAATTCACAAAATGGTAATTTATGTAGACCAGTTGTATCTGTAAATTAGGAATAAATAATCTTGTTCAACGTATTAAATAATATAAGCAATTTTTAATTATACTACGCCAAAGTAGCTCAAACTTTGATAAGCATACTTTCACTGGATTTGAATCACTTCTTATAGCGTATATTCATTCATTCATTGATAATGATGAACGTGTATATATTTCTTCTGAATGGCTAACCTTAATATTAACGAACTCCACAAGCATCCCTCTCATAAGTTCAGACGCGATTCGCTCAGAAATCAACACATCTTATCATCGAAACACATCGAAAAGGAGGAAACACGAAACACGTTTATTGGGGTAAGGTTTCTGAAACGCGATCACCCGTACGAGGGCCGAATATTGGCTAGATGGTGATCTGTTGTATTCAGAGAGATAGGGGACTGATTTAAATACATTTAAAACGTCCAGAGTGCGGGAACGACATTACCTATTTGTAACAAGTTGTTCGAAAGACAAAAAGTGAAAAACGCGAACGCTTTTAAGAAATGCAACTCGAAAACCCCCTTCGGGGCTTTAGTAGGGAGCGGAGATGGTCGAACATGTGTTTAAAAATTAAACAGGGATTGGATTTCAAACGATTATCGCGAGCGGATGATGAATATTCAATGGTTAGCGGATAAATGGAGTTTCTGAACGGATTTTTTAATGTGGTAGATGATATCGGATGACTATGCAGATGGCGGGTATTTGAATAAATCAAACGATTTAGTGGCAGCAAGATGGTAAGATCTCCGTTGATGATACCGTTTTGCTATTATACAATACAAACTTATGGACGTGCATAAAAATGAAACACTAGAACATATGTACGAAGAAGAAAACAATAAAATCATCTATAGCAACTTTTCATGAATGAATTTGAAAACTTTACACATCATAAGACTCCTTTTCCGCAATGGTCTATTACTTTAATGAAACGTAAGTTGATTAGTGTACTCACAAATTTTTAATGAAACAGTATAACCTCTATTAAGGGGTTCTTCTACTTAACCGACATTTAGTGGAGACTTATGAAGATGCAAATACATAAGAATTCTCCTCTAGCTGCTGGACAACGTTTTTGCCGCCTTCTGCAAAATCAATTCATCATGCTTTTCCTAATAAGGTACTTGTAAGTTGTTTTTACTGGGAAACTTAAAGAAGCTCGTGTTAAGGTATAATAAACAAAAAGGTGTTGGCCCACACGGATGTTATCGCGGTCACCGTATGTGAAATAATATTCCCAGGTCTCTGACCGCGCACTTTGTTGGTCCCGAAAAGGACCGTTTCGACTAAGTCGACGTTTCGACGAGATCTCATTCACTTTCATCTGGACGCTCTCGTTCGGCTAGCGATCGGAGACCTGTTCATCCCCAGGTGACAGTTATTGAATACGAACCGCAATACGCAAACCATCTTTAACATGCATAATTTTGTATCCTTCTCAGTCAAAAAAACATTAATTGCGATTTGGCAGGATTAATTTCTAACTGATGGACTGCAGCAAATTTACATGTTACCGACTTATGTTTTAATCTTTTACTGTTTATGCATGTAACGTTTAAACTTAGTTTATGGCAAATATTCGAGCTTTCAATTTGCGTTAATTGAGTAATAAATATATATTGTTTATTTTACAATATAGCCGACTGAAAATCGAAATTATATTAAATACGTTATTACGGATTCTTAGCACATTTTCTTGGGTTTTATAATGAATAAATAACTACATAAGTAGTGAAAGTAACAAAAGTAGAAACTGTACTGCTAAATTATGAACAAACATATTACCCTAATAGAATGCCGAAGCAAAAGTAGTATGGGTTGAAGTTGTGGCTGCAGACAATCTTAACAGTAAAACAATGTATGTACATATAATAATAATAATCCGTGATGCGATCTCATGATGTGGGCTGTTAATCGTCGATTTTGCGGTAGCACGTCTTTCTGCTCTTGCGGAGTTACTAAAAGGGGTTATATTTAAGTGAAATGGGTCATAACTTCCCTAATATGTTTTTTAATTATTTACTGATAGTTCATAACGGATCCCAGTGTGAATGTCACTGCTCCTTTATTTTTAACAAAGAAACAAAAAAATGTCAGATTAGCTTGAACGTTTAATAATAATTAATACTTTGTTATATATAATTAATATTATTTATAATAACCATTATTCCGCAAGCATTCATTCAATCTACATGTCATTGAATCAACCACATTTGCACAAAACTGTTGTTCGTGAAAGTGTTCCCAAATTAAATTACAATGGTGTGTCAGGTTATCAATGTTTCTTATTTGATTGACACCATTACCGTCTCTGTTCCAATTTCTGATCATTTCAGCTCACATGTCTTCTATCGGATTTTCAGTTTAAGACACTATCACTTCTATCCTCAAACCATTGGACCACGTCTCTGCTTTCGTGTATTAGCAAGCTATCTTGGTCCACAACGATTTCTTCAAATTCTTCCACGGGGTAAATGAGATGAACACTGGGTAGGGGAATATCTTGTAAAATACGAATGTAGTGCTGCGATGAAAAGCGAAGAGGCGTTACTCTGACCAATTTACCGGGACCCGCGCTATATGTACATCTCCAATAACCTGTGGTCATTCTTCCGCTTTGGAAATTGCCTCTTACATGTTGTGGTTCGTATGGCATGGTCACCAAAATGTTATCGCTGAATCATGTAAGGATAACAATATCTTTCAGTCTGTATGAATGACTGCGGTCCAGTCTCGATCGATATTTCTTTTCGCAAATCCACAGCATCGCTGCAGCATTCCTTTCTATAAACAAAAAATTACTGGTTTACTGGCTTGAAAACGACCTTTTGCCAGTTTTTTTCGATCGTTCTTAAACAACAATTTACTACAAATGTGAGAGACAGAATGAGTCTTACTGTCTTATAACCATCACATCCTTACTAAATAGATAATATATTCAATTTCAATGGTTGTCATAATCTTCGACACTAGGTGTCTCACTATCAGGGAGAGGACTCATATGACACATATCCTCCACGCGCAAAATAACATCTGCTGGAAGCAATGCATTCGGTCAGTTCAACGCTGGAGTGTTATAATATGCATATTATACGCGAGAACGCCACAGAATTTTATCGGATCGGTTGTCATTCACTCGATCATGTCTGCTAATTGCTTATTATGCGTGCATTTGTAAAAATTACTCTTGCATGTGATTTAACTTCATAACCAATTGTAAACATTACGAATTTTCAATTCGTCTCTCATCTACATTATTTTCATGTTTAGATTTGGGATTAGCCTCGGGTAGGGCAAGTTACAGTGCAGTACAGAGGACAATGTGGAGGGCTCGAGCGGTCGTATCAAGTCGAGTGTTCCGTAACGTTTACGTATTCGCATCATTTATGATCGTGACCTTCATAAGTGAGCATAAACGATGCGGATGCATGAATGTTTATACTTAAAATATTGATAAAAAATATATTACACTGGCGCAGAGGAACGGGAAATTTTGAAATAACATCATTTCCACGAATTCATAAAACTAGTAATTTATTAACGAAATTGCATGTATGCAGCATGCCATTTATGTTTTTACAATCAAAATGTCCAAAAGTGTCTCTTTACTTTTTAAAGATGACATCGGAAAGATGTCCTCCCATTCCGGCGTTCACACTCTAACAGGCTGTTATGAAAACTCTGGAATGCCCGGTGTAGCAAATCTTGGGGAATGGCAGTGATTTCTTGTTGAATGTTCTCGTTCAGTTCATGGATTGCTGCAGGTCGTGTACGGTACACCTTGCCTTTAAGATACCCCCACAGGAAGAAGTCGCACACACTAAAATCAGGGGATCTCGCAGGCCATTCAATGTCACCGTTACGTGAAATAATGCGTCCTCTAGACAATTCACGAACCGCTGCCATCGAATGTCGAGCAGTGTGTGACGTGGCTCCGTCCTGCTGAAACCTCATGTTTTCCATGTTAAGATTAAGCTCGTACAGTCTCGGTGTAAAGAATGTCTGAAGTCTTTCAACAATCGAGCGGATGTTACTGTCGCTGCACTACCATCCTCACGTGCAAATAAATAAGGGCCGATAACACCATGACATGATACAGCACACCATATTGTGACCTTGTCGCTATGTAGTGGTCGCTGGTGTAACTCACAAGAATTGTCCTGGGCCCAATAACGAAAACCCTGTTTGTTTACGAAACCGTTCAGGTGGAAATGGGCTTCGTCTGATATATGTTACCAACGAAATTCGCGTCCTCGTTAATTTTAGCCAATATCTGCCTACTAAACTCCATACGTGACGCTGGGTCTCGTTCATGTAATTGTTGCACAATCTGCAACTTATAGGGATGGAAATGTAATTCGTGCAGTATTCTTTGTAAGCTTCGTCGCTTAATCCCTAGCGTAGATGCATGCTGTCTAACGGAGCGGCGAGGACTTCTCTCGATTGCAGCTGTAACAGCCTCAATGTTCTCTGGGGTACGTACCGTTCGAATGCCACCTGGAGCTTTCTTTTTCAAGACAGATCCTGTTTCTTCAAAATTACGCGCCCACGTTGTAATCGCATGCGCAGATGGGACACGTCCATGACGTCCAAGCTGGTAATGCTGTCGAAATATTCTCTGCGAGGCAGTCGCACTATCATCATTTTTATAAAACGCTCTCACAGCTACTGCACGTTCCACACCAGTCCAACGATCCATGATTACTAAATGGCAATACGTTCACAACAATTGTGCGACGTTGCGTACAACTGCCAGCTCTACAGTGCTGACAACTGTAACGTTCAAAATTTCCCGTTCCCCTGCGCCACCCTGTATGACGTGCTAATACACTTACCTACTATTTTAAGAAGTTTGCACGAAATCACGAACTGACTGGAATCTATTAAGTACTAGAATCATTAAGTACATATGTGTCCACACTTGTTTCAGTCAAATGAGCAAGGAGTGCAGAATAAATATTTTTTAATGATGGAAGCAACCGTTCCACATCGAGTGATGTTATATTTGCAAATTTGAAGTAATCCTTGCGACAACTTAATGGATCTTTTAATGCACCTTCATAAATTTGTCTTAGTATGAGAGAATCTGAATCCTTGCACTTTCAAATTTTCGCCTTTCGCCGTATATAGATGTGATTGAACATCATGCATTATTTGAACAGAATCCACAAACGACACCGAATCATTTACTTGTTCCAGAAGGAGACAAATGCTTGTTGGTCTAGTAAAGTGAACGGTACATTACCTAGAATAGAACAAACACCTATATCAAATATTAATTGTTTGCTGTACCGTTTGCCACGAATAGCAAAACAGTGTTTTATATTGCTGGCACACGTCAAATAGTTGTCGCACTTTATACATTTAATTCTATCGCCTTCATATTCTAAATCGGGCATACTCTGTATTACGTATTCGAGTTTATTCGAAATACGCAGTTTCCGAAACGTACCTAAATACGACATTTTCTAAGTATGTGTCTACTGACAAGAGCTTACAACGACAAGCCGAATAATACTGGACAAGCGTGCTTTGATATGGGTACTCGATTCTCCGTGCAGCCCGCTTCACCCCTTCACGTTGTTTTCCGCACGGCACTGAAACTTACCCCTCTATGCCGATACTATTTGGGATATTATAATATAATCAGGAAATATATAACATTGACCGATTTATGCAGTTTATTTTAGTGATAACATCTCTAGTATACTATTGAAAATTGATAAAAGTCATAACAATCTTACAAAACCCTGTCAAAAGTAAAATTCTATAACTCTACGTAATATCTATTTTACCAAACGCAATATCAGTATTTCTAGCAGTAAAGAAATAAGCGTTGGAATGTATATAAAGGAATATATGGGTTACGTTTTGTTACGTTCTCCTGGTTTGAAGAACAACGCCGCTGTAGCCTGCTCGTAATTTCCTAAATTACTTGACCAATACTTACTTGTAGAGTATGTTCGCTTATTTACTAAAGGAAAGGTTGTACAGTGAAATTCAATGCGCATGCGCAAGAAAATATATTTAAAAATGAAATGGTTACACGGTTTCCACTCTTGCCTATGTACATGTACGATGTACGTAAGATATATAGATTTGCAATAATTGCAGTTATTCGAGCTCTCTTATACATGTAATGTACATTAGCATTTGTATATGTATTTTCATTGGTAGCAACATAAAGTAATGCCTCAGCATGTACGTTGCAAAGCCATGTCTTAATTCTGTTTAAAAGGTTAAACTCTTATATGCTTCCGCTGAAGCTTTGTTAGAGGCATGTACTAATGCCTCTATCTGTTTGCATGCACCACTACCTTTTATAGGAGCCAACCCTATTTATTTCTTAAATTTATAAGCGCACCTCGGTGCTATGCTTATTTATATGTCCCTTTCCGGGAGCCTAATATACTTTCCTTGTTTTAAATTTGCCTAAGGGACTTGGCCCTGTATTATTGGCATGTATTTGTACTTGAACCAAATACGTTTGTTATTTTCACATTTATAGGGGAACCCACCCTATCTCTTAGAGCTTGAACGCCTGGTCGAGGGCGACAGTAGCGATAATAGCCGATCTCAATACAAAAGTAATGTCACAGCTACCCAGGCGTTTTCGTTTGAAATATTACGCTATGTGCAATCTTTAGCTCTATGCTACTGCGCCCCAAAGAAGGGAAAAATCCAGTAACCAGCAAATGTGCGAACTGCGCACCGACAAGTAAAACGGAGCGATGATGCCGACATTACATAAGAAAACTGGTCCGTGACACTCGTCCGCCATACGACGAGCAACTAAATGAAAATTTCTAAGTCCCGATACGACAAGGACCGAACAAACGTAAAAAAGACAACGGGCGCTGCGGCCGCAACGACCGTCAGCAAGAAGCGGAGTGATCGTACTTGTAGAGGAGGTCTATACATGCGCGCCGACAATCTCACCAAAATAATTTCCGACACAAACTTAACTGAAGACTAAAAATATGTATAGACGACAATGGACACAGTAGCCTCGACGTACGATGATAGAAAATCGAGAATTTATACTTATTAAAAAAATCTATACATATGGTCCGACGACGTTACCAAATGACTCCCGCCAGAAATAAATGTATAGACAACGTCCTCGACGATTCCCGCCAAAACTAGAAAAACTTAGAAATCTCTAATAATCTTACGACGACGTTACTGTACACGTTACGACGAGGCACGAAAGGTGACCGAGAGTGCACGATCGCTAATACCTCGACTGTCGCGCGGGAGACGACTGCCTATGCTTGTGTACCTTAAATTTCAAGAAAACTCCCATTACATATCCGACGACGTTGCAGTGAATGATTTCTAATTAGGCAGTTTTAGCTAGCGTAATGCGAATGGCTGGCTTGCATACATATACAATGCGTAATGTACATACATATTAAAATAAAATTGGATATAAGAGAGCAAAATAAATAAATATAAAAATGAAAATAAAGTAATATTCTAAATGAAAATAATAATGCAAAGAAGATAAAATACATAGTAGTAAAAAATTTATAAAATACAAAAAACAATGTTAAGTCCTTAACACGTTTCGTATTGTCTAATTAGAGGTACACCGTGCTTTTCCATAGTATTCACCTGCTGTTTCAAACGAGAACAAGCCGTTCTTACTGAGGTAGGAAATTCGCTTGACGAAATTGTGAAAATAGTAACAGGAGCACAGGTTGGACTTGAAACACCAGGACATTTTCAAAGTCTCCGATCGTACCTACATATCTTGCCGGTCAAATTTCTTTATTTTTATTTAAAGTATTATAATTAAAAAAGATTGTTCTTCTCTCCACATTTTTCTAACTGTCGTTAGTGCTATTCTCAAAAACAGGTCCATGAATTTGCTTTTTTTTTAATAGATCGATGAGTTCTTAAATATCCGAATTGTTCTAAGCCAGCACTTATCATTCTAATTCCATTTTCTAAGTAAATAAATAATATATCATCTTCGTTTAGAACGCACGTTCTGAAACCTTATCGGAGACCTCAATTCCCCAGGTATAACCATAATCGCTTCTTCTAATTAGCTGCCTTCCTGTTTGAGAGATCATTCGACTTGATACAAGTTTTCGTTAAGTGCTTATGAGTGTTAGACGTCACTACGGTTCGGTCACGCTGATCGAGAGCGACAAGTCCGAACAAAATAAAGACGCCCACGCGAAATATGTACATCTCGCGTTCGCCTTACCTGGCCAGAAAAAAGAAAAAGGAGAAAACAAAAAAGAAAGACGGCGAATCGAGCGAAAAAGTGGGAGACGCACCCTTATAGCGGGAGAGAAGGTAACCGCACGATGTCCTTGCCCGAAATCGTCCGAGCAGATGTTGCTAATTCATTTCGCTTAATTGGATTAACATTTGGGACAAATGTATCTCTTTCCATGGGCGATTATGCGGGGTCTGTTCTCGTAACCGTAGGCATCAAAACGAAAGACGAAGGTAGATAAGAGGGACATCGCGTTATACTTATTATCGATTGATCGTTGGAAGGAGATGGGAGATCTTTGTGGCAAAACGCTACTTAAGCCAATATTTGGGTACAGAGACGTACAAAAGTTTTGAAAAACAATTTCAATTGTTGAATTTAATTATTTTTTGTGCCCTGAAAGTTTTTTTCAAAATAAAGGGAATGAAATAAAGTAGTGGCCGGTTTTTATGAATAAATGGTTATTTTTTATTATAATACAGGCTTTGGGAATTCATTTCTTAAAAATTATGTCTTCTAAATATGTTACGTTTCTTTACCGGTACTCTTCTAAAGATGAGCCAAAATTTTCGAGAATTACGCGATAACCACTATTTTGCTTCGAATATTCTGTTTTAGTTCGTTCAAAAAGTGACGAGTATTTCTGTATACACATAGGAAAAGATCCATTGATCGACTCCGGACTACGTGTCGGCCAGTTCATACCACTACGTCTGTAATGAATGTTCCGGGGAAAATCTTACGTATAACACGTTAGACGTGTGATATGTCGCTTCGTCTTGTGTTCTGATTCAAACCATTAAAAGCTTGCAAGGTTGGTGTAAAAAAGTTATTAATCATCTCCACATATCGCTTGCAATTCACGGGTACTGTACGACCTCTGTCATCGTGAAAACGTATGGGGCAAATAATTCCTTGTGCCGACATTGCAGCCCAAACAATAACCTTTGGCGAGTGAAGTGGCCTCCAGTCCTTCCATTTTACATTTGTTAAACTCCAATACCCGCAGTTCTGCTTGTTTACATGACCATTAAGGTGAAAATACGCCTTATCTGAGAAGTTGTAAAATTCAGGCACACAGCACGCACGCTGTATTGTAATCTAAATCTGAAAAATTGTCTTAGTTTTCGGTTAAGAACGTATGACGTAAGAACATAGTAGAGGTAAAACCTGCAGGTTAGTACACACAAAGCAAAGAATAAAAATAATATACATGTATTATCCAGTAGGAAAATGCCCAACGACTGGATAACATTAACAATAAAGCTAACACACTAAAGTAAAAAACTGAAAACTTTTTAAATAAATCACTAACGTATATTGGAACTCGTCTCATGAACTTAGTTCTTGCGAATGGAAGGATGAAGCTGCGTTCATACCTCGACTTTAACCGTGACACAAGGAAGTTCATCCAATATCTTCCTATGTACTTTTAATATAAATTTCTCACAGATATCCTTATGTTCAAAGCCACCGCATCTTATTTTTGCAGCTCCATTTGTATCCTACCGCCTAGCTAAAATATTTGAGCAAACTCTTGCGTCTTATCTGGTTTGCTATTTCGACAGAAACGAATATTTAATGCCCAAGCACCTTGCCTAGGATAGGGCATTCAACGAAAAGCGGAATATTGGTTAAATAAGGTATGTGCAGAAATGAGCATACTAGATTTAACAAAAGCTTTTGACTTTGTCGAATATGACATTTTGTTTAAGAAAGTTAAATTCATATGACATTATTCTACAACCACTGCACTTGATATAACTTTACTTCAATAACAAAACTCAGCTAGTGGAAAGCAAGCAATTTCAAACCTCTACTTGCTAACGATTAATGATTAGTGTAACCAAAAATCTTCAAATATTAAAAGGAGGTAGGTTGTATTATACATCAAAGCTAACAACTTTATTCACTCATAAAATTACAATTTTCTTGCAATAACCCAACTTAATTAAATTCCGAAAAAAAATTGGTCTCAGAGGGGAATCGAACCCAACATCTTCATGTCTTCGCCATAATGTGCTCTCCCTGGGTAATTGCAAGAAAATTGTAATTTAACCATTACTAATACCAACAGTGGTTTAGTTTTGATATTCATGTTAGTATTAGTATTAACATGGATATTAGTTTAACCTTATACACTTTTTTTTTTGTAGTTTGAGGTCAACTCATTACCAGAAAGTCTACGGTAAAGAATCTTAATATTCTATTTTGACAGCCATTTATCTAAACTGCTACAGTAAAAGCATTATACTATTTAGTAGTCAGGAGTCGTTTAAAGTATGCATTTATAGTGTGGTTTCTATACTACACTTACCAAATCAAGCAATTAGATAAATTCAAAGAATATTTTTAAAATGCTTGTGCTTCAAGACTTCCGGAGTTTATCCAGACAGAGATACTGATTATGCTGCTTTGGTACCTTTGCATAACTTCGTTTTATCTGATATTAGCAATCAATTAAAAGTTTCTTATTGAATTTAATGCACAACAAGATCAGATTTGTTGGAATACATAGAATTTCACATACCTGCTTGTAACACACGTTGTTATGTAGCTCTGAGAGCGCGGACTATGTATTATTTAAATCAGCTGTGTTATATATGACCAGAAAGTTTAATCATTTGCTCGGCCAGTGCCTTTGAACACTCCAATAGCAGCCTGCCATAGTATGAGGATCTCATCGTCCTTGGTACTGAGTTTCCATGGTTCTTAAGTTTTGATGAGATCTCTCGCCTTGTTACAGCATTACGCCTTACAACATCTAAATTTTCGTGAAACCAATCAAGATGGCTACGAAAGAATTTAAGCTTTATGCTTATGTTACAACCTAGGCAGCATTAATTTTACTAGATCTTTGTAGTTTGAGATCTTTTTGTTTCCAAGAAAACTGTTCACGACATTGTGAATGAAGTACAGGCTTCTTTCTTAGCTTCGTTCATGGAGTTGATGACATTTGGATCTGTCATTAAAGTTCTAATTTGAGGTCCATGAAATATCCCAGCTTTAACTTTATCGTAACGTAGTTGTGGAAAGTTTTGACACAGTCCCGTTGCAAATCTAGATTTAATATTATATATTACTTCATGAGACCCAATTTGATGTGAAAAAGTGGAAAAATTACTTCTAGTTTACTTATAATATTCTTTTGTCCAACATTTAAGCATGATCTAGGCGGCTAATGTTTCTGAATCCAGTATTGGTTTTTCCAGAGGCACACAAAGCACGAAAATTTTGTACATCCTCTTTGAAACCAAGTAAAAAGTTAACCATCTTGAGATCCACGCAGATGACCCAATTATGTTCTCCATGCTGATGACCTAAATGTATTTTGAATCTCTTTGAATTATTTAAATAAATTGTTGCATTTATTTAAAGACTTTCAAGAATTTTGGAATGCCGTAGAAAAAAAAAGTGATATGATAGGGAAAAATACGTTTCATATTTGGCATTAGTCAGCAGAAAAGAAATGCGTGTTGGCCAGGGTAATTATATGAAGACACGCTTCAGTATTCTTTGCAATATGGACGTCGACTATTTACAAGTTAATATTATTTATGTAGTGCAGTATCAGGAAAATTCGACCATGCGGCTTTAGTTTCTATCGAGTTAGTAGCTTAATGTTATAGTCTCGATCTTTCACAAAATTTCACTCAAATCAGATCATTGCCGCAGCCAATTATAAACGAATTTAATCAGAAATTTGCATAAATATCCTTAAACTCTCAATACCTGACAGATTCGATTACCAATTTAATTATTGCTCTGTTCATACACTTGTTGCTTTAACAATTACCACCGTTAGGTTTCCTTGGCTTATCTAGTTAATTTATCAAGACAAAGATGGATAACGTTTGTTTTCCAAACGATTGTGCGTCTAGTGTCTACCTTCCTTCCTGTAAAATTACATAACTATCGCGCTTAATCTTGTTGCTGGCGAATGAGTGTGCTCGAGCAGGCAAATCGGAAGGCGTAGAAGAGGGATCCTTAACAATTTTGGTTTACACGACAAACGAAGCGCAACGATGAATGCATATACATTTATCATGTACGGAGTGTTCTTTTTTCAATCTGTTAGTTATGAAATAATTACAGTCAAAAACTCAGTTGGAGGGGGGAATTAGTTAACGTAAACTGATGATTAGTCAATCTGAATACAATCTTAATTCCTACATTATCGTTTTATAAATAATTCCAACGGCTTAATAAGTTTTTACACATCATGTGTTTTACCCGTTTGGGTATTAATCATTGTAGAAGAATCTTAATATATAGAACACTTGCAGGAGTTGCATCACGAAAATGTATATAAAATTGGCGTCTGAACATCAGAAAAGTTGTCTAAGTAATATAATTACTTCTGAATCTTACTCTTACCATAAATATATAAGAATTTGGCTATCAAGGATAATCTTAGGAAAGATTTAGAATAAACTGAAGCGCTAATGCTAAATGATAGTGATAGTAAAAATTGCAAACCATAAGATAGAATAAGTTGGTTAGATACATATTTGCAGATAACTACAGAGTGTTCACCACACATATTACTTTTACATCGCGCACGATTTAACTTCCTCTCCTTTCTATGGACTCCTATATTCTGCTAATTCCCTTCCTAGGACGATTAGAATGTTTCTTCTTATTTTCATTGCGATATGTGCAGTAGCTGTCGATAACTTCCATAACGTGTACGTATTCATTGCGCTATCATTGTACACAACTACAAGAGGCCATCCTTTTCACGGTATACAATCGCATCATTTCGCCCATGGTATTCACACCGCCTTTCACTTTATTGTAGTCGAGAATTGTTTCGGATTTTTTTTTGAATGTCATCAACCTTTTTCTCATCGTGCTAAGTACTAAGTAATGTTAGAAGCTTACATTTATTGTGCAATAAGAAATAATTATTGCGTCGTCTGTAAAACCAAACTGTGTGGAATACACTTCAGGATTTGTAGACCCTGCGAAGAAAACTGGTAATGCTTACGAATCCTACCAATTACTACTCTCTTTTTGATAATAAGGCCGTAGAAAGTAAAAGAATTTTCAATATCCTTTCTCTTTCAGTATCACGTTTTCCCATGCATAACTTATTACACTATCACAAATAGCCCAAAATTTGAGTCCATACCTTCCAGGTTTTGATAGAATGTATTGACTAAAAGGATATCTTCTTCTGCAGGTGACCAGTTGTTTATCAACAAATAAGTATTACATAATTCAAAACATTCTCTGGATAGGACAATTAGTCATTATTCGGTTTAGACGATCTATTCTGCCGTATTCGTTGTTTTCTCTTACTATATTTGGTTGAGCAATTTGTATACACTCCTTCAGCATTTACACAAACTGATTAGTTCAAACTATTGTTTTACCTGGTAAGTACGTCGTGTGAACCTCTACCGTTTTTCTCGTGTTATTATAGACGATTGGTTATTACAGTGCCAATAAGCGCAACCGATTGAGAGAGTAGCGAGTCTATCAGAGGTATGGACATGTTACCAAACTTTAGAACTACTTTGCCTATCTACACTCAATGCTTCTGCTCCTTGAATCATAGCTAATTTAAAAGTACGTCCTTTTATATATGAAACTCATGAGAAATTTCTTTTCGTATTGTTACTGCAAAAACCTCAATCCTTACTGGGTTGGATTTCCAATGCGGATGTTTCTCATTGATCGTTCTTTTCTTGGTTCTCAACATAGAGACTGAATTCTATCCAGCGTTGCTCGAATCTTCCAAGACATAGCTATTCATTTTTGATCTTTTGAAGCAAGAAAAATCGGTTCCAACATACACTAGGGTGACAGAATAAAATAGACACCAGGTAAAGCGGTATAAATATGTAAACAGCTAAATTCTAGGAACGAATTAAGAACTTTCTCTTGTCATTAGGGTAGGGGTAGATGTATCGGAAGGAATTCGTCATAGTTTAGTATCGTTACAACTATGCCTCGCTTACAAGGTTCGAGTGATATTAGCGACTTCAGCCGGGGTCGCATCGTTGGCCAGAGTGAACCCGGCGCTTCGCAACGTGAAATAAGTAAATTTTTAAATATTCCGTTGTCCATAGTTAATCGTGTGATTACATAATTTAAACGCAAGGCAAAAACAACAGTGGAGCTGAGACTAGGTCGTGCCGGTCCTTCTGAAAGAAGTAAAAGGGTGCTTGTGCGCGAAGTGTTAACAGAACCGCGAAAAAGTACAGCTGAGCTTGCGGAAACTTCACAGAAAAGTCAGCGCCCCGTTCTGCGATACCTCCACAATGTGGGGATGTATAAAAGAATGGCAAAGAAAAAACCTCTCCTTACGGCGTTTCAAAAACGGCGCCGAATGGCTTGGGCAATCGAAAAGCGAACGTAGCCCGAAGAGTTTTGGCGGTTTGTCATTTTGTCAAACGAAAGCAGATACTGCCAAGTCAGTGATAGTGGTCGTACATGGGTATGGAGACGTTCGTCACAGCAACTGGACGACAAATTTTTGCATCAGACGGTGAAATACGGCGGTGTGAACATCATATGCTATGGTGGAAGATCGCAATTAGTAATCTGCGACGGAAATATAAATGCGGCAAAATACATCCAAATATTAACAGAAGGACTACTATCGATATTCGACAACGTCATTTTATATAAAGAAGACGCCACTTTTATGGAGGATGGAGCACCCTGCCACAAAGCAAGAACAACAACCACATGGAGAGAGGAACAGGGGATTCGGATTTTACCATGGCCAGGCCAATCACCAGACATGAATCCCATAGAGAATGTTTGGCACATAATCCAGACAAATATGGCAAAACGACCCCGAAAACCCAGCAATAAGGAAGAACTCGTGGCAGCTGTTACAGAAGAGTGGTTAAATATTCCAGAAGACACCATTAATCATTTAATAGATTCTATGCCACGACGACTCGCAGCACATCACGCAAGTAAATGTGGATCGACAAAATATTAGTCTAATTTAAAAATTTTAAAAAATTTTGTATATATAACGAGAATAGAATCTTTTTTTTTAATTATTAGGTGTCTATTTTATTCTGTCAGCCTAGTGTATATTGACAGATATAATTTGCAAAGTCCACATTCTAAATCTTGGTAAATTATAAATGCCAATTAACATTCTGTACCCAAAGTCACAAATTGCTGTAAGAAAGCTGAGAATAGCAATGAGCTATTTCCCTATCTGTCAGTAAGTGTTAGCGCAATCCAGTTTTATGATGCTCAAGTGGCAGTTGGCGTGGGCGTACGTAGGCAGTGTTAAAATGGCGACCATCTGCAAAGAATTTACTGTGGAAGAGCAGCGTGGTGTTTTTTTTTTTGAGCGAAATGACTTTTTGGAAAAGATATGCATAAGGAAATGTCTCCTGTTTACGCTGAAAAGTGTTTGCCGTGTAAAGCCGTGTATAACTGGGTCGAAAAGTTCTCTCAAGGGCGATGTGTTACAGCTATATCACTAAACAGTTTCTATCAAACAGAAAGCAAACTTTTCGATATTGTAGAATGATATAGCTGCAACCGACTGCACCTATTTTGGAGAATTTCAATTGTGTTAAAGAAGTATTCTCAGCTTTTTACAATTGCCTACACATGATTGTCCGTCGATCTTTCCCGAAGATATACGCCTTAGTATAATTACGAAGTAATAACGCTCCTTCAAATAAAAAATTATTACTTTCGTAAGTGGCACAAAAGTGGACACGACACTTCATATCAGTAATAGATAACACTGAATGAGCTTATATTAAAAACAGCATCTAATTTAAAGCGTAAACATCAATTTACACCGCATAATATAACGTAAACATGTAATTAAATTGCTTACTTTGAGATGTTAAATAATGTTGCATCTCCTGACCGAGGAGATTAATTAAATTCCGTTTATATACAAAAGCGGGAATACTAAATACTAACATGATATTCGCATGAATTCAAAAGCCCAAAAAGAAAGCATATGCGTAAAGAAGCCTGACCAAATAATAATCAACCCTCAAGCGATGTGGCCATACGTCATACAATAATCACCGGAAGTAATTTACCTCATAAAATTCTATAAAGTGTTCTAAATATTACCTAGATCTGTCTATTGCGTTCGTCGCCAAAGGCCAGTTCTTTCTCCTATCCATCTAAATCTACCTGTAAATTGTAAGGAATTTCAACGAAGCTCTAAGACAGTTTCCCCTAAGGCACTACACAAAATACGTTCATTCACAAAAACAAGTGACGCCTTTAAACATCTAGGTTATCCGACCGCAAAACCGACTGTCTGTCTCTTTGACCGAATTTACTACCGGCACGCAAAATATCAATAGTTCCTTAAACTTCTTGTGGGTGTTACCACCCTGATGACGCTAAATTAGCTACTATACGTAGTCTTTTGTTTTTCTTTCCCTTAGGATTAGTGTTTTTCGTTTTTTTTTCTTCGTTTCGCTGTTATAATATGAAAAGATGTAATAACGTAATTGCATCGGGGTGGTTAGTTTGAATGTAAAAGGGGACGTCGGAGGGAGAAGTTCTGTTCGCTTGACCGCAAAACGCTGCAATTATTTGGCGATTTGGATCGGAATAAAATATACGTTTTGTGCGGTTATTTTTTTGGAGTTTTTTTTGGAAATAAATTGAAGTTAATTGAACGGCGACCCTAATGACATATATTCGACGAGATGGGGCAAACGATTCTCGATGAGGGACTTTTAATTTTAGTCGTATCTTTAAAGCCAAGAAGCGGATAGGCTGGTGCCTCTCGTAATCATCAGTGCATCTAGTACTTTACATACTTTAATTCGATAACTGTTCGAAATAATGTGGTGAATTTTATGAACAATTACTGATGCCTGACTGCCTAACATACGACTAAACCCGAAACAACATTTTTATTATCATTGTTCATAGTGATTTTACTCAAGTTCATGTTGCCCAAAATATCTAAATTTAAGATTTTAGCTTAACTTTCCTTATTACAACCTACAAAATTTAAGCTTATGCACTGTAAAAAATAGCTTTAACGGTGTATGTAGTGAATATTACCTTATAGTAAGGAGTATTATTAACCAAATTTTATGATGAAGGGTGTTTATGATGAAATTTTCGCGAATATAAAGGTAATTTTACTGTAATGTGTTATGTAGTATAGTGCACAATAGGAGGTGTATAAATAACTTACTTTCAAAGTTTCGAGTTCAATTTTTTAGTTATGTTGCTTTTTTTTTCTTCTACAAATTGCGTTATTTCTGGGTGTGTTTAATATATATGAATGAATTGCGCATAACCTCTTGTATTTTTTGAGTTAATAAAAATTTTCAAATTTGAAATAAATAGAAGGAGTGGGGGCAAACAATGATTCTGAGAGAGAAATTATCAGGGGCTTTGTGATAATTCTTGCTGTGTAACCCCCATTCTCTGAGAAAAAAATATTAAACTAGTGGAACCTATTCAAGTGTTTCATTTGAATTATTTCAAAAAATATGAAACTTTAAATAAACACAACTTTTCTCTCAATTCAATGTTAACACGTTTCTGAATTAAATAGTGAAGTTTAACATGTTGCTTAGTATTGAAAAAGGTGTAAAACACAGTGGAAATACACAACTATAAAACTATCTTGCTTGAACACCGTTTTTTTTTATTAATCTAACCATTTTTTTCTCAGTGTTGTAATTGCCGAAACCAACATTGTTTGCAAAAATTTGTACTGTATCATTTAGCATAAGCTTTTTGTGCTTGGAATTCTTCTTCTTCTTCTAATAGTTCCTATCCGTTTCGCATGCTGGCTACCACGTAAGCTATTTTATTCAGCCGTATTGGTACTGAACCAGATTCTGAGATTTTTCAATCTAAAAATTCATCTTCTACCAATAGATGAAACCTGTTCGTACTTCTTATATGTGTCCTAAGTATTGTAGTTTTCAAATTTTCACGGTCTTAACCATTTCCTTTTCTTTTCCGATTCCCCCCACAACTTCAATGTTTGTTATGTGTTTTGTCTATGGTGTTCTAGTATCTTGCGATATAACCGCATCCTAAATGCATCCAATTTTCTTGTTATGACTTCAGTAAGCATCCACGCTTCTACACTGTAAAACAAAACAGAAAGTAGATATAAGTAGATCTGGCTTTTCGATTCTGCTACGTATTTCTTGTGAGTGATTCCATTGCTATTTACAGTACTTCCGAGATAGATAAAACTTCTCACTCGTTCTATCCGTCTTTGATTTACTGGGAGATGACAGTTGTCAATTTTTTTTGCTAATAACCCTTAATTTTGTCTTTTTGGTGTTTATGTCCACACCATACAATTGATTGTGATATATTATTCTATCCATAAGTTGTTGTAATCCTTTCAAGCTCTCAGCGAAAATAACCATATCGTCTGCATAGCAGACATTACTCAATCTTTCTCCATTCAGAAGAATTTTAGACTGTGTGTTCTAAAGCTTCCCGGAATATGTACTTTGGGTATATATGAAACAGTAATGCAGAAAGAATGCAACCTTGCCTTATGCCTTGCAGTATATTTGTCTCTTCTGTTGCGTCACTCCTGACTATGGTGAGAGCAGATTGAGTCCAGTATAGATCAACTATTATCCTGATGTATGTCCCATATAGACCCACATTTTTCAGAATTTCTACCATTTCTTAGTGTTTTACTCTATCAAAAGCCTTCTGATAGTCAGCAAAACATGCACACACTCAACAGTTCATATTCCTGCACTGCTGAAATAATACCTATATGCTGTACACTAGGTTGACAGAATAAAATAGACACCTACTAATTAAAAAAAAGATTCTATTCTCGTTATATATACAAAAATAAAATAAAAATATTTTAAAATTTTTAAATTAGATTAATATTCCACCTTTACTTGCGTGAAGTGCTGCGAGTCGTCGTGGCATAGAATCTATTAAATAATTAATGGTGTCTTCTGGAATATTTAACCACTCTTCTGTAACAGCTGCCACGAGTTCTTCCTTATTCCTGGGTTTTCGGGGTCGTTTCGCCATATTTGTCTGGATTATGTGCCAAACATTCTCTGTCGGATTCATGTCTGGTGATTGGCCTGGCCATGGTAAAATCCGAATCTCCTGTTCCTCTTTCAATGTGGTTGTTGTTCTTGCTTTGTGGCAGGGTGCTCCATCCTCCATAAAAGTGGTGTCTTCTTTAGATTAAATGGCGTTGTCGAATATCGGTAGTAGTCCTTCTGTTGATATTTGAATATACTTTGCCGCATTTGAATTTCCGTCGCAGATTACTAATTGCGATCTTCCACCATACCATATCGCGCCCCACACCATGATGTTCACACCGCCGTATTTCACCGTCTGATGCAAAAATTTGTCGTCCAGTTGCTGTGACGAACGTCTCCATACCCACGTACGACCACTATCACTGAATTGGCAGTATCTGCTTTCGTCTGAAAAAATGACAGACCGCCAAAACTCTTCGGGCTTCGTTCGCATTTCGATTGCCCAAGCCATTCGGCGCCGTTTTTGAAACGCCGTAAGGAGAGGTTTTTTCTTTGCCACCCTTTTATACATCCCCACACTGTGGAGGTACCGCAGAACGGTGCGCTGACTTTTCTGTGAAGTTGCCACAAGCTCAGCTGTACTTTTTGGCGGTTCTCTTAACACTTAGCGTACAAGGACCCTCTTACTTCTTTCAGAAGGTCCGGCACGATCTGGTCTCGGCCCCGCTGTTGTTTTTTCCTTGCGTTTAAATTGTGTAATCACACGGTTAACTGTGAACAACGGAATATTTAAAAATTTACTTTGCGAAGCGCCGCGTTCACTCTGGCCAACGATGCGACCCCGGGTTAAGTCGCTAATATCGCCTTGTAAGCGAGGCATAGTTGTAACGATACTAAACTATGACGAATTCCTTGCGATACATCAACTCCTACCCTAATAACAAGAGAAAGTTCTTAATTCGTTCTTAGAATTTAGCTGTTTACATATTTATACCGCTTTACCTGGTGTCTATTTTATTCTGTCACCCTAGTGTATATGGCCTCTCTTGTACGCACTGCATTTCTAAATCCAAACGGTGTAGATCAAGTATGGGCAACCTTTGAGATGTTGCGGGCCAAACTTTAATGTGCAAATATGTTCGCGGGCCGCGTTTAAACCCCATATCACTCGAACCTCCTGATTTGGAGTGAGTATGAGTAAGGGGTCTAATATATAATAATATTTTTAGTTGGGTTTTTCAAAATGTCTCACGGGCCGTATAAAATTTTACAGCGGGTTGGATCCGGCTCGCGGGCCGGTGGTTGCCCACATATGGTGTAGATACTCTCTGTTCTTCACAGCTTCTGTAAATTCTGTGGAATTAATTACACAATATCAGGCTGTTTTTAATTTACTAAATTGAATTTTTATTTAGTAGTTTTACTACATTCTCTTGTTAACTAGATAACACTTCACCTTCAAACTCTCCCGGCAACTTAACGGTGTAGTTATGCGTACACTTCTTTGTTGCAAAAAACAACTACATAAAGTTTCATACATTTTTAATATCTACTACATTTTCTTAGTAATATGCTGTTTATTTAGCCTCTATAGTTAGGAATTATTACCATTTCACTACCAGCAGTCAAACAAACAAAGCCATTGGTCGACGAGTCGACCGTTAAAAATAAATTAAACCATTAGCATCATGTTAACCTCTTCGACGTTCGAAATATTCGAATAATTGACGTAATTACACCGGTAGATGGCTCGTTAAGTACGTTTGTAAATCAGATCGATAGCCTCCAATTAAAATGTTCGATTCGATCGGAAATTACCGCGACAAAATCGTCTCGAACTGGCGTACCTCATCCGCGCCTACATCGTATAGGACGCATGCGGTTGGATGGACGAGAAAAGGAACAAAAAGGAAAAACGGACAACGTTCGTTCTTAGCGTGGATGTCACCCACTTGCGGTCGGCCAGATTGATAAGCGAAGGACGATAACGACCCGGGCATTAAGCAGAAGACAAATCTGTGCTCAGATGAGATTCAGATAGCGGTGGTTAGGCGCCACGGCTTCACGCTGGACCTGTTCCGTTGGTCATTCACACTAAATAATGTTAGAGACGGACGTTTGTGATGATATACGAGGTGTGTTACAATAATAGACTCTCAACGTTACTTCGTAACAGTGAGTTGATTGTAAAACGCACTTTTTTTATTTTTCATTGATAATTTTAATTACAATAGAGAATTGTCACATTGAAATGAATACGTACGCTTCCACGGCCAGAGTCAGTAATGAGCGAACTACTTCCGGAATTGAACCGTGTCATGATGGGATAAAGAAAGAAAAAAGAAATATATTATATTATATTATATTACATTACATTAGATTACATTACATTACATTACATTACATTACATTACATTACATTATATTATATTATATTATATTATATTATATTATATTATATTATATTATATTATATTATATTATATTATATTATATTATATTATATTATATTATATTATATTATATTATATTATATTATATTATATTATATTATATTATATTATATTATATTATATTATATTATATTATATTATATTATATTATATTATATTATATTATATTATATTATATTATATTATATTATATTATATTATATTATATTATATTATATTATATTATATTATATTATATTATATTATATTATATTATATTATATTATATTATATTATATTATATTATATTATATTATATTATATTATATTATATTATATTATATTATATTATATTATATTATATTATATTATATTATATTATATTATATTATATTATATTATATTATATTATATTATATTATATTATATTATATTATATTATATTATATTATATTATATTATATTATATTATATTATATTATATTATATTATATTATATTATATTATATTATATTATATTATATTATATTATATTATATTATATTATATTATATTATATTATATTATATTATATTATATTATATTATATTATATTATATTATATTATATTATATTATATTATATTATATTATATTATATTATATTATATTATATTATATTATATTATATTATATTATATTATATTATATTATATTATATTATATTATATTATATTATATTATATTATATTATATTATATTATATTATATTATATTATATTATATTATATGAGCATTCTTGGGTGTGTGATTTTCTCATCTGTGTAGGTTACAGCAGGTTTTCTGTAAGAATTGAAATTTTACATTATCGTATAAACAAATTTGAATCTTCAGTATCGTGAAGCCCTAACTTGCGTTGTAAAAGTTTTTTGTGCATTAGTGATGTAGCTGACTTTTATCATATTAAAATATATTATAAATAACATTAAAATTTTGACAGCTTATGTTAATCAGGCTCATCTAAGTTTGGCTTATTTTCTAAAATTGGCACAAAATATTATTCAGCAATACAAACAAGTATACGTTCATAAAAGATTTCGCAAGGAAGCAATCTATAATTGGATCCTTGAGAGACAGAAACATTCTAATATTTTCAGAAATTTCTAGAATCTTCTAGAACTTTTTTAAATTCTACCCTTGAAGCACTGTAACGAATGAATGAGGGAAATAATTATTCTAGAATGTAGTAGAACTTGATAAAAGTGGACATGTTTGGGTGATAGCATTAGTCCTCTTATACTAGAAATGGATTGCGAAAAGTTTGTCCAATTTTCATAAAATCTGAGGTATTTTTATTCATTAAACCACAGGGCTCTAAAATCAAATTTCACTGTTTCTAAAGACTGAAACATGCCTTTTCTAGTTATAGGAAGATAAATATTATACTAATTATTATTATAATTGTGTAGATCGACAAAATTAGAAATAAATATAAGAAAAATGATTTATTATTCATCTACATGAATTAGACAGTGATACCTCATATAGTAATTCTGATTAAAACAATTTTTAAAAAATATGTGGACTAGCATAAATATATATTTCATATTTTAATGTAATGAATATATGTGTAAATAGAGTATAATATTACCATTTTTAACATGTTGTTCCTTAATCTCCATAATGGTTATTGGTTTTGTTTATGTAGACACAACATACGTACATCTACCTATTATTTTAAAATATATAAAATCAAATATTAACTACTAAACAAAAGCCTTTATTTTATAATCTAACAAGCAATAGTCGTACTGTATTCACAATTCTCTACGTTATAACTATAACGAATGAATGAATTAAGCGCCGAAATTTTTTTCTCCGAATGTACCTTTCAAAGCGACCCTGCTGCTTGACCGACCGCATTGAATTGTTTGCACTCTAGAGATATAAACAATTTTTATATAAGGAATTGCCGTTTGTCTAGGACTACGAATAGTATATTCTATAAAGGACTGGCCGAATTTAATAAACTTCCGATCGTAATAATGTGTTAACAGTAGTTTTAAATATCATCTCAAATTGTATATACTTGAAAATTGTAGATAACTGCTTTTCTAATGTAGTTATTATACTGAATGTACATACATACATACAGTCCCTGTCCAATTTATTAGGGGCACTTGCTAAATTGCGATTTTGTTAAAATATATAATGAAAAACGTATTGTACAAGCATAAGTTTATTCAGAACTGTTTATAGACATCGTCATAACTATATAGTATTTTGTTATGCCTCCTTTGGCTTTCATAATTGCTCTTATTCTTTTTGGCATACTGCCCATACAAGCGTCACTGGTTCGTATCATTATCGCGTCATTTTGCCACACACCCTCAATATTTCTTATTAATTGCTCTTTTGTAATGTTTCTTCTCGAATACACGTGTGACTTTAAAACACTCCATACATTCTTAATTGCATCGAGGTCGGGAGAGTTTCCCGGCCAAAGTAATACTGGCAGAGCGTGCGTTCCCAAAAAGTTTGGATGGGTTTGGCCATGTGGCGTGGTGCCTTATCGTGCATGAATGTGTATGGGTCTTCATTCGAATCTAAATCATTCATATATGGAAACAAGATATCCTCCAATACACGCTTATATTGGTGTTGATTCATGGTGCTTTGGCAAAAAATTCAATGGTCCAGGACCTTCAACTGATATACAGGAATATACCATAACTGACGGAGGGTGTTTCACCGTTTTTTAGTACACTAGCTTCACCAAACCGCTCAGATGGACATCGTCCAACAAATTGAGCTCTTTCGGTCATGGCTTCTGGTTTTGACTCATCGCTGAATACGAACTTTAGCGAAACAACATTGTTCAAACCTTTCGCCAATCTTCAATTGTGTAATGCTGATGGCGGTTTACTCATTCATAACGCGCTCGCTTTATCATCGGTGTTAATCTTGGCTTGTTTAGGGAGCGTCTTCATTTTAATCCGGCTTCGTAGAATCGTCTAAGTGCTATACGCGTGGATATTTGCACTCTTTGTTGAGACTTTACATTTCCTATTCCTTTACTGGATAAACCTCGGTTTTCAGTTGCTAGTTGCAGGGTACATTGATAATCTCGACTAGTAGTAATCCTGTTCTTATCGCAAAATGCTCTTCCGGGACTTGTAGTAGGTATCTTTTCTTTCATTAAAACAGCGTTTTGCTGCACTACTTGTCGGGATACTTCTTTTCTCTTTCTAATTATGCGTCGAGAATACTCTCCCGTACCCAACAATGCCTCAATACACAGTTTTTTCTCATTTGCTTTGTCCTTTCTTTTTTACCCACAACGAAAAAATATAAAGCGCATACAAGCAATAACTTGCAACACTAATACATTCTGTCTACAATAGCGGCCCATCCAAATAATATTCTACGAATTACTGTGTCTTTCAATCTTAGGTTTGTTCCAACCACCGAGTTTTGGATGGTACGCATATCAGTTCATACACCGATCAACACGCATGCGTTAGAAGTGCAGCGTTTCTGAATCGGTCAGCAATTTTAGGATAGTTGGAACACTTTCGGAACCATTTTGTGTATCGCGGTTAAGTTTTTACAAATATGATTAGACAGTACTCAGCTTGATACTGCGCATGTCAGTACAGACGGTTTCTACTCTGGATCATCGGTTCGACCGTTCAGTAACTGGTACATGCACGATACATAGTGAAGTTGGAACGCTGCAATTATCGTTCCGCGTACGATGCATTATTTAGCTGGAACGCCTTTTTTGCATTGTACAGGTACAGGACGGTAAATGTATGGTTTTACCAGGGAGTTGGAACAAACCTCTTGTTTCTGCTCATCTCCTATACAGTGCAGAATAGTTCATGATAAGGATAATAATAGACAAGAGATCATTAAGTGACACTTTCCGTTGAAACACACAAGAGCTTAAATTTACAAGGTGGCTCTAACAAAATGGACGGAGGCTGTATTGTCCTCTGTTTGTATTATTATTATTATTATTTCTACACAGCAGTTGCAGAACTCAGTATGTTTCAAGCAGCCGCGGGCAATGTTTATAAAAGTATGATTGTCGCGCGAATTCAGAACAACTTCTACAATTATTTGTTATATAATAAAACTACCGGAGACATCAATTATTGTTTACAAAGGATATTAAAACTTAATAAACGGTTACCAACTCAAACATCATTGAATGTAAACGATTAACTTTGCGTTAATAAAGGTTTTGCGTGGTATATTAACCATGAAGATGAATATACTAATTTTGCATGGTAACAAAAACTTCCATCCTACGTTCATTACGATTAAGAATATTATAAGCAGCCGCTAACACGGAAACATCAACACGTTTATATACGGACAGCAATTTAAACTTTGCGCATTTTCTAAATCCCCGTATTACTTAGTTAATTGTTTCAATTTTTGCGTGTCATTCTCTCTCATCGCTAACGTAGATTATTATTTTTTTAATCCCATTTTATTTTATGCTTTTTAAAACGACATTAACTCGCCGTATCGAAGGGCATTTTCAATAGCTAATGATAATTTATGGTGTGCTAATAATGATCGCCGGCGGGCGATGTAATGTTTGAAACGAAGTTCCACGTCGATAAAATCGCTTTATTGAGATTTAATTCGCTATTTAGACGTATTAAAAATGAATAATAAAATGAGGGGAATTAAGTCTCTTTTTTTGTTGCTTCATTTACATGTTTTAGAAATGAGGGATATTGAGGATAAATGAAACTTCAACGTTGTTTCGTTGCTGTCATTAGAGTTATTCTACTGTCGTTATTAGGATTATTATTAATGGCAGCAATGTCGGTTTTAATTTGTTTTTAATGAAGTTGTGTATATTATAGGAACGCGTTTGGAATTAAATATTAACAAGAAAGGAAAAGGGAAGAATCTAAATGCTTTATATTGTAGCATTAAATTTTCGTGCAATGAACGAGCTATTAATTCTAGATACATTTCCTTCATTCAGAATCATTCTGTAAGAACAAACTCAACCTCACAGTCAGTGTCAACCCTGGCCTTCACCGATTTGTGTTTAGAGAAGTAAACTGAGCAATTGTTTTAAAAATTCTTGGAGAATCCTGTTATTGTAATAATTAAAAAAAAAATTGAGCCACCTAGTTTCCTATTTATTCGTAGCAAATATTTATGACAGACCTAATTATGCCTATGCAGAATAATTCAAATTAACTGCGTACAAATACTATCTCTGTTATTATTGTGGTTTGAAAGTAGTTTAAATTAGCAAAGTAATAGTGTGTTTAACCGTGATTAATATGCAATATACGAGAAAAACAAATGCATGGCGCATGTCCGGGAGATTTTGAGATTTATATTTTTTTTAACGGAACATTCTGTATATTTTTGAAAAATTGAGAGATATATAAAGTTACGATGTAAAAGTTTTAGTACGCTATTGTCTTAAAATGAATAATAAAGAAATTATAGCAGTTTCCATTTTGTTCTAAGTGTTATTACTACACCAACTTTTGACAAAACAGATACATATCTGTGTGTTTGATGTTTATTTTAACTTATTACATCTTAAAACAATGTCGTTGCAATTAAATTGAAAGGAAGAAAGTAAATATGTATATAATTACTAATAATGCTCTAAAGTATTACCTTCCTTCTCAATACATTTTCGTATCCGCTTGAGTACATTCTGGGTAGCTCTTAACACATGGGCTGAAAATTCCCAGGCCTAACAAAGAAAACACGTTTTTTTTGGTTCAAAATTAGCTTTATTCATCAACGTAATCTCCATCAAGAGCAACACAATCATTCCACCGCCACTCTAACATTTCAATACCACTTTTGTAGAACGATTTATCTTTTGCCTCAAAATAGGCCTCAGTTTCAGCGATAACCTCTTCATTCGTGCGAAATTTCTTACCGGCGACCATCTTTTTGAGGTCTGCGAACAGCCAGTAGTCGCTGGGAGCCAAATCTGGCGAATACGGTGGATGTGGGAGCAATTCGAAGTTCAATTCATGTAGTTTTGCCATTGTTTTGATTGACTTGTGACACGGTGCGTTGTCTTGATGAAACAAAAATTTTTTTCTTTGCTGTATGCGGTCGTTTCTTTGCAATTTCGG
This sequence comes from Trypoxylus dichotomus, assembly GCA_023509865.1. Lineage (NCBI taxonomy): Eukaryota > Metazoa > Arthropoda > Insecta > Coleoptera > Scarabaeidae > Trypoxylus > Trypoxylus dichotomus. The sequence continues at coordinate 30,267,172 of CM042081.1, forward strand.
CCTTCAACCGCTCCAATAACGCTATATAATATTCACTGTTGATGGTATTTCCTTTCTCAAGATAGTCGATGAATATTACACCACGCACATCCCAAAATACCGAGGCCATAATCTTTCCAGCCGATTGTTGTGCTTTCGGGCGCTTTGGACGAGGTTCACCAGTTGCTGTCCACTCAGATGACGATCGTTTTGATTCCGGAGCGAAGTGATGGATCCATGTTTCATCCATTGTCACATATCGACGCAAAAATTCCGGTTTGTTACATTTAAACATGGCCAAACACTGCTCAGAATCATCAACACGTTCTTGTTTTTGGTCAACAGCGAGCAAACGCGGCACCCACTTTGAACAGAGCTTTCCCAGAGTCAAATGCTCATGCAATATAAAGCCAATACGTTCTTTTGATATCTTTACGACGTCAGCTAACTCACGCAACTTCACTTTTCGATCATTCAAAACGATTTTGTGGATTTTTTTGATGTTTTCTGGTGTTACCACCTCATTTGGACGTCCACTGCGGTCTGCATCATCGGTGTCTCCACGACCACGTTTGAAGTCAGCAAACCAACGTTTTATTGTTGTTTCTGATGGAGCGGAGTCCCCATGACACTTTTCAAGCCATTGCTTCGCTTGAACGGTATTTTTTCCCATCAAGAAGCAGTGTAAAATTAAAACACGAAATTGTTTTTGATCCATTGTTTTGAAAATAACAAAAGTAGCGTGACTCTTAGCACAATAACTCACAAACAAATGAAAGAATATCATAAAATTTTAACACCTGTCTTTTGAAGGTTAGTACTAACTGAGAGAAAGGTGACTGCAATAAAACTAGCGTCATTTATGTGTTAGGCCCGGGACTTTTCAGCCCATGTGTTAAGACTGTCCTTTGATCCAATTCGCGGAAAACTTTTTTAACTTTATTTTGCAATTCGTTCACGTTGTTGTACCGCGATTTGTACACCTGATTTTTTAAATCTTCCCTAAGACAAAAGTCTGATGGTGAAAGGTCAGGAGAGCGTGCTGGAAATCGAATTGGCCCATTTTTACCAATCCACTAATCGGCAAAGATGGTGTCCAGATAGTTATGTACTATGCGGCGATTGTATGCAAGAACACCGTTCTGCTGAAAGTATAATTTTTGGCGCATCAGATAATTGGTGTTATCCTCTAGAACGTTCCGAATAAATTCCAAGTATCTGTTTTCACTGAACACTGGTCCAACGACTATCGAAACAATTAATCCGCACCAAACATTGAACGTAAATCGAACTTGTGCAGCATATGGACCCACTATTATGAATTATCTTACGAGCAGTAGCGATGATTCTTCTTATTAAGTAGATCACTATTGGAAAAGTTTGCTTCATCACTCCGTAAAATACATGGTGTTCCATCGAAATATTCTTCTCAAAAATTAACGAACCATTAATGGAAAGCCAACCTCCTGTATGAATCTCCTGGTTGTAATGTTTGTGAGCTTATGGGGTATACTTATGCTTCTTAAAATTCTCTGAAGTGATGCATAACTTAAATTCAGTTCCTTAGTAGTGTCTTTAATGGAAAATTAGGCATGGGTTTCAAAATATACCAAGACTGTAATTCCTACCTCCCCATTGGTAATGATATTTTTTAAATAAGCAATCATGTTGTCTAAACTGCTTGTAAAGTTTTCGAAAGTAACGTCGATCTGGCTGCTATCGTAAAGGACAGTGTTCAGCGTAATATCCGCTAGTCCTTCTTGAATTTTTGTTTACTTCCAACATATCGCATTTCTCCAAATGAGGAAACACTGTCTAGAGAAATTTTTATTTTAATTTCTCGCGTCCAGGAAAAAAATTCGCAAAATGTTTTAGATTTAAGTCTAATAAAATTAGATCTTTCCATTTCCAGGCTTTTTGTGTTATTTCATGGACAGCCTGTATTATATGATCTAAGAAGTGGGGAAGGGCCTCGTAACAACTGCAAAGTTAATTCTGAAGAGAAAGGATGGGGCGTCAATGATGTACTTAATCAGTTTAAATAGAAAGTGACTACTAAATTTCTTTTATTGATTCGATAGAGATACAAAGCCACATCTCATTAGCAGATTATTATAATCAACATTACATGCAAGGACAATTCTGAGAGTTACTTTAAAAACCGTTTTTGCATTCTTTCAAGTGGTACCTGTAGCTAAAAATAGTAAGGACACAAGACTAAAGAGGCATGCTCTAATTTAGTACGGACAAGCGAATAATATAACGATTTTAGTGACGTCGGATCCATAGATATAATCTAAGGAAATCCCAAAGATTTCATGGCAGAATTTCGCGCAGAAACTATGTGGTCTGCAAACGATAAATTTACATGAAACTACACACCCAGCTCCCTCATAGATGAGTGCCTTGGAATAATAGTTTGACTTACAACATATTGATAACTATAAATTCCATCACATCTAGAACAGCTCACGACAGCACACTTACTAAGATTTAAATTCATTAATTTCGTCAAATGTTTAAATTCAAGTATCCGATCTACTTTTTTACCACCTAGTTTGCTATTGTTTGTGTTTGTGTTTGAAAAATGTTTAGTGACAGATCTACAACATAACGTAAGTGTTTCAAGGACAGAATCATGAACATCTTCAGCAAATAATGGATCAAAATCATGTACTACATGAGCAATACAGTTATCCAAATGTAGATCAATTTATAGTTTCTACCATTTTTTTGTTAAATTTCCAAAACGCATTCGTGGGTTTAAACAGGCTTGCCCGGGCATTTCTCAGCCACCACAGCCGATATTTACGAGATGGAGAGCATGGTTTAAAACTGTTTTATATTATGAGAAATATTTACACATGATTAAACCTTGCATCTTAAATTTAGATCCGCAAGAAGGCTAAGCAATTTCAATAAGCCAGCGGCTGATTTCAAATACCGAAATCCATACTCAAATAGACCAAATTTCCGAAAATTATTTAATTATTCAATTCTTTTAGGTACTATTTTCAGATTAAATAGTACCAACCTGTCATTATATGACTCGCTAAATGTAGTAGATTATCTCAAAGCCTCATTAGGAAATCTAGCAGATACTATAGGAAGATAAACAACCGATAAATTGTGTGCGGTTATAAATAAGAATCCCAGTTTTCAAACTATAGGGCGTATAAACAAGACTGTAACTGAAAACTAAGAATGCGAATATGATGCGAAGGATCTTTTTAAATTCGCACACACCACATCATTCGACGGAGAACGGTCTTTCTCCAATACATCATCATATTTTCACTTCGCCGTACGACTATAACTGACTCAGACACAATACTAAGGCGATTTTTACGTTATTCTACATCAACAACACAATCAAACTAAAATAGTAAGTAATTACATTAATTATTTTTTGATATTGATAGTAACCGAGCCGTACGCTACTGCAAAAGCACCCGTTTCTACAGCCTTGGTAAACACGCAGCCAATACTACGCTTACGTTTAAAACTGACATCGTCCTTGAAGCTATTTCGAAAAAATTTGATAAATTCATACGCGTCGTTTATTTTACATGGTCGTTACATACTGTGGAAAAAGCTGTAAAGTATAATTATTTTCATCTTTTGCTGTTATGTAAGTAGTACAAATAGCTCTAGGATATCAAAAAAGGAATGGTTATTAAAAATTTCATTCATGTACAAAGGCAGCGCACGCCACTGATAAAAGTTAATGTTTTTGCCACGAAAAAATTAAAGTCACATTCTCATGTTCGATCCTCTTTAACAATTCTAGATTTTTACGTAATAATTTATCATAATGAATTATGAAAAATAAACTATATGTGTTTAAAATAAATAAAAAGCCACATTACACGCATAACAATAGCTATTAAGACCATTTTCTTACGTATGCAACGACACAAAATTGTATATCCTGTGTCAGATTTTCAACCAACAACAGCGTATATTTCCTTTCAGTTTATCGGAGACAATTTTTTACGGTTTCGGTCCTTGAATGGAATAATTTTATATCATTTCTGGCCCAAAATAATAGCCGCTTACCTGCGCGGCATTGGATGATTGCGCATCTACACTGTCACTATGCCCTGCCCATGGGAGAGAGACATTTAATATACCGGCAAAATGTGTAATTACGTTTCGGATAATGACAAGCTGTCTCAGATATTCCGTAGCAAACTCCCATAGTTCTAATTGCGGGACAAGATAGATTTGGAAGGAAGAAGCATATGTTTTTCTTTCGTTTTAACTAACTTGCAATCGCAACTGCCTACGAATTATTTTTGAATGTTTCCCTTCTTCGGTTACTCCCCGATAAATTGATATTCAACGCAACAAAAATGTTCTTTTCTTTCCGTCGTTCGTTAAGACTAAATCTGATAGCCCTAAACTGTAATTGTTCATTTTATTTTTCCTCAAAGCGTGGTACATACGATCTATGTAGTTACGATATCTATTATCTAACATTCGTAGATTAACTCCTCTACAAACACGAGATTGTTTTTTGGGTCCTTCTTTCTATCTCTTCGTTAGGACATACCTTCTTTTTTCCTACCCTTGTTCGCTCCGAATGCCGTAAAGCTAGTCGCTGCCCGCGTACAGATTAATGCGATGTCATTAATTCAATATCAACGGAACTAGTAGCAACACTGGCCTGCTACCGTTTTTAAGCGTCGAAGCTCGCAAAGCATACGATCGTAATGGTGTTGTGGAATGTCTCTTGTCTGTGAGTATCATGAGAAATTTAAGAGTGGGTATCTATAAGAAGATGAGGACCGATTTATACGGGAGATGTTCAAATAATACATTTTTCAGTAAATACACAAGCATACATCGGAAAAAATGTGAAATTACTAGTTTATGTAAAAGATTTCCAATTAAGTAAATATAATCGCATGAAGTACATACTGTTCTAAATAAATTCACCGTTTGAAAGTATTTTAACTGTAGTTTATTTAAATTTACATCAAAATTTGCTACAATAAACTAAAACTAAGTGGACTTCGCTTAAAGGGTGACTGTTGGTGTGTAAGCGGTCTTAACAATAATTAAATCACAAAACTCTAACATTGTGGCACTGGTGCAGTTCATTATCTCCGTAACCATAACACTTCGCTAAAAACTGGGCGCACGCTTCAACAGCTATCATCTTCAGGAGTAACACTGACCTAACAATTCAACTAATATTAATATTGAACCATATGTGACCATTCACCGTTGGTATTGGTAATGATAAATTTACAGTTTCCTTGCAATTAACCAACGTAATTAAGTTACGACCTCTGTGTTATCGGTGCATTGTGCTACCATTAGACCAAAGACCACTTGTTAAGGACTTAACATTGTTTTTTGTATTTTATAAATTTTTTACTACTATGTATTTTATCTTCGTTGCATTATTATTTTCATTTAGAATATTACTTTATTTTCATTTTTATATTTATTTATTTTCATTCTTATATTTATTTATTTTGCTCTCTTATATCCAATTTTATTTTAATATGTATGTACATTACGCATTGTATATGTATGCAAGTCAGCCATTCGCATTACGCTAGCTAAAATTGCCTAATTAGAAATCATTCACCGCAACGTCGTCGGATATGTAGTGGGAGTTTTCTTAAAATTTAAGGTACACAAGCATAGGCAGTCGTCTCCCGCGCGACAGTCGAGGTATTAGCGATCGTGCACTCTCGGTCACCTTTCGTGCCTCGTCGTAACGTGTACAGTAACGTCGTCGTAAGATTATTAGAGATTTCTAAGATTTTCGAGTTTTGGCGGGAATCGTCGAGGACGTTGTCTATACATTTATTTCTGGCGGGAGTCATTTGGTAACGTCGTCGGACCACACGTATAGATTTTTTTAATAAGTATAAATTCTCGATTTTCTATCATCGTACGTCGAGGCTACTGTGTCCATTGTCGTCTATACATATTTTTAGTCTTCAGTTAAGTTTGTGTCGGAAATTATTTTGGTGAGATTGTCGGCGCGCATGTATAGACCTCCTCTACAAGTACGATCACTCCGCTTCTTGCTGACGGTCGTTGCGGCCGCAGCGCCCGTTGTCTTTTGTACGTTTGTTCGGTCCTTGTCGTATCGGGACTTAGAAATTTTTCATTTAGTTGCTCGTCGTAGCGGACGAGTGTCACGGGCCAGTTTTCTTATGTAATGTCGGCATCATCGCTCCCTTTTACTTGTCGGTGCGCAGTTCGCACATTTGCTGGTTACTGGATTTCTCCTTCTTTGGGGCGCAGTAGTATAGAGCTAAAGATTGCACATAGCGTAATATTTCAAACGAGAACGCCTTGGTAGCTGTGACATTACTTTTGTATTGAGATCGGCTATTATCGCTACTGTCGCCCTCGACCAGGCATTCAAGCTCTAAGAGATAGGGTGGGTTCCCTATAAATGTGAATATAACAAACGTATTTGGTCAAGTACAAATACATGCCAATAATACAGGGCCAAGTCCCTTAGGCAAATTTAAAACAAGGAAAGTATATTAGGCTCCGGAAAGGGACATATAAATAAGCATAGCACCGAGGTGCGCTTATAAATTTAAGAAATAAATAGGGTTGGCTCCCTATAAAAGGTAGTGGTGCATGCAAACAGATAGAGGCATTAGTACATGCCTCTGACAAAGCTTCAGCGGAAGCATATAAGAGTTTAACCTTTTAAACAGAATTAAGACATAGCGTTGCAACGTACATGCTGAGGCATTACTTTATGTTGCTACCAATGAAAATACATATACAAATGCTAATGTACATTACATGTATAAGAGAGCTCGAATAACTGCAATTATTGCAAATCTATATATCTTACGTACATCGTACATGTACATAGGCAAGAGTGGAAACCGTGTAACCATTTCATTTTTAAATATATTTTTTTGCGCATGCGCATTGAGTTTCACTGTACAACCTCTCCTTTAGTAAATAAGCGAACATACTCTACAAGTAAGTATTGGTCAAGTAATTTAGGAAATTACGAGCAGGCTACAGCGGCGTTGTTCTTCAAACCAGGAGAACGTAACACCACTTGTGCGTTCAAATCGGTTTTAATGCCTAGATGTTTGTAGATATGTCGCGATATCTCACAGATACTATATTATTATTAAAGGCAAGTTCTTAACAATTAACGGTAGCCTAATGCGTCGGTAACGCAGATGTCGTGCGCTCAAATCCTTCCATGAGTGATATTTTTTGGGAATTTAATTACGTTGATTACTTGCAAGCTAATTTTACCACTGAACTAACTAAACTAAAACTACACTATCTATAACCCGTTACAGTTACAGCCAGATTATATCATCACCATCTATCAAAACACTTTTTGTATCTCTCTTCTTGTACCTGCAATACATATTGTAACATATCAAATGTAAATTTGTTGCGTATTAATTAGAACATCGGCACGAACCTAAAGTTTCTCATTTTCATAAATTTGTTGAACGGCCCATTTCTGGTAAATCATGACGTTGTTTTACTTCATTCAGCACTTTATCAAGTGTAGAAAGTCATTTTTATAAAAAAAACTACGAATCAATTGCCTTATAGAATTCTTGACAATTTTATTGTAATCAGCAATTAAAGAATGTCTTCCATAAGTTTGTTTAGGTGGGGTAATTTGCGCTTTCTCCTTATATTCATTTATGGGACAATATGTAGTAGACTGTATCACTCCTAAAAATAATAACATTGAAAATAGCGGTAATTTTTATTGTGGGGTTATCAGTTCCAAGTCTTTTGAATATATTCAATATGTTCTGCTTCTCTAACAAAGATTCTTAAGCTCAGAAATGTTCGCCTTCTCGACGGGGATATTTGAGTTCCAGAAGTAGATACTACTTCCTCCATATCCACGAAAAACGCTCTGAAAATGTTTTAGACAGAGAATATGACAGCCGATTACTTTTCAGAAAAACTTTTTTGTTATTACAACGTAAACTTAGGAAGAAAAATTAAATACAAACGCAGTCAGGAAAATACACAGTCTAAACGTCAATCAGTTATTCTAACAGTATGGCTGGCGATATATGAAATATCGCTAGTGGAAAAACTGACCAACAGCTAGCCTATTTTTAAGCGCTTCAATTTAAAAACACTTCTCCGAATTAAAAAATAGAGTATAGAGTAGAAGGGTTGTCACATACTTTCCACATTCTATTTACTATATTACCTTATTTCGAGATTAGATTTTAATTCGGATCGGTACAACTGGCCGTCGTAAATTAGCATTAATCTATTTTTCTTTACAGTGTAAAATTATAAGTGATTTGTTGTAAAGTAAAACACGTTTTACTTCATACAATATGAAACTTTCTCTTGTTAAGAATGGTCATGGTAACCTGTTTTTTTTTAATTGTAATAGCAGAAATTCCTTTTCTGTGTAGAAATGGTTCCCTATTTCTATGATCATTTGGGGCAGGTGTTGATTGATGCCAAAAATTATCGATTTTTCCAAAAAATCAGATTTTTGTTAATATATTATATAATATATAATATTGACTTTCTAAAAATGTAATAAAAGGTACCGATAAAATATTGTACAAGTTTCTGAATTTGGTAAAGGGCTGTTTCTATAAGACAACAAACTTTCCGCGAACGTATTGAAACACGTCGAAACTTGTAAGTCCCACAATCGCAGCATGAAGTCAACGGACCATAAAACAGTTTGTAAAACAACTGAAATATTAAAAGAGGGTGAGTTCCACTTTCTAGGTTTCAGTTTTCAAGTGTAATCTTCAGAAACAACCTTTAGGTCTACCTCAGTCGGGCAAGAGATCTAAGAAATGCTTAACAAGCTCTAATATCATGCGAGGTCTCGATAGCAATTATTTAAAAGTCTCCTATCGAAAATTTAATTGTCCTCTGTCATTTCACCGCTTAATACCTAACATTAAAGATAGCATGTTTGAGCATTACAAACGTCGAACCTGGTGACCTTGTTGATAGTTACGACTATCCTTTCCTACTTTGTCTATTACACGCATCTACCTCGTCTAAGACACCTGTAATTTTAGTAGCGAAGCAATGCATGCTTAATTGGATACATTACTCGGAAAATTGATGGGTTTGTTGATATGATTTCTAGGTACAAAGTGAATAATATGTGTTAGTTACAATGTTATAGGTACTATTGTTCGTAGATTCGACAATGTTGCACGTAATATAACGGTCACGATCCCATGGTCGGGATGATAGGTTTAACGTGTCTTTTGGGAAAATAAAAATCTCTGCGTTGGTATAAAAGCAGAACGAACAGTTCCAATTACATTGTTAAACATTTGCTAGTTAACTTGCTCCTTTAGTAAAGATGTTACCTATCATTTGCATCTTTTTGGATAAAACATTCATTCTTCAGGGCATTAGTAGGTTGGTTAGCGTCAATAATTAATTAATGTTCAGTTCCTGGGATTTTTTGTATAAAGCCTGTGTTGGGGTTCATGTGAGCATTTTTGGGATTTTTTTTGCTTTTGTATCCTATTTGGGTTTAATTTAGAATCATCTCTCCGAATGATCATCAAGTAATTATTGCTGGATGTGACCTATATGAGGCTTCCTTAGAAGCACCACCGAAAGACGGAAGAAAAATGAATTGCGGATAGCTGCCTCCTCAGATCTATCTATCCAAAGCGCAGAGACAAGCCATCCGGCAAATATTAAATATATTTATACGTTAAAACTATTAAAATTTTTCATCACGGCATGCACAAAAACAAACTAAAACAATATCCAGTCAGTGACACATTTTATAATGTGAATGACTTTTTAGATACACCATGTGTACTGTAGTGTTTATTTTCACGTTGTGTTTGTTTCGTCTTTTTTTACTTTGTTTGTAATATATTATACCAAATATGTATATGTTGCTTTTGACTATGCTATTGCATCACAGAATAAACAATTATTATTATTAAAAAACAACAAATAATTCCAACTAAGGCCAATAGTTTGATTAACTTTTAAAACAAAACATTTTTTGTGAATGTCGCCTTTAGTTTGACAACAAGGCAAATGAGAAACGGCTAACGTTAATATATTTCCAAGAAGAGAGAAAAGACATGTACGAAGGTGAGTCAAAAACTAATGCCTCCTATTCTTTTCTCCTTTTAATTGTCGTGAAATTAAAATGCAATTACGTCAGTTGAAAGCCACAATATTGATGATTAATTTGTCACTTTTCAATATGATCTCCATCCATTTCCACAGTTTTGGTCCAAATCTTTTTCCCAATATAGGAAAAAGCACGGTCCTGTTTCTTAAGCCATTGGCACACAAATATTTTCACGCCCTCCTTCTGGAATCTCAGGATGAACTTTTTTACCGGCCAAAGAAGATAGATCTGATGGTGCCAGGTCAGAGCTGTACGGAAGGTGAGGCAAGACTTCTCATCCAATTTTCACAATCAATTCAGTAGTGTAACGCCTGATGTGGTCTTCGATTGTCATACAAAAGAAAAACATCCGCCATAGCTTTTGTTGGGGGAACTCCCCGAAGACGTGCTTCGAGCTTTTTGAAGGTTGTGAAGTATTGGACAAAATTTATTACGCATCTCTTATTTTAACAATCATCCATAATTACACCCTCTGCATTCCAGAACATTGTTACCATAACTCTCCCTGTCCATGGTGCAGTTTTGATCTTTTTCAATCTCGGTGAGTTTGAGTAATACCATCCCATTGACCGCCTCTTTGATTCAGGTTCAAAAAAATGAACCCATACGGAGCATGGTCACAATTTTTCTGTTCCTTTATTTTGGTCGGTTAACATTCTTGGGACTCATTTTGCACGAACCTTTGAATACACCAGTTCTCGAATCATCGTCTTCACACTGCCTTTACTGAGTGAAAGACTGCGACACAATTCATCCGGCGGTCACCACGAATGATGTCATCGACTCGCTGAATATGCATACAGTCACTGCAGTTAACGACCTGCCGCTCCACTTTTCGTCAGTCAATGGTGTTTGTCAGCCAACTTCGTTACAGCGACGAAGCCATCGTCAGTGCTGATATCCAGCGTTGCATCACCGTACATATTTTTCAATCTTTCATGAATGTGTTTAAGAACACTGTCTAATACGAAAATCGATGTCGGTCATTTTGTGGGCTACTGCAGTGCTGCCACTTATTGACGCAGAAAGTTACTACTGGAGTAGATGGAATAGCACCAAATTCAAAAACTGGGGGCATTGGATATTGATTGACCCTCGTATATTCCATAAGAGACCCTACTGCACCGTAAAACTCAATTATAGTATAAATCTGGCGATCCCTATAAAATCTACATATGTAGAATGAAATGCGTTTATTGTACGTGCAAAATAACCTGAAACAATCAAAAGCTTCGCATTAACATCCCGTAGATCTTAAAAGTCAGCCTTTGAAACGTTTTATTCGTATTAGCGATACACTTCTTTTCCGACCGTTTGCTAAACAATTACAGCTTATCTGCTCAAACAAACTGCCTCGTAACATGCAACGTTTAAAAAAAACGAAACGGCGGTGGGAAAAGAAATAGAAACCGACAAAACCGATTGATAATGATCAAGAGCAGCAGTAGCAACAACAAGCCAGCGAATGAAAAAAAGAAACAACCAACTGTTGTTTTCGCTTTGCGCTTCCATTGTCTGGGCTTGTATGCTACGTCCTCTCACCTTTATAATATTTAATAGCGTGGTCGTTTAATTGTACCATATGTTACCTCATCGTTAACCGCCTTACTAACTGTTAAATAGAACGATGAATAATAATTTTAGAAGAGGTACCGTTTAATTGACGCGGTAAAGTTTATTATCTTAGTTCTTAACGTGGAACGATTTAACATTTAATCTACCAGGAAATTGGAATATCACTACCTATCGTCCGTGTCTATTGGATCCATATAATTTCTTCAAGTGTTTGCACAGAAATTAGGTCATCATTTTCAAATAAAAATAGTTTCAACTTTGTTTCATTTCGCATTTGTTGCGTTTAAGATTAGAGAGGGTATCTAGAATAAATGGAAGCGCTAATATTGAATAATAGTGATATCAAACATGTTATCGAAGATGAGAATAAGATGTATTAACTGTGTAACATCGTTGAAAATACACTTGAAGAATTTATCATAACAGCAAATACATCTACTTCGTCAGACTTCCGTCATCAGTAGTCTCGTCAAAGACGGGCAAGTTTCAGTGCCTTACGGGGAACAACAGGGAGGAGTGAAGCGCGCGGCACGGAGAATCGAACATCCGTATCAAAGCACGCTTGTTCAGTATTACTCAACTGGTCGTTTTGAGTGCTTGTTAGTACATATATACTCAGAAAATTTCGCATCTAGGTACATTTCGGAAACGGCGCATTTCGAATAGACTGGAAAACGTAATAGCGAGTATGACGGATTTAGAATACCAAGGCGATGGAATTAAATATGCAAAGTGCGACAACTATTTTACGTGTACTAAAGTATAAAAAAATATAAAATGCTAACAGTAAACATTTTTTATTAAATTTAATTCAGATATAAAGCGAGGAAACCAGTATAAATTTGTAATATGTGCACTTAAGGGATTGCAATAATTAATTAGAATATTATATATATATACACTAGGGTGACAGAATAAAATAGACACCAGGTAAAGCGGTATAAATATGTAAACAACTAAATTCTAAGAACGAATTAAGAACTTTCTCTTGTCATTAGGGTAGGGGTAGATGTATCGGAAGGAATTCGTCATAGTTTAGTATCGTTACAACTATGCCTCGCTTACAAGGTTCGAGTAATATTAGCGATTTCACCCGGGGTCGCATCGTTGGCCAGAGTGAACGCGGCGCTTCGCAACGTGAAATAAGTAAATTTTTAAATATTCCGTTGTCCACAGTTAACCGTGTGATTACACAATTTAAACGCAAGGAAAAAACAACAGTGGAGCCGAGACCAGGTCATGCCGGACCTCCTGAAAGAAGTAAAAGGGTGCTTGTGCGCGAAGTGTTAAGAGAACCGCGAAAAAGTACAGCTGAACCTGCGGCAACTTCACAGAAAAGTCAGCACACCGTTCTGCGATACCTCCACAGTATGGGGATGTATAAAAGGATGGCAAAGAAAAAACCTCTCCTTACGCCGTTTCAAAAACGGCGCAGAATGGCTTGGGCAATCGAAATGCGAACAAAGCCCGAAGGGTTTTGGCGGTCTGTAATTTTTTCAGACGAAAGCAGATACTGCCAATTCAGTGATAATGGTCGTACGTGGGTATGGAGACGTTCGTGACAGCAACTGGACGACAAATTTTTGCATCAGACGGTGAAATACGGCGGTGTGAACATCATGGTGTGGGGCGCGATGTGGTATGGTGGAAGATCGCAATTAGTAATCTGCGACGGAAATATAAATGCGGCAAAATATATCCAAATATTAACAGAAGGACTACTACCGATATTCGATAACGCCATTTTATCTAAAGAAGACGCCACTTTTATGGAGGATGGAGCACCCTGCCACAAAGCAAGAACAACAACCACATGGAAAAAGGAACAGGGGAATCGGATTTTACCATGGCCAGGCCAATCACCAGACATGAATCCGATAGAGAATGTTTGGCACATAATCCAGACAAATATGGCGAAACGACCCCGAAAACCCAGCAATAAGGAAGAACTCATGGCGGCTGTTACAGAAGAGTGGTTAAATATTCCAGAAGGCACCATTAATCATTTAATAGATTCTATGCCACGACGATTCACAGCACTTCACACAAGTAAAGGTGGATCGACAAAATATTAGTCTAATTTAAAAATTTTAAAATATTTTTATTTTATTTTTGTATATATAACGAGAATAGAATCTTTTTTTTAATTAGTAGGTGTCTATTTTATTCTGTCACCCTAGTGTATATATATATATATATATTCTACAGTTTCCTGTTTTGAACCACTTGTTTGGCTTCAATACATCCTATATTTCTTTTTTCTAATGTTCTATAACATTTATTCTTTCCAGGAGTTTCGATGTCTACCTATTCTGTTTTGCCCTCTGTTTTGACTTCGAAAATCTTTTTTGTTTACGGTCTCCTTCCATTCTGTGTATATGTTCAAGCCATCTCAGTTGTCTCTCCTCTGTAATTGTTTCTACTGGTTTGATATGTAGAGTACTAGCGATTGTCGTAGTTCTGATTTTGTCGCTCCTCGTTACTCGTCCTATGTTTCTTAAGAATCTCATTTCCATGGCTGTGACTTTGCGTTTGATTCTAGTCGTGGTTGTCCATGACTCGTTGTCATATGTTAATGTTGGTCTGACCCCTCTTTTATACACTCCTGTCTTTATTTGTTTTCCCTATCCTCTCATTTATTTCTTTATCTATTCTCCCGTTGTCTTCAATCATTTATCTTAAGTAATTGTATCCTTGAACTTGTTCCAATGTGTTTTTTTTCTTCTGCCGCTATTATCATTGTGTCTGGTTTCATCGTGTTTATCTCCATGTCTATTTTTTTAGTTCTCCTTGATATATCGCCAGGTTTTGCTATAATATCTTTTCTGAATCTACTATCAATACCATGTCACTTGTAAACATTAATTCCTGTACATTAATCGTATACATTTTCCAGTTTTTTACTTTTATATTTTCTCCGTTTTATGTGAGTCTTTTTAATAGCGTCGTCTATTAGTATAGAGCTGAATTTTTATTCAGAAAATAATTAAAATTAAAAATTTAGCGTTGGTAATTCCAAAGAAATTAAATTATTACTGCGACTTTATTTAACAGACGTTTCACTTAACTTTTGAAGGGCCACGTATAAAGTATATAATGCATAAGTCAATTCTATTCCACTAATTACAGGTGACCGCCGCACGATACGTGTTTTGTAAGGTTTGAACGTACATAGTGTAGTTGCGGAGAGCGGTTATCCATAATGATCTGACCGACCGGAAACGTTTCAACAGGAAGTGGTGAGAAAAACGCCATTTTGTACGCTGGTTGACTACGGTTTCGTGCTGGCAATGCTCAGACCATTACTGTAAATAAAACGCGGGTACACAAATATCACACATATACGTACAAATATACATACGTACGAACGCAAACGATTCGAACACGCTCACACGGCCTGCCGCAGATGTTTATGCGCGGAGGTAAGTTATGGATTTAATTAGCAAGTGTCACTTTCGCGAAACGAATTTGTCGTACCTTTATAATGCTTTCCCCAGAAATTAGAGCTTTGTTCGAAGAAAACAATCGATGCCAATGCTCATTTGAGATTCCCAAACGTCTCGTAGATAATCAGAAGGAGGATCTTGTATGCAGCTATATGATTTATTAAAAAAACTTTCTTTTACTGCCCCGATGCTACAGATATTCTTTTTTACATCTGTTTTGATTCAGTTCTTTTCTGGAGTGTTTTGACCTGATGGTGTGCAAATGTGCGCGGAACCAATAGCCACTGATTAATTAAATTGTTTGAGATACTGTGAATTTCGTCCCGTTTTCTTACCTTTTTCCTTATTTTGATATGAACACACACCGAGTTAACAATGTTTCTTTGAAAAACTTATTTATTTAAACTAGTAAATCGAATGGTATCCAAACTCATACAAAGTCTCGACGAAGTGGGGCAAGTTACAGTGCAGTGCGGAGAACAACGTGAAGGGGTCGAGCGGCCGTATCAAGGCGAGTGTTCAGAAAATCTTTCAAGATAACATTTCCTGGCTTTTCTTGATAGCTTTGGAGTGTCTCGGATCGAATTGTAAAGCTATCTTCTTTACATCATCAAAATGTTCGTAGTAAAAGCCAGCCTTTATCTGTTTAAATGTTCCCCAACGCGTAGTAATCGGCTGTGATGGTTCAGGCACAGTTCGTGAAATCTTTTTCTACGTTTTGGGGACAAGTACTACCTTTGCATGTACTATTAAAGCATTTACTCATGGATAACATTTAGGGATCAATTACGCCACAACATTTTAAGCATGGATTTTACGTGTTACATGTAACAGATTGCGACTCCCTTCTTTAAGAGATAGGCCTAAGAAAAACATGTTAGCGATAAATACTAAAAGATGGGTTGCTGAAACTTAAATCTTGTTCAATGCCCTCAACACCACGTTTAAAATTTCATCGCTAATATATTTTGCAATTCCGTTGGAAGCCAGTAAGATAGGGGATGACAATTGAAACTTTTCTATTATACGTACCATCACATTCACCACAGAACGTTTTTTCCGATCAGTTGTTTCGTCCACACATAACCACAATTTTTTATCTTTCAATTCCGCTCTAATTCTCCTTTAACATAGTTACGAGCAAATGGCATAAAGTTTCTTAACGATGTCTGACTTGGTAATGTATAATCCGAATACTTGCTCTAGAAAAAGACAACTGTACGACAAAATGTATCGTTTGCCACGGATTGCAGGACAGTGTTTTATACTTTTTTTTACGTTCACACTTCCACCTGCTGGTGCACGTCAAATAGTTGTCACACTTTGCACATTTAATTCTATCGTTCGTACTCTAAATCTGGCGCTATTACGTTTTGTAGTTTACTCGAAATACGCCGTTTCCGAAACGTACCTAAATGCGACATTTTCTAAGTATGCGTGTACTAACAAGCACTCACAACGACCAGTCGAGTAATACTGAGCAAGCGTGCTTTGATACAGGTACTCGATTCTCCGGTCCGCGCTTTTCATCCCTTCACGTTGTTCTCCGCACGGCACTGAGACTTGCCCCTCCTTGCCGAGACTAATCATTATTATTCAATATTAGTGCAATAAGTGTGAAATAAAATAAAGTTTCAATCAATTTTTATTTGAAAATGAGCGTCGAATTTCATTGCAAACACATGGAGAAATTAAATGGGTCCAACGGATCTGCATGGTAAGTAATGATATGCCGATTTCCTTGTAGACTAAGTGTTAAACTTACTAGCATAAAGCAAAGTTTATTTCCTTAATTTAAAAGGAATATCAAAGAAAATAGAATACGTTTTTGAAAGTGGTGTATTTTACTATAACGCCGGCCGTAATGTGTTTCTCCTCGCCTTGACATTTAGCCTCCCCGTTCATGAGCCGTTATATGTTACAAATATTAAACTGATTTCTTTTGGAATGTATGCAACTTTTTTACTACTTACTGTAGCATATGCAATTTAACTAACACTTGTTTTAATATGTATAATTTGTTTTTACAACCTTGCCAATTGCACTGGGCTCTCGGAATTCCATGTTTTACCACTATGGTGCAGCACGTTTTCAACTTGTTTTCACGCCAATATTTAAAATCAAACGAAAATTTGGGTACAAGGTGCTTTTGTGGTTCTCATATCAAAAAACGTTTTTCAAAAAAGGTAATAAAACTCAAAATGGGCACTGTACCGACAACGTATAATTTTTTTGGGACCACTAAATTATAAATTGTTTACGTAGTTTGATAAATTCGAAAATACGCAACCAGCCATATACTATAGTTCACTCTCAAGCAGTCAGTATGACAAGATGACCACCCAAAAGGACCGAAAACTCTAAACTAACAGTAGAGTGAGAATAAGTAAGTTTTAGTAACAAACAGAAATATATTGCAATCTGCAGTTTTATTCTACACAAATTTAAAGAAGTGAAAATTCTTTCCACACAAAAAAAACTAGCGAGACGTAGCAGTTATTTGTGTCGTTTTTCTTTTGAACGATATTGTATATTATCATCTAGCCTTTTCTCATAATAAAATGTTGTGAAAGAGCGCGGCACATTAAGGGTTGTGTTAAGTTTAACAATGGACAATCGGTAGCACTACCTCGCACGCAAGCCATGCACTCTTGATTTGCGTTCAGTTTTTTCCCTCCCCTAAATGAGAAATAATTAGACGGTAGTTACCAAAGCAAACAGTTTTTTTCGTTATTGTACGTATTTCATCGAGAGCTACATCAATAAAAATTACTGTTTCCTATTACATTGCTTTCCCACCTGTCCTTTTCTACAGCGATGCGAAATACGGTTTTAACGGAAAATATTTACTATACGTATATTTAATCAGCGACAAAATTAGCTGCGGCACAGAGATAAAACAATTCGTATTAGTTTCACTCTAAAAAGAAGAGTAAACCAATCGCCTAATCGTACAATAACTTCGGAACAAACAAAAACATTCCGCTAGCTTTATCTTCGTCTATCGTTTTTGTTTCGATGTTTTAATCTAGTTAGTGTCGAGATTATCCGAAAGACAAAAGCGTAGCAGACGCGTAATTGGGAAAGAGATAGCTGCTCTGCTCGGGTGAGTAATCGTGTTTGTTTCGGGCTTCCGTCTAGATTAGACTCGCTTTTGCGAATAAAAGACGCTAATTTCGAGAAGCGGCGATCGTAAATACCCGCAAATTGGACGAAACAAGAAATAAAATATAAACGATCCTATAAAGTTTACTATCGAGATTGCTTTCAAGAGGAAAACTTCGTTTTGTGGGTTGCTCAGCTAGAAATGGAGCCAACGAATCCCACAAGTTGAAGGTAATGGCTATTACATGATTTTTCGCATCAAATTCGACGTTTCAAAGGATCATAAAAGTTAGTTATAGCAGGTCCAGAAAAATAACTACGCAACAGTTCGTGTTGGTTGAAATAATCGGATAAACCTATTCATTTAGCTTTAACTGATATAATGCAAGATATGTATATTCCTTCTTTCCTTCTTACTCATTGCTTTTTTCCGCTTGTTAAGGACTTAACATTGTTTTTTGTATTTTATAAATTTTTTACTACTATGTATTTTATCTTCTTTGCATTATTATTTTCATTTAGAATATTACTTTATTTTCATTTTTATATTTATTTATTTTGCTCTCTTATATCCAATTTTATTTTAATATGTATGTACATTACGCATTGTATATGTATGCAAGTCAGCCATTCGCATTACGCTAGCTAAAACTGCCTAATTAGAAATCATTCACTGCAACGTCGTCGAATAAGTAATGGGAGTTTTCTTAAAATTTAAGGTACACAAGCATAGGCAGTCGTCTCCGCGCGACGGTCGAGGTATTAGCGATCGTGTACTCTCGGTCACCTTTCGTACCTGGTCGTAACGTGTACAGTAACGTCGTCGTATGATTATTAGAGATTTCTAAGATTTTCTAGTTTTGGCGGGAATCGTCGAGGACGTTGTCTATACATTTATTTCTGGCGGGAGTCATTTGGTAACGTCGTCGAATCGCATGTATAGATTTTTTAATAAGTATAAATTCTCGATTTTCTATCATCGTACGTCGAGGCTACTGTGTCCATTGTCGTCTATACATATTTTTATTCTTCGGTTAAGTTTGTGTCGGAAATTATTTTGGTGAGATTGTCGGCGCGCATGTATAGACATCTTCTACAAGTACGATCACTCCGCTTCTTGCTGACGGTCGTTGCGGCCGCAGCGCCCGTTGTCTTTTGTACGTTTGTTCGGTCCTTGTCGTATCGGGACTTAGACATTTTTTCATTTAGTTGCTCGTCGTAGCGGACGAGTTTCACGGACCAGTTTTCTTATGTAGTGTCGGCATCATCGCTCCGTTTTACTTGTCGGTGCGCAGTTCGCACATTTGCTGGTTACTGGATTTTTCCCTTCTTTGGGGCGCAGTAGTAGAGAGCTAAAGATTGCACATAGCGTAATATTTCAAACGAGAACGCCTGGGTAGCTGTGACATTACTTTTGTTTTGAGATCGGCTATTATCGCTACTGTCGCCCTCGACCAGGCGTTCAAGCTCTAAGAGATAGGGTGGGTTCCCCTATAAATGTGAAAATAACGAACGTATTTGGTTCAAGTACAAATACATGCCAATAATACAGGGCCAAGTCCCTTAGGCAAATTTAAAACAAGCAAAGTATATTAGGCTCCCGGAAAGGGACATATAAATAAGCATAGCACCGAGGTGCGCTTATAAATTTAAGAAATAATTAGGGTTGGTTCCCCTATAAAAAGGTAGTGGTGCATGCAAACAGATAGAGGCATTAGTACAAGCCTCTAACAAAGCTTCTGCGGAAGCATATAAGAGTTTAACCATTTAAACAGAATTAAGACATGGCTTTGCAACGTACATGCTGAGGCATTACTTTATGTTGCTACCAATGAAAATACATATACAAATGCTAATGTACATTACATGTATAAGAGAGCTCGAATAACTGCAATTATTGCAAATATATATATCTTACGTACATCGTACATGTACATAGGCAAGAGTGGAAACCGTGTAACCATTTTATTTTTAAATATATTTTTTGCGCATGCGCATTGAATTTCACTGTACAACCTTTCCTTTAGTAAATAAGCGAACATACTCTACAAGTAAGTATTGGTCAAGTAATTTAGGAATTTACGAGCAGGCTACAGCGGCGCTGTTCTTCAAACCAGGAGAACGTAACGCCGCTTGTCGCTTGCACTAGCACTTACTCTGCAGTACACTACACTTTCTCTGCAGTTTGTCAAAAACCAAAAATTGTCATATATTGTTGTTACGTTTTTATGGTACTTCAAACTACCACTAGAGTGTGACAAGTTAAATGCAAGTAAAGTGTAAATATATAATATTAATAATAACGTTTATTTGGCAGTGCTATTTGCCTATACCGCATAGCCTTATTATTATTTCTCCAACGAAGGTTTTGCTAAAATCTCTTGTTTGCGTTATTTACGCGAACTTCTACCCTTCTCCTCATAGTGTGATACCTTCATACATGTTTCCTAAGTGTAACTTTAAAAAGATAATTGTCAATGAGTTAGCAGGATAGTAAGCAACCAGTCATACACTCATATTAAAAGAGCGAGAACCCTAAGTTCCTACAATTATCAATGCTACCACGGATTTCTCTTAATGCAAATAAAATAAATATTCTGCAAATTTGTCTTAATTAATCGTCAAAATGAAATAAATTTTAACGATTAATTAAGACAAACAAAACAACGTAGCAAAAATGAAATCTAATTTTATGGTAAGTTTTCGAAATGACCTCCTTTTCTTTCAAGGCAATAAGCAACGAAACGTATTCCGAATAAATTCTGTATTTATTCCATGACATGCAGTACGTATGCGGTCCTTCAGTTCGTCCAAGTTGTATTTGCACGTTGTAAATTTTAATTTTGATATAACCTTGAAGAAAGAAGTCATTTAAATAAAATGGCTGATCTTGGGGCCCAAAAGCGGTAGATCTATGATATGCATTAGAAAAACTCTTGTTGACGTTTGCAAAATGTGGTATTTCAATTGATTGGATGATGTGGTGTCGTAACAGATTCAGATATTTCGCTGCAGTGAGGATAGGGTCAATAAAAAAGGGGCCAATAAGTCTATCGCTTATTATTCCAATGCAGAGATTGACTTCTTAAGGGTACTGTGATCGGGTCAGGTTTTGAGCATGAAGATTTATATAAGACCAATATCTAACGGATTAATGGAAAGAAAATTTTGTATTTTTCAATGAACAGGACACTAACCGGAAGTTCTGGAAGTTGGCTTCACCATTTACGGCAAATGTAGCTTCATCTGTTAAAAATTAGTTTATTTAAAATTTCTTTGTTTTCGTTTAACATATTAAACATTATTTCAAAGAAACCAGTTCACTTTACTTTGCCTTCCTTGAAAAGCTCTTGACAGCTTGACATCTTGTATGGCATACATTTAAATTCTTTCACGGTTTTGTACACCGAACTGTAGGATACTGGAAATACTAAATGCTTCACCCTTTAATCTTTGTAATACGAGAATATTGACGATTGGTATATTGTTTTGTTCTGCCCAATTTCAGCACGTATCAAATGTTCTTATTGCTATTTCATGTTTTACAATTTTGTTATTTATCACAATTTCCTCTCCCTCTTTGGCATTCTTCCCTTCATCTGGTTCTTCGGTAAGTAGCAAATTCTCATCATCCTGTACCCAGTTCAACACTTCGCTTTCAATAACATTTTCCCCACCATCTGAATTTGCTAGAAATGCATTAGGTCGTCCATTTGGATGAAAGGTTTTTGTTTTAAAGCTTCTAATTAAATCAAATCATCAGGCTCATACTCGTTAGCACTTCCATCTTCTAAAAAACTCTTGCTGGGGTTGTTGTGTCATTT
This sequence comes from Trypoxylus dichotomus, assembly GCA_023509865.1. Taxonomy (NCBI): domain Eukaryota; kingdom Metazoa; phylum Arthropoda; class Insecta; order Coleoptera; family Scarabaeidae; genus Trypoxylus; species Trypoxylus dichotomus. The sequence continues at coordinate 30,289,236 of CM042081.1, forward strand.
TTTTTCAACTTTTTACAGTGTAAAAGTACTTCAAGCATACGACAACAAGAAAACAGCATCCTCCAAGCTAAATTCCTTAAAGCACATAGTGACGTTCGATTCATTTAAAGATAAAATTTTCAATAAGCTAACTTAGTTAAATTGATTAAATTCTGGTCCATTGGCTTTATCAGAGCAGTTGTGTTTGGTGGTAAAAATGCGGTGGTAAAGTAACTCCCTTCACTAGTGCGTTCTCCAGTTGAATACCCAGTACAATTGTCTATTGAAAGTGTAGCAGCCTTTTCTGGGAAATGTCGTGGTTTAAGATGATTTCTGATTTGCTTGACAAAAGCATGTTTAAACTAGTCACTGAATATCGCTGATGTCATCCAGCCATTGAATTCACGGTATGGTAAGTGAAAATGAACTGGATCCTAGCCTTATTGAGACGCTTATAAAAATGAAAAACAATATACCGATGGTTATAAAGTCAAAAATCCAATGCAAGTGCCTGTTAACAAGTAAATTTTGACTTTTTATCAGGTAATATTGCTAATTTCCGTGACTTTATAGATCTACAGTATATTAAAATTAAAGGTCTCATAACTAAACTCCAGCTGTATAAGCAAGCACCCTTGAAAAACCATTTCATTTCACCATTTACAAGAAAGTTAAAACAAGTCAAGATCGTACTTTCAATTACACCATTATGTGTTAACCAAATAAAAGCCGCTGCTTGTACAAGTGTATCAATTGATTACGAGCGTAACGCCCTCTAGCGGCGGCCACTTCATTGTCCCCATTAAGGACCGGCGGTGGTTGGCAACAATGGAACACCCCTTAGATGTTAATAACCGCCGTAGTAGCGACCCCTCTATACGATAGAGTGGAGTGGTTGAACAGTTATAATCGTGACTTACGTGTATAGTGGTGCTTCAGAGCGCTTCCACGAGGTTATTATAACTTTGATACTTAACTTTTATACGCGCATTACGACGTGGCGACCGTCTATGATACAAATTCGCATTCAACGTTTGTTTCTTTCGAATGGTAAACTGTAGCTAACGGGGTGGTAAGGATAATAGCTAGCGTAACGCGTGCTGCTATGGACGATATTCAGGTCCCAGCGCGCGGTAATTACTAGAAATGAGCCGTACCACGACAAATGCCCTTTTGTATGTCATTGTTCGCCTTTTTTCTTTCGAAGCAAGCGAATGGTAATACGGTTTAAATTGATAGTTGGCTCTTTCGATATGTATTATGACCAGCAAACAATGAAAGTACAGATCTTTTTTTTTGCTCCTTTTTTGCTATAGTGCGGGTTTTCGCTCGACCTAATTTAATTCTGAGGTTATGTTCAAGAAAATCATAATAAATCTCTTGTAAGAAATTAGAATATAAAAAAAATGTGTGCCAATAGGAGATAATATATCACCACAATGTACTACAGGAAAATATGAGCAATAATGTCATAGTATTAACAAACCAAAGCCTACTTTATCAATTCCATTTGTTAATCGCTAATAAATAGTTAATTTTATAATTTTATTACAATAACTCGTATGCAACCAATATTCTGAGACCTTTTTAAACAATAAACACTCTATGCATGTGTTGTTGTACACTCCGCGGCCGTTGTTTTCTTTTAACGAAACTAGGTTTCTGGGTTGAAACGGCGTCCTAATTGCATGAGTCTGCCGACGTTTTACTCTCAGCTGCATGGAGCTTCATCTGGGCTGCTGTGAGAAGAAAGGATACATAGAGAATACAGACACCAACGATACGACATGAAACAACCCATAAGAATCCCCATCGAACTGGAAAAGAAACATCTCTAGCCTTCCTTCTTCCGTCAGATCTTGTACTGTTGCCATGTAGTAACCAACACAAACTTCCCAATTTCAATATTTTCAAGCCATGGTTCAATGTATTCTGTCTCTTGTGGTACTTCCGCCTGAATATTACTAGTGGTTTTGTTATCCGAATTGTCGTTTTTGGGCGTCTGAATTACTTAAACTATCATCATTTGCTGTAATACTTTCGCCAGATTCCACCATAAGCTTCTGGCATTTCACATTCATCTGCGTTGGTGATACAGAGCATCGTTGTTGTTGCAAATAATTTATAAAAGTGCTACTGATATTGGTAGCAACACTAGTGTAATTGTCTTATCGGGAATCTTGCACAAAATCGGTTCAGGACGATGTCTATTGTTTGGGATGAGTTTAAAAAGTATTTTGCAATCACATTTTCCGATTTTTTATCTATTTTACTTAAAGTAGAGGGGAGTAATTGGAGAAAATCTTTCGTACCCATTGATGCCCGTCGTTGATATGTTTTTCTCCAATATTAGCGTAATCCTTCATGCCATCTTAAATGGACGGAAATGTTCCACGTTTAAGAGTTGAGTGAGACACGTGGAATTTTTCGACAAACAGACAGAAGCTGTATCATCTTCTTGGCATTGCTCTATAACTACCTCTGTGAAAAGGTTACTTTACGTTCTGGTAGTCCTTTCGCATGTGGCAAGCAGAGCTTATGAATCCACATTATAAGCATCGGGACATCAATCCACCTGTAGTTATGTCCTGTTGCAGTGTGCTTCGGCATTGTGGCACGGTTTGTTATAACACGGCCTTATACATAACGTATGGCGGTAATAATACATCCAATGCTAAGCTGCACATCACAGTTATGGTAGTGTTATTAATTTTAGCTAAGGGCCTTGCAGGAAGAAAGATATGTCAATATCGGCAACAACGTTGTAACGACAGAATAACCAACTACTAGTCAAGCGTTAGTTAACGAAGTAATGGGAGAATGCAGTGAAGAAGTTTTCTCAGATAGTGGGGATGATGAAACAGATATAGAAGTCATATCAACAAACAAGCCACCAAAATGTGTAGGAAAACCTCACTTGTTTTCAATATCAACAAGTAAGAATGATTTCATCAATACTATGAGAAAGCTATATTTACAGCGTTTTTTTATCTTGGTGTTATTTTCCAGGCATTCTTTTAGATGTGTTTTAAATAAGGACTTTGTTATAGTTTATTATAAAATTATTTCTCTGTGCACGAGTTCCAGAGTTACTTAGCTTTTTAAAATATGAATGTCCATATGGAACTTTACTATTATTTCACACCTATCCTCTTCTTGCTATATAATGGACATCCAGATATAATAGACGTTGATAGGTCTCCTAGAGGCGGATTATACTCCAATTCTATGAGAACAATAATTTTCGACATTGATTCCACAACACAGAAATTGTCCAAATGGCTAGTGAATGAATACAAGAATTTGACCTAAATATAGAAAATTCCTTAGAACTAAATAAAATTGAGAATATTGAACTCACAAAAGAGGAAGTCCTAGTATCGCTGACATTTGTTTACTTTTTCCAAATGTGCTAATCCCAAAAGTATTTGGTTGATCTTTTAAGACCAAATAACGCGGATAACGTGAAAATCGCAGAATGTAAGAGATTAACAAAATTGTGCTTGCCTCAAAATTACATTCATGTAGACGAAAATTAGTTCTAACAGATAGAAGGCACAGCCATGAAAAATCCATTATCTCTTTTCATTGTGAACCTTTGCATGAGCATATTTCAAACCAACATACACAGAATTATGTAATTAGGTTTCTGTTAATAATATTAAATCAGCTGAGTAATTAATCAAATTATTACAAAATGTGGCAATACGTGCTGAATGGGATGTTTAGCCTATTGGGTAAAGTTAGTTTTCCGGTTTAAGATGAACGATTGTTGGAATACTATTGTGATACCTAATTTTCAGGTTATTTTCACCAATGGTGGTTCGAGTCACAGGTATAGCAGTAAACTCCACTCACACAAATTAATTAATTATGCGGAACGCAGCGTTTCGAGAGCACGTGGGCTCCCATTGTCAACCGTGTTACCGACTGGCATTTCACCAGTCGGTATACTTGTGAATTGTACATCCACACAGTCCTTGCAATCGTCATTTGGTGGTTCGAGTACTTAATTCAGATTTAAATGCCGAAATTTGTTTAGGTGTGTATTTTGCATTTCTAAAATTTTCCATCACGATGAAAATGTTTTCCTTCACTGTGAAAGCCATTTTAAATAAGTAAACTCAAATCTGAGGAAAAATGAAATAACAGCATGAAAACGAAGACAACGAAAATAGTAACTGAAAACTAAAAAGTTAGAAAAAGACTTCAATAACAACGAAGGTACAAAAAATTACTGGAGCGCCATTGATTGTCAGTGTTAGGTGCTTATCGCTCTAACATATAGTAGTGTGCAAAAGAAAGAGGAACCTGGATATATTTTGCAGAAGGCAAATTTGAGAGAAAGTGTGTTACCGTAATGTAACTAACTATATTGTTCGATATATAATTACAACTAATACAATATTTATATCCGTAAATAGTATCCTGAATATCTTCAGAACTTCTAGTTTTTTAATATTTCATATGGCTACTCTTAGTTTTGATAGCGCCTGTTACACGAGCCTGGAAACTACCAAGCAGTGTTCTGATATAATCGTCTGGAGTGAGATACCACTTTTGTTGCAATAGTTTCCACAACTCATTTAAAGTCTTTACTACCGTTTCAATCTCTTTACGGTCAAGATAATCCAAAACACGTTTAATAATATTTAAGTGCTTAAATAGCTATTGACCAATCGAGAAGTGTGTTTGGGATCGTTGTCTTGCTACAGGAAGAAATTATTAGGAATTAGACAATGCCCAAAAGGTATATAGCATGTTGCTCTAATATTGATCGACATTTCTCTGCTGTAAGCTTCCCTTCCATTTTAATAATGTCACCAACTATTTGCAGATCCACACCTGGATATTGCCACCCCCATGTTTGACAATAGCTTCTAAACGTGATTTGGCAGCAACTTCTCTAACACGTTGTTGAACAGACTAATGCCTATTCGATCCAAGTAATTGAAATTTAGACTCCTCAGTCTACAATACTTGTCTCCAGTCATTATCCATCCCATTCTGATGGTCTTTGGGATATTCGAGCCGTTTTACTTTATTGTCTCGCCGCAAAGGAGGTTTCCTGACAGCTACACACCCACGTAATCCCGATTCCTTTAAAGACCGCCTTACAGTCGAAGCATGTACTGATGAGCCTGTAGCTTCTTCTAACTCTCGCGCATCCGCTCTGGTAAGTTTTTTCAGTTGTCTAGACTTTATCCACTACGTCGCCTATTTCTTTATACTTTTTAAGAATTTTTTATATACTGCTCAGAGAGCACTTCATACGCCTTGTGATTTTCGCTTGGTTGCAACCTTCTTGATGCAAATAACAAGTTTATTTCTGTTTGATAACGATATTTCAGTATCTTGTCCAAATATAATCACTGTATCACAACCTGTAGCACCATCTTTCACAGTATACTCGCTTCTATGCTATTATTGTTTCTGTTAGAAATATAACATAAAACTCATTATTTTTTACATGAAAACTCTTCGCACTCGAGAACTACAATGAACAATAAGCACAAACAAACAAACCCAACCATAAATTTTATAGCCTCTCAATACAAATAAGAAAAATTACACTTCCTGCGGCATATCTGCTTATCTGTTTATTTATCATTAGAGACCCAATTACATGCAAAGAAAAACTGGAATATATCCGCATACATATGCATCGATTTTTGAGAAAATATGCATAAACCTGGGGCGTATATGCAAAAAAATGGCGACAATATGCACAATTTTTACATAAAATAAATAAGAGCAGAAATTTAAGTATTAACTTTATTGAACAATATTTTTTACAACATATATCTAAGCCAATTTATAATTAAATGTTTTTCAAACTTGTTTAAAAGAAAGTTTTGTCTTCTATCAGAATACACATGTTTCGAAATAGAAAAGCTTCTTTCAACATCCACAGATGTAATCGGTGCATTTTTTTAACATTGCAATATATACTAAAATAAAATTAAAGTCGAAATCGTTTACTGTTTTATCTTTCAAAATTTTCTTAACTTTCTTCAATTTCAAATACCCCGCATTTTTATTTATCACTTTTTTAAATTTATCGTATATAGAATTACCTATTGTACCCTTAACTCTTTTACATAGCATATCAAATTCGTCTACTATTTCGACTGATTCCGAGAGAGACATCCCTTGCGTTTCTACTTTACGAATGGAACTTGAAACAAAGTTATAATTTGACTTAATATGCAAAAGGTTTTGTAACAATTTTGTTGATGTTACTATCTTTTTACCATTTTCTAGAGCAATGCAGTCAGCAGTAATTTCAAGAATTACAGTTTTTGTACCTTCAAAATTATCGGCGTAAAAAATTGCAGCGTCTAACCATGTACCCCATCCGTAATAATTGGTTCAGGAGGTAACTTAACACCTTATAAAATTGAATTCGTAAAGGTGCTTTAAAAAATACTTTTTTGACATTGGTAATTAAATCATTAATCAAAGGAAATTGATTCCTAATGTCTTCAGCTACACGATTGAACCCATGAGCTAAACAAGTGCAGTACTATTTTAGACTTTCACGGCCGTTTGACATAGTCGTAACAGTTGTCGGGTTCCGCCGTCTCACTAAGGTTTTTGTCCCTGACGTTTCGCGAACAACTGCATTTTCAAAGATACTAAAAGTACCTTTGAAAATGCGAACCGCAGTTGTTCGTGAAACGTCAGGGACAAAAACCTTAGTGACACGGAGGAACCCGACAACTGTTACGACTAGGTGCTATGAATAATGTTACTATAAAAATTCTTTTTGCGCGGCTTTTATCATGTATTGTGCAGTGTCGGACAACATTAGTAACATTTTTTCACAAGATATACTTCCAGGTAAACAGAAATTTGATAAACCTCCTTGTAGGAATTGGGCAATTGTCATATTGTTTGTTTTTTGAAGTTCTTTACAATAAATTAAATATGATTTACTTACAATATCTCCATGAAGAATTCCTATTAACAAATGGGCAATATAAAGGCCACACTTATCCGTACTTTCATCTACCATGATATAAATAAAATTATTTCCTACCAATTGTTGAAGTTCTGCCATTGTTTGCTGGTAACAAGATGTAATATAACTTTTCGTAAGGTACTTTCGTCAGGTATATTATGTTTCCAATATTTTTGCAGAAATGATTTCAAATTAACATTGTTTAATCTTGCTAATGGTATGTTAGACGAAATTAATCCGTGACATAGATCCGTATTATTTTGTTCTTGTTCTGAGTTTCGTGAAGTTGATGCTACACGTTGATATATAGATTGCTGCACACATGAGGATCGCTTTAGTTTTTCACATTTTCCAATATGCAAAAAATAAAATATATGCACTTTGCATATAATCCGGTCTCTATTTATGACGTTCTTGAATACTACAGAGGGATTACGATTTCTAAGCATTCTTTTCTATTTATATGTTAGAAAGACGCTACTAACTATCTCAGTATTTTGACTATTATTGTATATATGTATATGTATTTGAACGAACGCAAAAAGAAAGAACTTAACTTTTAAAAGGCACACTCTATTCGAGATGGTCTCCGCTCTCCGAACCGTCAACCCACCGGAAGATAGATGCGTATATATACGTATTGTTTCCGGGTTTTTCCGCAAAAGAAATTCCCTTAATTCCCCTTTTGTTACTTGAGCTAACGACCGGCAGATCCCCCGACGATAACACCCACTCGCTATATACCAGCATCCGAGGTGGCTAGGACATCACACCAAGCAATCCACCACAATGAACTTTCAGCCAGATGAGTGGCGGGCTAAAGCTGTAAGCGACCGCTATGCTTCAATTTTCCATTAGGCGAAAGGAGGCATTTCGTCCGATACACATCACAGCGTTGTTGTGGCTTTACGGGGAAGCAAGAAAAAGTGTTTATATTGTTCGTGTTGTGGGTATTAATTAAATAGACTCTCTTTGAAGAGTAGCAAAACCATCCTCTTGCATTTTTCCTACAGCACGTAAAACATTGTTATACATTTAGTAATCAAATTTGACACTACTAGCTTTTCTTTAGCTTAACAATCGGAGAAGCGATTTAAATTATTGGTACAAGAAAAAAAAGCGTTCTATTAACTTTTCTGGCAAATTTTTCTGGCTTTACACATTCGTCGACTATACTTTAGTAATTTAACAACTTTTAAAACGATTTTTTGGAACTTGCTCGATGCATTTAGGCTTTACGAAGATGACCAGGTTTTAAATGCTTAGAAACGTATAGAATTCGGTTACTACATCGAATTAAATTTTAATGAAGATCTGTAGAAAGCATTTATATCTTTTGTTGTCTTGACTAAATATGAAAATTATTTGTTCAAAAATTAAAAGATGATTCTCTACAGAGCATGGTCCCTACGCACATAGGAACCCTGATTAAGATTTCTTAACGACGAAATTCTGTCTATACTTTCGAACATGATACGTGCCCTAATTTCATTAGATGATTTCTTTGATGTACAGGAATTCTTGTGGTGGTCACTACAATTTCTTAAACAGGGCCAATGTAAGCTTTTACACCCATGCTGTTACAATTAAAGCAGGTTTGTAACCGTTTTCCAACTAAAGCTTTTGCTATCCATATGGGTGAGTAATATAATGAGTCAAATTGCATTACGGGTGCATAAGGAACGGAAGATTTTCTTTAAATATGCAACTAATTGCAGTATCAATCTTAACGCATCAAATCCAATTATCAGTACCGTTATCGTAATCATTACCATTACTGTTATCGTTATCCTTGTCATTGTCATTATCATTATCAAATGGCAACATTATGCTCATCTGAATGCCATCAAGAGATCATGACGACGAGCTTGTCAAACTCAGCTGAGACTAGCGAGTACACTTAACGTTTCACATTCCAGGTTATATGTTGCTCAAAAAGAAATATCAGCACTTTTGGTACGAATCCAAAGTTATTTGTTTTCTCTAGCCGATGGTCAACCAGGATGCTGATGGAGCTCAATAAGGACATTCTTACGACTCTAATTGTAAACAAGGGATCTTTTTGGTTTATACGAAAAGAGTACTGTTTGTTACTCAGCACGATCTCCTTCTCTATATATTTACTCCAGCGATATTGTAACTTTTTAAGCCATTGAAATAATAGCATTTGTCGAATTCTGCAATATAAGCTTGTTTTGGTAATGACCTCTTCATTTAAATGACGATTGCAAGGACTGTGCTGTCGGTAACACGGTTGACAATGAGAGCCCACGTGCTCTCGAAACGCTGCGTTCCGCATAATTAATTAATTTGTGTGAGTGGAGTTTACTGCTATACCTGTGAACCTCTTCATTTAAAGCAAATTGCGTTTCGCCAAGCCATTTTTTCAAAATATTTCGCCCACCCTACAGTCCAGACATGGCTCCATGTGATTATTTTCTTTTTCCAACGATTAGGCGGAAATTGAAAGATTCCCATTACGAGAAAATAAACAACATCCAAAGAGCCATAACGCAGGTTATAAACAGCCTAACAGAACAAGACTTCCAGAATTGTTACCAGAAATGGAAAACTCACTGTTGATGCTGAATGCATTTCAGAGGAGTACGCCTTGAAGGAGACAATGTTAAGTTGTAGATACATTCAATAATTATAATTAATTATTCTCATTAATTTTGAGACATACCTCGTAGGTATAGAGCACCTACAGAACTATATTGCAGCATACTTCTCAACATTTAATCGAATGTTATTTCGGGTATACCGCTCATATATAATCAACAGGTCTTTCTCTATAAGAAGGCAATCAGCAGGGGCAGAAATATTTCAGTAAATGTTCAAAAGTTACTCCGGTGAAAGCAATGAAGAAGTCAGATCTGAAGCAATTGTAATGCACCCAGAAAGACCGATTACGAATATATGATCCAATGAGTTCATTCACTAATCTTAGGAACCAACCCAAATGAAGAGAATCCGCATGAACAATTGTGTCGAAAGCTTTACAGAAATTTGTATCAATTATCATCTTCTTGTTTATGATACTAATAATACTTTATTGCCCTACAAATAAAATAAATATCCAATTAAAAAGCACCTATAAATATAATTAATGTACACATGTGTAACTAGTTACCTACCATGACTATCCATGATCATACCCAAATTGCTTTAATTATCTTAAAGATCTTTTTGCCGCAGGTTAAAAAAGAAAAGAAAAGAGGTGCTCAGTTAAAAAAAGGGATGCTTCTATGCATAATGTATCTGCGGTTTACATGTTCCCTAAATGGTAAGCAGCATCCAACTCACCAGTATTCAAAGAGTTGAGTATATATTGGAAACCTGAAGGTATTGTTAGTTCTGGGTGCGGGACAGTAAAATATATTTGTTTGCTTAGATCCTAAACGTGGAATAACGAAATTGATTTGACTGAATAATTCATCAAATCCATTATTGAGTAAATTAAACAGGAATTTTAACACAGCTGCTTTTCTACGAAGTTCTAAAGAGTCCATATTAAATGTTTCTAGTAGAGCATTGTGACTAAATCCATATATCGGATAAGTATTACATTTTTTAAAGTATCAAAACTTTAAACACCTTCTCTGAATCTGTTCCAGAAGGTGTATCTGATAAGTGTATGTAGGTGACCAGACCAAGGATGCATATTCCAAACGAGACGGAACAAAAGCAAAATAAAGACGAAGAATGGCTGTTACAGAATAAAAAGCTATGCTGAGCAAAGGTCAGCTTTGAATCGAAGATAACACCCAAGTCGCTGAGAGAGTTGTCTCTAGGCAAAAGAGATCCAGCTAAGTGACAATTATGGATAATTGGAATTGTTTCACGAGAGCAAGTGACAACTTTGCTCTTATACACATTAACCGTCAGTTTATTATTGATACACCACAGGTCGAATATATCAAGTTGCCCCAGCAAATGATTACAATCCTGAGAATTGTTGACAGAGATATATAATTTCAAATCAACTTCGTGTGGCAACTTGTGATAGCTGAATTGCTAACACAAATCGTTGATAAATATCATGAAAAAGAACAAAAGTGGACACAAGTTACTCCCTTGAGGAACTCCAGAGCTTGGACTGAAGTGGTCAGCATGTTACAAATTCTTTTCTATCAAGAAAATACGAATGGAACAAAGACAAAAGTGAAGATGAAAATCCAAGATTGTCCATTATGATGAAGTGATTCACAAATAAATTGAGTACCTTTAGCTAATTGTAAGCTGGTTATTGTAGACCTGTCTCTAATGAATCCGTATTGATTGGACAATTGAGCTTGAACACAACTGTATAATTTTCCATACGAAAGTATTTCCAAGACCTGTGCACGGCATATTGCTTAAGTTATTTTATTTATTACTAATTAGTAATAGATTAATGTAAGAAATTGTAATTATAAATTAATAATTCAGAAATCAGCTTTTCCTAAACGTACATCATATTCCTTCATTTCGCTATTGATTTAGGTGCAAATTATATCTTGAAAAACATATTTCCCATTCAGATATGAAGTTAATAGAAAAAAATAAACTTCTTTACTTGCTATTAACCACCTCGAAACCGTTACTTGCAACAGCGTATTATGCAAAGTAGGGAATTCAGTAACTACAGTGAACCTTACGCGATTCTAGAACCAGCTGAATTTACGACTTTTTCCTTTTGTGTGTACGCCGCCTTTGCCGGGTTATTTACTTGATTTTCAAGACCCTTTATTTGCGAAATAAAACGTTCGCTCTGAATTTAACCCTCCGCTTCCTATACGGAAATCTGGGAAATAAATACAGGAATATGCATTACCGGCAAAAATTTATTGCCTATGGCATGACGCTAAACTATACGAAAATGTATGGAAGGAAATGTACGTGTCCGTAGATGTGCACGAATGTAAGGAAGCTAGAAGGAAAAAGATGTTAATGAGGTATGTATCTGGATATTGTTCTCTTTTGTTCATTGTTGGGAGTTCAAGAAACATATATGCTTGTTGTATTTCATCGTTTTTAGAAAAGTAGGTAATAAATACTTTAAAACTGAAATAAAGAAGATAATCTAATAGAACACTTTTAGAAGACGTGTTGTACTAAATATGTGATCGAGATTCTAGGCGTTTTGAACTATTCGTAGGAATCAGATGCCTTAGTAACCTTGATTTTGTTTTCTAAAAATTGTTGCAAAAAGGTTTCTGTAACATTGAACAGTACCACATTAAAATTTTATTTCCAAATTTTTCATTCTTTCTGGCATAGAACAAGATTGGTTGTACCTGGCTGTTAAGTAAGTATAATTTTTTCCCTCCAAAATTAATTTTAAGCCCTCATTTGCCTTTTAATGCGATCGTACTTAGATAAACATCCAACACTGGTGCGTGGTTAGAATTGTGCATTCTAATTGTGGAGAGTTTATTTAACCCGCGACCTTTAATGAATGATTAGTCAAGACTGCTAAACTTGAGTGAGATCAAACGTGATAATGAAACTACAGGATGAAGCCTTGGAAACGAAAGAATACTAAAGCAAAAATGGGAAAAGAAGCGATTTTTGAACGAATTTTGGTTAGGCTATAAAATTAAATTCCTTCTTGATTTTAAGCTTGGAGGTTTCAAGAATGAGATGAAAGAAACCATTTCTAGGTTGATTACTTCATAATTAACGTATAATGGAAGTGTTTTTCGAACTTTGCCGAAGATTTAGAGATTGAGCTTCAGAGGATATAATAGGTACACAGGGTGCACAAGTTAGCCACGATTATTAAAAATATTGATTGCTTTGTGGTTAAATACTACTCGAATGGAGTATCAATATTTCATTTTTAATAATAATGATATTTTTTATTTCCAATGTGTACAAGCATAAATACAGGAGTTGAGAAAAGAAAAGTTCGTGAAATCTTGAACGTTTTGGGGACTAAAAATACTGCCTTCGTATGAGCTATTAAAGCATTTACTCGTGGATAACATTTAGAGATCAATTGCGCCACAAGGTTTAAAGCATGGATTTTACATGTTACACGCAACAGATTGCCACTTCCTCCATTAAGAGATCGAACTAAGGAAAGCATGTTAGTGGCACCGTCACTCATAAACATTCGAAGTTGGGTTGTTGAAACTTGAACTGTGTTCAATGCCCTCAACACCACTTTTAAAATTTCATCGCTAATACATTTTGCAACTCTTTTGGAAGCAAGTTAGATAGGGGATTACGGCTCAAACTCTCCATTGTACGTACTATCACATTCGCGACAGATTTTTTTTGCCGATCGGTTGTTTCGCCCACACATAACCACAATTTTCTATCTTTCAATTCCGCTTTCAACATACTCACGAACAGATGGCATAAAGTTTCTTAACGATGTCTGACTTGGTAATGTATAATCTGAATACTTGCTCCAGAAGGAGACAAATACTTGTTGATCTAGTAAAGGGAACGGTACGTTACATAGAATAAAACACACACCTACACTAAATATTAATTGTTCGCTGTATCGTTTGCCACGGATTGCAGAACAGTGTTTTATGAGGCGTTTACACTTCCATCTGCTGGTACACGTCAAATAGTCGTCGCACTTTATACATTTAATTCTATCGCCTTCTTATTCTAAATTCGGCATACCCGCTATTACATTTTCTATATTCTATTTTTTAAGTCGAAGGAGTGTTTCTAAATTGAAGAGCTAAAGGTAGGCTAGCTATTGGTCAGGTTTCGGCACAAATTACAGTAGCGATATTTGTTATACTGTCGGTCGCTATATTGTTACAGCAGCTGATTAATGTTTAGATCGATATTTCTGAGTGCCTTTCTATTTATTTTTTTTTTTCGTGGATATGGAGGAGGTAGCAACTACTTCTACAACTCAAATATCCTCGCCGAGAAGGAGACAACTTCTGAGCTTAGGATATCTATCTTTGATAGAGAAGCAGAACATATTGAATATATTCAAAACGCTTCGAACCGATAACCCCCGAATGAGAATTACTGTCATTGTCGCAAGAATATCAAGCATGATAGGTTGGTGTTATACATACGTGATGTACTATTGTGCATTTTTTCAAGGACTTTTAGAGGTGGAAAATTACTATGATTAATGTTTATATGGAGAATTATGTTTAGATTTTATTTTTTTTTAAGGAAATATCTTTGGAATTGTAATATATGTGTTTACAAGTCGATTTATCATGTGAATTTTAGCAATTTTGCATGTTGCAAAGGAAATGGAACTTGTTTATAAACATTTTTTCTTCAAACTATGGATTGATCAAAAACCGCTTCTAATGTTTCTCGAAAAATACTGCCTTGCCAAAGAATTGGGGCACCTCACCTTTATTTCGGGTTCCAATTTAGTTTTTTTTTTGACTATTTTTTTTACAATGTCCTACATTAATAATAGTAATAAAGTTTATTTTCGAAAATAATACGAAATTGGATAAAACACGTCACTCATTACATTCATATATGAACCAATAGAGTGATTCAAAATAACGCAGTTGCATACGCGTTTTGTCATATTTCAGATGACTTCGATTTTTCGCAAAATAACGTAAACGCTACCCCTTTCAAAATTTTATACGAGGGGAGGTCCAGAAGTGCGTGGAATGAAAGGGTTTTAAATAAAATAAAACAATAAATCTATTTTTCCTTTTCAATATAATCACCCTTAAGCACAATTTATTTATTAGATCTATGAGTTAATTTTTCTAAACCATCATAAAAATATTTTTTATCTTTCGCCTCAAAATGGGCCAAAATTTACTCCTTTACCTCATTGTCGTCGGAAAACTTTCTTCCACGTAAGTCTTTTTTTAAATTGGGGAACAAATAAACTCACTGGGTGCCAGGTCTGGACTGTAGGGTGGATGGACTATTGATTGAAAGCCATGTTTATGCAGAGCAGCCATTGCAACTTTGCTCTTGTGGACCGGTGCATTGTCTTGCAAGAGCAACACACCCTTGGGGTCAATTTTCCTCGACGTTTTTCCTCGATGGCCTCCTTTAATTTTTCTAATATCGCTGCGTAATATTCTCCGGTTATGCTCCTACTTTTTTCTTTGTAATCAATCAATAATATCCCCTCACAATCCCAAAGAACAGTAGCCATCAACTTTCCGGCCGATTCTGACACTTTAAATTTCTTTGGCGGTGGTGTCCCCTTTTTATGCCATTGCATGGACTCCTGTTTGGACTCAGGCTCAAAGTGATGAACCCATGTTTCATCTCCGGTAACAATCCGCTCCAAAATCTGTGCAGGTTTGTCTCCACACAGCTCCAAAAATTGTTTGGACGCACAGACGCGCTGCTGTTTCTGCAGCGGCGTGAGCATTCTCGGTACCCATCTTGCACTGACTTTTGTCATACCCAGGTGGTCATGTAGGATACGCAAAATGGTGGTATCTGATACTCCAACTAATGCAGATAATTGTTTTTTCTTCAAACGGGCATCTTGCAGTATACATATAATACATTACCATCACTATACATATTATAATGTTATATTATTTTTAGGAGTGGCACAGTCTACTATTTTACACATAGGATCTGAGGCTGGCTTGATGGAGAATGGCTTATTGCCTTCTAAAGGCAAAAAGACGATCGATTAATGTGAAGAAATGAATGCCGAGGTGTTTGAAGGACGGTACCATCAAATATTTACAGTGCTATGGATAATACTACATATCATAGTCGTAAAATTGAAAAAATTCCCACAATGACATCTAGAAAACTGGAAATGCAAGCTTGGTTGAAATTAAAAAATATCAAGTACGATGAAGATATGGTTCGATCTGAACTTCTTCATTTGATTCGCCTTAGTAAAGACCAATATAATACACATGTGGCAGATGATATGGCCAAAAATTTGAACAAAGCTGCGCTGAGGTTACCACATTATCACCACAAACTCAACCCAATTGTGTAAGTGCTGGCTCAAATAAAAAGTGAAGTGGTAAATAAGAATACCTCGTTCAAATTAGCAGATGTAAGGGTACTTGTACGGCAGACAATCCAGAATATCACAACAGGTAATTGGAAAAAAAAGTTAGAACATATGATTAAAGAAGAAAGAAATATGTGTGCATAAATCCAACCATTTGTGTATTATACCAGCGGGCAAAGATAATAGTCTAAGTGAAATAGAAAATTATATTGAATAATTTTTTAGAAAGTAATGTAATGTATTAACATATATTTTAAAGGTTTTAAAGGTTAAGTTTTTGTTTAATATGTATACGCCATGTTTAATATTAGTCTAAATTTTTGATCGCTTGTAAATAAGAATTATAGTAGAATTCATTCAGAAACTTCCACTAAAGGAGGTACGATATATAAGATTGAAACTTAGTATGGTGTATTTGAGCGATAAATGTTATTCTGCAGTGTTTTCTATATTTCATTAATTCATTATTTATTTTTGTAATAAATATTTCATTAATTACGTAACTATAACATATAAAATCCCAACTAGTTTTAAAACTGCCGCTAAAAAGTAGTTTTGAAAAATTCCATTGTCTAACCGCGTCTTTTCATTGTACCCCTTCGAATTAGAAAATGGAGTATAGTTTATTCGATATACGCCGTTTCCAAAACGTACCTAAATGCGACATTTTCTAAGTATGTCTGCACTGACAAGCACTCACAACGACCAGTCGAATAATACTGAACAAGCTTCCTTTGATACGGGTAGTCGATTCTCCCGGCTACGCGCTTCACCCTTCCACGTTGTTCTCCGCATGGCACTCAAACTTGTCCCTCTTTATCGAGACTAGTCATAATTTCATAAACGCCATGGTTTTCACGAAATTTCCGCGACGCCAAATTCTATACGGACGTTGTTTTTATTTCAATTCATTTTAGTAAATACGCTAAATTTACGAGCAACCGCAGCGTCTTGGTTTTTCGATACCTCGACCACTTCCACCTCCTTTCCCAGCGTTAAAAAGGATAAATTACGACGCCAAACTAGTCTAGCCAGCCAATCGAACCGACGTCCTCTCCTTAATACGGCCACTAAATCTTTAATAAGCTGGCGTCTCACCCCATTTTCCGGACGCCTCTCGCAAAAGAAATATAACATCCCGATTCCATACAGTTCAATTCAAGCGAAACAAATTTTGTCTCTCCCGCAGGACTGTATTCTTCCACGCGACGCTCGTCGGGATAGATTTTATTGCCGTCATCATCATCGTCGTCATCATCAAAACGAGGGTTATTTCGCGCCCCTTTCCACCCCGAACACCCTTGAGCTACCCCGTATCCCCAGCTCGACCGAAAAGAGTCCCAACGAATCGGATGCAGTGGACCGGAAGTGTTAACATTGCGTTATTAGCTGTGTATTAGCACACCCCCAACGGAGAGCGAGTGTATTATTGGGGTGAGCTTCGGTAGCGATGATGTCAACTCCACGAGACTCGCGTCGATCCGGTGCGTAGTTGTAGGTTTATCGAGGGATACGATAATGGACTCGCTCGATGCCCAATAAAAGACGTTTTTATTGGAAGCGATTTGTTGATTTTGAATTGGGTTTTATGTGCGTGGCGTTGCGATGACCCGGTTAGATATTCTATGAATTTTTATGGTGATGTGTCGTTTTAGATTGTTGTTTTGCTTGTGACAGTTACGTCAACTTATTCGGGGGCGAAATTCACTGTGTAATACTTGAAATTTCCTTCGAAAAATAAACAGGACTTGTCACTAATATTTAAAGGATCAATGGAGAATAAAAAGTGGTGACGTTAGTTTACCACAATTAATGCACTTAGCATTAGTACTTAGGTTTCCAAATAGAACAAATACCCAATTATTTATTTTTTATCGCAGCCAAACGAACAATACAAGCGAACACACAGCCAATATGCAGAAAGTACAGTTAAAAAGGTAAATTCGCCTCAGTGCAAGAATGCACATTAGGTATTCTTCCTGTAGTCTAGTACTTACAAATTAAGAAAATACGAAAAATAGACACAGACATATACATATATACTAGAGGCACGCTAAGTTCCAAAGCACGTCATCAATAGATCGTGACATCAGATTTTACGTTGTTGCCGGATAAACACACATAAACTCGCTATCAAGCCTAACCTAAGATACTAATGTAGCCTAGCCTATGAACTGTCAACATTTAAAATGACCGGACCAAAGACAACCGACAACTTTGTATTTCATCAAATATACCCATTAACAGCAATGTAAAAGTACTGCGATATGGAAAATATAATAATTAAGTACATATATACATAGAAAATATTTAAAACAAATGTTAATAGTAAATTATCATACATACGTGTATACTATCAGCCATAAGCATTTACCAAACTGCATAACTGGAGGTTATTAAAAAAGATTTTTTATCTCTATAAAAATATTGGTAATATTAAACTGTAAGTATAAAATAGATTATAACTCCTCTATAATGTTCTGTGTGGACGTAATGAGACGAATGGCATTAAGATATTGAAAATGATCCTTTTTGCAGATCAGGCACGTTCAGGTAAACGTGTGTTTATCACGGCCCTCATAAAATATTGCATTTAGCTTTCGTGTTCCAAGCAGTGAATAATGAACAATATATGCAAAGTGTTTTAAAACAGCGAGTAATTTTAAATTAATGTCGGCAAGAAAAGGATTATCTACGGAAACGTATGTTCAAATAGTGGCACATTACAAGATCGGTAAAAGTACCAGAAAATTTGGTAAGCTAGTGAAATTAAACCATAGAACTGCGGATTATGTAATGTATTTGACAAGCGCAATTGTAACCACGAGCAAACAAAATAGATGAAAAACAGCACCAGGAATCATTGCCGAAGTGAATATTTCATCCCCAAAACCAGTTAGCATCACTACGCTAAAAGGCGTTTGCGCCAAACTGGTTTGTATGGAAGAATAGCAAACAAAATTAAACGGTTATCATGGACAAGAGAACAGAAGATTGGAAGAAAGTACTCTTGTCCAACTAATCTAATTATCTCACCTTTGGTTCAACAGAAACACGTTTATCCGTAGACCGAAACGGGAACGAACACTTGAATTCTGGATTACACCAACAATAACACATGGAGGAGGACCAGTCACGATTTGGGGTTGTTCGGTTGTTTTGGTGATACCGCTGTTTGAGATTTGGTCAAAATAGATGGATTATTCGAAAAGAAGGTTATAGGGAGATTTAGTTAAAAACCTCATGTTCCAGCATGAGAATGATCCAATGAGTAAATCGGTGTTATAAAGAGGCTGCACCAAAATCCAGATCTCAATCTGATCGAGTTTTTGTCGGTAGAACTAGACCAACAGGTTCGAAAATCTGCTCCAAATTCGGCAATAGTATGTTACTTTGGGCGCAACTACAGAATACGTCGAGGAAAATAGAGCCGCTAACACTGGCAAAGCTACAACAGAAAGCGACAGGATTGTGTGTCGCAAATTTAAGTAAACTTACAACTTATCTTTATTAGCAAAATGATAAGCACATTATTTTTATATCTATTACAGTTCTTTGGATAAGTACAGAATAAAGGCATATTTTATAAATAGTTCTTGACTTGTTCTTGTAATATTTTAAGGATGGGTAAACATTTATGACCGGTAGTATATATCATTTTCCAAAATAGAATTACTTTTTGCTAAATTCTTCAAAATTATTCCTAAAATAAGAGGCATACTGTACTCACATTATGGAATTATTTACCGTTCATAAAATTTTATTAAGTCGAAAACAGACAAAGACAGAAAGGACAGTACAACAATCCATCAGGAATGTTTGCTGACTAATGTCCAGCCAAACAAGCTAAGTGCCTCGGCAATAATGGATACTTGAAATAACAACACCGTCAAACTGATTAGTTGAAAATTTCCTTCGCGAAAATAAACTCATACTATTTCTAAAGATAGTATGAATCTGTATCAAATTTCAAACGGTGAACCAGGAATCATTATTTCACACTTCGGACATCCATTTTCCAAATTGCTGAAGTCCTTCTGAAGACCCAGCGATAGCTGAAAAGCAGTGCAGTGTGTAAGTGTGAGTACTTGAAAAACTTAACGAGATGTCACAATATTTATTTATTTATTTTTAATTAATAAAAAATATTTAGCTGGTCAAGAAATTATTTTATTTAAAAAGGCAATATATAAATTTCATAATATATTTTTGTAAACTGTTTAATTGATCACTTTGTAATTTTATTTAATATAAAAAAATATTAAAGCAAATAACCCACTTTGTAGAATAATTGTCTGAGATTTTCCAACACAGTTCGTTAGACAGATAAGAATTGAACTTTATGTCTCGTATACGAAAACGATAATACAATAATCTGTTTAATATCAAAGCTATAAATTTATAAAACATGAATGTGAATATATACATTATTTTTTGGAACGCGTTTAAATAATAATAAATAGTTATTAATGCTCCACAAATATGAGATATTATTGTGCCATAGCTACGTAAAAAGTGTGCACTGGAGTTTAAAAATTAACAAGATTTTATCGTTTGAATCACTCTCTCAACTCTCTAGCCCTTGTTGTTCATGTTTGAATAACATGCATACGGTTACTTTACCAGAAGAGGCTAACCGAAATATCGATGAGTGGTTGCCTTCAAGTTACTTTTTGATTACTCCCCTTAGCGCGATTTGTGCCGCAAAAATTACTCAACTTTGTAAAACTGTTGATGAGATGATGGGGTCGTCGTATTTTTTTTAACTATGGCTTGGTTTGAGAACTTTATCTTTGTTTTTCCTCTTCGGATAGTAATTTACTTCTCAGCATTTTTATAAACTGATATATATTATACTTCGGTAATCTACATATTTAACGACAAATAAACTAACAAAATGTAATTTATGCTTTTTGTTCAATGGAGGAAGTCAAAAGTTAAAATGTGCAGAAGTAAATTCTAATTCCAGTAAAATAATAATTTTCAAAGTATTGGGGCGCCATCTTTAGTTGAACGATTTAATTTATTTTACTTCCACAGAGAAGAAACGCTAGTATTACAGAAACCTCTTTAATTTCAACTTAATAGATGTCACCAGTAAATAGTCGCTAATAATAATATACCGTAAAAAGAATTATATATTTATATACTAAATTTACCGATGCTTAAATTATAAGACTCTGAAAGATACTTGATATTAAATTTTAGTTAAAGTAAACTACAATTTCTTTCAAGTATTGTGGCACCATCTCTATGTGAATAGATAAATCTTTTTCACCCTTTCTCTCTCTATATATATATATATATGTATATATATATATATATATATATATATATATACTGTCGGCATTATAGAAACCTCTTTATATATCCTACAGTTAGATTTAATATAGGTTCTAATTAATCTGTTATCAGGGAATTTTGTTAAGAAATTTATTTGTGTAAAAGACCAGTACATTCGTATGTGCAAGAAAACTAAATTACGCTGTGGTAAATTTTTCAGTTAAATTTAAAATTTAGAATTTCTTTATCAAATACAATTCGCTGGACATCTAGCGAATAATAGTCGAAGTAATAGTAGAATAGCACAACGACAGTAATTAATTTATCGAGATGTCGTTAAAAATTACTCATGGTTACCGTTAAAATTGCAAAGACGTTTAATATCAATTGTACGATTTTTAAATAACTATCAGAAGACAATTGTAAAGAGATAGGATATAGAGTGCGGGAAATTAACACACAACACAATTAATTTTTATACATTTAAATTTTATTTTATATTATATTTTAGATAGCTGATTGGGTTTTCTTTCATTTTCTCGTTCTATTCTTCTTTATTTTACTTTATTTAATTATTTTTTGAACACATATTCTGACAGTATAATTACGATGTACAGTAATATCTTTAGGTACTAATTCAACATACTGAAAAATGATTTTTTCTTCATCGTTTTCATCAAATGTACTTATTATAATAATAGCGAGTCTCTTAATTCAACAATCTTCAACATTAACTTCATTGTATCTACTTATTCCTCTTTTTGTAAAACAGAGACTTGACTATTTAATAAATAGTAAGTACAGGATGAATAGATGATTTCTTTTTCAGTTTTTAGTACTTATTATTGTTAGTTAAGTAATATTATAGTGTTTGCTTTATTTTTATTTTTCACTAGTAAATAAAAGTAATTTTGTAAATAGAAGATGTGAGGGGCCGTACCATATTTTGAGCCGTAATATGGTACCACCACATGCGAAACAAATTCTCTAACATTACACATGAGTTCGTTTTTATATTTATTATTTATTTTTAGTGATTTGGACAACTATGTGTTTACAGTGTGTGTGTATTTAAAAGTTAATCAGTGTAATAGTTCTTGTTATTGACAAATGCAAAATGATTCATTTTAAACAGTGCTACCAACCGTTTTTCTTCGACTGTTGTGGTAGGATTGTTATGCGATTTTAAAATGGACCGTATAAGTGTGACGTCAGTAAGTATTGTGGCTACACTGAACAGTTTCTAAACAAAACAAAGACACGCGATAATACTAAGTTCTTCCTGTCAATTCCTGATGTTTTCGTTGCTTACTGTGCTGTTTTGTGACCGTAAGCAGCATCATTTTGTTCGTTAAGTAGAATTATGAAATTCATTACAATTACTATTGGAATCTTTACTGATTTGCTTAACTTTATA
Organism: Trypoxylus dichotomus; assembly: GCA_023509865.1. Classification (NCBI taxonomy): domain Eukaryota; kingdom Metazoa; phylum Arthropoda; class Insecta; order Coleoptera; family Scarabaeidae; genus Trypoxylus; species Trypoxylus dichotomus. The sequence goes on from CM042081.1 coordinate 30,311,820, forward strand.
ACATATCTAGCATGGGTTACAGTAAATATACCTAATGAATTACATTAATGAAATGAAGCTTCAGTTAAACTTTCATCATTGAGATCTGGCTTTACAGAATACTTTGTGATACTTGTTGATGAAACATACATTTTGTATAAATAAATGAAAACAGTCAAGGGCTTGTTAACGTAACCCCAAATGGTGTAGTAACATACATTAGCCACCCGTACTCTATTTCATCATATAAAGTGTTGAAGACTGTGGTGTATTGAAAAATCTAGTGTTTGGTGACCTAATATTAGTTGATAAAGGATTTTAATTGAAGACTTGGCTTCCCTTTTTAGGTACATCACTACACAGCTATGGCATAATAATATTTCAAATTTGAGGAGCACAAATGTATATGTAACTTCCTTTGATTTCAGAGGTTTTCACTTTAAAATATTTTTATGAATATAAATTAAAAAACTTTTAAGCAGTTTGTTGTATTATTTAAAACATGTCATCAAGCTATAATTAAGTATAGTTACGTTTACAAAAAATAATTTACAAGTACGCACTCACGTTAAATAAATTTGTAGTTTTGATATTACAAAAATGACTGTTTTCATATACGAGATGTAAAGTTCTACTGTTATCTGTCAAACGAGCGCACAAATGTGGATAATTACTGCTGAGATTTAAAGAAGATAAGCAGTTGACAAAAATAAAACAATTGCAATAAACAGGATACAAACAAATCTCACACGTGTATAAGAATATGCTTTTAATTAAAAATCCTTTAACAAGTAACAGTAAATCACCAAACACCATATTTTCTAATTCACCACAATCTTCAACATTTTCTTTATTTGATGTTAAAGTAGAGCACCAGTGGTTAATATATGCTACTACACCATTTCGTGTTTTACCAACAAGCCCTTGGGCAGTATTCATATATTTATACGAAATGTATGTTAATTTTTACCAATCAAGTAAAGCAGGCCTTTCAGATTTCATCTTAATACAGTGTAGTACAACATGACAACTTGTAAATGTACGAAAGGTATATTATATTCTTCCTAGAGATAGGTATGTATTTCATCAACTGATTGAGCCAGATCTCCACAATGCAAATTCAATTGAAGCTTCATTTCATTAGTGTAAGTAACAGTTGATCTTCTTTAGGTATATTTACTGCATGCATCCCATCCTAGAAAATGTTTTAAAGTTAAGCAAATGAGTAAATATTCTAATAATAATTGTAATGAATTTCATAATTTTACATAACGAACACCATAAGGCTGCCTACGGTCGCAAAACAGCACAGTAAACAACGTAAACATGTGAAATTGACAGGAATAGGTTAGTTATATCACGTGCCTTTGTTTTGTTTGGAAACTTTTCAGTGTGGCCACAATACTTACTGACGTCATCAACTTACAGGGTCCATTCCTTTTTTATACTTTCATTTTGAATAAACTGTAAGATGAAGGATAGTAGTTAAATGCGTAAAACTTTTCTGAAATTCTTGCTTTAAACATTGAGAAATCTATAGATTTTTTCGATTTACACTTCATTTCACGTCGAGAACTAACAGATACAACGCTATGCAATTGTTATTACTTATAAGATAAGAGCTTCGATTTTCTGTAGTAGAAGTATTGCTACAATATACTTCTTAATTTCCAGTTCAGTAACAGACGTTTTGTTGATTTATAATCGAAAAGATAACAGATAATGCTATATACAACACACAGTTTATTACAAATTACTTAGTAATTGAGATAAGAATCACAAAAGTTTTTCAAATTGTACATAATCTCTCTTTAGATACATTTTTTAAATTCTTTTTCTTCAATGAAATTTTTTTGCTACAATTTTTATTTTATTGTTGAATTTCACAAGAAAGAAGATCAACTCCATCGTCATTTTGGAATTGCAACAACAATAGTCTATTGCATTAAGTAGGGTTGTACATGATATGTGACATATACAGGAATCTTTTTATTTAGGTTGCGAGAGTTAATGAGTCTGCGTTGCCATTCCAAATGATTTTTTATGTATTTCTGTTTTTTTTTAACATTAATCTACAGGATGTTCGGAAACGTACCACTAATAGATGTGCTTTATTAATTATAAACAGAAGGTTCTATAAAAGAAAAAAAAACGTATATACAGAACTTGCGGTAAACATGCTACGAATGGTACATTTGCAAATAGGGGTACTTAATTAATTAAAAATAGCTGCAACTAAATTCTGGATGAAATATCCAGGTTTCTACGACCGGTATCTTGGAATTCAATGCGGACAGAAATCGAAAATTTTATTAGAATTTTAATGGAAAATTGTGAAGATGCTTAGAAAAAATAATGTCGAAACATTGGAAACCAAAATACCGAACCACAAAGTTATCAAATTTACTTATTACCAATAGAATTATTCGAGATATACAGGATGTCTAGGATTTTCGACATAAAAAATCCAAAGATAGTCAACCGTTAAATTTTAGCAATCTTTTTATTGTTATCTTTTCTTTCATTTCTATTCGTTTGTTCTTTAGCATTAACTTTAATACATTTTAGAATTTGGTGTATTTGTCTTTTTTTCTAAAATTGCTGATGATGCTAAGGACGAAGTGCATTGGTTATTCAGTAACAACGAAACCCAAACAGATGGGATAAAGAAGCCATTTTGTTTAATGAAACGATCAATTTTATCGACACAATTATTATAAGTTACAGTTTGTATGAGATAACAAACATCCTGTATATCATATGGGATGCTTCAAACTTAGATAATATAACATCTCATATGCTTTATCTATATTAAGATTGTAGTAGCATTACAGTTTATTTCGTAACACATTTAGAATTGATTTATTTTTATTAATTCATTTTAGATATTTATAGTATATATAACAATAAACTTAGATACAAAGCTGTTTCGAACAAAACATACTTGTAATTACATCTCGTCATAAACATATTTTAGCAACTGCATTAAACAATACAAATTTCTATCGTTTTTCTTTAAAATTGCTTATTATAAATTGTAAAATTTGAGTGGGTATGGTTTACACATACAAAATAAACAACAAATTTAACTGAATTTAACTTTGAGCCATTTAATATGTTACTATAAAGTTGACGTTTTCGTATTTTATCTAATAAATCAACTACTAGACACATATTATTTTCTTTTTATTCACCTATTTTTATTTATTAATTTATATTTAGAAAGGATTCGTTACAAAAGAGAACCTTTTTACAACGTGAATGCTATGAGTTTGAGAATAACGCCATCTCAATGGTGACATGAAACCTACGACATGATGACGTTACTTTAATCGATGATAAACGACTTTTATTTATTTGTATGCTCTCTAACGTTAATAACGGGTTAATAAGAATTGATGAGACAGATTATCAAACGCTCATAATGCATAGAGACAGCTAGAGGTAATTACGAAGAGTAAAGGTCCTAGGACAGTACCATGAAGAACACACGGATTAAACTCAAACGAAGGTTATCTCCGTTGTTATGAGCATTTTTAAGAATCGTTTTTTTTGAGCTTTTATTTTACAATCAATCACAACCTTTACCTCTTGAAGATTTATTATTTTTGTTTTTTTTTTCGACGAATATAAAAACAATAACAATAAGTTATATATGTAGATAATAATAACAGATGGTGCGCAGCAAATATTTTTATCTGTAACTGCATCAGATTTTTCTATTTTTTTTTCTATACAGAGTGTTAAATAAGGTGATGCGTTGATTTAATTATACTTCATACGATGTTTTCTATCACATTCTTAAATTACCTTTAGAAACACCCTCTGCATTTCTCTTCAAAATAAAGATTATATCTTTTATATATATTTCTATCAACAACAAAATTAACAACCACTACCAAAATTATTGTTTTTTAATATTGTAGAACCTTAATCTTTTAAACACCACAATAAAATAGTCTTCATTGTTGCGCTTTATTACGTCGAGTGTTAATGCTTAAAATTGCTTTTAACAGTACACCACGAAAATCCGAAAAAAAATGGGGTAGGGGGCGGGCGACAGATTCGGAACCCTTACATCGCCCATGAATTTTTAAACGTGTTCGTCGCGTACATCTGCCAACAGAAGAAAGAAAAATATCCAATCAGTTACTCCCAAATATTCAAATTCAGATGAAAATATTTTTAGGATATCATTATACAAAAATAATAAATATTAAAAAAAAGGATTAGCGACATCTCGTTAGAACATAAAGCAATAATTACACCTTTTGGGAGAACTTGATAAATATATTTTTCTTTTTTTTTACAAATACGTATATGGTTTATTTCGATGAAAAAGGAGGGGGTCACTGATTTCTTTTCAAAGTTATATTTTTATGTTATAACGAGATATAACTACAAACATAATGCAATAGAAATATTAATGTAACACTAATGTAATAGTAAATAAAATAGAACAAGCTACATTTCTATTTTTTTTAATTTATTTATAAGGAAAAAGGAGGAGGGGATTTTTGTTTTTATTTTTTTTTTCAGAATCATTTTCAATTTGAAATACACATAAACTCGCTCTCTCACCTTCTATTTTAAGCTAAAAACACTTCTTTGCAACTTACATACGTAACATACTATCCTAGTTTTTTAAATATTGTATAAATTTTGATTAATTTTTTTAAGATCAATTAAATTGATTATTCTTAATTGCTTTGGTACTCATATACAACGTATCTTTTTGTATATAATTTTTTACCATTACGTAAAAAGAATGTCGATTAGTTTTGTAATGGTATATAGGGTGCTTTACATTTATATATATTCTTTAATTTAATTAAAAGGTTGGGTATAAAATGCAAGGTTTTTCATTTTTTCGTTTTATAATATTAATAAGGCACTAGCTATATCGTTATTTGACAAGGAAACTTTTTCAATCCCTAAAAGGCCGATTTTAATGAAATTTGTTACGCTAATCCATAGATATCACGTTAGCCAATTACGGGTCTTATTGCATTATTTATATCAAGTTTGGGCGTTAAAAACGTTTCCCTGCAGATATAATGAAGGTAAGACCTCAGTTAAATTCGTTAAGTAATTGTCAATTGGTACTTATAACAACAATTTCATTTAGTCAAAAATTGATTACTTTTTGTGCACACAACGTAACTTACTGCAATTATGTAATCTTTTTTTCTCCCAGGTATTCTTTGGTATACTCCTCTATTATACTTTATTGTTATTGTTGGAGGGAAAGTACCATTAGGACTCCCTAGAATATTCCAATTTAATTTTTTTTTTAAACAATTAATAAATTTATCAAACCAGTGTAATAATACCAACCTATCCTATCCATCCTATTTTCTATAATAATATATAATTACATACTATGTACATACATGATTTACTATGTAGTTTGTCTATAAATTCTATTTTTACAGTGATTTTTAATTAAAACGCTTTTGCTTAAGTTTTAATTGTCTTTGTTTGCAGTTTCGTTAAGAAAAAGACTTGCCGAAATATTCATTTTTTTCATTGTATACGTTGTTATTGTGCTTTGTTACAATATTTAGAAAAAAATATGATTCTCAAATATAGATTCCCCATTAACAGACCTCCCTATAACAGATCAAATTTCCCGCAGCTGGCGCTTGTTGGGAGGTTTTCCTGTATTAGAGTTGTCTACATTCAGTTACCATTTACCGGCATTCGGTTTATAATTAAAAAATAAAATTATTTAAAATAAGAAAAGAGTTCCATGAACTACTTGCACAGCGAAGACGTGAACTCAACCATTCTAACCACTTTTATATATATGTTTGTTTATATTTAATTTTATCTAAATTATCTCCATTAATGAGTAGCTTGAACTCACGCGCACTTCAGGGAATGATGCGTAATTTACTATTTTGGAAAACACACACAATCTTCAAAATTCTCGTAAGTGGAAAGGATGATACGACTGGCAGTTTTCCTAGTAATTAATTTCATTCCAACAGGAGTGTACGTTGTGTAGCCTATCGACGAGGTAAACAAGTCCAGTGTATCATCGATTAGACATCGCCTACCTAAGAACAAGCATTTGACATAATAATGACGTCAATGTGACTTTTTGTAGTTTGTCTCTTAAAAAGATATATTTGGATTTAATCCTCAAGAAGTATACAAAGTTCTTCAAAGTGAGTAGCAGTAAATAGTGTTCCGATTATCTAAAATTTATTAAATTGAGTTGTCGTTATCCTTACGGAGATCCAGACCGTGAAAGCTGAAAAACCATTGCGTGTCTGTGTGTTAGTACCAGTCAAATATAAAAGCTTTAAGTAAAAAAACTCATCAAAATTCATCGTTTCTTTATCCTTATTTTGTATTTAGTATTAAACAAGCAAAATATAGCTAGACAGAGATTGATTTAGGTGGATGTTAAAACAATTTTATTAAAAGAACGACATCTATAAGCATTTCGTAATGCGCGTAAGAGTTTTTTTTAACGTTTTTGAGATTATAAATAAGGATGTAGCATTGTTTTTGTTTATAACTTTATTTTAAGGCACAGTTACACATGTGGTTGTCCAAATCTTCAGCGCGCCAGCTCCGTACTCGCCCGCACGCACGACCGATACGAACATTGACCGTTGAACCAATCTTTCTCCGTTTCCCAACTGTGTATCCACGTAAGGTACATCGTATTGCACGTTATAATGTATTTATACTTCAATATATGGAAGATTGTTTTTAACTGTTTATCTGTATATATTTCATGAAGAATGGTAATATGTAAAGTGAGCCGAATTCTCGGCGCGCCAGATCCTCACTCAGGCTTATTTACAATAATTATATAAGATTAATGGCAATTAAGAAATTGCAAAACACAGGGTTGTCTTTAATGGAATCAGTGTAAATAGTAGACGAAATGAGTACATTATTGCACGCTATAGCAGACGACAAAAACAAGAGCGTTATAGAAAAGTGTTTTGAATAAAGATTCCGATTTTATAATATTAAGACGAATTTGTAGTGGTGCACCTGCAAATCCGTTAACTAATTTCAAGGGTTTGTTTTAACCATGCCTGTATTACATCGGTCGATGTTGAACGATTTTCTTCAATGTATAACAATATTTGCAATTTCACCGAGACATATATGGAAATATACCCGATGCTGCAAACTTTTCATGACCCCCTCTAATTCGGTTTGCTGAACTCACCAAACACACGATATGCGTGTTGAAACACAGAGAACATCCATTAATATTCCGTTAAAATCAAGAGACAAATTAATTTGCAAAACAAAAAGGACAAATTTCTGTTTTATATATAACACCTTCCACAGTTACGCTTTTAACAAAAAGAAAAACAACTGAACATCTTTACGTATAAAAAGAGATTCTCGCATTTTCCAGCTTAATTATTGATTAATTAACAATTGGTTCAACGAACTTCGCAAATTTTTGTATCAGTTGTGCGCACGGGCGAGTTCGGACCTGGAGCGGCGAAGTTTTGGCCAACCCTAGCTATAAAAACATTGAGAACATTACGCAGCGTTGTACTAATATACTATATAAGAGGATTACATTGTACCAAATTAATACATATTGAAGAAAATTTAGTCTACTCTTTATACAGGGTCCTTTTGTTATCATTACACATACATTTTTCCTATATGTAATTTTAAAAAGATAATTGTCAACAAGTTAGCAGGATACTAGGCAACCAGTTATACACTCATGTTAAACTAGCGAGAACCCTGAGTTCCTAGCAAAACCAGTTACCAGTGCTACCACAGACCTCTCTTTAAATAAAATAACTAAAATAAAATAACTATTGTGTACTTCAGAAATAATAACGTATTGAAATAATGCAATACAATCCTACAATTAATTAAATGTTAAAATGACGTTAGATAACTATCTACAAAGATATACTATCCTAAACCCGCAAAATAGATATTGTTACGATGGTGGAGTGAGCGTTTCCATTCCAAACATAATTTAGAAAAACTATATGTATAAAAGTTGTTAGAATGGTTAAGTTCACGTCTTCGCTGTGCAAGTAGTTTAAGGAACTCTTTTTAAATTTTATATAATTTTATTTTTTAATTATAAGCCGAATCCAGGAAAATGATAATTGAATGTAAGTAACTGTAAAATTCAATTCACAAAAAGTTACGTTGACCTTATTATTATGTCAAGTGCTTGTTGTTACTGAGGCGATTTATTATCATCTATGGTAAGAGAGTGGTCTGATAATTGAGGTAACTAACGCAGAGATGGCGCGATTATTTACGTATGCATATTATCTGGGGAATCTGTCATATGTTAGACAACATCTGTAAATGTTTGAGCCAAAAACGTTGCGTTCGTTGTGTGTTACAGTAGTTTAAGGTAAATGCATTACGTCATGTTGTAAATATGGACAAAAGGGGATTTCGTGATGTGATTAAACATTTACAAATCGCCGAAAAAAATCCAATGAAGTTAAGGAAGAGTTAGATAGATAATGTTCACGGCGAATGTGTACCATTATTTAAGACAATTTGTTTCTGGGTGAACCAAGAGCGGGATGTCCGGAAGAAGCTACCACTGACCAAATGATCACCAAAGTTCATAATCTTGTTTTAAATGATCGTCGATTAAAGGTGCGTGAGATAGGAGACATCTTGGGTATATCTAAAGAACGGTAATATTTTACATAAACACTTTGGTATGAGAAAGTTTTTAGAAGATGGCTGCCATCTCTGCTAAGTGTGGACCAGAAACGAATGCGCATAACAACTTCTGAGTACTGTTCGGGCATTTTTAACCCTTAGCCACCGTAGTGCGGTCTCAGTGACTGCAGCGGATTTTCGTTTGTGCTTATCTTATCCTCACTTTAATATCAAGGATCCGTCTTCTCGTTACCTTCATTGCCAGTATGCTGCAAAAAGTTGAAGTCAATATTTGTTTCGGTGCGCAATAAAATCATGGCTAAAGTTATGAAGCGGTCACAGGGATCGGTCTACGGTGCTAACGCTAGTATTTGAGTTGCGCTTTTTGCACAAAATAATGAGTAATCCTACCACATCCAAAACGGTTCGGTGAGACGATCCTGATTATGAGAGCACTTTATTAGCATAGTATGAAGAGGCATAATGTGAAGATATTAGTGACCAAAACAGTGTAAATGAGGACAGTTACGAAGAAAGTGAACATGAAACAGACTCAGAAATTGTACTTAGTGAGGGAGAAAAAACAGAAGAAACTAATGAACTGTCGGATGAAACTGAAACTAGCGGCGTCACTTCTCAAAACAATGTAAAATTCTTTTATGAAAAAAATTGCTATAAATGGTCGTCGCAGTTTTGTTCCTCGCGCGAGAACCCGAAAGCACAATATCGCTATACAGCTTCCAGGGTTGTGACAATCGACCGGATTAGGAAATATAGTTGATCCAATTACTTGTATCTGCTACAAGTTGTATTGCAGTGGATAAATGTAATATTATACACCATCAGAACGAAATATACATATAAAAGTACTCAAAGATCTGAATTGCAGAATTTGTATATGATTGAGCGGAAGTTCTAGAAGATAAACTGGAAAAACGAAAAACATGTTGCACTCGTTCTTCTAGAATTAAAAGAAAAACCTTTTATGTGTATAAAATTTGCCATATGCCTACATGTTTAGCATGTGCGACAAAAATTTGTAAAAATTGTAAACACAATCTTGGGTATTTGACTCTACAATTTTTTATTTGTTTTAGATTATTTCTTATATTAATGGCTTTTTTTTAATCGCATGATCATTTATTGTTAGGAATCTGTTCTTATTTTCGTGTAGAATACTACTAAAAAAAATTCTAGCAAAATATGACATTTACGGATTTTTTGTTTGGTTCATGTTAATTAAAGAACGAACTATATGAAAAGGCATCTTGCGTTTTATTTTAGGGTGTACTCAATCCAATAACAATATTCTCAATGGGTAAAAAAAATATATTTTGGTAATTAAAGTTTGTTTATTATACAACGGCGAAGACGTTACAGTATTTGCACTGCGGTGGTTAAGGGTTAAGCATAATTCTTCCGAGTGTTTGTGGCGATATATTACCATTTACCAAACGTAGGTACACCACTATCCCCCCGAAACAAAACTTCAATCCCAAATAATGGGTAGAAGGCGATTACAGTGCACCAAGGAAAGCAAAAGTGGTTCTATCAGCTTATGCCATATGGCTAGCTTAAGGTTATGGCCACTGTATTTTGGGATGCTCGTGGTGCTGTCTTTATAGATTATCTGCAAAAGTGCAAAACAATAATAGCCGTTACTATGCGTTGTTATTGGACCAGTTGAATAAAAAATTAAAGGCACGAGAGAAAGTGTTGTTTCATCATGACAACGTCCCGGCTCATGCATTGAACATTGTCTCGACAAAATTATTTGAATTGAGATTCGAAATATGTCCTCATGCACCTTACAGTCCAGATTTAGCTTTATCTGACATTTTCTTGTTTCCCAACTTGGCAAAATGGCTAGGTAGAAAGCGATTTTCATCTGATGAAGAGGTGATTGCAGTAATAAACGATTATTTGCGGTGTTTGATTCGACCTATTATAGTGAAGACCTTAAACGATTTGAACATCGAATTAGAAGACGACTATGTCGGAAAATAAATGTAAGAAAATTGAATAAAGCATCTTCTTTTATATTACTTACCTTATTTTCAGACAACTCTCGTACAGATAGCTGTAAAATTTAATACACAAGAAAACTGTAGAGGTTGAATGTTGAACGAAGAAAATCAAATTGAAATATTAGAGGGCGTCCCAACTGCACTTTGCCTCCAATAATAACAACAACAAAGTATAATAGAGAGAGAAAAAATTATAAAATTAGTAAATTTTTGAAAATAGTAAATGAATTACAAATGAGGTAGATTATATCATTACATTACGTTTTAAAATATTTTTAATGCCATACGGTGTCTAGTCTTTAAAATTTAGATTAGTTATATATGAATACCATTTCAATTCATTATAGTTTTGTTTTTAATTATTTAGGTTTTCAATTCATCTCTTTAGAAATATTTAGAAAATATACAATTTCCTAATGCAACAATACCTATAACGATGCTACTATTTCGTTTAATATTACTTCCTTTAGATGTATCCAACACGAATAGTTACAAATATTTTTTTCCTTTGTATTTGTCGTTATTACTTCGATACTATAAGTGAAAAATACTGGAGCTAAAAACGGTGCGAAATGCGTCGATATACGAAGGTTACATTGCGTGATATAATATAGTTACATAGTATACAGGTATATAATGTAAGTGTATAACGTTCAATTACGACTATTCTTAGTAAAAATTGATTTTATATAAAGGCATGCAAGGTTTTGAGGTTAATAATTGACTTGGGTGGTTCGTATTCAAGTGTTCTTCGAAATAGGAAAATGCGGTATGATGAGGTGGAGGGAGTAGAATTGATAAAATGCCGTGGAAATTTGAAGGAAACACGTGTATTATACATATTTGAGATCTAATACCGACTAACATATCTACGTATGAAAAATGTACTGTAATCCTTAACATTCGCGCACGGTAGGTCTATAAGAAGAGCTTTCGGATAGGATTGTTACGGATTAAAACATTACATTAATCAATGATATAAACGCTTAAGCGGAAGATAAATGAAATAATTAGTTTCTGTAGGTATATATACAGCTCAAACGTATGATTTATGGTCAGCACTATTTATCGGATATATTTTCGAGGAGGTAAGTGCGGTTAAATTTAACGTATACACTCGCTACAAAAAATCTTGAAAACTTGCTGCACACGTCAGCATAAAAATTCTTTTGAGAAATTGGAAATATAAACATAGTCTTCGAAAATTTAAATAGTACTTTTTATTAAAAGAAGCTAAAGTCAAGACATAATTCTAAATTGTAGAAAGATGAATAAATTACATTTTTATTATATGTTTAAGACGGTCTTGAGGTATGCTTTCATCCTTGAAATTATGTATTTACTCGTAATTTTTTCCACAGTATTAAGCCTATTGTTTGGGAAGCTAACAAATTCATAACAACTCAATTGGAAATGGAAATAATATAATTTGGAAACATATGTTTGCTATCTATCTAAGGTAAATAATGCCCTGTGGTATTATGGAAACCTCCTTTATATTTCTATTCACGAACGTATTCAGAGCTGAGTAAATATACTATTATGGTTACAATATGCACTCCCGACCATATGTTTCTTCTTTGTACTGTATGTGTTCTCGATCTTCAACAAACACTGTTCAAGCAACAAAATTGTTGGTTTCTCGTATATTTGTATTGTATTTATAGAGGTCCAGAGAACTTATTAGAAGTTGTTAGAGGTGGAATTTGTAATATAATGAAGATAAAGGAGAGATGAAGGTATAAGGTAGTTGAGTCTTAAATTAGTAATAGATTAGTCAGCAGTAGTTACTGCTTTTGGTTCTCTTTAAGAAGAAGAGAATTCAAAACATGGAAAAAGTGAGGTAAATATAAATATATTTGAGTGTGCGTATAATAGACAGGGTTTATTCCTTTCACGTGATTTGGAGCGCAAACGGTAATGCTAACTTTATTTACATAATATCGGGTTAAAGGCCAAACAGCCCGATAAAAATGAGAACAAAATTTCGTTAAAGGTCGTTTTTATATTCCCAGACTCAGATACGACTCTTCTTTACTATCTGACACATATAGTAAAGGCTTAAGAAGTGCCTCCTTGCGCCTTATCCAAAATAATTCCAGTTATTAATAAATGAAGTACTTCCGGAATTGGACCGTGTCATGATGAGATACAGTAGAACCCGGTTATAACAACTTCGGCTGTAACGACCTCTTTTTTTAGCGTCAAATTTTAAGCGGTCCCGTACTTTACTATTTAAACGTACAGGGAAAAACCCGGTTTTAGCGTCAATAACCCCTGATATAACGACAAATATTTGCCACTTGAGGTATGTATTTATATTATCATTTATGGCTCAATTCCCGGTATTTGCCTAGTCTGCAACAGATCGTTTGGGGATTCCAAGAATATTATCGTTCGTTGAATTAAAATTTCTTGCAATTTGGATCGCCTGCAACGTTCGACCGTTCCGGGTTCCAAGAATATTACTGTTTCTTGCAATGCGCCAGGCAAAGTTCGTAAGAAATTTCCTCAGACGGCATTTGAATCGTGTGAGTGAAACATCGATATTTCTTTATCGAAAATGTCAGGTTTAAAGCGAAAAAGTTTAAGCGTGAACGACAAAGTCGTGATAATCAAAGCAGTCGAAAGTGGAAGGAAGAAAGCGGACGTGTGTCGCGAATTTGGGTTAGTTAATTCTACGATTTGTACAATTGTGAACGATAAGAATAAAATCATGAATACCTTTGTGAAAGGGAAAGAATTCGATCGTGCGAAAAGGTTGAAATCGACGAAGCGCTTATTACGTGGTTTAAGCAATGTAGACGTGCAAATTTACCCGTTAATGGACCACTGCTTACGCAAAAGGCCGAAGAATTTGGAAGTTTATTTGGAGACACAAATTTTAAGTGCAGCAATGTGTGGCTGGAGTGTTTCAAACCGACACATTCAATAACGTTCGGAAAAGTGAGCGGTGAAGCGAAAAGTGTTAATATGATAGAAGCAGAGACGTGGCTAAATGAAGTTTGACCTAAATTAAGACAAGATTATGAGGACAATGAAATTTACAATGGCGAGGAAACGGGAATTTTTTATAAACTTCTTCCGTGTAAGACCCTGAGGTTTAAAGGCGAAAAATGTGTAGGCGGTAAACTAGCCAAAGAACGGTTAACTGTATTTGTGTGAGCTAATATGAGCGGTACGGAGAAACGTAAAATTCTTGTCAGGAAAGTCAAAAAAGCCATGCTGCTTCCAAAACATAAAAACACTCCCAACAAATTACTGCGCAAATAAAAGAGCATGGAGGACTTCAGAAATCTTTGAAAATGAAATTCGAGAATGGGATGAAGAACTTGTTGTTAAAGGTAAAAAAAGTCTTGCTTTTAGTCGATAACTGCCCAGCACATCCATCATTAGCCCACTTAGAAAATATTAATTTGGTGTTTCTGACCCCAAATTGCACTAGCATACTTCAAGCAATGGACCAAGGCATAATAAGAAGCTTAAAATGTTTTTACAGAAAATTTCTTCTGCAGAAAATTATTACTGGTATGGACAAGAACGCACCATGTGCAGTTTCACTTCTTGACGCGTTGGACATTTTAGAGAAGGCTTGGCGTAGTATAACCTCTGAGACTATAGCAAACTGCTTTAGTCATTCAAGATTAAGGAATAATCCAGTATGTGACAACTTAAATCAAAATGACATTCCGTTATGTGAACTTATTAAAAAGTGGCAGCAAAATCAGAGCGACGAAAACCAGTTTTGTTTCGACGACTTTGCATCCGTGGACAGTTGCCTTATTACGTCGGAAATGCGTTCAGATTCTGATATCGTGGAGGACATAAAACAGCGGGATAACGAAAACGATAATGAAATCGAAGAGGAAGATGATTCATGCGACGAAGCAAAACACGTACCGACAAACGAAGAAGCCCTGTGCCATAACAATTTAAAAAACTTATTATAGACAGCGAGAGACGTCACCTCACATTATTGATAAAGTGAGAGAATTAGAAATGGATATAGGAAAACAGTTTTGGCGTGCGAAAACTGTGCAACGGAAAATTACAGATTTCTTTCATTAGACAAACAAGTTAGTATGTACCTACATGTGTAAGGTTATATGGTTAAGTACATTAAATTAATTAAATTCACATATGTATCTCTTTACCACCCGTAATATTGTTTCCCACAAATTCTTGTATGTAAACATGGAACTTGTAAAAACTCCGCCTATAGCGTCACCTTGTTATAGCGTCAAAAGATTCGCAGTCCCGTGACTGTCGTTATAACTGGGTTCTACTGTATGTAGAAATGAAATAAGAGCAGGAAGAGAAAGAATTAAAAGATAAAGAGATAAAGAGAAGAAAAATGGAAAGAGGGGGATAGAAAGAAGAGGCGAAAAGAGTAAGAGAAAGAGAGACAGAAAAAGGGAGGGAAAGAAAGGAAGAAAAAAGAAAGAGAAGACGAGAGAAAGGTGTGATCTCGACGTTTCGCCTCCATCGTAGGAGGATTCTTCAGAAAAAACAGGAAAACCAAAGTGGCACGGTAACTTGACGTGTAAACCACGCTAAACGCGAAACCACTTTGGCGGAAGGTCACGGTAACTCGACGTATTAACCACGCTAGAGGCGAAAACCTTCTGACGTGACCGCGTTTTATAGGATGCGCTCGGCCGGAGGCTGAACGGTTTTTGGGTAGAGGGGGGCGGGGTTTGCAGTAGAGGTTTCTAAATTGCAGATAGAATTCCAGCTATTAATTTTATTAATAGCCAGTATCCTCGCCAATGGTTAACTATTAAAATGCATAAAATCATAGTATAAAATATGAAAAACTCCAAATAATATTCTTGAAGAATTCCAGCTGTATGCCCTCATTCAAAATTATTTAAACAAGATCCAGAGTTAAAGGATGGAGATCAACGTCGTCCAAGTTGCTCTAGGTTCAGAAGAAATAAATTCCCGAAGCGTGTATTTTTATAAAAAAAAAGTAAATATTTATTCATTAAACCTGGCCATTATTTTATTATATTGCTCTTATTTTGAAAACCACTTTTGGGACACCTTGCATCAGAGAAGTTTTTCAAAACATAAACCCAGAAATATTGTCAAATATTGCTAAAGGATCTAAAAGGAGAATATGTTTACATATGTTTAGAAGCTGATGGTTGGCATTTTATTATGCTTGCTATAAGAAATTGTTTGTTCCACGCTTAATCTATTTTCTTCATTATTCGAACTAATCGATAAACAATTTTGTCATAAATATTAACGTTTGCTATAAAAGCAGTCTGACTTTTGCAAATTTCCCTTTTTCATGAAAACGTAAAGAGCTCCCTATAGGATAATAGTATTCGATAAAATATGGGGTCTTCCTTCATTTGAATGAAACAAGTTCTTCATATTTAAAACTTACAATTGCGAGGGTGGATCCTCATGCTCCACCCCTCACCTACTTCTAATTGGTTGTTTGATTCATGTTTTTGATACTTAGTTAACTGACATTTGCAGATCATATCTACATAATGTCAAGTTTGTATCTCAAAGTGTTGTTGTGCTGTTGCTGATTCTTGAATTGTGTGTTGTGATTGTTCATAAAAATGGATCCTATAGAACAAAGAGGCGTAACAAAATACCTCCAGAAAAAGGGCATAACGTCAACTCAAATTCGTAGACATTTTGGCAACTATTGGTGAGCCTGCAGTTTCTTATGAAATGGTCAAACGCTTTTCTTGAGATTTTAAATGCGGAAGAACATCCTATGAAAACCAGCATGCCGATGGTTTCCTCATAACGGTAACAACAGACAAAAAGATTAAAAAGGTACACGACATCGTACCGCAAGACCGACGAGTACGCATCAGGGACATTGTGTAAGATACTGGCTTATTATATCATGTGGTGCACAACATACTAACTAAAGAATTAGATATGAAAAAGATGAGTAGAAGATGGGTGCCCCGAATGTTAACTATTGATCAAGAAAAAAATCGGGTGTTGATTTGTAAGGGTCTTTTGGAAAGGTAACCAAGCAAACAAAGAAAACTTTCTTAGTCGGCATGTGACTATGGATGAATCATGAACGCACCACTACGATCCCCAGACCAAAGTCCAAAAAGAGTGGAAACATCAGGGTGCTCCTCCACCACGCAAATCTAAGGTCGTGCTGTCTGCTGGAAAGGTTTTGGTATCTGTGTTCTGGGATGATCAAGGAATCATCCTCATTGACTATTTGCAAAAGGGACAGAGCATTACAAGAGTCTACAACGTACAATTGAGTTCTAAATTGCGAGACGCTATTAAAGAGAAATGCTGAGGAGAGCTAGGGCACGGTATCCTGTTCCATCAGGATATTGCTCCCAGGCAAAGATATGGTATCGCTATGGCCGCTATACACCAAGGAGACTTTGAATTAGTGCAGCGCTCGCTATATTCACCGGATCTGGCGCGCAGTGCTTATAGGCTATTTATTATTTTCCAGTAATTATGAAGTGATACAAACGGTAGAGAGGTGCTTTCCAGAGGTCAGACAAAAATTTTTCCAGGTGGTTGTTAAGATGTTGAAGCACCAATGGACCAAGTGCAAGGGAGACTATGTCGAAAAATAAAAAAATATAATGTCACTGTAGTTTTACTGTAGGGAGTCCAGGGGTAAAGCGTAGCGATCTACTCTCATATTTAGTCTTAACGCCTTGTATATGTCACTAAATTTTTTGCAAGCCGAACACAAAACTTAATTGATCAGTACGCTCTAGCTAAATCAAATTCAAAAAGAAGGCAATACATATTGCCAATTTACACATTAAAATCGGTACGAAATTTTCATTAAATTTTTCAGAAACCGTTATGTTTAGGCGCGGTAAACTGTAATAAAACTCGCTTTTATTGCGATCCTAGAAACCGAAAACAAATTAACATGCAGAGTATTCCGGGGCCTACCATGCCTCATTCTGGGAATAAAAAACGACCTCTCGTCAGTAAAAAAACGACGATCTCTTCGATAAAATTGGCGTGAAAATAAATCAAATCAAACGCGTTCGTTTTCGTTAGTTCGAATCTTTCCAATTGAAAGGAAACGACCTGATACTATTAGCAAAACCGTCCGATAGATCGCGTGATTCTTACAGATAACTCTCGCTAAATTCGAAGTCGGATTGGCTGGCCCGGCTCGATCTCGTATAAACGGAAATGCCGCCGCCGAACGCCGAATCGGAAGTCCCAGCGTCCGTGATGAAGTCAGCGACGATGAGCGTGTCCTTACCTTGAGTTATGGTGGTGGGAACTAGCAACGTGCTACCCTTGGCGCCGGCCTCCTTCTCCGCTAGACGTTCCTTTAATATCTTTATCTTTTCTTCTTTCTGAAGGCGTACAAAAGAAAACAAGATTATATGGAACGGGTCGATGATAGGCCTTGGTTGGTCAAAGACAGCATGTTATAAATGGAAGCTGTTTTGTGAACTACTCCCTGAAGGGTCATCAAGCATATGTAGACATACATGATATGCATTTGAATTGTTTGGCCAAAATTTACCAACGTGATGTATAGAACAAAAAGTTCCGATAAACATGTGTCCAAGTACGCTTCCTTCAAAATTTATGCATCATAATCCAACTGATACAAGGAAATACTTCTGTACACTTATAAATTATCATAATTTAGTTGACAGCTGTGATATAATTACGATTTGCTGAAAAAATATCAGTCACGGTAGGATTTGAACCCGTGACCTCTGCGTCACCGACGTATTGTGCTACCAACCGCAACATGAGACTGAATGTGAGTTTAAATCGCTTTTAATATCTAGATGACAGTATATACTCCATACAGTAGTACTACTCTTCGAATTTCTTATACGACAATGGAACCACGCGCAATCCACTGCGTAGTAGCGCATGGACGGCTAGCATTTGTATTACTCTCGATAAATGACAAATGACTCCTATAAATCATCGGCTACAACGTCAATCCAATACACGTCTTGCATAGGTAAATTATAATCCTTGCTTGTATTGATATCCATGGCTTATCTATTGGAGCTCTAACGGAAGTTTTATATTTCCTTAGCTAACTAAAAAGATACAATATAAGTTGCAACTGTTGTGCACCCAATTGTAAAAGTACCAACTATGAAATTATATATTTCCCTGAAAAAGAATACTTTAGTTTAAGTAGCTGGATGTCTATTTAAGAAAGTTTTAGAAAAACATTCGCGCGAAAATTGTGTGGCCCATTCGAATGCAAACGCTAGTATAAGCCATAAAACTATATTTACTAATTTTAAAAGTTACGAAAATAAAAATAGGAATACTTTTGATAATTTGTTGATACCATCAACAGAATTTATTCAATACATTTCTAGACAAGAGGACATATTCTCTTCATAATTCGAAATGCTGTTAATAGCTCCACAAGTTGGGGAGAAAATGAAAACGAAATTAAAAAATATACCATTTGTTGTACCGTGCGTAGCTTTTCCTTTAGATTATTTAATGCCTTTTTTTATAAGAGTACGTATATATTTTGCATTAAAATTTATTAATTCCAATTTGAAAACCCAAAATCCTTCGAAAAGAAATCCTAAACTTTAAATTCGCAAATATATCACTCGATGTGGAACGGTCGTTTTCATCATTAAAGTGAAACAAGTGTGGAAACTTATTTAATAATTCCAATATTTAATAGATGCCACCCAGTTTGTGATTGCGTGGAAACTTCTTAAAACTGTAAGTGTTTCAGCATATCATACATAAGTATATTTTTTATCATTATTTTGTGGGTAAACATTCATGCTTTCGCATCGCCTGCGCTCACTCATGAAGGTCACGATCATAAATGACGCGAGTATTTAAACGTTACTGAACACTAGCCTTGACACGGCCAGTTAGCCCCTCCATGTTATCCTCTGCACTGCACTTTAGCTTGCCCCACTTTGCCAAGACTCACATCACGCTGGTAAAATTTGGCTAAGCAATTCAGATACACTCTGTCTATGAAAATGCGAAAACAGAGATTTTTAACTAGACCATGAAAAAATCCCTCATATATGTCCAGTGACATTAGGATTTTACTTTACTTTTTCGATGACGTCAATATGGTTTGAACCGAATCTAAATTGATGTTGAAAAACTTATTCTCATTAATTAGAAAAGAAAAAAGAACGAAAATCCAATTACCTGCGCTATAAGTCGTTGTAATTCTTCGTTTTCGGTAACCAGCTTCTGATACCGTTCTTCCTCCTCTTTCGAGACGCCAGCGTCGGGATTGTACTTGCTTTCCGCCTTGTCGCGAGGATGCCTCACCACCTCTATCACCTAAGCAAAGATTCATACAAATTCAACCATTCTAAAGATGTTGTAATAAAATCGCGTTCGCGAAAGCCTTCAAAGTCAATTCTGCACACTTACCTTAGGCACGAATATCAACGCCATGCTAAGGAGACAGCAGAAGATGATGGCGAGCGATACGAAAGTGTAGCTGGCGTCCTGTTGACTGGCTATCACCGTGGTAACCGGGGCTGTGATCAGACATAATACTACGACGTTGTAGATGCTCATGCCTACGTATCGGGAATCGTTGATTTGTTTTATCTTAACTGAGCGTGTTTCGTATGCTAAAAATAAACCAAAAACCTGGAAACGATAAAAGTAAACAAGATATAGATTAAAACGGGGGGTTTAGAGAATTTTAGCGTGGGTAAATTTTCATTGTTTTTATGACAAATCTCGAAAACTATAAGAAGTATACCGATCCTTTTTAATTAAGTTACATCCTATCGTAAAATTAAATAGTTTGTATCGTAACTGAATCAAATATTTCAGCAAAAAAGTAAGTACACTATTGAATTCTTATAAAAAATGAATCAATAACCTTCTTCTTCATCTTCTTCTCATATCCTTTCCGGTTCTTTTTGTACCTTTTTTCCACTTCTTGGCATTGCTTTCATTTCTTATAAGTTTTTTCATTTTCTTCTACCTATTTTTTTTATCTGGTCCATCCGTTTCCTCCTATGGTTTACTTTCTTTCTTTTTGGGTGTTCTGTCTCCAATATTTTCCTTCTACGAGGGCGACCTGAAATGATGACATACATACGCCGTGAACCTGCAGCAAAATATTTGGAATTTCCATGGTCGTTTTCCCAGTGATCGAGAAGTGTTTTATCACTGTACGAAATTCGATTTTATTCATTTTTGCGAAACTGCCTAACTTGCTACACAAAACACACTCTTAAACAACAACTATTGACAATAGACGCCTGAAATTTTGACAGTTGCCATAAAAAAGGCCCTTGCCGACCAATGAATCCATTTCAACCTTCGTGCGCCATCTCCTGCCGATTCTGGAAACATTTCGTCGCCTTCGTAATTTTATCGTCATTCTCACTATATGTCCGTACCAATTTAATTGCTTCCTCTTTATATTTTTTTTATTATTGGTTCTTGCTTTGTTATTTTTCTCATAACATTCTTGATCTTATCCCATTTTCTCCCGCTATTCTTCCTAGATGTTTCGTTTCCTCAATGACCACGTTATTAATGGGCTTGTTATAGTATTATATACTTTTATTTTTGCCTCCATATCAACATCTCTGTTCGTTAATTCTCTATCTATTTTTCCGTCATCTGTCAGTTTGCTTTCTAAATAGTCATATGTGGTTACCCTCTCCAGTGTATTGCTTCAACACTCAATTCTTTGTTATCTCTGTTGTCTCGGTTTTCTTTTACGATCATTACCTTGGTGTTATACAAGTTTACTTCCATCTTCACGTTTTCTATTTCCTTCGTCCAGATGTTCATTAACTCTTACAGGTTCTAGATATCTGCACCCTATTATTGTGCCGTGCTGTTCGGTTTGTGCTTTTATTCGTTTGACTACTCTGCCCGTCATTAGTACGAATAAGAATGGACCTAGACTTTGTTTTATGCCTTTTTTAATTTGGAATTCATCTGATTTTTGCTCTGCAATTTGTATCCGGAATCTTACTGTTTCGTAAGTATTTTTGATGGAATCTAGCGGGGTTTTAGGAATTTCCATTTCCTTTAAACTTTCCCGTATCTCTCTTTTATCTATCGTATCAAAGGCTGCTTTCAAATCCATGAACACTAGAAACAATCTTTCTCCTTCTTCAATTTTTCTTCCTATTTAGTTCTTCATTATATAGATATTGTCGTTCGTTCTTTCTCTCTGACCTGAAAACTGCTTGCTCTTCTTCCAGTCTTTATTCCACGTAAAAACTCTTAGTCGTTTCTCCAGTATTCTTGCGCATAGTTTGTAGCTTGTTTGTGCTAACTATATAGCTCTATAGTGTTCGCATTGGATCTGCTCTCCTTTCTTGTAAATCGGGATCATCAGGTTATTTTCCAATTCCCTTGGTATTTTTTGTTTCCTCCATATTGCTTTCAACATTTCCCATATCCATTTTTTCCTTTTTGTCCTAGCTATTTGATCATTTCTAGTAATATGCCACTATCTCTAACTGCTTTCCTTATCTTGATCTTTTTGGATGACTTCTTCCATTTCTTCTTCTGTTATTTCTTGTTGTTGGTTCAGTTCTTCTCTGCTTATAGTTTGTTGTGCATTTATTGCGTTAAATTTGTCTTTATAGTTCATATAATTGATTTTTTATTACTTTTATTTCCTTCCTTTTGATTCTTCTTAATCTTTTTATTCTTATACAAAATTTTCTGTTGTCTACTTTATACGTTTCTGTTGTCTGTTCCCCAAATTCCTTCCATGCCTTCTTTTTCTCTTCCTTTATAGTTTTCTTTACTAGGTTTCTCCTGCTACTGTAATCTTCTTTATCTTCTGTTGTTTTTGTTTATATACATTTTTTCCAAGCAGTTCTTCTCTCGTTTATTATCTTCTTTATCTTATAGTTCTCCTCATACATTTATTAAACTTTCTTCTTCGCATATTTTTTCTGCTATTGTTGACACTGTTCCTTTAAAGACCATCCATCTCTCTAAGCTCCATTCTGTTTTTTTCAATGTCTGGTCTTTTAAATTCTTTGTTTGTTTCTTGTTCATGTTTATCCTTATTTTCTTTCATTTTAAGTTTGTGTATTGCCAAGCCGCTGTACTCTTTTGTCTCTTCTTTCCAGTCGATTTTTACCAAGCAGGTTGCTACTACTAATCTATGGTTTGTGCCCGCTTCCGCTTCTTTACTTGTTTCTATACTTTGTAATGTTCCTCATAGATTTTGCATGTGCGCTATATAGTCTATCAGACTTCTGGCTCTCTGTCCTTCTGTTACAAACGTGTATTTGTCCACTAATTTCTGATACCATGTCGTATTTCCTATAATCAAATCGTTTCTTTTCAGGCTTCCGTATGCTGTTCAATAACTTAAAACTTGTTTTCCTCGATTTCATAAATAAGCGAGAAAATTTACCCAGACTGTAGTTGAAAGAAAAACAGTTTGATCTTTTTGAAATTTCCTCATCTACTTACCAAAACAAGACCTTTATAACCATACACTATCGCTAACCACAATATATTATTGTGACTTTCGCAATGCTCGAGCTCCGGACTCAATCTAAAATCGTCCGCGGCATTCGTCGGTTGTTCCCAGGGGAACTGCTCGAGTTTCCTCTGTAAAGGGTCGATAATTTGCCAACATAGCAGCAAGGTAACATCGAGAACCAACAATCCGGAGACCATGGAGTACAACTTCCATGGTTCCACCTTTCTCTGCAAATTCAGAGGTTTTTCGAGGGTCTTTGGGATCAATAGGATCTTCTGAACTTGACATCGACTTACCATCCGTACTTTGTGATCGCTTTTCAACTTCGTCGTCAACCTATGGACCCTCCAGACTTTGCTGAACATCGCACCATATGACAACGTGAATCCCGTTGTTAGTAACCACGCTCTCGACTGACAAATGGTCGGATAGGCTTCCGGTGAGACGAAGTTTCCGTCTAGACCGAGGAGGAATACGCTAACTAGACAAACTATGATGCCGACTAACATTATGGTATTGCAGACTGGGTGAGATGATTGTATGACTCTGGAAGTGAAAGTGAAGAGAAAATGTTAAACAAAGGTTGGAAATGGAAGTTCGTTTCTGATAGGAATGAGAGAGACTTTATAATAGATAGCAGAGTTGCAATATTGGTGCTCAATAAATCTTTATCTTTTAAATGCTAGGATATCAGGGCAAGTTTTGTTTTATACTGCTGTTTGAGTTTGGGATACCTTTGCGTCATTCTTCAAAATTTTCCTTTAAATTGGATGATAATGGAATAGGTTTATATGAACTAGAGCGTTGTTAAGAATCAAATATAGCCTTTATTTTACTTCCTGATAACTTAAGTAAAATACCCACAACAGTAAAGCAACTGAACTTTGACCATCTAAACTAAATGAAAAAAATTATCAGAAGTCTTATGCAGTAAGTGCCTCTTTATTGGACCAGAGAACAAATAGGCAATATGAGGATTTTATGGACTGTAAGGGTATTAATTATTTCATAGGTTCCATCAAAATATTTCGCAAAATTTTCTGATTACCGGCCGGGGATCCGTCCCACCTAGTTGACCGAGTGCCTGGGACCTTTGCCAAATAATGTTGACGCAGGCGACGACAACCAAGGTTACAAATAGAAAAAAAAGGTAATTGGGGGAAAACAGTGATGTTCACTGTAAAGTAAATATAGCACACTTGATTATTGTTAACTGGTGTATTACTGGTGCCGCTCCTTGTGTCACTTCTAACAACAGGTAGGCGAGTATCCTCACGATAGCCGTGGCAAAGGGAGGTACTATTTTCGATAGACCCAGTCAAGAGATGCTGCAAGATTGGTAACTTCCAAATGAATAGCTTGACTAGAAGTCTCAAATGTATATGTGTATTTAGCTGTAGGATTAGAAACAACCGTTTCGCCTGTATTTCGATTACACTCAACAAAATTCAAAATGGGATATTCAACTACAACAATCCTTTTGGAGAAAATCCGATACAATGGGCACAAAAGTATGTTTGCGTATATCTATCAAGTTCGGAATTTGATGAAATTTGGCAAGAAATCATTGCGCGAAAATGTTTTCGGTTTATTTCCATTCTTTAATTAAGTTTGACAGTATGTTGTAGCTTCAACACTACACCTATAACACTGAAACTTTGGAAATTGGTTAACTGAAGATGGAGGTTAATTTTTAGAACTGACACTTCATTAGTGGCGTCCCCTATGTCCCAGTATGCTTAAATATCAAGACATCCCTGGTATTATTTAATTCAATTTTGTAAAACCAATTGTATATTATAGACGTTGGAGAAACAACATAAATCCATACCTTCTATGGCTATTCCATATGTTAAAGATGATAAGACCGATTGCCACTCCGATGCCTGCGCTGGAGACGATGCACATGCAGATGAAAAGTGGCAACGATACTGTCCTTAAAACTCGTTTTATGATTGTTCTGTCTTGAGGCACTTTTCCACCTATTAAAAACGTACAGTAATAATTAAATATTGTCTTTAACGTTTGGATTGAAGTTCCATATAAGCTACAGGCTTACCATTCCATACTTCGACGTCGAACCACGTCAGATTATCCGACTGAGTATCGTAGAATCCTAACTGTTTATAGCTCCCATTTATAACTTGCTCGATTTGAGTCAGGGCTATCCGATCACCCTGTGAACTGAAGGCTACGAAGCCCTAAAGCCGCGATAATAGGGGAGTTAATATTTTTGTTGAACAATTCCATTCATGTAAGCTGTCTATTTTTTAGTAAATTCTAAATTGAAAGTCTTGCAGCTAAAATGTCATATTGAGAGTATCATCAAAATAAATCTTACAAAAAGGATTGTAGTTGTCTTTTTCTGTCGATATAAAGACTATATTCGATATAATGTTCATATTTTCATTTTGAAGATGTACACTCTCAAAATGATAGCAGTAAGTAATTTTATTATCATCACCCAGTAATATTACTGGTGCCAATGTGTCAAATTTGCAATGACAAGTAATGTAAATTTTAGTTTAGAGCTTATATAAGGGATTTCTAACACTTAATAAGATATTTAGGCAAAACTACTATGGTTATTAGTCGATATTTAAGATTGAAAAAAAACTAGAAAGATTTTTCGAGAAGTGTAATATTCCTTCAAAATGTTCAATATTTATTGACAATCTATAACATTACTAATGTTATAATGCCTAATTTATAATGTAATATTGCTTTCACAGCAAAAGATAAAATTAATAGTATTAATATTAGTATGGCTATAGCTTATTCAAGTACGGAATATAAGTGCGAGCAGTATATTTTGAAATGCTGCTGTTTTTATGTTTATTACGTTGTTAGTTTTATAGTAGAAGCTCGATTGCTCGAGCCCCGGAAACGTACTGAGCTAATGCAACTCAAAAATTGTTTTAATAAAGAGCAACGTTAACCGATGTGAAGGATAGATCTCTGATATATCAATTAGCATTATTTATTTATATGCCCAAATTCTAATTGTTAGTTGCTACTGCCACTAATACAAATTAAATGAAGTTTATTGTCGCACAAAGAAGAAACGAAGAAATAAATTTAATAATTACAAAGCAAGAGAGAGAAAAATAGGGTGAACGCAAAGGTATCTTTTAAAAGCAATTGAAAATTCTATTGTAATTAATGCTAATTGCAAGATGTAGTTAGAGGGTTAATTGCGGTTAATTTTAATTCTGCATGACAATTAAACGATTAGTTGGAATTAAATCATTTAGAATATTTTTTCCGTTGGTTTATTCAATGATAATTGAAATTTCCTTGTTCCTCCAAATTTAAATTTAATTAATTAGTTCTTTGTGAAGTGTTCAAATAATTAAAAATTTCGAGGCCCGGTAGGATTTGAACCTACAGCTCCCGTTCGCTAGACCGGTGTGTTATGCCATTACACCACGCAACCGTCTGAACAAATCGCTACCTAAATCGCCATTTATGTTGTTAAATTTTCATACCAGTATGTATTAGTGGCTGCAGATATAGCCCTGATATCTAGCCAGACACGAAAGTTGATATCAATTAAATCGTTTAGAAAATTTTACCGTTGGTTTAATTAATTAATTAAATTTAACGTTGGAGGAACAAGGAAATTTCAATTATCGATAAGTTGCAATTACAATTGAAAGACAATTGAATATGTTGCCAATGGTGGCAAAATAATAGGTATAACACATGGGCTGAAAAGTCCCGGGCCTAACACATAGATGACGCTAGTTTTATTACAGTCACTTTTCTCTCAGTTAGTACTAACCTTCAAAAGACAGCTGTTAAAATTTCATGATATTCTATTCATTAGTTTGTGAGTTATTGTGCTAACAGTCACGCTACTTTTCTTATTTTCAAAACAATGGATCAAAAACAATTTCGTGTTTTAATTTTACGCTGCTTCTTGATGGGAAAAAAATACCGCTCAAGCGAAACAATGGCTTGAAAAGTGTTATGGGGACTCCGCTCTATCAGAAACAACAATAAAACGTTGGTTTGCTGACCGCAAACGTGGTCGTAGAGACACCGATGATGCAGAACGCAGTAGACGTCCAAATAAGGCGGTAACACCATAAAACATAAAAAAAATCCACAAAATCGTTTTGAATGATCGAAAAGTGAAGTTGCGTGAGTTAGCTGACATCGTAAAGATATCAAAAGAATGTATTGGCTTTATATTGCATGAGCATTTGACTATGAGAAAGCTCTGTTCAAAGTGGCTGCCGCGTTTGCTCACTGTTGACCAAAAACAAGAACGTGTTGATGATTCTGAGCAGTGTATGGCCATGTTTAAACTGTTCACTCCGGAATTAAAACGATCGTCATCTGAGTGGACAGCAACTGGTGAACCTCGTCCAAAGCGCCCGAAAGCACAACAATCGGCTGGAAAGGTTATGGCCTCGGTATTTTGGGATGTGCGTGGTGTAAGATTCATCGACTATCTTGAGAAAGGAAATACCATCAATTATATAGCGTTATTGGAGCGTTTGAAGGCCGAAATTTCAAAGAAACGACCGCATATGGCAAAGAAAAAAAATTTGTTTCATCAAGATAGCGCACCGTGTCACAAGTCAATCGAAACAATGGCAAAACTACATGAATTGAACTTCGAATTGCTCCCACATCCACCGTATTCGCCATATTAGGCTCCCAGCGACTACTGGCTGTTCGCAGACTTCAAAAAAATGCTCGCCGGTAAGAAATTTCGCACGAATGAAGAGGTTATCGCTGAAACCGAGGCCTATTTTGACGCAAAATATAAATCGTTCTACAAAAGTGGTATTGAAATGTTAGAGCGGCGCTGGAATGATTGCATTGCTCTTGATGGAGATTACGTTGATGAATAAAGCTAATTTTGAACCAAAAAAACCGTGTTTTCTTTGTTAGGCCCGGGACTTTTCAGCCCATGTGTTAAATTTATTGACTGCCTTGAAATTGTCTATGCTCTTACAATAAGAATGTTACTAAATTAATATATTACAGGCATGTATTCCACAATGGCAGCTACTTTTAAAAGATGGAGCGCATCCAGAATTAAGAACGCATTTATTTGTTTAAAAGATTTTACGCTGGAAAAACTTTTTGAAGAAGTTATATTAAGAAGTAAATATTAGTGTATCAGCTTTAGTAGGGACGAAAGATGGTGAAATACAGCAGTATTGGTATGTTGATAAATTAGCGTCCTTTATTTACTAGATACTACTGTTGGATAGTCATAAGATATTCATTAATTAAGTGTCGGATGTTGATACAGCGTTGAAACTTATATTTGAGGCACATCTTGACTATTCACCAGTGTGAATCTTGAAAAATTCAACAACTCTAGTTATTTTGTAGCATTACAAAAACTTCATTTAAATAGGTCCTAATTAGTACTTGAAGAAGATAGCACTGATGTCACTTGGATTCAGTTTAATCATAGGAATCCGCCGAGATTTGCAGACCATGTCCCAATAGAAGTAGAGTTCGAAAATAGACTTGGAAATTCCCTCTTGCATTTATTATTCTTAGGAATTCATCTTTGTCAGTATAGGTTAGTAAGTTACATAAACATGTAGTAAAACTACGTGCTTATGTACATGCTACAAAATTACATGCTCATGGAATTTACGTCTGAAAATTACATGTGCATTATTTCTTATCTACGAAAATTACATACACATTAAATATTATAGTAGATTTGCTGAGCACCGCTAATTTTACGTGACAAATCGTTGCTAACAAAGTTGTCATCGATTTTATATGTAATTTTAATAGATCCTTTTGTACAGTGTACTATGGTATCTACTATCATTAGATGCTAAGAATACATGAAGCGCAATACGTCAGTTTAGCATTAGGATTTTCAATTCAGAATTTAACAAAGAATATCCCCATACACAGCTTCTCAATTAATTTGCGCACACCCTGTACAATTGTAAACGTAGCTATATTAAAAGTACGTACCGATATTCCTAAGAATTGCGTCGAATTGATAGCCGAGTATATTTCGTCAGCGATTTCCTTATTGTTGTAATTGAACTCGGTCAGCCTCTTGCCATACTTGTGAAGACGGTCCATTGTCTTGTTGAACGCTAAAACAAAGGCGTGCCGAACGTCAGCCAAGCAACGCTACCCTCGCGCTGTTAATTTAACTTTCCGAGCTGAGATACAAAACGATCCAGCCGGCAGACTTGCTCTGAAGCCCGTATATCTATTCCTGTATTTCGGGTAAACACAACAAAGCGCCCGAGAGGCACGGATTCCTTAATTAATAGCGCGATTTATGAATGAGCAGGCCGGGGGTAAAGGCGAAGTTTCACCTCCTCCGACATCTGAAGTCTGAAGGAGGATGTCGAGGAGTTTCCGAGTTGGTACCGGTCCTGATGATGATGATAAATAAAGCAAGCAGTTTCCTTTGAGGTTTGAAAAGAGTTTGGCACGGGTTTATCGATGTGCTTGGCTTTATACACAGGTTGCGATTATCTAACATTTTGAAGTCCCAATATTAATAAAAAGTCACCAATATCCAACGATACAAATTTTAAAAGAAAGACACAACTGTTAGAATCATCTAGATGAAAGATTGAGGATAAGTTCGTCATAGAAACTTGCGCAAGTTTCTATGCCCTACAAGAAATCTGTTTATAAATACTGGATCATTGGTAATTCCAGATTGATTTAATTACGGGGGGAAGTTATTAAATAAATCACAAACTACTGTAGGAAAGCTGAAAATAGCAATTATCTGTCACTATACCCATGTTAAGAATGCAGAATAAATAGGCCTTAAAATACGGGCTTGCCATTGGCTAATGGGCGAAGCATATTCACATAGGAGAAACGGGCGGAATTTCTGCATATGAAATTCCTATCTTGTCAAATTTACTTATCATTTTGATGTCATTGTTTCCGGCAGTTTTTTATTGTATTTTATAATTAAATGGCTTGGGATTGTATATGATGAAACTTTATTGAATCTTGAACTACTTGAGATAACCAAAAAATATGTGACTGATAATCCTATAACATATGTTATCGGCCAGATGATATCGGAAAGTGATCGTACACTTCTACGTTTACCTCCATCCCTTTGGGATTTAAACCGTATTGAACTTGTATCGGAGCAAGTAAAGCACCACGTCGTTGCCAATAATAACATTTTTTAAAATATCAGAGGTGAAAGCATTATTACCGGAAGTTGTTAACATAGTTGAAGAATGTACTTTTAATATAGATGCAGACTCATCGACGGATACATCAAATTCTGGTTTTGCCTAATAGAAGAACTAATTAATTGATGCTATGTGTAGAATGTTCTGATTAGTCATTTATATCTTCATGCGTTTCATACATTTATTTAACATATTTTATGCAATGTAGTAATTTAAAAAAAAGCATGTGCACAAATTAATTGTATCAAACATGTTCTCGAAGAAGAGAATAAGATGTATTAACTGGATAATATCATAACATCAAGTACATCATCTAGTATGTCCACCAGTCCAGTAGTCCACCAACAGAATCTGATTCAAATGTCCATTAATATCATTTGTAGAATGAATTGAAATTATTTGTAACCTTTTTTGCCCTACCCTTTGATTTATAAATCAAATTCGTATGTCTATTTTATTTGTTATTTTATAAACAAAATGCTAACGGTATACAAATCTTTTTTTATAAAATTTAATTCAGATATGAAGAGAAGAAAACTATATAAATTTATAATATCTACGATTAAGACATTGCGATAATTAATTACTATCAAGATAAGAACGCTGTAAATACAACTTTCTCATGGTATTGGTGAACTCATTCATGAGAAAGACACGTGAAGAATCGGTAACACGGTTGACAATGAGAGCCCACGTGCTCTCGAAACGCTGCGTTCCGCATAATTAATTAATTTGTGTTAATGCAGTTTACTGCAATGCCTGTGAACGTGAAGACACATAAAATGCCAACACACGGACATATTTCTGCCTAGCCGGCGTCATCAGCGTGGTTTCGAGCGATTTTATGTTCAACACATGTAATTCCCTCTCTGCTTCTATCGCCATATCTAACCCTACAATACAAGTGAATTTTCCTGGAGCTAACTAGTGCCAAAAGAATGAACCACTTGCCTGTAAAACCCAGTCAGAGCGAAAAGAGCGGGTACAGCTTCCCTCCCTTCTCTCGAGCAATACTTAAGATTGCTAGTCCCGAGAGAGCGTTCGCACCAAAGGACAGTGCATTAGGAAACTGTCCGTGTGTTAGCGTTTTATGTCTCTTCACATGTCTTTCTCGTGAATGATTTCAGCAATACCATGAGAAAAGCTGTATTTACAGCGTTCTTATCCTGGCGTTATTTTCTAGGCATTCTTTTAGATGTGTATTAATTAGTATATTGGATATTTTATTGTAGTCATTAATATGCATGCAATTATTTATTGACGTTGAAAATGTACACAGGTTTTACTGCAGTCGGGGTACAGGAGATAAGTACAGTTGTAGTGCTGTTTTCTTTTTCACCGAAGCAGCAACATTCTTCCTTGTTTGGTTTTGTCTTGTATATATTGAATTGCATACCTTCAACCAGACTATTGAAACTTTCTCTTTTAAAATTGATGGACATTATCAACGGAGAGATTTACTTCATGACAAATAACGTGGTGTAATACTATGTATATAACCATTCATATCGAAGTTATATTTTCGATTCAAGTTTATTATCCATGGCAATATTGTTATTTTAAACCTTGCCATATGGTATTTATGTTCTCTTCGGTTAACCCCAAATCCAATCTCATTTACTTTCTAACATAATTAAATAAGCTCCTACTATTGCGGTAAATAAAACCACCGAAGGATACATTTATATTGCAATTGATATCACTTTTACTTTATTATTGCGGTAAATAAAACCACCGAAGGATACATTTATATTGCAATTGATATCACTTTTACTTTATTATTGCGGTATTATTTTTACAGGTCATATAACCATAATATATTGCACATAATTTATTTCCTATGTTGTCATTTGACAGTTCCATTGGTTAAATTTCACCAGTGTAATACAGCCGTCGATCGTAGCGCTATCTACTGCATTCTTAACATGAATGGGGTATAGGTATCAACACAATCCAGCTTTAGCATACTCAAGCGACAGTTGCCGCATACGTACGTAGACAGTGTTAAAATAGCGACCATGTTCGAAGAATATAATGTGGTAGAGCAACGTTTCTTCTAGGCAAAAGGATTTCCTAGAAAACATATCCACAGCATCGGCTTACAGTTCCGACCTAGCCCCAAACGACAATCATCTGTTTGGTCTATTCAAAAAGCATCTTGGTGACAAACATTTTGTGGGTGATAACAACAGATACGCACGTCATTCAGACGGCAACCCAAACACTTTTATGCAACAGGCATTGGGGAATTGATAAAGCGACGGGATAAGTATATTAATGTAGATGGAGATTATTAAAAAGTATAACTTGTTCTTGGTTAACTATTTCTCTAACTATTTTTATAATAACATTTTGTGACCTACTTACTGACTGTCCCTCGTAATATTCATTTTGCCCCTTCGACATTTTGATGTTTTGTAATTACGCACTTATAAGCAGTACAACCATTAACTCAACAAAAGAAAACAAACTCAAACATACATTACGACAAAATTGGTTATCTATGCACTTGTGAAATAAATTAAAAATTAAAGGAGGCACATGAAGTAGAAAATACAGAAACAGGAAACATTTCCGCATCATTCAAAAGGTAGAAGATATTAAGAATCACACCTTTTAGATCTTATCCCGGAAAATAAGGATATAAAAATGAAGAATCGACTTATCTGATAACATATGTCCGCTTTGAAAATGCGTAAATTTGCTTACGAATTACACTTACCCAAAGCCACAGACCATACAGCGTCGTAGGCAAGGGGAGCTTCCTGGTACCCTTCCGGATAACGTTTATTCTTGATGTCGTAGTTGTCCTCTAGCTTCCTATCTAACCTATTTTTAAATTCTACTATTGTCATTCCTGAGATGGTACGTTCCTCCTTGTTTTGGTTCCACATTATCGCTTCCGTTGTTAGATGGCCTTCAGCAGCCTCGCGCATCTCTTCCACCGTGCATTCGATGTCTTCTGACGTCAAGTTAATCTCAAACCAATTATCTTCATACCACCCTTGGAATAAAGGAAAAAAAGAGACGTTGAAAGTTTCTTGGACGTTGTGCTTTTGTTTGGGATATTAAGAAATTTGAATTTGGCAAATGCTTGGTTCAATTTGCCAAATTCAAGTAGGCTCTTCCAAAAGATTTAAAATTATTTTTTACTTTTATATGCAAAAATTCCATTTAGTTCAACAGTTTTATTAGGTTATTAAATTCCCTGGCTAATCATACTCACCAATGAAAAACCACACGTAAGATTTTCCATACAGTTTCTGTTTGTACACCTCGCACAACACCCTCCTAGCGGCCACCACGTAGAACAAACCGACCACCACTCTAGAATCTTGTCTCCTGAGGTTCCTAACGGCATCAGTCGGGTCGGATAGAAAGGATTGCCGTGTGATGATTTCGATGCCAGCCTCCATGCAACGCGTTTCGAGGTCCTCCACGGTTGAGATGAAAACCTCTTCCGCCTGCTGCAGGATCGCGACCCTGGACCACCCGAACTTCTTCATGAGCTTGATGCGCGTGGGATTATGTACAGTTGCTGATGGATGCGTACGGAAAAGGGTGGGGAAACGGTTACGATCTGAAAGTGCTGGTGAACTTGCGCCGTAGCATAACTGGAACAAAGAAAGGGGGATTAGTTCCCAAGCGCTTGATGCTAGTTTAACGTACAATCCAAAAATTGATCAAAAGCAAACGTTAAATGTATTGACAGGGCGATATTCCCAGTCCACGAATTCTTTTGCTAGGATTCTCATAATTTGCAGATGATGCAAAGTATGAAAACCACATGGCCTATTAATACTATTAAAATAAAATGTTGATCAAGATAATTTCTTTGTATGTTCTTTGAACCGCAACTTGGTAAGAAGCCATCATATATTGCAAATATGAAGACCTTATGAAAATCTTTTGATACATTGTGTCTATCAGAAATCCTGGAAGTTAATCCAGAGACATGTTGGATGCAGATTGTCTCAGATAGTACTGTCCTGGTTTGTTATTGTTGGAAGTAAACTACTTTTAAGACTTTCTTTAATATCCTTAAAAACACTATCTCATTTCGAAAATCTTCAAATAAAGGGATCTACACAATTAGAAACATTGATGTTTTCTACTAGAATTTGGCGCCCCAAGTTGGCCACAGGGAAATCCGTAAAAATACATATATAATACATTACGAAATACATTTCTAGATAAGACAGAAATACCAAAACAAATAAAGACAGAAGTGTATAAAAGAGACGAACACTAATACATGACAGCGAGTTATGGA
This sequence comes from Trypoxylus dichotomus, assembly GCA_023509865.1. Taxonomy (NCBI): domain Eukaryota; kingdom Metazoa; phylum Arthropoda; class Insecta; order Coleoptera; family Scarabaeidae; genus Trypoxylus; species Trypoxylus dichotomus. Next base: position 30,346,350 of record CM042081.1, read on the forward strand.
CAACCACGAATAGAATCAAAAGCAAAATCACAGCTATGGAAATGGGATAGATAAGAAGTATATAAGGAATAACAAGGAAAGACAAAATCAGAAACACGGCATTCACTAGTAGTCTAAATACACCAACAGGAATAAACTAGGGGAGAGACAACTGGGATGTTTTGGACACGCGAGGGCGACCTGAAATGTTTCCGGAATCGCCAAGAAAAACATGGTATTGATGTGGCTTTTTATTTTCATTTATCGATGTAGTGTCCTCCAAGATCAATACACTTTTTCAAACGGTGCTTCAGCCTCTTCAAGCCATCGGAAAAGTGAGATGTTTCGAGGTCTGCAAAGTAGCCAACTGTAGCGGCGATGACCTCCTCATTTGAGGCAAATGTCTTTCCTCCCAGTGATATTTTTCAAGTTTGCGAATAGCAAATAGTCGCTGGGGGCTAGAGGAGAGACAACTGGGATGGCTTGGACATATACACAGAATGGATGAAGATCGAATAACAAAGAAGATTTTCAAAGCCAAAACAGAGGGCAAAAACAGAATAGGTAGACCACGAAACATCTGGAAAGGACATAGAACATTAGAAAAAAAAGCATTGAAGCCAAACAGCTGGCTCACAACAGCAAACTGTGGAAGACAAAAATAAGAAAAAGGTAGTCCGACACCGCAAGGTGCGAAGGACGTAGGATTAAAAAGGAAGTTGACCACAAGTTCTTTCTTTCTAATATATTGTCTGCTGGAAGCACCCTTAAACGAAATTTGCTTATCTCTCTTTATGGAACCTTTAATTTATCTTATAGAATAGAAAGCAGAATGCATTTCTTGTCAGACGGAGAACTTTGTTATGTTGCCACTTTGCAAGATCTGGCGTTGATGTGGAACTCATCGATCGTCCTTTATTGTTGGAATAAAACAGTAGATAGCCTTTAAAGACGTTATTGTTTTCCAAAGTATTCTCAACGAAAATTAATGCACATTTGCATGCGCTCGAACAAACAAACGAGTGGAATAAAGGGGGGTTATTCGACCCGTTTGTTAGTATAATCACAATTGCGTTTCTAAAGGCATCGACTGCTCCTCCTGACTATTGGAACCTTTGACCATGCCGTCCGTTCTTGATTTTCGGAAAGATAAGGAAATCTTCAAGACTGAGGTCCAGACTATACGAAGGATTAGACATTTTATTGCGTTAAAAATTCAATTGCCATGGGTGCTGCGTGTGAATTTTCATTTTTTTAGTGGAGGATGATTCGTCGTTCGGGGTTGATTTTTCGAAGTTCAGCGATGGCTTGCAGCAAACAAATGGTTGCACACCAATTGGCAGTAACAGTTCTTTTATCTTGTAGAGGAATTGTTGCTACATGATCTGCTTTCGAGACAAATGTCGCGACCATCTTTTTGGCGAGAATGGATGACTTTTACCGGCTTTTCTTCACCTTAGAGCACCCAAACAGACGACTGGCACTTACTTTATGCCCCGTGTGGGTAAATTCAAGATTTATCATCACTAACGATATTGTACACGCTTTTTAGAGTTTCCGACGTTAAAGCGGTCTAGAGTTCTTTTATACCAATTCACCCTGGCTGCTTTCTTCGGTTAACAGATGAAGTATCCAACGGAAACCAATTTTTTTATACACACAATTCTTTATGTAAAATTTTTTGAATTGAGGTCTTCGAAACTCCTAATGATGCCTCAATCTCACAATATGTCACATGTCGATTTTTGTTAATGATATCGCCCACAGCATCGATGTTTTCCTGAGTGACTGTTGTTCTTGGAGCATATGCTCTTGGATCGTCTCTAAGACTAATCCATGCGCGTTTGAATTCTTCATACCATTGAGAAATTGTTCACTGATGTGGTGCTTGCCGAAAACAGAAACCAATACGGCGAGGCATTCGTATTGAGATCTTCGATACAGAGACAAAACACAGGTAAGGATATCGCTTGTACAAAAAGATATCACCTGAGATATTTCGGGATCTATTTTATTGTTCGGACCCAACGGCAAGTAAGTATATACTGCTTTTCATAAATCTTTAAACTAGCCGACTAGTGAAGATAACGTATTCACTCTGTTCAAAATTTAAAATAAACATATTTTTGCGGTTCTGTATCCTGAATTTAATTTTATTTCAATTTCGTAATGAGACATTTTCTAATCGCTGTTGTAAGAAGAAATAAGAAGAATATGACTGCAAATAAAATAAATACAAGACTTTATAATCTCCTACAAAAGGGAATCATCAACAGCCATCTGCAGCCGTATTTTGCAATAGTTAACTGGTTGTATGGTAAAAGTATGACCGTGTCGGAACTCTAATAACTGAATAGTGGACATTACGTAAGATTTATAAATGATTTTTAGAGATTTATAAAACCAGAGCACGAAACATAGGAAAAGAAGGAATGAATTAAAATTGGAATTTAATTAATTTAGAAATACTTTTAAACGACAGATGAAGAAAGAATAAATAGTGAAAAAATCGTCTGATATTCTTGTAAAATTAACAAGTTGTGAAATATGTTAAAGAAAAATATTTAAAGGAATTATAAAATTGAGCTATGCAACCAAAAATGTAAAATATCAGTATTAAGTGTTTATAAATGGATAAAAATAGATACTTAATTACTTAAAAGAGTGTTCTGTCGCTTGCGTCTTCTACTTCGTAATCTTAAATAGAACCAATTTTAAGCTTTTTTCGTGCTTACCCAGTAATTTGACATTATCGTTTACTATATTATAATCCAGGGGTTCCTAAACCTTATCGGTTCGCGACGTACTTACAGATTTAGTATTTTGCCCCGGCATCCTTGTTAAAGTATATGTTCATAGGGGGCTGTTTAATTATTAGAAACTTGTTCAGGATTACATGGTGTATTATTTAGCTACATCGCCCCTTTCTTACAACTTAATTATTCTCTAACTATCTAACTTCTACCATCTTAACATAGATGTTACTTGTATATTCTTTCTTTTCCCTCCCTTCTAACGGTTCGAGTGTCCATTCCCGCGACGCCACACATTTGGATGATATAGCAAAACGTATGACACGCTGTTCTTGAGGAATTTTACATCTAGATATGCAAAAATACCTAAATGTGCGACGATATAATTGGTCAAAACCTTCAACTTTAAGTCACGGTACATTGTATCGAGTCAGTAACAAGTAATATTTGAAATATATATATTTTAAGATGTCAGTTTGATTTATTTAATCAGGCACGTATTTAAGATTTATTCTTGTAGCATATGGATATTGTAATATAGGGATTTTAATTTGTTATGTTTCCAATATGATAAATATCATTCAAAAGTTGTTATAATTAAACAAACAAACTACGTTAGGTTGTCCATGTTCAATCGGCAAAATCCTAACCTGTAACTTTGTATATATTATGAGAACTGTCAGATTATTTTAATGAATTATGTATATGGTACGGAGGGTTGATGATGTGCGTCTAAAGATCTATTTGACGAATTATATTTGCCTTATTTTACATACTATTAAGTGCACGCTTAAGGTGCATCGCCCATTATATATATATATATATATATATATATATATATATATATATATATATATATATATATATATTCAATATTAGGATCCTCTAAATGATAAACGATTTTGTTTTTATCTCTTGGCGTTTAAATCTATATTAACGATGAATATACTAATTGAGACAGCCTGTATATATATCACGATCAATTATTTAGAAATTTGATACAAATTCTTGTGACTGTATCTCGAATATAACTAGTATACAACTTTCACAAGGTAGACCGATCTGTGTGGAATAACATAAACATTCAACGGCAAATATTTGGCGTCGCTACAGTTCCTAATGTGCGCAGCTCTACATACTGCTACAACTCCATTACACGTATATTCGAAGCAACACATGCTACGTCAATAATATCGCAATGTATGCATCATAATATTACGTACGCAACCCCTCTGTTGATGGGGGCAAATAGCGGAGTTGCCCCTTTCATATCCTCAACGTGTACTATTTACATAACGGGTGCTGATGTAGAGGGTGTATTTACGGAATTAGAGATCGCATTTCGTCCCATGTGTAGCAGCCAATTAAAACACTCGTATTTGTTATGCGTCCATGCGAAAATAAAGCGAAAATTATAATATTCGGTACATATATGTATGTACATATGTATGTATGCCAGCTACGAGGCAATTTTACAGGAACCTACATTGAAGCAATGCTGTAACGACGACTTAGTAATTAATTATTAAAATGGAGATATTGATTTTTTTGTCCTTTCACGTCCTGGAGATCAATAAAATGCACTTAATGATTGTGGATAATACGAGCCTTGCCCTAAAAGTTCTTTTAAATTAACTTCCGGCATTCAGAACCCTAGAATTAATATTGTTTCCTTTTTCAAAGGACAAGCGTATAAGGACCGTATTAAATTCGAATATCTAATAATTAGAATTAATATAGAAATATAATTTATGCTCGTTGAAGAAAAGTAACTACATTTAGATAATCCAGATTTCTGAAAGATATCTAAGACACAATTTATTTACTATTGATAAATTTCATTTCTTCGAACTAAGTACGCAATGAACGAAGTACTTACCTACATTCGTTTCCATAGTTAAACTATGCTTACGGTCTGTAAGTATATGTTTATATTGGGAAAATGTAGTTTCAACATCACAACGCAAGATGTGATCGGTGCATCCTTAAAACTAGGTATTAACCAAGGCTTTATATTAATGTCTTCATTAAAGTTGCCATTATATTTTAGAATTTAGAATAGCAAAAGCTCCATTTTTGTGTAGAATTTCGGCTAATTTTTCTTTAATTTTTTTTTCCAGTTAATCCATTAACTTTTCTAACTTTCTATTTAATGTCATTTACAATGCCAACACTGCCATATAAAGATAATCTTCTCTCTTCTAATCTGTTAATTGCCTCCCCAATTACCGGAGAATTGGATGTAGTATATGATATCTGTTTTTATTGTCGAATTATTGAAAATTACTTTACACTTTTCTATGGCATGTTTGTCGAATCAAATTGCGTTACAATATTTTTGTTCAAGATAAAAAAAACGCTGTGAATACAGCTTTCTCATGGTATTAGTGAAATCAATACACGAGAAAGACATGTGAAGCGACATAAAACGCTAACACACGGACATGTTTCTGCCAACTCGGCATCATCGGCGTGGTTTCGAGCAGTTTTATGCTAAACACATGTAATTCCCTCTCTGCTTCTATCGCCATACTTAACCCTACGATGCAGGTGAATATTCCTGGCGCTAACTAGTGCCAAAAGAAGGAAAGACTTGTCAGCAAAGTCAGACAGCGAAAAGAAGCGGGTAGAGTTGTGAATTGATTTCACTAATACCATTAGAAAGCTGTATTTACAGCGTTTTCTTATCTTGGTGTTATTTTCTAGGCACTCTTTTAGATGTGTTTTTAAATACGTCATGGTTAGCCTGAGAAATCATTCACATGTGCAGTTTCCCTATGCACTGCCCTTGTTGCAAAAACGCCCTCTCGGGACTAGCAATTTTAAGTGTTGCTCGAGAGAAGGGTGGGAAACTGTACCCGCTTCTTTTCATTGTCTGACTTTGCTGACAAGTGTTTCTTTCTTTTAGTACTACTTAGCGCCAGGAACATTCACTTGTACCGTAGGGTTAAGCATGACGATAGAAGCAGCGAGAGAATTACATGTGTTTAGCATAAACCTGCCACGCTGATGACGCCGGGTAGGCAGAAACATGTCCGTGTGCTAGCGTTTTATGTCTCTTCACATATCTTTCTCGTGAATTGATTTCACTAATACCATGAGAAAAAGCTGTATTTACAGCGTCTTCTTATCTTGGTGTTATTTTCTAGGCGTTCTTTTAGACGTGTTTTTAAATATTTTTGCTGTGTTCGTAATTACCAGCAAGGAACACATCACATTTAAGTAAAGTTCTCCATCTTGTTAAGATAGGTCCTGGTGGCAATGGAATGTCGGGAAGCATTTCGTTGTATAATTGCTCGTAAGGGTACTTTTAAATATACTTTTTTAATATTAATAAGCAAACTATTCCCATTTGTAAACTCTAATTTAATTATTTCAGCAAGCCTATTTAAACCGTGGACCAAACAAGTACAATGGATTAAATTTGGAAAAATGCTTTCAGCCGCTTTTAACACATATGGAACGGCATCAGGTACCATTAATAGAACTATTTCGAAAGGTACTTCATCGGCTAAAAAGGAATTAACTAAGGACTCATTAACAAGCTTGGCTATGGTAACATGATTTGTTTTGTCTAAATTATCTACAATAATTAAATATCCTTTAGATTGATTTGAACCATTTAAGGGGCCCATAATCACATTAGCAACCTAACGACCCCACGCATCGATGACTTCATTAACAGAGATCCAAAGATTTTAGTTTTTTAACTCCTTTCCAATACCATCGGTAACATCTTCATAAATTTCGTCGAAGTATATCTTGCGCAGAGTTGAGGAATTCGGTACATAAATGGGTTTATCATCGACTTTGAGTCTTCAGGAATTGTTGAAATATCGGATTGTCCATTTTATATAAAGGAATATTACAATCCAGAAAAACATTACAGAAATCTTTGGAAAATGCTTCCTGCGGATTCTTCGAGTTATTGAGAAAACTTTCATCCAAAATTTCAGCATATTATTGCAAAGTTGAAGGAGTGCTAATCAGTTTTTCAGATTTTATTACAGCTATTATGAAACGAATAATATGCATAAATATGCAAAATAATGATGAAATGTGCACGTGCATATGCATTCATGGTAAAGTGTTGATATATCCATTATATGTAACACATGGGCTGAAAAGTCCCGGGCCTAACACATAGATGACGCTAGTTTTATTGCAGTCACCTTTCTCTCAGTTAGTACTAACCTTAAAAAGACAGCTGTTAAAATTTCATGATATTCTATTCATTAGTTTGTGAGTTATTGTGCTAAGAGTCACGCTACTTTTGTTATTTTCAAAACAATGGATCAAAAACAATTTCGTGTTTTAATTTTACACTGCTTCTTGATGGGAAAAAATACCGTTCAAGCGAAGCAATGGCTTGAAAAGTGTTACGGGGACTCCGCTCCATAAGAAACAACAATAAAACGTTGGTTTGCTGACTTCAAACGTGGTCGTAGAGACACCGATGATTCAGAACGCAGTGGACGTCCAAATGAGGCGGTAACACCAGAAAACATGAAAAAAATCCACAAAATCGTTTTGAATGATCGAAAAGTGAAGTTGCGTGAGTTAGCTGACGTCGTAAAGATATCAAAAGAACGTATTGGCTTTATATTGCATGAGCATTTGACTATGAGAAAGCTCTGTTCAAAGTGGGTGCCGCGTTTGCTCACTGTTGACCAAAAACAAGAACGTGTTGATGATTCTGAACAGTGTTTGGCCATGTTTAAACGTAACAAACCGGAATTTTTGCATCGATATGTGACAATGGATGAAACATGTATCCATCACTTCACTCCGGAATCAAAATGATCGTCATCTGAGTGGACAGCAACTGGTGAACCTCGTCCAAAGCGCCCGAAAGCACAACAATCGGCTTTAAAGGTTATGGCCTCGGTATTTTTGGATGTGTGTGGTGTAATATTCATCAACTATCTTGAGAAAGGAAATACTATCAACAGTGAATATTATACAGCGTTATTGGAGCGTTTGAAGGCCGAAATTGCAAAGAAACGACCGCATATGGCAAAGAAAAAAATTTTGTTTCATCAAGACAACGCACCGTGTCACAAGTCAATCAAAACAATGGCAAAACTACATAAATTAAACTTGGAATTGCTCCCACATCCACCGTATTCACTAGATTTGGCTTCCAGCGATTACTGGCTGTTCGCAGACCTCAAAAAAAATGCTCGCCGGTAAGAAATTTCGCACGAATGAAGAGGTTATCGCTGAAACTGAGGCCTATTTTGAGGCAAAAGATAAATCGTTCTACAGAAGTGGTATTGAAATATTAGAGCGGCGCTGGAATGATTGGGTTGCTCTTGATGGAGATTACGTTGATGGATAAAGCTAATTTTGAATAAAAAAAAACGTGTTTTCTTTGTAAGACCCGGGACTTTTCAGCCCATGTGTTACTAAAAGAAAATGGTATAAAACATATTGTTAGGGTGGCAAATGGATAGGTATAAAGTATGGAGAAAATATATCAAAAAGTAAAAATATGCCCTCCTTATGAAACCAAAAACCATCTGAAACTGTTACTGTTACTCTACTACGTTTGAAGTGAGCTGTTCAAGACAATCGACCGGAATGAGAGAATATACGCTATAAACTGATTTTGCAGCATGACAACGCAAAACCACACACTGCAAGCGTCATTAGAACCTATTTAGAAGAGCAGGACTGGAAGGTTCTAGCTCGCCCTCCATATTCGCCAGATATTGTTCTTCAAGACGTACGATTTACACCTTAGAAAAGTACCAGAAATTTGTTTGACGAATAGATCGCTCTATAATAATACAATAGCTATTCACAAAGAAAATCTAGAAAGGAAAGGCCCACGATACCGTTGTGTCAAGCACGGAAAGAAATAATAAAGATGCAAACTTAAAAACTTTGAATTATTCCATAAGAATTTGCGGAAGCTCTAACCAACCCTGTATACATATTTTCAAATCATTAAAAAAGAAACACAATTTTCCATCACGGAAACTTACTACATCTTCACTATTCACTTTCAACCCGCTTCACGTCACAATATCCTAGAGATAACGTAAATTTCCAGGTGCTGCGTTTCGTCTCGAAATCTCCGGAAACAAAAAAGAACTTTTCCAATTTATCATAAGCGGGGAATTTCACTTTGCCATCACGACATCATCGTTTCCGTGCATGTGGAAAAAGCGAACGTCTGGGAAATGATTGATATGATGCTCAGGTCGGCCTTTGGACCTACAGTAAGAACGTTCCTGTCTCTTCCATTATACTCGGGGGGATGTTTCTTTTGTCGACCGTTGAAAAGCGATGAGGTCTCGGCAGCGGAAATAACAACAACGTGACTGGCAAATTGAAAAATCGACGGAGGTCCGAGCTGTGCAAGTCTCGTGGGTCTATTGGCGAATATTTTTTTTTGAGCCCACCTTAATGATACCAAATTTAGCCGCAACTTTACTGTAGCTTAAATAATTGAAAATTTGACTCTCAAAAAAGTAACCTAGTGAAAATTAGATGGTGCCATCTTTAAGTTGATATATTTAATACTAGTTTTACAGCTGTAATTATGCTAGAAAATACCAGTGTTCCAATTTGAAAGTAACTTTTGAGTTTACAACAAAACACACAAATTATTTCACTTACAATCTACCGGTCGGGTCTAGAGGACCCAAAAACGATTTCCAGTTGTTTCGTTTAATTCACGATAGAGCTAATGTATTCAACTTTATAATTTTTGCAAAAAGGAATTTTTCTGATAAATAGTTTTTGCGGTATAAAAATACTTTCGTGATTTACTGAAAGAATTCGTCCAATAAACCCATATGACTTTTTTGGATAAACAAACGTAAAGGGACAATATTTTAAAAATTATATGTTCGTTCTGTTGTCGTGTTCAATTTGCTATCTCAACTTTACCTTTCTGGAATATATCGGGTAGTTATTTGTAAGTTTGGTATATTCCATTCATCCAATGTTTAGTTTTGCTCATTAGAGAAAATGACGCATAGAAAACATGCAATCCTTTTACAACAGCAGCTAAAGGCAATAGTAGAAAAAATAAGCTACATTGAGTGCAAGAGTGGGTACCCATTTTCTGGCGATGAAGGAGAAATAGACGACACCGAACGTCTTCCCAATGATGAAAATAACAGAAGTACCTCCACAAGAGGCTGCCAGCGAAGAATACGGCGATATCAGTGATTACGATAGAATTCGTCCTGAAGGTAACTCTTTTACTTCAAAAAATAAACAAATGTTCTGGTATCAAGATACCATTTTATCTCGTCAAAGAAGACAAACGGGAACATTCAGGTTGTGATATGACGCCACAATCTAGTAGTTTATTTTCTTACCATTTTAGTTTTCGTATCTATTAGAATTAGTTTTATGTTATTAAAGCAACTGATTTTTCCCGTGCTGATGTCAGCAGGAATTTGCCAACATTAATTCGATCATATCTTCTAAACAGACTTAATTACGTTTATTTTAATGGATTTAAATCTCGAACTTTTTAATCCACAGCTGGAGTATCTCAAGGTTCGAACCTTGGCCCGCTCCTCTTTAATATATATATATCGATGATCTTTTAAAGTCCATTAACTGTCCTTTATTAGCCTATGCTGATGATATTAAAATCTACCACGCCGTTAATTCATTCAATGATATTGACCAGGGTAACTTCCGTAGACCTCTTTTTGATACTATCCTAAATTGGACGAATGCTACTTTTCGGAGCCAAAGGAATATTTTAAAGTTTTAATAGTGATAAGCGCATATAAATCGCACAACGAGGATATATCGCAAATTTGGACGAATTTCAACACATACTTCGTGTACTAAGGTTTGACTGCGCAGGGAAAAGACGAATACAAAGAAATAGCACCAATAATAATAATAATTCTCTCCTAGCCTCTAAGAAAGAAAAAGTGTGGTACATGCCCACCTACACAAGATGGAAAAGTAAGAACAATTTGTGCATGCTGTAAGCATACTATGTGCAGCAAACACATTGTAGGGATCTGCAAAAAGTGTAACTAACTAACTTATTACGTCTTAATGTTTGCAATATTTACTATTACTATAATTTAATATTAGTGCTTTTATAATATACTATAATTTAATATGAGAAAGCTAAAAGAACTAGAGTTGAGTCTATTTTTATTTGAAAATGGTTACCCAATATCAGTACGGAAACTTGAAGAAATTATATGGGTCCAATCGAATTGCGCGATAAGTAGATTTCCTGGTAAACTGAGAGTTATACAATTTTTTGCTATTTGTTATTATTTTCTACATTAAATTTGTAACAGAAAACTTACATCTTACGATTTCCAAACAATTTCAATTAAGAAATAGAAACGTTAACATTTTTAAATCTCCAGTTTAATCACGGTCTATTTCATGTACAGCCCGTATAAAAATATTTCGAAAGGAACACCAAGCGGGAAACACACGTTTCACCTCTCCACGGCACAGAAAGACGCAAAAACTGGCCATAAATAATGATTTCATGGTCGATATACAAAATTCAAACAACTCCGCATAAACATTCGTTCTAAAATTCACGTGAAATATGGTTTCCCCTTCGAGCTAGGCCATTTATCCCAATCCATAGATATACGTATAAGAACATGATAAATAACTGGCAGTAAAAATAGATGAGGTTGCGAAAATCCGGTAACCCGACGGAGAAACAACTAGGTAGTTTGCGAATTTAGCTTTTAACGATCCGAGATTATCTATTCTTTTAAATTTACCGCTGTTAATATACTGGCGTCACACGAGAAGTTGCGTCGATCGCTATATGGAAGAGTAAAATTCTAAAAATTTGGCGGTACTTTAAACCCGACATATATTCCATTGAATTAAAATATTTTCGATAATGTCATACCTTCGGTTATACCGGAAGTATGTAAATGTCAACGTTGTTAATTTAAATGGAACATCCTGCATATTATTACACTTCTGAAATTCTAGTTCAATTTCATGGTGTTTTGATATTTTTATTTTTTGAAAATTTTTGTCAGGTGGAATAGTGTGTTTAAATTGTGGTAATTGTGATGGTATTTAACTTGAAAAATTGAAATTCTGTATAACTGTTGAATATTTTATCGAAAACGTTATACGGCGTACCTTTCTTTCAAAAGGAATATGGTACAATAAACGCTTTCCTAAATACAGAGTGGTACAATAAATATAAACAACAAGGACACACTGTATAAAAGTCTAGCCAAACTAGCAATTATTTACAACATTGATTAATATTGTTGTCGACATATAAAATTAAGACTCCGAAAAAAAATCTGCAACTGAATAAAGCATCATTGTCTGAAGGCGTGCAGGATTCTAATTGATTTCATTATAAATCTATACAGTTAAACGAATAAATTCGTATATATTTTACTCTAATACATTGTTAATTTATTAAGTGATGTATGTGTAGTTTGCGCTGCCTATGCTTCCCACTATTTCCAATACTGTGCGGACTTACACTAACCACTCGCCTTGTAATTTGGCGTTTACAGTATATACTTCATGTCTTTATATAAGTAGTTAGGAACTTGTTTTAGCTTATAAATTATGATAAATGTTTTATATATAATTCTCTATCTCACACCCGTCAGATTTAATGTATAAAACATCAAAGCCATTAGTGTATTCGGGACGCATATAAATGATTGAAAAGCCTTTGAATTTTCTGTTCTAAGTTGGTGCTAAATATTAGTCAACGCCTCAGAAGCTGTAAACACTATATATCATAGGCGTGACTCGGTTGACAATGAGAATGTGCTCTTGAAACGCTGAGTTGCCAATAATTGATAGAAAAATAATAGTTTCTCCAAATATACAGCCAGTTGACAAAATTCTTCTTTTGATCACGATGTAGTAGTGTACATCATCAACGCAAGAGCATACTTATTTCTTTTTACAATTTTTTTTGTGGCGCATGCAATACATTGAGTGGCTAAAGAAATTAGATACTGTCTATACGTCATCCCTTAGTTTTTAAAAAGTTTATAGTTTTCATGCGCAAAAATCTCGCATTCAAGTAGGTAAATCGCAGGGAAGGTAAGTATTTTATATTCTTTAAGTAGGTCTTTGCACGATGTTATGGGGCGTAGTTCAAAAACACTTGGAACGCAGGGTTTTTGTAACTTAAAAATTCTGTCAGCGTCTACAGATGCACCCCAAAATATAATACCATAGCCAATTTTGCTATGAACATAGGCATAATAGGCATGAAGTACAGCATGGACGTTTGTAGATCGGGCTATTACACGAAGTGCATACCCAAAGGTGACCAAGTCCGTCAACAGGGATTTAACATGCTTCTTCCAGCTCAACTGGCTGTCGATGGTCAATCGAAGAAATCTAGTGTTCTTGCAAGTGGTGAGTATCTTATTTTTGAATGCAAATTTACGATGATATTTCTTGAAGTAACTAAAATTTTTCAATTTTGCTTTATCGACATTGAACGCCATATCGTGTGCATTAAACCAGTCAGCAAATCTACGTATTTTCGAAAGTGCTTCGTTTTCCAGATTATCATTTCTCGCTCTAATAATAACGGAAGTGACATCAGCATATAAGGTGGTTTGATGTTTTGATATCTGAGAAAGATCGTTTGCATAGAGTAAAAATAACAGAGGGCGTAATATAGAGAATACCAGGTAAGGGAAGTTCGGAGTAACGTGAACAACCATTTTCATAACATTGAACGCTGTATAATATGAACAGACTCGCATTCGCTAATATCAACACATATAGTTAAACTAACATCAATATTAATACTAATATTAATATCAATATTAATACTAAACCGCCGTTGGCATTAGTAATAATAAAATTACAACTTGCTTGCATTTACCCAACGTTATTAAATCACCGAAGAAAGGGGGATTTAAAGCCACTTGAACTCAATGGTCTTGTAGTGCAATGGTTAGCACATTCAGGTAGGAAAACACCGGATTCGCTACACAAGAATTGGACAGAACGGAAACGACATGGGGATTTTTCCAACGCTTTTCCCTGCGGACGGACAATAAGCGCTATAAAACAGCGGACAAAGTGATGAAAGTGGAACAAAGTGCTTGTACTCGGGTGGGCCGTGATATTTTTATATACATTAGTGCGCGAGTGCAATTTCCCCAAACGTATGGCAAACGTATCACGAACAATTAACCAGAGACAATTACATTGTAAATATATAGGGTATATATATATATATATATATATATATATATACATATATATAGGTAAATTTAGTAAACACAATTGTATACATATTTACTTATTTTTGTAAATAACATTTATGAGGAAAATAAAGATTTTTTGAATTTGAATTTGAAGTACGCCAGAGACGTAAAGATGTTGGGTTCGAGTTCCTCCGAGACTGATTTTTTCGGTGATTTAATCACGCTGGGTAATTGCAAGGAAATTCTAATTTTATCAACACATACAGTTCATGCGGCGGAAATTCCGTGGATCGATCAGTATGCTTTAATGCTGTTGTACTTCCCCGGGTTATATAATACACGTTGTTTACATAACGCACCTTGATGGCTTGACATATCTTTCAGTATTTGCATGAAGGGAGAAACGTTCGATCACTACGTATTACGTGATGTTGTCGCAAATAAATCCGAAGTGTTTAACACTCCGTGAAAAGGCGGGTATATTTGAGGAGTTGAAAAACTGTGCAAGTGTAACAAATTTACAAAAGAAATGGCGTTGGTAAATCCACGATTTGTAAAGTAAAAGCTAAAGAAGTAGTAATATTACGTGTGGTGGCTTGTACTTATACAGGGGCAAAGAAGAACTTTAAAGCGATCTAAATATCCTGAAATCGAGAAGAAATGTACAAATAGTTCTTGAATCAAAGAAATAAAAAACGTTATGGTCAGTGGTTATATGATCAAAGAAAATGGATAAAATCGAATTTCGTGTAGTGATAAAATGCTTCTGAATTGCTGGGAAAACGGCCACGGAAATTCTAAATATTTTGCTTGAGGTTCATGGCGGATGTACTCCATCATTTTGGACCATCAGCTTCTGGGTGAGTGAGTTCAAACGTGGACGTACAACAACAAGTGACGAACCGCGCAGTGGACGTCCAACGATGAAATGGTTGACAAGATTTATGATGTCGTGTTAGCCAATCACCGATTGAAGCTGAAAGAGATAGCAGATACAAGAGGCACCCCCGAAGAAGGCGTTGGCCGTATCTTACATGAAATTTTGGGCATGACAAAGCTTTCGGCGCGATGAGCACCGCGTTTCCTCACACCGGAGCAAAAACGAAATCGGGTGACCAGGATCCAACGCAATTCAAAGGATTTCCTTATGCGTTTCGTACCAGTGAATGTATCTTGGATCCACCACTAAATACCGGAGACCAAGGAACAGCCGGAGTAGTGGACTTTTTCGAGCTGATTTTAGGATTCCCAAGGTGTAAACCTCATCGACTATCTACAGAAGGGAAGGATGGTTACGGGGCAATACTACAGCGATTTATTGACCCGATTCGATGCAGTATTGAAGGAGAAACGGTCTCGTTTGCAGCGGAAAAAAGTGGTTTTCCACCACGACAATGCACCGACTTATTCATCCCGCATCGTCGTGTCCAAATTGAATGAGTTGCACTACGAATTAGTCTCCCATTCTCCATATTCACCAGACCTAGCTCCCAGCGAGTTTTTTCTATTCCCAAACCTGAAAAAAATCATTGGGAGGAATAAGATTTGCCTCAAATGAGGAGGTCATCGCCGCTACAGATGGCTATTCTGCAGACCTCGAAACATCCTACTTTTCCGACGGTTTGAAGAGACTGAAGCACCGTTTCAAAAAGTACATTGATCTTCGAGGAGATTATATCGAAAAATAAAAATAAAAAATCACACCAATACCGTCTCTTTCTTGCCGACTCCGGAAACATTTCCGGTCGCCCTCGTATAGTCTCTTATTTATTTCACCTATATATTATAATGAACTCACACCAAGTTTATATGTATTTTAGAGATACAATAGTTTACGAGAGTCAGGTAATTCAAAATACAAAATCAGCAGACTTTGGATACCTTTGAATAAATTGGGCCTGTCCACACTGCTCCTATTTTATAATAATTTAATATTGTGATTCATAGACACACGATGTTGCTAAAACAAAGGCTATCGTTTGGTCTATTATATTAGTTTGATTCAAAGAGTTATCGCTTGAAACTACTAAAATTTCAACCAGAACATATTATAAACACGTTACTGTTTACATTTTAAATACCTTCTAAAATATAAACACAAAATTGAAGTATTAATTACTTAGAAACAGATATATACCCTATATCATCTAAAATTCATATATAATACAATAGGTAGATATCCGTCAACTGTCTTAAATCATCCAATACCCATTCACAAACACATGATCCCATAAAATATCAATAACCATATAAACGGGATAAGAACGCTGGATCTACGCATATATATCGTGTATATAATTCATATATGTATATTCCATTATATATTTGAGGATGAAAGATTTATGTATGTTTAAGGAGCTTTTCGGATTATATATCTGCATATACGTGTACGTTATAGATCTATAAAGCTGAATATCGTAGGGGTAAGTGGTATGTGAAATTTCCTTTTCTAAAATTGGAAACTTCTTCAAAGAGAATGTTAGATAAAAGGGTAAGTATTCATGTGTGCTTCTGCGTCATTGGATCTTCGGTCTACCTACCACAAAAAAATGGAAGCTTTTAAAAGATATCAATATTAAATTGGAAAAGTGTAAAGAATTTAGGTTAAATTTCATCATATGTTAAACTTGATCTAAATCTCGATAATTGCGCAACAAATAACATATTTAATTTCCTGGCTACATTGCTTTAAGAATATCGACCAATCTACTTCTGCAAAAATATCTTTCGCACTATGGCCTGTAGCACCACCATGTTGAAAAAAGCTTTCTCTGCATAATTCGAGTGGTACGTCTTCAATTTCATCAAGTAACTGATTTTAAAGAAGAGACGAATGAATAGTCAGTCCTTTATGCTGATACATAATAATTTTCCTTGCAATTTCCAACGTTAAAATTTCGTTAAAAATTTCCGGTAGTATTCAAACCCTCATATCCGTGGCGTAATGGTAACGCAGTAAGTAAGGAGATATGGATTCGAATCCTACCGGAAACTATCAAAATTTTTCGTTAAATTTTAGCGTTGGAAATTACAAGGAAAATTAATAAGAATTTGCCATTATTACTATTGTATCTGCCATTGCACAGGCGTTGTACTGCATCAGGGTATTAAAAGTTATTCGTTGCCACGGTCCCGTAATGGTAACGTACTTATCTTGAAAATGAGGAGATGCAGATTCGAACCTTATAGGATATTATCAAAAATTTTTCATCGAAATTTTAGCGTTGGAAATTACAAGGAAAATTATTATGTATCACCAAAAACTCAACGGTAGTACATGTGGTATCTCACCATCGAACTACAATACATACTTAAAAGTATATTGAAAACCTAGAAAAATTTAAGGAATATTGACGTTTTTAATTAGGACGGGATTTGTCAATATTTTTCCAAAAAATCTAATATCTCGAACCCATAAGTATAGGAAATTGAATCTAACTTTGACATAAAATCTTATGCAAAACTGGAAAATGCAATAATATACGAGCTTGACTTTCGCTATAACTGGAATCAACGCCGCTAGAACATTTTAGCGAAATTGGCTAGATTATTTTCAACATTGAAAAACTAGGAAATACCGCAAAATTTATAATCGCTAGCCTACATATATACTTAAATATTTCCAAACATGCAAGTACATCCGTAATAGTTATTACAAGCTATCTTTCCAATCTGTTCCCAGACAAGCTCTACAACCGGTAAAATGAGCAAACCATTGTTTGTAAATATGAACCCAGTTCGACCACAAAGAATCCTTTATAAATTCACTAATAGTGTAGTTGTGTGAAAAGTAAATATAGTGATCTACATTATCGACAAGACGCCACAGTAACGTATGAATGACGTCCAAGTTGTAGTTGATCTGTAAACGATAGTTTCATAAAACGTTCAACACTACTTGTTGTCTTACTGAAACAGTAGCGCAATGGTTTTTATTTGCGTTGTGTGTTTACTCATCCTTAGCGAATAACATGAAAGTTATATTTACAGCTAACGTTGCGTTCATGATCTCTACAAACTGTTTTCGACGTTTGCAGATTGCGTTAAAATTATGTTTAAAGATAACAATGCTCTCATGATGATTCTAAAAGGTTTTTCAACGTTTACGGATAACATTAAAGTTACACTTGTAGGTGACGTTGCTTTCACGTAGGTACTAGACGGCTGGACAACGTTGCACATGAATTTACTTTCCATGTTGTTTTGCAGGACATTCATATGTCGTGGCAAATTAAATGGTGTATTCCTGTTTTAATGGATTGTATTTTATTATTTAACATTTAAGATTTAATAACCAACAATCAAATATTAAAAACGGTAAGTATCACTTGTGTATTATACTGTAATATTACATTATGACTGTACTTTCAGTTTCCAATTGTAACGTATGCTATGAAGCGGGAACTTTGAATATGTAAAGTTTTAACATGTCTGTTAAACGTATTTGCATACATGTTACGTTAGGTTATTATTACGAAAACCATTTTTAATGTTTTCGATCTCATTATAACTATTGGATCTTTTGGCATCAATTTTTGTTTCAATTCAAATAGGAATTTTATCACATTCAAAATGTGGGGAGTCACAAGATGTTCTACATTTTCGTAACTAGTCCACGCCCAGAAAGTAGTTGAGAATCATAATTACTTAATTAATTAATTACGGAAACCATAACTATAACCTCGCCAAACTTTGTAGATTTAAGATAAAAGAAACTTTTCATCCTATCCTCGTACCTAGCCTATTGCCTTTAATCAGAATTTAAGACGACTTCCATTTCGTTCAAAAAGAAAATATAAGTATACAAAGAAGTGCACCAAATACGTCCCTGCCTTTTGTTGTGGGCACGTTACCTCCGACTTCATAAATAATTTGTTGCATATTCTGCACTGCATGGGCTCGCGATTCATCGTCTTACATTTGGAACGAATCCAAAAGATTTATTCCACCGCCACCATTTCAACCGGCTGCTTAGCTCGCGCAGGAGCGGTGTGGGATGAGGCTTCTAGCCAGAAAGAAAGGAAGATAAGGCAACAGTTTTTTAGCGTTTTTGATGTGGAAAAATAGCTGGCGCTTTCCGCTCTTGCCCTGGACGGCTCGGAGGTGAACTGACAAATCGTAAGAACATGCGTTTAAGAGATGTTACGCTGTCGTTGAACGGGGCAAGACGTAGTGAACTTTTTCGAAGTTATTTATATATGTGTTTTGACGGAAGTACGTCTTTAGATGTTTTCGACGGGTTTAGAATGTGGAATGGTTAATTTTCCTTTAAAAAATTGCTTTCAATAACTTTAGTAATTATTTATTCAATTAATATTTGCTTTAGTAAAGGAATATATGTAATTATATACAGGGTTGTACGAACAACACTATTAAATTTACATTTTTCACAATAAAATGTTACGTTCCTCTTATGGTTTCAAAGTTACAGTTTGTGTAATGCGAGGGCGACATGAAATGTTTCCGAAATCGACAAGAAAAATACGGTATTGATGTGGTTTTTTATTTTCATTTTTTGTTGTAGTCTCCTTGAAGATCAATATATTTTTCCAAACGGTACGCCAGTTTCTTCAAGCTGTCGGAAAAGTAGGATGTTTCGAGGTCTGCAAAATAGCCATCTATAGTGACCTCTTTATTTGAGGCAAATCTTTTTCCTCTCAGTGATTTTTTCATGTTTGGAAATAGAAAAAAGTCGCTGGGGGCTGGGTCCGGTGAATATGGAAAATGAGAGACTAATTCCTATACAACGATGCGGGATGAATGAGCCGGTGCATTGTCATCGTGGAAAAGCACTTTCTTCCACTACAAACGAGGCCATTTCTCCTTCAATAGTGCATCGAATCGATTAATAAATCTGTGCAGTATTGCCCCGTGATCGTCCTTCTCTTCTGCACATTGTCGATGAGGATCACACCTTGGGAATCTCAAAAAATGTTAGTCATGACCTTTCCGGCCAATTGAACGGACTTTGCTTTCCGATTCGCCCAGAAAAATTCACTGCTTCGACTGTTCCTTGGTCTCCGGTATGTAGCGGTGGATGCAGGTCTCATCTACGGTTACAAAACGCTTGAAGAAATCTATTGGATTACGTTGGATCCTGGCCAGACACTCCTCAGAAACGGTCACCCGATTTCGTTTTTCCTCCGGTGTGAACAAACGCGGTACCCATTGCGCCGAAAGCTTTTTCATAGCCAAAATTTCGTGTAAGATATAACCAATGCCTTCTTTTGAGATGCTTGTTGTCTTTCCTATCTCTTTCAGCTTCAATCGGCGATCGGTTGCTGTTGGGCGTCCAGTGCGTGGTTCGCCAGTAGTTCTTATACGGCAACGTTTGAGCTCGCTCACACAGAAGCTGAAGGTCGAAAATGATAGAGTATATCCGCCATGAACCTCTAGCAAAATATTTCAAACCTCCATGGCCGTTTTCTCAGCTATACAGAAGTGCTTTGTCACTTCACGAAATTCAATTTGATCCATTTTTGCGAAACCGCCTGATTTGCTACCCAAAATACACTCTTAAATAATAGCTATTGACAGTAGACGTCTGAAAATTTAACAGTTGCCATAAGAAAGGTCGCCTTTGCCCACCAATAAATTCACTTCAACCTTTGTGCGCCATCTCTTCGCGAGAGAGAAAAGAGATAGAGGGGGGGGGAGGGTAATGATACGACAGGTAACAATAACCCTTCCCTTAGTGCGTGTAGTAAGGTGTAAGTTAGTTCTTCTTCGCTTATGGAGGGGATGATGGTATAGGCATATATGGACGCAGTGAGGTAGGGCAATAATTAATTTATTAAGTAGAAAGCCGCATTTAACATTGCGTCCAGGGCAATCTACGTTCGCGAGGAGAAATATAGATATTAGTTTAGTGTCTCTTAGAAGCCGATTACTTGAGTATGAGGTTGCTTACCGCAGTACGCTATAGAAACCATTACCCTCGGAGAAATATTGACGGACGCGCTTAACATGGGCACGGGAAAATATCGTCAGACACTGGATGAAGGCGGTGTTTTCGGACTAATGGGGATAATGATCGAAAACACAGAAGCAGACTGTGTGCGTACTATTAGTTGGAAAATCACATTACAACATTGGATTGGTCCTCTAAGATGCTAATCCGATCGAAAATATATGAGTTATCATGAAGTATAAGCTCCGACGTGAGCGTATGTATAAAATAGAAGTCTTGCCCCGTAGCATAAAAAGATATGGCGTTCATTACCTACGTCTTACGCTGAAAATTTGGTAGAAAGCATAGAAAAACGTTGTCAAGCTATTGTGGATAATAATTGAGATTGGATCCTTTTTAATTTAGGGCGTATTAACTTTCAAGATGTTTATTTTAAAAATATAAATAGGGATTTTTCCATTAAAATTTGTTTGCATTTAGGCCCTGCGTTTCTTTTGTACAGACTGTATTTTTAGTTTTGCAGTCTATACGTCTATACGTAGAGTACAATTTAATTTAGCATTTTTAGGTTTGTTTACAAATACGGTTTCCTCCAATTGTTCGTTTTATTTCATTAGGAATTTTGAGACTTCGTTTGAATTATATGTTGGTTACCGCCGCTAGGGTTTGAAGATCACGCGAATTGTTAACTGCTAGCGCGCTCAGCAAAATGATTGGAGATAGCACTATCTTATTCATTTACCTTCTTTCCGTTTTCATTTTCAATTCTTTTTATGAATGAGGTTCTTATTAATGTAGTGCTTCTTCTCCTTTTTGTTTATTAACTAATAAACTTCCAAAACAAGCTTCAATAACATTGCCAGTTATTAATTCTTGACGTAATATTGTTGACGATGGATTCTTAGTCGCTAAGTCAGATAAAATACGAAAATCGAGGAAAAATAAATCGAGTTCGATCCCCATACACAAGTTTCACTAATAAAAAAATAGAGAAAATAAATACGTCAGACAAAAAATCATCAAATGTGTGACTTATCTGGCAAGTAACAGCCCTTCTCAGGGCTACCCTGAACACGGCAGTAGACGAACTGCCGAAACGTCGAATTATATAAGTTCAACAAACAATGGAAATATTTCAAACAACAACTCTAATTGTCATAGTTATTAATTGGTTGTTAATATTCTCCAGATTTCATTTTATCTTTTGAATCATAGGTTGGTAAATTCATTTCCGTGATAGGGAGAGTCTTATTCTCGTGGACTCCGGCACTCTTTTCGTGATCTTGTAAGCGACTGGTTTTCTCGTAAAATCCATCCATATTGGGATTGCAGATAGATTATGGATTTGAGTGGAAAGACGTAAATGCCGTGCCGAAGTTAGAATTGACTCTGGTTAAACCCGTACGTCTGAAAAACAGCGTTCTCACTGTAATCTTGGATGACAGACGAGGTGCTAATTCTTTTCTAATATCTTCTTCTTCGTTTCAGATTTTAGGCACTTTACCTATTACCATCTTTTAGTTGGTCTGCCTACACTTCTTCTTCCTAAACATCTATGAAATATCGCTCTGGCTGGCAACCTCGTCACTTGCATCCTTGTACCTATTTTTGTTTTCCTTTATTCTCTCATTTATGTCGAAGATGTTTAGTTCTGTTCTTATATTTATATATCTTATTCTATCAGACCTTGTGCAACCTTTCGCTCTTCTTAAAAATGTCATCTCTTGTGTCTGTATTCTGTTTTCTTCTTTTTTCGTTGTTGTCTATGTTTAACTGTAGTATAAGAGAGAGATTAAAGGCTGAAAATGTCGTCCTGGAAGGATATACGATGACGAGTAAACAGATTCTATAAAATCTTGGAAAGTGGCTTCTGAACATGATCAGCTCCACCAGTAACCCTGACCTCCACGTCTACGAAGGATGGGCCGCGTAATCCCTGGACAATACACTGCATGCAATGGGTGTATGTCACGTAGCTAATGGAAGCGAACAAAAGGCGAGTTTTCGGCGCCTTGAAACCAAATCATTTCGCTTAAGGGTGACAACCCCAACAGAAAAACCTGATTCTGACAGTTGGAGGGTTGAGCAGATGGCCAGTAACCAGCTCTCATAAATAATCTAAAATACTTGCAATACCCAAATTAACCTCGGAAGCAGGTCGGATATACAGGTGAATCATCCTTCTTATTCCCCCTCATTACGGTTTTGTTTTCTAGAGTGGATTTTTAATACTTATTTGGAGATTATTAAGTCGATTCTTTTGGTTTGGATATTAATAATTGTTGCCGAAGACTGATAATCTTATTTGAAATTAGACCATCTGGCGGATATAGACAATTGGTGTACGGAAAATTGGAATTTCACTAGACAAAGCCAGCTCGTCCTTCTGTAGTTTATCTATAGTTTAGAAAATAAGGAAACCAAAGCAGCCAAAACTTCAGAGAGGAGAATTACCCTCTACAGCGAGAATTCGACACCCAATATAAGTGACACAATCTATAATTTTTATTTGGGGCTTTTAAATCTGACCAGGTGAATTAAACTATACTACTTTTGAGTTAAATTGATGATAAATGAATAAATTTTGCCGAGTATATTAATTTTAAAGCAGTTATGTTATAATGTCTGTAAGGTAGTAGGGGAATAAATTCCCGGTTCAAAGAAAAGAAGCGTATCTTTCAGTAATCAGAATTGTAGGCAGTAACGTTGGTCATCGCGACCGGTGAAGGTTGTTACTGTCTTTAGTTGGCTCGATATCTTATAACCCTCTTAGTTTAACTAATTTAATTAGAATTAAGAAATTATAAAAACAATGCGAAGAATTTAGAATGTAACTGATACTGTAAGCATCACTACTATCAATTGAGCTTCAGATTATATTACGCTTCTTACTAATAAGAGTTTTATTTTCTGGCTAAACTTATTTTGTAAGATACGAGGGCAATCCCAAAAAAAAGGTCTCCTATTTTTTGGGGACGTAGAGATTTTTAATACGGTTGTTGGCAACACTGTTGTGAGTGGTGCCTTGTCCGCTACCACATAAGCAAGCAGGCGCTTCGCTCGGATGCTCAGTCTTGGCTTGGTAGGAAATGGAGTTCCCGATAAACCTTACCGCCAAGTGCGAAGTGCGCGCAGTTATTCGATTTTTGAACGCAAGAGGGGTTAAACCTGTTGAAATTCACCGCCTATTGACGGAAGTGTTTGGACAGTCGTGCATGGATGTCAAAAACGTTCGCAAGTGGTGTAGAGAGTTTACAGCCGGTTGTACTGAAATTCATGACGAAGAAAGGAACAGGAGGCCGTCAATTGCCGACAAGACAATCGCGAAAGTTGAAGAACTCATGCGTAAAGATCGGAGGATCACTCTGGATGCTCTCTGCATTTTGGTTCCTGAGGTTTCCAGAAGCACCATCCACAGGATTTTAACGGAAAAGTTGCAATATCGGAAGGTGTGTGCAAGATGGGTATGCTGACAGAAGACCACAAACGGCAACGGGTTGATTCTTCCCACGAATTTCTTCGTCGCTATGGAGACGAAAAGGACAACTTCTTGGACTCGATTGTCACGGGTGACAAAACCTGGGTATTCCACTTTACACCTTCGCCCAAGCCACGAATATTCAAGCAAACACAATCTGCCGGTAAAGTCATGGCAACTGTGTTTTGGGACAGGAAGGGGGTACTGTTGGTCGACTTTCTGCCTGCTGGGACAACAGTCAACGCTGACAGGTACTGTGCAACACTAAAGAAGGGCAATTCAGAACCGGAGAAGAGGGATGTTGAGCAAGGGTGTAAGCATTCTCCACGACAACGCCCGTCCTCACGTCGCCCGTCAAACCGTCGATCTCCTGCAAAATTTTGGTTGGAACGTCATCACACACCCACCTTACAGTCAGGACTTGGCACCCAGCGATTTCCACCTGTTCCGTAAGTTGAAGGAACATTTGTCTGGACGGCGGTTCTGCTCCGATGATGAGGTGAAAGATGAGGTTCAACGCTTCCTGAAGGGCATGGCGGCAAGCTGGTATGACATGGGCATCGTAAAACTGCCACAGCGTCTACAAAAATGCATCGACCGAAATGGCGATTATGTTGAAAAATAAAGCATTCTTCAATCTTTAAAGTGATGTAGCAATTATAGAAAATAAACGGTTCTTTGTATATCTAAAAATATAGGAGACCTTTTTTTTGGGATTGCGCTCGTACTAATCAAGTAGATATATTATATGTGGGATCGACGCTATGGAATACTTACTATAATGACATACTGGAAATACCTATACAGTCGGGAGTACATCTCATAGCGTATGCTAATGACCTTGGAGTGGTAGTTACTGGAAGGAATGTGGAAATCTGGAATGACGCCATGCTAAAGAAAAACCTTCGAGAGAAGTACTAGAGTGTCCAACGAAAGTGAGTATGCCACGTTAGAACGTCGGAGAATCTCACACTGCTGCACCATGGAACCAGGTGTAGCGTCATCTATCAAAGATTTCTCCCCCGGCAAAAAAATATACATTATATGAAAATTTCAAACCAGAGAAATTTATCCCCTTATTGCCAATAAATCTATATTATTATTTGAAACTTAGTTTACTCAAATCAGACATATTATCACGAGCGCTTAGGATACAAGTGACAGTGGGCAATCAACTACAAAACGACATAAGATCGATGGAGACGAATATATCCGAAGAGCAAAGAAAGTTTGTTTTCTTATTATTTGTCACACCAAAGATAGGTTTAGAATTGCTGGACACTTAAGTGCAACTTCTCTATTTTATGCTAGTACATTTAATCAATACTGCCTTTCCATTTTCACAATGGACAATTATATCTTATCCACACTTTGATGAACGGAAATTCTGTACTGAACTAAATGTAATTTATGAAACGGAAAATTTAAAATCAATCTCGGGTTTGCTTCCACTTTATGACATCATTTCAAAAAACAGTGAACTAATTGTGACTTTTGGTGAAACTTTAAAACCTTTAAGAATTATAATTATAATTTCGATGACATTAGCTGAAGTAGAACAATGTTTTTCTACTTTGAAAAGTATAAAAACATTCTTAAGAAACAGAATAACACAAAAAAAACTTTCTGCATTAGTGATGCTTTCTCAAGAAGAGGATTTTATCGAAAGTATTCTAGATTTTAATCAGAGTTATAGGTAAATTTGCTACTACTAAAGAACGGCGTACGGATTTTCTATTTTAATAAAATCAGGATTTCGGTGGGGTTTAAAACTCTTTCTTTCTACCCTAGCAAAAACAATTCTTAATAAAGTACATATAGTCACCTTCTGCGAAAGATATTAGCATTCACAAAATATTCAACCTCCACATTTTTAAGCACGAGCCGCCTTCAATGGCATTATTTGTACCATTTGTGATTCCATCTTTGACTAAACTTTCCTGTAGTTGTCCAAATGAACAGTGTAGGGATAATTTCTTCTAATCAATCAGGAAGCTATTGAAAGATTCTTCTACATTTTGACTATAGTGAAAAATAAATATCGGTTGATGTTTTTATTTTTTCGTTGAATACAATATTTTCCAAGTGCGGTTAGCACTTTATTGTGTTTCTTGCTTCTTCACTTCATCCAAGTGTTTCTAATTTGTCCTTTGCTTCTTTTGTTACTTACGAGAGAGTAACAATTTTCACTGTATCGGACTTATCTCTTTGTATTTCGATTTTGTTTTTGTCTATTTTGTTCAGTTTTGGTCCAAATATCCTTCAAACTGTAGCGACCTCGATTGCTTATAATATTGCCTCGTTTTTGTTTCACTAATATACTTTCTTCATCAGTTTACTTCATTAGCATTGCACACTATTGATTAACTACGGTGTATAACATTTTAGCTCTTTATCTGAGCAAATAACTGGTGATTCTTGAAGACGTTTTATTATCCTTTATTTCAGGGCAGTAGCTAGATATAGAGAGGTAAGTAGTTATATACGAAGGCCGGTACTAGGTTGTTTAAGAAGTACAACTCCCCAAACATTATGTCGGAGGCATGTAACTACAAGGCAACTACAGATCGACTTGACTAGAGTCAGAAATACTCGAATGAATACTCAAACCGTTCGTAATAGGTTGAGTTACAGTGGAGTAAAAGCCAGGGTGGCCGTTACGGCTTCTTGTCTTACTAGGAATCACCGAGTGGCCCGCTTAAGGTTTGCTAGGAAACATGTCAATTGGAAATTAATGACTGGATCAATACACTCTTCACAGATGAGTCAATATTTAGTCTCTACACTTCGGATAGATGTATACTAGTGTACAGGCAACACGGTGAGCGCTATTACCAGTGTAATATCGGATCTGCGTCTAAATTTGACGGTGGCTGTATTATGGTTTGGAGAGTCATCTCTTTAGCAGGCCGTGTTAGTATCAGTGAACAGAGGTACTGCTCCCATGTAATATTATGTATGCACTAGTAGTAGGCTACAAATTCTTATTAATGCACGATAATGCCCGGCTCCATGTAACGATAATCGTCCTAGAATATATTGATGAGGCTGGCATTACAGTTTTAGAAGGGCCTGCGGTGAGTCCACACGTGAATCCTATCGAGAATGTGTGGGACTAGCTTCTCAGGATGGTATGGACTAAACATGTTGCCCCAGTAGAACTACACGGATTAGAAGATGCACTGGGTGAGGAGTGGAAGAATTTAGACCAAGCTTATATACGGAGGTTAATTAAATCCATAATAATTAGAGTTGTTGTTGGGCTATTTCCATCGTTCGTTGAACTTGTATAGTCCGACGTTTCGGCAGCCTGTCTACTGTCGTGTTCAGAGGAGCCCTGAGAAGGGCTGTTGCTTGCCAGAGCAATCATGCTTCGATGATTTTTTGTCTGACGTATTTGTCTTCCTTATTTTTTATTAGCGAAAGTTGTCGTGACTGGGGATCGAGCCCGATTAGTTCTTCTCGATTTCTGAATTCCATCTGACTTTAACCACTAGGCTTAATTGAATCCATACCAAATCGAATGCGAGCGGTCATAAGAACTAGGGGTGGCAATATCGAGTACTAAGCTATTATGCTATAATTTTTTTCCAAAAATATAATTTCTTTTTGCTTAGTAAAAATTTCAAATATGAGATTCTATTTTCATTTGGCCCCTATATTATTTAAATAATCGTATCAATTGTTTCTTGGAGTAATTAGGATATATTTAGAAGTTCTATATTTTTTTGACGGAGATAATACGCTCCGTGAGAACTTGAGATGATTTCGTCTTTATATGCTAGTTAACCTAAAAATCTCTTCATATGGTGATAAGTTGACACTGCATAGATATCAAAATCTTTCGAGGATGGTCAGAACTATTCTGCAAGCTCAAGACCCATAAATTTCAAATATAAATCATAAATTCATTAGATCGTAGTTCGCTAGTTACAATTACACCACCGCCAACATCCCATCCCAAGATTACTAGCGCAGCTTATTGCTTTCGCGATCTACATCACCATCTCGTCGGGCGAATTCGCAATTTCCCATTATAATACCTGCACCGCACGACACAACGTTAGCTTTTGTTAATTAATTTAAACGTTAGCCAAGGTATTAAGGTGTGCATTACACGGACGAGTCGAAGTTGGAAACTCCTAGCTTCGCTAGACTCGCCCTGGTTTTCCTATCTCTGCCGGCAGACACGTTCCTGGGATTTAATTTCTCAGCACGGCGGTGGTCTCGTCATCGTCCAGACATTCGCCGGCATTTTCCACGGCTTCCAAGGCTTCTCCGAGTATTCGGAATTGTACCGACGCGATATCTGTGCACGTCCAGCAAATTGTCGGGCTTGTTTTTGTATGCATTACGCTGTGTACGAAACTAAATCCTCTTTATATGCGCCTAAGTACTATGTCTAAAATTATCTGTTCACTCTGTTCTTAATTGTATTATTATTGCAACTGCAAACATGTAGAATTAAATTAATAAATGTTTGGTAGAAGTGATTCAGTTTTATTTTATTATAAGCTGGTATTAGAATTAGTAAGTGACAAGTAAAGGGTGTTTTTATAGAGGTATAGAACTTTGAAATGGAATAAAACAAAGATGAATCTTTTAAATTGACATGAAATTTACTTTATTCGACAGATAATCTTCTGGCATTATAATTTAAATATGACTTCTGGTATATGGTATATACGGCTAGCTCGGACGTAGTCTAATTTGGAAGTCCAATTTTCGATGACTTTTTCCAACATTTGTGGCCGTATATCGGTAATAACGCGGTGAATGTTGTCCTCCAAGTGGTCAATCGTTTCGAGCTTCACATATCCCCACAGAAAATAGTCTAGCGGCGTTAAATCACACGATCATGGAGGCCAATTCACGGGTCCGAAACGTTTCCTTCAATAAATCAATTATGGCACGAGCTGTGTGATGTGTTGCGCCGTCTTGTTGAAACCACAGCTCCAGTACATCATGGTTGTTCAATTGATCAACGAAAAAGTCAGTAATCATAGCTTTATAGCGGTCGCCGTTGACTGTAACGTTCTGACCAGCATCGTCTTTAAGGAAGTACGAACCAATGATTCCCCCAGCCCATAAAGCACACCAAACAGTCAGTTTTTCTCGATGTTACGGTGTCTCAACATACGCTTGAGGATTACCATCACTCCAAATACGGCAGTTTTGTTTATTGACGTATCCATTCAAACAAAAGTAAGCTTCATCGCTAAACAAAATTCGCTTATGAGAATCGGGATCAACGGCAATCTTGTTTTGGGCCCATTCACCGAATCTACGCCTTGCTAGGTGATCGTGTGGCTTCAATTCTTGCACGAGTTGGATTTTGTAAGCACGTAAACCAAGATCTTCCCGCAAAATCTTCCACAAAGTGGATGGATACATATCCAATTCCTGTGCACGATGGCTGATAGACTGATTCGGGTCTGCCTTTACGATACGCTCTACAGCAGCAATGACTTCTTCTGTACGCACTGTACGACGTCTCTGTGGATGCGTATTATCATTTAGAGTAAACGTGGTGCGAAAACGTTCCGTAGTTTATCGAATTGATTGCTCTGATGGACGACTTTGTTGACCGTAAAATAAGACGTAGTGCGCGATACGTATTTCGAACAGAACCATGACTTTCAAAATAAATTTGCACAATTTGGAAGCGTTGTTCAGGCGTTAGTCTATTCATCTTGAAATGCCAAACCAAACTAAACATAAATCGCTTGACAGCTGACAAAATGGCCGCCAGTTAAAAAAGTGTTGCCAACTTAAAGTTTTACACCTGAATAAAAAAACATCCTTTACAAGAAAGTATGGTCTAATATTCGTTATGTTGTATGTCAGCGATTCTTAACCCTCTTAGCTCCGCGATCCTTGAAATAGTAAATATAAATGAAGTTAATATTTCGCATTCTCCCTCCTATGATTTTTTGTCGCTACAGGTGGCGACAGGTATGAACATATATGTATGTAGGAGAAAGACCACAATGTTACATTAATTGTGTGAAAGTTACATTAATTTAATACAACTGTCACAAATATACTGTGTAATTACTGAATAGTACGCGACTAGTCGGCTCGGCTGGTTGATGATGATTGTAATGCCCAGGTACATATAATTCTAAGTGAAATTCATTTTCAGACATTACTACCACCTGGCGTCATCTGCTTCAACAATGTATGATGTGAGCTATTTACAAGTTCCAATTTGTTGTGTATGTGCCCTTTGCAATTTGGTCTCCTATAATACTCACTATGAAAGCATGTTTGTACAAGCCTGTTGATGCGTTTCAAGAAGTCATTCTGTGACCAGTATAAAAGAGGCGTTTACCATTACACAACTTCAGTTAAGTTCCGAATGTGAAGCGTACGTCTGCTGCTTTTATTTTAGTGTGCGGTTTACCGTGAAACTAATTGGTTTTTTGATTCCTTATGCGAAATGGTTACATTTGTGAAGTAACGAAGTGAGCCATCTACATCCACTGAAGCGGTTAGTGAAAAGGTAAGTTGCACAATGACAGTTATTTAAATTATGGTTTCGCCTCATTGGATGGAAAGCCACAGTGCGTTGTTTGCTTTTAAAAGCACGAAGCCATCAAAATTATGTTGGGACTTGGAAGCTAAAGATCCAGCTTATAAAAGCAAACCCTTGCACTTTTTCGAAAAAAAAAGCTAGATACCTTGTCAAATCAACAAGGTTCTGTTTGTAAGCCAAGCCACCTTGATAAAAGTAGTTAAGATGTTCAAACTTGATACTATAGACAAACACCACATATTTCCTGCTGGAATTAATATGGTTAATGTTTTAATAGGCGTGGAAAAAAAAAGATCCGGTTTCTAATTGCACAATATAAAGATGAGTCCATGATATGACTCCCGATGTGCACGATCAGATAATTCAGCGAGTTCAAGTGAGTTTTTTCAGTTTGATGAATCAATAGATGTAGCAAACATGTTTCAGTTCTTATGTTTTGTGAGGTATGAATGCGGTATGGACACATCAATCAAAGACAATATGTTTTATATTGAGCTGCGGAAAACTATATTAACATAGATTGAACAAAATGTATTGCAGTATATAGCGATGGAGCAAAGGTGATAACAGGAGAGTCTGCAGCTCTCACATTATTTTTTTACATGTGTACTTATTGTAAGTAAAAAATGTTTATAATAAATAATTTTTGACATAAAATTATTGTTTAATATTACTGCAACCCCAGCTTGCGAAACGTTGCTCCATGTGTTGTGTAAGAAAAGGAAACTCAAATAAAATCCCAATCAGACAAAATCTATGTCTGTGATTTAAAAAACAGAACAACAGGTTATGGGCCTGGGCATTGCTATCAACGAGTAAGTGATAAACAAGGAAAAGCCAATAGAACATGTAATAGATTTGCACATTAAAAGAAAAAAAAATTTCGGTATAAACAAGTACACACGCAATATTAAACCGTTTGATGGTAAGGACTTTCTTAGTTTGAAATATCGTGTTAAATTACCACTAATGGAAAATGCTGTTCTAAATGTAGTTGAAAAAGATATGGGTGACTCGTATAATACAGAGGAAATGAAGAAAGAATTTAGAATAAGGCATGTGCAGGCGTGGTCAATAGTACAGTATACAACCGATAAATAGCTGGACATAATTAAATACAAAGAAAATGCTCATGACACTACATTGGAGAACTGTTATAAAAAAGGGTTTGGCCATGTAACTGTACTTAAGAAAGAAGTTAAATTCCATGAAACTTACTAAAGATGGAGACCTAGATGATTTTTAAAAAAAAATATGGGATAGTTTCATAACTTGGTGGTGGAGGTGCTGAAGCAGAAGTAGAGGAAGAAGATATCATATCTAGTTTGTTGATGGCCCTTCCGTAGTTATGTGATATTATAGCATTGGAGAACTTGTCAGAACGTGAACTAACATTATATGTTGTAAAACTGAAACTCAAAGCAGAAAATGAGCAGAGGAAAGTACTTGTGGAGGCGCCGAAGAGAGAGACCTACCGCTTTTAGTACGAAGAAATCAATTATGTGTTGCGGATGTGGTGGAAACGGTCATATGAAGTGGAGATGTATCAATTGCGAATGGAGGTGATGGAACAGTAAAGCCCACCAAATCACATTGAAGACAAAACATACGATGAAGAACATGGGACCAAGAAAGTAAGGTCAGCGCTGCTGAATATGCTGTAGAAAAAGCAGAAGATATATGTTTTATGAAAAGTAGAATTGAGGACGTAAGAATACAAAACAATAGTGAGAAATTAAGATTTTCTATAGACTCTGGTTTGACTGATCATTGGAAACGTATTGGCAATAATTGAACTAGGTAACAAAATAACAGTATACAATTCAAAATATTTTATATGTACCTAATTTAAGGAAAAATCTGTTATCTATTAAGAAATCAGAGTCATCAAACGTAAAAATAATCATAACCGGATTTTTTGAACAGCTAAATTTAAAATTTTCATCTACTGAATTTACTCATGAAAATGTTAGTTATAACAAGTAGGAGTAAGCTAGAAATATTACTCATAAAAATATGAGTAATATTTCTAGTCAGCGTGTACTGTTGGTCCCGAAAGGGACCGTTTTGACTAGGTCAACGTATCGACAAGATCTCACTCATCTCTCTTCTCTCTTATTCTTGACACTCTCGTTCGTCTAGCCATCGGGGATGTACTGGTCAGTTAATCTGCGATCGCTCAGTTGAACTTTGTCTGATTGACAGCTATAGAAGGGTCGCCAAGTAGCTACCTGTACTTGAAGATGGTTAATTTGCTTGGTATTACCAACGTTAAATTTTAATTTTACTAATTTGTGAAATTAAAAAATTGACGGTTCCGGTAGGAAGGAGCAATCTACATCTTCTGTTCGCTAGACAACCGCGTTTTTCATTTACGTGTTTCTACAAGTTTCAATAGAACGATGACCTGACATTATTGAATGTAGGTGTCGTAAATGTTCTTCTTTGAGAAGGACGCAGTTGGAATACCAGCAAATACTAAATGTTTTTGCTTATTCGGCTAATATAAGACCACTACACAAATATTAGCAGTTAGGATAGAGCATTGCAACCGAGAGAGTATTTCATAAATTTATTTTAATATTTCTAACATTTTTTAAAGAAAATAGAAATAAAAGAACTGAAGCTTAAAATTGAAATTGAAATTAAATAGTCGACATATAACTTTCCAATCGCCGATACGGTTTGCTTAATAACAACACTCATAGGAGGCGTTAGCTAACAGCCCAACTTCCAACTGTTAATTGCAACCAAAGCGAGCAGTTGGCTAACGCATTAGCAAGTTTAATATTAATCCTCTGTCGCGTAGAGACGGAGTACGAAAGCAGAAAGGGGACAGAACGCTGCGTTCCTGATTAATTGAAATATGTACGAAGTGTGAGGCGGAGGATTGAAAGCAGGGGAAGGCACCAATGCTATACGCTGTTAACTGTTTCGGATGTATATATGTTACGTCTGTGTTTACATATATATATTTGAATACTTATTGCTCTCATTTAAAATAGTCGCGAGTCATCTAGAAGTTTACGTGAATTTTGGAGTAACTTTGGAGATTGCAAACGGTTTGTTTGTGAAATGCGCAGTGATTAAAGTTGCGAGTTTCGGTGAGGATGGAGGAAATAATGTATGCTCTAATATATAGTGTACACACACTGAGCTCATAAAATATAAATTCAGTATGCTGCGATATAGGGATTTTTAAAAATATGCGAATGAAGGTAACTTTGACGGTTAAAAACTTATTATAAAGTGGCGAGTGGCAGTACTGGCGCGTGTGTCACTCAAAAGTCATTGCATTTGCGACAATATTGGAGATAATTATTTAAAACGAAGCATGTTCTAACTGTTTATGAATTATACATTCTTCAATATAGATGCCAAGTTATGTCAGTAAACTAGTGCAATCTAGAATACCACTATTCACAACAACAGTCTTAGGCAACAATAAGAGAATTCATAATTGTACAAAATGTAGGTTAGATAAACATAATGGTGTCATGAATAAATACTTTGTCAAATGGATCTTTAGACGCACGTCATTGTTTGGTGGCATAAGCAAAGATCGTTGGTTAATCTAACTATCTTTATTTAATATCGATATCGAATATTAATAATATAATCTCAGTAAACCTGTGCATCTAATTGCGTCCATTGGGTACGCGAGCTTTGTGCGAAAGGGATTAGTCTGGTATATGACAATAAAGAAGAAAATAGTTGAAACTATCATAATCACGACCTGTAGCACGTCCTTAATCCGTAAACCTATAACTTATCGGAAACAGCATTATAACTATTTAAAATATTTATGATGCAATTACATTTATGTAATCTATATTTCGTAACTATATGCGATATTCATTATATTGCAGCAATTTTTGTGTATAGCGTAATTATGTGAAGAGATGGTTGTGTTTGTGTTAGAATTATTAGAAAACGGGATGCATACAAGGCGGCGCGAAAATTACTATCTCGATCACTATTACAAAATATCTATTTTTTAGCAGTAAAATTGCTGGAGTTTTAGTGGTGAGAAAATTACCATTTCGATCGACATTTCAAAATAACTATTTTTTCGCAATAGGCTGCTGCAGTTTTATTGTTGAAGAGCCGCCATTTTCAAGTGCGCGATTTAATATTTTACTTAGATTCAGTTTGAATCGTCAGATTATATCCTTCAAATTTATTAATAGGGCACGGACGGACGGCTGGCTGTCTCTATCGACTATGAATCATTGGTATCGGTAGGCTGCAATCGTTTAGTTTGTATCGGTAAGTACTACTAGGCTAGCAAAATATGATTTTTCAGTGCCGTAGATGCTTATTACATTTACCGTACGTGAAACATGAGGTTGCACTTTACTTGATCAAATGAAAGTAATACGAGGGCCATTCGGAAAGTAATTCTTCTATAGACATTTTTATTAGATATAATAAAACTAAACTGTATTTTACAAGCTGCTTTTCTACGTAATCACCATTCAAATTTAGACACTTGTACCGTTTTATCGGCTTTTCCATACCTTCTGCCTACTTAGTTGCTGCCAAGTTGTTGAACCATTGATTAACGTCTTCTTTAAGTTCATCATCACTTCCGTAGCGTTGTCCACTCAAGAAATCTTTCCATTTGAGGAATAAATGAAAATTACTTGGGGCTAAGTTCTGGACTGTATAGCGAATGTTGAAAAACTTCCCACCGAAACTGCTGAAGCAAGTGCTGTGTCACTCGCCGCATGCGTACGTGTAATAGTGTGAAGGAGGATGACTCCACTGCTAAGCATTCTGCGCCGCTTGTTTTGAAAATCGCAGCGAAATCGTGTGACAGTAGGCCGCTGCATTTATTGTCTCACCTTGTGTGAACAGGACACCTTTGCGATCCCAAAACACCGTAGCCATAAATTTTCTGGTGTTCAAAATTTGTTTTGCTTTTTTCGGTTCCGTTGGGGATTACGGGTGATACCATTGCATTGGTTAGTGCTTTGTTTCAGATGTGATATTTGATATGCAAGTCTCATCGCCAATGACAATGTGGTCCAAAACTTCATCACTAGAGACAGGGTTATATGCAAGGTGCATATATTTTGTTTTTTGCATATCTTTAATTATAGTCTATATGTAGACGTATTACACTAATTGAAGTTAATTGGCGCTAATTAGTGGTTGCATATATTGCATATTTAGGCATTTCTATGCATATTTTTACAAAAGTTGCATATATTGCATATTTAGGTTTTTTCTTATCCTTTCTATTAGTAAAAACTTTTAGTAATTCCAAATGTAGATCGACAACGGACAATTCTCAGAACGATAAATCTTTTACATTGGTTTCTTCTTACTTTTTTCCAAGAGCTACACTTGTTTAATTTCTCCTAGCAGAAGAGATGTGGTAAATACGTCTTATTAGTGTTAATTCCCAAGTAAACTATTCATTGATTGAATATCTTTGAGCGAAACAGCATGTAATTGTGTTACTTCTTTAGATACTGTGCACACATGAGTATAGCGTACAAAAACATGAGTATAGCGTACAAAATTTCCTTATGGATTAAGCCGTATCCTGAACTGGTAAAGGATGGCTACAAAATATTTTGTCGAGCCTGCAGTAAATTGGTAAGTTTAATTTTACTAAAAGCTTTACAATTGTTTTTAAATTCCTTAAGGTTTTGTATAACATGACAATTGTTGTTGTAGGTGTCTTGTAAGAGAAAATACCTGATTGATCAACACGCTAAAACTCCATCACATATTGGAAAATGTGAAAAATTAAGGCGATCCGTATGTGTGCAGCAATCTATATATCAAAGTGCAGCACCAACTTCACGAAACTCAGAACAAGAAGAATATAATACGGATCTATGTATGTATGGGTATTTGAAATTGAAGAAAGTTAAGAAAATGTTGGAAGGTGAAACAATAAACGATTTCGACTGATTTTAGTTTAGAATGTATTGCGAAGTTAAAAAATGCACTAATTACATCTGTGGATGTTGAAAGAAGCTTTTCTATTTCGAAACATATGTAGTTTGATAGAAGACAAAACTTTCTATTACACAATTTTGAAAAACATTTAATTGTAAATTAGTTTAGAAATATTTATAAATATAAAAATTTGAGCAATAAAGTTAATGTTTAAATTTCGGCTCTTATTAATTTTTTTGCATATATGCCCCAGGTTTATGCATATTTTCTCAAAAATCGATGTATATATATGCGCATATATTCCAGTTTCTCTATTCATCACCATCCTTTTCATAGCAATTGAGAAATGTCAATGCAGTTGCCGTTCTTTTGGTTTTGTGTTCGTCAAAATTCAAGGAAACCCCAGGCACACACTTTGTTATAGCGCAGATCTGCATTAACAATTCCGTACAACACAGTTCTTGAAATTTCTGGGAAGAATGAATGCCTATTTTCTTGGATATTTGTTTCAATCGTAGTTTTGAGTCTGTGAGGCCACTGAAGCCCGGGCTGAGCGATTTTCATTGTGAATATTCTTCCGTCCGCCATTAAGCATGATACACCACTTCTGAATTGACACTCCGTTCATCACGTTACAGTAAACCTCAGTTATCTGTCTATAAATTTCGGTGGGTCGGACTTTTTGCGCGTTTAAGAAGCAGATAATACTACGCACCTTATACTTGGTGGGATTGTCAATTTTGTAAGATACTTTAAAGTCGCACAGCTAAGCAGTAATCAACCGTATGGGATTGCAGTTACTGTCAAAGTAGAGCGGATGAGTACCAAGTTCAGCGGTGGGTCGGCGATGTGAAAACAAAACGTTCTTTATTTTCCGAGTGGTCCTTGTACAAATGTGAGTTACTTTAGGCATGATTTATTCACATTAATTACTAGCACATATTCTAAATCTTCTTGTCTGAAACGGGCACATACTAATGTGTGCTCATTCAATATAAAGTATTTGTTTCACAGAATGGAAACTAGCACAAAATATTAAATAAAGGTGATTTATGTTGGCAATGATAGGCTGTACGTAGTAACCACATCTTATTAGGGCTACAGTTTTCCCATTCGATCGGTTACCTGTGGGATAAACCGCAGAAATAACAACGTCAAATCTGTCTACCGACCCACGGGTCAACTCCTAGGCAAATTGCGGTCAACTAAGGACCGCAGATATTCGCTTTCATCAGCAGGCGTATATCGCATCCCATGTAGTTGCGGCAGTGTCTGGATAAGCGTCACTGAACCTTTCAACTTGGATAACTGAATACGAAAGACGTTGCAGGCTGGGTTATTTTAACAAATCTGCAACTGCGGAACATTCCCTACTGCCGCAAGAACACATTATAAATTTCTTGGGTACACAAATTATCGATTCCACACCACACTACTACACACGACTATACCGAGAAGCTAAGATAAAGATAGATTTTCCCTACAATAATATTTAAGTACTGTGGTTAGTGAATCCTCACGGTTATTCGCATTTCTAGTTGGAATTGCCATGTCACCATAGAACATTCTATCATTTTCAATTGCTAAAATTTAAGACGGTTAAAGAAAATTTGCTTTTCATTTTCTTATTTGACGAAAAATTTCATAATCTTCAAAATGTGTTGACGTGTATCCGAAAGATTTCTTTT
Organism: Trypoxylus dichotomus; assembly: GCA_023509865.1. Lineage (NCBI taxonomy): Eukaryota > Metazoa > Arthropoda > Insecta > Coleoptera > Scarabaeidae > Trypoxylus > Trypoxylus dichotomus. The sequence continues at coordinate 30,384,792 of CM042081.1, forward strand.
AGACGTTACTGCGTCAACATTTCGTTTTTAATTAAAAACAGGAACCGTAAATAAACGCAAAAGGGGACCTTTCGTGCAATGTAAATCAAACAAAAATAAGTTTGCTCAGGTTACGTAAATAATAAAAAATTCTCATTAAGGTACAAATTAATATACGTGCATAGCTTAGGGGAGGCAAAATAACAGAAAAAGTAAACAAGAATTTTGTGCGTGGAGATGGATGGATAAGAATGTTACGCGAGCTTGACAAATATTATCTAATACCAATTACTATACGGACTCACGAATACTGCGACACGAGGTGAGAATTCAGAAGGAAGTCGAAATGAGGAAAAGTGATGAGTATCTGAAGAAACTAGTCTGGCAATTTTACTAAATCTTATTAGTAATGAATAATCTTAGTAAAATATTATAAGTGTTTGAGAATCACTGAAGGCCGAAGACATACCCTTTGTCTTTTACAATTATAAGAAGTTATTGCAAAAATCTAAAGATCCTAAAGAACAAATGTTACCTGACGGTTCTATACTAGGAATTAATAACTCTTCTCTTCAAGGGAAATTACTTGGAGCTGGAGAAATGAATTTGCAAAGGAACAACTAATTACTGCAAAGCAGCACGATATTTCTAAAAAAGCGAGCGAGTGACTCACAAGAATAAAGGGTTAATAACATTGATAAGCGGAATATAGGCAATAAAAAAACTTAAAAAGAACGTAAAAGAAAGTGATAGATGTCAGAAGAAAGGTATGGAAATCAAGTAATTTCACATTAAACCTTACGACTTAAGTTGTAAATATAAAGATCAGGAGTATAGACTATACATCTTTTTAAATTAAATTTAATCAAGGGAACCTATAGTATCAAACAAGTTTAAGTTATAAGTTGATTTATAAAGGCACAGAAATTTATTGGAATTTGGAACATTTAACGGGAATTTTTTTTTTCATGGGCGGGGCTTTAACCCCGAAGAGCAACTCGGCCAGTACCTCGCCTATTGTGCTCACATGTGATTTTAGCTCACTCGACCGGGTTGTACTTCAGCAACAAAGTCCATAATCCGCTCGAGCGGTAATTTTCCTAACTTGGGTCCGTCAAGCTGAGCTCCCCAACGTGAACCTGTCTTTCCCTGCAGACTGCAGGGCAGTCGACAAGAAGGTGCACATGAGATTCCTCTGCTCTCCCGCACTTTCTACATGAAGGAGAGTTTACTAGACCCATGCGATGCATGTGTTTATTCAGTGCGCAGTGCCCAGTTAAGATCGCTGTGAGTGCTCTCAGTTTGGTCCTGCTCATTAGGATTGCCTTACGCAGTCTTCCCTCACCTGGATAAATCCTGAGAGATTTACAGTGTATTAAACCGTCTACACCGTTCCAATAGGACCGATGAATGGCGGCGAGCTCGGACTTAACGTAGGTTTTAATACTGCCATAGGTACTCCCACACGTCGGTTTAGGACCTGAGAATGGTCGTTCACTGGCATCTTTTGCTAGCAAGTCAGCTATTTCGTTCCCTTTGATCCCCGAGTGGCTTGGCATTCATTTCAGCGAACGCTGCAATATTCCGTCAGTTGTTGCAGCCTTCTATTGCACCCCAATACCACTTCGGAGTCAAACTTGACAGCTTGTAGCGCCCTAAGAGCAGCTTGGCTGTTCGATACGATTTCCACCGCTTCCAGGTCATGTGCGTAGCCCAGAGAGTTCTCTGCACATATCTGGATGGCAATTACTTCTGCTTGAAAGATGGAGCAGGAGATCCCTAGACTGATAGCCTGGCCATCCGGTTCTCCTTCTTTCCAAATTCCAATACGTGTGCCATTCGAGGTTTTCGAGGCGTCCGCAAACCAGCGGGAAATCCCCCGTCTCGATTTGCTTGCACATTGCTTCGCCGTTGGGAATTATTACATTGTATCTCCCAGCAAAGCTATACACGGGCCGAATTTTGTCGGTCCTCATTGATAGCGGTGCTGTCTGTTCAATGTAGTTCAAGATGCTGGTGTGGTCTCCGAACTTGCCAGAGAATACCTTCCACCCATTACATTTGACTCTGTAGGTTGCTAAGGTTGCTTCTGACCTCAGCACCAAGGGAAATTTAGTATTCAATTAAAAGAGAAGAGCTATCCGATTGTTTGTCCTCCCAGAAGCGCCCCACTCAAACATAAGTTAAAAGCGAAAAGTGGATGCGCTTTCTGATTGAATCAGTAATCCTGTATTCGTCGAAATACCTGAATATCACTCACAAGGAGACCTCTCCAGGTGTCAAGTTCAGAATCAAATGAAACTTGGTAGAAATGTACCAGATGTATGTATAAATTTTTTTCCGGTTTTTTACTAAAAAGAAACATGTAACACGTTCAAGAAAAGTTAATTTCTTTATTCAAAATATTGGCCATCAGCTTATACACATTTCACCCATCTTTCAGGTAATTTATGGATACCACGCCAGAAAACTGCTTGCCTTTTTCGGCAAACAATTCGTCGAGCTATTTTCTAACTTCCTCAAAATTGCTGAAGTGTTGGTCTGCGAACGCGTACCCCATTGATACGAAGAGGTGATAGTCAAAAGGCGCCAGGTTGATTTCAAGGCGTCTTTCACTGGTTTTTCTGCGTGAGACGGTGCATTGTCGTATAATAAAATCACTTTGCCATGTCTTCTGGTCCATTCCGGTCGTCTTTCGATTAATGCATGGTTTGAATTAATCATTTGTTGGCGATAGCTCTGTGTATTAATGGTTTCGCCGGGCTTCGAGAGTTCATAATATGCAATACCATCCTGGTCCCAACAGACACAGAGCATGGTCCTCTCGCCGAAGCGATTTGGCCTTGGTGTTGAAGGACCGGCTTCGCCAGGTGAAAGCCACGATTTTTTCTCTTCGGGTTTTCAAAATAAATTCATTTTTTCGTCACCCGTCACAATTCGATACAAAAATGATTGCCTTGCGTGGCGTTGAAGCAGCATTTTAGAGGTGACTGCGAATTTCCATTTGACGTTCATTCAAATCATCTGGGACCCATTTACCGAGTTTATTGATCTTCCTCATTGCTCGTAAACATCTGCTGATTGTTATTTGTAACACATGTAATGCTTCTGCTAATTGCCGTCGAGTCTGAGTAAGGTCATCATCCAATAACTCCTGCAATTATTCGTCTTCGCATTTTTGTGGTCTACCAAAGCATCTTTCACATTGAAATCACCACTTTTAAAATGCTAATCGATGGCGCGTGTGCACCATATGTTTCTACCAGCAAACGATGATTTTCAACAGCCTTTTCCTTTTGATTAAGTAAGAAAAATAATGCGTACCGCAAACGTTCCTTTTCAGGCGCAAAACTCAACATGATCACTGAACGACAAAGCAAAAGACGGTATTTTTTGGCGGATTCAACTTGTGTGTGTTTGTGGTTTAAGTGTCAGACGAACAAAATGACGTGTGTATCAAATTAATGCTCTGCGTGCTTTTCTCTGGCGCCATCTCTTAGTTAAATCGGAAAAAAAACTTATGCATACACCTGGTAGAGAAGGTTCAAATATGCAAGGCAGTCTTTTTTCTATCGGCGGAAATTCTCTTAGGAGGAGGGTCAAACCCCTTTCGAAAATTCATTAATCTTTAGTTTCTTGCGTGTAATAAACGGTAAGAGTTAGAGATGATGTTTAAAAGTAAGAGTTATTTGATATCAGAAATTCCTTCATAACACGTTACCGCGAAATATACAGAGTGTACTTGAGCGCACCACTTGTGTGATAGGCATATTGCATGTACATATGTATATGGAAAAGAGTTTTAGATAAAAGTTGTTTGCTGTTTGTGTTTTGCATAAATCTGCTTAATATCATATAAACATCAGCAGCTATACAAAGTGTATCTGACTCGACAAACACATCTATTACAATGTTGATTCAAATAACCTAAAGGTGTTAATTGCAAGAAACAACTGGGAGGTATGCACGGTATTGACTTAAGCGCAATATTTCAACTATAGTCGTATTTGTAATAATATACGGGAATATTCTAACTAAATATTGCTTATCCCTTAAATCTAACTGAGTTATATCTCTTTGCTCGATGTTCTAGAGCTAGGTAATACATGTTCCTTTAAATTTTAATCACCACTTTGATTGATTGTAATCAAGATACTCTAATACGACTTTCCCTAGAAAAGTGTTGAAAATATGGATTTCAATTAATTAAACATTATTACATCACACAGGTGTTGCGTGTGTAGAACACACTGTATATTCAGCAGCACTGTCTTATGAAGGAGCCTCCGATATCAACTAACTCTTACTTTTAAACATCACCTCTAACTCGTACCATTCTAGAATTATATCGAAAAAATTGAAAATTAATCAATTTTTGAAGGGGTTTCACCCCTTCAAAGTGAATTTCCACCAATAAACCAAATCATCTTGCATACGTCATTTTTGCCAGGTTTTATTCAATTCCGAGTTTGACAACTGGAGAAATTTCTTTGTAGGTAAAACATATAAAACTAAATATACGAAAACGGGAAAAATGCGGTGCAGAGTTTTGTAGCTGGAGTTTTTCACCTCCTACATTCTATACTTTTGCGATGTATGGTTTTAGGCACATTCTATTTTCAAACTTGTGTTGTTTCGGTTTGTACATCTAAGGTAATGACGTATTTACAATTTGGATATTTCGATAATGCAATTGTAAACCGAGATCGGCTGCTCATTACTAGTCTCAGCAAAGACGGGAAAGTTTCATTGCCGTGCGGAGAACAGCGTAGGGTGAAGCTCGCGGTACGGAGAATCGAGTACCCGTATTAAAGCACGCTTGCTCGGTTGAATAATGGTCGTTGCGAGTGCTTGTCACACAAGTACTTAGAAAATGTCTCATTTAGGTATGTTTCCGAAACGGCGTATTTCGAGTAAACTAGAAAACATAATTGCGAGTATACCAGAGCATACGAAGGCATAAAATTAAATGTATAAAGTGCGACAACTATTTGACGTGTACCAGCAGATAAGTATGATGGTATTATTATTACATTATTATTTATATGGTTCCATTCTCTTCTTTCGTTTCATATGTAGGGTTCGCCAAATCTTTGGCGCGTCAGATCCGGACTCGCCCGCATGCATAACTCATACGAGAATTGACCGAGTTCTTTGAAGCAATCTGTACCCGTTTCCCTGGTGTGCATGTACGTATGGTACATCGTATTATGCGTTATAGAGTATTTATACTTCATTAAACGGAAGAACATTTTAACAATTTATCTGTATATATTTCATGAAGAATAGTATTGTGCGAGTTAGCCAAATCTTCGGAGCGCCAGATCCCTGTCCAGATCGAAGCGGAAACCTATCGCGCTCTCCACGTGACTCGATCGCCTCTGTTTCACAACGATAGAAACCGTACATCGTATTACGTGTAACAATAATTAATGAAGCATATCGAAGGAAGAAGCGACCACTGGCTGCCCAAATAAACAAGTTTTAATCGAAAATCCTGATTTGATGATTGTAGCATATGGTGTAATGTTTCCGAAATCCCTTTGATGTTCTGGTCTAAAAGCGATTGCGAGAAACATGTACGTAATGCAACTCAGACAAATGAAAAAAACAGCATGGAAAAAATTATGTTAGATTTACTTTTGATGTTTCTTGCTTGTGCTTCACCTCTTAACTTTCCCGGTAAATAACAGTTCCAACATCAAGTGGAAGTTACTGTCGCGGACGACGAAGCTCAGGTTAATAAGGAGAAATTGAAATTATTTCAAGATCCTTTCGTTGAAAGGGATTTAAAAAGTGTTTACGATAATTACATAGGATTAGTGGTTGTAATGGAGAAATTGTAAAATACAGGGTTGTCGCTAGTGGAGTCGGTGTAAATAAAATAGTGGACGAAGTGAGTATATTACTGTGATTAAGTTTACCATTGAAGAAGAAGTGAACAATCGCCTTCCGTTTCTAGATACTCTAGTCATACGCAATAATAATAAATTAGAAATAGACATCTACAGAAAAGAAACTAATTCCAACAGATTCATCACGTTTGATTCGCACCATTGCGAACAACAAAAAATGTCCGCGATTAGTTTTCTGGTCAATAGACTCGTAAGATTTCCGCTAAACAAGAGCAGGTATGACAAAGAATTAAAATATATCAAAGATGTAGCGAGGTACAATGGTTTCTCTTCTATGGATGTCGACCGTATTTTAAGGAAGGTCCAATACAAACAACACATCAGAAATTCCACGACTTTGACATCAACAAACACCGGTAACAAGAAATTTATAACTCTTCCTTTTCACCCAACAGTAAAAGGGTTAAGTAAAATTTTCCGACAACTAAACATGAACGTGTCTTTTGTGTCAAAAAACAACTTAAAGAATCTCTTAGGGAATCCCAAAGATAAACCGGAGATGATAAAAAGTCTGGAATATACCAAATCGCATGCAATGATTGTGAGAAAGTTTATATTGGACAAACAAAAGGAGTATGGAAACGAGGTTCAAAGAACATATTAGACACTATCGTTTCGACAAACCTGAACTATCAAGCGTAGCAGAGCATATGGTAAAATCCGGACATAAGATTGATTTAAAAATCTGACACTACTTAAAAACGTGAACTGGTATAGAGAATTAGACGCGTACGAAACGGTATATATGAAAAAGAACGGAAACTTATTGAACAGAGAACCACCCCCAATTGCACACTCGAGTTTGATGGATTTATTACCATAGACCCTGTTAAATGATACGGTTCGCTTTAGGTCCATCCTTCCCCGTAAAAGGCATGAGGCCACCTAGTAGATTGTAAATAGTCATATGGTTAGAAATTTTAGAGCCTGCGTAGAAAATAATTTGCATGTGTGATACAGTTTTTACTTTTAGTCGGTAACACGGTTGACAATGGGAGCCCACGTGCTCCCGAAACGCTGCGTTCCGCATAATTAATTTATTTGTGTGAGTGGAGTTTACTGCTATACCTGTGAATATTACTGTACGCTATAGCAGACGACAAAAACAAGCACGTTATAGAAGATTTAGAAAGTATTTTGAATAAAGATTCCAATTTTATAACATTAAGGCCCGGTTTATTCACATTCTCGTAAAGTTGCAAGTAGCGCAGTCTAACGGATAAACACAAACATGTGTTTATTCACCTTCTGACAGATAAAAAGCTGTTGGTAAATTGCTTATCAGAGGGATAAATTTACCTGTTCTTAAATCCTCCCGATAAATGTATATCTGTCGGATATTATAACCTCACTTTATTTCGTGCTTTGTTTTCATATAGAAATATACAGAATGAAGATGGAACTTCTTGAAGATTTTGGAGATGTTTTTATCATTTTATTCTCAGTCCAAAATGAAATTCGAATTAGAAGTATATACAAAACAAATAACCATTGAAACAAAATTACAATTTCTTGTATTCCTTTTTCAAGATTATTATTTTTAGTTCATGTTCTTTCTCCAAATATTCCAACTGTCGCCCCTTAATTTTAATTTCTAAATCTTTGTCTTGAGATTCTTTTTCAGCAATTATTAATTGCTTTTTAAAAGATCTGATAGATGCATCACCAAGCATCACAAATTTAATATTAATTTGTTCTTTAGGTTCTTCTGTCGGTAATTTTTTGTAAACTTAAATTTTTCGGTATCCAATTATTCTATTTCATAATTTGCAAAATTAGTTGGTCGATCTTTTTCTTTTATTATGACATTTTCTATACTTCATTCACGTTAAGCATGCAGTAGGTAGCGCCACGATCGGTGGCTGTATTACACTGGTGAAATTTAACCGTTGGAACTGTCAAATGACAAAATCGTAAACATCTAAGTTTGGTTATTGAAATCTTGTATAATAAATAGGAAGTTTTTCATATTTTATGTGCAACATTATGGTTATATTACCTGGTAAATACCATAAGAATAAAGTGAAAGTAACATCAATTGAAATATAAATGTATCCTTCGGTTGTTTCATTTACCGAAATACTTGGAGCTTATTTAATTAAGTTTAAAAGTAAATGAGAATGCATTTGAAGACAACATAAATGTCATATGACAAGCTTTAAAATGATAATATTGCCACGTATAAACTTGAAGCAAAAATATATCTTTGACATGAGTGGTTATATACATACTGTTATACTGTCATTTGTTAAGAAGTAAATCTCTCCGTTGGTAATCTCCATCAATTTTAAAAGAGAAAGTTTCAATGGTATGTTTGAAACTAAGCAATTCAATATATACAAAATAAAGGCAAACAAGGAGGAATGTTGCTGATTATGAACAATACATCATGGACTCAACGGGACTGTATCCAAGTCCATCGAATGGCTTCAAAGTATATGCCAACACACAACATCCTTAAATCTTGCATAGAATTTGGTTATTATCAATGGTGAAGTTGAGCTGCTTAGTGAAAAAGAAAACAGCAGTGCAAATATCTTTGTCTACTGTAGCGCGACTGCGGTAAAACCAATGTACATTTTCAACGACAGTACAATCAATAAATAATTGCATGCATATTAATGACTACAATAAAATATTAAATATATTAGTTAATTATAAAAATCTCTTAACTGCACATATTACAAATTTATATAGTTGTCTTCTCTTTATATCTGCAATAAATTTAATAAAAAAGATTTCTTTACTGTTAGCATTTTATTTATAAAATAACAAATGAAATAAACATATGAATTTGATTTATAAACAAATAATTTCAATTTATTTAATTTTCTAATGCTAGTTAAATACCGACGTCTCCATAGCACAATATCTTGTTGTTACATTAACACACTGTTTCGATTCCTTTTTAACCACTCAAATCTAACAGGGCAAATTGTCATATACAGTAATAACCTGCAAAGGATTAATAAGTTGGTTTAAATCGAAGGCCAAAATGTATTATATTTACATTTAATAATTTTGTATATGTAGGCAGTCATTTCTTAAAAAGAATAAATGGACATGTCGCCTAATTATAGATTTTTGAGTTTCGCCTAAGTGATCGTATATTGTTTCTCGAAGGCGTTTCTTAGGGGGCAAGCTGGGAATTTATCTTGTATTAATCTCTTTGGCATTGTTCTCATAATATTCTTTTACTTAAACCAAGTCATGTTGCAGTCAACAGACGTTGACTTCAATTGCACATATAAATTGTACGCCATTGGTCTCTGCCTGCTGCCAATATGTTTCCGTTGAGGGTTTTTCAATGGTCCTACAACTGGATGTACTATTGCATACCATAATCAAAGCTGTAATTTTGTAATAGTATGGTAAAAATTATTTTGTTTGTATAATTAATTATGTAGTACCTTGAATTATTAAATGATGAGATAAAAGAACTCTGAAAATAATTCCTTTTGCTACAACTTATTTGTAAAGATGAAATTCCATGAAAAACTGCAGGAAACAACGGCAACAAAATCGTAAGTGAATTTGACAACTGACAGAAATTTCATGTAAAGAAATTGCATGAATATCTCCTGTGTGAACATGCCTCGCCCATTAGCCAATAGCAAGCTCGTATTTTAAGGCCTATCTATTCCAAGTCTGCATTCTTAAAGTGAATGGAGTATAATACCATTTTCCATTTGACGAACAGTACAAGAATATTAGATTATGTTCAAATCGAAACTGTAATTATGTGTTTGTCTTTCTCATTACAACGGACATATCTTCCACTTTTATTCATTGCTATACCAACCGTCTAAAAACATTAGACAGTCCTAGTTTGTTACCTCTCAGATAAAATTTGGTGAATATACCAAAATGAGATATCTGCTACCTGATAAATTTATCTTGCTTCCAATTATCTGGCACTTTATCAGAATGTGGATAAACCGGCCTTAAGACAAATTTGTGGTTGTGCATATGCAGATCTGTGAAGTAATTTCAAAGATTATTTTCACCATGCCTCCGTTACATTGGTCGATCTTTCTCAACATACAAGAACATTTTTTGCCACTTGCTAACCAACTTCACCGAGACAAATATCGAAACATACCTGATGGTGCAAGATTTTCAGGACCCCCTCTAATTGGGTTTGCTAAAGTCACCAACAACTATAAAGAAGATAAGACTTCATGTTTCCGACACGCGTGCTAAAGCACAGAGAACATGTATTAATATTCCGTGAAAATCAATAGATAAATTAATTTAGAAAACAAGAGGGACAAATTTCTGCTTGGTGTATAACATCTTCCGCATTTAAGTTTTTAATAAAGAGAAAAACAATTGAAGATCTTTACATATAAAAAAGGTTTCCATATTCTCCAAGTTAATTAGATTTCGTGGAGGCGAAACATTTGGCTATCCCTATTTTACAATTACATATTACTATTCTTAATGAAATATAGGCAGATAAACTGGTGAAATGTTCTTCCATATAATAAAGTATAAATACATTATAGCGCGGAATATGATGTACCATATGTGCATACACAGCAAGGAAACAGAGACAATATTTTTTTATGCATAACTGGTTTTAGATAAGTTACAGCGCTTCTTAGCAAGGAACACAAACGACTTTTTTCCTTTTTTTGACCAAGAAGAAACGCAATAAACACAATTTCTCTTTGGTAAATTCGTTACAGTTGTCCATTTTACTAGAGTATATCACAAGGGACAAATATTGTTCGGGAAATTTCGAATATTCTGCGCTGGTGACCAATTTATAGTAACTAACATTTGTATTTTTCCTATAATAAAATATTAATGCTTGGTACCTATGATATTTAGATCAGCAGCAACCAATAAAGATGCGTTGATCTGGATGTGACGTAGCAAATGCGTTTACAATGTGCTGATTACATTATACCTGCAGACTTTAAAATGTGAATGTTGCACAAAAAATTTATATAAGAGTAAACTTGATTGTACATACATAACTTACTCAATTTTCCCTAAGCTGACGTGCTTTTAAATCAAAAAAAAATCATGCGTATATAATAAACGACTCTGTGACGTAGGCGATTGCTTCAGAAGATATAATTTGCATAGCAGAACTCGCCAACTCCTTTATTTCCTCCTTCTCCTTAAAAAAAGTTTCCTGTAGTCACGAGAAGTGTTTTACATTACTTTTCCAAGCTCTTCGCCGCTCATTTATTTGATAATATATCAAGTTTATTTCAGTAAAAGTCAAATGTAGAAAGATTAATGTTGTCAAGCATAAGTAGCGGTTATAATATGAATTCTCAATCTGCTTTCGTTGGAGAATGTAGGTATATTGCTTTTAACGTCGTTTTTTCCTTATATTTTAGGGGAAAAGTAGGAAGGGGATGGGTTAGTAGGATTATAGTATGGGGAAATGCGATTTCATTTCCAGATAAAATTGCGAAAACTTGTATAGGACGTGAACGAAAAAATAAATAGCTTATTTGACGTGAACACAGTGGTAAGCGAGTAACGGAACTAAATGTTTTTTTGAGGTACAAATTATTTTTGCAGGGAAACAAAAATGTAAATTTTAATTTTCTTTTAGGAGACAATTTGTAGAAGCTTCCATGCTTGGTATTTTAGACTCTGAATCGAAATTGTGCGGCTAATATCTGATATTTTATATCTAACGATTTACAAATTAGGTCAGCTAGTAAACATTAAGGTTCAATGGACCACCATTTAGGTGATATCTTGTAAAGTAGATTAGGCAGAAAATAAAACTCTTATTAGTAAGGAGGATAATATAACCTGAAGCTTCATTGTCAGTAGTGATACGTACAATTTCACTTTCATTCAAAATTATTCGCATTATTTCTATGGGTACTTCCCTGTGTATATTGTCAATAAATATTGAATTAATTCCATCTTGTTGGGGCCGAACGTGACGTCCGCTTTTTAACTATTTTGTTTCAATATTGTAATTCTTTGAGAACTGCTTGAAAAAAAATTCTTGTAAATTTACGAAGAATATACAGACATTATTGCCGCAGAGGCAGCATTCAACATAACTAAATTTAACTGATGAGCGTAGCAGTGCACCTAAGCAGCGTATTTGTAAATATGCCTTGTATGTCTGAGTAATCAGTTATCGTTCGTTGTCTATAATGTGTGTGAGTTCTGCAAAAATGATTGTACATAGCGTCTTCGCGTTATGATTCGACGGCCCTAAAAAGTTCCAAAGTCGTTGAACAGACTTACCTTTAGCAATATACCTAAATACCATGGTCATGTGATAGTATATATTATATACACATACACTAGGGTGACAGAATAAAATAGATCCAGGTAAACCGGTATAAATATGTAAACAGCTAAATTCTAAGAACGAATTAAGAACTTTCTCTTGTCATTAGGGTAGGGGTAGATGTATCGGGAGGAATTCGTCATAGTTTAGTATCGTTACAACTATGCCTCGCTTACAAGGTTCGAGTGATATTAGCGATTTCATCCGGGGTGTCGCATCGTTGGACAACGAAGCCCGAAGAGCTTTGGCGGTCTGTCATTTTTTCAGACGAAAGCAGATACTGCCAATTCAGTGATAGTGGTCGTACGTGGGTATGGAGACGTTCGTTACAGCAACTGGACGATAAATTTTTGCATCAGACGGTCAAATACGGCGGTGTGAACACCATGGTGTGGGGCGCGATATGGTATGGTGGAAGATCGCAATTAGTAATGTGCGACGGAAATATAAATGCGGCAAAATATATCCAAATATTAACAGAAGGACTACTACCGATATTTGACAACGCCATTTTATCTAAAGAAGACGCCACTTTTATGGAGGATGGAGCACCCTGCCGCAAAGCAAGAACAACAACCACATTGAAAGAGGAACGGGGGATTCTGATTTTACCATGGCCAGGCCAATCACCAGACATGAATCCGATAGAGAATGTTTGGCACATAATCTAGACAAATATGGCGAAACGACCCCGAAAACCCAGCAATAAGGAAGAACTCGTGGCAGTTGTTACAGAAGAGTGGTTAAATATTCCAGAAGACACCATTAATCATTTAGTAGATTCTATGCCACGACGACTCGCAGCATTTCACGCAAGTAAAGGTGGATCGACAAAATATTAGTCTAATTTAAAAATTTTAAAATATTTTGTATATATAACGAGAATAGAATCTTTTTTTTAATTAGTAGGTGTCTATTTTATTCTGTCACCCTAGTGTACTTAGGAAATGTCGCATTTACGTACGTTTCGGAATCGGCTTATTTCGAATAAACTAGTAAACGTAATAGCCAGATTTAGAATACGAAGGTGATAGAATTAAATATGTAAACGCCCACAAGTATTTGACGTCTACCAGCTGGTGGAAGTATGAACGCCACCTAAAGAGTGTAAACACTGTTCTGCAATTCATGGCAAACGATACAGCGAACAATAATTGATATAGGTATCTTCCCTGCTAGTATTAGGATTATACATTACCAAGCCGGACATCGTTAAGAAACTTTATGCCATCTGTTCGTGTTTATGTTGAAGTGGGAATTAAAGCAGAATTGAAAAATAAAAAATTGTGGTTTCGTGTGGACAAAACAATCGATCAGCAAAAACATTCTGTGGTGAATGAGATGGTACGTACAATGGAAGAGTTTGAACCGTCGTCCCCTATCTTACTTGCTTCCAAAAGAGTTGCAAAATGTACTAGCGATAAAATTTTAAAAGTGGTGTTGAGGGCATTGAACAAATTTCAGGTTTCAACAACCCAAAGCTTAATGTTTGTGAGTGGCGGTACCGCTAACACGCTTTCCTTCGATCGATCTCAAAGAAGAGAGTGGCAATCTGTTACATATAACATGTAAAGTCCATGCTTTAAGCCATGTGGGGCAATTGATGTCTAAATCTTATCCACGAATAAATGCTTTAGTAGCACATACGATGACAGTTTTTCTAAAGTTCCCGAAACATACAAAAAGATTTCAGGAACTGTGTCCCAAACTGCCTGAACCACCACAGCCGATTACTAAGCGTTGGGGAACACGGTTAAAGGCTACGTTTTACTACTGCGAACATTTTGATGATGTATGAAGATGGTTTTACAATTCGAGACACGTCAAAACTATCAAGAAAAGCCAGAAAATGTTTCACGATAGTCAGATAAAATGTGACTTAGAAAATACGCGCAGGAACTACTATGGACTAGCGGAGGGAAATGAGAAATTACAAAATGATTCGATGTTGTTTGTGGATGATGTTCACTGCCATCTATGTACGGCGGAATGCGAAATAAATGAAATGCAACACGAAAATTTGAAAGTGTTATTGACAAGGATTCAGATTTTCCCATACTAACACAAATTTGTGAGACGGCGTCGAAAGATCCATTAAGTTGTCACAAGGATCACTTTAAATTTACAAATATAGCAGCACTCGACGTGGAACGGTAATTTTCATCATTAAAAAATGTTTATTCCGCACGCCGTAGTCATTTAACTGAAACAAGTGTGGTAACATATTTAATGATTCTAGTATTTAATAGATGCCGCCCAGTTTGTGATTTCGTCGAAATAGTAAGTGTTCCAGCGCGTTATATAATATATTTTTTTATCATTATTTTATATGTAAACATTCCTGCGCCTGCATCGCCTATGCTCACTTACGAAGGTCAGGATCATAAATGATGCGAATACGTAAAGCACCTTTTCGCGAACTATTTGCGCGATATTTTGCAATACGCAACTTACAGATTGCGTCTCTAAATTGATTGACTATAGCTTGTCCCCTGTATGTAGTACCTTTATCAACGTTCGGATTAATACACCTCATATTTTGCATTTTTTGCGCCGCGTTCCGATTTCGACTAATAAACAAAAGCGGGGCCATCGTATTATTGTGAGCACATTGGGCTATTCAAATAGACCCAATCGAGTACGGTCTGTTGTAAGTATGCGGCTTCCTGCCGCTATTTACAACGTCAACATGTCGGTTGCATAGGCAACGAAGCGCTCTGCAATGAGCGAGTAATAACTCTCTATTGTTTTGGTGCTTTTGTGCTTTCACGAAGTATAAATAACAATCATCTCTCGTAGTCGGCGTTACGCACCAACTTCGACTAGTTCGAAAGCGATCGCCGAAGAATTTTCTTCATTAGATTGAAAGCAGACTAAAATAGAAGAGAAGGAGAGAATGACGAAAGTGCTAGTTTTTCGTAGATAATTTTGTAGATAATAAAATTGCCGGATTTATTGGTTAATTTGTGTAAAGGTACAAACTTACGTAAGCAATCGATTCCGGTTTCAATCTGATGAAACTTCTTTGCTTCGTAGCAATAATTTAGTCTAGAAACTAAAGAAACGTGGTTTATGCAACAAAATTATCAATTGTCATTTATTTATCATTGGCAACGAGGGGTAGCCATATTGGCAATGTTTAAAAGGAACATTATAAGATCTACATAACTTTGCTTGTTTTGCATTCTATATTAAAATTTACAACCACCTAAAATATGTAAGTTTCAATAAAAACCAGTCGACATATTACCCAACATAATAATGCTGCTAAATACAGGTACTCATGGTATTGGTTAAATCAATCACGAGAGATATAATGTGAGGAGACAAAACAACACTAACACATGGACGTGTTTCTGCCCACACACGGCGTCATCAGCGTGGTTTCGAGCAATTTTTTGCTTAACGCAATGCAAGTGCCTCTATACTACTATTACCATATTTAAGCATACAACTGAAGTGAGTATTTTTGGCGCTCTCTAGTGCCACGAGAATAAACCACTGGTCTGCCTGTTTAAACACAGCGAAACAAGCGAGTACAGTTCCGAACCCATCCCCGAGAAGTTCATGGACTCCTAAACCAGAGAGGGCGCCCACCAACAGCGCATAGGGTAACTGCACATGTGAATAATTTTCAAACTTACCGTGACGTATTAAAATCACATCTAAGAATACTAGAAAACAATACCTAACATAGTAACGCTACTAAGTGCAGCTACTCAAGGTACTGGTGAAATCATTCAGGAGAAAGACACTATGAGACCGGCAGACGAGTGGTTTATTCTTGTGGCACTAGATAGAACCAAGAATACACTCTTGACCTGTAAATTTAGATATAGTGATAGTAGCAGAGGGGGAATTTCAATGTGTTGAGCAAAAGATCGCTCGAAACTAGGCTGGTGACGTCGGACATTCTCATATTGTGTTTCTCATGAATGATTTCACCAATATCATGAGTAGCTGTATTTAGCAGCATTATTATGTTAGGTATTTTTTTCTAAGCATTTTAGGTATGTTCTTAGTGCACATATTAATTATCGCTTGTGGTTCACACATGATCAGATTAATAACATTAAACATAAGAACCATTATTGGTAAAAGAAGAGGTTGCTTAAGCGACTTAAATGCTTTCGAAAGTATGAGAAGGAGACTGAAAGTTGATTCTAAATGGTTATATAAGAATAAAAATACTCCACTATGTATTTCAACCCATCCCAGAGATTTTTAGCAGTTCGTGCAATCCTAGAGAAATACATCCGGATTCTAAACCCTAAATACTTCGGACAATTCCTGCCTACGTTTCGAATTTCGTCTTTTAACCTTTCGATTTCTTCCTAATTAACGTCCTTCATATTAGTTTTGGTGTTATCGTTCGAATCTGTCTGTCGAAATAGTGGAGGTATTCCTAAAATTATAAAGGACGACTGCCGCAACACTATCCACTTTCCATGGTGGACGCTTTTCGAGAGTTTTTCCAATCGGTGTACCTTCTATCTACGTTAACTCCGATGGCTGCTGCTTCGATTTTTTCAGATACCGCTATGGTCAACCTCGTTTCTATGACTGAACTTGTATAATCCGACCTTTCGGCAGTCTATCTACTGCCGTCTTCTGAAGAGGGCATTAGATTATTATGAGAATCCATCGTCAACAGTATCACGTCAAGAATTAGAAATTCGGTATGGGTCCGAATTAAACAGGTCTTTCAGACAATACGAAAATACCATGATCAAACTTGCCAATGAATCTAACCATCTTATATTCCTGTACACCCTAAAGACGACAGTTGACAGACTGCCGAAACGTCGGACTATACAAGTTCAACGAACGATGGAAATAACCCAAACAACAACTCTAGTTATTATGAGAATCCATCGTCAAGAGTACCACGTTAAGGGTTGTTCAGTCTTGCTCTCACACCTTCTACTTTTGTAACGGAAGATTGCCAAATTGGTACATGTTTTCATAAGGTATGAGAAGTACATTGTTTCCACTTATCGTCCTATAGCGTTACTAAATAATTATACAGAGCTGGATAGCGATTTACAGTAACTAATCTTGTTTCAATCGCCCAATACTTGTCCTACAGTGGAGATGTTAGAAAGTAGTTAGATGTTGCATAAACCGATCTTACAAAGGCCTTTGATTAAATCGATCACACCCTGCTCATTGATAAATTGGACAATATTGGATTTTCGTCTTCATTTTTATATTTGTTTCAATTTTATCTTCTTGATGTAAAACAATTTATGACATATGTGAGCTTTGAATGTAATTACTTCACACCAACTTCTGGAGTTCCCCATGGAAGCAATTTAGGTCCACGTTTGCTTCTTTTATTTATAGATAGTTTGTGTTATCAATTGCGTGTCTACAAGTTGGTATACGCAGATGGGATTTGGATGTCATCTTCAATTCAAAACTGATATTTGCAAACCACATATCTAGTTTTTGTGTGTCGGCGTTGAATGTGTTAATGTTTCTTTTTAGTAAAATAATTAACACTTACGCGATACAAGGATTTAGTTATAATATATTTCTAGAGATATTTAACCTGAGTGAAATTTCTTATACAGTTCATTTAATAATGGACTGGATGTCCCTCAATTATTGAATCAAATCAATTTCGTTGTTCCAAGTCTAAAATCTAGACAAATAACTGTATTTTATTACCTGACACCTAGAACAAATATTACCAACAGGCCCCCAGCACGTAGATTGTATAGTGCTTCAACTCTATGGATACTAGTATCATCATTTTTGGCAATATGTAAACCATAGATACATTATAGATAGCAGAAATTCTTTTTTCATTTTGCTCTCTTCGTTTCTTTTTCAGCCACTGGTGAAATTTTTATTGGTTAAGTTAAAGGAATTTGGCTGTTTGTTATAAACATATTGTATTTGATAAACCTTTTCTTTATCGTTTTCTGTTTACTCCTAATTAACTAGTTTTATACGCGTACCTTCATTATATTTGCCCTGCAATTGGATATTTGTTTTATCTGCTGGGCAAAGTATTTACCTGACACTGCTCGTTCCATCCTCTAAGTAACAAAACACCCAGCAGAGTTGTTAATTTCGCCTTTTACGTAAATTACTTGGTCATGCGAATTCGGACAGGGTAAGAAAATCAGTTTCTATCATGGGTTGGGGAAATAGACGGCCCGATAAGTTTCGACATAAATTATGCCAAATTAACCAATAACGGACGTCACAGTTTTAGTGCATTAACCAGGGATAACTTCCCTCTAAATGTCAAATATCTACTTTGCCGCAATGAGGGGCTGCATTAGTTACGCGTTGACTAATTGCTTACTCTGTTAAATTGAATGTTGTGTTGTTATTGTAAGAGGATCAGTTTCAAACAACCAACGAGGGAACCTCTCCAGGTGTTAAATACGGAATTGCATGAAACTTGGTGGAGTATACTCAGATGTACAAGGAAATTTACTTAATATTAGAAGTTCTTTCATAGCACGGTACTGTGAAATATATAGACTGTTGTGCTTAAACGTAACAGTTGTGTGATGGGCATATATGTAATAATACGGAAAGAAGTTTTAGGTAAAAGTTGTTTACTTAAAATCGTATATACACTTCCTGCTATGTAGAGTGTTTCAGTAATAAGTCACAACAAACAAGAGACAAAGTGCCCTCAAAAAGCACCTCTACTATTGTACCATATCGATTCAAATAATCTAATGGTATTAATTGCAAGAAATAACTGCGAAATATACTTGGGTAATTTTTTAACTATGGCCGTATTTGTAACAATATGGCATAATGTTTTAAATAAACATCGTTTCTTCTTTAATAGTAGAAATCTTTGTAATATGAGGAACAGAAAACTATGATTTGAGAGAATAACCTCGTTTAAATTACCTCATTCTTCATATGTTCACTTATATTTAGTTGAAGAATGATAAGGGCAGGGATACTTTTCCGGCGTGCCAGTATCGTAACATCTTGTTACGATCCTGGTCGCCCGTTTGTTAGTTCACTCTACTTGAGTGTACGAACGAGTGTAGTATCATTAGAATTTATAAAATCGCATGCAATGATTGCGATAAAGTTTACATTGGCCAACCAAAAAGAGGTATAGAAACGAGGTATAAAGAACATATTAGGCACTATCGTTTCGATAAACCAGAGCTATCTAGCGTGACAGAACATATGATAGAATTCGAACATAATTCTGCATTAAAAAATCTTAAGCTACTTGAAAATATAATTTCGTGTAGAGAATTAAACGCGTACGAAACGATATTTATGAAAAAGGACAAAAATTTGGTGAATAGAGAACTACCCCTTATTGCGCATTCGAGTGTACTTGATTTATTACCAAAATGCCCTGCTAAAGATACGGTTCGTTTTCGTTTCTTTTCCGAAAAGATACAACATATTGGGCACCACCCAATAGGTTATAAAAAGTTAGGTATTTTGAGAACATTTCTAGTCTGCGTAGGAAATATTGCATGCGCGACACATTTTTAGAATTCAGTCGGTAACGCAGTTGACAATGAGAGTACACGTGCATTTGAAACGCTGCGTTCCGAATAAATTTTTAATTGATGCGGGGTGTAGTTTACTGCGAGACCTGTGAAATATACATCTTATGTATACCAGTATATGGATCGTCAACTATCAAAGATCCCCCTGAATGTAGAATTTGAGATATTCAATTCAACACAGCATTCATCTTTTTTAAAAGAGTATTCATAAAATTTTTCCAATGTAACGTATTTTCTTACAATAATTTGTTTAACTTTGCTAATACAAAGTTGAATTAAAATTTTTCTATATATGAAAATTATTAAATATATATTATATCCAATAACGCATGTATCATATAAATGGTATCGGGAGTTGCTTCTTTTAGAGCTTTATAAACTTCCTCCACTGCTTCCTATCCTTTGTCAACTTCGCTGCTTCAGTCCATGTTTTACCCCTTCTTTTCAAAATTTTCGCTATGATATTGTCGCAAGTATGCCCTGGCCTTCCTTTTCTCTTATTTTTCGCAATATTTGCTCTCCATATTCTTCTAAGTTGTCTCTCATTATTCCTCTAACTCTTCTCAGATACTTCATTTCCATGGCTTGTACCTTACTTTTTTGTTTTTGTTTTAGTGTCCGCGACTCGCAGTCAAACGTTAATATAGGTCGATAGATAGACTTATATACTTTTATTTTCGTTTTCCGGGAGATTTCTTTCTTGTCTATAAATTTAGTATTCATAGCGTAGTGTAATTTCGTTGTTTTCTCAATTCTTTTATTGATGTCCCTTTATTGCGTCCCTCTCTCGTCGAATATTGCAAGAATTCTATCGTTTCCCTAAACGATGGAATTATTGAATGTAATTTTTCCATCGTTTAGGGAAACGATGGAATTATGGCATGAATTCTTTGATAATCGGATACTAGACTTTCCGCCGCCATCTCCAGATTTGACAATTATGAATTAGTTCATATATCCACACCTAAAAAATGGAATATTTACAAATCGTCCTTATATAATCGACGAACTTACTGAAGCTATCTAAAATGTTTGCGAGGAAATTACACCACATAATTTAAGGAATGCCTTCAATGACATGAAACGAATAGTGGCGTTATGTATAGGAAATGAAGGAGACCACTTTGAACATTAATATAACCATTCTTTATCATTACTGCAGACCATATTATGTGCAAAGTGCATATATTTTATTTTTGCATATCTTTAATTATAGTCTACATGTAGACGTATTACACTAATTGAAATTAATTAGCGCTAATTAGTGATTGCATATATTGTATATTTAGGCATTTCTATGCATATTTTTACAAAAGTTGCATATATTGCATATTTAGGTTTTTTCTTATCCTTTCTATTAGTAAAAATTCCTAGTAATTCTTAATGTAGATCGACAACGAACAATTCTCAGAACGATAAATTGGTTTCTCTTATACTTTCTTCCAAGAACTGCACGTGTTTAATTTCACCTAGCAGAAGGGATGTGGTGAATACGCTGTATTATTATTAATTTCCAAATAAACTATTCATTCATTGAATATCTTTGAGCGAAACAGTATGTAATTGTGTTACGTATTCTGAACTGGTGAAGGATGGCGCCAACATATTTTGTGGAGCCTGCAGTAAACTGGTAAGTTTAATTTTACTAAAAGCTTTAGAATTGTTTTTAAATTCTTTAACTTTTGTTATAAAATGACAATTGTTGTTGTAAGTGTCTTGTGAGAGAAAATACCTGATTGATCAACACGCTAAAACTCCATCACATATTGGAAAATGTAAAAAACTAAAGCGATCCGCATGTGTGCAGTAATTTATATATCAATGTGTAGCATCAACTTTACGAAACTCAGAACAAGAAAAATATAATACGGATCTGTGCAACGCATTAATTTCGTCTAACATGCCATTGGCAAGATTAAGCAATGTTAATTTGGAATCATTTCTGTAAAAGTATTGCAAACATAATATACCTGACGCAAGTACTTTATGAAAAAATTATGTCATATCTTGTTACCAGCAAACAATAGCCGAACTTCAACAATTGGTAAGGAACAATTTTATTTATGTCATGGTAGATGAAAGTACGGATAAGTGTGGCCGTTATATTGCGCATTTGTTAATAGGAATTTTTTATGAAAATATTGTAGGTAAATCATATTTAATTTATTGTAAACAACTTCAAAAAGCAAATAATGTGACGATTGCCCAATTCGTTCAAGAAGGTTTATCAAATTTCTTTTTACCTGTAAGTATACCTCGTGAAAAAATTTTTACTAATGTTGTCCGACGCTGCACCAAAGATGATAAAAGCCGCGAAAAAATTAAAAATTGTTTATAATTACATTATTCATACCACTTGCCTAGCTCATGGGTTCAATCGTGTACCCGAAGACGTTAGGAATCAATTTCCTTTGATTAATGATTTAATTATCAATGTCAAAAAAGTATTTTTAAAAGCATCTCTTCGAATCCAATTTTATAAGGAGCGACTTCCCGGTGTTAAGTTGCCTCCTGAACCGATTATTACGAGATGGGATACATGGTTCGATGCTGCAATTTTTTACGCCGATAATTTTGAACGAATAAAAAATGTAATTCTTGAAATCACTGCTGACTGCTTTGCTCTAGAAAACTGTAAAAAGATAGTAACATCAACAGAATTGCTACAAAGCCTTTTGTGTATTAAGTCAAATTATAGCTTTGTTTCAACTTCCATTCGTAAACTAGAAACGCAAGGGATGTCGCTCTCGTAATCAGTCGAAATAGTAGACCAATTTGATATGCTATGTTTAGAAGGTTAAGGGTACAATAGGTAACTCTATATACGATAAATTTAAAAAAGTGATAAATAATAGTGCGGGGTATTTGAAATTGAAGAAAGTTAAGAGAATTTTGAAAGGTGAAACAGAAAACGATTTCGACTCTAATTCTGGTTTAGAATAATGTATTGTAAAGTTAATAAATGC
Organism: Trypoxylus dichotomus; assembly: GCA_023509865.1. Taxonomy (NCBI): domain Eukaryota; kingdom Metazoa; phylum Arthropoda; class Insecta; order Coleoptera; family Scarabaeidae; genus Trypoxylus; species Trypoxylus dichotomus. The sequence goes on from CM042081.1 coordinate 30,407,446, forward strand.
ACCAATTACATCTGTGGTTGTTAAAAGAAGCTTTTCTATTTCGAAACATATGTATTCTAATAGAAGACAAAACTTTCTTTTACACAATTTTGAAAAACATTTAATTATAATTTGGTTTAGAAATATGTTGAAAAAAATGTTGAGCAATAAAGTTAATGTTTAAATTGCATGCATATTGTCGCAATTTTTTTGCATATATGCCCCAGGTTTGTGCATATTTTCTCAAAAATCGATGCATATATATACGCATATATTCCAGTTTTTCGTTGCATATAATCCGGCCTCTAATCATTAGTAAACTTCTCTAACTGAAACGCTTGGGTGTAGTTATTTGTTATAACATCAAGACTTAATTTGATAATCACCCGTTAGCGGTGTAACATAATGTGAACCACCCATACTTAAGCGCTATCATTAACGCCACAGAATAAATCAATTTACACGCTTTTAAAGCTATTCTACCAACATGAGTTTAAGGAAGAAAAATTTCATGGCTTGTTAGAGGGCAAATTTAATTGATCATATAGTATTCTAGAAGATAATGTGGTGTTATCGAGGTTACGCCCCCTCGGTGAAAACTTTATATTTTAGCGTTGCAATGAACCGAAACATACACTTAAGATATGTCGCGATTACTTGCGAGAGAAGAAAGAGGAAGGTGCCTTTATAGTTGGAATGGATCCCTCAATCATCCATTGAGTTATTATGCGATGAATTGCATCAGAAGGTAAAATAGGCCATTCTAACATCTGCTACTATCTTGTAAGCCCTTTTCCTGGAAGAATGGAACAATATTAGAAGAAACTAATAAAGTCAATGCGTAAAATGCCCTGATTATGAGCCACAGTTATAAGAAATAAAGAAGGCTACATTGACGAAAGTAAAATTTCATTTGATTTTCTATATATCTTTATATGTGTTTGTATGGCTTTATGTAGATGTAAGTGTTAACTAAGTGCCCTTAAATAATAATATCCATGATTTATGTGCGATTTTATTTCGAAAAGAAAACGTAGATTGTCAAATATTAATGGACAGTAGTGTATATGTTGATCAATAGATATAGATGAAGAAAAATTACGGTACTTTCTTTTGCTTGTATCAATACTTGCGTACACACTTTCAAACTTACAAATACCTCTTTTTGCAACTAGTTTATATTAGCCTTGGCGGATGGTGAAACACAATAGAATAAGATTAATCACCAATTGTCTTGCTTCTCGGTTATAGAATGCTTAATCTAATTTCGCCCGATTAAATCTCAAGGTGAAACAAATGAGATTGATCGCCTTTAAAATCTAATTGCGACACACCTTCTTTCCTTAGAGCTGACTTATTTGCACTAAGAAACGTTGTTCTCGATCTGAAGCGAACGCTAAGAATTGGTTCAATTAAATATTTTAACTGACATCCTAATTACAGTATTCGACATTCCCGAAACTTTCTTCCGCCTACTTGTTCCCGTTTTTGCAAAAGCACCGAACCCAAACGATGTTTTCTTCTTTCAATTTACCCTCACCTCTCGAACAGCATCTAGCCGCAAACTTGTGTATATCGGGCACCAACCGAAACTGTGGGGAACGAGAAAGATAAAAAGATGGGGGCGGGAGGTGTTTAGAAGTTGGAAACTCGGAGTAATTAGATCCGGTCGAACTTTAACCGATATCCGCACGAAACAGTAATTAACGGAGAAAGCGAAGGCGAAGCCGAGTTTTGACACAAGACCGTCTGGTTAGGTTGATGCTTCGTTGAATAAGGATTTTTTCAATCGTTAACAATTTGTTGCACCTTTAAGATTGAAATTGCGGTAGAGTGAAATAAACGCTTTATGTAGAGGAATATTTTAAATTTTATCGCTATATTTTACTATAACCTCAGTGCAGTACCAAATTTAATAATAAGAGATGTGCCAATATACAATACGTATAGATATACGCAGATCACAATAAACTTAGATTTATGAATCGGGTGTTTAATGATCTGAAATCATGTTACGAAACGGAAGCGTCTTTCACAAGTGAATTCGACATATAAATCATTAGACTTCAATGGAGAATTTTCAAAAAGTTGTGTTCAGGTTTTCACAACCATCTCGGGTTCTCTGTCGTGTGAAAAGTTTGTAATACTTGACGTTTCAATTATAAATTTTCTACACTACAGAAAACCCAAGAGCACCCAATATTTGTTTGGTGGAAATATGATTACGTTTTCGTCGATCTACATACATATGTTGAAAAATAATGTTCTGAGGAAGTAATTTTGTAAACTAAAATAAAGAATTCACATCCGATAAATCAAATAGCTGAAGTATGCCTTTCAACATTTTGAACATGAAACGGACGTAGTGTGCTACTAATACGTACCCTTCAAAATTACTATTTAGACAAATCTATATTTCTTTTAAAGAAAGCATTTGAAAAAATATTGTAATTTATAAACGGGTGTAAAGGTAGCAATGGTATTAGTCGTATGGAAATATTATGTTGAAAAGGTTTAACACCATCTAAAAATTGAGTTTGCATATATTCAAGGTGGAAAACGGTCTTTTGTCGGAGGTTCCCTACTTTTATATCAGAAAGAACTTTTACAGCTACGTCTTTTAACAACTGAATTTCAGTTATGTATATAGTTCAAAACATAACACAGCACCTATGGCCTCTGTATAAAAGCATATGATTTCAGTTTTGCATATATGTATGACCTCTTACTTAGGCGTGACCGAGAGAATATAAACGGATATAAGAATAAATTCTCTAACATGGTATAAATAATCATTGAGCGTCTTTTTCCATTTCCTAACGAAACGATGATATTAAGCGAACATTTTTTGGGTTAGTGGATCCGTGCTTACATCGCTTGGCAATTAGCCTCGGACTCCAGAGTCCGAACTCCGGAGCCGTTGCTTCTCAGAAATGTCCTCCGAAGAGAAAAAAAATTGTTTTTATATCTAGTGTTGTTTTGTGTGCATTTCTTATTATTTTTATGCTGTTGCTTATTCGACATGTTATGTTTACTATTTATATAACTGTATAATATATTTTACTTATCCTGCTTCTCCGGTCGTTTTTGCAGCAGCTCCTTACCATTGTCTTTGCACCTTTGATTATCTATTCCTTTATTCAAATTCCTACGACTACGTCCCTAGTTATCCATTATTAAACTATTATGTCTTGTTGCGTTCTGATTTCAAATATTTAATCCGTGCAAAACAAAAACATATAAACATGTTGGAAACCAAAAATAAGCGAAACAAAACAAATTATACAAAAGGCTTACGTAAAATGCAAAAATCCATAATATTATGTCAGCAAATTTCAAGTATAATATATCTACAAAATATAGGAAGCATTAAAAGTAAATTTAAGGAAATTGAAATTTTCTTTAAAACACAAAACTATCTCGAAATTTTATATTTCGTGGAAATCTGGTTGTTAGTATCAGATGAACAATTATCGGTTGCTGTTGCGGCACAGAGTTTCATCCAAAAACGGTTTACCAGGTACAACCGACTTCGGGTGAAAAGATATCACTTTCAAATTTTCATCAGATTTTGTGTTTCTTGTACTAAATATGAAATTACTGATGAAATTTTAGAACTTAGTTTTTACACGTATTTTATTTAATGAAAACAAAGCATTTTTATTGTGAAAATGTATCAATCATTACACTTTAGTACACATCGTCCATACGGTAATTCAATTTCCTTGTTATTCCCAACGTTAAATTAATTGGATTCGTTGTTTTGAGAAATTTTTAATTAATAAAAATTTCACTGTTCCCGGTAAGATTCATGTTCACCACAGACTGTCTGAACAAATCGCTATTTAAATCGTCATATATATTCACAGGTATAGCAGTAAACTCCACTCACACAAATTAATTAATTATGCGGAACGCAGCGTTTCGGAGCACGTGGGCTCCCATTGTCAACGTGTTACCGACTAGACAGTCGGTAACATTTGTTGACAATGGGAGCCCACGTGCTCAAACGCTGCGTTCCATAATTAATTAATTTGTGTGAGTGGAGTTTACTGCTATACCTGTGAATTGTACATCCACACAGTCCTTGCAATCGTCATTCGTCATATATATTGCTAAATTTGAAATGGCAAATTTAATACCTATACTCCATTCACGTTAAGAATGCAGCAGATAGCGCTACGGTTGGCGGCTGTATTACACTGGCGAAATTTATCAGATGGAACTGTCAAATGACAAAATCGTAATCGTCAAAGTTTGGTTATCAAAATCTTGTACAGTAAATAGCAGAGCTTTTCATATTTTATTTGCAATATGTTATGCTTATATGATCTGGTATAATAATACCACAATAATGAAGTAAAAGTGTCATCAATTGCAATATACACTACCGCTCAAAAGTGTTTAGGCACCCCTGTTTTCATGGATTATTCATATAGTATTATGTTTACCAAAAAAACATTATAATAAAATGAAATACGTATTTAAAATGTTGTTCAGTAAGATAAACACCCATTATATCGCATAAGGTTTACTATCATTTACCTGCACTTGGTCGGATTACCATAAACTGTTTATTGAATTTACTGGGTAAGTGCGGTATTTACTCTATTCACGTCGTGAGCGAAATATCGTGTAACATTTTTTTTTAAATGCCTCCGCGAAGAGAAATTAGTACGGAAACACCTGCGCTTTTAATAGCTTACCATAAAACTGGCATAAGTAATCGACAAATTGCCAAAAAAATTAAAATACACCACGCTACGGTTGACTATAACGTAAAAAAATATCGGGAAACTGGCAGTTTTCTTAATAAAAGACGGAGTGGAAGGCCAAAAGCGACAACATCTGCAGATGATCGCAGAATAGTGGTTACCAGCAAGTTAAATAGACGCAAAACAGCCCCGGAAATCACCGCAGAATTAAATGTTGGTCGCCAAAAACTAGTCAGTGTTTCTACAGTCAAACGTCGCCTACAGAAAGCCGAGCTCCATGGACGTATTGCGATGAAAAAGCCATTACTACGCAAACAAAACAAGCAAAAGCGACTTAAATGGGCTCGTGAACACCAACACTGGACCATAGAAGAGTGGAACAACGTCCTATGGACGGATGAGTCCAAATTTGAGCTGTTCGGAACCCGAAGACGCATATTCGTAAGAAGATCTGTGGGTGAACGTGCCAGAGAAGAGTGTATTGCTGCCACCGTGAAGCATGGTGAAGGTTCTATCAACATTTGGGAATGTTTTGCTGGCACTAGTGTAGGGGACATTGTGAAAATTGACGGTATATTAAAGAAAGAAGACTACCGCGAAATTTTGGAGAACCACGCAATACCTTCCGGAATTCGACTTTTGGGTCAAAATTTCTTCCAGCAAGATAATGACCCAAACCATTCCTCTAAATTATGTAAAGACTATTTACGCCATTTAGAAGAGGAAGGAACTCTCAAAATTATGGAATGGCCTCCCCAGAGCGCCGACTTGAATCCAATCGAGTTACTATGGGAAGAACTAGATCGGGAAGTACGGAAATCGGCTCCATCAGCTACTGACGTGTGGAACAAATTGCAATCGAGTTGGACCTCAATAACACAAGAAACTCTGGCAAAACTTATTGCGAGAATGCCTCGATTGTGTGCTGCAATTATTAAATCAAGAGGAGGTCACATAGATGAAAGCAAAATTTAAATTAAACGTTTTAATTTTCACATTTATTTAATATATTTTTATTCATGTACGTGTATCTGTACATAAAAAATAAATATTATTAACATTTTTGCTGAGTTTTTATACATTTTGCTGTCAGTGAGAGTGCCTAAACACTTTTGAGCGGTAGTGTAAATGCATTCCTTGATTGTTAAGAGTTGTTAAGAGAACATAAAGCCATATGGCAAGCTTTAAAATAATATTGCCATGGATAAACTCGAATCGAAATTGTAACTTTCATATAAATAGTTATACATATATTGTTGTACTAAGTCATTTGCCATGAAGTAAATCTTTCTATTGGTAATCTGCATCAATTTTAAAAGAGGAAGTTTCAATTATTTGGTTGAAGGTAGGCAATTGAATAAATACAATACTAAGCTAAACAAGGAAGGATATTATTGGATATTAACGGGGCTGTATACTATACTTATCTACTGTACTCCGCCTGCAGCAAAACCTGTGTACATTTTCAACGACAGTACAGGCAATAAATATTTGCATACATATTAATGAGTGCAATAAAATATCAAATATACTAATTAATTATGGCAATCTCTTAATTCCACATATTCCAAATTTATATAGTTTTCTTCTCTTCATATCTGAATTAAATTTAATAAAAAGTAAATTTGTTGGCATTTTAATTATAAGATAACAAATGAAATAAACATATGAATTTGATTTATAAATTAAGGGGTAGGGTAAAAAAGGTGAAGAAATAATTTCAATTTATTATGCAAGTGAAATTAACGGACATTTGAATCAGATTCTGGTGGTGGAGGTCTGACGAAGATGATGTATTTGCTATTATGATAAATTCTTCAAGTATATTTTCAACGATATTTTCTAGTTAATACATCTTATTCTCTTCTTCGACAACATGTTTGATAGAATTAATTTGTACACATGTTCGTTTAAAATTACTACATTGTATAAAATATAGACGTTAACTAAAGGTATGAAATGCATGAAGATAAAAATGACCAATCAGACCATTCATTAATTTATTAGCTTCTCTATTAGGCATAATCAGAAAGTCTGCATTCTTAATGTGAATGGAGTATAGATGTAATAGTGACTGTAGATATATCCCTGATACCTAGGCATACACGATATTTTAATATTAATGTCAACTTCCATTATTAATTAATTAGTCATTTTACAAAAAAACTAATACAATTAATTTAACGTCGGTAACAACAAGGAAATTGAATTATCATTGAAACACCCATGGAAGTTATTCTACATAGTTACACGTTTATATGGTTACGTACTTTAGGCAACTTATGATATACTGTTTTTGCAATATGATGAACTAATTAGTACTAATTCATACAATCTCCATTTTATCACTGATAAGTTATATATGCCCTTTTCGTTCTTTTCTCAAATTTATTACAATAAAATAATGTAATGCTCCATCGCATCCATCAGTTGAGGTTGTTTTTCTTTCACTGCTTTAGGCTTCTATCGTTATTTTTGTATATTGTTTGTATGCGTTTGTGTTTAATACATAACACTGGGTGTCTTAAGTCTTTTTCAATTTGTTTTGGTCTGCTCGGATACAATTGTGGAGTGAGGAATGCATGCCAATGGCTATCTCGGACGTGTTGTATGCGCGAATTTTACTAAAACTTTTCCGATAACGCGCATTTGCAGCTTAATGGCCATGTAAATAGGGAGTTCAACAAATCCAAGGCAGAAGCATGAGAGGTCACTTGACTCGCCAAAGTTACTGTTTGTGCTGCAACGTCGGCGCAAGTAATTATAGGCCTTTTTGAAGATGAAATTCCGAGCGATATGTGGAGACTATTAGCAACTCTTTTTTGAGCTGTCGATTTGCAACTGTTCACGACAGTAATCGCCACGAATAGCCTTTCTTTCAGATATACGACTTTAACTTGTTCTGTTTTTTTGGATTTGCACCGTTGCAGCGTAACAAGATAACACTACTTATGCTGAAATTGATACACCATTATTTTTAACCAATCTTACAGATAGCTCAATCAACTGGCACGGTGTATGCAATCAGCAAACAAGATTTCTTTCAACCAACGTCCTTAATACTTGAATCAACGTAGACGGTGCAGTCACTCGAGAAACAAAATATTCTCCGATGACATATTCTTCAGAATTAGCTGGTTTGTTTGAATAATTAGATATTTCATGGAATATTGAACTTATTTCTAAATGTTAAATTAACATTTCATACTATTGCTTACATATATATAGAATTAAAAACAAACTGTTGAAAATATTTTTGTATTAACTTAACCATTTTTCTGATCTTCAAACTTTCAATCATCGAATAAAATTTTGAATTACATTGTATTATTATTTAATACAGAAAATAAATTTGTATAACAACTTACTTCTATTGTTTCATTTATTATTCCTAACGATTGCACAGGAAGTTCGCCAATATATTCTGAATTTTAAAAGGGGTAAGAAAAAAGGTTGGAAACCGCTGTTGCTTTATCAACATCTAGCGTACAAAATTTGCATATTGTGCGAGAGGTATAAAATAATATTTTACAATAAACAGTTGCGCAAACGTTAATATTTGCTTTTAATCTGTACAGTTGGTGATCGCGAGTCTGTGAAACGCAAATAAATTACACTGCTCGGTGGATATTATTGGTTTTTGTACGAGAACGTGTAAAACGATGCGAATCCGCAGGAAACTATTTGGTACTGTTTCAAAATGTATACGTACGCACGTTTGGGGTTCTGCGTATCGCGTATCCAACTAGCAGGTATGTTGCGGGCTGTTTTATATTCGATTTGGACACGAGGTGTGCGTTATATGAAAAGTGCGCAAATTTCGTTGTTTTAGCCGTGTAACTAACCAGATTAGATTTGTAATTTATTTAAATTGTTATTTGCAAATTTCATTTCGCCAATTTGAAGTTAATATTTTAAATTTCTACGAAATGGCAAAGCTGGTTATATAGAGAGAAAAGATTACTAGTATAACATAATAATCACTTACTCGAAATAAATCTAGTACAAAAAGGTGTTAAGCTACTGATCAGTAGTAATGATATCTATAAACAAAGTCAAATAAACAATCGTAATAATTAGAACAATTATCTTATATGGATTTTTACTAAAACCGCTAGATCATAGTTACAAACCAATGTTTCGACAGCTCTGTGCGCGATAAAATTATGAGTAGTCGAGGCTATAAATTCTAAAAAGAATTTCCTGTTGTTAATGTAATAAAACGAAGGCCGGAGTCTTTTCGACCATCATTATCATTATTAGCATCGGCAATAGGGGACAAGTTTCAGTGCTGTGCGGAGAACAACGTGGAGGGCTGAAGCGCGCGGCACGGAGAACCGAGTGCCCGTAACAAAGCATGCTTGTTTAGTATACGGAAACGGCGTATTTCGAATAAACTAGAAAACGTAATAGCGAGTACGCCGGATTTAGAATACGAAGGCGATAGAATTAAATATGTAAAGTGCGACAACTATCTAACGTCTACCAGATGGTGGAAGTGTGAATGCCATCTAAAAAGTATAAAACACTGTTCTGCAATCCGTGGCAAACAATACAGGAAACAATTAATATTTGATAGAGGCCTCCTTCCTGCTGGTATTAGGATTATACATTACCAAGCCGGACATGGTTAAGAAAGTTTATGCCATCTGTTCGTGACTATGTTGAAAGATTATTAAGCAGAATTAAAGCAGAATTGAAAGATAAAAATTGTGGTTATGTGTGGACGAACCAACCGATCGGCAAAAACATTCTGTGGTGAATGCGATGTGAATGTGTACGAACAATGGAAGAGTTTGAACCGTCACTTTTTACCTCACTAACTTCCAAAAGAATTGCAAAATGTACTAGCGATGAAATTTTAAAAGTAGTGTTTAGGGCATTGAACAAATTTCAAGTTTCAACAATCCAACTTTTAATGTCTTAAGGGAGACTGGGCTGCTGATTTCTTAAAGAAGAGAGTGGCAACCTGTTACATATAACCTGTAAAATCAATACTTTAAACATTGTGACGCAATTGATTCATAAATGTTATCCACGACTAAATGCTTTAATAGCTCATACGAAGGCAGTTTTCTAAAGTCCCAAAAACGTACAAGAAGATTTTGTGAGCTGTGATCTAAAGTGTCTGAACTACCACAGCCGATTACTACGCGATAGGGAACATGGTTAAAGGCTGCGTTTTACTACTGCGAACATTTTGATGATATAATGAAGGTTGCTTTACAATTCGATTCGAGACATGCCAAAGCTATGAAGAAAAGCCAGAAGCTGTTTCAAGATAGTCAAGTAAAATGTGATTTAGAATGTATTCGCAAGAACTACTATGGACTAGCGGAGGGAATTAAAAAATTACAAAATGATTCGATGTCGTTTGTAGATTCTGTTGAAATACTGGATGATGTTCACTCACACCCATGTAGGCAGAAAAGATGAAAGTATAATAGGAAAATGTCAAAGTGTTATTGATAAAGATTCAGATTTTCTCATACCAAGACAAATTTGTCTTCAGAAATTGTGCATCGAGAGATCTATTAAGGTGTCACAAGGATTGTTTTAAATATGCAAATAGAACATCAATCGATGTGGAACGGTCGTTTTCATCATTAAAAAATATTTGTTCCGCACGCCGTACTCATTTGACTGAAACAAGTATGGAAACATTAAATGTTGAGATGCCCCCCAGTTTGAGATTTTATGGAAGGTTCTTAAAACAGTAAGTGTCTAAACAGGTTATATAATATATTTTTTATCATCATATATTGTTCACTCATGAAGGTCACGATCATAAGTGATGCGAGTACGTAAACGTTACAGAACATTCGCCTTGTTACGGCCGCTAGGCCTCTCCACGTTGTTCTCCGCACCGCGCTGTAACTTGTGCCACTTTACCAAGACTACTAATAAAAATTTAAAATATTTAAAGTAACTTCCATTGGTTATATATAATAATTCAATCTTCCTTTGTATTTCCAACGTTAAATTTAATTTGTTTAGTTTGTGAAAGTTTAATTAAAAATTTTCACTATTTGCGGTAGGACTTGAATTCACACCTACTGTTCGCTGGACTGGTGTGTTTAACTATTTATACCACGGAGACCGTCTGAACAAATCGCTTTTTAAGTGAATTGGAAATGGCAACTGCCCAAAAATCGTGAAAGTTTTACTTTTGCGGACGACACAATGATTGTTCTTTCGTTGCCCAAAGAAACGTAAGCCTGCAACGTTACCTAGGACTTTGCACAATGAGAAAAAGATTAATGACTCTCATAAAAAGAAACTCGGCTACAATAAAATGAAAGGAAGTGTGGATAACATGGACAGAAGGACACGGTCATATGCTGTAAAAAGGATGACAGGAAGATGACATGTTGTGATTTTACAACACGCTAGATATCAGCACCATGACTGCATACATATTATTATGAGCACTAAAAATGGTAGCGTATATACAGGAAGCTCGAGAACACCACCGGAATGCACTGGAAAGTTCGGAAAAATGTTGGCCCCCTGCTATAAATACGGCCATCGTGCTGAACGTGTCAATATAAATACAGGGTGCATATTAGTAATAGATAGAGAGTGTATATAACGAGTGTAGAGTGTATACTATAAATAAATAATTAAAAAAAATATATCGCTTGTTTGAATTGTGACCTGGTAAGAGCGTAAGAATATTACGAAGACTGTCGAAACCAATTGTATGCATCGCATTTAGAGCCCTTTTTAATCGCCCTAGAAAAGAAACTAGTAGAATGGAAGAATTCCGAGAAAGGATAGGAAGTCGAATCATTATCAGTACGGAGCCTCCAAGAAAGAAGAAAAGGTGTAGACTTGTCCTCCTTCAAAAGATAGAAAAACGAAACCAATTTCTAGGTGTTGCAAAAATAATGTGTTATAGTTATCTGGAAAAAATCTATCTCACCAACGTTATGTCTAAAGGTTTACAATATTTACAATTACCATCATTTAATCTTACCGCTTTAGTTTATTTTAAATGTCTTTTCTAATCTTCAGTGTAATAAGTGTGAAATGAAATAAAGTTGAAGGCATTTTTATTCGAAAATAATTTCTCAATTTCAGTGCAAACGCATGAAGAAATTATGTGGGTCCAATAGACCAGCACGATAAATAGCAATATACTGAATTTTTGGTAGATGATTAAATAAATACATATTTCTCATCGTAGTTTACATTTATAAGCGACATTGTAAGTAATTCATATAGTACATTCATTATGTGGATAAAAGCCGCATAAATCAAATACGGTGTGCAATTTGAAGCGTCTATGATCGCAAAGAACATCAGAGTTACATACTTTCACGTCAAAAATTTCGTGAAATATGTATTCCTGCCACAAAATGACTTTTTCTTCAGGCTATATTACATACTACCATCTAACACCTCTACCAATAGCAGCTTAGTTTAAAAAGCCCAGTTTCGTATAATTTTCACATCATTGTGGTTGTAATATAAATTGTAGTTCAGTTAATGTAAGGTTGAGATTTTAAATTTTTACGAAACTGAAAATTGGATTATATACACCAAAGAGTTTACTAGTATTACTTAATAATTACTTAGCCAAAATAAACAGCAGGTGTTTCTTAATATAGAAGGGTATTACTTAACTCGAAAAGGCTATTGATCAAAAGCAATGACTTGGATAAACAAAGATAATTAAATTATAATGCTTTTTAATTATATTGTATAGATTATTAAAAGGTGTGAGATCACAAATACGATTTTTAAGTTGATTACCCTATTTATCTGCCGACTGTGAAACTTTGTTTTGACCTCCTTATGAATTTGAAGCTACATTGGCGTTCCATCACGCATGGTAGAGTCCGAATACTTAATATTGGACCTGAACTCTGAACTACGAGGAGAGGTCCAGAAGTTCGTGGAATGGAGGGGATGGACTAGGGATAGGGGCGCTCGCTAGGTGTCATTCTGATTGGCGTCTCATCATTAGTATATAAGTTAAGTTGCAGCCCTACAGCGCCAGTCGTTTACGAATAGTTGCCTGCTAAACAAGTCAATCCGGAAGAAAACTGAAACTATAGAGGAAATTGAACACCGTGCTGTGATAAAGTTCCTTACAAAGCAAGGAAAGAACGCTCAAACCATATTGAATGAAATGTAAACCGTTTATGGGGAACAGTGCCCTAGTAAATCAATGATTTATAAGTGGCATAGTCTTTTTAAACATGGTCGGGAGTCGATTGAAGACGACCTCCGCTCAGGACGGCCAGTTGAGGCCACCACATCAGACATCGTCGAAAAAGTGCAAAAATTTCTACTGCAAGATGCCCGTTTGAAGAAAAAACAATTATCTGCATTAGTTGGAGTACCAGATACCACCATTTTGCGTATCCTACATGACTACCTGGGTATGACAAAAATCCGTGCAAGATGGGTACCGAGAATGCTCACGCCGCTGCAGAAACAGCAGCGCGTCTGTGCGTCCAAACAATTTTTGGAACTGTGTGGAGACAAACCTGAACAGATTTTGGAGCAGATTGTTACCGAAGATGAAACATGGGTTCATCACTTTGAGCCTGAGTCGAAGAAATTCAAAGTGTCAGAATCGGTTGGAAAGTTGATGGCTTTTTTTGGGATTGTGAGGGGATATTATTGACTGATTACAAGGAAAACGGTAGGAGCATAACCGGAGAATATTACGCAGTGATATTAGAAAAATTAAAGGAGGCCATCAAGGAAAAACGTCGAGGAAAATTGACCAAGGGTGTGTTGCTCTTGCAAGACAATGCGCCGGTTCACAAGAGCAAAGTTGCAGTGGCTGCTCTGCACAAGCGTGGCTTTCAATTAGTCCATCCATCCTACAGTCCAGACCTCGCACTTAGTGATTTTTATTTGTTCTCCAATTTAAAAAAAGACTTACGTGGAAGAAAGTTTTCCGACGACAATGAGGTAAAGGAAGGAAGTAATTTTGACCAATTTCGAGGCGAAAAATAAAAAATATTTTTATGATGGTTTAGAAAAATTAATTCATATATCTAATAAATGTATTGTGCTTAAGGATGATTATATTGAAAAGGAAAAATAGATTTATTGCTTTATTTTATTTAAAACCCTTTGATTCTACGAACTTCTGGACCTCCCCTCGTATTTGTAGATTTGCTTTGCCTAAATCCATGTTGGCGATCGGATATAATGTTGCGCTTATTTAAAAAAGATTGCAAGCGGGACATCATGGCGTATTCCAAAAGCTTACCAACTCATGAAGTGAGCGATATAGCGTAATTTGATCTATCGTTTGCTTCCTTAGGAATTCATGGTGACATGTTATCCGGTCCTTGTGAACTATTCGAGTTTAGTTTGGTAAACATAAGTAGTATTTCTCATTGATTATCACCTGTAAGGGAACAATAATAGGAAGTCCCAACACTTCTTTGGACTTAAAAGCACCCGTCACAATTAATTCTACATCAGGAGTTACTACTTGAATCCTTAGATGTAGAGAACGAATAAACATCGGATGAAATACACGCTGTATAAAACTCCAATACCTCTGCACCGTGTTATATAGCAAACCGATTATATTTCGATTTTCAATCAGCCGTCTTATCGCTTATCCTCCAACAAAAGCGAACAAAATCTAACCTTCGTGGGCGTTCAACCTAATACATCCTAAAAGGTATATCTACGATCGATTCGAGTGCTGGCAATAGGAAATCCCAAAAAGACCTCCTAAAAACCGCTTTTATTCGCCATCTTAAGGTGTATCGATTTTAGCCTAAATCCGCGCTCGGCCACTCCATACGTACATAGATTGAAAATACCTCTCACTGCTGTGCTACGGTTTTGACGTTGTCGTCTTCAGGAGACCACTGCAGTCACATATTCGACGAGAAAACGTTACGCTAAGAACTTCTTTCGGTTGTCCGCACGCTAGTTTAACTAGACGGCCCGAGGCGACTCGTTCCTTTTGCGACGAAGACGTTTACAAAACGTTAGTATTCGAACTGATATTTGAAAAGATGTAGGGCAAGAGGGATGAGATTGAAAAACGAACATTGAAGCACTGAATTCGGACTGAAATATATAGGCTGTTTCAGTTGGTATGTTCGCCATTACAGAGCATTAAGCTCTCATAAAAAATCGACGATCTATTTTTTTTTATATACAAAAAATACTTCTGATATACGAATGTGGTTAGAAATAAATGGTAGTATTGGAGCCGAAATATTTATCTTCTAAGAAGTTTGTTTTATTTGCTATCGTATAAATGGGCAAAATATATACATAATTCCGGAACGAAATCAAGTGCTTTACTCTATTTCTATTGTTTTATTTGTTGTTCGACCATGTGTTTAATGTTATCTTTGTATGTACACTACCGCTCATAATCGCATGGAGACTTACTATTTCAAACAAAATTTGAAGCTCACTTTAAACTTTAAGGCCTGGTTTATTCACATTCTGATAAAGTGGCAGATAACCGACAGCAAGATAAATTTATCAGGTAGCAGATATTTCATTTTGGTATATTCACTAAATTTTATATGAGAGGTAACAAACCAGGACTGTCTAGTGTTTTTAGACCTTTAGCAAGCAATGGATAAAAGAGAAAGATAGATTTATGTCCGTTGTAATGAGAAAGATGAACATAAGTACAGTTCCGATTTGAACATAACCTAATATTGTAGTACTGTTCGTCAAACGGAAAATGATTGTCTAATAAAAGAGAAAGATCGACCAACTAATTTTGCAAATTATGAAATCGGGTAAGTAGTAAGTAGTGGATACCGAAAAGTTTAAGTTTCCAAAAAATTACCGATAGAAAAACCTATAGAACAAATTAATATTAAATTTGTGATGCTTGCTGAAAAAGAATCTCACGTCAAAGATTTAGAAATTAAAATTAAGGGGCGACAGTTGGAATATTTGGAGAAAGAACATGAATTAAAAATAAAAATTTTGAAAAAGGGGTTCAAGAAATTATAATTTTGTTTTAATGCTTATTTGTTTTAAATATACTTGTAATCCGAATTTCATTTTGGACTGAGAATAAAATGATTAATTAAATATTAATTAATAAAATAAAATTTAGTAAATTTAATATAAAACTAACAAAATTATTGACAGTAAATCAAGAACAAAACTAAATTAACAGCTATTATTTATGTTTTCATTTGCTTGAACTTCCTCTGCGATAAAAACATCTCCAAAATCTTCAGTGCATCTTGAGGAATATTCTTCCACTCCCTCTGCAATACCGTCCAGAGATTGGTTTTGGATGTTAGATATTCTCTTTCAATTCGTCTATCCCGTGCGTTTCACAGAAGCTCTATCGGATTAAGATCCGGACTCTGGAGAGACCAAGTCATTAGTTTTAATATTCCCGCATTCTCTGCATTAGCGAGGTAGGTTTTGCATAATAACGACGTGTGCTTCGGATCGTTATCGTGCATCAACTCAAAATTGTTGCCTATTAAACGCAATCCAGATGGTAGAGTACTTTCTTCCAATATCTCACGATAATTCTTCTTTGTCATTACTCCATCAATTGTCACAAGGTCCCCTGTTCCAGTTAATGAAAAACAATCCCATACAAGAATGGAACCAACACCTTTCTTTATTGTTGGTGTAATGGACTCAGGAAACATTTTCTCGTGGTTTAAACGCCTGATAAAGGTTCTGCGCTTTTGACCAACAACTTCATATTTGGACAAATTAGTTCATAATACGTTTGTCCATTGTTCTGTTGTTTAGTCTCTGTGTCCCATTCTTGCATGGGCTTGTTTTCCATTAAGGTTAACATGGGACCTTGTGAAAATTGATCGAATAATGAGGAAGGGGAATGATCACGAGATATTAGAAGAAAATGCTCTACCATCCGGAGTGCGCTTCATATGCAGAAACAATTTTGAATTGATGCAAGATAACAATCCAAAGCATACATCATTACTATGCAAAAATTTCCTCGCTGTAGTAGGGAATGCAAACTACAGTGCTAACTACATCCTTATTGACGTTTGAGTACTCGAACGATAGTTTGAACGATAAAATCCGGTATAACTATCTTATTTCAGGCTACTTACATTTACTTTTAGCTATTATGCACTGTTTCTTTGTGCAAATTTTGTCGTATTGCTTTAACTACAGAATAACAGAAGGCACAAATTTGTCGACTTCTTTGATGTTTGTGGGATCTTATTTTATGACCTTCAAAATTAAGTTAGTTAGATGCCATATTGAAAATAACCCAATGGAAGGAAATTCAAACGACGAAATTGTAATTATAATTTATACTGTTAATTTGTAAGCAACACGCATGAAAAAGGGGTTTGTAAGGTAAATAATACAACTGTGCTTTTATTTTAGGAACAACAATAACATTTACAGAAAATTACTTGTATACACTTGATTATAAATTACAAAAGTTGATTATAGAGGTGTTCAAAAAAATATATAGCATTGTGCTTAGAATATTTGTTTCAATTTGTAGTCTGCACTTTGAATCACTTACGATAACCATTGTCTTATAGAAAAATTGAGTGTTCAAACCATTTGTCTTCGTAAAACACTTGAAGCCCTTTTGTGAAACCATCACGTTAATTACACATCCTCAATTGTTTATTGTTAATCAAATTTCGCGTGATACAGCTCATAATATTACTGGGTGACTGAAGTATGGTTATCACTATATCGCACTTGCTAAAGCAAAAATAAGGTGGCGCATTTCAATTAGTGGGGATCAGAAGTTACGTGTACAAACCTGTACCGGAATCAAATGAAGAATATAATTAGTAATTCGACACAGTAACAACTCTAGCACAATAATAGAGATAAAATTGTTGCATATCGTATTGCACTTATCACTGTGTCGACAGTTTAGTTCGGTCTGACTTTCGATACCTCTTAATTTATAAAATGAATCATAATACAGAAATGAAACAACAAACCATGTTTTAGTATTTATTATAAATGTCTCACTATATTTAATTTTACATTTTCCTTTGCTAGAGGTCAGCTCTCTATTTAAGAATTTTACAGCGTAAAATATTCCCAATCTAACGTTTACTGAGAGCAAATAATCCATAAGAAAATTTGGACAAGGTGGTACGTAACTGACATTTCCAAAATATTGTTTTAAAGGGTGCCCTATTTTAATATGAACAAATGGCTCCCCTGACATTTTTAACACGCCAAACAATTTGTCCTCTTTACCACTTTTAAAATGGCAAAATACAGAAAAAACAGTAATATAGTTGGATGCCTCCAGAGCACCTTTTTGCATTCTAGCCATGAATGTTTCTCCAAACATTTTTTTATCAGATACTCCCGAACATAGGTAAAAGCATTTACTACTGGAAGGTCCAAGTTTCTATAGTGTCTTGACCCTACAATGATTTCTTCAAATGACGATTGCAAGGACTGTGTGGATGTTTCTTCGTTTTCAATAATTGGCACAATAGGTAATTGTGTGTTATTTAACTGTAGTTGGTTTAGTACATTATTCAAGCGTATTATATTCTTAATTGTTTAAAGAATTCGTATTACAGTTTTGCACGGCACAAATATGAGGGTTTACGTCCTTCTTTCCACTATTACCATCACTTCCAATTTTTGTCTAACGGTCTAAATAAATGAATAACCAATAACAATGAAATACAAATGAAAAATGAGAACGAAATAACCAACAAAAAACTAAAAACTCTGCATATATTGTAATTCAAACACTTTTAAAACTTTACGACATATTTCAAACGTAAATTCTGCCAAATACTGGTACACAAACCGACTAATAATGACAAGGTTATGAAACGTAAATAAATAGGGTAAATACGCTGAAGTTGTTTTGTTGTTCTCTGATATTATTTTTAACATGGCGATTACGCGCAGGCGTACTGAAAAGACGCTACGGGAATTTTGGAAATTGTCCTTTCTGTTATTCTGTGCTTTAACTTACTTTCTCTATTATAATGACGTCATATTTTTAACCTGGATCAATTTAAAGCAAGACAAATAAACAAGTTTTATACTACTTACACATCATCACTAAAGCAAGTAGATTTAAATAGTTGATTGGAAAATTGTACCCATACTTTGGTTCGAGCTAGATATTTTCGTTAGATAAGGTTTTTTTTTGGAAATAATGTGCTGTGGAGAGTAATAAAGAGAAAGAAGATGTTAATTCACATTTTTGTTCGTGGTGATTATTTCCGAGAAGCTCGAAAAAACCCTATACAAAGTTAGTATGGAAATGCAACCATCTGCTTAGTCTAACCAGAAATACTGTTACAAAAGCTTCCTGAAATATGAGTTAGCCATGACTACCTTTTTTTTAATACAATGAAGTCAACATTTTGATATAGTTGGATAAAAAGGAATTGATGTCAGTGCACTTCTTAAAGTGGGTACGCAGCCCAGTGAAATATTAAAAGCCTTATAGCCACTTGGTATCAGTCGAATGTTTATCGTGCTGTAAATAGATTTACTGAAACTGCAAATGTTTGTAACTGACAAAAATCTGTTGATCTACGGTCTGTTCGTACTAAAAGTGCTATTAAAGTAGTTAAGCAGGGAATTTGATGAAATCCTGAAATGAAGATTTTTCAACGATTTATTTCTCATACAATCAAAAAGCAACATGCCTACTTTACTGACAAGTCTTTAATGAAAACAGCAGTTAATTTTCCATTAGATATTGTACGTGTAACTATTGGTGACTAGTTAAGAAAGACGTGTAGTAATGTCAAATGGAGCCCGTTCGAGAAACGTTTGGGTTTTTTAAAATAAATAAAATCTTTGTGTAATAATATTTATGGCTAAACTAAATATAATAATAACAAATAAGATTGCCAATTACGCAGAAATTATGTACGTATACCATGTAAGAAGGAAACGTCAGAAAACAATAACAAGTGCGTAAACACATTTATGCCTAAAGAATGCTGTCTATGTTACAAATATAATGGAATGACGTAGATACATACGTATATTTTATTTACAGTTGATACATCCAAATACATGTCATATATACATATATATACATTTTAATTAACTTTACATCAACGTAAACAAAGACATGACAAAACAAAAGTTAGAAAAAATCTAGTCTTCTCTCACAATTCATTAGATTAAAATCAAATTAAAACCAAAAAAAGACAACAAACATCAGCGACATCTATGTTTACCATCTCACACAACCTGTCACTATAGGTTTTTCGCTGGGAGAGCAGCAAAAGAATGGGTTTTATGCTTCTGACGTGATTCTATTAATTACCAACCGTGCCGTTTTTTTAGCGTAACAAATGGATGTGTTCATAAAGGGTAAAATTGAACTGGAACAATATAATAATTCAGCTTGTAGCCCGCTTCAAACAATCAACTCATAACGTTGTAGAGTTTTGCAATTTGTTCGGAAAAAATTGACGAACATGAAATGTCAGATTCAGCACATAGATTAGTAACTATCGAGAGTTGGATACTAGAAATATTGTAGTTTTTAATTGCTGGTTTCACGGAATTGAAAAATTTACACGGCATTTTGTCAGATTGGTTGCTGGATATAGGCTGATCCAGTCAGAAATGCAGTTGTAAAAAGTATTGATTTAATTCCACGTTATGTATTCTAAGAATGATATTTAATTTAGAATTTCTTTTTTTTTTTGTTTCAGCAATTTTTAGGCAGATATATAATCTGTTCTGATTATTATATTATTTTATTCTACCTACCCCATTTTTGGGTTGTGTTGCCTTTTTTTCAAGGCAATGTTGGTAATCTTGTAAACGTCGTTCTACTAATGCATAGTTTTTTTACAAGACTAAGCAACGATCATTTCTTACAAAATTTACATTGTGTACTTTTTTTGAAAACTCCAAAACTTATTTTAAGATGTTACGTAACGGCCAGAACAGACCAGAATTACTGTTTTTAAAGTCTCGGTAAAGTGGGACAAGTACAGTGCGGAGAACAACGTGGAGGGACAGACCGGCCGTATCAAGGCGAGTGTTCAGTAACGTTTACGTACTTCGCATCATTTATGATCGTGACCTTCACGAGTGAGCATAGGCGATGCGGACGGAGGAATGTTTACACATAAAATAATGATAAGAAATATATTATATAACGAATTGTAACACTTACTGTTTTAAGAACTTTCTACGAAATCACAAACTGGTTGGCATCTGTTAAATAACCTTGACACAACTTAATAGATCTTTCGACGCAGCTTCACAAAGTCGTCTTAGTATAAGAAAATCTGAATCTTTGTCAATAATACTTTCAAATGTTCGTATTACACGTTCATTTTTTTCTCCTTCCGCCGTGGATAGGTGAATAGAATCCACAAATGACATCGAATTATTTTGTAATCTTTCAATTCCCCCCGCTACTCCATAGTTCTAGCGAATACTTCCTAAATTACATTTTACCTGACTGTCTTGAAACAGTCAAAGAGAAACATCACTCTACATGAAGATGTGAGGCGACTCCCCTTCGCTCACGGACTTCATCCAAAGGATAATCACCGGATTCTTTGACCGAGCAGTGGACCATTGGAACCCGCTCGTGTCGGTGTCTCAGAACTACGACCCCAGGATCCCCTGGAGGTACCCTCAACTCCGGTCACTCATCGTGGACCACCAAGACTGGCAGCAGAACACCCCGCCTGCTAATCATCACACAGAAATGGAACCCTTACACTTCGTCGTGACTCAAGCTGCGGGTGAATCGAGTAGGTGGAAACTCGAATGAATTACTTCGAGACGAGGAGGAAAAACGCGCAACCAACTGCATTAAAGGAAAATTCGCTCGGGCTGAAGGTGGATTAAGTAGCTAGACGCTCGAGCGAATTCCACCAAGATGAAGAAGTTAAAGAAAGGAATTTCTGGTACTTCGTTTACACCAATAATCCACCGTCAATCGGGGAGCGTTAGTTCATCTCCGATCACTAGCCGAACGAGAGTGTCCAGAAGAAGATGAATAAGATCTCTTCGAAACATCGACCTAGTCGAGGGACAGCCCTTTCGGGATCAACAGCATACGCGGTCAGAAACCAGGGTATAGTATTTCACGTAATGATATATGCATATACAACCATTGGTTTTAGTGCCAAGGGCATTTAATCATTTTTTCTTATTTGGAGGTTGTTACGAGGGCGACGTGAAATGTTTCCGGAATCGGTAGGAGATAGCACACGAAGGTTGAGGTGGATTCATTGGTCGGCAAGGGCAACTTTCTATAGCAACTGCCAAAATTTCAGACGTCTAATGTCAATAGTTGTTGTTTAAGAGTGTATTTTCTGTAGCAAGCTAGGCCGTTTCACAAAAATAGATAAAATTGAATTTCGTGCAGTGATAAAACACTTCTGGATGGCTGGGAAAATGGCTACGGAAATTCGAAATATTTTGCTAGAGGTTCATAGCAGATGTACTATATCATTTTCGACCATCAGATTCTGGGTGAGCGAGTTTAAACGTGGCTGCACAAGCGGAAACGGCCTCGTTTGCAGCGGGAAAAAAGGCTTTTCCGCCACGACAATGGCGACAACCATTCATTCCGCATCGTCGTGTCCAAATTTAATAAGTTGCGTTACGAATTAGTCTCTTATTCTCCATATTCACCCTAGCCCCCTGCGACTTTTTTCTTTTTCCAAACCGGAAGAAATCACTGGGAGGAAAGAGATTTGCGTCAAATGAGGAGGTCATCGCCGCTACAGATGGCTATTTTGCAGACCTCGAAACATCTTACTTTCCGACGGCTTGAAGAGACTGGAGTACCGTTTGAAAAAGTGTTTTTATCTTCGAGGAAACGACATCGAGATAGAAATAAGAAACCACACCAGCACTGTGTTTGTCTTGTTGATTCCGGAAACATTTCTGGTCACCCTCATAGAGTGACTAAAAAAAGCTGTATGCATTTGATACTTTGATCACTATTTGTGGTAATTTTGTTTTCCATGCACCAATGTTTAAGTATACAAGATATCCCATTAAATAACACAAATTAGTTAAATTAGTACGGTTATTTAAAAAATATAATTGATAATACTAAACTCTTGTATGTACATAACTCAAAGAGCTTGGAAGCAAATTTATTACAGCTTCTACATTAACAGACACACAATATTTTCCGAAGAAAAAACACGAGGGTTCGTGTATACATGCTATCGTCCGCAGATATTATATATTACCCCATGAGGGACGTGAATTGATAAACATTATGTTCTGTTATCCTCCAGCCATCCCAAGCGTCCGTCAAAAATTATCCACTAATTATTTGAAAAAGAGCCATTTTCTACCCTTAGAAATGGTGAATGTGTACAAATAGGCGTGTCTGGGTAAATATGTAAAAATGATTAAAAAAAAGAACAGCTGTACGTGCATCATAAACGCCTTTCTAAATACGAATTTATGTTTCACGTGTAAATTTATATGTATGTATGCATGTAGCTAGCTGCCATAAAAAAGCTCGCTGAAAAAATCAATAGCGAGGTGTTTCTTTGATGAATGGGTACATATAAAAGCAAAAGCCCTTGAGTAAATATCATTTTGTGTCGGTAAATTTAGGCGCTTCAATGGAGATATAAAAAAGGGGACTGAGTGGCAATGATGGTGGCAGTATGATTAAGGTAAGTGAGTAAGTAAATAAAATGTATTGTGCAATAGATCGTGTAGATATTGATAATTATTAAAATGATATAAACTCGAAGTATACATCTGAAAGTAAATAAAATTTCTCTAAAAACATCTTCAAACATAACCAGTCTTGGCAACAAGGAGGAAGTTTCAGTGCCGTGCGGAGAACAACGTAGAGGTGTGAAGTGTGCTGCACGAAGAATCGAGTACACTTGTTCAGTATTATTCGATTGGTAGTTGTGAGTGCTTGTCACACATATTTAGAAAATGTTGCACTTAGGTACGTTTGCGAAACGGCATATTTCGAATAAACTAGAAAACATAGTAGCGAATATGCTGGATTTAGAATACAAAGGCGATAGAATTAAATGACAGTGTAAAGTGTGACAACTATTACGTTTACCAGCTGGTGGAAGTGTGAATGCTACCTAGAATGTATAGAACACTGGTCTATAATCCGTGGCAAACGATACAGCTAACAATTAATATTGGATATAGGTGTTTGTTTTGTTTTATGTAATGTATCGTTCACTTTATTAGACCAACATGCATTTGTCTCCTTTTGGAACAAGTATTTGGATTATACATTACCAAGTCGGATATCGTTAAGAAACTTTATGCCATCTGGTCGTGACTGTGTTGAAGGAAGAATCGAAGCAGAATTCAAAGGTAAAGGATTATGGTAATGTGTCAACGAAACAACCAATTGCCAAAAATATTCTGTGGTGAATGTGATGGTACGTACAATAAAGAGTTTGAATAATCTTCGCCTATCTTACTTGCTTCCAAAAAAGTTGCAAAATGTACTAACGATGAAATTTTAAATGCGGTGTTGAGGGTATTGAACAAATTTCAAGTGTCAAGAATCCAATTTTGTGAGTTACGGTGCCGCTAACATGCTTTCCTTAGGCTGATCTCTTAAAGAAGAGAGTAGCAATCTATTACATGTAACGTAAAATACATGCTTTAATCCTTGTGACACAATTGATCTCTATATGTTATCCGCGAGTAAACGCTTTAATAGCTCATACGAAGATAGTATTTCTAAAGTCTCCAAAACGTAGAAAACGATTTCACGAACTACTATGTACGAGCGGAGGGAATTGAAAAGTTACAAAATGATTCGATGTCGTTTGTGGATTCTGTTTAAATTGTGAATGATGTTCGCTCGCTCCTATGTACGGCTGAAGGCGAAAAAAATTAAATTGCATTACGAAAATTTGAAAGTGTTATTGACTAGGATTTAGATTTTCTCATACCAAGACAAATTTGTGAAGGTGCGGTTATTTTAAATTTGCAAATATAACATCACTCGATGTGGAACAGTCGTTTTCATCTTGACAACCACTAACAATAGTGGAACAACCAGGTTTTTATTTTCTTCCAAATATTGTCATTCTATCCGACGGGGTGTAGTTGTCTAATTCCCTTTATTATTTTATTCTGTGTCTCTGTTTCATCTCTACCGTTGGAAGTTAATGCAACGCGTTTGTCGTTTCTACCACTTAATTTTCCACCACTAACCGTTTTCCTTGTGACCCGATTACCATGTACTCTGTCTTATCCATATTGATCTTCAAACCCCATTATCTGACAACACAAATCCGGAGGGCACAAAACTCTATATGAGGTGACAATTATGAAGGAAAAAAGAAGAAAACCATGAATAATTGTCCGGAAGAGAAATGTGTTGAGGTGGATCAAAATCTAGGCAAGCATGGAAAACCTCGAGAACAATACACAAAAAATACAAGGGAAGTGAAATCGAATAGGAATGGATAGCTGGAAGAGGTACTATGAATCTTTATTAATTGAAGACAGAAACAATTTTAGGAAAGTAGATTATACAAATGAACCGGTCAACCAAGTTGTAAGCGAAGTCACAATGAAGGAAGTTATAGAGGCAATGAAAACTATGAAAAATAATAAAGGGGCGGGTCCAGGAGTTATGCCCTTATGAAGACTTATTAAGAATTCCCCAATAGTAACATTAGAAACAATTGCCACGTTGTTTACAAACTGTTTACAGGGTAGTGAAGTTCCGGAGGAATGGAAAATCGCATATGTAAATTCTATAGCCAAAAGTTCTTATTAATTAAATTAGTATTAATATGAAACGCTCATTGCTGCTAGTAATTATAAAATTATTATTTTCTTACATTTTATCAATGTATTTAAATATAATAAAATAATTCGTAGTTTTATCATTATTAACATCATATAAATATTAGTATTGATTTAATTAATAAGAACTTGCCTCTAATAATATTATATCTTGTTAGATACTGTGATATATCTACAGACATTACTCCAT
This sequence comes from Trypoxylus dichotomus, assembly GCA_023509865.1. Taxonomy (NCBI): domain Eukaryota; kingdom Metazoa; phylum Arthropoda; class Insecta; order Coleoptera; family Scarabaeidae; genus Trypoxylus; species Trypoxylus dichotomus. The sequence goes on from CM042081.1 coordinate 30,433,063, forward strand.
TCACGTTAAGAATGCAGATTTAAAATTGATAGGCCTTAAAATACAGGTTTGCCATTGGCCAATAGGTGAGGCATAATCACACTGGAGAAACGGGTGCAATTCCTCTCTTGTCAAATTTACTTATCATTTTTGTTTCCTGCAGTTTTTCGTTGTATTTTATATTTTTTCGCCGATGAATAAACTTCATCATTGACAATAATCAAATTCTATACATGATTTAAGGATCTTGTTGTGTATTGGCATGTACTCGAAGCCATTCGATGTACTTTGATACAGCCCTGTTGAGCCCGTAATATATTGTTCATAATCAGCAACATTCTTCCTTGTTTGGTTTCATCTTGTATATATTGAAATACATACCTTCAACCAGACCATTCTCTTTTAAAATTGATTGATATTACCAACGGAGAGATTTACTTCATGACAAATGACTTGGTATAATACTATATATATAACCATTCATATCAAAGTTATATTTTCGAATCAAATTTATCAATGGCAATATTGTTATTTTACATCTTGTCATGTGGCATTTATGCTCTCTTCGATTAACCCCACATGCAATCTCATTTACTTTCTAACATAATTAAATAAGCTCTAACTATTGCGGTAAATGAAACACCTGAAGGATACATTTATATTGCAATTGATGTCACTTTTACTTCATTATTGCGGTGTTATTTTATCAGATCATATAACTATAATATATTGCACATAAAATATGAAAAACTCTGCTATTTACGATATTGTCATTTGAGAGTTCCGACGGTTAAATTTCACCAGTGTAATACAGCCCCCAATTGTAGCGCTATCTACTGCATTCTGACATGAATGGAGTATAGGTATTAAAAGTGATTTCAATTCATATTCAGTCCCGTTGTCGAATTGGTCAAGACGTTTCACCGGTAACGGAGAGATCGCGGGTTCAAGTCCTACCGAGACTGATATTTTTCAGAAATTTAAAACGTTGGTAAAATGCAAGAAAATCGTAATTTTATCATTACTATCAGCAACGAGAGATTCTTCTTAACATTAATTTAATACTATATCAACTTCAAATTTTGTAACCATTAAAGTCCAAAAAGACATACTAGAATCTACGATCCTAACAATTTCACCAAACCAAATTTCAATACCACACAAATTCGATCTTCAAATTTGCATGTTACAGCATAAAGAACTTTATCGTAAAAATTTTACGAGATATCCGACGCGTAGGAGACCGCAAAAGTTATACAAACTTTCGTTACTTTACTAGGTTTACGACGTCGGGGAAATTTTTCTATAAATTCGGGCGATCCAGAAATGTTTACGAAAGTGTGAAGGGAATGATCTTGTTACTGGACTGTTCTCTATTTAGCAAAAAAAAAAAATTAAAAGAAGGGATAAAATAGTAAATTATCGTCGTTAGAAGTCCTTCTAAGAAGCAACGTTTGTCTTTCCGCTATATCATCGCCAATGTTGCAAACAAAATCATTAATTACGCCGTATTTGTTGACAGATAATAAAATTAATGCCGCGGCAATGCGAGTATTGCCCCATAAAAGCTAATATAGGCAAGGTTCGCTATCCAACATCGATTTCATATTGAAACGCATATCTATAACGAAATAATTAGCACAGTGAAACGGAATTATTCACTCGAATATGATACCTGTGTATTATGTACCTATACGTATATGCAAGATATGGGGTTTAATAAACGCGTGGAAACATTATATATTTGACGAAATTGATAGTTTAGTGATAACAATAGTAATTGAAATGTATTATCCTACAGATATAAACTCAATTACAGAACAATATATGAAACTGCAGATAGCTAATTAAAAGAAGAAGAATATTTAATCACACACCTAACAAATATTAACTTAAGAAAAGGAATGACAGGAAATATGTGAAACAGAGAAAAGGCAAAATAAACTATTAACCAAGAGGTCTTCATAGCTTACATATGTATATTTCTCTAGTAGTATATGCAGAGGGGAAAAATTAATGTCTGTCTGGATGACCGTACAATATATTCGTTTGTTGCAGTTCTGCAATAGGATGTTTTATGGGCTCAAGTTGGATAATGAAGCGTAAGAAACGGTATACTCATTCAATATTTGAAAGACCACTAAATATATCAATTTGTTTGCATATGCCTGGTACAAGTTTGGTTATATAGGGAATCGACTTGGACCATTCGAACATTTCAGAAATTTTGACGTTTCAAACTTCCGTTTTCTGTCCGTTGCCTTCAATGTGATAATTTTGCAATCATTCGTTGTTCTTAGTGCGAAAGGTTTTTATGCTTTAAGCATTCTTTTGACGACTTTCATTACCACACCAAATCATAAGTACATAATTCAAATACGCATTACAATAAATACTTTTTTCATTATTGGATTTGTTACGCCGTGTAATCACATGTTTACATGTGTATGAATTACGAACATTCGGATATACTAATTGAGGTAATTTTACTAATTAATCATGGTCTTTCTTAATAGAAGACACGTATACAATACGTAGATGGTTTTGCTTTAAGTAGCATACAGTACGATGCGTTTTAATCTGCTCTAGCATAAGAGGGTGGCGCTTAATTGCAACATCCTGTATATACTGCATTCACGTGTCCCGAAAGTCCTTTCGATAAGGTATAGCATTTGCATTTAAATTTTTGTTCTATCTATTTCCTTTCAAAAATTAAATCAAGAATACTAAAAATCTCAGAGTAAATTTCAAGCACAAATAGAAAAAAAATATTTTCAAGTCTCAATATACTCTACTTACCTACCAAGTTTCATTTAATTTGACACCCGGCAACCTTTCTTTGCTAGCCACAAGTAATAACAATATATTAGAATTAGACATTTGTAGAAAACAAAACAATTCCAATAAATTTATTGGAACTGTGTCATACCATTGTAAACAACCAACAGCTTCCCCGATCAATTTCCTTGTTGACAGACTGAACTAAAATACATAGAAACACTAGAGTCTTCTAGTTTTATGGCAATAATGCTTTGGTAAACATATGCAGGGTTTCTTTTCGTTTTCTCTTTTCCGCAAGGATACAATATATCTAGAATTCCTAATACTTGTGTGCTTGCAAAATCTGGCAATTAAGTATTGCATGCTGATATATTTTTAATAGGTTGTAAATACTGGTAACTAAGAATTTGTTAAGCCTGCGTAAGAAATATTGCATGCTGATATATTTTTTACAATTTAGTTGATGTCTCAGTTGACAATGAGAATCTATATGCCGTTGAAACATTGCATTCCTAATAAACTATTAATTTGTGTGGTATGGAGTTCTATATTCTATGTCTAACTTCTTTGTTTCTAGTATGTCTATAGTTTATGCTTTTTTTCGCGTGTATTTAAATTTCATTATTATTATATTAAAAATTAGCAGATGAAGGGAGAATAATATTAATGTAAATAAGATAGAAGTTTCAGTGATCAGGAAGTTACAGATTGGAAATGTAGCGACCATGTCGACTACAGCACTATCTGCAGTCTCAAATGTATGGACTACTACCCAGATACAGTAACGTACAGATTTTTTGTATCGACTATGTGTTGGACACTAGACAACAGTCATTTACTGATTGGAAATGAGTTAGGTTAGAAAAGCTGTTCGATTATAGTCAATAACAAAAGTGGTGACTAGAAAGAAATATATTTTTATGGCAAATTGAAAACATGAGTCGTGGTTCATATTGTATTGGCAAGTCGTCTTACAAAAATGAATTTGATGCTCCTTTCAGTTACTATGCTGTAAGAGAATGTTTATGGAATCTTATAGATACAAGTGAGTTAAATTTTTCGTAGAGGGAGGCCTTGTCTTAATGATTGGCAGATTACAATAAAGAGTGTAGTATTATTGGCAAGATAACTGAGGAAAAATTATGGGGTTGCCAATTTTCTTACCCGACAATTGAATCAAGACCCGAGGACTCTCCTCTGTTGTAAGACAGCAACATGATTGTTGGATAAATGTAAGTGTTCAACAATTTAAAAACTGATTGAGGCATACTTATATTGCAAATATTTCAAAGCTGTCTTCTACTTCAAATTGTGTAAATGATTACAATGTCATATTCACTGGCTTAAGAAGTATATCAAATGTTCAAGGAGATATTGAAACCATGTCTTCCCTTTCCTCAGTTGCTGTTAATTCTAATCAAGTTCCACATCTACGTGTTTCAGTTTTATACGGACACGCAATAGTTCAGTAAAGTTCCATAATTGTAATCTTTATGGATCAATTATTTTGGGTAAAGACAAAATTTTGGTTGGAAAGCACCAACTTTTTCATATTTTTGTTAAAGTGATGTTTTAGATTAATGGGAGCTTATTGGTTTCTTTGAAGTATACTTTTAAGTATTGAAACATAATTGAGGTGATTCATATTACAAAATTCAACGACTTGTTACAATGCCATTGTTTAACTCAAGACTTCTGCTTCAAAAATCTTGAGGTTACAGTAGCAATTACCGTGAAAGCATTTTTAAATTTACTGCTTTATCTTTTTGAAAGCTACTGCAGTGCCTCATGCTGGTCAAGTATTAACTTTATTAAAGCTAGTCGAATTTTTACATGGGCGCTTTATGGATGTTTTCTATCTCTATCTCAGTATTCGACATATTATCTCAGAATCTTTCCGTATACACTAAAATTCCTTTGTAGTAATTAAACCGGCAATGGATACATAATAGAAAGCAACCTAAATAGCAATTACCTTCTTTTAATTAAGAAGAAAGCTTTTACCTCGGCAATAAACCCCGTGCATTATTAAACCTGAAATTTGTCATCGAACATGGCCGAAGTTAATAAAACGAGAAAAGTGATAAAAATTTTACGTCTCGTGCCGTCTCCGCGCAAACATCACCCCGGCTTTCGAGTCGGGTAAATATAGTTTTTTCGATGGGCAAGCTAGACGTGAACAGGTAAGTCTACCGGCAAGTCGGCAGATGTCGCTTGTTTACCTTTGCCCAATTTTTTTCCGCCATCCATGTGTCTATTGGAAGATATATCTTTATCTGGCACGACCCACTTTCGCGCCAACTTGATAGTATTGAATCGTTAGGTAATCATAAATACGGCAATATATTTGTTGGGAGTCGCTGGCATCGGATACCATGGTAATGACAACCACAATATGATGTTTATTTCTCGAATTTAAAATTCATGTATTGTTTTGGCGTTAATATCAAAGAATTATGACAACGAGTTTTTACACCAAATTACGCATTGTAAACAAAAGTTAAGTTTACTAAAATACTAACTGTCAAATGTGAATTACGGGATAGAAATTTCAAATCTTACGAATACGACTTAAACCATTAGACCCCTGTAATATTCCTAGCGACTTTGGTACACTAGGGTGACAGAATAAAATAGACACCAGGTAAAGCGGTATAAATATGTAAACAGCTAAATTCTAAGAACGAATTAAGAACTTTCTCTTGTCTTTAGGGTAAGGGTAGATGTATCGGAAGGAATTCGTCATAGTTTAGTATCGTTACAACAATGCCTCGCTTACAAGGTTCGAGTGATATTAGCGACTTCACCCGGGGTCGCATCGTTGGCCAGGGTGAACGCGGCGCTTCACAACGTGAAATAAGTAAATTTTTAAATATTCCGTTGTCCACAGTTAACCGTGTGATTACACAATTTATACGCAAGGAAAAAACAACAGTGGAGCCGAGACCAGGTCGTGCCGGACCTTCTGAAAGAAGTAAAAGGGTGCTTGTGCGCGAAGTGTTAGGACAACCGTGAAAAAGTACAGCTGAGCTTGCGACAACTTCTCAGAAAAGTCAGCGCACTGTTCTGCGATACCTCCACAGTGTGGGGATGTATAAAAGGATGGCAAAGAAAAGACCTCTCCTTACGGCGTTTCAAAAACGGCGCCGAATGACTTTGACAATCGAAATGCGAACGAAGCCCGAAGAGTTTTGGCGGTCTGTCATTTTTTTTCAGACGAAAGCAGTTACTGTCAATTCAGTCACAGTGGTCGTACGTGGATATGGAGACGATCGTCACAGCAACTGGACGACAAATTTTTGCATCAGACGGTGAAATACGACGGTGTGAACATCATGGTGTGGGGCGCGATATGGTATGGTGGAAGATCGCAATTAGTAATCTGCGACGGAAATATAAATGCGGCAAAATATATCCAAATATTAATAGAAGCACTACTACCGATATTCGACAACGCCATTTTATCTAAAGAAGACGCCACTTTTATGAAGGATGGAGCACCGTGCCACAAAGCAAGAACAACAACCACATGGAAAGAGGAACAGGATTCGGATTTTGGCATGGGCAGGCCAATCACCAGACATGAATCTGATAGAGAATGTTTGGCACATAAACCAGACAAATATGGCGAAACGATCCCGAAAACCCAGCAATAAGGAAGAACTCGTGGCAGCTGTTACAGAAGAGTGGTTAAATATTCCAGAAGACCATTAATCATTTAATAGATTCTATGCCACGACGACTCGCAGCACTTCACGCAAATAAAGGTGGATCGACAAAACATTAGTCTAATTTAAAATTTTTTAAATATTTTGTATATATAACGAGAATAGAATCTTGTGTCTATTTTATTCTGTCACCCTGGTGTATTTCAGTATCTTTTATACGAGATGGATCAAGGAGACAAACTTAATATTTTCGATTCTTTGGTTTCTAGTATTTTCTCTTAGAGTATCGTTTAATCGCATCTGACATCCCTCAGGGATCAAATCCTGGACCTATGCTATTTTTGCTTTTTTTCAACGAGCTACTGAACTGTAGAAAATGCGACTTGAGAATCTTTTCTTCCATAGAAATTAGTGAAGACTGTAGCTGAAGTAATCATAATTAATCAGCGGCCCGATATTAATGTAGTTACAATGAACGTGAATAAGTCCAAAGAGTTTACCTATACTAAACGTAACGATAGCGCTAAATTGTTACATTGCTCAATCATGAAGAATCTTGAAGTATATTTCGATAATACGAGGGCTATTCGGAAAGTAAAAAAACGTTTGTTTTCACACGTGACTGTATCAAAGCACGCGTGTTCAGTATTATTCGACGTTTCAGAAACGCCGTATTTCGAATAAACTAGAAACCGTAATAGCGAGTATGCCGGATTTAGAATACGAGGGCGATAGAATTAAATGTGTGTTAAAGGTGTGACAACTATTTGACGTGTACTAGCAGACGGAAGTGTGAACGCCACCTAAAAACTATAAAATAATGTTCTGCAATCCGTGGCAAACGATACAGCGAACAATTAGTATTTGATATAAGTGTTTGTTTTATTATATGTATTGTATCGTTCACTTTACTAGACCAACAAAATTTGTCTCGTTCTGGAGTATGTAAGTATTCGGATCATGCATTACCAAGTCAGACACCGTTATGAAGCTTTATACCAGCTGTTCGTGACTATGTGGGAAGAAGTATCGTCATCCCCTACCTTGCTCACTTCCAAAAGAGTTTCAAAATGTAATAGCGATTAAATTTGGATAAATGAAGTGGTGTTGAGGGCATTGAACAAATTTCAAGTTTCAGCAACTCAACTTTTAAATTCTTGCAGAGTTTTGTACACCATACTGTACGATACATCAAAGCGTCTGCCTACATCTAGCGATCCTACAGGCCGTTCCCCTACATACTACAGGATATTCAACTTCATGTGTTTTAATAGAACGTGATTATTTTTGGGCAATTTAAAACACAACCATCTTCTTTGAATTTGTTAAAAATATTTAGAATTGCTGTCGTAGAACGTGTAGGCCCGTCGGGGTAATTAATTAAAAACATATCTCTGTTCTTAAACTATCGTTGCAACCGTTTCACATTTGTTGTATTTACTTATTATTTGAATTAGTTATCTACCTTTCAATAAAATCTATCTAATTTAGGATTCATGTAAGAATAGAAAAACAGAAATAATTGTCAAAAAATGTTTTCTTTCTCTTCAATGAAACCTAATTTAATCATTAAACTATCGGTAAATCTCGCTGGTATATAACTGGTTGCCTACCTTGCCTCTAATGCATTGACAATATCATTTACCAATAGACATTTTGGGATGGTCTGCATATTGTTTTCCAAATTTTGCAATTAAGGGGATGGAAATTTTTTGGTCTAGCATGTCGACTAATTATATGTATAGACATCCGATTGAACTTACTATTGTTGAAGCTTTTGTTTGCAAGTAACAACAATAAAGAAACACATATTAAAGTTCATCTGCTTAGCTAAATAGACCAATCGGTTCAACGGAGCAAAATTTAGACATACAACGTTAAATTATCAATTATCTCCCTGTTCAAACAGCAATAAATTGACACATCACGCTCCACCGCCGACATAAGTTCAAACCACAGTTTTCAAACATTAGACAGAACAATATCTACTGAAATACACACACGTAAGATCGTTAGAACGGAAGTGCCCTAAAAACAATTCGATCTACCACGTCGTCGACTGAGACTTCCGGCTTGGAAAACTAAGGGATACGAGGACGAAACTTTGTTAAGGGCTGAGATCTTCATGCGAAGCAAGAGTAAGAAGAAACATGGGGTTACGTCGTCCCCCGCTATTTAGTAACCCTTGTACGTTCATAGCAAACTCGTCGGCCTAGTAACAAAGTTAGCTGGTGAAACTGGGTAGTTTATGGCACGATTTTATTAGTATTCTGATCCGATAAAGTTGAATAATCTGTTTATATTGGATGACGATGGAAGGAGCACGGTGATGGATTAGAAAAGGACATAGGAGGAATAGTAAAACAATAGTTAAACATGCCATCTATTGACTATATATCTCGCAAATTGAAGCGGACGAGATTGTTTTTTTTTCTGTATTTTTTGTACACATAAAAGATAGCTACGCATAAAAACGGAGTTTCGCTGTTGAATTGGTGTTATAGGAACGCAGTTGCGTAATATACGACCAGCATGTTATTATTCCTGAAGCAAATCTAGAGTAACACAAAGTTTGATTATGTTTTCAAGTTTTAAGAAATTCGTAGGCTATATATGTATTTATATATGCCGTTTGGTGTAATTATCGGACGTAAAATTTTCTCTTTCATCTTGTGGATAGCATTTCCAGTTGGCCTCAAGGTAATATCTCCCGTTTATTATGAAATTGTGTATTTCGCGTCATATTAATATAAACTTGCTCCTCAGGATAGCGCCAAAGTTTATAATTAATTGGACTAACATCTAGTGCTGCGCTGAACAGGAAAATACCATATCTGCTTTTTATACAACGTTACGTAACGCATCCGTTGGTTGAGTGCATTATAAATACAGACGTGTGTTATAAATACAATTAATTTGGAAATTGTAATAACAAAATTGTGCAGCATATGAAAGTTGTATTCATCCGCAGCTGTAAGCGTTGCTAGCTTTCAAACAAGATGACTGATAAATTAAAATGGACACTAATAAACTGTTTCCGGATGTAGACTGCGTTATGATGTAGTGTATAAAAGGAAAAATAAATAATGGTAACAGAAGACAAGGAAACAAAAAAGAGATGAAGAGCACAGGAACGCAAAAAAGGGAGACAAGTGCATTAAAAAAAGGAGGGGAATAGAAAGGAGGAAAAACGGTGAAAAGAAATGTAAGAAAAAGGAAAACAGTAGGAAAAAGGCAGGATCTCGACGTTTCGCCTCCGTTGTAGGAGGCTTCTTCAGGAGAAAGAAATAGGGATCAAAAGTGGCACGATCATTCGACATGTAAACCACGCTAGAGGCGAAACCTCTTTAGAAGAAGGTGACGGTAGCTCAAGGTAAATTCTTAAAACAAATATCAGGTGCTACCATGGAGTCGCCGCTTTCACCGATAGTTGCCAATATCTTTATGGAATCCTTCGAGTCTTTCGTCCTGGAAAATTTGCACCTAAAGCCAAAAGCTTGGTTTCAGTATGTGAACGATACTTTAGATAGTGTCGTCATTCAGTCTTTAGAAAACTGACACACACCGATCGATAACTTAACTGCCGATTGCCATCATCATCCGGCACAAAAGTTGTGTTGTAAATTCTTTCGTACCTTGCCTAGTTTCTATTTCTGAATCAGACAACCTGTTGAAAGAACTGCAGCGCGCTAAGTCATCGCTCCAAAATGATGGTTACTAATATCGGAATATACGAAAGGGCATTAATAAACATTTACATCTTTCCGATGTAGACAGGCCCCAAGATTCCAAAAACTCTGAAGGCACGGCATATGGTCCCCTTATTCACGGTGCTAGCGAACGTATCGGCAGAATCCTTCGAAAATAAAAAAATAAGGTTGTATTTAAGCCTCCTTCGAAACTTGCCAACATTTTCTCTTCTCCTAAGGACCAAGTTCAGATGCTACCGTTCGAAGTTGTCTACAAAATTCCTTGCTCTTGCGGTTTAGTATACATGGGTGAAATAGGTCGTTCAATCGGGACCCGCATTAAAGAGTACAAACAATGTCTTAAATCCGGGGGATGTATCATCGTCTGCGGTAGCGAACATCATCTTGAAGCGGGCCGCAATATTCTATTTGAAGAAATTTCTCTCATCGCGAAAAATTCTCATTTCTATGGTAGAAAAATCAGGAAGGTAACGGAGATCCAGAAACACCCCGGTAATATCAATAGGAAGAATGGATATCTTTTTTTTCGCCCCTAGCGTGATTAACACGCTGAGTTACAGTGACCTTCTTCCAAAGTGGTTTTGCCATTAGCGTGGTTTACACGTCGAGTTATCGTGCCACTTTAGTCCCCTTATTTTCTCCTGAAGAAGACTCTGGCCGTTGAAGCCTACGTATTCAGACTAATATCGTCTTATGCCGACCAGCTTTAAAACCACCAAGGCGTTAACTTACTTATCGAACTTGACAATGCAGCTTTGATTGTATAATTTTAAATAATTTGAGATTTTCAAAAATTGCATTTTGTGACACGAACATTTTAATTCATGAAAATACTTGTAATCCATGAATTCGTGGATCCCCCCATAGACAACAAAACTATATATGTACATACACTCCCACACATAAGTATATAAGGTGTAAATTGACAAAGCCAATGTCGAATTTAAGTTAAAATTGTACTCACGTTTTACCCAAAACTTTTTTCCTCTTCACGGAGCTTGCAAAGGTTACATTTTCGAAGGGATCAATGATGAAAGTTTCTTTACGCAAGGGAGTGTTCATCGGATGCAAGCTTGGAATAATAATCAGTCCAATTTTTGCAGGCAGAATACAACACACGAACTCAAACGAAGGGTGGTACAAATATTTATGTATGGAAAATCTCAGGCCTGTTAAAATTTTTTAACTGGATTCTTTGAATTAAAATTTTGATTTATTTGTTTTGAATTAAGTGAAAATGTTTTCTAAATTAAAATACCAAATGTAAAGTAAGAAAAGACAAATATATTGACAAATAAAAAAATCTATATATACCGCTTTTTTACAAAAGAAAATGTTTTTACAGAAAACCTAAGGCAATCTCTGACCAGCTAAACTTGGAATATTTTAATTAATTTACGAAACAAAATATGAGATCGAAAGATAGAACTAATTTTGAAGAACTTAAGAAGATTCGACGTCTATAACCTTCGAAATCGTACTCACTGGCTCGCTTTTGGGATGGACTGGCCTTCGGCTTCCAACGTAAGTGTCCGGAACTTCCAAATTCTGTATGTAGTATCAGCTGATACACTTTATTATTGGATATAATACGAAGATATTTATAAATTTACGGTGTTATATGAGAAAAATAACGACTTACTCTTTCTCAGGAGAAAAGATGCGAACATGTCTCACTTTCGACCCGATCTTCATCTGTCTGTTCTTCTTTTGTTTTATATCCATGGCAACGCATTTGTTCGCTTGTATGGTAGGCCACTGAGTACACAGACACATACTAGATATGTGTGACATTATAAAGAAAATTTCTGCCAATCGTACCATCCTTTTGTCGTACGAATAATTCCGAACGTTATGAGTACAATTTCGAAATAATGCATATTCATACAATGTAATTGAAATGTGTGACTACTGTATATTAAACGTCTTTTAAAGGTAAAATTTTGAAATATTTATTTATGTAAGAAATATGTTTATGAAAAGCGATATATATGATACACGTTACAGTTTACGTCTCCTCTACAAATATTGTTGAAGGGACTACTTTTTTAACAAGAAAAATTTTGAAAAATTAGTTATTAAAGGATACCCAAAGTAGATATTTGTAAAACTTTTGAAAGAAACCTGTACAGATTGAATATCTGTGTTTAAAATTTCATAAAGAGGGAGTACTGACGGTACTTCGCCTCCAACTTCCAACATCAACCAAAATAAAAAATACCAAACTACACCAAACAGTGACGAAAAAAATATCTGCCACCTATTGCAGATATTTTAGTTACTTTTATTAATAAAATTTTAGAAGAAATTCATTGGCAAATAATGGACAACAATTTATATCATTACAGTAGATCAGATTTCAAGTTAGTTATGTATTATTCCTATGATTTAAAAAAAAATGTTAAAGAATTCAAATTCAGGGTGCGGCAAGTTAATTCCATTTTTTCAAAACGAAATAAAACCCAGTTCATGCAGCAGAAATTGTTTTTTTTTTATAATGCAGATACAAAGCTAAAGTTTGGTTTAAGTTAGTCTTGAAAATTACGTCAGGCAGGTTGCAGCATGTTTGCGGGCAATTATTTACTATGTTGGCTCTCAGGTCTTGTAAAGTCGTTGGACGGTTGACCTAAACACGCGATTTCGAAAAACCCACAAAAAAGTCACAAAAGGGCCAAATAGGTGGAGCGCACTGACCAGTCCAAATCCCTCCTTATTGAGAAGAGGTGCTCCAGCTAAGATTCCCTCAAAAGAGACATCGACATGCTGGAAGTGTGAACCACTGCGTTCTGCTGGAACCAGATGTCCTCCAAGAATATAAAGGCCTTTGGAGTCCTTGGTCCATGCGGCCATATGGCAAAGGTGTCATATACATATCTGTACCAGCAATTAGGTTTCATCTTGCCAGATTTGATGGCTTCATGTTCGAATGTTTCCATAAAGATGTTGGCGATGTCAGGTGATGGAGGAAATCCCATTGCAGCACCACTCGTTTGTTCGCACAATTCTCGGTTCCATAGGAAGTAGGTCGAAGTAAGGCAAAGTCTCACCAAATTAACCAGATCCAGCTGTAGTCCTTTTGGTATTAGTTGTTGCTTGATGATTTCAAGTGTTTCTTCCACTGGTACATTGGTGAAGAGTGATTCGACGTCGAAAGATACTAGTAAATCTTCCTTTGTTATTTCGTGTTGTTGTAGTATCTCGATGAAATGTTCGGAGTTCTTCACAAAGCTCTTGATGTTTTCCAGAATATTGTGCTAGTTGTTTTGCGACATATTTGGCTAATTTGTAGGTAGGTGAGCTACATGTACTAATGATCGGTCTGGGAGGGTTCCAGGTTTGTGTAACTTTGGCAGTCCACTCAACTATTAAGTGTATTGTTTACATTATCAACATTTTATCGTACAGTATTTCTGTGTCTAAAAGATATGCTAGTAACAAACAACATCGGTTAAGTGGGCAACGTATTATAAATTTCTACCTAATTTTATATACATGTTAAGTGAAATAAAATAAAATAAAAATAAAATATTGTAAACAATGAAGAATTTCGAAAATTTTGGGAAAATATGTTCTGAAATGGAGATTTCCAGCAAGAGGTCGATTACCGTATAATTTTCATCGGGTGAAAAATACGATTACGGATCAAACAAAGGTAGAGTTAAAAGATCAAGTAATATGGCTAACGCCAGATAAAACAACGGATGCAAGAAGGAATAGTATTTTAAATGTATTAGTGCGCACTTTAAAAAGCGTCGAGGCATCCTTGCTTCTTCTTCTATGTAGTAGAATATTACAGAAGGCAAACGCGAAAAGGATAGTAGAAATTTTTAAAAAAATACCTTTGGGAAGTTCAATATAACGGCAATCCAGCTTGTAATATTGATTACAGATGGGGGTTCAAACATAGTTAAAGCTGAAAGGTTACTAAAATAATCTTACCCTCAATTGCTTCAAGTAACCTGTTTGCCCCATGCATGTGATCTTGTAGCTTAATTTATTAGAAACAGTTATCCAAAAGTAGATTAATTTATAGTTTTTAGCAAAAAAGTTTTTATCAAATCTACAAAATGCATTTGTGAATTTGTGCGCTAGTGCGGGCATTTCTTAGCCACCACAACCGGTATTGACGAGATGGGGAACGTGGGCTGAAGCTGATTTATATTATGAGAAATTTTTACACGTGATTAAACTTTGTATCTTAAATTTAACGCCACAGAAAGCCCAAGAAATTTTAATAAGCCAGCGGCAGGTTTCAAATACCGAAATCTATACCCACATGGAGAAAATTCCCGAAAATTAATCAATTTTTTAAATACTATTTCCAAATTAGAGAACACCGAACTGTCATTACATGGAGCGCTAAATTAGTTGATTACTTCAAAGCATCGTTAGGAAATCTAACAGATAGTAGGAGGGTGAACTGCAATGTATTCGGAATCGACAAGAAAAACACGGTATTGCTATGGTTTTTTATTTTTATTTTTCGATATAGAGTCCTCGAAGATCAGTACACTTTCTCAAACGGTGCTCAGTCTCTTCAAGCCGTCAGAAAAGTAGGATGTTCCCAGGTCTGCAAAATAGCCATCTGTAGCGACGATAACCTCATTTGAAGCAAATCTCTTTCCTTCCAGTGATCTTTTCTGGTTTGGGAATAGAAAAATGACGCTGGGGGCTAGGTCCGGTGAATATAGAGAACGAGAGACTAATTCGTAGAGCAACTCAGTCAATTTGGACACGACGATGCGGGATGAATGAACCGGTGCATTGTCGCGGTGGAGAAGCACCCTTTCCGCTGCAAACGAGGCCATTTCCCCTTCAATACTGCACCTGGTCGGGTCAATGAGTCGCAGTAGTATTGCTCCGTCATCGTCTTTCCCTACTGCAGATAGTGGATGAGGATTACACCTTGGGAATTCGAAAGAATGGTCACCGTGAACTTTCCGGTCGATGGAACGGTCTCTGCTTTCTTCGGAGACGATTCGCCCGGAAGAGTACACTGCTTGGATTGTTCCTTTGTCTCCCCTATGTAGTCGTGGATCCAAGTCTCATCCACGGTTACGAAACGCATGAAGAAATCCGTTGGATTGCGTTGGATCTTGGCCAGACATTCCTCCGAAACAGTCACCCAATTTCATTTTTGTTCCGGTGTGAGCAAATGGGATACCTATCGCGCCGAAAGCTTTTTCAGACCCAAATTTTCATGTAGGATATAGCCAACGCGTTCTTCTGAGATACCTGTGGTTTTTGGTTACGAAACGCATGAAAAAATTCCTTGGATTGCATTGGATCCTGGCCAGACTCTCCGAAATGGTCACCCGATTTCGTTTTTGCTCCAGTGTGCCGAAAGCTTTTTCATACCAAAAATTTCGTGTAGGATATGGCCAACGCGTTTTCTGAGATGCCTGTGGTTTCCGCTATGTCTTCCAGCTTCAATCAGCGATCGGCTAACACAACATCATGATGTCGATGACTTCATCGTTGGTAGGGGTTTTTGGGCATCTACTGCGTGGTTCGTCGCATGTGCTTGTGCGGCCACGTTTGAACTGGCTCACCCAGAAGCTGATGGTCGAAAATGATGGAGTACATCCGCCATGAACCTTTAGCAAAATATTTTAAATTTTCGTGGCCGTTTTTCCAGCCTGCAGAAGTATTTTATTACTGCACGAAATTCGATTTTATCGCTTCTTTATCGATTTAAACCGCCTGACTTGCTGCACAAAACACACCCTTAAACAACAACTATTGACAGTAGACGTCTGGAATTTTGAGGGTTGCCATAAAAAAGGTTGCTCGTGCCGACCAATGAATTCACTTCAACTTTCGTGCACCATCTCTTGCCGATTCCGGAAGAATTTCGGGTTGCTCTCGTATAGCAAGATTAACAACCGATAAATTATGTGCGGTTATAAATAGGAATCCCGATTGTCAAACTATAGTGCGTATGTACAAGAGTTGAACTGAAATACCAGAGTGCGAATATCATGCAAACGACCTTTTTAAATTCGCGGACACATCATTAGATGCAGAACGTTCCTTTTTCTAATACACCAACATACTACCAACCATAATTTTCGGAGTGCGGTTCCACCCCTTCAAAGAAAATTTATTCCGATAGAAATATTTCTCTTTCTATATCTCTATTCCACGTCCCTACCAAGTTTTATCTAATTCTGAATTGGACTACTTGCTAGAAGCAGCTGTGTATAGGAACTCCAATATAGCATTAATGGAGCTATAACTATTAAAGATATCAGAGGAAAAGGCAATATTTTTTGCCAACCCCGGTGTTATAATGTAAATGTTACAAATTTCATAATCCCCAGCTTACCAAGATTCAATTAAATTAATCCCAAATAAATATGTGCTTATTTTAGCTTCTGCCGTGTTTATTTTCCTCATCACGCGTACAAGCCTTGATCCTTAACACGTATGTATGTATATTCATACACATTTTCAACTCTTTTCCTCCCTTCCATCCAAAAAAAACGGCTTAACTTGACGTCATTACGTTGACCCTGTTTGTGAGCATATAAACATCCGTATTACTTTGTTGAACTAGTCAATTATAATTTTCCTTTTTATATATTACTCGGTACGGCGCGAGTTCGTTGTTGCAAACGTATTCGAACGCAATAATTGACGTAGGAGTTAGCTCTTTTCGCCTATATGGAGATGTAATGCCCTCCAGCAACCCTTAAAATAATAAACCGCAACATCCACGTGCTCGGCTCGTACGGTAGATCTCTAATTAAATTTAGCTTGTTTCCCGGCGTTCTCCAAACACAAATAGATGTACACAGAAGCACTAGAAACCTACACCGAGTTCGTAAAGGGCGCATTCCCTTTTAGGAATGGTACACTATATGCTGCCGCGGAGATACTTCAATCTAGAGTGTCGACAATTCTTTGTCCTAGGGTATAGCTCTATGGATACACCACATTTGTTTGAATATAATTACAACAGCTGCCAAATCATGTCGCCAGATCAGTGTCGTCGAAGTTCGTTTATTTAATATTCTTGTGTTTAAAGTTACCACTGTAACAACACAATCTTTACTACGGAGTTTTTTGACTCATTACATTTTTCCATGGGCGGGAATTTCAACCCCGAAGAGCAACTCGGCCAATAGCGTGCCTATTGTACACCCATGTGATTTTTGTGTAGCCCATAGAGTTCTCCTCACATGTCTGGATGGCAACTACTTCTGTTTGAAAGATGAAGGGGGAGACTCCTAGGCTGATGGTCTCGCCATCCAGTTTTCTCCGTTTTCAAGTTCCAATACCTGTGCCTGTTGAGGGTTTCGAGGCGTACGCAAACCAGCGAGAGACGTCCCGCCTCGATTTTTGTGCATATGCCTTTATTGCCTCGATGTTGGGATTGTATCCCCCATTGTATAGTTAAAGATGCTGGTATGGTCTTCGACTCTGTCAGAAAATCATCTACTACATTTCGGCTCTATAGACTCCTGGGGTTGCTTCTGACGTCAGCACTAGCTATAGTAGTGGATGATTGTCCCCATCGCAGCCGTCGGCATCAAGGACATGACCCCTGTAATGCCCAAGCAAGCAATTCGTTGAACTTTGCCAAGGAGACCAGACTAGCGCATAAGTTATAGTAGGTATTATAACTGTCGTGCATAGTCAGTGAACTGTTGCTGGTTTTAGGCCCCACGTTCTACCAAACATTGCTCTGCAGGCCCAAAAGGCCCTTGTGGATTTGTTTGACGCATTCTCCAGGTGTGATTTGTACGTCAGTTTAGAGTCCAAAATTACATCTAGATATTTAACCTCGGTTGATACAAGTATTTTTGAGCGGAGAATGAACGGACACCGGAGTTCCTCCAGGCGAACGGTACCACAGACGTTTTACTAGAGTTTACATTCAACCCTTTTTTTCGGCAAGATGTTTCTATGTGGCTGAGTGCGACTTGCATCCTTTCGAATACCACGCTCTCAAATCTGCCGCTGATCATGATGGTAATATCGCCGAGGTAACCCTCCGCTTAGAAACCCGCGTCCCGAAGATCGGACAGCAGGTGATCCACCCGCAGGCACCAGAGCAGAGATGATAACACACCGATCGGGGGGCAGCCGACTGCCAGCGTCGACCTCATCTTGCAGAGGTTTATAGACACAGGCGTTCCAGATATGTAGTCGTTATTGTTCCGTATGTAACTGTAGGGCAATTTTTGTGTTTTTAGCATATCTTGAGGGTATGACCTCCATAGGTGATAATTGGAATCTACTTCATCCGCTCTTATTTGACGGTATATTTTGGAAATATCTGCTATGAGCGCTACATTGCGTGTTCTAAATCTTAAAAGTGTATTAAATAAATCTTCTTGAACCAGAGGTTCTTTTTTCAACGTATCATTCAGTGAAATTTCTGTGGCTATTGTTCCCGAACAGTCGAATATAGCTACGACTTCCGTTGTCAAACTCTCTACCTTATGCACAGCATGATATGGTAAAAGGTAGTATTTATATGGAATATTATTAATTTCTTACATATGTCCCAATTTCATGAACTCCCTACTACTCCTGATCCCATCCCTCCATGATGTCACTAGCCTTCCTTTTCTCCTTTTGTTTTGTGCCCTCTTTGGCCATCACCTTCACTCATTCTTTGTGCTTGTCCATATCATATAAGCTGTGTTGTTTCGATTCGATCCGCACTAGTAATAACTTTCCCCGCTCTTCGTTGTATCTCTTCGTTTCTTACATGTTCCAATTTTGATATTCCGCAGGCTCTTTTTAGAAAGTCTATTTCGATTGTGTCTACATTCTTTTATTGCCGTTTGTCGTCTGCTAGCTCTCTGTACCGTATGTTAGAATGAGCTTCACGATGGCTTTACATATTTTTATCTTCGCTTACAATCTTAATCCTTTGCACCATAGCAAGGAATTTAAGGCCTGAGTCGCTCTTTTCCCTGGTTGTATTTTATTTCGTACGTCTATTTTCGATACACCTTCCTCACTAACTATGTTTCCTAGGTATTTGTGCTCTGGTTTGTTCTCCTTATTTCTCTAATTTGTAAGTTCTGGTGCTCATCTTCGTCTTTACACCTCACTTTCAGATATTCTGTCTTTGTCATGTTTATTCCTCTTTGTTTCCTGTAGTGTTGGTGAATGTTTGTTGCTCTTAAACTTGCTAATGTAAAACAATTGAAAGAAGATTCCACCTCATATGAGCATGTCGATGCTTGTTGCCTCATCGAAATGCGGATCTATCAATTGAATGCGTCCTGGTAAATTAAATTGGGTTCGTTAAATGTTTACTAAGGGTAAGTATTCAGTAATTCGCAGGAGAACTAACCAATTTAATGTGATCTTATAACTTTATAAAAACGAGTATAAAAATTCTATTTTAATAATTTATTTTACAGACTGTTCAATTTGTCAAAATCTGATTTTAATTTTTAAAAATGTTTAGTCAACGTTTTCTTTTAAAGAATTTAGGTTTCTGAGTTTAAACCGTGTCGTAGTTGCATGAGTCTGCCGACGTTTCGTCCTCAGTTGCACCTAAATTATTTAAAAGAAAAGAAATATCGAGGAAGTTTAATACAACGCGGTAGGCTCGTCAACGTTCTTTTACAGTACACAATGTTTGAGAGAATAACAACGTTACAAAGTTAAAAGTTTACTTTTTTTTGGGAGAATCGACTCCAACTTGTGTTGTTTTTGATTAAAATATTCACTCAATCCCTTTTAATGTCTATCCTTTTCAAACCTAAAGTAGAGGATAAGACAAAATTAAGGAATTAATAATGTTGCTGCAGATCATCTTGCTCTCACAAGAAACTGAAAACCCGGAAACTGAAATTTTCAATAATCCACGGCACAGCGCAACACTTCTTTCTATCCAGACGATGTTTTCTTTGACCGCTGAAATCTACATAAATGTGTACAAAGGGAATAAAGCGAAGAATTTCACGTTCGTTTCGGACCCTTTCGTAATTCAGATCGGTCGCGATGTTAATGTAATGATTAAAGGGACGGGATGAAAGTTATTCCGTTTTATCCCCTCGTTTGATTCGTTGGCCACGCCCCTTTTATCTGCTTATCCCGTTTATTTCTTACTTGCTCTTTGTCTAGCAGTCTCAAATATTTGATTTTATTTAAGGGATTTTCCGATGGGGTTTAGAAGATTATATAGAAAAATGCCTCGTATTTTTGGCTTTGACTTGCAAACATATTTCTCCCTTGCTCTTTTGTAAAGCACTCCTTCCATTCAGTTCAGACGATGCTAAAGAAGGACGAGGAAAAGATTTCATGTAGTTTTTGGTTAATAATAATAATAATATTTTATTGCCCAACAGATAAAAAATATCCAATTACAAGGCAAAATTTAATAATTAATGTACATATATAAAAACCAGTTACCTATAAGTAAACATAAAACGAAGCAACATCAAACTACAATAAACTTATAACTAACTACATCACACTATGACTACTGATCTACAGTCACATCCAAATTGCTTTTATTTTACTTAGAAAACAATTCACCAGTGGTTAAGAAGAAAAAAAGAGAACGGAAAAAGAATTCGGTTATGTACAATGCATCTGCGGTCTACACATTGTCAAAAGAGACGGTAAACTGCAGGTATGTATATCGAAGGCAACAAACTCCATAGAGTTGAAGCTGCTACACATTCTGTGTATTGGGGACCTGATGGCGATATTTGTTCTGAGTACGAAATAGTAAAACGTATTTGTTTGCCTAGATCCTGAACGGGGTACAATGAAATTGATCTTACTCAACAACTCACGCTCATCAGGATCATTATTAAGTAAAGTAAATAGGAATTTGCACTCAACTTGTTTTAGACGTAATTCCAAGGACTCAATATCAAATATCTCTAGCAGAGTATTGTGAGTAAATCCTTGTATCGGGTAGGTATTAAATATTTTAAAGTATAAGAACTTCAAACACCTTCTTTGAATCTGTAATCGTATAATGAATCCCAACGTACTAAACGCTGATGTACATGTACTGGATATATCCTCCGTAAAGGTCGGTCTTGAGTCGAAGAGAACACTCTCTCAAGTCTCTCATAGAAATCTTTCTAGGTAAAAGAGATCCAGCCAAGTGATAGGTATAGATAATTGGAATCGTCTTACGAGTGTAGGTGACAACTTTGCATTTTTTCACATTAACTGTTAGTTAGTTGTTGATACAACACGTGTGGAATATATTAAGTTGGCTTTGCAAATAATTGCAATCCTGAGAATTAATAATTGTTGTATATAATTTTAAGTCAACTGCGTATAACAACTTTGGACAGCTCACTTGATAACACAAATCGTTTATATATATGGGGAACAAAAGTGGACCCGAGTTACTCCGCTGAGGAACTCCAGAGGTCGGTGTGAAGTAATTAGATTCAAATCCCATATGCGTCACAAATTGCTTTCTATCAAGAAGATACGATTGGAATAAAGACAAAAGCAAAGACGAAAATCCAATATTGTCCAATTTATTAATAAGCAGGGTGTAGTCGATTCGATCAAATGCTTTTGTTAGGTCGGTATACACAACATCTACCTGCCTTCCAACATCACTACTATCAGATAGGTATTGAGTAATTGTAACAAGATTAGTTACTGTAGATCGTTGAGCAACGAAATCGTGTTGGTCATTTGAAATCCAGGGTCCAACTTGAGCATAAATGTACTTGTACAGAAATTTCTCAAAAACTTTAGCAAAATTATTTAATAAGGTCATAGAACAATAATTGGAAATAACATATTTCTCTCCATTTTTGGAAACAGGCACCAAATTGGCAATCATTAACACTTAACTTCCATATAGTGGATTTCTATTTGAGTCGTATCCAAATATGAATGGAGAATAAACATAGGTATATTATTGTCAAGCTGGGACATACCTTCAGAAATAACGAAAACATTTAAAAGTACATACACTACTGTTCATGAGTTTGGTTGCACCTAATATATTGTGTTGCATTTAGAACTATTTCAAAAATATTTGGGAAAATTCCTCCTAATCTTCTTAAAATGTCATTTTTAATCTAATTTTCAATGTTGATAGTATATATTCATAACAATAAGACTTATTTACAAAATCCATTCAAACACGAAAACAATGTATTCCTGCATTAAATTTTATGATGGCAATAAAGCGATAATGAGTTTATTGTTGGTTTATTTGATCGAAGGTATGCCAATAAGAACGAAATTCGATATTGAAACGCTTGCCGGAATATGCGTTTCATTCGAGAAAGTGTTTGAAATAGAGAAATTACTCAAACTAACATCCATATTAATATGAATATCAATACTAAACCACCGTTGGCATTAGTAATGATAAAATTATAATCTTCTTGCAATTTCCAACGTATTATATGCATATATTAATATTAGTATTAATATGGATGTTAGTTTAACTATTACGCACTTGCCGTAATAATATAGTGTCCGTGAGATATTATAATATATCTACTGACATCGTGACATCTAGGGGGATTTGGGGTGACTTGGATTCAATAGTCTCATGGCGCAAGGGTTCAGCACGCTGCACCGGAGATGTAGAGATGTTGAAACCGATATTTTTTCGGAAATTTAATTACGTTGGAAATTGCAAGAGAATTGTAATTTTATCAGAGAAATTATTTGACAATTAAATATTTCTAAGCGTTGTGTGCGAAGGACAATTAAGAGAAAAGAAAAGAGATCGATAGGTTTCAGAGTAGAAAATGAAGTTGAAGGCTAAGCAGAATTTTCCTTAAGAAATCGTCGCTTTACAGCACAGCCAGCTTCGGCAGAGTTCAATTTACAACACCGTCGGGCGGTGAGTGTGTCGACAACGGAGACTAACAATTGCTGGTCTGAAGGGTCGTATAGCAGTAAGATAACCGCGGTTAAGTTCTATACACAAACGGAAAAAACTAAGTTGGGCAAAGGCTCACGCAAACTATTCATCACCGCCCTGAGGAAAGAATAGTAGACGAGTATATTTTAAAAGCAGTGACATATGGAAGAAGAAGCATCATGGTATGGGGGTAGAATAGCTATGGGATTCTGGTGCAAAATCCTATGTATGTTGTTATGGAGGTCCAAAATTACATTTTATCCCCGCTACTCCTACCTCGGCATATCATGTGAACTCGTGGCGTCAAAACGTTCACCGCGTGCTAGTAGGGTCGGCAGAGCATTGTGGGAAGCGCGGCCGTAGTTGCCGTTTGCATGTCAGCGGATGCTTTTTAATAATAAGAAAGGCAATATGTAAGACACCGAAGTTTTAAATGCATAAATTTCGAGAACGATGAGTCATCTACGCAATAGTATTACCATTCATCGAACGGATTTCCATTGTTGGCTTATGCAATATTGTGAAATGTTAATTGATAATTCGCCGAAGCAGGCGTGGTAATTAACAATATGCACAAGATAATATATGACATAAACTTTATTGTAATAATTCTAATTAATGTCATATATGGAAAATGGTGGAAAATCTCAGGCTCTTAATTTGCCAAAACGGTTCTTTTATTTAAATTTTTATCTAGCTAAATTTGTAAATTATAAACGAAATACAAAATGAGAGCAAAGGAGCACTAAATTTTGAAAATTTATTATAATTTGAGGTCTTTAATTTTGTAATCGTACTCACACTCACACGTACTATATCGTATTCTAAATATTCTGGTCTTCGGCTTCCACTAATGCGTCAGGAACTCCAAATTATTGCGAAATTAACAGCTGCTACAGTATTAACTTCAACTAACTTTGAAGAATTTCAAATGTTATAATTAATTCAAAAAATAACGAATTTTTCTCTGGAGAGACAACTCCAACATCTGTGACTTTGACACAATGGTTATTTTATATGAGATCGTTTCGGAGGATACACTCAATATATTCAGCTTATTTATCTGTATGATAGGCCACACAGTAAACACGCTCTTGATGGAATGAAATTATTTACAAGTAAAGCTGCCAGGCGTGCCATCTATTCGACGTACGAGAAATTTTGAAGATAGTATGTTTTATTTCGGGACGATACCTATTTTAATAATATGATAGAAACGTGTGAGTACAGTAGATTATACTTCTTTTAGAAATAAATTTGGAAGAAATTATAATTAAACATAGAAATATGTTTACGAAAATCGGTATATATATAGTTAACATGCACATGTTTAAGAGACTCTTTTTTTAACTTTAAAATTGTAAATTATATATCAATAATGAACAAGTAAAGTAGATATCTGTAAAATTTAATACACTGAAAGAAAACTGTACGGAATAAATATTATAAATGAATTAAAGGAGAGGGATCCTAGCGGTACTTTGCCTCCAACAACATCAACAACAACAAAATAAAGGCGTGAACCATACACTGACGAGAAAATATTCAATATAGAAGTATAAATTTAGAAAAACATTGATATTTTAAATTATTTAAAAATTAATAATACATATCATTACAAAATATATATATATATAAAACACATGGGCTGAAAAGTCCCGGGCCTAACACATAGATGACGCTAGTTTTATTGCAGTCACCTTTCTCTCAGTTAGTAATAACCTTCAAAAGACAGCTGTTAAAATTTCATGATATTCTATTCATTAGTTTATGAGTTATTGTGCTAAGAGTCACGCTACTTTTGTTATTTTCAAAACAATGGATTAAAAACAATTTCGTGTTTTAATTTTACGCTGCTTCTTGATGGGAAAAAATACCGTTCAAGCGAAGCAATGGCTTGAAAAGTGTTATGGGGACTCCGCTCTATCAGAAACAACAATAAAACGTTGGTTTGCTGACTTCAAACGTGGTCGTAGAGACACCGATGATGCAGAACGCAGTGGACGGTCCAAATGAAGCGGTAACACCAGAAAACATCAAAAAAATCGACAAAATCGTTTTGAATGATCGAAAAGGGAAGTTGCGTGAGTTAGCTGACATCATAAAGATATCAGAAGAACATATTGCCTTTATATTGCATGAGCATTTGACTATGAGAAAGCTCTGTTCAAAGTGGGTGCCGCGTTTGCTCACTGTTGACCAAAAACAAGAACGTGTTGATGATTCTGAGCAGTGTTTGGCCATGATTAAACGTAACAACCCGGAATTTTTGCGTCGATATGTGACAATGGATGAAACATGGATCCATCACTTCACTCCGGAATCAAAACGATCGTCATCTGAGTGGACAGCAACTGATGAACCTCGTCCGAGGCGCCCGAAAGCACAACAATCGGCTGGAAAGGTTATGGCTTCGGTATTTTGGGATGTGCATGGTGTAATATTCATCGACTATCTTGAGAAAGGAATTACCATCAACAGTGAATATTATATAGCGTTATTGGAGCGTTTGAAGGCCGAAATTGCAAAGAAACGACCGCATATGGCAAAGAAAAAAATTTTGTTTCATCAAGACAACGCACCGTGTCACAAGTCAATCAAAACAATGGCAAAACTACATGAATTGCTCCCACATCCACCGTATACGCCAGATTTGGCTCCCAGCGACTACTGGCTGTTCGCAGACCTCAAAAAATGCTCGCCGGGAAGAAATTTCGCACGAATGAAGAGGTTATCGCTGAAAGTGAGGCCTATTTTGAGGCAAAAGATAAATCGTTCTACAAAAGTGGTATTGAAATGTTAGAGCGGCGCTGGAATGATTGCGTTGCTTTTGATGGAGATTACGTTGATGAATGAAACTAATTTTGAACCAAAAAAACCGTGTTTTCTTTGTTAGGCCGGGGACTATTCAGCCCATGTGTTAATTATAGACATTTCGAGAATAACGCAATTTAAGGATCTTGATGTTTTTTACAGAAAACCTAAGGCAATCCTTGTCTAGCCAAACTTTAATTATTCTAATTAGTTTACGAAACAAAAATGAGATTGAAAGATACAAATAATTTTGAAGAACTTAAGAAGATTCGAAGTCTTTAATCTTTGAAATCGTACTCACTCGCACGTTATTTCTCGCCTTTAAGATGGACTGGTCTTCGGCTTCCAAAGTAAGTGTTCGGAACTTCCAGATATTATATGTAGTATGATACAATTTATGATTGGAGATAACGAAGATCTTTATGTATATTATGGAGTTATATGAAAAAATAAGTAATTATGCTCAGGGAAATGATGCCAACATGTCTGACTTTGACACGACATTTCTTTATTGTTTTGTTTTATCGCCATAGCAACGCATTTGTTCGCCTATATGGTAGGTCACACAGTACACACATACTTGATACGTGTGAGATTATAAAGGAAATGCTGCCAGTCCTGTCATCCTTCCATAGTAGGAGAAATTTTGAAGATTATAAGTATAATTTCAGAACAATGCATATTTATACAATGTAGTTGAAATATGTGAGTACAGTATATTAAAAGTCTTTTAAGAGTGAAATTTTGAAATATTTATTTATATAAAAAAATATGTTTACGAAAAGCGATATATATGATAAACGATAGTAAAGTTCGTTACGTCTCCTCTGTAAGTGTTAAAGGGACTCGTTTTTTTTAACAAGAAAATTGTGAATATTAAGTTATTAAAAATACCCAAAGTAGATATCTGTAAACCTTTAGAAAGAAACCTGCAGTGATTGAATATCTGTGCTTGAAATTCATAAAGAGGGAGTACTAACAGTAGTTTGCCTCCAACTTCTAACATCAACCATAATAAAAAATAACGGCGTGCAGCAAACAGTGACGAGAAAATTTCTGGAATAGGTAAACTAGTAAAATTTAGAAAAAAATTAATAGACAATATTTCATATCATTACAATATATATATCTTGTTATCATCTCGGATTTTGTCCCGCGTTCGGCGTTGGTTCTTAGAAGAACCATGTACGTCTTGACGTTTCGATATAATCGCATACATCTCTTCTTGGGGTCGTGATTTCGACTGCTGACTATATATGACATGGAGTCTATAGTCAATCGCCTTTAAAATACTTTTGATGATAAAGGCACTTTTCGTGGAATGAAGCGCACTCAAAAAATAGAAATTTATACGGCTTTTACACCTTATAATTAATTGTTCCATAATTAAAATATGGATTAGTACAATAAAATTTATGTCATATTATCTTGTGCATATTCTTTTACCATGCCTGTTTTGGTGAATTAACATTTCAGAATATTGCATTATCCAATAGCGGGAATCCGTTTGTTGAATGGTAATAATATTGCGCATCGATCTCGAATTTTATGTATTTAAAGCTTCAGTGTTTTACATATTGCCTTTCCTATTATTAAACACCATCCGCTACATGCAAACGACGACGGCCACACTTCCCACAATACTCCGCCGATCCTGCTGGTACGCAGTGAACGTTGTGACATTACGAGGTCACATGATATGCCGAGGTAGAGTGGTAGAGATAATATGTGATTTTGGACCTCCATAAGAAAGTACATGGGATTTTGCGCCAGAACCCCCATAACTATTCTACTACTGGGGCGGGTTGCCTTGGAGGTAGAAGGTTAGGGAAATTAATTAAAATAGATGAAAGAATGACAAAATATGTGCATTTGAGAATCCTAGAAAACGATGTGGTACCAACTGGATGTGAATTAATTGGGGAGGGGTTCATTTATCAGCAAGATTGCAACCCCAAATACACCTCAAAGTTGGTCAAAACTTATTTCCAAGACAAGTCTTCTGAAGGAGTCCTATCCTTAACGGAGTGCTAGCAGCAAAGCCCTGATTGTAATTCCATTTAGTTAGCTCTTGTGGGATCACTTGGATCGTGAAGTTCGGAAAAAAATCTGTGACTGGCAAAGCAGCATTCTGAAGTGTTCTGCAGGAAATGTGGAATATTATAGACGAATCGTATTTCGAGTTATTTTGTTAATAGAACATTTTGGGTTAATGACTAAAGTCCGTTTCTTTAATTAATTTCTCGCAGACATTGTGAGTCTAGTTTATTTTGTTATTTTATACAGTGCGATCAAACTTATGAGAGGTAGAGTAAGTGCAAAAAGGAGCACTAGTTTTATTCGTATAGATTTTGGCTCCATGTATCCTTTATTATCCAAATAAGCATAAGATTGAGGATGCGGATTAGGAAAAGGAGCTCTCCAATCAATTAATAAGCAATAGCTAAAGAAAAACTAGTGGCTAACTATGAAGACCGAGTACAGAAATGCAGCTCACCTAGTTTACTGTCGTGTCTAGGTGGAAACACTACGACAAAACTTCAAACTAAAACTGTCGGATTAGAAGGCATTTGTTTCTATTATTATAACAGCATAAAAACAAACAAAAATATACATAATTGAGTGTAGGCTTTCATGACCGTCGTCCATAGCAGAAATGCTTTTCAAGTTTTGTCGTGTATTCACTGTTTGACATAACGTTTCGCTGATCATGCTGTCAGCTTCTTCAGGAGGTTTCTAAAGACTTTAGTCTGACAGCATGTTCAGCTAAACGTCAAGTAAAACAGTGAATACACGACAAAACCCGAAAAATATTTCCACTATAAAAATGTACATGAATAAATTATTAAAAAGAAAGAAAAAAGAATCTGGTTTGTACCATAACTATTACGCATATTGATCGCCAATATAGCCCTACTAATAATCAATTTCGCTTCAAAATACGAGAGATATATAGAGTTCGCTGCAGTCCATGGTCGTTCGACGCCATCTGGTTACTGTTAACCGGCCGAACAAGAACCGGAAACAAGCAAAACCGAAACGAATGAAGTGCACAATATGGACCGGTCTAACGTTCTAATAAACACCAGATAATGGGGCCATTTCGCGATTGCATAGCGCTCCTCTTAATGAGATTGTTCCTGAACGAACAGAAAATGTGCGGAGGTGGAACCATTCATTAGCTCTCCTTTCACAAAAAAAAATGGCGACCTTTTTGGCGTTTCACTTAACGCGGTGAGCAGAGATATGAAAAGGTAATTAAGTTGATTGCTTGGTTAGTGTTAAAATGTTTAAACTCTCTTCTTTGAGACGTAATGATTATATGTCGAATTTTATTTCCCTTTTTCATTAAGCTTTATACCTTACGCGCTGAAATTTGTAATTAACGAAGACTAACAACGTTTGCGCTTATTTTTTAATATCCATTAAATCTCTGTCATGGTTGGTGCAATTTACAGGATCATTCAGGACGACCTTCTTTTATAATAATATGTAAGAAAACCTATGGGCAATACTAAAAAAAGCATTGTACAGCCCGCGACAATAGTGTAGGCCACCCAAAAATTTTGAGGAAAATACGAATAAAAAAATTCGCGTAGGCAACCCGTGTTCCAAACGTATAAGGTTGATTGCAGTAGTTTTTGGTATTGGCATTGTGAATGTGGTGATGAGCAAAAATATTGGAGGAAAACCACACATCCAAGTGCGACAAAAGTATAGGCCATGTCATTAGTTTTAGTTTTGTCCTCAACGGGTACAGTGCAAATAAGGAAAATATTTTATAATATTGTCTTTACGTGGTGTATTAAATGTTAGAGTATTAATTTGCTTTCTATATATCAAGATGCCATGTGGACAACAATTGGCTAACACTGAAATAGGTTTAATTCGTACTTGGCGAGAAAGACAAATTTGACCGGAACTCGTCTTGTAATTTACAGTTTCTTAAATAAAATTAGGAAAAACACGCAAATCTAAAAGACCCAAAGCGATAACAGAACGTGAACATCGCACAATTTTGGGGTTAGCATCAATCTCAGCAATCACTGTCAGAGAAATAGCACAAGCAGCAAGTGCAAACACCAATCTGTGAAATGTTCAACGACTGCTGAAAACAGCTCACTCAAAACCAAAACGACTGCAAAGAAAACCTCCTTCAACGCGTCAGCATAAACAACCCAGATGAGCATTTGCAACCGCGCGTTTACATTGGCGTAAACGCTGACGAAAATCATTTTTACTGATGAGAAAAAGTTTAATTCAGATGTTCCTGATGGTTATCAGCTATCAGTATTATTGCCATGACCTAAGAAGGGAGGAAGTAGTTCTAAGTCGTAGGCAGATGGGTGGTGGTACTGTGTTGTGATATGGGTGGGTGTAGGGTATAACGGAAACCTGACATCAAGTTCTGTAGTGGCAAAACGAATAGCGCTAATCATATAAATCTTATCGTCGATGAAATATCCGGGACTTTGTGTTCCAACAAGATAACGCTGCTGTCCATCGTATTCAAATTCTAAAAGATTCCGAAGAAAGAAAATATCAGTTCTTGAGTGGCCGGCACGTTCGCCTGACGTGAATATGATCGAAAATGTCTGGAGTATCTTAGCACATCGTGTATACAGCGGCGGAAGACAATCCAATTCAGGATTTAACAACCAGTATTTTAATGGAATGGGAGCTTATAGGGTAAAACCTTATACAGAAGTTGTTTGACATTTTGCTAAAGAGAATGCTTGAAGTAGTAGAGAAGCGAGGTAGTTTAACGTACTATTCAAAATTTCTTGTAAATAAGTCAATTATTATGTTACATGTTTATAAAGTTTAATTAAATCCTGTTCGATACTTTTGACGCACCTTTATTTTGTCAATAACCCTAAATTATCCTTATATCGCGCATTTTTGCCCAAAGTAGTGATAGAGATAGTGAAATTTGTTTATAATATATAGGAAAAATATCCAAATTCGATATGCTTAACAAAACAATGAAATTTCTTTAACAAGTCTAGTGACCTATATTTTTGTCGCAGACTGTATATCGAGTGTTTCTTTTAATATTTCTTTGTTTTCCTTTTGTTTCGTTTATTTCTTATATTGGGCATTTTACATGTTGTGTGGATATTGCTTCTTCTATTCATTCACGTATTTCATATTCCTATATTTTAAAAATCACAGTATACAGCCAATTTACCATACAAAGCTATCCCGTTATCCTTATAGTTTAATTATAACTGAAATAATTTTCAGTCAAAATGTTCATTCACTGGTACATTAATCCTACTTAGAACATTAGCGATTAAAATAAAGAGAACTGGAGCAACTCTGAGGTTATTCATCCTCTACTGAAGGCGTACAAATATTCATCAAATGTTTGTACATAACACTACATCATCTCATATCGATAACAAAGCATAAACGTTACGCAAAAACGTTATGCCATTTTACGAGCTACAACACGGATTACGTTTCCCGTTCCCATCGCATTTGATACCTTTTACGTGTTCCTTAGACTTGTACGAAGGGTCATTTTGTCCGTCGAATCGCTCAATTCAAATAAGGGGACAATCGACAGGACAGCATCACGAAGCGGCTCGCTCGACCGCGCCATCTGAGCCCCGGTTTCGCTTATAAATAAAACAGGACGTTCGAGACTGACCGGGTTTCATGTTTTATTTAGGGAATTCTGGCCCGAATACGTTGCTGGCTGACATGACATCTTCTCACCCCCTTAACCTAGATCGTTGATTTGTTCGCGTTTCGTTTGAACGTGAAAAAATCGTTTATTGTAAAATTTGGAAAGAAATAAGTGTGGATTATATTTAAGTTTGAATCTGTAAATAATAATAAGAAGACTAACAATAAGAAACATAATCAAAACAATAATAATAAAGTAACAATATACAATTGTATATTTTTACACCCTAAAATACAAATAAAGTCTTTGGAAATATAAAATTAATGTATAAATAAAATAAAAGAAGGTCGCGCAAGCGGTGAGAGACGGGAATGCCCAGAAGGTGACTGCGCATCTCCCCCACTATAATATTTGCCACTTGCAACGTCATTACCCCCCTTTTAGAGTTGAGTTGCAGGCATGTAAGCGTAGCTGCTACAATTGATTCTCTCGCCAAGTGCGAGTTGCGTAGTGTAATTCGATTCCTTCAAGCGGGATGGAATAGTGCAGCTGAAATTCATCGAATGTGCCAGGTATACGGCGAAAACTTTACGCTGACTTCTAGAGTTCTTCTCATTCATGACAATGTTCGCCTTCACACCGCTGCTGTAACCCAACAACTTCTTGGAGAAT
Source organism: Trypoxylus dichotomus (assembly GCA_023509865.1). NCBI lineage: Eukaryota > Metazoa > Arthropoda > Insecta > Coleoptera > Scarabaeidae > Trypoxylus > Trypoxylus dichotomus. Next base: position 30,465,157 of record CM042081.1, read on the forward strand.
TTCGATGGGGTGTTTCTGAACACCTGGCGTATAACGCCAACTTAGCACCAAGTGACTTCCAGCTCTTTCGTGAATTGGAAAAGTTTCTAGTACAGAGTACAGAGTACAGAGGAACTTCAAAACAACCTCACGGACCATCTTAACTCACTGGCGGTAACATTCTATGCAGAGAAGATTGTTAGTTCCGTTCATAGATATAAAAAATACATCAATCTTCACGGTGACTATGTAGAAAAGTAATCAGGTTTGTACATAACTTTTGGTAATAAATTCATTTTGTTATTTACACTTGCCTTGCCCTCGTAGTATCAAAATAATAACTTCCAAAACAAATAAAAAATCTGGCACCTTATAAACATAATGATAATGAGGTTACTAATCAAGAGATCACATGTTAATTATTCGCAAATCATTTTAGTTATTTTTCTAAGAGACTTTAACAGAGAATAGACAGAAATAACAAATTTTAAAAATCTCATGGTAAATTCTATACTCGCATGACCCGCAGCCATGTCTAAAATACTACAGCATGTTTATTAATTAAGGTGCAGTATGTACTCCACCTATGACTCACTCACAATAAAAAAATATTTTACTTTTATTTTTCGGCACAGTCTCGACTAAGGTTAACACATTTTTACCATCGATGTTCTAGCATTTCTAATTCTTCCCGACAAAAAGATTGTTCAACCCTTGCAAATCACTGATGTATCGCAGAAGTCATATTATTATTTGACAGAAATCGTATACCACGCAAGTGTTCCTTAAGTTTTGAAAACAGTCGGTAATCGCTAAGGGTTTATTCTGCTGAATATGGCGGATGCTTAACTAACTCGAAGCCTGCTTGAGCTGTTGCATCTGTTGTAATGGCGGACTTGTGACTGGGTGCGTTACCCTGATGCAAGAAAACACCTTTGCGCAACTTCCGCCGACGTTTTTCTCACATAACTTAGGAAATAAGTTAGAATAATAAGCACTTATAATTGCGGCCTTTTTCTGCAGGAAATCGACTTAAATTACGCCTTTAGCATCCCAAAATACGGATAGCATGACTTTCCCTACTGAAGGTTGCATCTTCAATTTTCTCGGCGCTGGTGAACTTAGATGTTTCCACTCCTTACTGTGTATTGTGGTCTCCACATGATAATGATGGATCCAGAACTCATCCATTGTCACAAATTTCACAAGAAAGTTTGCATTGTCCTGTCTATACCGCGTCTAAAGGCGAATGCAAATGTCTTTTTGAGTTTGCTTGTGTGCATCTGTTATCATTCGTGGTACCAATCTTGCAGACAGTTTTTCCATGTTCAATTCGGCAGTAATTATATTATATACAACATGGTATGAGATAGCAGTGTTTTTGATTAGTTGTCTAATAGTCACACTTCGCTCTTGCGGTACGAGATTATGAACCTTTTTAACAGTTTCTTGGGTAGTAATGGTTGTGGGCGTTTCACACGTGCATGTTCGTCTGTACACGACTGCCTAGCATACTTAAACTCACCACACCACCTTTTAACTATGTCATATGATCCTGCAAATTCTCCTAATGTATCCACCAAATGTTGGTGAATTTGAGACGGTGTTATCTTTTTTAAACGCCAGTATTTAATCATCGCTCGTTCCTCGCTCTCGACATCGGGCTTCTGCACGCTTTAACAGGTTCAGACTTGTAGCGTTAGTCTACACATGCCAGGTTATAATACGACGTAAAAATAACTAATTGCGTTAATGTATAAAGAGGTCAGGGGCGGAGCAAAGGAATCAACCCTTATATATTTAATCCTCGGGCATGAAGTGAGTATTTTCTGTTTTTTGAATATTAAATCTTGCATTTTTGATACATTGTGTGAAAGATATGATAATCGCCGAATTGCCCAATTACGTGTGAGAAATATTCGCTTACGAACAAATCTTAGGAACTTTAGATTCTAGAAAATGTCGTATTTTAATAAATCTTCACATAGAAGTCTGTTATAGTTAATACTGAAGGAAAGGAGAAGGGGGGTTCAAATCCAGTGGATGACAGCTGTATTGCACTTGAACTTTGCAAGCATACTACCACTATTATTGCAATCTGGGCAAGAGTAGATAGATTATCAAAGTTTAAAATGCCAAAAACGGTTCATCTTGTGTTGGTGTGACACGACATGCATCGTAACGCCCTATCTAAAATCTTTAATAATTTGAGAGGAGATTTATACAAAAGTTTTGCTTGCTTACCGTTTAATAAAAAAAAATAATAAAACCAAAAGTGTAATCATCTTACTATAGTTTATCTAATAATTATTTTTTCTTAAAGTCTGTTTATATTCCTGGTGGGACGAGGAATCGCGAAATTCAGAATGAACCTCGCTGAAGTAAAACCAGCATATTAATATATCGTTCAGACATTACTGACGATGCATTTTCTCTGCTTTCCTTTAAAGCCCTATGATGATTAATATAATTTTGTGGCAATGAAGTAGTCGCTCGTGCAGCTGACGAGGGTTGTCATTTGCCCAATACCTGTATTTCTCTTTGTTGAGATATCTGTTCAAATAGGTAAGGTTGATAATAAAATTGGGGTCAAAATATGAACGTATGTTTAGTATAAGAAAACAGCCTAAGAAATGTCAGGCAATCCCAAACATGAACCGGATATGATGGAAGGGTTTGGAATTTACCAAATCACATACAGTGATTGTGACAAAGTTTACAGTAGACAAACAAAAAGGAGTATCGAAGCGAGATTTAAAGAACATATGAGGCATTATCGTTTCGATAAAGCAGAACTATCTAATGTGGCATAGCATTTGTAGAATCCGGACTCCGGACATAATACTGAATTAAAAAAACTTAAGCTACTTAGAAATGTAAATTCGTGCAGAAAATTAGACACGTACAGATTTTTATGAAGAAAGAAAAAAACAAAAACCTGTTCAATAGAGGATTACCCACATTTGCATACTCGAGTCTGCTTGATTTATCAGTAAAGTGTCCTGGTAAACATACGGTTTCTTTTCGCTTGCTCTTTTCCCGAAGAGATACAAGGCCCCATTAAAATGATTGTAAGAAGTGGGTAATTTGAAGACTTTTGCGAGAGTTCACTTGTTCTTGAAACGCTGGGTTCCGAATAAATTATTAACTTGCGCGTTGTGGAGTTTACTGGGATACTTGTAAATGATATCTACCACCTCCAAAATTTCCCAATTGCGTGTGCCATCCTGTACATCAGATACCAAGATATCAGGTAAACAGCTTCTTTTCCACTTTTAATTTGGCATTTCTTTTTTCTGCTGAAATATTGAGATTATTTTTCGCAAAGATAGGGACCCAAACTGAAGTCCAATCTAATTCCATCCCCGATAATATAATATTTGCCATCGAACAAATTGCTTTCCCCTTCGTCCAAGTTTTCGCGTTCATTAAGCTTATCGAACGAATAAGACGAATCAATCCACTCTCAGAAAGGATTCGGCGAATCGAAAACTTCTTTGTTTACAAGTCCTCACTCAGCGAGGCTTTCGACCTCTTAAAAAATTGCCGTCGCATCTCATTTTGTTCTTCTCCTCTTCCAGACATCGTCTCCTCTTCCCAACCCCTTAGAAAATGGGAAAAGTGGGTAATTTATGTAAAATCGTTCGGGCTAATCGAAAATAGGGATAAAACAGAGACGAACGCCACATCGTCGAAAGAAACTATCTGCCTACTCCATCTTCTAGCGAAGTTGCGTTGAAGCGTTATCTGTTAAACGTTTTTCTTGTAAAGCAAAGCGATATTTCTCAAGGATTTTTACATGTGTCAATACGAGAATAATGTTCAGCGAAAGTTTTTCGCTATCGCAGGCGGTAACAGCAAAAAATGGAAGGAAATAAACTGGAAGATATTTCGCATGCAGCATTTGTAACTTTAATGTAGGCAGTAAGAAAAAAGATGGATGCGAGAAGGATGGAATAGTTCGAATTTAAATTTTGAAACGGTGAATTCTAGCCTGGACGATATAAATTATTAAAGGTGTTCAGGGTATTAAATTGCGTCGTGTCAATGATGATAAAGAAATACGTACTTGAGATTATCGATACTTGTAAACGATATTAAAAAAACATCTAAAAATGCCTAGAAAATAACACCAAAGATAAAAACGTCGTTAAATACAACTTTTCTCATGGTATTGGTGAAATCATTCACGAGAAAGACAATGTGAAGAAAGAAAAAACGTCAACACGCGGACATGTTTCTGCCTACCCGACTTCATCAGCGTGGTTTCGAGCGGTTTTTTGCTCAGCACATTGCAATTCTCTCTCTGCCAATATCACCATATCTAACCCTATAGTTCAGGTGATTATTCTTGGCGCTAACTAGTGCCAACACAATGAAACACTTGTCTTCAAAGTCAGCGAAAAGAAGCGGGTATTCATGTATTGTTCGTGAGAAGGGTGGGTAGCTACGTATACCCGCAAAATGCGTCTCTCGTGAACAGCATATGAACTTCGTCACCTCCCCATTCGACGACTTTGTTTATTATCTCTTCCATCAAGATAGAAATGTGCTTCATCGCTTAAAAAAAGTTTGTTGTAGAAATCAAGAACATCCTTTTTTTACCTAACACTCAATTCATAAATGTACAATGTTGCAAATGGTCTCTATTTGTTAAAGGAATTTTCTATGCTGTCAGATCCAGATCATTTCTTAAAGTCCGATGCGTAGTCGCTCTTGAATGATTCAGTTGTTGTAAATGAATTGATGTGTTTGGATATTCAAGTACACTTTCTCTCACTGCAGCAACGTTGGCGTTTGATCGAGCAGAACGACTTCATATTCGTGTTGCCTTATCAATAACAGAACCCGTGTCTTCAAATTTCTTGATTAAAGGACGAACTGTTAACTCTGTAGGCGCTTCGTACCGACCTAATCTTGTGCGAATTTTCGTTAATACGATAGTAAATGATAGCCCAGTTTCATAAAACAGTTGTACACAAAGAAATTCGTTGCTCAACACTTAAATGCGCCATGTTGACGACGTATAGTTTGCAGATGACTTGCTAAATATGGACGCCCTCTATTTTGCAGAAAAAAAATGGCCCGCAAATGAGATCCTATAGTTCCAAATGAGACAGCCCTTATAAATTACCCCTTTTACAAACTAAGAAGAGTTTCAACACTTACCAGGCCGTGAAAGGTGTCAAAAAATCCGAAAGATTTAAAAACGTCGAAGATATCGTTGTTGAAATGAATTGAATTGAAATTCGCAATGAAACTAGCTCGTGTGCAATAATTTAGATTAGCACAGATTATTGCGACATCCTACTAACTAAGTGGTTGTCAAGAAATTCCGCAATTTGCAGTGCTCTAGAAATGAATCGAAATTTACAATGAAACTAGCTCGAGCGCAATAATTCCGCTTAGTAGCGGAATTATTGCGCCAACATCGCTCTATCAAGGCGTGTGAATATCAATATTTGGCAAACCATCGAAAAGCTCGAGAAGCTCGAAAAGCTTTAAGAAATCTCGAAAATTGCGTTGCTGTAGGAATGAGTGTAGCTCGTGGACAATTAACTAGAGTTGTTGCGACAACATCCCTCTATCAAACCATGTGGGTGTCAATACTTGCCAGATCGTTCAAGGAGTGAAAAACTGGGGAAACGAACAGAATCTCGAAATTTGCGTTGCTTCAAGAATGAATCGAAATTTGCAATGAAACTAGCTCTTGTGCAATAATTTCGCTTAGTAGGGGTTGTTGCGCCAACATCCCTCTATCAAGCCGTATAGGTGCCAATATTTCGAGTCGAGTCGAAGAATTTGAGAAACTTTAAGAAATCTCGAAACTAGCTTCAATGCAAACTTCGATTTATTTCAATAACTACGATACTTTTCACTGTTGTTCGAGTTTTTCGGATTTTTTTATCTCTTTGACGACCTAGACAGTGTTGATGCTCTTAGTTTGTAAAAGAAGTAAGCTGTATATTCGCAATTAACAGATTATACTTGGCTATTTAGATGGTTTTCTAATCTATAGAGTCGTTGCTAATTTCACACAAGTCTAGGCTTTGGTAAAGTATATTCTCTAAAAGGACAATCTCCTCTGAAGATTATGAGTTGTTCCTCAACCGTCATATACCAATTTAACATAAGTATCTTGCAAATAAGTATTCCATAACTCAAAAAATTCTCTCAACATCGGTGCTACTTTGTCACAAATCCCTTCTCTTCACCTTTTGTTTTACCAAACCTTAATACTCGAAGTATGTCTTGAAATCTATTTCGGCTTACTATTATGCTAAATATTTTCCTCCAATTATTTTTGCTCCAATGCTGTGCTACATCCTCTTTGTAGGATTTATATACATGTATCAGAAACCTAAACTCCGAAAAATTTCTTTCCATTTTTTTCCGTAAACAATATTTATCCAATTTAGGATAATCTCAAGGAGGGTTTTACGAAAGTAAATTAATAAAAAGAGGAGCTATTCTATCGACCTCTTGATTTGCGAAACGAGTTGGGCCCGAACTTTCCGGTGGAATATCGTGTTGCGACTTTGTTCCTTGACGAGGTAAGATGGGACCTTAGCACCCGACAATTTGTTTATTTGTTGAGGTGAAAGATAACCTTTAACACAAGTTTCATTATCACCACTGTAATCTCCGTATTCTTCACTCTCAGTCTCTTGTGGAATACCGCTGCTATTTCCATTATAGGGAAGACGTTAGATGGCACCTATTTCTCCATCATCATTAGAAGATGAGTACGCACCATTATACTCAATATCACCCATTCCCTTTATTATCGTTCCTAGCTGCTACTGCGAAATGAGTGCACTTTTTCTATGGGTTATTTTCTATAATGAGCAAAACTAGGTGCAGAAAAAATCGAACATACCAATATTTCCAAATAAGTACAAAGTATATTTCAGAAATCTAAAGTTCGAATAGGAAATCGAACACAACAACTGAGCGAATGAATAAATTTTGTCTACAGCACAAGAGAACTTGTCACCACTCTGACTCTGAAAAGGCTGATGCATTATTGAAACCTATAAGTCCTAACGATTGCACGGACTGTGTGGTTGTATAGTTCACACAAATTAATAGTCATTCGGAACGCAGCGTTTCGAAAGCACGTGGACTCCCATTGTCAACCATGTTACGGACTGAATGTAAAGCTGTGTCACACAAAAAGAACTAAAACACATCAAAATGTAGTAAGGTATAATGGTTTCTCTTCGTCAGATGTTGACCGTATTTTAAGAAAAGTCCAATGCAAGCACATCAGAAATTCCACGATCTTGACTTCAATCAAAAGGATTAAACAAAATTTTCCGTACACAGAATATGAACGTGTCTTTTGTATCAAAAAATAGTCTAAAGAACTTCTTAGGCAATCCTAAAGATAAACTGGATATGATGAAAAGGTCTGGAATTTACTAAATCGCTTGCAATGATTGAGATAAAGTTTACATTGGACAAACTAAGAGGAGTATCGAAACGAGATTTAAAGAACATATTAGACACTATCGATTCGATAAACTAGAGCTATCCAGAGTGGCATAGCATATGGTAAAATCCGGACATAATATTGAATTAAAAAATCTTAAGCCTCTTAAAAATCTAAATTCGTGTAAAGAATTAGACGCGTACGAAACGATATTTATGAAAAAGAACAGAAACTTATTCAACAAAGAACTATCCCCAAACGATAATGCCCTATTAAAGATACGGTTCGTTTTCGTTCCTCCTTTTTCTGAAAAGATACAGATACCCGAGACCAGCCAACAGGTTATAAAGAGTATTTTAAGAACTTTTAGAGCTTGCGTAGAAAATAATTTGCATGTGTGACACAGTTTTACATTCAGTCGGTTACACGGTTGACAATGAGCATCCGTGCTCTTGAAACGCAGTGTTCCAACTAATTATTAATTTGTGTTGAGTGGAGTTTATTGCGATACCTGTGAAAACCTATAAGTATTGAATTACCACAAAGTATCCAAATCCACATGATAAGGGAATTCCTCCATTCTACTAAACTCGGGGAATTACATAAAAGGCGGTTCAAAAATGCTTGGAAAAGCAAATTTATAAGCGAATGACTACTAACTATAATACCTAATGCATTTACGTATACAGCAACACCCGCATGGGTTCATTGGATCCTTTTAATAGATCACGAAAGTACTTTTATACTGTAAAACCATTTATCAGAAGAATTCCTTCTTGCAGAGATTATAAAGCTATACTTCCTACTTGAAATCTCTATAAGTACGAATGCACTAGCTCTAGGTATGTTAAAATAGAAACTCTTGAAAACTGTTTTATGTCCACTGATTCCGGCTGCTAGACATAGGGTTAAATTACGCAATGGCTTGTAGTGATTCTAGGTACCAATGAAAGCACAATTTTATTTAAAACAAAGTTTTGTTCTATATTTTTAAAGAATCAGTAAAGTTGTTTGACGTCTACGATTAAGTCACGACTACCGTACACCAGAGAAGAAGAGATTTTCGGTCGCGAGAAGGAAGTCAATAAGAAGGTATCAGCGTCGTATTAGTTGGTATACGCGCACGTACGGGAAAGGTTAGGAAAGAGATGAAATACTACCTCTCCTGCGGTTCTACTTCCTCGTTCCAGAAAAGGGAGAAGTCAGGAAAAGACACCTTTTCTCCTCCTTTGCGCTCGTTCCATCAACGGTAACGCTACGCAGAAGCTGCGAAGTCCGGATTTATCATCAATTCTTGTGAAGTTTCGGCGGAACGGTATCTATTTACTTATTGGGTGCCAGCGCAGGTAGGGCTTTCTCGAGTGTAATATATCACTTTTCTCGTTCGGTTACATTTTTCGGATTGGGGGAGGAAAGCGTAGGGAGGAAAGAGGGTGAAGAGACGCAAATTTGATATATGTTACGCTGAATGATTGATAACAATGCGTATTGTAATATATGATGTCGACATGAAACACTTTGGAATGTAGATTATAATATTCAGTGTGCTGTTACATTTAAGGAAAGAAAACAAACAAATAGATGACATATTATATTTATACGAAGGGTGTACTTCTGGTGTAGGGCATATTAGGCACACTAGTGGCACACGTCCCTTTCTACAGTAAAATTTAACATTTCTACATGTTATTTGATCTAGTAGCGATCTGAATGCTACATGAACTAACGTAGATGAGTTCTATAGTTTTTATCTTGTCACCTGCAAAGTTGTCTGGGAAAAAAGTCTAGATGTAAATGAAAGAAATGAATTTTTAGGGACAAATTTGCCTCTAAACATTTTTAATTTTGCAGCAGTACAGCAATTTTGGTGGCTCTCTTTCATCCGGGGTGTTGTCGAAACTGGTATCTTGTATTAGTTCCCCGATTTGGGATACCACAAATATTTGTCCTTTATCTTAGCTTCACTTTATTCGGGGGTGTCTGTTTTTTTTTTAATAAAGAAATCATTCATCATCCTTATTCATCTTTGTTACGAACACTAACAAACTATCTGGAAAATGTAGGTTTCCGTGTTGGTGATCAGAAAAGAAAACGAAACAGGACACACTATTTACCGGAAACCTACACAGACGAACAGATACTTAAAAGCACAATCACACCATTATCCAACACAATTGAACTCCACCGTGAAGATATATATATATATATATATATATAAAACAAAGACACAAAACACATTTCCACGTCGTTGTCGAGAACAACAGCTGGTACCAAGTTGCTGTAGATTATCACATCACGTCAGAACTACCAAAACTTCACAGATTTTACTACGAACAAGCCAAGCGCTACTGCAAGAATTAATTCAACTTACGAGGAGAAAATTTGGACAGTCAGCCACCGAACTGAGAAAACTACATCTCCGTCTGAGCTCACAATCCATCCTTGCCTGTGGGATAAGATCGATAAATTGGCTACTTTCGGAACCGAGAAGGATACCATCCCCAGGACAAAAGGACAAGAAAGAAAATAATGCGACTTAGACAAAACCAGGAAATGTATACTCTGCCTCAATTCCGTATTGAGGCAGAGTGGTACACAATTTATTGAATAGACAATTATCAAATGCAGCAGTGTAGGTTCACTCGAGAGGTTTCAATTGCGTAATCGCACCTAACAAATTAGCAGTGAAGAAGATTGTGTTTGGAGTAAAGAGCGCCATTAGCATGTTGGAGCCGAACACAGCTGAGACTGTACGACAAGAGGTCTATACCATACTAAGGAACACACGCCCACTAAAGAAGAATCTTAACACGCAGTGAAAGCCCTAGTCAGGCTTAATCGGGATGAGAACGTTATTATTCTTCCAGCAGACAAAGGCAACGCTACAATGTATCAATCTTCAAAATGTACGATTTGCCGAAGGAAGAAAGGTCACCGATTCAATACCTTACCTGATACCTGGCAAACCAAGTAAAGACATGCGGCGAACTGATGGCCTCCTACGTCATGAATAATAATAATTTATTTGCAAATAAATAGAAAATACAGAAACAAAAGAGAAAAATATATGCATGTTTGCCAATTGGCTCACTTTCAGTAAACTAAAAAGGTTTCCTGTTATTAACAGTGACCCAAGAACAAAGAAGAAATGAGACCATAACTCGTTGCACAATCAAATCATCTAATATATTAAAATACTACAAATGTTTATCTGCCAGAGAATTTATAATTTAACTATTATAAATAGCACGTCTAAAGATACAAAATGGTAACTCCTTGATATCTAGGGGAACCGAGTTATATAATCGTGCAGAAGCGTAGCTAAAACTTTTCTCAAACTGCCAGGTATGAGGCTTAGGTATATCGATAAGATCTCTCCTGTGAACGTTGATATTATGCACGTACGATACCTGATTTTGTTTTTAATAAGTACGGCGGAACACCAGAATTCAAAATTTTATAAATAAAACACGAGAAATGTAACTGTCTTCGTGGTACCATACTTAACGATCCAGTATCCCTGATGTGAATGAATGAATGTGGACCACTTCATCGACATCCTACGACAACAACATGTGTTAGTCAGCTTCGATGTAACTTCGCTATTCACCTAAGTGCCGATCAAAGAAATAGTCGACATCATCAGGAGCAAACACCAAGTGAAAGACCATCTGATAAACCTAATAGAGCTTTGTCTGAGAAACACCTACTTCACATAGAACGGCCAGAGGTATAGACAAACGGAAGGAATGCCAATGGGATCACCGCTATTACCCATCATAGCTAATATCTTCATGAAAGATTTCGAAACCAGGGCCCTAAACACCATCAAATAAAAACCCAACCTATGGCTCGGATATGTGGATAATACTTTCACCATCCTGCACAGTTACAAGGAGTTGAGAAAACCTTAGTGTCAAGATCTTAACGGTTAGCTGACGCCAATCACATTCGAACCGTGAACAGCGAGATCAAACATATGCTACGAACCAACGATTTCACAACCAACATCATAAACAGAGGCTTCCATGCAAAAACAAAGACAATGGACACTACAATTTTACATCCAATTTTACTAGATCTTCGTCATTTTCTAGATGCATCATTTTCTGCAATGGCCGAAACTAAATGTAGGAAAAATCGACCTGATATATTCCAGAGAGGAAGGGTTAAAGTAGGAAATGAACACAGCAAGCGAATTTGCGTATAAATTTTCTCTATACTACGAAAGAACTTGTCGCCACTCCGAGTTTGAAAACACAGGCAGATTATTTAAAACCTCTAAGTACTGCATTATCACAAAGTATCCAATTCGACATAATAGAGGATTTCCCCACTCTTTTAAACTCGAGAAATTACATAAAATGCGGTTCAATTTCGGGGAAGACCATAAATTTATAGGCGAACGATTACTAAATACAAACCTAATCCCTTTACGTACGTTTATACAGTAAAAGCCATATGGGTTCATTGGACCCCGCTGGTTAATCACGAAAGTGTAATTATATTGCAAAAACTAGTTAACATAAATATTCTTTTGCAAAAATTAGTCTGTGAATTAGCTCTATCGTAAGTTAGAACAAACTCTTGAACTCTTGAAAATCAGTCGATAGACGTAGGGTTAATTAACTCAATCCATTCCTCACTTCAGTATGACCAACCGCTAAGTGGACAATAGAGTCGTTATATTTTTTACGACGCTCATCGCATAGAAAATCCGATATCTGATTACTATTTATAAGTAAGTACATGCATTTCCGTTAAGCTTTTAGCATGAACTAATAAACCCGGAGGTTGAAACAGTTTCAATATAAATATAAACGTTAAATATTCTCTTTCCATCCCTGGATGCTACCATTTTACATCGAAAAACTTTAACGTAACTCGACGAGATAAAAATATATATATAGGTGCACATATAAAAGCTCTGCAAAAAAATAACATCGAACCTAGCTAACATAAAAATAGAACCAACATCGTCAGGCTAGTGATACGCTTTATGCAGACAAAGATAGAACGATATACTGTATTACTTTAAATGGTAATATCGCCAGGGAAATTCATTTTATATATAGTTTCACGTCAAAATGAAATGGAGGTTTATACGAAGGCGAATATCGAAATATACTGCACATTCCCTCCTTTGTTGCAACAAAGTTTTTTACACTGTAGCATTTTTTTTTATTATCCCACTGTTATTACGAATGGTATATTAAAATTTTATTGTAAGTAACGAATAAATTTTAATAGAAAATACCTTCAGTTAATGGTCAATTTGGAAAATTGGAAAGAGGCGAAAAATATTTGTTTTTCTTTTGTTTTAAATTATGCTTTGATATTGTTTATATGGCGGTTATTGAATTGGAAATTGAAATTAAACATTGATAAACGAGCCGTTTCTGTTTAAAATAAATAAAATAAAATGGTAACTGCCGAAAATTAGATACTGTTACCGGCAGGGTTTGGATAGTTTAATTTATTGAAACAAATTGAATTGAAATCATTATTTGCATCAAAGTGATATTCCATTAAAAAAAGAAATAATGATTTTTATGTGTGACCAACCAGACAAATGCATGCACAGCAAATGGGCAAAATATCCATATGCTTTTTTGGGGTATTTCAGATGCAAGCGCTGTTTACGTACTTTTTCTCATACTACTCATATTAACTGCGTTATCTGTGATAGAACTAGTTATCTTGCATTTTTTTTCTTAAAGAAAGGGTCATATAAATAATATATCATTAGAAAATGTAGAATACAGGAAATCTCATAAATATTTGACAATTAAAAAAAATGTATTTTGAAGCAAAAGCAGAATAGTCAATTCATAAAGTATATATCACCCCATAGTAGTTGCGTATATTTAGATTAAAATATTTGTATTCCTACGAGGGGAGGTACAGAAGTTCGTGGAATGGAGGGGTTGGAGTGGGATGGGGGTGCTCGCTAGGTGTCATTCTGATTAGCGGCTCATCATTAGTACATAAGTTAAGTTACAGCCCTATAGCGTCAGTCGTTTACGAATAGTTGCCTGCTAAACAAGTCAATCCGGAAGTAAACTGAAACTATGGAGGAAATTGAATACCGTGCTGTGATAAAGTTCCTTACAAAGCTAGGAAAGAACGCTCAAACCATATTGAATGAAATGGAAACCGTTGATGGGGAACAGTGTCCTAGTAAATCAATGATTTATAAGTGGCATGGTCTTTTTAAACATGGTCGGGCGTCGATTGAAGACGACTCCCGCTCAGGACGGCCAGTTGAGGCCACCATATCAAACATCGTCGAAAAAGTGCAAAAATTGCTACTGCGAGTCCGTTTGAAGAAAAAACAATTATTAGCATTAGTTGGAGTATCAGATATCACCATTTTGCGTATCCTACATGACCACCTGGGTATGACAAAAGTCAGTGCAAGATGGGTACCGAGAATGCTCACGCCGCTGCAGATTTTGGAGCGGATTGTTACCGGAGATGAAACATGGGATCATCACTTTGAGCCTGAGTCCAAACAAGAGTCCATGCAATGGCATAAAAAAAGACACCACCGCCAAAGAAATTCAATGTGGCTGGAAAGTTTATGGCTACTGTTTTTTGGGATTGTGAGGGGATATTATTGATTGATTACAACGAAAAAGGTAGGAGCATAACCGGAGAATATTCCGCAGCGATATTAGAAAAATTAAAGGAGGCCATCAAGGAAAAACGGCGAAGAAAATTGACCAAGGGTGTGTTGCTTTTGCAAGACAATGCGCCGGTTCACAAGATCAAAGTTTCAATGGCTGCTCTGCACAAGCATGGCTTTCAATCTATAGTCCATCCACCCTACAGTCCAGACCTCGCACCTACCGGTTTTTATTTGTTCCCCAATTTAAAAAAAGACTTACGTGGAAGAAAGTTTTCCGACGAAAATGAGGTAAAGGAGGCAACTTTGGCCCATTTTGAGGCGAAAGATAAAAAATACTTTTATGATGGTTTAGAAAAATTAATTCATAGATCTAATAAATGTATTGTGCTTAAGGGTGATTATATTGAAAAGGAAAAATAGATTTATTGTTTATTTTATTTAAAACCCTTTCATTCCACGAACTTCTGGACCTCGCCTCGTATATTCAAGGTAATGAGCAAATAACAAAGTGGCTTCTTTTAAAAAATAATGTTAAGCAGGAATTTAATTTCTTAGACTCTAAAGTAGTCAAATTTGGAGACTTTCCTGCAATTTATATTGTAGTAAATTTATTTTCAAATTAAATAGAAAATTGGTACGTTCAACTCACGGTTTGATAATTCAGTTTCTTTGTTATTACCAAAGTTGAAATTAATTAGATTAGATTTTTGTGAAATTTAGTAGATTTTGATCCTACAGCTCCAGTTCGCTGGAAAGGTGTGTATCCGTTTACACCATAGAGACTGTCTGAACAAATCGCCATATAAGTTATTACATATCTATTCGCAAATTTTAATACCAAGAATGTAATAATGGCTGCAGATATACCCCTGATATCTAAGCGAATACGATATTTTAATGTTAACGCCACGTTGCATTCATCAACTAAATTATTAGAATAACTTCCGTTAGATTTTCAATGATTCAATTTCCTTATTATTACCAACGTTGAATTTAATTGAAGTTTGCGAAATTTTTAATGAATAAAAATTTCAGAAAAATCTAATCCAATTCAATAACTTAGATGGCGATTTAAATAGCGATTTATTCAGAGGGTCTCCGCGGTGTAAATTAAACCCGCGAGAACCTCAAATGCGCCATTATTCGTTAATTATGAACATTTGACTGTCAACCAACAGACATACAAACTTAGTTGCGTGATAGATTTTCACGATATTTTAATTTCTGCCCTTCAAATATTTCGTCAAGAAGAATCTAATATAACTGAAATCTAAAAGGCGTGACATATCCTGACCTTAGCGAAATAAAAGATAATAACTTTTCAGCTTACAAAGGTTTAATTAAGACAATGAAATCAAAGACCTCCCGCGTGAAAAACAAGCAGCTAAAATAGGCATGAAAAAGAGAAATTATGAAAATTTTGTTATGCAATCATAGCACACAGTTCTATTTTTCTCGTTTCGTAATTACTAATCATGAATTGTAAGTGTTATTGAATTTTAATAAAGTTTTGACCTTTTGTCATGTCATATTTTTCATCACAATATGTATTCATACGTCTTCCTTTTAATCAACAGCTATAAAACGTCGAAACCTCCCAATCCTTCAATATTAAAGCAGCTTAGAGACTTACCGGGCAACAAAAGTAATCTCTCTGCATTTCTACCCCTCCATTCCTCTCGAGGAAGGACTGCTGACGCTAGCTGGATGCAAGCTGGCAGAATTGAACGAAATAGGTAATTTCTATTAATAGGATATCAGACGAGGTGGAACGAGGTTATCCCCTGGGAGTGCATTAGGTCAACGTTGAAGTTAGCGACGTCTAGTGTCGTAAATCGAAATTACCGAAACGGCGAGAGCGTCCGTTTAACGCACAAGCGAAACAATTTACCGCTGGACGACGATGACGACTTTAGCTGACCGGCGAGACGATTTTATAGCGGCTAACTTGGATTGGATACTCTTGCAAGGGTATCAAGGATTAATTAGTAATTAGATGATTAGATGAAAATTAGTTCCTGCATATACACTCACGGAAGTTTAAATGTTTGGGTTATTTTCAAAACGAAAGTCAAATTAACTTGGATACAAAACTTAAGAAAAAATGTGGAAATGTAGTATTACAGTAAAATAGACACTGAACGTCCTTTACGCTCAGATACACTTTTGGTATCAGTTGTAACGTATGTAGATATGGTCAGACTTGTGTTACTAATAATTTTGTATACATACAGATGCATATAAATTTGGCTACATCTTGGAGCCTAAAATTCTTGTATTTGGGAAAGTATACTTTGGTTGTAATTTGTTATAAAAGATTATGAAGTTTTTACCTTCTATGATTGATAATGGTTGAAAGTCTAGCGCTATCACTTCGATAATATCTTCAATATTGTCTATGGCCTTCTTAAGTTTTGCAGGTATTCGCTTTCCAGAACTAGCGTTGACCTCTGGTAATCCCGACGACGGGGCTTGATGTGTATCAGAAGCTACAGAAATAGTTCGAGATGCGGAGCTATCAAATATGTCATTTGGGGGCAATATGAGCATTCATATTTTCACCGACGGATTTTTCAAAGTAACCCCAAACGTGAATCCATTTTTTAAATACATACATGTACTATTTATTCACGAAGCCTTTTGCTAGTTTTCAGACCAATGATACTGATTGTTTTGAAGAAGTATTTAAACAATTGCTGCACGAACAGCTAACAAAATTTAAAACTAAAATATGAAACCGAACTAAAAAATTGCCAGCAACCAGCAAGTCTGATAAATTTTGTTAGATGCCATTAGACATAATTGTTTGTATATAAATTTATAAACTACAAGAAGGAGCTCCTTTGGCAACCTGCCGTTGTACGTGTTATACACTAGGGTGACAGAATAAAATAGACACCAGGTAAAGCGGTATAAATATGTAAACAGCTAAATTAAGAACTTTCTCTTGTCATTTGGGTAGGGGTAGATGTATCGGAAGGAATTCGTCATAGTTTAGTATCGTTACAACTATGCCTCGCTTACAAGGTTCGAGTGATATTAGCGACTTCACCCGGGGTCGCATTGTTGGCCAGAGTGAACGCGGCGCTTCGCAACGTGAAATAAGTAAATGTTTAAATATTCCGTTGTCCACAGTTAACCGTGTGATTACACAATTTAAACGCAAGGAAAAAACAACAGTAGAGCCGAGACAGGTCGTGCCGGACCTTCTGAAAGAAGTAAGAGGGTGCTTGTGCGCGAAGTGTCAAGAGAAGCACCGTTCTGCGATACCTCCACAGTGTGGGGATGTATAAAAGGGTGGCAAAGAAAAAACCTCTCCTTACGGCGTTTCAAAAACGGCGCCGAATGACTTGGACAATCGAAATGCGAACGAAGCCCGAAGAGTTTTGGCGGTCTGTCATTTTTTCAGACGAAAGCAGATACTGCCAATTCAGTAATAGTGGTCGTACGTCTGTATGGAGACGTTCGTCACAGCAACTGGACGACAAATTTTTGCATCAGACGGTGAAATACGGCGGTGTGAACATCATGGTGTGGGGCGCGATATGGTATGGTGGAAGATCGCAATTAGTAATCTGCGACGGAAATATAAATGCGACAAAATATATCCAAATATTAACAGAAGGACTACTACAGATATTCGACAACGCCATTTTATCTAAAGAAGACGCCACTTTTATGGAGGATGGAGCACCCTGCCACAAAGTAAGAACAACAACCACATAGAAAGAGGAACAGGGGATTCGGATTTTACCATGGCCAGGCCAATCACCAGACAGGAATCCGATAGAGAATGTTTGGCACCGAAAACCCAGCAATAAGAAAGAACTCGTGGCAGCTGTTACAGAAGAGTGGTTAAATATTCTAGAAGACACCATTACTCATTTAATAGATTCTGTGCCACGACGACTCGCAGCACTTCACGCAAGTAAAGGTGAATCGACAAAATATTAGTCTAATTTAAAAATTTTAAAATATTTTGTATATATAACGAGAATAGAATCTTTTTTTTAATTAGTAGGTGTCTATTTTATTCTGTCACCCTAGTGTAAGTATTTTATTACTATTACATATTCATAATTCCCCATATATGTATACGTGCATATAAACAGCATATATACACACACGATTACTTTTTGTTTAATAATATCTATAGAATCTTAAATCTTATTAATATTAGCGTATATTAACAAAGTTAAAAGACAAGCTGTATAAGTCGTAGACTGTAATATTGATAACAACCAATCTATTTTTAAACATAATCATCAACTGTACTACGGTTATAAGAAACAAGCGTTTATTTAAGATGAACAATTCAGGAAAAACTATAACCCATTTATGTTAGTACATAAGTTCGCTATTATACATAACTTACATTCGGTTAGCCTGATGACTCAAAAAGATTTCGATTCATTTTTATTCCGTATTCTAACTTCTTAACGAATACTTTTATGTAAATGAATGATCAATAAAACCAGTCGATTTCGAAAACGATTTTTGCATTCGGTTAGCGAGCAAGTATTCGTTTATCCATACCGAATGATATTTTCATTCGAAAAATGTCCCATCACATGTTTGTAACGAACCGGTAAAAAGTACTGTCACGTTAAGCACCATAACATAACTAGCACTTGATCGATTTTAATGCTCTCGTTTTGTATTGTTGACTTTATTAACCTATTATATCAATTATATGCTTTTTCCTTTTCCATTTGTAACATAATAGAAGGTATATATCGTGACATTGTTAGCAGGTGTTATATTAACTGACACTACCTTTTACTATCAATTGTGTAGAATATCTGTTAATAGCTAATTAAACAGACATAATCGTTCAAAACAAAACAAGAAAAAGGATAGATAAAATCAATGTAAAAGATACGTATTTCTCCTTCAATATTAATCTATCCAAGCAAGCAAAGTAGATATACCTCACCTCGACGAATAATCTGTTTACCAACCACCAAAGTAAACATCTTCCGGCCGCGATATTTACCTCAAACTCATACACGCGGCGCCAATCAAACACCGCTATATCCCTCGAAATCAAATCCCAAACATCCAATAAATACATAACGTAAGATCCGGCGTCTTTTTGCATTAACTAAACATGTCCCAGACGCGTTTCGAGTGCCATTTCTTCGTATATGAAATTACAGGCCGAAGCTATAGCTCGGCGCTCCCCTGTCCGATTTAATAATACATAGCGTCGTACCGTAGGGGGCGCTCGAATCGTTAAAAACGCATTAGCAGAAGTCCCACAGCGTCGTCTATCGTATCGATTGCACGTGCTCGCTGCACGAGGTCCCGATGGCTGAATATTGAGGATGCACGGCGTAGTTTCTTGGTAATGGAAAATGGCAGGTTCGGAGTATACAAGAACGAAGTTGCGAACACGCTTTTTGAGAGGCGCTTTTGCGTGCGAAAGATTGAATTAGTTTCGCTCGAGAGATGTTTGAATTGTCTGATGTAAGATCTTCTGTTCGTAAAGAAAAAAGAAAACAGCGGTATACACTTGACGTAAAGTAAAATTGGGTTTCGCAGATTCTTTGGTATATCGTATATAATTTCGCGATAAATAAATTAAAACTGTCAGAGATTCCTCCAACTACAATGTTGAAGCGTGCGTAGCGCCCGAAACGTTCAAGTTGCTTTCGATATAAATTAAATTGTGATAAGAAAATTTCTCCGGGAAAGGAGAAGCTGGTTGTTGGCGTAGAAGGTAATCAAGTTGTTAGAATCTATAAGTTCGTGTCAAATTTTAACTGAAAAGTTAATTCCGCAGCAATGTGGAATTACACTACAGCTTGAGGGGGAATGTCTAATATATGTAAGTTAATGGAAGGATTGTCAAATAACTCAAGCGACGTGGTTATCGTTATAATTATAGCAGACTTGTTTAAAGTATGTGCTGTTACAAGCTTCTGTATTTGTGAAGGATGTTCCAATTTGAGACACATTTGTTTTTATTTACCGCTATTTATATTTTTTTTGTACTAGAATACCATACGTTACACATATTGTAAGAAGGAGTTATCTGAACAGCTAAACAAATTTCCCCTTTTATACCATGAAATTCCTAGTAAAGTTACAAGTTGATCGCCGTAACGTGACGAGAGCGGGAATGAGCAATGGATCAAAAGTGACGTCAAATTCAAACAGTGGCAGTGGTGTGCATTATAACTCCACATTGATTTATAAGTAAACTTTGAAAGTGTTCTGAAACAAATTCTAGCGAGATTTAAATTGTGTCTTTTACTAAATGAGTGAATATTTAGTTCAAGTTTAGCAACTGCGTATAACTAAACTAGTTTATACCGCAATTTTTAATTGTCGATTGTTTACGGTAAAACGTATCTTGCACAGTATCTAGTAAATGAAAATACGTAAACAGTATTGCAATTGCCCTCATGCAATATATACATAATAGGAAATTGTCCTACATTAAAGAATATTAGAAGGTAATGATGCGTGAACTGATATTAAGGGGTAATGTATTTAATACAGTGAGCTTAATGTTTAGATTTAATATGACCTTGGACGGATTTACAATGTCATCAAGAATAGGTGACAAAACAAAGTTTTAAGTGGCAAATCTCGTATATAACTATTTTCGACATGATTAAAAAATTTAGAAATGAAGACACCCACAAATACACAAGAGAAGTGCCTGGCAGGAAAGAAAAAGCAATCATTTATTATTTTTATAATAAATTCTGAAAACTGAAGAAAGATGTTAAAGTTCAAACATGCTGAAATAGGCAGCCACCATTACCTGTTACGGATGGAGATTATCAAAAGTGCCAACAAAACGAAAGATGAAAAAAGGAAAAATGTGGTCAAAGAAAAAATGAAATGCTATAAATTAAAAGATGAAGAAGTTCGAGAGAAATGCCCATACAAGACAAATGAACTGTTTGTACAAAAGATTCAAAACGAAATAGGAATAGATGACAAATAAAAAAGATTCAAAACAACATACTAAAGAATGTACAAGAATGCTGTGGAATAATAAAAATAGCTAGTACGTACACAAAAAGAAGCAGATGGTGGACAGCGGAAATACAACTCAAAGTTAAAGATAACACAAATAAATAGATCAGATATATGCATAGTTGAAAACTGGCAGATTATAAGATCTACAAAATGGCAAGGAAAGAAGCTAAAGAGAGTATCAAGAGGGCCAAACAAAATTCTTGGATAGAATTTGGAATAAAACTGAGAAATAACTATAGAGAAAACCAAAAATTATTTTGCGGAACAATAAAACGATTGAGATAGAGGAAGACACCAAGATTAAAAAATTAAAAGATGACAAAGGAAATATACTAACTGAGGAAAAAATTTTAATGGAAAGATGGAAACAGTACTTTGAAGAACTTACAAAAATAAAACAAGATAGATCTACAAGACAAAAAAATCAAACACCAACAAACGACGAACGTACCACACCAATAAGTGACGAAGAAGTCAGAGAAGCAGTTAGAAAACTGAAATTAGGAAAGGCGGCCGGGAAGGGTGGAATCACTGCTGAATTGATGAAATATATGGGAAATAAAAGTAACAAAGAACTATTTGACTTCTTAAACAACATCATAATTAAAAAGAATACCTACGGAATGAAATATTGAAATAATTATGACCATATACAAAAAAGAGACACCAAAGAATGCTCAAATTACAGAGAAATAACGTTAACAAGCATCCCAGGAAAAGTATTGACAAGAATGCTAGAGAAAAGACTCCGAGAGAAACTGGAAACAAGAGAGCTAGAGAGAGGAACGATAGTGATGATGAAGGCGTTATATAAAAATAACAGGAACAAAGTCAGAACATCTAACGCAGAATCAACTGATTTTGAAACACAAATTGCATTAAAGCAGGGATGCGTATTAAGTTCGTTGCTATTCTCTATATTACTAGATGATGCTATTAAAAAAGCCAAACAAAAAGGAAAAAATATGAAAGTAGGAACCTGGAAAATGAATCCAATTAACGTACAAGAACTAATGTTTGCAGAGATATGAAATTGATAGCAGACTCAGAAAAGACACTACAGCAAAACTTGTAGGTATACCAAGAAGAACTAGCAAAGATAAGCATGGAGATAAACACGACGGAAACAAACACAATGATAATAGCAGCCAAAGGAAAAAAACATAACATCAAAATCGAAGGAACAGCATTGGGACAAGTTAAAAGTTACAATTACTTAGGGACAATAATTGAAGACAACGGGAGAATAAAGAACAAATAAATGAGGGAGTAGGGAAATCCGCAAAAAGATATAATACATTAAGAAATACATTTTTAGATAAAAAAGAAATAAATAGCAAAAGACAGAAGTGTATAAAAGAGTGGTTAGACCAACACTAAGATATGGCAGCGACTCATGGACAACCACGAATAGAATTAAAAGCAAAATCGCGGCCATGGAAATGAGATTCCTAAGAAGAATAGAACGAGCAACAAGGAGAGACAAAATCAGAAACACGATAATCACTAATAGTCTAAATATAAAGTCAATAGAAATAATGATAAAGCAGAGACACCTGGGACGGCTTAGACATATATGCAGAATGGAAGAAGATCAAATAACAAAGAGGATTTTTAAAGCTAAAACAGAGAGCAAAAACAAAATAGGTAGACCCAGAAATACCTGGAAAGGACAAATGTATAGAAGATTAGACAAAAGAAGTATGGTATGGATTGACCTAAACAAATGGCTCAGAATAGGAAACTGATGAAGACAAAAATAAGAGAATGGTAGTCCGATACCGCGAAGTGCAAAGGATTAAAAAAAATATTTAAATATTTATGTTTTACGCGATCGATAGTAGTGTATCAGGTAACCAACGTTCTACGGTGCAAATTCGCAGAATTGTTTTCCCCATGTAAAAAATATTTTCAATTTTCTCCTTGTTATTTAGAAAATAGAACGTCGTAAGAGGATCAGATTGAAATAATAGCCTGTAAAACTTTATTACTAACCATAAAAACGCCACTTTATATTGAAAAATAAAGTTTCGTTGCCGCTACGGTCTTTGTTTTCGTATCCGTCATCGTCATTTCAAAACGAGTTTAGAAGTGCATCCACCACGAAACGCCGGAATTGGAGCGTCGACACACAACGAGAGCGCTCTCGCAACCAGCAACATTATTAGCTAAACGCTCGGCGTTCAGCTCAGGTCGCAGGAGGAACGACAAGTTTGTAATATTGATTTTTACCGGCCGACGGTTGGGGACAAACCGGCAGAAACGAAGGCAAAGAATTACGCGATCCGAGCGGACGAGGACTTTCGAAATATTGCCATTAAAGTATTAACTTTCCGTTTAAGACAAAGGAAATCGTTAAAATTTAGTTTTCTTTTTCGCAGGACTTTAAAAAAGAGTAGTCGTTAAGGGGGCGTAGTGGAAGGAATCGTTGAGAGCTTTAAAGTTTCGTTTTGGAACTGTAGTTTGGGGTTAAAGATTTTCTTTGCATATCAGCGAAGGAAAAACCATTAGAAGCTCAAATAATGTTTGCTATTTTCCCGCTTTCCCGCAGCCCTCGTAACACAAATACATATCACATGCGCGTGAGTGTCATGGTGGTGTATGTACGCATTTTTGAGCGTCATTAAAGCCATTATTTGGTTACTCAAACCTGGTGTTATATACCGTCAGCCGTCTATAGGGGTCACTCGGTGTCATGGAATATCGGGGTAAATGTTATCCAGGTTTAATGTTGACTAACTTTGATGTCGGCAAAGAAGCCAGTGTACCCTGTAAGAGAAAGAAAAAAAATCTGGGAGTGGCATGAATCCCCAGATGCTCTTGGGTACAAACAGCAACAAAATAAAAAGAAAGTTGCGCCGCCGACTGAAATCAGCCAGTTTCGGGTGGACTACGAGGGCGACCTGAAATGTTTCTGGAATCGACTAGAAAAATACGGTATTGGTGTGGTATTTTGTTTTTCAATGTAATCTCCTCTAAGATCAATACACTTTTTCTAACAGTGCTCCCGCGTTTTCAAGCCGTCGGAAAACTAGGATATTTCGAGGTCTGCAAAATAGTCATCTGTAGCGGTGATGATCTTCTCATTAGAGATAAATCTCTTTCCTTCCAGTAACTTTTTCAGGTCTGGGAATAGAAAGAAGTCGCTGGGGGCTAGGTTCGGTGAATATGGAGGACGAGTGGCTAATTCGTACCGAAACTCATTTAATTTGGAGACGACGATGCGGGATAAATGAGCCGGTGCATTGTCGTGGTGGAAAAGTACATTTATCCGCTGCAAAAGAGGACGTTTCTCCTTCCATACTGCATCGAATTGAGTTAATAGATCGCTGTAGTATTGCCCCGTGATCGTCCTTTGCTTCTGCAGATAGTCTGTGAGGATCACACTTTGCAAAACCCAAAAAAATTGTCGCCGTGACCTTTCCTGCCGATGGAACGGTCTTTGCTTTTTTCGGAGCCGATTCCCCCGGTAAAATTCACTGTTTCGACTGTTCCTTAGTCTCTGGTATGTAGTGGTGGATCCAGATCTCGTCCACGATTACGAAACGCACGAAGAAATCCCTTGCATTGCGTTGGAACCTGGCCAGACACTCCTCCGAAATGGTCACCCGATTTCGTTTTTGCTCCGGTATGAGTAAACGTGATCCCCATCGTGCCAAAAGTTTTTTCATACCGAAAATTTCGTGTAGAATACGGCAAATGCGTTCTTCTAAGATGCCTGTTGTCTCTGCTACCTTTTTCAGCTTCAATCGGCGATCGGCTAACACGACATTGTGAATCTTGGCAGCGGTCTTTGGGCGTCCTCTACGTGGTTCCCCACTTGTGCTTATGCGGTCACGCTTAAACTCGCTCACCCAGAAGCTGATGGTTGAAAATGGAGTACATCCACCATGAGCCTCTAGCAAGATATTTCGAATTTCCGTGGCCGTTTTCCCAGCCATCCAGAAGCATGTTATCACTACACGAAATTTGATTTTATCCATTATTGCGAAACCGCCCGATTTGCTTCACACTCTTAAACAACAACTATTGACAGTAGACGTCTGAAATTTTTGACAGTTGCCATAAAAGAGGTTGCCTTTGCCGACCAATGAATCCACTTCAACCTTCGTGCGCCATCTCTAGGCGATTCCGGAAACATTACAAGTCGGCCTCGTACTAATCCCCTTATTTTCCTTTTTTTAAAAAGTTCCTAAACTCTGTACAATGAAGTTTAAGACAGTTGTACATACGTAGTTCCTTTAAAGTTAGTTTTCTCTTAACTTGAGTTTGGTTCAATGTTTAGGGCAGTTTTTTAAAGAAAAGTGTTCTCACCAACTCACGCTTTTGTTTGTTTCTCATTTTGCTAGGATTGTATTGATAGTTGCCGTTTTGTTATTAAGAAATTTTAATTATGTTGACGTTTCTAATGACTGCTTTCAAATACTGAACGTATATAGATTTCCTTATTACCTTTTTCCTGTTTTTACCCATTTAAACAGTTTCCAACACGATAAATTTGTACATTTGAATTTTGTGGGGTGTCTAGTAACCATAAAACGTTTATAATATCTTTTCGAAGAGAAACCAGGTGTGGCACTTAGTCGCCCCGACAAACTGGGTGAGTTGTTGATGCTGAAAATAATTCCTCTCTCACTTCTGTTGTAACTAAAATTTCCTTGAGATTTATAAATTGATAGCAAAGATATAGGTCTATATTGTATTGAAAATCCGGTCCGATTCAACTGATATCAAAAGAGGTAATAGGTTTAAAATATGGCACTTTGTTACCGCGGTTGACGGTACATTCTCTAGTGGTGGTTGGTGTGGCAAATCAGTTTTGTCTCTCTTTCTGGAGATTCCTGTCTCCCGTAAAGCAAACGTTACGTACTAATGTCTTCACGCGCTTTTTTAATCTTTTCTTTTTCCTTTTTTATTGTGCTGTTATACTTTCCGATTTATGTTTACAGCCATTGTTCAATTTGTTAGATATTCAAAGCTTATTAAATTGCTTGAATATTTCTTGTTAATGTATTGATATGTCCTACTGCTTTCATATATCCATTTCCCGCCCAGCGGTCCCATATTTGTTAGCAAGCCAACAACTATCTGCCCGGTTGCTACAAAGTGTTCACGTATTTTCTTTCAATATCAATACATAATCTTATCAATTGCACTAATAATAATGTTTGGCATTAAATGTAACGTAGCAATAAACGAAAACTTGGATTCTTTAATAAAGTACGACGGACGTAATAGGTACATATATATGTAGGTATATGTTCCGAGTTATCCAAAGCCAAGATAAAACGTTGCATTAAAATATAAAAATCAGTGATGGCAAAATAATTAAAGGCAGAGTAAAAACTTATCACTGTAGAGATGCACTACAGAATAAAACAGATGTCTATAATATTTATAAAAAGCATCACGGCAGCAAAACAGTATAATTGAATTAACAGCAACACGCTAAGGTGATTGTAAAAGTGGACGAAACAAGTCAATGAACAGTTAAAGATGTCAGATAGAGAAGTTAGTAAGAACTTAGGCTGCAGAAACCAGTGCTTTCGCAGTACCGTACGGCTCGATTACTATCAATATTAAAAATAATGAATGTAATTATTTATCATTTTCGTGTGCTGTTAATGTAGAGTGATACAAAAATTCCCTGTAGTATTATATGATTAGCATGCCTTCCAGTGCTGACTCAGTCGCATTTCTACGGGGAGGAGAAAATATGTTGGTATATTTGGAAGAGAAGCGTTCTCCATCTGATGATGTGGTGTTCACGAATTTAAAAAGGTCGTTCGCATCATACTCGGACTCTTGGTTTTCAGATAAATTCTTGTCAATAATAGTTTGAAAATCGGGATTCTTATTTATAACAATGCACAATTTATCAGTCGTTAGTCTTCCTATATTATCGGTTAGATTTTCTAACGAAGCTTTGAGGTAATTTACTGTATCTAATGCTTCATGTAATGGCAGCTTGGTGTTCTGTAATTTGGAAATAGTATTTGAAAGAATTGAATAAATTTTGGAAATTTTCTCTATTTGAGTCTGGATTCCGGTATCTGAAACCAGCCGCTGGCTCAGTGAAATTGCTTGTGCTCCTTGCGGATTTAGATTTAAGACACAAGGTTTAATAATGTGTAAAAAAATCTTCGTAATATAACACAACTTTAAGCCACGCCCCCCATCTCGTCAATACCGGTTGTGGTGGCTGTAGAATGCCCAGACGCCTGTTTAAGCTCACGAATACTTTTTAGGGGTTCCATAAAAACTATTAGCTATTATTGATTAGGCACGTGTGGAATATATTAAGTTGGCTTTGCAAATAATTGCAATCCTAACGATTATTAATTATTGTATATTTTTAAGTCATCTGTGTATAACAACTTTGGACAGCTCAATTGATAACACTTATATACATCAGGAAGAAAAGTGGACCCAAGTTTCTCCCCCGAGGAACTTTAGAGATAGGCGTGAAGTGATAAAACTTAAATCCTATATGTCACACATTGTTTTCTATCAAGAAGATACGATTGGAGTAAAGACAAAAGTGAAGACGAAACCCCAATGTTGCCCAATTTATTAATAAGTAGGGTGTGGTCGATTCGATCAAAAGCATTTGTTAAGTCAGTATGTGTACATAATATCCACCTGCCTTCCAGCATCTACACTTTCAGATAGGTATTGAGTGATTGCAACAAGGTTAGTCACTGAAGATCGTTAAGCAACGAAAGCGTGTTGGTCACTTGAAATGCAGGGTCAAACTTGAGCATAAATATACTTGTTGTTTTTGCAAAATTGTTGGAAGAAGTGTATGATTCTTACAACTTTTGAAAACAACTGCCAGTTTAGAAATCTTCCGCACAGATGGGAAGGTGGAGGTCTTAGGAGCAAGATTGAACAAGCAGCGAAGAGGAGAAGCAAATATATTTGCACGATTCCTAACAAAAAAGGCCGATGTGTCATCTTTACCTGCTGTGCAATTATCTTTTAAGGATTTCATAGCAAACAGCGCGCTCGTTTCGGTCACAGAAACTAACCCTAGTAGTATATAGAGTAATTGGAGCAACAGGCATCGCAATTAATATAGAAAGAAAGCAGATGGATTTAGGAATACCTCCCCCATCTCTCTAAGAAAGCGCAAACTGCCAAAAATGTCTAGGATTAGTTGAAATATAGAATTCTGCTATTCTTTTATACATCAATCAATAACTATTTTTAAGTTTAATGTTATCAATGTGATCACGTGTGGACCATAAAGGATAATGAGAATGCGCGCTGGTTTTTACTGGAATAAACATACCTAAGTGTTTATAAATTTCAGCATAAAATGCAGAACAAGCGCCATCTATGCTGGTATAATTGTAAATAAGTGTCCAATCCGTAGTTAATAAAAAATTATACAAACTAGTAAAGTCTGCACGCTTAAAATTATACACTCTTTTATCTTTATTACCACACATAAGGTTAAATCGTGAAGATGGAATTGATAGGTACAGTGCTAGAGCGGGTGATCGCCGTCTTCGGTCACTGAAGGAAACGTCTCTCTGTCAATAGGAGCAGTGTGAATATTAGTAACAACTAAATCTAACATTCTTCCCCTAGCATTAGTTATTGAATTAAACTGTGACAAATTAACAAAATGTAAGAACTCATTCATTATTCTACTTTCTAGCCCCGACTTTGCGCCAAGTCACTTCCATCTCTTTCGTGAACTGTAGAGGTGGCTATGAGGGCAGAGCTCCCAGAGTGCAGAGGAGTTTCAAAACAATAACACGGATCATCTCAAATCACTGGTAGCAACTTTCTATGCAGAGAGGATTGCAAGGCTCGTCCATAGATATGACAAATGCGTCAATTTTCACGGTGATTATGTAGAAAATTAGATAACTTTTGTTAATAAATTCATTTTACTGTTTACACTTGTCTTGTTTTTATGAGTCGTGGTACTTGTGGTAATGCTTCCTTATTCAGACACTTACATATGTGTTATCCTGTTATTGGACCGTTTTCGGTTTGGCGGCTAACAAAAAGTATTATGATCATTATTAAAATCTATTGTACAATAAAACCTATCCCATGCTAGAATTAAAATTGCGCTAATCCTGTTTCGAAATTCTTGCAATTATTCATCATATTACGTTCCTTTAAAGACATTGTTATTTTTCGTTTCAATCTCTTCTCTTTTTAATCCCGTTCTCCCACTCCAAGACGGACGACAGCGATGTGCAAAAAAACCACCTAACGAAGTGTCCTTTCGCCAAGCTCTTCTGGACCATCTCCAATTAAAATTTTTAATAAGATCGTCTTTCTACGTTCCAGAAACAATCCGATTCGTGAACTTTTTTTCAGTCAGAAGTGGAGCGACTCAATTAGCTTCAGCGAGACTATTTTAGAAGTTGCAAGGCAAGGTTACGCGGAAATTATAATCCAAGAAGATAATTTCGTGAAAATTATATTGATTTGCGTTAAAAGGTTTTCGGAATTGTAAACAATTAAGAACTTAAACACTGTGAAAGTTTAATAACAACATTCTCAGAGCTTGTCGAATGTTCACTCATGACAGTATACATCTTAACGTGTTTTTTATTGAACAATCCTTCGAAATAATGTTGAGATGTTCTATTCACGTACAAAACTCTTTAAAATAATCAAAATGAAAATATATTCACAGACGTACCGTACCAAGAAGTTGATTAATTTTGTGTTTTAAGCAACACTTTTAGATTTATGACTACGCCTTCAATGGAAATTTTCACTGTAGTTTCCATTACTTGTTGATGGAAACCTCATCAATTCCATTACTTGTTGATGGAAACCTCATCAATCACTTTGCATTAATCTCATATTTCCTTCAGGTTCGTTTGCTTTAGAAGAAAATTGAAATTGAAATTGTATCTTTGTTTTAAATTTTTGTCTAATTGGGCATTCGCAGCTTTATTTATCAGCATTAGCACTTTTTTACCATATAACTATTTTTTAAAAATTGTTTATATTGTGGATTATATTTTGAATTGTGTAAGCCAATGGGACCCAAATTTGATTTCAATGGAATTATGAGTAGGATATGTATACGCATAAACCTTTTATTAAAAATTTAAGTAAAGCTTAAGAGAGTTAATTGTTATGTACTTTCTTAAAAGAGCTAGATTATTAAATTAACACTTTTGCTTTCAAAAGAGGAAAAGAGAATAACTGATATAGAAATTTAGAGTCTACAGTGTAATGAGGAAAAGCAGGAATATATAACCTACAACAGAAACAATTATCCAAATCAATCACCAATCTAAATGATTCTAATAGGGTTTACTCTACTCACGCATTCAATTCTTCTTCCTTTGTAAGTCCGGAATTGTTCTTGACAATCGAAAAATACGTCGGATGTATTTCATTTCATATATCGTTCGTGTTCATTTTTAGACCTTGAAAACTTTACACAAGTAATGGAGTCTTACATTTCAACAAGTGGAGCGGCAAAAAGAAAATAGAAGTAAGCGGCAGTTAGAATAAGAAAAATTTAAGCTCCCCGAAATAATAAGATCCTTGAAAGAATCTACTTCAAATCCAGATATCGATCAAGCTAGTCAATTTAACCAGTTGTTTTAATTGAAATAATTAATAAGGAGCGGAACATTGCAAGTATACATGAAGTAAAATAACATGGTGGACACTGGACAGCACGAAAAATGAAGAACAGGAGAACAAGAATAAGCAATTGAAAAACAGTGATGCAAAACACCGAAGTGCATAACCTTCTAGACAGCTTAAATACAGAAAAATATCTCTCAGATAGGGTAAACTTCAAAAACATGAATCAGATGGAATGAAAAGGTATACAATTAAAATGGACCTTTGTCAGCTTCAAATTGAATTCCCAAAAGACAGGAAGGATAGACCCTTCTCATGTCGTTATTAATGTGCAGCTAATGCTGAAGAAAGTGCTCCTAAAAAATGATTATAGGATGATGATCCTATTCAGTATATTGTGAACTTTGTTAGGTATTTTGGAAACAAAATTTCTTTTGAGGAAGAAACAACTGCTTATAATACTTTGCCTGGCTGCTAGACAACTTAGCATGCATATCGTAATTGAGATAACGTTAACCAATAGTAGCGTTTATTGTCTCATCTTCATGACAATGAATCTTATGTAATTTTATATCTCTAGAGAAAAAAATTCAGACGTTTTTATGTAGAAAGTAGCTCAAAGTATATACACAGAAGAACTGAATGAAGTAATACTTTGAAGGTTTTGAGAAAAATCAGTGGCAAAATAAGAAATTTTAACTTAATTGGTAGTAATAATATTTATCATAAATACCACATTACTTCACGAACCATGGATTGAATAATAGACACAAGTATCTCAGTATATTCCACACTAAAAAAAATTAAACTGCAACTATTTTATTTGAAAATTTTACAATTAAGTAGGTATAATAGCTTAAAGCACATAGTGTGGTAAGCAAATCCACTCTTTAAATGTATTATAACAATATTTTATTTAAATTTACATCAGAATTTACGACAATAAACTATAACTAAGGAAATTTACACTTCACAACAATCACTGGTGAAAATATGTACATGTTAGCAAAAATATTGCTCCGACAGTAACTTGAGTTCTTCAGTATATTGAGCATAAGGAGTATTTTCATACGGAGAGAGCGTGGTGAAATGGTGACTGTTACCACACAGCATCTGTGCCTCCCACAAGCGGATTTTGTTCTGAAACGCTTGCAAACGGCTGTACAAATCATTTACTAACTGTCCTTGTTCTTGAAATTTCAAATTTAAATCATTCAAATGGTCTGTAAAGTCGACCAGAAATGCTAAGACACATGTCCATTTTGGGATACTCAATTCAGATACTGGTTTATCTTTTATTTGCATAAAATCTGCTCTCTCTCATTTCTAAGCTCGTAAAACCGTTTCAGCATTTTCCTTTTGCTTAGTCATCTGACTTCACAATAATATGTTACGTCCTCATATTCGGCTGATATTTTATCCAAAGACGCCTTGAACTGACGATGGTTAAGCCCTTGGGATCGAATAAAATTGGTGGTTTACTACGTGGTGGTTACTACGACATTCATAACATTCTGGAGTCGAATGGATTTAGAACACAAGTTCTGTTGGTGGATAATACAATGAAGGACTATCTAATCATCTTTTTGCACATTTAATTCAGTTGCTTTTTTATACAAAATTCCGATAAAACCTTTACGTAAGCCGACCATAGAAGGTGCAACATGTGTACATACACAACTAATTTTGACCATAGCAAACCAAAACGTGTGAATACCTTTTGAACTTCATTAAAAATGTCCTCTCCTGTAGTGGTTTCTTTTAGCGGCTGTAAAGCAAACAATTCCTCAGTAACAGTGAACTCTTTATCAACACCTCGAACAAATATACCCAGTTGAGCTATGCCAGACAAATCGGTGCTCTCGTCTAATGCTATGGAAAATGATTCAAATCCAGCCATACGGTCAGTCAAAGTTGTTTTTAAATCATTAGCCATAATTTCTATACGTCGGACAACAGCTCGTCTTAACAAACTAATTTTTTCAAATACATTTTTCTTTTCAAGACACAAAACACTGCACATTTCTAACATTCACTCATTGATAAATTATCCTTCGGCAAATGGTTTTAATAATTTTGTCAATTTTGAACTAACTATAAATCTAGCTTTCACAACATTATGAAGTTGTGTTCTTTGTTTATAAAACACTTGCTGCCGTTTTTCCAAATTTGCGGTTAGCTTCTGGATATTGTCTTTTCTTATTTGCCCTATCAGTGAATGCAACGTGGGATGCTTAGTTGAGTAATGCCTCTTTATATTGAATTCTTTCATCACTGACATGGATTCATTACACAGCAAAACAAATAGGCTTACGATTGTGCAAGATAAAAAAGAGTTCTTCAGTCCATTTTTCTTGAAACTGGCGACCCTCTGCATCTACCTTTCGTTTCTTTCCACCAGACATTTTTGTTTACTTTTCGTTCGATAAACTTAATAACAAAATATAATTAGTAAGCACTCAAAATGCACACAATGTCACAAGCAAATTGACGGCACTAGCAGTTCGCCAGGATATCGCTTGTCCAAGTTATCACCTCGATAGCTCCAATAGAACTGAACTAAAGTTCGGGCCATCCACACGCTTATATATTGGCAAAATGAAGGAATGATCTAGAATCGTCTAGTGTAGAACAATTGAGGAGCAATAACCTTTTGTTGCGCCGCCAGTGAGGCGATGATGATCGCCGCCAGTGAGGCGATGATGATCGCCGCCACTTGGCTTGCTCGCTCACTTGATACCGCAGGAGCAAGCGACAAACCCCATATCACTCGATCTTCCTCATTTGGAGTGAGTATGAGTAAGTAGTCCAATATTTTTTTTAATTGGGTGTTTCAAAACGTCTCGCGGGCCGGATCAAATCTTACAGCGGGCCGGTTGTTCCCCACATATGATGTAGAGTCTACAACAAAGCTTGCAACAACAACACAATCAAACTAAATTGGTAAGAAATTACAATCATTATTTTTAATACTGATAGTAACCGAGCCGCACCTATCTTTGAAAACACCTGTTTCTGCAGCCTTAGTCCAATTTCATCTAAGCCCGATCCGGGAATGTACTCATGAATGCCGATTCCCGGTGGTAATAGAATGTAGTTTTACATCCCCCACATTGTAAATTAGAACTTATTTAATTTTCTTCGCATTGTATTAATAAATACAATTGTAAACGTACAAATAACTAGTTGCAAACTAACAATCCCTTTTGTTAGCAGGGTGACGGTAACCCTATTGAATTGTAATATTACAAATTGTTTCTTGTACACTATACACAAACTAATCATTTATTCTGAATACACAAGATATTTACCCTCTACAATTTAATCAAATTAATTTCTTTAGAATCTCACTTATTACAAGATTTACTAAAAGATTCGCATAACCAAAATAATAACCATCGAAAGAAGATGAAGACGTTCCAGCAAAATATTTAACTTAATTACATCTCCAACAAAACGCGTCAGACAACCTATTCATTAACTCGATGCTTGTAATGACCATCCACACCTCTCTTAAATGTTATGAATGGTATTTTCGGCCTACAGCTTACAAGATATCTAAAGACGTGCAATTTACCGAGGCAACATCTTAATCTTGCACGATATTTTTGAGGATTTGGCAGAAAGAGGATACCGCTGCGAAGTTACGGGGTAAATTACAGGCTCATATTCTTAATTTCCGACGTCAAATAAACGCGTAACGTCTGATAAAACGTCGACGTGCAGAAATATCTTCTTATTATTTTTTTCTGAGAGGCGAGAAAAAAATGCATTAACAACGCTTTGGGCTTGACATGGCGTGACATATCGCAGGCTTTATATAAACTACAAACGTACAGGGTTCTAGGTGCTATTCTTGACTTTTTCGGGGCGGTATAAAGCAGACCGATACATCTTCGGACATCTGGCAGTATATTACTGTATAAGAAAAAAGATGGAAAGATAAATTCTTCGGATGTTCTAGAACTGCGCGAGTCGAAATAAAAAGGGAGTGGATTTTCAAACATTCTATCTTGTGTTGGCTAATGTTTTATGTGGAGATGCAATAAAAGTGGTCAAAAAAGATATTATTTTAAATTTCGAATATATTTTATATGTTTGCAAATAAAGAAATGACTTCTGCAAGTTCCTAGATAAAAGAAATCTATTTTGTCAAAATATTTGTCCATACCTGTGTCTCTGCATAATAATCAATAAATGAATTTGGACCTTTTTCTGTAGAATTCAGATCCGGTAATTGTAGCGGCTAGACAATATTTCTGATAACTTCCTCTTCTACTTTCTGTTATAAAACACTGTTAGTGGAATCGTGTCACATGAAACCACGTGTGTAAAATATCTTTATACTGTTCTTTTGCTAACATTCGTTCACTACCTATAAAATTTCCCATTCGATTAACAGAGAAATTTATGCCTACATTATTTTTCAACAATTTTTAATTTGACCACCACTGTTCTCAATAATATCTGATATCGATATATGTATTATTCCTGGGTTTATGACGATGTATGTTGTTGGCTCAGAAAGGAACCGTTTTGACTAAGTCGACATTTCGACAAGATGCCATTCCGCATCTTCTGGACGCTCTCGTTCTGCTAGCTTTATACCGACCGTGCGCAAATCTCGCCCCCTCCACAGTCGCCGCGAGAGGGGCTTTTCCAAACCGATGGTAGGCTTTGCCCAACGGCTAACCGCTAAGATCTTAACACCAGAGTTTCCTCCGCTCCTTGTATTTGTGCGGAATAGTGGTGTGATTGCGCGTTGAGGTAGCGGCTGGTACGTGTCGCCCTGTATATCGTAAGATGCCTCCTGTTTCTTGATTACCAAAACGTCTAGGAATGGTAGTTGGTTTCTGTTTTTAACTCCCATGGTAAACTTGATCTTTGGATGGATACTATTACGTTGCGAGAGGAAATCCTGTAGCTTGTCTCCACCATGTGTCCATATGATGAATATGTCATCCACATATCTGAGCCATAGCTTGGGTTTGTACTTGGCGGTGTCCAGAACCCTGGATTCAAAATCTTCCAACAATATATTAGATATGATTGCTGATAGCGCTGATCCCATTGGTGCTCCTTCTGTTTGTTTATACCTCTGACCGTTGTATGTGAAATAGATGTTTGCTCTATTAAATTTATCAGATGCTTCTCCACTTAGTACTTGCTTCTGATGATGTCGACTGCTTCATTGATCGGTACCTGGGTAAGTAGCGAAGTTGCATCGAAGCTGACTAACATGTTTGTGCTTTCCACGTGTTGTCGATGTAAGATGTCCATGAAATGGTCCACTATATTGAGATAGAAGATCATCTGCTTCTCGTATGGGTTTAGTTGGCTGGCCAGTTATAAGGCGAGGGCTTGAGCCGATGATCCCATGCTATCCGTACACCTTTGATGATGGGTATGATGAATGTCTTTGCTTCTTCTCTTAGCACTATCTTGCTGATTTTGGTTCTGGTTGTTTTCTCCACGTATGTTCTTGGATCTGTTGTGATGGACTTGTATGTAGGATCGTCAGGAAGTTTCTACATTTTGTTTCTGTAGTCCCTTGTATTAAGTATTACTGTTGCCTTTATCCACTGGGAGAATGATGATGATGTCGTCCCGTTTAAGCTCTGTACTGAAATTTTTCATTAGTGGGCCTGTGCTCCTTAACGTAGTACAAACCTCTTGCCGTACAATCTCAGCTGTTATCAGTTCCAGTATCGTAATGGCGTTCTCAAGACCGCACACGATTTTCTCCACTGGTAGTTTATTGGGTCCGATTGCGTAATTGAAACCTTTTGAGAGAACCTCGTCTGTTGCTTTTGAAAATTATGTACCCGGTAAATTGTATACCTTTGTTCTAGTGAAGGGTAGGCGTTTTGTCTAAGTTGCATTATATTTTTGAAATATACAAATTGTCTAGTATCAAAATTCCATTTTATCTTGTCAGGGGAGGCAGCCGCAGTACAATATTTTACGCGAACGTTCAGGTCAACTCGTTTTCTAAATCGAGAGATCTATACCATAGCTTCTTCTTTTTCAATTTACTATAGTAAATCACTTTTTGAACAGATGCGAAAGGAAAGATTGTTATGGAGAAAACTAGAAACTAATAAATGTTTCGGAGCTAAAGAAATGTTGTTTTGGGTTTTAGTACTGACGGATGTATGCAAATCCGACAATAAGTATGTAAGACAATCTTGGAGCAAAAATAATGGGACGAAAATATTTAGCGTGATAACCAATCGAAACAGATTTCAAAACATACTTCCTATAGTAAGGTTTGATAATGCAAGGGAAAGAGAGAGAAATGACCAATAACAAAATAGCACCAATAAGAGTATGTTTTGAGTTACGGAATAATTATTTAAAAGATGCATATTTATGATGCATGACAGTTGATGAACACCTCGTAACCTTCAGAAGATGTCCCTTTAGGCAACATATTTCATAAAAACCTGTAAGATATGGACTAAAATTATAGGTTATTTGTAATAGTGCAACCTGCTACGCATGGAACTTATTTATATATATTATATTGTATTATAATTTAAACCGGAAAATAGGGTGATAAAGAAGAAAGGAATCAATGAGGGAAGGCTGTGAAGCGAAAGAAATTGACATTTCCAGAAAGAATATCACTTGCGACAACTTTTTACTTCCGAGAACATAGAAAAATACTTGCTACCAAAAATTCTAGCAATACGAGGGTGGATCTTATGCTGCACCCCTGACCCTCTTACAGTAAAATCACAGCATTTAGTAATATTTTTCGAAATAGTCTCCTTCTACAATAATACACTTGGTCCATTGGTGCTCCAACATCTTAACAGCCTCCTGGAAAAATTTTTGTCCAACCTATACAAACCACCTGTCTACACATTGTATCATTTTATAATTACTGGAAAATTTTGCGCCACGTAAGATTCCTTTTAATTTGGGGAACAGCCTGCAATCACTAGGGACCAGATTCGGCGAATATAGCGGGTGCTTCACTAATTCAAACCCTACTTGGTGTATAGCATCCATAGCAATACCAGATGTATGGCTGAGAGCATTACTCTGATGGAACAGCACACCGTGCCTTAATTTTCCTCGTAGTTTCGCTCTAATAGGGTCTCGCAATTCAGAAATCAAAAGTGCGTAGTAGGCTCCTGTAATGTTCTGTCCCTTATGCAAATAATCAGTCAGGATGATTCCTAGAGCATCCCAGAACACAGATAGCAAAACCTTTTCAGCAGACGGCATGACTTTAATTTTGCGTGAAAAAGGAGAACGACGATGTTTCCACTCTCTACTTTGCACTTTGGTCTCGGGATCATAGTGGTGCATCCATGACTCCATGGTCACATACTGACTAAGAAAGTTCTCTTTGTTTACTTAGTACCTTTCCAAAAGATGCTTACAAATCAACTCCCGATTTCCTTTTCGCACAATGGTTAACATTCGTGGCACCAATCTTGCGCTCATATTTTTCATATCTAATTCTTTAGTCAGTATGTTGTGCACCACGTGATTTGATAAGCCAGTATCTTCAACAATGTCCCTGATACGTACCATTATTGGAGGTCCACTGGCATGTTGGTTTCCACAGGATGTTCTGCAGACTCACCAATAGTTACCATAATCTCTTTATGAATTGGCGTCATGCCTTCTTTCTGGGGGTATTTTATAATGGCTCTTTGTTCTGCAGTATCCATTTTTATGAACAATCACGTCACACAATTCAAGAATTAGCCACAGCACAACAGCGCATTGAGATACAAACTTGATATTATGTAGATATGATCTACAAATGTCAGTTAACTAAATTTGAAAAACATTAATCGAACAACCAAGTAGAAGTAGGTGGGGCATAAGGATCCGGTGTAATTAATACGATTCGCAAAAATAAGTCTGAATTACCAGTTTTGTTCACAGGGTATTCCAGAAAGTTTGATTTTACTAACGACACAATGATTATTTCTTATTGCCCAAAGAAATGCGGACTTTTACTTTGCACAAAAGAAGAAGGCCGAGGCAACTCTCAACCACAATAAAACAAAAGCAGGTGTCAATTACACGGACAAAATGATGCGATCATATATTACGAAGGATGGCCTCTTTTATTTTTTACAGCATGCTAGATATCAGCACCATAAATGCATACATGTTATGGAAGTTGCGCAAACCTACTCCAAGTTTCGAATTGAAAAAGAAAGGACACCTTCTAATTGCCCTAGGAATGAAACTAATAGAATACAAGGATCCGAATTTCCAAGAAAGAATAACTAGTGTAGAGCTTGTCTACCTTCGAAAGATTAGAAAAAAAATTGTGCACGTTGCAAAAACACCGTAGCTATAGGCAAAAATGTATCTAATTAATCTAAGGTTTGCAATATTTATTTCATCATTTAATATTAGCGCCTCGTTCTTCGCTTGATATTCTTATTTGACAATGATCATCCAATTTCAGTGCAAACGCATAAACGAACTATATGCATTCAATGGACACAATCTCCTGGTAGACTGAGAGTTAATACGTTGGCATATTGTCTTTTGGATTCGTAGTAGCAGTAAATAAAGCCAACAAGCAGTAGCGGCAAAACAAATTTCGATTAAAAATTGCTGTCAGCAATCTATATTTCGAAGAAAACCCCAATATTTCTCGAGTGATATTTGTGAGGACCCAACCTGTTCAAACCGGCAACCTATGTTTGAATAAGCTCAACTATCTGCAGAAAATTCTCAACGTAGAAGGGAAGTAAATTACGTGTTTGGTGGAGGCGCCGGTTTTTTGGATTATTACAATTACCAAATTTAACAGTTTATATTAGGAACGTGTTATAATCACCTGTTAATTATATCACTAGTATTTTTAACCATCTTAGTGAGTAATTTCCAACCTAATTTGCTTAAGTGCATCGCTTACACGAGAACCAATTTCCTCTTCCATACTCAATCTCAACTTACGCCGTACTACAAGCTTATTTTGTTAAGTAAGCAATATTCAATTTCTTCATCCACTTCCTTTAATGAGACGAACCACTTTGTGTCTATTTAGCGCTTACGCTTGTGGCAACAAGGTCGTAGGTGCTTTTCCTCTTGTATACTCCCATCTACCTCGAACATATGTAGCGTTCACCTCGCATCACTTCGCTTTGAAATTAAATTGTCTACCCGCCCTGCCTAATCGTAGTCACGTAACGGTGGCCCTTTGTTCGTGAGGTGTTTTAGGGTGCGGATGTGTTAGGTAGGGTTAGAGTCTGCGACAAAGTTATTCGTAGGCATAGAGATGATCACGTCGGTAGTACTGTTTCAACTTGCGACAAATTGAAATCATTTAAAGACAAATGTGAAATTGGTTAAAGATGGTTGATGTATTTTAAATTTATTGTGTACAAAATTAGTAGTCCCCATTTGGTAAATATACTGTAATGATATGAATTGTTGTCCTTTATTTACCAATGATTTTCTTCTAAAATTTTACTAGTTCACCTATTGCAGATATTTTTTCGTCACTGTTTGGTACACGCCGTTATTTTTTATTGTGGTTGATTATAGAAGTTGGAGGGCAAGTACCGCCAGTACTCCCTCTTTATGAAATTTTATACACAGCTATTCAATCTGTACAGGTTTCTTTAATAACTAATTATTCACAATTTTTCTTGTTTAAAAAAAGGAGTCCCTTCAACAACACTTGCAGGAGAGACGTAAACTTTACTATCGTTTATCATATATATCGCTTTTTGTAAACATATTTCTACCATAATTAAATTTTTCAAAATTTCATCTTTAAAACACGTTTAATATACAGTACTCACACATTTCAATTACATTGTATGAATATGCATTATTCCGAAAGTATACTTATAATCTTCGAAATTTCTCGTACGACGGAAGGATGGCACGACTGGCAGCAATTTCCTTTATAATGCCACACATATCGAGTATGTGTGTGTGTGTATGTACTGAGTGGCCTACCATACAGGCGAACAAATGCGTTGCCATGCATATAAAACAAAAGAAGAACGGACAGATGAAGATCGAGTCCAAAGTCAGACATGTTGGCATCTTTTCTCCTGAGGAAGAATAAGTCGTTATTTTTCTCATATAACTCCGTAAATTTATAAATATCTTCGTATTATATCCAATAATATAGTGTATCAGCTGATACTACATACAAAATTTGGAAGTTCCGGACACTTACGTTGGAAGCCGAAGGCCATTCCATCCTAAAGGCGAGCCAGTGAGTACAATTTCAAAGGTTATAGACGCCAAATCTTCTTAAGTTCTTCAAAATTATTTCTATCTTTCGACCTCATATTTCGTTTCGTAAATTAATTAGAATATTTCAAGTTTAGCTAGTCAGGGATTGCCTTAGGTTCTCTGTAGAAACATTTTCATTTGTAAAAAACCGGTATATATAGATCTTTTTTTATTTGTCAATATATTTGTCTTTTCAACTTTACATTTGGTATTTTAATTTAGAAAACATTTTCACTTAATTCAAAACAAATAGATCAAAATTTTAATTCAAAGAATCCAGTTAAAAATTTGAACGAGCCTGAGATTTTCCACCACAATACGTTTAAAAAACTGCGCATTTATCTAGCTATGTTGCAAGGAATTGCTTTCTTTCCTTTGTTAAAGTCGATAAAGTGTATTTAGGTATATAGGTACCGAAAATCAACGTTGCCAATGCTATAGTCATAACGGTTGTCTATAGTTCACGGGTCAAGCGGCCGTGAAAGTCTGAGTTGCCAATGTTCTTTGTTTATTACGCATAAAATTCTCAGCTGCAAACTTCACCGTTACCAGCAAAGCGCAAGAATCACATGATGCCTTTAAGAATGATTATCAACTGCTACTTCACATAGCAATCCTGTATTGCAAATAGCCTAAGCAAATGGACGTCTATTATCTCCTCGTTTTCTTATGACAAAAGAAGCATTAGATCAGTTTGGACAGCAGGTTCCGAAAACATTTTTTAAGTCTATTAGTTCTCAGCATCATAAAGATTACCTTGCGAATGTGTTCTTACCAAATACTGGGGCCAGAAATATTCTGTTATTAGATTCCTGAAGAGGGCATTATCCAGCTAATAAAAAATTAGTACCATCGAACAAAGTAATCAATATCTTCAC
The DNA here is from genome assembly GCA_023509865.1 of Trypoxylus dichotomus. Taxonomy (NCBI): domain Eukaryota; kingdom Metazoa; phylum Arthropoda; class Insecta; order Coleoptera; family Scarabaeidae; genus Trypoxylus; species Trypoxylus dichotomus. Next base: position 30,506,891 of record CM042081.1, read on the forward strand.
AATTCGAAAAAATAGCACTATTTTTTCTTAAAAATAAGAGCAATAATTGTTTGCTTTATACATCCTAGGTATTCCCCTGCTTTGAAAGCAGCATTTCTTAGTTTTAGCTATATAATCTAATAATAATAATATATTCTTATTGTTTTTATTAGGTGCTTTGTGGCGTTATAACTCGTTAATAATTTTGTCGACTTCAATTACATTTGCTTCCTGGAACTTCGTTAATGCTGCGTTTTTTGTTATGGTTGTTGTTTTTGGATGTGCTTTGGCATTTTTCTTCTATTTCTTCGCTAGCTATTGTCCTGTTGTCGCAAAATGTTTGTTAATTTCGTTTGCTGGCTCTTTAGTAGTCTTCTTTTGTAATCACTTCTATTTTTTTTGTTTTTTTTCTGTATTTGGTAATTTGTGTGTTCATTAATCTCTAGGTTCCTTTTGAATCGGATTGATATTTTTCCAATTGTATTTGGTGATATTTATTTTTGTTTTCTCAAGGAGCTCCTATATGTATTTGTTTTGTGTCACTAAACATTCTTTATTATTTCATTCAGTTGGTATGTTCGTTTTACATCTTCTGTGGTCTATTTCTTTCTAATCGTTTTTATATTTATTTGATGGACCGCTATTTTAATGCTGAAATATTTTCTTTATTTTTCAATTATTCTTTTTATTTTTATCTCTTACAACATAAATTGTTTTACTTTCTCTATGGTATTAAGGAATTTATTAATTTTTATTATAGTTATGTAACACGTAGGAACAAACTAGATTATTTTTTTATTTATTAACGTATAAATTGATATTTCAGTCTAATTAAGACCACTGCTATTTTCGTGCACATAACTTTACACTTTTAATATTATAATAGGCTCTATAGCTTTAAGGAAAATTATCATGCAGCCCACAAGAATAGATAATTGTAAGTTATTATTAGTTGATGTCATGTCAGACGGTGAAATTGTGATTGACTCTGGCATTGTGCGTAATTTTAAAAATTAATTTTGTTAATTAGTTAGTTAAATGTATTGAACAAATATTATGGGATCTATTGATCTAGAAGCTCAACAAAAATATGTTAAAATATCAAAAAGGGACCCACCATGGTTGACAGATAATTTAAACGTATTGATTAAATTAAGAGATACTGCACACGCAAAATATAAAGTTGGCATTAGGATTACTATAAGAGTTTAAGGAATTTTATTAACATTGCGTTTTAAAATGCAGATGTTAAAACTACTTAAAGAGCTGTCTGAGATTTCTAGGTGTTAGACCTAAGAAAAATAACGCAATACCCAATAATTTAAAGTCTGTTGAACAAATTAATAATTTCCTTATAAAGAATGTACAATGATTACACTCCAGGACTAGAGGAAAATATACAAGATTATATGAGACGCACAAACATTGCGTAGGTTTGTTCAGCTTCCATACTGGTGAAGAAATAACAGTTGCGGCGTTTATTAAGGAAATTAAAATATGTGCTATCGATCATGATAGTCTGAATCTCACTACGCTAAAAATTTGCTGTTCCACTATATTACCTTACTTATACCTATACTTTCGATTTCTTGGAGAAAATCGTTATTCCTATTGCTAACACACGGCAAGCAAATGAGTTCAAGGATTCACATTCGGTTCGTTCACAATTTCTTGAAAGGTGCTATAAATTAACAGTTAAACTCTTATTTGCTAAAAGATCACGTTTTTTCTGCGAATCAGTCTGGTTTTTGGAGGGACATGGATACGTTTCTGATGCTTCTGAATTTTAGTGTGCGCGTCCTAATGAAAATTATTCTGCCCGATATAAATAATCTGGATGTTCTGCACGGATTCATATTGGGCCCATATTTGCTCACATTATGGGATGAATCAACCGTGAATAAAATGTTAATATGTCTCTCGTATCGGGAAAAACCTTAAAAATCTATTGGGCAATCCCAAAGATAAACCGGATATGAAGCAAAGTTTCTGAATTTGCCAACTTGCATGTAACTATTGTAGTAAAATTGGCATTCGATAAATCAGAACTATCTAGCGTGGCAGAGCACATGGTAAAATCCAAACATAATACGATATTGAATTAAAAAACCCCAAGCTCCCTAAAAATCTAAATTCTTCTAGAGAACTAGACTCATACGAAACGATATTCATTAAAAAAAACAAAAAGAGAACTATCCCCAAGTGCACACTTGAGTTTGATAGATTTACGAGTGTGATAGATGATATGATTTATTTCCATAATACATACATATGTATGCTCTGCTAAAAGATACGGATTGTCTTCGTTTTCTGCTTTTCGAAAAGATAGAGTAGGCAGTACGAAATTGGTAATTTAAGAACTTTTTGGAGCTTACATAGGAAGTATTCTATGCAGATGTATTTTTCCAATACTCAGTAACTCGGTTGATAATAAAGGACTACGTGCGTTCCGAATACACAATATCTGTGCATTTCTGTCAATATTTTAAGGAATTACTGTTATCTTAAATCCAAATAAAGTTGTCTTTGGATTGCACTTTGACATTATTCAGCAAGAGCTTATATTCTTTCCTTCGTTTAGTATTGTATGCTTTCAACGTCCCGATGGACGTAATTGTGAGTAGGCGGAGGATGAAATAAGATTTCTATAAGTTAACAGAGTCGAGAGATAAGCATGCTATTCTACAGGATGATTGTGTGTCAGTATGTTAGCTCTGCCTAACGGTATTCTCTGCCCTTGTTTTACTACTACTACAAAATCCTATCCTAACATCGATCTTTTACATTTGAATCGATTCAATGAAGCCCTAATTCCATATTACTGCGAGGTGAGCGCGGTATATCGCTAGACAAGCGTTATTCGTTTCAAGTGAAGCTGATATCCGATTTATTTTCCAGTTACCCAGAATCCAATGAACAGTTCGGAGCTCTTCACCCGGTATGCTTTTTGAATTGTGAGTAATGTTTTTATAAAATATGCAAATCCCTTAGATTTTCCTTATCTAGATCTGTTAGACTTTATAACCTAACGGCTTAGTCATATTTTATCAAACTTAATATAAATTCATAACAAATAGCGATGGGTAATGTCATATTTACGGTGAGCACCTTAATAATTCTTGCATTAAATTGGCCCACAGGCCCATAAAATTTCATTTAAATCGGTAACTAACACTTACCGGTACTCTATAGTAAGAAATTCTCTAGAAGAAGCACTTTCAATAAACCTATTTAGTGATGTTTGATTTAAAATCTTAAAAGTAAATAATATATTTACGTACTTGTGTCACGAGAATCTACCTGACTACCATTTCCGCTTTAATATTTAAAAGCGGCTCTTTTGGAACATGCGGTTTCGATCCAGGAAGCCACTGTCATTCAACCGTTTCCAAACCGCAGCAGTCCGACCGCGGGCCGCTGCCTACCCGGCATTACTTTCGTTAAACATAATTTAATTGCCAGCCGGAGGAGGACGGTTAGCAAAAAGCGGACTGTGTTAATTATCTAGCCCGGTTAGCGCGTTGCGGCGGCGGTCATTTTGACTTATTTCGCGTGCGAAGTGATTTAATATTAAAGTGCCGCGAAATTTGATATGCATTAGACCGGTCCAAGCCGAGAAAAAAGATGAAACATACGCGGCAGAGATGAAAATGCGTGTATGGTTTACGTGATTTGCATAGCGAATGAGTCTCCCGTCCACTCCTGGAATTTAATGAAACGAGAAGAAGAAACAAAGTTGTTTGAATAAAAGACTTTTGTTTAATGGAAAGTATATAGCGAGAAGATTTCTGGGAGATGAAGGTTAAGGGTTAATTTCATTCAGGATTGAAAGCAATACTTTAATGTAACATACGAGAGCGACCTGAAGTGTTTCCGAAATCGACAAGAAAAACACGATATTGGTGTGGTTTTTTATTTTTATTTTTCGGTGCAGTCTCCTCGAAAATCAATACACTTTTCAAAGGGTGCCCCAGCCTCTTCAAGCTGTCGGGAAAGTAGGATGTTTCGAGGTCTGCAAAATAGCCATCTGTAGCGGCGATGACCTCCTCATTTGAGGCAAATCTCCTTCCTCCTAGTGATTCTCTCAGTTTTCGGAAAAGGTCGCTGGGGGCTAGGTATGGTGAATATGGAGCATGAGAGACTAATTCATAGCGCAACTCATTCAATTTGGACACGCCGATGCGGATGAAAGCGCCAGTGCATTGTCGTGGTGGAAAAGCACCATCTTCCGCCGCAAACGAGGTTTCTCCTTCAATACTGCATCGATTAAATCGCTGTAGTATTGCCTTGTGATCATCCTTTCCTTTTGTAGGTAGCCGATGAGGATTACATCTTGGGAATCCCAAAAAATGGTCGCCATGACCTTTCCGGCCGATGAAACAGTCTTTGCTTTCTTCGGAGCTGATTCGCGCGGAGAAGTCCACAGCTTCGACTATTCCTTGGTCTCCGGTATGTAGTGGTGGATCCAAGTCTCATCCACGGTTACGAAATGCATGAAGAACTCCCTTCTATTACGTTGGATCCTAGCCAGACACTCCTCCGAAACAGTCACCCGATTTCGTTCTTGCTCCGGTGTGAGCAAACGCAGTACTCATCGCGCCGAAAGCGTTTTCATACGCAAAATTTCGTATAGGACATGGCCGACGTGTTCTTTTGAGATGCCTGTTTTCTCTATTATCTCTTTCAGCTTCAATTGGCGATCGGCTAACAGGACATTGTGAATCTTGTCAACCATTTCATCGTTGGTAGCAATTCTTGGGCGTCCGCTGCGTTTGAACTCGCTCGCCCAGAAGCTGATAGTCGAAAATGATGGAGTACACCTCTAGCAAAATATTTCGAGTTTCCGTGGCCATTTTGCTAGCCATCCAGAAGTGTTTTATCGTGCACGAAATTGGATTTTGCCCATTTTTGTGGAACCACACGACTTGCTACACAAAACACACCCTTAAACAATAACTATTGTCAATAGACGTGCGAAATTTTGACAGTTTCTATAAAAAAGGTTGCACTTGCCAACTAATGAATCCACTTCAACCTTCGTGCGCCATCTGCGCTTCATGCGAATCTCTTGCCGATTCTGGAACATTTCAGGTCGCCCTCGTAAACGTTCTGTACGAGGACCAATCAAATATGAACACGACTTTCTTTTTAACGCCCTCTAACCGCCTGTCGAAATTCTCCATCAACTAACTGCACACTTCGATGAGAAAACATGCATGCCGACCGCGGACTATTATCTCTTGAGGCACGTTGTCACCTGTGATGAGACGTGGGTGCACCATTACACCTCGAAGACTAAGCAAGCAAAATGGGGTGACGAAAATCTGTAGCGAAAAGCCAAGCCTCGTCTTTCTGCTGGAACAGTTCTTGCAGCAGCTTTTTGGGATTCTAGAGCATCAACAGTTGAAGAAATTCCTTCAAAGCAGGTAGAAAATACATTCCTTTAAACCCTTATTCTGGAACGTCCTAGAATGTTGTAGGAGTTGGTAAGACTAAACATGTATTTATGTTTAAACCACAATATAATGCACGCAATATAAATTGAAGATATGAAGATTTGAGGATTCAAACCTGATCTTTCTAGTTATAGTAAGCTAAAAAAACCTGAATCAGGAGCAGCTAAGATATTGACACCCAAAGATAGCCAAAAACGTCCTTGCAAAAAAATTTGGGCAACTTTGCAAATGCGTGTCCTTTGATAACTATTCCGTAGGAACTGAATTTGATCCACACATGGACAGCATAGAAGAATATCATTAAAACAGTATAGACTAACTTACTAATCACTAATCCGAGGGTTGCTATTTATGTATCCGAAATAACAAATACAAACAAATATTTGTCATTGAAAATGATTTTATTGTTTTCCGCGATGATCGATACACTTTTGCATACGTTTGAACCAATTTTCCATTTCGATTAAGGTATCTCCAAAACATGCATTTTGAATGCATCAACCGCTTCTTCTGGCGCCGTAAATCGTTGACTACGTAATTTATTCTTTACGGACGGGAATAAAATCAAATCAGGACTGTATAGCGGATAACCCATCAATTCGATGTTTTAATCGATTAAATATTGAGTTGTCTGGGTTGATGCCTGAGAGCTCGAGTTGTCATGGTAAAATCGCTGTTTGCTTTTTCTTCAAAGATTTCTGGCAAACAAATGGTTGTGTACCATTTATAATGCCCGTTTATCCCAAAAAAAGGTAACCATTTGCTTCGAGGTGCTTCTGACGCGAACAACTTTTGTTGGATTTGGTTCATCTTGCAAGACCCACACATTCGATTGCTGTTTACTTTCGGGTTATGAATTATTGTCTTTTAAATCTTTTATAATATCAATGTTTTTCTAATTTCTTCTTATTTATCTGCTTTGGATACTTTCTCGTTAGTGTATAGTTCACGACCTTATTTCTGTTATTGTTAATCTTGTTGGAGGCAAATTACCGTCAGAATTCCCTCTTCATTGAATTTATTTCAAATATTTATTCCGTACAGTTTTCTCTCTGTATAGTAAATTTTACAGATATCTACTTTAGTTGTTCATTACTGACATATAGTCAACAATTTTAAGGTTAAAAAAAGAGTCCCTTCAACAACATGTGTAGTGGAGACGTAAACTCCACTATCGTTTACTATATATATCGCTTTTCGTAAATATAGTTTGGTATGTAATAATAACTTCTCGTACGTCGGATGAATGGCACGCCTGGCAGCATTACTTTTAAGTAATTTCATTCCATCAAGAACGTGTTTACTGTGTAGTCTAACATATAGGCAAACATGTTATATATAACGTGTGTATCCCCGGTAACGAGCTGAATATAAATAAGAATTATGTCAAAGTCACACACGTCGAAGTCGTCTCTCCAGAAAAGAGTTTATTTTTCGAATTAATCGTAATATTGGAAATTCTTCGAATTCATTTAAAGTCAGAAAGTATATCAGTTGATATTATCATAACAATTTAGAGTTCCGGATACATTGATGGAAGCCGAAGACCAGGATACCTAAAATACGAGACATTAAGTGTGAGTGTGAGTACGGTTACAAAATTAAAGACCTCAGATTATAATAGATTTTCATTTGTAATCTATAAAATTAGCTAGACAGAGATGGATTTAGGTTTTCTTTTGTAAAAAAAGAAATTTTGTTAAAAAGCGATATATATATATATATATATATATGTATTTTTGGTTACTAAATATATTTATTTTTAGAGTCCTGCATTTGGTTATTTCAATTATTAAAAACTACATTCGAATTTGAAACGAAAAAAAAATTGAAATAAAGAAACCCATTTGGAAAATTAAGAGCTTGAGATTTTCCACAGGGGTATATACTCAAATAATGTCAAACTACGATGTATATGTCAGATAGCGCCTAGTAACACCATTATTGCCAATTTCGGATACATAAATAGCACCCCTCGTGTGTTATGTGAAACTTATAAGATTGATATAAATTTCAAAAGTCTAAGTGAAGTTAGTACCAATGACGTTTGGTATATAACCATAGAAGGCCTTATAAAATACTTCCTTCAAGTTTCATTAAATTTTGGTTGAGCTGGACACCTGGTTCCCTTGAAGTGTACTGAAGTCCACACAATCCTAAAGAAACCTTTATACATATGGATTTTTTATACAAATGAAGTCCTTTCCTTTAGTTACCCTCACACGCAATTTAATGTTGTACATCGTCGAATATTCGATCTCCCCAATAGGACGCTGACGACAGAAAGCCCAAAGTTATATAGACATTTTCGTCTGGTTCCCGGTTTCCGGATATTGTCCACTACAACTTTTATATAACTTTTGAGGGTATTCGCACTAAATAACTTGCGATGTTCGCTTAAATAAGGACCTCATAAGCTGTGTTGATGCTCTGTGTTAGCTACTCACGCGAACTCTCAATCAACAAATGCTTTCGGCAGGTCATCATGGCAACGAAAACATTCTCTATGTATTTCCAGAGGTGGATATGTTGGTTCTGGATGTGATCTTCGCTATTTGCCGTGTATAAATGCGCCTTTATTCAATATCTTTGTATAAGATTTTATATTAATTATACCAATTTCAGTGGTACAAGCTTTTGATAGAATACGTTCTTGCTCCTCTGTTTCTGTTGTTTACGGGATTCTGTTTTTGTTTTACAAAAGAAAGAGAATTTTTTAAATAAGAGATAGGGGAAATTGTGGAGTTGTGAAATATATTATACAAAAAAAATGTAATCGACGATTACATAAGGAACCTATCGATTTAGCCTGAAGTTAGAATGCCAGTGGCTATCAGAGGGAGTCCAACGATGAATAATATGAGATTAAATAAAGCTACTAGTAAGAAAGATAAGCTACATGACAAAGGTAAGTAGACAGTAAAATAACAAACTAGACACGTCCGTGAAGAGAATAAAGGTCCCAAAACATCCCATTACGATATGTTTCTCACTTTTCAGGTTATTTTCGTTATAATTACAATAATAACCTGTTTAATAAATACGTGTACCTAAATCGTGTCTTAATAATAATATAAATATAAACAAACTTGATTAAATGCTATTTATTTGTCTAAATAGACCATATCATGCAGGTTCCAAATATCATACGATAGCATGATATTTTTCGAAGATGACAGCTGTAAATATGACTAAAAACTATCGGAATTGATTCGTACGAGAGTAAGATGATGACGTACTTGATAACATTAATAAATTGAAGTGCACGGATACAATTGAAATCCGAATTTAGAGACATCCATCATCCGAAAATAAATTACAAAAGATATCTCCCGTGTATACGTATATAAATTTATCTGTTTCAGTGGAAAATATACTGTCAGTGCACTACCACTAGCTTCTATATTAGCGCTTGTTATCCAGCTACAGAATATTGGATCATTAATTTAATTGCCAGGATGAAATTTCAGAAGCTGCAGCTGCAGTATATCAGCGTTGAATGCCCAGGTTTGTAATGGAGGGATTGAGGAGTGCATTATCCGCTTTTACAGTACGAAACTAAAAAACGTACTTGTGGTATCGCGAAAATGTTACGTGAAAAATCGCATTCCTGAACAAGTTGGTGCATGCTGCAGCTTGTTAGTTGCTCACAAGTTGGGGCATAAAAATATGTACATCAGGGTTGTCTTTTAAGTTTTGTATATAAAGCTGAAATAAATCAGTAGATCACTTTCAAAACTCTATCGTTTTTCGAAGTATTCTCTACGAAGATTAATGCAGTTTTGCATGCGCTCGCGAAGCAATTACTCTACTCATTTATTGGTACAGCCAAAGTTGCGTTTTTTGAAGGCATCGACTGTTCTTGGTATCGTTGGGACTTCGCTGTGTGGAGGATGCTCTAACAATTCGAAGTTTTGTTGCGTTAAAAATTCAATTGTCTTGCGTGCTGTGCGCGAGCTTGCATTGTTTTGGTGGAGGATGATTCGTCATTCGGACTTAGTTTTCAGTTCAGCGATGACTTGCGGCAAACGAATGATTGTATACTAATCGGCAGTAGTAATCTTAAATTGTTGCTACACGATCTGGTTTCAACACAGGTGTCGCGATCATGTTTTTGCAAACACTTCGAGAGCGGACGATTTCTTTTTTGGCTTTTCTTCACCTTGGAACACCGAAGCCGATGCCTGGCGTTTATTTTCTAGATCATATGAATAAATACAGGATTCATCACAACCGCAAATGTTGTACAGAATTTTAAAGTTTCCGACGTTGAGGCGTTCTAGAGTTTTTGGACACCCATTCACCCTAACTGGAAAGTAATTCTTCATGGAAACTTTTTTGAATTGATACCTCAATCTCGAGATATACACATCGATCTTCATTGATAATCTTGAGCGCAGTATCGACGCTTTGCTGAGGGACCGCCATTTTTGGTGCACCTGCCCTTGTATCGTCGATAAGACTAATCCGTCCACGTTTGAATTCTCCTTACCAATGAGAAATTGTTGAACGATGTGATGTTTCATTGCTAAAAATTATAATATTCGGACCACAATTTTCGGTGGAGGTGCCATTTTTATTCTCTTTTAAACCGTATCATTCAACAATAAGCTATCTAAAATACGTCATCTGCTTCATGGCACAGACACCTGAACTTTTCACACGCTATCCCGACTACTCCCTAGGGTAAAATGGCTCTGTAAACGAAGAAATTAACGTTCAAAGCTATAGCTGGCAATAAAACTTAACTACCCGCGTAAATTCGAAAAGATAGAGCCTATTTTGCACGTTATAAGTTCAAATGGCGTGCGTTTTAAACATCGAGTAATGTTCTACAGTTACATACATATATAATACGAAACTTTTCACGGAGCCTTCAACGGTTATAAAAAAGGAAATGCATTCGTTACAACCAGCTATATAAGAGGATATTTTTCTCTCGTACAGGTGATTTTGACGGAATTGAAGTAGCTTTAGAAAAAACCCCTTACAGATACAAGAGGACTTTAACTTAAGAAAAACATCTAAATTGCTGTAGTACTAATTAATTCATGCATATCTCGAATAGTGTAACTGCTATTCAGATCTTACATGTAAATGTTAATTATACCGAGTTAGTTAAACAAAAATTCAGACATTAAGAAAGTACACTTTTAGAGTACCAACCATAAAACGGTAATCATTGCTGTGAACAATAAATATAAAAAAAATAAATATTGTCGTTGAGTGAATTTTAATTACAGCGATGCTTACTAATAAAGGGAGAGATCATGAATGAAACTTTTCATCATCTAGGATATTATAAAATAACTGCTCTATTGAATACAAAATAAATTGGTATCTTGAGGTAAATAGACACGAAATAAAAGGAATTATTGGCTAAAATGTCTGTATTTAATATTACCATTAAGTACTAAACTTGAACTGTGTAAGAAACTTGATAAGTGGAGGTAAGCAGATGGCATAGTAAAATACATAATGAAAATTATTACATTTAATATGTATTTATACATTTAATTACTATGGAATAAATAATATCTACATACCAATTTTTTTCAATAATTTGCCTTCCACAATGTTGTAACTCGAAACTTTAAAAAGTCTTTGTTTCTTAGAAGGGGTAGCAATAAGGAATCAATTAGTGCTGAAAATTTGCCAGAAAAGCAACTGCAGACACGGGTTTCGGACTTCGTGGCTATCATCGGCTCTCGTTGCGATGAGAAGCAACATAGAGAAGGACACACATGCTTAGGCAAAAATATCAGCCACCACTACGACTGGAATGTTTTTTGAATATTATTCAAAATTTTCGGAAAACAGAGTTTTTTCGGAAATCTTGACAGTTATTAAGATCTCATTTCTTTTCCAGTTTTAACATTTCTGAAAATTATGATATTTTGAATTTTTTAATTTTTCCAATGATTAAATATGTCAAAAATTTCAAAAGTAATGAAAATTGAAAACCCTAAAAACCACAAAATTTCAATAGTTCAACGATTCCAAAAATGTCAAAGTATCTAAGTATTTCAAAGCTTTTAAAAATTTTCAGAACTCTTAAGAACTAAAATTTTGAGGTTTCAAAATTTCAAAAAATTTCGGAACTTCCAACGCTTCCAAAATTTCCACGACCCCAAAACTTTCAAAATGACAATTTCAAAAATTTCAGAACTTCATTTTCACAAATTTAAAAATTTTAAACAACTTCAAAATTGTCAAAAATCACTAAAATTCCATTTTCAAAAATTTTATATATATATTTCGGATCTATTCTATTTTATCAGTATTTTTTTTGTTTTCTGGAAATTGTATTTTATTGTATTTTGCTTGAATTTGATTTTAACTTACTTTTGTTTGATTGTTAATTTCTCTTTAAATTAAGTGTTTAACCAAAATTCCAAGAATAGTGAAAATTGAAAACTTAAAGAAACTACAAAATTTCAACATTCTCAAAAATTTGAAAGTTCATTTTCAAAAATTTCAATCAAATCTTCTGATTTCAAAATTTTTCAAAATCTCCAATTTCTAAAAATTTCACAATACATTTTGGTTCTGGTTATCGGTGTCTTTTGTTACTTTCTACTGGTATTTTATGTTACGATTTTAATTTATTTTTCAAAAATAAATTCTCATTTGAATTCAGAAGTTTTTTAAAAGTAGAATGTTTATTAAAATTTCAAGAATTACAAAAAATCAGACGTATGAATCTTTTCAAAATTACATTTTCAGAAATTTTGAAACTCTCAAAAAATTTCAAGAATGACAAATTTCAGAATTGTGTAAAAATAGAAAAAAATCGTAAATATATTTTAATTCTAGTGCCTTTTGTTACTAAAATTTCAACATTTTCAGAAATTTGTTCATATATATATTTTAGTTCTGTTTCTTATTATTGTTATTATTTTTGCTTTCTGGAGATAGCAATTCATATCTTTTACGTTATGTTTGCATTTGATTTACTTTTGAACCAATATTATAACACCACCTTATTGTCAGTGTAGATATCTCTTTGGCTTCAATGTTTATCGCTTTATTAAAAAGAAAATTTATTTAGATTTTTCGCCCCTTTTCTTATATTTATTTGCGTAGTATTACCCTATTTTTACAGTCATATTAAGAAGTGAGAAACTAAGCGAGTCATCATTAAATTGTGGGGAAGAGTAGTGTTGCTTATAAAATTACGAAAATCTGCAGAGTGCTAGTATGTTATTGATTAGGACTATATGTACGAGAAAATCTCAGAAATGGATTAATTTTATGGAATAAACAATAATACATCAATACTAAAGATTCCATTAACAGCATCCAGTACCGTTAGGCGACCCGCTTTTTCTATTTCCGCCCCGATGCGGGAGATCTACAGCACGGTTCGCTACGGGTCATTAATTTTTAAGCGTTTTACTCCAGAAAAGTATCATTGATATTTCTTCCGTATTATAGTCGAGCTCGGATTTTCCCGCGAGGCCATCCTCTTTCCTTTTCATTCCTATTTTACACGCACACCAAAAAGACTGTATCTCCCTTTCTCGAATTTTCCCTGCTATATTTCTATATCTCTCTTCCTCATTGAGGCACTAAAACGTACAAAACAACGATTCCAGATCCATCTCCAATACTACTGGAAGGAATCATCCATCTCCTACAGCAGTACAGAAGGTGTTCAGCGCAGGAGATACCTCCTGCAAGTACCGGATCGAAACACACGGCCGCGTGGATTAATTTAATGGAAGATTTCGCAGGGATCCTCATGGGGGAAAAGTCGGAAACATTAGCGAAAAAAGGGGAGGAGTTTGGTGAGGTGCGAAACCGTCTCCCTCGCCGGTTATAAATAAAGTTAATGTCCCGGTTTTTATAAAATTGAATTTCTTTTATTGCTTGTCTGAGGCGCGCGGAGCTAGGGAAGATGGTGAGGACAAGATTGGGAGGAATATATAGAGGGGACGTTGGAGGAACTTACGGAATATCTGAAATGTGAAGCACGCGATTTGTAAACGTGGTATAGTGCAATATTCAACCACCTAATAAATCTAAAAAGGTTACTCTATTCAATTGTTTCTCAACTTGGGGCTCGCGACTTCCAAGGGGGTCGCGGTGATATTAAGGGAGAGTCGCGAAAATAGCATAAACAATAATGACGTCATTTTATGGTAAAATTATTTATTATAAGCATTTTACTTATACTAAGCACACATGAAAGAAAAGGAAAAGTTAATGTAATGGTTGCATTTGTTTTTCATTTAAATTTCTTTCCATACGTGGACCTACATTAGAAACACACATGCCTACATTTAGTTTTTACCGCAACCGTAGATGAAAAACCCTTTTCACAGAGATAAGACGTGAAAAAAGAGGTGAATTAATATTTTCAATGCTTCTGTGACCAAATTTTCGTATTCATGTCGACGAGCAAGCCAAAACGTATTTTCAGATGTAAATTGCAAACATTTTCACTAAACGGATTCAGTACCCGTCTCTTCGAAAAAACATTTTATCTTTCCAGAAATATTTCGTCAACTGAATTTTTAGCTCACAAAAATGCATCTGCATGCAATCTAAACTGTGGTGAATAATAGTGCCCCGTTCATTCAAATTTTACTCAATATGATCTGGAGTGAGTGGGAACATATTCAAATTTTTGCTATGAAAGCGAATAACTTTTAATAATTTTTAATGAAAGCATGAACTTTGTCTGTCATTAATAAAGTATTTTTATCACATCCTTGTAAATTCATACTCAATTCGTTTAAATGCAAAAATACATCAGCTAAGTAAGCTAACAACAACATATACCGATTATTCTTTAAAAATAATGAGAATGTCGTTTGTTTATCCTAGAAAAATGCTATTGACTCATCTAGCAATTCCAATACCAGTGTTAACACTTTCTCTCGCTATAATCACCTAACTTCTGTATGGAAAAGGAGAGACCTTTTATTTTCGCCCATTTCATCGCGTAATTTAGGAAACAGGTTGTTTTGTAACGGCTGGCATTTGATAAAATTAGCCGTCATTACAACTTCACAAAGTCGGTAACACGGTTGACAATGGGAGCCCACGTGCTCTCGAAACGCTGCGTTCCGCATAATTAATTAATTTGTGTGAGTGGAGTGTACTGCTATACCTGTGAATTCACAAACATGATTGAGATTTTTTGCGATATGAGCATATCTGTGAAAGAAGCAGCCTTGATATAAGGCGTTTTTTTAATATTTTCATGAAATCACTGTTCTTTCATGTTACCACCTTTGGCTTTATCACTTCCTACTGCAATAGATTTTGTTCAATCTATGTTAGTATATTTTCTAGTAGCTTTATAAAAGATATCAAAAAGTTATTGTGGTATTACATGATCCAGTACCGTTTTGCAAAAGAACAACATATCTTCTTTGACTGATGTACGAGGGTGACCTGAAATGTTTCCGGAATCGGCAAGAGATAGTGCACGAAGGTTGAAGTGGATTAATTGCTCGGCAAGAACAACCTTTTTTATTGAAAATGTCCAAATTCCAGACGTCTACCGTCAACAGTTGTTGTTTAAGAGTGTTTTGTGTAGCAAAAAATGGATAAAATCGAATTTCGTGCAGTGATAAAATACTTGTGGATGGCTGGGAAAACGGCCACAGAAATTCAAAATATCTTGCTAGAGGTTCATGGCGGATGTACTCCATCATTTTTGACAATCAGCTTCTGAGTGAGCGAGTTCAAACATGGGCGCGCAAGCATGGGTGATGAACCACGCAATTGATGCCCAAAAACCGCTACCAACGATGAAATTAATGGTGTAGCCGATCGCCGATTGAAGTTGAAAAAGATAGCAGAGACAACAGTCATCTCAGAAGAACGCGTTGGCCATATCCTACACGAAATTTTGGGTATGAAAAAGCTTTCGGCGCGGTAGGTACCACGACTGCTCACACTGGAGCAGAAATAGGGCTACTTCAGAAAACAAAAAAAAAACTAATAAGAATATCTAATATAACTGCAATATGTATATGAATTTTTTTAAAATGTTATAATTTTTGTAATTTAATAAGTTTATGCCTTTTTGACAATTTAAACATATTTATCAGCTCACCTCGTTTTTAGACAAACTAATGCAAACAAGATATTCGCAACTGATGCACGACAACATTTCTAATAGTAAAGTAGAAGGTAAAGGATATCTAAAGAAAAAAAATGGCACTGTAGCCAGGGGCCAGCTAGGATGTTGAAAGATAGAAAATTTTGTCTTTTAATATCGCTTTACAATATAAATATATGTTGGAGTACATATTTAGCAGATAATATTAAACATCATTGACAATAAGACTGTAATTATTATTCAAAGAGTATCACTAAAATTTGTAAATAAAGAAAAAGCTGCTGTCCCGCTTAGCGAACACGGTTATAACTCTTATGTCCTACAGGTCTATGATCATTACGTATAAGCTGTTATTTATTAATCTCTTACCATGTTGCGGATGGCTGTAGTAGTTTAACCGACTTGCCAGCTCTAATGATTACCATATGAGCTGCTTATACAGTGAAAAAATTGTAACTTGTACAACGCTAACGGAGTTATAAATATTTTGCTGATTGTTAGGAAAATTTCAATACATATACACCCTATACTGCGCTTAACGCAGTATATTTTGCTTGAATATTATAGCGCATTGTTTTTCTTTGTGTACCCTCGAAGCAAAATATAAATATTTACATAAGTATGTAAAGTCTCTCTGAATGTCAACGCGGCACAGATCTAATGCTCGCAAACACATCACAGGTGGTAAAGTAAACTTCCATGAAGCACGTATTTAACGTAACATGGTACAGAAAGTGTATTAATCCTCCTAGAATTAACAACAGTCAGATCACAAGTGTATTTGAGCAAGCTTTGCTCCCCTCTGACGTTCTTTCGCGATTCACTTTGCCTAAGTATACGGTTGCGTTTTGTTAGACCTTTAAATGCGAATGATTGCGTTTTGCATACATCGAAAATTGCAAAATTACAACTTCCAGCGTCGTCTCGGGCGACAATCTCCACTGTTTAATTAAATTTGCGCCGTTTCTAGCGTCTGCTAAGACGTGCCGCTGCTCGATCTTAGGCGACCAGATCCTGAAATTAAATTTAGGCAGCAGTCAGAAGGAAGGAATTACGTATTCTGATTCTCAGGCGTCTAAGGGACGCCCCTATGCGAGCTATACATAATACGTACGTAGTTTACTTCCTTGAAGTTGAATTTCATATGGTTACAGCAAGCTGTATAACTCCGAAGTTAGTTCGTACTGTTAGGGAAGTAATTAAAGAACACCTATAGGGTTGGAAAGATTAAAGTAATATTTTTGAAGATGTTGGATGTGTAAGTACATTTTCAAGTGGTATATGAGTAGATGATATGGCTTTAATGGTTTTAATACACTGTTTATTCGCATCGCTTTTGTTTGCGAACTAAATTTGTGTATAACGCTTAGCTAATCTTTTAAATTGAATTGTCCTTCCGATGCATTCAATTTTACAACAGTAAACTTTCTGATACTGTATAGCTCTTTCTGTGCGATTGACTGGTGTGCTGTAGAAACCGTAAAGAATGTGGATGAGGTTTGCGATATCTTTTACGGAATTCTTCACGAGGCGTTTAGTCTAAACATAAATTTTGTGCAAACCGTCATGACATTATCCTCCATGATATGATGCCAGTATTATTGTATTATTGAAAACCTAATCAATCTGCTATCTAATTACGAGGGCGGCCTGAAAAACACGGTATTAGTGTGGTTTTTCATTTTTATTTTTCGATGTAGCCTCCTCGAAGACCAATACATTTTTTTCAAACGGTGCTCCAGTCTCTTCAAGCCGTTGAAAAAGCAGGATGTTTCGAAGTCTGCAAAATAACCATCTGTAGCGGCGATGACCTCCTCACTTGAGGCAAATCTCTTTCCTCCCAGTGATTTGCTCAGGTTTGTAACTTATTCAATTTGGACAAGACGATGCGGGATGAATGAGCCGGTGCATTGTCGTGGTGGAAAAGCACTTTTTCCCGCTGTGAACAAGGCAGTTTCTCCTTTAGTACTGCATCGAATCGGGTCAATAAATCGCTGTAGTATTGTCCCGTGATCATTCTTCCCTTCTGCACACAGTCGATGAAGATCACACCTTGGGAATTCCAAAAAATGGTTGCCATGACCTTTCCGGTCGATGGAACGGTCTTTGCTTTCTTCGGAGTCGATTCGCCCATAAAAGTCCACTGCTTCGATTGTTATTTGGTCTGCAGTACGTAGAGGTGCAGTCGAAATCACGATCTCAAGAAGAAGATGTATGCAATTACATCGAAACGTCAGGATGTACATGATTTCTTTAAGAACCAACGCCTAACGCGAGACAAAACCCAAGAGGACAACAAGACTATATATATATAGTATATATATAGTATATATATAGTATATATATATATATTTATATATATATATATATATACTGTATATATTTATATATATATATATAAATATATAGTATATACATACATTTATATTGTATTTTCTTATTAGTACCTTTTTTTTGTTTTTTGGAAGTAGTATTTTATATATCTTATGTTACGTTTGAATTTGAATTTAATGTACTTTTCAGTTGCATTAGTTGCCAATTTGACAGAGTACTCCTTCAGATGCATATTTGACAGGAACTTGTATTAGGAGTTTCAGTAACAAGGTAAGACGTAGTTATAATTTCAAAGGCTACTTTGAGGTAAAATTTATTGGAGCGCATGTTGTGTATTTTGTTGTTGGTATTTTCTATTTTTGTTTTCTGGAAATAATATTCCACATATTTTATGTTACATCTGAATTTGATTTTAATTAATTTACCTTTCAAGTATAGATTGCTATGTTTGATTCTTGTAAAATCTCAACATTTTAGAAAATTCCAAAACTCCGAAGAATTTCAAAATCTTCTGGTTTTAAAATATTTGAAAATCTCCTGAAGTGACAAATTTCAAAATTATCAAAAATAAAACTTCGACATTTTCTTTTCTAGAAATAATACTTCATGTTATGTCTGCATTTGGTTTTAACTAAGTTTTCAAGAATAAATTACTTGTCTTTAATTTTTGAAAATGAAATGTTTTTCATACATTTCAAAAATTAATAAAAGTGAACTTTAAATAGCTGCAGAAATTCCACATTTTTCAGAAATTCGAAAATTTCAGCTATACAAAATTTTCAGAAACGACAAATTTAAAAAATTTCGTTTTTAACATTTTGCTAAATTTCGCATATATATTGATTCTATTGTATTTTATCATTCCTGGAAATAATCACTTTTATTATGTATTTTATCTTGTTTGATTTTTGAAAATGAAACATTTCTCACAAATTTGGAAAATGACAAAAATAGAAGAGTTTTAATAAGCGCAAAATTTTAAAAAACGACAAATTCAATTTTTATAATAAAATAAAATTTAAAAAAAAGCATTTTCAAAAATATCATACGTATATGTATTTTCATTTTATTGCACTTTGTCATTGCTATTTTTTTGTTTTCTATAAGTAATATTTTATATTATGTACTGTTATGCTTGATCTTTTTGTAACTCCGTTTTTAAAAATAAATTGTTCATATTTAATGTTTGAAATAAAGTGTTTGTCACGAATTTCAAAAATGACAATAGAAATGAAAATTACAAAATGTCAACATTTTCAAAAACTAAAAAGATCTCAAATCCTCATAATTTTCCAAAATGTTGAAAGCTATAAAAAAAAATCAAAATCTTCAAAAATTACATTTTCACAGACAAATTAAAAAAGTAGGGAAATATGTGGGTCATTATAAATTTCTGCGGAGAAATTATGTGGCTTACAAGTCTACTAAAATCTTTATCAAATTTAGTGGTATTTATTGAGAATTAATTATAGTTTTATTGTCAGTGGTGCTTAGTATTATTTGCTAAATCTGTATTCTAACATCTATTTATCTTGTAAACCGTTATTACAAGATAAAGATTGATCTTTTAACGCTGCGATGTATTTGTCAGACACTCTGGGTGCAGAAATTGTGTATTTCAGCTGTACTCCTTTTCTTTGTATCGCTTTTCTATTACTTTGCCGATTCTGCTCTTTTGATACCCCTTACTTTCTATTTTACTAACAGAAATGTAATAGTGCATCAATTGCGATGGCATTAGGACAAAAGCGAATACTTATACTCAGTATGTTGGAACATCGAGGAATTTTGCATTTTGTTTGCGCTAGTTTGTTTGAAAACGAAGTGAAACTGATACCCTGTGTGATAACTGGATTATAATTTGACACATTTTCGCAATTTGCAGTCTAATAGCGACGGTACTGCTTCAATTACTAAATGATGCAAAAAATAGTGCCAATTTAAATACGCTAACTGCGCTCGTTGTTGGAGCTAGAGAACGTAGTCAAGAGATTATGGACGGGCCAGGAAGAATGATATAATCGTCTTTGGTGGTTCTGAAACTCTTGATTCCTCGGAGAAATGGTAGAGTGCATCACACGGTTGATATTCTAAATGCAGCTAATCCATCTCCTCACTAGAGTGCCTATAAATTACATCGTTTAACGTTACAACTCATCGCATACCCATCTACAGGTTCGTATGTATCAGTTTTCTTTTAATTGTTAAAACTCTAATAAAAATATCTTTACCAACACATACGCAGTCGTTGTAACGAACAATAGATTGCCATCCTACTACCACTAATAATATATACACCTGCAGCATTCGGTATGTTTTCAATAGCATTTCACTGGGCGATGCCCGCCGCGTTGTAGCGCCCCCTATCAAAGATTATTTTAAGAATGTATTTATTACATCACCAGATGTAGAATAGTTGTATACTCACAAGCTGTTATGATGCACCGATCAACTTGGCACCTCTAAGTGTGAAGTACAGAAAAATATTTTTTCTCTTACAATTAACTACAGTAACTAGTACACTTACAATCCTCAATTAATTCTAACAATAGTGCCTCATAAGCGATTTAACAATAATATTTTCCATTAACATCCTGTTGCTATACCCTCCAAGTTCAAACGACCAAAACATAATAAGAAAACCACATAAAAATTCAGAATCCATACAGAGAATACATAGTTTACTACATTAAATACAACGCAGAACGTTTTTCAGAAAGAAAAAGCGAGAAAAGCGGAAATATTTTACAGAATTACGCATCACCTCGACGTGTTATAAGAGAATGTAACGTTGGCAGCGCTACAGACAGTCTAAATCCTCCTCTAAATTAAATTCTCACCGTTTCCCGTTGTAAAGGAAGGGAGAGTGGGGAACGCTCGATAAGGGCAGGGGAGATTTGGAAATCGGCCAAAAATTCACGTTTAGCATGCGAAATCGTAACGCTAGCGTCTGGAGACAAGGAAACCGGCAGCAAGTGACGTTGAAGCGGCGTCTTGCGAAAGGAAATGGGGAAAATATGAACGCCACGCCATATTTCAACGTCACTAGACAATACCCAAATGGGCCTTTTGCAAATTGAGATCAAATTAGATAGTTTTGGAAGAAAGGAAGATGAGAATCGGCAGTGACCGCATTGGTGGTCTTGACAAAATTGTTTGGGAAACATTACAATAGCGTTGTGTGGAAAAACTGTTGCAGCTTACACTGCCATAATGGCACTACTTCTTATAGCCAGGACGAAACGGAAACATCCAGTAGAAGAAATTAGTTTTATTTGCTATAAGAATTGAAAAAATATATATGTACATAATCCACAATAGATATATGCCAATTCACGTGCTGGACAGTATTTCATTTTTTCTCGTCCTCTGTGCTCGCCTCCAGATGAAAAGATTTTCATCTCAGATTGTTGGTATCAATAGCGTCTTGATCTTGTTCCTGACTTTCAACATATTCTATTTCTCCTACATCATGCATCTTGCATTATCTTCTATAGATATTTTTTTGGCTTGCGTCTGATTTTTCAATATAGCCATATCTACATCTCATCCATACATATACCATATGCCTTAATATTTGGTCGTATAAAGCACAATAATGTTGAATATTCATTTGAATATGGATAAGAGTGCTGTCGTAAGCTATTCCAGATGTCATAGACTCCACAGTTATCATTATGCTGTGAGTCAAACTATTATTCCTAGGCACTCATGTGTGATGGACCTGGACGTGCTGTTTAATGCAAATTTGTCGTTTGTAGACCACATACTATCCATGCAAAATTCTGCGATGAAATCCTTAGCATTTCTCATACTATCCTGCAGATCGTCCTGCGTCGCTAAAAGTATTATACTATTCGCTTGTCCGTAGTAGGTTGGAGTATGCCTCCCTAATTTGGGATCCTCACTATCTTCATCTGTAAGTACTACTTGAAAGAGTGCAAAAACGATTTTTGAAACACCTGTCCTTCAGAATTGATGGCACTTACCCTAGACGCGATATTCATTATGCGGATCTGCTAACGAGACACGGCTTTGTATCGTTTTCGAATCGAAGGAAGGAATTTAGCAGCCATTTTCTACTTAAACTGATTAATCACGCTATTGATGCTCCATACCTTCTCTCCAGAATTAATTTTGTGGTACCTCAGTACGATACCAGGTCCTTCCCTAATTTTAAGGTCCCGTCATACAAAACTAATGTTCTGCTTAAAGCATATGACTAGAAATGCCAATGAATTACTTGAGGACCTTTTTGTTGAAGTGCCTACATGGATTTATATTGTCGTCCCATTTTGTTCTTGCTTTTTGGTGTCACCGTGATATTATTATGTTTATGGTTCAGTTGTATTATTTTCCATTAATTTTATTTAATTTGTTATTAATTATGTTACATTATTCTCACATTGTCCTGTAAACGGAATTATTTTCTGTTGGGCAATAAAGGATATTATTATTATTATTATATAGTAAGCGCCCTTGAGTGAACTTTTCACGACATAAATAATTCTACGATAACATTTACCTCTATTGCATTTGAAGAAATTGAATCAGCACTCAAACAATCGAAAGATTTTTTAAAGTCAGGATTAGAAAATATTCCAGGATTTATCGTTCGTGGTTATGCTTATGTATTTGCTAAGTCTTTAGACGTCATATTCGATCGTGGTTTGAAGCATTCTAAATTTCCAGCAGTTTAGAAGTCGGCGCGAGCATGCTCAGTGCTCAAGAAAGGTGATCCCTCTGAAATCAACAATTATTGTCCAGTCTCTTTACTTTGCAGACTTTCAAAAGCACTTGGGCAAATTCTTTTTAGTTATATTTTTCTAGAGCTGTGCGGATGGACTTTTTAGAGGCAATACGGTTTTATATCCCAGCGCTCAACCTACATTAATTTAAATTGCTTGACGCAATGAAGTCAACTTGATACTATTTACTTGGACTTACAAAAAGCGTATATTCTTTTTCCTAAAAAAAAACTAAATTCGATTTTAAATGCCATAATACCTCATCAATAGAGAATTTCAAGTGTACTATAGAAACCACTTGTTATCCAAGCACATCGCAACCTCTGGTATACAGCAACGATTTAATATCCTGCTTTTCATAAACGATATTGCTAGTGTTGTTAAGTATAAAATGCTGATGTACACTATTTTTAAGCATTCCAAACTGTATATTACTTCAGAAAGATATCGATTGTGTTTCTGGTTGGTGTAACATTGTCTCTAAGCACATCTAAATACACTACTATGACTTTTATTAAACGGCAGTAAGCTATTATCTATCATTATAAAGTTAATGGAACATCACTGCAAGTATCAGCTTCAGACAAGGATTTGGGGCTGCTTGTTGATACCAATCTGTTTTCCTGATCAAATAACACAGCTAATACGGCGATTCATTCATCGTAATTGCAAGAACAATGTGCACTGTCTGTTTTCATTGATTTTTTCATTCATTCGATAAAAATGAGGAGGGAAAGCCGAAAATAAATTGTTATAAAGGGGCGGGGTCTTCAAATCAAGCAATAGTTAAGAAAATAGGACGATTCCATCATATCATCAATAATTTTATAAAATTGGGCAATGCCTACTGTAAAAATCGGGCTAAGTGGAGTAATCAAAAACTAACTCGAAGGCAGCGCTCATCGATATTTCGGTTAGTCTCTTTTGGTAATGTAACCGCCCAACAAATAAAACGTAATTTAAATTTATCAGCAAAAAAACAGATGTGCACAACAAATTTTATCCAGCAAACGTTTTTTTGTGTCTAAAAAAGGTTTCAAAACTACCCTTTAAAAGAGATACATAAACAGACAAGACTGAAATTTGCGCAAAATCATATGAGATGGAATCATGAGTCATATTCGTCATATTCTTTGACGAGAAAAAATTTGATTTAGAGAATGAATTCTAATTCTTATATACAACTTCTGGAAATGGTTCTAATAGACTTTGGTGAACAATTACCGACGCAAGACCGGATATTTCAGCAAGACGATGCAGCTGTCACCCGATCTCGCCCGATCTGAACCCCATCGAAAATCTTTCGGGAATATTGGCAAGAGAGGTATACGCGAATAATAAACAATACGATGGCGGCAAAGAACTAAAATTTGTGATAAGAAGGTGTTGGAATGATATTCCTATTTGAGTATAAAGACCCAGTACAAGAGATTTCAGTACAAGAGTATATAAATAAAAGAGATGTTTAGAGTTATTTTGAATAGAGGATCTAACTCTCACTACTAAGTTTTTACGAATTTACTTCATTTATTAATTTTGTATTAATGTACCTTTAGAATTTTCTCTGTGTTATTACTATTGTAAAAATACCTCTTATAAAATGTAATAGTGTTATTTTCTCTTGCATTTGTGTTTCTTTATAGTTCAGCATTAACTTCGATGCATAATTTACCAAAGATATTAAGAAAACCAAACATTCTGTTCAAAAATTGTTCATTAATAAAAATATTATCGCTTTTTCCATTTACTTAGCATTCCTTGATTGTTATTGAGCTTATTTGTTTTAAAGATTTGTACCGTGTAGAATTGGTTTATTTTATTTCATTTAATGACGATGATGTCACAAGCAAAAATATAAACCGATTTTTAAGATTTTAATTTCGTAAAAAAACATGTATTTTGTATTAACACAAAACATGTTCTCTTCCATGATTAATAAAAAATATAAAACAGTATAAGTTAGTATAGTTATAGTAGTATAGTTGGTACGTTCTCCTGGTTTGAAGAACAGCGCCGCTGTAGCCTGCTCGTAAATTCCTGAATTACTTGACCAATACTTACTTATAGAGTATGTTCGCTTATTTACTAAAGGAAAGTTTGTACAGTGAAACTCAATGCGCATGCGCAAAAAAATATATTTAAAAATAAAATGGTTACACGGTTTCCACTCTTGCCTATGTGCATGTACGATGTACGTAAGATATATATATTTGCAATAATTGCAGTTATTCGAGCTCTCTTATACATGTAATGTACATTAGCATGTGTATATCTATTTTCATTGGTAGCAACATAAAGTAATGCCTCAGCATGTACGTTGCAAAACCATGTCTTAATTCTGTTTAAAAGGTTAAACTCTTATATGCTTCCGCTGAAGCTTTGTTAGAGGCATGTACTAATGCCTCTATCTGTTTGTATGCACCACTACCTTTTTATAGGAGAGCCAACCCTATTTATTTCTTAAATTTATAAGCGCACCTCGGTGCTAAGCTTATTTATATGTCCCTTTCCGGGAGCCTAATATACTTTCCTTGTCTTAAATTTGCCTAAGGGACTTGGCCCTGTATTATTGGCATGTATTTGTACTTGAACCAAATACGTTCGTTATATTCACATTTATAGGGGAACCCACCCTATCTCTTAGAGCTTGAACGCCTGGTCGAGGGCGACAGTAGCGATAATAGCCGATCTCAATACAAAAGTAATGTCACAGCTACCCAGGCGTTCTCGTTTGAAATATTACGCTATGTGCAATCTTTAGCTCTCTACTACTGCGCCCCAAAGAAGGGAAAAAGCCAGTAAGCAGCAAATGCGCGAACTGCGCACCGACAACTAAAACGGAGCGATGATGCCGACATTACATAAGAAAACTGGTCCGTGACACTCGTCCGCTACGACGAGCAATTAAATGAAAAAATTTCTAAGTCCCGATACGACAAGGACCGAACAAACGTACAAAAACAACGGGCGCTGCGGCCGCAACGACCGTCAGCAAGAAGCGGAGTGATCGTACTTGTAGAGGATGTCTATACATGCGCGCCGACAATCTCACCAAAATAATTTCCGACACAAACTTAACCGAAGAGTAAAAATATGTATAGACGACAATGGACACAGTAGCCTCGACGTACGATGATAGAAGATCGAGAATTTATACTTATTAAAATAAAATTGGATATAAGAGAGCAAAATAAATAAATATAAAAATGAAAATAAAGTAATATTCTAAATGAAAATAATAATGCAAAGAAGATAAAATACATAGTAGTAAAAAATTTATAAAATACAAAAAACAATGTTAAGTCCTTAACAATAGTTATTAACAAAATCTGAAAATTCTTACTATAGTAATATACTAGTAGTAGATTTTCAAAAACGAAAACAAAACACAAAAGCGGAAACTTTTTAATTAGAGCAAAAGGAAATCAACCTCGTTTTATTGTAGAAATAACACGCCCTAAACCGTCTTGTACATTATTTCAGGTGTAACTAGGAAAATAGCCGAAACACGAAATTTTCCCCTGGAATTCTAAAGTTAATAGACTTTGCATAACTTAGCAACGACATTCCTAACCTTTTTTGGGTCATCTATTCGGTCATATTATTCGGGTTGAACTCATTACCGGAAAAAATGCCGAAGAAAAATGGAGATCACCTTTTTCCTTCTACATGGAAAGGTCTGAAGTAAACCAGGACCTTTCCGCTGTTTTACGTTTGGCCACTAAAAAAGAACTAAAAGGAGGCTGTGTGTCTGAGAATTATTTTAAATTTTAAATAAGGGAAGACCGCAAGAAAAAATGGGATGCCGGAAAAAATGTGCTGCATGTGTGGTAAAATATGTTTCAGCGACTACATATACTGAGGTTGCTGTAAAAAATGTAGCGCTTGTTGCTGTTTTTCTTTTAGTAGTTTTTGTAAATTGAAGCCGCAAAAACAATGAGTGTATAAAACCTAGCAGAAGCTTATAAAAAACTTGGATGATGTAACAACTACGAGGCTGAAGTAATTTCCATTTTATTTGCAACAAAAATAAATGCGATGGGAAAGTTATTAAAATGGCTTGAATCCATCTGCTCCTTTGTTTGGCACAAATTATGAGACGCACCCATTGGTCTTATCCCTCAACTAAAACAAAAAAACTAAAACTGATGGCCTAGTATCACAAGAAAATGGAAAACGACACATGATAATTATTATAAAATGGAGTTGCAGAAACTGCACAAATTAGTTAAGGTAAACATCAGTTTAGTAGTAACAACAAACTTAGTCTTATAAAAGATCCACGTTCTTTTGCCAATTTGCTCATTCTTGGTGAGGTGCTATCAGAATTCCTAGTAAAAATTTTGATCCTTCTAACGAATACACAGTTCAGAACATCGATAATTGATGCTTTCACTGCATTGCTGTCTGGTGTTGTCCTACTAGTCTTTGCGTTCTGATCCTCCAAATATAAATCCTGGCTTGCCATTGTTGTGTTTGCAGTTGTTTCGGTAAATGGAAGCAATGTACTCCATCAACAGTTTAAGGAACAAATTTATTGTTGGCGACGATTACGTTCCATACTTTTTTGTGAGGATTGTCCTGCTATATTTGCTACCTCTCTGTGCATGATCTTTAATTTATCCCTCCTACATACGTGTGCATTTCTGAATACGTGGAAAGTAGCTAGAATTTCGATATTCTTAAAAAAGGATGATAATTCCAATATTCGCAATTACAAACCTCTGACTATAATTTCTTCCTTCGCAAAAGTTTTTGAAATCTCAATTTATAAGCGCATCTCTTATAGTACTAAATTATGTCTCTCTATATCTTAGGATGGATTTACGTCAAAAAAAAACTAAGTTGGTGCAGATTAACGATAGCTAAAGCTGTGGATGGCGGTAATCAACTGGATATTATTTAAACTGATTTTTCTCTTAATAGATTGTTGGAGAAGTTGAGTTCTTTCTTTCGGTGTCAGCAGATATTTTCTAGGATGACTTCGATCGTACCTTTCTAAACAAAATTAACTACGTTTACTTGGGTTTAGATTTCGAGATTTTTACTCCACTTCTGTAGTGCTCTAGGTTAAGAACCTATATATATATATGTGTGTGTAGTGTATGTTTTCGTGGGTAAAAGATGTCTTGTTATCCTCTCGGGTTTTGTCCCGCGTTCAGCGTTGGTTCTTCTTCTTGAGGTCGACCTCACGAAGAAGATGTATGCGATTACATCGAAACGTCAGGACGTACATGGTTCTTCTAAGAACCAACACCGAACCCAGGACAATACCCGAGAGGATAACAAGACATGCATATACATATATATTGTAGCGTATGTTTTCGCTGGTAAACAAAGTCTTGTTGTTCTCTCGACTGCAGTCGAAATCACGATCTCAAGAAGAAGATATATGCGATTACATTGAAACGTCAGGACGTACATGGTTCTGGTACCCATCCATGATCTGCTAAAATCTACTATCCGACATTTATTAGCTTATATCGACGATATCAAGATCAACTACCCAATTAACTCCTTCACTGATGCTGACTTTCTACAACGTAATATAAACAACATTTATATCTGGCACCTGCTTCATTAACAATATTAACACTGTTTGCCAGTCTTCAAAGATTTAGGTATAATATATGACGAAACGTCTACCTTCTATAGTAATGTCTCCTTGTATATAAGAACGGTGAACATGTTACATGCTACACTCTCCAAATAGTCTAACAACTTTTCAGTATTTACTACTCGCCGGTGATAATCCATAGTCCTTCCGTGATCTTCCTTGTTTACCTGCAGATGATATAGATGGCAATTCCTCTTCGTCGTATACCGTACAGTGAATTTCCCATCAAGCCGCCCAGCGTATCTTGCCAAAAAATTGTCCTCAAATCTTCCAGCTTTGTTCCATCCCTGTTTGAACCCCGACAACAAATATTGTTGAATGTCTATAATAACACAAGTATGATTTACTTCAATTAAGGAAACTGGTGAAGACGGTTATGCCATCCCTATCAATTTAGCAGCTCTTATTATAATTCCAATTCTCTAGCTGTAATTCTATAGGAATTGTGCAGTAGCGAATTATGCCGGAATTGCGTTCCTTTATTAAACAAACTATTTGTCGTGATGCCGTTCTCGACAAAAGAATCAAAATAAATGAGCAAGAAGGCATGAAAAGAACTGCTGGAATCGGTACCACTTTATCATTCCTATTGTGGCCGTTGTTCGCCTCATTTCATTGGCTCGAATAGACAAACAACGTCGATACACTCGGAGACGTTCTGGGTATTGTATTATACTGTATTGTATGGCGATTGTATGATATTATGTTAGCCAATTTTGTCATGAATACGCAACCCTCTTTCGTTGAATTTTCCAATAGATCATGACCTATAATCCTGTGCCTGGTATACCTTTTTCTCTTTTTAACATATACATATGCCCATCTTTGTCCATCAGAGAATTTTCGGTTATAAACATAGAGTAACCAGATATCGGAGCTTTTTACCGGAAAAATACATTAAGTAAAAATTTACTTTCAGGCAGAAAATAAATTTTATTCATACATGTTCATTTTCCTAATAACTTTTTAGACAGGTACCATAGACACCTTACAGACCAGAAGAAATCATTAAATTAATTAACATATAACAATACACACAATCCACTTGTCGTCCTAAAGGGTTTTACAATAAGGGTAGATCGTTGTTTAAATGGAATAATACAGGTTGTGTAGGAAGTACTAACGAAATTCTGTACTTATTTGAAAGGCCCATGTATGCTTTCATGTGTGGAATATAACATCGGTTAAATGTCCCCCGCAGCTTCTCACAGTGGTCCAATTTTCAATGACTCTGTCGCATAGATCCGGCTGAAGTTGAGCGATGGCCTGGGTTATGTTGACTTTAGGGACATCTGTGGATTGTGGTTTATTGGTATTGACTTGCAACCTCAGACAACCCCACAAGAAAAAGTCTAGCGGGGTTAAATCGCATGATGCACCAAAAAGTACCTTTCTGTGGATGCATTGCGTTGGTGTCGTGCCATATTTGGGATCCTCCTCCAAACACTCCAAAGCCAAACAAATGGCGTTATCTATGGTCATTAACTTTGAGCTCTTTGGTTAGTTGGATCTTGTACGGTATAATTCGACAAATTGAAGTCTACGAAAGGCAGACGAAGTACACTTTCACGGACAGCGGCAACGTTTTTGGTCGACCTGACGTTCTTTTGACTTACGGGTGTTTGGTAATTATTTACCGAATCGATCGTCTCGAATTTGGCTACCAAAAGTTGAAGAGTCGACTTTGAAGGGCCACTGTGTCTGCTGTAAAATGAGCGTAACGCGCACAACGTTTGCACTACCGAACAGTCATTTTGATAATAAAATGTTACCATTCGGATGTGCTGCTTAATCGTGTAACTTGTTAAGGTGATTTTGCATTAGTAACTGAATAATAAGCGATAGGTTAGACAGGCGCCGCCAAAATAACATGGCTGCCACAAGCAGCTAACATCGACTAGTCCCAATTGAAGAACCCTTTATAATAAAGTCTGTACTAAGGTATTGAAGTTCAGAAGGGAGACGTGAAAGAAAGAAGAAAGGACAGGCGCTTGTAAAGAAAAAATTTCAAAGACGTGAAGAAATGCATTTAATTAAAAAATTGGGTATGTTTGGGGCAGGACTTGTTTAAAATCTTTACGTCAAGAATCTTCGGGCTACTAACCTATCGAGCTTATCGTCAAGCAACTGATTTTAGATCTTTTATTCTTTCACAATTTGCTAATTTGAATCAAAATGCACATTGGTAGAGACAGTTTTCTCAGATCAATCATCAGAGAAGAACAGTTAATTAATCTTTAAATGTAAAATATTCACTACTTGGCTAACCTCAATCCAAGCAATCGTATGTAAACATCCATCCCTTTCGCTCCAGTATAAACATACCGAATTTGTCGACGGTAACTAACCGTATTTGGTCGGTTCCAGCGTGTGCTATGACATGTAAACGCGTAGGGTAAATCTAGTCCATAGCCCGCTATGGGATTTCCGCATATATATACACGGCAGATGAGGAAATAGTCGACGCGAAATTGTTAAAATATTCAATTTCGCCCGGATATTCCACGGAATGGCCGTTTCCATTTGATGGACGTTGCGTACGTACGTGAAATTCACGATTGGATGTATCTATTATGTGATTAGTTATATTGTGTAGATTGCGTAGCGTTACAATTATAATATGTTGGCTCCAGGCAATTCCAATCATCAGAACGAAACGTATTACTAACAGTTTTTAAATACTGACGCCACAAACGTCACAGATTCTTCAGACATGGACTTGGAAATGTTCAGAGATCATTTGCAATTTCATTAAAATGATCTAATAAGGAAGATCCTTACGTTTGGTATTCCTAGTTATAATTAGGTTCGGCAAAGAGGGGCAAGTTTCAGTGCCATGCGGAGAACAAGGTGGAGGGGTGTAGCGCGCCATAAGGCGAATCGAGTACCCGTATCACAGCACGCTTGTTCAGTACTATTCCACTGGTCGTTATGAGTTCTTGTCTGTACACACATATCTTTAGGTACGTTTCGGAAACAGCGTATTTCGAATAAATTAGAAAACGTAATAACGAGTACGCCGCATTTAGAATATGAAAGCGATAGAATTAAATGTGTAAAGTGCGGCAACTACTTAACGTGTACCAGGTAGTGGAAGTGTGAACGCCACCTCAAAGGTATTTTTATACCTTATAAAACACTGTTCTGACATCCGTGGTAAAAGACACAGCGAACGAGTGATATTTGATATAGGTGTTGGTTTTATTCTATGAAATGTACCAACACTTTACTGTACACTTTATTAGACCAACAAGCATTTATCTTCTTCTGGAGCCAGTATTATACATTACCAAGTCGGACATCGTTAAGAAACTTTATGTCATCTGCTCGTAACTATGTTGGATGACGAATTAAAGCAGAATTGAAACACAAAGACATTCTGTGGTGAATGTGATGGTACGTACAATGGAAGAGTTTGAACCGTCATCATCTACCTTATTTCCTTCCAAACGAGTCACAAATTGCACTAGCGAAATTTTAAAAGCAGTGTTGAGCATATTGAACAAATTTCAACTTTGAATAAACCAACTTTTAATGTTTGCCGATAACATACTTTCCTCAGACCGATCTGTTAAAGAAGAAAGTGGCAATCACTTACACGTAACATATAAAATCCATGCTTTAAGCCTTGTGGCACAATTGGTCCCTAAATATTATGCACGAGTAAATACTTTAATAGCTCATACGAAGGCAGTATTGCTAAAGTCTCTAAAACGTACAGAAACATTACACGAACTGTGTCCCTAAGTGTCTGAACCACCATAGACGATTAGTAGGCGTTGAGGAACACGGTTAAAGGCGTTCTACTACTGCAAACATTTTGATGATGTAAAGAAGATAGTTTTACAATTCGATCCGAGACACGCCAAGGCTATCGAAATAAGCCAGAAAATGTTTTGTTGTTGAAAGATAGTCAGGTAAAATGTGATTTACAAAGAATTCGCAAGAACTACTATGGAATAGTGGAGGGAATTAAAAAATTACAAAATGGTTCGACGTCGTTGTCGTGTGCATTCTGTTCAAATTGTGGATGATGTTCACTCACACCAATGTACGCCGGAATGCGAAGAAAATGAAAATGTTATACGAAAATTTGAAAGTTTCGGATTTTCTCAAAAATGTGTGAAGGTGCGTCGAAAGAGCCATTAAGTAGTCACAGGGATTACTTTAAATTTGCAAATCACTCGATGTGGAACGGTCGTTTTCATCATTAAAAAATATTTATTCCGCACGCCGTACTCATTTGACTGAAACAAGTGTGGAAACATATTTAATGATTCTAATATTTAGTAGATGCCACCCAGTTTGTGATTTCGTGCCTGCGTCCGCATCGCCTATGCTCAGTCGTGAAGGTCGCGATCATGATGTGAGTACGTAAACGTTACTGATTCGACCGCTCGGCCTCTCCACGTTGCTCTCCGCACTGCACTGTAACTTGCCCCACATTGCCGAGATTACTTATGAGTACTGAATTAACACAATCTCCAATTCTACTAGTTAGCGTTACTCCGGCAATCGATTCTATACACCAAATTTTGTTTAGAAATGAAAGCTGTCGCTTTCCGATTTTTGGCCAAGAATTTATTTGCTCTTCAAATATATATTAAATTGAGCCATTAAAACCCCAAATATCGCCCAAGTACAGATATTTAGGTAACATCTGCAAAATTACTATTATTGTTATTGTAGCTCGTCAAAAATTCACAGTGACATCCTAAAAAGGTCTTGACAAAACGCAGGAATCAAGAAAATAACTTCGTTTAGATTTTTTTCGCCATCCAATTATTGAAAACATCACATTTCGTTGTTCGCAATACACATCTCGCAATTTTATTGTCTTTCTCGCTCCTTTGTTTTTGCGAACAATTGCTTTTCCGATACAATGCTCCTGGAAAATTTACCGCAGAATATATAACAAATGGATACGCATGAATTGGAAGCTTTCTCCTGCTACCTTCCTATCGTACTTTTCGTCTCTCTCGGCCGATCGTTTACCGGCAACATCTCGAATCTCGCAACGTACGCGTATCCTGGGAACGGGGGCGTGTCGGCTTCTATCCGAATACTTGAAACGGAGCCCTTTCATTACGGCAAACCTGTGCGTACCTTGTTAAACCAATTACCGTTAAAAAAAGAATAACAGAATTAACGGGATGCTTCTTGTTTACTTTGGGTAAATTTGGGGGAAGGTTGCGACGTCAGTCTCTTCCCACTTGGGAGATCGAAATCGGAGTATCTAATAATGTGAGCGAAATGGAAGGAGAAAGCTTGAATAGGGACTGTTTGAATCTCTTCGTTCACCCTTGCTAAAATTGATTATTGAAAGGATTTTTCTATGTTATATTGCATAACGTGCTGAAACACTTACTGTTTTAAGACGTTTCTACGAAATTATAAAGTGAGTGGCATCTATTAAATATGATCTAATGAATGAATTTAATGTATAATAATAATTTTAGTACAGTTTAGTACAGTATACAAAATGTATATATTTTCGTGCCGTGGGGATAAAAAAAGCGTCAACAGATGTGACTGTAATGGAGTATGCTAAAATCCACATGGGGTAGTAAAGACGGGGAATCAATATGCTGGTGTATCAATTTAATTAGAAATTTCGCGCTAGCTGCGTCTCTGCGACTCGAAATCATGACTACAGAGTAAATTGATATAATCAGTACCACGAGGAGGATAAATGCCATCAGATTTATACGAAAGATATTTAAGAAATCTCTTCTGGACTCGTTGAATTGATAGTTGGTGATAGTGATAGATGGGTACCAAACAATAGAAGCATATTCAAGTTTCGAGCGGACAAGCGAGTAGTAGACAGACTTCAAGGCGCAGGTGTTCTTGCAGAATCTGAACAAAAATTCGGCCGACCTAGATGCAGCAGAAGTCATTGCGTCTATATGTGGGGAGAATGAGAGTTGGGAATCAAATAAAACTCCAAGATCCCTAACAACGTCAACTCTTGGGATGAAAGCGTTAGAGATGTGATAGTGAAATATTTGCGGGTTGGATGACCGAATAAAGGTAAGTACTGCACATTTATTAATGTTTAGCTGAATTTTGTTTATACAACACCAATTTTTTTCTGTAACCTTAAAGAATCAGAGGAAGAACTAATTGTACTATAAACTTTAAGATCATCAGCGTATGCAAGAGCATTACAATCCAATGATAGTAGAACATCATTGACATAAGTATTGAAGAGGAGTGGTCCCAAATCGGAGCCCTGAGGTACGCCGCTAGAAGCAATGAATGTGTGTAACACAAACCCATTGTAATGGACATGGCATGATCGGTTGTGAAGGTAGGATTGAATTAGAGTGATAACGCTAGGAGAAAACACAATAGTAGATAGTTCATCAATTAGGATGTAGTGGTCAATTGTATGCTCTGTGTAGATAACGTCTACTTGTCGACGAGTGTCAAGTACTTTGCTGACATACTGAGTGAGTTCAACTAAATTGGTAACAGTTGACCGTCCATTAACAAAGCCATGCTGATTAATAGAGAGTTATGGCTTAATACAGTTGTACAACCCGGTATACAGAAGTTACTCAAAAACTTTAGCACGATTAGGGAAAATACTAATTGGTCTGTAGTTAGGAATATCAACCTTATCGCCCTTCTTGTAAACGGTGTTATCCTACTAACTTTCCAGTAAGATGGAAAGGTAGAAGTGCGAATAGAATGTATGAATCTAATATATTAAACAGAATCATTAAATATGTTTCCACATTTGTTTCGGTCAAATGAGTACGACATGCGGAACAGATATTTCTTAATGATAAAAGCGACCGTTCCACATCGAGTGTCGTTATATTTGCAAATTTAAAGTAATCCTTATGACTTAATGGATCTTTCGACGCACCTTCACAAATTTATCTTAGTATGAAAATATCTGAACCCTTGTCAATAATAACACTTTCGAATTTTCATATTACACTTTTATTTTTCTTGCCTTCCGCCATACATAAATACGCGTGAACATCATCCGCAATTTGAACAAAATCCAGAAGCGGCATCGAATCACTTAGTAATTTTTGAATTCTCTTCGCTAGTCCATAGTAGTTCTTGGGAATAGCTTCTAAATCACATTTTACCCGACTATCAAAACATTTTCTGCTTCTTTTTTCTTTATCTCCATCATCCTAAGATACCTCTCGGGCCCTATTGTACAGACATTCTGCCATACCCAATTTGACGTTGTGTGGGTGATTAGACTCGAAATGGAGGTATTGTCCTGTGTGTGTTGGCGAAAATGCGGCTCAGATACGTCGATGATACCTTCGTAATTTGGCCACATGGGGAAGAAGAAATCAACGGCTTCCTCCAACATCTTAACGGCTAAGAAGAATCCATTAAGCTCACTATGGAATTGGAGGTAGATAACAGGATTCCTTTCCTAGACGTCCTGGTACATAAAAGCTCCGATGGCACACTACGGACGACGGTATATAAGAAACCGACACACACAGGACAATACTTCCATTTCGAGTCTAATCACCCACACAACGTCAAATTGGGTGTCGCAGAATGTGTGTGCAATAAGGTCCGAGAGATATGTTCGGATGATATAGATAGAGAACGGGAATTCCGCTCCATCACAAATACACTGAAATTAAATGGATACACAGGAAAAACGCTGTCGAAATCGAAAACAATGCGTACAACTAGGAATGATACTTCAAAACGACAACCGAATGTATGTACTACAAGAATTCCGTACGTGAAAGGCCTATCGGAAAAAAACAGTCGAATAGGCAACGATTATAATACCAAAGCGGCCTCCAAAACCTCAAACACGAACCGGTCGAAGTTAACAAAAACAAAGCCCGACAACGAAAATCAAAAAACTAAGAACTGAGTGTACAAAATACCATGCGAATGTGGAAGGCCGTACATAGGAGAAACCAGCAAACCCCTATCAATCAGAAGCAAAGAACACCAGAGACTCGATCGGTTGGGGAAAAAAATAAGTCACGATTGTCTCTACATGCTTGGGAAGAGGAGCATAGGATTGCATGGAGTAATGTAGCAATTCTGGATAAAGAAGGTAACGCCACGAAAAGAAGACTGCTGGAAGCAGCATATATGGCCACCACACCAACCGCCATCAGCACACCCAGCCTGGAAATAAAGAACGTCTGGCTTAGGTCTACTGCGCATCCCCTTCTGCGCAGAAAATTCTAGCTTATAAGGCAAATACGTCAGACAAAAAATCATTGAAGCATGATTGGTCTAGTAAGCGACAGCCGTTCTCAGAGCGCCTCTGAAGGCGGCAGTAGACAGACTGCAGAAACGTCGGACTATACAGGTTCAACGAACGATGGAAATAGCCCAAACAACAACTCTAGTTATTATGAGAATCCATCGTCAACAATATGACGTCAAGACATAACATCATATTTAAAATGTCATCGCTAGTATATTTCGCAGCTCTTTTGGAAGCAAGTAAGATAGGGGAAGATGATTCAAACTCTTCCATCGTACGTACCATCATATTCACAACAGAATGTTTGCAGAATGCAGATCGGTTATTTCGTCTACATGTAAGCCACATAATAACGATTTCTTATATTTCAATT
This sequence comes from Trypoxylus dichotomus, assembly GCA_023509865.1. Taxonomy (NCBI): domain Eukaryota; kingdom Metazoa; phylum Arthropoda; class Insecta; order Coleoptera; family Scarabaeidae; genus Trypoxylus; species Trypoxylus dichotomus. The sequence continues at coordinate 30,543,697 of CM042081.1, forward strand.
CTGCTTTAATTCTCCTTTCAACGTAGTCACGAACAGATGGCATAAAGTTTCTTAAGGTACACGATTCTCCGCGCTGCGTGCTTCATCTTTCCACGTTGTTCTCCGCACGGTAGTGAAACTTTTTGCCGAAACTAGTGATAACAGAGCGGCGTGTATTATAAACAATAGACATCTACAGAAAAGAAACTAATTCCAACAGATTCATCACGATTGATTCGCACCATTGCGAACAACAAAAAATGTCCGCGATTAGTTTTCTGGTCAATAGACTCGTCAGATTTCCGCTAAACAAGAGCAGGTATGGCAAAGAATTAAAGTATATCAAAGATGTAGCGAGGTACAATAGTTTCTCTTCTATGGATGTCGACCGTATTTTAAGGAAGGTCCAATACAAACAACACATCAGAAATTCCACGACTTTGACATCAACAAACACCGGTAATAAGAAATTTATAACTCTTCCTTTTCACCCAACAGTAAAAGGGTAAGTAAAATTTTCCGACAACTAAACATGAACGTGTCTTTTGTGTCAAAAACAACTTAAAGAATCTCTTAGGGAATCCCAAAGATAAACCGGAGATGATAAAAAAGTCTGGAATATACCAAATCGCATGCAATGATCGTGAGAAAGTTTATATTGGACAAACAAAAAGGAGTATCGAAACGACGTTCAAAGAACATATTAGACACCATCGTTTCGACAAACCTGAACTATCAAGCGTAGCAGAGCATATGGTAAAATCCGGACATAAGATTGATTTAAAAAACCTGACACTAGTTAAAAACGTGAACTCGTATAGAGAATTAGACGCGTACGAAACAGTATATATGAAAAAGAACGGAAACTTATTGAACAGAGAACCTCCCCCAATTGCCCACTCGAGTGTGATGGATTTATTACCATAGACCCTGTTAAATGATACGGTTCGCTTTCGGTCCACCCTTCCCCGTAAAAGGCATGAGGCCACCTAGTAGATTGTAAATAGTCATATGGTTAGAAATTTAGAGCCTGAGTATAAAATAATTTGCATGTGTGATACAGTTTTTACTTTCAGTCGGTAACACGGTTGACAATGGGAGCCCACGTGCTCTCGAAACGCTGCGTTTCGCATAATTAATTAATTTGTGTGAGTGGAGTTTACTGCTATACCTGTGAAGAATATTTCGTGTTTGATATTTTAATTTTTTAATGTTTAAACTTAAAATAGAGAAACAATGCCAACAATTCGAAAATTAAGCGAAGTATAGCCCAAAGTTCCCAAACTAATTGATTTCAAAGCGTCCAACAGCTTGCTGGAAAAATTCTGTCAAAGGCAGATATTTTCTTTTTGAACTTTTTTCCAACAAGGAAGAATTTGAGTTAATTAAATTGAGGAATCAATATCTAGCAAATAAAATGAATGAAGCATAATCTGAAATCTATCATTGGAAAGTGTAACACACTAGTGTATTTTTTGGGACTGATTCCGAGAGGAACAGAGAATAATTAAATTCTAGATAAACATTTTAAAACAATCGATACCTGTTACGTGCTTTTTATCCGTTGAAAACCTTTAAATAAAACAAATCCTCGGCGGTGAGGATTCAATTCGCACACGAATTAAATCGAGATGGAATTAAATTAAACCTCCTCCCCTTCCTTTTCAATATAGAGAACAGCGGAAATTTTCCATTTCTCTTTGTCAGCTGTGATGTCCATATATTTCTAAATAACCTTTTTTTCCAAACCTGCACATATCCTCTTCCAGCAAAAAGGAGAGGGAAGAAATTGAGGCAACCATGTTGAATTGCTTCGCTTTTGTTCTAGTAAATGAGTTCATCGTCCCGATACCGTTAGAGACTTCTGAAAATGTTTTCCAGCGAACCCGCTATCATTCATTCATCTACAGCTGTAGAGGTACTTATCCATCTACGCCAACTTTTTGTAGGGAAATGAATAGTTTCCGCAGAAAATTTAGATTTTGTTTAAGAAATTGACAACGCATTGTGGTTGCACTCCATTGAAAAATTGCCCAAATTTTTTTTGAACAATGTCATCCTGGATATAGTAAAGTACACACATTAAAGTATTGCTTAGGTATTATTTACCATAATCTTTCTATTATTTGAAGCTTTGTTTTATACTATTTTAAAGTTGACGGTTACGATTATTCGCGAGAAAGATCGGAACTACAATTTCCTATTTAAAAAATGTATTAGTTTATTTCCAGAAACTTTTTCATACCTAGTAGCAGAATTTGTCCTGGTCAAGTTACATACTACATTTGAAAACTAAGGTATTTGTCACTAAAATTCACTGAAAGTCATACTCTGGATTCCTTTGGATTTCTACGATGAAAATTAGAAAATACAATTCGATGAAAAGCAAGCGCCGTTTACATCTGCAAGTAAACGAGACCATGCAAGGATTATGAATTATCATCGAGGAGAAGCTAACACAAAAAATGGTTAGAATATTTCGGGAATCTGGAATGGAGCATATTAACCGTTCTTATACATATACCAGGCCTAAAACTCAGCAATTGCGTTTGTGTTTCGTGAGAATTTAATGGAACAAATCCATCTATGGTACCTTATTCTAATGATGAAACTCTAGTAACATTACTATATTTAGATTTAACTAGACAGTAGTATGAATACCTCAAGGATTCACCACCACAAGGATCTAATGTAGTTACTCTTTTCTTATTCTTCCATGTGTACATTAATCAAATTTTACAGCTCGACTGTAAATCTCTCGCAATTGTTGATGACCTGAAAATACTATGCGATATCACATCTTCAGCTAACTGCTTCATTTTGCAGATAAGTCTTTTTATGACTAATGATTAGTGTATCAACAATGTGTTGACTTAACACATGGGCTGAAAAGTCCCGGGCCTAACACATAGATGGCGCTAGTTTTATTGCAGTTACCTTTCTCTCAGTTAGTACTAACCTTCAAAAGGCAGCTGTTAAAATTTCATGATATTCTATTCATTAGTTTGTGAGTTATTGTGCTAAGAGTCACGCTACTTTTGTTATTTTCAAAACAATGGATCAAAAACAATTTCGTGTTTTAATTTTACACTGCTTCTTGATGGGAAAAAATACCGTTGAAGCGAAGCAATGGCTTGAAAAGTGTTATGTGGACTCCGCTCCATCAGAAACAACAATAAAACGTTGGTTTGCTGACCTCAAACGTGGTCGTAGAGACACCGATGATGCAGAACGCAGTGGACGTCCAAATGAGCCGGTAACACCAGAAAACATCAAAACTATCCACAAAATCGTTTTGAATGATCGAAAAGTGAAGTTGCGTGAGTTAGCTGACATCGTAAAGATATCAAAAGAACGTATTGGCTTTATATGGCATAAGCATTTGACTATGAGAAAGCTCTGTTGAAAGTGGGTGCCGTGTTTGCTCGCTGTTGACCAAAAACAAGAACGTGTTGATGATTCTAAGCAGGGTTTGGCCATGTTTAAACGTAACAAACCGGAATTTTTGCGTCGATATGTGACAATGGATGAAGCATGGATCCATCACTTCACTCCGGAATCAAGACGATCGTCATCTGAGTGGACAGCAGCTGGTGAACCTCGTCCAAAGCGCCCGAAAGCACAACAATCGGCTGGAAAGGTTATGGCCTCGATATTTTGGGATGTGCGTGGTGTAATATTCATCGACTATCTTGAAAAAGGAAATACTATCAACAGTGAATATTATATAGCGTTATTGGAGCGTTTGAAGGCCGAAATTGCAAAGAAACGACCGCATATGGCAAAGAAAAAAATTTTGTTTCATCAAGACAACGCACCGTGTCACAAGTCAATCAAAACAATGGCAAAACTACATGAATTGAACTTCGAATTGTTCCCACATCCACCGTATTCTCCAGATTTGGCTCCCAGCGACTGCTGGCTGTTCGCAGACCCCAAAAAAAATGCTAGGTCCTTCTTGAGCGTGGTCAAACACGAAATTGGACGGTTCTTGCTACTTGCCTTTTAATTCGCACATTTCAGATGTATGGTCTTCCGCAGAGTCGTTCACAATTTCGATGCGTTGTCAGTACTCTCATTCGATCTAATCTGGAATTTGGATCCTTAGTCTGGTATCCGCATTATATCTCCTAACAACCGCCAACTGTTCTTAAGCTTACTCAAAAACGATTTTTAACATTTCTATCCAACAAATTCGGTGCTTATCCATCACGTGACGCTGATTACAATAGATTACTTCATAGGCATAACTTTATCTCATTGAGTCAAAGAAGAGAAGAAGCTAGCAGTAAATTTTGAATAAATTCAGTTAATAATCGTATTGATTCGCTCTCACTGTTCAGTCAGATTATCTTTATTGTACCCAAATACAATTCACAGGTATAGCAGTAAACTCCACTCACACAAATTAATTAATTATGCGGAACGCAGCGTTTCGAGAGCACGTGGGCTCCCATTGTGAACCGTGTTACCGACTGAAAGTAAAAACTGTATCGCACATGCAAATTATTTTTTACGCAGGCTCTAAAATTTCTAAACCATATGACTATTTACAATCTACTAGGTGGCCTCATGCCTTTTACGGGAAAGGATGGATTGAAAGCGAACCGTATCTTTAACAGGGCGTATGGTAATAAATCCATCAAACTCGAGTGTGCAATTGGGGGTGGTTCTCTGTTCAATAAGTTTCCGTTCTTTTTCATATACACCGTTTCGTACGCGTCTAATTCTCTATACGAGTCAGTAGTGTCAGATTTTTTAAATCAATCATGTCCGGATTTTACCATATGCTCTGCTACGCTTGATAGTTCAGGTTTGTCGAAACGATAGTGTCTAATATGTTCTTTGAACCTCGTTTCGATACTCCTTTTTGTTTGTCCAATATAAACTTTCTCACAATCATTGCATGCGATTTGGTATATTCCAGACCTTTTTATCATCTCCGGTTTATCTTTGGGATTCCCTAAGAGATTCTTTAAGTTGTTTTTTGACACAAAAGACACGTTCATATTTAGTTGTCGGAAAATTTTACTTAACCCTTTTACTGTTGGGTGAAAAGGAAGAGTTATAAATTTCTTATTACCGGTGTTTGTTGATGTCAAAGTCGTGGAATTTCTGATGTGTTATTTGTATTTTAAGGAAGGTTCAACATGTTAGAGCTTCCGACATGTTCTAATGTACTGTGCAAGACGCTTTTGTCGTATATGTGTACTAATGCGAATATATTCCACCCTGATGATATATTCTGGAAAGTACTTCTTCCATGTTATATATGCTTATTTGTAAGCATTTAAAGGCAAAGAATTATATTACGTATGTCATTGTACATGTTTCTTAGAGTTGTGATTCTTATCCAATAATAAAATTGTAATTGAGAATTAATGGAACTTATGCTTATGTTACAGATTTGTTACTTATGTTATTGATGTGTTACGTTTGTTGCTAATTTATTACATATGTTACTGATTTGAAATTAAAATTTTGGAGAGGTGAGTCGCGGGGCCATGCACTGGTTTTCTATCGCTCAATTTCGCTGCTGCGGCGGCCTCTTCGACACGTTCTCTTGCGTGAGGATCCTCCGAGGAGTGTGTTCATACTATCGTACCTGCATATTTTCTGAATTAAGGTGATGTGCGTAAAGGAAAAAAAATAAAAAAATATTGTTATTGTTATTACATTAGAAAATATATTGGAGATAAAAACCTTAATTTGTTTTCAGCATAAAACTACGTGCTAGAAGCGAAAAAACAGTGTTATCCGGATAACATGGGAATAACTGATGTATGCGCGAAAATAAAGTGGCAGTTCCTTTTAAATTATATAGTTACCAGATCATTAATGCTTGATTCCATTGATCTTCTTGGTGATTGATTTTACACAATAAGTAGGAAAATAGATGTCAAAGTCCAACAAATGCGGAAATAGGTAGCGACCACTACCTGCTACAGATGAAGATTAGCAAAAATTCAAAAAGGACGAAAGAAGACAAAAGGAAAAAGTAATTAAGGAAAAAATAAGAAGCTACAAATTGAAAGAGGAAGAACAAGAGATTAAAAACGAAATAGGGATAGAGGATAAATGGATAAGATTCAAAAACATCATACTGAAGGCGGCACAAGAAAGCTGTGGAATTACAAAAATAGCAAATACGTACACAAAAAGAAGCAAATGGTGGACAGCAGAAATACAACTCAAAGTGAAAGATAAGAAAAATAAATGTATCAGATATATGCATATCAGGAAAGAGGAGGATTACAATATGTACAAAATGGCAGGAAAAGAAGCTAAAGAGAGTATCAAGAAGGCCAAAGAAAATTCTTGGAGAGAGTTTGGAATAAAACTGATAGATAACTATAGAGAAAACCAAAAATTATTCCATGGAACAATAAAACAATTGAGACAGAAGAAGGCGCCGATATTGAAAAATATAAAGGATGACAAAGGAAATATACTAACTGAGGAAAAAGAGATAATGGAAAGATGGAAACAATACTTTGAAGAACTCACAAAAATAAAACAGGACGGATACATAAGAGAAAAAGAGCATAAAACAAAAAACGACGATGAACGTATCACACCAATAAGCGACGAAGAAGTCAGAGAAGCAGTTAGCAAACTAAAACTAGGAAAGGCGGCCGGGGAGGATGGAATCACAGCTGAAATGATAAAATATATGGGAGACAAGGGTAACGAAGAACTACTTGACCTCTTGAACAACACTATAATAAAAAAAGAAATACTTAAGGAATGGAATATGGGAATAATTATGCCCATATACAAAAAGGGAGACTCTAAGGAATGCTTAAACTATAGAGGAATAACATTAACTAGCATCCCAGGAAAAGTATTGACAAGAATACTAGAAAAAAGACTCCGAAAGAAACTGGAAACAACACTAGAAGATACTCAACATGGATTTAGAAAAGGAAGAGGCACCCGGGACTTAATATTTGTAATCAGACAATTAGGAGAAAAACTAATAGGGAAAGGAAAGGAAATACATATATGTTTTATAGATCTTAAAAAAGCTTTTGATAGGGTAAGAAGAGAAGATGTATGGCAGAGCTTGGAAAGGAGAGGTTTAGAGAAAGGAATGATAGAGATGATTAAGGCATTGTATAAAAGCAATAAGAATACGGTGAGAACTTCCAATGCAGAATCAGCTGAATTCGAATCGCAAATTGGATTAAAACAGGGATGCGTATTGAGCCCATTGTTATTCTCTATATTAATAGACGACGCTGTTAAAAAAGCTAAACAAAAAGGAAAAATATGAAAGTAGGAAACTGGAAAATGAATGCAATTAACGTACAGGAACTAATGCTTGCAGATGATATGGTACTGATAGCACACTCGGAAGAGACATTACAGCAAAATTTGAAGATATACCAAGAAGAACTAACAAAGATAAACATGGAGATAAACACGAGGAAAACAAACACAATGATAATAGCAGCAGAAGAAAGAAACCATAGCATCAAAATCGGGAAAAAGCATTGGAACAAGTTAAAAGTTACAACTACTTAGGAACAATCATTGAAGACTATGGGAGAATAGAGAAAGAGGTAAATGAGAGGATAGGAAAATCCGCAAAAATATATAACATATTGAGAAATTCGTTTCTGGATAAAAAAGAAATACCAAAAAAAAATAAAGACAGAGGTGTATAAAAGAGTGGTCAGGCCAACATTAACATGTGGTAGTGAGTCATGGATAACCACGAATAGAATCAAAAGCAGAGTTACGGCCATGGAAATGAGATTCCTAAGAAGAATAGAAGGAGTAACTAGAAGAGACAGAGTCAGAAACACGACAATCACTAATAGCAATAAACCAGTAGAAGTGGTCATAGAAGAGAGACAACTGGGATGGCTTGGACATCTACACAGAATGGAAGAAGATCGAATCACAAAGAGGATATTTGATGCCAAAACAGAGGGCAAAAACAGAATAGGCAGACCCCGAAACACCTGGAAGGAGCAGGTGTATAGAACATTGGAAAAGAGAAGTATGGGATGAATTGAAGTCAAACAACTGGCTCAGAACAGGAACCTGTAGAAGATAAAAATAAGAAATAAATAGTCCGACACCGCAAGGTATAAAGGACATAGGATTAAAAAAAAAAGTAGGAATACGGTAACTCTTCTGGACAAAGCAAGTGTGAAATAAACTTTACTAAGCGAAAGTAGACCAATGTTAGATTCCAATCTATTAATGTAATCACTTGTACTATTTAATCTTGTTAGTGAAGTAGATAACAATGTTATTTGACAAAATTCCTCGCCTTCATCAATACATTTTCGTCGTCCTATTAGCCCTAAGTATTTACAGTGCCACCATTCTCCGTAATATTAAATACAGCAACATTTTCCATAAAACACTCATTATATTTTACTATGATTGATGACAAAATCATTCAAATTTTAACTAATACGCAAGAAATTGCTAATGCAATGTATATCTACCCAAACTAAGTGGAATAAATGATCTTGCACGAGTAAGCCAAAGCCCAGAAAGAGGAGAAACGTTCAAGTTTGGGCTTTCAACTTTGCATGACCGGAGTAGGTTCAAGTAATTTGTGCTTCATATGTCCTGCCATTTATCGCTCCAAAAATGACCTGCTGTTGCTGAGGAAAATAAAAAAACTTAAGGTAGTGACTATGATTTAGTGATTGACCAAGCTCCTCAAATTAACGGCAACAGCAACAATGCAAATACTCAACACACACCACAACAAGAATTTTATTTGTATATTCCAAATAAAAACTTGATGGAAAATCAATAAAAAGCTTTGATATCATATTACAAGCGATGTCGGGTGTCAGGAAAATAAATGCAAGTAAGTTTGGTGAATACACACGCTCCACCGCTGAACTCTATATAAGCAGATAGAATTATCTTCACTTTATAAAGTTCCTATTTATTTTAAATTAGAAATATTTGTTTTCGTCGATATAAATCCCACTGAGTTACTTATAAGACAATCCACTAACAACGAAACAAAGAAAACCTACTATAGCAATAATTATAAATATTATACTATTGGCAGAATGTACAAAGGTTTAAATGAAGCCCTTTCAATGAACGCATTTAGAGGTACTCTAGCGTAGTGCTCGCACGTGCCTAGAATCAAACAGAATCCGATCGCAAGTAATTCTACCATGTAATTCAACCCCGATAATCGATGGCTTATTTGCTTTAGCTTCGGAGGGATATCTATTGATTAATGCTCAGTATTTTGTAACGTATTCGACCTGCAATAGGAGAACGTGTCAAGCCATGTCTTTTTACCGCATAATACTTGAAATTCAATACGTATGTATAGGCATGTGTAGCGCTGAGAGCGAAAGACGTTTGATTTGTTGCTTTCTTAAGATGTTTTCTTCCTCAGTAACTGTATTTTATCAGTTTTCGGCGACGAATGGGAGAAAACAACAGGTGATTTTACAATGTGAAGAAATAGATTATCAAAATAAGTTGAAACTAATTAATTTAAGTATATACACTACCCGTCATAGGTTTGATCGCACTATATCAAATAACAAACTTTACGCATGAACTTAAAATACTTTATTGACAAAATAGTACATTATAATAAAGTACATACTGTTTCATTCACATAATGTTTCCTTAAAGTAACACCGTTTTGCTTTAATACTATCGAGACTCTTACTGGCTCACGGCGTTGTAAATTGAACTCCTGTAATTTGCGGTGTGTTAAGACTGCGATTTCTTAGGGAAATCGCTAGAATTATCTCTCGGGAAATCACTAGAAGTAGATCACTAGGGTGTCGCCCCGTCCGGGCCTTCCACATTGCCTTCTGTTCCGAAGCCTGCAGGTCCCTTCTTCTCTTTTAATAACAATACTCAGAAATATTTAATTGTCGAGCAATTTCTCTATTTGAAACAGTTGTTTCCTATAGAACGCATATTCCGGCGCACGTTTTAATATCAAATTCCCTTCTTTTGATATATTTTCAACCAAATAAAATAACAATATGAAATAGGATCTTCCCACTACAAGCAGACACATGTCCAGAAACTTGGCAATACACTGGATGCATATTGAATGTACAGCTTATTATAGGGCAGGTGGATGATTCAGTACCCCTCCCAAATTCTATTTCATAACGCATTCATATCCCATTTCCTACTGTTAGCACATTATTGCTTTATTGGTTTTATAAAATTTAATAGAGGAATATATGGTTTTCGTGTTTGAATGGAATTTTGTAAATAAATCCCTAAATATTTAAATATTTTTAAAATAGTTGTGTAATGCAATATATGTACGTTTCGCTGATCATGCTGTAAGTCTCTTCAGAAGGTTTCTAAAGACTGGTGTTGTCGCTTCCCTCTCGTTATATATCCCATTTTCATTCCGCTTTGCTGATCCATAACCGTTCCGCTTTGTTGGTCCGTAACCCTTCCGTTTCGATGAATTGTGTCGTTCGTTGTATGATGACTCCGCAGTGCTAACTTCCAGATGTTGCTAATCTTGTATCCATCTTCGAGATTGAAGTCGTTGGTATTCTTTATTATTTCCATTCATTCGCGTATTATCCTCGGGTAGTAGTGGCTGGTCCTGGCTAATACCTTAACGTCGCTGTAGGTTATCCTACGTGTGGCAGCGGTGGTCTCCTTGTTGGTGCAGGTGTTCTGCTACTGAGGATTTTTCAATATGCCTGAGGCATGCGTCTCTCTCGTATTCTTTCACCCATCAATGAATACTCTGTCCTGCCAGCACATCAATAGACTACATGCTAACGTTAACTTCACCATGGAGATCGAAGAGGACGGCAACTTATCATTCCTAGATGTCCTAGTGCAGCGCACCGACAGCAACAAACTGGGCCATAGTGTGTACCGTAAGAAGACTCACACAGATCGATACCTGCACACAACATCCCATCGCCATCCTCAGCAGAAGAGATCCCTATCAACACATTGTTAAGAGGAGTGGAGAAAATCACTGACGAAGATCACAGGAATAGTGAAATGCATCACGTCAGAAATACCTTGCAGAAGAACGGTTACAGCACAAAAGATCTAAGGAAACCACGGAAGCAGAAAAAGGACGAAGACCAACAACAACCAGCAGGTTACGCATATCTTCCGTACATGGCCGGAGTCACCGATAGGCTAAAAAAGACTGCAGGAGAAAAGAACATTACCACACGATACAACACGGTGACCAAAATCGAGCAAAACGCTTATACGAACTAAAATGTCAATCTCGAAAAAGCTACATCGGTCAAACACGACTGAGTACTCAGTGCAGGGTAAAAAACACGAGAGAGACGCACGCCTCAGGCATATTGAAAAATCCGCAGTAGCAGAACACTGCACCAACAAGGAGACCACCGGGTAACATACAGCGACATAAAGACCACCGGACGTTAAGGTAATAGCCAGGACCAGCCACTACTACCCGAGGATAATACGCGAATCAATAGAAATAATGAAGAATACCAACAACTTCAGTCGCGAAGAGTGATACAAGATTAGTAACACGTGGAAGTTAGCACTGCGGAGTCATCATACAATGAACGATACGATTCAACTGAACGGAACGGTTACGGATCAGCAAAGCGGGAGAGAAATGGGATATATAACGAGAAGCAAGAGGCAACAACACTAGTCTTTGGAAACCTTCTGAAGAAGCTGACAGCATGATCAACGAAAACAGTGAATACACGACAAAACTCGACAAACATTTCTACTATGGACTACGGTCGTGAAAGCCTACACTCAACTATTGGACGCGTCTACGGGGATGAAATCTACTTGAAAACCAGGAAGCTGGACAAACTACGTAAGAGGAAGTGCCAACTGCTGTCCTCACTGGCATTTTTGCGACGCTGCCGAGACCAGAATGTGACACCAAGCTTCGTTAAAATCCAACACCATATCAGGAGCACAGCGGCGAGGAAGATTATTCACCGTATCGAGAACGCATTGACCAGAGAAGGAGTTCACTACGCATACCACGAATTGAACCAGATATCTACACAACTCTTCGATCTGCATCTAGAACTCGGGAAATTACTGGATGAAGACTTATGGAAAACTATCGACAAGATCAGCTACGAACACTCGGAACACCACTTCCCGGGTTTCTGGCCGTGAGTACTGTTGGTCCCGGTTTCGACGAGATCTCGCTCATCTTCTGGACACGCTCGTTCGCCTAGTGACCGTCGTGTTCTTTATGTAGCCCCGCGGCGGCTGTGCGGCTGTAGTGAGGGTGCACTACTGTCAGTGTTCTGCCAGTCCTGTGTTGCTTCTTGTACCCGATCTGTTGGTGAAACCTTTGGTTCGCCGTATATGTTTGATCTGGTTGCTCTCGGTTCAAATGTGATCGGCGTCGGCTAACCGTTGAGATCTTGGCGCTAGGGTTTTCACCACTCCTTCTAACTGTGGTGGTGTGATTGCACATTGATGTAGCCGTTGGTATGAGTTACCTTTCGGTATATGTCCTAAGATGCCATCCTGTTTCTTGATTACTAAAACGTCTAGAAATGGTAATTAGTTTCGGTTATCAACTGTTATAGTCAACTTGATCTTTGAATGGATACTATTGAGGTCTGAGAGGAAATCCTCTAGCTTATCTTCGCCGTGTGTCTGCATGATAAAAGTATCGTCCACATATCTGAACTATCTCTAAGCCATAGCTTGGGTTTGCGCTTGATTTACGTAAAAAGAAATGATTCATCACAACGGCGTGCCGATACGGATTCAATCATAAAATGGGAAGCTGTTTCCTAAAGCGGACCTGTCGATTTGCAACAGTGAACAACAGGCTGAATTCAGAAAAATACATTCAGCTTCTAGGACAAATGAACGATAACTTCTTCAACACTATGGCAGATCAGGGATTTATTTTTCAACGAAACAATACCTCTATTCACACAGCGTGCATTATTCGACGCTAATTTCTAGAACAAGACATGGAAATTCTCGATTGACAATCGCACTCACTCAACCTGAAGATTATAAAAATGTTTGGAGATGCTTGTCGCGTAAATTGTATTCCAATGCTAAACAATTTAGTTGCGCTTACGAACGCACGATGCTTAAACATGTTTACATAAAATGATGCACTAGGTATCGCTTTCTGGAGTCATACTGCCTCCATTGTACATAATTTTCTATGACTAAAATCGACTACCATTCTAAATAAAACATTTTAACATCAGATTCTTAGTTTTCTGTCGAGAGACTGCGCCAGCGTCCTTTCTCTACAGTTATGAATAATATTTAATTTGATCCTGCACTTTTCTGTCTGCATGAAAGTTTGCCAGGATTTGTCGAATTTTCAAAAACGATAATGCAGCTGATATCGACAATTATCGTACAATTTCTATTCTGTCTAATATATCAAAAATTTTTGAAATAGTGCTATACAAATCTGTATTTTGCGGTAGCAAATTACATCTCTGTAGCTCAGCATGGTTTTATTGAACATAGGTCTACCACGACTAACTTAGCGAATTTTATGGTGTTCGCTACAGAAATATTAGGTGCTCAGGTCGATGTCATCTACACCAACATGTCGAAAGCATTTGACAGTGGTATTGATATGGTATTCTATTGAAGAAGTTACATACCTTTGGTTTTTCTGAGTCGCTTGTTAATTTATTTCACTCTTATCTTACCCATCGCAGATTTTATGTGTCATACAACGGTTTCCGTTCTGTTACCAGAGTTATTACATCAGGAGTACCACAGGGTTCGAATCTAGGTCCCCCACTGTTTCTGTTATTTGTCAACGACGATTCGCAGCTGATTGATTGCGAGATCTTAATGCTTGCTGACGACATTAAAATTTACGTAAATATTTCTTCGGTTGATGATTGTCCGAAACTTCAGTATAATTTAGAATCAGTGTCTCGTTGGTGAATATTAAATAAATTACAATTAAATCTGGCTAAATGTAAAGTACTTTCCTTTTCTAGAAAAAAATGTCCAATTCTGTTTAATTACTCCGCCGATACTGAGGTATTGTTACGTTGCACTAAAATTAGAGACCTTAGAGTTGTAGTTGATGAACACCTTGCCTTTACCGATCATGTAACGGAAATTGTTTCTTCCGCATCAAGGAGTATGGGGTTCATTTTGCGAAACACAACAATGTTTACTAACATTTTTTCACTTAAATTATTATTTTGTTCCTTCGGGCGTGCTAAACTCGAATATGCAGCGACAATATGGTGCCCGTACTATAATGTACACAAAATAGCAATAGAAGATATACGAAGGCGTTTCCTTAAATACCTATGGTATAAAATCAACAACACCTACCCGTACCCTTATGGTACACTATTAAATACCTTCACCTTGACCACCTTGGAATCGAGACGTAGCAATGCTTATCTTGCAATTCTGTACAAGTTACCGTATAACAAGATCGATTCCATCTATTTACTGAACAGGTTATCTTTCTTAGTCCCACGAGTGGCCGCTCGTCCCAATTTTTTATACAGCATTGGCACACACTAATTTAGAATTTAGATCTCTCGCCAGACGTATGAGCGAAGAATAAAATAGGATTTCCACAAACTGTGATGTGTTTCACTGTTCGCTTGGGCAATTGCTGCATGCAAGTGCCAATGCAGTTTAGTTTTGTGTACTTTATGCATTATTATTTTTTTATGTTACTCTGTTGTTGTGAATTCATTACTTTTATTTTATTATATTTTGACATTGTTTATATTGTCCTTTATATGGTTTATGTGACTGTTGGGCAATAAACGCTATTATTATTTTTATGATAGGATTTCTAAATAAAACACGTTATTATTTTATTATACACCTACAGACCTTTGTTCAAATAACACCTATGTAACCAAAATGTACAAGAAATCCAAAGACAATCTCGTAACGCTTTTAGCCGCAGTATAATCGAACTTCTTTGACTCTATGGCAATGCCACAGGTCTACGAACACGAGACACCAATATAAATTACCCTTAGAGTACCGTTGTAATTTGAGGAACAATATCTTTTAAAGTCAATTCGCAAGACCTTATTTTTCGCAAGTTCCGACGTTCAACAAAAGAGTTATTCTTCGCCAACGGTCCGTCTCGGCGTAACAAATGGTCGTAGTACATTCCTTCGGCAAAACCCTTGATTATCTGAACGGCTTTAACTCAGCTCTGAGCTTGTCAAAGAAAAAGTAGAGCATGACGCAAAGATGGATACGGTAGCGATCTATGTACGTATCTAACAATAAATTGAACGGAAATGGTTCAATGAACAGTATTGCCCAGACGATATATATCTTCCGCACCTTTGAAACGAAAAAGAGCATCTGGGAAGAAATTATTGTTTATTCATCTAAAACCTATTTAAGATTTAATACTTAATGTATATTTGCGTGTACGTGGAATTAGCAAATCCTATCTCTAATTTACCTTCAAAGCAACCTACGTAAGGCAGAACCAATTGAATTTTCCGTATCATTATCTCCTGATGTGGATGACTTGATTCACTTAATCGTGATTAAGTACGCGTTAGAGTGCTGTGAATTTAAGGGGATCAAAATTTAAAACGGACGATTCTAATTCGTTTTTTGCGAGTTAAAGTTTTCACAAACCTATCATAAATTAAGACGGCCATCGAATTTTTTTATAAATATTTGTCTGTATCCTTTTTATTTAATACTATTAAAACAAGGATCCCACGGTCTTTGCCGCATCTCGTATTTCGATCTACACTAGTCTCTATTTTTCCAGACTTCTTCTTTTATTGCTCTGTCTCTCATAACTTCACTCCGCTTCTCCTTCTTTTTTCTGGTGTATAATTTAGTATCATCTTTGGTTATCTATCTTCACTCATTCAAAGTTCTATAAACTTCACAAACGTTTCATACTTTTCTGGAATTTTGTATGTGCTTTGGAGAAGGTCCAATATTTTCGAAGAAAGTTCTATAAGCTACGGGAATGATCCAATCAACATTTTTTACAAAGTTCCATCAGCCTTGAAGCTATTTTGAGATGTTGTACGTCTGATAGTGTTCGCACGGGAGCCATCCGGCACATGACCCTTATACAGATGCTAGTCAATACATCATGACAGGCACATAATTTCGCGTACGGACTATAGGTCATTGTTTATTGTAAAATTCCACGGAAAAGAGTCGTGTATTTATAACAAAATTGGCTAACATAACACACATTTGTTCAGATATATATATGGAAAACTAAATATATGAATGCTAATCCGGATAATCGAACTTCTACTATATTTTCTTTAGTAAACATATAAATCGATTCCTTCAAGTTTTTATAAGCGGACTAGAAACTTTGGTCTGCAATTTGAATGATTTTCCAAATCTAAAATCAGAGTTTCGCAATTTAGACGATGAAGAATTTAATTTGTTAACACGTAAGGGTGTGTTTCTCTAGAATCTCATTAACGTTTCCACTAACCTAAGCGAAACTAAATTACCAGGCAAAAGATTCTATAACAGAATGACTGACGCACATACGGTATTTTGTGCCAAAACCGTATGCTATACTACTAGAGATAATGTTTGAACTATAAAGTCTGTTGAAATTTTAAAACCTATTTTCCACTTAATTAATTTGTACATCCAATAACTATTTATTTTACCATCTAAGATTCTCGATCAGCGTAGAAAGTATAGACCAGTCCCCTGTAAGAAGATAAGACCACCCAACGAAGTAATTTATTTTGTAGTGGTGCCTGCAAATTACGAAATTTATTCCTTATACGTAATAATTTTCACCGTTATTTATTAGTGGAACAGATGCTTTCTAAATTTCATACGCTCGGATGTAGCATGAGCATCAAGATTCATTACCTTCAGAGCCACATAGATCGGTTTCCAGAAAACTTAGGTGATGTTAGTGAGAAACAGGGAGAAAGATTTCACGATATCAGCATTATGGAGGAAAGGTGCCAAGGAAGATGGGATACCCAATGATGGCCGATTACTGCTGGAATCTTCAGCGAGGCTATTCCGATAAACCTCACGTAAATAAATTTTTAACTGATTAAATAAATATCTCTTACCCATTTTTTGTGTTTCAATTAACAGTTATCAAATAGTAATATTTAAAAAGTTACGTACATAACAAAACATTATATCTAATTTTGTCCAACTTTTCCTAAATAGGGCAGAAAAAGCGAATTTCGAAAACTAGATCTGATAGAACAAATTTTTGGCTTAGGCACCCCAAAATTGCTTAATTACACATAAAAAATCCAAGGCACCAAAATGTATGTTGGCCAGTGTAATTGTGTAGCGCGTTGACTGCGCTTTCTCGGACGTTGGAAATACCAAACATTAAACAGAGGCGCGTTGCGCGCATCTAAAAACAGAACGAAAAATGTTTATACAGTATGATGATACAACTCAGATTAAATAATGTGTTAGCAGTGTTTTGGTACTATGGTTATTCTTGCTTTTGATTATGTAGTGGTATAATAATAAAGCGATTTTGGGCCTTAAGCACTATCTCCCCTCATTGCGCACCATGCCCTAGCTACGGTCCTGACAATCGATTCTAGTTCACTTAAATTGAAACTGTCAACCTAATTATATGTTAGAAGTATGAAACATTACAAAAAGGTCATCTGTCAGGTATGTACCAGGTGGTTCAGACGCAGGTGTTCATGCCTATAACGTTTAGAAACCCGACAAAAACGAAACGATAACGCCATCTATAATCCCTCCGTAACGCGTACATGCTTCCATCGCTTTCCCGGGCAAATTTCGCGTGATGTTATTTTATTTATGCCTATATCCGTAGCCGGCGAACGAGAGAGTTGGTGTCAGAAACGCGCACGTGATTGGATTTTCGTGGATTATCGCACGGAAAATCCGCTACCGCTGCTGGGAAAATTCTAGATGTGGGTCTTCCGGATCTTTTCTTTTCCACGTAGTATATTTTATTAAATATCTCTGTGTAAAGAACCGTTTATACAAACTTACTGCCTTGCTAAGCTCTAATTTATATGATTTTCGATTATAATAGAAAGAAATGTAATAGTTTATTACATAGTTTTTTCTAAATTAAGTGAGAAGCAGCTGTTATCTTGGCTATTATCTACGTTAACATGCCGTCAAAAAAAAGGTAAGGACAATTACATAACGCATTACAGAGAATATTCAAATTTTAACATTTCTATCAAATTAAAATAGATTATACACAGTGATATGTCTTTTTCTAACTGTCAAATCAAATCAAACTCAAATCTAGGTGCTTTTCAAAATCTTCATCTATTTCCTGGATACTAATTTCCGAAGTTTCAACGACAGTGTGTATTGTTACGTGCTGATATTTTGAATTGCGATTTATGATAAATTTCTATTTCAATAACTTTTGAATAACACTGTATTTTACATTTGAACGCTCCTGTATATATCTGTTGCATAATAGATTTTTACATGCACTTTTTTTCATGACATCAAACACAATAAGTGTAACGTATGCCCGAATATCAACTATATAAGGCCGTGTTGAGGGGTACCTCTTCTTTGAATCCTCGTGTTATTATTATTCATGCCTGTAGCTACTGCAAAGATCTGTCAGTCTCCTTAGCGTAGTTACAATAGTTCGTGGGTTTAAGGAAACCTTAGTATTGGTCTAGAATCCTTATTCTTTAGTTCAGAAGATATTAGATGTTACCTTCTGAAAAATTCGTCCACTGTGGCTACAGCTAGCTTTGTATGGTCTATGATAGAAAAAAGTCTATGTGTCTGTGTAACAGTATAAGAAAAACGTTGTCTGGCTCAGAGGATTTGTAGGGTTTGAAAGTAAGTAATACTCATCTAATTCTCATTATTATAGATATGTTGTAACCTGTTAGATTTAGCTCCTCTTTATCGAAAGAGGTACTAAATCTCGACGATTCCACCCAATTTCGTGGTTGTAGTCTATGGTGACTAGAAATTGAGTACTGAACATGAACTTTAAAACCTCTTTAGAATTTTCCGTGAAACTGCTGTCTGCTTTCTAAAAGTGTTCAAGCATGTTATGTTCTCTGGTGAGGATTTTCTGTAAGCAAGCCACTGCAGTCTACACCTTCATAGAAGCTGCGCCAAGTTCTCCTTTAATTTTGCACCTTTTGCCGCTGTTTGTTGTGGCTGTTGCTGCAGTTTATTTCCAACGTGCTGGGAATAGGAGAATGGAATAGAGTTAAAGCCACTTCTAGGTCTTTTAAAGTCTCTATCTTACTGGAGATGCAATCTACTTCATATCTGACCAATCAGTTCTTCTAGGAATTTTAATCGTTATAGTTTGGGTTTTTCAACTCATTTATATTTTAATACGAAAATTTAAAACATAATATACTAAATTCTACTGAAATCTTTAATACGTTTCGAAACATTATTTATTCCAAAACAAACAGTAGCTCATCAGAGTTTTATAACAGTCACTCTATAATTACAAAACAGTAACGTACCTACAACACTCGCGTAGTGTATTAAATGCACACTATGTGCATATTTCACATTGCACCAGAATGAAGCGATGGATAGTATAAGTGTTATAAGAGGGATGTCTTTTAAGTTTTGCATATTGGGACGTAGAGAGCACCACTAATTCAATATCAGTACTAAAAATTAACCTCCGTCCTTAGTTAGCCTAAATCCAAAGTTTCAGTGCGATACGCGTAGCGTTGTAGCTACAACAAACTGTCAAAGTTGACAAGTTAGGTGAAAAATGAAATTAAACCGAGGACATATTCATACAATAATTTGGTATAATTTCCGAAGATAGTTTTGTCAACAAGAATGCCTCGCCGAGTTGACTTTTTTGCAGTGAACCACATCGCGCAACAATTTCTCGTTGGGATGGAAAATTCAAATGTGGACAGATTAGTCTTAGAGACGATCGAAGAGCAGGTGGACTAAAAACAGCAGTCCCTCAAGCAAACGTCGATGCTGTGCGCAAGATCATTAACATGTGTCGTATCGCGAGATTGAGACATCATTGGGGATTTTAAAGACCTCAATTCAAAACTTTTGCATAAAAAAATGTGTGTAAAAAATTAGTTTCTCGTTGATCGAAGGGTGACTTGGTATCAAAAAGCTCTAGACCGCTTTAACGCCGAAAGCTCTAAAAACCTGTACAATATCGTCAGTGATGATGAATCTTGGACTTACTCATAAGAACCATAAAATAAATACCAGTCGTCTGTGTGGATGTTCCAAGGCAAGGAAAAGCCGACAAAAGTCATCTGTTCTCGAAATGTTTCCACGAATATGGTCGCGACATTTGCCTCGAAAGCAGGTCGTATCGCAATATTTCCTCTACGAGATCAAAGAAGTCCCAATGATTTCTTTACCTTTCCAAAAATCAAGAACAGACTGCATGGTTGAAGGTCCCAGTCGCCAGAAGGAGCAATTGATGCACTCAAAAACACAATTTTGCCTATACCAACAAACAAGTGAAATAACTGCTTCCAGATTTGTATCGAGCACATGCAAAATGCATTAATCTTCGTGGAGAATACTTCGAAAAACGACAATGTCTTTGAAAGCTATATACTGTCTTATTCCAACTCTATATGCCCAACGTAAAAGACAACCCTCGTACTAGGCATTACACTAAAATAGTGTTGGTCTTTAACACTACTACTGTGGACTTCCCTAAACAAAAATTTTAGTATTAAATAGTGTTAAAAACTGTGTATACACGTACTGTAACTTCCCAAGATATATTTTCATAAAAAAACTTTCAAAATCTGTACAAACTAGTTTCCAAGGTAATATCGATCCACCATTTCTAAACAAACGCAATGCTTTGACACTAGAAATTCCATGCAAAAAACTCTTATGTATAGTTTTATTTTCAAAATCGCATATTCCGCGCTTTGAACAACTTATTTTGTTTACAGAAATGGACGAAAGTGTATCGCTGGTACTGAAGATATTGTATCCCTGAAAAGTTGGGGTCGGGATAATGAGCACTTGACTCAGATACAAGAAACGAGGAGGCTGGGACGAGTAATATGTGACAAATGGCGTATAATAGCCTCATCGAAGATTATGCATGAAAAGTAACGGGCTTAAAGGCTATTAATGTAAAGGGATGAAGCTCGATGCGGAATTTCGCGTCAGAGACGTTAATGAAATTAATCCTTTGAATATGGAGATGTCGAAAGGTTGGAAATTTAAAGTGAAATGTTAAAACGTCTCGCTGGAATATTTTGGGGTTTGACATCTTGGTAAATTAAGTAGAAGAATCTTTTTAAAATAGATTTATTATAAAATTGTGAACAAGCATTTGTAATTTATATATGATAAAAGCTGGAAAATAACTGTTAATGGCTTGCAATAACATGATTCGCATCACATACTTGCTATATTGCGTGTTGTCTGATTGATTGTCTATAGAATATAGAGGTCCATCTTGTCCCTAACACTCCGGATAAAATCGCCTACTGTGTGATTTGTGCATGTTGTTTAGGTTTTACTAAAGCATGCTGGTGTCGCTAACCCAAGTTAGTAACTTTGTGTAAACGTCCTTTTAAGCCCCCATTTGCTATGAATAGACACGTCACTGGTTTATTCAACAGTCATTCCAGTCGTTCTAATCCACTCGTTAACTGCACCACGCACTAGAATATTCTAATGCCTAGCCCTGTCCAGCATCTTCCCTTCATAGCTGGTCTATAGTCTATAGTCAACAGTCCCTATATCCCTGCACTCTGATAGTTATTTTATTATAATTTGACAAAGTCGCAAGGTCTTGCAGGCAATCCTGTACCAGTTTGGAGATTACATGAGAAGCCACTAAGAGCCTTAAAGATCCAATGACTGTTAGAGAGAATGCAAATTGGCCTACGTCCAGGTTATTAATCCAAACTCTCATAAAGGCTGATTTTTATACCATACATGTCTGCACCAACTTTTATGAGAATGTAGAGGAGCTTTAACAAACAATGATTAGGCTTTATATTACACTCCATTTTCATATTTTGCGAGCTAAGGTATCCTACTAACCTACTAACATAAAACCATGCTACGCACAAAAAGAAAGGTTCGTTTAGGAAATTATTACCAAAATTATTTGAAAACCATTTACAAAATATCACTCGTCGTGGATAATCAACGTTGATGATTTTTTGCATACAAGTAATCCGGTAAACTTAAACCATTTTAAACTGTGTAACAAGAACCGACTGTCAACCAAATTTGTTGAACGAGAATTCCTATTGAAGTTTTCGGGATATCGTTCACTGCCTTCTTGTTCTATCATACTACCGATTCGACGAAAAAACTGGAATAAGTCTATTGAATGTATTGCGAAAAGGTCTACATCATGTCTGCAAAGTAAGTTAATATAATCCTTATCTCGAGAAGAATAAACGCCATCACATGTGGATATCAAATATTTAAGAAATTTCTCCTGAATTTTTTCAATAGATAATTGATCGTAATGGTAATATATCAAATAATTGACGCATACTCCAATTTGGGATAAACGAGAGACTAACAAACAGATTTTAAGGCATTATTGTTGGAAAAGTTCTTGCAGGTTTTAAAGAGAAACTCGCATAACATAGATGCCGAGGATCAATATATGAAGAAAACGACATCTGTGATCGAATAAAACACCTAGAACAATATTAACGTTCACGTTCCTGTTTAAATGTAATAAAGTTTTGCACTTCTGGAACTAAAGTTGAAAAAGTAAAACAATTTTACAAATATTTTCAATATATTTAACGCAATGACATGTTTTTCTATAACTGTAGCTTCTTCAGATGTTCTTACTTCTTCGCCCATGTTCAATATATATTTCCAACAAGTATCGGCCCAATCAATCGAAATTATATAAGTTGATACTTTAGTATCTGCACAAGGACTAAAGTCGGCCATTTCATCCTTAGGGAACAAATATTATTTGAACTCCCTGGAGAATTTATTGGCGGATTCAGGGCGCCCCTGAAGACGACAGTAGACAGACTGCCGAAACGTCGGACTATACAAGTTCAACAAACGATGGAAATAGCCCAAACAAGAACTCTAGTTATTATATTATGTATTTTATAAGACATACCTCTCCAAATATTTCGCTTCCTTAAGTGGTGCTCCATAAGGATCTAATTTAGACCTTTGCTTTTGAATGCGTACATTAATAACCTTTTAGAGCTCCTTAACTGTAAACTTCTGGCTTATGCTAATGACATAAAAATAATAATAGTAGGCAAGAGGCCATTAAGTGGCACTTTTTCAATTTCTTAGAAAGATATTTAGAGAACGTATTTAGATCGGTATTGTAAACCCTATTAATGAATTTTGCACTTGTATTTCTAAATTATCGCGTTGGAAACACACAAAAGTTTAAATTTGTAAGGTGACCCTACTAAAATGGATAGGGACTGACAAACTGTCAAAACTGACGCTTAATTTCGAGAAACTGTTGGTATGAGTTCAACAGAACCTACCAGCACTCTGTCCGATCACAATATTATGTTTACTATGCAAATTCATATACCAGAGATCAATTTAATTGTTAAACGAAGTACTTCCGGAAATGGACCGTGTCATGGTGAGATATATATATAAAAAAGAAATTGGAATAAGAGGAGAAAGAAAAATAAAAGGAAAAAGAGATAAAAGGAAAAAAAATGATAAAGGGTGGGGGGACGTGAAATAGAAAAAAGGTTAAAAGAATAACAGAAGAGGCAGAAGAGGGGCGGGGGGGGGATACGAGAGAACAAGAAAAAAAGAAAAAGAGAGACCAAAAGAGAAAGGTGGGATCTCGACGTTTCGCCTCCGTCGTAGGAGCGACGTGTTGACCGCGTTAGAGGCGAGAACCTTCAGAAGGTCACCGTAACCTTCTGCCAGGGTGGTTTCGCCTCTAGCGTGGTTTACACGTCGAGTTACCGTACCACTTTGGTTCCCATATTCTCCTGAAGAAGCCTCCTGTGACGGAGGCGAAACGTCGAGATCCCACCTTTCTCTTTTAGTCTCCTTCTTTTTTCTCTCGTATCCCCTCCTCCCCTCTGTCTCTATTTCTTTCTGTTATTTTGTTCACCTTTCTTTCTATTTCACGTCCCCCCGCCCTTTATCATTTTTTCTTTTTCTTCTTATTTTTCCTTCTCCTCTTACTTTTATTTCTTTTTTACATAAATCTCATCATGACACGGCCCAATTTCGGAAGTAGTTCGTTTATTACTAACTCTGGCCTTGAAAGCCTGCGGATTCATTTCAATTTAATTTGTACCCTAGCCCTGCATCAGTGTCATAAAGTGTAGATCTAAGTAAAGGCAGGAGAATAGAGCAAAAAAGATCTTTGATTTAGTACTACTAACAAGAATAGAACTCTGACCATTAAATCGAAGACGAAAGATATTTTAAATTATGCAAGTTTTCAGGGATTTGCTGTTTGGTTGATTGATTATCTACTGAAATATTTATAGTTACAGTGGCCTTCTTTTAAAACTCTGCAGAGTGAAGTGTGTTGCTTGCGCAGCTCAAGCAAATTTTACTAACGATATTGTTCGAAATTTAATTCCTAAAAGACGCCAAACACCTGCCATCCAACTTTTCTCATCTCGGGCTATGAATAATTCACCCTAATTCATACATCTCCGTGCTCCATTCGCACCGTACAAAAACACGGCCACGCAGCGTAGACTACTAACCGTCTTTTACGCCCCTTAACGGTGGCCGTAAACGGGGAATGGGCCTAGTAAAAGTGCGTGTTAGGTTAGCGTCCGAACAAGAGGCCACTGGCTCCGATCCCATGACGATTCAGGACGAAGGTAATAGGCAATTATAAATACATTCGGTCTTTAGAGATTTCCTTTCTCGGCCCAAGCCTTGTAACGACATAATATCCCTTTTAATAATTGCTAAAAATGTAAGCGGCGAATTCGACGATAAAAAGGGATGTTTTTTTCCTCGTATATTTGCGTAGGATCGCAATGCAAGTTTCGTATTTAAAAGAAAAATCGTTTTTGAAACGTAATTACTTAGAAATTACAAATTAGAGACGCGGCAAATTAAAAGTTTTACCTCGAGAAAATAAGCAAGACGTAACGGGATTTCATCTTCCGCCTATTTATCTCGAGCAATTCGACATGGACGAAAGAAACAAGAGGAGTGAGGACGAGAACAAAGGGATTCTTGAAATGAAGTACCTAGGCACAAAGGGAAAATAATTAACTATTTATTACTCATTCTGTCTCTAATTTTCCGTTGTGAATTATGCAAATAGCAATCGGACGTTTCTGTCGTTGCTTCGACAACAAAGAAAAAGAATAGGGTATATATTTTAACGTTATGCTTCGCTTAATTTAGCAGCTTAGCGTGTGAACATTCAAAATTGGAAATAGTCTGCAAGTTAAATGGGAAGTTAAACATTAAAGGGTGTAGTACGAGTTATCATTCAACAATTTTACTTTGAACTTTTGGTTAATTAGCGTTCATGATATGTTGTTTTGGAGACAGTATACAGTTAAGACTCCTCCTAATCTTTCTTAAAATATGTGTATATACAGGGGGGTGAGCATGTAATTAAAAACAATTTGCTCGATTTTATTTTACATACTCTATATATGAAATACTTTCATTTCAAAAACACATAATTCCGGGGATTCTCTGTAGACCGTCTGTACCCGATTCGCTTTTAACTCGCTTTCCCACGAATTAATTAAATCCATTACGTAAATAATTAAGAACAATGTAAATATTAAATTGTTGAATTCATTTAGTGTTCATATTAAAAATTTATTATTGCAGCTGTGATATTTGTTATTAGTAAGAGAATATGGGAAAAAGTAGAAGCTGTGACTCTACAACGATTAAATGCATTATAAAGCTACGGTAGAAAACTGATCATTAGTCTCAGCAAAGAGGGGCAAGATTCAGTGCTTTGCGGAGAACACGATCATAACTGATGTGAGCGCGTAAGGGCCACTCAGTCCCTCCACGTTGTTCTCCGTACTGCATTGTAACTTGCCCCACTTTGCCGAGACTACTGATCATGTAAGAAGATAAGCCGAGCATTTAAACTATCCGAAATTGTATGGAATGCTGTAGTCCCTAGTTCACTTGTGGCGCGGTTTTCTCTCGATTTCCTTTGCCAATCTTTACAACTACACGATCCTCTGCTGCTGGCGTCGTTCTTTTCGGTCGTCCACTTCTCTATCACTATTTGCAAATTTGTTCGCGTTGTAGTCCATTTCTTGCCTACTAATGTTCAATTCGCGTGCATTTTAACCTTTGCTTTTACCTCTTCTATGGTAACTAATAATTAAAGCACGTGTCTGTACAGACAACACTTTAGTTTTCGCCATAATAATTAAGAGATATCAAAATTCGCAGGTAACAATTCGCTTGTATCTGTTCTGAACAACAGTAAATTTCGAAGTAACAGAAACCACAATGATATGGTAGAAAGAAATCTCGGATTATAACATGCAATATAGCAATAAACCGCATCAAAATTATAAGTCATGTAAAGCTGAGCTAAAATAAGTTCTTATTTCCAAGAACTCATGATGTATATACTAATGAAACGTACTGATAATATACATATATATGAAGGTTGTTTGTATCTACTATCGTTATTTGTAGTAGATGATTTACAACGAAAAATTAAGAAAAAACATAGGTGCCCAGATACTTATGGACGATAGTGTATATTCATTCCGATGATAAACGCATTCATAAATGAAGCATATTTTTTTCTTAAAATTTAAAGAATGGATATTGGACGAGAGATTGTTCTTTCTCTAACATTATTTTGAAAATATTGATATTTCAGCTTAGGGATTATTAGGATAATGTCGGTATTTTAACTACTGCAGACCGCCCACTATTGATTTCTTTATAATTCTCTATACTCTATAAGATTGGGCTTTAATATATACACATGTATATATATTTTAAGTTGGTATTAAAAAAACTACTAAATTTGAGTATGATTCTCAGTACACGTGACATTAGTAATTGAGTAAGTAAATTTTTACAATATAGAAACGTATTCTGATAATGTAGAGACCCAATAGAAAGATCTGTGTTGAACCTTCGACATATTTTTAATGGTTCCAATTGTTCTTAATAATACCCCAGTTTTATTTATAAATAATTTGAATCCCTTAGAGGTAAATGGTGGCTCATTATCCGAAACTATTGTAAATGGAATCCCATGTCATGAAAATATCAATTTAAAACTTGTAATCGTCTCTTTTGTAGTTATACAAAAAATTCTCAAAATATGTTGAAATACGATCCACTATTAATATATATATATATACAGAAGCAAAAAAATCGATATCGTGAAAACTTTACAGGTTTGAGTGGTAGTAATGGCTCAGTAGAATTGAATCTTCCGTATTTGGACATGATAAGCATTATTTAACTTTATATTCCTAAAGATATTTGACCAATATAATGCATATTGTTCTCGCTCATCATAGGCAATGTTCAATAACTACATCGCTCTCATAAATAATCTCTAATATCATAGGTCTTAAATTAGTAACATTAATTTGATTCGTGTATGTAATTTATGTCAATACTAAAATAGATTATTTTTTGAATTTAGCCACTTGCACCAATTTATAACATTTTGTAAATCTAAATCTAGTAATATCGCTTTTCTAACTTATTCTAGTTTCCCATGTGAAACTACCAAAGTAGTAATGGCTAGAATATCTCGAAGATACTTCGGACAATTGCATAATGCAATCAACGGTTTGCGATGTACTGACGAAAACGATTCCAACCAAACTGTATCGGATAGAGCTTTTCTTAGAGCTGCATGTATTTTACCTGGCATTCTGTAAGTGATTTGGATGAATAGGCATTTGGTCTATTTCAATGACAAAATCGCTGTAAATACAGCTTTTCTCATGGTATTGGTGAAATCATTCACGAGAAAGGCATGGGAAGAGACATAAAACGCTAACATACGGACATGCTCCGTCCTACCCGGCGTCATCGACGTAGTTTTGAGCGGTTTTACGCTGAACAAGAACTTAGCGCCAGGAATGTTCACTTGTATTGTAGGGTTAGATATGACGATAGAAGCAGAGAGGGAATTACATGTGTTGAGCATAAAACCGCTCGAAACCACACTGTTGACGCCGGGTAGGCAGAAACATGTCCGTTAGCGTTTTATGTTTCTTCACATGTCTTTCTCGTGAATGATTTCACCAATACCATGAGAAAAGCTGAATTTACAACGACTTTGTCGTTTGCGTTATTTTCTAGTCATTCCATTAGATGTGTTTAAATACTTCGTGGTAAGCCTGAGAAATCATTCACATGTGCAGTTCCCCTTACACTGCCATTGGTGCGAACTGCCCTCTGGCCCAATCCGAAGTGTTGCTCGAGAGATTAGTGGGAAACTGTACCCGCTTCTTTTCGCTGTCTGACTTTACGGACAAATGTTTCTTTCTTTTGACACTAGTTAGCGCCAGGAATATTCACTTGTATTGTAGGGTTAGATATGGCGATAGAAGCAGAGAGGAAATAACATGTGTTGAGCATAAAGCCGCTCGAAACCACGCTGATGACGCCCGGTAGGCAGAAACATGTCTGTGTGTTAGCGTTTTATGTTTCTTCACATGTCTTTTTCGTGAATGATTTTATCAATACCGTGAGAAAAGCTGTATTTACAGCGATTTTGTCGTTGGTGTAATTTTCTAGGCATTCCCTTAGATGTGTTTAAAGTGGTCTATTTGCTGGTATGACAAAGTAGTAGCTTCTAGACCATACTTCGGACTGTCAACCGGCAATATTGATGGTGACTTTCTATCAAAACACTTAGTTACTTAACTTAATTAGAATATTATGCTAAAATAACGTTTAGTTTATACAATATCGTGACAAAAAGTCACAAATAAATCAACACGTGTGTCGCTGGGAAACATAAATCTAGAAGTTGTAGATAAAACACATATTTTCTTTTATGAAACTTTCGATTACAAGTCATCAAGTGTATTTTTTCATTTCAAGTGGAAAATCATAATTCATCCTTAAAATTACATGTCCTTTTGTAAAATTACATGGCCACAAGGAAGAAATAACAATTGTTAACAAATTTTGAGAAAAACTAAAGAATGAATTTTGGCCTGTTAGTTTCAGAAATAACATTTACGTCAGTGTCCTAGTATCAAGTTAAAAAAATCAAGTACCGTTGAGGAGCTTAATACTCGACAATAACAAAAGCTAAAGCAAATAGATTATAGAATTATTTGTTTTTAAGCAATGAAGCAATTAATGTAGAATTGCCTTATTGGTACAATGTATCACAACTGATACATATACAAAAGTAGTCTTCCAAAAAAGAAAAAAAGCAGAGAGAGAGAGAGAGATAAATAGGGATGACCCAACAATCACCTAGACCCTAATTAAAAATAAATATTTACCTCCGTATCGTTTCCCTTCCGTCCACAACCCTAGGACGTAGGTGTTACACGCTTAACAGAATTAACCGGTATAATTCGGCAAAGGTGCGCAATATTGACTAAGGGCGGACCGTATCCGTTGACTGTGAAAATTTTCATCATGGTAAAGTATTTAGAGATTAGGAAAGGGTTTTTTTTATTAAAAATTTAACCCGGTAGATTTCAGTCGATCCCGTGCTTTTCCGGAGATCCCGCCACCTACGCAATTAACGGTAAAACCTAACATTCTAACGACGTAGTAACTTCGAAGCTGTTTGTTCTTTATAGTGACTGAAATACGAAGCCTTTGTGAAGGAGGTGGAAGAGATTCCGCGTGTGGCTGAGCACGGAATTAACGTTTTCGACATGCTTGAACACACAAAATCGCTTTTTTGAGCAGGAAATATGGCAAGCGGTTTGAGAATCATTGTAATCGGCTAAGAGAGAACCGATGTAAATTAACGAACATGAAGTATATATTGAAGGCAGCCCTGGTATATTTGGCTGAATTAAAAAGAAAATTAGTTAACAAGTTACAACAAAAAGATGTGACCCAGAAAAATTAAAAATGATTAAGAACTGCTTTAGTTTCAACGCCAATTTTTCAGGTGCACTAATACAATCAAACTACTTTTTGCTCACACTGTGTATATCTTTCTAGTTTGTGGTCTTACGATGCTTATGCAATTATGTTCAAACAGGACAAGTGAACGTAGTGCTAAACTCAAATCAAACACCATCTAATCTTTTTCCTGTACAGTGACGTACCTAGGTTGTCGGAGGCTCCGATGTAGAAGGTGCAAAGAGAGGGCTCTGAACATAATACATGGCTTTATAAAATGATTCAGTCTTTCATTCGTCTTAAAGGTCAGGCACTTATTTACTATCCCACTAATAATAATAACATCAGAAGAGGTATTATCTAAGACTTATGGTCTTATCAAACTAAAATAATAATAGGCTTTCAAAATAGAAGTAACTTATAATTAACATATGTAGCTGCCGTTGTGTCTAATTGATAAATTTCAATTTCTTAGACGTCTAAATGAATTAATTTGTTAAATTAAAAATTTTGCGGTATCCGGTAGGATTCGAATCTATTGCATCTGTTATAAATATTGCGCCTGCTCAGATATTACGACGCATTTATGAGAATTGTTATAACAAGATGTTAAAAGTGATTCGTTACATCGGTCTCTGTGGTGTAATTGGTTAATGCACTTGTCTAACGAATAGAAATTGTGGGTTCGTATCCCACCAGATGCCGTAAACTTTTTGCGAATTAATTCAGACGTTGGAAAAACTAAGGAGATTGAAATTTTAAATTTATTAAAAATAGCCTACCTGAACTCTTTACAAATTCGTAATGACAAAACGCCATTTAACTACAAACATTATGTAACTAGGCATTGTAGTATGTAAGAAGACATTATATAATTCATGTAAGTAGGCATTATATAATTCATATAAAACAATTTTAAAAAGGCGGTTTAAAATAAAAATAGCAAAAACTGAAAGTGAAGTAAGATTGATATCAACAAAATAAGTTATTCATTAAACAGTGAAAACATTGTTATTAAACTTGAGAGGTTTAGATTTTCTGAGATCGTTTCTGATCAGTTTTAATTTAGAAGGTGGTCTTCTACCTTCAGGCAGCAAGCACTGTATATATATATATATATATATATATATATATATATATACGTTAGGATAGGGAGAAGTCTAAAAAATTTTGAAATGAATACGTAGGCTTCCACGGCCAGAGTTAGTAATAAACGAACTACTTCCGGGATTGGATCGTGTCATGATGAGATATAAGGAATTCTTTCTTTCTTTCCCTCCCTTTTTCTGTCTCTTTCTCCTTCTCTTACTCTTTTCACCTTTTCTCTTTTCACGCCCCTTTTTTCATTTTCCTTCTTTTTATCTGTTTTTCTTATTATTTCTTTCTCTTCTTACTCTTATTTCATTCCTTATATCTCATCATGGCACGGTCCAATTCCGGAAGTAATTCGTCTGAAAACTTTGTTGAATCGACAGTAGAGTAGCAAACTGTTTGATATCCGTCACATTTTTAATCTTAAATCTGAAAGAATTTCTGACAATTTAAACCAAGGGTTTGTGTCGCCAGAAAAGGTTTCTGAAAAATTTCAGTTTCGTTTTGCAATTGACCATCTGTAGGAGAAGTTAAAGAGGAGGCTAAATTAGCCTACATGTCGAAAAGACGCAGAAAACAATAAAAAAATAATGCTTCTATATACACCTACTCATGCCACCGGTTGAACCATTAATGAAAAAAACAACAGAACGGTAATACGCGGACATATTTCTGCCTACCCGGTGTCATCTGCGCGGTTTCAAGCCTCTTTCTCTACCTCAAATTGAAATTCCATCTCAGCCAATATCATTGTAAATAAACGAATAGTTAAAGTGAGCATTTCTTCATACTATGTATGTTTCCCAACCTTCTTTCGAGCAGCTGCCGAAGTAGAGAGGCTGCGGACCGACAATGGATTGTATAGCTACATATGTGCAGCTACCCAATGCCTGTTAGCGTTTCTTCTCTCCTCACATTGCCTTTTTCTAAATGATTCCACCAATGGCATGAATATTTAGCAGCATTATTATCCCATATGTGTAACACAGATACCATGCTTCTGAACCGGTTAAGTTGTGAGTATAGGCTAAGTATCAATCATGGACTAATACATTGCCGCCTTAAAATTTGATTTTGGATCAGTAAGACTTTGATCTTCACAAAGCTTTTCAACGTAACTTTTCGCTTTAGAAACCATCTCGTTTGAAAACTGTCCAGACATTTTTCGTTTCCAACAGATTTTGGCAGCATATTCAACTAATAAATCGAAAAGTCTTCGAAGGTTATTTATCTTTAAAACAGCATTATGGAAGAGGTCATAGTCTGCATTTATATGTAGCCATTTTCAGACAATATTTATATTTTATAAAATTTCACAATAAATTACCAGCAGAATAATAACTCTGAAAGATTTGACCTCTATCTTCAGGTCCGTAGCTTCATTTCTTTCCTTCCAATTTTTGTTTTTCAATAATATAAAAATAAAGCTCTTAAAACGTCAGCAAATCTTTCTTTAAAAGCAGGAATAGGGTTGTACGTTTTCGAGTTAATTTGGAACAAGTTCTCAAAGTTTCCCACCGTATAATGCTATGTCCAAAAAACCTATTTGGAACCCCTATCAAGGAATTTCCCAAATGTTCCCGGTTGACCTCTACTTCTCTCTAACTTAAGCAAAGTAAGGTGCGTTTTGTTTTGCTCTTTGTACGACAGAGGTTATACGAAGCCTTCGACTTAGGGACCCTTGACTGCTGGTTGCACTCGATCCTGGTTAAATACAGGTAATTTAAAATATTTCCAAGAGCTTGTTTATAAACCTTCTGGACCCATATAAGATATTCATAAGGAATAAAAAAACATGTAGATTATTACGCTATAACTATATAAAGCATTAAATCATTATATCGTAAGAACTACCTCAAATAAAAGAATTCTCAAATCAATTTGTTTAGCTGCAACATGCACTGTGCCAGTTGTTATATTCTTTTAGTTCTTCAGTTAATAGTTATGTCTGGTATAATTGTTGGATAAATCTCAATAATCGAACCGCTTGCACCAAACTAATTTCCACTTTAAAGCAGACTAAATCGAAATCTGTTGGTGTAGGTGTTTTACGGCTATTAAAACTTGAGCTTCATTAAGAATTCTCTTACTTAGCACCCGCCTTCATCACCATACCTCCAAAGGAGACCCGATTCTTTCGAATCTTTCGTCTTAATCGAATTCTTTCCGCAGTTCCAAGATTCTATTTCGTTAACGCGATTTGCGAGGGTCCTTACACGAAAGGCCTCGTGCAAAAACGCGACAAAGCGAAGGAAGTCGGTACTTGATTACAAGACTTAAAGGTTTGAAATAATTGAATCGAAATTCGATTGGAAATTTTAATTATCTTCGATTTTGTCGGCGGCGAACGGTAATAAATGCGAGGCGCGCGTTTTTGCCTTAAAGACCAATTTTAGGTTGGATTTAAGAAGATCGCCAATTCACTCGTTAGGGTGGATATCTTAATGGAGAAGGCACCTGAACGGTTCGTGGGATAACTAATTTCAATAAGAATTTGATTTGGAAATTTGTAAATGGTATTAAGCTGATTGATGGGAAATATTTAAATCTTACGTTGAAGAATGTTAGTGTTGTTCTGAATAGGTATTTTTCAATCGATCACAGAGCCTACTGTATTTTACGTAGTATATATCAGATGTAGGGATATATTGGAAAATTGTTACGTACACAATTCAATTTTGTTATTTTTCTTTTCAACTACGCTATATACTTGATTCTAAGTAATGTGAATGACGCACCCTCTTTTTCCTTCACCAAAAACCTTTCGGGTCGAGTACGTGTAAGACAGACTCTCTCGTTCGCTGCCTGTGTTATACGATAGTAGTATTAAGGTGTTAAGAATTTTATAATAATTCTACCCGAAATTTAGAAATTCAACCTTTTACTCCAGAGTTAATTGGGTACATTATTTGAGGTTGATTAATTGCCATTTATTCACTGAACTATTTTATCATATCACAGGTATGTTACATTTTTGTTCCTTCGTCTTTATTCATTTCCGTTCATTTTGGATTCTACTGGGTCCTTTATATTGAGTTAAAATCATTTTCTAATTGCTTTGGAAAGAAAACTCAAAACATTTTTTGTTACTTCAGGAACTTTTTATTTTTTTATATTTTTCCAAAAATAAGGGAAAAAGGAATGGCCGTTGGGCGGTGGTTACATATATATATATATAATGAAATATAAATGCGTTTAACAAGGAAATATGATTTCTTTTGTTAATTTACTGATCCTTCTAAAGTTGCGGGATCATAGGTGAAATCCTTGCAGTAGCCTTAGGTTGGTGTCCGCTTACCGAAACGTTCCCCAAGTAACAAAAAAGCAGGGTTTTGTTTCCAAAGTAACTACGAAATGATTTTAACCCAAAATAAAGGACCCTATGAAATCCAAAATGAACGAAAGTGAATAAAGATGAAAAAACAAAAGAAAAGTAACGTACCATAGTTTTTACTTGTTATAAAAATTTTAATTGTGGCTTGATTTGGATAACAAAATAATTTAGTGAATAAATGGCAATTAATGAACCTCAAATAATGTAGCCTCTCCTGTCCGCTTTGGCTTATGCTGATGACGTTAAGATCTATTCAGCTATTTCTAACCAAGAAGATGTGCTCTTTCAGAAAAATGTTGACTTCAGATTCAAGCTTAATGTCAACAAGCCGGCACATCACCTTCACGCGCAAAACAAATCCCTTAAATTCGTTATATAAAATAAAAGAGAAGATTGTACCTGCGGTTGAATCATCTATAGGACTTATATTCGAAAGCTGTTGAAGAGCTCTCCTTAATGTGTTATAAAAGGTTTGCCTTCGTGGTACGGAGCACCCGGCAATTTAGTAACATAACACATGGGCTGAAAAGTCCCGGGCCTAACTCATAGATGACGCTAGTTTTATTGCAGCATCTTTCTCTCAGTTAGTACTAACCTTCAAAAGACAGCTGTTAAAATTTCATGATATTCTATTCATTAGTTTGTGAGTTATTGTGCTAAGAGTCACGCTACTTTTATTATTTTCAAAACAATGGATCAAAAACAATTTCGTGTATTAATTTTACACTGCTTCCTGATGGGAAAAAATACCGTTCAAGCGGAGCAATGACTTGAAAAGTGTTATGGGGACTCCGCTCCATCAGAAACAACAATAAAACATTGGTTTGCTGACTTCAAACGTGGTCGTAGAGACACCGATGATGCAGAACACAGTGGACGTCCAAATAAGGCGATAACACCAGAAAACATAAAAAAATCGACAAAATCGTTTTGAATGATTGAAAAGTGAAGTTGCGTGAGTTGGCTGACATCGTAAAGATATCAAAAGAACGTATTGGCTTTATATTGCATGAACATTTGACTATGAGAAGGCTCTGTTCAAAGAGGGTGCCGCCTTTGCTCACTGTTGACCAAAAACAAGAACGTGTTGATGATTCTGAGCAGTGTTTGGCCATGTTTAAACGTAACAAACCGGAATATGTGACAATGGATGAAACATGGATTCATCACTTCACTCCGGAATCAAAGCGATCGTCATCTGAGTGGACAGCAACTGGTGAACCTCGTCGAAAGCGCCCGAAAGCACAACAATCGGCTGGAAAGGTTATGGCCTCGGTATTTTGGGATGTGCGTGGTGTAATATTCATCGACTATCTTGAGAAAGGAAATACCATCAACAGTGAATATTATATAGCGTTATTGGAGCGTTTGAAGGCCGAAATTGCAAAGAAACGACCGCATATGGCAAAGAAAAAAATGTTGTTTCATCAAGACAACGCACCGTGTCACAAGTCAATCAAAACAATGGCAAAACTACATGAATTGCTCCCACATACACCGTATTCGTCAGATTTGGCTCCCCGCGACTACTGGCTGTTTGCAGACCTCAAAAAGATGCTCGCCGGTAAGAAATTTCGCACGAATGAAGAGGTTATCGCTGAAACTGAGGCCTATTTTGAGGCAAAAGGTAAATCGTTCTACAAAAGTGGTATTGAAATGTTAGAGCGGCGCTGGAATGATTGCGTTGTTCTTGATGGAGATGACGTTGATGAATAAAGCTAATTTTGAACCAAAAAAACCGTGTTTTCTTTGTTAGGCCCGGGAGTTTTCAGCCCATGTGTTAAATATGTTAAAATTCTTGTATTTTGTCTTAGTAGTGAGCTGTCTGGAATACGCTTCTATTAGTTGGTCCCCTTATTATACCTGTCATCAGCTTACATGGAAACGAGTTCAAAGTGGTTTTTAAATTTCTTTCTTAGAAACTTAATGGTCAATACCCTCCTAGAGGAACTGATTACCATTCTTTGCTGGAGCGCCATTGCTTGTATTACCTTAAGGAACAAAGATAGACTTATTGCTTTCAATTTGTCTGGAAATTAATAAATGGATTTGTTGATTGCGGCGATTTATTACCTAAATTGCACATTCATGTACCTCGTTTTTCGTCTAGTTTCTGTTCTACGTTTGCAGCACCTATTCCGAACACTAATATTTTGCTCCCATATATAATATGTGTAGCTTAATAAATAAATATTATAATGATATTTTGTTCGAATCTAGATAAATTTCATATAATTTCATCTTGTTTGGCATAATTTGGAAGCGCTTTCTTCATAGTTACTCTACGCTAGTTATTCTTAGGTCTTTAGTTTCTTTTCACTATATATGTAGGGCTTTCTATTATTTTTTGTCCTATAATTGGTATTCTGTTGGACAATAAATTCTATTATTAGTATTATTATAATACTTCTATCCCATAACACAGCCAGCCATCGAGAGAGCCTGCCTCATATGTACTCGACCCGAAAAGCTTTTGGTGAAGCAAAAAAAAACAGGTGCGCACTTCACATCACTTAGAATAGAGCATACAGCGTAGTTGAAAAGAAAAGTAACAAAATTGAATTGTGCACGTAAGAAAGTAAAATTTCTAAAGCTTCGGGAAAAGGCTTTTATTATAGAAGTAGCCACCAGTAACTCAATCTGAACTGAACTGAATCTGAACTCAACTGAATATATTTTCAAATTCTCTATATTACAATGGGGAAAAACGCAAGTTAGTGAGCCATTGAAAAATAAAAGTGAAATTAAATAACTTTTCGAGAAGAATGGTAACGCAGAGCAAAAAAGAAAATTTATAATAACTGCTGGTTTGGATTTCGATGGAGCAACTATTTTTAAAGAAAGAGTACTAGAAGCAGCTCAATATTTGTAGTGGTAGTTGGTTTTAACGCCTTTAAAAAGTGTGAGGTAAACCTACTTACGTAAATGTATAATGTTTAATGCCAATGAATCAGGCCCTTTGTTACAAACCTGCACTTATTCGTTGTGCGTGATGCAAGCAGTTTCTTTGTTTTCAAAATTTCTACACGGATTCCTATTATTGCAGTTACTATGCAGAGTAGTTTGATACAAGCACCCAATGTATAATATTTTTGCCACATTGTACTACCTGTCATTGCTATTGTAGCTTCTTAAATTAAATTCTTTAGCCTTTTCTCAGTTTATCCGAGGCGGTCTTGGTCCCGACCTAACCGGATAATTGCGACTGTATATAAGTATAATGTGTGTCATAGAGGCATAACATACTTGTGTGTTATTTGGACGAAAAGAAGATGTCAGCAAAGAATGGGATGGCAGCTTATCATATCTGATGTATTTGTTTGGTATAAATACGTGCTTGAAAATCATTTATTGATATCGGTAGTAAATAAATTGGCTTGCATACATATAATATCAATAATTTCTTTTGTCTACTAATTGTATAAAGCAAATCTGAAAATAAAACTATAAGTACTATCGCTACTTATACATATACATATTGTACATCGAATGCGTATTTTCTAGTTATGGCTTTTCTTGCAAATTGAGTTATTTTTTGGCACGTTTAATATATATGGATGAATTGGACATAATGTTTTATATTTTTTAAGAAAAAAAAACTTCAAATTTGAAATAAATATGTGGCGCGGGTGCCAGCAAACAATAATTCCTAGAGGGAAACTATTATCGCTATCCCGGTACTAGTAAAACAGTTAAATATTTATCTTAACTTTCTTTTGATATGTCTTATAGTTTTTCAAATATTAAGGCAAATAGCGAAAGGTACTGTTGGCGATAGCCCGCGAAATATGTTGATTTAACAGTTAAGAAGGTTACCGTTGTTCTTATACTACAACAGTCATAAACCCACCCAGTTTCATTTAAATCGGTGAGGTACTCTTCCCTGTGTTTCCTTGTAATGTAAATATCGTTAATATTGTTCATGGCATCACCTATCGACTGTTCAAATCTCTATACCGCTCTTCCAAATACCCTGTATACCCTGTTTTCATTACTCACTTTAAATCCTATTAATTTTAAGAGCAGATCAATTTTCAACGATATAGGTACATTTTCTCTATTACCTCTCCCTACTCCACCTCTTGCCCCACACTCTCCAATACGCCGTCACAGTTAATTGAATTAACCGCACGAGCTGGACAAATCTAACGGCACGCCAGATACAGTAATTTTACAAGGCTTTACGTGCGGCTTACCTTCCCAACCCCCAAGCCCGTGCTATATACTCGCAACCAATGCTTTGCGCAAATTATTTTAAGTTAATTAAGGCAGCGGATCGAAGCCGTAATTAGCGGGACACCATTAAAGCAGGCTACACTATCGCCAGAATGCGCCCGTTGGACCGTAATCGCAGCCGTCATTTACATTGATTCCTCCCCACCCTTTTGACCACCTATTCGTCGCTACCGTTGCAACGCATGCGATTCTAATATAGGCTGGATGACGATAGCTAACCTGGACGATTCTAGACTCTGTTTCAGATTAAGATGGATTTAAATGCTTCAACTTTACAAAACTATTTTGACATATTTGCCGTATGTGTGTGATTTGTGTGAAAGTAGTTACTTGTCAAAGATTTCCTAATATCGCGAAATTCGTAATTCCTATCCATTACCTTATTTTGTTGTTTCTTATTACAAAAGAATATTCATACTTGAGTTAAGCTAAACATTAATAATAATAATAATCATTCCGCAATAGCTTTCGCCAATTACAAGGGGCGTAGGCCGGCGATGAGTTAATATTATGCCTTCTCCTGTGTCTTAAGATTAGCTGTGGATTGAAGAAAACCACAGAAAATCTCAATCTTGAGAAACAGCCCCGATGTTCGAACCCGCGACCCCGAGACTAGTGCGCAAGACACTGAGCTACCAGCTCCAGTATTATCGTAAAATTGAAGATTTTTGAGCATTTATTCTGAAAATCGATAGAGACAAAGTGACAAATTTTGAAAAAGGAAATAAAATAAACATGTTGTGGACTGTATGAATTGGTTAATTGTAACTAAGAAAATACACAGTAAAACGAAAACGAATTATATATTGATTACAACAACGACTTTCTATGTACATAATCTGTTATGGTGTGTAACGAACGTGCACAACTCGCAGAGTACAGTTGAGGGAAGGTTTTTAGCGTCCCTTTTCAAGTATAGTGCATTCAGCCGCAATCCCTAACAAAACATAAAAACACAAACGTAAATAACAACAATAATATTGATGTGTAACGCCAGAACTGATTACAAGGCAAACGAAAGTACAAGGGTGAATCAAATATGAACCGGACTTTTTAACGCCCTCTAGTGGTGAAGTGAATGGCACGACATTTTGATATATGTTGGGAGGATGTAAGGTTGTTCGGCTTGCCAGAGTAGAAGGCCTGTTAGTAGCATCATGTCTGGGCAAGAGGTGCACAAGTCTGTTGAGCAACGTATTATTATTAAATTCTTGGCGCGGAAGGACGTAAAACCTGTCGAAATTTCGCGTCGACAAATTGTACAATAATAGTACTATTGTTGTATACATATATATATATATATATATATATATATATATATATATATATATATATATATATGTAATGCTCTAATATGTACGAAATATGCATACATAATATTAATTAATGTTTCGACATTTTCAAAAAATGTTAGGTAACTAATAAACACCTTCAAATAAATATGGGATATTTTCAAGATTGCTGTGTGGTATTTTATATTCTTTTCGTCAATTACCTACTTACTGACGTATTCGTTTGTTGCATAGAGCTCAAGATCTCAGAAAAATTGGAATCTACAGCCATAAACGAACCCCTCGCTGAGAGCACATATTACGGTAGTATCAAAGATGTATACCTACTCTCTTTCAAGTTAGTTACATGCACTGTTATCATTGCCGGTATTTATTATTTTCTCAAATGTTTACGGAACCTTTTGTTGTAATTGTATGAAATAAAAATTGAAAAACAGTGAAAAAAATTCAAGATTACGCATCACTACGTATGACTGAATGTTAGATTGGCTGCCTCCCTTCATCTTCGCTTCGATTCGCATTTAAAAATTAACAGAGTGTATCTCCATTTATTCACTAACAGATTGATATAATTGTTAGAACAATTTACTCAATCGTATAGTTTACCAATTGTAGTTTCTTTCGTGATGTACTGCATTATCTACCAAATATTTCTCACCGTTTCTCAAACGCGATTATTTTGAAAAAGAAACACTTCTTATATCTAAATGAAAGGAAAGCACCCCAAGTCTTCAATCGAAATTTCCTACAGGTTATTCCTCCCCGATTCCACCCAATGGAATATCAATAACTCATACTTTTCATCACAATTCCAAACGACATCCTCCAAGTCTGGTATAATTTACAATATCGTCGACATCCGACTTGTAAATCTGCAACAGTTGTTCGCGTTCTACACCTAAATCGTAGCCCTCGGCCGTGAGGTATATTAGCGATGGGAAACGGCGCCTTCAAATTTCCATTTTATCGCCTTTATCCGCGCAAATTGTCTATCGAAATCGGAATCGTGGAATTGTCCAATTTAAGATTACGGTCGCTGCGCGAAGTTGACTAAGCATAAAATTTTGCACCTGCTATACGTTTTAAAAGAATGCGTATTAAAAAGGAAAATCACTTATGTATGGAGTAATCTAAATAAAAAAAGGAAATAGTAAAAATGATGATCTATTCATTTATTCTGAAATGAAATCTTAGGAAAAAGAACGCTCCTGAAAATTGAATCTGGTTACAAAGAGAGTTTGCAGCATCCTATCTACTACCCCCCGAGCTAAATAGGATAGTCTTTTGTAACTTGAGGAGTAAAAAGTTGCCGTTAGAATAGATGAGCGTCCATTCAACTGAATCAAGTAGTCTAGGCACTGAATTAGGAACAAAAATCGTTAAATGAGATTGAAGTTAGTGATAGTAGCAAATAGTAACATATCTCATAGATAAATTTGTTTTATGTAAAGATCTTTATGATATAAATTAATTTACGTTGCTTACTCGAGCTACAAATCCTTATAACACATTTATGAATTTTCTAGGAAATAATAGGAATGTGATAATTGGAAGGCCAAGATTTTTATAGATCTATTGTTGTCCTTTGATGTACATTACACTATTACAGAGTCTATCAGAGTATGCGGGTCATAAATGCATGAGCGTGAGCAGAACTGAGAGTGCCCCAGTATACAAATATGGTATAAATATACTGAGTTCTTTTCTATCATTATACATACATTTTTCCTACGTATAACTTTAAACAGATAATTGTCAATGAGTTACCATGATAGTAGGCAACCAGTCATACACTCATATTAAACGAGCGAGAACCATGAGTTCCTAGTAAAACCAGTGCTACCTGAGATCTCTCTTAATGCAAATAAAATAGCTATTCTTCAAATTTGATGAAGACATTATTGCATTTTAACGCTTAATTAAGACAAACAAAATAACATAACAAAGTGAATTTTAATTTTATAGTAAATTTTCGAAGCGTGCTCCTTGTATTTCAAGGCAATAAGCAAGGCAATCTTGAAAGCAACGAAAGGTTTTCCGAATAGATTCTGGGTTTTTTCATCAGATACGTGTACGATCTTTCAGTTCGTCCAAGTTACGTAGTTGTACGTTATAAATTTTACTTTACTCCAAAGAAAGAAATCATTTGGAGATAAATCAGCTGATCTTGGGGGCCGTGATATGGGACAAAACCTGCCGGTCCACCGTCGTTGAAATACATCATTTAAACAATTCCTGGTGGCGTTTGTTGAATGCGGCGTAACCCCAACCATTTAGAATCAAAGTTCATCAATATTCAGTATCTCAATTGATGGAATGATGTGGTGTCGCAAGAGATGCAGATATTTTGCTGCAGTAAGGTTACCACCAATAAAAAATGGGTCAATAAGTCTACCGCTTATTATTCCAATCCAGGCGCTAACTTTTTAAGGTTACGGTGCTTGGAACAGGTTTTGAGCATGAGGATTTATACTGGACCAATATCTAGGGGATCAATGGAAAGGAAATTTTGTATTTTTAAATGGATAAATGTAAGATACTAACCGGAAGTCCTGAGAATTTACTTCTCCCACTCTACGGTAAATCTAGCTTCATTAGTGAAATTATTTTATTAAAATAATAATTATAAAGTGATCCTACAGAGCGTTTCCCTACATAACATAGGATATCCAACTTCATGTCTTCTTGTAGTCGTAACAGTTGTCGGGTTCCACCGTGTCATTAAAGTTTTTGTCCCTGACGTTTCGTGGTTCGCATTTTCAAAGGTAC
Source organism: Trypoxylus dichotomus (assembly GCA_023509865.1). Taxonomy (NCBI): domain Eukaryota; kingdom Metazoa; phylum Arthropoda; class Insecta; order Coleoptera; family Scarabaeidae; genus Trypoxylus; species Trypoxylus dichotomus. Next base: position 30,586,345 of record CM042081.1, read on the forward strand.
CTTTGCGCGGAACCCGACAACCGTTATGTCAAACGGCCGTGAAAGTCTGAGACACATCTTCTATTAAAACGTGGTTAGTTTTATTTCTTTTTTGAGAATTTAGAACATAACCATCTTCTTTAAATTTGTTAAAAATATTAGATCTGTCAGAATAATTAATTAAAAATATATCATTAACTGTCCTCAAACTATAATTCTTCTGGTACCACATTAACATTGCTACCTTTTCATGTTGGTTGTTATACTTGCTCATTATTTAAATTAGTTATCTACCTTTCGATAAAACGTATTTAATTTAAGATTCATATATGATTAAATCAGAAATAATTGCCAAAAAACTGTTTTTTTTTTCTCTTCAAGGCAACCTAATTTAATCCTTAAGCTATAGGTAAATCCTTCACTGGTATGTGGCTGATTTCCTGCCATGCTCCTATTGCATTAACAATTATCTTTGTAAAGTTACACATAGGAAAATGTATGAGTAATGATAAAAAAAGAATCCGGTATATGATCTCCAAAGGGGCCTATTACTAGATACCTAGAAATCCATGATACCCAGGGGAAGATCTTCAAACTGTACTAAAATGTACGGATTGCCGAAGATGCATAAACAGAATGTACATCTAAGACACATAATGAGTACCATAGGATCACTGACTCAATGATGACTTTCTACGTCAAGAATGCGGACCACTTCATCGACAACACGTGAAGAGCACAGACATGTTAATCAGCTTCGATGTAACTTCGCTACTCATCCAAGTACCGATTAATGAAACGGTCCACATCATCGGAAACAAGCACTAAGAGGAAGACCATCTGATAAACCTAATAGAACATTGTCTGAAAAACACTTACTTCACCTACAACAGCCAGAGATATAGACAAACAGGAGCGCCAGTGGGATCACAGCTATCACCCATCATAGCTAATATATTCATGGAAGATTTTGATACCTTGAAAGCTTGACACGACCTGCATAGGGATTCTGTAAGCTCGACCAATTTGACGGAATATACTCGACAGCAAAGTTGGTGTCGTCTGGGTCTCACATCTCACTCTATTACATTTTGCTTGGTTTCTATCACTCTTCAAAAGAGGACATTTTCTTGGCGGGTATTCAAAACCAAAATGTATTAATTGTTTGTTTATGTTTGTAATTGTATTATGTGGTATGATCATTTTACTATCCTATGTAATAGAAGACGGTTCGATAGGGAATCACAAATTACAAGCATTTGTAAAATAATATACACCTATTTATGAATATTTTGCCAGAATTTTTCAATTCTTATGCGAGCATAGTAATTACTATTTTGTTTATACTAACAATTTATTTTAACTTGAAATTTAACGTAACGATGTTAAATAACGCTCTTTTATACATCATCACTCCATATTTCTTTGTATTAGATGGCGTTTAAAATAAGAGGTACAGCCATTGGAGAATCTCGATTAGTTTTATGGAATGACAAAAGACTGACGAGTTTCAACACCCAATGCAAACGATAAATACAAAACAATTATGGGCGCAACTAATTAATGGATTAAATATTAAATATTAATGCTCTGGGATATTGTAAAAAATCAGTAAATAAATGACAAAATACGCATAATTAATTTAATAATTAGCGTTAAAAAAGGTTAAGGAATTGCGCAGCCTTAAAATTGGACTAAAATGACATAGGTGGAAGTTCACGACAAAGTAAATAGTGGTTTTTAACACCAAGACAAGAAAACACTGTAAATACAGCTTTTTCATGGTATTAGTGAAATCAATTCACGAGAAAGACATGTGAAACATAAAACGTTAACACACGGACATGTTTCTGCCTTCCAGGCGTCATCAGCGTGGTTTCGAGCAGTTTTATACTAATACATGTAATTCTCTCGCTGCTTCTATCACCATACTTAACTCTACAATGCAAATGAATATTCCTGGCGCTAACTAGTGCCAAGAGAAAGAAACATTTGTGAGCAAAGTCAAACAACGAAGGGAAGCGGGAAAGCAATCTACGAATTGCACGAGAGAAAGGTGGGAAACTGTACCCGCTTCTTTTCTCTGTCTGACTTTGCGGACAAATGTGTCTTTCTTTTGGCACTAGTTAGCGTCAGCAATATTCTGTTGTGGCGTAGAGTTAAGTATGGTGATAGAATCAGCGAGGGAATTATATGTGTTTAGCATAAAACTGCTCGAAGCCACGCTGATGACGCCGGGAAAGCAGAAACATGTCCGTGCGTTAGCGTTTTATGACATTCTTTCTCGTGAGCTGATTTCACTAATACCATAAGAAAGCTGTATTTACAGCGTTTTCTTATCTTGGTGTTATTTTCTAGGCATTCTTTTAGAAGTGGTTTTTAACACTACTAGAAAGATGTTTCGAGAGTTTGTTGGGGCGTCTGAATTTAGGAGCAACTAATTAATATTTGCTCTTTAATCGTAGTAAATAGATGAATTAATATTTTTAAGCAGTTGTCATCTAGTTATAATTAACTTTTAATTATTCTTTCGCTCTACTGATATAATAAATTATCGAATACGGGCAAAATAAATAACATTACAATCTTATTTTACAAGTATTAGCGATCAAGCCCTTTTTGACGGCTAATTCCCTTACATTTTTGTTCTAAAAATCACAAAGTTTGGCACTTTTGAACATAAATTGCCGACAATTCCCGATTTTATACTCGACAGCATTACAGAATTCCGGTTGGTGTCGACGTCGAATTAGGCTAGTGTCGAGTAGCCGGTGTCGACTAAGAATTACGGAATCCCGCTGCTGGCTGGTCAAGTCGCAGAAGACTGTCATACGCCACATTTCACAAGGTTAGACCGAGGACTGACTCTTGCGGGACGCCACTCTTCAGATATACCGGTTCCACTTTTCGTTACGCTTCAATCATCAGGGGAAAGGTTAATATAGACAACGATAGTAGGCGTTTTCCCATTTCCCATGGACGTTGTCGTGGGGGTGTTGTCGAATAAATAAATCTGTCAGTATTGTGATTTTTTAAATAAATGTAAGTTGATGTTGAAGTTCTTGTTGTAAAGAATTATTAGTGAGAACCACCCGTGACAATATGTATATGAAAATATTAAGTTTATAATAATAGTAATGTAAGTACCACACACACGAGGTAGGCGCCATAAATTCTCGGCCCGACAGGCTTATACAGGTTCAAGCGAGTTCAACGGCATGCATGCACGCACGCGAGATCTTCGTTATTATCTGATTGTTCGAAGAGTAGTAGCTTTTAGTAGCCAGCCAACCAATGTGACTAGCGCATGAAAATGTCTGAAGTAATACTACTCACATAAAACAACGTTTAGGCGGCGTTTACGCTGATTCATCTCCTTCGCATTTCACAGTCAAAAAGCGGGCAAAATGTTTCCGTTTAGGGCAAGAATCCCTAGAAGATGCTGAATGGTTGCATCAACCAATTGAAGTGATAATCCCCCAAATTTCAATTATTGAAGATTTATTTCTAGAAGATCGTTGTTTGAAAGTGACGGAATTAGCAGTGATAACAAACATATCCTAAACAAGTGTTCCGAATTCTTCCATGACCATTTGGGCATGAATATAATTAGTGCAAGCGAACGTCGAGTCGAATGTGCGCGGTCGTTTTTAAACATGTGTGGAGACGACCCAAAACCGATTTTGGAGATTTGTCACGGGGAATGAAACAATGGTTGTGTTTTACGATTCTCTATCGAAAAGGAAATCCATCGAATAGCGGTGTCCTGATGAATCCCGTCCCAAAAAGGCGAAAGTCGTTAAACCAACGATGAAAGGTGATGGCCACAATACTCTGGGATTGCGAGAATCGACATTAAAGAGGGCAATACAACTGTGAACGGTACATACTACTCGTCTTTATCGCATAAATTAAGGGACAGTATTCATGCAAGACGTCGCGGAAAATTGACAAAAGGTGTGCGATTATTGCACGAAATGCTCCCGTCCATAGAGTCGCCGTTTCACAAGCTGCCATTCGAGAATGTAGCGTTCAAGAATTGGAACATCCACTGTATAGTCCGGATATGGCTCCTTGTTATTTTGGACGAATTTGTTATATAGAAAACTTGAATTGTAATTTTTACTTCACCAGATTTAACAAAAAAACGATCGCTTTGGAAATCTTACTAAAATGTTCTTAGTCGTAATTCAATTTCTATAAATATTTTGTTAAATTAGAGTAAAATTCGCAAAACATTTTACTCTGCACAAATAATGAAAGAGCTTTAAGTTTATAGCTGCTTATGTGTTATGTGGATGCAATACGATGTTAATTTTTAGATACAGTTTTTACTTAACGTTGATTGGATAGCTCACAAATAAGATGCTCATTCTTTGGATTATTTCGACAACCTTGTTAGGTTGAATATTACAAGTCTGTATGCAAATCAGTCGAACACCAACAAGTTGTTGTAAATACGGTATAATATATTGAATGTGACTCCAATTTTGCAATATGATTACTTGAAATAAGGTAATAAAAATTATTTCGATTGAATCGGCCGATACTTGGAAAACTATCTCATTCAATTAATTATTTCAACCCAGAAAATTTTAGTATAGAAATTAACCGACTTATTTTTCTCAGTGTAGGAAACTATTAAAATAATAAAATACTAGGTTTTTCCGAAAGATTGCGTTAATACCTCACCCTCATAATATTCGAATTAACCCAACATGCATACGGATATTTTTTATTCACGCAACATCTGTATACATCCAACTGTTCTGATTACGTTTCTCACATAATTGAACGGCATGAAAATATCAACACCCAAAAAAATGTACGCAAAAAAGGGTTCCTGTACCTACGCTATAAAATGTACGTCAAATGCGCTACGTAGTCATTCAAACAGCCGCGGTAAAAAACGTCATATCGCAGCGGCGAAGAATCTTTTTTTTTCGACATTACAGGGGCTAGGCTAATTATGTAAAATTAATTACCGCTTCCTCACGTCGAGCCGTTCGCATAATTAAAAACGTCGTTTTTTACTCACCGCCTTCTCCTTTTTATATGCCGCGTCATGATGCTGTCGTCGTCCTCTGAAGTTTTATCATTAACAATTAGTCATCGTTATTTACTTGTGCATGATATGTACAGTTTGTAACTTAAGATTGTCAAAGAGTTTAAATCAAAAAAAGAAATATACAATAAAAACAAACGAAGATCTGCAATCAGAAGACAATAGTGTGCCGTTTCACGCACCTTCAGGTTGCGCATCTATGTCGTTTCGAAGGTTTACCAATTTTGACTGATTTCAAAAGATTGCTGCCGGTTAACCGACTTTTTCCAAAGAAACAGAACGTACGGAGGTAGGCACCATAAATTCTCGGCCTGACAAGCTTCCGTCCATACTTCCGCCGTTTCAGAACCTGCCATCCGCGAATGTGGCTTTCAAGAATTGGAACATTCACCGTATAGTCCAGATATGTCTTGTGATTTTTGTTTGTTTTCTAATTTAAAAAAAGACCTTAGGGGACATTGTTTTAAAGACGACAATGAGTTGCAAGTAACTGTTGTAGAACATTTTGACGGAAAAACTTCAGATTAGTTTTATAAGACTATCAAATTGTTAATTAATCGTTGCAATAAATGTATAGAAGTTAGGGGAGATTACATTGACAAATAAAATTCTTTATATTGTTTCAAGTTTCTTTTTTCTATATCAAGTCAAGAATTTTTAGCACCTACCTCGTATTTGGGGTTTAGGTGTTTGTTTAATTAATACAATGGAAATATCAAAAATTGATTTTTGGGCTTTCATACATACAACACACATGCATGTTGTTGTGCATTAAAAATGTGCTAATTTTAGTAGTCTAATTTTTTGATTTCGCCGTTGTACAAAAGTAGATTCAAGGGTTTGATGAAATTGAAATTTATAGAAAACACCTGCATGCTTAAATATTGAGAAAAGTATCTCGGCGAACCCAATGAAATTCTTTTTATACACAGTAAATACTACAGATCTCTTTTAGTTTTGCGTACTCGAACATAGAGGGCTCCACTAACCAAATGTCAGTACTATAACTTAACCTCCATCTTTAGTTAACCTAAATCCAAAATTTCATAAGCTAAATTTATCGCTAGTATAACAATTTGCATAGTAAACATAATATTATGATCCGCCAGAATGTTTGCAGGTTCCGCTGAACTTGTATTAACAGTTTCTTAAGGTTGTAGTAAATCCGAATGATGAATCACCCTCGACCAAGACAATGCACATAGCGTGCAAGACAGCAAATTCTTAGACCATCCTTCGTACAGTCCGAACAATTTCTTTACCCTTCCGAAATCAAGAACGGACTGCGTTGTGAGAGGTTCCAATTGACAAAAGGAGCAGTCGACGTCTTCAAAAACGCAATTTTGACTGTATCAGTAAACTAGTGGAATAACTGCTTCCAGAGTCTGTTCTAGCGCAAGCAAAAGTGAAGAATACTTCTATTTCTATAGCTATTTGGTATTTTATGCCAACTCTATATACAAAACTTATGAGACAACCCTCGTACATGTAATGTACCTATATTAGCGCCTAAAGAAATTCAAGGAAATTCTTAAAATGGACATTTTTATACTGAAACGTTTCTAGAAAATTGTCAGTAATAACGTATAGTTTTCGTTTTTGCCTACACAAATTTTTTTAGTTACATTAGTAGTAGGGATAGAAATTGCAGAGTACATAATTGCCTGAATGTATGAGACCTTGTTATTGTTAATTATTTTATTGAAAACCGTGTAGCTGTGATAACCTAAAACAAATTTCAATAATGAGTAACAATAATTGCTCTGGTTCTGCAAAATAGGAAATATAGTCAATGTTTTAAAGAGGAATGTGAAGTATAATTTGCGGATTTGAATAAGTATATAGAAAGGTCTTTTGCTGAAAGTAATCTACGTGAGAAAGGTATTAATATTACAATGCATGCGAGAAAAATATTGAAAGAAACAATCTTGAACAGATTATTGAAGAGTATACAAAAATATCGGAAGAAAGTCAAACTTTGATTGACTATGTAATAACCAATCACATATCTGTGACATCTAGCGTTCTATTAACCCAAAAAATAGGAGACCATTTTGTGATATCCCTAAAGCTAAGCTTTAATGTAAAAGCACTTAAAATTACATACAAGATAAAAATAACGATTCAGAAAAAGCTGATGAATTTACCTACATATATCGGGAATAATTCCATTACCAATACTAATTATCTATGTAATCATCTGATTTCATCTATTAAAGAAGTACTAAATGGAATGATAATAAACTAAACAAAGGTCAACACAATATATGAAAATAACAAATGAATCACTCCAATTATAGTATCTAAAATTAAAGGATAATAAACACACAGCTACGGTAATGCAAGCCAGTGGGGAGTATAGAAAAATTCACAATGAAGTAATAAGTTTAATTAGAGAATCTAGAATTATTTATACAATATTTTATATAAGAATAGAAATAATAGTCGTCAACCCTGGAAAAATTTGAAGCCTTTGATATCAAATAAGATAGGTGATATAGTTACATTGAATTTAGAAACTGCATAACAAATAATCAGTGGCATAGCAAAAATTTTTAACAACTATTTTGCAAATAGAGTGATTGACATTGTAAATAATATAGTTCCAGCGCATGATCATAACTTTGTGATCAATAATACCACAACGTGCGCAATTATGAATAGTTTTAAACCAGCATGTATGGCATACCTGAGCAAAATCGTTAAGAAAATGAAGAATACGAGAGGGGTTGAAGATGGTGTCTCACCAATGATATTGAAGTTAATATTATTAGAAACCGATTTTTAGATATTAATATATCGTTAACTAGTAAAGTTTTTCCTCAGAAGTGGGAGTGGTATGTGATAACACCGGATCAAAGAATACAGAACACTACAAAAATTGAACAATTTAGATCTATTATCTCCTATTACATTACCTTACTAAATTATTGTGACATTTATTCTGTAATAAGGGATGCGCAATCGGGTTTTAACTATTGACGTGGAAGAAGTGTTGAATATAAGTAATGACTACTGACAACATTTCACTATTGCATAAATAGAGATTTATTACAAAGAAATTGCATAAGATTGAACTCGGAAGAAAGATTCATGAGTGGTCCAACTCATATCTAAGAGATCGGGTATAAAAAATAAAATTTAATAATAACATTTAACAGATTAATTGTGGGGTGCTTGCTTAAAGCCGCTTTTGTTTATATAGTATATCAACGATATCGTAAGCTATGAAAAAACATTATCATATAAAAATGTTAGCCGATATTATGTTATACACTTGGGACAACAATTTATATGGTGGATAAAATAAATAGATTTGGTTGAAATTTAGGTTTGGTGGCTTGACAACAGTATGGTGGTGAATACTGACAAGAGTAAATATATCATATTGGCACTAGTGGCGCAATATTTAAGGTACAAGGTGAAAATATAAATATATTAAATAAGCAAGAATGTGATGATAGATGAAAACTTGAACTTTAATGAATATGAGGATTACATTTTAAAAAGATGGCAGAAAAGGTTTACTTTCTACAAAGAATTGGTTATAATTTAACTAAGGTAGAGTAGTATTAAAATCGGTAGAAACTTGCGCAGACCAATTTACGCACTAAAAAGAGATAGTATGATGAAATCGAGTGAAACAGATGGAAAGCAATGCCCTTTTCCAATTCTTTTGGATTTTTATGTTATTACACATTAAATATATAATACTTTTCAAGATGATACACAAAATCATTGCACATTACAATTATAGAACAGATATGAACCTAAGTTTTACAATAAAACTAGTGCACAAAGTATCATTAAAATAAGGTTATGTAGATACTTGACGTTAAACATATGTCTCTGTATCGAATATATTTAGAACGGTCTTTACATTCTCATGCCAGTGTGTAATTTGTGATTAAGAAAGGACGCTTCGATTGCAAAAACTGCAAAATCATGCTATGAGAACTATTCTCAGTTGTAGTAAAATAGATTTGATGTTGCATACATTAAACCAGATGAATGTGAAACAACGAATATTATAATAGTATAAAACATGTACCATAATTTACAAAGTGAAGCCAAAATTAGTTTCTAACTACTTACATATATAGATACATAATATACATAAATGAAGTATTTAGTAATTATCAAACTAGAGCTATAAAAGATTTCTATTTAAGTAACTGTGATTTGTCTTAGGCTAAGAATAACGTATTTTATAAAGATCTGGCCGAATTTAATAAACTCCCAACAGTAATAAAATGTGCTAACATTTACAGCTTTATACATCACCTTAATTTCATCCCAATATCACGTTTCTAATGTACTCATTATAGTACATCTAAATACACTTCGTCTATTTTAAGTTTTTACTTACGTCATTGTTTTGTCGTATAAGTTAAGACAATCTATTCATTTGACGATCCTTCTCTAGTGCTGTTACTGAAAAAGGAAGCAATGTTTTGCGCTTGTCTCACAAACAGACCTACTTGATTTGATTTTATTAGAGTGACAGACAAGGATAGTGGTATATACTACGGCGTTATTCAAGTTACGTGAACTGTTTATCTTCTAGCGTTTGTTGTCGGTTGTCAAATGTAAGTTGGCTTCGTTTTTGTATTTACAGTTTAATATTTACAGTTACGTTTCACCTTTTTTTACTTTCTCTTTGCATTTTCCGAGCAATTGTTCTTTTCAGAACACAGACAACGACTGCAAAGTCTTTAGTAAATTATTTTGAATAAAAACAATGCATCAAACAGAGGTTAATCTTTTTACTATCGTTACAGAGAATGCCTGGAAAGCGGTTGAATTGCAAGGCGCAGGAGCTTGTGCTTAACCGTTTGGCATATTTTGAGAAGGAAAAAGAGAACGGGGGCCATCTGCTACCTTTGAATGCTGTTTATGAGCTAGATATCGTAACACATTCACAATTTTATTTACAAAGAGTGTATTGTTGTAGAGAGTAAGCGATGCGCTTGGTGTGAGTCGACAAACTATTTACGCTGTCAAAAAGAGGAAATTACAAGTTCCTGTTCTGTCATCTTCTAAACTTAAGGTACTTCGTACTATACCCCAAACAAGTGATCTGCGAGAGACAACAAAAATAGAAGTGCGAAATGCTGTTTACAATATGTATCAGCAAAGTAACAACAATTATATAATTGGTTTATGATTTTGTTATGAAAATATAGTTCTAGGGAAACGTGTTACTTTACAAACCTTTATGGATGAACTTGAAACCAAAGGCATTGTTGAATTCTGTAAATAATAGTTACATTGTTGAAGGATATTGGCTTCAAATACGGAAAAGAAGACAACATGCGAGCATTACTTGAGAAACATGATATCGCATTATTGAGAAGTATTTTTCTAAAAATGTATATGGCTAACCTCATGGTCGAGTTCTGCGAAACTAGTGGTATTCTTGGATGAGACGTGGATTTATTCCAAGGGTAATAAGATTAGGTCTTGGCACGATGATACCATTGAAAGTGTTCATAAACCAGAGGGTTATGATGGCAAACGTTTCATGGTTGCTCATACTAGAAGCGAACAAGGTTTTATTAATCGTGCAAGCCTAATATTTGCATCAAATTCTAAAACTGCAGATTATCATTCTACAATGGATAGCAGAAAATTTGAAAAATCGGTAACTAAACAGTTGATCCCAAACTTACCACCGAATTCTCTTGTTGTGATGGATAATGCCCCTTACCATAGTGTTGTGACTAATAAAAACCCAAATACTTTGTCGAGGAAACAAGATATTATGGATTGGGTAACAAATCATAACATAAGTTTGTCAACTGACTTAACTAAGGTGGAATTATTAGATATAGTTAAACAAAATAAACCTGAAAAGAACTACGTTATTGATGAAATAATAAAAGCGCATGGTCATGAAGCATTAAGACTTCCTCCATATCATTGCGATTTTAATGCAATCGAATTGATCTGGACGTCCGCAAAAGGATATTATAATAAAAATATTGGTGGAAGAACTGTGTAAGACATAGAAACATTTTAATAAGAAGTTGGTATGAACGAGAAAGAGACATAGTGGAGATGGACATCGAGCCCATAGTAAATCCCAATCCCAACGAATCTTCTTGTTCTGAACAAGAAATAGAAGATTGAAGTCTTCGATGACATCTTTTGTATCATAAATTCATAAATGAGTGTTGATTTAATGTTTACTTGTTTATTATGAATATTATTTCAAATGTGTTCTCCTTGATACCTTAAAATATCATTAAATAATGAAAACGATGTATGTTGTTTTATTATTAATAAAAATGGTTGTTTGTGACACAGAACGTGGAGGCAGTGGTTAGATAACTTAATTGGAATATAAACATACACACTAAGTGTCATTTATAACAAACAGAAATTCGGCCCAAATCTACTTTAATCCTTCACATATTGGTCCATATTTGTTATTTAAAATCCCTAACCTATTTCAGGCTATGTGTTAGGTATTCAAATAAATATATTTTTCATTAAATAGTTGCTGTAAAACATTAATAAATCAAAAGATAATTAATTTTGTTAAAATAAAATAATTTGGGCTACAGTACATTAAATTTATTTTCTAATTAACTGTTTATACGGTATTTAATATGACCCAGAAGTATCGATGTGTTTCATACGGATAAAAATCAATGACGTAGGTAAAAACTTAGAATAGACGAAGTGTACATATACATATGTCGTCCTATAAATGGCACTGCCAGATGGCCATCATAGTTACCAAGCAATATACATACATAAAGACAAAGTTTAAGAGAAAACGTTTATGCAGTATATCAAGCAATATCTTCCGACATTTGAACAATTTGGCTCTAATTGAGTCAATAACACCTGAAAGTACACTCAGCGAAATTTTTATAGTTCCATATGAACTTTTGGACAAAATATTTGATTTTCTTAATATGGTAAATTATGCATCGATGTTAATGTTGAACTACAAAGAAAAGTAAGTGCAAAAGAATATAACATTAAAGAAATTATTACATTTTATACCGAGAATATTTACAATAATAGCAAGTCAAAATATTCCTACAGGTCCACACAGTTAAACATCCTACGAAATTAGATATTACTTCTCAGTATAAAAATGTCTCTAAACATCTTCGAAAGTTTATTTATTGTTAAATACATATATTATCGAGGTATACCTATTACTTAATTTTATAATCAATAAAATGTATGTCTCTTACTTTCATAATACTTTATTCAACCCTGTTAAAGCGACGGTCCTTTTCATACTACCACTGATTGCTATATACTGCGTCATCCATAACGGAGAAGATAAGGAAGGCATTATTACAATGCTAAAATAACTTATTACAACACTTAATAAAATTGCCCAGGGGTAAATTGCTATCAAAGAGGGAAAAAACAAAAATAAATTGTTATAAAGAGGTAGGATTTTCAAACCGAGCCATAGCTAAGATAATAGGACGAACCTGTCATCTCATCAACAATTTCATAAAGTTGGGCAATTCTTACGGCAAAAAAAAACACGCTAATGGGAGTAATCAAAAGGTAACTCGAAGGCAACGCTCATAGATATTTCGGTTAGCCTCTTCTGGTAATATAACCGCGCAACAAATAAAATGTAATTTAAATTTATCAGTAGCAAAGAGACGCGTACAACAAATTTTATTCAGCAGTATACGTTTCCGGTGGCTGAAAAAGGTTTTAAAACCACCATTAAAAGAGATACATAAACAGGCAAAGCTGAAATTTGCGAAAGATCATATAAGATGCGATCATGAGTGGAACAACACCATATTTTCTGGGGAGAAAAATTTTAACTTGGACGGGATTGGTAGTTTCAAATATTATTATTACGATTAGTGCAAAAACACTAAACTTGCAATGAATCGAGTGGTGGAAGTGTAATGGTTTCGGGAGCTTTACCCATAACAATAAAACCCCTATATATTTTCTCTCTGTGCGAATGAGTTTTAATTCTTAAACGGTTCTGTTAGATTTTGGTGAAAGTCAAAGAACTATGATCGGCGATAACGAGGTATTGGAATGCTACTCAAATTAATAGACAGTAGGAAGACCCAGATGTTTGAGGGTATTTTGAATAGAGGATCTAATACTCACTACTAAGTTTAGAAAGGATTATAAATTTTTTACGTATTTATTTTATTTATTAGTTTTGTTAGTAGACCTATAAAATGTCACTGTTTCGAGTTACCGTTACTGTAAATTTTCTGTATAAAATGTAATAAATTTTTTTTCTTGCATTCGTGTTTCTTTGTAGTTCAGGATTAACTTCAATTCATAATTTGCAGAAGCTATTAAGAAAACCAATTATTCTGCTAAAAAGTTTGATATGGAACTGTATAAATTTCGCTGAGTGTATAAGAGAAGGTATGAGAAAGATATTTTTTCATATTTAGGGTGATTACACACATTTTTTCATATTTAAGGTAATTGCATACTTTAATAGGTAATCGTATTTCTAGAAAATGTATAAATAATATGTTTCCAATGTCCAATACCAAAGATCAGCCGCACACTCTTTTGCAACATATTATAGTCGGTTAATACGTTCGATAGGGTTTATAAAGCATCAAATAATACGTTCGATAGGGTTTATAAAGCATCAAATAATACGTTCGATAGGGTTTATAAAGCATCAAATTATCCTTTGAATTGTATTAATTCCTCCTCAAAATTCATCTACTATACTCGAGTAAAATAGGATCTAGGGCAATTATACAATCACGTCCATTTGTTCGCGACAACTAAAGCGATAAAACTGCGCTCGAACTTTCAAAAAAGGAGCTAATCTGATTGCATAAATATGCAAATTCGATGGCATTAACGTGAGCAGCGCGTCTGAATTAAGCGGGTACGGGCCTCTTTTAAGTTTTTAATCCGTCGCGACCGACACCCTCGAAGCGCGAAGTAGTTTCAATTGTCATAAATTAAACCTCGGGGCAGAGTTCTCGAGCATGACGTGACATTCGAAGATTATGCGATTTCTGCTCTATAAATCCCAGACCAAATGCAGTTATTGCAGATGGGAAGTGAAAGAAGACAGATTCTCAATTCGTTTGAATAGGCTCCCCGTAGCCTATTTAACTAGCGTTTTCCGTTCGAATACAATAGTAACCTTGCAGTTCCCCTAATCGGAATGGAAATGTTAAATTAATTGAAATTTCTGGAAAGATTCTATCACCAGCTTGAACAAGAAATTTTTTCAAAAATCCACGTGATTTGCTGTTGTAGAAGGTATTAAGAAAAACCGAAATGTATTTGAAAACCAGAGGCCCATAAACATTAGTCTCATCAAAGTGGTCATAATTTATTTTAAAAAGTGCATTGCTGACTTCAGTTTTAGAAGCTTACGTACTCGGAAAGACCATTAAAGAAACAAAAAGGTGTTATGGTGAACCTGCCCCTTCCCATATAAGAATTTATAAATTGTATATTGTACACAGATGATGTTGGAGGTCCAAGGTCCCCATTTACAATCACTTCTACAAAAATGATTTCCATACCATTATAAAAAGTCACTGCCGAATAAAAGTGCGCAATAATAGATAGATAATGCCATTCATCTTAGCTATCTCGTTACAATACAACATTTTACATAGATATGAAAAGCTAACGGCAATATGCTATCCCGTATTGCAGTTTCTAAATGACTATATGGTAAAGTTCAAACAAATAGTCAAACATCCAAAAAAATGCTTTCGTAAATGAGACTTGAGTAACACCATTGCACTCCAGAGACAAGAACACCGTCTAAATAATAGATATTTGCTACTCCAAAGAAAGTGAAAACCGTTTCTTCGGTCAATAAGATATATTACGTGTATAGATTTGGATGGGAATTGTGTTGAAAAATAATGTCACCCTCAAAATAAGTATTTCATTAAAGCATGCAACGTTTATGAAATGAGCTAAAACAAAATATTCGACTTTCTATCTCGACGTTGATCCCGACTATCGTTGTAGTAGGAGAATGCCACTAATTATCAACCCAAAGGAGAGGCTCATACTCAAATTAGAAATTAAGTTTGAAATTATGAAATTTTGAAATTCCTGTAAATTTTTACATTTGAAGAAATATAAGTTTTTGAAAATTTTCGTAATTGTTTGAAGCTTGAAGAATTGAAATTATGAAATTTCTAAAAATTTTGAAAATTTTAAACATTTTGAAAATAGTAGTTTTTGAAAAGTTTGAAATGTTGAATATTGAAGAAATTATTTTTTTTAATTTCCCAAGAATTTGGAATTCAAAGTTTTGAAAATTTTGAAAGTCAAATCTTCAAGTTTTTGAGACTTTTTCCATTTTTGAAACGAAGAATCAGTTTTAAAAAATTTCAGCGATTCAAAAGTTTAAAAAATTGCAGAATCTTAAAAAATAAAAAATTCTTAACAAAAAATTTAAGTTTCTAGAAAATTTTTGCTTTATTGAAATTATCAAAAAATTTTTAAAATGTAATAATAATACATAATTTTAAAACGTCACAAATGACAAAAGTTTTCAGAAACTACCCAAATTACAGAAGTTCAAAATTAAACAAAAAAAAAAACGAAATTTCAGTATTTTTAAATTTTTTCAAATTTGTGGGCAAATTCTGTTTAGACATTCTTTATTACCTGGTACAATTCACGACATGTCAAAATAATGCAAAGTCTGCTAGCAATATGCCTTGAGTTATCTGAATCTTGGAAGCCATTAAATGAAGAACAGATTCTGAACAAGGTGTTTTTTGAACTGCAATATTTTCTTTTAAATGACCACTAAGATAGAGTGGCTTCACCATGCCACAAATTTACCAATGCTACCGAATGCTCTTGTTCTTCAGTTCTGGGGTTCTTTGGCGTGTAAGAAGAAAATATTTTGTACTAGTTGGAATAAATTAAAGAAAAGGTACGTGACATAATAATACTTGTAATGACGGAAATCAGAACAATTGCAAAATTCACAGGTATCGCAGTAAAGCCCACTCCTCAATAATTAGTAATTATTCGCAATACAGGGTTTTAGGAGCACGAGGACTCCCATTGTCAACCGTGTTGCCGACTGAATGTAAAAATGTATAGCATATGAAATATTTTCTACACAGGCTCTAAAAATTCTTAAAGTACCTAACTTTTTACAAAGTATTGGGTGGTCTCGAATATCTTGTATCTTTCGGGAAAGGAAATAACGAAAACGAATCGTATCTTTAACAAGGCATTATGGTAATAAATCAAGCAGACTCGAGTGACCCAATAGATTGTAAAAAGTTGCGTACTTTAAAAACTTTAGAGCCTGCGTAGGAAATATTGCATACATTATTACATTCAGTTGGTAACACGACTGACAATGGGAGTTCACGTGCTCCTGAAACGCTGCATTCCGTATAATTATTAATTTGTGTGGAGTGGAGTTTACTGCGATACCTGTGAAGGAGGTCAGAGTTCAAGTTGACAAATGGACCTTTTTTGATTCAAAGAAGCTGTTAATAGATGTAACTCTTAGAAAATAACTGATTTACTTGACCCGAAGCGTTTGTATCATCTCTTTTTGATTATTCTTTAGTCTCGAAACGACTCTGAGAAAGAAAGTTGGCTAAATGTGTTTCTTTAAAGAGAAAAAGAAACAATTCTGCGTGTATCTATTGCGAAAAACGACAAAATTTCACCTCTATTCTAGAACTAATCGCGATCGCATCACGCCGCCGAAGAAACAAAGTTAAAAACACTTCGCCAAAATACAGCACGACTTGAATTCGAAAGCAAGTGGGCTATAAAAACTACATTTTATTGGCTTCCCTACTTCGGGATCCGTATCACTTGTCTAGCGGGGTAAATCGATAGCACCCGCGGCGCTATCCTGTCGTATACCGTATTGAATCTTTGATGTTTCGACGGCCGGGAGGATGCCGAAGCTTGCCTGTCCCGATCCCGATCTACGGTGGTCCCAGGAATAAGTTGGAAATTGAATTTCTTCACCTTTCGCGAAAAATATACACGCGTTTTTCTTTCGGGCTTTGCGTCACATCTTTCGCTTACCACCCTCTTCTCTTCCTCCCTTATACCCCCACCTTCGACGCCGCCTCTTGTATATTATAACGAAGGATTTCGGAGGAAGGTAAACAAGAGCTACGATACTGTGGTTCCGGCGTTTGTTTTTGTTTGCTTTCTGATGTAATTCGTTTGCTGGGTGTAACCGGAGGAAAGGGAAGATGATACAACGTAAGCAATGTTGAAGGGAGACTGAAAAAATATGGATGCTTGAAAAGAAAAAAAAGGAGAATATTTAAGAAAAGTAAATCTTGTCACATTCTTAAATCGTTTAGTTTTTACTATACAGATGGGAAGGAATATAGTGATATGTTTGATAATTAAAAGGTGTTGCACAAATTAAAGTAAAAAGAATATAACGTGCTACAATACCATACTCGACAGGAAATCAAGAATTTTAAAATAGAATAAAATTATTATCAAGATTTTCAGTATTTACTGTTATTTTTCTTAACGTAACTTGACAATATGTCTACATTGTGAAGTTTTTAAGATAGCTCATCCCCTAAATAATCTCCTGCAATTGTAATCTTTCTACCACAAGTGAACAGAAGTTCATAGTAACCACAGACAAGCACACTTTACACTGATGACCTAATATCGGATGTCAGATAAAAGAAAAAACTACATTATGACGCAGCTATGGAAAATTATTAATCTCGCAATCAAAATCTGCCAGTTCCCAAATAGAAGTAAGTTCGAATGATAGTTTCCTCATTCAAAATTATAAATCGATTTTTATGCTTAATAACTTTGCCAATTTACTTATTAACACCTCCTACATACTACTGAACACAGAAAAATCGTTCAAATATGTTGTATACTTGACATTTATATATTTACTGTACATGCAATTACATCGCACCCTAGCAATTTCCACTCCTAGTAAGAGCAATTATAAAAATTATTGGCAATTGCAACTAACTCTGGGAAGTGCTCTCTAAAACCATTCAATCTGTACTGTAAACCATACTTGAATTTATTTAATTTCGAGCCTAGGTCACGCTCAAAATAGTTTTCAAAACCGTTAGGTTATAATACCTGGTTTAAGCTCAGACAAATGTTTTCTATTTCAATGGCATGTTCGTCCTAGAAACTTTATGACATCACGGTATATTTGTGATACTGGAGAAACATCGTATATCTCCCTTTTTTAATTTAAATACACTTTATTTTTGTTAAGATCATAAATATAAAAAGAGAGAAAGCACTTCACCACTCTCACTTTTAATTCCGTTGAATGATACAAACATTATCCTTTCTGTACAATGTCAAATATCAAATTTACGATTGCATGATTATTTATCGTAGCTGCTCCACTCAACATATTGACTTGATTGACATTAAGTTCTCCCTGCCAATTACGGCCAATTGCTGGCCAACACGCATCAACCCATTGAGCTCGATTATTTTCGCAAACAAAACCTAAACTAAGCAGCTCTACTAGACAAAACAGCGTTGTCTACATCCGGTTTCCCCAATTAGTACCGGAAATACATTTCCCAACTATTGTTTCAGCGTTGCTCTCATAGTTCGAACGTTGAAGCGACGCGATGTAGGAGATAGCGCACCTATATACCTCGCTATTACCATCGCTTCGATCGGTACTATTATTACATTACTCTATATAATCGACGTCATACACCTCTCGATTCCCTTCCTCAGACTGTATTCAACGTCATTTAAAACTTGTAATAATTTCGCGAACAGGGATAGGCAACCCGGCTGTTTTCGGAATCTTATAGATTAATAAATTAATTATAAATTAGCCTTGGTGTAGCGTTTAGTTGAAGCTTGAAGCACTACACTGTCTCCCTAACGAGGACACTTCACTAGAAACTAGGCGCACGTTTCGACAGCTTCAGCAGTAATACTAAATTAACCAACCAAAACTACAATTCACGATTACAAGGACTGTGTGAATGTACAATTCACAGGTATAGCAGTAAGCTCCACTCACACAAATTTATTAATTATGCGGAACGCAGCGTTTCGATACCTGTGAATCAAAATTACACTATTTATAGCCTATTACTTACGACTAATAAATAAATAAATAGGCATTTATTCATGTAATGACTATGGTATTACATGAATAATAAAGAATGAAGTTTGGAATATAAAGAGCCTAAATATATATTCATCAAAACTTGTTCGTTTTTGTAAATTTCCATAAAAGCATAAGTAAACATAGTCCTATACATTTCGAATTAGCCCTCTATTATCAACATCATGATTTCTTTCTGGTATATGTAGGGCGACACTAGATTTGCCAAGCCTTCTGAATTAAAGATGAACCAAATGCCCTTTATATCTAATTTCAATAGATCATTTTGTCTGCCTCATGTATACTTGATCACAATCTTTACATGGCATTTTGTAAATTCCTGATTTTTCCATGTTACTTGCTTGGTCTTTAGGGTTTCTTAAAAAGTTTTTGGGGTTATTATTTAGCGAATGAACCATTTTGCTGTCACAAAAGACTTTTTGAAGACCTTTCGTGTAACATGGATAAAATGGTAACTTTACATACTTCTTATTACTAGTCTCGACAAAGAGAGGCAAGATTGGGTGCGGCGCGGAGAAAATCGTGGAGGGGTGAAGCGCCCGGCAGGGAGAATCGAGTACCCGTACCAAAGCAGGCTTGTTCAATATTATTCGACTGACCGTTATAAGTGCATGTCAGTACACATACTTAGAAAATGTCGCATTAAGGTACGTTTCGGAAACGGGGTATTTTGAATAGATTAGAAAACGTAATAGCGAATATGCCGGTGTTAGAATACGATGCCGATAGAATTAAATGTGTAAAGTGCGTCAAATATTTGACGTCTACCAGCAGGTGGAAGTGTGAACGCGATCTAAAAAGTATAAAAACTGCAATCCACGACAAACGATACGGCGGACAATTATTTGATATAGGTGTTTGTTTTATTCAAGACAAGGATTCAGATTTTGTCATACTAAGACCAGTTTATCTTCACAAATTGTACGCCGAAAGATCAATTAAATTGTCAAAAAGATTACTTTAAATTTGCAAATATAACATCACTGGATGTGAAACGGTCGTTTTCATCATTACAAAATATTTATTCCTCACCCCGTACTCATTTGACTGAAAGAAGTGTGGAAACCTATTTAATGATTCTAATATTTAATAGATGCCACCCAGTTTGTGATTTCGTGGAAGCTTATTGAAACAGTAAGTGTTTCAGCACGTTATATAATATATATTTATCATAACTTTATGTGTAAACATTCTTGCGTCCGCATCGCCTATTCTCACTCATGAAGATCACGATCATAAATGAAGCGAGTACGTAAACGTTACTGGATACTCGCCTTGTTACGGCTGCTCGGCCACTCCACGTTGTTTTCCGCACTGCACTGTAACTTGCCCCACTTTGCGGACACTATTCATTATGATGTGACCTTCGTTGTTCCTCAGTCCAGTAATAGTTTCTTTTTATATAAGTAGTAAAAACTGGTAACGACCATTCGAATGTGAACGAAGAAAATTATAACAGCTGGATAGAACAGGAGCTTATACCAAACCTCCCCACAAACTTCGTTGTTGTAATTGATAATGCGCTATATCACAGTACACAAACAAATCATGCTCCAAGAAGTCATAGTAAGAAAGATAAAATGATTGAATGTTCAAAAGAATATTCCTTTTGACACTAGAATGTTAAAGCCACAACTAATCGAACGCTATAAGGATCAATATATAACGTATAAATTTAAGAAAGTTCTACAACACAATGAATACACAGTTTTGAGACTTCCACCGTATCACCCTGATCTAAATCCAATTGAGTTGATCTGGGCTACCGTCAAAAACAATGTTGCCGTAAGAAATGTAAATTATAAGACAGAAGATGATCGTAAAATAACAGAAGAAGAATTTTCGAGAATTTCTCGGGAAGATTGGCAACAACGTTGTCAACATGTTGCTAATATTACGATTCTTCCTTTGACCAACACACTAGACCACTATGCCAGTACGTTGGATAAAGAACTTTAGAAAAAATAGGGAATAGCCAAACGAGTTGTAAATTCAATGATGAGTCTAGATCGATAGATTTAGGACCCACCACCATGTGATGCAATTATACAAATTCCACATACGCATTTTATAGACAAATCTTCAGTCTAATAACCTATTCATTCACCTTCTCGAAGTGTATGATACGTTTAAAATTCAAATATCAAATTCATTTATTTCTATATTGCCTAACGAGCTGGTACCCTATATATTACCTCTATTACGTACTAATAAATAAAGATATAAACATCGTACGTTTGTGTATATTAAATAACGTGTATATTAAATAACGTGTAACAACGAGAAAGAAATATTAAAAAGGAAGCCGTGGATTCTAGAACGAACGCAAGGGATCCAGTTGCAATTCGAAGATTATTAAATAATTCAGAAAGATTCGCAGAGTACCTAAAACATAAATGGAATACTTCTGCGGACCTTCCTTTCTCCTTTTTTGAGTGAGCACTTACGTTATGACGGTCTCCGCGTCTCGAAGAGGAATATTTGATGTCTGGATATTAATTCTTTCGAGTTAGACTGGGGCCCGGGAAAAAGATGAATTTCTATATTTATACCTCTGACCTAATGTAAACTTGTAACATTTTCGCTTTACGGGAACTCCTTTTATATGCGGAGATTCGGGACCTCTCTTGATAGACGATGTTTCTGACAGGTATTTAGATTTCTTACCAAGGATTTTTGTCAGTTATTGCAGCTTCCCTGTCACATGCATAATTTACCGGTTCGTGTTTGTATGTTTATGTATATGTAAGTGAAAATGCTTTGCATGTCAGAATAAACTTGATTTATTTCCTTATTTCGTTTTCCTCTGAAGAGAAAGGTATGGCAACAGTAGTTATGATAATGATTTGATCGGAAGTCAGACACGACCTTAACAACTTTAAGCCAAGGGACGATCTCGAATCTGAAAATTCCAAAAATTATTTGGTAACAAAGCAGATAGAAGTGCTATGACAAAAATCGTTTTTTTGAATGAGTTTTATTAAGCAAAGAATGAAAGTTAAATATATCAAACGACTAATTTCTGTGAAATTGTCCACAAAGAATTCATACTACAAGGCCAGACAATGAATCAAACCTTTTATAGCCAACCCCTTAAACATTTTCGAAAAACAGTTTTACGTGTGGGACTTGATATTGCCAGCTCGTGGATCTGGCATCACGATAATGCTCCCAGTCACAGCTTGTTATGGATTACAGAGTTTTTGGCAGAAAAAGACATTCCAGTACACCCACATTCACCCTACCGTCCAAACATTGCTCCATGTGATTATTTTCTTTTTCCAACGCTTAAGCGGAAACTGAAAGGTTCTCGTTATGAAACAATAAACAATATCCGAAGGGTGACGACGCAGGTTCTAAACAGTCTAGTGAAACAAGACTTCCGGAATTGTTACCCGGAATGGAAAATTCGTTGTAGGAGTACATTTGAAGGAAACAATATTAAATTGTAGATACATTCGATCAAATACTTTAAAACTAACCATTCTCATTAAAATTTCATACCATTTTGAATTTCCGGACACGGGATCGTCCCTTATTAGACGAACGATGCTGAAGTGCCATTATAAAATTTACTTAATTATCTATCTAAGGATCCTCAAAATACTACTCCTTTGCTGTAATAAATTCTTCGTCTAATCGAAACTTCAGACATGGACGCATTGTCGTCATGAAAAAAAAACGTTCATACATCTCATTTTTCGGCAACAGCTTTGATCAATTTATCAATACCTTTAATGATTTGATCTCTTATAAGATAACTAACAAAAATCATTCGTTTCGAGTCTCCTAGAAATTATCTTATCCGTCAATCGAACAGTCTTGACTCTGTGGAATTGGGCTGCCTTTTATACGTTTATCCACTGTTGAAGCTACCACGCGTATTCAGGAAGATGGTGGTGAAGCCCAATTTCCCTAATAAATCTTTGAATACAATTAGCATGAGTCTTGTCAAACAACTTCAAATTGTTTCAAATTCGTATTTATGAGCACATTGTTGTTATATACCTAAATACAATTCAATTTGATCTTCTTGTCTTAAAGCCAACATTATTTGCCAGTGACTTGCGTGAGCACTACTATCTGTACACATAGTTGGGATTTTCTTTACCATTACTTTCTTTTTCTTTATCTATTATTTTTCATATCCATTTTAAGTTTTACTTCTGGCGTTATAGCAATACTTCACTTATTATTATGTAAGCCATCTTCCTACTTGGGAGTAAGAACAGCCGCTTATTTCTAAGTCGCTGATCCTGAACAGATTGGCAAATTACTATTTACGTTTACTTTTATATTTGCTTTGTATTTTGTGCTAATAGACGATATATTATTATCGCCATTCATCTAGGTAGTCGTAGGCAAACCTCAAGGATTCCTGGGCACATGTCCTGTAACGATGAACAACTTGCTCAACCTCAAGACATTATTAATAGTTTTGCGCATCATTTTTCTAACGCATTTGGCGTTACTTGATAATACCTAGATGAGAGATGATCCAAGATACTCATGCTTACAACACTAGAAACTATAACGACTTTTATATTGCTCCCTTTCATAGAATCCAGACTTCTAAAAACATATTTGTAAGTGGTCTTATGTTATATAATGGTTTACCACATGAAATTAAAACTAATAATATTAGTACCTTTAAAAAGCATTTGTACATACATATTACTGAGGACTATAAGTGATTGTATATTGAATTTTTTTGTTCTGTGTTATTGTATAGCTTCTTAGCTAAATAAACTATCTATCTACCTACTATGTTGACCTCACAAACTATAAATACGAATTATTCCTCTTTTGGTGTTTCTTCTGTTACTGAGGATGAGGCGCTGAAGAGTTCTTCAAGACTCAAGAATGATATGACATCGAATAATGTTAACATACCTAGTTTTCTTGTTCTTGAAGGAGCCTATGTCTTTGCGTATCCACTGTCTATATTATACAATTTAATTATTAGAAGTTCCTAGTAAAATAGTGCTAGTGTTTAAGAGAGGCGATCGGGCTAATATTGTAAACTACGGACCTATAAACATTTTGGCGAACTTTGCAAAAGTATTTGAACATATCTTATATAATAATATTTACTTTAATGTTAAACCATTTTTATCAATTCATCAACACGGATTTATGCCAGACAGATCCACTGCAACCAACTTATACAAATACCACCCAATGTATATCTGCAGCATTGGATCAGCGAAGATAGGTCGAACTGGTCTATACTGACTTTTGATCGCATTGACCACAATTTACTCTATGTTAAATTGGAGAGGGTTAGGTCCTTTCCTCCGTTGGTGAAGTTGATTTCTTCTTACCTCTTTGGAAGGGAGTCTGTCTTTTAAAATGGGTCTATGTATATGTCTTTTATAATGGGTATTTGTCGGCTCATTTCAGAATATCATCCGGGATTCCGCAGGATTCTAATCTCGAACCATTATTATTTAAAATTTTTTGAAACGATTTGCTTGATAAACTGCGATGTGGGTTTTTGGCACATGCGGACGACCTCATGATCTATAATATTATCGATTCGCTAGCCGATTGCGTCAAGCTGCGAACTTACCTTACCCTTGTTAATGACTACTGTACTCTGAATGACATACCTTTAAATATTCGAAAAAGGGTAGTGATCTTTCATACGAAACGCCCTAACCCTCGTCATAATTTTCAATTACACTATTCGATCTGCATTTATTACAAGAACAGAAAAAGTAAGGGATTTCAGGAGTACTTTTTCATTCAAGGCTAAGCTTCTCTGATCATACATCTGTTGGATGTCTTTTCGCTTCCCGATCATTAAGCTTCCTAATAACAACTTGTCGTGCTTTTCGTGACATCTCGACGATAAAAGTTCTATACCACGCCCTTGTTAAGTCCAAATTGGAGTATGGCATCCTTACAATACCTACCAGGTTATTTTAATAGAACGTGTCCAAAAAATATTCTTCTAATAAATCAGCTATAAGGTTTGTGGTATTTACCCACATGGTGGTTCAGATTTTGTCACGTTGGTGCAGCGGCACAACTTTAATTCATTGGAAGAACGTCGCAACAAAAATAATGCAAGATTTTTACTTAAAAATACTGTCTATGGTTCCTTCCTGGTTTATGTGGGTTCTCGAGTGTCACCACCTTACACACGATCAGTTGACCGTCTCGTGACCTATAGTACAAATGTTTAGACCAAGTCACCTATGTTTCATGTGGTCACTAACTTTAATAGAATATATTCGTAGAATATTTATTGAGTATTAAGATTTTTACGTTTGTGGTATATATTGTGTGGCGTGGAAGGGTTTGTTAATTTGATTGTAATGCACATGGTGTAACTTGACGAATTGTAAGTATATTGTGCTGCAAGTGATTAATTACACTCGCCAACACTTATTTTTGTGCCTCGGATTTTGCTCTATTTAGGAAAAATTCGCCAAAATTAGATATAATGTTTTGTTATGTACGTAACCTTTTAAATATTACTATTTGATAATTGTTAACTGAAACACAAAAAGATGGGTAGGAGGTATTTATTTAACAGAAAAATATGTATATACAACTTTCAATCATCAGTTAAAAATTTCCTTTTACAAGATTTTCTTGCGTGGGGTTCACCGGAATAGTCTCGCTGAAGATTCCAGTAGTAATTGACCATCATATGGGTATCCTTGGTACCTTTACTCCATAACACTGATGTCTTTGTGAAATCTTTCCCCCTGTTCCTTATTAACATCACCTAAGTTTTCTGGAAAACGATCTAAGTAGCTGTGAAGATAATGAATCTTGATGCTCATGTTACAGCGGAATTTAATACGCACGAGTAATAAATTTCACCGTGGTGTATCTCAAAAACTACAGCGGCTAGGGAAAAATGCCAGTCATTTTTAGAACCAGCACATCAGAAACACTTTAAATCAGTTCGTATTTTACAGGTTCCACGACAAAAAATTATTTTGTTGGGCGGTGTTATCCTTCAACAAATATGCAGCTCTAGCGTTTAAAACTAAAAAAGTCAATACTTAAGTGAAAGTTTAAGTATTTTCTTGTTCCATTCTCTTAACATACGCATATGCAGACGCCCAATAAATCTAGATCTCTTCGTATTCGCTATAATTCACCTCCGAAAATTCCAGATTACTCGTTACATTTTGCCACATGCGACATGAAGGGAAAAAACAAAGAAGCGCCTAAAAGTTTGACACCACTGTCGGTTTCCAAATTGAATGATTAAAGTCATGCATTATCTATCCGGCATCCGCCAGCTCCATCTTATTCCGTCTCGATCGCGTAACTATTTTCGCTAGCGCGCGAGCAACTTTCGCGTTACCTACCGAGTCGAGTTTCGATCCGGGCTACGGGTGTTCGAAGAGAAACTGGAATACAGCGACGTCGTTCCCGAACGTCGTCGGACCGCCGAAGGGTAGCGCGCGTAACTTCCCCAATAACGTTGAATTATTTATACAAATTGCGGATCCAATTTTCGCGAAACGCCCTGCCTTAGCTCCGGGCCCGTTTCGCTGCCAACCGCTAATGCTCGTTACCCTTAATTTAGGAAATGGAATGTCTTGTTTTGTATATTGGCACCTCCCTTACGGCAAAATATCTCTTCTCTGTTTTCCCTGTGAATTTGCTTCGTTCATGATTGTATCTTGTCTTGGTATCTTTTTCTCTGTCTCAAATGATTTTTGTAATAAATATTTACTTTTTGATTGTCGAATGCTATGATATAAATAATAAAAGTGACGTCAATGTATTCAGGTATGCCCGTCGACTTTTGATTAGAATAATATCGTAAAACATTAATATATAATATACTAGGGGCATAATAAGTTCCAATGCACGTCATTAACGCGACGTCATCCATATCACCAAACGACGTCATAAATATGCAATGTGACCACACAGATAAATTAAAAGTATTTTATATTAGTACATAATTATAACATAATACTTAATAATTAAAGTAAATTTGAATGGATATCGCAACACACTGTTTTTTTAATACAAACGCTCGTTTTATCAAAGTTAGAAATGTAAAAGAAATAGTTATTTACTTAATTATTATATTTTCCCTATCGCAGTACTTTTACGTTGCTATTATTGGCTATATTTGGTGAAATAAATCGTTGTCGGTTGCCCTTGATCCGGCCATTTTATATGTTGGTAGCTTGTAGACTGCATAAGTTGCATTTGTATGTTAGGTTAGGTTTGATAGCGAGTTTATGTGTGTGTATACGGCAACGGCATAAAACCTGACGTCACGAGTTATTAATGACGTCCATTGGAACTTAGCGCGCCTCTAGTATACTCCCTCTGTCCCAAATTATGGTATACATTTCTCTGAAATTTATGGATTAAGGAAAGTTTCGGGAATTAACGAGTTACCCTCCATTTAATATAATCTATATGCAGTGTTTCTAATAAAGTAGAAAGCGACTATGTTTAAGAATAATTCAGTTGTTGCGCATGCATCAGTTGAGAAATGTCAATTTGTCTGAGAATCACAAGATACCCGTTGTGTCAAAACTATAGGAGATATTTGTCACGAAATGTACAAAAGAGACGTAAACGCGAAGCAACTAACTAACTCTAAAAAATAAGTAATTTCACTGTCATCACCTAATAGTATTACTGGCACCAACGGGCCAAATTTGCAATGATAAGTAATGTAAATTTTAGTTTACTGGTTTTCTAAGGCATTTTTAAAATTTAATAAAATTTTTAAGACAAGAGAGAAAAATACCTTAAAATTACCTGTGTTGAGATAATTTTACGTGTAATTTGCAATGATGATTTGCAATGCACTGCACGTATACGTGATTGGAGTGGTTAGTTTGGGATACTTATTGGCGTAGTAATGCTGAATATAGGGTAACAAATTTTTGTGGACTAGGAAAGTGACGACGTCTATACTATTATGGCGCCACTGAAAAAGTTTCCAAACAAAACAATGACACGTGTTAAAACTAACCTATTCCTGTCAATTCCTCGTGTTTACGTTGTATACTGTGCTGTTTTGCGACCGTAAGCAGCAATATGTTGTTGGTTAAGTAAAACTATGAAATTCATTACAATTATTATTGGAATCTCTATTCATTTGCTTAACTTTAAAATATATCTAGGATGGATCGCAGTAAATATACCTAAAGGATTACATTAATGAAACGACGTTTCAGTTAAACTTGCATCGTGAAGATCTGGATGTACAGAAGACTTTGTGTTGATGAAGCATATACATTTTGTGTGAATGTATACAGCTAAGGGCTTAGAGAGGGAATAGGATAATGCTTAATCCAACATATTATAGCTAACAGTGTTTACAGTGATATATGTATACTTAATTGGAGCTAGCGTTCGTAATTTTTATAGCAATGCAATAGGACTGTTTGAAGTATTTAATCGGACTAATTTGCTTATGGATATACATTCAATGAATTATTGAGTAATGAACCACTTTCGCACTATGCTAATAAAGAAAATAAATCGTTTTATCAGTTCAAGTCGGCTCCCTGACAATGTTCAAACATATTTACTTTTATTGTGAGCTCTCGTACAGAATCTAGGCAAAATAGTAGATATAATTTACTTAACTAGGAAAGCATTTATTTATTTTAAAGACCTTACACTAGAAAACCTGTTTGAAGAAGTTATATTAAGGGGTAAATATTTTAAGTTTATCAGCCTTAGTTATGATGAAAGATACTGAAATATAAGAGTATTGAGATGTTAATAAATAAAACATCAATATCCTTTATTTACTAGATACTACTGTTGGATAGCCATAAGATGTTCGTGAATTAAGTGTTGGGTTTTGATATAGCGTTCAAACTTATATTTGAGGCACATTTTGACTATTCACCACTGTGAATGTTGAAAGATTCCCAATCGTTCCTTTTTTGCAGTTGTATACATATCGTTGTCAATTTTAATAAAACTCGTTTTTTCGTAGCATCGCAAAAACTTCCTGCATCCCAATTAGTACTTGGAGGAGGTAGCACTGATTTAGCTTTATTGAATTCAGGTTAATCAATATAAGTAGTTCGAATTTCTTTACCAGTAGTATTTTTGTAGCTCATGAAAATAGACTGCCTTTATTATTCTAAGGAATTTATATTTGTTAGCATAAATTTAACTAGTAAAATTACATGTTCATTAAATTTACGTCTGAAAATTACATGTGCATTATTTTTTACCCATGAAAATTACGTACACATTAAATACAATAAGTAAGTTTGCTGAGCACCATTAATTTTCCATGACAAATAGTTGATATCCATCGATTTTACATGTCATCCTGCTAGGTCTTTTTTTAGAGTGTATGAACAGCGTACTGGAATTTTACAGTTCTTATTACAACACATTGAAGCGCGGTGTTATTGGTCAAGTTGCAGGGAAGTTTGATGTTTCCCGACTAACTGTTGCGCGTATTTGGAATAGGGCAAAGGGACAATACCGCAAAGGAAATATTTGTGTCAATGTGGCTTCTAGATAAAGGAATTGTGGCTAAAAACGCAAGAATTACTCGGAGAATTTGGAAAAATCAAGGAAACTCCACTTAATCGCCGTGGCACAATTCGGAGTTTGTCGTCTGCAATTAACATTCCAAAATCTACCGTTTTTCGCATTTTCAAAGAAGGACGACACTTTAAAAGAATATCCTCAACTATGAAGCCACAACTAACGGACTGTAACAAAAGAACGAGACTAGAGTTCTGTTCATCCAAGATTAAATCAGATCGATGTTTTGAGTATATGCACGACTACGTACATACAGACGGAAAATAGTTTTATTTATCGTAAGTTAAAAAGTCATACTACATCATGCTGGACGAAGCAGAACCAAAAAAGTACTGTAAAAGCAAACGGTTCACAATTACAGTTATGTTTGTAGCTGCAATGGCCAGACCACGCTATGACAGTGTCAGAAAACAATATTTCAAAGCAAAATAGAACGCTGGCCTTTTGTTTATAAAAAGAACCTGGAAAAAGAAACCGGCAAGAGGAAGAATGGTGACTGAAAAGATCGAGTCTATTAATGCAGCAGAATGCAAAAAGATGATAATCGATAAAATTTTACCAGCCATTGAATCCAAATTTCCAAAAGCGCATAAATCCAAGACAAATTACGTTCAACAATATAATGCACAACCGCATTTTTGTGACAACGGTGCAGAATTACTGATCTAAGGATCAAAAAATGGATGGTGTATTAAATTCAAATCACAGCCACCGAATAGCCCGGATTTGAATATTTTAGACCTTGGCCTCTTCAATGCTATTCAGTCTTTGCAGCACCAAACATTGCCAAAAACTATGGATAAATTAATAGATTGTGTTAAAAGTGTCTTCAACGCATTAACTAATAAAAAATTAGATAACGTATTCTTGACACTACAAAAGTGCATGGAGTCAACCATGATGGCTTCAGGAGGCAAAGAGTGCAACAATGAATAAAGAAAAGCTTCGCTGCGAAGAACGTTTACCTGTTTCTATTATGTGCAACCAAACTGCCATTAAAGTTTGATATAAAGTTACAGATTGAATTACTAATTTTATAAATACAATAAAACAGTTTTCAAAGTTTTGTATACCATAGTTTGGAACAAATCGCAAAGAGAAATGTGTACCGTAATTTAGAACAAAGAGTTAGATAGATGCAGAGACAGAACAGAGAGATAGAGGAAGTAATATCTATTATCCAACGGTCAAACCATTTACAGGATAATTACAATTACATACATACTTTCTATGGTACAAAGAATTAATAAAAAGAAACGAAATCAAAAGAACGTAACTGGTTAATGGAGTTATGAAAAACAACGTAAATCAGCACATGTCACTGTGCTGTTTGTGATTGTAGTTAAGTTAGGACCTCAGTAGTTCATTCAGGTATTTACTCTGTGCTAACATGCAGCCTATTTCTACTTATCTAAGCCGCTGACCATCCTTAAGTGCACCCGTAGTTTATTACCCACTTTCTTGACCAATTGCGCTAAATATAAAATCTTTAAAGTAAATCCAACAGCATTGTTTTCGCGTTTTTGATATCCTATTTCTTTAGAGCTATTAAATTTTAATCAACTATCACCTTTAGCGTATAGATTTAAACTGCCTCCGGCTTATCTAACATTTCCACCAATTTCCCAGCGATCGACAATCTCGTCTTTACACTTCCCTTAACAATAACGATTCAACTCCATCAAATAGATACCAAAATCAATAGCAACTGATCACAAAACAACGGGGACGAAACCCCCGTAGATAACTCCGGGCGCGCTCAATCAATATCAAGGGCACAGTATAAATTCCTGACCGCAATACGCCCTCCCAAATATGCAACCTACTTTCTCGTTACCGAAATTCATTTTTAAATTATGTCCTTGCCCATTTAGAGACACGTGGTTCCAGGAGTTGCTCGTGCGAATTCCTTACGACGGAGCTAGTATCGATTTTCATTTTCACTTGGCGAATATGAAAATGGTGGAAAGGAAGAAGGAAGAAAAAAATTGGGAAAGCCACTTTCATGTCTGTATTCCTTATTTTTTCTTGCGGGGGCCACAAAGTATGCGTTTTTAGCGTCCTATATGTAGGAGATCGAATTGTGGCTAGCATTGAACGAAGTGGGTGCTGTCTCGGTTGTGTAGTTCTCTGATGACCCTTCAGATACGGACCGAGATGGAATATTAAAACATAGTAGGGTTTTCTCCGTTCGATACTTTCCGGATAAGAGTAGTTTAACTTAGGACGAATCTGTCGTATACTGGAGGGGAGAGGATATCGTGTATCATCTGTATTTTGTGTCAGATTAACTAGGAGTTCTTCAAATCTACGTCAGTGACTTATGACATTGTAGTTGTTTGTCGAAGTTTTCACGAAATTCATTCTAAGTCCCTAATTTTCCTTTTTATCTCTATAAAAGTACATTGACACTTGAATTAAATATACATATTGTAATGGAATTTTTAGCAGGACTTCTGTTCTGCTTAAGAATATGTCTGAATTTATCTTCTTGGTAATTTCCGTAATTTATTTATTGTCTCATTTTCCCTTAACTAAATTTGATTTCAAGGGGCAGGCATTATTGGATTTGCTATGATTTTATTAATATTACGCTAAGTGGCTAGACTTCTACAAATACTAGTTTCTCAAAGACCATCAAAATTATACAAACATTACGCTATTCCATGACGAAAAGTTGCTTCCTTTTTATAAAAATATTTATTCAATACTGCAAGCTGAAGGAATTTTAATATCTACTATGTAAGCATTTATCGATGTGTATTTTTTATATAAATAATTATAAATTGAAGCTTATAAATTCTTACTTAAACAAAGTTACGTATTTCCCAGTTGGACGCCAATGATTGGGAACCTTATTCACGAAATGTAACGTATACCGAAATGGTTATTATTATTTTCTTACTTTACATTACTTATTTTACTTTGTTTGAATTATTACGAAGCTGCGAAGGTCCCGTCTCTGATACGCCAATAAAATGGATAGTTTTGCTTGTAACCTTTCTAAAAAGCATTTTAAAAGACACCTAATACGTGAAACATTCTCGACCGAAGAGTAAAAGAAAAATTTTTGGCATGAAATACCTTTTGTTTTCCAATCTAATCTCCTGAAACTTTAATACATTTATTCCAACGTTTTGCCAATAATTCAACACCATTATTAAAGTGTGATTCCGGAGGGTCTTCAGAATATCCATCCACGGCTGCAGCAGCTTCATTATTTGATATAAAATGCTTTGTTCAGGAAGCAGATAAGTTTCAAAAGGAGCCAAATCTAGTGAAAACGCTGGACGTTCAAGCTATCTCAAGCACTTTAATTGATTGAATTTTGCAATAATCAGAAGACTTGTTTGAACAGATGTATGATGAAAAAGATTCCTTTCTGATTTAAAGCAAGTCTTTTCTCACGAATGTTTACATCGAGCTGCTTCAAAAGGTTACAATAATATTCGGAGTTGTTTTACCTGTCTGAAGATAATCGATCAAAAAATTATTGCCATGGGCTTTCCTATTGATGAAACCGTCTTTAGCACTTTTCAATCCATTGCTTGGACTGTTGTTTTTGCTCTGATATATAGCAGTGGATCCAAGCTTCATCAACAGTTATGAAACGATACTTGAAATCTATTTTATTTTGCTTAAAATGCTTCAAAAATACGCATTCAAATACATTTTTGGTTAATTGTTAGGAAATGCAGTACCCATCTTGCACAAAGGTTTATCATATGTAATTCTTCATGTAAAATATTTCCTGTTTGTTCTTTTGAAATGACTTTGGCCTCAACTATTTCATGCACCTTCAATCGTCGATCATCACAGCACCACAACATGGACTTGTTGAATGGTATGTTGTATTGTAGCAATTTTTAGACAACCTTCGCATAGATCATCTACGAGGCTTGTACATCTAGATTCACAAAGAGCAGCCCATTTCTTCACATTTGAAAGTGAAAGAGATTTCTGATCAATTTTCTTTGGTGTTATACTATCCAAAACAAAGAATTTTATCACTCCACGACATTCAATTTTTCCCCATTTCAACAAAATCAGTGACACTTCAATACCAAACTGCTACTACACTCTAAAAAATAGTAATTTTACTATCATTGCCCAGTAGTATTATTGGCACCAATACACCAAATTAATCCAAATTCTCAAAGACCTATACACTTTTTCAAACGGTGCTCCAGTCTCTGTAGTAGGATGTTTCGAGATCTGCAAAATTGTCATTTGTAGCGGCGATGGCCTTATTTGAGGCAAATTTCTTTCCTCCCAGTAGTTTTTTCAGGTTTGGGAATAAACAACAACTATTGACAGTAGACGTCTGAAATTTTGACAGTTGCCATAAAAAAAGGTAGCACTGCCGACCATTGAATGCACTTCAACCTTCGTGCGCCATCTCTTGCCGATTCCGGAAACATTTCAGATCGCCCTCGTAAGTACGGAATATAGGTGCGAGTAGTATATTTTGAAATGTTGTTGTTTTTATATTTATTACGTTTTTAGTTTTAGTTTTATGGTAGAATCTCGATTGCTCAGGCCCCGGAAACGTACCAAGCTAACGCAATCCGAAAATTGTTTTAATAAAGAGCATCATTAGAAGATGTGAAGGGTAAATCACTTATAAATATACATATATATGTATATATGTATGGAATAGTTTTCCCAGGTTTCTGGCCGCGTGTGCTGTTGGTGCCGAAAGGGACCGTTTCGACTAGGTCGACGTTTCGAAGAGATCTTACTCATCTTCTTCTGGACGCTCTCGTTCGGCTAACGATCGCTTACTTACTAAATACTACTATTGGATAACCACAAGATGTTCATGAATTAAGTACGGGATGTTGATACAGTGTTGAAACTTATATCTGGGACACATCTTGACTATCCACCAGTATGAATGTTGAAAGATTCCCAATCTTTCCTTTTTTGCAGTTATATACATATCGTTGTCAATTTTAATAACATCACAAAAACTTCATTCAAACGGATCCCAATTAGTACTTGAAGGAGATAGCACTAATGTAGCTTTATTAGATTCGGGTGAATTATAGGAACCAGCGGAGATTTGCAAACTATGACCCAATACTAATAGTGCGAATTTCTTTACCATCCTATGAAAATAGACTTGGAAATTCCCTCTTGCCGGGATTATTCTTAGGAATTTATATTTGTTAGTCTAGGTTTAAGTTGTAAAAATACATACTTAGTTAATGTTCTTTCTGAAAATTACATGCTCATTAAATTTATGCCTGAAAATTATACGTGTATTATTTTTTACCCATGAAAATTAGATACGCATTACATATTACAGTAAATTTGCTGAGCACCGTTAATTTTACATGACAGATCGTTGGTAACAAAGTTGCCACCGATTTTTACATGTAATTTTACTAGATCTTGTTCTAGAGTGTATGAACAGCGTACTGGAATTTTACGATTCTTGTTACAACATATTGGAGCGCGGTGTTATTGATCTATCTGCAGAGAAGTTTGATGTTTCCCGACTAACTGTTACGCGTACTTGAAATAGGACGAAGGAACAGTACAACGAAGAAATATTTGCGTCAATGTGGTTTCCAGAAAATGGAATTGTGGCCGAAAGCGCAGGAATTATTCGGAGAATTTGGATAAAATCAAAGAAACTGCACAATTCGTAGTTTGTCGTCTGCAACTAACATTAGACGGATTGAAATAAAATTTTACGTATACTTATATAGGGGATGGAATTTTTCAGCGCAATTACAGTTTCCACAGTTTCTAATAACATTGAGAACTTTTCAAACTATCTACGTAGTTAATATCAATAAAACACATAATTTGGCCACTGTAATAACAAATAGTCTATATAGTGCCCCTAGGATCCTATTATAGCATCATTACACTTTATATTAGTTTACAAATCCATTAATCCCCCGCATTTAACGCTAAATTTCGAACTTTAGACCTAACTCAACCCCTAACAAGCGCCAGACCTTCCCATTTACCTATGCCGTGTAATTTTAACCTAAACACGACGTCGAATACCCTCTACCCCTTTATATCCCGATACTCCTCTTGCCTAATACCCGTACTTACTTTTCAATAAGTCGACATCCCGTTCGATACGTCTGCCAAGCGATTATAGATCGCTGCCTCTATTACACAATATCCCGTCTATACACGGAGCGTTGAAAGGCGATAATTAACAAACCAGGGGGGTTTATTGCGAGCTTCGTAGGTTGAGCCGTACGACATGGCGGGCCACATCGTCGAGGTCGAACATACAAACGCAGCCCGCTTTTGAACCGAAGAAGGCGATGAAAGAGGACGTTTAATGTCGCGAACGCTTACGTAGATGTTCGTACGAAGCTTTGAGGTTGAAATGCAGCTGAATAGAGTACTTGGACGCGAGATACGGTACGCAATTTCGAATCGACGCGATCCGACGGCCCGGAATGACATACGACCCGCTTATGCGTGCGGATAGTCGAGTTGATGTCTCGTTAATGGGATTTTGCATAATGCAACTTGAGAGGTGAATGCTTGGAGAAGCGATTAAATGCCGGGAGATGAGTAATGCAAATCTTAAGACTGCTAAATTGCACTATTTTGCATGTATTTTCTCTAAAATCATTTACTGCATATTTACGATGTATTATTTTCATCAGACAGCTGAATGTCGAACTTTTCCGATGGTTTAGCACCTCTTATAATTATCTTATCTACGAAAACAATTCAAGTATCTAATTTAGCGCAACTAATTGCTTTAAGAGTTAATTTTGTTAAGTAGTGAATATCCGGCACTGTATTGCCTACAAATTACCTATAAAAATGACCGACAAGGACGCAAGTAGAAAAAAGGTCTTGTTCAACAAAGAAAGAAAGAAGTTCAGGAAAGGTTTACAAAAGGAGATGGGTCTTCTTGTGGACATACTTAACGCGAACTTTGAAAATACCAATTACGCCAATATAAGTACAAATTTTCGAAGATTATGAGCTATACGCGGTTGTATTTTACATCATTAATATTATTGCTGTTCAAAAGTATGCAGAGGGAACGAAAAACGTTTCCACTGTACAGAAGTAACTTCAAAAGGTTTTCTTCGAAATGGATACGTTTCTGGGGGAACCGAGGACGCCGAGGAAGCCTCTAACAAAAGCGTCATGGAATTTGGACATTTTAAACCGACTCTTGTCAACATCCGGTAATCTACTTACTAACATGAAGAAAACTCCAAAAATGAAAATTAAAACTTTTCCAAAGATGCATTGGATTAACTATTGTCTGAGGAACTCAGAACTGAACTCGTTGCTCCACCTGAGGCAGCCAGTTTCGGTTTTCAACACTCCAATAATATATTTTATGTCATTAACAGCTCCATGCAATGGTTTGTAAAACTTGCTTCTTCAGAAAGCAATACCCGACGAAAGAAATTATGATTCACTTGTGTTTGTTACCGTGCGCACTGACAAAATGTTAAGCGATTTTCGAAATCAACACCATGAAGATCTTGCTGCAAAGATTCGTGGTAAGGACGATATTTATTGTACTTTAAAATTGTCCAGAAACTGCTTTGGGGCAATCCGGAATCGCGAGCTATATCTCGTGTACTGACATGGGAATTATAAACAATTGACAATACGGAAAAATGGAGTGCGTGATCGCGGCTTGTCTGGAAAACGCTGAGCATAAGGGTTGACAGCATTATCAAGATTCCTGCCTTCATAAATAAGAACAATTTCAATTTTTTCTTAAGATTAACACGTCCAGTTTAGTATAAACACTAAAATGGAAACCAATTACGTAAGCAGTAAGGAAGAAGAAGAATTTTTTCTATTTCTTTATATTGCATTAATATAGATTGAAGTAAAACAACTGTTATTATTGTTTATTACCTTATTTACCTTCAACAACTTTGAATTAACCTAAAACACCAAATGACTTTAACACAATCACTATAGATTCCATTGTACTTTAGAAATTATTTTGGCCATCTCTTGATTACCCCACCGCGCGCCTCCAGTTCCTAATCCCCACGCCTCTAGTTTCAAATCTCCAATCATAAGTCCCAATACTATTGAACTAAAGAACTCTACACTTCTTTAACAATAGCTTTAAAAACTCTTTCGTCCATCTTTATCATTCACTTACCGTCAGAATCTGTTAGCAAAAGACTAATTCCCTTCTTAGCTTATTAATTTTAGGGAAGCTGCAAGTTTCGATTCTTTTTAGAAATGTAAGTACTTCTCCCTAATACCTCTTCTTCTGTACATAACGATTACCTAACTTTAGAAGATAAAGTACCATTTTACAAACAACACCTAAAAGTCCAAAATAGCTTAGATTTTGGTACGAACTATTTAAAACGTCTACAATTGTCGCCACAGCGTAACCTCTATCGAATTTCGAAAAATTTCAGATTTCCTGTTAGAGAGACATGCCTGATACTAACAACACCAAGAAAATTTAACCATAGCTGAGGATAAACTAAGAACTTTAAGTTTCATTTTGGTTTCTATTAGTTAATCTCCAAAGTTAATCCCCAAAGAATTAAGAAAATTTCAAAACACTTAATGTGGTGCAAGCGAATATTTAGCAAATACATTTTAATCCAAAGTTTAATGATTAAAATTCTTATCACGTATTTTCCCAATTATTGGATTGGACTTCGTACATAAACGTTTCCTAACTACAAACTATCACATTTACGTCATATTATAGAACCCCAAAGAACCATTTCTTACATAGATTATAAATCGTAACCTAGAACCGTTGAAAAAGAATGATAACGCCGCGGCAAAATTAACGGCCAAATCTTATATTACGTCCCTAGATGCTTTTTAGCGCAGTAGATAATTTCCACGGTGCATGCGCTAGAGAATAGAGATTTCCGTAGAATTTACTGCGATAGGTTAACGGTTGGCTGAACACTAACACAATGAGAAAACCTGGAGAAGCGCGGCTAATGCATATACGTACATGTACTCATGCATGTATGTGCATGCATATAGTTTGGAAGAGATATAAGGGGCAAGGCGCACTTACCACTACTAAATTCCACATTTTGGCTGCTTCCGCTACCGTGGTGCAGACGGTGCTGCATCCTGCCAGCAACATCAGCTTCTGCGGCTGGTTGTAGAGGAGGTTGTACATAACGCTGGCACCCAGGCCAGGTTCACACTGTAACAAAAATTAGTATTTTTTAACTTCGCGCAAACACCATCTAAGAGTTATAGTATTTGTAAATGGTCAATAATTCGTGTGTTTTTAGAAATACTCCGGCGATATTTATATCTTATTAAATATGCACTTTCAAATGTCTAAACACAAAATTTAATAAATGACTTCATTATTTGTCATAATATTATTGCTGCACAGAACTACTTTCTTCTAAATGCTGTGTAAACAAAGCCACCTCACTTGAGTCAACTTATAGGTCATAGGGGAACGCAGCAAAAGCAATTACCCAGAGAAGTATACACACAAATTCATGAAAGAAAGAATCTATTATCATCATTACAAATATACTACAAAGCTTTATAGAGATGTTATCAATAAAGAAATAACAAGCTATTTCCCTGTATAGCAGTAAACTCCACAGCTCACAAATGAATAATTTATTCAGAACGCAGCAACGCAAAAGCACATGGATTCATCGGTTATTGGGAATTATACAACCACACAGTGTTTACAGTCTTTGTGAAGCAACAAGATACGAGGGTAGATCTCCATGCTGTACCCCTAACCCCCTTACAGTAAAGCTACAGTGGCATTATATTTTTCATTTTTCGACATGGTTTCCCTCAACACTAACGCACTCGGCCCATCGGTGCTCCAACAACTTCCCGAAAAAATGTTTGTCATCACTTCATAATTACTCAAAAATTTTGTCCCACGTAAAATTCCTTTTAATTTGGGGAACAGCCTGTAATCACTAGGGGCCAGATCCGGCGAATATTCCATTAATTCAAAGCCTGCTTGGTACACAGCAGCCATAGCAACACCAGTATATGTCTGGGAGCATTATCCTGATGCCTTCCCTCGGCGTTTCTCTTTAATAGCGTCTGGCAATTTAAAAATCTATTCTGCCTAGTAGGCAGCTGTAATGCTCTATCCCTTTTACAAATAATCAGTCAGGATGATTCCTTGAGCATCCCAGAACACAGATAGCAAAATCTTTCTAGCAGATAGCACGATCTTAAATTGGGGTAGAAGGGGAGAACGGTGAACTACTCTCTACTTTGCGCTTTGGCTTCAGAATCATAGTGGCGCATCCATGATTCATGCATAGCCACAGACCGACTAAGAAAATTCTCTATGTTTGCTTGGTATTTTCCAAAAGACAAATCAATATCAGATTTCTTTTTTGAACAATGGTTAACATTCGGGGCACCCATCTTACACTCATTCTTTTCATATCTAATTCTTTAGTGAGTGTGTTGTGCACCACATGATATGATAGGCCACAATGTCTCTGATGCGTACTTGTCGGTTTTGCAGTACGATATCGTGTACCTCTCTAATGTTTTGTCTGTTGTTACCGTTATGGGAGGACCACCGGCATATTGGCTTGCACGGGATGTTCCGCATTTAAAATCTCGACAGAAATAGCTGTCATTATGTCTTCATGAATTTGAGTTGGCGTCATGCCCTTTTTCTAGAGGTATTTTATTACAGTACTTTGTTCTACAGGATCCATTCTTATGAACAATCACGACACACAATTCAAGAATTAACAACAGCACAACAATACTTTGAGATACAAACTTGATATTATGTGGATATGATCTACAAATATCTGTGAACTAAATGCAAGAACATTAATCAAACAACCAATTAGAAGTAAGTGAAAGACGGGGCATGAGAATCCGCTCTCGTACATCGCACATCCTTACATCTCTGTTCTCCCAGAAAAAAAAAATTAAAAATACACGAGAAACATGACATTCAAATAGTACATCAAAGCAGTCGATCTCCATAGACAAACAAACACACATCATTTACAAAGTTAATTTCGTTGTTTGCCATGGTGTATATATCGGACACACACAACAACATCTCAATAAAAGAATACAAGCACATATGTACATAAGTATAATCTCAATCAAAATAAGAACGAAGATTTTACTGCTCTAACGAAATATGCTACCACTATAGAACATAAATTTCATTTCCAAAATGTAAAAATATTGGAGAAGGAAACAAATTATAATGAATGAATCATTAAGGAAATGATCCACATAAAATCCGACACAAAAAGCATAAATGAGGTGCGCATAACAAATCGCAACTTTCTGCAAGCTGCAGAGCAAAGCATTTCAGTATGAGAAGTAAATCTCAGTTCAGCATCGTGAAGTATACCGACATCATTGAAGAAGCTAGGAGTTAAAGGTAGAGAGTTACCTACCATATAGATGAACGGAATTCTTTTTGGAGTATGAAATCAAACAACATTTAGCCACGTTGATCTTCAATCCATAGAGCACCAATCGACAAGACAATTTAAATTATGCTACAAGAAAGTATTACCCTGGACAGATGATAGAGACGCTTAGATTTTCACATCTACCTCGTAAACAAGCACGTGATAGTCAAGACGGCCCAGAAGGTCGTTAATAAAGGTCACGAAAAGCAAAGGACCTAATTTTGAGCCCTACGGAACGCTGGAAATAGAAATAAATTCGCCAATTCAAACAGAAGCCATTATAATAAGCGTAGCTCCATCTATTACTAACGTAAGAAGAATAAGTTGAAGAACTGTGCTCCTACCAACCACTAAGCTTTTACAAGAACACTTCATAGTCAATAGAATCGAAAACAGCAGACAAGTCCGTATAAATCATATCAACCTGTCCGGATCTATCTTTGTAGATATTCAGCAATTAATTGTGTAATGGAAACAGGATTATCGACCATCGATCTACCAGGAAGATCTTTGCAAAAAGTCGATAGAATTACAATGGGCCTCCAATTCCCAACATCTGAATCGTCGTCTTGAAGATTGGAATGAATTTGGCCCGCATCCATAGCTCATTAAAGTTTACTAATTGTATAGAGAGGTGTATTGTGACAGGCAGCGATTTACTAAGAACAAATCTAGCAACGTGCACCAAACCACCACAATCATCGTCCTCTGTAAAGTTTCATATAAATGTAATCATAATTTTTATTATGTAACGAAACCAGTAGATTTTAGAGACATTCTCGGCAGCTCTTGTAAATTCTATTTTGCGATATTTTTTAAGAATATTTCAATCTATCATTTATGAAACTTAATCAAAAAAAATATAAAGTACAGTTTGAAAATAACAATGTAGGCAAGGGGATGTAAACGTTGAAAAATGAAACAACGTAAAATATCGCCCCAATCT
The DNA here is from genome assembly GCA_023509865.1 of Trypoxylus dichotomus. NCBI lineage: Eukaryota > Metazoa > Arthropoda > Insecta > Coleoptera > Scarabaeidae > Trypoxylus > Trypoxylus dichotomus. The sequence continues at coordinate 30,628,371 of CM042081.1, forward strand.
GACTGGATTTTATCGTAGCTCTCTATTTCCATTAGTTACTCATTAAATACATGGGAAAATAAATGTTCATACAACACTCTATACAGTGAGGTCATGCGTTAAACTTACTAATAGCTTTTCTACTATCTCCTGTTTAAGTCCTAAAGGGAATGTAGAGAGACCCGAAATGCCTGCGGGGATTTGTTAAGGAAGCAGGCATATATTTCGGCAACATCAAAATCCTTCCAACCCTATCTAATACTGTCACGAAGTTTAATTGTATTCAAAGATATAATATGAATATATGGTTGCAACGTGAATAATATGCTTAGTGAGAAATGTACAGATGTGTAGAGAACATGTTTGATTAATAAATATTATCATCTTTAACGGCTTAAGATCACCGAGAAAAACATTTGACGAACGCAAGAGATAATAATTTTTTCGATGCACTTTTATGCTAGAATTCTCCTAAACAGATTGTATAAAATCACGATAGAGTGTATACCCGAAGACATCTTAAAAATTAATTTACTTGAAATCACTTTTTAAATGATAATAAATAATAATAATACGAGGGTCATTCGGAAAGTAAAGAACGTTTTGTTTTGACATGTCATCGCGTCTTTAATTAATTCATTGCTACATATATAATTATTCAAAAAAAAGAAACTTCTCCGATCCAATTACTATAGTTTCTGGTTATGCCGTGATATCATAAATAATTAATCATACGTCTAAAGTTAAGCCATATTACGCACAATCGTAACACAACCTTAACTTTTGAAGATTATTTTGACAGTGTTATCGTAACATAAGTCATTTGGTTTAAAGATACAAAAGAAAAATTGTCCATTATTTTCTATTCACACGTTTATACGCCTCCTTATATTTTGCGCGCGTTATTAATGCACATTCCTCAATAATTGTTTGCTGCAGATCTTGCAAATTAACAACAGGAATTTCTTTAGGCGAGAAATCTCGAAAAAGTCCATAACTGTCAAACAGGGTGGTCATGGTGGAAATTCAACTCGGTATGTAAGCTTATAATCTGATCGTTAAAAAATTCACCCAGAAAAGCAATATCATCTTGTGTTGCGTGCGCCATATTGTAATTCACTTTCGTGCATTAATTGTAAAATTAAAAAGGTAGGTCCAACAATTCGGTGGCAAGAAACTGTTAGCTAAACACCAAGCTTCGCAGTATATAGACACGATTCAACAAAAACATGAGGATTTTTACTATTTCAGATACGAGTATTTTAGGAGTTGATGCACCCCGATAGATGAAATCACATTTCATCAGAGAAAAATGTCAAATTTAGCAGGTCATCATCTTGCATTAAATTATTTGCAAACCACTGGCGGTAAGCAAGGCGTCTAGGATAGCTTACCGGCAAAATAGCCAATACAATTAGAAAGGCAATTGTAAAAATTCGTCGGAACTACAACTAAGTCTGTGGAGTGCTTTCTAAAATCATCTAAGCATGTACGCCAGTTCGAAAATAGGTTCAATCACGTATGTTTTTTGCACCGTATTGTAAACCATATTTCAGTTTATTCAAAGTCAATGTTCAAACTTGTTTTCAGCAGTTCTAATACATTAATTGACGATAGTCAATGTCGCTGTCGAAATAACTTTTAAAACCGTTAAGTTATAATATCTGACTTAAGTTCAGACATATATTCTCTACTTCGATGTCATCTTCGTGCTAGAAACTTTATGATGCCTCGGTATGTGACATTGGCGATTTAAATAATACACTAATTCTTGCTCTCGAAACTTTATGAGTAAGTTACAGACAGGTATGTAAAAATCTATTTATTTCAACAAATCACCACTGCCAACCTTGTTACGCAACAAATTCAACAAGAAACGTGCAATTGATTCCTTCTACCAGATAAAACTTCAAGGTTATGTAAAGATACTATAAATTACTTTTAACTAATGAAAAGTATAATGTTTTTACTCTAGCAGTATTATAGAAGTTACGATAGCACCGAATTACAAATCCTTCTACTTTAGAAGCATAAAAGCCCATGGTATTTATGTGTTCAGCAAATGATAGATGACTGTTAAACAGAATACAAAATTCCTTACCGCTCATGTTCTGGTAACATCTTGATATCCAATTACATAATCGTAGTGGATAAAGCTGTAGACTTTGTTATATGATATAACCTGACACCTTTCAATATATAAAGATATTTTGTTTTGCTTGCACCTATCATTAATCTGTAGTAGTTGACACTGCCGAGATATATAAATGACGATTGCAAGGACTGTGTGGATGTACAATTCACAGGTATAGCAGTAAACTCCACTCACACAAATTAATTAATTATGCGGAACCGTGTTACCGACTCTTAGTCGGTAACACGGTTGACAATGGGAGCCCACGTGCTCTCGAAACGCTGCGTTCTGCATAATTAATTAATTTGTGTGAGTGGAGTTTACTGCTATACCTGTGAACCGAGATATATAGTTATCGTTCAAATTAATTAATCTGTATATTTTTAGATTATCTACATACGTAAGGGAATTGCTGCAAATATACTTTAAAAAGCAAAGCGACCAGGTTAGATCCTTGAAGGACACCAGACGGTACTGAAAATGTACCTGAGGAATATCCATTGTAAGAAAAATTTATCCGCTCTGTGAAATATGATATTATTAACTCCAAAAATGGTGGACATAATCCAACACATTCCATCTTATGTAGCTAACAATAGCTCATTATCTATGGAATCAAATGCCTTTGAGATGCCTGTGTACACCACATCAGTTTGTTTCTGTTTATCCATCGTTGGTAAAAGATAGTGAACTATACATGCTAAGTTTGTTATAGTAGATCGACCGATAATGTACCCATGTTGATGTATAGACGAAAGTAGTTGTATATTTCTATAAATTCTGTGTATATGCGCTTTATCAATATTACCCACTATACTTATGGTTCTATGATTCTCAATGTTGAATGTAACCCCTTTCTCAAAATCTGGGATTATCTTATCTCAGGGTTCAAAAATGTTGCGCAGTGAGTTCTTTGATCAGTGATTTTGCTTTTGAAATGGAATTTAGAAAACGTTAATGAAATTAACTGAACTGAATGAAAAGTAGATTAGATTGAAATAAAGAAATTAACAATATATTGACAAATTTGGAATATATCACTTACATCGGAAATGTGTTCGACAAAATACCTATCGAAATCCCTAGCTAGCTAATAAAATCTGTATTTTCAAATTTGAAATAATAGATTACGTTATTAAGGATGAAGTCCTTTACTTTCTTTACTCACACAAGCACTTTGCTTTTGTAGGACGGTGTAACTCCCTATCTTCGCTCTGACGACGGAAGGCCCACGGTTACGCCGACGTTGCTCTACTGAATCAACGGTGTTTCACTCAATATTAGGTTATTTAAATGTGGTGACAAGTTCACTACAACTTTATAAAACTTTTTAAGGTACTTTCCTCACAATAATATGCAAAATTCGCTAAATACGGAGCTCACAAACTCTGTTGATGTTCAGATTTGTAATTGCCCCGCGTGTCGATTGTCGATCACGCTCGTAAACCGCCACTAGATCCGCATGTTAGGCGACAAATGACTGCGGTAATGTCATCATGGCAACGAAAACATCTCCTATGTATTTCCAAAGATAGAGATGTAGGCCTTGGATGTGATCTTCGCTAATTGCGGTGTGGACATGCGTGTATGGGAAATATATTTGTATAAAATTTTACATTAATTATATTTACTTTTGTGATATAGACTTTTGATAGTATGATTTCATTATTCTCGTCTCCTGTTGTTTAAGGAACTCTTTTTTTAACAAGAAAGAGAATTTTCTACATAATAAGGACGAAAAAGAATTTTAGGAAATTGTAAAAAATAAAATATATCGCAAAAAGACTGTAAATTGCCATACGTTAGGATATTTAGTGATTAACTATAATGTTAAAGATCAATCCGATGTCAGAGGGAGTCCAACCTTGCATTCTCCCTAACGATACCATTAAACTGAAAAAAACTACAATTACGGTAAATGAGCAAAATTAAAGGTGAGTCTAGCAAAATTCAAATAAAAACTGGGGATGTTCTTGAGGAAAGCAGGGGCCTCAAAAATCCCATTACACTTAGTTGTCTTCCAATTATATGCAAATGTAAATGTTCTTAGAATTAAGTTAAATAAAAGAGTTAGGAAAAACATTAGCGCAATTGTTCACTATCATAACCGGAATAAAATATTTTCCTGAAGTAATCTCCTCCTTCAAACGAGAGAAATTAGCAATAACTTTCTGCTCTTCCATGGAACTAATGTCAAACGAAGGATTATGGGCAAAAAGAGAAGAAACTGCAGTACTATTAAAGGTAAACATTCTAGAAAACTCTCAAGCAAAATGAGTTAACAGTTGTAAATTCTCCAAAAAAAATCAATAATTTAACTGACATCTCTCATTCACCCTGGCAAGGTTATAATATGCGTATCTCTTTCACGAGAATCGTTTTTATCGATTCAATTCGAATATAACATTACACCTTCCTATCTTTCTGGAGACCTATTTCGTTTTGCTTGAGACACACGAGCAAAAAAACGCCTTGCCTTTGTTTTATTTCGTCATCTTTCAACAGCATGAAATTTTCCCCTAGAACGATGCCATCGATAAAAGAAAATATAACTCGTATCCTCACTCTCTTTTAAACGAAGGGTATACTCTTAGGAGACACGAAAAAGAATGATTTATAAACCGATTCGACTGAATATGTGTTCGAAGGGAATAGAGATGGCTGCTAAATTTGTAGCACAACCTCAAAAGGTTTCTCTTGGAAGAACACTTCCTTCTTTTGTGTCAATTTCCTCATCTACGGACTATATGGAAAACGAATACAAATTGCTAACGTTGAACTTAGCTATTACATATGTCTAGAAGATGCGTTCAATTCTTGCAAAATCAAATGGATAATTTTTTCCGTTTTGTGGAAATGGAATGAGAAATGGTTAGGCAAAGACTAGTAAAAATTTAGCTAACAAGAGACGATTCTGATCCCGCAAATTCAAAATGTTATTAAACTTTGAGAACATTTAGATCACGTATATGCAGGTATGTACTACGTATGTACGTAAGCACATTGAGTGGGTGAGTGGGTATTTTAATTTTTTGTTTCCATTTTGCCTATGTGCATAACTAGCTAAGGTAAGAGGTAGAGAACAAGTTTTAAGACAAAAATTGTTTGTTTGAATTAGTTTTATTAAGCAGACAAGAAAAAATAGATGTACCAATACAACATTTTTACATACACTACCGGTCATAAGTGTTTACCCACCTTTAAAATATTAAAATTAAAATACAAACCATTGTTCCGTACCTATACAAAGCACTGTAACAGTTATAAAAAAAATCAATCTGCTAACAAAGATAATCATAAACTAATTTAAATTTACGATTCGTCAATGTGTCCACCTTTCGCTTCTATTACTGCCGCATGCAATCTTGGCAATCTCTCTGGTAGCTTTGCCAGTGTTAGCGGCTCTATTTTCCTCCACGTATCATGTAGTTGCGCTCAAAGTGCTGTTGCCGAATTTCGAACAGATTTTCAAACCTGTCGTTCGAGTCTCTCCCACAGAAAGTTGATCGAATTGAGATCTGGCCTTTACAGCGACCACTTCATAACAACAATTTTCTCTCTGTCCTCCAGTTGTTCCAAATACTCACGGCATTAAATTTTCACTAATTAATCGTGTTCCAGATAAGATTACACTCCTCTCCAGAATCTCCCTATAGCTTTCTTTTCTAAGAATACAATCCATTTTGACCAAATCCCCTGCAGAGGTATTGCCAAAACAACTCCAAATCATGACTAATCCTCCTCCTTGTTTTACTGTTGGCGTAATACAGGATTCAAATGCTCGTTTTCCTCTTCCGATCTACAGACAAATGTTCTTCTCTTTGAACCAAAGGTCCACCAACGTCCAGTCTTTGTGTCCTCTCGCCCATGCTAACCGTTTAGTTCTCTTAGCTTTGTGTAATAACGATTTCCGAATAAGAATTTTTCCGTATATAAACTAGCTTGGCACAAACACCTTTTTATCGTGGTGATGCTAATTGGTTTTTGGTGCGAGATATTTCCTTCGGCAGTAATTTCTGACGCTGTTTTCTGCCTACTTCATTTGTGCATGACTACAATTGCGCGATCTTCTGCTGGTGTTGCTATTTCTGGCTGTTCGGGTCGCTATTTATTGGATACACCGCCACTTCTTTGATACTTTTTAACATTATAATCTACGGCCCTATGTTTGAAATTCAGTAATTTATCAATTTCTCGGTTACTTTAACCGATGTTGCGATATGCCACTATTTAAGCATGCATTTCCGTAGATAACCCTTTCCTTGTTGACATTACTTTAACGTTACTCGCTGTTTCACAACACTTTGTACAAATTCTTCGATATTCACTGGTTGAAGTACGAAAGGTAAACGCAAACTAAACTTTCCATTATATTAAAATGCCCGTGTCATCTATTTTCATAAAAATTTCTGAAAGACTGCTCTTTATCTACCTAAACATCCCTGATCCGCCAAAAGGTTCGATATGTTAATGCCAGTTGGGTCCATCAACAACCTCCTGCAAACCACCTCTCTACAGCTTGCATCACTTCAGAATTACTGGAAATTTTTTCCCCACGTAAGATTCCTTTTAATTTGAAGGAAAATATGGCGGGTGCTCCACTAATTCAAAGCCTGCTTGGTGTATAGCAGCCATAGCAATACCAGATGTATGGCTGGGGGCATTATCCTGATGGAACAGCACACTATACCTTAACTTTCCTTGGCGTTTCTCTAAAGTAGCGTCTGGCAATTTAGAAATCAATTGTACGTAGTGGTCTCCTGCAATGCTCTGTGCCTTTTGCAAATAGTCAGTAAAGATGATTTCTTAATCATTTCAGAGCATAAACAACAAAACCTTTCCAGCAGACGGCACGACATTAAATTTGCCTGGAGAAGGAGAACCGTGATGTTTCCACTCTCCACTTTGCACTTTGGTCTCGGGATGATAGTGGTGGACCCATGACCCATTCATGGTCACATACCGACTAAGAAACTTCTTTTTGTTTGCTTGGTATCTTTCCAAAAAACGCTTACAAATCAACAGCCGATTTCTTTTTTGATCAATGGTTCACACCCTGGGCACGCATCTTGCACTCATCTTTTTCATATCTAATTCTTTAGTCAGTATTCTCTGCACCACATGATATGGTAAGCCAATATATTTGATCTTCCCTGATGCGCACTTGTCGGTTTTGCAGTACGATATCGTGTACCTTTTTAATGTCTTTCTCTATTGTCACCGTTGCGGGAGGACCGCCGGCATGTTGGTTTTCACAGGATGTTCTTCCGGATTTAAAGTCTCGACACCAGCGTTTGACTATCTCATAAGAAACTGCAGACTCACCACTAGTTGCCATAATATCTTTATCAATTTGAGTTGGCGTTATGCCCTCTTTCTGCAGGTATTTTATTAAGGCTCTTTGTTCTACAGAATCCATTTTTATTAACAATCACGACACACAATTCAAGAATTAGCCACAGCACAACAACACTTGGAGATACAAACTTAATATTATGTAGATATGTTCTACAAATGTCAGTTACCTAAATGTCAAAAACATTAATCAAACAGCCAATTAGAAGCAGGTGAGGGGTGGGGCATGGGGATCCGCCCTCGTACCTCTTACTTATAGCTTAATAATGCAAGTAATCTAATAGGGATGACAAATAGTTTCTTTGAACGATCTCTAATTATACAGGTGGGTAAACACTTATGGTCGCTAGTGTATTTTTTCTTTGCTGAAGTGGAGAGTTATAGCAAATAATGTCAAAAATGTAATTTTCGTATCGAATGCAAACGCAACCTATTTTTGAAAAATTTACTTTCTATGATCTTTAAATAAATTTATCCCTGTTTTTATACTCTTTGTTCATTCAACACTTAATCATCAATTGCAAGGTATTCGAAATAATACCAATACTTTCTTCAATGCGCAGTTTACATTCTCTTACGCTGTATCTCACGATGGCCCGTTTTATTTACCGACTCTTTTAATTAATTCCGTTACATAAAAGAAAATAGAAGACGCAATCGAAGCATGCCTCCCATAATTCATTTGCATATACCCAAGGGAATACACCTAGCATCTTTTATGAGAAAACCATGCCGTTAATGTAGCTCGTATAAAAGTTACTCATGAATAATAACAACCATCTTATTTAGATTATGAAAATGTCTCTGATATTCTCTGCGGCGGTTTTAGATGTAGCCAGAGAAAAATATATACCTCCTAAAATAAGTAGCCTGTTGCTGGAAAGGGTAAAAGGATAACTTTAATTTTTTATGCGATGTACACAAACGTTCGAAACTTTCATTACGAATCAATATAATAATAACGCGAGGTATTCTATCTTTTTTGAATAATTTAGGAGGTAAATAAATTCCTCGAGTCATTTCCGAGGAGATTTCTTCAGGACATCGCCAATTTTCCACCTCCCCCCACCCTCTCGCCCCTCCTTCTAAACGCCAAACCTCAAACTTTCTACATAAATTACATTTAAATTCGTAGAAGCACGCGCAGATTCCAGCCGACCAAGTCGGAAGGGCATTTATCAAAGTCTGAACAGGCTTAGCGAGGCGAATCAAAGCTGAAATAAGAGCCTGCCATCCTTGGAATGTGTAAACTACGAGCGATCAAATCGCATCTTGGCTGCGCTTGCTTCGATCGTAGCTTCGGCTTGCCTAAGGCCGCTGTGAAGGAAAGGGAAATGTTAAAGGGACGGAATAGATACAGCAAAGTTGGCCGAATTTGTGCCAATTAAATTATTTGGTGATGTAATATTTTGATGTTGTACATCGTGATTATTCAGAAATGTTTGGGCTGCAAATTCGTCTGATGTAGCTCGTCTAAACTTTTTGTTTTATCATGAATTTGAAAGAAGTGAGATATTAAGTAAGCGGCTTCGTAATATCGGTTTATTGGACTAACTGCCGGTGAATACAATTTATTCCGTGTATATTAAAATAAAACAGTTTGCTATTACCGCCAGTATACAGTCATGTGTACGAAAATAGCAGAAATTCAAGTTTATTGAACTCTATTAAACATGTTGCTATAATAATAAATAAATAGATTTCTTAATACAAAGAGAAAACAAAGCTGTCCGTATTGTAGGACATAGAAAATAATTGAGCATTAAAATAGCAGTAATTCCAAAATACTATCGAAATTAATTTTTATTTAGGTAATTGTATTGAAAAACTTAATATTTTGTTACTTGACCTTTATTCTTTATCACCTCTTTATATCTATGGGGCAGCGAGTTTACCAGTTACCTACACGTCTGAAATTTTTTGCCATTCAGCTTGGCATATTCTCTACAGAGAGTGAATATTTTGCGGCCTGCCAGTAGATTCAACTCCACCCATAAATTAACGCTATTGTCTTAGTGGCATTTCTTCTTCTGCATATGGCAGAAGCACAGTTTGCAATATGTTTACATAGATATTAGAATTCATTATGCCTTCTATCTCATGCAAAGAGCTTACTCCATACCATGAAGAGCACCCCCACAGTACGATTCTAGAGCCTTCAAATTTTACCGTCGTTTTGGTCTGCGGGGGTTGAAATGCTGACGATGGTGGTCTTCGTATATGTCGTTGGTATGCATCAGAATTAAATAAAACAATTTTAATTTCATCTGATCACAGAACAATACGTCACTTTTTTCATTCAATTTCGCGTGTTTATGAGCAAACGACAATTTACACTGTATTTACCTTTTATTTGATACTGATACCTTTCTAGGCCTTCTTGCAGGCAACTTTGTTAAATCAATCTTCGCCTAATAGTAGAGGTGTTTATAAAAAGGTTTAACTCATTTTTAATTGCAGTTGAAGTTATGAACGGTCTCTTCTTTGCACAAGTTGTAATGTTTCTGTCTTCTCCACGGCTAGTTTTCCTTATTCCACCGCGATTTTCTTTCACTTTTCTCCAGTTTTTAGCGTTTACAATCATTTTCGAAGAACAAGAGAGGTTTTCTTGTATAAACTTGTAACTTTTCCCTCTATTAAGGAAATCGAGTATAATTGCTCTTTCTTCCGACGAACAATATTTTCTCCAGCCCATATTACAATAGAAATGGATAATAAAAAACGAAACTCAGTGATTCCCCCTCACATTCGGTACTTTACCGGAACCATGTGCATTCAGAGGCTAAATAACTTCAATATAATTGCGTCAGAATTGTCTGTTGTAAATGTGATGTGAAGATTTAATTTAGGACTGCAATTTTCGTGCACATAACTGTATGTATATGTTTGCTTTCGTTAGAGATTTTATAATCTTAGTTCTACTTAGTACGTATATTCGCAACATATCATATTTTTGCAAATGGTTATAATAATATGGTATGAGTGAGAGATATTTTGTTTACCATGAATGCTGGCTAAATGCTTGCACACTTATATATTTGATTGTATTAGGAACACACTAATAATTGTTGTTTAGAAGCAGAAAGACCCAGTAGAGTGACCGTTGCAATTAATAGTCGACCAACATCTATCGTAAATATGACTCAACTCCCGCCTACCCAGGTCTCCCTTATGTCTTTGATGCTATGATTTATTTGCTACGCCTATTTATGTCCGTAGACTTTGCTTTCCATCTATGTGCTTATATGTATGTCCGTAGACTATACTTTGCTTGCTCCTTGCCACAGTCCCCTTACTAAAGCGGGAAAATGACAAACTATCGATTATACATACAAAGGATCGGCCACCTAATACATACGAAAAACTTCGCGCTAGTAGTACAGCCCAAACATACGCCAAGCTCGGCAGACCAGCAGTCGTACTCTAGCGGGTTTTGATAGATGATCGTTGCTTGGCATCTGATTTACGTAGTCGACTTGCTACCGTAAAGTGTTGAGCTAGCTTCTGCAGCTTCAGCGCATTTTACTTAAAATGTATTTTAAGCAAATTTCCCCATTTTTCACTAGCATATACATACCAGGCTGGTCAGGAAAGTAAGTACCGTTTTGGAAAAGAAAAACTCATCAAAAGATTTTATTCATAACAACATTTCTACATCAAAGAGCACTTCTTAAATTATTTTTCTATATAGCCTCCACCATTACTACTAGACATTTGTCATAGCGGAAAACCAAATTTTCTATGCTACCAGTGAAAACAGCCACTACAGAAAACCACAGAATATCGTCCCGCATTGATGGTTCCACCTATGGGAACGAACTTAACAAGCAGAATGAATTTTTGTCGTTTGGGTGATTGCGAGTGCCTCTACTTCATCTACTGTTATTTTGATTCTGGAATAATATGACAAACCCAAGATTCATCACCGGTTACAATACTGTTACATTTATGTCTTTCTCCTATAGACATATTCAACTTTATGTGTAAAATGTAAAAGTAATATAGCTCTGCTTCTTTTCTTTTATGTGGGGGTTGCATCCATTAACGTACGTTCACTGTTACTAGCTGTTAGCTCATATAGCATCCTTCTTAATGAAAGAACATATTGATATCCTTTTTATAACTCGATTAGAACCAAATATCATGGATAATAACTTTTGTGTATTGAATTATACTTTTCTTAGCTTTGACAGAAAATTTAGAATAATTAAAACTACTTATGAATGGGTAGTCTATGGGCCATCCTCCCTCAAACAACATTTTTCTTAATGGGCGTGAGAATACTATTACATGTCTACTTTCGATATATGATAGCATTCTTTGTCGTGGAGATTTTAATATTGATTGCAAGTAGTTAATAACCCAAAAATTTTAATTCGATGAGGTTCTCGCAGTTAATCCATTAGCCCACAAGATTAACTTCTGCTGCGTTAATAGGTCTTTTGTGTGTTAATAATGAAGATATCGTTTGTAATTCTGGCGTGATATGTTGTGATCTTTCGGAATGTGATACCTTACCTTTCTACATAAAAACTAATCTTCAAACCTCCACTTTTCCTTAATTCTGTACAACATCTTAGTACTAAATATGCACGTGTTAATTCAGTGATGATCTGAAACGTGTTCCCTTCCAACACACATTTTACAGGACTGATACTCACCCTACGTCTACTGACCAGGTATAGTGGACCCAAAACGAGCGCAGTAGTGAGTACCCATCTTCCTGATGATGGAGAAACAAATGCCACCCAACATCTTCTCAGTAACGAATGTAGCAGAAGTACTTCACAAAGGTTTGCTAGTGAAGAATATGGAGAACACAGTGATGATGATAGAACTCGTGTTAAAGATAACTCTTTTACCTCAATTCAATAAGAGAATGTTTTGAGTTATGGAATACTTATTTGCAAGGTGGTTATGTAGAAAATGGTGTACGATGGTTAATGAACAACTTGTAATATTGAAAGGAAGAGGGTCTATTAGGCAATATATTTCATCAAAGCCTAGAAGTTGTGAAGTCAGTTTGTGGCTGTTTGTGTAACAGGCTGTACATGGAAACTTGAAATTTGCTGGACATAGAATAATGAAATAAGAACTAATGAAAGGAACAAGATTACGAAACGTTTAGTTCAAGAAAATGAAAATTCTGGTAGGAATATCACTGGCGATAACTTGTTTACAACCTAGGAAAGTACTTAATATCAAAAAGTCTAACAATAGTTGGTAGGATTCGAAAAAATAAGCCCGAATTCTCAATTCACCCCACAGACTCTAAAAATCATAAAATGAATTTCACATGGTTTGATTTTAAAGATAACACAATGATTATTGCCCAAAGAAACGCACGCTTCTAACGTGTAGTGCTCTGCACAACAAGAAAAACGTTAATAAACAAACCACTTCCGGAATTGGGCTGTATCATGATGAGATATATATAAAAAGAAATAAGAATAAGAGGAGAAAGAAAAATAAGAAGAAAAAGAGATAAACAGAAAAAATAAGAACAAAATAAGAGAAAGAAATAGAGACAGAGGTGATACGAGAGAAAAAAGAAGGAGACCAAAAGAGAAAGGTGGGATCTCGACGTTTCGTCTCCGTCGTAGGAGGTTTCTTCAGGAGAATAGGGGAAACCAAAGTGGCACGGTAACTCGACGTGTAAACCACGCTAGAGGCGAAACCACGTTGGCAGAAGGTTACGGTGACTCGGCCTGTTGACCGAGCTAGAGGCGAGAACCTTCTGACGTGTATCGCTGAGTACCGGGTTTATATAGGACGCGCTCGGCGGTGGCCTGAACGGCTGATGGGGTAGAGGGGAGCGGGGCTTGCAGGAGCGGTTTCCAGATCGCGAATAGATGATATCCGTCTTCCCTATTAATATTACCAGCGTGTTTTTCAATCTCCATTGCTTCCCTGACTTTTCTAACACAGAAACGACGCTTTTGCGTGATGACCGAGGTTTCTTCAAACAAAACATTGCGACCCGTTTCCAGATGATGTTCGGCTACCGCAGACGACGATACGTGCCCCGATTTTAGATAACGTTTGTGCTCTTTAATGCGGATTTCTATTAAACGACCTCTCTCACCTATGTATACTAAACCGCAAGAGCAGGGCATTTTGTAGACCCCTTTTGAAGATAGGGTCTGAACCTGATCCTTAGGCGAAGGGAGAATGTTGGCAATTTTTGAAGTAGGCTTAAACACTACCTTGATGTTTTGTTTTCTGAGGATTCTGCCGATGCATTCGGTAAGACCGTGAATAAAAGGAAGATACGCCGTACCTTCAGAGTTTTCGGAATCCTGGGACTTGTCTGCGTGTGAGGGATGTATGTTTTGTGATGACCTACTGTATATCCCCACCTCGATACCCATTACTTTGAAACGATGACTTGACGTGCTGGAGTTCTTTCGACAGATTGTCAGGTTCAGAAATAGAAACAGCACGACGTACCAGATCCGATCAGATCCGGACTCTATAATCCTTCCGGCTGATAAGCGAAATGCCACGGTCATCCTAGATAAGACCGAATATACGTTGAAAATATGGCATTATTAACGGATGGCACCTACATTCGTCTAAAACGTGATCCAATGCTAGCGCTTGAACGGGAAATTTTTCTGATAAAGTCTTCCAATATCCCTACGGAAACTCAACGCCGTCTCATTCCCCGAAACTCCAAACTGCCCCGGCTGTACGGTTTTCCTAAGATACACAATCTTTTTCCTTTTTTCCTTTTTCTTTTTTATCTCGTATCCCCCCTCCCCCTCTGTCTCTATTTCTTTCTCTTATTTTGTTCACCTTTCCTTCTATTACACGTCCCCCCACCCTTTATCATTTTTTTCTGTTTCTTTTTATCTCTTTTTCTTCTTATTTTTCTTTCTCCTCTTACTCTTATTTCTTTTTATATATATCTCATCAAGACACGGTCCAATTCCAGAAGTAGTTCGTTTAGTACTAACTCTGGCCGTGGAAGCCTGCGTATTCATTTAAGAGAAAGGTTGATGACCGTCAGGAAAGAGACGTGGATAACATATACAAAATAGCATAATGGTATACTATAAAAGAGGTGACTGTAAGATGGTCTCTTACAGTTCTTTACAACACGATAGGTATCAGTGCCCTGAATACATAGATATTATGGAAATTGTTGAAACCTACTACAGCTATTGCATTGAAAAGAAAAGAAACTTCAAAGGACTAAGAAAGAAGAGGAAGTGCAACACTTGTGCATTTTCAAAGGATATAAAGACAAAGAGACTTTGTGTACGTTGCAAAAATAATGTATGCACTCTATAGTTATCTGCAAAAAATGTATCTAACCAATCTATTATGTCTTAAATTTTATAATATTTACTATTACTATCACTTAATATTTGCGCTTCAGTTTATTCTAAATGCTCTTTCTAATCTTAAGTGGAATAGATACGGGGTAAAAAGAAGTTGAATCTATTCTTGTTTGAAAATAGTCACCCAAATACAGTCCCACTGCATGAAGAAACTATATGAGCCCGATGGACCCCCGTGGTAAATAACGATATGCTGATTTTCTGGTAGACTGAGGGTTAAGTGGAAATTAAATATATAACTCAAAACGACTCACCTTAGCGGCATAAACCGTCTCAGAAATTCATATCAATTACAAAAATTAGAGGTGCATTTGGAAAGAAGTGATATCTACTTGCATTATTATCGGAAATAGAAGAATTCTGAAAAAGTTTTAAATCTAAGGAATCTAACCAAATAAAACGCAACCCTTCATTTTTCTATATTCCTTTAACCAATGACTGATCGTCATATACGTTGTATACATATAAATATGGTGTATCGTTAAGACAACAAAGTTCTAATCACTTCCGCTGACACCAGAAATGAAATTACATTGTGAATAACAGTAAAAGTTAATTTACAAAATATATAGTGTCTTGTTTCTTTTGATAATATTTACTGTTGTTATTTATAAATTAGCATAACTGAGAGTATCGCGCTATATTTATATCAACCATTGTTTTGCTTCTGTATACTTGCTGACATATCCTAACCCTTTACCTCTGAAAATTTTAAGCCAGTTTTCGTTTCAGCACCTTTATTTGTACACTCGGTTGAAGAAAGCGAAACCGATATAAAAAACGATTATTGCCGTTGAAGTTGTGATATGTGAGCCTGGTTATTGGAGGTTCCTTTCGCTCGCGAAGGATGGGAGGATGATATACGACGCCTTTGTCGGCGAACGAGAGGATTGCAAGAGAAAAGTTAGGTAATAAAGAAGAGGTTATAAATTTATTAATACGGGAAAGGTCTGCTGAGCGCAATTGGGGTAATGGAATTAGATCGGGGCTCGTAAAAAAGAAGTTTCGAAGGTATATTTCATTTTGCGCAATATTAGGGTTGTAATTGTTTTATTTTTGGTCAACTTTAAAGCGAAGTTTTGTCTTAAGCTTTTTTCTTCGGTTTTATTGCGTTTATGATTGAATATGGATTTCACTTAAAAGGAATCTAATGAAAACTGACACCTACATAATTCAAATTGGATCCCCCACCGCCAGAGAAAAGAAATGCAGTATGAAACACTATCGGACGCAATGTATCAGAAATCACATATTATGCTATTCTTATTTTGTTATAAAATTAAAAGCCCTGAGCAGTTGTAATATATGTCAAATATATTGCTTTGTGGCAATGGTATCTTATTAAAAGTTTACTTAGATACTACCACATACAGATACTACGAGGGCGACCTAAAATGTTTCCGGAATGGACGAGAAACACATGGTATAGGTGTGAATTTTATTTATTTTTTTTTTTGATGTAGTTTCCTCGAAGATCAATACACTTTTTCAAACGGTGCTCCAGTCTCTTAAAGCCGTCGGAAAAGTAGGATGTTTCGGGGTCTGGAAAATAAGCATCTGTAGCAGCAATGACCTCCTCATTTGATGCAAATCTATTTCGTTTCAGTGATTTTTTTCAAGTTTGGGAATAGGAAAAACTCGCTGGGGTAGGTCCGATGAGTTTGGAGAATGAGAGACTAATTCGTAGCGCAGATCATTCAATTTGGACACGACAATGCGGCATGAATGAGCCGGTGCATTGTCGTGGTGGAAAAGCACTTTTTCCCGCTGTAAGCCAGTCCGTTTCATTTTTGCTGCAGTGTGGGCAAACGCGGTACCCATCTCGCCAAAATCTTCTTCATAAAATTTCGTGTAGGATATGGCCAACGCGTTCTTCTGAGATGCCTGTTGTCTCTGCTATCTCTTTTAGATTCAATCGGCGATCGATTAATGCGACATCATGAATCTTGTCGACCATTTCATCGTTGATAGCGGCTTTTGGGCGTCCACTGCGTGGTTCGTCACTTGAGCTTGTGTGGCCACGTTTGAATTCGCTCACTCAGAAGCTGATGGTCGAAAATGGTGGAGTACATCCGCCATGAACCTCTAGCAAAATATTTCGGATTCCAATTGCCGTTTCCCCAAACATCCAGAAGTGCTTTATCACTGCACGAAATTAGGTTTTATCCATATTGTTCCATTATGTTCTTAAACAACAACTATTGCAGACTCCGAAAACATTTCAGGTCGCCCTCGTATTGTGATGTTTGTTAATTGTATTGAAACACTCAACTATTTCGTACATTTATTTCGAGACTATATGACAACTGCTAAATAGATAATGTTGCTGGCACGTAGTTAGGGACACAACACTTCCACTCCAAGTGCCTCTAGTAAGAAGTATTACATACACACACATATGGCACAATACAAAGAAAGTCTTTCATTTTCGTATATCACAGTTTTCCTCATTAAATAATTGAGTAACTTGATACCTTCATTGTACAACTAAAAGAAAAACAAAAATACAATTACCTACACATTAGTCTCGTCTTATATTACGTTTTGGTCTATCACTACTATTAATGGTTGGAACGAAATTGGAAGCGTGACTGTTAATCGAAAGAGAACATTTGGTGAGATTCATTATTGAGCTGCCTACTTTAATTTACATGGCGCTTCCATTCCCAATCCAATTCAAAAATCTGTGCGAGGTAAGTTACCTTACCAATTCTTTTAGCAATTTTTCCTGCTATCTAAATGGATAGTTTATTTAAGGTCCTGTAATCTCTTACTATTACCTTCCCCCGTCCTCCAACAAGCTCTACGGCACGTTTGCCTTTATAATACCTTTTTTTGTTGCGACTGAACAATTTTAATTCGATGAGACAACTTCAAGTCCGGTTTAAGCAAATTAAATCGTGCACGCAAACAACGACTAAACATTAGTATTGTTAGCGTTTTACCTGTAAAACAATGTGGGAAATTACGATAGCCCTATGCGGTAGTATCCATGTGATTACTACTACCTAAAGCATTTTTTATTAACTTCTTTATTTTCTGCGGCACCGTTACAATATGGCTGAAAAGGAGGACTTCTAATGTGTTCAATGTCATTTTTATTCAAAAATAATAAAACGTTCTCTCTGGTAAATTGAAGAGTATTATCTAAGATTAATAACTTTGGTAAACCAAAATAGCGCGAAGATTAATTTCAAAAGGTTGACAGTTACATGACTCGTAATTGAATTCACAACAAAAGCTGACCGCGTGGGTTCGAATCCCATCCTCGTTGCCAATGTGAGTAATGTGTTAATTATATTGAAAATTCAACTATTTTGTGCTTTTATTCAGACACTAATTACAACTGCTAAATAGACACTGTTGCTGGCACGTGGCCAGGGGCAACACTCCCACTCTAAGTGCCTCTAGTAAGAAGTATCACATACACACACATGTGGCACAATACAAGAAAGGTTTATTTTCGTATATTATTAGTATAGTATTTTCATCCGCAGATTCTGAGGAATTCCTACAGTTTGTTGGGATCTTATAATCAGATGTTGATTCATGGAATAATTTGCTGAATAAAGTTTTCCTCCGAATTGGCTGTCGATTGTTGCCGAAATATATTACCAATGCGTTTATTCTGCTCATATTCAACAACAGAAAATACATCAGTAGTGTAGACTCCTCGTTTGGTTTCATTATAAAAGGTAACACAAAGATTAATACACGCATTCGAACTAACTCTGGAAATATAACTGCTTTCACTAGTTTATTGGTACAGTCAAGATTGCATTTTTGAAGGCATCGACTGCTCCTTTTGACTAATGGAATCTTTGATTACGCAATCCCTTCTCAATTTCTGGAAAGGTAAAGAAATCGTTGAGACTTAGGTCCGGACAGTACAGAGGATGGTCTAACAATTCCACGCGACCTGCGTCTCGTGACATTTTGTTGCGTTAAAATTCAATTGTTTTGCGTGCTGTGTGCGAATTTGCACTGACTTGGTGAAGGATAATTCATCATTCGGGATTTATTTTTCGAAACTCAGCATTAACTTGTGGTAAACAAATGATTGTATACCAATCGGCAGTAACAGCTCTTTGATCTTGTAGAGGAACTGTTTCTACATGACCTACCTTCGAGACAAATATCATGACCATCTTTTTGGAGACACTTCGAGAACGGATGAGTTTTGTGGGGTTTTCTTCACCTTGTAACATCCAAACAGACGGTTGGCGTTTATTTTATCGCTCGTATGAAAGAACCCAAGATTCATCATCACTGACGGCGGTGTAATTCTTTTCTTGAGGTCTTCGAAATCTCCAATGATGCCTCGATTTCGCGAACGTCACATGTCGATTTTCGTTGATGAACTTGCGCACAGCATCGACATCTTCCTGAGTGACTGCTGTTTTTGATGCGCTTGCTCTTGGATCGTTGATAAGATTAATCCGCCAACATTTAAATTCTCCATACCAACGAAAAATTGCTGACTGATGTGGTGCTTCATTGCCGAAAACAGAAACCAACTCGGCAAAGCATTCTTGTTGAAATAACGTCTTCGAAAATTATAAAACATTATTGCGCGAAAATGTTCTAGGTTTAATTCAATTTTTCAATTAACTTGTCAAATTTGACAGTTGTCGCTACAACACTACACGTATGCTACTGTAAACAGCTCGTACTTGGCGTACTTACAATATAAGACAATTTTTTTCCTTTCAATTCTTCTCTGAGATTAAAACTACTGAATCAATTATCAGTAATATTACGACCTAAACCAAAAATCGATTGGACTAATCTGAAAACAACATCTTTAGGTTTATTACTGATGCGCTAAGCGCCTTCAGGCTATAGACCAGTATGCATTTCCGTATTATACAGATAGAGGGTTTACACATCAACCACCGCGTAAATGTCATACCTAATAGTTTTGTTAAGTATATACTGTTTAAAAACGCATCTGCCTTGGAATACTTCTAACTTTTTGTCTACAGTTACATTTTCTCCCGTAACTATAACATTGCTGACAGTTAACAACAAAATTTGTAAAATTTTCACGAATTGCTTCTTAAATATTCCTAGAGAATGGAATTTAAATTATTTAATATTCATTACCAATCGAAATATTTGAACGTCGTCACCTTCTGAACCTCAAAGACCGATTAGAGTTGGATGGTCGATATTACGGGAACAATTGCAACAGTCCGCCGCGTACTTGATTCGAAATAAATAAAAAAGCAAACGCGTTTAGGTGAAAATTTGACGCTGTATAAGTGAGTTAAGAGGTGAGAGTAATTAGTTTGCTAGTTGTTGACTTTTTATTTAACGAAGATTCGATTTCTCTATATCAGAAAAGAACGAGCAATACAACATGTAGCAGTACAGAAGAAGCTGTATGCAAGTGAGAGCGAATTATGACGCAGATTCAACATAGGAACCTAAATTCTTCTTCTTCTAAGCTTAATTTATTTATAAGGCCTTCTAGGCTTTGTTTATTTTCTTAAAGAACTCCAGCTAAGAACAAAAGTTAACTTTCTATTCGATAAGGTGTATGAATTTCGCTCTTTTCCACCGTTTTTTTTTTTTTTTGAAATGCTGGTATTACAGTTTCAGTGTATTTATGATAATTGTTGTTAGAATGTCATCATCTACTAGAGAACTTCAATACTCTAAAGGGATTTGGGCTGGCTTTGCTGCACCTATCATTCCGAATATCTTTATAAAGAAATTGTGATTCTTTGTTGGGATACTTCTTGCTTGACAGGAAATAACCCACTTAGTGGTTTTTACCCTTTCCAATATATCCTACACTTTCTAAATACAATTCCTCACATTCCTCACCACAGTTATCTTACGTAGTTCCAGAAGTCTCTTCAACAGTTTATACCAAATCCCTTGTGTCCGTATCACTTTCATCTTCATAATCTTCTTTGTCAATATCATCGTCTTTCGGCGCGACATTTGCAACTTCTGTAATACCCTTCGAATAAGTTAGATCATATATATTCTTGCAATCAACCACATTTCACTTGTAACTGACTTAAAAATTCACAATGCATAAAGGGGTGTTATACGGCAGCAATACACTAATTTGATACATGTAGACCAAAAAGACATTGTAAAACATTTACATTAAAGAGAGGTTATTTATGTTATGGTATGAGATTGAAATAGTTACTTTTTCTTGAAAACTTTCACATTTAGAAAAAGTTAAACTAAAACAAGAACGGGCGCAATGCCCGAAAATGATCAATTCAACAATATTTGCAAATTCTTGATAATCTAACATTATCCACTCCGTTGTAGATTAGAAGGTAAGAAGCTATACACAAGTGGTGCCATCTATCTTATTCCGCTTGTAAATGTTAAATAAAATGAAGTGACATGTATCAATTTCACAGTTACGACAGATAGAAGGTTAAAATGGAAACCTTCCTTCAACATGAAACACTAAAAAAACGACATATTATAAATGAATAAATTACAAAATAGTAGGAATCATAAAAAATCGATTCCATGGCATGTTAGGTCTTTTATTTTAGTCTACACGGCTGGTATTAATATTTATTCAGAGGTCTCTCTGATGGCGGATCCCCAGAAATACCAGTAAAGGAAAGCTTATGTTTCTCTTCAATTATAACACGCCAATAACTTCCTGGAAAGCAAATTAAAATAAGTTTTCATTCACACTTGGCATTTGGATATCATACAGAACGAACATTCATAGATCTGTAGAGTCTTCTTAGCTTTGTGGTTTTGTAATCAGATGGTCGGATATTTAAGAAGTTCGTACCCTAATTCTGCAATTATCGCTTGGGCCAACTGCGCCGAACACAGCCTGGTATTATCGTGATACAGCAATATTCCACTCGTCAGTAGGCCTGGAAAAATAACTTTTCATTCACACTTGGCATTTGGATATCAAACAGAACGAACATTCATAGATCTGTGAAGCCCTCTTGGCTTTGTAGTACGTGTTTCTGAACACTTTAGTGGCCATCAACTCTTAAAAATTCCCTATTTCGCTCACGTGTTAAGCAAACAGAATATGTTGACATTATTTGGATTTACTCGTAAATCCCACCGTCTAATACTCGATCGAGTCGATAGAAGATTATTAAAATGTTTGCCCTTCAAAATTGACGTAATTTTCCTACCTATTAACAGTATGTCAAATTATTGCTTTCGTAACATGGTATGGTCTTACTTAAAAAGAGAAAAGACGTGCATTGTACCAAGTTCTCATAGGACAACTTGGCACAATGAGTATCTATTTTCGCGTGTATTATTTCATGTTTCAAGGATTTCCCCATTGGAAGCATGCTTTATCTCCAGAGGGTCCAATCCTATATTTTTCAGCGAGCACCTTATGTGTGAATCTTATTTGTAAAATTGCTGGTAGGTTAGTTAAAAGCTTTCTTTTTTAATCTTAATGAGATACAGTCCGGGGTCAATCTGGTACCACCATATACATTCCAGGTTTTAAAAAGTTAACGATTTCTCCGTTCAATTCAGCAGCGAAGATTTGCAAAAGCTTTTTGTACGAAATATTCCACAAAGAAGGCAAACTATACTTAGCTTTATCCAAACCTTTCCCCGACAGTCGTAATTAAATATTTTCCGCTCTCTCTTCTCTCTCCCCTTTTAGAACTAATTAGCGAACTCGTTAAAGGGGCAGAGTTCATCGCGGCAATTTGTACATTTCACTACTTACGCTCGACTTTATCACTTTTAATTTAATTTCGCCCGTTACGAGTTGACGGAAGGCGGTAGAAGCGGTTTTTTTCGGGTTCCTAATTCTTCGGTCAGAAGTTCGTTATTTTTTTTGTACGAACGCGGTCTTAATTCCAGTCGCGTAGGTCGGCGTTTTTAACTGTCACAGACATGACCTCTGGCGTGGCACGCTCTTCGGCGAGGCGCATTTGAATAAATGCAAATTTTCGGTGAAGAGTCGAAGAAGTCACAAGTGTTAACAGGAATGTAAAGGAAAATGCATGTACATAAAAGCAAAGAAAACAATGATGAGAGTTAGTTAGAAAATGGTGATCGCATTGGTCTAATTTTAAGTAAGCAAAGTGAAAGACATTCAACAGCGCAAACATTGTTAAAATTACGAAAAACAAAAGGCCAATAATGTTGCTATGAGACACACCACAAACGACAGAAATACAACTAAAGAAGTCGAGACTGCTGAACCCATTGGCATTTCTTAGCAGATGCAAAGACCAGAAGAATTCTGAACGTTCTCTACGTTTCTGAAAATTAAAGAGCACGTCGACACACTCATCCCTATAAAAATACCTCAACGAACAAGTGACGCCTTACTCACGTAAAGGATACACAACACTCGAACCCAACCAAATTCGGTCGTAAGGAAATACTATATACCCTAAATACATTTACATTTGAGCAAGATCTTGAATAGCGACATGTGGACGACTATTTAGGAACGTCGAAGAAACAGAAGGACAAATTCACGCAGTTTTATAAAAAAACAGATCACAAGTTAAGACCAAGTAGCTATAAACCTGCCTTTGAAGCCACTATAAGAAGCGGAAACACAAATTTTAGCAAGATTAAGCTGCGAAATCACTTCAAAAGAAATACAGAGGGAAGATATGATCTGTGTCACAGAAACTTTTCAGAAGACGAAATAAAGGAGACCAACCACGCAGCGAATCCTAAAATCAGCCAGACCACTTACACAAATTTACTAAAACAAGGAAAGAGAACTATTACTGAACTGAGGAACGACGAAGGTCACGCCGTAATGAAGTGGCCGAGCAACCGTATCAAGGCGAGTGTTCAGTAACGTTTACGTACTCGCACCATTTATGATCGTGACCTTCATTTTGTAATTTTTCAATTCCCTCCGCTAGCCCATAGTAGTTCTTACGAATACTTCCTAAATCACATTGGACCTGACTATCTTGAAACATTTTCTGGCTTTTCTTAATAGTTTCACCATGTCTCGAATCGAATTTGTAAAACTACCTCGTCAAAATATTTGCAGTAGTGAAAGCAACGTTTAACCATGTTCCCCAATGCGTAGTAATCTGCTGTGGTAGTTCAAATACTTTGGCATACAGTTGGTGAAATCTTTTTGTACGTTTTGGGGACTTTAGAAATACTGCGTTCGTATGAAACGTTGAAATTTATTCAATGCCCTCAACACAAGTTTTAAAATTTCATCGCTAGTACATTTTGGACGCAAATAAGATAGGGGATGCCGATTCAAACTCCTACTGTACGCAATATCACATTTACCGCACATAGCTAGAATTTTGTATCTTTCAATTGTGCTTTAATTCTTCTTTCAGGATAGTCACGAGCAGGTGGAACAAAGTTTCTTAATGATGTCCGACTTGGTAACGTATAATCCGAATACTTGCTCCAGAAGGAGATAAATGCTTCTTGGTCTAGTAAAGTGAACAGCACTTTACATAGAATAAAACAAACACCTATATCAAATATTAATTGTTCGCTGTATCGTTTGCCATGGATTACAAAACAGTGTTTTATACTTTTTAGGTGGCGTTCATACATTTTACATATTTGATTCTATCGGTATCGTATTCTAAATCCGGCATACGCGCTATTACGTTTTCATCATCAAACCGCGGGAGGTGTTTATGGAATGACACATCGTTTTGATATCGAACTCTATGCATCTAAAACTTCAATCTATTGCTATTCGACTTGCATATATTAATAAGCATTCGCTAACATGCAAACGACAATAACCGCTGCGGTTGTCACAATGCTCCGTTGACTTACTCGCTTGACAGGGTGAGGGGGGTTGGGCTTGTGACGTCACTGACGAGGTAGGAGTGGTGGGGATAAAATGTAAATCTGGATTCCCATAAGAAAATACATGGGATTTTGGCTCAGAACCAACATAGCTATTCTACTAATGTCGGATATCTTCGACAAATTAAAAAGAATGCTGCGTAGTATACAGTTGTTTGCAACTGCAGTAAGGATATTCCCACTCCTAAGAAAACATGGCAACTACTTAGATGATGTTTTAAGAAAAAAATGTACAGGCGATTGACAACAACTTTCTCAGAAATTTTAGAGAAAGCTGTGGGTGAAATAATTTTCATCGCCTTTTCATTGACGTGCTCTCAGTAAATAGAAAAAAAAAACCCAAGATTCATTGGTAATGTAGCAAAGTAGTATTAACTAACCCGCCGGGCATAGTTAAAAAAAACCGGTGGGAATATTATCAAATCCCGACGTTCTGAATTTCCTTGGCAATTTAGCGAAAGTTAAAAATGCATTAACAAACGTAGCAGAAGAATTAACAAATGAGGATGATTATAACTGGCTGGGTAGAAACCTTGCCAACAGTTAAAAAAGCACACGGTCACTAGTTGGGAGTTACACTTACCAGGATTATAAATGATCTTTGAGATGCATTTATTTCTATTTAAGCTATATTACCATTTCCATTTTGTTATAATGACTTAATATCCATACCGTGTTATTTCTTTTGTAATAACTGTCCAAACTCCTCAATTCTTTTTCAACTTTACTTCGACTAAACCACCATCATAATCTGTTTTTCTTCCCGTTGTTGCTATTTACGCCTCGTGATCGGACGTAAAGCAATTGGAATTCCAAAAGAAATCATTTTCGAAGAAGACCTGTTTTATTTTGATAGGCTCAGAACCGTTTGCGATCATCTTTCTCGTGTCAAACCTTCACCTGTTCATCTTGAATTCCAACATTGGAAACGGAGAAAGTCGTAAAGGATCAAGTAGAGCGAGTATTCTGGAGGAAGGACAACGATCATATTGTCTTTCACAAAAGGAGTTATCATGGTAGAGCACCCGGACATTTCCTCGGTATCTCTGGTATCATTTCAAAATAGGATTCTGCACTGATCGTTTGATCTGAAATTGCAAATTCTCTGTAGATAATGTCGTCACCGTACAAATAAGAAATCAATAAGAACTTGTTGCTCTTGACTTAATCGAGGTGAAGATCGTTCCGATTGTTGTTTGGTTTGAAGACCATACACATGAACTCAACTTTTACAGCCTGTTAAAACCGTACAAAGAAAATCTAATTCAGTTCAAAGCTATTCTTTCAATTCTCCATAAACATCTGCATGATGTTACAAACTAATCGATGGTAGACCGAAACGTTCATCGTCATCAACTAATGTTCTGCCATTTTAGAAACGTTTAAATTATTCGTAAGTTTGTGCTTCATCCAAACTATCATCGCTGAACACTTCCTTTAATATTTGACGTATTTCTGCGAAGAGTCTTACCGAGTTCAAAATAGAAGTATTTAATAGAAATACGCTCTTCTATTAAATCGGCCATTACAAAATCGCAGAGATAAGCAGACTACCAGAAGGTGTAATGTATACAGCGATACAAAAAACAATTTTCCACGGTTTATAAGTCGGTTTCGACCGTATTAGCTTCAAGAATAAGACGTCATATCTTGCACGAATATCCTACGAACAGGGTTTGTAATGGATGTTCGGTGTAGCTCCAATAAAAGAGCTAAGTGCTTCCGGCGTTGCTCCGTTTATTTTCTCCTATAAAGCATCGAAAGTGTAAAGTGCGGAATGTGCGCAGCTGCAATAAAATTACATTCGTTCCCGATTTGCAGACGGTAATATCCGGATGTAAACATTGTTATTTTATTCCGGATATGTAGGCAATTTGATCGATCGGGAAAATAAACAAATGAAACGAACAACATGTCAATATGAATTTTTTGAAGACCTTATCGTGTTCGAATTCGAAATTGTGAAAGTGTGTGAATAGCGTATTTTCTAACGTTTAATTTGGAATGAAAACCTTCGAAAGGTCTCCAATCCTTTGTTAGAACTTATATCGTAGATGTTTATTTCATACGATTTGTTTATTGCACTAGTTGACCGCAAACGTTATTAAATTAAAATCATTTAAAGCAATTTAGCAGATCTGACTTAAGAAATTTTAGTTTTAATAAATAAATGTAAGACACGTTTAATTATGTTGTATCCATTATTTCTTTTTTAGTCCAACGTCCTTTGTATCTTGCAGTGTCGGACTGCCATTTTCTTATTTTTGTCTTCCACAGTTTGCTGTTATGAGCCAGTTGTTTAGCCTCAATCCATCCCATACTTCTTTTTCTAATGTTCTATACGTTTGTCCTTTCCAGGTGTTCTGGGGTCTACCTATTCTGCTTTTGCCCTCTGTTTGGCTTCAGAAATCATCTTTGTTATTCGATCTTCTTCCATTCTGTGTATATTTCCAAATTATCCCAGTTGTCTCTTTATGATTATTTCTATTTGCTTGATATTTAGACTATTAGTGATTACCGTGTTTCTGACTTTGTCTCTTTTTGTTGCTCCTTCTATTCTTCATACGAATCTGATTTTCATTGCCGTGACTTTGCTTTCAATTCCATTCGTGCTTATCCATGACTCTCTGCCATATGTTAGTATTGGTCTAACCGCTTTTTTATACACTTTTATCTTTATTTGTTTTGGTATTTGTTTTTTATCTAAAAATGTATTTCTTAATGTATTATATATTTTTGGATTTCCCTATTTTCTCATTTACTTCCTTCTTTATTCTCTCGTTGTCTTCAAAGGTAATTGTTGTAAGTAATTGTAACTTTTAACTTGCTCCAAGGCTGTTCCTTTGATTTTGATGTATGTTTTTTCTTCTACCGCTATTATCATTGTGTTTGTTTTCATCGTGTTTATCTCCATGTTTATCTTTTTTTTGATTTTCTTTATAGTTATCTCTCAGTTTTAGTCCAAACTCCATCCAAGAATTTTGTTTGGTCCTCGTGGCATTCTCTTCAGCTTCTTTCCTTTACCATTTTGTACATCTTATAATCCTCCTCTTTTCTGCTATGCATATATCTGCTCCAGTTATTTTTCTTATATTTAACTTTGAGTTGTATTTCTGCTGCCCACCATCTGCTTCTTTATGTGTATGTATTTTGTTATTCCACAGTTTTCTTATGGAGCCTTTAGTATGTGTGCATTATTATTAGAACGCACAAATTTTGAGACAGTTTCCATAGGCGTTAAGACGATCGGAAGACGCGAAAGATGCAGGTAGTTTGTATTTAAATTAAGAGTATAATAGTAATAATAACAACATAATAATAATAATATGCGGTTTATTGGCACAAAATAAAAAACCAAATATAAAGCTAAACGTAAAAAAGTGTTTGTCGCGTAAAACTGTATATAACTGGGTTTTGCGTCAGTGAAGGTTTATTCAAAATTTTGCGTTTCCCCGTGCCACCTCGAACATAATTATGAAACTCGACACAAAATTACCACTTATTGCAGGTCCCTAAAGTTTTAATGAATATCCGAGTCTTGATCGTGTCTATTTTGAAACATAAATTACAGAAATATCGAACTGAGAACAATTGTTACCATTTTATTTAAAATAAGGTGATTACCACACGGGTGGGAGCGAATTTGGTTTTCTTTCTCTCTTTCATTTTTGTTTGTTTTCTTACCCAACTACTTTTTCTTATTATATATCTAACGTATCCCATTTGTTATTTTTTTGTAAACAGCTTTGATGCTATTGTCTAGCTTCATGTTTCAATGACATACATACGGGTTAAAGTTCATATCGATCTGTTACGTAGTTTGATGTGTACACTTAAAAATGGGCAATATTAAAATTCGTGCAGTGATTAAATACCTGTGGAAAAAGTATTTTTCGCCCAAAGAAATCCATGCTCATATGGTAAATGTGTTAAGCAAGGAAGCTCCTTCTTTTAAGACTGTTTGCAAATGGGTGAATGAATTTAAAAAAGGTCTTGCGAGGGTAAATGACGATGCCCGTTCTGGACACCTAAAACAGCTATCTGAGCCTCTTTCATCTCAAAAGATGTTCCACAGACATTTTAGAGCAGTTTTGGAAAAATTCAACAGATTTCTTGCAATAATTTATGACTTGCGATGAAATGTGGATCCACTACTACACCCCAAAGAATAAACAGCAATCAAAACTGTGGACTAAATGTGGTGAACCGTTTCCAAGTCATTCCATCGGTAGGAAAGATGATGGTTTCCGTTTTCTGGGATGCGAAGGGAATCTTGTTTATCGGTTACCTTCTAAAGGGACAAGCGATTACTGGACAATACTATTCTAACCTTTTGAATCGACTGAAGACAGCTATCATTGAAAATACCCGGAAGAAAGCAAAAAAGATCCTTTTCGATCAAGACAATGCACGAGTTCACAAGAGTGGAATTGTCGAAGCAAAATTGGCCAAATTAAAGTTCGAAGAGCTTAAACACCCCCCTTATTCACCAGACTTGGTTTCGTCTGACTATCATCTCCTCTCCAAGCTTAAGCAACACCTCGGCGGTATGAGATTTGCTTCGGGTGAAGGGCTGATACCTGCCGTGGACCACTATTTTGAGGAGCTCGAGGGAAATGAGTACTGTGAAGGCGTAGAGAAACTTGAGCATCGATTAAATAAATGTATTGATCTTGTAGGAGATTGTGTCGAAAAATAAAACACATTTCACTGAAATATTGTTATTTGCTATGCTTTAGTTACCGAATTGTTCAGGTTACCCTCGTATCTATCTAATATCAAAACAGTTTTTTTTTTTCAAATGGATAAGCGAATTTCGCAAACATTGTCCTACTGATCGAGAACTTCTTTTCACTAGATAATGAACTAATGTGGTTTCGGAGCTTCAGTACAGCTACACATTTATGTGATTCGCGTGCATGCCATTCTAAATCCGAATACGGACGACGTACCCACAAAGAAAAGATAAATTTGCTACGATTGGACGCAGTCACAGGTTGTTAATGCGGGCGGTTTTGTATCGAACAAACGTGTAGGTATATTTAACTTGTTTCTTGCCTGATACGTCGACATTGTGGAAGGGAACCCGATTGTCGTCGTGAATTTATTGTACCTAATTGTATAGATGATCAAACTAAGGCGGTTTAACGGATTGTAGCAATTAATGAAGACACGTAACCATGTTTATTTTAAGATCGGCTTTGGAATTGTAATATCATAATGTCGAAGAACTAACCCTTTTAAATGGCAATTTCACTTTTCAAAGATCATTTTAACTAGCAATGGAATGTAGCTTCAAGGATAGTTGGATATAGTCCAAGTTTCATCAAAATCTGGAAGGGGATAACCTCATAAATTACTCTAAACATAGAATACCCTACGCGAATTAGCATTGGCCCAATTTCTCCGAACACTGGTGTAAGTAATAGTTTCATGTTGTAAGTACTCGACCATATCGATTTCACATCTATTTTCGGCGCGCACACACACACACACCAAAACTCGGTATCCTCTTCTGTATCTCTCAAGTGTCATTGATTATACATAAAATTGTATTTAACCCCGTTTTGTGACTAGACCGTCCCCTTCTTCCCATGCCGGTATTGCCGATACGTTCGAAGATAATTGATACGCCACGTGAGGTGGGTGATGAGACGTTAAACTTTTGAGTGGAAAAAGGTTTTGACAAAGTTTGGTGACAAGGAATTGACTCTTAAATAACATGTAATATAACACGTTTAAACAAATTTGAACCAATTATAAATCCGAGTTCATCACAAAAAATTAAGTGGAAGTACTAAAAATCAAAGTCCAAGGATGAAAGCTCTCAGTTCCAGCAGCACGCGCTTCACGTACACTGCTATGGTAATATTTTACAACAGAAGATGGTATTTCACTTTGCAACAATGTTGACGATTTAATGGTAGAGAATAATGGAGGAATTATTGAGCGATTGGAAAGTAAACGCTGCATATGTCAGAGGAAATTTACAGGACGAGCGACAGTTTTAACCTAAGCGACTGTTGATAACTTTACGCAACGGATGGAAGTAAGTTCTAAAAAATCGACTTGAAAATTAGTAGCTTAAGCCGATATGATGATTTTGGATTTCTAAGATTCAATATTTTTTATTTTCATTATTTTAGCTTTATTTTTCGGTAGACTGAACCGCACACACCTTAAATCAGTAGGAAGGTGAAAGAATTGAGATGTTAACGGAATGTTATTTTCCTTGACTTGCAAATAAAATTTTTGGAGTTAAACAATTTGATGTAGATATTTACTTAATAAATAGATACGCAATAGGTATTCAACACTATTTGTAGAAGAACAGAGGGTCGATTCACAGGTATAGCAGTAAACTCCACTCACACAAATTTATTAACTATGCGGAACGCGGCGTTTCGAGAGCACGTGGGCTCTCATTGTCAACCGTGTTACCGACTGAAAGTAAAAACTGTATCACACATGCAAATTATTTTCTACGCAGGCTCTAAAATTTCTAAAACATATGACTATTTACAATCTACTCGGTGGTCTAATGCCTTTTTCGGGAAGGATGGACCGAAAGCGAACCGTATCTTTAACAGGGCCTATGGTAATAAATCAATCAAACTCGAGTGTGCAATTGGGGGTGGTTCTCTGTTCAATAAGTTTCATACATATCGTTTCGTACGCATCTAATTCTCTATACGAGTTTACGTTTTTAAGTAGTGTCAGATTTTTTAAATCAATCTTATGTCCGGATTTTACCATATGCTCTGCTACGCTTGATAGTTCTGGTTTGTCGAAACGATAGTGTCTAATATGTTCTTTGAACCTCGTTTCGACACTCCTTTTTGTGTCCAATATAAACTTTCTCACAATCATTGCATGCGATTTGGTATATTCCAGACATTATCTTTGGGATTCTCTAAGAGATTCTTTAAGTTGTTTTTTGACACAAAAGACACGTTCATATTTAGTTGTCGGAAAATTTTACTTAACCCTTTTACTGTTGGGTGAAAAAGAAAATTTAAATTTCTTATTACCGGTGTTTGTTGATGTCAAAGTCGTGGAATTTCTGATGTGTTGTTTGTATTGGATCTTCCTTAAAATACGGTCGACATCCAAAGAAGAGAAACCATTGTATCTCGCTATACTTTAATTCTTTGTCGTACCTGCTCTTGTTTAGGGGAAATATGACGAGTCTATTGACCAGAAAACTTGATTTCTCTTCTTTGGATGTCGACCGTATTTTAAGGAAGGTCCAATGCAAACAACACATCAAAAATTCCACGACTTTGACATCAACAAACACCGGTAATAAGAAATTTATAACTCTTCCTTTTCATCCAACAGTAAAAGGGTTAAGTAAAATTCTCCGACAACTAAATATGAACGTGTCTTTTGTGTCAAAAAAACAACTTAAAGAATCTCTTAGGGAATCCCAAAGATAAACCGGAGATGATAAAAAGGTCTGGAATATACCAAATCGCATGCAATGATTGTGAGAAAGTTTATATTGGACAAACAAAAAGGAGTATCGAAACGAGGTTCAAAAAACATATTAGACACTATCGTTTCGACAAACCAGAACAATCAAACGTAGCAGAGCATATGGTGAAATCCGGACATAAGATTGATTTAAAAAATCTGACACTACTTAAAAACATAAACTCGTATTGAGAATTAGACGCGTACGAAACGATATGTAGGAAAAAGAACGGAAACTTATTGAACAGAGAACCACCCCCAAAATGTTAAAGATACGGTTCGCTTTCGGTCCATCCTTTCCCGTAAAAGGCATGAGGCCACCTAGTAGATTGTAAATAGTCACATGGTTTAGAAATTTTAGAGCCTGCGTAGAAAATAATTTGTATGTGCGATACAGTTTTTACTTTCAGTCGGTAACACGGTTGACAATGGGAGCCCACGTGCTCTCGAAACGCTGCGTTCCGCATAATTAATAAATTTGTGTGAGTGGAGTTTACTGCTATACCTGTGAATTGTACATTCACACAGTCCTTGCAATCGTCATTTGAAGAGGGTCGGATATTTAAAAGAGTTTAATTCCAGAAACAGAAAATATTTTTAAGGCATATAGCTTATTTGGATAAAGTTTATGCGAAACACCAAGCATAAAGATCAAACTAGAAAAAGATGAGGTGTCATTAACAATACGCAAATCAAGTATATGAGAAAACAGTCATGATGAAAAAGAAAAAAATACAGAACATACCTGAAGAAGGAATAGAAGAAGTAATTCTAAAAAACAATTGACAGGAACCATGTATGAATAAAAATGTAATGCTAACTTATCAAGAGACTATAGTAGGAGCGCAAAAAAAAAACCAAAGACAAACGAATGATTTTGAGGAATTTTGAAATTATCTTGGAACTCTTTGTCTCATAAAATACATCATATCGTTAAGCGGGTAACAAAGTGCCATATTTTAAAGTTTTTATGCCATACCTCCTTTGATATCAGTTGAATTGGACTGAATTTTCAAAACAATATAGATTTATATCTCTGCTATCAATTTATAGATCTTAAAGAAATTTTAGTTACAACAAAAGGGAACGAGGAGTTATTGTGTGTGGCAACAACTCACTCCGTCTGTCGGGGCGACTAAATGCCACACCTGGTTTCTCTTTGAAAAGATATTAGAAACGTTTTATAGTTACTAGTCACCCTATAAAATTCAAATCTACAGATTTATTATGTTGGAAAATGTTTAAAAAAATGGGTAAGAACGAAAAAACATAAGAAGGGGATCTATGTATGTTTTATATTTGAAACCAGTCATTATAAACTTGTATAACGTCAACATAATTAAAATGTTTAATAACAAAACGGCAAAAGGCCACCAATACAATCCTAACAAAATCGTGAGTTGGTGGGAACACCTTTTCTTCAGAAAATCTGCCCTAAACGTTAAGCCAAATTCAAGTTAAGAGCAAACTAACGTTAAAGGAACTACGTATGTACAACTGTCTTAAACTTCACTGTACAGAGTTTAGGAACATTTAAAAAAAGGGAATTAAAAGAAATGGAAAATAAGGGGATTAGTAGTCCACCTGAAACTCGTGGCTACTGAGTTCGTTCGGAGATAAATCTCGTTTTTAATTTGTTACTCTTTGTACCAAAGAACATCCGGAGCCTCAGGTCACTCCCATAATTTTCCTTTCTTTCTCATACAGGATACACTGGCTGCCTGCTGACATCAAAGTTAGTTAGACACGATACCACCGGGTGGCCCCTATAGGCACTTAGTCACTCCGGGTACAGTTATAATTAGAGACCGTATTATATGCAAAGTCAATATATTTTATTTTATTTATTTATTATATTTTACGTCCATGCGTAAATGTATTACATTGATTAAAGTTAATTAGCATTAACTAAGTTTAATCAGTGTAAGACATCTACAAATAGACGTAAAATATAATAAATAAATAAAATAAAATATATGAACTTTGCATATAATCCGGTCTCTAGTTATAATCATCAAATTCATTACTGAAAATAGTGTTAGAGTTAAAGCAATAACTAGCTAAATAGTTTTTTTTTATTTTGATGGAGATAATATGCTGAAAGATAGCCCACACAAATAAATTCAAGAGTTTTTAACCTAAATTGCTACTATTCGAAAGTTTCATTCACAAAGTGACACTCTTCACATGGCCGTGAGAAATCTGAATTTCATAGTCAATTATATAATTTCAAAACATTATTATGAAGTGAAGTGCATTGTAAAAGACAGATAAATTTATTAGTGTAAGTGACGTATTAAATATGTAGTGTTACACATGTTCAGAATAATAATCCGCGCGTTTGTGAATAGTAACTTTTTCTGTTAAGATTCTTTCACCTTAAAAAAATGAGATAAGTAAGCATATGTGGTGAATATTGCTGCTAAATTGGTCCACAACTACAAACTATTGTCAATGGAAAATCACAATTACATAAATCTTATTACTATGTTTTACAAGTGGACACCCCGTGGTTTCATTCATGTTAATTTAGTGTTTCCGTTCCTGAGGAATTTTCAGGATAAAAATCATATGTGCGAATCAGTATATAACACATGGGCTGAAGTCCCGGGCCTAACAAAGAAAACACGGTTTTTTTGGTTCAAAATTAGCTTTATTTATCAACGTAATCTCCATCAAGAGCAACGCAATCATTCCAGCGCCGCTCTAACATTTCAATACCACTTTTGTAGAACGTTTTATCTTTTGCCTCAAAACAGGCCTCAGTTTCAGTGATAACCTCTTCATTCGTGCGAAATTTCTTACCGGCGAGCATTTCTTTGAGGTCTGCGAACAGCCAATAGTCGCTGGGAGCCAAATCTGGCGAATACGGTGGATGTGGGAGCAATTCGAAGTTCAATTCATGTAGTTTTGCCATTGTTTTGATTGACTTGTGACACGGTGCGTTGTCTTGATGAAACAAATTTTTTTTCTTTGCCATATGCGGTCGTTTCCTTGCAATTTCGGCCTTCAAACGCTCCAATAACGCTATATAATATTCACTGTTGATGGTATTTCCTTTTTCAAGATAGTCGATGAATATTACACCACGCACATCCCAAAATACAGAGGCCATAACCTTTCCAGCCGTTTGTTGTGCTTTCGGGCGCTTTGGACCAGGTTTACCAGTTGCTGTCCACTCAGATGACGATCGTTTTGATTCCGGAGTGAAGTGATGGATCCATGTTTCATCCATTGTCACACATCGACGCAAGAATTCCGGTTTGTTACGTTTAAACATGGCCAAACACTGCTCAGAATCATCAACACGTTCTTGTTTTTGGTCAACAGTGAGCAAACGCGGCACCCACTTTGAACAGAGCTTTCTCATAGTCAAATGCTCATGCAATATAAAGCCAATACGTTCTTTTGATATCTTTACGATCTCAGCTAACTCACGCAACTTCACTTTTCGATCATTCAAAACGATTTTGTGGATTTTTTTGATGTTTTCTGGTGTTACCGCCTCATTTGGACGTCCACTGCGTTCTGCATCATCGGTGTCTCTACGACCACGTTTGAAGTCAGCAAACCAACGTTTTATTATAGTTTCTGATGGAGCGGAGTCCCCATAACACTTTTCAAGCCATTGCTTCGCTTGAGCGGTATTTTTTCACATCAAGGAACAGTGTAAAATTAAAACATGAAATTGTTTTTGATCCATTGTTTTGAAAATAACAAAAGTGGCGTGACTCTTACCACAATAACTCACAAACTAATGAATAGAATATCGTGAAATTTTAACAGCTGTCTTTTGAAGGTTAGTACTAACTGAAAGAAAGGTGACTGTAATAAAACTAGCGTCATCTATGTGTTAGGCCCGGGACTTTTCAGCCCATGTGTTATATAGATTCCAAATATGGATATTCATACACAACTACTGAGGATGAAACCGCTTTATAGTGTTCAGTTTATAGTGTTAGTGGAATTCATTTCAATCATTTATTAGTTGTTATACTTAAGTAAAATTTTCTGTATAAGAAATTTTTATTTTAAATTCGCATTTGCAATGTTGAAATCGTTTAATTTTACTTTGAATTTATTTCTACTGTGCATTTCGTTGTATAGATAAATCTTAATACATTTGCTATTGTAGCCAAATCACTGCGCAATATATGTAATTCGTATTAGTTAAATTCAGGTAGGAAACGATGACGTAATGGAAATCCCGGCAATTACCGGTTAACGTTCTACTGATATTACCCATTCATTATGCTAATTATTCTCTTATCTGATATTCAGCTCAACAATGTAAGTTCAGTTCACAATGTAACTCCGTGCAGTAGATGTCAATTAGTACACTATGTAAGTCATAAGATGGAACTGCCTCCATCAATACAACGTCATAAGCGATATAGAATTTCAATTTGTCCAGAGCAAGTTAACTTGTATTCACTTAGTAACAGTAACTAGTGAGTTTCAATTCATTATTCAGCTCATCATTCAATGTATTCAGTATATATTTTTTAACTAAGTGTAAATATAGCATACATATCGTATTTGCGGATTTTATTAAGAACGTGTTATAAAAGAAAACATAACTTCTTCAAACCAGGAGGAGTTCGAACAGTGTTCTTCAAACCAGGAGAACATAACATTATACTTGTCATTAAGCTTTACTTAGCAAGTAAATACAACGGAGTTATTACCGCTCTGTAGTTTCTTATCCAACTTATCACAGCAACAATAACAACTATAAGTCATTAACTGTCGCGCGCCGGATTCATGCCACCAGTCATTAGCTGTCGCGAGCCGGGTTGAGGATACTGACGGGCCGGATTCGGACCGCGGCCATAGTTTGGAAACCCCTCTTCATGAAAATTTTCGTATTATGATGATACTAACGTCAGACGATGGCTTATTCTTTTCGTCAGGCAATATTAACAGTCAATGGCCTACAAAGAAACCATATAATTTTGTTGAAGCTGCCTCGCATCAAGAAAGATTGGGGTTCAGGTAGCAATGTCTAGACGCTGCATAATTCGTCCAATATCTTTTAGTGAAAATATCCATGCGGACGGATAACGCACCCAACTTTTGAAAGTGTTACCAGTCGTATGATGAATTGATAAGGGACTATTTTCAACAAAATGCAACACCACCTTATGTAGCTCATGACGCATTAATATATCTAGAACAATATTTTGGTGACAGAATTATTAGTGGAGATCATTAGCCATCATAGTCACATAACCTAATTGCCTTTGATTTTCACTTATTTGGTTATTTAAAAATAAAATTCATCAAAATCGATTTCGCAGCGCAAGCGGCCATACACCAATAAATCCATAGTATTAATCAAACCCAGTTACAGTGAAAATTTAACAATATTAAGAGACAAGTTAGTTTATGTCCAAGATATAATGGTGACCATTTCGAACATGCATTACAATGAGCAATGTGTAGTTGTTCCGTCAAATTTATAAAAAGTAATGAATTGTTTTACTTAAAAATAGTACTAATAATATTCAATGCCTTGATATCTCCCAACAGCTTTCGCTAATTACAAAGGGCATCGGCCGGCCATGAGTTATTATTACGCCTACGCATGTGGTGCATTTAAGATATCCGGTTGCAACATTCGTCATGGAGTGAGGAAACCCTCGACCCTGAGAAACAACCGCAGCATTCGAATCCGGGACCCCGAGACTGATAGTTAAGCGCGCAAGGCAGTAAAGCACCAGCACCGTGAAAAATACACACTCCGCAAAAAAGTATGATATAACTAATCTTTATAGCACAAAACTGATCTTTAGTAGAAATATTTTTCGGGTTTTGTCGTGTATTTACAGTTTCACTTGAAATTTCGCTGATCATGCTGTCAGCTTCTTCAGAAGGTTTCTAAAGACTGGTGTTGTCTCTTGCTTCTCGTTATGTATCATATTTCTGTTCCGCTTTGCTGACCCATAACCATTGCGCTTTGCTGATCAATAACCGTTCCGTTTCGATGAATCGCGTCATTCGTTGTATGATCACTCGGCAGTGCTAACTTCCACCTGTTGCTCAGCTTGTATCCCTCTTCGCGATTGAAGTTGTTGGTATTCATTATTTCTATTGATTCATATATTATCCTCGGATAGTAGTTGCTGGTCCTGGCTAATACCTTAACGTCCGGTGGTCTCCTCGTTGGTGCAGGTGTTCTGCTACTGCGGATTTTTCAATATGCTTGAGTGCGTCTCTCTCATGTTCTTTCACCCTGCACTGAATACTCCGTCCTGTTTGACCGATGTAGCTTTTTCCACATTGGCATTTGAGTTCGTATATGTCTTTTGCTCGTAGTTTCGGTAACACGTCCTTGTTGTGAAAGAGTAGCTGTTCGATTTTGGTCACCGTATTGTATCGTGCGGTAATGTTCTTTTCTCCTAGGGTTTTTTTTTAGCTTATCGGTGACTCCGGCTATGTATGGAAGAAATACGTAACCTGTTGGTTGTTGTTGGTCTTCGTCCTTTTTCTGTTTCGGTGGTTTCCATGTCTTTTGTGCTGTAGCCTCTGCAAGGCGTTTTTGACGTGATGTATTTCACTATTCCTGTAATGTTCGTCACTGATTTTCTCCGCTCTTCTTAACAATATATTGATGAGGAATCACTTCTGTTGAGGATGGTGGTGGGATATCGCATGCAGGTATTGGTCTGCGTGAGTTTTCTTCCGGTACACACTGTGGCCCAGTTTGTTGCTGTCGGTGCGGGCCACTAGGACATCTCGGAATGGTAAGTTGCCGCCCTCTTCGATTTCCATGGTGAAGTTAACGTTAGTATGTTGTCTATTGATGTGTTGCAGAAAGTCCTCTAGAGTCCTTTGTCTGTGCGGCCATATGACAAAGGTGTCGTCTACATATCTGTACCAGCAGTTAGCTTTCATCCTTCTAGATTCGATGGCTTCATGTTCGAATGCTTCCATAAAGATGTTAGCGATTACAGGTGATAGAGGAGATCTCATTGCAGCACCACACGGAGTATTCAGTGCAGGGTGAAAGAACACGGGAGAGACGCACGTCTCATGTATATTGAAAAATCCGCAGTAGCAGAACACCTGCACCAACAAGGAGACCACCAGATAACCTACAGCGACGTTAAGGTATTTGCCAGGACCAGCCACTACTACCCGAGGATAATACGCCAATCAATAGAAATAATCAAGAATACCAATAACTTCAATCGCGAAGGGGGATACAAGGTGACTAACACGTGGAAGTTAGCACTGCGGAGTCATCATACAACGAACGACGCGATTCAACGGAACAGAACGGTTACGGATCAGCAAAGCGGAACGGTCATGGATCAGCAAAGCGGAACAGAAGTGGGATATATAACGAGAAGCAAGAGACAACAACACCAATCTTTAGAAACCTTCTGAAAAAGCTGATAGCATGATCAGCGAAACGTCAAGTAAAACAGTGAATACACCACAAAATCCGAAAAACATTTCTACTATGGACGACGGTCATGAAAGCCTACACTCAACTAAGAATGAACTTATGACAAAAGAAACTTTTAAGTATACCCCAAGAAGCAACTGTTATGGTTATTTATAGAATATAGGTACCAAATAAAAACAGAAGCTCACATTGAAATTTTTATTAAGCAGATATGGTAAAAGTAATTATATTTTTGAAAAAATAAATGACAGAATAGTAGCCTAATACTCCATATTGCCACCCCTGTTTCTTATCACCGCTCGCATTTGATTTGGCATGGATTCAATTAATCTCTGTATGTAAGTTTGATCTAAATTCTGCCACTTATCATGGAGGACATCTTCTAATTCCTGTAGCTTTATTGGGGCAACATATTGAGTCAGTACTCTTCTGTGAAGATAGTCACACACATTCTCGATAGACTTCATGTCTGGACTCACCGCAGGCCAATCTAAAACTGGAATGCCAACCTCATCAAAGTATTCCCAGACGATTATCGCTACAAGAAGTCGTGCATTAACAAGAATTTGTTGCCTATTACTGGTGCATATGATATCACATCATTTTGTAAAATGTCTGTCATATACCTGTGGACAGTCGTTGTAGCTCTGTTTACTGATACTAATCCTACACAGCCTGCTAAAGAGATATCTCCCCAAACCACAAAAATTAGGCGTAGATCTGACGTTGCACTGGAAATAGCGCTCACCGTCTCGTTTGTACGCTGGCATACGTCTATCTCAAGTGTAAGGACCAAATCTTGACTCATATGTTGGCCCAATCATTAATTTCCCTATTGACATATTCTCTAGCAAACCTTCGGCGGACCACTCGATGATTCCTAGTAAGACGAGGAGCTGTAACGACTACTCTGATCTTTATTCTAACCTGATTCAACCTATTGCGAACGGTTTCACTGATTAATATTCATCAAATTAGCCAAGTATATTTGAAATCGTCTATCTTCGATTAAAACAACCATTCCAGCAACTTCTTCTTGAGTTAAATTACTTATTTTGCTTCTAATAACGTTAGAAAAATATTCAAACAGTGGACTTTAAAATTTGTCCGTATAGGAACACTTCCAATAAACAACTAAATAGACCATGTGCATATACACTCTTCTAAAATATTTTTGTAATAAAAAAAGAACTTATTTAAAAGCTACTTGTATAATTTTCTTTGTATATTTGTTTATATGGCAAACATATTGTGGACGTATAGAAAAAATCTGTCTGTAAACGCCTTTTCTTAGTTTATGCGATACTTTTTTAGCGGAATGTACTTGAAATGATCAATAACATGTTCTTTTCACTTACATCAATTTTCCGTATAAGAAATCGATGAAAAGTTGATTTTTTGAAAATATATTCTCAATATTTTATCACCTCTACAAAATCTATTTGGAAGGCTACTGTCAAGGAGTTCTAAGCTATCATCAGTTATTTAGAAACACTCTCCTTCTTTCTCATTGTAATATTTTCCATTATAGAACGTCAATCGTCCAATAACCTTTATTGTAACTTTACTATTTCGAACGATGTTTTACAGATTACCATTTTCTTTCAGACATTCTTTCATCATCCGCAAATTCTAAAAACAAACGCGAAAACTGAACAAAGTTCTAAAAAGATCTAAAACGGATTCCACCATCGTCATATTCACATAAAGACTTTCCTTTACTTCTTTTTTGGATGAAATTCCATATACCGAAGGAAATTTGGGAAAATCTTTTGTTGACTTTCTCTTCCTCGCTCCGTAAGTGTCCTGCGGCAAACACTCTTCTTCCAATATAATTCAAAAGGTATTGATTTTCCGATGGCGACGAGGTTGAGCGATGCCGAAGGAAGCGGAAAGGAACGCTCTGGTTGGAAGTAATAAGTTCCCAAACGTCGCGTTTCGGCCGTTCGCCGTTCATTATTTGTTTTTGATTATGCTGCGAGGTACAAAGTGAATTTAGAAAAAAAAAGCGCGAACCGGCAAGAGCGTAAATTAAGGAAGCAGGCCGATAAATATCTCGCGGAATCTAAATTAAATTTCTCGATCGAGAGAAGAATTTCCCCAAATGGGTGGGGAGCGCTGCGTAGTACCATCACGTCATCATCATGAATTGATTTTAGGTGCTTGTATCTGCCAATTCTGTATTTCTTTTTGGGAGGGATGAGTAATAGGACGTTTATTTTAATTAGCTGGGTTGGGTTTATTTAAAGAAAGATTGACGTTCAGAAAAATTCCCATCAAATAATTAATCAAAGATTGGGAGGGTTTCAGAGGTTCCAAAGGAATTTTAATTTTCAAAGTGATTAATTTTCATTTGAGCTATGCTGGCAAGATCGTTTAATTTTGCGTACCTTAGAGAAAACTATCAAATATAAATTAGGTAGTATGGTAGTGGTAAATTGATACTAACACATTTTCAGACCGAATTTGAATCTTTTATGTGAGTTTGTGTTCTATCTTCCTGATACCAACGTCGCTACTGAATTATTATTTTCCATCATCATCATTTTTACCTTTCGCATGCTGACACATAGAGGGCACCACTAATTAAATGAGTACTAAAAATTAACCACCATCTTTAGGAAGCCTAAGTCAAAAGTTTTAGTGCGATACGTGTGGTGTTGTAGTTACAAGAAACTGTTAAAGTTGACAAGTTAATTGAACAATAATTTCGTGGAGACGACGAATTAACAACTGCGATGTTCAAAAATATGGGATACCACACAAGACAGCTATTGTTGGATATTTATAGTAACGTATGGGAAGAAGGGATAATCCCAAATGATTGGGGTCTAAGCCTAATACTAACAATAGATAAAAAGGGTGACAGCAAAGACTGTAACAACTACCGAGGAATTATGCTTCTAAACACAGTAGTGAATAATTACGAACAATTACTAGAAAATAGGTTGAGACAAATAGTAGATCCGACATTACTGCGAAAAATATGCAAGATCATATTTTTACAGCAAAAGAGATAACGTACAAGAAAATGACCGCAGGAGAAAGCATATACTTGGTACCTTTGGACATGGACAAGCCATTTGACAAGGTACCCAGAAATGAAGTATGGGGATGTTTACATAAGAGAGGAGCAAGTTGCAAATTAATAACAGCTGTCAAAAGTTTATATGACGACACAGCAAATTTGTAATTAGCAGAAACGCGAAATCAGAGTTATTCTATACAAAGGAAAGTGGGCTAAGCCCTCTACTATTTATAATATTTATGGATGAAATTATCATAAAAACAAAGAAGGTAACAAGAGGTTTTTATGTAGGACATCATAGAAAAGATAGAAATTACACAAAGCGCATTCGCAAAGGATGTGGCTTTGATACCCAAAAATGAAAGAACTCTACAGCACAACATAAATGTTTGAAACAACACACTAACACAGAAGAACTTAATAACAGAATACAGAAAGTCAACAAGGTATACTATGCTATGAACTCAGGATTTATAAACAGAAAAGAAATAACAATGCAAACAAAAATTACGGTCTACAGGACAGTATTCACACTAATTCTCACATTTGGATGTGAAACCTAGGTACTTAATCGTCAAGAAAAAAAAATAGATCCAAGACCTAGAGGTGAAATGATTAAGAAGAGTGAAAATGTAACCAGAGGATAAGAAACGAGCAAATCAGAAGAGAGCTACAAACAGAATCAATAGAAAGTTATGTCGAACAAAGACAATTAGCATGGTGAGGACACCTACAAAGCATGGACAATACAATTCCGGTCAAGCAGGTCTGGAAAGCAAAGATGCAGACGAAAAGAACAAGAGGGAGGCCAAAAGGAAGTTGGAATAAAGAAATAGGCAAAAGTTTAGTTAAGAAAGGAAAAAGGTGAGATAAAGCTCAGAAAATTGCAAGGAACAGGGCGGGCTGGCGAAAGTTTGTGAAATGCTAGGGAGCAAATTTAATCTAACCCGACACCGAATGAGTAAGATGGTCTTATATATAATGTATCATTTGCGAAGACAATCATTTCAACAAGAACTCCTCGCAGAATTGATTTCTATTGTGAAGCACCACATCAGTCAACAATTTCTCGTTGGTACTGTAAATTCAAACGTGGACGGAGTAGTCTTAGCAACGATCCAAACGCAGGTGCACCAAAAACGGCAGCTACTCACGAAAACGTCGATGCTGTGCGCAAGATCATCAACTAAAATCGACATGTGACATATCGCGAGATTGTGGCGTCATTGGGCATTTTAAGAATCTCAATTCACAAAATTGTGTGTCATCGCATCTGTTGACTGAAGAACAGAAATCAGCTAGACTGAATTGGTGTCAAACAGCTCTAGACTGCTTCAACGCCGGAGATTCGAAAAACCTGTCCAACACCATCAGTGGTGTTGAAACTTGAATTTACTCATACTAGCCAGAAAAGAAACGCCAGTCGCCTTTTTGAGTGTTCCAACGTGAATAAAAGCCAACAAAAGTCATTCGTTCTTGAAATGTCTCCAAACAGATGGTTACGACATTTATCTTAAAAGCAGGTAATGTAGCAACAATTCCTCCACAACATCAATAACCCCAACGATTTCTTTAGCTTTCCAAAAATCAAGAACGGACTGCATAGTCAAAGGTTCCAGGCGTCAGAAAGAGCATTCAATGTTTCGAAGTTGGTTAGAGTACATGCAAAAGTGCATTAACCACTGTGGAGGTAATAATACTTAATTTTTCTCTTCCCTGCTTAATAAAACTCGGCCAAACAAACCATTTTTGTCTTAAAACTTTTTCTCTGTCTCTTATCGTCAGCTAGTTATGTGCATAAGTGGAAAGAATCTAATTTTCAACACTTTATTTCGCCCAGTGAGTGTTTCTCCGCAGAAGAAAAAAAATACGTATCTATATGTACTCTGCATGTTCCCAAGGTTTGGTTTTTTGAATGTCCGGATTCGGAATCGTCCCTTGTTCATCCTGAACGTTATAAGTTTGGTAGAAATATTCATTACTGTAGA
This sequence comes from Trypoxylus dichotomus, assembly GCA_023509865.1. NCBI lineage: Eukaryota > Metazoa > Arthropoda > Insecta > Coleoptera > Scarabaeidae > Trypoxylus > Trypoxylus dichotomus. The sequence goes on from CM042081.1 coordinate 30,672,892, forward strand.
AATCTTTCCGATATTTTTCCCATCGTGCTTGAGAATCAACAGAGGAAACCCAAAAAGAATCGGGATATTTTCATCAACTGGAGAAGTAACGGTCAAAGCACTTTTAGAACCCAAAGGTTATATCTCATCAGCTACTTTAGAAGGAATCAAATTATCAATAAAGGACGTTATGGCTTCTCGTTTATCAAGTTACAAACATCAAATGATGTAAGAAGACATTGACTGACTAAAGTGAAACATATTCTTCATTGTTGAAGAGTTGCACAAAAAAAGTCAAGTATGCAATTATAGTTCTTTTAAGCTTCAATATTTTCCTCTAAACCTTGAAATTATTAATTGCAAAGTAAATAATTTATCAAAATGCTTAGCAGTTATGCAACACCTTGCGTAAAATTGATCGAATAAAAATTTAACGAAATCATCGTAACGGCATGAACTCACTTTCTCATCCTGAACGCAGCATTCAATATTAACTTTAAATCCTCCTCCTCAAATTTCTTTACCACCCCATCCACCATTCCAAAGGAGACTTTCTAAAACTTACAGGTAAGACAAGTTAATTTTAAAAGATCCGGTTCATCCGTTAAATCCATCGCACAGTTCTGAATTCCCCCCAAAAATTAAATTTGCGTTAACCATAATGGACGGTAGATGCCTTCCTAGCAACACGGCGTGACGTTCTTCATAAAGGCTTGTTTTCTCATTTAAAAAAGAATTTTAATAAAGCAAGAGCGATGAGATAAGCGAGGGTCTCGAAAGGTGGCAAATAAATCGATGATGGCGAACGTTTAAAATTCCTACGGAGGTTAGGGCCTTGACTTCAACAGAATGAAGTCATAATAAAGAAGATTTTTCCCCGATGGTCTTCTTCTACCTATCTCGCCTACCACTGACGGTTAGTACGAATGAGAAGGTTGCTATTTATGACATTTTAAGCACACATATTATGTATTTTTTCGATTAAAATTAATAATGTATATAATGAACCACTTAGCTATCAAGTACATATTGAAACAGATATAAAATGCCTTAATACTTAACAAAAAAACGAAGGTATCTGTTGCTACTCCAATAAAGCACTTATTGCCTGCTTGCCTGCAAAGATGTATTTCAGTAAAAAAAGATTACACACACAAAGAAAAAGAGAGTCGATATTAGATGAATGAGAAACGCCTGCTATGATCTAACAAGTGAGAATTTGAAATGTTCGACTCTAAACATAGAATTTTCGTTCATCGTCAACCAGGAGGACGAAAGAAAAAACACGGGAGTGGAAATGTGATGGTTTGGGGATTGTTTTGTTGAGATAAAATAGGCAAAATAACTGTGAAAAGATGAGCAGTCCCACACACTGAAAAATATCGCATTGCCATTTGGAAATCGTCCTCTCAGTCAACCGTTCATGTTCCAATAAGATAAAGAACCAGTAGTGTATATAAAAATTGTTTAGAATAAAAAAGAGCACCAGATAAAGTCAGAATATTGGTTTGAGTTTTTCGATATCCCAACTTATCACTTATTGAACTTTTTTTGCATAAGCCGGACAAGAAAGCTAAAGAACGACGGGTCTAAGACGTTGAACATACTTGGAGTTACAAACAGGCATCAAATGGTCGGAAAATAATAATTTTAAGAAACATGTAAAAATTACCTTCCATGCAATTTGGCTAAATAAGTTTATATAAATTTATTAATTAGTAATTCCTTTGCCCAAACGCAGACAGGTGACTGTAGTACAATGTAGTAGTACTCGTACTCTCCGCGACGAAGAGAGAAATTGTTCGACGATTAGGAAGGTGTGCATTACACATTGGTCCGGAGAACAGAGTCAGGTACAACACGAAATGGGTGGCCACGGGTTATTTGTGGAGCTGAAAATAGATTTACAGTAACGACTTCGAAACGAGATCGACATCTAACGGCACCGGATATTGTAAGGCACGTCAATACACAACGAAGAACAAATATTTCGTCAAGAGGCGATTATTAGCACCAGATTTAAGCGATGCGTCGACCGCAAAAAAAGAGTTTTTAGAACGCGTGCATAAAGAGAAACAATTAATATGGGCAAGAAGGCATGCAAACTGGTCACTGGATGACTGGAACGCAGTTTTATGGACCGACAAGTACAAATTTTAGTTATTTGGCACACAACGGGGAGCTTTCTTCGTTAACGACCAAGGAAAAGAGCTAGTGAGGCCCGCTTAGTGCCGTCCGTCAAACACGGAGGTGGTAGTATAGTAGGTTTGTGGTTGTTTTGTTGGAACAACTACGGGTGGCTTAGTGAAAATACGGTACAGTGCGAAAAGGGAGAAAGAAAAATCTTCTCTCGCTGACCACTTCGTAAGTAAACGACATAAAATAAATATATATATATATATACCGTGATACCATAAACTTTCTAGAACGAAGATGACATTGAAAGAGAAAATATATGTCTGAACGTAAACCAGGTATTGTAACTTAACGGTTTTGAAAATTATTTTGACAGTGATATTGACTATCATCAATTATTGAAAGCAAGTTTGAATATCGACTTTAAATAACTTAAGTATGGTTCACAATATAATACAGAAACGTACATGATTGGAGCCTATTTTCGAACTGGAGTGCGAATTGATGGAATTTGAGTGTACAGCCAGAATACATATTTGGTTGATTTTGGAGAGCACATCCCAGAGTTAGCTGTAATTCCCGAAAAAGTTAATAATTGCCTTTCCAATGCATGAGACTGGTTCTGTGAGCTATAGATCACGTACTAGTAGACCAACTGCTCATTCGCAAGAAGTTACAGTAATATTCGACAACAGCTGGAAAATTAACCCACAAAACCTCTGAAATGTCTTTCTCAAGAGATTTGACTTTCGTATGGAACATACCAGATAATTGTAAAGAAAATCTTACACATACAGCAGTATAGATGCAATTACATCAGGTTATTTTGCCGGTAAACTACCCAAGACGTCTTGCTTACCGGCAGCTGTTTACAAATATTTTAATGCAGGATGATGACGTGCCAAATTTGAAACTTTTCTCTGATGAGGTATAGTTTCACCTTTCAGATATGTGCAGTGAAAATCTTTATATTTTTGTTGAATCGTTTCTACATATTTCGAAGCTTGGCGTTTGACTAGTAGTTTCTCGTCGTAAAATTGTTGGTCATATTCTTAGTTTTACAAATAATTCTGAGACGTACAGAAACATTTTGAATGAATTTATTGAACAGCTGCACGAAGATGAATTACAATATGGTTACTTCCAGCAGGAACAGCACACACAACACAAGAAAATATTAATTTTATTCGTGAGTTACTTGATGATTGGATTATATGCTTACATATAGAAGTTGAATTTCCACCGCGATCACCTGGTTTCACAATTATGGATTCTTTCGTGTTTCCTGGCCTAAATAATAAAATCTTTAAAGCTGCTGCTGGTAATTTGCAAAATTTACAGCGCAGAGTTATTGCAGAGTGTGCATTAATAATGCCCGCAATGCTGCAAAGTGCCCTTAACAACGTGAGAAGACATAAACTTGGGAATTGAAAATGATAGACAACAGTTTCAACACTTGCTTTAATTTCGCCTTTTTATAAATAAAATCTTGAATACCAGTTGAGCTTGTTGTTTAATTGTATCTTTAAATAAAATGAAATATTTGTTGATGTCACGATGACACTGTTAAAATAATTTTCAAAAGTTAAGGTTATGTTTGGAGTATGATAATATGGCTTAACTTCAGACACATATTTTCGATTTCAATGCTATCTTCGTCCTAGAAATTTTATGATATCACGCTAAATTATTAAACAAAAAAATAACAAGAATTTAAGTACCTTAGAAGCTGATGAGTGATGTTTGTAGCGACTATAATTTGCACTGATCATGTCCCTAGGGCGCAGAAAATGTGCATTTGCTGGAATAAATTTTAGTTCAGTTTGAAATAAAAGTGGTTTCCCTTTTTTTAGGACTATTACAATGCTCTTGCTTCAAGAAGCCTGCTAACTGTATTATATTATATTTCATTATGTGAATTTGAAAGTTGTTTCTGAATTATTTATATCTACAATATTTATTTTACATATATTTATAATACACATTTGTAACTATACCGTGTGAAAAGCTGCGAGTTGTTGATTGTATTCTGGGCGACTGGAAAATTAATCGAAGACCGGCTTTACTTGAAACGAATAACGCATGTCTAGCGATATACCCCCCTTACCTCGCAGTAATACGGAATAAGTGCTTCATTGAATTGATTCAAATTGAAAAAATCGACGTGAGGATAGGATTTTGTAGTACTAGTTAAATAAGGGTAGAGAATACCGTTAGACAAAGCTAGCATCCTGACACACAATCGATCGGCAGAATAACGTACCTGTCTCTCGACATGATTAAGTTACAGAAATTTTATTTCATCATCCTCTTACTCACAATTACGGCAATCGACACGTCGAAAGTGGGCTCATGATGTAATAACATGCTAATTAGAAATATTTCTACTTCCAAACTTGCTTCCCGATGGCTTACATATGAGGTAAGATTCGAACTAGGAATACCGCTTTGCGGCAATTTCATAAACCCACAAAACCCATTCACCATGAAGTGGTAAGCAATGAAACTAATCAAACTATCAACTGAGAAAAACAAGCTTATTACAATCATAGATGCCGTACCCTTTCTAGTAATTGTAAGAAACACTGTAGACAACACCTCACAGTGTCACACTTATCATAGTCAGTACTCTGATTCTGATCTTCCCATCAATTTCGAGAATGTTAATCATATTAATAAATTCCTTTCGTCACCTGAGGCTTCTCCATTATTAGGTTCGTGGAATGTGTTCATGGTCATCGAAAGTTCACATTTATAGATCTGTGATTACTTGTCTACAGTGCGATGAATTAAATTAAGACCAACGCAATGTGGAAACGCCAGCAAACAAGATGCTTTCTTTGAAGTCAACGCACTAATGATGGTGCAGTCCCGTTATGCCGTTATCCCATTAAACTGCCTCAAAGTCCTGAAAATATTACGTTTTTGCTGCTGTGTAATAAGTAGTCTCGGCAAAGAAGGGCAAGATTCAGCGCCGTGAGAAGAACAACATGGGTGAAGCGCGTGGCCCGAAGAATCGAGTAGCCGTATCGAAGCACGCTTGTTCAGTAGTATTCCACTGGTCGTTGTGAGTGCTTGTCAGTGCACACATACTTAGTAAATGTCGCATTTAGGTACGTTTCGGAAACGGCGTATTTAGAATAAACTAGAAAACGTAATAACGCGTGGCAAACGATATAGCAAACAATTAATATTTTATATAGGTGTTTGTTTTATTCTATGTAATGTGCCGTTCACTTTACTAGACCAACAAACATTTGTCTTCTTCTGGAGCAAGTATCTGGATTATACGTTACCAAGTCGGACATCGTTAAGGAACTTTATGCAATCTGTTCGTGACTATGTTGAAAGAAGAATTAAAGAACAATTGAAAATAAAAAAATGTAGTTATGTGTGGACGAAACAACCGATCGGTAAAAACATAGTATGGTAAATGCGGTGGTATGTACAATGGAAGAGTTTGAACCGTAATGCTCTATCTTACTTGCCTCCAGCAGTGTTGCAACATGTACTAACGATGAAATATTAAAAGTGGTGTTGTGACCAAATTTCAAGTGTAAACAATACAGCTTTAATGTTTGTGAGTGACGGTGCCGCTAACATGCTTTCCTTAGGCCGATCTCTTAAAGAAGGGAGTGGCAATCTGTAACATGTAAGATTTAAATCCATCCTTTAAACCTTGTGGCGCAATTGATCCCTAAATGTTATCCACGATTAAATGCTTTAATAGCTCATACGAAGGCAGTATTTCTAAAATCCTCAAAACGTACAAGATGATTTCACGAACTGTATCCCAAAGTGCCTGAACCACTACAGCCGATTACTACGCGTTGGGGAACATGGTTAAAGACTGCGTTTTACTACAACGAACATTTTGATGCTGTCAATGACGTAGTTTTACAATTCGATCCGAGACAGGCCAAAACTATCAAGGAAAGTCAGAAGGTGTTTCAAGACAGTCAGATAATATATGATTTAGAAAGTATTCGCAAGAACTAGTATGGACTGGCGGAGGGAATTGAAAAATTACAAAATGATTTGATGTCGTTTGTGGATTCTGTTCAAATTATGGATGACTCAGACTTATGTACGGCAGAAGGCGAAAAAAATAAAAACGTAATACGGAAATTTGAAAGTATTATTGACAAGGATTCAAATCTTCTCATACAAAGACAAATTTGTGAGGGTGCGTCGAAAGATCCAGTAAGTTGTCACAAAGATTATTTTAAGATATTTATTTCGTAGGCTGTACTCATTTGACTGAAACAAGTATGGAAACATATTTAATAGATCAAAACAATAAGTCTTTCAACGCGTTATATAATATATTTTTTATCGTTCTTTTATGTGTAAACATTCCTACGTCCGCTTCGTCTATGCTCACTCATGAGGGTCACGATCATAAATGACGCGAGTACGTAAACGTTATTGAACACTCGCCCTGATACAACCGCTAGGCTTATCACGTTGTTCTCCGCACTGCACTGCAACTTGGACCACTTTGCCGAGACTAGTAATAGGTATCCAACCGAAACAACTTTCCAATGACGAAAATTTTCAATTCGGGCTCTAGTGTTGAGACTGCCGCGGTGATAGAAAAGCTTCTTCGGTCCTTTTTCAGAATTTGCTTTCTTCAATTTATCAAAACAATAAACATTATTTCTTTCGAATCCCAAATAATCGTAATCAATACCTAACCCGCAGATGGAAATGTATTTGTCTACCATGATGTTTTCCAAAATAAAACTAAAGATTTGGTTGTTTCTCTTCCATTTCAAAACCACTTCGTTCTCATTGAAACACCTTTTATTTCTTTTCCAAATCGTACACAAGAAGATCGTCTTTGTCTAGGACTTTTCTAATGGAATTCATTCGCGACCTGGTTGCAATCACCAGAAACTCGTAAAGAAAGTAAACGGCAACCATTATTCCTCCGAAAGCTCCTCCCCTTAGCGACGTTCGTTATGGGAAGCGTCCTTAATGATCTAATGAAGGTAATAAATTACCGCGGCCTCTTAACGAGGAGATCTACAGGCTCTGGAATACTATCGTGGATGGATGCTTTCCGGATTTCCCGCGTCGCTTTCCGCGGTTATCTTTCGTCGATAGTGCTGATGCGGTCCATTCCAACACTTTCGCGAAGATCTACTACGTATATACACCGCGAAGTTTCTAAAGAAGCGGAACGAAGTTGGTAAATTTTATAAAGCTCGACATGCATGTACATATATTATACGAGGTTTCGTTTTCTTTCAATTTGGTGTGAGTTTCGTATAAAGGAATATATGTAGGTGTTATGTGAAGAATTTGTGATAAATGTTTTAACCTACATTGCTGAATGTAAATAATCCCACTACGGATTTATTGCAATAATATAAATAAATAATAGTTTAAGATGTAGGCTAACGGCATCAAACACACTATTACCTAAGATGTACACTAGTCGAGAGAGAGAACATGAGGTCCAATGCCTCCGACATCAATAATTTGGCTTACTCTCCATCGTTTGTTGTACTTATATAACTAGATGTTGCGGCAGTATCCCTCCTATCGTCTTCAGTGTAAAAAATTAGTGAGCTTCTATGTTAAAAGTCTATTCGCCAACGAAATCATCTCGAGCAATAGTTCAAAACAGACTCTCCAGAGACACCAACACCAGACGATAGAACATCGTTAACTGTAGAAGCCATTATAGAAGTGTTGTCCATATGCGCGAACACTACATATTTCCAGGTGGATAACAAGTTCTACCAACAAGAATTTGGCATGGCAACGGCTTCTTCTCTGTCATTAGTGTGGTAAATATTTCTTTAATGGCACTAGTGTCCCTACCAATCTGATCTGCCTTACTATCAGAATCCATCTCGTCTTCATTAAAAATAATAACGTTATTCTTCCTCTCTTCGCACTAAATAAGCTCGCAAATTTTGCATTCAGCATCCAATCTGTTATCCTGGAAGTTCCTTACATTTGTTAGTAGCAACTCAAATTTTACGTTCAAATTTTTCAATGTAGAAGTTCATCTTGAAGTTTAATTACAATTAAAGAAACGGCTTGCATCTTACTCAACTGAACGTTGAAATCGGTAAAGGTGTCACAATAAGAAAACAATTTACAATTTTTGACCTTCATACATTGTATCCCTGTCCTGAACAAGCCGCTACAAACGTTATGAATGTAGACCGGATTATATGCAAAGTGCATCTGTTTTATTTTATTTATTGATTATATTTTACGTCTATTTGTAGATGTCTTACACTGATTAAAGTTAATTAACGGTAACTAACTTTAATCAGGGTAAGATATCGACAAATAGACGTAAAATATAATAAATAAATAAAATAAAATCTATGCACTTTGCATATAATCCGGTTTCTAGTTATGAATATAAATGAGACACAAATCATAAGACATAGAATTATCTAGCATTAATACATCTTTACTACAAGGACAAGTAGTAATCGTCATATAATCAGTATTCAGATAAAGACAAAGAAAACGGTACCACAACGAAGTAACACTTTTTACCCCGAGGGGACCCCGCCAAGGTAACTATACTTTTTCCTAGACCTAGTACAATGATTACCATAAAAATTTAAACTGGCAATCACAAAAAGGATTACACTAACCTGCAATATGTAATATTCGCTATATATTGGTATAAATTAAAAAATTAGGCGACTGCAATAACGGAGAAAATCTAATAACAACTTAGATACAGAAAAACGGCAATTCTAGTAATGTGAAGAACGTATGCTTAGCACATTAAAATTAAAATTGGGAAATATAGAGTGAACTTTATTAAAAGCATATCGAAGAAATGCCTACAAAACAATTGACCAACATAATAATGCTGCTAAATACAGCTGCTCATGGTGAATTTCATTATTTTTAGAAGTGTTTAAAGTTTTAGTTTTTAGTCAGTGAGTACTTTTAATACTTTGATATACGATGTATGTATGTCTCAGAATTAATGAATGATTAGTTTTAAAGTCTTTAACTGAATGCATCTTTTTCTTCACTTCAGGTTTTAGGCACGGAAGGAATGGCATGCATCTTCAATATTTCGCGGCACTGCTCTTTCCAAAGTGGCACGCTAGAGGCGAAACCACTTTGGAAGAAGGTCACGGTAACCCGACGTGTTAATCACGCAGGAGGCCAAACCAGTTTGGAAGAAGGTAACGGTAACTCCTTCCACCTTAACCTTCAGAAGGTTTTCGATTCTGGCGCGGTTAACACGTCGAATTACCGTGTCACTTTGATCCCTCTATCCCTTGTTTTCTCCTGAAGAAGCCTCCTAAGACGGAAGCGAAAGGTCAAGATCCCGCCTTTCTCCTTTCTTTTCTTTTTTCTTCTGTCCCTTTCTTTTTATTTCTTTGTTTTTCGTCTTACTTTTATTTCATTTTCTCTTATACCTTATCCCAACAGTCCAATTCCGAAAACAGTTCGCTTATTACATTAAATATTGATTCGCCAGTCTCTAAAACGCTTTGTCACTATTCTACCGGCCAATCCCGATGTTCATGGGTCCATTGTAGCCGTTTCAATGGGTTACTCCGGTGTAGCAATGGTTTACGAGCTGCCACACGACCATGTAAATTTCCTTCAGCCAACCGGCGCTTGACGGTGGTAACTCAAATCGGATGCTGACGTTCGCAATTGAATTCGTTCGCTATTTTTCTACGATTTTGCTTATTTGATAGTTGTAGTAGACGATCGTCTGCTGGGGTAGTTATTCGTAAGACACCTGGACGGTCATAATTACTTTCCGACCGATTTGCCTGCTGGAAACACTTTCTTTATGCAAAGTTATTGTACTGGATCATTTAGCGACACCTATTGATTTACCACGAGGCATTTCGAACAGTGTTGTTCACTTACTGTACCGCTAATCACAATCCTATTCTAAACCGAACTGTTGTGAGTTTGAGAAATCTGTACCTGCTTGGTTCCATCCATATAACTTATCTAATAGATTTGAATAATCTGCTGTAAATGAGGATAATTGTTTCGGGCCATAAAATGCTGAATTACTTCTTTCCTTCGTAATACTTTCAATACTTGAGTTGCAGATGTGTTTAAGATACATGTCTACTAAGACTAACATCGTTGAATGCAACAAAGCTTATTGAATTAAAGTATCGCAAATCTTTCTCCCTTGATCAAACTTCTATAGACGGTAGTATACGTAAAATCAAGTAACATAATAAATTATTATTATTATTATTATTATACGATTTTTTACGTACTTGTTATATATCATTTTCTTAATCACTTTTGGATATACTTCGAACAAGCAAGCTAACTAACTAAGCTAACGTTTCGTCAATCATCTTTACACTCTAACAATATCATATTACCAAGTAAAATCACGTATTTCCAAAACATTTTCAATTTAACTAATTTCAAGGAATCCATTCTCGTACGACGTACCCCCAGAAACACTTCAAGCCATCCTTCAAGGAAGAAATCTCTTTCTTCAACCCCCCTTCATCTCAACCCCAGCTTCCCTTGGCCCGCCATCTAATCAACGAACGAAATTACTAATTTTCCGACGGTAGGATCAAAGCCGGCGCATTTCGAACGCACCCCGTCGTTCCTTAGATGCCACGGGGAAATTGAATATAAATTATGCCATCATCAACTTCGTATAATTCAATAAAATTTTGCGGTTTCCCCGTAGGCCGGCGTACCTTGAATTACCATCAAATTGGCGTCGTTAACGTCGTTAATCGGCGTTCTTATTTCGTAGAGACGCAAGGAAAATTGTTGTGGTGGGTTGGGGTGATGAGGTGGCTTGAGTGGACTGGGTGATGCGTACTAAAAAGATAAGTTTTAGGGTCTTTCGATAGATCCAAGTTCTAACTAACCTTAAACGTTGCGATAGCTTCTAGATTAGTAAAGGATATTAACTTTGCACTGCGAATGGTAACAAATTTGATACGAACAAACTAAAGGGCGCTATTTTCGCTTCTAATGCGCTTATTGAATAAGTAACGAATATGATTAGACACATTTTGTTTTTAAACAAGCTTAAAAACAAAATTCCCCACGAACTAAAAAAATAGTTTTATTGCTCTTTCGATGAGTTTTTTTTTTCGACGTTCTACTTGCAACAATGTTATTTTAAGAATCTTTTTTACATAAGATAAGTTTTGTAATAAAAATGTAACAAATATTGTTTTCTAAAAGCACCTGTCAATTTTTGCAGATAACTTCCTTCCCGATTTAAAAAAGTCTTTATAAACCCTCCTCATAGAATGTTGTACCCTGAGATGAGAACCAATTATTCACAGTCGTTTTCCCTTCATCATAATAAAAGCGGATAAATAGGATCTTCTTCAGCTTCATGTTTCATGCTTCATGATCAGCTTCTGGCAATGCAGAGTTTCAACAATATAATTAATACGAGGGCGACCTGAAATGTTTCCGATCGGTAAGATTTCTTTTTTTTCGATATAGCCTCCTTGAAGATTAACACACTTTTCCAAACGGTGCACCACTCTCTTCAAGCCGTGGGAAAAGTACGATGTTTTGAGGTCTGCAAAATGGCCGTCTATAGCAGCGATGACCTCATGTGATGCAAATCTCTTTCCTCCCAGTAATTTTCTCAGGTTTGGGAATAGGAAAAAGTCGCTGGGGGCTAGGTCCAGTGGAGGATGAGAGACTAATTCGTAGCGCAACTCCTTCAATTTGTACACGACCATGCGGGATGAATGAGCCGGTGCATTGTCGTGGAGGAGAAGCATCTTTTTCCGCTGCAAACGAGGCCGTTTCTCCTTTAATACTGCATCGAGTAGGGTCAATAAATCGCTGTAGTATTGCACCGTGATCGTCCTTTCCTTCTACAGATAGTCGATGAGGATCACACCTTGGGAATCCCAAAAAATGGTTGCCATGACCTTTCCGGCAGATGGAACGGTCTTTGCTTTCTTCGGAGCTGATTCACTCGGAAAAGCCCACCGCTTAGACTATTCCTTGGCTTCCGGCACCTAGTAGTGGATCCAAGTTTCATCCACGGTTACGAAACGCATGAAGAAATTCTTAAAATCTGTGACAGCCTCTTTCTCTTAGCGTAGATACAATTATTGGAAGGATTATGCTCATTGGGTTCTGTGTATCAAGATTGCCAGTTACTGGACAATTTATTTTCCAAAAGCCCCAGTAAATCGGTGTACAGCATCAGCACTTTGTCGGCAACGTTTATATACCATGCTTCTTTAACTAAACAGTCTATCAACTCATTGACATTGATCTGTGAATGTGCCTTAACTCAGATATACTGAACAAGGTTAAGGTAGTACTTCTCCAATAAGGACAGATGATCTATGGTTGCAATTCTGCAGATCCGTAAGAACGTTTTTGGAGTCACTAAAAACGCTAAAACTAGAGTTGCTGTGTTCGAGTATGCACTTAAGTACTTTTTTCATGGCAATAGCTTCCGCATTAAATACACTAGCTTCCTTGGGAAGACGGAAGTTCTTGCTGAATCCATTCCTTGCTACTAGGATGCCACAACCAGTGCCGAAATTGACGTTAGCGCCATCTATAAAAACATGTGTAAAATTTTGTATAACTACCAGTTTGTGGTGTAGCAAACTCTTGAATGGGGTATTATAGATGAAAGAGCAACTAGTTCTCATAATTTGATTATCGTACGCGGATGTATCTGCAAAGGCCGGTATGGGGAATGGACATGGTTTATGTAACCAATAAATTCCAATAAGGTTTTGAAGATTTACTTTGACACAATTAGTAATGACTTTCTCCCCTGATGCTTACTTTATTTTTACAAATGAATTTTTTGCTGATATACATGTCGTATATTTTCAGTTTTTACCTGCGTCATTTCTTTGTCGTATAAGTTAAGACAATCTATTCATTTGACGATCTTTCTGTAATACTGTTGCCGAAAAAGGTAGCAACATTTGCGCTTGTCTCACAGACAATGATCTACTTGATTTGATTTTATTAGAGTGACAGAGAAGGATAATGGTAAGTTACGTGAACTTCTAGCGTTTGTTGTCGGTTGACAAATGTAGGTTGGCATCGTTTTTGTGTTTAGTTAACGTTTTACGTTTCACTCTTTTGTTACTTTCTCTCTGCATTTTACGTGTAGTTGTTCTTTTCAGAACACAAATTATAACTACAAAGTCTTTAGTAAGTTATTTTGAATAAAGACAATGCATCGAACAGAGGTTGATCTTTTTACTATCGTTACAGAGAATGCCTGGAAAGCAGTTGAATTTCAAGGCGCAGGAGCTTGTGCTTAATCTTTTGGCATATTTTGTGAAGGCAAAAGAGAACGGTAGCTCTCTGTTACCTTTGAATGCTGTTTATGAGATACATGTGATACAGTGATTTATTGTAGAGAGTAAGCGATGCACTTGGTGTGACTCGACAGTGTGCTGTCAAGAAGAGAAAAGTTTCTGTTCTGTCATTTCTTGGATCTAAGGTACTTCGTACCAAAACCCAAAACAAGCCATCTGCGAGAAACAACGCAAATGGAAGTGCGAAACGCTGTTTGCAACTTGTACATATTAGCAAAGTAATAATTGGTTTATCATTTTGTTATGAAAATACTATGTAACAAGTTTCTTTACAAACCCTTAAGGATGAACTTAAAACCAAAGTCATTGTTAAACTGTGAAATCGTTGAGTAAATTGGTTTGAAATATGGAAAAGAAGACAACAGGCGAGCATTAATTGAAAAACATGATATCGTATTATTGAGAAATATTTTTCTGAAAAAATATATGGCTAATCTCATGTCGAATTCTGCGAAACTAGTGCTACTCTTGGATGAGACGTGAATTTATTCTAGGGCTAATTAGGTCTTGGCGAAGTGATACCATTACAAGTGTTCGTAACCTGAAGGTTATGATGGCCAATGTGGCAATTTAATAAGAAATTGGTATGAATGAGAAAGAAACGTAGTGGAAATGGACATCAAACCCATAATAATTACAAAACCCAACGAAGCCTCAAGTTCTGAAGAAGAAATAGCTGATTGAAATCTTCGGTGACATCTTTTACATTATAAATTCATAAATGACTGTTTATTTAATGCTTACTCGTTTATTATTTCAAATTTGTTCTCTTGATACGTTAAAACATTATTAAATAATGAAAACGGTGTATGTTGTTTTATTAATAGAATGGCTAATGATAAAATTAAAATTTTCTTGCAATTTCCGAAAAAATATCGGTCTCGGAGGGAACTTGAACCCAACATCTCTATATCTTCGGTATAGCGTGCTAAAGCCTTGCAACACTAGACCAAGTCACCTTAAATCCCCCTAGGTGTCACGATTCCATTAGATATATTGTAATATCTCACGGACGGCAAGTGCATAACAGTTAAACCAGCATTCATATTAAGACTAATATTAATATGAATATCAGTACAAAATCACCGTTGGCATTAGTAATGATAAAATTACAATTTTCTTGCAATTTCCAACGTAATTAAATTTCCAAAAAAATATCGGTCTCGGAGGGGACTTGAACCTAACATCTCTATATTTCCGGTATAGCGCGCTAAACCCTTGCACCACAAGACCATTGAATCCAAGTCGCCTATATTAGTAGTTTAATAAGAACGGTTATTTGTTACATAGAACGTGGAGGCAGTGATTAGATAACTCAATTGGAATATAAACGTACACACTAAATGTGATTTATTAAAAATAGAAATTCGGCCCAAATCTAATGCTTCACATACTGGTCCATATTTGTTATTTAAAATTCCTAACCTACTTCAGGTTATACATATGTTAGATATTCAAATTCTAGTTTATTCCCAAATTTTATTGTTAACAAATGTTCATACGAATACGTAAATATACGGATTTAAGTTTTTGCCCAAAAGACCCATAATGTTTAGTAAAATTAGACCAATGATATGACCAAAATGTTTTTATTCAATCCATTTAAAACTGGTTGTACAAATCGAAATCCCATGAATCATTTACTTTAGAAACTAAATAGACCATCTTTCATCTAGCAATTCAAAGATATCGAATCACTTTTCCTTTGCAACTCCATTAATCAGTTTTATTTTTTCTCTTAGCGGGCTCCTTCCTTAACAAATTTAATCTAACATCTCCAGTAATTAATTCGAATCCTTTTTCTAACACTTCCACTTCCTAATTCGACCCGGGCACGCCAAGATAAGGACGATATTACATCCGTTCCCCGCTTATCGTTCGTACGCCATCTTACGACCTCGCCGTCTTTAATTGGTTTGTCCTACGGCTATGATCTTGAACTGCTTCAGGCTGTTAAACCCCATTCCCTCTACAATTCCCTCCGACCTATTACCGTTTCGCCAACCGCTAAAAATACAATACAAATACAGTAAAATACCCTAATCGTTGTACAGATACAGACGCGTTCGCGTAGTCCAAGTTGGCCGTGACATTTTAGAGTGAGTCCAACAGCGTTAATTACGGCGAATAATGACCTCTACATTATCGGCCGCGCCACGTATGCTTAGATATGCAAATGGGGTGCCTATATGCGGTACTAAAAGCGATCCCTAGCAGCGTTTCGCCGAAATGTATATTTGCGAAGAAGAAAGTTCGGGCTTGCCCTCCTTTCTTGCCTTTTTTTTTCTTCGCAGTAGTAAGGAGCTTCTTGTCTCGCTTTAGGTCGGCGCCGGGGAAAGAGGTTTTGCATAAAATTGCCGTTGTTCGCTTATAAATTGGCGGTTGCGCGACGCTCACGAACTGGAAATTGTATACTGTAGTCTCCTAAAGTAGTTTTACATCTTTTGTTTTCGTGTTTCTCTAGTCGTTGGATTGTCGAGCGTATAGCGGTGTAGTTAAGATGTCCTAGTTTGATTTTTTTTACGGTTATTAAGTCGGTAGCGGGTTATAATAGGTTCTAAGGGTTGATGGAAAAGTTTAATTTAGTAACGTACAGGGATCGTCGAGAATTAAGCGACGATTTTTTAGAAATGATGGAGAATTATAAGGCAGGAATGTTTTCTTAAGAATATATAAGGTAGCACACAAAAGTCAATCGCTGGATTAGAAAGAGAAGTATGTTTCAATAACTGAGTAGGTCCCCAGATTTAAGAGTTACTGATTTTTTACTTATGAGGAGGATGTTTATAAAACACGTCCTGCGATATCATAAAATATTCTAGAAAGAATTCGGTTGATTAACTGATGGTAATCGTCTGTGATTTGGGAGTTCATCCACTTGATAAGCAACCTTTTCGCAAATTCTGTAATAAATACAATCGAGTACTCGATCTCCTATCGTAACGACAAGGTCCAAAGGAAGATAAGTGAGATGTTATAGAAACGTCAACGGTCCGTATCAGGATACACAGGCAACACTTCTATTCTCCCCGAAAACACATTCAATTTGTTATTTCATCGTCTACTTACCTTTGTCATTTTAGTTTATTTTTGTTATTAGCAGTTTTCTTTAATAGTATTGTGAGGAAGAATGTAGTGTTGGACTACCTCCAATAGCTGCTAGCACTTTAGGCTAAATAGATAGGTTTCTATAAGTAATATACTCTACATTTAATTCATTCCCAAAATTCCATAATAACTAACATTTAATTCATCTAGTCGAAATAACAATATAAGCAGTCAAAAACTCGAGAGTATCATTTCCTATGTATATATGAAATTTCACATATATATATATATATATATATATATATATATATATATATATATATGTTCCTCTTAATATTCTAGTATGATGAAATTATGTTTTCTCGAGCTTTTGGCCGCGTGTGAGTTTTCTCCTGATAAGGACTGTTTCCTCGGCGTTTCGACGAGATTCCACTCGTCATCTTTAGGAGATAGCCTGTCACTAGTTAAAACTAGAGATCGAGTGGTGGTGGTTTAACTGTGCGCCTAGTTATACGTTACTGTGTTGTAGGTAGGGGTTGCGTTACTGACGTCATGCGTACGTGCTCTGTATAATTGGTTCGAATGTTTGTGTAGAGATAGCATTCCATCGCGGTTAGCTTGGGTCTCATTGGTTCGATCGTTCCAAATATGTGGGAGACGCTGTCCGTCGTCCCGTTTATTTAGACTCTTAGATCTCTTTTAGATCACTATTGCTTCCCTTATGGTTCTAGCAGTTAGGTTCTCGATCTTCGCTAAAATCTTGGTGTTATCAAGGTCAATGGAGTGTCCTGTTAAGAGCCTATATTGTGCTAGTGACGATGTTGGTTCTTTTTTGAGAACTGCATTCCTATGTTCTTCTTTCCTGACGTTTATTCGCCTGTTCGCTTGCCCCACGTAGAATTGATCACATTCCAAGCAAGAAATCTGGCACACACCCTGATCTTCAAGTGGAGTTCTGTCTTTCGCGTTACTTATTTCATTCGATATCTTTCTATATGCTGTGAAAACGGTGTCGAGGTTGTGTTTTCTTAATATTCGGCAGATTTTGTCTGCGGTATATTTTATAGATGGGAGAAAAGCTATAAATGTGAACTCCTCTTTTTCTATTTTTGGTTTATTGTGGCTATTTTTGACTTTATTTACGATTTTTTGTGAATACCCGTTGGCGAGGAGTGCGTTTCTGATGTTTTTTCTTCGTGTTTGTGTTCCTCATCTGTTAGCCATCCGGGTCGTAAAACTAACGTTTTCACGACGGAGTTCAGGTGCGCTGGATAATGGTGTGTGTGTAGGTTTCCGGTAAACAGTGGGTCCTAGTATTCCATTTTCTATCTTGATCACCAACGCGTCAAGAAAAGGTAGGTTTCCGTGTTGGTGATCAAAAACACTAGGACACTAGGACACACTGTTTACTGGAAACACGAACAGGTACTTAAAAGAACAATCACACCATTATCCAGCACAACTGGACTCCACCGTGAATATATATATATATACGTTGTTTCTTTTTGAGATGATCGTAACACGTTCGAGAAGGTAGCTGTGATACCACTGAAACTTCAACCAGATCCTATCCAGGAGAATCAACAAACGCGGAGAATCATAGAAAAAGAAACAATGCATACTATACCCGCTTGAACCTCAAATACACCATACACATATGAGAAATGATATTTCCGTGTTTCTGACCGCGTATGTTGTTGTTCCCAAAAGGGTCCATTTCGACTAGCTCGACGGTTCGAGGAGATCTCACTCACCTTCTTTTCTGGTTGCTCTCGTTTATAAAATATAAAATTTTTCAATGGATAGATGCAGGATACCAACCGGAAGTTCACCCATTTACGGTAAATGTAGCTTCATCAGTAAAAATTATTTTATTTAAGATTTCTTCATTTTCATTTAACATATTAAACATTATCTCGTAAAAATCAGTTCGTTTTACTTTATCTTTTTCGAAAAAGTCTTGATGGCTTGATATCTTGTATGGCTTATGCTTAAATTCTTTCGGGGTTTCGTACACCCAACTGTACGATACTGCAAAATGCCTGGCTGCATCTAAACGTGATCCTACAAACCGTTTCTCTATCCCTAACCATTTTTAAACTATCATTCTTCTGGTACCACATTATCATTGCCACCTTTTCAGCTTTATTGTATTTACTCATTATTTACCTACGTTTCAATGAAATGTATTTAATTTAAGATTCATATATAAATAAAGAAATCAGAAATAATTGTCAAAAAATTTTTTTTCTTTCTGTCCAAGACAACCTAATTTAATCACTAAGCTATAGATAAATCCTTCGCGGTGTAAAACTGGTTACCAGTCATGCCTCTAATGACAATTATCCTTTTAAAGTTAAAAAAGCACGAAAAATGTGTGTAGTGATAAAAGAGGAACCCGCTATAAGTAGAATTACTGCAATATTATGCGTAATAGTTCTACAAGCAATCATACAATACTTTAAAAAATTATTACCTCCTACATATACCTCTGTACTTCGGTATATAATAAATTACAACACTTTGCATTCAATTATACAATATGGCTACGTAAAATGCTATTAAATTTTATTAGTATACTATTTAGAGGCTTGCAAGACTAAATATTAATGCAAACGGGGAGAAATACTACTATCTTGCAAATGATTTATTCACAAGCACATAAGTGATATTCATTCAATTTGTAATACTATTTACTATAATAATTATTTACAAAATTCTCTGGAAAGTTATTGCACATTGCATTATGTTATTATTGGAAGTAATAGATTTTCTTAGAAGTGCAGTAATTTTTACCATCTTTTTCATCCTATCTTGGCTTTCTCGCTTCGATTCTTTCTTCTAATTATCCTTTTCATATCTTCTTATATTCTTTACTCTTAATTTTCTTAATTTAGTATTATTATAGTATGCAGTATTGAGGTATCCTCAAAAATGGCAGGACGTGTTGCCGAGACAACCAAATAAAGCGAATAAGTCTTCAATTAGCATAAACGATTTTCGCATCTTATGGCAAATGTAAACTAACGCAGAATTAACTCTCTACTGCCGTTCTCGAATTTGGAACTTTTTTTCTTTAACGGAAAAATAATTTGTATTGGTAACCGTAGGAGTTACACCCGCTTGCGATGAAATTTGGAACTTAAAAATATTTCCAATAATTGTTTGTGTCCATTTTCATAATGAACACCTTGTTCTGAAATTCTAGGAATTATAATTTCCAATAAATTGCTGATGATGCCTAATGGAACTCCTAATATAAATACGTAAGATCTCGCCAAGTTTAAACTAGAAAAAAGCAGCTCTATTTCGGTATTTCGTCAATCTATAGGAACTTTAATAGTTATTCAGTTTAGGTAACACATGGGCTGAAAAGTCCCGGGCCTAACAAAGAAAACACGGTTTTTTTGGTTCAAAATTAGCTTTATTCATCAACGTAATCTCCATCAAGAGCAACGCAATCATTCCAGCGCCGCTCTAACATTTCAATACCGTTTTTGTAGAACGATTTATCCTTTGCCTCAAAATAGGCCTCAGTTTCAGCGATAACCTCTTCATTCGTGCGAAATTTCTTACCAGCGAGCATTTTTTTAAGGTCTGCGAACAGCCAGTAGTCGCTGAGAGCCAAATCTGGCGAATACGGTGGATGTGGGAGCAATTCGAAGTTCAATTCATGTAGTTTTGCCATTGTTTTGATTGACTTGTCACACGGTGCGTTGTCTTGATGAAACAAAATCTTTTTCTTTGCCATATGCGGTCGTTTCTTTGCAATTTCGGCCTTCAAACGCTCCAATAACGCTATATAATATTCACTGTTGATGGTATTTCCTTTCTCAAGATAGTCGATGAATATTACACCGCACACATCCCAAAATACCGAGGCCATAACCTTTCCAGCCGATTGTTGTGTTTTCGGACGCTTTGGACGAGGTTCACCAGTTGCTATCCACTCAGATGACGATCGTTTTGATTCCGGAGTGAAGTGATGGATCCATGTTTCATCCATTGTCACATATCGACGCAAAAATTCCGGTTTGTTACGTTTAAACATGGCCAAACACTGCTCAGAATCATCACGTTCTTGTTTTTGGTCAACAGTGAGCAAACGCGGCACCCACTTTGAACAGAGCTTTCTCAAAATCAAATGCTCATGCAATATAAAGCCAATACGTTCTTTTGATATCTTTACGATATCAGTTAACTCACGCAACTTCACTTTTCGATGATTCAAAACGATTTTGTGGATTTTTTTAATGTTTTCTGGTGTCACCGCCTCATTTGGACGTCCACTGCATTCTGCATCATCGGTGTCTCTACGACCACGTTTGAAGTCAGCAAACCTACGTTTTATTGTTGTTTCTGATGGAGCGGAGTCCCCATAACACTTTTCAAGCCATTGCTTCGCTTGAACGGTATTTTGTCCCATCAAGAAGCAGTGTAAAATTAAAATTCGAAATTGTTTTTGATCCACTGTTTTGAAAATAACAAAAGTAGCGTGACTCTTAGCACAATAACTCACAAACTAATGAATAGAATATCATGAAATTTTAACAGCTGTCTTTTTAAGGTTAGTACTAACTGAGAGAAAGGTGACTGCAATAAAACTAGCGTCATCTATGTGTTAGGCCCGGGACTTTTCAGCCCATGTGTTATCCCTTATATTCAGTAGTACGCAATTATTATCCCATCCTCGTATAAAATATTTTATTTATTTTCGACCGCCATCTCGTCTCCCACTAACCCCACCACCTCCTATTTTTAAACTAACGCAACAGACACAAGCCAAGCAAAATTCCGCTATAAAAGCTGCTCGCTTTTAATAGCAAAAGATTAATATTTCCATAGCGCCAACTAAATTGCTTTTTTAATTATTCGCTACAGCTGCTACGTAATTACTCGTATCTAGAAAATTCGCCCCTTTTTTCCTATGCTCTACCTATCCTTTTCCATTCTTTTGCAGTCATTTTTCTCTTCGTCCGGTTAACGCATGTTTCCAAAAGAAAAACAACATGAAACTTAATAATAATGCACTTGACGGTGAATTCTGAACTGTTTTGAGCAGATTCCAGAAGGGAACAAGTTACCGGCCCTGCTGACTTTGCACCGCCGTAACGTAGTTCATTACACCGCTTTCTCGTTATTCTTGGAAGGGAAGAGGTAAAAATAAAAAGCGGAAAGGAAAATTTAATATAATAGTACCTTTATACGACGAACATCGATTTTTTAAAGTACATTCCACGCAATAAAAATTTACTTCCGATTTAATGAAATAAAATTTAATGAATTTTTCTTCGGGTGTTAGAAGGAAAGTAAACCTATACTTTTTCGGATTTATGTACAACTTCTTATTGCTGGAGCCGCTGCCGTATTGTGAAGAATTAAATGGGAGAGTTTACAATTCTTTTTATTAGGAGACAAATAATTAGTTTGTTGTCTACAGTAAATAGAAACTGTTTAACATAACTGCGAAAAACGGTTAATTGTGCCAAAATAGTAAAAAAAGTTAAACCTCCTTCTTTAGAGAATTTAGATCAATCGCTTTTAACACAACCATTGCCAGGACTGTGCGGTTGTATAATTCACAAGTATCGCAGTAAACTCCACGCCACACACATTAATAATTAATGCAACGTTTCAAGAGCACATGGACTCTCATTGCCGGTAGCCTACCGACAATCAGAAGGAGCAATACCTTTATGAACACAATTTTAATTCTACCAACCGACAAATTGAATAACTACTTCCAGAATTGGTTCAAGAGCATGCAAAAGTGCCATTAATCTTCGCGGAGAATACTTCGAAAAACAATAAATCCCTTAAAAGCTCCCTACTGTTTTATTCCAGCACTATATGCAAAATTTAAACGACAACCGTCGTAATTATGTTACATATCTACGGTTATCTAAAATATTTAACCAAATGAATGTTACAAGGCGTTTTACTTTCGAGGTTTATTTGTCATATGTGTTCTGTTTTAACGAAATTCTAATTTGACGATTTCTTTTTCGAAACCAAGCTATTTCATTGAATCGGAGTTCGACCAAACAAGTTATTTGAAGCATTTGAAGAATATGTTGTTGGTAGTCATCTTTTGTATTGGCAATAGCTGCTGCACGACCCTATTTACTGTTTTTTTCTTTAAATCGTTTCTAAATACGAGGTAGATGCCATAAATTCTCGGCCTGATATAGAAAAGAAACTTGGAACAGTATAAGAAATTTTATTTTTTAATGTAATCTCCTCTAACTTGTATACATTTCTTACATCAATTAATTAATAATTCGATACCCTTGTAAGAATAATCTGAAGTTTTTCCGTCAAAATATTCTATAACAGCTACTTCCAACTTACACTAATTTTTTAAATTAGAAAACAAATAAAAATCACAAGGAACCATATCCGGACTATACGGTGAGTGTTCCAATTCCTAAAAGCCACATTCGCGGATGGCAGCTTGTGAAACGGCGGCAGTATGAACGGGAGCATTGTCGTGCAATAATCGCACTCCCTTTGTCAATTTTCCACGACGTTTTGCAAGAATACTGTCCCTTAATGCCTTAATATTGTGGTCATCACCTTTTTCGTTGATTGAATGACTTTCGCCTTTCTATGACGAAGTTCATCAGATTACCTGTGATCAGGTCCATCGGTTTTGGGACGTCTCCAGGCGTGTTTAAAAGCGACCGCGGTACCCATGTTGCACTAATTTTATTCATACCCAAATGCTTATGGAGAATTCGACGAATACTTGTTTCGAATATGTTTGTTATCACTGCTTATTTCGCTTTCAAAAGACGATGTTCTAGCACTGAATCTTCAACAATTGAAGTTCGTTTAGGTGTTATCACTTCAATTGGTCGGCTCGGCCCTTCAGCATCTTCTACGGATTCCCGACCCAAACGGAAACAGTTTGCCCACTTTTTTACAATGGAATACAAAGGAGATGAATCAGCGTAAACGCCGCCTAAACGTTGTTTTATGTGAGTAGGCGTATGCACTTCTTTTGTTAAAAATATGATGACCGCGCTGTACTCAATTTTCATTACTTCAGACACTTCGTATGTGTATGCATGCCGTGACGGAGTTCGAACCCGCTTGAACCAGTACAACCCTATCAGGCCGAGAATTTATGGCGCGTATCTCGCATGTTTTCAGGAAACCTCGTACAAGCTTACAATAGGCATTTTAATCTCAAACTTTCTCGTGTCCAATACATCAACTTTAAAGCAAACTCGAAACTATCGTTAAAAAAGTAAAACTTTTACCTGCATCCCACAAATCCGCCGGGCCTACCGCAACGTTCCAAACTTTCCGAAACTAGGTTTCCCTATCGTTATCCCGCCTTTGCTTTCCCCAAAACGATATACTACATACAAGCATTCATACCTGCGCATATGTATACCAAAAGACCATTTAGGTTCTGTTTCCGCAAGTATTGCATTTCCAATAATGCACCGCTGTTACCTCAGCTACTAGCAGCCGTCGTAAGTGTCTCTTGGTCTCCTGTAACTCTCACCCTTTCAAGGTTTTCAATCTACAAACTGCGGAGTAAGCAAATATAGCGAACGTAAAACCGACTGCTACCGGACCAGATTTATGAAGTTCATACATACGTATGTACATACATAGTTTCTATGAAGCGAGCCCCAGCGCTCGATTCATCGCGACGAAGTTTTTAAATTAAATTAGAAGGATCGGGAATGATGCCACGTTAGTGGCTTTATATTGGCTTACGCGGTTTCTATACAGTGAAGTAGCAAAATATTTTCTGCTTCATCAAAGAAATTGAACACAAGCTTTAGGAAATTATAAAATTCAATGTGTAAGTTAAAATAATAATCTACGATACTTGATCTTGTTTAGGTGATATTTTTTTGAGCAGAAAGTTCAATTTCAGCAAGTCGAATTACAGTGAAGCAGCAAAGCAGACGGAGAAAACAATTCAATAGATATATTTCGGCAGATTTCAGAAAAAAAATCAGTAGATTTAAAATTATTAAATAAAACAACACAATTTTGTGATGAAAACAGTAGATATATTGTATTATTGAACAAAAATATTATATATCATTATGTAAATCTTGCTCATATTTATCCCCATAAAAGTTTGTAATTCTTTTTTTAACAGCAATTCTCTTTTAGTTGCAAAATCGTTGCAATTAGTATCGCGCAAGTAACTTTTTGTATAGAGTAAACAAGAAATTGTTTCGTTGTTTAATGAACATCTTGGCTTTGTTTTCATGAGGTTTACTTGCGAAAAATTCCCTTCTACATTTGGTAAGGCATATGGAAAGCTAATTTAATTTCAGAAGCTTGGGTGTCGTTTGTCTTAACATCAATAAAATATAATCGAAGAGCATTATACTGTTTCAAAATTCAAGAAATTGCAAGATGCACTGACATCTAATGAGTTTGAGATGGATGGAGAATTTTCTTTAATTTAATATTGCAAAAGTTTTCAATTTGGGACTTCAATTGAAACAGTCAAATATCTTCGACAAAAACGGATAAGTTTTCATGTGCAAGCGATGCACAAATGTGAAATAAATGGCAAATACATTTCATAATATTCAAAGAGGGAGTACCTTTTTTCAATAACGCCATTACGAAATGGTGTTCTCCAATCATTACGTTTACGCCATCAGACGCAAAACCTAAAGAATTTGTCTTTATACGGAATATTATTCTTCTTAAACTCTGTTACCGTGTAATTTGCATCGGTACAATGCAACCTCACGAGCCCAAAAACCTCGTCTACAACTTGATTATTATTAAACAACTAAACTAAACAAAGCCTTTTGATTGTACCTCTCAGTGGATTCATCTACAATAAGAGAAAATTTGTTGTTCCGAAGATCTCTGCAGAGGGATTCAAATGTGCTTGACTATAGCTGTGGTTTTCGTTCGTCCATAAGTAAGTTCCCGTGCTATTTAGAATCGGGACAAGTTTTCCAAATTACCTTCATTAAATGATCCATTGCGGCGAATAGCAAATTGTGTTCTGCAATAAATGCACTTAGCCGTGTTTCTCCTAACAATTCATGTGATAAATGCTGGTAGAATTTTATAAAAATAAAAAATTAACTTCTCTTACATCCCTCTTCAATTTTCTTCTACAAGTACCCACTACCGCAAATAAACTAACCGTAGTTTGTTTTTCTAAGCTGTGTGCCTTTATCTGGTGAAATTTGGACGGACCAGCTATGTGTGAAGACATCTGTGATATTAATATCCCTATCACAAGGATTGCACCTGGCGAAAGTGTTTTCTTTAGTACTTTTTCTTAACCATCCTGTAAATTCTGCTTTCCATTTTTCTTTATGATATCGATTATGTTTTTTTCTTTCTTGTTGGAGAACTTTCTTCATTACCATTCATTATTATTCTTTTTTAATTTGCGTAGAATTGGTAAAACTAGAGTGGCATTATATTTTTAATTTTTCGACATAGTCTCCCTCTACAATAATGCACTTGGTCCATCGGAGCACCAACATCTCAACTACCTTTTGGAAAAATTTTAGTCCGTCCTCTGCAAACCGCCTGTCTACAGCTTGCGTCGCTTCATAATTACTGGAACACTTTGCCTCACGTAAGATTTCTTTTAATTTGGGAAACAGCCTGTAATCAGTAGGGGCCATATCCAGCGAATATGATGCGTGCTTCACTAATTCGAAGCCTGTTTGGTATATAGCAGGCATAACAATACTAGATTTATGACTGGTAGCATTATTCTGATCCAACAGCACCCTGTGCCTTAACTTTCCTCGGCGTTTCTCTTTTCATCTCGCAATTTAGAAATCAATTATCCGTAGTAAGCCCCTGTAATGCTCTGTCCCTTTTGCAAATAGTCAGGCAGGATGATTCCTTGAGCATCCCAGAACACAGATAGCAAAACCTTTCCAGCAGACGGCACGACCCTAAATTTGTGTGGAGGAGAAAAACCGTTTCCACTCTCCACTTTACACTTTGGTCTCAGGATCATAGTGATGCACCCATGACTCATACATAGTCACATGCCGACTAAAAGGGTTCTCTTGGTTTGCTTGGTACCATTCCAAAAGACGCTTACAAATTAATACCTAATTCTTTTTTGATCAATGGTTAACATTTGGGGCAGCCATCTTGCACTCATCTTTTTCATATCTAATTCTTTAGTTAGTATGTTATGCACCACATGATATGATAAACCAGTATCACACACAATGTCTCTGATGCGAACTCTTCGGTCTTGCAGATACGATATTGGGTACCTTTTTAATATTTTTGTCTGTTGTTACCGTTATGGAAGGGCCACCGGCGTTTTGGTTTTCACATGACGTTCTTTCGCATTTATAATCTCGACGATAGTGTTTGATTATATCATAAGAAACTGCATAGTCCTCAATAGTTGCCATAATGACTTTATGAATTTGAGTTAGCGCCATGCCCTTTTTCTGCAGATATTTTATTACGGCTCTTTATTCTACAGGATCCGTTTTTATGAACAATCACGACACACAATCCAAGAATTAGCCACAGTACAAGAACGCTTTGAGATACAAACATGATATTATGTAGGTATGATCTACAAATGTCAGTTAACTAAACGCCAAAAACATTAATCAAACAACAAATTAGAAATAGTATATCTTTAGACAATTCCTAGTATCAATTATATGCCGTTTACATGCATATGTAAAAATAAGTAATACAGAACTTCAGTTCGAGGATTTTCTAAGATGCTTTAGGGTGCATGTGCTCTTTGTGAAATTCTCTGAATTTCATCTATTTGTATTAAAGATAGATTATTCCTTAAATTTCAAAAAAAAATAATAAATACTGTTACTGAAAAAGCAATTTTTTTTTTATTTTTCTGTTAATATAAAAATGATTTATAATAAAATCATTCTTCACATATATATTTGTTGTCCTTTAAAATATAATAGTTATATTGTATGTATACATAATAAATTTCAAAATGTACATTTACATATACTAAGTTATTTAGCTAAATTTATCAGTATTATCGGTAGATTTTTGGCATAAATCGGCAGATCGGTAGAAATTTTCGAAAAATCTCAGATAATCGGTAGACCTGGCAGCGCTGCAGTTAAGAATTCTTTTATCTAGGCTGTATCAAGCTTCATTTGCTCGTTCTTATTCTTAGCATGAGTCACTTTTAAATCATAAATAATTATGTTCATTTTATGTTCGTCCCACTCAGGCACTTCTTAAATTATTCTTTCGGTGCCTAGTAAGAAAAGTGACGACAATGTATTTTAGCAACAAACTCTTTCAAACTCAAAAATACAGATTTAGAGCTTAAAATGAAATAGCTAGACGTGCTATATGGTATTGCACTAAAACATTATCACGAACACTAACCCTCGAAACTTAAACACGTCTGATTCCATTCACTTTGTGAAGATTGCCGAAATTATTTCCATCCCATCGGGTAGCTTTGATTCCAATCCACCACCTTACGAGTTCTCCTTTAATACGGTTTGACAAAGAACTTGAGCGACATCTATCGAGACCGCTTACTGCTAGCTAGTAAGAGCAATATCCCCTGATTGGTTATCGATTTCCTCGGACGAAGGAGGAAGGTATATTGCTTCGGCTATAATTAATTAGATTTGCTCGTAATCGTAATTCCCAAGATTCGATGTTTCATCTATTCCACGCTTTAAGTGGCCTACAAGACGATATTCGAACCAAATCACGCGAAATTGAAGTTTTGTCCTCCGTAGGTTAATCGCGATGAAGACGTTTATCTAAACCGGCAACATGAGGGCAAGAGATTATATACGAAAACTTTCCACGCTATCTGTTATTGCCTGTCGTCTCTTAGAAAATGAATCTACTCGAGTAGAGAGGAGGAAAAAAAAACGAAATATAAACAAGGCAAAATGTAAACGCTCCGCTTGCTTACTTTTATTTTATTCTTAAAGCGGGACTTGTGAGAGGGATAAATAAAAACGAGAACAATTCGCGCTTGCATCCGCTTTATTCCGAAGAATGAAATTCTTATCTTCATTTACATCGGGTAAGGGAAGGGGCGCAAGATAAAGAGGGACAATAAAGTTTGCTACAATCCGTAGTTAAACGAAAGATCGCACAAATTTGTCGGATTGTTTCGGGAGAATGTATTACGTACATTAGATTAATGGAGAGAGCTTTCCAAACTTTGCGTTCTATCAAATTTACAACTCAGCTCTTAGAACTTTTCGAGGAACTAATCGATCGGATAAAATATGTAGTTGCTTTCGCTAAAAGGAGACGATAAAATGACATCCCTTGGTTGATACTAATTTCATTACATGACACGATTGCTTTAATTTCACCGCGTGGCCTATGGGAACATCTTTTCCTCTACGAATTAGTGGATCCTTTAAACAGCATGTCGATGAACCTATAAAAGTTATGTATGTATGCGCTTTAGGGTTGTAGTAAAGTGAACATATTTAATCCAGGATTCCCCACTTTTGTTCATTTTTAGCAAGAATTATACAATATGAAAATTGAAGTTAAGATATAACTTAAATAAACAAAAGTATAGGTATTCAAAATAATAAGACATAACACATCACTCCGATTTCGGTATGAGAATAGCAAAACAGTATAGACACACACAAAGACAGTGAAACTAATGTAATTAACCAATCGAAGCAGTCAATTCTAATAATTGTTCATTAAAAACTCATGAAATAAAATATACCTTGGTAATTATTACGAGGGTCGTCTTTTAAGTTTTGCACATGAAGCTGAAATAAAACAGTAGATAGCTTTTAAATACTTTATTGTTTTTCGAAGTATTCTCCACACGTTTTTAGAGCTTGCAACGTTGAAACGGTTTACAGTTTTTAGACGCCAATGCACCTCACCACCCAGTTTTCTATTCTTCGGCCAGTAGATATAGTATCCAACGAGAAACTAATTTTTTACAAACATGCAAATTTTTTTGAATTGAGGGATTTGAAATCGTATAAATATTAAATTTCAATTAGCAATTTATATACCTAGATGTAATAGAGGACTTGAATCTATAGCACCAGGTCGCTAGACTGGTGTGTATTCATTGACACCACGGATACCGTTTGAAAAAATGTTTATTTAAATCGCCGACACGATATTTTAATATTCATGCCAAGTTGCATTATCAATTAAATTATTAGAATAACTTCAGTTGATTTTTCACTGATAATTCAATGTCGTCGTTAATACCAACGTTGAATTTAATTGGATCAATTCAACGTTGGTATATATCAACTAATCTTCATGCATAGCATCCAATGAATGCTTCCATTAAAATCAAACTCAACAGAACAACACAACTTCCTTTGAAGAATACCTATGTACTTACGAATAACCTCTTTATTGGTTAGAATCTCAATCTGAAAATTATCTTACTGGATCATTCGAATGCTAACAAGAAAACTAAACTTTAAAAAAATATACTATACTATATATTACAATGTATGCACTAAAGCCCACGTTTACCTGCCAAAAGCGATTTTCAAGAGTTATCTTTTTTAATTTACTGTAGAGTTAATGTACGATAATTTACAGATTTTCGAACTAGAAGGCATAGCTAGAGCTAGTTTTTGCAAAAAGGAATTTTTCTAATAAATAGTTTT
Source organism: Trypoxylus dichotomus (assembly GCA_023509865.1). Lineage (NCBI taxonomy): Eukaryota > Metazoa > Arthropoda > Insecta > Coleoptera > Scarabaeidae > Trypoxylus > Trypoxylus dichotomus. Next base: position 30,703,001 of record CM042081.1, read on the forward strand.
TGCAATATAAAAATACTTTCGTGATTTAGCAAAGAAATTCAATGAATCCACATATATCTTATTACATAAACGAACGTAATGAGATTAGATTTTATACCCAGTAGTAATTTACCTATAAATTTGCGGTCTTCCTCAGAGTTGAACCACTTTTCATATAATTCTCCGAGTTAAATAGAATGGGGAAATCCCTTTATTATGTGGGGATAGAGACTGTAGTAATTCAATACTTCAAGACATGAATCACACGTCAGTGCTTTTCAAGTAGTGATAATAGAATTCATATTGAAGATAACTCTTTTACCTTGTCAGAGAAAGACGCAATGTTTTACGGTAACGTTCAGATCCAATTCAAGTCCGTCTTCGAAATCGAGGGGTCGATACCATAGCTTCTTGTTTTTTTTATTTTTCTGTGATAAATTTCTTGAAATTATCCTATGCTGAAGAAAAGATTGTTTATGGTAAGAATTGAGGAGACATGAGTTTTTCGGAACTAAAGAATTTTTGTGGAGTTTTGATACTGACAGGTATGCAAATCCCATAACGAGGTTGTAACCCAACTGGGAAGAAAATATTTAGCATGTAAATCAACAGAAACAGATTTTAACAATGCAAGAGAAAGACTGATAGAAAGGAACAGGAACAAAATAGCACCAATAAGAGAATGCTCTGAGTTATGGAATACTTATTCGGAAGATACGAGGGCCATTCGGAAAGGAAACAACGTTTTGTTTTAACACGTTCCCCCACCATCTCCATCATCGAATGACCACTGACATTGACATTTATCCGTTTCAGTTTGGCAGCAGCTGTGATCCAATACGGTTGATTACTGCTTCGCCGCGTGACGTTAAAGGTGTGAGGTGGGCAGTATTATCTGCTTTTTAAACGCGCAAAAAGTCCGACCCATCGAAATTTATAGACAGATAGCTTAGGTTCACGAAAATGTGATGAACTTAGTGTCAGTTCAGGAATGGTGTGTCATGCTTAATGGCGGCCGGAAGAAGGTAAGAAGTTTCACGATGAAGGGGTTTCACAATTAGTTAGCTGCCCTCATTCTTTCCAGAAATTTCAAGAACTGTGTTATGCAGAATTGTTTAATAATTTTACGGCAACTGAGTATGCAGAAGGCATAGAAAAGCTAATAAAACAGTACGACAAGTGCCTAAATTTCAACTACGACTACGTAGAAAAGTAGTTTGGATATCTAATTTTATGTAAAATACAGTTTCGTTTAATTATATCTAATAAAAATTTCTATAGAAAAAAAAGAGCTTTACTTTCCGAATGGCCTTCGTATTTGTGTACCAAACTGGTGTACAACGATTGATGAACAACTCGAAACCTTTAGAGGAAGATGACCTTTTAGAGAGCATATTCATGAACGAAATGACACAATCACATGCTATGAAAAAGATGGCCTCTTGTAATTCTTTTATACCATTTTAATTATCAGCGCCATAACTGCATATATATTATGGAAGTAGTCGATACCTAGTGCACGCGTCGTATTGAGAAACAGAAGGAACTTTCTAATTGTTCTAAAAAAAGGAAGCCGAATCTTCGACTATAGTGTATAGAGCCTTGAAGAATGAAGAAGAGATGTTGTAAAAGTTTACTTGTCTGTCTGCAAATAGTAGAAAAACCAGAACAATTTACTCGCGTTGCAAAAATAATGTACGTGATGGTTACTTTATGGTTATATGCAAAAAATGTATCTAACCAACCTGTTAGGTCTTAAAGGTCAATGTTTATTATTACTATGATATAATATTAGTGCTTCAAGATAAGAAAACGCTGTAAAATATAGCTTTCTCATGGTATTAGTGAAATCAATTCACGAGAAAGACATGTGAGACATAAAACGCTAACACACGCACATGTTTCTGCCTACCCGGCGTCATCAGCGTGGTTTCGAACACTTTTATACCAACACATGTAATTCTCTCGCTGCTTCTATCGCCAAACTTAACCCTACGATACAAATATTTCCGCTGTCTGACTTTGCGGACAAGTATTTCTTTCTTTTGGCACTAGTTAGCGCCAGAAATATTCACTTGTATCGTGGTGTTAAGTATGGCGATAGAAGCAGCGATAGAATTACATGTGTTAGCAGAAACCTGCTCGAAACCACGCTGATGGCACCGGCTAAGCAGAAAAATGTCCGTGTGTTAGCATTTTGTGGCTCTTCCACGTGTCTTTCTCGTGAATTGATTTCACTAATACCATGAGAAAGCTGTATTTACAGCGTTTTCTTATCTTGGTGTTATTTTCTAGGCATTCTTTTAGATGTGATTAGTGCTTCAGTTTAGTCTACATGACTTTTCTAATCGCAAGTGGAATAAATATGAAATTCAATCTATTCTTATTCGAAAATGATTACCCAATATCAGTGCAAACACATGAAGAAACTATATAAGTCCAATGGACTCGCGTCGTAAGTAACGATAAACCGATTTCCTGGCAGACTAAGGATTAATAAAAAAAAGCAAATAAAGGATAATAAGATATTCTTTTCATAAAACGTTCTTCTCCCACCTACTCCCATTTTTTTAATGAACGTGTTTTCTGTCTCGTAAAAGTACGCCATTTTAACTAAATCACCCCCTTTTGTACTTCTTCCAATCCATAAAAACATTAAACCTGGCACAGAACGAAAGACGTAAATACTTTGAGCATATAAAAATATTTCGTTGCAGCCCGTATAGCGTATACGGCGAAGTTTCATAAATAAACCGAAAACTGCGCAGTCTGGCAACTTTTATGGCCTTTCTCCCAACTTTGCACCGCGTTCGTACTTTTAATAACGTCCGAGATAAACGTGCATTGCTTAGAGGAAATACGGTAAAAAAAATTTGCACCTGTATATGAATTCGCTAGCTTCCTCCTTTTAAAAGGAAGCACGTCGAGTTCGTTACTCCCTTTTTAGCTGTGTAATGGTCGTTTTTGATTGTTCATTTGTATTTTTAATGGTAAAACTGATGGGGGTTACGCTGTGTGTTTTATATATTACCAGTGTTGCTACTTAAATTTAACGGGTAGGAAGGCTTTAAGTGTTAGTAATAAAATGTTTCCGTATTTGGCGTTAGGACATCCGAGAAGAAATATGGTTTGATATTCGTGATGGGGCGCAATTCCGGTTGCTGTTTCTGCCTCAAGTTTCTGACTACACAATTTTGTTAACCTTATAACGTGTAGAAGTATAGGGAATAATAATAATAAATACTAACGTTTATTTAGCGCATGTTACGAGAGAAAGTCAGTAAGTAGGTCATAAAAAAACTATTATAAAAATAATTAGAGAAGTAGTTAGCCACAAACAAGTTTTATTTTTGGAACAAAGTCTACATTAATCTCATCTTCATTAATACACTTATTCCACCGTTTTATTAAGGCTCCAATGCCTACTGCATAAATATATTTGGGTTTCCGTCTGAACTACGTGCGTACCTCTTGTTGAACATCGTTGTTACCCTCGAAATTTTTACCGCCAAGATGCTTTTTGAGTGGACCAAACGGATAATAGTCGCTTGGGGCGGATGCTCAACACGTCCCCACGCTAATTCTGCAATTCTCGCCAAATATAATCTCGCATTACCGTAACGCAGCAATATTTCCCTCGTCAATAGGCCTGGACGTTTTCGTTGCATTCCGAAGCAACAACAATACTCTACAGTACGATTCAGCAGTCACGTTCTCATTTCTATTCTGGAAGTGATCTACGCCCGCTATTGTTACCCGCCTGTGAGTTTCAATTATCTCTTCCACCCGACGAAGTGTCGCATCTGTCACAATCTGAGCGAGGCGGTCACCTCGCTGATCATCAACAACATTCGAGCGCCATTGAGAGAATTTCTCGTCCCAGTTATACACGGCTTTACACAACAAACACTTTTCACCATATACAGGAGACATTTGTTCACGGATCTCTTTTGCAGGATGTCCTTTTGCTCAGAAAACACGCGGAACAGCACGCTGCTCTTCCACAGTACACTCTTCGACTACGGTCGCCATTTTAACATTGCCTGCTTACGTGCACGTCAACTGTCACTTGAGTATCATAAAGCTGGATTGTGCTGACACCTGAAATGTTTCTGGAGTCGGCAAGAGATGGCGCACGAAAGTTGAAGTGGATTAATTAGTCGGCAAGGGTAACCTTTTTTATGGCAACTGTCAACATTGCAGACGTCTACTGTCAATAGTTGTTGCTTAAGAGTGCGGTTTGTGTAGCAAGTCAAGCGATTACGCAAAGGTGGATAAAATCGAATTTCGTACAGTGTTAAAACAGTTTTGGATAGCTAGGAAAACAGCCACGGAATTTCGAAATATTTTGCTAGAGGTTCATGGCGAATGTACTTCACCACTTTCGACCATCACCTTCTGGGTGAGCGAGTTCAAATAACACATGGGCTGAAAAGTCCCGGGCCTAACACATAGATGACGCTAGTTTTATTGTAGTCACCTTTCTCTCAGTTAGTACTAACCTTCAAAAGACAGCTGTTAAAATTTCATGATATTCCATTCATTAGTTTGTGAGTTATTATGCTAAGAGTCATGCTACTTTTGTTATTTTCAAAACAATGGATCAAAAACAATTTCGTGTTTTAATTTTACACTGCTTCTTGATGAGAAAAAATACCATTCAAGCGAAGCAATGGCTTGAAAAGTGTTATGGGGACTCCGCTCCATCAGAAACAACAATAAAAGGTTGATTTGCTGACTTCAAACGTGGTCGTAGAGACACCGTTGATGCAGAACGCAGTGGACGTCCAAATGAGGCGGTAACACCAGGAAACATCAAAAAAATCCACAAAATCGTTTTGAATGATCGAAAAGTGAAGTTGCGTGAGTTAGCTGACATCGTAAAGATATCAAAAGAACGTATTGGCTTTATATTGCATGAGCATTTGACTATGAGAAAGCTCTGTTCAAAATGGGTGCCGCGTTTGCTCACTATTGACCAAAAACAAGAACGTGTTGATGATTTTGAGCAGTGTTTGGCCATGTTTAAACGTAACAAACCGGAATTTTTGCGTCGATATGTGACAATGGATGAAACATGGATCCATCACTTCACTCTGGAATCAAAACGATCGTGATCTGAGTGGACAGCAACTGATGAACCTCGTCCAAAGCGTCCGAAAGCACAACAATCGGCTGGAAAGGTTATGGCCTCGGTATTTTGGGATGTGTGTGGTGTAATATTCATCGACTATCTTGACAAAGGAAATACCATCAACAGTGCATATTATATAGCGTTATTGGAGCGTTTGAAGGCCGAAATTGCAAAGAAACGACCGCATATGGCAAAGAAAAAAATGTTGTTTCATCAAGACAACGCACCGTGTCACAAGTCAATCAAAACAATGGCAAAACTACATGAATTGAACTTCGAATTGCTCCCACATCCACCGTATTCGTCAGATTTGGCTCCCCGCGACTACTGGCTGTTTGCAGACCTCCAAAAGATGCTCGCCGGTAAGAAATTTCGCACGAATGAAGAGGTTATCGCTGAAACTGAGGCCTATTTTGAGGTAAAAGGTAAATCGTTCTACAAAAGTGGTATTGAAATGTTAGAGCGGCGCTGGAATGATTGCGTTGCTCTTGATGGAGATTACGTTGATGAATAAAGCTAATTTTGACCCAAAAAAACCGTGTTTTCTTGGTTAGGCCCGCGACTTTTCAGCCCATGTGTTGTGGCTGCACAAGCACAAGTGACGACCGTAGGACACTCCATGGATATAGGCAAAACAAGACTACTTCCACAAAGTAACTACTTATACACCAGAATAGTCAGAAAAATCATCAAAATTGATAAACGGCCACGGAACCTTAGGAAATGGAAACCATTACTCAAGAAAAATGAAATTACTAGCAGACTAGGAAGCAAACACAAGAAAACACAAACGAATCGAACGACAAATAATCAATCATACAGCGCCCTTACCCTCCCACCGTACCGCGAAGTGGTCCAGGTGTACATATAACACCACATACTACAATCCTTCTGAACATATAATAAATTACAATTTTCGTTGTAATTTCCTACGTTAATTTTTTTTATGAAAAATGCTGGTTCCGGTAGGATTTGAACCTGCGTGTCTCGTTTTCCGGGGGGGCACCTTAACCACTAGACCACGGGGACCCATAGGAATAAATCGCATTTAATACCTATATATAATAACCTATCCTAGCAGATAGAATATTAGTAATGCCAACTCAGTTGACCGACAATCTCCAGAGGAGGATAGTAGTTTTCATCGAAACGTCGAGAAATAATGCCGCATTATAATACGGACCAGCACCATACGCGGAACAACACCCAAGAATCTAAAACAATCGGGAAAATATTAGAAACAATATTTTGTGGTGGAAAATCTCAGGCTCTTTTCATGGAAGGGGTTCTTTTACTTAAATTTTTTGTTTCTTTTAAATTAAAATGCATACAATATTAAATAATTGAAATAAGCCAAGTGTAACGTTCTATGAATATATTGACAAACAGAATGATATATGTATATATAAATTTATAATTATATATATATATATATATATATATATATATATGCATACTAATATAATTTATAATTGTATTAAAAAGCTATATATATATATACACAATTCTTTAAACATTTATCTAAAACAATCCCTGTCTAGCTAAATTTTTAAAATATATAAACGAAATATTAAATTAGAGCAAACGAACAATGAATTTTGATAATTTATTACAATTTTAAGTCTTTAATATCGAATATATATATATATATATGTATATATATATACATATATCAGCTGGGACACTTTTTACTTCAAATAAGTTAGAAGAATTTCAATAACTATATTTATTATGAAAAATAATGCATTTTTCGCTGGAGAGACAACTTACACATCTGTGACTTTGACACTGTCGTTATCTAATAGCAGGTCGTTTCCGGGGATACTCTCACTATACTCAGCTTGTTTACCTAAATGATAGGCCACACGGTAAACACTCTTGATGGAATGAAATTATTTACAAATAAAGACTGCCAGGCGTACCATTCCTTCGACGTACGAGAATTTTGAAGATAGTATGTGTGCTACTCCGAGACGATACTTATTTTCATAATTTGATAAAAAAAATTTGAGTACAGTACGTTAAGGGTCTTTAGAAATAATTTGAAAGAAATTATATTTAATCACAAATGTATTTTTAAGAAAAAAGGATATATATAGTTTACGATAGTGGAGTTTGCGTCTCAACTGCACATGTTTAAGGGACTCTTTTTTTTTTAGAAATTTAAAATTGTAAATTACATGTCAATAATGAACAATTAAATTAGATATCTGTAACATCCAATACATAGAAACTGCACGGAATAAATATTATAAGAAAATTAAAGAAGAGGGAGTCCTAAAGATACTTTGCCTCCAATAACAAAATAAGAGCATGAGCCAAACACTATCGAGAAAAATCAAATATATAAATAAATTAGAAAAAGTCATTGCTATTTTAAATGATAATAATACATATCATTACAATATGTATCATATTTAAGTATATATCTTTGCTCTTTGTTGAAACTATCTTCTATATAACATTTTGGGCAATATACAGTTTTAGTCATCCAAGGAGTGTGAATGAAAACTTCTAGGCTGACTAAAATTCATACCTCTCGGTGGAATATTTCCTAGAGAAGTTGTTATTACTTCTAAAAAATTCCAGGTAATCAATCATCGCGTGATCGCTAAGATGATAAATGAAACAAATTACTTCAACATTTCCACCAAATTATTTATCTCTAAAATCTTAAATACATATAACTTCTTCGGAAGGTATTTTGGTACACTCCTATGCATAAACTTCCTTTACATTTATTATTAATAGAAATCGTTTGAATAATTTGGTAACTGTTACAGTAAAACACAGTCTAGGTGGCATTATTTCCTTATAGACGCCATTAAAATACTAACTTCCCCCGTCCAAATATTTCCAATGTTGCCAAACCTTTCCCTTGATATCGAACATAATGACGTAGCAATGTTAACTCCACCTCCAAGGTGGCTAACCTTGTTCCAGTTACCATCAAAGGTGCAAAAACTAACCTGGAACCCCTGCCTTCAGCATTTTCCTATTTTAGACATTATACATTGACGTCTAACACAAATGGTTATTATATTACCTCCGGCGACTTATAGTAGCTTGAAAATCGCGACCTAATTGAAAATCGAACCCCGTAAAATCTTTTCTTGTCCTACGAGAGTCCCTTCGTACCATCGGCCTTGGCATAAATATTCAAATTTATTGATCGATTCGTTCACGGTAACGTTTGCATGGTTGGGACGTGAAAGTCTCCAAAAGCAAACGGAGAGGGTGGATCGTTAAAACTACAAGAAGTTCTGAAAGTTTTCTTTTACTTTTCCGAGCGGAAAAAAGGAAAGTTTTAATGACAACGCTTGTTCCTATTGGACTTGCTTTTACGGTGGTAGAAATGATGTTGTCGTTTTGGGAAATGAAATCGGGATATAATGATTTCTAATGAAAGGAATGATGAAATTGCATAAAATAAAATGGTAAAAAATAGGATAAAAAAAAATGCGTCAAAAGATACTGATTAACGTTCTTGAACGATACTTTTGTATAATCTTTAACTACCAAGATAACATATTGTCATTGAAGCAAAAGCACACAGATATCGTATATATTACGTATACACTGCAAAATATACTTACCTCGCTGTCATTGCTATGCAACTTGAGGATGTAGCCGGGTAAGAGGTCCTTCCTCTTGTTGACATCTTCCAGGGCGAGCTCTGCCGCGGGCATGCAGGCCTGACCTCCTTGCCAGCCGCCCTGGCCCCGAATGGGGAATATACCTCCAATGTGCAGCACATGACTGGAACCCTCATGGGGTAAGACGCCGCCGAAACAATAGAATAGCACTGCTCCAAACCATACTGGCCAGTACTGGAAGAGGATAGAATTGAATGAAAAGGTGTACATTTTGTAAAACGTTAATTTTCAGGGTTTCAGAGGAATCGAAAACTGGAAACTTGTAACATACGAAAATTTTGTATATGTGCCGTGTCTGTGTGTATATGTATATTTCTTTCTAAAGGTACTTGTAGTGGGAGTGTTGTCTCTAACAACGTACCAAATATAGTACGTGTTGCAGTTGTTATAATGTTGAAAGCAATCGGTATAAATTAGTTGAATATTTTCAATTTGGTTAACATTGGCTCGCTAAAGACGAGGATGGGATTCGAACCCCCGCGGCAAAGGAAAAGTTCAGCAGGAATCATTACTCCGCTAGGTTTTAGCTACTGGACAACCCCCACTGTACCAGTTTTAAAACGATAATTAACCCTTTGTTGGAAGTAGATTAGTACCCTTTAGTTCGCATTAAATAATTATTTATAAAATTACAAGGTGGGCAAAAATTTTTAAAATTAGATTTAAGGCACGCTTACCAACAAATTTTGTTGGATGAAAAATCATCTGAGCTAGCTATAATTTCAACTCACAAAACTCACAAGGGATTGTTTAGATATAAACGTCTAGCGTTTGGGGTTTCATGTATGCTTACCAAATTCCAAAAAATAATTAAACCCTGAAACCTCATGGTTTAGAAGGCGTTGTAATTTCCTTAGGTGACGTTCTACTTATTATAAAAACTAACGCACTTCATTTTAGGAAAAGTTTTGACGATTTTGCAAGACAAAAGTTTAGAATATCGAAAGAAAAAAAAGAACTTCTTCTAAAAATTAATAAATTAATTAGGTTACATTACTGATGAAGAACTTTTACACGTTAGTGATGAAAAAATGTTAGCAATTAGAAATGATCCAATTCCAAAAAATATCACTTAATTAAAAGCTTGTTTGGGATTAGTTAATTATTACGACAAATTTGTGAAAAATTTAGGAACCGTTTTAAATCCTTATATATAGTTTAGTTAGATCTAATGCTAAACGGCATTAGTCTCAAAATTGTAACGATCATTTTGTTGAAATTTCTTGTAAAAATGGATTGACGTCTGCTAAAATATTAGCCCATTTTAATCCAAATATTGAACTTAAATTAACAAACACCATAAAACTGATAGCGGTTGAATACGAGCTTAAAGAAAGGAAAAAGGAGGATATATAGGGTGATGATCCCAAACCAGTAGCGTACGAACTGTACAAACTGTATAAAAAGGATTTGCGATGAAATACTATAGTTGAAATATTAATTTGTTTGTTAAAATTGATCTTGAGTTTTATTTTCCTTTAAAATTGACTTCGTCTTAATTTGATACGAAACGTACCTCTAATAAAGCAAAAGAAATAAATGTTTCTTTCGACAAGCAACAGAATTAAAACAAAAATTAAATATAGGTACGCATACTCACTGCTATAGCGACCAAACTATTCAAGCGACAGGGCCATCCTTTGGAGGCTTTACAACGAACCAACGTTGAACCTCTATTTCTGACCAATGAAAATGTCACAAAAACAGATTTCTTTTAACGACATTTCGTCAAATTAATCGATCGTTGAGCCTCTAGCTCCTCCTGTTTTTGAGCAATAACAATGTTGCACTTCTTTCTAACCGAAACGATGAAATTTTGTCGCCCCGAGAGGTAAAATTTCGGCAACTTGGCAATGCCGAAATGTGTATCTCTACCGGTATATTACGCCTCAGAGATTTCAGCTAGCTAGCACTAACCGTTCGAGGGATTTCGACTTTTGCAAATTGAAAACACGAAAATCCAAAATCAAAAAGAAATATCGAAACGAGGTTTAAAGAACATAACAGACATTATCGTTTCGATAAGCAGGAATTATCAACACAGAGCGCATGGTAGAATCCGCACATGATATTGAATTAAGAAATCTTAAGCTACTTAAAAATATAGATTCGTCTAGAGTATTACTCCTCAGTCTATCAGGAAATCGGCATATCGCTACTTACGCGCGTGTTCGTTAGGGCCTAACGAACCCGCGCCTATAGTTTCTTCGTGTGCCTACGCCGAAATTGAGTGACCATTTTCAAATAAGAATCGACACACATTTGTTATTTTATTTCATTTTCACTGCACCTACGATTAGAAAAGAGATTTAGAACGAACTGAAGCGCTAATGTTAAATTATAGTGATATTATAAATATTACAAATTTTAAGCACATAATTAATACATTCTTTGCAGATAACTTTGCAGAGTATTCACGGCACACATTATTTTTAACGTACACAAATTGTTCTCGTTTTCGTATCTTTTGAATGTGAGCAAATATTTCACCGCTTTCTTTTTCCGCTCTACATTATCTTCGTTTTGTTGATGTTTAATTTCATTTCGTACTCCATCAGAACCTCTATCTACACTACTATGTTCTCCTGTAAGTCCTTTTCAGTTTTTTCGATACACTCACTTGATGTAACCACCGGTATCCTAGATGTAAATTTCTAACTTGAACCTTACATTTTCTTATTATTTCATCCGTGACAACTAAAACAGTGTAGGGCTTATCCCTCTTACTCGTCGTAATCTATCTATAGTGTTGAACGTCTCCGATTTTATATTTCCATTTATTATGCAATTGATCCTGTTAATATATAGATTTTTCATAAACTAATATCAATATCAATACTAATATCAATAACAATATTAATATTAAACCACCGTTGACATTAGTATGATAACACTACAATTTCCTTACAATTATCCAACGTAATTAAATTACTGAAAAAAATATCGGTCTCGAAAGAACTCGAACCCACAATCTTTACGTTTCCGGTGTACTCAAACTCAAACTCACAAGATTTATTTTTAGAAATATGGTAACAAATTTACAAAATTACGAAAATTTACAACATATGATAATAAAAATTTCTTATACTATGTATTTATATTTTTACTTGTTAAAATTATGTAGTAATGATTCCAGTTAAACAAGATCTGTAGAAGCATAGCGCAGTTAAACATTGCCGTACGTATACAATAATCATTCATTTGCGATTTCTAATTTTGAAAAAACTCATAGAATATTGGGAGAAAAGGTCGCTGTGCCTGTGAGATATTATGATATATCTACTGACATCGTGACATCTAGGAGGATTGAAAGCGACTTGAACTCAGTGGTCTCGTGGTGTAATGGTGATTGGATTGTAGGTTTTTCGGTAATTTAATTACGTTGGATAATTGCAAGGAAATTGTAATTTTATCAGGTTCTTGATAGTTTTAATTAATTTATCGTTTACTCCTCTCAATTTCAACATATCCCATAACTTTGCTTGTGGTACCCTATCGAGCACTTTCTCCAGATCTATAAAGGCCATGCTCCTTCTGATTTCATTTATGTTTTGTAAATGAGCGTATATATATGATCCTGCGTACTTTTTCCTTTTTCGATGTCATTTTATGCTTTTGCCAAAGTTTTCTCTGTTATTTTACATAATTTATAATTTCTCATCCAGTATTTGTTCATATATTTTAACCCCTGTGCTGAGCAGAACAATGCCTCTGAAATTATTAGATTCTCTTTTATCGACATTTTTAGACATGGGTAGTATCATTGCCATCTCCCAGTCCTCGGGTACCGCCTCCTCAATCCAAGCCTTATTCATTATTTCTCAAACATTTCAGCAGTGATTCTATCTTGTGTTGACGACTTTCTATTCTTCAGCTTTCTGAGGACTTGTTTAACGTCATTTATTATTACTGCTTTATTTGTTTCCTCTTCTTGTGTCATTTTTATTGCGTTGTGCTGTTGCGTAGACTACTCCGTTCTTTGATGTCCTGTACCACCCAGTAATTTTTGAAAATGCTGCTTCCACCTTATCATTATCTCTCCTTCTTCTGATAATATTTTTCCATGTACGCCTTTAATTTTTGTAAATCCTGCTTTTTTTTCTATACTCAATTTTTTTTAAAGCTTTGTAGAAGAATTTTTGGTCTCTTTGTCCGATTTACACGAAACCAAATCAAAGAAAAGGAAACTATGGTATATATCTCTCAATTTGTACAACGGACTTGAATGTTCGCGTGAAACACTGTTTTGAGGCTGCCTGTCCTGACGAAGTAAGATGCGATCTTGATACCACACAACTTTTTTTTTATTTTTGGAGTAAAAGGGTTACCCTCAACACGAATTTCACCATCACCGCTGCCATCTCTGTATTTTTCACTAACAGACTCTACTTCTGTTACTTGAATCATTGGGAACACGTCCGATGACATCCATTTCACTATCATCAGAATATACTTACCCACTACCGTATACACTGTCGCTCATTCATTATCATTAGTCTCGGCACAGAGGGGCAAGTTTCAGTGCCGCACGGAGAACAACGTAGAGGGGCGAAGAGCGCGGTACGGGGAATTTGGGGAGTATTTGACATGTACCAGCAAGTGAAAGTGGGAGTGTCACCTAAAAGGTCTAAAACACTGTTCTGCAATCAGTGGCAAACGATGCAGCGGACAATTAATATTTGGTGTAGGTGTTTGTTTTATTATATGTATTGTACCGTTCCCTTTACTACACCAACAAGCATTTGCCTCCTTCTGGAGCAAGAATTTGGATTATACATTACCAAGTAGGATATCGTTAAGAAACTTTATGCTGTTTGATCGTGACTATGTTGAGAGAAGGATTGAAGCAGACTTGAAAGATAAAAATTGTAGTTACGCGTGGACGGAACAACCGATTTGCAAAAATATTCTATGGTGAATGTGATGGTACGTACAATAGCAGACTTTGAACCGTCATCCCCTATCTTACTTGCTTCCAAGAGTTGTAAAATGTACTAACGATGAAATTTTAAAAGTGGTGTTGAGGACACTGAACAAATTTCAAGTTTCAACAACCCTATTGTTAATGTTTGTGAGCGACGGTGCCACTAACATGCTTTCCTTAAGCCAATCTCTTAAAGAAGAGAGCAGCAATCTGTGACATGTAACATATAGAATCCATGCTTTAAACCTTGTGGCGCAGTTGAACCCTAGATGCTATTCACGAGTAAATCCTTTAATAACTCATACGAAGGCAGTATCTCTAAAGTTCCCAAAACTTATAAAAAGATTTCACAAACTAAAGGTAGTTTTACAATTCGATCCGAGACCGCGCAAGGCCAGAAAATGTTTCAAGATAGTCAGGTAAAATATGATTTAGAAAGTATTCGCAAGAACTACTATAAACCAGCGGAGGGAATAGGAAAATTGTGGATGACCTTCACTCACACCTATGTACGGCGGAACGGTAATACGAAAATTTTGAAGTGAAGAAATTTTTTTATCGCTTCTAACTGCTGCTGTGAAAGGATTCCATTTCTTCTATGCGTGATTTTCTGTATTAAACGGAACTAAAGGCAGGAAGAAATCAAAGACATCAAACCTACATATAACTACCTGATATATTCTAGAAAGGTAAACTTGAAATAGTAAATTGAACACCACAACCAAACCAACAGTTTGTCTACACCACAAGACAACTTGCCATCACTCCGACTGGACTGACATATCGTTCAAGGCTCTAAGCAATGAATTACTACAAATTCTTCAAACCCACATAATAAGGGGATTTCCCTATTCTATTAAACTCGAGGTATTACATGAAAGGCGGGTCAACACCGAGGAAGACCGCAAATTTATGAGCAAACTACTAGTAAGTATAAAGGGTAATCCCATTGCGTACGGTTTTACAGTAAAAGCTATATGGGTTCACTAGACTCTTGCAGTAAATCACGAAAGCATTTTTATACTGCGGAAACCCTTTATCAGAAAAATTATTAGGTTATACCTCCTACTTAATATGTCCATGCGACACGCCCACATTAGCTTTACCGTAATTTAAAAGAAGAAAACAACTCTTGAAGATCGTTTTGGATCCATCCAGCCGGTAGACGTTGAATTGAACGTTGAATACCTCATACCACCATCGCCCTCCCCCATCCCTCCGTATCTATTCTCTCTATAAGATGATACGTATATAGGAATAAGAGTATTACACAAACTGTTTATTTATTTAAAACTACAAAAGATACCAGCGACTGCACACAAACATATGTTAGTACGGGTAGAGTAGCTTCACCGGATCCCGTTTGCTTCCAGGGAATTTGCGACGCTCGTTCGCCATATAGGATAAGTAGAGAGCGGCGAACGAAGGGGTGTAGGTTGCGGGAAACGACGGGAGAGTGGAGGCTTTTGTTAACGAGTTCTTTGTATAAACATCGCGCTGCCGCCGTATGTACCCGTAGAAGTCCCCCGGGCACCTAACGGGCACGACAACGTCTCTCTGGAGATAAGAAAATTTCTCAATTTTCTCCGCTCTTTGTCGATACATGCTCACGTCATATCGTACTTCTACGTTCTGCGTTGTCGTCGGTTGGTACCCGTGCGTTGCGCGAAAGCATATACGTATACAATATCTCGCGAATATACGGGAAGATGCCGGCTTTTCCGTTCCTTTTTCTTTCGTCTCGTATCGCTCGGAAAGCTTTTAAGATGTTATTCCGTTATTTCGGAGCATTCGCTCGCCGTCAACGTACAGTTTTTTCGGGGAGAAACATGTCGAAGCCGTTTGCGAATATTAAAAATATTGAGTTTGGTGTAAGGTACCCGTGGGAGATGACATTTTGATTGAAACTACGTTTTTAAATTGCGTTAGGTTGTTGAGATTACTATTTTTTGTAAAATCTTTGATAAATTGCTCTTGCTTTTTATCATTGCAATAATGTCATTCTCAATTACTCTTCTTGCAAGCTCTTTCTAAAAATCAGAATAAATTGACGAATCCTTTTATGCAATTATTAGTAATATTAAATAAAACAAAATTGTGCTTTTTTTAATCCTACGTCTTTTATAGCTTGCAGTGTCGGACTATTATTCTCTAGTTTTTGTCGTCCACCGTTTTCTGTTCTGAGCCAGTTGTGTGGCTTTATTTCATCCCATACTTCTTTTTCTAATGTTCTATACATTTGTCCTTTTCAGGTATTTCGGGGTCTACCGATTCTGTTTTTTGCCCTCTGTTTTGACTTTGAAAATCTTCTTTGTTATTCGATCTTGTTCCACTACGTGTATATGTAGAAGCCTTTCCAGTTGTCTCTCTCCTATGATCATTGCTATTGGCTTGATATTGTGATTACTAGTAATTGTCGTGTTTGTGATTTTGTCTCTCCTTGTTACTCCTTCTATTCTTCTTAAGAATCTAATTTCCATGGCTGTGACTTTGCCTATAATTCTATTCGTGGTTGTCCAAGACTCGCTGCTATATGTTAATGTTGATCTGACCACTCTTTTATACACTTCTGTCTTTATTCGATTTGGTATCTTTTTTTATCTCTCATTTATTTCTTCCTCTATTCTCTTGTTGCCTTCAATGATTGTTCCTAAGTAACGGTACCTTCTAACTTGTTGCACGATTGTTCTTTCGCTTCTAATGTTATGTTTTTTCCTCTGTCGCTGTTTTCATTATGTTTGTTTTCATCGTGTTTATCTTGTTTAGTTTTTCTTGGTATATCTTCAGGTTTTGCGGTAATGTCTTTTCGGAATCTGCTATCAATAACATATCATCTGCAAGCGTAAGTTCCTGTATATTACTTTCGTATTTTTTCCTTTTTGTTAGAGGTTCTGACTTTATTCTTGTTATTTTTATACAATATTTTTATACATATGCATGTGTATCTCCTTTCCTTTTTCTGTTAGTGTTTCTCCTAGTTGTCTGATTATAAATATTAAGTGTTGGGCCCCTAAGTCCTTTTCTAAATCCATTTTGTGTCTCTTCCAATCTTGTTTCCAGTTTCTGTCGGAGTCATTGTCCTAATATTCTTAACAATACTTTTCCTGAGATGCTTGTTAGCGTTATTCCTCTGTAATTTGAGCATTCTTTTGTGTCTCCTTTTTTGTATATGCGCATAATTATTCGTATCTTCCATTCCCTTGGTATTTCCTTTTTTTTAATGATGTTATTTCAGAGGTCAAGTAGTTCTCTATTACCTTTGTTTCCCATATATTTTATCCTTTCACCTGTGATTCCATCCTCCCCGGCCGTGTTTCCTATCTTTAGCTTCCTAACTGCTTCTCTGGCTTCTTCATCACTTATTGGTGTGATACCTTCTTCGTCGTTTTTTTGCTATTTGGTCTTTTTCTCTTATATATCTATCTTGTTTTATTTTTGTGAGTTCTTCGAAGTACTGTTTCCATCTTTCCATTATCTCCTTTTCGTCGGTTAGTATGTTTCCTTTATTATATTTTATTATTTTTCAATCTTGGTGTCTTCCTCTATCTCAATCGTTTTATTGTTCCGCAAAATAATTTTTGGTTTTCTCTATAATTGTCTCCCAGTTTTAGTCCCAACTCTATCCAAAAATTTTGTTAGGCGCTCTTGATACTCTCTTTGGCTTCTTTTCATGCCATTTTGTACATCTTATAATCCTCCTCTTTTCCGTTTATATTCCTTACCTTTAACTATGAGTTGTATTTTCGCATCATCTGTTTCTGTTTGTGTATATACTTGCTTTCTTGTGCGGCCTTTAGTATAAACTAATATCCATATTAATATGGATATTAGCTTAACTGTTACGCACTTGCCGTATCAATAATATAGTGTCCGTGAGATATTACAATATAACTACTGGCATCGTGACATCAAGGGAGATTTAGGGCGACTTGAGCTCAATGGTCTTGAGGTGCAGAGGAAAGCACGTTATGCCGGAGACATAAATATGTTGGTTTCAGTTCCCGTCCGAGACCGATATTTTTTCGGAATTTAATTACGTTGGGTAATTGCAAGAGAATTGTAATTTTGTCACGGCCTTTAGTATGTTGTTTTTGAATCTTTTCTATTTGTGTTCTATCCCTATTTCGACTTTAACTACTTATTCAAACAGTCCATTGGTCTTGTATTGGTATTTCTCTCGAATTTCTCCATCTTTTAGTTTATACCATTTTTTTTATTACTTTTTCTTTTTCCTTCTTTCATCTTGTTTGTACTTTTCATAATCTCCATCCGTAGCAGGTAATGGTTGATTCCTATTTCTGCATTTGTTGGAAGTTTAACATCCTTTATCTTTTTCCAATTTTCCGGAGTTTATTAAAAATAATCAATGATCGACTTTTATTTCCTACTAGGCGCTTCTCTTGTGTACTTGCAGATGTCCTTATGCCTAAATTTTGTATTAGTTATAATAATGTTGTTTTCAATGCATATATCTATTACTCTTTTCCTGTTATCATGTATGGTCTCCTCCTCTTGTGTTTTTATTAAAATTTATTTTAAATATTTCGTAATAGTCCATAGCGAAAAATATAAACGTAGCCACAAAACAAAAACATGTAAAGAAAATTTTTAGAAACAGCTCTTAGAAATATCAGAGAATGATAAATCAATAAACTTTTCTATTCTCGAGTAAAGCACTGCTAGCATTTTTCAAGACCACATACACAGTGGCGAAGTACAGAGAAACTTCACTCCATCACACACGCGCCAATTCTGTCGACTGCTTTTCACATGGTTAATATACTGGGATAATCGACGGGAAAATTGATTTCAAAGGTACCTTTATCCAACCACATCAATAGCCGAAGAATCCATCATATAGCTCAGTATCTTAATGATCAATTAATAGAGAAAATGAAAGCTACGGAATTTGATGCGCAACTTGATGAGGGTACTGGCAGTAACAAAGACGCACCTTATTTGTTATGTAGGCTTGCTTGATGATAATACTCTACACTCCCCCAAAAAAGTATCGTATGGACTATGGTAAGGCGTTTATAGACTGAAGAGAATTTTTTTTATAAGTCCACAATATGTTTGCCACATGTGCGCCAACTATAAACATACAAAGAAAATCATACAACTAGCTTTTGAGTAAGTTATTTTTTGTTATTGCAAAAACATTTTAGAAAAGTGCATATCCACTTATTTAGTTGTTTTTTTTTCAGAAATATAATTTCTTTTACCATATCTGTTTAATAAAAAATTCAAATATGAGCTTCTATTTTCATTTGATCCCTATATTATTGAAATAATCATAACAATTGTTACTTGGAGTATATTACGATATATTTAACAGTTCTTTTAGTCATAAAATTATCCTTGTACTACAAAAATGAATTATGGTATACTTTTTTACGGAGTATAGTTAAAGACCCTTTGTTCAACAAAAGATCATTTGAAGCCCAACGTCTCAAAAACAATTTTAAATACTTGACGAGTTAATAACCAAAAATAATTTGGACTAGGAAAACTGCATCAGTACGTATATTGATGGAGCTCGATCAACGCAAGAGGAATGAGCAGAGGGCAAGTACCGCATTCTACGTGGACTCATTGCATCATCGACAAGGAAGCACTAGTGTCAAAGTCGACGAGTTCTGAATTAAATTTGGTATTACTTGTAGACGTAGTAAATTACATACATAACCACTGAAAACCAGATTTTTGAAAAAGCTATGCATATACATGGAAGCTAAAGACATGGGTCCGCTATTCTGCTGCAATGCACGATGGCTTTCACGTGATAATTTCTTCTACCGTATATTCGAACTTTGTCAAGAAAGTCACAGTTATCTACAAGAGGAAGGTCATGAAAACTTCTGGAACTTTGCCGAACTTGACATTTAGCCAAAACTAGCTTATTTATATGATATATTTGACAAGCTGCATGCCTTGTATCTGCCTCCACAAGTCAATAATATGCATATCTTGAAACTTTTGGAGAAGGTTGCGGCGTTTAGCAAAAACCTGCAGCTGTGAATATGCAAAATTAACGAGGATGGCAGTCAAGATTGTTTCTCCGAACTTGTTGTTTCACAAAACTTGCTGTCATATTTCATGAAACAGCTCTCAAAGCTCAATGACTAATTTATATATAGATAAATTTGCGTAGATCAAGGATCCTTTCCTTCCTCAAGCTCCATCAGAACTCGCTTCACAGGAATAAGAGAGTCTAATTGAATTCACTGGCGATAGTAGCCTGACAACAAAATCTGCCTCTTCCAATTTAGTAGAATTTTGGATGCTAATGAAAAATGTGAAAAAATGAAACTGTGCGCTAAAATGCTGTAAGGATCTTCATGCCTTTTGCGACAACAGCAAATATCGCTAAAAGAACTCGATGTGGAATAAGAAATGAGAATGGTAGTGTCACACCTCATTCCCCGTTTAAAAACAAAATGTGTAGTTATTAGCAAGCCAGCCTATTACATATCCCACACATTAACTTACTTCAATTTTAACAAAGGTAAGATTTATGTTAAGAATTGTTTTCATTTCGGTTCTGTTTTATGTTGTTATTGTTCCCATATTTTGACAAGGGTGCCGGGACAGAATACTAACTGTACTAAATTAAATTATTTAATAGCAATAGAACGAATTTAAGATAATCGAATAATTAAAGTCTCAAATTTATTTTTATCTTTACCTTGAGATCTATACAAAATTAATAAAACAATTCGTCGCCAAAGCAAAATATAAATTTTCAATTGAATTTTACAAGAGCCATCCATTCCAGATATCCATTCCCTCGTTTGAAAAGCAAATAAAATCTTCACGTTGTATAAAGGGAAAACAGCGTTGCATTTCCCGACGGAAGAATACATACAACCCCTTCTTTTAGTATGAAGTACGAATATCGTAAAACTGTAACGATCTCCAGCATCCGAACTTTAAAACTATCGCGAAATTGTAGAATTTACTTATTCAACATCATCCGGATGTCGTTCTCCCTATTCTATTATGAGTTTATAACCGTGCCTCGTTTCCATTACGCAAATAAAGCTCGTGAGTCAAGCGAACGAGCTTCGAAAGTGCACGGTTATAATGCGAGCAACAAAGTAGAGACGTTCCTACGTACTGTGCATATCTACAAGGCGAGACCTCGGGCCAGCAGCGGATGAACAGTAACTTTTAAATTTTTACGATTTTACTGTTGGTATTAAATGATTTAAGGATACTATAAAATAGCAGGCAATAAAACCTAGTTTCTATCCCATGCGTTTCTTTCAGCTAGACGCGGAAGGGATATAAGTTGATTTGGTTTTATTTTATCTGTAGGTCATTTTTATGTGGTTCCGGAAATAGTATTCTTTGTAGGTTAGATGTTTCCGGATTTTGTTTTCTATTTTCGTCTCCGTCGCGTTTCTTTCTGTCATATCGATCGGCCGTTGTTTGCTTTACTGCACAATGTCTTAAACGCTTTATGGTTATAGAAATGTTATTGGATTAAATGTTTTTCTAAGTTTTCATCAAAATTTTAAGGCTTTTTTATATAAACTAAATTCTAGAAGATATCTATCTAATAATAATTTATTTCTATTTATAATATAACCATTACAGAAGAAGTCATTATATCGAGCAGGACACAGCTGCTGTGTGCGCCGATTTACCTACGTTTAAACTGGGTAAAATGCTAGGGTTTGTAGTCCCATTGGGCAACTGCGCTAAAGACTGAAAGGATTAAAAGATTCCAGCGATATATCTAGAGTTACGCCTGGTGTATGCACAAATTTAAAATTATTAAATATTAGAATATTAACATTAAAAAATGAATAGGTAAGCTTCCACGGCCGGAATCAGTAATAAATGAACTGTTTCCGGAGTTGGACCGCGTCATGATAAAGATTAAGAGAAAAAGGAAGTAAAAGTAAAAAGAAGAAAACAAAGAAATAAAAAGGAAAGAAAAAGTGAAAAAATTGAAAGGCGAAAAAGAGTAAGAGAAGAAGAGAGAGAAGAGCAGGGGATTTGGTAGACACCTTTAGAGGATAGGGTCTGATCTTGATCTTTAGGAGAAGGGGCAATGTGGGCATTTTTCTAAGGAGACTTAAACACTACTATGTTGTAGTTGTGTGTTTTGTTTATGAAGAACTCTGCCGATACATTCGGTAACACCGTGGATGGAAGGAAGATATGCTATACTTTCAGAGTTTCTGGGATGTTGGGGCTTGTCTGCATGGGAGGAATGTAAGTGTTTTTCTTGACGACTTTCTGTATATTCCAATATTGGTAACCATTATTTTGGAGCGACAGATTGTCTGGTCTAGAAACAGCACGGCGTACCAGGGAATTTACAATACTTAGAGTAAATTAGATTAGATTAAGGGTGATGTTGCACTACGACCTATTGTTTTATTGCGCCCCCTTACATGAGCTACAAGCTGCTAAAGTTTGCCTGCACTTATAGCTCCCTATCCAGCTTTAATAAATTGCAATAGCTGTGGTGGTTTTAGGGAAGATATTTCTGCCTCGTCTATGATGTATTTGCCGAGATGATTGGCACGGGTCTCTACGATAGCAGTGCAGTTAGATGTTAGGTGTTCCGGATTTTCAGCCTGCGTCCCACAAATCCTACAGTCGCTATTCTATTTCAGACCTATCCTTGCCATGTATTCCCCAAGATGACAATATCCTGCAAGAAAATCTGTGGGGACGCGTAGTCTGTTTCCACTTAGATCTAGCATAGTCTTTGCTCTTTGCTTATTGAAGTTTCCGAGGAATACCTTGGAATGTCTCAAACTTCCAGAGAAATGCTCTGAGCTTCTCTTCCCTGTCTTTGAGTTCTTTTTTATAGCTGTTCATTCCTATACTACAGAACAACTCCAGTCCCACAAACGAAGTTCTGGCGGCATTTTTTGCTAATAGGTTAGCTTTCTCGTTGCCGCTGATCCCAGTGCGTCTTCGTACCCTGAATAGTGGAACTCTGTTTCCTCTGCTTAGGTTATTTAGTTTTTCTAGGCGTGCCCAGACTAATTTCGAGGTGATGGTGTTAGAGTTTCTGTTGAGGTTTAATTGAGTACATCTTCTAATCGCATTAATCTCCGGTTGAAAGACGCCAGGGTATGTTCCCATTGACTCTGAATATTTAGTTCTGGGGCCTGTTCCTTTTTCAGTTTTGGAACCATCCATATATCATTTAATGGCGTTTGACTTTAGAAAACAGGTGGAGTATTCTCCCTACCATTCTTTCTTGTTACTTAGTTTTCTAAGAAAATTCTTTTTGAAGCTATATCTCCTAACCATTTTATCTTTGGGCAGATTTAGAAGTGGGGAGAATTCTGCCTGAGATGACCAAACTCTCTGGCAGGGACTCTCGTTTCCTTCAGTCGCCGCCCTGGTTAGTCTGTACATTGCCCCATGGGCCACTCCCTCCTCCCTTACATGTAGGGGTGTGTGGTCTGAGATGACCTCCAGGGTCACGGTTGAGCATGTTCTCATAGCTCCGGTGATGCATACACATGCTAACTGCGCAATTTATGTTAATATCACCCTTGGAACATCCTGTATAATTAAAAATGCTTTAAAATCAATGAAGGATATTAAAGATGAACAACTTAGGTTAATTTCTTTTTCATATTACAATGATCAGCTCTAGCATAAGAGGGTGGCGCTTAAATGAAACACTCTGTACATACCACATCCACGTGCCCTGAAATACCTTTCGAATCTATTCCGTTCAGGAATTAAATCAAGAAAATTGAAAATCTGTGAATTTCCGAAGAGATGTTTCACCCCTTCAGAGTGAATTTCAGCACAAACAAAAAAAAATGTCTCAACATACTTTACTTACTTACCAAGTTTTATTAAGATCTGAATTTGACACCCAGGAACTTTTGCTTGTTAGTAAAGCTGATGGCGTCTAACACAGAAAGGCTGTAATACATTCAATCGAAGGAAGATAGGAATGGGATTTATAGACACGTAAGTGTAAAAAGAAAGTTCGTTAAGTAATCAGATAACATTCCTAATCCCAAAAAAAGTTAGCAAAAACGGATTTCAAATGCCCCAAATGTATTCATAACGATATTCTTCAGAAATTCCACTATCGCTCCTACTTACGCTCACACTCAGATTGATTTTACTCCCTCAACAATGCGAAAAAAGAACGTATAAAGATAGACCATTATCGATCTAACTTCCTTCACATGATCAAGTTCTATTTTCGACGCTCGTGAGTTCGCTTGAATGCCTCGCTATCTCGTTTCGTTTCGTCGAAAAGTAAAGATCGGCATCAGCGGAAAAGTCGTACAGCAACAGTAATATAGAAGTTTTTCCTCGCCTCACTCACTTCCTTTTCGCCCTTCTTCCTTTAGGGGAATTAAGAGAACTAATACACTTAGCGTCTCCCATCAGAAACGCTCCGACTCTTGACCGAACTAACGCTGAAAAGATTCACAGATTGTGGGAAGTAATTTTAAAGTTCGTTAATTTCGCCGGTCGGCCTTTTCTGGCCTCCATTTGTTATTGCTTCTCTGCTTGCTGGCCCTGAAAGGAGGAAAATCGTGCAAGAAGTTCACTCTATTTGTATTGGAATTAGAATCAGATGCCCTTTCCGATGACGTCCACAAACGTGCGAAGAATTGGTCTGAAGTTGTCGGTTTCTCTTTGAGAGATAGATGTTGGTTATTATTTTCTTTTGCATGCAATATATGGACTGGAAGCAACAGGATTTTCTTCCAGATGAATTCCACACCACGCAGATTAAATATTTTCTCGGGGCACAGCGTTTCTAGAGCATGTAAACACCTACTATCAACCGAGATATTAATATACCGACATGTAATACTTTCTACACTTAAATTACCATTCTTTTACAGCCTATTAGATAATCCCAGGTATATTACGAGGGCGATTCGGAAAGTAAAGAACCTTTTGTTTTCATACATGATCGCGTCCCCCTACCATCACTGACTTGGTGACCACCGACTGGTACTCATCCGCTTCAATTTGGCGGCAGTTACAATCCAATACGGTTGATTACTGCTTATCGGTGCGATTTTAAAATGTGACAAAATTCTTGATTCCGTTAAGTGTGAGGTACACAGTATTAAACGTGCAAAAAGTTCGACCCATCAAAATTCATGGTCGGATAACTGAGGTTCATGGCAATGTGATGAACAAAGCGTTCGTTCAAAGGTAGGTTATCATTTTTAATGGCCGACGGAAGAATGTTCACGAGGAAAATCGCTCGGGCCGGTCCTCAGTGGTAACTGACTGACTCAAAGCTGGGAATGAAACAAAGAAGATAAGCGTTTAACACTTATTTGCCAATCAATCCAGTGACATCATCCGCACTCCTCAACGAAGCCTAAAAAAGCAAAACAAATTTTGAACACCAAAAAAATTATGACTATTATGTTTTGGGACCGTAATGGTGTCCGTCTCATTGATTACAGGCCTAGAGGTGAGATCACAAATGCAGCCAGCGGCGTACTAGTGTCCTGATCATTGTTTGATGCCTAAAGGTGGGATTATAAATGCAACGGCCTACTGTCAGACGCTTCAATGATTTCGTCGCGCTACTGAAAACATGAAGTCATCCTCCTTCACCAAAACGCACGTCCACATGCAGCGGGATTGGCACAAGACTTGCTTCAGCAGTTTCAGTGGAAAATTTTTCGACATCCGCCAAACAGTTCGGTCTTAGCCCCGAGTGATTTTCACTTATTCCCCAAATTGAAAGATTTCGATTTAAGAACTTAAAGAGGTCGTTAATCAGTGGTTCAACAACTTGGCGGCAACTGAGTATACAGAAGTCATAGCTGATAAACGGTACGACAAGTACCTATATTTGAACGGTGACAACGTAGAAAAGTAGCTTATATCTCTAACTTTATATAAAATGCACTTTCGTCTAATAATATCTAATAAAAATTTCCATAGAAAAAAACGTTTTTTACTTTCCGAATGGCCCTCGTATATTTCCTCGAAAAGAAGGAAATGAAAACAACCCGTATCTTTTAGGAGAGCATGTGTATTATAATAATAATATCTATCAAATTCTAATATCTAATTGAAAATAGTTCTTCTGAGTAAATTTCTGTTTGTTGCCGTTTCACATACATCTAATTCTTTAAAAGAATCTATATTGACTCAGCCGATACTTGTTGGAAATCCAAATTGAAGAATCGTCAGAGAAGTAAAACTCAATTTACAAAATTTCCTTGTGATGAAGCTACAGTCAGAGCGAAACATGTTATATTAATATTGTGATAAATACATTGGATATTTTGTAAATTGAGTTTTACGTCTCCGACCATTCTTAAAATAATCTACATGTTTAAATACCTACTTTTTTAATCCAATACTATGTCCGGATTCTACCAGGTATTCTGCTACACTAGATAATTCTGAATACATAGAAGAAAGTTGCCTAGAAAACAATAACCAACACAATGCTGCTAATACACCTATTCATGGTATTGGTAGAATCACTCACGGCAAAGACAATGTGACGCGAGAAAACGCTAACAGCCCCAATAACATGAGTAGCTGTATTAGGACCACTATGTGGGGTACTTGGCTGTTCATTTAGAAGAACGGCGATATAAGCCGAGAGCGAATTTCGATTGGAAGTAGAGAAAGACGTTGATGACATCAGGTAGGCAGAAACATGACCGTCTGTTAGCGTTTTCTCTCCTCACATTGTCTGTCAGGTGATATCATGATCCCACCAATACTACAGCTTTGGCCAATTGTATTAGACACCCTTCAGTTTTATAGATTGGAACCAAATGGTCAGAAATAGAATAAAACTACAAGAACAATACTGTATATAGCGATAATTTATTTACAAAATAGAATTCTTAATATTTAGTGCTTCCTCCACCTGCTTCTATAACAACACGGACTCTCTTTAGCATACTTGCCACAAGACAATAACATTCATCTACAGATATTTTTTATTCCTAAAATATCTGTTATTATTGAATGTTTTTATTTTTGCAAATATGTTTTGCCACTTTAACTTTTAAAATCTGCTACAAATGTTCAATGGAAAATCAGAAGACTGCACTGACCATTCCAATATTCGCACGTTATTATCTCTAAACCAACGTACTGACTGTTGTGATTTATGGCACGGGGCATTACCGTGTTGGAAGTAATATTCCGGTACTTCAGCATCAAACAACTTTAAGGTGGACGGCTCTAACACCTCCTCTAACATCTGAGTATAGCGCTGGCTGTTCATGCGAAGAGTTCTCAGACGCTGGCTGTTCATGCGAAGAGTTCTCCGACGCTGGCTGTTCATGCGAAGAGTTCTCCGACGCTGGCTCCCATTGGAATGTGTTGAGCAAAAAATAGCTCGAAACCACGCCTCTCATGTATGATACTATACGTCAACCGAGACAGGTTAATTGATACCCAATGATATCGTCCATATTAGGTCGGACATCCAGTAAAATGTTATAAACTCTACTAAAAGATAATTATAATTGCTTTCATATATAAATAATATTTATATTAGGTCCTTTATGGAATTTATTGTTTATTAGTTGTACAGGCAAACTTCTAAGATATCGATTAGAGAATGATTAGAAACCTATTATATTTTATGACCAAATATAGTAATTTTCAGAATAATCCTGATCACCTGATAGGATTATTTTTCGGATAATATCGCAGGTAATAAATTTAGAATACTCTTTGGGGTAGAAGCTAGCCACCCAAAAGTGTATTATATATTGATTAAAGCTTTAGTTTCTAAATAAACCTACTTCAGCGTGCGTTGCTGTTAAGAGCGTATCTTTTTGTGCGAACCTTATTAAAGTTATTAAAATGCCGAGAGGAAAACCGACAAGTTTAGAAAGGCGCTCTGTTATTGTTGCTTTTCATTAAGAAGGTTATTCGGTGCGTCAAATTTCCGAAAAAAATACATGTTAATAAATCGACAGTTCAAAAGATCGAGCACGTTCAGGTCGTAAGAGAACAACAACTCACCCCGACAATGAGTGTATAAAATTGCTGAGGAAGCGAAATGGGAGACTGACAGCACCAGAAATCGCCACCGAAATGAATGGCAACCGTCCAAGGAAAATTTCTGTTACTACAGTGAAAAGAAGATTAAAAGCTGCAAATCTTCACGGCCGCATTGCAACAAAAAAAAACTACCTCGACGGGGCAACATGCAAAAACGGCTACAGTGGGCAGAAACACATAAAAATTAAACAGTGGATGATTGGAAGAGGATGCTATGGACTGATGAGTCAAAGTTTGAGGTGTTCGGACAATCAAAGCGCGTTTTTGTAAGAAGAGCGAAAGGCCAAAGAAAGTTACACGATTGTGCAGTGCCAACTGTTAAGCAAGGAAGAAATACTGTGCTTACTTAGGGTTGTTTTCCCTACGCCAGTACAGGAAACCTGAAGCGAATTGAAGGCATTTTGCGAAAAGAGGGTTATTTACAAATACTACAAGAACATGCAACGTCTAATCGGCGAAAATTTTGTATTCATGCAGGACAACCACCCCAAACACAGTAGTGATAGGTACAAATTTCTGAAGAACAAGATAATAGCACTTTACAAATAATGATACGGCCGCCGCAAAGCCCATAAACTCCACCGAGCTTTTATGGGACAGGAGAGTCCGAAAAGTATGCCCTACCTCCATAGGCTACCTGTGGAACATTTTACAAGACGAATGGACTGATATGCCAAACAGAGTCCTTGAGAAATTAGTGGAGCAGATTCCTCAGATTGTGAAAGTTGTTCTTCACGCCAAAGGGAGTTTCTTTGATGAGTGGAATGTGTAAGAAGTTTTTGTTTATTTTTCGTTAAATTTACTATTTTTTACTTTTATGCTTTAATTTTGAATCGCTATTATTAAAATGCAGTAAAAATTTTAAATTTTGGAAAAATGAGTGTCGTTCTTTTCTTAATTTATTTGCGTGTCCAAACTAATATAGACGGTAGTGTACACAAACCAGCTGACAATGGTTTGCCGACATGATTCGGCACACTATAGTAGTTTGTACATTTAAGAATTTCTACCTCCGTATCACGTGCAACACTCGCCCGCCGAAAAGCGCTCATATAACGGACAATCGCCACTTCCTACTTCAAGTTTAATTATGCGGCCGCCGTATGGCTGTCGTCCACAACGATCATAGCCTATACGCCGTAAACTCCAGCTTACATTTTAATGAATTACCTACCTGTAGAGCGGGGAAGCTCGACTATAAATTAAACTTTACCGCGTGACACCCCGGCGATGCACATGGAAAAGTAGAAAGCGGAAGACCCGCATCGGAATAGCGAATCGTATCGCGTGATTCGGATAAGGGCGAGAAACGGAAGTATGCGAGCGGAATGGAAAGTAAGAAAAAAAGAAAGGCGCTCTATCTTATCGCCGACGATCGGATTAAGAAAGGAGAACGGTATAATCCGTTTCTTAAATCGTTCCTC
Source organism: Trypoxylus dichotomus (assembly GCA_023509865.1). NCBI lineage: Eukaryota > Metazoa > Arthropoda > Insecta > Coleoptera > Scarabaeidae > Trypoxylus > Trypoxylus dichotomus. Next base: position 30,732,137 of record CM042081.1, read on the forward strand.
GCCGCTTCGGGGCGTTGAAATAGGAAAATTAGGTTGTGCGGCCGCGTTTTCTTTACTTCTTTGTTGTTATTAGGTTTGCGCGTCGATACGGCGATAAAGTGGGCTTCGAATTTCAAGTTAGAAAAAATTAAAATTTCAAAAGGGAATTTGTTAGATTATGTACCACGTCCTGGGCGGGGCTTTTAACCCCGAAGAGCAACTCGGCCAGTACTTCGCCTATTGTGTACCCATGTGACTTTAGTTCACTCGACCGGGTTGTACCTGAACAACAAAGTCCATAATCCGCTCGAGCGGTAATTTTCCTAACTTGGGTTCGTCAAGCTGAGCATCCCCAAGGGGAATCTGTCTTTCCCTGCAGACTACCGAACAGTCGATAAGAAGGTGCACACGAGTTTCCTCTGCCCTCCCACACTTTCTACATGAAGGAGTTTACTAGACCCATGCGATGCATGTGTTTATTCAGTGCGTAGTGTCTAGTTAAGATCGATGTGAGCGCTCTCAGTTTGGTCATACTCAAAAGGACTGCCTTACGCAGACTTCGCTTACCTGTATAAATCCCGAGAAATTTGCAGCATCTTAAACCATCTACACTATTCCAATAGGGGCGGTGATTTGCGGGATTTAACAAAAGTCTTAATACTGCCGTAGGTACTCCCACACCTCGGTTCAGGACCTGAGAATGGCCGTCCACTGACATCTCTTGCCAGCAAGTCAGGTATTTTGTTCCCTTTGATCCCCGAGTGGCGTGGCACCCATGTCAGCGTAACGCTGCAATGTTCCGCCAGTTGTTGCAGCCTTCTATGGCGCTCCAACACCACTTCGGAGTCAAATCTGACAGCTTGTAGCGCCCTAAGAGCGGCTTGCCCGATACGATTGCCACCGCTTCCAAGTCATGTGCGTAGTCCATAGAGTTCTGCTCATACGTTTGGATGGCAATTACGTCTGTTTGAAAGATGGAGGGAAAAACCCCTAGACTAATGACATCGCCACCCGGCTCTCCTTCTTTCCAAATTCCAATACTTGTGCCATTCGAGGCTTTCGAGGCGTCCGCAAATCAGCGGGAGATGCCTCGTCTCGATTTACTTGCAAATGCTTTCATTGCCTCGCCGCTGGAAATTATTAAATTGTATTCTCCAACAAAGCTATACACGAGTTGAATTTTGTTGGTCCTCATTGACAGAGGTGTTGTCTGTTCGATGTAGTTGAAGATGCTGGTGTGGCCTTCGAACTTGCCAGAGAATGCCTTGCACCCACGACATTTGACTCTGTAGGTTCCTAGCGTTGCTTCTGATCTCAGCACCAGCTCGAGTATGTAAATCGCAGGCAAGGTAAGTATTTTACGTTCTTTAAATGGGTCTTTACACAATGTTCTAGGATGCAGTCCAAAACCACTTCGAACGCATACCCAAAGCAGGCCAAGTTCGTCGTCAGGGATTCAACATGCTTCTTCCAGTTTAACTGGCTATCAATGGTCAATCCAAGAAATCTGGTTTTCTCGCAGGTGGTGAGCATCTTCGCCTTGAATACAAATTTACGATGACTTTTCTTGAAATAACTAAAATTTATCAATTTTGTCTTATTGATGTTCAACGCCATATCGTGTGCATTAAAGCAGTCCGCAAATCTACTCAGTATTGAAACGTCTTCGTTTTCCAGATTGTCATTGCTCGCTCTAATAATAACGAAAGTGGCATCAGCATATAAAGTGGTTTGATGTTGTGATATCTGTGAAAGATCACATACAGATCAGATACAGTAGAAATAACAGCGAGCCTAATATAAAACCTTGAGGAACTTATCGCATTGCAGAGTATATACGCTGTCCTGTTTTTACATCAATATTCTGCACCCGGTGCTGTCGATTGGTCGATTGGAATCTGTCACTAAACAGTTTCCATCAAACACCAACTTGAAATTTAATTTTCGCAAGGCAAACTTTCCGACCTTGTACAGTGATATAGCTGAAATTGACTGGACTTTTTTGGAGAATCTCAATTGCGTTAACGAAGCAGTATCAGCTTTTTATAATTGCTTAGACATTGTCACCCGTCGTTCTGGACCTTTGTCCAAACACCCTTCTCGAAGATACCCGCCTTGGTATAATTTCGAAATAATCAAGCTTCTTCAAATAAAGAATTATTACCTTCGTATGTGGAACAAGAGTGGACGCGAGATTTACCACATTGAATTTAAGCGTTTGAGGAAATTAGTTAAAGACAAAATTAGAGTTGTATATGTGGAATATCAGACGGCGGCTGCAGAAGATATACCACAAAATCCAAAGCTAATCTGGCAATACATAAACGCGCGTCGTAATGCATCAAGAATACCTGGATGTCTCACTTTGAACGGCCCCACTGTTGATGATCCCAGCAACATTGTTCAGACCTTCGCAGATGAATTCTCTAGAGTGTTTGTGTCTGGTTCACAAGCATTACTGGGGCCCCGGCCTCTTGATAGGGATCTCATTAGTGGTAGTTCTTTGATCGGATCTTTTACAGCACACGATATCTTAAAAGCATCTAAGAAGTTAAAATCTAATTTTACTGCTGGTCATGACGGCCTCCCCGCATTTTTTGCACGTGATTGTTGTGTAGTACTATGTGAACCTCTAGCTAGAATATTTAACTTGGCCGTAAGCTCTTCTACCTTTCCTGGCGCTTGGAAGATTAGCAGAACTACACCCGTGTTTAAGAAGGGTAATCGTTCTGACTTCCAAAATTATAGACCATTAAATATTTTATCCAACTTTGCAAAAATTTTTGAATATCTTCTGTCTCACAGAATTTACGTTAGTGTCAAGCCTTACTTATCTTCGCGACAACATGGTTTCATTCCAGGAAGGTCTACTACAACCAACCTTGCTGAGTTAGCACAGCATATTGCCGAATCCATGGAACGACGTCAACAAGTAGATGTATTATACACCGATTTTAGTAAAGCATTTGACAGTATCAATCATTCCCTTATGGTATCTAAGCTCAGTAGTTTTGGTTTTCCGCCAAGTGTAACAGAGTTGATCCGCTCGTATTTAACTGATCGTTCATGCTATGTTCACTACAATGGATATACATCCTTAACATTCTCTGCTTCCTCTGGTGTGTGCCAGGGATCCAATTTGGGTTCCCTTTTGTTTAATATTTATTTGGATGATCTCCTACAGGGGCTGGACTGCAATGTACTGGCTTACGCGGACGATCTTAAGATCTACAATACCATAACCTCCCCGGCAGATTGTCTGTTTCTCCAGAACAGTCTGGATACTATTGTTAGATGGTGTACACAGAATGGAATTCATTTGAATCTGGATAAGTGTGTTGTTGTAAGCTACTCTAGATGTCATAGACTATACAGTTTTCATTACACTGTGAGTCAGGCTATTGTTCCTAGGCACTCGTCTGTGATGGACCTGGGCGTGCAGTTTGAGGCAAATTTGTCGTTTGCAGACCAAGTATATTATCCATACGAAATTCTGGTGATGAAATCCTTAGGATTTCTCATACGATCCTGCAGATCATTCAATAATCCTGCCTCTCTAAAAGCATTATACTATTCGCTTGTCCGCACTGGGTTGGAGTATGCCTCCATAATTTGGTATCCTCACTATCTCCATCTGCAAGTACTACTTGAAAGAGTGCAAAAACGATTTTTGAAATACCTGTCCTTCAAAATTGCTGGCACTTACCCTGGAGGCGATGTTGATTATGCTGGTCTGCTGAGGAGACACGGCTTTGTATCGTTATCGGATCGAAGGAAGGAATTTAGCAGCCAATTTCTACTTAAACTAATTAATCACGCTATTGACGCTCCATCTCTTCTCTCCCAAATTAATTTTATGGTACCTCAGTACGATACCAGGTCCTTCCCTAATGTTAAGGTCCCGTCATGCAAAACTAATGTTCTGCTTAAAAGCACCCTTTTACGCATATGATTAGAAATGCCAATGAATTACTTCACGATCCTTTTTGTTGAAGAGTCTACATGGATTTACATTGTCGTCCTATTTTGTTCTTGCATTCTGGTGTCACCGAGCCATTATTATGTTTATGATTTCAGTTGTATCTTTTTCGACTAATTTTAATTTATTACTGCGCTGTATATTGTTACTACATATATATGCTAGGTTACATTATTTTCGCATTGTCCTGTAAATGGAATTATTTTCTGTTGGGCAATAAAGATATTATTATTATTATTATTATTATTGGTTAAGTAAGAACTTACCAAATGCAGGCTGATTCCTCTTATTCCCAATAGTTCTAATTTTTTATGTAATTTACTCCCACAAACGGTGTCAAAAGCTTTAGTTAAATCCATGAAAATTCCTACGGTCGTTTCACCCAGAAGAACGTGGGCCTAGATAGGAAAGACATCAGAATAATAGTTAACATATGCTGAAATCAATCTGCTTTCATCAGAATCACGAATGACAACAAAAGAGATAAATATACTACGAAGTTTAAGGCAAGGTTGCATTCTCTCTCCATTACTGTTTAATATACACATGCTCAGAGTACATATTTAGAGAAGCTTTAGAGCACACAGAATCTGGAATTCTTCTAAATGGAGAAAGATTAAATAATGGCAGGTATGTCATTTTCGCTGACAGCTTGGAAGGATTGCAACAACTTGTGGATAGTACAATACATCACTGCTAATTATACGGTCTGAACATGAACATCCAAAAGATAAAATTAGTGGTCATTAACAAAAAAATATTAACATCTGTCATCTCACAATAAATTAAAAACCGATAAAACGAGTGAGAAGTTTTACCTATGTGTATGGACACGCTTAGACATATATGGACGGAACACATAACAAACATCGAAGTTATGAGGAGTATCGGAAAAGAAAAGGAGATGATTAATAGAGTGAAAATTCGAAAACTACAATACGCAGGACACAATAAGAAATAAGAACAGATTTCATCTATCGCAGAATATTCTATAGGGAAAAGTAACGGGAAAGAGGGGTATTGGTAGATAACAAATTTCTTGGTTGAAAAGCTCGGAATCTGTTCGGTATGAATACGACTGAATTATTCCGAGCAGCGAACAAAGTTAAAATGTAGCCAACGCCTAAAACGGATAGGAACTATTAGAAGAAAGAGAACTCATTCACCTATTTTTTTCCCTTGACAAATAGTCATTTAGCTACGTAACAAATTCTAAAATCCAAAGTCAAAAATAAGAATCGATACGAAAGGAACAGAACAAGAGTATACACTTCACGACACGGCGTCGATCGTCAAGACAATACATACAGTTCCGCAGAAAGAGAGGAAACCCACAAAAGAAATGGTAAACAAAGAAAACGAAGCTGAATTACAGAACTAAAAGCGAAAGAAAACGAAAAACCAGTCTCACATCCACCACATTCTTCTAGGCCACTATCACATGTTAATGACGATTTACAAGCATACATAATGCATTTCATGTAATCAGAACAATAACCGTTTTTCCAAATAAAAAGCACTTTTGAAATAGTCTTCGATAAAACACTTTTTTTGGTTCTTCTATCAAATTAGTTATCATTATGGAGTAATTACAACAAGTAAAAGTTATTATTTCTTGAAGAACAATAAAAATTCGAGTCCTGAGTTATCAACAGAACTAAACAAAAATGTTAAATTAGCGACATCTATTAATAAAATCCTGAATTAGCAACAAATTAGAAAATAAGAAAGTCAATGAAATAAATAAAACAACCTTCATAAAGCGAATGCTACTGATTGCGCCATAACAATTTAACTTTCTTATTAATGCCGTTGATTAATGTTATCAAAAGATTTAACATCATTCACTTTTCAACCGTTCCCTTTCAACCGTGCGTCCGCATCCTGCAGCGTCGCATTCATGTTTATTCAAGGGTGATATTCTATTCCGCGCGAAACAATTGCACTGCGATCATTAAAAACAGTGTAACTCGTTCTCGTCTTTGTCTTGTATTCTTCGTCTTTTCCGTCGTCTCCGTTCCGAAATCAAAAGGCCCAAATAGAGAGAAAAGAAAAAAAAACAACCTACGGCTGACGAAGACAAAAAAGCACCAATTCCCAGCTCCTTTTGTGCGGTTCGACGCTAGTCAGCTAGGGAGGAAGGGAGGTAAAATGGTTCGCAATAATTAAAGTGGTAATTAATACGGGATTTCCACGGCATGCTCGATAAATCTGATACTTGCAGTTTACCGCTTTAATGGTCGGAAATTCACCTCCACCGTATTGATTCGAAGGCGCGCACCGGTCATGGATACCGAAGAGTTGGGTTGAATATGGTCTAACGAGAGCTGAATAATAATAGCGGATCGAGGAACGGAAAAGGATAGGAAATGAGGACGTTTTTTTTCTAGAAAGAGAAGATATAGGAACATCCTTTGGAGCAATGTCTGGATATCGGTTTAATTTCATTTAGCAAAATGCCTTTCCGGAAGGTTTAGAGTTGTTAGAGCTATTTGAAGGGTTCTTAATGGACCATTTCGCTAGTTATTACCACGTTTATGGGTCTTCATGAGAGTTTGATTGCTATTTATTTAAATTGAATTTCTCAAATTGGTAACAGGTGAAAGATGATAATATGCAGACAAGTTTATAATTTGCTGACTCGTATTTACCCTGTGGTCGATAATAGTTCGTTTCGTTATCTTATATGTATATAAGAACATTTTCGGCATGCATCACTTTTCTTATTTCATCAAAAGAAAAAGGCTGTCGAAAGTAATCTTTCGCTGGTAGAAACGTATGGTGAACACGCTCCATCGATTAAAACATGTGGGACATGGTTTCGACAATTTAAAAGTGGTGATTTCAATGTGACAGGCAGTGAGCGCTTTGGTAGACCACAAAAATGCAAAGACGAGCAATTGCAGGACTTATTGTATGATGACCCAAGTCAAACTCAACGGCAATTAGCAGAAGCATTACATGTGTCACAAGAATACGTTTACGGGCAATGGGGAAGATCAATAAACTCGGTAAATGGGTATCACACGACTTGAATGAACGTCAAATAGAAAATCGCAAAGTTACATGTGAAATGCTGTTTCAACGCCACGAAAGGAAATCATTTTTGTATCGAATTGTAGCGGATGACGAAAAATGGATTTATTTTGAAAACCCGAAGCGGAAAAAAGTCGTGGCTTTCACCTGACGAAGCCGGTCATTCAACACCAAGGCTAGATCGCTTCGGCAGGAAGGCCATGCCCTGTATCTGGTGGGACCAGAGCGGTATTGCGTATCATGATCTTTTGAAGCCCGGCGAAACTGTTAATACACAACGCTATCGCCAACAAATGATTAATTTAAACCACGCATTAATCATCAAGACATGGCAAGATGACTTTGATATGCGACAATGCGACATCTCATACAGCAAAACCAGTGAAAGACACCTTGAAATCGCTTGGATGGGACATTATACCCCGCCCCGCCGTACTCCCCATACCTGGCGCCATCTGACTATCAGCTCTTCGCATCAATGGGGCACGCGCTCAATAATAAAAAAAACTTTTCCTTTGAAAATTACATGTTTCTTTTTAGCAAGAAGCTGGAAAAAACTTATACATGCACCTGGTAAATTGTCAATGTAACTATCTTTGTAGTTTCAGTGGTAACAAAGTTAATAATGATCCTGACTTAAATTTGAGTACAAAGCGTACTGCAACCGTTTATACCTATAAAACGATTTTCACATCTACGCTCACTAAAACTTCATAATTTGTCTTTAGGAAAATTATAATTGAATGAAATATCTGATAACCTTTCGTAATGTCCTGTATATTCACATTAGAATGTGCCAAGACAATATTTTTGGATACGTCACAGAATTGCCTTCATAAAGAATAATTTAATGATTATTTAATTACAGATTTTTCCTAAAAGTATCAAAATGTACATGAACGTCGTTACAAGGGGAAAGAAACAGAGTAACACAGAAGAGAAGAAACAGAAGTAACACAAAGAACATACCGCCCGGAGCTATCAAGGGGATGATGAAAACCTCATTGTTGTTCATTATCTTTTTCTTCTAAAAATATATGTTAAAATACAAATACAAGCTTGAGTAACTCGTACCATTCTCCATTACCTTGTTAATGTTAAATACACGAAACAAATAATATTTTAAAGGTACCTTCCGCCTGTTCGACAGGGAAATTTAATACACTCATTCCCTACAGACTGTTGTCGATAATCTCCGAGGATTTCGACGGGTTAAGTCCCTTGGGAAAATGTAGCAGGGACGCAGAGGTTAAATATATATAGCTAGAGGTTGTTGTTTTCAATGTTATCATCGACGATATTATTAAATCAAAATTGAAAATAGGATTTGGTTCGAGGCAAATATCTCGTTAGAATTTCGGATGAAATGTAAATGATGCAAGGTAAATGCAAATAGGGAATATCGAGGTATAAAATTGGAACTCGTTAGCTGGCAGTGAAAATTAATATCAGATATAATCATACGTTTCTATCCGTTAAATTTGGATGTATACATCAATATAGTTAGAAATGCATAACTTTATTTGAGGCAGACGCATGAGTTACATATGCACGACTATAATGGAAAATTACTGATTTAATTATTAAATGCAATACTGGCGTTTTGCAATTAAACAATAAAAATGTTATTCATCTACATCGGATCCAATATTAGCAGATTGGCCTTGGTTGCAAAGAAAAAAGAGTTTGCGATACGTGTTCATGTAGTATCATTTTGTTTTAATTTTTTGTAACATTATGATTACCAGGGATCAGGCGTAGATTCCACGACCGGACTTAGACGTAATTAACAAATTATTATTAACAATATCGCTATAAAATGTTCAAGCATAAGATTAATTCCAAGAATTGAAAGAGATAATTAATTGAAGTCTACGGCAATCGATTCTGCAGATCCGTTACTACCATGAAAAATGAAACAAACACTTGTGTAAACCACAAAGACGCTATCAAATGATCCTAAAGCTAATAATAATGATTTAAATTTTAAGATTGTGTAAAGTTTTTCTTGTACACTCTTCGATCTATAATTTCAGAAGCAAAATCATCTGGGAGTGTCCTGAAAATCTGAAATGTACGTAATAATTGTCTTTAACTAAAGCAAACGCTCCTTTTATACTTAGAATTAAATTTAAAAAGGGAAGAATATGATTAATTGAGTCTCACGGCAATCGATTCTACATATTAGTAACTTATTGCTTACTCTACTAATACTTAATAATTTAATATTTCTTTTTATTTCTCTAAATGTACGTAAGTTTTTAGCATTTGTTTTCATTTCATAAACGCAGGTGTGAATGTAATGAACACATTATCGCTATAAGATATTCAAGCATTATTAGTAAACGCCCACGGCAGTGGACGAAGCTCATCTCCGATCGCTAAACGAACGATAGCGAACAAAGAGATGAGCGAGATCTCGTCGAAACGTCAACTTAGTCGAAGTGGTACCTTTCGAGACCAACAACATGCGCGGTCACAAATCCGGAAATATTATTTTACATACGACGACCCCGAAAACGTCTGTCCCAACAAACGGAACCTCTACGGGAAGGATATTCATGAAGCATCAAGAACCAACGTACGAACATTGGGACAGTTAGATAGCGAACTGAGTAAACTACAGCTCCGTCAGAGTTTACTAATTCATCTTTGCCGGTGGGATAACAGACTGGCTGCCTTTTGGGCCGAGAGAGATACCATCCTAAGGACAAAAAGGTAAGATTTAAACAAAACCAAATAACGTCCACCCTGTGCCAGAATAACACGAATGTGGTATACAATTCATCGGACAGACAACTATCGAAGGAAGCACAGCAGGTTCTCTCGAAAGGCTTCAATTACGCAACCGCACCCAACAAGCTAGCAATGAAGAAGATTGTATGTGGTGGCAGGAACTCCATTAGCATATTAAAACTAGACGCGGCAAAAGAGCTACAACTAGGGAACATACGCTAACCAAAGAAAAATCTCAATACAGAATCGAAGGCCCTAATCGAACTTAAACGGAATAAGAACATCCCCATTCTCCCAGAGAACAAAGGTAACGGGAAAACGTACACAGTCACAAAACTCGGAATATCATTTCATATATGTTGGTTCTGATATTTTCGCGGTTGTAATCTGTTGTTTTAGATTCTTGGGTGCTGTCCCACGTCTAATGCGCCATGTCGCTTTGGCAACGTTACATAAGATACCCATAAAAGCAATACTTTGTATTAAAAGTGGAATGTGCAGGGTACGCGCTTTGACACAGAATTTAAGGAAAAACTGATTATCAAGCCATTTAAACTTCCCAAAGTCGCATATCAAGACTGGTGGAAGTCACTAACGCCGTCACGTGGTAGTAAACAGCTAGGGCGCACGCATTAGAGTTCGTTATTTTCGGAAATCGTTTGGGTGCGTTTATAATTTATTTTAGGCGTTTCTGTCCAAAGTTCTGCAGTATGAGGTCGGTTTTATTTATTTCATTTTTGTTTTAATTTTGGTCCTCAGTATTATTTTGTTACATTGTATCTAGAGTAGAACCTAGCCGTTTGCTGGTAAGTAATTGACTGTTATTACTTTTTTAATAAAAAAAGAATGCGCTGATACAAATTTTATGTCTTAGGAAATGCCTTAAGAGTGAGAAGTAGTAATCCAAAATAAAGTGTGAACCCAATGGTGGTGTATCGATCTAAAGAAGTTTGTCGTAAACTTTTCTCGAAGGATCAAATTTGTGTAGCGTAATGAAGTTACATTACTGCAGCACTGAGGTTATACACACCAGCAAGAATAGAAGAAGGTAAAACTAAGCTTAATTAGCATAGGACATTTATCTACGAATTTCGATAGTAATGTGATTTGAATATACTTTCCACCTTAATGTATACAAAATTGACTTAAATTTAAGTACATTACGGAATTATAAACTATTTTGTTGTAAAAATAACTAACTATTAGCATTGTAACTGATTCATAGTTTAATATATATTGAAAGTATTTAATATAGTTACGTTGATATAATATTTGAATCATAATAAAATGATCTCATCACATAATTTATTAGATTAAGTTATTCTAACAAATACTTTTCTTAAAAAACTATTTCTTTTAGAAAGCTCTTATACGAGGACCATTCGGAAAATAAAAACCGTTTTTTTTTCTATGTAGAAACTTTTATTAGATATAATTAAATGAATGTGTATTTTACATAAAATTAGATACCTAAGCTACATTTCTACGCAGTCACCGTTCAAATTTGGGCACTTGTCATACCGGTTTATTAGCTTTTCCATACCTTCTGCATGCTCAGTTGCCGCCAAGTTATTGAACCACTAATTAACGGCTTCTTGAAGTTCATCATCATTCGTAGGGTTGTCCACTCAAAAAATCTTTCAATTTGGGGAAAATCACTTGGGGCTAAGTCCGGACTGTATGACGGATGTTGGAAAATGTATCGCCGAAACTGCTGAAGCAAGTCCTGTGTTACTCCTGCTGCACGCGGGCGTGCATTATCGTGAAGGAGCATGATTCCACTGCTTAGCATTCCCTCAGCCGCTTGTTTTGAATAGCGCGGAGAAGTAGTTAAAGCGTCTGACAGTAGCCCGCTGCATCTATAATCCCACCTATAACACACCCTTACAATCCCAAAACATCGTAGCCATAATCTTTCTGGTGCTCAAAATTTGTTTTGCTTTTGATGCGGATGATGTCGTTGCATTGATTGGTGCTTTATTTCCTGTGTGAAATATGATATCGAAGTCTCATCACCAATGACAATGTGATTCAAAAATTCAACACCACCCTTATCATAGCGCCTGAGAAATGTCAATGCGGCTGTCGTTCGTTTGGTTTTGTGTTCATCTGACAAAATTCGAGAAACTCTCCTGGCACATACTTTATAATAGCCAGATATGCACTAACAATTCCATACAACACAGTTCTTGAAGTTTGTGAAAAGAATGAGTGCAGTTCACTAATTGGGCAATGCGTATTTTCTTGTATTTTTGTTTCAACCTTAGCTTTGACTCCATCAGTCACCACTAAACATGATGCTTCACATTTCCGTAAACCTCAGGGGCAGGCGGTCACGTGAGAATATTACTTCCCGAATGGCCCTACTAGTTGTTCTTAGAGTGTATATTTTTACATTGTTCTTAGTTATTGTATTGACGAGCATGTTCCGAGTACAAAGAAATCATAAGAGACAATTGAAATTTCATTAGTATGCTTAATGAAGTTGAATGTATAAGAGCTTTATAGTTACAATCCCAAGGATACTAACGATACCATAAAGATTAGTTGTAAGGGGAGTAACTGTATATAACTGTATAATTAATATTTTGAGATGATCAGAATAAATAATGCGATATGGCTTAACTATTTAGGATATTAAAGACATGCGGTTTAGAAGATTTTCATTGATTTTTCATGTATCGTGATAGTGGTCTGTTTAAACAAACAAATGGCATGTGTAAATATGCAATAAGAGTAAAAATGCTGAACGTAGTGTAAATGTAAAATTGATTGAAGAGTAACAAGCAAAATTTGTGATTCCTAACATCGCAATAAAGCTAAAAATTTAAGCTATTAAAGTATTCTTAATAGAGTGCGTTATATATCTTTTGCATGTGTCTAGTATTGTTCTTGTAAACTTACTTGTCAAATATTTTTTGGTCGTGACTTTGACCCTATATGATGGTACAATTGAGATTTTTCTAGATTGGCAAATATGTGTTCAACAAGTGAAAAAATATAACAAATTTACTATAAATGTAGATCCATTGGCGCAATATTTAGATAATTCAAAATGGCGGCCAAAAGTCACACATCACCACCAGAAGGAGTCACAATCCAAAAACATCTTTTATTTCGCTCAAAACTTCCAGCCAACGTAATTGCTAAGGATGCATTTTAAACTTACAGCAATAAAATTCGGATGTCTTTTATTCATTAAGCAAATCCTATATTTTTAAGTTCATACGGATTAACCTTTAAATTTCATAGGTATTCATTATTGCATTCATAATATATTTCTTGCACTTAAACTCTCTTTTTCTTTTTTATTTTTGTTTCATTCTTTCGCCAAAATAGATTTCTTTTGAATAACACTATATTTGCACAAGTCATTATACACTTTCAATATAGTATAACAAGAATAATTAATCAATACAATTTTTCTCAGCTCCCCTTAAAATACGTCATCGCAAGACCTAAATCACGCAACCAATTTAAAACTAATTTCCATAAAATTTTCCACCTGCCTTCATCCGTTCTTGCTCCACGAAACCCTAATCAGAAACAATAACAACATTACCACTGATGTCCTTTTCGCTTCGATGCTCGCGCCCTTCATCCGTCCGGATTCCAATTTTCCATATTAGCCGACTAATTACTTAATATTCCCGCGAATGCAAAGGCAATAATGTAAATGAATCCGTTGTCCGTTCGACTCCCACAAGTAATCCATTTCGAGGCAATTAATTCAATATTAATGCCGATTTCGACTGCCAGAATGGGGGCACGCAGTTGACGGTCTAAGAACCGCCATCTCCACCGATCGTTTTAGAGTTAGGTACGATGCGTCGAAGGTCTTTTGCAGCCGAGAGAATTTATGGTCATGGGGAGCAACGTAGTCCTTGACAGTAAGGTGAGAATCCTAGATTTATTCGCTATTCATACGATAAAATAGCTTTCCAAATCATAGTGTAAGTTTTCATTGGATTTTAATGAAACGTGTCGAAACTCGTAAATCGCATTAACCCATATAAAAATCAAATTCCGCACCGTGTTTAATAATATTTTATTAAGAAAACTATCATCGGTAAACTTGGGTGTCGTGCTGTCTGTAAAGAAATGCGCCCAAGTACACAAAGGTTAGTTGAAAGACTTAAAAGTCATTGAGCAACCTGTAAAGGTGCACTAAAAACGCCAATCATTTAGGAAAACATTGATGCTCTGTGCAAGATCATCAACGAAATTCGACATGCGGTATATCGCGAGATTAGGGCATCATTGAGGATTTCAAAGAACCCAATTCCAAAAAGTTTGCATGAAGAATAGTGTATAAGAAATTAATTGCCCGTTAGATGAAGCATCTGTTGACCGAAGACTTGTAGAAGCCGTTAATCAGTCGTTCAATAACTTGGCGGCAACTAAGCATACAGAAGGCTTGGAAAAGCTAATAAACCGGTATGACAAGTGCCTAAATTTGAAGGGTGACTGCGTAGAAAAGTAGCTAAGACGAATTGGTATCAAAAAACTCTGGACCGCTTCAACGCCGAAAACTCTAAAAACTTGTACAGCATATCTGTTTGTGTGTTCTAAAATGAAAAAAGCCGGCAAAACTCATTCGTTCTCAAGGTGCGTTCAAAGCGATGGTCGCGACATATGTCCCGAAGGCAAGTTATGTATTAATGCAGTGTTTCAAGAGCACATGGACTCTCACTGTGAACCGGCTTACCAACTGTAGGTATGTATAATCCGGGCCTAAGTCCCAACGAGTTCTTTAGCTTTCCCAAAATCAGAACAACAACGGACTGCGTGGTCAAAGATACTCGCCGTCAAAAACGCAATTTTGACTGTACCAACACACGACTGGAATAACGGATTCTTATATACCACAAATGCCTGTTGGAAATGTAGTATTTATTATCATTATGGACTTTGGCAAGCCAAGAGCCTTTCAGAGGAAGAAATGAATGGTTGGGTTAATAAAGGTCATGGATATAAAATATATATGCAAATAGTAAAGAAAATATATATGAATTCTAAAAAATGTATATGTTGTCCACATGAAGATGAATTGTAAAAGTATACAATGGAATTCAGTCAAATTAGGAGCAATAATCTGTTTTCAAGTGTGTAGATGATATTTACATTTTAATAAACTACCCAAGCAATTATAACATGAATTTTTAACAGGAAAAGAAGCCCTTCTATGGTATTACAAGCAATAACTAATGCACATACAAAATTCATTGATATGCATTTTGGTTAGACAGATTCTCCCCACGATGCACGTATTTGTCGGAATTTGCATATTTTCTGTAAACTTTGCCACATCCCTACCATGTTTTAGGAGACACTGCGTATCCTCTGGTAACCTCTATTAAAAATACTGACCACTTGTCAGATAGACAGACAAAATATAGTCAAATATTAAACAGTTACAGAGTAATAATAGAGTAGAAGCAGGAATTTGGATATCTGAAATGTTGCTTTAAAAGACTAACATATTTACGTCTAAATAATTTAGGAAATACAAAATATATTATCTGCTGGTATTTTACACAACATATGTATTTGCAAAGACATAACATTAGTAATATATTAAATGGATATGACATTGGTGATAAAGTACAGGATGGTATTCCTTTTGAAAACGTGTAAAATTTAGTTTTCTTTCCATAAAAATTCAATAACAGGTATTAAAACTGATTCGTTCCTATACTCTCCGTTTTTTATTAAATTTTAGCAATGGAAATTACAAGGAAAATTAGAATGTGTCAAAAAGCCAACGGAAGCCTCATATTAATTTAATTAATAAGAACTTGACATTAATAATATTGTGTTTGCTTGGATACTATTATATATCTACAGACATTACATACATGAAGGTATTAAAACTACTTCGCTCCCGCGGTCTTCGTTGCATAATGGTAACACTTGTCTAGAAAACAAACAGATGTGGGTTCGAATCTTGCCGGAATCCATCAAACATTTTAGCATTCATAGATTAATTTAGCATATGGTAGTGATATTATTACTTTGACAGTCTACCTTTATCAACTGAAACCATTGCGTATTCTTATTTATAATCACATTCCAATGTATTTTGAATTTTTGATATAACTAAACGTAAACATAATCAAACCTCAAACTCGAAACCTTTGCCCACACTATTCATCAAAAAAGCATTGAGGGGAGAGTATGATGGATGTACCAGATGTATGACTCTTTCAGGTGAATTATTGATACCATGCCAGAAAAACTGCTTGCTTTTTGCGGCAAACCATTCGTCGAACCCCAAGCGATTTCAAGGTGTCTTTCACTGGTTTTGCTGTATAATACGGCGCATTGTTGTGTAACATTCCGGTCGTCTTTAGATTAATGCGTAGTTTAAATTAATCATTCGTTGGCGATAGCGTTGTGCATTAATGGTTTCGCCGGGCTTTAAGAGTTCATAACATACAATACCGCTCTGGTCTCATCAGACACATAACATGGTCTTCTTGTAGAAACTTTTTGGCCTTGGTGTTAGACCGACTTCGCCAGGTAAAAGCCACGATTTTCTCCGCTTCAGGTTTTCAAAATAAATCAATTTTTCATCACCCGTCACAATTCGATACACAAGTGATTTCCTTTCGTGACGTTGAAGCAGCAGTTCAGGAGTAACTTTGCGATTTCCTATTTGACCTTCATTCAATTCGTGTGGGACTTATTTATCGAGTTTATTGATCTTCTGCATCGCTAGTAGACGTCTGTTGATTGTTTCTTGTGACACATGTGATGTTGCTGCTAATTGCCCTTGAGTTTGAATTGGGTCATCATCCAATCACATGATCCAATGCTCGTCTTCGTATTTTTGTGGCAACTGTCTTTCACATTGCAATCAACACTTTTAAATTGTCGAAACCATCTCTCATTTGATCTAATCAATGGGGCGTGTTCACCATATGTTTCTACCTTTTTATTAAATAAGAAAAGTAGTGCGTGCCACATATGTTTTCACGCACAAAACTCGAAATGTTCACTGAACGATAAAGCAAAGACGCTAGCTTTTGACCGACTCAACTTGTGTGT
Organism: Trypoxylus dichotomus; assembly: GCA_023509865.1. Classification (NCBI taxonomy): domain Eukaryota; kingdom Metazoa; phylum Arthropoda; class Insecta; order Coleoptera; family Scarabaeidae; genus Trypoxylus; species Trypoxylus dichotomus. Next base: position 30,748,917 of record CM042081.1, read on the forward strand.
GTTTGTGTTTTAAATTTCAAACGAACAAAATGACGTATGTATCAAATTAATACGCTCCACTGACACTATCTCTCTCTCTTAATTAAGCCGGAAAAAAAATTATGCATACTCCCGGTTGACATCTATTGCTGAATTTCACCGTTAATATACGAACGCGTTTCCATATTATTAGAAAATGCTATCAAACCCATCCAGCGCTGAATATACGAACTCGCCATTTGTATGTCTTTAGATGGATGGACAAATGTTGACAATGAACCAATAATTTGAGTCGTTTAGATAATAGAAAATAGAGAAAAGGAATATTTCTATACGAAAGCGTAAATACATCAATTCTTAAAACAATCTACTCGAGGTTAAATTAGTAATCAACCATAAAGGTGTAATTAGAACTAATTAATCATTAGTACTTAATTTTGATTAATTAGTTCTGTCATCAGCTTTCAATTACCAACTACACGAATTTTTCGACCAACATTGGAACATGAAACTCTGGATGAGATCTACAAAATTGTCATGCCATAGAAATCATACGGGAAAGTCCCTTTAAAAAATCAAGATTCCCCCTAAACATTTCGTAATTTATTACACGAACTTTTGGCAAAAACAAATCATGATTAAAATTAGAACCGCCAAATCTTCCACTTTATCGGATATTCTGGAAACTTCCGGAAATTTTAAACCTCCGCCGCAACGAAATCATCCCATTCATTCAAAAACTAATCATCAGAACTCCTAAGAAAGCGATTCGCACCTCATTCGCTTTTCGAACGATGTAGCTCGTCTGCTTTATGATCGAAGTGATTACTAGCCTCTACGATGAATGCAGAAGAAAGCGAAAAAGGAAATTCATTCCATCGAATGAGTCTCCCTGTTTATTTCTTTCCTCCTTTACCAATACCGGAATTCATATCTCTTTTCTCCCTCCAAATCTGACGATGGGCAACACGATGTTGGGGCGCTCGTTTTTCCACCGCCGTGCCGAAGCAAAATATGGTTCTCTGACGCCGCGGAAAAACTAAATTAAACGGAAGGCTGATCGAATCGTTTCCGGCTCGCGCGGCGGTGTGTAATTCTGCAGGGTAGGCGAACTGGTAAGGCAGAGAACGGAGATAAAATGGAGGAATTCGCTGGAGTTTTGTTAAAGAATTAAATTTATTGCAGCCGAAAGATGTCGCCGATATCGAGTGGTAACTGGATTAGCGTACGGTAAAAAAAAATATTGGCTGGAAAGAGTAAAACTGGCAATAGGTGATAAATGGCTAGACCAAAGATATTATTATGTCCTTTACGTTGTATTCTGTCATTTTCTTACTTCGTTCTGATTTGCATAGAATTTGCTTCTAAACGTTCCCGTGTGATTTTAATCAATTTTTATTAGCGGTCGATTTCGGTAGGAGGCAAGTTCTACACATGTTGACGAAGCCAGGTGCAGAATGTAATACGCAGGAGACAATAATTTTCGATTAATTCTTGTATACGCTGAATATGATAAGGCTGTAATAAATTACGTCTTAATATGCTCTGTACACTCGGAGAAGAGTTTTCTTGCATCAAGAAAATAGATTTTTTCACAAAAATCTGTCTCTATTCAAGTAAATAGTTTTTCTTCAAGACTAACAAAATATTTAATATAAGAAAATAATATTCTTGAAATTATACTTGCATCAAATAAATATTTTCTTGGGGTTAGAAAATCACATAAATGCAAGACAGAAAAATGCTTTTTCAAAGTAATTCATTTACTCTTAAGTTAAGAAAATATTAATGCTATTGTAGTTTAAATATAGGTTTAACACAGTAGTTATATCCACTATTGGCTCAGTGGTAAAGTCAGGTGGAATACGAAAATCGACAACAAAGAAAAATCGAGTTCGATGCTCGATACACGGACGTTTACTAATAAAAGAAAAATATGCAATACGTCCAACATGTACAAATCATCGAACGTGTATGGATTTAATCTGGCAAATTATTATACTCAGCCCTTCTCGGGCTATACCACGAAGACCGCCGAAACGTTCTCGGACATTAAGAGTGAATTGATTCACAAACAATGAAGGAAAATAGCCCAAATAACAAAAACAAAACTTCCCTAATTAATAAATATTTTCAAATTTTCTACAAGATTTTCTTGAATCAAGTTAACGAAATTCTTAAGCATAGAAATACTATTGTTTCACTACAAATACATAATTCTCTTTAGCGAAGAAAAAATACTAAGAAAATATTTCTATTGATTTCAAATAGTAATTCTATTGTGCATAACTCAAACGATTATTTTCTGGAATGAACGCGGACAGTCTTGATACAAGCAAACATTTCTCTGCGTGTACCATACAACCAGACATCCCCACCTGTCTTGCTGCATCTTGTGTACTTATAGCTGAATTTCGTTCACTAAAGTCCAGCGGCGTAAAACCCTATGGGGACTGGCTACCTTCATAAGTTAGTAACAGTCTGCCTGTTTCCCTTAATCTAAACACAAAATACATTATGCAGGTGTAAAATGGGGCTCAACGATTTAAAAAAATGCTACCTATACGTACGACAGCTCCGAAGAATGATTTACATTTATGTTTCACCACAAATGTATATCAATTCGAACAGTTCACGCACTGTATAAGCCATACTCTAAATATCCACAACGCTAGTAACAGACTAAGTCACTGTGCTGGTACAGATGTGCGTGGGTCGTGCGCTGGCGGAATTGCCGTCGCCTACCGCTCTTTACTCAATAGACTACAGTTGTAATGTGCACTTCTGAAAGTTCAGTGGCGCGACAAATATATAAATATCCTTACCATTTCATTTTCTCGCGCCTGCTACGAAATTTTCACAAAATATTTTGGATTTAAGTCTAATAAAAGTGGATCTCTCCATTTTTCATACTTTTTAAATTTATTTCATGGACATCCTGTATATGCAGTATAATCTACACAACAAACGCGTACAAATGGTTACCTATTTTAACAATTTACAAACTATTTTTTCTTTTATCTTATATATAAAAAATTATGTCAACATTAAGAATTATCTTACCCAATTTATAGTCATTCTTGTAAAAGTACATTTTTCCTAATATTAGATATAGTCCTCCCCATCCAGTATGTGTATGCATTCTATGTAAATCAAATAAAATTTTTAGTCAATTATGCTCTAGCAATACCATTAAAATGTTATCCTTCAATCTTTTACGTAATAAATTATTTTAAACGACATAATTTTTGTATTCTGTATTCATATTTAGTTTTAATAATAAATCTTGAATATAAGGGTCGTTTCCTTGTAATTTAACAATGAAGTTATATTCATAAAGTCCTCTGTTTTCTGTCGAATTGAGGTTAAGTTCAGAAGCATTTTTCCTACTAGATACTGCCCCCGAAACAAAATCTGACGAACAAAATCCGCGACAAAAATTGCCAGGAATATGTTTAATTAAATTGAAAGTATTGTATAGAAATCGGAGATGAACTGCTCACTCCGATCGCTAGCATCCAGAAGAAGATGACCAAAATCTCGTGAAAATGTTGACCTAGTCGAAACGATTCCTTTCGGCGACCCAACAGCACACGCGGCCAGATACAGTGACCGCGAAAACATCCGCCACAACATATATACAGCTGTGGCCATATGTATTCGCCAATCTCGTTTTGAACGTGTTACACGAATATTATTGTATTTCTAAGAAGCAGGGTCGATGACGGACTTAACTAGGTACCTGGTAATGAGGGTTTAATGGTTTATTGTAGGCCATTCTGACTAAATTAGAAAATAGACGTAAAATTCTAATTTCTGAATATTTCTTCAGTCTTTCTTAAAAGTTGTAAGAGTAAGCTTGAGCTAGTTAGGGTGAAGATATTGTGTCTGTGATTTTGTCTGTGTAATACGATAGTATACAGTAAAAAGTAATGCCGAAAACACGCGAATTGACGGAGGTAGAGCGAGGACAAATTGTGGTGTTAGAAAAGCAAGGGCTGTCGGTGTCTGCTATTGCCCGACAAGTGAAATGTGCGCGATCGACTGTTAGAATGACGATAAAACGATACAAAGAGAGAGGATCTTTGACAAACCGAAAACTGGTCGAAAAAGGAAGACAACTAGCAGAGATGAGCGAGTCTTAGAACGGATGTCTTTGCGAGACCGGAAAAAAGGGTCTAAACAGCTTTCCAGTGAGCTTTTCCGGCTACATAATGTTGCTATTTCTCGTCGCACGGTTAGAAGACGTCTTTGTGAAGTAAATTTATGTGGATACAAAGTTCGACATAAACCACGGTTGTCTCCGCAACAAAAGAAAAAGAGACTGCTGTGGGCTAAAAGTCACCGCGACTGGACCATTGATAATTGGGCCAAAGTTATGTGGACGGATGAGTCAAATATTGAGGTAAGTAATACATAATTATTGTATTTGCGGTATTCTGTATTCAATTCCTGGTATCTACAGTGTTTTTATTCTTTTTAATGGGTTCCAAAATGTAACAGTATTCATGTTTTTGTTGGTAGCTTTGTGGTAAACCTGGGCCTCAATACGTGCGACGCAGGCGAGGAGAGGCCTTCCATCCAGACTGTATCATCCCGACTGTCAAGTTTGGAGGTGGTAGCATAATGGTTTGGGGTTCCATGAGTGCAACAGGCGTCGGAGAACTGTTCGTCTGCGAGGGCCGAATGAACAGTCGGACGTACATCGACATGTTGGAAGAAGTTCTGGAACCGTGTGCGTTAAAATTATTCGATAATGATCAGCCAGAGTATTACTTCCAACAAGATAATGCACCGTGCCATAAATCTCGCGAAGTAATGCGCTGGTTCGAGGAAAATAACGTGCGGGTTCTGGGGTTATCGCCAATTGAACATTTATGGTACATTTTAAAGCGAAATGTAGCTAAATACTCATCTACCACAAAGCAATGCTTAAAAACAAACACATTCGAAGAGTGGAATAAAATCACCCCCGAACAGTGCTACAACTTATTGAGTAGTATGCCCCGACGAATTCGTGCGGTGATAAAAGCTCAGGAAGGAGCTACCAAATATTAAGCAATATCTGTATATATCCGTATACACTCACAATGAAACATTTCCATCGATCAATTTTCTTTTATTTCTTATATATTCGTCGGAATAAAAAACAGAAAAGGGTGGCGAATACATATGGCCACAGCTGTATATATTCTAATGATATGTATTATTAATTTTTAAATCATTTTAAATTTTTCTTATACTTCTATATTAGATATTTTCTCATTAATGTATGTTTCACGCCCTTATTTTGTTGCTGCTGGAGGCAAAGTACCATTTGGACTCCCTCTTCTTTAATATACTTCTAATATTTATTCCGTAGAGTTTTTTTAAAGTTAAAGAAAAAAGAAAGAGTCCCTTAAACAACACGTGCAGTGGAGACGTAAACTCTTATAATCGTTGTAATTTGTTTGGAATGTCTGCATACTTCCCTTTAAAAAACAACAGCTCATTTTAGAACAAATAACTACTGGTTATCATATCTACCGCGACATATTATGGTACCAGTGGATACAATCCCATTTCTTCTGCGAAGTCGTGGTGATAGCTAATACGCAAATGATTCTGGGTATGTTCAATAAATCGAAAGGAAATAACCATAACTCCTTTTAAAATTTGAGAAGATATCTTACAATTTTCCATATAGCTCTACTGTGCTCTGTAAGTTGAAGAGAACTACTGCAACCACCTTATCTCTCTAATAAAATACAATTACATTTCTAACTAACATATAGAGGCCATCGCCCAAATCTTTACTCAGCTGGAGTACCGCAGGGCCGCAATTTGTATCCACAAAATTCGATACAAAATTCCGATTGTTCAGCAATTACAGCAGAGAGATTTTGAACCTTGTGTGGATTTCGCTACGAGAACGCAGGTGATCTTGGCAAAAAACTTAGGCCTACAACTTCCAATGAACTATGAAGCTGATTTTTATTTGGATAGGCCACTAATTAGGCAGAACCTCTAGATCTAAGCTCCTTCATTCCGATAAGGTCCCCACTGATTCCTGTCTTTTTTTAAGAGAATAGCGCACAATTAAGCTAATTTTAACCGTTACGTTGAGACTATACAATTGCTAGTGCCAGAAATAAGCAGAAAATGAATAAATCCACAGAACGCATAAGTGAAGGTTGGCCACAACATGTTCCCACAAAGACTTATTTCAGCTTTTGGAGGCCTTCAGATCTTTGTGATTTCTTTTGTATATGGGTATTTGAAGAATCGTGTTTAACCTCACAAAGCTTCTTCGGCATTTTCCTGTTACGGGTTAGTCCATTCTTTCTCTACACAAGTCCCTCAGATCCCAGTCACCCATTCTTAGATCTCTGTCCAATATCGCCTGCCCAATGTACGCCTCTCATTGTAGAGCTGGTCTTCCTCTCCTTCTTCTTCCCGGAGATTCCTATTGGAGAACTTTTTTGGTCATTTGTATTCTGATATTCTTTGGACGTGACCGTACTATTGCAGTGCTTTTTTTTCCAATTTCCTCGTCATTGAACAGATTACTCGCATCCATTGCCATATATCCTCAGTTCGCATTCTATCATATTCTCAAATAGTCCGGTTCGACCGTACTAATCCTATCTCTTGTTGTTGTTGTCATTGGCCATATTTTTGCTGCATACAGGACGATATTCAGCTTCATTTCTGTGTAACACTTATTTCAAAATCATCGTGTCCCTGTATACAATTACAAAGAATTTGGCAAAAGATTTGTGTAATATAATAAGATTGAAAAACATATTATATGTTAGGGGAACATTTCTAGAGCATCCTCTTTTTCATCTGTTTACAGAAAAAAAGCATCGCTAACATGTAATCAAAGTCACCTTCCTTTTATTTGGATCGGATTCATCTCACGTTCCAGAAAAAACACATCTTACGGAATCTATCCATATTCCCTTTAGATCAACAACTTTCTTCCACGCCTCCCCCAGGAAGGGGTCATGAGTTCCTTTCAAGAGAAAGAGAAGAACGGACTGATAGAGAAAACAGCGGAAACGATATTTATGTTTAATTCTGAAACATATCTTTCACAGCTTCTGGAATTAGATACTCGAGTTTTCTTCCCTACAAACAGCACTATGTGTCGATAAACCTTTCACGAGATCTGTTTCTCCCCTTTTTATAGCGAGAACGTTGTAGGCGAGAAACGAGACACAGGTAACTCGATCCGAATCCAGATTGATACGGTATATTTTCTGCGGGGATCGTGGAAGGGGTTTGCGAGGGAGGCAAGAAGGCACAGAGGGGATTCTTCTCCGGATTTGCCACTCAGGATCTACGCTGCGCGGATTTTGAAATGAGTGGTTAGGCGTAGGTGTGGGATAGAGGAATGAAACGTGCGTGATCTGAAACAATTCTTCATGTTGGAGGTGTAATAGCTAGTAATGCATTTCCTTTTGCTCCCGATTAAGTTAACACAACGTTAAGACCAGTAGAAGGAGTGTCTTAATACAAAGGATATTTATTAAGAGCGACGGATTTGGTTTGTGAGATGAAACACTAATATTGAAAGAAATTTAAGGTTATTCTCCATTGGGTATGAACTACAGTCTGCCAAGTAAGAGTACACGATATAAATGCCAGTTGACTTCATATATCGTCCTTGTTCTTTTGTAAAACGATAGATGAAATCTTTGTAGTAAATGCTTTGTCACAAAAGATTTAGTTGGCGTCGAACTCTAACCTATGAAATACGTTAACCGCCATGACTGCCGCATACACATCGCCTACGAGGCTATAGTCTTTTGTTCCCACTCCAAAGGACCGAGAATGTCATATGCAGTGGCTGTTAAAAACACGGCATCGCTCGTTGCTAAATGGTTTCAGCAATATAAGAAGATCAAAAATGTCGATGACTTGCCAGAACGTAGTTCGATAGGTAAAATGACGGCGAATATGAAAAAAAAATGTTAATTTGTTTAAGCGGAACTCGACCTTAACATTGCAACAAGGAGCAGCAAAATTAAAACAGGATCCATCTCGTCTGCGCATAACCTCAAATATCGAAGTGCAATGAAGTAGCCACTCTTAGGCGGAAAACATGTGACGAAAAGACTCGCTTGGGCAAAGGGGAATTTGGACCGAGATTGGAGCAACGTGCTCTTTACGGACGAAGCTTCTGTTTGGGGATATACTGTCACCCGACATTCCCGATCAACCTTGACCAATAGATTAATACAACGGATTGTTAAACATCCTGTAAAAGTTCATGTTTGGGCCTGCTTTTCGAAACAGCGTATTGGAACATTACATCCAATTTAAGTACTCCAAAAATGCTTAAAATTATGAGAAATATTTGTTGCCGACTGCTGAACGATGCTTAATAAAAGAAAACGAAGACTGGATCTTATAGGAAGACAACGATCCAAAACACCGGAGCAAACTTCGTCCTGAATAGAAAGAGCAGTTTGTGATCGTCTGACAACCTTGTATGCACCTGATCCATAAGATGTACACGCTGCTAAGTTGATCGCAGTATGCTATCAAGTTATGTGAAATCAAACGATCGTGAAGTTTCCATGCGTCGAAAAAACTCAATCCCTACAATCAGCCAGTATCGGACGCCAATGGCCGATCTTCACGACACTTATTCTCTCTGTACGCTGAAATTCGGTAAAACCGTTGAAAACACTGCTCTTGAAAGACGTTCCATCTTTAAAAATCAAATAAAAGCGATCGATACATTGTTCGTAAATATTTAACATTCGTGCTGAAACATAGCTTACATTCAACGTTGGGTTTGGATGCAGTTTAAATGAAATCCTAAACCGTAAATAACGGTCGTGAAATAAGGAAACGCGCAAAATTGAAGGAATAAATCAGCACGCATAGCAGTTGTTTACGTTTATAAACCGGATATAGTTGAATTACGACAGCTGGAAATAAATAAATCAAACCGCTCGCATTCCACGAAGAATAACGAAATTCCGCCATTTCGGAAGATAGGTTTCGTGTTCGAAAACGCATCTGGGTCAAGCTGGATACGTATGCAAAATTCGGTACGATCGCGTAGTGGGGGTTGCCTATTAGATATACCCTGGAAAATCCCCTCACTCCTAGAATTTATGACGATTATGAACGATGAAGCGCATATCTGCCAATTCATGTACAACGCGTACATACTGAAATCGATCTGTTACAATATGCTAATCAACAGAGCTGCCAAATTATGACGGCAAACCAGTATCGCCGAAATATACGCATGTATCTTACATGTGAACGGGACTACGGGGTCTAAATGGAATTTTCTTGTTAACGTTGTAGTACGAACACGGGTTATTAATAGTCTCGGCAAAATAGGGCAAGTTACAGTGCAGTGCGAAGAACAACGTGGAGGAGCCGAACGGCCGTATCAAAGTGAGTGTTCAGTAACGTTTACGTATTCACATCACTTATGATCGTGACCTCTATGAGTGAGCGTAAGCGATGCGGTCGCAGGAATGTTTATACATAAAATAATGATAAAAAAATATTATATAACGTGCTGAAACACTTACTGTTTTAAAAAGTTTCCATGAAATCACGCACTGGCTGCCATCTATTGAATATTAAAATCATTAAATATGTTTCCACGCTTGTTTCAGTCAAATGAGTATGGCGTGCGAAATAAATATTTTTTAATGATGGAAACAACCATTCCACATCGAGTATATTTGCAAATCTAAAGTAATCCTTGTTTATTAGATGAAGCTTTTTTAATTTTGGATTTTAATTTAATGGATTCTTCGATACATAATTTGCGAAGACAAATTTATCTTAGTTTGAAACAATCTGAATCCTTGCCAACCACACTTTAAAATGTTCGTATTGCACTTTTTTTCTTTCGTCGTCATAGGTGTGAACGAACATCATCCACAATTTGAACAGAATCCACAAACGACATCGAATCGTTTTATAATTTTTCAATTTCCTCCGCTTGTCTATAGCAGTTCTTGCGAATACTTTCTAAATCACACTTTACCTGACTATCTTTAACATTTTCTGGCTTTTCGTAATTGCTTTTGGACGCAAGTAAGATAGCGTATGACGGTTCAAACTCTTCCATTGTACGTACCATCACATTCACCACAGAGTGTTTTTGCCGATCGGTTATTTCGTCCAAACATAACCCACACAATAACGACGTTTTATCTTTCAATTCTGCTTTAATTCTTCTTTCAATATAGTCACGAACAGATTGCATAAAGTTTCTTAACGATGTCCGTCTTGGTAATGTATAATACGTAAAATAAGACTTATTCCAGAAGGAGACAAATGCTTATTGGTTTAGTAAAGTAAACGGTACATTACATAGAATAAAACAAACACCTGTATCAAATATTAATTGTTCGCCGTATCGTTTGCCACGGATTATAGAACATACTTATACATACTTAGACGGCGTTCATACTTTCGCTTGCTGGTACACGTCAAATAGTAGACTCACTTTACACATTTAATTCTATCGCCTTCGTATCCTAAATCCGGCATAGTCGCTATTCCGTTTTCTAGTTTGTTTGAAATACGCCGTTTCCGAAATGTACCTAAATGTGAAATTTTCTAGTCGAATAATATTGAACAAGCGTGGTCTAATACGGATACTCGAGTCTTCGAGCCGCGCGCTTTACCTCTCTCCCCCCCCCCTCATATTGTTCTCCGCACTGCACTGAACTTGCCCTCTTTGTCGGGACTACTTATTAGTTAACAAAAATTACAAGAATATACTAGCGAAGTAATTTCGAAGACAGTGCTAATCAAAATTTTAACTCCCGCCAGACCAAGTCTTACTGGAGGTAAATCAAGTAATTGCCCAAACAAAAGCAGTGTTATTCAGGGTTGAAATACTGTGTCTTATTGTTTTAACCATTTTCAACAAGTAAAAATTTTACTGGTTTAAAATGCTTAAAATAAAACGAAAACTTTAATTCTGCAATTTCATCCGACTTGGCAGTTTTTCTAATTGCGTTCTTGAAAAAAGTACCAAGTATGAGTTACTTAGGATTAAGTAGTCCACATGATGACAATATTGGATAATATATGCAGGGTATTCAACTGCGAGAGTGCGTTATGTAACTTGTTTTGTTAGTACCCCATTTTGATGGGGTACTAACAAAACAAGCTCGTACAAAATAGTCTATTCTAAAATAACCCAGACAAAATAGACTCCAAAACTGTCCTTCTTTCAAAACGCTAGACAATACCTTTCAAAAAGTGAAAATATTTATGGAACAACTCATTTTAAAAATTGTATACAGACATTCAAATAGAAATTCAAAATATGGTTTGCTAGTACTTGACAAAAATTATATTTCAAAGTTATGCGAAATGCCGTAAGGAAAGTCCATATGTTCCATATTTCCATAAATTTTCACTAATGCTTCCAAGTGTCGAATCACTTGTATATATGTACATATTCAGTTTTGCTAGAATCTGGACTATGAATACCTGCAGCAATGCGGGTTAAGTGGGTTTCCACGATATCATGCTTCTTTCGGAAATGATCGATAAGTTTATAGACCGATAGATGGATGAAGAGGATCTACAGTGTGTCATCCTTTTACCGAATTATATAAACATTCCATGAACGTATTGCAAATTGTAGTTGTGTTCGGCAATTGCGTCTTATTCGCTCCATGTATGTACGGGGGAAGCATACTGAAACATAAAGGATGCCACTAGTCAAATGTCTATACTAAATATTAATCTTCATCTTCAGGTAACCTAAATCTAAAGTTTCAATGCAAATAAGTATAGGTTGTAGCTACAACGAATTGTCAAAGTTAACAAATTAGTTGAAAATGGAATTAAACCGAGAACATTTTCTCAACGAAAATGCAGCGGCCTGTTGATTTCTGTTTTGAACAATGAAACATCACATCGGTGATTTCTCGTTGGTATGAAGAATTCAAACGTAGACGAGTGAGTCTTAACGACAATCCAAGAGCAGATGCACAAAAAACGCCAGTAACTCAGGAAAACGTCGATACTGTGCGGAAGATCATCAGCGAAGATCGGCATGTGACATACAGCATCATCGGGGATTTCAAAGACCTCAATTCAAAACATTTTGCATGAACAATTGTGTTAATAGTTTCGCGTTGGATACCACATACGTTGAATGAACAACAGAAAAAAACTAGGGTGTCAAAAAACTCTAGACTGCTTCAACGCTAAAACTCCAAAAATATGTACAACATCGTCAGTGCTGGTGGATCGTGGATTTACCCATAGGATCTAGAAAATAAACGCCAGTCGTCTGTTTGGGTGTTCCAAGATGAAGAAAAGCTAGCAAAAGTCATCCATTTTCGTGTCTCCAAAACAATGGTCGCGGTATTTCTCTCGAAAGCTGGTCATGTAGCAACAATTCTTCTACAAGATCAAAGATCTGTAACAACCGATTGGTGTACAACCATTTTTTTTGCCCCAAGTCTGCTCCAAAAACCACCCCAAGCGACGTCCTCCACCAGGCCAATCTACACAGCACGCAAACATTTGAGTTTTTAATGCAACAAAACGTCGAATTGTTCGACAGTCCTGACCTTAGTCCCAGCGATTTCTTTACATTTCCGAAAATCAAGAACGGACTGCGTGATGAAAGGTTCCAGTCGTCAGAAGGAGCAGTCTCCAGTTTCAAAAACGCAATTTTGACTTTACCAACAAACGAGTGAAATGACTGCTTCCGCAGTTGATTCAACTGCATGCAAAAGTACATTAATTTTTACAGAGAACACTTCTTTAAAAGATATCTACTGTTTTATTCCAGCTCTATATGCTAAACTCTTTGTCGTCATGTTACATACTTCCCGGAATAGAAGAAATTTTCTTGTTGTTAATGAAGCGCCAGAACAACTTAGGGCCTCTTTCGATATTAATTTCAGCATCTGCCAAATAATTATTGTATCCATCTCTGATTTCATGCTTTACGAGAGATTCGTTTGCATTCATTACGATTAAGCGTATTGCTTTTGTTCTTTTCCATTTCCTGAAGTGAAATTCCTTTGCTTCATTACTACATTTGTTATATTTAAAGTTTTCGTCAACTACAAAGCTTCTGAAATAATTAAATGTATATTGCTTCACTTTTATTTCTTAAAAATACATATTTTAGTGGAATACAACACTTCCACTAGTCCGTGTATCATCAATAATTGAAAAAAAAAACAGTTCGGTTAAACTTTAAACGTGCCATCAACAAACCAGTGATGATTCTACTCCAATATTCTTAAGTTTTCCTCAGCGCTGAATCTTCGAGAATTCCATAGAATCATGTTTTTGTTTCTTTTCAATGAACAACAACCACAATTGTAATATCGGCAACACTGGCGGGAATCGGATACGGAAAATTCGTTTTTTCGAACCTTTTGGATGCAATATAATTTGGAAGCTGAATCGATACTTGTTTGTTTTTGCAAAAATAGATGCATGTGGTATATGTAGTCACAACAAACCTATTCCACCGGTCAAAAACTTAAAAAGGAAATTTTTTTAAGGTTCCCCAAAGAGCTGCATGGCAAAATTAAGTGATATTCATTAATAAGTTGCATTTTTATTTACTGTCATTGGATGGTCGAGAACAAAGGTGTAAAAAACAAAATGGAAGATATTCAGAAACAGCGTCCTTTCACGAAAGTTTGGTTATGGTACGTACAGATATTTCCATGAAAGCCCGAACTATCCTCATATTCGTAGAAAATACTGCTCTAGATCCCCATAGGTATGCAAGAGATGTTCTTCAAGAAGGTGTCATTCCATTTTCTCATTTTGTCGGAAAAGGTTTCATTGTACTTTTTGTATCTGAACCTCGACATCGAACAATATGACTTCACTGTGCACGTTAGCATGTGAATTGCTGAACAAGGCTAGGAAACATCGCTATTTGAAGGGTCGAAGCCTTCCGAAAATGCTGAAAAATGACACAATTTCAGCTATAATGATCTTGCTCCTTAACTACGTCCAAATAGCCAGTGCTCTATGCATAAGTATCTACAGAAGCCATTGCGACTGGTACCAGTCCTCTGCCTACAAGATCTCATCGTCAAAAAAAGATAAATTTTATTTTCAACCTTGAAACGTTCTAACGCCCAAACCGTGTAGGTGAGAAAATCTCACTGTTTAGGTTTTGGAGCCCTCATTGGGAGCTTTCCAACGAATCCATCATAATCGAGCCTCCAACTCCTTCGGTGATCGTGCAATTTCATACTTACAGCTGCCTTCGCAAATTACCCGGGTCGAACCTCGGAAACATTGGCGTTTCAGGAAGGAAACGACGACGCAGAAATGAGTAGCGGCGGGAATACCTTATTATTAATGGCGTTGTTAGTTCTTCTCAACGTATCAGTATTCTGTACGCGGGAGGTCGTTTATAAAAGTCCTTTTTCGGCTACCGCGCGAGTATGAAAAGGGCAAAGGGGGCTATGGCAGAAGACGAGAATAATACCCAACGAAAGGGCGTTCCGACAAATGCGAGAATTATTCGGTAGAGTTAATATGATTCCGTTCGCTAGATGGAACCCGTGTCAGGCACGGTTTTATTGTTGTCCGAATTCTAAGAGTAAACGTTGAAAGGTCAGAATATCCGAACGGAATGCCTGGGTTTGGTTTTAAGAAGGTCCTTTTCTAGCTTTCGTAGGTATATAGCGCTGTGAATTATTGCAACCTGAGAGGTTTTTTCATGCTACATTGCTTTAAGAAAACTAAAATTTAACTTAAATTTTCTGCTCCCGCGTTGAAGGATTCTCATCATAGAAAATAATATATCTATAAGTGATACCACCGAAGAAACCCCAACCTACTTAGTTCTAAACTTATTACTTAGGGAAGCAATTTTTGCACTGCACTAATTCTACAGCATATACTGTTCTTAATTACTATTGTTAAGGACTTAACATTGTTTCTTGTATTTTCTAAATTTTTTTTACTATTATGTATTTTATCTTCTTTGCATTATTATTTTCATTTAGAATATTATTTTATTTTCATTTTTATATTTATTTATTTTGTTCTCTTATACCCAATTTTATTTTAATATGTATGTACACTACGCATTGTATATGTATGCAAGCCAGCCATTCGCATTACACTAGCTAAAACTGCCTAATTAGAAATCATTCACTGCAACGTCGGATATGTAATGGGAGTTTTCTTAAAATTTAAGGTACACAAGCATAGGCAGTCGTCTCCCGCGCGACGGTCGAGGTATTAGCGATCGTGCACTCTCGGTCACCTTTCGTGCCTCGTCGTAACGTGTACAGTAACGTCGTCGTAAGATTATTAGAGATTTCTAAGATTTTCTAGTTTTGGCGGGAATCGTCGAGGAGGTTGTCTATACATTTATTTCTGGCGGGAGTCATTTGGTAACGTCGTCGAATCGCATGTATAGATTTTTTAATAAGTATAGATTCTCGATTTTCTATCATCGTACGTCGAGGCTACCGTGTCCATTGTCGTCTATACATATTTTTAGTCTTCAGTTAAGTTTGTGTCGGAAATTATTTTGGTGAGATTGTCGGCGCGCATGTATAGACCTCCTCTACAAGTACGATCACTCCGCTTCTTGCTGACGGTCGTTGCGGCCGCAGCGCCCGTTGTCTTTTGTACGTTTGTTCGGTCCTTGTCGTATCGGGACTTAGAAATTTTTCATTTAGTTGCTCGTCGTAGCGGACGAGTGTCACGGACCAGTTTTCTTATGTAATGTTGGCATCATCGCTCGGTTCTACTTGTCGGTGCGCAGTTCGCACATTTGCTGGTTACTGGATTTTTCCTTCTTTGGGGCGCAGTAGTAGAGAGCTAAAGATTGCACATAGCGTAATATTTCAAACGAGAACGCCTGGGTAGCTGTGACATTACTTTTGTATTGAGATCGGCTATTATCGCTACTGTCGCCCTCGACCAGGCGTTCAAGCTCTAAGAGATAGGGTGGGTTCCCCTATAAATGTGAAAATAACAAACGTATTTGGTCAAGTACAAATACATGCCAATAATACAGGGCCAAGTCCCTTAGGCAAATTTAAAACAAGGAAAGTATATTAGGCTCCCGGAAAGGGACATATAAATAAGCATAGCACCGAGGTGCGCTTATAAATTTAAGAAATAAATAGGGTTGGCTCCCCTATAAAAAGGTAGTGGTGCATGCAAACAGATAGAGGCATTAGTACATGCCTCTAACAAAGCTTCAGCGGAAGCATATAAGAGTTTAACCTTTAAACAGAATTAAGTCATAGCTTTGCAACGTACATGCTGAGGCATTACTTTATGTTGCTACCAATGAAAATACATATACACATGCTAATGTACATTACATGTATAAGAGAGCTCGAATAACTGCAATTATTGCAAATCTATATATCTTACGTACATCGTACATGTACATAGGCAAGAGTGGAAACCGTGTACACATTTTATTTTTAAATATATTTTTTTGCGCATGCGCATTGAGTTTCACTATACAACCTTTCCTCTAGTAAATAAGCGAACATACTCTATAAGTAAGTATTGGTCAAGTAATTCAGGAATTTACGAGCAGGCTACAGCGGCGCTGTTCTTCAAACCAGGAGAACGTAACAACTATATTACAGGAATCGTCACGTTGAAAGAACTGTGAGGACTTGCTTGAATTGAGGTCCGAAGTTCAAACATTTTTCTTGACTATCCATTTCTTTTGCCACCTTGTATATTCGATATTTTCTGGCTGCAAGTACTTACATATTTGCATAGCTGATATTTTTTTTGCTACGTAAAGAGAAAAAAAAGCTAAAACCTGGTAAGTGAAAATGAGAAAGTGGTCTCTAACGCTAACTTTACTTTGAAATTAATGTCACATAAACTTTGGTGAGCACTCCTTTAGTTACTTGCTTGACGTCATCCTACTAGCTCAATAACATAGTAATAAAAAACCTATATTTAAATTAAAAGCGCCACCCTGCGTAATAAACAAGGCAGAAAATGAACTCACAAGAGCGTTCTGCTCAAAAGAGTTTGAGATAGTACTTAATTTAAAGAGAAAACATTAATAATAAATCGTCCTCCAAAGAAAATAACAAATACGAGAAAAAAGGAAGACATTTAGTATATAACTAATTACAGATTTACTACCCCAAACGATACGCATATCTTCCGGTTACACAGAAAGAATGTTTATTGCTTAACATATTAATCCAAGAGACTAAATTTTGGTTAAATAACAAAATCAATTATAAACAAATTTCCATAAAGAAATTATTAAAAGATGAAACTTCTTTAGCTTACTCCTTTTAATATAGAGGAGAAAAAATCTTGAAAGGACTACTTAGTGTTTCAACACTAAGCGGTTGAAAAAAAATTAAAAATGAGTTCAATTAAAATTACTTGATAGAAGTATCTCTCGTAGCTAATTTTCACCACGCAGACTGCTAGTCAGAAAGTTTCTCTTAAACAGGAAGTTCAAATTTTTCAGGAGTAATTGCCTCTAAATACTTCTGATGATCTCTATTACCTTGTGTGAGAATATTAATAATTAGACAAGCAATTAGAAAAACCCCTGTTCAAGTTTCAAACCAACTAATTAGAAAAACGCTGCACATATAAAATGAGCGAATACGAAATAAAATTAAGAAGCAAAAGAAGAACGTAGCTGTTCGAGTTTCAGAGTCAATTAAATAGATGTTAAATATATTGATAATAATAATGCTACCTTAAATAATTTAGGAATTTAATAAAATATCGAAATAAGCTCTAAATTTCAACGAAGCACGTTGTCAGATTCCTTAATCAACGGGTAGAATTTACTAAGATTCTAAACACCTCGAGACTTCGTCCTTGTATCACAGTCAAGCAACGAAAGACAGTCCCACATGTGCTCGACCCTAACAGAATTTGAAGAAGCATAAAAAAGTGATGGTATTGACATCGCTTAGAAGTGCTGTATACAGCATTCACATAGTTGTGAAAAAGAAAAGTAACAAGGTAAAATTGTCCACGTAACAAAGTTAAATGATTTAAATCCGTCCTTGCAAGGACCAGGTTTCACCACATTCATGGCACACTTGTGATCACAATAAACGACTACACTAGAAATTTGTGCTATTTATACCTGATTTAATTTTTATAATATCAATAATGTCATTATGACACTGAAAATGCCGTAATTAACAACTTTTCAGAAAACTATTTTGCAAACTCGAATACATGATGGTGATAGCATTAGAAATATTGCTACAGTACTTGGTGTTAATACTAGCACCATGTTGCGGGCGAAAAATAAAATTATTCAAACTGCAACAATCATTAGCACACAAGGTTTAGGACCGAAAAGAGTTTCTACGGTTCAATAAGACGAGAAGTTGATAAATTTTTACGCAGATATCCTTTCAAAAATACCATAACGGCTAAAGAGCAGACAGATTTTCTAGCATCTGCAGTAACGGCGAAGTAGCAGAATCAGAACTAAGAAATCGTAGTCCAACTAACAAAGTATTTCTCACAGAAGAAAACAAATAAAACAGAATTGCATTCGTCAGGGAATATATCTGCCGCCCAGAAAATTTTTGGGATGACATGATCTCCGTTGAAATTTGAAACTTTCACTGACAGTTTCTGAATAGATTTTTATATCATCCGCGCATGTAAGAGTGAGGCAATTTGCTCGAAGCAATAACTCGCTGATATCTAATATAAATAGGAGAGGACCCAAGCTAAAGCGGATGACGCGGTAAACTCGCGAGAAAGGTATTCATTATAAATTATGTAGTATCTTCGTTGATAGTTAGTTATATTTTCACCGCCATGAACATAATTTACAGGTACTAACTAGTATCTATGAAAAATACATTGTAAATGCATGCAATTTGTGATATAACAGAACTATCGCAGGTCATAATGTTATTGATATTTAATTCGAGGATACTAGTCTGTATTTACCTTCCTTTGAGTTGTACTTACCATATGCCAAAACGCTCTAGATTCACTGGATCTAGTCCAAAACTTGTTGCTGAAGAAATTATTTTTAGTGTTTTGAATTATTTTATTATAGCTTATTCTACTTTCTAAGCACTGTATGTCCAACTCTGGACCAGCAAATGCACTACTATTCGATATGGAAAAGAATGTTTAGTGACAACCTCAGTTGTTATTCTATTTACTGTTATTGATCGTGTGTGATTCGATAATTTATTCCGATATTTAGAAGAGGTTTACAAGACTAAAGTGGTTGGGAACCGCTGGATTAGAACATATGAATTTTACATAAGTTTCTTAGATTTAAAAGAAGAACTAAGGAAATCAGCGTGCACAATCTTTAATATTTGATCGTCCTCGTCGAATCTAGCAAAGACATACTGCGCGCACAACACTCGGCGAAATTTCCATAGTTTCATATGAACTTTTGGTTTTCTTAATACCTTCGGCAAATTATGCATCGAAGTTAACGCTGAACTACAAAGAAACACAAATGCAATAGAAAATAACATTAAAAAAAATTATTACATTTTATACAAAGAATATTTACAATAATAGTAACTCAATGCAACGAAATTTCTATAGGTCCATTAAGACAAAATTAATAAATAAAATGAATACATAAACATCTTTTTTCAAAATAACTTCAAACATCCGGGTCTTCATACTGTCTACCAATTTGGTCAACCTCGTTATCGCAGATTTTAATACATTGACGCTATCATGCTGTTTATTATTGGCGTACACTTACCTTGCCAATATTCCCCAGAGATTTTCGATCGGGTTCAAATCGAGCGTGCAAGGAGGCCATTGTAATAAATTGATTTGTTTTTGATGAAACCACTCCTTTGCTTGTCCGATATTATGGATAGCTGCATTGTCTTTCTGAAATATCCAGTCTTGCGTCGACAATTGTTCGCCAAAATCTATCATTTCGATAAGTTGTATATAAGATTTAGAATTCATTCGCGTAGAAATAAAACATAGGCGTTTTATTGGTATGGGTAAGAGCCGCCCAGAAGTTGTTCCACTCATATGATCTTGCGCAAATTTCAGTTTTGCCTGTTTATGTGTCACTTTTAGGGGTGGTTTTGAAACCTTTTTTAGCCAACGTTTACTGCCAAATAAAATTTCTTGTACACGTATTGTTGTTTGTTACTGATAAATAGAGACCGGATTATATGCAAAGTGCATATATTTTATTTTTTGCATATCTTTAATTATAGGCTACATGTAGACGTATTACACATAATTGAAGTTTATTACCGCTAATTAGTGATTGAATATATTGCGTATTTAGGCATTTCTATGCATATTTTTACAAAAGTTGCATATATTACATATTTAGGCTTTTTCTTATCCTTTCTATTAGTAAAAATTCCTAGTAATTCCTAATGTAGATCGACAACGGACAATTCTCAGAACGATAAAGCTTTTACATTGGTTTCTCTTATACTTTTTCCAAGAAATGCACGTGTTTAATTTAGCCTAGCAGAAGGGACGTGGTAAATACGTTTTATTATTATTAATTCCCAAATAAACTATTCATTCATTGAATATCTTTGAGCGAAACAGCATGTAATGGTGTTACGTTTTTAAATACTGTGCGTAGATACAATGAGTATAGCAAACAAAATTTCTTTATGGATTAAGCCGTATCCTGAACTGGTAAAGGATGGCGACAAAATATTTTGTCGAGCCTGCAGTAAACTGGTAAGATTAATTTTACTAAAAGCTTTACAATTATTTTTAAATTCTTTAACTTCTGATATAAAATGACAATTGTTGTTGTAGGTGTCTTGTGAGAGAAAATACCTGATTGATCAACAGGCTAAAATTCCATCACATATACGGATCTGCATAACGCATTAATTTCGTCTAACATACCATTAGCAAGATTAAACAATGTTAATTTGAAATCATTTCTGCAAAAATATTACAAACATAATATACCTGACGAAAGTACCTTACGAAAAAATTATGTCACATCTTGTTACCAGCAAACAATGACAGAACTTCGACAATTGGTAGGGAATAATTTTATTTATATTATGGTAGATGAAAGTACGGATAAATACGGCCGTTATATTGCCTATTTGTTTATAGAAATTCTTCATGAAGATATTATAGGTAACTCATATTTAATTTATTGTAAAGACCTTCAAAAAACAAATAATGTGGCAATTGTCCAATTCGTTCAAGAAGGTTTATCAAATTTCCTTTTACCTGGAAATATACCTTGTGAAAAAATTTTACTAATGTTGTCCAACGCTGCACGATAAAAGCTGCGCAAAATTTAAAAATTTTTTATAGTAACATTATTTATATCACTTATTTAGCTCATGGGTTCAATAGTATAGTCGAATACATTAGGAATCGATTTCCTTTGATTAATGATTTAATTAGCAATGTGAAAAAAGTATTTTTAAAAGCACCTTTGCGTATCCAATTTTATAAAGAGCGACTTCCCGGTGTTAAGTTGCCTTCTGAACCGATTATTACGAAATGGAGTACATGCAGCTGCAGACACTGCAATTTTTTACGCCGATAATTTTGAAGGAATAAAAAATGTAATTCTTGAAATCACTGTTGACTGCATTGCTTTAGAAAACTGCAAAAAGTAACATCAACAGAATTGCTACAAAACCTCTTGTATATTAAGTCAAATTACAGCTTTGTTTCAAGTTCCATTCGTAAACTAGAAACGCAAGGGATGTCGCTCTCGGAATCAGTCGAAATAGTAGACGAATTTGATATGCTATGTAAGAAGGTTAAGGGTACAGTAGGTAATTCTATATACGATAAATTTAAAAAAGTGATAAACAAAAATGCGGGGTATTTGAAATTGAAGAAAGTTAAGAAAATTTTGGAAGGTGAAACAGTAAACGATTTCGACTTTAATTTTAGTTTAGAATGTATTGCAAAGTTAAAAAGTGCACCAATTACATCTGTGGATGTTGAACCAAGCTTTTCTATTTCGAAACATATGTATTCTGATAGAAGACAAAACTGTCTTTTACACAATTTTGAAAAACATTTAATTATAAATTAGTTTAGAAATATGTTGTAAAAAATTTTGTACGATAAAGTTAATGTTTAAATTTCTGCTCTTATTTATTTTATGTAAAAATTTTGCATATTGTCTCTATTTTTTTGCATATATGCCCCAGGTTTATGCATATTTTCTCAAAAATCAATACATATACATATATGCGCATATATTCCAGTTTTTCTTTGGATATAATCCGGTCTCTACTGATAAATTTCAATTACATTTTATTTGTTGCGCCCTTACATTACCAGAAGAAGTTAACGGAAATATTAATGAGCGCTGCCCTCGAGTTATGAGATCGTTCTATTTTCTTAGCCATGACTGGGTTTGAAGACCCTTTATAACAATTTATTTTTGTTTTTTCCTTCTCAGATAATAATTTGCCTCTCGGCGCTTTTACTAACTGATATGTATACTTACATAATATATATACATTTATTTTTTATTTTTATTTTCACACTGAAAGGTAGTGACTGATTTCGTATGATGTCGGTCTAACTCTCTGGAATTATAGAAATTGCGCTCGTATTTATCCGTTTATACGGCAGATACTTCCCCTACATATCTAACAGTTATGATATTGACAAAGTAATGTCTCTGCTATTTCTTTGCGTTCGGAAACACAATTCTACGTAATTGCCAAAGCCTACAGTTGCTAAATGTTTACACGGGAACTAGAAAATTATATGGAACTATAGAAATTTCGCTGAGTGTACACCAAATTGAAAATTTCTCAATTTCCAAACAAGTATTTTGAAATTCGCATTACAAAACTTCGACTTCCCACCACCTACCACGAATGAATTAGCGATGAAATCCCGAAGAATACCCCGAGGACTCCATTATTTACTGGAAATGATGCGAAAACGGTTAATTTCAACTATGAAGTGCGGCCTCGTTGCGGAGTTTGCGGTTTCGACGTAAGGCGAGCATTTCGAGTTGAATATTTTCAAACGTTGAGTAAAATATTAGCCTTCAATGGCGCTACATAATAATCTAGATTGGCGTGGTGATTTAACGAACTTAACGATGTCGTGTTCCCCATTCCACCTTTCCCTTGCCGCCGCTTAATCCCCGCCACCAACGAAGCGAGGGCGGCGGAGCAGTTTTCTCCTGGTCTAATGGTCTGCCCGACCGCCTTAGCCTTAATACGCCGCAACTAACATGTCGTGATCGCTGCTGTGTACTTGGCAGTCGTGATGAGGGGTAAGGGGGTAAACTCGTATGTGAGGAGTTGGAGGGCTACGAAATGGTATGAGTAAATTTGTCGTGCGGTTACGATAAAACTCGAGATCAAATTTTCTTTAGTTTCGAAGTACTCCCGATGTACTAACAAGTGCATACCTCAAAATGAGAACTAGATAGAACCGAAGCCGTAATTTTGCAGTAGAAACAAAAAAACACATTTTACTGAAAACTACCTCAACATCGCCGAAATATATTATTTGAAAAGAGAATATGGGTGTAGTTACATGAAATGTAGTTGTCCTTTGTTTATAATAAAATAAACTAGACAAGCTAATGTTCGCGAGAGATATATTGAAGAAACAAACTTTACTCAATAACTTAAAATGTTTTATTGTCAAAATTGTACAATCTAATAAAATACATACTGTTATAATTAGTCTCGGGCAAGTGGGGCAAGTTACAGTGCAATGCGGAGAACAACGTGGAGGGGCCGAGCGGAGTTATCAAGACAAGTGTTCAGTAACGTTTCCGTACTCACATCATTTATGATCGTGACCTTCATGAGTGAGCATGGGCGATGCGGACGCGGGAATTTTTACCCATAAAGTAATTATAAAAAAATATGTTATATAAGGTACACTGTTTTAAGAAGTATCCACGAAATCACAAACTGGTACCACCCATTAAATATTAGAATCAGTAAATATGTTTCCACATTTGTTTCAGACAAATGAGTACGTCGTAACGATGTTGGACTTGGTAATGTATAATCCAAATACTTGCTACAGAAGGGGACAAATGCTTATTGGTCTAGTAAAGTGAATGGTACATTACATAGAATAAAACAAACACCTATATCAAGTATTAATTGTCAGCTACATCGTTTGCCACCTATTGCAGAACAGTCAGGCATACATACTATTATCTTTTCTATTTTATTCGAAATACGCGGTTTCCGAAACGTACCTAAATGCAACATCTTCTAAGTATGTGTATACTGACCAGCACTCAGAGCGACCAGTCTAATAATACTTAACAAACGTGCTGTCGCACGAGTATTCCATTCTCAGTGCCGCACGCTTCACCTCTCCGCGTTGTTCTCCGCACAGCACTGAAACTTGCGCCTCTTTACCGACATTAGTTATAATGTTTCCCCCTATTGCTTTAATAATTTCCTGACAGATACAAGGCATCCTTAGAACTAATCGCCCTAAATACAATTCGCCTGCAGCATTCCATACTTCCTGCAAGGCATTCCGGAATCCTGCTTTGACAGACGAAGATTTTTATCCAAACCTCACGATGCAACTAATCCCACAAGAGCTCAATGGGATTGGAATCAGCGCTTTGTGGCAGGAACTCCTTCAGAAGATTTGTATTGAAAACTAGCTTTAACTACCTTTGCGGTGTATTTGGAGTCGTTATCTTGCTGATAAGTGCACCCTTCGCCAATTAAATTCACATGCAGTTGGTATCGCATCGTTTTCTATACCCCATAGTGTTATTGTAGAAGGAACTTGATTGGAAGGTCTGAAAAGCAGTACCAACATCGGAGGCTGATTTGTGGAAGAAGCAACAAGGAGCATGGATCCGGACACCACCAGATACCTTGATAAAACTAATTGCAAAAATGTCGCGATTGTGTGCTGTCGTTATCAATAATAAAGGAGGTAATGTAATTAGCAATGTGTATGTAAGTAATAAATATATGTTCACTCTTCCACTAGTGCTTTTAATCTTTTCTTCTAAATCCATGAGTGCCCAAATACTTTTGAACGGTAGTATACTTCGCAACGCTGAAATAAGAATTAGGAAAATCCCAGATATATGCAGTTCTCGTTTCAGGTTGATAACATGGATGCAGAACAATTACGGGAACCGATATATGCATAAAACCTAATAAGACCAACCTGATGTATTTATAATCTTATGTAACACTTTTATTCCTCAAAAAAGTAAACAAATTTTGCCCTGACAAGCTTAAATGTTTAAGCATGTAGCACACAATAGTGATTAAGCATCTTCTACACCGAAAGACTACGGAAAGGAGACTATATACATATAGCAAAACTTATAATGTGTGTAAAATGTATTAAAACAAAAAAAAACGTACTCATAGATTTTCCCTTTAACACCAACCATTCCAAGATAGGATCTCTGTAAAACGCTATTAACCGGCCTTTGAGTGAACGCACAGCTCCGTTTCTCTCTGAAACGTTTCAGCCACACATAAACGTGAATGTAAAGTAAATTTTATATACGCTATATACCCTTGTTTCAATTAAAACAAAATACGTTTGTACTAATGAAATGACGAAATACCTGTCGGTAAAACAGATCTCTTTATAACCTGACAAGACTTTGTTTTTCAAAGGGCGCCTATAGAAACTGTTCGTTGGAAAAGGTCTTCTTTGTTTTTGAAACGTACTGCTCAAGTAAAATGTACATTTTATAGCTACATTACGCGTATATTTGTTTCAAATGAAGTGACACTATATATGCTAAATCTATAGCGTTACAAGGAGAAGGAAGAAATCACATTCAATTATTCTAAAGTCTATTTGATGTATGGTAAAAAAATACATTAGCATGTTCAAACATAAAAAGGAAAGGCAAAAGAAAAATATCCAAGAAGAAGATTCAAGTTCTGTCTCGAGATAGTTCTACTGTAATTCCTGAAAGAGTACATGAAGTTTTATAAGAATGCCCAAATAATTAACAGATATTTCACATAGTTGGTCACCTAAATCTGCGGATTTAAATCTATTTAACTGTTTTCTTTGAAGATACTTTACTTCTACGTATTAGCTGTGAATGCTACAGCATCGTTGGATACTCTGCGTACTCTAATATTATTTAAACTAATGGCTTTAAACTGATGGTTTTCTCTTGCTCCAGCAGTTCTCTGCACCCTGGCAATTTTTTTTCTTGATCGGCCCCATTCTTTTCAATTTCTTGTCGGTGCCTCGGCGTGTTAACCGCGCTAGAGGCGAAAACCTTCTGAGAAGAACCGTAACCTTCTACCAAAGTGGTTTCGCCTCTGTGTGGTTTACAGGTCGTGTTACCGTGCCACTATGGTTTCCCCTATTTCTCCTGAAGAAGCCCCCTACGACAGAGGCGAAACGTCGAGATCCCACCTTTTCTCTTTTGTTCTCTTTTTCTTTTTTCTCTCCTTCTCTCTTCCCCCTTTCTTTCTGTCTCTCTTTCCTTCTCTTACTCTTTTCCTTTCTTTCTATTTCACGCTTTTTCATTCTTCTTATTTTTATCTCTTTTTCTTTTTATTTCATTCTCCTCTTACTCTTATTTCATTTCTATATATGTCTCATAATGACACGCTCCAATTCCGGAAGTAGTTCGTTTATAACTGTCTAATACCTCGTAGAACAATTTCTTTTAAATATTCTGGCATGACGAGCCATCATTTATGTTAAAACATCAATGTCTATACCTTAAAGAAAATCTCGAAGTTAACGAAGTTATCATCTTGATAGGTTTTGCTGAGAATTATATTGTTGTTCAAAATGGTGTTCAGGGATTTCATGTGTGATCAGCGACTGTCTTCACCATGATACCGTTGCTGTTCATCCTCTTTTAATGAATTTTATTGAGTATCTGAAGACAAAGATAAAGGATGAATTGATGTTCAGTATAAGAATTTTATTAATTTATATCCACATGAAGAGGACTGGCATTACTGTTGAATGGAATATTTTTGGAACAAGATACGGAAAATGCCCCTGCAATGGAATTGGAGGAATTGAAGAAAGACTAGCAGTTCGTGCTGATTTATAGAGGCTCTTATATAACAATATATTAAATTCCTATTATCCGTTCAAATTCTGAAGTGACAATGTTGCAGGCATTAAGTCCTTCTTTTGCGTTACAAGACAAGAAATTGGAAAGAATGGGGTCGATCAAGAAAGAAAATTTGCTAGTGTGCAGAGAACTGCTGGAACAAGAGAAAACCATCAGTTTAAAGGCATTAGTTTAAATAGTATTAGAGTACGTAGAGTATCCAACGATGCTGTAGCATTCATAGCTAATTATCTCTTTTGCTTTTTATTTCTTTCTCCTCTTACTCTTATCTCATTTCTATATATCTCACCATGACATGGTCCAATTCCGGAAGTAGTTCGTTTATTACTAACTCTGGCCAAGGAAGCCTACGTATTGATATTAAACAGTTGCCTGGAATGTGTCTAATGAGTTTACAAAAATTTTGTCGATGAATTACCATAGCTGTGAAAGCACCTTCTATTCATTAAAAGACAGGGCTCTGACACGAAATTTCATAGCTTCTAAAGATTGAAACATTCTCTTTCTGCCTGAAGCAAGATAAAGATGATTGGAGAGAATACTATTGAGATATTGTCTTTGGAAGATACTCAAAAATTAGCCCACAGAAAATTTTCACCAACTTTGCAATTGCATATCTTTCGGTGTAGATGGACAGTAACAACTGTATACATGTCGATTGAATCTGTGTATCCAATAAGAAATTATGCTAATCTAAATTTGAGCTTCCAGAACAAATTTTCTGCCTATTTTCACGAAACTTATCTATATCTAAATACATTTAGAACACTAATCAGTTAAAATATTCTAATTATTATTGTAATTATTGTTCTAAAGCACAGACCTGTATGTGTTATATAACATTCAAAAAGATTAAGCAAATTCGGCACTTTCGCACCAGTATCCGCGAAGCCAAGATGGCCAGGTTCTCTTTGAAAAGCCATGCAAATGCAACCAACAAAGATATTGAACTGAAATTCGGCACATAACGGGGTCTCAACATACACTTGAGGATTACCATCACTCCAAATATGGCAGTTTTCTCTATTGACGTAGCCATTCAAACAAAAGTGAGGTTCATCGCTAAACAAAATTTGGCTTATGAAAATCGGGATCAACGGCAATCTTGTCTTGGGCCCATTCACCCAATCTACACCTTGCTAGGTGATCGTGTGACTCCAATTCTTGCACATGTTGGATTTTGTAAGCACGCAAACCTAGATCTTTCCGCAAAACCTCCCATAAAGTGGATGGAGACATATCCAATTCCTGTGCACGATGGCGGATAGACTGATTCGGGTCTTCCTCTACGCTACGCTCTACAGCAGCAATGACTTCTTCTGTACGCACTGTATGGCGTCTCTGTGGATGCGTATTATCATTTAGAGTAAGTGTGGTGTGAAAACGTTCCGTAGTTAATCGGATTAATTGCTGTGATGGACGATTATGTTGACCGTAAAATGGACGTAGTGCGCGCTACGTATTTCGAACAGAACCATGATTTTCAAAAAATAAATTTGCACAATTTGGAAGCGTTGTTCAGGCGTCAGTCTATTCATGTTGAAATGCCAAACCAAACTAAACATAAATCACTTGACAGCTGACAAAATGACCGCCAGTTAAAAAAGTGTTGCCAACTTAAAGTTTTATACCTCGATAAAAAAACTTTCTTTACAATATGCTGTCAAAGTTGACAAGTTAGTTGAAAAATGGAATTAAATCGAGAACATTTTCGCACAATGATTTTTTATAATTTTCGAAGACAAATATCTCTACAGAGATGCCTTACCGTATTGGTTTCTGTTTTCGGCAACGGTGCTCCACATCAGTCAGCAGTTTCTCGTTGGTATGGAGAATTCTAACGTGAACGGATTAATCTTAGCGATGGTCCAAGAGCAAGTGCAGGAAAAACAGCAGTCACTCAGGAAAACGTAGCTGCTGTACGTAAGATTATCAACGAAAATCAAAATGTGTCCCGTTGGATACCGGATACCAGATTGACCGAAAAACAGAAAGCAGCTAGGATGAATTGGTATCAAAAAGCTCTAGACCGCTTCAACGCCTAAAACCCTAAAAACGTGTACAACATCGTAGTGATTAATATTGGATTTATTAATACGAACCAGAAAATGAACACCAGCCGTCTGCTTGGATGTTCCAAAGTGAAGAAAAGACGACAAAACCCATTCGTTCTCGAAGTGCCTCCAAAAAGATGGTCGCGACATTTGTCTCGAAAGCAGGTCATGTAACAACAGTTCCTCTACAAGATCAAACAACTGTTACTGCCGATTGGTATGCAACCATTTGTTTGTTGCAACTCATCGCTGAGCTTCGAAAGATGAACCTCGAATAACGAATCGTGCTCCTACGATTTCTTTACCTTTCCGAAAATCACGAACGGACGTGGTCAAAGTTTCTAGTATCAACAATTTCCAAAAAGTGCAGCAATCTTCGTAGAGAATACTTCGAGAAAGGCTTTAAAACCTATCTACTGATTTATTCCAGATCTATATGCAAAACTTAAAAGACCACCCTCGTATAGGATGGTTCTGCGATTGTCCTGCATTGTTTGTTCAAACAAATTTAAAACACTATAGTGATATAGGTATTGTTATGAAATTAAAAGGAGTGTGAAGTTAATTTGATTTAATTTAACATTATTTTTATAAACAATACATTACCTGGGATAGCCTGTATATTGCAAGGTATTTTCCATTTTGTTAATGTGAATCTACCTTTGATCATTCAACCGAAAGAGAAAATGCAGATATGGTTCAAAATTCTTATGAGAAAAAAATTAAACATATTCAAAAAGAAATATAGAAAGTTAAAGGCAAAAAGTAATTATTATATTTTCGTTTATATACAGATGTGGCCATATGTATTCGCCACTCTCGTTTTGAAGGTGTTACAGGAATATTATTGTATTTCTAAGAAGCAGGGTCGATGACGAACTTAACTAGGTACCTGGTATTGAGGGTTTAATGGTTTATTGTAGGCTATTCTGAATAAATTAGAAAATAGACGTAAAATTGTAATTTCTGAATATTTCTTCCGTCTTTCTTAAAAGTTGTAAGAGTAACGTTGAGCTAGTTAGAGTGAAGATATTGTGTCTGTGATTTTGACTGTGTAATACGATAGTATACAGTAAAAAGTAATGCCGAAAACTCGCGAATTGACGGAGATAGAGCGAGGACAAATTGTGGTGTTAGAAAAGCAAGGGTTGTCGGTGTCTGCTATTGCCCGACAAGTGAAATGTGCGCGATCGACAGTTAGAATGACGATAAAACGATACAAAGAGAGTGAAACTAGCAGAGATGAGCGAGTCTTAGAGCGGATGTCTGCGAGACCGGAAAAAAGGATCTAAGCAGCTTTCTAGTGAGCTTTTCCGGCTACATAATGTTGCTATTTCTCCTCGCACGGTTAGAAGACGCCTTTGTGAATTAAATTTAGGTGGATACAAAGCTCGGCATAAACCACGGTTGTCTCCGCAACAAAAGAAAAAGAGACTGCTGTGGGCTAAAAGTCACCGCGACTGGACCATTGACAATTGGGCCAATGTTATGTGGACGGATGAGTCAAATATTGAGATAAGTAATACATAATTATTGTATTTGCGGTATTCTGTATTCAATTCCTGGTATCTATAGTGTTTTTATTCTTTTTAATGGGTTCCAAAATGTAACAGTATTCATGTTTTTGTTAGTAGCTTTGTGGTAAACCTGGGCCTCAATACGTGCGACGCAGGCGAGGAGAGGCCTTCCATCCAGACTGTATCATCCCGACTGTCAAGTTTGGGGGTGGTAGCATAATGGTTTGGGGTTCCATGAGTGCAACAGGCGTCGGAGAACTGTTCGTCTTCGAGGGCCGAATGAACAGTCGGACGTACATCGACATGTTGGAAGAAGTTCTGGAACCGTGTGCGTTAAAATTATTCGATAATGATGAGCCAGAGTATTACTTCCAATAAGACTGCACTGTGCCATAAATCTCGCGAAGTAATGCGCTGGTTCGAGGAAAATAACGTGCGGGTTCTGGAATGGCCGGCGCAATCCCCGGACTTATCGCCAATTGAGCATTTATGGTACATTTTAAAGCGAAATGTAGCTAAATACTCATGTACCACAAAGCAATGCTTAAAAACAAAAACATTCGAAGAGTGGAATAAAATCACCCCCGAACAGTGCTACAACTTAGTGCGCAGTATGCCCCGACGAATTCGTGCGGTGATAAAAGCTCAGGGAGGAGCTACCAAATATTAAGCAATATCTGTATATATCTGTATACACTCACAATGAAACATTTTCATCGATCAATTTTCTTTTCTTTCTTATATATTCGTCGGAATAAAAAACAAAAAAGGGTGGCGAATACATATGGCCACAGCTGTATAACGACCCAAACCTCGAGCACATCAAAGAAGGGTTAATGGCCATCGAAACACCCTCGTAGAGGACGCCACTGATGCATATAACAAGACGAACGGAAATGGAAAACTATTTTTAATATATACACATAATTTATACATGCACCTGGTTCTTGTTTATTTCTTTCTTTCCCTTTTTCTCTCTAGAAAGCGCAAGGAGGTTTATTTACCCTCAAAGACTGCAATATAGACACGACTCCGTGTCGGTGGCACGTTTCTGCTTTCACTTCGATGGAAAGGGAAGGAAAAAAAGAGGAAGGGGACGAAATTGCCGCGATGGAAAGTGGAGCACGTCGTCCATTAATTTAATGAAATTTTAAAACGCGACGTGGTCGATATTAAAAATAAAAATTTATTACGTCAAGGTACGTATTTTATGGCAAAATAACTAACCAAAATAAAGAAACATTAGCAATCTGAAAATTCAGATTTGAATGAAAAAGGCGTATTTTTTAAGGTTCGCCCAATTTAGAATTCCAAACCCCTCCGAATATTTGTTTTCTTTAGTATCTCCGAAGCTACAGTGGATATTAAAATTCTCTCGAGAATATTTACTATTTTCGGAACGATATGAAGGATTTCGCGCAAATTTTAACGGCATGAATTAAATTTGAACCGACCACAGAGTTTTGTATCAAAACAAAGACGAACTCATTAAAATTCTTTTAGAATAATCAGGTTTTTCGTATTCTATATTTTCTTTTTTATTAAATAAATGGAATAATTGTGTTAAATTATTTTTCACATCAGAATTCCAAAAAATTGCTGTAGAATAAGTGACGCAGTATTTAAAAGATGCTGTAATCTCAAAGTCCACATTTTATTAATTAGTAAATTCCGAGAAAATTCATTGATTTCTGAAAGATTTGAAAATATTTGTTTGGTACGATTAAAGATTCACACATCGCAAAAAGGTTTGGCTGAAGTTTTTGGTACCTTTCGAAATATGCCATTAATCTGCTTTTAAAAATTCTCTAAAGTAGAATTTATTTACGAGCAAGCAATAAGAGTTGTCAAATTTAAGAGCTTATCTATAAGAATATACGTCATGTATTAGCGAAATGTAATAAATCAACAAATATTAACATAAGCGATTAATGGGGTTATGAGAACAACGTGGAGGGGTGAAGCACGCGACACGGAGAATCGAGTACCCGTATTAAAACACACTTGTTCAGTATTATTCGACTGGTCGTTGTGAGTGCCTGTCAGTACACACATACTTAGAAAATTTCGCATATAGGTACATTTAGGAAAGAGTGTATTTCGAATAATCTAGAAAACGTAATAGCGAGTATGCCAGATTTAGAATACGATGCCGATAGAATTAAATGTGCAAAGTGCGACAACTATTTGACGTGTACCAGTAGGTGGAAGCCTGAACGCCACCTGAAAGGTATAAAACACTATTGGTGTTTGTTTTATTCTATGTAATGTACCGTTTACTTTACTAAACCAACAAGCATTTGTCTCCTTCTGGAGTAAGTCTTATTTTAAGTATTACACATTACAAAGACAGACATCCTTCAGAAACTTTATGCAATCTGTTTGTGACTATATTGAAAGAAGAATTAAAGCAGAATTGAAAGATAAAAAATTGCGGTTATGTGCGGACGAAACAACTGATCGACAAAAACATTCTGTGGTGAATATGATGGTACGTACAATGGAAGAGCTATCCCCTATCTTACTTGCTTCCAAAAGAGTTGCACAATGTATTAGCGATGAGATTTTAAAAGTGGTGTTGATGGCATTGAACAAACAAAGTTCTCACAATCCAACTTTTAATGTTTGCCGCTAACATGCTTTCCTTAAGCCGATCTCGATAAAGAAGAGAGTGGCAATCTGTTACATGTAACATGTAAAATTCATCCTTTAAACCTTGTGCGCAATTGATCCTTGCTTTTATAACTCATACGAAGGCAGTATTTTTAAAATCCCCAAAACGTACAAATAGATATCACGAGCTGTGTCCCAAAGTGCCTGCACCACCGCAGCCGATTACTACGCAACGGGGAATGTAGTTAAGGCTGCGTTTTACTACTGCGAACATTTTGATGATGTAAACAAGGTAGTTTTACAATTCGAGCCGAGACACGCCAAAACTATCAAGAAAAGCCAGAAAATGTTCCACGGTAGTTAGGTAAAATGTGATTTAAAAAATATTCACAAGAACTACTATGGACTAGCGTAGGGAATTGAAAAATTATAAAATGTGGTTCGTCTAAAGATCCATTAAGTTGTCACAAGGATTACTTTAAATTTGCAAATATAACCACTCGATGTGGAGCAATCGTTTTCATGATTAAAAAATATTTATTCCGCACGCCGTAGTCATTTGCCTGAAACAAGTGTGGAAACATATTTAATGATTCTAATATTTAATAGATGCCACCCAGTTTGTGATTTCGTGCAAATTTCTTAAAGCAGTGTTTCAGTACGTTCTATAATATATTTTTTATCATTATTTTACGTGTAAACATTCCTGCGTCCGCATCGCCTATCCTCACTCATGAGGGTCGCGATCATAAATGATGCGAACCATGATACCGCCGCTCGGCCCCTCCACATTGTTCTCCGCACTGCACTGTAACTTGCCCCACCTTGTCAAGACAATTCCGAACGTTTAAACTTAGTAAGTGTCCATTCGTTGTCTGTTTCTAGAAAAATTTCCTTACTCAAACTGGGACATAAATGTTTGCATAACATAATAGATTGGCCCGATCTGCTTTCTCAATTCTATTTTTATATACCTGGAGTGCATACCCGTAATGTGGATCTCTTCGCTCTAGCTTTTCACAGAAACTCTTATGAGTTCAACTCTCTTTCTAATAGCAAAGACATTTTTGAATTATCTTATAATCAGTATATTACCCAAATCGAGCTGCTGAGTTCTAGCTAATTTAAATTTTCTTTTATTTTAAATTACTTTAGTAATTCCATTGCGACCTTTGGGGTGGTTGTTTCGTTGATAAAAAATTAAATAAATAAACATTATTTAAAATACTTCTTAGCAAAATATTGTGAATTTATGTCAATTTTTTGGACACCGTAGAAAATTTCACATTTGCATTCCGTCAATCCTGTATATGCAATATAATAAATGGTAACTTTCATGCCTAAGTTCAAAAGATAAATAAAACACTTACCATTATTTCATAATTTGAAGAAGACGAGCCGATTGTCCGAATTGCTTGCAATCCCGCGATTAACACTCATTTCACATCGCCGAAAATTCGTCTAGTTTATGAAATATCCGAAAACACGCGAAGAAAATAACGCGAAAATGTCCGGAAAATTCTTTGCAAATTCTGAACAAAATTACTTACACACGGGCCGTGCAAAGGGGCACACCTCCCCGGCTAACGTAAAACCACGGACTGCAGCACCGTATCGAGAATGCCTGTAGATTTTGCGTCACGCACGCCTCGAATTTGGCAGCTCTAAACGCACCAGAACCCATGCCGTTACCTACAACCATGCTTATCGGCCACCTTTCTTTCGCCAGCAACATGTTACCACTTGGAAAAAGAAACGCGGAAAATCGAAATTGCAAAAGGTCAAATGGTCACTTTTCCCACGAAAGAAAAAAAAACTAATTTTAACTTATCCTTATCGTAAGATGCTTCTCAAAATCATATCTTAATCCTCTTATGGGGCATCGTTACGCGATAATCGCCTCAAAAAAGCGTGCGATACTCGCGAGGTCTGCGTGCTCTCTTTTTGAAGTCTGTATTTTGCGGGGGTAACGAGCGTTCCGGGTCGCGCAAGCGTTCCACGTTGCCGGCCGGCTGATTTCCCTCGACTAACCCCGGAATCGGGTGAATTACATCTTCTTGGAGGTGATCGCACCGGTTCGGCACCCTCCGAGAGCCCGGAGCCGATTTCACGGGTCCGAAACGTGGACTTTTCGAAAAGGGGCGGAGAATTTTTAAAAATATTGCGCTTATATATGCTGTTCGTACTATTTAATGAAGATCTAGCAACGAAACAAGCGCAAATTTAGGTTTTTCTCTACACTCCATACTTTCCTTGACCAAAAATGTCACTAGATTATTAAAATCAAACGAACATAGCTTCTTCTTTTCCAGTAAATCAAAATAAACCAAGAGAACAACGATTTTTGGACTCCAAATGATCAGACTGGAAATAACCCTACCCCGCTCAAATATATTACCTTAACAAAGCAAATTACAACCAATGCCAAGGAACGGTTTCCAAAAGTCTCAAAAAGGAATTACAAGAAGCTTTAAGCCTATCAATAGAAAAGATTAACACCAATTTAATATTTTTCCCTGTTATAACTTGACTAAATAAATTGTACCACAAAAATTGAAATAATAATACATGTCCTTACTTCTAAAAAATTACTATCTTGAACTGCTCAATAAGCAAAGACAATTTAGTACAAATATTATTTTATTCCACCCATAAAATCCATTAGAACGCATACATAACAAGCAAACACTTTACACTAACACCAAATAGGTAGATATCAATTTAGACAAGTCTTTTCCCTCCATAATGCTTCCGATTCTTAATAAAGGTACAACTTAGAAAAATTAAATTACCTCTATGATCAACGCCGATATAGATTTAAAATAAAAGACGTACGATATGTGTAATATAAACTAAATGAAAATCAGTGTATTACATACATAAAATACTTTATTTATAAGACATTATTTGTAAATAAATTATTGAATTTCTTAACTTAATCCGTATTATTGCCGATAGATGTCGCGAGAAAACTTGCAACGCGTTCACCCAATGCTATAGAAGAAACAAGTTCGTTATAATACCAAATTTATAGGAAATAAGCAACCTTTTAGATCTGTAGTTTATTCACACTCGTACTGAAGAAACTAACAAAATAGTTCGTAAGAGGTTCTAAATTTTTTCTTCCAATATTTATTCCGGCTGAACGTGTGTTTTCATTCTCTCTGACGTATCCCATCAAGCCCCGGAAAGTCAATACTAGACAAAATTTACCAATAGATGGCGCCCTCTACAATTGGGCTGAGCGTAATGACGCAGCGCTTGTACCTTTATTACGATAGACGGCATACATAACATACATAAACTTTAATTTAGAGTGTACTTTTGTGTTTTGATTTTATATATTCTTGTGTTGTACATTGTCAGTGAAGTAGAAAAAGCAACGCAGAGAAATTAGTCGAATAATTATAGTACATTTCTCTAGGGCACGTATGGGCAACCTTTGACATGTGGACCAAACTTTAGTGTGCAAATACGTTCGCGGGCCGCGTTTAAAAGTAGTGTTTTAAAGTAGCGTTCATAATTTTTAGCGATAGATATCAGACATGAAATAATATGATAATGTTATTATAATGCAATTTATTAAAATAAGAAAATGAAATGAAAAAAATAGGTACATTATAATTAAATCGTGAATTTTTTTAATTGGGTTTTTGAAAATGTCTCGCGGACCGGATTAAATCTTACAGCGAGCCGGATCCGGACCGCAGGCCGGTGGTTGCCCACATATGCTCTAAGATGACAACACATTAAATTCATTTATATGCTGTTAAGAATTTTTTGGATCATATTTCTGCATGGTATCGTATAAACTGAATTTCAAAATAAGTAAATGTGTGTATGATTTGTAGATACAAAATTCGGATGGGGAATGATCTTCGAAACCAAATGTGGCTGTAATAACTTTAGGTTGAGGAAATAATTAAGTTTTCCTATCAAAAATTATACAATAGTGTATGTATCTGTAGGGCTTAGTTTTTGCCAATTTGTAAATATGTTAAAAGACTATTCGCATGCTTGCAATCCATTAACATAATAGGTTGTTACAATTTCCCACTTAAATCAGTAGGAAAGTAATATTTAAAAAAATTTAAGTTTTGCAGAAGTTGCCTCTGTTGTTTATCATTCAATTGAGTACAATATTACCATATATACTACCATTACAAATTTTACCGTTAAAATTAATATTATACAATATATACATATAGTCTCTGCGCCTTAGCTTTTATAGTATTATTTTATGTTAGTGTGACTACAATATAAATTTTGCATAGTTATAATTTATACATATCCATGGTATATCAAAGTATATATGAATACCAAATTTTCAACTTCTTTTAAGAAATAAGATGGCTCTCCTACCATACTGACTTATTTCTGAATAAGAAGTTTAGATAATTGTTATTCTGTATACATACATTTTAATAAAAAAATACAATTCCTAATTCTATACAGGAGTATAATTTATAAGTTTACATATGAACCATTTATTAATTATCTACTTAATAAAAAATAATAAAAAAATAAATTCAGAGAGAGACAATTGAGATAGGACAATCACCGGCTACTAACCGGTACAAACAAATACTCTAACCTGACATATGTCCAATTCAGTTAATATATTTCTGTCCAGCTTTTTGGTATTTTCTGTATCTGTTCCAAAATATATAAAAGTATATAAATTCCGAATATAAGAAAATGTAAATTGCCAATTATACCAGGCAAACATAGTTTACTTTTTAAAAACTAGTGGTAATAATTAATTATTTCTGTCAACATCTTCAGGTGAAAAGTGTTTTCCATAAACTCCATAATTGTTACATATATCTTCATACGTAACGTAATCCATTATCAATCCAATGCTACCATGCAATTGTAGCCATGTTTTAAATAGTTCTATAGTTTTGGTGGGATTTGAAAACTTATGGTAGTACAGCACAATAGACTTCCACTATACTTACACCTATAAATAATCAATGAAATAAATAATTAATATTTGTTTATTAAAACTTCTGTAAAAAAAACTAGTATGTTCTTAGAAACTATATACAAAATTTAACTTCGCCGTCCTCATCGATATATAAAAATAAAGAGCATATAAAGTTAAATAATATCTTTTTTCTGATAATAAGATAAAAAAAGCCCAAACAAAACAGTTATATATTACAATAGTACAATTTCGCGCTGAAATGCGCGCATTCTTTTAGGTTGATGAAATTCTTTAAATTATCCCTCTACTGCCATCTATTATCACAGAAGAAACTAAGAAATAATGGCACAACATCGAATAATGGGATTATCATCGTTGTACTGTACTTCTATCGTTTGTTGAGTAGGTGAGATTCATTTTTAGCGTTAATTTTACAAAAAAAAATGTCTGTACCAAGAGCATTGCCGCAAAGCAAAGAAGCACTACTAAAATCCTATAGGACACGCTTAAAAGACGATGTAAAGAGTATGATTGAGAATTTCGAAGGTATAAAATTGATGTTCCGATAGGTTATGTTTATGTTTAAAATCCAAGCAAATATCAGATCTGAATTCTATTAATCACAGAAACGATTAAACTCGCCAAAGGCGAACACGATACCCAACTATCCCGAATGACCCAGTGCGAGCAGGATACCTACGAAATGCACGTTAGGGCTGCGAATATGGTGCGAGCTGGGGAATCTCTGATGAAACTAGTCTCCGATATCAAACAGTACTTGATATTAAACGATTTTCCATCGGTTAACGAAGCGATAGCGCAAAATTCAAAATTATTTAGGTAATTCGATGCCATATAGTTTAATAATATAAAAAATTGGATATTGTTTCTAGGACCAAACAAGCTGAATGCGATCAAAAATTAATGTCACTGAGGGACGATATAGCTGCAGATTTGCATGATTTAGAAGAAGAATATTATAATAGCATAAATAAGTGAGTAAGGTTTATTTATTGAATTGGTTGAACATGTATGATATGTAAAGCAATATTTGTACGAGAGAAAAAACTTGAAATATAGATTTTCTTGTCATTTGCATTTCTGGATCGAAAAAACAATTGAATTGTATATTTTTAATACATTTGTTTGAACATTAGTTCTTAAAAAAAGGGTTGGCAGATCAACTAAAACCACTTACAATATACTTATATCAGTCATCGTTAAACAAAAGCACTTTCAATTAATGAAGCCAGCATGATTCAGCAGACACAACGAAGGACAAGAACATACATATATGGGTGTCCATGAAATTATATAAGAAAGTATGAAAAATAGAAAAATTAATTTTATTAGACCTAATTCCAAAATATTTTGTGAGAATTCCTTTGCAGACACGAGAAAAAAATTACCAGCAACAGTTAAGTTCTAAATCGCATTCTAACAACCGTGACAAAATGTAAACAAAATTTGTGACTGTAGACTGTGTCACCTACGCTTTGGAGTAATTATCAAATTAAATTTTATCAAGATTTTATATAAATCACATTTGAACAGAATGTATACGAAACAATACATGTACATATAAATATCAAAATGATTGATTAGGCATTATAAATTTATATTGTTCTTATTCAGAAAATGAAGATCGGTTTGTACATTCTCAATGAAGCCATTAGGTGAGCCATGTTATAGAGCAATGAATATTCTGCTGTTAGTAGTTACAAAATTAGTTCATCTAACGACCTTTCTATGTTCGGACATCCAAAAAAGTTGTGGTTGATATCCCACTTCATTTGGCATACACTAAGGGAAAAGTTCAAGACTTCACTTCTACAGCATTCCAATCCAACAACGGTCCAATCAGATTCTATAAAATATGACAAAGAACTTTCTAGAGTACCATGGTAGGTCAATGTCCCAAGGTAATTAACTTCGTTTTGAATGAAAAGATGCACGTTTCCTTTATATTTTGCTGAATTTTCCCACCATGATTATGATTATCTGAATTATTTATTCTCTAGCGATATTTTTCTCAAAGATACAACTGCGGCTACCAATTTTGTCATAAAACGGTTGCTGAAATGTTTAGATTCCAACCACATTGTAATATGGAATACCTACCGACTTGAAGCTTCTCAGCCACATCTGCCTCTATACTATATTTGGTCTTATTAAATGAACATTAAATTTGACCTTATATGCCACATGGCACTTGTGCAAATATGAGAGTTCCAGTACCCTTACAATACGTGAAAGCATCGATGAGGATTTCATTGCACTAGAGACAATTCTAATCGACCAAGCGCATATTGTCTTCAACTTTCCAATCCACTCCTTAGATATAGGGGAACACGAGTATTCCATAGTCATAACAGTCATCGGGTTCCGCCGTGTCAGTAGGTTTTTTGTCCTTGACATTTCGCAAACAACTGTGGTTCGCATTTTCAAAGGTACTGGCTTCATGCTAGGTCTATTGATTTTGAATGAGGGTCAGAGAGATACCCCATTTCCTCTTCATCTTGTTTTTATTTGTGGGTCCACTATGCGTGTATATTTCCTACGTTTTCTTTCTTTTTGTCTTGTGTAATGTAATGCCTTTTTCCTCAGCTCTTCGTTTCATTTGTACAACTCCTCTCCTTATTCATCGTGTTGGTTGTATTATTCTTCTGACTGTTCAGTGTTTTCCGGTATTTCGTAGTCCGTTCCTTCCTGCATGTCCTCGATGTCTGAGTCGTCCATTGCCAGTGCTTCATAGTTATTATGGGTTGGATTGCGATTCTTTCTATTTACTGTCTACACGCCTCTTCTTATGCCTTTTTGTCTATTCCATGTATTCCTCAGTTTTCGGTTCACTCAGTTCACATTTTTCTCCGTTGGTATATTTCCTCATGGATGAGTTCCCGTAAGGATAGTTTATCCAAATTGTTAGCGAATGTCTCTTCCATATCAGTATGAGAATTCCCTTCTGTGGTCAAATTGCGGTTTATTTTTGTTCCTGATGTAAATCAGAACAAAGGTCTTACCTTTACAAATCTTTTCAGACTGCAAAGGTATTAGTAACGATGTTGAATTGTGATGCTTACGCTTCAACTGCTCGATCCATAGATAAATAAGATTAGAACGGCATTTCAATGTAAATAAAATCGATTACTTATAAACCTTTAGTTTACCGTAGATTACAATGAGGGCGCGCATAAACGAAATTGTTCAAATTACTCCAACAGATGGCTCTGAAAATTAGGGGGTAATTTAAATATCGTTTAGTTGCATATGCATATTTTAGTCCAAGCTAGATTTATATATAAACATCTATTGCTGTTTCAACCATTACTCTTCGCTGAAATTGACTGAAACAGCAATGTACGCTTATACATTACATCAGCCTGATGGATCAGTACGTTTTCAGATATTCACATTTTAATGAAACCAATAGCATTTAATCCTCAATCTGGGCTTCAAGTTAATTTGGAAGAACTTCTAATATTTAACATTTCAATACAGGGAAGAAATGCGACAACGTGTGCTACTACATGACACTACATTTACAACAAAAAAAGTTTGATCAGTATAATGGTTTTATTGATAAAAAAATGTACAAAAAGTATAATTTGAAGATTATATGGCGATAGAAATACAATATTTTACTTGCGCTTTCTGCTTTTCAGATACTTTTTCAGACAATAATTTTAAAAATTATTCATATTATAAATTTCCGCTCCACTATCTCTACCATCTAAATATCTAGATGCGCCTTTGAAGTAGTTAAAAATGAGTAAGCGTAATTTTTTTTTATAATTTCCTCTGCAACTTCTGCGCCATGTACTTCACAATTTATGAAATAATTTAATTTCACTCCAATACTATTCAAAGTCTAATAAATAGTTTCACACAATCACCTAAAACCAGAGACACACCACAATAACCACCTTGTAAAACAAAAATGGAGAATATACGATAATGTTCGCAAAAGCGTGGAGCGTTGTTAAACCAAATGCGTGGCAAACAGAATGCAATTAACCAATGATGAGGTTCCATTTACCGAGATGCGTCGATCGCGTACGGTTTTACACGAATCAGTCAGATATTAGCGCTATTCGTGTAAAATATGTTGAACTAACCGTAGAAACAAACTCCTTCAAACTGTAAATTTCGTGTTCTCATATAACATCGCACCCCATGTCTCGATCGACTCTGACCAATTTTTCTCTATAGTAAAGTCAGAGTATCCCCGAAAATGACCTATTATTAAGTAACGACAGTGCCAAAGTCGCAGATGTCGAAGTTGGCTCTCCAGAGAAAAACTTGTTACTTCTAGTAATAAATATAGTTATTGATATTCTTCAAAGTTATTTCAATTAAAAAATGTCCCAGCTCGTATATTTATAATAATTTAGAGTTTCGGATAAACTGGTGGAAGTCGAAGCCCGGGAAATCTAAAATACGAGTGAGTGTAAGTACTATTATATATTTTTTTGAACACTTCTATAATCGACTTCTGTAATTTATAATCAAGCGTATACATCTAATTTTCTCTAAATGTTATTGTAGTTCCTAAAATAAAATCACAGTTGTATTATTTACCTTACAAACCCTTTTTTCAAGTATGTTGCTTATAAATTAACAGAATAAATTATAATTATAATATTGTCGCTTGAATTTCCTTCCATTCCATTATTTTCAATATGGCGTCTAACTAATTTCACTTAATTTTGAAGGTCAAAAAATAATACCACAGAAACATCAAAGAAGCCGACAAATTTGTCCCTTCTGTTATTCTGCGCTTAAACAACAACTACTGACGTCTGAAATTGTGACAGTTGCCATAAAAAAAGTTGCCCTTGCCTACCAATGAATCCTTTCATGCGCCATCTCTTGCCGATTCCGAAAGCATTTCAGGTCGCCCTCGTATATCAAGACATATGGTATGAGTGCTGATGATGCTTCGATAACTTGACAGAAAATGTAATCGAAAAATCGGAGACGAGGTAATAAATATAGGAGACACAACTTACAGTAAACTACAATAATGAAAAATTCGCGTTAAATTTTTAGGGTTACGGCTAGATAACAGATTAAATTTGAAGGACAATATGAATTAACTTACCATGTAAATCGCTGCAACGACATAAGCTTATAGGATGATTTCCTAGGAGGTTCGGCAGGAAGCAGCTTACGTCGCAGCGTACGTCTGCTGCTGGTTATAATATGGCATCATCTTTTGGGGAAATCCTGTAGTTTCCAAAAAGTATAGTATACTTTCCTTCGCAAATTTGTACGTTTATAAGAACGGAGCTTGGCTAAGTAGCATTACACTAAGTTGTTGAGATAAGGCTGGGCGAATTGTAATTCCCAAGCATATAACAAAGTTAGTTAGGGTATTCCTCAAATCACTTATTCTCATTTGCTTAAGAGTATAGTGATTCAAATTTTACTAATTCATATCCTTACGACGGAGAAATATAAAAATATTTATAGAAAAACTTTCAAGTTAAGTTTAAAATGAAGGTTAACAAGGTGACCATTTTATGAGATTGGTGAATCCTCTGATACTGATTCGCCGTAATTTGTCTCTCCAAAGGAGGTATAATAAAACAATAGCTATAATAATTAATTTATTTACGAATTTTCTTATAAATCTCGCGGACAGTATCATAATTATTTTCTCTTGCGAATTCCTACACTAAAATTGCTTTTCTTCAATAATGTCTTTAACTCTATTCCTTTTCTCGAATGTGCAGTATGCAGAAAGATTTAGTTCACCATAACGCTGTGCTAGCTTCATGCAGGTCTTGAAAACATCTTCAGATGTATTGATGTTTTTATTTGCTCCACGCCACAGTAACATACTTACCATATATAGATCTTCAATTAGGGCGGCAATATACAAGGCTGTAAGGCCAGAATCGTTTGCTCCGAAATCAACATCGGCACCGTAGTCTAATAACATCGCAACAACGTATCTATACCTTTTACCAACCGCGATCATCAGGGGTGTGAATCCATCTGGATCTGGCTTATTGACCGCATATCCGCGCTTCAATAACATTTCAATGATCTCAGTATTTCCTTCATGTATTGCAATACAGAGGAGATTGACGCTAATTTCACTCGGTCCGTTCAAGCTAATATCTTCAAATAAACAGCTGATAATTCTACTGTCACTTAATTTAAAGAGAGTTCGGAATAGCTGAAACCGATTTTCATAATATCGATATAAAATCCTGAGACTATTTAAATTTTTATTATAGTTCCCATTGCTGCGAATCCTTCCAATCAGCTTTACAATTTTATGGTTGGTGACGTGGTTAATGAAACTATCAACTACGTCTCCGTCACTGGGTTCGTTAATAAGAGAAAGGATTGCAAGCGAAAGCTTGTCGTTACTGTGGGCTTGGACATAGCATTTCATCAAATTACAATATTTTTGGTCGAGAGTACGAAGTTCATCCTCCAAATTAATACCAGTCCAATTTTCCGTAACCCTTTCGATGATACTCGTGGCCGTATGAGACCGGCTGAAGTCGTTTGCTGCGAT
Organism: Trypoxylus dichotomus; assembly: GCA_023509865.1. NCBI lineage: Eukaryota > Metazoa > Arthropoda > Insecta > Coleoptera > Scarabaeidae > Trypoxylus > Trypoxylus dichotomus. The sequence continues at coordinate 30,793,558 of CM042081.1, forward strand.
TGGACGGTTTTTCAGCAACCACACGACGATTTCAACATTTCCCGTTCTCTTAGCATTACGGAATATATCCTCGGCGGTTATTATAATATTCGAATCAGCACCACGCTCCAGTAGCAATTCGATCATCGCTACGTCTCTCTTAAATGCGGCAGCGTAGAGCGCTGTAATACCGCATTCATTTTTTAAGTTCACGTTCGCGTTGTTTTTCAATAATACTTTAGCAAGCTGCGTGCTTTCCGTTTCGACGACGGCCATTAGAGGTGAAATACCACATCCATCAAAGCAATTCACATCAGCTCCTTTCTCCAGCAAGATTTGAACGATATCTGCACGTTTTGTTTTTACTGCCATACAGAGAGGCGTTACTCCATCTTCGCCTTGCATATTAACATCCGCATCAAAATTCAGCAGCATTTGAACGATATCATCGTCTTCTCTCTGCACTGCGTGAATCAATAGCGTCCAACCGGATGAATCCACGTGATTTACGCGAGCTCCATTTTGCAAAAGCAATTCTCTAATTTCTAAATTCTTTCTTTCTATTGCCATACATAAAGGTGTTTCGCCAAATTCATTTTCAAAATTCACATCGGCATTATAGTTCAGCAACAGTTGAAGAATGTCCTTACTGCGCTTCAGCTTAATACCATTCATCAGAGGCGTCCAACCATAATTGTCCACATGATTTGAGTCAGCTCCATTTCGCAATAGTAATTCGACGATAGCACTTGTTGATCTTTCCATGGCGCTTAACAGAGGCGTTAGATAACCAGAACTAATATTGACATCGGCTTTATGGTTTAATGACATCTGGACGATATCCTCATCCATCGTTTCAATTGCTAACTCGAGAACTGAGTTTGGGTCTGCCCCATGTTGTAATAATAATTCAATAATCTCCGTCTCTTGATATCGTACCGCCTTATACAAGGTCCGCTCTAGAAAGTCCACGTCAGAATTATATGTTAACAGTACTTTAGCTGCATCCTTATTTTCGCATTCTATAGCTAATTCAAGAGGGGTATAAGCCACCGTCCTTACCAGCGGAGAATCATATGCTTTACCATTTACATATTCTAACAACTTTTTTGTGATATTCACGTCGTTAGTCGCTATGCTCATGTGGATTATTGTAGTATCATAACGCAGACCTGCGTAAAGATTTGAAATTCCGTAATTTTCTAGTAATAAACCGATGATTTCTTTATTTTGCGCCGCCATGACACTGTAGTGTAATGGTGTACAATTAAATTTATCAGTTTTATTGAAATTTATTCCACTACCGATATGCATCTTTATAGCTTGCATGTCACCATAAATGCACACCAGATGAGTACCGTCAAGCTTTTCTTCCGCCAATTCAATATCTAAATGTTTCCGTGATATACTCGTTGGTGAATGTAAACACATATCGCGCAATTCTAGAAAAGCTTTGTGCTTGCTATACTTCCAGGATAACAGTGCACGAATCAGGCTTATCGAAGAGTGAGAAACAGCACTGCAGTAACAGCCGAAGAAACCTTCCCGTTGAAGTAGACCGCTTAGTGAGTTAACATGGGTTGCACAGTAATTTAGATAAACTTGCGAAATGAGAAAGCATTTATAATAAAATAATTTCTCGCCTCGGTTGCATTTTTCGAAATAATCGATCCAGGTCCACTTCATTATCTTATCGCACATATAGATGTCGTATCCTTCCCTCCGCATACGCTGAATAAGACCATTTAAGATGTAACTTTTACGATATTGCAACAAAAATACCGCTAAGTGAAGAACGCCGCGTCCTAGACCATCCATTTCTAGCAGACAGCGCTTGTTCTCTCTACACAAACGTAATATGTTGTTATAATCTTCATCTAAAACAGCTTTATGTAATGGTAACGTTTCGGAGTACATATCTAATATACGTTCTTGCCTGGTGTTTAGAATTATTTCGTAGATATATTTCGCATCGTTCCGGCCAACATTTTCAATCAGCCATTTCGCAATAAAAAATTCTACGAAGGTATGGTGGACGAAAACTGGAATTTCGTTGTCGTAACGAACAATTAAACCTAGCCTTATAAAATTCGAGCGGTTTGAGTGCGTCTCTTCAAAATTCTTTGTCACTTCATTACTACCAAACATAACTTTCAGAGCCAACTCTTCATGCTTTGTCAGGATAAAACGTTTGTCGTTTTCGTCTGGAACGTTCGGTTCCATACGTCGACAATAATCTTCCATTTTTAATTTTACTACTGTTTCATAAAGGTTCCACGCGATTACAACTTCAAGATTCGTTTCGTTTTCTGAGATGTATTTTAACATATTTAGGTACAGAGGGTTGGTTAGAAATTCTGACGGTACGTGACTTAAATGACTAACATCTAAATTCCAATAATCAATAATGCATTGTTTCTGGCATTGTTGGTTAAACCCTTCTACTTTGAACGTTTTAGCGTCAACCTTACCAATTAATAAATCTGCAGCTGTCAATCGTGAGGCGATGATTATTTTTTGCAAACTAACTTTCTGGAGATTTTGTATAAGTTCCTCTACCTGCTCCTTGCATGTAGCCACAACTTCATCGAACGCGTCAACTATTAATACTAGTCGATCGGTGTAATCATATAGACCATGGAGAAAGTAATTGTAAGGTAAATTGCGACACTTATCGCGCGAGAAACGTAAAAGGTCTCGGAAAGATTTTAGTTTACCCTTACGCAAATCGGCTTGGTGACGGGCCAAGTCAATAAACAGAATGTAGTACTTCGAATCGTAAGAGTGAAATAAAGAACGTAAGAGTGTAGTTTTACCTATTCCCGGTTCTCCCGTTATTATAATAATTTTACCATTACTTTCTTTAACCACATCTTTTTCTGGTAACAGCTTTTCGCTATACTTTGTAGTAAACTGATTAGAGCTACCTTCTCTTAAATAACGGGGTAAATATTTGCAATGAACATAAAACGGAACTTCACCAATAATCGGCACGGGGCCATTATTCTCCCTATTGTAAACACTCTCTCCGTGGAGGTCAATAAAGAAACCCTCTAATCCACGATTTCCTTTCTCATCTTGAGCGATATTTGGATCAAGTATCCTTGGTAATTGTGTTAGTTTGTGATCGACTGTCAAGTGCAGGCGAAAGATTTTGTATCTCCTGAATTTAAGATTTGCTCTAAAATTACAGTAGTATTCATAACTCTTGCCAGGTTCGCAGTATATTACGATATTATCTCCATTCGGTCGATATTCATCATTGTCATACCGTCGAAAGTTTGCAGTTTCAATTATAAACAGCATATAATCGCTACCATCTAAACATTCGTGCTTTAAATATGCATTCCTTGGTTTTATTAACTTTATAATATCCAAGCATGTTATAGTCACCATTAATTTTCTCTCTCCATTGGTAATCGCATATAAGGAAACCGGTTTTCTACCCTGGAGTGAAACTGGAATTGCCTTCATCATTTTATCGGCTTCCACGTCATCCAAATGTCTAAACACGCTCATCTTGTAGCTTTTAATTTCGTTGCATCTCCTGTCAACGTTCGAATCGATTATAACATAACGCTTTTTTAAATGAGAAAATTCTTGTAGAGGTGAGAGTGAAGTGTCGACTTTTAAGAGCAGAGGCGTTTTCCCGTCTACCCACGCCTGTACTATCAAATCCCTCAAAGTCTCTGCCTTGAGAGATTTTGATTTAAGCCTATCTTTAAGATCGTGATTTAATTTTCCTGTGTTATCGACACAGCGATTCCATTCGTCAATGCTGATTACGTCGGGAATGTTTTGTAGAATGCATCCATATAAATACTGCTCAATATTCGTTTCGTTATGCACAATAGTGACATCTTGCTCTAAAGTTAACCGATTCCATTCGTCTACTGCTTCGTGCTGGAACGCGATTGCTTTTGTAGGTGTAACTATGTAATCAGAAAGACGTATTTTTAACAACTCATGTTCAAATGTCACCTTATCTAGGCCATTCCTACTCTTAGTAAAATAGTTGTCCAGATACAGAAGTATCAACCATGGACTGTCAATGTTCCAAATGCCTTTGATCATATGAATAATCCTCTGAGTATTGGGCTGATTTAAGAATAAATGAAAATTCTCAAGAAAGTTTTGGTGATCCATCGCTTTTGGATCCTCAGAAAATAGTTCGTGGGACACGTCCTTGTTAAAAATAGCTTCGAGCATACTATACGTCCTATTGCGCGACCTAAGTTTCAGATCGATAGTACCACTATTTGTTGTCATAGAAAATATATTCTTAGTGGGGTTTTTACTGCAGAAGTACAAAAAGACAATACGATCATTTCCAGTATCTTTTCCAAGCTTCAGACCTCCTTGTCTTATAATTTTCTTATATCCATCAACATACTTATTTATATTCAGCTTATCTTTGCCAGATTTCACCTGAATGGCGTATATTTGACTATGTTCTAGTCCTTTAAAGCATACTTCTGCTACTATATCATCAAATGGGTAGGCCTCGTCGAAATTGCAGAAGATGCGATAATTTTCTACATTGTTGGTTTTGGAAAGGCGAGAGGCGATGTAGGCCATTACGCTGACTTCGTATTTGCTGCCTGTATCACATTTGGAGCCGGGAGTTTGTTTCGCCATTGCGCTGCTCCCAGAGAAACCTGCAGGAAGAATTTACTATTACTCGTTTAAAATTGATAATCCAATAAATGCTAAACGAAGGTTCCATACATGGCCTGGCCAATTTAGAGAAAAGGCTTTTGGATAAAAATTGTTTAGGGTTCAAGCCCGCATGGCACAAACTTGACAATAACGAGATGAAACATTGGAAAAATTATGAATAACACCGGCCAACACACATTTTGGTGCCTTGGATTTTTTAAGTGTAATTACGCAACTTTAGGGTGCCTAATCCAAAAATGCCGTCAGATTTGTTCTATCAGATCTACTTTTCGAAATTCACTCTTTCTGCTCTATTTATTTAGGAAAAGTTCGCCAAAATTATAATATAATATAATGATATTCATGTTTAGATATAATGTTTTATTAACATTTTAAATATTAGTATTTGATAACTGTTAACTGAAAGACAAAAAAAAATGTGTAGGAGGTATTTATTTAACAAAAAAGTATGCATATACAACTTTCAATGATCAGTTAAAAATTTCCTTTTATAAGATTTCCTTGCGTGAGCTTTATCGGAACAGTCCCGCTGAAGATTCCAGCAGTAATCGACCATCATATAGGTATTCCATCTTTCTTGATACCTTTCCTCCTGTTCCTCACTAACACCACTGAAGTTTTCTGGAAAACGATCTAAGTGGCTGAGAAGGTAATAAATCTTGATGCTCATGTTATATCCGAGCGTGTGAAAGTTAGAAAGCATCTGTTCTACTAATTCGACGTAATTTGCTGCTTTATGATTCATTGATTCTGTGAACTGCGGGTTATTCAAAAGTTGCCTTATCTGAGGACCATAAAAAATTCCAGCCTTCAGTTTTTCTGTGCTAGGCTTTGGAAAGTTTTGTTTCAAATACTCAAAACACGGTCCATTTCGAAGTAAAGCCTTAACAAATTGCTTCATAAGTCCCAACTTGATTTGCAGTGGTGGAAAGATGATTTTGTTTCTATCAACCAACGGTTCGTTAAGAATGTTTGTGTGCTCCTTGAACTAAAACATTTCTTAAAGGCTAGTTTTTGGTAATCCAGTGCTGGGCCTTAGCTCTGCTGTCCCCAAGGCATAAAAAACAAGGATATTTTGTGTAACCACTTTGTTGCCCGAGGAGATAGTTCACCATTTATAGATCGACACATATCACCCAGTGGTGCAAAAAGACGCTATTCACTTGGCGTGTATTAATTTAACCCCATTTTCTTCAAGAGACCTCTTATATCATTACAAAACACTATGTTGTTTTTTTTTAGAGAAATACGGTAGCAGATCTTTCTCTCTTGGGCGATAAAATGTTACATTACTATCTGGACACAGTAAGTTCTTTTCCTTTAATCTGGAAGCAAGCAATTCGGACGACTCCTTTCAGAGATCATTTAGCTATTGTTGGATGAAGCGTTGGGGATTCGCTGATGGTCTTTCAAAATCACTATCACCTTCACTTTTCTGGAACTGCACCTCATCAGACGATGTATCTGACTCATTCTCCGAAAGCATAGATAAGTTACAGAACGTTGAAGTAGGTATTTCTTCAGAATGAGGAAGAGATCTCCTTGCTGACTCGATGTTAGGGTATACGCATTTATGCCGGTTATTACGATTAAAGCCTTTGATATTGACAGAACAAAAATAGCCAATCATCATGATGGTTTTCAGGGTCCCTTCATACCATAGGTACTCCAAATTTTAAGCTTTTTCTCTTTCCGTTTGTCCACTGTCGCAAATGTTCTACGCATGTTTTGCATACAAAATGTGGTGCCCAAGATTTATCCTGATCTAACTAGACGCCAACATACGCCAAGTATGGCCTTTTTATAAAGGGAGATATGGGTTTTCTACTTTCCTCAAGAATGTTTTCACCATAAATGTAATAAAAAACATCTGGGTGGTTCACACAATTCCGTCTGCTTGCAGAAGCCATTGTTATCATTCGAATTTTTAATATTCACGCAAAAAATTAAAGCAAATATTTAATACACACTGACAGAGTTACCACACGAAAACTCTCTGTACATATATGGTGTTGGATAAATCTTGCAATTATATACATATAATGTCTACGATCAACCTAGGCACACACCCATTAGCTACAGAAAAAATGTAATCAAAGATTTTAACATTCCCTTCCACAAATTCCTTATAATCCTTTAAACAATCTAATTTCCGAATAAATCCGAATAAAATGTAGCGAACATTACGGTAATGGGTGATTCTTTACCTATTGGATTAGCGTATAAGATACCCAACCTTAATTGTTTATAAAAATTGTTACAAACATATTTAGATCTTAAAACTTTCTAATGAGTTCTGTCTGACATTGAGAATAACCCAGTGTAGCGAACTGAGATAGATTTTCTATTGCTAGAATCTATTTCTAACTTCACATTGGTAAATTACATATGGCCAAGCATGAACATAATTACGTATGCATAATACGTAGAAAAAAATAAAGCATATTAGAGCATATTCATGTAAATCATATGCATCATAAAAAATGATTTAGTAAATATAGAAGTGTTGCGTTTGTAACGACGTATCCACTTAAAAAATACGGCTTTAATGATCACTTGTTTACAGAATGTGCTGCAGAAATGAATCTAATTTTATAAGACTGATCTCGTAACCTTTCATAAAATATATTATATTTTTCTTTAACGATATACAAAATATTTGCGATCCCTATATTTTAATTTCAGAAAACTTTTGAAAAAAAATGTCTACTTGCCGTAATAATAAAATTAGTGGTAAGAGTTCCGTATAAGGGGCATCAAGTTGGGGATTTTAATGGATTGTAACGAAAAGTTTACGTTTTACTGTATTTAAATTGGCCCTTCTTTTTTTAGGAGTTTAATTTAAGGTACCTAAAAATCGATTTCAAATGGGCTATTTCTAGGTTATATTTAGTGGTATGTGAGTCATAGTTTACTTAGAATAGATAGTCCTTAAAATCCGGGTTTGCCATTGGCTAATCGGCAAGGCATATTCACACAAGAGAAACGGATGTAATTTTCTACATATAACATTTCTGTCAGTTGATGTCAATTGCCAAATTTACTTATCATTTTGGGAAGGTGGTGAAACTTTATTGAAGCTTGAATACTTGAGTTAACCAAAAAATATGTGACTGATGATCCTATAACATGTTATTGACCAGACTGGTAGTAAATTACAAAACGAACTCTAATATTAACGTGATTTCGTTAGATACATTGAAGTAAGCCCGTCCGTCAATACCAAACATTTGAAATTAATCAAGGGGTTGCGCGAGATAGGGACAATTTTGTCAAAAATTTGATTGGTTGAAAGTCTCACGTGGTATTTTAGTACAACCACGCAATGTTGGGGGGCTGCTCATTTAATTTTGGATGCAGTCGATATATAAAAACTCGTTTTTATCAATAATTCTAGTGCTGTACTGACTTTGCTATATGTTTGTTGCTGCATTTTTATATATGGTTACGTTTTTAAATTTCCGAGTCCAACAAAAGATCCAGAACAATTCATAGATTGGGTTTCGCTCTCCGGGAACAAGTCTTTGTTGCAAATGGAACCAACTAAAGTAGCAAGTCGTAGGTTGTGTTCTGCTCATTTTGAAAATAATATGTGATATTAGTATTGCAGTCTAGACTTTATCGATACAATTCTAAAAATATACCATATAACGCATTTCCTATTTCCTCATGTATTACACAATAAAAATGTACTCCATAACATCGAAACATACCTTAATTCTACTATAACTATTGTAATTACAAACTGTAATACACATGCGACTCTAATGAAAGAGTACATTCCTCAATCGCTCGTGAAATTGTTAATATTCAATTATATTAAACAATTCAACAATAATATTAGATAGACAGATTTTATTATACATAGATAAGAATTGAATTTATAATTGTATTTTATTTATAAGTATATAGCGTTTTGGTACTACAACAATATTTATAATACACTGGTTGAAAATAGTTCTGCCTTTTATTAACTTCCTTGTTTCACAATAATATAAAATATAAAAATATGTATAAACCCGCTCAAAAGAATTATATTTTAGTTCACCTACGCAGATGCTGGAGAGCCCTACTTTTATGTACACGTTTTACATCATTGCGTGACGCTACTGTTTACGGTATTCATGCTGCAAATTAACAAGGATGCGGCGGAGATATAAGTCAAATTTGCACCGCAGTGGCAATATCGAACTGACTACCATTTGCAGGACAAGTAAATGAGTTGAATGATTACTATCGTTCCAATGGATCTTTAGCCGCGATTGTCATTTATTTTTTGTCCTAATCAAATCAGTACTTTCTAGTGAAATTACTATATGTAGAACGTACCATGCGATATACGGAAGTACAGAAATTTTATAATTAACTAACGACAAGTAGAAAAACATAACCTTAGCTTTTTGAATTCACCTTAAACTTATTATAAGGTAATCAAATCAATCAAAACATTTCTGAATGCTTAGATTATGCAACCCATTTTTTAAGATATTAACATAATAAATATTGCTGTTGAAATTATATTCTTTCTCCAACTTGGGGCTAGGGCCTTGACTTCGTTGAATAATTAATGGTTGATATTTATATTTGCTACATATTGCTCCCTTGAACATCAATTTTCAATCAATGTTCTGTATCGTGTACACAATTGTTCCCATACTTCCTTGTTGCATGTGAGCAACGCATCTTTCTTACTTTTTTAGTAAATTTAGTAATTCTTCCATATTGCTATTACCATTTTTTACTTCTGTTTGAGTATATACATACTTCATCAATGAAAACACCTCTAAAATATGATTTTTGTTTTCCATATATCTTCTTAAAAAACAACACTGATGGACATAGTTCTTATACATTTCTAAACCCAATTTAAAAGGGTTGCCAAACAAAATTTACTAATATACAATTTCTCTTGTTTGTGACTCCAAATTTAGTGATTTTGAGGAAACATGATTATGTGCAAATATATAATAGTATATAAGGATTATTCAAGTGTGCGATTATATGCATACATATTATAGAGTATTTCTTACTTCCATTTTAACCCGTTTTAGCATATGATGGGTTTCTAAGCATGATCAGGGTCTAATATTCCTTGGTGAAGTTAAAATAGAATTCTGCCCCTTCCTCTAATTAATACATTACAGTTTTTTCCGGGAATTCCTACAGTAGCAACTACATTGCAAATATAAGATCACTCGATGTGGAACGGTCGTCTTCCCGTATTTACAAAAATGACTAAATTAGTATAACAGAAGTAAGAAAATAATAGAAACAACTTACCTTATGTTAAAAGATCAATGCAATTGCTATTAAAAGAACAGATCTTTTAAATAATATAGCAAAGGTTGTAAAAATAAAATACGTAAATAACCTCAAACGTCAAATAACTTTGGAAACTGTAACTGCTTGCGTCGCCGTCTATGAGCAACAGGCAAGTGTCTCTTCTTGGCACTAGATAGCGCTAGGAAATGTTTATTTTTGACTATCCGTTTTATTTAGAGCATAGAACAACTAAAACACTGATTTAATGTGATATTGGCAGAGAGGGTATTTGCTAAATGTAGTTGAGAAAATTTGTCCAAATTGGCGTGATGACGTCGGATAAGCTGAAACTGTCCGACGGCGAGTGTTTTTCTTGCTTAGGGGAGCGTATTGGGAGATGCATGCGAATAGAACGGTCTAGGCGTACACTGAATAGAACCGACCGAAGAAGCGGCAAACTGTAGGCGCGACGCTGACAGAAATTTGAAAGAGAACGAAAAAACTAACGCAGAAATCTCGTTGTTTAAGCCTCAATCATTCATACATACTTTCAAAGGTACGCAATAAAGATAATTTCTGAAACTTAATACAATAAAGTTTGTCCTCCGAACAGAAATATGTGCCAATAAGCAATTTATATATTGTTATCTCTTGTGCAATATCTACAGTTACAATATACTATTCGATCCTCGAAACTTAAAAAGAAACAGAACAAAATGTTAAAGAAAAAATTGTAGCAAATCGTCCCAAGAACATGCGTACCTTGGACTTCTATATACATTCTTAAGCGAGCAACCCCCGCAATTCCCAAAGGCAGAATCGACTCTACGATCTCGAAAACTATAAGTGATAGGAAGAGGTAATTGGATATCGTCCCGACAGCGCACATATAAATGTTCAGAATTTTACTTGCATACGTAAGTGAGAAAACCCCCAATAGCTAAAGACAGGCTCTACCCTACGATTTCGGAAAGTAGAATAGATACGAAAAAATGTCAAAGGAGAAAGTTGTCGCAAATTGTCCCAAAAGTACGCGTATAAAATCTCATATTTCTACTTGCACCCTTAAGCGAATCATCCCAGCAATACCCTGAAGGCAAAATCCACCCTACGATCTCGAAAAGTATAAATGATAAACAAAAAATTTGAGCATTTTATTTGCATCCCTAAGCGAGCTAACCTGCAATACCTAAATGTTGCATCTACTCTATGATTATGGAAAGTAGAAGAAATACGGAAACAAGTTAAAGGAGAACGTTGTAGTAAAACGTCCTAAAAGTAGGCGTGTAAAATGCCAGACTTCTATCTGCAGTCCTAAGCGAATCATCCCCGCAACACCTACAGGAAGTATCCACCCTACGATCTCTAAAAGCACAAGTCATAAAAAAAGAAAGTTATGGAAAAAAGCAATTTGAAATCGTCTCGACAGCGCACGTATAAATTTTCAGAATTTTATTTGTATCTCTAAGCGACCTAACCCCCAATACCTAAAGGTAGAATCTACCCGACGATCTCGGAAAGTAGAAAAGATACAAATCATTTTAAACGCACGTTGTTCTCTGCACTGCACTGCAACTCGCCCCACTTTGTCGAAACTACACATGACCGGCGGACTTTAATTTTCCTAGTCCTGCTTTCTTGAACGAGACAATTTTATTACTCATCGTCGTTCTGCAATCTGACCTAATAAGGCCGTGACTACGACAATTCCAACAAAATTGGTTTCTTTGGTTATTTCCCTTCGAAATCAATTGCCGAGAGAGTTTTCCAAATTTCCCTTCAAGTTGACCCACTTTATTGGTTATATCCCTTAATGTTTCTCTCTCAGAAACAACTTGCAATTCTCTTATGTTAGGGTATGCCTTTGTGAGTTATTTGGCTGCTTCAAATTTTAAAGCATGTATCAGAGCGTGGAAACATTTCTTTGTCGACACATTCGAATCGCTTGTTATACTTCGATGTGCTTGATTTCATCGATGAACGCTTAAATAGCCTGCTGTTGCCAAACTTCTGATGTAGCATCGTGAAATGCTAATCGTACCAACATGTGCCTCGAATTCTTGTAGTCTTTCTCCGTTTTTCTGTATGCTGGTTTTTACTTGGGTTTGATATATCTGCTTTAGGTGCTGGTTTCCGAATCGGAGTAGAGGGGCCTTAACCAACATGCCATAATCCTGTCGGGCAGCTTCTGACAGGGAATGAAGGGCAGTTACCGGAAGACTTCGCAATGCTACCACTACAGCAGTCGTTAGTTCTTGTTGCGGCCTCAAACTGAGTTTTGTACACTTTCCATGATATTTCTCTGTCGTAAATTGATACTTTTATTTTAGTACCTACAGCTGCCGTCAAGCCTAATGGCAACTCCTGTATAGTACCACGTTGCTTTTCTGAATGGTTGTCAGCAGGACTTCCACTCACGATTCCTTCGGAACTCTCGATAGAAGTATAAGTAGGTCTGAGTCCATAAAATTCTTTACGAATGAAACTTATTCTTCTCTCGAATTCAGTAATTTTATTCTCTAATTTGCAAAGTGCATATAATCCGGTCTCTAGTTATCACTAATAATTCTTTATAACAACTTATATTTGTTTAAAAATTACAGTACTGACAAATTTACTTTTTTGACAAATGCCACTCCAACGACAGCGTCCCAGGAGTTGTCTACATTGACCTTTTCCATGCGTGATTGCCGTGCCGTCCCTCTATGCTTACGGCGTCCGATAATTGCATGTGGCGTCCGACCGATATATAGCATCCGTATACGGTACATGTTGTACATATAGTATTTCCATGCTAAAAGTATTCTAGTATTATATCCGATAATATATTGTGGAGGAAAATCTCAGGGTCGTTATTTTTTTTTACTGGGTTCTTTTTTACAAAAGAAAATGTTTTTACAGAAATCCTAAGGCAATCCCTGACTAGCTAAACTTGAAATATTCTAATTAATTTACGAAACGAAATATAAGATCGAAAAATAAAATTAATTTTGAAGAACTTAAGAAGATTCGACGTCAATAACCTTTGAAATCGTACTCACTGGCTCGCCTTTAGGATGGACTGGCCTTCGGCTTCCAACGTAACTGTCCGGAACGTCCAAATTTTGTATGTAGTATCAGCTGATACACTATTATTTGATATAATACGAAGATATTTATAAATTTACGGAGTTATATGAGAAAAATAACGACTTATTCTTTCTCAGGAGAAAAGATGCCAACATGTCTCACTTTGGACCCGATCTTCATCTGTCTGTTCTTCTTTTGTTTTATATCCATGGCAACGCATTTGTTCGCCTGTATGGTAGGCCACTCACTACACACACAATTACCAGATATGTGTGACATAAAGGAAATTATCAGCCGTGCCATCTTTTCGTTGTGCGAGAAATTTCGAAGATTAATATAATACAGCTTCAAAACAATACTAGTCTATTTACCTATATTGTATACAAAAATAGAAAATATGGGATAGTAAATATTATACAACAGATTATTTCCCAATATTCAAATCAAATTTTACCGCTCATCAGTATTTTCTATTCGTTTTGAAAACGTTTAGTCCAAACACCATAACTACCAACCTGAATTTCGTAAACTATGACACATATACCACAAAACATAACCTAGCATTAGCCCTTTTTAAATCGATTTTTACGTACCTTAAATTAAACCCCTAAAAAAAAGAAGGGCTATTTTAGACACAGCAAAACGTGAGCTTTCCATTAGAATCCATTAAAATCGCTAACTCGATGCCCTTGATATGGAACTACAGCCCAAATTTTACTGTGTTGTTGAGTCTGTTATTTGGATTAATATTTAGACAATATTATAAGAGAGTTGCTATATTCGAAACAGCAGGTATATGTTCTATATGTCCATGAGCATAAGGTGTCCTTCGTAATGCAATATTTTAGAACAAGGAAGGTGTGCATCGAGTGTCGACTTCTGGTGATACATTTAATTGTGCGCTAATTAAAATAATCTACATTAATATTTCTCTATGAATCTGACTTCGTGCACGTTGTTACCGCCTTATATATGCTCCTTCGCTCGGCTGCGCTGGACTGTTGCGGCGACCAATAGCATGACCCGCGAATACTCCATACTCAACTTTGGGTCTTATCACAGCCTTGTATATTAGATCGTGACACCTCACCATTTTCTCGAAGCAATACGCATAACGTTTAAACCATTTCATCTATTCATCAAAAACCAAACCCAGGTATCTGATGTGATTAGCAAAGGCGATTGGCGACCTACCAAATACTATTAGTGGAATGGGAATCATGATATTTGCAAGTGAATATGATTACTTTAGATTTTTCGGTTGATGTCGACAAACGATGATCTGAACAACAATAATTAAAACTAGACAAGGGTGCATTGCGGGAAGTGATCGCTACATAGATGTATGCCTAGATAAAGCGCTGACGTGATCTGCATATACACTACGGCTCAAAAGTGTTTAGCCACCCCTGTTTTCACGGATTATTCATATAGTATTATGTTTACCAAAAAAACATTATAATAAGATGAAATACGTATTTAAAATGTAGTTCAGTAAGATAAACACCCATTATATCGCATAAGGTTTACTATCACTTACCTGCACTTGGTCGGATTACCATAAACTGTTTATTGCGGTGCAATTACAATAACAATCCCTCTGAATTTACTGGGTAAATTTAGTCATCTATTAGATTGTAGGTAATAATGTTTAAATTACCTTCCTAAAAGATTATAGTGAAATCTGTAACCTATGGTCAGTTGCAGTGTATTTACTCTATTCACGTCGTGAGCGAAATATCGTATGACAATTTTTTAAAATGCCTCCGCGAAGAGAAATTAGTACGGAAACACGTGCGCTTATAATAGCTTACCATAAAAGTGGCATAAGTAATCGACAAATTGCCAAAAAAATGAAAATACACCACGCTACGGTTGGCTATAACGTAAAAAAATATCGGGAAACTGGCAGTTTTCTTAATAAAAGACGGAGTGGAAGGCCAAAAGCGACAACATCTGCAGATGATCGCAGAATAGTGGTTACCAGCAAGTTAAATAGACGCAAAACAGCCCCGGAAATCACCGCAGAATTCAATGTCGGTCGCTAAAAACTAGTCAATGTTTCTACAGTCAAACGTCGCCTACAGAAAGCCGGGCTCCATGGACGTATTACGATGAAAAAGCCATTACTACGCAAACAAAACAAGCAAAAGCGACTTAAATGGGCTCGTGAACACCAACACTGGACCATAGAAGAGTGGAACAACGTCCTATGGACGGATGGGTCCAAATTTGAGCTGTTCGGAACCTGAAGACGCATATTCGTAAGAAGATCTGTGGGTGAACGTGCCAGAGAAGAGTGTATTGCTGCTACCGTGAAGCATGATGGAGGTTCTATCATCATTTGGGTCTGTTTTGCTGGCACTAGTGTAGGGGACATTGTGAAAATTGACGGTATATTAAAAGAAGAAGGCTACCGCGAAATTTTGGAGAACCACGCAATACCTTCCGGAATTCGACTTTTGGGTCAAAATTTTATCTTCCAGCAAGATAATGACCCAAAACATTCCTCTAAATTATGTAAAGACTATTTACGCCATTTAGAAGAGGAAGGAACTCTCAAAATTATGGAATGGCCTCCCCAGAGCCCCGACCTGAATCCAATCGAGTTACTATGGGAAGAACTAGATCGGGAAGTATGGAATTCGGCTCCGACATCAGCTACTGACGTATGGAACAAATTGCAATCGAGTTGGACCTCAATAACACAAGAAACTGTGACAAAACTTATTGCGAGAATGCCTCGACTGTGTGCTGCAGTTATTAAATCAAGAGGAGGTCACATAGATGAAAGCAAAATTTAAATTAAACGTTTTAATTTTCACATTTATTTAATATATTTTTATTCATATACGTGTATCTGTACATAAAAAGTAAATATTATTAACATTTTTGCTGAGTTTTTATACATTTTAGCTGTCAGTGAGAATGCCTAAACACTATTGAGCGGTAGTGTATATAAGGTAATGGGACCATCGTTAATACAGAACGATAGGTTACAACAGTAGAGATGTAGTAGAGAATTATTTAAAGTATACTAAATTATTGACCATCATATTAAGCTGCAGCGTTTCTTTATATACTTTTTATAGTAGATATCGCCTCGACAAACGATTACAATATCAATCGTGTGCATTAAATTACTTTAATTTCAAAAACAAGTAATTAAGCAATTTATTAGTAACTTCCGTAATTCATGTTGCCAGCAGTACCAGTTGGCGTCGGATCTCTTACGAAATAGGCGTCGTATGTAAAAATATTAATGCAATTTTATATAACTATTTTATTACAAACTAAACATAAAAGCGCCACATTAACAATGATTATTAATTGTTTTTAACCTCTTTATAATATGTAAGGTTTCCTCGAAAGTCATTATACCATGGTATTCGACGTATTTTCTAATTTGCTCAATGGGCGGAGGATGATTATGCTCGACCATAGCATATGGACCTGCACATAATGCACCTTTTGTGTCCGTAATCAATCTACATTTGCATTTGTAGCGGTAATAACCGCAGCATAGCCAAAAGAATTTGAGAGGTGTCGAACTGTTGAGGAGATATCTGTAATTTCGGTAGAGCAAACACCTATTTCCTTTAGAGTTCACAATGAATTGAGCATCTGAAAGTAAAAGAAAAAATATAACTGAGTATTTAAAATGCAATTTTCGTTCGTAGTGTATCACCCGGTGTACAAGGATTCAGGTATCTGTTTTTTTTTGGGGAAACATTCTTTATTAGTTTTCTTTGTACAATAACAATTCAATACAATATAAAATACTTCTCAACTCTAAGCTCCCTTCCATATATCACCAGTGAGACACTATTTCACTCCCAAGATGTTAATCCTTATCCTATCCGTGTGAGGAGGATGATTATGGCAACGGCTGATCCGTTTCAGGGATCCGTGAACGGTGGTAACGCATCTAGATCGACATTTTACCCTGTAATAGTCGCTGCATACCCAAAACGTAGCGGCTTTTTTCTGCTGATTCACGTAAAATATGTTGTTTTCGTGAATTAAGCATTTTCTTCCGCGCCTCGTTTGGGCATAACTTATTTCTAAAAAAAAGATAAGCATTGTTTAGTCGAAACAGCAAAAATGACAATTAGAAGGAAAATTTATTTCGTAACATTGGTGTTATTAAATAGCATTGAGAATTGGAGCAAATTTGAAACGTTTTATAGAGTAACCGCTAAAATAATTTGACACTGTTTAATTCGTTTATTATTATATATATTGCCACAATTAATATAAGTATCCGTCGTTATTAGCCAAGTGCTTAAAGTGCATGACTCTAAGACGTTCTTTATAGTAAACATCTTCCATGTACTGCTTTAGCTTTTCGTGATTTATCTGGTGATTATGCGACTTGGTGGAGCACTTGATCACTCCGTTGGTGGTGGTCACTCGACATTTGCAGGCGGTCCTCGAGTACTCGTTGCATTTCCAAAATGTCGAATCTTTGAAGGTGCGATTCACGCTGAACATGTGATTGCGAAATATCAGGCACTTATTGCCACGCCTATTTGTAACGTAGGTAACGTCTGAAATGAAAAACTGATATATAAAATTTAAATACTTAAAAAACAATTAAAGCGATTTATGAAAACAAGGTTAAAATTTGAAATTTATTTAGGGTTTTCTTTATTTCTTTTATTGGGTTGGTAGAAACTCCCTTTAACCAAAAAAGGCAGAAAAATGTTTATAAAATTTAATTCCAAGCTTATAATTGGTGCATGTGCGAAACCTATTCTTCTCACATGCTCTATAAAACAAGGTTGCGTCAGTTAACATCCCCAAGTTTAAATGAATACGTACGCTTCCGCGGCCAGGGTCAGTAATAAACGAACTGTTTCCGGAATTGGACCGTGTCATGATAAGATATAAGAGAAAATGAAATAAGAGTAGCAGAAAAAACAAAGAAATAAAAAGACAGAAAAAAAGGTGAAAAGGAGTAAGATAACCTACAGAAGGTATTCACCTCTACCGTGGTTAACACGTCGAGTTACCGTGACCTTCTTCCAAAGTGGTTTCGGCTCTAGGGTGGTTTGCAAGAAGCCTATGACGGAAGCGAACGTCGAGACCCCGCCTTTCTCTTTTCTTTTTTTTTTCCTTTTTCTGTCCTCATTCTTTTACTCTTTTTTCACTTTTTTTTTCCTTTTATTTCTTTTTTCTCCTTTTACTTTTATTTTATTTTCTCTTATACCTTATCATGACTCGGTCCAATTCCCGAAATGGTTCGTTTATTATTCCCAAGTTTAGTTTAAAAAAAGTTAAATTATTCGTTAGTATAACTACAGAGTGATTTTATATGTTTGAGGACAGCTTAAATTTCGCGCGGTGGATTCTAGGGGATTTGACATGTTAAGAGTGGCCATTGTGAGTATCGGTCCTATCAACGCCTGTGCGACACGTTATTTATTATTCCTTATTTATATTCATTTTATTCGTTATTATTTGCTTCATTTTTACTTGTAACCTGTTCTTAGAGCTACTGTTTATATTTCATCCCATTTTTTTTATCACATTTACATTAATTTTCTGCTTAGAAAATCTGAAGATCTGTTGTCAATATTTTATCACCCATCCAAAATCTATTTGCTACGCTACTGGTTACGAATTCAAAACCAAATCGCCAACGCGACAAAAATTTAGCAAGGCGCGAAATTTAAACTGTCCTCAAACATTTAAAATCACTCAGTATATACTTTAGGAATTATGTATAAAAAAACCTTAACGTGATCAATCATTTTTAAATTTCGCGGTCAATTTAAGTTGGCATTTCCGGCAATGAAGATCATATTTTTTCAGTCAGTGTTTTTTAGATCAATACGAGCGAATATGCTCTTTACTCCCGGTACTGTCAACCTAAATTGTCCGCGAGATGGTAGACTAGGTACTGCATGCTAGCGAAAACGGTTCGCGCAAGGCACTTACCCCCACTCCAATACGGCAGAAAACGATCAACAACGACTTGAAGTACAATGCATGGTCATGTTTTGCCTCCATATATTATATGAAAACTATACAGGTGACACAAAATAGTCGATTAAAGCACAGATTTAAGAAAAAATACAGATATAAGTTAAACACAGGTTAGTCTTTTGCCGTATTACAAAATGGCGGACAAGTTCGACGGAGAGCCACAAGTCTTCACCGTTCTTCGTGGTGCGTTCTCCATAGGTATATACAGATATAATTTGAGCAAAATCAACGACGGGTATGTAAAAACGAGTAATATAGTGAACACTTTAGGTCTGTATGATACGGTTAGGACTCTAATTAAGAACGCTCTTTATAAACTAAACTACTTTAATTGAATACACGTGATCGACACTATTATATCTCTATGTACTCCATCGATATCGCCGGTTTTACGCAGCTCAATAACTGTATAGTATTTCAGACTGGTTTACAATACAGCAAAAATATAGGGTTTTAACATTCGGCCAACTTCCTCATTTTTCGTTCACGTAAAGGTAGTAGTCGTGCAAATGTCTGGGCTTCTGCCTCGGCCTCTTTGACCCTTTAGCTTGTCCCATTTTCTCATGTCTCATCTGGTGCTCTTCTCTTCCTTCCTACTCTGGATTGTCTTATGATACGCATATTCCAAACAAGATCCGATGTATAATTTCACATAGTTCTTCATATGGGGAAGCCAGTAATTTTCCCTGAGCTTGCCCACTGTCTCAGCCAGTGCTGGGTGTTCAAAGTCGTCATGACGTTTCCTCACTATTTTCTATCTAACTTTCTTCGGGACAATCCACTTCAACTGATCGTTTTCTCTTTTGTAGGCTCTTCCATCTCTCATTTCAGATTCCTGTACCATCTTTTGTTCTTCGCAACTCGCTGGTTTCTTTTTCTTCAAAATGTCAACCATGATTCCGGCGGTTTTCAGTTCGTCAATCACGCTTGGAACCTTCTCTCTTTCAGAACGACTCAACCTGTATGGCCTGCATGTGACTGGTTCTTCGGTTGTCGTCTCGATCTTGCATTCTATTAAATTTGTACAACCAAGTTCTTATAATGTCATACCAAAACAATCTTCATAATTCCTCAAAATTCCAATTTATTTCGCTTTCACATCCGCCTTAGCATTGCTATCGATTTGTACATGTTCTTCTTGAATTTTTGATTTCTTCTGCACCTTTTCTATTCTAGACACCCTTCGAAATCTCTTTCGCGTAAATTAACTTCAACATCCCTTTCTTCAGAACATGGTATTGCTTTCGTTGTCTTCTTATCCTTCTTCACAACAATTTCCGTGTTTGTTTCATTCTTAAAAGGGATGTAGGTTTCCGCTTTTTCGTTTAATGATACTATGCACATCTGGGAATACATTTCGTATGTTCAGTAATCTTTTCTATATATAAGTTCTTTAGTTTCATTTTCACTGTAGACTTCTATAAATCCCACAAAATCTTTAGGAACCACTGATGTGTTTTTGGCCCATAAATTCACTCTCGGTTTTGGTAACTCTGGTATTTCAAGGTTCTTTAGGCAAACATCTTCATCTACACTTTCTTTCTCTTCAAAGATTCTCAAAGTGTTTCCTTTCCTTACTATAATCTACAATCTGCAACTGTTCAGTAAATGTCTGACCAACTATCAAAGAGATACGCTGAAATTTATCTGGGACTATTAAAACTTCCGTTGTTGCAGCAGCTTGGTCAAGTTTCAGCTTCACTTCGGCCTTACCAATGGGTTCTATCGCTCCTCCAAATCCTCCGATCTCGAAAGGAGTTGTCAATTTCAGATAGTCTAATCCCATTTCCTAGGCATATTCTTCTTTTAGCATCACACATTGGCTACCCAAATCCACATAAGCCTTAATTGGTATGTCGTTGACATAAGTTTCTTGAAAATATTTTAAATTTGCATCATTCTGGCCAGTCCTAACGTTTAAATTAACGGAAGGTGCTGGATCGTCATTGCCTCCTCTCTTTGGTATCGCTCCGGTGTTAGGTTTATTTTGTGACGTAACAGATTTGCAATATTTTGAAATATGGCCGCACTTTTTACATCTAAAACACAGAGGTTTATCATCTTCATTTCTTGGTGGTAAATATCTTCGAGAAGTATCTTTCAGTCCATTCGTAGGTTTAGCTTGCAATGGTGCTCGTTTATCTTCTGTTTGTGCCATACTGTCTGAATTTCTTTTGTATGGTAGTCTTGTGTATCTCGATTTATCAATACGATTTTCCGGAATTCGGGTTGTTCGTTCATTCTCCATGCCACTATACTCACGCAGATCATATAATAGCTGACCCGTACTAAAATATTTCATCGAAAACATGGCGTCACACATCGGCTTGGACCACAACCCAATTAACACTTGTTCTTTGATTCCTTTTATGTCTAAATTTAAATCTGTACATAACCTTATCTTTTCTCGTGAAAGTATGAGTCTATACTTTCATCCCGTCTTTGTGTCCGGCTAACCATTTTCCTCCATTTTACTGCAGTGCTTTCCTTGATAATGAAGGTCCTTTCGAATCTCTCTTGAAAAGATTTCTAATCTAGTAGGTCGGCCTCATTAGTTTCATACGAATGGTACGCACCCTCGATTAGTCGAGTTCTGTGTCCGGTCGGTTATGTAATAACTGTGCACCGGTAAAGGATTTTAACCATTTTTCTGCTCCTGCAGTATCCCCGTTAAAAGACTTCAGATTTTTCAGAATATCGGGCATTACCGAAAGGTTATTTGAATTAAGGCTATTTTGCTGTAGTTTATATACCAACCTTTCCATAATTCCACCTTTTCGCTTGCTTTCTATCATCATATGTTGAACTAGTTCTATCAGCATTTTAGTTTGAACATCATCCTGTATATTTTGCATGTTGTGCCGATTGGGCGGCATCCTCGTCGTTTTGACTTCGTCTAGTTGTTATATCTCTATGAAAACGCTCAAAACTTTCGTTTTCTTAATCGGCTTTCATAAATAAAGTGATCGGTTTTGGTTTTTTTT
Source organism: Trypoxylus dichotomus (assembly GCA_023509865.1). Lineage (NCBI taxonomy): Eukaryota > Metazoa > Arthropoda > Insecta > Coleoptera > Scarabaeidae > Trypoxylus > Trypoxylus dichotomus. The sequence goes on from CM042081.1 coordinate 30,815,523, forward strand.
CTGCGAACTTACGACATACCTCACCTACATAACCTCTTCGCGCCTTCTTTTCTTCGAGTTGTTTTTTTCTTTACTACTTTATTGGGTTTTTATCCCACTTCTGAACTGTAAAAACGACTAATATAATGAACACTTTAGGTTTGTATGATACGGTTTGGTCTCTAATTAAGAACGCTCTTTATAAACTAAACTACTTTAATTGCACACACGTGGTCGACACTATTACATATCTATGTAATCCATCTATATCGCCGGTTTTACGCAGTTCAATAACTGTATAATATTTCAGACAGGTTTATAATAGAACAAAAATATAGGGTTTTAACAGAGAGGTATCGTAATTTTTAGACAAAAATAACGAGGCGTTGCCAAGAATTTATAAAATATGTTCTGGAAAGATTGAAGATTTTAAAGAAATAGTTAAACATGTCACTTTGAGACTCTCTGTTAAGGTTATATGTACTTGTAGTTTAACGTTTATTTACACATTGAGAAAACTTGAAAAAAGCATATATTTTTTAATGCCGCATTAACTCTCAATTCAAATGTGTAACTAACTAGAATTGCAGTTATATAAAAAAATAGTGTTAACACCAAATTAAAAGTATTAAAAAGTTGACTTATTTATTTAAAGAAAACTAACTGCTATTACAAAAGTGAAAATTAACATAATAAACAGCAAATACAACAAAAACAAGCAAATAAGCACTATACATGCAGAACGGAACTAAATAAAGTAACTAACTTCACTATGCTCAATTGTACAGCCAATAAGTAAGCGAAATGTATTGACGTATTAGTTCTGTAACTGAAAAAGGATAGAGATGCATCATATAAGACTGTATTGTACAGGCTGATTTTAAAAGTTCGACGATAGTTTAATTTTCCATTGTGGATTTCTGGGTATTTTATATGTTGAGAATGACCATTCTCCTTATCTGTCAATAGCCTGTGCGTTCCGCTATTTAAATTCATTGTTATGCTCAATTTTAGATGTTCGTATTAATTAAATAAATATTTAAAATAATCTATATTTCATTTTATTTCTTATCACATTAATTTTATGTATAGAAAGCTATTACAAAATTTTTTGAAGATTTATTATCATCGGTACAAAATCAAGTTCAGATACTTTTCGCAAATAGTTCAAAATTAAATCGCCAACCTGACAAAAAGTTGGCAAGGTAGGAAATTCAGACTATCGTCGATCATTTCAAATCATTGTATACCATCCACTAAAGAACTAACAAAAGAAGGAGGTGTCTTTTGTATTAGTTGGCGTAACATGCAACGTAGTCTTAAGACGAAATGACAATCCTACAATTTAGACACCCATTAATGATTGCATTTGTACCATCTTTGACGAAGTTTTTCGTACTAAATTTAAATGCATTTGTTGAGGATGTCTTTGTCTTTGTCTTTAGCTGCGTGTACACAAAGAAGATATACAATCCTTTTATTTAAGGCATTCAGGATCACAGCCCGTTTCACCACATTTTTTAATAAAGTATACGTGTAATAATTAATTGGAATCTATCACAACGTGATTTTAATACCTAAATACGTATCGGGCCAGATTCAAATCGGTAAGCTTGTAAAGTCTTCAATGGTACCTAAATATTCGTTATGCCCACACTAGAAGGAAAGGTTGAATACGTTCCATAAGAGAATTGATTCGTTAACAAATGTCGATGATTTTTTGAACCCCCATCCTCCACACTACCAAGACTTTCTGAAATGTTTAACGTCACGCATAGTCCAGATTTAAAACTTAATTCGAGCCGTTTTCTCTACGTTTCGACTCAAAACAAAGATGATTGCATTAACAAAATCAATTTATTACACAGATGTCAACAAAATAATTCAGATTTACGCCAGAAAAATAAGGAAAACGATAAATTATGCGGCAAAACCTTTTCGAAACTACCGATTTCTTTTATTTTTTATAGGCATAATACGTGAAAAAACGCATTTTGACACGTCTTTGTTAGCGATAGGATGGTCATGAGCGATGTGTGCCAATATGGCTTCGTTTTCTGTTGTTCTTATTCTAGATCTGCATCCGTAAGGATCGTAACCGACGCATCTCCAGCTCGTGGACAAGCGTGTCTTCTTATTTAGTACGTACAAGTGATTTTCGAAGAAAAGCTTCAGATTTCTGTTACCGCGGAAGAAGTAGAAAGTCCCTAGAAAAAACAAAGAAAAATTAATCAAATACAATACTTGATTTTCATACACGGCATATCAAGTTAAATGAACGTACTTCCTATTGAAGACTTTGGTTAAAGAAAAGTATGTTGTAAATAAAAATAAAATTTATTTTGAAAGTGTACAGAAAAGGTAGATGATACATTTTTAAATAAAAGTCATGAAGATTACCTGGCTATTTCAACAAAATATTTATACATGCATTTATATAATTGACGTACATTGTAGAAAAAATTAAATATTTTTTGGAAATTTTCAATAGCAGGTCGATTTTTACTTTTATTTCTATATTATGTGGTACTACCAGTTTGTACAATACTTTGGCATTTTTATGATAGACTTTCAAGGGCTCTCAAAAAATACGCCTCCAGTAATCTGTTCTCGCCTCGTCTAGAAAATCCATATTTTTTTCGTCGAAATAATGTTAGAAACTGCAAAATAAATTATGTCTTTGCAATCTCATTCTCAGTGTATATGGCCGAGCGTTGTCCTGGTGGAAAGACATTTTCCGTCTTGCAACCGAAGATGGACATATTTCTTCTAACGCTGATTTAGGCAGCTCCAGATTCTCACAGCAGATCTCCATTGTTATCGTTCGGTTTGAGTTTAAAAGTTTAAAGTGGATGTATCTCGCCAAACAGGTTAACACCGAGATGCCGCTGTTTCTCCTTTAAGTAACCTATGTTTTCAGCTCTTGACGCTTTTATAGCGAACCAACTTCTATCTGTTACAATTCAGTCCAAAATTAATTTCTGAGACGTATCGGTGAAATATTGAATGAGCAAATTGCCCCACCATGGTTTGAAAAATGTCCTCTCGAGGTCTACAAATCTTTCAGGATGATGTTCTTTTTCCGTGCTTTTACTGCCTTTGCTGAACTGCTAAAGCAAAATATTCGGAATATACGCCTTTGTTAGTTCCATTAATTCTTTATTATTAAGTAAATATTTTTATACTGCAAAAACTATTTCTCACAAAAATTCCTTTTTGCAAAAATTATTAAGCTATACCTTTTACTTGAAAAGTCTAGAAACAAGAGGACATTAGCTCTACCGTAAGTTAAAAGAAACAACTTTAGAAAATCGTTTTTGGTTCATAGGACCCGACAGATAGACATAGAGTTAAGAAAAGGGCACGGCCAAATACTACCTGCGTGTATAGCAAGTTGATGTTGATAGTTTATCGCTTTCCATTCAATTCGAAAAACTACATTATTTATGTGATGCCAATAATCTAAATGTTCTATTCATTCTATTATTTTTCTTCGCATGCGATGCTATACTGCTTCTTCAGAGATAAAAAACCTTAGCGTAAACAAGTTGCAGGATTGGATATGGCGACAAAACAGCTATAAACACCCAGAAAGGACTCCAGTAACTCAGTGAGACCGCAAGTAAACTAGAATAAAAGTTTTGCTCTATCAAAAAGTGAGCATTCTGCTGTAAATGAAGATACTAGTTTAGATGTTTTATCAAATCAAAAATTAATGCTGTTGCAGAAATTAAAAGAAGACGATTTTCTGAAAGAATGCTGAACACAAGTAATATCTCCAGGAGGCTCTATCCCTAAAACCATTTTCGCCCAGTCTTCTCTTCTGCATGGCTTCTTTAATTTCTTTTCCCAAGTCCTTGGTCTTCATTTTTCCTTCTACTAGCAGGCTTCCATTTCCACACGTTTTGTGGTAGTCTGCCCTGATCCATTCTCCTCACGTGGCTATACCACGATAGTTGTGTCCATTCTATATCATGTATTAATGATGTGTCAATTTGCATTATTTCTTTTATTCTTTCATTTCTTTCACGATCTAATAATGTCTTTTTACAGCAGCGTTTCCAGTACATCGCGCCCGTTGACATTATTTTGTTTTCCACCTTATTCAGCGCCTACACTTCATTTCCATAGGTAACGCAGCCTTCAACAAAAAAGTGGAACATACGGGTTTTTGTTTTCTTCGAAATGTTGTCAGTCCACACCACAGAGTATAGTTGTCTAATTATAGCTTTTCTCTTTATTACTATATTCTTTTTGTCTATTTCATTTCTCCCGGAAGTTAACATATCTCCTAGATATTTATACGTATTTATTGTTTTTATCACTTCATTTTCCGCCACTAGCTGTTTTCCTTGTGAACCGATTACCATGTACCCTTATCCATACTGATCTCTAAGTTTCCTGAACATGTAATCGATGTCATCTCCGTCCTCGGCTAATATAACCTTATCGTCAGCGACCTCCAAACTATACATATACTGTTCAATGAGAAGCACCCCCTTCGGTGTACATTTCTTTCTACAATACCTCAGCACTGTCAGTGCCACATATTTTATAAAATTAAAGATTAGTGTTATTGCAGGAATTAAATGAAGAAGATTTTCTGGAACAATGTTGGACGCAAGTAATATACTCTTTTCTTAAATGGCACTGTTGATAAGCGGAATTATAGATTTTAAGCTCCAGAAAATTCGCATTGGTTTTGAGAAATATCCGAATACAAACTTAATGTTTGGGCTGATCTTTGCAAAAAATGGCATTCGTTAATATTTTTCCACATTTTTATAAACAACAAACTGTGATTCTAATATGATAGAACGTGAATACTGAAATTATGTCTTTCCTAATATGAGTTACCACTCCAACCAACGGACCAGAGACAATTCCAAATGTAACCTAAGAATTTTAGAATAAGTTAACTTATTGTCAAAATCTATTAAGTGATGTTTTTATGTCATTACAGCGTAATGATGGTAATGAGAACATGAATTAGAAGTTTCAATCTTTAATGTTATTCCTCTTAATAATTTCATTATGCAACTTGGTAAAATATTTACATTGTTAATTTGGTAACTAAATGAAGCATCAAAATATCAAACAAAATTTAGGTGGTGTTAAACGCGTTTATTATATTAGAATACTTTTATATGTAAGGTTGATACCAAGTCATTATATAAAAAGATTAAAAGATGTTTTGTCAGAAAAATGTCAAAACCAAAATCTCTCAAACCCAAAGTCTGGGTATTGAAGATGTGGAGTATAACCTAATTTCAGTTCGGCAACTATTAGACAAAGATAATAAAATTTTCAATAGAAGAAGTGAGAAAATTATTGGAACAGTTTCCAAACTAAAAGTACATATGGTATATAATCTATACATTTTAAAAATTGACATAATAAGCGATTATGCAAATAAGTCTTAGCTGTGCTATGATAACTATGGTTTCTACCACCAACGATTAGGTCATTTAAATTATCAAAAACAATTATATTACCGAAATCAATTTATTACATAAATGTCAACAAACCAGTTCAGATTTGCCTCAGAAAAACAAAGAAAACGACAAATCATCCGCGAAAATCTTCTCGAAGCTACTGATTTCTTGTTATAGACATAACATGCAAGAAAACGGATTCTGACACGTCCTTTTTAACGATAGGATGTTTATGATCGATATGTACTAGTACGGCTTCATTATCGAACGTTTTTATTCTAGACGTGCATCCGTAATGATCGTAACCAACGCATCTCCAGGTCGTGGACATTGATGTTCTCTTATTTATGTGGTACAAGTGATTTTCGAAGAAAAGCTTCAGACTGTTGTTGACGCGAAAGAAGTAGAAAGTACCTAGAAAGAAACAAAGAAACATTAACCATGTATAATACTTGATTTACGTACGCGATATATAAAATTAAATTAACGTACTTTGCATTGACGACTTGGGTTAAAAAAAAGGTATGTTGTAAATAAAATTAAAATTTATTTTGAAATTGTACTGAAAGGGTAGGTGATACATTTTTAAATAAGTCATGAAGATTACACGACACTGACGTACATTGTAGTAAAAATTAAATATTTTTTGGAAATTTCCAATAACAGATCGATTTTTATTTTTATTTCTATATTATGTGATTGCATCACTGGAATTTCTTTTAAATGATAACCCCCATATTTTTTCGTAATTTGATAACCCATTTAGTTATGGAATTAGCAATGGAAATATTTATTCTAGTTACATAAGAAAACTATTAAATACTGAAAAACATAATTTCTATTCTTATTATACAAGGTATACATTCAGATGAAGATCCTAAAAAAATAGAATAGCTTCTGTTATCAGCTAGTAACATATAAATCATCATGACTCTATAAATAATGCGATTTTTCATACGACTTTTACTTTTCAAACTTAAAATAAACACATTTTCTTTTAATCCAATGTATATTCTCCTTTATTTTATACAATATTTTGGCATTTTTCCGGTAGACTTTCAAGGCTTCTCTTCCAAACTTTACTTGCTGTGACAAAAAAATACGCCTCCAGTAATGTGTCACCTCGTCTACAGAATCCAGATTTTTTTCCGTTCAAATAATGTTAGAAACTGTGAAATAAATAATGTCTTTGTGATGTTATCCTCGGTGTATGTGGCCGAGAGTTGCCCTGATGGAAGAACATCTTCCGTCTTGAAACCAAGGATGGCCATATTTCTTCTAACGCTGATTTAAGCAGCTTCAGGTTCTCGCAGTAGATTTTCATTATTATCGTTCAGTTTGAGTTTAAAAGAACAAAGTGGGTTAAACTCATCGTATCTCGCCAAACAGGTTAACACTGAGGTACTGCTGTTTCTCCTTTTCCTACTCTCTGTTCTCAGCTCTTGATGTTTTTATTGGAAACAAACTTCTTGTCACCAGTCATTATTCAGTCCAAAAATTAATTTCTGAGACGTGCAGGTGAATGGTTGAATGAGCAAATTGTTCCATCAAGGTCTGCAAGATGTCCTCTCCAGCTTTTTCTGCAGGGTAAAGTCCATTTTCTACGCTATAGTTTTCGGCTTGGAATTTCTAAAACTATCGTTGCTACTGGTTCTCACCTTTGTTGACTCTACCGTAAATTTAAACAAAATCAACTCTCGAAAATCGTTTTAGGTTCATTGGACCCGACCGGTAGACAAAGAGTTAAGAAGAGGGCAAAATACGTGCCCAATACTGCTTGCGTGTATAGCAAGTTGATGTCGATAATTTATCGCTCCCCGCTACAACTTCTAATTCGAGCAATTGGAAGAACTACATTATTTATGCAATGACAAACATAATTATTTTTCTTTGTGTGCAATACTATACTTCATTTTCGAAGATAAAAAATACTAACAAAAGCATTAGCGTAAACAAATTGCAAGATTGGACGTGGCGACAAAACAGGTATAAATACCTAGAAAGGACTCCACTAACTCGGCGAGACCATAAGTAAACTAGAATAAAAGTTTAGTACCCTAGGAATCTATCGAAAAGTAAGCAATCTGTTGTAAATAAATATACTAGTTTAGATATTTTATCAAACTAAAACTTAATGTTATTGCAAGAATTAAATGAAAACGGTTTTCTGAAACAATGTTCAACGTTTTGTAATATCAACGACTAGCTCATTTAAATCGTCAGGGACCCAAAACTATTAAGCCTGTCAACTAGTCAAGAGGAGTGTGCTAACTGTATATGAGGTAAAGCTGCAAGAGAATTTTTCCAATTTAATTTAAGACGTTCCAAACATAGAGGTGAGTTAATACATACCTACATAACTGAACCATTTACATCTGCTGCACTTGAAAGGCAACGATACTTTCAAATTTGAATTGACGATTTTACGCATTTTATGGTCCTGAAATTATTGAAAAATAAAAATATTAGATATTAGATAATAGATTTTATTTTTATTTTCATTAGAACCCAATATGGTGCCAAAACTAAAAGGACACGTTATTCCAATGAAGGTGAATTTAGCTTAAACTGGTTTAAAAACTCCTGTAGAAATAAAGGAATAACAACTGCAATACCTTATAATCGTGAACGGTAATTCAGAACGCATGATTAGAACTCTTACAGACAAAGTTCGAATCAAATTTGCAGAGACTAGTTTAACAAAACAGTTGTTTAACTCCTCTGTGTGTAGTTTTTTAAGGCATCCGAGATCAGAAGCAATTTCGTCTCATTTCTTAGTAAAAATTGATTGGAATCAACCACAAGGTGATACAATTTTCATTCCTAACTACATCTTAGGCCAGATACAAACCGATAAGTTTGTATAGCCATCAGTGTTGCCTAAATATCGGTCATACCATACCACTTTATTTAATAATAAACTTAACTAATTGACAATAAGTGTCCTAGCTCCGGTGCTCCGCCAGAGGCACTACACCGGATGTCCTCAACTTAACTGTTCAATATGAACGCAAACCTAGCTAACTTAACCTAGTGGAATAAAATAATGTGGGCCTAGCCCGCGTCCTACTTAACTTAAATATTTACATATTATTTCTTGGCCCTGAAGAAGCAGATCGATAAGCGATTAGTTACTTAAATTATTATAAGTTATTTAAATACTTTATCACAGAACACAGAAATACGCTTCTTTCATTATGACTGCTACTTCTTCAAGGCTGGTTCATCTCGCTGGTTGTCCCTTTGGTTTAAGAAGGTCCTAGGGTCCATGTGTGGTCGTCCAGGTGATCCTCTCTCCCCTCCGGGATCCTGCATAACGGTCGTCCCGCCGCCAGTTGCCGTCTCGAGCTTCCTGAAATAATGGGAGACCGCTAGTCATAAGGCTCAACATAATTATGCCTACTGAATCTGATTCATTCTCTCTCATTCATTAGACATGTGTGCGGATGCATATCCTTGTCATCATTCATACTCTCTCATACTAAATATTAATACTCAGCCAAATGCTCCTGTCGGAGCTTGTCCTATTCTTTTCCCTCCGCTGCCGAAGGAGTACGCTGAAAAGAAGGAGAGAAAATTACGCGCCCTGAGATCGGAGAACCAGACGATGCGCAGAACCGCTAGCTCTATCCCGGAAGACGTCCGCGCAGAACCACGACGAACTGTCCCCCGCCCTTCAGTCGACAAAGTCACACGTCTTGCAACGTCGAACCCGACGCCATCAAGGCAAGGGCCAGCGCGAAGTAGCCGTAACCCGTGTCGTTAATTCTTTTCGCGATTGTTTCAATTTCCCGAGTCCGCGTGCTGTTATCAATTTCCTCGATGAGCCCGGCAGTCGCCGTCGAGAACGCGTTTCCGAACATTTCCCAGTCAGCTTTTTTGGCGCAGAAACCCCTTTTTACCGTTTGCCGCTGTTCAATGTTGTTACCATTATTAATGTCGAACCGAATAAACTTATGGTCCGACAGCGTTTCGTCTTCGCTAGTCATCCCATATGCTCTAAAATTAACTGCGGTAAAATCAATAAAACTACTCCCTTGATGCCCCACAAACGTCGGTTCTTCGTTGTTGTTTAGGGCAACAAACGAATAATTTTCTAGAAACGTTTCTAATTCGCGACCGCGCCAATCTTCCGTGGGGCTATTCCACAACGCACTTTTACTATTCGCGTCAAGACCCATAATTACCGCACTAGTATCTATACTTAATTTACTAAACGCATTCCTAAGCTTGATGATATTTGCTTGGAATTCGCCCGCGTGCCTTACCTCCGGAGGTAAATAACAAGATATTACAATTACGTTTAATCCCCTGTCATTAGAAATGCCTACCCAAACAACATTATTATCGCTCTTATCAGTTAACGTAATTCCTCGAATCTCATTATCGGTAATGACAACAGCTGCCCTAATTGGTTTCGGATCATCGATGCAATTAACGTAATGCGCTTTAAAATTAGCCGGTAATCCGCAAACACGATTATTAATGACATATGGTTCCTGTACGATAACGATGCTAATTTTTTTCCCGAATTACGCGTTCGACTAAACATGCAGTCGCCCGCCTACCGCGACCTAAATTAATACGCGCGCATTTAATTTTCCCCTTGCCCGAAAAACTATCATTGGCATAATTATCCATTAATAGTTTGTGCGTTTGCGCTCCTCCTCCAAGAGCCGTTTCCGCGCCGGGCAAGTCTGCGAATACGCCTCGTGCTTAACGTCGAGGCCCGGTATTTTCGTACGTTGGCAAACGGCGCATTTTGCCTCTTTGGCCTTACAATCTTTTAGATCGTGACCTCCCGCGCACTTCTTACACGTTACTCGCCCTTGCACTCCTTCGATTTGTGTCCTACCTTAAGGCACTTGAAACAATATAGTACGTTACTATAGTCTTTAACTGCGCAAACTCGCCACATAACCTTAATTTTCCCGCTAATGAGAATGCTCCTCAGCTTAGGGCTGGCAGAGCACACCACATTTTTTACCGCGCGCTTATTATCTTTAGGCGTCGCGAAAAACCTAAAGATCTTAAAATCCTCCCGCATCTCTTCCCCGTTTTCATACGCGTTTTCTACACTTTCATTCTGTTGTCTCACGCATTCGGAGACCTGTTCCACTGTTAGCGCCGCATCCACGCCGTAGATACATACAACGGGGTTAGATTTCTTCATTTCGCGCGCCTTCGCCTGCATCTTCTCGGCAACCGAGACACGCAATTTCTCCGCGTCTTGCTTAGAGCTGCATTCCACGAGTACAGTTCCGTCCCTACCCTTTTTAATGCCGTGGACACCGATTTTTTCGCGACCACATCTACTTTCTCCGCCAACTGTTTCTTCGTGTCATCGCTCGTTTGCTTAACTTTAGGTTGCACTTCTACGGTAACACTGCTCCTCTTAAGTTTATCAGCGTAGCTGACCTTCGGTTTGCCCTGTACGCATTCCACGATCGGGGCACGCTTCTCCGTCCTAGCCCACGCTTCCCGCAGAATTCCATTCTGCTCGCCAAAAAGTTGGTTCAGCTCGCACACCATACCACGCAACTTTTTTCGGTTCTCTATCTTAAGGGTCTCCGACTTTACCGATACTAGCTCTAAAATAGCGCCAGTTAATGCTCTCACCCGCTTGAGGCATTCTTCCTCAGGCGTACCGCCCACACTGTCAACACTGCCATGCCTAGTGGTTCCGCCATCTTTTTTATTTGACGCCATCGCGTCAAAGACCGAGTTAAAATTAGAAAGAACCCCCTAATTTAGTAAATTTTTAAACCATATATCGAACCGTTGATCTAGAGGTAAAATTAGCGATATTTCAGACTTAAAACGCTCAAATTACGCGTAAAAGAAAGAGTAAAATTAATCTAAGAGTTATAAGTTAATGCACGCAAATTTTAAATATATATATATTTTTTAATGTATGACGAATTCCTAACACGGAATATTAAACCGTGGAATACACCAGAATTACCAATATTAAAAATTATTACCGCCGAACACAAAACAATAAACTTAACTATATTTTAGCGTTAGGAAACGCTCAAATACGCCTTTCGGCACGCAATAGAAATTACACTTGTTATAACACACCAACAGATGCACGTAAAAACAGGTAAAATCTTGAAAAAGACACTACACAATCTAACTGCACAAGCACAATGTGTACACCAAGCACAGCGCACAGAAACACGTCCGCTGGCTTCGACCGCTCGCTCGAGTCTGGTCATACCATACCAAAAGGAAAAGTTGTTTGATTAGCGAGAATGTTGACATTTTTTTGTACGCCCATCCTTCACACTACCAACACTTTATCCATTGTTCGCGCAGTCCAGAATTCCTGAAACTGAATTCGGGTCGTTTTCTTTACATCTAGATTTAAACAAAAACAATTATATTACCGAAATCAATTTATTACACAAATGTTCAGATTTGCCTCCGAAAAATAAAGAAAACGACAAATAATCCGCGAAAATTTTCTCGAAACTATTTTTTCGTTTTATAGACATAACACGTGAACAAAAGCATTTTGACACGTCCTCTTTAATGATAGGATGGTTATGAGCAATGTGTACCAATACGGTTTCGTTATTTCTTGTTCTTATTCTAGACGTGCAACCGTGGGGATTGTAACCGACGCATCTTCAAGTCGTAGACAATGATGTTCTCCTATTTACTATGTACAAGTGATTTTCGCAGAAAAGCTTCAGATTTTTGTTGCCGCGAAAGAAGTAGAAACTCCCTAGAAAGAAATAAAGAGAAATTAATCAAGTACAATACTTGATTTGCATACACGGTATATCAAATTAAATTAACGTATTTCGTATTGACGACGGGTTAAAAAAAAGTATGCTGTAAATAAAAATAACATTTATTTTGAAAGTGTACAGAAAGGATAGATGATACATTTTTAAATAAAAGTCATGAAGATTACCTGGCTATTTCAACAAAATATTTATACATGCATTTATATAACTGGCGTACATTGTACAAAAAAATTAAATATTTTTTGGAAGTTTTCAATAGCAGGTCGATTTTTACTTTTATTTCTATATTATGTGATTGCGTCACTGGTACTTTTTTTAAATCATAACCACCCCCATATTTTTACTTAATAATTTGATACCCCATTTAGTTATGAAATTAGCAATGTAAATGTTTGTTCAAGTTACACAAGAAAACTATTCAATATTCAAAAAGATAATCTCTATTCTTATTACACAGCAAAGTACACATTCATATGAAAATCCTAAATAAAGTAGAATAGCTTCTTTTATCCGCTAGTAAAAATCATCGACACTTTTATTTTTCAAAATTCAAATAAACACGTTTTTTGTTAATCCAATGTATACTCCACTTTGTACAATACTTTGGCATTTTTATAGTAGACTTTCAAGGGCTCTCTTACAAAATTTACTGGACTGTGACCAAAAATACGCCTCCAGTAATCTGTTCTCGCCTCGTCTAGAAAATCCATATTTTTTCCGTCGAAATGATGTTAGAAACTGCAAAATAAATTATGTCTTTGCAATGTCATTCTCAGTCTATGTGGCCGAGCGTTGTCCTGGTGGAAAGACATTTTCCGTCTTGCAACCGAAATGGACATATTTCTTCTAACGCTGATTTAGGCAGCTCGAGATTCTCACAGTAGATGTCCATTGTTATCGTTCAGTTTGAGTTTAAAAGTTTAAAGAAAATTATTAAGTACTGAAAAATATAATTTCGAGTCTTATTATACAACAAGGTAGATATTCACATGAAATTCCTAAAAAAAAATGGAATAGCTTCATTCATTAGCTAATAAAAATCCTCACGAGCGATTCCATAAATAATGCGATATTTTATACTTTTATTTTCAAAATTAAAATAAAAACATTTTCTTTTAATCCAAGGTATACTCCCCTTCATTTTGTACAATACTTTGGCAATTTTCTGGTAGATTGTCAAATTCTCTCTTCCAAAATTTACTCGGCCGTGATAGAAAATACGCTTCCGGTAATATGTTCTCATCTCGAGAATCTATATTTTTTCTGTCCAAATAATGCTAGAAACTTCGAAATAAATTATGTCTTTGTAATGTCATCCTCAGTGCGTGTGGCCGAGCGTTGTTCTGGAGAAAACGAAGGATGGTCATATTTCTTCTAACGCTAATTTAAGCAGCTCGAGGTTCTTGTAATAGATCTCCATTGTTATCGTTCGGTTTGAGTTTAAAAGTTCAAATTTGCTTAAACTTTTTATTCCACCAAGGTTTACAAGATGTCCTCTCGAGCTCTCCAGATCTTTCAGGACAAAGTTCATTTTCTAGGCTACAGTTTCCGGTTTAGAATTTCTGGGACTATCGTTGGCACTGGTTCCCGCTTTTTCCATAGCGTTGCTGCCTTTGTTGAATTGCTGAAGCAAAATATTTCAAACATATTCCTTTGTTAGTTCCATTCATTCTTTAATATTAATATAGTTAACATTTTTATATTACAAAAATTATTTATTAAAAGAATTCTGTTTTGCAAAAATTATAAAGTTGTACCTTTTATTTGAAAAGTCTATTAACAAGAAGACATTAGCTCTACCGTAAATTATAAAAAAATCAACTATAGAAAATCGTTTTGGGTTAATTGGACCCGGCCGGTAGACGTAGAATTAAGAATAAGGGCAAGGTCAATATACTGCCTGCGTTTATACCAAGTTGATGCTAATAGTTCATCGAATACCGATCCGACTTTTAATTCAAGCAACAGGAAAAACCACATTATTTATGCGATGACAATAAGCAAAACGTTCTATTCATCGAATTATTTTTCTTCACATGTGATGATATATTGCATTTTCCTAGATAAAGAGTACTAAGAAAAGCATTAGCGTAAAAAAGGTACGTGTTATTTATTTGAGAGGTTTCTCGACAAAATGCTCAGCACAATTATTGTCTGTTAAGAATGAGTAGATTAAGCCAAAGAGAACGAAGTGAGGTTTTAATGATTGGATATGGCGACAAAACACGAATACCCGGAAAGGACTCCAGTAACTTGATGAGACCGTAAGTAAAGTAGAATAAAAGTTTCGTATGCCAGAAATCTACCGAAAAGTGAGCATTTTACTGTAAATGGAGATATTAGTTTAGATATTTTATCAGATTACAAATTAATGTTGTTGCAGGAATTAAATGATGACGATTTTCTGAAACAATATTGAACGCAAGTAATATACTCTTTTCCTGAACGGAACTGTCGATAAACAAAAATATAGATTTTGAGCACGGAAAAATGCGCATTGGTTTTGAAAAAAAAAAACGCAATATCAAAATACAATCTTAATGTTTGAGCTGAAATTGTTGGGAATAGGATTGTGCAACCATTATTTCCTTAAAACATAGAGACAACTAACCTCTATCTTTCATATTTACAAAAAAAATTACATTCGTTTCCCAAATTTTGATAATCCAGGTATCCTAAACAACAAACTATGATTCCAACAAGATAGAACGTGGTTACCTAAATTATGTCTTTCCTAATATGAGTTACCATTACAACCAACGAACCAGAAACAATTCAAAATGTATTGTAAAAGTTTTAGGATAAGTTAGGTTATTGTAAAGACTTATTAAGATGTTTATGATGTTATTACGGCCTATTGATTACAATGAAAACAGACATTACAAGTTTCAGTTGTGTGTGTGTTATTCTTCTTAATAACTTTCTTATCCAATTTGGAAAATATTTACATTGTCAATTTGGTAACTAAATGAAACATCAAAATATCAAATAAAACTTAGGTGGTATTGAACACGTTTATTATATTAGAATACTTTTATATGTAAGGTTGATACCAAATCAGTATATTGTCAGTTACAAAAAGATTAAAAGATGTTTTGTTTAGTTCTACTTGTTTTAGGGCAGAAATTACAGTTAAAGTAATATACAATCAGAAATAAAAGTCTTAAAGGTTATGGACTCAGATTTACGCTAGAAAAAAAAAGGAGGCGTTCGGAATGTCTTGAGAGAAAACAAATGAGGAGCTACAGATTAGGTGCAAAAAAGGAAGAAGATCTTCAAACAATACAAATGTAGGCTGAAATTTAACTCAAAGCTATAATCATTCAAATCAGTCGGTCTCATTTATCGAAATGAAATGTTGTGCTGAGATAAATAATAATAGTAATGGATTATTATTCCTAAGCTAGAAAACTATATGTCCAATAGTAAAATTTTAGAAAAAGAAATAATGGTGATAAAATGATAGCCAATACGATGGGTGTGTTTTCAGAAAAAAATCAAAACCAAAATCTTTTAACCTAAGGCCTGGTAATTGAAGATGTGGAGCACAACCTAATTTCACTTCGCAAACGAGTAATCAAAGTAGTTTTGAATAGAAATAGTGAGAAAATTATTGGAAAAGATTTCAAACTAAAAGTAGACATGGTAAATAATCTATCCATTTCGAAAATTCATATAATAATTGATTGTAACAATGATGCAAGTAACATTGCTATAAAACTGTAAATAACTGTACTCTTCGCCATCAAGGACTAGGTCAAATCAACAGGTCAATCAGGACTAGATTAAATCGTTAGGGACTCAAACTATTAACACCGTCAGCTAGTTAAGAGAAGTGCGCTAATTGTATCAGAGGTAAAGCTACAAGAGAAATCGTTCCAAACATATAGGTGATTTAATACACATCGATGCTACTAAAATTTTTAATTGACTTTTTTGCATTCTGTGGAAAAATAAAAATGAGGCTGAAAAGAATGTACTTGTTTTATAAATCTCATTAGAACACAATATGGTGCCAAAATCAAAAGCTCCCGTTGTGATAATAAAGACAAATTCAGTTCAAACTGGTTAAAAAACTTATATAGAAATAATAGGAGATAGAATTTCAATAGGCAATACTTTATAATCTTCAACGGAACTGTACTTCCGAACGCATGAATAGAATTTTACGGACAAAGTTCGAACCAAATTTGTAGAGACTAGCTTACCAAAACAGGTGTAGGATTAGATAGTTAAGTCTTCGGCATATGAACTAAAGCGATCAGCTAGTAGTGCTAATAATAACGTACATACCTCCAGCTTTAAGGTGGTATGGAGAAAATGCTTTATCTAAATTACAAGTTTTTCGTTATAGCATTCGAGACAGAGTAAATTGAATCCTACAGTAAAATCAATGGAAATTATAGGATATTGTCTGTGGAGCCCTGCACATAATGCAATTGTTTGCTCTAGAGATTTGACTATTGATGAAACGGATATCAGGTGCATCGCCAAAGAAAACGAATAAAGGAAATGTTGGGATTTTTAAACGAAGAGGAAAGAGTAGATGAAAAACAAAGTAGATGAGACCAACAGTGAACTGACAGACACACAAACGTAAAATGGCAGAAAGACTGCCATTGCCGGATGCCTAGGTGAGTGTGAGTTGTATACGACAAATTGTTCATTAACGCTCTCGGAAGGTCCAGAAGCAGTTAGAAACAGAGAAGAGAAAGAAGAAATTGAGACGGAATTATCATTACATAAGAAACAAGATACTTGGAAAAAAGAAGCGTATTGCCGGCTATATAAACCAAGTGAGTATTTCACATTGAAAATGATACGACCAAGAAAGCGAGAATTACAAGCAAAAGGTTCTCAAACTCAGGAAAAGAACCAGCTTGATTCATTTTATGCTCCAATGGCAAGAATTAGTATCAAACGCATTATGATCACATATGCAGTGCAAAATGTTTGACCTATTACGCAACTAGATATACATACAGCATTTTTGAATGATAAGTTAAAATCTGAAATATACTTATACTCGCTAAATGGGTTAAAAGAGTTTGCAAAAGTATGGAATGATACCTTTAATAAATTTGTCATTAAATATAGTTTTAAAAAGACAACATATAATGACTGCTGCCTCTACTTTAAAGATATGGTATAAGAATCTATAACATTCTAAAAAAAAAAAATTCAGGCAAGAGAAATTGGAGAACAAAAAATGTTGTAGGAATGACCTTTACTCGAAAATGTGGTAGTATTTTTGTAAACAAAACAATCTTAATTAAAAAAGATTCTTCAAAGTTTTAATATGGAACAATGCAAGGGTATATTTACGCCCATTAAAAATGGATTCCAACTTAATTTTGAAAATGATTTACATATAGTTAATAGGACTAAAATTGAAAATTTGGGGCGTCAACTAAACAACTACAATTAACATTTTTGAGCGCCAACTATTTCATCTACTGCAGAATATTCTACAGGGAAAAGTAATGGGAAAGAGGAGTACTGGTAGAAGACGAATTTCTTGGTTGAAAAATGCAGAACATGGTTCGGTATGAATACGATTGAATTATTCCGAGCAGCAGCAAACAAATTTAAAATTGCATACGTGGTACCCAAAATCCGAAACGAATAGGAATTATTAGAAGAAGAAGAACATAGAGACATATCTGAAGAAGTGGGCAACATCATAACGGGTTTTACATCGATAGAACTCACAATTCAAGAGAGATACAAACGTTATAATGGTAAAGCCGTGTGGTTGATGGCAGAAGAGGTCATGAAAAAATGGTAATCAAATTGGAACCAAGGGATTTATGGGAAATTGGAATTAGTTAATATAAAGAATGTTTCAAGTGTATTTAACGTAAATAGAGATGCTGTACTGTTCGATAATAAAAGAGCAATATTAATCTTAAAGAGCTTTGAACTCGAAAAGAGGAAAATATACCAGCATTAGATACCATTCCCTAAAAGAGTATGTTAATTTGAGCAATAACATTGCAAACATTTTTACCAAAGTTCTATGAATCTGTTCAGCTTTTACTTGATGTAAATCCATGATCCTTAAAAGAATTAAAATACGTTTTGCGATTGTCATAGTGAGTTATTAAAGTGTAAATCATAAAACCTATGTTATACTGCTTTATTTATTTAGTGAATTTAGGACTGAAATGAATGTAGTGTAATAAAATATTTACACTGTTTGATGTGATTTATAAACGGAAGTGAAACTCTAAAAGGGGGTAGTCGTAACGGTCGTCGGGTTCCGCCGTGTTATTAGGCTTTTGTCTCTGACGTTTCGCAAACAACTGCGGTTCGCATTGTCAAAGGTACTGAATTGCTCGCGAAACATCAGGGACAAAAACCTAGTGACACGGCGGAACCCGACAATCGTTACGACTATGTCAAACGGCCTGAGGTCTGAGATACTATCTAAAAGGGGATATTATTAAAAAAATGTACCAATTACGTAATCAGATTTGAACGAAAGAAATAAAAGTAAAAAATCGACCTGTTTTTGGAAATTTCCGAAAAATATTATATTTGTTTACACACAGTGCACAGTAAACTCAATAATAATAATAATAATAATTCCACACACATTACATAACAACAATATTTGCATATGGTTGCACACGATTCTACACAATATTTCACTTTCAATACAACGAATAATACTCTCCATACATTAACTTGTAAGTTAATTTAGTTATGACAGCGTTACAAACATATAAACTGATGTAAATATAGATATACAGTGAACCACACTTCATTATGAAACCTTTCCAGCAACAAAACCTATTAGCATCATTCATGCAATAACATTTTTCAATCTTCCAATACGAATAACGTGATACAACATAGAGTTTCGCAGTAGGTTATGGTTTACCGCATACAACATCCAGTACTGTAATATACATATATATTCAGGAAAATATTCTAAAAGGTACACATATGGTGATTAATCAAAAGTAAGTACCTAATTTCAAGTTAAGTACCTTCATTCATTTTAAGGAATAAAAGGATGGCATTGCGGTTGATTTATTAGAATTAAAATTCGAAAAAAGCAATGAAAATTTTGGATAACTCTTGATAACTTAATTAGGAAGATTTGCAAGCTATTAGGGTTATGTCTGCTTTTTCTCTAATTAGGCACTTATTTTTGAACCACCTAAACATTTATCATTTGTAACTATAAGGTCAATTTTTCACTACTACTTTTTTTAATAATATATGTAGTTCAGTGCGATATTACTTTAAAGTCTTCTAGAAAAAATGCTACTCAAACAGTAAATATTAACCTGAAATTGGTGGAATGGAAGAAAATTGTATAAGTACCTAAATGTCATCGGAAAATGTTTAATAATAAATTTAATACGTAGCAAACATTCGAGAACTAACCAATTAAAACGACGTTACAATAGACCACCTACCTTCAATCATCACAATTCTCATTGAATTGAGTAATAATCATAGCGCGTACCATGAACATCGCAATAAATAATTAATACCTAGTAGTTAGAGACCAGATTATATGCAAAGTGGAAAAATTTTATTTTATTTATTATATTTTACGTCTATTTGTAGATGTCTTACACTGATTAAAGTTAATTAACTTTAATCAGTATAATACATCTACATACAAACGTAAAATATAATAAAAAAATTAAATTTAATTTTTGTACTTTGCATATAATCCGGTCTCTACTAGTAGTAAACAGAATATTTTACGTTATAATTAAACATCGGCAACATCGAGTAAATCTCTATATTCTTTTTGGAAAATTACATTCTTCGAAACCACTTAAAGAAAACAGCACTACATACACCATTTTTAATTTTTCTACTTGACATATGTACGTGTATAGTCCATTCACTTTAAGAATGTAATAGATAGCGTTACTATCGATGTCCGTATTACACTGCCAAAACTTAACTCGATTAAATAACAGCAGGTGATTTGAAAGTAAAACATATTATAACAATTGTCAATTTCTTTGAAAGTAATTCTAAATTCTCATGACAAATATTTTACTAAGATGTTTACGAATATACATCTAAGTTTATTGCAATTTATTGAATCCAAATGAAAGAAAGGAAATAATTTTATTTAAAATATGTCGTACATTTTATCATAAATCACATATAAATAGACTTCTACGAGATATTTTAATAGTTCTTTTTTAAAATATCTATGCGAAAGAAGAAATTTGACAATTGACATTACAAAGACATAGTAATAGTGATCAGATCAGTAATATTTCAGTTTATCGAACATAACCGTCGTGTACATAGACAAGTTTTTTGTCCAGTAATTTTTACGAACAGTTTTTGCGACCAAATATAATAAACAAGTTACCTATACCAAACTGGACATTCATTATTAAAATAACGTCCTGCATAAGGCATTACGAAATCGACATCAGTTTCAAACATTACGATATACTTGCAAGGGAACACAGATAATTCGAAAATTCAGAAAAAACAAGACTATTCGCTTGTTTCATTAGTATAATGTAAGAACAACGGGAATTGTTTTAGGTGCCTAATTGCTCGTTTTTTGGGCGGAACGTAGGAGGCGAAACACCAACCTTAGCAATTTACTTGAACCATCAGGTTGTGGTGCCACCTGAAACTTAAGGTAAGCCTTGTTATACGGTATGTTCCTCCATATTTTAAATATTCTGGGAAACGAAGTATATCCTTTCCTTCCATTTTCGGCTAAATGACAGAAAGGTTCCAGATTTCGCTGAAAATTCACAAACGCTCACACTCTAAATAAACGAAATATGAAGAAATGTATTCCCGCAAATCACTCTTCAATTAAATTTACTATTTTTAACATTAATTACGCTGTCAATACCAAGTAGTTACTATACTCCATTCACGTTAAGAATGCAGACTTGGAATAGATAGACCTTAAAATACGGGCTTGCAATCTCATTTACTTTCCAACATAATTAAACAAGCTCCAGGTATTTCGGTAAACGAAACAATGAAAGGATACATTTATATTGCAATTGATGTTACTTTTACTTTATTATTGCGGTATTATTTTACCATTTGCACATAAATATGAAAAACGTTGCTATTTCTTATACAAGATTTTAATAACCAAACTTTGATGTTTACGATGTTGTCATTTGACGGTTTCATCGGTTAAATTTTCACTAGTGTAATACAGCCGTCGATCGTAGCGCTAAGTATAGATCGGCCATAGCATTAAGGTAGCGCAGATATCGCAGTTCATCTATTTTCTAATAAAGCCATACATAATAGCCTTAAAGTAAAGTGACTTCCGACTTTCTTTATATTTCCTTTATTTAGAGTGATTTGTGAATTTTCAGCGAAATCTGGGGCCCGCATCTATTCTGCTATTTAGTCATTTAGATCTATCGCGAAAAAATACCGTAATTAACAATACCAAGACAATATTAATAAAATGTAAGTTTAGTGTTTACTTCATAGAAAGCAAGTAAAAAATACAATTATAAACTATTATACCTCGCAAGTTATTCAAATAATAACACTAATATCTATAAACGACCTTTCTTCTTAAAATCTAAATAGTGTCTCATTACAGAATGTTTATAATACAATTTTAAGGGAAATTTGTGATAGATATATTAATCAATGGTAGATATCCTAAAATATAAACTCGTATTAGTGATATAAAAGAAAAACACAGATAAGATTATACATATTATATAAAGTTATATAAGAATCCGTTTTTATTATATATAATAATTCCATTCATTTGAATAATAAATACAAATGTGCATGCCTGAAACAAATAATTATAAACAGAAATTGATAATGTTGTTTAAGTAGATTAAAATTTGCTGCATTCTTTACATCATTAGAAAGATTATAAAGTTTACGTTTCCGCAATATGTGAAAGAGAATATTTTACGATAAACCTATCGGGACCGACTTTTTCAGAAAACAATTTTGGTAATTACAAGGTAAACTTATCATTACAAATTGCTAATGGAAGCTTCATATTAATTTAATCAATAAGAATAATAGGTTTTAAATAATATTGTCTGCTGCCATATTATAATAAATTTAAAGACATTACGATATCTAGGTTTTAAAAGTGAATTTGAACTCAGAAAAAAATTAGAAAACGTTGATAATTATAAGGAAATTCTTTCTTCTAATTGCGGACCGTACAGATTTGGATTTGTTGGAGCATGATTTAGTAAGAAATTATTATTTTAAAAGTTACTTTTTTCTTTTTTCTTTCTTTGGAAAATATAAATCATTTTTGACGTAAATTGCAACAGCTTCGTATTTGAAATGAATACGTAGGTTTCCACGCACAGAGTTAGTAATAAACGAACTACTTTCGGAATTGGACCGCGTCATGATAAGGTATATAGAAAAAAGAAATAAGAGTAAGAGGAGAAAGAAAAATAAGAAGAAAAAGAGATAAAAAGAAGAAGGGGAAAGGGGGGGCGTGAAATAGAAAGAAAGGTGAAAAGAGTAGGAGAAGGAAAGAGAGACAGAAAAAAGGGGAGGGGGGAGGGGACGAGAGAAAAAGGAAAAATAAAGAGACCGAAACAGAAAGGTGGGATCTCGACGTTTCGCCTCCGTCGTAGGTGGCTTCTTCAGGAGAAGGAGAAAAGCTGATAGTTATTTAGTCAAATTGGATTAAGATCATATGTTCTAAATCCATAAATATTTAAAGATTGTACCAATGACGTTGTTTTCTTTGGTAATGTGAAAATATTAATTTTTCCATTTGCACAAAATTTTGAACATCACTTGAACGATAATCAGTCCAACAATAAAGTAGTAATTTTGGTACGAAAACATTCATGTGCATAAGCAAATCTTTCAAATGTTGCGAAGTTAGTTTTCTTGATGTCGAAGCTGTAATTATTATCCTGTTGCTTCTTTTAACACAAGGAAAAAGGTAGATACCAGACGGCCACTTGCTGAAATTGTTGGCAATATATTATAGTGTAAATTTAAAATTGAACAACGGCTTCTACTTGGAATCACTGATAAAATTCTTATGTGCATTATAAACGTTCATTTGTTTAATTTTAATAATCTGAGGTACTACATTAACAAATCTAACACCCGTCGCTTGTGATCTATAAAGTTGCGCAATCGAATTCACCTTTCTGAATTAACATTGTACACATTTTAAAGAACAACGTTTTATTTTTCTACTTGTCCAAAATTCTGTAGCATTAGTTTTATATCATATATCGCTGACACCTCTTTTCTAGGGAGCAGTTGATCGTAAATATAAAGCATAATAGCAAATAAAGTAATGGTAGAATGATTGTTTATCATAACATCAAATTTGCATATGGATTTCAATTTAATAAAAATTTTGTGATAAAAGAACATTATCATCATTTTGATATGACACCAAAACGTGCATATAATTAGAAATAATAAGTATGACAGATATATCGCGTACAATATTCAATTCTCCGAACAAGAAACAATAATAACATAAATATGGATTTCAAAAAATGTTTAGAATATTTTCAGAGGATAACCAACACATTGGTATTGAATGGTTACATGGAAAAAAACCTTGCCAAAAATACGAGTACCTTAAAATGGGAGTATAGAAAGACCACCACGTTAATTCCATATTTAAAAGGCATTTCGGAAAAAATCAGAAGAACAATTACAAAGTTAGAACGACCATACAAACAAATCCAATGTAATAATAACAATTATACAACGTAAACCAAAGAACTAAAAGCTGTGTATATTAAATACCACGTGACCATAGGACTGCGTGGAATGAAGCAGCAACTAGATAAAGAAGGAAAGGTTGTTAGAAACACCGTACATGACCACACGACCAATGATAGAGGAGGTGCAACGACCATTCCTGGGCAGAAAGCTGTGCCTTGAATAATTCAAACAATTTCTATCCGCTTGATTAATTTAGTGGTCTAATGCATTGGACTAAAACAAATTACTTACAATCTGGCAAGAATCGATCTTCACAGGACTAACCCTGATGACGGCAGGAGATACACTCCCGAAACGTTGGAATGCCAAAATTGCACAAACGATAGAAATAGACTAAATAGCAACTTTAATTACCGTCCATTGTCAACAATTACAGTTGATCATATTTTTTTCCTCGCAATTATAAACAAATGAGGGCAACTTTGAGACACATACATTTTTTCAGTAAATAGAAATTTTGATTTTTGAAAAAAAAAATCCGGAGATTGGAAGGCGACTCCCGGAAAGAGATGGTAGTTACAGAAAAATATTGACCCTATCATACAGTTCCTTCTAAATAGATTACAACTTCCCTAAAGTATTGTTGTAATATTTCTCATACTTTCGATGCTATTTGCGTATATTACTAAGATTGCTATTGCGTTCAGGGGGTTCGATTGCCCCCCTCCTTCCAAAGAAAAAAAAAACAGGCAATTAGGCACCTAAAAAATACCGTTGTTCTTATAATAAATATATCTGTAAACCCACAAAGTTTCAATTTTTTCTAAATTACCTGTCTTTTCTTGTTGGTATGGTGTCAAACGTAATTTTTCCAATGGACATCGCATCACATTGTCCTTAGGTTTTTCGCGCACAAATGGTAAATAATTTTGTCAACGTTGGTTAGTAATTATATTTTGTCTAGAACTTACAGAAGGGCTGTTCTTTCACTATTGTAAACGGGACACTACAAGTCGTTAACTAACACAAATTAGTTTTCAGATTTGCGATCACTATTGGTATACTACACTTTAAACTACTTTAACATCGTATTGTATAGATCCGGGAATTATCCGATAAATTTATTTGCAGGCTCACATAATTATTTTACAATACAATGCGACATTATCGACGCGACACACTTATCTAAGCCTAGAAACTTGTTTCCCCAATATAATTTGTTAAAGTCACAACTGATCGAACTTTACTTCAACGCTTTGGTAATAAAATTGTCAAAATTGAGAAATGTACATGGTAAAGAAACTATCAATTTCTAATGTAATGCTACCGAGAAGCAATACTACCGTCTTCCGAAGCAAGAGATCCCTTGTACACTTCGACATTTTATCTTAGGACGATGCAGATGAATAATATTAACAGGATTAATGTGAACGTATGTACACACTGTAAAAGGATATGAACTGAAATCTAATCTAATTTTCCTTTACTTGTATATAGTAGGTAGTAGATTTTGGAGGGGCGTACAAAACAAAAATATTTACGAGACGTATTATTTGTGGTATTTTTATATTTTATATTGTGGTATTATTAATAACGAAGCTCAGATTCTCTGCAGATAATCGCGTATGTTATCACAAACAGCGGTTGTGAAACACCTTTCCTGTGTACGCCCGTTATAATAATAAACGGATAAAGTTTATTGACAAAAAAATAATAAAGCAAGCCATAATGTATTCTAAATATACATATATAAAGAATTATCATACTGATATGAATCTTTATAAAAGGCAACGCACATTGTTTTAAAAGTAAGGCAATTGACACGTACTCTATTTGCGCACGTTGTTTATAAAAATTCATATCAGTGTCGTAATAATATTATATATGTATATATTTATCTGATTATACTGATTATAAACAAGGGAATATAAATATTTGATTCTAATTTATTTAAATATTGGAATTTATTTTCAATGTATTTTTAGTACATATTTATTTTATTTCGCCTGTTACTATTAATTTCAGCTTTTTAACTGTGATTTTTCGTCACATGTTCAAAATATATAAAGAAAAAAGTATATTTATGTCAAAATCGCATAAGAAATTGTTGTTAATGATTTTATTGCATTGTTCTTCTCTTAAACCACCATGAATCTTATATACGAAGAGAAGTCCAGAAGTTCGTGGAATGGAGCGGTTGGAGTGGGGATAGGGGCGCTCGCTAGGTGTCATTCTGATTGGCGACTCATCATTAGTATATAAGTTAAGTTGCAGCCCTATAGCGTCCCCCGTACTAGAAGGAAGAAGCCGGGCGCCATCAAAGTAAACGGTATATCCATACAATGGAACAGCACCGCAAGATACCTTGGAGTCATCCTAGATAACAAACTTACGTACTCGGCACACATAGCCGAAGTAAGGAAGAAAATTTGTGTTGCATCCAAGACTCTATACCCATTGATCAATCCAAGAAGTAAACTTTCCTTGGATAACAAAATAAAATTGATCAAGGCGACTATGGTACCTATAGCCACCTACGCCGGGGAACTATGGCACCAAGCGTCTGATCAACAAAAAAATAGAATACAAGGCCAACTAAACAAGATTATCCGTTTCGCAACGAACGCCCCGCGGTACATGAAAAACGAAGATCTCCACGCGGAACTAGAGCTGGAAACCCTAGACGCTATCATCCTAAGAAGAACCAATGACACCGTACAAAGGACGAAGACACACCCAAACGAAGAGGTAAGGAAAATCATCAAGCCAATCAGAAGACTGCGAAGAGACGGCGTTAAACAAATAAAAAGAAGAGCCGAAGAGAAAGGAATAACGCTTCAACTCCCGAAGAGAAGCAAGCAAACAAAAAAATAAAACAAAAAAAAAGGTAGCACACTGCACCCAGGCCCTAAACAGGGAAAAAACAAACAATGTAAATTAATAAATAAATAAATAAACTGTAACCATCAAAAAAGACGAAGAGGAAATGGAGATAACTCCGACCCTGATATAAGAAAAACAACCGACCCAAGCCTATAGCGTCAGTCATTTACGAATAGTTGCCTGCTAAACAAGTCAATCCGGAAGAAAACTGAAACTATGGAGGAAATTGAACATCGTGCTGTGATAAAGTTCCTTACAAAGCAAGGAAAGAACGCTTAAACCATATTGAATGAAATGGAAACCGTGCTCTAGTAAATCTATGATTTATAAGTGGCATGGTCTTTTTAAACATGGTCGGGAGTCGATTGAAGACGACCCCCGCTCAGGACGGAGCTGCGTGGAGAGAAACCTGCACAGATTTTGGAGTGGATTGTTGTATGAAACATGAGTTCATCACTTTGAGCCTGAGTCCAAACAGGAGTCCATGCAATGGCATAAAAGGGGGACACCACCGCCAAAGAAATTCAAAGTGTCAGAATCGGCTGGAAAGTTGATGGCTACTGTTTTTTTGGGATTGTGAGGGGATATTATTTATTGATTACAAAGGAAAAGGCAGGAGCATAACCGGAGGACATTACGCAGCGATATGAGAAAAATTAAAGGAGGCCATCAAGGAAAAACGTCGAGGAAAATTGACCAAGGGTGTGTTGCTCTTGCAACACAATGCGCCGGTTCACAAGAGCAAAGTTGCAATGGCTGCTCTGCACAAGCATGGCTTTCAATCAATAGTCCATCCACCCTACAGTCCAGACCTGGCACCCAGTGATTTTTATTTGTCCCCCAATTTAAAAAAAGACTTACGTGGAAGAAAGTTTTCCGACAACAATGAGGTAAAGGAGGCAACTTTGGCCCATTTTGAGGCGAAAAATAAAAAATATTTTTATGATGGTTTAAAAAAATTAATTCATAGATCTAATAAATGTATTGTGCTTAAGAGTGATTATATTGAAAAGGAAAAATAGATTTACTGTTTTATTTTTTTAAAACCCTTTCATTCCACGAACTTCTGGACCTCCACTCGTATCTCTTCGAATAGCTTTTGCAAATTCAATGGTATAGTGCTATTTTCTTTTCCACCTCAAACTACGCATAGGTTTCAGCCTTTCGATGTGGGAATATATACTCCATTTAAGACTTTCCTTGCGACATTTTTTAATGACAGGATGTTGGTGTACTCGGGTTAATTATTATTATTATTATTATTATAACAATTAGACATATAAGTCATTTGATAAACAAAACATATGCTAAAAAAATCTACTAATATTTCCGGACGTAGCAGTAACACTCTTTACTATAAAGAGTGTTACTGCTACGTCTTTGACCGTAAGTGGGCAAGATGCTCTTCTTCTAAACTCTCTTGGACTCCGTGTAAAGAAGGCATTTTTCAGTAAATTTCAAAAATAATGAGTGTTACGAACTCTAAATGATTGAGAATATTTCATTTTTTATATTAATATTTTTATATTTATGTATCTTCCAATTCAATGTTTTTTAATGTGTTATTTGTTAATTTTTTCTATGATTTTATATTGTATATATTGTCTTATGAATTTACTTCAATCTGTATATGTATATACTAACAAAAATACTTTAGCGTAAAAGAAATCGCTTAATACATTTATAATGTATATTATATTAGCGCGCTGTTGCTGCAGCATTTAGCTCAGCGCCTTACGGTAACACGCCTAATACGTATTCAGATGTCATAGCAACGTTCACGTCGCGAGAATCGCAACAGTACGACTACCGGTCTGTCGCAATTCATTCGTCGACTGCACCTGCATGCTCGGGCTAGCGATCCTTCGCATGTATTAGACGACCCGTATATAATCATCCTTTAGCACGATAGGTGGTTTAAGATTTTCTCCCTATAAGGAGGGAGCTGTGCCAAAGGAGCAAGTAACGTATAGTCTTCGGACTCTTACGCACATTGATGCGAAGCCTATCCTACCAAAGCGTAGGTATAGCAATAAATATTATACGCCTGTTGCGGCAAAACATAGTCTACGGACTCATACTATACGCACATTGCGAAACTTAAGATTTAAGAAAGACCTGGGTAGTCGAGAGTTGAGTCTTATTTACGACAGACCTTGACCGACTATTAACCGCCACAGTCACCCTACTAGGTCTTACAGCTTCTAAATAAAAGAATTAGTGGGTTCCTAATACAAATAAATATATGTGTGCAAGCGTAAAGTAAACATTTACGGAAACCGTAGCAAACGTTAAATTAAATTTAGAGTATAAAATCTCTAACAGAAATTAAACACATTCAAGCATATACATATACATTTATATATACTGGTGATAACAACGAATTATTATTATTGTATAAACACACAGGATTGTATTTCTTTCTTATGATTTCAACATAAGTAAGTAAATAAGTTATTTTGTAGTACTAAAGTGCTTCAAGTTCTTTTTTAAGACGTGTTTGAAATACCAACAGTTTCAGTTTGTCAATGAATTGTGTATTTAGGTATATTTATTTATATTTTCTGCCTTATTTATCATTTCTAAACACTTATAAGGAATACAATCAATTTCAAGTTATTTTTCGCGTCTTATTTAATAGTCGTAGACAATGTCGAAACTTCTCCATAGCTAAAACAAATGTATGCCATTCGTGAAAAAAGTTTAAAACAGTACATATTTCAATAGTAAATGGAATTACTCCGTACATTGAGATAAGACAACAAAATGGCGTTGTTTTTTAGAAAGTGATAAATGCATCCTATTATCTCTATCCTTGAGCAACACTCGATGGGCTCTCAATACCGACAGTTTCATTAAAATCGGCGATTAACACTTAGGATACTTTCTTGTTAACAATATGTACTCGGGATTATTATTTAAATATTATTAAGTCTAATACATATTAGACATTAGATTTGCTAACACTTTTTTTTATAACTATTACGTGTCTAAAACGGTCCTCCTTATAGGTGTACCGCAAACTAAACGAACTATCCTAGCACCAACATATTGAAGATAAGGGAATTGTTTCATAAATTTATTTGCTCGGGCTACGAACCGCGGACTGTTAAGTATTTTGTTTGGCGGACATGTATCCACTCTACAATATGATCTTTATCAACAAAAAGAATCCCTACTTTCCTTTATCTTGTATTTCGGTAATTACCAGCGTACTTTGTTACAGTCAAAATTCATTTCACTTTAATGCTTTGATATTATACTTATTAAAATAAAAAAAAACTTCCTGATAATAAACTTAACGAATTATCAGTTTTTGGATATGTGTAATAAGTTTTAGATTAAAACTGCAGATAGAGAATATATAACGTACTTCTCGAGCTATCTTTAAATTTAAATGCACATAGTTCAAGAAATAATTTATTATACATAATGTAACTAAAACGTAGAGACACATCAAAATGTTTCCTTTTGTTATAGAACAAAATCTATATTTCATCGAAGCACACTCGATTAGTAGCAGAATGTTATTAAAACGCAAGATTAAATCATTCACATATTATCACAATACATACCCTTTAAACAAAGGTCTATCGTGACGTCATTCCATCTCCTCAATGGATCTAATGCTTCGACCATTATAGAGTCCATTAACCATGATTCAAAATCGGCAAGAAACTAAACGTATAAAGGCTGCTAAAAAAGACAAATGCACTTATGCTCGATGCTCAATTGTTTTGTCGATATGGAATCTTGAAATTTGATTTAAGCCCAGTTTTATCAAGCATGGTTAATTGCATTATCAATTAAGACTGGGTTAAAGCGAACAAAATCGCATTCAACAGAAAGTATTACAATGTGTTCAGTTCACTTATTACTGTAGAGTAGGTAGAGCTTAGTTTCGCAATGGTTACATTTACTTCACAGAACACGGCGATATGCGTTATTACGGTAAAGTTTGTCAAAATTCGCGTGAAGCTAGAGGAATTTATTAGCAAAGATATCCTTGCTCATGTGCTCCATCTCATCCAATGTTTCAAGAAGTCCACGGTAGGGATTAAAGCAACAGGACAGGTTAAGCCGCCAAAATCAGACTGTGGCAGACATCGTCCAATCCACACGCAAAACTTCGAAGGGGCTGTTTTGCAAGCTGGAGATAATAATCCTCGTATTAGCACAAGGCGGATAAGTAGAACGTAGGCGTAAATTTACAGACGAAGACTGATTTAGTCATGATGATGTTTTTAATTTTCATAACTTACATGAACGATCTGTTCATATGAAGTTCACTATCATTCGGATTTTCTATTAATGTTTGGATAGGCATTGTTGGTGACTGTTTTTTAAGGTCATAAAAAAATAGAGCATCGAACGTAAGCGTATTAGATTTTTTGTTGCCATCTTTACACCCAGTAAAGTGTATAAAGTTTCTTTTTTTGAACATTCTGTAATATTTAGGAAAACAATTCACGAAAAATGTGCTCTAATTCGTATATTCGTCATCTGTAGTTATTCTAGACCCAGTTACAGAAAAATGAAATAAATTTAGCGTTCTAATTTATAACTATTTCAACGGTCAGGAACTAAGGGATATTTAAACAAGATAAACAAACAAAATGTAATAATCCAACTGTCAACCAATATAACTGGTAAATCTCAAACACTCAATACTTCTAGGTTTCAAGAAGTAACATTATTAACAATGGTGCCATCATCATAATATGACACTCAAACAATGGAAATTTCAAACTAATAGTCTAATTCGCATAATTTGTGGTGACGTCACATATTAGATTAACGTACGATTCAAACAAACGCCATTTTGAATGTTATGCTCTTTACGTGGTGTTAAAAGTAGTATTTCTTTTCTTATGATTTTTTATAACCACTATGGATATTTATGAACTCATTTATTAAGTATGCTGCCTAATATTTGTACTATCCTTAAAGCAATCTTATAGTAGAATATACACTCAGGGACATGAATATGAGCGGTATTAACAGACAAATAATCTTTACCTGCCGCCTCTTAGAAATACCCGTAGTATAAATACAAGGGCTGGTGGGAAAAATACCATTGTTAATCCATTAATTGCTGTATTTGCGGAACTAATTGTATTTTACACTTAGTATAGTTCGGTAAAGTGACCGGTGAACATCAGTATTTTTATTTTAAATTATATGTGCGTTTGTTATTGGCAAATAAAAATATTTATTAGTGATTAGTTTATGTGTATGTAACTGAAAATGCCGAAATCTAAAGAACTTTCTGAGTTTTAACGTGCGCAAATTATTACATTACATACCGAGGGATTATCCCAAGTGATGATTAGTAAAAAAGTAAAATATTCACGGTGCGCCGTACAAACAACTCTAAAGTGTTACCAAGAAACAGGGGATACTAAATCAAGACCGGGAAGAGGTCCAAAACGTAAAACGACAGAATTAACATTATCGGACGGAATATTAGTACAACTGTGATGTGTATAACTGGAGCAGTTATCATATTATAGGAGTTTAGTTGAAGAATCAATATTTTTATTACAATTCAAAAATCTCTTTGCGGTGAGCAGTTTGCCATGTATCGGCCACAACTGAATGGCAATTTATGTATGTAAAGCACTCTAACGACATACAAAAATACTAATTCGGAAAAGCCTGCAACAAAATGAGTGCACATGATAGTAGAACAAAGGATATAATAAATTTAACTCACATAAACAGTAAATTTGCGTAAGGATTCGGTCACCACAACCAGCGTAATTTAATCCATATGAACATTTATAGCTCCAATTAATAACAACGTTTGAATATTTAAATTTTTACCGAACACACAAGACCGAAGAAAACGACGTGCACAGCTGTTGGATCTACTTCAAGTATTGCTGGATACCATCTCTCTCAATCATTGATGTATCACAACATACGTTAGGGTAATACTTGGATTTTTTTATACCAAGTAAATGGTGCATATAAGTCTAGAAACAACTTTTTGTCAATGAAATTGTTTCCGATTAAATCATTCCCTTGTTGACAATCAAATTTTCACTCAAATTAAAACTAGTAGAGACTCCAATTCTGCAAATATTAATAATCTAAACCCATGATCAATCGATAGTACAAACACCAAGTAACATACCTAATAATAAATAAGTCCCTAAATATTCACAGTTTTTAAAGAAATATCAAGAAACAAAAAACTAATTTTAACACTAAGGACCCTGATAATACCCTTTCCCAACATGTGACATACAAATTGGTTCATTTTGGCGCCAAAATTCAGTTTATAGCTTTTGGAGTTTATCATTCATTTTGATCCTATGCATTTTCCAACTGTATAATGATATGAATGCATAGAAAATTATTTTGGAAAACTTTTACTAATGCTAAGAATGCATATTCACCTCATTTGATAAAATAGTACATCTAATAAATTTTAAAAACTAAAAAAATATATGTATAACAAAAATAATACCCAGAAGACTTTAATGTAACTCGTACAATAGAATATGGGGTCAATTAATACCGTCTAATATGCATAAACCTCAATTTCTCCTTAAACAATACAGACTGATCGTCTAAGACGTTAGCATCTGGACCGTGACTGTGAACACCCCTCAATATTACGGTCTGGTCGACGCCAATGACGCAGCGGGCTTTACAAACGCCTGTATCGTACAGATGACACTTCCAATACGTCGATTTGCTGCTGCTCCTGTGCTTTACATACCTATAGTTTTGAACCACCAACTGCGAGAAGTGTCGGGGTCCTTGGATGTAGGTAACCATTTCTGGAAAAAGAAATTGCTGTAATTTCATAGCGAGTAGTTCAATTGGAACAATGTCAAGTTGACAAACGAAAAGAACCTAAATTGTTAATAAATCAGGAAGAAAAATAAAAATAAAATGGAGCATATACATACATTAAATGAACGTAAAAGGATGTGGGATCTCGTAAAGATGCTAACGTTGAATAGAACACTGCTTTTACACCTCGGTTGCTCTCCAATATCGCTGGTTAAATTAATATTTCCTATAGTTTCTTGTATTTTTTTATTAATCTTCATTGGATATACAATATTTCGTATTACAACTTGGTAACAAAGTAAAATTCCAGCATCTTTTGTTTAGCATTTCCTGAATCTATAATGATTCGCCGGTAAGTCACGTGGAATAATTTCATTTTCACTGCCATAGACAGCTTCTAACATACGTAATAGTAATGAATACCTTTTCTACGACATATGTTTCGACACTGTATTCATTCATTTAAAAGTTTAGCAAAAAAAGTCTTATAAAGTTTATTCTTCTTTATTGGACACACATAGAGTACAGTTACAATATAAAAATTAATAATAATTTACTAAATACATGTTTAAAGTAAAACTATCAGGACAAAAATATATATCGAGATGTGATGGAATTAAATTAAAACTAAGATGACTCTATGAGTAATGGCGCAGTCAGTAGGATTCAAATAAACATTCCTAACAAGACGAAGCCTTTATGTACAGATTTGTTTCCAATTAATTTCCTTTCCTTATAAAAAAATAAATCTGCAACTGCACTGCGATACATTACAACTTCATATTCAAACATATATACATCCACAAGTGTAGGGTCTTGGAAGAAAGCTCATAATCCTTAATTATAACATAATAAATCGCTACAATATGAGAGGCAATTTTAGAAAGGGAATGTGTATTTACAAGTAATTACGAATTTGGTAAGGTGCTGTGGTTGAAGTACAAATACCCAACAGAGTCGTATTTCCTCGTCAATTACGTCAAATTCCCTACATAAAGGATAACGTTGTCTTTTTGATACGTTTCCAGGTTGTTATTAATCTGCCTTAGGTAACAAAAAGTTCTGTTTACCCGTGGACGAGATTACAGACCGTAAAACAAGTTTTGTTGTCAATATTGTAGTGCGAACACGGGAACCTTTTCAACCGTCATTCTCGTTGTTATTAGCTATTAAAATATTAGAAAAATATCAAGAGCATTTTAAGGGTAGTACTAAATATATTGACAAAATTTTAGCTCTGGCCAGATCAAGTGTCCGCCTTTTATGCGGATTGTTCTCTTAGAAACACGAATACTAACTTAACACACGTAGTATATAAACTTCATTGTTTTTTAAACCTCCTAAACAAATTTGGGAATTTCACGGTGTTCCAGCATTCCTCGACTACCATACAGCCAATTAAGAAATCAAACTTCATTTAAGACGTAGCTGTACCACCTTTGAAATTTTTGTATCACGAATTTCGCTAAGAACGTAAGAACCCAAGTCTAAAGTGAGAAATGTCTGTTTAGCCCGCAGTTAACTTTCAATTGAAAAATGGTGGAATCAGGCCCGAGCAATCCTAAGAGATTATTATAAAAATGTAATTAAGTACAGTAAACGCTCGCTCATGTAAATACCCGCTCATGTATACAGAACATTTTTACTATAGGATCAAATGGAACGCCCGGTAATGTAAACAAGCTTGCACCACGTACAATTCGATAATGTAAACAGTTTAGGGTACCGGTTATTTCCAGATTTACTTGCGTAATTGAATCGTTCAAAAGAATGTTTACGCAAACGTTTTCAGCGCGGACACAGGTTGTTCCTCGATTTATGTATGGGATTTTTGTAAGCGTTGACTCTCTTGCCTCTCATGAAATAAAGTAGTGTGCAGCTAAAACCACGTCAGAAGAGATATGGTATCCACGTCCAATAAAATAACATTTTTAAAATTAAGTGACAGTGTAAATCATTAACGAGATTAAGAAAGGTGTGGGGGTGACTCAATTAGCAAAAATACATGGAGTATCTAAAGCCACAATCTGTAAAATTAAGCGATTCAAGTCACAAATTTTACAACGTGTGTCAAATACATACGGAGGCCCGGGAAATCGCAGAACTTTAAAAAATGCCCAAGCATCTAGAATGGAAAAGTATAAATGGTTTTTAAAACAAAGAGATAATCATGCTCCAATTAGCGGTGAATTAATTAAAGATAGAGCAAAATTATTGAATGAAAACCTAAGAGACCGAAAATTTTGTAGCCAGTGATGGCTGGCTAAAAAGATTTAAAAGAATGTATGGAATTCGACTGCTGAAAAATTATCGGCACCACCACAACTAGTGCAGTGCAACTGTTAAAGGAAAAGTTAATGAACAAAATCAAAGAACTACATTTCAATGAGGAGCAAATATACAATGCAGATGAAACCAGTCTTTATTGGTAATTATTACCTACGAAAACCTATGTTGCATCACATCACGAAAACCTATATTGCTCCGGGTAGAAAGGCGGAAAGATGACGCATAACTTTTCTAGCGTGCACTAATGCTAGTGGTACATACAAAATAACACCACTAGTAATAGGAAAGACAAAAAAATCCACGTTCATTTAGAAATTTTAAGAGTCCCGTTGATTATAACAGTTCAAAATCCGCTTGGATGACCAAAGGCATATTTCTGGAATGGTTTCACAAGCACTTTGTCCCTCAGGTATGGCAATAAAACTGTAATAATAAGTAATGTAATTTAATGATACACATTCAATTTGTAGGTGAAAAGATTTCTTAAGAAAGCAAAATCTTCTAATAAAGGCGGTGTTAATCTTGGATAATGCACCTAGTCATCCTCCAGAGGAACACTTAAGGAGCAACGATGGCTCAATTTTTGTTATGTTCATGCCGCCCAACGTAACTCCACTTATTCTACCGATGGATCAAAATGTAAAATTTCTGTTTTCGTCTGCGTTATCAAAACTCCGAAAAACATTTCTGAATCCTTAAAGCAAGTAACTTTACGTGAAGCAATTTTAAATTTAGGAATGGCGTGGAATGCCCTTAACCAGCAAACAATCAGAAAGTGTTGAACAAATTTGCTTTACTCCAGGGATGATTATGACGATGAAGACAATCTACCGCTAAGCATCATTGGAAAACAGTTACTATCTGATGCTAAAGTTATTGACAGTGCATCATCGAACGTTCTCAAATTATTAGAAGCAATAAATCCCGATATTGTTTGCACAATTGCCAATGTTAGTTTATGGAATGACGATAAATAGATATGATGCACATCAAGAGGAAGATGGGGTGAGTGAAGATGATGACCCTCCGATAGAAATAAAAAATACAGTGAGCGACACGCAAGCTGTAGGAATTTTTAATCAAGCGTTAGATTGGGCTGAAGAAAAAGATATTATATTCTGATATTTTAGTGCTTCGTAAACTACGGGCAATGGCATTAGAAAATACCAAGCGTAAATTTACGCAAACAAAAATAGGACATTATTTTTCAAAATAATGTAAAATTTATTTTTTAATAAACATAGACATTTTCTTTTATGCAATTTCTTTATAAGTAAAATAAGGCTCGCTAACGTAAACTTTCAGTAATGTGAACAGTGCTTGGCTAATATCGTTCACATAACACTTATACATTAAAATCTCTAAGTACCTCATGTTATAACGATTTCTGTAGATCATACTAGTATCACTATACCGTACTATACTATACCAGATTTAATAATAATAATAACACAACCGTAAATATCACGAAAAGAAGATTGAACATTAAAAATGTGAAGGCGGGAAAGAGTAATATAAAGAAAAATCTGCATCGGGACTGCAAGGAAAAGGTGAAGACATAGAAAACAAATGGCAAAAGATAAAAAATCCATTACAGCAGACGAGGTACTGAAAAGAAGTGAAAATAGAAAATGGTTCAATAGCCAATGTGAAAAACTGCTAAGATAAAAACGAGAAGACAAATGGCGATGGATCACTTCAAAGAGACAGAAGTACCAATATACGTAGAGAGGAAAAGCAAAGGGTATGCAAGAGAATGCTCAGGTAAAAAAAGGAACAATGCAATAGCAAAGACAATGCAAAGCTATTTAACTTGGTGACCAGACAAGCTCAAAATTAGAAAAGAAACCCTGGCAAGAACAACTTTCATGTTGGAGTAAAGCGAGCAGCTTACTCCGACAAGTGAAAGAAAAAAGAAACTCCTTCTCAACACTCGAAATATGCGATAAAGTATAAATCAGCACAACAGGCCGCTCGATTAACACTAGAAAGAAAGAACACCAGAGAAATGTACGTTTCAAACAAATCGACAAATCGGCCATTGGATTCGCGGATTCTGCTTTTCCTAGGATATTAAGTCTATCGACATTTTATTTTTGTAATTGTTGCATCCTAGGATGATGTGCAAATATCGTCACTGTGTACTGAATAATAAAGTTCATAGTTATTTATTATGGCAGTTGCCTAAAATCATCTTCCGTCAGTTCTCTCTTCTCCATAGCTTCTTCGATTCATTTTTCCCAACCTTTCCAGTTTCTCCTGGTCTATTCTCTTCATGTGGCCATACCATAATAGTTGTTTCCATTCTATTTCATGTATTAATGACGTGTCGATTTGCATTATTTCTCTTACACTTTCATGATCTAGTAATGTCTTTTTACAGCAACGTCTCCCGTACATCTCCGCACAAACTTCACTTCCATAGATAACTCAGATTTCAACAAAAGAGTGGAACATCCGGGTTTTTGTTTTCTTCGAAACATTGTCATTCCACACCACAGGGTGTAGTTGTCTAATTATAATTTTCCCTCTATTATTTTATTCTGTAGGTCTACTTTATCTCTACCATCAGAAGTTAACGTAACTAGATATTTACACGCGTTTGTCGTTTTTATTGTTTCATTTTCCACCAGTAACTGTTTTCCTTGTGAACCGATTACTATGTACTCTGTCTTATCCATCTTGATCTCCAAACCCCATCTCTGTTTCCTGAACATGTAATCGATGTCATCTCTATCCTCGGTTAATATAACCTGATCGTCAGCGAATTCCAAACTATATACAGGCTGGCGCAGGGGAACGGGAAATTTTGAA
Source organism: Trypoxylus dichotomus (assembly GCA_023509865.1). NCBI lineage: Eukaryota > Metazoa > Arthropoda > Insecta > Coleoptera > Scarabaeidae > Trypoxylus > Trypoxylus dichotomus. The sequence goes on from CM042081.1 coordinate 30,854,155, forward strand.
ATAACGTCATTTCCACGAATAAATTCATAAAACTAGTAATTTATTAACGAAAGTGCATGTATGCAGCATGCCATTTATGTTTTCACAATCAAAATGTCCAAAAGTGTCTCTTTACTTTTTAAAGATGGCATCGGAAAGATGTCCTCCCATTCGGCGTTCACACTCTAACAGCCTGGTATGAAAACTCTGGAATGCGCGGTGTAGCAAATCTTGGGGAATGGCAGTGATTTCTTGTTGAATGTTCTCCTTTAGTTCATGGATTGTTGCAGGTCGTGTACGGTACACCTTGCCTTTAAGATACCCCCACAGGAAGAAGTCGCACACACTAAGATCAGGGGAACTCGCAGGCCATTCAATGTCACCGTTACGTGAAATAATGCGTCTTCCAAACAATTGACGAACCGCTGCCATCGAATGTCGAGCAGTGTGTGACCTGGCTCCGTCCTGCTGAAACCATATGTTTTCCATGTTAAGATTAAGCTCGTACAGTCTCGGAGTAAAGAATGTTTGAAGCATTTCAACATATCGAGCGGATGTTACTGTCGCTGCACTACCATCCTCACGTGTAAAGAAATAAGGGCCGATAACACCATAACATGATACAGCACACCATATTGTGACCTTGTCGCTATGTAGTGGTGGCTGGTGTAACTCACAAGGATTGTCCTGAGCCCAATAACGAAAATTCTGTTTGTTTACGAAAGCGTTCAGATGGAAATATGCTTCGTCTGATACCCATATGTTACCAACGAAATTCGCGTCCTCGTTAATTTTAGCCAATATCTGCCTACTAAACTCCATACGTGACGCTGGGTCTCGTTTATGTAATTGTTGCACAATCTGCAACTTATAGGGATGGAAATGTAATTCGTGCAGTATTCTTTGTAATCTTCGTCGCTTAATCCGTAGCGTAGATGCATGCTGTCGAATGGAGCGTCGAGGTTCTCTCGATTGTAGCTCTAACAGTCTCAATGTTCTCTGGGGTACGTACCGTTCGAATGCCACCTGGAGCTTTCTTTTTCAAGACAGATCCTGTTTCTTCGAAATTACGCACTCACGTTGTAATCGCATGCGCAGATGGGACACGTCCATGACGTCCAAGCTGGTAATGCTGTCGAAATATTCTCTGCGCGGCAGTCGCACTATCACCATTTTTACAAAACGCTCTCACAGCTACTGCAAGTTCCGCACCAGTCAAACGATCCATGATTACTAAATGGCAATGCGTTCACAACAATTGTGCGACGTTACGAACAACTGCCGGCTCTACAGTGCTGACAACTGTAACGTTCAAAATTTCCCGTTCCTCTGCGCCACCCTGTATATATGCTGGTCATCGAGAAGCACCCTTATCGACGTATATTTCTTTCTCCAATCCCGCAGTACCGCCTTCACTTATATTTTAAATAATGTTGGTGATATGCAGTATCCCTGTCGCAGTTCTTTATTTACAAAATTCATAGCAATTTTCAAAAGACTTTAAGACAATCGCAACGACGATATAAGAACTAACATGATAAAGGGTACTATTTCGCACTGAAAGTGAAAAGATCTCTCAAAATCTAAAATCTTAGTAAACGAACTGTTTCCGGAATTGGACCGTGTCATGATAAGGTATAAGAGGAGATAAATAAAATAAAATAAGAGGAAAACAAAGAAAGAAAATAAGAAGGAAAAAGAAGAAGGTTTTCGCCTCTAGCATGGCCAACACGTCGAATTACCGTAACCTTCGTCCAAACTCATTTCGCCTCTAGCGAAGTTTACACATCGAGTTACCATGACCTCCTTCCAAAGTGATTTCACCTGTAGCAAAGTTTACACGTCGAGTTGCCGTACCACCTTGATTGTCCCTGCTTTTCTCCGAAAGAAGCCCCCTACAACGAAATGCCGAGATTCCGCCTTCTTTTCGTTTCTTTGTTTCTGTCCTCTTTCTCGTCTTTTCGCATTTTATTTTTCTTCTTATTTCACTTTTCTCCTCTTATACCTTACCATGACACGCTCCAATTTAGGAAATAGTTCGTTTATTACTGAGTCTGGCCGTGGAAGCCTACGTTTTCATTTAATTTAAAATCTTGTTCCATTGAAACAAAATTAATTTACTTTGTGCCACATAAAACCATTCAGCACACTTCGCGCCTGATCAATAAAATGCTGTAATATTTAAATAGCAAAAAACAAAAATATTATTCAAACTAACTCAGATACGATTTTAAAATATTCTCTTCACTGCAGAGAGAATGATCTTATTAGAATGGATTTGAACATCACCTTCTTTAACGACGTTTTCTATTCTATAACTTTTGCTCGCAATAAAGTCATTTCTGACGAAAAAAGGTCTTCGTCAAAGTGACATGGTTGTATTTGTTAAGTGATCTTTACACATTCCTTCCAGAGGAACATTTCAAAATTTAAAACCCTACCAGAGCTTTCTCCCAAACCTCCGCAATTTACACATCTCTTTCGGAACTTTCTTTTTTTTATTATTAAATATAACTACCTATAATACCGCAAAAGACTTATGCGTGACATACAAACATCTCGTGTATACGCAATCACCAAAATGTCTCTGCAGCGATTCGTGAGTGTGATACCCGTTCGTGATTACAGCGACATCTTTACCACTGAATGTCCTCAATCTGGATTTGCACTTGTGAGTTTCGTAACCGACGCATCTCCATATAGTATATTCGGGGCATTGCTTCACGACTTTGTACTTATAGTCATTGTAGATTAGCATGTGATGTTTGGCTCCGTGGCAAAAGTAAAATATCCCTAAAATAGGAACTAGTTTAGGAGAATTGGACGAAATATTTAAAGACAGCGAAGAAATTAACGTGAAATATATGATTTTCTTTCGCGAGAGTATGCAAATGTCGCCAATTTGAACTTTAATAAACTCAAATATCACTGTACATGTCAAAAAGCTAACGCAGGAATCTTAAAGGTTTTGTTAAATTAATAAGCTTGTTATTCTTTTTGCATTTATTTATTGATTACTTAATTTTCTAACAATGCGATTCATAGAAACGTATTACATATAAAAATAAGACATTAAGCAAAAAATCATACATTCTAAAATCAAAGCTAGTATACGATCGGTCTAAAGGCTCGACTGATATGAGGATTTCTGGAAATATTTTCGGAGGTGATGTAAAAACCCACACGTAAAATGTAGTAAATAGACGACTTTATTGTTTCTAAGATCTTAAACAACTACCTCAGGCCACAAAAATTCCTCGTCACCATTTGCGATCGTTCATTCTCGGCCGTTTTCATACCTCATTGGTTCTCACATAGTGACAATCTTTTTTGTAGCTTCGTCGAAGCGCAATATAATCTGTCCGTTTCTAGTTGACGGTCGTTGAGGCTGCAGCGTCCGTTGTTATCTGTAGGTATATTCGGTCTTCCGTTATAAGGGTACTTAGACATTTTTTCATTAGTTGTCAGTCGATGCAGGCTTTTACGAGACAAATTTTTATATATCACGTCGCACATTTGTTAGTTGTTGGCTTTTTTAAGGGGGTAGTAACAAAGAGCTAGTGGAATATTAACATGTCGCATTATCTTTATCGCAAGAACACCTGGGTAGCTATGACCTTACATACTCTTGTTCTAAAGTCGGCTATTATCACTACTGTCGCCCTCAACCAGGCGTTCAGGCTATAAGAGATTGGGTTGGTAGAGGTGTAATTCCTTAGACAAAATCAAGGCAAAGAAATAATATTTGGCTCCCACAAAGGGACATATAAATAAGCACAGCATTGGGGTGCACTTATCAAATAACATTTAAGTAGGGTTGGGCTCCCTATACAAAGGCAATGGTCTTTTTTTCGCCCAACGGGGTTGTACGCTATTTTTAGCGTATCATAACCTCAGGAGCCTTAAGGTGTAGGAAAGTGTTCATGGTCTTGTCATTACATCTTCTCACCGTAAAGGCTAAAGCACTGTTATTGTTTATTATCTCCTCAACAGCGAATGGTAACTCGGGAGCATGCCGAACCTACTCAAAAAAGTACTGCCACTATAATTGATGGACGATGGTTTCGAACGCACGTCGCCTGAGTCACCAAATCCAAAAGCACACCCTCTAGCCACTGGGCCACCGAGCCACTTAACATCGATATTAGAAATTCAAAAAGAAGGATGGATAAAGTCGATCGAGGTATTTTTTCATCGTTAAAATACATTGATTGATTCTAAAAATATTTCCAGTTGTCCACATATGACTAAATCTGTTATTGCTTTAAAAATAGTTCCGTAAAAGACTGTTTTTACTACCAACTGTATACTAAAGAAGATAATTATTAAATCAAACTTATTCTATAAGGAGTATGCAAGCCAGAACTTCATATAAAAAAGAAATACCATTTTGGAAATTCATCCTGCCTCCCGTTTACACATTTCCAAAACTTTCCTTAATACAACAGGTTGAAGTAATTCCTCATCCTCAGTTTAGTCTTTCGAATCCTCATCACCCGAGAATAAATGCATTTTGACAGATCCTGTTTGTTAGCCGCGTGATTGTGATCGTTCATGACCAGGGCATAATCCTTCGATGTCCTTATGCGACCTCTACATTTGAAGCTATCGTATCCAACGCACCGCCAAGCCGTAGAATCTGGTTGACGTTTAATGACCTTGTACTTGTAATGGTCGTACACCAACATTGGATGCTTAGCACCATGGATGAAGTAGAATGTTCCTAAAATTGAAATAGTGTTAGACTATCGACTATAGTCCTTGAGATATTTCGTTCTACTATGGTTTGGTAATATTTTAGGCGACATCTATTGGCTTAGTTAGAGGTATAGAAACGATTTGATGAAGAATTATTTTGTGATTAAAAAAAGTCTAAATCAATCAGCAGTACACTAGTTTATTCAATAAAAAAAGAGACTATTATAAACCAAATCAGCTTAGAATCCTCCACATTATTCACCATAAAAGAGACCACAATATTTAAACTTTTAATATATTCAACACTCGAGAATAAGCGTAGTCCATTTGTTCGATTTTCTTCACACGATGTGTATGTTTGTTGTTCATGATAATCACTTGATTATGATAGGTTTGCAACCTAGCTTTACAGTTGTGAGTGTTACAGGCAACGCATCTCCATATTGTTGAATCACGATGCTTCCTCGCCACCCTATATTTGTAGTTCTCGTAAATAAGCAATAGATTCTTCGGGCCTTGGATAAAATAAAAGATTCCTAGAAGATGAAAGAAGATATAAGATAAATTGACCAAAGAAAATACAAAAACATATGATAATATACATTAGATTACTTAATATTTTAAACAGTTACTCACAAGGAAACATAATGTAAGGGGGTGTACAAACGGCTGTTTTATTTATCCTTCCAAATCGGGATGTTTTAATTTTTGCGAATTACTCCTGAAGTATCAACAGAATATAGCATCCGATTAATTAGTTAGCCGAACTTGGATAATTAATCGTTTCTTTCTTATTCCGGAAGAGATCTGCGCAAAACGGATTTACTTATGTACAAACTAACAATTGATGATAGGCTAGTTAAATTTTACGAATACCATAGTTCAAAAGCATTGCCGGCAGCTCTTGACTCGTTGACCTGCCTTCTTAATTTTGTAGTTTTTACAGAAACGACCCTATTATCTTCTTTAAAGTACAATAATCATAATTTTCAAAAAAATTAAAACAGCACGACTTTCAAGGACAAGGTTCACCCCTTAAATTTATTTTAACCTTTTACAAGCTGACGTTCGCAAATTGGGAATATTGGTTCAAAAAATTTTTAATGTTAGATGCGATATTTGACTTTCTCTATCAGTAGTAACATCTTACAGGCTGCTATCTACTAAATTATCTTATGCTATAATATTCTTGTTAAATATATATTCCAGTTGTAATGCGATATCGCTACTTTAGACACTTTACTTCATATCAACAATAATATGAAATATCATGAGTGGCACCTATTTCAATTAATTTGTTAGAAAACCAAACTGTTCCATTTTGGGAGAGTTGGTCTATTACGAGTAGGGGCCGGACGATCCAAACATTGACAGGATAAAGAGGAAGTTGATGATGATGTTCTAGATGTAAGATGTCCATCTGAAAAAGTTGCTAGCCGAATAGAAGGCGGAAAGATTACACAAACGAAGAAGAATCCGGTATAGTAGAATCTCTATCAAAAAAAAATCATGTTTAACGTTTTATGAGCCACGTTCTCAAATTGGGAACATTGATTTAAATATCCTAGATGCGATATTTGAGTTTCTCTTTCGATAATAACATTTTACAGGCTGCTAGCTACTAAATTATCTTATTTGCAACATTATGTTCAATGTATCAATTGTAATCTCAATATCGTTATTTTTGAGACTTTTCTTCATACCAACAATAACAGATACTACCTGCTTTATAAACCACACCCATTCCCACTAATTTGTCTGAAAACCGAGGTGTTCCATTTTGGAAACGTTGGTCCATTATTGGTGTGGACAGGCAATCAAAATATTGAAGTTAATGATGAAGTTGTAGACGAAAAATGTCAATCTGAAAAAGTTGCTGACTAAATAGAAGGCGTGAAGGTAACGCAAACGAAGAAAAAGTCGACATAGTGGGATCCTCAGAAAAAAAAAACAAAAAGATTATTATAAATTAATTTTTTTTTTTAGTTCGACCAAATATGATAAAGAAAAAAGTATAAGAAAGGAATGTAATATGCCGACTTCTTAAACAGCCTCTGTTTCTCCTATCGGTTTAAACTGTAATAAAAAAAAAATGGCAGTGAAAACTTTTTCTCATGCCCCAAATTTAGCTGTGGTAACAGCTTAATGGTTTTATCAGTATGTGAAGAACGGCGAGAAGAAAGAAGTATTGTAACTTTAGAATAGAAAACCAAGATAAAATTGGAAAGGTGTGAAGAAAAGACGATTTGCGTTGAGCACCGTGCAGCAAAAGTTTGATGTATGCTGCTATTGCACAGGTAAACGGTTAAACAATATTTTAACACAGCAACGTGTTCCTGTTTGTATTATTTTATAACATTATTACATTTTTTTCTAGGTGGGAAAAAGCAATAAGCTTTAACAATAAGATCGTTGTCTTACAACTCTTTATTATTTCGCAAACGATGAAGTAATTGTAGCTTCTGGTGAAGAGGATTAGACTACATGCTTAGAAAACTGAGACAAAAACACAAATATTGGGGACTAAGGATAAACATAACAAAGACTGAATATATAAAAGTGGGATGTAAAGAGAGAATGACCACCAGAACTTACAAATTAAAGAAATACGAAGAAGAAACCAGTACAAATACCTAGGAAACGTACTTACAATTAGTGAGGTAGGTACATCGAAAATAGACATACGAAATAAAATATGCGATGTAAAAAGTTGAAACTCAAAGAAAATAGCGTCCTGTATGTTTCCCCTTGAATTCTTCTTGACTCTTGACTCAAAACTGTAAATCTGGGTTGCAAATATTTCGTTGTTAGTACCTTACAAGAAATTTGCAGATCATCTTACATCCATGTTTTATATGTTTTTATTGAATACTATTGGTATTCGCGAAAACCTAAGCATAAATAGATTTGTTTTTCTTTCTTTTACGAAATGAAAGAAAATTATATACTTGGACTTCTTAACATACACCTCAAAGCATTTAAATTTTGTGTCTTCCCCAATATAGAATTGATTGTTTCCGGGATAATATAAATAATGAAACAGCGTTGGCACAAGAAACACGTAGAATTTATTTAGAGAAACTAGTCAACAGTGCAGTTAACATTACAAACTACTTTTCTCACGCATCGGAAATGCCTAAGAAAACAATACCTAAACATAATAATGTTGTTAAATACAGCTAGTCATGTGTTGCTCGGGAGAGAGGTTGGGAAGCTGTACCCACTTATTTCGCTGAGCTTGAACCGGCTAGATAGCGCCAACAATACTCACTTGAGCTGTAAATTCAAATATGGTGATACAAGGATTGCTATTTGTGTATCTGGAATTGGAATGTGGTAAGCAAAAGTCGCTCGAAACCACGCTAATGACGCCGGGTAGGCAGAAACATGTCCGTGTGTTAGCAGCATTATGTTTAGGTACTTTTCTCACAAATTACGTTTATAACTAAATTCTAAAAGGTAACTATAAATCATTAATGTTAAATAGAGGTTCGCATATTTTTATTAAATATTTTGGCAAAATAACAATCCAAAATTAAAGCAGGGAAACGAACAAAGTGCTCCAAATTCTAGATTTATATCTTAGCAGCTTAAGAATTTGATTTAAATTCACAACGCTCAAGTTTTCGCCTTTTACGAAGTGAAATTCCATCTAGCGATTTCTTTCCCTCTAACAGATCGCACTTTTCTAGTTTTCGTATATGCAACTTTCATCACGCAAGAATATACAGACTTGGTAAGATCCTTGGCGATAGGCGGATGGTTATGTGTAACGTTTACTAATAATGCGCCTTGTTTTAAAGTCCGAATGGTCGCTTTACATTTGTTACTGTTGTACGCTGCGCATAACCAGTTTGTGCGATCTGCCGCCCTCCTTGACATTGTGTACAAGAAATTATCGTAGTACAACATCGGATTTTTAGAACCGGCGAAGAAGTGGAAAGTTCCTGGAAAGAGAACCAAGTTAAACGAAGATAGCCCTTTAAAAAGAAGTGGTGTAAAATAGCGCTAGTGTAGAGGTTTAGTATTTCTTATACTTATAAAATAAATAACCTAACATCCGGCAGGTTTCAAATATCGTTTCCTTTTTCTTTGTCTTCTTTAAGTATAGGATAATAAAAGTAACGCAAGGGTGAGTGTGGAGAATAAATTTATTAGAAATAAATACTGAAGACAATACAATACAATACGTTTTTATAGTCTTTCACGATTGCTGGATTCTCGGGCTCTCTGCCGTGCAGAAAGTTTGTAGTATTTGATGTCTTAATCATATTGTCGTGATGTTCTTCAAAAGTTAAAAGTATTACAAATTTTATGTACAACAGATAACCCGAGAACCGAAGAGCGCGCAGCACATTCTTCTTTCAACAAAAAAATAATATTACAAATAAACTACCATCTAGTAGTCTCGGCAAAGTGGGGCAAGTTACAGTGCAGTGCGGGGAGGGGCTGAACGGTCGTATCAAGGCGAGTGTTCAGTAACGTTTACGTACTCGCATCATTTATGATCGTGACCTTCATGAGTGAGCATAGGCGATGCGGACGCAGAAATGTTTATACATAAAATAATGATAAAAAATATATTATATAACGTACTGAAACACTTATTGTTTCAAGAAGTTTTTACGAAATCACAAACTGGATGGCATCTATTAAATATTAGAATCAATAAATATGTTTCGACATTTATTTCAGTGAAATGAGTACGGCGTGCGGAATAAATATTTTTTAATGTTGAAAACGACCGTTCGACATCGAGTGATGTTATAGTTACAAATTTAAAGCAATGCTTGTGACAACTTAAGGGTTCTTTGGATTCGAATTTGTCTTAGTATGAGAAAATCTGAGTCCTTGTCAATAACACTTTCAAATTTTCGTATTACACTTTTTTTTCGCCTTCCGCCGTACATAGGTGTAAGTGGACACAATTTGAACAGAATTCACAAACAACATCGAATAATTTTTCAATTCCCTTCGCTCGTCCATAGTAGCTCTTGTGAAACCTTTCTAAACCACATTTTACCTGCCTATCTTGAAACATTTTCTGGCTTTTCTTGATAGCTTTGGCGTGCCTCGGATCGAATTGTAAACCGTATTTACATCATCAAAATGTTCGTAATAGTAAAACGCAGTCTTTAACCATGTTCTCCAACGCGTAGTAATCGGCTGTGGTAGTTCAGACACTTTGGGACACAGTTCGTGAAATATTTTTCCCTTCGTATGAGCTATTAAAGCATTTACTCGTGGATAACATTTAGGAATCAATTGCGCCACATGGTTTAAAGCACAGATTTTACATATTACGTGCAAGAGATTGCCACCATCTTCTTTAAGAGATCAGCCTAAGGAAAGCATGTTGGCGGCACCGTAACCCACAAACATTAAAAGTTGCGTTGTTGAAACTTGGAATTTGTTCAATGCCCTTAACACCACTTTTAAAATTTTATCGCTAGTACATTTTGTAAATGTTTAGGAAGCAAGTAAAATAGGGGATGACGGCTCAAACTCTTCCATTGTAATGGTACGTACCAACTTTGATCGGTAAACACATTCACAACAGAATGTTTTTGTCGATCGGTTATTTCGTCCAGACATAACCACAATCTTTTATCTTTCAATTCTGCTTAAATTCTTGATCCAACATAGTCACGAACTGATTGTATAAAGTTTCTTAACGATGTCCGACTTGGTAATGTATAATCCGAATACTTGCCCCAGAAAGAGCGTTAGTCTAGTAAAGTGAACGGTACATTACATAAAATAGAACAAACACCTATATCAAATATCAATCGTTCGCTGTGTCTTTTACCACGGATGGCAGAACAGTGTTTTATACTTTTTAGGCGGCGTTCATACTTTCACCTGCTGGTACACGTCAAATGGCTGTCGCACATTGCACATTTAATTCTATCGCCTTCGTGTTCTAAATCCAATATACTCGCTATTACGTTTTCTAGTTTATTCGAAATACCCCGTCTTCGAAACGTACCTAACTGTGACATTTTCTAAGTACTCGGTTATAACAACTTCGGCTGTAACGACACTCCTTTTTTAGCGTCAAATTTGAAGCGGTCCCGTACTTTACTATTCAAACGTACAGGGAAAAATCGGGTTTTAGCGTCAATAACCCCTGATATAACGACAAATATTTACCACTTGAGGTATTTATATTATCATTATAGTTAAATTCCCGGTATTTGCCTTGCCTGCAACTAACCGTTCGGGGATTCTAAGAATATTACCGTTCGTTGAATTAAGATTTCTTGCAATTCGCCTAGCCTGCAACGTTCGACCGTTCAGGGATTCCAAGAATATTACCGTTTCTTGCAATGCGCCAGGCAAAATTCGTAAGAAATTTCCTCAGACTGCATTTGAATCGTGTGAGTGAAACATCGAGATTTCTCTATCGAAAATGTCAGGTTTAAAGCGAAAAAGTTTAAGCGTGAACGACGAAGTCGCAATAATCAAAGCAGTCGAAAGTGGAAGGAAGAAAGCGGACGTGTGTCGCGAATTTGGGTTAGTTAATTCTACGATTTGTACAATTGTGAACGATAAGAACAAAATCATAAATACCTATGTGAAAGAGAAAGAAAAGTCAAAAAAAATTCGATCGTGCGAAAAGGTTGAAATCGACGAAGCGCTTATTACGTGGTTTAAGGAATGTAGAAGTGCAAATTTACCCGTTAATGGACCACTGCTTATGCAAAAGGCCGAAGAATTTGGAAGTTTATTTGGAGACACAAACTTTAAGTGCAGCAATGGGTGGCTGGAGCGTTTCAAACGGAGACATTCAATAACATTCGGAAAAGTGATCGGTGAGGCGAAAAGTGTTAATATGACAGAAGCAGAGACGTGGCTAAATGAAGTGTAGCCTAAATTAAGACAAGATTATGAAGACAATGAAATTTACAATGGCGACGAAACGGGAATTTTTTATAAACTTCTTCCAGATAAAACTCTGAGGTTTAAAGGCGAAAAATGTGTAGGCGGTAAACTAGCCAAAGAACGGTTAACTGCATTTGTGTGTGCTAATATGACCGGTACGGAGAAACGTAAAATTCTTGTCATAGGAAAGTCAAAAAAGCCACGCTGCTTCAAAAACATAAAAACACTACCAACAAATTACTGCGCAAACAAACGAGTATGGATGACTTCAGAAATCTTTGAAAATGAAATTCGAGAATGGGATAAAGAACTTGCGGTTAAAGGTAAAAAAATCTTGCTTTTAGTCGATAACTGCCCAGCACATTCATCATTAGCCCGCTTAAACAATATTAATTTGGTGTTTCTGCCCCCACTAGCATCCTTCAACCAATGGACCAAGGCATAATAAGAAACTTAAAATGTTTTTGCAGAAAAATTCTTCTGTAGAAAATTATTACGGGTATGGACAAGAACGCACCATGTGCAATTTCACTTCTCGACGCTTTGGACCTTTTAGAGAAGGCTTGGCGTAGTATAACCTCTGAGATTATAGCAAACTGCTTTAGTAATTCAAGATTGAGGAATAATCCAGTTTGTGACAATTTAAATGAAGATGACGTTCCGCTATGTGAACTTATTAAAAAGTGGCAGCAAAATCAGAGTGACGAAAACCAGTTTTGTTTCGACGACCTTGCATCCGTGGACAGTTGCCTTATTACGTCGGGAATGCGTTCAGATTCTGATATCGTGGAGGACATAAAACAGCGGGATAATGAAATCGAAGAGGAAGAAGATTCATGCGACGAAGCAGAACACGTACCGACAAACGAAGAAACCCTAAGTGCCATAACACTTTTAAAAACTTATTATAGACAGCGAGAAACGTCACCTCAAATTATTGACAAAGTGACAGAATTAGAAATGGATATAGAAAAACAGTTTTGTCGTGCGAAAACTGTGCAACGGAAAATTACAGATTTCTTTCATTAGACAAACAAGTTGATATGTACCTACATGTGTAAGGTTATATGGTTAATTACATTAAATTAATTAAATTCACATATGTATCTGTTTACCACCCGTAATATTGTTTCCCACCAATTCTTGTATGTAAACATGAAACTTGTAAAAACTCCGCCTATAGCGTCACCTTGTTATAGCGTCAAAAAATTCGCAGTCCCGTCACTGTCGTTATAACCGGGTTCTACTGTATGTGAGTACTGACAAGCACTCACAACGACTAGTCGAATTATACTGAACAAGCGTTCTTTGATACGGGTACTAGATTTTCCATGCTGCGCGCTTCACCTCTCCACGTTGTTCTCCACACGGCAACGAAACTTGCCCCTCTTTGCCGAGACTAATCATCAGCTTCCGAAACTATTTCTAACTTAAAAGTGTTTTATCGTCAAGAACATGACACGTCTATCGATAGACTTCGACAAGTCCATTTCGATACCCCTATGTTTATGAATCGGACGTAAGATTTCCGCCATATTCTTCGACGTTTTAATGATCGACTTGCATCTGTGCATCTTGTACCCTCGACACCTCCAATATGTGTATCTTGTGGTTTCTTTTTGGAGTATGTATATGTGATTTTCGTAATATAACATCAACCTTTTACAGGCAGGGAAGAAGTAGAAAACGTCTAAAAAGAATGGAAAAAAATTAATTAATCTAGATTACAATGGTTGTAAATTTACATCAGCAACTAAAAAACTCGTGCCTATCTAAACAGCTCCACCGTATATTTCATAATGACGTGGTAAATAGGTAGATATACTATAACAAACGAGAAAACCGTTACCATTTCAAATGGAAATATTATTCTAAATAAAAGAGTACAGCACTTTCAATTTTTTTTGGATGAATGAGAAAAATGCAGAAAATTAATTTATTAGAAAAAAAACATTAAAACCAATACATTTAATTTTTCTATAAAGTAATAAAACATTACAAATCAACGTATATTATCATATGCAATAGCTTCTAAAACTACTTCAATATCTATTCGTTCTTCTTCAGGAACAGTACATGCGATTCGACACTCTCCGACAGATCCATTTCGACACCGATATGAGTGTGCCACCGGCGCGTCAGCTCGGCTATACCCTTCGACGTTTTGATCTGCGCCTTGCACTTAAATCTATCGTAACCGCGACATCTCCAAGATATGTGCCTGGAAGTTCTTTTGTGGATCCTATACAGATAATTTTCGTAATACAGCATCAAATTTTTAGGCCCGGGAAAGAAATGGAAAACACCTAAAAAGAATGGGGAGAATTAATCCATGCAGATTCGTATCATAAATTTAGAACAAGTGATACTTTACATAACTAGCTCATGTAATGTCGAAATAACAAAAGAGACTTTTCAAAAAATTGCCATCGCAACAACCGTTGGAGATATTGCCATAAATGCTTCATTTCTTCAACAACGTTCGAAAATTAAGTTGCCTTCATGAGATCTAACAGATCTTCAAAAGCTATTGAAATGAATCACTACATTAATTTTTATTATTAACATAAGGAGATTTTAGAAATAACACCAAGATTTATTCAGTCAGAATAGCATTTATTTGTTACCGAATGTAAAGATTTTATTAATACACACAAGATTATACATTACATGCTATTCTTCAGAAGGTATTTTGTATAAAACCACGATATTCAAATAAAAAATAATCTATAATATAGACAGCGAGCTCTTTGAAGTAATAGAATTGTAATCATCATAATTGTAATCTTAATTGTAAAGAAAATAAACTACTTTTACTTCAAACTGAACCAAAATTTATTTTAGCAAATGTACGTTTCGGCCGTCTTGCGGACATCATCAGTACAGACTAAATTCCTTGCGAACATCATGTATGTAGTAAAATGTACGGTTTAAAAATTGAACAATAATTTTTTGACAAAACATTTTCGGATACACAAGTAGACTTTATAAAACATGCTCAAAATGGGGCTCAAAACACTAAGTGGAAGTGGAAACAACATACAAGATATTATTTAAAGGTAATGAATAATAATTCAACAATTTGTTTTGAAACTGTTTCATACAAATAACTTGTTAAGGACTTAACATTGTTTTTTGTATTTTCTAAATTTTTTACTATTATGTATTTTATCTTCTTTGTATTATTATTTTCATTTAGAATATTATTTTATTTTCATTTTTATATTTATTTATTTTCATTCTTATATTTATTTATTTTGCTCTCTTATATCCAATTTTATTTTAATATGTATGTACATTACGCATTGTATATGTATGCAAGTCAGCCATTCGCATTACGCTAGCTAAAACTGCCTAATTAGAAATCATTCACTGCAACGTCGTCGGATATGTAATGGGAGTTTTCTTGAAATTTAAGGTACACAAGCACAGGCAGTCGTCTCCCGCGCGACAGTCGAGGTATTAGCGATCGTGCACTCTCGGTCACCTTTCGTGCCTCGTCGTAACGTGTACAGTAACGTCGTCGTAAGATTATTAGAGATTTCTAAGTTTTTCTAGTTTTGGCGGGAATCGTCGAGGACGTTGTCTATACATTTATTTCTGGCGGGAGTCATTGGGTAACGTCGTCGGACCACACGTATAGATTTTTTTAATAAGTATAAATTCTCGATTTTCTATCATCGTACGTCGAGGCTACTGTGTCCATTGTCGTCTATACATATTTTTAGTCTTCCAGTTAAGTTTGTGTCGGAAATTATTTTGGTGAGATTGCCGGCGCGCATGTATAGACCTCCTCTACAAGTACGATCACTCCGCTTCTTGCTGACGGTCGTTGCGGCCGCAGCGCCCGTTGTCTTTTGTACGTTTGTTCGGTCCTTGTCGTATCGGGACTTAGAAATTTTTCATTTAGTTGCTCGTCGTAGCGGACGAGTGTCACGGACCAGTTTTCTTATGTAATGTCGGCATCATCGCTCCGTTTTACTTGTCGGTGCGCAGTTCGCACATTTGCTGGTTACTGGATTTTTCCCTTCTTTGGGGCGCAGTAGTATAGAGCTAAAGATTGCACATAGCGTAATATTTCAAACGAGAACGCCTGGGTAGCTGTGACATTACTTTTGTTTGTATTGAGATCGGCTATTATCGCTACTGTCGCCCTCGACCAGGCGTTCAAGCTCTAAGAGATAGGGTGGGTTCCCCTATAAATGTGAATATAACAAACGTATTTGGTCAAGTACAAATACATGCCAATAATACAGGGCCAAGTCCCTTAGGCAAATTTAAAACAAGGAAAGTATATTAGGCTCCCGGAAAGGGACATATAAATAAGCATAGCACCGAGGTGCGCTTATAAATTTAAGAAATAAATAGGGTTGGCTCCCCTATAAAAAGGTAGTGGTGCATGCAAACAGATAGAGGCATTATGCCTCTGACAAAGCTTCAGCGGAAGCATATAAGAGTTTAACCTTTTAAACAGAATTAAGACATAGCGTTGCAACGTACATGCTGAGGCATTACTTTATGTTGCTACCAATGAAAATACATATACAAATGCTAATGTACATTACATGTATAAGAGAGCTCGAATAACTGCAATTATTGCAAATCTATATATCTTACGTACATCGTACATGTACATAGGCAAGAGTGGAAACCGTGTAACCATTTCATTTTTAAATATATTTTTTGCGCATGCGCATTGAGTTTCACTGTACAACCTCTCCTCTAGTAAATAAGCGAACATACTCTACAAGTAAGTATTGGTCAAGTAATTTAGGAAATTACGAGCAGGCTACAGCGGCGTTGTTCTTCAAACCAGGAGAACGTAACATAACTTCTAAAGTGCTAAAATTGTTGTTATTACATTGTTTTAATGATTGTATGTTATCTGTATTTATTCTACGTCCGATAATAACTAAATGGCCACCCAGAGGAGACTTTTTTTGTTTAAAACATACAGGGGTCATTCGGAAAGTAAATAACGTTGTTTTTTCTATAGAAATGTTTATTAGATATAATTAAATGAAACTGTATTTTACATAAACTTAAATATCCCAGCTATTTTTCTACGTAGTCACCGTTCAAATTTAGGCACTTGTTGTACCGGTTTATCAGCTTTTCTATAGCTTCTGCATATTCAGTTGCCGACAAGTTGTTGAACTACTTATTAACGGCTTCTTTAAGTTAATCGTTGCTTCCGTAGGGTTATCCACTCAAAAAATCTTTCAATTTGGGGAATAAGTGAAAATCACTTGGGGCTAAGTCTGGACTGCACGGCCGATATTGAAAAATTTACCGCCAAAACTACTGCAACAACTCCCGCGTCACTCCTGCTGGATGCGAGCGTACTTTATCGTGAAGGAGGATGACTCTACCGCTTAGCATTCCGCGCCGCTTGTTTTCACTAGCACAGCGGAGTCGTATGGTCTCACCTCTGAACATGTAGTCGGTGAGTAGGATACCTTTACGATCCCAAAACATCGTGGCCATAATCTTTCTGATGTTCAAAATTTGTTTTGCTTTCTTCGGTTTCCTTGGGGATGACGGATGATGCCATTGCATTTACTGGCGCTTTGTACCTGGTGTGAAATGTGATAAGTCTCATTACCAGTGACAATGTAAATCAAAACTTCATCACCATCCTTATCATAGCGACTGAGAAATGTCAATGCAGCTGCCATTCGTTTGGTTTCGTGTTTGTCTGACAAAATTCACGGAACCTATCTGGCGCACACTTTATTATAGTCCAGATCTCACTAACAATTCCGTACAACACAGTTGTTGAAATTTCTGGAAAGAATGAGTGCAGTTAACTAAGTGTGAAACGCCTTCATCGTGAACATTTCTCCGTCCGCCATTAAACATGATACATCACTTCCGAACTGACGCTTTGTTCATCACATTACCGCAAACCTCAGTATCAGTCTATAAATTTCGATGAGTCGGACTTCTTGCGCGTTTAAAAAGCGCATAATACTGCGCACCACACACTCGGCGAGATGATCAATTTTATCACACATTTTAAAGTCGCACAGCTAAGCAGTAATCAACCACATGGGCTCGCAGGTGGTGCTAACTGAAGCGGATGAGTACCAAGGTCAGTGGTGGGTAGGCGATGGTGATGAGCTGTAATCGATTTTATAGATTCCTGATTTTTTGCAAATGACTTTTTTTTCTCTAGTTTCTTTATTAATCAGTTTTTTAATATGAAAGGGTTTGGAAAACCAAGTGTCAAATTGAACCTTTTAAATAAATTTATTTAATCAAATTGGATGAAAGACAAGACATGTTTGTTAACTTTATTTTCTTTTTAATTATTAGTGATAATGTAGTGTCAAATTGAACAACTTGTATAATTTTCACATTTAAAGAAAAAACTAAACATTCTATATAGCAACAATGCTCACTCTCTGAATGAACTAAAACAGAATATTCGAAGAGAAACGGTGGCTATCACAGAGAATATGTAGACACATTTAGAAGACATAATTTTTAAGAAATGAATTCCCAAAGCCTGTATTTTAATAAGAGAAAAGCGTTTATTCATTAACCGTAGCCATTATCTTATTGTATTCTTTTTAATTTGAAAGGGGCTTTTGGGACAGCTTGTATATAAATATTATAAAGGTACTTATTCGTTTTCAAGAAATATATAACCGCAGAAAGTATCCAAAATCAAAAGTCGGTATATCGGTAGATTTTCTAAATCGGTAGGTCTGCCGATAAATCGATAACATTGACAACCTTAACTGAAGGCAACACATCTATATAATACGTGTTCTAGATGTTACTGCTATAAACAATAAAGCTGGTTCTAATTTCGTCTTTTCTGCAGCCCGCAACAGAATTCTATCGATCTTCCCCGCAAAATAAATTAGACGGTAGCTTTCATTTTTGGAATAACAAAACAATACGTATGTAAAGAAAATGCAGAATTTATTTAAGCAAGTTAACAGATATTACAACTAACATTACAAACTATTTTCCTTACATTTATCTAAGCAAATATCAAAAGATATTTGGAGATTATTGACATATTTTAGCAAAACGACAATACCTACTTAATACACAAGTAAGCAAATAAATTGCTGAAATCTTTTAACAATTGGCTTACAATAAAAGTACTGTCAGGTAAGATTAAACTTCTACACAAAGAAAGTGCTGAAGACAACTTTATTTGCAAATTCTTCTTTATTCAGAACGTCGTAGCTCCAATTTTATTTAGTCGACTGCTTATGTCTAATATTCATCACACAGGAGTACACGGACTTACTAACATCTTTAATGACAGGAGCATGGTTATGCGTCAAGTTTATGACCAATATGCCCTCTTTAGAAGTTCTAATGAGCGCTCTGCATCTTTTACTGCCGTACGCCACGCATATCCAAGTAGTACTGTCTGTCATCTTTCTTACCACTTTGTATAAGAAATTATCGTAGTACAGCATCGGATTTTTAGCCCCCGGGAAGAAGTGGATGGTTTCTGGAAAGAGAATCGGGTTAATAACGGGAAAAATGATTTTGATTTCTTTGTAATGATTGAAGGTCTTTAGAAGAATGTGGTTCTAAACGTCAATTTTGTAGTAACAACTTATTTTAACTTATGCAATAAGTAACCCTAAATTGTATCATCTAAAAGAAATAAACGGAAAATGAAGGAAATAAATTTATTAGAAGGATATAAGAAAATAACATAGTTCATTCTTTTTTCAACCACAAAATATAAATCCAAATAGCAACACTTAATTCTATTCTAAGACCTATTCATTCCCTTCCAAAATCATTACGCGTGCTAGAGCAGACTTTGATAAGTCCATCTTAATACCAGTATGACTGTGACTCATACATAACAGGCCGGACACGCTCCTCCACGTTTTAATCTTCGATTTGCATTTATACTTGTAATATCCTTGGCATCTCCAAAGGGCAAACTTGGGCTCGTATAGCTATTTTCTCCTTCGCGAAATAAATAGAAGTATCTAAAAAAAGGTATTAAGTAGAAATTGTTATTGTTATAAATTTGGAACACGTGATAGTTTATACAGACATGTCACAATTAGTCAAAGTTGATTTTGAGTTAGTTGGTCAAACGGTTTAGAAATAGAATTTCCTTTTGGGAGATAATAGCTCATATTTAAAAGCCGATACCTCACAATTATTGGGTAAACTTTCTGGAAAAGGATGGTTCACAGAAAGCATCTTCACTTTTTCATTTAAGGAGTTTCTATAAATGAAACAAAAAAATAAGCAAGACAATATTTATTTCATTTTGAATACACGTAATAAATTTTATCCTACTGTCAAAATAAATTGCAACACCAAAAGATGTATTTCTTTCTTTTATTACAAAAGAAGGTAATTTCTCTAAAATCAGAATCTAAATAGAAAACAATGTTGACTAAAGCCAATAAAATCGTTGCGAAAAGATTGAATTTTCCAATGACATTAAGGACCTTAAACAAACGTGGTTAAAATTACCCGAAAAAGATTTCGGTTTTGAACATATATCGTTGAAAGATGCGCTTTTTCCTACCTCAGAACTCGATGACAGCTTTTTGTTCAGAATAGTATAAAGTATATACTTCATTTAACTAATCTTAGTATATAATTTAATTAACATTACAAACTATTTTTCTCGCAATTCCTTCGACAACAACATTTTAAAAGATAATATTTATTTTTTGTTAACACATATACATATTTGAAATATCCCTAGGAGATATAAAATAAACAGCTTGTTAGGCTCTTTACAACGAGGAAGAACAATAAGGAAAAAGATAATTGGGACAAAAAAAGGTAAATATTTTGATGAAAATATCTAATATTCAAAATGCTATAACCAAAGTGACAATTTTGCACCACTACAATGTTTTCTTTATATTCTAAAGAAGCTGAAGAAGTGTACAAGTCAAACTGGTTTGCTTTACCAAGCTTTTCTTTTCTGTTACACAAAGATGTACCAAAAAAGATTCTAAGCTCAGAAGGAGTGAGTAAACAAAGTAAACAACGTTTGTATTTTAAAAGGCTAAGTAACTCTGGAACTCAAGCATGCAGAAATAATTTTATAATAAACTAAAACATAATATATAAACGTATATATATATATATATATCGTATATACAAAATATGTACGAACATCATACCTGCAGTATGTGTGTATATACGCATTACGAGTATTCCGTAAAACTTAATTAGCTGACAATACATGTCCTAGCTCCAATGCTCCGCCTGAGGCACTATATCGGATATCTTCAACTTAACAATATATAGTTAACACAAAACGAATTAACTATATCTATGCCAATCGTAACCTAAAAAATAAGAATAATACGGGTCTAGCCCGCGCCGTACTTACCTTTGATATTTACATCATATTTCTTAACCATACAGAAGCAGATTTGAATAAATAAATGCTTTTCTTAAATATTTTTACATGGTGCAATATGTGTGCGTATCATTATCCTTGCCAACATTTACTCTCTCATACATATACATACCTCTCGGAGCTTGTCCTCTTAACTTCTCCTCCGTTGTCGAAAGCGAGTCCTGAAAAAGAAAAGAAAATTTGTATTTCGCGTCCTTCAGATCCGAGGACCAGACAAAACCGCAGAGTTCTATCCCCTAAGACGCCCGCGGCGAATCACACGAAATCGACCCCCGCCTTTCAGGCAACGGAACCCCACGCCTCGCGACGTGAAGCCCGACGGCGTCGAGACTAGGTCCAACCCGAGATGGTGTAACCCGCGTGATGTCTCGGTTATCAGGTCTGGAACAGTCACGTTTCTGAAGTCTTGACGCCTCCGCTGTTCGCGAGAGCAATTCTACGACAGCTCCGGCACATGGATAGCGTGTTACGCACGACGCTAAATGATACGCCGCGATGTCTGGTCCCTCTGCCGTGTGTGTGCCGAGTAGCACAATTCCCCTAACGTTGAGCAGTTCTCTCTCGAGATACCCCCCAATAGGGGATTACTTACACATGACCTTACGTTTCGCCTCCATTCACGCTCGCGTATTGCGTTAATTATCGTCCCGCAATCGCTCGATTCTTTCGACCACACCCCTAAAGAATGTCCACCATTCCGCCGTTTCGATGTCGTTTATTGCCGCTAGGTTTCGTGGCCAACGTAGGTCCGCCTTATCACCACCGTTTCCGTACGCGTCCGTATCAGCTTTTTTTCAGCATCGCAGAAATGCACCTAGTTCGAGGAATTCGGGGCACTTTCTTTGCGCGGCGTTGACTTGAACGCCGCGTTAATTTCACACCTTGCGAACAGTACATTGTCCCGATCGTTCGGTACTGCCGCATCCGCCGATTCTCTAATTGTAACGTGAGTTCCGTCATCCGCGTCCGCGTCATCGCCCGGTAAGAAAGTTTCCAATAACACCCGCGCGGTTTCCCTCGCGTTCTGTGTATATTCGTCGCCTGAAGAATAACACTTGCGAGCGTGTTCACGAACATCGTCTAGTCGGCTTTTTTAGCGAAAAAATCTCTTTTTTACTGTTTGCCGCTATTCATATGCCAGTATTTGTCGCCGCCGTTTTCGTGTACGGACAGTCAAACAAAACGTGTCCGTCCGGATCCTCCGTACCACACTCGCAGTTTGCGTCATCCCTATGCCCTATTCGGTAGGCATAAGCTCCAAAATTACCGCGCTCTGTGACCAGTTGGGTCGCCTGGTATGACAGGACTACTCCTAACTTACGAAAGTCATTCGTGTTCTCTATGAAACGTTTAGTCCATCGACCATTAGCTGTGCTCTCCCACTTTCTATCGCAATCGCGCTTTAAACTGTTTTTGGCCTGGTAGTTATCGCATACCTGGTCTAATTTTAATCGTTTCGTGTATATTTCTTAGTTGGCCGTCATCATTCTTAAACCCGTCCGCATAAATCGCGATCCTATTGGTCGCACGTCTTCACCCTCAGCATCTTACTGAGCTTAACTGCACCAACTTCCGTAGGGTGAATTTCGGATACTAAACGGCGCCCGACTTCTATATCGCGCAAATGAATCTCACGCCCCGCGATTTCCACCTCTTCGCCGTTCTTAGTCGCGTCCCTCCGTTTCGCGAATCTGATAGCCCAAATATCAGTCGGAAGAATACCAGATATTGTCGCCGCCGCCTCGGCCAACACCGTGGCGTATGTCCCTGCCGCCCTAACCTCTGCAACTCTCTGAGCTTCTATCAACTTCCGCAATTCTTTAACTCTAAACGAGTCTCCCCAGACCGGTGCCGCGCACAGCATCGCCGGTTCGATCGCGCCGTTGTAAATTGTAACCGCCGCTCTACTGCACAATCCCCACGTAATTTTTGCCATCGCGCTTATTTCATTAGTTATTTCCTGTGCTTTGTCTGTCGCATATTAAACGTCTGCCTTAAAGCTCAATTTTTCGTCTATTACGACGCCGAGGTATTTCACGTTCTCATTACAGTAGAGATCGTTTCGTCACCCAATTTGAACGTTGCCCAGGTATTTCCTCAAAAAACAGCACTTCCGATTTACTCAGGTTAAACATTAATTTATTCGCTCTACTCCAATCGAGGATTTCCGCAGGTGCGTTATTCGCGCGCCCCTTCAACGTAAAATACTGTCGTCCCCGAACCAACAGCGTCGTTTCGTCCACGAACACGATAATTTCGTATCCTTCACCCAAATCCAGTTCTAATACACTGTCGCACAGTATATTCCAATATCCGGGGCCTGATCGCTACCCCTGTGGACATCCTCTAACTACACGCCTACTTACGATGAGCGCGGCCTCTTCGATTACGGCTTCGCGATCAGAAAAATAGGCGTTCCCCATCCACGCAAGGCTTCGTGGAGACTTCTTCCTATTTAACTGATTTCTGATCTGTGACCAGCACGCATGGTGAAACGCACCCCTGATATCCAACAAAATTGCCGCGCTGTAATCCGAATCGGTTTTCGCGTTCCTAACGAACCCCACGACCCGTTCAATTGCATCAACCGTCGACCAGTCCCTCCACTGCTTATCCCCATCGACTCGTTCGCGAATACGTGGTACTCTATCCGGTTAATAAGGAGGGTGTCGAGTGCCTTCCCTATTACCGGGAAAAACTCATCGGCAGATAACTTTTGATGTCGATCATATCCGTTTTACCCGCTTTCGAAATTACCCGTATCAGCTAGCTTTTTTGCATCGCGGGAATGCGCTTAGTTCGAAGCTTTAATTGAATAATGACCTCCGGTTTCGCGTTGTATGCCCTTCCCGTGACATCCGCCTTGGTCCCGTCGATTTCTTTGCGCTAATTGGCTTAAACGCTGCGCTAATTTCGCACATCGTCCCGATCGTTCGGTATTGCCGCATCCGCCACGTGACCTTCGTCATCCGCGTTCGCGTCATCGTCCGGGAAGAAAGTTTCCAATAACAACTCCGCGGTTTTCCTCGTGTCCTACGTATATTCATCGCGACCCCGTTTAAGAATAATACTTGCGCCGGTGTTACCTCTTTTGGGCCTAACGATACTATACGCGAGACCCCATGGGTTTTTGGCGCTCAATCTAGTGCAGAACTCGCGCTATTTTTCAATTTGCGTGACTCTAATCGCGTTCTTATATTCTGCGTATTTCCCTCTATATTCTATCTCACGTTCGCGGCTACTATCCTCATCCCTGCTTCGCTGATAGCGTCGGCTTAATCTATTCGCGCTGTGTCTAAGCGTAATGAGTTGCGGTGTCCACCACGGTAATGATTTCTTGAATTCGCGGTCGCGATATGGATTCCTAGCATGTCGTAATTACCGCGTCGTTAATTCGTTCCACAATTTCCTCGGTATCTCGAATTCACGTGCTGTTGTCTATTTCCGAAATGAGCCCGGCAGTCGCCGTTGAAAAAGCGTTCGCGAAAATCTCCCAGTTGGCATTTTTAGCGCAAAATTTCTTTTGTTACCGTTTGCCGCTGTTCGGTGTTATTGTCACTACAAATCTCGAAACTTATGTGCTTATGATCCGACACCGTTTCGTCATTGCTAAGATACCAATCGCTAGTTATCCCATACACTTTAAAATTAACCGCAGTAAAATCAATAAAACCACTTCCAGGAGGTCCTACAAACGTCGGTTCTTCGTTATTGTTTAAGAGAGCCAACACATTATTTTATAAAATCATTTCTCATTTGCGACCGCGCCAATTCTCCCTGGGGCTATTCTACAACGTACTTTTACTATTTACATCTAATCCTATTATTACTGCCTTTCTGTTTACATTTAAATTCGTAACCATATTCCTAATCTTACGGTGTTTACAGGAAATTTTCCCGGATGTCTCTCCTTATGCGGTAAATAGACCGAAGGGATAATTACGTCTAAGCCCCGGTTGTTTACAATTCCTACGCAAACAAGATAGTTATCGCTTATATCAACAAGCGTAATTTACTTGAGCTCATTATCTCTTACAACAGCGGCTCTAATTGCTACTGTACTAGTGTCGTAATGTACCCGGAAAGTAGACGGAAACCCGCAAATTTTGTTATTAACAATGTAAGGGTGTTCAAATATTGCGATACTAATTTTTTCCCAAATTATTCTTCCAACTAAACATTCCGTTGCCCGTCTATCGCGACCTAAATTTATTTGCGCGCACCGATTTTTTCCCGTGCTCAAAGAACTATTACTGGCGTTATTATCCATTAATATTTCGTACGTTCACGCTCTTCCTCCAAGAGCCGCTTCAACACCGGGCATGCCTGCGAGTAGGCCTCATGTTTGACGTCGAGATCCGGATTCTTAGTGCGTTGACAAACGGCGCATTTTGCCTCCGCGCACTTTCTGCACATAATTTCGCCTTTGCAGTCTTCTGACTTATGCCCCACTTTAAGGCACTCAAAACAATACAAAACATAATTTTAACTTTCCCATTAACTATGAAGCTCCTCAGTTTAGGGCTAACGAAGCATAGTACGTTTTTCACTTGGTGTTTATTGTCCTTCGCCGTAGCGAAGTACCTGAAAACTTTGAAATCTTCCTTCATTTTTCCGCGCATTCGAAGACTTTTTCCGCTGTTAAATTCGCGTCAACAATACAACCGGATTAGCTGCAACTGTTACGCGCAATTTTTCCGCGTCCTGTTTCGGCTAACACTCGACGAATACCGCTCGCTTCGTTCTTCCCCCTTTTTGACGCAACGCACCCCTATTTTTCCCTACATCAACTTCCTCAACGGATTGTTTTTTCGCGTCTTCGTGCGATTGTTTTTCCTTTGGCTGCACCTGAACGGTGATGCAGCTCCTCTTTAGCTTACCCGGCGAAGTTTGCCTTCCTTTGGCAAACGATTGTATAGGCTCAGAAACAGTAGCCCATTTCTCCACGCTAGCGCGTACCTCTCGCAGAATCTCGTTCTGGTTCAGTTCGCAAAGCATATCGCGAACTTTCTTCGTCTCTTCGACCCTAAGGGTCCCTGATTTAATAGGGATCAACACCAAGATTGCGCCTGTTATTTACCTGACGCGTTACAGGCATTTCTCCGCGATCGTTTCACAGACACTATCAACGCCATCGCGTCTGATACTAAAATTCGCGTCATGTTATACTGTAATTTTGAATTCCGTCAAAGATGCACACAGATTGTACGAAGGCGACCTGAAATGTTTCCGGAATCGATAAGAGATGGCGTACGAAGGTTGAAGTGGATTCATTGGTCAACAAGGGCAACCTTTTTGATGGCAATTGTCAAGAGTGGGTTTTGTGTAGCAAATCAGACGGTTTCGCAAAATGGATCAAATCGAATTTCGTGCGGTGATAAAACACTTCTGGATGGCTACGGAAATTCGAAATACTTCGCTAGAGGTTCATGGCGGATGTTCTTCATCATTTTGAATCATTAGCTTCTCGATGAGCGAGTTCAAACGTGGCCGCACAAGGACAAATGACGAACCACGCAGTGGACGCCCAAAAACCGCTACCAACGAAGAAATAGTCAACAAGATTCATTATGTCGTGTTAGCCAACGGAATTTTGGGTATGAAAAAGCTTTCGGTGCGATGGGTATCGTGCTTGCTCAGACCACAACAAAAACAAAATCGGGTGACCGTTTCGGAGGAGTGTTTGGTCAGGATCCAACGCAATAGAAGAGATTTCTTCATGCGTTTCGTAACCGTGGATGAGACTTGGATGCCCCGCTATATACCGGAGGCCAAGGAACAGTCGAAGCAGTGGGCTTTTCCGGACGAATCGGCTCCGATGACAGCAAAGACCGTTCCGGAAAGGTCATAGCGACTATTTTTTGGGATTCCCAATGTGTGATCCTCATGAACTATCTACAGAAGGGAAGCATGATCGCGGGGCAATACTACAGCGATTTATTGCCCCGATTCGATGCAGTATTCAAGGAGAAATGGCCTCGTTTGCGTTTTCCACCACGACAATACACGGCATCGTCGTGTTCAAATTGAATGAATTGTTTTACGAATTAGTCGCTCATCCTCCATATTCACCGGACCTAACCTCCAACGACTTTTTCCTATTCCCAAACCTGAAAAAATTACTGGGAAGAAAGAGATTTGACTCCAATGAGGAAGTCATCGCTACTACAGATGGCTGTTTTGAAGACCTCGAAACATCCTACTTTTCCGACGGCTTGAAGAGACTGTATTCATCTTCTAGGAGACTACATCGAGAAATAAAAACTAAAAGCCACACCAATAGCCTGTTTCTCTTGTTGATTCCGGAAACATTTCAGGTTACCCTCGCATACCGAAGCTTTATGTTAACGTATCAGGATATATCCACCGTATTCTCATATTCAAATCGCCTTCACTCGATAGTATAGCTGTTTACGTACAAATTGTGTTCTATTGCAATATTTGAGAGAATTGTGTTCTGTTACAATATTTGAGAGAATTGCATTTACACCTACAGTAGGAAACTTTACTTTGTAATCTAATATACAATCATGTGCAAATAGAAAATTCATTACAGATGGAGTCAAATTTACAGTTCATAGTTAAAAAAAATAACCAGTTTAACAGAAAAGATACAGTTCCTTTCGTTTTGCGCTTTCTTTAATTTCGTTAATAATTTATCACAATTTCATACATCTGCTTATATCTACGATGCCTTCTTACCTCTCCCTAAAAATTCTGAATGGTTTTCGAGGAATTTTTTGCATTCAGTGGCTGCCCAATAAACTATCACCTTCTCGTTACCCAGGATTTCGAAGACCGGGTCGTCACCGTCGTGAAGAAGCCATACGTAAAACATTTCCAGTAGTTACGAATTCTCAGATAATACTAAACATTGTAATATTTTCACCGTATATATTGTTCATGATTTATGTTTGCTATAGTAAACTTAGATTATTAACCTTCTGTCTCTGTATTTCTTTTAGTTTTAAGAGTCTCATGTCTCGTTTAGTATTGTTTACTTTCAAACTTTTCAAACTTAACTATACAGAGCTAGCCGTAATAACGAAAATTAGGACTGTAATAGTCACCTTTGCTCGACACCGTCGCGTCGAAAACCGATTCAAAAAGCTAGAGATGTACCCCGAATATTCTCGAATTTAATAAATAAAAACGGATACTAAAACGAATTTGTTTTCGACGTTAACCAACAGAAACGTCACGCAATAATCGCACGTTATCGTGAAAAAACACTAGCACTCGCAATAAATCAACTGGTAAAAGGAAGAAAAAGCATTAATACGAACGTTAAACGTTTGAATTAACATGAATTATACGTGTCCGCAAAATAAAAATAGCACAAAAACACGTACGAAAAATAGAAATAAATCTTAAAGACACTATTAACACTTTCGTACTCTTTAAGCAACTAACCATAGAAAAGATGTGTAGAGGCGATCTGCACGTAAGTTTTTATTTCCTTAAAAGTGCCATCTAGAGAGATTTTACCCAACGAACATGAACACGCCGGGCTGCTTAAATTTAATTGATGGCAATATTGTTAGGCAAAGAAAGCGGTTGTAGCTTGTAATCTCTACATTGACGAATCTACATATAATACTAACGTCAATGCAGAAAAAGCAAGCAAAACAACTTTGTTAATTTATAAGATTGGATAATAAATTCAAAGAAATGTTATCAATTTTTATCACTTTGTAAATAAAACAGTACCGTGCAAATTGTATAATGAGAATGATTATACAAAAAAAATATAACCATCCAAATAATTGATTGATTAGAACACAAATACAAATTAATCTCACAGAGGTTAATTAGAAAAAGTTTGATCTAACAAAGCCTACTCTAAAATAAAGATATTAAAATGTGTTAGCTCTTTTCCTTTCAAGTAATCTATTACTTGAGAATGATCATGTCTCTTCTTGGAACATGTTCAGTTTGCTCTTCTATTTCAGTTGATAATTCAGAACTTTCTCCTATGGCCATCCTCGCTTAAGGATTCTGTGAAGTAGAATGCGATATGAACTCCAGCAATATAAGTACAAAGGAATTGAAGGTAAACAATTATTATTACTAAATTAAATACTGTAAGAAATTATATATTACTACAAAAAATTCAAAACACTACACCAAATGAAATCATATATTAGAATGTAAGTAAATTATTTTTCACAGGTATCCTATTAAACTCCTGCCTAGACAAATTATTATTAATTTATTTGCAATGCATAGATTAACCATTTCTGTGGGATGGACTTTACTGCGCTACCTGTGAATTACACGACCACACAGTCCTTGCAATCCTTGAAACCTTTCTTTGGTAATTTGCTTTTTGAATATGTACACTTAAAGAATTGCCATTAAATCATGTACTTCTTTTACAATGTCAAATGTGTAAAATAGAATATTACTTGAATCAGTATGGCCCGGAAGATATAGACTTGGTATCGCATTTTTCTTTAAGCACATATTTAAAACTTTAGTTTCAGGACTAAAATGGATGACACACCCTTCAAAGCCTATATACATACTTCTGCTGGGGTTAAATTCTCCAAATCTTTACTTTGACATACTTTAACCCATAAATTAGAGCGTTCTTTGTCCTTTCTGGGATTTGGGAAACTGTATTTGGTTACGCCTTTATTTTCACATCCCTTTACTCTAAAATGACAAAATGACAATTGCATCTAATTCAACACTTTCCAACTATATGTTACTCACTTTTATAACTTATTACATTAAAGCATTTTTAATCTCACCTTCAAGGTAAATCGCTCTTATTCTTAATTTATAGAAAAATAAACATTCTTCTAAATACAGCAACCTAGCACTCTAAATCACTATATCTAGGATAACCGCTAAACTAGTAAAAAAATTTAATATTTAAGTCTATAATAGGTATAGATTGGATATAGCAAAAACGAATACACTTTCAAATTTAAGTTGTTCATACAGTAATCATCAACAGACTAGTTGATAACAAAAAAGACAGGCAAATGATGAATAATAATGGTGTAATGTTAATAGGTAGAAAGAGCGGGGACGCAGTCGATAATATCGTGCTATCAACATACCAATTTGTTTTTTTGCGCTCTCTCTTGACATTTTACCCTACTATTTCTAATGGAATCAGTTACTTGTATTAAGAAAACAGGCGCTTCTATTAACACTGCGTAACGCACACTGTCGCTTCTGTGTGTATGTATAGAATAAAAGGAAATGTAATAGAGAAGTGCTTATTTCAAAAAAAATGTAATTTTTGTTTGAACAGAAATGCTTTCAATGAACTGGTACAACAAAAACCTATGCATCTTGTTTAAATTATCTAGAAAATGTTTCGATAACATTTTTAATTGAATCGGCCGATACTTATTGGAAATTCATATTGAACATGGCCGAAAAAGTAAAATACAACTGTACATATATTTCCAACATATTTAACACAACGTAATATACGACATTTGATGAAGCTACAGTGATAGCGGAACATTTCAGCGTCCTATTACAACTAGATTCAATTTTCAATTCAATTCTTGAAGTATTCTCTAAAAAAGGACGAAATTATTGGAAACAATAGAGATCATTCTCCTTCCGACAAGAAAAGTATTAAAAATTTAACACTTCCTAGGGGCTAAATCTGGGGAGTGTTTCTCTAGCGATCTGGGACTACGCGATCTATAGCGAGTAGGACAAATGTGGGACAAAAAGGAATGTTTACGTACACGTTTCCGGCGCTGAAAACGTGTACGTAAACATTCTTTTGATCGATTCAATTACACACGTAAATCGGGAAATAAGCGGTACCCTAAACTGTTTACATTATCGAATTGTACGTGGTGCAAGCTTGTTTACATTACCGGTTGTTCCCCGGTTCATGTATGGGATTCCTCTAAGCGTTGGCTATCTTGCCACTCGTGAAATAGCGTAGTGTGCAGCTAAAATCACGCCAGAGCAGACATGGCATTCACGTCCAATAAAACAACATGTTTAAAATTAAGTGACAAAGTGAAAATCATCGACGAGATTGAAAAAGGTGCGGGGGTGACTCAATTGGCAAACAAATAAGGAGTATATAAAGCCAGAATCTGAAAAATTAAGTGATTCAAGTCACAAATTTTACGTGTGTCAGATGCATACGGAAGCCCGGGAAATCGCAAAACTTTAAAAAATGCCCAAGCACCTAGAATGGAAAATCATCTGTATAAATGGTTTTTAAAACAAAGGAATAATCATGTTCCAATTAGCGGTGAATTAATTAAAATTATTGAATGAAGACCTTGGATGACCAAAGGCATAATTCTGGAATGGTTCCTCAAGCACTTTGTCCCTGAGGTGTGGCAATAAAACCGTAATAATAAGTAATATAATTTAATGATACATATTCAATTTATAGGTGAAAGATTTCTTAGGAAAGCAAAATCTTCAAATAAAGACGGTGCTAATCTTGAATAACGCACCAAATCATCCTCCAGAGAAACAATTAAGAAGCAACGATAGCTCAATTTTTGTTATGTTCATGCCGCCCAATGTAACTATTAATTACTAAATGATAGTATCGAAAATTTCTGCTTTCTTCTGCGTTATCAAAATTCCTAAAAACATTTCTAAATCCTTAAAGCAAGTAACTTTACGCGAAGCAATTTTAAATTTAGATGTAGTGTGTAATGCCCTTAACCAGCAAAAAATCAGAAAGTGTTGGAAAAATTTACTTTACTCCATTGACCACTAACCATTATAAGAAAACAGTTACTACCTGATGCTGAAGTTATTAACAGTGCATCATCGGATCAGTTCTCAAATTATTAAAAGCAATATATCCTGATATTGTTTGCACAATTACCGATGTTAGTTTATGGAATTACGATAAAGAGCTGGATGATGCACAGGAAGAGGACGATGGGGTGAGTGAAGATGACGACCATCCTATTGAAATAAAAAATACAGTGAGTGACGCGCAAGTTGTAGGAATTTTTAATTAAGCGTTAGATTGGGTTGAAGAAAAAGACACATTATATTCCTATATTTTAGTGCTCCGTAAGCTACGGGGAATGGCATTAGAAAATACCAAGCGTAAATTTACGAAACAAAAATAGAACATTATTTTTCAAAATAATGTAAAATTTATTTATTATTTTTTAATATTATATGTATTATGTTATTCATTGTTCATAATTTATTTTTTAATAAACATACACATTTTATTTTATGCAATTTCTTTATAGATATAAAGAGAAAATAAGGCTCGCTGATGTAAACTTTCAGTAATGTGCTTGGCTGATATCGTTTACATAATCGAGCATCTATTGTTTATATATAATTATTGCTTTTACGTAGATTCTTTCATCAAGGATTTTGCTTTCATACAACAAATTTAGATGACTGGAATTAAATTACTGAAGAAAATAAAATAGATTAAACCGAAAAATAACAATGTATTATATAATCTAGGTTATATCACTTACATCGAATAGTGCTCTCGACAAATACCTATAGCAATCCTTAGCTAGCTAATAAACTCCTTTTTTACCCACACACGCACTTTGCTATTCTAAATCGGCGAATCTTCTATCTCCGCAATAAGGCGCTGACGACGGACGGAAGGCTCAAGGTTATTATCGGAGGCTTTCCGCTGGATTAGTGGTGGTTCGCCCGGTATCTGCGTAATATACTGTGGCGACATGGTCCACCTCAAATTCCATGTAAATTCTGAGGTAGATTCCTTTAAATAACTCGTGAAATTCGCACAAATAAGGAGCGCCCAAACTCTGTTGATGGTCTATTCTAGCTACCGACACTAACTGTCCGTTGTTTCGCGCGTCGTTTGTCGATCACACTCGTAAACCGCTACTAAATCCTATATTAGGTAAAAAAATGACTACGGTAAGATCATCATGTCAACGAAAACACTTCCTATGCGTTTTTAGAGATGGATGTGATCTTCGCTATTTTCTGTATGTATATGTGCGTGTTATATATTATTGTATAAAATGTTGCTTTAATTATATAGAATTTTGTAACATAAGCTTTTGATTGAGTAACTTTCCTGTTGCTTAACGCACTATCTTTTTAAGAAAGGGACTTTTTTTTAAGTAATAAGGACGAGAGGGAGTATTAGGAATTAAATTTAAATGTAAAATATATCAAAGAGAAAACTGTAATCTACGATTACATTAAGGTATCTAATAATTTAGTCTGATATTAAGGCATTCTCTCTAACAATACAATTATATTAAAGGAAACTATAAATAAAGAAAATAAGCTCAGTGAAAGGTAAGATATCAAATAACAAATAATTCTGAACAAGGCCAATAAAATTACCGACAAAAAGATTTGCTTTTTCGATGTAACTATATCTTAAACAGACATCGTCATAATTACCTAACAAAGATTTCAATTTTAGACATCCATCGCTTCAAAAAATGTATCTTTTCAAAACAAGTTATATAATATTTTTTGTTTCCGTGGCAATAAAACAACAGGTACGCAATGAAGGTGCAGAATTTATTTAAGTAAAGTTGTGGATACTACATTTAATATTATAAACTATTGCTTAACTAAACTTCAATCGGTAATCGGCAATTACAGCAAAATAAATCGATAAATAGCTGAGAGACGTCAGTAATCTGATCACCTCAAACACAAGTTTAAACTTCATGGTTAAATTTTATAACTTCTCCCATTTAACAGTGTCTTCTTTTTCTCAGTCAGAAGGAATAGGCCTCCACGACTTCGTACGTTCCTGACGACTAATGTTCATCACGCAAGAATACACAGATTTATTAAGATCTCTAGCAACTGGAGGATGATTATGCGTTAAGTTTGTCAGTATAGCGCCCTCTTTCGAAGTTCTAATGACCGCTTTACATTTGTAACCATAGCTCGACACGCATAACCAGGTAGTATGATATGGCATCCTCTTTACTACCTTGTACAAGAAATTATCGTAGTATAACATTGGGTTTTTAGCTCCTGCGAAGAAGTAGAACGTTCCTGGAAAACGAATCGGATTAATTATGAGAAAATGTACAAGGATTTAAGTCCATTTATATTAGCGAATAACATTTAAGTTGAAAGCTTTTGAATTTCTCAATCAATAAGCTTCAAATTTTATTGTTTCCCCCTTATTTATTCTTAGAATAGAAGAGATCTACATAAAAAGTCGGAAGAGAGTGCGGAAAGTAAATTTATTTAAAAAAAACAATAAAAGTAATACAACTCAAACTTTCTTTTATAGAAAAAAAAAACGAATCAACCATAGACAATGTCATGCAAGCTTCGAAGTATTGGGTCTTATGGAGCATAGTCCTCTTTTATGAGCTTGCATGCATTCAAATGTAACTACACTGCTCCCTCGGTATTTGTGACTTCAACAACGCGAGTTCGATTATTCGCGAATTCAATATTAGGGCCAATTCGCTGTATCCGCGCTAGGGGATTTTCCTGGTGCCAATAGTAGAGATAGTACGGGAGAGTGCGTTGACGTAGGGTATTTAGATTGACTTACCCTAACTTGTCAGTGATCATCTATTATCGTTACTGCAATCATATATTTTGTTTTTATTACGTTACCTTTATTATGCTGGCGTCAACAAAAGAGCGGTCGAAAAAAGTTTTAGACTTAGAAACAAAGTTAAAAATTATTTGACGACTTGAATCTGGTGAAAGTGCATCATCTGTAGGACGCAGATTTTGACATTAAGGAGTCTACTATGCAAATTATTAAAGTTCAGAAAGAAAATATAAAACGATCTATTATCATTATAAACGATCTGCAATGTACGTCAACCTCAGCAAAGATTACCAAAATAGTGCGCGACCCGATAATTGAAAAGATGGCGAAAATCTTATTAGAATGTATAGAAGACAATAATCAAAAACGAATTGGAATAGACGCTATAAGAATTCGAACAAAAGCAAAGCTTTTATATGACAGTTCAAGCAAGGATGGTGAAGTATCCGCCAGCAAGCCAAACTTTAATGCAAGTAAGGGCTGGCTTGATAGGTTTAAGCAAAGATATAAGCTGCACAACATAAAATTTTCAGTAGAAGCGGCAAGCGCTAATGAAAACGCAACTAGATAGCTTGATATATTTTAAAAAACTGTAGATTTGCAAGGCTACAGTCGAGACCCAATATTCAATGCTGATAAAACCGGGCTGTATTAGAAACGTATGTCCTCTTGAACATTCATATCACAAAAGCGACGACCCCCTGGATTTATTAAAGCCATCAAAGATAGATATACTCTCTTTTTTCTGCAGTAATGCTAGTTGCGATTTCAGGTGCAAAACCTTATTTATTATTCCGAAAATCCTCGAGCATTCAAGAATATTAACAAATCTACTCTACCCGTGTATTGGAGATCCAACAAGAAGGCCTGGATGACAGCTGTATTGTTTGAGGACTGGTTTAAGAATTCCTTTTGTCCAGAGATGACGCAATATTTTAAGACTAAAAATCTAACAAGAAAAGCTCTACTTCTAGTGAATATCGCCCTGAGTCACCCTGAACATTTGTAGTTTGCTAGCGAGGATATAGAAATGATATTTTTACCACCGAACACCACCTCTCCCATCCATGTGATCAAGGCATAATTTCTACATTTAAGCTGTACTACCTTCGCCTAACCTTAAAACAAATGCTACATGAGACTCAAATAAGTGGAGGCGGCACTGTCACTGTTCGTGCTTGCTGGAAATCCTACATCATGAATGCAATAGAAAACACGAAATCTGCATGGAATGAAGTGAGGAACACAACTTAGGCGCTGTATGGAAAAATATTGGCCAGAATGCTGTCAGTTTTTCAACATCAATACTGTCTGAAACCCAAACTGATATTCAGGAAGAAATAGCTGTCCATTGAAGAATTGTGTTCGGAATATGAGTAATAACACAGGAGGAATCAGAAGTAACTGAGGTCAGCTGCAAAGACGAACTAATAATAGCAAGTGTTTCCAAGATTTTCGTAAAGGCGGACCACTTAACAGAAGAGATATGTAAAATGGACGACGACTGGGAACGAAGTACTAAGTTCCGACACGCCTTACAATGTTCGCTTGCTCCATATGTTTTACTAAAAGAAAAACGAAAGGAAACTAAACAACCAAAGATTTGCAATTTTTTAAGCCAAAGAAATACATAGATATTATGTGCATGTGTACACTTTTATCTTCACATTGTAAATTGTCCCGTCTTTTCAATTTTTTTTCTTCACTAACAGAATGAAACCCCTTGATTTGTATAGAACTAGAAACCCTTAATCGCGAATTCAATATTGCCGAGCAAATCTCAGAATGTATACCTCGCGTATACCGGGAGAACAGTGAATTCTTTTTTGGAATTATGAACGTTGTATGTAGATGTTTTGTTTTTTGTTTCTACCACCTGCCATATTTTAAATTATGAATAACCTATAAATACAGTATTTTTTCTTATAATAAACAGACTAAACTATTTCATTAAAAAATTAAAAAACTTAAGTTAGATTTTCGTACATTTTATTCAAACGCAGTCTATAGAAATTCAGTTTATCACAAGTATCAATAACCTATACACCCAAGCTTCTCAAAATGACATAATAATCATACGGAATACCAACTTATTATTTAAAATAAACCTTGTATTAGAAATCTGATAATACTTCGAAGCCTGGGTGACACAATCTAAACTATAATCATCCAAAACTCTTTTAGAACCTATTAACTCCTTTGCAAAAGCATCACACGTGTTTCAACAGATTGGGATACATCCTTCTTGATACTGGTGTGATTGTGAAACGGATGTAATAGTTTGGCCACATTATCTAATGTTTTAATCCTTGATCTACATTTGTACTTTCTATAACCAGAACATTTCCAAGTTATATGGCTTTCGCTTCTTTCTTGAATCATATATTGGTAATTGTTATAAAACAGTAAGAGATTTCTAGTCCCAGGAAAGAAGTAGAAAATACCTATAGAAAGAAAAATAAACGAGGTTAATAGATGGCGATTTCATTCAATGATTACCGATATCTCGAGAAAGTTGGAGACGCATTATCAATCAGGTACTTCGTAGATATACCAATTTCTCAATTTACTCTAAAACGTTCAGAAATAGAGTCGCATTGGGAAACATTGCTATATCCTTAGAAGTTAATATTTCAAGAACAAGAAAGAGGATGGCAAAAATAGATAATCTTTTATAGGAATAAAACTAAAAAACTATGTAGAACATTTATTGTTTTTAATGCACGTAACAAACAAAACTTATCCTAATTAAAAAAAAATTGTTTACAACGACAGAAACGTATTACATCTAGCTATCACAAACTGCTTAATGATAGAGTACAAACATCAAACATTCAATCGCGAGACAAAGCTACTCGATATCGAAATCTGTCAGTCATTGAAAACCTTGTAAAACTGTATATATTTCGACAAAACGTGAGCTTCTATTTTGTCGAAAATACACTAATAAAGAGAATTCGTGATTGTAGTCTTGAAATAATATATAATAAGACTTCACTGTTATCAAGCATGGACCAGAAATAGATCATCGTAGTTAACGTGGAGGTACTGGAATTCGACGAAGAATTACAGGAACGTAAAGATCAACTACTACAAGCACTAAAATAACTAATTTATTGCCCGTCTTTAGTAATTAACGCTACTGTATCGTTCGAGTCAGTATGATTAAAGACATACATATTTCATTCAAAAAAGAAAAAGAGACTACAGTCTTTCTTAATTTAAGGCGAAAGTACCAAGTTACGGACAATAGTAAAATATTCAGTAACATTAGCAGGTAATTTATAAAAGTGGTGAAAAGCACCGGGGTTCTCACAGAGCTTAGCGGCACTTCAGAGTTAAAGCTGTAACGACTAGAATAAATCTGTCTTACACCCACCATACGAGTATAAATTCTATTTAAGACTTTCCATGTAAATTTCCACACAGTCAAACAAGAAAGTATTCTCTTCACTTCAGAAGAACAAGATATAGAACAACTGCGTTAATAAATAATCTTCTAAAAATAATATTCTTCTAGTGTGCTTATCTGTCTTCTAATTTTGGTCTATACAGAAGACAAGAGGATGAATATTATAAATTGATTTAAGGGAACTTTCCCTCGTAGAACTGTCTCCCGTCGTTCCATACCAGGAAGATCGAAAATAGCCAATCGGCAGCTCTGTCACACTGTCAAAAGTAGCCTAAATACTGCTGGACTACATGAACGAGAATAATCGAAAGGCTCAACTGGATGTGGCATGAAGTGATGAATTGAATTCTTTCCTCTTTGGATCTAATGGTTTGCCCTATGTGGGACGTCTAGTTAGCACTAGGTTCAATCCTACGATCAAGCACTGGGGAAGAAACGCCATGATTTAGGATCGCCATCTCCGCCAAAGGAATGGCCGTCCTGCTGATGGCTGATGGAATCGTGGACAAAAGATGTACCTAGAGATCCTGAAGAATAACTTATCAGTAGAGACCGGGTTATATCCAAAGTGCAAAAATTTAATTTAATTTATTTATTATATATTACGTCTATATGTAGATGTATTACACTTATTAACGTTAATTAGCGTTAATTAACTTTAATCAGTGTATGACATCTAGAAATAGACGTAAAACATAATAAATAAATTAAATTAAAATGGCGACAGTCCTAGCTTGAATTCAATGGAACACATGCGAGAGGACATGGAGAGAAGGTTTTAGCACAAAAAAGTAAAAAGTTCGATCGAAAAACTCGCGCAGTCGAAAAAAGTGTAGGGGAAGATCCCATAGTCGCTCATCGACAACCTCCGTCGTTGACTTGGTTGCAATGCTGCTTTTACTTGTTATCTGTTGTGTTAAAATTGTTACCGTACAGTAGTTTCAATAAATCTGTTAAAATTACAAAAATGTTAAGCTAATATCAATATTAATACTAAACCACCGTTGGCGACTTGAACTCAATAGTCCCGTGGTGTAATGGTAGCACAATACGCCGGAAATGTAAAGATGTTGGGTTCGAGTCCCTCTGACAGTGATATTTTTTCAGTAATTTAATTATGTTGGGTAATTGCAAGGAAATTGTAAGTTTATCATTAAAAAAATGTTGTTTCAAATGTTATGACAGAAAAACCATCGATCGATATATCGATATTCCACATCAATCTACCGTCAATCGAGAATATATGAAAAGAATCAATGATTTACTACACTTTCTGACATGAAATAAAATAAATCGCTCGAAATGCAATAGCATAAGAAGAAATTGTTAATTTCATCAGAAACACGCCTAGATTCGTATTCGTCAGCAAGGTGGCTATGCAAGCGGAAAAATGAACAATATTTTTCCTTGAAACTTAACTTGCATATGGAGCTTCACGTATACACCTATTCTTATTCGAATCCTGTTGCTTCTAACAGGCAATGCATTTTCAGTAATAAGCACTATTGGTATTAACTAAATCAACTTGGCGTACTCCTGAAATTAATTTCTTTCTTTCATAAAATATTCACTTACTCTAAATATACATTTCGTATGCTATTATCAGTAGATGTACAAGATCCACGGTCACTAACCTTACTACGATTACATACTTCATATTCGAATCACGGGATGACTATGTACAAGTTGGTGTAATCTATATAGATTTTGTGAAAGTCTCTGATCGAATCGATTATCAGCCACTTTACTGAAACTTAGACAGAGCGGTTTTTCACCCAGACTTATGCCATTATTTCAAACACGCTCGCTGGGAAGACTACATCACGTACCTTGATTATGGATCGGATAAATTTTCAGAAAGACGAAATGGCTGTTTTCATTCTTTTGGTATTTGTTAACGATCTATGCTGTCAATTGGATTGCAACACTTGATGCCAGGATAAGTACCATTTCGGATTGCTATTTGTTGCAGCAGAATCCCAAAAAGCTTTGTTTCTTAGCTGCTTAACAAAACTCATTCAAACTATTATTATTTTACCATCACACTATAGGATTTATTAGCCTTGCATATCTCCTAACACACGAAATGCAGATTTAAGGTAAATAAATATTTTGATATTAATTTGTAATTTGTACTTTCCACAATTTAAAACTGCTAATATAAAACCAATGTATTAAGATAATAAATTAACAATTCAGCGAAACGCTTGTTACACATAAGGATAGAATAAACATCTGTTCGTCAAAATAATTTATAATCTTGTTTTAATTTTTCCAAAGAAAATTAGTGTATTTTTTCCTAAGTGCCATAATTCTAGAATAGACCGATTTTGACAAGTCTCTTTCGACAGCCGGATGATTGTGGGAGTCACAGATGAGAAGTGCCTCATCTTTGGATGTCCTTATCCTAGATTTGCATTTGTACACTTCATAGCCGGCGCATCTCCATGTCGTTGTTGACGTGTTACGTTTCTCTACCTTGTACTGATAGTTTTGAAATACGAGCATAGGATTTTTAGCGCCCGGAAAGAAATAGAATGTTCCTAAAAGAGAACAAGTTAGGTTAGAATGCGCAAGGAAATTACTAGATAACTTAAAAAGCGATATATCGCAAGATGGGTCCCGACAATCAAAAAATTTTTTTATTATATCGCCAACGTTAATAATAGGTATCTTGGTAAACTCTACACTAATTCACTGAATTTTAAAAATATATTGGTATGAAGTATTTCCTGCGAAAATTCTTAAATTACCAACACTTCACAACCTGTTGGGTGGTACTAGACATTATCTCTTCGAAACTAAGAAAACGAAAAGAATGCTTATCTGTTACGCGGCATACGTAGTATGGTAATAAATCTATCAAACTCGAGCGTGTAACTGGGAATAATTTTCTATCGAGCAAGTTTCTGTTTTTCTTTCATGAATATCGATTCATAAGCATCTGATTCTCTGCAAAAATTTACCTTTCCAAATAGCTTAAAGAGCC
The DNA here is from genome assembly GCA_023509865.1 of Trypoxylus dichotomus. Classification (NCBI taxonomy): domain Eukaryota; kingdom Metazoa; phylum Arthropoda; class Insecta; order Coleoptera; family Scarabaeidae; genus Trypoxylus; species Trypoxylus dichotomus. The sequence goes on from CM042081.1 coordinate 30,895,007, forward strand.
TTTTAATTCAGTATTACGAGGGGAGGTCCAGAAGTTCGTGGAATGAAAGGGTTTTAAATAAAATAAAACAGTAAATCTATTTTTCCTTTTCAATATAATCACCCTTAAGCACAATACATTTATTAGATCTATGAATTAATTTTTCTAAACCGTCCTTTACCTCATTGTCGTCGGAAAACGTTCTTCCATGTAAGTCTTTTTTTAAATTGGGGAACAAATAAAAATCACTGGGTGCCAGGCCTGGACTGTAGGGTGGATGGACTATTGATTGAAAGCCATGCTTGTGCAGAGCAGCCATTGCAACTTTGCTCTTGTGAACGGGCGCATTGTCTTGCAAGAGCAACACACCCTTGGTCAATTTTTCTCGACGTTTTTCCTTGATGGCCTCCTTTAATTTTTCTCATATCGCTGCGTAATATTGTCCGGTTATGCTCCTACATTTTTCTTTGTAATCAATAAATAATATCCCCTCACAATCCCAAAAAACAGTAGCCATCAACTTTCCAGTCGATTCTCACACTTTGAATTTCTTTGGCGATGGTGTCCCCTTTTTATGCCATTGCATGAACTCCTGTTTGGACTCAGGCTCAAAGTGATGAACTCATGTTTCATCTCCGGTAACAATCCGCTCCAAAATCTGTGCAGGTTTGTCTCCACACAGCTCCAAAAATTGTTTAGACGCACAGACGCGCTGCTGTTTCTGCAGCGGCGTTAGCATTCTCTATACCCATCTTGCACTGACTTTTGATACTCCTACTAATTCAGATAATTGTTTTTTCTTCAAACGGGCATCTTGCGGTACAAATTTTTGCACTTTTTCGACAATGTCTGATGTGGTAGTCTTAACTGGCCGTCCTGAGCGGGGGTCGTCTTCAATCGACTCCCGACCATGTTTAAAAAGCCACTGCCAGGGCACTGTTCCCCATAAACGGTTTCCATTTCATTCAATATGATTTGAGCGTTCTTTCCTTGCTTTGTAAGGAACTTTATCACAGCACGGTGCAATTTCCTCCATAGTTTCAGTTTTCTTCCGGATTCACTTGTTTAGCAAGCAACTATTCGTAAACGACTGACGCTATAGGGCTGCAACTTAACTCATATACTAATGATGAGTTGCCAATCAGAATGACACCTAGCGAACGCCCCTATCCCCACTCCATCCCCTCCATTCCACGAACTTCTGGACTTCCCCTCGTATATCTACCATGTGCTCTGCTACACTAGATAGTTCTGATTTATTGAAACAATAATGTCTAATATGTTCTTTAAGCCTCGTTTCGATATTCCTTTTTCTTAGTCCAATTTAAACTTTTCATAACAAATAATTCGATAAATTTCGGACCTTTGCTTCATATCCAGTTTAACTTTTTTGAGGTATTTTCCGATACGAATGCGAAAAATTTTATTTAGCCTTTGCACTATTGAATGGAAAGGTAGTTTTATATATTCTTGATTACCGGTGTCAGTTGGTGTTACGGTCGTCAAACTTCTGATGTGGTGTTTATACTGGACATTCTCTAAAATACGGTCAACATCCGTGGAAGAACTGCTTAAAAATGTAAATTCTTCTAGAGAATTAGACGGTTACGAAACGATATTCATGAAAAAAAAACAAACTTGCTCATCAAAGAACTACCCCCAATTGCACCCTTAACTTTGATAGATTTATTACCATAATACATGTGTCCTGATAAAATCACGAATTCTCTTGGTTTCCTCCTTTTCGAACAGATGCAATATATGTGGTAGGTTGTAGACAATTGGTAATTTAAGAACTTTCAGAGCATGCGTAGGAAATATTGCATGCGCATATATACTTTTGCAATTCAGTTGGTAACTCGATTGACAATACGCCCCGAATAGAGAATTAATCTATTTGATACGGATTTTACTGGGATATCGAATGAATTACGCCACCACATAGTCCTTCCAATCGTTGTGTGCCATCTTTATTTTTCTTAATAAGACTTAAATATCTTCTTTTTAATTTTCTAACTATTTGAACTGAACGTTTTTAAAAGAGCGTGGTATGCCATTTTTCCAGACATGGATATTTGTGAAAGGTAATCCTGCTACTTAACAAAGCTCCAGTGCGAGAAATGTGAAAACCTAAAGACTGTGTTATCTTATGTTTGTACATTTACGGCCAACTCAATCTTTCACACTACCGTTCATAAGTTTGATCGCGCCTAATATCTGGCGTTACACTTAGAATTATTTAAAAATATTTTGGATAACACTAGTCTTAATAGAATGGCATTTACAATCTATTGTAATCTATTTTTTGCATTCATAACAACAAGACTTAAAGGAAGAATATTAGATGTATTTCAAAAACAGTGAAACATGGAGAAGGAAACATTACTTTGGAGGTGGAAGGATTAGAAAATTAGTTAAAACTGGTTGTGAATTAATTGGGGAAAGGTTCATTTATCAGCAAAATAACCACCCCAAGCGCACCATAAAAGTGGTTAAAGCTTGTTCTCAAGGCAAATCTTCTAAGGGAGTTTGTACAAGCCCGAAAATAGGTACAAACTCAGACTCCGGACGTGAAAGCCTAATATTATTTATTCTTGTGAGATCACTTAGATCGTGAAGTCCGGAATAAATCTCCAACTGGCAAGGCAGAATTATGGAATGCTCTGCAGGAAGTGCGGAATGCTATAGACGAATCATGTTTGGAGCGATTAGTTCTAAGGATACCGCGTATCTGTCAACCAATTATTAAAGCAAAAAAGTGTTACTTTAAAGAAACATTGTAACAGTATGTATTTTGTTAGAATGTACTATTTTATCAATAAAACATTTTAAGTTAATTTCTTTAATAAATTTCTCGCACATTATATGATCTGTCTAGATTACTTTATATAGTGCGATCTAACTTATGGACAGTAATATATCAAATAAATACATATTATTAGCAAGGTTGCATGACGGGAGCTCTTTATATCAATAATTCCCAGTGATTAATTACATGATTTTTTTATAAAATTAATTCTAAAAAGATACTAAATTGTTGCAAAAATTATCATATCTCTAGTTATATTTATTATTGGCGTTATTAAATTTAAAATGCCACTTTTTTTAAACAAGAGGTGTGTAAGAAAATGCTGTAAATACAGCTTTCTCACGGTACCATATAACCACATACCACGTAATGCCCTCTCGGGACTAGCAATCCTTAAGTGTTGCTCGAGGGAAGCTTCTTTTCGCTGTCTGACTTTGCGGACAAATGTTTGTTTCTTTTGGCACTAGTTAGCACCAGGAATATTCATTTGTATCACACGGTTAAGTATGGTGATAGAAGCAGCGAGAGAATTACATGTGTTAGCATAAAACTGCTGGAAACCACGATGATGACGCCGGGAAGGCAGAAACATGTCAGTGGGTCAGCGTTTTATGTCTCACATGTCTTTCTCATGAATTCATTTCACTAATACCATGGGGAAGCTGTATTTTACAGCGTTTTCTTATCTTGGTGTTATTTTCTAGGAATTCTTTTTAGAAGAAGTGGGTAATTTCGAATACTAACATGTCTTCATTTTATTCATGATGTCAGAACGCTGAACTTTCCTGAATCAAACCTCAATCTCCTAGTGATCCTAATATAATAACCGATGGTATGTTTTGTAAAAATGTTCCGAATTCGTAACAAAGCCAAGCCTGACGCTTATATCATCATCACGAGAAGCTTCTTGTCGCTATTTCATTTATATACTCACTGCGATAAATAACTAAAGCAATAAAACCTAGATTTTACTAAAATCTTGTTTGTGGTGCGAACAGTAGCAATTTTGCTTGTGCGAAAAAAATAAGGTACGCGTTTACATAAATAGTTATCAAATTTTAATAATTGATGACAAACAAAATTTGGCATTTAAGAGTTACCGCAAATCGGAGATTTAACCTAGAACAGACACTTTTCTTGTACAAAACTTACTTGCACCTTCAGATTAACGTAATTGTATTGCACATACAACTATTAAGGTTTAAGACACAACAGCATATTATTTTCGGAATTGTTATGTAGTTATAATTTTATTGACCTTTAATAAGCAATAAAATATCCTATTTTTTTAATAAATAATAAAATGTAACAAAGTACAACATACAATATACAGTATACAACATATGTACAGTCCAAAATAAAAATAACGGTTACAATATTTTTTGTTGAGAACTACTCCGTCGTTTCACTGTCATACGACGCGAATACATTAACCGTGACCAATTGACATTTTGCTCCTCGCCATGATTGTGGGAAATCATCGAAAGTATTGCTGTTGATTCATTGGTGCACACCCTAATTTTGTGCCTTTCACAATGCACCTCCAACCTGTCTTTTGCACCATTTCTTATCGATCCTATATTTGTAGTTATATTATATTATATATATATATATTATTTTCGGATTTTTGCTACTCTTAAACAAGTAGAAGGTGGCTAAAAAGAAAACAATAGTTATCTACAGATTTTTCTCACGCATTTTTAATTAGTTTCCGTTATAAAGTGATATATAAACGATTCAGTGTCGCGTAAAAAATATATAAATAAAGCAGAACTGTGGAATATTGTCAGTAGAAGCTGTTATGGCTATTCTAGCAGAAAGATGTGCACTTTTAATGGACTCACTATCCATAAGAAATACGGTGCAAGATATCACAAGTCATTTTTGAAAATTTCAGTATAGAAAATTTTAAGATTTTTAAATGTAAATAAATTCTGCATTTTCAAAAATGAATGAAATGGCGTTTCCAAATTTTAAATGTTCGAAAAGAGCATTTTTAAACATTATGAATAATTAAGCAATTTTTCAGAATTTTTAAATTCGAAAAAATTTGCGAAAATTTTAAAATTGTGAAATTTTTTAGATAAATATATATGTATATATATAATAGTTACGCAAAGAGTTTGACATACAGAGCGTTTCGTAAAATTCTGAAAAACAAAAACAAATTTGTGTTATATACGGCGAAAACTAAACACACTGTATATTTAATAATAATACATAATATTATAAAAGTACAAAAAGACGCACGTTGGATAGCAATTTGTAGATTTTATTGAGAATTCCTACAATAATACAAAAATTACAACTACTGACAAAAGAATGAGAACGAATGCAGGTTACTGTTGTAAGGATTAAATTTAATATATCGCCTAGATCCATGGGCTTCTCCTTCGAGCTGGTTTATGCGTTATCTTTAACACTTTAGAAAAGCAAGGCACCGTCAAGCTCCTGCGAATGGGTTGGTGAGTATGATCCGAACGTCGCAGACAAATAGTATCTTTGCAAGTCGACAATCTGGCTTTACACTTATGACTAGGGTAACCAGTGCACAGCCAAACAGTTGTATCGCCGCACATCTTGCCCACCTTGTACTGGTAACCTTTGAAGACCAACATGGGGTATTTGTTGCCAGGAAAGAAGTGGACGGTTCCTGAAACAAAAGAAGAAACGCGATTTTAGTAATGATTGTTGAGGAAAACAATTGTAAGGATAATAAACTAAAAGAATGAAGATATTGTAAAAATCTATCAGGCAACTCGGTTTGCATGTCTCTTGATGTATGGTCAAATATTCAGAACGAACCAACAACTTACGTAATTTTCACGTAAGAAGGTGGAAACAGTTTCTTGTTAGAAAGTATATACATCTAATTGTCTAATAGATATGGCAATTGATACATGATGATGAGTATAATTGCAAGGTAAATAGTTTTGCCACATACGACGCGGCTAATATGAATATGAAAAAAGCTTAAACGTAATTGCATTTGACATATCCAATTATAACTAAGCTGTGAGTGAAAATTTGGAAACTAATTTAAGTTGAAAATCCTTTCGCAGTATTTCTAACTGTTTCAAAAATATATCAGTAAATAGTTGAAATCTCTGGGGAGGATGTGTGATGATTAGAGACCGTATTATATGCAATGTGCATATATTTCATTTTATTTATTTATTATATATTACGTCTATATATATGTTAGATATATTACACTGATGAAAGTTAATTAGCGTTAATTAACTTTAATCAATGTAAGACATCTACAAATTGACGTAAAATATTATAAATAAATAAAATATACGCACTTTGCATATAATCCGGTCTCTAGTGATGATATATTTTTACCTTTCTGTTACACTAATTAATCTCTTTTTAAAATAAAAAAAAACCTTTTTGATTGAAATCATGATTTAAATCATCCCAAGCATGGATAGAACTACAGTCGGCCACCATTTTTAGATGTTTATAAGGGGGTAAGTGTAGTCTTTTAATAGTGCACCATAAGCGTTTTTTTTTTGTATATACCATGGAATTAAAAAAAATCAGATATAGCAATAAAATAAATAAAAATTAGCAGTGTAAAAATTTGTAGAAGTAAAATTTTTTCTACAGTTTGATCGCTGTAACAGAACTAAACACGAGGAATCTGAACTCAAGAAATGTAAGCAAAAAAATCCATTTATTTCATCAAAGGTCCAAAACAGAATAGGTGGTAGAAAATATCGCAGAAGCTTCTTTGTTTTTTCGTTTTCTTTTTGCTCATGTTAACTTGTAAAGCACTTTCTTTCACTCTGCAGCCCATGTGTTCTGCATAGTGATGAATCTCCTCCAAGAAATGTCGAAAACACAGGAATTTGTGCACCATGCACATCGTACGATAGCATGGTTACCACAACAAGGAGGATGCACAAAATCTTGCGCGAAAGCAAAAGTCAATAGATTTTCAATTTCATTCGGTCTTTGGTTAGTGTATCCGCTTTTATACCAAGCGCAAGAAAATATGTCATGATATATTGGCGTCGAAAATTAATTATGAATAAGAGACTGTAATTTGATAATGTTATTGTGTATTTGATATAATAGAATATCATAACCATACAGCAGTACAAGATAAAAAAATGTTCTTACAAAGTTTTCCATATGCGAAAACCATATACATTAAGGGGTTGTAACATTGATGTATTTTTCTTCGGTATCGTTAATATTTTCACATATTTGTTGGATGGTATACTGTTTTCTTTTAATGTAGCAGGAGAGTGACCGGTCCAAGAGTCCAAAAACAAAATGCCATGAGCTTCCACCTTTGCCAAATACACGTCGGTCAACCATTCCTAAAATAGTTCTTTTGTTAATTTTCCAGATGCACATCCTATTAAACGAATACTCCATTATTGACACAGAGACTTTGGTACACTTTTCTCTTTGAAGATAATGAGCAGAGGTGAAAGCAGCTTCCCGGAAACTGATATTATTGGGAGTATGATATAGCATGTGTAGTTCCACATATAGACTGCGCAACTGCACAAGATTAGAACAAGTCTCATTAGCATTGAATATATTATCTATCCCAACCTGTGCTATATGATCTTTTATACTATTAACGATAGTTGAGGCAATTTCCTTCAATTGCTCGGGGTTCGCACCGTATGATCTATGATAAATTTATTTATGTTTCTTGAAACTACTTTCTACGCTCTTTTAAAATTCCTAGTGTCATGCCCATTCTTGAACATCCAAATTATGAATAATGGCTCCTGAATCAATGCTATTTCCAAATTTATTATATATGCATTGAGAAATTTGTAGCAACGTTTCTCCTCGCGTACCACCTTTGTATATTACTTCTTTCCACTAAAAAAAAAAATGTAATAATATTATAGAATAAAAGAAGAAACAAATCTTTGCTTAGTCACAATATTACTTCACCATTTACCTGCGTTTAATTGATGAAACTTTGCGAAACTTGTGCTGGACGGTGTTTCTTCGCAAATCGCCTTTTCTTCCCACTTTTCCATTACGTAACAGCGTTTGTTTGTATTCTAAAGTTACAATACCTCCTTCTATGCACTATTTTTCTTTCGCTCCTATTGATTATAATGGTTCTTCTCGTGTTGGCGTAGACTACCGTCCATATTATTTCGGACACGCAAATAATTTTTTAAAACACGAGAAAATATTCTCTCATTTCTCCAAAACTTAAAGTTTTTATTACAATAATGGCGATTAAAATTAAACTATAAAGGTAAAAAAAGTAATTCTAACAAGAAATAAACAAAAATTTCTTAAACATTCCGTTTATTAAAGAAACTCAATTTTGCGCGAAGAACAGCTTTCGCAATCCGAGGCATCCGTTCCACTAGTTTTTCAGGGACTCTATTTGGCATATTAGTCCATTTCTCTCGTAAAATATTCCACACGTGGCCTATGCCTCCTGTCCAATTCATCCCATAATAGCTTGATGGAGTTTAGATCGGGGCTTTCTGGCGGCCATGTCATTATTTTGTAAAGTGCCATTATCTTGTTCTGCATTTAAGAATTTTTTACATATCACTGCCGAGTGTTTGGGATCGTTGTCCGGCATGAATACAAAATTTTATACGCTCATCGTCGGCGTGAGTTGTTATTCTCTTACAACCTGAACGTGCCCGATCTCATAAACTTTAATCAAGTTCACACAAAAAGGTACGCTCTTAATGCACGTACAGGCCGGTTTATTTAGAAACTGTTGTGTACTGATAAAGGATTTATCAGTACACAATCCACTTTCGGGTGGCCTGCTCCCACCCCAAACAGTATTGTAAGTTTATTACCTGCAATATTGTCCCAAAAATAATCCTATTTGTGGCGATGAGGATTATTCTGAAAATTACTATCTTAGGTCACAAAATATAGGTTTTTAATCATTCTCTAATCAATATTCTTAGAAGTTTGCCTGTACAATTAATAAACAATAAACTTCATAAAGGACCTAATATAAATGTTATTTATACATAAAAGTAATTATATTATCTTTCAGTAGAGTTTACAACATTTTGCTGGATGTCCGAACTAATATGGACGGTAGTGTATATCCATTTACAAAGTAGCGAAATGTACCACATGTATACATTTCACTTAAAAATTTTATGGAATGCAGTTTGTACGATCTGCCGTGTACTGTTAAAAATTTGGAAAAAATTTGGATGTCTGAATCTTACTTAAAATATCTGAGATGTTAACCACAATTGCATTAGTAGCCATTTCCAATGTCGTATAATGGGTATAATGGGGCCTGCTCAATCACTTATTTTTGTTCTTAAAAGAACAAATTGTAAACTTCTAAATTGCTGTAGAATATTGGCAGAATAAAGTGCGGGTTATAAATAATTGAGGAATCGTTTCTTCTTAATCTGAAAACCTGGAATAATGCCGAAAACATCGTTATTAAACAGAAATAAAGTTGAAGAAGAAATCGCAAGTGTGAAAAAATTCTTAAAAAATATAACGAAACAAGGTCACGTGGTGAATAAACTGAAGCCTGGACGACCGAAAAAACTTACCAGAGCAGATGCATACTTGTTGAAAGTAACAGCTCTAAGAAACAGAAAAGAAGTAAGCGCGAAACTGACGCGAGAATTAGAAGAAGCTACAGGCACGTCAGTACATGCTTCGACTGTAAGGTGGTCTTTAAATAAATTGGGAGTACGTGGGTATGTAGCTGTCAGGAAACCTCTTTTGCGACGAGGCAATAAAGTAAAAAGGTTTAAATATGCTAAAGGCCATCAAAACTTATGAATTTGTCTCCACAAATATTATGGACCGGCGAGTCTAAATTCCAAATACTTGGATCGAACAGGCGTCAGTATGTTAGACGACGTGTTAGAGAAGCTCTTGCAGAACCATATTCAGAAGCTACTGTCAAGGAGTTGGTGACATTATTAAAATTGAAGGGAAGCTTACATCGAAGAAATATCGAACAATATTGGAGCAACATGCTATACCTTCTGGACATCGTCTAATTCGTAATAATTTTCTCCTGCAGTAAGATAACGATCCCAAACACACTTCTCGATTTGTCAAGAATTATTTAAGTCAGCTACAAGAGGACGGAGTAGTTCGCATTATAGTTTGTCGCTACAAAACATGGACTTAAATATTATCAAAAATAGAATTATCTTAACCATAGAAAGATTGGAATGAAAAAAACTTACATTCAGAGTATTTTCTCAACTAAATTTAATAAACAATAAACTACGAAATGCTCTTAGAATTACTACATGTTTTCTCAATTAAAGAATATTCGAATCAACAATTTTTCTTTAAGTATTAACCATTCTTACTAAACTTACCTCTGGAATATCCTGCAAAGAGATAAACATAAGCCTAAGCAGACTTAAAGCGTAAACGAACTTTATTTGAAAGTTTTTCACATGTTATTACAAATACGGGTACAGTCAAAAATTGCGTTTAAGTGTAGCACTCTGCATTTCTCGCAATTATTTCTTGCAAATGATACCTTCATTACATTAGGTTATTGGAGTCGATGTTGTAGTAGAATTTTTTTCAGTGCACTTTGTGTCTTATTTGGTGTAACTTACTTCTGAAAGAGTCTATATACTAGTATATGCACGATTTTAAGTAGGTTGAAATAGCAAACAACTTTAATCTGAAACTTTTTCCAAATTATTACAAATATGCCCGTCAGACAAGTATTTTAAGTGCATTGCTGTGTATATTCCGCCATACCGTGTTGTGAAGGATGAATTTTAGTAGGGAAATTTCATCCTGTAAAAAATCTTTTGCACATCTGAACATACTCTACATCCCCACTAAGTTTTATTTAATTTTGAATTTGACACCTGAACCGCTTTCTTTCTCAGGTTATTCTTTTAAATTTTATCTTTATAGACCTGGTACCTTTAGTTATACCACTAAATTTGTTTAAGTATTCCTATTTTCACACAGCAAAACTATTTGGAAAACTGTAAGTTAGTTTCTTTTATTCTGAAAATAACTATATGTAATATTTACAAACTTCCAATTCAAACAACTTTTAAATGTGGATGGACATGGATTGCAATAGAAGCTCCCCTTATCATCATTCAATAGACGAAGTTGTACCATTGTTTTCAATATTAGTCATCCTTCGGAACCGTTGAAATGCAGATCATTTAGATCTACATTAATTACCGCGTCGAAACATCCAATTTAAAAATGTGTATCCTTAAACTAACGAAAGAAGAAAACATTTGGTAATTGCAAAGGAAGGAAACACCTTCATATAATTTTTAAACATTTATTTATTCGATAAACGTCTTTGACTACAAATTAATGTCTCATTCACAATATAACAAATAAGGTCCACAAATCCGTATATAACCCTTAATAAGTAGAATAATTCCACAAGATAGAGATCGAATATCTACTGCTGGGCTTCTTTACGCCATCTCCTCAAAGAAGATCTCAAAGATTGATACGTATATTCGCCAGATATTTTCGGATAGCTGCAATAAAACGAGAGCAAAACAAATTAGCTTAAATTCATTTTAAATCTGCCATCGATTCAAGAACTTACAACTGGACTACCTCGTCGAAAACCGTCTTCAATTGGGCATTAGGTAATCTTTGCACGGCGAGCTTCAATCTTTTGAAAAAATCGTACTTTTCAGCGACCGTATTATCAGGTGGATGATTATGCGGTTGCGTAATTCTCAATCTGTTATGTTCTGCGTTGACTGGAAGTACGGCCCTTCCGCGACATCCTGCTGATAGATATTTGGAACAGACTAAATACCTGTAGCAAATCAAATAAATCCGAGGATGTGAAAATGTGGAATTTTGTTTTAGACTAAAGTAATTGAGTGGATTTGAACGTTTGGGAGGGTATAAAATTATAATTATCGGATAATTTTTATCTTTAAAAGGGCTAGGGAATAAAATACTGGTTTATTCTTGATGGTAATGATTTAAAGTGAGCTTGTATCGCTGACAGGTTTGTCAGATTGGTTCTAACTTTCCAAATGTAGGATACTTTACAGTATCATACTCAAAGACATTTACAGAAGCAGTTAATATGTGCCGCGATGGTTAACTATTTCTTTTCTATGAGCATAGAATATGTACGATTTTCTTAAATTTCGATTTCGCTAATTTAAAGATATATGAAACTATGTGACTGCATACTAGAAAATAAATATAATAATAATATTTTTTACTAGAGTTGGGATGTCTTCACGCGAGCTATATTCGTATTGAGTACGCACCGCCCCTACTAGTGTAATGTAATAAAACGGCTCAAGTACAAAATTATAAGTTAGTACCGGCAGATCTTTATATAAGGCGGACGTATAATTATTAAGTATGATCGACGTGCAGAAAATAAAAACGAGACCATTGGGTGATGCAGTGCGAAAGTTTATTGATGAATTTCCTGATCTATATTACAACGATGCCAAGATGTACACTGTAAAAATCATATACAATGTACAACACCAAAATAAGAAAAATAGCATGCCACTTAAGACGCAATTTATGTTTGATCTACTATTCACGATAATCGCCTGTGATTTGAGGCTTCATCTACTATTAATAAGCTTACGTTTCCATAATTTCTGGAATATATACAATCCCATTTGGAAGCTACCATCTCGTAGAGCGTTACAAAACCGTATGTCAACTGTGTGTAACGACATGAAAAACATGATCAAAGTTGTTGTGATCGAAAAAAAACAATGTGTTCAATATTATAGTACGTGTTTTAGATCCTGTAGTAACATTTGTAACCATTGTATTAGCTAGGAAAAGATTAGAAAAGTGCACTGGCGAACCAATTATGAAGGTAGTGCTGGAGACGGTAAAAAAAATTCAACTTTCAACTGGCCAACTGTTGATATTTGCAAGCGACAATGTGTAGCATAGGTCTTTCTTTTAAAGAAGGGCGTGACTTTTGCATATCACGAGTAAAGTTCATGCTTTGCACCTTGTAGCATAAAGTATTCAACAATATTATCCAAAGGTGGATGCATTAATTTCAAATGGCAAAGGTGGATGCATTAATTTCAAATGCCAAAAATGTTTTTGAAATCTCACAAACGAATTCGAGAATTCCACAGACGCCGCCCTCGTATTTTTGAACCAAGAGACACAATTATCACACGTCAGATAGCCTGGTTGAAAGCAACTTTCTTTATTTGTGAAAATTTTCGACAAATAAAATCTGATTCCACGATTCAATCCTAAGATTTGAAAATAGTAAACGAACTGTTTCCGGATTTGGATGGTGGAACCCGACAACTGTTACGACCATTGTTAATTTGGTCGGGACAGCAGACCGCAAGCAGTGTAGTAACTACAGATGAACCACAAAAGTCTGTAGTTATATCATTGTTTCATCGATAAAGTGAAGACAAGCGCTATATGTAAGTCAAAAGCATACGTATACACAAGCGAGATAGAGGTATATAACATAAGTCGTAGCTACTAAGCACACGTCATAACCAACTATGACGTAACTACAAAGTTTCGTACAACGTTTATTCTGCTGATTTTTACCTTTCATTAAATTACTGCATTTTTTATTTATTTATTTTTCTTTTCATTATTTTTTCTTATTGTAATTATAATTAATATTTGTTTGTCACTCTTATTATAGAATGTATTGTTATTGTTTACAACTAATGTTGCACAGTTCGCATATTATTTTAATGTATGTATGTTAATTACTGCGTAATGTTGATTACATCTGCTCATAATGTGCGCTTACGTTTTTTCCGGATTTGATTTATTGGATTATTTTCACTATGATGTTATTACTGTTACCGGCACTTGGCTGACCGTGGCTGCGGGTGATGATTTAATTTAACGGAATGATTATACTGTAGTTCATAGGCATAAATCTGATGGTAGGAGAACTGGGGGAGTAGCGTTCTAATTAAAAATTGTCTTAAATTCACTGTTTTAAGTATTACTACTAACGTAAATTTCCAATATGCAGGGATTAATCTATTTTGTTAATATTTTAATTTTCCTCGGAGAATTTGGGGATATGCTGACCAGTTTTATAGTTGATACTCATGGGATTGTTAGTCTGAGAGAACTCAATATCAATCTTTTAGATGCTACTAGTAGAGCGCGTTCCTCTTTCTACAATATGTATGATTCTATCACTTTTAAACAGATTATCAACGATCCTATTTGTGAAACTGCGACATCGTTGTCTCTTATTAATGTGATACTCCTTTTTTCGGAGGCTTCTTGCACAGCATCCAGAGTTTTGCATGATTTACTCCTTTTGGACCATTTCGTAATCTATGTCCAACTTGAACTTTTTTCTTTATCTGCTGATCCTTGAAAGCACACCTTCAGGTACTTTTCACGTTTTGACGAGCAAGCTTTCATTAATAATATAAAATCCATTTTCTTACATCACACATACAGTACTCCACTCATTAATGACAAGGTTTCTATATTTAACGATATTATGAGAATTATTCAATTATCAGACACCCCGGAGAACTTTTATCTTCAAAAAACGTCGGACACCTTGGGCGAACAAAATTAAGCTAATGGTAATATTAAGGGATAGAAAGTTGGAGGAAGCTAGGTTAGGTAGGACTGTTACATCTTTTTTGTTATTACAAATAATTGCGTAATCTTGCCACCTGGGAAAAGCGTGCTTACCTGTTTTATTTCGGAGAATGAGATCTTAAACTTTTGTGGAATATACTGAGTTCACTAAACATCTACAATAAGAAATAAACATAATAAATTACCCCACCATTTATCTGATATTGACGAGCTCAATAATCACTTTTTTTTAGTTTTATATCCAGGTTTGATACCCATATGGAAGTAATTAATTTTTATGACAGCAATGTAGGCCTGGATAAGAATATTATCTTTTCACCACTTTCGATATTAGATATTTATATTCTATTGAAATCTACTAAACCTCAATCGGTGGGTTGCGATGGTATCTCGTTTAATATGTTATTATGTTGTTCGTCCATATTGCCTGTAATCACGCATATCATCAATACCTGCTTAGATGAGGATGTCTTCCCAAATTTAAGACCTTTCAGTTCTATCTAAATCGTTGCAGAAAACTATCAATTCACAGAGTTACGTCGACTTAGATGAGCACAATTTGGTGCCCTGCGAGCAGTCGGGGTTTCGGCTGTACAGGCACACATCACCGATGACATTCTACATGGAACTAATGATAACTTAGTTACCACATTGGTATTGTTGGATTACTCCAAGGCTTTTGACAAATTTAATCATTTGCTCTTGCTCTTTCAGCCAACAGTGTTTAAATTTCTTGTCCTTTTATCCACAAAATAGATCACAGCAGGTATCCTATGATGGTCACTTTTCATCTTTTCTCCTTATTGTATCTGGTGTTCCATGAGATAATGTATTAGATCCGTTGTTATATATAATACATACATCCAATATTGTAAAGTTCTTACGACACTGTAACTATCATCTTTACGCCGATGACACACAGGTTTATTTTTCTCTGAGGAATTAACTTTTGCTATATCTGCTATAAACAAGGATATTCAAATTTTGGTGGTTGCTTGCTACAAACACTGTTTCTCTGCTAATAGTAAGAAAACTTGCGTGATGGTTTTTAGTCGTTCTGAAACAAGATCAGCTGTTGTAAATGATATTAAAATTAAGTTCAAATTATCCTCTTTGACACGTCCTCGAATTTAAATATGCATATCAACGGCATCACGTGCAGAGCAATCAAGCTATGTGGATTGATCAAACGGCAGTACCACTTCGGCTCTTTGTTGCACTGCTATGCAGTGTGGGAATCTCAGCTTTTTACTCGGATAGCATGAAGAGAGTGCAAAGAAACTTTCTTAATTACAGCTTGATTAAACTCAACATAGATAATGATTTATAGACTTATTCCAAACGTTTAAACTTAGTGGTAAACGAGTGTCCAATTGTTATCTGTCCGTCGTAAAATTTCCCTACTCGAATTAGGATATAAATGTTTACGTAACATAAAAGAGTGTCCCTATCTTCTTGGCCAATTCTACCTTCGTATACCTGGAGTGCAGTGTAATGTGAATCTCTTCGCTCTAGCTCTTCTTATGGGCTCATATGCCCGTTAAATTTGGTTGGAAGGGAGCTAAACTGTCTTCTTAATAGCATATATATTTTTGAATTATCTCACAAGCAGTTTACAAGCTAAATTAAATTTAACTTTTTCCTTTGTTTCAGTTTAGTCTTGTCATTTAGTTTTAATTTCTAATGCAGACATAATCTGAGCAAATTCTACGTTATAACATGCATATACAGCTCCCGTTATTCTTTCTCGCTACAGTATTCCCCTATGATCTGGTATGACTGGTAGACTAGTCATTCGCTCAATGTTCGACATAGCTATAGTGAGAGAACATAGGATTACAGATATCTCCCCGTTGACTTTGCTCAGATTATGCCTGTATTTGCATGTAGATATACACTACCGTCCATAAGTATAAATATAAAATTGTTACACATAAGTCCAAACATTTAGGTACAAATTTCACCCGAATACATTTTATTACTCTTTTCCAAAAATACGACTACTGTTTAACAGTGATGGAGTAGGCTACCTGCTGTAATTACTTTTGGTCAGTTTAAAGTCAGGTTTAGCACTACTTTAGTAATTGTTCTACGGTTAGGGATTTCACCGAAAGGTGTGCATTATACATTGGCCGAGAGAAGAAGGGCAGTGCAAAATCTTGCTAGACGAAGTGGGCGACCACGGATGACTTCTGGAGCTGAAGATAGATTTATAGTAACGACCTTGAAACGAGATCGACGTCTAACAGCATCGGATATTGCAACACGAGTTAATCACAACGACGAACAAATGTTCCTATTACCACCAGTCAAGAGGCGATTATTCGCAGCAGGTTTAAGGGGTTCCATCCGCCGCAAAAGACCGTTTTTAAAATACGCACGTAAAGAGAAACGATTAACATGGGCATGTAAGCTGGTCACACTGGATGATCGGAATACAGTCTTATGGACCCATGAGTCCAAATTTCAATTATTTGGTACGCCACGGAGAGCTTTTGTTCGTCGACGACCAGAGGAAAAAGTTAATGAGGCCTGCTTAGTGCCGTCCGTCAAACACGGAGGTGGTAGTGTTATGGTTTGGGCTTTCTTTTGCTAGCACAACTACAGGTGCACTAGTGAAAATTAGTGGTGCAATGTGGAAAGAAGAGTATTTTGATATTTTGCAAAATCATGCTATTCCGTGTGGAAGCCGTCTTGTTAATGAGCTGTTTGTGTTTGAGCAAGACAATGACCCCAAACATGCGGCTCGAACCTATAATAACTTTTTAGAGGAGAAAACAGCAAGAAATTAACTCAAACTATTGACCTTCTTAAAGTCCGGATTTATCCCCCACAAACCAAAGAACATCCAACGCCTATGGGAATATTTACAGAAAGCATGACAACAAATTGACGCGGACTGTCTCAAAAAATTGCTTCGAATAATGCTAAAATTTAAGCAGCAGTTATCAAATCGAAGGGAGGTCATATCGACGAAAATAAACTTACGAGGTAAATAATGCATAAATATTATTGTTTGAATTAATTTATTTTATTTGGCGGCTGCCACTTACGAGGGCGGATCGTGATGCCCCACCCCTCACCTACTTCTAATTGGTTGGTTGGTTAATGTTTTTGACAATTAGTTAACTGATATTTGTAGATCATATCTACATAATATCAGGTTTGTATCTCAGTGTTGTGCTGTTGCTAATTCTTGAACTTTGCGTCGTCATTGTTCATAAAAATGGGTCCTATATCAAATGCTGGTGTCGAGGTTTTAAATGCGGAAGAACATCCTGTGAAAACCAACATGCCGGTAGCCCTCCCATAACGGTAACAACAGACAAAAACATTAAAAAGGTACACGATACCGTACTGCAAGACCGATGAGTACGCATCTGGGATATTGTGGAAGGTACTGGCTTATCATATCATGTGGTGCACAACAGACTGACTAAAGAATTAGATATGAAAAAGATGGGTGCCCCGAATGTTAACCATTGATCAAAATAGAAATTGTACGGTACCAAGCAAAGAGAACTTTCTAAGTCGGTATGTGACCATGGATGAGTCATCGGTGCACCACTATAACGAGACCAAAATGCAATGTAGAGAGTGGAAACATCACGGATTTCCTCCTCTACGCAAATTTAAGGTCGTGCCATCTGCTGGAAAGGTTTTGGTATCTGTGTTCTGGGATGCTCAAGGAATCATCCTGACTGACTGTTTGCCAAAGGAATAGAGCATTACAGGGGCTTACTACGCACAATCAATTTCTAAATTGCGAGACACCATTAAAGAGAAACGCCGAGGGAAGTTAAGGCACGGTGTGCTGTTCCATCTGGATGATGTTCTCAGCCATACATCTGGTATTGTTATGGCTGCTATGCACCAAGCATGCTTTGAATTAGGGGAGCACCCGCCATAATCGTTGAATCTGACGCCTAATGATTACAGGCTGTTCGCTAAATTAAAATAAATCTTACGTGAGGCTAAATTTTCCAATAATTATGAAGTGATGCAAGCTGTAGAGAGGTGGTTTGCAGAGATCGGATAAAAATTTTTCCAGGAGGCTGTTGAGATGTTGGAGCACCGATGGACCAAGTGCATTAGTGTAGAGGGAGACTATGTCGAAAAATAAAAAATATAATGCCACTGTAGTTTTACTGTAAGGGAGTCCAGGGTACAGTATATCCACCCTCGTATATTGTATAAATTCATTAATAATCACAATAAAATTTTACTGTATTTGTGACTTTTTGTAAAATCCGTTACTTCCAAACTTGGACGGTAGTGTATGTACTGCAATTGAAATATGTTATCTGTATATATATTGCGACCTTTCTAGGAGTTGTCCCGTTGGTCAAAATTAGATAAATAAATTTTACGGTGAACATTTTCAAGGTATCAAAGCTTCTGAAGCTATTCAAAGAGTCCAATAACTATTTTTTTATCATCAACTAGAAGCAGATATAGCGGAGATTTACGCGCAGCAATAAAAGTACACATTCAGCAAGTAAAGGGAACGAACACAAACGATTCATCTCTACTGATAATTACGGCTCGTAGAACTGTACTAGCTACAACATGGGGTTAGCGCATGTGAAGCTATGACACAACAGGTTTGAACATGTTTAAGCCCGTCAGGCCGAGAACATATGGCGCTTTTGACCGAAAAGCTCACAAAAGAAATTACCTGACTGCTGGATTATGTTTTACAACGCTGGTGTGATATAGGAAACCATTCAAGATAATTCTTCCTGGTGCAGCTTTTTTCTTTCTTGGTCGTTTAGATCGTGGTTCTAAAATTACATAAAAATAATTTAGAATCAGTTAGCTTTAAATTCCGTATCGCAGTCTTAATGCGAAATATTTCAGACAAATGATGGGTTTACTGATATTCATTTGGGTATTACTAGAGTATTTTGTTATACTTCCGTTCTTCGATATTCCGCAACCAAGAATCTTTCGCTTAAATTTGCCTTGGTTGTGGTTGAAAACTTACTCAAAATCACTTAGGAACGCATTTTCTCAAACTAATCTACTAACTGACCTCATACTAATCAAATATCACTTCACCGTAGAAAAGAGAAATACGAGCCTATTAATTTAATATATTTATTGCTATACGGTGACAAAATAAGATACACATCCTAATTACACAAAAAAATATTTCTATACGGAAATGAAGTCAAGATCGTTAGGATTCCAAGTAAGACCTCCTCCAACGTTTCATCTTACAATTTAACCTCGGACCGAACGGGAACAGCTCCGCACTTTCGGGATATCTAAAATAGATCGTTTTACAATATTCCGAAGTGAATATATATTATCTAAAAGCCCATACATTGTAGCAATCAAATTATAAATGCTCCTATTGTCCATATTTGTCATACTCTGGACAGCTTTTCTTAGCTGCGTTTCGAAAATCACCTTGATTTCGATAGTGCCATCTGGCGGATGATTGTGAGGACGGATCACCTTAAGATTCTCGGATGAAGCATTACCGTCGATTTTGGCGGTGGCCGTGCAGCCTGTATACCTTTCCTTTGCGCAGCGAAAATACCTGGAAACGATATCTTTTGAAGGGTGGAGTTTGGGGAGTTCCTCAAGGTGTTATGTTGGAACCAAAATTGTTCCAATTGTATATGGTAAAAGGTGAGGAGGTTATCGCTTCGAATTGAGGCAACGGAAGTTGTTATCAAGGCGTTAGAAGGTGAAAATTTCATTTACCTAGTTTTTCCATGATGTTGCAAACGTAAATGATAAACGAATCCCTTGTGAATAACCTTTTGAGGTGTTGGTTTTCGCTTTTTCGGTTTAGAAGTGGTTGCTATTGCAATATCGGCTGTAAAAAATTAAAAAATATATATTTCCTATATCAAAATGTTTTTGTGTTGTTTTTTTTATTTAACAAATTACACTTGAGCTCAAAAAATTATATAATTTTCTAGTTTTGTTTTTCTAAGAACCATAATTTTTGCCTGATCGAATAAAGAAAAACTTTCTCGACAGTTAATTGCTTTTATTTATATCTTTTTAATTGTTTAGATCATTTTTCTTACCATATTGAATAAAACCTTCTACACCATCCACAATTTCCTTGCTCAATTTTCATTAATTATCAATTGCAATAGTTTGAATTTGAATACTTTGCGTTTCTTTTTTTCAAGGGTTGTTTTAAATTTCGTAAGCATTTGATACTCGCATTTAATGTTGAGGATCGCCAAATAGAAATTTTTTTACTATAAAGCATTTCTTGCTCGGTGAACTTCTGAAAACGATTTTTTCTAATAGTTTTTTCCTTTTATGTGGAATTGGAGACTGTGGTAATCACGTAAGTAATATGCCAGTCTTATCCGAGACGAAGTGGTGATATAGATAGAATTGATATGTTCGTTCAGTTATGGTGTTCAATTTACTACTTCAACTTCATTTTTCTGGAATATATCAGGTAGTTATTTATAAAAAGTAAGGAAAAAGGAAAGAAACGGGACCAATCTCACAGTATCTCAAAGAATTTAATTGATCAATGGCAACCGGTTTCTTGCACATTTGTACATCAGGCCAGGATACTCCAGAAAGGACCTACAAATTTAGTCTGGAATGTCTTGGCCTGATGATGTGTAAATGTGCACGAAACCGGTAGTCATCGATTAATTAAATTATTTGCGACACCGTGAGACTGGTTCCGCTTTCTTTTCTCTTTCCTTATTTTAATATGAACTTACATTAGGTCAACAACGTTTCTCTAGTTATTTATAAGTTTGATATGTTCGATTTTCCCTACATTTAGTCTTGCTCTTTACAAAAAATTACGCATACAAAAATAATGAGTATAATAGTAAGTACGCATCTTCAGAGGATGATAGACGCCACCGAACGTCTTCCTAATGATGAAAATAAGAGAAGTTCTACACACAAGAACCTGATAGTGAAAAATACAGAGATGACAGTGGTGGTAATAGAACTCGTGTTAAAGGTAACTCTTGTAACTCAAGAAATAAACAAGTTATCTGGTATTACGATCCCATCTCACCTCGTTAGAGAAGACAGGCGTTTTGCAAATCGAGAGATCGATACCATACCTTCTTTTTTTAATTTGCTTTCGTAAAGCTGTTCTTTAATTTATCCTAAATTGCAGGAATGGCGAAGGAAAGATTATTTACAAAGACAATTGTAAGAAATAAATTTTTCGGACCTAAAGAAATTTTCTGGAGTTTTGATACTGACAGGTATATATAAATCTCCCAACGAGGATATAAAGCAACTTTGGAGCAAAAATAATGGGATGAAAATATTAAGCGCGATAATTAGCCGAAACAGATTTCAAGACATACTTCGTGTACTAAGGTTTGATTTTGCAAGGGAAAGGCCAAGAGAAATAAGCAGTAACAATATAACACCAGTAAGAGAATTGGTGTACGTCGATTGATGAACAACTCGTAACCTTCATAGAAAAATGTCTTAGACAATATATTCCATCAACGCCAGGAAATATGGACTTAACTTTTGGGCTATTTGTGACAGTGTAACAAACTGTGCATGCAAACTTGAAATTTATGCTGAAAAACAGGATGATGAAAAGGAAAGAAATCAAAAGGAGAAGATTGTGAAGCATTTAGTTCAAAAATTGGATATTTCTACAACATAAGAATGTACTTGCTATCAAAAAATCTAACAGTAGTTGATACGATTCGAAAAAATAAGCCGGAATTACCAGTTTCCTACACGTAGTCTAATGATTGTGAAGTGTATTTCACAAGGTTTGGTTTTACGAACGACACAATAATTATTTCTTATTGTTCAAAGAAATGTAAGCTTATAATATTACTTAGTACTTTGCACGATGACAAAAAAGTTGATGACCCGAGACAATTTTCGGCTACAATAAAATGGAAGGAGGTGTATTCGTTGACGAAAAGACACAATCGTATACTTTAAAAAGGATGACAGGAAGATGGTCTCTTGTAGTTTTTTGCATGCTAAATATCAGCGCCATGAATGCATACATATTATAAAAGTTGTCAAAACCTACTGTATGTATCGGATTACAAAAGAGAAATTAGGAGAATACAGGGATTCCCAGAAAAGTGAAGAAGCCGAGTCATCTACTAGTATAGAGCCTCCAAAGAAGAAGACAAGATGTAGTACTTTCAATCTTCAGAAGATAGAAAAGCAATAACAATTTGTGCACGTTGCAAAAATAATATACATATATATATATTGTACTTGCAAAAAGTGTATCTAACCAAGCTATTATATTTTAAGGTTTGCAGTATTTACTACTATTATCATGCACTGTTAGGGCGGCAGCTTAATCTAAATATCTTCACTTATCTTAAGTGCAATAAATGCGTAATAAAATAAAGTTGAACCTATTCTTCTTTAATGATATTCCAATTTCAGTGTAAACACGTAAACAAACTATATGGATCGTGTAAGTAACAATATCCCGATGTTTTGATAGATTGAGTGTTATTAGCGTTCTGGACTCTTTCAGGCGCAAAAAGGAAAACGAGGGATCATGACTACTTGTTGATGCACTATAGGATTATTAATTATATATTTAGTAAGGATTTAGGTATCAGTCTTTTTTAAAGTTTCACTTGTATAATGTTTATATACTGCAAATGAGGGAAACTATACATATTGGCAAGTGGTTTTTTGCAACCTTCTTGACAGGTTTGTGTTTTAAATTCACGAAGGATAGAACAGAGAATTAATAAATGTCTAGAAATTGCATGATGTTAAGTGTTTCTCTTAAGAACTTACATATGTGGAAAACTAGAAATCATTTTATGTTAGAAAAGTAGTTTTACTTGAGGAAATATTCAAAAGAAAATTTAAAAACGGTCATAGCATGATGGATCTATTAACAGTGTACTAAAGGCTTTATTAGCACAAAATATGCCATTGTCCATGCCGTCTCCAAAGTTTTAGCAAAGGTGCGAGCCTTATTTTGCTTCAAAGTCCCAAACAATGGATTACCATGGCGAAATAAATAGTGCAGATGGCGCAAGTATAGATAATGCACCATACCACAGCGTACAAAACAAGTGCCCAACAACTGCTTCTACAAAGGCTGGAATCTTACAATGGTTGTAGGAGAATAATGTACAATATGTACAATTAAAAGCAAGTGCACATGGTTGATAATTTATTAAGGAAACATGGCTGCGTTTACC
The DNA here is from genome assembly GCA_023509865.1 of Trypoxylus dichotomus. Classification (NCBI taxonomy): domain Eukaryota; kingdom Metazoa; phylum Arthropoda; class Insecta; order Coleoptera; family Scarabaeidae; genus Trypoxylus; species Trypoxylus dichotomus. The sequence continues at coordinate 30,918,533 of CM042081.1, forward strand.
TGTTTACCACCTCGCATTTAATGCTGTTGAATTGATTAAAGTGAGAGCAAAATCATACTATAAGGCACAGATGGTGGCTGCTGGAAATATGGAAAAAGCATTAGCCATATACAACGAAGAAGTCAGTCCACTAAAGAAAACTAAATGAAAACTCTAGTTCTGTGTCGGAGGAGGAATCTAATTGGCATTTTCAAAATAACTAATCTTAACTGCTTTTGTGTACTCTTTGTCATATTTTGCAAGTAAATAAGTAGTTGCATTATCATATATTTTCCTATCATTACTTACAACATTTCTAAATGTCAGTATGAATTATAACTTACGTACGTTCACTTTCCATGATTATATCTTGTTTATATATCCTATTGCGTAATTTTAAAATTAGCTAATTTAACACCAGCTTTTGAAGTGATAATCAAACATCACTGCTTAATAGCTGTAGAAATACTTCACAAATATGATTCCTATTCGCGGGGAAAACCCCTATTATGTGGATAAATAGCATATATGCACTCTATTTTTTAATTCGGTGGAGTGTTTTTAAATTGAAGCACTAAAAAGTGCTATTGGTCAGTTTTCGTCCAAAATTACACTAGCTATATTTCATATATTGCCGGCCGCCATATTGTTACAGCAACTGCATTTGTATTAATTTTAATCGGCTGACATATTCTCCGTGTAAAACATCTTCACAACATTTTAGGAGGATATGGAGGAAGTAATAACTACTTATGGAACTCAAATATTCTCGCTGAAAAGGCGACAATTCCTGAGTTTAGGACATCTATCTTTAATTGAGAAGCAGAACATTGAATATATTCAAAAAACTTCGAACTAATAACCTCCAGAATGAGAGTACTATTGTTTCAAGAATATCAAGCATGATAGATTGGTGTTATGTTACATTACCATCATTATAATCATTATAATGTTCTATTTTTGTCTTTATGTCTTATCTTTAGGAGTGGCATAGTCTATCTACTATTTATCGTACCATAAAATACAAGAAGAGAAGACAAGTTACCCCACCTAAGCAAACTTCTGGAAGACATTCTTTAAGTGCTGATTACGATGAAACTATCAAGAATGTTATAAGACAATTAATTCATAGGTTTTTTTATAAAAATGAACTTCCTATACTTGATAAGGTGCTGAATGAAGCAAGACAGCGTGATAATTTGCCACATATGACCCTTTCAACAGTGTACAAATTTATGAAAACGATAAACTTCAGGTTAATGCCGATGTGCTAATTAACATGCAACAAACTTATATTGTACATACATCCATATGTTGGAATAAGTGTAATTATTGTTACGGATACATGAAGAGAGAACAAAAAAAGTGTTTTGATAGAACGTGATGATATGATCAGGTGGAGAAGAAGGTATTTGATGACAATAAAAGAGTCGTCCAAATCGGCAAAAGACGACCGATTACAGGTTTACATAGTCCTGCCGGGAAAGGAAGACGTCTACACATAGGATCTGAGGCTGGTTTTGTGAGAACGGTTTATTGCTTTTCAAAGGTAAAAAAATCATCATGATCAACCATTCAAATAAAGGAGAGTTGTGACAAGCTGTTAAAAATGCTTAGTATTCTATTCCTGTGGAAACGTGTTAGGGTTTGGTATCTATACCCTGTCATTGTGCCACAGTGATATAAAATTCTGGATACGCAACAAAATATTATTTTTTTACACAGATTATCGACAATTATGTTATTATTTATTTAATTTCTTTGATCAATGAGAAAACTCCCAAAAAAGTGGCAATACAGATACACTACTGTGAAAAAAGGTGCATAGGTATATTTTTAAAAGTAATGGTGAGGGTTCCGGAAATATTTCTTAATATATTTCTAATTGCAATGATATTTACGATTTACTTGAATCTGGTAAATGCTAAGCGAACACATTAATAGAAAAGCATACTTAGAAATCGTAATCCTTCTGTAGTATTCAAGAATGCGATGAATAAACAGATAGACAGGTATGTATTAAGAGGCAATAGAATTCATAGTTGGGACTATTTGAGTGTGCTTACGGTTCATTATAGCTCCCGGCTGTGAAGAGTTTACGTGTAAATTATAAGAAGGTTTATGTTATATTCCTAACAGAAAAAAATAATAGTATAGAAGGGAGTATACTGTGAAACCTGATGCTGCAAGTTGGGATACAATGGTTACACTTGTAAACAATGCCAAATATATCGTTATTAAATAGAAATAAAGTTATAAACGAACTACTTCCGGAATTGGACCGTGTCATGATGAGATATGTAGAAATGAAATATGAGTAAGATGAGAAAGAAATGAAAAGAAGAAAACTGAAAGGGAGAGGGGGTGAAAAAGAAAGTAAGAGAAGGAAAGAGAATCAGAAAAAAGGAGGGAAAGAAAGAAAAAGAAAGAGAAGAAAGAGAAGAAAAAAAGAAAGGTGGGATGCCACCTTTCTCTTTTCCACCAGCATTTGACACAACAGTTGAACAGTGAAATAGTGTTGTGGACCAATGAATCAAAGTTCGAAATTTTCGGATCAAGAAGACATGTTTTCGTTCGGAAATCTACAGGTGAGCGTGCAAAAAAACAATGTATATTCCTACGGTTAAACATGGCAATGGTTCTGCGATGATCTGGGGTTGTTTTGGTGGTGCGGTCGTGGGTGATATTGTAAATACAGAATAGTATCGGAACATTTTAGGAACAATAGTATCCCTTCAGGATTAAAACTTCTGAGTCCGTTGTATTCCAACAAGATAATGACTCGAAGCATGCATGTAAACTGTGCGACACTTGGAAGCAGACGGATCCATCAAAGTTATGGAATGGCTTCTGGAAAGCCTGTCTAAACCCCATAGAGTTATTATGGGAGCAACTTGATCGAGAAGTCCAGAAAACAGTACAAGCATCGGAGGCTGATTCGTGGAAGAAGCTGCAAAAAGCATGGGTCCGGATAATACCAGATACCTTGATGAAAGGAAACTAACTGCAAGAATGCCGCGAATGCGCTGTCGTTATAAAAAAACAAAAGACATCACATAGACGAATCACAAGTTTAGATATAATGTGTAATACTACTGGCAAATATGTAATTAGCTATGTATATATAAATAGATAAATATATGTTCACCTTTTCACTAGTGCTTTTAATCTTTTCTTCTAAATCTATGGGTGGCCAAATACTTTTGAACGGTAGTGTATGTTGCATTGTACGGACTATTTTAATTAATATTAAAGTATAAATCTCAGTGGTGCACTGAGTTCAAATTGATATCTATTACTAACTTTGTTATTATAAAAAACTAAAACTGTTACTGAAACAAACGCTCTTAAGGCTGGTGGAATCAAAAAAAAACACTTGAATATCGAGTTCTCGGGACATGTAAAAATACTTCTTAATAGAACACCCAGTATAATTTTACCATGTTGAGACAAAAGATTCTAAATAAAAACTATTTCGCACATAATTGCTCAATACTACACGAAACTTCACCAGATGTTACGACTCTCGGCCTTTATTTTTGAAAATATGAAAAAAAATTACAATCATAAAAAAACGATAGGGAAATGATCCTGAATTTCAAGATGCTATTAGTAGCCGCAAAAAGCATGTGTTTAAACGTACTCAAAAGTGTATGGAAATGCACATAATTTTTATTTTTAAGATTAGGCCTAATTATATATTAAATTACATTTATAATTTCATCTTATTTCAACATACGTAAAGGTGTACTAGGTACTCCATTAAGAGAAAGTATTTACTTTTAAATATATCAACAATTCGATGTTGAACAGTTTTCTCCCATTTCTGCAGAAAAAATCCTATTAATTTTCTCAATTTAACCAATGTAGTTTCAATGGTAACAATAGCGTATACTTCAGTTTGAATATAGTGTACAGATTAGTCCTGTTAGTGATTGTTTTAATACGCCCAAAATTTACATAGAAATCGTAGCCAATTTGCAGTTTTATCAGATTTCCATCTAATTCTGAAATATTATCCTGGATGGGATCATTTTCACTGTTGAAATTTATTGCATCAATTGACCACTGGTGCATAAATCTTATTTTCTAACTTCATCGTAAATGTTTAGAAAGATATCAAATGTTTTCAATAAATGCCGCGAAATTGCGCAATCTAAACGAAAGTCGGTTAAACAATCCTCACAGAACAAAAACTGCATTTTCTTTCCTTCTGAATTGAAAATGACGAATTTCTCAACCAATGCCTATATACTATCGAAGTGAAGCACCTCCCAGCAAGTTATAGTATAGGAAAAAGAACGCAAGGAAGTCAAACCGTTAGGGGATTAGTAAAGAAAAACAGAAGTAACTAGATTGGTATGCATTAACTACCAATGCAGCTTTTTATTCGCATATTTTTCTTAACAATATTTAACGAACAAAATCGTTCACAATTGAATTGTATAAAACATCTACATATCTTGCAATTGAGGTTCCCCAAATACATCATGCGGCGACATCCTTCTCCGTTTTAGCCTGTTGTAAAGATTTTGATCGTAAGGCACAATCTTAGCGGCCTCCGGGTGTCTGCAAAAAACGTGGCATATTCCAATTATTCTGTACCCGGAAAAAGAGTCTCAAAAAGAGAACTTACATTTCAGCCAGGGCGTCGTAAAGATTTTTGATTGGAGCGTTGCTATTTTTGACGGCTTTAGTCAATTCCATCTCGAAATTATATTTCATTTCCATAGGTTTATCGTGTGGATGATTATGGGGTCTTAAAATTGTTAAAGTATCGAGCGAAGCGTTTTTGGCTAAGACGGCGGTTGCTAAGCAGCCAGAATTCTTCTTATTTGCACAACGATAATATCTAAAAATCGGGATTCTTATATATGTGAAGTTTCCGATGTGTTTTTGGATAAAACTTGCATCTCAAATGTGGCAAAAAAATTGGCCATTCTGAAATACTTTCAAAGGATTTTCCCAACTTCTCAATTTCTTTTAATTATCAATACTCCAACTGCTTAATCCAATCCAAAATTAAGAACAATTTTGAAATAGCAAAATTATTATCTCAGCAACATTAGCTAGTTCCCCTATATCAGGCGATAATAGTAACATATCTTGCTTCTGATTTATTTTTATTTTTTTTTTGATAATACCGTTTATTATTGTAATGTAATAACATAGTGTACGTCAAAAGGCACAGGCATATATACTTTGTGTAATATATTACAAACAAAGTAAAAAAAATAAAAAAATGTAACCAAAAACTATAACATACATGGTACACCTAAAAGCTCATTCACATTATAAAATGTTTGACTAAGCTCTGCTTTAATGACTGCCGTAAATAATTTAAAATTTGTATACATTGCCAGATGGCCAATCCCCGCAGTTCTGACAGATGAGTTTGAGGAGGCAATAATCAACAATTAATTTTCCCTTCGTGTTTTGATCGCGCTCCGGTTCATGTTGAGGAAATAATTCATTATAGTGACTTTTAACTCCAATACAAGGATGATAACGTGAGAATATTTGAGTTTCTAAATAGTGGTTTACCTGAGTCCTTATAGTTCCATTGAAATACCGCCTGAACGTAGGGCTTTTGTCAATGTCCATAGCATCACCCCAGAAGCCCACTCCATAATAAAGCAAGAACTAAACAAATGTGTTCCCAAATATGTGGTCCCCAGGATAAATAACAATCCGCTGTAATATCGAGATCTGCACAGATAAGTAATTCACCCTTATGATAAATTGTTTCTCCAGATGGAATATTAAAAGCCATTTTAAAATAGTAAGATTTTTCCAAAATTTCGTTTTACTTTTTCCTAGATACGCTCATAAATATCCTTAACAATCCCTGGTAATTTATTTATATACAGTGAGGATAAAAATTGATCTCTTCAAGAAACTGATTTGAGACAAATACACGAACAGGCCACTTTTAATTTTAATTTAGCATGTTTTAAGCATAAAATTATTTCTTTCTTACTTCCAATGTAGTGACGTCGTTATCAATTCTCTTAAATAGGACACCCATATTTTGAGAACATCAATAGAAAGAGTTTTGCTTTATGCGTACAGCAATACTCCATTGGTGGGAGTCTGAGGTGAATTTTTTTGCACAGGCACACAATATTATGCTCAAAATTCGCACAAAAAAAAAACATGAAAACGTTGTGACGCTTTATAACTTGTGTTGTTGTGTAACTTGTGTTGTTCTTATACTCAAAATAGTTGGCTACTTGTCAGAGGAAAAAATTATTCAATGATTGGATACGACTAAATATCTAGCAAAATATTGCCGAAATTTGAAGAAAGCGGACGTGTTCGTGTAGGTGGCGATAGAAGATGCCCAAGAATCAATGAAAAGATACATTTGGATGTGCTACTAGATATGAAAAAATCCACACACGTCAAATCGTGTGTCAATCGGAAACACTTGCCAGCGAAAGACGAAACTATCCGTGCATAGGAACTCAATGAACATGACTGTGAAACTGTATTTGAAGTATTAGCAAACCAGCCGGATTTATTGAATAGCATTCTCTTCGGTGATTAGTCAACTTTTTCCCTACGTGTAGAAGTTCACAATTAGCTACAATAGATGAGAGAGTGAAAGAAATCATCACTGGAATACAAGAGTGCCATACATTAACGTCCACAAAAGTGAATGCTAATTCGAACGTCTACCTTGATGAATACTTGGTGAGTTTATGAGTTGATCTATTTCTTCTACGTTAATTTTCACTTTTGAACTTTAAGGCTTCATAACATGTAACCACTTACTCAAGGCCCGTATTGTAGGATATAGCGAAATTCAGAAAACGATGGACTTTTTATCCATGATGCCAATATATAAGTATATTACATCATTACTCCGACAGTGATAGGGAAAGAAACTCATTATTATGCGAAAATAGAAGCGAGAGTCTAAAAATGGTCTAGTTGAAGTAAACGTGCCAAATAGTGCTGTTACGTTGCGGAAACTTATCAGAAACTACTACTTTGAACACAAGCGTATCTGCTCGGTTAGCCATTGGATGCTGCGTAGTTTAGAATGTTATTTTGCCTGTTTCGTCATCTTAAAAACCTTTACAGGTATGTATATTCATACTAAAACTATTCCACCTCATCCATTACATTACTGATATTATTATATTGTCTTAGTACATGTTATACATTGAATAGAATTACATGGAAACCGCTACTAACTTTTGCATTGCTCCTGAACACGTGGTCTAAATATGAGCTACCAAAACTATTTAGATCTTTTTTTCTTTGGAAAACTATAAACACAAAAGACTATTTACGGTCTTTTTGTTTCGGAATGTTTAGAACTCCTTTTCAAAGAGGAAAAGGAAACGTTGAGAGAATGATGGCATAGAAAGCCATTAAGGTTCCTCGAGAGAAGAAGACGGCAACTTTAAAAACACCCAAAATATTCGCTGTTGCCCGTACGACTCACCAAATTCGACATAAAGGGGTTGACCTTAGTCCATCTAATACATGTAGTATTCAACTAGGCAGAAAACCATATTTGGGGAATGATATGGAAAACGAACTTTCTTTTTAATGCAGCAAAAGTTGACTCCGTAGTAACAGGAAAGTTCTGCCCGTTTCGATTAAAAGTATGCATATATTCATTTGACGCATATTTGGCTCTCTCTCTTTATGAGTGAATGTATACATAATGAATTAGCAAATGAACTAAAATGACATTAGTATTAAGTGAAACATGACTACTGATGAAGTTCATTTACACCACTGTATTTTGTACGAATTTGAACAAAGAAAAAATGCTACAGAAGCGACTAGAAATTTATTGAAAGTCTTTGGTGAAGGTACAGTTTCTGATAGAAGATGTAGGAAGTGGTTCCAAAAGAGTCAAATAGATGATTTCGACCTTTGTGATAAACCACGCTCTTGGCGACCTTCTCTGATGGACGACGGTACTATCAAGATAATGTTGTGAACATCGGAGATTGCGGCAAACTTGATTGAGCTCAACAAACCATTTCGGACCATATTAAGAAACTAGGATTGGTGTAGAAATATTGAAGATGGGTGGCACATGAGTTAAGAAAAAAGAATTTGAACATCTCTGCCTACACGCAACAAAATCGAACCCTTTTTGGACCGGATGATAACTGGGGATGAAAAGTGGATTACCTATGAAAACATATTGTGAATCTGAAAAACCTACCCTCTCCATCTCTAAACCAAAGTTCAGCCTGAGTAAGAGAATGTTCTGTATATGGTTGGACATTGGAGGACCAATATATTTTGACGAGCTGAAACCGAACGAAAGAGGCCGGCGGTGTTCGATAGGAAGAATATCACACTGTTTCATGTGTTCATAATGTCAGGGCACATACTACTTTGGGTACTCGTCAGAAACTTGGAGACCTAGGTTGGAACCCAGCACTCTCTGAGTATCATTTGTTTCTATCCTTACAACATTTTTTGCTGGGCAAAAAATTTAAAAATTAAGAAGATATCAGACAAGTACTGGTTCAATTTTTCGCTTCTAGGAACAAGGCATTAAAAAAGAAATTGAATATACAAATTGCCACCATGTTGGCAAGAAGTCATAAATAATTATGGAAATTATATTATTCAATAAAGTTTATTCGAAGTATGAAAAACTTATTATTTTGTTTGTTTCCCTAAAAACGGGCAGAACTTTCCGGTAGACCTAATATACACCTACATGTTCCCAAAGTTTTGTAATTTTTTTGAATTTCCACGTTCGAGATCGTCCTTGTCAGAGTATAACATTAGTAGGACAGCAGGAATGCGATCTTGGCCTGTTGCGATGGTGTTATTAAGACCATTAATAATACTTACAACTTGAAGAAAATCAGTCAAACGCAATGTGAATGTTTCAAATACGCATTTTACATTTTATACTCGTGCTAGATCGTCTTGCATTATATTCTCACATATGTTCGTGAAAAAGTAATTTATAGCGTTTGAAATATATACATTATCAGTACAATCAACGCGTATTTTCTATTTGTTCTTCGAAACTATGTGAACACGTACCATGTCACTTTACTAGCTGCATAACCCCTCATATTTGTTATCCATTTCCTATTGGATTTGCTTCAGAGTATAACAATTATTTTATTTTAATGCCATGAACGTACTATTGTATCTATTAATATTGCTATTACAATATCTGTGGTCCCATCAATCGCTGCTATCTCTTCTCTAATGAATAATAGCCTTTCGTGTGTAAATTAATTAATGTCTTTATCTTTTCACATCTCCGTTTCCTATCCTAGGAAAAATTCTTTGAGCATAGTGATCTGACAATATGCAAGCATTCCCGTCAGTTTTGTAATTCGTCAAATGGGTAAAAATGTTATCAAGCATAGTTTGTGATCTTATTAAATGGGTGTTGTTGCATGATCTTTAGAGAGTATTTTCGTATCATTATATTACCTATATACTTGGTATTAAAACTATTTACTTTAAAATTGAAACTTAATGTTTATTTCACTACATCAATCTTATACTTAATCGCGTCTCTTTCTCTCTCATACATTATTATGGTAACTTTGTACAGGTACGTTCAGCCAATTCCTAACAGATCTGATAGCAGCTCTTCTTGAAATATAAATTGTTAGGTGAAAATTATACGATCTCAGCAAATCAAAGGAAAAGTGTCAGATCGATGTCGTCACTATTCTGCATTTAATTTCAAAGGATACATCTTATAAAATTAGATCCGAAATCTGTGAAAATTGGAATATGCGTAGACATGGCCGATATATGTTTATAAAAATTATTTCTAATTTAGTTATTTTAGTAGCACTGCATTCGAAACCTAGTTCTTTCCTCTTTCAATTCATCGAATTATTCACGATAAAATTAAAGTCACCTTTAATGAGTAGTGCAAATTCAAATTTGCTTTGACTACGTTTCAGGGTGGCCGTTCTTTTGCAGTCCAGTTTATTTTAGTTAGATAATTAATGCTATTAGTTAGAAGAAGATAGCTTATAATAAATATAACATTTGAGATGATAGCTTTTACATTCAAAAATACCTCCTGTCACAGGTTCTAGTCGTGCTGATATTGTAGAAGAAACCATTGTGTACAATTCTATGGTACTTCCGTTTCCTCTTCAACTTAGTTACCCTAGTAGACTTACGAGATTTCTTATGATCACCTGTTTGGGGAAAAAAGAAATTGAAAATTTAAAGAACGATTTGTTTTTCGACAATAGAAAAAAAAACTAATCTTAATTAGAAGAATTTAAAAAAAATTAGAAGAAAATCATCAATATCACGCGAAATTAAATATACATATATATAAGAAGATATAGCATTTTCAAATTAACACTTTCTGTCCGGTTCGAAATTGCCTTGACGAACCAATAGTAATTTACACCTTAATGAACGAAATGGACTTACCATTTATTCTGCTTGGCCGCTTGCATACAAAACTAAATTTTACTGGTCCCGTTTGCTATATTTTGCTCAGGAACGACAAAAAAAATCATATTAATTTTCAGAAGTGAATCTTCGCGTACCCATAGCATAAACTCCTTTTGCTTAGAAAAAATAACTAATTACAACGTAATCTCGTCGGCAAACTCGTTTATTTTTTATTTAAAACAACTTTTTAGTAGTACACAAAATTTTAGAAATTTTAGAAAACAACATGAATTAGATTTTGTAGTTTCAAAATAAAAAAGCAACATTTTGATGGAGAAGCACATCAGATTATATCGTACAAAAAGATAAACTATAACTCTGAAATAGTATCAATTTTCACGGCCGTTTGTCATACCCGTAACGAGGAGTACAAACAAAAGATCGAGATGTTACTCGAACCGCCAACGAGACCCCACGTCATCAGTGGTAAGGAAAACAAACAGATTAGTTAAAAAGCATCATCACTTTCGGATGACGTGAAGAAACAAGTCACAGTAACAGAAGCGCTATCGCCGACGTTATATGGCTTACCCAAAATTCACAAGTGGGATGTACTACTGAGACAGATAATGAGCGCATAGGCGTTAGCAAAACACCTAACTATCCTACTGCAGCCCTACATAGGCGAAAAAGCTAGTTATATTCGCGATTCAGTGCACGTAGTTATATTCGCGATTCAGTGCACGTAGTTATATTCGCGATTCAGTGCACGTCTTGGCAAAACTCCGGTAGATACAATTCAACCTAAGTGATATCCTAATGAGTTTCAATGTAGTATCGCTGTTCACAAAAGTGCAGCTGATAGACACACTGCGATACATTGTCGATTTATTCCCACTACCTCCACGACTAGCTACTTGTATGGGATAGCAGCTCCTACGAACAAACGGACGGAGTAGCGATGGGGAGCCCATCAAGTCCTGTGATAGCTAATGGAGCGGTTCGAGAGCTTAGCTATCGTCGGTTTGGTGAAGGTACATGGTTGATGCGTTTGGATACGGTGGTGCGCACGATAGTCGAACAAGCACGCAGAGTATGCAGCGAAGAACAGTTACAGAAAGAATTGGACCACCTGAGAAGAGCGCTGCGGTATAACGCTTATCCTGAAAATATAATCAGTAGCACCATCACGAGTAAACCTCGGCCCAGAGACAAGAATGATCGGGATACAGAAACGTTAGGCACAGCATACTTATCATACATAAACAACACTACAAACAGGATAGGACGAGTACTTATGCGTTTCAACATCCGAACGGTTTTTACCCCAACACACCCTTCGTGTTGAAGGGTATCTACCTTACTACGACAGGTAAAAGAAAAAAGGGACCAGTAGACAACACCCAGGGTATACAGCATACAGTGCTCATACGACAAAGTGTACGCCATAACAGGACGTTCGACTAACACTAGAAAGAAGGAACGCAAGAGGAATGTGCGGCTGAACCAAATAGACAAATCGACCATTGTTGAACACATCCACGCGGATCCGAATCATAGGATTAAATTTGAAAACACAAAAGTTCTAACATCAACTAAGAACTACTATAGCCGATTAAACAGGGAAGCGATTGAAATATACAGAAACCCTGACATCAAGGGAGACGACAGGCTGAGACTGAACCGAATATGGACAACGGCACTGCGCGCATCTGGTCAAGCAATGGGCGCTCGCCGCGCACGCACGCAAGGGCTTACCGGAGGGGAGAACCATACTTAAGGCAACAACGTGCATGAAGCTAGTACCCTTGAAAATGCGAACAGCAGTTGTCGCGAAACGTCAGGTACAAAAAACCTAGTGACACGGCGGAACCCGATAATCGTTACAACTATATAATTCTGAAAGTTTATGACTAATTTATCTGTATATTACTGGAATAATTCTATTATCGATACTAATTATCTATCTAATGATTTAATTTCATCTATTAAAGATAAAGACGTATTAAACCGAATAACAATAGAGAGTGCAAACAGGGTCAACTCAAAATATGAAAATAATACATTTATTATTTTCATGCCAAGTACATATATCTAAAATGAAAGAAAGTGATAATAAATATAAAGCCGCAGTTTGAAGTAACAGTTAAAGCATGGTAATTAGCGATATATGCGAAACGCGACAAACGTGGGGGAGTACGGGGCCGAAAAGCTCGGAAGGAGCTGTCCAACTTTGGGAGAACGTGCCTTTTCAACGCGGACTGGTTCCTTTACACTACTCGGTACATATACAAGAGAGGGACCAGACACCGCGGCATAGAAATGCTCTCGTTCTGGACACCAGATAGCCGTAAGAACGCTACCCCGGTCTAAGACGAAAGACACCACGAGGGTTTCGCCGTTTGGCCTTTGCCTCGACGATGCCGGATTTCACATCGCGAGAGGTGGGGCCCCGTTAGTTGGATTGGCTTCGGACAGTTCCGCGAGTGTCTTCCAGGATGGCGGCTCTGTGGTACTGTCTGGTCTTCCGATCTAAGGAGCACAGAACGCGTAAATTGTCTTCTTTTTACATTTTCAACGGGGCTCTCGCCAACGCCAAGGCGGATAATCGGATGACGATCCACTTAAGGATCGATAAGCTAAGTATTTTTTCTATTTCTGAATTGTCTGAACGAGTGCGCGAATGAGAAGAGTATGCGTGTTATGGATTTTAAATTTGTCGTTAAGTAGACACTGTCAGTTTTCTTTTCTGTTATTTTAAAGAGTCACCATGGTGACAATCGGATCCAACGCAGAGTGCCCTCCTGGCCCGAAGGAGAGAGAGGATAACCCAGACGAGTCACCTAAGGCCCTTTCAAACCCAAGGGATTAATGTTTGGACCAAGTAACCAAGAGAAGACGTGGAGGGTAAATCTCATGACTGCAGCAACCGAGATGACGATTGGCGGCGGGAGAACCGGCACCCTATCCCGGAGGATAAAGGAAACCACAAGGACCCATCGGAATTCCCTAGGGCCCTGCCAAACTGAAGAGATAGGTATTTGGAGAAACTAACCTTGGAGATGAGGGGGCGAAGAATTTTCCAATTGTATCAATTGAGAATTATGTAAAGAATAAAATATTTAAGGAACGTTAGGGAGCGGACTTAAGAAGGGACTCGGGCTAGTCATGCACTAGATTAATTTAAGCTAAGTAAGAGTGGTTTTTAGATAGCTAGATTTGGGTTATATTGTTTTATTAAGTCGAAGACATCCGATGTAGTGCCACTGGCGGAGCACCGGGCTTGGACTTTTATTGTCAATTATTTTACGTTAGAGAAATAATGGTACAGCATGATATATATACCAACATTGTAAGCTGTATAAAACATTGTCATATAAAAATGTTTGCTATGTATTTAGGGAAATGACATGGTGGATAAAATAGAGATATGATTGCACATTACATTTGGTCGTGTGACAACACTATGGCGATGAGAAGTGTATATCATTCATAACAGAACATGTAAGCTACAAGGTGAAAATATAAATATCATTCCAAATGAGCAAAAAAATTGAATGAGTTAAAACTATAAAATATCTTGACATAATGATAGATGAAAATTTAAACTTCAATAAACATGCGGACTACATTTTAAAAAAGATGGCAAAAAAGATTCCTTTCCGCAAAGAATCGACAGTAGTTTAGTAATGTACACTAGGGTGACAGAATAAAATAGACACCTACTAATTAAAAAAAGATTCTATTCTCGTTATATATACAAAATATTTTAAAATTTTTAAATTAGACTAATATTTTGTCGATCCACATTTACTTGCGTGAAGTGCTGCAAGTCGTCGTGGCATAGAATCTATTAAATGATTAATGGTGTCTTCTGGAATATTTAACCACTCTTCTGTAACAGCTGCCACGAGTTCTTCCTTATTGCTGAGTTTTCGGGGTCGTTTCGCCATATTTGTCTGAATTATATGCCAAACATTCCCTATCGGATTCATGTCTGGTGATTGGCCTGGCCATGGTAAAATCCGAATCCCCTGTTCCTCTTTCCATGTGGTTGTTGTTCTTGCTTTGTGGCAGGGTGCTCCATCCTCCATAAAAGTGGCGTCTTCTTTAGATAAAATGGCGTTGTCGAATATCGGTAGTAGTCCTTCTGTTAATATTTGGATATATTTTGCCGCATTTATATTTCCGTCGCAGATTACTAATTGCGATCTTCCACCATACCATATCGCGCCCCACTCCATGATGTTCACACCACCGTATTTGACCGTCTGATGCAAAAATTTGTCGTCCAGTTGCTGTGACAAACGTCTCCATACCCACGTACGACCACTATCACTGAATTGGCAGTATCTGCTTTCGTCTGAAAAAAATGACAGACCGCCAAAGCTTCATTCGCATTTCGATTGCCCAAGCCATTCGGCGCCGTTTTGAAACGCCGTAAGGAGAGGTTTTTTCTTTGCCACCCTTTTATACATCCCCACACTGTGGAGGTACCGCAGAACGGTGCGCTGACTTTTCTGTGAAGTTGTCGCAAGCTCAGCTGTACTTTTTCGCGGTTCTCTTAATACTTTCTCGCACAAGCACCCTTTTACTTCTTTCAGAATGTTCGGCACGACCTGGTCTCGGCTCCACTGTTGTTTTTTCCTTGCGTTTAAATTGTTTAATCATACGGTTAACTGTGGACAACGGAATATTTAAAAATTTACTTATTTCACGTTGCGAAGCGCCGCGTTCACTCTGGCCAACGATGCGACCCCGGGTGAAGTCGCTAATATCACTCGAACCTTGTAAGCGAGGCATAGTTGTAACGATACTAAACTATGACGAATACCTTCCGATACATCTACCCCTACCCTAATGACAAGAGAAAGTTCTTAATTCGTTCTTAGAATTTAGCTGTTTCCATATTTATACCGCTTTACCTGGTGTCTATTTTATTCTGTCACCCTATCATGTATCATTCCAAATGAGCAAAAAAATTGAATGAGTTAGAGCTATAAAATACCTTGACATAATGATAGATGAAAATTTAAAGTTTAATGAACATGAGGACTACATTTTAAAAAAGATGGCAAAAAAGATTACTTTCCGCAAAGAATCGATAATAGTTTAGTAATGTATATGAGATTGCTTTTGTATAGATCTATTGTCGTACCACACATAGACTACTGTTCGGACCTTTTGTATAATTTGTCTTAAGAAAAGGCGCTTCGATTGCAAAAAGTACAAAACCGTGCTATAAGAATTATTTTCCATTGTAGTAGATGCACACTAATAGATTTGATAATAATTAGAGTTGTTTGGGGTATTTCCATCGTTCTATAGGTGGTCGTAAGGTGATTAGATTCCTTGGCAAGTTTGAACATGGTCTTTTCGTATTGTCTGAAAGACCTGTTCAATTTGGGACCATACCGAATTTCTAACTCTTGACGTGATATTGTTGACGATGGATTCTCATAATAACTAGAGTTGTTGTTAGGCAACGATGGAAATAGCCAAAACAAAAACTCTAGTTATTATGAGAATCCATCGTCAACAATATCACGTCAAGAATAGATTTGATGTCGCATACATTAAACTTGATGAGTGTGAGACAAAGAATTATTATGGAGAATAATTTATAAACTAAAGCCAAATTTAGTTCCTAGCTACCCATATAAAGAGGAAACATCCTACTTTCCCGACGGATTGAAGAGACTGAAGCACCATTTGAAAAAGTGTATAGATCTTCGAGGAGACTACATCAAAAAATAAAAATAAAGAACACACCAATACCGTCTTTTCCTTGTCGATTCCGGAAACATTTCAGGTCGCCCTCATAAATCTATTAGAAAATTCTATTATCTTCACGAAAGTTCCGTATTTTTCTGGAATTTTCTATGCACTTCAAAAATATTCAGCATCTTTCTAGAACTCTCTATAAGCTTCGGCAACGATTGAACGAGATGTTCTAGAAACTTCCATTGTTTATTCTAGAGCTATGTCTACATGCGCTCCCACGACCGCCTCATAACGCCCTGTTTCCTTTCTACGGAGACCACTGAGGATATCCCCAAAGTAAAGGATAAAAGTAATATTCGTAAAGAAATTCACAAATCCTCAGTGATACAAAATTTAAAAAAAAAAGACTCAATTTCAATTCAACTCTTTGAGATCAAACAGATTCTAACGTACCATCCAGATGAAATTGCGCCAAAATTTCAGGTGTGTTTAATTCTTCAAAAAACTAAACATTTAATTGCTCCACAACACGCGAATTTATAAACTTTAGGATTTTCGATTTAAACAGATCATTCACACATGAAATCAAATATCTAAAATTAGACAAACATCACAGATCACTATAAAACACGAGAGAATTAGAATATAATACCAAGCTTACCCAAAAAATGGCGTTAGTATTGGAATCTTGCGGACTTTAAAGTATAATTTCTATTTTTCAGATTAGAAGAAAAGACGAGATAGGTTATTACATAAATAATAACATTTATTACACTTTCTTGTAATAAACAAAATCAATGGAAAACGAAAACTTCAGATCATACGACATCAAACGATTAAAACATATATACTAAATTTAATACATAAACAAGAAAAAATAGTTTGGGTTAACTCAAATAGAATTTGGCTTTTATATACACGATAATACTGAAAGGGTTGTGCCCCCATTTAGGAAGTTAGATACAATGCTAAACAATCATTTCTCTTTTCTCCAACGGTGTAGCGATGAACAGATCGATTTGAAAGATATCTCCATTGCTGCCATAGGATACCTAAAAAAATGGCCTAGAATGACGAAATTTTAACTTGAAACAGAAACTTACAATTCCGCTACAGTTTCATAAACTTGTTTCAGAGTGCACTGTTCCATTTGCTGGACTAATCTACGCAATTCCTTCACGAAAGTAACCTTCTCTTCGGCGTATAAATCAGGTGGATGGTTGTGGGGATGGGTTAGCTTTAACTGTGTTGGATCCCCATTAACGGGGATTGTAGCTCGACCTCTACAACCTAATTGTCTCAATTCAGAGCATCCCAAGTATCTACAATTTAAAGATCCTATATGATATACATTATTTCCCATATACTACACATGTTGTCTTCAATAATTTGTCTTATATTTTACACTACAGTATCGCTCACAAGTGTTTAGGCGTCCCTCTTCATTATTGATACAGTATTATGTTTAACAAAGAACATTAGAAAAAAAGAATGAAATACTTATATGAAATTAGTTTTACTATTTTCTCCTCACGCTTGGTTGGGTTGTCATAATTTGTTTATTACGGTGCAGTTACAATAACAATCTGAAGGAATTTCGAAGAAAATTTACAGGTCGGATAGATTGTAAGTGATGATATTTAAATTGTCTTGTGAAAAGAATGAGAAAACTGCGGTCAGTTATATTGTCAAATTTACACTGTTAATAACGTAAGCGAACTCCAACAAGAGAACTAAGTACTGAAACATGTACACTTATAATAGCTTACCATACAACTGACATAAGTAATCGCCAATTTGTCAAAGAAATTAAATTAAACCACGATACGATATTAAACGTAGACGGAAATGCCTACAAAAAACCGGATTCCATGGATGCATTGTTATGAAAAAGAAAGGATCACTACTCAAACAAAATAAGCAAAGGTGACTTAAATGGACTCGTGAACATCAAAAATGGACGGTAGAAGATTGGAATAAGGTTTTATGGACGGATGAGCCCAAATTTGAAGTGTTCGATCTCCGGAGATGAATATTCATGATAAGATCTGTTGATGAACGTGTCAGAAAAGAATAATTGCCGCTACCGTGAAGAATGGAGGTAATTCAGTGATGAGTTGGGACTATTTTGCTTTGACTAGTGTAGGAAATATTATGGAGATTGACAGAGTACTAAGAATAGAAGGGTACCTAGAACTTTTGGAAAAGCACAGGAATCCGGGTCGAAATTTTATCTTTCAACAAGATAATGACTCAACACATTCAACTAAATCATGGGAAGACTATTTACGCCATTTGGAGGGGAAGGAATTGTTGAAGGGGAGTAGGTAGAGTCCCGGTTTGAGCCCGATTGAATTGTTATGGGGAAAACCGGGTATACAGCAATCAGCTCTAACATTAATTACTCACATGTGGAACTTAGACCTCAATAACGCCAAAATCCAAGCAAAAGTTATTGAAAGAGTGCCTCGATAAGAATGCCTCGATTGTGCGTTGCGATTGTTCAATCAAGAAAAGGTCACATATATGAATTAAGCGTTTCAATTTTTCCATTTATTTAGTATATTTCCATAAATGTATGGATGTGTGGATGTACATAAAAAATAAAAATATTCACCTTTTGCTAAGTTATGATTTATGCTGTTAGTGAGACCCTAAGCACTTATGAGCAGTGGTGTATGTGCAGTATCAATATATTATGGATGGCAGAATGTTTGGAGACGACGCTATACCCATCAACAGACTCAACTAATGAAATATTTTTTTCTAATAGTAATAAAGTCTTTGTTCAAACTTTCTAAAAAGATATTTATCTAATTGCCGGGCGCTTATTACATTTAACATCGTATTTGATTATTCAAATCTTCAAGATTTTTCCTCCGATTTCCATACAGATGATTTTTTTAAATAATGCCATGCGAAAAATGCCATCGGCGATAGATTAGGCGATCTAACCTAACACCTTATCCGTCCTTATGGAAGAGACATTTAAAAGTTATGCTTAAACATAATGCATCGGGTTGTCTTGTTGAAAACAACCGCCACCAAGAAATAAGTTTTCAATTGCGGGAATAATCTTTTATTGGATCAAGTCTAAGGATTACTCACCAGCGAGGGTACCCTTAAACAAGAACAGCCCAATTAAACGAACATAAACGGTGCTAATCCAAATATTAACTTTTGCATAAAGAAGGTAAATATGGATTTATTCAAAAAAATAGTGTATGTAAAATATAGGATTTTTTAAAAGGTTTGTTTTTCAAATTGGGAACACTGTTTGCAGCGATAGTTAATTTGACAATTGGTAGCTAATTTGTGCTCAGTTTTGCCATTTTAGCATGAATAGACTTACGTCGGAACACTTACAAATTTATATCAAAGACCACGAAACTTACCGTGCACTGCATCCATTTTTAATCGACATAATCGTCCACCCAAACAAGCAACTCGATTAAGGATGAATCATTTTTTCATCACATATATGCACAGCAATTGGAACCGTGTTCATCACCTTTATGAAAAATATTACAAAAAGACCTTGACTTACAAAACCTAGCTCGTATAAAAATTGAAGCCGTGTGACTATCATGCCCATCCGAGCCGAAAACAAATTTGCTCTTCATTCTCATTTCACCGCAAAATTTTGCTAAGTAATGAGGCTCATTTTTAGTTGAATAGCTAAGTCAACAAACTAAATTTCCGTATCTGGAGTGAAGAAAATCCAGAAGAAATTATTGAAACGCCTTTATACCCACAAAAAATTTCTATTTGATGAGCTTTATTGGCAGGTGGAGACGTATTTCTTCCCGCATTGACCCGTATTTCTTCAAAGATGATGCCGAGGCCAGAACGTTATAGTCAGTGAAGAGCGCTCTAGATCCATGATTACTGTTTCTTCTTTCTTTCCCTAATTGAATTGCGTTAATTTGAAACAATTCCAATTTCGAAAGGACGATGCAACATGCCACAGAGCGCGCGACCCAATCGATTTATGGCAGGAAATATTCGAGATGGGCTTGTATATTTGCCTCCACAATTGCGTGATATCCTATCTCTGAATTGTTTTCTGTGAACTGTAGACTTTGGACCACCTAAAAGTCAACATTAGCTGCGATATTGCCGATATACGGCCTCACCTATTCGAAAATTGGATTTCGAAATTCCGTTTCGAGCCAGCCATCCTTACGTCAGAAATCACATTTAAACACTAATGGAGTAAAATATATATTTTCAGTAAAGCCAATACTATAATTTCTGTGTTTCATTTCATTTTACCTCTTAAAAGATACCCCGTATTTTAATCACTAACTACATAAACTAACAACATACGCTCCCTCACGTGAAGATTGCAATTTGACAACAATACATAGTTTGACGTCATATTAAATAGATGACGTGCATTCATTGCTTTAATAATAATAGTATATTACTGTAGAGAGCGTAATAAGACCATGAAATATGTAACGTAAAACTCACACTGCCCCTTTAAAAAATTCAAGCTGGCGACTATTCGCTTCAAAATAATCGAAAAATATTCTAACTCTACTATACGCACTTTAAATGCCATGAATTGAGTCTCTTGGACGTTACAGCATCGCCTCCAAATTTTCTTCTAATCCTGTACTTTTTTAAGGCAATCGAAATATGCCGTGCATATTTACCTCAACGGGGGCGATCCCGCTACGATATTATTGTGATAGGCAAACCCATCGATGACCAGGCGCATTCTTGACGTTACCCTTTTTCGACGACGATTGGTTTTGATCAAAGCAGGATCTGAACAAAATATAACAATGCACTAATCATTTTATTTACTACCGTTTCTTTCAAAACGTAAATTTAGCCGCAGATATGAATTAATATCGTTGAATAAATGTTTTAACCCGCTATATATGCATTAAACATATTCATCGCGAAATGGCCACAAAACAGAAGGATACATTTCACATCGTAAGATATTGTATTTATATGGTTCTCTTCCCTGTTCGACAATAGACGTAAAAAAAGGTCGTACATCCTGAGAATAAGTATAGAAACGTATTTTAGAGAAACATAATCTCCATTATTAAAAACTCGTTTAATTGACGCAGGCAGATACACCATAATCTCACCAGCTTCTAAACAGATGTACAGATTTACCTTTCTTAAAAATAAACTCATTAAAACGAAAGAACAATTTGCATTTTTTAATGGCACGACCTTTATCAGTAAATGGACCTCGGCTTCTTAGAATGGTATTTACAATTTAATGTTGATAGTATATATTCATAACAGACTTATTTACAAAATCCATTGAAACATGAAAACAATGTGTTCCTGTATTAAATCTTATGGCAATAAAGCAATAATGCTTTAATAGTAGAAAATTGGGGATGAATGTGTTATGAAATAGAATTTGGGAGGAGTGCTGAATCATCCACCTGCCTTATAACAAACTATACATTCAGTGTGCATCAGTATATTGCAGAGATACTGGAGACGTGTGTGAATGCGTTATTTCATATTGTTAGTTTATTTGATCGAAAATATGCCAAAAAGAATTGAATTGAATATTGAAATGCGCGGCAGAACATGCATTTTACACGAAATAAATGTTTCAAATAGATAAATTGGGCGACAATTAATTATTTGCGAGTTGTATGCATAGGATAATTAAAAGAAATAAAGAAACCGATAGGCTTCAAAGCAGAAAACGAAATGGAACGCCCAGATCAACGACGGAACGAGTCGACTAATAACATCTCGGCGATCTCCGCCTTACCGCAGCACAAATTACGGTATAGTTCAATTTACAACGCGATAAGCCAGTAAGTATATCAACAGTGGAACTGAGATTAATAAAAGCCGGTGAGGGAGATCGTATAGCAGTAAGAAAATCACTGTAAAATTCTATACACAAACGGAAAAAGCTAAATTGGGCAAAAGCTCACGAAAACTGTAGCATAAATGATTGGAAAAATGTGTGAAACATAGAGGAGGAAACATCATGGTATGGGGCTGCTTTAAATGCGGAAGGATTGGAAAATTAGTTAAAATAGATGAACCAATGACAAAATGTGAATATCAACATTTATCAGCAATCATTGAGCTCTTGTGGGATGGATCACTTGGATCATAAAGTCCAGAAAAAGTGTCCGACTGGCAAAGCAGCATTCTGGAATGCTCTGCACGAAATGTGGAATACTATAGAGGGATCGTATTTGGAGCGATTAGTTCTAAGGATTCCGAGTATTTGTCAGGCAATTATTAAAGCAAAAAGGGGTTTCTTTAAAGAAATATTACAAAATAAAATAAATAAAAATATAAACTAAAGTATGCATTTTATTAGAATGTACTATTTTGACAATAAAACATTTTAAGTAACGTTTGTTTCTTTAATAAATTTCTCTCAAACATTATATGATCTGTCTAGATTATTTTGTTATTTTATATAGTGCGATAAATCTTATGAACGGCGGTATATATAGATATATTTTCTTAGTACTGAGAATTATTACTTTATACTGTTGTTTTATAGGATTAAACGAATGTTTATATAGTTCAAGTACAACTCTTAGACCATTGTATATGATACAACTATTACAGTTTTACTAGTAATTTTAATTTTATTCAGTGAGGGAGTTTTCTAATAGAAAAAGAAAAGTAAATGTTATTGAAAAAGTCAATACATGGTCATAATTTAAAATTGAATTGCAATAAGATGCTGAAAATATCTATAAAAATAAACACACGACTTTTTCTTTTACTTCCCAATAGATATTAAAAAAGAAATTAGATACAAGAACTACAACAACCTAAGACAAGAACGTCCAAGACAAAAATAATAAAGGAAAGATACAATATTTGCAAAAGAGACTTCCACGAACCAACAGGCACTGTAGAGCATCCGGCCGCAATACGGCGACCTTTAATAAACCAGAACTTGAGGAATCGAGTTGCCAGAAGACCTTCATGTTAAGCAAGGAAATAAACTAGCAGATGTTAGTTTATATGTGAAAAATCACTCAGAATAAGTCACTGAAGACTAGAATCGAAACAAAGTTCGAAATCTTCAGCAATAAGAAGCAACACTACGTGCAGAAACATATCGGTGAAGATTGTATGACAGCCGGAATGGACTTGCTCGTAGAAGTAAACGACCGTTGATTGTATAGCAATACTTACACATCTTACAAGAATATGCAATACCTACTAAGCCTGCAGAAACGAGTGGGCTCGATCATATATTTCGAAAGCGATCAGACATACCCGAAGTCATTCATACGCGTATATTCATTGTCAATGAGAGTGGTTTAATCGTGAGCTACATTCCGGCCGTACTTTGGCTGTGTAAGAACCAAAAATTGTTACAGTAGTTGCTGCATCCGCAACTACGCATAGTTCTACCATACTCCCAACAATATCAGTTTCCGGAAAACTGCTCTACCCTCTATCCAAAGAGAAAAGTGTTAATTACGGTTCACGGGTATTACAGTCTCTTCCGCTATTGCGTGGAATATTCATTTAACAGCATCTGCATTCGAAAAATTAACAAAACAGCTATTTCAGCAATGGTTAAGCGATGTGTATTTACCTAAACTCACAGCACTTTTCTCTTGGACTCTTGGGCCGCTCAATATCTTACTGCATTAAAAAACCGGGTACCATCCAACAAACATGTGAAAATATTGATGATACCGAAGAAAACTACATCAATGATAAAACCTTTTGATGCATATGGTTTTCGCATAAAGAAACTTTGTAAACATTTCTGAGCTTATACTACTGTATGGTTACGATGTTGTATTACATGAACGCGGTAACGTTATCAAATTATAATCTCTATTCATAAACAACTTTCGCCGCCAAAATATCACGACGTATTTGCTTACGCTTAGTATAAAAGCGGATACGTTGATCAAATATCGAATAAATTTGAAAATCCAGTAACACATACCAAAATTTTGTGCATCCTTCTCGTTATTCCATGCTATCGTACGATGTGCATGGTGTAACAGATTCCTGTGTTTCCAACATTTCTTTGAGTTTCGTCACTATACAGAATAACCCATTGTATGTTTAACTATAATAAATGTTATATTGGCAGGTGTTTTGACATATAATAAAATTGACAGGATAATACTAATGTACCATTATAAATTCTAATATAAAATAATTTATAATGTTGTCAATAAAAATGTTGATGTTAGTTTCCATTTAAATTAATTTCAACAATGTAATTATTCCCAAACATGTGTACCTGTCAAAGAAAATATATGTAAAAAAGTTGATACATTTAACTTTTTTTGTTATCTGCTTAACAAAACTCATTCAAGCAACCCATGTTTGTCTGTAAACTTTACTACCTCCTACCGTTGGAGGGTTATGCGCATAGGATGAATGGAAAATTTCCAATTTTCAAAAATTCATTTCATCCGTTCAGTGTTTTTCTTCCCGTGTACGTAGTACATATCTATATGTGATCTGCATGGTCCTGAAGCTTCATATTTTTTTGAATTTTTAAATGACGTAACTACCTATGGAATTGTTAGTTTAACAAGCTTATCTAAAAATATTTAAAACGTCCAAACAAGCTCAAATTATCGTATCTTCATTTCGACCCGCTGGTGTATATACCATGAAAATAAAGTTCCTTTTCATCCAATTTCTCAAGGCAGCCTATGGCAGGATCAGTTGAAAACAAGGTACTTACATTTTCTTTAAAAAAATGCGAGCTTTAAGATTTTATTTAATAGTTATAAACATGCTTAGGACCACGCGACAATTGGGATATTTTTACGTATATAAAATGCTTTAGTAACTGAATATGTTTTCCATAAACTCTCATTAAGTAGCCTCGTTTTACTTAAAAGGAACGTATATTAGTTATACCAGATACTGGTGCATACAATTCTAACCTAACATTCTACATTGAGAAATGTAAACAAGAAGAACTTCGTTATAGACTATTCGACAAAATACGATTTCGAATTATAAATGCAGGTAATTTAAAATTTATCCTTTGTATGCGTAATTGTAGAGAATATCAATAATCCTGTTTCACGCATGCGCCATCGGAACAGTATGGAATATGTTAAATATAAAGACCTCTATTCTGCAATGTGTGAGAACGATCATAGAACGAGAATAGTGGGCGTGGTTTTCATAACATGAACATTTTTATATTCTTTAAATTTTATTTGTGATGCAAACCAAGAGAACTTCGCTTTCTCGAAAATTTTTGTAAGAATATTCAACTATTAGGGCAAACATTCACAGATCGTAGCCTCTCATAGACAAACTAATGTAACTTGTTTTTTTTTCAATGGCTTGCATTCCACACAGTATTTACCTTCTGATGGTAAACTTTATAACTTTCAAGCCTGTTCATATATACACTATCGCTCATAAGTGTTTAATTTCACGTTTTTGTGTATTATTGATACAGTATTGTTTATGCAAAAAAAAATTAAACTGCGCTACTGTCGACTATAACGTTAATAAACATCGCGGCAGGTAACAATTTTTTAAATAGGAAACGTTGTGAAAGACCAACAGCGACAACAACTGCAGATAATTGTAGAATAATGGGTAACAGCAAAATGAATAGACGCAAAACAGCCCTGGAGATGTAATGTTGCTGCCACAGAAAGCAAAGTTCCATGGAGGTATTATTATCATTACTACAGAAACAAAATAAGCAAAAGCGACTTAAAGGGGTCCTGAATACCAACATTGGACGATAAAAGATTGGAACAACGTTTTATGGCAGGATGAGTCCAAATTTGAAGTGTTCGATAACAGGAGACAAATCAGACAGAAAAAAGTATATTGCCGCTACGGTAAAATACGGAAATAGTTTAGTGATGATTTGGGGCTGTGTTGCTAGTACTAGTATAGGTAAAAATTGACGGAATACTGAAAAAAATGAGATACATGAAATTTTGGAGAACCACGCGATACCTTTAGGTATTCGAGTTTTGAGTCAAAATTGTACCTTGAACAAGATAATGACCCAAAACATTCATTTAAATTACGTAAAAACTATGTACGGTATTTGAAGGAGGAGAAAGCTATTAAAGTTGTGGAATAGCCTTCCCAGAACCCTGACTTAAACCCAATCGAGTCACTGTAAGAAGGACTAGACCTGATAGTATGGCAATCAGCTCCAACATCAGCTACTAGTATGTGGAACAAACATGAATCTATTTGAAGCTCAATAACTCCAGAATCTCTAGTAAAACTTATCGCGAAAATGCCTCGATTGTGCGCTGCGATTGTTCAATCAGGAAGAGGTAATATAGTTGAAACTAAAATTTAAATTAAGCGTTTTAATTTTCACATGTATTTAGTATATTTCCATAAATATATGTCAATATACATAAAAAATATTTCCTCACATTCTTGCCGAGTTTTTATATGATTTATGCTGTTATTGAAAGTGCCTAAACACTTACAAGTGGCAGTGTATATGCACCATTACATGTTTTAAAAAGACGAACTGGATAAATTCACATTGCGTTTGGTTCTAAACTGCAACAGTCCGTATATTATACGTAAGTTTGTAAATAAGAATTGATATTCACAGATTTCGTCATATGTTGGCTATATTGATTGTGATAAAGAAACCCTCCTCTTTTCATGTAGTAGAAAGTCATTGTATGTTTCACTATTTTCTTGAAAAAAAAACGGAAATTCGAAACAATTACCGGAGCTGGGGAGTCTATTTGTATACATGTTCCTTGGTACATATACACTAGGGTGACATAATATGTAAACAGCTAAATTCTAAGAACGAATTAAGAACTTTCTCTTATCATTAGGGTAGGGGTAGATGTATCGGAAGGAATTCGTCATAGTTTAGTATCGTTACAACTATGCCCCGCTTGCAAAGTTCGAGTGATATTAGCGACTTCACCCGGGGTATCGCATCGTTAGCCAGAGTGAACGCGGCGCTTCGCAACGTGAAATAAGTAAATTTTTAAATATTCCGTTATCCACAGTTAACCGTGTGATTACACAATTTAAACACAAGGAAAAAACAACAGTGGAGCCGAGACCAGGTCGTGCCGGATCTTCTGAAAGAAGTAAAAGAGTGCTTGTGCGCGAAATGTTAAGATAACCGCGAAAAAGTACAGCTGAGCTTGCGGCAACTTCACAGAAAAGTCAGCGCACCGTTCTGCGATACCTCCACAGTATGGGGATGTATAAAAGGGTGGCAAAGAAAAAACCTCTCCTTACGGCGTTTCAAAAACGGCGCCGAATGGCTTGGGCAATCGAAATGCGAACGAAGCCCGAAGGCTGTTGGCGGTCTGTCATTTTTTCAGACGAAAGCAGATACTGCTAATTCAGTGATGGTGGTCGTACGTGGATATGGAGACGTTCGTCACAGCAACTGGACGACAAATTTTTGCATCACACGGTGAAATACGGCGGTGTGAACATCATGGTGTGGGGCGCGATATGGTATGGTGGAAGATCGCAATTAGTAATCTGCGACGGAAATATAAATGCGGCAAAATATATCCAAATATTAACAGGACTACTACCGATATTCGACAACGCCATTTTATCTAAAGAAGACGCCACTTTTATGGAGGGTGGAGCACCCTGCCACAAAGCAAGAACAACAACCACATGGAAAGAGTAACAGGGGATTCGGATTTTACCATGACCAGGCCAATCACCAGACATGAATCCGATAGAGAATGTTTGGCACATAATCTAGACAAATATGGCGAAACGACCCCGAAAACCCAGCAATAAGGAAGAACTCGTGGCAGCTGTTACAGAAGAGTGGTTAAATATTCCAGAAGACACCATTAATCATTTAATAGATTCTATGCCACGACGATTCGCAGCACTTCACGCAAGTAAAGGTGGATCGACAAAATATTAGTCTAATTTAAAAATTTTAAAATGTTTTGTATATATAACGAGAATAGTATCTCTTTTTAAATTAGTAGGTGTCTATTTTATTCTGTCACCCTAGTGTATGTACCAGTAGTACTATATGGTGATACAAATGTAAACCTTTACATTTTCTTACAAATAAGGCTATCGATACATGTCATGAAAACCAGAGACACCTTCTGAATTAGAATACCTAGCACTCAACGCTTATCTGGGATTGAATCATTATCTGAATCCCGCTATAGCGGCGAGATGGAAGAGAGGAGGATTTCAAATTTCACAAGATGTTATGGAAAGTGAGGACGAAACTGATGTTGATCAAGGAGAATCAGGCAAATAATGCTACTACCACCACTTCCAATTCATATTTCCTTAGGTAGGCCCCGATAGTGGTTTTATTCCCATATCCTGGAGTAAAAGTTATTTACATCTTTAGCACTTTTACGTTTCCGAGTTCACGCTATATGTATATAGCCCAATGTATAAATGAACGCACAACAAATCCAAGACAATTCGAAACACAAATTATGATAGGTTGTGTACGTTTACTACGGCATATAATCGTGTAGCCTGTGTAAGTAATGAATCTAATCAGTCTGCGATTTAACGGGATATGTTCAAATTAGTTATTTCGTAAATGTATTTTTTTGTATATTTGAAAAGACGATTTCAAAAGTCTAGACAAAGCATCTGCTATCAGAGTATTGATGAAAATCATTACCAAATTCAGAGGATGATCAGTTCTAAAATAAGTTATGCCATTAAAATCCATCAAACGAGGTATAAAAATGTGGCTGCCGTGTGATTCCAAGTAGAGTTATACGACTCCACATATACACAAAGAAATAGAGAGAACTACAATTTCTGAAAAATATGTTGTTCTTTGTTTAGATTCCTGAAATTTGTCGACAGTAGAACGGAGACTAACAAAAGCTGATCTGAGGGGTCGTATAGTAGTAAGAAAACTACGGTAAAGTTCTATACACAAGCGGAAAAGACTAAATTGGGCAAGAACTCACGCAAACTTAAATGCAAATGTTAGATGACTGTATTTCAAAAACAGTCAAACATGGAGGAGGATATATAATGGTATGGGGTTGCTTTGGAGATGGAAGCATTATAAAATTAATTAAAATAGATGAAAGTGGGACAAAAGATATGTATTTGAGAATCCTATAAAAAGATGCGATACCAACTGTATTTGAATTAGTTAGGGAGGGTTTCATTCATCAGTAAAGTTGATCAAATCATCAGCGCGGCAGGTCCACACTCTCCCGCATGCACGACCGATACGAAAATTGACGTACACAGCAGGGAAACGGAATCAGATTGGTTCAACGAATTCAGTCAATTTTCGTTTATCAACAAGATAACAAATCTTCTATTCTTAATAGAACGGCCGCCACAGAGCCCTGATTGCAACTCCATAGAGCTCTTGTGCGATCACTTGGATCGTGAGGTCCGGAAAAATTTCCGACTGGCAAAGCAGCATTCTGGAATACTCTGCAGAAAATGTGGAATGCTACAGACAAATCGTATTTGGAGCGATTAGTCCTAAGGATGCCGCGTATCTGTCAGGCAATTAAAGCAAAAGGGTGTTACTTTGAGGAAACACTGTAACAGTATGTATTTCATTAGAATGTGTATATTTTGCCAATAAAGCATTTTAGATTAATGAGTAAAGTTTGTTTCCATCGTAAATTCCTCGGCAACATTATCTGTCTAGTTTATTTTGTTATTTTATATAGTACGATCAAACTTATGACCGACAATGCATCTTGACTGATTGCCATACAAATGCCATAACAGTGAAAAAAAACCAAAGAGACGGTTCTGTAGTTACATGTCCCATTTGTGTCCATATTTTACAAAAATATTATAGGGCAGACAAAATGTCGGATCTCTACAACTTATATCATAAGTTACCAAATTATCGAAAAGAGTCTACAGTAAGCATTCTGGAAAATCTCTAATGAACTAAATTGAAAAAAAAAACATTTTTAGCGCCTTTGGTTCAACTTACCAAAGAACTTATAAGAGAAAGAGGTAAAAAAAACGTAGATACGCTGTTCTACAATAAAGGTATCTAAAAACCTATCCCTATATTTACCAATTGAAGGCAGTACAGGATAAAGAAACAAACGAGTACAAAAACTATATGCAGAAAATGCAAAATTCTACTGTGCAAACATTGCTTTGCCCATTATCAATCTTAATAATTCAAAATCAATGTCCATACTTCAAAAATAAGTTATTATGAGTTATATTCACCCCACTACAATCCTCTACCCGAATCATAAATTAAAAAAAATATATTGTTTATTGATCGCTTATATATGTTTCAATAAAATGATTAGAATTTGAAAGTAAAGAAAATGTCTTGAAAGGGTTGGGACAATAATTATGTGATTCGATCTATCCCTTTTCTTAATACGATCTTATCTTATATAATATTGAAGAATAAAGTTCAAATAGTAACATGAAGAGAAACGTTTAAATTTTATACCGTATAGAACGATACAAAACAGTATTTAAAAGCAAATGCAAAGCAACTAGAGTGATAGAAGTATGTTAATAGAAATTATTCTAAACAAGCCTAAACTATCTTTTTCTGAATCGCCAATTTAATTAAAATTGTTCCTTTTTTTTTGATCGCACTGAATCTTACGTTAAACATATATTCAAATGTGAATATTCTTTTATAAAGAATAAAAACAAAATAAACATTCTCACACAAGTAAAATATTTATAGAGGAATAAACACAAAATATTCACATACCTTTGGCGTATTTTCGTCCTTCATTTTTTTCCTGGAATTCCCACTTAAAAACCTCACCTTTTACATCATACACAAGTTAATGTAAATAAAAGGATCAAAGATCTACGTTTAACAACATCTTTAACCTTTTCTACACTTTAGACGTACACATACATATTTAACTCCTATATTCTTCAAATATCAAACCAGATTTTCAAGTAAATTAACACCAAACATCTAAGAGAAATTAAAATTTGTAACGAATTATAAAGATTACTTACCGTAAATCATTTACTACTGCAGAACATTGTTCCGATTCCATCAATTGAAAAACAAAAACAATTTAGAACATTTTCAGAATTAACTGAAGCCAACTAATTCCAAAAGAAGTCCAACAAAAAAAAAACCAAAGGATAAAGAAATCTAAATAGTTTCTTTTGATCCTTCTAACCTTGCAAATTTTGGTTCAAATTTTTAAACATATACCACTGCTACCTCGTCGTTCACTAAACATTTACCACCACAAACAAAGAAAGATACCTTCCATTGACCAAAAAACTGTGTTAAAAAAGAAATCAATTCACTTACCTTCTCAAAAATGTTGCTGTTCGAAATCTAACAACAATCCTCTCAAAATGATTTAGCAATGATACCTAAAGACGGCAATCACGCGGAAATCAAAACAAATCAATACCTGTCACTTCACAAATTACTTCACTTCACTAATTTAATATACACATTTAACACTAAAAAATCGGCTGCTCCAACTCAAATTCAAGAGAATTGTCAAAATATAAATATATTTCAGGCAATATAATAAATAAACAACAAAAAATAAATTAAAAAAACATCGGAAATCCATTAAATAAACCCCCAACAAAAGACAATATTTTAGCAAAATATCACTTATCAAAGCTTTTAAAATAAAAAAAAGCTTTGGACCATTTTTTTCGTTAGAAAAACAAAAAAATAAATAGATAAAAACATCGACATATTCATAGGAAAAACGGTGATAAAAAATAACCAATACAGTAAAAAAATATACAAAACTATGCACAAATTACATGGTGAATCACAGATAGATAAGTGAACCGCAAGAAAAGTGGCCGTAGAATGAAATATTTCACATAAAATCTATTACACTGTCTTTAATTATTAGCACGTCAAAAAATAGTAGCAGCTGTAAAAGCCTGCAAAATTTAAATTTAAAAATGATCTTGGAAATTGTCTACATTAAATTCCGATCTTAAATTAACTTTCAAAATGGAGTACTGCAGAGTAACAGTCTATGATCTTTATCTTTTACCATAATAGCTAATCCTTCAAAAGAAATTTACAACAATTCTAAAAAGCGTTATAATTGCAAATCACAATTTTTTAATTCGACGCATTTCTTTCGTCTTAAGATAAAAACAAGTACGTCAAAAACGAAAAAAACCCGCAAAACGACTTCGTTTATAACCATTCCTCTTCTATAGCTTCCGAATGGTTAAGATAAGAATGGATCGCGCCAAAACAGTCCTTGCATAACACAGGCTGTCCTTCGCAATTCTCACAGTACGTATTCACTTTCTTTGTCCTGGATTCCGCAAATTTCCTATCGAATTCCGCTTTGGTCCTCTTGTAACACTCCCGACACCGTTTTCGTACCTTACTGATTGGACCTTCCATCTTCCGCAGCTTGTGCTGCCAGTCTAGAACATGTTCGAGAAAAGCCAATCAGAAGGTAGAATTGGGGAGGTTTGCGTTTTTTGATAATCATTTTTAAACCAGAAAAAATACGGCCGTCGTAAAATTTCGAAAATGTTTCGGTAAATTGGTTAAAAACTGTTCCTATACATTCCAACGTAACTTGAATAACACACCTTGCACTACCTAACCAATAACATTTTATTGATTTTTTCTCGAGTTTAGATAATTACAACGCCAATATAAATTCAAAAAATCAACATGATCATAAAACAACATCCACAATCAAAATTTACACAAAAGAGCTATGCGTATCACCGAAACAATTAATGCACAAGTACTTCCGACACTGACCGCAGAACGTCGACACCTGCCGCGATCTTGCAATAGCACCAGCACGCCCTACAAGACCCTTAGTCATCTTATAGCATTCGACGCATCGCCTGCGCCTCTTTCTGTTGCCATCTTTATCCTTCGTAATTTCCAGCCGGTGTCTTTCCACTAGATTTCGCACTTTCAACATGTACCCGCTGTTTGACTGTCTACTGTCCGCTAATCACAACAATTCAGTATTAGCAAAACGCCCCGAAACAGTACGCATAGCGATTGTGTAATTCGTATTCAATCAATATCGAGCGCAAACCGTCGAAATCTAACGTGAGACGTGTGTGATTCACGCGATTTTTCATGAAATATCGAGGCATGCGATATTATGTATGATATTCCCTTAGTTTTAGCCAAAATGAAGCGTAAGTCACCGGAGATACATGTTTATTCTATCTTGAAATACAGCGCTTTAACGATTAAAAATTATAGAAATCATATTGTACAGTAGAATTAACTCATTTCACAAATTAAATTACAGATATGAGCACAAAATTTAGTAACACAGCTGACTTTCAATTCTGCGAATTTGTAATGTCTCACGCCACCTTCTTGTTAGTCCTAATTTCACGGATATTAAATTGTGAATCTATAGTGATACACGAAATTGTACAATTGTTCCACTGCAAAATCGTGCATTTTATGAACATTAAACAATTTTTCCCATGAACAATAGAAGAAATATTTCATTATACTTCCTTTCGTTACATATCTCGGAATTCTATAAACACAATCAAAATGGAATTTTGTTTCAGGTGCAATATCGTACCCACGCAATTTAAGCAAAAATAGAACGTGAATCCATGGTGATACACGTTTATTATCTTATTAAATACGGCTCATTAACGATTAAAAACTATGTATACTATAGGATATAATAATTAACTCATATTATTAATTATGCTCTTGGTGTGAGTACAAAATTTAGTAACACTATAAGTTCCAACGACTTCCAATGCATTAATCTATGATATTAAACTATGAATCTAGAGTAACACTTACAGTTTTAGTTATTCCATTGCAGAATCATACATACAACAAAACTTCCTTATTTTAGGCAATAGAAGAAATATTTCATACTGTTATCGTGTAAATATTCTTTTAAGAAATATCAAAGAATTCTGTAAATTATTAGAATCAAGATGGGAAGTTGTTTCTTGCAAATTGTCTAATTAAAACCTTAAAAATGTAAGTTGTGCATAGTTTTGTCTAAAGAAAAGCTCCACGTACCTTGAGTTTCGCCCAATCCATCACCACTGGTGCTTGCCTGAGGTTCCTCTTCACCTTTCAACATCGTATTATATTCTGTTTCGTCCATAGGTGGCTCATCAGCACCATCGTCAGCAAAGGTGTCGTCTGGATTTTCTTCGAAGCCTTCCACCTGTGTTTGATCCGATTGGTCCACTTCGTACGGTTCCATTTTGAATTGTAGCAACTGTTCGGTGGTTTGGGGCGCTGGCGGTTCTATTGTTGGCGTGGAAGTAGCGACCGAATCTGTTTTCACCGTAACTGGCGATTGTTTATCTGTTGTCGGAGACGATATTTTCTGTCTTTTGGCGGTGGAATATGAAACGGGTGGCTTTTTCGTTTTTGGTGTAGGTTTTGGGATTATCTCATTCTCCTGAGCGAGATGTGGTGGGGGTACTGTTTTTGTGGGAACCGGCTCTTCTGGTTGCTCTTCGGGAACTTCCGTAGAATCGTTCTTTAAAAAAAAAATTATATTATAAATTATTTCAAGCTGGAGCTTTTAATTTGTTTGTAAAATATTATTTTCACATTCGTTAATTATACCAACAAGGCAAACACCATTTAAAATTACATTTTAATTATTGGTTATGTTTAGCCAAAGCAAGTATTAGCCAATATCAGTGCTTATAATGCTTGCTTTTGCTGAATACATCGATTTGTTGCTGCTTATTTATTATGTTTCAAATCAATCTTAACTTAATTCGAAAAATAATTTTATGAAATAAAGAAAAAATTCTCAGTAAATCAGTTCTTTAAGAAGAATGGAAACAAATAGTTATAATGTAGATAGAAGGTGAAAACCTAAAAAAAAATAAAAATAAAATATGCGTCAGCCATTCTGTAACTGAAGAAATCACAACACATTCCCAAGATGTATCCTATTACTACATTACAACATGACTTTTTACAAAAAAAAAACAACTTGCTCAAGACTAAGAAAAACTTACATTTCCATCGCTGGTCAGGCCTTTGATCTGCAGTGCTTCTGCAGTCTTAATGAATGTGGTAAGCTGTTCCTGATTCACTTGTACCTCCCCCTGATACATAAACGTTAGCAAATCATTCATCGCGGAATAACTAACATCCTTCATAAATACGATGGGATGCTTGCAGGGGTTCATTTGAAACAGTTCTCTAAAATACGGGCTGCACACCGACAACACCATCTTATGCGCTTTTAAATGTTTTCCATC
Source organism: Trypoxylus dichotomus (assembly GCA_023509865.1). NCBI lineage: Eukaryota > Metazoa > Arthropoda > Insecta > Coleoptera > Scarabaeidae > Trypoxylus > Trypoxylus dichotomus. The sequence goes on from CM042081.1 coordinate 30,953,774, forward strand.
TACCGCCAATGTAACGTCCACTAGATCTTCAGATTCGAGCAACGAATGCATTCCAGAACTCATATTCTTGTGGAAATTGTCCCAGCACAACGAAAATTGTTCGCCGGCCATCGTCAAAGAGAATAGATTCGAAATAGCTTCCTGAAAATGCAGTCGATTTCCTCCTTCACGACTATCGAATTTATAGACAACAGACTTCTTGAACACCTTACTTTGATATGCTGTGCAGTAATCCGATGTAGAAGCTGTTTTTAGCGATAAAATTGCTAATTTATGAGGAGCGAGAACAACTACTCCCAAATAATCACTACAACATGGCGACGCTTACCAATAAACAGTTCAAACGGCGGGAAGTATTTTCAACCAACGAAATTTTAAAGAGATTTCTTATTTGAGATTAAATCCAATAGAATATTAGCTATTAATTCTGGAATCGATAAGCTTAAATAAATACCGATAAAATTTAATTTCGATTGCAATTTGAACGCGATGTCGAACACTCCCGTTATACGGTTTAATACAAAGTATATTTCAGTACGATATTTCTTGCAAAGGAACACGCCTGTGCGAATCTAAATACCTCCTTCGCACGGTTGAAGTATTGATTTTTGATAAATCATTAACTGAAGACTATAGAAAAGTTGAATACATGTTGAACACGAACCTTGTTAATATATTCATCGTAGTTCCTTGGCCGTATAAAGGTATCTTTAGGAGTCTCTCAGATGGCGCACGACAACAATGCAAAATCTTATTTACACCGTGTACTATCTAGGAGACACTCAAAGGTATTTTCAAGCGGTTGAATAACCACAAGGAATACATAAATACACATTTCAAATAAAATATCAGTTATAAACTAAAATTAAAGCATCAGGTGCTAAATATCATTCTTCAATACATAATTAGACTATTTTATTTTTGGAACATTCCCAATACGACTATTACAAATTTATTCATTTGCAAAATAGTTACATAGATGGCTCTGTAGTTAATGTAAATAAACAAACAGCCATTATGATGTAATTTTTTATTCTTTAATGTGCATTATTTCCTTAATATCAGTAATAAAATTAATTTACGATAGCAACAATACCTAACATTCTATTCGGAAATTGAATTATACACGCCTGCGCATTGGGATATAAACAACTCGAACGTTCCAGGTAATTTTTCAAGCGAGAAGAATGTTGAGTCTGTCTCACGACGATTTCGTGTCGAATTCGGATAAACTAGATCAATTCGTAAAATTAAAAGTCGCCGGATCCGGCACCTATGGTGTAGTGTACAAAGCTAAGGATAAGATCACCGGAAAATTCGTCGCACTCAAGAAAATTAAATTAGATAAGTAAGTAGAAAGGGCGCCAAAATGGTTACTGTTTACGTTTTTGTGGAAGTTTTTTTCCCCATTCGTATGTGTACTTCAATATAACAGAGAAGCATGTTTGTTTGAATAGAACGTAACAGAGCATGCTATTATTGTTGCGCATTTGTTTACTTAATAATGTTCTTTCTAAGCAGCTTCTATCACCGAAAGCATACACATCTGTTAACTCCACTAATCCTCACACCAGCAATGGAGTTAGCAGGATCTTGTGCGTGATTTACGTTCCGTTTTCATTAATCGTAGCACCACATGATTCAGCTTATTCCATTTTCTGCATCTCGACTAACTTGACAGCAAACTATGTATATAACATGTATCATCGGGTTTAGTATACTCAATATATTTTTTTATCACTAGAAATATATTTCATGTATTTAATGGAGATATTTACACCTTTCCAGCTGTAAAAATAAAGGCGAATCTGAAGGAATACCATCGACAACAATTCGTGAAATATGCTTGCTAAAATCATTGCACCATTCCTCGATTGTAGAACTGTTGGATATAATATTTACGGAAAAAAAAGGGTTATACATAGTTTTTGAATACTTACAAATGGATCTGAAGTGGTATTTAGACACAACATGTTACAAATTAAGCGAGGACTTAATACGAGTAAGTCAATATTTTGCTTATTGTTACTTGGGAAAATGGTTAACAGGTTAATATTATTTATGTATTCACAGAGGTTTCTTAGGATTAGATTTTGGTAAGTGAAGGTGTGGTTTTCCGATAATTATGTAATGCTATTTTTTATTTTTGCTGTTTCAATATACCATTACTTATAGATGCCTAACTATCTGGCGACTAAAATTGCATTGCTGGCCACTTACATAATTTTTTATTAATTATTTTCTCGTTCATATTTTTAAATTGGATAATGTCAATTTCTTGTAGAGTTATATGAAACAACTTATTGATGGCGTTGGTTACTTGCATTCCCATAGAATACTGCACAGAGATTTAAAACCACAGAATCTCTTATTAGATGACGAAGGTCATATAAAATTAGCTGATTTTGGTCTATCAAGGTCATTCACTGTACCAACAAGAACCTATACTCATGAAGTTGTTACCTTGTGGTATAGAGCTCCAGAGTTACTTTTAGGAGCTAAAATGTATAGTACAGCTGTTGATATTTGGAGTTTAGGTTGTATTATGGCTGAAATGGTAAGTTTTTTGATATAATTTACATAGAATTGATGTTCTTTTGTTTTTGGGGGTAATATTTAGATTACGAAAAAAGCTTTATTCCCTGGAGATTCCGAAATAGATCAGCTTTACAAAATATTTCGCTTACTAGGAACACCAGGCGAAGACATCTGGCCAGGTGTTACGGCTTTACCTGATTATAAATGTAGTTTTCCAAAATGGAAAGCGCAGTCATTAACAGAAGCTGTACCTTTACCAAGTAAAGAGGCCGAGACTCTCATAAAAGTAAATCACCTTCAGTGTTTTTGCAATCCATTCCATTTCAAATTCAATTTTTTAGAGTATTTTAACATATGACCCAGAAGTACGACCTTCTGCAAGGGACCTTCTAAAGTTAGAGTATTTGAAGAACGTAAAGCTCACACCTCCTGATTCCGAATGCTTCGAGAAGAATGAGAAAATATTCAGCAATTAGTGGGGTTATTTATGTATGTTATCTTTACGTTTGACTTGTTACTTTTAACAATGTTTCTCATTTTACCTTTTTTTTAAGTAATAAAGATATATTTACTATTAGTTTTCATTTTATTTTTCTACCAATCACATGAAATCTATTAGTCCTTTGTTTTCGCTAAATCAAAGAAACATATCCAAACGTAAGTGAAATGAAACAATTGTTACATTATTCAAAACGTATTTCGTAGTATTAAAGCCATTTCAATATCTTTGAGGAAAATAATATTCATTGAAAAGGATAATATATAATTATTAAGTATTAAATAAAATGTACGAAAACAATTATATATACATATTCAAACAATAATTTGACTTACATATAATCAGCGCAATTTAAATATGTATAATACCAAATTTGCTTCGTAAGCTGTTTTAATAACCTATACCTATCCTTAAATGTCCTTCCAAATTTGTCTACCTCACACAGTGCCTCTATGCTCTTCATTTTCAACAATCGCTTGTATTCTAGCAATTGCTCTGTTAAATAAGTCAGTTTGAATGGTACAGTAAAATTATCAAAGTTATCACCACTTAACAGTAGAGCTTTTTCGTCCTCTGTAAATTTTCCATTCTCAGACTTCAATATGATACCATCTTCGATTGACTTCTGCACATTCACATATTTACTGAGATCATTCTCATCTTTAATTGCTTTACTATCTTTAGATATGACATCTTGCAAAAATAATTGCGTTAATACCGAAAAATTGCTTGCATCATCAATTTTTACTAAGTTTTCCTTGTCAATTTCATAAACCTTTTGCATTTCCTTCTGTTTTACTGGCATCTGTGCAAACTTCTTTAATAATGTATATTTATTCAAATCGGTTAATGGTTCCTCGATATTTTCTACCTTTTCGCTTTGTTTACTATCTTTTACATCAACCTCCATATCATCATTTCCTCCACTTGCTTTATTTTTTTCTGAAGCAGTTTTTTCATAATTAGCATCGTAAACAATATCATTTATATCCAAAGCGCCTTTCTCTAATTTTGTCAAAACCTCATTATAACTTTCTCTAAACTTGAGGTCTAAACATTCAATATTGTCGGTCTGTACAACATTCGCAGGCATTTTTCTCCATTTTAGCTGCATAACCTTAGCTGTTTTCACAACATATTTCAAATGAATTAAGGTCTCCTTAACAAAAACGTTATCATTTGGCTTATGATTCTTGTCTTCCATAAAGAAGACTTTGGTGCCCAAGAAGTCTTCATAAGTACCTGAAATAACCATTCAATGAAATGAAATGTATATTTTGAAACTGGTTATGGAGTAATTTACCTTGGAATACGAAATTACCTACTTGAACTAGAGGATTATTAGTGTTGACATTTACCATTTTAAAGAAAATATTGTCTTTTTGGAAAAAATTCTGATCTAATTTGCCGTTTAGATCGAGAAATAAATATATTTCTTTATCATCCATATCAATATTGGCATAAAATTTAAATTTCTCTAACCCCAAAAGAATTGTTTAGATTTGGTAATTGATATATTGGTATTTTGTGAAGAGAATAGGCTTGAAGTATGTCTAGCAATCGAAACAATATCAAGCAACAAAAGTAACTTTCTAAATATTAGCTCTATAAGTACGTTGTGGATTATATTATAAATAACATAAAATTATTCACAAACAATTACTAATTTTAGTATATAATGAAACACATCTCTATTAATTTCCTCGCTTTTAATCAGACTTAATTTTCCCTGTAGCGTACCATCATTAAAAACTAAGAAATTCCCTATTTTTCCCGCGTTTTTGTTTTCACCATACCATGAAATTAATGGAAATGTTTGATTTATATTTTTAAGTTTTTACAAACACTTTTAGCTTTATATTGTAATCGTTTTAATTGAACGATGCCAGGAGTAAGTACAATATTCGTTTATGTTGAATCGTTATTTAAATCAACTCTTTACAATTCAATTATAGATGGAGGATTCACCACCTACTGGAACACCTCCAGAGAGAAGGCAGGCGTTGACTTCCCCTGTACACGACTTCGAGCCATTCGAAGATGAAGGTGCTTTATTTGGAGATACATCACAAGCTGATCCGATAGAAAACGAAGAAGATGGAGAAGAGTTGTTTGGTGAAAACATGGAGAAGTATGTGTAATGATGTTATAGTGACATTCACTTATCATTTTCTTTTTCTACAGTGATTATCGACCGATGCCAGCTTTAGATCATTATGATGTTGGTAATTTAGATAATGAGGAATATGAAGTTATGTCAGAATCTGACCGGCAAGCTGCTGAAGAAGAAATGCGTCGGAGAGATCGGGAGATGGGTATTATTCGGAGAGACGAACGCGAATTGTTCTACGATAAGAGCGATGAAGAGGAAGAACCACAACAAAAACGAAGGCGAGCCGAAAAGGCTATTGCCGGAGAAACTCAAGATACTGATATGATTGAATCAATTGAAAACTTGGAAGACACGAAAGGATTCACAATAAAAGAGTGGGTCTGCATGGTTGGTCCAAGAACAGAAATCAGAAACCGTTTTAAGAATTTCTTGCGTACTTACAATTCAAAAAGTCATTATATATACAAAGAAAGAATTCGGAGAATGTGTGAAAATAATCAGGTAAGCTTTTAATTAATTACGACTCGTATCTATTTCTGTGGACATTTCATTTGGTTACAGTCAAGTTTCACTGTTGAATTTCCAACACTGGCTAATGAAGAACATGTATTAGCTTATTTTCTGCCAGAAGCACCTTTTCAAGTGTTAGAAATATTCGATGAGGTTGCTAAAGAGATCGTGCTGTCAATTTACCCAAGTTACGAACGTGTGACTTCAGAAATTCATGTCAGAATCTCAGATTTGCCCCTAATTGAAGAACTACGTACTTTCAGGTGAGTTTAGGTTAGGAAAAAGAAGAATTACAATTAGAAATTATTTTGTTTCCAGAAAACTCCATGTGAATCAGTTAGTTCGCACTCTAGGTGTTGTAACAGCAACTACAGGTGTTCTACCTCAATTGTCCGTGATTAAATTCGATTGCAACAGGTGTGGCTTTATCTTGGGGCCCTTTGTACAATCCCAGCATTCTGAAGTGCAACCTGGATCTTGCCCAGAATGTCAAAGTTCAGGTCCGTTTATGGTAAGGTTTTTCAGAAACCTGTATTATGTTTATTTGTGTTACTACTTTTATATGTAATTATCAGGTGAATATGGAGCAAACTGTGTATAGAAACTATCAGAAAATTACACTGCAAGAATCTCCGGGTAGGATACCAGCAGGAAGAGTACCCCGTTCAAAAGATTGCATCCTACTGGCAGATTTATGCGACAGGTGCAAACCGGGCGACGAAGTCGATGTTACCGGAGTTTATACGAACAATTACGATGGCTCCCTAAACACCGATCAAGGATTCCCCGTATTTTCAACTGTAATCGTTGCTAACCATCTAGTGGTTAAAGATTGCAAGCAAATCGTGCAGTCGTTGACGGATGATGACGTCAATGCTATCATAAAGATGAGCAAAGATCATAGAATTGTTGATAGGATCGTATCATCCATAGCACCTTCGATTTACGGACACGATTACATCAAGAGGGCATTAGCTTTAGCTCTATTCGGTGGTGAATCAAAAAATCCAGGTAAGACTTAGAGAAAAACGGTTTGAAACTAAAATTTAGACGGGTGAACCAAGTTTTGTGCTTGGCTCGCGTAAATGTTGTTCTCAACCAGTGGAATACTATCGAAACCCGTTAATCCGTACTATATGCATAAGTCCCCTAAAATGTATTGTTGATACTAATTTGTTCTATATGCGTTGGTAATTAATATGTGTTTGCTTTTCCTAAATAGGGCAAAAACATAAGGTTAGAGGCGATATAAATGTGCTGATATGCGGTGATCCCGGCACCGCGAAGTCACAATTCTTAAAATTCGTCGAGAAAATAGCTCCCAGAGCGGTTTTCACGACAGGGCAAGGCGCCAGCGCAGTTGGTTTAACTGCTTATGTCCGTCGTGGCCAGGCTAGCCGCGATTGGACTCTAGAAGCGGGTGCCCTGGTATTAGCTGATCAAGGAGTTTGTCTAATTGATGAATTTGACAAGGTAAAGTTAATTATTTTCTTGTCGAAGTGGTAGTATATCCTAAACAATCTTATATAAGCCATTCTTAAAAAAGATCATACAAAATTTTTTTTTATTGTGAATATTGGCGTTAAATATTTGTCATATTTGTTTTAAAAAGATTCAGACAACTCCAATAATTCATTTCCTGATTATTCAAAGTATACGAGGTGCTCAGTTCACATAGTATTTCAGTATAACTAAAATTTTAGATACCTCTCTTCAATTGAAATCAATTTCTATCAACATTCTCCATGATGAAATTACAATTTCCTTGCAATTACTCAACGTAATTAAATTATTGAAAAAATATCAGTCTCAGAGGGACACGAACCCAACATCTTTACATTGAGGTTCGAGTCCCTCCGAGACTATTTTTTCAGTAATTTAATTACGGTGGGTAATTGCAAGGAAATTGTAATTTTATCATTACTAATGCCAACAGTAGTTTAGTACTAATATTGATATGGATATTAGTTTAACATTCTTTATACCTACTGGTGTATGCGTAAGTTTTCTCCGGTTTAACTAAGAGATGACGCCTAGAAAGCGTACGCAGCGTATTAATTTGACACATTTTGTTCGCCTGACATTTAAACTACAAACACACACAAGTTGAGTTCGCCAAAAACTAGCAGTGAAAGACAGTGAGCGCTTTGGTAGACCACAAAAATATGAAGACGAGTAATTGCAGGAGTTATTGGGTGACGACCCAACTCAAACTGGCGACAGTTAGCAGAAGCATTATGTGCCACAAGAAACAATCAGCAGACGTTTACGAGCAATGGAAAAATCAATAAATTCGGTAAATAGGTCCCACACGATTTGAATGAATCTCAAATAGAAAATCGCAGTCACCTGTGAGAAATGCTGTTTCAACACCACGAAAGGAAATCATTTTTGTATCGAATTGACGAGTGACGAAAAATGGATTAATTTTGAAAACTCGAAACGGAAAAAATCGCGGCTTTCATTTGGCGAAGCCGGTCCTTCAATACCAAGGACAAATCGCTTCGGCAAGAAGACCCTACTCTGTGTCTGGTGGAACTGTAACGATATTGCGTATTTTGAATAATTGAAGCCCGGCGAAACCGTTAATACACAACGCTATTGCATTTCAAACCACGCATTAATCGAAAAACGACCGGAATGGGACAGAAGACATGGCAAAGTGATTTTATTACACTACAATACGCCATCTCACACAGCAAAACCAGTAAAAGACACCCAGATCTGGCGCCATCTCACTATCACCTCTTCGTATCAGTGGGGTACCCGCTCACAAACAGCACTTCAGTAATTTCGAGGAAATTGGAAAATATCTCCACGAATGGTTTGCCACAAAAAGCAAGCAGCTTTTCTGGCATGGTATTCATAAATTACCTGAAAAATTGGTGAAATATGTAGAAACCAATACCCAATATTGAATAGAAAAATAATTTCCCTTGAAAATACGTGTTTCGTTTTAGCAAGCAAACCGGAAAAAAGTTATGCATACATCTCGTATCTAAAATATCTTTGGCGATAACTGAGACTGTTTACGATTTGGTAATACTTGTAGCTGTGTATAAAATCTTTTTTTATCAACTAATTTTCATCCTAGAACATAGTTTTCTACAATTTCGTGGAAAGTTTCATACAGAAAATATTTTATAAACTAAAATCTTTGAAATAACCAAAGTAGAATGTAGTTCTGTACGTGAATGGATAGTATATTAAATCTGGTGCGGTAGTATTCATTAATATTCTTAAGCACTACATCTATTCAAGCATTTCACGATATTATTCCCGATATTTTACAAGTTTTCAATAAAATGCGAGAAATCGCATTCAAGCTTGTATGCAGAAGAGCCGAGTCCACTTTGAGTAGTTGTGAAATTGTAACAAACAAAATAAAAGAATTTTTATGCTTGAAAGTATTTTAATCTTTTAAATAGTATTTCATCGTAGCATTCTGTCTATGAATGACTTTAATTGAAAAAAAACAACCCTTTGCTGAAATTTTTAAATACCAACTCACTTTTTATAATCAGTAATCTCTGGAACTAATTTTTCGTTTGCATTTTCTTTAATATCCTATTCCGTTATTATATCTCCACTAGTTATAACGTTTTTATTTTTATTATTTAAAAACAATTTGTATAATTTCCATTTCTGACTGCTTAGATTCTCTTAAGGTTCTTCTCTTACAAGTTCCTGTATAAGTAGAAGTTCCTCCACGTAAAATTAGTTCTTCCATACTATATAAATTTTAATAGATTTATTACATTTCCATGACCTTTTAGCTCTTAAAGCAGAAAATCATACACTTTTTCCGATAGCATAATGATATTTAATTCTCATCCAAACGCTTTATCCAGCTAAACGTAACGAAATGCGTGGGAGGGCACTCACCGTACAATGCGGAAATCACAGCAGAATTGTGTAACCCGTATCGATAGTTTATTATTTTAAATTTCCATTTTGCAATGTTTTAATTGAAATACATTTCCTATCATTTATTACGATACGTTGATAGTACGAACCAGGTTTCGCTGATTGCTCCAGTAATCCCGCTCTTTTGAGTAGTTGAATCCCTATAAGGACACGGGCAAAACTCTGCAGAACCCCCTAAAATGTAATCTTTTATCTTTATATTTTCAATGAGTGACTTTACAGATGAATGATCAAGATAGAACATCAATTCACGAAGCTATGGAACAGCAATCGATCTCGATATCAAAAGCGGGCATCGTAACAAGTTTACAAGCGCGTTGCTCGGTTATAGCAGCCGCAAATCCCATCGGCGGAAGATACGATGCTAGCATGACTTTCGCGGAAAACGTGAACCTTTCCGATCCGATCCTCTCGAGATTCGATATCCTGTGTGTTGTCCGCGACGAGGTAGATCCGATTCAAGACGAACATTTAGCCAGATTTGTGGTAGCATCACACATCAAACATCACCCTTCGAAAGTCAGCGATAACATCGAAGAACCCGAATCGGACGACCTGTCGATATCACAGGAGATGTTAAAGAAGTACATCGTCTACGCCAGGGAGAATATCCATCCGAAATTGCAGAATATGGATCAGGATAAGGTCGCCAACATCTATAGTCAGCTCCGGCAAGAATCTCTAGCTACTGGCTCCTTGCCGATAACGGTACGTCACATCGAAAGTATAATCCGCATGGCGGAAGCGAATGCGAAGATGCATCTGAGAGATTACGTCCAAGAAGACGACGTGAACATGGCCATTAGAATGATGCTGGAGAGTTTCGTGGAAACTCAAAAGTATAGCGTCATGAAGTCCATGAAACAGGTGTTCCAACGGTATCTTCTCTTCAAAAAGGATCACAGCGAGTTGTTATTCTACGTTTTGAGACAACTCGCTAAAGATCAGCTGGCGTTTATCAGGGGTACTAACGCTTCTGAAACTTTGACAATTGAAATCGACGAAAAAGATCTTATAGATAAGGTTAGTAACAAAAAAATAGAAAGTACATCACTACCTTTTATCTAATGTTACCGTTTATTCCTACAGGCTAAACAAATCGATATCCGTGACCTGAAACCTTTCTATCACAGCAGCATATTTGAAGCAAATAATTTTGTGTATGACGGTAAAAGGAAAGTTATAATACACACTGTGCCGGAAACATTAATGGCAGAAGATTAACTAATTCAACAACCTATTTTCTCAAGCTGTTCTATTTTTTTGTAAATTATATGCAAATTATAATTTTATAATCATCATTCTAGTATAAATAAAAAGTTTTTGATCGACGAAAGGGCCTTTAAATTATGATATTTTGACCCACACGCGTCAAAAACATTGTGACAGATACGCACGTCAAAATTATAAACCATAAAAACCAAAGTCCATATTTCGATTTTAATATCTATCTTCCTGTTTCAAGGATAATGAAATTAATCTATAAACCGCAAATATTATGTTTAGAACAGCTTTAATAGATCTTAAAGTAATTACAGAGTGTATGTAAATGATTGAAAGGCATTTGAATTTCCCGCTTTCTGTTCTTTTCTTTACTTTAAGTTGGTGGCAAGTACTAGTCAACGCCTCTGAAGCTGTAAGCACTGTATATCATAGGCGTGACAAAAATATCAGAAAATAACCAATTTTATTATCTCTTATTATTATATTATGACCATTTCGTTGCTTACCTCTCACAAAAATGCCCCTGTAAAAAAGTGGCAATAGAAGGCTTTCTAGTAATAAATAAGTAAAATAGTTAACAAGTAGATAAAAACGAAAATTCAGAAAATCAAAACAACAATAGGATAGACGCTACTGATTATTATCGTTATAGAAGCGCCAATTCTCCGACGCAAAAAAGGGCGGGTAATTCAAATACCTTTCAATCATTATTGAATACGGTATATAGTCTGTTCGCACCTTAAAGTTCAGTGTGGTCCTTATGGAATGTTACTCTCTCTTTTTATTGACAGAGAGTTTATGTACGTACATCTCTTTTCAACTTCGGCAGAATTATCCGATTTTGTACTATAGTGACTTTTATTACAGCTTCATTGCCAACAAATGAACGTATTTAAGTTTTACTTGTTGGTGTCAGCTGTTCTGCTTTTACTCGAAAAACCATTGTCTATCTTTATGAGCAATAGCTTTATGTCTAATATTGTTAATGTTTGCAGCACTATTTTTAATAAATAAATCAGTGTACTAACTTATAGTGCATTGTAGAATCAATTCTAAAAGAAAAAGAAATTTCACATTCCTAAATTATATTTTAATAAAAGCCGTTTTCTATAATTTGGGAAATACAGAAATAACATAATATCTATATTAAATACTATCGTGTAACATAATACATAGTATAATATAACATATATGAGAAATAATGGTTATATTCCATTTGTCATTTCTTCACATAGGCAACTGTAAAGTTCTAAACTTTCCATTTCAGTTTAAAACAAAAGAATATAATTTTGACACAATGTGGAAACCGCGTAAACATTTCCCGTAAGAGCCGTAATGTCAACGCAATTCTTAGACACCAGATGGCATGGTAGCAGTTTATTACATTAAAATGTATATAACTATTATGTATAGTCTCGGCAAAGTGGGGTAAATTACACTGCAGCGCGGAGAATAAGCTGGAAGGGCCGAGTGCCCGTACCAATGTGAGTATTCGGTAACGTTTACGTACTCGCGTCATTTATGATCATGACCCTCATGAGTGAGCATAGGCGATACGGACCCAGGAATGTTTACACATAAAATAATGATAAAACATATATAACGTGCTGAAACACTTACTGTTTTAAGAAGTTTCAACGAAATCACAAACTGAGTGGCATTTATTAAATTAAAATCATTAAAAATCACACTTGTTTCGGTCAAATGAGTACGGCGTGCGTAATAAATATTTTTTAATGATGAAAATAACCGTTCCACGTCGAGTGATGTTATATTTGCAAATTTAAAATAATCTTTAATGGATCTTTCGATGCACCTTGATAAATTTGTCTTAGTATGAGAAAAACTGAATCCTTGTCAATAACACTTTCAAATTTCCTTTTTTATAGCCAAACGTTCGCAGTAGTAAAGCGCAGCGTTTAACCATGTTCCTCAACTCATAGTGATTGGCTGTGGTGATTAAGGCACCTTGGGGCACAGTTTGTGAAATCTTTTTGTACGTTTAGGGGACTTTAGAAAAAGTACCTTCGTATGAGCTATTAAAACATTTACTCGTGGATAACATTTAGAGATCAATTGCGCCACAAGGATTGAAGCATGGATTTTACATGTTGCATGTAACAAATTGCCATTCTCTTCTTTAAGAGATCAGCCTACGGAAAGCATGTTAGCGGCATCGTCACTAACAAACGTCAAAAGTTGGGTTATTGAAACGTGAAATTTGTTCCATGCCCTCAACACCACTTTTAAAATTTCATGGGTAGTATATTTTGCAACACCTTTGGAAGCAAGTAAGATAGGGGATGACGGTTCAAACTCTTCCGTTGTACGTACCATCACATTCAGCACAGAATGTTTTGCCGATCGGTTATTTCGTCCACACATAACCACACTTTTTTATCTTTCAATTCTGCTTTAATTCTTCTTTCAACATAGTCAGAAACAGATGGCATGAAGTTTCTTTACGATATCCGACTTGGATTGACGAATCTATAACCCGAATACTTGCTCCAGAAAGAGACAAATGCTTGTTGGTCTAGGAAAATGAACGGTGCATTACATAGAATAAAACAAACACCTACATCAAATATTAACTGTTCGCTGTATCGTTTGCCACGGATTGCAGTGTTTTATACTTTTTAGGTGGCGTTCACACTTCCACCTGCTGGGACACATAACGATAATAATAATAGTTGCCGCACTTTATACATTTAATTCTATCGCCTTCGTGTTCTAAATCCGCCATAGTTGCTCTTACGTTTTGTAGTTTATTCCAAATGCGCCGTTTCCCAAACGTTCCTTGCTACATTTTCGGGCACGACAAGTATGTGTGTACTGACAAGCACGGCACTGAAACGTTCCCCTCTTCGCCGAGATTGCATATATATTTTTTCTTCTATGAAAACTACTTTCTTCTACATGAATAGGTAGTATTAGCTTATGTCAAATTTACTTACAGTACATTGTATTTAAAAATTGTTGGATTTTTCTTTTCTTAACTGAAGTCGATTTTCAAAATGCAAAATTAAAGTCACGAAAAGTACTAATTATATTAAAATAAAATAAACAATTGCATTTTAAACGTTTGTTAAAGAAACAAAATAATGTTAATTTGCAAAATTAAGTAGATAGGGATGAAATTTTATTTACTATTTACTTATTTGGAAAGGTAAGTCTACGTTAAAGGCGGGCAAATCAAAACGTATTATCGTTAAATCACAATATATAATTTCATTTTCTTACTTTTAATTGCAAAAATTTACACCGGTTCAATTATATCTTTTTATTTTTGCTTCAATGAATTTAATATAAAGAAATATGTTAAAGTAACATAGGCAATAATGATTTGACGGGTACTTTCACTGTACCTTACGTATTTTAGTATCTAAAAATTTATTATTTTTCATGAAATTAGCCCTTAAATCCTTACATGGGATGTTCAAACAGCTAACAGCTGTTTCTGCTGCATTAGCAGCGCAATTATCTCGCTCCCTCTTTAACCATCCTCGTCAGGAAATGACAAGGAAACGAGAAGTTATTCGAGCGATCTTCGCGATTTTGTTCCGCACAGTTACACATGAATAGTTTATATACCCAAGACTGCCTTTTAGAAAATAAATTTACCGCGAAATAGAATCGCACGTCAAAAGAAGATCGGTATATCAGTTCGAACGAAATGGCGACATTTTCGAGAGATTCGACTGATGTCCTTCGACGATTACATCTGCATTAGAAACGGAGGTGGGTAAATCGAATTATATCTCCCCAATTTCCAATTAAACCGTCCCCGTTTTGTATCGCAGACGTCGCATCGAACGCTGACACTTCAATCTAACCGCTTAATTATCGAATTAAGCAGCGTGGTAGATGTCAAATCCGCTGTCAATAAACAACAAAACATAAATAAAATTCAAACATTCTAGTTCTCACATCCAATCAACTAACATCAATGACTTGCTGCATGTTCGTCGAAAATGTCTCACGTTGAGACGAAATTGAGGCCCCAGCAACGTTTAGACTTGAAATGGCTCAAGTCCGATCTACAGGCAGTATTCTATTCGCAAGATAGTTTAAATTATTTATGGAATGGTTTGATGAATGATGGGGAATTGACAGGGCCATTCTCGGATGGCCTACTGAACAGTGCTGGCGTAACAGCGCGTAAAGGAGAGTTAGGAAAATACTATTGTGGTTTACGGGTAACTCTATTTATAATTACTATGATGAAAGATAGGTTAATCAAATTCATTTTAGGTGTTAACCTGTACTTGTTGTGATGGTATTTGTGGTCCAACGAATGGTTGCAATTGCCAGCCATGTCAAAAATTGGATGCTGAGGAGCAAAATGCGAAACAAGAGGAGAAACGGTTACCTTCACCACAATTTCTATTGGATTCATGGACTTGGGGTCCTCAACCATGTAAGAGTGCAATGACCAGACGTCTGGGTGTCAAAGAACTATTGATTTTAATTTTTTTGTCTTCTTTTTTGTAGCATTTGAACAACTGAGGACATTCATTTTGTGTCTGAACCATGAACAAAGGAAATTGTGTCTGGATGCAGTTAACAGTTCGTTATCCTCGACTAGACTACAACAAAGACTTACTATATTTAAGCGATACTTCATAGCTTTAAATAGGGCACCGCACACAACCGAATTCAATACGAACATTGCACTTAGAAATAGTAATGTGGGCACGAAAGATTGCAGAATCATCGGCCAGAGAAATAGATTACAGGACCCAACAGCAAGTTTAGCTAGAGTTGGATCAAGAGCCGCCTTGAATTTTTCATTTGCCTTCTTAAGACGAGCTTGGAGATTAGGAGAAGATGTGGATCTCTGTAATGAGCTACTGTTGGAGTCCCTAGAGGCTTTACAAGTGTTACCGGTTGCGACCTTGTTCGACGAGAGCCAAGTTTCACCGATATGGTTGGAGGTTGTTGATAGGTCAATTAAATTCTTGCGACAGGTTGTTATTGGGTAAGTTCTATGAAAATATTATTCGAGTTTTCTAATTGACTCTTCTAGTTTTCTTTTTTATTTGTGGAAAGGTAGCGGTATTTTCGTTAATATTCAGATTTATTTTTATTTAATCGTAAACGTTTTAGTTTATTTCAAAATAAAATTTATATAACATATTTCAGGGTCTTCATTGCATTTCCTTTAACTGTTATTGTCTAATACGGCGATCTTATATAGCGCGCGAAAGTTGGTTTCCTCATTGAGTTGCTATTTATTTTTCGTTCAGTTCTTATTATTTAATAATTATTAATGTCAATATCGTAACAATTCTTGGGTTCCGCGGTGTCATTATGTTTTTAGTCCTTGACATTTTGCGAACAAGTGTGGTTTGCATTCTCAAAGGTACCTATTTAATCAACCTCTATGGAGAGTATGTTGCTTCAGTAATTTACAGAAGAAGAAAGCACAGTTTAGCTTTTAGCGTTCCTATCTTGCTGTCGGACTGTACCGTTGAGAAGTTTTTCGGGTAAAGTCTGGGACAAAAACCTTGTGATATAACGGACCCCGCTACAACGACAAATGGCCGGGAAAGCCTGAGATGTCATTTTATTATTAATGTGTTTTATTTGACCGATCTTTTTTTATCCCTAACAGTGACGTAACTAGCGGACGACAATACTGCGAAGTTCCTTTGGAAGATCAACATGTATCACTAAATCTGTTACTAGAATTGGCGATACAGAAAGGCACGCTTAGCAGTATACTGGATATCGTTCTGCTGCTGCTACAATTATGGGAGAAAAAAGCTTATTCCGATGATAACAGGTGGATTATTTTGATTAACTTGTTAATATGGTATCTGTTAATTATCGTTAAACAATATTTTAAACCGTATGCTAGTAATATCTTCCAAACTTATTAAATTTTCTCGTAAAAGAAATAATGATCTCCAAATCACAATTTGCAGATCTTTACCGGCGAATGCGTCGGCGCCGTTGTTACCATTTCTCAAGAGATTCGAAGAGATATCATTGGCTAAATCACCTCCCGCTTCTAATGATGAAAAGGAGGACACGCCCAATTGTACGAATATGTTCTTAAAATACCTAACAATACCAGAAGATGAGACTGCTGATGTGGACTTGAAGCAGGCTGCTATACTTTTAATGTCTCACTTGGATAGATTAGCAAGTCCACATCTACCATCGCAATCTTTTAATAAAGTAAGAAAGCCTAGTTTTACGTTTTTGAATTTTATTCATCATCTTCCTCTTTCTAGACAAATATCAATACAAACCGTCAACAAGTGTGGTGTTGGGGTTGGCTAGCCTGGTTGGAGACTAATGTTGGTCCTCAACTTTGTGATGCTATATCTGAACTGAACATTAAACAGTTAAGATGTTCGGAAAGATCTCTGTTAGCATTAACAAAAGATGGCAAGGTGTATTGTATGTATTTTTGCTCGGAAACTCCATGTCCACAATTAATTGAAGGTAAGTTATCATTGCGTCGAAGAATCGCCCTTTACTTCAGCTAGATTCTCTAGGATTAAAGGAAAAAGAGATTATCAAAATCGCTGCGCATACCGAAGGAAAACATTATCTAGCTTTAACTAAAGATTCTGAGGTTTATTCCTGGGGTAATGGAGATAATGGCAGGCTAGGTAACATACAAAATCATTTTCTGTTGTTAAGAAAGGACGAACATTAGTTACTTTTTCAATAGGGCATGGAGACAACACTTCTAAAGATGAGCCTACGCTAATAGCTGCTTTAAAACATAAGGATATAGTTGACATAGAATGTGGCGGCACCTATAGGTAGGTTATAGAAAGATTTTTACATCTAACGTCAAAGTATGTGGTATTGCAGCGCCGCAATCGCCGCCAACGGTGCCCTCTATACATGGGGTCGAGGAAATTATGGCCGCTTAGGACATGGAACCTGCGAAGATTGTTCAACACCCACAATGGTCGCGGCGGTCTCCGATCAACATGTCGTCAGAATCGCTTGCGGTTCAGGCGACGCCCACACTTTATGCGTAACCAACCAGGGCAAAGTCTACAGCTGGGGTGACGGAGACTACGGGAAGTTGGGAAGAGGCGGTTCCGACGGTTCCAAAATACCCCGCTTGGTGGAGAAGCTGCAGAATATCGAAATCGGCGAAGTGTACTGCGGAGGTCAATTCAGCATGGCCCTTTCGACGGATGGCAGATTATTTAGTTGGGGTAAAGGCGAAGGTTGGAGGCTTGGACATCCGACAGACGAGCATATTAGGTTTCCGGAAGTCGTGGAAAGCTTGCATGGTGAGTTTTATCTCATCTTTCTGTTCTTTTATTAGCCTTATTTAATTTCTGTGCAGAAAAAAAGGTAGTATCTGTTAGCTTGGGTCTAGGCCACGTACTAGCCCTTACTGATCAAGGTGAAGTCTATGGATGGGGCAAGAACGAATACAAACAAATCTGCGATACGACCGAATCCTATATTCAACAACCACGACTAATCGAAACCCTCAAGATGCACAGATCTGTCGGAATATGTTGCGGTCCGATGCAGAGTTTCGTTTGGTCAGATTTCGGACATTGGATACCCAGTGTACGAGTCCCATTCGTTATTGATATTACGGAGCAGACATTTAAGTAAGCGTCCATATTTTATAACTAGCGAAGTTTTCACTCTATACCTCTTTTAGACTCCTCGACCAACTGCTGGAGGTGGTCTGTGAAAATTCAAGGACGTCTAGTTCGGTTAATCTGCCTATCAGTCAGGATAAAGAATACGTTGCTATCGCTACATTGAATCTGTTACATTTGCAGGTATGTACAAAGTGTGAATTTACAATGGTGACTATAGATATAATTAAGAACGATTTGCAAAGTAGCAGGTAGTTGGAATGAATACGTAGGCTTCCACGGCCAGAGTTAATAATAAATGAACTACACTACGGAGAGGAAATCACTCTTATAACCCTACCCTTTTCTAAACTACGTCACAAACTTTCCAAAGTCCTTTGTACCCTGAATTTTCTCTGTCGCTGCCGAGATAGGCAATAATCCCAAATTTTCTTAAAATTCGTCACCATATTTCTACTCCTGCTTCCCAAAATATCTTTCGCCGCACGAATCCAACATAGACCCCGTGAGCTGGATATCATTTCCAGATCGCTTCTTCAACTTCATTTTCAACTTTCATCTGTAATTTCTTCTGAGGACTGGTCTTTATTTGACAAAATTTCCTATATTCTGTCACAAATCATGTTTGGAAAAATGACGAAAAATCACCGATAATCATGACACGGTCCAATTCCGGAAGTAGTTCATTTATTACTAGCAGATAGTTGTTTGATTTTATTTTATGCATCCTTTACATAAAATTGTTTAATTTCAAAAACATATAATTCGGAGAATTCTCCTTTAGATCATCTATACCCGATGCGCTTTTCCACTAAATAAAATAAAATCGTTATTGTTCTCACGATACCGTTGGACGTGCAATTAAGAACCAACATCAAGTAGTTGTGGTGTGAATTCGTTTAGTTTTACATTGAAAATTTATTAAAAGGACGTTGTTGAGTAGGTCTGAGTCCGTGACTATATACAGAAAACAAAAAAGGCGGACACGCGCAGTATCTCAAATTTTATTTAATTAATGTTTCGATTTCGTGCAAATTTGCATATCCTCAGGGCAAAACATTCTAGAAAAAGACTATAAAACTAGACAGATAAATACAATACCATAACCACCATAACGGCAGCAAAATTATCAATAATGAATTAATCAATAATTGACTTGTCCCTTTTGACATTTTAAGTGTTTTATTGCCATTTATACAATTATAACATGTTTTTATAGTAATTTTGGTTCCCTCACGTTAGTTATGGCATTGTATGCCTCTTATTAGTTCTATAATTCTTTCCTGCAGTGTCTTGCCCTAAGAATGTGCAGACTTGCACGAAATCTGTGACCATTAATTAAATACAATTAGAGGTAATGTAAAATTGTTTTTTTAATTTTCCTACACATGGAAATTTATTATTGCAGCTGTGATATTTGTTATTAGTAAGTAAATATGGGAAAAAGTAAAAGCTGTGGCCCTGCAGTGAGAAAATGTATTATATACTTGCGTGATTAATAATTGCTGAAAAAAAAACCTCAAGTCAAAGATTTAGAGATTAAAATTAAGGGGTGATAGTTGGAATATTTGGAGAAAGAACATGAACTAAAAATAAAAATCTTGAAAAAGGAGTACAAGAAATTATAATTTTGTTTTAATGCTTATTTGTTTTGTATATACTTCTAATGCGAATTTCATTTTGGACAGAGAATAAAATGATTAAGTAAATATTAATTACTAATAAAATTTAGTAAATTTGAAATAAAACCAACAAAATTATTAACAGTACGTCAAGAACAAAACTAAATTAACAGCGATTATCGATGTTTTCAATCGCTTGAACTTCCTCTGCGATAAAGACATCTCCAAAATCTTCAGGAAGTTCCATATTCATTCTGAATATTTCTATATGAAAACAAACGTACGAAATAAAGTGAGGTTATAATATTCGATAGATACACATTTATCGGGAGGATTTAACAACAGATAGCTTTATCCCTCTGACAAAGAATTTGCCTACTGCATTTTATTTGTCAGAAGGTGAATAAACACATGTTTGTGTTATCCGTTAGATTGCGCTACCTGCAACTTTATCCGAATGCGAATAAACCGGCCCTCAATGTAATTTTATCCAACTCACAGCATGCTAAATTGACTTATTAGATTGATTTTAAGAGGAAACATTAATTAAACATACAGCAGTATACAAGTGCACTATGTTTTAAAAGGAATAAACATGCAATAATACCCTACAAATTTTGTAATTTTTCAAATTAAAGGAAATAAATACTCAATGTTTCCTAAAAAATTAATAGGTAATGATTATTAAAAGAGGAATAGATTGATACATTGTACCCTATACACTAATATACTTTTCCTATTCCATGGTGCTTGTATTCAGAAGAAGCGGGAAATTTATACGATCTCTTTGGTACCGATATTTTTGTCTTGGATAGTATGAAGTTTTCACCGCGCGTCTTGCATATAAGGTGTCATCAAGTTTGGATCGCACTCTATACTTATAATAAAAATTAAATTATCTTCAGTTACTACTGCAATAGAATAACAAGTATTTCATATATATGTGAAATAATATTCTCCGGGCTTCTGATCGAGTATGTTGTTAGGACCGTTTGGACTAGATCGACGTTTCGACGATATCTCACTCTTCTTTTTCTGGACGCTCTCGTTCGGCTAGTGATCGGAAATGAACAGCCACTTATCAACAATAATCACTCCAATCAGAATATAGCAATGAATGATTCGCTCAACAACAGATTGGAGAAGCCTGCTGATGTTGCGGAGTTGCTCGCATCGTATTTCTATAATATAAATAACGTTTACCCTAACGTCCTCGCGTCATCACTGTACCGAGTGTTGATTCTAATTTGCATCTTTTCCTAGCAAATAATGATGATATGTTAAAAATTAGAAACAGCGTCACCCATGAAACTTGTGCGGGTATCAATGTCCCGAGTTATATTTTAAAATGTATCAAAATGTCTCTTATTCAACCTCTGATTCATGCTATCAATAATTGTTTGGAGCAAGGGATCTTGTCGCAAGTCATGTTGCAGTTATGAGTTAAACGGCCGGCGTCAGGAAACTACATTATGCTACTTCAGTAGATATCACTTGTGGGGTACCACAAGGATCAGTGTTTGGCCCAAGTGTTTTTTTGGTGTATATCAACAATCTTAGCCTCTCCGTTCCTCTGTGTGGTATCGCAATTTGGCGATGCATAATATTGACTTCCTCGATCGATTACCTGTGATAAAATGGATATGATAAAAATTTGTGCCGCTGATTTTTTCATATATTTTATTGTTAGTTTTATACATTTTACAATGTGGAGTAAGCATAATAGATACATCAATTTTCGAGAATTAAATCATTTAAATCTGATAGTAAATTTTTTTCTGTAAGTAAATACAATCATAACACCAAAATAATCTACATTATTTAACATCAACTTACAAGAACTTACTTCCTAAAGCAAAAAGTTCTAATGCTACAAAAATATACAGATGTGGAAATTCAGCATCTGAATGTGGAAAAGGTAGTTTAGAATTTTCATTTTTTCATCTTGAAGTCGTCACTGCTCGTGCTAGATTTGGTATCTTCATTTTCAAATTTGTTACCCTTGTTACACAAACTTCTCAGTTGATTGATCTTCCTTGTCCATATCTTGCGTGTAACCTTATTACAGATCACAAAGTATAAGTAGAGTACCAGTCCCTGTACCGTAGCTGTAATGCTGAAGACATAAGAGAGGAAGAGGGATTTAAAAACACCTGCGAATAATCCAAATATCCAAGAGAATCCCATTAGGAAGAATAAAATTACCGCAAGTTTGATCTTCAGACCCACTAGCTTTTTATTGACACCGTAGGCTTGGGTTTTCTTGTAAAGAACGCTTTTAAAGATTAAAATGAAAAGAATTACGTTTATAGAGATTACTGTTATGATCGGCGCGAATAAAGCCAAATACAAGGCGAGTCCCCATAGGTAGCAACTGTTATTATGGTGATAAGAATCGGTGTCACTAGCAGAGACTATTATTATAAAAAGGAACGGACTTAGCCAAGCGAAGAGGCAGGATTTTATAATTATATGCTTGGGTTCCTGAACGAGGACCTGCACAAATTTCCTATATTGCAAATAGCTTATAATCAGCATCCAAATAAATTGGGAAATTATCGTATAATGAATGACCATCCCGCTAAAGATGCATAGACCGGTTTGTTCGTCCTCATCAATCAAATTCGAAAATAACAAGACGATCATCTGTATCAAGATAGCCCCGGAATAATTTAATAAGATCTTAGTCCCGGAACCCTCTCTCCATGATTTAGACACTATAGCCGTCGCGAAGATACCCAAAATTCCCAAAATCGATAGCACACAACCGATTAGCGAGATGTAATTCAATACGACGTCCTCGATTCCGCTAACTAATAAGGCGAAATGGGTTAAATGCGTAAACTTGCACATCTGATAGGTGCTGTTGTAGATAGCGTACTTGTCGACCGACCAGAATCCAAAGATTCCCACCCAGAGCTCGTCAATGCCGTACCTCCAAAATCCGCAGTATTTCTCGTTGGAGCGTCCTTGCAGAGACTTGAAGATAATGGGGATCGGTTCTTGGAGATACGCGGGCTGAAATCCGTCGACGAACATGCTTAGGATCAGACTATCTTCGGTTCTCGTGTAATTAGCGGTATTGAACAATGCTCCGCTAAAGAAAATCGCCGTTACTAAGTTGATTTCGTCAGTATGCGGTTGATCCGAAAATATTTGGTCTAGTAGGCCTTGTGGCAGAAAGACTGCGAACACCAAATTATCCGCAACTATGTCTTCTAGCTCCATATCTCTGGTGATATTGACCATGATGTACTCATCACTCCCGCCGTTTTCATAAGCGGCTATCCCGATTATATTATTCGCTTTTAGGTTGGCGACCTGCGCGAAAATATTTCGCGTTGATGTGACCGTAACATTATGCACCTCGCTCATATTACCTCTATTGTTGTTTATCGAAGAGATCAAAGCTAAATCGAAGCTGTACAAGATTATATCGGTTGCATTTAAATTAATCTGCGAGTTGTGTAAGAAATCCCTGTCGAATTTCATTACCGAATTCATATTTTCAACAAATACATCCATATCGAACGGTTCGCCAGATTGAGCGATATTTTGGAAGATCTGCCCGATTAAATACACGTCGTAAGCTACGTATTCATCGTCGAAATTTGTTAGCATTCCTTTAAGGGCGTGGTTTCTCTCGTTAGCGGTTTTATTTGAATTAATCACAGCGATTAGATCTTCAGTTGCGGCAGAACCTTTATTAGCAGATATAATTCCTGTAATTTCGCCCCATTCCGCTCCCATTTGAAAACTTCCCAGGCACGATCTTGTAATTGACGTGCCATCCGATTGGAGGCACACCTCGACAGGTGGCGTTACTTGTCCTAATCTAGTTTCAGGCCACGTTACCTTCTTTTTATCAATGATACTCGTAGTGGCGATACAAGTTTTGCTATTGGTTAGGACATCTGCGATCATCTCCTGGGAATCTGCTAGGGAATTTAAGTTTTCACTTAGTAAATCATACACTTCGCTTGTGTTAGTTCCGAGTTTAGTCGTTAGATGGAACGATAGATTCACTGCTGTACCCTGCTTGAAGATTTCCGACACGTACGCCGGGCGGATACTCTTGAAATCGTAATCTAAAACGGTGTCAATAGTCTTCGTCGCTTTCGTATGGATATTGTAGGGTAAGAAAGTATATTCGTCTCCTAAATGAAGGGTTAAGTTTAGGACGAAGTCGGCACTATAGGTTCCTGCTATATCCGCTATGATAACGTTGCTTTTAATCTCTTCGAAATTCGGGTATTTGAAGCCCTTGCACCAGTAAGAACCGGGACCTAAATCCCTCGGCTTTATACTAAACATTACCGTATCTTCATGAGTCCGCACCAATTTCATATCGTTCTCGTTATACCTATACCTAACTTTCGTCGTTGATGGGGTGTAAACATCGCTGAAGCAAAATATCTGGCTATTACCGTTCACGTAGGCCAATTTCAGCGAATTCTCAATGGTAATGTAGATGTTTCCTTTAACTGGAAGAAAGCGAAGTTTAATCGATGGTTCCGGGTAATCATCGAACTTCCTCTCGCATTGATCGCACTCGTCATTTACGTAGTTGCTACATCCGGCTTGGCAAGAGAAATTAGCCCTTTTAGCGTAACAGTAACATTTCGAGGATGTACCACAGATATCCTCGTATGTATCGCAGAAGCTGTTGTTCTTTTCTCGAAGGCGATAGATACACAAGCCCTGGTTAAGATTGTTGCAGTCCTCCGTATGGAAATGATTAGCTAGACCCAGGCGGATGATGACGCAATCGCCTCCGCTATACGTGGCCTGGTTAAAAATGTCGCCGTAATTATCACCTAGATCTAACCATTCGTAATATCCGTAGTCTTCATTCCTTTGCACCCCGATCCAATAGTAAATCCCGAAAATGTTCGTGATGACGTTGAAGATAATGTTGTCGTACTCGGCGTAGGAGACCCTATCCTGGTAAGGGCAGATCGGGGGGTAGGTCGTGTTTCGTACGACGTGGTAGCAGTATCCTCGAAGGCATCTGTACGAGATCTGTATGAGGGAAGAACGAATCGATTTATTTATAAATTAGGAAAATGGAAAATAGTAGTGAAAATATTAACCGAGAAGTCAAGTTGATATTGTGCCAATTAATGTAAACACGAGATTAATTTTACATTTTTCAATATTATGACAGCAGCCATTTTGCTTACCGTTCCGACAGTTACAAACGTGTTCTTTTTGTATATGTTCAGAGAGTATTATTTGCTATAAAAGCTCTATCCAGACTGGTATATTTGTGTGTTCCGTAATTCTTTCGAAAATGGATATTACTCTGAAAAATTAACAGAGATTAAATCATTTAGAATAATTTTTCCGTTGGTTTACTCAATGATATTTCAAGTTTCCTTATTCCTCCGACGTTAAATTTAATTAATTAGTTTTTCGTAAAATTTTTATTTACTTCAAATTTTTAAACGTTGGAGGAATAAGGAAATTTCAATTATTGAATAAATCAACGGAAAAATTATTCTAAATGATTTAATTGAGAATGCAACTTGGCGTTGATATTAAATTTCGTGTCTGCCTAGATATCAGGGCTATATCTGCAGCCACTATTACATCCAGGTATGGAAATTTGCCAATTGAAAATTTACAACATAAATGGCGATTTAAATAGTCATTTGTTGAGACGGTTTCGTGGTGTAATGACTTAACACATCGGTTTAGCGAACAGGTGCTGGAGATTCAAATCTTATCGGAACCGTGGCATTTTTAATTATTTAAAAATTTCACGAAGAACTGATTAATCAAATTTAACGTTGGAGGAACAAGGAAATTTTAATTATCATTAACAGAGATTGTTAGATGATATATCAGATTTTAAAACAAAAAAGGGAAAATGGGACTAATGAAGTGAAAATAAATAAAACATGTGAAGGAAAGAAAGAAAGACAACTGCGAGAGATGGAGCTTTTGTAATAAGAAAAAGTCAATTAAATCCTAGAAAAGCAAATCATGACCATTAGCAACAATCACAGGCTGGTGGCTTTGTTCACGACTCCAGTGCACAAAAAAAAAAACAAAAGGTGGAAGAAAGACTATCTCGCCTCAGAAAAAAATACTGATCGCTGGTATGATGAAAAAAAGATATTTTTCAGCCAAAAATATATTAGCTGCACTGTTAAAGTTTAAAGAAGTTTTGTTCTTAAATGAAAGTATTTTTTTGGTTCAAGGACTGCGATCTTGTTTTGTTAAAGAAAGTGATAATGAAAAACTTACGTCAGCTTATATTCATCAAGCGGTTAAACACTCGCTAAAGACGATCTTTTGGGTGTGTTTCTTATGGAGGTACTGGAGTTATTGTGTCAATCAAATGCATGTTGAAGTCCCAAACATACACAAATTTATTGGAAACTGAAAGAACTGTAGGAAAAGCTGATAGCAATGATCAAGCAGTTCTTCAACAAGATTCTGCTCCATACCACGTATGAAAGGCCACGATGAAACATTTTAAGGACAAAAAGATATCTCGCTTCGAATGGCTTGTGGTCTAGTGTAAAGGCTAAGCTTCGTAAAATAATCTGTACAACAAAGATAAAATTTTACAATTCAGATATAGGTTCGAGACCTGCAAATTTCAGTAAAAAATTTATTAAACTTATACCAAACCGCATTGAAGGGATTATAGAAGCGAAAGGAGGATACATTATCTATTAAACTAATTTAAATTCAATACTTTATTCTTTTTTTGCCAGTAAATATTTATTTTATCACCATATTTATATTAATTCGCACAATACTAAATATCTACAAAAGAGAGACAAAGAAACGTATGACATGCGTGAAGTTCATCGGAATAATTGAATGTAGGCTTTCACGACCGTCGCATAGTAGAAATGTTCTTCGGGTTTTGTCGTGTACTCACTGTTTTAGTTGACTTTTCGCTGATCATGCTGTCAGCTGCTTCAGAAGGTTTCTAAAGACTGGTGTTGTTGTCTCCTGCTTCTCGTTATATATCCCATTTCTGTTCCGCTTTGCTGATCCATAACCGTTCCGCTTTGCTGATCCGTAACCGTTCCGTTCCGTTGAATCGTGTCGTTCGTTGTATGATTACTCCGCAGTGCTAACTTCCACGTGTTGCTCATCTTGTATCCCTCGTCGCGATTGAAATTGTTGGTATACTTCATTATTTCTATTGATTCGCGTATTATCCTCGGGTAGTAGTGGCTGGTCCTGGCTAATACCTTAACGTCGCTGTAGGTTACCCGGTGGTCTCCTTGTTGGTGCAGGTGTTCTGCTACTGCGGATTTTTCAATATGGCTGAGGCGTGCGTGTCTCGTGTTCTTCCACCCTGCACTGATAACCTACAGCGACGTTAAGGTATTAGCCAGACCAGCCACTACTGCCCGAAGATAATACGCGAATCAATAGAAATAATGACGAATACTAACAGCTTCAATCGCGAAGAGGGATACAAGATGAGCAACACCTGGAAGTTAACACTGCGGAGTCATCATACAACGAACGTCGCGATTCAACGGAACGGAACGGTTATGGATCAGCAAAGCGGAACAGAAATGGGATATATAACGAGAAGCAAGAGACAACACCAGTGTTTAGAAACCTGCTGACAGCATGATCAGCCAAACGTTAAGTAAAACAGTGAATACACAACAATACCCGAGAAATATTTCTACTATTATCGGAATACGTTTAACAGAAGTATTTAACGAAATTAAAGAAAAATATTAGGAAGAATTTAGAAAGCGCCTAGCAGATTACAGTAAGAATAACTAGAAATATCATATAGATTGGAAACAACGAAAAAAGATGCTAGGATAGTAAAAGAGTAGCAACATCTACGCCAAGTAACTAAAACAATAAAACCTACATACGTCCTGTGCAATTTTGCCTGCAGTTTTCAAAATGAGGATTTTATTTAAAAAAGGGAATATACGCCTTAAAAATGGTCTTATATACATATATGAGGCGTTTGTAATTATATGACCACTGCTGCGAACAGGTCGACAGATTTGATATCTATATATACGCAGCTTCTATTTAAAATAGATCTTTTGAAAGTTTAAAAACTGTGCAAATGCCAAGATACTGCAGAACCTCTAGAATTGAGTAATACCATTTTCAACGATTTTTAAAAGCCAAATCGAATTAGAGGAATAAGTAAAAATGTCTATCTCGTTCAATCAGTGGGGTAATATAGTTTCAGATTTAAGGAAATCTAGAAAGAAGCTCGAAAAATAAGAGAGATAACAATATGGGATTAGTGGCAATCGATTCTACAAACGCATTTGTATCTAGAAAAATATCACTGGAAACTCTGACATCCGATAATAGATTTGTAGAGATTTTTAAAACCAAGGCAATCAAAACCAATTTTAAACTTTGAACGTTTTTTCTTTAATTTCACAATGTTATTAATTTTTAGTGTATGTAGTTAAAATTCTTAAAAAATGGCATCTTTGAAAGAGGATGTGATTGAAAAGATATTTAGAGAAATTATCAAATAAAACCCTTAGAATAATTCTCGACAACTTCTAAGATCCTTAGAATTTACAAAGTTTAACTTACCACACTCGAATTGTCCTGGTCATAATTGTAATCGACGTAGCTGTTTTTGCTTTCCCCAGCTTCACCTCCGGTGTCCGTTTCTTCGTATTCCTCTTCCGCGTCTTCCTCCTCTTTGTCTTCTTCCTGGGTTTGGGGGCGATATTCGCTTGAATGAGAGTGCTTTCCGTGACCGCTCCAATCGCTGGAGTCGTCAGAAGAACGGCTCTCACGAGAAGATTTACCGTTGCAGTTGTGGTGGTGCTTGGAATACTTTTCACGGCACCCCCAATGATGTCTGCCGCTATTCACGGTTTGTAACAGTAGAAATGCGACGCAACAGATGTAAATTAGTATCCTTTCCATTGAGAACTCGCTACATCTGCGGCTATCTGCTATTCTAACTTTGTTACGCAAAGGAATTTGGATGTAGAAATTGGATAATACAACTATCGTGGAAGCGGCAATTATAGCTGTTAAGCGACTAATTGATCGTACAAAATTAATTCCTTTATCGTTTTATCTGCGCCCTTTTGGTCACGGTTGTTGGGCGTCCAGATACGGGGGCATATATCTACTGTTATAATTGATTATTCCCACTTTCCTTCAACGAGTTGATATTCGAGGATAGCCTGTAAACATTGTGTTATCGCTTCTTTATTACTCCGTTTTATATTCCAATTATCTTTGTCCATATGGTACCTGCTGTAAAGTAAATAGGCAGGCGTTGCTTCGAATCGTATAGGAAACTAATAGAATCGTAAATATGTCGAGTTATTTTTATAGTAATTTAACGGATTAAGCTCTCGTCGAGGGGAAAAAAGATAAGCTCTTATGCCGTGGTCTTTATTACTTATTTATTTTTATTTCTTTTCGTTAAATTGAAGGCGTAGCTTGAATTTTAGTTTCGTTATTCGAAATTTTTACTGGATGTTATGAGAATGAAAATTTTTATCTCTTTACATGGTATTAAATGTTTTGAATAATTTTTTGAATTGGAAACTTTCTTTATTGTTGGTTACATTTCTTTTTCAGGCCACGTTTTCTCGTATCTAGATCTGTTCAGTAACACAGGATGCATCAGAAATAATCCCTATTAATTAAAAATATAATAATAGAGGCACGGTATTGAAAAAAATCGCCAATAAATATCGTTTAGTGTCTTTGTTTTTGTTAATCAAAAATTACTAATTTACGGTACAAGGTTGTATCATCAATGCAAGGATTATTTGAAATAATAGTATGGCACTTTGTATAATTTCAAGGGATGTTTTTAAGTTTCGCATACTAGGATGTAGAGGGCGCCATTAATCGAATGTCAGTACTAAAAATTAACCTCCATCTTTAGGTAACCTAAATCCAAAGATTCAGTGCAAAACGTATAGTATTGTAGGTACAACGAACAATAAAAGTTGACAAATATCTCAACAAGAATGCCTCGCCGAGTTGGTTTTTTTGTTTTCGATAATGAGGCACTACGTCAGTCAACAATTTTTCGTTGATATAGAATTCAAACGTGAACAGATTAGTCTTAGCGGCGATTCAAAAACAGGTGCAGCAAAAATCAGGAAAACGTCGATGTTGTGCGCAAGATCATCAACGAAGATCGACATGTGATATATTGCGAGATTCAGGCATCATTGAGGATTTCAAAGACCTTAATTCAAAAATTTGATAAATTGTGTGTAAAAAATAGTTTCCCGTTGGATACCGCATCTGCTGACCGAAGAACACTAAGCAGCTGGGGTAAATTGATATCAAAAGACTGTAGACCGCTTCAACAACATCGTCAGTGGTGATGATTCTTGGATTTATTCATACGAGTCAGAAAATAAATGCCCGTCGTCTATTTGGGTGTTCCGACGTGGAGAAAAGCCAATAAAAGTCATTCGTTCTTGAAGTACCACCAAAAAGATGGTCGCTGTACAGTCCGGACCTAAGTTCCAACGACTTAACCTTTCCAAAAATCAGGAATGGACTGCGTGGTCAAAGATTCCAGTCATTAGAAGAAGCAGTCGATGCCTTCAAAACGCAAAATTCACTGTACCAGCAAACGAGGAATAACTGCTTCCAGAGTTGGTTCGGGCGCATGCAAAAGTACATTAATCTTCCCTGAGAATACTTTGGAAGAGAAAGTCTTTAAAAGCTATCTACCGTTTTATTCCAGCTCAATTTACAAAACTTAAAAGACAACCCTCGTATTGTGGCAATTTGACAGTTATTACAAAAAGTTTCCGTGTAAGTTATTGAAACGGATTTTGTATAAATTAAAATGAAATATGCAAGAAATAAATATAAATCAGTTTTTTTTTAATTGCTACTAGTAGATAATCTTATTCTAGAGAAACTTTGTTGGCTCAGTGTAGGTTCATAGATACTGCGAGGTCGGTCCCATTTTCCGTTTTTTTTTTTTTAGATATTTTAATCTTAATCTGTTTATTACAAGAAAAATAAGTTAATAACTATGGTATGGTCTAAACTATCAAAATAAGTATATTTGTAATAGATTTAAGGTTACTTTCAAGTATTAATCTTAAATAGGAAACTATAACTAATATGGTGTCTAATAAACAAGTCATACAAGACAATCCTGATGGCAGGCGAATAATAAATTCTTTGGTATAATTTTGTAGTTCATCCAGCTTTTACAGTCCTTGTCCATCTTATTAGGGGCACCTTATAAATTTAAGCTTTTTATATCTCCAACGCGACAATTTATAAATACAAGTATAAAATTCATGAATCGGATTTATAATACCTATCTAAATACGTTCCCTAAATATCTTTTTAAAAAACAATGAGAAGTAAGAAATATTGAGGATGTGTGGCAAAATGGCTCTACAATTAGATATACCATTAACACTTGCATAGACAGTATGCCAAAAAGGAATAAGAGCAATTATAAAAGCTAAAGCAGGCATTACAAAATATTAGTTATATAGCTGTGAGTATGTCTATAAACTGTTCTGAATAAACTTATGCTTGTACAATACGTTTTTCATTATATATTTCAACAAAATCGCTATTTTAGCAAGTGGTCCTAATAAATTGGACAGGGACTGTATATCCCTTCTTGGACTAAAATAAACAAATCATAAGAGAAAGTAGTAATACAATAAAATATTATGCTTTGTTTGCGTGATTAATATAATTTTCTCGCACGGAATGTTTCGATCCTGTTGTCATTTCTATGATACATTTTTCTAGTTTTTACTTTAAGTGACAACACCCGAATTCTTTTAGCTGTACTGCATCATCACCAACAACATCAATGTCAAACCAGTCGGTCTCGGTTCGGGCAGTAAACTCTTAAGTAGTTTAAAGTCTCGTGTTGTCTACCTTGCCAGCTCATTTGGAATAGTGTCTACAGTACAGAGGGCGGCACAAGCGACTCTTCAAGCCGGCTGGAGCATCCTCTTGCCTACAGCTAATGAACGAGCGCAAACCCTAAGTTCTCTACTACCAAATGCAGGTGAACTTTTAAGGAGGCGTTATCTATTGGTGAACTTTATATCTCGTATCTAACACTTGTGTTGTAGGATTGGAGACGGGGATTATAAGCTGCGGCCAAAGATTTATGACCGACCTGTTGGTTTGGAGTCTAATGGCCGATGGAGGTTTGGAGACGGCGCTTTTTGACGCGCTAAGAGCCGAGATCGTTGAACTTGCCGATATTGACGAGACCTTCGACACGCCCACCTCGCATAGCACGATTCCTTTACTGCATTTAGTGAAGCAATTGCTGAGGTGTGCAAGATTTCAATTTTCTTTTGAATTTTTACCCCATACTATTTTTTTGTCTTTTTTAGGAACGGTAGCTCATTGACCCAACTGCGACTCCAAGAGTTGAAATCATCGTGTAAAGTGAACCATTTTAAAGCCACCACCACTCCGAGTTCAAACCTGTTAATGAGATTCCAGCGGCTGCTAATCGGAAAAATCTACACAAAAGATAGTAATTGTCTGCAAGCAGCTGAGTCCTTGTTGAAAAAGTACCTGTACCAGATCAGCTCGCACGTAACGGATACTTTGAATTTAGCACATGAAGTGGCCATGATCAATCCGAAGAATTTCCTTCACGTCGTGCAGATATTAAAAGGAGACATCATTGGCAAGTTTTAATATATTTTCTTTTCTAATTGATTTTACTCTTCATATTTGAAGATACGCATTCGCATTCATCATTATAAATATAAACTTACATTAATATTATATAAGTGTGATTATTTACTTCGTAAAGTTGTTAGAAGAGGAAATTTGCTTCTTTTATCGCTTCAACTAATGCGATTAATTAAATTAGTATTAAATCACCATTGGTATTAGTAATATTTCCTATTGTTTTTTCAATTGCATGAATGATTGAGTATTTGGTCATAACATATTCTGTATTATAGCAAATTTCAAATCGAGAAATTACTCAATTATATTAGAGATAATGGTCAATAAAAATGATTCCTTCAAAAATTGTAAAAAAATAGTAATTCTTGCTTATGGTTAAGATATTTATTGGATACATAGTAATTTCTCAATATCTTTTTTGTTAACAAGTTTTTTGACTACTAGTCATTTGTTCTCACTATTTTTTTATTGAAAAGTATGTAAATTATCTTACGAGGTAAATCAACCGTGGGAATACCTCGTGCGACAATAGTTCTTTGGCCCACATACTTTAGAAGTAATCTTGCACCTGCAACATATTATATTTTGTGTTATACCAAACCCTTTTCATTGCTTCCTTATTAACTACAACTGGATATATGGTTTAGTGTAATTCAAAGGTCTTATAATTCACCTTGGAACGAATAACAGTTATGATATTGAACTACAGAATTGCAGTGTAATGTGCAGTTTGTCATAATTATGTGATATGCCTATAATATCTATAATGTAAAAATAATATATTACTCACCTCTTCGTCCATATAAGGGAATCTATGAAGCATCGCTGCTTTTGAAGTATTCTTACAAACAAAATACACACGCACCATACAATATAATGTAAACTTCACAGTTCAAAAGCACACGAGAAAAATGTACTCAAACTGGAATCTACTGCCTTTTATATCGTTTTCATGTTATAATTACAAAAATGGTCGACAATTAAAATGGAACGGGAACGCGAAGCAAGAGGAGGGCGTAAATATAGTGCAGTTTAGTGCGATACTACTGATCTTAGGAATTGGCTCCTCCAAACAAGGTTTGACCTTGCCCTATTAGAGGATCTCGCATGGAGCCACCTGTCCCAGATGTCATACCCAGAAAGTATAGAAACGAACGGAAAACTATTCTGAAGCATGTAATTTTCTATCTGACCTCAATCCAAAGATTAAATAAACCCTTCCTTATTTAAGAGTTTATCATCAAAGAGTTGCTCGAGAAAATAAAAAAATCGAACCTTCTAAAAAAAAAAAACACGTGATTTGCTATTTTGTTTTCTTGTTTACCGTCTTGTTTCAATCAAAAGAGTTATGGTCCAAAAATCCCGCAGCATTGTACATAATGGTTTACGGTGGGAAAGCAAAAAGAAATATAATAAAATAATAAAAAAGAAAACAGGGAAACCAAAGCGGCACGGTAACTTAACGTGTTAACCCCGCTTAACCTTGAAGGTTTTCGCCTCTAGCTAATGATACCTACTCATTTTTTTTTGTTAAATGTAAACTATTAGTCTGATATTGGTTTACCGACATGGAATAATAAGATGTTGATTGCACCATAGCTGCTGTGGTTTGTGGAAAAACCGAATCTTCGCGTTTTAGTTTTGTGAATATACTGCCGATAGAGAAAATTACTTCAACATGTTAGGAGATTCACTGATGGCTTATTTGGACGCATTTGAATCAAGCCGCAGTGATTCATCCAAGACATGTTAACGGCTTTAAAGTTTATAGTGTGAAGATCGAGGAAAGAAATCAGTTGCACGAACGAACACAGTCAACTCTCCTATAACGCGATTAATTCGTACTTATTACATATTTTTTTATTATTTCTTATTGTCTTTATTACATAAAGACTATAAGAAACTCAGAAGTAAGTAAGTACATATAAATCACCTCTATTTATTTTTATTGAATTTAAGAGTCTTAAGAAAATGAAATGTAAACTAAAAAACTGTTTTCCAACGAAAACAAGCAAAAATTAAATAGTAGAAATGTCTTTCGGACAAAACCCGAAAAACATTTCTACTATGGACGACGGTCGTGAAAGCCTACACTCAAAAATTAAATAATTTGTATCATCAAACAATCATTGTTGCTGCGCAATATGGATTGCCTAACACTTCTTTTAATGGGTCTGGAACGGTGTAGACGGTTTAAGACACTCTAAATCTCTCGGGATTTATCCAGGTGAGGGAAGACTGTGTAAGGCAGTCCTAATGAGCAGGACCAACCTGAGATCACTCACAGCGATCTTAACTGGACACTGCGCACTGAATAAACACATGCATCGCAAACCCTCCTTCATGTAGAAAGTGCGGGAGAGCAAAGGAAACTCCTGTGCACCTTCTTGTCGACTACCCTGCAGTCTGCAGGGAAAGATAGGTTCACCTTGGGGATGCTCAGCTTGACGGACTCAAGTTAGGAAAATTACCGCTCGAGCGGATTATGGACTTTGTTGCTGAAGTACAACCCGGTCGAGTGAACTAAAATCACATGGGTGCACAATAGGCGAGGTACTGGCCGAGTTGCTCTTCGAGGTTAACCCCGCCCATGGTTATACAAAAACAAGAAAAACCTCTTGCTGGCAATCTCCATTTTGGAACGTATTTCCCTTAAAACTCCCAACATTCTTCATTGCTTACAATATTTTGTGGAATGTAGCACACACTTAAAATATAAAGTCTTACAGAAATTTATAATATAAAACATCACGTTGCGCATTTAACCGATATTGTTTATATTAATATGTCTTTTACACACAAAAATACTATACGGTAAAATTTTGATATTGCAAACAATACATTTAATAGTAGCGCCACTGGATTCCAATGTCGGAAATCGGTTAAGAAATCTCGCCATCATCAATCTAATTCGTCATTCATACACATACGCGTATGAATCCCGACTTCGGGTATGTCTGACCGCTTTCGGAATACATCATCACCGCCAATTAGTGCGCAGCCGTTTCTGCAGTCTAATTTAAAATGGATATAAATCTCATGATTTTTATCCTTCGCCAGGGATCACATTTAGGACCACTTCTATTTGTACTCTTCATTAATAACTTACTGACATCCGTATCGTTCCCAGTGTTTGCTTATGCGGATGACCTCAAAGTCTATATATCTATTGCAAACTAGACTGATGTGCTTCACTTACAGTACAATTTGAATATAATTACGCACTGGTGTTATATTTTTTACACAAAGAAAGTCAATTTTGTTGAGTGTACTTACTCACTACATAACTCTAAGTTAATCTTAGTAAATACGCTAAGGTAAAAGATTTGATTTTCGCCTAAGCTTGGCGCCGCATATTAACCTTTGCATTTCCGTCTCGAAAGCTTTCTCGATAATTTACCTCGGCTGAAGCTATTATATTATAGTTTTGTGGTTTGTAAATTTAAATATGGTTAACCTGTTTGATCTTCCCGTTATTTTATAATGTGTCGCGGTGCTGATTTACATTCTAGAAATATTTTTTAAAACTCCATTAATCGCTTATGTTAATTTTTGTTGCTTTTGTTATTTTTTATTATTCGTTTTTAACATTGCAGAATGTATGTATCTAAACTTAAATGGTCCTGTAAATGGTTTCACCATTGAATAATAAATATTGTTATTATTGCTAATATTATTTTTTGCCTCTATTGTCTCACTCACGCAGAAAACAGCAGTCTTGGGTAGTTTAGGGATACATTTTTTAAATCCGTGAAAATTTACCATTGAAATCTCTGGTACTCTATTTTATCCAGTAGTAAGTTTTCATAAGATTTTTGCATGTTGACTTTACGAGTAATGAGAACAGAAGAATTTCTAATTTCATTATAGACATATTTTTCATAGCTCCATTAATCGCTTACATCAATTTTTGTTGTTTTTATTTCTTCCTTATTATTTTTTTTGGTTTAACCTTTGGATAATACATATTATTATTATTATTATTCCTATGACGCAGGACTTGAGGACCACCTTGTATATACGTACAGTTAAAGAAAACGAGGTTATGTATCATCTTATTTTTAATGTGTACGTTAGCGACTACCATAATTAATATACAATATGAAAATTTTTATAATACATAAGATAAAAATAAAGTTATAACGAAAATATAGGAGAAAAGGAAACAACTGTTTAGAAGAAACTTCATCGGATGAGCAAATAATACGATGTGCATATTCCACGTTTCTCTCCCTCTCTCTCTCTCCCTATTTTTCTTTCTTTTGTTTTACATTTTTTAATGTCGTTGTGTATTCCCCTTTTCCTATAATGAAGTCCATTCGAACCAGCAGTTCTTGATAATTTGCGAAATGTGCAGTTATTTTACGGTTAATCCTCTTATGAATTGACAATATACTGTATCTATGGATTGGTCTAACAGCGCTTTTAAGTTTTTCTTTACAGAAAAAAAATTCTATATAAAGAAATGTTATTACACTTACGGAGTAAATAAAAATCGCAATAATGGGGAATTATATATTGCGTATCCTGTCCTGTTATTTAAAAGTAAATTAAGAATAGTGAAATCATTAAATCTCTCCATGGACACATAGTTTTAAATTTCATGTTAACCAAATTCGAAAACTACGCAGAAGTGTTTATTCGAACAATGTCAGGGACGCCTAGAACAATTCATAAAGCGGTCTATCGATGAAATCTGTCAGCATGCACGTTGAACCAATCATCCGTAAGATCATAAACAACGGGAAGAATATTATTCGAACGACTACTGCTACAGGTACCGGCATTACCATCGGCAAGGTGTAGATCAGATTGATGACGACATACCGGAACAATCGATACGGAATAAAGAAGATGCGGAGCGGTAGCGTTATGATGACGTAAGGTATTCTCAAGATGAAGAGCAATGCCCTCGCCGGTAGCAGCAAGAACCTGATCGGTACCATTATCAATCTGAGAGGCAGGATGATCACCCTATAGATGAGGTACACGGGTACCGTAACCATACCTTCGGGCACGTCGTTCAGTCTCGTTATCGTATCGACCGGTCGCAGGATTAGCCTGATCGGGAAGGTGACGATGATGTACGGTAACCAGAGCGCCCATCTGATAGTGTTCCTCATGAAACGTATGAATCTGTATATTGTATCCGATACCATCCTAAGCACTCTTAGCGGAAAGATGAGGATGTTCAGCGGTAAGTAGACGAACGATCTGATCAAGCGCAGAGGGAAGACGATAATGTAGAAGACGATCTTTATCGGTTCATATATTATTCGGACCGGGAACAGCAAGAAACGTATGACGCAGAAGATCGGTGCGATCACAAGATATATCGCGTCCAGTATCGGCTTTACAGGGAACAGGATTATGTCGACGATGACGTAAAGCGGGAACGGCAGCCATCGGGGCGGTTGGTTGTCCTCTGCGATAATAGAAAGATTACACGATTAGGCATTAGTAAGGTCGTCTATTGTATCGTTTTACCGTTTAGCCTGGGCGGTTCACAGGCGTCCACGTTGGCATACTAGAAAAGAAGATTCCTATTAGCGAGTTTTAATACATGGATAGCGGATAGTACGGCAAACCGTAATGGATAGAGGAATAAGTGAGGAAGGAAGTGCATTTTGTTTTCGTTGGATTTGATCTGAAGGCTTTCTTCACAACGAACACAAGGATAATGTGGTTGTATAATTCACAGGTATTGTAGTGGACTCCATAACACACACAAATTAATTATTTATTCGGAGCGCAGCGTTTGACGAGAACGTAGACTCTCATTATTAACCGAGTTACTGACCGAGTTGCAAAAATATATACCGCATGCAATATTTTCGACGCATGCACTAAAAGTTTTTAAATTACCAACTCTACAACTTATTGGCTGGTCCTAGGTATATTGTATCTCGTCAAAAATGAGAAAACGAAAACAATCCGTACCTTTCAGCAAGGCATATGCAGTAATAAATCTACCAAATTCGAAGTTGCAGTTGAGGATGGTTCTCTGTTCAGCAAGATTTTGTTCTTTTTCATAAATATCGTTTCGTGCGCGTCCAATTCTTCTGAAGAATTTATACTTTAATGCCTGGTTCCATAACGTTACAGATACGATAAACTGCAAAAATCGTGTCTGAAAGACCAAACAAATGGTTGTGTACCTTCCGACCATAACAGTTCGTTGATCTTGTAGAGGAACTGTTGCTACATGACCTGCTTTCGAGATAAATGTCGGGAGAATCGTTTTGGAGACACTTCGGGAACGGATGACTTTTGTCGCCTTTATTTCAGCTTGGAGCACTCAAACAGTCGACTGGAATTTATTTTCTAGCTCGTATGAGTAAATCCATGATTCATCACCACTGACGAGAGTGTACACGTTTTTAGAGTTTCTGGAGTTGAAGCGGTCTAGAGTTTTTTTACACCAATTCGCCCTAACAGCTTTTTGTCCTTTGAAATCCCCAATGATGCGTGAATTTCGCGATATGTTACATGTCGATTTTCGTTGATGGTCTTGCGTACAACACCGACGTTTTCCTAATCGACCGCCGTTTTTTGGTGGACCTGTTCTTGGATCGTCGCTAAGACTAATCGGTCCACGTTTGAATTGGCTAGACCAACGAGAAATTGTTGACTAATGTGCTTCATTTCCAAAAAACAGAAACCAACTTAGCGGGGCATTCTTGTTGAGTCAACTGTCTTCGGTAATTATAAAAAAATTATTGCGCGAAAACGTTCTCGATTTAGTTCAATTTTGGTTTTAAATTAACTAAATATGGAGATTAATTTTTAGTACTAACATTTGATTGGTGGCGCCATCTATATCCGAATATGCAAAAGTTAAAAGGCATCCCTCATAAAAATAAACAAATTGGATATGATGAAAAGGTTTGGAATTTACCAAATTGCATGTCATGTTTGCAATAAAGTTTTCATTGAATAAACAAAAAAAGCGTATCGAAACGAGGTTTAAGGAACATATTAAACATTAATCTTTTGATAAATCGGAACTATCTAGTATAGCAGGGCATATGATAGAATCCGAACATATTATTGAATTAAAAAAAACCTTAAGCTATTTAAAAATATAAATTTTCGCAGAGAATTGGACGCAGACGAAACGATAGTCGTCAAAGGGAAGAAAAACTTGCTTAACAGAGAACTATTCCCAATTGCATACTCGAGTTTGATAGATTTACTGCCATAATACATAAGTCCTGCTAAAAGATACAGATTCTTTCCATTTTCTGTTTTCCGAAATGGTATATCTGAAACCGCCTAAATTGTAAAAAGTTGATAATTTAAGAATTTTTAGAGATATGTGCCGATATATGTTTACGATTCAGTCGGTAACTCGACAATGGCAGTCCATGTGTTCTTGAAACGCTTCGTTCTGAATAAATTATTAATTTGTATGTGGCGTGGAGTTTACTGCGATACCTGTGAAAGAAAAAGCCATTTGTATTTAACACAGAAAGCTGAAGGCCCTCTAGATAATTCTAAAATATTAAAATTTCTCATTTCACTTACATATCCCATTTTATAATAAATAGGTGTTCATATTAATGTGTAGGAAACTAAAAGAAGGGATTAATCTCACAGCATCTCAAAATTTATTCAAATAATGGTTATCGGTATCGTACTCTGCACATCCTCAGAT
The DNA here is from genome assembly GCA_023509865.1 of Trypoxylus dichotomus. Taxonomy (NCBI): domain Eukaryota; kingdom Metazoa; phylum Arthropoda; class Insecta; order Coleoptera; family Scarabaeidae; genus Trypoxylus; species Trypoxylus dichotomus. Next base: position 30,994,116 of record CM042081.1, read on the forward strand.
CAAGACTAAAGTAGCAAGTGATAGCGAAATAATTAAAGGAATAGTAAAAAAAATGAAAATTCGTACACTTACCACCCCAGATAAGAACTATAAAATCAAACATTTGTATACAGTACTTATAACTAGCATCATGACAGCAAAATTGAATCAAAAAACAATACGTTAAAATTGCAAAATGGACGAAACAAGACAATGAAACAGCTAACTTGTCAAAAGGACAATATCATAGTTTATTTGTACGCAAAATAATTACGGTTAATAGTACCCTCCGTGTTTGCTATGGTAAACAGCAAGAATTCTCAAGCGGTCACCATTTACTGTACTAGGAAGGATTATCAAATTTTATGAAATAGAAAACCAAGCAGGTCAATAAATCGAAGAAGTTGAAAGGAAAATCAAAATGAACAATTTCTCGTATTGGACTAAAAAATATTGCAGATAATTTCTTTACAATTTCGGTTGTAATACGAATTGTATTAGTTAAAAAAATATGTTTTACTTCGACCTTCCAATTTTATTCTGAACTCCAACGTTTTAGTTTGAGAAACGTAGTTCGATGTATCTAAAAAAAAAGATAAAATGTTTGTTATTTATTTTGTTTTAAACGTTTCGTGGGTGTGGTGCCCAACTTTTTTATGCTCTAAATACAACGATCCAAGTTTCCTAAACAAAAAACGCAAAGTTAAAGTAAAGCTCAGTGACACGGTGGAATCCGAAAACCGTTACGACAATAACTTCTGACGGGTTTAGCATTTTGAACTTTTTCAAACAAATTTTAAATCAGCCTATCAAACATCGACCATTTAACCGAATATCCATCTTTGATAATAAGAAAGTTACCCGTGCAATCTTATTCGATCCGTGACAGCTGTATACGTTTATTCCTCCTATGTACACTACCGCCCATGTATACGGGGACAACTATAAAAGATTTGTAGCGCAGTTTACACAAACAAAATTTAATATAGTACGCTTTAAAACTAGTTTGCATTTTAGGATAGCTGGAAGTATATAAATCTCTACTGTAATCAGATTCACATAAATACTAGGAAAGAATTGTTTGTAATGGAAGACGAAACGGTTCCAAGAAATAAATTATAAAAATTCCCGAAAATGTGTGCATCGGTTTAAAATTTGTTATCGCGCGTGTAAGATCGTAGTTAAAAATTTCGAAACAAGCAATATCAATTGAAAAACGTTCAGCCGCTATAACATTACGTGGTAAAAGGTATTCAGTAGCACAAATCGTTAAAAAAGTAAAGGTATCAACAAAGAACGGAGTATTTATGGCTCTTAAGCGAATGCAGGTTCACAATAGAAAGCAGTCAGGGCGAAAGAGAGCAATGACAGCCGCTGAGCATCTGTTTATTATAGTATCTTCGAAACGAAGTAGGTTTCTCGCCGCCCAAGAGATTACTTAACAATTAAATATTTCAACAAGAACACCAACATTCCACGCAATAGTTAAGCGGAAACCTCACAGCAAGGTTAAAAGGAAGAATATCTAGGGAAAGACCATTGCTGAAACAACAAAATAAAAAAGAGTCTAGAATAACCATTCAACAAAATATTTATGTAATGATATAGCGGATTATGGACAGATAAATCCATATTTCAAACCTTTGGTTCAAAACGTCGATCATTTGTAAGGCTGGAAATAGAGTGAATGACCAATGTGTGGTTCCTACTGTAAAATATGGTGGAAGTAGTGTAATGGTTTAGAGTTGTTTTGGTGGTGCAGCTGTAGGCAATTTGATAAAAATGGCGAATGATTAAGCGGCCAAAACTTTTATCTTCCAAGAAGATCCCAAACATCCATCTCGTCATTTCGTAATATTTTTTTTTTTTAGTTGTTAAACACTCTTTTCGCGACGTCAAATATCTATTAATAAATATTACAGCAAACCAACTCTATACTTCAATTCAAATCAAAGAAAATATCAATTTTATAGTCGTCCCCACATATATAGACGGCAGTGTACGTACCCAGATCGATCGGTGTGAAAAGAGCAGGCAGTTTCTCCGATGATACCCGAACCTCCATAGGCGGACGTAGAAAGCAGAATATATAATTAAATTATAAAAAATTATTATCCACGAAAGTTCAGTACCTGCCATATTAAGATTCGGCACATGCAATGCTTGTTACTATACACTCATACCAGCGAAATACAATTGAGTTTCGAAGGGTCCTCGGGCTGCGTTACCTACAACCCCTAGACAAAAAATTCATATTCGCGGAAGTTCAGGAGCTAACATATACAGATTCGGTATGTGGAATATCTATACATACACATACGAAACTATTCGAGGGTAGTTATATATGTAATCAACTTGCAAAGGGTCCACGGGATGTTTTACCTACAACCCCCTCACATAAAAATTCATATTCGCGGAAGTTCAGGAGCTATCGTATACAGACTCGGTATGTAGAATACCTATACACACACAAAACTACAATCGTAGTATAATCGACTTGCAAAGGGTTCACGGTGTGTTTTACCTACAACACCCTCACATAAAAATTCATTTTTGCGGAAGTTCAGGAGCTATCGTATACAGACTCGGTTTTGCAAATCGATTATATTTCGAGGGTAGTTTCGTATGTGTATAGGTATTCCACATGCTGAATCTGTATATGATAGCTCCTCAACTTCTGCGAATATGAATTTTTATGTGAGGGGGTTGTAGGTAATACACCCCATGAACCCTTTGCAAGTCGATTATATTTCGAGGGTAGTTTCGTATGTATATAGGTATTCCACATACCGAATCTGTATATGATAGCTCCTGAACTTCCGCGAATATGAATTTTTTGTCTAGGGGTTGTAGGTAACGCACCCCAAGGACCCTTCGAAAGTCAATTGTATTTTGCTGGTATGAGTGTGTAGCAACGAGCATTGTATGTGCTGAATCTGTGGTAGCTACCGAACTTTCGTGGATAATGATTTTTCATAATTTAATTATATATTCTGCCTTCTACGTCCGCCTTTGGGTGTTCGGGTATCATCACAGAAACTGGCTGCTCTTTTCACACCGGTCCCAGATCGTAGTTCCCACTACTATATTATTAGCATGTACAAGACAATTTAAAATACTGCGATAATGAAAAGACAATATTTAACTAAATATTAACTAATCAGAAGTTGTGGAATTTCGATATTCCGATACTTCGGCAATGTATTCTGTCGCCATCAGCGTAGTCCTGACAGTTTGACAGAAAGTATTCACTTAAAACTTGCATTTAAGCTACAATTTCTCTCGCAGAAGATATCTCTGTCGGACTATGAGTTTCGAAAAATTTCCCACACCAAGCAAGTGCACTAAGAAAAGATAAAGAAAACATTTAATAATAATAAAATGTTGCTTTCATAAAGCTTCAATTGTAATAAAAAGATTTTTGTGATTATAGGTTTTATAATTGGTATGAAAACGCCATTGAATACGTCAGAATTTCTTGAGCAACAAAACATTCGCTCAATAAACAATACGTGGGTCCAAAGTATAGTTGCGAATGGAAACTAAGCGATTTTGAATTGGTAGAAAAATAAATAAATAAATAAATTCTGTGTTGATGAATGTCGACATTTACCGAAAATTAAAGCAAGTTCATACAGTGACAATTGATTACGCAATAAGTAGTAATAAAAAGGTACGCAACAATTTTTTTTTGTGACAAGGCAATCGAACTTTGAACGAAGACAAAGGTTTTCGACATTTTCAGGAATTGCACCATAACGCTTGAATATAATTTTGACGTGCCCAACGGAAATGTCGTAAAGATTTCAATTGGGAGTTAATTTTTGGAATGAAATAAGCTCTCTGTGAGATTTCTAAGGCTTCCATGATTTTGCGATTAGTCAAACAAAGGCATGGAATCGATTTAAATGAGCAGAAAAGAAAAGTGGTTATTTTTATTACCTCGTTTTGAGTTGAATTTTCAGATCAGCATCAAATATACGTTTCCAAACATAACCGCGTTTCTTTTCTCGACTATTTCGAAGAATCTGATTGGTTCGACTTACCTGGCATACCACAATAACAGCCAGTAGTAGAAAATACAACTTCATATCGCAGTAATGAACTCTAACGTTCTGTTTGCCTCACCGAGACGAATTACGTTTTTAAATATCCGATTCTAATTGACCGCAGGGGCGTCTCAATGTGATACAGTAAAAAAATTTTAATTGCACCTCTTTATTGTTAACAACAATTGACATATTGATTCACGAATTGAATGGATTGGAATCGTACGCCTTCTCAGATCGGTTGTCATTTTTTACGGCGCGATTGTTTCTCCGACGAGCTGCCTCTATTGTTGGATAATTACTTCTTTTGTTTCACTGGTCGTTTTTATGCACGTTTGGTTTAATGTTAAATTCCTATAGGTACTTCTAGAATAACAAAAATAATGCTGTCTGTTTGGTTTGGTGTTGTTTAAACACTCTGTATACACCATCGATAATTTAAATTTTTTTGCAATGGAATGACGTATAGTGATTTCAATAGAAAATATCGAAAGATTTATGTTAATAAAAGCTAGATGATCTAGTTAACATTGAGTATTTCTTGTACTCCTCAAGGTCCAACAAAATTACCTTCTTTTGTTCCTTCTTTCGTTCTTTCTCGATAGTATTCAGAACCGTCATCGTCGCAATACAATTCCTTAATAACATTTTTCGAACCCCAAGTTTTACGTGTACAGGTGATATTATGATTTTTTTTCCATTAAAGGTTGATGTACATGGTGTTTTCTATTATAATATCCTTCCCTTCGCTTAATATAATGGTTTCTCGATTGCCCTAAGAACATAAAAAGCAACAGCATTTACATGCCCATAGTAAGTGAAATAACTTAAAAATGCTCACAAATATACCAGGAATTCGTACTTCGTACTTCTCTAACAAAATCTTTAGTTTTTCATAAGTTAAGCACACCATTTTTGCAGCAACTCCCAACCTGCAATTTTCTACGTAATCAGGACTATTATATCTGCTGTTTAATTGTTTCTTATACCTATATTACCTATATTTGTTAACCTCCTCATGGCATCAGATAAAAGGTTTGGATTAAACTAATCTTTTTTTTTGAGTTAGTATTGTTACGTTCTCCTGGTTTGAAGAACAACGCCGCTGTAGCCTGCTCGTAATTTCCTAAATTACTTGACCAATACTTACTTGTAGAGTATGTTCGCTTATTTACTAGAGGAAAGGTTGTGCAGTGAAACTCAATGCGCATGCGCAAAAAAATATATTTAAAAATGAAATGGTTACACGGTTTCCACTCTTGCCTATGTACATGTACGATGTACGTGAGATATATATATTTGCAATAATTGCAGTTATTCGAGCTCTCTTATACATGTAATGTACATTAGCATTTGTATATGTATTTTCATTGGTAGCAACATAAAGTAATGCCTCAGCATGTACGTTGCAAAGCCATGTCTTAATTCTGTTTAAAAGGTTAAACTCTTATATGCTTCCGCTGAAGCTTTGTTAGAGGCATGTACTAATGCCTCTATCTGTTTGCATGCACCACTACCTTTTATGGGGAACCAACCCTATTTATTTCTTAAATTTATAAGCGCACCTCGGTGCTATGCTTATTTATATGTCCCTTTCCGGGAGCCTAATATACTTTCCTTGTTTTAAATTTGCCTAAGGGACTTGGCCCTGTATTATTGGCATGTATTTGTACTTGACCAAATACGTTTGTTATATTCACATTTATAGGAACCCACCCTATCTCTTAGAGCTTGAACGCCTGGTCGAGGGCGACAGCAGCGATAATAGCCGATCTCAATACAAAAGTAATGTCACAGCTACCCAGGCGTTCTCGTTTGAAATATTACGCTATGTGCAATCTTTAGGTCTCTACTACTGCGCCCCAAAGAAGGGAGAAATCCAGTAACCAGCAAATGTGCGAACTGCGCACCGACAAGTAAAACGGAGCGATGATGCCGACATTACATAAGAAAACTGGCCCGTGACACTCGTCCGCTACGACGAGCAACTAAACGAAAAATTTCTAAGTCCCGATACGACAAGGACCGAACAAACGTACAAAAGACAACGGGCGCTGCGGCCGCAACGACCGTCAGCAAGAAAGCAGGTGATCGTACTTGTAGAGGAGGTCTATACATGCGCGCCGACAATCTCACCAAAATAATTTCCGACACAAACTTAACTGAAGACTAAAAATATGTATAGACGACAATGGACACAGTAGCCTCGACGTACGATGATAGAAAATCGAAAATTTATACTTATTAAAAAATCTATACATGTGGTCCGACGACGTTACCAAATGACTCCCGCCAGAAATAAATGTATAGACAACGTCCTCGACGATTCCCGCCAAAACTAGAAAAACTTAGAAATCTCTAATAATAATTACGATGACGTTACTGTACACGTTACGACGAGGCACGAAAGGTGACCGAGAGTGCACGATCGCTAATACCTCGACTGTCGCGCGGGAGACGACTGCCTATGCTTGTGTACCTTAAATTTCAAGAAAACTCCCATTACATATCCGACGACGTTGCAGTGAATGATTTCTAATTAGGCAGTTTTAGCTAGCGTAATGCGAATGGCTGACTTGCATACATATACAATGCGTAATGTACATACATATTAAAATAAAATTGGATATAAGAGAGCAAAATAAATAAATATAAGAATGAAAATAAATAAATATAAAAATGAAAATAAAATAATATTCTAAATGAAAATAATAATGCAAAGAAGATAAAATACATAGTAGTAAAAAAATATATAACATATAAAAAACAATGTTAAGTCCTTAACAAGTATTAGATACCATTTTCTATTCCCAAATCTTCCTTGATTGAAAACACTCCATGCCATATTCTCGTCATTTCATCCAAAATATTTTTTTTTGGCTTTCCCTCATTTTCCCATTCCTAAAGATTCGTCTCTATATTTTAATTGAAAATCCAAATTTTATTCAAATAATTTCATTCTTAAGAATTAGCACGTACCACATTTTTTCGCATCAAAACTGGAGTATTCCGGCTACAGATGTCAAACGGCTGAAATTAGTTTGAGAGTATATTTGATGATCTACAAAGAGAATAAAGAGGTTTACGAACGTCTTACATTTTCGGTCATTCTTTTTTTTTACTACCAAACACAACACGCTGTTTGAATGTTCCAAAATTAACCAGCAAACAGTCAAAATCAAGTATAATTTTGAAAGAGAAACTTCTGCCCTGTATGTTGTAAAGGTTGAGAAAAGTTAGGTATGGTAAACCTACGTCTTGTATTTTGAAAACGCTCCGTATTATGAAACGTAAAGTATCAATCACAAACTGCCGTTTAATTGTTAGAAAGTAGAGTATTACAATTAGTTGGACTATGGTGAACTTCAAAGAGTGACATTATAAGAGGACAAATATTCAAATCCAATAAAATAATGTAATCAGTAATCCTTTTTTTTGTTAAATATTTTTAACCACCTATATTCATATAATATACATATCCATAATAATTATATGATTCTATGCATAGCTGAGTAAGGTTTAATTTTACTGAGTCCTCCATTTGGTTCCCACAAAATTAACTAATACCCGATAGTACCAGAAGATTCCTACTTTATTCTACTTTTGTTATTGCTTATACACTGTTGCTCATAAGTTTAAGGTCACCTTAGCCAAGTTTTAGAAGCCTACTGTCAATAGTTCGCACAAATCTGTTGCATAGATAAGTTTTTACGATCGTTTATAGTATCTAGTTGGGTTTGTATCAATACGGATGATGCTTCGGAGATTCGGTCGGTTTTCTGTGAGTAAAGTAGTAAATACGATAAGAGTTGGAGAAGGAAACTGGAGGACTTGGGACTGCAAAAATAACAGTAAATTTTAGAATTGCAATTTCTAATGTATTTTTACTGTTTAATTATATTTGAATGCAAATTTCCCAAGGTGGCCTTAAATCTCTGGCCGGTAATGAATATTTTCTTTCGGACACACAATTCTTTTCAAAAATTAAACACTTTTTCGTCTTGAACATCTACAATTTATTTTTTAACGTTTTAAACAATATTCTTTATATATTACGTATTTGAGTATACAGGATGTTTGAAAAGAGACGTCGCGTATTTTACCCTACTACACCGTTCATTAAAAAAAAAAAACAAAAGATCCTAATCGACGTAAGTCTATAAATCTACTGTTTGAAAGATAGGGTTGCCGAATTGATTTTGTGTGTATAGAGGACAGTTGTATGTAATTACTTTTTTTACAATATTACACTATTCCTTTGCATATAAAGTCGTAGCTTCCCTTATTTATATTTCATATGCTAAACCCGTTGTATCCAAGCTGCTGAATTTTAGAACATCAATACCAAGAACCCGTTATTTCTGTATAGTAAAAGCACTTTTAACTGTGATTTTAAAGAAAGAGACCATTGCCGAAAGCTACACCAAAGAAATCATCGGATGGAATATGCTATAGGAATTCTCCTATCCTCATAGATACGCCCGTTAAAAATTAGCTGGTAGTGTTAAACGCAGAAAAGTAGGTAGATGTAGTTAAAACATTTCTTTACATACTTCAAGAGTACCGTTTACTTGTTATATATGGCAGATAACAACATATTTTTTTGTTTCGCTGCGTACTTTCCTGTTTTCAGTTATGTCTAATCTCGGCAAAGAGGGACATGTTTCAGAGTCGTGCGAAGAACAACGTGGAGGAGTGAAACGCGCGGCACAGAGAATCGAGTGCCCGTATCAAAGCACGTTTATTCAATATTATTCGACTGGTCGTTGTGAGTGCTTGTCAGTAGATACATACTTAGAAAATGTCGCATTTAGGTCTGTTTCGGAAACATACTTATTTTTTATTACATCCTCACATGCCTTTATTGAAATATAATTGCAATTCCTGAAATTTGTCGGTGTCCTTATTTTCTTAGTACTCCGTCAATTTTCACAATATTGTCCCCTACACTATCACCAGCAACATAGCCCTATATAATCACTGACTCACCTCCATGCTTCACGGCAGCGACAATACACTGTTTTTGGTACGTTCACCCACAGAACCCTGGAAAATGAATCGAACAGCGGTTTCGCTTGGAACGAATAACGCACGCCTAGCGATATACCCCCCTCACCTCGCAGCAACACGGAATGAGGGCCTCGTTGAATCGATTCAAATTGAACAGATCGATGTGAAGATAGGATTTTGTAGTAGTAGTTAAACAAGGGTGGAGAATACCGTTAGACAGAGCTAGCATACTGACATACAATCACCTGCAGAATAGCATCCGTATCTCTCGACTTTGTTAACTTGTAGGAACCTTATTTCATCCGCCTCTTACTCACAATTACGGCAAAATTACGAAAATGCGCTGAAGGTATAACTGTCTCGAAAACTATAAATATTGTGATCTACAGGTTGGCTAGGGCGTATAGAGAAATACCTAACGGTATGTTTACTAAATCTTGCAGAAAACTCTGGGCAAAAAAAAACAAAAAAACTGTAACACAAACCTACTCATTGATTTATAAAAACGTCCTGATTGTTTGAACGGAAGATGTGAACGAATGGCTTACTGATGACGAAAGTCTCGATAAGTTTTTGAGTGAGGATGATATACGAGGGGAGGTCCAGAAGTTCGTGGAAAGGGTTTTAAATAAAATAAAACAATAAATCTATTTTTTCCTTTTCAATATAATCACCCTTAAGCACAATACATTTATTAGATCTATGAATTAATTTTTCTAAACCATCATAAAAATATTTTTTATCTTTCGCCTCAAAATGGGCCAAGATTGTCTCCTTTACCTCATTGTCGTCGGAAAACTTTCTTCCACGTAAGTCTTTTTTTAAATTGGGGAACAAATAAAAATCACTGGGTGCGAGGTCTGGACTGTAGGGTAGATGGACTATTGATTGAAAGCCATGCTTGTGCAGAGCAGCCATTGCAACTTTGCTCTTGTTTACCGGCGCATTGTCTTGCAACAGCAACACACCCTTGGTCCATTTTCCTCGGCGTTTTTCCTTGATGGCCTCCTTTAATTTTTCTAATATCGCTGCGTAATATTCTCCGGTTATGCTCCTACATTTTTCTTTATAATCAATCAATAATATCTCCTCACAATCCCAAAAAACAGTAGCCATCAACTTTGCAGCCGATTCTGACACTTTGAATTTCTTTGGCGGTGGTGTCCCCTTTTTATGCCATTGCATGGACTCCTCTTTGGACTCAGGCTCAAAGTGATGAACCCATGTTTCATCTCCGGTAACAATCCGCTCCAAAATCTGTGCAGGTTTCTCTCCACACAGCTCCAAAAATTGTTTGAACACACAGACGCGCTGCTGTTTCTGCAGCGGCGTGAGCATTCTCGGTACCCATCTTGCACTGACTTTTGTCATACCCTGGTGGTCATGTAGGATACGCAAAATGGTGGTATCTGATACTCCAACTAATGCAGATAATTGTTTTTTCTTCAAACGGGCATATTGCAGTAGAAATTTTTGCACTTTTTCGACGATGTCTAATGTGGTGGCCTCAACTGGCCATCCTGAGCGGGGGTCGTCTTCAATCGACTCCCGACCATGTTTAAAAAGACCATGCCACTTATAAATCGCTGATTTACTAGGGCACTGTTCCCCATAAACGGTTTCCATTTCATTCAATATGGTTTGAGCGTTCTTTCCTTGCTTTGTAAGGAACTTTATACAGCACGGTGTTCAATTTCCTCCATAGTTTTAGTTTTCTTCCGGATTGACTTGTTTAGCAGGCAACTATTCGTGAACGACTGACGCTATAGGGCTGCAATTAACTTATATACTAATGATGAGTCGCTAATCAGAATGACACCTAGCGAGCGCCCGTATGCCCACTCCATCCCCTCCATTCCATGAACTTCTTGACCTCCCCTCGTAATGCAAGCCATTATTGGTGAAGATCAGGATCAAGTAGCAAGTAATATCCTACATTGAACAGCAAGGAAAGTTCACTCCAGGTGACATAATGCTTGTGAAGTCATAACATGATTTCGCTCTCGAAAGAGCAACGCACGCAAAGAAACAAAAGAAAATCGACAGTTATTTTTAGGGCTTGTCTTTTATATGTACGTACATATATATGTATGTCTTGTTATGCTCCCGGGTTTTGTCCCGCATTCGGCGTTGGTTCTTAGAAAATCAGTGTACGTCTTGACGTTTCGATGTAATCGCATACATCTTCTGGAGGTCGTGATTTCAACTGCATTGCATGCACTGCATGCTTCGTGGAATTATATTGAAAAATAAATCACATTTCACGTCAAAAAATTCTTTCACCGTTAGTCTGAGAATTTTTACTAGTAAGTTTTAATTGGTCAAATCGTTATTCTGCCTGAATCCTGGTTCCGAAGCGGCCAGTTAAGAGGGAATCCGCTATATACCTTTTTAAATTGTTTGTATGCGTTTGAAATTTAATTTAGTAATTCTATAGACATGTAATTACCAGGAATCCGCATCATGTATCCACATCAAGGATGTATATACGGCAACCCTCTACGACTTTGTCTTTCTAGTTTTCCTTCTGCTTGCAGTTTGTATTTAATTGAGGAATCTTATTTCAAATTTTGCGCTTCCAAATTTATCTGGACTAATCACAACAATAACACATATCGTAAAGGAAATAACTTCATATTTCATATCACATCTGCTTTATTTTTTGCGTACTAGCTAACTCGACTCGTCAACTTTCCTACGCTTTCCTGGAAACATCGGTTTTGTATTCTATTGGTCTTCACTTTGGTGCAATAAAAAGACCCTACTTAATAGCCATAGCAAATGGCGTAACTTTTACATGTCAATTGTTTCCGTTTAACATCCGACTATAAAGATAGGCGGATGGTAAATTTGCATAGTTGCTTAATACGTTTTTGAACGCTATGACGGTGTAGCAATTGAAATTGTTCTAGAACGAATGTTCATTTAAAGTATCGTACTACATTTAAGATTGTGTAACTTGATATTCGAAGTTAAGTATTGACCTATCATAACTGGGAAGCTGTGTTATTTTTCGTAGAGTTTTAGAGGCACTAGAAGTTGTTAAGCTATATCAAAATGAAAGATCAATAATGCAAGGTCGTATGGTTACTTGCACAAGAAATAGGCGCCCACTGAACGAGTAGGTTAGTCGTATCGTTTGACCGCGTTACCCGTTGACTCTAGCTACTATTTCAATGCGTTATTACGATATGAGTAATTACATCAAACAATAAACAAATAATTTATAAAATACAACGTAATAAATGAAGAATAGAATATTAAAATAATAACAATGTACTACGATAAAGCGCAAAAAGAGTAAAATCTATAACAAATAAAAAAATATATATCTCTTACTAAGGTTAAATTGTGTCCTACACTTAACGACGTCGGAATGCTAACAAAGGTTATCATAGTTTGTTAAGTTTTTTTGTCGTCTTTTTGAATTAAAATATTTTTTACAATAACACCATAGTCGCGGCCTTCTAGACAATTAAGGAACGTGCTTTATATTTCATTTCATATATATATATATATATATATATATATATATATATGAAATGAAATATAAAGCACGTTATATATATATATGCATATGTATATATATAGAAAGCCGTTGATAATATGATAATACACAAAGTGAGCGCAAACTTGTAATAACTGAAATATAATAACTATATTTTTTTTGTACTTTGTCTGTATTTCTGAAAATGATTTTATCAAAAAAAAGTTCATCATTCGTTCAAAATTGTGATGTGTACTTTTACATAATCTTCTACAGGAACATAGATTAAGAAAGAAGGAAATTTTGTTGTGTTCATGGGATAAACGTTCTGTGATAAAGTTATGGTACAAAAGCAGGAAAGATGAAACACTGAAGCCCAAATCTTACTCAAACACGAAAGAAAATGGTGGCAGAATCTACAGACTCCACCACTATTCGTAGCTCCTAATTTGACAATAAATTCTAACATTCCCTAATTTTTTTTTTTACTTAGCTTATTTGAATTTGACTAAAAAAGTCATAATTCACCAACTTATATTATTCTTCATTGATTATTAAAAGATTTGTCCTTTTGATCATAGATATCTTGCTACCCGAACTCGTAGTATCCCTGATCCTCCTCCAGCAAGAAATCGAACAGTTCCTCGTGACCATGGATTGGCTGCAAGTCTTCGATCCGCTATTAGAATCTCTAGATAAGTTCTGCAAGCTTTTCCCTGATATCGAAGCTCTTGATGCCGATGACATCGCTTGGCCTGGCGTCTTAACCTGCAGATCGAGTTTTGCTTCGCATAAAAATTATGAAGACCTTCCATTGATCAGAAAAGCTGATTTGGAGAACCATAATCTGGATGGTGGGTTGTGGGTGGTTATTAATAACAAGGTCTATGACGTGCAAGATTTTAGGTAATTGGTATATGCCTTGCGTTTTCAATAATTTCATTTCTGTGTATTTTGGTAGATGCGAGAATACGAATTTGATGGAACTCTTGCAAAAGTACGCCGGAAAAGACGCCAGTCACGTCTTCAACAACACTCCTCACAGCTTATCCTCGCTGCAAATGATGGATAATTACGTGGTTGGCAATTACTGCCAACCCGAACCTGAGCTACCTCAAGCTTCTTTAGATTGTTTAGGCGTCTGCTCTATGCTAATAGATACCGAACGGCATCTAGGATATCTTTTGGGTTTGCACGCCCATTATATGTGTCAAAGTTTGCCCCTACAACCACCAGAGATCGCCTGCAAGAACAACATGAACGCACCGTTCTTGTTTGGAGGCTTGCAGGTATTTATTTTTCGAATTGCTGAAGTGAAATTCGAATAATTTCGTTTTTTTTTTTTTTTTTGGAAACTAGATGGTTCAGCCTCCTAATCCTTTCGAGGAAGAGAAAGGCGAACCAAGGAGTACAAATTCGACTGCTGGAAACACCCCTACCGAACCAAGGATTAACATTTGCCAGAGGTCTTTGAGGAGCTCCCAAATGCCTATCAATAGGATCAATTCCTTCATCACTACACTGGCCGAAAGCCGATTATCTGTAAGTTCATTTTGTTTTGCTTTTTTCTGAGTTATTAGATTCCACCGTGAAAAATAAAAAAGAACGATACAAACTTAATGCGCTGATTCTAATGTTTGTATGAAAAATACCTATCTTTTTTATTTTTGTTTGTTTTAAAAATAACGCAAATCAATAACTGATATAATAATAATTTTCAAGTAAAAACTCTATCCCTTCCCCATTTCCCCAATCAGTGTTAAAAAATACTTTGATCAATAAACATTTTAAAATATCGCCGGATTAGAATCAAATCTCTATTTTTGCTTTTATTTACTTGGACCATATACGTTCCCTTAGGATGCTTACGTCATCTCGTTTCTGGCCGTCGTCGAACAACACTCAAAACAGAACAACTTCCTCAGTCCGGTGGACTTTTCCTTTGAACATCCCATAGAAGAGATCGGTAGGATTTTGTTTGCCGTACTGTTAAAGCATTTAGGACTCGGATATGTTTTACTACCCATATTAGATGCATGTAAGTAGAACATCATTTCGAGGTTCAAATATTTCCCCTAGATCTAGACGTCATCCGCATTTATAGAATGGTGTGTAGTTAGCCTTATCGATAGCAGAAAGTTTAATTTTTCAAGTGTCTCTTGACGTTCTTGTAGATGGAGATCTGTACGGGATGTGTTTGTAATACCTCCGGCTATATGAAATCATTAATGATACGGAATAACGTCCACAAATCAATTTAAAATTTAGAAATTGTTACATTGATACAAATCTAGAATTTCCGTTCCATATCTTAAATACATCCTGTATATCCACATACACGCCGTTTCAAACTTGTGGTGTACTGTGAATTTGGAATACCCCGCATTTAATTTATTCAAATATCACATTCAAATTTATAGTTATAAATCAGCCCAATATTAAGCTGCCCAAAGCGCTAGCTGAAATGGTGAAGCTAGTACACCAGGCTAAATGGAACCTGATCAAAACCCGTCAAGAGCTCAACAGGAGTTACAAAGAAATTTGTATCCCCGTCCTTGAGAAATGCCGTTTTCTTTTATATGACGTCAAACCTGCAATTAGCGTCGAAATGGAAGCGTATAAAAATGTCAATGTCCTTTATAAAGAACCCAGGGTAAAGACTCTGGTCAAGAAAGTGATAAAAGATCTGAAATGCGGAAGGCACACCTCCGACATCCAAAAACCCGAGGACATCGTGAACGCCACCATTCAATCGCAGAGCGTCGAGAAGCATAAATCCAACGAGGACATCACGAAAATGAAGAAATGCGGCTCGGACGGTAAAATATCCGAATCGAAAAGCGAGACGGACGATGTTAATAACGAAATCAAGAACGCCAGCGAGAAACCTCCACCGTCGAGCGAAAGGGTCATGTCGGATTCTCTAAATTCAAACTCGAGCAAGTTCTGCTCCGATCAGCGTACGCCCAACAATTGCACGGATCTAAAGACCGAAATGGAGCAAAGATGGAACTCGGACAAGATCGAGAACGAAACTAGGGCTCAATCTACGCAGGAAAAGGAAAAGAATTCCGAAAGCAATATCGCTTTGGCCAATCTCTTAGCTAAACTAACAGAGAAACAAATGAAGAAGATTTCTAACGATAATCTAGTATTAATGACTGCCATCTTGGATTTCGTTATACAGGACAATGTGGACGTGGAATCTCTTAGAAGAGCCATGTACTGTCAGGTAAGCCGTATATAAACGTCATGATTTTATATGAAATAACACCAAAAGCAACAAATGCAGACTACCTTGAAAAAATTGGTCACCACACCAATAAAACATTACATTTTAAAACGAACTAATCCAAATAAATAAGAAACATTTAATCGTTTTTCTTTAACACAATAATCAAACTGTCCCAAATAGAAAACTCAAAGTTAAGAATGAAATTCAAAAGTTAAAGCAAAAAATTTAACCAATGTAATGGTACCGAAATAGTATCATGTGGTACTTGACAATTATTTCTCTATAACAGGTCAAACGATGCAAATACCGCAAAGAAGGTTTAGAGATGATCCGTCACCTACTCAACGAAGCCTATCTCCTCACCTCAACCAGGTACCTCATTCTAAACGGATACCTCGGTTTGACTTATCTATCGCCTCAAGAGAACATCTGCCATTGCCTAGACAACGTTCAGCTCGTTACACCGGCGTTAAAAACTGAAATACTCCTGGCCCAATTTGCCGTGACCGATTGGTGCATTGAAACCTTAAGGAACTACATTCTCAAGGACCTGCCGATCAAATCCGGGAAGTTAAAGAGCGCCAACGCTAAAGTTAACTTGAATATCGGCACCTACACTCTACTCAGGGACATACCTAGAGCGCGCATGTTGCTGACGATCTTGGGAATATTAGCCTCAAACTATTACGTAGCCGTTGAATTGAGTCCTTTGATTAATAGCGGAGTGGTGAGTTCGGTATTGGCGCTATTGAAGCAAACCGGATACGATCAGAGCATAGTAAGGAAGGTATCGGAATTTTATGTACTCTACGCAGATATGGTGGAGAATAATAAACCTAAAGCAAGCTCCTTGAGCGGCCCGGAACTGGCTAGCTTGATGAAGTTAGGGACTAGAGTGATACGAGGTGCAGACTGGAAGTGGGGCGATCAGGTATTGTGTAAACCTAATACATAGATATCATAAACATATTTTTAATTTTCTTAGGATGGTCGACCACCAGGAGAAGGTCGTGTTATCGGGGAATTAGGTGATGACGGCTGGGTTAGGGTCGAATGGGCCAACGGCACAACCAACAGTTATCGTATGGGCAAAGAGGGCATGTACGACCTAACTCTAGCGTCCCCGCCGTCCCCCGTTACTTCCGAGAATGATACGGATGAACTAACAGATGCCGGTAGGTAAAAACGTATTGATTCAACTCGATTAGCTACATTTGCGTAATTCGATGCTAGGTTCACATATTATCAAGGATAACCAACTCATCAAACTTCTACGCGATAGCAGCATCAACTTTTTACGTAATATAGCTATTAGCGGAGGCCTGGCCAAGGACAGTCTACACCAAAATACCGTACACGGTCTGAGCAGCCTTTTCTGCAGCATGTTGAGCTCCGGAAACCAAGAATGGTGCAATTTGACCCTAGTGAGGAGTGTCGCGCAATCCCGCCAGATGTGCAAGGCTTTGAGCAACAAACCATGGGTCGCTATGCTTTTGGGATTCCTATCAGCGCCTAGCGAAGCTGGAAATGTAGTGAACTTACCTAAGCAGGTATTTAAAATCTTCCAATTTCATTATAGATGTGGACGTAGTAAACCTTCAATTTAATTTTTCTTTTGGTTTCAGTCAAATAATCTATTCCCATTATTTCATATGATTTTATTTTTCTTGGTACGCGTTTCGGGGTTGCGCTACCCATTCTTCGGGGCAATAATATTGCTAATGCTAAAACGTCATTCTGCAAATGTATAGAAAACAATTTAGTTTTTTACAAAATTAAATAACGATCATTTCTTATAAAACTCGAACAGTATGTAGTTTGGTTTGGAAATAGAAAAAAGTCGTGGGGGGCTAGGTCCGACCATTATGGAGGATAAGAGACTGATTCGTAGTGCAACTCATTCAATTTGGACACAACGTGATCGTCCTTGCCTTCTATAGATAGTCGATGAGGATCACACCTTCGAAAGCCCCAAAAAATGATCGCCATGACCTTTCCGGCCGATGGAACGGCCCTTGTTTTCTTCGGAGCCGATTCGACCGGAAAAGTCCACTGTTCCGACTGTCCCTTAGTCTTCGGTATGTAGTGGTGGATCCAAGTCTCTTCCACAGTTACGAAACGCATGAAAACATTCCTTGGATTGCGTTTTATTCTGGCCAGACACTTCTCCGAAACGGTCACACGATTTCGTTTTTGCTCCGGTGTGAGCAAAGACGGTTCCAATCGCGCCGAAATCATTTTCATACCCAAAATTTCGTGTAGGATATGGCCAACCCGTTCTTCTGCGATGCCTGTTGTCTTTCCTCTCTTTCAGTTTCAATCGGTGATCGGCTAATACGACATCATGAATCTTATCGACCATTTCATCGTTAGTAGCGGTTTTTGGGCGTCCACTGTGTCGTTCGTCACTTGTCCTTGTGCGGATACGTTTGAACTCGCTTACCCAGAAACTGATGGTAGAAAATGATGGAGTACATCAGCCATGAACCTCTAGTAAAATATTTTGAATTTTCGTGGCCGTTTTTCCAGCCATCCAGAAGTGTTTTATCACTGCACGAAATTCGATTTTATCCGTTTTCGCAAAAGCGCCTGACTTACTACACAAAACACACTGCTAAACAACTATTGACAGTAGACGTCTGAAATTTTGACAGTGTCCATAGAAGAGGTTGCTTTTGCCGATTCCAGAAACATTTCAGGTCGCCCTCGTATTATTGCCTTCAAGAAGGTATAACAGAATCCCGGAAACATACCATAAGAATAATAAATTTATCTGACTGAAAAGTTCCAAGAGCATGATTAATTTAGCCGATTCTATTTCAGATTCTTTCTGTAAGATTACTTCAAACCGTTTTGAAGTCATGGGAAATGGAGGATCAAGAAATCTCTTCTTTGCTAGAGACGTTACTGAACATCCTAGGCAAGATTATAGTGACCTGCTCTTATGATACGGGGAACAAACCCCTATGCGAGTCGAAGTCTCTAGTATTACTGACGCAATCACATAGCAGCTCCTTAGCGCAAGAAATAATCAATCTTCTGCGCGTGTTACACGGTTTAATCGGATGGAACCAAGTCCTCAACGCAATATTAGTGAACAAATTGAACCTAGCAGCCTATTTGCTGAGCGAGGATTGTTTAATGACAACTCTAAGTGATAGTCACACATCGGACCAGCAGCAATATATTGTTACGGCGTGCTTGAATGTGATTGGTGCTTGGGATGTACGACCTAGAATCGGAACGGTCGCCGAGGTAGATAGCACCTTGGGAACTATCGTTAGGGTTACACAAAAAGGCAAATTGTGTGTCTTGGTACACGATACAGGCGATATTAAGAGAGTACCGTTGACCAATTTGAAGCTAGTGGATCAACCTACGTTCAACTTAGATCGCATGCCTTTAGGCGAGAATTTGACAAAGATATGGGCGTCCTTGCTAATTAGCAAACAAAACAGTTACATGGGAAGCGGCGATAGGAAATTCGTTTACGGCCAAGTTAACCTCGGCTACCTCCGCGTCCAACAGAACACGTTGAGCGTCTTGAACGCGACCAGAATCCTCCACACGAATCAATACAAATTACGCAAGGTCTTGCGCTATTCGGTGAACTCGATCGATCAGTCCGAGGAGCAGCATTCGATCGAAGAGGAATTCAACCAACAACCGATACTTCTTATACAGAAACTCTTGACGAAAGCGACGCAACCCAGTCCGTTGAAACCCGGTTTCTCGCTGCAAGAGATGCAATTGGCCGCGTTGAATCTCAGTCAATACTTGGCTGCGGAGGCCAATTCCGAAACTTCCCCTATATGCAACGCAAACAACGAGAAGTTGTCGAACAAGAACCAAACGGCCAAGGAGAATCCTGCCGAATTAGTGACGCCTAACAGCGAATGCAGTGTAAAATCGGTTGTTAGCGATAAATCCCATAAGAAGAAAAAGAACGAGGAAAGCAATCAGATGCCTCTTAATCCGATAGTCAGTCAGATCATGGAGATGGGTTTCACGAGAAAGAGCGTGGAGAATGCTATAAAGGCGTCGGGTAAGTGAAAATCGCGTCGCACTGCTACTCTTTATCTTTAATTTGCTGATTTCAAATGTAAAGAACGTGTTTGAAATGCTTGCGCACAATATGTTTTGGGACTGTATGGCGTGCCGAAGATTCAGCCTACCCTATTTATAAGACGAAGTTCACACGTCTGAACTATGAGCTAAACTACTGTCCGCCTTAACCAATTTATGTAGTTTCTAAAGCTTCATTTTATAATAATTATTATTATGTTTTTCACTTTTTTGTGGTAGTAGGCCTTCGGTTTTAGGTTTTTTTAATTACAAGGGAGAACCAAAGGTGGTACTCTGTCTTGTAATATTTTGAGGAGATGACGCATCTTCAGTTCATTCTTTTATAACAAATTGGCCCGATCTTATTAAAAAGTTCTTCGAAGTCAGTGTGCGACAGCCGCAAAAAAAGTTTTAGATGACCGCCACTACTTGATCGTCAGCAATCAAATCTGTCAGAAGATGTGTTTCTCTCCAGTTTCCGTTTTCTTTTGAAACAATTGGTCCTATTTTAATGAGTTGTTTGGCCCTCCCAAAACAGTTCTTTTCTCGCTTACGTTTTTTCTCCCGAAAATTGCTGTAACTATTAGTACATTGTTTTCATTGAACACAATAAATATTTAATTTAAACAGATTAATTTATTATTTAAAAAAGGAGAGTATCGTATATTGTATTTAAAAGTTTCGTATAAAAATCATCTAAAATATCTCATTCTTCCTGCATTCCTAGGTGTTACCTTAGAAGGTTTAGCAAGCCCAGAAGTGGTGGTAGCCTGGCTATTGGAGCATCCAGAAATAACAGTTTCGGATACGGAGTCCCTAAGTAGCTATTACAGCTCCGAAGACGAATCCTGTTCCGAGCAGCCGGACGTGGTTTTGCAAAGTTTCGGCGATTGCGTAAGTTGCACTCGTGTTTAGTGTATTTTTTATTGCAATTAAGGAAATCTCATTTTTTTCTGTGTACTACAAGGTTGGCGATTCCTTATCACCAAACGGAGTCATTTACAAGCAACGAAGCGACTTCCTATCGAACGACGAATACGCAATGTACGTCAGAGACAACGTTGAAGTCGGTATGCTCGTGCGATGTTGCAAGAGCTACGAGGAGGTGCACTGCGGTGATATAGGAAAGGTCGTCAAGATCGATAGGGAGGGTTTGCACGATCTGAATTTACAGGTAAGTTAGAAGAAAAACATCTTATTCCGATTGTTTTTGGTTGTCATAACAGGTGAATTGGCAACAGCGCGTTAGTACGTATTGGGTACGCTTCATCCATGTTGAATTGCTTGGTTTTCCACCGGCTTTACCGACTCCTCCTCCGATCAAAGTTGGCGACAAGGTCAGGGTGAAACCTACCATCTCTACTCCAAGATATAAATGGGGTTACGTCACTCACGATAGCGTCGGGATTGTTACTTGTAATGTTTTCTATTTATTTATTTTGTCTCTTTACTTAAATCTTATATAACAGCAATTTCTTCCAACGGACACGACTTGACCGTGGATTTCCCGAAACAATCGAATTGGACCGGATTGATATCCGAAATGGAATTGGTACCTTGCACGCATGACGGGATTAATTGCAACGGATGCGGTACGAATCCGATTAGAGGAACGCGGTATAAATGCCGAAGCTGCGATCACTACAATTTCTGCGAAAATTGCTTCTACACAAAGAGGAACCATAGGCATCCATTTAACAGGATAACCGAGCTAGGTAAGTTAAAAGTTAGATGTAGAGTATCATTATTTTAATATCTCTCTATTAATTACTATTGTATTGTCTATTAGAAAAAAGTTCTACTTCACCAAGAGTAACTATTAGCTCATTAAGAAAAATTTCACTGTACCTATCAATCCTATCATCGCGATCTAACCTCCTCTAACCGTCTACTTATGTGTGATAACAAGAATAAAAAGTGTATAACTTTAAGTGCGCAAACTTTATTACTGTTTACAGTTCATTATTAGCCACATATTGGGCATTTATTTACAATTATACTAATACAGAGAATTCTTATTTTACATTTTACACTGAAATTTATTTGTTCCAGTAAAAACCAGTGCACATATTAATTATACTTTGTTATTTATACGTGATCATTAGAGACCGGATTATATGCAAAGAAAAACTGGAATATATGCGTATATATATGCATCGATTTTTGAGAAAATATGCATAAACCTGGGGCATATATGCAAAAAATTGCGACAATATGCAAAATTTTTACATAAAATAAATAAAAGCAGAAATTTAAACATTAACTTTATTACACAAAAATTGTTTACAACATATTTCTAAATCAATTTATAATTAAATGTTTTTCAAAATTGTGTAAAAAAAAGTTTTGTTTTCTATCAGAATACATATGTTTCGAAATAGAAAAGTTCTTTCAACATCTACAGATGTAATTGGTGCATTTTTTAACTTTGCAATACATTCTAAACTAAAATTAAAGTCGAAATCGTTTACTGTTTTACCTTTCAAAATTTTCTTAACTTTCTTCAAGTTCAAATACCCCGCATTTTCATTTATCCCTTTTTTAAATTTATCGTATATAGAATTACCTATTGTACCCTTAACTTTCTTATATAGCATATCAAATTCGTCTACTATTTCGACTGATTCCGAGGGCGACATCCCTTACGTTTCTAGTTTACGAATGGAACTTGAAACAAAGCTATAATTTGACTTAATATATATACAAGAGATTTTGTAGCAATCCTGTTGATGTTACTATCTTTTTACAGTTTTCTAGAGCAATGCAGTGAGCAGTGATTTCAGGAATTACATTTTTAATTCTTTCAAAATTATCGGCGTATGAATTGCAGCGTCTAACCATGTACCCCATCTCGTAATAATCGGTTCAGGAGGCAACTTAACACCGGGAAGTCGCTCCTTATAAAATTGGGTTCGTAAAGGTGCTTTTAAAAATACTTTTTTGACATTGCTAATTAAATCATTAATCAAGGAAATTAATTCTTAATGTTTTCGGTTACACGATTGAACGCATGAGCTAAACAAGTGCTATGAATAATGTTACTATAAAAAAAATTTTGCGCGGTTTTTAGCATATATGATGCAGCGTCGGACAACATTAGTAAATTTTTTTCACAAGGTATACTTTCAGATAAAAAGAAATTTAATAAACCTTTTTGAATGAATTGAGCAATTGTCACATTATTTGTTCTTTGAAGTTGTTTACAATAAATTAAATATGATTTACCTAGAAGATCTTCATGAAGAATTGGTAATATAACGGCTACACTTATCCGTACTTTCGTCTACCATGATATAAGTAAAATTATTCCCCACCAATTGTTAAAGTTCTGCCATTATTTGCTGGTAACGAGATGTAACATAATTTTTTCGTAAGGTACTTTCGTCAGGTATATTATGTTTGCAATATTTTTGCAGAAATGATTTCAAATTAACATTGGTTAATCTTGCTAATGGTATGTTGGACGAAATTAATGCATTACACAGATCCGTATTATATTCTTCTTGTTCTGAGTTTCGTGAAGTTGGTGCTACACATTGATATATAGATTGCTGCACACATGCGGATCGCTTTAGTTTTTCACATTTTCCAATATGTAATTGAGTTTTAACGTGTTAATCAATCAGGTATTTTCTTTCATACGACACTTACAACAATTGTCATTTTATATCAAAAATTAAAAAATTTTAAAACAATTGTATTGTTTTTATTAAAATTAAACTTACCAGTTTACTGCAGGCTCGACAAAATATTTTGTCGCCATCCTTTACCAGTTCAAAGAAATTTTGTTCGCTATACTGATTGCACGCATTGTATGTACGCACAGTATTTAAAAACGTACCACAATTACATGCTGTTTCGCTCAAAGATATTCGATGAATGAATAGTTTATTTGGGAATTAGTAATAATAAAACGTATTTACCACATCCCTTCTGCTAGGCGAAATTAAACACGTGCAGTTCTTGGAAAAAGTATAAGAGAAACCAATGTAAAAGATATATCGTTCTGAGAATTGTTCGTTGTCGATCTACATTAGGAATTACTAAGAATTTTTACTAATAGAAAGGATAAGAAAAAGCCTAAATATGCAATGTGTGCAATGACTAATTAGAGCTAATTAACTTCAATTAGTGTAATACGTAGACTATAATTAAAGATATACAAAAAATAAAATATATGCACTTTCCATATAATCAGGTCTCTAGTGATCACTGATCACATTAAACTTAAGATTCGATATCAATTTATGTATAGTCTCGGCAAAGTGGGACAAGTTACAGTGCAGTGCGGAGAACAACGTGGAGGGGCCGAGCGGCTGTATCAAGGCGAGTGTTCAGTAACCTTTACGTACTCGCATCATTTGTGATCGTGAATTTCATAAGGGAGCATAGGCGATGCGGACGCAGGAATGTTTATACATAAAATAATGATAATAAATATATTATATAACGTACTGAAACACTGTTTTAAAAAGTTTCCACGAAATCACAAACTGGGTGGCATCTATTAAATACACTAGGGTGACAGAATAAAATAGACACCTACTAATTAAAAAAGATTCTATTCTCGTTATATATACAAAATACTTTAAAATTTTTAAATTAGACTAATGTTTTATTGATACACCTTTACTTGCGTGAAGTGCTGCGAGTCGTCGTGGCATAGAATCTATTAAATGATTAATGGTGTCTTCTGGAATATTTAACCACTCTCCTGTAACAGCTGCCACGACTTCTTCCTTATTGCTGGGTTTTCGGGGTCGTTTCGCCATATTTGTCTGGATTATGTGCCAAACATTCTCTATCGGATTCATGTTTGGTGATTGGCCTGGCCATGGTAAAATCCGAATCCCCTGTTCCTCTTTCCATGTGGTTGTTGTTCTTGCTTTGTGGCAGGGTGCTCCATCCTCCATAAAAGTGGCGTCTTCTTTAGATAAAATGGCGTTGTCGAATATCGGTAGTAGTCATTCTGTTAATATTTGGATATATTTTGCCGCATTTATATTTCCGTCGCAGATTACTAATTGCGATCTTCCACCATACCATATCGCGCCCCACACCATGATGTTCACACCGCCGCATTTCACCGTCTGATACAAAAATTTTCGTCCAGTTGCTGTGACGAACGTCTCCATACCCACGTACAACCGCTATCACTGAATTGGCAGTCTCTGCTTTCGTCTGAAGAAATGACGGACCGCCAAAACTCTTCGGGCTTCGTTCGCATTTCGATTGCCCAAGCCATTCGGCGCCGTTTTTGAAACGCCGTAAGGAGAAGTTTTCTCTTTACCACCCTTTTATACATCCCCACACTGTGGAGGTATCGCAGAACGGTGCGCTGACTTTTCTGTGAAGTTGCCACAATCTCGGCTGTACTTTTTCGTGGTTCTCTTAACACTTCGCGCACCAGCACCCTTTTACTTCTTTCGGAAGGTCCGGCACGACCTGGTCTCGGCTCCACTGTTGTTTTTTCCTTGCGTTTAAATTGTGTAATCACACGGTTAACTGTGGACAACGGAATATTAAAAAATTTACTTATTTCACGTTGCGAAGCGCCGCGTTCACTCTGGCCAACGATGCGACCCCGGGTGAAGTCGCTAATATCACTCGAACCTTGTAAGCGAGGCATAGTTGTAACGATACTAAACTATGACGAATTCCTTCCGATACATCTACCCCTACCCTAATGACAAGAGAAAGTTCTTAATTCGTTCTTAGAATTTAGCTGTTTACATATTTATACCGCTTTACCTGGTGTCTATTTTATTCTGTCACTCTAGTGTATTAGAATGATTAAATATGTTTCCACACTTGTTTCACTCAAATGAGTATGGCGTGTGGAATAAATATTTTTTAATGTTGAAAACGACCATTTCACGTCGAGTGGTTATATTTACAAATTATATATTTATTATTATTATATATTAATCCTTGTGATAACTTAACGGATCCTTCGACGCCCCTTAACAAATTCGTCTTAGTACGAGAAAATCTGAATCCTTGTCAATAACACTTTCAATTTTTCGTATTACACTTTCATTTTATTCAACTTCCGACGTATGGGTGTGAGTAAACATCGTACACGATTTGAACAGAATCCACCAACAACATCGAATTTTTTTGTAATTTTTCAATTCATTACGCTAATCCATGATTGTTCTTGGCGAATACTTTTTCAATCACATTTTACCTGACTATCTTGAAACATTTTCTGGTTTTTCTAGATGGCTTTCACAGATAAAGTAATAAAGAATGGAAGCTTAATAAGAAAAAAAAATTAAACATAATTTTTCAGCGCCCCCTACTAATACGTCGGAAACTAAAAATGCCATACGGGACTTACCGAAACTTAATAAGAATGTAAATATAGATTTGCTTAAGCAGAAATGCATCCTTCTTATGATTTAATAAGAATGCATAACTACTTAATCAAAGGGCACTCCACATATAAATAAAATGAGAAAGGCAACAAGGGAAAATAAATGCATGTAATATTTATTCTGCAATTTATTATTATACATATTATGTTCAACATATAAATTATGTAAACATACTAATATAATAATAGCTTAAATATATCTACAACAAAAAGTAATTAATACCCCTTCCTCTTTTATTTCATATTTTGCTCCGTAATATTTTTGCATAGGGCCATTGGTATCGATCCTCGCACCTCTCCCTAGCAAAATATTATGGACAGCATTGCAGTAATTAAACAACAGAACCTCCAGAAATTTATCTAGAACAAGATTTTTGGTATCGTGTTCCGTACAAATTATGTTAAAAAAATAGTGCTCTTTAATAATTTGTCTTAATTTTTTAAAAACATTTCTTTCATGACAAATTTGAGGCAATATATGCAAACACATAATATATATGTTGAAGACAGTTTCTTCGAATTCTTTGGTACAATAATATAATCTTCGACTTCCGGATCTCTCCCTCAGTTCAATATATCGGCAGCGCAGCTATGGCAATCGCCAATAATTTTTCAAACTCCCTATTCGTAAACAATGTGCTCAATGATGTATTGGCATACTTTAAGCGTAACTGTAGGTTCATATTTTTGTTGCGTTTCAACCTTTGCTTCAGAAGTTTTATTTCATGCAACAGCTTCTTATTATCTGAGACTACTGCTTCCATATCTGCCATGTACCTTGCCAGTTTTCCTTAAAGAAAAAAGAATTATCAGTGTACATATCGTATGCAACATTTATGTTTACTATAGGAAGGACGAACAGCAATCAATAGCAAAATTGTATATTATGCTGCAAATTAAATAAGTTGTTTCCAAAATTTAATACATAGCCTCTTTCTCTTCTGGTATATTAAATGATGTTCTTCACAGTTTAAATTATGTGCCCAAATATCATTTGTAGCTACAAAATACATATATGTTATTACCTGTTTATTTCGTAATACAAGAACTTACATGTAGTAATTGTTTTGTTGGAAGGACCGGGTTGGCTTTCTTCTATATTCAGTAGTGGCTGATCTGCAAATGATAACTGAATTTGAAAATAATATATATAGGAAATACAAAGGAAGTTATTCGTAATTTTATAAAAACAAAAGACTATGGTGAATAGATTATCCGATAAATGTAACTTTGGTACAGCATTATGAAACAAGCGATTATTAACACTTCAATGATCTGGCATAAAGTGTCTGCGACATACTCGATGACTTTTATAAACATTATCTTTTGGCAAGGCATTTAATTTAGGATTTTTACACGCATTCAACCAAATTGCAAATTGCTCTGGGTATTTGTTTGGGTTAGGAAACAAGTGCCTACTGGATGTAGAATCATCACATGCAAACACAGCGCACTTATTATATTTATCCATTTTCTGCAATAACTTTATGCTATTATAAATTCACCTTTCGCTTAATAGTTATTCTTATATTAATTTATTTATATATGTAACTATACCTGCCATTCCACAAACACAAACAACTAACTAAATTGTCTTTGAAATTACACACTAAAATTAACCAAAACCAAATAAAAAATTATCCACAAAAACTAAATACAAAAATTGGAAGAAATAATATATATATATATATATATATATATAATATATGAAAAACGAAATAAATAAACGCACGACACAGCCGTCCAACATAAACATCAACACAACAGGTATGTGTAGGTATTACAGTATCCTACTTTTCCACTAAACGGCACTATAGCGACCTCTACTATTATGTCGGAAAATGACAAAGTACTGAATCATCTATATCGTATAATGCTCGCACTAAAAGCCATCACGGGCTTGGCATGTCTCGGATCGAATTGTAAAACTACCATATTCCCCAACGCGTAGTAATTGGCTGCGGTGGTTAAGGCATCTTGGGCCACATTTCGTGAAATCTTTTTGTACGTTTTGGGGACTTTAGAACTACTGCCTTCATAAAAGCTATTAAAGCATTTACTCGTGGATAACATTTAGGGATCAATTGCGCCACAAAGTTTAAAGCATGGATTTTACATGTAACAGATTACCACTATCTTCTTTAAGAGATCGGCATAACGAAAGCATGTTTACGCCACCGTCACTCGCAAACATTAAAAGTTGGGTTGTTGAAACTTGAAATTTGTTCATGTGCATTTATCTCCTTCGTATTCTAAATCCGGCATACTCGCTATTGCTTAGAGACAGCTCTATGAGGAACTTGGGTGTCATCTTCAATTTAAAACTGATCTTGTGAGAGCGTATATGTAGTATTTGTGCATCAGCTTTGAATGTGTTGGGCTTCATAACGACGTCTTTATGTTTCGCCTCGATTGGAATATGCATCCCTAGTCTGATCATCTGTTCACACCTATCAAATCTTCTGGAACAGCTTCAAAAAAGGTGTTCAAAGTTCTTTAAAAGTATTAATATTTACCATAATAAATACCTTACGAGAGATATTGAATATGTATTGATTCATAGCACTACGTAGAAAATGAGCTGAGTGCAAATTCTTATTTAGTTTACTTAATAATGGTCTTGACGTCCCTGAATTATTGAGTCCACATTGCCATCAGGTTCCTAATACATATTGTATGTAGAATATGTAGTAGCTGCAACTCGATGTTTTTTTGTCAACATGTAAACCATACATACATTATACACAGTAGAATTCTTTTTTATTCTTCTCTCCTCTTTTCTTTTTTAACCACTGGTGAAATTTTTATCACTTAAAATAAAGCAATTTACATGTTGGTATTAATGGCTACTGTATGTTTTAAGTTAATTATAAGTGTATTGTAATTTGATCTACCTTTTTTTCGTTAATTTTGTGTTTAGTTCTAGTTAACTAGTTTTACATGTGTACATTGCTTATATTTGCTTGTAATTTGATTTTTGTTTCATCTGTCTGCAATAAAGTAGTACTATTATTAAATTTCCCTCTCCAGGAGCCCCGGAGATCTCGGCCGGTAAACCAGGACGCTACTACAAGAGCGAATCACTTGACTACGACGGTTTGGTCATCACCGATTTTAGCAGATGCGTCAAAAGTTTCACGGTGTCTTCCCACCAGCATATGGCCCACTTTGACATCCCCGGAAGAGTGTGGCAAAGTTGTGGCGCACAAGGAGAGGTTAGTTAGGTCATATGCCATTCAATCAAAAAAGAGAGTAGATGGTGCTAGAATTCGAGCACATATCACGCACGAAAAGTTTCGTAATTTGGATTTGAACAGGTGCTGATGATGTTTGTCAAGTGCATATACATCTTGAATAATATTATCCCTTTATAATCGTTATATATTTAAAAAAACGTAATTTGTGTTTAAAATGTTTTGGTTGCCGACCTTTCAAAGTGAAATAGATGATTACTAGAGACCGGATTATATGCAAAGTGCACATATTTTATTTATTTATTATATTTTAAGTCTATTTGTAGATGTCTTACACTGATTAAAGTTAATTAACTTTAATCAGTATAATACATCTACAAATAGACGTAAAATATAATAAATAAATAAAATAAAATATATGCACTTTGCATATAATCCGGTCTATATTTCGATTTTTGGACAAGAAAAAATGATGAATAGAGATATAAAAAGTATAACAAGAACAATAATTTATAATAATTATTAAACTGCTGTAGTGTCAAACCCCAAATCTTTTCCCCACTTCCGTTTTACTTGTATTAACTGTGTACGTAAGACACAGGTTGTATGTCATCTGCCTCGGTCTGCTTCCTACATTTCGATTTTATATATATGATAAAGAAACTTCGGCTACACTATGAGGGCTGTTTTTTTTTTTTTCATCATCCGTTGCTGTAAACAGTCACGCGAGCGGTGGAAGACGGGGATGCCCAGAAGGTAACTGCGCATCTCCCCTACTATAGTATACTTGCAACGTCGTTACGCCATTTTCAGCTGAGTTGTAGGCACGTAAACATGGCTGCTACAATTTATTTTCCCGCCAAGTGCGAATTGCGTAGTGTAATTCGACTCCGTCAACCAGAAAGGAATAATGTAGCTGAAATTTATTCGAATGAGCCCTTCAAAACAAAAGAAAAGGCATGTCGACTTCTGGAGTTCTTCTTATTCATGATAATGGCCGCCCTCACTGCTGCTGTAACCCAACGCTTTCGTGAACAATTTCGATGGGAAGTTTTTGAACACCCCGCGTATATCCCCAACTTAACGCCAAGCAACTTTTATCTCTTTCGTAAACTGAAAAAGTGGCTAGGAGGGCAGAGCTTCCAGAGTACAGAGGAACTTCAAAACAACGTTTCGCACCAGCTGAAATCACTGGCGGCAATATTCTACGCAGAGAGGTTTGGAAGGCTCGTCCATAGATATGACAAATGCATCAATCTTCATAGTCATTATGTAGAAAAGTAACCGTGCTCGTACATAATTTTTAGTGATAAATTCATTTTGTTATTTACACTTGCCTTGTTTTTATAAACTATCGGATGATGAAAAAACAGCTCTCATATATAACGAAAGGAAAATATTCATAAACATGAAAATACCTTAACAATATCAGTATCACACTTTAAAAACTCTGAAAGAAACTACTTTTAATTAATAATAATAGAATATTTTAACCGTTTATTGTATGGTCAAACTCTCCCAACGCTGCTTTCTTATATTGAATGGAATATAAATTTTGTTCATGTTTACAGCACTGGATCAGGTTAGAAATGTATCCTGATATTATAATAAAAAGCTTAAAGATGGCTGTAGACCCCGCCGATAGTAGCTATATGCCTTCAGTGATCATAGTTAGCGGAGGAGTCTCCCTGAGCACTTTAAGCGAATTGAATGTGGTGTATGTTAGAAATACAGATACTTCGGTGACTATCCTGTCTAATATGGAACAGGTATCGCTTTTATAACCTTTACATTGCATTATATATTAATCGTATTACTGTTACAGCATTACCCTTTAATCGAAATCTGTATTATAAAATGCAAAAATCGCGGAATAGATTGCAAAGTTCACGGACTAACGATTGTTGGTGTTAATAAACCGTCTAACAGTGAATTAAGAAGCTCAGCTTCTTTTCTAGCGAATGACTGGGACTTGAGCCAAGAACATATCTTAAATTTGTCTCATATAGGTGAGTAGATACCAAAATTGATATAAAACAAAACCTATTTCTTCAACCTTAAGGAATTTTCGCTTTAAGTTTACCAAGATAACAATTACGATCAACATTGGGGGTACACGTGTACCCTGGGTAACGCCGAAATGACATTATTAAATTAATAAGGATCTATATTGTTTCTATACTTGTTTTTTTCAATAATAAGTGTTCCGGCAACTCTATTTTACGTAGTTTGCAAAGAATATTGAGCCGGAATTCCTATCGTTCGTAACTATCTAACATACTAAGTTGCAGCTCGTGAAATGTCCGGAAGTGACAGGAACTCGGAGACCTCCACACCCGCCTGCAAGGTCTACGTTTGGGGACTGAACGATAAAGATCAACTCGGCGGTATGAAAGGCTCTAAGGTTAAGCTACCGATGCACTCGGACTTCTTAAGCCAGCTAAGGCCGATTCATATTGCTGGTGGTTCTAAATCCTTGTTCATAGTCTCTCAAGAGGGGAAGGTAACTTCCTTTATTTGAAATGTTGAAAGGTTTGATTAATTTCTTTTTCACAGCTTTATGCGTGTGGTGAGGGAACCAATGGTAGATTGGGGTTAGGACATAACAATAATGTTTCCTTACCTCGACCTGTTCCCTTCTTAAACCAGTATGTTATAAAGAAGGTTGCTGTACATTCTGGTGGGAAGCATGCTATGGCATTGACTTTAGATGGAAAAGTAAGCTTTACCTAGCGGGTATTTTTTTTTGTTCACGCCAAATCTCTTTTCTGTTAAATTAGTTTGATTAAAGTCGATAATTTGGAAATGTTTTTCTGAGTCCCGGAAGTTAAATAATTTGGACAATTTGACATCAGATCTTAATTCAATTGAATTGCTTTTGGACAATTTGAACTCTTAAAGATAAATAGTTACTACGCCTTTTTTTCTATGACATTTATTCTGATTTATAGGTATTCTCGTGGGGCGAGGGTGAAGACGGCAAACTCGGGCACGGGAACCGCTTAAACCTTGATAAGCCAAAGCTCATCGAAACACTTCGAAGCAAACGAATTAGAGATATAGCGTGCGGCAGCTCCCATTCCGCCGCTATCACAAGTAGTGGCGAATTGTACACTTGGGGTTTAGGGGAATACGGCCGACTAGGACACGGTGATAACGTTACACAACTAAAACCAAAGTTGGTAAGTAATTTGCATTGTTTTCTTGAAGTAAATCTTCCTTCCGCTGAAAGTATCCTCGCAATCCTTCTTACTGTCCTGTATTTCAAATTGATTTGATATATTTCTCTGTTCAAGGTCAAAGGCCTTTCAGGCCACAGAATTGTTCAAGTCGCTTGCGGTAGTAGGGACGCTCAAACGCTAGCGCTCTCCGATGCGGGTCTGGTGTTCTCCTGGGGCGACGGGGACTTCGGTAAACTAGGTAGAGGTGGCTCGGAAGGCTGCAATCTGCCGCAGAATATCGAACGTCTCAATTCGCTAAACGTGGCTCAGATTGAATGCGGTGCCCAGTTCTCGTTGGCCTTGACCAAGTCCGGGGAAGTAAGTTTGAATAGTTATTACGTTAGCAATACTAAAACTAATAGTTGTTAGTATAGTTAGTATAGGAGTTGGGACATTTTCCCGCGTGCCAGGATCGTATCAAAAACAAACGGGAGACCTTGCGATGCATGTGATATTTATATAACATATGTGTTATATTTTATAAATAACACACTTCTCTTATTCACAGCTATCGTAACGCGTAACGCAAACAACTGTTGCTTTCGAGCTTACCTTGTTTTTATGTCAAATTGCACTATTTGTTAAACGGTAAATCTTTTAAAATGGGCTGCAATATTTTCTTATCGCTAATGTAATTTAATTTTATGGACAGCTTCTTTAAGAATCCCATAAAGAAACAAATAACAACTGTAGTAGCTCGTGGAAGGTATTTCTGAATTTGGCAGCGGTCGTGGGAGCCTTTAATCAACACTTGCATAAGACGGGCATTATAAAAAGGTTGAGGATTTTTTTGTGCTGCAACTTTTATATGAACTAAGGGCTCACCAATTTGTGTGCAGAAAAGCTTTATTATAATATATCCGCTTACGAACTACCTATAAACGACGAAGTCGTGACATTAATTGTTTTTCTCTTAGGTCTGGACTTGGGGGAAAGGCGATTACTTCAGATTGGGACACGGCTCGGACCAGCACGTTCGAAAACCTACTGCTATAGATTCCCTCAAAGATAAAAAAATCGTTCACGTCGCGGTTGGCGCCCTACACTGCCTTGCGGTTACCGATAATGGACAGGTTAGCATTTCTTCCTCTTCTATCGTCCACTGAATCCAAATAATCTTCAACAATCAATAACTAGGTCTACGCGTGGGGTGACAATGATCACGGTCAACAAGGCAACGGCTCCACGGTAGTTAATCGGAAACCGGCTCTAGTACACGGTCTGGAAGGCATTTCAATCAATCGAGTGGCCTGCGGTAGCTCACATTCGATAGCTTGGATACTGCAGGACACGCAAATCGTCTCGAAGCAGGATCCTGTACTATTTCCAGTAACAAAAGATCCCTTAGGCGCGTCCATTTTGGGACTGTACGATAACGAGAAGCCCCCGCTCCAATCTAAGCTGAAACAAAGCTTGAGCAGTGTTGTTATGTCTTTAGAGAGTAATACGGCTAAGCAACAAGCCTTGACTCACGTTTTAAACGCTATGTACATCCAACAATTGAGGCAGGCTGTCGTCAAAGCTTTGTGCAGTCATACCAACGTGATAAACTCGAATAAGGTGTGATATCGTGTATATTTTTAAATTAATATAAAATTAATTAAATGTAATTTGATTCTAGTCCGGATGTACCGATTTCTCATCAGAAAATACCATCAACGGATGTAACACGCAAAAAATTAAGGAAGGGGAAATCGCTCTAGGTGGAGGTGAAGCTCCAGCATCGCTTACCGAAATTCCCGGAATAAATGTAATTTTTTTCTCTTGCATTTAACTTTTAAAAGATGTAACGCGTGCGTTTTTGTTTTCATCGCTGAAGAGTCGACAAACTACGCCTGAAAGTGAAGAAAATCCGATAGCGCTACTACAATCGATGACAGCTAGCAGTTGTTCGGCAAGTCTCTCTTCGAAACATTCTAGAATGTCAACTAGTGCTATGTCAGTAATAGCTGCGACTTTAACATCTCACGCTGAAGTAAGACCTGTTTTATTAAACGAACTTAAAAAAATAGCATCATGTGACGTCGCACTATTTTACAGGTTGTTGGTGACAGCGATGTATCCGGTTTGGATGAATTTACGTCGCTCCTAACAGAAACCGATGCTAGATTTCTTGTCGACCTCTTGAAACTTGCTGTAGCCGAAAGAATCGAAGACGACCAAGCTAAGGAGATTCTATCTTCTGTTTTGATAAGTAAGTTTCCAATAATACCATCTCTAAGATGATTAGATCTGATGAATTGATTTATATCCAATAACATAGCAATGGGTACTGTTAGTTCTACCATCGGAGCTATGCTGTTAGAGTTATGTGTCACAGAACTCGAGGACATAGGAAGCAGTACCCATTCGTTGTCTTACACCCCGAGACCTGTGGTACAAGAATCTAGTCACCCGTACATTGATGACGTCACCCTGAGAGGTTGTAAATTCTTTCTAATTTGAAAAAGAAACAAGATGGCTTTACTTTTTTGTATAGGACATGTTCGAATACCAGGTGCAGACGCCTTGAGGATAGAATTCGATAGACGTTGTTCGACAGAAAGAAGGCACGATCCTCTTACCATAACAGACGGATCCGGCAAGGTGTTAGCCACAAGATCTGGAAGGGAATGGGCTGATTGGTCAGCGGATTTGAGAATACCAGGTAAATTTTGCTAAACTAACTTTATCGGTTTTTATATAACACTATTGCCAACTTATTGGCATCAATTTGCAACGTTTCAACGATGTTCTTGTCTATCTTCAGAAGTTACAGTGTAATCAGTATTAATTATGTTGGTACACCTGAGAAATTGTCATTGAGACAAGACGGAGACTAAATTACTGAGTACGTAACTGCCAAGTAGTTAATTAATATCAACTATTTCAAATAAAATAAAATAAAAATTACCATAACTGTATGGAAATGACATTTATTGATAACTATGTATTATAAAAAATGTGTTCTAAGTTGTAGTATTTTAGCTTAGGTTTGACAAAACAGATTTTCTGTATTAACTTTTTGGTCAGGAAACGGAAGGAATAACGAATGCAAGCTAGTTTAAAAGACTACCACACCAATAAAACGTTGTATTTGAAAAACAAATACATAAAAATACAATGACCTAATTTTCTCAAAAAGTCGAAGTTAAGAATTTTCCTAAACGATTATATTTATTGTATTATTTTGGTCATTTTGTTTAATTACCTAATCTGGAAATATTTTTTTTCAAACTAAAATAAAATCTTGTATAGTGCAGGATTAACTTTCTTTATCTTTAACAGGTGATGAGCTGTTATGGTCCTTTACAAGTGACAGTTCGGTAAACGGTTGGGGGTGGAGGTTCACTGTTTATCCAATTATATCAAATCATAGCCCCAAAGAGTTGGGTTCGGATAGAGCGGTACTGAGTCAACCATCGATGGACATGGTTGTATGCTTGCTGGACTCAAAACTGTACAATAACGCGGACACGGCTTTGATGACTAGGTTAGCTGCTTCGTTAGCTGCATGTTCACAATTGTCATTTTTATGTAAGTATTTTTCCTTAAAAAATTCAAAGAAATATCCATTATTTCTACTTTTGTAAAGCTGCAAACCAAAGGATGTGGGCATTGAAAACCTTGCATAGGATTCTGGTCTCAGATATTTCAGATAGTTTAACAGCACAACAGATAAAATCACCCGATAACCCGTTGACAACTCTATTGGAAGAGTTGCCGCAAGCTTTACTGAGGCAGTATGAGTATGAAGATGTTTCTGTTAGAGCTGGATTACATTTGATGCATTCAGATTTCTTCAAGGTTGTTATATTCCATCTTTTTACTTCTTTAAAAAAATTAAATATCCCCAATATATTTTCTAGGTGTTAATAGCGTTAGCTTGCGATCTCCAACTCGATAAATTAATCGGAGTTTCGGATAACCATAAATGGTCGTGGTTCAGGCGATATTGCCACGCTGCCAGGGTTGCCAAATCGCTTATACATAGAAATCCCCTACCCCAAAATTTCTGCACGGAAGTCCGGAAGAAGCTGGTCGATGACGTCCTAGACAATGCAGAGGGTGTATGGGATCACGAACAGCACGCAATATTTAAACGCGAGCACGATGAACAGTTGCTAGCTTGGTTAAATAGAAGACCAGAGGATTGGACGCTCTCGTGGGGAGGATCCGGCACGATCTACGGTTGGGGTCACAATCATAGAGGACAATTGGGTGGGATCGAAGGAGCTAAAGTGAAAATTCCAACACCATGCGAAGCTTTATCCAGTTTAAGACCGGTACAGATATTAGGCGGGGAGCAAACTTTGATAGCGGTTACGGCTGATGGAAAAGTGTACGCGACAGGTTAGGAAATTGCGTTCGAATTTTTGAAGTTTAGGAAATATTAACAATTTTATTTTTAGGGTACGGAGCTGGAGGGCGATTAGGAATAGGCGGCACGGATTCAGTACTAGTTCCAACCCTATTAGAATCGATCCAGCACGTTTTTATCAAAAAGGTAGCCGTTAACTCCGGCGGAAAACATTGCCTAGCTTTATCTGCCGATAATGACGTATATTCGTGGGGCGAAGGCGATGACGGGAAGCTGGGACATGGAAATAGGAAGTAAGAACGACGTTGTCGTATTCGTGTATTGAAAAGAGGTTCACCGGCTTTATTTTACAGCTCTTGTGATCGTCCGAAGATTATCGAAGCTTTGCAAGGCTTCGAAATTATCGACATCGCCTGCGGCGGCGCTCATTCGGCGGCAATCGGTAGTTCTGGGCAGTTGTTCACTTGGGGTAAAGGAAGATATGGTAGATTGGGACATGGTGATAGTGAGGATTTGCTGAAACCAAAATTGGTAGGTTTTTCTATTTTTTTTTTTTCTATAAAATGCTCCAGGGTAGTTACATTGTTATAATTTTATTTATTTAATAACGATTACGGCTTGCTAAATGAAATCATGCTGCGCCATCGTTTACAACATAGATCTTCGGGAGAAATTTTCAAATATAACCTTATCCTTCTCAATTTTATATCTTCCATGATTTCCTTAGCGGCAGTAGCTATTCTATATACATATATAAAAATTATTAAGTCTTGAGTGCTGTTCTCCTTTTTCGACCATATTCGTTTTCCAATGACACCACATTCTGATAGTGTGATATTTTTTTATCTAAAACATGCAACGTCTTCGCCATAGCAGCAACTAATGTATCCAAAAAGTTTGAACTTGTTAATACTTTTTCACAATCTTCTGAATAAGAACGCCACTACTGCTGGATCGAATTACTCGGTCAGTGTTACTGATAAGATATAAATAATGTAAAGGATCGCAACGATAGGAACATGTTTCGTTCGTATGAGCGCGTATAACGATTTAAATGGCAGTCTAAGGAGTTATTAATCCGCAAACCACTATACATTAAAATCGCTGTTTCTGAGTAAGACATGTTCATATAAGCTGCTTTGCTTAAAATGAACGATACTGGAACCTACAAACGTACGTAGCGTTCCTTTCAGAACATCCTGTACTACATGCAGAAATATCAATCATTACACACCACGTAATTCTAATATTTGCAGGTCGAAGCTTTACTAGGCTATAGAGTCATCGACGTAGCCTGCGGTTCAGGCGACGCTCAAACTCTCTGCATAACAGATGACGACAACGTATGGTCGTGGGGAGATGGTGATTACGGCAAACTGGGTAGGGGCGGTTCCGACGGCTGCAAAGTTCCCACTAAGATAGAATCCCTTGCCGGGCTCGGTGTGATCAAAGTCGAATGCGGATCACAATTTTCTGTGGCATTGACGAGGTCTGGTAGCGTTTATACATGGTAAATCAATGTGTATGGTTATGCGATTTTCGTTAAGAGTTTCGTTTTTTGCATTTGCAGGGGTAAAGGCGACTATCACAGACTCGGTCATGGACCTGACGACCACGTCAGACGCCCTAGAAAGGTAGCAGCTCTTCAAGGAAAGAAAATTATCAGCATTGCTACCGGATCGTTACATTGCGTCGCATGTTCCGACGAAGGTGAAGTCTTCACCTGGGGCGATAATGACGAAGGACAGTTAGGAGATGGCACCACTAACGCTATACAACGCCCTAGGCTAGTACAAGCTCTACAGGTAACTTTAATACTAAGTCGGTGAACCAGTTTTAATGTGTGAGCTTCTCCAGGGCAAGAAGGTTACGAACGTAGCTTGTGGAAGCGCCCACACCTTAGCGTGGTCGACCAATAATCCATCAGCGTGCGCCAGACTTCCAACACAATCGCCATTGGAGTACGATCTATTGCGAGATGTACCGATGCAAGTCCTTCATCGTCGATTGGTCCTTTTACACCATTTCAGTGAGATAATCTGCCCATGCATTACGATGTTCCCTATTACAGGGCCGGACTCGCTACATGAATTGCGAAATATTCTAATTTACAGCATCAAGGAGGCAACGTTCCGTAAGGTACGATCACAATGCTAAAAATATAATCGATTTTGTCTTTTTTTATCGTATTTCCCTCAGGTTATCCAAGCTACAATGGTCAGAGACAAACAACACGGTCCTGTAATAGAGCTCAATCGAATTCAAGTTAAGAGATCTCGATCTAGGGGCGGGTTGGCGGGCGTTGACGGTATGAAATCGGTTTTCGGGCAAATGGTCAGCAAGTTGCCTCTGTTGACTACAGATGCCTTATCGTTGCCGCATAGAATTTGGAAGGTCAAATTTGTAGGTGGGTCTCGTCTAAAATTGAAATTAAATGCATATTTTTTTCACTTTACCAATTTTTTTTTAATTTCCAACAGGAGAAAGTGTAGATGACTGTGGTGGGGGATACAGCGAAAGCATAGCCGAAATGTGCGATGAACTCCAAAATGGCTCCCTACCGCTTTTAATACCAACACCGAACGCTAGAGATGAAGCTGGTACCAATAGAGATTGCTTCCTGCTTAACCCCGCAGCAAAGACGTGTTTGCACTTAAATATGTTCAGATTCTTAGGTTGGTAATACTAATAAAACCGGAAAATTACGAGATATATATCTTGTCATGCTTCATATTTAACCTTGAACCATGTTCTTTTGATCCCAGGTGTTCTCATGGGCATTGCAATAAGGACCGGCTCACCCCTAAGCCTTAACCTTGCCGAACCGGTCTGGAAACAGTTAGCAGGCATGGAATTGACGCCAGGAGATCTGACCGAAGTTGATAGGGACTACGTACCGGGATTGCTCTGCATTAGAGATATGGCACCCGACGAAAGACTGTTCCAAAATCTGGAGATGGTATTTTCAACGCCATCCGCATCGGGTGCCGATGTACCTCTTAGTAACCGTTATAAACGGATCACACACGAGAATAGATTGGAATATGTTAAATTAGCATTAAATTTCAGGTAAGTGAATCTAATTTTTTTTGTATCGTTTGGGTTGAATCACTTTTCATAATTCTTTTATGTCTTTTATTTTTTTTTTTATTGCGTGATATGAATTCACATTTAACTATATTTTTTGAAACTACGGACGTTGCCGAGTTATTTTACGCGTATTGTATCCAGCGTAATACATTTGTTATCCTTATAGTTTCTGTCACCAGTCAAATTTTAAACTATGAATAACCTATAAATACATTTATTTTCCTATGTATCAATGATAATTTAAAAAGAATTAAACTAATATATTTTCATTTTTTCTGTTTCTCCCACATTTTATTCAACCGTAATTTACACAAAGTCACTTCATCATAACTATCAGTAACCTATACGGAAACCTTTTCTAATAACATTTGTCAAAATGTCGTAATAATCATACGGAGTACTAACTTATACATATTTTTACCGAAAAATAAATGATTTTTATTACTGATGATACTTTCGAAGGTCAGAGAGCATTTTTATACTGCCAACTTTAAGCGATTGAAAATCCGATCAAATTTTATGTCATTAGCTGTCTGTAGCTATTAATCTACTAGATTTCGTTTCAGATTACACGAATTTGACGAACAGGTGAAAGCCGTAAGAGACGGAATGTCCAAAGTGGTACCGGTGCCTTTATTGTCATTATTTAGTGCCTACGAATTAGAAACCATGGTCTGCGGTTCACCCGATATACCCTTATCTTTATTGAAATCTGTAGCGACTTATAAAGGTAAGAGGAAGTGATTCTGAATCTAGTCTTAAGCCTTCTAGTATATATTTTTTTCTTAATGTATAGGTATAGACAGCACTGCCCCCTTAATACAGTGGTTCTGGGAAGTTATGGAAGAATTCTCTAATCAGGAACGTTCGTTGTTCCTAAGATTCGTATGGGGTAGGACACGTCTGCCGAGGACTATAGCCGATTTTCGCGGAAGAGATTTTGTCGTACAAGTCCTCGACAAATACAACCCGCCCGATCACTTTTTACCCGAGAGCTATACGTGTTTTTTCCTGCTGAAGATGCCGAGATATTCTTGCAAGGTACTCCCTATTGCGACTCTAAAATTTAAGTTGCTGAAAAGAAATTATTTCATTCCAGCCTGTTCTACAAGAGAAGCTGAAATACGCCATACACTTCTGCAAGTCCATAGATACCGACGAATACGCCAGGGTGGCCATGGCCGGTGATCTAGCTGTAAGCTCGAGTTCGGACGCCGAAAGTGACCAAGATATGGACAGCATAGCCGATCACGAAGCCGCTTAATACGGAAAACGAACTGTTATCCCGTCCAGATACTATGCTATTATAATTATTATTATTATTGCGCAATATTCCCTTTCCACGGCCTTCTTTATATGTTCTGTTTCCTTGGTGACTGACATGTATTTACCTCAGAAGAAAGACTTTATTTATTCGTTTTTTGCTGTACCAAACGAACTTTCCACTTATTACCAAAATGGTCTCGTATTTAGTCAAGTATTTATTTTTACATTCCTCTATGTAAACACCTTTTATACAAAAAGAGAAGTGAAAAAAAACGATTGCTTACTTTAACTAATTTAATGTTTGTGTGTTTTTATAGCGTCATATTTATATATATTGCGTATACACATATAGCCAAGATAACTACACAGTTTCACGCACCAATTTTGAAGATATTTTATGGTATACTCGCTTTTAAACATACTAATCCATATACATTTATTATAATTTTATATAATCACTGATTCATAAGGGCGCGATTCACTGGTAATACACACGTGAGATCATTTACAGTGATGGCCATATAATTAAGAATGATATCTCTGTAACAAGTGTTTTGGCCCGTTGTAATGCTAAATTTTTCAAACGACTGGTAAGCATAACGTAACACAATAGTATCTAAAATGTACTGGCTCATAATTACTTTAATACGGTGAACTGAGCCAACTCCCTGCAAGAAGAAACATGCCCACAATATGATCCAACCCCACAATGTAATTTCTGTAAATTTGGGATCATAGATTTGCTTGGCGGCCGACGAACATACTATTTTAACAGTTGTTTTGCGAGATTTAGTTTTCCTTTTTTACATTTTCCGTAGTATTATACTGTAGCACACAGCATTGAACACCA
Source organism: Trypoxylus dichotomus (assembly GCA_023509865.1). Classification (NCBI taxonomy): domain Eukaryota; kingdom Metazoa; phylum Arthropoda; class Insecta; order Coleoptera; family Scarabaeidae; genus Trypoxylus; species Trypoxylus dichotomus. Next base: position 31,036,241 of record CM042081.1, read on the forward strand.
CTGTTTTCGAATACTTTAAATACTCGGTTATTTTCTTACATGATACATTTTTGCCACGTAACTTTATAATGCATTTTCCCATTCTATCTCATTTTATATACCGTGTATATAAATTATAATCAAACACATTGTTTAGCTCTTAATTATTAATTATATGATCACCACTGTACATATTTTACCGCCGATGCATGCTTTGAAAACACTATAAAGGATACTATAATTGAAAAAATAAATCCGTAACTAATTTTTTGGTACAAAAACTTTCCTCTGCTTAAAATAATAAATTTTCGACCCATTTTATTTTTATAAAATTAAATAATAAAAACGAAGATACGAAATATAACAACACGAAACATCCAACTCACACCGTCTATTATTGCAAAAAGCAAATATAAATAGCTGCTCTAACAACAAAATTCCTTCCGCTATTTATGTAAAAAATAATTCATAGGATCATTAGATGAGTCTAGGAATCTTTTCGATGGTAACGAAGTGTAACGTCTAAATTCTTTTAATGAGATTTAGATTTTTCCTATTACTTTCATTCCATAAAGTAACTCTTGGTTACCAACAATTAAAAAAGAAAATAAATTTTAACATAAAAAATCCTATCAAAAAGAAATAGTTTCTCTTTACGTAGATAGAGGGTAGTACTGTTCCATTCTTTGTTTAAAAGAAGAAAAAAGCTGTTACTGCGCATCACATTTGCTTCCCATACTTACTCTTTGGTATGCACGAAACAAATTATACTTTCACTTTCGGATGTAGACAGACAATGCGGGAGATTTAAAACCAAACCAAAACGTGCTTATATTAGTTGATATATTCGCTCTATCACACATTGTACATATTTAAAATAAGCAACATTGTAAGTATATAATGTCCAGGAATAAGTTTTGTCAGTATAAACTTTCAAACATTGTGACATTTTTTTAGCCTGTAAGACGCGTACATGACATGCATACACATTGATTTTTTTATTATTCTAGTCATATTGTCTAATAAACAATATAAAATGCTTTTATGTGTGTTATTTTTGTCTTCCCAATTAAATTCTCAATTAGATACAACTTGATTTCACCCACACAATTCGGTTTTTTGGCCGGACAATCTACAATCGACGCAATATACCCAGTTCTTGATCGAATTTACTGCGAACTTGATGCCAGACAAAACGTTACAAAAAGTTATTTTTCTTCGATATGTCTAAGGCATACGAGTCATTTCTCATGTTTTGTTGTTTTCAAGCTACAAATTTCTTAACTAGATTGTCAATGCGTGTCTTAAACATAAGGAGCATTGTCAATACGTAAAAAGTAAGCTCTATTTCTCGATATACGGCGTCCATGTTCTGCGCGATTACGTCGGTCTACCTTCCTTGAAGGCATTTTATTTTACGTACGTTGAATCGCGTTTGGGTTATGGCCTAATTTTTGGGGTTCATCTTCTTATAACGTTCGTTAATTTCTACAACAACAGAAAGTTATCCGCATGTTTAGCGCAAACGCTAAAACCTCTTGCCGGCCATTATGCAGGTAACTCTGTATACTATCTCACATCCCTTTATGTGTGCGAGGTGTTAGTGTTCTATCGGAAGAATACCAATTTATTTATTAAAGGATCCAATATTTTTGTAGGCATACAGACAAGAATGACAACAATCTTTCCGTACCCGAGCATAAATATATTAAACTGCTGTTTTAAATCTTACTTGCTTTAAACAGTTTCACTTGTGATTAGCCAAGGAACTCTTATTCATTTAAAGCTCTTTCTATTATTCGTTAGTTCATATTTGGCGGTAATTTAAGTCGCAGTTAATTTTCATACAGTTCAAGAAACATACATGGATTTTAAAGTCAATTTTGTCAAATTCTTTTGTCGATTTGTCATTTTACAAAAACTAGATATTCAAACACCAAGATGTCTGGAGGACACGATCCTTACGACGATCCTAGCCTGAAAGGTTTTTCCAGATATTTCAACAGCACGACGATAAGAGGTAGAGCCAATGTAAAGTATTTATTTCAGTTTTCTCGCCTTATTTAATCAACCTGCGTTCATTTCTAGGTCGCAATTGCAACACTGGGACTTTTAACTACCTACTTTGTAGTGAAAAAGATCAAGAAAATGCGAACATAAATATTGGATGAATTCAAATTTCGCGCAGTTTTCTTTTCTATACTTGATGGTATACTCGGGCTTACATAATACATTATTGAGAATTCACTCACCTTTTCTAGCTCTATCCTTATCTTTCGGACTAGAATTATATATTTCTATTTCTTAAAAGTTCTGAACAAGTTTGTCTGATATATTTCAATTGGCCAGGGTTAGTTTCCAACCTACTGTGATCTTCTTAAAGTTGCCTTTTTAACCATTTTAAAATCTATTTATTAAGATAAAATAAGGTAAGGCCTGCCAAATTTAATCAGTTATTATCATAAATAATAAGGGAAATTCTAGAAATGGCAGGTGGTGGTGATTCTGTAGATGAAAGTAAGTTAAAAGGTATTAGCCGTATATTCAATGCAGAAACAATAAGGGGGAGAGCTAATGTAAGTACTCTTCCTTTAAAAGTACTATCTATTGTTCCTATTATAGTGTAATGAAAATTGGAATGATCCGAGAATCTATTCATCTCCTTATTTTTGCCCTTTTTTCCTCTTCGAAGATATTATTCCATACGTACAATTTCGTTTTATAGAATTTACTTATCTCGTTTGATGTAAAACTATTACTTTTAGGTCGCAATGGCAACGTATGCTGGAGTTGGTTTAATAATTGCATACTTCATGTTAAAACCCAAGAAGGCTAAGTGAATATAGTTAGAATTATGTAGTAGATTTACAAATTAAACATATTAAACAATGCTACTAGTTTTTTTTTCTTTGCAAATTTTCTATTTTTCATAAAAAGTCCCTACATTGTTACTTGGATTATCATAAATTAAGTTTCTGTTTTTTTTTTTTGAATGACGTATCGTTTTTCCAAAAACAAAATTTTATTGGAAAATATGAAATGATCCAATTCAAAATTATCAATTTTCGAAAAGGGAGTTAAATTCAAATTTCGCTCCAAAAATATGCAGCCAAATTAACATCAAAAGCGATAGCATTTATTTTTCCGTCAAAACGGAACATGGTTGTCAAGTTATAATTAGGACAGTTTTCAGTCCTACCTGGCGATAAGAAACGTAATTATCATGACTTTGGGAACGACGAAGGTGTATTACGGCAAAAAGTAAGTAATTTCACGCGCTCATAACCTTTTTATCTTATTTCGTTTCGGCTACTTTCAGAAAGCAACCCACTTATCCCCCGGAAGGCGTTAGATGCCAAAAATGTTTAGAGTATGGACATTGGTCATACGAGTGCAAGGGTAAAAGGAAATACGTGCATAGGTCGTCGAGAACGCAGATTTTGAAGAAGAAATTGAAGCTTGTGAGTAATAAAAACAGCACGTAAGTATTTAGTAAATGTTGAATGTTTGAGGTTAGAATTCTTAGATTGTTTACAAATCATTTAGAGTACGAATTACGAGTCAAATTACCATACTTATGTTATATAGTTTTGTTTTTAGGAGTAAAGAGAATACGGAAGCACGACAACGTAAAAAGAAAGCAGCAATTGACTCTTCTTCTAGTGGCAGTTCAGATTCCTCAGATAGTAGTTCTAACTCCGAAGACTCTAGTAGCAATTCAGAGAGCGATTCAGAAAGCAGCGACAGCGAGAGTAGCGAAAGCAACAGTACCAGCAGTTCGAGTTCAGAAAGCGAAAATTCGAACTCGTGAGATCCTCAGTAATTCAGCGCGTTTTTATTTCGAATTCTATTTTATATATTATAACGATATGTATTTAATTTAGGATATAATTCTTAAGACGTTTTATTTATCTAAATAAAAGATCTTAATTAGGTAAGTGCACTTACTGTTCGATTAATTTTGGTGAAATTGAAAGCAAATCATAAAAATTTAACATATGCTATGAATTTTCGACAATAGCAAAGCAATAAACGACAGAAATTCTCTTCGTAATCATTTTATTCGTCGCTTACAAAAATAAATCTTATTCTATAGTACAAAATCAGTCAAATATATATCTTTCTCCACTATACTGTAATGGCTTAAGTTGAAAAGCTTCGTGTCACGATTGAATGCGTACGATTGCCCGCACAATTTAACGCCAGATATCGGATCCATCTCGCACTCGAGGATGACGTCACTGGTACCTTGGTCCACTTTGTACCTTTCGAAGACAATTGAATGTGTCTCATCTGTGGTCCTGTTGTAAATGGTGTAAACCTCGCCATTGCAAATGGTAGATTGTATAAAATCGCAATTGATGGATGTGTGGAAGGTGGTGCTTATCACTTGTAGCTTATTATCCATTGGTTGTAACTTTATAATACTAGAACCTGAAATGAAAGTACCTGAATGTATAAAACGAAAATTGCATTATTTTGATCTTGACTGTTCCTAAAAATGCTCACATATTTCAAAACTTAGTTTATTTAGTCCACAGATGAGCGCAAACCAACTGTACTTTTTTAAAGCGAATATAAATCACTTTCCAAATTGGTGCGAACTTTATGGCGATTACGATTATAAGACCAGCGTTTTATTATGATTTTTAACATTTTAATTTTGCTGCCTAATACTATGTGTAGAATAGCGTCGTTTCGAAGTGTTTATTGTTTATCTCTACTCCAGTTACGAATATCAAAAATAAAAAGCAAGAAGTTGTATCATTTACTATTCTGATACCAGAGTCTGCCAGAAAATGTTTCAAGGCAGTCAGGTAAAATGTGGTTTAGAAAGGATTCGCAAGAACAACTATGGATTAGCGGAGGGAATTGAAAAATTAGAAAATGATTCGATGTCGTTTATAGATTCTGTTCAACTCGTGTATGATGTTCACTCACACCCGTATACGGCGGAAGCCGAAAAAAATGAAAGTTTAATACAAAAATTTGAAAGCGTTATTGATAAGGATTCAGATTTTCTCATACTAGAACAAATTCATTAAGTTGTCACAAGGGTTACTTTAAATTTGCAAATATAACCAGTCGATGTGAAACGGTCGTTTTCAACATTAAAACAAATATTTATTCCGCACGCCGTACTCATTTGACTGAAATAAGTGTGGAAACATATTTAATGATTCTAATATTTACCACCCAGTTTGTGATTTCGTGGAAACTTCTTAAAGCAGTAAGTGTTTCAGTACGATGTATCATATATTTTTTCCTTATTTTATATGTAAATATTCCTGCGTGCGCATCGCCTATGCTTATTCATGAAGATCACGCTCATAAATGATGCAAGTACCTAAACGTTACTGAACACTCGCCGTGATACGGTGTGCACTGTAACTTGCCTCACTTTGCCGAGACTAGCGATAATATAAGGCAATTTCACGCCGCATACGTTAAACTTATCCTTGCAACAGAAAAACCCTAATTTTATTTCGAAAACATCACGTCTAGCTAAATAGTATCTCAGACTTTAACGGCAATTTGTCCTAGTCGTAACGATTGTTGGGTTCCGTCGTGTCACTAGGTTTTTGTCCGTGACGTTTCGCAAACAACTGCGGTTTGCCTTTTCAAAGGTACTTGGTACCAAATACCTTTGCAAATGTCAAGCAACAAAGAATGTCGATAATAGGCATTAAATTTGAGATTACTGACATGTCGACTAGTACAGGATTAATAGAGTTTAGAAAAGCTTTATAGAAGTATTACTGGTACAAAATGCACCAGTTATTTTCAGTTTACGTTTCACCTGTGTGGGTTCACCCGATTTCGGATGGCCGTTTTCTTGTGGTGTACTCAGTATTAGTTATCCCGATAAGCCTCCGGATGTGAAATGCGTGAACTTAATGACATTACTAATGTTCAATTAAATGTATTTTCTCCTTGTGTCTACATGTTTTTCTTTTTTCTCTAAGGTGAATGGGCTATGATCCCGAGAAAACAAAAAGAAAACTCGTTCACCATGAAATAATACGAAATATCTAACTACTATATTTCTTTGCTGTGGTTGCAAGGCAGATATAAGGTGCTGCGTCACATGGAAGCCCGATTTCGCGCTAAATATTTTCATCCGAATTTATAATCCAATTTAGATACTTATATGAATTGCTTCACAATTTCCTAGTTTATTTCTAAGCGAAAACACTATTTATGTTCAATTAACTAAAATAATAGAAACTACAAACAAGATTGTTGGTCTACAGTGTGTGGTGTATCATCTCCAACTACTTGCAATTTAGATTAATTTTTTATTATATTTTTAATGTCTTTCAAATAATTATTTATTCTACTCTAATAAGTATTATTATATTGAAAAGAAAAAAAAGACAAACTACTGTTAATTATATAGCCAATACTCCCCAAGTAAAAAGTTATTACGATAAAAATTCAATTCAAATACTAATTATCCGTGAATATCTTACCTTTGATATAAATATAATCTTTATAAGAAAATATAACAAATTGATTAGAAAAATTGCTGACAATGGAATCAGTATCACAAATTCTCAGTTCTATCCAGGAGTTCGTCGATACGTTATAAATGTAACCGCATTTAGTAATAGCGCTGAGCAAGAACAGTTGATCCTTGTATTCGCAGCACTTAATTTGTCTCCCAATACAAGGCAGTTGCACCAAATTACTCCATACATCTACAATTACCATATTTCTCCAATCATATGTATAATTTGAAGGCATTTTTATTAACTTACCTAACTTATAATTATATGAGAACATGTTATCTTGGACTACGCGGAACTTACCAGTACCTCCAACAATATAAATAACATCGCCAATGATGCAAGACTCGAAATGTCTCCTACCGCGCGGCATTCTAAAAAGATGATGCAATTCATTACAAAATTGAAGTTATAAAGGTCAATACTTACTTTGCTTTCCTTTCCCATCGATCTCTATATGTATCAAAAACCCAAAAATTTTCATTCCAATTACCTCGAACCCAGGAAAATTCACCACCAAAAAAGAATATTAATTCCTTATAGCCTAATATGTGGAGACCGTTGAGGCGATAAAGTCTATCAGTATTTATATGTAGTACATGTTTGAAGTTAGACTGGATTTGATCTATAAAAATTTTATTGAAAAGAGGCAAAAAGGGCGATCATACACTGACATAAACACTCACCATATAGCAGCAAATTTTTTATGTTAATACTTTGATGATTCACATTAGATGCCAAGATATCCTCTGTACACTCATAGCCATCTATTTATATATACACACATATTTATAATTTGACAAAAACAAACGAAATACTTACATGGATTAAAAACTCCAATCCTATCAATTAAAATACAAGGATAATTGTTTCTAATTCGACGTTTACAATTTAATAATACTGCTTCTCTAGACAAAACATTATCACCAATTAAATCACAATTCCTAATTTTTATAATGTTCCTTAATACTGTTATAATCTCATTAGCGGTATTTATGTCAGGATATGTCATTATCTCCTTGATATCATTGTTCGATAATCTATTAAAATCCAAGAAGGTCAAAAAGTAATAAAATATCTTGTTTGTATCTTTGAAACTAAGTACGAAAGCCTCTTTAGAAGAATTTTCATACCACCATCTCATACAACTGGTAAAAACATCAATTTCATTCTTAACACACAAGAAGATATTTGCCAGATAATCATGTAATTGCTTAAGGTTCAATTCCAGAAAGCATTGAGTATCTTTTATACAATCAAACTCTGTTAATGACAGATTCTTTGCCTTCAAATATAATTGGGTTAAATCCAATGATTCTGCTGCTATCCATACTTTTAGGCAATTGTCCACCTTTAATACCTCGTTAATCCTTTCAATGCAAAACTCACGTACCCTAGCAAATTGTAGCATACAAGCTGTCTGCAGGACTAGCAATAGATCTTCATCTTCTACTACAAGTTGCTGATCTTTGATTAGTGTTAAAATAATACACAACGATTTATAATCAACATCCTAAAAACTCATCTTAAATATGCCAACTGTACACTCAGTCAATTTGCAGCTTACTTGTAAGTTGATAATAGATTGATTCTTTTCCATAAAGTTGCCTTCGAACATAACTTTGAAGTAATCGCTATGCCCTATTAAGAAGTTTTTTCTGCATACTAAGCAGTCATTATCAATTTTGAGAGTTATTTTTTCATCATCCATGGTATACAGCCAAAAATCGTGTAAGTACACTGAAAGAAACAATATATTTGCATAACGTAAATCAACGCTTGATTTTTCTGGATTTGTTGGAAGACAATATAAACGATTTTGTATATAAATACGACCGCCACTAACACATAACTACCATATAACTACCTCTCAATCATTTTCAGTTGCGTATCGTTTTTGCTGTAAAATCACGGGATATTTCACCAAGGGCGTAACACATATTTCCTTACTTTTGTACCCAAAAATTATCATTTTACTTTGAATTAGTTATTTTTACAAATTTATGATCAGTAAATACGCAATAAAATTTAAGCGAAAGATAGTTGATAACTGAGAAATAACACATAATCCACCTACAATTTAATCGTAAAAGACCGGTTATGGTTAAGTTGGCAGTTCGGAAGCAAATATTTTTGTTTTCTTAAGTTTAAAACACTTTCTATTAACGATCTTTTTCTATCACTTCCACACTTCATCCTTGCCATTGGCGTACGGTGTATTAATTTTTTTATTACTGATTGATACTGTAAATGTATTTGTTATAATTTTTATGATCAAGGCATTGTAGACATTTCAGTATATACTGTGAACAAATATGTTTTACGTATATCAGTAAAAGGGAGTTCCCGGTTTTCCATATTTTATAATATATCTCCTTCCTTAGTTCTTTAATTGTACGTGTAAACCACTTCTTCCAAAAAAAATAAATTATGTAAATTGATTTAAAATGGAGCATAAAGTCTGATACAAGGCTTTTATAGTAGTTCCAAACAGTGCGTCTTGTAGTAGCACATCGATTTTCTGAAAGTACGAAGAATAGTTTTCAGTTCCAAAGAAATACCTAATTCAGGATGAATCTCACACAATATCCAATTGTAAAATTTGTGCTTCGTATCCTACACTAATAAAAAGAGTTATTATAAGCACAGAGCTGACATTCCCATTATACGAAGCTGTTCCTATATCTTTTAGTTTCTTCCAGGATAATAAGTAGATGACAGTATATGTTAAATTTAAAGAGTTCGCTAAAAATGTTTCATCAGAAGCTAAACCCTCTGAGTCGTCAACGCGAAAATGTGTAAATGTAAAATATAACTGTTTTGTTTGTTCTTTTAATCCTTATTACTTGAAAAGACCTTTTATATGTTGTTATAGTTGTCTTAGCTGCAGTCAGAAGTTTATTTGCTTTATCGATATAGACAGGACTAAACGAGAGGTAAGTAAATGTACCAAATATATCGTATTTTGTTGACACATCCCACTAATGACAATATTAACGAACTATATAGAAATAAGAATTTTTAAGTAATAAAAAGAATAGTGTATGCACTTTATTTTTACATGCGGATAAACGCGGAGAAGTAAAGTTTGCTGTATAGTTTCTAAGAATATAGAAAATATACAACTCGTTTAAGTCTTTTTGCAAAAGTTTCGGTAAACAAATATTCATTTATTGGTGTCTAAGTATGGTAGTTGCACTTTGTAGCAGAGGATATTGAAAGAAATAATGGATTATTACCACTGTAGTTTTTCCTGAATTATGTTTACCTGGTATAATCGATAAATTCACATTTTGTTATATTCTAAATTCATAGGAGCAACAGATCCAGAAAATATCAAAAATCAAGAAAGAAATATATTAACTGAATGGATGTGTTTGAGCTTAGTATTCCTTGTAAGTATCTTATAACTTCGATTATAAATATATATACTTCTCTGATTAAGTAGCTTTATTTTATTATCCTTCCTACATACTTTATGTATATCTTGTAAAACGATTTTGATTGCAAACATAGATGATTTTCTTTTAATACTTACAAGACAATATAATAATTCACTTACAATATTTTTCAAACGCAAATTGTATGTAACATAGCACAATTTTATGTAGTATTAACATAAAATTTACTATATTACGTATAGCTTGCTCTTAAGCGTTATTCGATTTAATTATATATATATATACATATATGTAGGTATGTATCTACTAATGCTATTATTGTTTCCAGCAAGCCGCGTAGATGGCGCTAGACGTGGAACCGTTAGTAGCCGGAGATTGTCCTATTTCATTATCTCTATAGTCCGTCCCAACCTCCGTATTCAGTATACGTCTTATGGGAATTTGTTTCATGGTTGCCAAATCATCCGATCGGCTGTACATTACTATTTCCGGTTAATTATTTGCAATTTCACCCGATCAATTCATAACCTTTATTAACGTTTATTGACGTTGAAGGTGCAAAATTATTGACATTCATATGACATTTTGCTTATTATTTTATTAAAGTAACTAACTTTTAACAGAGTGCATAGCGACTTCGCTGCACGTAAAATTATAGGAAAAATACTACAGATAAAATAGTTATATCTCAATATTTATTAACAATACTATACACACATCTATAAACAAATATACATATGAACGAGTATCTATGCAATGTACAGTGAATATTTGCTTCGATATTGGGGTGCTATGCAATTTATTAAATTAAAAAAGAAGATGATCCTTATATATATACAAATAATAGTTTCCACTTTTGTAACAAAAAGAACTGGAGTCATAGAAATACGTATATGTATAATACAATAATATTTAAGAAAGGAATAGCAATTACACACATATATCTATGTCTTACGTTAATTTTCTAGTCAGTCGAAGAATCACTTTGATCTTCAGATCTTTTACCTTAAATGTGGTATTATTCATTCTTACGTAGTTTTTAAGTTGTGCCCATACCATTTCAATGGGATTTAACTCGCAATGGTAAGGTGGTAATCGAAGAACTTCATGACCTTTTTCTTTGCAAATTCAATCCTACTTTTTATCATATTGCGGTTTAATTTGTGACACGCAATACAGTAAGTCCTTTTAGCATATCGGTAATTGATTTGTATTTGTTTTTCATTGAGCCAATCAATGATCTCGTTTTTCCTCCATGCTGTTGTTGGAATTTTCTCCAATTTTCTGCAGTGGTAGGAAGCATTATCAAGAACAATGACTGACTTCTGTGGTATATTTGAAGTAATTTATTTATAAACCAATCCTCATAATGCTTCTGAATCCATCTCATGATGAACATCGGCAGTGTTTTTCTCTTGCAAAGAAATGTATATTCAGCACCAGGAACAAACCCATTATCACTGCCTGCATGAACTAATGCAAAACGAGGTCCTAGCCCGGTTGGTGATTTCAAACCAGTGCTTAGTCCTTGAATAAGAGCTTGCTCGACTACTTTGAATAGCAGTATCTGTCCAAGTTTTATTTAATGTATGTCCTGTATTCACCCATGACTCATCAGTGTATATAATAGTTCGACCTGAAATATAAAATTACAGCTATGTCAAATAGCAAGAGGTAAATTTTACCTTCTTCTCTAAATTTCTTGATCTCTCGCAAGTATTTGTGCTCTCCATCTAATAATCTCATCTCGCTCAATGAGTATACTTTTTCGTTCTACTTTTTAAATTCAAGCCCATATCGTGGTAACAATCTATGAAAAGTTGTTCGACTGAAGTTAGGGAGATCATCGCCAGCATTGACAGTAGTAAGAATTGTATTTAAAGTAGGTGGCATATTCTGTATAAAAAATCCATGCACTTTACGTCGAATAGCTGCTTGCGTGTTCTCACCATTTGGACTTGATAATAAACCATTTTGTTGCTCCTGTTTTACATGATATATTGCACGGTCTGAGATGCCCAAAGCTTTACTTGCTTCTCGAACGGCAGCACTCACATTCATTGATTTATTGAAATAATTGAAAACATTTGCAATCATACACTTCTCCTTACGGTTAAATTTGTCTCCTCTGCGCCGTTTTCTTCCTATAGGCTCCATTAATGTAGTGAAAACTGTAATTACATTTATATTCTGTTATAACATTTATAAAAATAAATAAAAATACCCATATTACTCCTGTGCACGCTTGAAAAAGATAGAAGTGTTCTGAAAAGAACAATTTGTACAACTATATAAGCAAATTAACAATTTAACGAAATATTTCAAAACAAGGACGATGACGATTGACAGTTGATGCTAATAGACAGATAGTATACAACTGTTGTCGACGCCGACAGCATATGTAAATAAGTTGCAACATAGCAACCGGTTGTAGAGATAGCGCTAATGACAGCAACCAAGGATAGTAAGAGATAAAAGTTGCTATTCTATCCCATACTGAATACGGAGGTTGGGACGATCTATAGTCATAAGGATTTTATTGACTATGGTTATAAGAATTTTATTGATTTAAATTTCCCATGCTCACAAAAATGCCAGAGTTTAATTTTAGTTTTAATGCATAGATGGCGGCAGTTGGTCTACGGGTGCTATGTTTTTAAATCGGGTTTGAAATAAATGTCAATTGATCTATTTCCTACTTTTAGAAAAGTTAATTTGTGCAATCAGGCAGTAGAGACGTATTAGCGTTAAGCGAATATTCGAAGTATTTTTCCACGCCTCTGTATACATTACTGGAATTTTGACGACGTATAGCATACTTCTAAAAAAAATTTTGGTAAAAAGGTGCGAGGACCCGGATTTAATTAAACAGTTGTAATTCATAAGCATTTTAATGATATCAAAATCCAGTTATTGCTGGCATATTAAAATATATAATGAATGCTCTGTTCAAGCTTCCTGAGTTACTGCATCGCAATTTAAAGTAACAAGTTCGCCAAAAATTTGAAAGAAACCAATTGGTATAGGTTGCATTAGGCAGAATGTATTTCGTCTATTCATATTTTATTACTAAAATGTTATCAGCAATGCTTTTATTACGTACATATTTAATTGAAAATACTCTTTGAGATAAATTGCTCACTACATAAATACACCACTCAAGAAGCCAAAATAGTTGTAAACTTCGTCAACTTCAATGCCAATTCTCCAGGAATACCAACACAATCAGTAATTTTTTTTAATTCTGTAGCATGCGGTGTCGGACACAATGCGAATAAATCTTTCGCCACTAATTTTTGGTTAGATTGTATTATATTGAAAATATGTAACTTTCCTTGGTTGAAAATATTTTATGCTCACATAATAATAAGCATTGTCGACTTAAATGTTCGTAAAATAAAACAAAATCTCAAAAGTATAGTTTATTAATTCGATCTTTGGTACATTTTTATCAATTACATGAAAGATGGAAAAAGAAATTTAAAATTCCACAACAAAGATGGAATTCAATACACCTTGAAAACATTGTCGAAATATAGACTGCTTTATGTTGATACACAATGAGTTCTTTATAAAAAAAATAATGTAGAGTAAAAAAATGGTAACATATTCATTAGATAATAAATCACATTTAGTTTTTATATATAAAAAGACATATGGATATCGAATGTGTTTATCGGCGTATTTCTGTAAAAATGGGGTACGAATGATTAATAAATTAAATTAGTAACTGTTAGTTACGTTATAAACATAAAAAGTTCCAATAAACCTATGGAAAGTAAATGCGCAGCTTAAATAAGTGTATACATATGTGTAAAAGAGAAATGACCTAATTGGTAGAAATATATCCTTAAATAATCAAGCATAACAATAAGTCACATTGGCAAGTATGATGGTATTAAGAAATATGCTAAGGAATATTCACCTAAATTAATCACGATAGACAATATCTAAATAGTTACAAATATAAATAAAATATGATCACTAGAAAAGCTCGGAGAAGCTTAGATGATCACTCGGTTCTATAATAATATGGCACATCATATTAGAAAATTATTGCTCCTTGGAACATTTTCGAAGCTTATCCGAGACATGGAAATTAACTTAAATGCTTTGCAAAACACAGATTTAATGATCGCAACTTACAGTCTTACAAAACCATCAAAGAGATCAATAATTACGTTACAATTGAGCTCCTATACAAAATAATCAGACAAATTCACCTCCCACAACTGCGATCATTAAATCTATTATTATATGTATATATACAATATAAATTATAAATAACCAATGTTACACGTCCCGTTATATATATAAAATACTGATTCATTTTACCTATAAATATATACGTATATAATGAAGTGAATATATAGTGAAAACCGTTCAGAATTACATCTCAAATTCAATATTTTTCTGTCGATCATTAAAAATAAATATTAAATATACATATCGAACATGTCCGCAACCTTCTGCATTACGTCAATAAAAAACAGAAAAAAAATGAAATTATTGGTTGCAATTATCAAAAGACTAGGTTAAATAATACGACGCATTTCATTGCTTCAGCTGATAGGTATTGATAACCTCTTTACTGCTCTCGTGAAAAGTTGTTGTCATAACTTCTCGCGTTTTCTGTATTAATGCGTCTACGTCACTGGCGGTCATGCCCTCTGTCGATATTGGAGGTAAAGCTGTGATCATAACTTTACCTGCAATGCGAAGTAATATTTTTATTTTTGAAATAGTGTACAGTGGAAGACCAAAGACCACAGATAAAATGGGCTTTTTAGAGAAATCTATGGTCTTTGTGATTTATTTTTTTTTAGCAATCTTCAACGTATTCTTGTCAACTTTAAATGCATAGCGCCCAATTCATATTGTGGAGGTCATATAAGTAAACACAATACATATATTATTAATAGATTTGTTGCGCCTCTTTGTAAGTTATTGAAAAACGGATGACAGCATATTACGGAGTCACCTCGATACTTCAATGCAGTTTTTGTAAATTTGGTATCGCAGGTCCTAGACGATTTATCTTGGTTTCGTCCGACCAGAGTACATGTTTGCATTGTTTTATGGTCCATTGCCTAGGCTTATTGTGAACGGTTTTTTACGTTTTCTGTTCCGTTAATTAATTAACTAACGATTTTTTACGCGCAACTCTTTCAATTAGCGGCGCTTCATTGTGACAGCGTCTAATTGCTCTAGCAGATATACTCTTTATCCAAATATTTTTTGTCTTATTTCGTTAAATCGTAGTCGCGGATTGTTTATTGATAAGCATCTGTTTTAGCAATTTGTTTACGAGATGTAGTTTTCCTTTTATTTACATTTATGAATTATGATGTTTGTAATGACATACAGCATTGATTACCATTGTTTTTGAACATTTTAAATGCTTGGCTATCTTATATAATCAGTTTATTTCACATATTTTCACAATATATTTTCTCATTGTAGAGTCACAGGTTTTACTTTTCCCCATATTACATCGAGTACAGATGATTTATAAAGAATTCTCAGAATTATATGTTGAAATGAAAGAATTTTATATACAGTGTGTATAAAATAAAAGCAAACATGTACCTGTTATTGTGCAAACCGTTCTTAATTATATGGCCACCACTATGTCTGAATGCATTTGTTCGGAGTATTACTAGGATTGCAACAAATTACCTAGGAGTTGTATAAGCAGTAGGAATAGTGTGAACTTAGGGCATGCCTCGTGTGCCGTCATATGTGAAGTGGACTCCAAATATACAGTGACCACCATAAAGTTGGCATCGAATAGTAATATATATATATATATATGTATATGTATATATATGTATATATATATATATATATATATATATATATATATATATATCGAATATAAGTTTCACGCAAAATTCAGATAAATAATCCGAGTGTTATTTAGTAGCGGATTCATTTTATCGGAGTTAAGCGTATGGATGTTTGAAGTGAATTAAAATTAGCGGTGCTCTGCACCAAAACGTAGAGACACTTCTACTGGTAGAATAAATAAACAGTTTTTAACAGGCTTACCGGCATAAAATTAAATAGTTAACAGTTAGATGTTTCCAAATCAAAATCAGCGTTTTCTATGTTCCGATGATGTTTCCACCGCAAACTGTATTTCACAAAACTATATTTTTCTCATATAAACTTGTCCCTAACATGATTGTTTTCTTTTTCTAAGGGTAACAAGTGAAGACAGTGAAATTAGTTTTCCTAATACTATGTACGTAAGAGAACAGCTGTTTAACTTTACACGGTGGCTGCATTTTTCAGCTGTTATATTCACAAAATTTGTCGTCCCTAACCTATAATTCAATTTCAAACATAAATAAAATGCATGTTATGTTGCGCGTTTTAGTACAACGTAGATATGAGAAGTGACGTCACAGATTTGCGTGACCAATAAAATGACGTTTTCCGAAGGATTATTTGTTCTTTTTTTACTGAAAGTTGATAAGAATTGAAAAATCTTGAAAATTTACCCTCAAAAGAGATTGTTTGAAATTTTGCAAGAAAATAGAAGAAAAAAAGAAGTCCCTGGATCCTGAGGTTGTTGGTTAGGCTGAAAGAACTACTGGATAAGAAATTTCATTTTACTTTTTTTTTATTAGTCGAAAAATATTACATTTTTTTATCTTAACGATTCCGAAAAATGTATTCCCTAAGTATGTAGAAATCACTCAGCATACTTTGGTAGGGACTTCCCTGGTTTTAACGTAAGCTCTAATTTTTGACATTTTCATCCATTTTATTTAATTTTCGAAATATTTTTGACGGTCTCTATATATGAAAAACAAACAACACTCTGCTCTGTCTTTTACGCAAAAATTACTCTTTTATTCCCAAATCCGTGTGTAGCTATTTAAATAACCCAATGAGGTTCTGTACGGCCAATTTAGATACATTTAATTTTTGTTTAACATATACCATATACCTACCATGATCAAATCTTCTATTGTTTTCATCGAGAAAGTAATATCTACTGTAGACTACTGGCAAGATAGGCAACTGAGCAGATATGGCTAAGTGAAAAGCACCCTTTTTAAAAGGATGCAATTCGCCGGTATTTTTCCTATGGCCTTCAGGAAATATCCACAGTTTAATCTGAAATACAAATAATTATCACTGCTGAGTAATTAGAAATTAAATTCAACGCATTTCATACTTTATTTAAAACAATGGAGACGTCAAATAATTAGATATTATTTGTGCTGCGCAAATATAATAAAATAAATACATTCGCAATTAAAGGCTAGGTCCGGTTACGTATCAAACAGTAATTAATTTACAAAAAGAACAAAAAACAAAACAGAATAAATACAGCATTATCTAATTGTGAGAATGTTTTTGTTTATTATACGAATTGTAAGTACACTGTTTAAATATCCTGAGCTGCTTTACCTAACACGACATGCACGTAAATTGGTTGCAAGTTGTACAATCGTGAGCAAAGTTAATTGAACTGCTTTTTACACAAAGACGGAGGAACAAAGAAATGCATTAAAATATTTTGTTTAAACTTGCTCTATATTTAGGAACAAAGAATATCATTTGAAAAGGTGTTTGCACGCCTGAAGCAGCAATTTTTTATTCTTTGAACTAGCAACATTTTGAACGGTTTTAGTGTGGAAATCAGATATACTTAAAAATTTTAAAAAATAAACTACTCTAAAAATTAAAACTTGAGTTCCAATTTCCTGCATAAATTATGGTATTTCTATATGTACATATGTGTATATGTATAAATACGTCCATAGAATCGATTTGCGTATATTTCGTATTGATACCGTAATTAGTTTCTGGAGATACACAAAAAATAAAATAATGTATAATGTGTTACAGTGAGGAATGAGAAATAAGGCGTATTCACATGCATACTTAGCCTACAATTACTTAGCGATGGAGATGAAGTGAGTTTATGGAAAATTAAGGATATGCAAGTTCCAAAACTGAGCTTTACGGAAAACATGGATGAGTTTAGAAGCACACTTACAAGCAAACGAATATATGAAAGAAATAAACGCAACACGGAGAAGATAAAAACAATGGTAATAGAAGATGAGAACATGAAACACAATGCAGTGGTTAAAGGAAACAGTATAGAATAAAGAGGAATGATAAATACTAGATGTAATTTAGAGAAGGAGATTAGTGAAAGACTGTACAAAACTGCGTAACACTACATTTTTAAGCAAAAAAGGAAAGAGAAAAGGTAATGAAAAGGGTGATAAAATCAATTCGTGTGTGAATCGTGAATCACGAATGAAAGACAAAGAAGTGTAATGAATAACATGGAAATGAGATTTTTAAGAAGAATAAGAAGCAAAACCAAGTTGGACAGAGTCAGAGGTGCATAGAGAAGATCTCGAAGTGGAACCAATAGAAGTGACTATGCAACAAACTCAACTACTATGGTTTGGACATGTAGCAAGAATAGAAGGAAAGTTATAAAGTGAGGCAAATGGGAAGGAGAAAAACGGAAGACTAACAAAGGCATGGGCCGAGGAAATTAGGAGGGTACTCAAGACAACGGGTAAGAAATGAGAGGATACAAGGATAGAAGAAATTGGAGAGAAGTATAGACGAAACATCTAAGGGACTCAACTTCACACTAACCTTGCATCTTGCAGTAGTATGAGTTCAGGACGAAGTAAGTAAATTTAAAACTTTAAAAAGGCCTCGCATGTAAATTACGAGGTTTGTTGATGAATAGACGTTCTTAAAATCGAATCCTGTACATGTTATTTGGGGAAGGGGGGGATAAAGGAGAGAAAACAAGAAAAGAGAAAGGCGGGACCTCGACATCAATGACATCCAGCTTTTTTTTAACCATCCAGCATCCCTAAGTTTATGAGAAAACTTTTGACGCTGCTTTATTCCATAAATTAGTTTGAGGCATGTGTTCTGTACTACTTGAATTTTGCGTGAGTCGATCTGATCTAGATAATTTCCATAAACAACATCACAGAAGTTAAAATGTGATAACACCAAAGAATCACATAGCAGCTTTTTAATAGAAACATCAAGTAAATGCCGGTAAAAAGAACTTAAGATCATTATCTACAAAGAGAACTAACATTTTCACATTACTTTGAAATTTCAAAAGTGTGTTATTAATTGTAAGTCTGATAGTAAGTGTGTAGTGCAATAGTATACAAATTGTTAAGGTCGCGGTTGATATTATCCACAATACTGTGAACTTCATCAATGGAGAAGGATCTGTACAACTGTGGAGATGAAGATTGCATGTGAGATTATGGAAAAAGAACATATGTGCCGTGTAAATAAAGAACAGCAATGGACCTAATAATATAGATCTTTGTGAAACTCCTGAACGTGTAGTCATCCAATCAGATGCTTGCCCGATAGCAGTCACCGCTTGTTATCTGCCAAGTAACTAAACCGAACGATATCAACACTGTTAAAACACCAATGTCACTCTCCCTGTGTTCTATTGGCGCATCGTGCACTGTATTATCAGCGCCCCGTAACCCCACGAACATATGTATATTGGATTAAAACGGATTATATTTGATGCACCATATATAGCAGTCGATATATTTTTGTTCACTGCCGTACATAAACTGCATAACAATCTACGTTTTAAGATAATTGCACCGCAATCATTGACAGATAAACTATTTTCTCGTCGAGTTTATGCAACTTTTTCAAGGTTTAATTAGAAAGAGAAAGCCTTCTTGGAGATTAAATCGAAACGAATGCGGAAGTAGTCCCAAGATAACCAAATCATAATATTTTCCCGTTTACATTCGTAATTGTAAAACAATATTGCTGATAGATAAGAACAAAATATGCTAAATAATAAAATAAGAAAAAGGAAGTTAAAAACAAACAGAAATTTTTATTTATACGATTCGAAACTAATCCACATACACCTAATTTAAACGTAACAAAAATTCCATTCAAATGAATTACAAATTACGGACAAAGGTAGATGAAAAACAATTCGATAATCCTTGACCGTTATAGATTTATTTATCTATTAATTTTTCAACCGTTTCATTGCTCACGTAGATACACGATTATATAACGTATTCACTAAATTTTTGATCGATTTCGTTGCGTGATAGACCAGAATGTATTAACTATCTGCGGAATCTCCTTAAAAACATTTCATCGATTTATTAGTAATACAAAAGGATAATCAAACGTGTCTGGATATGTCTGATTGTAGTAAAACGTACAATGACAATAAGAACGTTTATATCAAATTATTACAAATTAATTTGTCCTATGTAAAAGAAAGCACACACAGCATTCAAATCAGAAAAAAAATAGAGAGCCACCTGTTATAAGCAATTCAAAATGCGGCCGCTGCTAATTGGAAAAAAATGTATTGAGAATGTTAAGGAAGAACTAAGAATGGGTGAATTTAGTGAATTAGACGATTTAATTGATAATGTAATCGAGTCTTTTATCAATTCTATTAACGCTAATACTCTAGTGAGTGTGGCCCTGTATATAACACAATAATTTTAAAAAATGTAAATGAATAATTTAATTTAATCAACCGGAACTAGAGAGAAATAAAATTTCTCTCTTGTAACAAAATACAGTGATGGCAATATAATTAAGAGCGATACATGTATACTTATTAGTATACATGAGAGAGTTATTGAAAACTGGTACAGTGAAATTCCCCTTCGCGGACAGTCCTCTTACACGGACACCTCCCTTAAACGGAGTTTCTCATGGTCCCGACCGCCTCTCATATAATTTCCATTGTATTAACTTTTTCTTGGACAGACATTTTTTTGAACGGACGCGGGCACGAGAAAATGTTCTCTTAACCGAACAAAAAATAAAATAAAAAGAAACGCCTTATCTTATTTTTATATCGAGAGTATTGCTATTGCATTTCTCAATCGCGCCGCGCGCCAATTTCGTTGGGACTCCCCGAGTAAACCGGAGATTT
The DNA here is from genome assembly GCA_023509865.1 of Trypoxylus dichotomus. Classification (NCBI taxonomy): domain Eukaryota; kingdom Metazoa; phylum Arthropoda; class Insecta; order Coleoptera; family Scarabaeidae; genus Trypoxylus; species Trypoxylus dichotomus. The sequence continues at coordinate 31,057,090 of CM042081.1, forward strand.
ACCGACTTTAATCTTTCGGTACAAATGCAGCCTGTGTCGTGCATTTCTGCCTGGCGTGAATTAGGGACTTCCCCAAGTTGGTCGGGGATTTACCGTTCTTATTCTTTGGGTGTACGCTTTCGATTGAATCTGCTTTCAATATTAGTTTGATGTCTATGCAGAAAAGACACAGTGGGCGACACATTCATTGTAGAAATGGCTCCAAATAGAAAAATTCTCACGCTTAAACAAAAAATTGAGATTGTTGAAGTTTACAATAAAGAGAAATTAAGTGTAAAGAACTTATCCAAGCGTTTTAATATTGGAAAAATTCAAGCTGCAGATAAAATTAAACATAAAGAAATCCTTCTAGACAAATGGATGTCGAACAGCAATTTGAATAAAAAAAGAAGCTTTTTGACGGGTGATGGTACTATAATTGACAAATTGTGTTATGACTGGTTTACAGAACGGACACTGTAGTACAAATTCGATGGACTACTGCAGTAGTGATCTAGACAAAATATTTTACAAAAATTTTACATTTCTGACAAAGAATTTAATATAGTTCGCTTGACAAAAAAGCGATTAAGAAATATTTCAACATCAGAATTAGTACCTATTTCATAAACCTATACGGGATGTATAAAATAAATTAAACAAGAACCTGTTATTTTACTATATTCTATTTTTTAAGTCAAAGGAGTGTTTTTAAATTGAAGCGCTAAAAAGTAGGCTAGCTGTTGGTCAATTTTCGGCCGCCATATTACTACAACAATTGATTGACGTTTACATCGTGTATTTCTCTAAGTGTGTTTCTGTTTATTTTGTCTTTCTAAATTTGCGTTGTAATAATAATTACTTAACTACAACATATATAAAATCCTAGATAGTTTTAAAACTGCGGCCAAAAAGTAGATTTGAAAAATTTCATTGTGTAAACACATCTTTTCATTTTATTCCTTCGAATTAAAATATAAAGTATCCAATACGTGTAGTATAGTCGCTCTTGATTACATGGCCACCACTGTATATATTATAAAATCAATTACATTACAGGAAACGATAAAACGAGTTAATTTCCTCATTAATTACTTCATAAAATAAATAAGTACAATCTCTTCAATTAGACTGCCTGCTAATGACAATAATATTATGATCGGCTCTCCTGCATTAAATAATTTACTGATTGATTTCATTTTTAAGATTATTAATTTAAATTAAAATTCTTGTAGTAGCAATGTTCATTCAAAATTAAAATGTCTAATATATTCGGGAAGGCTGGTGTTTAACATTTCTTTCTCCTTCAAAAGAGTTTTAAAATTTCAAATATTTAACTTTCTTTGATATTCATTTTCGTTAAGTTATTTGTTTTATATTTAAAATTCTGTCTTCTTATAAAACAGCTCACTATCAAAGAAATTTACATTTTATGTGATGTAAATTATTTAACGAGCTAGCACTGCACTTAGGAAAAGAAATAAACTTGAGAGAGTTTAAATTAGACGTTAAAAAGATTTTATTTTTTATTAATTGTTACAGTTTAGAGGATTTTTTAATAAGGTATAATTTCATTCAATAATGGAATTTTACCAAAAATTTGTAAGGTGCCCAAATACTTCGTGATTTATATAACTTTGTTTACTCTTACAATACATCTAAAAGAATGCCTAGAAAATAACTCTAAGATAAGAACGCTGTAAATACAGCTTTTCTCATGGTGGTGGTATTGGTGAAATCATTCACGAGAAAGACAACGTGAAGAGACAAAAAAAACGCTAACACTCGGACATGTTTCTGCCTACCCGGAGTCATCAGTGTGGTTTCGAGCGGTTTTTTTGCTAGACACATTGCAATTCCCTCTCTGCTGCTATCGCCATATCTAACCCTACAATTCAAGTGATTATTGTTGACGCTAACTAGTGCCAAAAGAAAGATTCACTTGTCTGCAAAAGCCAGACAGAACGAAAAGCAGCGGGCACAGCTTCCCACCCTTCTCTCGAGCAATACTTAAGATTGCTGGCCCCGAGAGGGCGTTCGCACCAAAGAGCAGAGCATAGGGAAACTTCACATGTGAATGATTTCTCCACATCATTACTAGAATTTTATTTAAGTCTCCCACTCACATCGTTTAATCAATTGCATAAACTTGCGCGCGGATCCCTTCTAGCTTTCGGTACTATATATCTGTGTGAAGAAACATTCTACAAATTGAAATATGTAAAAAAATGATTTACAGATCGACGATAAGCATTTGCAGTCGCTGTTAACAATTTTTCATCAGTAAACTTGATCCACGACTGCAAACAACTGTCAGTGAAAACGTAAACATGTTCATGCCGTTTTTAAAAATATATACTGTATAGCTTTTGTAACATTAACCGCAGCGTTATTGCAGTGTATGCAGTCTGCATGTGGATGTATGCAAGTTTGGTTGGATGATGTATTATGTATACACATTCTGCATCCATAGGTGGCACATATTACAATTTCTAATTCCGACTTTAGGGTCGAAAATGACTCAACATTTTTGGATTTATGTTCAATATAATTACATCTCTTCATTTTCCGTACTTTTTTTATTTTATTTCAAAAACACCCTGGATAGATCTCATTAATCATAATTGTAATGTTTGATTTCATTATGTACGTTCGTTGTTGTGTTTCTTAATTGGCCGACAGCGATGAAGAAAGGAATTTATTTTTACGTGAAAACAACCAAGCGGCATATAAAAATTCACCTGACAAATTGTTAAAAAAATATAAATTTTATTTTATAATTTTTACATTCCTTGTATATAATATTTTTAAAACTTACTTTTTCAGAGTTCATCTAATTTTAATTTGTATTTTAAAATACTTATTTTCAACACTTAGGCTTTTTTGTAGATATAATATACAGACGCTCCTTTAAAAATCTAATTCAGATGGACGCAAACTCTCAGCAGGATATAAGAATCAGAATATAGTGGTCTTGATTGAATAACCAAGACAACGACCACGAATGCTAGTTAAAAGTAAGTCAAAGTGTAAAATCAAATATAGTCAATAACAACAATACAAACATGCAAATGTTTAATATCTAAAATCGAGATTTTGCATTTAATTTCCAGGCACTACGTACACTCAGCGAAATGTATATAGTTCCATATAATTTTGTAGTAGAAAAAACCAAAAATAAATTGTTACAAAGAGATATGGTGTTCAAACTGAGCCATATCTAAGAAAATAGGACGACCCCATCATCTCATCAACAATTTTATAAAGTCGAGCAATTCCTACGACAAAAATCGCGATAAGGGAAGTAATCAAAAACTAACCCGATATTTTGATCAGCCTCTTCTGGTAATGCAGTTGCCCAACAAAATGCAATTTAAACTTATCAGTTGAGACCGGACCAAAGTGCATATATTTTATTTTTTGCATATCTTTAATTATAGTCTATATGTAGACGTATTACACTAATTGAAGTTAATTAGCGCTAATTAGTAATTGCATACATTGCATATTTAGACATTTCTATGCATATCTTTACAAAAGTTGCATATATTGCATATTTAGGCTTTTTTTTATCCTTTATATTAGTAAAAAATGACTAGTAATTTCTAATGTAGATCGACAACGGACAATTCTTAGAACGATAAATCTTTTACATTGGTTTCTCTTGTACTTTTTTCCAAGAACCGCACGTGTTTAAGTTCGTCTAGCAGAAGGGATGTGGTAAATACGTTTTATTATTATTAATTCCCAAATAAACTATTCATTTATTGAATACCTTTGAGCGAAACAGCATATAATTGTGGTAATAATTAAATACTCTCCGTACATACAATGAGTATAGCGAACAAAATTTCTTTGTGGATTAAGCCGTATCCTGAACTGGTAAAGAATGGGGACAAAGTATTTTGTCGAGTCTGCAGTAAACTGGCAAGTTTAATTTTACTAAAAGCTTTACAATTGTTTTTAAATTCTTTAACCTTTGATATAAAATGACAATTGTTGTTGTAGCTGTCTTGTGAGAGAAAATACCTGATTGATCAACACGCTAAAACTTCATCAACTGAAAAACTAAAGCGATCCGCATGTGTGCAGCAATCTATATATCAATGTGTAGCACCAACTTCACGAAACTCAGAACAAGAAGAATATAATACGGATCTGTGTAACGCATTAATTTCGTCTAACATACCATTAGCAAGATTAAACAACGTTAATGTGAAATCATTTCTGCAAAAATATTGCAAACATAATATACCTGACGAAAGTACCTTACGAAAAAATTATGTTACATCTTGTTACCAGCAAACAATGGCAGAACTTCAACAATTGGTAGGGAATAATTTTATTTATACCATGGTAGATGAAAGTACGGATAAGTGTGGCCGTTATATTGCAACTTCTTCATGAAAATATTCTAGGTAAATCATATTTAATTTATTGTAAACAACTTCAAAAAACAAATAATGTGACAATTGCTCAATTCGTTCAAAAAGGTTTATCAAATTTCTTTTTATCTGGAAGTATACCTTGTAAAAAAGATTTACTAACGCTCGTATGCATCGTACATGATAAAAGCCGTGCATGGGTTCAATCGTGTAGCCGAAAACATTAGAAATTAATTTTCTTGATTAATGATTTAATTAACAATGTCAAAAAGTATTTTTAAAAGCACCTTTACGAATCCAATTTTATAAGGATCGACTTCCCGGTGTTAAGTTGCCTCCGGAACCGATTATTACGAGATGGGGTACATGGTTAGACGCTGCAATTCATACGCCGATAATTTTGAAAGAATTAAAAATGTAACTCCTGAAATCACTGCTGACTGCATTGCTCTAGAAAACTGTAAAAAGATAGTAACATCAACAGGATTGCTACAAAATCTCTTGTATATATATTAAGTCAAATTATAGCTTTGTTTCAAGTTCCATTCGTAAACTAGAAACGTAAGAGATGTCGCCCTCGGAATCAGTCGAAATAGTAGACGAATTTGATATGCTATGTAAGAAGGTTAAGGGTGCAATAGGTAATTCTATATACGATAAATTTAAAAAAGTGATAAATAAAAATGCGGAGTATTTGAACTTGAAGAAAATTAAGAAAATTTTGGAAGATGAAACAGTAAACGATTTCGACTTTAATTTTAGTTTAGAATGTATTGCAAAGTTAAAAAATGCACCAATTACATCTGTGGATGTTGAAAGAAGCTTTTCTATTTCGAAACATATGTATTCTGATAGAAGACAAAACTTTCTTTTACACAATTTTGAAAAACATTTAATTATAAATTGATTTAGAAATATGGTGTAAAAACATTTTGTGCAATAAAGTTAATGTTTAAATTTCTGGTCTTATTTATTTTATGTAAAAATTTTGCATATCGTAGCAATTTCTTTGCATATATGCCCCAGGGTTATGCATATTTTCTCAAGAATTGATGCATATATATGCGCATATATTCCAGTTTTTCTATGCATATAATCCGGTCTCTACTTATCAGTAACAAACAGACGTCTACAATAAATTTTATCCGCCAGTAAACGTTTTCGGTGGCTAAAAGAGGTTTCAAAACCGCTCTTAAAAGAGACACATATGTTAGACAGGCAAGACTGAAAGTTGCGCAAGATCATATGAGATGGGATCATGAGTGGAACGTCATATTTTCTAACGAGAAGAAATTTCACTTGGACGGGCCTGATGGTTTCAAATATTATTGGCACGATTGGGGCAAGAACACTGTTACGATGAGCCGAAATTTTGCCGGCAGTACTGTAATGGTTTGGGCGGCTTTTACCTATAACAATAAAACTCCTATACATTTTATTTCTACGCGAATGAATTCTAATTTTTATATACAACTTCTGGAAATGATTTTGATGACTTTGGCGAACAATTACCAACGCAAGACCTAATATATCCAGTCAAGACAATGCAACTATCCACATTTCTATTGGTTTCATTAAAAGGAAATTAATTTATTACAATGGCCTGCTCGCTCACCCGATCTAAACCCCACAGAAAATCTTTGGGGAATATTGGCAAGACAGGTGTATCCCAACAATAAACAATGTGATAGCGTCAAAAAACTAAAATCTACAGTAATGAGGTGTTGGAATGATATTCCTATTTCAACATTGATCAAATTAAGAGACGACATGAAGACCTCGATGTTTGAAGTTAATTTGAATAGAGGATCTAACTAATTCACTACTAAGTTTAGAAAGAATTATTATTTTTTTTGTATTTATTTTATTTATTAATTTTGTGTTAATTGACCTATAGACATTTCGCTGTTTTTAATTATTGTAAATATTCTACGTATAAAATGTGATATTTTTTTTAATCTTATTTTCTCTTGCATCTGTGTTTCTTTGCAGTTCAACATTATCTTCGATGCATAATTTGCTGAAGATATTAAGAAAACCAAATATTCTGTTCAAAAGATCATATAGAACTATACAAATTTCGTTGAGTGTATGTAAACTTCTCCTCCATTATTAATCCTATTTTCGGTCTACATTTTAAAAGCGCCAAGAAAAATCACTGTAAGAAATACACACCTACGTACGTCGATAAAACCTAATATTTAAATTAAATACGTACAAAAAGTGAGAGAAAACTAAATTTGACGATTAAACAAACCTTTAAAAATAAATATTAATTGATTAAAGTACAACAAGTCCAAAAAGCGACCTAGTCGTTACCAAATAGGCAAAAAAATAAAATAAAATAATCTATTTCGTAGAAAAATTCTCTAGAAGAAAGAAACGTAAACAGAGTTAAAAACATCAAAAAAAAATTTTAAGTATTCAATACCTACTCGTGTGTAAATTAAATAAATATACAACGTATAACAATACCCACTTTGACCTTTACATCACGCTCATTAAATGGCCGAGATATTTCTATCAAAAGAACTTTTAAAAAACACGCAGCAATAAATAAGACAAAAATTCTTTTTGAGGAAATAAAATAACTTTCACTTTGGCTTTTGCAAGAGAAATTTCTTTTTATATGAAATATGTGAGTATGGATACAAAAATATGCTCTTCCATGGCCAACTAGATTAAAAATCAGTGAAACTTATTAGAATTTAATATAATGTTATACATTCGCATTTCGAAACAAGAAGCAGAAAAAACTAAATAAAAATGTGCAAACTATACTTTCTCCTAGTTAGTATTCAAGAGGACATCACGTGTTCGACTTGAAACAAGTGATAATACATAAGTTTACATCTAGTTCGCCATAATTACTCCGTGCAGACTTTTCTATATGACGGGATATGGTGCGCTGTATTAAACCATCACTTCTCAGTCGGTGTGTCGCTAAAAAAGCCCTAACTGTTTCTCATTCAAAGCAAATTTTCATTTCGTTCTACTCTGTTTTTAATTAGACCTTAATTCTATGTCTACCGCATGTGTCTAGTGGACCATACCGATTTTCAAGAGTTGTTTTTCTTTTAATTTGCGGTAAAGCTAATATACTTGCATTCATAGACTCTTCAAGTAGAAGGTATAGCTTTATAATTTTTGCAAAAAGGATCTTTTCTGATAAATTGTTTTTGCAGTATAAAAATACTTTCATGACTTACGATACCGGATTGGTCCAACGAACTTATATGATTTTTACCGTATAAACGTACATACATAAAAGGAATAAGTTCTATACTTAGTAGCCATTTGCTTATAAGTAGAGACCGGATCATATGTAGAGTGCATATATTTGATTTTATTTATTTATTATATTTTACGTCTATTTGTAGATGTCTTTCATTGATTAATTAACGCTAATTAACTTTAATCAGTGTAATACATCTACAAATAGACGTAAAATATAATAAACAAATAAAATAAAATATATGGACTTTGCATATAATCCGGTCTCTAGTTATAAGTGTGGGATCTTCCACGGAGTTAAACCGCATTTTATGTAACCTTCCAAGTCAAGTAGAGTGGAGAAATCCCCTTATTATGTGGAATTGGAAACTTTTGGGGTAATTTTCTACTCGAATAATGTGTCAGTGTTTTCCGAGTAGAAGTGGTGGCAAGTTCTCTCGTCATGTAGACAAAATTATAATATATGTTCGTTCGCTTGTGGTGTTCAATTTATTATTCCAACTTTAGCTTTCTGGAATATATTGGGCATTAGTTTGATATGTTCGATTTTTCCTACATTTAGTTTTCTTTATTACTGAAAATGATGTATCGAGGAAATGCAATCCTTTCACAACAGCAGCTAGAGGCGATAGCAGAAGAAAGGAACAACATTGAGTATAATAGTGGTACAGATCTTCTAATGAGTACAGAGAAATAGACGCTACGAACGTCTTCCTAATGGTGAAAGTAACAGAAGCACTGCACAAGGGTCCCATAATGAGGAATACGGAGATGACGATGATGATAATAGAACTCGCGTTGAAGGTAATACTTTTACCTCAAAAAATAAACAAGTTCTTTGGTATTAAGATCCCATCTGAGTTTTATGGGAACATTTAGGTTCAACTCGTTTTACAAATCGGGAGATCCATACCATAGCTTCTTTTGATTTATTTTCGTGAAGCTCTTCTTGAAATTATCCCAAATTGGACAAATGCTGAAGGAAAGGTTGTTTAAAGAAAAAAATTGGAAAGAAATGAATTTTTCGGAGGTGAAGGAGATTTTTTTGGAGTTTTGATACTGATTGGTGTATACAAAACCAACTTTGGAGGGAGAATAATGAGAGGCAAATATTTTGCGCAATAATCAACCAAACCAGATTTCAAGACATACCCCGTGCACTAAGGTTTGAGAGAAAGCAGTGGCAAAATAGCGCTAATAAAGAAATGTTTTATGTTATGCAAGATAGTTACATACCAAATTGGTGTATGACGGTTGATGAACAACTCGCGAGCTTTAGAGAAAGATGTCCTTTTAGACAATATATTCCATCAAAGCTTGGAAGATAGGAACGGTTCCATCAAAGCCTAGAAGATATGGACGGAGTCTAAAAATCGTGAAGTGAATTTCACAGAGTTTGGTTCTAGAAACGATTGGAGCATTGTAGAACAATAACTTGTTTCCAGGTTTGTCGCAAATGAAAAATGTTTGAGAACTGCTGTTCTAATGTAATTGTAGGTAAAGTAGAGTCTCCCTTATCCGACGCGCTTAAAGCGAAACCCCACAACGCGCAATGATTGAAAGAGTCTTTAAAATAAGTTTTAAAAACGCCCTTCCTATAAAATACTATAATCAGAAAAGTGTATGGATGAACAGTGAAATGTTAAGATTTTTTTAGAAATGTTTAAAAATGACCCTCCCACGAAAGCAGTTTCGTTGCTAGGTAACCCTTCAACGAACCTTGATCCAGAGTGACAATACTAGGTTTTTGCCACCGAATGTAACCGCAATATGCCACCCGATGAATTAGGCCGTTTTGAAGACAGTAAAAAGGATCTATCACAAGAAGCTATCGTCAACATAGCACCAGAAGAAGCGCAAAATGTGATGGAAAAACGAAAGGCTTCAATTTAAAGGATTTAGTGGTTACAAGAATTTGCGTTGGCGGCAAGAGTCAAATCATGAGAGAAGCTATCACATGAAGAGGAATATAAAATTATGGAAAAGAAAGGTACAGATGAAGCCAAAGAAACTATTCTACACTTAGTTAAATTTATTAAAGTTATTCTTAGATGTAAAAATACAGCTTCACAAGAAGTTGAAAACTGAAAAAAGATTGATAATAAGAATTTCGTTTAGCGACGTTTGTCCGCCGTGTTCGTTTATCCGACGTTCTGCTGGCTTGTTTATGTCGTTTTCGAAAACTTCGAGTAGGCGGTTGACCTTCATTAACGTCATGATGCAACTAATATTAAAAACACGATTAATTAATCAACTATTACTTCGATTTGGACATTAATATCCTCGCTTGCTGCAATACGAAACTCTGTACCGTACGAACTAAAGTTATTTACGCAATTCGATATAATTTTACGACGATTAACAGTAGAAATATTGCGCTATGCAATTATTTGGTTAATGCATTCTGGTATTTAAACGCATATACAGCGACGAAATGATTTTTAAAAAGCTTAAAATGAACTTTCTTTAACAGAAATTAAATGTTTAATTATACAATTATATTTTTTGTACCAAAAAAGTGTTCAAAAAATTCTAACTTACCTCACATTGATGTTAAAATAGTTTTAGGCGACTCTGTATATTATGTTTACTAATTTAATCTAATTTCCATTACATAAAAAACGAGAATGTTTCTATGTATGCACTTTTCAGTTTAAACAAAATTATATCGATTCAATTCAGCACCTTCAATAGAACTAGATATGTAAAATGGAGTTTAATGCAAATTTATAAAAAAAAAACGGTATACAGTGGCGGCCAAAAGTTACTGTAACGGTTTTTTTTGTTCAAAATATATACACCAAAATTTATAAAGAAATTATATAAAAAAATGAATATTGAAGTCCATAAGAAAATAACAAAAACAAGTATTACACATTAAGAATTTGTATTTTTTTGTTTCAATTTCCTAATGTTAACATATTTTTGGAAATTTTAAAATATGCTTTTGAAATTTTTGAAGTGTATAGTATTTGTTTCAATTTAAAGTATGGGTAGCCCACTTTACTTCCTACACGTTGAAAGAGTAAACTAAAATTCCCCGTATTTCTTTACTAATTTATTCAAGATCATACCTTTTATGGAAATTTTTATATTATATATTAAATTATTCCAAAATGTTGAAAAAAGATTAAAATTTAAACTTACTCCATAAAAAATTCTAAAATAGTAACCTTAATTTGGAACAGCCTATAAAATACAAGATAAAACAAATCTCACCAAACCCAATCAATACATTCAATACTATGATATATCCACTAAATCTCAAAGTAAATTTGTTAATCTACAGATAAAAAGATAAAAAAACTCAATCTTTATCAATTAGTTGATTAATTTTGATAACTTTGAAAATGTCAAGCATACTTTCGTATTACTTTCCTAGTTCGAGCAAATTATGCCATCCACAAAGGTTACAATAAAAAGTTTTCACAAATAATTGAATCTCTCATGCCACTAGGATGAACTGTAGGACACACTAAATAGTTACTGAGAAAACCAATATCTTGCGGTTGAAATTTAATGCGATTTAACAGAATCAAACAAACAATCAATCAAAAAAACATAAAAGCAACTTTTGCCTTACCCGTTTTGTTTTAGTAGATTCAGCAGCATCCTGCATCGTTTTCTTCGCTTTTTCCGAATTCATCCTATCGATGAATACCAACCCACATAACCAGGCCGCCAACCCAAAGGGCCAAGCATAAAACAGCTCCTTTTTAGCTACGACAGTACACTTGTCCATTATCGACCAGATATCAAACATACCTAGCCAACGAAGGAAACATAAAAAAAAATTTTGTTTCCTGGATTGATCAGTGCATTTATAATTGAATAAAAAGGTACTTTATTTACCTAAGATATCCAAAGAGCTTTGATGATTCGACACTATAATAAGAGGTTCATCCTTTTCTAAATGCTCCCTACCTCTTAGAATCCATTTCATACCGATTAAACTAGAAATCGGTGAGCATAGCGTCGATGCCGTTCTAAAATAAAGGGCTTTAATTAGTCGGAGTGCGTAAAACACAATTTCGCTGTACGAACGCTACTTAATTAGACTTCGTAAAGGGCATATGTCAAATACAATTAGTGGTTATTGATATTAAGTTCTATTAGTAGATTCGTATTATTTAAATTTAGCTAATGATCGATACTCACACTAAGTTTCTAACATCTCCGACTTTAAAAGAGAAGATCGGTATGAGGATAATCGCGTTCAAGGAGACTAACACGTAATAAAGGAAAAACTTCAAATAAAACCGAAACACCTGACTCGATTCATAAAAGAACGGCAACATCAATATGCACAGCGCTAAAAAAATCTCCGTGTATGAAGCATACATGCTTCTAATCTATACGCGTTTCACGGCACAGATAATGCAAGAGCAAGCATTCGCTATCTACCTAAGAAATTAAACCGAAATACAGCACGACAGCTGCCGTCCGAAGCAACAATGATCATACAATGATTGATTTTTTGAACGAATATAAACAGAATTCAACTTGAACTTTGCGCAAATTCGTACACCAATCGGAAAGGAGAGCTCGTTCCGAAATTGATTTAGATAGGATACATTTTCAAGTGGGTGTAGTAAATATTAGTACGTAGTCAATTACACCGATGATTTGTTTTTACAAGAATAACTGTTTACTCCTATTTTATTCTTTAATCGCCACATACTCTAATAATTCGTCATTTAATCATTTATGCCTGTCTATTTCAATAACATCCTTTACTCTTTCGCTAATCTCATCGTCATTTAGGATTAAATACATCACGATTTTTAAATTTCGTGGACGATTTGATCTGATTGTTCCGGCAATAAATGTCATATTCTACCAACATAGGGTACCAGCGGAATTTAAAAAAGATTAATTAGGGGAGTGTATAACTATATTCTAAATCTGTTTTAGTCAAAACTACGATCCCAAAAAATATTATAAATATACATAAAATATTTGAATAACTTTAGACTAACAAAAAACACATGAAGTGCAAATCGATTTACTATTGTTAAAAACATCAAATTTCACGTTGACGTCAGTGTTATATAAATATTACGCTTGTCACACATTCTTATCACTTAAGTTTCGTTGGGCACTATTGAAAGTGAATACAGCCCGTTCATTTTACACAGGCGAGAAGAGTGAATACGATGTGGTTGAATTATTTTGCGACCATACGCTACAAAAATTGAAGGACTCCGGCAAACGATAATATAAGTATTATCATTTAAATCGACAAATAAGTCTATTAAGCTTATTAATTTTATATTTGCTCTTTATTTTAGCTGGAACCATTATAAATGAAAAAAGATGAACATTTTATGAATATGATAAATGGATTAGGATTAATTTTTGAATTGAACAGAATTAAAATTGAGATTATTTGCATCACAATTCGAAGTATACCTATTTAGTAAATAAATTCACTTTTGAACCTGGTTTACCAATAAAATAGTAAATCATATATTCCTTTATTACTTAAAGAGGATATTATATTCTGGAAGAAGGAAAGGAACCTACAAAAAAACAATGAACTATTATTTGTGAATCCACCAAACCAGTCACGTACATAGATGTACTGTCACTCAACTTGAAAATTATGAAAGAAAATATTACGGCATTTTATATACAATTTCCACGCTATTGACGGTTGTCGCGTATATAACATTGAGGGCGTTAAAGAAAAGTTGCGTTCTGAAATGTAATGGAATTGTAAAGAAACTTCTTTGTATCGCATTGTTAAAGTTTTCACTTTCGGCGTACCGGAAATAATCGTTAGTAGTTAATCGACAGAAACGCTAGGTAATTGTGAATTAAGTATTTACAAAAAAAACATTTTTTTCTGTGAAGCAAATAGACCTATCATCTATCTGGATCAAACAGATATATATATATATATATGCATTCTGGCCATACTTTGTCCAAATTTGGAACGACAACTAGGGATTGGCGTTCACGGGTACATCCCGGGACCCGACTTAGACGTAATAAGTTATTACGTACACATAGATATAAAAGTAATAAACACATAGTTATAGTAATATCATTATAAGATGTTCAGGCGTAAGATTAATTTAAAACATTGAAGGAAATAATTGATTGAAGTTTACGGCAATCGATTCTACGGATCTGTATCTATCAACAAAAATGCAACGAATACTTGAGTAAACCGTAAAGAAGCTATCAAATTCTCTTAAAGCTACTAATGGCGATTTAAATTTTGATTTTGGGCACAGTGTGTTTGCACATTCCTCAATCTACAATTTCAGAAACAAAACTATTTGAGAGTATGCCAGAAAATCTTAAGAATATGTAGCAGCTATCTTCAGCTAAAACAAATACTCATTTTGTACGTAAAATAAATTTGAAAATAATTAATTGAGGTTTAGGGGAATCGATTCTACGGATCCGTTTCAATCAAGAAAAATGCAACCAACATATTAACAGTTTATCACTTACTTTAATAATAGTTAATAGCGTAGTATTTGTTCTTGTATCTCCAAATGTGTGTCAGTTTTTGTTTTTTATTTTCGTTTTTGACTTAGTACATACATGCAGATGCAAAAGTAATGAATAAATTATTGCTATCACTATAAAACGTTCAAGCATAAGATCAATTTAAAAAATTGAAGATAATTGAATGAGGCCTAGTAGTTAATTGACAAATATCTAATGTTCGATTCTATCCACTCTTTATTTTTATAAGCAGAAATTAGGTGTCTACATACACTTTAATACTGCATAGAAATTAAGGTATGTTGAAAATGGCATTAACCTTGTAGTTTGACAAAGTTAATGAAAGCATTGAAACGCTTTGAAAATTATTAAATATGGAATTGCGGGCCTATTCGCGTGAGGTCTTTAGGATGTGTATACCTCGGTAGACAGCATTGTTTACAAAATAAATGTCGAATCTAATTTAATTTCTTTCAATGAAAAGATCCCATATAAATGTAGGTGATTTATTGCATGTAATTTAATCTTGTGTATCACTATATCGCATTTCGTTATATGCGCGCCATAACATTTTTGAAATACTGCTGGGAGTATATGACGCTCAGTACTGATTTAATAAACTGTTTTTAAATATTTTTTAAAATCATCGATCGCGTTAGCTTGTGTTCATATTAGTACAAACTTTTTTTTTAAATTAAGTATAAATAAACATAAACGTAAATAAATGAGTTCTGCAACTGAACTTCCATACGAATTACTTTATATAATGATGAATGAAATGATAGATGAGATACAACTCAAGTAAACATTCTTAAATTTCGCGGGGCATTCTATGTTGGTAGTACCGACAATAAAGGTAATGTTTGGTATTTTTCTGAGCAAATACATGCAAATATGGTTTTTGGAACTATCAACTTAAATCCCCGGCGAAACTTAAAGACTTCAGAAAAATTATTAGTGACTTTGTTATTCTTAATGAATATAGTTTGCATCGTATTGCTTTTATTTTGAGTTCACACTTACGTTGTATACTGTATGTTACTGTAGGAATATTTTCTTGATTTACTGTATGTAATGCATTTGTCTCCAAATACAATTTTGCCTAATGGATTTGCATACTTTTATTGTGATAAGTATTATTCATTTGAAATCTAAGATCATAATACGATGCTATTTGATTATATTATCGACTACTAGCACTATTATTAGATTAATTTAAAATAATAATAAATCCGTAAAATAAATATTGAGTGATGAGATTTTTGCAAAAAGATGTGTGGATAGTGTTCCACTTTGAGTTGGCGTCACTGCTTAAAATGTCTATCAACTTAACCTATAAGTCATTCAAATACTCTAAAGCGGGAATTTAAGTTATCTTGTGTTATTAACCGTACATATCTACACAGATTACTTATTATAAATTAATTTTTCATCAAAATGAGCTTGTGGGTTGATAAACACCGTCCCAAGGACCTTCAAAAGCTCGATTTCCACAAAGAACAAGCAGCGAATTTAAAACGCTTAGTTCAGCAAGGAGACTTCCCTCATTTGTTAGTATTTGGACCTTCTGGTGCCGGTAAAAAGACACGAATAATGTGTCTTCTAAAGGAACTCTATGGGTCTGGCGTGGAAAGATTGAGGATGGAGCAGATGAACTTTACAACGCCTTCAAATAAAAAACTAGAGATTACAACGATCAGTAGCAACTACCACATTGAAGTAAACCCTTCTGATGTGGGTATATATGATCGTGTAGTTATTATGGATCTTATCAAAAATGTAGCACAATCACAGCAGTTGGATAGCAAAGGCCAAAAGGAATTCAAAGTGGTTGTTCTAACAGATGTCGATCAAATGACGATGGATGCCCAACATGCTTTAAGGAGAACGATGGAGAAGTATATAGCAAATTGTCGCTTGATTTTGTGTTGCAATTCTACCTCCAGGGTTATACCTGCCATTAAAAGCCGTTGTTTGAATATAAAAATACCCGCACCAACTGTAGAAGAGATAACCTCAATTTTACAGAGTACATGTAAGAAAGAAGGCTTAACCATACCTATAGAACTAGCAAAACGCATTGCAGAAAAGTCAAATAGTAATTTGAGACGATCACTCTTAATGTTAGAAGCTTGCAAAGTGCAACAATATCCGTTCACTGTGAATCAGAATATTACCGAACCAGATTGGGCATTGTTTATACGTAACGTGGCAAAGTCGATCATGCAGGAACAGAGTTTAGAGCGTATCGTTAAAGTAAGGGAGGATCTATATGAATTAATAGTTCATGATATACCTGGCGATGTCATTTTCGAAATATTAGTTGATGATCTGGCCCAAAACTGCGATTTTGAATTAAAATTACAAATAGTTGAACAAGCCGCAATGTATGAACATCGAATGAGGCAAGGTAACAAGGAAATCTTTCACTTAGAGGCGTTTGTTGTTAAGTTCATGTGCATGTACAAGAAGTATTTGGAAGAAGCGCTTGGCGGTAGCATCTAAGGTTTAATTTAAATATTTTCTATGTATTTTATCTTATTTCAATAAAAAGCTATGCTCCAATAAAACAAAAGCGTTTAAACAGTTTACTTGTTTAAAATATGATAAGTAACAGGATATATAGTACAAAACAGAATGATGATGAACATGTGGGTGGCTCAGCTGATCTTGTTTGTGTTCTCCTATCAATAATATTTAGTTAATGGGAAATATATATATGTATATATATAATAAGGTTCTTACTCAAGAGTTTGCTTGATGAATTTGGAATGAAAAAAAACGTTCGTATAAACACCAGGCAACTCTGTAGCACAACCAATACCCCATGAAACTATCCCCACCAGAAGTGCATCATCTACAACTAGAGGTCCACCAGAATCACCCTGTAATTAAAATTTTAGCAGTGAAAAGCAATGTTAAGATGCATTCAAGTACGTCAAATTCGGCTTTTACGATGACGATTCTATAAATAAAATTTCTGCAACGATCTTCTCACCTATAAAGAAAATGTTTTTACCGTCTTTACTCCGACCAAATAAACGATACTTGTCGGGTGTGAACCCGTATTGCTATCAATAATATCTGCGGAGCCATGACAATTTTATTTGATTGCCACGACAATCGATTTCTTTTGCGAATCGTTCACGTAGAATCCGAATATGACGTCAGAATTGATCTACAATGTTCAACGGTGACGATTCAAGAAGTAGAACATCCTGGTTCATTTCTGATGCCAAATTTGGGTTCTTTGTGGTCCTTTTCTGCAGAATTAAGAACATATATTTACCTGACAGGCATCATATCCACCGCTCACGTAACCGGCACAAATAATTCTGTCGTCCTTAAAGAAGAAATCCTTGTTCGGGTCGTCAGCGTAGTACGGCTTACACTCAGATGTGATTAACAAAGGCAATAGAACCATTCTCAACTTATCAGCAACGGGCTAGAAAGAAAGCACGTCAATACGCTACGGAAGCAAATATTTTTAAATTTTGAGGCCGCTTTAAGTTGGTGGTTCCGCCAATAAAGATCATATTCACTAATTTTTTTATGATAATACATGCAAATATGATCTTTATTGCCGGAACTACCAACCTTAGGCGCTCGCGAAATTTAAAAATTTCTAAAGATAGGAAAGGAAAAAAAAATTGGACCAACCTCGCAGTATCTCAAACAATTTAATCAATACTGTGAGGTTGGTCTCGTTTTCTTTCCTTTTTCCTATATTTTGATATGAACTCACACCGAGTCAACAACGCTTCTTTAAAAATTTCTGCTTGGGTCAAAAAATCGTAAAGTCCTATTTAATTTTTTGACTTATGCACGCGTTTTGGAGTATTTAATAATTTATGACAAAGTTCTATCGGTAAACCTGTATAACATTAAAAAATTAGTCTAGATTAAAGAAATTCATAATAATGCAAAGTTTAGGAGTCCATGATAAATAGGAGAATACTTGCGAAAAATTGTTTTTCATTCATATATTCAGTGTGATGGAAAAATACCGTTTGTGTTGTACACCTAAAGAAATTGCATTGAAATTGAGAAAGTTCATAGCTATTTTCTTTTTTTTTGCAGTGGCGTATTTATCTCATGGGACATTATTTAAGTATATTCATTGAAATACATGTAATAAAAGGATTACTTATCGTATTTTAGTGGCAAAATGAAACAAAAAACTTAAAAGTTTTGATTTCAATAAAAAAGGGGCGGGATATTTGAAAATGAGAAAGTTTAAAAAATGTTAGTGGAAACAATGACGATGTTTTATTAAGACGCGATTTTCCTGCATTTTTTATAAATCAGCACTAACTCGATTTACGAAGGGAAACAAAGAAATTGAATGACCTGAAGTCGATATCATACCCTTTCCGATTCGGTACGACCCCAACCGGCCACCATTGCAACTTTTCCTTTAAAATCTATTTTCTCCTTCGCTACATTTACGAGGCTAACTGTTGGGCCGAGATTGAAGGGTTTATCGATCTAAAAACAAAAGAGAAAGAGATAGAATACGTTTGATTTTTGCTATTTTGTGGTTTCTATCTACCGACCTTTACTAAGCCGATATCGTTATTTAGGTACGTTTGTTCGAAACCTTTGTGTATAAATAACGCAACGGAGCGCCTGGTCTGGCCCTTGGAGTCCGAAAGGCTTGTAATACCCATTCTCAAATAGAAGCGGCTCTGATCGCCCACAGTGGGAACGTAAGAGTCCATATCATCATAGTCTGTATCGTATTCCCTAGAAGAACAATGAAAACCTTTCGAAAGCTTTTGGGAATTGATCTGTGTGTAGGATCTCTAATTATTCGAGTTTACCAGCTGCTCTCTTACTAAACATTTTTTAAATTTAATGGAAGATTTAAATGTAGTCAGAATCGTAAGAGAAGACAAATCAGTATTTCAGCGTCATATTAAGGCGGTTGCACAGTTGGACGGCAACGAGAACGGGAACGCAAACGGAAGATTCACAATTAACGATAAGATGATGTGTACGATTATGGATATTTATTTAAATTTAGTGATATTTAGGAATTTTAACATGCTTATTGTTTACATCACTTTTCTCCTGCCAGATTAATAAAATTTAATCTTTATCATTAATTTTTTCCATTTTTTTCATTTAACTAAGTAAGAAAAGAATGGATTTCTTAGATAAAGAAACATATGTTTCTCATGTACATGCATTTTATAATATATATGCTTATTGTAATGTAATTCGTCCTTCGTGTTGCTTGTACCAGGTTTATACTGACATAATAATTTTTCTCGTTCTCGTTACCGTTTCCGTTCTCGTTGCCGTCCAATTGTGCAGCCGCCCTAATAATGAGAAAACACTGTTTCGGGTGTATAGGGACATCAGGGGTTATTGACACAGCCGTGGACGTTAACAAATGGTTAACAACACCACCTTATGCAGTTAAAACGCTATAAAGCCGTAAAACTTTTAATTCTGCGTTTCAACTCTCGCATTTTAAGTGACCCTATAGAATTAGTATTAGATCATCTACAGCGCAATACAACTCTGTGTGCATAACCAAAAAACTTTACTGATATGATTATTATTACGACTGTTTTACCTTCAGTAGTTATATTGTAAATTTAAAATAGACGAAAATATACTAAACTCTTCGACAAGACAATGAGCGGCAGTTATTATCCACCTAGGTTTGAAGTACGAACCACCACAGATGTGGAGAGGATCACCAGGATCTTCTATCATCATGATCCTTAAACTCACCTGAAATTATATATCGTAAAAAATACAGGGAAACTAATTTTCAAATTACAGTAAAATACATGTCGATCCTACGTTTTTAAATCCCTAGCATATAGTTATTATTAAACCTAAACACTGAACATCTTATATAAAATGGTTTCTTTCGAAGAGTAATTCATAATTTTAGCGCGGAAACCTCGCATTGACATTGGTCGTTTGCAAACCAAATTCAAACCAA
The DNA here is from genome assembly GCA_023509865.1 of Trypoxylus dichotomus. NCBI lineage: Eukaryota > Metazoa > Arthropoda > Insecta > Coleoptera > Scarabaeidae > Trypoxylus > Trypoxylus dichotomus. The sequence goes on from CM042081.1 coordinate 31,077,112, forward strand.
ACAAATATAACAATATACACTTGCTTTCCTAACCAACATCCTTTTATAAACTAGTTGAGTTTGTATTTAAATTCTTTATGCATAGTTTGATCTTCTATTAACTGCCATCATATCTCATTATAATTGCTTTTTTAAGAATTAGTTTTATTTATTTGACATTCTAGTAAAATAGACAATTTTAAAATTTCCGAACGAAGATAGTAACAGAAATTTCCTAGTGTAATCGGGATTTTTCATTTAATTCTGAATTAAAAAAACAAGTTTTTCCAACAATTCTCAATGTAATTTGATTGATTTACTTACGATATACGGAACTTCGGTAACCAAAATTTTAGTGCCACCAATTATTCTTTTCCGTTCGTACATTTCTTGTAGGCTTGTTAAATTGGGTTTCATCGCTCTTCCCAATGTGGGTGTGCACATACCTGCGCGAAAGAAACGTTCAGACGTCATTAATTACTGTAAGATTGGTAAATCAAACTACGAACTTTGTATTATTTCCAGTAAGAGAATTAAGCGCAGTCTTAACATACTACTGACGTTAAACGATTGACTTTTTTGTCACTTTCAAAATATTGTTGCAAATACAATGTTATACACTGCAATTGTAACATAATGGGCGCTAACTTGTTCAGAAAGTAATCGAGATGGGATAATGTGAGATTTCAAGAAGACTTAAGTAATTATCAGTATCTAAGTCATTTTTAATAATTTTTTTTGAAATTGTTAAAAATTACACCAGAATTTTAAATTAAGCTGTACTATATGGAGTTAATAGCATGTTTAAATAATTACCTTACTTTTCACCTAAAAGTTATAATGAAACAAAAGCCAAATCAAAAAAGGATGCTTCTTGAGCCTTAAAAACGACTTTATTTTAGACTAAATTATTTATTCATCTATTTACAGTTGAGCCTTGTTACATCAAATTCCGTGACTTATACAACTCATTTAATTTTTCTTCCAAAACCAAATTCGTACCTTTCATGCCATCTGTTACCTTTTTACTAAATTCAAAGTACTCTTGTACAGCCTCTTTTGACCATCCTACAGGAATAGACTTTTGTAGATCTCGAAGGTTATACAACTTATCTGCCAATTTAACAAGCTTCGCTTTGTAACTTGAAGAGCTGGCATGCTCAATTTGGAGGTTGCGCCTTGTCTGCCGCGGCAGCGACTTATCGTCAGTTACTTCTACTACGATATCATGTACTTCTATTCCAAAATGCATTTTGATTTCCTCAAATGTTGTGTTAGTATCTTCGACTGTATCATGCAGTAAAGCAGCTTGCACTACTGCTAGATCGCTTATGTTCGCTTCATTCGTTAAAATGTAGGCGACGCCTGAAAAATGTAATTGGGGTTTAAGAAAAGTATAATGAGAAAAGAAGAGGGTGATTGTAACACACCAATTGGGTGATTGATGTATGGTGTTTTTTCTATATCTTTTCGTCGTTGGTCTTTATGTTTTATCGTCGCGAAATTTACACATTTTATCACCTTTTGCAGTATTTCAGGTGCATTAAGTACTTCCATTGTTTTTAAGCATACCCTAGTTAGTCTCAGGTTGAAGTTTTTTATGTAAATGTTTCATAACCGTACACTATCGCTATTTCTATTAGTCTCAGTAATCATTCTGTAATTAAAAAATTGACATTTTCTGTCATATTTAGATAAAAAAAGTAACCAAATACTTAAAACTGGAATAAGATATTACACATATGTATTACATTTTTAAATGCAATTGGATAATATTAGCGTCCAATAAACACGAGTGAATAATTACAGTTGTACCTACATGTAGAATATGTCTTAGTGATAATCATTGAGTTACTGTTTATATAAGATTTTTACACTATTAGTTGCTCCAAAGCATCGATTAAAGTGTAAAGTATCAACTTGCAAAGTATCTCTTCTGTTGAATTTTTACTTGAATATTACACCCTCCAAAAGAGTTGGTGGATGTAATGAAGGCCCTTGCCTTTTAAATTTTTCAATGCTATCAACTTAAAGACTAATTAACAACCAATTCCTGCAATATATGTGTATAAATCTTATTATTAGTTAATATATTTGGTTAAATGTAAAAAAAATCTCTTTATAATTAGTGATCATCTGTAAAAATCTACTACAAAATCATAATTTACCCGCCAATTTTTATATGTCTTAAGTGATCTTAAATAAGGTTACGATTTTTAGCGCGAAAACTACTTCGTTAATGTTTATATCAAATGCATATAATTTCTTAGTTTTATTAGAAATAATTCGCGAATTTTAAGAAATTATGGACGTAGCCGACGCTCAAGCTGGTCAAGTCCGTGTAAGAGATGAAGTTGGAGCCCGTTGCCAAAAACTTTTCCAGGATTTTCTAGAGGAGTGAGTACTTGCATTTCCAAGACACATTAGTATCTGATAAAATGCATATTTCTCTTAGATATAAAGAATTCGGCGAGATAAAGTATTTAGAACCATCACAAGAATTATTGAATCAAGAAAGGAGTACTTTGGAAGTCAGTTTCGAAGATGTCGAGAAGTATAACCAAAATTTGGCGACCACCATCATCGAAGAATATTACCGGATCTACCCGTATCTCTGCCAGGCCGTATCTAATTTCGTAAAGGATAGAAGCGATGCAAAAAGCGAAAAGGAATGTTACATAAGCTTCACAGACGTCCCAACCAGACACAAAGTCAGGGAATTGAAGACGGAGAAGATTGGTACATTGATACGTATATCGGGACAAGTTATTCGTACGCATCCCGTCCATCCAGAATTGGTATCCGGCACGTTTATATGTTTGGATTGCCAAACTGTGATTAAGAATGTAGAACAACAATTTAAAGTAAGCATGGTGAACTCAATTGTTTTAAGTTATTTTATCTTCTAATCAAATTTTAGTTTACGAACCCTACAATCTGTCGGAACCCAGTGTGCAGTAATAGGAGACGATTTATGCTCGATGTTGATAAATCATCCTTCATCGATTTTCAAAAGGTACGTATACAAGAGACACAAGCCGAATTACCTCGTGGTTGCATACCAAGAAGTGTGGAAGTTATTCTACGTGCTGAAAATGTTGAAAGTGTACAAGCTGGAGACCGTTACGACTTCACTGGAACTCTGGTTGTCGTGCCAGATGTAGGTGTTTTATCTTTGCCTGGTACAAAGGCGCAAATCAGTTCAAAGCATAAACATGGAGATGAAGCTGAGGGTGTGAGAGGATTGAAAGCGTTAGGTGAGATGTATATGCTATTTTTTTGTTAAATTCCAGAATATGTACTTCTATTTATAAGCTATTCTTCTTAAAATTTGTAATTTTTGATTTTGAGTTTTAACTTCAATCATGCTGTTATTATCTCATAATTACTAATTTAACCGCAATAATATGATGGCGTAGATATCGTCATTCATCTATTTTCTAAAGAATATCGTCAATAAATGTACTTCATATTATTTAATCATCAAATTAATGAATCATTCATTATACTGTCTTTTAACATTTTGAACACATCTTTTACAGAGATTTTAAATGACCGACAATAGTTTGAATTTTCTAGTTTTTGAAATTCCTTGCCAGTAGCATCTCAAATAGGTTTTGTGGGGATAATAAAATATTGATAATAAATTTTCAAAAATAATATATATATTCTGTACTCTATATCCATATTTTAATATAAATGCGATGAAAAATAGATTATTTTAAATATAGTTTTTGCGGCTTTCGTCATAGTCGTCGGATTCCGCCGTATCACTTTTCTGGCGTTCTGCGAACAACTGCGGTTCGCATTTTCAAAGGTACTAGCACAGAAGGGACAAATTTGTCGGCTTGTTTGATGTTTGTGTTGTCTTATTTTTTTACCTTCAAAGTGAAGTGAAGTTAGTTAGCACCATATTGAAAATAATGAAATGGTAGGAAATTCAAACGGCAAAATTGTAATTATAATTGATTCTGTTCATTTGTAAGCAGCAAGCTTGAAAAAAGAGTTAGTAAGGTAAATAATACTATGATTTTATTTTAGTAACAACAATAACATTTACAGAAAATTAAATGTATACACTTTATTATAAATTGTAGAAGTTGATTATGGAGATGTTCAAAAAAAATATATAGCTGACATTGTGCTTCGAAGCTTTGTTTCAATTTGTAGTCTGCACTTTGAATCACTTATGATAATCATTGTCTTATAGAAAAACTGAGTGTTCAAATCGTTTCGTCTTCGTAAAACACTTGAAAACCTTTTATGAAAGCATCGCCGCTAATTACACTTTCTCCATTGTTAATCGATAATTGGAATTTTGTGTGATACAACTCATAATATTACTGGGTGATTGCAGTATGTTTACTACTACATCACACCTACAATATACTATACCACTAAAGCAATAATAAAGTGGCATATTTCAATTTGTAGGGATTAGGGTATAAACCTGGACCGGAGAGAACTGAATAATATAATTCGTATTTCTGCACAGTAACAATTCTGGTACAATAATAGAGAACAGATTGTCGCATATCGAATTAGACTTATCACTGCGTTGAATTTCATATATTACTCAGTTTAGTTTGGTCTGATTTCCGACCTCTGTTAATTCATAAAAGGAATCAAAAAATTGAACATAATAGAGAAATAAAACAGTAAATCGTATTATAGTGTTTACTATAAATGTCTCACTATACTTAATTTCACATTTTTTCCTTTGTTAGAGGCCAGTTCAATACGGCGACTACGCGCAAGCGTGCTGAAAAGACGTTACAGTAATTTTTGAAATTGTCCCTTCTGTTATTCTGTGGTACTAGCTTTGTATACGTTGTTGCTGCTTTAAGTATGCTTCTCCTCATCCGCTAAGCCGTTACCTATTTTGCATATATTTTCAATTAATGTGAATATCTAAAATTGAGCGCAACAGTGAATATGTATAACGTATCGTACAGGACGTTGACAGATAATGACAATGGCCACTCTCAACATATAAAATGCCCAAAAATCCTCTGTAGAAAATTTAAACTATCGTTTGTCTTTTAAAATCACTCTTTACATCTTTTACGTTTATACTCTAAATAGTCAAGATATTTATATAAACATGTGTTCATATTTACCGCATTTAAACGTTCCAGTTGCTATAAAAATGGCTTTTTGTCATCTTATTTTATTTCACAGGTGTTAGAGATCTTCACTACAAGACGGCGTTCGTGGCTTGTAGCGTTCAGCTGACCAATCCTCGCTTCGGAGGCATGGAAATGCCATTGGAGGATATTACGCCGGAAATGATGAAACGTCAAATGACGGAGGGCGAATGGAAACACATGTATGAGATGAGTCACGATCGCAATCTTTATCAGAATTTGATTAGCAGCCTATTTCCTAGTATCCACGGTAACGATGAAGTTAAACGCGGTATATTGCTAATGTTATTCGGCGGCGTTGCCAAAACAACTGTCGAGAAAATTACGTTAAGAGGGGATATTAATTGTTGCATAGTTGGCGACCCTAGCACCGCAAAATCGCAATTCTTAAAGCAGGTTTCGGAGTTCTCGCCGAGAGCAGTTTATACTTCCGGTAAAGCTTCTTCGGCAGCCGGTTTAACGGCTGCTGTCGTTAAAGACGAAGAATCTTTCGATTTCGTGATAGAAGCGGGTGCATTAATGTTAGCGGATAATGGAGTTTGTTGCATTGACGAGTTTGATAAAATGGATCCGAGGGATCAAGTCGCTATACACGAAGCAATGGAACAGCAGACGATTTCCATAGCGAAAGCCGGGGTGAGAGCGACTTTAAATGCTAGAACATCGATTTTAGCGGCCGCAAATCCTATTGGTGGACGATACGACCGTGCCAAATCGCTACAGCAGAACATAGCTTTAAGCGCTCCTATCATGTCGCGTTTCGACCTGTTCTTTATCCTAGTAGATGAGTGTAATGAAGTTGTCGATTACGCCATAGCTCGAAAAATCGTTGATCTACACAGCAACATCGAAGAATCCATCGAAAAGATCTACACCAAAGAGGAGGTCCTTCAATATATAACGTTTGCGCGTAAATTTAAGCCGATCATCAATAAAGAGGCTGCCGAGCTACTCGTAAGACATTACCACCGGCTCAGATTGCGGGATAGCACGACCACCGGCAAATCGACGTGGAGAATTACCGTAAGGCAATTAGAGAGCATGATCCGGTTAGCTGAAGCCATGGCTAGAATGGAAATATCAGATGAGGTGCAGCCTAAGCATGTCAAAGAAGCGTATCGGCTGCTAAATAAGTCGATAATCAGAGTGGAACAACCCGATATCCACTTGGATGAACAGGACAAGCCGATTATGGAGAATGAGGAACCGGAAACTCAGACTAACGACGAAGCAGAAGTTCCAGCTAAGCGAAAATTGGTACTCAGTTTTGAGGAATACAAAACTCTGAGCAATATGATTATGATGCATATGAGGAAAGAAGAGGCGAAAGAGGAAGAGGGTAATTTGTGCCAATACTTTATGATAGAATCATGTAACTTAATAATTACTCTACGAGCATCCCTCGTAAAATTTTTATACACTATGCAGCGTTTAAAATCGGATAAATAAAATTTTGTAAATAAAAAATTAAAATTAACGAAAATCATTTTACGTTTTCGAATACTAACAACGACCTCCAGCGGGAGTACTATGTGGTGGGACATTTAAATTTGAATTTGTCCGAGTTTAAGCGCGGCATCCTGTATATACCTTCAGTATCTGTCTTATTTAGGTGAACAAAGTGGTATCCATAAAAGTGACGTCGTTGAATGGTACTTGAACACAATAGCAGATCAAATTGAATCGGAGGATGAGCTCCTTGAAAAGAAACAATTAATTGAGAAAGTGATCTACAGGTTAACCTATCACGTATGAACTTTTCTTACCCATTTAAAGTTATTTAGTAAATGTCTTGTTTTTACAGGATCGAGTTATCATCCCCCTGACTAAAGTTGGGCTGAAGGGTGATCAACAGGACGAAGAAGAAGATCCATTGCTGGTAGTACATCCGAATTACATCATCGACCAATAAATCTCATAATTTTAAGCTACCTGTTTGATTAAGATAATAAATTTTCGCTTTTATGTATGTACATATATATTGTGCTATTTTTAATTTTGTAAGTTATTTTTTTTTAATAAATTAGTTCGTAAATACAGGATGTTTTTCTTGTAACTAATTTGGATTTATTTAAATTTCCCGCTGAAATCCAAACGAAATAGAACTAACCAATTAGAACATTACTGTTAGAAATACTTGCTTTTTCATTGATAAACATGATAATTTTTTCAATCTGTTTGTAAACAGGTCCAGGATTTCATATGCAATTCTATAGCATATGAGTGTGAGTGCATGCGTACTTTAGGGGTTTACCTTTACTATAACATCGCTTTGTACGAACATTTAAGATAGTGTAGAAAAGACCAAAATATGTAGTACAATAAAAAAGATTGCAACAGTAGTGTTATGGTAATAGTATTTGTACTTGGTTATTGATGAATTACAGCAAGCAGACGCATTAGTCATCAGTGGATACATTAAAAATTTAAACAAGATTGATTTTGAAACACTAAATATATGGAATACAAATAAGATTGAGAAAAAAACATGTGAGAAGTATCGGAATTCTATAAAAAAATGGTTTGTTAAAAAGCTCTTTTTGTTTTATTTTGTTTTTATTGTAGATATGGGAACTGCTTGTGAATAAACACTTTATTTTTTAATATTCTGTAGATCTCAGCAAATATAAAGAGACCATAGCATATATTATTTAAATAATTCATCATAACCGCTCTAGATGGCACTGCGCTCTCATAATTTAACATCATTTGGTGGCAATTTATTAAAAGGGTGCTATATATCATATACAGATGAAATCACGAATGTTTGTAGTTACATCATTGTTTCGTCGATAAAGTGAAGACGAGCGCTACATATAAAAGTCGGAAGAATACGTATATACAAGCGAGATAGAAGTATATAACATTAGTCATAGCTATTTTTGCATTCGTCATAACCAAATATGACGTAACTGTAAACTTTCGTGATTTTGAGTGTATATATTTTCCTTCATAAACATAAACTTGGCAGTATACTAGACTCAATAATCCCTTCTCTTTCTTCTAGTAACTTGGTTCACGCCGCAACTTAGAAATAAACGCTGAGAAGTTCAAATTTAAAATTCGAAATACTGGAATATGTATATTTTTCTTACATTTACTTCTATCCACGCGTTAGCTTAAGTTTTAGTCCTTATTATGGAGAGTAATTCTGACCATATGATTAAATATGTTCGCGGTAGCTACTATGAATTAATTTATTGTATAGTCATCTATGACCAACCGTTACAAACTGAATCTCGCGGAAAAATGCTTTATATTCATATATACTTTACAGCATTCAAAAAAAAATTATACTTGCTTCATTACTTTAAGAATATTCAGTGTATATTTATAGTATAAAATACACAAAACGTTTTTCAAAGCTAATTAAGAGTCTGTTAACAATAAAACAATATTGCATTCTATAGAGGCTTTTCTGAGTTTGTTTAGTGACTTTTTATTTCTATACTTTATTTTTTAATTCGGAGGAGTACAATGAAAAGACGTCTTTACACAAACGGATTTTTTTTTTGGCGGTGGTTTTAAAAGGTTGGGATTTTCTATAAACAGTAGTTACGTAATTATTATTACAAGGCAAATTTAGGGAGAAGAATTAAATACAAGCGCGCTCAGAAAAATACACGATCTAAACGTTAATCAGTTGTAACAATATGGCGGTCGGTAATATATCAAATATCACTAGTGTAATTTTACCCAAAAACTGACCAACAGCTACCCTTCTTTTTAGCGCTCTAATTTAAAAACACTCCCCCGAATTAAAAATAGAGTATAGATGTAATATCTTAAACTGTAGTATTAAATTACTGCAATATCTGGAGCAAGATTGTATTTATTGATTACAAACAGTGATTTAGCTAACACTAAATTACAAAACACGACTATTATAATTGTAATACTATAGTAAAGTCTTGTTCTTCCGTATGTTTTACCGGTAATATAGATTTCTATACTATAGCGCAACTACTATTAATATGCAGTATCCTCATCCTAATACTAAATAGTATAGGGAGAATACAATAATGCCAATAAACTAGTTCCAGTCTCTCAATTTTTCAAAGTGTAGTAAAATACGAATGGCGTCAATAATTTTATATTTTCAAACTTCGAAAGCATTTACGCGCGTAGCGGTCACAAATGAGTAGTAGATTTCAAGATCGTCAAAAATGGCTGATCTATTTCACTCATTAATATTCTGAACGTCACTACCATATTCTTTCTATACTGTGTTAGCTCCATATCCAATTTTTATTAGTAAATAAACTATGTTTTTAAAACTCAAACTGTATTTTATTTAACAAAAACAACGTGAATAAGCAATACAAACATTTCACTTAACTCTCGATATAGTCGCTATTCGTCTTCCTCGTCCTCGTCTTCTATTACTTCGTCTGCGGGCTTTTCTTCCACGATACCCCTAATCTTTTTCAAATTCGGAAAAAACACAAACGGGGTAATAAGCCACGATACAACCATAACTCCCATATGTAGGATTCGTTCTCCCGTGCTGAGTATTCTGGATGGCGGGCCGGAGATGACGTTGTTCCTTTTCTGCAATAATCTTAAATTTGTCGCCGCCGACGTTCGAAGTAATTGTTTGAGGTTTCTAGTTGCTGAAAACATCGCACTAAATTAGTAAAAATGATCTATTCTGGTCAATATTAATTATATTAAAACCGAAGCGTTGACGGTATTATAATAATTCTATTCAAGGACTGTGTAAATGTCAAAACCAAACTGCGTTTTCTATATATGTTTGCCAATGGTACACGAAATAAAAGTTGACATTTGTAGTGGGTGAATTAATGAATTTAATTAACTGGGTATCCCTATTTTTATTTAGCTCTTTGCAGTCATGATCGTTTGTGTTTAAAATTTATTAAAAAAAAATGATCTGGTGAAGAAATGTCAAAGATCAAGAACGAGAAATTTAGGTTGGCATTACGTGACATTTTAAAAAATGATTGATATGGTTGAAATAAGTATATGCGAAACAGAGAAGTGCAAAAAGGTTCAAATTTAACATGTTTTCTATTTCTTAAATAAAATTTGAGAAGTTACACGCGAAAATATTTATGTAAGACGCACATCAAGAATTTTTTTAATGTTATTATCAACATCCTAATTTAGATCGGCGATTTTTCGAAATAACATAAATATTGTTCCTTTTGAATCATCTCCAGGTACATATATCAATAGTATCTTTTGGTTACTAAGCATTATTTTTGAATAATTTTTGAGATTCGAAAATATGTTGACCGCAAAAACGTTCGCGTCAAATACAAAATAATCTATTTCGGATTTCAGGTTGTCAATAAAATCGACCAACAAAATTTAACTTTTGCCATGAAGTGACGTACAGAAACAATTATATTAATAGAAGATTGTTGCCGACTGTATAATTGTTTATTTTCATTCAAAAAATACACAATAATGAAATTGAATTTTGATTGTATATTGATATAAATGAAATAGTCGTATTATACAATTGCATGCGATTCGTTAAAATTTAAACAATTTCTATAGCTAGTTCACTTTATCACACATTTCCAACATGTTTTTAACATATAATATACAAAGTTCAGATTCTTCAACGTCAGTATCACTGTTTGAATCGCAGTGTTTATTGTCAGTTAGTTCACTGATTACTACTTGCGCGTTTAAATTGGAATTTTCGATCAAGGCATTGCTTTCCAGGTTTAAATCAATGCATATGGGAGAAGCTGATCTAGTAGAATTTCATCCTTTTTATCATCATTTACTTATTGCTGCATCTTTTCCAAGAATCCTGCTTTTCCAAAACATTTTCAATTGTAAATTGCGACACTTTTTTCTAAAATACAGATATCTAAATTAGAGCACAGGTTAAAATAATGCTTTTTTCTCCATCTTTAAAAGAACTTGCACTATTTATGATTGCTAGAAGTCTTTCGATAAGAAATTTTCTACATGCCATCTCCAAGTTATGGATAATTTCCTGATTTAATAGCTTGTGTTTGGTGACAGAAAAATAATTTTCAAGTTTTCAAGTTTCGATTAGGGTTGAGGCGTTTCATTACTCAAAATTAATTACTTTTCCATTTTGCTTACTCATTAAGGTTTGCCTTTCAAAGCTTCAATAGTCTCGAGAGAAACATTAGCTGCTTCTCTGCAAATTGTTTTAAAGTTTACACTGTTTCTTTAGCCATCTATTTGAAGCTTCAAAATCCGTAATTTTTAAACATTTGGCTGTTGCCAAACTTTATTCTTTTAGTAAAGGTCCAGGTATGGGAATGTTTTTACTATTAGCTTTACAAAACCAATTGTGAACTACTTGGTCTATCGCGGAACCTTCAATCGGCCAAAGCCGTGTATGAAGGACACAAGTTAACCAAATATAAAGAAAACATTTTTTTTATAATTCGGTTGACTTGTGTCCTCCACACACCAAATTTTTCCGCTTTCTCGCACTAGTACTAAACTTTTCACTTTCCGCAATATAAATGTTCTCTAAGAGACAGACATTTCCTTTTTTAAGGTAGTGGTAATTGTATGAAAATACAATTACTAACAGAAGTATTCATACCCCACATATAATTGGACATTATTTAATATTTACGTAGTTTTTCTAAATATTAGAGAAGAACTTTTGTTTGTTTCCTTGTAATAAAAAAGGAATCTCTTGCAGTAAAAATCAAAAAGAAAAAATAAACTTTACTTAAAAAAAACCTTGAACTTAAATAATATGTATCACTCAAAAGTATTCATACATCACATATTTGAAATAATCAAATAATATATATATTTTGCATAGTTAATGCTTAGTGGGTCCTTCTTTGGGCTTTATGATAGCACGAATATGAGCTAACACGCTTTGCACTAACTTTTGAGTTATACTGGTAACAAAGTTTTTCCCAAATTTCCCGCATTTTGGTCTTGAGAGATTCTTTATGTCGCATATCAAAATTTTTAAATTGTCGTTTAATTTCAGCACACAGATGCCCGGTAGAGGTCGTATCTAGACTCTGAGGTGGTGTTACTAAATAGTGAGGGGTAGTAAAATGATCCATTTATGTGCTGCATGCTTTGAATCATTAACCTGTTAGAAGTAGAGGACGACTTCTACTTCTAACAGGTTAAGATCCAAGCACTTTGATGGAAATTCTTTTAAAACGTTTATCCATTAAACCGTCAATAAATGTTAGACTACCCACTACATTAGCTGCTATACATTCTCAGACCCTTACGGAACCGCCTCCATGTCTAATGATAGATTTAGGGTTTTTTTAATGAAATTTTGTATTTATCGTTCGCCACACTGTACTTATACCCTCTGACTGAAAAACATTACATTTACTTCCATGAGACACAACGTTTCCCAAAGTTATCATCCATTGCTATATTTTCTTTCGCAAAGGCGACCCTGTTTATTCTTTTTGATGATGAATGGTTTATTTGTAACTACTCTGCTATGCAACCCATGATCTCCTAATATTCTTCTACATGTTACTGCACTTATTTGCTTATTAAAAGTTTTACTTGCTATTGTTTTCAGTTTTGGGGCACTAAGATGGCGGATCCTTTTTAATTTCACGCGTCAAAGCATCTTCTTCACACGGAGTTAAGATTCTTGGTTGGCCGCTTCGTGGTTTATTTGCAATAATTTTTAAATTGTATATTTTTAATAATAGATTGCACAAGCACTTTGGATCATTTAATTAAATTACTCATTCCCAAGTAAGATTTGTTTTCATTATGCCATTTAATTGCGAGGTCACGTTCGCATTTTTTTGCGACTCATTGTGTCATCGTGTATGAAGCTTATCTTCAACTAAATAAACACAGTACTAAACTGGGTGTAGCAGCACATGCACCGTACTTTGAAGTTAGTTTCTTCCCTGAATCTGCATTGAACTAGGTTATGTGTACCGTATGAATACTTATGGAAGGTGCATACTCATTCATTGTTTGATCTTTTTTTTTTTGTAAATAATACTTTGTTATTTTTCATTTTGTTTGTTAATACTACTATTTATATGAAACATGATGGCGAAATTTAAGTGCATTATAGCGGTGGTGAAACTGAATTTGACTCAAGTAACGTGTAGCTTCTGTGGGATATGAATACCGCAGTTGAACACGGACGAACGCAAACATGAGTAGTGAAAGCTAAAATGTATAATCTACCGAAGCAAACACGTGTGCAAAGAGAAATAGGGACATCCCCTTAGTGCGTTATGTTATACGTAGCCTCGGCAAAGAGGAGCAAGTTTCAGTGCCGTGCGGAAAACAAGATGGAGGGATTAAGCGTGCGGCACGGAGAATCTAGAACCCGTATCAAAGCACCCTTATTCAATATTATTCGACTGGTCGTTGTGAGTACTTGTTTGTAGACATATACTTAGAAAATGTCGCATTTAGGTACGTTTCGGAAATGGTAGCATGCCGAATTTAGAATACGATGGGGATAGAATTAAATGTGTAAAGTGCGACAACTATTTGACTTGTACCAGCGGGTGGAAGTGTGAACGCCACCTAAAAAGTATAAAACACTGTTCTGCAATCCGTGGCAGACGATACAGCGAACAATTAATATTTGATATAGGTGTTTGTTTTGTTCTATGTAATGTACCGTTCACTTTACTGGACCAACAAGCACTTGTCTCGTTCTGAAGCCAGTATTCGAATTATAGATTACCAAGTCGCACATCGTTAAGAAACTTTATGCCATCTGTTCGCGGCTATGTTGAAAGAAGAATTAAGGCAGAATTGAAAGATTGTATATAGATATTATATGGGTTATATGTAGACGAACCAACCGTGTGGTGAATGTGTACATTGGACCGTCACCCCCTATCTTACTTGCTTCCAAAATAGTTGCAAAATGTACTAGCGATGAAATGTTTAAAGTGGTGTTGAGGACACCGAACAAATTTCAAGTTTCAATAACCTAACTTTTAATGTTTGTGAGTGACGGTACCGATGACATGCTTTCCTTAGGCTGATCTCTTAAAGGAGACAGTGGTAATCTGTTACATGTAACATGTAAAATTCATGCTTTAAATCTTGTGGCGCAATTAATCCCTAAATGTTATTCACAAGTAAATGCTCTGATAACTCATACGAAGACAGTACTTCTAAAGTCCCCATATCATACAAAAAGATTTCACGAACTATGTTCCAAAGTGCCTAAATCACCACAGCCGATTACTACGCGGAGGGGAACATGGTTAAAGGCTGCGTTTTACTACTGCGAACATGTTAATGATGTAAAGAAGGTAGTTTTACAATTCGGTCCGAGACACGCCGAAGTTATGAAGAAAGGCCAAAAAATGTTTCATGATAGTCAGGTAAAATGTGATTTAGACAGTAAGTAAGTATTCGCAAGAACTACTATAGACTAGCGGAGGGAATTGAAAAATTACAAAATGATTCGATGTCGTTTGTGAAGGTGCGTCGAAAGATCCGTTAAGTTGTCACACGAATTACTTTAAATTTGCAAAAAAAAGAAGACATTTATTCCGAACGCCGTATTCATTTGACTGAAACAAGTGTGGAAACATATTTCATGATTCTAATATTTAATAGATGCCAGCCACTGCGTGATTTCGTGGAAACTTCTAAAACAGTAAGTATCTCAGCACGTTATACAATATATTTTATGTATAAGCATTCCCGCGTCTGCATTGCCTATGCTCACGATCATAAATGATGCGAGTACGTAAACTTTACTCAACACTCGCCTTGATGCGGTCGCTCAGCCCCTCCACGTTGTTCTCCGGACAGCACTATAACTTGCCCCATTTTGCCGAGACTAGTTATACGTCTCACCTAACAATGAGTGCGATGTATGAGCTACTGCTGCACTGTCTAGAAAGGCAATTTCTCTATATTTAACACATACTATATATTCCTTTATAACATATTTATATGTTATAAACTGTGATGATGTCTTGAGAACAGAAATGAAAGGATTTTACCTCACTTTATGAGCGAAAATAACCGTAATATTCGTAATACCGTAATGAAATAATTACAAATATTTAGAATTGAATTGGATGTAATCATTTATGATAATTTTGCTGATTTATGTTATTATATAACATGTATAGTACAAACAATTGTAGGAATTGCATTGTGTGTAACAATTTATGGTCACTAATGAAAGCTAAAATTGCAAGCATTTTTCGAAAAAAAAAGTTAATTGAAGCGACCATTACCGCTTTTGGGGGGTGTTATTATTCTAAGGGTCATTGGTGCGTGTTTTTCCATATCTGCTTTTAGAATTTGTTGAAAAGTGACTGTTCTTAGAGGTGACCGCTATTAGAAAGTGGTTCTTCAAAAAGAGTTTACTGTATATCTGTTAGAATTTCTGGGATATTTACAAAAATCTAAAAATCGTGCAAATTTTTGGATGGGGACTGTACCTTAAAATCGAGTGATTCAGGTGATGAAAATGTTTTGTTTTAAAAGCGTAATTTCGACTTTGTTTTTTTGACAGTTTTTGAAAGTTCAACACAGACATAGGAAATCATTTTTATAACCTGTCTTTTTCTAATGTAATTTAGTAATGCTATTCTTGATAGATAATATCTTTTCCCGAAAAAGAAACTCGCCCATTAAAAGTCAATTTCAAAATCCTACCTGCTTTAACCAATCCAAAATGGAATTGTCAAAATTCATTTTGTTAAATCATTATAGAAAGTGAAAACAAAGACCACTCTGGAAACAAAATAAACAACGAAAAACAACAACAAAAAAAAAAACAAAACGAAAAACGCCCTCGCATACGATGTAGAACGAGCATCGAGATAGCACGTGGTCGTGACGCCGATCACAGCGCCATCCCGGATCGAAACGGCGAGAATCGCAACTTTCAGCATCCCAGCGGCTCTGATCCTCGACGCTAGTACCTGTTAACCTGGAGTAGTACGGTACCGATAGCCGTTTCGACGACGTTCGCACTCTACAGGCTCGTAAAAACGCGTCGTGTCAACATATACATACAGTCGGATCCAAGTAGGCTATGGACCAGCGCGATTCCGTTTTTCGCGTGTGAAAAACAAACTCTATCGAAATAAATGAGGTGCGATCGAAGGAAGGAGCGCTTCCACGGCAGACTAGATCGCGTGTTTTAAGTTTGATAAGTTTTGAGGTTTTAGTTCTTTTTGATTCAATTTAATTTTTGAAACAATCTAATCTTTCGGACGGAAAGATAGTGCGGAGGAATAATTTATCCTTGGGTTAACTTGTGAAAGATGTAGTTCGAAAAATGAGAGGATTCCTTATGAAGAAATCGAAGAAGATGTAGGAAGCTTTGTGTTAGGGTAAATTCTTTTTTAAGATTCTTTTCTTTTTCAAATGGTATAATTACTGTATCTATTCTTATTTTTAGTTATTCAATATTTTAAAGAACAATTAATTGTAAATGATACATGATCAAATTTAAAATTTACAATATTTATTTGGAAACGCCGCAGTTAAATGCACTAACACTATGGATTTATTGTAAAGATAATTTATTAATACTCCTAGAATCTATAAACGGATATTGTGTCTATATTTTAATATTTATGACGTTTTCAATTATGACTACAAAATGCGAAATACGATTCAAGTTAATCAAAACATTTGTTTCCGGTAATAAATTTCGAAAAATATTACTACCAATAAAATTTAACTCATTCACAAATGGAGAGAGATAGGAGTTATATTTTAGTTCTCCGAAACGTTCTTTTTTGAATAGAATCTACGTAAAATATTTTGTTTTAAAATTTTTCCATAACTTAGTTCCTTCAAATAGCTGAATTATTTGGTTAGACGACTCCTTCAGCAAATTTTACACCCACCAATGTTCGATTCAGACATCGGATGACGTCAATGGTGGGTGCTTTTTCTGCTTGGTACAGCTGCGCTTACAGACTCGTACTTAGAATGGCAACAGGTTCAACGGCACATTTCTAAGGGGTGGAATGGGGAAAATTATTAGGCAGTCTGTTATTAGAATCGTACAAAAAGAATAAAGGGAGAATTCACTACAATATTGCTATTTCGAAATGAATCCTTTTCTAAATGAACACGATCTTTTGATTTGTGTTAGTCACGGTCCCTTGTTACACACCCAATTGTTTTTTTTTGTAGCAAGTTTTCATCTAATGGTGAACACATAGCACCCAGTGCTACCTGAATAAGTGAAATATATCATAAAAATTCTAAAACGAAAAATAAATAAAACTCCATTACATAAAATTTTGGCCTTCTTTAATCGATATCTAGATTTTTGTTTAAAAATATTGATTTTTTTTTGATTGTGCTTATTCTATTTTTAGTTATAACTCTATCCATACAGAAAATTATCCTTTTCGATTTGTATTGCGTTTGTCTCCTTATTAAACCTAAGGTACTTATACTTTCAAGAAATTAATACCTACCCGAAGATTTAGCCACAATACCCTGTTAGAGATATTTAATATCGATTGTGCAAATTCCTATTTACCTTACTTAATAATGATCTTATGTTATAATCTCCACGAATTATTGAGTCAGATCAATTTTGTTGTACCACGTTCAGGATCTAGACAAACAAGCATATTTTATTGTTTCGCAGCTAGAGCAAATATCGCCATCAGGTCCCCAATATATAGAATGTGTAGCAGTTTCAACTCTATGGAGTTTGATGTGTTAGATATACATACTTGCTATTTACCACCACTTTTGGCAATATGTAAACCGCAGATGGATTATACATAGCAGAATTCTTTTTCCTTTTTAGCCACTGGTGATTTGTTTTTGCCTTGTAATTGGATATTGTTTTATTTGTTGGGCAACAAAGCGTTAACAATATTGTCAATCGTAATAGCAGATTACTATACTTAGTATTCATTAATTTGAATTTTTCCGTTAATATCCATTAATATTTAAATTACCTTGGTGGATATATCTTCGCTAATTGATTTGGGTGATGTCATGTGTAAGTTCGTGATAGAATCGCACACAATTTATATCGCCAACATTTGATGACTGTCTGATGTGGGATAGATGATTATGAGACGCTTTTGGAGGTTCTGAGTTTTAAGTTGATTAACAAAAACGGTCTTGTTTTTGTCAATTTCAACTGTCTGGAATATAAGAAAGCCGACTAGTAAACAGTAATTTTAAAGTGACGTCTTTAAGAATGAAATAATGTTCAAAATGTGCATGCAATATTCGGGATCTTGTTTTTTGTAATATGTGATGTCCGTGTCAGTTTTGAACATTTGGTTGGCATTGACGCTTTTCATCGACCACTCAAAATTGATATCACTTTCAATACACGTGTACAATGTTTACGAGACCATTTTCTGCTAATTAATCCTTGAGGCAAAGACAATTATCTCTCTCTATTAATCCGTAAATGTACCGTGATTTCCTATCCAGCTTTCTAGATTAATGATACCGTAGTAGATTCCAATCCAAATCTGAAGATGAAACTTCGTACTAACCAAGCCAAAAATATCGGCACCAAAGCGATTCGTATAAATTTCCCGCTTCTTTTGAATACAAGCACCACGGAATAATAAAAGTATATAGCCTACCGGGTATAACAATGATGTATCAAACTATTCCTCTTTTAATAATTATTACGTATTAATGTTTTAGTTTTTAGTATTTGTTTCCTTTAATTTAAAAAATTACAAAAGCTGTAAGGTATTATTGCATGCTTATTTGTCTTAAAACATAGCACACATATGTGCTGTTGTGTGTTTAATTGACGTTTTCATTTAAAATCAGTGTAATAAATTAGTTTAACATAATTGTGTTGAGTTGAATAAAATTAAGTTGAAAATGGTAAGTGTGTAAGTACGGCAACTTCAGATACAATTTTGTACTAAATATGTTATTATATTTAGAAAATTATCTTGATGTACGAGGGCAACCTGAAATGTTTCCGCCATCTGTGGCGGTGATGACCTTCTCATTTGAGGCAAATCTCATTCCTCCTAGTGATTTTTGCAGGTTTAGGAATAGGTAAAACTGGCTGGGGGCTAGGACCGGCGAATATGAGGATGAGATACTAATTCGTAGAGCAACTCGTTCAACTTGAACGTGCCTATACGGGATGACTGAGCCGGCGCATTGTTGTGATGGAAGAGCACTTTTTCCACTGCAAACGAGGCCGTTTCTCGTTCAATATTGCCTCGAATCGGGTCAATAAATCGCTGTAGTATTGTCCCGTGATCGTCCTTCGCTTCTGCAGAGAGTGGTCGCCATGACCAACTCCACTGCTTCGACTGTTCCTTGGTCTCCGGTATGTAGTGGTGAATCCAAGTCTCATCCACGGTTACGAAACGCATGAAGAAATCCCTTGTATTGCGGGATCCTGGTCAGACACTCCTCCGAAACGGTCACCCGATTTCGTTTTTGCTCCGGTGTGAGTAAACACGGTACCCGTCGCGCCGAAAGCTTTTTCATACTCAAACTTTCGTGTAGGATATGGCCAACGCGTTCTTCTAAGATGTCTTTTGTCCCTGCTATCTCTTTTAATCTCAATCGGCTAGCCGATCGCCGACACGACATCATGAACTTTGTCGACCATTTCATCGTTGGTAGTGGTTTTTGTGCTTGTACGGCCACGTTTGAATTCGCTTACCTAGAAGCTGATGGAGCACATTCGCCATGAACCCATTACAAAATATTTCGAATTTCCATGGCGTTTCCCCTGCCATCCAGAAGTGTTTTATCACTGCATGAAATTGGATTTTATCTATTTTTGCGAAACCGTTTGATTTACTACACAAAACACATTCTTAAACAACAACTATTGACAGTAGACGTCTAAAATTTTGTCAGTTGCCATAAAGAAGGCTGCCCTTGCCGACCAATGAATCCACTTTAACCCTTGTGCGCCATCTATTGCCGATTTCGGAAACATATCAGGTCGCCCTCGTACAGTATCGCTATCACTATCACAATTTACCTTAATAATAAATTCTTTATGGAAGTCATCCAATATACTTTCTTTAATAATATAATTTTCTTCGATATTCTCAACATGGGTACATGTATCACACCACTCTTTCGCAGACATCTCCGTAAATTCCTTCTGAGTAATTCTGGTTGCATCGTCTAATTTAAAAGTGACGTTTCTTACAGTCACTCTATTTTTAAGAGCCCATACCTTTCCAATCAGATGAGTTCCAGATGAGATGGTGGCAATCTTACGACACTGTGGCCATGCCGTGCTAATATGCCATGATTGTCACATTCTCTGTAAGTAGGCTTATTTCTTTTAATTATGCCATATAATTTTGAGTTAATAAAACAGCTGTCGTAAGGGATGTTTCTTCCATCTAGCCACGCGACCATTTCTACCTTGCAGGTACTGTAATCTGGGTGTTTGATAGACAACACACGTTGTGATAACTCACATTATCCATCACCAAAATTAAATGAACTGGTAAATTTGGTCTCAGTGACGTCTCTAACCATTGCTTATAATTATTACAGATCATGTCCGTAAAGCACATCTAAAAGAATGCCTAGAAAATAACACCAAGATAAGAAAACGCTGTAAATACAGCTTTCTCATGGTATTAGTGAAATCAATTCACGAGAAAGACACGTGGGAGAGCCACAAAATACTAACACACGGACATGCCTTCCCGGCGTCATCAGCGTGGTTTCGAGCAGTTTTATGCTAACACATGTAATTCTCTCGCTGCTTCTATCACCATACTTAACTTTACGATACAAATGAATATTCCTGGCGCTAACTAACTAATGTTTCTTTCTTTTGGCACTAGTTAGCGCCAAAAGTATCGTGCTCTATAACCTGATTTTTGAAACAGCTAAATTCAAAATTTCTATCTGTTAAATTTACTTATGAAACGGAAACCGATAACAGGATTCCCTTTTTAAATATGTTAGTTATAAGAAGCAGGAATAAGCTAATAACTGTAGATTTATCTTGGAAGATTCTGATCACTCATGGGAGCATAGACTCCCGACAATCAACTTTCTGGTTCATCGTTTGCTTAATTTCCCTTTAACTAAAGACAGGCATCTAAATGAGAAATCATTAAAATTGTAAATTTTAACGGATTTTCCGAAGATGTAGTCTACAATACTATCAGGAAGCATAACAATGGAACGAAAATTAGAAATATAAGCATGCTAGAAAGTACTACCAGTAGTGATAAGCAGTATGTAATGTTACCATTTTATCCATGTTACATGAAAGGGCTTCAACAGTTCTTTTCTAGAGTTAATCGCAAAATCTCTTTTTCAGTTAATAATAAGTTCAAGAACTTTTTAAGGAAGCCCTAAAGACCAAGTAAATAACATGGAAAAATCGGGAATTTACAAAATATCATCTGAAGATTTTGATCAAGTATACATTGAGCAGATAGAACGATCTATTACAATTAGGTACAAAGAGTATATGGCTCATCTTAAATTCAGAAGATTAGTCAATCTAGTTTCGCGCTACATATGCTAGAAAGAAATCATAATGTTGAAAATATAAAACTAATTCGAAATGTAAACTACAATCTCTATTTAAATTGTTATGAAGGCATGGAAATTTACAAAACGCAAACATATTTTCATGAATGCAAATTTAGGCCCTTCAAATTTCAGCCTTTATGCTTTATTACACCATGCATGACCATAGTCAGTCGCAACTTTAATAGGGCATAAATAGTATAATTGTACTGTAGTTTGTTAGTTTACTGTTAGTTCGGTTTTACCTGCTGAAGATGATAGCTTATCTGTCGAAACGTGCATCCAGTTTTTACTGAAGTGTCGTGGTTAAGGAGATATTGGAGCGTTTCAATGTACCAGTGCCATAGCGTTCGAGTTTTGCGATATATAGTTCTTGAAAATAGCAACATAACTGAAACAAAGAATTTTCAATGAAACAGTATTTAAGATATAATTTCAAGAAGAGCTTACTTTATGCAACGATATCATTACGACTGATAGCAGAGTATCGGCCTTTTATTACGTATTCTTTGGATGAAGTAATTCGATGTTCAACGCCTCGATCTAAAGCTTC
Source organism: Trypoxylus dichotomus (assembly GCA_023509865.1). Classification (NCBI taxonomy): domain Eukaryota; kingdom Metazoa; phylum Arthropoda; class Insecta; order Coleoptera; family Scarabaeidae; genus Trypoxylus; species Trypoxylus dichotomus. The sequence continues at coordinate 31,099,252 of CM042081.1, forward strand.
GTGCCATTGTTTTTCATCTTGGTTTAACAGTCGAATAATTAGATTAATAAGGGAATATTACTTATCTCAAGAGCTCGCGTAGAATTAGAACGAATAGTTGCCTTGATTAAATACATCATGACATGTTTTTCAGAAGTTTTCTGCATCACATCGAAAGTTAAACAGTTATTATCCGTTAGTTTTTTCTAATGGAAAGCTGAGTTTAGTGGAATTTAATTTTTTTATGAAGAACTTCATAAATCAAATATAATTAAAATAGAAACTGATTTCAGTATTTTAGTTTCAATATCTGTAAGCAAGTATCTAAACAGAGTGCCTTAAACTTGTTTAAAGTTTCGCAAAAATCTCGTTGTTCAATTCTACCAAAATTTGCAAGGAAAAAAAATTCACTTCTATTATCAACAATTTTACATTCATTTTACGTTTGAACGAAGAGATAAAAGCTCTCCGATTGTTTTTCTAAATCCATCCAAAAATACCGTATTTATTACCCTCTCGAATAGCCGAAAACTGTCTCACCATTTTAGCTTCCTAATCGACCCGTATATCTTCGTATCCATTTACAACTCAACGGGAAAAAATGCGAGGCATTTATTGGATACAACGTTGTGCAATCGTTTCTTTAGGAACGGCTGGATAACAACAACAAAGTTCGAAGAATGTTATTCGTTTGTTAGATGAATTGCATGTCAATGAAATGAGAACGGTGTGTAATCTATTTCTTTAAGAACTGTTAGAATCGATATTAATTTTGAAGAAAGTATAAGATTTGTTTTGGAAAGTGTTAAGGATTACCACGTTTAGAAAGACAAAATTGTTAACATTGATCTAGAACCTGTATAGTTTAAGTAGATTTATTTACATTTATAATTTAAATTTGTCGTCAAACAATGTCATTTAAACCGGTTTAAACCTATAGTCCGTTCGCACCTTAAAATTCAGTACAGCTCTAATGCGAACACGGTTGCCACATTGCGTCAAAATTATATTCTTAGAATGTTCTAAACTCTACAGTTGGCTATATGAAGAAATGACAAATGGAACATAATTAATGTTTAATAGTATTTAATATAAATATGATGAGTTGTTTCTATATTTTCCAAATTATACAAAACGGCTTTTATTAATATATAATTTATGAATGTGACATTGCTTTTTCTTTTAGAATTGATTCTACAATTCACTATAATAAGATTAGTAAACCGATTTATTTTGTGGAAATAGTGATGCAATGATATAATATAAATAGTGGTCGTCTATATATATTAACAAACAATAAAAATATGAGACATAAAGCTATTGATAGTAAGGACAGACATAAGGTTTTCGAGTTAAGGCAGAACAGCTGGCATCAAGAAGTAAAATTTAAATACCAGTTTATTTGTTGGTAATGTAGCTGTTAAAAAATGTCGCCAGTACAAAATCGCGCAATCCTGTTCAGGTTGACAAGAGATGTATATACATAAACTCTCTCGATAGAAAGAGAGGATTATATTCCATAAGAGCTACACTGAATTTTAAGGAACGAACAGAGTATAGTTCATATTTATTCTGCGCTGGAACCTTAAAATTCAGATGGATCTTATGGGAAATGCGAAGGCAGTTGTCACATTGTGTTACAATAATATTTTTTAATTTTTTATGTTGCCTAGAAATGTTAAATGATATATTTTAAAACCGTACATTCATAAAGAAATTAAGGATAACTATTTTATAGCTACTTACACTAAAACGGCTGCCGAAAAATTGTCAAATGCTAGGGGGAAGAGACCAGAAAAAGGTTGTATCGATGACAGATGGATCAGCGTCGATGACCCAAAAACCAGACATCCTGTTCAAATTAGCACAGATGAAGTATAATGCAGTTATCTATAATTTCAGTGGTTTCATTAAAAGGAAATTAATTTATTATAACAGCCTCCTCGATCGCCCAATGTGAACCCCATTTAAAATCTTTGGGAAATATTGGCAACAAAGGTGTATGCCAATAGTAAACTATACGATAGCGTAAAAGAACTTAAGTCAGCGATAATGAGGTGTTGGAATGATATTCCTATTTCAACATTGACTAAATTTATAGACACTATGAAGACCCGGATGTTTGAAGTTATTTTGAATAGAAGATCTGAGACTACTAAGTTTAGAAAGATATTCGATCACGATTAGAGTACGCCGCGTTGATCTACTTTCTTATTTATAAAACATACTTAAAGCTCCATTGAGGAAGTGCAGAAAAGATTCTTGAAGTTCCTTTATTTCCGTCGAAAGAATATTATCCATATAGAGGCCATAAACACAGTATTCTGCTGCAAAAACTTAATTTTGTTTCTCCTTCTATCAACAGAAGCATTCCATTTTTTAAATTTCTGTTTTCTTTGTGTATAACAAGGCTTTTAAATAAGCGCAATTTTCTTATTCCCAGAATTAACTCCACGTTGATATTTGTTTTCTATTACATTCGTACTCCGACAAACGCTAAGTAATAAAAGATTCACCACTTATTTAAGTTTAGTATAATAAAGATACACAATTAAACAGCAGCGAGCCATATCTTAGAAAAAAGCTTAACACACATACATAACGTCTATTAATATAGCTACATATATAAAGGTAACTATAAATATACAGTTATAAATACTGGCGGTAAATTCAAAAATTTACTTTTCAAATGTACATTATCATCCCGAAATATCCAGTCTTGCGTTAGTCCAGTCTTGTTCACCAAAGTCTATCAGAACCATTTCCAGAAATTGTTTATAAGAATAAGAATGCATTCTCGTAGAAATAAAATTTCGGTTCACCGCAATTTCAGTGTTCTTGAGCAAATCGTGCCAATAGTATTTGAAACCATCAGGCCGGTCCAAGTTAAATTTCTTCTTGTCAGAAAATATTACGTTGTTCCACCCATGATCCCATCACATATGATCTTGCGCAAATTTTTGTTTTGCCTGTTGATGTGTCTCTTTTAACAGTGGCTTTGAAACCTTTTTTAGCTACCGAAAACGTTTGTTACCGGATAAAACTTGTTGTACACGCCTGTTTGTTACTGATACATTTAAATTATATTTTATTTGTTATGCGGTTACATTACTAGAAGAGGCTAATCGAAATATCAACGAGCAATTCCTTTGAGTTAGTTTTTGATTACTCCCCTTAGAGCGATTTTTGCCGTAGGAATTGCCCAACTTTATAAAGTCGTTGATGAGATAATACGTCCTTTTTGCTTAGGTATAGCGGGGTTTGAAAACCCTACCTCTTTATCGCAACTTACTTTTGGTTTTTCCTCCTCGAATAGCAATTTACTATTGTCAAATATATATAGTAAGCGCTCGCTCATGTAAATACCCGGTAGTGAAAACGTCGCGGTCATGTAAACAGAACTTTGTTACTATAATCAAATGGAACGCACGGTAATGTAATCAAGCTTGCACCACGTACAATTCGATAATGTAAACAGTTTAGAGTACCGGTTATTTCCCGATTTACGTGTGAAATTGAATCGATCAAAAGAATGTTTATGTATGGGATTCCTGTAAGCGTGGGCTCTCTTGCCTCTCGTGAAATAAAGTAGTGTACAGCTAAAATTACGCCAGAACATACATGGCGTCTATCTCCAATAAAAGAACATTTTTAAAATTATGTGACAAAGTGAAAATCATCGACGAGATTAAAAAAGGTGCGGGGTGACTCCATTGGCAAAAAAATGTGCAGGATCTAAAGCCACAATCTGTAAAATTAAGCGATTCAAATCACAAATTTTACAACGTGTGTCAGATACATGCGCAAGCACCTAGAATAGAAAATCGTCTGTATAAATGGTTTTTAAAACAAAGGGATAATCATGTTCCAATTAGCGGTGAATTAATTAAAGAGAGAGCAAAATTATTGAATGAAAACCTAAAAGAGACCGAAGATTTTGTAGCCGGTGATGCTTGGCAAAAAAGATTTAAAAGGGGGTATGAAATTTGACTGCTGTCGATATCTGGTGAGAAATTATCGGAACCATCACAACTAGCGCAAGCGTTTACGGAGAAGTTAATGAACAAAATCAAAGAGGTACATTTAAATGGGAAGCAAATATACAATGCAGATGAAACCAGTCTTTATTGGAAATTATTACCTACGAAAACCTTTGTCGCATCACATGAAAAATCTGCTCCGGGTAGCGGAAAGGCAGCGCATAACTTTTCTAGCGTGCACTAATGCTAGTGATATACACAAAATAAGACCACTAGTAATAGGAAAGGCAAATAACCATGTTCATTTAGAAATTTGAAGAGTCACGTTTATTATAACTGTTCAAAATCCGCTTGGATGACCGAAGGCATATTTCTGGAATGATTCCACAAGCAGTTTGTCCCTCAGGTATGGCAATAAAACTGTAATAATAAGTAATGTAAATTAATGATACATATTCAATTTCTAAGTGAAGTCATCCTCTAGAGGAACAATTAAGAAGCAATGATGGCTCAATTTTTATGTTCATACCGCCCAACGTAACTGCGCTTATCCAACCGATGGATCAAAATGTAATAAAAATTACTAAATTGTATTATCGAAAAATTTCTGCTTTCGTCTGTGTTATCAAAAAATCCTGAAAACATTTCTGAATCCTTAAAGCAAGTAACTTTACGCGAAGCAATTTTAAATTTAGATAAGGTGTGGAATGCCCTAAACCAGCAAATAATCAGAAAGTGTTGGAAAAATTTACATTAATCCAGTGACCGCTAACCATTATTAGAAAACAGTTACTACCTGATGCTCAAGTTATTGACAGTGCATCATCGGACGTTCTCAAATTATTAAAAGCAGTAAATCCAGATATTGTTTGCACAATTACAATTAATGTTAGTTCATGGAATGACGATAAAGAGTTGGATGATGCACATGAAGAGGAAGATGGGGTGAGTGAAGATGACGACCCTCCGATTGAAATAAAAAATACACTGAGTAACGCGCAAGCTGTAGGAATTTTTATTCAAGCGTTAGATTGGGCTGAAGAAAAAGACATATTATATTCCGATTATTTAGTGCTCCGTAAACTACGGGCAAAGGCATTAGGAAATATTAAGCGTATATTTACGCAAACAAAAATAGGACATTATTGTTCAAAATAATGTAACATTTTTTTTATTTTTTAATATTATATGTATTATATGTATTATATTAGTCATTGTTCATAATTTATTTTTAATGGACATACATATTTTCTTTTATGCAATTTCTTTATAGATAAAATAAGGCTTGCTAATGTAAACTTTCAGTAATGTGAACAGTGTTTGGCTGATATCGTTCACATAATCGAGTATTTACTGTAGATATAATAAATAAACTTTTGAAGATGTTTTCACACTGAAAGGTAATATATGATTTCGTAGGATGTCTGTCTAATTCTGCGGACCTATAGAAATTTCACTGTTTTGAGTTACCATTATTGCAAATATTCTCTGTATAAAATATAACACATTTGTTAATGCTGTGTTCTCTTGCATTTGTGTCTTTGTATGAAATATTATAGAGTGTGCAGCATGCCTCATCTACATCACCAATGCATTCCAAAATACACTAATGTTGTATAAAAACTGAAATTAGCTTTTTTAAATTAAACAGCTACACCATGCTTACAAAAACGGAATTCGTTCATAAATTTGGTTAGTTGTCCATTAAAAAGGTACCCAAAATAAATTCGTTAGAGCAAAAATCAAACTCGATAGAATATTGATGTTCAATTGCTCAATTTTAAAAGCCCAAAGTCGTTCAAAATGATGACCATCATTTTAACTTGTATTATATATACAGTTATAACATTAAAATTTTATATTATTGGCTCTCGTATATCGACTGGAGGAAAAAACGAATTCTTCTACATTGATCTACGTTACGATATTGCGAGGAAGTCTGGCCTAACGGCTGTAGATATCCAATAGCCGTCAGTACATCAACAATAATAACCTGGATCTTTCGTGCGTGTAGGTGTTTTATATGTTATTTTAAAGGTACTTATTGAATTTTCGATTGTCTTTTCGCCGTAGGTGATAAAAGAATTTACGAACTGTTGCGTCTGGTTTTTGTTTCGTCGATGTACATCAAGGATAATCAAGTTAAATTAACTCGAACCGAAACACATAAATGACTGTTGGAAAAATAAACAACAGACAAGGAAAATAACACAGTTCGTCAACGGCTGTGATGTGATAGGAAATCTCTGTACGCGAGATGTTCTTTTTTTTTCAATGTTTTACAATTGCAATCTTGAAGAACACAAAAAGAGTTTACTTTCTATTCTAAATTACACAGGAAAAAATCGCTGTAAATTTACACTCGCTTATGCGATCTACACTGTAACAGTATCTTCATTAATGTTTAGAATATAGTATTAGAAAAGATAGAACAAAGATATGGTTACAAGATGTAAAAGGCTACAATTTCACCATTAATTATCTATTCAGGATGCCATGCCACGAATAGTTAATTAATGTGATCGTATGAAACTTTAGGAATGTGTAGATCACATACAAGTATGTACTACGCGTTTTTTTATTTACTATAAACCAGTAGTGGTTGAAATGAATTTTTAGAAATTTAGGAGGATTGCTATTTATGTAGCCTGAATAATAAATAAAAATAAATATTTGTCATTGAAAATGGGTTTATTGTTTTTCAAAATATTCTCCGCGATGATCGATATATTTTTGCATATATTTGAACTAATTTTCATAGCACTTTTTCCTTTCCGGTTGAGGTATCTCCAAAATACGCATTTTGGACGCATCAACCGCTTTTTCTGGCATCGAAAATTGTTGTCTACGCAGTTTATTCCTCACGGACGGAATTAAAAAGAAATCATTGGGTGCCAAATCAGAACTGTATGGTGGATGACCCAGCAATTGAGTTGTTTGTGTCGATATGTGAGAGCTCGCGTTCTTATGGTAAAGAATAATTCTACGTCGCTGGCTGTTTTTTCTTATTTCTTCAAAAACTTCTGGTTGTGTATCATGCAGAATTAACCGTTCCACGATTCTCTGGTGGCACTGTAGCCACATGCCCGTTTATTCAAAAAAGACAAGCGACCATTTGGTTCCAGGTGCTCCTGGCGCGAACAAGTTGTGTTGGGTTTGGCGCATCTTGGAAGACCCATACAGTCGATTGCTGTTTACTTTCAGGCTCATACGCATAGATCCAAGATTCGTCACCTGTGTAAATCTTATACACGGCGTTTAACGCACCACGATTATATTTTTTGAGCATTTCTTTGCACCAATCGACACAAGCCTTTTTTCGAATGATTATCAAATTATCCGGAATCTATGACTAAATGTTCGTGTAAAATCTTGTATATGCTTGCCATGCTAATGCCCAGGGATGCTCCAATCTCATGGTATGTTATATGACGATCTTGCTTTATCACTCCGCGCACAGCATCGATGTTTTTGAGCGATGCATTGTTGTTGAGATAATCCACGTCGAAAGTCGTAGTAAATCATCGCACGAAAATTGTCACGAGTTGAGTCCATTTTTTGAATGAGATGAAATTTTCAAGTTACTAAACAATACAAATAGCATCCGTATGACGTAACGTTCTGAGTATGTATGCGGTCAAAAAATTTCAAACTTTACGATGAATATGTCAGATGGCGCCTAGCTACACTATTGTTGCCAATTCCGGATACATAAATAGCAACCCCTGTACCTATGCGTGTAACTCGTTAATGATAAGAGGCAGAGACAGTTTTCCCACAAAATTTGTTTGTTTGAATGAGTTTTATTAAAAATTAATATATGAACATTTTCATATATGTATATCTTTTTTTAACTGAAGTGGGGAGCTTAAATAATGCCAAGCATAATAATTTTCTTATCCAGTGCAGATGTAACCTGTTATATTAATGTCAAATCTGCTTCTAATCGCATTTACACTATTGATTTCATTAGATTAGATTGTTTGTTACCAAAAGCGTATGGGTTATCGGGTGAACAGTAGCCATGCTTTTGTAAAAAAACATAAAGTAGCACAAGATAAGCAAATACATAGTATACCGGGTGATTAGACTATTTAATCTAGAATTTATATCTCGAAAAATGCGCATGGTACAGAAGAATTTGCCAAATCGAAATTTTAATATCTCTGAGGTGGGTATCTATTAGTACTAAATTACCCACTATGGGTGGGGCAGGCGGCAAATTTCAAATCACAAATAGGACCCCCTACTTTTTATCGCAGATTCAGATTCTACGTCGAAACCTAAATACATAAGATTTAACCGAAAAAAAATTTCGATTTGCGACAGATAGCGCTGTAATCGCAAAAAATTGTTTGATATTTAGTGATAGTTATTTAATATTTTAAATTCTTTATCAAACTTCCTAGATTTAATACTTACGTGTCATCGCGTTACCCCTGACAAACACAAACATCAAACACTAATCTGTTCACGTTCGGGATGTTGTGTACTTAATATTGATTAACAAGGAACAATTTACTTTGTTATTTACTATGAAAATGGACGTGTTAACCTTATAATAGAAAATTGAAATGATTCTTATTTATGGAGGATCTGTCAGGAATCTTGATAATGCTGTTAACCTTTACGCCCAGTGTTTTTCAGACAGGCCGCGACCACGAATTTCGTTTTTTCGTCAAACAGTTTACTGCCGAAGGAAGTATTCAACTTAAAAGAAGTGTCCGTCTGAAACGATAACTAGAGAAGATAATTGCTACATTAGTCGCAGTGGGTTATAAATTCCACGTTAGTATCCGAGAAATAGCTCGCAGTTCCGAATTGTCCCAAAGCAATGTCTGGAAAATTTTAAAGCACCAAGAAGATCATCCTCGGATCTTTGCACCAAGATCTTCATGGTGTTGATTTCGAAAATCGCTTAACATTTTGTCAGTGCGCACAGGAACAAATGAATCGTAATTTCTTTCATTGGGTGTTGTTTTCTGACGAAGCAACTTTTACGAACCATGGAGCTGTTACTCGACATAACATGCACTGGTTGCGTCAGGTTGAGCATCGTGCGGAGTAATTGGCAACAAACTCATCGGTCCCTACATTTTTGAAGGCAATTTAAACGGTGAAATGTACCAAGACTTCCTGGACAATAAACTGCCACGGTTACTCAAAGACGTAGGTTTAGAAGTGCCACAGAACATGTGGTTTCAAAATAACATAACGGTTGTCCGGCGCATTATTGGGTAGTAGCACGTAAAGTACTTGATCGTGATTTCCACGGTCGCTAGAGCTGTCGAGCTGATAAATTGGTCTGCCAGATTACTAGACCTGACTTCGCCAGGTTTCTGTTTTGTGTGGTACCAACAACTCGTGAGAACACCATTGAACGAATCAGGACTGCATGTGCCCATATTACAAGAGACTTATTTCTCAGTTGTGTACAGTTATTTGGGGCCTGGATCGACGAATGTATTGCCGTTCAAGGTCATCATTTCGTGCATTCACTTAAACAGTGAAAAGTAAGGGCAGTCACGTTAATCAAGCAGCCCGAACGGCAAATTTTTCTGTAGGATGCGTATTATTCGAGATATTATAATTTCCAAGTTAAATGAGTCACCCAGTATATATAGTTCATACAATTTGAAATAATAATAGATACTGGTTGGTTGTGTAGCAGCCTCGTAGTTAACGCAATAATGCTGATAAATACAGCTGCTCATGGTGTTGGTTATATGATTCACGAGAAAGACAATGTGAGGAGACAAAAAACGCTAACACACGGACATGTTTCCGCCTACTCCGCGTCATCAGCATGGTTTGGAGGGGTGTTTTGCTCAACAAATTGTAATTCCCTCTCTGCTACTATCACCATATCTAAACTTACAGCTCAAGTAAGTATTCTTGACGCTATCTAGTGCCACTAGAATAAAATACTCGTCTGCCGATTCAAACGCAGCGAAAACAAGCGGGTACAGTGTCCCAACCCTTCTCCCGAGAAACACATGGATTGCTAAACCAAAGATACCATCTTTCCTCACATTGTCTTTCACGTGAATGATTGCAACAATACCAGTAGTAGATTTGGCGCTATCTAGTGGCAGACACTCTCGTGAATTGTTTTACTAGTACCATCAGTACCATGTTAGGTATTGTCTTTCAGGCATTTTAGATGTGTTCAGACTCGCAGTGGTGAAAATGTTTGTTGATAGTAATGTACGAAGTTTACAATAATAAGAATGGGACCAACAAAATCGAATTGCACAACATAATAAAAGGTGTCCTTCTTGATGCTCAAAGAGAAACATTGTTTGCAGTGGAAACTGAAACAATCATAGAATACTGCAACTACAGAGACTACATTCTGTAGAATTTGTAGATGAGGTATACCCCCACACCGGAAGCAGTAGAAACTGAAGAAGAAGAGTGGTTTATCAGAAGAAGCATGCATGATAACTCTAGAATACACAGCCAACGTTGTTGGGAATAGGAAAAGTGGGAACAAAAGATGACTTGCGCTGAATACCGTCCAGCAAGAGTTTCGCAAAGTTTTATCTATACAACAGTTATATAGGTAAATGGTGAAGTAGTATTGTGACACAGCAACGATTTCTTCCAGCTTGCACTGCTTTATACTATTATTATATTGTTTAAAGGGGAAACAAGCAATAAGAAGATATAGTACACGACGAGAAAAGCTGCATTACAAGCTAACACAGACAGTTTTGAGAATTTTGAAGCATCACGATACTGGGTTTGCAATTTTAAAAGAGCTTACAAAATAGTTTCAAGAAAAAGAAAAAAAAACTTATTATGCGATCGTATGGTAGGGACTTTGATTAATTGAAGAAAATTGCGTTAATTTTCATTAATAAGTGTAAAAGATCATGTAGGGCAGGTTAGGATAAACAATACATTCAATGCCGATGATAGTGGTTTTATTCACTAGCTACATTCCGGCTGGATTACGCATAGTTATACCATATTCCCAACAATATCAGCTTCCAGAAAACTACTTCCACCCTTATTCATTGTCTTCAAAGAGAAAAATGTCAGTTTCAGCTGACGTGTATCATAGCCCTTGTTTCTATTGTAGAGTACTCATCTAACAACATCTACATGTGGAAAATCAATAAAAGAACTATTTCGGCAATAGTTAGCTGATATTTATTTTCCAAATATTGAAGTTCACAGCATTTTGTTCTTGAATTCTTGAACCAGCTACTACTCAGCTACATTAAAAATTGTATACCATCCACCAAATATGTGAAAATATTAACGATATCGAAGAAAACAAGTCAATGATATTTTGTTCTCTTCTTTTGTGACGTGTGATATAGCCTTTCCATTTTCAACTATCAATGTAGGATGAAGTAGCAACATTTATACATCTACTATTTTATATGTTTTATTATTTGCAGCAACTTTCAAAGGTTCCAATGTCATTTCAATTATTCTACGCACAGCATTTTTCATAGACTCATTAACGTTACTGTTTAAGTAATGTCGGCTTATATGTTTCTTGGGATTATTCAGCCCTTTAGTGGTTTTGTACTTACTCATTTTAAAAACAGTGATTCGTGAAAAATCTAAAATCAAAAAATAAGTTCTGTATTACCACTTTTGATACCTGTGAATTATTATCCAATATTGTTACTACCTTTGGTACTACAACTCTTCGATAATCTTGGAATACCGAATTTTAATTATTTGAAAATATTAATAATACTTTGGTTTTGATGCAACGATAAATGGCCTAAACATTTGCGTTTTCCTGACGGAGAATTTTGCACATTTCCACTTGTACTGGGTATTGAATCCATGTTTTGTTGTCAGTGAATAATAAAAAATACAACGAAATTGAGTTCTAATACAAACTGACACGAAAAATTCGACAAAGCCTTCAATAATTAAACAGAAATACGACAGAACATGTGCATCCAATAGTTGCTTGTTTAATGGAGTCTAATGTAGGTAAATTATCATTACGGGAACCAATAACACCGCTAGAATTTATCGCGTAATTTGAAAGGTGGTTCGCATTATTAAAAACTCTTACATTTTAAATAATTTGCGTGTTTTTATAGTTTTAAACAATTCAATTGAATTGAATGAAGAGGAACTTCCGAATGTGCAGTTTTATGCTCCATCAGATTTTTATTGATTAAAACTTTGAAAAGTAAAGAATTTTAGTCGTGCTATTTTGTATTTGTCCACGCTTTATTTTCTTTGACCTTCTAAGATTTTACCAACCTCAAAGTTGCAATAAAACCTTTCCCAACATTGTAACCAGTTCCTTGCTATACATAATTCGATTCTCAGAAAAAAACAGGGTCGTAAAACTTTTAGGTCAAGGTGCCAATTGTTTAATCGATGGTTAGAAGTAAGTGTATATACGTATGTACATATGTATGTCTCCGTATATGTATATGCATATAAAATACAATGCATCGATGGCAAACGTTAACCTTGCCGATAAAAATATCCCCTAACTGTTACGCTGGTATTGATTCAGATAATCCTAAAGTGCAGGGTTAATTTAACCGTTAAAAAAAGTGTATGTTTGTAGAAAAATCTTAAAGGCATTACATCGTATTTTATACTTCTACATTGATTTGACTGGAACACTTCAAAATTTCATCAACGCTGTTAACATTAGAATTGTTTCAATATCAACGGTCACTGTGACTGATACGTTGGAGTGGTACGGGTTCTATTACACAGAATACCTTTTATGTATTCATATTTTACTATCCATCGGTGTTTCTTTAGAGGTGGAGAACTTTAAAATGAAATAAAAGAGAAAAATGTTTAATATGAATGGAATTGGTTATATTTAAAAAATAATTTTATGGCATTAATGTTTAAAAATGATCTTGGGTAAGTGGCCGCCGGGGCTGGCGCGTACATGAGGTAATCTTGAGGTTCAACTTTCAGACACTCTTCGCAGTAAGTCAGGCTGTATTTCGGCAATAACGTGTCGAATGTTGGCTTTCAAGTGCTCGATTCTTTCTGGTTTATCGGCGTAGACATGCGATTTTGTATATCCCCAGAGAAAATAATCTAATGGCGTCAATTCGCACGAACAAGGTAGCCAATTAACAGATCCATTCCAGGTTTTTTCAGTAAATTAATTATTTCGCCCGCTATGTTGCATCTGGGCACCGTTCTGCTGAAATTACATGTCTGCAACATTAATGCCTTCCGATTGAGCCACTAAAAAGTTGATAGTTATGTCTCTGTACCGCCAACCGTTGACTGTAACGTTCGGACTATCATTTTTGAGGACGTATGGATCAATGATTCCACCGGCCTATAAAGCGCACTAAACGGTGACTTCTTCTGAATGTAATGGTGTTTCGGCAATGGTTTATAGATTATCATGGCTCCAAATGGGGCAATTCTGCTTATGAACATCGTCATTCAACCAGAAGAGTGCTTATCACTGAACCCATTCACCAAATGTACGACGCAATGTCGATGATCGTTTGACTTCAATTCCTGTATAAGTTGAATCTTGTAAGCACGTAAACCAAGATCTTTGCGTAAAATTTTCCATAAAGTGGATAGACACAAGTTAGTTCTTGAGCACGATCACGAATTGGCGCATTTGGAGTATTACGCTGCACATCATCAACTGCTTGTTGTGTGCGCACTGTACGACGTCTTACAGGATGCGTATTATCGTTTCGAGTAAATGTACTACAAAGACGATAACTAGTTTCTCGAATTAATCGCTCTGATGGACGATTACAAGCACCACAATGTACGTAATGCCCAATAAGTTTCTTGGTTATAGATATTCTCGGCAAAGAGGGGCAAGTTTCAGTGCCGTGTGGAGAACAACGTGAAGGGGTGAAGCGCGCGGTACCGAGAATAGAATACCCGTATCAAAGCATGCTTGTTCAGTATTATTGATAGAAGTGTTTGTTTTGTTCTATGTGATGTACCGATCACTTTATTAGACCAACAAGCATTTGTCTCTTTCTAGAGCAAGTATTCGGATTATATAATACCAAATCGGACATCGTTAAGAAACTTTATGCCATCTGTTCGTGACTATGTTGAAAGAAGAATTAAAGTAGAATTGAAAGATAACAAATTGTTATTATGTGGGCTATATATGTGGACGAAACAACCGATTGGCAAAGACGTTCGGTGGTAAATGTGATGGTATGGACAATGGAAGAGTTTGGACCGTTATCCTCTATCTTACTTGCTTCCAAAAGATTTGCAAATGCACTAGCGGTGAAATGTTTAAAGTGGTGTTGAGGGCATTGAACAAATTTCAAGTTTCAACAGTCCATTTTTTAATGTTTGTGAGTGCCACTAACGTGCTTTGCTTATGCCGATCTCTTAAAGAAGAGAGTGCCACATGTAACATGTAAAATCCATGCTTGATCCCTAAATGTTATCCATGAGTAAATTCCTTAATAGCTCATACGAAGGCAGTATTTCTAAAGTCCCCAAAACCTACAAAAAGATTTCACGAACTGTGTCCCAAAGTACCGGAACCACCATAGCCGATTACTACCCGTTGGGGAACATTGTTAAAGGCTGTGTTTTACTACCGCGAACATTTTGATAATGTAAAGACACAATTCGATCCGAGACACACTAAAGCTATCAAGAAAAGCCAGAAAATGTTTCAATATACGAGGGGAGGTCCAGAAGCTCGTGGAATGGAGGGGATGTAGTGGGGATAGGGGCGCTCGCTAGGTGTCATTCTGATTGGCGACTCATCATTAGTAGCAGCCCTAAAGCGTCAGTCGTTTACTAACAGTTGCCTGCTAAACAAGTCAATCCGAAGGGAAACTGAAACTATGGAGGAAATTGAACACCGTGCTGTGATAAAGTTCCTTACAAAGCAAGGAAAGAACGCTCAAACCATATTGAATGAAATGGAAACCGTTTATGGGGAACAGTGCCCTAGTAAATCAATGATTTATCAGTGGGATGGTCTTTTTAAACATGATCGGGAGTCGATTGAAGACGACCCCCGCTCAGGACGGCCAGTTGAGGCCACCACATCAGACATCGTCGAAAAAGTGCAAATTTCTATTGCAAGATGCCCGTTTGAAGCAAAAACAATTATCTGCATTAGTTGGAGTATCAGATACCACCATTTTGCGTATCTTACATGACCACCTGGGTATGACAAAAGTCAGTGCAAGATGGGAACCGAGAATGCTCACGCCGCTGCAGAAACAGCAGCGCGTCTGTGAGTCCAAACAATTTATGGAGCTGTTTGAGGACAAACCTGCACAGATTTTGGAGCGGATTGTTACCGGAGATGAAACATGGGTTCATCATCACATTGAGCCTGAGTCCAAACAGGAGTCCATGCAATGGCATAAAAAGGGGACACCACCCCCAAAGAAATGTCAGAATCGGCTGGAATGTTGATGGCTACTGTTTTTTGGGATTGTGAGGGGATATTATTGATTGATTACAAAGAAGAAGGTAGGAGCATAACTGGAGAGTATTACGCAGCGATATTAGAAAAATTAAAGGAGGCCATCAAGGAAAAACGTCGAGCAAAATTGGTTCACATGAACAAAGTTGTAATGGCTGCTCTGCACAAGCATGGCTTTCAATCAATAGTCCATCCGCCCTACAGTCCAGACCTGGCACCTACTGATTTTTATTTGTTCCCCAATTTAAAGAAAGACTTGGAAGACTTGGAGACGTGGAAGAAAGTTTTCCGACGACAATGAAGTAAAGGAGGCAACTTTGGCCCAATTTGAGACGAAAGATAAAAAATATTTTTATGATGGTTTACAACAATTAATTCATAGATCTAATAAATGTATTGTGCTTAAGGGTGATTATATTGAAAAGGAAAAATAGATTTATTGTTTTATTTTATTTAAAACCCTTTCATTCCACGAACTTCTGGACCTCCCCTCGTAGTCAGGTAAAATGTGATTTAGAAAGTATTCGCAAGAACTACTATGGACTAGCGGAGGGAATTGAGAAATTACAAAATGGTTCGATGTCGTTTGTGGATTCTGTTCAAATTGTGGATGATGTTCACTCACTCCTATGTAAGGCGGAGAGCGAAAAAAATGAAAGTGTAATATGAAAATTTCGAAAATGTTATTGACAAGAAATTATATTTTCTCATACTAAGACAAACTTGTGAAGATACGTTGAAGTATCCATTAAGTTGTCACAAGGATTACTTTAAATTTGCAAATATAACACTGGATGTGGAACGGTCGTTTTCATCATTAAAAAATTTAATATTAAAAACTAAATCTTTCCTTATATATAGAATAATACAATAAGAGAGGTACAAATAAAAATATTTTCGAAGTAATTTGTTTGGTCATTACGTAAATTCCTTGAATGACCGATATTTGTATTTAATAAGCTCATTGCTGGAAGGGTACATGGTGACTAGATTACCTGTAGGATTAAGCAATCCCACAGGGCTAGTAAATCCATAAATTTGGTGTCCAGTTTACACCTGCCGTCGGATAAATGATACAGTAAAACCAATGCTATGGTAAAAGAATGTTACTATAAGTTTACAAAGATTTTTTACTGTGTGTTATCCTATTTGGATTGCACTAGATTATTTCGTACCCTTCTGTGGGTTTATACGTATTGAATACAAATAGATATTATTTTTAGTCAACTGTTAACGATGAAATTATCTCTTTATCTGTAGGTAAAATCTCTTCTTTGCCTCTCACAAATCAATGTGCAATTTCATTGTTGGTTATATAGGTAATCGCGCATATTGCCTCATCATTGACTTTATGGAATTCAGTATCCTGAGCGTCCTAAACATTTAATAGTCTATGTTGTAGCAGCCTAACGGAATAGAATTCTAATTTTCCTCATTTGTTTTCAAGAGTTTATTCATATTGGGCCACCATTTCTTCCATGATTGTTGAACAAGTCGTGATGATACAACACACCAAACATTTTAAAGAGATACTACCACTGATTGTTAATCAAATTTGTTCATAAGTGGAGGGCGCATTTTGGATATCTACAGATGAGATAGGCATCAGTAGAGATTTGCGATAAAGCAATTTCATCTTTCGACTTACATGTTCATCTATTGGCTGAATAAAGGGCGTAGAATTTGGCAATAAAAATGTTGCTTGAATGCTTTTGTATGCAATGGATTGTTCTTCTACATCGAGAGGTCAAATCCCACAGTTTCATTTTAACTTCAGGTATAAGAAATCAAGGAATCATTTACGAAAAACATCAATTGTAACCCATCCCTTATTTTGGCCTGTATACGCAATAGGAATTTTGAAATTTTCGTGGGATTAGTGAAATTAGAATTTCAACTGTTTGTTGGGATTATTGCATATTCGGATTGCTACATGTTCGAATTTTAGAGATTATTAGATTGCATTATAAAGCAGACCAAATGTTGGATATTAGCTGATTTGTATTGGGAATCTTCAGTCAGATAGAATAATTAAATAACAACTGTTTCCAGAATTGGACTGTGTCATGATAAGGTATAAGAGAAAATGAAATAAGAGTCAAGAGAGGAAAAACTAAGAAATAAAAGGGAAAAAGACAGAAAAACTAAGAAATAAAAGGGAAAAAGACAGAAGAGAATGAAAAAAGGATGAAACAAGAGTAAGAGAAGGAAAGATTGGGGACAGAAAAAAGAAAGAAAAAAGAAGATGATGTTTCGCCTTCGTCCTAGGAAGCTTCTTTTTTTTCTCTCCTGAAGAAGCTTCCTATGATGGAGGCGAAACGTCCAAATCCCTCCTTTCTCTTTTCTTTTTTTTTCTTCCTTTTTCTGATCCCCTTCTCTCCTTTTCTTATTCTTTCTCTTCTTCTTCTTTCTCTTATTCTCTTACTCTTTTTTCACTTTTTTCTTTCTTTTTATTTCTATGTTTTTCATCTTACTCTTATTTAATTTTCTCTTATACCGTATCATGGCACCGTCCAATTCCGGAAACAGTTCGTTTAATACTGACTCTGGCCGTGGAAGCCTAAGTATTCATGTGATCAACTTTGATTACTCTGTATAATTTTATTTAACTTGCGACGCGTTTCGGAGTTGTGTTTCTTTCTTCTGTGACCAATAAAAGAAAGATGACAGAATTAGAAATCAGCCAAATCAAATTATCTTATCCCCAATTCAAACCGTTTTAACGTGAAGCAAACGTAGATTATCTCAACGACGTCCGCATCTCAATTTCCAACGCGAATATCATCCTACATAAGGCAAATGCCGTCATCCAACGCCGGTGGCGACATCTGTAACGTTATGATGGATTAAATTTTCCACGCCCGGTCTCTTCCGAAAGCCAAAGGAGCAGAGAAATACGGATAAAAGATGAAGGCGTTAGCTTTAAACGTTTCAATAACAGCCGAAAACGCGATCTTCATACATACATATATACAACACAGAAGCGAAAAAGAAGGAAGATAAAGGTGAAACGAGAGTGGAAGAGGTTAGAAGATGAAATTCCCTGCTTGATAGATCATTTCTATTAGCTCCATCGACACTTCGATGAACGCGTTGTAAGGGATGAGAGATCGGAAAACGTCGAGAATGGAAGATGTGTAAAGTTCTCGTTTAGTTTTAGCAACACATCGTTGGAGCGACTAGAAAGAGGGCCTGATACTGCTTGTCAATAGCAAGAATCGTAAATTATGGACGCGTAACTTCGTCGCATTATCGAGGAAGATGTGCCGAAATATGTGAATTATTGAACACCTTTACGTCATGTGGAATTTACGTTTGAAAATTTGTAGAAGGTCGTAAATAACCTTAAACTAGATTCAAATTCAAATTTACTTCAACTTTTTAATAATTTTACATTGCCTGATTATTTTGTTATATTTGATTTCTTCTATATTTTACTTTAATTTTAAAATAATATTACTATGATTATTGGATTGTATAGCAAATGCAAGTATCTCACTCACCGTATACTCTACACCACACAAATTAATATATTTTGGGCAGTGTTTTGGGAGTGGACATTGTATTGCCAAACTTCAGTAATTGATACCAAAAGATAAAAGCGTCTTCTTCTTCTTCTTCTTCCCATATCCTTATACCTTTTCAGGTGTCGGATAAGAATTTCGGTCCTTTTTGTACTCATGTTTTCCACTCTCTTCTATTTCTTGTTATTGCTTTCATTTCAGTTTTTTCCCTTTCTTCTACCCATTTCTCTTATCTGATCCATCCATTTCCTCCTATCTTCTTTTTTTATTTTTTAGGAGTCCTCTCTCCATTATTTCTTTTTTATAATTCTGTATGTCTTCATCCTTACTATATGTCTGTTCCAATTTAATTGCTACCTTCTTATTTTTTTATTATTGGTTCTTGCTTTGTTATTTTTCTAATATCTTCATTCTTAATGCTATGCCATTTTGTTTTCCCCGCTATTCTTCTTAGTTATTTCATTTCCATTGCATTTATCTTTATTTCATCTTTCTTCCGTAATGTCTAATTTTTACATTAATAATTTTTGAAATACAGTGTTTTGGAAGTGGACATTGTGTTACCAAACTTCAGTAATTGATATCAAAAGAAAAAAACCGTAAACATTTTAAATACGCCCAAGATAACGACAGCAATAGCACAACCTCTCAAGGTGTTGAACATCTTACTTATAATATTTCAAATAGCCAAAACCTCAGTAATTCGTTGACATCTCAAGAAGGTAAGTTGAATGATGCTTTGAAAGGCATGAATATAAGGGCTCAAAAAGAAAGCATGTTTTCTTTTGAATATGTAACAGAATTGACGGAAGAATATTTATTACAGAGAACTATGTGTAGACGTTTAGAAATCGTGCAACTTTTGCAGAAGGGTACTGATTAATACATGCTAGTAATATTTCTTCAAAGTAATAAATTATTTTTAAATGTAAGTAAGGTAAAACGTATTATATTCAGATGTAACAACAGCGTAACTTTAACCCCATATTTATTGTTAAGAGAAGATCCTGTTGGAACAAATGATGCTATTCGATTCCTTGGTGTAGATATTGATGAATTTTGAAGGTGAACAAAACATATTAATTTTAAGTATGAAACATATGACGTTCAGGTGTACCTTCACTTTTATACTTACTAAATTTCTTAAGCAAGGATCTTGCGCGCATTAATGATTCAATCCAATACCTTGCTCTATAGACTGATGAATTTTGAAATTGGAAAAAACATATTGAAAGTTTAAGTACAAAACGTTTTATGTTCAGATGTAACAATAATGAACCTTAACCTCCATATTTATTGTTAAGTGAAGATTCTGTTGGTATAAATGATTCTATTCGATTTCTTGGTTTACACATTGCTGAATTTGAAGGTGGAGAAAGCACATTGAAATTTTAGGTGCAAAACATATTACATTGAGATGTAATATTGGTGTACCTTCACGTTCATATTTACTAAATGTAACAATGTAGATGTAATAATGTTGTACCTTCACCTTCATATTTACTAAACTACTTGAGCAAATATCGTGTCGGCATAAATGATTCAGTCCAATTCCGTGGTCCACACATTGATGAATTGGGAAATTGGAAAAGACATTTTGAAATGTTAAGTACAAAATAACTTATGTTCAGATGTAAAAACAGTGTACCTTAACCCCCATATCTATTGCTATGTGAAGATCCTGTTGGTATAAATGATTCTATTCGATGTACATATTGATAAATTGAAGGTGAAGAAAACATATTGAAATTTTAAATACAAAACGTATTATGTCAAGATATAATAATAGTGTAACTGTATCCCCATATTGATGGTTAAGTGAAGATCCTGAGGATAGAAATGATTCTGTTCCATTCCTTGGTCTACACATTGATGAATTTTGAAGTTGAACAAAACATATTGAAATTTTAAATAAAGAATGTTCAGGTATATGTTATGATATAGGAGTTTTTATAACGTTTTTACAACGTAATATTTTACATAAAGCGTACTATGGTTGTTGTGGTCAGAGTTTCAATTTTGATAAAATAATTGTTATACAGAAACGCATTATAGGGACCATTTTGGAAACTTGTAGAGGTACATTGACACTACGCCTCTCCCAACTGGTAAGAGAGATGAGAATACATCTCAGAAGAACGCGTTGGGCATATCCCACACGAAATTTTGTGTAAGAAAAAGCTTTCGGCGCGATGGGTACTGCGTCTGCTCACACCGGAACAAAGACGTAATCGGGTGACCCTTGCGGAGGAGTGTCTGGTCAAGATCCAACGCACTCCAAAGAATTCCGTCATGGGTTTCGTAACAGTGGATGAGGCTTAGATCCATCACTACATACCGGAGACCAAGGAATAGTTGAAGCAGTGGACTTTTCCGGGTGAATCAGCTCCGAAGAAAGCAAAGACCGTTCCATCGGCCGAAAAAGTCATCGCGACCATCTTTTGTGATTCCCAAGGTGTGATCCTCATCGACTATTTGAAGAAGGGAAGGACAATCACGGGCAATATTATAGCGACCTATTGACTCGATTTGATGCGGCATTGAAGGAGAAACGGCCTCGTTTGCAGCGGAAGAGTGCTTTTACACCACGACAAAGCACCGGCTAATTCATCCCGCATTGTCGTGTCCAAATTGAATAGGTTGCACTAGGAATTAGTCTTTCATCCTCCATATTCACATGCACCTAGCCACAGTGACTCCTTCCTACTCCCAAACCTGAAAGAATCACTGGCAGGAAAGAGATTTGCCTCAAATAAGGCCGCTGCAGATATTTTGCAGACCTCGAAGCATCCTATTTTTCCGACGGCTTGAAGAGACTCGAGCCCTTTTGAAAAAGTGTAATGATCTTCGAGGAGACTCTATCGAAAAATAAAAATAAAAAACCACACCAATACCGTGTTTTTCTTGTCGATTCCGGAAACATTTCAGGTCGTCCCATAACTTTTCTATGTGTTCTCATACGTCGCGTTTTTATTTCTGTTGGGTCAGAGCAGTTCAGTTGAGATATCACAAATAACGTTACTCATAATAAGCTCCATGGTATGAAGTCGTAATTCTATGTCTTTTCCGTGGATGTTATATTCTCATTTTTGTTAAAGTAGATATTAACTATTTCTTCTTAATTTTTTCACATATGAAAACAAGTAGTTTGTTAATCTCGCGTATAAATATTCGGTTACTTACCAACCACATCAGTGATCTTGCATCAAATTTTGATATAATTGAAATAAGTTAAATCTTTTCTTTCGTTACTTTTATGTTTACTTCGACGTAACTAGATTTACATGTGCGCATTTATTATATTTGCCTTGTAATTGGATATTTGTTTTATCTATTGAGGAATAAACTATTATTATTATTATTTAAAGTTTCATCGAAATCTGATTTTTCAAGCTACTGCTGTTTAAGTATAGATATGCCACTGGGAATGTTTCAGTGAAAAATTTAATAGGTATTTATCATTAATTTATATTATTCTCATATAATAATTCAAAACATAACTTCAAATTTGTCTCAATATCATACACCAATCCTTACGAGTATTTTCAATATTGATTTACTAGATTTAAGGCTTTATATTACTCACATATATACAGATACACCGAGCAAGAATTGATAATATTATACAATAAATTTCAATCCGTTTGGATGTCTCTAACGCTAACATTCATTATGTAGAGTATTTTGGTATATCTAATAAATATGTTAAACAGCCTTGTTTATCGTAAAGCACTAGGCGCTAGCGGAATTTCTCGTTTTATATAATCGAATTCGATGTATGTATGTGTACGTGTGCTACATATATATGTATATATAGATATATCCGCGTGGAAATTGTATATGCATTTCAACATATAAGAAAGATACACGAAAGTACGATTCCGGTCACTTTGAAGCTGCACAATTTCATCAGTACGGCCGTGGTAATTGAATTAAAGCAATCATTGTCTTCATTGCAGACGTTTCTATTGAAAACAATTCATGTTTCAGTATATACATAGCAGAGATCCTAATAAATCTATTGCCCAAACAAAGGTGATGTATTCTTAAGGAATGCAATATTATTCCATATTTCTTGAAAGAGATGCAATTTCTAGGTAGAAAATACCTTTGTTCAAGTTACTCTTCCATAATTCAAGAGCTTTCGAAATATACATACATTAAAAACAATGTCAACTTATTGTCTTAATTTATATACTATCGTTTATAAGTAGGACCATTTATGGAAAATTAGTAAGATATTAAAAATTTTATTATTATGTCATACGAGGGAAAGTCAGTAAGTAGGTGACAAAAAGCTATTATAAAAATAATTAGCGAAAAAGTTAGCCTAAAACAAGTTTTATTTTTCAACAAACTTTCCATTAACATTATTGTTGAATATCGTAATCACCTTCGAAACGTTTGCCTCCAGGATGCTTTTTGAGTGGACCAAACAGATAATAGTCGCTGGGGCTAGGTCGGCACTGTAAGTCGGATGCTCAACAAGTTCCCACCCTAATTCTGCAATTCTCACCTATGTCAAGTGAGTCGGATGCGATCTGGCGTTATCGTGATGTAGCAACATTCTTCTCGTCAGTAGGCCTGGATGTTTTCATCGAATTGTGTCCCGAAGCAACAACAAAGCTGTACAATATGATTCAGCAGTTACGTACTCATTTTTATTTTGGAAATGGGCTAGGAAAACTCCTTGAGAATCCCAGAACACGGTAAATATAACCTTACCAGCTGAGGACACATCTTTGAATTTCTTTGTTGACTCATCACCAGTAACGATACTGTTAAGCATGCCCTCCCCTTCCTCTGCGTACCGAGGAGGTGTTGCAAGAGACAAGCCCATTCGAATCCTTCTGTGTTCCTCGGTCAGTTGTCTAGGTACCTACCTTGAACAAACTTTTCGAAAATTCGAACGATCGTGCATCAATTCGTAGGTAAACCATGACAGCACCCTATTACAGTTGCTATGCTGTCTACTGTTACCCGCCTGTCAGTTCGCTAGTCGTTAACCGTAAACAAGGGACATTTCCTTATGGATATCTTTTTCAGGAAGTCCCAGAAAAAGACGCACAACAGCACACTGCTCTTCCACAATACACTCTTCTAGCATGGCCGTCATTTTAACACTGCGTGGGCACGCACACGGCAACTCTTACTTGAGTATCATAAATCTGGAGTATGCTGACACCTAGTGACAGATAGAGAAATAGCTCACTGATATTTTCAGTTTTCCCACAGCAGTTTGTGACTTTTTTAATGACTTTCCCTCGTATTGAATGGCTGATATAAGTCCTTCTTTTGTTGAAAAGATTACATGGTACACTGAATTTAAGCGCAAGTATCACGGTACACACCCCACCACTCAAATTAATCATCTATTGTATTTTTAATTAGACCCCCAGTCTATGAGAAAGCCGTCATATAGCTATTTACTGCGCGGGTCTACTGGACACATTATTTTTGTAATGTGCACAAATTGTTCTTGTTTCTCTATCTTTTGAAGGCAGAGAAGTACTACACCACTTCTTCTTTTTTGGAGTTTCCGTACTAGTAGACGATTCGGCTTCTCCTCCTTTCTGAGGATCCTTGTATTGTGTTAGTTCCTCACCTATGGCGATTAGAAAGTTCCTTTTATAATATGTATGTATTCGTTGCTCTGATATATAGCATGCTGTAAAGAAATTCAATTCATCTTCGTATTATGCTTTTCACATTATATGATCGCGCCATTTTGTCCATGTAACTATAATAAAACGAAAGGAGGTGTTCGTTTTATTATAGTTGAAAATTATCTCGGATTTCTTTTTCGACGTAACTAAGAAATAACTTTACTAGCTGGGCAATAAGAAATAATCATTGTGTCGTTTGTAAAACCAAACCTTGTGAAATAAACTTTGCAATTTCTAGACTCTGTAAAGGAAATTGGTAGTTCGGGTATATTTTTGCGAATCATACCAACTATTGTTAGGTTTTTCATAGCAAGCATTTTTCTTCGTTGTGGGAAGTAACAGAGTTATCTAAATATTTTTTTCCAGAATCTTAAATTTCCCGAATTAAATCCGTCACCCTGTTTTCCAGGATAAATTTCTAATGTTCTTATGCATAACTTGTTACATTATCACAAATAGACCAAAATTTAAGTATATAGCGCCTAGGTTTATATGGAATATATTGTCTAAAGTAATATCTTTCTCTGAAGGTTACGAGTTGCTGCTCATCAACCTTCATACACCAATTTAGAACATCTTGCAAATAAGTATTTCGTAGCTCAAAACATTCCCTTATTGGTGCTATTTTGTCATTGCTCCTTTCTCGCCAGCTTCTCCTTGCATTATAAAGTCTTAGTACACATTTCACATAGTAAGGCGATACTCCCATTCTGATAGAAACGGTGAATTACATACAAGGTGGTTCAACTCTGACAAGGACTGCAAACTATAGTTTATAGTTATGCACATAGACAGAAGGGAGAAATTCCAATTTAAAAAAAAAATAAATGAATACGTAGACTCCCGCGGCTAGAGTAAGCAATAAACGAACCGTTTCTGGAATTAGACCGTGTCATGATAAGGTATATAAAAGGAAAAATAAATAATAAGAAGAATAAGAGAATACAAAGGATATAGAAAAGAGATGAAAAGGGCAGGAAAGGAGAAAAAGAGAAATGAGTAAATAAAAACGGGAACAACGGTGAAAGGAAATGAAAGAAAAAGAAAAAAGAGAAAAGGGACGGAAACACGGGAAAGAAGAAGGTGGAATCGCGATGTTTCGCCTTTGTGGTAGGAAGCTTCTTCAGCAAAAAGAAACACGCTAGGGGCGAAACCACTTTGGATGAAGGTCACGGTAATTAGAAATATTAACCACGCTTTAGGCGAAAATTATAGCAGCGGTTTCCTTATCGCGGATAGTTGATATCTGTCCTTCCTATTAATATTATCGGGATGTTTGTGAATCCCCATTGCCTCCTTTTTCCAGCATAAAAATTAGGATACCTTAAAGGAAAATTACTTACCTCAATGTAATTAATATAACATTTTTTATTTTCAACGAATTTATAAAAGGGACCATCGAAATCTAGAAAAGTAGTAAGAGTTAAACTAACATCCATATAATACTAAACCACCATTGACATTAGTAATGATAAAATTACAATTTTCTTGCAATTTCCAACGTATTAAATTTCCGAAAAAATATCGGTCTCGGAGGGGAGTTGAACCCAACATCTCTATATCTCCGGTATAGCGTGCTGCCAATTGCACCACGAGGCCATTGGATCCAAGTCACCTTAAATCCCCCTAGATGTCACGATGCCAGTAGATATTCTGTAATATCTCACGGATACTATATTATTAAACGACAAGTGCGTAATAGTTAAACTAACATCCATATTAATACTAATATTAATATGAATATAAATACTAAACCACCGTTGGCATTAGTAATGGTAAAATTACATTTTTCTTGCAATTTCGTATTAACTATTATGCACTTGCCGTTTAATAATATAGAGTCCATGAGATATTACAAGATATCTACTGGCATCGTGACATCTAGGGGGATTTAAGGTGACTTGGATTCAATGGCCTCGTGGTGCAATTGGCAGCACGCTATACCGGATATAGAGATGGGTTCAAGTCCCCTCCGAGTCCGATATTTTTTCGTAAATTTAATACGTTGGAAATTGCAAGAAAATTATAATTTTATCAGTAGTAAGAGTTGTAATGCTGTCACATACAGTAAGAGTAGTAACGCTGTAAAAAGCAAGTCACAGACTTTGTAAATACCAGTAACGTACAATAAATTATATATACAACTTCGTGCGCGTTCCTATTATCTCGTAGTAGGAGGCTTAAATACTATCCTCATGTTCTATTTTCGAAGAATTCTGCCGAAACGTTCGGTAACACGTGAATAAGAGGAAGATATGCCGTATCTTCAGAGAATCTTGGGGCCTCTCTTGAAACCGCCCCTATGAGCTTCGCCCCCCTCCACTCAACCAGCCATTTAGGTGTAGCTGTCCCAATCTGTATAGACCCCGGTACACATCAAAAGGCATCAGAAGGTTTTCGTCTCTAGCGTGGTTAACATGTCGAGTTACCGCGCCACTTTGGATCCCCTCTTTCTTTCTTATGAAGAAGCGTCCTACGACGGAGGCGAAGTGTCGAGATCCTGCTTTTTTCTTTTTTTATTTCTATCCCCCTTCTCTTTTCCTTTCTTTCATTTCCTTTCACCGTTTTTATTTACTTATTTCTCTCTTTGTCCTTGTCTGCCCTGTTTATCTCTTTTCTATTTCCTTTGTTTTCTCTTATTATCATTATTTATTTTTCCTTTTATATAATTTAACATGACACGGTAAAATTCCATGAACAGTTCGTTTATTTTAAAAAAATTATTTCATCCACCTAGAGTCTTTCTCTAGAAAAACAATTAATACACACCTATATGCCAACTATGTACAAACATGTTCTCAAAGTTTCATCATTTCTTGAATTTTCTTGTAAAACAACGTTACTTTAAGTTAAATAAATAATCTGTAAGAGTAAATTCTTTCAGTGGAAATCTATATTTAATAGACTGTAAAGAAACATTGTTTTACATTAAAGAAATATGATTAAAAATACGTGTCTTTAGGTCCAACAATTCTTCAAATTAGTATATTACAGAATTTTGTTCACAAATGAACGACCAGTATAGTACACATGTAACTCCACACATGCCACATTTCTAACTCTGTCATTAAACGAGCATCGGTCAAAATATTTGCGCTAGCAGTCTAATTTTCCGCTTAAACAAACCGCGGATTACAGCGGCTTTTTTTAATTTATTTTCTTTAAAACGGCTCGCTGAATCGACTGGTTTTTTAGACCTGTTAAACGTTAATTTCATTTGATTTATTTAACCATTAACCAGTAAACGAAAAAAAAAATGGGTAACATCGAAAGCAAGAAAGCGTATCGTTTTCAACATTCCGCGAACTTCGCCAATAACATCTATACGGGCCGAGGAAATGGAAACTGTATCATTTTGGGCAACAGGTTGCGCAATTTATTATGATTTAATGGTCCTTCCCAAAACGACTTCCTTCGGTTAGACGATACGGATACGGGAATAGCTCGAAATTGCTCACTTGTTGATTTTATTTTGTACGGGGGAAGATTCACTAACGTTATTCGGGAATTTCAGGCAATAAAACTTGCAAAATTGACGCGATTAGGAACGAGAACATATATAATTTGAATCAATGTGTATGGGAAATACGACGTATATAATTCGAACTGTTGAATATCCTCCACATCAAATCCAACAAAAGATTTAAGATGTAATCAATACTGCCAATTCAAAAAAGTTTAATTATTTTCAAGGCAATTACATTGCGCATGGTTTCAATCGAAATTAGAAAGATCAAAGAAAATTTACTTATCTATTCGCATTGCTCGAAATATTACCGAAAAGCTTACTTTGTCAAAGAAAAGGATGTTAACAGAAACAAAATTTCGAAATACACAACTTGTAATAAGACCTTGAGGAATCTGCGTTAAGATTTTATTAAAAACAAAAGAACAGAAAACATCTATACTTACTAGAAGCTTTAATACTAAAACGGAAGAGATAATATGATAATAACAGTTTACTTTCAACGGATATAAAAAAATACAGAAAATATAAAAAGAAACACTAAACAAATACATATTAATAAATATATATGTAAAACTAAAATAACATCATCCATTGAACAACAATTAATGTCGATTACCTTGCAAATTATGTTAGTTATTACTAGGGTTGGCCAAATCCTCACCGTGCCAGGTCCGGACTCGCCCGCATGTATGACCGATACGAAAATTGACCGAGTTCGTTGAACCAATCTGTCGCCGTTTGCCTGCTGTATATGCAAGTATGGTACATCGTATTACGCGTTATAATGTATCTATCCTTCATTATATGTAAGAACATTTTAATAGTTTATCTGCATATATTTCATAAACAATAGTAACATGCAAAGTTTACCAAATCTTCGGCGCGCCAGATTCCCACTACAAGTAGAAGTCATACATCTTTTTGCTCGTAATAGTAATTAATTGAGCATCTCGAACAAACGTAAGGGGACGAAGTGAGTACAGTACTGCACGCTATAACAGACGACAAAAACAAGCGCGTTATAGAGAAGTTCGAAAGTATCCTGATTTTGTAATATTAAGACAAGTTTGTGGTTGTGCATCTGTGGAACCGTTAATCTCAAAGATTATCTTAACCATGCCTGTGTTACATCGGTTGATGTTGAACGGTGTTTCTCAAGGTACAAGAACGTCTTTCCTACCTACGAACCAACTTCATCGAGACAAAAGTCGAAACATACCTGATCCTGCAAACTTTTCATGACCCTCTTTAAATTAGTATGCTGAACTCACCAACAACTATAAAGAAGTTAACATATACATTAATATTCCGTTTAAATTGGTAAGCAAATTAATTTGTAAAACAAAAGGTACAAATTTCTCTTTTACCTATAATAATTTCCACGATTAAGGTTTTAATAAGGAGAAAAACAATTGAACATCTTTATATATAAAAAAAGGTTCTCGCATTCTCAAGTTTAATTAGATTTTGTTGAGCCAAAACATTTGGCTAGCCCTATTTTACGAGGGCCATTCGGAAAATAAAGAATGTTTTCCTCGAATTTTGTCAGACGAACTCAAAACCAACTGAATGGCAGCTGGATTGACATTTCTCAGTCGCTATGATAAGGATGGTGGCGAATTTTTGAATCACATTGTCACTGGTGATGAGACTTAGATATCACATTTCACACCACAAAATAAAGCACCAATCAATGGAATGGTATCATCCACAATCCCCAATGAAACCGAAAAAGGTAATACAAATTTTGAGCACCAGAAAGATTATGGCTACGCTGTTTTCACATCGTAAAGGTATCTTGCTCATCGACTACATGCCTAGAGGTGAGGCCGTGTTGTTGCAGTAGCCTATTGTCAGACGCTTCAACGACTACTCCACGCTATTCACTACAAGCAGCGCGGAATGCTAAGTCATCCTCCTTCACGATAATGCAATGGGAGTGATAGAGGACTTGCATCAGCAGTTTCAGTGGGAATTTTTTTAACATCCCCTATACAGTCTGGACTTAGACTAGATTTTCACTTAATCTTCGAATTGAAAGATTTTTTGGAGTGGACGGCGCTACGGAATTGATGATGAACTTAAGGAAGCCGTTAATCAGTGGTTCAACAATTTGGCGATAACTGAGCATAAAAAAGCCATAGGAGAAGCTGATAAAACGGTACGACAAGTACCTAAATTTGGATAGTGACTACATAGAAAAGTAGCTTGTGTGTCTAATTGTATGTAAAACACAGTTTCGTTCAATTATATCTAATAAGAATTTTCGTAGAAAAAAATCGTGCATTATTTTCTGAATGGCCCCCGTACAATTACATAGTACCATTCCTCATAAAATACATATAGATAAACTGCTAAAATGTTCTTCCATATAATGAAGTAGAAATACATTATAACGCGTAAGACTATGTATCATACGCGTATACACAGCAGGCAAATAGAAGCAGATTCGTTCACCGAACTCGGTCCATTTTCGTATCGGTGGTACGTGTGGGCGAGTCCGGATCTGGCGCGCCGAAGATTTGGCCAACCGTAGTCACAACACATACAAGGACATATAGAAAGAGACTTTAACCTAATGCTCAAGTAGGTAAATAAGACATTAAACCGCAATTGGTTGAGAAGATACGTGCAGTAAGCAGTAGTATGTAAGAGATTATATAAAAACCTTTAAGCTTAAGATATTACGCCTCGTCTCTAAAGATACAGATAAAAATCTAGATACCACCCATGAATAATCGTAACCTCTACCACGGTAAATTCGGTCAATAGAAAATATCAAAAATTGTCTCTTAGCTATGGAAGTTTTGGCAGCATAATCTTTCCCCACTTGGCACAGCATTTTCCTGTAAGATTCTCAGATGATCCTCCTTACGCAAGATCCCATTTATTTTTATCAAATCGCCTACAGACGTAGCACCAAAATAATCCCAGACCATCACACTAGTTCCTCTATAATAAACGAACTTCTTCCGGAATTGGGCCGTGTCATGATGAGATATATATAAAAAAAGAAATAAGAGTAAGAGGAGAAAGAAAAATAAGAAGAAAAAGAGATAAAAAGGAAAAAGAAAATGATAAAAGGTGGAGGGACGTGAAATAGAAAGTAAGGTGAAAAGAATAAGGGAAAGAAATAGAGACAGAAGGAGGGGGGGATATGAGACAAAAAAAAGAAAAAAGGAAAAAGAAAGAGACCAAAAGAGAAAAGGTGGGAGAACCTTCTCGCCTCTAGTGCGGTCAACACGCCGAGTCACCGTAACCTTTTGTCAAAGTGGTTTCCCCTCTAGTGTGGTTTAGACGTGGAGTTACCGTGCCACTTTGGTTTCCCTATTCTCCTGAAGAAGCCTCCTACGACGAAGGAGAAACGTCGAGATCCCATCCTTCTCTTTTGGTCTCTTTCTTTTTCATTTTTCCTCGTATGTCCTCCCCCCTCCCCCTCCTTCTGTCTCTATTTCTTTTTCTTATTCTTTTCACCTTTCTTTTTATTTCACGTCCCCCCACCCTTTATCATTTTTCTTTTTCCTTTTTATCTCTTCTTCTTCTTATTTTTCTTTCTCCTCTTACTCTTATTTTTTTTATATATATCTCATCATGACACGATCTAATTCCGGAAGTAATTCGTTTATTACTAACTCTAGCCGTGGAAGCCTACGTATTCATTAGTTCCTCCATGTTTTACAGTAAGAACCACACATTTATTTTTCTCTGGCCTGCCGCCATGATCGACGTTTTCGACCAAAGTTTTGGAATTTGGATTCATCTGTTTATAATACGTAATACAATTCAAGGGTTCAATCTTTGTGTTGAATGGCCCATTCCAATCCCTTTCTTTTTCATTTTGTTGTTTCAGCAATAGTTCTTTCATTGCAATTCTTCCCTTTAACTCTGATGTGAGACGTCTGCAGCTACTGTGTAAGATGTTGGTGTTCTTGGAATATTAAGTTGTGGAGTAATCTGTGTGGCAATGAGGAACCTATTTCATTTCGAAGATGCCATAATAACAATGGTTGTCGTTGCTCTCTTCCGCCCTTACCGTTTTCTAATGCGAAGTGAACCCGTCTTCCGCATTTCCTTAAGCCATAAATACTCAATTTTTTGATACCTTCACTTTTTTAGCGTTTTGTGCTATTGAATACCCTTTGCCGCATAATGTGCTAGTGTTATAATAACTCTTTATTCAAAATACTTCCATACATTTCTTGAACCGTTTCGTGTTACATTAGAACCAGTTCTTTCTTTGAATTTATCTGAATTTGATTACAGTAGAGATTAATACAGTTCCAGCTATCGTAAAATGTAAAATAAGGCTACTATATTAGGGTACTGTTTGTGTAAAATACGCTAGAGGGCTATTAAAAAATACAATTGAAATGTATAATATATGTTTCTGTATATTTTATACTTTTTATAATGATTTATATGTATAGTGTCCTTTCCTATAACATTATTGTTCAGGGACAAGTAAAAACTCTAGATATCAAATAGGATTACTACAAGTATGTATGTTACCGGAAACAAATCGTGGTCTCAAGCCTACGATCGTGTGCCGAAATTGATATCGCAGGTTTGCAAACCTCGCACCAAGAAAACAACTACATTAGAACTTCACGAGATTAAACAGGATCTGTTGAAACAATTCCAAAAGATTATCTTTTAAGCACTTGGACCAAACAGCTATAAAACTTAAACCCACTACACAAATTTTAATAATGTATAGTCGCCCTCGCGAATATATAAGCATTAACCTTTAAACTTTGACCCTTGAATAAAATAAGGGAATATCACAAGAACTATTAGCAAAATTAAACATATTCTCATGTTCATAGAGAAAATTTATGTTAACCGGATTCATAATCCAAATGAATTGTATCGTTTATTTTGAAGGTTAAAGTAGAAAAATATATATGGGGTGTATTATTCGTGATTGCGCTTGCCACAGTTGTGTTTCCTAGCCTACGGCGTTGACAAATTATTTAGTATTTATTTAAGTTTAATTTCTTACATACAGAGATAGCTACTGCTAGCTTTATAAAAACCTAAGTTAGGTTTTATTTTGTTACGGATGTTTTAGCCTTTGTGACATTTTAGACATTTGCATGTATAGTTTTATCAGACAATTGATTGTATATTAAGATGATAAGTGTAAATAACAAAATGAATTTATTACCAAAAATTATGTGTAAACATGATTACTCTTCTACATAGTCGCCGTGAAGATTGATGCATTTATCATATCTATGGGTGAGCCTAGAATGTTGCTGCCGGTGAGCTGAGATGCCCTACTAGCCACTTTTTGACTTCACGAAAGAGATGGTAAACCTCCGTTTTTCTCAAACCAATTTGCTAACTCGTTGAACAATATTTCTGATGCGACAGACTTGTGTTCTTGTCCCTCTTCATTGAGCTTCATTGAGCTTACTGTCTTTCTTCAGATTTCCTTAAGCGTATCACATGAATTTTTATATAAACATTATATTAACCTTTAGTCAACTAGAAAATCAGCATATCGCTACTTATTTCGAGGCTCCATT
Source organism: Trypoxylus dichotomus (assembly GCA_023509865.1). Classification (NCBI taxonomy): domain Eukaryota; kingdom Metazoa; phylum Arthropoda; class Insecta; order Coleoptera; family Scarabaeidae; genus Trypoxylus; species Trypoxylus dichotomus. Next base: position 31,132,808 of record CM042081.1, read on the forward strand.
GGACCTATATAGCTTCTTCATGTGTTTGCACTGAAATTGGGTGATAATTTTCAAATAACGATAGATTCAACTTTGTTTAATTTCACAATTATTGCAGTTAAGATTAGAAAAGATATTTGGAATAAACTGAAGCGTTAATATTAAATGATTGTAATATTACAAACCTTAAAATATAATAGGTTGGTTAGACACATCTTTGCAAATAATTCACCACATTTATTATTATTCCAACGTGCAGAAATTGTTCTTGATTTTCTACCTTTTGGCAGAGGACAATATACTACACCACTTTCTCTTTCTAATACAATAACGCTGCTAAATACAGCTACTTATGGTATTGGTGAAATCATTCATAGAAAAGACAATGTGACGAGATAAATAACAGTAACACGTGGACATGTTTCCGCCTACTTGGCGTCATCAGCGTGATTTTAAGCACCAAAAATGCTCACTTGAACTTTAAGTTTAGATAAGGGGATAGCAGTCGACAGGGAATTGCAATTTCTTGAACAAAAATTCGCTCGAAACCACGCTAATGACACCGGGTAGACAGAAACTTGTCTGTATGTTAGTGTTTTTTGTCTCCTCACATTGTCTTTTCGGTGAATGATTTCACCAGTACCATAAGTAGTTGTATTTAGCAATATTATTATGTTAGCTATTGTTTTCTAAGCATTTTCGATGTGCAGTTTTTCTTTCTTGGATGCTTCGTACTAATAGATGATTTGGCTTCGCGTCCTTTCTCGGGATTCTTGTTAGTTATTTTCCTAGGGCAATTAGAAAGCTTTTTTCTCTTCTTCAATGTGGTACATCAGTAGACCTCAACAACTTTCATAATACGTGTGCATTCATGCCGCTACAAGAAGCCAACTTCTTGTTATCCTTTTCACAGTATATGATTGTGTCATTTTGTCCATGTTGTGTCCTTTTGTTTTACTGCAGTCGAAAATTATCTTCTGTTTCGTTTTTTATAGTGCAAAGTGGTAAGTAACGTATAAGCTTGTGTTTCTTTGGGCAACATCGCCCTTTACAGAGAAAGTAAAATATCTAACTTTAATTCATATGGATATTATTAAGTATAATGCTCAGTAATTTTGTGCGTTTTAGAAATATAATTGAGAAGTTTAAAGATTAAATAGTACTTAGTATCTGAATTTATACAAGGTTTATAGCCATACTTCTTACATTTGAAACATTAGCGTTGAAATTGACGAAATTCAGGGCTATTTTTTATCTAATTCATTGGGTATATTCCAACGAAAACTAGCTCTTGTATGATAACAAAACTGTTTTTCATGTGTTCTTTATAGTTGAGGCGGCACTGTAAAATGTTCATCCTTGTATTAGAGGATGAAACAAGAGGAAAAAATGGCGAATTCATGGTGGATTGAGAAAGAACTTTTGCAGAAATAGCATATTAAGTGATTTTCTTGAAAACGTTACTTTTGTTGCTTTGTTTCTTGAATTATTTTGTTAGCCTTTGCGTGAAGATTTTTCTGTAAAATTGTTAGTGGGGCTGTTTATGGACCGTTTAATTGCTGAAAATAATGACGAATTGATGTATTTAGATTTCCAGTATTTTCTTCGAAGCGATCACTCCGGTGATACTTTTCCAAATTTTACAGCAATTTTTTGAATTGGTTACAAGTAATGGATAATTCTCTTTCCCATGTTCTGTATAGAATTTCCTTACTATTTCTGCATATGTTCCATCAAATTTAAAATGCTTCTTTTATTAATAAATAAAGTAAATAAAATAGGCGTTATTAGTTATCAAAACATTATTCAAATTTGCAGATAATAACATTTTATATGCCTCTTCACCATATTTTCGGGAAACATCAATACTCATCAGATGCAGCTTCTATTTACACAGTTCTGTCTATACGTATATTTTCGTTTCGAAAACAAACACCATATATTGACCCTTGGCGATTCATTCATTCGAGTAAATATAAAATCTGTTCCGAGGAAGATATCCGTTTTAAACCACATTGACTGCTAACCAGAAACAAATTAACTGGTGTTTATCTGACAAAATTATTTCAAACATACGCTGTTTGTTTGGGAAGATACATGTCGATATAAAGACTCTTTTTAATTAAAAAGAAATGAATGAAGGAACAGCTGAAACTGAATGTGTCTGCAATTACGTTTCTGTTTTCCAAAGTTATGAGTTTACTTAGCGAACGATGATTAATTTGACGTTAGATATAATGGCGTGATTTATGACGCATTTCGGGTGCAGCGTATCCGGTTTGAAATCATTGCAATTGACGTCTGCTTTTATTATGAGGAGTTCTAACGAGTGCGAAAACTCGCGAAATCAATCAAGAATCGTTTAATCGTGTTCAGCACAGAAAGGAATTACACACGTAGCTTTAAGGTTTTTTTGCGTAGGAAGGTCATGAAAATACTTTCTTAAATTACTCGTGATGTTTAATTCTTTCTTTTTCATCCCTAATGTTTGATGATATGCGAAAGAGGAAGATAACAATTTTTGGACAATGAGTTCCATTTTGGTTGCGTAATAAATAGAAATATTAGAGGTCCCAAAAGTCTTTTCCAATTTGTTTTGTTCACTTCGTGAACACAATCGATGAGTAGAAAGTGGGGGGATATGCTAATCGCTAGCCTCGTCCTTGGAAATTTGATCGCTTTGGAGCATTTTATAAAAGCGAAGCGTGCGTTCTGTGTGCGCGAATTTGACAAAAACAATCGTTCTGTCACTATTACGCAGCGAAACTTTTCTAATTTCTATCACTTGCATCACATTAGACAAGCACTATGCACTTAACTTATCAAAAAATCGGTACAGAAGTTTGAGGAGATAATTTACAAACCTCAAACGGGGCAGCTAAGGGTATTAAGAATCACAGAAAACCTGGAGAGCGTGCGTCAGTCAGTTCGCGAGTCTCGCGGTCTTTCCGTTCGTAAATGGACAAGTGTCTTAAATGTTTCTAAAAGTTCAATAGATCGCATATTGCGTTAGGGTTTATGTCTCCACTCCTAACAGTTGCAAGAACTAAAGCCAACGCTGCTGAGAGTTCAATAAATCCAAAACAGAACCATGGGAGGAGCAATTTTCAAGCCTTCTGATAGGAGATTGCATATTGGTGTTATATCAGAAAGAAACAACAATATGTGTCAAATTTCCTTAGATGGAGAAGGAGAAGGAGAAGGAGAAGGAGAAGGAGAAGGAGAAGGAGAAGGAGAAGGAGAAGGAGAAGGAGAAGGAGAAGGAGAAGGAGAAGGAGAAGGAGAAGGAGAAGGAGAAGGAGAAGGAGAAGGAGAAGGAGAAGGAGAAGGAGAAGGAGAAGGAGAAGGAGAAGGAGAAGGAGAAGGAGAAGGAGAAGGAGAAGGAGAAGGAGAAGGAGAAGGAGAAGGAGAAGGAGAAGGAGAAGGAGAAGGAGAAGGAGAAGGAGAAGGAGAAGGAGAAGGAGAAGGAGAAGGAGAAGGAGACGGAGAAGGAGAAGGAGAAGGAGAAGGAGAAGGAGAAGGAGAAGGAGAAGGAGAAGGAGAAGGAGAAGGAGAAGGAGAAGGAGAAGGAGAAGGAGAAGGAGAAGGAGAAGGAGAAGGAGAAGGAGAAGGAGAAGGAGAAGGAGAAGGAGAAGGAGAAGGAGAAGGAGAAGGAGAAGGAGAAGGAGAAGGAGAAGGAGGCAACGAAAAGAAAAAGAGAAAGAAGGACAAAGAGAACAAAAGGTAAACAAAGGAGAAGGAAAAAAAAAGAAATGCAAGAGTACATAACTGTACTACACAAAGATGCTGAAAGTAACAGAATACAAAGTTGAATTTACAAAAAAGTTCTAAAACTACTTATGTTACAGTTTGATGTAACTGTCAACACCTAAACAAAAGCAATGTTTAACAATTACAAAATTTTACAAACACAAAATATATGCGGCAGACTTAAAATTGTTTATAGGCATTCAAAAGTGTAGGCAAACACATACTAAAACAATGTTGAAATATAAAATAAGAGAAACGCGTTTAAGGCAATCTAATTTTATTTCAGAAAACATCATTTATTCATAGCTATGCTCTCTAGATTCTAGATTCAAAACTTTTGTTACGTTTGATATACGGAATTAGATAGTAGAGAATATATCTCATTTAAACTGACTAAACATGCAAAACAGGAGATTGCTTCATTCAGCAATTCTTTACTATAGTGTTGTCACTACGGATAAGTCATCATAGTTGTTTGACAAAATTAAATTCAGGACAGACGTTCATACGATTAACAGATTTTTGGAGGGTACTTTGATTACGGCACTCCATTACTTTGAGCAATACAAAAAGAGTATCAAGTTACTAAAGTTTATGATACCGTCTGGTATTAAGGCAATTACACCTACAACCCGGTTTAAAAAGAAATTCTTCGACTTTCTGTTTTTGGGGTAGCAGTGTGTGGGGCATGTATGATGTAGTAATCGGCGACGTAGCTTGGAGACTGCAGTTTTTTCTTTTTCTCAATTACGTAGATTTATTAAGATATATACTCTTTCTCTATTAGGTTTAGATAATTTAAGTTTGAGGTTGAGTGGAGGAGCAGGCGTTGCAAATAGCAACAACCCGAACTCTGCCTACATTTCTGCATTTTGATGTTATTATTTAGGATCTAATTTAACAAATTATATCTACCATGACGTCATATGTTTAACCTGGTCTATTTTTTTTCTCAGCAAATTATCCAATTCTGAAGCTTCACTAAGGTCACCGTATTTCATTTCTCAACGATGCGATCGTAAAATATATACCAGTGTAAGCAAACGAATACGTTGGAGATCATTAAAAGAATGTCATGTTATCTAGTTAAGAGTTGCCAATGTATGTAAGTTGAATTCCTTATTTTTACGAGGTTGGAGTTTTTTACGAAGCGAAATGAAAAGAAGCACAGATATATGTATATATTACGTCAAGTATATCGTATTACCTTCGTCAAGATCGTTTGCTTACTTCTACCAATTCTACAATTTCCTTCGCAATTGCTTGATTAAAAAAAAATGTTCTTCGGTACGATTTTTTTCTCGTTTTTACGTAGCAGCCAAAGATGAATTTTTACGACCGGCTCGCGGGAACAAAGAGGATTCCTGTTCGTACATAGATCGCCGTATTTTGAAAACCGGGGGGAACTGATTTTTTCCATCAAAGTTTCTCGTTTCGGCCGAAAGTAAACATCGAGCCTTCTCGAAACTTTGAAGTGAATCAGGGAGTAAACACGGGTTAATTAGCTCCCAATCCTTTTAGGAATCTCGAATATGTGTCTGTTAGAAATTTCCTCTCCTTTTCCATGTGTATAGTATGTCCATTAAATAAGTCATTTAGAGAAGTGGCTTTTTTGTGGTGCAAAATGCTAATTAATTCTGTCGAACATATTGTGATGGAAAATCTCAGGCTCTTTTTTTTTTTAAGTAGGTACTTTAATTTAAATTTTGTTCTTTTTGTTTTTAAATTCAAAAATAGTGTTTTATAATTAAAATAACCAAATATAAGGTTGTAAAAATAAATATATTAACAAATCAAAAATATATATACACCGCTTTTTTGACAAAATATCTTTTTGTAACAGAAAACCTAAGGCAATCCCTGACTAGTTAATTTTAAATATTCTAAATAAGATACGAAATAAAATGAGAGCGAAAATACAATTAATTTTGAGAATTGATGATGATTTGAAGTCTTTAATTTTGGTAATCGTACTCACTCACACGTAATGTCTCGTATTTTAAGCATCCTGGGTCTTCGGCTTAAAAACAATGTGTCCGGAAATTACAAGTTTTTATTATAGTATCAGTTGATACACTTTATGATTTGATATATTCGAAGATTTTCATAAATTAAGTTTTATCTGAGAAAATAATTGATTATTCTCAGGAGAGACGATTTCAATATGTGTGATTTAGACACGATGTTTGTTTAAATTCATAGTTACACATTTGTTTGCCAAATGTTAGACCATACAGTAAACACACTCTTGATAGGAATGACATTATTTAGAGGTAAATGCTACCAGGCGTGCCATTCTTTCGTCGTACGAGAAATTGAAAGATTGTGTGATATAATTTCGAGATGAGACATATTTTTACATAATTTTTACATAAAGTGTGTGAGTACAGTACATTAAACAAATGAAATTTGGAAGAACTTATTTATACATACAAAAATAAAGAGGGAGTACTAACGTACTTTGCCTCCAACAATAACATCAACAATAATAAAAATAAGGGCGTGAACCAAACAGTGACGAGAAAATATCCAAAATAGGTAAACTAGTAAAATTTAGAAAAATCATCGATAATTAAAAGACAATATTCCATATCATTACAATATGTAGGAATAAAAGATAACAATTGTTCATCAAGCAAATAGGGTTTTAGGGGAATTTACATACTTGAAATACAACGTTGTAGAAAGAAAACGTTTGCTTCAGTATTGGGACTTTCGAGCTGTGGATCGTTCATTTGCAGGTGATGTTTTGATTGCATTTTTTTACTAATAAGTGTGATATTCCTGTCAATAATTTACAATCATTAAACGTACTTATAATACAGTCCCTGTCCAATTTATTAGGGCCACTTGCTAAATTAGCGATTTTGTTAAAATATATAACGAAAAACGTATTGTACAAGCATAAGTTTATTCAGAACTGTTTGTAGACATCGTCACAACTATATAACTAATATTTTGTAATGCCTTCGTTGGCTTTTATAATAGCTCTTATTCTTTTTGGCATATTCTCTATGCAATCGTTAATGGTATGTCTAACTGTAGCGCCATTTTACCTCACATCTTAAAATATTTCTTACCAATTACTCTCTAGTACTAGTTTCTTCTCGAATACGTTCTCAATTGCATTGAGGTCGGGAGAATTTTCCGGCCAAGATAACACTGGTAGAGCGTGCGTTTCCAAACAACTATGGATGGATTTGGACATGTGGCACGGTCCCTTATCGTGCATGAGTGTGCAAGGGCCTTCATTCGGATCTAAATCATCCATATATGGCATAAAGACATCTTCCAATACACGCTTGCCTTGGCAGAAGAGTTCAAGAGCTTCGACTGATATACAGGACCATACCATATCTGACGGAGGGTGTGACCGTTTTTAGTACAATAGTTTCACCAAACCGTTCAAATGGACGTCGTCTAACAAATTGATCTCTTTCGGTCATGGCTTCTAGTTTTGACTCATCGCTGAATACGACCTTAAAGACATTATTCAAACAAAAAAAAATTGCTTAATTTACATATTGATTTAAGTTATTTTGTCTTACATTTCGTTAATCTTCAATTGTGTAATGTTGTTGACGTTTTGCCCATTCATAACGTGCTCGCTTCATCATCGGTGTTAATCTAGACTTTTTCAGGGGGCGTTTGCATTTTAATCCGGCTCCGTTTTACTTTTTTTATAATTGGTTCGTCGATCTGTACCTCCTCGAAGAAATAAAGAAGAAGAAATAAGAAGCTATTACTTTCGTAGGTGACACAAAACTGGACAGGAAGCTTATCACATGGAATTTAAACGTTTGAGGAAATGGGTGAAAGATAAAGTTGGGGTTGCATATGCGAAATATCAGAGGGCGGTTGAAGAATATATAGGGCAAAATTCTAAGCAGATCTGGTAATATATAGATCTACATAACCGTACATCAAGAACATTCACATGTCCGCTTTAAACGGCTCTATTGTTGACAATCCTGCCAATATTGTTCAGACTTTTGGAAATGAATTCCATAAAGTGTTTGTGCTTGATTCGCAAGCCTTACTAAAGTTTCAATCTCTCGATAAACACTTCTTTGGTGGTATTTGTTTGACTGGATCATTTACTGCGTACGATTTCTTACAAGCTTCTCAGAAGTTAGTGTCTAATCTTACTGCTGATCATGACCCCTCCTCCGGATTGTTCATACGTGATTCTTATGCAGTGCTATGTGAACCTCTAGCTAGAATATTTAACGTAAGTTCTTCCAAGTTTCTTGGCACTTGGAAGATTAGTATGATTCTAAGGCTCAGACTTTCAAAGCTATAAACCAATAAATATTTTATCAAATTTTGCAAAAATGCTAGCGCTAAACCTTACTTATTTACGCGTCAATATGATTTAATTCTTGGGAGATTTACTACAACCAACCTTGCAGAATTAGCGGAATATATTGCCGAATCTCTGGATGGAAATTAACAAATGGATGTATTATACACTGACTTTAGTAAAGCATTTGACACTGTCGGCCGTTCATTTACAATATCTAAACAGTGATTATGATTTTGGTTTTCCCCCAAACAAATTTAATCCACTAATACTTAACTGAACGTTCATGCTATATTCATTACAATGGCTACACATCGTTAACATTTGTTTATTATTTAGGATATGTTAAGAATCCAATTTAGGTCTTTTTTATTCAGTATTTATTAGGACGTGGTCCTACAGAAACTGAACTGTAATGTACTTGCATACGCAGACGATCTTAATATCTATAATGCCATAACCTCACCGACATGTTACCCATTTCTCCAGAGCAGTCTGGACACTATAGTTAGATAGTGTACACACAATGGAGTTCTGACTAAGTGTTCTGTCGTAAGCTACTTTAAATGTTATAGATCTTACAGTTCTCAATACGCTGTATGTCAAACTATTATTCCTAGCCACTCATCTACGAGGAACTTAAGTGTGATGTATGATGCAACTCTGTCGTTTGCAGACCACTTAGTTTCTGTGCGAAATTCTACCTTGAAATCCTTAACATTTTTCATACGATTTTCAGATTATTTGAATTTCGCATCACTAAAAGCAAAAGGACGTAAATTAAACAAATCATTAAATTGTGATCTATCATCTTTAAACAACATCTTATTGGATGTTGTTCCTCGTGTCATCTTAGTACGAGGGTTGCTGTTTATGTATCTCGAATAATAAATAAAAAATAAATATTTGTATTGAAAATGGTTTTATTGTTTTTCCAAATATTCTCCACTTCTGCATATGTTTGAACCGATTTTCATAGCATTTTTTCTATTCTGATTGAGGTATCTCCAAAACATACATTTTGAATGCACCAACCGCTTCTCCTGGTGTCGAAAGTCGTTGACCACGTAGTTTATTCTTCACGGACGGAAATAAAAGGGTATCATTGGGTGCCAGATCAGGACTGTATGGAGGATGACCTATCAATTCGATCTTTTCACCGGTTAAATATTGAGTTGTTTGGCTCGATGTGTGAGAGCTCGTGCTGTTATGGTGAAGAATGATCCTACGTCGCTCGTTGTTTTTTCTTACTTCTTGAAAGACTTCTGGCAAACAAATAGCTGTGTATCATTCAGAATTGACCGTTCAACGATACTGCCGTGGCACTGTAGCCACATGATCATTTATCCCAAAAAAAAACAGGCGACCATTTGCTTGGAGGTGATTTTGGCGCGAAGAACTTTTGTTGGAAGACCCATACAGTCAATTGCTGTTTGCCTTCGGGCTCACATGCATAGATCAAAGATTCGTCACCTGTGCAAATGTTATACACGGCCTTTGACGTACCACGATCGTATATCTTGAGCATTTCTTTGCACCAATCTACACGAGCCTTTTCTTGAGCGATTGTCAAATAATGCGGAATCAAACGCATATAATTTTTTTTCACAATGTTTGTATAAAATCTAGTGTATGCTTATCATGCTAATGCCCAGAGATGCCTCAATCCCATGGAATGTCACATGACGATCTTGCTTTATCACTTCGTGTACAGCATCGATGTTTTTTGGCACAACAATCAATTTTGAACGACCTTCTTTAAATTCGTTTTTGAGTGAACAACGGTTACGATTGAATTCAGTATATCAGTGATATACAGTAGTTTTGGGTGGTGTTTCATTGCCAAAAGCTGTTGTTGAGATAATCCACGTTGAAAGTCATGGTGAATCATTGCACAAAAATTCTCACGAGTTAATTCAATTTTTTGACTGAGATGAAATTTTCAAGTCACTAAACAATACAAAAAGCATCCCTATGCCAAAACGTTCTGAGTACGTATACAGTCAAATAATCTCAAACTTTACGGTGTATATGTCAGATAGCGCCTAACTACACCATTCTTGCCAATTCCGGATACATAAATAGCCACCCTCGTATTTGAAACCCCATTTTATGTATGATTTTTAAAATGTACGCCTGTATTGGGAAATGTTTTAGCAAAAAGTTTTTGTTCTATCATTTGTTCAATTTTTAGATCGTACGGTTTACTACTGGATGCAATATGCATAGCTAGTGCTCGCAAGATTGACGAAATGTGCTTTTGCTAAATATATTTTAGTTCAATTTGGAGTAAAAGTGGTTCCTTCTCTTTACGATTGTAACAATTTGCTTACTTCAAGAAGCTCGCTAGCCATATTATAATGTTAAATTAATATAAACCCTTCGTTGGTTTTATAATGATAAATTATAAATTTCCTTGTAATTACCAACGTTTCTAAAATTCTCGGATCTTGGTAGGATTTGAACCTACTCCCTTTCGCTTTCCAGGCGAATATCTTAGCATTAGACCATTGCCCCCGCGGTCTAGTGGTAGACGTTTGCCCGGAAAACGAGAGGGCGTAGGTTCAAATCCTACGGTGACCGACAATTTTCGGAAAATTTTAAAAGCGTTGGTAATTACAATGACAATTATAATAAGGCATTTTTTGACGCTTCCAATTTTTATAGTTCTTACTATTTTGTATTTTTCATTTTGAGGAAAAACTTTAACTTTTCGCTGCTCCACCATAATTTAAAAGTTAAAGTAAGAGCAACTACATATTAATGTTGCTTAGCGTGGTACGTCTTAAATGCTTTCATTGATTGAGTGTTGATCCATTTTTTCTTCAATTATTAATTAAATAATTGATCAAGTTTTCAATAATATATCGATAATTTTTTTATATAATCTAATTTTGGTTGCCAATTTTCTTTCGATTTATTAGCAAAGACGTCTATAATTTCTCAACCTCTTCATTAATTTCAGGTATTAACTAACTTCCCAAAAGAAACCTATTTGACTCGAAAAATCAAAAACCAACACATCAAAATCGATCAAAAATGTGAAATATATCAGATCAACCAATTTCCTCACTTCACTTGATCAATAATAAGCTTCCAAATAACCAACAAGATAAATGACGCAATGGAGATGACTGATAAGGCGGTTTCCACCGAGGATCTATGCTATGATCCATCGGTAGCGGGTCTCCATTACTCGCAGCAGTCGCAACGTCAACCCAATAGCACCTGCATCGAGGTGGCGAGGTTGGAGGGCGTCCTGAATACGTTGCTCGAGAACAAAGTGGAAGCGATCAAGAACGATAGGACTTCCAGCCTGCATTCGAGTCCGAAGATGTTGCTCAATCGGTTTCGGATTATCTCGACCACATCCGAATCAGTATCGTCGAAGGATAAGGATTCGGCACATTCCCAACGCTCGCACGTGTACAGGAAGCATAGGCGGAGAAAAAATAGCGACGAGATCGGGTTGGCGAAGCCTCACAAGTCGAAGAGATCGGGTAAGTAGGAAACGACCCCGTTTTAATTTTAATTCCTTTCTTTAATGAAGTCACTTTGGAGTATCAGCAAGGTAATTTATGATTCCGGAAAATTTGATCTAATCTTGAATACTATCATCAGAAAGATTGGTAGTAAAGAAATTCTATCTATTGTTATTATAGCGAAGGTCCTACGGCCTTTACAGCATCTCGTATTTCGATGTCCATTCGTCTCTATTTTTCCAAACTCCTTCTTCTATTGCTCTGTCTCTCATAACTCTCTCGATCCCATCCCTTCATGATGCCGCTGGCCTTCCTCTCCTCCTTCCACTTTTGGTGTATAATTTAGTGCCCTCTATGACTATCTATCTTCACTCATTCTTTGGACATATCTATACCATATAAGCTGTCTTGTTTCGATTCGATCTGCACTAATAATAACTATTCCTGTTCATCGTCGTATCTCTTCGTTTCTTACATGTTCCAATTTTGGAAGTCCATTGTGATGGTGTCTACATTTTTTTTTGTTGTTTGTCATCTGCACCGTATGTTAGAATGGGCTCCACAACGCCTTTATTTATTTTTATCTTTTGATCTGTTTACGCCTATTTTGATTATGTCCTGTGCGTCTTTATATAAGTTCCATAATGCATGGATATATATATATATTGAGTCTCACTTTGTTTAAAACTTCGAACATTTTTTAAGGGTACCGTATCAAAAGCCTTTTCTAGGTCTATAAATACTAGGAGGATGGTAAATTTCTAGCTGTGCGTTTTTCCAATGCTTATTGTATCACAAATACATTGTTGCATGCATGACTATCCCGCTCGGAAGCCGTTTTGCTCTTCTATTTTTTGTAAGCCACCTTCTAGTCTTTTCTTTAATATATAACTGTACAGTCTGCCCATTGTGTTAATTACATTTATTCCTCTGTAATTCTGGCATTTACTTTCGTCTCCCTTCTTGTATATTGAACTGATATAGCTCAGGTTCCAGTCCTCGGGAACTTCTTCTCTTTGTAAACATCTATTAAGCAGTACCGTTTCGATTAACATATCCGGTCCATTTTTTCATCAGCTCAGTAGAAATGCCTCCTGATACTGCAGCTTTCCTTTTCTTCAATTATTTTGGCGCTCTTTTAACTTCCGAAGTTGTGATTGAGGTAATGTTAAATTTGATATCGTTTGAAAAGAAATCCGGTCTATTTTCTGTTAATATTTCAGTGTAGTATTCTTCCCATCTTTCTATTTCCATTAAATTTATTTTATTATTTCTTCTATGGTTCTTTTTTAATATTTTTATTAGTTTCCATGCCTCTGATACCCTTGTGTCACCCATAAGTCTCTCCACATCTTCGCACTTTCTTTCCCATAGTTCGCCCTTTCCTTTCTCTACTTGGTTTTTCACTTCTCTATTCAGCCTCGTATATGTATCTTCTATTTCTATTTGTTTCGTCCACCATTTCGTACACCAATCTGTATATTGCTGTTCTTCTATTTCCAGAGCTCTTTTGCTGCCTCTTGAATACATGTTCTTATCTCATTGTATAATTTTTTCGCGTTTTCCCATTTCCTTATTGATTACATTTTATTTGCTACGCTTAATTTATATAGGAAGCGACTGGACTCGTCGTAAAGGCTTTCTAAATTATATGTGTGTTCGTCGGCTTTTTCATTTTTATGTACTTCCTCTTTTTTAAGTCCTCCGCGGATTTTTCTATACTTCACTGTTAATTTTGATATAAGTAGGTAGTGATCTGCACCACATTTCGGTACGCGGTGTAGCTTTACATCTACCGCATCCATCTGGGACTCTTGCCGCATGATTACATAATCTATTATTCAGGCAAGCCCTCTAGTTGTCTGTGACCATGTAAATTTACGAATGCTCTTGTACGGAAAAAAAACCATTCACTATTCTAAGAGACATTCCTTGACAGAAATCCATTAATCGCTCACGGTTGTTATTTGTTACTTCTTTGTCGTATCTACCTACAACAGGGTCATCTTTTTGCTATCCATGCGTGCGTTCATGTATCCCAAGATGCGTATCTCTATATTCGCTTTAATTTTCGTCAAAACAATTTATAATTCTCAGGATTGCAATCATTTGCAAAGCCAACTCGATATATTCCACACGTGGTGTGTCAACAACAGACTAACAGTTAATGTAAACAAATGCAAAATTGTCACCTACACTCGTAAGACGACTCCAATTATATATACCTACCACTTGGCTGGATCTTCTTTACCTAGGGAGACCTCTATGAGAGACTTGGGCGTCGTCTTTGACTCAAGACTGACCTTTATGGAGCACATATCCAGTATTTGTACATCAGCGTTGATTATGTTAGGATTCATTATACGTGTTACACGACCATTTGCTTCTATAACAGCAATTCTTCCTCTTTATTTCGCTTTTGTTCGGTCTCGACTGGAGTATGCGTCCTTGGTCTGGTCACCTATGTACATCTATCAGATACATCTTCTAGAGCAGATTCAGAGAAGATGTTTGAAGTTTTTGTACTTTAAAAAATTTAATACTTACCCGATACAAGGATTTAGCCACAGTGCTCTGCTAGAGGCATTTAATATTGATTCATTAGAACTACGTCGAAAACAGGCTGAGTGTAAATTCCTATTTACTTTACTTCATAATGGTCTTGATGTCCCTGAGTTGTTGAGTAGAATCAACTTCATTGTACCACGTTCAGGATCTAGGCAAACAAATACTTTTTACTGTTTCGCACCTAGAACAAACATCGCCATCAGGTCCCCAATACACAGATTGTGTAGCAATTTCAACTCTATGGAGTTTGCCGAGTTGGATATACATACCTGCACTTTACCGTCCCTTTTGACGGTATGTAGATCGCGGTGCGTTACACTTAGTTGAATACTTTTCCGTTCTCTCTTTTTTGCTAACCACTGGTAAACTACATTTTTTTTTTTTTTTTTTTTAATTTAAATTAAAGCAACTAGTTACTAAGTTTTCTAATTTGACATACTTTAATTTTATGTTATTTATATTTGCATGTGTACATTATTTAACATTGCCTTGTAATTGGATATTTGTATCTGTTGGGCATTAAATATTATTATTATTATTATTAAAACGTTGTTCATCTTTTCATAGAAGTCCTCCTTACATTGTCTCTCTGCATCTTCTCCTGGCGGATATACAGCAATGATTACTATGCAGCGTCCGCTAATTTGGATTTCCAATGTCATCATTTGTTCATCTATTTCTTCCCATGACCTTATATTTCTCGTCAGTTTTTTGTGTACTGCTACAGATAGATACATCTCTTTTAGCTCTGGTATGTTTTTGTACATCACTGTAAAAGTGGATGTATCCTTCTATCATTTCATTTCCTGTACGTTTCTTCTTTGTCCCTGTCAGTCCATTTCTGCTTTATGTATCTTTTGCAAGACTTCTATTTGTTTAGTTTTCAGACCCTGTATGTTCCATGTACCGAATCTCGTGATCCTTTTCCTCTGCATGCGTCTTTTATTTCCGTCTATATTCCGAGACGAGTCATCGAAATTTTTAGCAAACGGTTTTTTGCTGGTGTTGAGGGGCTAATCCGACGACCAAACACTCCTCCTTTATCCAGAGTTGGGACCGGCAACAGCGGAGACTGAGCTACTCAATCCTCCCAGAGCCACTGCAGGCAGAGTTATAAATTCGCATTTATTACCACCCTTATCGATTCCTTAACCTGAAAAGTGCCAACTTATTTAGTCACATGGTATATATGTGTTTAAAAACTGTCGCAGTAGATCTCCGTTAAATAACATATTTAATGCTTCCTTTTCTTTGTAATTAGGAAGGACCAAACAACGAATTTCAAGCCCATCGCCAGAGAGCCCCGGTAGGTGCACAATCAGTAGGTGTTGCGAGAGATCCCCTCAGCACAGCGATGAAGAAGCCAATCAAGCTTTTCTTCCATATCAAACCGACTGTCACATGGATGACTGTCATAAAACCCACCACCATTGCTGCTGCAGACACGACAATAACGCAGATATGTAAGTGAAGGTGCAGTTTTCTAAATTACGCTTTTTCCCCATTTTTGGAATCATATTTTTCATGTTTTGGTGGTTAATCGAGTGTTCAGACTAGTTATATAAATAGTTTGTTTCAATTCAATTTACACTAAATAGATGTAAAACAAAACAATAATATAGAAACGTAAGTTAGTGCTGCGGCATTCCGGCTCAAAATTCATATTACCAATCTTATAAATATAACTCGGTATTTCATATAATTACATATATCCAACCGAGACTCTGCTTCCCTTTTGTATTTTGATTGACATAAAAACAATGTTATTTTGTTATGAAATTGCGATTGTGTAGAGTAAATAAATAATCTGCGGTTAAATTTCGAAATACCCGACGCACGGGATCCTGTTTAATGAATAACGTAGCGTTGTTGACGCTATATTAAATATGAAATTTTTAATTTATATCCGTTAATTGCCAGGTGAGTTAACAACGCAGCAAAGAAAAAATATGTGATCGCTATGACATGAAAGCGGATTTTATCGAGTTTTAAAATATTATTCATTTCAAATGTGATGGTAGGAAGAGTCTAAGGTCCATTGTTTTAACTGTGTACTTTCAAAGAAAAAATAGTGTAGTAAGTATTGATAAACGTAAAGAATAAATAGAACATTTATACACAATTAAATGTGCAGTCTGTCGGCGCCTTAAAATTCAGTATTGGGTCTTATGGAATGCTATCCTCTCTTTCTATTGACAGAGGGTTTCATGTATGTTCATCTCTTTTCAATCTAGTTAGAGTTGCCCGATTTTGTACTAGTAATTTTTTTTGGCAGCAGCATTATCAATGATTCCCATGACCTTTTGCCCGTGCCTTGCTTAAAACTTTATTTTTTCCTTGCGTTTGATAGTGTCTATATCCAGTGAATCTGTTCTTTTGAGAGCAAATTAGTTATCAGCGTTTTGAACTAGAAGGTAATAGATCGATAGAAGAAAATTGATACAGTAACATATTATGTTCATATGTGTTTTAGAATATGGATCTTGCGGTAAAGAAGAGGCGCCAAGGCGAAGTGTATCGTAGAAAAGAAAAGCAAATGATTTTGAATGCGTTTGAAGTTTAATTATGATAGATATAGACTTGAAGACATTGCGGCAAGATTTGGCCATAGAACATTACGGTCACCACCATACCATTGTGTGCTAAATCCTATTGAAATGGTTTGGGCGCAGGTAAAGCAGTATGTTCGTATGAATAACACAACGTTTAAGGGACATGTTGTATCTCTAATTGACCAGACATATGAACAGGTTTCCAGAGAGAATTGAAAAAATGATATTGCTCATGTCAAGAAAGGTATTTACTATAACTGTTTATGATTATTACTACTAAAAATACTCTTTTTTTATAGTGGAAGATGAAACGTGGAGAGTAGATGAAATTGAGGATGATGTCGAACAATTTATTATTCGTTTGGATGGAGACTTTACATATGGATTCAGTTCCGAGTCATCTGATCTTAATAACAATGAGCAACAATCTATTTAATAATCTCAAAGTCTCTATAAAAATTTCTCAATCTCTCTGTAATAAGTGTGATCTTTCTTAATAGAGAACTGTATTATTGACATTTTATTACTGCCAACAAATGAATTGGTATTTAAGTTTTACTTATCGGAGTCAGCTGTTCTGATTTAACTCGAAAAACCTTGTGCCTGCCCTTACTATTAATAACTTTATGTCTAATATTTTTAATGTTAGTTAGTATGTATATAAGACCACTATTTGTATTATTGCAGCACTATTATCAATAAATAAATCACATTATTAATCTTATACTCAATTGCAACATAAATTCTAAAAGAAATGCCACACTCGTAAATTATATTTTAATATTTATAATAAATACTATCAGGCAACATAATACTGTAATAAAGATATACGAACAATATCGATTATGTTCCATTTGTTATTTCTTCATATAACAAAATGTAGAGTTTAAAATATCCTCGGAATATAATCTTGACACAATGTGGCAACCGCCTTCGCATTTTCCATAAGAGCCACACTGAATTTTAAGATGCGAACGGCCTATACATTGCTTAGATTTACATTTTATACGGAAATTAATTGTTTTGACGTTGGTATAAAGAAGCAAGCTTTTTATTGTGACAAACGATTGAACAAGAAAAGTTACTAGTTGTCATTATTTTATTTTGAAATAAATTGCGTATCATTAAAAATGCACCATCTATAAAGTATAACATAACAAATAAAAATAAATAGAAAACTTCTAACTTTAATAAGAAAATATTTTTACTTTGGTGCTGACTGTGGTCATAGCTTTAACCTTTGGAAACAGAGGATAGTCAAAACGTAGTATGGACATAATTTTAAATAAACTGTCATAAGCATTTACAGCGGCAGTTAATTTACATACACATACACAAATACCACAATCTATTGTCACAGAGTTGTTTGTACATTGTATAATGTCTGAGTTCCTAAATACCGTTAATAAAACCAACTAGTAAGTAAGTCAAATTTAGCGTAGAAAATTAAAAGCAAGGCATAACCTAGAAAAAAATTGACTATATTCAAGCCACCCAAAAACTTAATATTTGATAAAGATATGAATAGAAGTTTTGATATCTATACGAAAGCGACAGAATTTAATAAAAATGACAATATCATGACAAGTAAAGATGAGGGATCTAACGCTGATGAGTGTGAAAGGGTATATAGGACTGCTGAAGCAAGTAAGCATTAAATTATCTGATCTTGGGCATCTAGTGGCAATACTAAAATTAGATAAACCTAAGAATAAAAATAATTAAAATTTTTCGAATGATTCATTATTTAATTAAATACTTATTAAATTCGTCAGATTACAGCGCCACTAAGATAATTAACTAAGGCGAAGTCTATTTGATACTAATATCTTCCTAACCATAACACTTCACTGAAAACTGGACGCACGTTTCGACAGCTAAATCACCAACTTTAACAGTAATACTAACAAACTAATATACTACTAATAACTGTAGATTCATATTGGGAGATTCTAATCACTCACGGGAACATAAACTTTCGATTAAGTTTTTGTTACATCGCTTGCCGAATTTCACTTTACGTAAAGATGAAAGTCAATCAAAATTACAAATTTTAACGGATTCTCCAAAGATGTAGTCTATAATACTATTAGGAAACATAACAATAGAACAAGGATTAGAAATATAAGCACACTAGAAAGTACTAGCAGTAGTAATAAGAAGTATGTAAAGTTACCATTTTTTCCATGTTACAGGAAAGTTTTCTAAAGTTGATCGCAAAATCGTTTTTTCGGTAAACATCAAACGTCAACGTCAAAACTTTTTTAGGAAACCCTAGAGACAAAGTAGATAACAACGAAAAATCAGGAATTTACAAAATACCATGTAAAGATTGTGATTAGGTGTATTTTGGACAGACCAAAAGGTCTATTAAAATTAGATACAAAGAGCATTTGGTTCATCTTAAATTCAGATGCAGTCAGTATGACAAATCTAGTGTCGCCCCACATATACTCGAAAGAAATTATAATGTTGACAAAGTAAAACTAACTTGAAATGTATACAACAATGTTTGCTTAAATTTCTATAAAGGCATGGAATTTTATAAAAACAAACATATTTTGATGAATAAAGATTTAGGTCCTCTAAATTCTAACCTTCCCTCTTTATTAAATCATGCGTGACCATAGTCAGTCCACCGTAACTTTAATTGGGAATAAATAGTGTAATTTTAGCTCAGTTTGTTGGTTCAGTATTGCTGCTGAAGATGATAGCTTAGCTATCGAAACCTGCATCCGGTTTTTATTGAAGTGGTATGATTAGGGAGATATTAAGATATAAGTGTTTCCTTGTACCAATGCCACAATATTCGAGTTCTGTGATTTAACCATATTAAATGTTTTCAGAATGTAAAACTATGAACAAGCCACGCCTACTTCAAAAATATTCGGTCCAATAGCACTCTAAACCAATGCAAGTCAATTTGGCTTAGAAAGTTGTCTTCTGCAAAAGGATAGACTAATCGTATTTTGCTCAAAAAGGTTGGGGTGTCGAAATATTTGCAAACAGGAAAGGAGTATTTAGCGATATGTTTTAATTTGAGTAAATTTCACCAATTGATATATGGGAGGAAAATTATTGATTCAGGGTGGTCATAAGCCGCTTGTTGCAATAAATAGACAAGAACTTAATAAAATACTAAATAGGTTACAGCGTATGAAATTACAATTACTAAAATACAATTTTATTAGCGAATATTTACCTGGAAAACTAATGTATACGGTAGATATGCTATCCGAACTATATTTCAAAAATGCTGTTAAAGACGATCCTTAAATACTAGAAGTGGTACATAATATAGATGTAGATGGCCTGAAAAGAAGGAGGAAACTATTGTTATTACTTTTCCAAAATCCCATATTTCCTAATAACGTACCAGATTCTGCATATCCCGTTGCTTCCCTTTTTCCGTAACTCACATCGTTAATTTTCTTCGCTCAGTTGGTTCGGCATTTATCTCCTTCCACCACTCCCCGCTCTCTCCCTCAATCCAGCATTAAGTCAACGCTAATTACCAGACGCGGTTCTATTAAAATTCACGGTCTAAAGCCGCCAAATTGTCATGTATAATTGCTCCCGACATGTCCGCCTGGTTACGACGATTGCTATGCCGGTGCATGCGGAAAACAAGGATAATCCTCTAGGATTATAGGAACGTACAACTACTAGTTTAGACGCCGTATTGGACAAGCCACCCTGATGGTAGTAAGAAGAAGGGTAGATTTAATAGAAGTGTGAATATAGAACTAAATGTACGATAGAGTAGAGTCTATTATCAACATTTTGAGGAGGTTCTGCATTGTAACGAAGATTGCTCTGCGAGAATTAGTAACAGATATCTAAAAGAGTGCTTGTTATTATTTTTGTTGTACGAACTTTTGCTCTATTTTGCTCGAATTGGTACATATTCTCAGTTGGATTTAAAATGTCCGTTATTGCCTATTGTCTACATTTTAAACGCTGTAAAGCGAACATTTGTTTCCAATTATTTTTTCTCAGCGTTTTCCAACCGTTGAGCAACCTGCACGTATATCCAACTTCTATAACACAACTGGATTGTGACCCTGGGTTGTAACCCTATTGTATTATAAGCTACCTAACGAGTAAAAATTATATTGATTAAAGTATGCCATGGAATTCTAAAATGTATTTCAGCTTATATCATATTTTAAATATAATTCTGATAAGTTAAATGTCACACTATCATTAATATTTGTTATATATTTTCTCTCTGAAATTTAAAGTAATTCCTCAATTATGGTGGTTTTCACCACAGCGCACAAAATTTACACGACTGGACCTTATTTTAGAACAAATGTGGTAGTTAATGGAATTTGGTAATACAGTAACCGTTTAAGTTTGGACAATTTTTGTGAGCACTTCCCGGATTTCACAATAGTACAGCAGGATTTTTATATGTGCCTTGCATATATTGTTGGTGTAATTCGCTAAACTGAATCTGTAACTCATAAGAATGGTAATAGTAGGCCAACTATTCGTACATAAGAGATGATTATTGATGTTCATAATTGTGTGGAACAGGATCCCACAAAAGCTTTGATACGCCTAGCTCAAGAAATTGGAGTTTCTTATGGAACATGCCGAACCGCTGTAAAGAAGAACTTGAACATGCATCCATATAAAATGCAATCATCTTTTGCTAACAAACCATCCCAGACGTCCAATGATTCGTCAATAATTTAATGAATATTGACCTGCAAAACTTAGCATTTTTTTCTGAAGAAGCATGATTTCATCTCTCGGGGGAACGTGAATTCTTGAAATATGCGAATAAACACTGATAAGTCGCATTTTTTGTGGAATCTCTATTACATGTTCAGAAAATTAGTGTTTGGATTGCAGTTTCTAGTAGAAGAATAATCGGGTCGATGTGTTTCAATTTGATCATCAATGCAGAGAGGTACAAAAATAATATTTGAATGGAATTTGTTCAACAACTTCACGACGATGAACTTGAAAATGGTTAATTCCAGCAGGACGGTGCAGCAGCACATACGATATGAGAAACTATATTTTTTCTCCTTGAGTTTCTTCATGATCGGCTAATAAGTTTGCACGAGGATGTTGAGTTTCCTCCAAAGTCACCAGGTTTGACGATTACGGACTATTTTGCATTCTCTTACTTGGAAAATTGAGGTTTCAATACTCCTGTACTTAATTTGCAAGAACTACAGCAAAGGATAACTCAAGAATGTGTGTGAACATAGCGCCACAAATGTTATAAAATATTTTTGATAGCCTGATAAAGCGCGTAAACTTGTGCATTGGGCAAGACGGTGGTCATTTTCAATATTTATTGTAGCTTTTTTTTATTAAAATCTTATTCAAATATGTAAATCTTTTTTTATTTCATCACTGCTTAAAACACACTCTTCGCAGTTATGTACAAATGTTAATGTTAGTGTGACACTTAATTTGTCAAAATTATATAAAAAAAGTGAAATAAGCTAGGACATACATTTTCGAATTCAATAAAATTTTTGCTCTTTCAGTATAACGTTTCTTAATGACTTCTACAGCATTTTTTGATATTTTATTAGTTTTATTTTTATGTTTAGAGGCTATATGTAGAATGCCTTCTATATATTCATATGAACACCTAGCAGCGATATAGTTTTTTTGACTATTGCCTTATGTTTTTTCAAATAGTTGTTAGAGATTATGTAGCAGTTAACAGTCAATACAGGCGTCTTATTATTATTATTTTCCTTCAACACAATTCCATTGATTTTTCCTTCATATATAAACTCGATGTAATTGGCGAAAGCTGTTGGGTTATGCGAAGGTATAAATTATTATTATTAAACTCTAGAAATAACTACAAAAATTCGTGAAAATCAATCTCCAATGTTCTTTTGCTTGCAGACAAATGACATTCGACGAAGATTACGTCTCGCTGCGCATCGACGACTTCGGAGACTTTGACGACATCGAAGAGGACGTCATGATGACGCACGAGGCGCTGAAGAGGGCACGTCGGAAGCGGCGGAAACGTCGCAAGCGCCGGATGAAGCGGCAGCTTGCGATCGCCGCGCTTCCCGTCGAAGAGAATGTTAAGGTATTGGATCCGGATGAACTGCCTCAGAGAGCACGTTGGACGATCGTCGCCACCGCTTGCTTGTTGCTCTTCATGTGCCTGCTATTGGTCGGCGTTACGTTGCGGATGGCACCGATCATAGACGATATGGGTAAGACGTACGGATTTGTATCTTAGAGCTATTCTAATCTCGGTAACATTGATCTAATTGTAAGTCAAGTGTTCCTAAACTTTATTAATCTACGGTGCCCTTACAGGTTTAGTATTTTGTCCCGGCACTCTTCTGAAAACATGTGTACAATGACATAAATCAGCCACAGAAATGAAAGCAACTTTTAAGATAACCCTCACAAATATGAGTCAGTTTCCTTTAATGTAATTTGTAGAGATAATGCATTGTTGGACTCCCTCTACGATCAGTTAGCAACATAATATCAGACTAAATTAATAGATATCTTTGTGTAATCGGAGATTACAGTTTTCTCATGATATATTTGCCATTTAAATTCAATTCCTAAAATTCCTTTTCGCTTTTATTACTTAAAAGTTTCCTTTCTTTTGAAAAAAGGACTTCCTCAAACTACATGAAAAGAGAATAATGAAAGTAATCCATCAAAAAATCCATAAAAAGTCATTCATCAAAAGTTATATCACAATATTCAATGTAATTAACGTCAAATTTTATGCAATAATATTTACGAGGGGAGCTCCAGAAGTTCGTGGAATGAAAGGGTTTTAAATAAAATAAAACAATAAATCTATTTTTCTTTTCAATATAATCACCCTTAAGCACAATACATTTATTAGATCTATGAATTAATTTTTCTAAACCATCATAAAAAAATGTTTTATCTTTCGCCTCAAAATGGGCCAAGATTGTCTCCTTTACTTCATTGTCGTCGGAAAACTTTCTTCCACGTAAGTCTTTTTTTAAATTAGGGAACAAATAAAAATCACTAGGTGCCAGGTCTGGACTGTAGGATGGATGGACTATTGATTAAAAGCCATGCTTGCGCAGGGCAGCGATTACAACTTTGCTCTTGTGAACCGGTGCATTGTCTTGCAAGAGCAACACAGCCTTGGTCAATTTTTCTCGACGTTTTTCTTTGATGGCCTCCTTTAATTTTTCTAATATCGCTGCGTAATATTCTCCGGTTATGCTTTTACCTTTTTCTTTGTAATCAATAAATAATATCCCCTCACAATTCCGAAAAACAGTAGCCATCAACTTTCCAGCCGATTCTGACACTTCGAATTTCTTTGGCGGTGGTGTCCCCTTTTTATGCCATTGCATGGACTTCTGTTTGGACTCAGGCTCAAAATAATGAACCCATGTTTCATCTCCGGTAACAATCCGCTCCAAAATCTGTGCAGGTTTGTCTCCACACAGCTCCAAAAATTGTTTGGACGCACAGACGCGCTGCTGTTTCTGCAGCGACGTGAGCATTCTCGGTACCCATCTTGCACTGACTTTTGTCATACCCAGGTGCTCATGTAGGATACGCAAAATGGTGGTATCTGATATTCCAACTAATGCAGGTACTTGTGTTTTCTTCAAACGGGCATCTTGCAGTAGACATTTTTGCACTTTTTCGACGTTGTCTGGTGTGGTGGCCTCAACTGGACGTCCTGAGCGGGGGTCGTCTTCAATCGACGCCCGACCATGTTTAAATGGTCTATTTCACTTATAAATCATTGATTTACTAGGGCACTGCTCCCCATAAACGGTTTCCATTTCATTCAATATGGTTTCCTTGCTTTGTAAGGAACTTTATCACAGTACGGTGTTCAATTTCCTCCATAATTTCAGTTTTCTTCCGGATTGACTTGTTTAGCAGGCAACTATTCGTAAACGGCTGACGCTATAGGGCTGCAACTTAACTTATATACTAATAATGAGTTGCCAATCAGAATGACACCTAGCGAGCGCCCCTATTCCCAGTCCATCCCCTCCATTCTACGAACTTCTGGACCTCCCCTAGTAACACACACACACATGCATATACACACGACAAATAGCAAAGATCGCATCCAAGGCCTATATTACCAAAGCTGAAAACACATAGGAAATGTTTTCGTTGCCATAGTCATTTGTCACTTAATATCAGGATCTAGTGATGTTAAAACGTGATCGCTAAGCGGCGCGCGAGACAAAAAAGAATTGGCGTGGGGATCTAACATAGAGCATCAACACGTGTGTGCTGTTAATTTATGCTAAATTCGCCAATTATTTAGTGGACCGTGTCGCCACAGTATATTACCGGGATCCCGGGCGAACCATCGCTGCTCCAGCAGATAAACATCGCACTATAAATACAAAATATATATTTATATATTTAGCGAGAAACAAACATAAATTAAATCATAAAACTTATGCTATTTTTATTTAAATAGTTCGTAGCAACCATCACATCGTTTAGAATAGACTTTTCGCGCAAAAACAATAGTGTCGTTTCAAAAATGGTAACAACAGATGGCGGTAATTTACATTCACTGGTTATTTAGGTTGCATACATTTCAGCATTTTTAATTCGCAGGACCATAATATGATAAGCGATAAGAAATGAGCGTATATTTATAGATGCCATTGAAAGTTATATTTAAACAGCAGCAGATGGATATTCAAATAAAGTAAGGTAACAGAGAAAAAAATATGTTAAAAGCCAAGATAAAATTTACAATATAACATTTGTATATTTATACATTCTCTGATTTAACAATCTAGACAATTTCTTCTACACTAGTGATTGGATACTTGCCTAATCTTCCGATCTGTAGTTCTGGCCGCAGTATTTAAACGGTACATACATTCTTATATTAGATATAGTCGACACCAAGTAGTTCCTGCGCCATATTTAAACTTATTCTTAAAAATAAGAAACCGATTGATGAACGATTTATAGCTGTTTAAGCTATAATTTGTCATTGTTCTTGATAAGATGTAAAATTAAAAATACACAGGCATGTATCTTTTATATAAAAAAAAAAATGAAACTAATCCTACATATCATCATAGAATTGTTTGCAACACACTCCTTTAAAAAGAAGTGTGTTATATTTCTTTAAATCAAAAAAGATAATCAGTTACCACATCGTCAGTGTTTTGTATGAAATTTAAGATATAATTTAATTGCTTGAACGTTGGTGTTGATCAAAACGGGAACTTCTCATTGTAATCAATATTTGAACAGAAAGGTTATTACTTTATGTTCATTTATTTTTATATTTAAAGCTTATTTGTATACTGTCAAAATTTACCCACAAATATAGACGGAAATCCATTCTATAGGTTAGACAATTAATATTTAGAAGAAAGGTTTTCTCTTATCAAAACTAATTGCTAGATTGGTTAAGAAGACTCATCAGTAAAATTCAAGTTTCCAGCTGTTCCTCAAATTATCCTGTATATTTATTTACTTCTTTTAAAAAAGAGAAAAAAAGAGAAGACATGAACTACAATTAATTAAAGTGTTAAATTTCACAAGTTTGTTGTTTGCTAGTTAGATTTGTTTATTATTTTGAGATCTTGAAAATATACTTTTCTCTTGTTAACCCTAGTATCCATTATGGTGAAAAATTCTATATTTGCCTCCTATTTATTTTATATATGTTCTAATGGCTGTATTAATTAAGTAAATCAAGTATAATTAATAGTATGGTGTAAATTAGAAATGTTGAATTTACCACTTTCACGATAGTTGGTACGCCTGAATCGAGTTGACGGAGGTGGGCGGAGAAGCTAAATGAAGCTAGAGATGGGAAATATAAGATTATGGAGAGCTTATGACTATGCTTATGAGTAATTTAGCTAATTCTAAAGTTGACTGAAGACGGTGCAAATGGAAATTGGAAACACTCAATATAAAGTTTACAAATTTTACTATATAAAACACATCTAAAAGAATGCCCAAAAATAATAATTTTACAGGAGAAATTAGTAAACTGCCAAGAAAATTTATATTCAGAAGGTTATGCGATTTTATAGTATTAGTATAGTAATTTAATAATGTAGAATAAAATACGATTTTGCAATGTGTAACATTTAATAATATAGGATGGGAGTATAAAACATACTTTGAGTTTTAACTATTTGGATCTCTACATTTTACAAGATTCGAACTATATATAGTAATATTTTCAAAAGATACAACCACCATAACCGATTCAGCAATACACATATACATTATCAGTTTTTGTTATAACTAAATCTACAACATCACAAAGCACACAAACATTAATAACAACTACAGAACGTAAATATAGCGTTGCATATTAGTTTCGTCATCAGTGTTCCCGAGTCAAATCAGTCCTGCCAGATAATTGAAACATATTTCAGATGCAATCAAGAATCAGTAGATTTCAGGAAAATTCGCTAGATTTCAAAATTTTAAATAAAGATAAACTTTTATTAATCAAGTTTGCA
This sequence comes from Trypoxylus dichotomus, assembly GCA_023509865.1. Taxonomy (NCBI): domain Eukaryota; kingdom Metazoa; phylum Arthropoda; class Insecta; order Coleoptera; family Scarabaeidae; genus Trypoxylus; species Trypoxylus dichotomus. Next base: position 31,159,923 of record CM042081.1, read on the forward strand.
GTTTATTATACTGCGATATCATAAAGTTTTTCGGACGAAGATGGTATTGAAATCGAAAATATATGTCTGGGCTTAAACCATATTATTATACTCGTAACAAAACCTTAACTTTTGAAAATTATTTTGAAAGTGCCAGCGTGTCGTCAATAAATATGTCATTAATTTAAAGGCACAATAAAACAACAAGCTCAGCTGGCATTCAAGATTTTATTAATAAAAAAACGTGAAATTAAAAGAAGTGATGAAATTGTTGTCAATTATTTTCAATTCCCAAGTTTATACGCATTTTCATACTGTTAAAAGCATTAGCAGCATTGCGGGCGGTATTAATGCACATTCTTTTATAGTTCTTTGCTGCAGATCTTGCAAATTTGTAACAGGAGTTTTAAATATTCTATTTATTAGACGACGAAACACGAAGAAGTCCGTAATTGTCAAACAAGGTGATTGTGGTGGATATTCAACTTCCATATTTATAATCCGATCGCCAAAAAACGGAAGAAAAGCAATGTTTTCTTATGTTGTGTGTGGCGTTGCACCATCTTACTAGAAGTAACCATATTATAATTCATCTTGGTGGAGTTGTTCAATGAATTTATTCAAAATGTTTGTATACCTCTCAGCATTAGTTGTAAAATTAAAAAAAATAAATCCAGCAATTCTGCGGTGAAAATTTAAATAATGCTAACAAAAGTCTAAGAATTGCAAATACAGTTTCTTTATAGGATCATCTAGTTTCATCTCAATTTTACTTGCAACTTGCACGTCATTGATATTTACGGCATCAAATAAATATAATCTGAGAGCGTAATATTGGTCTAAAATTCTAGGAATTACCAAATAAACTGACACCCAACGAGTTTATGACGGATGGACTATTTTATGTATTTTAATATCACAAAAGTTTTAGAATTCTGAATAATCTGACATACGAACTGGCAATTTTTCACATGCATGCGATGCACATAAACGAACTGAATGGCATATAAAGAAGGAATATCCTTTTTTAAAAGAATCGTAATGGAATAATGTTTTCCCAGTACTACGTTTGTGGCATCGGATGCGAAGTCTATTACTACAATACTATTATTAAATTATTTAGTAATACTATTATAAAGCGTGCTAACTCCGACGTTGTCTAATTTAATTAATTCAAAAAATTGACCCTAACAATTCTCATTGTTAAGATATCTTATCACTAGACAAAGACTTCATCTGCAATAAGGGAAAATTCGTTTCTTCCGAAGATGTGTCTAAAGGCATTCAGACACGTCTTGTCCCAACACGTGCTTTTCTATGGTTGTTGATTTTGTTCGTCCACAGATAAGACGGTTTGTGCTATTTTGGAGTCCGAACAGATTTCCGAAATTACCTTGATCAAATGGTGCATTGCAATAGGACGGTATGTTATGCTCCGCAATAATTGCTGTCAGTCGTATTTCTTCCAATAATTTATACAAGGGCGAATCAAATATGAACCGGACATTTCTTTTTAATGCCTTAAAATTTGCAAACACAATAGGATAACAACGAAAAAATCTAACCATAACTTAACCAAAAGAGAGTTTTGTTTGTTTACATGTGGTAGAGATATAATAGTAGAGTACCGCTCTTGCGGTGGAGTCACGAACTTCCAAACCGCGAACGACCTTGAGTGTTTAGCCGAACAGACCCTGGCTGTTAGTAACATCATGCCTCAGCAACAGGTGTACACGTCTGTTGAGCAATCAATTATTATTAAATTTTTGGCGCGGAAAGGCGTAAAACCTGTCGACTAACTACACAATTCGCTGAAAAAACGTTTTCAATGACCCAAGTCTACGATTGGCGAAAAAAATTTTCACAAAGAACTGTGAGGTGACCACTTTGACGTCCACGAAGGTGTGGAAATGTTTATGCGCAATTGGTTACAGACGCGACCACATTCATTCTTTGATGACGGATCTTCCGATATGGTGGTAATAATGTGCGAATAAACGAAGAGATTATATAGATAAATAAGATGTATACAATTCTTTTTACTGTAGTAATAAATGTTTTAAAACCAAAGTCCGGTTCATATTTGATTCGCCCACGTAAGGTATAGTACTAACAAAATTATTTAAAACAAATATTTCTACATTTATACCTTCTCTTTCCGAAGTGGCAGCTATTGCAAATGCAATTAATGTGTCTTTTTCACTCGCAATATTAATATTTTTCTCACAAGATTACATTTAGCGAAAGATCTTCATTTTAAACATTTCATTCAATCCCCAAATTCTACTTCCTGTTCCATTTTTCAACATATACTTCCTAAAATAGTGAATTGTGAAGGAAAATTTCCAAGAAATCGTCTATCTATATTCACAAAATAAAATTTCATATAATTCCTGGATTTTAATCAATTTACTTGCTCGTTTATTCATTGCTAATTCAATTTTTGTATTGCTCCCAAAGTTGTTAAAATTAACCAAGCACACAGTGCTGATCATTACTAATTTCATTTCCAGTCCAGTTTTCCCTCTCCCCGTTTTTTTGTTGTTATTTTCATCTAGAAACGTACAAGATACGAGATCTCAAAAACGGTGAAAGCTCCCGAAAGAGAGCAGCAACAACACGTCCCTAACGTGTTTGACGTATATTTAGATTGATAAGGGTCGTAAAGATACTACCTACAACAGGATTTCAATTAAAAGCACCCCGTTATTGGTGCCATAAACACGTCCCTACCAACCCAAGTGCGGCCCGATAAGGCATCCCTGACCGAGTTTGGCGGAACAATTGCGTTCCGGTAGCCATGTTGGGGTAGCTGCTGTTTTTCGATTTCTACCGTTATTCAGTGAAAAGTAAAGTTCTGTTATCTCTTTTTGCGTGCGTTTGGAGTTGGGTAGAAACGAGAAAGTGAAGTGGAAATTAAATTTTAATGGTATAGACGTGATGTGGTAAGGCAGGTACCGTATTAGAGATTTCTTTTTAGAGTTCGTAAAACGCGGGATATCTTGTTCCCCTATTGGATTACGTTTTCGTTCGATTTATATTGAAAAATAAGAGGTAATGGAATTTTAAGTGTTAGTGTGGCCTGGTTATATATACAGGATGTTCAACATTATGTGGGATTAATCCAGTATTAAAAAAAAAATAAGATAAGCACTACCGGTCCAGCAGCATTTTGCGTAGTTTCTCCAAAATCTACCAGCAACTATTGCAGCAGATGCGTCAATAGATATATCAACTTATCAACATGGTTTCATGACGAAAGAGTCTACGACAACTAAACTAATTAGGAATTTTCTCAGTAATTTAGTATATCCCTGAATGGATGACAACAGGTTAACAATCCTTTTAACCATCGCTGCTTTGGTTTTCAAGTTGAGTTCCTTAGGTTTTCCGTTTGCTGATGCGAACACCTTTATAATCTTATCAGCGGTTCCGTAGGGGTTCAACTAACATATTAATGATCCGTTGAGTATTATTCCATGACCCCAATACAGACATGTAAAGTTGAAAGTCCAAACCTGATTGTCTCCTCTCTTTCTTTTGGGGCTGGTGGCTCGGTGCCTTCCTCGCTTGGCTACCACTCTCGGGGTCCCGGGTTCGATTTGGGATGTTTCTCAAAGTTACTATGGTTTTCCTCACTCCATGTCAAATAGTGAGAATCAATATCTTAAGACGCGACAAAGGCGCATGTGTAATAATAAGTCATGGCCGACCGGTGCTCCCTATAATTGGCGAAAGCTGTTGGGGAATGCAAAGACATCGATTTGACTTATTCGTGCGGCCGAACCATTTTATTTGGTTTGACTAGTAACGAAAAATATGAACAGTTGAACATCTCGAAGGTAAGAAATTTAATACGAGGAAGGGCTTCCATTATTTCTAAAAGTTCTGGGGCTATACCCTAACGCACTACCGGAGAAAAACGAGAAGGTAAGAAACTTGAAAGAACTGAAATTTTGGCCGATCCTCAAAAGAAATGAGAAATAGAGAAAAAAAGATGACATAAAGTAGAGCTCAGCGCGTTTTAGTATGGAGTAACAAAATGAATGTCTATCTAGCAAACATCGATTTTGCAGTAAAAGGGATACTTAAGAAGATTCGATCCAAAAAAGATGATTTAATAGACAAAAAGAATGACAATAATGTATTAGAGAACGTTCTAAATAACAGGAACGATTAAGTTGCGGTTGGCACGGAATTTGCTGGTGATCTCCTCCGGATACTGGGTGTTCCCGCTGACAATATTACCTGAATTAGAAGAAAACAACGTATCAAAGTTTGTTTACCGGGTAATGGTCTTGCATCTAAAGTCCTCTAGCATAGACAGACATTATGAACCTCTGATAGGTTCTTTTTTTACCAAAGACAAAATATCATATTGCTTGGCTAAGCAGAAGTTACAAACTAAAAGAGCTGCTGGTAAAACAGATGTTTACGGATATAAACGATACACCGAAGGCGGCCAGGAGTAAGACGCCGTGAACCTAGATCTGCCCAACACGACTAATAGCATAGCTATATGTCTGTACTATCAGGACGGTCGTTCTCTTCGATCCAAACTTCTTTATATCCACTGAGTACCACTACTGACGCAGAGATTGTGTTATTCACAGAGACGTGGTTAGATGACAATATTAATGGTGAAGAAATGCTGGATTCTAAATTTGTTATCTTCAGAACCGATAGGGGATTTAACATTGTTGTGACATTAATTGGATGTGCTGGTCTGATTGCTTTCAGGAGAAATATTCAAGTTGGTGGATGTGTCTTCGCTATTTGACTTGGTTCCTTTGACTGATGTCGCACATAATTTACATTGCCAATGTTTAATATTATCGTCAGTTATGGGATTTTTCAGAGACTCTGAGCTTTAATTTCATTAACAAAAACGTTCTGTTTTTGGTGATTTCAATTGTCCAGAATGTAAAAAAATCGACATACTAGTAAGCAGTAATCGTAAAGTGACATCTTTAAACAGTTTTGCTAATATATTATATCTGAAAGAGTAGAATAATGTCCAAAACATGTATGGCAATATTCTGGATTTAATTTTTTGCATATGTCCGTCTCAGCTCTGGACTTTTGGTTGGCGTTGTGAAGTGTGTGAAGTGGATAAATTATCCCATTAGCAATAATGTTTGCTACAATTTTAGCAAAGCGAACTTCTTATTTTTATATGGTGGCATGCTGCCAGTCGACTGGACTTTCTTGGATGTAACACGTTGTTAAAGTCTGCCTTTGAAACTCTTTTGTTTCTATTCTCAGCTTCTCAGAAATCAAAATAATAAATTTGCTCAATACCCGATGCAATCAACAAACTGACAAAGTTCCATTACAAACGGTGATTTACACTTTGAGTACCTTCCTTGTTAGTAGATACACTGTGATTCCACCACAGCGATATAAAATCGTCCTAAAATAAATTGAAAACGATCCACGGGGTATATACTTATGATAATTGATCGCTATATTGTGAAAACTAAGCCACCAACCTCTACATTTCTTCCATGGTTTGGCACTTAAATAAAACCACATACTAAATTAAGACAATTTTATATCAAAAAATGGAAAAGAACAAAAGCATCTTAATGAATACAAACGAATGTGATCTCTCATAAAGCATGAAATCCGAATTTGCATACAATACTTATTCGGCAGATGCTGAAACTAATATTAACAGATCCTAAGTTGTTCTGGTGCTTCATTAGCAACAAGAAGATTTCTTCTAGGATTCCGGAAAACATGCAACATGACTGCAAAAAGCTTAATCGGCCAAATCGTGGATGCCTTTTCCAATGTCTTTGCGAGTGTGTATAAACCAAGTATTCAATGTGCATCCTTTTATTCTTCTTTTAATCATAATAATTTTTGTGTCCATGCTTTGTACGTATCTGCTTTGTCCTATTCATTGTTAACTGTATTTATCCTAGCCATAAGCACGTCAAGTTTTCCGAAGCTTTGGAAGATTAGCAGACTTATCCCCGTTTTTAAGAAAGGAGACCGGTATAACGTTGTGGATTATAGTGTTATACTAGAGACCCGATTATATGCAAAGTGCATATATTTTATTGTATTTATTATATTTTACGCTTATTTGTAGATGTCTTACGCTGATTAAACTTAGTTAACGCTAATTAACTTTAATCAGTGTAATACATCTACATATAGACGTAAAATATAATAAATAAATAAATAAAATAAAATATATGCACTTTGCATATAATCCGGTCTCTAGTTATAACTATACTGTTAATTTCTCTAAAGTGTTGCTTTACAGAGATATATACATCTGCATAGCTCCTTCCATATCTGAGCATCAGCACGGCTTTGTTGCAGGAAGGTCAACGATCACTAATTTAGCATTCAATAGCCAATATATTAGTGAAGCACTTCATACGCAGATTTTTCTAAATCGTGTGACTGCGTTAAGCCCGCCATGCCACTACAAAAAAATTGATAAGTTTGGTTTCGGTGTAGGATTCCTAATCATTAGTTGAGTGTTGTGCGATAGTCTACTGGAAGAGGGTATTGTTTATTACAATGGTTATTCTTCAAGGCCATTTTCTCCAACATCGGGCTTTCCTCAAGGTTCAAATTTTGGACCACTTCTTTTCAATTTGTACATAAATGACTTGCAATCCTATTTACTTGTCATTTTTTAGCATATGCACATGATGTAAAAATATTTGATACAGTTAGTAGCTTTTGTAATTGTAAACAATCTTCTGTTAATTAATACTTGGTGCAAAAACAATTATCTCTCTCTGAATATGAACGAGTGTGTTGAAGTTTACTATAATAATACTCACTCTATTTTATATTACTACTACCAAATTAATGATACAATCATACAATGTAGTATCAAAACTTTGGATCTTAGTGCTTTGTTCCATAACCGACATATTTCATCAATGTGTTTATCTGCTTCCAAAGCTTTGGATTTTGTAATGTATTTTGGTAAGTATTTTTCAGATTTAAATGTAGTGAAGCGTTTATATTATGTTTATCTTCGTTCTAAGCTTGAATATGCCTTCATTGTTTGGTATACCTACCAAAATCTTATAATCGAGCTATTCAAAAAAGGTTTTCATAATAGTTTTCCTTTCAAATAGATAATGTGTACCCTGATAGATCTTATAGTACACCTTCGAAGCACAATTTTCTGTACCTTGATGACCATTACATTACATTGTACCTTGATGCCTTGAGCATTACGGTGTAGACTTGCTGCAAAAATAATATTGCTTTCATCAGCTTTTCTAGTGCAAATAAACTATATGGCACCTACTCGTCATACTCTATTCTTTAATATTCTTCGTACATAGAATTAACACCAACATCTTGCTTAAGGTAACAATTAGTCACATGATAAGGAACTCGAATAAACGAGATCTTGATCCATTTTTGTGTATCCCTTTTTTCTTTGATCACGTAATATAGTGTCATTATTATGTTGTGTATTCTCAGCATACTTCCTATTTTTTCTTTTTTTATTGTAAAGATTATTATAGGCAACTTATATTGTATTTTTGAATTCGAAACAATATTTTTTCTAAGTTTATCCTGCAATTGGCCTTTGGGTAATAAACGAGTACTATTACTATTATGACAATGTGGAAAGTGGTGATAGTGAAAACTTTGCGGACAAAGTCAATGATATTGCCTGTATCTATTTCAACTCTTTACAATTTCGTTCTAGAACAAAAAAAGTTTGGGTTCAATGTCCAAAGTATAAAATGTGGTGCCATGTAGGACGTGCAAGTATTAGTAGCCGTATTAAATCTCTTTTCTTGTAAACTTTGCACTGAATAAGAAAATGATTACGGTAGTTTACATTATCTTTTTGCAATAAAAAAATAATGAATCATACCACCCAATTACATGGATCAGTTACTATCTAATGCCTCCCATTTTTTTTTACTTAAATAAAGCTAATTAACTAAACATTTTAATTTGGTGCTTTTTCTGCAATCCACTGTAACTTTCGGCGTCAATAAATGGCAACACTGCACTCACCCACAAAATGACCGTCATCGATGTTCATATTAAACAGCGTTCTGTGATTGAATTCTTGAATACAGACAGTGAAACGCCCATTCGCATTCATAAGACTGAAAAATGTGTAGGGTGATACAACAGTGGATGTCAGCACTATTAGACGATGAGTTCGTCGCTGTAACGAAGTTGAAGAACTAACGCCGTGGGCTGATGAAACGTGGAACGGCAAGAGTTGGCTGCAGTGACTCCACGCAACATTCAGCGAATCGATGACATCACTCGTGTTGTCCACCGAATGATTACAGAAGTGAGGAGGCCGTGAAAACGTCCCTGTGTCAATGGCTTAAGAAGCACAATCATGCTATTTGTCACTCTCGGGTACCCGTTCTTGCTAAAAGATGGACCAATACTGTGAAAATGCACAGATATTGAAAAGTAACAAATTAATTATCAATATTACGGCTTTTGACCTATAACACACAAAATGAGAAAAAAATAGTAGCCATAAGTTTTTAACTCACCCTCGTACTTGAAACATTTCATAAGGGTACATAAAACGAAAATTGTTATTAACAAGACCTTATATTTTCTTTAATGTGAGGAATAATAAGTGTTACGATTGACTAATACACTTGCGCGTACAAAGATAGAAAATCATACCGCAAAATTCATTTTTACTGAGAGCTTCCCTTATGCAAATGTTACATCATTAAATATCGAAGAGTTGTTTTCTTGTTAAGCGAGGATTAATATTATATTTTTGTTTACCATCGGCAGTTTATGAGGAGATTATTACAATAAAACCATAACAGGTTTATTTACGAATTCGAGCTATAAAGTGAAACGAACCTTGCAATAAAATAAATATTACGGGAATAAAATAGCAATTATCTCCGATGGTTATTGTAACTCAATATCGGACAGTAAAATACGATAGAAATTATTGATAACGACCGAGAACATATTGACACAACTGTACATCTACATCTCGTTAATGTTCTTTTTCTCTCTGAAACATTCCGATTTCAATTCTGTCTATAGGGCAATCAAAATCACACATGGATCCACTTATAAATATCGTGCTTACTATTCTTAGACGATATACATATGTACACCTCCGTATATAATGGAAATATTTAGATGTAATGTGGTTTGAGGTGTTTACTAGACTAATTTATAGTGTTTACAGTAACTTAATGCCTCCGATGTAAACATTGGATTTGGGAAAGATCGCACATTGACATAAAAGATACGCCGAGTTCAGCTGTGTAGTAAAAAAAGTGTGCGTGTATTTGTTGAGACAAATACGTCCAATTCTTCACTAAGCTTTGCCGAAAGCTACGAAAAACAAGTGCGATATTTTTGATACTGGGTAAAATTGCGTTTGCTGATAGTTTAAGTGCTAAGGAGCTGTTTGCTTCTGTTTTGAACGTCCTGATTAAACTGAAAAAATTGCATTTATTGGGATTTGCTTTGAGCTCATTGAATAAAGATTAATTTACAGTCTCTAAACATGTTTCTATCCAACAATAAATATACAATCTAATTGAGTTATTTTTCGGATAAAATTGAATCTTCTTTTTGTTCTTTTATGTTAAGTCGTAACCTGTTTTTCTACACGCATTATTCATAGTGTTTCGACCGAGGCGGAAATTCAAATTTCCTTTCACCTTTTCAATGCACTTCCGGAATCTCTGCTCCCCATTGGTCTTTGGTCTCTTGCTATCCTGATCAACCTTGATTCCTCCGTTCTTTGCGCATGATCATTTCACTGTACTCTTCTTTCTCTAGCGAATCTAACTACATCTCCAATTCCACATTCCTCTATTATATCCTTGTTTCTTATTCTACCTTTTTTTGCTCTTCCAGTTTTCTTAAGGTACCCATTTCGATTGTTTTCATCGTCTGTTTGATTCTACTTGTATCTCATGTTTCAGCTGCATACGAGGGCGATCTGAAATGTTTCCAGAATCGACAAGAAAAGCAAGGTACTGGTGTGGTTTTCTATTTTTATTTTTCGATGTAGTCTCCTCGAAGATCAATACACTTTTTCAAACGGTGCTCCAGTATCTTCAAACCGTCGGAAAAGTAGGATGTTTCGAGGTCTACAAAATAGCCATCTATAGCGGCGATGGCCTCCTCATTTGAGGCAAATCTTTTTCCTCCGAGTGATTTTTTCACGTTTAGAAATAGGAAAATGTCGCGGAGGATAGGAGACTAATTCGTAGTGCAACTCATTCAATTTGAACACGACGATGCGGGATGAATGAGCTGGTGCATTGTCGTGGTGGAAAAGCACCTTTTTTTCTGCTGCAAACGTGCAATACTACATCGAATCGGGTCAATAAATTTGTTGATCGTCCTTCCCCTCTGTAGATAGTCGATGAGGATCACACCTTGGGAATCCCAAAAAATGGTCGTCATCACCTTTCCGGCCGATGGAACGACCTTTGCTTTCTTCGGAGTCGATTCTCCCGGAAAAGTCCATTGCTTCGACTGTTTCATGGTCTCCGGTATGTAGTGGTGGACCCAAGTCTCATCCACGGTTACGAAACACATGAAGGAATTCCTTGGATTGCATTGGATCCTGGCCAGACACTCGATTTCGTTTTTGCTCCGGTGTCCCGCAAGCATTTCGTACCAAAAATTTCGTCTAGGACATGACCAACGCGTTTTCTGAGATGCCTGTTGTTTCTGCTATCTCTTTCAGCTTCAATAGACGATCGGCTAACACGACATCAAGAATCTTGTCGACCGTTTCATCATTGGTAACGGCTTTTGGGCGTCTATTGCGCGGTTCGTCATTTGTGCTTCTGCGGCCAAGTTTGAAGTCGCTAACCCAGAAGGTGATGGTCAAAAATGATGGAGTACATCCGCTATGAACCTCTAGAAAAATATTTCAAGTATCCGTGGCCTTTTTTTCCAGCCATCCAGAAGTGTTTTATCACTGTACGAAATTTGATTTTATACATTTTTGCGAAACTGCCTGACTTGCAAACAAAACACACTCTTAAATAACAACTATTGACAGTACACGTCTGAAATTTTGATAGTTGCCATAAAAAGGGTTGCCCCTGCCGACCAATGAATTCACTTCAACCTTCGTGCGTTATCTCTTACCAACCGGAAACATTTTCGATCGCTCTCGTATGTCATAATTTGTCTTACCATGGTCTTATAGATCCTTACCTTACTGGTCTGCTGTGAAGTATTTACTTCTCCAGATAACGTCAAGTATCCAGGTACTGGTACTGCCATCATAATTTTGTGCATAGCTGTTCCATTCGCTCGACACGTTAACTCCCAGATAGACGAAGGACGTCATTTGTTCAATAATTTTGCTGTTTATTTCAAGTTTGCATAGTTTTTAATGATAGTTTGTTGATATCACTAGCGTTTTCGTCTTTTCAGTGAATACTAGCATATTATATCTTTCGGCCGTTTTTGTAAATCACTTTTGTAGAAATCTCTGTAGATTGTCCTCATTATCCACTATTAATACTGCATCGTCCGCATAACATAATATAGTCAAATTGTCTTTTCTCATTTTATATCTGCTCATATCTTTCACGCTGTCTATGATCTTGTTTATAATGGGATTGAAGAGCATCAGATTTAGGGACTCGTCCTGTCGAGCACCAGTGCTGCTTCTAACGTTCCTAGATAACCCAGTTTATGTTTGTATTCTGGTTTTTGTTTCTTTGTTTAAATCCAATATTATGTTTATCAGCTTTTTTGGTATGTTTTTCTCTTGTAGTACTGTTATCACGTCACCCAGTTTCATCGAATGCCTTCTGTAGGTCAACAAAACATATAAAGGCTGGCGCGCTAAATTCGATCGCCTCTTCTTTCTTTGTACAGGTTCTCAAAGTATTTTTCCACATTTTCTGTTGAAATCTGAACATGTCTTGCTTGATATCTTTCCCATATTTCTCCGAATATATTTCCTTTTAACTTAAAAATTGAATTTATCGGAAACAATCATTGGATTGGTCGTGTCGATGCATACTAATTTCATAAAAATATCATTACAAACCAAGATTTTATGTTATTCCTTAATATTCTTAAAAAGTACCTGGGACTCCAGGCACTATATGCATCGATAGCCTGTTGTTGATGTTATTGAAATTTTTTTTTCGCGGTGAGAGGCCCAATGGAGTTATATAAAAATAGCTTATAAGTTATAAGCTATTTTAGCTTAATAACCGCAGAGGCGTAAGTGTTAAGTGTTCCATGGTTTTGTTACTGCACCCCCTCGCCGTAAAGAGAGCGCTGGACCATGGAGCCGTTACATTATTGTTTTTGTTTTAATGAAGTTTAAGTTTTAATAAATTCAATGAAATGCAAAAAAAAGCAGTTTCTGGTATAATAATAACACAGATATATTTTAGAATGTTGCCTAATAGGTAATAATGGGACGAAATACGAGAATGATGTCCCTTAGATCATTCACTACATCACTCCAAAGTGCCAATTCGTACCGTAAATTATCAGGTTAATATTAGTTGGAGATTATGAATGTGACGTTAGAGAATTTATTACTGCAAAATGCTGAAAACGTCGCAGAAACGGCTACCGAAAATAGCAACACTTCCCAATAAATATTCTTTTCGTTTTTAATTGTCGTCGGCGACAGGCACCGTTTGCCAAAACAACGTATGATCTTTGGCAAGCACCCAAAAGTGTGCACTATAAATCAAATCGACGTGGAAAGAACTGCATAGCCCGGTAATAAACGTTGTATACGGGATTAGCATATGCGTCAAAATATCCCAACTCGTATTATTGTATTTACTTCTCCTGCAGATACATAAATAATTTCTTGCTTGGCATCCTCGCATGATTTGTGGTTGTAACAAAATGATTACCTGATTACATGGACTTTACAGTAAGACTAATGTACTCGCATTCACAGACTTTTCAAGTAGGAGGTACACCTTTATAATTTTTTGATAAATACGTAGTTTTTGCAGTATAATAATACTTTCGTGATTTACCGAAGGGTTTTTGGTGTATACACGTATGTATGTACGTAAAGGGATTAGGTTTTATACGTAGTGGTCGTTCACTCATAAATCTGCGATCTTTCCCGGAGTCAAACCGCCTTCTACCTAATTTCTCGAGTTCAGTAGAATAGGGAATTGGAGACTTTGTGGTAATTTAGTACTTATCGGCTTGAATAATGTATCAGTGTTTTTCGAGTCGGAGTGGTGACAAGTTCTCTCGTGGTGTTGACATATGTATGTTCGTTCCGTTGTGGTGTTCAATTTACTATTTCGACTTTACCTTTCTGGAATACACAGTGTGAGTGTTAGTTTCGAGACCAACCGCGCGAAAAATCATTTAAACAAGAAATCTGTATATTTTTCAATTTTTATATTCAGAACATTCTCCTCCAGTTTCAATACACTTGCTACAGCGCTTCAACGGTGATCTAAATGCGTGTTCTAGTTTTGTGAAATTGCCTGTAGTGCTTGCGTTGTAGCTGTTTTGATGTTTAAAATATCATAAAAAAACAACCTTTCAACTTAATTTTTAATTTAGGGATTAGAAAGAAATCGTACGGGGTCAAATCAGGTGAAGACAGCGGACGATTCTACTAACAAACTTGACTCTAAGCCGAAAATTGACGAAGAGTGCATGAGGTGTGACTTGGTGCATTACGTGCAACAGACACCAGCACTTTACATTACGATTATAATGCGCATTGTTTTGATTTCTTCTGTAACTTTACGTGCTTTTAGGCTTGCGGTGAATTTTTCAACTTCACTTCCATTCCATACTTTGACGTTTGGTTTTTGCGTCGTACTGAAAGCACTATGTTTGATCACGCGTAACAATTGATTTCAGGAAGTTTGGATAATTTCTGGCAGCTGCAACGGCTTCTGTGGAGTGATTGACAAGCACCCACAAACTGCGTGGAATAAATTTTGCGCAAATCTTCATGAAGAATGACTTAGATCGTTTCCCTGCTGATATCTAACCCTCTTCAATCATTTTCAGCTAGCATTACGATGATTTTCGATAAAACCACATATTTTTTTGATCATTTCTGATATCCGAGCTGAAATTGGCCTTCCTCCATAATTATCATCTTCTAACTTCTCTCTGCTTTCTAAAAACGTTTATGCTACAGAAAAACATTTGCTCTACTCAAAAAATCATCACAGCACACTTGGTGCGTTAACCGAAATGTTTTTGATACACTTTTGCGTGATATTTAATAACAGGTCCTTCTTCCATGTTAATATTTCAACATCGACACAAAAGCTGTTTTGGAAGAATTGTCATAACTTTACTATTTATCGATTGATTAAAGCAAACTTGGTATTGTCGGAAAGAGATATGTCACAGATTTCAAACATTGGCCTGAACACATAGATGACATTAACATGATGTAACCAATCTGTTGTGCACTTAAATTCACTGTCGTTGAATAATTTAGCAAATTCATCTGCTTTAGATTGAAAAATAGGACCGTTAATTGGTATATTATTGGTTTGTTGATACTCAAACCATCGTAGTAAAGCTCCATCAACTCTTCCTCGCACCGGTTTACGTAATCACTTGACATTTCTGTCTGTCCGTTCTAATGTGAGAATTTTATCTCTATTTTTCATTATGCTAGAAGCTGTTGCTCAGATTATTTTTTAACAATTTAATTTCCTTTAATTATATTTATTTTTTCCTCAACTGGTAATGCTTTAGGTTGCCGCTCAGTAGAACTATTAATTTTTAAAGTTGCATTTAACAATCTATCGACACAAATGTCTCCAACTTTAGCGAACGATAACTAGAACTCGTGCGAAGAAAAATGAGAAAATCCTTGTAGTACATTATATTATACGCCCCACCTAACAGCGATTGTGGTGTGTGAGCTGCTACTGGGTCGTCGAGAAAAGTAATTCCCCGGTATTTAACACGTACTGAATGCTGTTTTATACTAGATTTATTTAACAAATACGTTACTAAAAAATCAAGTATCTACGTTATAAGAAAAAACATAATTCTTTTTTGAAGAATAGAAGTACAGTGAAATTCCCGTTCGCGGACACCCCTCTTACACGGACACCTCCCTTAAACGGACAGTTTCCCATGGTCCCGATCGGCTCTCATATAATTTCCATTGTATTAGCTCTTTCTTGGACGGACATTCCCTTGAACGGACGCGGACACGAGAGAATGTTCTCTTATCCGGACAAAACATAAAATAAAAAGAAACGCCTTATCTTATTTTTATATCGAGAGTATTGCTATTGCATTTCTCAATCGCGTAGCGCGCCAATTTCGTTGGGACTTCCCCAAGTAAACCGAAGATTTACCGACTTTAATCTTTCGGTACAAACGCAGCCTATGTCGTGCATTTCTGCCTGGCGAGAATTAGGGACTTCCTCAAGGTGGTCGGAGATTTACCGTTCTTATTCTTTGGGTGTACGCTTTCGATTGAATCTGCTTTCAATATTGGTTTGATGTCTATGCGGAAAAGACACAGTGGGCGACACATTAATTGTAGAAATGGCTCCAAATAGAAAAATTCTCACGCTTAAACAAAAAATTGAGATTGTTGAAGTTTACAATAAAGAGAAATTAAGTGTAAGGAACTTATCCAAGTGTTCTAATATTGGAAAAACACAAGCTGCTAAACAAATCGATGTCGAACAGCAATTTGAATGAAAAAAGAAGCTTTTTGACGGATGATGGTACTAAAATTGACAAATTGTGTTATGACTGGTTTACAGCAGCTCGGCATAAGGGGATTCCTTTAACAGGTGCATATGATTTTTTTAGATAAGGTATTCTTGTATTAATGCGTTGATTTTCTTTTCATATTAAATTCTAAAATAGATGAAAAAAGTGAGATTACCAATGTCGTGAGAAAAGCGCAAAAAACTTTTTTTTTTTAGGTCCGCTAATACGATGTAAAGAGAAATAGTCGCTTCTTTGGGACATTCTACATTCAGTGCTTCTTCTGGTTAGCTCAATAAATTTAGAATCCGCCACAATATAAGTTTTAAGCGATTTCGGAAGAAGGAGCTCCAGTTAATGCTGAAGATGTTTCATCGTTTTTAAAAAAATGTCCTTTGATTAAGGGATATTCACCGAGAGATATCTATAATGCCGATGAGACAGGCCTGTATTTTAGGGCTGACAAAACGTTCACATTAAAAAAGGAAGAATATGTTGGGGGTAAGTATCCCAAAGAGAGGTTTACAATCTTGCCTTGTGCAAATATGGCGGGTGAAAAAGAAAAACTGCTTGTGCAAATATGGCGGGTGAAAAAGAAAAACTGCTAGTTATTGGTAGGGTAGCTAAACCCAGAGCTTTTTAAAACATTAACATAAATAACCTGCCTGTGACTTGGAAATACAATAAGAAAGCATGGATGACACGAGAAATTATGACAGAGTGGTTGCAAGACCTAGATTGGAAAATGGCTAAAGAAAATAGAAACATTTTGTTATTTTTAGACAATGCGGGATCTCATCCGAAAGACGTTCGCTTAAATAATATAGAAATATTATTTTTACCCCCTAATTGTACATCAGCTTGTCAACCACTTGACCAGGGGATTATAAAGAATTTTAAAACTTATTACCGAAGTCTAATACTCAAACATCTGCTAGTACACATTGAAACTGCTGGTACAGCTTTTGAGTTAATAAAGAAAATTACACCACTGGATGCAGTTTATTTGGCAAAAACCGCTTGGGACCAAGTAACCAAAGAGACAGTTCAAAATTGCTTCCGCAAAGCAGAATTTAATCATGTAAATGTGCAAAGTGAAGACCAGTTAGCTGAGGCTGATACATCTGACCTAGAAGATGATTTGCCTCTTAGTGTACTTTCAGATATCCTCAAAAATAAGAATTTATTGAAATTGACGGATAACGAAAACCTTAATGATTTTTTGAACGTAACCAGTTAAAATACAAGAACTTTCGAAAGATTCTGGTGTCGCTGAGATTCCAGCTATCCCAAATTATGGTAAAGCTATTACCCTGACCAAGCAGCTCAAAAGTTTTATCGAAAATCACGGAGATACAGAGTCTTTGGAGCTCCTTTCTAAATTAGAAATACGATTTCAAGACGCAATTTTAAAGAAAAAGAGAAGACAATCAACAATATATGAATTTTTTGCGTCCTTAAAGTGACTATTCATTTCAGTGTTTTATATTACATACTACGTCTATGTATCTATGTACATATATTATACTTTGTATGTATATAACTTTCCTTTCTTAAGTTTAAAGTTTCTTATTTATTTTAAAAACATTTATATACATATACGATTTAAATGTCCCAGTTTTTTTAACATATTCATTTTTCGTTAAAGCACGATTTTTGTTGTATCTACTACTTATTTCTTTTATGCGGGCACCCCTCCTGAACGGGCATCTTCAGTTAGTCCGGTTGTGTCCGTTTAAGGGAGATTTCACTGTACATAATAAATATGTACGTAATATCAGAACAAAAATTCAGTATTTCAAAGAAGGCTTTGCCGAGACTAAGGAAAGTGTAGGCTGTATCCGAAAGTACGTTATATACGAGGCCATTAGAAGCGATCTCTACTGTATATAAGGAACCCGAAAATGCCAAAAGGTCAATTTTTGTATGGGTGGGATATATGTGGTTTTAAAATAAACGATTAATATTCATTAATTAATAGCAAAAACTAAATAACACCATGCAGGTTGTCAATTAGATGCATATTCCATCGTAAATGTAGTTTTTGAACTTGAAAGCGAAGCAAGCATATTGTAACAAGTGCGTCACTCATATTGAAACATTATTTATTATTATAGACAATTCAATTTCGTTGTCAAAAGTGCTTCTCTCATAAGGAAAAATCCAAATTTTCTTCTAAATAACGCTCCCCTAAAAAAATAAAATGCACCACGAAGCAAATTTCTCTTATCCTATATTTCCTTTACGTAATTCTTTTTATCGGAAATGTACTAATCTCGTAGAGACCCTATCCAAACATCAGAAGTTAGAAGCGCGGGCTTTAGAACGTCCGAATTTGGACGACGATCTCAGTGTGATATCGATCGGTAATTTCAATAATCTCTCGCGAACCGGAAGATAGGTACAGAGAAAGGTATCTACGGGTGTATATAACGATCTGAGGCCGGGTAGAACAAGCGAAGAGCGGGCTACATTACGAAAAATGGGCTAGCGGGCGTGCGGGATAAAGGAGAACATATTCGACCCTATACGCGCTTTAGATGCGGACGTTGCTTTCATAAATGATTCAGACTCGTGCCTTGAATACTTCGGATAAGGTTATGGCGTTTAATCCAGTCGGTTGGGACAGGATTCGTACAGAAAGTGTTTGATGTGTTATTTATGAAATACGAAGAAATAGTACTTATGATAAGAAGGTTGACTACCAACATTTCTTTTTCCATGTGAATTCTCGAAAGATAATTTGATTTTCTTTTTAAATGTCGCGAATGCTGAAATGAACTTATGTTTGGATATTGTGCTAGCGTAATCGAAAGGAAGGGGTCTATTTTCATCGATCGTCTCGTTATAAACAAAAATATTTCGGAAAAGTTCCAGCAGATGTTTCAAAACCAAAAATATGTTTTGAAGAAATTTATCGTAAAATAATCGGAAAAATTATTAAAATTAAGATATTTTTTTGATTGCATAAGAAGCGTTTATTTATTTTTGACATATTAAACTATATTGTAAGTAATCTTTTGAATTTTTTTAAGAAGTTCTTAATATTATCTTCTACTTCCTCCTTTCTACACGTGGTGGGCAGACCATAGCTTGTTTTTTTCCTATGCCTCTTCGGATGTAGATGTCCAGTATTAGATCCGTCCAATTCCGAGGCATATTTTCGACTCTGTAAACTAACCTTCTTTTCCCTCGGGTAGAGAACTACATAACCTGACACGAGAATTCTTCTCTTTTATACTGGCTTGGGACCTAAACTGCTGGACACCCACTTTAAAAGTGAAATATTGTTTTCTGACATACACTTTTTCACTTTTTTAGCCGTATGGCAAGCGGGACCATTCTGTTGGAAAATACATTCGATATTATTCCAATTTCTTCAATCTGTAGTTTTAGATTAGTTTGAAGGACGTTAATAAATCGTCTTAAAACAATCAATCTGAAAGACTTCGTCTTTGATTCTTATGACTCTTCTTCGACTATCACCAACGCAAACTTGAAACCTAGCTTCATCATTCCATATAATTGAGTTCCATGGAGCCTGCGACCAAGCTCTGTGCTCTTTTGCCCGCATAAGTCTATATCTCTTTTAATGCTTTTGTTAGTAAAGGCTTTCCTTTTGCCTACCAATTTTACAATTTACAATTTTTTATAAACCGAAAAAAAACGAAAAAGTTCAAACTTACTTTGAAAGTTTTCGGTCGACTCCGTGAGAAGTTGCTCTTGAAAAACTTTTATCTGCTGCATGATTCTACAAAATTTTTAATTCATCATAATTAGCTCGACTATTTTGCATAATAATTCTTCTCAGAGTCCTTGCATTTGTACCAGAATAATGTGGCGGGCTTCTGGTATTTTTGTGGAGTTGAATAATATTCCGCACTGTATATATCGATAAATTAATACTGTCAGCGATTTGCGCAGCAAATTTGGCCTTTGAACGCAAGTGAATTATTACACTCTTTATTTCATCAGAAACAGCTTTACCACGAGACATTTTTATACATTAAGAGTAACGAATGCACAAATGCGTTCTGAAATGTCACTGTCGATTTATTATAATTATTGAAACGTCAAATATTATCATGTTTCAAAGCAACCAACGTAATAACTAGAAATCGACCAGGCGACTTTCTCGTGCATTTTAATCAAATTAAATTACTGTACAAAATAGCCCAGTTGGAGATGAATATATTTTAAAGTTTTTTTAAAAATACTGTAATGAGAAATAAAGAGACCAAAAAAGTCATATTTTCAAATAAATCTTTTCTTTGTTTTAATGTCAAATTCACAAATTTCATATTTTGAATGATTCGGCCAACTCCAGTGAGACAAAGCTAATATACTGTTTCCCTATCTCATTTCAATTTATCTTTTCTACAAAAATATGGTTACTGTATATCGTTGCATGTTGTTTCCTTAGATAACCTATTACTTTTTGAAAAAAAAACAATCTAATCTAATGAAACTTATACAATAAATGTAATTAGTAACAGATTTGACATTACTATAAAACATTAACTTGGCATTATTTAGACTCTCACTTCAGCTAAAAAATGTAAACATGTTGTTATATATATCTTTTTTTCTTGGGTACTTAACAGAGCTCATTCAAACAAACACATTTTGTGGGAATACTTCGTCTTTGACTTAACTTTAACTTCCAATTTTCACAAATTCATTTCACCTACTCAGAATGCTTTTCCGCAGAAAAAAAGCTTGCATGCCTATATGTAATCTACGAAGGCCACCTGAAATGTTTCCGGTAGCGACAAGAAAAGCACGGTATTAGTGTGGTTTTTATTTTTATCTTCCGATATAGTCTCCTCGAAGATCAATACACTTTTTCAAAACGGTGCTCCAGTCTCTTCAAGCCGTCGGAAAAGTAGGATGTTTCGAGGTCTACAAGATAGCCATATATAGCAGCAATGGCCTTCTCATTTGGGGCAACTCGATTTCCTACCAGTGACTTTTTCAAGTTTGGGAATAGGAAAATGTCACTGGGGGCTAGGTCCGGTAAATGCGGAGGATCAGAGACTAATTCGTAACGCAACTCATTCAATTTGGACACAACGATGCAGGATGAATGAGCCAGTGCATTGTCATGATGGAAAAGCACTTTCTTCCACTGCAAACTAGGCCGTTTCTCCGTCAATACTGCATCGAATCGAGCAATAAATTGCTATAGTATTGCCCAGTGATCGTCCTTCCCTTCTGCAGATAATCTATGAGGATCACATCTTGAGAATCCCAAAAAATGGTCGCCATGACCATTCCGCCCGATGGAACGGTCTTTGCCTTCTTCAGAGCCGATTCGCCCGGAAAAGTCCACTACTTTGACTGTTCCCTAGTCTCAGATATGTAGTGGTGGATCATTCACAGTTACGAAGCGCATGAAGAAATCAATTGGATTGCGTTTGATCTTGACCAGACACTCCTCCGAAACGGACACCCGATTTCGTTTCTGCTCCGGTGTGAGCAGACGCAGTACCCATCGCGCCGAAAGCTTTTTCATACACAAAATTTCGTGTAGAATATGGCCAACGCGTTCTTCTGAGATGCCTGTTGTCTCTGCAATCTCTTTCCGCTTCATTCGGCGACCGGCTAACACGGCATCATGAATCTTGTCGATCATTTCATTGTTGATAGCGGTTTTTGGGTGTATCTTGTACTTGTACGGCCGCGTTTGAACATTGAAAATTATGAAGTACATCTGCCATGAACTTCTAGCCAAATATTCCGAATTTCCGTGACCGTTTCCCTAGCCATCCAGAAGTGTTTTATTGCTGCACGAAATTCGATTTTATCCATTTTTGCGAAACCGCCTAACTTGTTACACAAAACACACTCTTAAACAACAACTATTGACAGTAGACGTTTGAAATTTTGACAGTTGGAAACATTTCAGGTCGCCTTCGTATCTTTAGCAATATCTTTTTGAGTCATTAATGTGTGTTCACTAAGGCTGCTGAAACAAGCATTATTAGAGATGCGTGCGGCTCGATTACTATAAATATTAAAAGTAACCTATGTAATTACTTACTGTTTTAGCTTGATTGTGTTGCTAATGTAGACTATACAACCAAACTAAAGTAGTAAGGAATGGCATTCATTATTTTTAATATTGATAGTAACCGAGCCGCACGTATCTCTAACAGCACCAGCTTCTGTAGCCTTAGTGTTCACTCAAAGTAGCAATCTACGTTCGTTCTTTGTTTTTTTTTTGTGAGTGAGGTCCACCTTCGAAAAAATTATGAAACTAACAAATATTACGGCAGTCTGGATATAACTTTCATAGCATATAATATTCCTTGAAAGGATGAAAAAGCAACAAACAACAAATCATTACTCACTTACTGTTGGAATGGTAAACAAAATAGCCGCTAGGTCACAGGCATAATTTTATTGCCAACTGCAAAAAATCTAAAACTGATCGTGTGTTCACATTAATTCGCACAATACTCTATATACGTTCCAAAGAGACGTCATTTAAAGTATTTTCCAATTTTCCAAGCTGTCCTACAAAGTCCTTCCCTAACTGTATACACCGACTGTTCTTTCAAAAAGGCGAGCACTTAACGCTAAAAGCTCTCTTCGATGTAAAAAAATCCAATACGTCATCTAATATTTGACATATACGACCTCGCCAGATTGGCCATTTAAACCACACCTACGCCATCACATCCCTCTAAAACTAATATCTACGTATACAGACCCGCTTCACGAACGATAGTCGAAAAAAATCCATCAATAAATCAAATTCCCTCGTCCTCTTTTTAGATCCGAGAAGCGAAGGAAAAATCTGACGGTCTTAATTAATCCATTTATATACAAAGAGTGGCGCAAACTGGTGAAGCTTCTACGTGAAATTCGACGTAGAGGGCGATTAAAATTGGGATGATGTAGACAAATTTTGAGTGTTGAACGTGAGTACGTTCATGCTCCAGTTCGCCTCTTTAACGATAGCGTATAGAGTTAGGGATTAAAGTATGTAAATGGGTTTTCGTTGAAAGTTAATGGTTATCCCTTTTTCTTTTCGGAATGAGAAAGCGGCAGGGGGAATTTAATTTGGAGCATGTTTGAACTGGGGGATGTAATCTATGAGGATTATTCTATTTTGGCTTTATAAGAAGCAACGATATTCTTTTAAAATTTAGAATTTCGAGTTTCTAACTATGTTTCAGTTTGCATTACACACCTACAACTTATACGAGGGCTATTTTTTCTCAACTTCTGATTACTCATAAAAACAAGCTCTACCCTCCTACTAACTTTTTCAATTGACGAAATCGGGACTGTATGCCGTTCAAAAACTTTGCATTGAAATTTTTCAAGAATTCGCTGGATTACAGCAGCAGTGTGAGAGCGGGCATTGTCATAAAAGAGAAGAACTCTAGAAGTCAGCATGCCTCCTTTGGTTTTGAAAGGCTCTCCGCAATCGTTGTAAGGTCAATGAACAGCTGTATTGAGCGTAGTCCCCGGTACCATGAATTCGACAAGCAACACATCCTTTTGGTCCCAAAACACTGTAGCCATAGTTTTCCTGTTGTTAGATGTTTGTTTGAACATTTTCAGTTTATTTGGAGAGTTTCAGTGCATCCGTTGTTGTGACTGTTGTTTTGTTCTGACGGTGCAGTATTGAATCAGGGTCTCATCTGCAGTCAGAATTGATTTAAAAAAATCTTCATCTCCAACCTCATAATGAGTAAAAAATGTCAGCGCTGATCCCAGGGAAGGTCATCAAACGTCTTTGGAATCCATCGAGGGCACAGTTTTTTGTAGCTCAAATCATTTTGTCAACTCGTTCTTGTCCCCTTTCATCGTGAATACCGGTTCGGCCTTCTTTAAACTTCCTACACCATTGACACACACTACCATCCGCCATAAAGTTTTCGCCGTATGCTCGGCTCATTCTTCGCCGAATTTCAGCTGCACTATTTTCTTCTGCTTGAAGGAATCGAATTACACTACGTAACTCGTATTTGGCAAGAGAATCAAGTGTAGCAGCCATGTTTACGTGCCTGCAACTCAGGTGAAAGTGGCGTAATGCCGTTGCAAGTAGCAGACATTATAGTGAGGGAGATGCGCAGTCACTTACTGAGCATCGCCGTCTCCCACCATTCGCGTGACTATTTACAGGCATGAACGGAGATTAAAAAAGCAGCCCTTGTATTAACAGATACGTTTAAGAAAGAATGTGTAGGAGTGCGTTGTAGACATACTGCAATAAAAGCTAGCACCTGGTATTGATGATTATTATTATTACGGTTAATTGCAGAGAATCAAACAAAACACCAAGATCTTTTACCTTAGTGCATCTACTAAATTGGAGTTATGTATTGAGTAAGTAGAGTCAATAAAATTAACTTTTCTTGCATAAGAAAAGCAAAGCAACATTTATTAGCATTTAATTTTAATTTATAAATAGACAACACCAGTGCTAAATTGTGTTGTAAGTTAAACACAGCAGTCCAGTTTCCAACAGATAAATATATTTTCAGGCCATCTGTATAGGCAAACAGAGGTGGTCCTAAATGTGATCATTGAGGAACTTCTGTTGGATAAAAGTCATGAAATTTATATTCATTATGAAAATCGTAGTGATAACTATTTATTAGATAGAGTTTTAGTAGTAAGAACAAGGAAGAATTCAAACCAAACTTAGACAATTTCTTCAGTAATGTTGTAGATCTTCCCCGAAGAAAGTCGTGCTGGTGGGGTGAAGCATAGGATTTGGTGTTATGATATGAACTATTGTAAATGGTATTGTCAAATAAAGTGTTTCCTATACAACAGATTTAATTATTGAAATACAATTAGGGTTTTGTCGAAATCTGGATGTAGGTGTAACTTTCCTATACCTCAAGAACGTTTACAATATGGTGGATGTAGGTATTTTGTTTTAAAAACTTTGTAGTTGTAGCATGCTTAATTATATTGATTATATGGCGGATAATATAGTAGGAACATTGAAAACCGTTCCACATAGCGGCAAGTTTTCCATCTCCATATCCATCTCTACTCATGTGCTTATTATAGTACCCTGTAGCGTAAGTCCGCGTTATTTGAAGGCATTACATTTGTAATGATATGGAGGCAGACGAAACCTTTCATGACTTTGTTTTCGTAATAGTTCATCAACTTCAGAACATTTACCTGGATTATATTGTTAAATTTAATATCCATTAAAAATTACTGGTGTAAATTAAAAAGGGTATGAGGCACAAAACAGAATTCTGAGGAATACTATTATGAAATCTTATCAATGCTCTATATAATTTGATTTCTGTGACATCGATACAACAGATACTTCTCACTAATCCCACAGACTATCTACCAAAATAAATCCAACTTGATAAAGACAGTAACATTTTATAAACAATTATGTCAGAAAATCTACTGTAGTTTAACAATGTCAGACACCCTTGATGTGTCTTTAGTCAGTGATAATGTTCTTGGCAGATAACTAAAATGTTGTCCCGTAGGTAAAATTAACAAGATCCTGATTGGGTTCAAATCTGTGTAACTTTTATATGTTTTATTTTATACACCTAGATTGTATACACCCTTCCGGAGAGATGCAGTATCAGAAGAGTTTGTAATATAACGAAAGTATGCTGTACTACTCCTTTCCTAATACACAGCGTTGTAAATTTCCTGAATGATTTATAGGTTTTCCGAACTTGTGTTTAACTTTATCCTGAAAAAATATAATTAGTTTTATAGTGAGCGGTATCGTTGGTAGAAAATTCTTTGTAGTTACAACAGCATGTACATATATTAAGCAATTAAATTCTAAGTGTCTTAAGAACTGTAATTTATCGATAACATCGCGCATTCTAAATATATAGTGAAACAAGATAGTATGGAGGCCAGAATCAAATCGTTTTAGATGAATTTGAGAAATAGGTCTATACGTTCAAAGCACTGAAGATACCATAAGTTTATCCAAATGTGAATTGTAATACAGTAAGTAATAATTACAGAGTTAACTCCAGTATTTTCAACCATAGAACCGGAACTAATTGAACCATGCTAATACGAGGGTGGTATGATAAATACAAAGCAATTGTTTTTCATTTAATAAATTTATTTTTCTACATATTCTCCTTGAAGCTCTTATTGATCGCACTTAGTTCAGCAACGCTCCAACTTTTTAAGCCATCCAAATAACACGGTTTGTCGAACTCTACTAAACAGTCCTCTGTTTTAGTAATTACCTCTTCATTTAACCTCTTCGCCTACCGGTAAGCCATTTGTCAAGTTTGGAAAAAGAAAGAAACCACAGGTGGACAGCATGGCGAATATAATAGATGGGGCAGCAATCCGTACTGTAACTAAACTAGTTTTGGTATCGCAATTCCTGATGAGTGGGCCGAGACGTTATCAAGATAGTAGTGATTTTTTCTCTTTGCTAAGTGGAGCCCTCCTTCTAGTTTATCGTCGAACTGGTCTATTAAATCAGCAAAATTGTTTCCTGTGATTATCCCTTCTTTCTCCAAGCAATCGATTAGAATTATGCCTCGCGAATACTAAAAAATCGTCGCCGTAACTTTTCCGGCCAATGGAATCGTTTTCCCCTTCTTTAGTGCACGTTAGCTAGAAAAAAAGTATTTTACCCACTGACGTTTGATTCCTAGCGCATAGTGATATATCCTGATACATCCATATCTCATCTACGGGTACATGATGCCGCAAAATCTCACTAATACTGCACTTAAACAGTTCCAAACGTGAAGAATGTTTGGACATGTTAAGACGATATTACGAGGGCGACCTGAAATGTTTCCGAAATCGGCTAGAGATGGCGCATGAAGGTTGAAGTGGATTCATTGGTCGGTAAGAGAAACCTTTTCTATGGCAACTGTCAAAATTTCAGACATCTACTGTCAATAGGTGTTGTTTAACACTGTGGTTTGTATAGCAAGTCAGGCGGTTTCGTAAAAATAGATAAAATCGAATTTCGTACAGTGATAAAACACTTCTGGATGGCTGGGAAAACGGCCACGAAAATTCGATGTATTTTGCTAGAGGTTCATGGTGGTTCATTTTCAACCATCAGCTTCTGCGTGAGTATGTTCAAACGTGGCCGCAGAAGCACAAGTGGCGAAGCACGCACCAAAAACCTCTACCAACGATGAAATGGTCGACAAGATTCATGATGTCGTGTTAGCCGATCGCCGATTGAAGCTGAAAGAGATAGCAGAGACAACAGGCATCTTGGAAGAATGCATGACCAACGCGTTCCTACACGAAATTTTGGGTATGAAAAAGCTTTCGGTGCGATGAGTACCGCGTTTGCTCATACCGGAACAAAATCGGGTGAGCGTTTCGGAGGAGTGTCTGGCCAGGATCCAATGCCATCCAAGGGACTATGCATTTCGTAACCGTAGATGAGACTTGGGTCTACCACTATATACCAGACACCAACGAACAGTCGAAGCAGTGGACTTTTCCGGGCGAATCGACTCCAAAGAAAGCAAAAACCGTTCCATTTGCCGGAAAGGTCATGGCGACCATTTTTTGGGATTGGCAAGGTGTAATCCTTATCGACTATCTGCAGAAGAGAAACCGCCTCGTTTGCATGGGAAAAGTGCTTTTCGACCACGACGATGCACGGGCTCATTCATCCCTCATCGTCGTGTCGAAATTGAATGGGTTGCTCTACGAATTAGTCTCTCATTCTCCGTGTTCACCGGACCTAGTCTCCAACGACTTTTTCCTATTCCCAAACCTGAAAAAACCACTGGGAGGAAAGAGATTTGCCTCAAATGAGGAGGTCTTCGCAGCTACAGATGGCTATTTTGCAGACCTCGAAACATCTTTCCGACGGCTTGAAGAGACTGAAGCACTGTTTGAAAAAGTGTAATGATCTTCCAGGAGACTCTATCGAAAAATAAAAAACCACACCAATACCGTGTTTTTCTTGTCGATTCCGGAAATATATCAGGTCGCCCTCGTATTAACTTGATTGATGATATCGTCTGTATTCCTCTCGTCAAAGACGATTGTTTGGCCACACTTAAATTCAACAAGCCAATATCTGATGGTAGTCCTTCAGAAGGTACATGGTCCTTGTAAACTGCATCCAGCTTCTTTTAGATTTTTGAACACGTTTTCCCGTCTACAAAAATAAAAATCGAATTACTAAAAGATATTGTTTTTTTCCACAGATACATGCAAAATCCCATCTGTCTCCAAACACGAATACATCTTATGTCATTTTTGTTTGAGTTAAAGAACGCACTGCATATTTTCAATACGTGACCATTGGCAAAATCACTTTTTAAACAAAGTGCCTAGGTTGTATCATCCAAACAATCATCTGTGCATGTTTTACCTTATTTTAACATCTAATTAAACAAAGCTTCCTACACATATTTTATCAGAATTCGATGTATTGACCAATTACACAGCTTTAAATCCCTTTGTTTAATTAAGTATACAGCATACATATAATCGCGAAGAAAAATGTATTGCCGTAAAATATTTTATGAATTACACTTTGGAAACTAACTCAAATGCACATACCAGCAATATGTTGAAAAATTGCCTAGTAAAATGTTTATTAGGCCATAAAACGTCGGTTTTACAAATATTAGGCGAGAGCGTCAAAGTTATACGAATAATAACGCCTTACTCACTTCAGAAGTCCAGGATAATATTAAATAAACATAATACCATTCTTATTTTATAATCTAAGCTTCGTATTTAGTACATAAATTAAAGTATTTTGAAAGGATATGCGTTATATAATCTTGTTATTAAATTTTACCCAGAGAGCGATGTTAAACAAGCAAAATGACTACGCTATATTCGATCGGAGTCATCTCTTCGATGATAGTGGTCCCAATTCGGCACGTTCGATTGGCAAATATCGCAATATCGTGTCAACATCGGCGGCACGTCATAACACGTCAAAGAGAAAGAAGATCAAAACATAGCAGCATAATTCGTATATATAACGCGAGTATGGTTCTTACTATAGTAAAGTTATTTATAAAGTTCTGTTCTCCAAGCTAGTTGCTCTCCAGCCGCCTTGAGGCATAGATGAGTTTCTAATCTCGCGTCCCATATCACGACGGAGTTTCTATCGGCGAAAGAAAGATGTCATCTTCAGAGGTATACACGGATATACCCTATATTACGGAAGATGCCGACGAACAACGGCTACCAAGGAGGCATTATTCTTGCGGGGCGTCTTTACAACCTAGCCCTTATCATTCGAGAAGTCCTTCGTTCAGGGACGATAGACAATTACTAAATCATAAATCGACTTCCCTAGAGGAACTGAGGAGATATTCGTTGGGATCGCTTCAATCGTGTCACTACCATATCCATAGAAAATCCTCTTCAAGGAAGAGTAGGAGATCGCAACATAGCGATTCGGATTCCAAAAGACACGTCCATAGGAACCAATCCGTAAGATCTTATAGTAGAAGCCCTAGACACTCGTACGTAACGGAAATGGGCGTCCCATCGAGAAGGACGAGCCAATACCATCATAGTCAAAGGAGGAAAAGCAGCGTTGCCAGATATAAGCAGCCGATTGTCGAATTAAGCGAGGAAGAGAAATTGAAAGAGAATAGAAGGCGTAAAATCGTATACATTGTAATCGGTACTACGCTGTTTCTGTTATTGTGCGCAATTCTGGCAGTTGTCGTTACGTTGACTCACCAATCCGAAGGTCTCATTGAAAACAAGACGACGTTGTATTATACTTTCTCGCCACATCCGAAAGTTTTACACGGGGACTTCCTGAATCATCTGGGTACGTTTTGTAGATGTTTAAATTTTATGTTTACTAACTTTTTCGATAAATAAAAATTATTATTATTAATCTAATCTCTCTTCTGGATGGTGTCCAATGGTGTGGTCCCATACTTTTCGCGGCATTCCTCTTTTTTTCTCATTCTGTACTTTCGCTTCGTATATTAATTTTAGTGGTCTAGTGTTCTCAATTCATTGTAAATGTCCCTACCAATTCAGTTGTCGCTGTTCAACAAAATTCATTGCAGATGGTATCTCTAGTTGCTCTCGTATTTGTGAGTTTCTCATTCTTACTTTCTTATTATGCCCTTCACTCTCCTGAGACATCTTATTTCTGCAGCTTGAATTTTGCTTTTTTGCCTATTATTAAATAGCCATGACTAGTAGCCTTATGTCAGAAGAGATCCGTAGACTGCTTTATATACTTTTACCTTGATGCTTCGTGATATTTCTTTTTTCGTAATGAAGTTCTTATTCATCGCATAATATAGTTTGGTTGCTTTTTCAATTTTTTCATTAATTTCTGACTCATTTTTCACAGTGTTTTCTATCGATACACCTAGATAATAAAATACATTCACTTGTTGTATGCTTATTCCTTCAATCTGTATATTTAGTCGTTCTTTAAAGTCTTTCTTCCAACTTTTATTTCATTTTTTTTAAGTATATTAAGTATATTGCATATATCTATACTATATTGTAGGTTGTTTTCGTTCTCTGCTATCAGCACATCAACTGCAAATACTAACAAACATAAATACTTTTTTTATATCTCTTGGATTTCATTTTAAAGAGCAGAAAATTGGTCGATTCAAACCATTTTGCTCTGAAACTTTAAAATTGATTAAATGAATATTGTACGAACTGAAACTATTGCTACAAGGAACATTTTTGTAACATTAAATCAAAAATTGAAAGTTACACTTATTATTGTCCTTAATAACTTGGGCCAAACACTGAATGCATTTAGTTAAACGCCAAATGTTTTGGCTCAACTCTATGGTATGATATATTCCTATTTTTCACATCCAAAAGTATCTTTAGTATTATTATCCCAATGACTTTCTTTTCGTCAAAAACCAGTTAGGTTTGTAGGTTGCCAATATTAAGCTTCGATAAACCATCATCTGATGTACAGGGTGATTGATTTATCATGGAAATTTTCTCGTAAAATGTGAAAGGAAATTGAAATTGAATTCTGTTGTTATATTTGTCGTGATTAGCACTTAACATGGAAGCAGACACCCAGAAACAATCTGACACTGGCCGAAATTGTTTTCTATCATCATATAGTTTTTATTATGCTTTTGATGAGATCTCTTAATTTCAAGATTCTTTTCTTTCAAAATTTTATTCATTAAGAAGTTATGCACGTATAAATCATGTCGATTTCAACTATACCTGTTACACCTTTTAACTATTTCTTTTATATTCAACAAGAAAAAAATATGTTTTATTGTTAAAGTGTTTAGTATTGACATTGAAAAGTTATCTACTACAGTAGTAGCGAAAAAAGAAAACTAGTATGTAACACACCACTAGTGAGTCAAGTAAAATAAAATTAAATAAACACAGATATAAGTCTCAGATAACTTATAGCTGGACTACAGGAAAAGAATTTTGAGATACGTAAAGTAACAATTTTAAGAAATTGAAAGAATTGAATACAATTAGTGGAACATAAATTACCTTAAAAATTGTTCATTACTATTTAAGCACAATTCATATCGTTTTAATATTTCATTGAAAGTCACTCTCCTCGCATCAAACCTTAATTTGTTACGAGTAAAAAATCTATCTATTATAACTTATACTAGGGTTGTCTTTTAAGTTTTACACATAGAGCTGGAATAAAACAATAGATGGCTTTTAAAGGTTTTTGTTTTCCGAAGTATTCTTCATAAAGACTAATGCACATTTGTATGCGCTTGAACCAACCCTGGAAGCATTTATTCCACTCGTTTGTTGGTACAGTTAAAATTGCGTTTGTGAAGGCATGCAATCCATTTTTTATTTTCGGAAAGTTAAAGAAATCATTGGCACTTAGGTCCGGATTGTATGCAGTATGGTCTAACAATTCGACGTTTTGTTCCGTTAGAAACTCAATTACCTTGCGTGCATTGTCTTAAGGAAAGATGGGAGGAATTGGTTTTTCTTAGCGATGACTTGCGGCAAACAAGTGGTCGTATACAGTAACAGTTCTTTGATTTACCAAAGATATTGTTGCTACATGACCTACTTTCGGGGCAAATGTCGCGACCATCATTTTGAAGATACTTCGAGAATGGATAACTATTGTCGACTTTTCTTCACCTTAGAACACCCAAACAGACGGCTGGCGTTTATTTTCTGGCTCGTATGTGCAAATCCAAGATCAATCACTACCGACAATGTTGTGATGTGTTTTTAGAGTTTCCGGTGTTGGAGTGGGCTAGGGTTTTTTGGCACTAATTCACCCTAGCTGCGTTTGTTCTTCGGTTAAGAGGGGTATCCAACGAGAAACTATTTTTTTACACATAATTCTTCATACAAAATTTCTTGAAGTGAGGTATTTGAAATCGGCAATGATGCCTGACCTTTCCACGTCACATCTAGATCTTCTTTGATAATCTTGTGCACAGCATCAATGTTTCCCTGAGTGACTGCCGTTTTTGGTGCATCTGCTCGTGGTCGTTGCTAAGATTAATCCGTCCACGTTTGAATTTTGCATACCAATGAGAACTTGTTGATTGATGCGGCGCTTCATTGCCGAAAACAGAAATCAATTCGGCGAGGCAGTCTTGTTGAGAAAATTGTCTTCGAAAATTACTGCGCGAAAATGTTCTCGGATTAATACCACTTTTCGACTAATTTGTCAACTTTAACAATTCGTTCTAGCTACAACACTACACGTATCACACTAAAACTTCGAATTTATGTTAATTAAAGATTAAAGTTTGAGTACAGACTTGAGGAAAATTTAAAGGACATTTCTGATAATAATATTGTAACATAGAATAATTTGGGGTAATTCGCTCTCCATTTTACTGATTTACTGGAAGTTTCTGCGTTAATTTTAATCCAAGGGAATAAAGTCCTTCCTACAATTGCTTTGCTGGATTTTACTGTTGTACTTTTCTACCTAGCTTCTCCCACAATTTGTCTATAAGACTGAAGTGATTGAGATGGCTAGTTCATATTTTTTATGACCTCATCCTTCGCCTTTCTGTTGTAAAACATCATAGCAGAGCTTCGAATAGTGTTGGGACTTGTTACCGGGTTGAAAAATAAACTCATTCTATCTTATCTGTCCATCCAATACATATCGCATAGTAAAAATATTGTATCATCTCTAAAATATGGAGGAGATTCGTCACCATGTTTTTTGTGTGATTTGGATTCGTCACTCCAAAGAAAATTTTGCCTAGTCTCCTTCGGTTCATTTTCTATACTCGTACTTCTATACAAAAACCCATTTTCTTTTGTTTTCTTTACGAAGTAGTTTTCATATTTCATGTACTGATTGACGATTAATTTGTTGGTCTTCGACAATGAGTGTTACTCTAGGATACCCCAGACACAGGCTGATCGAAATTAACAATAAGCAACAGAATATAGTGAACATGTGAAACATTGTAAAAAAAATGTAAGATACAAATAAACCTGAAGATCTGGAAGTATATAACAAACTAAAGAATGAATTAAAAAAAAGATATTAATAAGGAAGATAGAACAAATATCCAGAACAATATATTAGTCATAAAATAAAAAGTGTCTGGAAATTATTATTCATCACGCACGTCAAAATCAAGATAAAATTACTCATGGAGACAAGGTAATCCTCAGATATAAATACCTCTGAAATTTTTTATTCGTCTTTTGTCGTTCAACTGGAAGTGGTATTGAGCAGTAACATTAACATTTTCAAAAAGCCAAAATTGCACTACATTTTTCATATGTCCTTGTGATTCACAGTGATTCTTAATTCGAGCGCTTAAATGATTTAAATCACTCAAATCCGCTTTCGTCCATAATTCTTCATTTTTCACCTTTAAATAGTAGATGGAAAGTAGAACGATGCAAATAGCCCAAACAACAACTCTAGTTATTATGAGAATCCATCGTCAACAATATCACGTCAAGAGATGGAAAGCAGAATAGTGGATTTTTATATTACAGCCATAAATCCACAAATATTTATTATAAATATCCGGATTAAATAGTCCATTGAAATCGATTGTTTCAGATTTAAATTCGGAATAGGTATGCCACGCTGCTTTATTTAATTTTTTTCTGCAAACGTCTGTTTACCAATTGGATCCTCTATTAAACTCTGCACTGCATTCATTATTGTTGAAAATTAAAAGAGCAGAAATACTTTTAAGACACAAATATACACTTATTAGCTTGTATAACGTAACGCTCTCTGCTTAAATTATAAAGTTATTACACATATAAACTCGTATCACCGCCTAGGTTGCACTGACGCTGCAAGTTCGTTGATGCAGTAGTATCGACACACCCGAAAGACCTTCGACAAAGTTTGTTAGCTGTATACGTTCAAGATATATTCGTGGATTGTACTTGCTCTGCAACCAAAGCATTTTTCTTTTCATTTATTTAACGTATCGAACCAGATATCGAGAATTAGGTTACATTACATGTTTCGAAACCAAATATAGAAGACTACATTTTGAATAGTTAATTTATTCTATCAGACAGTATAAATTTTTAATTTATAATTTATAAATGTATAACTACGCTTTTTTTCCATTTTATAAATTAATTTTTTTTTCTATTATTTTTGGTGGTTGCACAAACCTGCAAACCATGGAAAAAACTGCCACTGCCTATTATCAATAAATAAATTCTATTACTGCAAAAATTATAATTATAAACTTGTATACCCAATAATAAAATTTATTTCAGTAATCCGAAGAGGGCTCATATTTATTATTCAACGATTGAAACTGTAGACGCAAAGCAAACACGATTTTCTCTAAATTAACATGCCAGTTTTTCGTTGCCGCAAAATTACGGCTTCACACTTTTTCTCAATGATCGACAGTGACTTTTCAAGCCAAGAATTATACTGCAACTATTTTTGCTAGCTGTTTTTCTCTTGTAGGTGAAAATAAATTTTATGTTAGCCTTTTCGTCGGGTTCTGCAAAGCTCACGTTTTTTACGGAAAATTTGAACTTACCATCAAACACAACTCGGCTGTAGGCACTGTTGCCATTTATTGACATGTTAGTAAATCGGTAACGAGACCAATAGCTATCGAAGCCATAGTTTAACGAGCGACAACATTTAGAAGCCCAAGTGGAGTTTATCACGGATGTCTTTCTAGTTTTCCGTACTGCAGGACATATGAGGCGTCACTTATCTTTATTTAGCATAAATCCAAGTTTCAGTTCAACGAACTGTCAAAGTTGACAAGTTAATTGAAAAATAAAAATTAAACCAAGAACATTTTTCGCGCAACAATTCTTTACAATTTTCGAAAAGGATTATCTCAACACGAATGGACAGATTAATATTAGCTACGATCTAAGAACAAGTTCACCAAAAATGGCGGTCACTCAGTAAGACGACGATGCAGTGCACGAGATCATCAACGAAGATCGACGTGTGATATATCGCGGGATCATTGTGAATTTCAAATACCTCAATTCAAAAAAAATTACATGTTGAATTGTGCGTAGATACCACATTTGTTGACCGAAGGACAGAAAGTAGCTAGGGTGAATTGGTATCAAAAATTTCTAGATCGTTTCAACTTCGGAAACTCTAAACACGTATACAAAATCGTCAGTGGTGTTGAATTTACTCATACGGGCCAGAAAATAAGCGCCAGTCGTATATTTGGGTGTTCCAAGCTGAAGAAAAGCCGGCAAAGGTCATCCGGTTTCGAAGTGTCTCCAAAACGACGGCCACGATATTTGTCTCGACTTTTTTCGCCGCAAACGAGGACGTTTTTCCTTCAATACTGCATCGACTCGGACCAATAAATCGCTGGAGTATTGCCCCCTGATCGTCCTTTCCTTCTGCAGATGGTCGATGAGGATCACATTTCGGGAATCCCAAAAAATGGTCGCCATGACCTTTCCGGCCAATTAAACGGTTTTTGCTTTCTTCGGAGCCGATTCCCCCGGAAAGGTCCACTGCTTCGACTGTTCCTTGGTCTCTAATATGTAGTGGTGGATCCAAGTCTCATCCACGGTTACGAAACGCATGAAGAAATCCCTTAGATTGCTTTGGATTCTGGCCAGACACTCCTCCGAAACGGTTACCCGATTTCGTTTTTGCTCCGGTGTGAGCAAACGCTCTACCCATTGCGCCGAAAGCTTTTTCATACCCAAAATTTCGTGTAGTATATGGCCACCGCCTTCTTCGTAGATGCCCGTTGTCTCTGCTATCTCTTTCAGCTTCAATCGGCGATCGGCTAACACGACATCATGTACCTTGTCAACCATTTCTTCGTTGGTAACGATTTTTGAGTGTCTACTGCGTGGTTCATCACTTGTGCTTATGCGGCCACGTTTAAACTCGCACACCCAGAAGCTGATGGTCGAAAATGGTGGATACATCCGCCATGAACCAAAAGGAAAGTATTATATATTTCCGTGGCCATTTTTCCAGCCATCCTGAAGTATTTTATCACTGCACGAAATTCGATTTTATCTATTTTTGCGAAACCGCCTGACTTGGTACACAAAGCACACTCTTAAGCAATAACTATTGACAGTATACGTTTGAAATTTTGACAGTTGCCATAAAAAAAAAACGTTTCCCTTTCTGACCAATGAATTCACTTCAACCTTTGTGCGTCATCTCTGCCGACTCCGGAAATATTTCAGGTCGCCCTCGTGTACAACCATTTGTTTGTCGCAAATCGTTGCCGAGCTTCGAAAAATCAACCGCGAATAAACGAATCATCCTCTACCAAGGCAATGCTAGTTCGCACACAGCACGCAAGCCAATTAATTTTTTTAACGCAATAAGAGTCGAATTGTTAGACCATCCTCCATACAATGTGGAGCCAACTCGCAACGATTTATTTACGTTTTCGAAGATCAAGTGATCAAAGATTACCGTTGTCAGAAGGAGCAGTGCATGCCCACAAAAACGCAATTTTGAGTATATCAACAAACGAATGTAATAACTGCTTTCAACTCTATATACACAACTTAAAAAACAACCGTAGTATCAACTCGATAAAGTTATGGAACCAGTAGCTATTGGATCGATAGGAAAACATTTCAGAAACAGGGTATTAAAATAAACAAAACTTTAAAATCAGGTGCTCAATTTTTTTGGCCGAATCTGTATATTAGGATCCTTACTAAAAGCACCACTCAGGGAATATAGTTATTTTTCCTAAGGTCCTAAATTTACTAATTTCCAAGTAATATTAACACCCGCAGATTAAAAAATAAACTAAAAGATGTAACATCCTGACGTTAAAAATTTATCCACCGCCTCCTTTAAAAACTTAATCTTCCATAACGTAAACATGGAAGAGCGCATTCCGGAATTAATAAATTCACACACGACCATAATTGCTGGTTAACGACTTATACCTTTGTAGTTTCCTTACATCTGAAAAGATAAGCTCTAATTTTACGTATTTAAAAATTTCAAAGCAACCTTTCCGACGACTTCCTGTGATCTTATGTGCGTTTTCTTTATTTATCCTTGCAAAACTCACTTTTCGCGTAAATAATTATTTGAAGAGGAATTTTTTTAGCACCTGGTAGCATAAATCAAATATCTCCCGATCGTAAAATCAGCAGAAGCACTTTGCACCTTCCAAAAATACCTCCTTCCTGCTACAGTTTAGCCTGTACATTGTGTTAAGTGATTGTTACGGTGGTAATTGTGAAATTTTTACGAAAAACTCGTACGTCGTCGCGATAAAAAACGTCTTCAAGACGATTTTGGTGTAGATTGTTGTTATAACAGACTTTCAAGGCGTTCTAGATTAAATTTAAAATGGTGCGAACAATATTTTGGTAACAAACTTTATATGACGCAGAAGAAACTTTATTTTCATAAACTCTTTTATCCATTAAAGTTCTTCTTTGACGAAAGGGGTTTCCAATGAAGGTCCTTGTTATACGATGTTTAACTGAATGAATACCAGTGTCTATATACACAGTTTGACAATTAAATAATGAAACTTTAATTTAAATCATAGAACACTTTGAACCATGTATCAAACGGCAGCAACATTAGAAACACGCAGGTTTCCACTTATATATAGCTTATAAAGTTACACGCATTTTAGTGACTGTAGGGTAGGTGCTCATTTCGTAAAATTACAATGCTTTAAAATAAGAAACAAAATTTGAGAAATAATCGATGGGAATTTCATTGTCACAATGTTGGTTGAAGGATTAAATAGCAATAGAGAAACTACTCGCCTGTTAAATAAATACCCTACCCATTTTTTTTGTGTTTCAGTTAACAGTTAATAGTAATATTTAAAAAGTTACGTACATAACAAAACATTATATCTAATTTTGGCAAATTCCTCCTAAATAGGGCAGAAAGAGTGAATTTCGAAACCTCGAGAACAAATCTGACGGCATTTTTGGATTAGGTACCCCAAAATTACTTATTGTTAGTTATACTTAAAAAATTCGAGGCACCAAAATGTGTGTTGGCTAATGTTATCGAAGCAAAGTTTTATTGAAGATGGAACGATTGGCGATTAATTAATATTGATTTAAAGCATTCAAATTTTGGATGTTTTCTGAAATTTTTCCAAATTGAGTTTATTTATCTCAATACACAGCGATTACCGTCTATTAGCGTTTACTTGGTATTGTTAAGGGAAATATGCAACTTTTCCTTCTACAATAGCTCGGTTCACTAAGTCTTTAAAGATTTATAGCATTCTAGATGAGCAGTATTATCATCTCTTGTTTTCATTATACATCTAATATTGTACGTTAGCCACGGTGGAGGAAGTGTAGAGACTTGAAATTACTTCATAGGTCCGCATTTTTTAATATATACCATTGTTCAGAAATAAGAATATTAGATTAACAATAAGTAGGCCATATATCAAAAAATGCTGCATAAATCATTAAAAGACATTATACCGAGAGAGTAAGAATTATATTGATAAAAGTATACTATGGAATTTGAAAATGTACGTCGTAGCTTACTTCATTTTTTTGACATAATTCTGACAGGTTAAGTATCACACTCACATGAATATTTGTATATAACACCGAAAAGTGTATTTTAAGCAGTGATGAAATAAAAATCATTTACATGTTTGAATAACAATTTTATTAAAAAAAAAATAAAAAACTAGAATAAATTTTGAAAATGACCACGGCTTTATTGTACAATTTTAGGCGCTTTATCATGCTATCAAAAGCATTTTGTAGTATTTTTGGCGCTATGCTTAAACATTCTTGAATTACCTTTTGTTGCAGTTCTTGCAAATTAAATACAGGAGTTTTGAAAATTCTATTCTTTAAGCAAGAAAATATCAAATAGTGCATTATACTCAAACCTGGTGACCTTAGAGGAAACTCAATTTGCGTGTGCAAATTTATTAGCTAATCATGAAAAAACTTAGGGAGAAAAAATATAGTTTCACATGTCGTATGTGCTGTTGCGCCGTCCTGCTGGAAATAACCATTTTTAAGTTTATTGTCGTGAAGTTTTTGAACAAATTCCATCAAAATGTTATTTCTGTACCTCTCTGCATTGGCGGTGAAATTAAAAGACATCGGCCCAATTATTCTTCTAGTAGAGACTGCAAACACCAATTTTCTGAACATGTAATAGAGATTCCACAAAGAATCCTGCTTCAAAAAAATGCGACACAAAAATACGTGTTGATTCACATATTTTGAGAATTCACGTACTCCCAGAGATGAAACCATGCCTCATCAGAAAAAAATCCTAAGTTTAGCAGGAAAAATCTATGACATTTTTAACGAACTATTTATTAGCAGTACACAAGACGTCTGGGATGGTCTGTTGGCAAAATTATTGCATCTTATATGAATGCACGTTTAAGTTCTTCTTCCTCTTAAGGAAATCTGGGAAGTGGTCACGAAAATTGTCCAAATCTACTGTGTTGCCAAATTCCATTAACTACCACATCTGTTCTAAAATAGGCTTTAATAATGTAAGTTTTGTGCTGTGTTGTGAAACCCATAATTGAAAAATTATTTAAAATTCAAGAGAGAAAATATATGACAAATATTAATGACAGTGTGACACTTAGCCTGTCAGAATTATATCAAAAAAAAATGAAATAAGCTATGACATACATTTTCAAATTTCATTGCATACTTTTATCAATATAATTTTTGCACACAAACTGCTGAAAACAATTAAGATTTTCTTGATCCTATAATAACCGATGATGAGATGTGATGCTTTAAGTACGACCCTGAAACTAAGCGCCAATCTGTACAATGGAAGTCCAAAGGCGAGTTAAAACCACAAAAATTGCGCTTTCAGAAGTCTAGAATCGAAACAGTGCTGATTACTTTTAATGATTCAAAAGGTTTTGTCCATAAGGAATTTGTTTCAGAAGGTGAAACTGTTAATGGAGAATACTATCTAGGAGTTTTACATCGTTTGAGACCGAGAATTGTTCGAGTTAGGCCTGAGTTACTTTTAAAGTTTTTGACTAAAAAACAAATTTGTCTCATCATCCATCCACCGTATTCACATGATCTATCACCGTGTGATTATTTTCTATTTCCGAAACTAAAAACTGTAATGAAAGTATACCTTTATGACAATGACATTGGGGCTGAAGAACAATTCACAACCCCGCTTCAAAAAATTGATGCATGCCATTAGACACCCGTGCCAGTTACAGGAACCAATATCGACTAAAAATATTGTTCAACAATAATATAATGTGTATTTCATTCTGTATATAAAAAGTTCCATTATTTAAATCTCAGATTGTGTAAGTTTTATTGGGCAAACAGCAGTATACCAACATTTTCAATGAAAAATTGTAGATTGTATTCCATCCGCAACGTTTAGGCAAGAGAAACCTTAATGAAACCTGCTTTTATTTCGATCTTACAAACCGAAGATGAAATCATATACAGGCTGTTTCATTTAGAAGAAAGCAACTTTGATGTGTTTTGTATTTTTGGGACAACCTATATATTATGAAAGTGTACGTGCAATAGGCTGCCGTCTACCCCAACAACAACGCTTTATCAGAATCGAATAATTTAACCGTAATACTTCAGTTGGAATAACGTGAATGACCTCATATATATTTTTAAAAATTATTTAAGTCAGATACAGAGGACAAAGT
The DNA here is from genome assembly GCA_023509865.1 of Trypoxylus dichotomus. NCBI lineage: Eukaryota > Metazoa > Arthropoda > Insecta > Coleoptera > Scarabaeidae > Trypoxylus > Trypoxylus dichotomus. The sequence continues at coordinate 31,200,653 of CM042081.1, forward strand.
CGAACAATTGAGCACCTGGACAAGCGTATAACTCGTTCGTGTACAGCAATACCCCGTCAATAAGTAAATTTTTAGTCAATTCTGAGTTTCCACTTATCCATACACACCGCAGTTGTTAAAGTTGTAAGATTTTAATAAAACCAAAGTTTCATAAAGCATATTCCATCCAAAAACCTTCAACCTTTCGCCATTTACATTATAATTACGAACTTCGCGAGAGACGAGCCTGCTTCCTATAAGAGAACAACGTTTATTAAACAGCAGAAGAAGACAAAAGCAAAATCCGAAACAAAGGCTTCCCAGCCCGATCTCTTTCACGAACCGGTTCCGCGCCGCCACCAATGTCGAGGAGGTGGAAAGGCTCTTCTCCCTGAAAGCCGACGGTTAAGAGTTTAATGCAATTTGCATGGAAGTCGATAACTTTCATATTATCCGAATAAATGAACTTTTCCCCTTGGGTAGCTTGTTGAACCTCTTACGCTTTGGGAATGGGAGCAGTGCCGTCAAATAGTAGTATATTTTGGTAGATGTCATCAATATTTTTCAGTAGATTTGAAGTTAATTAAAGAAGAAAGAAGTTAAGTGAAATAAAGATAAACTTTTATAAATCAAAATTGTAGCTTATTATACAATTTATATCGTTATTATAAAATTATTAATGTATATATATGTTACATAATGAAAACAAATATTAAATAACTTATTGTCTGTAACTGCACTGCATGGTTCGATTCCTTTCTATGTTAATGTTGGTACAGATTACTAGAAGTCATGCTGGTTATTAATTGGTTTTCAATAGTTACATCATAAGAGTGAGTATTGTGTAAGTACTTTTTTGTTATTACTAGAAAATGTTACATAACAAACGCCATTCAGTGTCTAATTTCTGCAAAATATTATTGTTTAAACAAAGTCGTTTTATTGTTTACTCGCTAGCTTTAATGTAAAAATTTAAATATTCCAATCTAAATTTAGGCAACTGATGTGCAGTGATATGCAATTTACGAATCGACTCTTCTCTTTGCGCTCTAAAATATGTCTTTTTCAATTACTAATATTTATTAGAGCTCCTGAATTCTACATATTCTAATGTAGAATTCCTATTTATATGATTGTTTGTAATAAAGAAATCAATAGCCTCGGCAAAGAGGGGCAAGTTTCAGTTGCCGTACAGAGAACAACGTGAAGGCGTGAAGCACGCGACACGGAAAATCGAGTGTGGGTGCTTGTTAGTACACACATACTTAGAAAATGTACGTTTCGGAAATGGTAATATACCGGATTTAGAATACGAAGGCGCTTGAATTAAATGTGTCAAGTGGGACATCTATTTGACGTGTACCAGCCTTGGAAGTGTGAACGCCACCTAAAAAGTATAAAACACTGTTTCGGCAATCGGTGACAAACGATACAGCGAACAATTAATATTTGATATAGGTGCTTGTTTTATTCAATGTAATGCACCGTTCACTTTACTAGTCCAACAAGCTTTTGTCTACATTACCAAGTCGGATATCGTTAAAACAACTTTATGCCATCTGTTCGTCACTATGTTGAAAGAAAAATTAAAGCAGAATTGAAAGATAAAAAATTTTGGGTATCTGTGGACGAAGCAACCGATCGACAAAAACATTTTGTGGTGAATGTGATGGTACGTACAATGGAAGAGTTTGCACCGTCATTCCCTATCTTATTGCTTCCAAAAGAGTTGCAAAATGTACTAGCGATGAAATTTTAAGAGTGGTGTTGAGGTCATTGAACAAATTTCAAGTTCCAACAACCCAACCTTTAATGTTTTTGAGTGACGGTGCCGCTAACACGCTTTGCATCGGTAGATCTCTTAAAGAAGAGAGTGGCAATCTGTTACATGTAACATGTAAAGTCCATGTTTTATACCTTGTGGGGAATTGATCCCTTAATGTTACCCACGAGTAAATGCTTTAGTAGCACATACGAAGACAGTATTTCTAAAGCCCCCAAAAATACAAAAAGATTTCACGAACTACATCCCAAAGTGCCTGAACCACCACAGTCGATTACTGCGCATTCTGGAACATGGTTAAAAGCTGCGTTTTATTACTGCGAAAATTTTGATGACGTAAACACGGCAATTTTACAATTCGATCCGGGACACACCAAAGCTATCAAGAAAAACCAGAAAATGTTTCATTTCATTAGCATAATAGTAGTGTAAGTGAAAATTATTGGACTCCCTCCAAGATCGGCTAGCATCTTAATATTAAACTAAATTAATAGATATCTTGCATTATTCCTTTCTTTTGAAAAAAAAGTCCCCTAAGCAACAGGAAAAGAGGAGAATGAAATTAATCCAACGAAAATTTATATCACAAAATTCAATATATGTCTCTCTGACTTTTTCGTTTTGGGAATACCTAAAGGAAAAGATTTTCAACGTCGACCTTCGTCCTTTGAAGAATTGAAGGAAAGGATCCGACAAGAAATCATCGCTATTATGCCTCAACTAAGGCGGAGAATGATGATAAATTTCCGGGAACGTCTCTAGCAACAACCATTTATCTGTTATCATTTTTAAAACACATTAAAAAAACTATATTTTACATTCTTTTCAAAAATATATTCAGTTTTTTTTCTTATTAAATTTCTTTATTTTTTTATACCTCTTTAAAGTGTGGGGGATCTTTATTCCCCACCCTGTATAAATTGGTAAAGAAAACCAACAAACACAGATCGATTTCTTCCTACCGAGTGCTCCATTACATTACAAGAAGCGCAGAATTATTGGCGCGATAGATAAATGTTTGCATTTCCTTGACCAACAACTTTTACGTAGAAACCTAAACTATACAAAAAAGTGTTATCCAAAAACAATTAGACAGAGAAATTTTATAAATAAAATCATAAAAAACGAATTCACTATCATCGTTTCAAAAATATTACGGCGCACAATAAATATACTGATAATGAAGAAACAAAAAGATACATCGCACTTCCTTACATCCTTGTTCTCAGAAAAAGAATTCAAATGCGTAAAAAACATGACATTCAAATAGCACATAAAAAAGTACTAAACAACACTTCTGAAACATCAAACAGTTGACTTCCACAGACAAACAAATACACCATTTTCAAGGTTAATTACACTGATTGTTATGGTGTTTATATCGGGCAGTCACAACAATGTAGTAGGAAAAGAATGTATGTATACAAATATAGTATAAATCAAAATAATAAGAATGAATATGTTACTGATTTAACTAAACACTATAACTGTGGGACGCGATTTATAAAATGTATAAATATCAGAGAAAGAAATGAATTGTAAGAAATGAATTAATAAGAAAATAATCCACATAAAATCTAATACAAATAGCATTAATGATAGAAATGATACTCAAAATTTGCGTAATATACATAACAATATACTATTTCTACAAAATCTGAATATTGCCTATATTTTACCGAAAAACTACACCTATCGTAATAAAAATAGCACATATGTAAAAAAAAACGGAAAAGAAAACACCTACACTACCGTTCATAGGTATTGTGTTTTCTGATTTTTTTTTGCTACGAATTATCTACTACAAATAACGAGAGGGGATACAAACAACCCTCGTATCTATACATATTGTCAGTAAATTTTATTTTACCTATACCTGAGCTATAAGGATACCGACCTGTTAATGAGTTTTTTTTTTGAATTTTTAATGTAATACAGTCAAGTGCTTTATAGCATTTTATGATCTGAAGTCTCATTATACCATACTATTGTAGTTTGTGTTAGTTCGAAAATTACTGTTATTGAAAACATACATAAACGGATTGTTACCTGCGAGTTTTGATATTTCTTAGATGTTTCAGTTATATGTTAATGGGAAAACTAAAGTCCGCACAGATGAGTGCTTTAATTATTAGTGTGTTACCACAGAACGGGTGAAAGTCATCGACAAATTCCACGTGAATTAAGTATTAGTAGTCAAACAGTGGACTACAACGTGAGCAAATTTGAAAGTAGTGGTAGTTTTCTAACAAAAAGAGAAGTGGGCAACCGAAAAAAGGCGACGCCAAGAGAAGATCTGGTAGTTGTAAGGATTAGCAAAGGAAATCGACGGAAAACCGTGCCAGAAATCGAGACTGAAGTGAACGGGGGTCACAGAAAACCGATTAGTGTGACTGAAGTGGAACGGCGCTTAGATAAAGCTGGACTTCGCGCACAAGTACCGGTAAGAAAACCCTTATTATGGAAGCAGTATGGGCGGGCACAAGTACACAAGAAGTGGATCATCGAAGACTGCAAATAGGTGTTTGTGGAGTGACGAGTGTAAGTTCGAAATTTACGGCTCACGCAGAAGTGTATTCATTCGAAGATCGGCAGAACTGGTGTCGGATCAGTACATTGTACCGACCGGAGGAGGTTCGGTGATAGTTTGGGAGTGTTTTGCGAGCACTACTGTCAGGGGTTTAGTGAAAATTAACGATACTCCGCGAAAAGATGAGTACATAAATATTTTAGAAAATAATGTGATCATCCGAGTTGCGGCTGGTCGGTGAAAACTTCACATTTCAGCGAGACAATGACTGAAAACATATAACTAAGATATGCCGCGATTAATTGCAAGAAAAACAGGAGGAAGGCAGCCCTATAGTTATGGAATGATCCTCCCAATCTCTCGACCTCAATCCCATTGAATTGTTATGTAATGAATTGGATCGAAAGGTAAAATAAGCCACTCCAACATCTACTACTGTCCTGAGGAGCCTTTTCCAGGAAGAGTGAATCGCGGTATCAAAAGAAACTCTGAGAAAATTAATTGGCAGAATGCCTCGTCTATGCGCGGCAGTTATAAGAAATAGAGGAGACTATATTGACGAAAGCAAAATTCGATCGTCAGAAAAAAGCCATCCAAGCAATTGTCAATCAATGTTTCACAATTAACATCATGTAGACCACTCTTTCAGAGTTTACAAATTATGATTCTCTCGTCAAGGTACATATGGAGTAAATTATGCGAAATAAGATCAAACGGTATGAATCTACAACTTAGGCAAAACATCCATTCATATCAAATGAAACAAACAAGAAACTTAAATACACCATTTACAAGATAGCACACCAAGAGTATATCATTTGGCATGCGGCTTTTCAACATATTCTCCCAAAGTGAAAGTGATGGCGACACAATTTGGATTAGCAACAAACAGGATTCTGCTAAACAATGTATTATTCTATAAATGAATATTTTATTTGACGAACCTCGAACGAGTTTTAGTCGTAACGGCCGTGAAAGTCCGAGATACTCTCTAACGATTTTATTAAAGATTATTATTGTTATTATTATAGTTTTGTGTGTATGTTTATATGGCCTTATGTAGATGTAAATATTAAGTACCATTAAAAAAGATTTTATTTCGAAATTTAGAAAAAGACATAGGTGACCAAATACTTATGGACGGCAGTGTATATCCGCTATGTTAAGCAGTTGGCAGAATAGTTTTAATATACGAGGTTTATCCGGAAAGTACTGTTTCAGAAAAAAACTTATAAAAACATTTGTTTCAAAACAAAATTTATTTTTACATGAAAGAGCATCTCTTAAACTACTTTCCTATATATGTAGTTGCCACCATTGCTCAGACTTTATTATAGCGGAAAATCAATTTCTCTATACCCTCTTCATGGAAAGATGCAGTCAGTGACGATCTCTGACTCATGCAAAACACTTTTTGAAATTGGGAGAAGCATATCACTAAGTATTCTTATTGTGAGCTGTCTATTTTCACGAATATTCTCATTATCTTTTTCAAACAAACCGTCATTAAGCAACAAAAGGCCGCCCACTCCGTGCTTCCTCATGCACATTGGTTGGTACATCATTGAATTATCTAACCCACTTTCTCACCATTCCATCTGTCATTTTTACCATAAAATCTTTACAAGTTGATGATGAATTTCGGCTGACCTAATATACAGAACCCACATCGCAATTGGCAGATTCAGAAGTTGTCTTAAATGTTTGAACGATAACTAACAAATGTAAACACAATCGGGCTGTAATGGCGTCAGCGGAAAGACTGTGCACCAAAGATACGTGTGCATGCGCGGAACTACAATAATAGCGCTGTGGTGGCGGTAAAACGGAACAGTACTTAGTTTCCGGATAAGCCTCGTAATTTTAACGTGTCACATTATGTAATATTTTCAAATAAGTTTTGGAGTTTCTGTGCATTATGTGAATTTTGTAAAAAATAATTGTTATTTAATTCTGTAAAGAAATTAAGTTGCTTCCTCTACATTTATAAAATATTAGAGGGCGATCTGAAATATTTCCGCAATAGACAAGAAAAACACGGTATGAATGTGGTTTTCTATTTTTATTTTTCGATGTAGTCTCCACGAAGATCCATACACTTTTTCAAAAGGTGCTCCAATCTCTTCAAGCCGTCGGAAAGTAGGATGTTTCAAGGTTTGCAAAATAGTCATCTGTAGCACCGATGATCTCCTCATTTGAGGCAAATCTCTTTCCTCCCAGTGATTTGTTCGGGTATGGTCTAGGTCCGATGAATATGCAGAATGAGAAACTAATTCGTGGCGCAACTCAATTTGGACATGATCTCCTTCAATACTGCATCGAATCGGATCAATAAATCGCTGTACTATTGCTCCGTGATCGTCCTTCCCTTCTGCAGATAGTCGATGAAGATCACACTTTGGGTATCCCAAAAAATGGTCGCCATGGCGTTTCCGGGCGATGGAACGGTTTTGCTTTCTTCGGAGCTGATTCGCCCGGAGAAGTCCACTGCTTCGACTGTTCCTTGGTCTCCGGTATGTAGTGGTGGATCCAAATCCCATCCACGGTTACGAAACGCATGAAGTAATCCCTTGGACTGCGTTGGATCCTGGCTAGATAATCCTCCGAAACGGTCACCTGGTTTCGTTTTTGCTCCAGTGTGAGCAAACGCTGTAGCCATCGCGTCGAAAGCTTTATTACCCAAAATTTTATATAGGATATAGCCAACGCGTTCTTCCGAGATGCCTGTTGTCTCTGCTATCTCCTTCAGCTTCAATCAGCGATCGGCTAACACTACATCATGAATCTTGTCGACCATTTCATCGTTGGTAGCGGTTTTTGGGTGTCCATTGCGTGGTTCGTCACTTGTGCTTGTGCGGCCACGTTTGAACTCGCTCACCCAGAAGCTGATGGTCGAAAATAATGGAGTACATCTGCCGTGAACCTCTAGCAAAATATTTCGAATTTCAGTGGCCGTTTTCCCAGCCGCCCAGAAGTGTATTAGCACTGCACGAAATTCGAGTTTATCAATTTTGGCGAAACAAAACACACTCTTAAACAACAACTATTGACAATAGATGTCTGAAATTCTGTCAATTGCCATAATAAAGGTTGCTCTTGCCGACCAATGGATCTACTTTAACCTTCGTGCGCCATCTTTTACCGGTTTTGGAAACATGTCAGGTCGCCCTCGTAATATTTCACGTTTATCTAGTTTATTAAAAAATGAAATATGGTTATTTCAAGCACCAATGATACATATAAAAGACATAAACATATAGTTATGTCAGAAAAGGGTTGTTTAATATGTGGAACAGAGTGATATACATCAGTGTTAAAATAAAATCAATTATATATAATTATACGAACGTTTAATTTTTCAAAAGTTATCATCGTATACACAGTACTAAACGCTTATCTACATAAAAATTGCAACAGTAACAGTAACTCCAGGTAAATCGGCTAACTATTACGTAATATAATCCTACAATAAATTTAGCAAGTTTATAATAAAGCGCGTATTTTTATCGGGCTTTTCGCAAAAGTTCCAGCTTAGTTTACGTATAATAAGTACGTTGCGCGTGGTTAAAAATAAACGATTTCGATACAAAAGTGGATCGATTATGAAACACGTATATCATACTGTTTAAATTAGATCTTGAATGCAAGATGCTACGAGCGAATATTTTGATTACATAAACAAAACGCACACGGATTACGTATGGTAAAGAAAGTCCACTAATTACACAAGAAAATTCACTCGGCGAAATACCCGTAGATCTACATAAATGATGATAATTTAGAATAAAGGAATTTCTGTAGGTCCAATAACGTAAAACGGACAAATAAACAAGAAATTTACAATTCTACTAAAAGTTTAGTAACGGATGCTGGATTCCTTATTCAAGATAAATTCGCTTCCTTCATATCTACCAACTTGGTCAATGTTGAAATAGGGATCTCACCTCTGTTTCACGAATTTCAGTTCATTGATTCTTTTTTGCCAATATTCTCCAGAGATTCTCAATGAGGTTCAGGTCAGGTACGCGAGATCGCCATTGTTGATTTTCGTTTAAGGAAATCAATTCTTTGTTTATCTGGTGTATGGGCAACACCATCGTCTTATTGGAACATCCAATTTTGTATGAAATTCTAGATATAGATCGAAATTCATTCCATAAAACTATAGACATTTCGTATTTACAATATCGATCATAAGTTTGATCGCACCTAATATGTAAAAATTGTGTTACACTTAGAATTATTTAAAATTTAAAAATATTTAGAGAAATTCTTTTTAGAATGGCAATCCAATTATAAGATTTATTTAGAAAATCCATTCAAACACGAAAACAATGTATTCTTGTTTTAAATTTTACGATGACAATAAAGCAAGAGCGTGGGGACTAATGCGTTATAAAACAGAATTTGGGAGAAATACTCATCTACCTGCCTTATAATACATTATACAGGATGGCGCAGGGGAACGGGAAATTTTGAAATAACGTCATTTCCACGAATAAATTCATAAAACTAGTAATTTATTAACGAAAGTGCATGTATGCAGCATGCCATTTATGTTTTTACAATCAAAATGTCCAAAAGTGTCTCTTCACTTTTTAAAGAGTCCTCCCATTCGGCGTTCACACTCTAGCAGCCTGTTACGAAAACACTGGAATGCGCGGTGTAGCAAATCTTGGGGAATGGCAATGATTTCTTGTTGAATGTTCTCTTTCAGTTCATGGATTGTTGCAGGTCGTATACGGTACACCTTGCCTTTAAGATACCCCCACAGGAAGAAGTCGCACACACTAAGATCAGAGGATCTCGCAGGCCATTCAATGTCACCGTTACGTGAAATAATGCCTCTTCCAAACAATTGACGAACTGCTGCCATCGAATGTCGAGCAGTGTGTGACGTGGCTCCGTCCTGCTGAAACCACATGTTTTCCATGTTAAGATTAAGCTCGTACAGTCTCGGTGTAAAGAATGCTTGAAGCATTTCAACATATCGAGCGGATGTTATTGTCGCTGCACTACCATCCTCACGTGCAAAAAAATAAGGGTCGATAACACCATGACATGATACAGCACACCATATTGTAACCTTGTCGCTATGTAGTGGTCGCTGGTGTAACTCACAAGGATTGTCCTGGGCCCAATAACGAAAATTCTGTTTGTTTACGAAACTGTTCAGGTGGAAATGGGCTTCGTCTGATATCCATATGTTACCAACGAAATTCGCATCCTCGTTAATTTTAGCCAATATCTGCCTGCTAAACTCCATACGTGACGCTGGGTCTCGTTCATGTAATTGTTGCACAATCTGCAACTTATAGGGATGGAAATGTAATTCGTGCACTATTCTTTGTAAGCTTCGTCGCTTAATCCCTAGCGTAGATGCATGCTGTCGAACGGAGCGGTGAGGACTTCTCTCGATTGCAGCTCTAACAACCTCAATGTTCTCTAGGGTACATACCGTTCGAATACCACCTAGAGCCTTCTTTTTCAAGACAGATCCTGTTTCTTCAAAATTACGCACCCGCGTTGTAATCGCATGCGCAGATGGGACACGTCCATGACGTCTAAGCTGGTAATGCTGTCGAAATATTCTCTGCGCGGCAGTCGCACTATCACCATTTTTATAAAACGCTCTCACAGCTACTGCACGTTCCGCACCAGCCCAACGATCCATGATTACTAAATGGCAATGCGTTCACAACAATTGTGCGACGTTACAAACAACTGCCGGCTCTACAGTGCTGAGAACTGTAACGTTCAAGATTTACCGTTCCCCTGCGCCACCCTGTATATTCAGATGCATCCAGTATATTGCCGAGATACTGGATATGTGTGTCATTGTGTTAGAAAGCCCCTATTTCATATCATTAATTTATTTGATCGCAAATGTGCCAAAAAGGCAGTTGGAGATTGAAACGCGCACTTGAATATAGTTTTTGCACGAAAGAAATGTTTCAAATAGACAAATTGCTCGACAATTAAATATTTCAGAGTGTTGTGTGCGTAGGACAATTAATAGAAAGGGAGAGACCTGTAGGCTTTAGAACAGAAAGTGAAGTATAAGGCTGGAACGAGATGACCAATACATCCGAGTGATTTCCCTAAGAAATCGCCGCCTTGTTGCACCGCAAATTACTGTAGAGTTCAATTTAAAACGCCGGTCAGCCAGTAAGTGTGTCGACAATAGAACGGAGACTATTAAAAACCGGTCCGAGGGGTCATAAGCAAAGCACGGTTAAGTTTTATGCAAAAATGGAAAAGACTAAATTGGGCAAAAGCTCACGCAAACTGAAGGCTACATGATTGGAAAAATAAATAATGAACAGAGGAATGGAAATTCGAATTACGAGGAAAGGTTATTAAATAAGTCACAAACTGTTGTGGTAAAACTGCAAATAGCAGTGAACTATTTCTCTTTCTATCACTAGGTGTCAGCACAATCTAGGTTTATGATACTCAAGTGACAGTTGCCGTGCGCAAGCAGTATTAAAATAACGACCGTATTCGAAGAGCGTACTCTGGAAGAGCAGCGTGCTGTTGTGCGTGTGTTTTCCTGGGCCAGAGCACTTTCTGCAAAAGCTATCCATAGGAAAATCTCTCCTGTTTACGGTAAAAAGTGTTTACCACGTAAATCCGTGTATAACTGGGTGGAGAAATTCTCCCAAGAGTGCTCAAAAGTTGTTGACGGTCAGTGAGGTAGCCTACCGTTCAGATTGCGACAGATACAACACTTAGGCGAGTGGAAGAGATGATTCGAACTGACATGCGGGTAACAATAGATAGCATAGCAACTGTAGTAAAGTGTTCTCATGGTTTATCCTACGAATTGATGCACGATCGTTTGAATTTTCGAAAAGTTTGCCCACGGTGGGTATCTAGACAACTGACCGAGGAACATAGATGGATTCGAATGGACTTATCCTTGCAACACCTCTCTCGGTGCGCAAAAGAAGGGGAAGACGTGCTTAACTGGTTTGTTATTTTTTAGTCATGGGTGCACCACTGCCAACCCGAAACAAAGTGTGCTTTAATGTAATGGAAACATCGTTCTCCACCGTCAACAAAGAAATTCAAGATTGTGCCCTCAACTGGTAAGGTTATGCTTACCGTGTTCTCGGATTCTCAAGGAGTGCACCTTGCCTAATTTGAGAATGGAAATGAGAACGTGCTTCCTGAATCATGCTGTAGAGTTTTGTTGTTGCTTCGGGATGCAATTCGACGAAAACGTCCAGGCCTACTGATGAGAGAAATATTGCTGAATCACGATAATACCAGGCCGCATTGCCCTACTTGATCCAGGCGAGAATTGCAGAATTAGAGGTGGCAACCGGCTTACAGTTCCGACCTAGCCCCAAGCGACTATCATCTGTTTGGTCCACTCAAAAGGCATCTTGGCGTCAAACATTTCGAGGGTGATAACAATATTCAACTAGAGGTATGCACGTGGTTCAGACGGCAATCCAATCACTTTTATGCAGTAGGCATTGGAGAATTAATAAAGTGATAGGATAGGTGTATTAACGTAGATGGAAACTTTGTTTATTTTTATGATAGCTTTTTGTGACCTACTTACTGACTTTCCCTCGTATTCGGAAATAAATGTCGCACGTTTGTTCGTCAGTACCCTGGAGAAAGAATGTTTGGCGAGTGTATTTCAAAACCAGTGAAACATAGAGGCGGAAACATCATGGTATGGGGTTGCTTTTCAGGCAGAAGAATTGGAAAATTAGTTAAAATAAATGAAAGAATGTCAAAAGAGGTGTATTTGAGAATTCTAGAAAAGGATGCGGTACCAATTGGATGTGAATTATCATTTATCAGAAAGATAACGGCAAATACACTGCAAAGGTAGTTAAAGCTTATCTTCAACACAAATCCTTAATAGTGTGGCCACCACAGACTCCTGATTGCAACCCCTTTAAGCTCTTGTGGGATCACTTGGATCGTGAGGTTCGGAAATAAATTTGGACTGGCAAAGCAGCATTCTGCAATGCTCTACAGAAAGTATCGAATGCTATAGACGAATGGTTAGCGCGATTAGTTTTGAGGATGCTGCGTATCTGTCAGGCAATTACTAAAACAAAAGGAGCTACTTTTTTTATTAGAATGTACTATTTTATTAATGAAATATTTTAAATTAATGAGTAAAAGTTTGGTCCTCTAATAAATTTTTCGCAAACATTATCTGTCTACAGTTTATTCCAAAAAGAGAGAGACAACATTCTGAACAGACCCCAGCCAAAATTACAACCTATAAATTTATGAAATTAATTTTACGCGGTAAATTTAAATTTGAGGATATGTTTGTAATATTAAGTCTGTACCAAATAAAATTGTATATGAATTCTTCAGAGATAATTGTACAATTAAAACAACAGAATGGTAAATGTACTAGTTACAATGCATGAAAGTAAATAAATTTGTCTAAAAAACACATATTTCATTTACTTGATAAAAATTCAAATAGTACAATATCATTTTATAGATAACAGTATATATATGGTGAAACATAATAAGCAGTAGAGTTGAAAATAGCTTAAATTTTATAACCATAATAACGCCTGACAATTATTTAAAATTAGAACTGACGAAATTAATAACATCTAATTTTATAAATATTTGAAGATTTTTGAATTTAATCTGATGTTTGTCAGGAAATCGAGTCATCACTATCATTGTTGTCTCCAACAGAAGTTATAAATGGTTCTATAACTTCACCGATAATTCCACCAAGATCCTTCATACTTGCTTCTTTTCTGTTAACATGATTTATGCACTTCTGCCAATTTGTTGCAGTTACTTTATTAATGGCATTATGTAAATGTTGCTTAACTACGTTTAATTTGAAAGTTGTGTTGTGTGCAGCAACATTTCTTATTTGTGCTCGTGCTAACAGTGGTCTGAAGGTAAACGAAGAACAGTCGTGCTCTTTAACTTTGCAATTTCATCAATTACATATGAATTGTATTTACTTTTGACCATGTTTAGCAAATTTGGGCTGGGGGCTCAGTGCCTAGCGCGCTTGGCTATCAGTCCGAACGTTCCAGGTTTGAACCCTGGGGTGGTTTCTCAGGGATGAGGTTTCTCTGTGGTTTTCCTCACTTAATAGCGGATGCTCTACAAGCTCAAGCGTAATAATAACTCATGGCCGGCCGATGCCCCCTGTAATTGGTGAAAAGCTGTTGGGGGATGCGAAGGCATGAATTATTATTAAATTCAACAATTCTGCTCTAACCACATCTTCTTCATACTCTATCCTCTTATTTTGTAACCAATTTTGTATGTCCACTTTTCTTCCAGTGAATATGGTCTTCCAATGAGCTTCTTTGACTCTGAAGTTTTCCCTGTTTTTTTTTATATTCGCTGAATACTTGATGTACTGTCGGTTTTGAAATCCCTACAATCACAATATCTTGTATGGTATTGATGTGTTGTATATATTCACTCAATAAAGTTACCTAGTACTTGGGAAATCTGTTTTATTATATCGCCTTTTCTTGTGTTGGGTGTATCCATTACAATTTTCTTCAAAGCGTTCAAAATTCTCTGCTTTTCAGCGTTACTCAAGTGATTTGCTTTCTCTCGTTTCTTTGGAGGAGAATACGCACCTGTACTTTTAGCAGTACTAGTGCTAGGTTCCGCATCCATAATTGAAAGCAACAGCTACAGAATAATAATTTCATAGTATTTGCATATTACTTACATAATCTATTAATTTTCAAATCAAAGCACTGAGAAGAACTAATCTATATCGCAAAATAGCTAAGATAATATAATAATTATCAACAGAACTGTCGAAATGCAAACGTGATATAAACAATGGTAAGGATGTCAAAATCTTTGACAATTTACCGCATAAAGGTAATATTTTGTACGATGTGATTTCGCCTTGCTTTCAACCAATAAGAAATAACCGTCATTTGGGTCTGTTCAGAAATTTGTCTCTCTCTTTTTGCAATATTGTACAGTTTATTTTATTATAGAACGATCAACCTTATGAACAGTAATGTATATGTTCAATCATTGTATTCAGAAATGTCCATGTAATAAAATGAACAAATTATGATGTTTGCAAACATAGTAACAACCTAAACCGATGACTAAAACTAAAATTATGCTAAGAAAAACTATTTTGCGCTTTCTATAAATTTCACACCAAGTAAATATAAAACTTGGTTTTCTGTAGATTAAAATCATTTGTTCATGGAAAAAATAAGATGCAATATGCAATATGAAATATATGTACCTCCATGTCTCCAGATTTTCTTATGTAGTTACTCTAAAAAGACACCCTAATTTGCGTTCAATTGCTTGTGCATTTCTAAATGGGCTGATGGAATGTATGTTTATATCAAAAGTGCTTCCCTTATTTACGAAAAGCGGCAAATGCCGCTATTATTACATTCTATTTAGAAATACTATTTCGCTGAATGTACCTCCATAGTTATTTAATACATGAGTTTCAACAGAATTCTCTTACCCGGCCAGCGCTTTATAATTTTAGAAGATAGATCGCTGTTATTTGTCTTAAATGAGTACGCTGTTTATAGCTCCTTAAATCAAGCGTATTTTAAACAATAGCTTGCTTCACAATAAAAGGAGCAAATTAAAATAGTGTTTTGCAGCGTTTTACGGCTCGAAAAGATGTTACATAGACGCTGATTTAACAAATACGATCGTACAAATACCGTTTGAGATATTAATCTCGGCCATTTAAAAAGCAAAAACAGATATACATATGTACACCGCCGCGCATAAATATAAAAGCTTCTTGGGAAGCCTGTGTTAAGACCTAATTAAAGTGAAAACATATTTTTGGAAGAAAATATGTTGACGTAATTATATATACGAGAGCGCCCTAAAATGTTTCCGGAATCGACAAGAAAACACGGTATTTGTGTGGTTTTCTATTTTTATTTTTCGATGTAGTCTCCTCGAAGATTAATACACTTTTTCAAAACGTACTTCAGTCTCTTCAAGCCGTCGGAAAGTAAGATGTTTCAAGGTCTGCAAAATAGCCGTCTGTAGCGGCGATGACCTCGCCATGAATCAAATCTCTTTCCTCCCAGTGATTTTTTCAGCTTTGGGCTAGGTCCAGTGAATACGGATGAGAGACTAATTCGTAGCGCAACTCATTCAATTTGAACACGACGATACGGAATGAATGAGCATAGTGGAAAAGCACTTTTCTCCGCTGTAGACGAGATCGTTTCTCCTTCAATACTGTATCCAATCGGGTCAGTAAATTGCTGTAGTATTGCCCCGTGATCGTCCTTCCCTTCTGCAGATACTCGATGAGGATCACACCTTGGAAATTACAAAAAATGGTCGCCATGACCTTTCCGGCCGATAGAACAGTCTTGCTTTCTTCGGAGCCGATTCGCCCTGAAAAGTCCACTGCTTCGACTGTTCCTTGGTCACCGGTATGTAATGGTGGATCCAAGTCTGATCCACGATTACGAAAAGCATGAAGCAAACCCTTGGATTGCGTTGGATTCTGGCCAGACACTCCTCCGAAACGGTCACTCGATTTCGTTTTTGTTTCGGTATGAACAAATGCGGTACCCATCGCGCCGAAAGCTTTTTCATCGTTGGTAACGGTTTTTTGGGCGTCCGTGTGCTTGTGCGGCCACTTTCGAACTCGCACAGCCAGAAGTTGATGGTTGAAAATGATGGAGTACATCCGCCATGTAGCTCCAGCAAAATATTTCAAATATCCGTGGCCGTCTTCTCAGCCATCCAGAAATGTTTTATCACTGCAGAAAATTCGATTTTATTCATTTTTGCGAAACCGCCTGAGTTGCTGTACGAAACACATTCTTAAACAACAACTATTGACAGTGGACGTTTGAAATTTTGACAGTTGTCATAAAAAAGGTTGCCCTTGCCGACCAATAAATCCACTTTAACCTTCGTTCGCCATCTCTTCCCGATTACGGAAACATTTCAAGTTGCCCTCGTAATGACAGTGCTACCAGAAACAACCTGCTACCAAATAACAACAGCGACAAAGTGACTCATGTCTGAGTTGTTTCTCTAGAGAAAAACTTGCTATTTCTCATAATAAGTAGAGTTATTACAGATCTTCAAAGCTATTTGAAGTAATAGTGTCCCAGCTGCAATACTCGTAACAATTTGGAGTTACCGATACACTGGTGGAAGTCAAAGCCCATTAA
The DNA here is from genome assembly GCA_023509865.1 of Trypoxylus dichotomus. Classification (NCBI taxonomy): domain Eukaryota; kingdom Metazoa; phylum Arthropoda; class Insecta; order Coleoptera; family Scarabaeidae; genus Trypoxylus; species Trypoxylus dichotomus. The sequence goes on from CM042081.1 coordinate 31,217,121, forward strand.
ATATAAAAATACGACATACTACATGTATGCGTAAGTACTATTTTGACATTAAAGACTTAAAAATTGTAATCTGTCAGTAAAAAATTACGCTGTCCGTCACAATTTTTACTAACTTCTATAAGACTTGTCTTTTACCAATTTGGATGTCCTGAATCCGAAAATCGTATTAGTTTTTGCGTATCCCGTCAAAATTTAACTCTACGCCATACTACGCTCTTTGAAGAATCACTAATGCGGCTAAGTTGTTACTTAAGAACTGATAAGATATAAACAAAGTACAAAATTCTATTAATATATTTATTTAAATGCAATATTGGTCACGAACATAGTACCAGTATTTATTTTAATAATCATTAAAAAATTATAAGAGTACTTGTAAAAGCCTAAACATCAATCACCAAACATATTTTCGTTAGCTGCACTTTCTGCTATATATTCTGCTCCAACAGTAGTCGGCCATCACATAAGGATCCCTTCTTTCTTCAGTACCTAGTTTTCATAGTATTTAAGTTTTGATGAAGTCTCTCACCTTCCTCATCGCTTAGAAGACCTAAATTTTCGGGAAACCTATCAAGATGATTGTGAAGGAAATGAAGCTTTATGCTCATGTTACAACTCAGGCGGTGAAATTTTGAAAGTATTGATTTCAATAGGTCTTTTTAGCTTCGTTCATAGAGTTGATAAAACTTGGATCTATCCTTAAAGTTCTCATTTGAGGTCCATCAAACTTTAAATAAACATTACCTGACAAATATCATTTTCCCCATATGTTAGAAAACCTGATTCCATTCGTCTAAATTTATTCTTGTTCATTGCTGCAAATGAAGATATTTATTATTTAGTAACCGACAAATTCTTTCAATAGTCCTCAGGTATTTCCCACGAATATAAAATAAGTTGAAAATATGCATATCTGAATAAACTTGGTTCTCCATTTTGACTTACACATCATCACCAAGTAATTTAAACTGTCATTTGCATGGCATACTATTGAATTATTATTTTTTTAATCCTACGTCCTTGGTACCATTGTCTTATTTTTGTCCTCCACAGTTTCCTGTTCTGAGCCAATTGTTTGGTTTCAATCTATCCCATACTTCTTTTTTCTAATGTTGTATACATTTGCCCTTTCCCGGTGTTTCAGGGTTTACCTATTCTGTTTTTGTCCTCTGTTCTGGCTTCAAAAATCACCCTTGTTATTCAATCTTCTTCCATTCTGTGTATATGTCCAAGCCATCCCATTGGTCTCTCCTCTATGATTATTTCTATTGACTTGATATTTAGACTATTAGTAATTGTTGTGTTTCTGATTTTGTCTCTCCTTGTTATTCCTTCTATCCTTCTTAGGAATATCATTTCTATGACCGTGACTTTACTTTTAATTCCATTCGTGGTTGTCCATGACTCACTGCCATATATTAGTGTTGGTAGGACCACTCTTTTATGCACCTCTCTCTTTATTTGTTTTGGTATTTCTTTTTTATCTAAAAGTATATTTCTTAATGTATTGTATATGTTTACAGATTTCCCTATTCTCTCATTTATTTCTTTCTCTGTTTTCCCGTTATCTTCAATGGTTGTTCCTAAGTGATTGTAATTTTTAACTTGTTCCAAGGCTGTATCTTCTATTTTGATGGTATGTTCTTTTTTTTTCTCTTGCTATTATCATTGTGTTTGTTTTCATCGTATTTATCTCCATATTTATCTTTATTAGTTCTTCTTGATATATCTTCAAGATTTGCTGTAATGTTTTTTCTGAGTCTGCTATCAGAGGAGGTCCAGTATTTCTCAAGGAAACATAAGATTTTCAGTGGTCTAAATTGAATTATTTAATAATGTAAATTATTAAAAAAATTGAAATAACTAGAAATTCTTTAAAAGTAGATTTAAGGAATGTTAATACATATCAACACAGAATTGTACTTAAGAATTTCAGCTTTATATGATTTGAATCTACACTAAATTGAAGTTTTACTTAAGCCGCTTGTACATAATTCATCTATTTCATCGTTGAAATTTCCAAGGGTTCTTACAAAAACAATCTAAATACCTACACTTACATTTTAAAATTGACTCCTACAGATGATTTTAAAAATTATGCTAATAGGACAAAATTAGAAAAATTTTGAAATAGTATGAATAAGGTAATGCTATATAGAATCGCATAATAAAATTCTAAACAAAGATAACATGTAGAAATGAAATATGCAATAAAAAAGTCCATTTGAAATAAGGAAATTAATACTGACGTCCGGTATAACCGGAAAAGCATCATAGAGTTGGCTAAGTTCAATTTTTAAAAAAAGGTTTTCTACAATCCGTAATATTTTTAACGAATGATTTAAATCAATCACCTTGTATACAAAATGAAGCGTTTGGTCGGTTATTGGCGGTGTTTCAGCAATAACGTGTCATTACAATCTGCTCGCACTTTAACGTAAATGAACCATTTACATTAATGTCTATTGGTCTATTTTCGCATACATAATAGCATCAAGTTTAATGCATTTCGATAGCACTTCAAAGATGCTACACGCTTATATGTATCGATAATTTTCATGAACGCCTAATAGGAAAAACTCTGATTTTCAAATACCGATTTCGCCCCCTCTAAAATCGTTCTTAACATAGTCTACAGACCACTCAGATTTCATTATATTCTGAATTTATGGGTTAGATATTTTGCCCTGTTGGACAAGTGAAATTAAAATTCGTACGCATCATTCATACATACGTCAAAACACAAAAAAGAATTTATATTAGTGGGGCATTTGCAGTTTTTCGTAACCTTATGATATTGATTCCTTAACACCAGTCGCGGTCCCGAGTTTGAACCGCGAAACTGTTTCTCGGGGTAATATTGGCTATTAGAATAATGTCGAGTTTTAGGTTAACTAGGTTGACAATGAGAATCCATGTGCTCTTGAAACCCGGCGTTCCGAATAAATGATTCATTTGTGTGATGAGGAGTTTACTACGATACCTGTGAATTAACTCATGTAGTCGAACTGATCCTTTAACGGTGGGGAACGCAAAACTTAAAAAATAGTTGTTGTTTAGCTACGCACTGAGAAGTTTTTGCATAATCACAAAAAAACTACATTTGAAATCCGAGATAAAGGTTTACAAAGTGAGGAAGACATTCGGCCCATTAAAAGAAGAAGTGTTAGGGCATCCACATTGGCGAGCAAAAATGAACGTTAAAAGCGTTTTTTAGTTTACATTTCACTTTCTTAGAACTTCTTTATGTGAACTCTTAAATTCAATAAAAATAAATCTACCTGATTTATAAAATTAAAATTTGTTTGCAATTAACCGACTTTTGCTGAAAAAATATCAGTCTTGGCAGATTATTTTTTCAGGCATTTAAGTTTGTTAGTTAATTGCAAGGAAATTGTAATTTTATCATTACTAATACCAACAAGGGTTTAATACTAATATTAATACAGTAGACTCTCGATTATGTGAACGATATCAGCCAAGCACTGTTCACATTACCGAAAGTTTACATTAGCAAGCCTTATTTTATTTATAAAGAAATTGCATAAAAGAAAATACGTACGTTTATTAAAAAATAAATTTTACATTCTTTTGAAAAATAATGTCCTATTTTTGTTTCCGTAAATTTACGTTTGGTATTTTCTAATGCCATTGCCCGTAGTTTACGGAGCACTAAAATATCGGAATATAATACGTCCTTTTCTTCAGCCCAATCTAACGCTTATTTCAATCGGAGGGTCGTCATCTTCACTCACCCCATCTTCCTCTTCATGTGCATCATCCATCTCTTTATCGTCATTCCATAAACTAACATCGGTAATTGTGCAAACAATATCGGGATTTATTGCTTCTAATAACTTGAGAACGTCCGATGATGCACTTTCAATAACTTCAGCATCAGATAATAGCTGCTTTCTAACGATGGTTAGCGGTACATTGTCTTCATCGTCATAATCATCACTGGCGTAAAGCACATTTTTCCTGCACTTTCTGATTGTTTGCTGGTTAAGGCCATTCCGCGCCATATCTAAATTTAAAATTGCTTCACGTAAAGTTGCTTTAAGGTTTTAGAAATGTTTTTAGAATTTTTTGATAACGCAGACGAAAGTAGAAATTTTCAATAATACAATTTAGTAGTTTTTATTACATTTTGATCCATCGATTGGATAAATGGACCTACGTTGGGCGGCATGAACATAACAAAAATTGAGCCATCGTTGCTTCTTAATTGTTCCTCTGGACGATCACTTGGTGCGTTATCCAAGATTAACACCGCCTTTATTAGAAGATTTTGCTTTCTTAAGAAATCTTTTCACCTACAAATTGAATATGCATCATTAAATTACATTACTTGTTATTACAGTTTTATTGCCATACCTGAGGGACAAAGTGCTTGTGGAACCATTCCAGAAATATGCCTTTGGTCATCCAAACGGATTTTGAACAATTATAATCAACAGGACTCTTAAAATTTCTAAATGAACGTGGATTTTTTGCCTTTCTTATTACTGCTGGGCTTATTTTGTGTGTACCACTAACGTTAGTGCACGCTAGAAAAGTTATGCGTTGTCTTTCCGCCTTTCTACCCGGAGCAGATTTTTCATGTGATGTAACATAGGTTTTCGTAGGTAATACTTTCCAATAAAGGCAGGTTTCATCTGCATTGTATATTTGCTCCTCGTTTAAACGAAGCTCTTCGATTTTGTTCATTAACTTTCCCTTAAACTGTTGCACTAGTAGTGATGGTACCGATAATTTTGCATCAGATATCAACAGCAGTCGAATTCCATACCTTCTTTTAAATCTTTTTAGCCAGCCATCACTGGCTACCAAATTTGCGGTCTCTTTTAGGTTTCCATTCAATAATTTTGCTCTCTCTTTAATTAATTCACCGCTAATTGGAACATGATTATCTCTTTGTTTTAAAAACCATTTATAGAGACAATTTTCCATTCTAAGTACTTGGGCATTTTTTAAAGTCCCGCGATTTCCCGGGCCTCCGTATGTATCTGACATACGTTGTAAAATTTGTGACTTGAATCGCTTAATTTTACAGTTTATGGCTTTAGATACTCCATATTATTTTGCTAATTGAGTCACCCCCCACCTTTTTTAATCTCGTCGATGATTTTCACTTTGTCACTTAATTTTAAAAATGGTCTTTTATTGGACGTGGATGCCGTGTCTGTTCTGGTGTGATTTTAGTTGCACACTACTTTATTTCACGAGAGGCAAGAGAGCCAACGCTTACAGGAATCCCATACATAAATCGGGGAACAACCGGTGCCGGCGCTTAAAACGTTTACGTAAACATTTTTTTTGTTCGATTCGCTTATGCACGTAAATCGGGAAATAACCGGTACCCTAAACTGTTTACATTACCGAACTGTTCGTGATACAAGCTTGTTTACATTACCGGGCGTTCCATTTGATCCTATAGTAACAATTTTCTGTTTGCATGACTACTACGTTTCCACTACCGGGTATTTACATGAATGAGCGTGTACTGTATATATATATATATGTATATATATATATACAATATACATACATATATATATATATGGATATATATATATATATATGGATATATATATTAATACTAGTTTAGACAGGTACTTACTTACTTCTGAATTTCATATAGCGCGGTCTCCATGTAATGCAATACGAATTAATCGTGTTATAGGAGAGTTGACTGTATTCATTGGCGCAATCGATGTCTATCCTTGATCTTCACACTATAAACTTTAGAACAATTGCGAGTTGATTCAAATGCGCCCAAATCAGCCATCAGTGAATCTCCTAACTTGAAGTAATTTTCACTATCGACAGTATTTTTACAAAAACTAAAAGGTGAAGATTCGATTTTTCCGCAAATCACACCAAACTATGGTGCAATCAACTTCTTATTGTTCGATGTCGGTAAACTAATGCCGCATAGTGGGGTCTAATTCTCCAAAAGCGGAAAAAAATCAATATTTAAAGTACGTGTAGTCTTATCTAACTACGGTTGGTCTCATTTGATTCAGGATAAAGAAATGCATTAAAATGATACTAAATTAAAAAAGATGAATTAATTTAATATACGATTTATTAATAACAATATACTCAAAATGCGGGTATATTCCACAAATTCATAGTTTACCATAAAGCAATATTATTTTAGAAACTAATATGATAAAGTATGAGATATTTTTACATTGTAATACATATAATAACAGTTATACCTACTAATAAACTAATTTGGCCAAACACTTACCGGGACAACATTAATTCAAGGGCTTCTTCACTGATGGGAAGGTGTTTCTTCTTAGCCTCAGATCTCAGGTGTGTAGTGTAGCGATCTGATAACTAGGGCATCTTATGAATTACATCATCGTTTATGGCTGTACAGGAACATTTCCTTGCGAAATGAGGTACATAGTGTAATACATTGTAATGTAATGTAATGCAATATTGTGCAATGTTGTATGTTTCCTGTTTTTGAAATTTTGATTGGCTTATGTTTTGTTTTTGGAATTTCGATAAAATAAAATATTTCATAGGGAAAGTAAGAGATATGCTAACTCTTGACGTGATATTGTTGACAATGAATTCTCATAATAACTAGAGTTGTTGTTTGGGTTATTTCCAGCGTTGGAAATAGCCCAAGCAACAACTCTAGATATGCTAAGTAACAACATTTTAAACAATGGTGATTTACAAAACTGTGGTGGTGTTAAGCCACTATGATAAGTTAAGAATAATGTGCTTAGTGTTTTGTATGAGATAAACGAGTTTTGCTTATTTAAATAATAAATATACTTCAAAAACTAAATTTAGATATAACCCTAATGCAAGTTGTTCGTAAATGATACGAGAAGTTCAATAAATCTATAAAAACTGTACCATTAAATAAACAATAAGAAAGCTGATATCAACACGCCTATATGCCGCAATACTCTTAAGCTGAAACTATGTTTTTCAAATGGATTATAGTTCACCATGACTACACTGGAAGTTTCAAGATCAAATTTCGATTAGATTTTTCTTCTTTTATCTCTTTTTCTTTTTATTTCTTTTTCCTCTTACTCTTATTTCATTTCTATATATCTCATCATGACACGGTCCAATTCCGGAAGTAGCTCGTTTATTATTTCCACAAGAAGTTTGAGAAATTCTAATGAAAGGTTGTCGGACATCCTGTATAGTTAATTATATTATTCGCAATTAGAAACATCGTAACACCAATGGAAGATATTTTTCTTTTGAAATAAGCTCAATGACGTTATAACATTGAAATTACATGCTCAGATTCGGAATTTTCGCTCAAATCCCAGTTAAATGGCGATAATTTCTAAATAGGCAAATATAGGCAGCTAATACTTTAAGGTTGTTTGCACTAACGCATTCTGATTTTGACTTAATCGCACCGCAGGTTAGAGCTTTTTTCTAATCAAATTATATGTAGTATTTATAGCGCCAATTGGTTTATTTATTTGTCATAGGTTTTTGGCTTGTGTCTGGATATTTATACCTAATTAATATTCACTATTTTAAAACTAGAAATCGGTCTATTTCTTAAGAAAAGACGATTTTGCCGGCAGCAATTATTTCTGCCGTTGCCCCACTGTGTGTAGGATCAATAGTTTACATTTAACAAAAAATGAGTAGGTATCGTTTAATAACTACTCTTCGTTCTCTTGCGACTGTTCCAGAAACAAATACAAGCTATTAGGTACAACGATGCGGGACTTTTGGACCACCTTGTAGATAATCCTTTTGATTGAAAGAAGAAGGTAAACAAGAAAACGAAACAGCAGATCACGTGTTGGTGTTTTTTTAAAAAGTTCATTTTTTTTTATTTTCTCCAGTAAGTCTTTAATATTAAACTTTTAAATAAGAAAGGGTTTATTTAATCTTAGGATTAAGGTCAGAAAGAAAATTACATACTTCAGAATATTTTTCAACACGTTTCCATACTTTCCGTCTCAGGGTACCGGGTTCGAACCCCGGGCCTGTTTCTTAGGGTTGAGGTTTTCTATGGTTTTCCTCAGTCCTTCGCTAATGCTGAGAACAAATATCTGATTGTGGTGCGTCTTAAGATAGACGCAATAATAACTCATGACCAGCCAAAGCCCCATGTAATTGGCGAAATTTATTAAGAGATACGAAAGCATGCATTGTTATCATTATTATTTTGCTATTATTCGATAGATGGTTATATTATTAGGTTATAAGCGATAATGTAAGTGTTGGGTATACTACAAAATAAATGTACGTACAAGAATATCCTGCGTTAAATGGCATCTCTATTATACGTATTATAAAGAAAGGAACATTAAAAGAAGCGCGTGCTACAAATAAACGTTAATTTTAGGAAAATTATAATAACATCACGTCGTAATTATAACGCGTCTTATTTTATTGAGATTAAGATCGCGCAGTATCGAGTAAAAGCTTCTATTTAGATACGGCGAGTAGGAATAACTAGATGTGCCATTTTTATTGCTATACCATAAGCTATGAAAATAAATTTTCCTCCATTGACGCAAAGTAGCCAACATATGTTTATAATAAGCGTATCTGACCATTTCGGAATTCACCTTGTGCGATTCTACAGGCGTCTCAGATATTATCTCCACTATTTTAAAAGCTTTAAAATACATTCGCAATGGCATCGTATATGCAAAATACGAGAAAATTATTATTCGTTATGATGAATATATACATTGTCGTAATAAATGTAACCTTACCCGACAAAATTACGAAAATGATGAAAATCTATCCTCTTCGACATTTCAGACAATGACACGGATTTTATTACGGTTATTAGAAAACATCAAAGAAAATCCCTACTGTGTATGACGTTTGGTGCAGCTGCAAATGTAGAATTAAGAGAAATTACACATGGTTTTGGTTTCGAACCTAGTACGACGGGCAATAATATCAGCACATATACTACCGTCCATAGAAGTTTGGCCAAGTAAGAAAAATTTAAAAAAATAAAAAATAAAGGGAAATTAATACTATAAAAGTAAATGTATTTATAGTATATTAAATCTAACGAAAAGTTTGATTTTTTCCTATTCGTTGTTAACAAAATTCTTAAACATTCTTTTCGTCAAAAAAAAACACCTTTTGTGTTGATTACCGCTCGAACAACTCTCGGCATGCTTTCGATTAATTTTTTGAAATTTTCGCCTGGGATGTCGTTCCATTCTTATTTAAGGATATTCCAAAGGTGCAAGTGGGACCGACACTTCGAACTTTTCTATCAAGTTCATCCCACAGTAATTTAATAGGGTTGAGATCTGGAGTCTGTGGTGACCACGTCATAACTTGTACAACATCCGTTTGATTTTGTTTGCTCATTCAGATACTGTTTACATATGCTGGCTATGTGTTTCAAATCGTTATCTTGAGTCTCCAATATTTTGTGGTACTGCTCTTTCTGCTTTATTCCTTCGATTCGATATAAGGTTTCCGTTACTGAGTAAAAAACGCAAACCTAAACTATAACTGAACCGCCACCGTGATTTATTGTGGGTACAATGCATTCGGGAATTATGCTTTCATCAGCAGAACGTCTAACAAACACTCTCCTGCTTTGACCAAACACTTTAAACATTGATTCATCAGTCCATAAAACACGTTGCCACTGTTCTACAATCCAATCTTGATGTTCACGGGCCTTATGTAGCCTTTTCAGTCGGTTACCCCAGCGTAGCAATGGTTTACGAGCTGCCACGCGACCGTGTAAATTTCCTTCGGCCAGCCGGCGTTTGGAAATCGGGCACTGACGTCCGCGATTGAATTCGCTTGCTATTTCTGGTACTGTTTTTCTACGATTTCACCTACTTGATAGTTGTACCTGTACGATACTCCAAAATTCCTGGCCACATCTGAAAGCGATCCTACAGACCATTCCTCAACATAGGATATTCAACTTCATGTCTTCCGATAAAACGTGATTGGTTTTATTTTTTTTACTGTGGAAATTTAGAACACAACCATCTTCTTTGAGTTTGTTAAAAATATTTAGAATTGCTTTCGCGCAGGGTATAGGCCTGTCAGGATAATTAATTTGAAAACATGTCTCTAACTGTTCTTAAACTATTATTCTTTTGGTACCACAATATAATTGTCCCCTTTTCATCTTTGTTGTATTTACTCATTATTTAAATTAGTTATCTACTTTTCAATAAAATATGTTTAATTTAAAATTCATGTATGAATAAAAATCAGAAATAATTGTCATTTTCTCTTCAAGACAATCTAATTTAGTCATTAAGCTATAGCTAAATAACTGGTGTATAACTGGTTGCCTGCCCTGCCTCTGGATTGACAATTATCTTTTTAAAGTTGCACATAGAAAGAATGTATCTGTAATGATAAAAAACCCTGTATCAAATATCTGTTCCATTTAGTATGCTGGAAGAAGGATAGAAACAGTCACTATAACCAACTGGTGTTAAAATAAATAGTTTTATTTTTTGAGAGGATTTAGTTCAACTTATTCCAAAGGTAATAAAAAAATCAAGTAATGGTACAAACAAATTGTCTTTATTGCATCAAAACATACAATGTGTAACAAATAAAATACATTATATTGAAGCTTTCTTGTTTAGTAGCAGCCGATCATATTCTGTATTGGCTTTTGCAGAGCATTGGTTTAAACCTGCGCATGTTGGTAACATTGCCATTAGAAACTATATGCTGATTTTTAGTTTCATACGATCGACTTTTTGTACGAAACAGTATAGAAGTGCATGAACTCGTGCACCTAAAGCAGAACCTCTGCAATAAGTCTCCCTAAATGCAAATTTATAATTTTAAACATTTACAAACCATCACATACTGATTGAGATGGATTCTTGAATACCCTCAAAGATATTCTATTAAATTAAAAACGCAATGCAAGTAGCTACACCATAGTTCTGTGTGAAGATTTCAATTTAAATCTTACGAAGAAGAATGACAAGAAAGAGCGTTTCAAGATTTGTAAATATTATTTAGTTCACGACAAACTGTCTACAAGGGTTTGCGATACTGGAATTATTCTTATTAGCAGCATATTTATGAAAACAAACGTAAATGTTGAAAATGTAATAAACAAAACTTCCTCGTTGAATCATTACGTATAAAAAACACCATTTGAGCTTCAAGTGGAGCAATCAAAGCCCAAAAAACTTTCAAGAAAAGTTTCATCAAACAATGAAATCATTCCAATACGAGAACTATTACAGCAAGTTGATTGGGAGTGTTTGCTATTACACCAATAGCTAACAAGTTCACCCACTTATTAATATCTACGCCGATTCAAATTTAGGGTACTATGTGTACAGAAAGAACAAAGTTTAAACAGTTAAATAAAAAAAACGTATTGGTTAAACGATGAGAGCCAAAATAAACATATCGTACGCCCACTGTATGAGGCTATGATTAATAAAAGAATTACAAAGCTATTGCAATTACCCTAATTCAATCATACTTCAAAAAAAAAGATTATAACACAAACTATATTTTACAATCTCAAAAACAAAATTAAGGATAGTTGCGAGTTAGTGGATAGGATATTTTGGCGAAAAGATTGTGACACTGATAAAACATCTGATCATCATAAGTAAATCGCTAATGAAATTGTGAATACCTTCAATTCTTATTCAACAGATGTCTTTTGTTTTGCATACAAGAACATAGAAGGCGCTTCTAATCAAATGTCGGTAGTAAAAATTAACCTCCATCTTTAGTTGACCTAAATCCAAAATTCCAGTACGATACGTGTAGTGTTGTAGCTACAACGAACTGTTAAAGTTGACAAGTTAGTTGAAAAATGGAATTAAACCCAGAACATTTTCGCGCAATATTTTTTATAATTTTCTAAAACAATTATCTCAATAAGAATGTCTCGCCGAATTGCTTTCTGTTTTCGGCAATGATACACCACATCAGTCAACAATTTCTCGTTGGTATGAAGAATTCAAATGTGACCGCGCGACAGCAGTCATTTAAAGAAAAGTGGATGCCATGCACTAGATCATCAGCAAAGATGGACATGTGACATATCGGAAGATTGGGGCATCGTTGGAGATTTGAAAGACCTCAATTCAAAAAATTATGCATGAAGAATTATGTGTAAAAGTTCCTCGTTGGATACAGCATCTGTTCAAAACATTCCAGACCATTCTTAAAAATGTGTACAACATCATCAGTGCTGATAAATCTTAGACTTACTCATACGAACCAGTCGTCTGTTTGAGTGTTCCGAAGTGAAGAATGACTCCAAAGGTATGGTCTCCACATTTGCCTCGAAACCAAGTCATGTAGCAACAATTCCTCTGCAAGATCAAAAAACTGTTACTGCCGATTGCAATCCAACCATTTGTTTACTACAAGTCACTATTCGTCTTCCACCAAGACAATACAACTTCGTACACAGCACGCAAGACAATTGAATTTTTTAACACAACAAAAGTCGAATTGTTAGACCATCTTCTATTTCATATTTTTCGTACAGCCCTAACGATTTCTTTATCTTTTTATCTTTCCGAAAATCAAGAACGGACTGCGTGGTCATTCCAGAGTTGAAGTGCATGCCAAAGTGGAATACCTCAAAAACAGTAAAGTCTTTAAAAGCTATCTACAGTTTTATTCCAATTCTACAAACTTAAAAGACATCCCCCGTAGATAAGTGTGGGTAATCATAACACTCAGGGTAGTGGAAACACGGGGTGCGCTTTTCGGAACGATAGGTCTGTGGTGCTATTTAACATTGACACTTTAGCGATCTTCGATGAAAGACGCATTATCAATTAGACCAAATCGATTACCAACGAAACTAATAAAAAGTTGCACAAATATTCTCTGTCCTCCATCGAAATTACGGTTAATCTTTACTTCGAAACTGGTATATGTATATCTCGACAGCTACTGGTGATCAAACAAACATTGACATTTATAACCCCGTTGCATTAATATCTTTTATATCAACCCGCAACAGTTCTCTAATATCACTATTATCAATTTATCGGTTTCGTATACAGTGTCCTCCGGTTTCTTTTAAATTTATGTATACCTCCGAATTTCAACTCATCATTAATTACTTCAATGGAAAATATGTTCAAACTGACTAAGTCTGCCCAGTCCGTTATCTGAATTTAAATTAGATTTTTTCAAAATGTTTATTATTTTGATAACGAATATTACGCATCACGATTCACTTACAACTGTGCACTAAAAGTGCTCTTCGTAAATGAACTACGTATTGTAATCTATGCGCACCAGTCTGGACAACGAAATGAACTGGGAACTCTAGCAATAATTCACATAGGAGAATAAAAAGTTTTACGCATTTATTAAACAGTAAATAAATACTAAAAATCTTTGCCTCAAAATTTTCGAAATTATTTGAATTGGAATGCTCGAATTCATAATTATTTATTGTTTGGGTGAAATTCTACACATGGACGAGGTATTAATCAACAATTGGTCTCTGCATTAGCAGCTTTATCAAAGGCGAGTATCTTAGATTATCGTGAAAGTTATTTTCGTCGAACCACCGGCAAAATTCGTGAGGTCATTGTGCATAAATTCCTTCGTTTTTTTTTACAGTTTTTTTAATCTCCCCATAAAATCGGCCTACGCAAAATTTCACCTAATTTCCTCCCACTCCTGAACGTGTTGGTCGTCGACGTTTACGCACAAGAAACGACGAAACAATCTGCCTCCTTAAACTCGTAAACGAAACCTGCTCTTTTTTCTTTCCAATTCTCCGACAGTCGTGAAATAATAAACGCCACAAGGACGAGCGTTGTTCGAATTTCGAGCGGGCCAAAGGCGAAATAAATTACGCCAGATTTATCGTTCGAAAATCGCGTGCAAATCGTAGGAAACGAAATCGATTGAATCGATTTGTTTGGCGTCTGCTATAAGATCCGGCTGAACCGCATTGTTTATCGTAAAAAAGAGTTTGATGGTGGCAGGTTTTTATTGCGCGAAATCAGAAACAATGGTCGATATTGTTGGCTGTTCATAATTATCTTTCCTTCCGTCTTAATCGTAATCATAATTTTTGATTCTTTGCTTGTTTTCTTAAAAATTGAGACGGTAATAGAGCGTCCTTAGTATGTCAGAATATGTTTAGATAAACGCTATAAAGAAGATTCTAGCGCGGAAACAATGAAACATTCACCTTCTGTAATGATTTGTTCATGTATTCCAGCAAAAGATCCAATAATTTGTTAATCCAACAACGAAATCACTTACAGGACTATATTTATATAATTATTCTGATAACATTGTACGAATTATGCAACAACTAAATAAGCATGCCCATCCGACTGAAAGTAAAACTGCTCTCCTAACATAACACCCATGTGCATAATGCTATCAAAATTACTTAAAAGTACAAATAAACAAAATCAAAAATTAACATATACATTTTTTTAAAAAGACATGTATATAAATGTTTCCCTTCTACATAAAATATAAATTCATTGTAATGTATAAAATCATTCCAAAAAAGAAAAGTTGCCGAGAAGATTATTAAAGTTACTGGTTATAACACATGGGCTGAAAAGTCCCGGCCCTAACACATAGATGACGCTAGTTTTATTGCAGTCACCTTTCTCTCAGTTAGTACTAACCTTCAAAAGACAGCTGATAAAATTTCATGATATTCTATTCATTAGTTTGTGAGTTATTGTGCTAAGAGTCACGCTACTTTTGTTATTTTCAAAACAATGGATCAAAAACAATTTCGTGTTTTAATTTTACACTGTTTCTTGATGGGAAAAAATACCGTTCAAGCGAAGCAATCGCTTGAAAAGTGTTATGGGGACTCCGCTCCATCAGAAACAACAATAAAACGTTGGTTTGCTGAGTTCAAACGTGGTCGTAGAGACATCAATGATCCAGAACGCAGTGAACGTCCAAATGAGGCGGTAACACCAGAAAACATAAAAAAAATCCACAAAATCGTTTTGAATGATCGAAAAGTGAAGTTGCGTGTGTTAGCTGAGATATCAAAAGAACGTATTGGCTTTTTATTGCATGAGCATTTGACTATGAGAAAGCTCTGTTCAAAGGGGGTGCCGCGTTTGCTCACTGTTGACCAAAAACAAGACGTGTTGATGATTCTGAGCAGTGTTTGGCCGTGTTTGAACGTAACAAACCGGAATTTTTGCGTCGATATGTGACAATGGATGAAACATGGATCCATCATTTCACTCCGGAATCAAAACGATCGTCATCTGAGTGGACAGCAACTGGTGAACCTCGTCCAAAGCGCCCGAAAGCACAACAATCGGCTGGAAAGGTTATGGCCTCGGTATTTTGGGATGTGCGTGGTGTAATATTCATCGACTATCTTGAGAAAGGAAATACCATCAACAGTGAATATTATATAGCGTTATTGGAGCGTTTGAAGGCCGAAATTGCAAAGAAACGACCGCATATGGCAAAGAAAAAAATATTGTTTCATCAAGACAACGTACCGTATTACAAGTCAATCAAAACAATGGCAAAACTACATGAATTGAACTTCGAATTGCTCCCACATCCACCGTATTCGCCAGGTTTGGCTCCCACCGACTACTGGCTGTTCGCAGACCTCAAAGAAATGCTCGCCAGTAAGAAATTTCGCACGAATAAAGAGTTTGTAGCTGAAACTGAGGCCTATTTTGAGGCAAAAGATAAATCGTTCTACAAAAGTGGTATTGAAATGTTAGAGCGGCGCTGGAATGATTGCGTTGCTCTTGATGAAGATTACGTTGATGAATAAAGCTAATTTTGAACCAAAAAAACCGTGTTTTCTTTGTGAGGCCCGGACTTTTCAGCCCATGTGTTATATGACACAGGTGATTTAAATAATATTATACATTTATATTACATTCTTCCTCTCGGAAATCCAAAAATTTTGTTAGAACGTGTGTTAAAATCTGTATATGCCAACAAATTAGGATATCAACCATGCTATGCGATAATTTCAACAAAAAGCTTGCACTATATTGATTCTTTCTGTCAAATCTCTAAGTTATATAAAGATAACAAACCAATATAATCAGTGGCTTTGTCTAAATAGGCTCTGGAAGTTTTGAAACACAAATATTTAAAAAAACTTTTCTGAATCCGTTCAATGTTGGTAAGTATAATATGGAAATCATACTATAAAAGCATTTTCTAAACGACTCCTAATTGGTAAAAAGTACAGTCCCTGTCCATTTTATTAGGGCCACCTTATAAATTTAAACTTTCATGTTTCCAACGCGCCAATTTACAAATACAAATATAAAATTCATGAATATGGCTAACAATACCTATCTAAATACGTTCCATAAGAAATTGAGAAAGTGCCACTTAATAACCTCTTGTCTATTATTATCCCCCTCATGAATCATTCTGTACTATATAGAAGATGGGTAGAAACAAGATTGAAAGACGTAGTATTTCGTAGAATATTATTTGGATCGGTTACTATTGTAGAAAGAATCTGTTTATGTAACAACGTTTTATCCGTGCTTACATGTTAGCGTTGCGCTTTTGCTTGTATGCGCTTTATATTTTTTGGTTATGGATAAAGAAACACATACCAAATGAGAAAAAACTGCATATTGGGGCATTGTTGTGTACAGCAGTATACTCTCAACGCACAATTGCAAAGAAAGCAGAAGTATTTCGACAAACAGTGCAGCGAATCGCCGTTTTAATGAAAGAAAAAATACCCGAAGCGAGCACGTTATGAATGGGCAAAACGTCATCAACATTACACAATTGAAGATTTACAAAAGCTAAGACAAAATAATTTAAATGAATATGTAAATCAACGACTTTTTTGTATTTGAACAATATCTTTTCGTTAAATGTCGTATTCACCGATTAGTCAAAACTAGAAGCCATGACCGAAAGAGCTCAATTTGTTAGACAACGTCCATCTGAACGGTTTGGTGAAGCTAGTGTCCACTGTGTTTTTACCAAGGCACCACGAATCAATACCAATATAAGAATGCGTTGGAGGATGTCTTGACGCCATATATCAATGATTCAGATCCGAATGAAGGCATTTACGCATTCATGCACGATAAGTCACCATGCCACATGACCAAATCAATTCAAAGTTTTTTGGAAATCCACTCTCTCCCAGTATTACCTTGCCCGGGAAATTCTCCCGACCTCAATGCAATTAAGAACGTGTGGAGTGTTCTAAAATTACGCGTGTATTCGAGAAGAAACACTACAAGAGAGTAATTAGTAAGAAATATTGAAGATCGGGTGGCAAAATGACGCTGCAATTAGACATACCATTAACGTTTGCATAGACAGTATGGCAAAAAGAATAAGCGCAATTATAAAAGCCAAAGGAGGCATTACAAACTATTAGTTATATAGATGTGGCGATGTCTACAAACAGTTCTTCGCTATTCAGCAAGTGGCCCTATTAAATTGAACACGGACTGTATTAAGTTTTATTGTAGCAATACTTTGAGAGTTAAGGGCAACAATTACAAATACGCATACATACTTTGAAAGCAGAAAGACATGTTGTATTTATGTGTTTAGCAAATGACAGAAGCGGTCAAACAGAATACCAAGATTGTTTACTGTAGATGTTCTGGTAATAATTTGATCTTCAATTACAATAGTAGTAAATGGGTAGCAATAGACTTTCGCGGCCGGAGTCCGAGTTTGTACTGGTTGTACGTATTTCCGGGCTTGTTGGTCGTGGTCTTGAGCAGGTGCATGTCAACGTTTCAGTAAACACTGCGGCTGGCGTTTTATCAGGACGAAGTTGACGGTTTGCTAGTCGTCTGAGTAATTACTTACCGTCAAGTTCGTCCTGAAGATGCCAGCCGCAGTGTTTGGCGAAACGTCAATATATAGCGGAAATTGAAAGATTTTCTTTGCGGAACAATAAACAACATCCAAAGAGTCACGACACAGGTTCTAAACAGTTTAACGTAACAAGCCTTTCAAAAATTGTTACCAGGAATGGAAAGCTCGCCGGGGACGCTGTGTGATTTCTAAAAGAGCATACTTTGATGAAGACAATATTAAATTGTAGATACTTTCAATTCAGCACTTTAAAACCAAATTGTTTTAAGTGTTGGGGTTTAATATGGTTTCCAGTTTTATCGCGTACTGAGTCTACATGATTTTGTAATGCCGAACGGGATGGTAATTTCCGTTTGGAATTGTATATAACCCAGAATTGATTATATTGTTCCTTTTAATCTCTGGAACTTGGCAACAAACATTTCTAGTGTCTAGGGAATATTCCTGAGGCCTGAGAAAACGTTCTAACAATATATAATGCTGCCTCTTTTAGGAACAAATAGCTATAATTTATATAATCTATTTGATTTCGTTTTTGTACAAAAAGAAATTGTTTCAGTGCGAAGGGAGAACGAAGAGCTCATGAACTCACTCAACAGGGAACACCATAACACCCCCAATGGATCGTCCTCGCCATCGTCAGGAACTTCCTCGTCGTCTCTGCCCGAATAACTCAACAAATCCTAGCTTAGAATGGTGAATTTGATTAAACTTCGTCGGAGGACGAGGAATTTTAGTTCGACGATGACAACGTTGACGCTATTGTACAGCTATTGTCATCCGAATGACCTTTTCTGCTTCAAACTCAAACGATTTATCGGTAGAGAAGTTTGAAAGTATTGTGACAGTGGTGAAGTTTTCGATTTTTCGAATCTATATAGGTACTATATCTTTTCGTAACGATGAAAGCATCTGTATGATGAACATTTTTGCGTTATAAAACGTGTATACGTAATATGATTCAACCCGCTGAAACCACAAACACAGAAAAAGAAAGTATTGGTAATTACATACTATCGTTTCGAATATATATACGTCATTATTTTTAGTATTATAAAGTACAGGTTTCATTTTCTTAAACTTCCTGTAAAGAGATTTGAACAGAAAGCCCAGATTCGATGCAACAGCTACGGATACATTATTGATTTTTAAAATCCTAACATAAAACAACAATGAAAACTAACCTATTTAAGTGAAGCTACAAAGTCATCTAAGTTAAATTAGTTGTTTAATCCATTAATTTGGAAAAAAAATGTTAATTTCATCGAAATTTTGAGATATCAAAGGTTTTAAATTAGAATGTAACATATCGCAGCTTTTACTTAATTTTTGGGCTGATTCAAATAGGTGCTTCTAGGTTCTTTTCATATAATCATAATGGAGGAAGATTAAACCCAATTTAGTTCAAACGAAGCAATTAAAATGTAAAAATAAAGTAAGTTTTAGGACGACAATAAAAACGAATCTTGTCATTAGTTTTAGGAGACCTTTTTCAAGTAAAACAACACAAATAAACTCTTTTTTTTAGAGAGTATTTGTCTACCTGAATGGTTATAAAAAAATCCTTGCTGCTGGAAAGGTGTAATTGTTTGTTTCTCAATTTTATGGCAAGCCTATATCGATGGTGCCCAACCCAATATGGCTTTATTATGTTCAAATATTATTTGCGCTATAAAATATAATATCCCGATTAATGGTCACAGCTGCTCAGATATTTCTTTATCCTATTATGTCGGGATATGAGTCACATGGGAAAAAGAAATACACTACCGTCCAAAAGGAAGTAGCAACAGCTTTTACAAAAAGTCAGAGATACAGTAAAATTTTATTGTGATTATTAATGAATTTATACAAAAGAAGTGACTGTCGTCAAATAAAGGTAAATAAATTCAAATATAATAATATCTATGCATTATTTAGCTCGAAAGTTTATTTTCATCGATATAGCCTCCTTTAGCTGTGATAACCGCTGTATAAATTTTAGGCATTCTTCGAAGCAATTTTTTGAGAATGTCCGCGTCAATTACTTGCCATGCGTTCTATAAATAATCCCATTGGTGTTGAGTGTTCTAAAGTTGTCTCTATGTAGCCCTTCGATTAAGCTTATCCCATAATAGCTCTATGGGGGAGGTCATTGTCTTGCTGGAACACATACGGTTCACCAACAAGACGGCTTCCTCACGGAATAGTATGCTTTTGGAAAATATCAAAATATTCTTCTTTCCGCATTGTACCTTTAATTTTCACTAAAGCACCAGTAGTTGTTCCAGCTAAACCACCCCAAACCATAACACTACCACTTCCGTGTTTGACGGGTGTCACTAAGCAGACCTTACTAACTCTTCCCCCTGGTCATCGACGAACAAAAACTCTCCATTTCGTACCAAATAACTGCTAAATTTGGACTCGTAGGTCCATGAGACTGCGTTGCAATCATCCAGTAACCAGTTTTCATACTCTCGTAGTCATGTTAATCGTTTATCTTTATGCACACGTTTTAAAAACGTTTTGTCCAGCCGCCAATATTTGCCTCTTGGCAATGGTAAGAGGAGCATTTGTTCGTCATTGTGCTTTAACGTGCATTGCGATATCCGGTGCAGTTAGACATCGACCTCGTTTCGAGGTCTTATTATAAATGTATCTTGAACTCCAGAAGTCACCCGTGGACGCCCACTTCGTCTTCTATTAAGAAGAACGTAATTACTGCAGGTATCCTACCCCATCCCGGTCAAACAATAGTCGTATCCTTGGAAAGGAGCAATAAAATGTATTCGGGTGAAATTTGTACCTAAATGTTTGGACTTTACGGATTATGTGTAACGATTTTATATTTGCATACAATCATTTATAATAGGGATTAACGATTTCACATTGTGCTTATCAGTTGCATTATTTTAAAGAAATTTCACCTTGCTTCCAAACTTATGAACGGCAGTGCACGCACAACTATAATTTTCACGAGAAATGGGAGAAAACAAATGTAATTCAAACTTTCTTGGTGTCCCAAAGTTAAATTGGAACTTACAGCTCCTGTTCGCTATACTGGTGTGTTTAATCATTTACACCACGGAGACCGTGTGAACAAATCGCTATTTAGATCGCTTTTTAAATCACTAAATTTGAAATAGCAACTTTAACTGCCTTGATATGGTATGGTTGCAGGTATGTCCCGGTTATCTAAGCATCTAAATCTATTAAAAATGTTTTGCTTTCGAAAAGGAGAATCACATTTATTTAATTATGCAACAATATTGTTTGGAACAACTGTTTGAAACTGTAAAACTAATCTAATGGTTTTTAAATGAAGAGAAAATTTCAACATCTCTTGTAGAGTTCGCCAGATTCTTTTACGATGGAAAATTTTAACAATTTTGACTACTTCCGTGTCTGTCACCGTGATGTATGAGATAATTTATTCATTATCAGAATAATTTGCAGGTTTCTGCAACTGCCAAAAATAATAATAGAAACAAATATTTCATTTATAAAATGAAAGAAAGCATAATTCTACATTTTTAAAGTCCTCTATATACTATTTCCTTTTGTTTTCTAAACATTCAACGTAACCTAGTGATTGAGATCTGGTTCGATACGTTAAATAAATGAAAAGAAAAATACCTTGGTTGCAAAACAAGTGCAATCCATGTATAGTCATTGAACGTATACAGCTAACAAATTTTGTGGAAAGTCTTTCAGGTGTGTCTCGATACAGTACAACAAACTTACGAATACCCTGCTTACGTGCCCTGGTACACGCATCAATTAAATTTAATTATGTTGAATGCTGCCTCCACCAATACTAATGTCCATATATTATTTGCAAATTTACAAGGAATTTGTTTTCAAACAATTCTCAAAGAATCGGACTAAATTATTAAAAAGCGGTTGCTTCGCTTAGCTGCAACAAGATGGAATGTTAATTCTAAAATTGTCGGCGCTGTGTTTGAACATACAGAAGAAATTATAGAAACAATGCGAAGAATTTTGAATGAAAGTAAAACTATAAGCGACTGTCAGATTATATTACGCTTCTCACTAATAAGAGTATAGATGTATTTTACAAGATAATGGCTCAAAAAAACCACTGTTTTCAAGGAAACGTCAAACGCTGTCCAAAATTAAATTTTACAAACAATGTTCGGTGGGCGTCAAGAAGAAATCTCTAGAAGCCGATTATAACTAACACATGACGATACTACGTCAGTATCAAGTAAATATCAAATGGCCGCGGTATTTAGGTATATGGTTAAAGCCTGTTCAACGATTTTGGAATTTTTTAGAGCTATCAGATCATGTCGCAAAAACGTTATCTATAATCATTCTTGCAGAACTAGAAACACATATTTAAAGATAACAAAAGAAAACTGATTGCCCAGACATATGATGGGGCACCTATCATGAGCGGATCGTGTAATGGGTACAGATACTTAGTAAACAAACTTACAAATACGTTACTTACGTGCACTGCCAAACGTCTCAGTAAAATTTAGGTATGAATGCTGTCTCTGCCAACACCAATGTCTATATGTTCTTTACAGATTGACAAGGAATTTGTACCTTTCTCTCGAACAGTTCTCAAAGAATTGCAATATTGGACGAAATAGTTAAAAAGCTAAGATTGACTCGGCCCCAACAACATGGGATTTTAATTCTAAAATTGTCGGCACTGTGGTTGTACACACGAAAGAAATTATTCAAACAACGTGAAGAACTTTGAGTGAAGGTAAAACTGTAAACATCACTACTACCAATGAAGCTTCAGATTATATTACGCTTCTTACTAATAAGAATTTTATTTTCTGGCTAAATCTATTTTATCGGACAGCCAAGCCGCTCTTAGTGTGGTACAAGCTTGACTCCGAAGTGGTATTGGGGTGCCAAAGAAGGCTGCAACAACTGGGTACCAAGCCACTCGGGGATCAAAGGAAACGAAATACCTAACTTGCTAGCAAAAGATGCCAGTGGACGACCATTTTCAGGTCCTGAACCGACGTCTGGGAGTACCTATGGTAGTAATAAGACCTATACTAAATGCGAGCTCCCCGCCAATCACCGGTCCTACTGGAACGGTGTAGACGGTTTAAGACACTGTAAATCTCTCGGGATTTATCCAGGTGAGGCAAGACTGTGTAAGGCAGTCCTAATGAGCAGGACCAACCTGAGATCACTCACAGCGATCTTAACTGGACACTGCGCACTGAACAAACACATGCATCGCATGGGTCTAGTAAACTCTCCTTCATGTAGAAAGTGCGGGAGAGCAGAGGAAACTCCTGAGCACCTTCTTGCCGACTACCCTGCAGTCTGGAAGGAAAGACAGGTGCACCTTGGGGATGCTCAGCTTGACGGATCCAACTTAGAAAAATTACCGCGCGAGCGGATTGTGGACTAAGTTGCTGAAGTACAACCCGGTCGAGTTAACTAAAACCACATGGCTGCACAATAGGCGAGATACTGGCCAAGTTGCTCTTCGGGGTTAAAGCCCCGCCCATGGTTATACAAAAAAAAATCTATTTTACAAGGTGACGCCTCAAGTAGATTGCCAAGAAATTTATATTATCATTTAAAGCTCAGTTGGCTCAAATCAGAAATAATATCACGAACATTCAAGATACCAGTGATAGTGGACCATCAACTACAAAACGACATAAGACAAATATACCCGAGAAGCAAAGGAAATTTGTGATATTATTATTTGTCAGGCCAAAAACAACTTTAGCTTTCCTGGACACTTAACTGCAACTTCTCTGTTTTATGCTGATAAATTTAATCAATACAGCCTCCATTTTCCTGAAAATATCTTTCAGGAAACAATTAAGTCTTACCCGTACTTTAATGAACGCTAATCCCGTACTGAAGTAAGCGTAATTGATGAAACGGAAGATTTTAAATCAATCTTGGGCTTATTTCCACTTTGCGACATTATTTGACAAAACAGTGAACTAAGTGGAACTTTTAGTGAAACTTTAAAACTTTAAAAAATCCTAATCACAATTCCGATGCTTTCAGTTGAAACAGAATGGTGTTTTTCTATTTAGAAAAAATAAAAACTTTCTTAAGAAACAGCATAGCACAAGAAAGACTTTCTGCATTAGCGATGCCTTCTCAAGAAAAGGATTTTACCAAAGAGTTGTAGATAAATTTGCCACTACCAGAGATGACTGCATGGATTTTATGTTTTAAGCACTTATCACCTTTCAAATAAAAAAGTTTTGTTTACCGAACACATGAGAAAGTGTCCAATTTCATCAGCATTGATGATAATTCAAAATTCTTTTGACAATTTATCTATTATTAAATCAATGTTCGTTATAGAAAAGTTCCAATAGCATCGAAAAAAATCATATACTTCAATTTTTTGCATAACAGTTGATGTCTAAGTGACTACTTTGATGTTTTCCAACATACTACTTACAAACCATACTCAATATCCTTCTATACTTTTATTTTTCGAGAGATGACCCAATATATTCTCCTCTAATAAATTTAAAATAAAAGTGCTTAAACTTTATTTTATTTAATACGTAAATCTAAGAATTAGGTTACGCCCATCAACAAATCTCGACTCAATATCAATAATCATTTTGAATTTCCGATGCGTGCCCTAATTCCAATTTACTAACGATGAGCAGAGAAACAATCTGCACCTTATTCCGTTTGTTACATCAATATTTACGTCCAAAACCGTCTTCCGCAATAGAGTTCATTTCCGCACGGTATTCCAGGTATTTTACCGGTCAGGCAAATTTACGACTCGTCCTAGTTTTGTTTCGACTCTGCGGCTTGTTGATCGTAATATTGAGGCGTGTTTTTTTAATACTCGTGCGTAGATACGAACTCGGAGCGTAGAGATGAACAGAATAAATAAAACATACAAATATGTGTAAATAATTTACCATACACTTGAGGATTATGTATATACTCTGAGTAAAAGTTAAGGAATAAATTAAATGTATGGGTAAATACCGCAAATCAAATATGAACCGTACTTTGGTTTTAAAATATTTATTGGTAGAGTAAAAAATTGAATACAACTTATTTTTCTGTATAATCTCCTCTTTTATTCGCACATTATTCCTGCCGCATCGGAAGTTTTTTAATTCCGTCATCAAAGAATGAATGTGGTCGCGTCTGTAACTAATTGCACAAGAACATTTCCACACCTTCGTGGTTGTGAAAGTGAAGACCTCCCAGTACTTCTTTGAGTGGCCCAAACATGTGACAGTCACACGGTGACAGATTGGGATTGCAGGGCGAATGCTCCAGTGATTCCCAATGAATTTTGCCCAACTTATTTTGGGCCAACGCGGTTGTGTGTGACCAATCATTCTCATGGAGCAGAATCGCACTTCGAATAGGCATGTTCCGCTTTTTTCGTCGAACTGCTTGATGAAGTTTCACTTCATCAGCATTAACTGTACGCCATTCGCGGAGAAAATCAATGAGCAGTATGGCTCTAGAATCGCAAAGAACCGTTACAAGAATTTCTCCAGTAGAAAGACGGGTCTTGGCTTTCCGTGGTACTGCTTCTCCGGGTTTTTGCCACTTCATGCTTGTCTGCTTAGACTCCCGTGTGTAATGGTACTCGCGTCTCATCACAGGTGACAATGTGCCTCAACAAATCATCCTTCTCTGTTCAATATCGTCTTTCACACACGGCATGGCGATTTTCCTTCTGGTCTTCCGTTAAGAGTCGAGGAACCCACCTTGCCGACACTTTTCGGTAATCCAAGTCATCTGCAATTATTGATTGAGCACTCCCATATGATATTCCATGGCAACAATTTCCCATATTGTAAGGCTGCGGTCACCTTCAATCTGCTCACGGATCGCACGAATATTCACCTCACTGGTGCTCGTCCTCGGTCGGCGTGCATGGCTCTCGTTTTCCACTGACTCTCGGTCATCAGAAAATTTTCTGTTCCAGTCGTACACTTGGGTCCTTGAAACCGTTTTATCAGCGAATTGTGCAGTTTGTCGACGTAAAATTTCGCAAAGTTTTAAGCCCTCCCACGCCAAAAATTTAATAATAATACGTTGCTGAACATGTGGACCTCTTGCTTAGACATGATGCTACTAACAGCCCATCTGCTCTGGCGAACGAAACCGGTTTCCTCCTCTTCACCTTACATCTCCCCCTCCCCCAACACATATCAAAACGTCATGCCACTCACTTCACTTAGAGAATGTTAAAAAGAAGAATCCGGTTGATATTTTACTCGTCCTCGTATTATATCTTTCAAAATTATTATTTATATCTCACCTATTCAGATCCTCGATAAAACGCAATGTGAAATTATTGTTCACTTGCGATTCTCAATAACATAGTTAAAGTTTTTGAATAATGCATTTATAATTGCGTATACAATAATGTAATACATCTGCAAACATCTGTAATGCATCCGTTGCTTGGTGTCTTCTTTATAACAATCAAAGCATTGCAATTGAGAGTGTACCGCCGTCTTGGAGAATTATTCTTTTAAATAGAACGGTGTATTTGTAGCCTTACTCTGACCGAAATTTTCACTTGCAAGTCACTAGATGTACATAATTTCCAATCTGCACATCTTTGTTTCACATTACCTGGTTCCTTTTTGTGCCCTCCATAAAAGGAAATCGAACAGTGTCAGGATATTCGACTACAGCTCTTCGACCAACCCACCAATTAGGAAATAGCATAATTTAGGCACTCACTAAACGACCTTGCATAATAAAATTTGAGAAAATATTAGTCAAGTCATTTATACTTCAAAATTTGAACTCCTTACTGATAAACCTAAGAAACTTCCAAATTTGAACACTGAGATGCCGAGAACATAATTTACGAGCTTGCCTGAGATGGATTCTGGCAATGGGACTGATCAGATTGTTAGAGAAGTTAGTGTCATTAAATAAAACATCTGAAACATAGTAACAAGGTAAACTTTTCATCATATATCACACGTAAATCTTTAATAGAAGGTTGACGAGCAATACTAATGTTGTTATTGCAATACAGATCGTCGATTCTATGCACCCTTTTTGTAAAAGACATAAAGAAACATTTATCTACATTTAATTTTGCAGACACCGGGTAGGAATCTTGTCCAGATTACGCTATAGAAAGTCAACATCATTGAAGGAGTCAATAGTGTGTATCCTCAACATAGGCTAGTAAAGGGCAGTTAGTGGACTTTAGAAAATCATCGATATAGACATTTATATATATATATATATATATACTAAAGAGTAGCGGACCAAGATTCGATCCTTGAAGTACTCCAGAGCTGGAGTAAAAAGTTCGAGATTTAAATCCATTAAAATAAACATAATTAATTCTGTTTCCCAGATGTGATCGAATTAATATTAGGAAATTTCTGCTGTCACCGAAAAAACTCAGGTTCTTCAACAACTTATGATGATCTATCGGGTCAAAAGTACGGAAAAAAACGGTATAAATAACATCGTGTTGACCACTCCTATCCACGGTCTCAGATATTGTTTGGAAAATCTGCGCCAAGTTAGTTACAGTAGATCAATTTGACACAAAATCATGATTCAAAAACCTTTGCAAAAGAGGAAATTACGGCTAATTATACTAATATTGGAACTATCGCCCTTTTTAAGGATTGGCGAGATTCTGGCTACTTTCCATGAATCAGAAAACGTGCACGTGCGTAAAGCTAGATTAAAAAACATACACAGCGGTGTAGCAAATATAATAGCACAATCCTCCTCAGGAAAGCAAGGAATATTATCAGCACCAGCTGAAAATTTCTTCTTTAAACTTTTAATGCACTGCATTACTTCATCTAGCGAAACAGATTGCAAACAAAATGGTGGCAAGTTAGAGTCTATATCTGTGGAATCAGAGCGCAAAGACTCAGGTAGAAAAACACCAGAGAACAATATAGCAAAAGCATCAACTATCGATGTTGAATTACTATATCCGTTAGAAGCATCATAAATTTTTCCAGGAATTCTGGCGGCGTTCTGCTTAGAATGAGCACATTGACAAAAGGGACATGGATCTTTTATAAGGCTAAGTTCGCTATTACGAACGTGTGAATTATAGGCTAAACTAATGTTCGCCTTAACTGATCTGCGTAGCCCTTGAAACTCCATTTTATAATAATTATCATGTGTCGTTTTCTATTTTCTGTAATAATAAGCCTTCAGTTTTAGACTTTTTTTTAATTACAAGAGAGAACCAGGGAGGATAGTGTGCCTTGTAATTTGAGCGAAACAAATGAACAGATCGATTCAAGATAAAATATAGTTTGTTGTAAAAATCCTGTACAGCCAGGTTAACATTTTGGTGACTCTCAAGAAATAACCAATTAGTTGTAGTTTATGAAAATTTTATCGAAGGTTATTATTGGAAGGAAACGGAAATACTCTAGAAGAATTAGCATTAGATACGCCAATATCTAGAGCGGGATGGTGACTTCGACTTCAAAGGCAAACTTAGATAAAATTAAATCGAAAACTCTATTATTTGAATTTAATTATGGTGGCAATCGCCAACATTACATGTGCTACTTGATCATTTAAACAGTATTCTGTGAAAGGCATTTTTTATCATTTTGAAATACATCTGTACATAAACTCTTTTATACCTAACATTTATAAAAGGTAACTGCGGAATTTTACTAATGTTACAGGTTACATCCTGTGTAATACGTGACAACGCGAATTTGAGTTTCATTACGGTAACACAGGGGTGAGGGTATATTTTAAGAACGGACCCGTCTACATAATCCTAATTAATTTCCTCTGACGTATTAAAAATGCAAAACCGAACGAGTAGCCACGTTCACATTTTATATCATTCCATTTACTCTCTGTCAGTTAAAGCGGTCCAAAATTTACGAGTTTAATTACCTGCTTTTTATAAATGCAGGTGAAAATTAATTTCACGAGATCGGAGAAAGCTCCGAAAAGGAACGGGGTTTTTTATTTTTGACGTAACACCGCTTTTAACAATTCGTTTAATAGAGCGCACAAACTGGCGTATACCATAGGAGTACCATAAATATATTGCAGATTCCAGTGTACATACGTACAGCTATGTGTACGAAAATAACAGCGGTCTTAAGTTGGCTGAAATATCAATTTATACGTTAAATAAAAAGAAATTCAAGTTTATGGAACTCTTTATTCCGTAACTACAATAATAAATAAATAAATTTCTTAATAGCAAAGAGAAAATAAAACTGTTTATATTGTATGAGATAGAAAATAATGGAGCATTAAAGTAGCAGTCATTCCAAACTACTATCCAGATTCATTTTTACTTAAATAATTGGACTAAGAAAGTTAATAATTTGTTGCTTCACCTTTACTCTTTATTACCTCCTGACACCTGTGGGGCAGCAAGTTTATTGGTAGCCTACATGACTCTACTGAAATTTTTTGCCATTCAACTTGGCATATTTTTCACAGATCGTCAATATTTTACGACTTAGCAGCAGATACAACTCCACCTATAAATTCCCAATTGGGTTTAAGTCCGGTGATTGCGACAGCCAACCCAAAACGTGAACATTATTATCTCTAAACCTTATATTCCGTTTACGAGAAATATACGGATCGTTGTCCTGCATATACTACCATCCTAATGGCATTCCTTCCTATGCATGTGGCAGAAGCACAGTTTGCAATATGTTTACCTAGACATCAACATCCATTATGCCTTCTATCTTATGTAAATGGCCTACGCCATACCATGAAAAACACCCCCACAGGATGATCATTGGAATGCTGTCTATGGTGGTCTTCGTACGTGCTGTTGGTATGCTCAAGAATTAAATAAAACTATTTTAGTTTCGTCTAACCGCACTACATTACGCCACTTTTTTTCGTCCCATTACGCGTATTCATGGGCAAACGACAATCTACTCTGTACTTGCCTGGTATTTAATAATACCTTTCCACACCTTTTTGCACATAACTTTGCTTGAATCAGTTTTCACCTAATAGTAGAAGCGCTTATAAAAACTCATTTTTAATTGTAGAACTTATGAAGAGTGTTAAAAAAATCTCGATTTGCTATACATTCTCGAAGATGTAATGTTTAATAAAGAATATTATTAATTATGCAATCAACGATTACTCAAAAAATAGTATACATATCACAAATAAATAATTCATTAATAATATTCATTACTGCTCAATCACCTAAATCTAAATCATTCTGATAGTGTACAGTCCCTATCCAATTTATTAGGGCCACTTGCTAAAATAGCGATTTTGTTAAATATATAATGAAAAACGTATTGTATAAGCATAAATTTATTCAGAACCGTTTATAGATATCGTCACAATTATATAACTAATATTTTGTAATGCCTCCTTTGGCTTTTATAATTGCTCTTATTCTTTTTATCATACTGTGTGTAACTTTTAAACCATTTTCAAAAAAAATCGTGATTCCTTTCACCCCCATTCTTTGTTTTCAATTCAAATAAAATCAACGTTTCACTAATGAAATTCATTTCACCACCAGCATGTCACATAATCCACTATTATCTTGCTCCATCCTTTCCCCATGCTTCTTTTTCTTCTAAACTTTAGCGGCATTTTGGCACAGTGTAACTTTTGTGCATATGGCTTTCATCGAGATACTACACTTCTATTTTCACCAAGGCTATCATTATGACATATAAACCGTAAGTACCGCGCTCTCCATGTCATTATATCCTGCCACTCCATTAAATATTTTCTATTTGATTCAAATTTTTTATGCCTATAATCCATATCAATAAAGCTTTTACGGAGTTTGAATATGTTTGAACCTGTATAAGCCTGTCGGACCGAGAATATATGGTGCCTACCTCGTAGTTAAGACATCATCCTTCAAAGATTTCGGTCTAGTTATTATGGAATACTATATAAAAATGTTAGTTTAATAAAATTGAGGTTACGAAATTCGTTACCTTGAATCTACGACTACAGTATTTGGTAGTTAAAAAAACAGTTTCAATATTTAAAATGATAAAATTAAAGATAAGTCGCAAAAGTAAGTGTAGATATCAAAATTGCATGCTAAAACCGACCAAAACATAGAACGACTCTGAACGAGACTGTACCCGGCTGTCAAACATACAAAGTAAGGACCAGCGGAAGAGCAGGACAAGGTATTGGTAAATTAGTTCGCATATTTTCCGCTCATCAACTTTACTTGATCCGAATATAGTACGAAACTTTTAAAAGAAATAGGATTAGTAATACTTTATAAGCTTTCATCTTAGAAAGTTTAAAATTTGATGTTTTCTTTTCTAATGTAATCAAAGAATCAGTGAGAACGTATTCCAGCTTACAAATACATATATAGAAGTAACTTTTTAAACGGAAAAGGTTCAGTGTAATCTGATCAATACCAAAAGCATTTTCTACAATATCTAGCAGCATCGGCGAGATTTGTTAGTTTTAAGTGGGATTAAGGGTTACTTAAGCTCGTTACTACAGTTATCCTACTTCCGCTCTGGAAATTTTTGTGAAATATGACAAGTAACTTGAAAAAGGTCTCCACATCCGAAAGAAAAGGAATTTCATTCATTCGATTTAACAAACGACTTTTGTAATTAATAAATATCAGCCTTATTCATAATCAGAAAGTTAGTAGAGTATTAGAGCGTTATTACTAAGATCCAACTAATCACTAAGATCCTACTAACACGGTGTTAAATATTCATAAACGTATATTTAGTGGACACTAGTTAATATGATGCGAACAGGAAAAACGACGTGGCAATGGATGTTATCATGTGATAATAATATAATGATATTAACGGTAATTTATGCTTTTGTATCCTCGAGCAGCTTTCAACGAAGGTAGATTGCATCAGCATGAGATTCATAAATGAAACCTACGACAAAAGATTCAGCACAATTTAGACCTAGAGTGTTGTAACGCATAGCGAAGAACACCTGGGAACATTTGCTATTTATGTATAATATAATATTTACACTAACTTACATCTTTAGCTCTATGTTTCTTTGCAATTTTCGGTGCAGGCTGTATCACATCCAATTGTGAGTCCGAAATATTAATATAAAACTAAACGTTTTTGTTTTAATTCACCTTTTAGTATGTACTGCATTGCTATCCAAACTAGAAGTATGCTCGACAAATTCTTGTAAGATCAGATTCCTTATTACTCAATCAATATCTGAAGATTCATACACTGCTGGGCTTCGACCAGACAACATTTTGTATACATTGTACCTCGTATCACGTTCTTATAAATGTGCCCTAATTTGATCTTTATTTAATACAATAATCTTTTTTTTTGTTTTGAATTATCCAGATTCTAAAGAATCTCTAATGCATTGTATTAGTGTACCCTTGTCTAAATCATCCCAGTTTTGGGAGCGCGTTTGTTCGTCTAAAAATGGTTTATAATTTAATACTTCCATGAGTTTTAGTAATTTATTGTCACTTGCATCAACTATTTTTTTCAAGAATTGCAACTACAATCTCCGCATCTAATTCTGTGAGCTTTTTATTTTGTAGGTTAGTTAATAGGGTCCTAGTAGCTGCTAAATGCATCTACGAATACGAATTTTCTTAGTAGAATCTTAGTAGCCACTAAGTCTGACTATGAATGAGTCTGTATGTTTCTATGTTTCGGCGTTGCTCCCAAATTCAAAGTATAGATATGAACGTAGAGTAAATCACGTACGTGGGACTTTTTTGCAGAAAGATATAACTAGGTGTAATCTTTCCAAAGAATATTATATTACACATTAATAGGACAATATTGGATACTAGTACTATCGTATTTGAAACTAAATTGTTACACTATCACTATCAACCTTATTCATAGTCAAAAAGTTAGCAGCGTGTTACAACGCTATTAGTTAGTGACGACTAACATTCTACTAAGACGCCACTATTTTATCATATTCATAAACGTATACTTAGTAGCTACTAATTAATAGGATGTTAACAGCGAATACGTAACGTACGGAAATGCTTGAATTCAAACAGATTAGATTAGAATTATTTTTGGCGCTCTTTTTTATATGAAGGAACATATCATACATAATAAAATGGAAATTTCTTTCGACAACAGTAATTTATAACACAAAAATGTTCTAATTAAAAAAATAATGTTATACGTCCCAATGAAGGCAGGTTCCATCACAATGAGAATAAAATTTAAAACACAAGATTCAGCACAACTTGCGCCTGGAGTCTAGCGAAGAACATCTGAGAACTTTTCTATGTATATATATATTCTTGTATATATATATATATATATATGCCATTTAAGATTTTCACTTGACATATATCCTAAAATTCATGCATTCTTGCAATTTTCCATCCAGACTGTATCACATCCAATTGTGATTTGGTTCGCAATATGAATATAAAAGTAAGTGTAATTTTCTGATTCACCTTGGCACCACTGCCTTGTTGCTGAAGCTAGGAGTATCCTCTACAAATTCTAGTAGGATCAGATCTCTTATTAAGCGAGGGTTCACATACTGCTGGGCCTTTACTACTACTTTCATTGAAATGTCTTCCATTTTCATTCGCTGGCATTGTTCTCTTGCACATTTATGTTAAACAGATATCTCGTACATGCCTGTATCATGTTCTTGTAAATGTGCTCCCATGCTCTTTTTA
The DNA here is from genome assembly GCA_023509865.1 of Trypoxylus dichotomus. Taxonomy (NCBI): domain Eukaryota; kingdom Metazoa; phylum Arthropoda; class Insecta; order Coleoptera; family Scarabaeidae; genus Trypoxylus; species Trypoxylus dichotomus. Next base: position 31,250,548 of record CM042081.1, read on the forward strand.
TTTTTTCTGTAATACAATAATCCTACCTTGTCTCCAATTATCTGGATTTCTTATCTGATGTATTCTATTAACTTGCGCTTTTCCTTTCTCTTTTATTTTCAATTTTGAGAGTGCGGTTTTTTCGTGTAACAATGGTTTATAACTTAATGCTTCCACGTGTTGTTTTGTAATTTACCACTACTTACATTAACTATACTCATATTGCTCGCTATAAAGTAACTTTCTAAGTGGCATGTTTTTTAAGAATCACGGTTGCAATCTCAGCATTCAAATCTTGTGCACTTTTTATTTTTGGGGTTACAACGCTAATAAGATTTTAGCAGCCAACTAACGTTAATAGGGTGTTAGTAGCTACTCTATGAATACAAATTTTCTTAGTGGCATCTTAGTGGCCACTAAATTTGACTATGAATAAGGCTATATAACTATAGATGCAACAGAAGAAGAGTGCCATGCAATGTTCGATTTGAAATATCATTAACTTGTCTTACAATTAGAAAGTCGTCTGCTAACTTGAAAACTTCATTTAGTTCTCATTTATTATCAGTAATTGACTTAGTTAGAAGTGCTTAATTTTCGATCAATCCATTGCCATTTTTCTAACAATAATATATAAATATCGAATTTAGTAGATGTAAAGGTTGTAAAAATTTAAAATGATGAATTAATTAAATTACAAAGAAAAAAAATTAGAAAAAAAGAATACTGATTGTTGATCGTTGTTAAAAATATTCACGTCATTATTACTACTAAATATATTCAAATAATCGTACTTGCATATATTACATAGTCATGTAAAAACTTGTAAAATACAAATGTCATAAAAATGGCAACTATGTTCGTGTTATTGTTTATTATATACGTATAAAAAAAATCTTTTAAATAAAAATGAATATGCTGCAAAAAAAAAAGAAAGAAGGTGACGTAATTAAACTAGTATTGCATTTTATGTATTTGTGTAAGTGAATTTTTTAGATGTGATAATTGTGATACCTTGAACCATCCATTTCGCACAACGTGTCCCCCGCCGTTTTCAAAAAAAAATAAAGGAACACATGAAATATCTAGATATTTTACGTTACGTTTAACGTTGCTTAAATATCAAATAAGTATATCGTATGCGAAAGTCGAGAATTACAACTTCTAATGTACCTTCTCTTTTTCTCGCACGGTATATTAAAATCACCTATATATTGTGTTGTTCCAGCATTAAACAAAAAATCTAAAACAGCAGATACGTGCGAAAACAGTAATCTACGTTATATGTCTGTTCTAGATTACCCTCGATGAAAAAAAAAACATTAATGAAATCTTAAAAAAATAACCACCGATTACTCGCCATCAACCCCAGCCATGGAAAAAAAAATATAAAATAAACAATCGAATATCGGTTTCCTTATCGTTCTAGCATAAATCGCAAAAAAAGAAAAAAACAAACCATCGTTAGAAAAACAAACAGACAATCAAAACAAAAGAAGAATCAAACAAGCTAACCAGCTCTGTAATACATATTGTAATTAATAATTCCGAAATGATGTAATTAGTTATTAAAGCAAATAAATCAACGTATCCATGAAAGAAAAAGGGGCGCTGAACGCAGAAAATCCCTTGAACAAAATAAAAAGAGACAAAAGGCTATCGCTTTTAATTTATGACATAATCTATTAGATGTTTCCCATTTTTCTTCGTTCAATCCTGCCGTCTTATTTCTCTGCTTGTTCGTTTTTGTAATGTAGGGACAAAGAGTAAAGAGAATACGATCGATCGTCTTTTGTTGTTTTTCTTCCTGCAATTCTGGCGCCCCCTTTGAAATACTTGATAAAAGAAAATCAATTAAATAAAATTGTAATATAATTATATATAAATATAAATAATATATATATATATTATATGTTTATAATTGTTACATTATCTCTGTAATACTGAATTAAAATATTAAAAAAGTACTTTCTGTGTCTTTTTTTTCTGGAAAACACTTACTTAACAAGCAAACACAAGCAACTATTGCCCTTCTGACTTTGATAAAAATTTGCAAAGAAGTAGTATATCGAAAAATGTATGATAATAATAAAAAGTGTTCAAATAAATTTTACCTTTAGTAGTTCATTCCCATAAATACTGTCGTAATTTATACTGCGGAGTATTTGTCCAGAGTTGACAGGTATTTGTTAAAATTGTATTATAATTTAAAATTGATTTAAAATGGTTTTTACTATACAACATAAATCATTTATGGTTGAATCTTATTTTCGAAACAGACGTAAGGTTGACGGACAATGGCAGTATTCCCTTGAAGATTGTTTAGAATAATTTAGACCTGAGTTTCCAACTTTGATTACGATAGTTTTCAGCACACACTCAAATAGAGTATTATCACAACGAGTGGGTGTATTAATTGGTACCTGCAATTTTCAAAAAGGACTTATTTCCATACCGCATGACCTGTTATTACAAAATCAAAGAAACCAACTATCCTAGAAAAACAACTTTTAATCAATGATCTTAGATAATTTTGACCTTCTTGACAAAACTTTTGTTTCTAACGAATCATGGTTTTATCTGAATGGGTATGTTAACAAAGTATGAAGATATGGACTGCTGAGACACCACATGATTTTTATTTTGAAACTTCACTTTATCCGCATTGGTCTATGGTGTGAGGTTAGTCGACTGAGAATTATTAGCCCTATTTCTTTAACCGTACGTTAGCAAGAGAAAAGTATCGATAAGACGGAGTTAGAGCACACACAGCAGGTGAAACATTGAATATGCTACAGAATTTTTTTCAAAATATGTTGATAAGCTTAAACACCGAATATGAAGTTCCACCCAGATCTTGCGATGTTACCCCTGTAATTTCTTTTTATGGCCTTCCTTAAAGAACTCTTATTTATAACATACAAATACCCGATCTTGCAAACATCCAAATCAGAATTGCTGAAGGAATTAACGAAGTTGACGATATGACCCTACAAAATGTTTTTCCTCTTAGAAGATGTGAGAAATGTCTCGAACGAGGCCGTGGAGGCCACTTTCAACAATTTCTATAAAATCATACTTATTTGTTGCAAATAAAAATATGTTATTCAGTTAAAAGTTTTCGTTGTATGATTTTGACATTTATCATGTCATTCAAATAGCTTATACCAAACAGAATTCATATTAAGAATTTCAGTAAACCTAAAACATAAGTAATTTCAATGACCACTTTGAGGTAAAATTTACTTCAACGCATGTAATACTTGCCACTAATTTTGGAGGACGTTAACATGGTGATGTAATAACAATACCATAAACAAAATAAGTACATCATACGAAGTTATGTATTGAACTTCGTATGATGAAAACAGTAAAAATATAAAAACAGTGAAGTAAATAAAATCGAAAGCCTTAACTCGCTCACCGTATAAAATGATTGAGCCTTAAGGTAGCCTGATAACTAGTCTCAAGGAGGGCAAGTTTCAGTGCCTTGCGGAGAACAACGTGCAGGAGTAAAGCATGCTTAGAAAATGTCGCATTAGGTACGTTTCGGAAACCTCCTATTTCGAATAAACTAGAAAACATAACAGCGAGTATGCCGGATTTAGAATACGAAGGCGATAGAATGAAATGTGTAAAGTGCGACAACTATATGACGTATACCAGCGGGTGGAAGTGTGAACGCCACCTAACAAGTATAAAATACAGTTCTGCAATCCGTGGCAAACGGTACAACGAACAATTAATATTTGATATATACGTTTGTTTTATTCTATGTAATGTACCGTTGTGTACTAGACCGACAAGCATTTGTCTCTTTCTGGAGCAAGTATTCGGATTACACATTTGTCAATCCAAGTCGAACATCGTTAAGAAACTTTATGCCATCTGTTCGTCACTATATTGAAAGGAGAATTAAAGCGGAATTGAAAGATAAAAAATTGCAGTTATGTATGAACGAAACAACTGATCGGCAAAAACAATCTATGGTGAATATGAAGGTATGTACAATGGAAGAGTTTGGACCGCCATCCCCTATCTTACTTACCTCCAAAAAAGTTGCAAAATGTACTAGCGATGAAATTTTAAGAGTGGTGATCGGGGCATTGAACAAATTTCAAGTTTCAACAACCCAACTTTTAATGTTTGTGTGTGACGGTACCAGTAACATGCTTTCTTTAGGCTGATCTCTTAAAGAAGAGAGTGGCAATCTGTTACATGTAACATGTAAAATCCATGCTTTAAATCTTGTGGCGCAATTGATCCCTAAATGTTATCCACGAGTAAATGATTTAATAGCTCACACGAAGGCAGTACTTGTAGAGTCCTCAAAACGTACAAAAAGATTTCACGAACTGTATTCCAAAGTGCGTGAACAAGCACAGCCGATTACTACGCGTTCAGGAACATGGTTAAAATGCAGCGTTTTACTACTGCGAACATTTCAATAATGTAAAGAAGGTAGTTTTGCCATTCGATCCGAGACACACCGAAGCTATCAAGAAAAGCCAAAAAATATTTCACGATAGTCAGGTAAAATGTGATTTAGATAGTAAGCAAGTATTCGCAAGAACTACTATAGACTATCAGAGGGAATTGAAAAATTACAAAATGATTCGATGTCGTTTGTGGATTCTGTTCAAATTGGAGATGATGTTCACTTACACCTATGTACGGCGGAAAGCGAAAAAGATGAAAGTGCAATAAGAAAATTTAAAAGTGTTATTGACAATGATTCAGATTTTCTCATACTTACAAATTTGTGAAGGTGCGTCGAAAGATCCATTAAGTCAAGGATTACTTTAAATTTGCAAATATGACATCACTCGATGTGAAGCGGTCGTTTTCATCATTAAAAAATACTTATTCCGCACGCCGTACGCATTTGACTGACATAAGTGTGGATACAAGTTTAATGATTCTAATATTTAATAGGTGCCACCCAATCTGTGATTTCGTGAAAACTTCTTAAAACAGTAAGTCTTTCAATTCGTTATATAATATAACTTTTATCATTATTTCATGCATAAACATTCCTGCGTCCGCATCGCCTATGCTCACTCATAAAGGTCACGATCATAAATGATGCGAGTACATAAACGTTACTGATACGGTCGCTCGGCTCCTTCACGTTGTTCCCCGTATTGCACTGTAACTTGTCCTACATTGCCGAGACTACTAATAACTCAATTTTAAAACGCGAAATAGATCCAGAGTGCTTAATAGTTGTTGGTAATTTATTATAAAATATTACAGCTATGCATCTGGGACTCGCTATACATAAGTGAAAACAATGCTTGAGTAGGGAAAAGTTGTTGCAATTTCTTATCTACATACCGTCAAAACCGTGGCCATTTTTTAATGAATAATTGGGTAAAGATTTTAAGTGTATTTCACGCAAAGAACACCATTTTAGATACGGAGTAATTATGTCCAAATGTTCAATATTCATTTAAACAAAGGCACAACTCTATCTAACATCATTGCAAAGTTGCAGGGGATATTAGTTGTAACAGCTAACGTTTCATGAAAATAGAATCTTTCCTTGATACACATTTTGCAACTAAGAATGTTCCAATTTGAGGTTACCTTTTAAAGTTCTAACAAAACACGCACAATATCTAAAATACAACAACACTTTCAGATACTAGAGCAATTGCTGTTTGATAATGAAAGGCATCTTGTAAGTGACTTCCTGCTGCTGGAGAATAGGCTTCCACTTTCTTACTACAATTTTCAACAACATTCTAGCATAACAAAATAGAAATAGGTAAAAGAACTATTATTTACGCTTCTAATCCAAGTGTGTGCCTTGTTTGTTTCATGTAAGTCGTCAAGAAAGGCCTTAGAATACGCAAAACCAGTTTTGGTGAAATTGCTAAGGTCTTAACTGGTTGGTAGTCTGTCGAAAAAGCGTTCCAAATTATCCAGATCCATGTTAAGAAACAATTGTAACTGCTATGAACACGTCTTAAGCACATATAAGAGCAATATTTCTGTTTTACAATTACATGCTCTTCCAATACTGAGATTTTTTCATTTTTTACTTTAGATACCTTCTCTCAGAACCACTAAAAGAATCGAATTCAATGAAAGGTAAATCCGTTGCCGAATTTCTTAACAAAATTAACTATTCCATTTTCTTCGATGCTTTGATGATTTTAACACACTGTATAGAATTGACACGGTCGTGAAGAGGCTAATCCCTCAAAGAATTTAAACACCACTATATTAAAAATAATTGTAGTACAAGGGCGACCAGAAATGTTTCCGGAATCGGTAAGAGATGGCTAACGAAGGTGGAAGTGGATGATTCATTGGTCGATAAGGGCAACCTTTTTATGGCAACTGTCAAAATTTCAGATGTCTACTCTCAATAATTGTTGTTTAAGAGTGTGTGTTATGTAGCAAGTTAGGCAGTTTCGCAAAAACGGATACAATCGAATTTTGTGCAGTGATAAAACACTCCTGGATAGCTAGGAAAACAGCCACGGAAATTCGAAATATTTTGCTAGAGGTTCATGTATCCATCATTTTCGACCATCAGCTTCTGGGTGAGGGAGTCTAAACGTGGCCGCACAAGCACAAGTGACGAACCACGCAGTGGACGCCCAAAAACTGCTACCAACGATGAAATGGTCGACAAGATTCATGATGTGGTGTTAGCTGATCGCCGATTGAAGCTGAAAGAGATAGTAGAGGCAACAGGCATCTCAGAAGAACGCGTTGGCCATATCCTACACGAAATTTTGCGTATAAAAAAGCATTCGGCGCGATGGGTACCGCGTTTCCTCGCGCCGGAGCAAAAACGAAATTGGGTGACCGTTTCAGAGGAGTGTCTGGCCAGGATCTAACGCAATCGAAGGGATTTCTTCATGCGTTTCGCAACCGTGGATGAGACTTGGATCCACCACTACATACCGGAGACCAAGAAACAGTCGAAGCAGTGGACTTTTCCACGCAAATCACCTCCGAAGATAGCAAAGACCGTTCCATCGGCCGGAAAGATCACGGCGACCATTTTTTGGGATTCCCAAGGTGTGATTCTCATCGACTATCTGCAGAAGGAAAGAACGATCACGGGGCAATACTACAGCGATTTATTGGCCCGATTTGATGCAATATACGGCCTCGTTTGCAGCGAAAAAGTGCTTTTCTACCACGGCGCATTCATCCCGCATCGTCGTGTCCAAATTCAATGATTTGCGCTACGAATTAGTCTTTCATCCCCCGTATTCACCGGGCCTAGCCCCTACCGACTTTTTCCTATTCCCAAACCTGAAAAATCACTGGGAGGAAAGAGATTTACCTCAAATGAGAAGGTGATCGCCGCTACAGGTAGCTATTTTGTAGACCTCGAAACATCCTACTTTTCCGACGGCTTGAAGAGACCGGAACTCCGTTTGAAAAAGTCTATTGATCTTCGAGGAGACTACATCGAAAAATAAAAACAAAAAACCACACCAATACCGTGATTTTCTTGTCGAGTCCGGAAACATTTCAGGTCGCCCTCGTACACCGGCTCAACCACAACGATTGCAAGGACTGTGTGATATCACAGGTATCGCGGTAAATTCCACTCCACACAAAATAATAATTTATTTGGAACGGAGCCTTTCAAGAACACGTGGACTTTTATTGTCAACCGTTACCGTTACTTATTGAGTGAATACCATCCTAATGTTTTGCAAATCCATCACTCTTTCTCCAACATTTTTTCTTGAACGATCTCAATAAATATTCGGAGTTACAAGAAAGGTAATTTAAGTGAACAAGAGGACCACAGATTAAAAGGATTTCCTTACATAATTTTCTTTATTTATACTATACATATCTCATTTTTTAATAACTTATTTTTGTTTATCCAACATTACTAGATATTATAACTTATTTCTACGCTCCGACAATTTAATATAATCTCATAAGTAGTGAATGTAAAAAATGACTATTTTTCTCTCAGTTCCATTTCTCAATTAATTGGATTATTTTTGGACGTTAGATTTGTTTTTATTCGTTAATATAAAAGGATAATGTCCAAACAAATATAACTGATATCGCGGAATTAAATGGAATAAAAAAATATATAAAGATAGTGAACTAAAAAGTACATAGAACTGCAATACCCAAAGAAAACCCTTTTTGACTCTTATAAACCTTACTTCAATACCTTATCATTTATTTTTTCTTATATCGCATTTAAAAACATGTACCTAATTTACACATTGAAAAACCATCATTATACATGGTGTTCATTTTATAAAAATACAAAATATGGAACATTCTACATTATATATAGATATACATATACATATATAATAGGTATATCGATTTAATTATAGTCATATAACTATTTCCACGCCTAGAACCTGCAGTCTTGACGTTTTTATAAATTTTAACATCCGTTCAGGCAGTATCGCAATATAGAACATAAACCCCTCAAAATTATTTTTCTATCGAATTAAAAATAAAAATTTGATTTTTTTGTTATTTTCTGGACGTGTCAGGCATTTATTTAATCGAAAAAATATGTTTACATGTTAATTGGATCCTCTCAGGTAGGTACCCCTCTTAAATAATGTATGTATACTTCGAGATCAGAATTGATCAATATTCGTCATCGCCCAATTTTGCAATGCTTGTTTCTAAATAAATTCAGACTGCCAAAGCTCTCATTTTCCAAGCTACGGTGAAGTTTTCAGCTTCCGAACTAAAAGTAGATTTAACTTTTGTGGCTTAGCTCAGCATCATTGAGAATTTTAGAATGCACCCTACCTTAAGTCATTAGCATTTCTGATTGTAGAGCTATGATCTAATGTCCCCACGAAGTTTTCCAAATGTCAACAATTACTGATTGTTGATATTTTGACAATTCTCATAAGTAATTCTCTGACTATTTTTGAGTTATTTTGTTAACAATTATTTTAGAAAGTGGTTGTATTTCGTATCATACGAGAGATTTTGATCTATCAAAACCAAATAAAACAGAAAAATAATCAATTAAACAAATTTACTTTTCGTCCATATTCTTACACCGTGGTTCTATCGTTGAACTAGCTACATACAGGTGCTTCTAAAGCCAATAGATCGTATCCCGGATATCGAAACGACTTGTAGAACATCAAATGAATGTGTCAAATGTCACACGATTGTTAAATGTCAAACGCCAAATAATTGTCGGACGTAAACAATTGTCGAATGTGGCGTTATTTTTAATGAATCACATTCCCCATGCTTTAATTATCCTTTTACAACCGTTTTATAGCTATAACAAATCTAATTCGTCTTAAACTGCCGATGAGATGACTTTGCCATTTGTCATTCCTTTTGACGTGTGTTAATCACTATCATCGTCGTTCCTAGATCTATTTAGTGGTCTTCTACTTTCTTCATCCGAACCATAGATGACCTCTTCGTCTGAATCGTTTATCATGGAAAAGGCTGGGTTGTCTTTGGTGATACTAGATTCTAGATTTGTGCGAAATAAGAAAACATATATAACTGATAGAAAGAAAGAGAAGATATACAATTTTGAACTTACCAAATAAACTTTTGCTATTTGGGGAATAAACGTAAGCCATGGCGTAAATATAAAAATTGAGTAACCCATAAAAGGACATGAATTGGACTGAACTATTGTAATGAGTTGATAATTGGGCTACAAAATTATCTTCTAGTACTCCGATTCCGAATCTGAGTATTGTAATTAGCAAACTTATAGATAAGACCACTAACATTAGTAAAGTGAGAAATTTCAGCCTCATATCTGGATAAAAGGGAATGAATTTATTAGGATATCACAATATTAAATAAGAGCTTACCAAAAAAGGGCATGGAACGTAATTCACTATATGCCCTCAGTAATAACAGAAGCAAGTAAGCCACGTAAATTCCACCGAACGTAAAGAAGAACACCTTTAATGTCTGCAATGTAAACAATTTTAAATTATATTCTTTTTAAAATAAAGAAAAAAACATATATACATAGTAATTTGTTGTATCTACAGTATGGTTGTAAGTGGGATCCTGTAATTCGTTGCACTTCTCCCAGGTGGCCATAATAATGGCTGAGATCCATAACATTCCAACTATGAAAAATTTTGGAAAATAGAACGTCAGTAACTTCCTTTCGTTCTACAAATTTACAAGTGATTTTGAAGATATTCTTAAGGATATTTTTGAAGAAAATATTACCTGCCTTAATCCATGATAGACACATAACCAAAATAGTAATAGAGCTGATAAGAACGTAGCTTGAGCGAGGGCGTCTATCATGCCGGGAATCCACGAATTCAGTAGAAACGTCATGGGAAAAACTGGATCTAGAAATCACAGTGCAAAGTAATTTCAGACGTACTTTAGGCTAAATTTTCTTCTGAGAAATTTCATCATTTAAGAACTTACTGTTATAAAACAGAAGCAATGGCAGTAAAGCCGACATCCATTTTTGCTCGATGGACCAATCAAAGATAGCGTATTTCTTTAAGGTATGGGCAAACCAACACTAAAATAAAAAGTTTAAAAACTAAGTAAATCTTTTTGCAAACCATTTGCACTTGATTTTTATCTAGTTACTTTAGAAAAGAGGGAAAATATCATTCTCCTATTCCAAATTTTAGAATTCCGAATATTAAAACAAATAAAGATAATTGATTCTGAGGAAAATATTTATAAATTAACTCCCAATTAGTTTATATCAATGTATCATTAAAAATTTACTTCAATTTACCGTAATGAAGAATGTGGCCATCAAAAAAATAAACCTAAACCATATTTCGATTTGCGTAAAAGCTGGATTGTAAGTCTTAAACTGAAACCGAAAAATTAATCATTAAAAACCATTTTATTAATCTCAAATTAAGAATTCTTACGTAAAATTTCAACTCTTTAATATTGTAGCGCTGGTGAAAGCTTTCCAGGTCATAAAAATGTACCATGATGATGTAGTGGGTGTAATCCAAAAATCCTAGGTGTAAAACTATGAATTCATCGCATTTCCTTTTAACACAACGTAAGTGTCGGGTCCGATTTCTAGGATGACTGACGTCTATTATCATTACGGGTTTATGGTCTTCTGTAAGGCCCTCGATGGATACACTAACTTGGAAACCCTTATCGACGGTCTCGTCTATGAGATAAAATCATCGGAAAGCAAGGAAAATAAAATTATTTTGGTGAAATTACAAAAACTATGATTTGAAGATACAGTAGAGCCGCGATTTAGTGAACTCTGGCTCGAATGAACTACGCGCTCTAATGAACGACCAAAATTTTACATTACGTCGCGATATAACGAACATCGAAAAGCCCCGATATAATGAACAACACTTCACCATAAAAGTGAATGTTTAATGTCGGGACTTTCCCTAAGTATAATATACCTTAACGTATTTCAGTGTATAAATAGCACTCGTTGAATAAAGTTAGCAGTGCCATTATAAATAGGTAAGCATGTACATGTGTATGTAATAACCATTTTATTGAAATTGGTTATTATTTAAAATGTCGCAAAGAAAACCGGAAAACATTGGACGAAAAACTTAAAATACTTGAGTGCTTAAAAAAGAAAACACAGTAACCGAATTAGCAAAGAAATATGGAGTAGCAAAGTCCACTAAATGCGGTATAAAGAAGAAAAGACACGTGATCTCTGAGAAAGTTATAAAAACATTTGCTTGTCCAAAAAATGATAAGATATCCTATGCAAAGATGGAAAAAACCTTATACGTATGGTTTCTCAAATTACGAGAACAAAATGTGCCAGTAAGTGGAATTATGCTACAGAAAAAAGCAAAAGTTGTACAAAAAAAAATTAGATGAAACAACTTCGTTTACTGCCAGTAATGGTTGGTTGAATAGATTTAAACAACGCTACGGAAGATGGCTTTTAACAATATCGGGCAAATACTTATCATCTTCTCCAGAGTTGGTAAATCCATTTAAACAAAAACCGAAAAATAAGATAGAAGAGCTTGCCATATTGCCAGATCAAATATATAATGCCGACGAATCGGGTCCTTATTAGAAGCTTTTACCGGAGAAGACCTACGTTGCAAATACAGAAAAAATTGCACCCGGCAGAAAAATCCCAAAGCAAAGAATTACATTCTTGCACGAATGCAACAGGAAATTGTCTTTGGTGATTGGCAAATCTACAAATCCAAGATGCTTTCGAAATTTCAATTGCCCAATTTATTACAAAAGTTCCAAGACGGCATAGAAGACAACTCAAAAATTTAAAAGCTGGTTCCATGATGTATTCATTCCCGAAGTAAGTGTAAAATTTATAGAATCATTATTAACGTTTCTCTCTCCATAGGTACGGAAATTTCACTAGGATAATAATTTACCTAATAAAGCTTTATTATAGTTATACAAGGTCTCCAGTCATCCATCGGAAGAGAACACAGAACAAAATGAAGAAGAATTGGATTCAGAATTTGAAAAGGAAGCAAGTTGTATGTTCAGTACAATAGAACAATCTATTTGAACTAATCAAGCTGTAATATCACTAAATGAAGTGATTCAGTCGACTGAAAAAAATCAACTACAAATTAATTATTCCACATCACTTGCTTTGCTTAATTTACGACAAAAAATATTAAATAGTAAGATACACAAAAACAGCGGCAATTACACATAACATCATTTTTTCTATCTCAATAATGAAAATATATACCCTTTTAGAAAGACACATAATACAGACATATACACTAGGGTGACAGAATAAAATAGACACCAGGTAAAGCAGTATAAATATGTAAACAGCTAAATCCTAAGAACGAACTAAGAACTTTCTCTTGTCATTAGGGTAGGGAAGGAATTCGTCATAGTTTAGTATCGTTACAACTATGCCTCGCTTACAAGGTTCGAGTGATATTAGCGACTTCACCCGGGGTCGCATCGTTGGCCAGAGTGAACGCTGCGCTGCGCAACGTGAAATAAGTAAATTTTTAAATATTCCGTTGTCCACAGTTAACCGTGTGATTACACAATTTAAACGCAAGGAAAAAACAACAGCGGAGCCGAGACCAGGTCGTGCCGGACCTGCTGAAATAAGTAAAAGGGTGCTTGTGCGCGAAGTGTTAAGAGAACCGCGAAAAAGTACAGCTGAGCTTGCGGCAATTTCACAGAAAAGTCAGCGTACCGTTCTGCGATATCTCCACAGTGTGGGGATGTATAAAAGGGTGGCAAAGAAAAAACCTCTCCTCACGTCGTTTCAAAAACGGCGCCGAATAGCTTGGGCAATCGAAATGTGAACGAAGCCCGAAGAGCTTTGGCGGTCTGTCATTTTTTCAGACGAAAGCAGATACCGCCAATTCAGTGATAGTGGTCGTGCGTGGGTATGGAGACGTTCGTCACAGCAACTGAACGACAAATTTTTGCATCAGACGGTGAAATACGGCGGTGTGAACATCATGGTGTGGGGCGCGATATGGTACGGTGGAAGATCGCAATTAGTAATCTGCGACGGAAATATAAATGCGGCAAAATATATCCAAATATTAACAGAATTACTACTACCGATATTCGACAACGCCATTTTATCTAAAGAAGACGCCACTTCTATGGAGGGTGGAGCATCCTGCCACAAAGCAAGAACAACAACCACGTGGAAAGAGGAACAGGGGATTCGGATTTTACCATGGCCGGGCCAATCACCAGACATGAATCTGATAGAGAATGTTTGGCACATAATCCAGACAAATATGGCGAAACGGCCCCGAAAACCCAGCAATAAGGAAGAACTCATGGCAGCTGTTACAGAAGAGTGGTTAAATATTCCAGAAGACACCACTAATCATTTAATAGATTCTATGCCACGACGACTCGCAGCACTTCACGCAAGTAAAGGTGGATCGACAAAATTTTAAAATATTTTGTATATATAACGAGAATAGTATCTTTTTTTTTAATTAGTAGGTGTCTATTTTATTCTGTCACCCTAGTGTAGACGTGCTATTATCTATCTTTCAATATTCTTTTATCTTACAATTTCAGTCAAGTTTAAAATAAATGTATACTAACAAAGAATATGGACATTTTCTTCTTATTTTTTCAACCTCAAAATAGTAAAGCCCCCGAAATGGTGAATCCGGCGTGCAAAAATTAGTTCACTAAATCGTGACTCTACTGTATTTAGAACACCTTAGCTATTTTGGTTGATTAGCGAGAAAAGTTTCAGAGCACCTTTAAATGATACTTTCCGAACAAGAAACTACCAATAAACAAATTTACCATCATCATTGTCGGTTGTCAGCGTAGCTATAAGCCACATTTGTTGGCTATAAGTCGTCATCGCTGGCGATCTCATTACAAAAGGCCCTGTAGCTATTGCATTATCTCCAGCATGACTTTTGTTGTCTTTATTAAAACCTTCAGTCGACCTCCCATCAACTTCCGTGGTGCTTGTGATCGGCGGGCCTAAAGGATGAACGCAAAACAATAGCAAAAGGAACAGGTATCAATGCTTGATTCTTACCCGCCATTCCTATAAATATTCCTAGCCCTAAACAGCCGAAAAACGCTATGAAAACCATGACGAATTCGCGTTTATGCATGGTGTACAAACGCATTTGGACAGATCTGGAAAACGTGATTTACTTAATGGATTTTGAAACATTTTTCATTGGCATTATTTGGTAAAATTGTTTTTATTAAATGCGACGTTAATGTGATCAATTAATAAGTTCTTCCATTAGAAGCAAGGTCTTCTGAAATATTCTTTTTATCATAAAAGAAGTCGTCGGAACGAAATGAAAATTTAAAGGCAGTAATTTTAAATAAGTAGGCCAACTTACCGTTCGCATCTATCATGGTGGTACGCTGGTGCGATGTACTTGTTAAACTCACTAAAAAGATCACTAAATTGCGATAAAGAATTCCTAATTTTTAGTCTCCAACCAGCAGTAGGAAGGTGATAAGAATAACCAAGTCCGATACCATCAATTTTCGTCATTTTTCCTCCACTTATTCTTATTTGTTTATTTACCAACGAACGTCATATTTTCAAGCAATTAAGCGATTACATATCTAACCGAACACCATTTAAATTACAACCTTTTTCAAAAAAGTAATACGGTTTTGTTCCTGATAAAATACACTTGCTTCTATGGGTAAGGAACACCCATTTTAATCGCGGTGATGGGCCACCAATCTATCCGACTGAGGTCTAGGCACGCTTGATTGTACGGCTTGTATCTGAATGACCGCATGGCGATAACAATTGAAGTTATTGATCTGCGCCAACTTGATACGTTTATAGCAGGGCTCACTCTGCTTACACGTTTCCCCATATTATTTTTTTTCTTTTTGAACTTTCGTATGTAGCACAACATGCTGCCCTATTTGGATTCTCAAAACGCTGTCTATGTGCACCTTCACTGTAGGGGTTGACGAGGGAAATCGCATTGATATCGTTTGACCTAGTTTCTGTTAATCGAACTGGATCAAGAAAGCATGTATGTACAATATGTACAACAAATGTGTTGACATTTGTTTACAAAATGTCAATTGAAGGTCAGAAATTTTGAGTAGCGATGTGAAATGATATTTTTTTTGTCAATTTATGTGCATAAAGAATTTGTATAATCCTAATTATTTTTCAAAAAAAGAAAAGTAATATGACAAATCATTTTGTCTAAATGAAAACTAAATGCATTGTTAATCAAATTTTTAAACAAATTTCCGAGATTTGGAGAAAACAAATATGTTAATCAACCAAAATTGTTCTGTAGAAATATGTTTTAATTGCGCAGTTACGACGTTATCACCATGACAACAGAATTCAGTTGTTGAATTTTAAGTTAATGACGTGGCTGCCAAAAATATAATGTTTATTGATGGCTTTTAAAGTTGAAAGCATTATTATTTTTGACTTAGTACATTAGACATTTACACTTTAAACAAACAAAGTTTCAATTTTGATATGATTTGAGTTTTTTGATTTGATTTGAGTTTTGATTGAGTAAAATATATCTGCCAGATGTAGTTGTAACCAGTATGAAAATAATTAAAACGAAAAACATGACCCCTTCGAGTATATTTTTATGATCATCTTTATTATTTGTTTCCTTCTAAAAGTCATGAAAAATGAAATTATACTAAAAAATCTGTTCAAAGATAATTGGATATTATTATATATTAGGCTGATATTGAATTTTTTGTTTCTGGAAGGCGAAAATTCATATTACAAAGAAAATGACGGTTGTAATTGTAAAAAAAAGGAATGTCCCCTAAAGATTTGTTTTCTTCCAATCCATGCGCGGTCCTTCAGCATCATATAGAAAATAAAAGAATTGAAACTTGTACTTTTCCTACAAGTAAGACCAATAACATAAAAAAAAATTAAAGAATTTACCCCAATGTTTAATAAAAACCAAAGTTTTATACTAAAGTTGATGTTATGAAATTTAAATTACGTACGTTAGGTTAAATTGATTAAGATAGATCATACATAAAAACAAAACATGAAAATAAGAAAAAAACACATGTTGTGTACGCAAAAGGATTGAGAATTAAAGCGGGTTGAGCTTTATTTAACTGCTGCCAGTCCACTTCCCCTACAGTTTTGACAGAAGCAATTAACTAACCGTTGGATTTTCCAAATTTAGCGCGAATTTTGGAATAATCCAGTTTTAGGAAAGTGCCAGATTTTTTAAATGTTATGTAGTTTCCTGGCAATACATATTATCTTATAAATTTACTTGAAATGTAAAAATCACAATCTTCTAGTTATTTCAAAAAATAACATGCATACGAGAAATTTGAATAATGAGATACAAAATAGTAACATCCTAAAATAGATATACAAACGACACAAACGTAATTTCTTTGCATACGAAATTTAAATTTTATAATTACTAAAATAAAGGTTAATATACTTACTAACAGTTTTTTATTAATTAAATTAAATTTTGATAACACAGTATGACTAAAATGTATTGTTTATGTTGGTAGACCTGAGAAATTAATGTTGAAGTTGGCAAGTTTATAGTTACTTTACTTTTTTCAGTAGCATGCTTATGTAATGGAAAATTATTTGTTATTTCATTTATTGAGTATATTCTATGACTGTAGTTTAGTAGGGGAATGAAAGAAAATTGTACATAGTATACTCTACTTTTTAATTTGAAGAAGTAAAATGAAGAAACGCGTTTACACAATGGATTTTTTCAAAGCTATTTTTTGGCGACAGTTTTAAAACTAGCTACGATTTACATAGAATGTATGTCAGTCAATTACTTCTAAGATCTTTTTTATTACCACAACGCATATTTAAGAAGACAATATGGCAGCCGCCGATATATCAAATAATGCCAATACAATTTTTCTATTTCTTAGCGTTTCACTTTAAAAACACTCCTCCA
Organism: Trypoxylus dichotomus; assembly: GCA_023509865.1. Classification (NCBI taxonomy): domain Eukaryota; kingdom Metazoa; phylum Arthropoda; class Insecta; order Coleoptera; family Scarabaeidae; genus Trypoxylus; species Trypoxylus dichotomus. The sequence goes on from CM042081.1 coordinate 31,267,893, forward strand.
AATTAAAAAATTGAGTATATAATAAAAAAATGTTTAAGATAATACCCAAGCTATACCACAAAGCGTCGGTATGTTAATGATTTAAATAACATGCGTTCAAATAAATTTTACCTCAAAGCAGTCTGAAATTACTGTATAATTATATCTTAGCTTGTTACTCATAATTATTTAATTCAAATTTTGTTTGGCATAAGCTATTTGAACGACATAAATCATAACATGAAAATATTTAACTGAATGAGATATTTATTTGCAACAGATAAGTAAGATTTTATAGAAATTGTTGAAAGCGGCTTCTACTTTGTTCGAGGCATTTCTCACATCTTCTAGTAGAGGAACCATCATGATATCGTCAATTTCGATAATTCTTTCAGTAATTCTAATTTAAAGGTCTGCAAAATCGGGTATCTGTACGTAATAAATTGAGTTATTTAAGCAAGGCCATAATAGGAAATCACATGAGGTAATGTTACAAGATCTTGGTAGAAATTCATGTTTGGTGTTTAAACTGATCAATCAATTTAAAAAGAAATGCTGTGTATAGTCGTAACGGTTGTCGGGTTCCGCCGTGTCACCAGATTTTTTGTCCATTGACGTGTCGCAAACAACTGCGGTTCGCATTTTCAAGAGGTACTCCACTTCGCTCCGCTGAACCGTTGCGGCGCGCGCCAATTGTGTGACTGGATGCGCGCAGTGCTGTTGTCCATATTCGGTTCAGTTTTAGCTCGTCGTCTCTGTTGAGATTGTTAAGGCTTTTGTATATTTCAATGGCTTTCCTGTTTAATCGGCTATAGTAGCTCTTAGTTGATATTAGAACTTTTGTATCTTCGTTTGTCTAGCTTAATATGATAAGTCAAAGAGAAAAGGCACCTCTTGTCAAAACTCTGGGTGTACAGTACACCGTGCGTATGCGCCAAAGCGTACATCGGCACAACAGAATGTTCAATAATCAACACCAGGAGAAAGGAATACGAGAGAAATGTGTGGTTGAAACAAATAGACAAATTGGCCATTGCCGAACATACCCACTCGGACCGAATCATAGGAGATTCGAAGATACAAAAGTTCTAACATCAACTAAGAAGTACTATAGCCGATTAAACAGAGAAGCCATTGAAGTATACAAAAACCCTAACATCAACAGAGGCGACGGACTAAAACTGAACCGAATATGGACAATGACACTGCGCGCATCCAGACACGCTATTGGCTAATAATTCTTCTTCGACTAATCGCACACCATACACCAATTTTCTGCGGATGAAGTAAAGTTCATCACCACAATCATATGGTTTCTCAGTGGTCAACATCCTGATATTTTGTAATTTTACATATTGTATTCAGATAAAAAAATAAAGTTTTGTCAAGCTCATAAAAATCGATTTCTTTGATTTCTTGATAACAGATCATGCGATATGGAAATAAATGTAAGTCCTTTTTTCAAAATTATATGGCAGCCAACCATTGCCTCTTTCCTGTTTAACACTTCCCGTTTACCTGGACACCTTAATACAATATTTAAATATGTACCGAAAACTATTGTAGTCAAGAACGAAGTTGGGAAACTTATTTCTAAATTCTTCAAGAGAATACTGCCATTGTCCCTCAATCTGACGTCCGTTTCGAAAATAAGATTCAACCATGAATGATTTTGTTGTATAATAAAAATTATTTTAAATCAATATTAAATTTTAACAACTTCCTGTCACCTATGCATCTAAACAAATACTCTGTCAAACTGTGACAACTAATCCAACTGAAAATAGTACAACTTACAAGAGCTCTTACTGGAATGGACTACTAGAGCTAAAATTTATATGAACGCTATTTATATAGTCCGTTGTTTTCATTATAATGTGGTAACCATGACGTTCAAATTTCAAACAACATCCTATACAGGACTGGTAATTTTCAAAAGGGAAAAAAAACGCTAAAATATGAATAATATTTTTTATTATTCAATAACATTATGAATAATATTGCATTCATTTTCTAGCTGGAACAATGTTTGTACCAGCTATAGTTTTCTTCCAATCATCCTTAAAGCCTGGTTTGACAAACTTTCGGACCTTAGATTTCCTCCTATTATGTCTAGCAGTCACAGCTAAGAGATTTCTCTTCTGCAAGCTGGTAAATCTATCTGATAAAAGACTCCCTTTCACTTTCAAGTTCCTTAAATTACCAGTCAAGTCCTCTTTCATACTGAACACCACGTCAGGTTCTTCGTACTTTAATTTACCTATTTGTTTTGGTTCCATTGACTTGAACATCTTTAGTTTCTCTTTTCTTTGCTTTTGTTTTTCTAATTTCTTTTCATTACCCTCAATTTGTCTTTTTATTAATTTTATTTTATGAAGATCGGTTGACTTTTTCTTTTCCAATTTGGTTAGTAATTGCTTTTCCTTTAACAGTAGTTGTTCTTTTTGTTTACGTCTTTGTTTCATTGTTTTCCTTTTGTTTTCCACAGGTGGGTTGACTGATTTATAAGGATTTTCATCTGCAGCACTAATTTCGTCTTCACCACTTGAATGTCCTTCCTCAGGTAAGCCTTGGGACATTTCTTTCAACCAAATATCATTGGTCACTCCAGCTGATACTTTCTTGAACATATCTTTTGTTACTCGCTTTATATGTTCTTCTTCTTTAATGATCTTAGTTTCTTTTTCAGCTATTTCCATTAGTAAATCAGTATGATCTTTAAAGCTTGGGTTATATGAAGTACCTGGATGAGGTATTTCAACATTTGGAATGGCTGCGTTTTTATCAAGCTTCACCCTTGAATTAATCTTATCCAGCTTCCCAATACCTCGGAGCATATGTCGTTTGGTTGATTTGTCAACCCATTCATCCTGATCTAACTTATCTATAAACAATTTACAAAGCTAAAAATTCAATTCAAAACAATGTCTTAAATCTTACCCTGATTGTTCCAAATATCCTTGGTGAATCCATCACTTTTCTTTTCTTTCAACTTCATTTCATGTTTCTTTCGATCGGTTATACTTTGCCGCTCTCGAAACTTCAAAATTCCCTTCAACTTTCTTTCATTTTCTTTGCGTTTTAAAATCGGACACATTCTTTCTTCTCGTGTCCTCAGATGATTCCTTCAAAAATAAAAAATACCAGTTATAACTATACAACACATACAAATAATAATAATAACCTTTTAGTAATAGGATCTGGCACTTTTGTATGAGGCTGCAGCATTGAAAAACACTTTGGAGGCGCTGCTAACCGCAATCTCTTCTCTTCTTTAGCAGTTAACTTATTTTTGTTAAAGTTTCCATCAACTGTGAAAAGCTCTTCATTTTTTAGCTCCGATAAAGGTTCCCTATAAGCAAACTCGTGTAATTTATTACTATTTTGCAAGAAAAGATAAAATTTAACTAACCCTAAGCGTTCCTCTAGCCTCTGCTCTTCCAGGAATTCTTCAACATCTCGGACATCGACATGCTTTCGCCAGGATGATTTGTTTTTCTTTGAAATGCGTTTTTTCTTTTCGTTCTTAATTGAAATCATCTCTTCTATTGATCACAGGTCTAAATAAACGAAATATGAAATTTTGCGTCGGATGGTCGCAAATTTTAATACAAGTTGCAATTTTTAACATTGAATCGTGAGAGAAAGATTACCAAAGGATGTGAACGTATAATTATTTTACATTTGCACATTTTCGTACTGACGATGCGCGCACTCTATTTAGCTTTTGATGAAATATATTTTGTGAACTCTTTAAATTGAACCTATGCTGTCATCTTCTGTCCTGGAAAAGACTAAAGGATATAGGAACACCATCATGAGGTTGTAGTGCAAATGGTGACAGAAGAAAACGTAACCTATAACGTAGATTAACACATTCATAAACAATAACATTCAATTCAATTAGAAACCTAGCTTGTTATATTGTTTACTCGAAATCATAATGCTTGCTCTACAACAATATGGTAGCAGTGATGACGAAGACAACACGGAAGTAACTGCACCTGAGGCTGTATTAACACCAACTAGTTCGGAGTTTTCGATTAAGAAACAACTGCAGATATGCGCAGCGCCTGTAGTCTTACCAACAGTAAGTTTTCGTTTCCAATATTAACATATATCCTCCAATATGCTCTTTTAGGGTTCCGAAGAATGTGTGAAGCACATTGATCCACAATCAAATGAAATGACATATAATCCAAAGTTTGAGGAACTCTTTGCGCCTATGGTAGGGCCACATAACCCTTTCAAGACTACCCAGATGCATTCAAACAGGAACATATTATCAGGTTATGTGGAACCCGCGCATATGAGTGAATTTCAGTTTGAAAATCAACGACGTACCTTTAATAGCTTTGGTTACGCATTAGATCCATCTGTTGATAGTCATTCAGTTGAGGGAAGCAAAGTTGTCGGGTCGTCTAATTTATTAGAAGAAGCAAAAGGAAAAACTGTTTTCGAAAATACAAAGTTAAGACCATTAGATAAAAGGAAAAGAAAAAGAAACAGTGATCCTAGTGATATTGATGGTTTTTTGGGACCATGGGGTGGTTTTGTTGACGAACAGAGGGTTATGAAACCAACGGAAGAAGAAGCGGCAGAATTAGAGGAATTGATTGCAAAACGTAATAAACGCGGTAAACCCATCGAGGAAAGACCAATTGAGGAGAAGACTATATTACACAGTAAGCACATGCAATTTTTGTAATACGTTAATAAAATTTCCAACCCTATGTTTTAAACGCCAAAGTTCTAACCTCACTTTTAAATTGTCAAAATTTCTAGAAATTTTTAGCATAACCTACAAATATTTTTGTACAACACTTATTTTTACAGTTAAAGATCCTGTCGACTACCAAGGACGTTCGTTCTTGCATGCACCACAAGATGTTGGTGTCAATTTGAAATCTGATGTGCCACCCGAGAAATGCTTCTTACCGAAAGCACATATTCATACTTGGTCAGGACATTCGAAAGGTGTTGCCGCTATACGATGGTTCCCCAGAACTGCTCATTTATTACTCTCTGCTAGTATGGATTGTAGAATTAAGGTAATTGAAGTGACTTCTCTTTTTATGGAATCCTCCTAATAATTCTCATGGTTATTTTGACAGATATGGGAAGTTTATAATGAACGTAGATGTGTGAGGACATATTATGGACATCGACAAGCTGTAAGGGATATTAACTTTAATAATTCAGGAAAACAATTCCTATCTGCGGGTTAGTATCTTATCTTTTAAGTAACATGCATAATATAAGAAAAAATAGTGGTCCTATAACTATACTCCATGATGTATATATATCTTTTTGTTTGTAGGATACGACAGGTATATCAAATTATGGGACACTGAGACAGGACAAGTTGCCTCTCGATTCACAAGCCGGAAAATCCCATATTGCGTTAAATTCAATCCAGATCGTAACAAGCAACATTTATTTGTCGCGGGAACTTCAGATAAAAAAATCATTTGTGTAAGTACATCGAAATTGATAATAATTCAGTTTTACTATCGTTTATATTTTGAAATTCAATTAATAAGAAGTTAAATTTTTATCACAGTGGGATATTAGATCTGGCGACATCGTCCAGGAATACGATAGGCATCTTGGTGCTGTGAATTCTATTACTTTTGTTGATGATAATAGAAGATTCGTCACAACGTCTGATGATAAGAGTTTGAGAGTATGGGAATGGTAAGTATTATTACAATCAAGTTAGCCGTAACGTTGCATTTGTTTTTTTATTTTAACCTAACTTTTACAATTTGTCAAGTATTTATTTTTACACAACCTCTTTTTTTTGTAAATTTAACTTTGACACACTAATAAAAGCTAATTTGCTTCTAGGGACATCCCTGTTGACATGAAATACATCGCTGACCCCACTATGCATTCCATGCCCGCTGTAACTCCAGCTCCGAATGGAAAATGGTTAGCTTGTCAGAGTATGGATAACAAGATCGTAATCTTCTCAGCATTGAATCGGTTCAAGATGAACCGCAAGAAGACCTTTACTGGTCATATGGTAGCCGGTTACGCTTGTTCCTTAGATTTTTCACCGGATATGAGCTATTTGGTGTCTGGCGACGCAGATGGCAAATGTTACGTGTGGGATTGGAAGACCACCAAGCTATATAAGAAGTGGAAAGCGCATGAGGACGTTTGCATTAGCGTGTTATGGCACCCGCATGAACCTAGCAAGTTGGTTTCGGCTGGATGGGATGGATTGATTAAATATTGGGATTAAAATAGAATCTGTATGTGAATGCATGTGTACAAATGTTTTATATTGTAATTGTAAGTGTATATAGGCATTATATAAAATAGATTAATAACAATGACTTCTTTGTTTTTCTTCTCGTATTTTATTAGTTCCTGTGAAATAGTGTGTTTACATGAAAACTGGAACATCCGATACACTGTTTTTGCTTGATAACAAATCAATAGGTGGCGCTTCCCTAACGAAGAAAGTTATTTAGATGTCGTGATGTTGACCTATTTTGGGTTATTAACATTGGTACCAATGGAAAGTATCTGCTTATGTATATTTGAAATTGTCTGTAGTTCATTCTTTCCCATTTCTTCCCCCATATTTAGTCTGCGTTCAAATTCAACACCCGGCACATAATTTCTTACACTAAGTCGTTCATATTTGTAGATATTCGTGATAACCAAATCGTCCAAATTTGCGGGCGAAAATTGTCTATGAGACAAATCTACCCTGTGTCAACCCAGGTTCAGATTGAGTGATCAAATTTGGTATTTATTGCAAACAGGAATTTTATATCCTCTCCATCATCACCCGCACTTTGACTTACATCAAACAAATCCATGATTTTATATTTATTGCAATTTGACATAGCAACAAAACAAATTGAGTTATATGCACTCAGTGACATTAATCGTTCATATATGTTAATTAAACACGGGCAAGTTTTGTCTGTGTAATTGGTTAACAATTCACCTCAAATCTGAATCCAGCGTTACTAAATATTTCTAAAGGCCTACTACTACATATCAACTAAACCATTATTGCTGTAAACTGTTCTAATTTCATCAAAGTGTTTCATACCAAAATGAAAAGTGGCAAAACCATATTTCTTTAAAAAATTTATTAATAATTATCATATTTACACAATTCAATTATCAGTTACTTTTAACTTATTGCATTATTTCAGTACAATATTCCTTTGGTTCTAGAAAAACAAATCAATAAATACTACGTAAATAAAGCAATATCGACAACTAAACTTGAAAGAACAACAATAGCAAAGAGAGGCGATTGAAACAATTACCTATAAGACTCTAGATTCTTCCAAATTTTATGCACTCGAGAATTATCATCAAACAGACTCCGCACCATTATAACTTGCACACCTCCAACAAGGACCATAACAAATATCTGTATCATCGAGAACGTGGTTACTTTAAAGAAATTCTCTTCGGCTATATTGCGATCTCTAGCTTCTATTGACTTGGTAACATCTTGTAGTTGACGGATCTTGTTCATATCAGATCGAACACGGTTCACAATTTCCAGTATATCTTGGATTTTTAATTCGTAAACCTCCTCAGCATTTATACCATCTATGTCACCAGCTCCAAAATCATCGTCACTCTCGATGATTATCTCAAAGAAAACCGTTTTGGTATTAAACGAACTAAAAGTGTTATCGAAACAGAATTTGTAGTCACCCGTCGATTGTGTCGTCAATGTGTGAGTATTGCCGGCTTTTTTATAGTCTGCTAGTAATATCCTACCGTGAGGATCGTACGTTTGAAACGTAATATCTAGATCTCCATGTCCACCGTCTATTACTTGATAATCTAATTCCACAGTTTGTTTCTCATTGATCTTCTCGAAAAAGCAATCCTGTTTTCTAGGTTCTACATTTATTGTTAACTGCTTTTCGTGAGTCTTTATTCCGACGATAAACGTAGAAAGGTAAAATATAAACAACACGCACCTATCCATGGCACAACAATACACGAACTATGCTCTTCCGGTGTTTGTTTTTGGTTAATTTCGTCAAGATAAAATCAAAGCGGCTTTTACATAAGAAGACATTCTACAAGACGTACTATATTGTAATAAAACGATACGTATCCCAATAAATGATGTATTACCGTTTTGAAATATCCATACAAACAAATATAAGTAGCCACGAAACAATTCTTATCATTTAAATATTCCACAGTGATAAGGCAATTAATACAACGTCAAAATATTAGGTATATAAAAGCGCTTAAGTGTGATTTACAAAGGCCAGTCTTTATTTACAAAGTTATGTTAATATGAGTAAAGGAAATGTGTGTTAGCAAATACGTTCTAAACATCATAACTTATATTGATCGCCTTATGATTCATAAAGTGATCAATTGCAATTACAACACGCGAATAACTAAATTACTAATTTAACATAGGCTCATTTAATATTTATTTATGATTGCTAATGGCTGAACACGCCATTACGTTAATTCTAATTTTAATCACTAGATGTATCATTTTAAACTTTCATCCCAACCTTGTATAAAAAGTTGCCTACATATAATTTAATGACGTTTGAAAACTTCCCTTGAAAACAAACAAACAAATAACACTTCTTACAAAAGATTTATTCAAATCATCTAACATAGCCATTTGTACTAAATAAACAAAATCACAAATAAACTATGAACAAATATAATTTAAAAAAGGGTAAATTGAATGAATCGAATTCATCTTAAAGACAATTCATCCCACATTATTTAGCTACTCCAACCAAAGCTGGTCTTACGACTCGATTATGAAGTTTATAACCGATTTTCGATACTACAACTACAGTTCCAGATTCTTTACCTTCAACATCCTGAAACAATACACTGACTTAAACTCAATAAGCAATGTATTTAGAAAAATCCATACCTGTTGAAATAAAGCTTCGTGGAAATTCGGATTGAATTTCTCACCTATGGGGTTTACAGTTTCTAATCCATGTCGCTTGAAGACAGTCTGTAACTGGGCTTCTGTCATAATTAGACCTTCATACAAGCTTTTTAAATAAGGATTATCTTTGTTAATCTCTTCTCTAGGCACACTTTCTGTTGCTTTATTTAACACATCTGCTACATCAAGTAAATCTTTACAGAAATTCTGAATACCATAAATTTTTGCTTCAGATATCTGTTTTGTTAATCGTACTCTTAAATTTTCCCCATCAGCTAATGCCCTTTTATATTTATCCTAGAAATTAACTATTATTACACATTTCAATTCAACTAAACCATATATACTACATACTAAGAGCTCATTATTCTTCACAGTTAATTCTGAGATTTCTTTGTTTAACTTTTCCAGTTCCTCGTTTGGTTTTGTTTCGGTCTCTGTAGGAGGTAGAGGTGTTGCCTGTTCTTGTTTTTTCTGTTCATCCGTTATGACACTTAAATTTCGAATAGCATTGGTTGGTCTAAAAAATCATCGATCATTTAACTCTAACAAGATTGTGAAATAACGATCAATAAAACAGAAAATTACCGCAAACTTTTAAATAAAGTTTCATTTATTAGTTGTCCGCATTTAATGATTGTTCTAGCGCTAATTAAAGCCATGAGTGTAGCAATTCCAATATAAACTTGTATAAACTCTAGTCTATCACTCTACATGAGTTATGAACCACTATTTTAATACAACATGAATGTAAGGTTAGGTACTGGAATTTGGACAGGACTCAATGCTGCCAATACGGGAAAAAATCATTATACTGTTGTAACTATAAATTGAAATTCGTATTATTTTATCAATCAAATAATACATACTTTAATGCAAATTGTTTATTGTACAACTAACTGTAGATAAAATGAAAATTACGGCATTTTTTCTATTAAACATATCATCCGTTCCAAAACTTGTTTGTTACTAGACACACATTGATCTATCGTATAAGGTGGAGATATACTAAAAACATCTTGGATCTTTAAACTGGTTCCATCTTCGCTGACATCGATGAGATTTTTCTTGAACCAATTCTTCAAACGAATCCTTCGTTCTTCTATATCACTTCCAAAGAGGAGTGCATTGTTGTAAAAACTCGATGCAACACCATTTTCTTCATGTTTGATTTCTAAAGATGCTATTGCATGAGACATAAGCAACTTTAAACTCTTTTTAGACTCATTTAAAAGAATGACTGTCTTAGAAATTGGATCCACAACATATATAACACCTTCGTGTATTTCTTTGTCTATAGTGATGACATTAACGCTTTTTCCTATTAAGGATTTCAAGTTGACAGGATCATCCTGAAATAGACAATCCATTTCTTGAATTAATTAGATTATTAAGGAATTGTTTAAACATACTTTGAGGTTAGATTTTATAACTCAAAAATGACTCAAAACGAACGAGTGATACCAATCTCTTTCAATTTCCAATTGTGCCAACCTACATATTGAAATGCAGCTAATATCATTATAATTTGCACGTTTTTGTGACAAATTTCTAGAATTCTGCAGAATCTCTTGGTTTATCTAATAAAACAGAAACATCCAAAATGATGGTAAGTTAAAACGATATTCCATTTAATAGAAACCTTTATATCTTTCATAAGTTGCAAATTTGTTCATTACTCCGGAATGTAATAAAAAAGGGATTGCCGGCTTTGAACACATGACTCTAAAAACGTGTTTATTTTCACACAGCAACCACAAATTCTCCTTCTTAAAGAGGGTACCGATACATCGCAAGGAAAACCTCAGCTTATCTCGAACATAAATGCTTGCCAGCAAGTTGTTGATTCTGTACGAACCACTTTGGGTCCGAGAGGTATGGATAAATTGATCGTCGAAAAGAACGGTAAGGCTACCATTTCGAATGACGGTGCTACAATTATGAAATTGCTGGATATTGTACATCCTGCGGCTAAAACCCTAGTTGATATTGCTAAATCGCAAGATGCAGAAGTTGGAGATGGTACAACCAGTGTTGTATTGTTAGCTGGCGAATTTCTTAAGCAAATAAAATCTTTTGTTGAAGAAGGTGTGCATCCGAGAATTATTATCAAGGCTGTTCGAAGATCTTTAAGCTTGTGTCTAGAGAAAATGAATGAACTAGCAGTTAAAATTAGTAAAGATAATGCGCAGGAATTTAGAGCATTATTGGAAAAATGTGCTGCTACAGCATTAAATTCAAAATTGATCCATCAACAGCGGGATTTCTTTTCAAAAATGGTAGTTGATGCCGTTCTGCTATTAGATGATCTCCTTCCATTAAATATGATAGGAACCAAGAAGGTGCAAGGTGGAGCTTTGGAGGATTCAATGTTGATAGCGGGTGTGGCATTTAAGAAGACATTTTCTTATGCTGGTTTTGAAATGCAACCGAAAATTTATAAAAATTGCAAAATTGCATTACTAAATATTGAATTGGAATTGAAAGCTGAGAGAGATAATGCTGAAGTTCGTGTTAATTCGGTAAAGGAATACCAAAAGATAGTGGATGCAGAATGGAACATACTGTACGATAAGTTGCGCAAGATACACGAATCAGGTGCACAGGTCGTGCTATCAAAATTACCTATTGGGGACGTTGCTACACAGTATTTTGCGGATCGGTGAGTAAAATTGTTTTAAATAATCATTTCTAATTTCAAGTCACCAAATTGATTTATTCCAGCGATATGTTCTGTGCTGGACGTGTTCCCGAGGAAGACCTTAAACGTACAATGAAGGCCTGTGGTGGAGCTATAATGAGCACTGTAAACGATCTAAATGACAACGTCCTCGGCAAATGTGCCTTATTTGAAGAAAAACAAATCGGGGGCGAACGCTACAATCTTTTCACAGGTTGCCCTGAAGCTAAAACATGCACTATGATTCTTAGAGGAGGTGCCGAACAATTCCTTGAAGAAACAGAACGGTCTCTGCATGATGCCATCATGATTGTCCGTCGCACCATAAAAAATGATTCTGTCGTAGCAGGTGGAGGAGCTATTGAGATGGAACTTTCGAAAATGCTACGTGATCATTCAAGGACGATTGCGGGAAAAGAGCAGTTGCTGATTGGTGCAGTCGCGAAAGCTCTAGAAATTATACCAAGGCAGCTATGTGATAATGCAGGCTTCGATGCTACAAACATCTTGAATAAATTGAGGCAAAAACATGCTCAAGGTCAATGTTGGTATGGTGTGGATATTAACAAGGAGGATATAAGTGATAACTTCGAAGCTTGTGTTTGGGAGCCGGCAATTGTTAAAGTTAACGCCCTCACAGCAGCTTGCGAAGCGACTTGCTTAATTCTTTCCGTAGACGAGACGATTAAAAATAAGAAATCAGGAGGGGATGCACCTGAAGGACCAATGGGGAGGGGCATGGGTAGACCGATGATGTAATGAAGTATTTTAGTTATTTTTAATTATGAAAGCCTTAAAAGCAATCTAATTCAATAAAATTGCAATTAGTTAATCAATTAATACGATAACAAACAATTTTTTAACGACCTGTCAAAGTTTAATGTTGCCGTTGGCATTGACGTATAACCTCTTGTTTACGGATCAAAAAACCTACTATGATTAGATTGCTTCCCTTTAATTTCTATTTTCATTCAATCACCAATCGTTTATTAGTAAATTTAGATTTACGTTTATTGGAACTTTTAGCGAGCTTTCTCATCCGAATAAACATTCACGTAACTTAATCATTGAGAACATTAGGATTGCATTTTGTCACGATTTTTGTGTATATTGAATAATAAAAGCTTTAAAAAAACTTCATGAGGTATATTATTTAAATTCTCGCTATCGAGATCATCAAAGGAAGTTACTGCTAAATCCAGGGCCATATTTTACTTTTAATTTCTGTTAATATTTTCTTCCCGTAAACCAAGTATGGGCAATCTCTAACACGTTGTGGGCCAAACTTTAATGTGCAAATACATACGTTCGCGGACCGCGTTTAAAAGTAGTACATTTTAAAGTAGTGTTCATAATTAGCGATAGATATCAGAGATTAAATAATACGACAATGTTATTATAATGCAATTTATTAAAATAAGAAAATGAAATGAATAAAATAGGTGTAACATTATAATTAAATCGTGAAATTTGTGTAATATTTTTTTTAATTGGCTTTTCTAAACTGTTTCGCGCGCCGGTTATTGCCCATATATGCCGTAAACAATTAGATATAACACCTTCTGTCTTGAAATCTTCTCTCACTCCCTCTCCCTTCGTAACTATTCAAGAAGAAAACTAAAAGAATTCTGTTATTTAACAGCGTAATTAGATAAAATGAGAGTGAGATTTATTTTAGAAAGTAAGCAGTCTTACAGCATGGCAGATTATAATTTAGGACCGCATTTCACTAATAAATTTGTATATATAATAAATAATGTTTATATATAGTAGATTTTCTGTTCCGTTCACGTCATTAAAAATTCATGACGAAATTATGACGTCTACTTGTTAGGCGTTCTAAATTCGTTTAATTATTGACACACAACACTAACCTCTAATGCAAATAAACTAAAGCTAAAATCCAGCATAGCAACATCTGATATTTTCTCGTTAGAACTATTAAGGGACAAAATAGTTATTGTATAACAAAAAGATGTAATTTTCTTCACTTTTGACGTATACACGTTGAGTGAAATTTAAAAATAAATGTTTTGCACAATAGCTTATTATTTATTGGTAAATTATATGAATTTTAATGAAATGACAACAGATTTAAATGCTTATGATGTTCGTAATGACGTGCAATAGAATTCAGAAAATCTTTATTATATAAAATGCGTATTTGTTTTAGATGGGGTTAGAGGTTTGATTTGAACTCCCCTACTTTAAAAATTTATAGGTTTAATTCAAAGTATACAGCATGAGTATCCAGGACTGTCTTTCTTGAGAGGCTCTTACAAGTTGTATGTGTTTTTTTTTTGATAGAAATATATTCATTGCACATTATATGAATTCGTAGTATACATTTTTTTTAATTCCACAAACAATTTAAGTTGGTGGTTCCAGCAATAACGGTCGTATTTCCAATTTTTTTGCAATATATGTAAATATATCCCGGGCCTTTACTGTCAGAACTACTAACTTAAATTATTCGCAAAATTTGGGCTTACTTTGCAGTCTTGCTTCTCTATATTAAGCTCTGTATCAAGTTATATTAATATTTTTTAAACATATCTCCTTTCCTTAAACAGTTAAATTCCACAATGCATTTTCGCAACACTTTTGTGATGTTTATCAGTATTCTATCTCTTTCTCCACTGATTTCCCAAATTGTGGCCTTGTTGCAGTACACGTCAACACACTGTCTGAATCCGATATTCTCTCAGCCACCAACTCATTGAAAATTAAGCTTACATCAGGTGATCATACCTGATCAAGTGCCAAGTTTTATACTAAAAGATTGCTCATCGATATTTTTAAGACCACTGTTAAGAATTTTTAACCAGATTCTGAGAACCTGTATTTTCCCTGAAAAGTGGAGTCTGTCTGGTATTGAAGAACGGTGATATATCGGACGTATCCAATTATAGACCAGTCTCGATACTCTCAAACATCGCTAAGGTTTTTGAATCTACTCTATATAAGACAATATACTCTCAGCCCCTTTATAGTTGAGGAACAGCATGGGTTTGTTGATGGAAAATCGACCGTAACGAAATTGTGCACCTTTCTTCAGTATGCTTCTGAAGTAATCGATGGCCACGGCCAAGTCGACGTCTTATACACAGATATATCCAAAGCCTTTGATCGCATAGATCATGGTATTCTCTTGAGAAAACTCCAAGACATCGGCTTTAGCGACTCTCTTGTTAGGTTGCATCAATCCTACCTTTATCGGCGAATATTTATGGTATCTTATAACGGCTACACGTCCAATGTATGCTCCTTTGCTTCTGATGTTTCACAGGGCTCTAATATCGGTCTGTTATTATTCTTAACATTTATTAATGACCTGTTGAAACACATTGATTGCAAAGCTTTGGCATTTGCCGATGATGTTAAATTGTAACGGTCTGTGGTGCCTCTAACAAATTGCATTGGAGTACAGGCGAATTCGATATCTATTTCTAACCGGCGCTCCTTAAATAGATTGAATTTAAATATATTTATATAAATAAGTGCAGAGTCGTATCATTCACAAGGGAAAAAACAACCAATTATTTTCAACTACGTTTTAAACTCGGACGCAATCACACGAGTTGATGGCATGCATGATTTGGGGGTGTACTTTGACTGTGGTTTAACTTTTAACGACCATGTTCGAAATGTTACATTGTCTGCTACCAGAATGCTAAGCTTTGTTTTGCGTAACACTAGGTCCTTTCAAGATATATCCCCCATAAAATCATTTTTTTGTATAAGAAATACAGCACTTTACCTGTCTTCAGGATTTCTCTATGAAACCTTGCTTGCTTAGTTTTCTGTGACATCGTTCGAAGCACGACGGGAGAAAGTTAGTCTAAGGTTTCTTTTAAATTAGTAAATAATCAAATAGATGCCAGTGAACTGCTTGGTAAACTTAGTTATCACATGCCACGACAATCTTCTCACTCACTTTAACACTTTTTATTTGGATTCAGCCAAGTCTAATCTGCTGTTACGATCACAGATGTACTTTATGAGCTCTGCGTACAATGGTATTTGCGGTAAATGTGACATTTTTAATTGTTCCCTTGCGCAAATGCTTGATTCGGATTCCTCATGAAGCAGGATATCTTACTCCAATATTATATGTACCCATTTACATAAATATGTTTTTGTATCCATCTATTTCTTGTCTGTGGTCTATGTGTTTCGTGAGATACATTTTTTGTTGCACTTTGTTGTTTGCCTGTTAATTGTTTTTTTGTTATTGTAGACAATAAAGGCTATGATTTTATATATAAAAGACTAATGTGGAGGACCGTATTTCAATTACAAATTTGTACAAATACGTATTTCTCTGAAATACGTGGAGATAAGACTTTCCGCATGTTTGATTGGATTTCTCCTATTTAAAAATTACAGGTTTGACTTAATTTTAATATGTAAATTAGAAAGATTTAGGTTCGTATCAATAGTATCTTGGCAATATACGTTTTCCCAAACACCTGCAGGGTTTAATAGGAGATACTAGTGTTACTTTTAACAGACAAATATTGTATGAAATTCGTTTGAAATCCTGCAGCTGTATACTAAAATCCATTTTACAAGACATATTTAAAACCGAATTGTTCAGGATCGCGCTTTACCTATAACTTTTTCTTTAAACAACTCCTTCTTCTTAAACGACGATACAGGACCTTCTACGCATTTTTGACTGCCCTTATTTTTAAAAATTATTATTTCTTTTCGACTTTACAATGACTTTAAAAATCTTATTATATAGGTCGGCATATATTTGCAATAAATTCAAAATAGAAAATTTTCTATACAAATTCTTAATAATATGCAAAGTCATGAGAAGTCAAAGACATTGATAAAAATTTCTTTATGAAATCTGTAGTCTTGTAAGAGAATTATTATTGTTTTTCTTTTAGATGTGTTAAAAGCTTGCCTATTTAAAGAAAATATAGTTTTAGTTCAATTGGAGTATGCAGCTAAATGCAAAAATCTAGGACCGTACATCTACAATAATTCAATAGTAACAGCATTTTATATAACTTGCAAAGTTTAGCAAAATATGTTTGCGCTTTCTTTTATCAGAAATATGTTGTATAAAATTAGTTTCATATCCCATTTTTTATTTTAAAAAGTTATTAATTCCATTCAACTGTATAGCAGTGTAAAAAATCTTAGTCCTTAAAAATATTCTATAATCCAGAGCAGTCTCCAGATATTTACCTTTTTTTTTGTAATAGAAATAAAACAACACATCTCTTTTCTAATATGTATTAACTGGTTTATTTGAAATTAGAATTGGTAAATATGTAGTATATCGTAAATAGCACTAGAAGCTTCTATATCGTACATAAATATTATTAGATTCCACTAAAAAGCAAAAAAGTTTTATATATATATATACGATGAAGTTTATGTATTTCATGGTTTCTTCAATCGTAATTAATGTTTATTGATATCACTTATGTAAAGATCCACATTCACAAAAATACAATCTCGTCTAATTATATCAATAATATCGATCAATTATCATTATTAGAATTATCAATTATATCGTTTGATTGAACGCTGCTATATATTTTGTATTTATTTATATATAATCATGAAGGTGATCCCTATACGTATATATATATATATATATATATCAATTAATTTTAAACTATTTAGTTGCTGCATCTTTCTCCTCGTTATATTCTCAAATATTTACACGTACAGTCAAAAAATGAATCAATTAATCGAATATAATCAATAATTATATTATTTATTGTTAATCATTCTTTTTATTGTTTTTTAACATTATTTATACATATAAAACAATATGTGGCTGTCGTAATAATATTGTAAATATATGTAATAGTAGTTCTTTCATATATATAATTAATTAATAGTAATAGTGGTTGTTAATTAATATTAATATTGCTAGTTGTATAATGCACATATTGCACTTGTGAAGATATGTGTACGGGCAATAAAAATGATCATATTAAATTGATACAACAAACTGTTTACGATCATCTCTTGACAATAAAATGTAAAAAAGGTAACGAACAACAATTATAAAGCGAAGTGGAAATGAACAAAATTCATTTTCTAATGAGCCTCTTTCGAGGTTATGCATTTGTTTCAGTGAAGGAAAAAAGTTAATTAATCAAAGTAGAAAATATTTTCTAACATATGTAACCTTTATTTTATACAAAGCTTTTTAAAAATAAACGAAAAACGATTCAAAACGTTCAACATAATACCTTTTTTCGATCATAGAACAATATCATGATCTTTTGGCTTTGCTTGTTGTAAATGACATTGAATTAGGGATTGTAGATTTCTTTGACGTACCAAATTTATTTCCTTTCTGATATCTGACTTCATCTTTGAATGTATTGTCGTACATTACTTCTATAGATGTTTCCCTAATACAAAGCCACCTCCATTCCATGGCAGATGTCCAAAATAATCAAAAACTCTTTTTGAGTTTTACTCTACACTAAAACTTTCATTAACGGTCCTAAATTTGGCATCTCCGTAAAGTCGATGTGGTAACGTAGAAAACAGTATAGCTTTTATTGAAAATTCCATATTGTTCCCAACATCTTAACAAATAAAACTTCTTAGTGATTTTATTATGCAACAATTTACTAATTCCGTACGACTAAACACTATTTGCTTATTATTTACAATTCTGAAAGATTTGCATACGTGTTATGCAAATAATTTAACTGAATATAGGTCACGTTGCGAATAACCGCCTTTAAACGTAGACATTTTTTGTTTGTTGTGTACAGTTTACTATCAGCAATAACGTTCAGTGTACTAATTTTGTTAAATATATCAAACCATTGAGTGCGTGGAATTGCCTACATAGTACATACAGGCGATTCGATTATAGTGAAACACCTATTTTTTAAAACCGTATAAAATCTTTAAAAAAAATTCTGAAAGGGATGAAAACACATTTTCAATCGGGCAATTGTGGAAATTGTATTCAGTATATTTTTTTTTCTAGGTGGAACACTGTACACATCTTTTGGTTTTTTTTTAATCTTGCGATTAATTTTGATAGTTTTGTAGAACTGTTTTGCTTACATTTTTGCTCTAAATGTATTTTTTTTATTTATATGCAAGCAAGGATTTCATAATTACCAATGTAACAATGTAACTTCCCACTCGGTTTCCCAAGGTACAAAACTTATTTCACTTCGAACACTATTTTAAAACGAGATTGATTACTTTGGACATCCTCTGTATACAGCACATCCTATAACTTAAAAAAAAGGTAAAACTTACTGAGACTTATTCAGTAAAATCCGTTTTAGGACTCCTAAAAATAATCGACGAAAGAAAAATATAGAATAAAAAAGATATCACAGGAGAATTTAATTTCAAATATTAGAGATTACATGGAGCAATATTTTTGCCTCTTTTGTGTAACCAGTATGCTTCAAATCGTTTTTAAACTAAAATATTATGTTTACTTAAATTTGTACACTAGAGAGCAAAAGTCTCTACGCATTATTTGTTTTGATACTTTTGCGGTTTGCTGTATAAAGAATAAAAAAGAAAAAAGCGATTTGAAACGCTACTAAATTCACATTAAGCTCAAATATCATTCCAATCTTCCTGAATAAGTCCCAGTATAACAATTAACAAGTAATTTACACAAAAAACATTAATGAATATACATATTATGTATATATTATAAAGCTAGATGAGCACGGTTAACATCGTCTACTAACTTATGCAATAGAAATGGAAATAAAAAACAATCGCAACTTCACCAAATGATGAACAGTTATCGAAACAATTGATACTGCATAAAATTGGAGAAAGGAAAGCTTTTGTTATTGTAAAACAAGACACGTTTTGAAATTCGGTTAAAGTACAATATATTTTAGTTAATAGGCTTTTACGACTATGTATAACTACAGAAATACTTATTTAAGATTGTTTTAAGTATAGCGCAATAGTGGAGTTGCCGGTGATCTGTTGTAATTACCCAGCAAATATATAATTTTGTAATTTAAAATTATCTCTACATACAACATCCATTTGAAGTGGAATATGGTTTAATTTTACTTGCACTTTATTCCTATTATTGTATGAATTTAACAATGTTGCCACCTTAAGTATTTAAGTTAGGTGATGTTTATTTAAGACGGATCACTTTGTAGACCAATATCAGCGATAGCTTTATGATGATAATAATTTTGATTCAACGTAAATTTTACATAGAAATAAAATATTAAGATAGAAATAAGCTGGAAATGTGTCAAAAGTACACCTTTTTATCCATAGTGTAAGCAAAGATGATAAAAGATATAAGAGTGTTTATGATGCTGAAGTAATCATCCGGCCCAATAGTAATTCCTTGTAGTAATGATATAATGGTGACATACATGACAATTTAAATAACTATTTCTCCCATTAAAAAAGAAGCAATACTGAATGATTGCACTTTTTTAAATGATTGTGTCGCCGAGTTTTCTCCCCTATACTAATCACCAACTGTGCCACGCATGCGCTAACTATCAGAAACCCATACTACGAGAATTATTAACCAAATTTCAAATTTCAGTGCCTATACGAACTTAAAACGAGTACCTTACGAACATCAAGTAATAAAAAGCACGAATCTCAAATACAAAATTAAAAAACAATTATACATGAATCAATTCTTTCTATACCTAAAACGTATCATTCAAAAAAAGAAAACATAAATCGCACACATGACTTGTACAATGTTGTTATATAAAGGCACAGCTATGACAATGAAAGTATTATAAACAAGGTTATTCTCCATGTTTGTTTATTTTGTTTGCGTATGTCTTGTTCTGTAATTTATTACATATTTATTTTGATATCGTATTTTCAGGGGATAAGTGACAAGGTAAAGTTTACTTAGAATGATATAAACACGGAATTTGAGTCTAATTTTGGAAAGGTACACTACGACATTAAATGATGTCACTATAATTAATGTTTAGAAAGGGACATTTTGAATATATCTTTCAATTTTTTTTTAGTTTTATTTTTTTTTAATTAGAATTATCGCTAATATCCTGCCGCTTTAGCAGTCCGCATGAATGCACATTTTTCTCTTTTTTGCTTCGTATGAACGCGAACAGTAATAGTACGGGTCTGACGATGCAGCATAGCCGATGGTACGGTTTTCAAAACGAAATATTTATAAAATATGCATTGTGTGTTCCATAAATTTATGAAAATTCTGTTGATCTCTGGCAATGGCATGCGTTGATAATTCATTAGTCCAACTCCGAAAAAGTTTGAACACGATTAAATTGTCTCCATGTTAGAATGTGAGACCTGTATTGTTACATCAATTAGTAAGATGAGAAAGCAAGCAAGTCAATAAAATATTGTACGTATACGGCCCTGTTCAAAACTACGATGATTTCGAAAAAATTCCAGCGTATGTAATTTGAAATTGATTGGGAGAATTATATATATTAGTTCTATGCAAAATTGTTTGTTAATTCTCTATATAAATTATATTTAAAAGTTAGAATTTTCTTTTAATCACTTGAGATGAATATATTTAAAATTAAAAATTAAAGATAATGCTTTTATGTCAATTAATTCTCTGAAATTAATCGAATATGTTTTCAATTTAAAATTTCTACATTATCACTGTACCAAAAATAAAATTCCTTGTGTTATATTAGAGGGCGCTACATAATTCAATATTAAAGATAACGAAGAAAACCTTAAAATTTACGAGTTAAGAGTTCAGCAATAAGAAGGAACTTGACCCAGTTTTAATTTTTTCTATTTTGTTCGAAATGTCAAAACCCTAACGTAACCTTAATAACTACTCAAACACAATCGCTTCAATTTTGTTGAATCTGTATTTTTCTTCCGTTATAATGAATGACAAATTATAAATAAACTTAGTATGAACGATGTCACATTTGTATAATTTGAGTTCTTTAGGTGGCACAAATTGAAAACAAGCACCTGGATTCATAACAAATATGCCTATGTTACACTATATATTTTTGGGAGGATTGTAGACCTACACCGAATTTTAGTTTCTGTTCCTGTTAATTGTGCAACCGCCTGAATAAAGTACGTAATAAATTCTATATTAGAGAAAAAAAATCAATTTTACAGATTATATTGGCAATTCTTACTGTATTATTGTAATATTGAAATATTATTTTCAACTATTTTTTATGAAGATTAGCTTGAAAACTTGTTTCTCTGCTTTGGTATTACAATTAATTTAATTTGCAGGATATCAATTGTCATGCTACGTTTTAGATAACCAGTTCGTTGACTACATAAAATTTATAAGGTGTAATCACTGGATATAACAATACGATGAGATAAAATCGATACCGGAAAATATACAACTGGAACAAATCTAATGTACCGAAAAATTTAACCCAATGAAATAAACTATGAATATTAGAAATATCCTTTTTTTAAGAAAAAATACTTAAAGGTTTAATATATTTGAACAGGACTGTATAGTACGAATGTTTATATAACAAGTCAACCATTGTATTCACTAAAGAAAAGAAACGTGTATTACTATAAAGGAAATTAAAAGCATTTTCAATTACTTTCTTTTTAATATACAATGTAGAAAAATAACATTTCCTTTGCTTTTTTAAGTAGGAAATTAAATTTTATCAACGAAATTGATTTTTTTTATTAAAACAGAATATTGTAGGGAATATTTCAATAAAACAAGAGAGCGCTCAGTATAGTTTCCAAGGCTATGGCTGTTGCGTTGTTAAATCTATAAGGCTAAGTACCTTTGCTTTTAATTGAAATGCCAACATAATAAAATGAAATTGAAAGCGAAATTTCCAATATAAACGAAATTTGGAAGGTATCCTAAATTTAGTGAAACACCCTGTATATAACCTTTCTAATAAATAGAAAATTATATGTTTAAAGCGATTTTTTTATAACTGACATTTTTTAACAATGTATACAAAGTATAATTTAGTTTCAAAATTCTACATCTGCGAAAAATTAGCTGACATCCAATAATCATAAGCAATAAATTTAATAATATTTCGAAACAGAAAAAGCAAATATAGCTCGAAAGTACTAAATCGTTGAAGGAGAACCCAATAAAATTAGGAAAAGTAACAACCGAAACAGTAATTTTTGTTGTGAATTTTGGTAACTCATAATCTCTTTTCCATAAGTAACTTCAAATAAAAAGCTCATAGCACACTTTAATCGGGACCAAATTAAGCTTTCGGTTTAAACATGAGAAATGGATATATATAGGATATAAAAAAAAAATCGCTTTAAAACCTTTTTAAAAATACTATTCCCTATACAGTATAATTTTATTATCAATGCTTTTGCCTTGGTAATGGTGGATGTAATAATCGAAAAGCCTTCTACGAATGATATACGGTTATACCAACACGTTTATAGTCAGACAAAGAGATATAATAGAGAATTTACGTTTTACCAAGCGATATAGAAGATTTAATATATTTCTTTTTAAATTTAAAACTACGTGGTTCCCCATTCAAATTCTACTTACTGGACTTATTCAATAAATGTAAATGGTAGATTCGAAAGCAGGGTTATTCAGAGGTAGATTGCGAAACAGACGTTAAACATACTTCCAATATATATATTTTTTCTTCAAGTTACTTACGTTAAATTTTATCTTACACATACGTAAAGCCCATCGCATTGTATATTGTATTTTTTTTACTTTTAGTTTCTGAATCTAAATATTATACTAAACTTTATTTAGTAATTTTAACATTGATCGCGAAATAGTAACTCCATATTTCAACTTTTTTTAATTCATTTTTTTTTTTAACCAATGTAACCTGTGGTATGTTTTTGTATAGTTATCTCCACTCGCATCATTTTTTTTAATATACATGTATCTTTTTGTTTTTCTTCTTTTTTAGTCGTAGGTTATATACTAATATATATATATTGTATTTGTTTTAATTTTATTTAAATATATATTACTATACTGGCAGCGGCTAACATGGCACTGGCAAAAATGAGTCGTAATGTAAATTAATTAATGATATTTTTTTTGTTTTTGTTTTTTGGAGTTTGCTTATCATATTACGATCATTAAACTGTCTCTTTTTATATACTCAAAGCAATGAACAGATTGGAGTTTGTAAAACCGTAAACTAGAAGAAGTGGGATAGTTTATAGTCGCGAAGACGCCCTTTCCTCAGAGGTTGATCTCTCCGACGATATACGTATAAACTAACTATTACACTTGTAGCGGTGAAGGTGTTCTCTGTTTACTGTGGGTACGCTGCGGTTATCCTCTCGTATCTCTGCGAAAGTATTCGGTATTGATGGGTGTTGTTGTGGTCCACTGCGTTTTCTGCACATTTTAGTCGCTATTGTTGAAGTATTCGGATGCGTTACCACGGCAAATAGGACAAGTTCTATTAGACTGTAATTAAAATATAAGATTTTTAATTTGATCTTCAAAAGTTAGAATTTATGAAAGAAAAATCATTTCTAAGCTATGGTTAATTTCTTCAGGAGTGAATGCACGTCATAAGTGACCCTGGTATCACGTTTCATTACTAATATAAAGCGAAATTTTTTTCAAAGAATACATTTCATTTAAACATGGTGAAATTTAAACAAATCAACTGTTTATATTAGGGTTACAATTAGTATTTACATTTTGGTTTGACAACAAAGGATCATCCGATGTCATTGTCGGTTGATGACGTGTATTCATTCCTCAAATAATTAGACTACATTAGAATAATTTTACTAAGTTTTAGGGCATCCTGTATATCTAACTGAATCTGTACTTGTTTCCACCGATAAATTCTAACAATGTTGACATTAAACTACTAAAGGGCACACATCGAAGCTAATTTAAACGATAAATATATGCAAGTGGCTTGAGTTAAAATATGATGGGAGCATATTACAGGTATTTTAAAGGCAGAATTCATAATAAGAATTCGTGAGTCGAATGCAAATATCATTCGCTAAGAAAAAAAAATGAATACTCAGTCACCAACTCAATGCAAAAATCGTATTCCAGATCGAATATTTTTATTGTCTGATCATTTATACGATAATAAATTAAAATTTTCATCGGGCTAACCGGATGTACACCCAGAGACATGAATATGAGACACCCTTTAGACGTTTTAATAAAGCGGTATTAACAGACAAATAGTCTTTACCTGCCGCTTCTTAGAAATACCCGTAATATAATAATAATAATAATAATAATAATAATATTTAATGCCCAACAGATACAAATATCCAATTACAAGGCAATGTTGTAATTGGATATAAGTAGAAGGGTTGGTGAGAGAAATACCGTTGTTAGTCCATTTATTGCTGTATTTGCGGAACTAATTGCATTTTACACTTAGTAATATTTATTCGTGATTAGTTTATGTGTATGTAACTGAAAATGCCGAAATCTAAAGAACTTTCTGAGTTTCAACGTGCGCAAATTATTACACTACATGCCGAGGGATTATCCCAAATGATGATTAGTAAAAAAGTAAAATGTTCACGGTGCGCCGTACAAACAACTCTAAAGCGTTATCAAGAAACAGGGGATACTAAATCAAGACCGAGGAAAGGTCCAAAACGTAAAACGACAGAAAGGGAGGACCGGTGGTTATAACGACAGTCTCTACAAAATCGACATCAAACAGCAACATATTTGGCTGGCGCGTAAATCGACAACTCAACATTAATTTATCGCCTAAAACAGTAAGTAGACGTCTTAGAGAAGTCGGTCTATCATCGACAAAATCTAGAAAGAAACTGTGGCCGTCGGACGTAAATAAAAATAAACGATTAACATGGGCTCATAAACACAAATCGTGGACAGAGAAGGACTGGGCAAGTGATTTGGACAGATGAGTAATAATATAGAGGTAAATATAATTAATCGTTTTATATTCAGCATAAGATAAGTATTTTATAGAAATTTAAACGAACTGTGTTAAAAGAAAAATCGAGAGTTGAAAGAATGCAACCAAATATTGAATTTCTAGTTTTTAGTAATAAATATTTGCTTTTATAATATTCGTTTTATTTGTTCATTGTTTATCTCAAAGGTGATTGAAAAAATTGGGGGTGCCTAATAATTGTGTACCTGCCTGTAGATGAGACTTACATTCACAGTAGCCATACGTATTCCAAGATGTGTAGTGATGAACGTACAAAAAGTAATTTCAAGAACATATCTAAAGGACCAAACTAACAATAGCGAACGCAGGAGGCAACATGGGCTTTATCTCTAACGCCTTATTAACTTTTAAGACCGGTGTAAAAACTGGTGATTACAATTCGGTTATGAACGCAGAAAATTATGACAGATGGATAAAACGGTAACTTATACCAAACTTTCCCATAAATTCCGTTGTAGTAATTCATAATGCACCGAATCACAATACATAAACAAATCGTGCGCCAAGAAGTAATAGCAAGAAAAATGAAATGATGGAATGGTTAGCGTTAAAAAGTATTCCTTAGACACTAGAATGTTAAAGCCACAACTATACCAGCTCCTCGAACGCTATAAGGGTCAATCTATGACATAAAGTCGACGAAATTCTACAACGCAATGGATACACAATTTTGAAACTTCCACCGTATCGCCCCGATATAAATCCAATTGAGTTGATCTAGGCTACCGTCAAAAACAATATCGCTGCAAGAAATGTAAACTATAAGATAGAAGATCTTTGTAAAATAGCAGAATAAGTTTAATTATTCAAGTGAATTTGATTCAAATATTAATTCTGACTACTAACTGTTTTTTTTCTGATATAAATATTAAATATCATATGACGTATGAGTGTTCGTTACTTTTTCACACATGAGGTGCATCAATACAAAGATGTTATAATAGAAGTAAACTTAGCAAATCATACATTATGGGTACAATTCATCATTATTACCACTCAATCTTCGTCTTCTCTACACCACTTTAGGTGTCGCGACAAGGCGATATTATAGTGGGGAGAAAGTCTAGAGATGTATGCACACGGAATACCAAATACGTCATATTTTTATATACTATAGAATTCCACAGTGTACAGAATCCTGAACTTAAATTTAAGCAAGATCCTTCTGTTGCCCCGGAGCAATTAGATAAAATGAAGTGGAAAGTTACAGCTGTATAAATCTCTTAAAACCGCTAGAACAAATTACAGATAAATTATCTGGTCAAGTTCATTCCACTTTATTAATGACAATTCCTCCAGTACAATAAAACATTTCTGGAAAATGAAAATGTTTGCAAATGATTTTGCGGGTGGCGCTTTGTTCTTAAAAGTTTTGCATTATTAATCTAGCTGCAATAGATGTAGTAATTTACTTTAAATAAAATCGTATAGTACAGTTATTAAGTAAAAAGAGGTTACTATATTTAACATTAAGATAACTAATCAGTTTGCCCTTATACGTACCGAAGTCAGTATACAAGTTCCGTATTATACAGAGGTCTATTAAATGCTTCTTATGTAATATTTTTATTCGATTCCCCAATCACTAAATTCATAACACTCCCTTAACTATAAGGACATTCTTATTTTACGATAAGGGAGCTTGTTGTGTTAGATAAAATTTTGAGCATAAAATAATAGCGTTAGCAATTTAAGCAATAATCACTAGATGGTGCCCCGAAACTTTTCATGCGAATAAATATACATCGAAGTTTCAACTTACCCTCAGCCACTTATCGACACACTTCGCGTGAAACTCGTGCGAACACGGCAACACCCTGAGTAATTGCCTGGCCTCGAAGTCGCACATGCAAACGACGCAAGAGGTCTGATCGCCCTGGTGGGTGTCCGCGTTGAACTTGTAGCTCAGCAGCTGCTCGATCTCCGGCTTTGCTAGACCTCTCGGCTTCGCCTCACCTAGACGTTCGGCCAGATTGAGCAGCGCCTCGTAATTTTCAGTTTCCGTCGAGTCGGAGCTACTCAGATCCGTCTGATTGAACGGCGACATGGGCGGATTCGAGAACATAGCGAGGAAGTGAAGCAGGAAACCTGAGTACTGAGCGGGGGCGGGCACCAGGGCACCATTATGATGCCAACGTGTCCGCGGCGGTGGTAAGCGGGCGCTGCGGTGCTGCCTCGAGCGGGCATGAAGAAGATCCAGTTGATTGCCGCGCGGCTCCGCCGATAAGAAGAAAGACGGCGGCGGGGAAACTTGCAACGGTGAAACGTGCAGGGGCGGTGCGCCATGTATGGGCGTATGGGTATGGGTATGGTGTTCGTTAAGAAGTTCCAGTTCGATACCGTCAGGGCGCTGTAAAATAGAAATTGGTTGAGGACGTTCTGCATGATTCGACTTTATGACTATAGACTATATCACCCAGGCTTCGAAGTAATAGATCTTATGAAGTATAAGCCTTCCTTTATTGCCTCACATGGATTTGCATGTAACTGTCTTTATTTAGCGCATTTTGTGTCTAAGGTTTTGCGTATCATTTCTATCACTCGTCAAATTTTAGAATACAATTAAACTATAAATGCATTTATTTTTCTTGTAAAATAGAATAAAATTCTGTTTCAGAACCGATGTGTTTTCGTTCTTTCTATTTGTCTATGTAACTAAGAAATTCCGTATATCCATTTGATCATAAAGTTTTACAGGCAGCGAAACTTATTAGTAAAATTAAAGAGCAAATAAAATAATATAAAATCATTGTCGAATGATCAAATAGTTTGCAATTTTTGCACGTTGTAGGCATTTATTATGAGATCAAATGAATTTATTTTTTTTATTGTTTATTCTAATTAACTCAGTAATTGGAATAAATAATAGTGTACAAATATAAGGTGGGCCAAAAGTCTTGCATAATTTGTGCATAATAGTTTATATTCGTTTCATATTAAAAATATTGACTGCTGAAGAGCATGTGGAAGTTATTCTGCGGTGTGGATACTTTCAGAGAAGCCTTGCAGCATAATTCAATGGGATGCATCCTGAGCGACAGCCAGTGCCGCAAAGCTCTGTATGATTGAAGAATTCAAGAAATCAGGAAGTATGGTATGAAGGAAACGATAGTGGAGGGGACTGTTGAAAATCCAAAGAAATCAATTCGCCGAACTAGCTTGAAAGTGGGTTTTACTCGCAATATTCAGAGAATCTTAAAAAGGCATAAATGTCACCTCTGCAAACTGCAGGTGTTACACCACACGGCAGAAAATCCACGCCATCATGTTGAAATTAGTTTCTGGAATAGTCAGAAGAGGATACATACCTCTTACCAAAAGTGTTGTCAGATAAGTCCAATTTTTATATTAACGACGAAGCAAACCGACAAATTTTACAAGAATCCACATTGGTTTACCGATAACAAACAGGGAACTGATCGTATCATGGCTTGATGTGGTTTGTGGAAAAACAGAAACTTCGCGCCTTACTTTTTGAAAATACTATTAACTGTGAAAATTACCTCAAAATATTATGGTATTCATTGTTGAATGATTTGGACGCGTTTGGATCAAAATAGTTCGCGGAAAATGGCAAATTTGAACTCTAATACATCAAATAAGTCGACGATTTTGTCCTTATTGTGTGGTAATACGCAGACCACAAACATGTTACTTCTAGAATAACTCCAATACTCTTTGCAGCTCTTATAAATCTTCAAAAACACAGTTAACACATATTATGAGTTAATATATTTAGTATGACATTAAAGCAACCTGCGTACTTGTATAACAAAATAGAATTCCGAACAAATGTTGGTAATTTAAATTTGCGGGTTAGACAGTCTTTTGTCACCAGTTCATCGCCAGTCCGAACCTTTTATACGCTGTTTCACATATCAAATATTGTTCTTATACAATTCTCTGTTGAAATATTTAAAGTTCTTGGCTCTAACATCTTTTAAAACCAAGCTATATGCGTATATGTACCAAGAGCAGGTTGCTATGCTCGGATGATGACTTTTATTAAGTATAAAACAGAGAGTTTCTTCTTTTACTTTTGTGTGGGTATATCCTGTATAGTGTATTTATATTTTTTTTGTTTGTGTGCGTTAATATTCTATATATATATATATATATATATATATATATATATATATATATATATGTGTGTGTGTGTGTAATTGTGGTTGTTAATAATTATAGTTTATATGGGTTAGAAATTTATATTCAATTGTCTCTACAACCTTTTGACCAAGATCTATTTTATGTAATATGGTATAAGCTTGACTAATAAATCTTATTACTATTTCTGATAAACACCTACCTGCGGCGCTAAATTCTGATGCGGATGCGCGTAGTGTTGATTCGGCACCGAGAGGGCGTTAGGCGTGTTTGGAAAAGCGCTGTAGCCTTGATGAGGTAGACAGCCGGGAAATTGCTGGGCGACTATCTGCGGAGGAGCGTGGTACATGTTGTGCACGTGGCAGCTGTGCATATGGGGGGGAGCGCCAGGTGGTGCTGAGCAAAGAGAGATGTGCGGCGGATAATTCCATATGCCCTCATGATTCATCGGTACAACAGGAACCTGCACATAAAATGGCCTTATTGCAGAAGCCAAATGGAAGATTTGGTAACCCGCTTTGATAACTTTTGTTTTAACGTGTTTGTTTTTTATATTTATAAAATTGTCTTAATTTGTTCGTTTTTATTTTTACGTGTTTACATAATTACTGGTTATAAGAGTATTGCTATTCTGTGTATTCCATCCCAACTTGAAATTTTCTTATCTTATCCAGAATATCGGTAATGTGTGATGTACACACGAAAACCAGTAGCCTGATTTTAATAAAGATATTTGTCCGATCTAGTCCCATTAATTTTATCTACAATTAATTAACATGAACTTTGTTATAAGAAAAAAGGAAAATTTATACAATTCTTAAAAAGTATGGTCTTAAAACGAATAATGTGACAGCGTATTTTAGTTTAAGTAATTATTTATATCACGATGATAATCGTAAACAGCTGCTAACATTTAAGCGCACACAAAGTATTAACGATAAATACAAATTTGAAAAAATGTATGAAAGCGAAATAATAGACTAACGAAATTCTAGTGAAAGCATTTGCTCACATTTATTTTTTATATTAAGCATTACAGATGTTTAATTTACCTACAGTTTGTAATTCTTCAAAATATATTTACAGTATAAAATAAGTAGAACCTACTTAACAATATTTTCTTTTTGTATCACAACCCAATTCCACTGCTAATTTTAAGATACTGTAACTCCCAAACTGAAAAAAGAGACAACTGCGAGTGGTCCGTATCAATTCGAAAAATATTTCTTCATTTGGGACTATTCACTTTATGCATTCTATTATAAATTTAAAAAGTAATCACCACCTTTTTATGTACGTAAGCGTTCAATAGTTAAGAAAAAATATTTTTTGGGAGTGGCAAATGCTATTAATTATTTAATTATATATACTATTAAAAGGAATCAAAATATTGGTTCCAAATGATGTTCCCATTACAAAGCGTACTTGAATAAACGAAAAACGTATGTGAATTTCTTTGCTAGGAATGAAACACCCAACAACTTTTTTAAATGTAAAAGATAAGCAAATGCCGCATATATATATATGCAGAACGACCCTTCAGATAGCGTGAAAACTTCGCCAACTGAATCTTAAAACAATCGCAAATCACAATAAAATTATCTTTGGTGGAATGGGATTTCGTAACTCTTAGTTGACTACGGCTACCCGACACTAGACTAACTCGATGTCGACTTGAACCGAAATTCTGTAACGGTGCTGAGCATGAAATCGGGAATTGTCGGTAATTTAGGTTGAAGGGTTCCAAACTTTGAGATTTTTAGAACTAATGTCACAAATTAGCCTTCAAAAAATGGCTTGAGAATTGATACTTGCAAAATAAGATTGTAGTGTTATTGTAATATATTCAAGTATACGTTATTTATTTTCCCCATATTCGATAAATTATTATATCAAGCAGAACGAAAGAATAATTGGAAGCTAATTATGAATAGATGACAATTGCCTAAGAATATTAATTCATGTATTTACTACTATTAAAGAGTAAATATTAATTAGTTGCTCCTAATTCAGGCGGCCGAACAAACTCACAAAACATGTTTCTAGTAGTGTTAAAAACCACTGTTTACTTTGTCGTGAACTTCCATTTATGTCACTTTAATCAAATTTTAAGGTTGCGCATTTCTTTTTCAATATGCTTTAAAATATCTGCAGCACTTCCATGTTTTTTTTAACGTTAATAATTAAATAATTTGTGCATATTTTGTCATTAATTTACTGATTTTTTACAATATCCCAAAGCATTTAATATTTAATCCATTAATTAGTTGCGCCCATAATTGTTTTGTATTTATCGATTACATTGGGTGTTGAAAATTCGCCAGTCTTTTATGTCGTTCCATAAAATTAATCGAGATTTTCCAATGGCTATACCTCCTATTTTAAACGCCATCTAATTCAAACAAATATGAAATGACAATGTATTAAAGTGCGTTATATAAGATCCTTGCGTTAAAACAGATTTTGCTAAATTTCAAGTTAAAATAAATTGTGACGAGAAACAAAATACTAATCATTCTGCTCGCATAAGAACTGAAAAATTCAAGGAAAACATTCATAAATAGGTGTATATTATTTTACAAATGTTTTCTTCTATTACACACGATCGTAAATTATAATACCACATAATACAAAAAATTAATACATTTTGCTTTTGAATAGTCGCCAAGAAAATGTCCTCTCTTGAAGAGTGATAGAAACCAAGCAAAATGTAATAGAGTGAGATGCGAGACGCAAACGACACCAACTTTGCTATCAAGCATATTTCGTCCGTTGGTCGACGGCTAGGTATCGAGTAAGCGCTACAGAATCCTGATTATTTCGACTCACTGGACGTCGAACTTATAGAATTCTTATGCTGATGAGACATACTTTCATTTGAACGGTAACAAACACAATTTTCGGCTGTAAGGAGCAGAAAATTTACACGAATCATGGAGGAGCTCCCGATACATTCTTAAAAAATGGTAGTTCGATGTGCTATGTGCGCAGAAGTTATTATCGTGGCATGTTGATAAACTTTCTGTGGCAGAAATTGGGTGGAATGGAAATAAATGACATTATTGTGCGTCATGTCATCTCGGCAATTAGGAACCAAAACTAGCCGCCAAGAAATTGCGATTTAACCTCTTTAGGCTTGTACTGATATTACTTCAAAAGCGTAGTCTATGTGACTGACACAATTTAACAACTCAAAGAAAAAATTAAACGGAAATATATTTAAATAAAAATCCAAGTTCTTATTAAGACACCCTTTAATACACATCGAATTCAATAATTTCGGTTTTTCAACTTAGCAACACTGTTTCTGTGTCTAAATTCATTCATTTTCGAATTATTGCGGATGTTCGATCAAATTGGGTACTTTCCAATAAAAAAATATGTTTTGACAATTAAATGCGCTAAAAATCTAATTGCGTTTGCATTTGAAAAATTCATTTAGTTTAAAGTTTACAAAGTCTTCTATAGACTACAACGATTTCAAGAACTGTGTGGTTATATAACTCAGCGTTTCGAGACCACGTGGACTCTCATTGTTGGTAACTCGGTTGACAATGATTCACACATTGTATGTGTTTAATTTGGTTATTTGAATCATCTCTAATTTCGTTAAAGTGTTAACCGCATTTTCACAAAAATGATGATGACAAACAATAAATCACCAGTATGCGGCAAAAACGTTTAGATCTTCAACTGCATGTATAAAATAATGATAAAGTTATTAGTTTTTGATATAAAATAGATCCAATTATAAAAAGAAAGTGTTGCATCTATTTTATTCATACCTGATTTATATCCATTACCATAGCCGATTGGTGAGGATGAGCGACTGGAGGTGGGCTAGGTAAAAAAGTTTGATGATGTGTATGCGTAAATTCGTTCCTATCGCGGTAACGTTGTCTTCTCAATGGCGGACTTCCCTGGTTATCGAAAAAAACACATAAATCACCCATACTTAGCCAAAAGCTCCAATTTCAAAAAAACAAACAAGCATCAATGATAAAGGTATCACAAACTCAATTTTGTCAACTTACTTGCATCGAATGATGTGCTGTAGCTGGAGGATGCTGCCTAGGCGACCTCCTTGGTGGTGACGAAGGTTGTGGATTGAGCTCGACATGAAGAGAGGACCTAGACAAACGTCTCCTTTTCCGAGACGGGCTTTCACTTTTAATACTCTCATCACTGGTCTGTCGGTAGAACTGAGGTGAATGTTGTTGAAAATGGACGGGACTGACTCGCATCTCTAATAGAAACAAACGAATAATTCCTCTATTAGTGCTAAAAATGTCAATCTTCAGCCATCGAACACTTATAAGCACACAGATATTTAAAGTAGAGTAACACTACTATACCTCTACCGTGTCTTCTCTGCGAAAAATCCATCATGTTTCTCTGTATCATGCTTTCAGCCTGCGGCGAGCCAAGTATTGAAGTGGAGTTATCACAAATGCTTATATGTAAAGGGGGTGAGATATGTCGACGGTCAGCTAAATTAGTTAGGTGCCTACGGTCTGTGCCAAGTTGATAATTTTGACTTACTGTGTGTCGTCGTTCAACTGTATTAGAAAGATTTATGTGACGTCTGTCTTGATGCTGGTGACCTGCCATAATCAAAAAAGAAAACCAAAACTAACACAAAAAAAGCTAATCATCCAATAGTTTGACATGCTTCAAAAAAAAAACAAAGAAAAACATTTATATGAAATAGGATATAACCTAAATAACAAGATTTACACATAATAAATACCTGCTGCTTCATTTGGGTAGTGTAAATGGTTATGGTTAGTTCTCAAAGCAGGACTGAGCTGTGAAGTTTTCGGGTAGCCGTGGACATAATTGGCCTCCTTTGGACTATTGCTATTACCAACTGAGCACTCTCTATTTAGATAGAAAAAAAAGGCAATGTAATACACCTATTATGTAACTTAATTGTGCTATTACATAAAAGCTAACTTACCCTCTATTGAAATTATTCTCATATTCTCTATTATAGTCTTTCGGGTAACGGTTGGGCCACTTTTGATGAGCATGTGGATTAGGCCGGCCAGAATGGTTGCCACCATGTCTGCTAAAATTAGATGAATTCCTGCGAGGTTGACCATGGTTGTTCGTATTCATGACTATTGAGACACCTGAAACAGTCTACAGTATACTAATTGATCACACTCAACTCATGATAGTGAATGAGAAAAAGGCAACCTTGTGGCATGCACACAGTCACTATTGAGCAAGAAGTGTGTGAGTAATTTTATATTTGTAGTACACTATTGATCCAGTAGGAGCATTGCACATTCACAAAACAAAAACAACTACAATTTTAACGTCGTAACGTTGTGGATGAGTACATCGACGAACTGCACGGTTTTGTATTGCACTTGACGAGAGGGACGGGCCCCTTTTCGAAAAAAATTGTAAAGAGAAACAATGCTGAACTTTTCCTTTTGTATTGTGAAATCAGCAGCTTACACTTTTACACCCTCCTCTCCCGATATCCAACACAAACACAGAAGGTTGAAGGGTAGGGATGATGTTCATCGTACAAATTTCCATTGTTCAAATTTCCAACGTTTAAACCGATGCTATTGTGTTAATTAAAAAATTAATGATAAACCTTACATTATGTTTTATTGGGCGTGTGGAGAGACCTTGTTAATTCGATGGAAAGCAATTAAGAAAAAATAATTTAGAATACAATTACCTCCTTAGAATGATTATGTCACAGGTTGAAAGATTAATAAACTGCATAGGTACAATTACTTATTCTTGCTGAAAATTCTAGTTTGCTAATACATAAAATTATTTGCTAATGATAATAAACTCTTACTGATTGAACAACGACGGACTTCTACGTATATACACGGTCGTTTCCATTAATGTTGTCGCATATCTGTTATTACGAGACCTACCTTTTCTCCGTACAGGGGGAAATTATTAATTCTCATTTTCAAGAATTAGAAAAAACCTTGCTTACGAAATTAGCTCTTTTTTCGCTCATATCTCTTAGAGAACGGTACTCACTTATTTGCTTATATAATTGTGAAATAAGCGAATAATTTATAAATAAACACTAAAGATTAAATATGCATAATTTTAATCAACAGGGGCGTATTACATAGATTTCTTACGTATATTACTCAAATATAAACGTTGATGTTGAAATGAGGTTTTAGATTGAGATCAATTAGTTTTATGTAATAAGTGGATGTCCTTGGACAAAAAAATAGAGATGTTAAAAAATATGCCAATGTACACAAAGATATCAAAATAAAATGCAAACGACCAAATAAACTTAAATCTCACGAAGATATTTTTTGCATTTTTAAAAATTATTTTTGTTTTTTATATATACGTTTGAATAGATCACCTTATTGTCTAGTTACAATCATTTTGTACAGATGGAGATAGTTGATGTGTATTTCACCAATTTAATTTACCTTCAAATTTATTTTATCTTAAACAGTAAATAAGTTTGCATTTAAATTAAATAAATTCAATTTTACTATAATGTACTTAAAATTGAGGAAATCCTCTCTAGTTTATATGCTAAGCATTGCAAAATAAGAGAAAACGAATTTTCAGAAAGAGAAAATGAAAGTGTTTTAATATTTTTGTAATTGCAGATTACAGTACTATAGATTGGTAAAAGCTGCGAATAGAAAAAGAAAGTTGATAAATTTTATTACAATTTAGCGTAGTATTGGAGTATAATAGAAAATTTATGCTAATTAAAGTAAATACTAATTAAATTGTTTACAATTTAAAACTACACAAAAATATTTTAAATGGATGCAATTTATTCGTAAATATGTAATTTTTCAATCCTGAATTTGTAATTTTGTCTGTGTAAAAAAGGATTAAGAATTGCGATCGATAAAACGGTTTACTCGAAGCCTGTATTATAGAAATAAGTAAACAAATCGTATCTGTACTTTAACCCGTTTATTTTCCAAGAACAACGGTATTTCTTCGAAGAAATAAGGTATTAATCTGTTATCCAAATACCTGTTTTACGTCTATGTAAATGTCATTTGTACATGCATAATATTTAATTTATGTAAGACCCTTTTTTTATTTACGATAGTAAATGGATAATTAGAAAATCTATTTATGTAAGACGTATTATTCTGTCTTATGTTTAGAAAGAGGGAGACGGACGTATGTCGTTATTTCAATTGTTTACAAATTATTTCTATATAAAGTGGGGGGGTATCGATTGACGCACGCCAGTGACGCAAAGAGCTACGTGCTGTGCGTGCATTGTTGTTTTTTGTGTGTGAAAGCAAGGCGAACGGTTGTTAGTGTCAGCGGCAAGGTCCCTGCAAAGATTATTTTTCCGATTTCATTCGAAGGTAGTTGGAAATTCGTGCCGAATCTTGCGTTGCGAAGCGAAGACCTAATAACGTTTTGATGTGGTGATCGTCCGATAAAAAGGAGAAAAACCGGTTCGATGAAAAAAAAAGACTTAAAACGTCCCTCGTATTTCGATCCGGACATATGTTCTAGCGCTGCGATCGGACGATCTTTGTTTGTTGTGGTAACCAGAGGCGTCGTCCATTTTGTGGATGCAGATCCTGTTTATTTATAAAACTCGTAAATAAATAAACACCTACTGCCCAAAGGAAGAGTGAACGAATAGAGAAAATAGAAGACGGAAATTCATTTTTTTTCCGACAAGGAGAAGATTAGAAGATAAGGAAGGGTTTTTGCGTCGTGTTTCAACGTAAAATTCAACCTGGATCTGTGATAAGTAGAAAGCATTTTTGTGTTTCCTTATTATATATTACCGTCTCGTTTCTCGACTTTATACATAATCCAGTGTACATTTCGAAAGTTTAAAACATAAAAAAATACAAATAAAAAAATTAACAACGATCAACAAAAGACAAGAACTTGTGTGTGAAATCGTGCGAGCTTTATGTAATAAAAAAAAAAAAATTGACAAGATAGTTCGTGTACTGTTAAAAATGGCGAGGAAGAAAGTCGATTTCGGTAAAGGTGTGTATATTCA
Organism: Trypoxylus dichotomus; assembly: GCA_023509865.1. NCBI lineage: Eukaryota > Metazoa > Arthropoda > Insecta > Coleoptera > Scarabaeidae > Trypoxylus > Trypoxylus dichotomus. Next base: position 31,305,506 of record CM042081.1, read on the forward strand.
ACCCCGTACAAGGTGCAATAGTTCAAATACGAAGTATTTCAAGACTATCTCGCCGACGCCATCGAAAAACGATGCTGGAAAGGCAGCTAATTCCAATACCAATGCTACAAACAAGACGCCTAGTCCAGTTAGAGGTGTGTCACCTTCGACTAACCCACGGACATCACCTGGTTTGTTAGCTGGTCACTACGCAGGGTGTAAATTCACAGAACCGCCCTTACCATCGGCTCTGCCGCCTCCACCGAAGCATTGGATACAAATACCACATCCAGTGCGGACTGCATTTAAGCCGGAGGTTCCTGAGCAGCAGACGTTGGACATTGCGCACCAACTAAAGGTACTGTTGAAAGTGCAAGCCTGATATGGACCAATGATAACGTACACGAAAAGTTAATCATCTATTAATTTTAATGTAAAGAACTATATTATTCCGATGACCATAATTCTTTTCAAGTAATTATTATTACGCGATGTATTTCTTAAAGATTATAGATATGAGAAAAATAGTAAGTTCTATGCAAAATTAACCGTTTTTAGAGGATGCCAGTAAAGTAATAAAAACAAGTTAATGACACCATTGATCATATTTGTTTTTGTTTTTCGAATGCTGCTTTTAAGTTTGTAAATCTTACCTGTACTTTACTGTTTTTCTCAGATTATATTTGCAACATACCACAATTGGTTAAAATAAAGAAAGTTGCATACAATAATAGTAAGTCAGTTGGGTAGCGAGTGAACACGACAATACAGAAAAAGGAAAAATGCACTAAGTTTTATTTTATCAGATGATTACAGGATTAGATTTTCGAAAGGTGATTGTCCTGTTCAGCCGCACTGTGATAACAAATGTATTCCCTTTTCCAGTAGATGAGAACGATATGTTTTTTTTTTTTTCGAAAAGGGAACACGTCTTAGTTTGTAGGTTGGTAGTTTTTAAACGATACAGAAAGAAATTAATTAAGTCTACATCTAAATGTGATTTTTCGTTTAGTAACGGTTAAAATCGTAAGATTACAATTTGAATTTCCTTTTTGAAGTGCACCTCATCGATAACGAGGACATTTTAATTATTAATCAACATTCGATGATGAGAGCAACAGCTCACAAACTCAAGGAGATTGCAAAGTAACATTTGCTTCTTCGTATATCAACTCTTTCCTTTCAGCTCGCTGGTATCCAGCATGTACTGATTTTTCTGACTGGAAAGAGATGGTTGAGGCTAAAGGCACGTTTTTGTTTTGTTTCTTAATTGTTTTTCGAAATAAAAAAAAAGTACAAAAGGTAAACTTGTTTCGTGGATTAAGATGCTCAAAATTTTATCATTTCCCCCAATGAGGGTTTTAAGTTTTATTATAGTTTAATTATAGTTCCAATGCGTTAGAATCAAATGTTATTTTGCGAAATTTGCTGAACGGATTCTATACATATAAATATATTAAACGATAACGATATAAAAAATATAAGAAACGTCTGGGGATTCCCCCCCTTGGACGTGTATTTTTGTTAAATGGAGTACAAATAATATAATCACAAGTACGTTTTAAGGATTTAGATTTTAAGAAATGCAGCAGCATTTAATCAGTAAGTATACAATTCGCTCCCCTTTGAATTTCTCGCCCTTTCCATTATAGTCATCAATTTCGGTTAATTCTGCTTTGAAAAATTCGTTGTTTAAAAACATTTTCCGTTTTTTTTTTATTTTGGTGATTTTGAAATGTATACTTACTTTTTTGCCCTACACATAGCTTTTCCCCTTGTTTTTCCTGGTCTTTCTGTTCTATTTTGTAAGCATTGGCATCATTCAATTGTATGTGGTCACAAAAAAGGCATGTCTTCCAATCGTAATTTAAAATAATGTAATACGAACTTTAACAGAAGAAATGAGCAACAGCGATGAAAGACTCTTACAACAGCTAGAATGTTAGGCATTTATATAGAGATGTTGTAAAAGTACGAAGGTGAATACCTAAAAATTGTGGTGATGTGCAATACTGCAAAAGAAAGTTCGACTTTAATTTCGTTTTTTAAGTGTGATCGAAATTTTTTGAGTAGAGTCATATATCGAGACTATTTGGCGCATCAGATGCTTTACTTATATTGTTCCAACCGATATTTTCTCTTCATTCTTTATTTGCACTAAATTGATTTCCTCTATTTAGTATCTACATTCAAAATTAATTAGAAAAAAAGATTAATGTAAAATGGCCAAAAAAAAAACTATCGTTGTATTGATTATATATATTTTTTTCTTTCTGATAGAATCCTATTTTCTGTTTATTATATATATATATCTTTTTACATACCATCACTTAACTCTCAGCTTTAACCTTTTTAAAAGCATCTGATGTGAAGCAATGGATGAATGTTATTTTTTCTTTAGTTTTTAAGTAACTTTTTGGATCTCACGCTATACACTATACATTTATCCCACTTTCGTAAGGTCATCGTCATAAAATAAAGATTTTATTATTTTTCTTAAATATATTTTATAAGGTCGTATAAATGCGAAATTGTAATACATTTGTAGTAGTATCATCGATATTCATGTCAAAAAAAAACGAACATACACACACACACACTCACACACATATAACATTACATGAACACGAAACGATATATATGTATATCCATCCTTTAAAACTGTGATACCTGGTATTCCCAAATAAATCCTTTTTATTCCTCGAAATTTTTTGCGTATTTCCTTTTTTCCCAACCTTTCTCTGATAAATCCCAGTGTTTTCCCTCGATATCCGATCCCTAAATCCCTTTCCCTACCTCTCCGGGGCTTCGGCTCCACCAAATCTTTCAAAGAAAGGAAAACAAGCCGATCTCATGGATTGGAAGTCGAAGGATTTTTGTTAAATCGTGGTGAAATTTAACTCCATAAACCTATAACTATTTACTTATTCCCAAAACCTTTCGAATATTGCTTTACTGCTTAATAGTACCATGTCTTAACGGTCTTATTTTTTTGGCGAAAAAACGGATTAGAAGTATGGGCGGTCTACACAAAATTCTCGGAATTATATGTTTTTCAAATGAAAGAATTTTATATGGGGGATATATAAAATAAAATCAAACAAGTATTCCTAGAAAATAACAGCAAAGATAAAAACGCTGTTAAATACAGCTTCTCAAGGTACTTGTTATTTTGCAAATCGTTCTAAATTATATAATCACCGCTATATAGGTATTTCCTTTTTTCTATGGTGATATTATCCAGGTGCTGTTACCTACTGTTGATCATCATCATTTCCTATATTCATTTTATTTCTTTTAATATCCTCCAGCCATATTTTAAGAAGTTTTTTTCATTTTAGTATGTTTATTTGCATACGTTAAATTGTCCACTTTTACCGGCATAAGGTTATTGTATCATATTATACTTCATTTTTTAATTCAGAGGAGTAAAGTGAAAAGACGCGTATGTACGATGAAATGTTTCAGTCACTTCTTGGCGGCAGTTTTAAAACTAGCTATGCTTTTATATAAATTGCAGTTACGTAACTAATTATATATTCATTTCTCATTACAAAAATAGTTAAATCAATTAAATATAGAAAACACGGCAGAATAAATTTACTGATGAAATACACACCATTACTAGATTTCAACTTTATACATCGTACCTTTCTTAATAGAAGTTAGAAACTGTTGCTAGATTCTACTATAATTCTTATTTTGATATATTTATTTACAAGTGAACTACAATTTAGACTAATATCCAATATAGCATATTCATATTAAACAATAAATTAACCTTAAATACACGTGAATACATTACATTACCTTCTAAAATAATTATTCACTATCATTTTTCATTTCACTTGCACTACTATCTTCTTTAATCACATGTTCTACACATTTCTTACAATTGTCAATTGTCAAAAACACTTTTTTGATCTCTCCAAGTATCTGCAATAATAATTATACTTATTCTAACATATCAAGTGTGTAAAATATATATTTGAGTAGCTATACACAAAATTTGTTGCATATTAATTAGAACATCGGCACTAACCTGAAGTTTATCATTTTCATAAATTTTTACAATGTTGAACGGCTCATCTGTGGCAAATCATCACTCTGTTTTACTTCATTCAGCACTTTATCAAGTGTAGGAAGTTCATTTTTATAAAAAAAAATATGAATTAATTGCCTTATGGAATTCTTGACAGTTTCATCGTAATCAGCAATTAAAGTATGTCTTCCAGAAGTTTTCTTTGGTGGGGTAACTCGTCCTTTCTCCTTGTATTCTTTTATGGTATGACAGGCAGTAGACTATGCCACTCCTAAAAATAAGATAATATAATATGTATGATGATGATAATGTAATATAACACCAACCTATCATGCTTGATATTCTTGCAACAATAGCAGTAATTCTCATTCTCGGCTTATCAGTTCGGAGTTTTTTGAATATATTCAATATATTTTGCTTCTCTATCGAAGATAGATGTCCTAAGCTCAGATATTTCCGCTTTCTCGGCGGAGATATCTGGATTCCAGAAGAAGTTGCTAATTCCTCCATATCCACGAAAAACGATGTGAAAATGTTTTACATGGAGAATATCGCACCCAATTAGTTCTCAAAAGAACTGTTTTTATTACAACAATGCGAATTTAGAGGGAAACTTGAATACAAACACACTCAGAAAAATATTCAATCTAAACATCAATCAGCTGTTGTAACAATATGGCGGCCGGCAATAAATAATATAGCAAGTGTAATTTTGGCCGAAAGCTGACCAACAGTTAGCCTTCTTTTTGGCGGTTCAATTCAAAAAACGCTCCTCCTAATTAAAAAACAGTAGGTTTTCTGTTCTTCTCTTTATGTATTTTTTAATCTTGTCTATCATTATTATGAAAGCAACGAACTTAAACTGTCTCCTAATTTTACTCCTTTTCCAAATTGAATTTCCTAGATTTTCTTCTAGACATCTGTATCTGTCCCATCACCTCTTTAGATATATATGCTTCAGATGATCTTAACTGTATCAGATGATTATATCCATTCTACTTTCAACTATTGTATGCGGTCTGTTCATCTTATTTCATACTCTTTCCCTTAAAGACCAACAACTATTTGTGTGCAAACCCTAAATGCCTTCTCCGAATAAGTATAGAAGTTATCTCCTCTCTTTACTTGATAAACATGTTATCATTTCTGGAGTTATTTCATCTACTCCATATGCTTTTGCTAGTTTTAGATAGAGCTTCTATCTCCTTTCTCTATAATAACTTTGATTTGAATTTTTAAATTTCCATCTTTGTCTTTTATTCCCCTTATTTGCTTTTCTTTTCTTGTAGGAATCCATGCTGAAAAAGTTTCTATTATTTGATCCGCATATTTCATTTACAGCCGGTGGTTCACTGCCTTGCCCGCTTGGCTAGCAATCTCGGATTCGAACTGCGGCTCCGTTTCTCAGGGTTGAAATGTTCTGTGGTTTTCCTTACTTCATAGCGAATTCTGAAAACGAATATATTAAGATACGCCACAGGCACAGGTGTAATAACAACAAGTTTTTGTAATTCCTTGTTAAATATCTTTGTTTTATAAAAACGTTAACAGCACCATAGGCACCATATAAGCTGGAAACTTTAGAATGATTACTGAGTGAGTGCCATTAAATTCTATGCTTCTCCATTTAGTTAAAAAAAAAACATGCATTTTTGAAATACTCCATATTTTTCCCAACACTTTCTAATTTCTTTCCTTAAAATTCCATCCAATTCGGGGTAATAAATTCACCAAACGATTCTCGAAGAGTCAAGAACAGCAATGGTATAAATGGAAGTCAGAAAAGAAGAGGAGTTTTTTGAACAGAAACCAAAGAATAGAAGAATTTGGTCCCAAATTACAGCAAAAGGTAAGCATTTTCTAAACGTAAATAACACCTCACTAATCTTCAAACTATAAACGTACGGAGATGATCAAAATTACTGTGTTTAATTCCCAGGTCTAAATATCAATTACATCTGTTTTAAATGGTGTCATATGTACAGCTATTATCTGTTTCAACGCCACAAAATAAAACGCAATTTATTGTTATCATATCGCGGCTTCAATGCGATCGTGTAATCTTGTCTAAGTCCATAAGTCGAACAAAAGCTATATTTAACGTGCGGCAAGATAATGATATTAATAATACAAAAAAAAGGTTCTGAAGCGAGCAACCTACGTGCCATGAATCACGTCATGTTAAAGAACATATACATACATATATACAACCGTATGTATATAATTTTAGAAAGTCGTTGTATACAAATATAGAGTATAGACAATTGTAGGTCATTATAAAAGGGAAATTACTGGAGAAACTGAAAAAAGATTTCAAAATGTCATTCACGGTATTTTGGTTCTACATTAGGTTTCCTATGACTCATCGTTGAATGGTTTATTATTATCTTGTGTTTAGAGATTTGGCATTTCCCATTATCATTGAATAACTTGAAATTTGGCTTGAGTTTGTGAAATATTAAAAAGATAACTTTTTTTCTACTACTCGGAGTACCATATATTTACAGGAATGGTTAGAAATTGTGTAAATTCCTTTGTATTTGAAGATGAACAAGTTTTCGTGAATGAAATATTATAATGAATATTTATGAAACTTGCCTAATTATTGCTCATAAAATTTGTAGTTAGTCACATGAAAATCGTCCACCTACTATTGCGGGTTAATTTGTTCTAAACTCTGGTTTAATTAATTTCATATTATATGTGCAATATATCATTTTATAAAATAGCCTATGTGTTACATAAAAATACAGAAATATAAAAACTGTTATTCGTATAATATATATGAAGAATATATCCATTGGAAATAAGTGCAATATTAATAATCACAGTAAAAAAATGTCCAATTCAAAACAGCATGCAAATAAACAAATAAAACATTAATTTTTATAATTATCTTAATGTTTAATAGGCCATCCATTGTTATTTTTAACGGCACTTATTCTGTTGTTTATAGAAAGCACCAATTTATTAGCTACTTCGGGTGACATTTCTGACTACTCTTCTTTTGTAATGTACGTTTATTTGTATGCTTTTTAATTCTTGCCATATGTGCTTTATAGTTTTGCACAGTAGCTATTCCATTACAACACCGGACTTATGCTTGCAATTATCCTAATAAAAATTGTTTAACATTTTCTAATATGACTAAATATTGCCATTTCTATAGTATCTTCGATAAAATAAATATTAATATAATACAACCCCCATCATTAGCGATCTTCCTCCATGTTTTATGGTTAATGTCAATTTTTTTGGTTTTAGCGATTCATTCGTTTTACGCCACACATTTACTCACTCTTCCGATCCAAACAAATTTATTTTTGCTTCATCTGTATCTAAAACTTCTTCCCAGAATGAGATATTCTTTCCTATATACTCGTCTGCGAATTCGACTTTTACTCCTATTTTTGTCGGTGATATACGGCGTCTTTCTATCAATATGTCCATGCAACTCATTTTTCTAACATTTTCGGGATGAACTTTCTTCCCGAAGTATTGTTCTACTTCTGTTTTGCTGATTTTGGTGCGCTTTTTTTTCGGATACTTGTTTATTTCTTTTAAAATCCATCGTTTTTCACCTTCGATAAGAATTTTTTTTAATAAGTTCTGCGTTTGTTGGATAATCTTTTATCACTAGTCCATCTTTTTAATATACACTGAACTGTTGTATGGCTTTTGCCTACAATTTCAGCGATTTCCTATCTATCCGTAGTTTCACTATCAAACGTCGAATATCAGTTAGGAAAATATGAGAGCGACCTGAAATGTTTCCGGAATCGACAAGAAAAACACGGTATTGGTGTGGTTTTTATTTTTATTTTTCGATGTAGTCTCCTTGAGGATCAATACACTTTTTTAAACGGTGCTCCGGTCTCTTCAAGCCGTCGGAAAAATAGGATGTTTCGAGGTCTGCAAAATAGCGATCTGTAGCGGCGATGACCTCCTCATTTGAGGCAAATCTCTTTCCTCCCAGTGATTTTTTCAGCTTTGGGAATAGGAAACAGTCTCGGTGGGCTAGGTCCGGTGGATGTGGAGGATGAGAGACTAATTCGTAGCGTAACTCATTCAATTTGGACACGACGATGCGGGATGAACGAACCGGTGCATTATCGCGGTGGAAAAGCATTTTTTCCTCAGCCACGTTTGAACTAGCTCACCCAAAAGTGGATGGAGTACATCCGCCATGAACCTCTAGCTAAATATTTCGAGTTTTCTCAGCCATCCAGAAGTACTTTTATCATTGCACGAAATTCGATTTCATCCATTTTTGCGAAATCGCCTGTTATGATACACAAAACACACTCATAAACAACAACTATTGACAGTAGACGTCTGAAATTTTGATAGTTGCCACAAAAAAAAGGTTGCCCTTGCCGACCAAAAAATCCACTTCAACTTTCATGCGGCATCTCTTGCCGATTTCGGAAACATTTCAGGCCGCCCTCGTATATCTATGTCAACACACTATTGTAGCAACTGACATGAGACATTGGGGTTTTTTTCTTTTTACTTATTTTTGCAGCTAAATGAATTCTTCCGAATGTTGATCTGTGTAAATAGCTGGTCCTCAGTGGAACCTGGAGTTACTCGACGATTTGGTTATATGACTTTCATCTTCTTAGGCGAGTCATAACAGAGGTATTTACAGTAGCCATTTGAAATTTAACGACTCAAATGGCGATTTCAAATGTTGATATGTCTAGTGAACAGGAGCTGTATGTTCTCAAATCCTACCAAAGTTTAACATTGGTAATACCAAGGAAATTAAATTATCATTTAAAGACCAACGGAAAGTTACTTTAAAATAATTTAATTGATAATACACTTGGGATTAGTATTAAGTATGAACAAGCGTTGCACATTCGGTACTGTTTTGGGCCAACGTACGAAATATATACATACAGTTTTGGCCAATGTATTAGACGCCCTTCATTTTTATAGATTGTGGGACCAAACAGTTAGAAGTAGAATTATTTATAGTTTATTTACAAAATAGAATTCTTAATATTTAGTACGGTTTCTCTTTGGCATACCTGGCGCAAGACGATAACATTCATGTACAGATATTTTCTTTCATTCTTCAAATATTTTTTACTTTGGAATGTTTTTATTTTTTGCAAATATATTTTGCCACTTTATCTTTTAAAAACTGCCATAAATGTTCAATGAGAAACAAGTAAGAAGACTGCGCCGGCCACTCCAATATTCGCAGGTTATCACTAAACCAACGTACTGACTTTTGTAATTTATGGCACGGCATATTCTCTTATTGGATTTCGTCTAATATGTGAGTAGACGCTGGCTGTTCGTGCAATACAGTCAATTCGAAATCAAAGTACGCTCACCGTATTTGCAACAGTCGCCACACCGGAAAAAAAAGTTGGGCGAAGAAGTAAAAGAAGGTATGAACGTGAAATACTTGTTTTCAACAATTCTATTAATACAATGTCTTATAAATTATTAGGAGCAATACGACTGACTGCATTTATTGCGCAGCATAACGTGCCGTTTACTGTACCGGACCATTTGACCAAGGTAATTTCGGTAATCTGTCCGGACTCCAAAATAGCACAAGATCTTACCTGTACACGAACAAAATCAACAGCCATAGTCAAGCACGTGTTGGGACAACATACATTTGAATCGTTTTCTACACATCTTAGAAAAAACAAATCTATTATTGTAGATGAATCCACTGACAGAAGTGTTAGTAAAAGTCTGTATAGCCGAAATATATCTTAACAGTGAGTATTGTGTTAGGAACAATTGTTTGGATTAATTAAATTAGACAACGTCGGTGCTGAATTCAGAGACTTATAATTAGAGCTGCAGAAAGGAGTGCTTGCGCAGTAGTGTACGGCTCGGTTACTATCAATATTAAAAATAATAAATGTAATTACTTACTATTTTAGTTCAATTGTGTTGTTGATGTATTGATGCAAAAATTCGCTGTAGTATTGTGTCATTAGCATGTCTTCCAGCTTACTCGATCATACTGCTACGGCGAGGTGAATATATGTTGGTGTATTTAGAAAAGGAGTGCTTGCGAATTTAAAAAGGTTTAAGTAGGTATAAATTATAGACTTAGTAGAAAGCCCGGCAATGCCCCTATTTAGCTAACTTCTTATTAATCACTAGCAAAGTTTTCCTCGTTCTGATTTCGGGTATTATTGCTGCGCTTTCTAACTACGAGCATGACATCGGGAATTAGCTAGAATGTTCATTACTGCAAGGGCATTCAGGTAATTCTGTAGTTACCGATAAGGCAGATCGAGGTTTCTTTTGGCAAAGTACCACAATTTTAGTTAAGTACAACGCATAGCTCCAACGGAACAAGATATAGCTCCTTACATACAAGCGATATAGAGTTTTAACTTGTCCAGAGCAAGTTAACTTGTATTCGCTTATTAACAGTAATGAGTTTCAGTTCGTCATTGAGGGGGCTAACTCGTCATTCATTATACTTTTGTAACTACGAGGGCGACCTGAAATGTTTAAAAGCCCCGGTAGGTACACACTCGGTAGGTGTTGCGAGAAATCCTCCCAGCCCAGCGATGAAGCCAATCAAGCTTTTCTTCCCTATCAAACCGACCGTCACATGGATGACTGTCATAAGACCCACCACCATTGCTGCTGCAGACACGACAATAACGCAGATATGTAAGTGGAGGTGCAGTATTCTCAATTACGCTTTTTTCCCCATTTTTAGAATCATATTTCTCTTGTTTTGGTGGTAGCTCGAGTGTTATCTTCAGAATAATTATATAAATAGTTTGTTTGAATTCAATTTACACTAAAGAGATGAAAAGAAAACAATAATATAGAAACGTAAGTTACTGCTGCGGCATTCCGGCTCAACATTCATATTACCAACCTTGTAAATGATCACTCAGTCTTTCATAAAATTACATACGAGGCGAGCTGAAAGATTTCCGGAATTGACAAGAAACACACGGTATTTGTGTGGTTTTTTATTTTTCGATGTAGTGTCCTTGAGGATCAATACAGTCTCTTCAAACCGTCGGAAAAGTAGGATGTTTCGAGGTCTGCAAAATAGCGATCTATAGCGGCGATGACCTCCTCATTCCAGGCAAATCTTTTTCCTCCCAGTGATTTTCTTAGATTTGGGAATAGGAAAATTTGGACACGACGATGCGGGATCAATGAGCCGGTGCATCGAATCGGGTAAATCGCTGTAGTATTGCCCCGTGATTGTCGTTCTCTTCTGCAGATAGTCGATGTGAATCACAGTTTGGAAATCCCAAAAAATAATCGCCACGACCTTTCCGGCCAATGGAACGGTGTTTGCTTTCTTCGTAGCCGATTCCCCCTCAAAAGTCCACTGCTTCAACTATTCCTTGGTCTCCGGTATGTAGCGGTGAAACCAAGTCTCATCCACGGTCACGAAACGCATGAAGAAATCACTTGGATTGCGTTGGATCCTGGCCAGACACTCCGAAACGATCACCCGATTTCGGTTTTGCTCCAGTGTGAACAAACGCGGTACCCATCGCGCCGAAAGCTTTTTCATACCCAACATTTTGTGTAGGATATGGCCGACGCGTTCTTCTGAGATGCCTGTTCTCTCTGCTACCTCTTTCAGCCTTAATCGACGATCGGCTAATACGTCATCATGAGTCTTGCCGACTATTTCATCGTTGGTAGCGGTTTTTAGATGTCCACTGCGTGGTTCGTCGCTTATGCTTGTGCGGTCACGTTTGAACTCGTTCACCCAAAAGCTAATGGTTGAAAATGATGGAGTACATCCGCCATGAACCTCTAGTAAAATATTTCGAATTTCTGTGGAGGTATTTCCAGCTATCCAGAAGTGTCACTGCACGAAATTCGATTTTATCAATTTTTGCGAAACCGCGTGACTTGCTACACAAAACACACTCTTAAACAACAACTATTGACAGTAGACGTCTGAAATTTTGACAGTTGTCATAAAAAAGGTTGTCCTTGCCGAATAATGAATCCACTTTAATTTTCGTGCGCCGTCTCTTGCCGATTCCGGAAACATTTCAGGTCCCCCTTGTAACTGTAAATATAGTATGCATATTGTATTTACTGATTTTATTACGTGTTACAAAAGAAAGCATAACTTTTTCAAATCAGGAGGAGTACAAACATGCTGACACTCGTCAAAGATAACAAAAAACGCCGTCGATTCGCCATCATCAATCTAATCCGTATGTATATTACTTCACAGCCGTTGCATGCATTTAGAACAAGATGTTTGATATTTTATATTGAAGGCAATAAACAAATAATAAAACGATTTCTTCAAAAAATTAATGGAGAAATTTCATTTCTTATACCCTAAAATAATTAAATCTGGAGAAATTCCTTCCACTTTTATTCTAGCAAGCTTATTTCCAAATTTAGAAGAAAACGTAAAATTGAAGCAATTAGTCACTAAACGTCCTTTATTAGGTAACACAAATGAAATTCAATAATTTTTCAATAATTTAGAAGAATTTTATAAATAAGTGTCTCAAGTACGTTTAGCCGATGATACATTACTATTTAGTACGTAAAAATATTGCTTTTCACATAATTTATCTTCGACATTCTTCTAACAATATGTAAAGACTTTTTTCACGAATAAATTTGATAAAAACAAAACAACATTGTTCATCAAATAACGACGCAATCTCTGGCCTACTTCTTACAAAAAATTACTTACACAATACTCATTGTTATGATATCAATATTGGAAAGTAATTATCAGTACCAATATTAATATAAAAATTAATCGAGGTAATATTATATGAAAATACAGTTACAAATAAAAAAAAATGTGTATATATTAATAATTTAATAATAGTAATATCCATCTTATAATAATTTGCAATATTGATTAATAAAAGTTTATTAAAAATTTGTTTTTTTCTTTAACAAATTTCAAATTTACCGATTTTTTCTGAAATCCACCAAGAAATATTGATGAATCAGTTTGATAGCATTATATAATATATATATGGGATGCAATTAGATGTAGAGACTCTCTATTCGTATACAACTCCATAAGAGCATCCAAAGGTTAAATTAAAATTGCTATAAAAATTTAATATTCCCTAATAAATTTGCAGTAAAAAACAAGTGCTGTACATAAATAAGGGAGTTAGTAAATTATTCCTCCCAGCAGCATTTCTAGCTTTTTTATTGCATTTAAAATTTGACCAATCAGAAGTGAGATGTCACTAAATTGACTGATGGAAATGCAGACGCCCCAAAAAATTAGAAAGTGCAATCAAAGTATGTCCACGACGTCATCAACATGGTTTCATCAGTTTATGGTTACGTGTGCACCTATATAGTAATTTACGTGACATACACATTGGTGAAGCGTATTAAAAATGATCATAGTTCTAACTTACATTGTCGCTCATATGTTTAAGATCACCTTGATGATATGTATATATACAGTTGCGCGCAAATGAATAGGGACACTAGTGCAATTGTGAAAGAAAGTATTTATTTATTTGTATTTTCGAATAAACAAAGTTTAAAATAGGAATCTATATACTACAAACTACGGACAATTAATACATAGCAATAAATTGCAAAATATACTTTATGATACAGAAACACATGCTAATAGAAATTATTCCATATGTAAAATGTGAGCATTGAAATAGGTACACTGGAATTTCGGTACTACAATTAATAGTTGGTGGGATACCCCTTTGCTTTAATGACTGCGGCACATCTCCTAGGCATGGAATCAATGAGATGCTGACATCGTTCCACGGGAATATTGTTCCAGACCTCCTCAACACATCGAAACAGTTCTTCGAGGTTTGAAATATTTTTATCCCGAATACGAAGTTTCACATCTTGCCACAAGTTTTCGATTGGGTTTAAATCGGGACTACAAGAAGGCCAATCAAGAAGATCTACATGATTTTGTCGAAACCAGTCCTTTGCAATCTTAGCTGTGTGCTTGGGATCATTGTCTTGTTGGTACTTCCAAAGTACGGACAAATGATCCTCCGCATATGGCAGCATAACGTTGGATAAAATATCAACATACACATGTCGATCCATTATTCCATTAATTTTGTGCAACGGACCAACTCCTATATAAGACATACAACCCCAGACCAACACATTTCTTCCAAACCCTTTTACTGTTTTTATTGTATGCTTAGGATTCACCGCTTCATTGAGGCCTCGCCGTAGATATCTTCTGCCATCCGATCCCATTCTATTAAATTTTGACTCGTCACTAAACAATACAAATTTCTACTGATCTGCAGTCCAATGCAAATGATTTCTGGCAAACTGTAATCTTTTCATTCTATTTGTTTTGCTTATAAGCGGTTTATGTCTAGCAAATCCTACCATGTAATCCGACTTCTTGTAATCTTCGTCTGACTGTCCATACACTAATTGGTCTATCAATCTCTGTAATTACCTCTTTGTGTATATCTACCGCCATTTTTAATGGATTCGCACGTGAGAGACGTGCTATGTGTCTATCAATGCGAACCGTCGCTTTCTTAGTTCTTCCCTGTTTAGGAATTTTTTCACAGGTTCCGTATTTTTAGAAATATTTTATTTGATTAACAATCATATTTTTCGATACAGATACTTGGTTAGCTATTTTTCTCAAACTCAAATCGTTTTCGTGAAGTGTAATTATAATTTTTCGAAGCTCGGGCGTACAATGTTTTCCACGACCCATTTTTAAAATAATTTAGTCTGTGCTACCGTGAAAATTAATTATTATGCGTTTTAATATACAAAAATCTATTTCGTGCAATTGCGTTTTGATAATATAATGTTAAGTTACTTGTAAAAGAACTTAAAGAAGACTAAATAAAAGATTATGACAACTGTCCCTATTTGCTCGCTTGCATGAGACCGATCGTGAGAAATGCAAACATAACATTTTAATACTTTCGAGAAATGCAGGTGTGATGTCTACAGCATATACTTTTATTCATTTCTAAGAATTTTATTAAAAAAAAATTCCTTTGCTTCGTTTTAAATTGTAGAAAAACACGAAAACTTAAATATATGATTAGTGTCCCTATTCATTTGCTCGCCACTATATATATACACTACCGCTCATAAGTGTTTAGGAAGTACTTGGCAAAAATGTGAAAATATATATTTTTTATGTACTATTGCGGCAACAAAAATAAAATTGGGGAGGGATGGTCAATAAGAAGATTGAGTGTTAGGCTTGGAGTCCCAAAAGCACTATTCGAGATATTAAAAATAAATGGCAGCATCGAGGAAGTAGAAAGAAAAATAAGTTCTGGTCGTAAACGTGTATCAAATCCTCTTCAAGACTAAAATCTAATTGAATTGTTGAGGAATAATCTATTTGATACAGTAGCAAATGCACGTATATGACATTCTAATATTCTCGGGTTGTATCCGTACTGCAAGAAATGGAGTTAGCAAAAACTCTGAATTAGCTGTCAAGAAACTCTTTCTTAGTGATTCAAATAAACAGCATAGAATTGGCTTCCCGTTGAAAAATTTGTTGAAAAAGGTTGTAAAGGCGGTAGATTTACAACAAATGGCTGGGCTTGGATTAATGCACGCGGACCAGGTGTTTGTTGGAATGTGTTTGAACTTATACTACAATTTTGACGAATGTATTCCTACCTTGATGCATCTGGGATTACTAATGAGTGGTTTAAGGATAACAACATAGCACGTTCACCGCGGTGTTCGATAAGTCCAGACCTTAGTCCCATAGAGAATATGTGAGGATATATCGTTAAAAATTATCATAGTAATATCAGACCCGAAACTGTCGAGGAATTAAAGATAAAATTGACAAAATTTTAAATGATTTCACTCCAGAATTTATTTATTCCTTTGTATCTTCTATTTCCAGTCGTTTATGAAAGTAATTTATCAGCAAATAATACGCGAAATATCTAATAAATACATTTGTTTGCCATAATTCTTACTATACAAAGCAGTTAACAGATATGAGATGCTACGTCACAACGTTTTTAGCTCGTATAGTCCGTTCGCACCTTAAAACTCAATGTGGCTCTTATGGAAAATGCAAATTATTCGAAATGGAAGTAAAATACAATTTACGAATGTTATATTTCTTTTTCTTTTAGAATTGATTCTACAAATAAGTATAATAAGATTAGTAAACTGATTTATTTATTAAGAATAGTGCTCCAATAATATAATACGTAAATGGTATATATAACAGGCATTTAGGATATTAGACAGAAAGTTATTGATACTAACGACAGACATATACGTTATGGATGTCAGTTGTTCGTCCATAATTAGAACTTAAATACTATTTATTTGTTGGAAATGCAGATATCAAAAAAGTCACTAATACAACACCGCGCAACTCTGCTCAGGTTGAAAAGAGATGCACATACATAAACTCTCAATAGAAAGAGAGAATAAAATTCCATATATATATTTTCATTTAAAATGACGTACTATTCAATATTCCTCTTTTATTTTTAGATCAAGTGTTAAATTCTAACCTCTAAATTAGCAACTACGCCCGAATTTTTTTATTTTTCCAAGCGAAATTTAAAAAAGAAATTTTAACGTGTTAATAAATTCATTCAATAAAACTTTAGTTTATCGACGCCAAAATGGATAAAATGAAATTTACACAACAGTTGTTTATGAAACTTGAATCGCTTAGCTCTTCAATAAAAGGATAAATTGTTTCTATTTACATAATGCAAATGCATTCATCCTAAGTTTATTTTAAACTTTGGAACGTTGCCATGTCAGTTAGCACTAATACATGTTGAATCTGCCTTTGCAAGCAAATTATACGTGTGATGTAAGTAAAATTTAAACCGCTGTATAGGAAAACCATGACGGAAATCGTTTACATTTTTTGCTAATTACCACAAAAACTCCCAGTAAAATTGTTTTTGTATAATTTTATTTTATCTTTATGATAATTGTTAAAAAGGAAGTATGTGATAATGAATGAGTCAGTTTTGTAACTTTTTTACGTTTATATAAAAGCGTTTATTAATCTTGAATCAGCAAAATTCAAGGTAGCTTTAATTCGACGACGTAAAAGATCTTATCGCGAATCTTGGAAAGTGCTTAACTGCGTTTTAAAGATAGTATTCTTCCTAATTAGTTTGCAAAATTAGCGAAAAATAAAAGGCTCCAGCATAATTTTGCTAAATAAGTAGAATTTGTTATCGTCATTTTTTGTTCATACTTTCAACGATAACGTTAGATTCGCTATACAAAATCCGGAGATAAATGAAATATATCGACTGTGAATTCGTTTACGATAATGTTTCAATAAATGTTTACTGGTTCTAAATGCGATCAAGTTCATGACGTAGGTTTCAATAAACAGGGCTTTTTAGAATTGCTAACTTAGATATATAGATTGCAAAATATGTGTTTTTTTACTACATACGTATACATTAAACAAACTCCTAAAATACGTCAAATAGTTTGGAGTATTACCATTCAAGGTTAACCCATTCGATGTTTTGTTTTAAAACTTTCTAGAATATTTTGTTAACGTGGAACAGAATCGATACCAATTACTTTCATCAAATTGTAATATCTCATCATATTGTTAATCTTCGAAAATTCTTAGACCAATTTCAATCATTTTAAAATTTGAACCTGTATAGTAAGATGAACTTAGTAAGTTTTACCGTTAGCAATAATTTTTAAAAGCTTTACGTATATTGCATAAATTAATTTTAAGGAAGCATGTATCAATATATTGAGAAATAGAAATAATATTTTTATTTTTAAAAATCACACACAGGGCTGACATTTCCATTATACGATGCTGTTGTTATATCTTATAATTTCTTCCAGGATAACAGATGGCAGTACAGGTTAAATTTAAAGAGGTCGCTAAAAATGTTTCATCAGAAGCTAAATAGAGTGCGCGCATCGTCAGTGCGAAAATGTGCAAAGGTAAAACGTACTTGTTCAGTTTCGTCTTTTATACCTTATTACCTGAAACAAACATTTTATACGTTGCTATAGTTCTCTTAACTGTAATAAGAAGCATTTGCTTTATCGATATAGAGAGGAGTAGACGATAGGTAAGGAAATATTGTACCAAATATACGGTACTTTGTTGGCTCACCCCGTTAATGGCAATAATAACGAAGTATATAGAAATAGGATTTTTTAAATAAAAAAAGAACGCTGTATGCACTTTCTTTTTTGCACACGGATGAAGGTGGAGAAGTTAAAGTTTCTATACAATTTCTAAGAATATATGTCTTTTAGTTTTTTTTTCAAAAGTTTGGATAGAACAAATATTAATCATTTATTGGTAGATATAAGTATAGTAGAAGTCTATTGTTATGTTGGCATAGCTTTTCAAATCCCACCAAAAATATAGAATGGATTGAAAAAGGATTATGCATGAAAAAGTATACAACAATTGTAGAGTTTGTGAAAAGCACTTTACACCAGAAGATATTGAAAGAAATAATGAATAATTACCACTACTTTTTCCTAAACTATGTTTACCTGCTATAATTGGCAAATTCACATTTTATTATATTCTAAAGGTATACAAAACGGATGCAGAAAATACCAAAAGCCAGGAGAGAAATATATTAAGCAAGTTGGACTGAGCCTAGTATTTCTGCTTGTAAATATTATGTCTTGTAAATCGATTTTGATTGCAAACATACTTGCTCAAAACAATAATATAATATAATTTGATATATTTTTCAATATTATGTATAGTTTGCTCTTTAAGTATTATTCGATTGAAATTATATATGTATATATCTATTATTAGTTACATCCAAGCCGCACAGATGGCGCTAAATGTGGAACCGTTAGCAATCGGCTATTGCCCTATTCATTTCTTCCGATTAATACTATATTGGTGGCGCTATCTCGTGGTAAGCTGTTTAACTTTAAACTGGGAAACGGTTGTCTATGCCTTCGGCATTGTGTAAAATTCCTACAGGTCTCGGTTTAGAATTAATGAACGGCGAAATTTAGTATTATATATTATAGGTTATTTTGTAATTTTACCATCTATCTTGCATGATATAATATATAGACCGGCATAAAATTGAAATATACATTTACCACAAGGTAAACCTGATCTAACGAATAAGATCTATTCAGAACAAAATACGCTGTTACATTTGGTTAATTAAATTTGAATTTTACATTTTAACTGGAAAAAGGATCGAAAATTGCTTAAATTTTATTGTTTTCTTGCATGCTCTTAAATCTTAAAAATTGTGTAATATTAGATTTTACTCTTTGAAAGAAAGAAAGGAAGTATATTTAAAAAAATATCCTCCAACAAATATAACAAATGAAGGAGTTAGTCATTGTAAAACCTCAACCAGTTTCAACTTGCAATAAATTGCTCAACATCTAATTTCCATATTAAGTGCGTTAGTACGTGTACTACCATGTACTACGTTGTTTAGTTTGAGAAAGTGGGGTTATCACGATCGATATATTCTGCGTCTCGATCTGATATATTAAATTTCGACGATTATAGCAACTATATTTCACGGTATCTCATAGTAATTAAAATTATCAGCTATTTATGTACTATACTGATATTTTACAGTTTATAAATCAAACATGATTACAATATTGCATTTTCAACAACGTATGGTGAGATATCTACAGAGGAGACCTAGTGCTTTGAAAGTGATCAAGTTTAAGTGATCAAATTTTTCTCATATAGCTTTCTAAAAATGGAAGACAATGAAGAACAGCCTGATGAGAAGATTTTTATCGTGGAGAAGGCGAAGAATAACAGAGCCGCTTGCAAACACTGCAAACAAAAATGTGCCTCAGGAGAAATAAGATTCGTAAAATTAACGCATAATCCATTTGGTGCGGGCAAAATGAGAAACTGTTACCATATCGATTGCATGCTTGAAGTATTTTTGAAGCAGAGACCGACCACAAAAAGAATACAAACTTCTGATGATTTAGATGGTTTTGATGATTTATTGGATGAAGACCGTAAGATAATTGAGGAGAAAATCGCTGCAAGTGAGAAGGATATTAGGCAAAAATATAATTTAACAGATACGCCAAAAAAGCCACAAACGCCAAAAGTTGCTAAAAAACCTAAAACTGAAGCAAAAACAGCAGATAAAAATGAAAATGTAAAGGCAAGGTATAATCTTTGCTTTCTATTAACATCTCTTGCTTTTTCTAGGATGCTACAAAAGACGGTAGTAAAGATGGGTTATTTAGAGAATTTCGTCGTTTAGTGGCAGATATAACAAATGAATCCAGTTATTTGAAGAAAACAGCTATTGTTGCTAAATTATTCACGCATGGAACGGATGGTATTGAATTTTGTAGTGATATCAAATTATGGTGTAGATTGTTACTTCCTGGTGTAGTCAAACGCATTTATAACCTTCAAAGTAAACAATTGGTAAAGTTATTTAGCAGAATATTTGGTACGGATCATGAAGATATGCTAGAGCATCTTGGTGGTGGAGATGTCTCTGAAACAATGCAACATTTCTTTACATTGAGCAAAAGTTGTAAGTCTGCAAGTAAAAGCTTACTTACACTTGTTGAAGTCGATGATTTCCTCGAAGAATTAGCAAAGCTTACTAAGGAGGATGAGCAAATTCACCATTTCAAGAAGATACTTCCTAAGTGTACACCAAATGATCTTAAGATTATAATCAGATTGATAAAAGGAGATTTAAAGATGAATGCTGGTGCCAAACACATTCTAGATGGTATTCATTCTGATGCGTATCAAGTATTTCAATCATCAAGGGATATTGATGCAGTTATTGATAAGTGTATTGGGAAAACAGGTTAGTTCTATGTGATTCTTTTTGTTTTTGGTTTGACGGTTGTTTGTGCATAGCATGCTTGATTTGAAATTACTTTTAAAATGATGAGCGAGGTTTCTGTGTTGTTTTGCCTGGCCTACTCTGTTTAATAGTTTATAATTTTTATTTTGCAGGTCATAAGAGTTCAGTTAAAGCGAAAATATCACTTTTAACACCAGTTTTGCCAATGCTAGCTCAGGCTTGTCGTAGCGTTGAAGATGCTATGAAGAAATGTCCGAATGGAATGTACTCGGAAATTAAGTATGATGGTGAAAGGGTACAAGTGCACAAAAATGTAATGCAATCATGTTTTTCTTCAAAAATCTTGTGTTATAAATCAATATATTTGTAGGGATCTGAATTCCAGTACTATTCAAGGAGTTTGAAACCAGTAATGACGCACAAAATAACTCATTTTAAAGATTACATCCCGAAAGCTTTTCCGCATGGGAAGGATTTGATCCTTGACAGTGAAATCCTTATGGTTGATGTTAATACAGGTAAACCATTGCCTTTTGGTACATTAGGGAAACACAAGAAAGAACATTTTAAAGATGCTAGTGTTTGTTTATTTGTATTTGATTGTATCTATTATAACGGCGAGGATTTAACTGGTAAACCGATTAAACGAAGGAAAGAGATCCTAAAAACGGTCATGGAAGAAATCCCTAATAAAGTAGTCTTTGCAGAAATTGAGGAAATCCATGCTATAGATGATTTAAAAGCGATGATAGCAAAGGTCTTAAAACTAGGCCTCGAAGGGTTAGTTTTAAAGGATTTAAAAGGCATTTACGAACCTGGTAAACGCCATTGGTTGAAGGTGAAGAAGGATTACCTATTTGGAGGGGCAATTGCTGATACAGCCGACTTAATTGTCCTTGGGGCTTGGTACGGGACAGGGAGAATGGGTGGAATGATGTCAATCTTCCTCATGGGTTGTTATGATGAAAAAAAGAAACAATTCCTTACCGTAACCAAGGTACATAATGGTAATGATGACAAAACAATTGAACGTTTACAGGACGAATTAGATATGGTTAAAATCGGAAGAGATCCGACGAAAGTCCCCGATTGGCTGCATTGCACGAACGTGATGACACCAGATTTTGTTGCTAGAGACCCCAAAGCTCAACCCGTCTGGGAGATAACCGCGGCGGAATTTACCCAGCAACACGATTTCCATACAGCCGATGGTATTTCGATGCGATTTCCAAGGGTTACAAGGATGAGGGACGATAAAACATGGGAAACGGCCACAAACCTAGAAGAACTGCGCCATCTGTACAAGGAATCTAAAGAAAACGGCGACGTTGGTTTATTAATGAAAGAATTTGAGGCCGAAGAAAGTGCGGATAGTCCTAAGAAGAAAAAAAATCAAAGCGGCAGCCCTGAAAATAGTCCCAAGAAAAAAAGAAATCGAATTGACAGCCCTAAAGCAAAAGATCAGCAAAAGAACGGAAATATTTTAGATTTCCTACCTTGCACCTCAAAAGTAGATAAGACCGAAACCAAAACGTTGTCCACCAAACGTAAGAGCGAGGACGACCTTGATAACGTCTTAAAAAAACAAAAGAAAACTAACGACGTGTCCAATTCACCCGATAACGAACATAATTCCAACGGTACGCTGATCGAAATCAACGATCCACTTCCGGATTACTTCGAGAAAATAAATCTGTGTGTACACGAAGATGCGGATGATTTGAAGAAGTGGATTCGTTATTTTATAGCTTACGGTGGTACCATTGTTACGGAAGATGACCGAGAAACGGCAACACACGTCTTGCATGCCGAAGATCGTGTCTCAGTCGATAGGATGGGCGATTTGAAAGATGCCGTGCACATTACTGCTGATTGGATTCGAGATTCGATTTGTAAGGGTAGTATACAAGATGATGCGAAGTATAGGGTGTTCGTGATACCCTAAATCGGCTTTGAGAACTGTATAAAACCTCGAAAACCTATTGAGTGCGTAACTAATTAAATAAAACCGAATGTGTTACAAAATATAAGCGTTAGCTTTAAGTATTACGTGAAACTATAATTTTATATACAAAACAAGTTTTTTAAAACATCGTAAATGTGTAGCTATATGTAATCGATTTTTTTACACTATAGATTTTCTAATAGGGATTTATGTATTAGGTCTTGTCTATTTAAGTTATATCATTATGTAATTATTTGTATTTTACAAATGTAAATATACACTTCTTAATGCGATTTTCTTCTAAATTGAGACAGAGAGAGTCCTTTTACATAAATTCAAATGTGTACGTTACCAACAGGGAGAGTATTCACGCTAAAATTTAAATATCCTCCTTGCTTATTTTTACAGAACTATACTCTATTTTTTAATTCGGAGGAGCGTTTTCAAATTGAAGCGGCAAAAAGTAGGCTAGGTGTTGGTCAGTTCTCGCCAAAAGTTATACTAGCGATATTTGATATATTAGCGGGCGCCATATGGGTAGAAGAACTGATTAACATTTAGATCGTGTATTTTTCTAAGTGTGTTTCTATTTAATTTTTCTCCCTAAATTTGCGTTGTAATAATAATTACGCAATTTACAACATTTATAAAATCCTACCTAGTTTTAAAACTGCTGCCAAAAATTACCTTTGACACATTCTATTGTGTAAACACGTCTTTTCATTTTACTCCTCCGAATTAAAAAAAAAATAGAGAATAGTAAGATGCAACTGCATAGATAGTTGTTGCTTGCAATTGTATCTCACAAATTCTGTAAAAAATCGAAACATTTAAATTTTGGCTTGAATGCTTTCCCTGTTGGCGCGAGATGGCGCTTATACGTATCCATTTATTATCTCTTTGGCATGGTGTTTTATATAATAGTCGTTTATGAACCGTATGGCGTGCCGAAAATTTGAAAAAACCCTACATATTAGTTCCATTGGTGATTAGATGGCAAAAATAGACAAAATGTTGAGCTTTTGTGTATATATTGTGATTGTTAGTCAATCACATAGAAGTACGTTCAGGTGTTTCTTAGATGGCGCAAGGTGAATTTATATTAGCGCCAAGCGCCATCTGGGATACATCCAGAGCAACTTCTCGACAGTTGAACAACCTTAAAGAAATATGGAAACAAGGGTCGAGTTGAAATAACAAACCATGAGTATCGTTATAATGTTAAGGACTAATATACATCTGAACGGATACGTTGTAATTGTTCGTCCTCTGGCTTTCGATACTAAAATTAATGTTTAACGATGTTAATGAAAAAGTTAAAACAAAAATTGGTGCATATCATTTGTCTATTTGTTGTTAGATAGCGCAGGTTTTATAATTATTTAGAAAAACGAGATGGACAACAGGGTTTGGAAGAAACTAAAAATAATCGGATTAGTACATACTTATATATCATATTAAATTTAAATCGAATAATGCTTATAGAGCAAACTACACGTAACATAGCAAAATTTTATGTTAATATTACAAAAAATTCGCTGTAAATTACAGTTTGCGTTTGAAAAATATAAAAGGAACTATTATATAATTGTTAAGCTTCTGATGAGACTTTTTTAACGAACTCGTTAAATTTAACCCATACTGTTATCTATTATCGTGGAAGAAACTAAAAGATATGTAAAGGAAATGTCACCCAGAGATGTCACTCTCGTGGTTATATCAAATTAAAATATATACATATACACATTGTCCTTTTTGAAACTAATATTGTAGATAGAAGTATCAAATATGTCAATAAATATCAAATATCAATTTTTTTTATCTTAAAAATATATTTTAGTTGCATAAAACAATGAATTATTTGCTTTCTAGTTATTATAATACGCATTTTAGTTTAAATGTTTTTCTTATTTATAAGGAGTGGCATCATATAAAAGTAATCATTAAAAGTTAGTCAAGGAAATAATTAGCGTAATTTTATGCTTTTTATTATAAAAGGAGCAAACTAACCCGTAATGTTTTCTTTTTTCATAATTTGTAAAAAGCACGATATTGCGCGGTAAATTTAATTTCTTTTTGAACATTTTACTGCGTAATGATAGAAATTATATTTAGTAAAATATTAATTTTTTTATTAAATTAAATAATGAGATAGAAAAATAGAATGAAATATATATTATAAGGAATAATAAATAAGGTGTTACACGGTACATTGAGAGATACTGTGGCTATTTTCAACAAGTGAAATGGTGAAAAATCTACGGCGGGAAATTTAAACTAATGTCAGATTTTTAAAATTACTGTATTAGATCAAGTTGTTGATGAAATAAAGAGTGGATTATTGACACTACGGATTCCTTTACTCTATTGTTTAATTTGGAGGGGTAAAATGAAAAGACGCGTTTACACAATAGATTTTTTCGAAGCTCCTTTTTGGCGGCAGTTTTAAAACTAGCTGGGATTTTATATAAGTTGTAGTTACGTAGTTATTATTGCAACGCAAATTTAAGGAAAAAATTAAATACAATCACGCTAGAAAAATACACGATCTAAACGTCAATCAGTTGTTGTAACAATATGGCGGGCAGCAATATATCAAATATCGCTAGTGTAATTTTTGCCGAAAAGAGACCAACAGCTAATCTAGTTTTTGGTGTTTTAATTTAAAAACACTCCTTTGAATTAAAAACTAGAGTTTAAAGAATCATTAATATCTTAGAAACCTTGAATGTGGACTTAAAGGTAAAGATATTACAGAAAAAAAGCATCTATTTGACAAAGAAAATCAAAGTTACGATAGTGGTATGATTAAACAATCGCTAAAATTTTTAATTGATCTGAAGATATCAAATATTAAATAAATATACATGATCCTCAATTATTCGAGGAGAGGTCATGAAAATGCTATTTTTCTGATTGTGTCTAATATTGATTGATATTTCCAATCTAAGACTTCTAATAGTCGTGGTATATTTTCAAATGAAATATTTCATAGAAACGATATTTTTTAATTACTTCATCTTTATGACGTTATTAAAAGTTGAATCAATGTCGGTTTTTGTTGAATAATATTTTATTGAAATGTAAACTAACCGGTAATAAAATAATTGATAAGACTTTGATTTTCATTTTATTTTAATTTCACAGATAAAGTGAATTTAAGTTTTCCCGAAGAAATCTTACAAAAGTTTTGAGTGTTCTCCTTGGTAGGTCTTTGAGATATTTTTGTATGCGTTTTTCTATTGTTAATTCTCTAATTAGTTTAAACATTTGCGAACTACATTCACTCCTTAAAATGATTAAATAAGTTTAAATCTACTTGTGATATAAAACGAATGTCATAAAGATTACTCTGCCCGAACACCTATTACTCATTCTAAGAGCATTCAAGACTTCTGTCTAACTATACACCTATAATAATCAAGAAATGATAAAATTGCATTTCAAGTTTATTGTTTCTGTTTTGAATTCTTAACGCTTGATAAGTGATAGCCTACTCGCAATTTCTAAGACAGATTACAATAATTTATTGTTATTCGCCATAGTTTTCGATAGGAGTGCACATCGTATTGTAGAAAATAAGGTGTTATTTCTTGTAGTTTGCTGGCTTTAAGCTTACGAAAAATAAGGTAGGATGATAAAAATTGTTTTTTTTTTACTAGCTTTGCAAATTTAATTTTTGTGATTCAACTTAACGAAATTTGTTCACCATTTAGTAACCAGAACATTATAAAACTTGCCAAAAGGAGGAAAATTATATCAAAGATGGAGAATGATCTTCTTAACATGCCATCATCTTCAACCACATCCCCAATAGATCCTTGTACATCGAGAAGCCTCATGGAATCGTTACCATGTACTTCTACCAACACTCAACCCGTTCCAAATTACTTTAAAGACGTTTTTTTGGCCACCGAAAGGCCAACCAGGTATAAATTTGCACGTTGGATCAGATTATTTGTCAATTATGGAGGGGTGATCTTGGGTTCGGATGATCAACACCTCGCAACTCACGTTTTGCACGTCTGCGACGAAGAACCTCTGGATAATATGGAGAAATATTACGGAATTCGTCAGGCGATCCATATTAACATTGAATGGATCAAGGATACGATTAAGAAAGGATGTTTACAGGACGATAGGCCTTACAGAGTGACGCTTGTAGGTTCGAAGAAGGCGGAATGATCTTTAATGTAGCAGTTTCTATTAGATTGTTAGGGTTATTCGGGAAATAAAGTATATGTTCTTGGCCGTTTTTTTTTTGATATTCTCTAAATGATAGGTTTTGTATTAAGGCGGTTCGAGGAAGTCTTGACAAAGTGGTGGTATAGCAATTTCGCCGAAAGACAGCCACTCGAGTTTATCTAAATATACTAATAATATATTGAAATTTGTGGTTTAGGATTTACAATTAACTCAAAATAGATCAGCTTATGTGTTATAGAGTTCGTATAAAGATTGTATATATATTTATGATCGTTTTAGAATGCTTTCTTATCGATTTTTGTAATATACAAAATTCATATGTTTTAATTATGATTTTAACGTAAATTTTTTGTTCTTTAAGACAGTGGCGCAGTTTTAGACCATAGCCCTTTCCCCTCTCCCTGCGAATATCAAATTGCCCCCCTACGACCAACAAAAAAGGTATGATAAAAGGGTTTGCCTTAAAAATGAAAAACGCCAAACAAACTACACGTATAAGAAAAAACACTATGGTCTGTACAATCAACAAGAATCAGTAAATACTAGCAGTAATACAAGATGAAAACGTCAAATAATACTAAAGAAAATCTATATACAATTTTTAAACATTTTTTTTAAATCCTTCATCATTAGTTTTGTTTCTGCAAAAGCGGTTACAAGGATTTCCTTATTCACAGAAGCAGCTTCTTCGGTTTCGATAGAAAAAAGAAGAGTATTTAATTTGACTTCTGACATAGTCGCTCTCATTTGCATTTTCTGATGTCAATACCCACTTTTTCTATAGATTCCAATATTCCAGCTGCATTCTGATCTTCAATTTTATAGAATCCTTAGAATTTCTTTCGAATATTCATAGTTTTGGATTCACTTTCTTTCATTTTAACATATCTAATTATCAAACTAAATTTGGTGTATTGCCCGAAAATTTGCAAATATTTGCTACAATTCTTGAAACATTAGTTATTAACCAATCCTTTATTACTTACAGACATTTTAACGTCCCAAGAAATCTTAACACCGTGACAAAGCACTAGTCTTTTAAAATTTTGTAAACATACTTGTAAAATACCATAACAAAGTCATAAATTCCGATGGGAAAAAATTAACTCTGTTCTACTCTGATATTGATGTTAACTTTGAAATAATGCATTCTGATAGTTGTCTCTTTTCTGAGGATTCCTATTGTTATAAATAGAAGCAAGAGGAAATATCGCGTTAGTGATATTGCATGTTATGTTGGTAATACATATAAGTCACTTCATGTCGTTTCTAAGTAATGTCATATATATGTATATTACATTATAGCTTCTTTTGTATTACGTTTAAGGCCGTTAATGTTTGTATCAAACTACATTTTCATTATACTCTTCGTTTAAATCATATGTGGGCAACGGCCCGCTATAAGATTTGATCCGGCCCGCGACACATTTTCTTATTTTAATAAATTGCATTATAATAACATTGTCGTATTATTTCATGTCTGATATCTATCGCTAAAAATTATGAACACTACTTAAAAACACTACTTTAAAATGAACTGCTTTTGAACGCGGCCCGCGAACGTATTTGCACACTAAAGTTTGGCCCACAACATGTCAAAGGTTTCCTATACTTGGCTTAAATTAACAAACCAAAACAATGTACAGTAGTTCTTTACTCTATTTTTTAATTCCGAGGAATAAAATGAAAAGAGAGATTTACACACAATGGAATGTTTCAAAACTACTTTTTGGCGGCAGATTTAAAGCTAGCTAGGATTTTATATAAATTGTAGATACGTAATTATTATTACTACCCAAATTCAGGCGGTAAAATTAAATATAAACGCACTTAGAAAACACACGATCTAAACGTCAATCACTTGTTGCAAAAATATGGCGGCCGGCAATACATCAAATACCGCTGGTGTAATTTTCACCGAAAACCGACCAACAGCTGGCCTACTTTTTGGCGCTTCAATTTAAAAAAAACTCCTCCGAATTTTAATAATAGAATATAATAGAACCAATCCTGGTCTTGCTACTACACGTAACATCACGTAACTTCCATATATCCTACTTTGAATTTTTATGTGCCTTACAAATGTAAGCGCAATCTTGGTTATTCACCTTAGTTTTTATCTGAAGTCATTTCCAATATCAAAATGAAACACTATTGTCGCCTGAAATGGAACAGGACTAAGAACATGTTTTTCTCTTAGTAAATTCGAAAGAATGGAAAATCTTATTAAAATTCAAACACACACCAGCTACGTAGTCTACATAAGTAAACTGCGGGTCTCTATCCAGACGTCTCCAACTCAACGGTGAAATTTACTGCATGCGAAACGGTGTTTAACGAAGATTCCTGGTAGGTTTCATAATGCAACGGTGATGATCCCAATGACATGTTCAATACATTTTGTCTGGATACTCTTCAAGTTATCTGCTCACTGGTTTTGGACAAGAATCTGTTCCATATGCAATGTCACCGGTGACAGAAGAACAGTTGCTCAAACTAATAGCTACATTGGCCTAATAAGCAGATAGCGAGTGTTGACTTTTTATTACCCAGTTTCCTGGTTCGGGGCTGTAGTAATAAATGAGAAGGGTAAGAGTTGTATCAGTCCGTAAGGGGGTGAATAATACATCTCTATCTAACTACAAACCGATATCTATTACATTTAACTTTAAGGTATATGAAAAGGTTCTCTATGCTAGTATTTATATTTTCACTCGCTCATTTATTTCCACCAATGGCTCTATATCTGGTCTGACAATACTAATCTCAGTGCGATATCTCAATAAATCAGTAAAGTACTGTATAGACGTGAGCAGATGGATCTAATGCATACAGACCTTTCCAAAACACTTGATATGATTGACTATGAAATTCTAAGCTGTAAATTGTATACGTTTGGTTTTGCCCTTTCCGCATTAAAACTTATACGTTCTTAGATGTCATACATACTCTATAATGGGTATCTATTTGATAAGTACACTCTGAGGTCCGGGGTTCAACATGGTTCCAACCATGATTTACTTCTTCAAATGGGGCTGTCCTGTTCTTGCGTACGCTGCTGACAAAAATTTATTCAGAAATTTTAACTTGAACATATTGGTGGAGTAGTACAAAGGATCTGCTTCGAGATTAAATGTTGACAAGTGTTGTGTGATCATCCACTGCCATGCTCGCTTACTATGTTGACGGTAGAACAATCGCGTGCATGAAAAACTGGCCATGTCTTATAATTGAAATGAGTAAAATTAGGCTGAGTATGTGATATTTCTACATTTCATTGAGGTGTGAACTGTCACGTACGCTGTTACATTTTCAATATGCCACCTAGTGTGTCAGAATTCAAATTATTAAAAAAGTTGTAAGTATGGTCCACACAGCAAGTTCAGTCGAATTTAGAGTTGCAAAAAGTATTGTGTCAGATATAGTTATAAAATGGAATCGGGAGGGCACAATTTAAAAAAAAAAGGGGCTGGTACAAAACGGGTAGCTAATGTACTTAATGAACTTGTTGCTTATCCTTCGGTCGTCAAAGCAGTTGGGGTAATCAACTTTCCTGGTTCAGTTTATACCGCAAGGCGCCGTTTAAAAGATGAAAGTTTACGAAATTCAGTTGCTGGTGAACAGAATTTATTAACTAATGTGAACAAGAAAGAACCCTTAAGCTTTGCATTAGAGTTTATTACGAAAGATGAATTTTTTTGTAATTTTTACAGACGAAAAAGTATTTCAATCTACTTATAATGATAGAATTAGAGTGTATAGACCTAGAAAGGCTAAAGGCGTAGAAGATACCTAAACCAAGTAAACAAGAATGAACGTTTTTCTACAGGGTCGCGCAGGGGAACGGGAAATTTTGAAATACGTCATTTCCACGAATAAACTCATAAAACTAGTAATTTATTAACGGAAGTGCATGTATGCAGCATGCCATTTATGTTTTTACAATCAAAATGTCCAAAAGTGTCTCTTTACTTTTTAAAGATGACATCGGAAAGATGTCCTCCCATTCGGCGTTCACACTTTATGTTATGAAAACTCTGGAAAGCGCGGTGTAGCAAATCTTGGGAAATGGCCGTGATTTCTTGCTGAATGTTCTCCTTCAGTTCATGGATTGTTGCAGGTCGTGTACGATACACCTTGCCTTTAAGATACCCCCACAGGAGGAAGTCGCACACACTAAAATCAGGGGATCCCGCAGGCCATTAAATGTCACCGTTACGTGAAATAATGCATCTTCCAAACAATTGACGAACTGCTGCCATCGAATGTCGAGCAGTGTGTGACGTGGCTCCGTCCTGCTGAAACCACATGTTTTCCATGTTAAGATTAAGCTCGTACAGTCTCGGTGTAAAGAATGTTTGAAGCATTTCAACATATCGAGCGGATGTTACTGTCTCTGCACTACCATCCTCACGTGCAAAAAAATAAGGGCCGATAACACCATGACATGATACAGCACACCATATTGTGACGTTATCGCTATGTGGTGATCGCTGGTGTAACTCACACGGATTGTCCTGGGCCCAATAACGAAAATTCTGTTTGTTTACGAAACCGTTCAGGTGGAAATGGGCTTCGTCTGATATCCATATGTTACCAACGAAATTCGCGTCCTCGTTAATTTTAGCCAATATCTGCCTACTAAACTCCATACGTGACGCTGGGTCTCGTTTATGTAATTGTTGCACAATCTGCAACTTATAGGGATGGAAATGTAATTCGCGCAGTAAGCTTTGTAAGCTTCGTCGCTTAATCCCTAGCGTAGCTGCATGCTGTCGAACGGAGCGGCGAGGACTTCTCTCGATTGCAGCTCTAACAGCCTCAATGTTCTTTGGGCTACGTACCGTTCGAATGCCATCTGGAGCTTTCTTTTTCAAGACAGATCTTGTTTCTTCAAAATTACGCACCCACGTTGTAATCGCATGCGCAGATGGGACACGTCCATGACGTCCAAGCTGGTAATGCTGTCGAAATGTTCTCTGCGCGGCAGTCGCACTATCACCATTTTTATAAAACGCTCTCACAGCTACTGCACGTTCCGCACCAGTCCAACGATCTGATTACTAAATGGCAATGCGTTCACAACAATTGTGCGACGTTACGAACAACTGCCGGCTCTACAGTGCTGACAACTGTAACGTTCAAAATTTCCCGTTCCCCTTCGCCACTCTGTATAAACATGTGGAGTTGATGTTTTGCAGGATATTCAAAATAGATTTAATAATGCTCAATATTTAAACATATTGCAAAATGTTATTCTTCCATCTGTATCACAATTCTTCGAATAAGGCAGCTATGTCTTCCAACAGGATAATTGTCCTGTGTAGAATTCTGATATTGTCACTCAATATCTGATTTGAATATTAAAATGTAAAATGTATGGGGATTTCTAACTCAAATCATACAGAAACAGCGGGTACGACCCCAAAATGAACAAGAATTGTTGGAAATTGTGTGCGCAGCCTAGAATGACATCTCCAATGCATATACTGATCACTTATATTTGACTACACCACGTAGATTGCAGTTAATGATTGAGGAGAACGGGAATAAAATATTAATTAATTTCAAATTGTAATTGTATTACGAAAAAATTATAACCTGTAATAAAGATAAATAATCTCAAAATTATCTTTTAGAGCTAGATGAAATATGCACAAATAAAATGTCCGGTTTTTCACGCTCACGATGGTATGTAAGGCTGAAGTTCTGAATATCGATGTGGTGTTTGATTCCGGTATGACATTCCAGCCTCAAGATGTGAGGCTGGTGTATGCAAAATATTGGGTTTTATTATACGAATTTGTGCTTTTTATTACATGCATACTTTCGATTTTCTGCTCTTCATTCATTAATTCAATCGCTACATCTACGAACTGGGTATACTGACTAGGTTGATCGCTATCTGAATTTGAATTAGAATTTTTCATGAAACTTGTTATTTTAGGCTGATCCACTTGTTGAATTGTGAGACTCTATTTTATTCTAACGTTTTATTGGTTTGAAAATGAACAACGTTGTAGGGAAAATTGGAGATCTTTTTGTTAGAAAAAGGACGAATTTTTATAGATCATAACAATATTTAGACGTGTCGAAATATATAAAGCGCCCGAGTCCTATATTCTTTCAATGAGATCCATACACAATAAATTTATTAAAGATTAATTTTACATCTGTTTGGGAATAATGAAATGTGATAGAATGGAGTTAGACGGTTACCTGCTTTGTAAATCGTGGGGGAGATAATAATAGAGGCTATATATTATAGATTGTCCGTTCGTATTTGCACATAATAGACTTCCAATTCTCCAATTTCTTTGGAGTC
Source organism: Trypoxylus dichotomus (assembly GCA_023509865.1). Taxonomy (NCBI): domain Eukaryota; kingdom Metazoa; phylum Arthropoda; class Insecta; order Coleoptera; family Scarabaeidae; genus Trypoxylus; species Trypoxylus dichotomus. The sequence goes on from CM042081.1 coordinate 31,338,796, forward strand.
ATTAGATATTAATTAAAATGGATAATAGTGGAACATATTTCTTTTTATACAATCATGTGATGTTCTGTTTATTATGTTAGGTTTTCTGCACGAAATGATACATCTATATATCCTTTATAAGACATAATAGACATTTAATTAACTAATTAAAACAGAATCAAAAGCGATTATCCAATCTACCATATGTTCAACTTTTTAATTTTATTTATCTATAGATCTATAGATACATCGAAGAGCATTGTATGTTCGATCTATAAATAAAACTATATACCCGTCGAAGAAACAATCTTAAGCTACTTAGATGGAGTAGCTGTATCTGTCATACAATCGAGGATGAGTCTATTATTTTATTAAATATAATTAGGTTAAATCGATAGATGGGTGGAGAAACAGACTTAAAGTGATTATTATTTCATTGCCATTACATATCGTGGGTGTGTATCATTTTTTCTTTGTTTTGTCGCACTTAATGATGGTAGTAATAATACACAGGAGAGAGCAATTCAACTATACAGGATGTCTTTGAAATAAAATAAAAAGTACGGAAAATGAAAATGTGTAATTATATAGAACATAAATACAGACACTTTTGAGTCAACTACGACGCAAATGTTAGAATTAAAGAAAACCCTAGGAAATTGTAATATGCAATATTATCCTTCTGCATTGTATGGACCCCATTCAAACAGGTTTCATCTAAATAGAAAATTGGTCTATTCTGAGATCTGTATAATGATGTATCTTTAAATATTGTCGTCTTCATCTAACGATATCATCTCTCTCAGTAAGAACCATAGAATAGCCTAAACATCGTTTCTGCCACGTTTGAGGTGGCATATAGCAGGTTCATATTTAGGAACATAAATATACTAAAAATATTTTTTCATTCAATTTCAGTTGCTTCATTAAACAATACAATGTTGAGCGACTGATATTTGGCAGTTCACTACTACTTGTTTATTTGAGCCAAGACTTTATCTAATGTTGGCAGTTCATTTTGACGAAAAATATCGTGAACTATTAGACGCATAGCAGTTTTGACACCCCTATCAAAAGTTCCGCAGTACCGATGGTCTACCAGTTATCTTTTTTGGCTCTGAAGTTCTTCCTGTTCTGTTATATTAGCTGAAAACCCGATATATTGTCGGGCTCGAAATCCCTACAATCACAATATCTTGTAATATGTTGTATATGTTGCACTCAATAAAGTTACCTAGTACTCGATAAATCTACTTTATCACATCACATTTTCTTATGTTGGGTGTATCTGTTACATTTTTTTTTGTAAGCATTGAAAGTTGTCTGCTTTTCAGCATTGATAAAGTGCTTTGCTCTCTCCCGTTTCTTTGAAGGAGAATTCACACCTGTACTTTTAGCAGTATTGGTTCTAGGTATTACATCCATAATTGAAAGCAACTGCTACAAAAATGTAATTTCAGTACAACTAAAATTCTCTATATTTACATATTACTTAAATAACCTTAATTAATTTTGTAATCAAAGTTCTGAGAACTAATCTATACCGCAAAATAGCTAAGGTAATATAATAATTATGAACAAAACTGCCGAAACGCAAACGGTATTGAACATGTTAAAATCTTTGAGAATTGATAGCAAAAAGGAAATTTTGTACTGTGTAATTTCGCCTTGCTATCAATCAATAAGAAATAACTCTTACATGGGTCTGTTTAGAAATGTGTTTCCCTTTTTTTGTAATGTAGAGTTTAAAAATATTGAGGAATGAGCATTGCAGTGGCAATGGCCGTTCCTCAACAAAAATATTCCAAATCATCTTTATTAGTAAAGTCTCTTCCTCCCGCTAGTGTTACATTTTTAGGAATCTCTATATCAGGATGATATACGTGAAATGGTTAACTATTTCTGTTACGTTCTCCTGGTTTGAAGAACAACGCCGCTATAGCCTGCTCGTAAATTCCTAAATTACTTGACCAATACTTACTTGTAGAGTATGTTCGCTTATTTACTACAGGAAAGGTTGTACAGTGAAACTCAATGCGCGTGCGCAAACAAATATATTTAAAAATAAAATGTGTACACGGTTTCCACTCTTGCCTATGTACATTTACGATGTACGTAAGATGTATATATTTGCAATAATTGCAGTTATTCGAGCTCTCTTATACATGTAATGTACATTAGCATGTGTATATGTATTTTCATTGGTAGCAACATAAAGTAATGCCTCAGCCTGCACGTTGCAAAGCCATGTCTTAATTCTGTTTAAAAGGTTAAACTCTTATATGCTTCCGCTGAAGCTTTGTTAGAGGCATGTACTAATGCCTCTATCTGTTTGCATGCACCACTACCTTTTTATAGGGGAGCCAACCCTATTTATTTCGTAAAATTTATAAGCGCACCTCGATGCTATGCTTATTTATATGTCGCTTTCCGGGAGCCTAATATACTTTCCTTGTCTTAAATTTGCCTAAGGGACTTGGCCCTGTATTATTGGCATGTATTTGTACTTGAACCAAATACATTCGTTATATTCACATTTATAGGGGAACCCACCCTATCTCTTAGAGCTTGAACGCCTGGTCGAGGGCGACAGTAGCGATAATAGCCGATCTCAATACAAAAGTAATGTCACAGCTACCCAGGCGTTCTCGTTTGAAATATTACGCTATGTGCAATCTTTAGTTCTCTACTACTGCGCCCCAAAAGAAGGGAAAAATCCAGTAACCAGCAAATGTGCGAACTGCGCACCGACAAGTAAAACGGAGCGATGATGCCGACACTACATAAGAAAACTGGTCCATGAAACTCGTCCGCTACGACGAGCAACTAAATGAAAAAATTTCTAAGTCCCGATACGACGAGGACCGAACAAACGTACAAAAGACAACGGGCGCTGCGGCCGCAACGACCGTCAGCAAGAAGCGGAGTGATCGTACTTGTTGTAGAAGATGTCTATACATGCGCGCCGACAATCTCACCAAAATAATTTCCGACACAAACTTAACCGAAGAGTAAAAATATGTATAGACGACAATGGACACAGTAGCCTCGACGTACGATGATAGAAAATCGAGAATTTATACTTATTAAAAAAATCTATACATGCGATTCGACGACGTTACCAAATGACTCCCGCCAGAAATAAATGTATAGACAACGTCCTCGACGATTCCCGCCAAAACTAGAAAATCTTAGAAATTTCTAATAATCATACGACGACGTTACTGTACACGTTACGACCAGGTACGAAAGGTGACCGAGAGTACACGATCGCTAATACCTCAACCGTCGCGCGAGACGACTGCCTATGCTTGTGTACCTTAAATTTTAAGAAAACTCCCATTACTTATTCGACGACGTTGCAGTGAATGATTTCTAATTAGGCAGTTTTAGCTAGCGTAATGCGAATGGCTGACTTGCATACATATACAATGCGTAATGTACATACATATTAAAATAAAATTGGATATAAGAGAGCAAAATAAATAAATATAAAAATGAAAATAAAGTAATATTCTAAATGAAAATAATAATGCAAAGAAGATAAAATACATAGTAGTAAAAAAATTATAAAATACAAAAAACAATGTTAAGTCCTTAACAATTTCATTCCAAAAATGCATCTCTTAATAAACTATGTAAGCAATAAATTACCATAACGAATTTATCGCATAATTTTGGTTTTACATGTAACGATGTGTAATATACGTGAAAAATGTACCATAATAAGCCGAATGGATATTCACGTCACCGAGCTCTACATAATCGATAATTGTATATTGTTTTAGAGCAGCTTTTATTTAAATTAGGAAAAAATCCTCTGGATATACTTGAATTATTATCATTTAGAAGCTAAAAAATATAACGCTATCTCCCTCTTTTTCGAAGGCAGCAACATACACAAATAAAAATTTGCAGTTTGCGTTTACTACAGCAAGCAGGACTATTAAAAATTGTAGCCGAAAAACAAAGAATCATTAACTGCTGTAACACATTTGGGAACGTTCTATTCGTTTCAAAATTCTAAACCTTTCTCCTTCATATTTGTTTCATTTAGTTATGACAAACATAAAAGAACCAAATGCAGACATAAATTTCTTGAACAATTCATATCCAAATTATCAAGTAATTTATGTAGAAGAACGCTTAAAACATCGGTTGCAGATGTTACGACAACTACCATAACTCAACAAAAGGAGGAAGATGAAGTGAATTTGCTCAAGAGAAGCATTGCCCTAGCAGTTAGAAAACTCCATAATCTAATATCTCATACTGAATTGGAAGTTTTGATACTTTTTGTAAATCTCCAAATGTTCTGTACATCATCACATACTCCACATTTCAGTTGCATGAGTACCAACTTGGTATTAATTATAATCACATTCGGTTTTCTCTATTTTGGAACGATTCCATCACAAATGAAAGGAAAAATATTAATGCACTCGCACCTAGTGCAACTAGTTCCCTATCATACACGTGCTAATTAAGCAACTGATATTTTCAGATTTCATAGTATTGTAAGACCAGGGATGCCTTTTAAATATTGCATACTAGGACATAGGGGGTGCCACTAATCAAATGTCGGTACTAAAAATTAACCTCTCGTTTTAGTTGACCTAAATCCAATTTCAATACAACACGTGTAGTGTTGTAGCTACAACGAACTTTCAAAGTTGACAAATTAGTTGAAAATTGGAATTAAACCGAGATCATTTTCGCACAATGATTTTTTATAATTTTCAAAGACAATTATCTCAGCAAGAATACCCTGCCGAGTACATTTCCGTTTTCGGTAACGAAGCCCCGTATCAGTCAACAATTTTTCATTGGTACGGAGATTTCGCAACTTAAAATTCAGTAAGGCTTTTATGAAAAACGCGAACGCGATTACCAGATTGTGCCGAAATTGTATTCTTAGGACTCTACAGTTGGCTATATAAAGAAATGAAGCTATTGCTGTATTTTCCAAATTGTATGAAACGGCTTTTATTAAAATGTAGTATGTGATTTTACAATTGACTGTAATAGATTAGTAGACTGAATTATTTATTGAGAATAGTGCTGTAATTATGTGGTATAAATAGTGGTCTTCTATATACATATATTAAGAAATAGGGCACACAAAACACATACAAATTACGGACGAAATACGAAATCCTTAAATTCACTGAGAATGTATACGTCATGGGAATCATGGGTAACATAGCTGTTAAAATATAACTAGCACAAAATCTGGCAACTCTGTCCGGGTTGAAAAGAAATGTATATACATAAACTTTCTGTTAATAGGAAGAGAGGATAACATTCCATAGGACTCGATACTGAATTTTAAGGTGCGAACAGGCTATCTAGTATCTTTACTATAATATTCCACATATTTATACAGCACATATTTGCCTCATGTATTGTGCACTTCTTTCGAAATTAACGCATATTATTTATTATTAATACAAATAGATAAAACACATGGAACAGTACATCAGTGGCAATAATAAAGTAATGGAAACATATCGTTAATAATGTGTTCTAAACAAGACAAGCTAAAAATATCTGCTTTCGATTGCCAACTTAAATTAAACACATTATATGCATTTACTTAGAAATGAAACCCACTTGATCTCTGACGCTACAAATAATACGTTGGCAACGGTTAAATATTCCTAACATTTCTGACTAGAAAGCCGCCAAGCAAATATTTGACAGTTGACTTTTATACCCTCGGGTGTCATATTGTGTTATGTACATCTTGATTCTATTTCTGTCTTCATAGTTAAACAGTTTTATCTGTAGTTATTTAGAATTATTAATTAATTATGAACCTATCTAATTTTATTTGCCAATATGTAAATGAAAATCTATAGTAGGAATTTTATTTTTGAGTGTTACCATACTGCTAAATGGGTTGTGTAAGTAAAAGAAGTCACGTGAGTTTCGTTTCTAAGTAAATGGACTGTATAATGTTTATACGTATAAAAATCGATGACGTGCGCCAAAAGAAAAGAAAAAATGGATAGAAGTATTCAAATAAAACTTCACTTTTTTCTCATTTTCACTCTCAACTATGAAAGCAGTCGATCAATTAGAATCCCACAATAACAATAAACAAGGGGGAAATTTGAATTGAAAATTAAATGATTTCAAATGTAACCCCTTTTGTTGGAGAAAAAAATAAATTCCCAGCCTTGTTCCCTTTAACAATGCTTCACTTACGTTTCAATCTTTTAGTTTGGTATGTGGACGCAATCATCGTCTGGAAAATTATTGTTTAGATTCGGTGCATGTCATTGTAATCGTCCTTTTTCCGTTCGCGTTCTTCAATTAGTCTATGTACTACACATCCACAAATATAGACGACGCTGGATCACAGAACCGTAAAACGAAACAACGGCTTACGACAGCGACAAAGATGAAAGATACGCTTCAACGACGGGGAAGTTTGTCTACGCGATGAGTAGGACACAAAGGACAAGCTTGTTTAACGTCGACACTTTCGTCGAGCAGCGGATATGGGTACAGTGTGCAGCGTTCTGTCTTCTTGAACATCCGCTGACTGATTTCATGGTTAGTTTGATGAAGTTTCGAGAAAATAATTCTTTTTTAACGTGTAGTTATTGTATGAAATAGAAATTTAAGCGGCAAATAACACAAAAACAAGCATAAGAAGTGAACAGTGTTGTCAATCTACTATCTTTTAAAACATTATAACAATTTACACATCAAGTGATAATTTTGGAAGATCCTAGGCTATAGCAAAATTAATGTGGCACCATTATACAGTAGGTCAACCTGAGTTTCTTATTTTATGACGATTCTTCGATGTAACTTTCATATCACAATATTCAGCAAGCAAATTGTTAAATGCACGAATGCAACGAGTATAGTCAAACTCCATTTTCATTTTGCATTGCGTAGGAAAATTGTTGAATTGTAATTAGCATTGTTTTCGAAAGATATTGTAATGTATGTGTATATATAGCGGGGAAAAAAACCTAAGAGGTACTATAGATAGATCGTGATAAAGTAAAAAAATGCAGTAACAATTAGACACAAGAATGAGTTTATACCAATGTTACCATTACTGGTTGATCTTTCCCATGCGGATACCAAAGTTTCTTTTCAAATGGAAAATACCAAATAAATTATACTCCAACTGAACAAATTACAAAACAGTATAGTAGAGATTTTATAAGTTTTGCTGCACGTCATTAAAAATTCATTACGAAATTATGACGTCAGGTTGTTCGGTGTTGCAAATTTCCTTATAATTATTGATACACAACACTAACCTATGCAAATAAACTAATGCTGAAATCAAGCGTAGCAACGTTCGGCAACGTCTGATATTTCGTCGTACACGCAACTATTAAAAGACAAAATACTAAACACTTTTTAGTTATTATAGAACAAATAGATGTAATTTTTCTATACTTTCGATGTAAATACACCTTGAATGTAATTTAAAAAGTAAATAGTGCAACGGGACTTAGACAATTTCTACTATTGAATTATTATTAGATTGAGAACAAGAAATTGCAAGTCCAGTTGAAGTACAAAAACTTTCGGAAGATTCTGATGTCGATGAGGTTCCAGTGCCAACAGAAGCAATCCCAAATTATGATAAAGCTATTACCCTGACCAAGCAGCTCAAAAGTTTTCTCGAAAATCACGGAGATACAGTCTTTGGAGCTTCTTTCTAAATTAGAAATACGATTGCAAGACGCCATTTGAAAGAAAAAGAGAAGACAAACAACAATATATGAATTTTTGCGCCCTTAAGTGACTATTCATTTCATTGTTTTGTATTACATACTACACCTATGTATCTATGTACATACATATAGTATACTTTATATGTATATATCTAAAGGAAATAAACTATTTTTCATAAGTTTAAAGTTCCTTATTTATTTTAAAAACATTTATATACATATACGATTTAAATGTCCCAGTTTCTTTAGTATATTCATTTTTCGTTGAAGTATCTACTACATATTTCTTTCATGCGGACACCCCTCCTGAACGGACATCTTCATTTGGTCCCGTTGGTGTCCGCTCAAGGGAGATTTCACTGTATATTTATAGATGATGTTAAGAAATTCAAATTATGCGTGCTAGGTTAAGTTGGTATACCTGGGAATAACAAGGAAATAAAAGAAACAATATAAAGAGGAGGAAAAGGTTTTATATATTGTATGGCTTGTTCAGAATGAGAAGACACATTGACGTCATTCTAGTATAAGCAGAAAATTCGCCCTTTGGCGTACTTTAAAAAAAAGTGTTTGTTTATACTATATTACTAATTGTTTCTAAATTTATTTACCCAGAATTTGCTATATTCTTAAATTATAAATATAAATATTTGTTTGTAAAATAGTTGTTGATAATTTTTAATGTGTATTAAACAAACAACAAACATGAAGCAAAAATAAACAATGATGCCAGCTATACTAGAGGCACGATAAGTTCCGATGCAAATCTTTAACGTGATGGTGTCGTGAATATGCAATGCGACCACACAAATAAATTAAAACTATTTTATATTAGTACATAATTATAAGAAAATAGTTGATAACTAAATTATCAATGGATAACGCAACACACTGTTTTAAAAAGTGCTCGTTCTATCAAAGTTAAAAATGTAAAAGAAATAATTATTATATTTCCCATATCACAGTACTTTTACGTTGTCGTTATTGGCTATTTGATGAAACACGATGTTGTCGGTTGTCATTGGTCCTCCGGTTAGGTTAGGTTTGAAGGCGAGTTATGTCTGTGTATTCGGCAATAGCGTAAAACGTGACCTCACGATTTATTGATGACGTGCATTGGAACTTATCATGCCTCTAGTATACCACCAATTACGAACTACCAACTATCACCTGCTAAACTGATAAATAATATTGCAATGGCTATGAACTTCCGTCCAAGTGATAATGAACTCGCCCGAAAATAAGCTCGTTATTGCGTATGTATGACGTTGTGTTTTGAACGAGCTATGTGTATAGTGTATGAAGAAAGAGTAGGGATTAAAACGGATGTAAATTTTTATTAAACTGCTCCCAGTACTTCTCCTAGCCATAAAAATTGGAAACATGAATGGATCAAGAAAATTAGACGCGAAGGTATAATTTCGAGCCAAGAATTTCGGTCGTACACTCAGGTCGATGATGGATGAAAACAAAATAAAGATGAGCGATGACTGTTATAGAAGAAAATGGATGTGCAACGTATGATGAAATCCAACATACTGAACAGGGTTGCACAAATGTTAGATATATGCTCATTAAAAGTCAGTTTTGAATTCAATATGTCTCTCATAAAGTTCTTCCTAAGTAAAAGAGATCCAGTTAAGTGATGCATGTGGATAATTAGAACTGTATCACCAGGATAGGTGGCAATTTTGCACTTGTGCACATTAACTGTTAGTTTGTTGTTGATACACGACAGCTGGAGTATATTAAGTTGGGTTTGCAAATAGTTGCAATCCTGAGAATTGTTAATTATGCCATGTACGTTGAAGTCATATGAGTATAACAATTTGTGACAATTGAAAACACAAACCATTTACAAGTTGAACAAAAGTGGACCTAAGTTTCTCCCTTGAGAAACTCTAGAGGTTGGCGCGGTGTTTTAGATTCGAAGCCCATATACGTCACAAATTGTTTTCTATCAAGAATATACGTTTGGAGCAAAAACAAAAAATGAAAACGAAAATTTAATATTGTCCAGTTTATTAATAAGCAGGGTGTGATCGATTCAATTAAAGGCCTTAGATAGATATATATATAACGTCGACCGGCTTTTCAGCATCTACACTATCGACAAGTATTTAGCAATTGTAACAAGATTAGTTACTGTATACTGATGAGCAACGAAACCGTGCTCCTTAGCTGAAATTCAGTTGGATCTAATTTGAACATCAACATACTTGTATAAACATTTTTCAAAAACTTTTGCAAAATTACTTAAAAATGCTGTAAGACTATATGATCCATCTCGCGGCTATTGAAAGCAGGTACCAATTTGGCAATTTTCCATACAGACGGGAAGTAGAAATCTTGAAAGCAACATTGAACAAGTAACAAAGAGGAGAAAAAAAGATATGCGCACAATCCCTAACAACGAAGCTTGCTATGCAATTATCTTTCAACGAGGTTGACCTTACTAGCACTTGAAAAAATCGAAGCAGCAATCATCGGAGTTAACGTAGATAGAAGGTACACCGATTGGAAAACCTCTCGGAAAGCATCTACTATGGAAGGTGGACAATTATACGTTGTTCTGCAATCATCCGTCATAGTTTTACGAGTACCTCCTCTATCTTTTTAGAAATGCATAAACTATCAAAAATGTCTGGGATCGATTGAAATAGACAATTCAGTATTTTGAATAAAGCTCTGAAGATAATGAATAAGGCTCATAATAAACTACGTTTTCTTTCACTGATTAGCATAACCATTTCGTGGGTGCACATACTCCACAATTGTTGTTTACATTGCTGTAATGAGTTCAAAAGAACCTACTTTTCGTGTCTTTTGGGAATTCAACTTGATAGGAGCTTTTCTTAATTACATATACATTAGACGCTCGATTATATGAACGATATTAGCCAAGCACTGTTCACATTACTGAAAGTTAGCCTTATTTTATTTATAAAGAAATTGAATAAAAGAAAATATGTATGTTTATTAAAAAATAAATTATGAACAATTATTCTGAAAAAGAATATCCTATTTTTGTTTGCGTAAATTTATGCTTGGTATTTTCTAATGCCATTGTTCGTAGTTTACGGAGAACTAAAATATGTCTTTTTCTTTAGCCCAATCTAACGCTTGATTAAAAATTCCTACAGCTTGCGCGTCACTCGTAGTATTTTTTATTTTAATCGGAGGGTCGTCATCTTCACTCATCCCATCTTCTGCTTCATGTGCATCATCCATCTCTTTATCATCATTCCATAAACTAACATCGGTAAACAATATGCAAACAATATCGGGATTTATTGCTTTTAATAATTTGAGAACGTCCGATGATGCACTGCCAATAACTTTGGTATCAGATAGTAACTGTTCCCTAGTAATGGTTATCGGTACATTGTCTTCATCGTCATAATCATCACTGGAGTAAAGCAAGTTTTTCCAACACTTTCTGATTGTTTGCTGGTGAAGGGCATTCCACGCCATATCTAAATTTAAAATTGCCTCACGTAAAGTTACTTGCTTTAAGGATTCAGTAATATTTTTAGAATTTTTTGATAACGCAGCCGAAAGTAGATATTTTCGATAATACAATTAGTAATTTTTGTTACATTTTGATCCATCGGTTGGATAAGCGGAGTTACATTGGGCGGCATTGAGCCATCGTTGCTTATTAGTTGTGTGACTTGGTGCGTTATCCAAGATTAACACCGCCTTTATTAGAACATTTTGCTTTCTTAAGAAATCTTTCACCTACAAATTGAATTTGTATCATTAAATTACAATACTTATTATTACAGTTTTATTGCCACACCTGAGAGACAAAGTGAATCAGTTATAATCAACGGGAAAATTTCTAAATGAACGTGAATTTTTTGCCATTCCTATTACTAGTGGCCTTATTTTGTGTGTACCACTAGCATTAGTGCACGCTAGAAAGGTTATGCGTTGTTTTTCCGCCTTTCTATCCGGAGCAGATTTTTCATGTGATGCAACATAGGTTTTCGTAGGTAATAATTTCCAATAACGACTGGTTTCATCTGCATTGTATATTTACTCCTTATTTAAATGTAGCTCTTTGATTTCGTTTATTAAGTTTTCCTTAAACTGTTGCACTAGTTGTGATGGTGCCGATAATATTTCATCACTGGCTACAAAATTTTCGATCTCTTTTAGGTTTTCATTCAATAATTTTGCTCTCTTTTTAATTAATTTACCGCTAATTGGAACATGATGATCCCTTTGTTTTAAAAACCATTTATACAGACGATTTTCCATTGTTGTTGCTTGGGCATTTTTTAAAGTTCTGCAATATCCAGGGCCTCAGTATGTATCTGGCACACGTTGTAAAATCTGTGACTTGAATCGCTTAATTTAACAGATTGTGGCTTCAGATATTCCATATTTTTTTTGCCAATTGAGTCATCCGCGCACCTTTTTTAATCTCGTCGATGATTTTCACTTTGTCGCTTAATTTTAAAATGTTCTTTTATTGGACGTGGATGCCATATCAGTTCTGCTATGATTTTAGTTGCACACTACTTTAGTTCGCGAGAGGCAAGAGAGCCAACGCTTACAGGAATCCCATACATAAGTCGGAAAACAACTGGTGCTGGCGCTGAAAACGTTTACGCAAACATCTTTTGATCGATTCAATTATGCATGTAAATTGGGAAATAACCCTAAACTGTTTGCATTATCGAATTGTACGTAGTGCAAGCTTGTTTACATTAACGAGCGTTCCATTTGATTCTATAGTAACAATTTTCTGTTTATATGACCGCGACGTTTCCACTACCGGGTATTTACATAAGCTAGCGTTTACTGTATTTCTATTTCATCGGTTAGATTAAGGTTTTTGAAATTAGTCTTACGTTCTCTAATATCACTACTTTCTAAGTGATCTTCTCTTCTGAAGAAGATCACAACAAGATAATCGAAACGTTACGTATTATCCGCTTTCTATGCGGCAAAGAACCCGAGAAATGGAGAACAACTATTCTTAATAAATCAATTGCAACAATAGCATCATATAAGTTGTTTATTTTTTTGATGATTGCCGTGTTTAAGGAATTAATTGAACGCTTTGATCGTTTTCTATCGTATTCTAAATAAAACAAGCTGTATATGCTTTATTCTTATTATTTGAAAACTGGTCGGAGTAAATTATTCCCACGTATACTATTTCTGGTATCAACCCACGTGGTGGCATCGCGAATATGAACCTTCTTCAAACTTATTTTTATCGTTCCTTTTTTGGACGATGAAGGGAATTTTCTAAAAATAAACGCTATAACAAAGGTAGGGTCCTCATATGCATGGTTATATTATTTCCTTTTAAAAAATACAAATAAAATTTTCAAGACGAATAGATATTTTTCTTGCCTCAAAATGAAGGTGAAAGTAGGGAACCTTCTATTGGTTCAATAGATCAAAATAATACGCTTTAGTCGACATCGTGTGACGTTATTTACGAAAGAAATTTCAAAGTAATTTATATTATTTATTCCCGGAGCTTCCGCGGTGAATATAGAGGGAATATATTGGGATTTGATGTATTTTCGGGGCGATATCGAAGACTGGTAAAATAACTTTAGATGGCATAGCCGAATGGTACGATCTCATCAACGGTACAGTTATGCGCTTCCCTTGTTAAATCGATATTTATTATCTTGCAGCGTGTACGTGGAATTCTTATACGTTTTTGTAGGTATCGAAGGATTTATTGATATAATTTCCATCATGTTTGAGCGTGCGGATGTATAATTTGGATGACGGTGGTTCGAGGTCTTCATCATTAAGTCACCTTATTAAATTTTATGATCTTATATCTGGGTAGTAAATAAATAAATGCATCATAGACGGAAACAGAAGTAGAAAATATGCTTTTTATCGATTGCAGGCTACCATATTCTTTTTTGACTTTTAAAAAATATGATAAAACTTAATACAAAATCTGTACAATCTATTTGCTCACATTTTCGTCTTTTAATTAATGTTGAGGGATGCTTGCAGTATGTTTCTTTAACGCTTTATACTGCAAGGAGTACAATGTTACCAATTTGGACTTCATTGGAGATTTTGCAAAAGAATCTGGATTTCATAAACCGTCTGAATTCAATAAAATTTCGGCAGGGGCAGCTCTGTTACGAGAGCAATGACAAATGTATCTAGAATCGACAAGAAAAGTACGGTATTGGTGTGGTTTTTTATTTTTATTTTTCGATGTAGTCTCCCCGAAGATCAATACACTTTTTCAAACGGTGCCCCAGTCTCTTCAAGCCATCGAAAAAGTAGGATGTTTCGAAGTCTGCAAAATAGTGATCTGTAGCGGCGATGACCTCCTCATTTGAGGCAAATCTCTTTCCTCCCAGTGATTTTTTCAAGTTTGGGAATAGCAAAAAGTCGCGGGGGGCTAGGTCTGGTGAATATGGAGGATGAGAGGCTAATTTGTAGCGCAACTCATTCAATTTGGACACGACGATGCAGGATGAATGAACCGGTTTATTATCGTGATGGAAAAACACCTTTTTCCGCTGCAAACAAGGCCGTTTCTCCTTCAATACTGCATCGAATCGGGTCAATAAATCGCCGTAGTATTTGCCCCGTGATCGTCCTTCCCTTCTGCAGATAGTTGATGAGGATCACATCTTGGGAATCCCAAAAAATAGTCGCCATGACCTTTCCGGCCGATGCAACAGCCTTTGCTTTCTTCGAATCCGATTCGCCCGGAAAAGTGAACTGCTTCGACTGTTCCTTGGTTTCCAGTATGTAGTGGTGGATCTCAGTCTCATCCACGGTTACGAAACGCATGAAGAATTCCCTTGGATTGCGTTAGATCCTGGCGAGACACTCCTTCGAAACGGTCACCCGATTTTGTTTTTACTCCGGTGTGGGGAAACGCGGTACCTATCACGCCGACAGCTTTTTTATACCCAAAATTTCGTGTAATATATGGCCAACGCGTTCTTATGAGATGCCTCTTGTCTCTGGTATCTCTTTCAGCGTCAATCGGCGATCGGCTAACACGATATCATGAATCTTGTCGACCATTTCATCGTTGGTAGCGGTTTTTGGGCGTTCACTGCGTGGTTTGTCACTTGTGCTTGTGCGGCCACGTTTGAACTCGCTCATTCAGGAGTTGATGGTCGAAAATGATGGAGTACATCCACCATGAACCTCTAGCAAAATATTTCGAATTTCCGTGGCTGTGTTCACACCCATCCAGTGTTTTATCACTGCACGAAATTCTAATTTATCCATTTTTGCGAAACCACCTGACTTGCTACACAAAATACACTTTCAAGCAACAACTAGTGACAGTAGACGTCTGAAATTTTGACAGTGACTATAAAAAAGTTTGCCCTTGCCGACCAATGAATTAACTTCAACCTTCGCGCATCCATATCTCACCGATTCAGGAAGAAAAATGCAGGTTATGGTTTAAAATAATAAATTATTTAGTATGTCCGGGTTTTCAGCCATGGCTGAAAACCCGGACATAGGTTTTCAGCCATGGTTTATGTAAGAGTTTTACTGAATGCGCGTCTTTCAGTGTATTCACTGAAGTGGTTCTATTGAACCTTAAAGGAAATATAAGGTAGAGATGTTGGTGTTACCGGAAATATAAAAACCGCAGTAAATTACGCGGATATTAAATATTAGCCAATAAAAAATGCAGTGCAGAACGCGGGATTCATAGCTACTGAAATGAAAGCCCTACAAGATGACATATCTGAAAATTATTAGCATTAACATTTTAACAGTAAGCTTTGTACCTTCCTAGATTTACCTCTGGTAATAGTTGCTGTAATGTGATTGCTTCGCTTAGATGTAATTTTCTGGTTAATTTTCGTTATATTAGCGTCTTTATAAAGACATAACTGAAAATTACATATTTTCGTTGAGTATTGTGTGACATTTAAGACAAATTTAAATGTAAATTGTACTGCAGCCTATCTAGATTAAAGTCGAATGATGGTTTCTTGTGCAGTTCCTTTGGAACTCAATTTGGATGCCGTTTACGGTCCAGCAGGATACATACATCGCTACGGCTTATTTTCGAAGCGGTCTGCTTGATGAAGGAGGAAAGTCGGCGTAGTCCACACAGTCTTGCATAGACCAATTTATTGCTAAGTATCCTAATGAGAATAGCAGTTACGAATCTTGCATTCAAACTGAATATAGCTTATGTAAAATATTAATCATAGGTTTATTATACTCAATTGTGTGTAATGCTTTTAAAAAGCATTTATGTATGCAGTTGCACTGGATAAGAAAATTATTATGCTTGACACTATTTACATTCTCCACTTCAGTTAAAAAATATACGTAAAAATATTGACATATTGAACTTTATTTCTTGTCTAATTTGACCGTTAACAACACATTTCTGAACTCCACAGTTAGCGAGTTATCGAGTTATTATATGTAGAATGGAAAATTTCCTGAGAGAAGTAGCGAAATTTTAAAGAATTTTCAATAACTTTTTACTAAAAATTCAAGTTACCTCAAATTATGGTAAAGTATAAATGAAAATAAGGATTGTGAAAGTTAGATTATGGAATAATTATTCCCCATGAGAAAACTTTTATATTTATTGAGTTATAGCATAAAATTTAATAAAATCTGGCACGCTTTGATTTTTTTACAGAAATTCTACGTCATTTAAAGTTTGTCAAATATATACATATACAGTGAAATCTCCCTTGAACGGACACCAACGGGACCAACTGAAGATGTCCGTTCAGGAGGGGTGTCCCCATAAAAGAAATATGTAGTAGATACAACAAAAATCGTGCTTTAACGAAAAATGAATATATTAAACAAACTGGGACATTTAGATCGTATATGTATATAAATAAATAAATAAAATAAATATACTTTAAACTTAAGAAAAAAAGTTTATTTCCTTTAGATATATACATACAAAGTATAATATATGTACATAGATACATAGATGTAGTATGTAATACAATACAATGAAGTGAATAGTCACTTTAAGGACGCAAAAATTCATATATTGTTGTTTGACTTCTCTTTTTCTTCAAAATGGCGTCTTGAAATCGTATTTCTAATTTAGAAAGAAGCTCCAAAGACTCTGTATCTCCGTGATTTTCGACAAAACTTTTGAGCTGCTTGGTCAGGGTAATAGCTTTACCATAATTTGTGTTAGCTTCTATTGGCATTGGAACCTCATCGACATCAGAATCTTCCGAAAGTTCTTGTATTTCAACTGGATTTGCAATTTCTTGTTCTGAATCTGGATCTTCAACATACAAATCTTCATCTACGTTCAAAAAATCATTAAGGTTTTCATTATCCGTCAATTTCAATAAATTCTTATTTTTGAGGCTATCGGAAAGTACACTGAGAGGCAAATCATGTTCTAGGTCAGATGTATCAGCCTCAGTTAACTGGTCTTCACTTTGCATATTTACATGATTAAACCCTGCTTTGCGGAAGCAATTTTGAACTGTCTCTTTGGTTACTTGGTCCCAAGCGGTTTTTGCCAAATAAACTGCATCCAGTGGTGTAATTTTCTTTATTAACTCAAAAGCTGTACTAGCAGTTTCAATGTTTACTAGCAAATGTTTGAGTATTAGACTTCGGTAATAAGTTTTAAAATTCTTTATAATCCCCTGGTCAAGTGGTTGAAAAGCTGATGTACAATTAGGAGGTAAAAGTAATATTTCTATATTACTTAAGCGAACGTCTTTCGGATGAGATCCCGCATTGCCTAAAAATAACAAAATGTTTCTATTTTCTTTAGCCATTTTCCAATCTAGGTCTTGCAACCACTCTGTCATAATTTCTCGTGTCATCCATGCTTTATTATTGTATTTCCAAGTCACAGGCAGGTTATTTATGTTAATGTTTTAAAAAGCTCTGGGTTTAGCTACCCTACCAATAACTAGCAGTTTTTCTTTTTCACCCGCCATATTTGCACAAGGCAAGATTGTAAACCTCTCTTTGGGATACTTTCCCCCAACACATTTCTCCTTCTTTAATATGAGCGTTTTGTCTGGTAGAGCCCTAAAATACAGGCCTGTCTCATCGGCATTATACATGTCTCTCGGTGAATATCCCTCAATCAAAGAAGGACATTTTTTTAAAATCGATGAAACGTCTTCAGCATTAACCGAAGCTCCTTCTCCCGAAATCGCTTTAAAACTTATATTGTGGCGGATTCTAACTTTATTGAGCCAACCAGAAGAAGCACTGAACGTAGAATGTCCCAAAGAAGCGGCTATTTCTTTTGCTTATCATATTAGCGGAACTAAAAAAAAATAAATCTTTTGCGTTTTTGTCACGATAAACCTATTGGTAATCTCACTTTTTTATCTATTTTAGAATTTAATATGAAAAGAAAATCAACGCATTAATACAAGAAAACCTTATCTAAAAAAGTCATATGCATACCCGTTAAAGGACTCCTCTTATGCCGAGCTGCTGTAAACCAGTCATAACACAATTTGTCAATTCTAATACCATCACCTGTCAAAAAGCCTCCTTTTTCATTCAAATTGCTGTTCGACATCCATTTGTTTAGGAACATGTATAGGATATGTTTAATTATATCTGCAGCTTGTGTTTTTCCAATATTAAAACGCTTGGATAAGTTCCTTACACTTAATTTCTCTTTATTGTAAACTTCAACAATCTCAATTTTTTGTTTAAGCGTGAGAATTTTTCTATTTGGAGCCATTTCTACAATGAATGTGTCGTCCACTGTGTCTTTTCCGCATAGACATCAGACTAATATTGAAAGCAGATTCAATCGAAAGCGTACACCCGAAGAATAAGAATGGTAAATCCCCGACCAACTTGGGGAAGTTCTTAATTCACGCCAGGCAGAAATGCACGACATAGGCTCCGTTTGTACCGAAAGATTAAAGTCGGTAAATCTCCGGTTTACTCGGGGATATTACAAAAATATAAAATAAGCCTTTATTCTGTGCTTACAGAAACAGCTGTAACAGTAAAAGCAATGTGCTTATCAATTTGCTGACAAAGATAATCATAAATTAATTTAGATTTGCGGTTTCGCGCTTTGCCTGTGTTAGCGGCTCTATTTTCCTCCACGTATCCTATAGTTGCGCCTAAAACAGTGTTGTCTAGTTTGGAGCAGATTTTCGCACATGTTGGGTCGAGTTCCTTCTACAAATGCTCTATCGGTTTGAGATCTGGACTGTGGGGCGGCCACTTCATAACAACAATGTTCTCTCTGCGTTCCAGTTGTTCCAAATACACATGTTATATCTTTGCAGTGTTTTGGATCATTATCATGTTGGAAGTTTTCACCGATTAGTCGTGTTGCAGATGAAATGGCATTCCTCTCCAAAATCTTCCTATAACCTTCTTTTCTAAGGATACAATCTATTTTAACCAAATCGCCCACAACGGTACCGCCAAAACAACCCCAAATCATGACTGATCCTTCTCCATGATATATTGTTAGGGTAATATAGAATTCAAGTGCTCCTTCCCTTATCGATCTACGGACAAATGTTCTTCTGTTTGAACCAAAGGTGAGATATTTAGATTCGTCGGTCCAGAGAATTTTTTTCAATCTTCCAACGTCTAGTCTTTGTGTTCTCTCGCCCATGCTATCCGTTTAGCTGTGCTTGTTTTTGTAATAACGGTTTCTGCATAGCAATTTTTACATACAAACTAGCTTGGTGCAAGCGCCTTTTTATCGTGGTGACGCTAACGGTCTTTGAACGCAAAATATTCATTTCGGCAGCAATTTTTGGAGCTGTTTTTCGTCTATTTCATTTACTTGTGATTACAATGCGCGATGTTCTGCTGGTGTTATTATTTTTGGCCGTCTGGGTTTGGATCCCTGAATACACCACCATTTCTTTGATACTTTTTAACATTATAGTCTATGGATCTACTATCTAATTCCAGTAATTTAGCAATTTCTCTGGTACTTTTATCGATGATTTGATGATGACCATTATTTTAGCATGTGGTTTCTTAGATAATTCTTTTCTTGCCAATGTTACTTTAACATTACTCACTGTTTTAAAACAATAGAAATTCTGCACTATTCACTGCTTCCAATACGAAAGCTGAATGCAAATCAAATTTTTCATTATATTAAAATGTCCGTGTCGTCTATTTTGATATTTTGTAATGGCCGTGATAATTTTTCTCCTACGTGCTGTATGATCTTATTCAACGGGTTCTGAATCCAATCTACAATGAAAAATGTTTTTAAATACCTTGGATATCGAGATTCCAATTTATGTGCTGGTGTTTCATGAAGCAAGAATACATTTTTTTACATAAAATTAGAAGTACAAATACTTTTTGTGGTTCAATCTGTGGACGTACTGTATGTATAAAAATGGAGTAATTTATATAGCATTCTCTAATCAAAATTTTAATTTCAATTAAATAGATTACAGCCCATTAACCATAGATTAAACCCCTCCTTTCGTTAGTTCGCATGCATTGAATCCAGGAAGTCACGCAAGTACCGCCCAAATTACCCCAAATTCACGTTTTAATTATAATCTTCGAAGAAGGAAAGTTCAAAAATTAATTCGATTAGATTTCGTTTAGCTTAAAAGAAATGGAGCGAAAGACTAAAATTGCCAAAAAAAAATTAGTCAGAAATAAATAAAAAAAAACTTTGCCTTAAGAAGAAACTAAAGTAATACAAAAAAGCGTGTTCTTCACAAAAAGAAAAGTAATAACAAGTATTAATAGGAACATTGTTAATTGCTTCGTACGATTCTGCGCTGGAGATTGTACCACCCCACTATCCGCGAGCTTTAAAAGCTCTCGCTCGGATATCGGACGATTCAAACTTGCTCACTGGTGCCTCATTGCCGACATCGCGTGCATTTTATATATACATATATATATATATATATATATATAGCTCCCTTGGAGATTTCACACGTTCTTCTTAATTTAGCAACCGTTAAGGGAGGAAAAACAAAACAACCACAAGCAAAAATGGTGAGTTTCATTATTTATTTATTGATTTATGAATGTTTTGTTCTAATTTCCGAAAATTCTATTATCGTTTTTTATTATATCACATTAAAAAAATATGACGTGATTTTGAAATATTTTGGAAAAAAAAATATCGATTTTCTTTTAAAATTTCACGCAATTTATTTAGATAAGCGTTAAAAAAGTACAAATGAAAATTGTAAAAATCAATATCGCGTAAGCTGTGTATGATCAGAAACAACTGCAGCGATTATAATTTATATAATTATAATAAGATTTGAGTACAAACTTTTGAGAAAATAAGCCAGACGGATTTAATTGTTAGCTTTGGTTAATATTAAATTTGATAGTTTTTATTTTAATATTAAACACAAAAAAATCTAAAAAGGATAAGTATATCTTTCTATATTTTTTGTTTTTGTTTCATATTCCGTCCGCAGTAAATAGATATTTAACAAAGAAATGAAAACAAGGTTGTTAAATTTAAATTTAGAATAGAACTCCAAACATTTTCGCATAGTAATCAAAATATTAATTTTCCTTAATTTCAAATTAGTCACTTCTGAATCTAAATCGCAAATTTTCAATTTAATTTAAAATCAGATTACCATTATATTTTAATATGTCTTTTGCCCCTAAATTTTTGTGCAATCAGTAATTTTTTTTGAAAAAAATATTGGTAACTTGGTTGGAAATTGTTAATAAAGTTTATCAACGTTCATTTTTCTAGAAGGAATTAAAAAAATGTATTGATTATTTTGATTAAAGCATATAATAGCGGTTAAATTTCAGTAAATACACGTCAAAATAATATATACGTATTTAAATTTTTTCTATCAAAATTAAGCACCAAAGAAAATATTTTATTTAGAAATATTTAAACGATAAATACATAAATAATGGCCACCGCATAGAAATCATTTGAATGAGGAGTTCCCCATATATGACTCATATACGTTAATCTACGTTACAGACCCTTTGCGAATTCTTACCAGCCCTTTAGGGGTTCTTTTGTTCAGGAGAACATCTGTCGGTAGCAATATTTCCCGAACTTCGTGCAAAGCGTATAATGAATGAATTGCTGATCAGTTCTATCGCTTAAATTTCGACATATGTGTATATTTACATGCCTGTCGTGTAGAAAAAGCGTGAGTTTGCTTCCAAAATCTTTCGTACTTTATAATTGCCACACTTCAATTTAGTATATTCGACAATAAATCATATAAAATGTTCTTAATTGTGAACATGATTTACGGTCAAGATTATGAAGTTGAAGTGCATTTTTTTCTCTCATATAAAACGTAAATAGTTTCCTAATGGTTGCCTTTCGAGATCGGCAAGTCACTGAACTTGCAAGACGTGCTTTGAAGTACCTACCGTATTTCGTATTAATTGATTCGCTGCATCAACAATTTCGACTTATACATATAGTAGAGGATTTGTTCTAATGTTTTAAAATTTTAAATGAATGTCAGTGAAGAAATGGAGTGTAAAAATTACAGAAAAAAATCCATGAAGTAATATAAATGATGTACAGAAAAATCCGATTAAGAATTATACATTTGATGTTACACTGATTGATGTGCTGCTTACTTAATTATGCTACCCACATAAAAATATAATTAGCGTTTACAGTAAATTGCTTATATAAATTGTAATGTTCGTTTCTATAAAGAATTGTTAGCAAAGATAATTTTATATACTGGGGGTAGAATAACTTTGGGTGTGGGTTATTAATAAACTGTGACATAGATGACGTCACTTCTCTCAGCGTTTTGATAAATTTTGTAAACAACAGTAAATACAAATACGTTGTATCTAATGTTTATACAGGTTGATGTCTTTTAATTTTAACTCGTACCGTAAGCTATACTCTATTTTTTTAATTCGGAGGAGCAAAATGGAAAGACTCGTTTACACAATGGAATTCTTCAGTCACTTATGTTGTTTAAAATTATCTACAATTTTATATAAGTTCTATTACATGATTATTATTACAACGCAAATTTAGGGAGAAAAATAAATACAAAGGCACTCAGGGGAATTCACAACCTTAAACGTCAATCAGTTGTCAAAAAACAACTTAAAAGATGTTCTTCACTTCCCATAGGAGACTAAGTTCTGGAATAACTAGGATTTACTTTATTTCAAGAAGGAAGGATATGCTTCATATTCCTACTACGAGATGGTTTTGCCGGTTTAGTTTCTTATACATTCTCTTCATTGTTTGACGACTTCTTATTCGAAGTTCCTATATGAAGGTCGAGTTCATCGGCAATATTATTTTCTATGTCTTCTTCGGTTTCATTCTCATCCAATTCCATTTCATTTTTTACTTCATCCACGTTACACGAGGGTAATTGAACTACGCCAATGGGACTTTTCTTAGCCGATTTTTTTTCATCCGGCATCATATTCTTCTCAGCTTCTTCAATAAACTGAGCTGGAAGTAAATACTTCTTTATCCACCCATCACATAAGGACAAATCTAAAATATACATACGTACACAATATATTGTAATGGGATTTTTAATTGGACCTCTTTTCTCTTCAAGAATATATCCAAAATTGTTTTATTTTATTATTATTTTTTTTTTTTGGTAAATCTGTTGGATTCCTACAGATATTGTTAGCATTTCACTAAGATATTAGATAGATTTCTTCATTTTTCTCTCGTAGAATTGAGGTGGTGCAGAACGCATGCCTCAGACTAATTTAAGAATAAGGCAGCCTCAAAGGATTTCACATAAATTCATGGATCTTGGATGGTTAAGTATGGTGTTTATAATAATTTAATGAATGAGCAACTTTCCGGTAGATAAATAATTATATTATTGCAGTATGATAGATGCTTGGCTTCTGTAACAGGTTACCGTCTTGTTTCTTTTTTGTTCTTGGGTCATCACTAACAACCGGAAACCGCCTTGGTCTACTAAAAGTGATCAAGTTGGTGAAAATAGTTCCTATTTGAATTATGTTTTGTTTTCATGGTTCTGCATTCATCATTTAAATTGCCAATAAAATATTATTATTATTTATTATAGATCAGATTTCTTTTCAAATTAGTAGAAATCATTATTATTAAAATTCATTTTCACTCTTCGAATATTCTAAAATTTCCTTTCTTGAGAAAGAGTAGAAGTTAACATAAGCAAAATTTCAAATAAAACAACTCAGACCGCAAAGAAAGAAATGTATAATAAAATCACGAATATTTGTGATCGTCAAAATTTTAACATAATCTTTTATACATTACTTATCAACAAATAGTTTAAAAGAAGTAGTAATTTTGAAAATTATACAAAATATTTGCCTGCTTGGGGGAGTTTGACTCACAAATTTCTAGAACTTTTTTTTTAAATGAGTAATTTTCAATATAAAACTGAATTACATACCTACTAAACATAAAACCAAAGTTAATAACCTCTTTGTTCGTTTGTGGGCGTAAATTTAAAATATGCAAAAAATTCCAAATGTTCTTGTTTGGGAACGTTGGTTACAAATGGGTTACAGCAAATTGTACAATTCTTTTAAGTCGCTTGTAAACTGGCAAAGAATAGACTACTGAACCTCTTATAGCACAAGGGATTAAAAAATGTTCACGCAAATTGTAACACTTTTTCATCACTAATATCTAACGAGTTTCCTCATCTCTTTATTGTAATCAGTTATTGGATTTAACGCACATTTTTGATTCATTTACCTGGATTAAATCCCCCTTTCCAATATATTAATAAAAAGATTGCTATTGAATTATTAAATATTATGGAGTCGATTGGGAAATATTTTATCCTTTAGTGATCTATATGAATAAAAATCTAACAGAGTGAGATCGTATATTCTGGTTGATCATCTTTAGCCTAGCCAAAGAATATGCGAATATAAAACTGGTGCTCGTAGAGTGGTTCATTTAACGTTTCCTCTTGAGTTAACTGATTTAGAAATGGTTTCTTTAATCCATCTACGAGACATTGCTACTTATACATACACTACCGTTCACATACATATATGGAAATGCAAAATTGATGTTTTCTCCAAATCGAATTGAAATATGGAGTTGGTTTGTAGTAATATTTAATAGATATTTGACATTGCGAAAAGAATGTCTAACAACAAAAAAACATAGACAATATTACAAAAAATTTAAATTGAAAGTGATTTCTCGTCAATATGCCCACTTCGGGATTGAATCACGGGGCACATATTCTTGGCATTCCTCTAACCAGAGATTCCAGATAATCGCCTGTAATTTCAGTTCATGCTACCTGGAGATTTTCTTAAAGATCTCTTGCGCTACTTCTCCTTTTCGAATTCTTCGGTCATTTCATCCCACACTAGTTCTGTTAGCAATATACCTGGAGATTGAGGTGGCCAAATTATCGGTATTAACTTCTTCCATGAGTGATATCAAAAAAGGTCTACATAAACGAAATGAATATTTGGAATTGTTATCTTCTTGGAAGATAAAGTATTGCCCACACAAACTTTCCCTTTTCGGCACAACATTTTCCTGCAAGCAGTATTCCATATATTTTTATCAAATCATCTACAGCTGTATTACCAAAATAACCCCAAACCATTACACTACATCCACCATGTTTTAAACTGACGCTTTATTCGAAATACGTGCATACATTTTCGGGTACTTCTGTAATTTATTTCTTGTTTTAAAGTGCATTACTTTAGGGTGTTGTATGTGTAAATTGCGCTATAAATCTATCAAAATACAATTGAAATGTATAATACAGGATGTCAAGATAGTAGTACTAATATTGGTGTATTTCTATTTTTTTATAGTCGTTCCTATATACATATATAGAC
Source organism: Trypoxylus dichotomus (assembly GCA_023509865.1). Taxonomy (NCBI): domain Eukaryota; kingdom Metazoa; phylum Arthropoda; class Insecta; order Coleoptera; family Scarabaeidae; genus Trypoxylus; species Trypoxylus dichotomus. Next base: position 31,364,265 of record CM042081.1, read on the forward strand.
GACAGCTACATCAATTATCTTCGGTTGTAGATTTGTTTCAACAAAAGCACGTCGATTTTTAGTTGATTAAGTCTGTAAATTCGCATAGAGCTTTACCAGTAAAGAATGTTTTGTTTAAAATGCCAGTTTCTCTGAATTTTCCTCGTTAGTATTTAAAATATATCATTGTAGACAGGAGAAATCATAGAATACTTTCAAGAAAATGAGAATGTGTCCTAAAATTAAATTAAAACTGCAATTAATAATGACATAACATCGATTACAATGATTAATAATTCTTGCTTTTAAACGTAACTCCTGAACTATAATCTAAGCAATAAGTTATGTGTTATCTAATTATGTCTCTATATAATAGAAGGTATGATTTCCAAACGCTGAATACCACAACGTCAATTGCGAAAAATCCTAGGGTTTATCGACCTTTTGTTGCTAACGTGTTAACTGCTGGCGACTAATTGGGGATTTCCAGTTCTTTGCTTTATATTTATCGAAGGGCTGTCGCGACGGAGGCAGGAAACGACAGAAATATCGACACGATCGTGACTTACAGGAAAAACTGTATCGAATTAAATTAAATCGTAGACGTGGTATCGAGGCCAAACAAGCGACGAAGAAACAAATTACAAAGGATCGAATTTCGTGTTTTTAACACATTAGCTAAGCAAGCGAGCAAGTTCAAAGGGTTCGTGTGACGAAGTTCGTATATTTAATGACGCATATGGCGAAATAATTTAGCATAAATCCGACAATAACCCCGATTCGACGTCTGATAAGGACGTGTGCTCGAGGGTTAAGCAGATGTCGCGAAGGGAAATTGGTAGGAGTTGCAGTGAAATCGGCGAAAAATGGTCGATGAACTTGAGGACGACTTTGAGATATTTTAACTTTCGCCTTGGACGGTTGAATGAAAAAAGTCATTAGCATCATTTTCTTTCAAATGAAGTTTATGTGAGTCGTTATAAGAATTTTACTTTGTTTCAAGATACATATATATAGCATGACCACGGCAGGTGCTATGCAATAAAATAGAATAAGAAACACACTACAGGCCTATTATTAAAAGTATTTGATTATGATTAATAAAACTATAAGTGCATTAGAGGATAATTATTTATTAATTATGTTCTGTAGAATTTTGATACCATTCATCATTCTCTTTTACTTACTATTTTCAAGGTTTTAGTGCTACTTCCATATCATTCTTCGCTTCATACTTGTTTAATAGAACTCAAGTAGTTTCATATAATGGTTCGTTGTCTTTTGCACTTCCTATTATATTTGGTGTTCCTCGGGGTATTATTCTTGGTATTATATACTATTTACACATCTAATATTGTAAAATGCTCGAAATATTGTAAATGCCATCTTTATGCCAACAATATGCAAATTATATAATTATCTTGGAATGCTTCTTGACATATTGCTAAAACATTGTCTTTATGTTAATACAAAGAAAACTTTTGTCTTGCCTTTTGACCGCACTAAAAGTAGTAATGCTGATGTACCGCATATTGAAATCAAAATTAATGACGAAATTATTTCATATTAGATTGTGCAAGTAATTTGGGAACTTGCCTTTAATAATAATATGTCTGCTGAGATATTATGGTATATCTACAGACATTATGACATCCATGTATTAAAAGCAATTTGAACTTACATTAGGTCTCGTGACGTAATGGCAGTACAATGTGCTGGTAAGATAAAGGTCGTGGGTTCAAATCCTACCAGGACTGATATTTTTTTACAAACTTAAAAACATTGGTTAATTGCAAGGAAATTGTAATGTTATCATTATTACCATTGGAAAGCGCAGCGATACTTGATAGATAATTAATTTCCACATCTGTTGTTGACATTAAATACGGGGTGTTTCATTTAGATTAAACAAGTTGTTAATGTTTATAACTTACAATTGTTTAATCTCAATTTTTGAACAATCATAAATAATCAGTACACTCTAATGCGAATTTTGTTTAAAAAAAGGTATATGTGGAGAATTTACACATTAAAATCGGTATTACGTTTAAATAAAGTACAAGATATTTTAAAAACTGTAGGTTTAGGTGAGGCAAACCATAATGAAACTCGCTTTTATTTGGATTTTAGAAACCGAAAATGAACTATTATACAGGATGTTCCATTTTAAAAAATACAACTTTGTTTTGCAATTTTGGGACACCTTGTACATTATCAAAAGGTATCTCTAGTAGGCCCCTATCCACTCCAAAAATAAAACTTTACGAAAGTCATATAATTTAGCTGTAATACTTCGCGTCTTGTATAGTAGGTAGCTAAAAATGAGTCTCGAAATTGCGATCAAAATAGGTAAAAATCTTAGGTATCCGAGGATGCGAAATCATCAATTCCATACTATAAATTAAAACGACTATCCACTCGAATCAAATTAAAGGATTCATCCTGTATACAGGGTGTTTTAGAACGAATAGTACATACTTTAGTGAGTTGTAGTATCGTTCATTTTGAGTAACAAAGTTTATATGAACTCGAATCCAATTTTCAATGGTTATTGAGTTGCAATCGTTTTAATGTGTAGATTGTAGAGAAATATTTGCATATGAAGACTTTTTGTCTTATTTTTGTTTTTAAAAGGACAGATATTACTTGGTAACACAATGATACGCAATAAGGATAACACGAAATGACAATAAAACAGTGGGAGGGCAAAATGCAGGTTATAAATAAATATGGCGTATATCTGAGTCAAAAAAATAAACCGGGAAACAAACATCAGAAATGCGTTTTATCCAGAAGATCGCCTATGAATTACGTATACATATTATAATAAATATAATCAATAATTTCATATTGTATTTCTAAAATTATAGCTGATCAATATTTTGAAGTTTGGCGAAACTTCTATTGTCTGGAGCCATTCAACGTCTTGAAAAGGTAATATACTAACCAATCGATAAGATTCCGCCAATAAAAACGCTTTTTACATATCGCTACCATTACATAATACTTTTACGATCATCCAAACCCATGTACCGCGACTACATGAGGCTTCTTTAATATTCCAAGACATCCATTCGTAACGCACGCGACAATAGGGTCTACGTCACGGCTGATAATAGAATGGTAAAACGATAAAAAAGAAAGAACAATCAATCGCGACTGACATCGCGCAAGACCGCAGACCTCGGTGCCGGACAACCAGACGATGACTAACCAATTCGTCTATTAAATCCGTTTTGGCCGCTCGTGAATTCCGAGGAAATAAGCAAGTCGTCTGTGTGTGCACGTAACAATACACGCAAGCCATCGCTAGACTTTTTATTAACATAGTATTGACGTGCATGTAGTTATTGAAATGGAAGGAACGTTGTATAAGCGGATGGTCTTTCGTTTAGGTTTGAATTTTAGAGGTTATATAGCGCAGAAAATGTATTCGGATGCACTGCGGATTCCTAATTTTCGCTTTATAAAAAGGGAGGAAAAAATCCAGAAAAGAGACCTTTAATGGAAACGACTGTTTTTAATTTCTATTGGCCACCAGCATACGATTAAGAACAATGAACGAAGAAGTAAAACTCAAAACAACAAAAATTTCGAATATATTTATCACAATGTTATTATAACATGTTTCGCTATCACTGTAGCTTCATCAGATCAAACGATTAAGTTTGCAAATTTCAAAGGGAAAACTCAACCATAGAACCTTCTTTCGAATGGCCGATGAAAAATACTAGAAAACACGTGATTCCTTAAGTGTATTTTAATAGTTTTCCCAAAGATTTTCCAAGCAAAAAAAAGGGCAGTAGATCGAAAACAATCCATAAGATTTGCTGAAATTATTTTGTAATGTTCTTGAGGGCGAGTTTCTCCAAAGACGTCAAAGATTTTTTTTTAAAATTAACCAATTTAAAGAAAAAACGCCAGGAATCCTTAGGATGTATGTTTTCGATATATTTTACGTGTTTCGCGACACACGGTTTTTTTAATGAATCTAACATTTGCTAATTGTTAAAAACGTATTTAACTTGTGAAAAAAAAAAGCAGAATAAAATTATATGAAACGAATCAGAAATACACTACCGTTCATATTTTTCTAAAACTTAAAATTTTTATTGCATTTTATTAATTTATTTGTTAAATTTATTAAATTAATATTAAAATTAAAGTATGAAAGTAAAAATAAGACCATTCTAACGAAAAATAAACAAAAACTTATTGAACATTCTTTCTTAATCCAAGGCATCCGCTCCACTAGTTTTTCAAGGACTCTATTTGGCATATTAGTCCATTATTCTTGTAAAATGTTCCGCAGGTGGCCTACGGAGGTAGGGCATACTTTTCGGACCCTCCCATCCAATTCATCCTATAACAGCTCGATGAGGTTTAGATCGGAGTTTTGCGGAGACCAAGCACAGAACTTCTTCTGTGCTTGACAATTGGCACTACACAATCCTGCAAGCTTCTTTGGCTTTTCGCTCTTCTTACAAAAACGCGTCTTGATTGTAAGAACACTTCAAACTTTGACTCATCAGTCCATAGCACCCTTTTCCAATCAACAACTGTCCAATCTCTATGTGTTTCTGCCCGCTGTAGCCGTTTTTGCCTGTTTCCCCGGCGAAGTAGGGATTTTTTTTGTTGCAATGCAGCTGTGAAGATTTGCAACTTTTAATCTTATTTTCATTGTAGTAACAAAAATTTTTCTTGCACGATCACGATTCATTTCGAAAGTGATTTCTGGTGCTGTCAGTCTCCCATTTCGCTTACTCACCAGTTTTATACGCTCATCGTCGGCGTGAGTTGTTATTTTCTTGCGACCTGAACGTGCCCGATCTCTTAAACTGTCCGTGCGGTGATGTCTCCGAATGATATCATAACAGTCGATTTATTAACATGTATTGTTTTGGAAAACTGATGCACCGAATAACCTTCTTGACTAATATGGATGGTAGTGTACATCTAAAATACTGTCACTACCAATAGTTAGAATTACGTTGTATATATGTTGTTATGGCCCTAACTCTCCGCTTGTCTAATTCTTGTTTCTTAGAACAAGGGAATTTAAAATGTGACCACTGCTATGGCAACCAGCACCAAAATCAAATTTGATAAGGATGGTATATCTTTACTCACAACAAGCAAAAAGATTTATTGAAAAATTGATCATGAAATAAAGGAACTCTAATATTAATAAATGCAGTCACTAATCCCGAATAAAGTAAATTTCAATTTCAATTTTCTTTCAGGCTAACTAGACGAAAAGAAAATTAGTATGGCTTAATTTCTTCAGAAATTGATGCATGTTATAGGTGACACTGGTATGACGTTTCATTAGCTATATAAAGCGAAAATTTTTCAAAGAATACGTTTCATTTTAAACAAGATGAAATTTAAACAAATTTCAATCTGAAATAATAGCTCCTTACATATTGTGTGTTGCACTTATCATTACAAAACATAATTATGAGAATAAGACATTAAATAGAAAATATGCGACTTACGTTTAAGGATATTTATTTTAAATGAAATAAATAAATAGCTTTATTTCAAGACTCAAAACGTAATGTATGAAATAAGTCGAGCATGAAACAATACAGTAAATACAGCTAAAGGTATTAACAATAATGAAACTAACATACTTTAATATAATGCGAAACACAACATAATGAATTATTGCACCAAACCAAGAACGTGGTTGGGGCATCCGTGCATATTGTCATTAAGCGATGCTATCATAAAAAAATTCTTCAAACGAGTAGTAACATTTCGACAATAGCCTTACCTTAATTGTCTTCTTGAATTTGTACGTGCTCCCTGATTTCTAATCATTCGGAAGCTTATTGTAAATTTTTAACCTGGGTATGTACACTCTTTGCGGAAAGATGTAAATTATGCTTCGCGATATGTATTTTGGGGTCGCGAATATTATAGTTGTTCGGGGTATTGGTTCGAGGTATTATTTAATCTTTTTGTTTGTGAATGTAGTGGCTTGATTCTAATATATACAATGCAGATGATGTTAGAAATTTTAGATTTAAGAAATGACTTCGGAAAAGTTAACGAATTTTTGTTTGAAAAAAAATCTCTTTTTGCTTTTGTTAGCGTTGAGACACCTCGAGATGTAAAACACTATGTCGCCATAACTGGCTTTTACATTTTGATTTGACAATAAGGGATCATCTGACGTTATTATCGATTAATGATGTGCATTCATTCCTCAAATAATTAGACTATCAAAAGTTTTCCCATTTTTAGAGATATTCCTCAATAAATCTAGTAAATCATTTATACTTTTTTAGATATCTGTAATCACTGGCGTACTTTAAATTGTTAATAGTTTTTCAACAATTAAATCAATAATACAAGATAACACAATTTATATTAATATTACAAGCTTCCAAGTTTCAACGACTTCCAGGTTGTTTTGGCAGCAAATCCAAAATATTCCGAAAAATTCAAAAGAACATTTTGTACATATGTGCATAAACGGTGATAAAATCGCTACTCTGAGTTATTTTCTCGTTTCTCCGAAAATCCATTTGCATATTCTACGAACCAGAAGCAAGTAATTAAAGCGAAGCCATCTCTGATGTTCCGAGACCGAGAAAGTTCTTGAAATCGGCGCTCCAGATTAGATGTATTGCTTCCGCGAAATCGGGTTATACGTATGTATATAAGGTCGAACTCGATTAACCGCATATAAACCATAAAAATCGCCATCACGTGTACGTGAAGATGACTTAAGAGATATATTTATGCGCTTTAACGATGAAAATGAGAAATACTTCAAACGCGGTTTAAAGAAGCTTGAAAGATTATCGGCGTAAATGATAATAAGATTCAAGTCAAAGTAATTCGATGAAAACTTCTTTATCTTCTTCTGGTTTGTGGATCAAGACATATATACAAGGTGTCTTTGAAATAAAATAAAAAAGTGCGGAAAATGAAAAGGTGTAATTATATAGAACATGAATCTAAGAAAAAATAGTCAATTACGATGCGGATCTCAAAATTAAAAAAAAAACTGGGAAATTATAATATGTGCCGCCTATGCATGCAGAATATGTATACATAATACATCTATTCAATCAAACTCGCATACATACACGCAGACTGCGTACACTGTAATAACAGCTGTCGATGTTATAAAAACTACAAAATGACATTGTTTACCTTTCAAATAGCATGCTAAGAATTCAATAAGAAGCTTATGTACGAATATTTCGACTGTGAATAATAAAGAAATTCTTATTTTAAATAACTTTATAATTTTTTCCTCGCGTTTTCGAAGGAATTTTCGCAAAATATTTTGGACTTAAGTCTAATAAAATTACATCTTTCCATTTTTCATCCTCTTTTATTTTATTTGAAGATCATCCTGTATGTAGATAGTACATCTCCGATCGCTAGCCGAACGAGAGCGTCCAGAAAAAGATGAGTGAGATCTCGTCGATATATATGACAAAATTACAATTTCCTTCATTGAATTATTTAGTCTTGTGGTGTAGGGTACGTTCTGCTGGTTACGGAGAGGTCGTGGGTTCAAATCCTATCTTGATTGATATGTTTTTCAGGAATTTAAAACGTTGGTAAAATATAAGGAAACTGTAATTTTATCACCACTAATACCAACGAAAGTTTCATATTAATATTAATTTAATATATATATATATATATATATATATATATATATATATATAACGTCACACCAACTAGACCACAGGACGGTTTGTGAGTTCAAATCATTTTTAATACCCAGATGTCGGAGAATTTTCCGGCCAACACTGGCGCAGCGTACGTTTCAAAAAGCTTTGGATAGATTCGGCCCTGCGGCATAGTGCTTCATCGTGCATGAATGTGTAAGGGTCTTCATTCTAAACTAAATCATTGATGTATGGCATCAAGATATCTTCTAATACACGCTTATATTGGTGTTGATTCATGATGCCTTGGCAAAAAATGCAGTGGTCCAGGACCTTCCACTGATATACAGGACCATACCATAACTGACGGAGGGTGTATCACCGTTGTTAGTACATTAGCATCACTAAATCGTTCAGATGGACGTCGTCTAACAAATTGAGCTCTTTCGGTCATGGTTTCTAGTTTTGAGTCTTCGCTGACTACGATTTTTAACGAAAAGACATTGTTCAAACAAAAAAATTGCATACCCATTTAAGTTATTTTGTCTTACCTCTCGCCAATTTTCGATTGTGTAATGTTGATTACGTTTTGCCCATTTATTATGTACTCGCTTCATCATCGGTGTTAATCTTGGCTTTTTTAGGAGGCGTTTGCATTTTAATACGGCTTCATAGAATCGTCTACCTACTGTACGCGTGAATATTTGCTCTCTTTGATGAGACATTACATTTCCTATTTCTTTGGCGGATAAACCTCGGTTTTCAGTTGCTAGTTGCAGGATACGTCGATCATCTCGATTCGTAGTGATCCTTTTCTTGCCGCAAAACGATCTTCCGGCACTTGTAGTAGGTATTTTTTCTTTCATTGAAATGGCTATTCGTTGCACTGTTTGTCGGGATATTCTTCTTTTTTTGCAATTGTCCATTGAGAATACACTTCTGTACCTAACAATGCCTCAATACGCATTTTTTTCTCATTTGGTGTGTCCTTTTTTTACCTATAACGAAAAAATATAAAGCGCATACATGCAATAACTTAAAGTACAACACTAACACGGAAAAAACGTTGTTACATAAACAGATAAATGTTCTTTCTATAATAGTAATATTCTACGAATTAGTGTCTTTCCCATCCATCTTCTATACCACATGTGGGCAACAACCAGCCCGCGGGCCGGATCCGGCCCACTGTAAGATTTGATCCGGCCCGCGAGACATTTTAAAAAATCCAATAAAAAATTCACGATTTAATTATAACTTTGTACATATTTTTTTCATTTCATTTTCTTATTTTAATAAATTGCATTATAATAACAGTGTCGTATTATTTCATGTCTGATATCTATCGCTAAAAATTGTGAATGCTACTTTAAAATGCACTACTTTTAAACGCGGCCCGCGAACGTATTTGCACACTAAAGTTTGGCCCACAACATGTCAAATGCTGCCCATACTTGTTCTATACAGTACAGAATGATTCATGAAGGGAATAATAGGCAAGAGCCCATTAATTGGCACTTTCTCAATTTCTTAGAAAGATATTTAGGGAACGTATTTAGATAGGTATTGTAAACCCATGAATTTTATATTTATATTTGTAAATTATCGCGTTGGAAACACACAAAAGCTTAAATTTATAAAGTGGCCCTAGTAAAATGGATGGGGACTATAGTAGTATCTCAAACTTTCGGGCCCGTTTGTACATAGCGGTAAAAACCTTAGTGACACAGCGGAACCCGATAACCGTTACGACTAGGGACTGTACTGTTTAGGGCTGTCATTGTCTATACAGAGAATCAGTACATAGTTGAATTTTTGAATATTTATTATTATTTTATCATGCGTACGAAATCCGTTTGAGGCGTTACTGGCAAGGAATTCAAAACCAAATTACCAACCTGACACAAATTCAGCAAGGCGGGAAGTTTAAACCATTATCAATCCTTTAATCATCTATACAGTTAATCAATAATTTTCACATTACTCACACTATAATACACTTTCATTTTTATTATTTATAATACGGCCGTATGACGTGTTTCTTATACCGGTAAGCTGTGTTGCACATAACTTGCTGTATTCATGCTACTGTAAAAATTTTGTAAAAGTTTCGGTTTTATATCTTGAAATACAGTGTAAGTCAGTCACTGAAATATATAGTTATTTCTCGCAAGTCACTGTTACTGTCTCAAACCTTTAAGTAGTCGCTAACTTCACGACGTGTTTAGTACCAACAGCAGCGTTGATTAAAATTGCATCAATTTGCGAATGATTATTTTTAAACCATGACGCGGACACGTGTGTGACTCGTTCAAATTTAGAAAATTCGCCTTTTTAGGCCTTCGAAACAGCTCTCGCATCCAATATTATAGCCTTATAAGGAAGAGCAATGAACCGTCTCCGTTCGCAGAAGTAGCGATAAATCGTTGAACTCGGCTCTGAAGTAATCTGTGTCAATGCATATTTTAAAAGTGCAACTTTGCTGTCTTTTCGAGACCTCGATTTAGCGAACATGGCATTATAACATACACTTACTAGTTCGAATATGGGCGTTTATTATACATGTATATACACGTTGCTTTCGTATACATACTTCGCATCTGCAATTTTAATTGAGCGAATGAAATTAATTGAAATAGATAAGCTGATTGTATTGGCCTAATGGGGAATATCGTGGAATGGTTCGGGGTCTGGCTGTCTTTGGTAAATTAAATTGCGAAACGCTGCACGGTTCGCATGTAAAAAATAAAAAAGAAAACGAAACTGTTACAGCAGGTTTTATCGTTTTATCATCGTTTAATGCAGTTCTTTCAGCAACAACTGCGACGTGAGGATTTTCAAGTATTTAATCCACTTAACCATAAAGAGAAACCTTTAAACTATATACATAAATGTTTTATTACTGCAATAAATGATAAAAAATTCTCTTCAAACGCGTTGTGTTGAGATAAAAGAACCATTCATCGACCTTACACGTTTAATAATTAGCGGATTCGTAAAAGAATAATCTAGTGACTCATAGTTAGGATAAACAATTGTACATGTGCTTACATTGTTCTTGTATCGGCTTGATTATACTTTCAAATCAACTTTACTCGCCTTGTCAGCAATTGAGTAATAATTTACAAATTGCATTTAACGTGAATCTGCATCTGTAGATTTATGTTTAACGGAAACAAGTCCTGCTTTTTTGTTTGATTATATACAATTTGGATGGGAGCTTTACACGATCGTTCGAGAAATTCAATAAAATCTGAAAGGGCAAATAAAAAAATTACAATTTTTAAATAATTTAAGAACTTTATATGTACTTTCGTGCTGTTTTACACGTGCTAAATTAATTTAAATTATCGAAATTATATCCTTTAAAATGCAAAATATTCACGCAGCAATTTATATTATCTATTATATATTACTTAATGACGCCTTTTAGGCCCGTTTGTATCGGTTATCCTTAAAGGATAAGATTCGCTTAAATTTTAAAGCGAATTGTGCCATAAGGAAAATTGTTAATTTAGTGTATTTAAGTAGAAAATTATCCAACAGTACACCGATATAATTCTATTATATTGTCTTTATTGTCACTAACTGTCTTACAAACAAATACCCTGCTGCGAGTACAGTCATACACAAGAACATCAAAATATGCATATATACATACTACCGTCCATAAGTTTGGAAGCCAGTTTGGAAGCAAGGTGAAGTGCCTTTAAAATAATACAACTGATAGGCATATCGTGATATCGTTAATCCCTATTATAAATTATTGTATACAAATATGAAATTGTTAACCATAACCCTTAGAGTCCAAACATTTGGACACAAATTTCACCCGATTTCAAATTAACATTGTTTAATCTTGCTAATGGTATATTAGACGAAATTAATGCGTTACACAGATCCGTATTATACTCTTCTTGTTCTGAGTTTCGTGAAGTTGACGCTACACATTGATATATAGATTGTTGCACACATGCGGATTTAGTTTTTCACATTTTCCAATATGTGATGGAGTTTTAGCGTGTTGATTAATCAGGTATTTTCTCTCACAAGACAGCTACAACAACAATTGTCATTTTATATCAAAAGTTAAAGAATTTAAAAACAATTGCAAAGCTTTTAGTAAAATTAAACTTACCAGGTTACTGCAAGCTCGACAAAATATTTTGTCGCCATCCGTTACCAGTTCAAGATACGGCTTAATCCATAAAGAAATTTTGTTCGCTATACTCATTGTATGTACGCACAGTATTATATTCAATGAACGAATAGTTCATTTTGGAATTAATAATAATAAAACGTATTTACCACATTCCTTCTGCTAGGCAATATTAAACACGTGCAGTTGTTGGAAAAATGTATAAACGAAACCAATGTAAACGATTTATCGTTCTGAGAATTGTCCGTTGTCGATCTATATTAGGAATTACTAGGAATTTTTACTAATAGAAAGGATAAGAAAAAACCTAAATATGCAATATATGCAACTTTTGTAAAAATATGCATGGAAATGCCTAAATATGCAATATATGCAATCACTAATTAGCGCTAATTAACTTCAATTAGTGTAATACGTCTACATATAGCCTATAATTAAAGATATGCAAAAAATAAAATATATGCACTTTGCATATAATCACAATAAAATTTTACTCTACCTGTGACTTTTTCTAAAATCCGTTGCTGCTTCCAAACTTTTGGATGATATTGTACATACAAAAGACTTCTTCGTTATAACAAACATTTCTTATAGACATCTAATAATTGATATAGTTAGTAGTAAAACAAATAAGTAAATGTATTATGAATAGAAGGGGAAATTTAACTGAGATAATTGACAGTTAACAAAGGTATAAAATGCTCAAATGGAATTAACCATATAATAGGAGAGCTTCACAGGTACCGCAGTAAACTCCACGCCACACAAATAAATAATTTATTCGGAACGCAGCGCTTCAACAGCACATGGACTCTCATTGTCCACCGAGTTACCAACTGTCAATAAAAGTCTGAATGAGTTATTGATTTGCATACTGTGAAGTTTACTGTGATACCTGTGAATTGTACAACCACACAATCCTTATAATCTTGTGATTTGAAAAGTTGTTTATAACAGAACAGGTATAATTATTATACTAGAAAAAGAATTGATAGGTAACTAATAAACTAATAACGGAACCAAGCTAGGTAAAAGCAATTGTGCACTAGCTGTTATATAAAATAAATTCTAGAAAGGTAAACAGTATAAATATTTTAAACTTAAAGCAATAAACTACAAGAATTAATTTTAATCTTGCATCCACCAAAAGAATACACGCGAAACATGTGTTGCTTATTATTACACTAAATCGAGATGATTCATGTTTCACCACGTGTACACAACATATATATAGCTGTACAAGCTCTAGACGGAACATCTTTGTAATATTAAAGCCTTGTTCTCTTTAATATTACTAATACAGAAAAAAGTATGCTGTAGGTAGACGGGCGCTTACATCAAGTTCAAGCAACAGAAGAAGCAAAAAATTAAACTTGCAAGTGCGATAATCCCGTATACGACTTGCTATAACGGTGAAAGCAATCGATTTTGTTCGCCTTCGTATGGAAAGATTTAGATGAATAGGGTTTTAATAAGCAAACTACTGCTGTACCGTTATCTTTACTTATTGTTTAATGAATAAGGATGCTGGGCATCGATCGAGGTTGACAATCGGATTATTCAAGCGTACCGATTTTAATTTATGGTTTGCTATAACTATCGTGTTCTTTTGTTGGCCACTCTTTAATTTCGAATAAAATTGGAACAGCCAGAACTGATGATTTCCGCAGTTTCTGTCGTTTTTTCTTAATGCGGCTGTTGTCGTTATTCGAGATTGCAATTATAAGAGCATTATAACTCCGCTCTATAATGGATTGTGAGTTTCAACAGGAAGTATGAAATAATTTATAAATTAAACACAAGAATTACAAAGCTTAAGCTTTAAATTAGAACATACCAGATTAAATTTGAAAGTATCTCTAACGGTTCTCGAGATAATGTAGTAATTATAAATAATAAATAAATTGTACATTTTTTTATTAACGTTTTTGGATTTCTTTCGTGAAAAGGATAATTATTATACGCTGATTAACAAGGGATGATTTCGAACCCGGATATTCAAAAAATTATGACACTTTGGGAACGTATGTACTTTTTTGTATTTTTTTCTGGGGAAAAATACAGACTGGCTGAAAATTGGAAATAGTAGGAAGTAGAAAAAAAGTTTTAATACAAAAATTGTTTGTTTGAATAAGTTTTATTAACCAGACAAAATGTCTTTTCGACAAATAAACATGTTTGTGATGAATAATAGATAATAGGGATTCATTGATTGTGTAACAGATGTGTAACATCAATATTATTATTGACAACTAAATTATAAATTATTTTGCATTTCAAAGAATGTAGATTTTCGTAGCCGGTATCGTATGAAAAGGATTCTTCCGGGCTATTTAGCCGTGATCCGTTGGAATTGCTTCCAAACGTTTCGTTTACAACTGCGGTAAACATCTTCAGCGGCGAGGTCGAAGTCTAACACTCACTACTAAGTTTAGAAAGAATTATAATTTTTTAAGTATTTATTTTATTTATAATTTTTTTATGAATCGACCCATAGAAATTTTGTTGCTTTGACACCATTAATATAAATATTCTCTGCATAAAATGTAATAAATTTTTTAATGTTATTTTCTCAAGCATTTGTGTTTCTTTGTATACTGAAAACCACTTTGTAGTTACGCCATAGTTGGTTATGGTTAAGTAGCTACGACTTATGCTACATACTTCTATAGTTGCCGAAGACATTGAGAAAACTAAGTATTCTGTTCAATAGTTTATATAGAAGAGTGTATATAATACTTCTTTAACTCATTTCACTTCATTATTACTGTTTACCTATCGAAAATTGCTTTCTTCGATAACCTATAATTTTTTGGTAACAAATAATCTAATCTAATGATTAACCAATACAGTGAACCAATACAGTAAACACAGTAATAATAAAAACAAATTTTACGTTACTACAAAACAGGTTGAATCTGCAATGGACAAGAAGAATTAGTATGCTTGACATTATTTAAATTTTCCACTTCAGTTAAAATAATATATGTTAAAAATGTTCATAGATTTAATTTTTTTGTCTTGGTTGCTTAATAGAACGCATTTAAACAAACAATTTTTGTTTTAATTTTTTTCTCGTTAACGAGTTATGCGCACAGGGAGAATGAAAAATTCCAATTTTCAAAAATTAATTTACCCATAAATAGTACCATATACAGAGTGATTTTATATGTTTGAGGACAGTTTAAATTTCGCGCGGTGGATTCTAGGGGATTTGACATGTTAAGAGTGGCTATTATGAGTATCGGTCTTGTCAACTGCCTGTGCGACACGTTATTTATTATTCGTTATTTATATTCATTTTATTCGTTATTATTTGCTTCATTTTTACTTGTAATCTGTTCTTCTTAGAGCTACTGTTTATCAGTCTTATTTTCCATTTTGCTTAGAAAATCAATATGAAATTGATTTTTTGAAGATCTGTTGTCAATATTTTATCACCCATCCAAAATCTATTTGCTACGCTACTGGTTACGAATTCAAAACCAAATCGCCGACGTGACAAAAATTTAGCAAGGCGGGAAATTTAAACTGTCCTCGAACATTTAAAATCACTCAGTATATAGCTTGTGGTATTGCATATACATCGTATATATAGAAAACACATTATATACACAACGTTCTGTAAAAATACTCCTGCAAATAGTGATAGTCAAGCATTTAATTGCTTCTCATAAAGTAGGTTAATAAACGGGTATTTATTATATTGATAAACATGTTTCAATTTGATAAACCCAGTTTATTGTTGTAATAAATTTATTAATTAGTATGTGTAGTAATTTTTTCGTCTCTTGAACAAAACGAAGTCAATGAACACGATTTATTGGATTCATTTCTTCAATGTATCACCTGTCAAATTTCACTTTCTAACCAAAACTCATCGTGATACACCCTGTATAGGATCCTAATATTTCAAATTATCAAGGCATATGCATAATATTCGACTAAAAGATAAAAGAATTCTAAAGAATACTTCTTAGGAAGCTTGTCAATTTAAAAAATTGCCCAAAGTAAAGATTATGATGATGTTTGTCGTATTTTGCTTTACCACGAAACCGTTTTAAAAATGCTCAATTGGCATTCTTTTTTGCAGAGGGAATGCATCTCAGTACACATTGGCCAAGCCGGAGTACAGATTGGTAACGCATGCTGGGAATTATACTGCTTAGAACATGGAATTCAACCTGATGGACAGATGCCATCAGATAAAACCGTCGGAGGCGGCGATGATTCCTTCAACACCTTCTTCAGCGAGACGGGAGCCGGCAAGCACGTACCTAGAGCAGTTTTCGTAGATTTGGAACCAACAGTAGTAGGTAAGTGAAAACAAACTAAAATTGATGCCTAATGTTTGACAGATATAGAGGAAAACGAAAAATCACTTAAATTAGATAAGATCTCATTTCGCTACCTATTGGATGCCGATAGATTCCTCTCTAACTTCGGTAACGGTAAACGCAAAGATATTATCGATATATTTCTTGATATTCTACGCTTCGCTGAACGTATACCGCAATGTTGATTTCGTCGGTGTCTTTTTTTCTGTCACGTCGGTAAGAGCAAAACCAGATTCGCAACAACACCTGTGCTATCGGATCACTATCGTAATAACAATACGTACCCAATGCATGCTTGGGTTGATCACGTAAGAGTTAGGATTATACGTTTCTAGATATAGGATTATGTATGTGTGATTTCTTTTATTGTTTGTTGTTGTTTGTTCTATAATTAGGTATTTTTCTCGAGAAGTAATGTATACTAAGAAATAAAACGTAAATTACGGTCATTTAAACATGTTCCGTTGATTTTTTCCTTCCACTTGTAAGACGGGTTTGTTTAAAGATTATGTACTCTAATTATTTGATGAACATTCATGTCTAGAGTATGTTTGTAGATCGTCAGTTTTTCTGAGTATTTTATGGTTATGATATTGAACAGAAGTTGTTTCGAAATATTAAAAATGACATAACGTTGTGTTATTCTTTATTTTAAAGAAGTTTTTGCTTTTGGCGTCTCTTAAAACTCAGATTTCTTTTTTGAATTGCAAAATATGCATGCTGCTAATATACAGGGGTAGTAGAAAGTCTAGAGATGATGCTATTAGCGTTCAAGGGACTGAACTCACGGTCTTCAAGACTTCGTTGCTTTGGAGTAAATAAGTATCTGCTATAACAAACACTTCTTGAATTCGGTCGCCATATTGAATTTCTTTTAAATGACAATGTAGGTTTTGCATTATAAATTCGAAATGTCATTCATCATTCATGCCACTTAACACTTATCAGACAAGTTCAACTTTGATTAATTACTTAATAACCAATGACGTAAAAAATAGAAGATCGTTCCTAAAGTTAAATTTTGCGTACAAGGACCTAAAATTGTATCATACAAAAACATAAATTATGATTCAGAAAAGTTTTTGACTAATTTATCTACTTATGGATGGAATAATTCTATTACCGATACTAATTATCTATCTAAGAATTGATACTTCTGTTGAGGATTATGAATACTGTCTATCTGTTAGAAACTAGTGACTGGATCACTGACAGACGTACCATTATAGTAGGTGACTTGAATGTTTCTAGTTATGTTGAAGGGTTTACTAAATATTTTAGTAGTGTATATACAATATCTCAAACTCACGAAATTGATATTAATAAATGTTCTATTACTAAGGTGAAGATTAGCATAACTTCTATTAGTGCTGATAAAACCCTAACGATCTTGAGAAAATCAAAAGATAGCTTTGTGAATGGTGTGCGATTGCTTTTGTTGAACCACTCGATTATTTATTGCGGGATCAATGTGGCCAGCTTGATGCAATTTACATAGACCTTCAGAATGCTTTCGACCAAATAAATCATGATGTGCTTTTGCGAAAACTCTCCGACATTATTTTTTCCCCGTCTTTGTACACAGTAGTGTCTTCATATCTTACCAATAAACAGCAATATGTAGAGTATCGGAGTTGTACTTCGTCAATGTTCGCATCCACATCTGGTGTACCACAAGGGTTTTTCCTGGGCTCTATTCTCTTTTTGGTCTTTATTAACGATATTGCCGAGACTCTGCGTTGCTAGAAGCTACTGTTTGCTGATTATATGGAGATATCCTACACGATCGATTCCTTGGATGAATGCCTGCATGACAATGCTCGCTCTCACACTGCTGCTGTGCTGTAACCCAACGAAAAGCTACCAGAAGAGTCCTCCAATATCCATTTTCATGTCTAAAACTATCCAGGATCAATTAAAAAGAATCTCACAAATAAGTATAACTCGCAATAGGGTTTTGTTAATTTTCTTTTTAACATATGTATTAACGTTTATATATTCTTTTTAAGAAACCATCATAAATGCTGCAAAATCAAGTTAAAGTTTGTTGAATATAATTTCCAACCTTTCTTTCTCCCAGTTAATCTTAAGATCGATACCTAAATACTTTAAGAATAATTTTTTCGCACCAGAAATTGGAACAATCGTATTATTAACTAAATTACCCCCAGACGAAGTCAAACAAACCATATAAAATAATGCCAAAACTCATGTCTCCAGAGAGTCTTGCATGCTTTCGTGGTTTCATGCCATTAACATTAAATCGTCCAACAGCCAACACAATATCAACATAAGTAGAACAAAAAATGAATACATTAACTTTTGCGTTTCTTCTATTCTATTCGATTACTCTAATGTAATACTCGCTTGGAATACAATAAAAAGGTGGTGGGAGAAACCTAGGCGCATTGAACAAATCAATACTACCAACATACATGTCTGCCTGTAAGTACATAACTATGCATTACGTGAACAATGACATGATACGCTGTTGGTAATGACTTCGTTGGAATATCCAATCGATGAGATGATTGGGCTGCTAATAAAAACCTATGCACAGTATCGCGTTATACCGAAACACTGTAAAATATTTACCTTTCTAAAAAGTTTAGCTCGGTTAAATACCTGCAGTTACACTTAGTGAAATTTTTATAGTTTCATATGAACTTTTTCAGTAGAATATTTGGTTTTCTTAATATCTTCGGCAACTTATGCATCGAAGTTAATGCTGAATTATAAAGAAACACAATTTTTCGATGGGATTCAAGTCGGGCGAACGAGCAGGCTATTGCTATAAATTAATTTCCTTTTAATGAAACCACTGAAATTGGATTAGATAACTGCATAGTCTTGTTGAAATATCCAGTCTTGCATCGGCAATTGTTCACCAAAGTCTATCAGAACCGTTTCCAGAAGTTGTGTATAAGAATTATAATTCATCCGCGTAGAAATAAAAGATATATGGGGGTTTCATTATGGGTAAAAGCCTATATGTTTTAAATGATTTTCAACTATTGTGTGCGATACGTTTAAACTTTCTGTAGTTTCTTGGTCAGAAATATTACGATCCGAATCAACTATGGTTTTGATTTGATCATCATCATCTTCGTTTGGCCTACCAGCTCGTGCTTCATCTTGGAGTGGAAAATCACCAGAACGAAATTCAATAAGCCAATTCCGGCACTGTTTTTCATTTAGAACTTCATCACCATACACATCACTTTTTAGCAGCTTGTGTTGCATTTTTTCCTTTTTCATGCTAAATTGAACCCAAGCAAACAAATCTCATAGAAGATACACTTAATTTGGTTTTTAAGAAAACTAAAGTTAACAGCTGACAAATGTCAAAACAATGTAATTATATTAACAGAAGTCATTCAAAAGGAACACTACTCCTATCTACATTTAAAATCGATAATTACTTTATTCCAAGTCAATATATTACATACAAATTCTTGCCTCTGAGAATTCTAAGGCATCTTACTACGTTTATTTCTTCAAGGGATAATAGTGTTCGAAATATAGCAATGCTTTTATGGAGGAATCTGATGATAAATTTAGTGGCTCTTGAAACATGATAGACTCTACTTTGCAGATGAGGTTCGAACAGGAACGTACAGACAGCTATTCCATCCGGAACAATTGATCACAGGTAAAGAAGATGCCGCCAATAATTACGCCAGAGGACACTACACCATTGGAAAAGAAATCGTCGACGTGGTTCTAGATAGGATCAGAAAATTGGCGGATCAATGTACTGGTTTACAAGTAAATATATATTATTTACAACTTCTAATATTCAAATCTCTATTTTGGATTTTTTCTAGGGTTTTTTGGTTTTCCATTCATTCGGTGGTGGCACTGGATCGGGTTTTACGAGCTTGTTGATGGAAAGATTGAGTGTCGATTATGGTAAGAAGTCCAAATTGGAGTTCTCAATCTATCCAGCTCCACAGGTAAGTTGTTTGGATTGCTGAATTGGCCAATATCTTTCAATTTAATACTTATTTATAAAATAGGTTTCCACAGCCGTCGTTGAACCTTACAATTCCATCCTGACAACGCACACAACCTTAGAACATTCCGATTGTGCCTTCATGGTCGATAACGAAGCCATCTATGATATTTGCCGTAGAAATTTGGACATCGAAAGGCCTACGTACACTAATCTGAATAGACTTATTGGACAGGTAGGAATTTGACATCAAATTCCATCCGTAAATAAATTTTAATTTGTTGATATTGCCGAAACAGATTGTCTCTTCCATTACTGCCTCTTTACGTTTTGACGGAGCCCTCAATGTTGACCTTACGGAATTCCAAACCAATCTCGTCCCGTACCCCAGGATCCATTTCCCATTGGCCACCTACGCGCCAGTCATTTCAGCCGAGAAAGCTTACCACGAACAATTGACGGTCGCCGAAATAACAAACGCTTGCTTCGAACCCGCTAATCAAATGGTGAAATGTGATCCTCGCCATGGGAAGTACATGGCCTGCTGCATGTTGTATAGGTAAACACCTTTTTGAGCGGTGTATTTTTGATATATCTATGTTTACTTATTTAGAGGAGACGTTGTTCCGAAAGACGTCAACGCAGCCATAGCCACCATCAAAACTAAAAGAACCATCCAATTTGTTGATTGGTGTCCTACAGGTTTTAAAGTTGGTATCAATTATCAACCACCCACAGTTGTGCCTGGTGGAGATCTTGCCAAAGTCCAACGTGCCGTTTGCATGTTATCCAACACTACAGCCATCGCCGAAGCATGGGCTAGGTGAACTATTTTCATTTTTATAGTTTTAATGATTTTCCATTTCTCCCTGTGCATGTCTTTTTTTAATCGTCTTAGATTGGACCATAAATTCGATCTGATGTACGCCAAACGAGCTTTTGTCCATTGGTACGTCGGCGAGGGTATGGAAGAAGGCGAATTTTCGGAAGCCCGCGAAGATTTAGCAGCCTTGGAGAAGGATTACGAAGAAGTAGCCGTCGACTCCGTCGAAGGCGAGGCCGATGAAGGAGACGAATATTAAAAAGCAACGAAGCTAGCTTGTCCAAACGCATAAAAGGAAGTTTACCGTATCAAAATGATGAAAGAACTATAATAACGACAAAAAGAATTAAAACAAAACACTTTAAGTATATTATATAACATAACCTATATTTCATTTTGACGATATTTATATAATATGACGACATGATATATTTATATTACGCTTTTTATATGTTTTTTTATATTAAACTGCACTTTCTTTTTTCAAATAAAGTGAATGTATATTGAAATATGCGTTTTATTTGTAATCTTAACTTATCTTGGCGAATATTTATTTCTTTGTTGGTAACAGACATCGAAAGTTAACTGATAAATGTTCATTGATATCTACCTTCAGGGAATAAATAATTCATCAAACTTCTTTTATTAACATTATGTTATTTTTTTATTTGATTTACAAATTGGAAGTGCGTAGCTTATGCATTTGATTCTTATTCTACTATACTTATATACCGAAAATGGAAACTGATATACTGAAGGAATAATTTCATACATCATACAGGAATGAATGCGTCATTATCTATTGATGACGACAGATGATCTCTTGTCAAATCAAAATGTAAATTTTAATTGTACTCCTAATTATAATCATCTATTTTTGAAATATTATGTCGAAATAGCGCTTTGTATTTATAAGTGCCTCGACGTTAACAAAATAAATATCCCTAGACGTAAGTGGCATATTCTATTTAATGTATTATTCTCGCAATTATGTTTTGTAATAATAAGTGCGCAACATAATGTGTAAGTAGCTATTATTTCTTGTTGAAATTTGTGTAAATTTAACTATGTTTAAATGAAACAAATTCTTTGAAAAATTTTCGATTTATATTTAGTAATGAAACTTCATACTAGCGTCGCTTGTGACCTACATTCATTCCTGAAAAAATTAAACCATGTATTATTAGACCTAGTTAGACGTTCAAATTTGTGTATCAGAATTTTAGAAATACCCGTTATTCTGAAGTTATCAATTAGATTACTGATAGAGTAGTGACTTATTTATATTGACGATTATTAGTGGGGACATCATCTGTTCTTTTTAGTGTGGTTAATTAATTTTTAGTTGAGTATTTCGGCACGATAACAGTATATTATTGTCCTTTACATAACTTCGCCGTTATCAACCACAAATAAACAAAAATGCGAACACATTTTTTCCTCTCTATATGTACGAGGGCGACCTGAAACGTTTCTGGAATCAGCAAGAGACGCGCACGAAGGTTGAAGTCGATTGAATGTTCGGCAAGGACCACCTTTTTTATGGCAACTGTCAAAATTTCAGACATTTACTGTCAATACTTGTTGTTTAAGACTGTTTTCTGTAGCAAGTCAGGCGGTTTCACAAAAATGCATAAAATCGAATTTCGTTCAGCGATAAAATACTTCTGGATGGCTGGGGGCGGGGCTGGGCGACTTTTTCATAAGCCCAAACCTGAAAAAATCATTGAGAGGACAGATATTTGGCTCAAATGAATAGGTCACCGCCGTTACAGATGGCTATTTTGCAGACTTCGCAACATTCTACTTTTTCGACGACTTGAACAGCGTCTGAAAATGAGTATTGATCTTCGAGGGGACTACATCGAAAAAAGAAAACCACACCAATATCGTGTATTTCTTGTCGATTCAGGAAACATTTCAGGTCGCTCTCGTAACAGAGCAGCTCCTACCAAAATTTTATTGAATTCATACGGTTTAGGCCAATTTTATTGACAATTACTGAATTTATGGAATCTATGTTCTTTTGCAAAATCTCCAATGAAACCCAAACTGGTTACATTGTACTTCTCGCAGTATATACGTTGAAAAAGATACTTCAAGTATCCCTCAACATTAATTTATATCATATTTTTTAAAAGACAAAAAGGAATATAAAAAATAAAATATCACATCAATACCGTGTTTTTCTTGTCGATTCCGTAAATATTTCAGGTCACCCTCATATAATCAAGCTGGCTTATGAATCGGTAGATCGTATAGGATTAGTAAATAAAAAAAAATAAGCACAAGAAAAAGAGAAAAATATTTAAGATTTCTTAAACTCGAAGATTTTAATTTTATCATGATTTGAAAGTAATTCTGTTGTAAATAATAAAATATGCATTCCAATAAAATAAAAAATGTTCAGATTTATTAATCACTTCTTCAAATAGTTTGTAGCAAAATTCAAATAGTCCAAATAGCAAAGATTGTATATCACTATCCACAATCTACATTCTTCATTTTCTAATTTACGAAATATTTATAGAAAAAGTAGTGTTTCTGAGTATCGATTTACATACCTAAAATTTAAAATTAGTGATTTACAGTGAGATTTTTTACATTATCGATCATGTTTTGAAATTGTAAATTCTAACAATTATCATTGGACTTTTATAATAATAATCAAGTATTTTCTGTAACAATTTTTTGTATTAAGCACTTATCCCGAATATAATCGTTGCAATTTTACTTAGTTATTGGATTTTACTTGAATTTTATTCTTTTTGTTTACTTTTGTTCTTGCTCTTACGCCTGGCTTTGTATAGGCATTAATGATGATTAGAGACCGGATTATATGTAAAGTGCGAAAACTTTAATTTAATTTATTTATTATATTTTACGCCTGTATGTAGGTAGATGTATTACACTGATTAAATTAATTAGCATTAATTAACTTTAATCAGTGTAAGACATCTACAAATAGACGTAAAATATAATAAATTCAGCACTACCAACTTATTCAACATAGCCAACTTACATTGTTCATCCAATCACGTTAAACTTTAAAAAAGATAAATATCACCAACAGTAAACAATTAAAATACGAAATTCCCCTTTTTTTTAAATATTTTATTTATCAATATATTTGACTAGATATCTCTTTCTCTTTATTTCTAATACGTTAATAAATTATACAAAAGTAATAACATAAAAAAATGGAAATAAATCATGGGATAATATCAAAAAAGTATTATCTCATTGAAATCATCATATAGACACTTGACCATAGGTTCCTCTATGTCTCAATCCAAATTTGCTGTCTTCATTTCACTTTCTTTTCTGTAAAGTTTTGATTGAGTTCCTCTACCATTTCTACGGCGCATCTTCTTGGGAACCAGCCCCTTATCCTTGATATGCTGTCTTGACCAGCCAGTACATCATCCTGGACTTTTTCACCAAACAACCAGTACCTGCGTTTACAGGAAAGGAAGTAGAGAGAAATTAAGGAGTTAAGAATTATTTGAGTGGTACTAACTTTCTCCATCTTGTTACTAAAACAGTATCTCCAATATCTAATTTTATCCTCGGCTCATCTGTGTAAGGTGGGTGTGAGCACACCCCAAAACCTTGAGTAATCGGCATCCATGCTCCTGATGCTGGTCTCAGAATATTGTAGACTTTGGTTCTTTGACGTTTATTGTTTTTCTGTTCGATTTGTTCCCGCTAAATGAAAATAATGTATTCAAATCGCTCCTTTTAAGAGATTATTAATCAAATGACTTACAGTTAAGGTATATTGATCACAGCCATCTATTAAATCCCAAGTAACTCCATCCCCAACTGGCTGACAGCTGAAATTCATAACTTGTTTTATATTTTCCCACCTACCAAGATCATATGGAAATATGAAGACTTCATCAGTTCTTTTCCTACGATGATTGGCCTTTTCCATTATCCAATCTTCAATGCCAGTACGGTTTCTAACTATTGCTCTCACCTAAAACACAAAATAAAGACAAAATGTACAAATACTAAAATTCTAGTGTGTAATTTTTTTGGTTGTTACTGTGAATATAATACGTAATAGATTATAATTCCACTGATAAACTGTTAAGAGTAAATAACAAGGAATTAGGTTAAATATCTTAATAACTTCTACTACATAAAACCTTTAACCTAACCTTTCCAGTATTAAATATTACCAAAAAGTTGATCAGCGATATATCAAAACACCATGTGTAAATGTAAAATTGACAGAAGAAAAACCGCTTACTTGGAAGAATAGTAACATTCCAACAGCTAAAACTACCCCCGCTGCTAATCCTAATGAAAAGACACACATGATGATGCCATATAATCCTAAATTAACTATAGGCTCTTGCCCGGTCCCATAGTATAAATACCATACTCTATGAAAGGCTCTATATAAGGAACACGATAGTATCACTGAAGCATGAAAGCACCCCAGTACAGCGAAAAATAAAAACGCAGTAAAATGTGCATGATTTCCCCAACCAACGCAATTGTTGATCCATGGACAGTGATGATCCATTTTCATCACGCACCGGCCACCTAAATATTGCAAATTTCACATCATTTAGATAGAACACCTAAACGATTACTTACATTTTCGACAGTGATGTGATCTTGGAGCTTTGTAGCCTTGACAAACACTGCAAAATTGTAACTGGCTAATATCTACTTCATTTACCTATAAAAAAGGGTGAAATATTGAGCCAATGTCATATAAAATATTCTGTAAATCTTACAGGTTTCCAATTCAAAGGCAAATAACCAGGTCCATGTGAAATAGCAGATAAAAAATTATACAATGTCAAACCAGCAAGCGACATGAAACACATAGTGTTTAGTAGGCCACCGAAAGTAATTGGGGGCCACCACATACTACTGCAATGTACTGTCATGCCAGTAACACATTTTATTATACCTAAAATTCTTTTGTGATTAGAGTTGATTGTTTTTCTAGTTAGAATTGACTGACCTAGTGCTGTTAATGGTCCCCAATGGCATACTCGTGTAAATGGTCCAAAGCACATTCTTCTAATATAAAATTATTTCGATCTTTAGTGTTAATTCCTTATTCATTTAGTAGTATACTGTAGAAAAACATTGGAAATTGTAGAAATGTTTAATATAACCTTACAAATCCATTTGGCATTCTTGTTTGCGCCGTGTATGGTTAGGTTAAAGAAATCGTCGATAACTTCATATCATACAGGTTACATAATTCTACATATAAAGCTTTGTTTTCATAAATACGTAAAACGGAAAAACATGCGTAAAACAAAGATCTTATACCTATATTAATTAGAGGAAAATAAAACTTGGAATACTTCATCTATTTATTTTCTTAAGCAGAAATTATAACGACAAATCAATAAATTCAATGGCAAATCTATTGAAATCACATTTTTTGATATTAAGTTTTTGGTATTAATTTTTTGGTGTCACTTTATACAATTCATCGGCCATCTTGACCATTGTATCTACAAATTCGCAATGTTTTCTGAGATTCCCTCCAATCATTGCTTCTCCATAGTGAGCTCCAGCTATACTCCCTGCCATTGCTGCTATAGTATCTGTGTCACCTCCAAGTGATATTGCATATTGAACAGTTCTTCTAAACGGATTGTCAGTCTAAAATAGATAACGATATTAAATTAATAATCTTTTTCTGTATCTTACATCTATTCCAGGGATATGATTTTGTGCTTTTAAGTAGCAATAAATTCCAGTTGGCACTGAATGGAGTGCTGCAATGCTATTCCCTAACAAAGCAACAACTTCTTCTTCGCTCACTGACTTCTCAGGTGTTTCTATGCTCAACAGTTGAGCTACTTTTCTTAATTGTGTCTGATATGGTGTAGGATCCTCTAAATCATGCCTATGGAAAAATTAAATTGACATACATGATTATGACATTGACAGTTGAAATATTAACCTATATACTTACATATCGTCTGTTTCAATAGCTTGCATCTTCTCTATTAAGTTCTTTGTATACAATTGGTAATCAGCTTTTTCACGCGGATCCATCAATAAACTCTGATGTATAGCAATGCACTGCAGAAGAGCTCCATGGATTCCTAAGCTATGAGTATGTGTAATTTGAGTGGCTTTAGTAGCTGCCTCAATCATAGCTTCATAATTGTTATAAAAGAAAAGAGGAATCGGACTTATCCTCATAGCACCTCCATTTCCATATGATCCAGTTCCATTAAACTGTTCCCGAGCTGGCTTGTAAATGTCCTCAAATT
The DNA here is from genome assembly GCA_023509865.1 of Trypoxylus dichotomus. Taxonomy (NCBI): domain Eukaryota; kingdom Metazoa; phylum Arthropoda; class Insecta; order Coleoptera; family Scarabaeidae; genus Trypoxylus; species Trypoxylus dichotomus. Next base: position 31,391,421 of record CM042081.1, read on the forward strand.
TGCTGCTTCTTAATTTATTAAAAACTTCGACAACATTTTGTCCATAACCCCTCCTAGGCTCACTGAAGTATTCTTTCACAAATAAATGTGCTAGATATTTAAAATCCATAGGTGGCTTATCGATTAAACATATTGCCATCGATTTAGTCATTGCTGTATCATCTGTATATTGCTTCTGTGGTGCTGAAGACCATTAAGATGAATCGTTTCGAAGGCTGATTGTTAGTGTACTTACATTTTTTGTAAGGGCCATCGATTGTCTCGAAATACCTCTGAACGACTACCTTACTGCCGGGTTCTCCTTCGAAAGGGGCGCCTAAACAGTCGCCGATTAAAGTGCCTAGCATTGAGCCTCGAAATTTACTCTTTAATAAACCATCTAGCCTTGATGCGGCCATCGTAGGGTCTCTATTTAAGTGAAAATTGTTAGAAAGTATGAAGAAGAAATGTAAGTACAACCATAACATACTTAATATCAGTTACTGGAGTTCAAATAAAAACAAACAGTGCTAATTGATAAAGGTATGTTCTAAAATTTATCTCAAGGAACGGTTTGGGAACGAACTCCGTGAATTCTTGTAGAATTAAAGTGTGTTTAAAATAAAACAGTCGTTGTGAATAAATAGATTTTAATGTTGTTAACTTGTCTGACAATAATTTTATTTCATAAATCAATAGTTATATACCTATATTGTATTAAACCATTAAGTAAACTAGCTTTGCAGAACGTTCTTCAGTAATGTAACAATATATAAAAGATAACTCTACAGTTAATTTCAAAAGTACTTGGGGAAGGACATATAGTTTATATTTCCTTTTAAAGCGCCTTAATTTTGGAATTAAGAGTTATTTCCTACAAAAATATTCCATAGAATGATTTGTTATTGTAAATACTTGAGTACATTTTAATTTTTACTTTTAGTTGGATTGAATAAAAAAGATATTTTATTAAGTGTAGCATAATATTTTCTTAAAAATTGGTTAATGCGGGGTATTACACTTAATTGTAGTACTATAAGAAGAAACGAAAATTAAGTAAAATATGAATATGTAATCAGTAGCCGGAATCGTAATATTATGCAGTTTTTTGGACAATCAAAGGTTACTGTGTACTAGATTTAACATTCTATATCTATTCATTGGGGCAATTAAAATTTTAAATGTGGAATGTATGGTATTGAATCGCTTGAAACTAAATCATATTTACATTCGCGCATATATTTAACATGCATGTTCGACTCTCAAAGTTATTCTTCTTATTAGCATAAATACAATGTTATTCAAAATATAGTATTGTACGTTTTTCTTTCTAAAGCAAGTGATTTTTGGCGTTGATGTTGACACTAATATAGTGAACAATCAATTGTTATCTGCGGAAAATTCGATCGGTATTCCGAATCAAGATAATTTTTAAAAACTCATAAATGCTGTGACTTTAAAATATATCACAGCTTGTGTTAACCTTTTTTTAAACAGAAATTTGAATACAAAAGAAAATATTTCAATAATATATATTTCAATATGTACGACGCAATGTACGTTAAATTGTATGCAAAGTAGTTAGTTTTTTTCCAGATACAATATATAAGACTGGTAATTTTAGAAGTACGAGTTTAGTAGATCAAACCATTTTTCAACCTCTCTTACAAGTTTAGAATATTAACATGGATCCCGAGGACATCGTAATTTCTGGCATGGCCGGACTTTTTCCAAAATCTGCGAATATTAGTGAGTTCCAAAAGAATCTCTTTTCGAATGAGATCTTATTGGGTTCCAGATGGAAAGAAGGTAAATGTTTTGGATAAGTATTGGTTGCATTTTTCTCCTAAAGCTTAGATATTTTAAAGCCGAAACTATTAAATTTTCTTCAAAGATTTTTACTTTTGTTTCCTTCTTGGTATAAATTTCTATCAATCTTAGGTGAAAGGGGTGTCACCAGCAAACTTGGCGTTTTCAACGATGCCGATAAGTTCGACGCAGCATTTTTCGGGATTCATAGAAACCAATGCGCTTACATGGATCCCATGCAACGTTTGCTGCTAGAAAGAACTTTCGAAGCCCTGGCAGATGCTGGTAGATAAAATACAAAGCATAAACTAACACCTTATAACATTCTTTTTTAACATAAGGTGTGAGTCCTCAAACTCTTAGAGGTAGAAAGGTCGGAGTATTCATTGCCGCAGGTGTCGGAGAAAACGATAATATTTTCTATGAATCTATAATCAACGGACTTGGCGTTACTGGTCATTCTAGAGCAATGATGGCCAATCGTATTAGCTATTGGTTGGATTTGAAAGGTGAAATCGATGGAAAAATTTGGAAGATTTTCACCACGAAATTTTGCAGGTTCAAGTTGTACTTATGATAGCAACTGGATAGGTGGAATCGAAGTCTTAGCTTTAGGTGCAGATGCCATTAGGTATGGGCGTTGTGAATCCGTCATCATAGGTGCGGCAAATCTAGCCTTGAACGCTGAAGTATCTTGGCTTTATAAAGATATGGGTTTGCTTTCCGATGATGGATCAACTAGGGCGTTCGATATTGACGGTAAAAAACAGTTTGACGACATTTTTACGGAATTATCGCCATTTATTTGATTTTCCAGCTTGCGGATACGCTAGAGCTGATGGCGTTGCCATTATGTATCTTCAAAAAGCAGGTGCTGCCAATAGAATCTATGCTAGCATCGTTCACGCGGCCACGATTTATGACGGCGCCAGAGATAGTCCCCTTTTAGGTATAGAGGAAGCTGGAATGACCGAGTTCATCGATAAATTTTACCAAGACTGTAAAGTTGATCCTGGTGATATCGAATACGTTGAAGCTTTTGGTTGTGGAATTAAGGTAGACTGTCGTATCCTGAGTAAGTGCTAAGCGTATTTAAAACTTAAATCGATTTAGGAAAGGGATGAGGTTGAGTTAAAATCGCTTGAAAACGTCTACTGCAAGAACCGTCAAAGACCCTTGCTGATAGGCGCAATGAAACCTCAAACTGGCCATTCGGAGGCATGCGATAATTTAATGGCGGTCGCTAAGGTTCTGATAGCATTCGAGACCCAGCAAATTCCAGCTACTTTACAGCACAAGAATCCCAATCCCAACATTCCTGGGTTGTTCAACGGTAATATTAAAGTAGTCACGGAGAATACACCTTGGCAAGGAGATCTAGCCGCTGTTAATGGTGTCGGCGTAACTTCCTCATACGCTCACGTTCTTCTAAGGGCAAATCCTAAGAAAAAGAAGATTATAGAGGACGATATACCGAAATTGGTGGTAGCATCTACTAGAACAGAAGACGGAATACAAAAGATTTTAAACACAGTAAATTAACAATTCTACATTCCAAATACTGATGATATTTCAATGTTTTCTATTTCAGCTTCAAACTGATCCAAATATAGACAAAGAATACATTGGGTTAACGCATAAATTGTTTTCGAAAACGGTTCCCGGTCATCTTTATCGCGGTTATACGATTTTAGGTAAAAGTGACGTTCCAAAACCGGAATTTGAGGTAATTTACATCATTTTAAGCGCCAAAGAATAGGTTAGACATGCATCTAATTATCTCCAAAATATATTTTAGCATTTCCCAGGAAATAAGCGTCCAATTTGGTTCGTTTATTCTGGCATGGGCAGTCAATGGGTTGGCATGGGTGTAGAGCTCATGAAACTTCCCATTTTTGCTGAAAGTATCATGAAATCCCATAAAACCTTGCTTCCCAAAGGGATAGATCTCCTGAATATTATTACAACGAACGATCCTCATATTTTTGACAGTATCTTACACTCCTTCGTTGGTATAGCTGCTATACAAGTATTTTGCTTAAAGAAAAAGTTTTTCAACTTTAAATAATACGTTTCTGCTTCGTAGATAGCATTAACAGACATCTTGAAGGCTTTGGGCGTGGTTCCTGACGGTATTGTTGGTCATTCCGTTGGAGAATTGGGGTGTGCGTATGGAGACGATTGTTTAACAGCGGAGCAGATGATTTTGTGTTCATACTCGAGAGGTAAAGCTTCTTTAGAAGTCAAATTGATTAGGGGAATGATGGCAGCTATCGGAATGGGCTACAACGAAGCTAAAGATAAGATTCCCCCAAGTATAGAGGTTGCTTGTCACAATTCCAAAGATAATTGCACCTTATCCGGGCCAACGGAAGATATGGAAGTTTACGTGAAGCAGCTGCAAGAACAAGGCATCTTTGCGAGATTAGTGAATGTGTCCAACATAGCATATCATAGTAAATATATCAAACCTGCTGCTCCGAAACTTCTGGAGTATCTACGTCAAATAATACCCGACCCCAAGCCGAGATCTTCGAAATGGATTAGCACTTCCGCTCCTGAGAGCAAATGGAATACCGAAGAGGCGAGACTGTGCTCGGCTCAATATCACACGAATAATTTATTAGGGTCAGTTTTATTCGAGGAAGGCACCAGATACATTCCAGATGATGCTGTAGCCATCGAGATCGCTCCACATGGATTGTTACAGGCGATTCTGAAGAGATCGCTGAAAGGTACTTGCACTAATATACCTTTGACGCAAAGAGGGAACAAGAATGCGGTTCAGTTTTTGATGAACGCCATTGGAAAGTATGTTTTAGTATTATACGGAGTACGGGAGTTTTATTATTACTTTTTGCAGGATGTACAATGTTGGTATTGACGTTGATTTATCAGCAATTTATCCACCGATAGAATTTCCTATTAGCAGAGGTACAAGTAGCTTGACGCCTTTGGTTCATTGGGAACACAGCGAGAAATGGAGGATTGGTGTTGAAGAGAAGACCACTTACATGTTCAGCGTTAAAGATATACATGTAATGCTAAACAGCGAGCAATATAGGTACTGTGCCGGGCACGAATTGGACGACAACTGCGTTTTCCCACTTTCCGCCTTTTTGGTAAGTCCTTTGACCGGTTTCTTCCGAATATCAAAATAATTAGCAAATCTTTTTTAGGAAATAATGGTAGAAATCGCAAGTTGTGCATTGGAAACGCCTCCTACCGAGGTAGTTTTTGAAAACATCAATGTTAAAAATGTCTTGATTATACCTAAGATTGGTAAGAGCTTATTTAAAAAGACGCCTGGAATTTTGAACGTTGTGCTTATTCGATTTAGGTTCCGTACCGATCCATGCTATGGTTCAAAGAGGCAGTGGTAATTTCGAAATTCTAAGCGGCGAAGTGCTATTGATTACAGGAAAGATCTTAATTCCGGAAGCTAATGGACAGCACAGGAAGAACATCATGGGCATGAATATGGGGGAGACCACGGAGTTATCCGGTAAAGACGTTTACAGCGAGTTCAGCCATAGGGGATACCGGTATTCGGGAGAATTTAAGTCGATTAAATCTTTAACTATGGGAAAAGAAGGTAAAATTTTGTTTAAGAATCAAACGTATTCCGTAAATCTTCTGTCAATCTAGGTCAACACAGTACGGTGATCTACAATAAATGGCAAATGTTACTCGAATCCTTGATTCAGCAATATCTCTTCAAAGCCGGCGAGAAGCATCAAAATGTTTTGACAACTTCGTATATTCTGAAGATAGTGGTGAATTTGGAGAAGATTCTACCTGAAAATGAAGGTGAACTTGTTTCATTTTATTTTAGGACAAGTTTCAAAAACAAAATTAAATTTTGCAGAAATTAAAGTGGATTATAACTATTACACGAACATCATATCATGTGACACGATACAGCTTATTGGTTTTAAAAGCCAGAGCATGGCAAAAACTCCTAGAGCTATCAATTTCCACGAATCTGATTTTGTGCCATTTACCAGATATATTTCAGAGGTATCTAAATGATTCGGAGAATGTGGAGGGGTGAATTTATTAATGAATATTTAATAAGTATCTTTTTTTTTTTAGAACAATGAAATTGTCATCAATTACAGTATGCAAATTGCACTAAATAACTTCGAAATTCCGGACACTAAACATATAATCATCACCGAGATTGAAACGTCGAATCCATCGTTTTCTGAAAGCGTCAAAAACGTTTTGAGTAGGAATATCGATATTGATGTAAATATTCTCTATCCGTTGTTGGGTCAATACAATTTTAAATCATCGTTAATCATTTTTCTAGTGCAATTTTTACCAAACTAAAGAGAATAAGCTTACGATTATATCGGCCAAAAGTCCTGTTTTGATCCTTTGCAATGATGAACCTTCCGAACATCTTTTGAAGATTATTTCCTCAACACATGCCTTCGCTCTGGTCAGAAGCAATAAGGCTATTCTATCCTCAGATCTTCTGGTGCAAATCGTCGATTTTCAAATCAAAAACGTTAACTATTCGTTGATAAAGAAGGTTCTGATCGGTAAATTAATTGCAATAATTATTTTTAAAAACGTGTTACTTCTTGAAGGTCTCAAATGTGAAATATAATATCCTGCATATTAAGTCTGACGTGGTTAGCGTCAAAGATCTCGAAAAAGATGGTTTGCCATGGGTGAAGGAGTTGAAAAATAAGGTGTCTGGTGATAATGCAGTGCTTCTAGTTAGTCCAGTTATTCCAATCGAAGGTATAAATACGTTTACGTCTACTTTGAGGTCGACGTTGGAATTCAGAAGCGTTAGGTGAATATTTCTCCAAATAACTTTGTCGTTTAACCCATTTATTCATTGTAGATGTCTCTTTGCTTTGGATAAACAAATTTCACTTTCGCAAAGTTCCAATTTAACAAATGATATATTGAGAAGAGATTTGTATGCATCAGTTTTAAAGAATGGCTCCTACGGATCATATTTGTCAGTGCCAATAGATTTCTTGCATAATGTTCCTATACAACCACCAATAACTAGGTAAATTTATTCTCATTAGAATTACAAATCTCTAAAGAAATTATTTTAGTGCGCTAATAGCAAGTAAGAACTTGCAGTATATTGGAATTAACGTTAACGATGAAACCTTGACCAAAGAAAATCATGAAGTTGGCTTGGGTAACATAGACTATGTCGGATATGATGATAAGAGGGAATTGATCATGGGCTTAGCGAAAATGGACAACGACACATGTGATTTGATACCGGATCCTATATTAAAGTGGAAAGTCCCTGAAGGATTGACAGCTGAAGATGGTTGTTCTATACCTCACGCTTACACATTGGTAAAATGTGTTCAAAATTTAAAACTTTTTAATTAAGATGTTTATCGTTTTGGGGAATTTTAGGCCTACTATATCATGGTTTTCAAAGCTAAAGTTCAGCCTGGCGACACGGTTCTAATCCACAATGGTTGTTCTGCTGTCGGATTGGCGCTGATATCCGTAGCGGAAAGCTTTGGTTGCACGGTATTCACCACTGTTTCAAACCACGATCAAAAACTATATATCAGAAAAAGATATCCACAAGTAAGATATACTCGCAAGCATAAAAATTTCAACTAAAAGATTGTATTTCGTTAGATAGTTGAAAGGAACATTTTGTCGACACAAAATGCAAGCTTTGAACTTCAATTACTTTTCGCAACTGGTGGACAAGGAGCTCGTATCGTCATCAATACCTTATCCAAGAGTCTCTTAAGCTGCAGTGTAAGGTGTCTGTCCGAAGGAAGCTATTTCATCCAATTGGGAAAATTCGACATTAAAGAACATTATTCGATAGGAATGAACGTGTTCTTGAGAAACACAACCTTTGCCGTGGTAGTTCCTGAAAACATTTTCGACTTGCCAATTGAGGATAAAGAAACTTTACGCGATTTAGTGCAGAAAGGTATGGAGACCTTCCATGTCAGAGTTTTACCGAGGGAAATATGCACTAAAGTGTGTCTAAAAACGATTATAGAGTAAGTTTCGACTGTTCCCAAAAGAAAATTTTTAATAACCTATCAATTTTACGAATCACAGGAAACTTACTCACAAAGACAATATTGGTAAAATCCTAGTGAAGGTCACACCTGATATGGGAGTTAATCATCTAAACCTGGATAAGCCTAACCGTTTTATATGCGATCCAAAGTCATCTTATTTGATCCATGGTAAGGTCTTTCGTTATATCGTTTTTTCAGAGTTTCCTTAGCATTTTCCTTTCGAAATTGAAGGTGGCACATCCGAAATGTGGACCGATCTCGTTGAATGGTTAGTATTTAATGGAGCGCGGAAAATAATCGTTTCCTCTGAATCCAAAGTCCAACAACCTTACCTGAATAGGCGTTTGGACCTTCTCCGTCGCCTGTACGGCGCAGCAATTCATCACGTTTCGGGAAAAATTCAAACTAAAGAAAATGCTAGCGAATTTCTCTCTGAAGTGTACAAGATAGGACCCATTAACGCAGTCTTTATTCTTCCAATAAAGACGCAGCAGCAATTGAAGCAAAGTGACATTAAACCTATTCAATACTTGGATATGGCTTTGAGGAATATTAATCCGAAGGCCATATTTGTGAATCTCTTTAACGGGGCTTTTGGCGTAAGTCAAAATCGGGTCGACGCAGAATTCCCCACTTACAATGTGGAATGGCCAAATTCCGTTGAGTTTACCGATGTACTATTCGGCATAGACGAGATTTTAACGTTGAGAACTAGATTTGTTACTATTAAAAATGCTGAAGTGACAGATGTTGTTCAGGAATCAACCCAAGCGTTGTATAAAAGTACGTCTTCAAAGAGATCTTGGTAGTAAATGCTATTTTTAATGGTCTACACTTTTAGAACTGACGTTAATGCTACCGGTGTCTCCAGAAGATCTCTTAGAGCAATATAGAGCCTCTCCGCCCAAATCCAAATTCAAGCAAGTTCTCACTTTGGGTCCGAGGAGAATCAGGGAAGTTCCACCAGTCTTTGTTATTCCGGGCTTGTACGATACCAAAATTGTATATGAATCATGCTTCCCGTTGTTACATCCCACCTTCGTCGCCGAATTACCGAATATTAGAACATCTTTGGTGTCCATAGCTAAGGAATTGGCCGAGGTGATTCTCAAGAAAGGTAAAAACTTTTAAGAACCTTTCAGGAACTTGTTAAATTGCAGGAAATAGTCGCTATCTTCCCCAAAGGACCTTATAATCTCGTCGGGATCTCATGGGGCGGTGCCTTGTTGGTGGAAGTGGGGAAAATATTGCAAAAAAGGGCTTCGACTCAGTTAACGTTCGTAGATAGTGCTCCGGATACTATAAAATCAGTTATATCTCACTTAGGAGAGCCTACTGATGTTGAAGTGAACGTTTTACTGAATCTTCTTAACATTACGTCAACTGAGGTAATGAAATCATCACCCCCAAGTGGAAATGATAATTATCTCGATATTTCTAGACCTTCAGGACAATGACGAATGCTCCCGATATGAATTCTCGTATTGAGATAGCCTTATCCCAATATAAAGATAATAAAGATGACGAGAAGGATCTCAGGGAAGCATTGGTGCTGTTGATATATCGTTTGAATTCATTGTTATCGTACGAACCTTCCAACGAACTGCTGCATGGAGAAGTGTTTCTCGTTCGACCTACTGGATCTAATAAGTACGATGATTGCGGTTTATCTAAGGTATTTGGGTTCCAGAAATCGAAATTTTGATTTTATTTTGGATTGTGTTTTTTCTTTTAATTTGCAGTACGTGAGTCAGAGGATCAACATCGAAGTTGTAGACGGCGATCATCTGAGCATGTTGGAAAATGAAGCAACGATGGAAATTGTCAATGATAATATTATGATACGGAATAAAATAAAATAATCTGAATTGTTTTGAAATAGCGTATACAATAAATTCTTTTTTGGCATGGGTTAGAATTTGTTTTATTGCTAAGTTTCGCAAAGCCAGTGCCAGATCACAGGCGTGTAGAGAGGCGGGTGATGTTCCGATAGTACCATACGGCGTACGAATGAAAACATTTATTATGTACATATTAATATTTTAATGTTTGTGATGAGAGTTTGTGTCATTCCATTTAATAACATCCAAAAAGAAAGGTTAAAAGAAAACACTGTAAAATTATTTACCACGTATGTACGTGTGAAAGAGTATAATAAAAAATTATGGCTGAACGCGGATGAAACAATTGATTCAAAGAAAAATTTAGTGGTACATATTATATTTCAAATATTAAAACTAGGTGGATCGTCACCTACAATTTAATAGTCAGTAAAAGAGTTCAATCGTGTGCTGGTGAAACTATAAAAGTCATTTTACAAAAGTACAACATTTCGGTAAACCAAGTGTTAGTGCTCCTGACTGATAGCTGCTCAGAAATACGTTGTGCTGGCTACTTGTTTAACCTTCAGTCTACCACAAACTCGGCATATCGCTACTTACCGCGCAAGTCCATTGGACCCATATACTTTCTTCATGTGTTTGCACTGAAACTGGGTGGTAATTTTCAAATAAGAGTAGATTCAAATTTATTTTATTTCACATTCATTGCATTTAAAATTAGAAAAGACATTTGGGATAAACGGAAGCGCTAATACTAAATGATTAGGTACATTTTTTGCAGATAAAGACAGAGTGTTTACTACACGCATTGCTTTTGTGTACAAATTGTTCTTGTTTTTATATTTTTTCAATGAGGACAAGCACTACACCTATTCTCATGATTCGGCTTTTTTCGTTTCTCGGGATCCTTGTATTCCGATAGTTCATTTCACAGATCGATTAGAAGTGGGTTTAGACAATTTCACAACTTTTCACAGCATATGATCGTGTCATTTTGTCCATGTTACTTACATCCCATTCGTTTATTGTAATCGAGGGCTTCTTTTTATGACCGTCATCAGCCTTTTTTTGATTGAGTATAACACTAACAAGGAAAGGTTCCTGGGTGTCAAATTCAGATCATAATGAAGCTTGGTAGGTAAGTAGAGCATGTTGAGACTTGAAAGTAAAAACTTTTTGTTTGTGCTGAAATTCATTCTGAGGGGGTGAAATATTCCTTGCAAAATTCACAGATTTTCAGTTTCCTTGATTTAATTCTCAAACGGAAATAGATAGAACAATAATTTAAATGCAAATATTGTATCTTATGGAAAGATTTTTTAGGACATGTGAATGTGGTATACGAGGGCGATCTGAAATGTTTCCGGAATCGTCAAGAGATGGCGGCTTTTGGATTGCTGGGAAAACGGCCACGGAAATTCGAAATATTTTGCTAGAGGTTCATGGCGGATGTACTCCATCATTTTCGACCGTCAGCCTCTGGGAGAGCGAGTGACAAACTACGCAGTGGACGCCCAAAAACCGCTACCAACGATGAAATGGTCGACAATATTAATAAGGTCGTGTTAGTCGATTGAAGCTGAAAGGGAGCAAAGACAACAGGCATCTCAGAAGAATGCGTTGGCCATATCCTACACGAAATTTTGGGTATGAAAAAGCTTTCGCCGTGATGGGTATCGCGGTAACTAACACCGGAACAAAAACGAAATCTGGCAACCATTTCGGAGGAGTGTCTGGCCAGGATCCAACGGAATCCAAGATATTTCTTCATTCGTCTTGTAATCTTGGATGAGACCTGGATTCATCACTGTATCCCTGAGACCAAGGAACAGTCGAAACAGTGAAACTCTCAGGGCGAGTCGGATCCGAAGATAGCAAAGACCGTTCCACTGCGTAGTTCGTCACTCGCTCACCCAGAGGCTGACGGTCGAAAATGATGGAGTACATCCGCCATGAACCTCTAGCAAAATATTTCGAATTTCCGTGGCCGTTTTCCCAGCCATCCAGAAGTGTTTTATCACTGTACGAAATTCGATTTTATCCATTTTTGTGAAACCGCCTGATTTGCTACACAAAACACACTATTGAAAGTAGACGCCAATGAATCTCCTTCAATCTTCGTGCGCCATCTCTTGCCGATTCCGGAAACATTACAGGTCGCCCTCGTTGAGACGGAGATTTAAGAACCTTGTTTATAACTATGAAATATTAGAACACAGCTTTTGTGACGTTCGTTTGGCTAATCTTCATCATAACAATCTGTATGTATTTTTTAAATACATTTAAACTACTATGTGAGCAGAACTTTCATTGTGACGTTGCTCTATTATGTCGTATTTGAACTATTAATATCACGTGCAACCTTAGTCTATCTTTATCGTTTAAAAATATATCATTTACAGTTTAAGTGTATCGATTTCATTATCGTATATGGATTAATATCGTTTTAATGGCAACAACGCATCGTTTGGGCGTTGTAAGGTCATAGCTAATTGATCTGTTCACGCTACCGAGAAAGCATAAATGGTTGACGAAAAAGGAAAGCAATTGACTGTTAAATACGCTAATTATTTTTGTTTTGTAATGTTCCGGAACTGTTTTTGGAAAGGAGTTAACCTTGAACATGTTGGGGAATGATTTCATACTAGATTTTATGTAAAAATATAAATTGGAGTTGTAAACCTGTGACTAGATCATTTACGAAACCCTTTAACATAAACTGGCTCTGTATAATCTTTTCGTACAACCCTTCATTGAACTATTATTAAAACTCTTTTCAACTTGCAGCATACCAAGTCTTAGTTGTGATTTTTCATGAGATTAGCTCCAACGATACAAAAGCCTGATAGGGTTAGTATGATTTTGTGTTAACGAAAATCTTTCATCTACTGAAGCCAACGTTTGATCGAGAATGCAATAAAAATAGTTAGTTTCATACTTTAGGATATGAAACTGGTTCATTTTTATGTTCATAATCGAACTGTACACCGTAACTACGTGTCTATTTGAAAACTGAAAAGATTAAGTATATATGTATATGGTATTCTCGAGTTATATCCACTTTAAGCTAAATGCACCCTTTTAGTTATTTAGATGTTCGCGTTTATATTATATAGAAAGGTTCCTGGTATTCGTTGTAAAGCCCATACTTCATTAGCTAACAGCTTTTCTCATGATATTCTTCTTTTTACTGAAGCTTGATGTTGTGCTCTTTTTTCTAACAATTAACTTCTTTCTCTATTTCAGTCTGTTATTCGATGTAATCGTGATTACTGGTCGGACAGTGGAAGATGGGGTTTTGACGGCCTTTTCAAATTATATTGTTTGTGATATCGATAACACCTCGATATTTGAAACATCATTAACCTTAACTGATCTACTAATAACTACAATTGCGTTTGAAACAGGTTATTGTTAATGGTTAATGTTAATTTATATTCCCCCCTGAATGGATCAGGATGCTTTTAAATATTTCTTTGACTTGAGATCTTTATCTTGGACAAACTTGTTATTATTACAGGTGATTTTAATTCGCCTAATTTCATATCTGAATCTAGCGTTTCAGATTGTAAATCAAGTTATTCTTCTGTTTTGTAGAGTCTCTAAATCTGCGCCAATTCAACCATATTTAATTCAGAGATTTTTAAATTTAGTTCTGCTTAATGTTAATTCTGAGGTGGAAGTTTAGATGATTTTCCATCTTTTAGTTGAAGACCCATCTCTCTATATCTTAGTATGGATTTCTGACAAATAGATCTACTGTAATTAATTGGCCATAGATTTCCTTAACGATAGTTGAGACTGGGGATAGGGACTGTCACCTGGAAGTTATTTATACTGGTTTTTGCGGGCGCGTTCGACTTGATAAATCATCGCAGATTGTTGGAGAAGTTGATTTTTTTCCGTGTCGACAGAAATTTTCTAGGGTTAATTGGATCGTACTTGCTAAACAGAATTAATTATGTTTACTTGAATGGCTTTAAATCTCGTACTATTTACTTCATTCTTGGAGTATTCTAGGAATCGAACCTTGGCTACCTGTTCTTTAATATACACACACATCAATGATCTGCTAAAATCTATTAACTGCTCTTTATTAGCTTACGTCTACGATATCAAGATCTTTCAAGCAGTTTAACGCGTTCACTGATCTTTCTACAATGTTATCTGGTCAAGATTCATACCTGGTGCCTGCATAATCATCTAAAGTTAAGCATCGATAAAAGTTTCTTTTTCTTTTTTAGAGAAAGGGTGCATAGAATCAATATTAATATTGCCCGTCAGCCTTCTATTACAAACTTAGGTGTGATATGTGATGAAAAGTTTACCTTCTCTAGTTATGTCTCAGATGTTGCAACAGTTGCCTCTAAATTATTAGTATTTATTTTTTGTACTTACCGGTATTGGATACAAACACAAGATGCTGAAGATAGAGCCTCATATATGTGATTAAATAGAGAAGTGAAAAAATAAGTAGTGAAAGCTAAAAACGAACTATAGGAAAGAAAGTGCGAAGAAGTGGAGAGATTTATGGGTGGCACAAGAGTAGCAGAGACGTGGAAAGTAATAAAGACATTAAGAAAGAATGACAGAAGAAATAACAAAATAAATTTAATAGATATGGAAAGAGGGGAAGAATACTACACTGAATAGACCAGATTTCTTTTTAAAAGATATGAAATTTAACGTTACTATAGATGATTGTCTGGAAAGAATTACAACTTCGGAACCTAAAAGAGTGCTCAAAGAAGCAAAAATTAAAAAAGGCTGCAGGACCAAGAGGCACTGAGCTGATAAAAATGCATATATTAATGGAAAACGTAACGGTACTGTTTGATATATGTTTAGAAGGAGAAGAAGTTCCCGAAGACTGGAACCTGAGCTATATCAGTTCAATATACAAGAAGGGAGACAAAAATAAATTCCAGAATTACAGAGGAATATGTGTAATCAGCGCAATGAACAGGCTGTGCGGTTGTATATTAAAGAAATGAATAGAATATGGCTTACAAGAAATAGAAGAGCAAAACATGACGGCCACGCATGGATAATATATTTGTGATACAACAAGTATTGGAAAAATGCATAGCTAGAAATTTACCCAGTCACCTAGTATTTACAGATCTAGAAAAGGCTTTTGATACAGTAAGAGGATATATACTACATACTTAGAAAACTGAGGCAAGAATATGAACATTAGGGATTAACAATAAACATGGCAAAGACTAAATATATGAAAGTGGGGTGTAAAGACGAAGATGATCCCCATGACTTGCAAACTAGAGAAATAAGAAGAACAAACCAGTACAAATACCTACGAAACATACTTAGTGAGGAAGGTATATCGAAAATAGACATACGAAATAAAATACAACACTGGAAGAGAGCAACCCAGGTCTTAAATTCCTTGCTGTGGTCTAAAGGATTAAGACTGGAAACAAAGATAAAAATATATAAGGCCGTTGTGGAGCCTATTCTAATGTACGGTGCAGAGAGCTGGCAGAAGCAATAAAAAGAATGTAGACCCCATCGCAATTGCCTTCCTGAGAGGAGCCTGCGGAGCATCAAAATTGGAACATCTAAGAGACGAAGAAATATGACGAAGAACAGGAAGAGTTGTTACTAGTGCGAATCGAATCGAAACAAGACAGCCTATATGGTGTGGTCATGTACAAAGAATGAGTGAAGATAGATGACCAAACAGGGCACTACAAAATAGAAGGAGAAGAGGAAGGTCAGCGACATCATGGAGGGATGGGATCGAAAAAGCCATGAGAGACAGAGCAATGAAAGAAGAGGTTTGGAAAAATAAAGACGAGTGGAGATCGAAATCCGAGATGCACCCTCGCTATAACTATTTTTTTTTGTACTTGGAAGGATTTTACTAGCCCTAATGTAATAAAGACTCTTTTCTTCGCTTACGTGCTTACCAAGCGCGAATACGCTTCCATTGTTTGGTATCTTTTCTATAACGTCTGGATCAATCACCTTGAATGGATTCAGTGAACACTTTTGAAATATCTCTCATATAGAAGCGATAAACGTTATCCTTTGAAAAGCATACTTTGTGGGGACCTAATTAACAGGTATGACTTTGTTATGCTTGTTGAGAGAACGACATTGGTGTTATATTTCTACGAAATATTATCACCAGACGAATAGACTCACCTGGTTTGTTGTCTGGAGTTGATGCCTTGTACCACGCCTCACACCACTTGCTCCGTATCCCTACAGCTCAGACGAACGTATTGTGGCGAGCACCTTTGTTACATTCAGCAAGAAATTGTAATTGCTTCGGCTCAGATTTGCCTTAATTTTCTTTTTTCGTATGCTTTATGTTACTCATACTACTAATTAATTTATTATTATTAATTTTTTTTTGTTTCTTTTGTTAATACACTACATCTACTATCTTTTATTATTTTGTATACTTTTGGATATTTATTTGGTGGTCATTTTTCAAATTTTTTTCGGACTTCAAAAATCAAAAAGCTTTTACTTAGGAAAACTTACTATTGTCATTTCCTTTCAAGTGGTGTATAATACGTCCAAAAATTCCAATAAATATCTTCCATAGTAAATATAGGAACACAAAAAAATCTCATCCCCCAATAAATTACATCAACCAATCTTCAAACGAGGAACTTCAAAGTTCTCCAGTAACGGTTGCTTTTCCTGAATGGGATTGCGGCAAAATTCGAAGTAAAAGTCGAAGGCGAGACTGCGAAAGCTCCGTAACCATGGAGCAGGCGCGGAAAACCCGAAGCGGCGTATTTTTTTCCGTGAAGCGACGCGCGTGAAAAGCGATCGTCCCGCAGCGCGCCGTTAGTACGTTTTGGTCCTCTGAAATCGGGTCATTGTGACGAGCAAGTGCGCGACGTCGGGGTCGGATTTTACGTCGGCTAATTTTCTCCTTTCTGGAAAGGTAGAAAAGACGATCCGATCCCCGTTACTACCGCCGTAACGATGCAGGAGAGGCAAGCTTGCGTAGGATGAAGCAGTCTCGCGGTAAGTTTTTTTTTGATTCGTAGAATACGGAGTTTGATTTGAAAGCTTTTTAGAGATATTTGTGACGAGAATGTGGTTCTATTTGTACCACAAAATTATGTCTATCAATTTAAATCGTATGAGATAAATTCGTTATATGATTGCAATGTAGGCGTTTCTTTATTGAGCGTGTTCAAAAACTATAATTTAAATTCGTGACCATCATCGATCAGCATTAAAAAAGTTTATAGCCGGAAATTGTTCATATAAAAATGAGAAATTCGCAACATTTTTATTTCGTTATGTTGGCGAAGGTGTGCAGGTGAAAATTGATAAACTACTTTCCTTTTTGTTGACCTCAGCTCTGAAGGACCTCCAAAATTGATTAAATTCTTTGGGATTACATAATACATACATAGATAGTTCCAACATTGCGATATATCCAAAACAAAGCAAAATTTTATGTTTTTATGTACTCGATAATAATAATATCATTTATTTCAATAATAAATACATAAAGACAAAATAATTTAAATGTACATACATGCTTGAAAGAATTCATAGAAGAAAAATGAATTAAACTCAATATTATGTAGATCAGTGTCATTTAAGTTATAAGCAGAAATTGATGACATATATCTGACAAATGGTGAGAAATTTGTCGCGTTCTTTATGTCATTAGAAATATAATTATAAAGTTTATAGCATATATAATATGGCTTCTTTTGAAGGGATGCTTTCAGGTAAGGAAGAGTTACTAAATAATTATTTGTATGAATCGGAAAGGAAACATCTTCTTTGTGGTCAAAAGTGAGATAATGTTTTATGGATATATAAATCGTAAAAAGTAAATAGAGAATTTGCTTTAAAAATATCTCTACACGGATCTATATATTTCATATTAAATATAGCTTTTTAATTGCTTTTCTTTGCATAAGAAAAGTTCCATCCGAATTAGCACACATTCCACAATGCATAATACTATAACGCGTATATGTTACTAAATTCTAATAATAAAGTTTTCAGCGTTTCTTGGTTATAAGCACACCGGAGTTGTTTTAAAATAATGCACGCTTTTGAATATGTACTTAATGTGAGAAGACTAATTTAAGCTGAAAATAAAAAAAGCTTTGATTTTTCTTTATTTACTTATTGTGTTCCTTTATTATCGGCATGCAATACGAGGGCTGCCTTTTAAGTTTTAGATATGGAGCTGGAATAAAACAGTAGGTATCTTTTAAACAGTTTATTGTTTTTCGAAGTATTCACTACGAAAACTAATGCACTTTTGCATGCGCCCGAACCAATTCTGGAAGCAGTTACTTTACTCGTTTGTTGATACAGCTAAAATTGCATTTTTAAAGGCATCGACTGTTCCTTCTGGCGACTGGAATTCGGAAATCGGGGTGTTAGATCTGGATATATAGAGGATGGTACGACAAATCAACGTTTTATTGCGTTAAAAATTCAATTGTTTTGCGTGCTGCATGAGAACTCGTATTGTCTTGGTGCAGGATGATGATTCGTTGTTCGAAGTTAGTTTTTCCAAGCTCAGCGATGACTTGCAGCGAACAAATGGTTGTATACCAAATCGGCAGTAACAGCTCTTTAATTTTGTAGAGGAATTGTTGTTATATGAGCTGCTTTCGAGACCATCTTTTGGAAACACTTCGAGAATGGGTGACTTTTTTCGACTTTTCTTCACTTTGGAACATTCAAACAGACGACTGGCGTTCAGTTTGTGGTTCGTTGAGTAAATCCAAGATTCATCACCAATCGATGTCGTACATTTTTTGCGTTTTCGACATTGAAGCGTTCTAGAGTTTCCTGATACCAATTAATCCTAGTTGCTTTCTGTTCTTCGGTCAACAGATGTGGTATTCAACGGGAAACTAATTTATCCACACACTTTTTTATCCAAAATTTTTTGAATGGAGGTCTTTGTAAACCTCAGTGTTGCCTCAATCTCGCGATCTTTCACATATCGATTTTCGTTGAATATATTGCGCACAGCATCGACGTTTTCCAAAGCGACTGCTGATTTTGGTGCACTATATCGTGGATAGTCGCTAAGACCAATCTATCCACGCTTGAATTTTCCATACTAACGAAAAATTGTTGACTGACGTGGTGCTTCATTGTCGAAAACAGAAACCAACTCGATGAGGAATTCTTGTTGAAGTAATTGCCTTCGAAAATGATAAGATATTGTTGCGTGAAAATGTTCTCGGTTTAATTCCATTTTCAACTAATTTGTCAACTTTGGCAGTTCGTTGTAGCCACAACAATACACGTATCGCACTAAAAGTTTGGATGTAGGTTAACTAAAGATGGAGGTTAATTTTTAG
Organism: Trypoxylus dichotomus; assembly: GCA_023509865.1. Taxonomy (NCBI): domain Eukaryota; kingdom Metazoa; phylum Arthropoda; class Insecta; order Coleoptera; family Scarabaeidae; genus Trypoxylus; species Trypoxylus dichotomus. The sequence goes on from CM042081.1 coordinate 31,410,426, forward strand.
TAGCTGCGCCCTCTGTTTCCCAGTATATAAAACTTAAAAGACATCCCTCGTATCACTTGCTGTGCTTGAATTACATTCATTGGTAAGTTATTGATGTAAAATAAGGAGAATGAACCCAAACAAATCGTTGAGGTGCTGTAATATTCACATCCACAAAATCAGATTGTGAGTCATTAATTGGAATACTTTGTTTTCTGTTTTTAAGGTAAGATCGAAACCAATTTAAATTTAAACATTTAACACCACATCTTTCTAGTTTATGCAGAAGAATGCTACGATTGACTAAAGAAAAAACTAGATAAGTTTTTAAATATTATTTGTTGATATCCAAATTATTGTAAATACTTATTAGAAAATTTAAAATTGCTGTATCTACAGATTTGTCAGGACAAAAACAATGTTGATTAACATGAAGATAATTAAACATCTTATTTAAAAATTTGATAAGCTTTTTGTTTATTATGGATTCATAAATTTTAGTAAACGCAGGTTATAAATTAATAGGACAATAGTTACAAAACATATTCCTATATTCTTTTTCAAAAAAGGGATGTTACAGTTGACAAACTTGAGTTTTATGGGAAATATGTCCCCTTTTAAATAAAAAAAAAAGTTAATGTTTTGATAATATGTGGAAAGGAATATTTTACAATAAACCATGCAACATGGTCATACCCAGTACAAAAGAGAGAGTTAATATTTCTAATAATGACTCCAACATTTTCAAGCATATCAATAAAAAGAAATTCAATTTTTTAAAATATTTACAAATTGAAACCCATTGAATATCTTGATGGTGAAATGATTTGTTCTTATATATAATATTGTACGGCAATGTTACAAAGGAATTATTGTAGCACGGTGTATCAATAATAGGCTAAACTAAAATGTAAGTAAATACATTGCTGTAACTTATTCACGTAAGATTTGTCCTTATTATTCCTTCTATTAATAGGTGGTTTAAATTAATCATTCGTTGGCGATGCAAAAATGGTTCCCTTCGTGGCGTTGAAACAGCATTTCACAATATGGATTGAGTTGGCCGATACTTGTTGGAAATCCATATTGGACAATGGTCGAAACAGTAAAACTCACATATTTTACAAAAATTTCCAGTATATTTAACATAACGCAATATATGACGTTTCGCTATCACTGTAGCTTCATCAGATCTGATGGAGCTGCAGTGATAGCGAAACATGTTATAATAACATTTTGATAAATATATTGGAAATTTTTGTAAAATATTTGAGTTTTACTTCTTCGACTCCTGGAATTGCTCGTCTTAACACTTTTGTGGTCTATCAAAGCGCTCACTGTCTTGAAATCACCACTTTTAAATTGTCGAAACCACGTTTCAGATATTTTAATCGACGGAGCGTGTTTACCATATGTTTCTACCAGCAAACTATGATTTTCAACAGCCTTTTTCTTTTGATTAAGTAAGAAAAGTAATGCGTGACGCAAATATTCTTTTTCAGGCACAAAAGTCGCCATGATTACTGAACGATAAAGCAAAGACGCTAGTTTTTGGTGGACTCAACTTGGTGTGTGTTTGTAATTTAAATGTCAAACGAACAAAATGCCGTATGTGTCAAATTAATATTTTGGTTACTTTTCGTTGGTCCCATCCCTTAGTTAAACCGGAAAAAAATTACGCATATACCTGGTATTTGTTGGCAAATTATATGAATTTTAATGAAATGGCAACAGATTTAAATGTTTATGATGTTAGTAATGATGTGCAACGAAACTTAGAAAATCTCCACTATAATCCAAATGTTTTATTCTGTTTTTTTTATATTAAATAATACAGATTTTCCATATAAGCGTTAATACAGTTTCTACTATTTTGGGCTAAGAAATAATAAAACTTCTTTAAGTAGCAAATTCTGTTTTTAATAATTTGAAATGCGAAATAACCTTTACAAAAAAAAACTGTTTCCCATATCAAGTACGCACTCTAAAATAATGACAGAACACCCTAACCTCACTTTATCTCAGCTTCAACGTCCCATACCCCACGTGGACACTTTAAAACCTTCCGAACCACTTCAACCGGCGCTAATGGACCGTCCGACGCTCGACAACGTTCAAACAATTTGAAATCATCGATTCGTGGTGCTTTAAATCGCCTTTTTCGATATACACAGACCGAAAGAACTTATATCCTCTGTATAGCGCCGTATTGTTTCAAGATTCGAATTCAACAACTTCGCCGATATCGGAAGTTTCTTTCAGCTTACTATTGCAGCTCGGTTTCGATTAGGGAAAAGCGAGCAAGTTTAGAAGGGCGTGTTGACGGGATAGAGAGGGTAGATTTGGAATGGAAACCTCGGATTCGGCTTGAATTTTTTATATTTCGATCATGAAACGGTGCTCTTTAAGGCGCGACGGGATTCGAATGAATGTAAACGACTAATCTTGCGTTTTAGCTTTATAACTCTAAAGCTTCTCATCATGCCACCACATACAAATTACAAGTTAGAAAAAGTCGATAGTAGTACTTGCCGAAATCATTACATACAGTTGTAAAATAAGAAACATCTTCTTTTTGTGCTATCCCGCGCTTCTAAGAGAACAAAAAAGATGTTTATTTTCTTTTCGGTCGTTATGTTCTTCTTTTTATCATTGACAACAACGATTAAAAAGTTTCTTGCTATAAAATAAAATTGACTTCACGACGCACAATGGGGCAACGGCGGAAATAATTGCGATCGGTAAAATCGTCTTTTATTAAGAAGTACACTGACTTCCAGTTTTAAAATAGTGAATATCGATTAGGTATGAACATTTAGACACAAGCCCAAAACATATCACAAGTGAATAAATCAATTTGCGCTGTAAATACGAGGGCGACCTGAAATGTTTCTGAAATCGGAAAGAGACGGCGCGCGAATCTTGAAATTGATTCATTGGTCGGCAAAGGCAACCTCTTTTATGGCAACTGTCAAAATTTCAGAAGTCTACTGTCACTAGTTGTTGTTTAAGAGTGTGTTTTGTGTAACTAGGCAGGCGGTCTCGCAAGAACGGATAAAATAGAGTTTCGTGTAGTGATAACATGCTTCTGGATGGCTGGGAAAACAGCCACGGAAATTCGAAATATTTTGCTAGAGGTTCGTGGTGGATGCACTCCATCAGTTGCGACCATCAGCTTTTGGGCGAGCAAGTTCAAACGTGGACGCACAAGCACAAGTTAAGAACCACGCCGTGGACGCCTAAAAACCGCTACCAACGATGACATGGTCGACAAGATTCATGATGTTGTGTTAGCCGATCGCCAAATTGAAGCTGAAACAGATAGTAGAGGCAACATGCATCTCAGAAGAACGCGTTGGTCATATCCCACACAAAATTTTAGTTACGAAAAAGCTTTCGGGGTGATGGGTATCGCGTTTGCTCACCCCGGAGGAAAAACGAAATCGGGTGACCGTTTCGGAGGAGTGTCTGGCTAGGATCCAACGCATCGAAGAAAGCAAAAACTGTTCCATCGGCCGGAAAGGTGATGGCGACCATTTTTTGGGATTCCCAAGGTGTGATCTTCATCGACTATCTGCAGAAGGGAAGGACCATCACGGGGCAATACTACAGCGACTTGTTGACCCGATTCGATGCAGTATTGAAGGACAAGCGGCCTCGTTTTCAGTGGAAAAAAAGTGCGTTTTTTGAAATTCTCATCATTTAACTGGGATCTAAGCGAAAATTCGGAATCTGTGCTAATAGTGTCAATGTCTCGATGTCATCGAACTTATTTCCAAAGAAAAATATCTTCCATTGGTGTTACGATCTTTATAACTACGTATTATGTAACTAACTGTACAGGTGCCGCACCAAACGGTCTTATTAGAATTTTTCGAATTTCTTACGGGAATTTAATTTTGAAACTTGCAATGTAGTTATGGTAAACATTTGAAGGAAATAGTTTCAGCTTAACAGTATTGCGGCGTAGAAGGTGTTGATATCAACTTTCTTATTTTATGCTTAATGGTATAGTTATTATCGATTTATTGAACTTCTCGTATCATTTACGAACAACTTGCATTAGGGTAGACTATATCTAAATTTAGTTTTTGAAGTATGTTTATTATTTAAGTAAGTAGAATTCGTCTTTCTCATACAAAAGACAGATTACATTATTTTTAACTTATAACAGTAGTTTACCATCACCACAGTTTTGTAAATTATCATTGTTTAAAATTTTGTAGCTTTACTGAATATCTCTTAATTTGCTTATGAAATATTTCATTTTATCGAAATGCCAAAAGCAAAATATAATAGCAAATCTAAATTTCAAAAACAGAAAAACAACATTGCACAATATTATATTACATTACATTGTATTATACTATATTACATCACACTACATTGCACTAAAGTGCATTATATTACGCAACCGCTTGAAACTACAATTTTTCCTGTATAAACTATTAGAATTTAGGGGTTAGTGACATTTTATTAATGTAAGAATAATGTTAGAATAATTCCTACTTTATCATACTCGCAAAAATAGTCTCAAAGATAATACTGTTTTATTGTAGAATATACCAATATTTCGAGTATATTATTATTAATAAATCGTGTATTAAACTATATCATCTTTTTAATTTACTATGATTTTAATATATTTCTTTATCCTGAATCGAATGAGACCAACCCCAGCTCGATAGAATTATCCGATCTCTAGATATTGAATTTTTTCCGCTTTTCGAGCATTTGATCAAACTGTGCGACGTAGTAGAAAGATGTTTATTTTAATTATTGAACACAGTAAATACGTTCTAAATCGGAAACTAATTCATCGATTTAAAGATTTTAAAAAGCCGGCGCCAGACCAAACTCGTGCAGAGAGCTGGACATGGGAACACAGGCAAGTATATTCCACAATCCCACAATTTAAATGAAACTTTTAAAACAAACATTTAAATCGGTGAGATACACTTGCCTGTGTTCCTTTGCGAGTGATGGTCCTATAAAATTAACAATCGCTTAAAGAGCTGCAACTATCATTTCAGTTCATTACACATTACAGTGTTTTAATAGTAAATATTGAAGAAATAATTCATTAAAATTATTCCATTATGATTGACTGCATTTATTATGAAGCACAATGTGCCGTTCAGTGTGATAGATCATTTAATTAAGATAATTTTTTGAAGGGTTCCCATTAAAAAAACAACAAACATCAAGAGTCTTGACGCAGGTTTCAAACAACGAAACAGACTTCCAGAATTGTTACCAAGAGTGGAAAACCCATTGGAAACGCTGTGCTCATTTCAAAGGAGCATACTTTGAAGGAGTCAACATTAAATTGTAGATGCATTCAGTTAAACACTTTAAAACATTTTCATTAATTTTGGTTCATCCCTCGTATCTAGATAAATTTTTATCGATTTTTAACTCATCCGAAAATTAATCCTATAGTATAGGATATGGGATATAGGATATAAGCTGTATGTTAGATGTTTTGCCATATTTTCTAGACTTCTTAAATATACGATATTGATACAGCTAATATGATCGATGCTGAAACCGTTTCAATTATTTCACATTACATCATACATCTTACTATTTCTAATCCCCGAACACGTTGCGTTTAATCGCGTTACGTTTAATCGAAACATGCAATTTTGATTGAACGATCCATCAATTAGTCAACTGTAGGGCCGATTTTGATGGATTGGCCTATTGCAGCGTTACGTTTAAAATTCAACGTGATGAGATCGTACCGTATACGCGTATGGATCGGTTGTTCTACGAAAATTCGTCGCTAGTTTATGATTGGATGAAGCAAGATTGATTTTGGAAGGCCTCTCCTCCCATTCGAAAAAAGAAAAACAAAGCGATACACTTTAGAACACCGGAATAAAGAACAATACAATGAAATTTCCATATTGCGAATTTGCAAATAGCGTATTTCCCTATTTAACGTTTTTTTCCCCTAAATGTTGCATTTGAAACGAAATTGCCTGCAAAATACCAGAAGAGGGAGGTACTGTAATTCTAGAATACAACGCCAACGCTATTACGTATTAGAAAAGTGAAAAACTTGCGTTGAATACGATCCAGCAAAAGTATCGCAAAGATTCATTTAAGCAGTAATTACAGGTAAATAGCAAGGATTTGTTCTTGCTTCTATTATTTTATAGTATTATCATGTATAATAAACAGAGGTTGTATGCGAAGAGAAAAGTTGCTACATATTTCTGAATTCGAATATAATACATTTGTTGATAGTATCGATTCAGGTGACGTTATTCATGATTTGGATGTCCAGCTAACATAAATATTGGTTTAGAGGATTTTAAAGCATCACGATACTGGGTTTGGAATTTTAAGAGAACTTAGAAAATAATTTCAAGAAAAATAAATAATTTTTTCACGCCATCGTTCGGACTCCGGACAATTGAAGGAAAATGCCTCAATTTTCGTTAATAGTGCAGAAGATCATGTAGGGCAGGTTGGGGTAGATAACATATTCAATGCTGATGAGAATGATTTTAATTTCGAACTATATTCCAGTCACACTTTAGCTGTGCAGTCTATATCTGCAAGGTTATACTATACTCCTAAAAATATCAGCTTCCCGAAAACTGGTCTCATCTCAATTCATTGTCCTCGAAGGCAAAGGTGTTAATTTAGTATCTCAGTCTTTGTTTCGATCGTGGAATGTTCATTTAAGTATATATGGAAAATTAATAAAGAAACTATTTCAGTAATGGCTTATCGGTGGTATTGTGCAGAATGTGAACGCTCACAGTGTTTCGTTCTTGGACTGGTTAGTGCCCCGCGTTAAAACAAAAACAGTATACCATCCAATAAACGTGAAAATATTAACGACGCCGAAGAAAACTGCCATACGAAAAAACTTTGTGAGAAAATTTTCTGATCTCCTACTATAGTATAGTTACGACATTGTATTACATGAACGCAATAACATCATGAAATTACTCTCTCCTTTATCAACTTGCGGCGCCAAAATATAACGGTGTATTTGCTTATGGTTGGTATAAAAACAGATACGTTGACACAAAGACCGAGTGAATTTGAAAATCCAGTAACTTTTGCTTTCGCACAAGATCTAGTGCATTTTCCTTATTCTTCCATATACGATGGCCATGTCGTCCTCTGATGAGTATGGTGTAACAATTTACTATGTTTTCAATATTTCTTTGAGGAGTCTTATCACTAGAGGCCGGATTATATGCAAAGAAAAACTGGAATATATGCATATATTTGCATCGATTTTTGAGAAAATATGTATAAACCTGGGGCATATATGTAAAAAAAATTGCGACAATATGCACAATTCTTACGTAAAATAAATAAGAGCAGAAATTTAAACATTAACTTTATTGCACAAATTTTTTTGCAACATATTTCTAAATCAATTTATAATTAAATGTTTTTCAAAATTGTGTAAAAGGAAGTTTTGTCTTCTATCAGATCACATATGTTTCGAAATAGAAAAGCTTCTTTCAACATCCATGTAATTGATGAATTTTTGAACTTTGCGATACACTATAAACTAAAATTAAAGTCGAAATCGTTTACTGTTTCACCTTCCAAAATTTTCTTAACTTTCTCCAATTTCAAATACCCCGCATTTTTATTTATCACTTTTTTAAATTTATCGTATATAGAACTACCTATTGTACCCTTAACCTTCTTACATAGCATATCAAATTCATCTACCATTTCGACTAATTCCGAGAGCGACATCCTTTGCGTTTCTAGTTTACGAATGGAACTTGTAACAAAGCTATAATTTAACTTAATATACAAAAGGTTTTGTAGCAATTCTATTGATGTTACTATTTTTTTACAGTTTTCTAGAGCAATGCAGTCTGCAGTGATTTCAAGAATTACATGTTTTATTCCTTCAAAATTATCGGCGTAAAAAGTTGCAGCGTCTAACCATGTACTCCATCTCATAATGATCGATCTTTCTTATGGTATTAAATCATATCTCTCTGAATCTCAACGTGGTTTCTTGGCAAATAGATCTACTGTAACTAACTTTTCTCAGATTTCTCAAACAATTGCTGAAACCATGGATGGGGGTAGTCAAGTGGATGTTATTTATACTGATTTTTCCCGTGTTTTTGACCTAATTGATCATAAGTTGTTGGAGAAGCTGAATTTTTTCTGTGTCAGCAGGAATTTACTAAGATTAATTCGATCATATCTTCTAAATAGACTTAATTACGTTTATTTTAATGGATTTAAATCTCGAGCTTTTGACTCCACCTCTGGAGTACCTCAAGGATCGAACCTTGGCCCGCTCCTCTTTAATATATATATCGACGATATTTTAAAGTCCATTAACTGCCCTTTATTAGCCTATGCTGATGATATTAAAATCTACCACGCCGTTGATTCCTTCAATGATGTTGACTTTCTGCAGCATAATTTATACTTGATTCATGCCTGGTGTCTACATAATAAATTAAAATTAAATGTAGATAAGTGTTTCTTCATGTCTTTTACAAAAAGGTTGTGTAGAATCAATTCTTTGTATTGTATTAACAATATTAATATTGCTCGTCAATCTTCTATTAAAGATTTAGGTATGATGAAAAGTTTACCTTCTCTAACATTGTCTTAGACGCCGCGACAGCCGCTTCTAATTTATTAGGATTTATTTTTCGCACTTGTAAGGATTTTATTAGCATTGATGCAATAAAGACTCTTTTCTTTGCTTACGTGGTTTCCAAGTTCGAATATGCATCCGTGGCTTGGTATCCTTTCTACAACATGCAAATCAATCTTCTTGAGCGGACTCAGCGCGAATTTTTGAAATATCTATCATATAAGAACGATGGGCAATGTTTTATGCGAGGTATACCCTACGACGAGCTAATTCAGAGGCATGATTTTGTAATGTTTGTGGAACGAAGAAACCGTATTAGTGCTTCATTTATGCAAAACATTCTCACCGGAAGAATCGACTCTCCTGGTTTACTGCCTGGAGTTCGTCTCACTGTGCCACGCCTGGAATCGAGATCGCATTACCTGCGACGGATTCCTACAGCTAGGTCGAACATGCTGTGGCGAGTGCCGTAGGTACACTCGGCAAGAAACTTTAATAATTAATAAATAATTAAAGAAACAATTCTTGTCTCAAAACTTTCTCTCTACCCCATACCGTTAGCGAGTTGTGCACATGGGCAGAATGGAAAATTTTCAAAAATTCATTTCACTTACTGAGAGTGTCTCTTTGCAGAAGGAAAGCGCAGTGCATACCTATATGTGATTTACATCTTCCCAAAGTTTCATGATAATTTCCGGGTTTGGGATTGTCTTTTGCTAATTATTCAAAGTGGTTTGTTGTTTAGCGACTACGAAAATGTCGAAATGAACATGTTTAACATATACATTACAAACTTTAGTTATTAGAAAGCATCGAGCATTGAGAAAGAAGATGTTGCGGAAAAATTCGGAGGAAAACAAAGCAAAGAAACAATTACAGTAATGTTTGCAGCGAATACCACAGAAAGTAAAAAATTGAACGTTTGGTTAAAGAGGGAACCAAAAAATCCAGGATGTTTCAAAGGTATAACATTGTTGGAAGTAGCTAACTAGTTAAAAAAAGCATGGGTGATTAGCGAGATTTTTGAGGACTTGCTGTTAGTTGGATAAATGGATGAGTATGCACCATAGAAGAATAGTTATCATTGTTGACATCTGCCCTGCACATCCTTGTAAAATTCAACCATATTAAAAAGCATACAGCTTATCTATTTTCTTTCCAAACATGACGACGAAACTTCAGTCCATGGACAAGCAAATATAAAATATAGAAATTTCATTATCATAGAAGGGTGAAAATTATACATGCAACCAAAAATAACAATTCCACCGTTATTAACCACACACTCAACTTGCAACAATGTTTTTCTGAGTTGGCATGAACCCACAAAGTAGGTGAATCATTGCTGGGTTCTGCAGAGTTTTAGAAGATTCCGATCAAGAAGATGAATTATCGCTTTCCGATATACGAAATTCCTGGACAACCTTGCAAACGTCTGGTCATATTGATAGCAATATTGTTGCTGAAGATTATTTTGTTGTTAATAAAGATATTGCTGTAACTGAATACAATACTCATGAAGATATTCTGAACTGATTTATAACCAGCCGGGAGCCGGAATAGCAAGATACGATGATGACGGAGAAGATGATTCGGATTAATCTGTAAAAAAGCCTTCGCGAAACGACATGATCAAAGCTTTTGAAACAATTATACATGGTCTACAATATTATGAAAATGTTATTGCAAATATTTTTAGTCCACTTTTAACCATTCTGTTCCAGAAAAAGTTGATGACTTTCTTCACTAATTGACGTACGTGTAGTATATGCGAATTATAATACGAGGGTTATTTCTTTTTTCAACGTTTGTTCGTGCCTGTAAACAGTCACGCGAGTGGGGGGAGAGGGGATTGCCCAGAAGGTGAATGCGCATCCCCCCACGATAATATCTGCCAATTGCGTCATTACGCCATTTTCACCTGAGTTGCAAGCACGTAAACATGGCTCCCGCCAAGTGCGAGTTGCGTAGTGTAATTCGATTCCTTCGAACATAAACGAATAGTGCAGTTGAAATTCATCGAGTATACGGCGAAAACCTTATGGCGGATAGTGTTGTGCGTGAATGATGTAGGAAGTTTAAAGAAGACCGACCCAACGTTCACAATGATGGATGCAAGTCTGTCGCATTAGAAGATATTGTTGAATAAGTTGACAAAGCGGTAGGTTTACTATCAGTGAGTTGAGTGTGGAATTTCCTGAAGTTTCAAGATCAACTGTGTAGAGAATTGTAACGGAACGCCTATGCCACACGTACCATCTCAACTCACTGGCGGCAACATTCAATGCAGAGGGGATTGGAAGGCTCCTCCATAGATGTGACAAAGCATCAATCTTCACGGCGATTATGTAGAAAAGTAACTATGTTTGTACATAACTTTTGGTAATAAATTCATTTTCTTATTTACACTTTTTTTGTTTTTATGGCTTATCGTAGGTTGAAAAAAAAAGCAACCGTCGTATATTATGTCAAAGAAGTGCATACATATGTATTAAGTAGAATAAATCTGTTTTGCGTATACTTAACTACCTTTTCTTCTATTTAACGAAATTTCATTATAACGAAATTTTATACAGGATTCAGACAGTTCGTTAAATCGAATTTCGACCCACTTTCGTTTTAGTCGTAACGGTTGTCGGGTTCCGCTGTGTCACTACGTTTTTGTCCCTGACGTTTCGCGAACAACTGCGATTGGCATTTTCAAAGCTACTGTCCCTGACGTCAGGGACAAAATCTAGTGACACGGCGGCACCTGATAACCGTTACGACTATGTCAAACGGCCGTGAAAGTCCGAGATACCACTTTTGTTTTGTCTAGAATAAGTTTCTGGTATTTAAATCTATCAACAATTGATCGATAATTAAATTGTTGGTGTAAAAAATTATTATTGAACTTGAAGAGCACGAATATTGAAATTTTTTTTATTTTCTCGTGCAATGCATTTCACCAGAGATTAATTAAAATGCCTAGTGAATACTAGAAAAGAGAGATTTATAGTCACAGGTATCTGAAAAGGTTAAAACACGCCAGTAACATCACAGCATCTCCTGGATGCGATTTCTAAATTTAATTTCGAACGTGCCAAGGGACGCTACGTTGCGCTTTATTAACTATTGCAACTATTTTTATCCCTTTAGCGCTGAGAGAAGTGTAAACGAACGACCAAAGCTCATACGGATAAAATAGGGGATGGAAGCGTTGCAATTATAACTTAATTAGCTCGAGGTAACGCTCTCTCTGCCCTTTCAAAGCGCTGCACTGAAAACATCTGCAATTAAACAAACACGTCGCGCTTAATTAAAGAATTTTTTAAAAATCTTTCGCGGAATTAAAAAGAAATTGCCTGGGTTGACTGGTAATTAGTGGATGAATGCTGGGGTAGTATGAAATTGTCCCGTTCATAATAATAATAACAATAAAAATACTAAAAATAATAATAATAATTGTTTATTGCTCAACAGTCCAAAAGTCAATTATTAGAAAAATTTACAAAAATTATTGTTTAAAATTCAAAAATACAATATAACTTGCCTATAATAATCCTTACAGTAAACAAAATAGGAAGTATGCTGCGAGAATACAACATAGCAATAACGCTATATTATGGGAACAAGGAAACAATGGGGACTCACAAAAATGGATAAAAATCTTGTTTATTCGCATTCGCCATCATGTGGCCAGTAGGTGCTTTAAGCAAGATGAAAAACAAAAAAAACATTAAAGAATCTAGTATGACGAGTAGATACTGTAAAACTTATTCGCGCTACACTCAGAGAAGTTTTTTCTTGCATTAAGAAATTAGATTTTCTCGCAAAAATCTGTCTCTATTCAAGTAAATAGCTTTTCTTTAAGACTAACAAAATAGTTAATATCAGAAAATAGTATTCTTGAAATTATACTTGCATCAAATAAATATTTTTGTGAAGTTAGAAAATCAAATAAATGCATGACAGAAAAATGTTTCGTCGAAGTAAATCGTTTAGTCTTAAATTAAGAAAATATTTAATGACATTGCAGTTAAGAAAAGTCATTTAATTTATAAATTAATTTCTGGATACACTTGGCATTATTACTTTTATGAGAGTCGCTTTGAAAATAAAAGTGAAACAAAGCAAACTTTTATTTAGCGGAAATATAACCAGTTGCTCGTACTATAGATGTATCATAATAACCGGTGTTAAAATAATGCCAAACGTGTTCTCTTGTTAATTAAGTAAGATCTTTGTCTAATAATGCTATAGGTAATCTAAGAAAAACAGTATTCAAATTACCACATACCACATATTCACCAGACCTAGCCCCAGCGACTTTTTTCCTATTCTCAAACCTGAAAAAATGAGGTTACCGCCGCTACAGATGGCTATTTTGCAGACATCGAAACATCCTACTTTTCTGACGGCTTGAAGAGACTAGAGCACCGTTTGAAAAAGTGTATTGATCTTCGAGAAAACTACATTGAAAAATAAAAATAGAAAACCACACCAATACCGTGATTTTCTATTCTATTCCGGAAACATTTCAGGTTACCCTCGTATATGTATATTTTGGCATTATTTGTGATATTTTGATATTATTTTTATTATTTGAATTTTTGATTACATTGTTATTATTAATTAACAAATTAATGAAATGTTTTTATTTTCCAACGTATTTCATTTGTTGATTTTATTGTTTTGCTTATGCATTTTGCTATGACTTAAGAGAAATGCAAACTACGGAAATTGTATCTGGTTTTCAGGATCCTCGCGCAACCAACGAAAACCAGTTTTAATCCCCATTAGAAGAACAAGAATCCTTAATAATCCTAATAAATATTGCGTAACGAAAACATTGAAACCGAATTAGCACATTTAAAAAATAAATAAAAAGGTCCGTTTCCAAAATTCATTCAAGGCCCTCTGCGCTTTTTTTACGATTACCTCGACAAACGCTATCCCTTTTTTCCGATCGAATTAGGGACCGTTCAACCGTTGAGCGTTAAACTTTCAAAAGTCAGCGCACCCTCAACGTTAAAAGCATTACGTAGGCACCTAATACGTTTTACAACGGTGGTTGGCTAAAAGTTCTGCCCCCAATTTGTCCTCAACTGCGTATGACATGATTTATTTTTTTTCTTTTCACTTAATTAGACACTCCTTCCAATCGCTGTTACTACAAGACAAAAAGGACAATTTTAAAGTTGTATTCCAAAACACTTGACTTTAACAAATTTACGTTCCAAATTAGCTTGTCACTTCACCTGGTTAAGTTTTATTGTGAGTATGGTTGGTGACGTGTTGTAATGGTGTATAGTTATAAATAGTTTTTAACCGTCACCAGAAAGTCGGCATACCGCTACTTACCGTGCGGATCCATTAGACACATATAGTTTCTTCATGTGTTTGTACTGAAATTGAATAATAATTTTCAAATAACTATTAAACTACCTGATATATTCCAGAAAGGTAAAGTTGAAATTGTAAATTGAACATTATCACCGACCGAATTTTGTTTACACCAGGAGAGAGCTTCCAATTCAGAAAACGCTGACACATTAAGCACTGTCTGTAAGTGTTGAATTAGTCCAAAGTCTCTAAATCTACATCATAAGGGGGTTCCCTAATTCTACTAAACTTGGGGAATTACATAAAACGCGGTTCAACTCCGAAGAAAACCGCAAATTTATGAGCGAAAGACTAGTAAATATGAAACCTAATTCCTTTACGTACGTTTATACAGTAAGAGCCGCCTGGGTTCGTTGGACCCCCTCAGTAAATCTCGAAAGTATTTTTATACTGAAAAAATTGTTTATAAGAAAAATTCCTTTTTGAAAAATTATAAAGCTATATCTCTTACTTGAAAAGTCCGTGAATACCAGTACCCTAGCTCTACCGTAAGTTACGAGAAACAACTCTTGAAAATTGTTTAGGATCTATTGGACCGCTAGGCATAGGATTAATCAATTTTTGTAAGCAGATAAGAAAAGATCCATCAAATTCAATCAATCATTTTTTATAAGAGCCAAAACAAAATGAAAAACATCGTGGTAAAATTAAGGAAGTATACGGTGATTTGAGTTTTATTATTCAAAGGAATTTTCTTACTTCTTATTATTCGAATGTTAACAAATGATTCGTTAGCTGATGCTAATTTTCTAGCGTTTATCACTAATAATATAGTTCCATTTATATTTGTGCCAGATCAATTTCAACCATACAAAATTAGACCCTTCATTATCTAATTAGAGCTCTACGTTTATCTGTTATCCTTGATGATGAATAGAATTTCCTATTTTTGATATTTAAGTGACCTTTGTATATTGATTTTTCTTAGAAATTAGGTTACCCTTTTTCCATCATTAAGTAATTTTAAGCGACCCCAATAAAATACGATGGAATTGAAGCTGTTATTATATTTCCCGAAAGGAAAAGGAGTTCCTATAGTGTTTACTACCAGGAAGCGAGGACAGCCATCCTGTCGCCAGAGAAGCCTAGATTTTCGCGAACCGGTAGTAGGCTCGGATCGATGTTTAGCGATTTTATGACAGTTTTCAAGGATGTTTTCGACGGATTTGTTTCTTTGTTAGTCCTCGTTTTGGTTGCTTATCATTCGCTGTCTAGCGTGCAGTAGAGAAGGTCCAACTCTTGATGATGTAATAGCGTGTTTTCGGTATTCGATGGTGTATTTTTGGAATTTGAGGGATGTCAGGGGATGAGGAAGATGTTGAGAAAGGAAATAGAAAACGAGCGCGTTGTTCGAGAACTGTGTAGATGGGTGTGAATGTGAGAGGAATACTAAGAAAGGATCGTGAAGCTGTTTGATTTGCCGATGATTCTATTGTTGTTTTCTCGTTGTACGGGTAGATACACAGTTTTCTTTGTGGATATATATAGAAAGAAATATAAGATTTAACTTGCGTTTCACATAGAAGGTTATCCAAGAGAATAACGCTTGAAATTGTATCTTTTCGTTAAATATAGATGCAAACAAAAAGAGGGACTTGTAAAGGAACTCATGGAATTGAATTTAAATGTTGATTGTGTCCAACATTTTCTTTCTCAACAAGCACAATAAAATCTTTCAATTGTTCTTATTAAATATCTCCTGGAATAGAATTGAGATATAAAAAGAATTCTGATTTTTTTCGGAGAAGGTTATAGCGTTTGGGAAAAAGCTGGAGTTACGTATAAGAAAAATCATTGAGTTCGGCAGTCAAGACTTTTTCCTGAATTGAACAAATACGTGCCCACCCCTTAGAAACACCTCCAAAACTCACTGACTGTTTTTCAAAAATGTTGAGGAACACAATGTCAACAAATTTGCATGGACCTAAGATTCTTTCCGTGCTCAAGCTACACCAGAATTTACTTCCCAGGAAGGAGAAAGTCTAATTGAGATCTCTTCCGTCAATAGCCGGAACACAAAGTTTGCATCCTCCGATTTGGTCGAGTTTTGGTTACTAATCAAAAATGAATACGAGGGCGACCTGAAATGTTTCAGGAATCGGCATGAAAAACACGGTATTGGTGTGGTTTTTTATTTTTATTTTTCGATGTAGTCTTCTCGAAGATCAGTACATTTTTTCAAACGATGCTGCATCTGTAGCGGCGATGACCTCCTTATTTGAGGCAACTTTCTTTCCTCACAGTGATTTTCTCAGGTTTGGGAATAAGAAAAAGTCGCTGGAGACTAGGTCCGGTGAACGAGGCCCTTTCTCCTTCAGTACTGCATCGCATCGGGTCAATGAACCGCTGTAGTATTGACCCGTGACCGTCCTTCCCTTCTGCAGAGAGTGGATGAGGATCACACCTGGGGCATCCCTAAAAATGATCGCCATGATCTCTAGGTCCGGTGAAAATGGAGGATGAGAGACCAATTCGTAGCGCAACTCATTCAATTTGGACACGACGATGCGGGATGAATGAGCCGGTGCATTGTCGTGGTGGAAAGCACTTCTTTCCGCTGCAAACGAGACCGTTTCTCCTTCAATACTCCATCGAATCGGGTCAATAAATCGCTCTAGTATTACCCCGTGATCGTCCTTCCCTTCTGCAGATAGTCAATGAGGATCGCTCCTAGGGAATCCCAAGAAATGGTCGAAAAGACCTTTCCGGTCGATGGAACGGTTTTTGCTTTTTTCGGAGCCGATTTGCCCAGAAAAGTCCACCGCTTTGACTGTTACTTGGTCTCCGGTATATAGTGGTGGATCCAAGTCTCATCCACGATTATGAAAAGCAAGAAGAAATCCCTTGGATTGCGTTGGATCCTGGCCAGATACTCCTCCAAGACGGTCACTCGATTTTGTTTTTGCTCCGGTGTGAGCAAACGCGGTACCAATCGCGCCGAAAGCTTTTTCATACTCAAAATTTCGTGTAGGATATGGCCAAAGCGTTCTTCTGATATACATGTTGTCTCTGCTATCTCTTTCAGCTACAAATGGCAATCGGCTAACACGACATTATGAATTTTGTCGAACATTTCATCGTTGGCAGCGGTTTTTGGGCGTGCGCTGCGGTGTCTGTCACTTGTGCTTGAGCGGCCACGTTTGAACTTGGTTACCCAGAAGCGGATGGTCGAAAATAATGGTGCACATCCGCCATGAACCTCTAGCAAAGTATTACGAATTTCCGTGGCCATTCTCCCAGTCATCCACAAGTGTTTTATCACTGCACGAAAATCGATTTTATCCATTTTTGCAAAACCGTCTGACTTGCTACACAAAACACACTCTTAAACAACAACTATTGACAGTAGACGTCTAAAATTTTGACAGTTGCCATAAAATAGGTTGTCCTTTCCGACCAATGAATCCACGTCAACTTGCGCCATCTCTTGGCGATTACGGAAACATTTCAAGTCGCCCTCGTATAGTACTATGTGATCATACAAATTTACCTTCTAGTAAGCCATTATTTCTTCAAAATATCTTAGTAGTGAGTAGTGAATTGACAGTTACAGTAATATACATTTGTCATGTGTGCTGTATAAGTTTATTGAGACAAAAATGTATAAAAAATAAATCACAAAGTTTTCATTATGGAATCATACTTCAGAAATGGTAGAGCATTAGAAAATGGAGAATGGTCGTACTCTTTGCAACCAAGTATAAATGACTTTAGGGGATAATTTTCAGATTTTCTAGTAAGATATAACGGTTTGTGGCAAATTATTCAAGAATCAGTGGCAAAATTTCACGAAAGGGGGTTTGTGTCCCTAAAAGCAGGTAGTAATAGACCATCAAAACGAACAGCTGAAGGTATAGCAGATGTTGAGGACCGCATAACTCAATCACCTAAGAAATCTATTCGCAGGCCTTCACAGCAAGCGCAACTTTCATATGGGACCTGCCAAGCAATTCTTAAAAAGGATTTACAAACATTTTCATTGCGTGATGCTTTACTCATTAATCACGCAACCCTCCTTATGTATCGTCCTTGGTTTTTAGGTACGATGAATAATGATAATGACAAATCTTTCTTCTCGGATGAAGCATGCTATCACCTATCAAGATATATAAATGAACAAACAATGCATATCTGGTCTAGTGAAAATCCACATGAAATTCTTGAGAGACTCTTGCATTTTTAAGATATACCGCCATGAACCTCTAGCAAAATATATTGCATTTCCGTAGCCGTTTTCCCAGCCATCCAGAAGTTTCATCACTGCACGAAATTCGATTTTATCTATGTTTGCGAAATCGCCTGACTTGCTACACAACACATTCTTTAACAACTACTGACAGTAGACGTCTAAATTTTGACAGTT
This sequence comes from Trypoxylus dichotomus, assembly GCA_023509865.1. Classification (NCBI taxonomy): domain Eukaryota; kingdom Metazoa; phylum Arthropoda; class Insecta; order Coleoptera; family Scarabaeidae; genus Trypoxylus; species Trypoxylus dichotomus. The sequence continues at coordinate 31,428,764 of CM042081.1, forward strand.
ACCATAAAATAGGTTGCCCTTGCTGAGCAACGTATCCACTTCAACCTTCGTGCGCCATCTCTTGCCGATTTCGGAACATTTCAGGTCATCCTCGTATCTAACTCTTAGTTCAAAGTTGTAAGGATTCTCATTTCCTTTGCGATAGTCTATTTATGTGAAGACGGATTTTCATGGTTACAGAGCGAGGAATGAGGATGCCAGTGTCAAACCTTATTGAGAATTTTGAAAAAATGTATGATAATAAACGAGCTCGTCGTCATGTTAACTAACTTGTCGTTGAAAGTTTTCACCATTTATTCCATATTTTATTGAATTTTTGTATTTTAGCTTGATTATTTTATAATTCTGGCGCGCACAGTATATAGCTCTTTTACTTTTGCCAAGCACAGGTCATTAATGATCCAGACGTTATATTGTAGCATTGTTATCAATTCATATTATGAAAAGAAAAATGATTTTGAAAGCTAACGGAGTAGCCCTTTTAGAAACTTATTCTTAAAAAGGGAGGGAGATGACTATACATTTTTCAGCATATCAGATGTAAAGTATGTTCCTAAACAACACCTGTCGTAAAGAAATATCGTTTTGCTTGTTTATTTCACCTTTAAACCGGATACATTTCGCTCCGCGACCAAACAAGACCAATAAAACCGAGGAAGATTCATCAATTCACTTCACGTTTTCGCGGAAGAAAGTTAGAGGTCTGAGGATTCCATGGGAAAGCTGACGCTTTTAAAATGCGATAAATCAAGCATGGGGGAAGCAAGAGGAATCAAGTTTGGTAGACGGTTTACGCTGTGGAAAACGAAAGAGGAAAGATAAAGAGGAAAGTTTAGAGTGGAGAATTTTAAGTTCTTATATTTTTGTTTTAAAAGCGTTTTATCTACATCTTGCAGCGTTTTGTTTAAAAATGATTCGCTAGTGGTTGTCGAATTTATTTATTTTTTATAGATAGTTCTAATAAGCTCGTATCGGTATCCATACTCATTAAACTAGATTCTGTGTAAACAAATGGAATAAAATTTTGATTATATGCCAGATGAAATAAGGTATTGTTAACTCATAGGTATCGCAGTAAACTCGATTCCACACAAATTAATAATTTATTCGGAGCAGAGCGTTTCGAGAGCACGTGGACTCTCATTGTTAACCGTGTTACCGACAGAACGGTAACACATCGCGTATGTAATTTTTCCTATGCAGGCTCTAAAAGTTCTTAATATACATAAATTTTTACAACCTATTGTGTGGTCACGAATATCTTGTTTCTTTTCGGGAAAGAAAGGAACGAACGAAAACGACCTGTAACTTTCGCAGTGCATTATGGTAATAAATCAAGTACACTCTAAGAAAAGATCTAGCAAAATTACATGTAAAATCGATGGCAAATGTAAAATTAATGGTGCTTAGTAAATTTACTACAATATTTAATGTGAATGTAATTTTCACGAGTAAAATGTAATTTTCAGACGTACATGTAATGAATAGAGACCGGATTATATGCAAAGTGCATATATTTTATTTTTTGCATATCTTTAATTATAGTCCATATGTAGATGTATTACACTAATTGAAGTTAATTAGCTCTAATTAGTGATTGCATATATTGCATATTTAGGCATTTCTATGCATATTTTTACAAAAGTTGCATATATTGCATATTTAGGCTTTTTCTTATTTCTATTAGTAAAAATTCCTAGTAATTCCTAATGTAGATGGGCAACGGACAATTCTCAGAACGATAAATCTTTTACATTAGTTTCTCTTATACTTTTTTCCAAGAACTGGGCGTGTTTAATTTCGCCCAGCAGAAGGGATGTGGTAAATACGTTTTACCATTTTTAATTCCCAAATAAACTATTCATTCATTGAATATCTTTGTGCAAAACAGCATGTGATTGGGTTACGTTTTTAAATACTGTGCGTACATGCAAATAATATAGCGAACAAAATTTCTTTATGGATTAAGCCGTATCCTGAACTGGTAAAGGATGGCGACAAAATATTTTGTCGAGCCTGCAGTAAACTGGTAAGTTTAATTTTACTAAAAGCTTTGCAATTGTTTTTAAATTCTTTAACCCTTGATATAAAATGATAATTGTTGTTGTAGGTGTCTTGGGAGAGAAAATACCTAATTGATCAACACGCTAAAACTCCATCACATATTGGAAAATGTAAAAAACTAAAGCGATCCGCAGCAATCTATATATCAATATGTAGCATCTACTTCACGAAACTCAGAATAAGAAGAATATAATACGGATCTGTATAACGCATTAATTTCGTCTAACATACCATTAGCAAGATTAAACAATGTTAATTTGAAACCATTTCTGCAAAAATATTGCAAACATAATATACCTGACGAAAGTACCATACGAAAAAATTATGTCACATCTTGTTACCAGCAAACAATGGCAGAACTTCAACAATTGGTGGGGAATAGTTTTATTTAATTCATGGTAGACGAGAGTACGGATAAGTGTGGCCGTTATATTGCCCATTTGTTAATAGGAATTCTTCATGAAGATATTGTAGGTATATCATATTTAATTTATTGTAAAGAACTTCAAAAAACAAAAAATGTGACAATTGCACAATTCATTCAAGACTGTTTATCAAATTTCTTTTTACCTGGAAGTATATCTTGTGAAAAAATTTTACTAATGTTGTCCGACGCTGCACCATACATGATAAAAGACGCGCAAAATCTAAAATTTTTTTATAGTAACATTATTCATAGCACTTGTTTAGCTCATGGGTTCAATCGTGTAGCCGAAGACATTAGGAATCTGTTTCCCTTGATTAATGATTTAATTAGCAATGCCAAAAAAGTATTTTTAAAAGCACCTTTACGAATTTAGTTTTATAAGGAGCGACTTCCCGGTGTTAAGTTGCCTCCTGAACCGATTGTTACGAGATGGGGTACATGGTTAGACGGTGCAACTTTTTACGCCGATAATTTTGAAGGAATAAAAAATGTAATTCTTGCAATCTCACTGCTGATTGGATTTCTGCAGAAAACTATAAAAAGATAGCAACATCAACAGAATTGCTACAAAACCTCTTGTATATTGAGTCAAATTATAGTTTTGTTTCAAGTTCCATTCGTAAACTAGAAACACAAGGGATGTCGCTCTCGGAATCGATCAATAGTAGACGAATTTGTTATGCTATATAAGAAGGTTAAGAGTACAATAGGTAATTATCTATATATGATAAATTTAAAAAAAGTGATAAATAAAAATGCGGGGTATTTGAAATTGGAGAAAGTTAAGAAAATTTTGGAAAGTGAAACAGTAAACGATTTCGACTTTAATTTTAGTTTATAGTATATCGCAAAGTTAAAAAATGCACCAATTACATCTGTGGATGTTGAAAGAAGCTTTTGTATTTCGAAACATATGTATTCTGATAGAAGACAAAACTTTCTTTTACACAATTTTGAAAAACATTTAATTACAAATTGGTTTATAAATATGTTGTAAAAATATATTGTGCAATAAGGTTAATGTTTAAATTTCTGCTCTTATTTATTTTATGTAAAAATTTTGCATATTGTCGCAATTTTTTTGCATATATGCCCCAGGTTTATGCATATTTTCTCAAAAATCGATGCATATATATGCGCATATATTCCAGTTTTTCTTTGCATATAATCCGCTCTCTAGTAATGAACTAGTAATTTTACTACTTGAACCTATACTAACAAATATAGATTCCTAAGAATAATAAGGGCAAGAGGGAATTTCCTATTCTATTTTCATTAGCTACAGAAATAGTACTGGTAAAGAAAATCGAACTAGTTATATTCGGACATGGTTGGCAAATCTCGGCTGGTTCCCATGATTCACCTGAATTCCGTAAAGCTACATCAGTGCTGTCTCCTTTAAGTACTAATTGGGATCCGTTTGAATAAAGATTTTGCGATGCTACAAATACAAGTTCTATTAAAGTTGAGAACGATATGTACTTAACTGCAAAAAAGGAAAGATTGAAAATCTTTCAACATTCACACTGGTGTCAAGATGTGCCCCAAATATAAGTTTCAACGCTGTATCAACACTCAAACTTAATTCACGAACATCTTATGGCTAACCAACAGTAGTATCTACGAGTAGTAAGGCTGATAAACTTAAAATATTTACCTCTCAACATAACTTCTTCAAACAGGTTTTCCTGAGTAAGATCTTTCAAACAAATAAACGCTTTCCTAGTTCTGGATGCGCTCCATATTTTAAAAATAGCTGCCGTCACGAAGTACATGCCTGTAATATATTAATTTAATAATAGGTAATATTCTTATAGCAAGCGCAAAGATAATTTCAAGGCAGTCAATCATATGGTAGAATATTTATTGTCGTTACCAAAATCACAAGTTAGCTATAAAATTATATCTACTTTTGGCCTAGATTATGTACGAGAGTGTCTATGCTGAGTTTATAATAAAAGAAAGTATGTTTCAACAATGCCACAGTGCTTCAAAGGGAGCCGATCTGATATGATAAAACAACTTCTTTTCTTTGTTAACATAGTGCAAAAGTGGTTCATGACTTAATAAATCATCGAAATGTATACCCATAAGCAAATTAGTCGGGATTAAATACTGCAGACAGTCCTATTGCATTGTTATAAAAATTATTAGCTCTAGGTCTAATTAGGTATACATATGTCACAGTAAGCACTGTTAACTGTAATATGTTGCTTTAAGCAAACAGGGTAATTTCTATTTTGTTATTTTATACAGACGAACATTCCCGAAGTGTAAGCAATGCCTTTAAGTTCTACTTCTTCGGCTATAAATTTAAGTACAATGGCTACATACATATGTATACCGAAGTATATTCCACAATATTTATCAGTTACAATACTTGAAAATATAATTCTTTGTGACCCATATAACGCTTGTAGTAACCGAAATTTTTTGGAGAATGATCGTATTTGAAAATGTATCGAACTATGCAATTTTTTCGAATCGATGTAAAACGGCGTATTACGTATTACACGCATTCATTGAATGCTACAAACTACTTCCTTGTTTTAATTATTTTCATATATACATGTAGTTTCTTCATTTATCACCAGCTTCCATATTCCAGATGACATTTACTTGACCGTGTGAAGAAGCTTAGGACTTCGTTTGAAGCAGTACACCTGTTTGCATATTATTTACGTTTAAAACTGAGTTACTACAAACAAATATATTCTAGTATAATTATATATTACATACTTGTCTTCAAAACTACATCATTACTGTATAAATTCACATCATCCGCTACCTATGCAATTTACCGACCCTCCCGTTCACATGATTGATGTTGCCCGATAAAAATTCGTTACCCCCATACTCAATATTACTACGCCAATAAGTATTCCCAACTAGTATTAGTAAGTATTATCTCTTATCTTAAAAATAGACTAAAAACCATGCTAGTTTTGCCTGAATATTTTATTAAATGTTAAAAATCTCTTAGAAAACCAGCAAATTAAAAATTACATTATTTGTCATTGCAAATTTGGCACGTTAGTGCCAGTAATATTACTGGGTGATCTTGGCAAAATTACTATCTTTTAGGGTGTAGATTAGAGTGTGGGGTAGTTCTGTATTCAATAAGTTTTTGTTCTTTTCATAAATATTCTTTTGTACGCGTCTAATTTCCTATACGAATTTACATTTTTAAATAGCTTAAGGCTTTTCAGTTCAATAGTATGTCCGGATAGCTCACCACACTGGATATTATATTTATGGTTTATCGAAACGATAGTGCCTAATATGTTTTTTAAGCTTTGTTCCGATACTCCTTTTTGTTTGCCCAATGTAAACTTCATCACAATCATTGCATACAATTTAGTAAATTATTTTTATTGGACTTTCGTTAAAATACGGTCAACATAGGTTGAAGAGAAACCATTGTACCTCGCTACAATTTTGATGTATTTTAGTTGTTTTTCGTATCTGCTCTTGGAAATTGCTAGGTAATTTCGTGAGACCAATAGTTTCCGGCAATGATTCCCTAGCATATAAATTGTCTAAATAGCTAGTGAATGAAAAAATAATATTATCTTGTAAAAACGCAGGTACAATTACAACTTACACTTTCGTAAGTGGGAAGGATGGCACGACTGGTAGATTTGATTATTATTATTATTACATTCCATCAAGAGTGCATGCTGTGTATCAATCATGTAAATAAGTCTAGTATACCATGGATGACGCACCACCTCGAAAATAACGATCACTTAACAGAATAGCAACGTCAATGTGACTTATTCCAAATTTTCTTATATAAAACAATTCCATTTCATCTTCGAAAATAGTGCAAAAGTTAAATTAAATTTCAAAGTATGCACCACAAAATTGTGTTCCAAATAAAACAACTGCGAAAAGCACATGGAGATTAATAAATAATTTGTGGAGTATAGAGTAAATTTTATGGAGAATTTGGATTAATTTCAAGTGCTTAATGATTTAGTTAGGCATTTTATTTATCGCAAAAATGTTTAAATATCAAATAATTATTTTATTTTTTCGATTATTTTTAAATTTAATATTTACGTGTTTTAGTTACAAATGTTTCAGTCTTTTTTGTCAATTATATTTTTCCATTATGTTGTTCAAATGTAAAGCATTTACTTTTTCTATGTCTTTGGTTAACGGAATTAACGAACCGTTATTATTGTTATTTATAATTACTTTTAAAATAGAATTCATATCAGTTCTCTGAAAATACTAAGCTAAATTTTGCTTTCCATCATTAAGACCACCACCAGAATTAGAATTAAATTATGACGCTGCGTTTTTCGATAGTTTCATTTTTCTTTCATCTTCACATTTTTTTATTATCATCTAAGAACAGCCAATAATTTCTAAAGTTCTCTCGTTGGATTCTAAAAGGTTGAAGCATTTTTGCAGACTTTATACAGTATCATATTCTCAATTGAAGAAAGCCTTATTTACAATTACGATAAACGAAAATAAAGTTCATTTTCGTCTAACTAAATCAATACCTATCGTTTTGCTAAGTCAGAAGTTGTAGGTAACGTTGGAGAACGTAATAAAAACAAACGGGAAAACGCGGTACCAATATACACAATTAACGTTATTGCTATGGGTATTATCGACGTACCAGGCAGGTAAAATAACGTTCCATTTAACTATAGAGGTTTTTAACTATACAACCAAACAATTTCAGTAATTGGAAATGTGGATATTTCAGGTGCTCTCCTTTAACGTTAATAGTATTATTTAAATATAGGTACGTGTTTCATCAACGCGGTGCCGGTTAGTCCTTTGAGAAGGACTCAACGCGTTAATGTAATTTTACATACATATACATATGTACGTAGCTATGTATACGTGGTATCGGATAAATAATTGCTCAAGGGAAAAGGAAAATACTTAAGCACATACAGGTGCGCTAATGTATACAGATAACTTGGAAGTTAATTAAATATAAATTGATACTTCAAACTCTGTTCGATTATTAGTATCTTATTGTTTGCCTTCTGTTTTAGACTACAGCTTAATATATACAGTGAAATTCCCCTTCGCGGACACCTCTCTTACACGGACACCTCCCTTAAACGGACAGTTTCTCATGGTCCCGACGGGCTCTCATATAATTTCCATTGTATTAACTCTTCGTTGGACGGACATTCTCTTGAACGGACGCTGACACGAGATGTTCTCTTAACCGGACAAAAAAATAAAATAAAAGGAAACGCCTTATCTTATTTTTATAGCGAGAGTATTGCTATTGCATTTCTCAATTGTGCCGCGCGCCAATTTCGCTGGGAATATTTAATTATAACGTTCAAAGCAACAAAACCAAAATGTCGAATGACATGCAGCTTTTAACACCAAACATTAATTATTTTATTGCATGCTCATATGACTTTTACGTTATTAACTACAAAGGTTGATTAGTTAAGTGAATGACGTATATACAGCGAAATTCCCCTTCGCGGACACCCCCCTTACACGTACAGTTTCTCATGGTCCCTTCTTTGGGACATTCTACATTCAGTGCTTCTTTTGGTTGGCTCAATAAATTTAGAATCCGCCACAATATAAATTTTAAAGCGATTTCGGGAGAAGGAGCTTCAGTTAATGCTGAAGATGTTTCATCGTTTTTAAAAAAATGTCCTTCTGTGATTAAGGGATATTCCCCGAGAAACATCTTTAATGACGATCAGACAGGCCTGTATTTTAGGGCTCTACCCGACAAAACGCTCACGTTAAAGAAAGAAAAATGTGTTGGGGGTAAGTATCCCAGAGAGGTTTACAATTTTGCATTGTGCAAATATGCATTGTGAAAAAGAAAAACTCCTAGTCATTGGCAGGGCAGCTAAACCCAGAGCTTTTAAAAACATTAATATAAATAACCTGCCTGTAACTTGGAAATACAATAAGAAAGCTTGGATGACAGGACAAATTATGACAGAGTGGTTGCAAGATCTAGATTGGAAAATGGCTATAGAAAAAAGAAACATTTTGTTATTTTTAGACAATGCGGGATCTCATCCGAAAGGCGCTCGCTTAAATAATATAGAAATATTATTTTTACCTCCTAATTGTACATCAACTTATCAACCACTTGACCAGGGGATTATAAAGAATTTTAAAACTTATTACCGAAGTCTAATACTCAAACATCTGCTAGTAAACATTGAAACTACTGGTACAGATTTTGAGTTAATAAAGAAAATTACACCACTAGATGCAGTTTATTTGGCAAAAACCGTTTGGGACCAAGTAACCAAAGAGGCAGTTCAAAATTGCTTCCGCAAAGCAGGATTTAATCATGTAAATATGCAAAGTGAAGACCAGTTAACTGAGGCTGATACATCTGACCTAGAAGATTATTTGCCTCCTAGTGTACTTTCAGATATCCTCAAAAATAAGAAATTATTGAAATTGACGGATAATGAAAACCTTAATGAATTTTTGAACGTAGATGAAGATTTGTATGTTGAAGATCCATATTCAGAACAAGAAATTGCAAATCTAGTTGAAATACAAGAACTTTCGGAAGATTCTGATATCGACGAGGTTCCACTGCCAACAGAGGCTATCACAAATTATGGTAAAGCTATTACGCTGACCAAGCAGCTTAAAAGTTTTGTCGAAAATCACGGAGATACAGAGTCTTTGGAGCTTCTTTCTAAATTAGAAATACGATTTCAAGACGCCATTTTAAAGAAAAAGAGAAGACAAACAACAATATATGAATTTTTGCGTCCTTTAAGTGACTATTCATTTCATTGTTTTGTATTACATACATCTATGTACATATATTATACTTTGTATGTATATATCTAAAGGAAATAAACTTTTTTTTCATAAGTTTAAAGTTTCTTATTTATTTTAAAAGACATTTATATACATATACGATTTAAATGTCCCAGTTTCTTTAATATATTCATTTTTCGTTAAAACACGATTTTTGTTGTATCTACTACATATTTCTTTTATGCGGAAACCCCTCCTGAACGGACATCTTCAGTTGGTCTCGTTGTTGTCCGTTCAAGGGAGATTTCAATGTATATGTATTTCTTAGATCTTTTTAGTATGTTACAAAAAGCAACGGAGGAGAGAGCAGTTATACTTAACAGTACACAGTGATCGTTGGGACTATCTGAGGTTGGCAACGAAAACGTCCCTAGGCGAAACGGATTTGAAGACATACTTCCCATACTTATTACTTCTGTAGTTTGTTTACACTGTTCGTCCTTAAACACCACCTCATCTTCCTTTACTTTGAGCTCAGTTCTGGCTACATCGTTCATGGGAATGTTTGTCTCACCGTTTTCGTCTAATTCAATAACACATCTGGGTACACATTCTTGGTAGATCATTTGTGTTTCTATATAGACAGTTTTGAATGTACCTATAGTAATTTGCTGTTATCACGCAAGTTCTTTTCGCCCATAGATTTATTTATGTTTTCGGCAGCGTTGGAACTCTAAAAATCTAGGGAGTCATCATCGGGTTCGTCGTTGCGAAATATTCTTTCCGGACTACTACAATGTGCTGCTGCTCAATAAATGGTTGTCCAACTATTAATGGGATTTTTTGGCAAACACTTAGTATGACTAAGATTTTTGCCTTAGCTTCAGCCTGGTCGACCTTAAAGGGCGCATTAAACACCCCAAATGGTTTAATTACCCGTTCCTCAAAACCTTTGATATGCATTGCTCTAGATAGTGGTTCAATCTTAGTATTTAAAACACAGGTATTAGGTGCTCTGATCATACTTAAATCTACATAAGATTTTATGAGAATTTATGTGGTCTCTTGCAAATACTTTAAATTAGGCTCAGTACTGGAATTGGCATTAAAAATTGCTAATGAGCTTATTTGGGGTTTGGCTCTTATTTCAGCATTACTTTTAGATTGTCCTTAGTTCTCGGAACAATATAGCGAAGCACAGGGGTTTGTTATCTTCGTTTCTAGCAGGTAAGTACGGTTTCGATGATCTTCGTTGGTTGGTATATTTTTCATTTTTATCTGCTGGAACTGAAGTATCCTTTCTGATTTCTAGTCCCTTCCATTTAGTTTGATGTCTTGTATGCCTAAGTTGTAGGTATGCTTGTATCTTATTCCGTTCATTGTCTCTTTATCCATTTGCCCATATTTTTGTAAATCATGTAATAATGGGTCAGTGATATTATTTGTGGTAGGATCTTGTACCACAAGCGTTTCTGTACATTTCTGTTGAAAATCATCCAATATGTTTATTTCATTCGTTGTTTCGTACCACTACCTTGCTCCTTCTACGAGTTTCGTACGAGCTGTTTCCAAGATGTAGTTCTCTGGCAGTGAATGCAATATCTGTGCACTATTTAGATCTTTCAGCCATAATTCAGTTTTGGTCGGTTCACCGTCAAAGTTGGGTATTTTTTCTTTATATAAATCGGGTATTACTGTTGTATTATTAGACACGATTGAGATTGGAGTTGTACACAACCAATTTATTTATAAATCAGTATTGTACCACATTAGTGCATATAAATTATTTGATTTTGGTGCAGTTTATTTAATTCCCCCAATATTTTCGCCTTCACTTTGGTTTCGTCGTTCATCAGCGGTCTTTTTCCATCGGATGAGAAATTCCAGCCTAAAAATATAACGCTACCAATTTAATCTAACTTTCAATTATTGTCAGGGCGTAAACTATAACACAGACACGTAATTTCGCTTTTGAAATATTAATGATTAGTATATCGTCTCTATTGACGCTCCTACAATGATTTTAACAATTTATTTAATACGTACACTACCGTGCAAAAGTTTGGAAGCAGCAATGGATTTTAGTCAAGTTACAGATACAATAAAATTTTATTGTGAATATTAATGAATTTATACAACATAAGTGGCTGTCGTCATATAAAAGTAAATTAATTCCATTCAAATATAATAAGATTTATGCATTATTTAGCTCGTAAGTTTATTTTCGTCGATGTGATTTATTTTGGCTTTAATAACCGCTGCAGACATGTTAGGCATTCTTCGAAGCAATTTTTCGAGATAGTCCGGGTCAATTTGTTGTCATGCGTTCTGTAAATATTCCCATAGGTGTTGGGTGTTCTGAGGTTGTCGCTGTCCAGTCCTTGGATCAAGCTCATCCCATAAGAGCTCTATGGGGGATAAATCCGGACTTTGACGGCGCGAAACCATCAATTTTCGCTCATTTCTTGCTGCTGTCTTTTCTAAAAAGCTTTTAGAGATTCGAGCTGTATGTTTGGGGTTATTTTCTTGCTGGAATACAAACGGTTCGCCAACAAGACGGCTTCCACACAGAATAGTATGATTTTGCTAAATATTAAAATACTCTTCATTTCGCATTGTATCACTAATTTTCGCTAAATTACCCGCAGTTTGTCCAGCAATACAATCCCAAACCATTACACTACCACCTCCGTGTTTGACGGACGGCACTGAGCTATCTCTTTCGCCTGGTTGTCGACGAACAAAAACTTTTCGTTGCGTACAAAATAACTGAAATTTGGACTCGTCGGTCCAAAGACTGCGTCCCAATCATCCACTGACCAGTTTGCATGCTCTCCTGCTCATGTTAATCGTTACTCACGCGATTTAGAAACGGCTATTTGCGGTCGATGAACCCCCTTAAATCTGCTGCCAATAATCGCCTCTTGACGGTGGCAACAAATCATTTGTTCGTCGTTGTGAATTAATGCGTGTTGCGATATCCGGCGCTGTTAGACGTCGATCTCGTTTCGAAGTCGTTACTGTAAGCCTATCTTCAGCTCCAGAAGTCACCCGTGGCTATCCACTTCGTCTTCTACCAAGATTTTGACCTGTCTTTCTTCTTCGGGCCAATGTGTAATGCGCACCTTTCGATGAAATCCCTAACCGTAGAGCAATTTTTCTCTCGGTATATCCTTCGTCGCGAAGAGTAGAAATATTACTACGGGTGAAATGTGTATCTAAATGATTGGACTTTACCGACTATGTGTTACAATTTTATATTTGCATACAATAACTTATAATGGGGACTAACGACTTCGCGATATACCTATCGGTTGTATTATTTTAAAGGAATCTCACCTTGCTTCCATATATGTAGAAAAATAATTACATTAGTTTCTGTATACCTTCATATTTCAAATACACCCTGTATTTTGTTCATTATTAGATAAATACATACATCAATTAGAGGTCGCCGTATTATCGCGTGTCTCAACTCAATATACACAAAACTTCGCCGTACTTTATCTTTAGTTCTAGCCTCCAAGACGAAATGGAAACCTGCACACTATAACCTTACTTACTTTACGCAACGATTTTCGCAATATATATAAAAGCCGTTAGAGTCGGTTTACCTGCAGTTTAAATTTAAATGCAGGTCAAGGCCGAGCCGGCTCGTGTGCCAATAGCTACTGAATAGTGTTGTATATGCAGCTGTTTGTATTTCATTGTCGCATTGTTGTCTACTCGCATTGAACTACAAACAGATCGAAATTCGGCGAAGTTAAAATATCTTGCCATATTGGTGACTTTGAATACTCAATTTACGTAAACGAATTGTTTTTTATTTAAATACGTTTGTTTGCAATTTGTTGATTAAGTTTTGATTGTCCATAACGAAAAAGCTGGGGACGATTAGTAACAGTTATTAATTTGACAACGCAATAAACAAATGAAGTAATGTAAATTTATATAACTACAACAATACTGATCTAGGCACGTTTTCGTTGCCAACCTCTGATAGTCCTAAACGATCACTGTGCACTGTTAAGTATAACTGCTCTCTCCTCCGTAGCTTTTTTTAACATACTAAAAAGATCTAAGAAATACATATACAATGAAATCTCCTTTGAACGGACACCAACGGGACTAACTGAAGATGTCCGTTCTGGAGGGGTGTCCGCATAAAAGAAATATGTAGTAGATACAACAAAAATCGTGTTTTAACGAAAAATGAATATATTAAAGAAAGTGGGACATTTAAATCGTATATGTATATAAATGTCTTTTAAAATAAATAAGAAACTTTAAACTTAAGAAAAAAGTTTATTTCCTTTAGATATATACATACAAAGTATAATATATGTACATAGATACATATATGTAGTATGTAATACAAAACAATGAAATGAATAGGACGCAAAAATTGATATATTGTTGTTTGTCTTCTCTTTTTCTTTAAAATGGCGTCTTGAAATCGTATTTCTAATTTAGAAAGAAGCTGCAAAGACTCTGTACCTCCGTGATTTTCGACAAAACTTTTGAACTGCTTGGTCAGGGTAATAGCTTTACCATAATTTGGGATAGCCTCTGTTGGCAGTGGAACCTCATCGATATCAGAATCTTCCGAAAGTTCGTGTATTTCAACTGGATTTGCAATTTCTTGTTCTGAATCTGGATCTTCAACATACAAATCTTCATCTACGTTCAGAAAATCATTAAGGTTTTCATTATCTGTCAATTTCAATAAATTCTTATTTTTGAGGATATCTGAAAGTACACTAAGAGGCAAATCGCCTTCTAGGTCAGATGTATCAGCCTCAGTTAACTGGTCTTCACTTTGCATATTTACATGATTAAATCCTGCTTTGCGGAAGCAATTTTGAACTGTCTCTTTGGTTACTTGGTCCCAAGCGGTTTTTCCCAAATAAACTGCATCCAGTGGTGTAATTTTCTTTATTAACTCAAAAGCTGTACCAGCAGTTTCAATGTTCACTAGCAGATGTTTGAGTATTAGACTTCGGTAATAAGTTTTAAAATTCTTTATAATCCCCTGGTCAAGTGGTTGACAAGTTGATGTACAATTAGAGGGTAAAAATAATATTTTTGTATTATTTAAGCGAACATCTTTCGGATGAGATCCCCCATTGTCTAAAACTAACAAAATGTTTCTTTTTTCTTTAGCCATTTTCCAATCTAGGTCTTGCAACCACTCTGTCATAATTTGTCCTGTTATCCAAGCTTTCTTATTGTATTTCCCAGTTATAGGTAGGTTATTTATATTAATGTTTTTAAAAGCTCTGAGTTTAGCTGCCCTACCAATGACTAGGAGTTTTTCTCTTTCAGCCGCCATATTTGCACAATGCAAAATTGTAAACCTCTCTTTGGGATACTTACCCCCACCACGGTTTTCCTTCTTTAATGTGAGCGTTTTGTCGGGTAGAGCCCTAAAATATAGGCCTGTCTGATCGTCATTATAGATGTGTCTCGGTGAATATCCCTGAATCAAAGAAGGACATTTTTTTAAAAACGATGAAACATTTTCAGCATTAACCGAACCTCCTTCTCCCGAAATCGCTTTAAAACTTATATTGTGGCGGATTCTAAATTTATTGAGCCAACCAGAAGAAGCACTGAATGTAGAATGTTCCAAAGAAGCGGCTATTTCTCTTGCTTTACATCGTATTAGCGGACCTAAAAAAAAAATTATTTTTTTGCGTTTTGCCACGACAAACCTATTGGTAATCTCACTTCTTTTATCTATTTTAGAATTTAATTAATACAAGAAAATCTTATCTAAAAAAATCATATGCATACCTGTTAAAGGAATCCCCTTATGCCGAGCTGCTGTAAACCAGTCATAACACAATTTGTCAATTTTAGTACCATCACCCGTCAAAAAGCTTCTTTTTTCATTCAAATTGCTGTTCGACATCCATTTGTTTAGAAGGATTTCTTTATGATTAATTATATCTGCAGCTTGTGTTTTTCCAATATTAAAACGCTTAAAGTTCCTTACACTTAATTTCTCTTTATTGTAAACTTCAACAATCTCAATTTTTTTGTTTAAGCGTGAGAATTTTTCAATTTGGAGTCATTTCTACAATGAATGTGTCGCCCACTGTGTCTTTTCCGCATAGACATCAGACTAATGTTGAAAGCAGATTCAATCGAAAGCGTACACTCAAAGAAAAGAACGGTAGATCTCCGACCAACTTGGGGAAGTCCCTAATTCACGCTAGGCATAGGCTGCGTTTGTACCGACAGATTAAAGTCGGTAAATCTCCGGTTTACTCGGGGAAGTCCCAGCGAAATTGGCGCGCGGCGCGATTGAGAAATGCAATAGCAATACTCTCGATATAAAAATAAGATAAGGCGTTTCTTTTTATTTTATTTTTTGTCTGGTTAAGAGAACATTTTCTGTCCATCCAAGAAAGAGTTAATACAATGGAAATTATATGAGAGCCGGTCGGGATCATGAGAAACTATCCATGTAAGAAGGGTATCCGCAAAGGGGAATTTCGCTGTATATACGTCGTTCACTTAACTAATCAACCTTTGTCGTTAATAACGTAAAAGTCATATGAGCATGCAATAAAATAATTAATGTTTGGTGTTAAAAGCTGCATGTCATTCGACATTTTGGTTTTGTTGCTTTGAACGTTATAATTAAATATTCCATAAATATGCGAAAAGTGTCTAGATAGTAGAATAGTATAGAAATAGAATACGAATAATGATTTTATGAGTAAATATTACTAAAATTTTGAAATTAAGGTTGGTTATTGGACACTTCTTTAATATCAAATTGATGTCATTGTTTGTCTCGGCAAAGAGCCACAAGTTCCAATGCCAGACAGAGAACAACGTGGAAGGGTGTAGGGCGCGGCACTGAGAATCGAGTACCCGTATCAAAGCACGCTTGTTCACAATTATTCGACTGGTCGTTGTGATCGCTTGTGAGTACACATAGATTTAGAAAATGTCGCAAAAAGGTACATTTCGGAAACGGCGTATTTCGAATAAACTAGAAAACCTAATAGCGAGTACGCCCGATTTAGAATACGAAGGCGATAAAATTAAATGTGTAAAGTGCGACAACTATTTGACGTGTACCAACAGATGGAAGTGTGAACGTCACCTAAAAAGTATAAAACATTGTTCTGCAATCCGTGGCTAACGATACAGCCAACAATTAATATTTGATATAGGTGTTTGTGATATTCTATACAATGTACCGTTCATTTTACCAGACCAACAAGCATTTGTCTCCTTCTCGAGCAAGTACTCATATTATACATTACCAAGTCGGACATCGTTAAGAAACTTTACGCCATGTGTTCGTGACTGTGTTGGCAGAAAAATTAATGCAGAATTGAAAGATCGGCAAAAAGATTATGTGGTGAATGCGATGGTAGGTACAATGGAAGAGTTTGAACCGTAATCCCCTATCTTACTTGCTTCCAAAAGAGTCGCAAAATGTAGTAGCTATGAAATTTTAAAAGTGGTGTTGAGGGTATTGAACAAATTTCAAGTTTCACCAACCCAACTTTTGTGAATGACGGTGCCGCTAACATGCTTCGAGTAAATGCTTTAACAGCTCATACGAAGGCAGTACTCCTAAGATTCCTAAAACGTACAAAAAGATTTCACGAACTGTTCCAAAGTGCCTTAATCGCCACAGCCGATTACTACGCGCTGGGGAACATGGTTAAAGGCTGCGTTTTACTACTGCGAACATTTTGGTGATGTAAATAAGGTTGTTTCACAATTCGATTCGGGACATGCGAAAGCTATCAGGGAAAGCCAGAAAATGGATTAGCTATTATGGACTAGCAGAGGGAATTGAAAAATTATAAAATGATTCGACGTCATTTGTGGGTTCTGTTCAAATTGTGGATGATGTTCACTCACGTCTACGTACAGCGGAGGGCAAGAAGAAAATGAAAGTGTAATGCAATAATAAAATTGTTATTGACAAGGATTCAAATTATCTCATTCTAAGATAAATTTGTGAAGGTTCGTCGAAAAATTCATTAAGTTGTCACAAGGATTACTTTAAATTCGCAAATATATCACTAGATGTGGAACGGTCATTTTTATCATTAAAAAGTTTATTTCGCACGCTGTACTCGTTTGACTGAAACAAGTGTGGAAACCTATTTAATGATTCTAATACTTAATAAGTTAATCACAGTTTGTGATTTCCTGGAAACTTTTTAAAACAGTAAGGGTTTCAGCACGTTATATAATATATGTTTTATCATTATTTTATGTGTAACATTCCTGCGTCCGGATCGTCTATGTTCACTCATGAAAGTTACGATCATAAATGATCCGTGTACGTAAACGTTACTGAACACTTGCCTTGATACGGCCGCTCGGCCCCTCCTCGTTGTTCTCCGCACTGCACTGTAACTTGCCCCACTTTACCGAGACTAGTCATTATTACGTACAAAATTATTCAATTTAAAAAGTCTCATTTATTTAGTTTTTCAAATGCAGTTTCTAACTACGTTTACTTCAGTTCTAGAATCTCCTTTCCTTCAATGAAACCTCAAACAAACATCTAATAGATTAAAATTGAACGATATCGACGTCTCTCCGATGACCAATCTATTTATTAAGGACGTTTCTGTTATGCGACTGGCAAACAAACAAAAGTTATAGAATGCGTACAAATTATATTGGGTTATATGTCTGTGGTGTATCATCAATAGCCAGCTCTAAAACGTTAATATTTCATCGGTATAAAGACGCTTTGTTAAGTAAATTTAGATTGGGTAAATAGCAAAATTTGGTTTGGAAAATCATACGACCCATTTGGCAAAAGCAAATAATTTATAGAACGTCAAAATATCCAAGACAAAGCAAATCTCAAAAATTTTCCATGCCACGTAGAGAAGGAGAAATGGAAAGAGAAAAACAGGAAAATCATTACCGTTTCACTAGTCTTAATGAGGGGCTCATATTAAAGGTGGAACGTGAAAAATAGGCCTTCGCAAATGAAGACCTTGTTTTACTTTCTAAGCCAGATCGTTATTTATATTATTAATTTACATTTTTCCATTGCTAAGATTTCTTGAAATAGCTGAAAGCATTGTTTTAATTGTATGTAGATATGTACATATATGCATGGTGTTGGACCCGATACTAGGTGCGTGAAAGAATCCTACGCAATCTTACACGTGATTTATTTAGTAATTCTCATGTTGCGGTTTAAAACAGTTGATCCTTGTCAGCGATATGCAAAAATTATGACCTATATCCATGTACACTGTCGCTCATAATCTATATGAAGATTTTGGAGTTGGTACTAGCTGAAGCATTATACAGTATTTTCGGAAATGTTTCTGTCCCATGTGACCACTATTATATTGGCCTCGGATATTATTCATAAAAATTAGTAATTCAAATAGTTTATGGAATTAAAGAAAATATGAATGTAGTAAGTTATTGCAAATAGAGAGCAAGAAAGTTCGTCCTAGAAAAGGTAATAGAAACGCTGAGAAAGAACGAGATGAAATTTTAGGAACATTAAAGTTTAGATTGGGATGGGGGAGGCATCTACAAAGAATGGGAAACAAAAGACAACCTAGAGAATATGGGAGGCAAATATTGCGAAAGATAAAAAGAATTAAGGTCAGGGTAGACTTGGAACAATGTTATAACCAGAATTTTGGGAAGAAGGAGTAAAACATGGATCGAAACAGTGAAGTTGGCAAAGGACAGGAAGCACTAGAGGAATTTTGTAAAGACCTAAAAGACATAAAGCTCCAGACACCATTTATATGGTGCATGGGGTGTTGGATTGTCTATATATATATGAGCTGTTTAGATAAAATCAGTCCATCCAAGGCAAACTTTCCGTATGAATTATCCTACGATCATTTAAGGAATACATTCCATGTGTATTCAACAAGAATATTCGTAATACTTATATTTGTAATCGATACCGATTCCGTGTTTAGGGTAAATTCCTATTCGTTCGAAGAACATATGTTTCAAAAATCGTGTGTGCACTTTTTCCAGACTCAGGTGAAAGTATAAGTGTGAAGCATATTCCAACTGACCGATAGCAAGTAGAGTTATTTCAAAAGTAATGCGTTGCCTAAGCATTTTGCAATGCATAACAAAGCTCAAAATTTTTGACGCTGGAATATAGATAGAAATTGCATAGGAGGAATCTATGTGCTTTACATTGCATGTATAGGACATAAAACAGCATTTTACATCTAGTTTTAAACAGAAACTAGAACACCATTCAGCTGGAATATTATTTAAGTTATTTTGTAGGTGAAAAACATCATTCCAAGTTTTGAGGGAAGAGTAAATTGTTAAATAGTCGACATGTGCAAGCAGAGGGCATGCCAAGGGTGCAAGTAGATCATTACAGTACAAAATGAATAATAATGGTCCCAAATTTGAATATTGTGATACTCCAGATACGGGACAAAATTCCAACGACTTGTAACCAATATATACTCGGTGATTGCTTCTACTTGCCAGGTAAAAGTACAGATGTTGAAATAGGAACGAACTAAATTCAAAAGAGGCAAATTTCTTAAACAACATTTCGTGGTCAATGGTATCAAATGTTCGACTAAGATCTGTGTAGATCAAACCTACCTGGTCGTGGTTATCCGGGTATTGACAAACGAATTGCGTTAGTGTCACTATATTTGTGACTGTCAATCGTCTACGGACAAATTCATAAAAATGTACGGGTATATGACATTCCCAAAGACTTTTGCAAAGTTGGAAAGTATTGAAATTGGCTTGCAGTTTTCGAATTGCGATTTGTCATCATGCTTGAAAATAGGACAAACTCTCCAGTTTATTGAAATATGTTAAAGTCTTAGCCAAAGCATATCCCGCATCATGTATAATAATGGTTGAAATAATATCATCACCAATACCAAAATCTTGTGGAAAAGTAATCATTACTTTGTACTACTAAGTCCGTAACTTCAGGTAAGAGAAAAGAAACCTAAGCGGAAACAAGTTCATGTGATGAAAATGTAGAGCTAGGCTGGTATACCGAAGAAAAGATTGGCAAAGGTGTTGACAATATCATATGGCAATTCTAGGTGTATATCGTGGTAGACTAGTGTTCCAGGTATGCAAATTTTGTCACACCTACTCTGTATAAATTTGAAAATCCCATTAGGATTGTCCACTATAGATGACTCTGCTTAATGTGTATACGTATTATAAGTATTAGAGATCAACACTTTACAAACAGTCCTCAGTGGTTTAAATTCATTAAGATGAAATTGTTTCTTTTTGTGACTTACCATCGCGTTCTAAAATATGTTTCTAATTTTAGATGATGTATTACATTTTCGCTAAACCGGGGAAGATACTAAGATTTTGTACTAGTTGAAAATTTTAGTACAACAGAATCAAGTATTTCATACAAAAAGACATATCAAAAGACACTTTCAGCAACATCATTGTTATTATTAAAAGCTTCCGGAAATGATCTGTAAAATGTCACCGCATAATTTGTTACAGTTATCTTTGAAATTGTACCTTATATTATTATTGGATGGAAAATTAGAAACTGAAGAATAAATAAAATGGAAAGTAGAAACTGGTATGTACTGAAGGATGATAGGAGTCTTAGATTTAGCAAAGCCCTGTTACAATTAGTTACAGTATTGTATTGCACTAGATTAAAGGAACTGCATGTCAATTTAAGTGAGGAAGACCTCTTATCTGTGAAGCGTAGAAGGTTTAAGTCACCTAAAAAAGGATTGGTTTCTTAAAAAAGAAGATCTCCAAATACTCACCAAATAATTCCAAATCATTTTGACAGTATCGGGGGAATGTATGACGAGTATATTGAAATAATAACAGCACAAAGAAATTCCAAGTTGCCAGATTCCATTAGTTAATTTTTTAATTACGAACGTAAAAAAAAATATCAAGAATGAAAATGCGAAAAAAATAAAATTAATTCTAAAGAAATATTTACATATATATATTACCGGCCATAAGTGTTTACCAACTCTTAAAATATTACAAAAACAAGTCTTCCAATTTTCTAACGTCCAGACTTTGTGTTCTCTCGCCCAAGCTAACTGTTTAGCTTTGTTTGCTCTCTGTAATAATCGTTTCCGCAATTCTTCGATACAAACCAATTAACGGGTTTTGAGCGAGAAAGATTCACTTCGGCAGGGATTTCTGGTGCTGTTTCTTGTCTATTTCGTTTGCTCGTGATTAGCAATCTTGGCAAAGAGGGGCAAGTTTTAGTGCCGAGCGGAGAACAACGTGGAGGGGTGAAGCGCGCGGCATGGATAATCGAGTAGCCGTATCAAAACACGCTTGTTCAATATTATTCACCTGTCATTGTGAGTTCTTGTCAGTACACACATACTTAGAAAATGTGTAAAGTGCGACAACAATTTGATGTGTACCAGCAGGCGTAAGTGTGAACGCTGCTTAAAAAGTATAAAACACTGTTCTCAAATCCATGGCAAACGATACAGCGAACAATTAACATTTAATTTATGTGTTTGTTTTACCCTATGTAATGTACCGTTCACTTTCCTAGACAAATAAGAATTTGTCTCTGAAGCAAGAATTTATATTATACATTACCATGTCGGATATCGTTAAGAAACTTTATGCCATCTGTTCGTGACTATGCTGAAAGAAGAATTGAAGCAGAATTGAAAGATAAAAAATTGTCGTTATGTGTGGACGAAACAAGCGATCGGCAAAAACATTCTGTAGTGAATGCGATGGTACGTACAATGGAAGAGTTTTAAGCGTCATCCCCTATCTTACTTACTTCCAAAAGAGTTACAAAATGTAGTAGCGATGAAATTTTAAAAGTGGTGTTGAGGGCATTGAACAAATTTCAAGTTTCAACAACCCAACTTCTATTGTTTGTGAGTGACGGTGCCGCTCGCATGCTTTCCTTAGGCCGATCTCTTAAAGAAGTGAGTTACAATCTATTAAATATAACATGTAAAATCCATGCTTTAAACCTCGTGGCGCAATTGATGTCTAAATGTTATCCACGAGTAGATGCTTTAATAGCTCAAACAAAGGCAGTATTTCTAAACTCGCTAAAATGTACAAAAAAGATTTCATGAACTGCGTCTCAAAGTACCTGAACCACCAAAGCTGATTACTACGGCTTGGGGAACATGGTTAACGGCTACGTTTTTCTACTGCGAACATTTTGATGATAATAATAATAATAATAATAATAATAATAATAATAATAATAATAATAATCCTTTATTGCCCAACAGCCCAAGGGCCAATTACAGGACAAATTACAATACAATTCTTATTTAAAATAAAATAATTCAAATCGTGTTGCCTACAATAATAAATGTATATAATAATGAAAAAAAAAAAAGAAAGACTCACAAAAATGGCTCTAGATCCCGTTTGTTTGCGTTCCTCACCATGTGACTGAGAGGTGCCTTAAGCAAAATGTTGGTATTAGCTCTAGGTACTTGAAATGTATTAAAGTAGCGAGTATGATGAGTAGGTACGGTAAAGTTTATTTGCGCTAGAAGGGCTGGCGAGTCGACAGTATTTTTCAGGATCCTGCAAAGAAACTCCACACTGTTACGCTCGCGGCGGTCAGCGAGAGATAGAAAACCATGCTCAACAAGTAAGCTATAATACTCGATACCTCTTGCAGGATACACGTTGTCCATTCGAAAGGAGAGATATTTTAGAAATTTCTTTTGAACGCGTTCGATCATAAGCTCTTGATGTAAATAACGGGGATACCAAACAATGGAGGCGTATTCAAGCTTCGAACGAACGTAGGCATAATATAAACGTTTCATTACACCTAAGTCTGAGAAATGCCTGCAAGAACGCATGACAAAACCGAGAGTTTTGGAAGCAGATGAACACATGGACGAAATATGTTCCGTAAATGACAGTCTATTATCAAACAAGACACCAAGATCCAAAGTTTTGATATTGCGTGGTATGGCTGCATCATTAATTTGGTAGTTATAGTATAAAGTAGTGTGAGTGTTATTGTAGGAAACCACAGTACACTTGTTGATGTTCAGAGGGAGATAATTGACCTTGCTCCAAGTATTAATGCGAAGAAGATTGTCTTGTAAATGTTTACAATCGAAAATGCTACCAACAGTATTAAATATCTTTACGTCATCTGCGTATGCTAAGACGTGACACGTAAACAGAGATAGTAAATCATTTATATAAAAATTGAAGAGAAGTGGTCCAAGATTTGAACCTTGAGGAACACCTGATGTTGGAGAAAACGGCGTAGAGGAATAACCATTGTAGCAGACATAACACTTCCTTCCAGTAAGGTAAGACTCAATCAACGTCAGGAAACCCACACCAAAACCAAATTTGTCCATTTTTTGTAGTAGCATCTCATGGTTAATGCAGTCGAAAGCTTTAGAAAAATCTACGTAAATAACATCCACCTGCTTTCGCTTATCAAGCGCTTCACCAAGATATTGGCCAATGCATGCTAAATTAGTGATCGTCGACCTACCTGCAACAAAACCGTGCTGATGCTCAGATATGAAAGGAGTTATGCAGGTAGATATTTCTTTGTAAAGCAAATGTTCAAATACCTTAGCGAAATTGGGCAGTATACTTATAGGCCTATAATCAGCAATGTTAGATCGGTTTCCTTTCTTAAATACGGGGGTAATTCTGCTAATTTTCCAAACCTTTGGAAAAGTTGACGTGCTTATCGCTAGGTGGAATATAGTTGACAGTGGATAGGACAGAACAGGAGCACAATCACGTACAAAGAAGCTCGGTATTCCATCATCTCCAGTTGTCATATTAGATTTAAGTCTCCTGATACTGTTCTCCACATCCAATTCAGAGAAGGCATGAACACAAAAGTTATTATAATTGAGAAAAGAGTTGAAAGATACATTTTGAACACTTGGTTTATACACACTCCTGATGATGTAAAGAAGGTAGTTATACAATTTGATCCGAGACACGCTAAAGCTATCAAGAAAAGCTAGAAAATGCTCCAAGATAGTCAGGTAAAATGTGGTTTAGAAAATATTCACAAGAACTACTATGGACTGGTGGAGGATATTGAAAAATTCCAAAATGATTCGATGTCATTTGTGGATTCTGTTCAAATTGTGGATGATGTTCACTCACACCTATGTACAGCGAAAAGCGAAAAAATAAAACTGTAATGCGAACATTTGAAAGTGTTATTGACAAGGATTCACATTTTCTGATATTAAGGCAAATTTGTGAAGGTGCATCTAAAGGTGTATTAAGTTGTCACAAGCATTACCTTAAATTTGCAAATATAACCACGCTCGATGTGGAACGGACGTTTCATCATTAGAAAATATTTATTCCGGGCGCCGTACTCATTTGACTAAAACAAGCGTGGAGACATATTTAATAATTCTAATATTTAATAGATGCCACCCAGTTTGTGATTTCGTGGAAACTTCTTAAAACAGTAAGTGTTTCAGCACGTTGTATAATATATTTTTGATCATTATTTTATGCGTAAACATTCCTGTGCCCGCATCGCCTATGGTCACTCATGAACGTCACGCCATCATAAATGATACGAGTACGTAACCATTACCGAACACTCGCCTTGATGCCTGAAGAAAAGATATCAAAGAAGTGACAGTGTATCCAATACTGCCACTTCTTTGATATCTTTTTAACATTATAATCCATGATTCTACGGTTCAATTTCAGTAATTTAGCAATTTCTCAGTTACTGTTACCGATGTTGTGATATGTCAGTATTTGGGCACGCGTTTTCGTAGATAATTTTTTCCTACCGACACTACTTTAACGTTACTCCTGTTTTAAAACACTTTGCCCATATTCCTCACTATTTACTGCTTGCAATACGAAAGTTGAGTGGAAACTAAATTTTTCACTATGTCAAATGTCCGTGTCGTCTATTTTCATATTTTATGACGATGTCTGATCCGCAAATACCGCCGTCGGTTCATTGTCGGTTCATTATATAGTATACATATAAATTTCCTCACTTCCAGCAGTTCCTAAAAAACTCGAAAAAAGGGAAATTTTGACAGATATAGATTGAAAAATAATATTCAGTGTCGGTATTGGAGATTTTTTTCAAAGCGTTTCTAAACATTACTACTTCTTATGTCATCCATGTACATATGTGTCTGTGGAATGCGTTAGTTATTCAATAAACTTACCACGTATATACACCCAGGGACATGAATATGAGGCACCCTTTAGATGTTTTAATATAGCGGTATTAACAGACAAATAGTCTTTACGTGCCGCCTCTTAGAAATACCCGTAGTATAAATAGAAGGGTTGGTGGGAGAACTAATACCGTTTTTAAGCCATTTACTGCTGTATGTGCCGAACTAATTGTATTTGACACTTAGTATAGTTCGGTAAAGTGACCGGTGAACAACAGTATTTTTATTTTAAATTATATGTGCGTTTGTTATTGGCAAATAAAAATATTTATTCGTGATTAGTTTATGTGTATGTATCTGAAAATGCCGAAATCTAAAGAACTTTCTGAATTTCAACCTGCGCAAATTATTACACTACATGCCGAGAGGTTATCCCAAGTGATGATTAGTAAAAAAGTAAAATGTTCACGGTGCGCCGTACAAACAACTCTAAAGCATTACCAAGAAACAGGAGATACTAAATCAAGACCGGGAAGAGGTCCAAAACGTAAAACGACAGAAGGGGGAGACCGATAGTTAGAACGACAGCCTACAAAATCGGCGTCAAACGGCAACAGATTTGGCTGGCGCGTTAATCGACAACTCAACGTTAATTTATCGCCTAAAACAGTAATTAGACGTCTTAGAGAAGTCGGCCTATCAGCGAGAAAAGCTAGAAAGAAACCGTGGCTGTCGGACGTAAATAAAAATAAACGATTAGCATGGGCTCATAAACACAAATCGTGGACAGAGAAGGACTGGGCGAATGTGATTTGGACAGATGAGTGTAATATAGAGATAAATATAATTAATCGTTTTATATTCAGTATAAGGTAACTATTTTATAGAAATTTAAATGAATTGTGTTAAAAAAAATCGATAGTTGAAAGAGTTAACTGGATAGGTTTATTACAGATTTTTAGTACACCTGGTGCCTTGCTAGTGCGTTGGAGGCCTGCTGAAGCGCTAGTGTCATGATATGGGGGTGTATGACGTCGACAAGGGTTGGAGAGATGTTCGTGTGCAACTGGTAGCATGAACTCGAGGACCTACGCCAGCATGTTAGATGAAGTTTTACTGCCCTCAATTGAAAAATTATTCGGAATGAATACTGACGAAGTTTTGTTTCAACAAGATAATGCACCATGCCAAAGTGCGGCTGCAAGTTTAGCGTGGTTCCGGGAAGCGAACATTGACATCTTGGAATGGATCTAAATTCGATCGAGCATTTATGGGCTATTATTATGCGAAAAGTATGCGAACACAAATGCAAATCCAAACAAGAATTAAAAGCAATACTTGAAAGAGTATCGAAGGACATTCCAACTTCAACCTGACATGTTATTGGCCAGTTTGCCTAAAAGGATTGAAGCTGTCAGAAAAGCTCGCTGGGGGCCAATCAAAATTTGAATTTCTAGTTATTAGTAATAAATATTTGCTTTTATAATATTTCTTTTATTTATTCATTGTTTATCTTAAAGATAATTGAAAAAATTGGGGGTGCCTAATAATTGTGTCCCTGACTGTATTATTAAATAAATACTATCCATTATTATTCGGTAATTCTATGATGTGGAATGTATCGAGATACTTGTTTGGAAAAATAGGCCTTGATATGACGTACATACAATAAGCTAACATATACTGCGTATTATTTCAATTGAATACAGTGTTCTAATCGAATGGATACATTTGACCGGCACTACGTAGGCTGGTCCTTATTTGTGAAGTTTCTCCATGTTTTGAGAGATAAAGGGGAAGTACGAATTCTATGGAACTGTTTTGTTGAAGTTTCAAACGGTAGATATGCATGGACATATGTATTTGTGTAGGTGGACATTGTGCTATCGAACCGATATCATTCTAACATTTATGTGATACCGTAATAGAACGTTGAGTTTGAATGCTTATGTACGTTGCTTAAATATTAATTACGCACTACAATAGAGAAAGGAATCATTTTGTAATATTACTAATGTCATGCCTGCATGCAAAATTTACAAAGGAAAACTATTTCTATAACTTACTCGGAAATATGAAGCAAAAAATAATTTATATGTGCGCTATATATGTAAATGAAGGTTAAAAAATACTGATGAGAATACAATACAATGAATTAAAATTTTAATGAAATGTTGACTCATTAGATTACATACACTATCATCCATAAGTTTGGAAACAAGGCGAAATTTCTTTAAAATAATACAACTGACAGGCATATCGTGAAATCATTAATCCTCATTATAAATTATTATATGCAAATGTAAAATTGTTACACATAATCCGTAAAATTCAAACATCTAGGTACAAATTTCACCCGAACACATGTCACTCCTTTTTCCAAAAATACGACTATATTAATTGACCATCCTCGTTAAACAATAGACTGTAGCGGCTTTTATGTATATTACGAAAATCGTTGCTAAATAAGTAAGGTTATAGTGTGCGGGTTTCCATTTCTTCTTGGAGGCTAGAACTAAAGATAAAGTACCGTGAAGTTTTGTGTATATTGAGTTGAGACACGCGATAATACGGCGACCTCTAATTGATATATGTATTTATCTAATAATGAACAAAATACAGGGTATATTTGAAATATGAACTTAGACAGAATCTAATGTAATTATTTTTCTGCATATATTCTAATAGTAATGTATTGTTATATACATTGCCGTCCATAAGTTTAGAAGCAAGGTGAAATTCTTTTAAAATAATACAACTGATAGGTATATCGTGAAACCGTTAGTCACCATAAATTATTGTATGCAAATATAAACTTGTTAACATAATCCGTAAAGTCCCAAACATTTAGTTACAAATTTCACCCAAATATGTTTTATTGCTCTTTTCTAAGAATACGGCTATTGTTTGACGGCGTAGGATACCTGCAGTAATTACTTTCGGTCAAACGGTTTAGTACTACTTCGGTAATCGTGTAGTGCAGGTGGTAAAAGTATTAATCCTTAGAGTCTTATGGTTTTCCTGTAGGGGATTAGTTTTTTGAAATCAGTGCGCAATTGCAACAATTTGGTAAGGTACTGAACGTAAAGATGCCAAAGTGCTGACAGTTGACTGTAGAACAACGTACTAATATTTGTATTCTTTACGACGAAGGATATATCAAGGGAGAGATTGCTCTACGGTGAGGGATTTCATCGAAAAGTGTGCATTACAGATTGGCCCGGAGAAGAGAGACAGGATAAAATCTTGATAGAAGATGAAGTGGGCGGCCACCGGTGACTTCTGGAGCTGAAGATAGATTTATAACGACGAATAAATGTTTCCATTACCACCGTCAAGAGGCGATTATTGGCAGCAGGTTTAAGGGGATGCATCGGCCGCAAAGAACGTTTTTTAAAACAGATGCATAAAGAGGAACGATTAACATGGGCAAGAGAGCGTGTAAACTGGTCACTGGATGATTGGAACGCAATCTTATAGACTTACGAGTTCAAATTTCAGTCATTTGGTAGGCCCTGCTTAGTACCGTCCGTCAAATACAGAGGTGATAGTTTTATAGTTTGCTGAAACAACTATGGGTTTAGTGAAAATTTGTGGTATAATGTGAAAAGAAGAGTATGTTGATATTTTGCAAAATCATGCTATTCCGCGTGAAAGCCGTTTGTGTTGCAACAAGACAATGACCCGAAATATACGGCTCCAATTTGTAAAAACGTTTTAGAGGAGATAACAGCAAGTAATGAATTACTGATTTTGCTTCCTCAAAGTCCGGATTTATCCCCACAAAGCTCTTATGGGATAAGCTTGATCAAAGGGCTAGATAGCGACAACCACAGAACACCGACCATTTATGAGAATATTTTCAGAAAGCATGGCAACAAATTGACTCGGACTGTCTTGGAAAATTGGTTCAAAGAGTGCCTACAATTTGGGCAGCGGTAATTAAAACCAAAACGGCGAATGTAAACTTAGGAGGTAAATAATGCATAAATATTATGTTTGTATTAATTTACTTTTATATGACGAGAGCTACTTATGTTGTATAAATTCATTAATATTGTTAAATTATGTTGCATCATATAAATTCATTGATAACCCCAATAAAGCTTTACAGTATCTGGGGCGTTTTGTAAAATCCGTTGCTGCTACCAAACTTTTGGACGGTAGTGTAAATAATTGCGTCTTGTATATCGATTAACCTGGTTATAGATATAAAATGCACGTAATACTTATCTAACGCAAGAAGAAATATAGGGGAGAATGAATCGTTACAAAGAAAATTTTCCACTAGTTATCCCGGGGTACTTAGTATATAAAGAACGTGTTTATTCAAAAAGTTCCATAGAATTCATAATTTCACAGTGCGCCGTAAGAGATTAAATTACACGAAGAAAAATATTGTTGCTTTCATTACTAGTTCAGTTTGCATAATGTTCAAGATCGTTTAGTTGCAGAGACAGTTTAATTATCTTTCTGCACAGTGCCGATGACTATTTATTAGAAATATGAATGTTAATTTCACAGCACCCACGTTGCTTGCATCTATTCAAGCAGTAGTTAAAGTTCAAGCAGGTCACACAAAACGTTAACTTATATGGCAAATTAAATTAATATTAAAATTTGAACGATTTGCTTTCATTTAACCAATGTTTTAAACTCCTGAAAAAGTATTAGTCAAGGTAGGATTTGAACCCACAACATCTACCTTACCGATTCACCACGACATTGAATGTGAGTTTAAGTCTCTTTTAATACCTAGATGCCATAAATGTTGACATTCTTATAAATCTTATAGGGTACCTTTTGCACGAACGTGTACCGCAGTTGCGAATCAATAAAAGCGGTTTTATTATACCGCAGTTTTCGCAAATAAAAATGAATGCGTTTGTAGAGCGGAGGCTGGTGGTTCTTTCATTTGGAAACCGTACAGGAACATCGATTTTAAATAATTCGAGAAGCGCGTTGAAGTTAGGTTTAATTAAGAATTATAGTAGAGCCTTAAGGATGAAATATGCGTCTATACTATGGTGTTCGGCGTGAAAAAGATAGTCATTGTTTAAGGAATGAGGAGTTATTACCATCTTTTCGTCAAGAAATGTTTTTTTAATCAAATTGAATTAAAGGGAGGAATTATTAATTGCTCCTTTTCAAAAAAATGATTTTTACGAGGGAATATTTATAGAATCTAATAGTTTAAGTGGTGCCCTCGTCTTTCAACTGGTATATTCGTAAAATTTCACATTTCGAACGCACGAGTAAATAGTTGCAGTAGTCGTTTAAAAATGGAATATTTGCTTAAACATTTTTAAGCCAGAATATTTTACGAATTCAAATATCTTTTCACGCTGAAACAAGGCAAAATAATAAACCTGCCGAATGTATTTAATGGGTATTTCTTACAGTGTTCATAAATAGTATTTATAACACATAGAATTAAATTATTCATTTCATTTTCTCGCCTTAATGATTTGCAATAATAGAATGCACCGCCAGTTTGGAACAGATCCAAATATCTGTGTATATATAGAGGAAAGTGTATATGTATATACATATGTATATAAATTATTCGATACATTGAAATCAAAATAATTTTTGATTTTTTTGAGGCGTACACGATTTTGTAATTTTTCTTACACTCTGCGAACTTTACAGCATTCACGTTGTCTAGTTTCAAAAGTGAATAAACATCGAACCATACTAAGATTTTCCCTTCTGTTAGTTTAATACTCTTAACTTCATAGGACTTTTCTACACTTTGTGGGGCAAATTCTTGTATTCATTCAGTTCTTAATAATATCTTTAGTGCTTCTTATCATAAAATGTGTTGCACTTTCTTAATTCTCTGTATGATTTTGACGTTAGCATTGTGTTGACGCGATTATAATAAACCTGTTTGTCTAAAATAACTATTTTGTTTCCTTTACCAGCTTTTAGATGAAAATAATGTAGATTTGATTATTTCTATATTCCTCCTATTTTTGGCGTATTCCGTTTAAGGAATCAAGTGTTTATAATTAAAAGTTAATTTAAATATGTAGGAAAATGAAAAAGGGATTAATAGTATCCCAAAATTTATTTAAATTATGGGTACCGTTTTCGTGCACCTACTTTGCACATCTTCAGGCCAAGATCCTTCAGAAAGGAACTATAGAATCAAACAGATGTATACAATATCTATAACTAGTATTATGGCAGCAACATTGAGTTAAAAAATAATTTAAAAGTGTGAAGTGGAGTAAACAAGACTGAAACAGTTAAATATGTCCAATGGACAAGTCAATAAGAACTAAATAATTGATTAGTTGTGGTGTTTTTCTGGAGCGTCTTGGTCTGAGAATGCTCAAAGTAGACGCACGAATCCAGTAGCCGTAGTGTACGAGGGAGACCTGAAATGTTTCCGGAATTGACAAGAGATGGCGCATGAAGGTTGAAGTGGATTCATTGGTCGCCAAGGGCAACTTCTTTTATGGTAACTGTCAAAATTTCAAGCGTCTACTGTCAATAGTTGTTGTGTAAGAGTGTGTTTTGTGTAAGAAGTTAGGCGGTTTCGCAAAAATGGATAAAATCGAATTTCGTACAGTGACAAAACACTTCTGGATGGCTGGGAAAACGGCCACGGAAATTCGAAATATTTTGCTAGAGGTACATAGCGGATATACTCCATCATTTTCGACCGTTCTGGGTGAGCGACTTCAAACGTGGCCGCACAACCACATGTGACGAGCCACGCAGTGGACGGCCAAAAAGACATACAGATCCATGATGTCGTGTTAGTCGATCGCCAATTGAAGCTGAAAGAGATTGCAAAGAGAGCAGGCATCTCAGAAGAACGCGTTGGCCATATCCTACACGAAATGTTGGGTATCAAAAAGATTTCGACGTGATGGGTACCGCGTTTGCTCACACCGGAGCGAAAACGAAATTGGGTGACCGTTTCGGAGGAGTGTCTGGCCAGGATCCAACGCAATCCAACGGATTTCTTCATGCGTTTCGTAACCGTGGGTGAGACTTCACCACTACATATCGGAGACTTAGGAACAGTCAAAGCAGTGGACTTTTCCGGGCAAATGGTTCCGAAGAAAGCAAAGACCGTTCCATCGGCCGGAACGGTAATGACGACCACTTTTTGGGATTCCCAGGGTGTGATCCTCATCGACTATCTGCAGAAGGGAAGGACGATCACGGGGCAATACTACAGGAATTTAATGGCCTGATTCAATGCAATATTGTGGCTTCGTTTGCAGCGGAAAAGAGCGCTTTTCCACCACGACAATGCACCGGCCCATTCATCCCGCATCGTCGTGTCCAAATTGAATAAATTGCCCTACGAATCGGTCTCTCATCATCCATATTCGAAAATACGAGCAAAATTCAGCAAAGCATTTATCGGAGTGTCTTCATTCTGAGAGAGTTAATATTAGTGTAAAAACTAGTAAATCAGAGCAATTATTATCATAAAATTTTTAGTTGAATTTCTTTATCAAGTAAAAAAAATTACAGAGTGTTCAATAGAAACTAATTAATGTAGGAAAATCTTCCGATATTACATTAGGAACTCTAAGAAACTCTTAACCGAACAAGATATTCGTTCCACCAGCTACCCATCGTTTACCAGAATTAAGTGTTTCCTATAAATTGTTGAAAAATTAACAATATTTTTATTAATCTCAATAATAAAAAGGTAAAGTAAAGTTTTCCACCGACCCAACACTGCCGTTTATTTCGAAAACACCTTAAAAGAACCTCTTAGTCAATCCTAAAGATAAGTCAGACATGAAGTAGAATTTACCAAATTGCTTATAATGGTTTTGATAAACCTTGTGTTGGATATACAAAAACGATTATCAAAATGCGGATTAAAAATATATCAGACATTATAGTTTCGATAAACTGGAACTGTCTAGCGTGGCAGAACAAATGATAGAATTCGTATGTAATATTGAATTAAAAAACTTAAGCTACTTAAAAATGTAAATTCTTCTGGAGAATTAAATCCGCACGAAACGATATTCGTAAAAAAGAACAAAAGCTTGCTCGACAGAGAACTACTCTCAATTGTAAACTCGAGTTTGATAGATTTATTACTTACAATACACATGCCCTACAGATGTATTATGGATTAATTTAGTATATTTGTAACGTTCAAATAGTTTATGTTGTGTCTACGACGTTTCAATAAATTTACTATTGCTGTCTGCTCTTGTTATTTACCGTAACTATAAGAAAAATTAACAAATTTGTTAGGTAACTTCACTTTGCTAGAAGTAAAAAAACTCTGGTGTAGTTTTTGATGTAATTAAATCATTTCAAGTTAGTTTCCATTGGTTTTTAAGTGACAATTCAAAACTTTCTTGGTATTGTGTGATGTGAATGGGTACACACCGGTCTAGTAAACAGGTGCTGTAGATTCAAATCTTAACGGGAACTGTCAATTTTTACTCACAAACCAATTTAAATCAAAAATTACGTTATCAATACGAAGGAAATTAAATTATTATTTAAGAACCAACGGAAACTAACTTAAGATAATTTTATATTAAAATGTTATGTCTCCTTGGGTACCAGGGATATATCTGCAGCCACTATTACATCTAGGTATTTAAAGTGGTCGTTTGATATTTAGCGATACAAATGGCGATTTAAATAGCGATCTGTTAGACGTAGGTCTAACAAACAGGAGCTATAGGTTCAAATCCTACCGAACATCGTGAATTTTTATTCACTAACTAATTTAAATTAAATAATTAATATTGGCAATACCAAGGAAATTAAACTATCAAGGATGTAATTATACAGTTGCGGTGTTAAAAACTATTTTTATACCTACTAAAATTTCTTTCACCTTGTAATTAATCAATGAAATTCGCGGGATGAAAATATTAATCACTGATATTTAATGTAATTTCAAATAGATATTCTTTTCAGTGCACATGTGTACTGTACGGTTTAGGATATATTTAGCACTTTTGTGCAGGCGATTATATTTTAAATCTACACGTAGAGAGTAAGCACCTTTTCTATAAGCCACAATCTGCTGATTCTTACCCCTGTGGATTAATCTCCAAAAACCAGTCGGATATTGTTCGACGAATTGGCGTTGACAGGAACGAATACGTCTGGTTCGACCCTAAGGGACCTTTTAGAGTCGAGAGTATCTCCGCCTTTCAACAAGGAGAATTGCTGTTGTTAGGGGACCATAGAAATTGCCGTTGAAGTAGTAAGAGAAGTGTCGACAAGATTGAGCTTTTGCTGGTTAGTGGCCTATAGAGTTGGGAACTCTTTCCCCTTCTTCCTATCGATCATCATCAATTCGGAAAGATTCAAAAGGTGAATAGAGGGCTAATCTAACATGTAATGTATATAGCAGCAATTCTCAACCTTCTTAGCTCCACGGCCCTCCAAATAGTAGATATAAATAAATTAATTAATAATTAAATAAAATTAATATTTCGTGACCCTCCTCTTACAATTTTACCAGGTGTGTGCATAAGTTTTTTCCGGTTTTTCCTTAAAAAGAAACACGTAATTTTCAAGGCAAATTAATCTTTCTTATTCAAAATATTGGCCATCGGCTTCTACACATTTCACCCATACTTCAGGTAATTTATAAATTCCATGCTTTTGCGGCAAACCATTCGTCGAGCCATTTTCCAACTTCCTCGAAATTGATGAAGGTTATAGTCAGATGACGCCGGATCTGAGGAGCACGGTGGGTGCGGAAGGATGTCCCATCTAAGTGATTTCAAGGTGTCTTTCACTGGTTTTGCTGTGTGAGACGGCGTATTCTCGTGTAACAAAATCACTTTGACATGTCTTCAGCCCCATTTCGGCCGTCTTCCGCTTAATGCGTGATTTAAATTAATCATTTATTGGCGATAGCGTTGTGTATTAACGGTTTGGCAGGGCTTCAAG
Source organism: Trypoxylus dichotomus (assembly GCA_023509865.1). Taxonomy (NCBI): domain Eukaryota; kingdom Metazoa; phylum Arthropoda; class Insecta; order Coleoptera; family Scarabaeidae; genus Trypoxylus; species Trypoxylus dichotomus. The sequence goes on from CM042081.1 coordinate 31,464,032, forward strand.
AGTTCCTAGTACACAATACCGCTCTGGTCCCACCGGGTTTTGTCGTGTATTCACTGTTTTACTTGATGTTTCGTTGATTGTGCTGTCAGTATCTTCAGAAGGTTTCTAAAGACTGTCTTTAAAGCTGACAGCATGATCAGCGAAACATTTCTACTATCGACTACGGTCGTGAAAGCCTACACTCAACTATTAAGTTCCAACTTGTTGTGTATGTCTTGTTTGTAATTTGGTCTCCTATAATACTCGTTGTGAGAGCACATTTGAACATAATATTGATGCGTTTGAACAAGTCGTGCTCTCACCAGTACAAAAGAGGTGCTTGCAATTGCACAACTTCAATTAAGTTTTGAATGCGCAATGTCTTTCTGGTGCTTTTATTTTCGTGTGCGGTCAACCGTGACACTGAATTCTTTTTTCTTAATTTCTTATACGAAATGGATAAATTCGTGAATAAATGAACTGAGCCATCTACATCTAGTGAATAGCTTGATAACAAGAGAAGGGTATACAATGACAGTTACTTAAATTGTAGTTTCCTCCCCTTAGATACGATGCCACAGAGTATTGTTTGCTACCATGTTCTCTTCATCAAAATTAGTTCGACACTTTGTAGCTAAAGATTCAACTAATAAAAACAAACCTTTGGAAATTTCCGCAAGAAAATTATATACTTTGACAACTGAACAAACCTTTATTTTTTCCACTCTATTAAGAGTAGCTAAGATATCAAAACCTCATACACCCGATACTTCATATTGCCTGCTGCAATTGATACGGTGAGTGTTTTAATAGGGGTGGAAGAAGCAAAGAAATTGAAAAAGATTTCGCTTTCTAACGACACAATATCAAGGCGAATCGATGACATGGCTGTCGATGTTCGCGATCTGATAATTTAGCAAGTGAGTTCAAGTGAATTTTATTAGTATTCAATTTGTTGAATCAACAGATGTAGCAAATGTTGTTTAGTTCTTATGTGTTGTGAGGTACGGACGTGATAGGGACACATCAATCAAAGAAAATGTGTTGTTTTGCAAAACAGTACTGGGTCATGCAACCGGACAATGTTGTTTGATGTTTTTTATGAAGCTATTAGAAACTATCTAACATAGATTGGACAAAATGTATTGCAGTATGTAGTGATCGAACAAAGGCAATAACATGAAAGAACACTGGATTAATGAAAATAATAAAAGATCGTGCTAAACCAAGGGCGGAAAGGACGCACTGCTTCCTTCACAGAAATGCTTTTGTCACAAAGAATATGCCGGAAAATCTCAATTATATTCTTTGTAATGCTGTAGGGATGGTTGATTTTATTAAAAGTCGACCGTTATAGAACAAGCTATTTGCTAAACTATGTGAGGAAATGAGGGAAAATAAAGAAATCTCTTCTTTTCCATATAAAAATTAGGTGGAAATTAAAAATCTGTTCTTTTCCATACAGAAGCTAGGTGGTTATCACGAGGGAAAGTGATAACCCGAGTATTGGAATTGCGAGATGAATTAATAATATTTTTTCAGGATGAAGAAACGCCGTTCTTATTCTTTTTACAGAATAGTGAGCGTATTGTAATGACATGAAATATTGTCTATTAATTATCAATGAATTTCTCTAAATTTTACTGGTTTACCTATTCCAGATATTTTCTCGTCACTGTTTGGTGCACGCCGTTATTTTTTTTTATTATGGTTGATGTTAGAAGTTGGAGGCAAAGTACCGTTAGTACATCCTCTATGAATTTTTAGCACAGATATTCAATCTGTACAAGTTTCTTTCTAAAGTTTTACAGGTATCTCCTTTGGGTATTCTTTATTAACTTATTATTTATAAAAAAAAAGAGTACCTTCTACAACATTTGCAGAGTAGACGTAAACTTTACTATCGTTTATTATAAATATCGTGTTCATGCTTTCATTAAGAAGCTTGATATCTGGGTTATTCATCTTCGAAGCAAACATTTGGATATGTTCCTACTCACTTCGGATTATATTGAGAAAAATTTGAATGAACTAGACACTGAAAACTAAAAACAATTGATGTAGTATTTCTCTGAAGACAAAAACCATTTCTCGAAGAGATGGGTACTGAATCCGTTTAAAGAAAACGTTAAAGTTATGAGTTGAAACTCACATGACCAGTTCATCGAAATGTTTTCCGACAAAACGCTACGACTGCAGTTTACATCTGAAAATTTAAGTACGTTTTGGCCTGCTTGCCGATATGAATATAGCAATTTAGTCACAGAGGCGTTGGAAATATTAATTCCCTTCGTCACGTCTTATTTCTGTGAAAAGAGTTTTGCGTTTATGGTTGCGGTACGAACTAAATGTAGGAATCGTCTTTTATCACTCGATAACAATTCGCTTTCGTGTGTTTCTAACGTAGATGCACGTATGGAGAAAATTTTAAATGAAAAACAAATGCAACTATCACATCAAATTTTTCCTTTCTTTAAGTGTGTACTTATTGTAAATAAAATGCTTATAGTACATAATTTTTGTCATAAAATGATGACCCCCTGGTTGAGAAACGATGGTATATAGTATAAGTGAGGATTATTATTATTGTTATTCGAATAAGAAGCAAAAGACATCTCTAGTAGCCGTAGCTAGGCAGCATAATTATGTTAGGCACCTTTCGATGTGTTTTTAATATATCATGGTAAGCCTGAGAGATAATTCATATGTGCAGTTACTTTATGCATTGTTGGTGCGCGCCCTCTCTGGCTTAGCACACCATGAGGTTCTCGGGAGAAGGGTTGGGATATCCGCTTGTTTCGCTGTATTTGAACGATAGGTGAGGATGTTATTCTTATAACACTAGATAGCGCTAAGAATGCTCACTTAGACTGGTAGTTTGGATATGGCGATATTAGCAGAGAGGGAATTGCAATGTGTTAGGTACAGAGATAGTATATATAGGAGATAGGAATCTATTCGATATTATTTTGTGGTTGCTTAGCGCCACCTACCGCTTGTCTAAAAAGTATTTCAAACCGCCAAATCTAAATCCCGATTTCAAATCATGTATATGTAATATATTCTGCAAGTTCTATTGTAACAAATATTCTTCTTGCTATCTGCTCCATATGTTGCGAATATGGCAACATAGCAAGAAGAATATCTGTTACACAATAAAACATGTATGCCGAAATAAGTATGTATATTACCAAAATAGAACTGCTTCCATAATATTCTTGGAAAGCAACGTATTCCTATCTCAACAAACCAGAATTGTAAAATAAATAACAACAAATTTTCGAAATTCATTGTATTTCAATGGTAATAAATAATTAAAATATTCACAATGAAAACAGGTATAATCCTTCTATACCTGGCACTTATATACGAAAATTAAATAGAAGTAAACTATGTACGAAAAGTGGTATAAAAACGTTCACGAAATGTAATAATTTTTTTTAATGTGTGTTTATGTACAAAAACGTAAAACATTCAACAAAATTAAGCGTTAAAACTGCGACTAAATCACAAAAACGAAACGAATAACTGATAACCATGTGTAACAATAGAAACATAACCTCACGTAACTTCTAATATTTAAGAATGCGCATGCGTATTTGTCTGTATAATTCGATTCTTGCGCTCTCTACCAAATATCTATGAACGAATGAAAAAAGAAAAAGATCAAGGTCACAAATATAAGATCGCTGCCCGTGGTTGGGCACAAAGGATATACTCAAGAGAAGAAGCGACATGCAATAGAAAGAGATCGCAACTGCATTTTACGCCAACTGTAAACGTATGGACACACTACTAATGTAAAATGGCGGCATAATATGAAATATAGTTCTACTGATAATATTGCATTTATTTTTATTTGTACACGGTGAATTATATCACATTAAATTACCGACTTTCCTACTGTGGTAACTTCATGTTATATAATTAACCATGTATACAATAAAAATTATGTGTTAGAATAAAATACAAAAAGGATGTACAATAAAAAACGTCTTACAATTACGATTTTATTACATAATATACAATACATATTTATTCACTTACATATGCATATTATTTTATTTATTGTGCTGTTATGGCAGTAATCTTTTTTATAAAATTTTCTATTAATGACACTGCACATACGACACATGATGTGCAAAACAGATTTTTTTATTATGTGCACATAATCGTGCAGGTCACGAAAAGGCTGCGCTTCTAGTAAATTCTCCAGTTTAGAAATAATGTCTACCTTATTAATATAATAGGAAAAATTTAAATAGACGGTCTCTTTCATTTTATCTACCTCATTTATGAGTTTCTCTGATGGATAAAATAGACCACCAGTCTCGTAGTGTTATCAACGTGTGTCTAGCTGTGCATATTGTGCACTGCACATTTTTTGTAAGAGCTTACACTCTTTCCTGTTCGTTTCTATAAGAAAACAACGATTTTTTTAGCGATTTCATTGTACAGGGTGGCGCAGGGGAACGGGAAATTTTGAACGTTACAGTTGCCAGCACTGTAGAGCCGGCAGTTGTTCGTAACGTCGCACAATTGTTGTGAACGCATTGCCATTTAGTAATCATGGATGGTTGGAGTGGTGCGGAACGTGCAGTAGCTGTGAGAGCGTTTTATAAAAATGGCGATAGTGCGACTGCCGCGCAGAGAATATTTCGACAGCATTACCAGCTTGGACGTCATGAACGTGTCCCATCTGCGCTTACGTTTACAATATGGGTGCGTAATTTTGAAAAAACAGGATCTGTTTTGAAAAAGAAAGCTCCAGGTGGCATTCGAACGGGACGTACCCCAGGGAACATTGAGGCTGAGTTGCAATCGAGAGTAGTCCTCGCCGCTACGAAGAATACTGCATGAATTATATTTCCATCCCTATAAGTTGCAGATTGTGCAACAATTACATGAACGAGACCCAGCGTCACGTATGGAGTTTAGTAGGGAGATATTGGCTAAAATTAACGAGGATGCGAATTTCGTTGGTAACATATGGATATCAGACGAAGCCAATTTCCACCGGAACGGTTTCGTAAAGAAACAGAATTTTCGTTATTGGGCCCAGGACAATCTTTGTGAGTTACACCAGCGACCACTACATAGCGACAAGGTCACAATGTGGTGTACTGTATCATGTCATGGTGTTATCGGCCCTTATTATTTTGCACGTGATAATGGTAGTGCAGCTATAGTAACATCCGCTCGATATGTTGAAATGCTTCAAACATTCTTTACACCGAGACTATACGAGCTTAATCTTAACATGGAAAACATGTGGTTTCAGCAGGACGGAGCCACGTCACACACTGCCCGACATTTGATGGCAGCAGTTCGTCAATTGTTTGGACGACGCATTATTTCACGTAACGGTGACATTGAATGGCCTGCGAGAACCCCTGATCTTAGTGTGTGCGACTTCTTCCTGTGGGGGTATCTTAAAGGCAAGGTGTACCGTACACGACCTGCAACAATCCATGAACTGAAGGAGAACATTCAACTAGAAATCACTGCCATTCCCCAAGATTTGCTACACCGCGCATTCCAGAGTTTTCATAACAGGCTGTTAGAGTGTGAACACCGAATGGGATGACATTTTTCCGATGTCATCTTTAAAACGTAAAGAGACACTTTTTGACATTTTGATTGTAAATACATAAATGGCATGCTGCATACATGCACTTTCGTTAATAAATTACTAGTTTTATGAATTTATTCGTGGAAATGACGTTATTTCAATATTTCCCGTTACCCTGCGCCACGCTGTATGAACAAAAGTTTTTGCTATTGCATTACGTGAAAATTGTGCACTTACCGTAATTACTTTTTTAAGTTGATAGATAATATGTAATAGATTATAAGTTTGGAACACATTCCGCAAACCTTAATTAATCCAACAATAATGCGAACTATATTATTTATATTATCTATGAATGAATCACAGCCACACAGAAAAACATAAACAAGAAATGTTGTTTACCATGAAACCCTGTTTTACCGTCTTCGCAATTTTTGTTAAAATTGACTAGTCAGCGCCACCTAATAACATATGAACCATCTATTAATATCATTCACCAATACCCATAAGCTTAACGCGGGGCTGGTTGGTTAGAGAAATTGCTCGAAACCGTCCTGAGGACGCCGAGTAGGCAGAAACATGTCCATGTGTCAGCGTCTTTCTCTCCTCACATTGTCTTTCTCGAGAATGATCTCATCAATTACATAAATGAATGTATTTAGCAGCATTATTATGTTAGGTATTGCTTTGTAAGCTTTTTTCCTTCAGGATTAGAAAATTTCAATTCGAAACGATGTTCCTTCATAATCCCCGATAACATTGGGTATCCCTTTAACTTTTTTTTATTCCATTGTGCTTGATTAAATTCAATAAAAATATTTATTACACAGAAGAAGACTGAAAAAGAAAAAAAGTAATTCTTTTCGCGTCCACGAATTATTGGTTTTACTTTGATTGAAACGGTTTAAACTTCGATTCAGATTCCACAATCGTATTTTGTTGTATTCACGTAAGCGGCAGCTTAAATACAAGGTTTTTCAGATCGATGGTAATCCAGTTTCGCCCATGTTTGCGTAGTCTACCGTTGATAAATCAAACCGAACTTCGTGTTTTCGAATTTCGATTAAATTACAGATGAAATTATTCGAATCGAATCACTTCGTATAATACGCTGTAAATATTTTCGAGAAGTTTTAATTAATCTCGCTCTGCGTGGGTGTTTATTACAAGTTTCAAAGTTGTCGTGATGAAATATACGCCTACGAGGGCGATCTGAAACGTTTTCGGAATCAGCAAGAGATGGCGTACAAAGGTTGAAGTGGATTCATTGGTTAGGAAGGGCAACCCTTTTTATGGCAACTGTCAAAATATTATACGTCTACTGTTGTTTAAGAGCGTGTTTTGTGTGGCAAATCAGGCGTAGCTTCGTAAAAATGGATACATTCGAATTTCGTGCAGTGATAAAACACTTCTGGATAGCTGAGAAAACGGGCACAGAAATTCGAAATATTTGCCAGAGGTTTATGGCGGACGTATTCAATCATTTTCGACCATCAGCTTCTGGGTGAGCGAGTTCAAACATGAACGTACAAGCAAAAGTAACCAACTACGCAGTGGACGGCCAAAAACCGCTACCAACGATGAAATGGTTGACAAGATTCATGATGTCGTGTTAGCCGATCGCCGATTGAAGCTGAAAGAGATAGCAGAGACAACAGGCATCTCAGAAGGACGATTTGGCCATATCCTACACGAAATTTTGGATATAAAAAAGCTTTCCACGCGATGGGTATCGCGTTTGCTCACACCGGTGCAAAAACGAAATCGGGTGACAGTTTCGGAGAAGTGTCTGGTCAGGATCCAACGCAATTCAAGGGAATTCTTCATACGTTTCGTAACTGTGGATGAGGTTTTGATCCACCACTACATAATGGAGACCAAGGAACCCGTTCCATCGACCGGAAAGATCTTGGCGACCACAGTTTGGGATTCCTAAGGTCTGATTCTCATAGACTGTCTGCAGAAGGGAAGTACGATCATGGGACAATACTACGGCGATTTATTGACCCGATTCGATGCAGTATTGAAGGAGAAACGGTCTTGTTTGCAGTGGAAACATGTGCTCTTCCACCACGACAATGCACCATGCACCTGCAATTGAATGAGTTGCGCTACAAATTGATCTTTCATCCTCTATATTCGCCGGATCTAGGCTCCAACGACTTTTTGCTATTCTCACACCTGAAAAACTCACTGGGTGGAAAGAGATTTGCCTCAAATGCAAGTCATCGCCGCTAGAAATGGGTATTTCGCAGACCACTAAATATCTTACTTTTCCGAGGGCTTGAAGAGACTGGACCTCTATTTGAAAAAGTGTATTGATCTACATCGAAAACTAAAAATAAAAAACTACACCAATAATGTGCTTTCCTGGTCGATTTCAGAAACATTTGAGGTCGCCCTCGTGTATACATCGTGTAGTGGCGTGATAATATTCGAAAATTGGAAGGGTAGTTGTTAAGTTACATTTTTTTGGATTTATTTCATTGTTTATTGATTGACTTTTTGCTGCTTACCCCATAGATTTTTTTAACCTTGAAAAAAATTATCAATTACGAAGTTCCTTCAATTTTCGGCTTTTTGGTTTGCAATAGAAATAGATTTCACAGAATGAGAGAGTTTTTACATAAAATGCCAATAACATTGATAATTGAAATTTCCTTGTTCGTCCAACGTTAAATTTAATTAATCAGTACGTGAAATTTTTAATTAATTAAAAATTTCACGGTCCCGGTAGGATTTGAAGCTACAGCTCCCGTTCGCTTTACCGGCATGTACGGACTACGGAACCATCTGAACAAATCGCTATTTAAATCGCCATTTATGGTGTAAAATTTCAATTGGTAAATTTTCATACCTGGATGTAAGTGGCTGTAGATATACCCCTGATATCTAGGCAGACACGAAATTTAATATCAATTAAATCATTTAGAGTAATCTTCCGTTGGTTTTTTTAATGATAATACCAATGATTTAACAATGATAAACCGACAGAAAATTATTCTAAGTGCCAATTATATTACTTGCACTTATAAATGAAAGTCAAACACAAGGCGGGATTATATTTTTTGGAAAAAATTACGTTAAGATATCAACAGTTCTTTATAAATCTAAGACCGCCTTTCGTCTTTATGACAATGTTTTTGCCTTAGCCTGCGAAATGCAATCACGCCATAGCTTTTAACCCCCTTCCTTAGTTCTAACGATTTTTTCGCCAAACAAGCGATGTTTCTGCTTTCTACCCATTATGAAGAAATATATAATATATGCAGTAGCTTCTGCTGTCACGCAAGTAAGAAAGAGAGAGAGAGAAAAAGAAGAAAGTTTACTAGCCTCGTATTTTTCCACTTTTGCGGTCGTCGCTATATATGCATAAACACCAGGCAACCCATCCTACTTTTAAGGATACCCTATGACTACACAAGCTGGCAGGTAAGTACACCGCCTTGACCTGAATTTAAACCGAAATTCCTAAATGTAAACCGGTCTCTGCCTTTCACGTAATTCCCCTCTCTCATTTGAAGAGGGAAAATGTATTTCCCCGGGCGTTAATATTAGGTGGAGATCGTCAGGTGGAAAGAGCAGATTGCTTGAGGTTCGTAATCCTAAAGTTTTAAGAGATTCCTGTATTATCGACTAATTTATCGCTAAGGCGATGTTATGGAAATAGTGGAATGGAATTGGTTTTATTTGAGGAAATTGTATCCTTCAAAAAGTTTTTCTTTTTGGGAAGAGGAAGAGGAAGTTTATGTTTAATTAACACTTGGTGTGGTATTACATAATCCAACTAAATTCGAATCTTAAACGAACTATTTGGTTGGAAATAAACGGTGATTACTTCATGCAATAGTAGCACCAACTGCAATAAATAAAAGACGTTGAATAGTTTTTATACTTCATTCACGTTAAGAATGCAGTAGATAGCGCTACGATCAGTGGCTGCATTATATATTATAAGTGTTATACAAAGTTCAATAATTTATTGGCTCTTCTATTAGGCAAACTCAGAATTTGGCGTATATGTTGATGAACCTGCATCTGTAGTTGTAATAAATTTTTCAAACATATCTTCAACTATGTTATCAAGTTGATACATTTTATTTTCTTTTTCAATAGTGTGTTTGACACAGTTTGCGCAAGCTTCAGGTGTTACATCTAGCCCTTCCATTAATAATGCTTTCACCTCTGATATTTTAAAAGTTCTATTATTGGAAGAGAGGTGCTGCTTTACTTATGCCCATACAAGTGCAATAGGGCTTAAATCACAATGGAGCAAACGCAGAACTGTACAACCACTTTCCGATATCATCTGGTCAATAACATATGTTATAGGATTATCAGTCACACATTTCTTGGTTTCGCACCCATTCAGTGAATACTGTGTTGTTCATATATTCATGAAAGTCTTTACCCTTCTTCGATTCAAAGTACAGTAGACCATTCTCAACGAAACCATGTTCATTTCCAATACGTAAAATGACCAACCGTTTTCTTTTTCCTGCAGGTTGTTTTAATCCCGTTGTTACTTCATCAGGAAACGCTTGCATTAATCCACGTTTCGTCCAAATAGTAAATCTTTTTCCCTTCTGCACGAGTGGCTAGTTAAATACCGATGTCCCCACAGAACAATGTCCTGTTGTTCCATTAGCACACTGTTTCGATTCCTTTTTACCCATTTAAATCTTAACCTTTTTAAATTATCCATAGCGTTGTGTGTTTTAACTAGGACAGATTGTCATCTGCGCTAATAACGTGCAAAGGATTAGCAAGTTGATTTAAATGCAAGGTCAAAATATATTGTATTTACGTTTAATAACTTTGTATATGTAAGCAACTCACTTCTTAAAAGGAATGAATGGATAAGTGATTGTATATTGTTTCACGAAGGCGTTTCTTAGGGGGAGAGCTAGCAATTTCTGTTGTATTAATGACAATGTCCTACACTATTCTTTCACTTAGCCCATATTGTGTTGCAGTCAACTTAACAGACGCTGACTTGCAATTCTCCTGTTTCATTTGCAGATATAAATTGCAAGCTATTAGCCTCTGCCTACTACCAATATGCTTCTTTTGAGGATGTTTCGATTGTCCTGCAAGTGGACGTACTACCACTTCCTCGGTCATACCGAACCGAAGTTATAATCTCGTTATAGTAAAGTAAACATTATTTCGATTGTATAGTTGACTGTATAGTAAAGAAAAGAATTATTTTTGCCACAACTTGTTTTTAAAGATAAAAAATATAATGAGAAACTGCAGGAAATAACGACACCAAAATGATAAGTAAATTTGACAACTGACATCAACTGACAGAAATTTCATCTGAAGAAATTGCATCCGTTTCTCCTGTGTGAATATGCCTCGCCGATTAGCCAATGGTAAGCCTGTATTTTAAGGGCTATCTATTCTAACGCTGCATTCTTAACGTGAATGGAGTATAGTTACGCGTTGAAGTTTTTTATCTTTCCATAAACTAAATTAAAGAATCCGCTTAGTCACCGTTGTTAAAGAAAGTACTCGGAGCATTTAGTGAGTTTACTTTATAAATAAAATAAGGTTTCATTAGAAATAAAAGAAACAATATTACTGATTCAGGAACTTACTTGTCGCAAGTTACTAAAACGAGAACATCTAAAAGATATTATAGAAACATAAAATTTATTTCGACCTCGTTTATAATAATAAAAAAGATAAACATTTCTTAAGTAAAATACAACTTTTTGTACTGCTTAATTCTTTAGATTGTAGGCACATGTAAATATTCGTTTACTTAAACAATAATAAAATCAATAATATCCACATCGTCGTCCATAGCAAGGTCTAACTAGTGGTAATGGCCTGATGACTGTTCCATAGCATCCCGGACCAACACATGGTACCAAAACAATTGGGGGTCGTGGCCTGTAAATGTGATGTAGTTAGAAAATCTTGCATAATAACTAAGATTTCATGAACAGAAATTTTAAATGTAATGATTATATCTGGGCAGAACTTGGAACATATTTTGAAATATTTATTTGCTTCAGGCTTAACACATGGGCTGAAAAGTCCTGGGCCTAATACATAGATGACGCTAGTTTTATTGCAGTTTTTCTCTCAGTTAGTACTAACCTTCAAAAGACAGCTGTTAAAATTTCATGATATTCTATTAATTAGTTTTTGAGTTATTGTGCTAAGAGTCACGCTACTTTTGTTATTTTCAAAACAATGGATCAAAAACAATTTCGTGTTTTAATTTTAGACTGCTTCTTGATGCGAAAAAATACCGTTCAAACGAAGCAATGGCTTGAAAAGTGTTATGGGGATTCCGCTCCATCAGAAACAACAATAAAACGTTGGTTTGCTGACTTCAAACGTGGTCGTAGAGACACCGATGATGCAGAACGCAGTGGACGTCCAAATGAGGCGGTAACACCAGAAAACATTAAAAAAATCCACAAAATCGTTTTGAATGATCGAAAAGTGAAGTTGTGTGAGTTAGCTGACATCGTAAAGATATCAAAAGAACGTATTGGCTTTATATTGCATGAGCATTTTACTATGAGAAAGCTCTGTTCAAAGTGGGTGCCGCGTTTGCTCACTGTTGACCAAAAACAAGAACGTGTTGATGATTCTGAGCAGTGTTTGGCCATGTTTAAACGTAACAAACCGGAATTTTTGCGTCGATATGTGACAATGGATGAAACATGGATCCATCACTTCACTCCGGAATCAAAACGATCGTCATCTGAGTGGACAGCAACTGGTGAACCTCGTCCAAAGCGCCCGAAAGCACAACAATCGGCTGGAAAGGTTATGGCTTCGGTATTTTGGGATGTGCGTGGTGGATCGAGTATCTTGAGAATCAACAGTGAATATTATATAGCGTTATTGGAGCGCTTGAAGGCCGAAATTGCAAAGAAACGGCCGCATATGGCAAAGAAAACAATGTTGTTTCATCAAGACAACGCACCGTGTCACAAGTCAATGAAAACAATGGCAAAACTACATGAATTGAACTTCGAATTGCTCCCACATCCACCGTATTCGCCAGATTTGGCTCTCAGCGACTACTGGCTGTTCGCAGACCTCAAAAAAATGCTCGCCGGTAAGAAATTTCGCACGAATGAAGAGGTTATCGCCGAAACTGAGGCCTATTTTGAGGCAAAAGATACATCGTTCTACAAAAGTGATATTGAAATGTTAGAGCGGCGCTGGAATGATTGCGTTGCTCTTGATGGAGATTACGTTGATGAATAAAGCTAATTTTGACCCAAAAAAAACGTGTTTTCTTTGTTAGGCCCGGGACTTTTCAGCCCATGTGTTATAATGCAAACAAAACGATTACAGCAGAGTATGGAGTTTTATTTGATTATTGTACTTACTATAAAATTGTTGCGTTTGATAAAGAGAGGGAATAATTTACTTAAAATATTATTACTTACTCTGGGTTCGCTTCAGCTTCGGCTACAGGATCAGGAATCGGATTTGCACTTAAAAAATCGATCATTAAAGCGAACACAATGAAACAACTTAAGATAGTTGTGCTTCTACCCATTTTATTTCTGATTAAACCCAACACCTACAATATTCCTGTTTCAAAGACCTTTTATTCGATACTAATACCTGAGAGATCTACTGCTTGTTTTTATAACATCCAGGAAGATAATTGGAAGGTTTTAGAGTTAGCCGTGAAGTGCTAAGTGGGGCTTTTTACTTGTAAGTTAATCATACACGGGTATGCGGACTATTTGCTCATTTATATATATACATCACGGCTCATAACAGAAGGCACTCTTTAAATTTTAACAAAATATTTTAAAAAGAATTACTTTTATATATTCTGCATAATTTATTAATTAATGAACTAAGTTGATAAAAAATGAAACTCGAATATTACTGTTCAAAATCGTGAAATAATTAGGTCTAATACAAACCATAATAAGTATAGATATTTTAAGTAATATACGAGTACAAATTTTATGAAACTATTAATGAAACCCGAATTTTAAGAATTGAGTTCCTGTAGAGATGTATTTACCCTATAAAGTATGCAGTAGTTGAGTCTTACCTTACTGGAAGGAAGTGTTATGTCTGCTACAATGGTTATTCCTCTACGCCGTTTTCTCCAACATCAGGTGTTCCTCAAGGTTCAAATCTTGGACCACTTCTCTTCAATTTTTATATAAATGATTTACTATCTCTGTTTACGTGTCACGTCTTAGCATACGCAGATGACGTAAAGATATTTAATACTGTTGGTAGCATTTTCGATTGTAAACATTTACAAGACAATCTTCTTCGCATTAATACTTGGAGCAAGGTCAATTATCTCCCTCTGAACATCAACAAGTGTACTGTGGTTTCCTACAATAACACTCACACTACTTTATACTATAACTACCAAATTAATGATGCAGCCATACCACGCAATATCAAAACTTTGGATCTTGGTGTTTTGTTTGATAATAGACTGTCATTTACGGAACATATTTCGTCCATGTGTTCATCTGCTTCCAAAACTCTCGGTTTTGTCATGCGTTCTTGCAGGCATTTCTCAGACTTAGGTGTAATGAAACGTTTATATTATGCCTACGTTCGTTCTAAGCTTGAATACGCCTCCATTTTTTGGTATCCCCGTTATTTACACCAAGAGCTTATGATCGAACGGGTTCAAAAGAAATTTCTAAAATATCTCTCCTTTCGAATGGACAACGTGTATCCTGCAAGAGGTATCGAGTATTATAGCTTACTTGTTGAGCATGGTTTTCTATCTCTTGCTGACCGCCGCGAGCGTAACAGTGTGGAGTTTCTTTGCAGGATCCTGAAAAATACTGTCGACTCGCCAGCCCTTCTGGCGCAAATAAACTTTACCGTACCTACTCATCATACTCGCTACTTTAATACATTTCAAGTACCTAGAGCTAATACCAACATTTTGCTTAAGGCATCTCTCAGTCACATGGTGAGGAACGCAAACAAACGGGATCTAGAGCCATTTTTGTGAGTCTTTCTTTTTTTTTTTGTTTCATTATTATTGTATTATTATTGTAGGCAACACGATTTGAATTATTTTATTTTATTTTATATAAGAATTGTATTGTAATTTGTCCTGTAATTGGCCCCTGGGCTGTTGGGCAATAAAGGATTATTATTATTATTATTATTATTATTATTATTATTATTATTATTATTATTATTATTATTATTATTATTATTATTATTATTATTATTATTATTATTATTATTATTATAAATTACATTAACAATGAGTTTAGTTTATCATTAGATTGTTATTTCTTTGTGCGAGTAAATAATTTAATTCCTGTGTAAAAATGTCTTACGGACAAACACTATCTGCAATACTAACGCTACATACATCAACAAGGATATGCTGTACGGAATATTTTCGGGCGACTTAATGTAAAAAGATCCACAGCAAATTTAATTGTTCGCAGTTTCGAACAACAGATACACTCAATATGCCACCTCGAGATTGAATTATATCGGCAAATATTTTTCGCATTCTTCTAATCAGAAACTCCAGATAATTGCCTGAGTCCATGCTACCCGAAGCGTTTGCCAAAGATCTCGTGTGCTATTAACTCTTCTTTTTCGAATTCTTCGCTGTACCTCATCCGATACTAGTTGGGGTGGTCAACACATCTGTATCAACTTGTCTTCTACCTCGAATAACGTCAAATAAGTTCTACATTAACGAGATGAATGTTTGAAATCGTTTTCTTGGAAGATAAGGGTTGCACCACGTATTTTTCCCAGTTACCACAGTATTTTGCTGTAAGATTTTCAGATAACTCTCATTCCTCTACTTTTATCAAATCATCTACAGCTGTACCATTAAAATAACCCCAAACCATCGCACTACTTCCACCACGTTTCACAGTAGGAACCACGTATTGTTCACTGACTCATTCTCCAGTCTGCTACCTCACAAATGACCGATGGTTTGAAGCAAAAGTTTGTAATTTGGATTCTTCTGTCCATAATATTTTATATCATTGCTCAATCCTTGTACTGAATGTCCCGTTCCAAATCTTTTTCTTATTTTGTTGTTTCAGCAATGGCTTTTTCACAGCTATTCTTCCCTTTAGCCCTATTACGATAAGTTTATGCTTAACAGTTGTATGAGATATTGGTATTCTTCTCGAAATATTGAGTTGTTGAGTAATCTGCTAGACGGTGAGAAATCTATTTCGTTTCGAAGATATTATAGTAAACCAATCCTTAGCGGCTGTCATTGTTCTCTTTCGTCTCAACCGTTTTCTATTGCGAAGTGAGCCAGTTTCCTACATTCTCTTAAGACTTATAAATATTCCGTTATTTGATACCTTTAGTTTTTTAGCGATTTATGCTGTTGAATACCATTCATCGCATAATGATATAATGGCTAAACGTTTTTCTATTGATATTACCTGTTGTTTTGACATTTTTAACTACAATTTTACAAGCACGATAACAAATTTTGAATTAATGCTTTATTCAAAATACTTGCCTATATTTTGGAGTAGTTTTATAATTTATTTCTCGTCTCACATTACAAACAATTCTTTCGTAGAATTTATCTAAATCTGATTACAACAGGGGTTAATATAATACCAGTTATCGTATAATGTAAGATATAAAATAGGAATTAGTTTTAAAGCGTATTATATTAGGGTATCGTTTCTGCAAACTGCGCTATAAATCTGACAAAATAAAATTGAAATGTAAGGAGTGGCGCAATAGGCATTTACCGTTTTTGAAACGCCACTGTTTTAATATGAATGAAGTTGGGGGTGTAATCAATGGCCTAAATGAATCCTTATGTAACTGACTTACATAAGGATTCATCAGGATCCTTATGTAATGCTCTTTAGTGGCCATCGAAACTTCTATTCATTTAGTTAACCCAAATGTTTTCAATAATTTAATAATGTGTGACGAGACATATTTCTACATATCGGGATCTGTAAATAGGAAATTTACGGTACTGGGCTGCTGAATAACCTCAACAAGTACATGAGCAACTCCTGCATTCCGGAAAAGTTACCGTGTAGTACGGCGTGGCTGTATTCGAATTAATAGGTTCATACTTTTTCGAAGAACTGTAACTTTTCAACGGTATTTAGAAATGCTCTAAAATTTAAAACATAACGACTTATGGTTCCAGCAAGACGGAGCAACAAGTCATACTGCGCGAATTTGCGTGGCTACTATAAGAAATATGTTTTCTGAACGACTTGCATCCTAACATAATTTAAATTGACTGCTAAGATCACCGGATTTGACCAGCTCTGCTTCTTTTGTATGGGGTTGTTTAAAGGCTGGGGTTTTCCAAAATATTCCTCGAACGCATCAAGCTTTAAACACCAACATTACTCAAGGAATTAGAGTGATAACCTACGATATGTTACGACGAGTTACGGCGAGTTTTCGGTCACTACTCCATGAGTATTTAGAAAACCGTGGTGGCTATTTAACAGATGTTATCTTCAAAAAATAATTTTTGTTGTTAAACTGTATTATATGAGTAATGAATATGGATTCTTTTGGGTCGTTTCATTTGTATGTTCGTAATAACCCTCTAAAAAACGTCAATTCACATTGTGCTACTCTACATAATAGAGAAAGTTAAAATATGAATACGGATATTTCAATGTACTCCTATGCTTTTTATACTCGTCCCGATATATATGGACGATAGTGTATATTACATATTAGTACTATTATCGAAGATTGTTCTTTTGACATTTGAGACTCTGTGCCTAATATTAGTATCATTTTATCTATTATATTTGGTAGGTGGATAAACTATGTACCAATTAATTTATATCCGCATTTCAAAAATGAAAGAATCAAACAACTGCGTGTAGTTCTTTTTAAAACGCTGTGTATGTATTATTAGTACATGTATTAGATTAATAAATTCTATTTATTAGAGTAGTTTTTATAATTAAACTTTTTTAACGGGTCATATATGCAATGAATCATTTATTTTTCTTAACATATTACTAATATTTTGGTGTAATGGTAGCACAATACGCCGGTAACTTACAGTTCGTGGGTTCGAGTCTCTCTGACACTGATATTTTTTCAGTAACTTAATTACGTTTTAATTGCAATGAATTGCAAGGAAATTATAATTTTATCATTACTAATACCAACAGTGGTTTAGTATTAATAGTAATATTGGTATTGATATTGGTTCAATTTTGTTGCTGCTCACCTCGAGTTTGAAGAACACAATTATTGTGAATGAACTGAAATACGAGGGCTGTTTTTTGCAACCTCTGATAGCTCATAAGAGCAAACCAAGCGTAAGTAACAAAATGAATTTATTACCAAAAGTTATGTACAAACATACAAATTTTCTACATAATCACCGTGAAGATTGAAGCATTTGTCATATCTATAGACGAGTCTTCCAATCCCCTGTGCGTAGATTATTGCCACCAGTGAGTTCAGATAGTTCGTGATGTAGGTTTAAAGTTCTTCTGTACTGTGGAAGGTCTGCCCTTCTAGCCACGTTTTCAGTTCTCAAAAGAGATGGAAGTAGTTCGGCGCTAGGTCGGTGCTATACGCCGGGTGATAAAAAACTTTGCATCGAAATTATTCCAGATGCCATTAGGTTACAGCACTAGTGTAAAGGTGGCCATTGTCACGAATGAGAAAATTTTCAGAAGTCAGCATGCCTTTTCTTTTGTATTGATCGGCTCTTTGCAATCGTTGTAAGGTCTGACAATAAACAACTGCTTGAAGAATCGACTCTACGAATGTAGAGATTTTTTTATCGCTAACCTTTAACACCTCTCAGTAATGAACCCGTAAGCGGTTTGTAAAGTTTATTCAAGAATTCTCACTTGACTTTAACCTAATTTTTACTATGTTAGGTATTGTAGGAAAGATACATATAAAATATTACAGAAAAATAAGATTTATTTTGATCACCTTCATAACAGTACAAAAACAATATCTGGTAAGTAAAATATGACTTCTTGAGCAATAAAATCCATTAAATTAGGCATATGTATTTTTTATTGAAATAATAATAAACCATTAATATCCACATCGTCGTCCATAGCAAGATCTAACTGGCGGTAATGGCTTGATAACTGCTCCATAGCATCGTGGACCGACGCATGGCACTACGACAACTGGGGAACGTGGCCTGTAAACGTGACAGTGTCAGAAAGTATTCCACAATAGGCTAAATTTGAGGAAGAGAGATTCAAAATGTAATGATGATATTTATCCAGAATTCGGAATGTGTTCTTTCAAAATGTTGTTCCAATATTATAATGCGGTCAAAATTATCACAATAAATTAGATTTTTTTAATTAATGTACTTATAGTAAATTAATCTCTATTTGTTTATTTTATTTTAACAAAAAGTAAAAAAAAAAACAATTTATTCAAAGCAAGATTACTTACTCTGGATCAGCTTCCGCTATCGCTGCAGGATCAGGAAGTGGATTTGCGCTTACAGAAACGACCATTAAAGTGAACAGAAGGAAACAAGCCAACAGCATTACATTCTTAACCATTTTGCCTCTGATTTAATTTAACACCTACAATATTTCTACTTCAAAGATCTTTTTATTCGAGACTAATACCTCGGAGGTAATGTTGCGTGGTTTTATATCGTCTAAGATGATTGGAAGGTTTTGGAGCTGGCAATGAAGTGTTAATTGGGAATTTTTAGTTGTATATTAATCACAGCTTATTAAGGTACGCAGACCACCTGGCCTTAATCGTTCATACAGATATGTATATCATATGGATAAGTAATATGTGATAATTCGTAGTCTACACAAGCATCAATAACTAAAGTAAACAAATATGTTATTTCCGTAAAATGTAAATTCCCTTACGGGAATATTTTACATAGAGATTGACCGTTGTGACATTGCTTAAGCGCCTCGAAAAATGTATACAAATAAGCGTTACAATAACAGCCAAAAAAATTGTATATCTTTTAAAATAATATAAAACAAGACATACTGAAAGTAGTGAAAATTTCCACAATAGGAGATTTGATGGCGTTTGAAGTTTTGGATCGTTTAGAATCGATGAAAGCGAAGGTTAAACTAATAGTATCTATTTCGTTTAGTTCTTCTTTGTTTACTACGACTTTTTGGTTACCAAAGTAAGTCCTTGATGGAGAAATGCTCCCGGAATCGATTGTAATTGGTCACAACTCTCTATTTTTTTCAGTTTGGGAGCTATAGCGTCTTAAAACTAAAAGGAAATAGTGTTGTGATAGTACATTATTGTTAAGCAGATTGAAATGATAATATCTTTGAAACAAAACCGCCAAATGTTTATTTTGTATAAAAGAAAAAACGTTCTATTTAGTTTATACTGTAGGTATACCTCCAAAAACAAATTGATGAATGAAATGTAAATAAATTAAAAGCACTTAAACGGTTAAAATTTAATGCAAAGAAAAGACATGGTTCCGATATAATTAGCGTAAATTCTATTACTTCATCACCATATATTTTTTCAGAGCTGTATAATTCTTTTTAATTAATACCCCATCTGAGTTTATATTTTAGCTCCTATTCACGTTTATCATCGCAATGTCGATGGCTTTATAAATTAAACTTAGGGAAAACGAAAAATTGACTTTAAATTTCATCAAAGTAACTAAATTTGGTGATTTTTCAATACTGGTTAGAAAACTCACCTTTTTCCAACTTTCGGGTATTTTAGCTCCAGCTTGGTTCATGAGTTGCGCTGTTTTTAGGACTAATGGTTGCATATTTAATCTTCTAGCTCTAATTTTTCGAGATACGGGGGAATTGCAAAAGTTCCTAATTAAACAGTTTTGTGAGACAAAAATAAAAAGTGCAGAATTCCACGAATTCCAACTTGGAGACCTGTATAACAGGGTATTAGTTATGCTGCTTACGGCCTGTTACATTTAACTTTTTTTTTGGAAAACTCGACATTTGAAATCCGCAGTATGCGAAAATGGTTTAAGGTTAAAACGGTTGGTATCGCCTTCAATTATATAGAACAACACAAAGGTTTGTTCCGTTTGCTCTAATCGTTCTGGATTAGGTTTTAAATGTGTGACTAGCACATTTTCGTTGCTCAGGGATCTACAGTACCTAATCTGTTACAATTGTTTAATTCTTATGTGATACTATAGATGCTGGACATACACTACCGCTCACAATAGAATGGACATTTTAAATTTTAACAAAATATTTTAAAACGAAGTACTTTTATTCATGCAATAATATTATAAGCATGTACAGAGTTTACTAATTAAAGAATTAACTTGATAAATAACGAAACTGGAATATCACCTTTCAAAATCGTGAAATAAGTAGGTACAGTACAAACAATACCACATATTTTAAGTAATATACGAGTACAAATTTAATAACACAATAAATGGAATCCCAATTCTAAGAATTGTCTGACTTTCTACAAAGATGGTATTTATCCCATAGAGTATGCATAAGTTACATTAACAGCGAGTTTAGTTTATCATTAGATACCGTTACATGCAGCTCGACATTGTCATTCCTTTGTGCGAGTAAATAACTTAATATCTGTGTAAAAATGCCTCTTGGAAACACGATTCGCAATAATTTCCGGGAGAGAACCATAGTAAATTTTACTGTTCGCAGCTTCGAAGAAACTAGTACACTTGCTAGCAAAAATCGTCCAGCACGTTCTGGAGCAAGATCCAAGGGCGACTATGGACTCATAAAATTGCTCAGTAAGGGAAATAGATGCTTAACGGCTTCTGAAATTATGGCGGAAATGAATCGGGCTAGAAACGGCAAGATATTCGTTGGCACAGTGAAACGTAGTTCAAAAGAAGCAAACTTCCATGGTTGCTACGCCGTGGGAATAAACAGAAACGTCTGCCGTGGGCTAATACTCACAAAGACTGGACAATAGAGCAATGGGGTACGTACAATGGATTGATGAGGCCAAATATGAAGTGTTTGGTCAAAATGCCTCCTGAGTGCATTACACTAACAATAAAGAAAGATATTAGAAAAAAATGCTCTACCATCCGGATGGCGGAGCACATGTCGTTATTATGCAAAAACTATCCTATTGATGCAGGGAATGAAGGAATATTAAAAATAATGACTTGGCCTCCCCAGACTCCGGATCTTCATCCGTTACACCTTCTGTGGGACGAACTGGACAGACGAGTTAGAATAGAATGGCAAACGTCCAAAACTCATCTCTGGACGGTATTGCACAGGGACTGGAAAAATATTCCTCTCGATACAGTGAGGAAATTGGTAGAAAGAATGCCACAAATTGTGTGAGCACTTATTAAATCAAGAGGTGGAGTTTTCGATTCGAAGAAAGTGTAACTTACTTCATATATTGTAGTGTTTATTTTTACTTTTTCTTTTGTGTACACATGTGCATTCTTCTGATAATTGCATTGTTCAAAGTTTTCAAGCAAGCGTCAAATTTTGCATGAAATAGTAGGATCCATTGCAATAAATTCGGTAATTGCTAAAATTATTGAGTAATACATATTGGGAAGACTCATTGTATACTTACAAACTTTATATAGGGCAAATCTATAGAGTAACTCTAGTTATATGGTATTAGAGCCTCAGCAGTCACTTAATTCGTGGCGACACCGGTTTATTTAATAAGTTCACGGATGTGGTTAGGATTGGACAGTAATTATACAGGAAGTTTGTAAAATAAAGGTAGATATAGAAATGTTTTTTTTTCTAAATTTATTTATTTATAAAAAGAGCGTATAGTACTGACACAAAATTATTAACTAACTAACATCTTTGATAGTGCATGCTTCTAAAGTTTCAATTTTCTGTTAAAGATGTATCCGTTCATACGTTTAACCTCCCAGCGAAATGACACACTTCGTGTAAGGTAATTTCAACACTGACAGGTACAGATCGATCTTTAAAATGAGATCCGGTTACAAATATCAATGAAAATTACAATCTACTGTATTCAATAAATATTAATATAACAATGCCGTGCTTCCATATAACAGCTGCGGCTACCAAGGTGATTTCCCTTTTTAATTATTTACGTATTGTTTTTTAAAATAACCTCTTTGAGTGGAGATCAATATTATAACGCACAACTTTACGGAGATAGATAAAAACTTGTACGAGTTATTTACTATTATTTTTTTTATATCTAGAAAGAACGAGTTACAATTTTCATGGTGTTAAACCTTTCAACGCATTCCACTTGCAGCTACCTCTATTTTACGTGTATAGTGTAAGAATATTTCTTCAGCAATTCATGTCCCATATTTCAACAATTTTTCTTAGGAACATAGAACTATTAATCACGGGACGTACGTTTCTAAATGGAACTTCTCTTGTTTCAGTTAATATTGGAATGGTAATCGCGATGGCCAGCGAATTTTGATAAGAAACATCCTAGTGTGCTGAGGCGATCGATCTCAGCGCCATTGCTTCGGTGGAAAGGTGAGTTGGTGCAATCGATTTGACGTGCAGACACGTTCGCAGGTATATGTATGCACGTTGCCATATATCTTGCGTTGTAACATCTATTGCTAATAAACAAAATTTAGGAGGGGTTGCATAGGTCTGGAGGGTGTAAGAAAAAGTAATTTACGAGCCAAAGCTTATATCATCAGTTATCTATACGCAGTACGCATTTTTTACAGGTGTATTGAACATGAATCTATAAAAAAAGCGAAATATTTAGTATACGTCTAAAAAAGGGATCTAAAACATTCTTATAATGAGAAATACGCTGATTTAAAATTTTTATGAATTGGGAGGGTAAGCTGAAAAATTCGGTAACTAAAGCACAGCAAATAGCAATATTTCAATAAAATGTGTTTTATTTTTCGACAAGAAGATCAAGATCAGTACATATTTAGTCGATGTTCAAGTTTCTTTATGTCTTCACAGTATTTATTTTCGTCGAGCTCCTCAAAATAGTGGTTCACGACAGCTATCAGCTCCTCATCCGAAGCAAATCTCATACCGCCGAGGTGTTTCTTAAGCTTGGGGAAGAGATGATAGGCCGACGGACCTAAATCTGCTGAATAAGGGAGGTGTTCAAGCGCTTCGAACTCAATTTTGCTATGACAATTCAGCTCTTGTGAACTGGCGTATTGTCTTGATGGAAAAGGACTTTTTTGCTTTATTCCGGGACTCTTTTTGATGATAGCTGCCTTCAATCGATCCAAAAGTTTAGAATAGTATTGTCCAGTAATCGTTTGTCCTTTTGGAAGGTAATCGATAGGCAAGATTCCCTCCACATCCCAGAAAATGGAAGCCACCCCTTTTTCTACCGATAGAACGACTTTGGCCTTCTTTGGAGTCGGTTCACCACGTTTAGTTCACTGTTTTGATTGCTGTTTACTTTCCGATGAGTAGTAGTGGATCCACGTTTCATTGCACAAATTCGCGCAAAAAATCTGTTGAATTTTACCGAAATCGCTCCAAAATGGCTGTAGAACATTCCACGCGTTTGAGTTTTTATGGTAGTGTGAGCAAACGCGGCACTCATCTTACACATCGCTTAGATATATCTATTTTAACATTTAAAATGTACGTTACGCATTGTCTAGATATCGTCTAGTATCGCCCGTAGCCTTATCTTTCAATGTTGATCAGCGATCAGATCCACAAATTTCAAAACCTTTTGAACACTTTCTGCAGGAGTGGTTATTTTTGAGCGGATAGTCATTTACGCTCGTACAATCTTTTTTAAATTCATTCACCCATTTAAAAACAGTCTTAAAAGAAGGAGCATCCTCGCCTAACACATTTACTATATCACCATGAATTTCTTTAGGCGAAAAATACTTTTTCAACAGGTATTTAATCACTGCTCGAATTTCACTATTGTCCATTTTTAAAAAGCGTCAAAAGTGCTCTGCTTTGAACGAGTGTACACGACAAACTACTTTGACAGATCAAGGTGAAACTTAACACGTATGTCATTGAAACATCAAGCTATACAATAGCGTCAAAGATTGCTTTCACACAGCGCCATCTCATGGTCAGTTACCGAATTTTTCAGCTTACCCTCGTATATTCACTTTAAAACGTACACTTCAACAAAAATAGCTTTATCAATGAGAGAAAAAGAAAAAAAATTACTGTGAATGAGGGAGCGAGACTACGTACGTTTCACACACACAGATTAAGTGTTTCGAACTAGGTATTTGGTATATCGATCGATTTTGAACCTGACTCAAAGAGCGAGTTTTTAAAAATAATTAATTAATTTGTATTGGTATTTAACATTAATTAATTAATGTTAAATACCATAAAATGAGCAAAAATCAGCAACGATAGATATGGATCATAAAATCATCGGAAACATACAAAATCAACAAGGACTGATAAAATCTCACCAAGAACAATCTAATATTTAGTTGCATAGCCTTCGTGGTCAACAGCCTGCCACCTGGCAAGGGGATATGGATGAAGCAGAGGGGAACCTTGCTGTATTCTTATTGCAACTGGGTGACTTTCTTATTAGTATTTTCGCTTATAAGGTGACCCTACAGCTACGTTATTTCCTGTTTCGTACGTTCCTTCTTCGGGTTCGAAAAATGTTCGTTGAAATATTCCCGTTTTGGGCGTCCAAACCATATTTCTTTTTTTCGAGACCCATTTCCGACTTTTCATAAAATTTGCAAATTTACAAGTAACACTAAACCAGTAAAAGCCTCTATTAAGAGATAATTATGGAACTCTCAAGGGATTAAGAATCAAATTATTCTAAATTTATAATATATTGGTTTGAATTTAAAATCAGTTGAATAAGGGGTGAAAGTTGTTAAGTGATGGACTTACGATGGAGAACATGATCAGGCTACAAATTCTACAGAAGGATTGCATAGCAATATTTTTTTTTAATTTTTAGTATATGTAATACTTTATGATAATATATATAAACGTTGTGTATGTCTTCAGGGGTTATCGTACATTTCTTTTAATTTGAAATTAAACTGCTGAATTGGCAAAACTCGTTAATTTTGCTTTTATCTTCCCATATTTCCTCTAAAATATAAAATTGACGCAAGAAATGGGAATTCAAAAGCACATTCAAAGGTACTTTCCATCCATAAACTGAATGCTCGAACGGGGAAACTTGAGACCCATAAAAAGGCAACGCCCGAAACGGTTACACATCCTCTAGCTCTGTCCAGAACCCCTCTATTATATTAAGGTTAGGGAGTCGGCTGGGTCAGTCGAGGTGGGTCATGCGCTGACGGTTGTATCATGGTACGGTTTTGTTTTCTAAGATATCCTCGTATTCGAACCGGTTCATGATGTCCCAATTATATTCGGGTATAGAGTATAGAGAAGTTAGTAGAGAACGTTTAACAAATAGAACGGTAGAACTAGCTTGAAAGATCACCTTTGCACTTGCTGACAAAAAAAATACATCGCCTGAAATAGTTGGTAAAATTCGCGATGTTGTTTTGAATTAAGAATCGCTTAAAAAATTATTAACTACTACTGGTGAGGTGGTGCCTTCTGGAGCCCAAGTGATTTTAAACTTGGTGAAGTAATGTCTTAAAGATTTTGCTGTTAAAATGCTGCCCCCCATCTACCTTTAAGTTAGCGGTACTTATATAGACAACAAATTAAGGCGTGGTTTTCACATAACTATAAATTAATATGGAGGAGGGGTCATTTTGGCACCATGTCACCGTAAGTGTAATTGTGGGCATATGGCCAGTTCTTCGAAAAGTGCACGATTTGGTGATGCTAACTTCGAGGATACACTAATGAAATGGTACGAAGACGTAGAAAGTGAAGTTAGTAATATAGATGAGGTTAGTGAATGTGATATTGAAAGCGAGCATAATAGGGAATCGAAATATGACGCGTCCGAAGACGTTGAAAGTAATGGTGAAGTAGTAATTGTGAAAAACTGCTATGGTAGAGATCGATTTAAATGGGTGTCAGAGCCGTTACTACAAAGATTGAGAACACAAAGGCACAACATCGTGTCACATTTACCGGGTCTTAGAGGAATGGTAGAAAGCATTAGAAACTCTATTGCACCAATAAAAATATGGAAATACCTGTTATCTGACAATATATTAGGACAAGTAATGAAATTACAAACGAGAAGCCTTCGCAAATGAGAGAAAAGTGTACACGTTCTGGGAAAAGCGAATTAAATGACATTCTTGGATCTTCTGTACTATAGTTTCGTTTTTAAATCGAAAGATCTTCAGTCTCTTTTTGCAACTGATGGCATAGGTGGTGATATTTTCCGATGTGTAATGCCACTAAAAAGTGTTGACTATACTAACTTGCTTGATGCTTGCTTTGATAATAAAGAAAATCGACGCCAAGGAATAGAAGATCTGGCCGCAGCAATATCTCCTGTCATTAGTGAATTTGTTCAAAATTGTCAAACACAGTACTCTGTAGGCAAATTAACTTGCATAGATGAAATGCTTGTAGGTCTTAAAGACCATCTAAAATTCAGAAATTATATGCCTAAATAAGCCTAACAAGTACAGCATGAAAATGTTAGTCTTGACCGATACCCAAGCAAACTATTTTTATAACGGCTACTTATATACCGGCAAAGGAAGTGACGGGAAGCTGTTATCGCAGAAAGATCAAAGCTTCTCAAAACCTACGCAAGCTGTACTGCCCATAGAGAACACACGCAGAAACGTAACGGCGGACCATTGGTTCTCTTCCATAGTAGTTGTCGACGAGTTGCGAGCCAAAGGATTAACTTACGTAAGTACACGCTGAAAAAAAAATATAAAAGAGAGGTTCCTCCACAATTTGTGTCTAATAGACATAAATCAGAGAGTAGTAGGATGTATGGTTTCACCAAAGATTCAACGTTAGCCTTCTATGTACCAAAAAAAAGTTGTACTACCTATTTCCTCAATGCACCATAATAAAGGAGGCGATGTAGCAATCTATTATGCTACCAAAGGTGGCGCAAATTCACTTGAGAGAATGTGTGCCAATTACACTACCACTAGACGTATCGGACGGTGGCTTATGGCTGTGTTTTATGCTATGGTCGATATTGCAGATTCGTTTGTTCTACACCAAAGTTATAGATACAATAAAGAAATTTTGTCAGCAGAATTTATTTAAGTAACTTTCTAAACAATTAGTAACAGATCATCAAAATAGACGCTTGGAAAATTCAAAACTTCGTCGAGATTTGTGCTTTTGCATAGCGAGGATTCTAAGAAAACCAATAACTTATCAGCCCATTCAAGAAAACCTAAACAAGAGGAAAAGGTGTGGGCTTTATCTACGGAAAAATGATAAAAAAACTAAAAAACATTGCCAACTCTGTAATATTCCCATGTATGATGATTGTAGAGCCTGTATATGTAAAATTTGCCTGGAATAATTTTTCTGTTATGAATTTTTAAGCACTGTGGTTTTTTATTTAAAGTTACATTGTGTATTATTTACTATTTTTTATTGTTTGTCTATATATAAGCTACAAAACGGATATGTACAATGTTAGTTTATTCGAATAAATAAGAAAAAAGTAAGAATCAAGATATTGCCTATATCGTTTTATTTTTGTAGATGTGTTATATATCCTTTTACAACTCTCATCCTTTGCAAAGGATAAACATTATATCACGCTAGCTATTGCAATATATGGTATGCGTAGTATATATGTGTGACATAATATCGTTCACGGATCTTTATGCTTAAAATTCTAAAAAACTTTTTGGGGTCTCGTAGACATCACGTCACCAGTTAAGCCACATAATTTGTACGTCACCAGTAGAAGGTTAAGTTAGACGACATCACCAACCCACGATATTCTTATTTCATACCCCTCTAACTTATACTTTTCTAGGCACTGACAGTTGCATTTCTCGGTGGAATGTCCTGTATTGAAGCGTGCCATTTTCCATAATTTGACGTGCAAAATCGGCTAGAAACCTAAAAGGGAAGCACCAGTAGCGGAGATTTTGTTTCCAACTTATCGATGTCGATTTAAATCTTCCGCAAGTTAACGTAATCGTTCTAAACTTTTTACTTCGCGCATCCAAAACTTGCTGGACCCGCCGAAGTGAACTCGACATTATCGTTAAAGTTGAAAGCGATCCGATTCACCATCGAACGCATTTTTCGAACTTTCAAAGCGAGCGCGTGGGTTAACGTTTTCAGCTGTTAGTGGCGTCAAACCGCGACGTATTGTCTGGGAGTTTTAGTGTTAAAAGGGAACGCAAAGGGTGTCTGTTATTTAGGACTGCGTGGGTTGCTAAGAGACAATAGCAGTTGTATGTATAACAAATAAATTCCGGTTTTAGGTGAAGGGATGATAATATAAAGGGAGGAAATGTAGTATGTAAAGAACTTTTGTTTAGGCATGCTACTGTTGTAAATATTATACTTTATATACGCTACCACCAAGAAAATCTATGTTACAATTTAATTACAAAGAAAACAGGACATCTTAAAAAAAAGAAAAACATGTTAATTTGTTAGAAATTATGATAGTAACGGAGGAGATTATATTATAAAAAATACACATACAGTCTGTAAAACAAGAGAAAAGGGGTCGCTACCTGCTTATGGTAAGATAGCTGACGTGATTAATGTGACCCTGGGATAAGGCGTACTTAGGCCTAATACGCATTACTCATTTAATAGCAGTTTCACTTTGTCAGCCGAAGAAAACAGAGTCAGTGTAGATATGAGCACTGTGTATTTAAAACGGTACGAAGCTGTGTTTATAATATGTTTATAATAAATAGTAGATCATCTCCCTGGTCGCGGTAAGAAATGAAAAACCACAACAAAGCAGGACAAAGCGATAATTAATTTCTTTAAAAGAAACCCGTGTGAACAACGTGTTGCGGTGACGTCTCCGAATGATACCACTAACAGTCGACTTATTAACATGTATTTTTTCCGAAATTTAACGCACTGAATAATCTTCTTAATGAAAAGCAACAATTACAGAGCGCTTTTCTAAACTTTTCGGTTTTCCTCTCAGCATTTTAATAACTTTAATCAGGTTCACACAAAAAGGTACGCTCTTAACACTAAATCACGCACAAGCAGGTGTAATTGCAAACTAAAGCATTTATCAATACACGATACAGTTTCGGGTGGCCTGTTCTCACTCCAAAGAATACTGTAAATTTATTACCTGCAATATTGTCCCAAAAATAATCCTATTTGTGGTGATGAGGATTATTCCGAAAATTACTATATTGTGTCATAAAATATAATACCTATTTAATCATACTCTAACCAATATTCTTGGAAGTTTACCCGAACAATTAATAAGCGATAAACTTCATAAAGGACCTAATATAAATTTTATGTACATTTAAATGTAATTATATTATCCTTTAGGAGAGTTTGCAACATTTTGCTAGGTGTGCGAACTAATATGGACGGTAGTGTAAATAGTTTAATTAATTGTAACACTGCTTCCTGTGTAAATTTATACTGTTTCAAAAATATTCTTAAATACTTATTTATACATTAAAATCTCATTGTTTATATCATATCGTTTGGTAATGAATAAAAAAGTGAATAGTAAAAATGAATAAATTAATTGTTTCTATAACGTCTAATTGATTTCAGAATAAATCTATACTGTAAAAAAATAAGTTTGTATATATATTTTTCTCTAATCAATTATTTAGTTATTAAGTAATAGATGTGTAGTTTACATCGTCTATGGTTTCTTGCAACTTTATGTAAAACCAATTACAAAGTTAGTTTCTATTTATAATGCTATGCGGACTAACTTCCACCCGTCCATCTAATTTGGAGTTTACAGCACTTTGTGACAAAAAAAATGGGCTGGTGCATTCCAAATAATGTTTTTGTTTTTGAAGAAATTCTTCATTTCCTATTATTAAATATCCCCCCTTCAATACCTAAAAAATATTGCCTTCCGATCGCGAGGAAACTAAGATTAGATTTGAAAAACTAACTCAAGTGGAAAGAGGCTTTATGTATTATTTTCTACCCCATCTCTCTCCTTCTACGAAGTAAAGTGAAAGTGCACAACGCTTTTAGTAAAGTGTAATGTCGTCAGAGGCGAAGATGCTCTCGTCTAACTGTATATGTATGTGTATGTTACAATGTTGTTTCGTTTTAGTTCAGTTTCTGGCACAAAGTTGGTGTCGGGCTGCAATTACGAAGCTATTGTGTGAAATAAATGGAATTTCGCGAGACAATTTCATTTATGGGGTAGAGAGGGAATGACTTTAGATGCGATAGATTATTATTATATTGAGTTTTTCGAAATATAAGTCAAATTGACGTTTGAGTTTAAAGAAATCTATGAACTTATAAACAGGAAATGAATAAATATTCATAGCTTAGTTTTAATTCATATTTTGAATGGATATACACCACCGCTTATAAAAGAATGGACACTTTAAATTTTAATAGAATGTTTTAAAAAGGTAGAATTTTATTCATGTAATAATTCTATAAGTATGTACATAATTTACTATTTAAAGAACTAAGTTGATAAATAACGGAACTGAAATATTACTTTTCAAGTAATATACGGGTGGAAATTTTATGATAGTATAAATGAAATCCGAATTCTGAAACTAGAGTGAATTGCTTCAGTGATAGTATTTACCCCATAAAGTATGCATAAATTACATTAACAGTGAGTTTAGTTTATCATTGCATACCGTACGTGCAGCTGGATATTGCTATTTCTTTGCGTGAGTAAATAATTTAATTCCCGTATAAAAATACCTCGTGGAAAATCGTTTATTGTTGAAACACGATCTGCAATATTACTGAATGATATGCTGAACGGAATGTTTCCGGGCGACTTAATGTACAAAATCCACAGCAAATTTAACTGTCCGCCGCTTCGAACAAACTGGTACACTTGCTAGCAAAAATCGTCCAGGACGTCCTCGAGCAACATCTAGAAGTAACGACGAGCAACAAAATTGCTTAGCAAGAGAAATAGACGATTAACGGCTCCTGAAATTACGGCGGAAATGAATCGAGCTAGTAACAGGAAGATATTTGTTAGCACAGTGAAACGCCGTTTAAAAGAATCTCCACGTCCGTATTGCTATACGAAAATCCTTTCTACGCCGTGGGAATAAACAAAAACTTCTCCAATGGGATAACACTCACAAAGACTGGACAATAGAACAGTGGTGGAACGTACTATGGATTGATGAGCCCAAATATGAAGTGGTTGGTCAAAACCGCAGAACATTTGTCAGGCGCTCGAAAGACGAGAAAATGTTTCCATTGCGCCAACAATAAAGAAAGGTGGCGTTTTCATTCTTGTGTAGAGTTGTTTTGCATTAAGTAGAACAGGGGACCTTGTGACGATTGATGGAATAATGAAGAAGGAAAATTGTCGCTAGGTATTAGAAGAAAATGGTCTACCATCCGGATTACGCTCAATAGGCAACAATTTTGAGTTACACGATAACGATCCGAAGCATACGCCATTGTTATTAGAAAACTACCTCGCTGATGTAGAAAATAAAGGGGTATTAAAAATAATGACTTGGCCTCCCCAGAGTCTGGATCTTAATCCGATAGATATCTATGGGACGAACTGGACGGATGAATTAGAAGTGAATTTGCAACGCCCACAACCCATCTCTGGACAGCATTGCTGTGGGAGTGGAACAATATTGCTCAAGATACACTGAGGAAGTTGGTAGAAGAAAGTATAACTTACTTTATGTTTTCTAACGTTTATTATTACTTTTTCTTTGGTGTATATATGTGCAATAAGTCGCAGACGAATACATATTTTTCTTATATGTAGTTGTTTCATTTAAAGTTCTGAAGCTATCTTAGCATAGAACAGAATTTATTGGCAATAGTAACACAAAACAAAACAGCAGACAAAATAAGATAACTTTGCATGAAATAGGAAGTGTCCACACAATTATGACCGGTACTATATATAATGTACGTGTTTTAAACTATTATAATACTACACCAAGTATTCTAAATAATCTATATATAACAGTGTTAACTTTGCATTGGGTAATACATTAAAACATTGTTCAATTTTTAACACGACGAACGTACCATTCTAAACAAACCGTCTCAATAACTAAAAATCTATGTACATTCCTTAATATTGTTGAAAAAAAAGACCGATAAGATACGCATTTCTATTTTCTGACTTTTATGTTGTTTACTTTGCAGGGTCTATGACACCACACTTATCTCAGTATCGATTTTGATACGTTATGTTAATTTCCAGACAACGTATATTGCATTTGTTGTGAGTAAACTAATTCTAATTTGTAAATACACTTCCTATACTTTGTTAGCGCTTTGTCAAATTAGCTGGACTCCTTTCTTTAATAGTAATTTAAATCGCTAAATATGACAATTGTAATGTATTGCAGTAATGATTAGTTTCGGTAACAAGGGGCAAGTTTCGGTGCCATGTGGACAACAACGTGGAGGGGTGTAGCGTGCGCCACTGAGAATCTAGTACTCGTATCAAAGCACGCTTGTTCACTATTATTCATGCGGGTGAAATCCCTATATTACCGATTGGAGATAAGTTTCAGCGCTATCGAGAAGTGGCTCCCGTACTAAACATTATGGGCGGAAATTTGAAAATCGTAAATAATATATTAATTAAATATCCAGGTTTTGTATTCTTTGAAATAAGCTTGCAATCAAAAAGATATATATCAAACAAGACATTTATAAAATATAACGATAACTCCATTGATTACAAGCATATTTCGAAGAATATAAAAATAAATATCACAATTCTAATAGCTAAGTTGCGGCATTTGCAATATCAGAAAAAACCAAAACATGTGTAAAAATAATTTTATTACAAACTATATTTACAATTTGGTTTACGTAAAAGCATAAACCAAACAGCAACAATTTGAAATATATAAAGGAACCAAGTAAGAAAAATAAAAGTTAAATGAAAATAGTAAAACTAAAAGAAATGGTAAATATATCAAATGGAAATACATAAATAAAGGTCAAATAGAAATAACAACAAATTAAAAATAGTGTACATTACTAATAAAAATCAAAGCTAATAACAAAAATATCCAATAATTTCCAGTAGATTATGTTCCGTGATAATTCTTGCATTTGACATAAATGGGGGTGCTGTGAGTAAATAAAGTATACAATTATGTGTATTCTCTAGAATAAATGTAATTAGAGTTATTATCTGGCTGAGATAGTTCTACAAGTGACTGCGGATTTAGAATTCCTGAAGTACCTGCCGTTGTTTCTTCTGTTATTAATTACAAGAATTACTTTCCTTAAAATATGTTAATTAAATTTATGTTCATATCTGAGGAGAAAGGATCGAGAGTAGTGTTCTGCTGCTTCAATTCACCTGAAATGATTGCAGATTAATATGCGATGGATCTCTTTTCAATTTTCATTTGTATAGATAAATCCCATAGATAGTACTTCCAAGTACTTCCAACAAGTAGAATATTTCGATTGGAAATTGCAGGATTGAATGAGTGTTTGGTTAGAGTCGGCTCCTCCACGTTATTCTCCGCACTGCGCTGTAACTTGCCCCACTTTAACGAGACTAGTAATGACTCTCATAAATATTTTTTAAAACATCGAGGGTAATATATATTAAATGTGTATCTGAATAACTTTTTATGTCGGGTTATTTCAAGCAAAAGGTTTACGTTAACAATCTGCAAGCATGTGATGGTTTTAAAGATTAATATAACCTTCAAAATTTTGGTTAAAGGAATGGAGATTTGCCGTACAGAAACAAGATATTATTTTCCATTACTTAACCGCAATATTTCTTCTATCACTTCAAATAAAAATATTGTTACAAATAGAATAATTTATACAAATACGAACGTGTTTCTTTTGTTGAATCTTCAACATTATAAGAGGACTAACTTCTCGACTCAGATTAAATTCGTAAATAGCTTTCCAATACCTTATTCGATTGCGAAAGGGACAATTTATTCGAATTTCGCCGATAACCGCAGACGTCTTCGAGAGGGATCCCCTACGCTGTCTCCGACTATTGTTGAGCGCATCGCTGCAAATTCGAAGAGCTCCGAATACATCAATCGGCCGTTGGAAGACTCGCGACGTTTCATTTATTATACCAAATGTTGGGTGGCGGCGACGTAAGGTCTAACACGGAATTAGGTTAAGAACTTGGGCTCGTACGTATCGACTACAACATCGACGATGGCCGTGAGGGCTCCGGAATAATGTCGGCGTAGTGATTTGATATTCATTCGTTTCTTTCTGCGTTGGGGTTGGATATCAATCTGTATGTATGTCATGGACGTAATCTTTGGAGATTATTGGGGTAAATTGAAATGGGAATTTGGGGTAAGGTCTATTGTCGGAAATGCGGAAGAAATGAGAGGTAAAGGCAAAAGAGAAGGTTTGGTAATGTTCTGTTAAGGATAAACGCTCTATTTGGATAAAAATGCGATAAAGACATACGCGCGTTGATCAACAATATTAAAAATTATTATCAATTATTATGGTATTAATAAAAACTCAGTGAAATAATAATGATGATTAAAGTGTCTTTTTCTTCGTTTCTTCTACTTCTTCGTTGTTGTCCATTTTTCACTACCGTATAAGAGTGTTGGCACTGCTATCGTCTTGTAAAATTTTATTTGTGTATCTTTTCTTGTTTTGTCTTTTAACGTCTTGCTGATTGTTCCGCAGATAGTGTAATGTAATGTACATATCCCTTCTAAATCATCCTCTGTTTCGGTTAGGAGTACTAAATCGTTAGCATATAAGATAGAGATTAGGGTGGCGGTGTTCTGGTCTAAACGTATTCCTTTAGGGCATCTCTTTTTCCATTCCTTTATGATAGCATCAAAGCTATATTTATATATATATATATATATATGTATATGTAGAATGTCCGGAAGAGGATGAGTAAGATCTCGTCGAAATGGTCCCTTTCCGGACCAACAGCATACGCGGCCAGAAACCCGGCAATATTATATATATTGTAGTGGAAAGTCCCAGGCTCTTAATTTGCTTAATTGAATGGGTTCCTTTATTTAAACTTTTGTTTGTTTTAAATTCAAATATAAATAATATTAAATAATTGAAATAGCCAAATGTAAAATTCTATAAGTGTATTGACAAGCCAAATGTATATATATATATATATATAACTACTACAACAGATATATATATATATACACACATATATATATATATATATGTGTGTGTTGTAGCCTATGTTTTCGCGGGTAAAGGATGTCTTGTTATCCTCTGGGGTTTTATGCCGCGTTTGGCGTTGGTTCTTAGAAGAACCATGTACGTCCTGACGTTTCGATGTAACATCTTCTTCTTGAGGTCGTGATTTCGACTCGATATATATATGTATAGTATGTAATGCTATGAAATATTGTCTATTAATTATCAATGATTTTTCTAAATTTTACTAGTTTACCTACTCTGGATACTATCTCGTTACTATGTGGTGCACGCCGTTATTTCTATTATGGTTGATGTTAAGTTCGAGACAAAGTACCGTTAGTACTCCCTCTTTATGGAATTTTAGTACAGATATTCAATCTGTAGTTTTACTAAAAAAAAAGTCCATTCAACAACATTTTCAGAGGAGACGTAAACTCCACCATCGTTTATTATATATATCGCTTTTCGTAAACATAATTTTTATATATAAATAAATTCTTCCAAATTCATTCTTCAAAGACGTTTAATATACTGTACTCACACATTTTAATCACATTGTATAAATATGTATCATTACGAAATTATATTTAACAATCTTCAAAATTTCTCGTTCGTTGCGGCACGACTGGCAGCATTTACCTATATAATTTCACTCACATCCAGTATGTGTCTACCGTGTGGCCTACTATATAGGCAAACAAATGTGTTATTATGGATATAGAAAAACATCGTGTCAAAGTCACACATATTGACATCGTCTCTCTTGAGGATAATCAGTTATTTTCTCATATAACTCTTTAATTTACAGAGATCTTCGAATATATCCAGTCATCCAGCTGATACTACAAATACAATCTGGGACACTTAACTTCAAATAACTTTGAAGAATTTCGAAAACAATAATTATTTCGAAAAATAATGAATTTTTCTCTGGAGAGACAACACCGACATCTGTGACTTCGACATAATCGTTATTTTTTTATTAGGTCGTTTCCGGGGATACACAGGGAGTCCTAACGGTACTTTGCCTCCAACAACAGCAATAACAAAATACGGGCGTGAACCATACACTAACGAGAAAATATCAAAATAGAAGTATAAGAAAAATGTAGAAAAACATTGATATTTTAAATGATTTAAATGTTAATAATACATATCGTTATATATATAATATATAATAAATAATGTTGGCGACACACATTAGCCTTGTCTAAGTCCTTCCTTTGTTTATATTTCTCTAGTTAATCTTCCACCTATTATAATAATTCTCGTGTCTGTGTATAAAGATGGGTCGCTAGGGTTGTTAATATATTACATGCATGTTTTTTCTTTTTCTTTCACTGCTTCTTCCATTCCCTGTGACCATATTTTTTAATCCTTCCACCCAAGACTTCAGATACCGTTTCTTTTCACTGTTTGTTCCATATTTTGCCATTCTTCGTTTATACCTTCTTTTGTTTCTGTACATTCTAGGTTTTTGTTCAATCTATCTTGGTAGAGCCCTCTTATACCTTCCTCTTCAAGTAGATATTATGTATGTGTCTTTATAATACATTTTAATGGCGACTTTAAATTGTCGTCTTATTTAAACGATTTCGGGCATTCAAAAATATTTCTTGACAACACCGAACACTCGCAGCTCAATAACCTATTCCATATCACACCCAAGAGGCCGTTCCCATATTTCACGTTCAACACTTAAATTTTTAATCTCCATTTTTTCTCTGGCCATGGGGAACATCACAAAGTAACCTCCACGGTGTGCAATAAAGTTTGTCCCTTCCTGCATTTTTAACGTCCTCGAACTCTCATTGCCTCCCTACTAAAATAATTTTACAAGAAACGAAGATGACATTAAAGTGATACGGTGAAAAAAGCGGCATGTAATAAAACCCGTTTCTTGCGGTAGACTCTCATAAAAGAGGGCGAAAAGCTCAACTACAAATGTACGTCGAAGGTTATTTCAGGAATATTCGGCTTGGGTTCGTCTTCCTTTGCCGTACGCGTATTTTTAGACGGTTGAGCTTTTGTGTTGTACGAGCCAGCTGTGAGATTCGGTCAAAGTCGATCCGCTGGTCGAAGTGAGACTGTCTGTCGCCAGAGGTTGTGTGTAGCGTTGTTGTACGGCGAAATGCCAACGTAGAATGGTTTGTCTAACCATGTACGTGCGTCCTCAGCTGATCAATATTCTTGTGTTGCGTTGCGGTATGGTGTAGAGGTCCGCATGTAACACGCCAATTTAGAAATATTATACGCTAATTTATATATTTCGAAACGAGTTCTTATTAATAACAAAAAGGAAAGGTAAACGCTGTTATTAAAGAAATTAAATGATTCCTTGCTTTAAATCAAATATGTGATCTGATTTAGGCTTATTTAGTTTTCAGATAAATACAAACTAATAGCATAATTATTTTTTGAAAAAAGCAGAAATAAAAAGTATAATTATTTGGTGAGAACTTTATGGCGGTCATTGTATACATACATATGCTTAACATAAAATGAAACAATATATATATATATATATATATATATGCACAACATTATTTTATTTTCTACAACTAATAATAATAATTGTAGCAAGTGACTTTTTCAGTACATCAGCGTTACTATCAAGTTAAGAATTAAACAAAGTCATATCAAGTTAATAATAAAGTATACACTACTGTGCATAAGTTTCATCGCACCTAATATACTGTGTTACGCTTAGAACTATTTTAGAAGTATTTAGAGAGATTCATACTAATCTTCTTACAATGGCATTTACAACCTAATGTTGACAGTATACAAGGTAGGCGTCATAAATTCTCGGCCTGACAGACTTATACAGGTTTAAGCGTGTTGAAACTCTGTCACGGCATGCATGCACATATGAGAGGTCTACGCTATAAATATGACGATTCAAAGAGTAGTTTTTAGTAGCCAGCCAACCAACGTGACTAGTATACGCCTAATCACATAAAACAATGTTTAGACAGCGTTTACGTATTCCACTGTAAACAAGTGAGCAAAATGTTTGTGTTTGAAGCGATAACGCCTCAACAGGTTTCAATTATTGAAGATTTAGTGCTAGAAGATCGCCGTTTGAAAGTGAAGGTATTAACAGTGATAACAAACATATGCGAAGCAAGTACTGACCGAATTCTCCATGACCATTTATATATGAATCAAGTGAGCGCAAGATGAGTAGCGCGACTTATTTCTGCTCTCCAACGTGAACGTCGAGTCGAATGTGCGCGGTCGTTTTTAGACATGCGTGGAGACGATCCAAAACGGATTTTGGAGTCCATTGTCACAGGAGATGAAACAATGGTTCTGTTTTACGATTCTCTATCGAAAAGGGAGCCAACGGAATGGCGGCGACCTGATGAACCTCGTCTCAGAAAGGCGAAAGTGCTTCAATCAACGAAAAAGGCGATAGCCATAATATTCTGGGATTGTGAGGCCATTTTGCTAATTGACTTTAAAGACCGCAATACAATTGTGAACGGCACATATTACGCGTCTTTATTCCATAAATTAATGGATAGTATTCGTGCAAAACGTCGTGGAAAACGACAACGCTCCTGTCCATGCTGGCACCTTTTCACATACTGCCATCCGCGAATGTGGCTTTCAAGAATTGGAACATCGATCGTATAGCCCTGCTATGACTCCTTGTGATTTTTATTTGTTTTCTACTTAAAAAAAGACGGGGATGTCGTTTTAAGGACGACAGTGAGTTGCAAGCAGCTGCTGTAGAACATTTAGACGGAATAACTTCAGATTATTTTTTACGAGGGTATCGAATTATTAATTGATCGTTGTAGTAAATGTACAGAAGTTAGAGGAAATTATATTTAAAAATAAAATTTCTTATATTGTTCCAAGTTTCTTTTTTCCATATCGACTTCGAAGACTTATTTACAAAATCCATTCAAACTTGAAAGCATTAAATCTTATGATGGCAGCAAAGCAATAATAGTAAGAAACTGTGGATGCGTGATGCAATAGAATTTTGAACAGGTACTCTAGCATCCTCCTACCTTATAATAAACTGTACATTCACTACGCCGGGATACTGAAGACTCGTGTAAGTGTGTTGTCTATTTCATATTGTTAGTTTATTTGATCAAAGATCTGCCAGAAAGAAGGGAATTGAATATTGAAACGCGCGCCAGAATATGCGTTTTACACGAAACAAATGTTTCAAATAGGGAAATTGCTCGACAATTAAATATTTCTGAGTATTGTGTGCGCAGGAAAATTAAAAGGAAGGAAGAGACCAATAGGCTTCAGAGCTGAAGGTCAAGTGGAAGGCCCAGATCAACGATGTAACGAGCTAGCCAAACCACACCAGAGTTCAACGCCGGCAGCCAGGAAGTGTATCGGTAGTAGAACAGACCAATAAGAGTCGGTCTGAGGGGTCACGGTAAGAAAACCACAACTAAGTTCTATACACAAACGGAAAATACTAAATTGGGCAAAAGCTCACGCAAACTGGAGTGTAAATGGTTGGAAAATGTGTTATGTACGGACGAATCGAAATTCTAATTATTCCGAAATGGGAAGAAGTGGAGAAAGAACGTTGGACGAACGTATTTCAAAAACAGTGAAACATGGAGGAGGAAACATTATGGTATGGGATCGCTTTGGAGGCGGAAGGATTGGAAAATTGGTTAAAATAGACGAAAAAATGACACAAAATGTGTGTTTGAGAATCCTAGAAAACGATGCG
The DNA here is from genome assembly GCA_023509865.1 of Trypoxylus dichotomus. Taxonomy (NCBI): domain Eukaryota; kingdom Metazoa; phylum Arthropoda; class Insecta; order Coleoptera; family Scarabaeidae; genus Trypoxylus; species Trypoxylus dichotomus. Next base: position 31,504,434 of record CM042081.1, read on the forward strand.
GTACCAAGTGGATGTGAATTAATTCATTTATCAGCAAGATAATGACCCCAAACAAATCGCAAAGGTGGTTAAAGCTTATTTTCAAGATAAACCTTCTGAAGGAGCCATATTCTTAATGGAGTGGCCGCTACGGAGTTTTGATTGCAACTACATTGAGCTCTTGTGGGATGATTTGGATTGTGACGTCTGGAAAAAATCTCCCACTGGCAAAGTAGCATTCTGGAATGCTCTGCAGGAAGTGTGGATAGACGAATACTATTTGGTGCGATTAGTTTTTATGATGGCGCGTATCTGTCAGGCAATTATTAAAACAAGAGGGAGTTACTTTCAAGAAACATTATAACAGTATGTGTTTATTAAAAAAACCTGTCAATAAAACCTTTTAAGTTAATGAGTAAAGTTTGTTTCTTTAATAAATTTCTCGCAAATATATATGGTATGATCAAACTTACGGACGATAGTGTACATATATTATACTTATTAGATTTTGCTGTCATGCTACTTAATTTACAATGTTAATATAAGAGAGTCTGATCATCAGAGAGCAAAAATTTGGATATATATTGTGGTGGAAAATCTCAGGCCCTTTGTTTTTTAAATGGGTTCTTTAATTTAAATTTTGTTGTTTTTGTTTTTAAATTTAAAAATAATGTCTATTTTTAAAAGTTCTAAATAAGATACAAAATAAAATGAGAGCAAAAATACAATTAATTTTGAGAATTGATGATGATTTGCAGTCTTCAATTTTAGTAATTGTATTCACTCACACGTAATTTCTCGTATTTTAGGTGTCCTGGTCTTCGGCTTCAAAATGAATCCGGAACTTCCAAGTTTTTATTATAATATCAGCTGATACACTTTATGACTAAATATATTCGAAGACTTTCATAAATTAACTTTTATCTCAGAAAATAATAGATTATTCTCAGGAGAGATGATTTTGATGTGTATGACTTTGACACGATTTTTGTTTATATCCATCGTTATCGGGGTTACACATTTGTTTGCCTACTTGTTAGGCTACACAGTAAACACACTCTTAATGGGCCATCCTTCCGTCGTACCAGAAATTTTGAAGATAGTGTGATAATTTCGGGGTGATACATATTTTAATAATATGATGAAGATGTGTGAGTATAGTACATTGAACGTCTTTTAAAAATGAATTTGATATAAGTTATTTATATATGCAAAAATATGTTTACGAAAAGCGATATGTATAATAAATGATAGTGCAGTTTAGGTCTCTTCTGCAAATGTTGTTGAAGGGACTCTTTTTTTTAAACCTGAAAATTGCAAATTATATGTTAATAAAGAACACCCAAAGTAGATATCTGTAAAATTTTGAAAGAAAACTGTACCGACTAAATATCTGAAATAAAATTCAATAAAGAAGGTGTACTAACGGTACTTTGCTATCAACAATAATAAAAATAAGGACGTAAACCAAATAGTGACGAGAAAATATTCAAAATAGGTAAACTAGTAAAATTTAGAAAAATCGTTGATAATTAATAGACAATAATTCATATCATTACAATATATATACTAATGTATCAGATAAAAGCTGATGTAAAAAAGGGATACCTAAGCTATAATGCCGACGCTTTCGTATATAACACATATAGGGTAAGTTCATTGAACCCAGATGAGTTGCCCTTAAACGGAAATGGGGTAACAGCTACCTATACAGGTAGGTACTTTGATGCTTTTACATCAATGGGATGACCTTTTCTCTACTCGTAGCTTCTCTTAAATATGTCTGCGCACTCGTATACAAAACATAAAAGTATTCTTTTAATTCTTTGATATTCAACCATGTTTTTTTCTTTCATGGCTATAGAGATACATTTCTTCCAAAAGAATGGAAGTTGGAATATCGATTTCTTTATCTACTGGTATTTATATAATTAAGGATTAACATTTAAGGAAGCAAAAAGTAAATTGCGTTAAATGTCAAATAGGTCGAGTAAAATTTCTTTGACTAGAGCTCCGTTAAAAAGGTATTAACCTTTATCTTTTTAATTGAATAGACATTAATTTTTGTGGCGAAACTTTTAAAATTAACCTAGTAGAACATTCAACATTAACATTTCAATTGTATATGATGTAGGGGCCAAAAAACAATATTAATAAACACGTAAACAGTGCAGAACGTAAATTTAAAGTAGAAGGGGTGGACCGCAGTGAAACAAATTAGTATCTTTATTTGTTAGGTAGTCTTTTTTGAAAATTATAAAAGATGTATGTAATCTATAAATCTTATATCATCGACAACTAAATAAAAAATTGTCTTCCATATATAGTATATTTGTTTCATTCTGCCCCTAGGTTGGACTTCATTGAAAACAGAATAAAAAGTCATATTTCCGAATTTCCCAAACATGAATGAGGAGCTAAAATCATTTCCATATCTGAAATCAAAGGAAATACAAGATATCTCTAATTTGTCGAGCTTCCTCTTAAAAAACAACAAATCATCATATCAATTTGGGAATATCTTTCATGAGTTATGATCTTCCCCCATGTAACATAATGATGTTTCTCATTTGAACTAATATGAAATCTCTTTTCTTCGCGTCTCGAAGGAAGATATAGTGAAATTACATGTAAAATCGATGAAAAATTTGTTACCAACGAATGGTTATGTAAAATTAATTATACTCAGCAAATTTACTATAATATTTAATGTGTATGTAATTTTCAAGTTTACGGAGCATATAGTTTACATGCGTAAATTTAGTCCGCATGTAATTATCAGAAGGAACATTAAATAACGATGTAATCTTATTACTTAAATCTATACTAATAAATATAAATTCCTAAGAATAATATAGGCAAGAGGGCAAGCCTATTTCCATCAGCTATAGCAATAGTACTGGTAAAAAAATCGAACTACTTGCATTGGGTCATGGCTTCCAAATCTGGTGGATTCCTATGTCTGTATCAAATAAAGCGATATCAGTGCTGTCTCCTTTAAGTACTAACTGGGATCGATTTGAATGAAGAAAGCTTCATGATATTCGTGATGTTATAAAAACAGCTTTTATTAAAATTGACGGCACGTTATAACTGCAAAAAAGGAAAAGTTGGGAATCCTTTAACATTCACGCTGGTGAATAGTCAATATGTGTCCCAAATATAAGTTTCAACGCTGAATCAACATCCGATATTTAATTCACGAACAATTCCTGGCGGCTCAGAAATACCAGGCCACCGTCTGTGGAATCCTCGAACTCGTTTGGGAGTTTTCAAAAAAAAAACTTCACGTCACACTTAAAAGTCTCTCGTAATCTTCTTAAAAGGACGATCTACACTACGCATTATCACTGCCTTAAGGCTCACAAATATCAACAGTTGATCAGTTTAAGGTAGAATTTTTTTAGCGTATCTAGGACTATCTTCATTATTGCTTCACTAGAGCACTTTTCTAATATTTTGCTATAGTTCGTTCCAAAAAGAGAGAGATAAAATTCTGAAAAGATCCCGAGCCCAAATTACAACCTATAAATTTGTGGAATCAATTTTACGCGGTAGACTTAAATTTGAGGATCTGCCTGAAATACTAAGTCTGTACCAAATAAAATTGTATATGGATTCTTCAGAGATAATTCTACAACTAAAACAACGGAATGGTAAATGTAGTAGTTACAACACATGAAAGAAAATAAGTTTGTCTAGAAAACACATATTCCATTTATTTGTTGAAAAAAGTTCAAATAGTACATGTCATTATATGCAATGGCAATGGAGCTGATAATAGCTTAAATTTTACGAGCAAGTTAATAACAACAACATTTAATTTAAGCATTTGAAGATTTTCTAAATTAATCTGATGCTTGTGAGGAAATCGTGTCATCATTATCACTGTCGTTTTCAACAGAAATTATATATGGTTCTATTACTTCTTCGATAATTCCATCAAGATCCTTCACACTTGCTTCTTTTCCGATAACACGATTTATGTAGTTCTGCCAAGTTGTTGCAGTTACTCTATTGATGGCATTGTGTAAATGTTGCTTAACTTCGTTAAATTTGAAATTTCTGTTGTGTGCAGCAACCTCATTTTTGATTTGTGCCTATATAAGTTCAATTGGATTGACCTCACAGTGGTATGGAGGTAAACAAAGAATAATCGTGTTCTTTGACTTTGTAATTTCATGAATTACTCTATCCCCTTATTTTGTAATCAATTTTGTATGTCCGTTTTTCTCCACATAGTTGTTGGTGTTTTCTCAACCATTCGGCTATGATATGGTGCATTATCCATCACTACCATAGCATTCTATGGTAAATATTGTAATATTTTAGTAAACCACTCCTCAAAAACTATGGAATTCATTTTCTCGTGGTAATCAGATGGTTTCTTCCCCTCAAACAGCAACAAACCATTTTTGACGAAATCATCTATACCACCAACGTGTAATATTATAAGCCGATATACTGTCGGATTTGAAATTCCTACAATCATAATATCCTGTCAGGTGTTGATATGTTGCATATACTGCATTCAATAAAGTTACCTAGTACTTGGGAAATCTGCTTTATCATGTCACCTTTTCTTATGTTGGGTGTATCTGCTACAATTTTTTTTGTAAGCATTCAAAATTGTCTGCTTTTCAGCGTTACTCAAGTGATTTGTTTTCTCTCGTTTCTTTGGAGAATAATACACACCTGTACTTTTAGCGGTACTAGTGCTATGTTCTGCATCCATAATTGAAAGTTACAGCATTATAATTTCGGTACAACTAAAGTTCTCTGTATTTGCATATTACCTACATAATCTATTAATTTTCAAATCAAAGCTCTGAGAAGAACTAATCTATACCGTAAAATAGCTCAGGTAATATGATAATTATCAAAAAAACTGTCGAAACGCGAACATGATATAAACAATGGCAAGGATGTCAAAATCTTTGACAATTTATAGCAAAAAGGTAATGTTGTACGGTATGATATCGCCTCGCTTTCAACCAATAAGAAGTAATTGTCATTAGGGTCTGTTCAGAAATTTGTCTCTATCTTTTTGGAATATTGAATAGCTAATACAATGCGAAATGTCACTTTAACAGGATCTAGAACACATGCTATAATATTCAAAACAGAATGTTTTTTTCGATCTGTCGTTTCGTCGACACGTAACTACAGCAGTTTAACTTTTACTTCAGCTGTGATTATATTTTCGATGTCGCTACGCGCAGTTGCCATACGGTTCTGTAAACCTCTCCGGGATGGTAGCTTCCAGTAGGGACTGTATTTATTCCAGAAATTATTAATCATATTTCCGAATTTGCTTATCAAGTAGATAAGGTCTTAAATCACAGACGATTATCATCAACAGTAAATTAAACACAAATTGCGTTTTACGTGGCATGTTATTTTTCTTATTTTGGTGTTGTACACTCTTTATATCATTTTTACAATCACATTCGTCCCATCACATTAACGTGTAGTATATATATATATATATATATATATATATATACTAGTGATATAGTGTAAAGTTTGTGATAAACTTTACACTATTGTAATATAAACTAGGAAATTCGGTCAAAAACATTCGCACTGCGTCACCCAATGATCTCGTATTTCCGCTCCACACGGCATACTCAACAATCATACTCCCTCTTATATTTATACATATAGTTCACTCGGAACTAATGCTTCATCCGTTTTATTACATTACACTGGTAGGGGCGTTACGTACTCAATACAAACCTGGCCTGCGGGAACACATCTCAACTACATTTATAATTTTTTTTATTGTATAGGCTTCAAATTTATCGTCTAATACCACTAATGTATATTCTACTTTGTTTCAGATGTCTTAATATGGGTAAAATTTGGATCCTCCTGAGTGTGGCCGTCATATTGCAATCACCACAGATCTCTTCAGATGACATGTAAATAAACCGTTTCATTCGGACCCTTTTCGAAACAATCTTTTGATCTTTTTTCCTCTTCTTTTGTTTCTTCCTTTCGCAGTTTCGGCGAAGGAAAATCGGACAAGGAAATATTGGATGGACTTCTACGCGCTGAAAGATACGACAAACGGTTGCTACCACCAGTTACAGGTAAAATTCAATGCTTATATTTTATTTTCAATTACTTTTTTTGTTTGAATAAGATTTCCTTTTTTCGAAATTTACACATCATCTTGTGCATGATTTGGAGTATACGAGTTTGTCGCTTTTGTTTTTTTGGGGTTAAATGATAGACGATTACAAGAGTGGTTTAAAGAAAGATACATTTGTTAATTTAGATTTTATCTATGTGCATGGTGTTTAAACCTAGACAGTAGTTGCTTTTTTCACTATTTAAGGAGTACGTTTCAAAAATAATGTAAATTTAAAGGAATTGCAATTGGTAATGTTAGAATTAAATTGGCACTATTTAATCTACAAATGTTTGGGTTAGTAGTACTTTTTCAAGTTATAAGGCTGGTATTAGTTAGTAAATATAATCAAAATATAGTAAACGTGCACCTCAACATATGTATCCTGCAATGCCATGAGATTCCGAGTCCTCACTCAACTCGCCCATGGTAACGCTATACCAGCCATTTCATTATAGTTTGACTGTTATTTGAATTTTTCATTTCTTTGAATATTTCTTCTCCTTTTTCTCTTAAGATTTTATTTTTGTATGTAGGAAGATTAAAAAAGCTCACAGCAACCTCGCAGCATTTCAAAATTTATACAAACAATGATACCGGGTTCGTGCAGCAACTTTGCATACTCTCAGGCTAAGATGCTGAAAAAGACTATAAATTTAAAAATATGCGTACAATTAAGACAAGTCACTAAGAGAAGTATTGACTTGTGTTTTTGACATATTAAATGTTTTATTTTTGTTACGTCCACCTTACAATTTTGTTTACATATTGTTTTTAATTTATCTTGCTGTCTTGATGCTAGTTACGGATATTGCATGCATTTGTTTTTTATAATCTTCACTGGAATGTCTTGGCCTGAGGATACGCAGAGTAGTTGCACGAAACCGGTAGCCATTATTTGAGAAAATTTTTAAATACTACGGGATCGATCCATTTCTCATTTTCCTACATATTAATATGAACTCACATCGAGTCAACAACGTCCCTTTCATTTTGGTTATTGAAAATGATATACAGAGATTATGGAGCAATTATATTTCAAAGTAAAATGAGTTGCAGCTGATTTGAACAGTGAACATTTTTTATTTATAGCGGAAGTCCTACAGGTTTTGTCGCAGCTCGCATTTTGACTTCCATCCTTCTCTATCCCTCCAGTCATCCTCTCCTATTGCTCTATCCCTCATGTATTGATTAATTACCCTGCTTCCATATGTTCATGGGGTCGTCCTCTCTTCCTTAGATTAGGTGGTACATATTGAAGTGATCTCTTTGGCCATTGATGCTCGTCCATCCTGTCCAAATGAACTGTTTTTTTTCTATTTCATCCAGACCCGTCCAAACTCTCTCCGCTTTTCTTCTTATTTCCTGATTCGAAGCGAGCTCCATTATTGATATTTGGCACGCTCTTTGTAGATAGTCCATTTCAGTAGATTATATGGCTCCCTTCTCTTTCATTTCAGTCAGTTGTCAACATTTAGAGGCATACGTCATAATCGGTTCTGTAAATAGAAATTTTCGTTATTTGACCAGAGTAATGAGTTGAAGAGTCTGTTCTACGTTGCTACAATTTATATTCTATAGCTTCCAGATATTTCTATTTCCTATAGTAAAAAAATGTGTTATTAATTTGTAAGTCCATATCCCTGTACACTACCGTCCATACTAGTTCGGACACGCAAACTTGTTTTTCCAAAACTTAAAAATTTTACTGTATTTCATTAATACCGATTAAAATTAAAGTATAAAAGTAAAAAAAGTAATTCTAACGAAAAATAAACAAAAACTTCTTAAACATTGCGCGAAGAATAGCTTTCACAATCCAAGGCATCCGCTCCACTAGTGTTTCAAGGAGCCTATTTGTCATATTAGTGCATTCCTCTTGTAAGATGTTCCATAGGTGGCCTACAGAGGTAGGGCATACTTTTCGGACCCTCATGTCTAATTCATCCCGTCACAACTCGATGGGATTTACATCGTGGCTTTATGACGGCCATTTAAGACATTTTTGCATATCATCTGAGTGTTTGGAGTCATTGTCCTGCATGAATACAAAATCTTCGCCGATTAGACGTTGCCCCGATGGAATTGCATTTTCTTGCAGTATCTTTGCAAAATACCTTCCATTCGCTTCAAGTTTTCTATGGTGGCGTAGGAAAAACAACTACAAACAAGCACAGAACTTCTTCCTTGCTTGATAGTTGGCACTACACAATCCTGCAACATTTTTTGGCCATTCGCTCTTCTTACAAAAACGCGCCTTGATTATCCGAATACCTCAAACTTTGACGTATCAGTCCATAGCACCCTTTTTCAATCATCCACTGTCCAGTTTCTATATGCTTCTACCCACTGTAGCCGTTTTTGCCTATTTCCCCGTCGAAGTGGGTTTTTTTGTTGCAGTGCGACCGTGAAGATTTGCAGCTTTTAATCTTCTTTTCACTGTAGTAATAGACATTTTTCTTGCAAGATCGTGATTCATTTCGGCGGCGATTGCTGGTGCTGTCAGTCTCCTATTTCGCGTGCTCAGCAATTTTATACGTTCATCGTCGGCGTGAGTTGTTATTCTCTTACTACCTGAACGTGTCCGATATCTTAAACTGCCTGTGGGTTGATGCCTCCGAATGATACCACTAACAGTCGACTTATTAAGATGTATTTTTTCGGAAATTCGACGCACTGAACAATCTTCTTGATGAAAAGCAACTATTACAGAGCGCTTTTCTAAACTTGTCGGTTTTCCTCTCTGCATTTTAATAACTTTAATCAGGTTCACACAAAAAGATACGCTCTTAACACTAACGCACGCACAAGCCGATGTATTTAGAAACTAGAGCATTTATCAATACACAATACACTTTCGGGTGACCTGCTCCCACTCCAAAGAATACTGTAAATTTATTTACCCGTAATATTGTCCCAAGAGTAATTCCATTTGTGGCGATGACGATTAGTCTGAAAATTTCTATATTGGGTCATAAAATATAATAGGTTTTTAATCGTTCTCTAATCGATATTCTTGGAAGTTTGTCTGTACAATTAATGTTATTATAAATGTTATTTATATGTAAAAGCAATTATATTATCTTTTAGTAGAGCTTACAACATTTTACGGTAGTGTAGATCTTCCCTTATTCTCATGTATTCTATTTTCATTTAGTTAATAGCCAATTTTATACTCCCCTTCAAGTTTCCTCAATATGTAGTCCGTATCGTCCTCATCACAGGAAATTATTATTTCGTCGTCTGCAAACAGGAGGTTCGTTAAATTATTCTCATCGTCTATTTGTACATTCCGTTCACTTTTTTCCTTCAGTTTTCCAGGGCTTCCTGTATATATATTTTAAACAAGGTAGGAGACAAACATTATCCTTGTTTAAGTCTTTTTGTAATTGAGAAAGCTTCCGAAGTATAATTTTTCCATTTGCCTATGCTCGTACATTCCTTATACATATTCCAAACGGCCTGTACCTACGCTCTATTGATACCATTTTTCGCCAAGGAAATCATCGACATAAGAAGGTGCACACAATTCTATTACATTTGTATATGAATAAACAATACCCTTCAATATTTTATGTTTTCTTCTTTTCGTTACGCGTTGAATTCAATTAGTTATGATAAATGAGAATTTTCAACTTCGACAATCTTTTTCTCAAGAATTTACACTTAGTTAAATGATTACATATCTGTTCGTATAAAAACCGGTTGTATCTAAAAATGCAATGTAATCTACACAATGTAAATTAAAAAAATCATCGATGACCTCATATTCTCGTAATGTTAACAGTTATAATTGTTCTCATGATGCCAAAAGAAAGTATTTTTAAAACCCTAAGTTATGCGTTTTTGCGATTTTCAATATAATTACAAATAAAGAAATTACGAATTTTATGCGTTACTTTTAATCACTCTGTATATATATATAAATTATTTTATAATAACTTTTGTTGGTTTATCAATGATAATTCTGGTGAATTTCTTTGTTATTACCAACATTAAATTTAATTAAATTAGATTGTAAATTATTAAAAAATTTCACTGTTCCCGGTAGGATTTGAACCTACAGCTCGTGTTTTCTAGAGTTATATATATAAAAGTAAAACGAATAAATAATTAATTCACGTGGTGTGGAGTTTATTGAAATGCATGCGAATCAATCAAAATATAAACATTCTAGTGTTCCTCTTATTAATATTATTAGAATAAAAATGAGCAATCTCTTTCACGAAAGTTATTTTAATCTAAAAGGTTATCTAGTAGACAACACGTTTCTCATAGAAGCAAAAAGGGATTTAATTCAGATCAAAGGAACGAGAAATATGTTTCGTTCAGTACATTCGTTAGCTTGCAGCTATAATGCTCCTGCTAGATGAGATTCTGACCTCCTTTCCAAAATATGTACCTTCCACTGTTTGCGGATATGAACGTTGAGCACGAAGAAGAGGGGTCCTTTTAATTTGTCTGCCAATTGTTCGTGAAAGGAAACGAATTCAGACGGAAAGTAGAGTATTTAAAGGGAATTTTTAATGATGGTCGAATGGAGTTTTGCCGGTATAATACGGATCTTCCTAAGAGGTTATTTTAGTAGGTTTCTTGAAGAAGAGTGTGTATAAGGTGAAAGTCTGAATACACCGATTCTAGTGGAGGTATATTCCTTGTTAGAAATGTAAAACAAAATACGTGGTACGATTCAAAATTAAGTTAAAAGATCGATCACGTATAAAAAGCCATTGGTAATACTAATTAGTGGGACAGTGCGTTAAAATAAGTGCGTTAATAATAAATATTGTTAGCTTTCAAAATCGATCGGTGATTAGATTTTTAAGCACAAGAGGACCTGAAAAAAGGCTACTGAAATTCAATTTAAAAAATCAGATGGGAGTGTTTTGATCATCCCTTTTACAGGAGGGAAAGTGCAAAACTGACTAGAATCCCGATAGGGAAATTTATATAGCAGGCTTCAACAAGCTTGTTTTACGATGTTAAAAGTGTTTGGAACATGCTGGTTATATAGAAAAATGAAGTAAATGCGTAAATTTTTGAAATCATTCATAAATTTGTCTTTCTTGTTGTTTTTATTTTGTTATTGATCGGTCCTGAATTTTGAATCTCACCTCTACTAATACAGCTATCCTACAGTCGATATTAACTTTTCTTACTTGCATTTATAATTTTTTTTGAAATATTAAATTGAGAGATGTCTATGAATACCTCTTATAACGTAGCAACTACTGTCTTGGATGAAACATGCACGTAAACAAAGATTTTTAAAATTTTCTTCATGGAAAAAATTGGCAATAGCGGGCTTAATATAGTGTATTTTGTACCCTGCATATTGTAGCTTAAAATAATTCAATCAAAACATTATGCGAAAATAATCACGTAACATAAGTTTCCAACAATACGGCTTTTCCCACTTACTTGATTTACCATGCAAATCTTGTATATGGTAGGACATAAAGTACGATTGAAATCGGGAGAAACCTATCTGCGCGAACCACGTGGCATGACTATGTAAAGGCCGTCCTGAAAATATTGGATACAGAAACATATTTACGAGTGCGACCTGGCACAAAACGGGGCGTAAAATATTTCCAACAATACGCATTTTTCCAGTTACTTGGTTTACCATTGAAATCTCATACATGGTAGGGTGTGGGTAGAGTATGATTGCAATCGGAAGAAACCTATCTGCGCGAACCACGTGGCATGAGTACTTAAAGGTCATCCTAAAAGTATTGGATATAGAAACATGCTTGCGAGGGCGACCTGGAATGTTTCCGGAATCTACAAGAAAAACATGGTATTGGTGTGGTCTTTTACTTTCATTTTTCGATGTAGTCTCCTCTAAGATCAACACACTTTTTCAAACGATGCTCCAGTCTCTTCAAGTCGTCGGAAAAGTAGGGTGTGTTGAGGTCTGCAAAATAGCCAACTGTGGCGGTGATGACCGCATTTGAGGCAAATCTCTTTCCTCCCAGTGATTTGTTCAGGTTTGGGAATAGGAAAAATTCACTAGGAGCTGAGTCCGGTGAATATAGAAGATGAGAGGCTATTTCGTATTGCAACTTATTCAATTTGAACACGAGGATGCGAGATGAATGAGCCGTCGCGGTGGAAAAGCACTTTGTTCCGCTGCAAACGAGGCCGTTTCTTTTTCAATACTGCATCGAATCGGGTCAATAAATCGCTGTAGTATTGCCCCGTGATCGTCCTTCCCTCCTGCAGATAGTCGATGAGGATCACACCTTGGGAATCCCAACAAATGATCGCCATGACCTTTCTGGCCGATGGAACGGTCTTTGCTTTCTTCGGAACCGATTCGCCCGGAAAAGTCCACTGCTTCGACTGTTCCTTGATCTCCGGTATGTAGTGCTGGATCCAAGTCTCATCCACGATTACGAAACGCATGAAGAAATCCCTTGGATTGCGTTGGATCCTGGCCAAACACTCATCCGAAACGGTTACCCGATTTCGCGGTACCCATCGCGCTGAAAGCTTTTTCATATCCAAAATTTCGTGTAGGATATGGCCAACGCGTTCTTCTGAGATGCCTGTTGTTTCAGCTTTAATTGGCGATGGACTAACACGACATCATGAATTTGTCGACCCATTCATCGTTGGTAGCGGTTTTTGGGCGTCCACTGCGTGGTACGTCACTTGTGCTTGTGAGGCCACGTTTGAACTCGCTCACCCAGAAGCTGATAGTCGGAAATAAAAACCACGCCAATACCATGTTTTTCTTGTCGATTCCGGAAACATTTCAGGTTGCCCTCGTACAATAAACGGGCCCTATTATTTCAACTAATGTCTAATAGAATAAAATTAAAACAAAGACCCAATTAAGTAAAACCGTAAAACAATTACTGTCGATCTGGGCTTGGAAGCACAATGTTTTGACTGCATTATTTTAAGATATTGTACAGTAAGAAATGCACTTCATAAAAAAATGTCTCTTATAAAACCCTCAATTCTATTTTAAAATTGAAGTTAACGATACTTGAGAAGATCCTCTGATATTAAAAGAGGTAATCCTCTCCTGAATGTTACAGATGCCGATTTGTGTTGCGGTCTTCATACACCTGAAGAATGGCAATACGTTAAACAGGACGATGTGACAGAAATCAAAGATCGTGGTCCGTTTTAAGTTACTTTATTTTTTTCGTAATTTCTTCCTTTTACTACTATAAATGTTCTTTTCTTTTATTATTTTTTACTGTATATTTCTGTTTCATCTCTTAATTAAGCGTTGTTTCTTTTAAGTGTTTTTCTTTTTTGTGTCTAAATGTCTGTGTATTTTAATAAATATTTTTCTTCTTGCACTTCTGTCACTACTTTTTTATTTTTGATAATGTTAAAGCAGAACTTCAGAGATTTTATTAATAAGATGTTATACTCATTTTGGGGTCACTGTAACTAGGTCGATAACTTCCTTGTTTTAATATTTTAACGCGTAAGTGAACCGAAACTTGACAGGTAAATTCGCGATGAAAACAAATTACCCAAGTCAGACGAAAAACTTCCATTTACATTTGCTTTTATAAGAAACCATTTTCCACGAGAACGTAAACTTTAGAAGGTTCCCTACTGTAGTGGAGCTTTTATTTGGGATATTCTTTTTATTTTTCCAGCTCTCAGTACACTCACTGCTACAGAAAATGAATTTCTCAGCATGCTCTTTCTTTTATATAGTAGCCTAGTTGCGAACAGCTGGTTCTTTTTTCTATAAGAAGTGTAGCCTTTGTTATACTTGTTGAAGATCCTGAGTCAATACAAGAATTCCCTATAAAATTGACTGCGAAATTTAAGGTAAATAAAAAGACGACACTTTCAGAACTCCCTTATCCAAAAGTAAAATTGATAAGAGGGTTGTCTTTTAAATTTTGCATATAGAACAGGAGTAAAACAGTAGATAGCTTTTAAAGACTTTGTTTTTTTTTAAGGATTCTCCACGAAGATTAATGCACTTTTACATGTGCGCGAACCAACTCTGGAAGCAGTTATTCCACATGTTTGTTGGTACAGTCAAAATTGCATTTTTGAAGGCATCCATTATTCCTTCTGACAAATGGAACCTTTGGTCACGCAGTCCGTTTTTGATTTTCAAAAGATAAGGAAATCGTTTGCATTTAGTCTCACAATTCGACGTCTTTTTGCGTTAAAAATTCAATTGTCTTGAGTACTGTGTGAGAACTTGCATTGTCTTGGTGGAGGATGATTCGGTTATTCGAAGCTCAGAGATGATTTGCGGCAAACAAATGATTGTGTACTGACCAGCAGTAACATTCCTTTGATATTGTAGAGATATTGTTGCTACATTGTTTTCGAGACAAATTTCGCGACCATCTTCTTGGCGACACTTCGAGAACGGTTGACCTTTGTCGGCTTTTCTTCACCTTGGAACGCATCAATAGAAGACTAGCGTTTATTTTCTGACTCATATGAGTATATCCGAGATTCATCACCAGTAACGATGTTGTACAAATTTTTAGAGTTTCCGGCGTTGAGGTGGTCTAGAGTTTTTTGATACAAAATCATCCTAGCTGCTTTCTTTTCTTCGGTCAACAGATGCAGTATCCAACGGGAAACTAATTTTTATGCAACATTTTTTGCACTGAGATCTTTAAGATCCCCAGTGATGCCTCAATCTCCATATGCTTCATGTCTACCTTCGTTGATGATCTTGCACATAGCATAAAAATGTTTTCCTGTGTGTTTGGTGCACTTGCTCTTGGATCGTCACTAAAACTTATCCGTCCACATTTGAGTTCTCCATACCAACGAGAAATTGTTGACTGCGGTGCTTCTTTGCCGAAAACAGAAACCAATTCAGCGAGGTATTCTTATTGAGACAATTGTCTTCGAAATTTATAAAAAATGATTGCGCGAAAATGTTCTCGGTTTAATTCTATTTTTCGATTAACTTGTAGCTGTAACACTCCACGTATCGCACTGAAACTTTAGATTTAGGTTGAATAAAGATGATGGTTAATTTTTAGTATTGACAGTTGATTAGTGGCGCCTTCTATGTCCCAGTATGCAAAACTTAAAAGACAGCCTTCGTAATATAGCTTAAATTGTTGCATTTTTTAATGATGAAGATGAAAGTAAATCTAAATAACTAAGCATTTAAAAATATTGGTCAATTCGTTTGGATTCTGTAGGAAATGTGCACTTCTGCAATCCAATAATTCATTCTGTTTCAATATTTGGTAAGAATGCATCCGTAAACCAATCTTTCAAAACGCCAAGAAGTTATTTTTTCGGATGTTAAAGCAGAAATGCGTATTTTAATAAGCCGAAATAGTGTTTTTCGCACCTGTGGTTTAAACAGACCTCCTGTTTTTCTCTAACACAACAAAAGGAAGGGATATATATGTGTGTTCAGGTGTGGAAACTGATGGCATTACTATATAACTGGCAGATAAGCATCGATCGGAATGCATTTCTAAATTGAAACCACTCTCATTCCCGTTTATAAGCGTTATCTTCACTTATATTACTAATTTTAAGTTTAACTTGATAACAAATCTCTCGGTGGTACGTGAACATCGGTAGGAATGGATCGACTTATAAACTTTGTTATTTACGTGATACAATTTACTACGCTTGAGGTGATGTACCCACCAATAATCTGCCTTAAATAAAAAATAATGAATTTGTTTTCTTGGCTATGCGCTCCTCTGCGCAGATTCATATCATATGTGATGTTTGGGTGTTCAGTACATTTTTAAAATTTGCAAGAACATACTCTGCAATATATTTAACTTTATCTCTGTTACTACCAGCTCGTTCAATATATGTAGGTTTTCTACCTGTCAAGCCGCATAATCGATTTTACGTGTGAAAATGCTGGGTCAGAATTGTAAATGCTGGCAAACTCTTTTCATACATTATTTAATATTATCTGTTTAAACTGATGTTTGCTTTTCGCTTCCTTACTTATTCAAGTTTGCGTTTTATATTCGATATCATCAGATTGTCTCCTTTCTGAGAAACACAGTCTCCATGTTCGTAATCTTCATCATATTTTCATCCTACGAGGGCTGTTTCTTTTTCAATCTCCGATAGCTCATAAAAACAAAACAAGTGCAAATAACAAAATGAATTTATTACCAAAAATTATGTACTTTTTTACATAATCACAGTCAAGATTGATACATTTGTCATATCTATGGACGAGGCTTCCAATCCCCTTTGTATAAAATGTTGCCGCCAGCAAATTGAGATGGTTCGTAACGTTGTTTTGAAGTTTCTTTGTACTCTGGAACCTTTGCCCTCCTAGCCATTTTTTCAGTTTACGAAAGAGATGGAAGTCCCTGTTGGTAAACCTCCGTTTGTCTCGATTGTCCCCCTTAATCGTGAACATCGGCTCGGCCTTCTTTAAATTTCCTACACCATTCGGGCACAACACCGTCAGCCAAAAAGTTTTCGCCGTTACTCGGCTCATTCTTTAATGAAATTCAGGTGTACTGTTCCCTTCTGGTCAAAGAAATCGAATTACACTAGGCAACTCGTACTGGGAGGGAGAATCAATTGCAGCGGCCATGTTTACTTGCCTGCAATTCAGCTAAAAATGGCGTAATGACGTCGCAAGTGGCAGGTATTATAATAGGCGAGTTCACGAAAGAGGTGGAAGTCGGGGCTATATGCCGGGTATTCAAAAACTTCCTATCGAAATTGTTCAAGAAGTCGTTGGATGACAGCAACAGCATGAGGGCGGGCATTGTCATGAGAAGACCTCCAGAAGTCAGCATGATTCTTCTTTTGTTTTGAATGGCTCTCCGCAATGGTTGTAAAGTCTGACAATAAACAGCTGCGTTGATCATAGTCCCCGGTTCCAAAACCATAACTTTCCTGTTGTCGAATTTTTGTTTGAACTCTCTCGATTTATTTGACGAATTTGAGTGCATCCATTGTTGTGACTGTTGTCTTGTTTTGCGGATCCAGTATTGAATCCAGGCTTCATCTCGTCACAATTGGTTTCAAAAAAACTTCACTTTCAACCTCATAACAGGTGAGAAACGTCAGCGCTGATCCCATTCGGCGAACTTTGTGGTCATCGGCAAACATCTTTGGAATCCCTCGAGCGCACATATTTTTGTAGCGTAGGGGTTCCGTTGCAATTGTGTATACTATTAATCTTGAAACTTCAGGACATTTCACACTAAACTCACTGATGGTAAATCTCCATTTTTCTCGAACTATGTTATCAACTCGTCACTTCTGATACTCATTCTTCGTTGAATTTCAATTGCTTGAAGGAATCGAATTACACTACGCAACTCGCACTTTGCGAGAGAATCAATTGTAGCAGCCATGTTTGCGTGCCTGCAACTAACCTGAAAAATAGTGTAATGACGTTGCAGGTGGCAGATATTATAACGAGGGAATGAACGGTCACTGGACACCTCCATTCCTCATAGCTTGCGTGACTGTCTCCAGGCGCCAATGGATGTTAAAAAAAACAGTCGTTGTACAAGGTGTTCCATTTAATAAAATCGAACAAAATTATTTTGAAATTGTTGAAGTCAATACTTTCCTTATCATCATCCTGTATATCCGTACAACAAATTTTATTACAAAATTTGGACGTAGAAATACTTTCTTTAGGTTACGTATTTCTCATTTTTTTTTTAACAAAAGCAGTTGTAATTCGACAATCACAAAACAGATTAGTGTAATATCTTGGAGATAAATGGAGAATATGTGTATGTAGGGATCTTTAATAATGTAAAAATATACAAGATGTTTAATATAAAAAAGGTGAATTTTACTGCACCACATTATTTCATAAAATATTCAGTATATCGGAGTTTGTTTTCTAAAGATGCACTAGTAATATATTACATCACCAAAATATATATAATTGCTATCTAGAATACAGCCCGAGTAACAAAAGAGGGACGTATTATAGTTACCTCCTGTATGTGTATCATATTGAACGATAATGTTTAACGATTCATGTATAACTTTTTTGTAAAAACGATCATTTTATGACAATATATACTTTATTTATACATTTGTACATTTCTACACGTACAAATTTAATACAATTTTTATATTTTTAGCAAACAGAAGTATTAAATTTGAAAAAAAAGTAGGGAGGTAGAGGATTGTCACGGCAAAGTGTTAGTTACAGGAGAGAAATTACTGATGTTATAATTTAATACTACTAAAATGGTTGAAGGGTTGTCGATAGTATTTTTTAATATTTTCCACAGTTTTAGATACATTAACGTAAACAACGAGGGGTGTTGTTGTATTTGGGCTCCCCTAAAAAATTATCACTGTTCTTAGACTGAATTTGTTTACAAACCCATAAATTTTCATTGAAATCGGTGAATTCATCACTGTTCTTTTGTGAGTGTACTGACTGTGGTAGCGAAAGCCTTTATTATTATATTAAAGTGTAATTTGTTCGATTTGATTAGAAACATAGAAGTTATAATTAAAAAAATAGTTTTGTAGTAACTTTCTTTGACTCAGAAATCTCTGACGTTCTAAATGTGTGTTTTCCTTTTAACTCACCTTTTCCTTTCTTTTAATATATCACCTTGCTCATGTTAATCTCTTTTGAATGTTCACAATGTGCATTATGTTTCTCTGTCTGTATGAATGTTGCATTGTGTTGTGATGCATTTTGTTAGCACTTTTTGACATGTGTGTATTGAACTGCGTGAACACCTCATTGCTTTGGTTTCTTTGTTTTTTACAATTTAGTTGACTGTCATGGTAGTCACATTGTAAGGTAGCATTTCTTTCACCTACATATAGGTGTTGCTTGTCCATGTATTTGATAAACTTGTGCCATTCATTTGTATTGTTGTTAGTGATGTATAAGGTTGGCCAAATCTTCGGCGCGCCAGGTCTGCACTCGTCCGCATGCGCGAGCGATACGAAAATTGTCCGAGTTCGTTGAATTCTGTCTCCGTTGCCCTGATATGTATGCGCGTATGGTACATCGTATTACACGTTATAATGTATTTATACTCCATTATATAGAAGAACATTCTAACAGTTTATCTGTATATATTTCACGAAGAATAAGAATTAGATGTAAAGTTAGCCAAATCTACGGCGCGCCAGATCCCCACCCAGGCGGATGTGGAAACCTACCGCTTTCTCCACGTGACCCAACCGTCTCGCAGTCTTTATTTGACAACGATAGAAGTCGTACGTCGTATTTCGCGTAATAATAATTAACTAAGCATGTCGAACAGATGTAAGGGGAAGAAGCAACCACTGGCTGCCCAAATAAACAAGTTTATAACCGAATATCGTAATTTAAAGTTCGATAGTTGTAAAATATGATACATAAGGTTACAAAATCGATTGCGAAAAGCATGTACGTAATACAACTGACAAATAAAGAAAAACGGCATGGAAAAATTTATGTTAAATTTACTTTTGATGTTTATTACTTGTGCTTTGTGCCTAACTTGCTCGATAAACAACAGTTTCAACACTTATGGCATACATACAAGTGGAAGTTACCGCCTCGGACAGTATTACGTAGGCACCTACCAACGATACGTGAAAATGTCCAAAACAGAATTAAAGCTGAATTACAAGATAAACAGTTGTGGTTATATGTAGACGCGACTACAGATCGTAAAGAAGTTTTATTGTAAATGCTATAGTGCTTGTACTAAAACCTTTGAAAGTGACGTTTGCAATCTTATTAATTAGTAAGAAACTGCAACAGTGTACTGGCGAAGCAACTACCAGGATAGTGAGTGATGGTGCCGCGACTATGTGGTTAATAGGCCGTTTCTTCAAGAATAGTGTGTTAGACTTTTATATAATAATACTGGATAAACGTGCTTTGACACGGATACTCGATTCTTCGTGCCGCGCGCTCCGCCCCTCCACGTTATTCTCCGCCCAGCACTGAAACTTGCCCCTCTTTGCCGAGGCCAGTGATAGGTGTAAATTCATAATAACGCGTAATACGATGTACCATACGTTCATACACAGCAGGAAAACGAAGACAGATTGGCTCAAAGAACTCGGTAAATTTTCGTATCGGTCTTGGGTATGGATGAGTGCGCATCTGGCGCGCCGGAGATTTGACCAACCCTAGTAATGTACCATAAAGGTTGCTAGATGTCATACTATTGCACATTTAATTGTTATGGTAGCCGATCACCAAATGCGATTAGCGAATACCAATTGCAATTTACACAGGATTAAAGGATATTTGTATAGTTTGTAAACCGTTTCATTTGGATTTCATTTTCGAATCGCGTGAAGGCCCAGCTAACAAATATTGTCGACGTCGATTCTTCCACATTCTATCGATGAATTGTATCTGCAGAGCGTGCAATCAACACTAAACAATAGTCACAACATTTAATTTAGCAGATACAATGCGTACAATCGCTGGTATGACGTCAAGCGTTAAAACTGTGACGTCTAACCTCGATTTGGCATTAAGAATGGAACAAAAGGCCAGGTTATATTATCGGATTTTGAGGAAACACGTATAATATATATATATATATATATATATATATACATTCTGCAATGAATTAAATGGGAGCTTTTTCGTATTTTGGCATTGTAGGTACTACGCTACCTTTTATTTTTTAAAGGAGATAGATGATAATAAACGAGGATTCTTGAATTGAAACGCGTTTTATAGGTAGTAAAACAATATTCTAAAAGTGGTACCATTGCAGTCTAACCACTGTGGTACACTGCCCGTATGGTTACATTAGAAAATCCGGATATAAATACAGTTCCTGTCCAATTTATTACGGCCACTTGTTTAAATAGCAATTTTGTTAAAATATATAATGAGCAACGTATTGTATAAGCATAAGTTTATTCAGAACTGTTTATAGACAGCCCTTTATAATTGCTCTTATTCTTTTTGGCATACTGTCTATGCAAGCGTTAATGGTGTGTCTACTTGTAGCGTCATTTTACCACACATCCCCAATATTTCTTACTAATTGGTCTTTTGTAGTATTTATTCTCGCATACACGCGTGATTTTAGAACACTCCACACGTTCTCAATTGAATTGAGGTCGGGAGAATTTCCCGACCAAGGTAACACTGGCAGAGCGTGCGTTTCCAAAAGCTTTGGATTAACTTGGCCATGTGGTATGGTGTCTTATCGTGTATGAATATGTAAAGGCCTTCATTCGGATCTAAATGATTGATATATGACATCAAGACATCCTCCAATTCACGCTTATATTGGTGTTGATTTATGGTGCCTTGGCAAAAATACAGTGGTCCAAGATCAACGACTGATATACAGGACCATGGCACCAACTGACGGAGGTGTTTCACCGTTTTTAGTGCACTAGCTTCACCAAACCGTTTAGATGGATGTCGTCTAACAAATTGAGCTCTTTTGGTTATGGCTTCTAGTTTTGACGCATCGCTGAATACGATCTTTAACGAAAAGACATTGTTCAAACAAACAAAGTTTGGTTGATTTACATATTTATTCAAGTTATTTTTTCTTACCTTTTGCCAATCTTCAATTGTGTAATGTTAATCACGTTTTGTCTACTCATAACGTGCTCGCTTCATCATCGGTGTTAATCTTGGCCTTTTCAGGGGGCGTCTGCTTTTTAATCGGATTTCGTTTGTGAACGTTTGTGTTTGTGTTCGTTTGTACATAGATATTTGCACTACTTGTTGAGACACTACATTTCCTATTTATTTGGCGGATAAATCTCGGTTTTCAGTTTGCTAGTTGCAGAATACGCCGATCATCTCGATTAGTAGTGATCCCTTTCTTTCCGCGGAACGCTCTTCCGGTACTTGTAGCGGGTATTTTTGCTTTCATTAAAACGGCGTTTCTCGGCACTGTTTGTCGGGATACTTCTTTCTTTGCAATTGTGCGTTGAGAATACACTCCTGTACAAAACAATGCCTCAATACGTAGTTTTTATAACGAGAAAATATAAAGCGCATACAAGCAATAGCTTAAAGTACAACACTAACACGTAAACTCGGAAATAAATATTCTTTCTACAATAGTAACAAATAAAAATATTATTCTACGAATTACTGTGTCTTTCAATCTTGTTTCTACCCATGTTCTATACAGTACAGAATGATTCATGAGGGGGATAATACTAGGCAAGAGGCCATTGAATGGCACTTTCGCAATTTGTTAGAAACATATTTAGGGAACGTACAGCAGAACCCGGTTATAACAACTTCGGCTGTAACGACACTCCATTTTTAGAGTCAAATTTTAAGCGCTCCCGTATTTTACTATTCAAACGTACAGGGAAAAAAACTGGTTTTAGCGTCAATAACCTCTGATATAACGACAAATATTTACCACTTGAGGTATGTATTTATATTATCATTTATGGCTCAATTACCGGTATTTGCTTAGCCTGCAACCGACCGTTCGGGGATTCCAAGAATATTACCGTTCGTTGAATTAAGATTTCTTGTAATTTGCCTAGCCTGCAACGTTTGACCGTTCGGGTATTCCAAGAATATTACCGTTTCTTACAGTGCGCCAGGCAAAGTTCGTAAGAAATTTCCTCAGTCGGCATTTGAATCGCGATAATCAAAGCAGTCGAAAGTGGAAGGAAGAAAGCGGACGTGTGTCGCGAATTTGGGTTAGTTAAGTTTACGATTTGTATAATTGTGAAAAATAAGAATAAAATCATGACCTTTTGTGAAAGGGAAAGAAAAGTCAAAAGGCCGAAGGATTTGGAAGTTTATTTGGAGACACAAATTTTAAGTGCAGCAATGGGTGGCTGGAGAGTTTCAAACAGAGACATTCAATAACGTTCGGAAAAGTGAGCGGTGAAGCGAAAAGTGTTAATATGACAGAAGCAGAGACGGGGGTAAATGAAGTGTGGCCTAAATTAAGACAAGATTATGAAGACAATGAAATTTACAAAGGCGACGAAACGGGAATTTTTTATAAACTTCTTCCAGATAAAACTCTGAGGTTTAAAGGCGAAAAATGTGTAGGCGGTAAACTAGTCAAAGAACGGTTAACTGCATTTGTGTGTGCTAATATGACCGGTACGGAAAAACGCAAAATTCTTGGAAAGTCAAAAGAGCCACGCTGCTTCAAAAACATAAAAAACAGTCCCAACAAATTACTGCGCAAACAAAAGAGCATGGATGACTTGAGAAATCTTTGAAAATGAAATTCGAAAATGGGATAAAGTACCAGCGGTTAAAAGTAAAAAAATCTTGCTTTTAGTCGATAACTGCCCAGCACATCCATCATTAGCTCACTTAAAAAAATATTAATTTGGTGTATCTGCCCCCAAATTGCACTAGCATCCTTCAACCAATGGCGTAATAAGAAGCTTAAAATGTTCTTACAGAAAATTTATTCTGCACAAAATTATTACGGGTATGGACAAGAACGCACCATGCGCAGTTTCACTTCCCGGATTGGACTTTTTAGAGAAGGCTTGGCGTAGTATAACCCCTGAGAGTATAGCAAACCGCTTTAGTCATTCAAGATTCAGGAATAATCCAGTTTGTGACAACTTAAATGAAGATGACGTTCCGTTATGGGAGCTTATTAAAAAGTGGCAACAAAATCAGAGTGACGAAAAGCAGTTTTGTTTCGACTACTTTGCATCCGTGGACAGTTGCCTTATTACGTCGGGAATGCGTTCAGATTCTGATATCGTGGAGGACATAAAACAGCGGGATAACGAAAACGATAATGAAATCGAAGAGGAAGAAGATTCATGCGATGAAGCAGAACACGTACCGACAAAGAAGAAGCCCTAAGTGCCATAACACTTTTAAAAACTTATTATAGACAGCGAGAAACGTCACCTCAAATTCTTGATAAAGTGAGAGAATTAGAAATGGATATAGAAAAACAGTTTTGGCATGCGAAAACTGTGCAACGGAAAATTACAGATTTCTTTCATTAGACAAACAAGTTAGTATGTACCTACATGTGTAAGGTTATATGGTTAAGTACGTTAAATTAATTAAATTCACATATGTATCTGTTTACCACCCGTAATATTGTTTCCCACCAATTCTTGTACGTAAACATGGAACTTGTAAAAGCTCCGCCTATAGCGTCACCTTGTTATAGCGTCAAAAAATTCGCAGTCCCGTGACTGTCGTTATAACGGGGTTCTACTGTATTTAGATAGGTATTTTTAAACCCCATTCATGAATTTTATACTTCTATTTGTAAATTATCGCGTTGGAAACACCCAAAAGCTTAAATTTATGTGGCCCTCATAAAATGGACAGGGACTGTATGTCTTGCTTTATCAGCTGTCTTTATATATACATAAATAGCAAACAACATAATCATATTCCATTACATTCTAGCGCCACGTGAGATGAATTGAAATTAATACAACAAGAGCGACGTCGCAACCTGAACGCCAACCCAAGGCTCTGCGCTTACATTTTGAACGTCTCATAGTATATGCATACATACTTGCACCGTCTGAATCTGTTATTGCCATTCCAGCAGCTTTATCTTCCGCACGTTTGCTCCTATAGGTAGAGTCATGGCGCTGCTAACGGTCTCGCGAGGCGTACATACAAATGCTGTTATTACAAGCCGAGCGTTTAAAGCAGGCCACGTTTAGATCCTTTGAAGTTAAAGTGACAATGTAGGCGAGTTTATCGTTTGATGCTCAGGTAGAAAGAGATAGAGTGGAAAGCACGAGCAAGCATCCGCGAATTTACATAGAAGCAAATGAACGTAAGCGTTAATAGATGGTGGTTTAAAAGTTGCGTACCAATCGTAAAAACGAAGAAAAAATAAGTGTTGGTTATTATGTTAGACTGTAAAGTGCAAAATAGTGCGCATCGATAGTTGAGGTTATTCAACGTAAAAAGAACATAATCTATTCAAAACGCAGCTTGTCAGAAGATATGTTTAAAGCACGAATTCTCAAACTGTATCAGTCCGCGGCGTACTTAAGGTTTAGTATTTTATACCGGCGCCAATACATAAAATAAATTCCAGTTTATTGAACTTTTTATTGCTACATATTACATAACTACAATAATAAATAAATAAATTTCTTAATAACAAAGAGAAAATAAAACTTTCAGCTATTTCAAAATACTATCTAAATTTATTTTTACTTAAGTAATTGGACTGAAAAACTAAATATGTTCTTGCTTGACTTATATTCATTATCACCTTTTGACATCTAAGGAGTAGCGAGTTTACCAGTTGCCTACTGACATTTTTTGCCATTCAGCTTGGCATATTCTTCACAGATCTTCAATATTTTGCCGCTTAGCAGCAATTCCACCCATAAATTTTCAATTGAGTTTAAGTCCAGCGATTCTGACGGCCAACTCAAAACCCGAACAGTGACATTGTTTTTGACGGTAGCCCAGATCAACTCAATTGGATACTTTGGAAGTCTCAAAACTGTGGGTCCACTGAATTTCGTCGAATTTATACGTTAAATATTGACCCTTGTAGCGTTCGATGAGGTGGTATCGTTGTGGCTTATTTTTTAACGCAACCATTTAATCATTTAA
Organism: Trypoxylus dichotomus; assembly: GCA_023509865.1. Classification (NCBI taxonomy): domain Eukaryota; kingdom Metazoa; phylum Arthropoda; class Insecta; order Coleoptera; family Scarabaeidae; genus Trypoxylus; species Trypoxylus dichotomus. The sequence continues at coordinate 31,530,038 of CM042081.1, forward strand.
TTTTTCTTACTATTATTTCTTAGAGCATGATTTGCTTGTATATTGTGATACGGCGCATTGTCAATTAAAACAAGGGAAGGCGTGGGCAAGTTTGGTATAAATAAAAGTTCTATCCATCCGCCATAATTTTCTGCGTTCGTGTCCGAATGGTAATCACCAGTTCTTACGCCGGATCTAAAAGTCCATATGGCGTTAGGATTAAAGCCCATGCTGGCTCCTGTATGCATTATTAGTCTGGATCCTTTAGATATGTTTTTGAAAAGACCTTTTGTACTTTCATCACTCCACCTCTTGGAAGACGTATGACTACTGCGAATGTAAGTCTTATCTATATATACAATGGACCGATTTGTCTCACGAAAATATTTAATATTGTGTAAGTAATCAATTCTTAATGCTCGTATATCGAATCGCTCTATTAATACTTTACTATTATTCTGCGTACATCGAAACTTTTAAAATTCTTCTTAATGATGTATTTGATCCTTTCCATTCTAATTCATCCTGCACCTTTTGATGTAGAGCTGAAACCGTAACTCGTCGCTCATCTGTTCTATGAAAATCATGGATCATATCTCTCATTATTCGTATTTGATACTCCGGAAAACTTCTGACACTCTTTGTTCTTTGTCTCTTCTTACCAGGACTTCTCAACTTTTTTTTTCGTCACTATTTGATGCTGTATTTCCTTCTTAAATAATTCTTTCAATTGTTCGCGCCGACACAGCAGTTACGTCATAAACACATTCGTTTATTTCACTTAGGGCCGGTTTATTCACATTCTGATAAAGTTGCAGGTAGCGCAATCTAACGGATAAACACGTACATGTGTTTATTCACCACAATTAATTTTAATTTCTAAATCATTGACTTGAGATTATTATTAGCAATTATTAGTTGCTTTTTTAGAAGATCTGATCGTGCGTCAACAAGCATCATAAATTTGACAACAATTTGTTCTTTAGGTTTCTTTATCGACAATTTTTTGGGTGTTTGTCTTAAACTTTCTGGTATCCAATTATTCTATTTCACAATTCGCAAAATTAGTTGGTCGATCCTTTTCTTTTCTAACACCGACTACTGCAAATGTAAACACGGGAGACCTGTTATCCTATGTACACTTCGTCAAATGAATCTTTCTCAAAGATGGCTGGTTAATCTAATTATCCTTATTTAATATCGATATCGAATATTCGCGCGAAAGATACGTATGTCTGATTATGTGCGTCTAAAGATCCATTTGACGAATATTACGAGAATATTAGGTTATGTTCAAATCGAAATTGCAATTATGTATATGTCTTTCTCACGATAACGTACATAAGTCTATCTTTCACTTTCATCCATCGCTATACTACCCGTCTAAAAACATTAGATAGTGCTGGTTTGTTGTCTCTCAAATAAAATTTGGTGAAAATATGAAAGTGAGATATCTGCTGCCTAATAAATTTATCTTACTGGCAGTTATCTGCCAGTTTATCAGAATATGAATAAACCGGCCCTTTATGACACTGAAAAAAATCTACTTTCCCCGTTTGAGCGTGTATCACTTTATGATCCTATGATACTAAAGATATTACGATCCGCCACAGACAAATATGCTCCGACTATTATTTTAGTGGGCGTGTCCATTTTTAAAACCGACTACGGCGCATCCTCACAGCTCGCCATCTAATTTGGCGGTTACAGTACCAAATAAATAAGTGAGCAAAATATGTCAGTTATTATTTTGGCTGTACTGGAGATACTTGGAAATAAAATTTCGACGCATTAAATATAGAAAAATATGAATCCCTAAACAAGTTGCGTATTGAATCAAATATCCAAATATCGTCATTCATTATTTCGGCTGATATTCTTTTCTTCATAACCCAAAATAAAACGAGCAAAAAAACGACTGAACAGCAATCCACTTATATCACGATTAAACACTATCAATGACGTAGGAGTAATTAAAGCAACTTGAGCAAATACGAGGTAAATTATCGAGTCACCCAACACGGCTTTACGTTACTTCAAAAGCAATTAGCGTTCGTCAGCAACATTTTACCGTGAATGGAGAACTTTATTACGTCCAACATTGTCAAATAAATTAAGTCCATTAACACCGGTTTATATAGTAGCCCGTAGTATGTATAGTAGTAGAATTGACCTCTTCAAAAGCGTCTCCTTTGTCTCTTTTAATAGACAAATTACGCCCGACTATCACTCCCTCGACGCCGGTGCATGAAGAGAGAACGTCCGATCGTTTTGGATGTTTAGGACATGCGAAATTTATTACACTTTCAAATTGCTATTAAATAAGGCGTAAAGTTCCTTTGTTGTGTACCCAGTGCTTTGTCACGATGGAAAACGCGAAGTTGAGAAACTGTAGCTTTCGGAATTCTACACGAGAACCATGAAATGACAGAAGGTTTGCGCAAGTTGAGTTCCAAGAAAACAACTCTTCTTGGTTTATTGTTATATTGATCGAGGAAGAAGTATACTTTGAGGAATGTTTGGACAATTACAATTTAGCTGATAAACTACGACTGTTTTTGCAGCAAGATGCCACACCAGCACACAATTTGTTAATTGTTGCTGATCTAATCAAACTTTTTCAAAATCAAAATGCACGAAAAGTGAAAACGGGATAAATCTCACAGTATCTCGAATAATTTTATTAAACATAGGGTACCGATTTAATGCATAATAATTTTTCAAATAATATTAAATTATTTAAACATTATGTCGAAGACATTTTATTTGTTCGGTCTGGTGGTTTGGAAGAATGATATAACTTTTGAAATTGCATCAACAAAGTACATAGTTCACAGGTATAGCAGTAAACTCAACTCACGCAAATTTATTAATTTTGTTTCTCCAATATAAACTTTATCGCAATCATTGCATGCGATTTGGTAAATTCCAGGAAGGTCCAACACAAACAACACAGCAGAAATTCCACCACCTTGACATCAACAAGCACCGGTAATAAGAAATTTACAACACTTCCTTTTCACTCAACAGTAAAAGGGTTAAGCAAAATTTTCCGACAACTAAATATGAACGTGTCTTTTGTATCAAAAAATAACTTAAAGAATCTCTTAGGCAATCCCAAAGATAAACCGGAGATGATGAAAAGGTCTGGAATTTAGCAAATCGCATGCAATGATTGTGATAAAGTTTATATTGGACAAACAAAAAGGAGTATCGAAACGCGGTTCAAAGAACATATTAGACACTTTCGTTTCGATAAACCAGAACTATCAAGCGTAGGACAGCATATGGTAAAATCCGGACATAAAATTCATTTAAAAAATCTTAAGCTTCTTAAAAACGTAAACTTCTGTAGAGAAGTAGATGCGCACGAAACGATATTTATGAAAAAGAACAGAAACTTATTGAACAGAGAACCACCCCCTATTGCACACTCGAGTCTAGTAGATTGTAAATAGTAATATCTTCTAAGAAACTTTAGAACCTGAGTAGAAAATAATTTGCATGTGATACAGTTTTTACATTCAGTCGCTAACACGATTGACAATGGGAGTCCACGTGCTCTCGAAACGCTGCGTTCAGTCTAATTAATAAATTTGTGTGGGCGGAGTTTACTGCTATACCTGTGAATTGTACAACCACACAATCCTTGCAATCGTTAATTGAAATACATAGTAATATAAAGGTTACATTAGAGGTATAAAATACTGAAAATAGTATTAATTTTCCAGATATTAATATCCCGATTGCAGATAACAACTTGTCTTCAATAGTTTTCGAAAACCATTCCAAGCAGGCATAACAATTGACCGTTCTAACCATCCGATCAGACAAATTGTGTTGCGGAATACATGACAACTATTAATACTTATTTACAAAATAAAAATATATTACATGAATATGGAAAAACATTACAAAGTTAATATCCCTAACATCCTCCTTTAATGTTTTCCATTTTCCGTAGTCCAAGCAGTCCTGGTATCTTGGAGTGATTTGTTCTATGCAAACTTTCGGTTAGGATATCGGCCACTATATTTTTACTCGACATTTTAAAATCACTAAACCATCCTCTATCGCTTCCCTTATAAAACGAAATCTTATGTCTATATGCTTCGTTCTCTTATTTAGCATATGGTCTCTTGCCAATTCTTGTGCCGATTGATTGTCATCGCATATACATAGTGATAGCATTCTCGTATTGCAACTCTGTCATCAAACTTTTAAGAAATTTTGTTTCATTGGCAGTTTCGCTAAGAGTCATGTATTCTGCTTCGGTGCTTGAAAGGGCTACAGTTCATTGCTTTCTGCTATCCCACGATATTGCGCTTCCTCCAAACTTGAAGACAAAACCACTATATGATTGCCTGTCCCCTTGGTCATTGCCCCAGTCTACATCTCAACGCCTTCTAATTTCATTCCATCTTTGGAATATATTAAACAAAGATCCATAATGCCCTGAAATACCGCAATACTCTTTTTGCAGCTTTCCAGTGTTCTTCAAAATTATTCGTATTATAGTTGCTGCCAAATACATTAAACTTCCTATGAGCTCTTGGTATTGACTACGGGGGAGGTCCAGAAGTTCGTGGAATGAAAATGTTTTAAATTAAATAAAACAATACATCTATCTTTCCTTTTCAATATAATCACCCTTAAGCACAATACATCTATCTTTCCTTTTCAATATAATCACCCTTAAGCACAATACATTTATTAGATCTATGAATTAATTTTTTTAAACCATCATAAAAATATTTTTTATCTCTCGCCTCAAAATGGGCCAAAGTTGCCTCCTTTGTCTCATTGTCGTCGGAAAACTTTCTTCCACGTAAGTCTTTTTTAAATTGGGGAACAAATAAAACTCACTAGGTGCCAGGTCTGGACTGTAGGGTGGATGGACTATTGATTGAAAGCCATGCTTGTGCAAAGCACCCATTGCAACATTGCTCTTGTGAACCGGCGCATTGTCTTGCAAGAGCAACACACCCTCGGTCAATTTTCCGCGACGTTTTTCCTTGATGGCCTCCTCTAATTGTTCTAATATCGCTGCGTAATATTATCCGGTTATGCTCCTACATTTTTCTTTGTAATCAATCAATAATATCCTCTCACAATGCCAAAAAACAGTAGCCATCAACTTTCCAGCCGATTCTGACACTTTGAATTTCATTGGCGGTGGTGACACTTTGAATTTCATTGGCGGTGGTGTTCCCTTTTTATGCCATTGCATGGACTCCTGTTTGGACTCAGGTTCAAAGTGATGAACCCATGTTTCATCTCCAGTAACAATCAACAATTTGTCTCCACACAGCTCCAAAAATTGTTTAGACGCACAGACATGCTACTGTTTCTGCAGCGGCGAGATCATTCTCGGTACCGATCTTGCACTGACTTTTGTCATACCCAGGTGGTCATGTAGGATACGCAAACTGGTGGTATCTGATACTCCAACTAATGCAGATAATTGTTTTTTCTTTAAACGGGCATCTTGCGGTAGAAATTTTTGCACTTTTTCGACGATGTTTGATGTGGTGGCCTCTACTGGCCGTCCTGAGCGGGGGTCGTCTTCAATCGACTCCCGACCATGTTTAAAAAGACCATGCCACTTATAAATCATTGATTTACTAGGGTACTAGTAGTCCCCATAAACGGTTTCCATTTCATTCAATATGGTTTCAGCGTTCTTTCCTTGCTTTGTAAGGAACTTTATCACAGCACGGTGTTCAATTTCCTCCATAGTTTCAGTTTTCTTCCGGATTGACTTGTTTAGCAGGCAACTATTCGTAAAAGACTGACGGTATAGGGCTGCAACTTAACTTATATAGTAATGATGAGTCGCCAATCAGAATAACACCTAGCGAGCGCCCCTATCCGCACTCCATCCCCTCCTTTCCACGAACTTCTGGACCTCCCCTTGTAATATAATAATCTTAGGCTCTTAATGTCCCTAATGGTTTTATTTTTTTTTTGTTTTGATTAAATTCAAGATAAAAAATATTTTTATGATGGTTTAGAAAAATTAATTCATAGATCTAATAAATGTATTGTGCTTAAGGGTGATTATATTGAAAAGGAAAAATAGATTTATTGTTTTATTTTATTTAAAACCCTTTAATTCCACGAACTTCTGGACCTCCCATCGTATATTGTATTATATATAATATAATACAATTACACTGGGGTTAGGTTTTCGAAAGATACAAACAATGTTAATAGACGTAATATATGTGTTATATTTTGTTAGGGTATACTGATACGATTACATTTATTTCCATTACGTGAGGCGTATATCAAAAGCAAATACATACATACATTCGTAGAATTGCGTGGAAGAGAAATGATAATATTCGAATCGACTTCTCTTAAATAAATTTGCGAAGTTTGTGAATTCGGTTGCGTTATGTACGCATATCTACATCAGCAGTTCGGCAGATACAGCTAGAAATTAACAATATAAATGCTTTAGCTGCGGATTCGAGATAACAAATTATCTACAGGACCAGTGAAGTTTGTCACCCTTCCAAATTTACACAAGCTCCATTTAAAAGTTTTCATTCGCCGAGCAATTGTATCTATTTTCTTAAATTTACATCGTTACAAAGTTTGTTATGGATATGGCAAATTTCCCCAAATAATCACTACGTTCAGGCTATTTTGATTCAGTACTAACTCTTTGTTCTACGTTGGTAGTTTATAAATAAATGTAATGGCTCCATTTAATGTTTTATGTTCGTATTTTATTAGTGTAAGCAAGATATGCATTTCCGTTGTCGTTTTGAATGTGACTATGAGCCTGTTGTGGTTTAATTTATGTTCTAGTTTATTCGTGGCTCGAGAATTGATGTTAAATGCCGATTTATTTTTCTTTCTTTTCAGGTACATTGACAGTCAATGTAAGCGTGCTACTATTAAGTCTAGCATCGCCTGATGAATCTAGTTTGGTAAGTTATAAATTTTCCGTATTGGATGTAACAAATTTCCGCTTAAATATACACTATCGTTCGTGTGGTAAGGACTGTATTAAGGTTTTTCTTATGTGTAACTTTAAAAAGATAATTGTCAATGCAATAGAGGCGTGGTAGGCAACTAGTTATATACCAGGAAGGATTTACCTATAGCTTAATGATTAAATTAGGTTGCCTTTGAGAGAAATAAAAACATTTTCTTGACAATTATTTTTGATTTTTTATTCATACAATTGAATACATTTTATTGAAAGGCAGATAACTAATTTAAATAATGAGTCAGTATAACAAAGATAAAAAGGTAGCAATGATAATGTGATCCCAGAAGAATAATAGTTTAAGGACAGTTAGACGTGTTTTCAATTCAACTATCTTGACAAGCCTATACTTTGTGCAAAAACAATTCTAAGCAATTTTAACAAATTCAAAGAAGATTGTTATCTTCTTAATTCGCACAAAACCAGTCACGTTTTAACAAAAGACATAAAGTTAAATATCCTGTATTATGTAGAGGAACTAAACATCTAAAAGCGAGCCTACAGACCGCTTTTAGACGTAGCCAAACATTTTGTGGTATCGTACAGTTCGGTGTACAAAAGCTTGAAAGAATTGAAATATAAGTCATGTCAATGTCAAGCCATTAGAATCTTCCCAATGAAGACAAAATAAAGCGAACAAATTTTTCCGAAATAATATTTAATATGTTAAATGAAAATGAAGACATTTCAAATAATATAATTTTTACTGGTGAAGCTACATTTACCGTAAATGGTGTAGTCAACTCTCAGAACTTCCGGTTAGTATTTCACACTTATTCATTGAAAAATACAATATTTCCTTTCCATTAATCCGTTAGATATTGATTCCGTACAAATCTTCGTCCTCAAAACCCGACCCAAACGCAATACCCTCAAAAGTCAATGTCTGAATCGAAATAATAACTTATTGGCTCATATTTTATTGACGGTAACCTCACTGCAGCAAAATAACTGAATCTGTTGCGAGATCACATTATTTCATCAATCGAAATATTGAATATTTATTTTCCAAATGGCTGAGACTACCCCACATTCTACAAACGCAGTCAGGAATTATTTGAGTTACGAGACCTATCTTCAAATGATTTCTTCTTTAGAGTTACCTGAAAATTTATAACGTGCAAACACGTAATTTGGATGAACTCAAAGACCGTATAAGTACTGCGTGAGATGTAATAAACCCAGAATTTATCCGGAATACCTTGCGTTGCTTTCAAGATCTCCTGGCTTATTGCCTTGAAACACAAGGAGGACACCTCGGGAAAGATCAGATTTCATTTTTATTATGTTATTTTGTTTATTTTAATTAACCGTTAAAATAAAATAATATCTTCATCAAATTTGCAGAATAGTTATTCTATTTGCATTAAGAGAGATCCGTGGTATCACTGGTGACTGGTTTTGGTAGGAACTCAGGATCCTCTCTCGTTTAATATGAGTGTATGACTGGTTGCCTATTATCATGCTAACTAATTGACACTTATCTTTTAAAAGTTACACATAGGAAAAATGTATGTGTAGCGATAAAAAGAGGACCCGGGATATATGATAATAAATTTTGTGACAATAATAAAATGGGGGTCAGCAGCAAGCCATCAGCACAAACAGATACTGATGAGATCATGTTCCAAGCGTGCAAATTACCTGCAATATGCCTGCTGGTACATACTTTCAAAGAATTTATATGTTTAAAACAGAAAAGAGATTTACATCAACTATTTGTGCATTTACAGTTTTTGTAATCTTTGTTTGATAAAAATTATTGTAATAATAATAGCTGTTATCCAACGGCATAACATACTACGTGACAAACTAAAGAACATAGATACATATATGTAGGTAATAAATAAATTACAAAAAGAAAAAGGATACATTATAAAATAAAACAAGAAATCAAACTAATTTATTAACAGCATAAAAAAAAGTATCTTCATTACATTGTGGCGCATTATATATAACAGTGACTTTTATAATGAATTGGTACATGGAAAAGGTAATGAAAAGGTTGAAGAGAAGCGAGAAGATGGACGAGGTATAAGGAAAGTTGGTAGAGGAAAGCAAATAGAGAGAATAAGTATGACTATGAATAATTTTCTAGACGAAACACCTCGACGATATTCCAGCGACTGTATATTCCGTCTTCTTAACAACGAGCCATAATCAACTCCTTTTTTGGGATATGGGTAATCTAAATTAACCGACAGGTACTTCAGAAAACAATTCTAGACATTCTCGAGGCTTACTTGAAGGAAGATGTAAAATGATATATAATCTAGAGATGCATATTCTAATTTGCTTACAACGAAGCTAAAGTATAGTCTACTAAAGAGAGACGCATCATTAATGAATTTGCAAGAGCATAGGACAAATCCCAATGTTTTAAATATAAAGATGCATCGATCGTTGCCAAGTTCAATTAAATCATTGTGAGATTTTCGTTGCTTTTTACAATGACAGCAGTTTGACGTTCCCCCGGTAGGGGAATGGACATAGGTTCGAATCCTACCGAGACTAGTATTTTTTTTAGAAATTTAAAAAACATTGGCAAAAATGCGAGAATATCGTAATTTACCATTACAACCAACAAAAGTTTTACATTAATTTAATTAATCTTACGTGTATACTAAACAAATAACTATTTACTGGAACTTGGTTTTTATTTATAGAGAGAATACCAGCTAGAAATGTGATATAGATTGTAATGAATACGTAGGCTTTCACGGCTATAGTCAGTGAAAACCGAACTATTTCCGGAATTGGACCGTGTCATGATGAGATATATAGAGATGAAATAAGAGTAAGAGGAAAAGAAATAAAAAGAAAGGAAAAAATAAAAAAGGGAAGTGAAAAGGAAGAAAAGGTGAAGAGTAAGAGAAGGAAAGGGAGGAGGCAGGCAGAAAGAAAAAGGGAGAAAGAAAGAAAGGAAAAAGAAAGGGAAGAAAAAGGAAAAAGAGACGTTTCGCCTCCGTCGTAGCAGGCTTCTTCAGGAGAAAATAGGGAAACCAAAGTGGCACAGTAACTCGACGTGTAAACCACGCTAGAGGCGAAACCACTTTGAAGAAGGTCGTGGTAACTCGACATGTTAAGAAGGTTTTCGCCTCTATCATGGTTAACACGTCGAGTTACCATGATCTTTTTCCAAAGTGAACTATCTTAGTAAAATAGGAGTATAGGAGTTGTAACAAGGAAGAGCTCAATCCATAGCTCGATAGCTTGTAAAGTAAAATATATTGTCATAATATTGCTTTTTACCTGGTCTTAATTTTATGGGCGATAGTGTATAGTTAGAAAGATTCGTAGTAACATTTTTTAGTTTCATTACCTTTGTATGTAAAAATAACTGAGAGTACAGCTAACGGAAAATATAGGATATGCAATTTATACAGATTAGTACTGTGAGGTTAGCTATTAGAGTTTTGCTAACGTACTTTAAAATCATATATCATCTTAACCTACACATTTTCCAGCTCCATGTTTCCTTCTCATTGTTTTTCTTTTATTTTGGCAGAAATATGAAGTCGAATTCCTACTGCAACAGCAATGGTACGATCCAAGACTAAAATATGGCAATCAAAGCAAATATGAGTACCTCAATGCGATCCATCACCACAATGATATCTGGCTGCCCGACACCTATTTCATCATGCACGGCGACTTCAAGGATCCCCTGATTCCTGTTCATTTTTCTTTGAGAATCTATCGAAACGGTAGCGTCAATTACCTTATGAGGTAAGTGGTCAGTTATGTTCTTTATTAACGCTAATTTTAGTGTAGGGCTTTTATCTTTGCTCTCGATGGATGCCTTACCGACGTGTTGGTGTCGTTTTCATTCAGTTATCATAGAATAGCTTTTAGAAATATTGTTCTAATGGTTTAGAAGGCTTAATTCTTGTCATCATCTTTAAGTACAGTAGAACCCGGTTATAACAAGTTCGGCTGTAACGACACTCCTTTTTTAGCGTCAAATTTTAAGCGGTCCCGTACTTTACTATTCAAACGTACAGGGAAAAACCCGGTTTTAGCGTCAATAACCCCTGATATAACGACAAATATTTACCACTTGAGGTATGTATTTATGTTATATTTGCCTAGCCTGCAACCGACCGTTCGGGGATTCCAAGAATATTACCGTTCGTTGAATTAAGATTTCTTGTAATTTGCCTAGTCTGCAACGTTCGACTGTTCGGGGATTCCAAGAATATTACCGTTTCTTGCAATGCGCCAGGCAAAGTTCGTAAGAAATTTCCTCAGTCGGCATTTGAATCGTGTGAGTGAAACATCGAGATTTCTTTATCGAAAATGTCAGGTTTAAAGCGAAAAGTTTAAGCGTGAGCGACAAAGTCGCGATAATCAAAGCAGTCGAAAGTGGAAGGAAAAAAGCGGACGTGTGTCGCGAATTTGGGTTAGTTAATTCTACGATTTGTACAATTGTGAAAAATAAGAATAAAATCATGAATACCTTTCCAAAAGGGAAAGAAAAGTCAAAAAAAATTCGATCGTGCGAAAAGGTTGAAATCGACGAAGCGCTTATTACGTGGTTTAAGCAATGTAGAAGTGCAAATTTACCCGTTAATGGACCACTGCTTATGCAAAAGGCCGAAGAATTTGGAAGTTTATTTGGAGACACAAATTTTAAGTGCAGCAATGGGTGGCTGGAGCGTTTCAAACGGAGACATTCAATAACGTTGGAAAAGTGAGCGGTGAAGCGAAAAGCGTTAATATGACAGAAGCAGAGACGTGGGTAAATGAAGTGTGGTCTAAATTAAGACAAGATTATGAAGGCAATGAAATTTACAATGGCGACGAAACGGGATTTTTTTATAAACTGCTTCCAGATAAGACGCTGAGATTTAAAGGCGAAAAATGTGTAGACGGCAAACTAGCCAAAGAACGGTTAACTGTATTTGTGTGTGCTAATATGACCGGTACGGAGAAACGTAAAATTCTTGTCATAGGAAAGTCAAAAAAGCCACGCTGCTTCAAAAACATAAAAACACTCCCAGCAAATTATAGCGCAAACAAAAGAGCATGGATGACTTCAGAAATCTTTGAGAATGAAATTCGAAAATGGGATAAAGAACTTGCGGTTAAAGGTAAAAAAATCTTGCTTTTAGTCGTTAACTGCCCAGCACATCCATCTTTAGGCCACTTAAAGAATATTAATTTGATGTTTCTGCCCCCAAATTGCACTAGCATCCTTCAACCAATGGCGTAATAAGAAGCTTAACATGTTTTTACAGAAAAGTTCTTCTGCAGAAAATTATTACGGGTATGGACAAGAACGCACCATGCGCAGTTTCACTTCTCGACGCGTTGGACTTTTTAGAGAAGCCTTGGCGTAGTATATCCTCTGAGACTATAACAAACCGCTTTAGTTATTTAAGATTAAGGAATAATCCAGTTTGTGACAACTTCAATGAAGATGACGTTCCGTTATGGGAGCTTATTAAAAAGTGGCAGCAAAATCAGAGTGACGAAAAGCAGTTTTGTTTCGACGACTTTGCATCCGTGTACAGTTGCCTTATTACGTCCGTAATGCGTTCAGATTCTGATATCGTGGAGGACATAAAACAGCGGGATAACGAAAACGATAATGAAATCGAAGAGGAAGAAGATTCATGCGACGAAGCAGAACACTTACCGACAAACGAAGAAGCCCTAAGTGCCATAACACTTTTAAAAACCTATTATAGACAGCGAGAAACGTCACCTCAAATTATTGATAAAGTGAGAGAATTAGAAATGGATATAGTTTTGGCGTGCGAAAACTGTGCAACGGAAAATTACAGATTTCTTTCATTAGACAAACCAGTTAGTGTATGTGTGTGATTGTGTAAGGTTATATGGTTAAGTACATTAAATTAATTAAATTCACATATGTATCTGTTTACCACCCGTAATATTGTTTCCCACCAATTCTTGTATGTAAACATGAAACTTGTAAAAACTCCGCCTATAACCTTGTTATAGCGTCAAAAAATTTGCAGTCCCGTGACTGTCGTTATAACCGGGTTCTACTGTATATTTAATAACTATTGCATTTTTTTCATTACTGTTTTCATATTGATTTAGATTTTTAGTAATAACATCCTCAATATTGAGTTAGTTGGCGATTCTGTAATTTCGATTTCACTGTATATCTGAGAGTAACCGATTTTGTTGGCAGTGAGTTTATACGTATCTTGGAAAATTTATGGTTTTTGGATGTAATATGCCTAAACGGCTCTGAAAGAAAACATCAACATTTCAACGTTACCGCTGGGATTATTTGGAACGGGCGAAGTTTATGCGCATGTATACTTAGTTTCCTATTTAGCAATTAAATCTGCTGTTCTTTCTTCTATTTAAACTAAGGGCCTCCAAATTACGACACGCTAGCATCACCAATTCAGCCCACAGTAACAGACCGGAAGTTTATTTCGATTGCATTATAAAATTTATAATGTAAGTAAATCAGATAAGAGACAATCAACTGAAAACTTTTAGAAAAACCATGATAAAAGATTTAGTGTGAAGATATTCGTATATTAGTAATTTGTCTAAATTACCTAAATCCAGAAGAATCACTGTAAACTTCGCACCACAAAACTTGATAACTTATTCGGAATGCAGTGCTTCAAGAGCACATGGACTCTCATTTTCAACCGAGTTACCGACTGTTGAAATTGAGTAAATTTTTGGTACAACTTGTTTGGTAATACTGTTGGTACAATGAAATAAACGTGTATTTTTATTATTTATTTATTAGTTCTGAAACCTGAAAAAGCCACCAGCAAATTTATGCAATTGATCTAACGCTGTGAGTGTAAGGTTCTTATATTCTATATTCTATAAAATTCCAGCAAACTGAGTTTAAATATTTATCCGTAAAAAATTCTGTACACCGCAACTCACAAGGAAAGGTTCCCGGATATCAAGTTCAGATCTTAATGGAACTTGGTAGGTAAGTAGAGTATGTTCAGACTTGCAAATATTTTTTTTGTTTGTGCTGAAATTCACTCTGAGGGGGTGAAGCATCCCTTCGAAAATTCACAGATTTTGAGTTTTCTTGATTTAATACTTAAACGGAAATAGATAGAACAAAAATTTAAATGCAAATGCGAAAGGTCTTTCAGGATACATGAATGTTGTATACACAAGGTGTTGCATTTAAGCACCACCCTCTTATACTAGAATTGATTATACTAATATGGAAAAGAAATTAACGCAAGTTGTTAATCTTTAACATCCTTTATTGATTCTAAAGCATTCTCAATTATACAGGATGTTCCAAAGGTGATATTAACGTAAGAACTTGTATCTTATATTACGCACGTACTATATATACATACATATATCTGAAAATGGAAACAGTTACTCTATATAATCCCACTTCATACAGTTTAGGTAATTCAATTTACTTCGCATTAATTAAACTAAATTAATTAATTAAATTTTATTGAAGTACATAACTGCAATCGCCAATTAATATGACATCAGATGCAGCTGTTGTTAGTCTAACTGTATATAAGTAAAACCCGACAAAATTGACACATTGCCGTGTGTGGTTATTGTAAATATTACCTTATCTACCAAGCTTCATTAAGATTTGAATTTGAGACCCGGGAACCTTTCCTTGACAGTCATTTCTATCTGAAGTTCTGGGGCAAGGGTTTCTATGTCGACACTAAAAGGATTTAGAAAAGTATTGATTTCATTTGCAATTGCATCCAGATTTGAAAAACGAGAGGTAAAATTTATTTTTAAAGCATTAAAATCTTTAATTGTAGGATATATTCAAAATGGAGCGCCATGTTGCTGAAGGAATTTCTGGCGTGGATTAAAATGCGTAAAACACTTTTTTTTCAATTGTGATTGAAACAACATTCTTTCGAAAGGATGTAATATGAGTGTACAAATTAAGTAGATGTCGAAAAACGAGTGTAACTATGTGTAACTTTCATTTAACAAAACTTAGATTACTGCCCTCGGCTTAGAAAGTCACGTCAGAACTTTCAAGTCTGTTAACTGTTAAGTTTATAGCTGTATAATATAGTAAGTAATTTTCTCCAACATCCTCAATCAACTCGCAGAATTGATAATGATTGAGCGCCTGTGATCTGATATAAAAGAAGCTGACATGAATAACTTTAAAACTTTTGATATATCCAAGCACAAAGATTGTTGATGTATGTGTAATGTACTCATTTTCACTCACATTTTTGGTCCAATCAGTACTTCTGGCTTTTCCATTCAAAATAATTTTCTGAACAGCATTTTCACTACTTCCAAAATACGTGCCCTACTGATCTTGTCGTGAATGCTATGAACGTCAAGAAAATCTTCATGGGCTTCATTATTTTTATTTATTCCTTGAATGAAAAGCAAAACGAAAAAAATCATCTTTTAGATGATCATTGTTTCTGTGGATGTGTACATATTGCTTATTACCATTCTTATAATGTAATTTATTTCTATGCAGCTGTCCTGTCCATTTTATTAGGGCTACCTTATAAATTTAAGCTTTTGTATGTTTCCAACGCGATAATTTGCAAATACAACTACACAATTCATGAATAGGGTTTACACTACCTATCCAAATACGTTCCCTATCATTCTAGGAAATTGAGAAAGTGCCACTTAATGACCTATTGCCTATTATTATCCCCCTCATGAATCATTCTGTACTGTAGATAAAATGGGTGGGAACAAGATTGAAAGACACAGTAATTCTTAGAGTATTATTTGGATCGGTTACTATTGTAGAAAGAATATTGAACTATCTATGTAACAACGTTTTTTCCGTGTTAGTGTTGTACTTTAAGCTATTGCTTGTATGCGGTTTGTATCTTTTCGTTATGGATAAAAAAAAAACATACCAAATGAGAGGCATTGTTGGGTACAGGAGTGTATTCTCAACGCACAATTGCAAAGAAAGAGGAAGTAAGACAAAATTAGTTAAATGAATATGTATTTTCGTTAAAGATCGTATTCACCGATGAGTCAAAACTAGAAACCATGACTGAAAGAGCCCAATTTGTTAGACGACGTCTATCTGAACGGTTTGGTGAAGCTAGTGTACTAAAGACGGTGAATTACCCTCCGTCAGTTATGGTATGGTCCTGTATATGAATCGAAGGTCCTAGACCACTGTATTTTTGCCAAGGCACCATGAATCATCACCAATATAAACGTCTATTGGAGGATGTCTTGGCTCCATATATCAATGATTTAGATCCGAATGAAGGTCTTTACATATTCATACACGATAAGACACCATACCACATTGCCAAGTTAATCCAAAGCTTTTGGAAACGCACGCTCTGCCGGTGTTACCTTGGCTGGGAAATTTTCCCGACCTCAATGCAATTGAGAACGTGTGGAGTGTTCTAAAATTACGCGTGTTTTCGAGAAACAACACTACAAAAGAGCAATTGGTAAGAAATATTGAGGATGTGCGGTAAAATGACGCTACAAGTAGAGACACCATTAACGCTTGCATAGACAGTATGCCAAAAAGTATAAGCGCAATTACAAAAGCCAAAGAAGGCATTACAAGATATTACTTATATAGTTGTGACAATGTCTATAAACAATTCTGAATAAACTTGCACTTGAACAATGCGTTCTTCATTATATATTTTAACAAAAATCTCTACTTTAGCAAGTGGTCCTAATAAATTGGGCAGGGACTGTATATATTTTACCATAAACGAAACTCTGCTGCCTTGCTGATAAAATCGTGCAGCTCTACTTATTAGATATAAAATTTGATTCAACTAGCATAGCTGATGTAATGTTTTCTTTTTACAGGAGGCATTTAATACTGTCCTGTCAAGGTAGACTGAACATATTTCCTTTCGATGATCCTCTTTGCACTTTCGCCATGGAAAGCAGTAAGTAAAAGAATTTCTCATTTTTTCTCTAGAGCATCACTTACATATAAAATTTTACCAACGCAAAGGCGTAGTACGTATTTGTTGTAAATTTTGCAGGCTTTATTCGTTCAAAATTGTTTTAATAGCATTTAATTTTGCACGGATTAATCCTGAACAATGTACTAGACAAGATAATTTTCTATATTTGCGAATCGATAAAAGAATCCAATGTTATAGTCAAACAGGATTAAACTTCATGTTATATATTACATCTATTTTCCTTATTCTTTCATGCGATTCCCTACAGTTTCCTACGAACAGACAATGATCAAATACGTATGGAAAAACGCCGAAGACGTCTTAAGGAAATCGCCGAGTCTGACCACCCTGAACGCTTACCTCATAGCGAATCAGACCTATATCTGCCCGACGAAATCTAGTTGGCGAGGTAAGTTCGATGCGCTTCTTCTTTTGTTCGATAATCCTTTCGTTTTGCTTTTGTTTCATTTCGCTGCGGCAACGCCTGGGTTGATCGTTTGTTTTCCGATAGCAAGAAAACATTTGGAAGTATAATATCTGTTTCTTTTCCTTTAGCTTTAATACCGTATTGCAATTTTTGTGGCGCTTTTATCAAGGATCGGTAGGATCGTATGGGATGACGTCATCACGACGTGTAATACGAGATCTGGATATTAGTAATATCAAGACCCCATTAAGTTTAATTGTCAAAGGTTGGATCTGGACGCCGAAACAGAGTTTATATTCACATTATA
This sequence comes from Trypoxylus dichotomus, assembly GCA_023509865.1. Lineage (NCBI taxonomy): Eukaryota > Metazoa > Arthropoda > Insecta > Coleoptera > Scarabaeidae > Trypoxylus > Trypoxylus dichotomus. The sequence continues at coordinate 31,547,650 of CM042081.1, forward strand.
AAGGTCTCAAGAGTAAAAAATAGCACTTTTATTTACGTATGTACCAAAACTTCGTTAAAGATTTGTTTCCATGTGACCTTTGTGAGCATCCAACCTATATTACGAAACAGGATAAACTCTTTAATGATTTTAATTCGTTATAGTAGAATTTATCTTTTATTTTTACGACAACAAGTATTACTGTCCACTAAGTATTATTATATTCCCCTAACTCTTCACGTTTTCATGGTAAATTTTCATAATGCAGACAGATTTTATAACAAATGTTAATATTTATTGATATTGATTATTAATATCTATGGTACTTTTGACAGTTTGCAACTACTTATAACAAACAGTAGATTAAACAAATTTTACCAGACTTTAAATTATAGTTATTCAAAAATATTTTAAATTTTATGTGAACCGGTTAAAATAAACAGAAAATAAACCAAGCGTGCAAATACAACAAATAATTTCTTATAACAAGTATTCAAAACGTCGACTGCCTGATTCTGATCGTAAATGTATCATTTTTTTAAACCCTTTTGTAATATTTGGTAACATTTCTGGACTAATGTTTCGAAAAACTTCTTTAAAGCGTTCTTTTGTATTATCTGGTGTTAAATCACAAAACTCGAACACTGGGGTACTGGTATACTGAAACAGCTCAATATCTCCCTAATCAGAACACTTTACTAAAAAGTGGACGAACGTTTCGACACTTTTGAACTAACAAACTAAGAGGTTCATGGCGGATGTACTCCATCATTTTCGAACATCAGCTTCTGGGTGAGCGATTTCAAACATCGCCGCACAAGCACAAGCCACGAACCATGCAGTGGACGCCCAACCGTGGAATGGTTGACAAGATTCGTGATGTCGTGTTAGCCGATCGCCGATTGAAGCTGAAAGAAATAGTAGAGAGAACAGAAGCACACGTGGGCCATATCCTACACAAAATTTTTGCAATGAAAAAGCTTTCGGCGCGATGGTTACCGAGTTTGCTCACACCGGAGCAAAAACGAAATCGGGTGACCGTTTCGGAGGAGTGTTAGGCCAGGATCCAACGCAATCCTCGAGATTTCTTCATGCGTTTCGTAACCGTTGATGAGACTTGGATCCTCCACTACATACCGGAGACCAGAGAGCAGTCGAAGCAGTGGACTTTTCCGGGCGAATCGGCTCCGAAGAAAGTAAACACCGATCCATCGGGCGGATAGGTCATGGCGACCATTTTTTGGGATTCCCGAGGTGTGATCCTCATCGAGTATCTGCAGAAGAGAAGGACGAGCACGTGGCAATACTATCGATTTATTAATCCGATTAGATGCAGTGTAGAAGGAGAAACGGCCTCGTTTGCAGCAGAAAAAAGTGATTTTCCACCACGACAATGCAGTGGCTCTTTCATCCCGCAGCGTCGTGTCCAAATTGAATGAGTTGCGCTACGAATTACTCTCTCATTCCTCATACTCACCGGACCTAGCTCCTAGCGACTTTTTCGTATTCCCAAACCTGAAAAAATCACTGGGTGGAAAGAGATTTGCCTCAAATGAGGAGGTCATCGCCGCTACATATGGTTATGTTGCAGACCTCGAAACCTTCCATTTTTTCGCCGGTTTGAAGAGACTGGAGCACTGTTTCCTTACGGATCTTCAAGGAGATGAGATCGAAAAATAATAATAAAAAACTACACCAATTCCGTGTTTTTCTTGTCGATTCTGGAAACATTTCAGGTCGCTCTCATATAGTCATGCATGATTTAATAAACAGTAAAGGCTGGAATTTAGAGGGCCTAAATCTGTATGCTTTTGTAAATTTTCATGCTTTCATAAGAATATAAACAAATAGTGATGTTTATGTTTCGAATTAGCTTTATATTATTAATACTGTGATTTCTTTTTAGCATATGTAGGGCAACGCTGCTCAATGTTCTGTGTATCCAATTTTAATAGATATTTTTGTCTGTCCAATGTATAATTGATCACAATTTTTACATAATGTTTTGAAAATTCCTGATTTTTTTCATGTTAACTACTTGGCCTTTAGGGTTTCCTAAATTTTTTTTGTGGTTATTGTTAATTGAGAAAACGATCTTGCGATCAACATTAGAAAAGAAAACCATTCGTAAAGCATCCATAAAATGGTAATTTTACATACTTCTTATTACTGCTGCCAGTACTTCCTATACTATATTTTTCAATTCGGAGGAGTGTTTTTAAATTGAAGCGGTAAAAAGTAGGGAAGCTGTTGGTCACTTTTCTGTAAAAATTATACTATCCGCCATATTATTACAACAAGTGATTGACGTTTAGATTGCGTATTTTTCCGAGTGTCTTTGTATTTAATGTTTTTCCGTAAATTTGCTTCAAGTGCGATGAAAGGTGATAATGAAAATCTAGTACGATGTGTATTTGATCAACGAATATTACTTTACGGTCTTTTCTATATTTCATCAATTAATTATTTAATTTTGTAATGAATATGTAATTAATTGCGTAACTACAACTTATACAAAATCATAGCTAGTTTTAAAACTGCCGCGTAGCTTTGAAATTTCCAAAGTGTAAACGCGTCTTTTTATTTTGCTCTTCCGGATTGGAAATAGTATAGTATGCTTATATATGTAATTCTTCTTCTATTCTTATGCCTCTTAATAGTATTATAGACTACATCTTCGCAGAATCCGTTGAAATTTGTAATTTTCATGATTTCACTAAGCTCATTTAGATACCTGTCATTAGTTAAAGGAAAAATAAGCAAACGGTGAACCAAAAAATTAATTGCCGAAAGTTTATGGCCCCATGTGTGATTAGAATCTCGCAAGATAAATCCACAATTATTAGTAGGTTTTCTATATATGTCTATCTCTAGCTTATTTCGACTTCTTATAACTAACATATTTAGGACGGGAATCCTGTTATCGGTTTCTGTTTCATGGGTAAATTTAATAAATGGAAATTATGAATTTAGCTATCCTAAAAATCCGGTTATTAAGTATTTGCTTGTGTCAAAGATGCAAAAAATGTCGTCAACGTATGTAATCCAAAGCACTGGAAAATAAGCTAAAGTATTCTTAGGTCTAGTTTCAAATTTCCTTATGAAAGGAGATATGCCGTTACCCATTGCGGTCCCTTCAATTTCTTGGTAAAAGGTGTTATTAATTTGGATAATTCTTTGTTTCATGCAAAGTCTAGCTAAAGAAATTAAACAAACAATCTCCTTGTTATCCATTTGGTTATCCAACAAAAGTTTTTCTAAACATTCCAAAGTTCGTCCGGGACGCTAGGAAACTAGGAACTTACATCAAACGAAACTAAAACTTCGTTGTCAGTAAGCTCAATGTTCTGAATTTTTGACTGTCACATAAGGTATTTGTACTGGTAAGCTGTTAAATTTGTCGTATAACCACCTGGAAAGTAAATTGGACCATTGGTGTTGAATGCATAAGCCAGGAAGGAGTCTGGGATCCTTTGTCTCATCGATTCATCGGTTTAGGAAATAGACACTTAAGCATATTCGTACACTACAATGAAAATGCATTGCAGCAGCATCTAGCAACATCGTTCCTCTTATGGCCAAAGAAATATCTTGTGATAAAATTGGAAATTGATTTAACAAAAATCTTAAAACAATAATCCATTTAAATGTTCTTTCAAAAAGCCCATTATTCCATCCTACACATTCATTGACCGCCTGCGAGAGTTGTGTCTACTAAAAAATCTATTTTTGTGAAACATGCATTCGTCACCAAACATAATAATATGAACAAGGTTTTCATTTCCCACCACTGTATCTACACACGAAATTCAATTCAGTCCTCAAAATCAGCTTCAGACAGTTTTTGGCAGAGCTCAATTTGATAAGAATGGTAACAATGTTTTCGCATCCTTAAGATGGTTGCTTGGCTAGTTTTCGTATTCGGCACAATTTGGTTTGATAGATGTGAGGATTTTCAATTAGAGACACAATTACTGCTAATTTGATTTCATCTTTATCTGTGACAGGTCGTTTTAGTATTTTTTTACATTGAATATTCTCCGCCTAAGTTGAGTCGATAGTGTTTTGAACGATCTCTTTTGGATGATTTTGCCTAGGAAATCCTTGAACATAAATACCTGCTGCCAGTATACAATTTTGCAGACATTTTCTAGTAATAAAAATCAGATCGATCCGTCCCTTCATTTGTATAAATTCATCACAATTTTTGATATTATAATAAAAAAAAGACAAAAAGTACAATGGAATAGCACTAAAGGACAATTTGCAAGGACACACTTTTGTAAATAACTGACAGCAAATAATGATACCATTTATCAAGAATATTACAGGTGACTTAATAAATTTTAACATTTCTTATAAAACCAGTTTCCATTTTGAAAATATACGTATTCCCCGAAAACATGAAGAGGCAGCTGCAGGAAATAATATTCGAACAGCAATTAAACTCTACATCTGCTGTTGACATAAAATACAATGTGTTCCACTTGGATTCAAACATTGGACATTGCACTTTGTATAAGTTACTCTATTTTTTGCAAGTGCAACATAAAACCCAATCTGTAAACTCTAGTGCGAATTAGACATTACATTTTTAATAAAGTACAAAATATTTCGAAAACCATAGAAATCGAAAATTGTTAATATACCGAATGTTACATATAACAAATGCAATTCTGATATATTTTGTAGATTCGGAACATTCCGTACACTATGAAAATAATTTTAAAATGTACATCTGATAGGCTCCCATCCACTCCGAAAATAAAACTTACTAAAAAAAAACTACCAAAATCAAATAATTATAGTTTTACACTTTTCGAGATATTTACAGAATTTTAAAAATTGTACAAATTTTTGGAGAGGGCTACGGTTGACTGTTGGTGGAATTCGATACGACAATAGCAGTCATCCACATGTATAAAGACGTCATCCCATACAGAACTCTGGTCTTTAATTGTTGCTATCGCTACCACAATCAAACAAAGTAGGTTGCTGTCGATGTAGACAAACAAAAGCTTTGGTTAAACTTTATGAAGCAAGTAAAAAAAAGCAAAAGTATAAGCGGAATGCAAATATGATTCCTGCAAGTGCAAACGTACCATCACGCCTATTGTACAGATTTAATTGGTCGTTTCTAATAAGGAAAAGATTACTTATCCTTTTACAAATTGGCGAAATATGTTTCAGGCAGAGAAGACGGCGGTTCAGAGGGAGCCTGTAATATGCTATGTGAATTTTGTCAGAAAGGTTTTGATAAGAAAGGTAACCGCGACTTCACCATTCGAATATCATCGCTTTTTGGGCAATTTTACCGAAGAACTACGCTTTCGAATCACTCACTACATCGCATCGTATCTATGGTATCTTATACGCATGTATACAGGGTGTTAGATTAAACAAACTTCGAATAAATTAGCGAATAGTATTGTAGTTCACGTAGAAGTGCTTTTAAAGTATTTTGTTACAATTCACGGTCTAACACCCTGTATAACACGCAGCTTTCGAGACGAAAAATAAAAGCTTTGTACTTTTGGGAATCATCTTGCAACCATACTTTTTACTTGCGTTGTTTATAGCGTTTAAAGTGCACAATGCACTTCATTGGTAGACCTGTGGCGTATCTTAATGCAAACATAAGAGAAGCTTTCTTCATTGTACGTACTTTTTTACCATTTGTTCCGGTTCACTTTGTAGTATACACAAACGTGTCGAAGAGCTTCACATATTGCTTCATTGCAAATAGTAGTAATTTGAATTAGATTTACGAAAATGGGACATCAGCTTAAAGTACTGTGTCGGATATGTGTGCACTCAGCGAAATTTCTCTATTTCCTCTATTATTACAGAGTTCGGTAGACATTGCAAGAAGTTAGACAATATTTTTCAATACAAAAATCCTCTAAATATGTCAAACAGTTTAGATATTGCCAAATACTGCAAAAGACGACTCCCTACCCAGGAATTAAAAAAAAATAATGAAACTGGGAACATCCAGATCATTTCTTCTGTGGAAAAACACCTTGAGTGGGTGAAATAAAGTTTTGAAAATTGGAAATTTCGACATTTTATCTATGCGCATAACTTGCTAACGGTAAAAGGTTGAGAAAAAGTTTTCCCATAAAAGTTGTTTGTTTGAATAAGTTTCGTTAAGTAAACAAGGAAAAAAAGTGTAAGTACGGGGATTAGTCAATATCTAATGCCTTCTATTTTTTTAGATAAAGTTAGTTACGTGACAAATTTGAATTTGGTGTTATTCCTCAAAGCTCTTTTTACCGTCCACGGCAGTAGTAACTCTTTGCGTCAATAAGTGGCAGCACTACAGTGGCCCGCAAAATGATCGACATCGATATTCGTATTAGAGAGCGTTCTGTGATTGAATTCTTGAATGCAGAAGGTGAAACACCCATTCACATTCATGACAGACTGGAAATTGTGTACGTTGATGTAACAGTGGATATCAGCACTGTTAGAGGATCGGTTCGTCGCTGTAACGAAGTTGCAGGACAAGCACCGTTGACTGACCAGTCATCACATCGATTGTGAAGAGATTGTGAAAATTGGATGGCACCATCAGATTTCCATCTCTTTGAAGATGAAAAGGCTATGAAAACATCCGTGCATAACGGTTTAAGAAGCATGCCTTTGTTAAAAGCTGGACTAGAACTATGGAAATGGGTAGATATTATATTGGAAAGTGATAAATTAATTACCAATATTGTGGTTTTCAGTAGATAGACATTGGTTGGTTCTGTCGCTGATCTGTAGTATTGTAAATGGTCGCGTAAATATTATAAATGTAATCTATTTGCTGCTGGTAATGTTCGAACTAGCTAATAATAATAATAATAGAACATCTACCACTACTAACGAGACGCATGACATAATAAAAGATATTTTTCTTCATGCTCAAAGAGAAACATCGTTCTCACTGAAAACTGATGCAACACTAGAATTTTTGCAACCGCACAAGCTGCATTCCGTAGAATTTGTAAATAGGTTTATATGCCTACATAAAAGGGAATATTGAGAGCAATAGTTGCTGAGGAAGACTGTGTACCAAAAGAAGAAGGTGTTGTACGAGGGATATGTTTTAAGTTTTGCATACTGAGACATTGAGGGCGCCACTAATCAAATGTCAGTACTAGAAATTAACCTCCATCTTTAGTTAACCAAAGTTTTAACATGATACGTGTTGAAGCTACAACAAACTGTCAAAGGTGACAAGTTGATTGAAAAATCGAATAGAACCGAGAACATTTTCGCGCAATAATTTTTTATAATTTTCGAAGACAATTGTCTCAACAAGAATGCTTCACTGAGATGGCTTCTGTTTTCGGCAATGAAGTTAGTTAGGCAGTTAACGATTTTTCCTTGGTATGGAGAATTCAGTCATTGAGTCGAAGCTATGGGCAAGATCGACATTAACGAAGATCGACATGCGACAAATCGCGAGATTGAAGCATCGTTGGAGATTTCAAAGACCTAAATTCAAAAAATTCTTACGAAGAATTGTATATAAGAAATCCATTTCCCGTTGGGTACCGTACTTGTTGAGCGAAGAACAGAAAGCAGTTAGGATGAATTGGTATCAAAAAACTCTAGACTGCTTCAACGCCGTAATATCTAAAAACCTGTACAATATCGTTAGTGGTGATGATTCTTGGATTTACTCATAGCCAGAAAATAAACGCGAGCTCTCTATTTGGGTTTCTCAAGGTCAAGAAAAGCCGACAAAAGTCATCCGTTCCCGAAGTGTCTCCAAAAAGATGGTCGCGACGTCTGTCTCAAAAGTTGACCATGCAGCAACAATTCATCTATAAGATCAAAGAACTGTTACTGCCAATCGGTATACAACCATTTGTTTGCCGTAAGTCATCACTGAGCTTAGAAAATTCATCTCCAAATGAAGAACCATCCTCCACCAAGACAACGCAAGTTCCCACACAGTACGCAAGAAAATTACAACTTAAATGCAGCAAAACGTCGAATTATTGGACCATCTTCCTCACAGTCCGGACCTAAGTCCCAATGATTTCTTTACCTTTCCGAAAATCAAGAACGGATTGTGTAGTCAAAGCTTACAGTCGTTAGAAGGAGTCGTCGATGCCTTCAAAAACGCAATTTTGACTGTAACAACAAACGAGTGGTGTAACTGCTTCCAGAGTTGGTTAGAACATACACAAAAGTGCATTAATCTTCGTGGAGAATTCATCGAGAAATAATAAAGTCTTTAAAAGTTATCTACTGCTTCATTCCATTTCTATATGCAAAACTTAAAAGACAACCCTCGTAGTCTCATATTACCCAAATTAGGAATGTATTTATGTTGTTGAATTACGTTTGCATTGCGTTTCATCTATCTGCATTGAATAGGTATCCAATCATATAGGGCAGATTCGGATAGTAAACACATTCAATGCCGATGAGGATGGTATTAATCTTGGGCTGCATTCCGGCACCTCTTTGGCTGCGCAAGGTACAAAAATTTTTTATCTCATCTGGGCAGTCTTTATTCGCAACTACGTGTAGTTATGTTGTAGACTTCCGCGGTATTTGTTTCTTTTAAAGAATTTAGATTTCCGGGTTAAAACAGCAGTTATATATAGACATGCACATATATTATTGTAAACTCTAGTAAAGGATAATTTATAATATAGTTATCAATAAAAATATTGATGTTATTTTTTAAAACGAAATTCAACACTGCAGCTACATTATCAATCCCAAACATGTTTACCTATCGAAAAAAATATATGTAAAAATATTGATATATTTAACTGTTTTTTTCTATTCAAACAAACAATTTTTGACGAAAAGCATTTTCTCTACCTCTTACCGTTACCTATTTCCGAAAATTCATTTCACCCAGAGTGTCTTTCCCCAGAAAAGAATTGCGTGGTACATACATACATATAAAACCATGAAAGTTTGTAGTTACATCATTGTTTCATCGATAATGTGAAGACAAACACTTTATCTAAAAGTCCAAAGCATACGGATATACAAGCATGATAGAAGTATATAACATAAATCGTAGCTACTTAAGCATTTGTCATAACCAACTACAACGTAACTACAAACTTTCGTGGTTTTCAGTATATATGTGTGGTCTGTATGTTCCCGAAGTTTTATAATTTTTGAATTTCCTGGATCGTTCCTTGTAATTTGTAATTACGACTACCTTGATATACATTAACCCTACTCCGTTTTCCTGCATTCCTCAGTTGGTAGACAATAATAAATGAATTTATGAAAATGTTTTGAATATAGGATCCAATAATCATTCTTGTTTATTTATTAGTTAATGTTATTCTTTCATTCTTTTCCTATTCTTTATAGTTTAATGCCAATTTAAATGCATACATAGCCTCTCGAGGACATTAAACAGAGATATATTCTATTTAAAAGTATATGTGGGACTATAGAAATTTCGTTGGGTATAGGAATGTCTGAGGTTGGCAACTAAATTTAGTGTGGCAACATTGTGTAATTAGTGCAGTGTTGCCAACCATGGCAAATTACGAATTTGTGGTATAATTTTGTATGACAATTCTTTTGATAGCATCAATACGTTTTTAATCTTATATCAATTAAAACCACACAGGGATTTAATGTAAAATATGTGCCTTATTCCTTGCGTTTGATCATTTCTTGCAATAGTTACGTTTTCACTCCTGTCATAAGTTAGTCTATTAATTTTTGACAATAGTGTTAGCAATATCAAATCTAGCTTGGTAACACAGTGCAATTGGCGAATTTGTTTATTCAATAGTTATAATTGGCACAACGAATGAGTTATTAAAAGTCACACAAATTAATTGCCAAAAGATTTGAAGAAATATAGCAAGAAAATATTGAAGATGTTCCAAAAAAGAAAAAATATGCTTTTATTAGTGCCATTTGTGAGGCTACAAATAAATATTCATCACTATGAAAGTACTTTCGTATTTTCAGCTGTTATTATGTAGTACAAATTTGGTAATATTAGTGAAGTTTGCAGTTTACATAGGCTTTCATATTTGTCTCAGTGAACAATGTTCGCCGTTATAAGAAAATATTCTCATATTTTAGGAAAAACCGTTCGACATCTACGAATGTAACAGCTAACCGGTAATATTTGTCACCTTACCAGGTTCGTAGTAAGTACATACCGCCATCCGCAATGCAGAAAGTGCGGTGCGGGGAGGGAATACTTAGGGTGACCGTAGACGCATTACTGTATTTGGATTAGTTCCCTTCTTTTCTCGACGTGAAGTAGTTGATCATCTTACTGCTGTGTCCTTTTACGCTTTGTACAGATTATGAATTAATTAATTATGTCGAACGTATGGAAGGGCAAAAAACGATCACTGGTTAACACAGTGAAAAAGTATATTATCAAGCATTGCTTAACAAATAATAAGTCTTTTTAAAAGCAAATAAAAATGTGACAAAAATTGATTTTATAATAGATTAATGAACTACATTTTATAGGAATTTTTATTTTGCAAGAACCGAAAATTTCAATAATAAAGTCTTTATTAACAGTTGTCTGAGCAGTGTACTACAGAAATACGAATGCAATTTCTTTTCTTGTAACCCTCGGACATTTCTAAATGATCACAATGAAATAGACCATCATTGCAGCAATAGAATTAATAAATATTTCGTAAATTTTCAATTAATTTTTTTATGGATTTATGGTGTGAAAGGTTTTTCCATCGAACTGTTGGCAAATTCTTAGTTTACTATTTTATTGGGCAAGTTTATTAAAAAGGCAGAGAATAAGCAGTTTTCGTGTAGAACTTTCTTTTAACATCCTCTATAACTTCTTCAATTTTCTTTCTTCTGTATATTTCCTCCACAATTTAAATAGAACAAGTTAAACGCTATTATTTCACAAAAACAAATTGCACTAGAGTATAATATTATCTCATCTGTTGCCAACCTTGGGTTTTTTAAAATGATAACGATCTTTGCCGTCTAACAAGTGTATTTTTACAATATTTCGCAGGTAATTACAGCTGTCTCAAGGTGGATCTCAAATTTACCAGGGACAGGGCGTTCTATTTTACAACAGTATTTATACCGGGTATCATCTTAGTTACGTCATCGTTCATTACGTTCTGGTTAGAGTGGAATGCCGTTCCTGCAAGGGTTATGATAGGTAAGCACTTGTCCTGCTATTAAAATTACAGTAACTATCAATATTACAAACTATGTGTTACTTACTACTTTGGTTTGATTGTGTTGTTGATGAAGGCCTTGTTGATGCACATAAGTAATTACATGAATTATTTTTAATATTGATAGTAATCGAGCCGCACCTATCTCCGAAAGCACCCATTTCTGCAACCTTAGTTATACTTGGTAATCGGACGTACTAATGTAAATAGAATAGCTACTATGTTAGTTCTGGTGCAAAATCCTTACTATATCGGTATTGGAACAAATTAAAGACCTTTTACGTTAATGTTCAAAAAGTGAGTAATACGCATGCTCTTCTGTTTAAAGAAACTGCTGTAAAGTGCAAAAGGTATTTAGCTTCAAAATGCAGTTGATCGATTGACTACATGTTAGAATTAGACCGCATTATTTATTACTGTTACAGCAATAAACTAATATAAATAATATCAGCTCTTCTCCCTCACACCAGCAACCTCACACATTCATACCCGCTAGCACTTTTTCCAAGACAACGATGTATACGCTCACTTTTCCAAAACGACCTCAATTTCAAATCTCCCCCGTTTTACGGATGCCAAAACGATCTTAATTTCACATCATCCACCTTACGTACGCCGCAAACGGCTTTACGAATGCTACAACGGTATGAATTTCGAATCATCTACCTTACGTATTTCGAATATCCCGCCTTACGTATGACGGCCTCACGAATACCATAAGAGCTTTAAGTTTGCATCCCCGCGCCTTAACTACACTACAGTAGCTTTACCTATGCCATAAGTGCCTTAATTTCGAATCTCTCTGCCGTACGTACATATGTATATCAGGACGGCCTTAGTATATCAAAACGACTTTCATTTTGAATCTTCCCACCTTACGTATAACATCATGATCTTATGTATGCTATAAGGGCCTTAATTTTAAATACCCTCTCTTATGATTGCCAATATGCTATAAGGGTCTTTATTTCGAGTCTATCGCCTTATGTACACCATAAGGACCTTAATGGACAAGGAAAGTGTGATATCACTAAGTATTGTAGCTACACTGAAAAGTTTCTAAACAAAACAAAGATAAAGTTAACCTATTCCTGTCAATTCCTCTTGTTCAGGTTGTTTACTGTGCTGTTTCGCTACCGTAAGCAACGTTATCTTGCTCGTTAAGTAAAATTATGAAATTCATTACAATTATTATTAGAATCTGTACTCATTTGCTTAACTTAAGGTCAACTGTTAATTACACTAATGAAATAAAGCTTCAGTTGAACTTGCATTATGGATATCTGGCTCTAGATTTGGTGTTACTAGTTGATGGGATACATACCAATCTCTAGGAGGAATATAACTTATACCATCATGCCTTAGTACATTTACAAGTTGCCGTATTATACTAGACTATACTAGACTATACTAAGATCAAATCTGAATAGCATGCTTTACTTGATTAGCGACATAATTATCATATACAATAAAAATTAACATACATTTCGTATAAATATATGAATACTCTGTAGTAGCATATATTACCCACGGGTACTCTACTTTAACATCAAATAAAGAAAGCGTTGAAGATTATGGTGTATTAGAAAATATGGTAGTTGGTGACCTACTGTTAGCTGATAATGGATTTTTAATTAAAGACATTATTTTTATACACGTGTGTCAGATTTGTTTGTATCCTGTTTATTGCAATTTTTTAATTTTTGTCAACCGCTTATCTCTTTAAGTTGGTGGCAATTATCCACATTTGTATGTTCGTTAGGCAGATAAGAATACAACTTCACACCTTGTATAGGAAAACATACAATTTTTTTGTAATATCGAAACTACAAATTTATTTAACATGAATGCGTACATGTAAATTACTTTTTGTAAACGTAACTATACGTTTTCTTTTAATTATAACTTGATGACATGTTTTAAATAATAAGAGAAACTGTTTAAAAGAAGTCTTTCATTATCTATATTTATAGAAGTATTTTAAAGTGAAAACGTCTGAAATTAAAGGAAATTGTATATTGATTAATGCTTCCCAAACATCATATTTTTCAATACACCATAATCTTCAACACTTTATTTGATGAAATAAAATACGGGTGGTTAATGTACACTTCGTCTACTATATGTTTTTACCTGCGTCATTGTTTTGTCGTGTAAGTTAAGACAATCTATTCATTCGCAAAATCTTGCTTTCTTTTTCAGCACCAGTACTAGAGAAATATCGTCAAATGAATAGATTTTGTTAACTTATACGAGAAAACAATGACGTAGGTAAAATATAAAATAGACGAAGTGCATATTACTATACCATATAGAGTTACGTTAATAAGCATTTACCTGTATTCATACGTTTATATGAAACGTATATATTCCATCAACTGGTAACACAAGGTCTCATGTACAGCCAGATCTCCACGATGCAAGTTCAACTGAAACTTCATTTCATTTATGTAATTAACAGTTGATCTTTAAATGACGATTGCAAGGACTGTGTGGATGTACAATTCATCATAATCCATAATATACTACAGTCGGTAACACGGTTGACAATGGGAGCCCACGTGCTCTCGAAACGCTGCGTTCCGCATAATTAATTAATTTGTGTGAGTGGAGTTTACTGCTATACCTGTGAGTTGATCTTTAGGTATATTTACTGCGGTCCATCTTAGATATGTTTTAAAATTAAGCAAATGAGTGGATATTCCAATAATTTTACATAATGAACAATGCAATGCTTGAAATGAATACGCGTTAGTAATAAACGAACTACTTCCGGAATCGGACCGTGTCATGATGAGATATATAAAAAGAAAGAGGAGAAAGAAAAATAAGAGGAAAAAGAGAAATGGACAAGAATAGGTTAATTTTAACAGGTATCTTTATTTTGTTTGGAAACTTTTTCAGTGTCGCCATAATACTATTGACGTCATCATTTTCTATGTCCACTTAGAAACCTTCCCCACTCTACGTATATCATAATGCGTCGCATTACGTCATCAATATAGCGGAGGCGATAAAATGCGAATGCGAAACTGGATAAGACAATACATGGGATTTTGAGCCAGGACCAACAAATACTGAAAACCACGAAACTTTGTAGTTACGTCATAATTAGTTATGACGTATGCTTAAGTAGCTACTACTTATGCTATATACTTCTATCTCGCTTATATATACGTATACTTCTGACTTTTATATATGGTATAGCGCTTGTCTTTACCTTATCGACTTAGCAATGATGTAACTACAAACTTTGGTGGTTTCACCTGTAGCTATTCTACTAATGTAATAACATTGGACACGGAGTTGTGCAATTCTACTTAAAACTTTTAGAAATATCTTCTTTGATTTTGATGAACACTTAATAAAATTAAAAGTAGAACGAAAACGAGTGTTCTGGTAAATTATAAAGAAAACGAAATATTGAAACAAATGCTGTTAACTGTAACAGTCGGTATTATTGCGCTCTTCTCAGATAATGTGAAACCTAAAAGAACGTTTGAAGTATAAAATAAAGGCAATCTATATAAACAATTGAGATGAACAAAGAAAGTACGAAAACGGACAATTTCAGAGTATGCTAATCTAATCAGTAGTTATAACGATGAAATAATTCGCAATTTAAATACTTTAGATTCACAAATTAAACCATTTTATAAAGTATTTTCCTTTAAAAATAGTAAAACAACACATTTGGTGCAGTCAGTAGGTTATCCCGTTTCTGGACTCATCTCTTTATCATTATAGGTGTAACAACAATGCTCAACTTTTTCACGACTTCAAACGGTTTTCGTTCAACGCTGCCCGTCGTCTCGAATCTAACGGCCATGAACGTTTGGGACGGTGTCTGCATGTGCTTCATATACGCCTCACTATTAGAGTTCGTCTGCGTCAATTACGTCGGCCGTAAGAGGCCGCTGCACAACGTGGTGTACAGACCCGGGGAAAATCCGGTAACTCAGGTTAGTGTCGGTAGAATTTTCCTCTTCCGGAATCGTTCTGTACAAAGGGCTTGGAAATACGCAGTTGGAAAAATCATGAAAAAGAAAAAACGTTGTTTTTTGTCGAGTAGCCTTGAATCTAATTTGCGTATCGTACCGAGGGAAAATGTCGCGGACAGAGATTAAAAGATACTCCTTGTCCCTCGAGGCGAACGGGTAAAACATGCTCGAGTACGACTCTTGCATATTGAGTCGAATCTCGAGAACAAAGCTTAACGAACTAAAAGGAGTTCTGCTCCGTTTTCCTTTGTATTCTCATTCCGATGGCGTAATTGAAAGCGTTTAAAAATGGACTTCTTGATTTCGTAATTTAGAGGTGTTGTTAATTAAGTGAGTAATTTTCCTTTATTTGCTATTGTCATTTTTATTCTCAGTGTAAAAATAAATAGATCTAAATTGGTAAATAGAAACTTTTAAAATGTCAGTGTTGATGGAATCACTTACTTCATCAATATAATCGATAGTTTGGTTTTTTAGTTATTAAATTATCGTTATGTAGTGCGTGTGTTCCTAAATCTAAATTAGTGACATTAAAATTTGGAAATAAAAGTGCTAATGGCATATCATTTTCCTTATCGAACTATCTTATGTAACTATCACACACATCAAACCTACATTTTAGATAGAAAACTGTTTTTATGTTACAGGCGATAATGTTTTCGGAAGTACTGAATTCCATGTTAATGCATTGACTAGTATGATGCTTTTCTTTGTCATTTCCAGCGACTTTTCACAGTCTATTAGTACCCAAAGTCTTTAAACAAATATATTTCCGTAAATGTCTTTGAAGATTCATAGGTTGGCAATACGAGGTAGTATTTAGTGGAAGGAAAATCATGTCTTCTAGTAAAATATTCGGAATTATAAGACTACATTTATTTTCCACGCTTTGCTATCAAACGTTCTTTAACCACGTTAATATAATATTCGAAGTCATCCATATTTTTTCATTTGCAATCTATTGACAACTTATCCTTACGAGGGTTGTCTTTTAAGTTATGCATATAGAGTTGGAATAAATTAGTTTTTAAAGACTTTTTTTGTTTTTCGAAGTATTCTCTACAAAGATTAATGCACTTCTACATGCGCTTGAACCAACTCTGGAAGTAGTTATTTCATTCGCTTTTTTTTTTGTACAGTCAAAATGGCTTTTTGAAGATATCGACTGCTTCTTATGATGACTGGAACTTTTGACCACGTAGTACGTCCTTGATTTTCCGAAAGGTGAAGAAATCGTTGAGATTTAGGTCAGGAGTGTATGGAAGATGGTCTAACAATTCGAGGTTTTGTTGTGTTAAAACTTCAATAATGCGAACTTGTATTGCCTTGATCTTTTAAAGGAATTGTCGCTACATAACTTCTTTTCGAGGCAAATATCGTGGCCATCTTTTTGGAGACACTTCGAGAACGGATAACTTTGTCGGTTTTTCTTCACTTTGGAACAGTCAAACAGACGACTAACGTTTATTTCTGGCTGGTATGAGTAAATCCAAGATTTATCACCACACATTTTTAGAGTTTCCGGCGTTGAAGCGGTCTAGAGTATTTTGTGACCAATTCATACTAAGTGCTTCCTGTTCTTCGGGCTACAGATACAGCATCCAACGGGAAACTATTTTTTTTACACACAATTCTTTATGAAATTTTTGTTTAATTGAATTCTTTGAAATCCCCATTGATGCCTCAATCTCGCGATATGTGTCATGTCTATCTTTGTTTCATGATTTTGCGTATAGCACCGATATTTTCCTGAGTAACTGCCGCTTTTGTTGCACCTATTTTTAGATCATCGCTAAGACTAATCAATTCACGTTTGAATTTTCCATACCAACGAGAAATTGTTGACTAATGTGCTGTTTCATTGCCAAAAACAGAATTGTTGAGATAATTATCGAAAATTATAAAATATTATTGCAAGAAAACATTCTCAGTTTAGTTCCATATTTCAACTAATTACTATACATGTATCGTACTGAAACTTCGGACTAATTTAGATTAACCAAAGACAGAGGTTAATTTTTAGTACTAACATCTGACTAGTGGCGCCATCTATGTATGCAAAATTTTCCTTGTATACGGCACTGTGAAATATCCGTGTTTCTTTCGCCGATAACTAAGGGCTTTTGCTTTCTCCTATGCTTGGGCGTAACAGAGCATCGCGAGTCTTTTAATTTTTAACGTAAAAGGAGGGAGTGCAGATTTGCAAGTTTTCGTAAGCAGATTCATCTCACACAGTTTTAGTGGAAATTTAGTGGAGATTTTTTTTAACCTACCACTGGAAGCTTTGAAATGAATGAATGCAAACTTTGACTTGCTTTCAGTGGTTTTTTTTGAGTAGAGATCCAAATTTGGGAATATTTATGTTTTGTTCCTTACAGGACGAATTAGAAACTGTTTCATCAATAACCAAACCAGCAGTTTGTATTCGGGGATTTTCTTTCTTGCTCCAGGTTTCCATTTTTCCAAATCATCTATCTCAATTCGCAAAAATATAATACAATGTGCCTGTTCTGTCTTATTTGTTTTCTATTAATAGGTCAGTTTACATACGTTTGTGTGCACAATTTGAGCAATGTTATCAAAATACTCTGTATAACAGAAACAGAACTACCCGAAGTTATAGCATCACATTAGGAAATGCAACAGGATTTGCAACCATCAACACAGGAAAATTTACTGCTTCAGGGATTTTTGTATTACCAACCTGAGATTCAATCATTCTTTTATGGCTGGATGCTAGCCATAAACACTAAAAGTAAAATAAAGCTCTGTTATAGATATTGCTTTTTTAGGAGTAATTTCGTGATTTTTCCAACCTAAACCAAAAGAATCTGTAAAAAAGATTTTTTATGATATGATGTACTGAGAACAACACAAAATATTTTTTATAGAAACAACACAAACAAAACATGCGAGTGTGATTGCTGTCAAGTTATTTTTAAGTTTTCTTTATATACATTCGACGGTTATTTATGATTTTCTGCGTGATTCTGTCTCGTTATAAAACACTTTATACAGGATGTCTTTGAAATAAAATAAAAAAGTACGGAAAATGAAAAGGTGTAATTATATAGAACATAAATGCAAAAAATCAATTATGATGCGAACGTCAGAATTAACAGACTATACGCACTGCAATAACACAGCTGCCGATGTAAAAACTACGATAAGATAACACTGTCTACCTTTCAAACTACATGCTAAGGGTTCAATAACATGCTTACATATATTTCGGTTGCTAATCATAAAGAAATTTTTAGTTTAAATATCCGCCAAAAAAATTTTTGCAAAATATTTTGGATTTAAGTCTAATAAAATTAGATCTTTCCATTTTCCATACTTCTTTATTTTATTTCGTGGTCATCTTGTACTTATTTGTACTTATACGACAAACAATACGAATATACATATATAAATATTAATTGCAAATTTTCTTCTCTCTGTATTACCTTTTTTCGTTTTCTATATGAACTGCATGAGAGATAGTGCATGAGATATTTCCCAAAAATGTTAGACATAATTTAATAATCGAAAAAAATGTTTAGATTACTAGGATAGAATAGCATATGGCTAGAATAGATTAGTATTTTTTATGTAATATTTAGCGTGTATTCAAAATTCTATGTAGATATATGTTACGACAGAAAAAGACAATTTCCACAAATGGTTCTGTACAAAAAAAACTCGAAATTTCATTTTTGATAGCTTCAAAATGATCAAAATATAGTACATTAATGGATATTTCATAGAAACGACAATAAATTTAAAAAGAAATAGGTCTCACACCTTTTTGAGTATCGGTATTTTAATTTCAATATTTGTAATCAAGTATCTAAAGACATGTTATATTTTAAATTTGTTTGAGCTAATTTTAAAATAATTAATGCGATCTTTGGAGAGTATAAAATGATGTATCTCTAATGTGGGAGTGTGTAGAAATATTCAGTTTTGTAGGAGGTCAGCAGTAAATGAATACTGCGTATGATTTTCACGAACAGCTGAAAACGCTTGCTTTGGTATCTTTATGGTACAGATTGGATTAGAGTGCTTAACAATTTGTCGTTTCAAAGCATCCCGGACACGGTTTTTATCAATTTCATGAAACCAGTTGTTTGTGGTATTATTGGACAGGGACTAACTGTGTCGTCTATAAAAATGAATTCTGTGAAATAAAGGTCAAATTGTGGGTTATTGTGTGTGTCTGGTCCATGTTAAATCAGAATTAGTCTCACTTCGAAGCTGAGCTGCATTAAGGATACGATCTCTGCAGTCCAGTTGCGATCAATGTGGATTATCTCCTGGTGATGCTGCTGTTGACAGATTCCTTTTACACATTTTTCCAAAAAACGATTCTGGAATCTGTTTATAGCAATATTTTCCAATTGGCTGGTGGATCTTCAAGTCTCTTTCTCTGATAGATGGTGATACGTTTTCATTTTCGATGACACTCCACTACTAATAACAGAGATAATCTTTTAGATATTGTCCAAGGAGCACGTTGAAATGTACTTCCATACTTTCCAACAACGCTGCTTTAACCCTCGGTCTACCAGGAAATTGACATATCACAGCTTACCGGGCGGATCCATTGGACTTTTAGACTTTGGAAACTAGTAATTCAGGCTTATTTTTGTGAATTGTACCAACTATAATCAGATTTTTTCCTAACTAATATTTTCCTAGGTTGTAGGAAGTAAGAAAGTTATCTCAAATGATACTCCTTCCAGAATTTTTAATAGCATTGCATCATCTTTGTCGGATTTGTATTCTATACCTATCAGTATCAGAACTCCAAAAATTTCCATTAACTTCGAAAAATTCAGTACTTTCCAATTTTTCCGTAAACGATAATTTCGTCGGCATTTTCCCAATTTAAGATAACTTCAAGAACAAGCCTACGAAAGCAAAAAAGAAGAAACTATGGTATTGACCTTTCGATTTGCAAAATGAGTTGGGGCTGGACGTTCCCTTAAAACATTGAGCTAGGGCTGTCTTCCTGACAAGGTAAGATGGAGTTTTGATATTAGATAACCTGTCTGCTTTTGAGGTAAAGCAGTCATCATCCACACGAGTTGTTGTGGAGCACCTCTGTTATTTTCATCGCTAGGAAGGCGTTCGACAGCCTCTATTATTCTACCATCATCAACAGATGCATACTCACTATTATATTCAATCTCGCTCATTTCTTATGTATCACCAAAAATTCCTTTTTCTAACAATTATAAAGCTATACCTTCTACCTGAAAGGTCTGTGAATACGAGTATATTCGGCCTACCGTAAGTTAAAACCAAAACAACTCTTGAAAATCAACCGGTAGACGTTAGGGTTAAAACATGCATCAACAGGTTGAAACACATCACAGATTGATACTAATTTATAGAAATATGTGTAAGCGTTATGTTACCTAACACTACAGTATTCTTAGTTTTGAGTGGTGTGAAATTTGTTAGGGAATTGTTTCCATAACTCAAGTCAAAATGTGACTAAAACTAAATTTTGGCCTTTGATAATATTGAATGGTGGAAATTGGCCTTTTCGCCCTAACATATATCAAGTGTAGCATTTCTAACATTTCTAGGACGATGATGGCATTTTTGGGAAATTGTGTTACTTCTTTTAACACCTATCTGTTTAGGATGTTTTCCTCCACCTTGTTTGGTGTTGCTGGCAATACTACAACAGCGTGCAGGAATTAAATAATTATATGTGTTCTTTGTTATTAATTTTTTTCTGTGGATTTATCTATTTGTGTTAACGTAAGTGTACATTAAGGAATATTAGAAAATTCAAACTAACACTAACTAAACACGTAAAATACACAATCACACTTACTGAATACGTTGTTATTTTCTTTCTTTTTCCTTTAATTGTTATTGTAACATTGGGACTTGTAGAAATCGTAAAAGGTATGGTTGAGATAGAAGATTGTCATACAGTGGTGACCATTTACTTTCAGATAGATGTTTGAGGATTTTTCTTTCTAAAACTTTATGTAAATTTGGACTTTAACAGATGGTAAATCATTCTTTTTATACTTCATACTTTCTCTTCTTTAGAGGAATTTAGCGTGTAATTTAGACAAAGAATGAAGGTAATTAATTTTGCTTAACTCCTTGGGGATACATAATTATGTTTGTGATAGTGTCATTGAATTTATTTATTTCTTTAAATAATGACTAACAGAAAATTCCCATAAACATCGCACACGCATTTTTGCGAACAAAATTAATAAAACAGGAAAGAAATTTGCGATTTTGCGACATTGACAAACATTAGAGTTTAACAAAAGTTAAGCGTTGAATGACTCCGTACCCATCCTAACTGATTTACTTGTGCTACTACCTATGAAGCAAGTTGGAATATAGGTTCTAAACCATGCGACAATATTGCCAAGTGGAATACATTAGACTCTGGGAAAAGATACTTACACTTACAGTTACGTTTGTCAAGTTGCAAGTTTGCCATTTATAATATAGGAATTAAAATTGAGAGAGTTGTCAAGCAGAACGCCTAAATCAGTGACGCGATCAAATGCGACACCATCAATGGAATAATTATAATAGATAGTCGTCTTAGGAATTAGTTTAACATTTAACAATGTTCAAAGTCATGCCTTTGTACTATGTAGATATGCGATTGATATCTAACCAAAGCTTTATGCAATCTAATGGAGAATCGGCAAAAGAAAATAGTTTTAAGTCGTCTGCGAGGAGTACGTTTTGTGCGTAACTTACGCTGTGTTTAATGTTATTTGTAAAGTATAAAAGCAATATCAAATCCAGATGGTAGCTTTATGTTGCACCGGAGCAGACTTGAATTAGATTGGGAATAGCAAACTCTATCGAAGACTTTGCTGAAGTCTGTTTAGATAAAGCCGACCTGGTGCCCACCCACGAACGATTCGGAAATCGTCTTCTTCTTCTTCTTTTAGCTAGAAACCTTCCCGTGTATGCATGGTCTTGGTTTCTATTCAGCGAATGAGGAAACCAACTTTGTCCGCTCCCTCTTGGGTGGCAGTCCTTATTGTCTCTTTTCTCTTGGTCTCTCGTGTTTGCATATGTATGTTAGTCTATTGATTTGCATTCTTTCGACATAGTCATTCCATTCCTTCTTTCTTCGCTTACTCGATTTTGCTACATCCTGTATTCCGCATCTTTTCTCTATGGAATTACTTATCTCTCTATCTTTTAGTGTCACATTAGCTATCTTTTTAAAAATCTTCCTTTCAACCGATCGAACTTGTTTAGTTTTCTTAGTGTTTGCTCTTATCTGCCTGGAGTATATTTATACAGGGCGTATCATGGTTTTGTATTTTCAAACTTTACTTTCCTTAGTTAGGAATTTGTTTCGCCAGATCATTGAGTTGAGATAACCCGCTATTTGTGTTGTCTTCAGTGCCTGTTATTTAACCTTTGTGAGGAGGCCTTTTTGACTTGTCATCTCAACACCAGGATACCTAAAGCTCATCACTTGCTCAATGACGGGTCCGTCTAATTCTAGTTTACAACGAACTGACTGCTTACTTGTTACAATGGATTTAGTTTTATCTGTTGAGGTGTCTATATTATATTTCTTGGCGGTAATGTTGAATTGATGTAGAGGTCTTTGTAAGTTGTTTTCGTTATTAGTTAGGATCACTGCATCATCGACATATATGCTCATTGTGTCTTCTCTCGGAGTAACCATCTTTCCCCTTATGGATTCTATCTTACGATACATTATTAAATTAAGTAAAAAGGGGCTTAAAGAATTCCCTTGTCGTATGCCAATGTTTAATGTAATTGGTTTTGTAATTCCATCAGACGTTTTGATTTGAGTTGAAGTATTAGAGTCAATATTATTGGTCAATTCTATTAGGCTATGTGGTACGTGATATTCATTTGAAATCTTCAATATTTTTCTGTGAACACGATCAAAAGCCTTGCTGAAGTTCACAAAGCACATGAATAAGGGGTTATTATATTCGATTGTTCTTTCTGCCGGTTGACGTATGATCAAAATGACATCTGTTGTACTACGATTCTTTCTAAACCCTTGATGTTTCTTTGATATTTGTATTACTTTTTACAATACCTTTCTAATTAGGGATGTAAGCAATTTGATGACAGTATTCAACAACTTAATTCCGTGGTAGTTATTTGGTGATTTCTTCTCGTCTTTTTTGCCCCTTTCATAAGGAAAGCTCTGTTCGGAGATTATCTATATCATCAGTGATTATCGATTCGAACAGCACCAGAAAACAACTTTCTACTGATGGTGAAATACATATGTAGGTAATACCAAAAGTTTCCGGCCTGAGACACATATGGCGTCAATAATTGTGTAACCACAATTGTATTAGGATGTTCCATCCTTTACATTAACACATGTAAAATTTTATTTCGATCTGTGAATTCATTTGACTAGTGTCGCCGATTGAAATGGGAAGAAATGAGTATCCTGCAGTGACTTGGATGGTTTACCACCAACGAAAATGAATCAGAAATTACTAAAAGTGTGAAAAAATGGGCTGCCCTTTTTGAATTTGATCGGATAAGCCTCTGAAATGACAGGGGAAGTCGTCCAAAAACTGCTATAACACTGCAAATCATTCAACAAGTCCATAATGTGTTGTTAGATAATTGATAAGTGAAAGGCGTGAAGTAGCTGGGACCATGGACATCACAAAAGCACGGATTGGATGTATTTTACATAAAGAATTACTTATGAAAAAGTTTTGTGCAAAATAGTTTGCTAACAATTGAGCGTGATCGGATTGGTTTAAGAGAAATAAAATGGATTCCAAGCATCGCTTTTTAACTGCCAATGGAACTTGAATTCTCCGTTATACACCAGAGCGAAGAAGAAATCGAAACAATGGACTGAAGCTGGTGAAAGTGCACCGATGATGGCAAATTATGGAAACAGTTGTTTGCGACCACAAAGGTGTCTTGTTAATCGATTATCCTCAGAAAGGTAAACTAATTAATTCTGAATATTATTGTAACCTTTTAATTAAATTAGTGAGAAGAGACTTGTTTTAAGAAAGAAATTTTTTTTATCAAGACAATGCATGTGATCACACAAGTGTTTTGACGATGCCAAAATTCAGCCAATTAAAGTACGAGTTGCATGAATATCTAGCATATTCACCATCTTTGGCTCATTTTGACTATTATCTGTTTCCACACATGAAAAAGTTCCTGGGTGGAAAGCGTTTTATATCAAATGATCAAGCTATTGCAACCGTAGATGGATATTTTACACACTTTCCGAAATCGCAATTTCTTAATCGTATTGAAGTACTGAAAGAAAAACCATTAAAGAAATGTAATTAAGTTTCAGGAGAAAATGTTGAAAAATAAAGCATGTTTTACAACAAAAAATGTCTTTCACTATTAGAGAATTTTTTACGCAGCCCACGTATGCTTGAGGAGTAAAGAGATAGATAAGGGCAAATGTGGGAAGTATTATTTAGGAAAAAGTATTGTGTATCAGAGGTAACATTTCTGTTACTAATTGTAGCAGAATTATGGGAATACATTGGATTAAAATTGGATACTTTACGCGAATAATTAGAATAAACAGGTGGGAAATGATCAAAAATCATATTGCAAGCAACTGCCATATTAACTATTTGTTTCTAATTTATGAAATTTCAAACGATTTTCGAATTTAAATTCATGTCATTGTTATTGGTAGTGCTATTTTTGGATAATACTTGGAGGCGCTTGTGGGTGTTCTAAAGCAATACGCAGGATGTGAAGTTCTGCATGGTGGGACATAGAAGGCGCCACTAACCAAATTTCAGCACTAAAAAATAACTTTATCTGTCTTTAGTTAACCTAAATCCAAAGTTTTAGTGCGATGCAACAAACGTGTTGATAAAGTTGATAAGGTAGTTCAAAGATGGAATTTCGTGCAGTAATCTTTTATAATTTTCGAAGTACAATTATCTCAATAAGAATACCTGGCCGAGTTGGTTTCTGTTTTCGACAATGAAGCACCACATAAGTCGACAATTTCTCGTGGTATGGGGGAAATTCAAAGTCGGATAGATTAGTCTTAGCGACGATCCAAGAGCAGGTGCATAAAAAATGGCAGTCACTCAGGAAAACATCGATGCTGTACGCAGGATCATCAACGAAGATCGACATGTTACATATCGCGATGTTGAGGCATTATTGGTGATTTCAAAGACTTCAATTCGAAGAATTCTTCATGAAGGATTGTGTGTAAAATATAGTTGCCGGTTGGATATCGCATCTGTTAACTGAAGAACAGAAAGCAGAAAGTGAATTGGTGTAAAAAAACTCTAAACCGCTTCAACACCGGAAACTCTAAAAGCGTGTACAATATCGTCAGTACCTAGCATAATAAATACAGTTACTCATGGTATTATCATACCAAGACAATGCAAGTTAACACACAGCACGCAAGACAATTAAATTTTTAACGCAACAAAACCTCGAATTGTTAGACCATCCTCCGTACAGTCCGGACGTAAGTCTCAAACGATTTCTTTACCTTTCCGAAAATCAAGAAGAACGGACTGCATGGTCAAAGATTTCAATCGTCAGAGGGAGCAGTAGATGCCTTCAAAAACGCTATTTTGACTGTACCAACAAACGAGTGAATAACTGTTTTCAGAGTTAGTTCAAGCGCATACAAAAACATATTACTCTTCGTGGAGAATACTTCGAAAAACAATAGTCTTTAAAAGCTATCTACTGTTTTATTCCAGCTCTATATGGAAAACTTAAAAGACATCCTTACATGCTATTACCACTTACCCTATATTTCTTAAATACATTGTCCTTCTTCATTAATAATTGCCTAGATTCATTATATTTTTACGATAGGAAATTCATTTATGGACCATTATTCAACTTTTTAATAATGGTCCATAAATTTATACTATAGTTATCCACGGACGATAATGTAGCTTGCCTGTTATGAATATTAACTATTTGTTTCTAATTTATGAAATTTCAAACGATTTTCAAATTTAAATTCATGCAATTGTTATTGGTAGTGCTATTTTTGGATAACACTTGTAGGCGCCTATGGGTGTCGTAAAGTAATACGTAGGTAATATTGCTCTCCACTTTTCAGCTAGAATGTTTATGACATTCTTATTGAGTTAGCTAACCACGCGTTGAAAGTAAGATGAGCTGCTAAATTTGGAAGGTATTTGGGCGTGATCTGCAGCTAAAAATATTTTTTTCAAATTCGACCAAAATGGTCACCACTGTATATGAAACCTCATTTTTTTCCAACAATCTGTTAACGTTTATTTTTGTTTTTTCTCCTTTTCTTATACAAAAACTAACTATAGCAACACACAAACTAACACAACCAATACAACGCTAACACGTTAATTTTTTAAAACAAGAGATTCGAACAAATGAATTGAAAAAAAAATCAAACTAAAAACACTGCAAGTGGGCAGTCAGTGCCCTTGAACTTAATTCTATAATGATGTCAATGATGAACATATGG
Source organism: Trypoxylus dichotomus (assembly GCA_023509865.1). Taxonomy (NCBI): domain Eukaryota; kingdom Metazoa; phylum Arthropoda; class Insecta; order Coleoptera; family Scarabaeidae; genus Trypoxylus; species Trypoxylus dichotomus. Next base: position 31,574,280 of record CM042081.1, read on the forward strand.
CTGTGATAAGATGAAAAAATCTATAATTAATGTTGCAGCGACTGCCCGCTGTTCTCAGCAGGATAGGCATTATCTTGGCCAGTCCCTTGGTAAGCCTAGGTTTCTAGTAACCCGTCCTATTTTGCCTATTGTTTTAGTTTTCGATTTCTTTTCGAAGTACATCTATTTATATTTTAAACGAGATGAGAAAACGATCAGTCGCCATTATTTCCTACACAATATTATATTAGCACGTGCAGTCTAGCAAGGAAATATCTATGCAGTGCGTGTATAAAGTCTTTTCCCTTTTCACTTTACCTTTGCTTTACCTCTAACTTTTGAACGGAATGATCAACTTGAATGATGTTTGATAAGGGAACAAAGAGACTGTTTGGTTGCATTGTATTGTTACTACAGCTATTACAAAGATTGCGGTAATTAGTAAGCACCAACAAGCCAGTCACTGAGGTGTACCAATTTTTGCGCGGACATATTCCCAAATGCGTAATTTAACGATAACAATCAATAAAACTTGCTGTCATCTTTTCAACACTTTTTACGATAAACGTCACTGTCATCTTTAATACCAATTTAAGAATAGATCAATTCAATGAAAATAAGGCGGGAAAGGACTAAGAAATGCATTACAAGATCACAAACAAAATGGGATTCGTACCAATTCTACGACAATGCGAATATTTCTAGTTTTCCATATTACGGCAAATCATTATTTTCACAAATGCTTGAAGAAGAACCTTCAATAAAAATAGTAACGAATACTGTTAAAAGAAATGTAAACAAGAAGTATGCAATAATACTTAGTATGCTTACAAAAATAATTACAAAAAATAACTCTCACGAGAGCGAGTCATCCCCCACCTCTTTCGTGATTTCATCCTCCTCCTAAGGAATCGTTTCCGAAAGTTGCCCCATCTCAGCTCCGATATTGTATAACTCACCAGCGAGCTTGTAGAAGTCAATGGAGGAGTCCAGTAGTAGCTCCCTGCTTCTGTTGAGGAACATATACCTATTTTGTAAGAATGTGTCCACACACCGATCCTAAACCTGCACTTAACACACACACATACATGCTCTTGCGGTGGCTCCTAACTGATATAGAAGTGAACAAATTAAAATAAACAATAGAAAATAATGATCGCACGAAATATAGTAAAAACATTACACCTAACCTATGGAAATTAAGGAATAAACAGAATAAATAAGTGAATTAACAATGTTTCCAAATATAGAGAGAAAACGAATTGCAAACAATATGAAACAATTATCCTACTGTGAAAAAACAAGACCCACTAAAGAATATGCTTCCTCTGCCACTAGCATTGTAAAGGTCACAGAGAAAAATGTCGACAAAATGACTGCAACTTCTAGTAATTGTTATCGCTAATTTATACATTTAGGAGTGTTTCCGCCCTAAAATTTCAATGCCTCAGTGATTATCTCGTTGTAACATATAAACTTATCAAAATTTTAAAAAAGTGGGTGAAGTATAAGTATTGTTAAATATGCATCTTGCTCCGCTTGCATTGAAATTAAGCGACTCAACAGTTAGAACTTTTTGAAGTAGCTTTCAGATGGGACGTCACTGACATTCTACTAATATTTAGAAATAATTATCTAAATGTTATCGCAATTACGTGACTATGTAAACGATTGTCTCACTAGGAATAACAAAGGATTAATTTTACTCATTGATTTACGTATGTCAAAATTTATTCAATTCGAGCTTTCCCACCGAAAGTTAATGCGAGGAAGGGAGGTGGAAGAGACTTTAGACGTGCACTGGTGTATAATGTGACATGGAAATTATATCACTTGGTAGAAACTAAATTACATGTTCTTAAATTGAATTTATGAGTAAATTGTTTTGGTGTTGAGAACAATAAGCGCTAAAATTTTTAATTTCTCTAGAGGTGATTTTTTAAGTAATTTAAACAAAATCACATCATCTGAAGTTAAAATCTAACTTCCACTTAACTAATATTTCTGTTACACCGTTAGTTTAAACTTGATTACATACTGAATGAATTTCAGGTCACAACATAATTTGTCCACTGCTAATTTCACTCTGTATTAGATCTTTTGACATTTATGTAGATTATTATAGTTTACGATACTACTTTATATGTACAAAATAACATTCCAAGGCAAAGGATTGATTGCATAAAAATGTCGTCTCGCCGTTGACTAATCTTACAAATTCGTTCAGTAAGCCATTTAAGCTTGAATGTGTTAGTGTTGAAGCTGTTTACAACTTGGAAACGATCTTAATATATTGAAATTGTTCCACTTCAAAATGATGTAAAAAATCTCAAGCAATCTATTTTACAGTCAGCCACTCCATCTAATGATCTTCTTGACATGATGCGTATTATTCTAGAAATATAAAGCGTGAACAACGTAAAAATAATATTGTGATCTATGAGTCCAAAAGATGTAAAATCACAGCAGACCAAGTTAGTTCTGATATGAAGTTTTGCATTATTAATCGTTTTGTTGGTCGGGGTGTTTTCATTACTGAAAATGTAATAGTCAGTAATATGTCCACATTTCATCCTTCTGAGGTAATATGGGTGGTGATGATTCAGAATAATTTGAATTTCGATTCGTCCATCCATAGAACATTTTTTGCAAACATGTTCATTCCAGTTTGCGTGAGCTTCTGACCAATTAAGTTTTTCCCGTTTGTGTATAGAACTTCACTGTGGTTTTCCTACTGCTATATGACCCCCTCAAACCGGGTTTTATTAGTCTCGACTCTACTGCCGACTTACTGGTTGACGGCGTTGTAAATTGAACTCTGTTGTAATTTGCTGCGGTAAGGTGGTGAAGTCTTATTGTTATGAATAAAGACCGGAGTAGATGCAAAGTCCATATATTTTATTTTATTTGTTTTTAATATATTTTACGTCTATATGTAGATGTATTACACTGATTAAAGTTAATTAGCGTTAATTAACCTTAATCAGTGTAAGACATCTACAAATACACGTAAAATACAATAAATAAATAAAATAAAATATATGCACTTTGCACATAATCCGGTCTCTAGTTATGAATATATGTATACCATCAGCATTACAATGTAAATGCCATTCTAGGAAGACTATTATGAATTTCCCTAAATATTTTTAAAATAGTTCTAAGTGTAATACAATATTTTAGGTGGGATTCAACTTATGAACAGTAGTATATATACATATATATGTATCTTTGTTGGTGTTGTATTAGGTTTTGTCGTTGGATTATCATCTACTTCAAAAAGAATTTAGAGTGCGCTATTTCTGTTTCACTAGTTACGAGGACTGTTTGTTTTTTAACCTCCGGTAGCTCATAAAAACAAGACAAGTGTAAATAACAAAACGAATTTATTACCAAACGTTATGTACAACATGATGACCATGAAGATTGAGGCATTTATCATATGTACGGACGTGCCTTCCAATCCCCTCTGCATAGAATGTTACCGCCAGTGAGTAGAGATGGTCCGTGACGCTGTTTTGAAGTTTCTATGTACTCTGGAAGCTCTGCTCTCGTAGCTACTTTTTCAGCTCCACACTTACTGATGGCAAAAGTTTTTCTTTAACCATTTTGTCAACTCTTTGAACAATCTCCTCTGATGCGATAGACTTACGTTCTTGACCCTTTTCATCGCGAACATTGGCTCGGCCTTCTTTAAATTCCCTACACCATTCACGCACAACACCTTCCGTCATAAAGTTTTCGCCGTATACTCGGCTCATTTTTTGATGAATTTCAGCTGCACTTTAGGGACATGCGCAGTCGTCTTCTGAGCGTCAACGTCTCCCACCATTCGCGCGACTGTTTACAGGCACGGACGCAGGCTAAAAAAAACAGTCCTCGCAGTATTTTCTCTATTTTTCAAAAATCGCATGGTGCACTGTCCACCACAATAATAGCATTATTACGCATAATTTTCTCCAACCATTCTTCAATTTTTTAAGCGAAATTTGAATCGCTACTTCTTAATCCGAGACAAAGTATAAAATAAATACAACTATTCATTTAAGAATTTATTAGGATACAAATAATATTAGTAATGGCTGTCCATTTAAGCTAACTGCAGATTCTCACGTACGTAACTAAATTTCTTAATAAAAAATTTATGATCGTTTTATTATTCTCAACACCACAAACGTCTTCTTAAAGTTTAGTTTAAAAACATATACTCTTATCGGCTAATGTTTCCTACGTCACCTAGTTTATAAGAAACAAAAGATAAAAGCTTTAGCATGTTCCTTTTCATATTTTCACATTCGTAGACATTTCGTATGTGTATTTGTACTTGTCGGAGAGATCTACTTGTTATATTATAGCGCATGCGTATTGAAACGTACTTTTACGTTATATTTTTCATATCGAGCTATGTTTTGATGTTGTTAGATAGTGAATGTAAACATTACGTTTACGAATATTGTAAAGTATCTGTCGAAGGTGTTTATTTTTGGCAAATCTTTATTATCCGGTAGAAATTTATTGGTTGTAACTTCTAACATGTGCATACATACAATCTTCAATAGTTAAATTAAAATATACGTCTTAAAAAATATATTAAAATATCTGAATGCTAGCCAAATACTAACTAGTTAATGCTCCCATTATGCGACTAAATTTAACTGCAACTACATCGAAACAACACTTTAAACTCTTAGATTACAACGTTTGCGCAACGTTTTTACTCTGTTTCTTTTTATTCAAAACAGTGGCTTATTTTTTTTTCGCAGCTGGCTGCCGTCTTTTTGCTACCACTTTAACTCTTTGCATGTTTCCGTATTATTTCCTCTGATAGCAAGACACAAAATGGTAACAAATACTTGTAGAATATATGAATTTGATGTAGGTTATCAGTCAATGAATAAAAAAAGGCTTTATGATTTTCTCCTTTACTTAAAACAAAGTTTTGTGTTGTGGGATTTTATTCAAGGAAAAGTCGTATTATATTTTCCGTCTTGCATAAAAGTTTATTTGTTAAATATTCCATTTTATTTTATTTTTCTTTGTTTTTTCTTCGGATAGGAACCGGTACAACAGGAATTCTTTTCGTCTTTTTGCGAAAAACCAGAGTTCAGCGTAAGTTTTGGACATTAACAGAACGTATTTTGTACATTCTATGGTCTTACTAACGAATAATTTATTTAATTATCCTACTAGATCAACAAAACATCTCGTATTAAAACACATGTGTCTACAATATCACTTTAATCACGTTATATTTATTTAACAGTTGGTAACGTTGACTGAACGCTTTTTGCATTTGTAAACGATGAAATCACTTTGCTATTATTGAGAAATTACTGACGTACTTAGGGAAATGGTAAAAGTTACTAAATCTCGCATATATTGCGAAAAAAACTAAAAGTTACCAAATTTTGACATTTGTAGTAAAAGAAAACACTAATTATTCTCAATTAAATTTGGATAATATTTACGATAGTAGCAATAGATCACGTCGTTTACATGTTATTTTTGAGTATTCGTAAAATGCTTAATTTGAGCAAGTTATCTACACGATCAAGAGCTTACAGCTGGTGGCGGGTCTTAATTCTAAGATAGGTCGCTTCTTTTTGCTACAGAGCGATAAGAAGAGGGAATCAACAACCGTCGTGGCCAATGAGATAGTGTCTTGTACCTCATGTGGACCAAATCCTTGCACTCATACGGCAAACAACGGCTGCGCAGCCGAGGTAACGAGACGATATTCATGTTGTTGCGATATATGGGTTGTTTTTTTTGTTTATTAATATAATTTTTGTCGTTTTTTTTAATTACTTCCTTTTTTAAATAAACCGTTTTGGCTAACAATTTTATTGTTTTCTTTGTCACCTTGCAATTTCTCGTAAGCAAATCGATATGATCTGCAAATTGCGGCACATAATGTTTGTTTGAACACACGTTGCACGTACCCTTCTTTTGTTTATTTGCTATTCTGGGAAATTTAATGGAGAAATTTGGTAAACCATATTAAAAAAAATATGAAATATACAAGGTGATTCGAAAAAACACAACGCCATCAACCTATGTTTCCTGAACTATATGTTGTATTTGAATTCTGTGAATTAAATTCGGAAGAGGATGTTGGAAAGCCTCCAATACCATCACTACGATATTCCTGCGCCACACAATGGTGTTACTTTAGTTTTTCGTATTCGGAATAGATCTTTCGGCCCAGTAGCGGGCCATGTTCGATGTTTTAGGGCTACGCTGCCATAAATCGTCGATGGTGCAGTGTGCGAGGCTGCTGGCGCACTCAAGGAGATGTTCAATGTTCTGTATTACTTCTAACATTCGCACATGTCGTCATTTGGTTGCGCAACGCCGCATTTAATCAGGTTGATCTTCATCGGGGCGACGGCCGTCCTGATGCGGTTCAAGATCGTCCAGATCCCGAAACTGCATGAGACACTATCAGGAAGACTCTCCGATGGAAGCTAGTTCGCAGGTGGCTCGTCCAGAGGGCGGGTAATAAATCGGCATCTAGATTTTTTTAATTAATTGAGAGCAAACAAGTTCAGTAGAACTGTGGTATAGTGCGTTTCGTCGTTGAATTTAACATTCAACCTTCAACGAAGAAGAATATTTGTCGTTGGAATAGATAATTAGATGAAAATGGCCCACTGTGTAAAGGTGAAAGTCCAGGCGGTTCCTTGTGTATCACATGAGAACCCACTATCTGAAGCATTTTGAGGCGCCGATTAAAGTATGAATCATACCACCTGAACGTCTGCTACAGGATCTTTACGCAAATGACAAAGTAAAGAGTATAGAATTGTGCGACGATATACTCTAGAATATGGAAGATAAATTGTTTCTGCTTCGTGTGAGTTTAGATGATAAAACGACATTTCACGTAAATGGGAAAGTTAATAGACAGAATGTTCGCATATGAAAGCCACAAAATCCCCGTGTAACGCTGACGCATGTGAGGGGGAGCCCGAAGATTATGTGTTGTAGCATATCACTAACAAATGTTTATGGACTTTTCCTTTTAATGAAAAGTCGTTTACTGGAGTAACAAGAGCTGATCCCGAACCCAGAAATTCACAAAATTATGAAACTTTGGGAACATGTAAATCACACATGGAGAACTATATAGATATACTGTAGTCCATTCTATTTAGGAATGTAGTAGATAACGGCTGCTATCAGTGTCCGTATTACACTGTCAAAACTTAACTCGATTAAATAATAGTGGGTGATTTGAAAGTAAAATATCAACTGTATTATAACAATTCTTTGAAAGTAATTCTAATGGTAAATATTTTAGTAAGGCGTTTACAAACATACATTTTAGTTTATTGCAATTTATTGAATCCAAGTAAAAGAAAGTAAATAATTTTGTTTAAAATATGTCGTATATTTTATTATAAATCACATATAAAGGAACTTCTATGAGACACTTTAATAGTTTTTTTCTAATAGCTACAAAAATCACAATTATAAAGCGATGTGCCTATTACTTCATATATATATGTTGCTTTATGTTAACAATTCCCAATCATCACTGAGTAATAATGATCCAGTGTTAGTGGCTATAATAAATTCTTCCATCATATCTTGAACGACGTTATCTAGCTTATACATCTTACTTTCTTCGGTAATGGTGTGTTCAATGCAATTTTTCCATTCTTCAGGAACGCTCTGGCAATTCAAAAACTTTGTTATTTGCAGCTACACATCCCTTGACCTGATCCCGTACACCCAGCCTTAACATTGTACGACCAGTTTCTGCTATCATTTCATCGATTACTTAGGGTACCAGATTATTATTAAGGTAATTTTTACCGTGTTCCAGAAGTTCTAGCTTTAAAAGCAATGACAATAATCCAATTAATTAAAGCATCCTTCTTCCATGCAGTGGTTGGGATTTTTCTGTCTTGACAGAATGATAAGGTGCATTATCCATCACAATAACGCAATTTGGCTTTAAAAGTGGTAAAACATTTTTCATCCATTCTGTAAATACTTCACCATTCATTTCTTCATGATAGTCCGTGTTTTTTTTATTTAAAATATACCCATTGTCTGCAAAACCGTTATCCCCCCCGATATCCAGTATTATAAGCCTACTTCCTCTTCCAAATGGATTTTTTAGTCCGGTTGTTACCCCTTCAACAAGAGTCTGTCCTTCCGACAGAATTGTTGTATCTTTCTATACATTCTGTTTGGTGTGGCCTGCGTTAACGCACGTCTCATCGAAGTAGTATATTGTTAGACCACCTGCACCAAATTTCCTGATGTTTGTTAAGTAACGACGTCTCCATAAAACAAAGTCTTGTCTTTCTATCAATATATTGTTTCGGCTACATTTCTCCCACTTGAAGCCCAATTTCCTAATAATTTTCCACGGCGTTGTCCGTTTTAATTCTGGCAGGGTATCATCTGTATTAATGATGTAGAAATATGTGATAAAATATTTTTTTACAAAATCAATATTATATTTACGTTTAAAATTTTAGTGCATGTTGGCAATTCATTCCTTAAGAAAAATGAATGTATATGTCTGCGAATTACAGCCTTTTGGGCATCGTCCAAGGCTTCTTAAGTTGTTATCCGTTTACAATTTTTCGGAGGCGAACCAACAGTTCCTGTAGACTGCATTTTCTGTACAATGGAGGTTAGCTTGATAGCTGCTGATTTAGAATTGTTCCGTTTGCATTGCATATATAAATTATAAGCCATTAGCCTTTGTCCACTGCTAATGCGTTTTCTTTGAAGATTTTTCGATCGACCCATGAAATGGCCATCGTCTTGTCCAATAAGGACCATTGGACCATGTTAGAGTTGTAATAATCCTGGAAAGGAACTTAATAACCGTAGTTGTATTACCAAAATTGAAAAAAAAATATCGCCTTTGCGTAAATATCGTATTAAACGTATTCTGACAAGAACAATTGTTAATGCAACATACAAATAATAATCTAACGAGAAATACAACAAACAATCAAATAGACAACCAAAACGAATGAAGAAATTTGACAATTGACATTACAAAGACATAGTAATAGTGGTCAGTAGAGACCGGATTATATGCAAAGTACATATATTTTATTTCATTTATTTATTATATTTCACGTCTATTTGTAGATGTCTTACACTGATTAAAGTTAATCAACGTTAATTAACTTGTGTAAAGTGAATGGAGTATGCTTCCTTATCTCATTTCACTCTCTTTTTTATAAAAACATAGTTACTAATGTAATGAAATCAATACAACGTTATTATTAAATTTTTACATTACTTTTATTATTAAATTTTTACATTACTTTTATTATTAAATTTTTACAGTACTATCAAATAGGTTGCATTTGCAGTTAGGAAGATTATTATGCTTGACATTATATGAACTCTCACTTTCACCTAAAGAATATGTGTAAAAAATTGCGAAGTGTTTCTAAAATTTCATAATTTTTTGAGTTTCCGTATTCACGGTCGTCCCTTGCTAGAAGAAAACTACAGAATTGATTTCTGAAGATTACATTTTCCATCAGAACGATGCTTCAACCCATTGATCCTCAATCTCTTCCTTAGTGAACGAAGGAACCGATATAGATATAGTTCGAGTTTGAATTAATGTTACGATTGTTTTCGTTTACTAGAAAAATTTATAAAATTCAAAGTGAAACGGATCTTTTTTCTTGTTGATCAAAGAAAATAGCTTTGTTGTTGAGGATCGAATGCACAATGGACAATACAATAGTAGAAGGTAAAATCTCATACCTACACATTAAATTAAATTATGGTGTGTTTCGCATTTGTGGAAAATCTTAGAGCAGTGGACGAAGGAACAAAGACCTGACATCTCAATTCTGGCCACCGAGGTCTCCTGCTCTTATACAATTTCTTCCGATTCGTGCAAGATGTAACTAACCACCTCTTCCCACAAATTTGAATAATCTAAAGAAACAGTATTACAGCTGCAGTGAACTCAGTGACGCCATACATTCTGTTGAAAGGAAGCACATTGAAATATATTAACTTTAATGCGTGTATAATCCAAACTTCATTTACAGAATTCAATACAATTCAGGAATCAAGTTTAGATCTTTGAATGGAAGATTTTTGCCTAAAATGGTAAATACCAGTCGTAAACTTTAAACTTTTGAGTTATGTATGGTATTAACATTATTTGTATCATCTTACTAATTAGACAGTATTGGAAATCGTCTATTTAAAAATTAGTTGGAAAATAACAACAATTACTCAATTTAAACATTTAATACAAAATTAATTTAGCAACCTTGAAAATTTAAGGCATGCCACTTTCACTTAAAGACCTTTTCTGTAGACGCAATACGAAAATCGAATGTTTGGTCTCCAGCAAAAAAAAATTCAAAGAGGTAACAAGAAATAACAAAGGAAATTAAAACAGTATTGAACTTTAGAAAAATTTCAATTTTAGGTACCTATTTTTTGTCTCCACCCTCATACTTTCCACATTCTTCTTTTGTTTAACTGACAATTACGTGATTTATATTTTGCTTCTTTTGTAAGTTATGCTATTGTTGTCCCGCTGTTGTAATCCCAGTTTTTGACAAACCCTGTTTTGGTCTAATCTCGAGTAGTCTTCTGTTTTGCAGGTACGGAAAAAAGAACCACCTCATCCGATTAGGGTGGCCAAGACGATCGACGTCATTGCTCGTATAACTTTTCCATCAGCCTTTGCAGTATTTCTCGTTTTCTTTTTCTACCACTACAATAGTTACACTAACACTTATGACTATACCCAATGAAGAAAGGCATAAAGGACAAGTTGGAGAAAGAAAAGTAAAAAAGAAATATTGAGGAAAAAGTAACTTACATATCAACATCAAAAGAAGGAATTGGATGTACAACAAAATGGCCGTTAAATAAAGAAACATCTGCAAAAATGCATCAAGACAACTGTGGTAGATAAGATAAGAGGAATATTTACACACAAAAAAAAGTTTGAAACTGCTCACAGCGTGTTATAGATATTTCTTTTATTTTTTATTCATTTAAATGTGATTTTTCACAGTTCACGTTTAAAATATTTAAATATGTACGTGTATTAAGTATTTTTAAGGTAAATAATGTAATATTACGTATATTATGACGATATTGTAAAAAGAAATATTATATATAAACAAAACAATTATCGAGAAAGTTCGCAAAACGTGTAACTTTATAAAATATTGTAAATAAGTATTGTAAGTTTAAGAAAACCAATCGCCCTATTCGTAGGAAATAAAATAATCATAATGTTTTTAATCGTAAATACAGGACGATGTAATAGCGACCAGTTCCGCTTAGCGCAATTGTAAGAAATTAAAGCAATCTCCTTTGGAGAGAAAATTAGAAATTGCATCCGTTTTTGCGTATGGAAAAATTTGTCTGTAACTTCTAGATCGTCCTGTACATGTAAATAGTAGACAAATACGCCGATTATTGATATTTAATAATTTCTAAATTGGATCTGAGAATTAACCTCAAAAATGTCAAAAGTCAGCTGTTAAGATGGTCAGCCATATTATATTTTTCATTGATTATCTGCATGTCATCTTACGTTTAGCCTGAGTGTTGATTTTCAAAAATATCAATAATCGGCTTTTAGTAAAAGTCAAACCACACGCACGTAAAAGTAGATACCATTTTGTCGGTTAATTTTTTCCATTTTTATGTATAAAGTACGAGCCTTAAACCCATGTGATAAATATTTTAGAAAGAGGATAAAACCAAAGAATTATAGCGAGTACTAGGCCAACAGAATATAGTCGGCTAGATTATTAGATGTTGCTTAGAATGTTTTTTGTTATAAAAAAGGTTAGCGAATGAAAGGTGACTGCGCAGTAAAGAAAATTGACGGTACACATACTTTATATATTTTCTTTGTATTTTAAAATTGCTTCTATGCAAAATGAATTATATAATGATTGTTGATTACTTGGAAAAGTTTATTGATGTTATATAATTGTTGATAAGTTCAGAGATTTTATTTATTGTTTGTTATATCATTTCTGAAAAATCGTGAATCTTACGTGCCATATTTTGAAAATTTTACATATCAAGCGTCAAAGAAACGTGATTTGAACATAGTTAATACTGGTTTAAATTGTTCTATAAAGGTTCTAAACCATTACATTACTAACTACTGTTATTACTGTTATATTTTATTGTTATAACGTTTTAAAGATATTTTCTAATATAGTTTAAGTTTTGTTGGTGTACCTGAGTATTAACCGAGATTAGGTGATGGAACAAGAAGGTGGTAGTTAAAAAAACGACGTAAATTTAAAACTCATAACGTGATATATTATTGATATAGTTCGAGTTTGAATTAATGTTACGACTGTATTCGTTTACTCGAAAAAGTTATAAAAGCTGGAACAGGGATCTTTTTCTTGTAGATTAAAGAAAATAGCTTTGCTGGTGAGAATCGAATGCACAATAGACAATATAATAGTAGAAGGTAAAATCTCATATCTACACATTAAATTAAATTGTGATGTTTTTTGCATTTGTGGAAAATCTTAGAGCATTTTCAGTTTATTAAACTAGATTTTAGCATTACAATTTGATACCGTTTTGCCCTAGGTTTCTGCTATTGGATAAGTGGTGCTTAATTGTTGATGACTTAAATACTGCTGGTTCTGATGAAAGCAGTGAACTTGCTGTAAATTAGCTGCGACAATTGAACTTGATTTACATAAATATGACCTGGATACAGTTGCCACGCGAGATGTAACGTTATGGAATTATTGCAAATCTAGTTTTAGCATCCGGGATAAGTAACGGCGATTTTCGTTATAACTTCTAGTATAACCCTGCCTAATTTACGTACTGGTCTTGGTGGATTGGAGTTTTCTGGGTGATTGTATTAATATAAAGCATTACAGTTGTTCTATAAGGTGCTTTAGAGTGTAATAAATTGATGTCCACCTAGAGTTATAGCAATGGATAGTCCTTATTTTGCGTAGTTTACATCAGGTATTAAGAAGCTTTCTTGTTTGGAGGAGCTTCATTTCAGAAAACGTAAGGATACGAAATTGTATTGGTATAATAGCGAATTTCAATTATCAAAGGCAAATGGAAACTGATATCATAATTAACCCAACAGAATTTTGTAAGAATAATGGATGAATAATTTTGGCGATTCCTGGGCAAATGTTTTGCGATGAAGAAACACAACCAGAGGATATATCTAACAGATTTACACATTGCTTCCTTATGGCATGAGGATGCATTTCCGTCAACGGAATTAAATTATTTACAGCTACCAGTATGAGAATATATTTAAGAACACAACGCGTCTCTTCTCATTTCAACCTTTGGCTTGGGGCTTCATCTTGCCGTAAGACAATGGTCCAAAGCAAACATTTAAGTACGTCAAGGAGTGGTTCAGCATGCTACTTGTGACTCTTAGACAAATTAATATCTCGATTTGAATTCGATTGAACATGCGCAGTAGGAACTGGAGCGTCGTTTGGCAGGTAAAAGAAGCATTAATTGCTAGTGAGAAACCCGCAAAATTGATGAAGGAATGGAAGATCCCCGTTTCTATCATCCACAATATTACCAATCCCATTTTATACGCCTTAGTTTAAAGTTGACGCCACAGCGGAAGATCACCTTAGCCTTTTGTCTATATGGATCTATAACTCAACAATCAAGACATCGAGTTTTTATGATAATTGGAAAATCAGTAGGATAGTACCAATGTTTAAAAATAGTAATCGAACCAACGTATCTGATTTTAGACCATTAAACATTTTGTCAAATTTTGAGTGTTTGAACATTTATCTGACCACTAGTACGTAATATCTCTCTGAAACAATAGTCCGCATAGATTTAACAAAAGCTTTCGATGGTATAAACCGAAAAATATTTCTTTCTAAATTGGATGACTTGGTTTTTCTTCTACTTTAAAGAGATTAATGGTACACATATCTGGACAACAGCAAGGGGTATGTGTTCTACAATAGTATCTTGTTGAATTGACTTTTGATGTCGTTTGGGATACCGCAGGAGTGGAATTTTGGTTATCGATTATTTCATTTGCACATACAACGACTTGCTAGGCAGATTGAGATGTGAATCTCTATCATATGCTGTTGACCTCAGAATGTATAATTTAATTGTCCAGTCAGCTAGATTCCATTGATGAATGGTTCATTGGTATTCTACAGTAAGCGTTTAGATCCGGCAATTTTTAATTATTTGCTTAAATTCGATGTTGTTGGAAGATAGGAGACGATTAAGGTTTTGAAGGCAACTTTTGATTCGGGTTTATCGTTATCTGAGCTTTTATTTTCTATTTATAGTCTCTGTACCCTCTTCGCGTTCACTAGTTGTATGTATTAATTTTGCTATACCAACCCGAAATACTCGTTTTCATAGTGTATTCAGTAATTCTCAAGCCAATGCAAACACATTTCTGAAATCACCAGTTTTTCACTATAAATTAATTAAATTTCAATAAATCTTGATTATTTTGATTCTTTTTAATGCTTGATTCGGTTATGGATTATATACTGTTGCTCTAGAAATGTTATATTTCTTCAGAATTATAATTTTTATAGTGCGAAATATTGTAAACAGTGGTAGCAGTTGGATCGTTATTTTGCGTAATTCACTGGCAAAACTATTTTTATTGAAGTGTAGCTGTATAATGAATTTGAAGAAGGCTGCAGAACCGGATGCTTTTGGAGACGCGTGCGGCTTGTTTTAGTATATATAATAAAAATAATGGATGTCGTAATTACTTACTATTTTAGTTTTATTGTGTTGTCGGTGAAGGCTTATGTAAAGACTACATCAACAACACGATCAAACTAAATTTGTAAGTAATTGCGACATCCATTATTTTTAACATTAATAGTAACTGAGCCGCATGCATCTCGGAAAGCACACATTTCTGAAGCTTTAACCTAAAGTTACTGTTGATCTGAAATCTCAAAACACTTAAAGTATATATAACATGAAAGTCGTTTTAACCTTAATTCGAACAAAAAAAGCTTTAATGAAAAAATGTCAATAAATCGGTATTTTTTGAAATAAAATGCATCTTTTAAATTATTAGAATTTACTTAAGATTTTTGTAAATTACATTCTCGATCACATTACAAAGGAAGTTGCATATTATTTCATAGAAATTCTACGTTTATAAGGCTTTTCTTTGTCAAACAACATATTTCCAGTTTCCCCTAGATTAGTAACTTCTTTTTCTCACTAATAATAAGCAGAAAAAAGAGATTAACGTTAAGTAAACACTTGCAACGTTAGCTCTAAGTTATGTAAATATATGATATATATACATATATAATATTATAAGGAGAAATCCTTTTTACATTCCATACATCGTAAGTTGCACAAATATTCAAGTATATACTTATAACACAAAGCATCTATAATTCGCATACGTACAGTTTGTACAAGTTCTTGTTTTAAATATCTTGGAATGTTCTGTAGTGTTTGAGGTGGGATGTATTTTTTGCAATTATCGCGGGAGATTCCCAGCCTCAAATGCAACTAGCCAATATTTCATGGGCTTTTAGTTTCGGCGAGGTTTTTTGAAGGGAAGACCGAACGGCATTCTATTAAATAATTTTATAAGACGTATATGACGTTAATAGCGGATGCAAGGTCGTTTTTGATAAGTTTAAATGTCTTGCAGGGATGGGCACAACCTAAATAAACTTTAAAGAGAACACTGAACTTATTTATATATGGGTACAGGTCTATAAAGTATTACAAATTATTCGTTTCACACAAAAATTACGATCTTATGAATTCTCTTGATTGAAGGATTTACTTTTGGTATTACTTGAAAAAGAAGCTGTACCATAAACAAGCTTGTATTAAAAATTTTATTTGGAAATGACCAATAATTATGGCGATCCATAATATGACCTTCATCTGTTTTTTCTGATGGATAGCATTCTCAAAACAGAAGAGATTTTGTTAGAACGAAAATAGGTGCTATTGTCAAAATTCAAAAACTGTAAATAATTTTAGCTCTGGAAAGAGTATTTCTTTCAAATCACTTCATAAAAAACTATTTCCTTCCACTGGAAATAGACATAATTTGATCATTTTGACAGTTTTTCTAAATTAGTAAAATTGTATCCAACAAAAAGGGCAGGTGCAAATATAATATATAGAACGTATTTTTGTTCCCACAAAGTCTCTTCTTTCTTCAGGAGAAATAATGTCGAAGCAAACTTTACACTAATTAGGTATCCCTAGTCAAATTCGATACCAAAGGCAGGTGAGGGTAGTACTACAATTTTGGAGATTAGAATAATGGTGATTATTGGTCATTTTACCTCAATGACATTGAATTTGCATTCAATAATTCACCAGTTGTGAGTACTGAAATTTATATGCATTAAAATTACTTCCGTGGCCTTGGGAAAACCATCCCGAAGAAGTTAATCGTGATTTGCTTATTGCTGGTGCCTAAAAATATCTGGAACGCTTACATCAACAATACTTACCAAAATATATTAAAAAAGAAAACAAGAACAAAAAGTAAACAAACGTGAACCAAGCAAAAGTTCAATAAGGATGTAGTCAATAAGCTGTAGATTCGAATCCTACCGGAGCTGTGGAATTTCTAATTTCACAAATTAATTAAATTAAAATTTTAACATTGATACTATCAAAGGAATTCATTTTATTAACAGTCTTGGCCATTCTCAATATACTAACCATCATCGTCTAAAATTCTTTAAATGAAAATGTAACGCTGTTATGAATCGCCTTGTATATAATTTTTAAGCAAAATCTTTGCTTTAAATAAAAGGTTTATTAGGCGACATTGAGCAACTTCTGTGATCTCTGTTTTCTAGCTTGATCCCAAGATTAAGTAAGGTCTATTATAGGAGTTAAATGTAACATATACATATAGTTGATATTCGTTTAATCTATGTACTTACTTATTATGAACTTTTGCTTGTACATACTTCATATATGTATGTATATTCGATATTGGAAACGTAATAGGCTGTTTAAAGACTTGAAATTTAATTGATATTTATTTGAAATAGTTCGAAACGCTTCAAATATATCTGTGTTTAATAGAAAAGAAATTCAACATAATACTTTTTTTTCCGACATATTGTTTAAAGCAGTGTTTGCCAAATATTTTCACCTTACAACGTTACCGTTCTAATACAACTAAATATATTTACAAATATATATTGTAATAACAATAAAATAGCATCGTTTTAAGGACGTATAATATATAAAATAACTGAATTCTTACTATAGTAACAATAACATTTAACTTGTGTATCAAATAATCGGGAATATTCGCTCCAAAAGAAAATCTAAAATGTTGATAACTCTAGAATCTCAGAAAATAAAGTTGCGTACGCAGCATTGCTTTCCAAGTCTATTAAATTTTCTTAATATGTTAATATTAATAGTAATGGTTAATATATTGCTGTAACTCGCGAAAAGATTGACGACCCATCCGGATATTTAATAATCAAGTAATGGAAAATACTCAGACAAAGACACAGCGATATTTTTTATTGTTTTCTGCATTTCCGGCAATATTTTATATTTGTTAAAAAAAACTCTGCGTTTCGGAAGCAACCAAGCTGATATTTTATTTTTTTCGATCCTGCTTGTCGGCGAAATACATTAATTTGCGTGTAATTGCGATGATATTTTCATTCGCTTCTTGCAGACTCAAATTTAAAATGCATAACTTCCTAAAAAGATCTTTGATAAATCCAATTACCATCGTTAAGAAATTAAAATGTAGAATTTTCACCATCGAAGAAACGTATTATTTCAGTTCACAAAGAGGTAAATCGAGCACACGTTTCTACGTAAAGCATTACTATAGTGCGGCACACAGTTTAGCAGACACTGATTTAAAGCTCTAAATATTAACTAATACATACATATATCAATGTCAAGCTATAGCCGTTTTGAAAGATTTCTTTTGATTTAAGAGACCGTTTTCTTTCGACTAACAATTTATTTGTTAAAGACATAAAATTTCAAATTTATTGATTTAATTTCAACATCTTAAAGGAAGTTTGAACCATCCTATTTTGCACTACCGTTTAAAACGAGATTTTTTTTCATAATGTGTAGAAAAGGAGAGGTTTCAAAAGCATCAATAAGACATTGTTGTACTCGTTTATCTTTATATGTATTAATAGTATTAACTTATATTAAAATTGCACCGAATTCATAATACTCAATATAATATCTTTCATGTATATAAATAAGTTACTACATATTGTAAATATGATATTTAATAATATATTTGCATATATTCTAATGGGCAATTCATTTTGCTTAGGTAAAAAAAGAGGACCGTACACTGTAGAGCTTCAGTTCTTCTAGTTTTCGGTAATCTTTTGCTAAACTTAAAAGCGTAACAATATTGTATAACACTGGGTGTTCCGCTAAGCGCGGGTACCGGTGATAGATTGGAAAGTATAACATCTATGATTTCCGGACAGTGGAAAGCTAAGTTAATTTTGTGTAATATGTCACTGGTGAATAATATTAGTGAGACACCTGGTACATATATACAGGATGTTTTGGAAAAATTGCTGCATCTTTTAATGTATTATAATAGTTAACATTCTACACCAAAAAGTTTGTATAAATGTCCCTAATTCTCAAGCATTACTGATGTGCACCAATGAATTTATCATATGTCCCATGTTTTCTGAAACATCCTGCCCATTTGAGGTATAAGCTTTTGCTTGATCAACCTGTAAAATGAAAATCTAGTTTACAAAGGTTTTGGAAAAGATTACTATTAGAACTGGAAATATTATAGTAATATTAAATTATAGTATATGATATGATAGGTATTTAAGATTTAAACCGGAGATCAAAAATCTTCGTTCCCGAGAACAAAAGGTAACTCACAACACTAAACCGAATATACATATTTTTGCATACTTCAATTAAGTATATGACTTTGAAACTTATACATACAGTATATTACTATAGATATATTACTTCTAAATCTGCTAAAATAATAATAGTATACATTTCTAAATACAATAATTCTTATAATTCTGTCAATTTTTCTAAACGTAGCTCTATGATATTAGCATCCATTAAGAATCTAGGATATTTCAAGAATTAAATAAAAATTGCTGATGAGGAGCAAGATATTTAAAACCTAATATTTACATCGTTATTACATTTTCTCCGTCAGTTCTATACTTCAAAGATTTCGGGTTTTAATTTCTAATGCATTGACACCAATATCTGCCTTTAAATACCCTTATTAATAATCTAAAAAAAGAAAGATTATCACTTTCTTATTTAGTCTTTATAAATGCAGTTATAGTTGAAATATTCAATCCTAAGTACAATAAAAAAATGTAAATATTAAATCTTCTGTTCTTTTTGCACAAGAAAGAGTGAAATAAAGCTACAATATTAAGCTGAAAAAATGAAAATACAAAGAATGAAATTTCATATTTAATTCTAACTATAGCAAAAAAATATTTACAAGGTCAACATTCTAACGTCGATTTCTGTTAAGGAAATGGCTTATTCTTACTTAATATAATATGTTCATTTCCTATCGACTTGATAAATGTCTTTGTATTTACACTCTATTATAAAAAGATATTTTAATTTCATATGTAAATACAATACCAAGGCACACACGTAAATAATTTACTTCCTGTTCTTTCTACAAGCATAATATGTATCACGATATTCGTTTATTAATGTAATTAAGTAAATCGGATGTAAAAAATAAAAAAAAACAGTTGATTATGTGAAGTGATTATATATAATTGTAAATTCCTGTAGGAAATTTCGATCGTTTTAATAAATAATTTCAATTAAAAATAAGGTATTTAATTATATTTTCCGAAACCTACAACTATGGTCAAAATTAGATTTGAAGCCTATTTAGCTTTGAAAAGATTTCTTCGTTTCCATTTACTGTATATCAAATTAGAAAAAAAGATTTAATTCACAATGCTCGAACACTGTGACTTTGGTGCACAGAAACACTTAACTATCTCCTCACTCACAACACTTCACTAAAAATGGATGCACGTTTCGGCAGATAAGCTTCATCGTCTTCAGCAGTAATGCTGAACTAACAAACTAAAGAAGGATAGCCGATATCCTATACGAGATATACCCTACGACGAGCTAATTCAGAAGCACGACTTTGTTACGCTTGTTGAAAGAAGAAACCGTATCAGTGCTTCGTTGTCATCGTAAGAATTGACTAACCTGGTTTGTTGCCAGGAGTTGCTATCATTACACCACGAGTGGAAACAAGATCGCATCACCTTCTATGCATTCCTACAGCTAGGACGAACGTGCTGTAGCATACGCCGTTGGTACACTCGGCAAGGAACTTTAATAGTTTAAACCTTTTTTATACTACAATATTTATTTACCAGAAAAATTTCTTTTTGCAAAAATTATTTTATGGGTAGCTTTGAAATTGTATTTTAATAAATTATGTTTAATATAACGCAATCGAACTTCGACTGCGTTATTGTATTGTTTTTTGTTAACGTATATTTGTAATCGCGGTATTAAAAGATTGCAAGTAATCTTTCTTTACCGTCATGTGTTTGATGTAAGGGGAAATTGGGAATCAGAAAAAAAAAGATTTGTATTGGTACCTTTTATTTTTAATAAGTATGTAAGTTTAATAGCAAAACTACTAAAATACAGAGACTACAGCGCCATCTATGCTTCTAAATTACACCCTTTCCCAAAAGAGATCAATACATTTCAATTAATCAATAGTCTTACGCGAATTTTCACGAACTTCAAATGTACCGCCTCTTACCCACAATCCTCTCCAACAGACGTCAAGCGTCCCTTCGCCAAATACGCTATGCTCTATCTCTTTCCAACGAGGCGGTTTTCCCTTCATTTAGACGCAGTCTTCCACTTCCCCGTGGTCTAAAAACCCCGCTCCAAATCACATCCAGATTCAGACAGGTGGTTTGGGTAAAGTTTACATACGAATTCAAGGCAACAGGTTGTCAATAACGAGCTCCGATCGTCGTCTGTTAATATAGATAATTTCAACGGCTATCGCGATTCGGTTCGGCGCGACCTTTACGGGAATGATAAAACGTAGCCTGCCGCGATAATATTCAAAGATATGGGCACCCCGCTAACCCACATCGACGTCGCTATTACGCTTAGTGTTACGAACGAGTATACGGTAATTTTGGAGGTTTGACATCGCGTTAGTTACTAGTTACGTCGGCAAGCCATGGACTACGATTATCTGATCAAATTCTTAGCTTTGGGTGATTCGGGAGTTGGAAAGACGAGCTTCCTTTACCAGTATACGGATGGTACTTTTAATTCGAGATTCATCTCTACTGTCGGGATCGATTTTCGGGAGAAAAGATTGGTAAGCAAGCAACATATCGTTAGTGATTGTGATTAGAAAGTTTTGGAAGGTGTAATTGTTGATACTGGAACGTGTTTTTCTTTTTTACTTGATTGGGAAGTTGTACCAATCCAAGGGAAGGAACCATAGAATACATTTGCAGCTCTGGGATACAGCTGGACAAGAAAGGTAAGCCTATGTATTATATATTAAGGATTATCGGTGTATAATGTACTTACACTCATACATTTTTGACTTGTTAAAGAGAAACTAGAATGGTTATAGTCTTCCGAAATATTTTTCACATTTAAAAATAGAAACGTTTGCATTTTATGTTCTGATCTGCAAAAAATACGTTTGAAATAATTTTTACCTTTTTCAATAATCAGTCATACAGACTTCAACACCATTTATTCCCATGATGAATTAGTTCCAATGAAAGCACTTTTTCAAAGAAACTATTTCAAACATATTAGTAATGCATTTGTCTAAAAAAACCAAATTGCAAGTGTGTAAAATAATGACCATTTAATTCTGCAGTACTCGTTTATGAAATGTGGAAATACTCTATTGCAATCCTTTCACAATTTGTTTTGATTCGGCTGTTTTTGATATTAATACCAGCGGGATATGTAAAAATGATGCAAGCTTTCTAGGGTTAATTACACATTTTATCCTTTCGACATTTTTGAATAAAGACTTTTCCAATTTGTATTTGGAACGTAGTTTCTTTAAATAAAACACTACATTTATTTTTGATGTATTTTTGTAAATAATGGAAATTATTATAGGCCTTAGGAGACATAGGCCACGGTTTGAGTTTTTACAAATGACTTTCCTCAAGATGTGTCATTACTATTTTCGTAAAATTTAATATTTATGACTGAAAACGGTGATGGCCTAGAAATTGGTCGAGTACTTTGGTTATGGCGCGCAATTGTGCGAAAAAAAAAATTCACAGTGAATGATCTTTTTTATTTTCTGGTTTTCGTAAAAACTTACAAGACGACCTACATCACTAAATAGAAATGTTAATGCAGCTTCCCAAATCGGTATAATTTCGCATATACACTCCGCAACAAAAGTTTCGCCTAATTCATTTTTGTAACATAAAAATGATCTTATGAGGAACTATTAAGTATATTCTAATATACTCCAAGAAACAATTGTTATGATTATTTAAATAATAGAGGAACAAAATCAAAACAGAAACTCGTATTTTTATTTAATTTTTAATTTTATTAAGCATATATGGTAAAAGAAATTATATTTGTGAGAAAAATGACAGGATACTACTTTAATATTCAATATTGCCACCCCTGATTTTCATAACGGCTTACATTCAATTTGACATGGATTCAATTAACCTCTGCATATAAGTCTGGCCTAATTTCTTCTATCTTCTCCCATCTTCTAATCCCTGTAGTTCTACTGGAGTAACATGCAGTGTCCGTATCATTTTGTGAAGATAGTCCCACACACTCTCGATAGGGCTCATGTCTGGACTCACCGCAGGCCAATCTAAAACTGGAATGCCAACCTCATCAAGGTGTTCCTGGACGATTATCGATATGAGGTAGAGAATTCGTTGCCTATTACTGATGCGTGTTGTACCACACGATCTTGGAAGATGTCTGTTATATACCTTTGGGCAGTCATTGAACGTCTGATACTAACTCTGTACAGCCTGCTCAAGAGATGCTTCCATAAACAATGATAAAGCTATCACCAAAATTAGACGTAGATCTGTTGTTGTACTGGGAATAGCTCACTGTCTCGTCTGTACGCTGGTGTACGTCTGAGGGTACTATCTGAGATGTAAGACCAAATCTTGACTCATCTGTGAAGAGTATGTTGGCTCAATCATTTATTTCCCAATTCACATGTTCCCTAGCAAAACTTAAGCTAACTAGTTAACTCGTAAAACGAGGAGCTGTAACGGCTACTCTGGTTGTTATTCCACTCTGACTCAACCAATTACGAACGGTTTGGGTACTAATTGGAGTATTTTTGATTCTAGCCATGTCGATCTGTAATTGCATTGCAGTTCCATGGTTCCAACGTAATGCTTGTAGTCTTAAAAGTCGGTCATCTCTGGGAGTAGAACAGCTTGGACAACCTGGCACCGGTTTTTTGTTTACTTGAGGAAATTATTAGTAGCAATTAACAGAAATTATCAGCTGCACTAGATAAATGATCTTCACAACGAATGTAGTTTGAACTGATGATGTTCGTAAGATGGACGAAATGTACATTCGCTAAAATAAACCTTAGTTCCGTTCGAAGTAGCAATGGTTTCTTTTTCTTTTCGATTATTATAATTCTCTTCAAGAAACCCGCTAAGTATGTTATATCAGTAGTGACTTCAAATGTTCACCAGTTGGCTTGGATCATTAAATATTTTTTGGAGAATGTTTCTTCAAACAGATACGTAGTTTTGAAAGCGGAGGAAAGTCACGAGCAAATTTATGTAACTAATTAAATGATGTGAGTGCAAAACTCATAAAATTCCAGTAATGATAAATTAAAAAATTTCAACGCAATCATTCCGTTCGAAGTTCTGGGGTAAGGGTTTCTGTGTAGGAGTTAAAAGGACTTTGAAAAATCTTTATGCCATGTGCAATTGCATAAAAATCTCAAAGCGCAATTGCAGATTCTACCAAAAATGGAGTCTTTGTTTGCTGACTGAATGGCATGTATTAAATTATGTGGAAAACTTTTTTGCTCAATTGTGACAACAAAACAATTTTTCGTCGAAAGGTGAATAATTCAGGTAAAAGCTGGTTTTCTCCTTGTAATTTTAAATTAAGTTTAGTTAACTCTGTACGAAAGTTGTCTTTTAAGTTTTGTACATAGAGCTGGAATAAACCAGTAGATGGCTTTCAAAGATTTTATTATTTTACGAAGTATTCTCCACGAAGATTAATGCATTTTTGCATCCACTCGAACCAACTCTGGAAACATTTGTTCTACTCGTTTGTTTGTACAGTCAAAATTGTAACTGCTTGTTCTGACGACAGGGACCTTTAACCAGACTATCGGTTCTTGACTTTCAGAAAAGTAAAGATACCATTGGGACTTAGGTCCGGATTGTATGGAGGATGGTCTAACAATTCGACGTTTTGTTGCGTTAAAGATTCAATTGTTTTGCGTGTTGTGTGCGAACTTCTGCCTTGGTGGAGGGTGACTCGTCGTTCAGAGGTGATTTGTCGGAGCTCAGTAATGACCTGTGGCAAATAAATCGTTGTATACGAAATGGCAGTAACAGTTCTTTGATATTGTAGAGGAATTGTTTCTGCATGATTTGCTTTCGAAACAAATGTCGGGACTCTTTGGAGAGACTTTCAGAACAGATGAGTTTTCTCGGTCTTTCTTCGCATTGAAACACAGAAACAAACTGGAATTTACTATCTGGCTCGTATGAGTAAATCCAGAATTCATCACCACTGATACATAATGTTTGGTTATATTTTTTTATAACATACTTCTTTTTCAACGTACTGTTTTGTATGGTCGCGACGAGTACGTTATAAGTTTTACTGTACTTGCAATTTCGGTTAAAATGCGGTGTTATAAACGTTAGCTTATAATTTAAAATTATTAATGTTTCATAGATGACCGATTAAACATTTTCATGAATGAACACAATACATGGTTAAGCAAGATTATCCCAAATTTTTGGGACACACAGTATATACGATTAAAAATCGATATCCAATCACCCCTTTTGCACAGTTTCACATCATACTAATACGCAATTCTCATTAACAGCATCATTAAACAGAACAAGCAAAACAAGCTTTAATTGTTGTACACATATTTAGAGTTTCCGGCGTTGAAGCAGTCTAGTTTTTTGACACCAATTCACCCTACATGCTTTCTGTTCTTCGGTCAAGAGATGCGGTATGCAACGGGAAACTAATTTTTTTAAACACAATTCTTCATGCAAAATTTTTTAAATTGAGGTCTGAAATCCCCAATGATGCCTCAAGTTCGCAATATGTCACATGTCAATCTTACCTGATGATTTTGCGTGTAACATCGACGTTTTCCTGAGAAACTACCGTTTTGGTGCACCTGCTTTTGGATCGTCGCTAAGACTAATCCATTCGCGTTTGGATTCACCATACCAACGAGAAATTGTTGATGTGGTGTTTCATTACCAAAAATAGAAACCAATTTAGCGGTGAATGTTCATGAGTTAATTATCTATTAAATTATAAAAAATTATTGCGCGAAAATTTTCTTGGTTTAATTCCATTTTTCAATGAACTTGTCAACTTTGACAGACGTAGCTGCAAAACTACACATATTGCACAGAAACTTTGTATTTAATTTTTAGTACTAACATTTGATTAGTGGCGTCTTTTACGTTCCAGCATGCAAAACTTAAGACATTTCTTGCATACTTCCGTAACTACTCATTGTTTTGCATCTCAACTAGAGGACTATTTCTTTCATTCATGAAAATTTTGGTTATTGCTCGAAGCTTAAAAACTCGGGTCAAAACTTTTCTGTAACTAAGTAAGCGAAATATTGATATCCCAAAAATTTTGGCAAGGGAATGGGAACCTGCTGCAGAGCATCAATAGCAACATTTGACATAAAAATACTACTATGTTTTGAATAATTTGTACGGCCTATTATAAATTTAAAAAGTAGTTAAATTGATAGACCTTTATAATTCTAATTGGGATCGAAGTTATTACTAAATTGTTATTTTTTTCTTATCATATATTATTTCTTAGCTAGTTTTATTTTCGTCTGCATTATACTGAACAATTTTTTAAGTGCCTACAAACATAGTATTTATCTGTTGTTCGAATTTGAACTACTTTTTTTTATATAAAACACAGATTCATCCAAAGAAAGTTTGTCTGCAGGCAAAGGTACTGATACAATTGTTTCTCTATTTATGGTTTTGTCACACGTGTAGGGGTAAACTTTATGTAACTAACAAGGTCTACATATAAATACAATCAATTCCTGTCACAAACTTATTGTGACGTAAGTGGAAGAAGCAACTGTTTACATAACAGAATTACAAAAGAGGTAGTTGTAATAATGTCTATAAATAACTTTAGGGGACAAACACATTCTGTCAACTTGTTTTGTTTATGTTTGAAATTGAGCTTGACATGGGTTTCATTTCAATAAATGATATGAAAGTAAATTATTTAAGCAAGACAAAAGGTTTTGAAACGAAATACGGGCTTTTCGATTGTAAATATTATAAAATGGACTTTTTCAATAGATTTACATTGCACTTTTCCTAAAAGAATTAATAGGTATATAAGAAGGAAGAATTCTTCAAATTGTATGTAAAATAGGTCTCAAAATGTTTTTTATGTTAAAATCCTATATCTGCTTTTTGTTAGTTTTGAGTAGGGCGCTTCGTACTCAAAACTGAAATTTTCGAAAAATTTGCCAAAGTGTACTGATTTATTTTGATGTAGACTTTCCTGTCTTAAAATTCATTTTTCTTACACCAATTCGTTTTAGGTTTCGCAGCCTCACTACGGCTTTTTATAGGGATTCAATGGGTTTCCTTCTGCTGTTCGATCTAACCAGCGAGCAGTCTTTTTTGGAAATAAGGAACTGGATAGAACAGCTTAGGGTAAGTACATTCCTGGATCTCTTCTAGCAATTCAATCAACCAAGATCTATCTTCCATTTTAAATTAATCAAGTTTATTTCATTCCTGAAATACACCTGCAACTGAACGCTAGTGCGGCAACGATATACCACTTAGATGGCGTTCCTATTTCTCGCGCAGGCTTGGAACTCATTTTCCGGAATATAGGAGCCGCCCAACATTGGAGATATGGCAACAGTGTAAACTTTCGAGGATGTTAAACATGGGAGAGTTACTATAGGAAAGAGTTTTTGGAGATCAGCTCGTCGACATGTCTGAATTTCAGACAGGACCCTTTAAAAAAAATTAAGGTCTTATTTTCACCATGCAAGATGGATAGCCTGAATCCATGAAAACGATTTTGTTGTTCGACGGCGTTTTTATGCAAGGTTCTTAGAGATGGCTGAAGAAAATGAGGATATTGTTTGCAACCTTTGGATGAGCGACAAAGCACATTTTTACTTCCGGAGTTATATTAACAAGCAGAATTTTAGGTATTGGAGTGACTATAACGCCAAACAACTTCATCAGAAACCTTTTCACCAAGTTCACAGTTTGGGGCGCAATGTCCTCATCGGATCATTTGTTAGTTTAAAGATGAACGTAAACAACCTGTTACTGTGTAATTCTTTGCGGTATTCAGAAATGTTACGCATGGTTTCTTATTTCAATAAAATGGAGCCACGGGTCACTTGACTCATGTAAGCGACTTGTGGCTGAACGACTTCTTAGACACCTCATTCCCCTAACCTCACAGCTTGTGATTTTTTTTATATCAAACGTAAAGCATATCAACAAAGCCCTCGTGCACTTGGAGAATTCAAAACGAGAGTCCAGTGAGAGATCGGAAGAATTTCTTAATAAATGCTTCGTGATGTGATGAAGTTCAGGATGTCATCTCTGACGTGATTTTCAACAAGTAAACAACTACGATGCCGTCTCGTAAATGCTTTTTAACGAAGAATAAAGTGTCATGGTGCAATTTTTAATTTTGGGAATAGTCGAAAATCGGAGGGAGTCAAAGTCGGGCAAGTAGGCAGGATGATCTATCTTCGCAGTAGCTGACCAAAAACTGGTTTTATACACGTATTGATTCAAACATGTTGAAACATGCAAACACATGCGATTTCAATTACCTACGGATGTGGCCATTTCGAGAATTAAATTATTACTCTTTATTTACTTGACATTGCAAGACTTATTTATAACATTTTCTTTTCTAGTTGCATGCATACTGCGACACTCCAGATATAGTTTTATGCGGGAACAAGGCCGATCTTGAGGACAAAAGGGTTGTTATGGAATGGCGAGCTAGAGAAGTGGCCGAAAAACACGGGTAAGATATTAAAAGGATCAATTCTGGGATAACGTTTAAAATTGCTAAATTGTAAGTGATAAATTAAACAGAGGTGTTTTAATTTTGCGACGGAAACTAACCAGAGTTATTTCTGATTGGAGAAAGGAGTATTTTTTGCGTTTCCCGAGTTATATTTGGAGAAGTAAGTAAAGTAGAAATGTGGCAATCAATTCTAAAGATTGCATTTCATCTAGAAATCTATAAATTGGGCTTTGTATATTTTATTTTAAAATCCAAAATTGGTACAACGAGGAAAGTTTTAGGGAGTGTTTTCGTGTTTCTCGAATTATAATTGGCAAAATAAGGAAAGTAGAGACATGGAGTTGGTGGCAACCAATTCTAGGGATTAGATTTATCTAGAAATCTGTAAATTGAACTGAGTAATTTTTTTTATATAATTTAAACAGGCGTGCTTTAATTTTGTAATAGAAACTAACCAGAATTATTTCTGGTTAAAAAAATCTTGTGAGTTTTCTCCCTTTCTCATGTTATATTTGGAATAGCAAAGAAAGAAAACATGCGGGTGTGGCGACAATCAATTCAACGGGTTAGATTTCATCTAGAGATCTATAAATTGGACTTTGCAAAAGTTTGCTTAAAATGTATACAGTAGTGGTTTAATTTTGGACTGGAAACTAATTAGAGTTAGTCATAAAAATGAAGTTTTAATATGGTTTTGTTCTGTAAAGAAATATTCAATTTTAAAGGTGTATAATCCCAACAGATAGCTAAACACGCTTTACATCTCTGTGACATCGACTAAGTTAGCAATAGCAATTTGTAATTTCTGCACTATCGACTCCATTAGAAGAATCTTTTGGTATTAACTGAAAACGACGTATCAAAATAATTGAGAAGGCGAAAACACTGACGGAAGTGTAAATTTGTTTAAGCTAATCCCTTGTCTAAAATCTATAGGTTATCGAAACATCTTCTAAAGCATTGAATACTCATGCAAAATTTAAATAAATTTGTTTTAAGTCGCTGTCATACACGTATAGATTTACGTGATTGATATTTGCCGACTTGAACTTGCTCATTTTCAAAATACTTTGATTAAAATTAATACATAACGTTCATAGCAGGTCCTTTTTTGATCATTACACATACATTTTTCCTATGTGCAACTTTAAAAAGATAATTGTCAATGAATTAGAGGCTTGGTAGGCAACCAGTCATACACCGATGAAGGATTTACCTATAGCTTAATCATTAGATTAGGTTGCCTTGGAGAAAAGAAAGCATTTTTTTGACAATTATTTCTGATTCTTTATTCATAGATAAATCATAAATTAAATACATTTTATTGAAAGAGAGATAACTAGTTTAAATAATGAGTAAGTACAACAAAGATAAAAACGTGGCAATGACAACGTGGTACCAAAAGAATAATAGTTTAAGGACAGTTAGAGACATGTTTTTAATTTAACTATCCTGACAAGCCTATATCTTCTGCGGAAACAATTCCAAACATTTTTAACAAATTTAAAGAAAATGGTTGTCTTCTAAATTCCCATATACAGAATAAAATAAAACCGGTCACGTTTTAACAGAAGACACGAAGTTGAATATCCTGTGTTATGTAGGGGAACGGTCTGTAGGATCGCTTTTACATGTAGCCAGGCATTTTGGAGTATTGTACAGTTCAGAGTACAAAACACTGAAAGAATTTACATATAAGTGACACAAGATGTCAAGCATCAAGAAGACAAAGTAAAGCGAACTGATTTTTGCGAAATAACAGTTAGTATGTTATATGAAAATGAAGAAATCTTAAATAAAATAATTTTTACTGTTGAAGCTACATTTTTCATAAATGGTGAAGTCAACTCTCAGAACATTTATCCGTTTAAAAATACAAAATTTCTCTTCCATTAATCCGTTAGATATCAATCCTGTACAAATCCTCATGCTCAAAACCTGGCCCGAACACAGTACCATCAAAAGGCCAATGTCCAGATTGGAATAATGAGCGATAGACTTATTGGCCCATTTGTTATTGTCGGTAACCTCACTCAAAATATCTGAATCTGTTGAGAGACCATATCGTTGTATTAATTGAGATACTGAATGTTGACGAACCTTCGTTCCAAATGGATGGGGCTACGCCACATTCTACAAGCGCCGTCAGGAATTTTTGAATGACGCATTTCAAAGACGGTGGTTTGGCAGGCTTGCCTCTAAGATCAGCCGATTTATCTCCAAATGATTTCTTTCTTTGGGGTTACCTGAAAAGTAATATTTATAAAGTGCAAATATGTAACTTGGACGAACTGAAAGAACATATACGTACTACATGTGATGGAATAAACCCAGAATACCTTGCACTGTTTTCAAGATCATCTTGCTTATTGCCTGGAAAGACAAGGTGGACACTTCGAAAATTTACTAGATTTCATTTTTAATAAACGAACTCCTTTCGGAATTGGACCGTGTCATGCACATAGTTCGTTTATTACAAACTCTGGCCGTGGAAGCCTACGCCTTAGATTTCATTTTTGTCATGTTTTGTTTGTATTAATTAATCGTTAGAATAAGATAATTTCTTCATCAGATTTGCAGAATAGTTATTTTATGTGCATTAAGAGAGATCTGTGGTAACTGGTTTTGCTAGGAACTCAGGGTACTCCCTCGTTTAATATGAGTGCATGACTGGTTGTCTACTATCTTGCTAACTCATTGTTAATTATCTTTTTAATGTTAGATATAGGAAAAACGTATAAGAACTCGATATAAGTTTGGGTTTCTCATTCCAGCTTAGTTTACTTGGAAACTAGCGCCGCAACTGGCCAAAATGTATCAAGAGCGGTGGAAACCCTACTGGATCGAGTTATGGTCCGCATGGAAAGTGCCGTCGATAAAGCGATGTTGCCAGGTCGCCGAGGACGTCCCAGAGACCTAAACGATGTCGATTTAATGGCACCGCCTACTTCCAACTGTTCCTGCAGATAATTTTCGATCATTTGGGGCGCAACATCCAAACATCTTTCGTTTGGAATGAACAGCAATATCAACCGCGTTAAGTCGAGCCAAAAAAAGTATTAAAATATTGTATAAAATTAATCGCGTGAGAGGTTTATTTATAGATATATGCACAGATGGAGGAATGGTGTAAAGAAAGATGCATTGGCATGGCTGCCATTGTTTGTTGTCTAAACTGTAGGTGTAGTTATATGTTGTAGTTTGATAAATAACTGGTTTGGCAACTTAATATAAAGTGTTATTTTTTAGATGTTGATTTTCCAAATGTGTATATATGTATATTTGTTTAGGGTTTATGGAATATCGCTTTTTAAATTTCACGGACGATTTCAAGTTGGTGGTTCCGGAGTTGGCAGTTCAGGCCCATATTTGCACGCATTGTCCTAAAAAAATTAGCGAATATCATCTTCATTGCCGGGACTACTTGAAATGTCTGCGAAATTTAAGAATGGTCAATGAATTTATATTATTGTGCTAAAGTTTACTATTAATATGGAATAAATAATTTATTTCTCATTTTTCTACAGCATTGTTATTTATTACTGTGATGTGAGATGAATAAAATGATTATATTTACTAGAATTCAGAGCGTTTTAATGTCTATGAGACTGGAATTCCATGAAAAAACAATAATTTATTAAAAAAAAAAATGAAATTTACTCCACTTACCTTCTCTTTACTAACTTAAATTTGAGCTATCTAACAAATTGTCACTCAAAGATTACATTCATAATTGATATTGCACAGAAATAAGTGTAGAAAGTGGTTTAAAAAAGGTTTGCTGTAACAGTTCAAAAACAGCTAACTCTTACAAGCTTAAAAGTCTAATGACTAATTGGATTACTGATATTAATGTTGTTACTGAAGACTAATGTCAATCTGAAAATCTTATAGCACATACGCCCAGTGCTGCCAGATAGTTGAAATATCTTTTGGTAAATGTCATCAATAGCGATTGGGGACTTGAAATGTGATAAGTTATTACTAGTCTCGATAAAGTGGGGCAAGTTACAGTGCAGTAGGGAGAATAACGTTGAGGGGCCGAGCGGCTGTATCAAGGCGAGTGTTCAATAACGTTTACGTACTCGCATTATTTATGATTGTGGCCTTCATGAGTCAGCGTAGACGCAATAATGTATAAAATAATGATGGAAAATATATTATATAATGTGCGAAAACACTTACCGTTTTAAGACATTTCCACGAAATTACAAACCGGGTGGCATCTATTAAATATTGGAATCATTCAATATGTTTCCACACTTGTTTTGATCAAGAGTACGGCGTGCAGAATAAATATTTTTTTAATGAAAATGACCATTCCATATCGAGTGATGTTATATTTGCAAATTTAAAGTAATCCTTGTGATAACTTAATGGATCCTTCGACGCCCCTTAACAAATTCGTCTTAGTACGAGAAAATCTGAATCCTTGTCAATAACCCTTTCAAATGTTTGCATTACACTTTCATTTTTTTTGTCTGCCGTACATGGGTGAGTGAATAGTGAACATCATTCACAATTTGAACAGAGTTCACAAACGACATCGAATCATTTTGTAATTTTTCAATTTCTTCCGCTAGTCCATAGTTCTTGCGAATACTTTCTAAATCACATTTTTCCTGGCTAACTTAAAATATTATCTGGCTTAATATTGAGTTTTTGAATAATAAGCATTAAAGCTTATACAAGTTGTTTCAATTTATTTTAATTTGATATTCTTAAAAACGCAAACTTAACCTAGATACTCAGTACTTATGGCCAAGGCTGTATATTATACTTGCACAGAAATTTTAAATAAGTGCAAATAAAATATATGGGAATTTTCCCATAGATGGCATTGCGTCCTTTATAACCTGACATGGATTTAAAAGGTTTGTATGTAAGCTGTTAAACGCAGTATAAGACTTTTGTTTGGAGTGTAAACACCAAGGATTCACATCGCATCGAGAATGAAAGAATCTGTTCCAAAAAAGCAGCATTTGTAGGAAACTTGAATTATCTGGAGCATTGCATGTTGATCGACCACTCACCGTTAAAAAACGCTTACATGGAGGAGGACATTGAAAGGCGTTTGGTCACGTGGGAAATGTTGGTTCAACGACAAGAGACAGCTTTTAACATCGGATCATCATTGGCGATGAAAAATGGATTCACAATCCTAAACGCAAACTAGTATGGATGAAGCCAGGTGAACCAGGTCCATCAACACCAAGACGCAATATTCACGCGTTCAAGGTTATCCTCTGTCTTTGGTGGGACATGTGGGGTGCAGTCTGCTGAAATCGTCCGAAACTATCAATTCCAAACGTTACCGACTTCAACTAATGTGTTTGAAACAAGATACTCAATAAAAACGGCAAGAATGGCGCGATGGACACGAGAAGCTGATTTTGCAGCACCACAACGCTAGTCCATATTTTGGTCAACCCATCCGGATATACCAGGAAGGGGGGACATTGCCCCCTCAGACTATCATTTGTTCCGGTCGATGCAGTCGATACTTACTGCAGAGCGCTTCACCTCATATGACAGGATACAAAAATGGATCGATTCTCGTTTCAGATGGAAAATATTTCGAATAAAATCATTTAATATTTTCATATTCAAACTATGTCTTTTGTCTACATAAGAATAGGATTAAAACTTATTTCCATACCTAATGCCAAGTTAAAGCCAAATATGTAATTTATTTCTAAGGTTCTTTAAAAACGTTAAATAGATCATATATTTTGGACTGAATTCCCAAACTTGTAATACAGTACAAATTTTAATCGAAGGTATAATTATGGTGATCAGTTTGAACAGAAGAAAAACTATTTATAAGATCAGCTAGCCAGTGGAGTTTTCGGGGTTTTGTTTGCAAATCAAATAAAACACATTCTTTTTTTTAATATTCACACTTTATTATAACCAAAAAAAGTAGGTTTTCAAACATAAAACATCTTATATAATTACCTAATGTAAATATATATCATATATATATTACTAAACATCTTGCAATATGGAAAAAACGTTTAAAATGTGCAGTTTAAATCTAAAAATTGTCTTTTTTTTTCAGTATTTTCTTTGCGTTATATCAATAATTCTTTTTTTTATCATCAATAATACAATATCATCGTCAATTATAATTAATATAACAATAATATCAATAACTTATTGCCATATCGTTTAAAAACTACAAATTGGTATGTATGGGATACGTAAAAGTTGTTCAATTAATTACGGATATTGTTCTCTTTTGTTTTGGATATAAAAAACTGTTACCCAATTTTTTTTCTTTGGTATTAAGTTGATTGTTACATTTTTAAAGGGAGCTTGATATTGACTCGGGATAATATGACACTTTAGCAAGGTTCTTTGTAAATTGAAAACGATACGTTTTAATTCTTGGGTGATTGTTTTATTGCATATATATCAAGGCCTCGGTATATAGGTTAATTTTTGGTATTTTCCTTTGTAGAATTTTAATTTCAAAATTGATATAGTGCCGTGCAGCAAGATTTCATGTAAAATTTAACAGTTACAGTGGTGGACAAAAAAATGGTGTAACCAATTTTTAGTACACTGTTATATATACATATTATAATTTAATACAGACTTCTATTGGTGTCTTCGATAAATAGGTCCAACGCTCGTTATTACGTTATAAAGAATTGAAGAAAATTTCCAGACCAATCTGAGTGAAAACCGTGAGTGCAGCCGGTCATAAAAATAGGTGTGTGAGTTTGACAAAGAAAAAATAATATTATTAACGAACATTAATATTTTCTAACGGAAAATGTATGAGATAATAACGATTATGATCTTACTTAGATACAGAAATAAGAAGTTACATATTTAACAGTAATAAAAAGGGCAGAAAACAATAATGTACCGAAAATGAGAGAAATATAATACAATTACGGACAGAAGAAAAGACGTACAAGAAAATTTCGTAACTCACAAAATGTTCTCAGAATATGATTATGGATGCATTAAAACGCAAAAAAATACTGAAAATAGAAGCAAGCCTACAAAAAATACTCCGGAAACAGATCGTTATATAGTAAGATTAGCAAAACGGCACCCATTTATAATCTCAGTAAATATTTTAAACCAGATTAATAATGTGAATATCAGTTCACGTACAATTGCAAAAAGTATAACTTACAAGGGAGATCTGCCAGAATACTTCATGTCTTAAGTAAGAACAACAATATTAAACAACGAATTGAGTTTTCGAAAAAGCGTGTTGGATGTGGCATAGAAAAAAGTGTTTGGTTTTAATGGTAGAAGTTACGTTCGCCGACCAATGAATAAAGAATTTGACTTTAGATGTATAAAGAAAACAATTAAACATAAAGGAGACAGTGCCATAGTATGGGCATGTTTTTCTTGAAACGGTGTGGAGATTTATAAAGACGTCTTACCCAACGTTATGTACCCGTATGCAGATATGCTCTTAATTTGGCGATTTCAACATTTATGTTTTAGGTTGGCCAGCACAGTCACTCGATTTAAACTCTATACAAAACCTTTGGAAGTATGGTGCTGGTATGCTATTTCAGCAGAAGAATGAGAGCATTTAGTGGACTACTCGCTTAGAAGATGTGTAGCAGTTATCAAACATAATGGCCATGCCACAAAATATTGAAAAATAAATGTATAATTTTCTATAGCTAAGATAATATTCCATTTTGTTCACTAAAGAATATTCACTCCTATTATTATATTCAAGCTAAAATTGAATTAGTTTTCTTTTTAACACAAAATATTAAAATGAATTATTTTATGTCAATTATATCATGGTATTAATCATAATAAAATACAAGCATTTAATGAATTATCCAATATATAAACAAATTTCTGGATTATTTTCGGTGCACCTTTTTTTTTTGTCCACCACTGTACGTTAATTAAGTGTTGTTCTAGTGTTTTTGCACTAAATTACTGCTTTAAAGATGATAGAACTACGAATTTCATTTAGAATATTTTGAAATAAAACGAATTACTATAACCACTTAATATGTGAAGGAGTGGTTATTGTTTATTTTCATTCATTTATAAAAAAGCCTCTTGTTTGCAAGAGGACGCGTTACATTAATTAATTAATGTATAAAAATAAGTGCTTACTGTCCAATCTCGGGAAATAAAATGCTTGTAAATATTACCAACTACACTAAAATCTCACGTCAAGTAGCAGATATATTACAAACAAAAACTATTTCGTCAAACCGACCTTAATCGTAATGAGCAAATAATAGTCCACTCTGATTTGAATTAAAATATATGTTTATATAAAATATATAATAATATTTTATGGTATCATTAGAAAAATACCCTGCTAAACTGTCATCTTTATTACAATTTTTTTCAATAAACATTTTGAGCAAATATCTAACAAATATCGCTTCAACGAGTAAGGGGATATGTATCTTAGAGGAGATCTAGATTAACTCCAAACGATAAAGTAGATGATATGATAGTCTTGATAGTCATTTTTGAAACGATAGTATCAAATAAAAAAAGAGAATTTTGAGTAACAGCGAAAAATCATGTTAGAGAGATAGGGATATAACAATTTTGGTCCCTTTCTCTTTGGTTTGAACTATAGCGTTTTTAATATGCAAGTAATTAATCGATTATACTTATTAAAAGTCGTGTTGTGGTAATTGTGAAAGCGTATAAAGCTCTAAGAATATTTAGCAAATACATTTACACGTACTTTTTTTTTATTTTTCATATACAATATAAACCTATATTATTACAATATAATAATATAATGTTTTGCTTCTGTTATAATATATTGGGATTTGTTTCAAATTTTTTCTTTTGTTATTAGTGTTATATATTCCTTTTTAAAATTCTACTACAGTGAATGTGACTTTGAAATACAATGAATTTATGTTTGTATCTGGTGAATTTTGTATATTAAGTTTTAGGTTTTTTTCTGGATTTATTTTAACATGCAATTTACTAATGTATACCCTGAACGTGTTGCCAATGCAAAAATAAATTTTATTCATACATTTTTCAACGAATATACTTATACTCTCTTCTGTGTGGTTCTCAAGAATTGTTTCATTCGACAATGTGACTTGTTTGTTTTTTATGAACGATTTAAAGACTTCATTACTATACTATTTTCCTTACAATTTTTCCCAGTTTCCGAAGTAAACCGTGTTACAAAGTCCAAAACTGTTTTTTGTCACGAACAAACCAATAACCTACATGAGGAGTTACACTAGCAAAATGCAACACGTCTGCCAAGTTCAAAAATAACATGTTTGGTCTACTCAATTTTAAACTAAGTCCATATGTACAGTATTTGTTGGTCTTGAAATCTATGGTAAAATGGATGCCGAGGGTATTTTAGTAGAAGATAATAGCTTTGTTCAAGCAACAAAGATACGCGATTGGAAATCGTACGATACTTGCGTAATGTATTTAAGTGTTCAAGCAAAATTTACTACATTTCCGGACATATTTCGACTGTTAGTGCCGCTGTTCAAGCACGATTGATGCTACGAAACTATTTTATATTGTGTACGGTCAAAGTAGTTGGGTGTATTTTGGATTTACTAGCGATCACAGGCATGCACATGGCAATCTATTGTAGAATGTTCAATCGATACAGCTGATGGTGGCTAGTTTCTTGTCTGGTGTCTAATTACTAGTTTATTAAAGTTAAATTTGTACATAATTAGATTATCATCTTGATGTACTTGTTATAGTTCGATAACAAATGACACACAGATTCCTTCTGTATATTTACTAACCTTCAATAGAAATTATTGACAATTTCTCCTATGGTGCTTTTATTCGAAGGTTTTGATTACGTATATCATCCGCTAGATGTTCACTATAATTTTCATTACTCAATCTTGTTCAGGAAAACAAATATTTATTCTTTCACCAAACTTGATCAAATCGTTTGAAATCCAAGTGAAACTGGACGTGTAACAATGTTTACCGAAAGTTAATACATGAACCATACGAAAACCATCACGAAAGCTGTTTGCTTGTACAAACCTAATACGGGTTTTTCAAAAGCAGAGGTGTGTCATGTTAATTGTGAAGGCATTCCGAAGGGTTACAGTTTGAACGTCCATATCTGTTAGATGGTAATGAAAAAATATAGAGGTTTTATGAAAATGGAACAATGCAGTCATGCGATGCATAGAGAATTCTAAAAATTCGCCATAAAAATAGGAAGTTTCGCGAAATGTTTTGGAAACTTCGTACCTAATTCGGCCATCATGAAGTACCAAATTGCAGCGCGCGATTGCAAAAATAATTTTAAAGAATTCGAGCAAGCCCGCCCTATTATAAAGCGAAAGGTGTCAGGATGTTCTCCTACTGCAAGATCGACCGAGAATTTACACGAAACTGAAGAAAGTGTCGCCAAATTTTACGTCAAACTTTATCAAAATTTATTTAATTTGAAGTCTGGGGAATGTGTTACACTTTGAGTGTTACTCCTCATACACACCGTTCATGGAAGCATGTTTACAATAGATGCAGTAGCAACAATGCATTGCATCATCAAATTATCATACTGCAAATAATGTTTTTCATTGACTGATTGGCTTATATTAAGATAATTCGGTCATTTATGACGTGTTTTAGTTATTATTCTGGTTTCGGTCTGTCAAAAAAGAAGGTTCTTTAAGTAGTAGGAGCTTACGTAAATCAAAATAAATTTGGGACTCCTATTAAGACGAATATTTTAAGCGATTAAAGAAAGAATTTAATTCAAGTCTAAAAAAGCCACAAAGGAGAAAATATTTTCCCTAATAACATTCATATTATTGACGAATAGAGACTCAATCATTCCAGAAGTAAAGTAATATGTGAAAAGGGCACAGTTGTACATCGGGCAGCTAGTGGCCCTGGAAGCGAATATATATAAATATAAACTGTGTTTGGTGGAAATGCTGCGGGAGAAAAATTGCACCAAAGATTAGTTTCAAGGATAAAAACGTCTCAGATTTTTCGTCGGCTACACTAGAAGTTGAATTGCAAGGAACGATTTATTTTGCAACAGCAAATGGTTGGATATATGCAGATACCATCCATTTCTTATTAACAGTCTGTTTCTTGCGGCATATTGGTCCCGAACGTCTAATTGTTACGATGGCTATAGTTTACATGTTGGTATTTTACTTGTAACAAAAGCGAAGGAAAATAATGTGGCAGTGGAAGTTGCGCCAATATTCTTTAGTTTCTGGGTTTAATGTATTTAAACCACTTAAAATGATGTGGGATGAATAACTATGAAAGGATAAAGGAAAAAAGTACGACAATTTTGTCAAAGGCTTGAAAAAATATTGATTGCACAAGTCTTTCAAAAGGAAAAATTTGAACCCGATGCATTTGCCTCTTTCCAAACAAAGAAAGACTATGTGAAAAGTACCTAGAAGTATCTGGAACCATATATTATGACGCCGTCAAATAACCTTTTTGAGAAAATATCATTTTTACTTTTAGGACATCGAAAGCAATCACTCAGAATATGTACAGCCAGAATATAACCTCTTCAGAAGTTATTGCAAATTGAAAGATATTTGAAGATATGGAAAGCAAAGTCCCGAAGAAATGGAAGAAAACGATAATAGTGAAATTAATAAGTACGCAGAACAAAAATCAAAAAAAGGAATATTCAGGTAATTGGCTGAAGTCCCTAGAAGTTAGCGACAATAGTGTGGTTGATTTTATAATATAGAAGAAGAGGTAATAAAAGCTGAAGAAAATGCCTCGACTGTGATCACGCGGATAATGGTAAGGTTTCACCCAAGAAAGATCTATAAGTTTATGTGGCTGAAATAATAACGACGAATTGAAGTAACATTTGTTCAAACAGTTGCATCTTCTTGCGCCTCTCCGTAAGCTAGATGTTGAGGTTTGAGTGAATTCAGATGAAATACATCTTCATTTGCAATTATACTTACTCCAAATAGAGATAAGTGGAACATAATGCCATGCCTTGTATTTAAAATGATGAAGATCATAATAAAAATGTTTCATTTGTTGTATTATAATATCAAATAATATATTCCAGTTTGCAACGGATGCACCTACACCACCCTGACCATTTAAGTAATTCATTCTTCCACGAACGGTAGTGTATCTTTGACACCAGTTCCGAAGTCGATAAAAACAAACATCGGATCACATATATGCTTTAAGATCGCATCACCATTTTAAAATTATTTCGAACAACCTGTACCAGAGTTAGAACCACACATTCTCTCCTCAAGCTTGATGATTCCGTATCTTTCTCTATTTTCCTTTTTTAATTTAATTTCTAAAAATTATCATCACAGCTTTAATACTTTTTTACATCTAAGAGAACGATACGCAAAATAGTGCCAATAAAAAAAATATCATGAAAAGCAATTCTTTCTTTTTGGCAACGTGAATGAGTTTTTGTTTGGTTTCTTTTGGAAATATTTGGCATCACAAAATCACTAGCAGTTTGCTTTTATACCTTTTAAATTTAAGGAAATAATCTCACAAAATTGAATACTGTTTTCTTCTTAACTGCATTTCAGCGCAAAAGATTTCACAACATTTTTGAAATTCAAGAGAACAAAGAAAAAACGAAAGATTTACATTCACTTACTGAATCTTAAGAATTTTTTTTTATTTTTCTTAATAAGAACCTCAATACTACATATTATTTTTTTCACGATACAATTTTCTTAAATTTTATTTAATTATATGACCCTGTTTCATTGAAGGCTATAATATGTGTATTTATTTTAAAAAATGACGCATTTCATTTGCAAAAATTAACAGCGATTTCAGCTTGCTTTAGTATAGCGTAACACAATCTCTTATCTCGTAAAATTTGAGTTGATTGTATATAAGTTGTATGTTTAAGTTACATGTTTTCTTTCTTTTTGCACAGGTTAACTTGGGTTATATATACATCCAGGATTATGCGTGGTGTATACGAAAAAGTTAGGGGTTACTTCTCCTTTTTACATTGTAGAAGTAACGCCCTAACTATAAGGGTGAATAATATCTAGCGTAATGTAATATGCGGTAACTTTAAATCTTGAAAATTTCCGTTTTCTTTTAATAGATACATAACAATACGTTTTTCTTTTGTTTCACCTTATTATTTGCGTATTTAATCAGTCACAGCAATCATTTATTTAATTTTATTCTGTTTATTTATATCTTACAAAATTAAAAATATATATATATTTTTTCTAATCACTTTTTTTTGTAATTTTAAATATTTTTATAATGCGTATAATATAACCTCTAATTTAACTTCATCCAATGAAAAAGTCGAACTGTAACAAGAGCTAGAGAAAATTGAGTGAGACACCCACGAGGCAATTCCACTTGATTTCATTAAACTGTGATGCTGTGAACGGATTTTGCATGGAATTAGAGGAAATTTTGATATTTCGCACGTTAAATTCATCAAAACGTGGCGTGGGACACTCGTGAGATACACTTAAATCATCTCAAAATAAGCTTTATTTTTCATGGAAGTAGAATTTCCATCCGCTGTTCTTTAATTAAAAAAGAATATGTTCCTACTATGGATTCACACCCTTATTTATCTTGTTTAATCAAAACCAGCCCGATTTTTTCGATGGATGACTTTATAAATAGTAAAATCCTACTCCTTATTAATTAATTAAAAGTTATTATTGATTTCATTCTTCATGTTGTTCATTATATATTTTTTTCTTTTCCTTTGTTCATTAAATACGTAATATAATGATAATTAATGAGCACGTGAGTTGCCCGTGAGCATATATTCAATTACATTAATCCATATCGATTATATTACTAAAACACAAGCTAACAGTTGATTGCCTGCACAACACGACATCTATATTGAGATAGCCGATATTAAGGCCCCTGCTACGCACTAGATATCGAACTATATTTTCTCAACACTTTGTATACGAACTCGTCTACCCAAAAAAAGCGTCTTTTTACCATTAATATATCGTACTTAATTGTTATATAAGTAGTAGAGTAGTAGAATAAACTCGAGTTGTCCTTCGACATTAATTGATTTAAAGAAAATTGTATATTTTTTTAAATAAAGAAGGGCAAATTCTTTAATCGGAATTTGTACTTTGTTTCGCGAATTATTCACTACAAAATGGAGGTGAACCTTGGTAAGATAATGCGGAAAACACAGGGTAAATGAGGTTAATTTTAATGATGTAAAAGTTTCGGGGTGGCATTTTTGTACAGCGTTCAAGAAATTTTTAAAATTAGGGTATCGGTAACATTTGTACTTTTCTGTATGTTAAAATATGTTTGTCTTTTTTTGGTTTCGGATTAAAGAATTTACAGTTTGTTGAATAATACAGAACGATTCGTGGAT
This sequence comes from Trypoxylus dichotomus, assembly GCA_023509865.1. Taxonomy (NCBI): domain Eukaryota; kingdom Metazoa; phylum Arthropoda; class Insecta; order Coleoptera; family Scarabaeidae; genus Trypoxylus; species Trypoxylus dichotomus. The sequence continues at coordinate 31,616,947 of CM042081.1, forward strand.
AAAAGTGACGTATTTTATTGATCAAAAATTGGAACAGGACAATTATATTTCTCGTAAAAAAAAAATATAAATTTGTATGCACTTAAAAGAGCAAATTTACGAACCGCTCTGTACATTTCCATTCTAGATATTTTGGCATCTTAAAATAGCGGGTGACACGACATTTTTTACTGAAAACATCGACTTATACGATTATTACACACTTTGAAACACTCAAGTATGCAGTGGTAACGCTATGACGTTATTTATGATTACTTTATTGGTTTAATTAGCATTATCAAGGAAATTCGCTTATTACCCTTTTTTCTATACGTCTAAAGTTATGACGTACGAAAAAAAATTTCAAAATTATCTCCACGAAATATCACTTCGCTTTGAGTATTATTTTTCTTGATTTGTACATCGTTTATGTTCAAAAATTGCGTTTCTTTTTCTTGTAGATTACATGTATTTGGCACAGATACCATTGTTATTTCTTCTTTTATTATTTTTAGCTTTGAGTATTATTTATATGTTCTTTTGTATACTTAACGAACGAACAGTTTGTAGATAGAATGGACTAGGGCAAAATATTTATTTCTAGAAGTTTTTAAAACGTTAGAAAACGAACGTGTTATCTTCTATTTTGAGCCACCTGTATATATTGCGAATATACACTTTTGGACAAAATATAAAACTGATGGGGTAATTTTTTGAAATTACAATTAAATGACGTTTATAAAAGGTACAAAATTAATAGTGAGGTTAATATAAAACAAACTGTACTGTTACGGTGACCGTTAATTTTGTCCAGAAGTGTATATGTTATACAGTGAGTATCAAAAGTACTCATCAATACTTTTCACCCTTGCTATACATTAATCGAAGTATCGACAAAGATGTGAGAATATACGCAGAACACACGGGATATTATTACTTTTCCTTGCTTTTGTTTTATATTTCGAAAAAACAACACAAGGGGATTATGCGAAAGATTGTCGCTATTTATAGTCAAAAGTATTTAGTTATTATTTTGTTTTTGTCGTTTGGTTTGTTCACTAGATAAAAAAGTGAAATACACCAATTGCTAAAGGTTATATATATATATAGAATATCATATGTGTATGCATCATAATATATAAATACGACTTTTTTTTTGTGTACGAATAGTGGTACGTGATAAGAATAATAAAGATAATAGTAGACTAGAAGTACACGTACTTATGACATAAAAATTGCTCTAAATGTTTAACAAGCTAGTGCTGTTGTTATTATCTCTTCCTTACTTAATTATTTCTATTTATTTAAAAAATAAATATGTATCATGTCTTAAGAGTTACTATGACTATCTTTTTTCCTTTTACAGTCATAAGGATAATTGATTACTTAGAAATTAATATTGTTCCTTTTTTTTTCTTTCGAAAGTCTTTTTATTTTCATTGAGTAATATGTCGTAACTAAGATAATTATAGCTTCTTCTTTGCTTAATGTTCTTGTAATTTTTGTACATAGTATATCAAACAAAAAAAAAACTATGAACTGTTAGAAGAAGGAATATGTGTAAAGCGATCTATTGCATATTATTTAGCAATAAAGATATATGTACAAATAATGATATGAATATTTAAAACGTGACAGGCCTACTCATCTTAGTTAACTGGAAAAAGGTAGCTTTGAAAATACTACATCCTGCGTTTTCGGCAGGCTTAAATAGAAACCGTATATTATTACATATAATAGAGCTATGACGTATGTGAAAACAAATAAAACAGTTTGTTTGAATAAAATTGCGACATTCTAACAGTTAAAGGCTTTTTCACTACGAAAAGTGAGGTTTTTGGAAAGTTTGGTATTTTTGGTAAAAAAAAAATAAAAGTAATTTTACGAAGTCTTTGGATTTGCAAAAGATCCCCGATCAATTTTGTTTACAAAACTGAGTAAGAAAGACAATTATATTTAACTTAAATGGTAGATATTATCGATTAATGCTAACAGCCCAAAACACTAGATGAAATTGGTTTAGACGATATATAGTTGCAGTACATGTCTCATGACAATAGCCTTACCGATTTATTGTAAGTTTCAAAGAATTTCATCTATGTGGAATTCTACAAATCAACCAAAACAATATGTTAGCCCCTTTTCTTCCAAAAAATTAGATTTAAAACAAGAAAAATCATTGAATCGAATTAAAAAGGGGATATCAACAATTTTTGATTTGAAAATATTTTAAATCTTAAGCCTCATTTTTGGCAAGATTTCAAAAACTTGAAGTCCGGAAAACTTTGACAGTAAAAGATCTTCTAATGATAGGTGTGATATTTACTGGAAAGTTTGGTAATCATCTGAAATGAAGTTAATTTCCGATTAAACGGTTTTGTAATGTTTCATTTTCGGGGTGAAACTAATCCATAAGAATTTCATGAAAAGTCTTTAATAATTTGTGAAAAATCCTTCAACAATCTATTTAATGTCATAACAAAACGAAAGAGGCAATTCTACTAAGTGGTAAATGGATTAACCAACGTGAATGTTCGTTGGCTTCGAAGAAAATGCAATTTAACTTTTTTTGGATTACTTTTACGTTTTATCGGTGAGAAAATCGACAAAGACAATATATTAGCTACTTTAATTTTGGAAATTTAGATTTAAACCAAGAAAAAATTTAAAATTAATTCAATAAAAAGCACACCAACGATTTTTTATTTGAAAATCAACCTTTAAATGATTTTATTTTAAACTTGTACTCCAGAAGCTTTTAACTAGATTTACCAAATGTATTTTTTTGTTTGCTTTGTTATTAAATGCTTCCCAATAAGTTGAATTAGACGGGTGATATTTGAAAGATAAAAACACTGATTAATTTCTTTGAAAGTAACGATGCTACTGTTGCTATTGTTGGACTTTTCCCTGATAACGATTAAAGATGATAATAAGGTAAGATTTAGTAGTTGGAGGAGACAACGGCTTTGAAAGCCCGCAATTACCAAAATAATTACGTATTTGTCTTTAATTTTAGAGGCAAATAACTTTTCTTCAGGAGGCCCGTCAAGTTTTTAATACCAATCAATTAGAAACGTATTAATTATATTAATCAATCAACATTTCGCTACAAAAAAGAAACTTCAATAAAAACGATGTTTGCTTAGACAATATTAATGATAAATAATAATATTTGTATACAAATTTGACTAGTCAGTAAAGAAAATAAAACCTTATCAATAATGATGATAATAATAAGAATAAAAATTTTCTTCATAATCTTTTGCAATATACGTAGCGTCTTTTAACTACTTACACTCTAAAATGTTTAACGACTAATATATATGTATATATCATAAATACGACAGTGCATTGTTTTTTTAATTCATTTTTTTTGCATCTTTGCTAGATTTAATTTTAAAACGTGATCACAGTTAGCTACCACTAACCACAAATACTTTTTATACTGTTTCATTTTTTCCCTTAAAAATCAGTACGGTAATTACACGCAAATACTTTCACTTTGCGGTTATAGAAAATACTGTCAAACATACTTAATAAATATAACAAAATAGAAAACTAAAATAATATACAATAATGATAATAATAATGATAGAGGGATATTATTGGTGATTTGAAAGTGAAGTGAGCAATTTTTCTCTTATTATCAATACGATATATGTTTTTTCTTTTTCGCAAAAAATTTGGCACATTATCTCATAATCATCTCGCAACAATATTTTTTGGAAGCTATCAAAATTAATCGGTCGCAAATAAAAAGAGACAGAAACGAATCCAACGAAAATTACGCATAACAAACGAACACAGCCTAATGTACATATACAGGGTGATCAGAAATCGATGTCGCATCGTATATTTAATACACCCTGTATATAAAATTTTCTTTTTATCTAAGAAAATATATATCAAATGCAAGCAAAATATTGCATTATATTCTTCATACGGTCTTTTTGGGAGAAATACGTTACAGTTTGGGAAAAATACCAGCTAACTTTGTCTTTTTTTCTTTTTGGGACTAGAAAAATTATCTTTGTACAAGTATACAAGTACGAATTGAAAATTTTCAATTATCAAGTGAAAATTCACCGGTGTGAATCGCTGGAAACTCACAGAAGCGATTTCAATTAAAAATGCCTTAACCAATTAACTGCTTTTTATATAAAAACTTAAAATTTTTGGAGGTTATTTCATTTTTTACAAAACAAGTTATGCAATTGCTATTCCCAGTATTGTTTCGTCTTTTTTATTGTGTATATCGAGTATTCTGCGGTAACAACTGCAGTGATATAAATAAAATGCGCGAATTATAAAGACTCGGCAATTTCTTGCAATAGCGTGATGCTTATATTATAAATAAATAAAATAAATGTTGTTTCGATTAAAATGGTGTGAAAAGTAGTTACACACGGTATGTGATAGCAATGATAATGAGGTTTTAAGTATGAGAAAGAAAAGGAAAATGCCTGGTATTTTGACATCTTCTGACGAAAGTAAGAATGAGGATTCAGAAAAGAATTTTAAGTGAACTTGATGATGATCTTTTTTACAATGACAGTGGAAATCAGGTGATCGAACTGAAAGTTCTTCAATGGAATATGGAAAAAAGGATCAGAATTCTATTCAAGTTTTATGGATTTTTGTCAAAAATTTAAGTTAACTAGATCGTCAAAATAGACACTTTTTTATCTGGATGATACAAATTATAAAATTTTGAGTAATGAATTAGCATCCATAATTGTACAGTAAGCCCGAACATCATATTGAAAATCATAATTTAAAGAAATGATCAATTATGAGCACATAAAATACAGAAATAAGATGTTTTACTGCAATTGCATGGTACTGTTAAAAAGGTATCTCCCGAAAAGAGAGAATATATCCACTCCTTTCTTCACCAAAGTGTTGCTTGCAGAAAGATTTTTGTTACTTTGCAAATATCTACGTCTGGAGATCGTAGAAATGTGAGTTCTGTATTGATGTATTTATTATGTGCAACAACGAATTCTTCATTTTTTTTTTATCCGATAAAAAAGTAATGTTTATCGTTCCACTTTAATTTCTTCGTAAAATTTTCAGTTTGCATTCGACATGATCGCTTGATATTAATTACCTAAAATAAATTCCGCAGTTAACTGGTTAAAGGGCGTATAAGATATGAATAGAATTCAGTATATTCTCCCAACAAAAATACCCTTGCCCAAATCACTCATAAAAGCTCGAAAAATATTTTTTAAATAAAAAAAAAAGATAAAATATCGTATACAACATTACAATAATATTGCACGCTATTTCTAAATTCTAAAAAATCTTAAAATATCTATCAAAAAAGCTAAACAATCGACATCAATTATTAATTGATAATAAAAACTTCACCACACAGCTAATATTTAATACGCAGTACATACAGCGTAATAATTAAAAATTGTACAGACTATCCTTTTGTATAACAGTCCAATTTTAACCCTACCTATTTAATGATATTGATTTTTTCCTATATCCTACAACGACATCGATGTTAGCGTCAATCCTGAAATCGCGGGGAAAGTTGGTATAAATTTTGAGGTTATGTTCTGTATGTCAAAAAGTTGTCATTATATCTGCTGTCAAAATTTTATCAAAATAACAAACGCGTATCGTTTAAGTTTTGACACTAACACCGATCCGTAAAAACAATTTCTTTTTACATCACTAGTATTCGAATATAAACATATGCAACTTTAGATTGTATCTAAATATATTATTGTTATAAATATGTATATTATAAAAAATTAAAAATAACAAATATTCTTTTGGCTTGTTCCCCATTACCAATGTTTTTTTTTTGTTATACTATGTTCGTCGCGAACAATATTTCAAATATACTTTTACTTTTAGCGTTGCTTCAGTAAAAACAAGTCGCCATTTTTGACGTTGACAATTGAAATATTGTCGAAAATTGTCGTGCAAGAATGTTGTCTTTAGCAACCGTATTCATTTGTTCTTATTTTCGCCGACAAATGGCGTAATATTCGAAACAGTTCGAGAGAAAGAGGAAATGATTTAATACAGTAATTTTTTCTGGTTAGTTTCTTCGGTTTCTATCAGCATCGTAGCGTGCCGTGGATGTCGAAAAATGGCGAAAAACGAGAATTTTGAAGTGCATCGTCATATTACCTGTAATACCAAATCAGCGGAGGATGATGTGTTGACATCGATGATGCGGATGACGTATCGATTAGCGGCAATTGGCACTCCTGATGGTAGCTGGTACCGTCGTGCCATTGCCAATTGCTCAGTTAATGGATGGGAGTCTTGACGATATGGTTCGGCGCGATGTAGTGGTAGCCTGGCATTGGTAAGCCAGCTGTCTCCATCGATATCCTATTTTTACGATAATATGAGAGAAAATAAAAGAATTAGTCGAAATAGTTCGTAAGTTCTGCTTATTTGTAAGTTTATATTATTATATCGATGTGATCGAAAAGTTTCGAAGAATCAATGTAGAACTAAAATATTTTCAATTACAGCGTCCCATTTAAGATGTACGTTGTTGTACAAGAGGAATTATTGATATATATATATATAGTGTTGTTCAAAACTTAGCGTACACATCGATTGAATAGAATTGTACAAAAAATGATATTCATCTTACTCCTTAAACAATTATAAGCAATCCATAAATTACAGAAAACAAAAACAGTGTGAATATCATTTTTTTTGCAATTAAAAAACTAATACTTTGAGAACGGAAAATCTAAAAAAACCAAAAGTTGAATATCTTATCATCTATGGTTAATAATGTCGGCCTAAAAAAAGTCTAGTGGAACTGTCATTTTTCCTTCTCTAATTCTGTCAAAACAAAAGGAATAAATAAAATAAATGGTAGTCGTCAAAAAAATAGAGAACAAAAAGAAAATAATAAAAATGACAATAACCTTAGACTAGTGATGTCAAAAATACTAATCTGTTGTAATTGATTAATTAATTAATAAAAAAATGAGTTATTAAAATATGGAATATCCCTATGTAAAAACAGGGGGTTCTCATCGTGGTATAGGAAAAAGTGGATGGTCAAAGCTTACCGGGATTAGAGAATCTTCTTGCCTGGATTTTGTTTGATGATAGAAGGGCACTGGGCTGTTAGCAGGCTTAGGAGACACGTACCACACAACCAATGTTACCAACTTTCATACTTCACAAAAATTAAACTATGTAACGTAATCAAATAGGATTGCAACCTTAGTTGTTTTGTTTGTGTGGATCATTAAAGCTTAGTTTTTTATTCCGCGTTCCCCACGTTTGACAATTTGACGGATCTCAAGGATCCAATGGAAGTTTAATATCTGTCAACCGATTTTTTCCATTTCTTAAAACCTTATAATTTCTGTTTTGCTTTATAATTCGTATTTTAGATTAGGAAAGTCTAGGTAGGAATCTGGTAGTGGACAAAGGAAATTAAAAAGAATAAACTGGAACTAGAGAGGATTATTAAAAGGTCTATTAAGGAGACTTTCTCTCGTCGTAGAAATTTGAGATAGTTTTTAGTTTCTCGGTACCCCTGGAAATATCTTAAACTTGGTCAAAAATTCTTTAAATCATGTTTATTTGATTGCTCCATCAAACCTGGTATTATATCAAAAAATACCAAGAACTTGTGGAATTTTGAAAAACGTGATAACCATCTACAATCGTTAGTCATTATATCAGCACCTTTATAAGTAGTCAAAAGAATCCGATTTAAGACATTTTATTGTCTTTGACTCCTTTACATGGATATTACTAATTAGAGCCGCCAAATTATGTTGGCAAATCAATATCAATGTCACGAATTTTACGAATATACGACGGTGTAAAGATAATATGGTCAGTGTGTCGGGATAAATTTGACTTTAAAAAAACACATTAAAAATGCCCAATGAAAACATAAAAAAATGGCAAAAGCGTATAACTTGCTTTAATTTTTATCCTAACTGCTTGTAATACATCATTTGCTTTATCTACTCATAAAGAATTTCCTCAATTCTAGAACACACACAATTTCAACTAGAAGTTACCATTTACCTCGATTAATATTACAAAATTATGTAACCTCTGCATGCGAAAAGGTTGAAAATCATATATTACCGATTTATACAATAAGTTGTGGTTATGTGTCGATGGGACTACAGATTCTAAAGTAATTGTTGTTAATATTATAGTACGAACATTGCAACTATTTTATTCAAAATTCTTGTTATTAGCTGGCAAAAAAAATTAGAAAAATGTACTAGATAGGTCGTTTTTTCCACGTTTATTATTGAACAATTGCCAAGGTAGATTTATATATGACGAAGAAGCAGTTTTACAGAATATGAAATTTATGCTGAACAAAATGACTAGTAAGCATCTGCAATGCCTTTTAAAGAATTTAGGTCTTCGGGCTGAAACCGCGTCGTAATTGCATAAGTTTGCCGTAGTTTCGTTATCAGTTTCATGCAGCAGCCTAGAAGAAGCCCAGTGTAACTGAGAGCGAAACGTCGGCAGACTCATGCAATTACGGCGCAGTTTCAACTCGGAAACCTAAATTGTTCAAAAGAAAACAACGACCAAGGAAGACTACAACTTATACACTACTGTCCTTAAGCTTGTAGGCAAGGTGAAATTCAGTTAAACTAACATCCATAATACTAATATTAATATGAATATCAACACTAAACCACCGTTGGCATTAGTAATGATAAAATTACACTTTCCTTGCAATTTCCAACGTAATTAAATTTCCGGAATAATATCGGCCTCGGAGGGAACTTGAACCCAACATCTCTACATCTCCGGTGTAGCGTGACATCTAGGGGGATTTAAGGCGACTTGAATTCAATGGTTTTGTGGTGCAAGGGTATAGCACGCTACACCGGAGATGTAGATATGTTGGTTTCAAGTCCCTTCCGAAACCAATATTTTTTCGGAAATTTAATTACGTTAGAAATTGCAAGAAAAGTGTAATTTTATCAAGGTGAAGTTCCTTTAAAATAATGAAACTGATAGGCATACCGTGAAATCATTTATCCTTATTACAAATTTTACCCGAATACATTTTATTGCTGTTTTCCAAGAATACAACTGTTGTTTGACGAGGATACCGGCAGTAATTACTTTCGTTTAGTGCATGTGGTAAAGGTATTAATCCTTAATGTCTTATCGCTTTTCTATACGGAACTAGTTTTTTGAAAACAGCGCGCAATTATAATAATTTGGTAAAGTACTGAGCGTAAAAATGCCAAAAGCAGATAGTTGACAACGTAGTAATATTTCTACTCTTCGCGACGAAGGGACGAGAGGGAAATTGCTACGGTTAGGGATTTCACTGAAAGATGTGCATTACATATTGGTCCAGCGAAGACACAGGACAAAATCTTGATAGAAGACGAAGTTGGCGATCACGGGCGACTTCCGGAGTTGTCGGCAGCAGGTTTAAGGGGTTGCATCGACCACAAAAAGCCATTATTGAAACGAGTGCATAAAGAGAAACGGTTATCATGGACAAGAGAACGTTGTGGTAAAACTTCTTAGCTTTAAATAGGAGAAGCGCAATCAAAACAATGTGTTAATCGAACGCCAACACATTGTTTTATGGAGACGTCGCTACCTAACCATAATTATATACAGATCTTAAGAACAGAATTGTTTCGATACCACAACAACTAGATAAATTTTAGGTTGCGAATTTCGAAACTGATCGATCCGACTATTCTCTCCTATAAAAGGTATCAAAGAAGGGCATTATATCCAATAAACAGCGATCTGGACAAATAAAAATAACACCAGCAGAAGATTGCGCAATTGTAACCACAAGTAAACGAAATAGACGATCGACTGATTTAAGTATCACATATTTGGTTCATTTCTCCGTGGATCGAAAGGGGGACGAGCACTTGAATCCTGTATTACACCAACAATAAAACAAGGAGGAGGATCAGCCATGATTTGGAGTTGTTTTGGTGATAGCTCTGCGGGCGATTTGGTCAAAACAGATAGTATTAATCCTTAGAAAGGAAAGTTATAGGGAGATTATGGGAGAATGCCATCTCATCTGGAACACGATTGATCGGTGAATACTCCATGATCCAGAACGATAATAATCCAAAATACATTGCAAAGATATGCCTTGAGTAATCGGAACCGGAATACAGAAAGAAAAAATTTTTATTATGACGTGGCCGCCCCAAAATCCAGATTTTAATTCGATCGAGCTTTTCTGGGAGAAATTCGACGAACAGGTTCGAAAATCTCCTCCGAATTCGATAACAGTATTTTGAGCCCAACTACAGGATACGTGGAGGAAAATAGAGCCGTTAACACTGAGAAAGCTGTCGCAAATTTAAGTTAATTTATGATTACCTCTGTTAGCAAATTGATAAGCACATTGTTTTTATAACAGCTATAGTTCTTTGTATAAGCACAGAATAAATGTTTAAAAATTAGTTTTTGGTTTGTTTTTGTAATATTTTAAAAGAGGTAAACACTTATGGCCACAGAATATATCATTCATAAATTTAAGACCACTTATCGAAAAACAGCAGAATGCTGATAAATCAATATTCTAAGAAGATTGGGCGAATGTTCTTTGGAGCGACAAATACAAATACGATGAGTTTTTAATAATAAACCACGACCTTTTGTCCGAATGATATCGATGAGAAAATGTTGCCATTGGCTCTCGTGTCATCTGCAAAACACGGGGATGCTCGGCGATGGGTATGGCGATATTCTTTTGTGAAAGGAGTAGGGAGATTTTTGTGAGAACTGTGGGAATATTTGAAAAACAAACTTAAAAGGAAATTTTATAGCAGTATATGAATTAATCTTGTCTTCGTCGAAGCTCCATAAAATCTCCACAACAGAAAGAAGAGGAGGTTATCAAAATATGAATTCTTATTTGACGCATCGATATGGATTTCATTGTACGTTACCGCACCAAGATTCCCCGTATTTACTAATGCATATTTTATGACGTTGAAATGCGGAATTCGGATTTATAATCACCTATTTACATTAATATCGGTGTAGTGTTTATTCCAAGAATTTAATCAGTAATGATACGTTGGCGATTGCAGAGGTTTCTAGAGCGTTATTTTTATTATAGGAGTGTGTTGTGTTCTACTTACGTACAGTGGATTGTATAAAGATGCCCAAAAGACGGGAGTTGACTGTTGCAGAACGTAGTCAAATAGTGTTACTACATTACCAGGGTATGTCGCACAAAAAAAATGCATCAACAATGAAGCGTTCGCGATATGCGATACAATTAACTATTAAACGATTTCGGGAAACTGGATCGTATGAAAATCGACGAAAAAGTGGGAGAAAACGCAAAACTACTGCGAGACAGGATCGTTATTTGGAGCGTTTAGCTTTACAGAATCGCTTTCAAACACCCCAACAGCTGGCCGCTGACCTATCGGTCGAACAAGACGTTTCTGTATGTGACAGAACTGTTCGAAGAAGGTTGGCAGAGATGAATTTGAAGGGCCGGAAAGCGGGTCGCGGGTTGCTGTGAGCAAAAAAATATAAAGATTGGACTGTCGAGGATTGGTCGAAGGTCATATGGTCTGACGAATCAAACATAGAGGTATGTTAAGCAATCCTATTTTGTTCCTTTGTTACACAAAATGCATATAATTATTGTTAATTATCCAACTCAGATGTTTGGAACTCGACCGACAAGGTTCGAAAATCTGCTTCAAATTCAACAGCGGTACTTTGAGTGCAACTACAGGACAGGCGGAGGAAAACAGAGCCGTTAACACAGAGAAAGCTTCTAGAGGGAATGCCAAGATTGTGCGACGGTAATAAAATGAAAAGTGAACACATTGACGGAATCGTAAATTTAAGTTAATTTATGGTTATCGTTGTTATCAAATTGATAAGCACATTGTTTTTAACACTATTACAGTCCTTTGTATGGTATAAGTACATAATAAAGGCTTATTTTATAATTATTTTTTGACTTGTTTTTGTAATATTTTAAAGTGGGTAAACACTTATGCCCGGTAGTGTATATCACCATTTTCTGTTTGCTTCTTTACCATAATTTGTTAGCGGTTCCAATTCAATGACCAACGATTGTATAGAGTTCCGTTTTGTTGAAAGTCGCTTCCCTCATACTTCTTTCGTCAACCTTACAACTTACGGAATATAATTTATTCCAAAGAGGTTACTTACTTTGTCACCAACTTAAAGCTTTGATATGCGAAAATATAATATAATAATGAAAATAAAAGAAAAAAAAATCCCGATCGTTTTGTTTCCTTTAATACACATAATATTATCGTTTTGCTTGATTCAAATATGTATGTATTAATAATATACATCTAGATCAGAATTTGAGCACAATATGAATATAATAATTATGTAATATGAATAATAGCTAAATATGAATATATAATATACTACCATATACTTATTATCATTATTAATATAGAAAATATGGTCCTAAATATGTAAATATAAGTGCCTAACGTCTTAAAACTTCTTTTTATTTCGACTCACATTATTGTTACTATTTCTGTTATTATCATCGTTATCATTATTTTTTTAATGTATATTGACAAATCTAACATAGCCGTAAATACGCTGTAATCCTAAAAAAAAATAATGTTACATTTATTCCTAAGTAACAAAAAAAGAATAATAAAGTTAAATAAATTTAAAAGAAAAACAATAAAAAGATAATCCTTTGCTTAAAAAAATAAATATAATGAAGTCAAAAAAATATATAGAAAAACAAAAAGCTAAGTGGCAATAATTGCTTTCTTGCTTTTTCATAACTCTTGATATGTTACAAGCTCATCTACAAATATATGTATGTACTTTTGCTCATTTATTTATCTAGTAAATTTCTTTGTACAAATTTTATTTTAAATCACGTCGATCTAATTGATCTGATCGATTTGTTTCAATTCTCTTAATACAAAAAGAACGGCATAATAAAATATAAGAATAAAACTGTTGAACCCAACTATATACAACGCTCCCTTCAGGTTCGCGACTGTAGAAAGGTTCGTTTTCATGATAATATTTGTAAAAAAAAAAACTAAAAAAATATACAAAATTCGAGGTAGATATTATAAAACTTGTGCTTTTCTGAGTTAGAAAATATGCAGTTTAACTGTGCGGAAACTTTCAAGATATTTCAGATGTACAGGATGCCTTTCTTACCCTCTCCATTAACATTAATCCCAGCTTAAGATTCTTTTTCTTAATTTGGAATCATCAACGAAACGATTTCCAAGAAAATATAAACTAAAAACAATCAAATAAGAAATTTTAGTGGCATATCATCTGAGCTTGGATGTGAAAAGAAAACAAAAAAAAAAAGAAAAAAATTTCGTTAATGAAAGCAAGTTGAGAAAAAGAAATCAGAACGATTGAAGATTCCGTGAAAAATATTGGTAATTATTTTTTTCGTGAAAGATTAATATTCATTAAGCTAAGTCACTGGATAATGGACACATTAATTTTTAACTAAACAAATATTTTAAATAAAAAACCATCATATAGACTTATTTTTATTTTTTCAAGATTCAAAAAAGAAATCGAAAATAATCATTTTCTTTGTCAAAATTACCTGCTTATGGATAATTTCAAAATGGAAGAATTAAAGAAAAAATATGTCGATGGTGTAATTATTCCAACACAAATCATCCTGTACATTTAAAAATATTCGAAACAAAAAGCGAACTAGAATTGAAAATCAGTATTTCTTATAAATATTATTCATAAATAAATTTGTAGGATAAGGGAAACACCCTGTATATTTCTTGAAATTATCCTTAAACCTTACGCGTTTATAGGAGTAAATTATGATTTCTGAGTCCTATGTCTTTCTCACTTTTTTAAGGAAAAAAATTATGTATAGTAGTAATGGGTTAGTGTCCCATGTTACTACTAAACTTAAAAACATTGTACTTACCATTACAAGAGTTTTAAAAAATAGCTTTGCTTTCTGTATTTACAAAAAAAGTAAACAAAAAAGAAATAATATTGAAAAAACCATGATTATGTATATAAAAAGAATATCTAGATATATATTTTGTCAAAGACGATTTTCTAAGAGTAATATTGGCACAGTTATAGTGAGAGTGATACTACAAAGATATGAGTCATAAAACGTAGAGGGGATCAGTTGGTGTCAATTTCGAGATATGTTCGAGGTAAACGTCGAATATTTAAAATTATAACAGGAAAAAAAAGGGATAACCAATCAGATGCAACTAGATCGTTACGTATTTGGCTTAATTTTTTTCTTTTGTTTTTCACTTGTTCACCAGTTACTTTTTTTTTATATAAACGTGCTGTAAATTACTTTTTTTTTGAGATATCTTCCTATTTCCTACCTATTATATTATTATTACGTTACTACTGTTATTGTTTCTTCTTCTGTTTGTTTCAAAATTTAAAAACCGCAACCCTCTCAATTTTTATCTTTTGCTCCTATTACTATATCTATCCCCGTCACGTCTATTGCTGTTCTTATCGTCGGCTCTTTTTTCATATCTGTCCCTACCACTACTACTACTGCTACTGTTACGACTACGATAGCGATCGATAGCGTAATTCTAGTAAGGATTGAACTTGTTGCGTTCGTTCTTGAGCTTGGAGCCCTCTGTAGGACCACCACTGCCCCCTGGGGAGCGCAGCCTTGGGGTGTAGTTCTTGTGGGTTCGGTGGACACCCGTGGTCTGGACAGGAGTTGTCCCGGATTGTGCGCCCAGCAGCTCCGTGAGACCCCCTAACGCACTGAGACTGGTCAACGCGTTGAGGGCCCCGGGCTTGGCCAGCAGCTGGGCTAATGGGATGGCACTTGCCAGGGGAGAGGCTGTTGAGGACTGGCCGGAACCGCCAGTGCTGGGAGAGTTTTGGGCCTCAAGGTTAGCTTTCTGCAGTTCAACACTGGGGGAGAAAACACATAGAAACCAGGATTGTAGTTGTGTTGTTTTGTTGCGAGTTTCTGATTTGTGAAAAAAGTGGATGTCTTTTTTTTTTTCATTTTCAACGAAACGGCATGTCTTTTACAAACGTATAATCGAAATATACGAAAATTAATTTGCTTCTTTAATGCAAAAAGAAAAAAAAAAAACAAAAAAAAAGAAAGAGTAATGGTCCTAATATAGATCACGTGACGTTGAGGTACGTCAGATTCACGCACACAATGAAAATTATAGTATTTAAAAACAAATTCATCTTCAAAAATTTTCTAAATAAAAAAACATAGACATGTCATTTCGTTATTAACATTCTTAACTACAGTTCTTTTTTTAATTGCTAATAATATGTGTACAACTCTGTAATTAAATCATATACATCTTAGAAAGATCAAATAAATTATTTAAAACTGTAGTAGTTAAGAATGGTACTGTTTTCTTTTTTCAGTGGATAATTGAGGAAAGATTTATCGTGTAGTTTATTTATGTTACTATACATAATTTTTTTTTGTGGATCACAGTAACATAAAATAAATATTGAAGATTTGACGTAGCGAAAATGATTGAATTATGTTTTACATTATCAATAAATTATTATAAAGAACGTTTGTTTTCTGTTGTTTCAAAGTTCATAAAGAAAGGAGATGCTGAAGGCTACTAACTTTTCGGAAGCTAACATGACCCTGTAAAGTACTGAAACTAACATCACCCTTTGAGAACGGATTAAGTTTAGCCAAAGTTTCGAACTAGCTGTTGTGTTTGAGTATCTAACCGCTTGCCCAGTCTATTCAATGGTAAGCAACAATGTGTTAAACAGATATTTACGAGATTTAAGTATTTAAATTGATAAAATAGCGCAAGTGCGAAATTCTGTGTAAATCTCAAACTATAAGCGTAGTTATAATATATTATTTTTAGGAACCTTTTCGGTCAACTTCAAACAATAAAGAATTGTTTCTTCGTCAGTAGATAAATACGATAGTTTTCATAGTCATTTTGGAAAATGGCGCAAAAGAAACAAACAAATTAATTTGATTCATTTACAACGTTTTAACTTCATTTTTCTTTTTCAGACCTTCTAAAAGCGATCTGGTAGAGAAATTATGGAGGTACACAGTTGCGAAGCGAAAGAAAATCATACATCTCAATGTTAGAGGTTCGCTTCTCAGTCCCGTGATTGGATGTTTAGTGGGGTCTTTTCGGCAAGAGGTTCAGCAAAATATTTTCCAAAATTTGGAAGACCATGTTCAGCCAAAAGCGAATAGAATACTCAGCGAGTATTAAGGTTCAATTAGACGATGTCCTCTCCAGTTAAACATTACTCTTGGATCTTTATAACGGATATTATAGGAAGCTTTAAGACTGCTCTCTTTACAAAAAATCAACCCGTGCAAGAATTGAAAGATGTGGAGCAACGCTTAAATTATGCCATGCAATGCAGTTTCAAGAATTGGGTCGAGAAAATGAAAACTTTGGAAATACATTTTATAATGAGTGATGAAGCTCAATTTAACCTTAATACCTCCGCCAAAAACAGAACTGTCGAGTATGTATGTGGAAGTAAGAATTATGTATGATAGAGCTTTGCATTCGCGCAAATTCGTGGTTTGGTAGGGCATGATATGTCATAAGATTGTTTAGGTCTATTTTTTGTTTTAAAGACTATAAGAGGAATGTCTTAATGTAATTGGTGAGCGATACCGGCGCATGATTCACAATTTTCTGCGATATGATTTCAAGAATGCAATCAATTGGCGTGGTAAAATCGCTGGATTTAACAGTGCCAAACTACTTTCTCCGGAGCAACTTAAAGGATAAGGTTTATAATAAGATGAAATTCGTGCAAAAGTTGAGACATTAATTTCTGATCTTATAACCGAAGAAGAATTGTTTTGACTTTTTAACTTATAGTGAATTTTTCGATTTCTATTTCTATTTCGCGCTTTGACACTGGCTTGAACTGAAAGCAGCATGTTGCGTTACCTGTAACAACTAATTTTAGCCAGTTTGGATCGTTTCTGGCAGTTGCAACGACTTCTATGGAATGATTAACATGCATCCATTGCACTGACTTTTGTTTTGACCAAATCCTCGTGAAGAATGATTCGAATCGCTTCTCTGCTGATGTTCAAATTCTCTTCCATCAGTTTCAACGAAGCATTTTGATCATTTTCAATAAAACTACGTACTTTACCGATCATTTCTAGTGCCCGAGTTGAAATTTGCTTATCTTCACGATTATCGTATGTCACCTTCTAACGTCTCTCTGCCTTCCAGAAAACATTTATGCCACAGAAAAAAATCCCTCTACGTGGTATACTTACTGCATCAAGCGGAATGTTTCTGATGCATTTTACCAAGTTTTGGTTGAAATTTAATAACTCTTCTTTGTTCAATGTTAGTACTTTAAGATCGATACAAAAGTTGTTTTGGGAGAACTGTCATAACTTTGCTTCTATTGACCGATTAAAGCAAAATTGGTATTATCGAAAAGAGGATGGTTACAGATTTAAAGCATCGTCCTGAACACAGGTGGCGCTACTAGTTACTCAGATATAGTTCGAGAGTCGGAACTTATTTCTTACACTGTGTAGACTAATTGTACCGAATATAGGGCCATGTACATGTGAAATTGCGAAGTGGCTACTTTGAGAAATTAGTATTTTCAAATTCCACAATAATTTTTCAGTAAAAAATTGGTTGGAATTGATTAATAGGCTGAAGAATTTAAAAATGACTCCTAATGACAGACTAATTTTCTTTCACGTCACTTCGTTGTTTCCAAGTGTGCCGTGGAATATTACGTTTAAAACGTTTTTAACATTTTTAAAAGAAAACTTTATACGTATATTATTTTCTTTTCAACGGAAAGATTTATAAACAGACATTCGGGACCTCCATGGGAAACCCCTTGTCTGCTCCTTTCCTAGCCTCGTTATTGCCTGGATAGCTGTATATTGTTGTTCTTGTATTTTGAAATGAAATCGTAAGCTTTCTTTGTCTATTTTACGGTCTACGTTTGAAAACACAAATTTTCTAACAAATGACGAACGTATGATTTGTTTTTCCATAGACTTCACGTTAGTTACAGAATAAACAAGAAATTACTATTTAGCTTTTCATAGCAAATCTACGACGTATTAGTGAAAAGAGAACTCGTAACAGCAATTCGTTCAGTCATTTTTCTCAATTCTTAACAAACATTTTCGATACAACTTCAAACGTCAAATCTTCAATTTGCATTCAAAGTAAACAAAGAATAACATCACCACATAAAGATGAATTGAAAGTTTTTAAGAAAACTATTTGTTCTTGCATGAAGCGCTTGAATCTCTTGAATGTTATTCTTCGATCAGTTCAAAATAAAAAAAAAAACTGTGGGAGGTATAAACAATTGAACGACAAGGATAGAATCCCGGATATTTTGGATATTATAATTTTTGGATTCTGTTTTACCCCGATGATCTACACCTTGGTGTGGTGTTCTATCGCACTTTCGATATCTCCATCTTTTCATTGTTTTTTCTTTTGGCAAATTATGGAATGGTTTGATAGGATTTTTAGTAATTTCTTCTCTTACCTATTTATGTAAACTACACTTTCCCCCATAAACACTCTTTTTCTTTTAAAAAATATTCACCCCGTTTTCGCACCCCTTCCTTACATTATATTACGTAATAAAATCGCACAAAAAAGAACATACAAAGGAAACACACATTCTAAAAAAGATTAATAAAAATAAACTAAAAAAAAAATGAATTAAGGTAAGATACATCACGTTATTCGTAGATATTATATTCTTTTTTTTTGTACAATAAAAGCAAAACCATTGCACAAAATCGCGTGGTTTCAGCGTCTGGATATTAGTGGATTATATAAAAAAAGGCATGTGTTCGTGTGAATAATTCCCCAAAACCCCTACAGATACAAAAAAAAAAACAAGGACCAAACTACTGTCGTAAATCGTGTGTATGTGAGGCGCCAACAAAACAAATCAAAATTAAAAAAGCGGATGTGCGTGTATATTGTTTTGAGCGGTGGTGATATTGAGGCTTGAAAAAGAAGTTTGGGTGGTACTTGGTGGTCAGTTTTGATCGGATTTGGCGAAGAATAAGACGTGATAAGGTTTTGGGAGAAGGAAGTATTCCAAACGGTAAAATATTTAGAAAACAAACCGTATAGGCGCTGAGATGATATCTTGCGAAACACCAAAAGTTGAAATCAAAGTTATTATTCATTAAAAGCACTTTTGTATTTCATCATCTCTTAAAAGTTTTTAAACAGCTAATTAGGTTCTAAATCTAATTTAATATGCGTAATATAGGTTTTCGCGACTGTTGTCGTTACGCAAACCTTATCACATCTTACTCTTTACACAATTTCATCTATAAAAAAATGACGTTTGTTATTTCCCGTTTATGTAATTATATATAATAAAAGCGTTATTTAGAATTTACTTAAATCAAATAAGAAAAAATATACAGTTGTTATAGTAAAGCCTTATTTACATATATTAATTTTTGATTAAGGTGTATTTTATTTCTTGATAGTACGAAAGCCTGTACTATATATACCGGATGTCTGTACCTAGAAAGTGGGTTTCAAACGATTTTGAATATTTGTGATAATCAAAAAATATCTAGTTTTGGGATTAACCCACTTACTTGATACCTTTTGTGGCGCCAAATTCAAAATATAAAAAAAATATTTATTTTATTTTTTTCCTCGAAATTTACTTGATTTATTTTTTAAATAAAGCGAATTACAAAAATGGCCACATACCTCATGTTGATCAAATACTGAGCGAGAGCCACAGAATCTGGATTTCCGGAAATCGTGATGGTCCTGTCTGTAACCCCGCTCTCCCTGTCGTCGCAATTCGAGATCCTGATCATGGCGCCCGAGATCTGTCTAATTTCGGCAATTTTGGTGCCGCCCTTGCCGATGATGCAGCCGATCAATTCGTTAGGGACCGTCATCTCGTGCGTCTGCTGGTTGGAGTTCTGCTGGTTCCTCGTGTTTGACGTCCGCAGTTGTGAACCGGCTAAGGCGGCCAACGCTGCGTGTTGAGAAGTTAGATGGGAGAAAAATAAAATATCGGGGTATGATTGAATTCGGAGAATTGAACAAATAAATGGATAAAGGTGTCATCCTACAATTTTGTTACATTACACCTTTACCAAACTCAAAAATTAAAGAGACCGGATTAGTAGTGAAATATCATATATTTTAAGGTTAGTAGGTAAGGTTGCGATAGTAACGTAGTACAGTTGGCGACAAAGCATCAATAGCTCAAAAAACTGATGTGTCGAGTCATGAATACAAGTACCAAGGGGATTTCAACACCGATGAATACTGCTTATAATATTTAAGATCTGATTGAAATTGTGGAAGAAAGTGCTTTGTGTCCCAACTCTTTTTCAATTCATTTTGTTCATTTCGCGAACACGATCGTTGAGTGGCCAGTGGGGCCATGCCGAACGCTAGCCCCGTCCATGGGAATTCGGTCGCTGTGGAGCGTGCGTGCTCTGTGCGTCAGTCTTACAAATATTTCTCACATGAAGTGCATTTACGCTTTAATGGTTATGAAAAGAGGCAAAACTGTCGTTATTGGCGTTCAACAAATCCAAAACAGAAGCATGAGGCCATTTTACTCGCCAAAAATTGCGCCACAATGTCAGCGTAAAAAGTAATCTGCCCGTATTTTCAAGAGAGGTTGTACAGTAATTCCGAGTGATATTTAGAGATGATTAAACTTTTTTGCCCTAGTCTTGCAAGATTTTAATGCTTTTAATCGGAACACTTTGTTCCAAGAAAATGGACCGACACACATCCAACGTGTCCTTACCAGGTCTTCGTAATATTTTCCCCGGAAAACGAGGGCGACCTGAAATGTTCCCGGAATCGATAAAAGATGGCGTACGAAGATTAAAGTGGATTCATTGGTCGTAAAGGCAACCTTTCTTTATGGCAACTGTCAAAATCTCAGACGTCAATTTCCCTGCCACTAGGTGTTAACACAATCCAGCTTTATAATACCCAAGTGACAGTTGTCGTGTGCGTACGGAGGCAGTGTTAAAATGGCAGCGTGCTGGTGTGTGTTTTTTCTGGGCAAAAGTATGTAGATGGAGACTTTGTCAAAAAAGAAAACTTGTTTTTGGCTAACTATTTCTCTAATTATTTTTATAATAGGTTCTTGTGACCTACTTACTGACTTACGCTCGTTGTATACTCCCTCAAATTTATTCAAGTGTCTGAATTAATATTAGCGGTAGTGTATCTTAATCAAGCTTTATTATGACTTTTTAACGCACCGTTTTCTATGTGCAGTCGTAAGAGGTCTCTCGTCATATATCTTTATCAAAAATCATTTACATCATTCGTGAGACTATAACCTACAAGTTTTCGAAATATCCATAAACATCTAAAAATCATACAAATGTTTGAAGGGGAGTGCCCCCTGAAATTGGGTAATTCGGTCGTGAACAAATCTATCACTAGAATTTCGTCGAAGTCTGCATTTTTGGGTTGATAGATTACGTAAAAATTTCATTTCAAAACTATACTATTTGAAAACAAGATTCCGCATCAAATTTTGGAAATTACCTCTCTCATAACAATAATAATAAAAAAATTAAAACAATACGCTGAAGTAAAATATGATCAAAATAATAAATACGCCTTTAAATCATTTTTTAAATTAAAAACGGATTAACATAATTGCTTCTAAACTGCCACTTTAACGTTACTAAACGCAAGCCTAAAAGTAGAGAGCGAAATTTTATTTTCACAAAGCGATAACGTCCTTACCTGCCGGATTCAGGCCTCCCGTGTTTGTTGGAGCCAAACCACCGAGCCCTAGCGCGGCCAGACTGGCCAGCGGGCTTTTACCTAAAGCTGTCATCTGTAACAAATGAACATTTTCCCTTTCTGATTAGATTATTCGGATTTTCACTCTGCGTAATACGATTCTCTCTTCTTGAACACGTTTGGAGAAGGGTAAATAATAATACTAAAGATAAACAAATATACGTATGCGTAATATAATATGTACAGTCTGTGACATAACTGGGTGCACGAAAAAGTTAGGTATGAAATCAGGATATATCAAAAAATATTTTAGATTATAGAAGCTAATTAGTCATTTCACGAATATAAACATAGCAGAAGGTGAATTTAAGAAATTCGAAATACAAACGCCTAAAAACTTTCGATCAAAATTATGTAACATCTTCTGTTTCTTTTTCGTTGCTAAACATTCTTTAAGCGATATTAAATATTTATTAATAAATATTAGTACAAACCAACTGTATTAATTCTCGATTAAAAAAACATCAATTTTATAGTCGTCCCCATATATGTATATGGACGCTAGAGTAATTTCAAATATAGCAATATCACATCCATTTTTAATGCCTTTGTGTACATTACTGTCCATATTAGTTCGGACACCCAGTAAAATATCTACTAAAAGATAATATAATTGCTTTTATATATAAATAACATCCTTAAGTAAGTTTATTGTTTATTAATTGTACACACAAAATTCCAAGAATATCGATCAGAGAAGTGATTAAAAATCTATTATATTTTATGATCCAATATAGTAACTTTCAGAATAATCGTCATCGCCATAAATAGGATTATTTTTGCCACAATATTGCAGGTTATAAATTTACAATACTCTTTGGGGTGGGAGCAGGCCACCCGCAAGTGTATAGCGTATTGATATATGCTTTAGTTTCTAAATAAACCTGCTTGTGCGTGTATTAGTGTTAAGAGCTTATCTTTTTGTGTGAACCTGATTAAAGTTATCAAAATGCCGAGAGAAAAACCCACAAGTTTAGAAAAGCGCGCTGTAATTGTTTCTTTTCATCAAGAAGGTTATTCAATGCGTCAAATTCCGAAAAAATACATGGTAATAAATCGAGTATTAGTGATATCTAGAGGCCGCATTATATTCAAAGTGCATATATTTTATTGTATTTATTTATTATATTTTAGGTCTATTTGTAGATGCCTTACACTGATTAAACTTAATTAACGCTAATTAACTTTAATCTCTAGTCATATCATTCGGAGACATCAATGCAATAAATTTAATAAATCGAGCACGTTCAGGTTGTAAGAGAATAACAACTCACGTCGACTATGAGCGTACAAAATTGCTGAGCAAGCGAAATAGGGAACTGACAGCACCAGAAATCGCCGCCATAATGAATCGCGACCGTGCAAGAAAAATTTCCGTTACTACAGTGAAAGCAAGATTAAAAGCTGCAAATTTGCACGGCCCCATTGCAACAGAAAAACCCCTACTTCAACGGAGAAACAGACAAAAACGGGTACAGTGGGCAAAAACACGTAGAAATTGGGCAGTGGATGATTGGAAAAGGGTGCTATGAACTGATGAGTCAAAGTTTGAGGTGTTCGGACAATTAAGACGCGTTTTTGTAAGGTGAACGAAAGGCCAAAGAATGTTGCAGGATTGTATAGTGCCAACCATCAAGCAAGGCAGAAATTCTGTGCCTGTTTGGGGTTGGTTTTCCTACGCCGGTACAGGAGACTTGAAGCAAATCGAAGGTACCTTGCGAAAAGAGTGTTATTCAGAAATACTGCAAGAAAATGCAATACCATCGGAGCAACGCCTACTCGGCGAAAATTTTGTATTCATGCAGGACAACGATCCCAAACACTCAGCAGTGATATGTAAAAATTTTTTAAATGAAGAAGATATGGTACTTTACAAATAATGACATGACCGCCGCAAAGTCCCGATCTAAACCCCATCGAGCTGTTATGGGATGAATTGGGCAAGAGGCTCCGAAAACATTTTACAAGAGGAATGGACTAATATGCCAAATGGAGTCCTTGAAAAATTAGTGGAGCGGATTGTGAAAGCTGTTTTTCGGGCAAAAGGGGTTGGTTTCTTTGATGAACCGAATGTTTAAGAAGTTTTTTTTTGTTTTTCGAATTACTTTCATCTACTTTTACACCTTTATTTTAATCGCTATTAGTAACGTACACTAAAAAAATTAAGTTTTGGAAAAATGAATATTTTCTCGTTTTCTTTTTAAATTTATTTGTGTGTTAGAACTAATATGGAGTGAACACGTAAATAATTTTCAACGGGTCGTTATATCCTAAAACGCACTATACAATGCTGAATTTGTTTTTTTACGTTATACAAAACCATTCCAGAGATAATAATTAATATATTTTGATTCCTGTCGCATAGGAAATTGCTCCCATGCACTCAATATTGTCGCAGACTGTATACAAGAAGTAAAAAAAAGGGATGATCTGCTCTTGCTTTATAATACTACACCACTCATCTACTCGATCTCTTAAAAAGTTCTTTTCATTTAACCGTTTAAAAATATTGGACGAGATTATGGCGATATTACATTCGAGAATACAAAGACATCTCTCGGTTACTATTTAAAATGGCAACATACCGACGGATATGATAAAAGAAAAAAAGCTACTGTTGTTGCACATGTTTCGAAGTGATTTCCAGTTTTAAGTTTCCTATTCGTTTAATTTTTAAGCGATTAGCAATTAACAGTATCAAATGCAGAAACTTTTTTCATCTGTATACAAGAAACTTTATAGACTTCCTAAATTTTGCTTACTGTTACGATAAAAAAAGTTACAATATAGATTTAGGTGATTGTTGCCAACTTTAATAAACTCCATTTTAATAAGTTGAAGTTGACCAAAAGTACAAAAATTGTTCAATAGAAACACTTCCACATAACTGCTTATTAATAACATTTAAAGAAGTTCACTACGATAAAGTTATGGCAATTGAAAATATAAAAACAAGTAGAACTTTTAACGCCAAATAGAATTCAATTGACGACATAGCACGACCAAAAGATGTTTATTTTAATTTTCGAACACATTCAACATGTTACCTTCACTGTACGAGAATATGAGATAAACAAATACATGGATTTATAAGAAAACATGGGAATTAAAGATATTATCCATTTATTTAGGATCAAACTTTTTAAATCGGATTATCTCAAGTTGTTCCAATTTAGTTCATGGCGCTGGTACAATATTGAAATGTGAAAAATATGTGGTAAAGAACAAAATTGAATATGTAATTTAGAAATCAAAATCTTTATCTTCAAATATAATTTAAAAAATGTACTAACCTAATCTATACTTGTAAAGAACATATTCTGCATAGACGTTAGATATACGAGGTTCGTGGAATGGAGGAGATGGAGTGGGGATAGAGGCGCTCGCTAGGTGTCATTCTGATTGGCGACTCATCATTCGTATATAAGTTAAGTTGCAGCCCTACCGCGTCAGTCGTTTATGGGGAACAGTGCCCTAGTAAATCAATGATTTATAAGTGGCATGGTGTTTTCAAACATGGTCGGGAGTCGATTGAACACGACCCCCGCTCAGGACGTCCAGTTGAGGCCACCACATCAGACATCAGAATCTGCTCCAAATTTGACAACAGTACTTTGAGCGCAACTACAGGATACGCTAAGGATAATAGAGCCGCTGAGGAAGCTGCTAGAGAGAATGCCAAGATTGTATGCGGCAGTAATAAAAGCGAGAAGTGGACACATTGACGAAACATAAATTTAAGTTAATTTATGATTATCTTTGTTAACAAATTGATAAGCACATTGTTTTCATATTTAGCTTTTGGCTTGTTTTTGTAATATTTTAAGAGTGGGTAAACACTTGTGGCCAGTAGTTTATATATCGTGCATAACTTTAAGACCATTATCGAAAAACAGCAGAATGCTGATAAATCAATATTCG
Organism: Trypoxylus dichotomus; assembly: GCA_023509865.1. Classification (NCBI taxonomy): domain Eukaryota; kingdom Metazoa; phylum Arthropoda; class Insecta; order Coleoptera; family Scarabaeidae; genus Trypoxylus; species Trypoxylus dichotomus. The sequence continues at coordinate 31,642,662 of CM042081.1, forward strand.
AAGAAGATTGGGGGAATGTTCTTTGCAGCGGCACATCCAAATACGAAGTTTTTAATAATAAACCGCGAGCTTTGTTCGAATGATGTCGACGAGAAAATGTTGCCACAGGCTCTCGTGTCATCCGTAAAACACGGGGATGCTCGGTGATGGGTATGGCAATATTCCTTTGTGAGCGGAGTTGGAAATTTTTTCGATAACAGAGAGAAAAGGAGGTCATCAAAATAAGAAATCTTATTTCACACATCGATATGGAGAACATACGGGTGATTTGGGGAAAGGAAACCGAAACATAAATGGGCTTAACGTCTTAACGTTCTAGTAGTTACGAGGATGAATCAAATTTGAACCGGACCTTCTTTTTAACGTCTTCTAGGTGAAGTGAGTGGGGCGTGACATTTTGATGTATTGGAGCGCCACGTAACTTCCATTAGGAAGTAGGAAAAATGTGTGAATAAAAGAGATTATGCTGCTGAACAATCCTTGTACTTTGGTAAATTATTGGGAATAATTTAATTTTACTAAAAAGGACATAGAATTGTCTAAGCTATGGCAATTTCTAGTTCCAGCAATGTTTTTAACGGTAAAAGTAATTTATTAACAGTGAAAAGTATTTTAAAATTATAGAATTATTCTGTAAAAAATACAAGGCCTTTTGAGGACGCAAAAGAAAGTGTAATGATAGCGTGAAAGAGCTTCGAAATTGCGCTACTAATGTTTTCATTTTAAACACACAAAAATAAACATATAGTTCTTTCCTTATACTCCTTTAGTTCCTAATCTAGCCATAAATACTGTTGCATAAAGATTTCGCTGTAACACGAAAATAGATTTAGTTTTTCATTCAACAATTTTTTATTTGTATTCTTATAAAAGCAATAAATTTTTAAAAAGGCAAACTTTACTCAAAATGTCTTGCTTTGCTTTTGATGCTTGCCTTGCTCTCTCCTCCTTTGTTAGTCAGCAATAGCTGCACGTATAGTGTCTAATCGGAAATTGGTCACTGCGTTAATAGAGGCTCAATGTTAGGGTGTCTTTTAGAGTACACCATCTCTTCTAAAACATTTAAAATTTTATAGTCCCATGGATTAATGCCATAATTTAACGAAAACCAATTATTCGAACTAATAATGTCAGAAACGTTTTCTTCTAACCATTTCTGAGGCTTTTCTTTATGGTCTGGTATCCAATTCCGCTGAAATTTCTAGCGCTGATTATGAAATAAGAGTTGTGTTCAGTCGTTTTATTACTATTTCTAAAACAATTTTTATGGCACACTTTAGAGGCACTTTGAATACATTTTCACATGAATGTAACTCTACCTAACAACACTAGCACCATTGCAGCTGATTACCCAGCATATTATGCTAGTTAGCTGGTGGCCTCTTTCGCTACTTCCAATGAGTTCTTTTCTAGTAAATTTTAATTTCCTTAGTTTTTTTAAAGTAAAAATGAATTCGTGGAACTAAAAATTTCGCGGCATCTGGTACGATTCGAATCCACAGCTCTTGTGGCCAGACAAATGCGTTAGCCAATTATTCCACGGAGCCCGTAGGAACAAATTACTTTTAATACATTGGCCTTAATAAAAAGCCTCCGTGGGGTAATTGGTTAATGCAATTATCTAGCGAACAGGAGTTATGGGTTCAAATCCTGCCGGATGTCGTGAGATTTTTAATTTGATTGATTTGCAATTCATTTCATTGAACAGAAAAATAAAAAACAGGGAAATTAAAATTTATCATTTAGAGCGAAGGGAGTTCTTTCCTCTCGGTTATTTTGCTTACTTATCCTTTTCTACTATAAACATTTTCTCGTGGTTGTCACCAACGTATCACTGAAATACACGTCTTACCTTTGCTATCCTACTTCTAGTGCATGATCCACTGAAATCGTTTGAAAGCTCTTAGTTCCAATTCACTTTTGATTATATAATAAACAAATCTCTGAAAAATCTTGATTTCTCAACTGAAACCATGTGGCTGTAAGACTGAATATTTCGCTAGACTTCATCCCCACTTATTTGGAGTGCAATAACAGCAGTATTCGATTTTATCTTTCTCCACTCCGTCAAAATGTTGAATTCTTTTACTCGATATGAAGAAACCGCAAAACATAAATTAAAAGTGATCATAGCAAGCCGATACTTTAGGTTAAACTTTTGCAACAGTATTTATGGCTAGACTAGGTATATTATCATTGATACAGATATTAATTTATAATCTAGTAATGCACATAAAGTACTAAAGATCCCTCTTTGTTTATAGCCCCTCGGCTAACAACTCCGCGATGATGGACAAAAGATAATTTCTGAAAAAATTACATCGTATGGTGGCCCTCTCAACTCAAATTTAAAGGCATCTAACTCTGAACAAGTTAAAAATATAAAGTATAAAGTATGAAGGCTTTCACGGCTGTTATTATGAAAAACTACGGTACGTATCCAGCATAAATATGGGAACGACTGGCCATAAATACGAAAACGTCGTAATCTTCTATCCGAATTAAGGGTCGGGAAGCTTTTATAATTACACAGTAACGTAACCCTTCGACATTCTCTTCAGATCTGAGTGTTGTTCTGCGTATGATGCTGGTTCGTATTCTAATGCGGCGTTGTTTCTTGACACTTTTATCAACTGAAGAAGATGAAAAAATGTTCATCGAAACGTCGAGAAACAACGCTGAATAGTTCGGATCAACACCAGCGAGAATTACATTCTATGTGTACACCACCGCTCATAATAGAATGGACACTTCAAGTTTTAACAAAATATTTTAAAAAGAAGTCTTTTATTCATGTAACATTTCTATAAGCATGTACAGAATTTACTAATTAAAAAAACTAAGTTGATAAATATCGAAACTGGAATATTACTTTCCAAAATCGTGAAATAATTAGGTTACAATACAAACAATACCAGGTATAGATACATTAAGGAATATACGGGTCAAAATTTTATGACACTATAAAATTTTGTGTCATCAAATTTTATGACACAAAAAATAGTAATAGTAGATTCGTTTGTGTACACATGTGCAATATGTCGTAGATGAATATTTTTCGTGTTTAGTGTTTTAAAGCAAGTGTCAAATTTTATATGAAATAGGAAGTGCCCATATTATTATGGTAATATACACACTTCGTCTATTTTCAGGATAGTGGCATATACTACCGCATTATTCAAGTTTCTAGAACTGTTTATCTTCTAATAATAATTGGAATATAAACATACACACTAAGTCTCCTTTATTAGAAATAGAAATTCGATCCAAATCTACTTTAATCCTTCCCATATTGGTTCATATTTGTTATTTAAAGTTCCTAACCTATTTCACGTTATATGTTAGATATTCAAATAAATATATTTTTCATTAAATAGTTGGTGTAAAACATTAATAAATGAAAAGATAATTAATTTGGTTAAAATAAAATAATTTACGCTACAATACATAATTCTATTTTCAAATTAACTGTTTATACGGTATTTAATTTGACCCAGATCTATCGATTTGTTTCATACGGATAAAAATCACTGACGTGGGTAAAAAGTGAAAATAGAGGAAGTGTATTTCTATTATTCTTCTTGAGGATAATTTAAATACCTTAAATTACTTAGAACTATTACAGAATACCGTATTATCTGCTGTTCAGGAAGTACATCTTGATTTCGAACAAATCTGGTTTCAGAAAGGTGGGGTTACAATAACAGACTTGTGCAGGAGTGCCATTTGTTGGCTTTCCAAGTCGCTTGGCCCACCTTCCAACAATTTTCTTTACTCCGGGGACACGTAAAATAATAAATAAATTCATAAATTCGAGGAAACTAGAGCCAAAACAATTTACGAGTTAAAATAGTAAAATGTAGAGGGCGCTACAGGGAAACGGGAAATTTTGAATGCAGTGGTATCCGGCTAATAACATCGCGCTACAGTTGGCTATGCCATCAATGGGTTAGAAATTTCGAGGAGATGAGTTCAATTTTAAAATGGGAATCACCAGGAGCTCAACGCGCTCAATGAAAACGTTGAAGCTGTTTGGGCGTTTCACTTTCGCCCCTATAAAATTCAAATTATACAGGAACTGCAATCATTAGAGTACGAAGTGCGAAAACAATTCTGTGAGTTAATGATTGAATCTGAATTATAATTAATGAATTATCGTGTCGAATGAGACTCACTTCCACCTGAACGAAGGTTAACAAACAGAATGGTAGGTTTTGGGTAACTAACAACCTTCATCAAGTACATGAACAACCATTACATGGCCAAAAAGTTACACTGTGGTGTGCCGTATTAGTGCAAGGTGTTATTAGGCCTTGCTTCTTCGAAGATGATATTGAGAATGCAACGATTATAATGTCTGAGCGATATGTTAAATGCTCGAAACTGTTGTTGCTGAACAACTTCAAAACTTCGATTTTCGATAATCTTTGGTTCCAGCCAGATGGAGGTGCGACCCATACAGCCAGGTTGTCAACTGCAACAGTCTCGCAGCTTTGTAATAACCATGATTTAGGGAGATTTATTGGTCCCCAAGATCACCAAGTTTATCAGTGTGTGTGTGGGACCACCTTAAAAATAAAGTGTACACCACTCGTCCAACGGTAATCGCTAAGAACGAGGATTTGAGAAGAAATTACCCATGGACGTGTTCAATGCGCTATACAAAATCGTAGCATTCGCTTCCGGGAATGCATAGATACGTTCAAGAGGCAAGAGACTGTCATCGACATTGTTTCTGAAAATTGAAATTTGTTTGGTGGGACACTTAATCACATACAATTTACTTTTTTTCTTATAACAATAAAATTCGTTGCTTTTACTTCAGTGGGGGTTCATTCAAAATTTCCCGTTTCTCTGTGCCATGCTGTATAAGAACTATCTCAACCGGTACACTATTCAATATTCATCGCAATTTTGTTCATTTGCAGAAAATGAACGGTTCAGACACTTAATCATTGTGCACTTGATTAACTTACAATAATCTTCTTTTTATTATTATATTTTGGTGTTTGCTTATTTTGACGTTTTATTAGTCGTTCCCATATTTATCTCCAGCATCTTATTATATACTATGAAGCGTTTTCGTACACCATGTGTTGACGACAACGTTTTTGTAAAAAACAGGCGCGGAAAAATTCAGTATACGACGAAATTTGAAAAAAGAATAAGTTATATAAGTATAATGTCATGCACAATTTTAAAAAATTACTGCATTGTATGTGCAACAATCTTTATCAACTCGAAAGTAAATTAAAACCAAACCTAATTACTCATACATTACGTTATGTAATATGTAAAAAAATAGTATATTATGAATATTTACAAAAAAAAATAGTTTGAACTAAATTAAATATAGTAATTAATGCTCAAAAAATTGTATATTATATGTAAGTAAATGCAGCAATGTTAGCATAAAGCAGAGCTAATTATAATAAATAATAAAGATTGTAAATGATAATAGTATTTTTTTTAGAGAGAAAATGTGAATACCAAAGAAATAAGTAATGAATACGAAAAAAAAAAAGTTTTTTTGTTTAAGGTCCAATTATGTAAACAAAGTCAATCCACTTCAAGTGAAAATTAGCGATATTACACGATAAATATTGTAATCTGGGTATAATCGCCGTTATTCTGTTGCTTTAGCTTGTTTTTTGGTAATTAGTGAATATTTAACCCAACTTAACCTTCGTTAAATCTATCAATAGTCTGTCACATCAACTAATCAATAGTTCTAACTTAAATGTTTCGATAGCGTAACTTTCATTCGAAATGGATGACTCGATATATTAGTAGATTAGGTAATTTAGAAAAAAATAAGATTATATTTTACAAACAAAATGGTATCAAAATGCACAACATGCAAAATTCTAAGTCTTCAAAAGATCTTTGAACAAACAGCGAACTGTAAAGGTATTTTCGATAAAAAGAGAATTACAGGGCCATGGAATTCTTTCTCAATCAGAGACTACTGTGAATATAGTAAACTTTTATGTTCAGTTGACCAGATTATTTTGGAATATTACAATCTTCCAATAATTTTAAAATTAATTCAATGAGTATCTTATTGCAAAAGAGGTTTTCGAGTCTAATCTTGGGTCTAACCTAAGTTTCGTTGCTTGGCAAAATTAGAGTGATGATGCCGAAACAGTTTGTCTTTTACGGTTTGTAACACACTTAGAGCGTTTGAAAGTTTTGGATAGTTTCGTGTTGCAATATTTTTTTATGATTGTGCTTCGTTAAGAGGGAAGAATAAAATCTACGGCAATCGATTCTTCAGCTCTGTTTAGATTTAGAAACAGATTGTTGGAAATTGTCAAAATTAAATAAAAAGCTGCGACATAATTTTCGATTAGGCCCAAAATTCTAGATGAAAACTATCTCTAAAACGTTTACTACCGCTCAAAAGCATTTGAACTCCCATATTTTATAAAACTATTTATACAACATAGCTTCTAGTAACTTCATTTTTCCAAAACTGAGCAACTATAGGGAAAGGATTAATTTCACAGTGATGCTGCATAAGCAACATTATGTAATTTTTTTATCATCTGCAATAAAGCCAAATTGGTTATTACTACTACATGGGGATTAGTGCAATAAAAGTTTCTTGAAGTTCTTGTAAGTTAAGGTTACTTTTAGTAATAATGTTTTAATAACTTCGGACATGTTTCCGAATAAATTATCGAAAATGTTCCCAGTTACGTTTCTGTTTTCGGTGTGAGATATTCCTATGCGCCTATACTGTTATTATGACTATGAAACATGGCGCAACGAACACAGTTAAACATAGAAACGAGTGCTCTTATAATTGCGCACCATCAAACTGGCAAAAGAAACCGACAAATCTGGAAACAATTACAATTAAATAATACCACTGTAGACTATACCGTCAAGAAAAACCGAGGAAATGGCAGTTTTCTGAATAAATTACGAAGTGGGTGACCCAAAACGACGACTTTCGTTGAAAATCGTGCAATAGTAGTAGCTATCAAAACAAATCTACGGAAAACAGTCTCAGAAATCGCTGCTGAAATCAATCACAGGCCATCGAAAGTCAATAAGGGTAGCTACAAACATCGCGTGTACAAAACAGATTTGTACGAACGAATTGCGATGAAAAAAACCGTTACTGCGTATGCAAAATAAATGGAAACGCTTAAACTGGGCTTGTGAACACCAGCATTGGACAGTTGAACAATGGATTAACGTCTTGTGGACCGATGAGTCAAAGTTTGAGATTTTCGGTTCAAGATCTGTCTTCATTCGGAGATCTACAGGCGACCGAGCGACAGAACTATGTATTGTTCCTACGATTAAATATAGTCGTGGTTCTGTGATGATCTAGGGTTGTTTTAGTGGTATGGCAGTGGATGATATTGTAAAGATAGAGAAAATATTAAAGAAGGAACAGTAACGAAACATTTTACAAAACAGTGCTAGTCCTTCGGGATTAAGACTTTTGGCTCCAAATTTTGTATTCCAACAAGATAATACCGGAAGCATGCATCTAAACTGTGCAAAGACTATTTGCACCACTTGGAAGCACTGCAGCAAAGTTAAGGAATAGCCTCTCCAAAGTGCCGATCTAAACTCCATAGTTATTATGGGAGGAACTTGATCGGGAGGTCCGGAAAGCAGTACCAACATCGGAGGCTGACTTGTGGAAGAAGCATCGGTCTGGATAATACCAGATACCTTCACAAAACTACTTTGCAGGAATTTCGCGATTGTGTGCTGTTGTTATTAAACACAATGGAGATATACATGAATCACTAGTTTAGATATAATATGAAATCCTGTTGCCAGATATGTAATTAACTATGTATATGGAAATAATAAATATATGTTCACTTTTTCACCAGTGGTTTTAATCTTTTTTTCTAAATCTATAGCTGTCCAAATACTTTTGAACGGTAGTGTATACATAAGGAATTATCTTTAAAAAGTAAAACGTCAAATTGGAACACCTTTACGAAAGTTTTCTTGGGGCCTCACCAAACCCACGCCGAAAATTAAGATGTACTTTCAATTTCATTTCATCGAACCACTTAGCGATCAAAAATTGTGCCCATTCGGTATCTAGAGCTTTTCGAGAGGTCCTTATCGTTCGACAATCTCCGCTACTTTACCATCCGAACCGATTGCCTCCTTTGACGAATTTCAATTAAAGTTTGTGTTTGATTTCGACGACGAGCGAAGGATCTGTCTATAATCTGTTACTGGATTTGAGAATAAAATCGTCGACTCTAAATTTAGTAAACCGCTCGCAAAACGTCCATGTTTGTGCTTTCTTCTAATTAAAAACAAACAGAAACTTCCCTCAAAAATAACTGACCGCTAGCTAATTCAACCGGAAATGTTTACTAAATACGACATTAAGTGAAAAAAGAATTTAATTCCCTTCTTGTAATTCTCGTTTTTGCTTCGAATATATACACATATACACACATATATATACATGTATAACAGAGGAAAATATAACACGCTATTTGACGGTAGAATATTAAAATCGTTACCAGGCACACTAGTTTAGGCATATATATGTATGTATATTAAAACAAGCAGGCCGTGAAAAAACAAATGAATTACACATGCAAACAATACGAACGTCATACATACTATGTTGATTAATGTATTAAATGTTGAAACAAAGGAGAAACGGTTAGAAAATAAAGCAATGCTTTTTTGCGTTGATTTTGTGAAACATTTGCGTTAACAGGATGTTTGCTTAAGTTTGTTTGGAAAAAAATTCTGTATACACCACTAAAATTAAGATATTTTGCAATTCTGAACTTACAATACTGAATTTTGCAAAAAATAATTATCATAACGCTGCAAATACAGTTGCAAATTGAATTTAGAAAACAGGAATCTTAGTCATTTTTCTATCACCATTGGCAATGTGTTGAAATCATTGAATGATCCAAACGAATACAGCTTCGTATCTTATAAGTAGAGACCGGATTATATGGAAAGCGCATATATTTTATTTTTTGCATATCTTTAATTATAGTCTATATGTAGACGTATTACACTCATTGAAGTTAATTAGCGCCAATTAGTGATTGCATATTTAGGCATTTCTATGCATATTTTTAGAAAAATTGCATATATTCCATATTTAGATTTTTTCTTATCCTTTCTATTAATAAAAATTCCTAGTAATTCCTAATGTAGATCGACAACGGACAATTCTCAGAATGATAAATCGTTTACATTGGTTTCTCTTATACTTTTTTCCAAGAACTGCACGTGTTTAATTTCGCCTAGCAGAAGGGATGTGGTAAATACGTTTTATTATTATTAATTCCCAAATACACTACTCATTCATTGAGTATCTTTGAGCGAAACAGCATGTAATTGTGTTACGTCTTTAAATACTGTGCGTACATACGAGTATAGCGAACAAAATTTCTTTATGGATTAAGTCATATCCTGAACTGCTAAAGGATGGCGACAAAATATTTTGTCGAGCTTGCAGTAAACTGGTAAGTTTAATTTTACTAAAAGCTTTACAATTGTTTTTAAATTTTTTAACTTTTGCTATAAAATGACAATTGGTGTTGTAGGTGTCTTGTGAGAGAAAATACCTGATTGATCAACACGCTAAAACTCCATCACATATTGGAAAATGTGAAAAACCAAAGCGATCCACATGTGTGCAGTAATCTATATATCAACGTGTAGCATCAACTTCACGAAACTCAGAACAAGAAGAATATAATACGGATCTGTATAACGCATTAATTTCGTCTAACATACCATTAACAAGATTAAACAATGTTAATTTGAAATCATTTCTGAAAAGATATTGCAAACATAACATAATTTACCAGACGAAAGTACCTTACGAAAAAATTATATCACAACTTATTACCAGCAAACAATGGCAGAACTTCAACAATTGGTAGGGAATAATTTTATTTGTATCATGGTAGATGAAAGTACGGATGAGTGGCCGTTATATTGCCCATTTGTTAATAGGAATTCTTCATGAAGATGCAGGTATATCATATTTAATTTATTGTAAAGAACTTCAAAGAACAAATAATGTGATAATTGCCCAATTCGTTCAAGAAGGTTTCTCAAATTTCTTTTTACCTGGAAGTATACCTTGTGAAAAAATTTTACTAATGTTGTCCGACGCTGCACCATACATTATAAAAGCCGCTCAAAATTTTTTTTTTTTTTTATAGTAACATTATTCATACCACTTGTTTAACTCATGGGTTGAATCGTGTAGCCGAAGACATTAGGAATCAATTTTCTTTGATTAATGATTTAATTAGCAATGTCAAAAAAGTATTTTTAAAAGCACCTTTACGAATCCAATTTCATAAGGAGCAACCGGCAAGTTGCTCCTTATCAAACTGGAGATTAAGTTGCTTCCTGAACCGGTTGGACGCTGCAATTTTTTGCGCCGATAATTTTGAAGGAATAAGAAATGCAATTCTTGAAATCACTGCTGACTTCATTGTTCTAGAAAACTGTAAAATGATAGTAACATCAACAGAATTGCTTAAAAAACCTTTTGTGTATTAATTCAAATTGTAGCTTTGTTTCAAGTTCCATTCGTAAACTAGAAACGCAAGGGATGTCGCTCTCGGAATCAGTCGGAGTACGAGGTATTTGAAATTAAAGAAAGTTAAGAAAATTTTGGAAGGTGAAACAGTAAACGATTTCGACTTTAATTTTAGTTTAGAATGTATTGCAAAGTTAAAAAATGCACCAATTACATCTGTAGATGTTGAAAGAAGCTTTTCTATTTCGAAACATATGTATTCTGATAGAAGACAAAACTTTCTTTTACACAATTTTGAAAAACATTTAATTATAAATTGGTTTAGAAATATGTTCTAAAAAAAATTTGTGCAATAAAGTTAATGTTTAAATTTCTGCTCTTATTCATTTTATGTAAAAATATTGTCGCAATTTTTTTGCATATATGCCCCAGGTTTGTGCATATTTGCTCACAAATCAATGCATATATATGCGCATATTTTCAATTTTTTTTTGCATATAATTCGGTGTCTACTTATAAGTATCTGAGCAATTTGGAAATATTCAATTGGGAATTGCGAAGATAAAGATTTAGTGACTTATTGATTTCACACGCTCATTAATGCCTTGTACTTAACCACTAAAACAACATATTTTGAGCAACCGCATCACGAGAACAACTGTAATAATATCTTCAACAGTCTAGGTAGGTATTTTTGCAAAGGAAGTGTTTTGATAAACAAATAATTACAAGTAATAGCTGCTGTTGGTCGTTTGCAAGAATCCAGATTACACTGCCCAACAAATAAAAATGTTTTTATTTTTGCTGACCAAGATCTGACACCTATTTTTAACTAATATACGTTAACGCCAAATATGAAACCAATTTTTCCCGTCACGTTTTTATTCTTTACGGCATTTTTGGTTTGCCAATTTCAAAATGCGCTAGAGATTTCTTCAAGACTTAAAAACTATGGAAACTCGGTAACAAGGAAGATGGGATGCTCATATGATGACCGATTACTGTTGAAGTGTAAAAGGACTGCCAAACTAGAATGCATAGCAGAAACTGCAAACAAACGAAAATGTATTCCCTGATTGTTGATTGTGTTTTTACAAGTATTTTTTTTACTTTGTTTATATCTCCCCAGTTCTTAAGTATCAACATAGCCATATTAGTGATTCTTTAAAGAGGATAGTATGGCATAGACTTAAATTTTGACGTGGCATGCAAAAACTAATGACTTTCGGATTCAGCACACTCCAAATTAGTAAAATACAAGTCTCATGTAGAAGTCAGCGAAGATTGTGTTAGGCAGTGTTATTCAAGTGTATAAGCCCATTTTCCCATTCGTAATTTTATTTTCTGAATTAAAAATTTAATAAAAATATATATATACGCCATTAATTTTTGTACAATCCAAAGCTTACAAGAGAAATGGCAAATTTTTCCATCATAATTCTCCAAAGCAAAGATCCTGTACGCAACAAAATATAAAATATGTAAAAAAAAGTATCCAACAAAAAAATTGAATCAATTCGTATATTTTTTGAAATAACAGGGGATATAACAAAAAAACGTTTCTACACACATTGAGGGGTTTCACCATAACGATCATCAAACCATACAATATCAAAAGGTGGGGGCAATTTAAAAAAGCATCAGGGAGAACAACTATGGATTATATACAGAGGTAATCTCACTCATCTAACGTCTGCAAATTATCCTTTTAGCTTTAATAAATCCGTCCAAAAGTGACTCTGATTCATCGCTACTAATGAAAACCTTTTCTGAACGGGTTTTGAATACACAAAACGGGATAAAAAATACGACAATCAAAAAGGGGGTTGAACAAACAAAGGTATAGCACTGAGTGAGTGAGAGACGTTTTTTTCTGGGGTGTTGAGGAAACAGCGGTAATATTTTATTTTATTTATTTTTTTTGGATCGTACGTATCTTTTGGGGAAGGTGGTTGCTTTTTGCGTTTCTGGGTAAAAACTTACATCTGGCATAAGATGCGCGGGCGGCATCGCGGCTTGCAAATGTCCGGTGTTGTTCTTGAGGGGCTCGAGTGGCACGAGGGGCGTGGCCGTGGGCGCTACGGCGCCAGCCAGCGGGTGGCCGAGGGGCAAGGGAGGAAAGAGGGGCGTGGCGGTGGTCATTACTGAGTTACTTACGTCTGCGTGGGCGGGAACGGCGTAGTTGCCTTGGATGGTATAGGCCTGTCCACCGGCAAGGATCACAGGGCCACCCACTTGGGGTTTGGGGCGGTAGGGGATGGTTGCTCCTTTGGGAGGGGACTGCAACAATAAAACAACAGGTAAGTCCAGCGTAAATAACGTAAAATATACAAAAGAGAAAAGTTTTAGTGATAATCGAACTACTTCCGAAATTGGACCATGCCATGGTGAGATATATATAGAAATGAAATAAGAGTAAGAGAAGAAAGAAGTAAAAAGAAGAATGAAAAAAAAAAGCGGAGGAATAAAGGTGAAAAGAGTAAGAGAAGGAAAGAGATAGAAAAAGAGGGGGAACAAGAGAAAAACGGAAAAAGAAAGAAAACAAAAGAGAAAGGTAGGATCGCGACGTTTCGCCTCCGTCGTACAAGGCTTCTTCAGGAGAAATAGGGCAATCGGACGGCAGCTCGACGTGTAAACCACGCGAAACCACTTTGGCAGAAGGTTACGGTGACTCAGCGTGTTAACCGCGCTAAATGTGAAAACCTTCTGACGTGTATCGGTGAGTACCGGGTTTCCCCTATTTCTCCTGATGAAGCCTCCTACGATGGAGGCGAAACGTCGAGATCTCACCTTTCTCTTTTCTTCTCTTTGTTCTTTTTCTTTCTTTCTTCCCCTCCCTTTTTTTCTGTCTCTTTCCTTCCCTTACTCTTTTCACCTTTTCTCTTTTTCACGCCCCCTTTCTTTCATTTTTATTCCTTTTATCTCTTTTTCCTTTTATTTCTTTCTCCTCTTACTCTTATTTCATATCTATATATATCTCATCATGACACAGTCGAATTCCGGAAGTAGTTCGTTTATTACTAACTCTGGCCGTGGAAGCCTACGTATTCATTTTAAAATAAGTTTTATTCCAAGTTTCTCATTACATTCTCTTTGAATTTTAGTCAAATTTTATTCATATATACAGATAAAATCACGAAAGTTTGTAGTTACATCATCGTTTCATCGATAAAGTGAAGACAAGGGCTATATATAAAAGTCAGAAGCATACGTATACACAAGCGAGGTAGAACTATATAACATAAGTCGTAGCTACTTAAGCCTATGTCATAACCAACTATGACGTAACTATAAAGTTTCGTGGTTTTCAGTGTATGTGCAGATAGCAGTGTAAGTTCTGAACTTGATTCAAGTCATTAATTTGTATTTTCTAAGGTAATATTTATAAAAGGTAAAATTTCTGGGATCTTAAATTCAATACTAATATCATCAATGTTAAACAATTTTATAAGATGGTCACATTTTTTAAAGTTTTTATTCTGAAATCATGACTAGAATTTGGAGAATTTATTTTAGAAAATGGTCATCAAAAGAACATGTGACTTTGTACATATGCTTTAATCATTTGAATTGCGTTCGAATTTGCAAGGCTAGGATTTTTCTTTATTTTAGGATCGTTCTGTTATAAAGGCATATGTTTTTGAACCTAATCTATTTGTGATAGAAAATTTTACCAGTATTAGAATTATTGAGTTCGCATATTGTACTCGTTATTTTTATTCCTGTTTGTCCTATATTGATGCGACATATGTATGAACATGGTAATTGTGGAAAACAGGTTCTTGAAAATGTTTACTATTGTATAGTTCACATCTAAAATACCTAGAAAACACTACCTAACATGATAATGCTGCTAAATACTCATGGTATTAGTAAATTGATTCAAGAGAAAGACAATGTCAGGAGACAGAAAACACGCAGACATGTTTCTGCCTACCCGGCGTAATCAGCGTGGTTTCGAGCGACGTTTTTTGCTCAACAAATTACAATTCCCTCTCTGTTACTATCACCATGTCTAAACTTACAGCTCAAGTTTTTGGCGCAAGCTACTGCCAAAAGGATAAAACACTTGTCTGCCTGTTCACACACAGCGAAAACAGGCGGCTGCGCGCCCTCTCTGGTTTGGCAATCCATATGTTGTTCGGGAGAAGAGTTGGGAAACTATACCCAGTGTTTTCGCTGTGTTTGAACAGGCAGACCAGTGTTTTATCGTTTTGGTACTAGTTCGCGCTAAGCTCACTTGAGCTGTAAGTTTAGATATGGTGATAGTAGCAGAGAGGGAATTGCAATGTGTTGAGCACAAAACAAATCGCTGGGAACCACGCTGATGACGCCGGATAGGCAGAAACATGTCTAGCATTTTTTTGTCCCCTCACATTGTCATTCTCGTGAATAATTTCACCAACTACTACTAAAAATAAATGTAGAAATATTCAAAATTAAATTAGAGGGGGTCCCAACGTTGCTTTGCCTTCAACAGCAACAAATTCTAAACAAATACGAGCCAAGTAAGCATTCAGAGAAAATGTAAAGAAAATTTGGAAGAATGTTTAATATACACTCTACATTAAACATAGGATATCATTTCATCAAGCTTAACTTTAGATGATATTATTAATTCCTTTAGGAACTTATATTGTACAGGGTGAGCAAATTTTGACGTTTTTTAGGGATTCTCAATAACTACAAAAATAATGGAAACGGCGATGAAATGTTTTTCCCACCAGAAAAATATCTAAATTCACTTAGACTGTACAATGTTTGGTTTGGTCGTAATCAGACGTATATTTAAATGTATGATATAAACGTCAACTTTAGGAAAACCACCACATTACCATTCGTGAGATTAATGAGAGCTTGGAAGCTTTCACTGAGGCATCGCATAAAAAACTTACTCACCTCGAGCATAACATTGCAAATATGATAGATGCACTGCGTTATCGCCTCTCCGGTACCGGAAATGGTCACCGCTCTTTCCGTGGAATTGGGTAGCATTTCTGAGGCAACCTGAATGGACGCACCGGTCACTTCCCTGATCTCCTTGATCTTCGAACCGCCCTTGCCGATAAGTGAACCACACTGACTGGCCGGGACGATGAGTCTTAGGGTGATCGGAGGTCGGGGAACGCCGCTGCTTCCGCTGTTGATATCCTGGAACTGGGAACACCACTGAGGGGCCCACCGTAACACAATACCAACATTAACGATTGCACAAATACACAAAAACACACGGCTACGTTCTAGGGGTGTTCTGATCTAGTAGCTTCTTTTTTTCTGATTTGGTATGATTTGAGAATTCGATGTTGGGCTAGTTTAATGTTAATGGTAAGTTACTTTTGGAAGATTTTAAATATTTTTTTCAATTGAATCGGCCGATACTTGTTGGAAATCTATATTGAACATGGGTGAAGAAGTGAAATGATTTTACAAATATTTCCAATATATTAAACTCAACGTAATATATGTTCAGTAAACATCTGATGAAACTACAGTGATAGCGAAACATGTTAAATATGTTGAAAATATTTGTAAAAATGTGCTTTATTTCTTTCCCCATCTTTGAAAATTTTACGGAGAAGAAAAGGATTGAATTTATTTATTTTCGATCCCAAAATAATTTGTGCTTAACTATTTCACTTTCTGAGAAAGTAGAATCTTAGCTGTTTTAAAACAAGTGTTTCTTGTTTTTGGAATTAAATTGAATTAAAAATAATTACAGTTTGATTAACGCGTTATATACAAGGTGTCATAGAAATGGTAAAAGAAAAGAAGCAAAGTATTCACGGAGTACTTTTAAGAACACATGCCAAAAATAAAAGTTCTCTTTTCATTAATTTAGGGGTTTTGTTTGCAACTTCGTTTCCATAAGTTTTGACTATTATTTAACAAAAATGACAACAGAATTATTCGTTACCATATACAGTGTCCCAAAAGTCCTTTTCAAAATAAAAAGAATATAGAGTACTATTAAAATCTGAAGAAACTTCGGTACAAACCAATTTGCGCACAAAAAAAAGATAGCACTATGAGATCGAGTGAAACAAATATACACTTCTAGTGTAAAGGTCTACCTAGAAACAATGACTGTCGGTCAGCTGTTCGTTAGTAGAAGGTGCTATTTTATTTCTATAAACAGTTGCTTAATCTTTATAGAGATAAGGGGCTTAGGATCGGATACAATCTACATTATAAAACAAAGTAACCTTTGCAAACAAGGCCCCTTTCCAATTTTTTTGGATTTTTGTTATTACAAGTTAAATGTATAATAGTTTTCAAGATGATACTCATAAAATCATTGCACATTGCAATTATAGAATATATGTGAACCTAAATTATAAAATAAAACTATTATGCAAAGTACCATTTTTAGTGAGGTTATGTATATATATGTGACATTAAACATATACACTAGGGTGACAGAATAAAATAGACACCAGGTAAAGCGGTATAAATATGTAAACAGCTAAATTCTAAGAACGAATTAAGAACTTTCTCTTGTCATTAGGGCAGGGGTAGATGTATCGGAAGGGATTCGTCATAGTTTAGTATCGTTACAACTATTCCTCGCTTACAAGGTTTGAGTGATATTAGCGACTTCACCCGGGGTCGCATCGTTGGCCAGAGTGAACGCGGCGCTTCGCAACGTGAAATAAGTAAATTTTTAAATATTCCGTTGTCCACAGTTAACCGTGTGATTACACAATTTAAACGAAAGGAAAAAACAACAGTGGAGCCGAGACCAGGTCGTGCCAGACCTTCTGAAAGAAGTAAAAGGTGCTTGTGCGCGAAGTGTTAAGAGAACCATGAAAAAGTACAGCTGAGCTTGCGCCAACTTCACAGAAAAGTCAACGTACCGTTCTGCGATACCTCCACAGTGTGGGGATGTATAAAAGGGTGGCAAAGAAAAAACCTCTCCTTACGGCGTTCCAAAAACGGCGCCGAATGGCTTGGGCAATCGAAATGCGAACGAAGCCCGAAGAGTTTTGGCGGTCTGTCATTTTTTCAGACGAAAGCAGATACTGCCAATTCAGTGATAGTGGTCGTACGTGGGTATGGAGACGTTCGTCACAGCAACTGGACGACAAATTTTTGCATCAGACGGTGAAATACGGCGGTGTGAACATCATGGTGTGGGGCGCGATATGGTATGGTGGAAGATCGCAATTAGTAATCTGCGGCGGAAATATAAATGCGGCAAAATATATCCAAATATTAACAGAAGTACTACTACCGATATTCGACAGCGCCATTTTATCTAAAGAAGACGCCACTTTTATGGAGGATAGAGCACCCTGCCACAAAGCAAGAACAACCACATGGAAAGAGGAACAGGGGATTCGGATTTTACCATGGCCAGTCCAATCACCAGACATGAATCCGATAGAGAATGTTTGGCACATAATCCAGACAAATATGGCGAAATGACCCCGAAAACCCAGCAATAAGGAAGAACTCGTGGCAGCTGTTATAGAAGAGTGGTTAAATATTCCAGAAGTCACCATTAATCATTTATTAGATAGATTCTATGCCACGACGACGCGCAGCACTTCACGCAAGTAAAGGTGGATCGACAAAATATTAGTCCAATTTAAAAATTTTAAAATATTTTGTATATATAACGAGAATAGAATCTTTTTTTTAATTAGTAGGTGTCTATTTTATTCTGTCACCCTAGTGTATTTCTGTATTCAATATTTTTAGAACGATTTTTACATTCTCATGTCACGTGGTTCGCATAGATTAGTTTCCTTCAATGTCAATCGTACTCTAATAAAATAATGACTCCGTTTAATGAATAAATGTTTATCTTTTATTAAAATACATGCTCTCGGAATTTATTTTTTAAAAAAGTATGTCTTCTAAGTATGTTCCGTTGTTTTACGGGTACTCTTCTAAATGTGAGGTAAAATTTTCGAGAATTGTTCTGAACATATTTTCCGTGATAGCTGCCATTTCTCTTCAAGTACTCTGTTTTAATTGATCCACAAGTTATCCCCATAGGAAAAAAAATCATTAGTGGATATCAATTTTTCCAGGAAAAATTTGAGGAATAACTGGTAAGGATACATTACACGTTTGTAGATGTCTAGAGACCGGATTATATGCAAAGTGCATATATTTTATTTTATTTATTTTTTATTTATTATAGATGTATTACACTGATTAAAGTTAATTAACTTAATAAATAAATAAAATAAAATATATGCACTTTGGATATAATCCGGTCTCTAGAGGCGTTTTTCCATCTTGTTAGAACCAACTGTTCCGATTAAAATCTTGCAAAACTGTGGACATGTTGTTTTTAACTTATTTTTTACCTGATAAATGTGGACAATATTCTACCTTCTAATTCAAAGATAGCGAATTACTGAAAAGTGACTTCTATAGAATTGTATTTATCATATGTCTAAACAGATTTATGCAAATGTTTCAAAATCAGGCTGATGCCATATACACACTTTTGCAAGCGATATCCTTATATAATTACATCGATTTTTTTTACATGGCTGTCATTTCTTAACGTATGCATAAACCAGCTTAATAAAAGGCGTTCAAATAAAATTTACCTCCAGTAATCCATGCCAATAAAAACTTTTGCCGTAACTTGTGCTATTTTCAGTTGCATTAGTTGTCAAGTTGACAGAGTATTTGTCATTTCATTCAAATAACTCCAAATCAAACAAAATTCGTACTAACTACATAATTATAATTTCAAAGGCTACTTTGAGGTAAAATTTATTTGAACGTCTGTTATAAATCATTGAATAATATTGCATGGAATTAGAAGGCAGGTTATAAGAAAGACACCCCGTATATAACCGCCTCCGCTTCAACGCAGAACACCCAAAGAACTAACATGTCCGTGTTCTTTTAAAAGCACAAGCTTGCACAAACAATAAGTCTTCTACATCTTGGAAAAAGCTCTCGAATTGTGTTTGGCTATTACTCTTAGTTCCTACTTCTAAAAAGCTGCTGCGCGTGAGGAAAGAGGCTCTTTTAAGTTAATAGAGTGATGTGTACGAAAAATATGAAGGATAAACTTTAGTGGTTACAATGTTTTAACTAAATGAGATTTGTAGTAGTTAACTAAAAAGTCAAATATAAGTTTAAAATCTATTCAAAACTATATGCGGGCAACAACCGGCCCGCTGTAAGATTTGATCCGGCCCGCGAGACATTTCGAAAAACCCAATTAAAAAAAATATTACCTATTTTTTTCATTTCATTTTCTTATTTTAATAAATTGCATTATAATAACATTGACGTATTATTTCATGTCCGACATCGATCTAAAAATTATGAACACTACTTTAAAATGCACTACTTTTAAACGCAGCCCGCGAACGTATTTGCACACTAAAGTTTGGCCCACAACATGTCAAAGGTTGCCCATACTTGCCGTAGATGATCGTTTTTAAATTCCTTTAATATTATTGTGTCTGCTGAGGTATTACGATATATCTACAGACATTGTGACGTGTAATCCGTTCGCACCTTAGAATTCAGTATAGCTCTAATGAATGTTATCCTCTCTTTCTATTGAGGGTGTTTATGTATGTACACCACTTTTCAACCTGGGCAAAGTTGCACCATTTTGTACTAGTGGCTTTTACATTACCAACAAATACATTGGTATTTAAATTTTACTTATTGATATCAGCTGTTCTGCTTTAAAAACCTTACGTCTGTCCTTATTATGAATAACTTTTTGTCTAATTCTTATTTGTTAATATATATAGAAGGCCATTATTTATATTATATAATTGCAGCACTATTTTCAATTAAATCCGTTTGCTGATCTTATTCTAGTCAATTGTAGGATCAATTCTAAAAGAAAAAGATGTCACATTCGTAAATTATATTTTAGTAAAAGTCGTTTCGTATAATTTGGAAAATATAGAACTTGTAAACTTCATATTAAATACGTCATATAAAATGATGCTATAATAGACATATATTAGATGAGAAATATTGGTTATGTTCCATTTGTCATTTCTTCATATAGCATAACTGTAGAGCCTAAAACCTACAGAAGACTCCAAGAATATAATTTTGACACAATGTGGCAAGCGAAACGCATTTGCCATAAGCGCCATACTAAATTTTAAGGTGCCAACGGACTATACGTACTAAAAGCGATTTGAACTCATATTCAGTCTCACGGTGTAGTGATAACACTATGCGTCGATAACGTAGGTTTTAGGTTCAAATCCTACCGTGACTGATATTTTTATCAGAAATTTAACAATGTTGGTTAATTGCAAAGAAATCGTGACTTTATCATTATTACTGTCAACGGTGGTTTAATATTAATTTAGTTGGTACCTTTGCCTTTAATAGTATTGTATCTACTGAGAGATTACGATATATCTACAGACAATGTGACATTTCGATATTAAAAGCGATTTGAACTCATACTCTGACCCATGATGTAGTGGTAGCGCAATGTGCCGGTAACGTAGAAGTCGTAGGTTCAAATCCTACCGCGACTGATATTTTTTCAGGAATTTAAAAACGTTTGTTAATTGTAAGAAAATCGTAATTTTATCATTACTAATACCAACGGTGGTTTAATATTAATTTAAATGAAAACATCTATTTGTCCTATTTTTAATATATTCTCTTTAGCTGCGTGATTTTCGAATGTATATTATCAGTTTTTTTTTTATGCCAAAATAGTCCTAAAAAGACTGTTACAAATCCATTACTGTCTCTAAATTTAGTTTTGTTGAGCCTTTTGTTTTACAATTATCAAATGTTCGTACTTGTTTCTACATCTGAAATTTTCACGTTATCATACAATGATTTTAATTAATAAACAAATAGTTGATTTTCACAAGGTAATTATATGTGTCTACAACCATTTCTTTAGGAATAATATCCGTCTTTCCCTCTGTTTTGACTGTAATATCCTATCATTACGTTTATAGAGACAACATACCAATTCCAGCCAACGCGTTTTGAAATAAACTAGACACGGTGAATCTTAAACAACGCGAATAAATGACTACGATGATTCCACATATTAAGTGCTCCGTTAAGCTAGACGAGATCTGTTTGTGATTTGCCAAAAATAAGTTTACTATCTGTTTATGAATCGGTTATACGAACGGTGGTCAGATTTAGGACCCATGAAGTGAAGATGTGATGATATTTTTTGAAAGCGTTACTTGTATTTGCGAATACAGCTTACTGCTGAATACAAAATCGTTTTGTTGGTGGATTAAACAATTCGAGCGAGTTAAAAATGCTTTTTTATATACCGCTACAAGAAAAATAGTACGTTTAATTTTGAATCTCATATTTGGTTAGGATAATTTTGGAAAGAATAAATTTATATTCATAAAGTTCATAAATATGGTCAAATGAAAATGATCAGGGCCTAGTTGTACAAAATTTACAACTCTGATATCTCTGCAGCCAAAGAAAAGCTAAACAGTTAAAGAGTCTCGAACATATAAATCGTATCATCGTATCAGTTCAATAAGATACGATTTTTAAAGATGAAATGCGGTTAAGCAAGATGGTTTTTAAGCATTTTAAGAGATCAACAAATCATTTCAACAACTACTACCAATAGAGTGCATATAAGGGTTGGGTTTTCCAATCAAAAACGATATGATTTTAAGATGTCAGCAAAACGATCTTCAAATAGGTACAGGCGTGATTCGCAGCAATTTTTGTCGTATTTACATTTAGCTTTGTATATGTAAAAGTACGTCAGGTTTTTCTAATAGATGGCGTAAGTGTTCTTATATGTATTGTATGAATCTGGTAATACATGCTTTTAAAGTCTCTTTATAATCTTCAAAACGTAGTATGACATTCGATTACAGTGTAAACAACAGTTTCTTATTCGATTTAAAATGGATAGCTTTGTGCCAAATAATTGTCATTTCCGGGAAGTTTTGTTATATTTTTATAATTTAAAGAAATGTGCCGCTGAAAGTCAATGTTTACTTATGGTAGCTTACGGTGGAGGTGCTTTTTTTAATAGTGTGTGTAGAAGGCGGTTCAGGCAATTTATTAGATATTGAAGGCACAGAACGTGAAAGTATACCGAGAAAATTTGAAGAAAAAAATTTGCAGGCATTACTGGATGAAAACAACACATAAACGCAACAATGCGTTGTCAGAATGGAAGTAGTTAAAAAAATTGGAAATTGGATACCACATGAATTAGCAGAAAGATAGATGGAATGTCGAAAAATCACTCATGAAATGCTTCTCCAAAGACAACTTCTTCGCTTTTAGTTTTCTAATTTGAGTTCGTTTCCTTTGTTTAACACTCGTTTTGTTGGTTTCCACTCTTTTCTTCGGCGCTGCATATATTGTTTTAATTCAAGTCGGCATAATCGACCCCGCATCGTGAAGTGTGTATCCTTGAGCTATTCCTTTTGTATTTTTCCCCAATTCTTCTTGTTTTTCTATTTTGTAGTTAATGTTGGCCGATTAGATTTTTTACATGGCTAAATGACTAATTTGTCAAGACCAAGGGTTCTAAAAAATCCTAAACGTAAATAATCTTGGGTACAATCTGACGAGACTGGTTAATAACAGCCAAAGCGAAATACTCATTCGGACAAGGTCATGCTCTGTAATTGGTGCGATATGAAAGGCGTTCTATATTACGAGCTACTGAAACCCCGAAAGCTGTTACTGGCAAAGTCTACCGACGACAACGAATACGGTTGAAGCGAGTTGTCCAAGAAAATTAACCAGAATAGGAGAATTGACGCAATAAACCGATTTTGCAGTATGACAACATACAACCCGTACTGCAAGCGTCGTTAAAAACTATTTAGAAAGGCATGACTGGGAGGTTTTATACCATCCGTCATATTCGCCAGACACTGTTCCTTCGGGTTACTATACATCTCGGTCGAAGCAGTCAGCCGAGACGTACGATTTATATCTTATGAATGTATGAAAAATTAGCTTGATGAATGAATCGTTTCAAAAGACGACGACTTCTTCAGACATGAAATCCGTTAATTGCTGAAAGATGGGCGAATGTTGTGGCTTCCGATGGAGTATACCAGGTGCATGCATGTTTTTTTTCCGTTTCTTTTTTATTTTGCTAAAAAGAAACACGTCATTTTGACGGGAAATTATTTTCTTTTAATTTAAAATATTGGCCATCGGCTTCTACAAATTTCACCCAACTTTCAGGTAATTTATGGATACCATGATATAAAAAAAAACTGCTTGCCATTTATCGAGCCATTTTCCAACTTCTTCGAAATTGTCGAAGTGCTGCGAGCGCATGGCCCATTGATGCGAAGAGGTGATAGTCAGATGGCGTTAGGTCTAGAGACTACGGCGGAAGGATGTTCAATCCAAGTGATTTCAAGACATCCTTCACTGGTTTTGCTGTGTGAGATGACGCATTGTTATGTCACAAAATCACTTTGCCATGTCTTCTGGCCCTTTCCGGTAGTCTTTCGATTAATGCGTGGTTTATATTACTCATTTGTTGACGATAGCGTAGTGCATTAATGGTTCGATGGGCTTCAAGAGTTCATAATACACAAATCGCTCTGGTACCACCAGACACAGAGCATGGTCTTCCTGTCGAAGCGATTTGGCCTTGATGTTGAAGGATCGGTTTCGCTAGGTGAAAGCCACAATTTCTTCCGCATCGAGTTTTCAAAATAAATCCATTTTTCGTCACCCGTTATAATTCGATACAAAAATGATTTCCTGCCGTGGCGTTGAAGCAGCACTTCACAGATGACTTTACGATTCTCTATTTGACGTTCATCTAAATCGTGTGGGACCCATTTATCGAGTTTATTGAACTTCCCCATTGCTCGTACACGTCTGCTGATTGTTCCTTGTGACACATGTAATGCTCTTGCTAATTGTCCTTGAGTTTGAGTTGGGCAATCATCCAATAACTCCTGCAATTGCTCGTCTTCATATTTTTGTGGTGTTAAATTAATACGCTGCATACTTTTCACCGGCACCATCTCTTAGTTAAACCGGAAAAAATTTACGCATACACCTGGTACTTTGAATAATTTACCACTTTTATATACTTGCCAAATAAACCGGTAATTTAAATCTATAAACGGAGCATACTTTTGCATATACCCTGTACTACATACTCTAATTAAATCATATCATATTCGTAGGAAAACCCTTGCTATTAACGCAACATATTTTTCGACAATACACAAGAGGCATATAATTATTATAGTGCACCACTCTTACTGGCAACGATTAATAAGGTGAAAAGAGATCTATTACCAACAAGGAAGGCAAAGAGAAAATCTTACCTCTTCGAATTTTTTGCAGATCAATGTAAAGGCTTTGAATATGGCACTGGTCGATCCTGTTACTGTTACTATACGTTCCGGGCATGAACCGTCTGATATATTTATTTTTGCTCCTGACTGTAAGATGTAAAAACAAAATTGATAAGATTCTTTTGAATAAAATGTTTAATACGATAGAGCACTCACCTCCTCCCTAAATCTCTTGACGATCTCTCCTTTTTTGCCAATAATACTGCCAACTTCCTGAAATTAAAACGGAGAAAGTTTATCAGCTATGTATAAAAATAGAAGCAGCTGGAAGGTAATATAAAAAAAATAATTCTCAGCTCAATAAGAGCTTTTCGCCTCCGCGAGGAAGGCATTTTTAATAAAACTTCTCTGCAGAACAGCATATAACTTTTAATAACGGGCATTACCTTCTTCTTTTGGGTACAAGAGATAATTCAAATTCTTTTGTAGAATCGGAAATATATAATGAACCTTCAACGTCAATGAAATTAGGCAATTTGGAGATGAGTAATTCATAAAATATATCACGAAAATGTTTAGCATGTGTTCTACGTGTCTTTGAAATAAAACTACGAAAAATGAAAAGGTGTAGTTATATAAATAATTATTAACTTCTAAACATTTATTACAACGATTAAATAATAATTCGATAGCTTTGTAAAAACAATCTGAAATTTTTCCGTTAAGGTGTTCTATAACAGCTGCTTGCAACTCACTGTCGTCCTTAAAACGACGTCCCCTAAGTTCTTTTTTAAATTAGAAAACAAATAAAAATCACAAGGAGCGATATCCGGACTATACGGTGGATGTTCCAATTCTAGAAGGCCTCCGGGAGCATTGTCGTGCAATAATCGCACACCTTTTCTCAATTTTCCGCGACGTTTCACACGAATACTTAATTTATGCAATAAAGACGCATAATATGTGCCGTCCACAGTTGTATTGCGCTCTTTAGAGTCAATTAGCAAAATGCCCTCATATTCCCAGAATATTATGGCCATCATCTTTTTTGTTTACTGAACGACTTTCGCGTTTCTGGGACGAGATTCATCAGGTTGCTGCCATTCCATAGACTTCTTTTTCGATAAAGGATCGTAAAGCAAAACCATGGTTTCATCCCCTGTGACAATGGACTCCAAAATCGGTTTTGGGTCGTCTTCACACATGTTTAAAAACAACCGCGCACATTCGACTCGACATTCACGTTGGAGAGCAGAAAGTCGCGGTACCCATTTTGCACTAATTTTAGGCATGCCCAAATGATCATGGAGAATTCGGCGAATACTTGTTTCGCATGTATTATTACTGCTAATTACATCACTTTCAAACGGCGATTTTCTAGCACTAAATCTTCAATAATTGAAATTTGTTGTGGCGTTATCATTTCAATTGGTCCACCCGACCGTTCAGCATCTTCCAGGGATTCTTAGCCCAAACGGAAACATTTTTTTCACTTTTTACAGTGGAATACGAAGGAGATGAATCACCGTAAACGTCGTCTAAACGTTGTTTTATGTGATTAGGCGTATGCTCTTCTTTTGTTAAAAATTTGATGACCGCGCGGTACTCAATTTTCATTACCTCTGGCATTTTCATGCGCTAGTCACGTTGGTTGACTGGCTACTAAAAACTATTACTCTTCATATTTATAGCGTAGACCTCGCGTATGTGCACGCATGCCGTGACGAAAATTGAACAAGCTTGAACCTGTACAAGCCTGTCAGGTCGAGAATTTATGGCGCCTACCTCATACACGCAGACCGCATAGATTGCAATAATGTAGCTGTCGATGTTATAAAAACTACAACACTGTCTACCTTTCAAACGGCATGCTTAAGAATTCAATAACATGCTTACGTACGAATATTTTCGGCTGTGAATAATAAAGACATTTTTATTTTAAATGTACGCAATGAATTATTCAAAACTAAGCTCGTAAATCGTTTTATTGCGATAAAGATAGAATGAAGATGTAAAATAAAGATGTATTTTTTACAGTTCGTGTGTTCATATCCTTCTTTCTCTTATTGAAAACTTTTTGGTTTTGAAAAGGAACGTTGTGTAAACAGGTGAAATGCTCAAAGGAAGTGTGCTCACCTTCAGCATGAAGGCATACCTCCAAACGGTATGAAAACTGTCACGAGCACGCTGAAAGAGCGTCAAATGTCTAATGCGTTAACAATTCGTTTCCGTAGGTCTTCTAGGCTTTCAATCTCTCCACCACTATAGCAACAATTCCTTTACAAGATGAATAAACTGCTACTGCCGATTAGTATACAATCATTTGTTTATCGCAAGCCATCAATGAGCTTCGAGAACTAACCCCGAACGACGGCTCATTTTTCACTAAAACAATGCATAACATAGCACGCGAAACTATGGATTTTTTAACGCAAGAAAACATCGAATTGTTAGATCATCCTCCGCACAGTCCGGATCTAAGTCCCAACGATTTCTTTACTTTTCTGAAAATGAAGAACGGACTGCGTGGTCAAAAGTTCTAGTAGTCAGAAGGAGTAGTCGATGCCTTCAAAAACGCAATTTTGATCGTACCAACAAACGAGTGGAATAACTGCTTCCAGAGCTAGTTCAAGCGCATGCAAAAATACATTAATATTAGTGAGAATACTTAGAAAAACAATAAGTCTTTAAAAGCTATTTACTGTTTTATTCCAACTCTATGTGCAAAACTTAAGGGACAACCCTCTTGACTTCTAATATACCTTAAAGCGAACATCGCGAGAGGATATAATATTTAAAAGTTTACTATTTTCATTACCAGCAGAAATTTGCAATTTTGAGTGTCGTTCAAAATAGAGACGCATCATGATCTCAATAAATGAAACTGGTAGGTTTGTAGCTGCTCCCTTCCTTCTCATGGGACAGCAGCGCAATCGATTTGCACTTCATCAACGGGGACTGGTCTCGGAGAACATTTAAGCCTAGAGAAATCAACGTATGCACAGCGCCCAGCATTCGTAGAACCACACAAAAGATGGACCAGGATTCAAGTATCTGCATGTAAAATTTCTTCGTTTCGATGAAGCCAAAATTAAAGAGAGTGTACTTGCGGGGTATCAGATTAAATAGCCCTCTAGGGGTCCCAAAATTTGAGAAACTCCTTTGAGGTAAAGAAGAAGAGGTTTAGGATGCTTCTATCTAGTGGGAGCAAATTTCCTGGGGAATGATAAAGCAGAAAGCTACAAGGAACTAGTTGAGGATATGTTGGCTTTGTTTCGTGTCCTTAAGGTGTGTTCTATTGACCAATTAACAAATGATAACCCTTATAGGATTGCCTAAGAGATGTTTTCCGATACGAAAAACACGTTCGCGTTTTGTTAGCGGAAAATTTTACTTGTGCTTTTTAGGGCTGAGTATACAGGTAGTACCTGTTGGTGTCAAGGTCGTTGAATTTCTTATGTCTTGTTTATATTAAAATATGGTCAACATCCACGGAAGAGGAACTACTGTACCTCGCTACGTCTTTGATGTATTTTAATTCTTTTTCGCGCCTACTCTTATTTAAGAACATAGTAGGCATTATTGTTTAAAGTCTTTAAAAGCTATCTACTGTTTTATTCCAGTGCCATATGTAAAACTTAAGACAACCCTAGTATTAATGTTTAAAATCGAAAAAATCTTTATCAACCCCGTTCATAACAGTCATTAGTAGTACAGAAGAACTTGAGTACGAAACTGCCACAATTTCCTAGTGGTTCTTGATCAATAGCCAATGATTGCAAATACATGGGTTCCCTCGCTCGTCTTTTCCAAAATATAAAATTATAATTTATAAGGAAATATTCATGCTCCAAAAGCGATACAATAAAAAACCTACATCAAAAATTCATAACTCAAAAGAGCCACTCAATTCTTCCCTTTCACCCTTACCATCTTTCCGATGAAAGATCGCACCATCAAATCTCCGAGACGACGACAGACCGAAATGGCAACAAATCTCGCTTCTTCATTCTCTGGTGCATAATTCAATCTCTTGTAGAATTACATATTTAGCGAGCTTTTAAGGAATTAGGTGCCGAGGAAGGAGGCGACGTCCTCTGGACATCGCTAAAGCAAGGACGAATATTGAACAAAAAACTACGCGTCCTCTTCATCCATTTTTAATTACTAAAATGCAGCGGGTCCGACAAAATTGATCGAGCTTTTCGCGAAGTTAAACTTTCCAAGAGAAAAAGAATCGCGTTGCGTAGATAGAGGATGGAGCATAAGGCTAAAAGAGGAGGAAAGAAAAAGTTAACTACGTTAAATTTTCAATGCATAATTTACTAAAGGTGGAAAACGTTTCAGTTTCTTTTCTCTTTGTTTTCCGAGGATGGCGGAGTATATCGTGGCCGAGTTAAGGAAGAAGTCCTCGGCGGGCGAAAAAAAGTGCAAAGGAAGAATACGAAAAGGTGTAGGCTAATGGGATTTTGCGCTTATCCGTTGCTTAATTCCATCATCCACTTTACGAACGTTACAAGTACTTCAGAAAAGTGAAAATTTAGTTTAATGCTGTTTTCGAGATTGATATCGCGCTTATTTTTTTAGAATGGGTAGTATCTTATACCTAACCCTCAAATAAACATTTCTTTGATCGAAAAACGATAAAATATAACAATACTAGAGATCATGAATAGTTCTTTGTCCCAACGTGTTTCAATTTGAGGTTACTCTTTTAATTCGTAATATAACACATAAATTATCCAACAATATTTTTATTTCAAATGTTTTAGACGTATACAAGTTGTGGTTTAGTTGTAACGAATGTCGGGTAGGTACCTTTGAAAATACGAACCGCAGTTGTTCGCGAAACGTCAGGGACAAAAACCTAGTGATACGGCGGAACCCGACCACCGTTACAAGTCAAGCGGCCGTGAAAATCTGAGACACTATTTAAGGTGTGGTTTGTACAGTCATAATCTGACCAAAGTCAACGATTATAATACGCATTAGCATCTCCTGTTATTCTTTCTCGCTGCAGTATTCCCCTACTATCATGTTGATGTTACATACATGAAACACGAAATTTACAGTTTGAAGGAGTTGTTTTTATGGTTAGTTCAACGTATTTTACCCGAATGGCGCCATATGTAACTGATTCGTGTAAAACCATACGTGATCGACGTATTTTGATAAATAGAAGCCCATCATTGGTTGATTGTAATCATCTTGCATTGTTTGCCGCGCATTTGTTTGACAACGCTTTGCACTTGTTTTTCCGTGAATTCTCCATTTTTGTATTACAAAATAGTTATTGCAGTATTTTTCTGTGTATAGGTGACTGTGTTTGTATAAAACTCTTTATTAGACTTTAAATAATATTAAACTTAAATTTGTTTTATAATTCGTATCTTGATTGTTGTCAAAATAAGCACCTTAAGAGCAGAAAATACAAGCAGAGAATTGTATTTGTGACCTTTTATGTTCTTGAAATTATACTTATAGAACTTCTATACATTTTTATTAGGTTAATAAAACGATTGTATTGACTAAGCTTTTTTAGTTGCAAATATAATGTGTAATATAGTAGTATCTGCTTTTCCATTTCTTCCCTATATTGAAATGTTAAATTAAATACTACAAGTTTTTCCAAATTAATTCAATATTCTGATTGCCAGATTAACAATATTCTGAAGTTTAAGTATTATTGGATACCACCTGCTGTGCTCGTGCTACTGTAAAAGCTTGCATTCCGCACTATATCTTGAAACAGACTGTATACGGTACTATAAAAAGGGTAAACATATTTTTTTCAATCAAACAAAAGAATCTTTTTGTCATTCTGTTTAAAAGACACAGTTGTGAAAAACCCAATAAACTTAAACGAAATAAAATAAAACTTTTTGGACAACAGTGTACATTTCCTAATACTTTCAGAGGTCGCTGTACTTTCGTGAGGCATCAAACATCTAGACGATGGAATGTGAAACCGAACGACAGGCGAGACTTCGAACTTCGAGTCCATCGATTTATAGTCTCACTTTTAATTAGTTTGTACGAACTAGCTGGCCAGCTAGTAAATAAGTAAGAGCACGAATTATTTCCTCTTTGTTTTGATCGGCTAAAAATAGCCGGGCAAAACGAGTCGTACGACGCGCTTTTGCACTGAGGCTCGTCGTTCTATGTACTTCGATCCAATCTTCTGCCGGAATGGATTGCGTAAAATGTAGCGTCGTTCCCGTAGTGTTCTTTTCCCCTTGTGCTTTAGTCTTTTTGGTTATTCCGCACGATCACCACCACTTTCGACGTGCGACGTTGTTAAGGTTCGAAGACGTCAGTTCTTTCTCTATTCCGTATTTTTAAGCTAAGCAATGCTTTGTGGGATTAGTAGCATAACTTTTCCGATGTTTTATTGATTTATTTTGCGACATATAACATGAATTATTGTTACCTGACATCGAAGCATATAATTGGAGCGTTTGAAGTATTATGTTATAATTAATTATTAAAATGTTCCAAAATCAAAAGAAGAAGAAAAAGAATACATAATATTGGTAAAAATGAATTGATAAAAATGGATTATATCGTATTATATAGTATGAGTTTAAAAAGGCCTTGCATTCCAGGTAGTTTTGAATTGTAAAACATTGTTTATTGGTACTAGTGTCTACTACATACATACGTATACACTTGCTTATAAATGCCATAAATTAAGAGTTTAATATCAAACAATGGATGATCAAAAAAAATGCATACATTGGTTTATTTTCGGAATTGTCAATGTAATGATTGTTTGAATAGATTTAAGCACAGACATGCGTTTAGCAATCCACGAATGCCCAAGATGAAAGAGCTTTTGGAACGACCTAGATGACAGTAAAAAATAAAGTAAAGGGAAATATATACATTTAACCCTTTAGTGTTCAAATATAGAAAGCCATATTTTTTATCTACTATTTTTCTTATTTAAGTACTTCAGTACATAATGGGACTATAATTAAGGACGATACATACTGTGGTGAAAAATCTCACACCTTTTTATATTTTTTAAATGGGTTCTTTAATTCAAATTTTGTTCTTTTTGTTTTTACACTCAAACATAGTTTTATAATTAAACTAACCAACTATAAGGTTGTAAAAATAAATATATTAACAAATGAAATATATATATATACCGCTTTTTTAACAAAATAACTTTTTGTAAGAGAAAACCTAAGTCAATCCCTGTGTAGCTAGTTTTAAATATTCTAAATAAAATACGAAATAAAATGAGAGCAAAAACACAATTAATTTTGCGAATTGATGATGATTTAAAGTCTTTAATTTTGGTAATCGTACTCACTCACACGTAATTTCTCATATTCTAGGTGTTCTGGTCTTCGGCTTCCAAAAATGTGTCCGGAACTTCCAAGTTTTTATTATAATATCAGCTGATACACTTTATGACTAAATATATTCGAAGACTTTCATAAATTAAGTTTTGTCTGAGAAAATAATACATTATTCTCAGGAGAGACGATTTTGATATGTGTGACTTTGGCACGAATTTTGTTTATATCCACCGTTATCGGGGTTACACATTTGTTTGCCTATATGTTAGGCTACAGAGTAAACATACTCTTGATGGGAATGAAATTATTTAGAGGTAATGCTGCCAGACGTGCCATCCTTCCGTCGTACGAGAAATTTTGAAGATAGTGTGATATAATTTCAGGATGATACATATTAATTAATAAAATATGATAAAAATGTGTGAGTATAGTACATTAAACGTCTTTTAAAAATGAATTTGGAAGAAGTTATTTATACATACAAAAATATGTTTACGAAAAGCGGTATATATAATAAACGATAGTGGAGTTTACGTCTCCTTTGCAAATGTTGAAGGGACTCTTTTTTTTTAACATGAAAATTGTAAATTATATGTCAATGAAGAACACCCATATCTGTATCTAGATATCTGTAATATTTTGAAAGAAAACTGCACAGATTAAATATCTGAAATAAAATTCAATAAAGAGGGAGTACTAACGGTACTTTGCCTCCAACAATAACATCTACAATAATAAAAATAAGGGCACGAACAGTGACGAGAAAATATCCAAAATACGTAAACTAGTAAAATTTAGAAAAATCATTGATAATTAAAAGACAATATTTCATATCATTACAATACACACTACTGTTCATACGTTTGATTGCAGCCAATATGATGTGTTACTTGGAATTACTTTAAAAATATCTAGAGAAATTCATACTAGTCTTCTTATCATGGCGTCTGTAATCCAATGTTGATAGTATATATTTATAACAATAAGATTTATTTATAAAATTCTGTATTAAATTTTAAGATGGCAATAAAGCAATAATTCGTTAATAGCAGGAAATTAGGGGTAGATGCGTTGAGTTATGAAATAGAATTTAGGTGGGGGTATTGGATCATTCATCTATCTTATAATAAACTGTATATTCATTCAGTATATTACCGAGATACTGGAGACGTGTGTGATTACTAGTCTCGGCAGAGAGGGGTAAGTTTCAGTGCCGAGCTGAGAACAACGTGGAAGGGTGAAGCGCGCGGCACGGAGAATCGAGTACCCGTATCAAAGCGCACTTATTCAGTATTATTCGACTGGTCGTTACCAGTGCTTATCAATACAGACATACTTGGAAAATGCCGCAGTTAGGTATGTTTCGGAAACGGCGTATTTTAAATAAATTAGGAAACGTAATGGGAAGTAGGCCGGATTTAGAATACGAAGGCGAAAGAATTAAATATGTAAAGTGCGACAACTACATGATGTACACGCGTAGCAGTACCTAAAAAGTATGAAACGCTGTTCTGCAATTCGTGGCAAACGATACAGCGAATAATTAATATTTGATCTATGTGTTTGTTTTATTCTACGTAATGTACCGTTCACTTTACTAGACCAATGAGCATTCGTATCTTTCTGAAGCAAGAATTCATATTATACACTATGTCGGATATCGTTAAGAAACTTTATGCCATCTGTTCGTGACTATGTTGAAAGAAGAATTAAAGCAGAATTAAAAGATAAAAAAATTGTGGTTACATGTGGACGAAACAACCGATCGGCAAAAACATTCTGTGGTGAATGCGATGGCACGCACAATGGAAGAGTTTGAACCCTCACCCCCTATCTTACTTGCTTCCAAAAGAATTGCAAAAAGTACTAGCGATGAAATTTTAAAAGTGGTGTTGAGGGCATTGAACAAATTTCAAGTTTCAACAACCCAAGTTTTAATGTTTGTGAGTGACTGAACCGCTAACTTGCTATCCTTCAAATTAGGCCGATCTCTTAAAGTGGCAGTCTGTTACATGTACATGTGAAGTCCATGCTTTAAACCTTGTGGCGGAATTTATCCCTATATGTTATACATGAGTAAATGCTTTAATAGTTCATACGAAGGCAGTATTTCTAAAGTCCCCAAAACGTACAAAACGATTTTACTAACTGTGTCCCAAAGTGCCTGAACCACCACAGCCGATTACGCGTTGGGGAACATGGTTAAAGGCTGCGTTTTACTACTGCGAACATTTGGATGATGTAAAGAAGGCAGTTTTACAATGCGATCCGAGACACGCCAAAGCTATTAAGAAAAGCCAGAAAGTATTTCAAGATAGTCAGGTATAATTTTATTTAGAAAATATTCGTAAGAACTACTATGGACTAACGGAGGGAATTGAAAAATTACCAAATGATTCGATGTCGTTAGTGGACACTGTTCAAATTGTGGATGATGTTCACTCACAACTATGTACGGCGGAAGGCGAAAAAAATGAAAGTGTAATACGAAAATTTGAAAGTGTTATTGACAAGGATTCAGATTTTCTCATAGTAAGGCAAATTTATGAAGGTGCGTCGAAAGATCCATTAAGTTGTCACAAGGATTACTTTAAATTTGCAAATATAACATTACTCGATGTGTAATGGTCGTTTTCATCATCAACAAATATATATTCCGCACGCCGTACTCACTTGACTAAAACAAGTGTGGAAGCATATTTAATGATTCTAATATTTAATAGATGCCACCCAGTTTTTGATTTCGTGGAAACTTCTTAAAACGTAAGTGTTTCAGCACGTTATGTAATGTATTTTTATCATCGTTTCATGTGTACACATTCTTGCGTCCGCATCGCCTATGCTCACTCATGAAGGCCACGATCGTAAATGTACTTACTACGTTACTAAAGACTCGCCTTGATACGACCGCTCGGTTCCTCCACGTTGTACTCCACATTGCACTGTAACTTGCCCCATTTTGCCGAGACTACTAATAACCGATACGAGGAATCGTATTATTATATTAGTAAGAAAATCTCGTTTAAGTTCTATACACAAACGGAAAAGACTAAATAGGGCAAAAGTTCACGTAAACTGGAATGAAAATGATTCGCAAAACGTTTTATGGACGGAGGAATCGAAATTCAAATCATTTGGAAGTAAACGCCGGGCATTTATTCATCGCCGCCATGGAGGGCATGTTAGACGAGTGTATCTCAAAAAACCAGTAAAACATGGAGAAGGGAACATGATGGCATGAGATTGCTTTGGAGGCAGGAGGATTGGAAAATTACTCAAAATAGAGGAAAGAATGACAACAGATGTGTATTTAAGAATCCTGGAAAACGATGCAATACCAACTGGATGTGAATTAATTAGGGAGAGAGTTATTTATCAGCAAGATAACGATTTCGAACACCGCAAAAGTGGTTTAAGCTAATTTTTATTCTGAACGGGTCCTATCCCTCTTAATGGAGTGGTTGTCACAAAGCCCTGGTTGCAATATCATTGAGTTCTTGTGGGATCACTAGGATCGTGAACTCCGGAAAAATCTCCCACTGGCAAAACAACTCTCTGGAATGTCACGTATCTGTCAAACTATTATTAAAGCAAAAGTGGATTACTCTGAAGAAATATTATAACAGTATGCATTTTATTAGAATGTACTATATTGTCAATAAAACATGAGTAAAGCTTTTCTCTTTAATGAATTTCTGCCAAACATTACCTGTATAGTTCATTCTGTTATTTTATATAGTGCGATCAAGCTTCTGAATGGTAGCATATGCAGATAAATGACATTTTAACATTTCAACGGGAAATTTCGTTAAAATAGTAATAATATTAAAGCGTATGCAAGCTTCCAATTTAATTGAAAAATATTACTGCCCCCCTCCCCCTCTCTTTCAAATAAAAAAATATCGCCTAGGCGAAATATTTTAAAGCTAAATTAATTTCACCGTCAGTTAGGCTCAAAACCGCCTTTAGCGGTACCGATCATCATATTTCACATGCATTTTAATTTGCAAACATAATACCCGTACTAAATTTTCCATCTACTCTCCGTTCCGTTCAAAATAAAATATACTTAATAGAAGAAAGGAAATCTCTGCGGCGGTACGGTGATATAAAGCAGGTCCTTTGTCTACATTAACGTTTTCATCTAGTCGCAGCTGGTTCGGGTTCTTTGGGGGAAAATTGCGATGGCAAAATAAAATATTGAAATACGAACATTTAGTGAGAGGAACATGAATGAGTATTACGGTTATCAATTTACGTGTTCGGTTGGGTTTTCAGTAGACTTTATTTATTTGTTTTGAGTTATTTCCCAGCGTTTTCCACGAATCCTATTCTGACTGCTGATAAGTGACCTTCCCGGTAAAACGATCATTAAATTCTTCCGTTTTCGAGGATACAGAGGATCATTAACGGGAGGATGCATTTATTCAGGAGTTTCCAGAGTATTTTCCGATATCTCAGCGTTTGTTAAGCGATTTATTTGATTCCAATAACACGACGGGTGATAAAATAACGTGTATTTGGAAAATCAATAGAATAAATTCGCAAATTAAGGTCAAAGGTGAATAATATCGGGACGTATACAGACAATAGTTACCAGTACGTCCATCTCTCCATCTCCCTTCCTCTCGTTCTCTCTCTCGCCACATCGATACGGATGCTGAGGGTTTAGCGTTTATATCGCTATATACGAGTTTATGCATATTAAAATCATTTAAATTTTATAAATCCCAGGGGTAACTTAGATCAACGAAAAACATAAATATTTACCGCTGGGCGAGGTCACTAAAAAGGGAGAGGAATGAAGGGTACGTTTTATAGATGGAATATTCTTGCATAATTTGGAAAATATGTGGAATAATGTAATTCCTATAAATTGGGGTAATTTTAAGGGATTTCATTTAAGCGGAAGGCGAGAAAAACTGTCTATGGGGGAATCCCGAATAATATATGTACACCACCGCTCATAATAGAGAGGACACTAGATTTTAACAAAATATTTTAGAAAGAAGTACTTTTATAAACGAACTACTTCCGGAATTGGACCGGGTCATAATGAGATATATAGAAATGAAATAAGAGTAAGAGGAGAAAGAAATAAAAAGAAAAAGAGATAAAGGGAGAAAAATGAAAAAAGGGGGGCGTGAGAAAGAGAAAGGATGAGAAGAGTGAGAAGGAAAGAGAGTAGGAGGCTTCTTCAGGAGAAACTGGGAAACCAAAGCAGCACGGTAACTCGAAGTGTAAACAACGTTAGAGGCGAAACCACTTCGGCAGAAGGTCATGGTTCGTTTATTATTAACTCTGGCCGTGGAAGTCTACGTATTCATTTCAACAAGTACTTTTATTCATGTAATAATTTCTATAAACTTGTACACAATTTACTAATTAAAGAGCTAAGTTGATAAATAACGAAACTGGAATATTATTTTTCTAAATCGTGAAAAAATTAGGAAAAGTACAAACAATACACTATAAATTTTATTATTTACCCCAAAAAGTATGCATAAATTACATTAACAGTGAATTTAGTTTATCATTACATACCGTTACGTGCAACTCGATATTGTTATTTCTGTATGCGAGTAAATACTTTAGCAATATTAACGCTACATCGTGTTATATATATTCTATACGGAATATTTCCGGGCGGCTTGATGTAAAAAAATCCGGAGTAAATTTAACTGTTCGCTGCTTCGAACAAACCGGTACACGTGCTAGTAAAAATCGTCCAGGACGTCCTCGAGTAACATCCACGGGACGATGAACACGTAAAATTGTTTAATAAGAGAAGTAGACGATTAATGGCTTCTGAAATTACGGCGGAAATGAAACGAGCTAGAAACAGGAAGATATCCGTTAGCACAGTGTGACGTTATTTAAAAGAAACAATCCTCCACGATCGTGTTGCTACACGAAAACCGTTGCTACGTCGTGGGAATAAACAAAAACATCTCCAGTGGGTTAACACTCACAAAGATTGGACAATAGAACAGTAGGGAAACGTACCATGGACTATGGAATATGAAGTATTTGGTCGAAGCCGCAAAGATTTATCAGTCACTCAAAAGACGAAGAAATGCTTAATACTCTTTTTATGGCAACTGTAAAATTTCAGACGTCTACTGTTAATAGTTAGTTAATATTAATAGTAGGATCCAACGCAATCCAAGAGATTTCTTCATGCTTTTCATAACCCTAGATGAGACTTGGATCCACCACTACATACCGGAGAGCAAGAAACAGTTGAAGCAGTGAGCTTTCCCGGACAGACCATTCCATCGGCCGG
Organism: Trypoxylus dichotomus; assembly: GCA_023509865.1. Taxonomy (NCBI): domain Eukaryota; kingdom Metazoa; phylum Arthropoda; class Insecta; order Coleoptera; family Scarabaeidae; genus Trypoxylus; species Trypoxylus dichotomus. Next base: position 31,681,032 of record CM042081.1, read on the forward strand.
AAAGGTCATGGCGACCATTTATTGGGATTCCCAAGGTGTGATGTTCATCGACTATCTGCAGAAGGGAAGGATGATCACGGGGCAATGCTATAGCGATTTGTTGACTCGATTCGATGAAGTATTGAAAGAGAAACGGCCTCGTTTGCATCAGAAAAAAGTGCTTTTCCACCACGACAATGCACCGACTGATTCATCACGCATCGTCGTGTCAAAATTGAATGAGTTGCGCTACGAATTAGTCTCTCATCTTCCATATTCACCGGACCTAACCCCCGGCGACTTTTTACTATTCCCACACCTGAAAAATCACTGGGAAGAAAGAGATTTGCCTCAAATGAGGTCATCGCTGCTACAGATGTCTATTTTGCAGACCTCGAAACATCCTATTATTCCGATGGCTTGAAGAGACTGGGGCGCCGTTGGAAAAGTTGAGGAGATTATATCGAAAAATAAAAATAAAAAACCACACCAATACCGAGTTTTTCGTGTCCATTCCGGAAACACATCAGGTCGCCCTCGTACATCCCCTGCTCTCTTATTCATCTTCTAGGAAGAGAAATATTGAAACATTCTAGAATTTCTTGACTGCAACGTGGCGGACTTCCGTCTTATTGAAAGTAATCATCGCCCAAAAATAAATTTTAAATTGCAGGTGTAATGTTTTAGTAAGTACCTCTGACTAGTGAGTGTACCTTCAATGAAGAATGGCCTGCTTAGACATTGTAAAACTTTTTAATGTGCAATTAGTAGAATAAATAGTTACTTAACTTTACTTACTTTCTTTGTCGTTCAGCAAGGATGTATAATTTGCAGAAGATAAAGAAAACCAAATATTCTCTTCAAAAGTTCGTATGGAGCTTCGTATGAGTGTATACATTTTCGGATATTTTTATATTAATTTATTTCTTGGAATCACTTCATCTTACATTATAATTCTATCCTGAAATTTATCTGAATGTGATGACAGTAGGGATTAGTGCAGTTCCAACTACCGTAAAATGTAAAATAAGGCGGGTGTAGTAAAATGCAAATTAGTTTTAAAGTATACTATATTGGGGTATTGTTTGTGTAAATCGCGGTTCAAATACAATTGAAATCTGGATGTTAAGACATTAATATTCATATTTATGTCTATTTCTATACTTTTTATAGTCGTCACCATATATATATATATATATATATATATATATGGTACATATATACTCATCTGCGCGTGTCTACGCCTATCCCAACGTCGCCATTCCTTTCACGTTTTTAGTCGAGTGACCCGACCTATAGCAGACGCCGTAATTTTTTTTTGGACAACTTGCTCGGCAGTCCTGCGGTTTCTATAAATACTGGACCGCGGTCGGGATGACCGTCCATTTACAATCGCATTGCCAATCGAAAGGGATTGGGGATATAAGCCGGATGAAGACAATACCAACGTAAATTAAACGTAGATTAAATAAAATTGGATTTCGGTCGCGAGACTTCGGAACTCTCTATTAAATTATCCGCTAAACTCGGATGTTTTTGCCGAGGTTAAATAAAATATGTAGGGTTTTTTTTAGGTCTTGTTTCTCAGTTATTGTCCTGAATTTATTTTTAATCTCATGAGGAAATATATGTGCTTTTTCAATGCTCAATCCATTTTTTCTTATTCTAAATGGACTACATGATGAAGCTTTTTCCACATCCACACAAGAAACATTAGAAAAATTAGAAACGTCATCATTTTATGGACACTGAGTAATTACCAATATCATCCCTATATGATATATCATCTTGATAGCAAAATACAGACATTATAGCCGTTTTCTGAAATTCGAACGAGAAGCATAACGTATGTTGTTTCATCTTTATTGCAGCATACTGTATATGTATACCCACATCAGCCGAAAGACATTAAATGGTATAAGTGCGCGATTAAAATTGTTTTCTATCAGCAACCTTCAAAATTTATTTTAGAAAAATAAATTTGAGGCCAATTTGACCCCTTAAATATGCATCTCTGCAACAATGGAAGGTGCCGTTAAGTAACACTTGATGGAGTGTACAAAATGACAAAAGTTTTGTTGAAATAGGCGATTAACATTTCAGGTATTTCCCTTGACAGTATTACACTTATTTATTATAACAATCATATCAGTAAGATAATCAGACGCATAGAGATGTCCCGATGTGTATATACTTTCGAAGAAGACACTGTTCCCACGTTCTATTGTCAAAAATACAGAGAGATGTACAAACTGAGTTGCCTGATTTTGATTTCTCGCCTTCACAAATATTTCGTTTAAAAGAACGGATGATAACTGAAACCTAGAAGATCAATTGACCTGAGGTTACAAAACTGTCTGCTAGCTGACTGCTCTGATCTGTTCTAATAAAGAAGAGCTTAAAATGTCGTCACTGCTGCAAGCACAAAAAGTAATACAAGGTTTTTTTTTTGTCTTGACGATTGGAATTCACATTCACTATTATTTGAACGATCTCTTGCAGGTTTTCCAATCGATTTTTAAGTGTATCGATTAACCCTCGCATCCCCTTGCCGTACTTTTTACAGATAGCGTGACAACCAAGCTCTTGGTATGAATGGCAAAACACACAATATCGTACAACCGAAGTTCCTCTAATTGAACCTGCAGCTACTTTTCCGCCAGAACCAAAACTTGGTTTTCGGAGATACGTATATTTGATAACTCAATGAACATCGATCCACCGCAGAGCGAAAAAATAAAATATTTTATAGTCATACACAGAAAGTAGTTACCAATGAAGTTTATCAAGGGGAACGCTTATTTTCACACACTTCATCAACTAACGTCTTTCTATTGATAATTCTGAATTAAATATATGACTTGGCATTTCTACTGTACTATATTCAAAGCTAAAGTATCTTTTGTTCCTCAAGGAAATCAAACAGCTTTAAAGTTTTTTTCCGTACATTGAGATTATCAAAAAAAAAAAAGCTGCAGGTAACTCCTACGAGTTTAAAAGCAATTTCTCTAGATTAGCTTAAAAAATGATATGGTAACAGTTTTAGCGATGAAAAAATTCCAATGTTATAGGGTGTTCCACGACATTCAAATACAAATATATTTTCATGTAAAAAGTAATTCTGGACGTGCACCAGAAGGTATATGGTTGGCCAAAGGCGAGTAAATTGATTATTCTCATAAACCAATCTCTGCTCAGTTACAATGGAAGCATCATGCAATTCTAGAAGTTGCTAATGAAGGATATGACGCATGCTTATCAGCCATATATGGGGATAGTTTATCAATCAAAATTAAAAATGTTTTCGACTCGAATACAAAAGAGTAGCTTGAAATACTGCAAAATAATATGCAAGAGCAGGCGTTTACTAAAACAAGTTTCTATAATAAGCCAAACTGAAATAATTTCTGGGAAAGTATCGATCAATATACATCCTCCCTTTCGCCTCTATTTGTCATTGTAGTACGTCATGCTTACACCTTCACTCGTCCCAATCGAAAGATTAACTACTAGAAACCGGATATTAGATTTTTGTTGATTTGTACAAATAAATATCTTGTCAATTTCTTTGCCAGTTTCAGATTCTTGCGCAATGTTTTATTGGTAGTCTTTTATGAAAAAATGAAAAAATAAAATAGAACACTTTTATGAAGTACCAATATTTTTATGAACCTTGAAATATAAATAATAAGCAACTAAGAAAATATAAATAAAATAAGGGAGTAAAAGCGAAAAACAAAAATAAAAAGAAACAGTTAAAAACAAATTTTACTTATATTTCCATATTTTTTCATTTAAAATATAACATACAGTCATGTGCACGAAAACAGCAGTTCTAAATTAATACCTATACATCACATTGGCAATAGACAATTTTGACGCAGCTATATTAAAATTGTTTAAAATCCCTGAATGCATATAGTTCCGGTAAAATTATTGAGTTTTCTAGTCATATGCTATTATTTGCCTATGCATTGAAATAGCAGTACCATAGCTGGCAGGACTAAATGCAGATGTATAAAATTCTGTCTGTTGCAGAGTAATACAACCATTTTGCAATTATCCATTTCTGTTGTAATAATGGCCGGGGAAAACATTGTTCATCGAAAAAAAGAGAACTATACTCGATCTCCTTCATAGAGGGAAAAGCTACAAGTTTATACAAGAAACCCTCATTTCTTCTGCAAAAATGAAAGAAAATCGTGGCGGAAAAAGGAAGACAGACAAATTATAACCTGTGCAAAGAAGACACCGTTCGCAAGTTCAACTACAATCAAAAATCAGTTAAACCTTTCTATAAGTATCTCTACTATTAGACGAAGATTGATTCAAGCAAAGTTGCGTGCTAGAAATCCTAGAAAGATACCACTATTAAATAAAAGGCAAATACAGAGTAGATGGGACAAAAAAAAATGGCGTAATGTACCGTGGTCAGATGAAACTAAAATAGTTTCATTTAATTCCAGTGCATACCAACAACACGTACGAAAATCACCATCGACTACATTTCAACCCCCGTACACTAAAAAGATGATAAAATTCGGAGGCTTCAATATCATGCTATGGGGGTATTTTTCATGGCATAGCGTAGGCCCTTTATATAAGATAGAAGACATGATGGATGTTGATGTCTATGTAAACATATTACAAACTGTGCTGTTGCCATATGCAGAGGAAGGAATGCCAACAAGATGGTTATATATGCTAGATTACGATCCGAAACATGTTTCTCATAAAGCGAAGACATAACGTTTGCGTTTTGAGTTGGTCATCACAATCGCCGGACCCAATTCAAAATTTATGAGTGGAGTTGAAAAAGGCTCCATCCGCTCCTAAGCTGCAAAATATTGACGATCTGTGGAGAATATGCCAAGTCGAATGGCAAACAAATGCAGTAGAGACATCTAGGCAACTGGTAAAGTTGTTGCCCCACAGATGTCAAGAGGTAATAAAGAAAAAAGATCAAGCAACAAAATATTAAATTTTTCAATCCAATTACATAAGTAAAAATGAATTTAGATAGTATTTTGGAATGACTGCTATTTTATTGCTCAATTATTTTCTATGTCCTACATTAACGGTTTTATTTTCTCTTGGGTATTAAGAAATTAATTATTTATTACTGTAGTTATGTAACGCGTACGAATAAAGAGTTCAATAAACTTCCTCAATTTCTTTTATTAAAATACAAATGGATATTTCAGCCAAATTAAGACTACCACTATTTTCGTGCGCATGACTGTACACGGTATCGTTGGATTAATTTTCCATTATCATTTCAAAAACTGTAGATATGTAGGATATTGTATTCAAAACAAGAAAGTTAAATATGAGAGTACTATAGAATCTGCACTCAAAACTAAAGCGTAAGAACATAAATTTTGGGGACACCTATCACTCAAAAATCCAAGCTTATTGCTTAATATATCACTTTATTCGTCAAACGTGATAATGATGATTTTGCAGGTTTCACCTCTATAGATTGCAGTGGCGGCTGCTTCGTAAGGGCACAAGAGCAAATGCAATTTTATATCTGTTATCAATAGAAATCGACGAAAAGTTATTAATTTAACCGAATAATAAAGCTTTATATCCGTTGTATTCGTAATCAAAACTATTATTTTCGATCGATCCATGACATTAAGTAAAACAGATAGGCTCACGCATCGACTGACTATCATTAAGTACAGTGTGGTATTAAGAGACTGACGAGAATTTCCATATTCTGCGTGACATATATTTATTTTATTTATAATTTGCTTTATTTTTACTTGAAATCTGTTCTTTTTATCAATATCATTGTCCATGTACTTCTTTTTTTATTTATATTAAATTAGGTGAATAAATTTTTGTCGTTTTTAAGATTTACTATTATATAATTACGCATGCAACAATTTCATGAAAATTATCTTGATGTTGTCTTACCGTACAAAGTGTTTGCTAAACGCAGAGAAGGAAAAGTCGAACGATTCGAAGGTAAACACTGAATTTGTAAGAAAAGTCTACTGGATGACCGCCAATTTTAACAGAAGTGATTGTTGATGACGTTAGGCAACGAATGGGAGCAAGTTCTAAATAATACATTAGCAAATTAGAAGTTCAAGTTGGTATTAGGTTTATTGTTTGGTAGTGGAAGAAAAGCATTGGTTAAACATTTACACATGTAACCGCATAGAGTAACCGTAACACAGCAATTACTGTCTATTGATATTTCAAGAAGAATTCAATATTGTCAATGGTTTAATGAAAATTTTCGTAATGATCATATTTTAGACTTGACACTCATCTCAGACGAAGGCCTAGTTCTTTTCGTCAGGCTATATCGACAGCCAATCTTACAGGACTTGGGCTACGGAAAATTCAGATAATTTTGTTGAAACTGGGATCTGGGTAATATTATTTACACGCCGCATGATTGGTCCAATATCTTTTTCATTAAAATATCAATGTAGAAAGATATCGCACGAAAATTTTGGAAATGTTTATAAACCAGTTAAATTATAATTCATTGAAAAGACGTTATTTTAAATAATATGGAGCATCACCTCATGCAGTTCATAACGCATTGCGATATCTAGAACAATATTTTCGTGACAGACAGTAGAAATCGTCTGGAATCACGGTCACCAGAGTTTACGCCTTTAAATTCTTGTCTATTTTGGCATTTGAAAAATAAAATTCATCAAAATTGACTTCATAACTTGGAAGAACTGCAACTTAACACAGAACAAAGAATCTGTAATATCGATCAAAATCGATTACAGCGACAATATTTAAAGATGAATTCATGTACACTTGGAATATGATAGTGGTTACTTTGAATGTAATATAATAATAAAAATTCTATTTTCATAAAAGTTTCGTTAATTTTCTGAATAGAAAATCGATATAAATTTGATTTTTTGAAGATTTATTTAATATTTTATCATCCGTACAAAATCTATTTCAGACGCTACTGACAAGGAGTTCATCACCAAATCGCCAACTTCAGAAAAGTTTAACAGGGCGGGAAATTCATGCCATCATTTAAAATCACTCTGTATACGTATCGGACAGAACGAAAATGTGTCCTTAAACAATGTACTAAGAAATGCCAATTTCATCCCCTCTGAGGGCACAAAGTGTATGTGCCCATTGCTCGTTTGATTGGTTTGAAACCGTGTTTTACGAAAAATGGCGGCGAAATATAAAAGATTATATAACTTGTATTGTATATTTTCTTCTAAAATCACTTGTTTTGATTAGTTTCACTATTGCAACTTTATTTTCAGGTATACCTGACTAAAAATTCCGAAAAAAAAAGAAAGTAAATTGAAAAATTACTACAGTCAATGAAACGAATAATAATAAATTAGAACTTTATGAAGAATTAAATCCACATTCCGAAACATCACGTTATTGTTATTAAAATATTCATTTCAAATTATTTTTCTGTCCACGCACAACGAACGCTCTAGAATGCGGAAAATCAAGTAGGCTTGCGTCACCCAGATTAAATTCGGTATATATATGTCATTCAGTATTTAATTAAATTAAAATTCTTTGAAGTTCTTCAAAATTTCTTAAAATGCAACTGATTGTTTGAAGAGGTGTGGATTCTTCCAAAAGCTTTTGTTAAATGTGTGAACTTTTTTACATTACAAAACTAAAAAAATCTTTCAGCAATTTAATTTAATTCAATTATAACACATCAACAGAAACAGGGTTTCCAAAAATTGCTGACATCATGTTGCGTCAACCTCACGTAATATTAAACGATAAAAATATTTGTTTCCAATTTGTAATTCGTACGACATACCTTTCAACTATCTAATTGATTGGTACTTATTTGATGAGAATATTCAAGTTTCTCCAAAGAAGAATACTATGTGAAATACCTTGATGTACCTTAAGTAAACCATCTCCAGATTGTCTGTAGGTACCTATTTAATAAATCTCAATATGATGTGCCCAGCAACCAATTACGTCAGGTGAAGATGACCTTCCAGATTTAAACAACGATCGAATTTATGTGCCAGAATTTTCTGAGGAACCACATGTAATAAACAGATCTAGATGATTATATAAAAGGTGTCATGAAAATCTGAAGTATCTTCTATGAAGTCAATGGTGCCTTTTGTTTTTGTGATAACATCTAAGACTAGTTTAAAGGCTGTTTTATTATATGATAATCATGAAAGACCATGGACAACCACTAAAGAAGCGTATTAATCTATACCGACAATTTTAAATTTACTTCAGTGTAAACGGCTCTCTGGTGCATGTTTAGAATGTTAAGGTTATTGCCATACTGCTTCAATTACCAAGTGCTGTTGGTTTTTGTACCTCTGGCGCAAACAAAGGAATAAGTAATAAAATAAATTGAGTAAGATTAAACCAACTACAAGTATTGATGATACTAAAGACTAGTTATCACCTGTTCTTACACATTTTGTCTGCTAACGGCATCTAGTTTCCATTGAAGGAACTAATGTACTAATGCTTTCTATTATATTTGGTATAACAAGGCTAAATGTGTGTGAAAATATGTTGCTACAATATTCATACGAGGGAAGTAGTTACATTCCTTAGAATATTATCTCAAGTTTTGCCAATAGATACAATAACAAAAAAAAATTGAAATCAACAGTTACATAATTTTATTGGTATACAAATATAATCTATCAAATCTAGATCACTTAATCAAGTCACCAACGCTATCGTTATTCAAATATTTAACATTCTAAGGAACAAAACACTTCTATCTATTCATCTATAGCCAATAACAGGCCTGCCATTCTTTAAACTTAATAATCTAAAAGTTCCCAAAACGATCACGTAGAGGTCTTGGATGAAAATTGAGTTGTATAACTATAATAAGCTATGAAGCATTTCCATTCGTTTATTTACTTTAATATAGGTTATATAAAATAAATACCTTAAAGGGATTTAGATAAAACTGAACAATATCCAGCTAAATACTGCAGTGATAACATACAAAGGATTTATTCTCTGTAAAAAACCATTACAACTATAGAAAAGTAGTAGTTATTGATCCTTTTAAAAGAAGGACAAGAAAGGATTCACACAGCAATCCTATTACCCTAGGTAGCAGGGGATAAAAGCTCTGATTCTAAGGCTTCTTTCATAAGAAGTGAAGGAATACTGAAATTATTTCGAGCAATGAAATTTGAGTTCATAGCCATACATAGAAGGTTAACGTAGGGCGCAAAGGGTGCTTACCTTTCCTTGCATGATCAATCGTATGGTCAGCGTAACGTTTGGATCATCGTTGAGTAGATGTTTACTGTCTAAGTCCATGGTTGGTGATATTTTGGCGGTTTAATAAGGCTTACGTTCAGGTAGGTAAAAACTGGGTTCAATTCTGCAATAAAACAGACGAAACACAGTTAGTTTGGTACTAAAATACATACCTGGCAAAGAGTAACATCAAAAAAGATCAATTAATCGTTATTTAAAACGTTTCGATAAAAAGTACAGAATAACCAAGGTATCAGGGGATTTACGAGAGGGTTAAAACAACGGTTTTCTATCGCACAGCACACTATGGTACAGGTCAAATGCCTCTAATAATTTAACCGTTATGAGGCTGCTTTGATGCGTATTATTTTTAATAACCTATACACGAGAATCACTTCGTAGATAACACAGCGATAAGATCAGCGATATTTACGTTACTAGCAAATACGAACGGAATAAATTTAAGTTAATATCTTACCGTGAACCCCTTTAATTAAAAGTTATAACAATTTTTACGGTCGGCTAAAGACGCCAAGCTTGCACGTGAACGCTTCATGCGACAATGCTACCAACGGCGACCGCGTAAAATCCATTGCTCCAGCCGATCGGCAAAAACGCGTGGTAGCAATGGAATCTTCAACGCGGGAAATATTCAAATTACCGCGTTACGTTAATTCCTTTTTACGCATTCTAAATTTAAATTTCAGCGACGTAAACAACGCGAAACTTGCGAAACTGGCTTCGAAAACGTAATAATAGCGTCGGGAATAGAAGAAAAAGGACGAAATACCTTTGTGGATCAGTCGCTAATGCAGGAATAAATATATCTTTCCGGGCATGCCAATTTTTTTCGCAACAAATAGACGCACGGCGTTGTGTTGTTGTGACGCAACGCTCGATATGAACTAATTAATAAATCTAATTATACGTTTAGTGGTTTGAGACTTCGGGCGCGGATGTTTGTGAGCCTAGTTTAGAGTAAAAATAGTAAACAGAGGACGCATTGAAAGGCTGTGAGTTTACTCGATAAATAAGTTCACGTTAATAATATATTGGAAATTTTATTTGCCAATTTAACAATTTATCTAGAATCGAATAGTTTTTTAAAGGTGATTTTATGATTTCAAGTGCTTTGTTATGCAATATGATCGAAAAGTACTGATTCTGAAAAATTGGAATTGAAATTGACGAAATTCACGGATATTTTACTTTTTTCAATGACGTTCTTACGTACTGAATATATTTATTGAGCATATTTCAGTATATTTATTTCTTTAATTCGGAGGAGTGTTTTTAAATTGAAGCGCCAAAAAGTAGGCTAGCTGTTGGTCAGTTTTCGGGAAAAATTACACTCAGAATATTTGATATATTGCCGACCGCCATATTGTTACAACAATTACTTGACATCTAGATCCTGTATTTTTTGAGTGCGTTTATATTTAAATTTTCTCTCTAAGTTTGAGTTGTAATAATACTTACCTAACTCTAACTTATATAAAATCCGGGCTAGTTTTAAAACTGCCGCTAAAAAGTAACTGAAAAATTCCATTGTGTAAACGCGTCTTTTCATTTTACTCCGAATTAAAAAATAAAGTATCACAGAATGAAACAGAAATTTTAAAATTCTAAGCACTTATATGGTAACAATAACGCCATAGTGGAATATTATTAATAACAAGTAATAAACTTAACGAGCCAAAAATATCTGCTCGTGAATTTCCAATTTAATTAATCTTGTTTGATTATATTGTATTATAGTAATTTTGTTCTTTAAAACAGTAAAATAGACAGTCATCTACAAAATATTTTCTTTTTTTTAATTAGTTTTTAGAAAAGGGTATGCAAATATAGTCCTTACTGATGTAATAACCAACTTAAATTCATGAAATTTAAAAAATGTTTACTATGAGAATGTGGGAAATGACGCCTTGAACTAATTTAAATTAGCTATAGATTATGTCGCCCAGATTGCGAGGTATGTTTTATGCAGTATACTCCTCTTTTAATACCTTATGGGAATTCGCATATAACTAAGAGCATTGCATTCGTTTTGATTATCTTTTCCGTCACCTGACAAGTTTTAAAATACGAATAACTTATAAATACATTTATTTTACTTATAATAAACAGATTAAAATTATATTTTAGATTATGTATCAATAAAAATTTAAAAAAGTCAAGTTGATGTATTTTCACGCATTATATTGAAATGTAACTTATACCAAATCAATTCATCACAAGTAGTGTTGACTAAATCTTCAACACGCTATACATTCTGCAGAACACCTATTACATAGTACTTTGTCAAAAAAATAAAGGGGGGCGTATAGGCGATATTTAGCGTCAACAGGAAAAGTATCCACGCTAAAATTTAAATATCCACCATGTTTTTTTACAGAACTAGTAAGATACAATTGCAAGCAACAACTAATTACGTAGTTGCATCTTACAAGGTCTATAAAAAAAATCAAGGCAGATATTTAAATTTTAGCGCGCATACTTTTCCTGTTGGCGATAGATGGCGCTTATGGGTACCCATTTTTTTGACATGGTATTCTGATTAATAGATGTTCTAGACGGAATGGCCGCCGAAGATTTGGTCAACCCTAATCATAAGTATCAATAAATTGTACGGAACTGATAAACGATAATCATAAGGATTACCAACTTATTATTTTAAATAACCCTTGCATTAGAAATCTGTCAACGTTTATGGTATCTCAGTAAGAACAATATTTTGAACTCTAGGTGACACAGTCCATAGCTGAGATGCGGTATCTATAGTTGACAGCAGTGGTAATAGATATATGATTGTATAGTACAGACGAAATTATGGCCTCTGCTTGTTCACAGTTGCAAATTGGCTTATAACTATTGATAAACACTAACTCATAATGAAAATGAACTAGATTGTAGTTATATATGTGTTATATGCCTCTGGCAACGTCATACATTATCCTACTATACTCTATTTTTTTAATTTGGAGGAGTAAAATGAAAAGACGCGTTTACACAATAACATTTTTCAAAGTCACTTTTTGACGGCAGTTTTTATACTAGGTAGAATTTTATATAAGTTGTAGTTACATAATTATTATTATAACGCAAATTTAGGGAGAAAAATTAAATGCGAACTCAAATAAAAACGCGTTCTAAACGTCAATCAGAGGTTATAGCAAAACGGCGGCCGGTAATAAATCAGATATCACTAGTGTAACTTTTGCCGAAAACAGACCAACAGATAGCCTACTTTTTGGTGCTTCAATCTAAAAACACTCTTCCGAATTAAAAAATGGAGTACAGCAACTATTAAAGCACAAAATACTAAATCATTTTTTTTATTATTATACAACAAAAAGATGTAATTTTTCTTTACTATTGATGTAAATACACCTTAGATGCCATTTAGAAAATACGTGATGCATATTTTGCACAATAGCTTATTATTTATTAACAAATTATATGAATTTTAATTTGAATGAAAAAGCAACAGATTTAAATGCTTATGATGTCAGTAATGACATACAACAGAATTTAAAAAATTTTTACTATATTGATATTGATAGAAATCTTGGAAATGACTTTACAAAGTATGAATACCAATTATTTCCTTTATCAAAATCTAGCAGAATCCTAGAAAACTAACTAATTTTGTTTTGCAACAAACAGTTACACTTGATTAAAGTGTGAATGTAGTCCTATATGGTTTTAAACTATTTATTCCCAAAGGATTAGTAAGTTTAATTGAATTTAACACAATTAATACTGAAATAACGTATTCCTTAAAACAACACTCTTTGAGTACCTTCGAATTAGTTTTTTTAAAAAGTTTAGAACTTTACGAAGCAATATAGAACTTCTCCAAACGCTAATTTATTTCCAATTACTGCAGCAAGCCGACTGAATCGTCAAACCGTTTAGTAAAACACAATTTAAACCACCGAGATTACTGGTTTTTTCTAACGACCACTTTTAATAACAATCAATCTACAATCTACATTAAACTTTCTTCTGGCTAATGAAAATTTATGTTCATTTTACGCGAGAAACCTGGCAAAATTAATTTAGGCAACGGTAGCTGGGAAAGGTGTACCGAGGGGTTGAATTCTCCGACGGATAATGAAGGGAAATATAAATCTAGAAGGCCGTGATTAAAGACTGTTATGTAACGCGGGTAATGACTATCATGTAGCAGCTTGGTGCCTTCTTTCTCTAAAGAATATTTATTCCGGTCGGAACGAGATGAGGTGAAAAACGACGAGAGTTAGACGGCAGCGCTAAGGAGTGCTGGGCGGGGGGAAGGTGAAAGTCAAATAAGGAAATGCATTGGCTGTATGTTATCTTTTGTAAAAACCCGAACTACGTGCATTTTTTTAAACGAGATCTCAGGTAATATCAATTCACTAGACTGTGTCACCCATACTTCAAAGTATTGCTGTTATAGAAGTAGTACTAAACATTGTGATTACAAATGGTAAGTTGGTATTTCATATGATTATTTCGTAATTTTGGCCAATTTTACTATTATACTTTATTTTCTAATTCGGAGCAGTGTTTTTAAATCGATGCACTAAAAAGTAGGCTAGCTGTTGGTCAGTTTTCGGCAAATGTTACACTATATTTGGTATTGTATATTGCAGACCGCCATATTGTTACGACAACTGATTGACGTTTGTATCGTATATTTTTTTGAGTGCGTTTGCGCTTAATTTTTCTAAATTTGCGTTGTAATAATAAAAAAGTTCTTCTGAGAAGTAATCTGCTGCCAAAAAGTAACTTTGTATAAACTGAATTAAAAAAATAGTAGTATCAAATTATACAATCGCCGAAAAAATGCAGTAGCAACGTCGCATTGACGTGATTGAAAAGCCTAATTCACTATGCACAAACTTTCTAAGCGTAAGCGATCCAAATATCTAACTAAATTTGACACGTTAATATAATTGGGAATCCATTACAGTTTTATCAAAATCTATAAAAATATATTTATATATGACATGTACCATGAATTGTACAAATAAAACATATCTTCTAGCTGCTTATAACCATTAGAAGATCAGATGAATGAAGCATTAAATTAGATTTTGTTTGCAACTTCGTTTCCATAAATTTTGATTATTATTTAACAAAAATGACAACAGAATCATTGGTTACCATATGTAAAGTGTCCCAAAGGATTTTTCAAAGACATTTCAAAATAAAAAGAATATAGGGTACTATTAAAACCGGAAGAAATTTGGGTAGAAACTAATTTGCGCACAAAAAAAAGATAGCACTATGAAATCGAGTGAAACAGATATACATTTCTCGTGTAAAGCTCTACCTACAAATATCGACTGTCGATCACCTGTTCGTTTCTTGGCGGTATTCAATGAGTTATTTTATATTATTTTTTTATATTATATGCTATCTTTCAGTTTATATCGGATGAAGAAAATACCTAATTCAGTGACAGAAAATGTGAAGTTGATAATTTTCTGCATTTTGACATTACATTGTAATATTAACAGATTATAAACGTTACAGTTTTCATACTTATTTGGTATAATTGTACGTAAATAAAAAAGTATTTAGTATTTGCATTATTTCTTCCATGTAGAGTAGATATGATTTTGCTGCACAGAACGTAAAACTTTTTGTATGATTAACATTCTCATATTTTCGTTATTGTAGTAGAAGTTCTTATTTTATTTCTATAAACACTGTTAGCAAAGGGGTTTACGATGGAACCCAATCTACATTTTCGATTTCCAAAATATTTAGTCAATATGCAACAAAATAACCTTTGGAAGTAATGCCCTTTTCCATTTTTTTTGGATTTTTATGTTTTTACAAGTTAAATATGTATGCAATACTTTTCAAGATGATACACAATATCATTAAAATAAGGTTATGTATATATACTTGACGTTAAACATATGTTTCTGTATCGAATACTTTTAGAACGGTCTTCACATTCTCATGTCAAGTGGCTCGCACAGATTGGTTTCTTCCGATTTTAATACTACTCTATCTCGCATCTTTCATCAAGGTGGTGTTACAAACTGTAAATATTATATACCCTTATTGGGAAGGATTTAAAATTGGTTGAGAAGAGTCAGTAAATATTGAATAAACTGTACTGTTTTTGCCTGTGAATTTTTTAATCAACAACCGTATTGTCCGATCGTGTTTGAATAAGCTGTTGAAGTCTATTTGAATCGATTGGATATGTTCTCTCTGCAATGTAACCCTCTATTTTGAGAAAAACGGAACTTGTTCTTAAGGTTTTCATACCTGTTTCCTTCTTATTTTGTGTACTGGTTTTATTAAGAGAAGTAGTGTAGTGAATATCAAAATTTTGTTGTATTAGTTTAAACATGTCGATACACTAACACTTATGTGCTTTCGATATAATCACGAGTAGTACTACACGTATATTCTGAGAATTAAATTGTTACACCTTGTAGAGGGTGGTAAATGAAAACGAGAAATTTTGAATGTGGTAGTGGCAGTCATTTCGAGTTGGTAGAAGGATGGGGACAGTATGTTCGCAATGTACACGTGAAGGCATTTTACAAAAATTGGGATTGTGTGACAGCTGCTCAACGGGTATTCCAACATGATGACAATGTAGGACGCCAGTAGCGTGTATCATCTTGCTATTGAATAGAATACATGTGTTAGCAACTTCGAGTAGACGGGTTCAGTTCTAAAAAAGAAATCACCAGGAGCTCAGTGGACTTAACGAACCCCAGAAAACATTGAAGCTGTTCGGGCTCCCGTTGCGAGGAGTCCCACACGGTTACAAATTTTAGGTTGTGCAGGAGCTCCAACTACTAGACTACGATGCGCGGCAATAATACTGTAAGTTAATGATTGGAAAGATTAATGATAACTCCAATTTCATTAACTACTTCATCATGTTGGATGAGCGTCATACAGCATTGAGGGTATTGGGCAAGTAATTACTAGTGTCGGCAAAGAGGGCAAGTTTCAGTGCCGTGTGGAGAACAACGTAGAGGGGTGAAGTGCGCGGCACAGAGAATCGAGTACCCGTATCGAAGCACACTTGTATAGTATTATTCGACTGATCGTTGTGAGTGCTTGTCAGTACACCTATACTTAAAAACTGTCGCATTTAGGTTCGTTTCGGAAGCAGCGTAGTTCGAATAAACTAGAAAACGTGAGTATGCCGGATTTAGGACACGAAGGCGATGGAATTAAATGTATAAAGCGCGACACTATTTGACGTGTACCAGTAGACGGAAGTACGAACGCTATCTAAAACGTATAAAACGCTGTTCTGTAATGCGTGGCAAACGATACAGCGCGCAATTAATATTTGATATACGTGTTTGTTTTATTCTATGTAATATACCCTTCACTTTACTAGAATAACAAGCATTTGTCTCCTTCTGGAGCAAGTATTCGAAATACGTTCGGATTATTCGGATTATACATGACCAAGTCGGACGTCGTTAAGAATCTTTATGCCATCTGTTCGTGACTACATTGAGAGAAGAATTAAAGCGGAATTGAAAATTGTGGTTATGTGTGGACGAAATAACCGATCGTGCAATGGAAGTGTTTAAACCGTCACCCTCAATCTTACCTGCTTCTAAAAGAGTTGCATTAAAGAAATTTCAAGTTTCAACAACCCAACTTTTAATGTTTGTGAGTGTCGATACCGCTAAAAGACAAAAGAATCTAAGAGAAAAATCTGTTACATGCAACGTGTAAAATTCATGCTTTAAATCTCCTGGCGCAATTGATATCTAAATGTTATCAACGAGTAAATGCTTTAATACCTCATACGAAGCTATTATTTCTGAAGTCTCCAAAACGTAGAAAAGGATTTCACGAACTGTGTCCCAAAGTGCGGGAAACATGACAGCCAATTACTACGCGTTGACGAACATGGCTAAAGGCTGCGTTTTACCATCGCAATGCATGATGATGTAAGGAAGGTAGTTTTACAATGCGATCCGAGACCCGTCAAAGCTATCAAGAAAAGCCAGAAAATGTTTCAAGATAGTCAGATAAAGTGTGATTTAGAAAGTATTAAAAAATTACAAAATGATTCGATGTCGTTTGTGGATTCTGTTCAAATTCTGGATGATGTTCACCCAAACCTATGTACGGTGGAAGGCGAAAAAAATGAAAGTGTAATACTAAAATTTGAAAGTGTTATTGACAAGGATTCAGATTTTCTCATACTAAGATCAATTTGTGAAGGTGCGTCGAAAGATCCATTACCATTCCATCAGCTGGATTACTTTAAATTTTCAACACCACTCGACGTGTAACGGTCGTTTTCATCATTAAAAAATATTTATTCCGCATGTCATTTGACTGAAAAAAGTGTGGAAACATATTTAATGATTCTAATATTTAATAGATACCACCCAGTTTGTAATTTCGCGGAAAGTTCTTAAAACAGTAAGTGTTTCAGCACGTTATATAATATATATTTTATGATTATTGTTGCGACTGACGGTTCCGATGGGATTATCGGTGGCACGTCTATCGTTCTGAGTAAAGTATAATTGAATTAAATGGATACTCGCGAAATGAAAGCTCCTTTTTACTAATGCTTCATACGTTTATTAATAGCACTTACAACTAAGGAAATTTCATAAGATCGATTCAAGCACTGACTACTACCTTTTGTAAACTATAATGATGTTTCTCTGGTAGGGTGAATTCAAGCTTTGTTACTTTGTTTGAGGCTTGCCTGATAGCTAATTAATTAGAAATGTCTGATTCTAATTTAGTCTGCAGAAAATTGCAGAAGGATCTATCTGCAATGGTTACCACTGTGAAATTGTTGTCATTAAAATGTAATAATGTACCTGATGCATAAGATTACCAGTTGCAAGCGATTTCTAAATTAATGAAGATATAAACCCTAAAGCAAACAGCTTTTGCAAAACTATTAATAGCTAACACTTCCATTAAGTCTGAGAATCTACCTGAATTTGGAATATTAAATGTATAATGATAAGATATAATTAATTAAATGTACTCAGAAGAAAGACATTAAATATAATATATCTTAAGTCTAATTATTCGGCTAATTTCCGAACAATTATTTTATGTGTAAATATTCTTGCGTCCGTATCGCTTATGCTTACTCATGAAGGTCGCGATCATAAATAATGCGAGTACGTAAGCGTTACTGAACGCGATAATACGGCTCCTCGACCCCTCCACGTTATTCTTCGCGCTGCACTGTAACTTGCCGCACTTGGCCGAAACTTCTAATTACATAGTCAAAGGGTTACAACGTGGTGTGTTCTATCAATGCGAGGTGTGACTGGGCCTTACTTCTTCGAGGATGATACACAGAATGCAACGACAGTAACGTCTGGACGATATGTTAATATGCTTGAAACTTTTTTCCTGAACAGCTTCTACACTTTTTCAATCTCCATAATTTTTGGTTCCAACAAGATGTAACCATAGCCCATACTCTCCTGGCATCAACGGCAGCTTTTTGGTAACAACATAATTTCACGGTTTGGCGAGATTCATTGTCCCCCGAGATCATTAGGTTTGTTGGCGTGTGATTTTTTTCTTGTGATATCACCTCAAAAGCAAAGTACACTCTACTAACCCAATGACAATCGCTGACTTGAAAACGAGAATTCGAGAATAAATCTTATGAACATTGTTTCTGAAAATTGAAATTCTGTTGGTCTGATACTTAATTGCATTTAATTTACTACTTTCTATAACAATTAAATTGTAAATTTATTGGTTTTACTTCCGTGAGGGTTGATTCAAAATTTCTCGTTTCCCTGTGCCCTGTATCCATGTCAACACTCGCAAGATTCGATTCAATTTAAAGGCTATTACTGCATTCCTTGTGTAGCCAATGGGATCGTACACGTTAAACGCTCTAATAAAAACGAGGTTTCGTACTATTTACGAAGCCCGTTTTGCAATTATTCGACAGGCTTTTAATTACCGGACAAAAATAGAATTAGTCGCGGGCTTCTTTGGCATTGCGCAAGGTGTGTTTTGTATCGCAAAAGTCCGCCGTTCATTTTGCGTGCGCCTCTTTTTTTCCGTATGGGAGCCATTCTAGCTGTCCCAACACTTGCTCATAGGCGTTATTTATTGAAAAGTTTTATTTGTTTAACGTTCTCGAAAGAGCTCGTTGTGATTTATTTTGCTTTTTGGTTTCGATTCAACGGTTTAATATGTTTCGCTGTTGGGAAAGTCGTCGTTTCGAGAAGGTTAATGTGCAATTTTGTTTTGGAGTCATTCGCGAGTTGCGAATTATCTAAGGTACGCCTTTCAATATAATTAAATTACCATTGTAATGTAATTAGTGTGTTTATAAATACGGACATTTCTTGTTTTAATTTGTTGTGGAAACTTGAACATGAAAGCTTGAGAATTCTGAAGTATATTATTCATGTGGTTGGATACAAATAGCATATGCGCGTGGGTAGTTACCTGAAAAACATACTGGGTATTCAGTAGGTTTTGAACAAAAAATCGTCTATCCTAATTTAAGTCTGATTTGTATTAAATTTTAAATGTCAAATGTTGTCGGTTAGTAAATACCAGAATTCCGATATTAAAAATTTTAATTAACTTGATCTTGTTGTCCAGTGATTTTACTTATTTTTTTTCCGTATTCTATTATTTCATATTAGTGTTGATGATTGTGGTGTATTGAAAAATATGGTGCTTGGTGATTTAATATTAGTCGATCAAGAATTTTAATTCAATACTTACTTTCTTTTTTTAGGTACATCTCCACACAGTTATGGCTCAATAATATTTCAAGTTTAGGGAGCATTAATCAATATGCAATTTCCTTTAATTTCAGAGCTTAAAGATTTATTTAGTTTAGAGTAGGTTTTTAAAATATTTTTATAAATATAAATATTAATAAAAAAAACTTCTTTTAAACGGTTTGTTTTATTGTTTAAAACTTGTCATCAAGCTATAATTATAAAAAAAGTATAGTTACGTTTATAAAAAGTAATTTATATGTGCATAGTCACGTTAAATAAATTTGTAATGTTGATATTACAAAAATTGGTATGTTTTCCTATACAAGATGTAAAATTCTATTCTTATCTGCCTAACTAACATATAAATATGAATAATTGCTACGAAAAAAAGATAAACAATTGACAAGAATAAAACAATTTCAATAAATAAATCTAACACACGTGCATAAAAATAATAAGCCGTTAATGAAAAATCTTTTGTCAGCTAACAGTAGGTCACCAAGCACCATATTTCTCAATACACCACAATCTTCAAAACTTTTTTATCCGGTGTTAAAGTAGAGTACCATTGTTTAATATCTGCTACTATACTATTTAGAGTTATGCCAACAAGCCTTTGGGCAGTATTCATATATTTATATGAAATGTATGTTAATTTTTGTTAATAAAGTAAAGCAAGCTTTTTGGATTTTATCGTACTATAGTCTAGTACTATATGACAACTTGCAAATGTACTAAAGCATGATGGTATACGTTCTATTCTTCCTAGAGATTGTAAATACAAAATCTCATGTAGAACCAGATCTCCACGATGCAAGTTTAGCTGAAGGATTTCATCAGTGCAATTAACATTTGATCTCCTTTAGGTATATTTACTGCAGTCCATTCTAGATATGTTTTAAAGTTAAGTTAATAATAATTGTAATGAATTTCATGATTTTAGTTAACGACTAACATTATGCTGCTTACGGTCACAACCTGGCACAGTAAACAACATGTAAACAAAAGGAATTGACAGCAATGGGTTAGTTTTCTCCGTGTCTTGTGTTTGGAAACTTTTCAGTGTAGCACCAATACTTACTGACGTCACCCTTTCCTTATCCATTATAGGTTATTTGTTTTGTTTGGCAACCTGAGTAGCGATGCAAACTGCATAAATTGTGGTAAATTGACGTCATCAATTTTCTTCCCTATACCGCGTTGGTATACAAGCTTAGGCAAAAATTTTTAGTTAAGGTGTCCAATAAAGGTCTCACTTTCATACCTTCATTTCTGTACAAGATAAGACATCATATTGCAAGATTTGTGTTAGTTATCTAAATGAAGTCAATGTTCAAATTTAAGGGTGGCCATCCTACAGCACAAATTTAAATCCTGTCAAGCACTTTTAGGATGTTCTGAAAAAATCGGTTTGGTGTCTTGTACCTACCCTACTAAACCTGCAAGAATTGGAGCGTGTTGTTTTCCTATTTCTGACAAAGGGAAAACACTTGCCAAGAAATTGTCTAGAATTTAATAAATGGCTTACCACGATAATTGCAAGAGGCTATACGAGAATCACGCTACATATTTTAAGAAAACTACAAAGTCTTTTTGCGAAAGTGATTTTATTTATGTTCAAAATAGCCACCTCCTGCATCAATGTACTTTTGTAACTGAAGCTTCCACAACGTAAAAACTTGAAGCCAGTCATCTTTTGGAATGCTCTCAAAAATATTAATGAATTGCTTCATCTATCTTATTCTCCGTCGTAAAGCGTCGAGCACGCAAAGGTTTCTTTAGGTTAAAGAACAACTAGAAATCACACATCGCCAAATTGGGCGGATAGGGAGGATGTTCAGTGACTTTTACATTATTTTCACGTAATAATTCAACTGTCTGCTGTGCACTGTATGACGATGCATTGTTGTGATGCAACATTAACCAGTGAATGTTGACTAACTGAAGAACTGCAGGTAAACATTTTGTGGTGCACCAGTTTGCTGTGACTGTTCCAGCTTAGTAGCTTTACTAATCCTGTATTAAGACAACTGCGTACGTAATTTTCTTGACAAACCTTTGCTTTATGACCATTGTTGGTGTTGGAGCATCTTCGTGGACCCACACACGGCTCTCCTGTCGGGTAGGAATATCGTAAAATGGGATGTGTTTCATCACCTGTTACTACTTTAGGTAGAATACGACGACCACCATTATTTCGGATTTCTAACGTTTTCCGAGCGATTCTTGTTGTCTGTCTTTTGGAAATCGTCAAGCGAGAGTGGCACCTAATGGGTAACAATTTTTTTCATCCGTGGATGATCATGTAAAATTGAATTTACTGTTACGGATCCAACACCAAGAGTTGCCCAATCACTTGATAGGTACATCTTGAATCTTTATCCGGTCATACGTCCCACTCCCTCAATGTTTCGAGCGGTAACTGAAGAACAGGACCTAATAGTACTTCTTCGCTAAGCGATATCCGTGCTCTTTTAAATTCGCTATACCAGCGAAGCACAATTGCGTGTGAAAGACGTTCATCAACCAAGTGCTAGTTGCAATTGTTCAAGACTTTTGTTGTTCACTTAAGCCGACCTTAACATCCTAGTAGATCATTGCGCGCATATGTTCTCTTAACAAATCCATGTTTCGAAGACAAATCGTATGTACCATATTTGTTCTATAGCAGCAGCGACTCAACTGACAATTAGAGCTTACTACTTATGGGTGATGGTATTTAGAAATGCAGTGTTGCCAGCTCTAACTTCACTACTTTCGTGGCATCTTAAAATATATAGCGTGACCCTTGTAGATAGGTTCGAGGAGCTTTGTAAATCACTAAATTTTGCTTAATTCATCCAATTTTAATTAAACACTAAATGTTCTTCGACCCAATATCGTTTAATTACTTTCATTTATATTATCCTAACGCTAAATTGAATCATGATTGCAACAACAAAAATTAGCATTAGTAGTGGCGCGTTTATTTTGAACAGAAGTTTTTATGAGACGCGCGTTCTTCAAACTGCATCTTAACAAAAAGAGCGGCTAGTACATATCTGACATGGACGTAATTGCGACCTTTCCTTGTCCCTGTTTCGATACATTTTTATGCATACATGTAAACGTACAGTCCTATCGATTCGCTTTTTAGGCCATATCGCCATCGTACCGATCGAGTTTTCCCGACAGTCAATGAATATTTATGCTGTATCGCCTATCTTCCGCTAGATGGAGGTTGCTAGTCGTTATTTAAGCGGGTTTGCACCCGATTATTCAGCTATTCCGAGCTTGTTGTTTATTAAATTGATCGCGGCGTAGTTGGCCTGAAATTTGATTAATTAGTTAGCGGAATGCGGGATATCGATTGAAACCGAGAGAATGGGGATTAGATTGGTCCAGAATTGTAGATAACAGGTTCCCTTTCAAAAATTTACTTTTCTTCATTGGTCGGAAATCAGTTGGTAGTGCTTATTAAATTAGGTTTGCTTCGTTGGTAGTGTTATCTAAATTTTTGCTTTAAATGCCTGGTAACATCAAAGATACAAACGCTGCTTGCGCTTAAATATAGCTTTTCTCGTGATATTGATGAGATCATTCATAAGAAAGACAATGTGAAGAGATAAAAAACGCTAACACACGGACATGTATCTGCCTATCCGGCGTCATTTAGAACCGTTCTAACGCAGTACTAACGGGTACTAAATGAACGGGGTTAGTAGAACGGGTGTCCTACTAATATGTTACTAAGGAATGACATACGTTTATATTTCCATCTTTATCTTTTAAAGTATTGTGACCTTACAACTGTGGGTCATTATTAGACGTGACAATTTGTGTCGCAGGGCTCTTCTCTTATGATTCTGACAATACATTATGCAATTTCATTTTTTAGGGACTGGATTGGTTAGCAGAATATATATTTGTTTAATGCTTTTCACAAATAGCATTAAAAAACGTAAATTGCCAACATATGACGAAAAATTACGTCATATGTTGGCAATTTTTCTTAAATTTTGCCTTAATTACAACATGGCAATAAGCTCTAAATTTCAGTTTAGTGATCATAAACATCAAATGATGTTGATACACGTGACACTTAATGATTCATTTCAAAGAAAAGATGGCTAATGCATTAACATAACTGGAGTTACCATCGTTTTGTAATTCCCAATTTGTGTTTGCATGGGCATTAATTTTTCTAAAGCAAAAAGATGAAAACTTGAAATAAAATACGACGCTTCAATAAAGAAACCAGGAGAACCAACCCAAACAACCCTCGAGCGAAGAAAAAAACGTGTCTCATCTCTTCCAGAGGACGTTAATCTACATATCCGGCTGGCAGATTCGTTCCGGTCGCTATTTGAAAGCGGTCGATGTTCTATCGGGGATTTGGAGGAGGATTTGGCGCAATTTTCGCAGCTTACTCGGATCCGAATTTCACTTTACTGGTGTGTACCTAGCGTATTGTAGTACTCCGGGTTGGTTGTATGTGCAGATTCGGGAATTTCGAAGCGGGAACGAGGCGAGAAGGGAGAGCGTAACAGCCGAAGAATACGTTATCGTATTTATCCTTCGATGGATGATGGAGGATTGATCGGCAAGGGTGAAAGGATGGTTATTATTTTCGTGTCTACGAACTGAAGCCGGCAACTGAGGGGTTGTTAGAGTGTCAGAGAGAGAAAAAAAGAATGACCTAGAGAGTCTTTTAGCGTTTTTCAAATAGTTTTAAGACTACGTTCTAAAATACGAAGGTCGTTTAAGAATGTTCGAGGTTGGTAATACCAAATTTATAATGTAATAACTGCGATTCTTATTTAATTGGTTATGTTTATTAATTATGTACGAGATTTGTGAACCGAAACTTACATAGATAATATAATAAGTACCCAAAAGTACTTATTATAATATAATATCAATTCCAGGCACGGATTGATGAGTAGACAATAAATCGGTCTGCTACATAGAGCGCTTACAAATTAAGTTTTTATCTCGAAACGCAACACTACGGGCCCTGTAGCTAATGGAAATTATATTTAATTATGCAAAGTATCTGTCAACGATGCTAAATTCATTACTGAAACGAATTTGAAAGGAAAAAGAAGAAAATGATGACGAAAGATGAAATACGAATAACTTCTAATTTCTATTTATATTTTTGAGACGCACCTTTGCAAGCTGGCAAGATATTAGTATAGGAATAGTGGCATTCGATTCTACGAAATAGGAAGCTACGAGGGCAGATCATCATGCCTCACCCTTCACCTACTTCTAATTGGTAGTTTCATTAATGTTTTTGACATTTAGTTAACTGACATTTGTAGATAATACCTACATAATATCAAGTTTGTATCTCAAAGTGTTGTTGTGCTGTGGCTAATTCTTGAATTGCATGTCGCGATTGTTCATGAAAATGGATTCTGTAGAACAAATAGCCGTAATAAAATACCTCCAGAAAACGACATTGTGGCAACTATTGGTGAGTCTGCAGTTTCTTATGATACAGTCAAACGCTGGTGTCGAGATTTTAAATGCGGAAGAATATCCTGTGAAAACCAACGTGCCGGTGGTCTTCCCATAACGGTAACAACAGACAAAAACATTAAAAAGGTACACGATATCGTACTGAAAAACCGATGAGTACATACCAGGGACGTTGTGGAAGAATCTGTCTTATCACGTCATGTGGTGCACAACATGCTGACTAAAGAATTAGATATGAAATAGATGAGTGCAAGATGGGTGGCCCGAAAGTTAACAATTGATTTAAAAAGAAATCGAGTGTTGATTTGTAAGAGTCTTTTGGAAAGGTACCAAGCAAACAAAGAGATCTTTCTTAGTCGGTATGTAACCATGGATGAATCATCGGAGCACCACTATAATCCCGAGACCAAAGTGCAAAGTAGAGAATGGAAACATCATGGTTCTCCTCCTACACGCAAATTTAAGATCGTGCCGTCTGCTGGAGAGGTCTTGCTATCTGTGTTCTGGGATGATCAAGGAGTCATCCTGACTGAATATTTGCGAAAGGGGCAGAGCATTACAGAGGCCTATTACGCACAATTGATTTGTAAATTGCGAGACGCTATTAAAGAGAAACGCCGAGGAAAGCTAAGGCATGGGGTACTGTTCCATCAAGATAATGCTCCCAGCCATACATTTGATATTGGTATGGCTACTATACATCAAGCAGGCTTTGAATTAGTGGAGCACTCGCCATATTCACAGGATCTGGCCCCTTGTGATTACAGGCTGTTCCCCAAATTAAAAGAAAACCTACGCGGAGCAAAATTTTCCAGTAATTATGAAGTGATGCAGGCTGTAGAGAGGCGGTTTGCAGAGGTCTGGGAAATTTTTTTCCAGGAAGCTGTTGAAATTTTGGGGCACCTATGTACCAAGTGCACTAGTGTAGAGGGAGACTATGTTGAAAAATAAAAACTATAGTGCCACTAAAACTTAATAAAAAAATCAAATTGACCCATGCAGAACTATTTTCGATCTTTCAAAATATCTACCCATTCTAATTCTTGAAAATATTGGAAACCTGCTTTAATATTCTAAAAATCTACTCAATTAAATATGATTTAGAAAAGCTCTTAAACGTGTAGATGAGCAAGTAATTACGTCGTTGAATGTGCGATACCAGTTTGGCAAGAGGAGTATATTTCCATTACGGCTATTATATCATAATATACTGAACTACAACAGCATTAAATAAAACATAGCATGGTACAGTTCTATATGAAAATTTTACTCTAAGAGGGGCAGGAGTACAGCATAGGGATCCACCCTCGTAAATGAGTTATTGATGCATATTTGAAGGAAAAGAGGAGCAAAGTGCAGTACGAAAAACTTTTACCTTTTTCTTGGACTATGATTTAAAATGCGATTTAAAATGCGCGAGATAATAGGTTGGGGGTGGTGGCAATAGATTCTGTGAGATAGATTTTATCCCGAAACAGATTACTATGAATCTCGCAGCTAACAGGAATCATATTTAGTGATATAAAATATCCGTTTACGAATCTAATCGAGTTATTGTTGTAAATATGGAGGAAAAACAATGAAACGAAAGCCAACTTGAAACTTGCAGTACGAAAGTATTTTGTTTTGGGATGCACTTCAAAAAGCGAGCAAGATAATAGGATAGACGTGACGGTAATCAATTCTATGGCATGGACTCCGTTTTGATGTACATTTCTACGGACGGCGCGGCAAAGAGAAGCCATATTTCATGGTATTATAAAACTAATCTAGCTATTTTTGCGAACTTGCAGAAAGAGCAATGAAGTAATGGTTACAACATGTAAAGTGAAAAGCATTTATTTCTTTCCACCTATCCTGAGACGTAGCTGAGAAATGTGAGTAAAATAATACGGTGGGAATTGTAACAATCAATTCTACAACGGAAAGTATATTTAATGATATGGACCATCCATTTACGAAAGCAAACTCTTAATTAAGACAAGTTTCAAGGAACAGCAAGGAGATAATTGTCAGAAACTTGAAATGTAAACAATCTTTACGACGTAGTTCAAGAAGTGAATAAAGTGGTAGAATGATGATGCAAAAGCCTGTCCTTCAATGTCACCCACATTCGCCACGACAGCTGCAACTACTTTTATTTTTAACTTTACTTTTATTTATTTACTGCAACTATTTTATATAATGCGTTCAAATAAATTTTACCTCAAAGTATCTTTTGAATATATAATTATGTCTTGGCTTGTTGCTGAAACTCTTAACACGAATTCTGTTTGGTACAAGCTACTAGAATGACATGACAAATATAAAACTCATAAAACGAACATTTTGAATTGAATGAAATATGTTTATTTGCAACAAACAAGTAGAAATAAGATTCAACCATGAATGGTTTGTGTTATATAGTAAAAACCATTTTAAATCAATTTTGAATTACAATACAATTTCAAAAAGTTCCTATCATCTATGCATCTGAACGAATATTCTGTCAAATTGACAATGAATATAGTACAAGCTACGACAAAACTTTTTATCGGAATGGACTACTACAGGTCAAATTTATTTGAACGCTTTTTACATACATATCGTGACTTGTAAACATCGTTATTGAAAGCGAGGAAAGTCGGCTCTGCCACGTTAATGTAGCAGAGTTGGACAAATTCACATAATATGTAGATTACACATATAATGTTCTGGTGTGTTGGGACAGAAGAGGCTAGCATGACTGAGGGACTAATTTACGAGGGCTGTGGGAGGCGAGGATACCCAGAAGATGACTGCGGATGTCCTCCACTATAATATCTGCCAGTTGCAACGTTATTTCACCATTTTCAGCTGAGTTGAAAGCACTTAAACATGGCTACTACTATTGGTTCTCCCGATAAGTGCGAGTTGTCTAGTGCAATTCGATTCCTTCAAGCAGAAGAGAATAGTGCAGCTGAAATTCATCGAGGAGTGAGCCTAGTATACGGCGAAAACTTTGTGATGGCGGATGATGTTATACGTGAATGGTGTAGGAAGTTAAAAAAGGTCGAGCTGATATTCAAACTGCAGCTGTATCCCAACGACTTTTTAAACAATTTCGATGGGAAATTTTTGAACACACAGCGTATAGTTTTGCTTTGACGCCAAGCGACTTCCATCTCCTTTGTGAACTGAGAGAGTGGCTAGGAGGGCTGAGCTTCCAGAGTACAGAGGAACTTCAAAACAACGTCACGGACTATCTCAACTCACTGGCGGCAACATTCTATGCAGAAGGATAGGGGATTGGAAGGCTCGTCCATAAATATGACAAATGCACCAATCTTCACGGTGATTATGTGGAAAATTAACCATGATTTTACATAACATTTGGTAATAAATACATTTTGTTATTTACACTTGTCTTATCTGGTCTGAGCTATCGCAGATTGAAAAGAAAGCAGCCCTCGTATATGTTCCTTGCTTATGGTTTGCAACTTCGTCCGTTCTATAAAGAATCTCTTCGACACCTCTGAGATAAATACAATCGCAATTAGAAGCTACCATCGATAAGAGGATCGAAACTAAAGTAAAAGTTACT
This sequence comes from Trypoxylus dichotomus, assembly GCA_023509865.1. Taxonomy (NCBI): domain Eukaryota; kingdom Metazoa; phylum Arthropoda; class Insecta; order Coleoptera; family Scarabaeidae; genus Trypoxylus; species Trypoxylus dichotomus. The sequence continues at coordinate 31,710,012 of CM042081.1, forward strand.
CAATTTTGAGGTATCTACCGTGATGGGAATCTCTTCAACCTTCAGTCGGTGGTGTACTAACGCGATATCATGAACTTTGTTGAACGTATCTGAGTGGGGCGATCTGGCTGCTCCTATATCAAAAATGAATGTTCGGCCACGCTTAAATTCAATAAACCAGTATCTTGTCAGGCACATAGTCGTTACAAAATTCTTTGACCTTTGCACATATGTTCCCATTCAAAAAAAAATCGAATCACTGACAAGTATTGTTAAACTTGTTAATTTTAACAGCTCTCAAAACAATACTATTTGATGAATCTCTTCGAAATAGCATTCACGGTCTCTAATCAAGATTTTGACACAAAGTGCCATTCGTCTTCAAACACGAGTATTTCTCATACTGCCCCCGGGTGTCACTTTACAAGATCAAACTACCGATTTGTAAAGCAATATGCCAACCCGATTACACAGTGCAGAAAATTGGGTATTAACGCAAACACAAGGACAAAGGATCCGAGCTACAGAAATGAAATCCTGAAGGAAAATTGCAAGAATTGAAAGAAAATATTAACAGAAAGCGGGAAAGAGGCAAGATTGGAACTCAGCTGAAGTATTGACAAATAACGGTAACGAATGAAAGAAATGTGTAACCTCTATACCCTGGGGTAGCTTGATGATTAGGAGTATGATGACGATTGTAAAATAGGATGTGGACAGAGAGAAATGCTTGAAGCCAATAAGAACTAAGGACATAGACATTTGAATCGTTTTAATTATTTGAGAGAAAATGCGCAACCAAATAGTATAGGAATTGGCAATTTGTTTTTAAATAAAACAATAAATAGTAACAGAATCCATTCTAGAAATTATTTAACATTAATACAACCACAACAATAATATTTATTATTCAAATAAAACTGAGCTAGACAAGATTATAATTTCGTCCGTTTATAAAATCTTCTTTGTCTATATTAACTTTACAACGAACGTTCCGTACAAATGCAACGTCGAGATGCAGAAATACGGAGTTTATATGTATATTGTTTTGTAAAGAATTTCGGTATGCATCGTAGATTCATACATTTCCGGAAATTGTAATATTCACAGGCCGGGAATTCCCCGACCGCATATCTCAGATTCAATTTAGTCGGAGGGATATTGTTCGGGAAACTCGCTATTATGGGATACGTACATCACATATTGTTGTTTAGAGTTAGTCGCTAGCGTCTAACCCGTATTGCGTGGTTAGATTTAAAGCATGCGGTTTATATATCCATAGGTGGTATTTACTGGTGGGGTAGTTGCACTGACAGAATTACCTCCAGCAGCTTATAAGTACATAGGCATGAGCACTTGTGAAATTAATTTAAATTCAAAATAATACAATTCTCTCTGTATTCCACAAATTATTTATTAACCTACAAGTACATCTTCTACGCTAAGCATACATTGTCTGTAGAAATTCGAGACAGTTCTTACAAACTGGGGGAAATATTATATGTATGCCTCCCCCTAAATAGCATAACGTGATTATAAAACAACTAGGGGATAGAGAAACTATACAGAAAATTTATTGATTTTTGTGGATAAAAACTACCAATATAAGAAGTAAAAAAATGCTAAGAAAAGATGTAAGCTGTAAAAGTTTAGGTGGTAATAATTACTAAGCCAGCAGGAACAAGTGCATACTCATGGGCAGCGATAATATATTTCGAAAGCGGTCGGACATACCCGAAGTCGGGTTTCATACGTATATGGTTAGTATGTGTATGTACGTTCTGTGTTATTTTGACGAGTGTTGATAGACTCATTAACCGATTTCCGACATTAGAATATACCGACGCTATTATTAAATGTATTGTTTGCAATATCGACACTTCACCGTACATTATTTCTGTGTGTAAAAGACATGTTAATAGCAAACAAGACCGGTTAAATACGTGATGTACCATATTATAAATTTCTGTATGACTTTATTTATATGTTAAGTGTGTGCAACATTCCACAAGATATATTATAGACAATGAAGAATTTAGAAAGTTTTGAGGGAACCACGAGGGCGACCTGAAATGTTTCTGGAATCGGCAAGAGATGGCGCACTAAGTTTAAAGTGGATTCATTGGTCAGCAAGGGCAACCTTCTTTATGGCAACTGTCAAAATTTCAGACGTCTACTGTCAATAGTTGTTGTTCAAAAGCGTGTTTTGTGTAGCATGTCAGGCGATTTCGCAAAACCGGATAAAATCGAATTTCGTGCAATGATAAAACACTTCTGGATGGCTGGGAAAACGGCCACGGAAATTCGAAATATTTTGCTAGAGGTTCATGTACTCCACCATTTTCGACCATCAGCTTCTGGGTGAGCGAGTCTAAACGTGGTAGCACAAGCACAAGTCATGAACCATGCAGTGGACACCCAAAAGCCGCTCTCAATGGAGCCTAGAACGGTCAACAAGTTCATTATGTCGTGTTAGCCGATCGCCGATTGAAGTTGTAAGAGATAGCAGAGACAACAGGCATCTCGGAAGAACGCGTTGGCCATATCTTACACGAAATTTTGGTTATGAAAAAGCTTTCGGCGCGATGGGTACCGAGTTTGCTTATACAGGAGCAAAAACGAAATCGGGTGACCGTTTCGGCGGAGTGTTTGGCCAGGATCCAACGTAATCTAAGGGATTTCTTCATTTGTTTCGTAATCGTGGATGAGACTTGGATCCACCACTACATAGTGGAGAGCAAGGAACAGTCGAAACAGTGGATTTTTCAGGGCGAATCGGCTCCAAAGAAAGCAAAGACCGTTCCATCGGCTGGCTACTATTCTTTGGGATTCCCAAAGTGTGATCCTCATTGACTATTTGTAGACAGGAAGGGCGATCACGGGGCAATACTACAGCGATTTATTGATTCGATTTTCTCGATTGTTCTGTTGAGTTACGATGAGTTCTGTTGAACTTGTGATGTGAATAAATTTGTATACTGCTTGAAGGTTCCGATGAACTTGTGTAATGAATAGAGTTACAAGGTGTACCATTTGTATATGTGTGTACAAGATGAATGAAAAGCAGAAATGAATGCAAAGTACAAATAGATGAATTGTAATATTAGGAAGATATTAGATATCTAAAATACAAAATAAAAACTCGTTCGGTTGTATCCGAAGAGTTACAGATGGGGGGTTCGAGTATGGTTAAAGCTGGAAAGTTACTGAAACAGTCTTATCCCCAATTGCTTCATGTAACCGGTTTACTCCATGCATGTCATCTTGCAACTGAATTTATTAGAAACTGTCCAAGAGTAGATCAATTTTTAGTTTCTACCAGAAAATTTTTATGAAATCTCCAAAACACATTCGTGAGTTTAAACAGGCTTGTCTGGGCATTCATTAGCCACCACTATCGGTATTGACGAGATGGGAAACGTGGCTTAAAGCTGTTTTATATTATGCATAATTAAATCTTAAACTTATTTGCGCAAGAAGTCCAGGAAACTTCAGTAAGCCAGCAGTTGGTTTCAGATATCGAAATCCGCGCTCACATTGAGCAGATTTTCGAAAATTATGCGATTCTAAATACTAGTTCCAAATTAGAGAACACCAAACTGTCATTACATGAAGCGCTAAATATAGTAAATTACCACACATCCCCAACTCCCTATTCAACGATTGAAACGAATGTAAATAGACTTTTGGGACATCGAGCATACAGCATCATTTTTACACTAGTCCTTAATTCGTTAGACAGGAAGAAAAAGAAATTCCATATACTACCTTAGATTATACATTGGCCTATTATTTCACCAGCCATTAGCTTAAAAGTGTCTCATATTTAGATTCATAGATTTCATTAGATAAAGCCCATCAAATAAGTATTGTTTAATATTTAAATTGCATCAAAATACATTATAATGAATACGTAGGCTTCCAGGGCCAGAGTCAGTAATAAACGAACTGTTTCCGGAATTGGACCGTATCATGATGAGGTATAGTTCATTTAATGTACATTATACTCACTGGGTTCACTATTTGTTCTAAATACAATATTTTTGTCAAATGTATATGAAAAGTGCAATGCAATTGAACCATGAACTAAGGCAATTTTGGTTAACCTGCTAATAAGAAGAGACATTTGTTTTAGTATTTGCTATCATTTTCTAAAAGTTTGTCAACGGACTTTAAACGAACCTGTATATAATATTCCACATACACTTCTTCCATACATTCACAGCTGATGTCACGTCAGCAGAAACGCAGCTATCCCGCCCTCTAGGCAACCCGTATTTTGTCGCAGATCCCTTCGGATGAAACATGTCACATTATTACTACGCTACAGCGAGTTAGAGAGGGAAAGACAGAGACAGACGGATAGAACTTGCAGGCAAGCCGCTACTCCCAGATCAATTAGATAATATAGCCCGAGTAGCGCCACCGCGAGAAGATGAGACCTGTCCCTGTGTTGTAAATACGTGAAAGAGCCTTGCTCTATGTCAGTGTGTGTAGTACAGGTACTATAATACGGCGGTTCGAGGGGGGACGCTTATGACTGCCTGGAAATTGGGTTAGCGTCACGTTCAGGCCTCTTAGATAACGTTTAATGTCGAGTTTCGAAACTCCGGACGCGCTATGTGTATATCCGCGTTTGCTTTCTATTCTATTGTGTTTAGGCGATGTATGTGTCTTGTTTTGGGTTGATGTGTCGGGCGAAATAGGTGGTGGGGTTGTCAAAGCATCGTTTTCATGTTTAATTCTATTTGAGTTACGAGGAAATATATTCCTGATTTGTAAATTTGTTGGGAAAACATGTTCTTCATAGTTTTGCCCATACTATTCTTGTAGAACTTCAATAACAGTTTCTTTTCCAGCATAGTATATTCGATGTATACGGTGTTAAATTGTTCAAATTATGCCGAAAGTCCCGCTAATAAAAAATATAAAAGGCATCGCTGTTTAAATGTACTTTATGCTTAACTTTCAACTGAGTTTTGAAGCGTTAAAATGCAGGGCTATACAATTATGTTTTATGTTTCAAGTTTTTAGTGATGATCAGTGCGAAGAGACCTTTAACGAGGCAGCTCGTTTTTGATTTTCGGAGAGGTAAAGAATCGTTGGGACTTAGGTCCGGATTGTACGGAGGATGGATAATTTTATGTTACGTTGCGTTAAGAATTCAGTTGTCTTGCGTGCTGTTTGCGAACTTATATTGTCTTGGTGGAGGATGATTTCTCGGGGTTGGTTTTCCGAAGCTCAGCGATAACTTACTGCAAACAAATTGCTATGTACCAATAGGCAGCAATAGTCTTTTGATCACGTAAAGCAGCCGGCTCGCGGTAGCTAATGACCACAGTCATGAATATAACCCGCTAATGGCTTATTGTTGCTCTGTTATCTCATAACTTGGACAAAAAAAATGACGAAAATCAAGCAGAATAACTAACAAATAATAACAATAACACAATATTAAATAAAATTGAAAACATGTAATGCATTAAAAACATACCAAGAGAAAAAATACCGGAAAGAAAAATGAAATACTAATAAGAAATAATTAAATAATAAATACCACTAGTATGAAACATTAAAATAACATAAGAAAAATGAAAATTTGATAAGCTAAGGCAAATCTAAATTATAGTTATCAAAGTTTCTTGCCGACTATACCAACGGCGCTCGCCAGAGCACATTCATCCTAGCTGTAGGGATCCGTAACAGGTGATGCGACCTCGATTCCAGGCGTTGTACAATGAGACCAACTGCAGACAGTAAACGAGGAGAGTCAATTCTTCCGATGAGAATGTTTTGCATAAATGGAGCACTAATGCGCTTTCTTCTTTCCACAAGCGTTACAAAGTCATTCCTCTGAAGTAGGTCGTGGTAAGGTATTGCCCATCGTTCCTATATGATAGATATTTCAAAAATTTGCGTTAAATCCGCTGAAGAAGATTGATTTGGATGTTGTAGAAAGGATACCAAGTCACGGATGCATATTCGAGCTTGGAAAATAAATCCTAATAATTTAGAAGCGGCTGTCACGACGTCTAGGACATGGTTACAGAGGGTAAACTTTTCATCATATATCACACCTAAATCTTTAATAGAAGATTGACGAGCGATATTAATATCGTTAATACAATACAGAGAATCGATTCTACAAACCCTTTTTGTAAAAGACATGAACAAACACTTATTTACATTTAATTTTAATTTATTATAGGCTAATAAAGGGCAGTTAATGGACTAGATCGTCGGTATATATATTAAAGAGGAGCGGGCCGAGGTTCTATCCTTGAGGCACTCCAGAGGTGGAGTAAAAAGTGCGAGATTTAAATTCATTGAAATGAACGTAATTAACTCTATTTAGAAGATATGATCGAAATAATCTTAGGAAATTCCTGCTGACACCGAAAGAACTCAGCTTTTCCAACAACTTATGATGATCAATTAGGTCAAAAGCAAGGGAAAAATCAGTATAAATAAGATCCAGTTGACCATCCCCATCCACGGTTTCAGCAATTGTTTGAGAAATCTGAGCCAAGTTAGTTACAGTGGATCTATTTGCCAAGAAACTATGTTAAGATTCAGAGAGTTTTGATTTAATACCATAAGAAAGGCGTTTATAAATTAACACTTCAAAAACCTTCGCAAAAGATGAAATTATAGCCACAGGTCTAGTTGCCAATATTGGAACTGTCTTTGATGGCTACTTTCCATATATCAGGAAACGTACACGTGCGTAGGGCTGGATTAAAGATTATGCATAGAGGAGTAGCAAATACACTAGCACAATCCTTCACAAAAAAACAAGGAGTCTTATCATCACCAGCTGTAAATTTGTTCTTTAAAGTTTTGATGCATTGTATTACTTCCTCTACCGAAACAGACTGCACAATGGTGGTAAGCTGGAATCAATATCTGGAAGATGAGTGTCGAAAGACTCAGGTAGAAAAACATCAGAGAATAATTTGGCAAAAGCATTAACTATCAATGTAGGATCACTGTATTCGTTAGTGGCATCAAAAACTTTACCAGGAATTCTGGTAGCGCCCTGTCTAGAACGAACGAAATGCCGTGTATTGTAGGCTACACTAATGTCCATCTTAACTAGCTTACGTAATCTCTGAAACTCCATTCTTTAATAATTGTTGTATGTCGGTTTCCACTTTCTATTATAATAGGCCTTCAGTCTTAAGTTTTTGAAATGAATCCCAATTGTAATGTATATATCCTGAATCGCACGTATGATTTTTATCCTGAAAATCTCTCAGGAACGGAAAAGCTAAATTAGCACGAATGAAACCGCGGAGTATCCACTTGTAAAAAATACTAATGAGATTTATGATTTCCACTGACAATAGTTTGTAATTGTGGGCCAATTTTACTTGTACCAATTATTCAAAGAGATTTAAGATGCTCATTATCATTTTGGAGAATGTTGTCTCACACAAGTAAGTAGTACCAAAAATAGAAAATAGCCCACAAAATTTATGCAAATTATCAAATTGTACCAGTGGAAGACTCATAAAATTCCAACAAAGATGAGTTTTGGTATTTGTTCTTAATTATATCACTACACCGTAAATAATTAATTTCCATTTCATGTTCCAGGACTAGGGTTTCAATGTCAATATCAAAAGAATTTCGAAAAATCCTAATTTCATTCGAGTATCAAAATTTATCTTCAAAGCACTCAAAGCCTCGAACGCAAAATCAACTGGAAGCTCAGTCTCAGCTGTGTGACAAGATTTCACATATTTTAAAATGTAAGTATTTCTTATGTAAGTGTGATTGAAACAGAATTATTTTCTATCGGAGCGATTTGATATTAGTGTATAAATCAGGGAGAAGCTGGTTTTCTTCTTGCAGTCTCAAATTCAGTTCGTTCACATGTTTTGTTAAATCAACATAGAATGCTAACTTCCAATGTCATTCACTATTTTGTAATTCGGTAAGAGGGCGACGCTTTTCATTTCGATCTCTGCTAGAAGTTCAAATAAGTGTTGAAGGACTTTTCCCCCACTAAGCCAGCGTACGGCAGTTTGATACGGTAAGTTTCTCCAATTTCTTCAACAAATTCGCGGAATTGTAGGTTGTTCGGTTCTGATAAAATTAACAACTGACTTGTTTTAGAACTTCAGACATTATCCGTACAATATAAGTCTAGTGGTTTTGAACCACCATCATTTTCAACAGCCTTTGACATAAGTCCAACCACACCTTTACTTTTACCACAAATGTTTTTGCCTCCATCAGTTGTAATTGATTTTGTTTTTCCATCGAAGGTTTTTTTTATTAATGATATTTTCAAGTCCCTTAAAACTATTTTTCCCGGTAGTCGTGCCGTGAATACGACCAATATCAAGTTCTTCATATACTTCAATAGCTTTTATGTACTTCTAGAACAGAAATCAACACCTGAGCAGTTGAGATGAAATTTATCATTTCGTAGTACATTTCTTCGGCGACAGCATATACGCTTTGTTTGATCATTATGATCATCGGTGAATGGTTTTCCACGTTTTGCGATTTCAAGAACCACACGAAAGTTGGTACAAGTTGTAGCCTCTTGTTCTGTATTGACTTTCGTAAACGAAAACTGCTACGATTTTAATCCGTGCTTCAAAGTTTCAAATTTTTATGTCCGCAAACTTTCTGTACGTTTTGAGAAATTTCGTTTCATAATGACGTTTAATGTTATATTCTTCGAGAATGGCGATGAAATGGAAACCGTTTATGGGGAACAGTGTCCTTGTAAATCAATGAATTATAGGTGGCATGGTCTTTTTAAACATGGTCGGGAGTCGATTGAAGACGATCCCCGCTCAGGACGGCCGCATTAGTTGGAGTATCAGATACCACCATTTTGCGTATCCTACATGACCACCTGGGTATGACAAAAATCAGTGGAAGATGGGTACCGAGAATGCTCACGCCGCTGCAGAAACAGCAGCGCATCTGTGCGTCGAAACAATTTTTGGAGCTGTGTGGAGACAATGCGCCGGTTCACAAGAGCAAAGTTGCAATGGCTGCTCTGCACAAGCTTGGCTTTCAATCAATAGTCCATCCACTCTACAGTCCAGACCTGGTGCCTAGTGATTTTTATTTCTTCCCCAATTTAAAATAAGACTTACGTGGAAGAAAGTTTTCCGACGACAATGATGTAAAGGAGGCAATTTTGGCCCATTTTGAGACGAAAGATAAAAAATATTTTTATGATGGTTTAGAAAAATTAATTCATAGATCTAATAAATATATTGTGCTTAAGGGTGATTATATTGAAAAGGAAAAATAGATTTATTGTTTTATTTTATTTAAAACCCTTTCATTCCACGAAGTTCTGGACCTCCCCTCGTATTACGCATGGGTGTTGATTAGCCGGTTCGAAGATGTTTTTTAAACTGTGTTATGCACTACTTTACTTTCACAACAGTCAGTTTTAGTTCCTTCGCCTTTCCTAGGCAGACTAACTCGCGGTCGCGTCTCTAACCTATTTATACTCCAATTACTGCCATCTCGAAGTGAGTGGAATACATCAGAACTTTCTCGAACAAACGAGGTTATTCACGAATGTTTAATTATTACTTCGCTTTCGAAAGTACTACAAGCACCATCGATTAGCAATAGAGGGTACTGTTAATACCTATTCCAGCTTTTGGCCACCAGATGTAACCAAGTGTCATGGTCGTAACAACACAAAATAGTAACTGAACTACGGAATTTAGCAATCGTATGCTCGCTCAGGGCGTGTACTGGATGACTATTCTAAAAATTATAGTAGTATCAGTATGGCTCTAGGGCTGGAAAGTTTGAAGACCCTGAAGTAGAGGAACTGTTGCTATTTGACACGTCTTCTTCGCGACCATCTTTTTGTAGATACCTCGTGCAAAGATGACTTTTGTCAACTTTTCTTCATTTTGGAACACTCAAACAGATGATTGGTGTTTATTTCCTGGCTCATTTGAGTAAATCCAAGATTCATCAGCACTAACGATGTACACTAATTCACTCTAGCTGCTTTCTGTTCTTGGGTTAATGGGAAACTAATTTACGCACATACTTCTTCATGCAAAGTTTTTTGCTTTGAGGTCTTAGAAATCCTCAATGATGCATCAATCTCGCGATATGTCACATGTCGATCTTCGTTGATGATCTTGTGCACAGTATTGACGTTTTCCTGAGCGGCTGCCGTTTTTGGTGTATCTGTTTTTGGATTCCTTCTTTGACTCGTTGGTAAGATTAACGTCCGTTGTTGAATTCCCCGTACTAATGAGAAATTGTTGACTGATGTGGTGTTTCATAGCCGAAAACAGAAACCAACACGAGGAGGCATTCTTGTTGAGACAATTGTCTTTAGAAATTATAAAAAAAATATTGGGCGAAAATGTTTTCGGGCTAACTTGTCAACTTTAACAGTTCGTTGTAGTTACAACACTATAAGTATCGTATTGGAACTGTGTGTTTAGGTTAACAAACTAAAGATTGGAGAATAATTTTTAAAACTGAAATTTACTTAGTGGCGCCGTCTATGTCCCAGTACGCGAAACTTGAAAAACATTTTTCATACTATTCAATAAATTTTTTCTTTTCCAGAATGGTTAATTCACAAAACAAAATTTAATGTATATTTTCATGCTTCATTATTAAATCGCAAATTTTGTACTAAAATTTGAAATACAAATATGGTCTATTATAAATCTAAAATCCAATCTCAAATTGGAACACCTTTTATTTAGTTTGTTTCGTATTTATAACTAATCCTGCGTAGAATGCGTAACGCAAAAGAAAGGATCCAAGCAACGACAGAACGATCATACCCATGGCCATGTCCTCAATATTTAGAAATAATCCTCTCGCAAGTCAATTTAATTTTAACTCCCATGAGTGTTCTGCGACCTCGTAAACATAGGCTGTATTTTCTTTTTGAATCGATTACTCGTTGAGGTTATTTCGCAAACAAACATTAACCACGGTTCCGCGAGAGAAAGAACAAAATTGGAAACGTGAGACAAGGGGGAATACGTCGGAAATATCTCGGATTACGCTGTACATGGATTAGGTTTAGGTAAATATTTTATAATTTTCGTGGGGTTCTGAATTTGGACGAGATTTCGTCGTAGAAATTGGATATTAATGATAAAAGGGGAGAATTTGGAATACATGTAACAGGATTTAGTTGTACAAAAATTGGATTATTATTAAGCTTTTTTCATTATTAGCGCTTATAACCCTTTTGTCGAATGTTTTTTAATGTTTCTGAACAAACAGTATTTAACACTACATCTACTGGCCGGGTCAAGTTATTATTATTATTATTATTATTATTATTGGAGTGATGATTGATACCAAAATGACCTTTCGTCACCAGATTTTACGTACTGCCGATAAGGCGGCGAAGATGGTTGCGAACTTGAGTAGGTTGATGGCTAATGTTTGTGGTCCTCGGCCAAAGCAGCGGAGGTTATTGATGTCGACAGTTCAGTCGGTCTTACTGTACGGCTCCGAGGTGTGGGCGGACGCGCTGAGCAAGGAGATGTATCGTAAGAGGCTGGCTCAGGTGCAGAGAAGGGCTGCACTGAGAGTTGCCTCGGCGTACCGCACTGTGTCAGAACCGGCGGTCCTAGTGGTAGCGGGAGTCATTCCAGTATCGCTCCTTGCTCAGGAAAGAAAGCGCATATATATGAGGAGACGTGCAGGTGAAGAACGAGTCGCCAACGAAAGAGACGCCACATTAGAAACATGGCAACGACTTTGGGAGACGGACGGAAGAGGGCGCTGGACTGCGAGACTGATCCCGCGCCTTCGCCTCTGGATCTCTAGAATCCATGGGGAGGTGGACTATTACCTGACTCAATTTTTGACCGGTCATGGCTATTTCAAATCGTATCTGCACCGAATGGGTAAGACCGAGACTGGAGCATGTTTGTATTGCCCAAATCAGATAGATGATGCGCACCATACCTTCTTCTTATGTGAGAGATGGGCGGAACCAAGACGGTTACTCGAAATGGAGATCGGCGAATTTACGATCGATACAATTATAACGAAGATATCAGCCAATGAAAATTGCTGGACAAGTTTAACGCGATACGTTGAATATGTCCTGCGCACGAAGAAAGGCGATTTGGACCGCAACATGGAAAGAGAATTGCTATAATTCGAAAGTTCAGTGGAGCGTGGCCTTTGTACAGCAAACTAGACACAGCCCGAACTAAAGTGATTAACGGGTGGTGGCTTGTAGCCCTCTATTAAAGGGAGTCCGAGTATTGATGCTTATTATTATTATTATTATTATTATTATTATTATTATTATTGTTATTATTATTATTGTTGTTATTGTTACTGTTATTGTTATTATTATTATTATTGTTATTATTATTATTATTAGTTTCGCGGTATGTGCAATATGTACTGCGCAAAAAGAAGGGAATTGCAACATGGAAAGGGAATTGTTATAATTCCAAACCACAATGGAGTGTGGCCTTTCTACAGCCAAATGCATAGACCAAAAAAATATATATATATATTATTATTATTATTACTATTATTATTTAAAATAACAATGACTTTTTTCTAAATTTTCAAATTTATCTATGCATTTGATACTGTTTGGTTCATGCCCCTATTTCGTTTTGTTGTTGTTGGAGGCAAAGTACCGTTAGGACTCTCTTTAATTTCTTATAATATTTATCCCGTATAGTTTTCTTTCTGGATATTGTATATTACAGATATATACTTTAGTTCCTCATTATTGACGTGTAATTTATAATTTTAAATTTCTTAAAAAAAGGAGCCGATCCGATGTTCAGGATGATGTGGAACAAGGACGGAAGTCTGTCGCATCAGAAGACATTGTTCAACAACTTGATAAAATAGTTTGAGAAAAACGCTGGTCCATCATCAGTGAGTTGAGTGTAGAATTTCCTGAGGATTCAAGGTCAGAGTGCGGAGGAATTTCAAAACAATGCTACGAACCATTTCAACTCACTGAGGGTAACATTCTATGTAGAGAGGATTTGGAAAGTTCATCCAATCAAGGTTGATGGTGATTATATACAAAAGTAACGATGTTTGTAGAACTTTTGGTAATAAATTCATTTTGTTGTTACACTTGTCTTGTTTTTGTGAGCCATCGAAGATTGAAGAAAAAACACCCCTCGTATATACAGACTTCTTAACTGTTCTTCTTGCAAATTGCATTTTTACCATACAAATTTTGTAATACACGTAAGTCAATAACCAAACAAAAAGATAAGTTTGTAATTATCACAACAGATCTATAATGGATTGTGTCACTGTAAGTTGGAATGAACTGTACAAGCCTCAAATTGCACGATCAAAGAATATACGGAAATAATATGACGTGGCAAGTTGTTAAAGAACATTTTCCTTTAAAAGGAATAGAATTTTATTCCATTAACGTCGTTCAAAAATCTTTCCATCTCCCTTAAAAGGAGTCTCTCAAAAAATGCCGCAAAAGAATCTGTAGTTAGACGCAATAATCGAGTGAAACCGACATAATTACCAGAAAAAAAGGTTGCTTTCAATGGCGAGGTAGGTCGCTAAATGAGTCCTTAATAATGTTTTAGCAACGAGAATACAATACCCTCGACGTTATAGGCGCACTTTATCCGGATTATCGTTCTTGTCACCGGGAATTAGCGACGCCTTAGTCGGGTCGCCGATGGACCCTCGTCAAACGCGGAACAAATGGACATCGTACACCTCATTAAAGCCCTTTTCAAGGAGGTGGTTCTCGATCGTTCGGAACGAATTCCCTTAGTTCGTATTGTCGTATAGAAATTTGAAAATTCAGCTCAGCTTTTACCGGATGTACCGGTTGAAAGGGAAAGGAGACCAACTGAGACACTGTTACCGAAAATCCGCGGTGATCTTCGTAATTTGGTGGCGACGCGTCAAAGACTTGAGACGGCTTAGATGGCGCTATCGTCGCAGATCGACTTGTTTAGCCGAGAGAGACTGTCTTCGGTGGTGGGGTGCGTTTCCGTTGCGTGTCCCTTAAGACGAGATAATTTGAATTGCGGTCTTGTTAACACAAACTGTAATATTATGACAGATGAAAGGGAAATTGTTTGCGTCGTCATCCAAGCGCTTATTTTAGAAGGTTACGTATACAACGCGTTTCATATTGTCCTATTCAAATTTCGCGGGTCTCTCAATGTTGTGTTGCGTATCATAAACCATAGCGATAAAAGGCATGTAAGTAACTTTATTATTTTTTTATAATTTTTGTTGACATCGGTACTTTTTTGAATTATAAAATGTGTTAGGTTATGAAAATTTGTTGTAATTTGAATTTGTGAGTGAAGTTGTAATTTTGGAAATCTCTCGGTTTGAAATCTAGGCATAGAAAGTATTCTTTTTAATTACGCAGGTTAAAAAATTGTAAACAATATCTGACATACATAGAAGGATCTAAAATCCCATATTCTCTTACAAGGAATCGGATTGAAATTCACAAATTTGTACGATTGAACGTGTTTCGTGACGCTGCTCTCCATTTCGGCGAAATTCCACGTTTTGAAGGGTAACAATTATATTTGAAATTTCGATTTTTGCAATATACACCCCTATTATGAATGAAAAAATATGTATCGTCAAATGCGTTCATCATAGCACTAAAAGTCTAGTGCAGGTGAGATTTTTTTGCCAACCAAAACTGATCCTCATTCAGCCTACACGGTCTATGTGTACGAGGTAGGCGCCGTAAATTCTCGGCCTGACAGGCTTGTGCAGGTTCAAGCGTGTTCAAATGCCGTCACGGTATGCATGCATATACGCGAGGCCTATGCTACAAATATGACGACTCGAAGAGTAATAGTTTTTCGTAGCCAGTCAACCAATGTGACTAGCGCCTGAACATGTCTGAAGTAATGAAGATTGAGTACCGCGCAATCATCAAACTTTTAACAAAAGAAGGGCATACGTCTAATCACATAAAACAACGTTTAGACGGTCCCTTCCATACAGCCGCCATTTCACAAGTTGCCATCCGCGAATGTTGCTTTCAAGAATTGGAACATCCACCGGACTATACGGATGGATATTGCTCCTTGTGATTGTTATTTGTTTTCTAATTTTAAAAAAGGATCCGAGGGGACGTCGTTTTAAGGACGGCAGTGAGTTGCAAGCAGCTGTTATAGAACATTTTGACGGAAAAACTTGGGATTACTTTTACAAGGGTATCGAATTTTTCAACCCTTCCGCCTCAACCCTATACCATGATGTTTCCTCTTCCACGTTTCACTGTTTCTGAAATACACTCGTCTTTTTCCAGGGCGGTGACGCACAAACGTGTAACATTAGTTCCGAATAACTCGAATTTCGAATATTTTGCTAGAGGCTCATGGCGGATGTACTCCATCATTTTCGACCATCAGCTTCTGGATGAGCGAGTTCAAACGTGTCCGCACAAGCACAAGTGACTAACCACGCAGTGGACGCCCAAATACCGCAACCAACGATGAAATGGTCGACAAGATTCATAATGTCGTGTTCGCCGATCGCCGGTTGAAGCTGAAAGAGGTAGCAGAGACAACAAGCATCTCAGAAGAACGCCTTGGCCATATCCTACACGAAATTTTGGATATGAAAAAGGTTAAAGAGCGGTGGGTACCGCTGACACCGGAGCAAAAACGAAATCGAGTGACCGTTTCGGAGTGTTCGACCATTCTTTGGAATTCCCAAGGTAGTAGGGAATCTATTGTCTGCAAAGGGGAAGTACGATAATGGGCCAATACTATAGTGATCGATTGACCCGATTCGATGCAGTATGGAAGGAGAAGCGGCCTCGTTTACAGCGGAGAAAGTGCTTTTCCACCACGACAATGCACAGGCTCATTCATCCCGCATCGTCGTGTCAAAATTGAATGAGTTGCGCTACGAATTAGTGTCTTATTCTCCGCATTCAAAGTACCTAGCGACTTTTTCCTATTCTGAAACCTATAAAAAATTTGGGTGGAAAGAGGTTTGCCTCAAATGAGGAGGTTATCCCCGCTACAGATGGCTATTTTGCAGACCTCGAAACATCCTACTTTTCCGACGGCTTGAAGAGACTGGAGCAGCGTTTGAAAAAAGTGTTTTGATTTTCGGGGAGACTACATCGCAAAATAAAAATAAAAAACTACCTCAATACCGTGTTTTCCTTGTGGATTCCTGAAACATTACACCTCTGAGCGGTAGTGTATTATAAGGTTATTAAGATTGTGTGAATTTATTGTATGTCTTATAATGTGTATACAGTGAAATTTCCCTTCGCGGACACATTTCTCATGGTCCCGACCGGCTCTCATATAATTTCCATTGTATTAACTCTCTCTTGGACGGACATTCTCTTGAACGGACACGGACGCGAGAAAATGTTCTCTTAACCGGTCAAAAAATAAAATAAAAAGAAACGCCTTATCTTATTTTTATATCGAGAGTATTGCTATTGCATTTCTCAATTGCGCCGCGCGCCAATTTCGCTGGGACTTCCCCGAGTAAACCGGAAATTTACCGACTTTAATCTTTCGGTACAAACGCAGCCTATGTCGTCCATTTCTGCCTGGCGTGAATTAGGGACTTTCCCAAGTTGGTCGGGAATTTACCGTTCTTATTCTTTGGGTGTACCCTTTCGATTGAATCTGATTTCAATATTAGTCTGATGTCTATGCGGAAAAGACACAGTGGGCGACACATTCGTTGTAGAAATAGCTCCAAATAGAAAAATTCTCACGCTTAACCAAAAAATTGAGATTGTTGAAATTTACAATAAAAAGAAATTAAGTATAAGGAACTTATCCAAGCGTTTTAATATTGGAAAAACACAAGCTGCAGATATAATTAAACATAAAGAAATCCTTCTAAACAAATGGATGTCGAACAGCAATTTGAATGAAAAAAGAAGCTTTTTGACGGGTGATGGTACTAAAATTGACAAATTGTGTTATGACTGGTTTACAGCAGCTCGGCATAAGGGGATTCCTTTAACAGGTATGCATATGTTTTTTTAGATAAGGTTTTTTTGTATTAATGCGTTGATTTTATTTTCATATTAAATTTTAAAATATATAAAAGAAGTGAGATTTCCAATAGGTTTGTCGTAACAAAAACGCTGAAAACTTATTTTTCTTTTAGGTCCACTAATACGATGTAAAACAAGAGAAATAGCCGGTTCTTTGGGCATTCTACATTCAGTGCTTCTTCTGGTTGGCTCAATAAATTTGGAATGCGTCACAATATAAGTTTTAAAGCGATTTCGGGAGAAGGAGCTTCGGTTAATGCTGAAGATGTTTCATTGTTTTTAAAAAAATGTCCTTCTTTGATTAAGGGATATTCACCGAGAGACATCTATAATGCCGATGAGACAGGCCTGTATTTTAGGGCTGTACCCGACAAAACGCTCACATTAGAGAAGGAAAAATGTGTTGGGGGTAAGTATCCCAAAGAGAGGTTTACAATTTTGCATTGTGCTAATATGGCGGGTGAAAAAGAAAACCTCCTAGTCATTGGTAGGGCAGCTAAACCTAGAGCTTTTAAAAACATTCATATAAATAACCTGCCTGTAACTTGGAAATACAATAAGAAAGCCTGGATGACAGGACAAATTATGACAGAGTGGTTGCAAGACCTAGATTGGAAAATGGCTAAAGAAAAAAGAAACATTTTGTTACTTTTAGAGAATGCGGGATCTCATCCGAAAGACGTTCGCTTAAATAATATAAAGATGTTATTGTTACCCCCTAATTGTACATCAGCTTGTCAACCACTTGACCAGGGGATTATAAAGAATTTTAAAACTTGTTACCGAAGTCTAATACTCAAACATCTGCTAGTAAACATTAAAACTGCTGGTACAGCTTTTGAGTTTATAAAGAAAATTATACCACTGGATGCAGTTTACTTGGCAAAAACCGCTTTGGACCAAGTAACCAAAGAGACAGTTCAAAATTACTTCAGCAAAGCAGGATTTAATCATGTAAATATGCAAAGTGAAGACGAGTTAACTGAGGCTGATACGTCTGACCTAGAAGATGATCTTAGTGTACTTTCAGATATCCTCAAAAATAAGAATTTATTGAAGTTGACGGATAATGAAAACCATAATGATTTTTTGAACGTAGATGAAGATTTGAATGTTGAAGATCCAGATTCAGAACAAGAAATTGCAAATCCAGTTGAAATACATGAACTTTCGGAAGATTCTGATATCAGTGAGCTATCAGAAGCTATCCCAAATTATGGTAAAGCTATTACTCTGACCAAGTAGCTCAAGAGTTTTGTCTTTGGAGCTTCTTTCTACATTAGAAATACGATTTCAAGACGCTATTTTAAAGAAAAAGAGAGGACAAACAACAATATATGAATTTTTGCGTCATTCATTTCATTGTTTTGTATTACATACTACGTTTGTGTATCTATATATCTAAAAGAAATAAACTTTTTTTTCTTAAGTTTAAAGTTTCTTATTTATTTTTAAAATATTTATATAGATATACGATTTAAATGTCTCAGTTTCTTTAATATATTCATATTTCGTTAAAACACGATTTTTGCTGTATCTACTACATATTTCTTTTATGCGGACACTCCTTCTGAATGGACATCTTCAGTTGGTCCCATTGGTGTCCGTTCAAGGGACATTTCACTGTATACATTTCACTTTTTCAAAGTGGTTGGGAAGCAAGTATGTACGTAAGGATGAATGATATTTCCAGGTGATTACTTGTGTGTAAATTTAGCCCTGGTAAGGGGGTCAAAAAACTTCATCTGCACTGGCTTGATAGACCTGTAGGGGAGAGATTGATGATCTATACTTTTATTATTTTCGCATTCATATTATCGTATTATCGGTGATCTAGTACTCGGGTTAGTATTTGATCACCGATCGTAACACGTTCGAGAAGAAGGTAGCTGCGATGTCACCGAAACGTCATCAATATATCTCTTTTTTTTGATGGTTGCCCCTATATATGTATGCGTGTGGACAGTAGTGTGCATAATGTGAATAACTACACCGCTGCGTGTATCATGCTCGCATCTAATGCTAATATTCGAATAAATGGGTGTGTCTTTTAACGGAGCTTGGACATCGGAAGTATTCGATTAATGCGGAGTGTGTCTGTTCATATCCCCGCTTGATAAAATTTTTCTTCTGGTTTACGTCAAAATAGTTGGAGCATTGTAAGGTACATTTTCGCAATTTTCTTTTTAATCTGTCACAAGGTATAGAATAATTCGAGATTGAGAACGTTTCTTGATTCTATTAAATAAGTATTTGAGTTTATGGAAAATAAATCGAGACGTTTTCTCGCGGAAGATTATATTATGATACCACGTGGTTATACTCTTTTCTCACTGCCTTCTACACGCGATCGCTGTAAGTTTTTATCTCACCCTTATTAGTGTAATCTACTCTTTCCTTCGTCAGAATTCGATTACAACAAACGAACTAATAATAAAATTACCTACCGGAATACAAATTGTTTAATTCCGTTATGCTACGATACATATTCGTATCAGTTCTATTATAATTCAATTTGCTATTCGGAAAACGTGTATAAAGATCTAAATTAACCCACATAACGTATGTTTATAGTCCTCTCTGACACCTTCCTTCTTCCGTAAAAGCCGCCCGAAACGTGGCAACAACGTTCGACGGCCGTGGAAATTACCCGACGGCGACGCCGAACTCCTGGTAATTGGAGAGGCTTATCGGATCACAGACCGGAACGGAATCTAACGCCGAGCCACTTAACTTCATTCGGGGACTCATATTTTCCTCGTTTAATTCGTCCTGATTGGATCCAATTGGAGATAATTGCATAATAACACCTACCGGCAGTTGGTTCGATGTTCGCGAGCGATATTGTTGTATGGTTAAAAGTTATGTAAGTATAAAATTGAGTTATGCAATTTTTAAATGATCTTATGTTAGATAATTATGATACAGTACAGCACGTAGTTCAAAGTAAAGGTTTATGGCTGTAATATGAAAAATGCAGAAATACTTTAAAGTAAGTCATTTTGTCAATAATACTACGCCGTAACCTTATGTCAGTAGTTTTTAAATGAAATCATAGCCTGCTACCAAACAGCCAAGTACATATTAAGAGTCGTCCGCTACAGCTATTTCCGTTTGCCTCCATCTTTATCAACAGGATCTTTGCCATTTTCAGGTGGCGCCACTAGCCGGTGATTCATAAAAGTTTGTTGAAAATTGTACGAAATTGTTTTAATGACATTCACCTGACGTTTGTAGCGCCATTTTGGTTTTGGTATTTACATAAACCTTTAGTTACCTTTTCAAACCCAAATTTAGTTTTTTGTAGTTTTATATTTTGTTTTTAAATACTCAAATATAGGAGAGGAATGTGTCGTTTGTAGAAAGACTGCCATTGCTTTGTTTTTCAACTTGCTTTTCTATTTTATTACTTTAATTTAATGATGTAACTTTCGACCTTCATGTTTATATATATATATATATACCAGGCCGACCTGAAATGTTTCCGGAATCGACAAGAAAAACACGGTATTGATGCGATTTGAGACTAATTCATAGCGCAACTCATTCAATTTGGAGACGACGACGCGGGATGAATGAGCTGGTGCAGTATTGTGGTAGAAAAGCACTTTCTTTCGCTGGAAACGAGGCAGTTTCTCCTTCAATACTGCATCGAATCAGGTCAATAAATCGCTGTAGTATTGTCTCGTGATGGTCCTTCCCTTCTGCAGATAGTCGTTGAGGATCACATCTTGGGAATCTCGTAAAATGGTTGCATAGCCTTTCCGGCCAGTGGAACGGTATTTTCTTCCTTCGGAGCCGATTCGCTCGGAAAAACCAAAGTATCGTCCACGGTTATGAAACGCATTAAGAAATCCCTTGAATTGCGTTGGATCCTGGCCAGACACTCCTCAGAAACGGTCACCTGATTTCTCCGGTGTGAGTAAACTCGGTACCCATCGCGCCGAAAGTTTTTTGATACCCAAAATTTCGTGTAGAATATGGCCAACGCATTCTTCTGAGATGCCTGTTGTCTCTGCTATCTCTTTCGGCTTCAATCGGCGATCGGCTAATAGAAAAAGTAAAGTGAACTGATTTCTTTCGAAAGAATAATATGTTAAATGAATATGTTAAACGAAAATTTGAATAAAATTATTTTTACTGATGAAGCTACATTTTCTGTAAATGATGAAGTCAACTCTCAGAACTTTTGGTTAGTATCCTATATTTATCCATTGAAAAATATAAAATTTCCTTTTTATTAGTACGTTAGATATTGGTTCCGTACAAATCCTCATGCTCAAAATCTGAGCCGAATACAGTACCCTTAAAAAGTAAATTTCTGGAACGGAAAAATAAGCGATAGACTTACTGGCCTATTTTTTACTGACGGTAACTTCATTGCAGTAATATATCTGAAACTTGAGATACTGATAACGCCGTCAGGAATTTTTTGAATGATACATCTCAAAGAAGGTGGCAGGTTAAACTCCATATCAGGGCCCCCACAATCAGCCGATTTATCTCTAAATTATTTCGTTCTTTGGGGTTACCTGAAAAGTAGAATTTATAACGCGCAAATACGTAACTTGGACGAACTGAAAGACCGCGTGCGTACTGCATGTGATGAAATAAACCCAGAACTTATTCGAAATACCGATTGTTTTGCTTTCAAAATCGCCTTACTTATTGCCTTGAAAGACAAGGAGGCACTTCCAAAACTTACTATAAAATTAGATTTCATTTTTGTTATGTTGTTATATTTATCCTGCTTAATCATCAATCTTCATCAAATTTGCACAATAGTTATTTTATTTGGGTTAGGAGAGATCTATGGCAGCACTGGTAACTGATTTTGCTATGAATTCAGGGTCTATTTCCAATAAACTCAACAATCTATTTGCAGGGCAATGCAGTTTGTTACAAAAGTAAAGTACATACCAGAAGGAAAACAACATACGTTAGCTTAAGCTAAAGTAGAATTATAAAAAGTACAAGGAAGAAGTACATTTACCCATTGAGGTAGCAAGTCGAGAGAAATTGATATCCAAGGAATGATCTGATATTGATAATGATTAATAGATGTTGTATATTTTATGTTTTGGAGATTTTAACATAATGTCCGTTCGAGATTTTGGGGTGTAAAGTGTGTTGGAACATTTAATAGGAGGATGAGGTACAACAGTCAAAATAATTGAATAACTCAGGGCCATTTACATTTACAAGATTAAATGGAAACTTAATATCCGCTTTATCGCGACGTATACCCAATTATTTAATGCAAGTAAAGCTATGTGACTATAACCTTGTACTGAGTATTCGCCATTTTGTTTATAATATAAATAGTTTAACACCTTTCTTTGTACTTTCTCTAATGAATATATACGGTGTTTCTAAAAGGGAGACCAGATTACAGAAGCATTTTAATTTTGAACGAATGAAATTAAAGTAGAGTAATAGTATAGGCCCAATGATGGAAAAGGGTCTTGTAATATGGACGATAAATCTCAATGTTTTCAGCGCGGGATGATTACTGTGGAGATATATTCATCGAATTTTGCAATGATGATAACTCCAATATCCTTAATTATTGACCACCTAGGTAAGATATTGTTGTCAATATAATAGCTGTGGTGCATACGACGAATCCTATGTGTGTAACGTACAATAGTGCATTTACTCACATTTAAGTTTAGCCTGTTATTGATTCATAATGTTTCATTATTGATCCAATATGTTCTACTGACTTTGCAAAGGAACACAATCATCAGTAGTATTAATAACATTGCAAAGTCTTACATCATTAGCAAATAGCTATTTATGATAGCTAAATATGAAATGAATACGTAGGCTTCCACGGCCAGAGTTAGTAATAAACGAACTACTTGTCATGATGAGATATACGAGGGGAGGTCCAGAAGTTCGTGGAATGGAGAGGATGGAGTGGGGATAGGGGCGTTCGCTAGGTGTCATTCTGATTGACGAGTCATCATTACTATATAAGTTAAGTTGCAGCCCTATAGCGTCAGTCGTTTACGAATAGTTGCCTGCTAAACAAGTCAATCCGGAAGAAATCTGTAACTATGGAGGAAATTGAACACCGTGTTGTGATAAAGTTCCTTACAAAGCAGGGAAAGAACGCTCAAACCATATTGAATGAAATGGAAACCGCTTATGGGGAACAGTGCCCTAGTAAATCAATGATTTATAAGTGGCATGGTCTTTTTAAACATGGCCGGGAGTCGATTGAAGACGACCCCGCTCAGGACGGCCAGTTGAGGCCACCACATCAGACATCGTCGAAAAAGTGAAAAAAATTTCTACTGCAGGATGCCCGTTTGAACAAAAAACCAATTATCTGCATTAGTTGTAGTATCAGATACCACCATTTTGCGTATCCTACATGACCACTTGGGTATGACAAAAGTCAGTGCAAGATGGGTACCGAGAATGCTCACGGTGCTGCAGAAACAGCGACGCATCTGTGCGTCCAAACAATTTTTGGAGCTGTGTGGAGACAAACCTGTACAGATATTGGAGCGGATTGTTACCAGAGATGAAACATGACACTTTACGACAGAAAAAGAAAAAAGGAAAAAGGCGTGTTGACCGTAACCTCTAGCGTGGTTTACACGTCGAGTTACCGTGCCACTTTGGTTTCCCCTTTTTTCCTGAGGAAGCCTCCTACGACGGAGGCGAAACGTCGAGATCCCACCTTTTTCTTTTGGTCTCTTTCTTTATCCTTTTTTCTTTTTCTCTCGTATCCCCCCCATCCTTCTGTCTTTATTTCTTTCTCTTATCCTTTTCACCTTTCTTTCTATTTCACGTCCCTCCACCCTTTATCATATTTTCTTTTTCTTTTCAGCTCTTTTTCTTCTTATTTTTTTTTCTCCTCTACTCTTATTTCCTTTTATATATATCTTATCATGACACGGTCCAATTGCGGAAGTAGTTCGTTTGTCATTTCATATGCATCATTAATACAAATAATAAACAAGAGGGCTTCTAATTTCGTTCCTTGAGAAATACCAGACAGGGCATAAGAATGTTGCGATTCATAACCCATGTACGCTATATAATCCTTTTTCTGCGTGAGGTACGATAAAAAAACAAAGATACTAGTGACACTGAAAATACAAATAGGTCTAATTTTTAGTATAGAATGATCAATACAATCAACAGCATTACTCAATTCCGACTAAATGACAGCTACCTGTCTCTTCTCATCTATTTTGTTGCAGATAAACTGACTAATGATTACTGAATTGATCATTGTTGCGCGATTACTGAAAAATTGCGAATAAATGGAGGAGTATTAAACACTTTTCGAAAACTTTATGATTGCAAGTGATTTGTAATTTTCAAGTAGTTATTTGTCACTGTTCTTGTACACTGACATCAGTCTTGCGACTATACAACGCGCGCTATATTTCATGTTTTGCTTTAATTCATGGACCAATGAGTATCTTTGAATCTCATGAAGCAAATTCTATAAAACAGGATAAACTCTTTGACTCAATAGTGGTGTTCTCGCACTCAAGGAAGTACTAAGTTTTATATTTAATTAACAACACTTTTGTTCCTTTGAAAACAAATTTTTGCCTGGGCAAAGCCGGATGTTAGAATATAAGTCTTCATAGTTTTTAGGTATATTTCAATATTCCACAGTAATTTAATATAAAGAAGATATATATAAAATTACTATTTCCTCTGCATAGCTTATATCTCGATCTCCACAGCCAACCCAATTTTATGTTTTGCTTCATCTGTGTTCGTTATGTGTTTGCAGTCGATCAAAGCCGAAGCAGTTACAGTGACATTGTCGATCACGTGCTGGGTATAGCTCAGTCCGAGACCGATGTCATGATTAATTTTGGCACGGGCTGTTCCTTTAACATCGGGTAACTCGAACGTACCTCCAAGAGTACCATGGACCGCATTATCTTCTTTGGTCCAGCTAACGTCAACAGCCACATTTAACTGATCGTTAACCTTAAAACCGACACCTAGACCAACGGTTTCCATATTATCGATTCTGGCGGCTATAGTCGCGTCGTTTATCGTGTATTCGGCGGCGACGTTGTTTTTCGAGAGCTTGTTCTCGTTCGCGTCGTAGGCCAGTTGATAACCTCCAGCCAGACCTTCACATTCCAACGCTATGGCGCCCTCGATGATGAACGGTCCTCCTTTCTTGACAAAGGTATCTACATTCACGGCGACATATTCGTCTTGGAAAGCGTTCTTGATGTTGCCGCCGGTTATATCCTGCGTAGTTGGATCCGCCGAACAGTCAGCGGTCACCTTTAGGAATTGATCGTTAACGCTAACGTCACCGGTTATTAAATTTCCGGTCAATTTAGAGTCTTGGGTCAACACGTTAGTGTTGTATTTTATTCCGAAGCCGAAGTTATCAGCTGCGCCTTTACCGCTGACGCAGGCGGCAAGTTTCTTCTCCTCGATGGTGTACGTTGTTCCGCAATTGAATGTGATACCATTTAGGGGCTTTGCCTTGGCATCCAACTTAATCAATCCGAAATGGTAGCCATTATTTAGAATATCTCTTGGCTTCTTACCGATATCCGCGTAGAACGGTACCGGCATCTTCGCGTTGAATCAAATGAACTTCAAAAAAGGAAAGATTCAGAAATGATAATTCCGATTTCGAGGTTGATTCTTACACAAAAAATCTGGAATGTTAATTTTTCTCTAAAAGACCCTCGTACCACACGACTTTTTCAAAGTGAAAATTACTTGGGAATGGCCTAAGAATCTAAGCTATAAGGTGTAATGGTACAAAGGAACAAAATACTGAACCTTAAGGTGACGTTAATGACAAATTTATCACATTTATGACAGGATGAAATTTTCTAGAAGATAGTGTCACGTTCCAATTTGAAAACTTGACTTGATGCTATTAACTATTCAAAAGGAAGTTGAAATTTTTATGTTTTTCGAGATTTGAAGTATAGGCAAGAGAAAAACAGAAAACGAAATACCTCACAAGGAAAGGTTCCTGAGTATCAAACTCAGATCTTAATGAAACTTGGTAGGTAAGTAGAGTACGTTGAGACTTGAAAATAAAAATTTTTGGTTTGTGCTGAAATTCACTCTGAGGGCGTGAAACACCTCTTCGAAACTTCACAGATTTTCAGTTTTCCTGGTTTAATTCTTGAACGGAAATAGATAGAACAAAAATTTTAATGCAATTGTTGTACCTTATAGAAAGGCCTTTCAGGACACATGAATTTTGTATATACAGGATGTTGTAATTAAGCGCCAGCCTCTTATGCTAGAGCTGATTATAGTAATATGGAGAAGAAATTAACCCAAGTTGTTCACCTTTAACATTCTTTATTGATTTTAAAGCTTTTTCAATTATACAGAGTGTCCTGAAGGTGATATTAACACAAGAACTTATATCTCATTCTACGCACGTACTACGTATACATACATCAGAAAAGGGAAAGAGTTTCTCTGTTTAATTCTACTTCATACAGTTTAGATAGTTCAAATTGCTTCACATTAATTAAATTAAATTAATTAAATTAAATTAATTAAATGTTATTGAAGTGCATAACTGCAATCGCCAATTAGTATGGTATAAGATCCAGTTGTTGTTACTCTAACTGCATATAATTAAAACCCGACAAAATTGCAACGTTGCCATGTGAGGTTTTTGTTATCGGTGTTTCTTTAAAACGAAATACATATTTACAAACCACACCATTTTGTTTAAAAATTCATAGTTAAGGTATTATTGTCTTTTAATACCAATTGTAAGGAGATTGGATTTTGATACTGGCGGTATTTGTTCGACTTTAGGTATTTCGATAATATACCACAAAATGAATTTTTTGCTAAGGTATAGAAAAACAAACATATATGTAGTAGACATAACATTGTGGTTTTATAGTACAACATTTATATACCTACGAATCCAAAAGCAAGCAGAAATCGTGTATAAATATGGTGTTGCAATTTCATCTCGTATAAGTCCTATAGTAATATCTATATCTGGTAAACTTATGTCTCCACTACTGATAGTACAAAAAGAATCTGGTGGCAGGTTTAGGCCCTAAGTTCAACAAACCCTATTTAGACTTGTAGACGTTGTTATTCAAGCCTCATCTTCAGGTAAATTAATCACTGATTTATTTAGCAAGTGGTTCCTTAATATTTACTTATCAAGCACTCAGCCAAAACGTCTTAAGCCTTTAGACTCATGGACAGGTTACTGTCCAGAGTCTTTCAAGAAAGAAGTTGCATCCAACAAAGATGTTCAAATACAGGCAATACCAAAGAAAACAACAGGTATGATGCAACCACTGGATCTCTATGGATTTCGAATATGGAAGGGATGTAATCGACGATTTTCTGACATGGTTCTCAAATTATGGTGTTAATCTCCATTTGCGAAATAATACCATAAACTTGTAATCATTAATACACAATGAATTGTCGTCCTCTAAATACATCAAATTGTTTGCACATGCCTGGTACAGGTCCGGTTATATAGAGGATCGACCTGAGCTATTCGAACATCTCATGAAATTTAGCTTTTCAAACCAAGACCTTCCGTTTCCCCCCGTTGCTTTCAATGTGATGTTTTTGCATGCATGTTGTTCTTGGTACGTTTTTCGCTTTAAGCATTTTTTTGACGATTTTCATTACCATGCCAAATCATTAATACATAATTTAAATACGCATTAAAATGAATACTTTATTCAATTTTATTAATACTAAGGATTTATTGTCACGTGTAATCCCGTGTTTATATTTGTATGACTTATGAACATTAAGGTATAACTGATGCAATTTTACTAATTAATGATGTTTTCTCTTAATAGATGGTTTTGTTGTAGTATATGACATGACTTGTTCTACACCTTTGGCACACCCTGTACAATTGAAAGGGCTTTAAAATCAATAAAGCATGTTAAAGATTAACAGCGTGCGTTAATTTATTTTCCATATTACTATGATCAGCTGTAGCATCAGAGGGTGGTATTTAAACGTATAGTTATTTATATATACGAAGGGAGGTCCAGAAATTCGTGGAATGAAAGGGTTTTAAATAAAATAAAACAATAAATCTATTTTTCCTTTTCAATATAATCACCCTTAAACACAATATATTTATTAGATCTATGAATTAATTTTTCTAAATCACCATAAAAATATTTTTTATCTTTCGCCTCAAAATGGGCCAAAATTGCCTCCTTTACCTCATTGTCGTCGGAAAACTTTCTTTTTTAAATTAGAGAACAAATAAAAATCACTAGGTGTCAGGTCTGGACTGTGGGGTGGATGGACTATTGATTGAAAGTCATGCTTGTGCAGAGCAGCCATTGCAACTTTACTCTTGTGAACCGGCGCATTGTCTTGCAAGAGCAACACACCCTTGGTCAATCTTCCTCGACGTTTTTCCTTGGTGGTCTCCTTTCATTTTTTTAATATCGCTGCGTAATATTCTCCGGTTATGCTCCTACCTCTTTCTTTGTAATCAATCAATAATATCCCCTCACAATCCCAAAAAGCAGGGGACAGGGGCGCTCACTAGGTGTCACTCTGATTGGCGACTCATCATTAGTATATAAGTTAAGTTGCAGCCCTATAGCGTCAGTCGTTTACGAATAGTTGCCTGCTAAACAAGTCACTCCGGAAGAAAACTGAAACTATGGAGGAAATTGAACACTGTGCTGTGATAAAGTTCCTTACAAAGCAAGGAAAGAACGTTCAAACCATATTGAATGAAATGGAAACCGTTTATGGGGAACAGTGCCCTAGTAAATCAATGATTTATAAGTGGCATGCTCTTTTTAAACATGGTCGGGAGTCCATTGAAGACGACCCTCGCTCAGGACGGCCAGTTGAGGCCACCATATCAGACATCGTCGAAAAAGTGCAAACATTTCTACGGCAAGATGCCCGTTTGAAGAAAAACCAATTATCTGCATTAGTTGTAGTATCAGATACCACCATTTTGCGTATCCTACATGACCACCTAGGTATGACAAAAGTCAGTGCAAGATGAGTACCGAGAATGCTCATGCCGCTGCAGAAACAGCAGCGCGTCTGTGCGTCCAAAAAATTTTTGGAGCAGTGTGTAGACAAACCTGCACAGATTTTGGAGCGGATAGTTACCGGAGATGAAACATGGATTCATCACTTTGAGCCTGAGTCCAAACAGGAGTTCATGCAATGGCATAAAAAGGGGACACCACCGCCAAAGAAATTCAAAGTGTCAGAATCGGCTGGGAAGTTGATGGCTACTGCTTTTTGGGATTGTGAGGGGATATTATTGATTGATTACAAATAAAAAGGTAGGAGCATAACCGGAGAATATTACGCAGCGATATTAGAAAAGTTAAAGGAGGCCACCAAGGAAAAACGTCGAGGAAAATTGACCAAGGATGTGTTGCTCTTGCAAGACAATGCGCCGGTTCACAAGAGCAAAGTTGCAATGGCTGCTCTGCACAAGCATGACCTTCAATCAATAGTCCATCCACCCTACAGTCCAGACCTGGCACCTAGTGATTTTTATTTGTTCCCCAATTTAAAAAAGACTTACGTGGAAGAAAGTTTTCCGACGACAACGAGGTAATTTTGGCCCACTTTGAGGCGAAAGATAAAACATGTTTTTATGATGGTTTAGAAAAATTAATTCATAGATCTAATAAATGTATTGTGTTTAAGGGTGATTATATTGAAAAGGAAAAATAGATATATTGTTTTATTTTATTTAAAACCCTTTCATTCCACGAACTTCTGGACCTCTCCTTGTATATATAAATAACTATACGTTTAAATACCTTTTTCTCGATATAATTTTGACTGTTTAAGTCGCACTGACATTAATGTTTGTCATATATTTCCTCTCTGCAAATATTAATGGCAGTGTGGTACTTAACCTTTCAGAATTATATCAAAGCAATGAAATAAGCTACGAGGTACATTTTCAAATTCCATGGCAATTATTGCTCTTCCGGTATTATGTACATATGTTTTCATAATAGATCGTTGTCTGCTTCTATCCACCTTTTTTATTTAGCATAAGTGATAAAACGGTTTTGTGAAAACGGAATTCTCACGGGCAATAAATGCATTTGCTCTCCCGCACCTTAGATATTGTTCGGAAGTTCGCCAAACACTTAGATTCTATAACTGCATATCGCATATAAAAAGTGCAGAATACTCGTATTACAATTAGATTTATATGTATAAGGAGCTAGAAAATATAGTCACATTTCTCGTAAGCGCAAGAGGTTGGCTGGTTCACGACGTCTAATACTAGAGAACTACAGATGTTGTGTTTATACCATAAGATAATAACATCTAAAATATCACCTTACTTTTATGCCATAGTCTCACAACTCGTTTTGGACGTTTGATGTCGCCTTCGCCCATCAGCTCGCTGTATTTGAAAGATCGTTATTTATAACATGTATAATAGTTTTTTTTTTATAACTTGTATAATACTTTATTAGGTCACTTGAAACTATGTATATAATGATCGTCTCAGATGATGTTCTAGGTTCTATTGTAAGAGACTGCGCTTATGCTTTTTCAAAACCGTTATATTGCATCTTCAGCCTTATATTGAGATCTCTTCACTTCCGTCAACTATCCCTTATTTATTTCGTGTTGACAAAAAGGTGATTTATTTTGAGATGCACATCTCCGATCGCTATATTTCACTAAAAATCTAATTCCTCAAGATGTATTCATACCCCGCACCAAGTTCCTCAGTCTTTCACCGAAATAATTACAAATTTCTCCAACATCCCAACATCAAGCTTTTGTTCGGCGTTTCTCCTCGTTAATTAATATTTTTTTCCGTCAATCCTTCTTTGTTGCTTTGGACCCACGAAGATATTAATCGCTTCGCCTGGCAAATTCAAATACTTCGCTCGTGTCCTGTTTAAGAAATCATAAATTTGCTAATTTCGTCACACCTTGCCTCTTCCATCGTCCCCTACTATTTTTACTCCTCCGAAACGTTTAAAACAGCGGAATGAAATCTCGTAAAAAAGAAAGAGGGGAGCCTGTAGATTTTAATCCCTTCTTTTCCTACCGATTTTGAGTCCGCCGGTTCCTATTGCCGTCAGATTCAACCCACTTCGAAAGAAAGCTTGCGGAAAAGGGAAAGAAATTAAATCTTTTCCGTTGCCGAGGGCAGCGGCGTAGAAGTGGGGGGACGGATGGTTTGAGGTCAGGGGGATTTCATCTTTATTCTTCAACGAAATTGATTAATTAAAAAAAACGGGCCGACGTAAGGGAAACAAAGAGAGGGAAACAACCGGACGGATCTGTGCACGAATTCCAATTTAAGTTGGTAATGGGAGGATAGGACGCGATCTATGGGTTGCACTAGATTAAATGGCATTGTTTTAGTTTGTCCTAGAATACGGTTGATTGTATCTATAGTTTCTATACTGCAAATATAGGGTACGCCAAATTTGTTGTATAGATTGCGACAGTTAGTGTGGTTAATAAAACTAACACAGTAATGATTAAACACGGTAATGGTTAACTA
Source organism: Trypoxylus dichotomus (assembly GCA_023509865.1). NCBI lineage: Eukaryota > Metazoa > Arthropoda > Insecta > Coleoptera > Scarabaeidae > Trypoxylus > Trypoxylus dichotomus. The sequence goes on from CM042081.1 coordinate 31,741,520, forward strand.
ACACTTCATCAACAAGCTTAAGAGGTGCAAGTGATGATATATATAATAGATATCACAATTTGTTTGTACTCGCTTTATCCAGAAGAATCATGCATCACCATAAAGATTAATGGAATCAAACATTAATAATCTAGTAGCTAAATGATTTAAAAGAGACTGCAACTTTACTTTTGCACTTATATCAGTTATTTCCGCGTTATCCAGCTAACCAAGGATGATTAGTGCTTTTATCTGCAGCGGATTTTCTAAAGGTACTCAGTGAAATTTAAGTCTCGTAACATTGCTAGAGCTTCATAGATTCGTAGATGGCTATACATTAGATTGTAAATGCCATTCCATGAAAACTAGCATGAATTCCCATAAATACTTTTGAAATAGTCTTAACTGTAACACAATCTATTAGGTGTGATCAAACTTAAGAACGGTAGTGTATATCTTAGCTTCCAAATGTGGTTTATAACGATCTGGATAAATCCTACTAGTAGTTAAAAGTTTAGTCAAAGTAGTTTTTGCTTGATTTTCGAAATTAATATGAAGAAAAACAACTATATTGTTTTAATTGAAAATTAATTAGTTACAAAATATAGAAAAGATACTCATTACTAGAGACCGGATTATATGCATATATTTTATTTTTTGCATATGTTTAATTATAGTCTATATGTAGACGTATTACACTAATTAAAGTTAATCAGCGCTAACTAGTGATTGCATATATTGCATATTTAGGAATTTCTATGCATATTTTTTACAAAAGTTGCATATATTGCATATTTAGCTTGAAACCACTGTTGACTGCATTGCTTTAGAAAACTGTAGAAAAATGGTAACATCAACCGAATTGCTACAAAACCTTTTGTATATTAAGTCAATTATACATTTTTTATATTTTTGTCCAAGTTCCATTCGTAAAATTAGATACGCAAGGTATGTCGCTCTCGGAATCAGTCAAAATAGTAGACGAATTTGATATGCTATGTAAGATGGTTAAGGGTACAATAGGTAATTCTATATACGATAAATTTAAAACAGTGATAAATAAAAATGCGGGGTATTTGAAATGGAAGAAAGTTAAGAAAATGTTGGAAGGTGAAAAGTAAACGATTTCGACTTTAATTTTAGTTTAGAATATATTGTAAAGTTAAAAAATGCACCAATTACATCTGTGGATGTTGAAAGAAGCTTTTCTATTTCGAAACATATGTATTGTGATAGAAGACAAAAGGTATGTCGCTCTCGGAATCAGTCAAAATAGTAGACGAATTTGATATGCTATGTAAGATGGTTAAGGGTACAATAGGTAATTCTATATACGATAAATTTAAAACAGTGATAAATAAAAATGCGGGGTATTTGAAATGGAAGAAAGTTAAGAAAATGTTGCAAGGTGAAAAGTAAACGATTTCGACTTTAATTTTAGTTTAGAATATATTGTAAAGTTAAAAAATGCACCAATTACATCTGTGGATGTTGAAAGAAGTTTTTCTATTTCGAAACATATGTATTGTGATAGAAGACAAAAGGTATGTCGCTCTCGGAATCAGTCAAAATAGTAGACGAATTTGATATGCTATGTAAGATGGTTAAGGGTACAATAGGTAATTCTATATACGATAAATTTAAAAAAGTGCTAAATAAAAATGCGGGGTATTTGAAATGGAAGAATATTAAGAAAATGTTGGAAGGTGAAAAGTAAATAATTTCGACTTTAATTTTAGTTTAGAATATATTGCAAAGTTAAAAAATGCACCAATTACATCTGTGGATGTTGAAAGAAGCTTTTCTATTTCGAAACATATGTATTGTGATAGAAGACAAAACTTTGTTTTACACAATTTTGAAAAACATTTAATTTTAAATTGGTTTAGAAATATGTTGTAAAAAAATGTTGTGCAAGTTAATGTTTAAATTGCTGCTCTTATTTATTTTATGTAAAAATTTTGCATATTGTCGCATTTTTTTTTGCACATATGCCCCAGGTTTATGCATATTTTCTCAAAAATCGTTGCATATATATGCCCATATATTCCAGTTTTTCTTTGCATATGATCCGGTCTCTACTTATTACAGTGACATACTAGGGTGGATTTTCTATTTTTGGACATAGTCCCCCTCTGTACTAATACACTTGGTCCGTCGGCACTCCAACATCTCAACAGCCTCCCGATAAAATTTTTGTCCGATCTCTGCTAACCACCTCCCTACAGGTTGCATCACTTCATAATTACTGGAAAATTTTGCCCCACGTAAGATTTCTTTTTATTTGGGGAACAGCCTGTAATCACTAGCGGCCAGATCCGGCAAATATGGGGGGTGCTTCACTAATTCAAATCCTGCTTGATGTATAGCAGCCATAGCAATGCCAGGTGTATGGCTGGTAGCATTATCCTGATGGAACAGCACACCGTGTTTCCTCTGCGTTTCTCTTTAATAGCTTTTCGCAATTTAGAAATCAATTGTGTGTACTACGCCCTTGTATTCCCCTGTCCCTTTTGCAAATAGCCAGTCACTATGATTTCTTGAGCATTCGATAACACAGATGGCAAAACTTTTCCGGCAGACGGCACGACCCTAAATTTGCGTGGCGGAGGAGAACCGTAATATTTCCATTTTCTGCTTTACACCTTGGTCTCGGGATCATAGTGGCGCCCCCATGACTCATCCATGGTCACATACCGACTAAGAAAATTTTCTTTGTTTGCTTGGTACAGATAATAATTCAAACTCTCTTTGCCAGTTTACGAGGTCCCAATGGTGAGCACACAATATAGGATAATCTATATGGCTAAGTATCTTTAATAAAAATAAATATATCTGTGTTATTAATCATGCAATACGCTATTTTCTTTGTCTACAAAGTCGAATGTCAAAGCAGACGGAGAGGTATTATGAAAATTCTACTTATGAAAGCAGAATGGAAACTAATATTAAACGACGAAAACATTTTTTTTCATATCGCGAAACGGCACGTACCTTCTTCTTTTTATTCTTTATCAAAAGTTTTCTTTGTAGCGTAGCAGTATATTAAATTCCTCATTTCCCCGCGATTACCCCCGAAAGCGAATTACATTTTTTCCGCTCATTTTTTCGTCTATTTTCCTCCCAGCGTGCGGTTCCGTTCTCTTCGTCCTTCCCCTCCTCCTTACCGTCCCCCAGTCCGGTCGGTTCCTGTCATTTTTCACGTCACGAAGAGCGCACGGGATCTCGCTACTACCTTTAGACCGTTGCTGCGCTAAAAACGAAATGGGAAAAGTAGGAACTACATGTTTCTGACACAGTTACTTTTCTGCTGCCTGTGTACGGTTAGTTATTAAAATTTAACTGAGTCGTTCTCCGTCTTCTTTTTACGAAAGGAAGGAAGATGAGGAGACGGATACCCTTTTTCAGTTTTGCGTTCCTTTTTTTAGAAATTTGTGCCGCCTTGGTAACAGGTTTTTTTTTTATTTGGAAAGGTAAGATTTGACGTGACGTATGTACGCTCCCCCTTACAGAAGGTTGGGGATTTGTTAACATTTTATGAAAGAGAAATTTATAATTTGTGCAGAGAATGATATAATTCAGTACAACAGTGAAGCATTTACTATTACATATTTAGTATAATAAAATATCCACATATTCTTCGATTACGATATATGGTGACGACATTCAAGTCCGTAGAAGTCAGCTTCTACTGTAAATCGACAAGGGGGGATTGCAAGCTAAATTCAGAAAATTCGCTTGTAATGAGAATTGAACATTCGACGCTCAGGTGGAATATGAACAGGACTTTAGTTTTAAAACATTTATTGTTACAATAAAAAGTTGAATACACCTTATTCTTCTATATAATCTCTTTTATTCAGATATGTTTCCCACCGCATCGGTTTTTTAATTCCGTCATTAAAGAATGAATGTGGTCACGTCTGTAACCAATTGTGCACAAACATTTCTACACCTTCGTCGTCGTCAAAGTGGTGACTTTCCAGTTCTTCTGTGAGTGGCCCAACCACATGGTAGTCACGCATTGACAGATCGGGACTGCAGGGCCCATGTTCCAGTGCTTCTCAATGAATTTTGGGGTTACTGTAGCTGTATGTGGCCGAGCATTGTCCTGGGACAGAATCGCACTTCAAAGGGGCATGTCTCGCCTTTTTCATCGATAGGCCAGTTTCACTTCATCAAGAAGTTGGCAGTAGTACACAGCATTAACTGTATTCCGTTCATGGAGAAAATGAATGAGCTGTATGCCTCTAGAATCCCAAAAAAACCGTTCCAAGAACTTTTCCAACGGGAAGACGGGTCTTGGTTTTCTGCTGTGCTACTTCTCTAAATTTTCGCAAACTCCATGCTTGCCTATTTAAACTGCTTGGTGTAATGATGCACCCGCGTCTCATCATAGCCGACAATGTTCCTCAACAAATCATCCTCTTCTGTTCGATATCGCACCAAAAGTCTTTCACACATTGTAAGACGATTTGCTTTCTGATCTTCCGTCAAGAGTTGAGAAACCTAACTTACCGACACTTTTCGGTAACCCAAATCATCTGAAATGATTGATTGGGCACTTCCATATGATATTCTGACGTGTGCAGCAATTTTCCATATTTTAAGGTGGCTGTAACCTTCAATCAGCTCACGAATTACGCCTCACAGGTGCTCGCCCGTGGTCGGCGTGTATGGCTCTTGTCTTCCATTGGCTCTCGGCCATCGGACATTTTTTTGTGAGTGTCGAAGACTTCGGTCCTTAAAAGTTTTTTTTTAACAAACTCTGCAGTTAATTGACGCAAAATTTCAACAGGTTTCATGCCCTTCCGCGCCAAAAATTTGATAATAACACGTTGCTCATCAGACGTGTGTATCTTTTGCCCAAACATGATGCTATTAGCAGCCCATCTGCTCTGGCAAACTGACCCGGTTTACTCCCCACTACCTTACATTCTCTCCAATACACATCAAAACGTCACGTCATTCACTTCATTACGAGCGCATTAAAAAGAAAAGTCCGGTTCATATTTGATTTGCTCTCGTAGTTACAATGCAGTCAAGTACACAGAAATAAATTATAATTGAGAATCTATCTCCAGGAACAGGGGTCTCCAAACTTTTTAGCCTAAGGGCTATATTGACTCCTCCGCTAAGTTCGGGGGTTGAAAAAAAGAAGGGGGAGGTGAGGGGGAGAAAAAAGAAGAAAAAAGAGAATAAAAAGGATTCACCTTTCTCTTTTGTTCTCTTTTTTCTTTTTCTTTCTCTTCCTCCCCCCTCTCATTCGTCTTCTTTTTATCTCTTTTTCTTTTTATTTCTTTCTCCTCTTGCTTTTATTTTATTTCATCATGACAGGGTCCAATTCCGGAAGTAATTCATTTATTAATATTTTGCATAATTTACTTACATTATCAATTTTACGTTGTATTCTAAGTGAAGTTCCAAGCCTTTATCACGGTTGGATTGATGGTGCCGATTTTGGCCCGTGGGCCGCTATTTGGACATCACTGCTTTAGATGTTATAATTTTAATCACTGCAAATTAAACATCTCCTTTGTGACACGCTAGCACGCGGTCATACCAGTTTAGCTTGCAGCAAGTAGTTGAAGTTTACGGAAGTGTAATTTTTATTTTAGCGTAATTGTGTGTTTCCACACTTTATGTTGTGGCATTTTAATTTTTGTATTTCCAATGTCCAAACTGATCCAACTTTTCCAAGGTTTCCATGGGCGGTAGTGTACATACGTATATTTTGTCTCATTTAACCAACCCTCTCAATCTTTTGCAAGTTTATAAGATCTCAGCATTCTATTCATCGCTGCTTAGTAACCTTTTCTGACGTCAATGATTTTCTATTGGTAAAACCCTTCTATTTAACACAGATTCTTATTCGGGAACCCGCTTTCAACCCTAGCATATCGGTGTCAATCCAAACAACGAAATTCGTTATTCGCAGACGTCTCTGTCACCCCAATAATAGCCAAAGTTGTAGAACAATCACGACGAGCCCTTGGGTTGACTGAATTTCGTCAACGGAAACGGAAGACAAGCCCTTAGTGTATTAAAAGGAGTTACACGCGGTTAGGGTCCTTATGAATCGCGACTAATACATGAATACGTTTTATACCGCGTCGTAGATACGAAGTTACTCATCCCACTCCTTCTCAGAGGGTCTAAAAGCGCGCCCTCTAAAGCTACAGCGTTTTGTACGTATCGAACCGCCTCAATGGCGATGTGACAACTGAATACTATCAAGCAGTAACAGGAATAAGCTTGCGTAAGCTGCTCTAGATAGACAATGCATCATGTCAATATTCGAACAGCTCGCGGTGTAGGTGTATAACTGAATCTGATATTGACTACGTTGAATACGCGTATATATTGTACGTAATGTAACGTCATAAATAATAACGTTCGCCTAATGAATAGTATTGTGTTTCAGCATGCCTTAGTTCGTTCGCGAAAATCTGGATATAATGCGATGAAGTTTTACGTGTAAAACGATATTGCAAAGGAAATGGGAGTAAAAAATCGTGTGTTGCTGTGTTCCTTTCATTCTGCCAGATACCAGTTAGACACGGAGAGTGCGCATTAACGCACACCACCGCTCATAATACAATGGATACTTTAAATTTTAACAAAGTATTTTAAAAGAAGGACTTTTATTCATGTAATAATTCTACAAGCACGTACACAATTTACTATTTAAAGAACTAAGTTGATCAATAGCGAAACTGGAATATTACTTTTCAAAATCGTGAGATAATTAGGTAGAGAATACGAGGTTGCATATTTTAAGTAAATGATTTCCAATTAACATTGTTTAATCTTGCTAATGGACTCACTAGGATTTTTTACTAATAGAAAGGGTAAGAAAAAGCCTAAATATGTAATATATGCAACTTTTGTAAACATATGCATAGAAATGCCTAAATATGCAATATATGCAATATATGCAATCACTAATTAGCGCTAATTAACTTCAATTAGTATAATAGTCGACATATAGACTATAATTAAAGATATCCAAAAAATAAAATATATGGACTTTGCATATAATCCGGTCTCTAGTAATGTGTATTATTTCAACCCAAAAACCGAGCATTTTGAAAGATTGTGGCAGTCTATACCAATATCTGACCTTTGCCATCTTATAAAAATGCGAATATTTGAAATGGAGCATAAAAATCGAAACTCATAGTAACATTCGTAGATAAGTGACAATGTACCATGCAATAATCCCTGTACTGAACTGCTAAGTCGCGTTTAAGTCCGTTAGTGAACAAACATCCTTTGCCTTCGAATACAACTCTAGTAAATTGCCGCTATGCAACATGAAATGTTTGAAAACAAGGTTTTTGCACACCATTTTCTATATTCCTAATATAAAAGGCTTCTACACAAGTAACGTCTACAAATTTATCGTCAAATACACAAGAAAAATGAAGTGAAAAAGGGTACTTCATTTTAGCATCATATCCTAGGTATAAGATGAAGCTGCTTCCTGATACATTTTTCAATCAAGTAAGTTCTTTCACATATATCCGATTCAGTGAAATTAGAACAGAGAGCAGGATCCGGTAATGAGATAAAAGCTCCCTGTATAGTGCCGTTATTATCTATAACACCTGCTTTCAGCATCATGCAATTTAGCAAGCACTTATTATCATAACTAGGTTCTTCTAAATACAAAACCGAAGAGCTGCCTTCCAGTGTTGAAGCTTCGCCTTTCCATTTAGATATATCCATCTTCAGTTTATGGGAACATAGTTCTAAGTATTGATCGATGCCAGGGAAGGGATTAATCTGGAAAGTGGACATGTACAAAAGAGGGACATGCAACCACGTTTTTAAAAACTAAATACTATCAATGCGTCAAAAATACACAGAGATTTTCAATTATTTATTCATATACTGCCATTATTGCATGCATAAAATCGTATTTAACATTCAAATCATTTCGAATGCGGTGTGGGCTTAGGTAATTGTTCCTTGATGCACATTTCAATCAAATAAGTCTGTTGGCACGGATCGGAATCTGTTATGCTGGTGCATTTGTTAAGATCTACGTTAGTCGCATCTGGTGGAAGGTGAAGTTTGTTGGTCTGCAATGCCCCTTTGTCGTCCAGAATGCCAGCCTTCATCAGCAGACATCTCAGGAAGCATTTCATATCCTTAGAGGGTTCTGCTGGCGGATCACTCATATATGGAGGATGCGTGACAGTGTCTAGCGACATACCGACTTCTTGAGCACAGGCCTCCTTATATTGGTCGAGTTTTTCGTAGGCTGGGCTGGCGCAGACCTAAAGATTTAAACGATAATGCTATTTGAGGTTTAATATGCTGTTTGGTGTGATGTTGGGAATGTCTAGAAGAAATGTCCAGATAAAATTATACGAAGAAGATTTCAATCCAAAAAGAAATTAACAAGGTTGGTAAGATAGTATCTGATTTTGATGACAACTCCTGCAAATTTCGAAACTCACTTTATTTTTAAGTTCTTCGAAGGAATTGAGCTGGTATTTGAATAGATCCCACGCTCATAAATTGAATCAATAAAGAAATCCACATATTTATACCAAAAAACGAGAGATTATGGGCCAAAAAGAAAACTAACTTTCGGCCAAAATTACACTAGCGATATTCCATATATTGCCGGCCGCCATATTGTTACAACAGTTGATTGTTGTTTAGACCGAGTATTTTTCTGAGTGTGTTCGCATTGTTATAATAAAAAGATTCTTTTGGGAACTAATCGACTGACATATTCTCCGTGTAAAACATTTTTACAGCGTTTTTCGTGGATATGGGGGATATAGCAACTGCTTCTGGAACTCAAATATTTCCGCCGAGAAAGCGAAAATATCTGAGCCTAGGATATCTATCTTTGATATATAAGCAAAATATATTGAATATATTCAAGAAACTTCAAACTGATAAGCCGAGAATGAGAATTACTGCTATGGTTGCAAGAATATCAAGCATTATAGGTTGGTGTTACATTACCATCATTATACATACATATACATATTATTATAATAATGTTATCTTATTTTTAGGTATGGCACAGTCTATTGTCTGTCGTACCATAAAAGAATACAAGAAGACAGGACAAGTTACCTTCCAAAAACTTCCTACACTTGATAAAGTGCTGAATCAAGTAAAACTGCACGACGATTTGTCACAGATGAGTCGTTCAACGTTGTACAAATTTATGAAAATGATAAAGTTCAGGTTAGTGCCGATGTTCTAATGAATATGCAACAAATTTTGAGTATAACTACTCAAATATATATTTTACATACTTGATATGTTAGAATAAATATAATTATTATTGCAGATACTTGAAGAGCGATCGAAAAAGTGCTTTGATAGAACGTGATGATATAATCAGGGGGAGAAGAAAGTATTTGATGACAATAAAAGATTATCGTCGTCAAAATCAGCCAATTCATCATTTAGACGAAACGTGGTTAAACCAAACAAAAAGTTAGGCTTACGTAATCCTGCAGGAAAATGAAGACGTTTCATTATTTTACACATAGGATCTGAGGCTGGAAAATAGCTAATTGTTTTTCGAAGGTAAAGAAAAACAACCGATTACCATGAAGAAATGAATGCCGAGGTGTTTGAAAGACGGTTTCATAAGACATTGACAGTGCTGCCAGACAATGCTGTTATTGTTATGGATAATGTATATTATATATGTGTATCTTCGTACCTTAGCCAAACTCTAGGATTTCTTTTTTTATCTTGGTTCCAAATTTGCTCATGAATGAGTTCCCAATGAACGGAGATAGAGCACGAAAAATCAGTGATACAAATAGACAACTAATGCACGAGAGAAGAAACAAAAGAACCAAAACAACAATCACAAATGAAAAGATCGAAGAAATAAACAAACAGATATCCACCGTAATATATCAGCAAATACAAAAAAGAAACGATTGAACCAACTATATAGAACAACAAAGGTATGAAAGTGTTGCGCACGAAAGAAAGAAATACGTAAATTAAGAGATCATTCTATCAGATGTTATATAAAAGTCTACATGAGGTTGACGAGAAGTGCAAAGCAGATATTCTCACATATGAAAAAGATATTGTCGACCAAGCATCAGAAGAAATACCTGATATTACCATAGAAGAAATGGAACTAGCCTTGCGGAAAACAAGGAGTAACAAATCACCGGGCGAAGATGTGTGTCTTTATAAACTTTTCACAAGAACTGTAATCACTCGGCTAGAAAATAAAATTCATCTCTATTAACTAGCAGAGCAGGCGGGTTTCCGCTCGGGATTTGGAACAAGTGATCATCTCCAAAGTATCAAAACACTCATCAAGAAGACAATACAGTATAATAGACCGTTCATCTTGGCGTTCGTCGATTTTTACAAGGCTTTCGATACAACTGAATTGATGGCAGTTTTGCGGATGCTTCAGGAATGCAGAGTCCCCAAACCTATTTATAATATCTACAAGATGCTATAATAACGGTAAAATTATGAAAATACTGCATACCCATTGGACGTGGGGTTAGACAAAGCGCCCCCCAAATTGTTCATCACAATCCTGGAGGGTGCATTTAAACACCTAAACTGTGACCAAAAAGGCGTAAACATTTGAATAATTTGCGCTTTGGGGACGATGTAGTCAATGTTTCAGATGGTTTTAAGAAGATGGAGCTGATGTCGAACGACTTACAGGAGGTGTGTAGAGGAGTTAGTCTAAATATTAGCATGAAGAAATCGAAATTTATGACAAATTTTGTTCCCAATTCTAACATCAACGTTGGTAGTCATGAGGTTGAGAGGGTCGATAGCTATATATATATCCCGGCCATGAAATTCGTGTATCGAGAGGTAATCAAAAAACTGAATTAGACAGATGGATTACTCTTGCATCGGCAGCTTATGGAAAACTAAGAGATATCTTCAAGAGTGAATCAGCGAGTACTTCCAGTCATGGCGTACGGCTCTGAAATCTTGACCTTAACCAGTGTAAAGCGAAAAACCAAAAAGTTTTTGAAAAGATGTGGCATATATTATTAATAATAATACTTTATCGTTCAACAGATAAAATAAGTATCCAATTGCAAGGCACATATAAATAGAATTAATGTGCACATGTGTAACTAGTTACCTTCTGGTAGATACAAAAGAAACAAAAGAAGCTAGATCAAATTATAATATACTTGTCACTACCTTAGAACATACTATGACTTTCCACTGCTATACACAATGTGCTTTGATTAACTCAAAAATGTTTTTACCGGTGGTTAAAAAAGAAAAGAAAAGAGAAGAACGAAAACAGAATGGTGCTATGCATAATTTATCTGCGATTTATATTTTGGCAAAAAGATTATGGTAAGCAGCAGGTGTGTATATCCAATTTCCCAGTATCAAAGGTGTTGGAGCCACTAGACATTTTAACGCATGAGCTGAAAAGTCCCGGACCTAACAAAGAAAACACGGTTTTTTAGGTTCAAAATTAGCTTTATTCATCAACGTAACCTCCATCAAGAGCAACGCAATCATTCCAGCGCCGCTCTAACATTTCAATACCACTTTTGTAGAACGATTTATCTTTTGCCTCAAAGTAGGCTTCATTCGTTCGAAATTTCTTACCGGCGAGCACTTTGTTGAGGTCTGCGAACAGCCAGTAGTCGCTGGGAGCCAAATCTGGCGAATACGGTGGATGTGGGAGCAATTCGAAGTTCAATTCATGTAGTTTTGCCATTGTTTTGATCGACTTGTGACACGGTGCGTTGTCTTGATGAAACAATTTTTTTTCTTTACCATATGCGGTCGTTTCTTTGCAATTTCGGCCTTCAAACGCTCCAATAACGCTGTGTAATATTAACTGTTGATGGTATTTCCTTTCTCAAGATAGTCGATGAATATTACACCACGCACATCCCAAAATACCGAGGCCATAGCCATTCCAGCCGATTGTTGTGCTTTCGGGCGCTTTGGACGAGGTTCACCAGTTGCTGTCCACTCAGATGACGATCGTTTTGATTCCGGAGTGAAGTGATGGATCCATGTTTCATCCATTGTCACATATCGACACAAAAATTCCGGTTTGTTACGTTTAAACATGGCCAAACACTGCTCAGTATCATCAACACGTTCTTGTTTTTGGTCAACAGTGAGCAAACGCGGCACCCACTTTGAACAGAGCTTTCTCATAGTCAAATGCTCATGCATTATAAAGCCAATACGTTCTTTTGATACCTTTACGATGTCAGCTAACTCACGCAACTTCACTTTTCGATCATTCAAAACGATTTTGTGGATTTTTTTGATGTTTTCTGGTGTTACCGCCACGTTTGGACGTCCACTGCGTTCTGCATCATCGGTGTCTCTACGACCACGTTTGAAGTCAGCAAACCAACGTTTTATTGTTGTTTCTGATGGAGCGGAGTCCCCATAACACTTTTCAAGCCATTGCTTCGCTTGAACGGTATTTTTTCCCATCAAGAAGCAGTGTAAAATTAAAACACGAAATTGTTTTTGATCCATTGTTTTGAAAATAACAAAAGTAGCGTGACTCTTAGCACAATAACTCACAAACTAATGAATAGAATATCATGAAATTTTAACAGCTGTCTTTTAAAGGTTAGTACTAACTGAGAGAAAGGTGACTGCAATAAAACTAGCGTCATCTATGTGTTAGGCCCGGGACTTTTCAGCCCATGTGTTATATATTGCGGATCTGATGGAAATATTGGCTTTGGGTGCGAGACCTTAAAATATATTTGTTTGGCTAGATCCCACACGTGGAACACCGGAATTGATTTGACTCAGCAATTCATGTATATCAAGTCCATTATCGAGTAAATTAATTATCGAGAAAATATTACATTTTTTAAAATATAAAAAACTTCTGTCCCAGAAGATGTATCTGATAAGTATATATACACATATACTTATCAGAAAAGCAAAAGCAAATAAAGAAGAAAAATGGCTGTTATAGAAGAAAAAAGTCGTGTAACAAATATGACAAAACCCAACCTATTCAACGTCGGCAAACAAATACCAGATATATGCTTAACAAAGGTTAGTTTCGAATCAAAGAATGACGCCCAGGTCCCTCATAGAGTTGTCCTTAGGCAAAAGAGTTCCAGATTGGAATTATCTTATGACAGTAAGTAACAACTTTGTATTTATTTACATTAACCGTTAGCTTATTGTTGATACACAACAGGTGGAATATATTAAGTTGGTTCTGCAAATGATTACAACCTGGGAATCGTAGATGGTGATTATGATATAATTTTAAATCATCCACGTATATTAACTTGTGACAGGTCAATTGATAATAGAAGTCGTTTGTAAATATCAAGAACAAAAGTGGTCTCAAGTTACTCGCCTGAGGAACTCCAGAGGTTGGCGTGAGGTAATTAGATTGAAAACCTACATGTGTCACAAAAGTGAAGATGAAAATTTAATAGTGTCCAATTTAGTAATAAGTAGGGTGTGATCAATCCGATTAAATGCCTTTATGAGGTCCGTATATACAATATCTACCTGTTTTCCATGATGTAGGATAGGTAGTGAGCAATTGTAGTAAGATTAGTTATTGTGGAACGCTGGGCAACGAAACCGTGCAGGTCACTTGAAATCCAGGATCTAGCTTGGGCATAGATATACTTGTATTATAATTATAATTATTCAACTATTATATCTAATTGACATATTTGTTTTGGAAAAAATGTACTTATTTCTGACAGATATTAACCGCGCAAAATATTAGCTGCAAGGTGCTGCTTACGTACCTTTGCTATCACACAAATGAACAAAATGGAAAGAATAAACTGCTTCATACTGATATAACGTCGATTTTAATATCTCAACTGTAGCAAAATCTAGTACCCACCACAAACTGACTGGCTTCCAGGAGCCACTACTAGCTTTTATATCCACACGACTACGTCATGTCATCAAAACAAATCACATTTCAGCGACAGCTGTATAAAATTAGGCAATACTTATAATAATTCTATTGTTACATTGTGGAAGTGTTAGAAAAAATCGCGCACTGTTGACTACAAATTGACTAAATAACAAAATAATGGTTAGAAAGCAATTAACTATATGTAACTGGTTGGATGTTCGTTATGGGAGATACCTTAGCGCATCCTGTCACTCGTATATTATGTAAGGCGGCATGTAAATCGTTGTAATTATATAAATGAATGTTGGTTTTTATATTATGTTTTTTTTTATTATAGTAAACATGATACCTCTATCGTATAAATAAAATCTAACAAAATATTTTTTTTGCGCAGAAAATTGTATTGCGTAGTTTGAAACAGAAAAGTGATCTTATTTCTATTAGATTTCTGAAAGGAACAATTCTAAAAACAAACGTTTCTTTCACCCTACGTCTACCAGCCGGCTCCAGTGGACTCAAAACTTACGGTAGAACTAATGCAATCGTATTCACAGACTTTTACAGTAGGGGGTATTGGTTTATAACCTTTGCAAAAAGAAATTTTTCTAATAGATAGTTTCTGCAGTATAAAAATATTTTATAGTTATGATTTAACAATTAATCCATATGGGTTTTTACTGTATAAACGTACATAAAAAGATTAGATTTTATAGTTACTAATCGTTCGCTTATAAATTTGCGGTCTTCCCTGGAGTGGAGCCACCTTTTAGGTTTGTAATTTCCCGTATTTAATAAAATGGGAAAATTCCCTTATTATCTGGAATCGGAGACTTTGACAATTAAATAACGGAACTATAATTTAAATCATAGAACACTTAGCGCCATGTATTAAACGGTAGTAGCATTAGAAGCACACAGGTTTCCTCTTTTAAACGTATTGACGTTCAAGCAAATCGTATGATAGCTTATAAAGTTACAAGTATTTTACTGACCGTAGATTAAGGTGTCCAAATGTTAAATTTTGTTTCAAAATAAGAAAAAAAAATTATTGGCACTTACGAACTATTGTGAAAAGTGTATGGTGATGAATTCATGTCTCGTACAACAGCTTATGAGTGGTTTACGGGATTTAAAAACGGTCGTGAAAATTTAAATGATGACACAAGGCCAGGACGTCCACAAGATGAAAACCGCACTGAATTGGTGCAAAAAATTCAAGAATTCATTGCTATAGACGGAAATTTCACTGTGAGAATGTCGGCTGAAGAATTAAATACCAACAGAGAAACTGTTCGACAAATTTGAACAATCGTGTAGTGCATTGTAGAGACATCATTCAAACCGCTGAAATCAACCCAGATTTTCTTGATTGTATCATAACTGGTGATGGGACATCTTTAAATATGACCCTGAAACTAGGCGCCAAGCTTCACAATGGAAGTCAAAACCACAAAAATTGCGCCTTCAGAAGTCAAGAATCAAGACAATGCTGATTACTTTTTATGATTCAAAAGATATTGTCTATAAGGAATTTGCTCCAGAAGCTGAAACTGTTAATGCAGAATACTCTGTAGGAGTTTTATTTCGTTTGTCGTCGAGATTTCTTCTAGTTAGGCTCCAATATCGAGCAGAAAAACAGTTGTTTTTATTGCACGATAATGCACCACCTCACAAAACCTTTAAAGTTCGTGAGCTTTTGACTAAAAAACTAATTTGTCTCATCGCCAAACTTCCCTATTCCCATAGAACGTCTCACAACCCTACTTCAAAAAAACGATCCATGCATTCGTTGTATTGAGTCTTCAAGAATATATTTGGAATAAAAAAGAATGTTTAACAATAATATAAGATCAGAATTTCTTGTGATTCTTTCATTGCTACGCCAGGGTAACCGCCTGAAAAGGCTACAGTGGGCTCGTGAACATCGGGATTGGTCGACAAAATAGTGGCAAAATGTTTTGTTGACCTACGAATCAATATTTAAAGTGTTTGATTAAAGCAGGAGTGTGTTTGTCAGACGTTCCGCTAATCAAAAGATGCTTCCCGAATACATTGTACCAACAATAAACACGGTGGCGGTTCAGTTACAGTTTGGGGTTGCTTTTCTTACTCAGCCACGGGAACGTTACATCGAATCGAAGGAATAATGCGGAAAGAGTAGTGCCGCGAAATATTGGAGACTCCTTCTAGGCTGCGACTAATCGGCGAGAATGTTACTTTTATGCAAGATAACGATCGGAAATACAGCCAGAATATGCAAGTAATATTTGAATGAGCAAAATCAAATTGATATTTTACAAGTTATAGCATGGCCAGCACATAATTCAGATCTCAACCCTATTGAATTACTGTGGAATGAACTTGACAAAAAGGTCGTAGTATTGGTTCTATTTCCAAGGAACAGCTTTGGAATATCCTTCAACAAGAATGAAACAACATAACCGGCGGAAACCTCAAAAAATTAATCGAAAGGCTGTCGCGAGTTGTTAAACCGATAATCGATACAAAAACCGGTGGATTTTTTTACGAAAAGAATGTTTAAGAATTTTACTATTGCTTTGCGATATTTTTTCTTAGCGAGTTTATTGATATAAACTATTTCACATATTATGAAACGATGGTACGATATTGACATAGGACGATAATAATACAAACACGTTGCTTTTCGATACGTTCATTTTGACATGTTGTTAACTACTGCTGCTGTCGTCATGTGAGAGAGTTTCCACTCGCGGGAATTGGAAAAGTATTAAAATTAAAGAACTATTTAGCGCGGGGTATTTAGCGATATGCCTATTTCTTAGTAGATTGGGGTTAAGCTGGTCTCAAAAACGTGTAATGTGATTGACAATTTTTTGTAAATAGCATATATTTCATTGTATTTACCTTTTTTGGCTCATTTATTTATTAATTTTTGGAATCATTTTTTTCTTACAGACTTTTGGCGTACTCTTCTTTTGTTAACTTTAATGTTAGTATACACTAGGGTGACAGAATAAAATAGACACCTACTAATTAAGAAAAAACATTCTATTCTCGTTATATATACAAAATATTTTAAAATGTTTAAATTAGACTAATATTTTGTCGATCCACCTTTACTTGCGCGAAGTGCTGCGAGTCGTCGTGGCATAGAATCTATTAAATGATTAATGGTGTCTTCTGGAATATTTAACCACTCTTCTGTAACAGCTGCCACGAGTTCTTCCTTATTGCTGGGTTTTCGGGGTCGTTTCGCCATATTTGTCTGGATTATGTGCCAAACATTCTCTATCGGATTCATGTCTGGTGATTGGCTTGGCCATGGTAAAATCCGAATCCCCTGTTCCTCTTTCCATGTGGTTGTTGTTCTTGCTCTGTGGCAGGGCGCTCCATTCTCCATAAAAGGGGCGTCTTCTTTAGATAAAATGGTGTTTTCGAATATCGGTAGTAGTCCTTCTGTTAATATTTGGATATATTTTGCCGCATTTATATTTCCGTCGCAGATTACTAATTGCGATCTTCTACAATATCATATCGCGCCCCACACCATGATGTTCATACCGCCGTATTTCACCGCCTGATGCAAAAATTTGTCGTCCAGTTGCTGTGACGAACGTCTCCATACCCACGTACGACCACTATCACTGAACTGGCAGTATCCGCTTTTGTCTGAAAAAATGACAGACCGCCAAAACTCTTCGGGCTACGGTCGCATTTCGATTGCCCAAGCCATTCGGCGCCGTTTTTGAAACGCCGTAAGGAGAGGTTTTTTCTTTGCCACCCTTTTATACATCCCCACACTGTGGAGGTATCGCAGAACGGTGCGCTGACTTTTCTGTGAAGTTGCCGCAAGCTCGGCTGTACTTTTTCGCGGTTCTCTTAACACTTCGCGCACAAGCACCCTTTTACTTCTTTCAGAAGGTCCGGCACGACCTGGTCTCGGCTCCACTGTTGTTTTTTCCTTGCGTTTAAATTGTGTAATCACACGGTTAACTGTGGGGACAACGGAATATTTAAAAATTTACTCTATTTTACGTTGCGAAGCGCCGCGTTCACTCTGGCCAACGATGCGACCCCGGGTGAAGTCGCTAATATCACTCGAACCTTGTAAGCGAGGCATAGTTGTAACGATACTAAACTATGACGAATTCCTTCCAATACATCTACCCCTACCCTAATGACAAGAGAGAGTTCTTAATTCGTTCTTAGAATTTAGCTGTCTACATATTTATATCGCTTTACCTGGTGTCTATTTTATTCTGTCACCCTAGTGTACCTGTTAACTTGGTATATAATTAACTTTAATAGCACTTTAAGCGGGAGAAGGGGGAGAATTAAAATTTAAGAGATAATGTTGGTATTGATAATGTTTATAGTGATAGAATGGAAGTCTTTTATTTTGATGGAATTATAAAAGAAGTTGGTATAGGAATTTTGTTATTGATCTATTTACGAAGAATGTTAGAATTTGTGACAAAAGCTTTACAGTGGCTGATCAAAAATATGCCCATAGATTTGAATTACTTATTTATAATTGTAAGATTTACCCTATTCCACACGAGTACAGGGACGACGAAGTTCAAATAATGTTAAGAACGACTCGGTGATCCAGTGGTAAGAGGACCAGTACTTGAATTTGGCAACTCAGGTGTCATGCATTCGAAATCAACTTCCATCAAGTATAGTAGCAGCGCTTTTCGGGCGGATTCGGTATGCTCCTGAGTTACTATTGGCCGTTGGAGGAAATAATTACCTGCGCTTTACTCCTTATAACGAGATGGTGCACTAACAAGGACATGGAAAACAGTGCATATACTTTCCTACACCTAAGGCTTCTGCGGATATGACAAGCTAAAATAGCTTATAACCCGTTTGGGCAGCTCACTACCAAAAGAACGAAGTAAACGCATAAAAACACCATATTTAAGCCTTTAGATTAGATTTAATTAGATGATGTTTGAATGCCCGAAATTTAAATGTAAAAGGGTATATAATAAACAATAATATTAATAGTAGGAATATCATTACACTACATTTAAAGAAGTGACAATTGCAACAAACTCACTTCAGTAGTAAGTGTTCGTAACATTTAAGAAACCATTATACAGCAAGAGGCGTTTCGTACATTTTGAGAAAAATATATTCCTACTTGAAAATTACCCAATTAGAAGTCAAATGCGAAGATCCACAAGAAAATTTGAATCATCAATTTAAAATCTAAATATTTGCCATGCCTCTTGCTTCCTTTTTCAAAGTAAAACATCACTACGTTAAAATTTGAATCTGGACCGAATTGACGTTTACGAAAAGCGAAAGCTTGTGCGTAACAACTCAAAAAAAGCGAGATTGTAGTTTCCGAAAGAGGAAATCGTATTTGTATACCCTTTGTTAGTCTTGTTATCCCATCTATATATTGAAAACGTGTTTCCGTACGTGTTTGTGTAAACAGTCGGGCTATTACAGCCGCGAGATGGCGCTCGTATATTTGTATCGGATATTCCCCGGAGCATTTTAAATTCAGGTCTCGCTTCTTAACGCCTCCGAAACATCTTCCCGAGCGGGCTACGGTGACGTCACGCTATAAATCTGTTCGTTCCGTCTAAAAACGCGTTTTCCGAATTCCGATCGACTAACCCCGAAAAGAAATAAGCCTCTCAGAGCTGGCGGGAAAGGGAAGCGAATAGCGTCGCTCGGATACTTTACGCTATAGATTAAATGACGTGAAAAGGACCGTGATTTGACGATCCGCACTTAAATAGGTTTTAAAGGTAGGTTCGTAAGTAAACTTTTTCACGTCTCATCCTCGCCTAAGGGCTGTTAATGTAACTATTTGGAGTGGACCGAATTGTATGTTCGTAGCAACGTCGTACACAAAGAAAGATTCATCGTTTGGGGGAAGGCAGAAAGGGTCTTTCCATCTTTATTTTTCTCAATTCGCAACGGTATGACAATATTGAACGTTTTTATTAAAACTACAATTTGCTCGAGTAGAAATTATATTATTTTGGGACAAAAAAAGGAACATTTATAATTTAATTACACAGGTACTGAATATATTTTTAAAGAATGCATTATACAAATGAATGAAATTAACGATAGTAAAAGGTAGGCCTAGATAATCTAAACAAATACTATAAATCATAGTCTATACCTACATAGATAACTACAGGTCTATACATAAACTAATGTGAACCTCTTTAAACAAAGAACCGAATACATACGAGGGAAGTTCTTTAAGTTCTGCATACTGGATCATAGACTACCGTCCATAGAAGTTTGGCCAAGTAACAAAAATTTGCAAAAAAAAACAAAAATAAAAGGCAATTAATACTAAAAAATCTAACGAAATTTTTTTTTTATTCATTGTTAACAAAATTCTTAAACATTCTTTTCGTAAAAAAAACATCTTTTGCATTGATTACCATTGGAACAACTTGCGGTATCCCTTCGATTAATTTTTTGAGGTTTTTGCCTGAGATGTTGTTCCATTCCTCTTGAAAGATATTCCAAAGCTGTTCTTTGGAATCATCCCACAATAATTCAATAGGGTCGGGATGTGGACTCTGTGGTGACCATACTAACTTGTAAAATATCTGTTTGATTTTGTTCATTCGTTATCATGCATAAAATTGTCGCCGATTAGTCACAGCCCAGAAAGAATGGGATAACTCTTCAATGTTTCGCGGTACTACTCTTTTCTCATTATACCTTCGATTCGATGTAACCTTCCTATTCCTGAGTAAGAAAAGTAAGCCCAAACTGTAACTAAACCAGCAGCTTCTCTTATTGTCGGTATAATGCTTACACACTGTAACCTTTTCAGTCGATTACCCTAGCGTAGCAATGGTTTATGAGCTGCCACATGATCGTGTAAATTTGCTTCGGCTAGCCGGCATTTAACGGTGATAACTGAAATCAAACGCTAACGTCCGTGATTGAATTCGTAGAGTGCTTAATTACTTATTTTCTTCATAATATTTTCATTATTTGAGTTGTAGATGTATTTAAGATTATCATCGTTGAATGCAATAAAGCTCAACGAATTAAAGTATTGTAAAACTTTCTCCCTTGGCCAAAATTCTCTGGACTGTAGTATAGAGGGTACCATCAATTAAATGTCGCTACTAAAAATTAAGCTCCAAAGATGGAGCTTAATTTTTAGTAAAGTTTAAATTAAAGTTTAAATTAAAGATAGTTAACCAAAATCCGAAGTTTCAGTGCGATGTGTGTAGTGATGAACATTTTCACGCAATATTATTTTATAATTTTCGAAGACAATTATCTTAACAAGAATGCCTTGCCGAGTTGGTTTCTGTTTTCGGTAATGAAGCACCACATCAACGGCAGTCACTCAGGAGAACGTCGATGCTATATGTAGAATCATCAACGAAGATTGACATGTGACATGTCGCGAGATTAAAACATCTTTGGGGATTTCAAAAACCCCAATTCAAAAAATTTTGCATGAAGAATTGTGTGTAAGTAATTAGTTTCCCGTTGAACGTCGCATCTGGGGTTTGACTTCAACGCCGGAAATTCTAAAAACGTGTACATCGTCAGTGGTGGTAATTCTTGGATATTTAAGCTACAAATTTCTGCGCAGAGAAGGTAGTATGCTACCGTTGGCGCAGGATAAATTGTTCCCATTGTTCATTTACAATAGTTCTGAGATAGGTAAAATTTCTCACTCGTTCTATCCGTTTTTGATTTATTGTGAGATGACAGTTGTCAATTTCTTCTTTGCTAATGACCAATAACTTTAATTTCTTGGTGTTTATATCCAGACCATACAATTGGCTGTGATGTGTTATTCTATCCACAAATTGTTGTAATTCCTTCAAGTTGTCAACGAAAATAATCGTCTACATAACGGATATTATTTAATCTTTCTCAATTCAAAAGAATTCCAGATTCTTCAGCTAATACTTTCCTTATTCATAGGGAGCCAGAGATTTTTGATCTCCACTCTTGCTATGCTAATGGCTGTCGGTGTTATATTCACGCATGCTGTTTCTAACATTTTCCTTTTTGTGGAGTTGTCTCCTTTATCAAAGGAATGCTGCATTGTTTCATGTAATCCTATAATCTTCTTTTAATTTAAATTCTTCTCATATATACGGCCATAACGTCGACCGACATTAGTGTACCAAGTGTGTATATAAAAAATGTCTGGGTCCCTATGATTAAAGAAAGTATTAATCGAAGACCGGCTACCACGATACGGAGAACGGAAGAGTAACAAGCACACGCAGACCAACCCCGCAGAATGACAGATTAACGGAATGCACCTGCAACCTCTCCTGCGCAAAAAATTCGTCCACTGTGTAACCTCCTCTGCGCAGAAAATTGTAGCTTAAGTAGTAGTTTAACACAGTAACTTCTGTCCACCCTATTAGCTTAATGGTTAAGTCCATTGGAGTACAAAATTAGCGAAAAACAAATCGAGTTCAATCCCCATACGACGAGACAGTTTTGCACGGGAATACTTGACATTGGTAGAACCTGACAAGATCATCATTACCCCTTTTCGCATCGAGTTCGGCATTATGGAAAAACGTGGTAAAAGCTACAGATAGTCCAACCCAATACTTTCTTTCTTACAATAAAATTTATTAAAAGAAAACTGATAATGGTAAAAACTAGTGAAATAGAATTTATTAAAGAGACGAAGGTATTGTATTTCTGTTCAGCACGTTGAATTAATTAAGAAACGACCATTTTCATTTTAGAAGCATGAAGTTCTTGAAGTGTTGATCGGTAGTTTAAGAAACAGGGTTTTTATTTGAGCAAAAAAATGCATTTACCTTTCTTGTTTTTTCAAAGTTCCCAAAGCACTGCTCAATTGCAGCAACTTCTTCGTTTAATTTTTTTTCCAGCAGAAGAGTTTGGCATATAAGCAGAAGCTACTTGTGTGTCAGTATTAAGATTTCAACTTAATAGTAGTTCTTTAGATCTTATTGGATTATCAATCGTAAAGATTATAAAAGTTCACCCTTCTAGGAATACCAACAAAAGTTTAACGTCGAAACACAATCCCTTTCACTGTTGGTCCTGCTTTTTTCTTTTGTGTATTTAAACTTTAAATCAACACCGAACGAAATTTTCACGACGATTTGGCGTAGTAGCAAGATGATCATTATATCTTTTCCGCCAGAATCGAATCCTCTTTTCTCCGAAAAAAAAAAAAAAACAGAGGAAATGGAAAGAAAAGAATGGAAAATCGACGTATAGAGACGACGTTAAAGTTCTGGTCTCCGTTCGGCGAAATAATGAAATGTTTCTCGGCAAAGTTCCGCTGCTTTTTTACATAAAAGAAATTCCCTCTTTTCTCCCGTATTTATCAAAGAACACCTCTTTTGCGAGGACCGTCCCTCCCGCGGTATTAAAACCCGTATAGCGGGCATATCGGATGAGATGACTGGGTAAAGCTGGCGAGCTTGTTTTCGCCTCCACTCTATTGTGGCGGCTGCTGGAAAAATCGGATTAATTTATTGGAAAAGTTTCGTGTTTACCGACTGGTTGGTAGGCACTTCTTTCTATTGTATAGGACGGCGATGCGGTGTCCCTTAATTAAATTAAAAAAATATATAGTGCATTAGATTCTATTCACTTTTTTAATCTCCCTTTGCTTCTCTCGAATCCTTCTCATGTTTCTGTCCTTATAGAAGATAAATGTAATGACAGCCCTTGTTTGTATTTGAGTATATTCCATTTTATTACAAATTTTTCAATACTTTCTGATTGAACTTTTGTTCAATTCGCATTTGTTTACGTTTTCTTGTTGTTGGAAGCAAAGAAATGTTGGGGATCCGTCCAATTTCATTTAAAACACTTCTACGGTTATGTGGATTTCTACGTAATTCATATTATAGTTATTTGTAGTCTCGTCAAAGAGGGGCAACCTCTATCTTACCTGCTTCCGAAGAAGTTGCAAAATGTACTAGCGATGAAGTTTTGAAAGTGGTGTTGAGGGTATTGAACAAATTTCAAGTTTCAATAACCCAAGTTTTAATCTTTGTGAGTGACGGTGCCGCTAACATGCTTTCCTTAAACCGATCTCTTAAAGAAGAGAGTAGCAGTCTGTTACATGTAACATGTAAAGTCCGTGCTTTAAACCTTGTGGCGCAATTGATCCCTAAATGTTATTCACGAGTAAATGCTTTGATAGTTCATGCGAAGGTAGTATTTCTAAAGTCTCCAAAACGTACAAGAAGTCTAATAAAAAAATCTATACTTATAGAGAAAATTTCCGGTAATTATTTTAGCTACTATTTTGAAATTGGAGAAGACCAAGCTGTCATTACATGAAGTGCTAAATATAGTAGATTACCTCAAAGCTTCGTTAGGAAATGTGACACATAGTATAGGAAGACTAACAACTCATAAATTGTGTGCAGTTATAAAGAAGAATCACAATTTTCCAACTACAGTGTGTATGGACAAGGGTATAACTGAAAACCGAGAGTGCGAATATGATGCGAAGGATCTTTTTGAACACCGCACTGATGAAGAACACTCCTTTTCCAAATACCCCAACATATTTACACTTCGCCGTAGGAGTATGACTGAGTCAGCATTGGAATGCATACTTATGACTAGAGACTGGATTATATGCAAAGTGCATATATTTTATTTTATTTATTTATTATATTTTACGTCTATTTGTACTTAATGCTAATTAATCAGTGTAATACATCTACGTATAGACGTAAAATATATAAATAAATAAAATGTACGCACTTTGCATATAATCCGTTCATTTTTAGACTACAGTTTTCTTACCTCATAGCGTAAAATCCGCCAATTTAAATTAACTTGAAACGTAATTGTTTTTGGTCCAAATGGATCCAAGTCTGCTAGAATTCAATTTGAGGATCTCGGAAATTTACCCTGCTTCCTAGACTGTATCAAGTTTGGTAAATTAAAACTAATGAACTTGGCGTAAAGGTGATCCACCTAAATCCCATTCCACATTCAAACTAGCTTCGTAACATCGTTTACCATAAGTATAACACAAAGTTTACGCGAACTTACTTATTATGTATATTATCCACGTGTACGGATGCATTAACTATCCTCATTACGCTAATTAATATACTTCGTACAAAGATAATTTTCTTGAAGAAACACATTATACGCGTTTTAAAAGCACATCTGCTAGAGAACCGAGCGACTCCGTAGGGTATCAGACAGGCGTATTTTGGTGAAATCCTATTAGACGTAACTTCAAGAATGTAAGCAGCTCCATGTACCTATCTACATGTATGTATATCTGCCTACATCTACCATCAACGATGTTTCATATCGTCCTCATAATACCTGCTTGTTTAGGAGTTCTTTCATTGCCCGCAACATCGAATAATTTTAGAGACGAGCAAGCATTAGCCGCTAACAAGGTGAGTTAAAATTAATATTAGTTCTCTGTTTTCGTTTGAATAAAGCGTGTATTTGCACGTTGCTACATGTATTATAGAGATTATGTCGGCGGATAATGTAGTGGCGGTGCTTGAATTTCAGTAAAGTGAAGCATAGATGTTGAGTGGATGGAAGTGTAAACGTACAAAGAGGAAGTTAGAGAAGTTCTGATGAAAGAAAATCTCAGAGGACATTTTTACTGTTTAAAACTCATAATACTGCATAAGTTCAAGAATTCGAACAAGCTTCAGTTTAAAGTCGCCAATTTTGGAGTCTATTGTCACAGGGGATGAAACAATGGTTCTGTTTCACGATCCACTATCGAAAACGGAATCCATGGGATGGCGGTGACCTGATAGACCTCGTCCCAGAAAGGCGAAAGTCGTTCAATCAACGAGAAGATTCTAAATTAGGGGACAATATTCATGCAAAACGTTGTGGAAAATTGACAAGGGGTGTGTGATTATTGCACGACAATGCCTCCGTCCATACTGCCGCTGTTTCACAAGCTACCATCCGCAAATGTGACAAAGAGTTGCAAGCAGATGTTTAGAGCATTTTGACGGAAAAACTTGAGATTATTTTTAGAAGAGTATCGAATTATTAATTAATCGTAGTAATAAATGTACAGAAGTTAGGGGAGATTATATTGAAAAATAAAAATTAGTTCCAAGTTTCTTCTTTCTATATCAGGCCAAGATTTTATGGCACCTACCTTGTATCTACAGACATTACGACATCTGGGTATTAAAAGTGATTTGAACTTACAAATGGTCTCGTGGTCTGGTGATGTGATGTTCCCCCGGTAAAGGAGGGGACGTAGGTTCAAATTTAATAATTTAAACCACGTTAGTAATTACAAAGAAATTGTAATTTAATTTATTTTTAAATAAATACGAAGTTTGTCTTTTCATAAAGTCAGCCTTGATTACAGTTAGAGTGATTCTACACGCGCATATGCGTGAAAATAAGAGATCGGTTACAATTGACGTTCTTAGTAAATAGTTCTATAATTCCTTGCACCTCTTTGTACCCGAAGTTAAAAGAAAAATGATCGATTTGATTTTCGCCTCTAGAAGCAATGTTTTATTGTGGGTAATGCGGAGCTGATGGCACACTGCCTTGCGCGCTTGGCTATTTGTCGCGGGGTGCCGGGTTCGAACCCTGGAGTTATCGTTTCTCAGAATTAAGGTTTTTTGTGGTTTTCCTCACTTCATGCCGAATGCTGAGAACGAATATCTTGAGACGCACCATAGGCGTAATTATAACTCATGTCCGATATTTCCGTTAATAGGGTAAACTGTTGGGGATGGAAGGCATAGATTACTGTTACTATTTATTATTATTATTTTCTTTGTTTCCTCCACCTAACCCAGGGTGAGGACCCACCTTGGTGAACCCACACCCCGGGGTCCTCCTGCTGGGACCACTCCAGCCACGCCCCCATGCACGTTAACATCCCTATGCAGAAGAATTGTGTACTGAAGACAAAGGCATCTAAGTACTATTGCCAAAGCATACACCTTTTATTCAGCCAACCGATCAAACGTGATTCAGAAGATGAAACCGCATTATCGCAAGTCACTACTAATATCTATTATATTTAAAGATATCAAAGATATACCGTCTTCTTTTCTGGAGTGCTTGACCACTGGGATTTATTCAACAGTAATGAAAAAAACTCTCGCCTAATGGGGACGAACCGCTTAAAATATACGATGAAAGCGTTTGGTTTACGACACAGACTATTAGATATTAAAGATGCTCAGGATACTGGATTCCACGATGTCAATGGCAATAAAGAAATACGGGAGATTACCAGTATATTAGAGCTGTTTTCTTTGGGTTATCTTTATCGTTTGTGGATCCGTCATATTCTGACGTTTCGACAGTGTGTCTACTGTCGTCTTTAGGGTAGCCCTGATAAGGGCTGTTTGCTTGCCAGATTTCTCATTAGTTCAATAAGATTTGTCTTGCCTATTTTTTAGTTAAAGTCGTCTCGTATGGGAATGGTACCCGATTCTTGAAGTTTGTACTCCAACGCATTTGACTATAGCTAATCCGGCCGACAGAAGTTACTGTGTTGAACTTTTTTTTAAGTTGTAATTTTCTGCGCAAAGGAGGTTGCGTAGTAGGCTAATTTTTTGCACATGAGAGGTTGTGAGCTCTGTTAGAGGTTGTGTATTTTTCTCTACTCTACAGGGTTGGTCTGAGTGTGTTTCTTATTCATCTGTCTCCCGTATTGCGATTGCCGATTTTAGGCTGATACTTCCTCTAATCATAGGAAGCCAGACATTCTTGATCTCCAAGCTTAAGCTGCTAATGGCGGTTGGTGTTATGGTCATACATGCTGTTTCTTTCTTTTTGTGGCGTGGTCTTTGTGTAAGATTGTTGCGTTATCTCACAAAATCCTAGAACCTTTTTCCATAGTGTGTTGAGCAAAATGTAACTTATCAGTTTCCCCTATCCGAATCAGTCTCTGGCTCTCCTTGATTCTGACTAGTATGCCTGTCCACACTTACATAGTACTTTGTGTACAGAGTTTTTGGTTCTTTTTTCAAATCGAGTTTAATCCTCACATGTAGCGGTCCACTAGGTCAAACAAAAATATCCAGATTTTTTTCCGTTCCTCATTTTCCTCGATTTCATTTATGTAAATACAAAAGGTGAAATCTTCTCGCAAAAATAAAGGATATTTGAATTTTATTATAATATAATAATATTTCTCTGGTCGTTCATCCAAAATCCAATTTCATATAAAATATTTAACATCGCTATAACATCATTATCGTCATAGACACACGAAACCTTTCCACGTCTGTCACTGTGGATTAATTTGGAATCAATGTTGAAAATCAGAATGGGTAAAATATAATATTTCAATGCAGATAAAATATCTCCCTTTCCGTCCCTGTCTCGGTCTATCTATCTCATTCTATAAAAGCCGATTATGTTATTGAGTATTGAATATTTGATTCGACGAAGTGAATGTAGCTTTGAAGTGTTCAAATGCGAATTCGTGATTCATAAAGTTCAGCTGCGTTCGTCGTAAATAATTTGCCGGGATTTAGTATTGCTTGCGGTTACAGAGTTTGCCTCGAATAGCTGCTGTGCATGGCACGGTACGTATACGTCGATGTTAAATTGCAAAATTAAATCGTATTGTTCAGCTTTCGACGCGGTTTAAACTTCAAATTGTGAATTAACGTTTGGATTGCAGCAATTTTTGCATTTCATTTAAAGCCACCTTATATTGAAAATATATCAATATATTAACCCTACATTTACTGAAGAGGTCCATTGAACTCATAATGCTTTTATTATTGTATAAAAGTACGTAAATGGATTAGGTTTTGTACTTACTAGTCGTTCACTCATACATTTGCGGTCTTCCTTGGAATTGAACCTGCTTTTGTGTACTTGTCGAATTTAGTAGAATGAGGAAATCGTTTTATTACGTCGAATTAGATACTTTATGCTAATTCAGTAGCCACTGAACGTCTTCCCAATGATGAAAGTTACAGAAATTCTCCACAAGAATCCTAATAGTGAAGAATACGGAAATGACAGTGATAATGATAGAACTCGTTTTGAAGGTAACTCTTCTACTTCCAAATATAGACCAGTTGTCTGGTATTAAGATCTCATTTTACCTCGTCAGGGAAGATAGGCGCAACACAATGTTTTACAGGAACGTTCAGGTCCAACTTGTTTTGTAAATCCAGAGATCGATACTGTTCCTTTCTCATTCTTTATGTACGAAGTAGCTAAAGAAATTTGGAATAAATATGTAGGCTTTCATGGCCAGACACTGTAATTAACGAACTATTTCCGGAATTGAACTATATGATGATAGGATAAAAGAGAAAATGAGACAAGAGTAAGAAGAAAAATAAAGAATTAAAAAAAAAAGAAAAAAGTGAGAAAAAGGTGAAAAAATAGTAAGAAACGAAAGAGAGAATGGGGCAAGAAGAAAAGAAGAAAAGAGGGGAACTAAAGTAGTACGGTAAATCGACGTGTATCACGCTAGAGGGGAAAGCACTTTGAAAGAAGGTTAAGGTAACATGTTTTTTGTGTGCCTTAGAGACCGTACAACAGACGCGGTTTGGAGTTTCGGGGAATGAGACGGCGTTGAACTTCCAGTGGGATATTGGAAGCTTTAATTAGAGAGGAAATTTCCCGTTCAAGTACCAATATTTCCCTTATCAGCCGAGATTTCTTGGGGCTTCGGTTTCTTCCAAAGTGGTTTCGCCTCTAGTGCGGTTTACACGTCGAGTTACCGTATCACTTTGGTTCCCCTTTTTTTCTTCTGAAGAAGCCTCCTACGATGAAGGTGAAACATCAATATTCCACTTTTCTCTTTTGTTTTCCTTTTTTTTCTTCTTTTTTCTATTGTTTAGTAATTTTTCTTCGATATTTTGTTTTACATCACGTATTTATAGTAAAATTGCTGTTGTAGCGATTTACAATTTGTTTTCTTTTGATTTCGCCTTCTTTCCCCCCACGCAAGTTTCACAAATACTATCTACGAGACTCCGGTTTCCTTCACTGCGTGATAGAGTTGTCTGTAGGCGGCGTCTTACAAAAAATACTTTCTGAATTGGGAAACGTTATATTGGTAAGGAAAATATAGACCCATTCTTTCTTCGACGAGCAGGCTGGCATCCACAGTAATTGGGATCTCAAGTTGAACTTTACTTTTACGGGGTTGAGGAACGTGCTGCTTTTGATGTTATTATAATTTGTCGTGCGCAATTGGTTACAGACGCAACCATATTCATTCTTTGATGACAAAATTTAAAAAAACTTGCAATATGGTGGGCAAAATGTGTGAATAAAAGAGGAGATTATATAGAAAAATAAGCTGTATTTAAATTTGTTTTACTGTACCAATAAATGTTTTAAAACGAAGCTTGGTTCATGTTTGATTTGCTCTCTTATTTTCTCGTCCAACTCTACACTTTTTTGCGCTTGTTCTATACAAATTCCTCTAAAATATTCAAGAAGGTGTCAACACACAGGTCATTACATCTTTATGAAAATGTTGAAATAATACTTGAGTGAGAAAAGGAAATGGTAAAACATAATAATATATAGAAAAATTCATTATATAATTATATTCATTTTTTTAGTGTAGTAATAAATGTTTTAAAACCAAAGTCCGGTTCATATTTGATTCGTCCTCGTATTACCATAATTTAATATTAAACCTTCAGTTTATTCTAAATGTTCTTTTAATCTTAAGTACAATAAATGTAGAATAAAATGAAGTTGAATATATTCTTATTTGAAAACTATCACCCAATTTGGGAGCAAATACGTAAAAGGACTACATGGGTTCAATGAATTCGCGTGATAAGTGGCGACATACCGCTTTTCTGGTAGACTGAATGTTAAACGGGAACAATAACTACGATTGGAATGAAGCATGCAAAGGACTTGTGAATAACT
Source organism: Trypoxylus dichotomus (assembly GCA_023509865.1). Lineage (NCBI taxonomy): Eukaryota > Metazoa > Arthropoda > Insecta > Coleoptera > Scarabaeidae > Trypoxylus > Trypoxylus dichotomus. The sequence goes on from CM042081.1 coordinate 31,772,229, forward strand.
ATTGAAGATAGGAACAACAAATTATCATATTTATTCGCTTAACACCAAAATATCAAAGCTTGCTACACAGAGTCATTGGAAATAGCCAATCATGGACTAAATTCTTTGCAATAGAGAAGTAAGTACGCAGATAAAGCAGCCGTGTCTCTATCTTGATACCCTTTGTGACAGTTTGATGTAAAAAGGTGTGTTACCTCTTCTTGACCGAGATATTGTGTAACCACCAAATATAGCTAACCAAAACAATAGTAAAATCTAGTAAGAAGACTTGTTGACGTTCCAAGATCTAAAAAGAATGTTGTTTCTGTTCGCCTTGCTCAATTTCAACTCGCGTTAGAGGTGTCAAGTGACTAGATCTGACTTTACGAGCTTGCAATTGTCGTATCTGCGTATGTATACGTACGACACCCAGATAGCGATGAACTTTACACTTCTTCTTTGAGAAATCTATGCTTTAATTAAGGATCTCCTGGCTGCACTGCACGATCTCACCAAAGCCTCGAGATAAAAACGCCATCTAGTCGACTTCTCTAATTGCAAACGCGGCCCGGCGACGAGACGGACTTCCTTAATGAAACATTTAATTTAGTCTATCAGGTTCATTGTCGACGTTTATTGTTTCGGTGAAAAGGAGAGAACGGGAGAGGAGGAGGAGAGGCGTAGAGGATTACGTAGTAAAATGGAAATTATTAATTAGCTAGCCTCTTCAGGACGAAGTTCTCGTTACTCGAGGTTATTTCTGAACGTAAAAAGTTTATCGGATTTGGGCGAGGAGGATTAGGAAGTTTGTTGCATTCACTAGAAGGGCACTTTCAAGAATTATGAGCTTTTATTAGCGGGTTTAACATCTAAAGGTAGCAAAATAAATGAGTGCTAAGTAGTAGATGTCGTTCTGTAGAGAGTAATTTTAAATTTAAAGTTGGTAATATCCAAATGATATATAAAACAATTGACAGAACGGATTAATCAGTTGGTTTGTTTATAAAGTTGATAATTTCTTTCTCTGTAAGTAACATAGAAATAAATCTGTTCTATTTCTTTTTCTGTGCAAATGAATTGCGAAACAAAAGAAGAAAACGCACCAGAAACAATTCTAACCTATTACATTTGACATACATATATATATTTAACACATATATACATATACATGTCAAATATATACATATTATATTAGCTAGTAGCTACTAAATATACTGTGGTGAAAAAACTTCATGCCGAGTGGGTTCCTTTATTTAAATTTTTGTCTTAAATTACGAAGGTGGATCTCTATGCTATACCCTGAGCCTCTTACAGTAAAACTACACTAATGCACCTGATCCATCGGTGCTCTAACATCCCAACAAATGTTTGTGAAAAGAGCTTTGTCCGACCTCTACGAAACTACCTTTCTACAGCTAACATCACTTCATAATTACTGGAAAATGCCCCACGTAAGGTTTCTTTTAATTTTGGGCATAGTTCGTAATCAATGCGAGCTCGATCCGGCGAATATGGCGAATGCTCCACTAGGTCAAAGGTTGTTTGGTATATAACAGCCATAGGAATACTAGATCTATGGCTGGGATCATTATTCTGATGGAATAGCATACCGTGACTTAACTTTCTTCGGGGTTTCTCTTTGATAGCGTCTCGCAACTTAGAAATCAATTGTGCGTACTAGGCCCTTGTAATGCACTGTCTATTTTACAAATAGTCAGTCAGGATGATTCACTGAGGATCCCAGAATCCAGATAGCGAAACCTTTCCAGAAGACGCCACGACCTGAGATGTATCCACTCTCTACTTTGCACTTTGCACTTTGCTCTCGGAATCATAGTGCACCTATGACTCATCCTTGGTCACATATCGACTAAGAAAGTTCTCTTAGTTTGCTTGGTACCTCTCTAAAAAACGCTTACAATTCAACACCCCATTTTCTTTTTTGGGGAATCGTTAACATTCGGGGCACCCATCTTGCACCCATCTTTCTCATATCTAATTCTTTAGTCAGTATGCCGTCCACCACATGATATGACAAACCAGTATCTTCCACAATGTTCTTGATACGTACTCGTCGGTTTTGCAGTACGATATCGTGTACCTTTTTAATGTTTTTGTTTGTTGTTACCATTAGGGGAGGACCACCGGCATGTTGATCTTCGGAGAATCTTCTTCCGCATTTAAAATCTCGACTATATCATAAGACTATGGACTCACCAATAATTGCCATAATGTCTTTATGAATTTAAGTTGGTGTTATGCCCTTTTTCTACATATAATGAGGAACGACACCAAGTGCAAACTCTTAAAGTCCATCTTTCAAGGAAAAGTTTTTGGAAAGAGAGGGCGTGGAAAAGAAAGATATCATGGCTCAAAAGCCTAAGGACATGGTATTCAAAAACAAAACAGTGCTATTTAGAGCTGCTGTCAACAAGCTCGTCATCGTTGCGGTGGTCGCCAATATTGGGAACGAATAGGCACTAGAAGAAGAAGAAATAAGTACAATTGTATGTACTTACAAAGATAATAAAGGACATAGGACACTGTTCAAAGAAAAGTACCGGACAGTGGGGTCAAATGCTCGAAATACGGAAAAGAATCAGTATTTAGATAAAAGGAATAGTCCTATCGAAGTGCGATTGGTCTCATTCGGTTCAGGACAAAAAAAAAATATCTTTTTAATTTAGTATCATTTTAATCTACTAAAAAGATGAATTAGTTTAATATACGATTTATTAATAATAATGTACTCGAAATACGGATATATTCTACATATTCGTAGTTTACAATAAAACAGTATTATTTTGGAGACTAATATGATAAAGTCTCACTTTCATTAAGAATGGCTGAGAGAACTGGTTGTAACCGGAGAAGACGTCGAAACCCCCAAAAATTAGTTCGCGACCTTTCTGTATCTCCAATTCTTCTTCGTGTTTTGTTTTAAAAATTCGTCTTGCAGTATGGTCAACCAAACCTTGTAAGGGAACTTCCGCCAGAGTTTCTGTAATTTCCATAGTGGTAGAGTAAGAGAATATTGTGCCCAATTTTCTTTGTAGCAGCTGTAATTACTTCATACTGAAATCTGGGTAGTTTAGCCTGTATAAAAATTGAAAGCGCTATATCAGCGCTGAAAACTTCGGCATGATCAGTTGACTGTGAGGAGAAGGCAGCATTTATTTAGGCTTGGGAGTATGATGTTCGCAGTTCGCGGATTTTGCTTCGTTGAGGTTTTTTTTCGACCCGGAACACGAAGGGAAATCTGCATCGTCCGCGTCATTATGTTCAGCACTATCAGTAGGAAACGTAAACACAAAATTATTCGCCATCCAATCACTATTCTTCGTTTGAAATCACATTTTTGTCTCGATTCACTAATTTCCACTTAACATTGAAATTAAGAAGAAATCTGCTTGTAATTTCATTGGAAATTAAACATAAAATTAATTAAAATAATGATGATTTACAAATCTGTGGTGATGGTAAGCCAATGTGATAACTTAAAAAATAATGCGCTCAGTGTTTTGTATGAGAAAAACTAGTATTGCTTACCTAAATAATAAAGCTACTTCAAAAACTTTAGATATAGGCAACCGTAATGCAAGTTGTTCGTTAATAATACGAGAAGTGCAATAAATCAATACAAACTATTCCATTAAATATAATATAAGAAAGTTGATACCAACATCCCCCCAATACCGTTAAGCTGAATTTATTTTTTTCAAATGGGTTATAGTTCACCATGACTACACTGCAAGTTTCAAAGTGAAGTTCCCAGAAGAAGTTCGGAAAATTCTAATAAGATAGGTTTGTAAAACAGCCTGTATAGTAAGTTATATAATACGTAGTTATCAACATCGTAACACCAATGGAAGATATTATTCTTTTGTAATAAGTTTGATGACATTAAAACATTGAAACTATTTGCACAGTCTCCGAATTTTCGCTTAAATCCCAGTTAAATCACGAGAATTTCTAAATAGGCAAATATAGGCAGCCGATACTTTAGGATTGCTTGCAGTAATGCATTGTGATTTTAACTTAATCGATGCCGATTTAAAGCAACGTAAAGCTTTTTTTCAATCAAATTATATGTAGTATTTATAGCTCAAATTAGTTTATTCACTTGTCATATGTTTTGGACTTGTATCTAGATGTTCATACCTAATTGATATTCACTATTTTAAAACTAGAAATCGGTGTGTCTTAAGAAAACATGATTTTGCCGGCTGCAATTATTTCCGTCGTTACCCCAGTGTGTGCTGTCCTATTAAAATGAGTACATACTGTCACCGAGATCTTCTATATACGTTGTAGTATTTTAAAATCGTTATAGTCGTCTTGTACCCACAAATGTTGTCTGATGTTAATTCGAAAAATTCCTGAAATGTATACTACAGCGAGGTCCAAATTTCTTTGACAAACAACTTTTACCTTAATCGAATAATTAAACTACATCTACGTAACCCCGGATTTCAAAACAAACTAATTGCCGCTTCTTAAACGACACAGAAATCCCTCTCGAAAGTTACTCGCCTCCTATGAATTCTTCGCCGCGTCTACATCATTAGTTAAGCAAACAATACAGTTAACGATGACGTTTTCGCAGAGCGGTAGATGCTTACTTTACATTATGCCTAGCGCGTTGCCCTTGATTATTGTCAAACACGGACTAAACGAAAGAGACGCAAAAACTCCTCGCTTTTCGGTTCGGAATAAGGGCAAGACGCAATCGGATGTTGGTTTCAGCGACCGCCACCGGAGGTCGCCCCGTCGTCTCTAATATACATTTCGAGGGTAATTGAAGTGGGGGTCCGGTCGCGATGGAAACTGCTTATTAAGGAATTCAGAATCGTCTGATGCTAGCATATATTCGTCGATATATATTGGAGCAAGGCTGATGGGAGAAGGTCGCTGGTGATCTGAAGAGGTCGGTACCGGCACCGGTGCGGACTACTTGAAAACTATACCGCGTCCACTCGTTTTTGCCGCTACTCCGCGGTTGTATTACGTCGTGCTACGCAAAGCTGCAGATTTTTCGAGTGGTCGTTGTGAACCGAAGAGTGCTCCTCTTCTTTTTCGTAGTTTCACGTAGCTTCTTCGCGTATGCAGCTTGTTAGAAAAAAAGACTAACGAGATTATACGCTTTCGTTCTTTTCTCTTGTTCGTGAAAGGAAGGACAACGTGTTTATTACGTGCTATTCCTTAGTAGGTCGAGGTTTTTTTTGCTGTGAAGCATATGGTAGGTGTATAGGTTTTATCGGTGCAAAAGAATCTGTTGGTAAATGATATTTGGTTTAATCGATGTGTTTGGCCGGTAATGAAGGTTGAAATTATAATTGCAATTCTAAATCGAAAAGAAGAACTTGATGTGGTGCCATGAGGAATTTCAACCCTTTCGAAAAGTAAAGCCACTCTCTTCTACAGTAAAAACTATGGTGACATTCTAACCAAGGGTCCAAATATTCTTTAGATCTTTTAGGTAAACAAATTGAGAAAATACGGATGTTTGTTGTGAAGACATCAAGCTTTGCTTATAATTAATTTGATTTCAACAAAATTCAGTACAAAATATTGTTATTACTTCTAGAATTTGTTATTGCTTTTTTATATTAACGGCGCTGGTGGCTCAGTGCCTAGTGCGCTTGGCTACAAGTCTCAGTGTTCCGAGTTAAAACCCCGGGGCTGCTGTTTCTCACGGTTAAGGTTTTTCTTTGATTTTCCTCACTCCAGAACGCACCACGGACGTAGGCATGTAATAACCCATGGCGGGTCAATAACCTCCTGCAGTTGGCAAAAGCCGTTGGGGTACGCGAAGGTATAGATTATTCTATTCGTTTACATTGCGCGAAATTTAACTTTTTACTTTTCAATTTAATAAACTAAGTTTATCAATAATAATACCATAAAAATAGATATACATGCATGGATTTAAAATGGGGGTTCGCTTGTTTAATCCTTTGAAACAGTGTGGAATTCATTGATATTATAGCATCCTACATCACAGAACAATTTCCTGACGCTGATTATGAATCTGTGGGTAGAAAGTGCTTTAATTTCTGGGATCTCCAGTTGCCAATTGAACGTTGTGTGCGTTCTAACCTATGGCGCGGTATGCGAAGATTATACCAACTGCGCTTTGTGTATACCTATTTGAGTCCACTTTGGAGGAACTTATTTCTACTATGGACATAGGAAATCATGTTGAGGATGAAAACTGATATTAAGGTAAGTCTAATATCAAGATAAGTATAATATATATCCGTAAATATATTATCGATAAGAGTGCTTTGAATGGAAGCTATTAAATACATCTAACCCATTTCATACAGAATTGCTTCGAGCATCAAAGTTAACATTAAAATCTCATGGAACAATTGCTTAATATGTCTGCATTTAGTACTTCTATCAGCTCACTTAAAATGTCAATAAAAAAGTTAAAAGTCCCAGTTGGGAATCTATATACTGAAATCACAACATTTTTTTGTGTATAAATTTAATTGCGCTTAACTCGGCCTGTCTTGCCGTAAAGAGAATCGTGATATCAGACACCAAATGCGGAAAGGGTAGTAGAAACTATAGAAAATACCTTTGAGAGGTTCAATACATCGGCAACCCAACCTGTAATATTGGTTACATGGAAGTTCGAACATGATTAGAGCTGAAAAGTTACTAAAACAATCTTATCCTCGATTGCTTCATTTGATCTGTTTTCTCCATGCATGGCATCTTGTAGCTGAATTTACTAGAAACAGTTATCCAAAAGTAAGTCAATTTATATATAATTTTACCAAAAAAGTTTTCATTCAACCTCGATTACGCATTCACGAGTTTATGGGGGCTTGTCCGGGCATATTTTGCCACCGCAGCTGATATTGGCGAGACGGGGAACATGGCTTAAAACTGTTTTATATTATGGGAAATTTTTACACATTAGTAATCCAGCCGCTGGTTTCAGATAGCGAAATCTATACTCAAATAGTGCAAATTTCCAAAAATTATTTAATTCTTTTAGGTACTATATATTTCCAAATTAGAAAACAACAACATGTCACTGCATGAATCGCTAAACATAGTAAAGCCTCGTTAGGAAATCTAAAATAAATAGTATAGGAAGATTAACAAGCTATAAATTGTGTGGGATTATAAATAAGAATCCTTTAAAAACAAGATTTTCAAACTATAGTGCGCATAGGCAAGAGTTTAACTGAAAACCAAGAGTGCGACCGACCATTTCAAATTCACCATATCATTAGACGCAGAATTTAATGTGCGGTATACATTAGAGTTCATTTATGAAATTTTAGTCGTAATAACAACTACAGTAGATTTTACCCCCTGAGAAATAAAGATGATGCGGTGGAACATATCGGGCTATTATTTGACTGAGCGGGTTTTTTCTTTTGAACTCTTCGATTATTTAAGTATATATGTATAATAATAATCGGGTATATTGCAATGATGAAGCAGTATTTTGTGAGTCCAATGCTGTTACAAATTTTTCCATTTAATCTACATATCGAATTATAATTTCGCGAGAAGCGGGTTAGCGAGAGCTTTCTAGATTATTCCGTTTTAGTAACAACGTCATACGTTAATGGCGTAATAGAATTTGAATTCCGGAACATTTCGCGAACGCATTCAATTTTAACCGTGCTTGCACGTTAATCCGAACGCGGAATCATATTTCCCCAGTTCGCAGCCTTTAATCTTATTAATTATCGGAGCTGTAAGCGTTTTAATAGTATCGGCGAGAATTAATATATTAGACGGCGTTAGATATTAGCCGCGACTAGTTTCATTGCCGCTCCCGGGTTTTCCCAACTCGTTCCCAACTTCAGCAGTATTTCCGATGGCAGAAAAAGACGATAGACTTCAAATTTGCGTAGTTTAGCTGAGACGGAACAATGTAGTAGTTGGAGAGCGATTCTCGTCGGTTATAGACTGAAATTTCGAGGGAGGTAATTTTAATAGAGGAAATTCCGTATAATAAGTAGAGTGCAAAAAGATATTTGCTATTATTAAAAATATAAATTGAAATATAATATTAACACATTAGTGCGTATTAAATCTTATATTTTAGCTACATTGAACGGAATAAATTAAGTTTGGAGAAATGGATATTCGATAATTATGGAATTGCCGAATTACGTATTTCTGTGAAATATTCATAGGTGAAACAGCAAAGTATACCACATGGAAGTGCATTACAATAATGTGATTGCAAATATAAAACGCCACATAAAAGATCAGTTTCCCTGTAATATTGTTGATGAAACAGTTGAGATTGGTAGTCGATATATTGTAAATTTATTAATCGTTGAACACAGTGTAGTACACAGTGAGACAAATAAGTACCGAGAATCGAACCATGCCTGAAGAACTAGTAGCGCCACCTATGTGTTCAGGCTGACTTTGTGTCGATGTTAAAATACTAGAATGGAACAAAGAACGGTTATTAAATTTCACGCAAAAAGTGCAGCAGAAACAATTCGATGGATGCAGCAAGGGCACGGTGATGATTGTTTGAGTAGAGTAAATGTTTTTCGGCAGCATAAACCTTTTTCTGATAGGCAGAGAGAGATTATACGATGATAACCGTATTTGGAAGACCAGATATCAGAAATGATTGAAAAGTATGTTTTTATTGAAAATGATCGAAATGCTTCGCTGAAAATGACGGAAGAGTATTTAAGCATCAACAGCGAAACGATCCGAATCATTCCTCACGAGAATATGGGAAAAATAAAGGTCTGTGCCAAATTTATTCCACACACTTTGATGGATGGTCAAAGGTGTGTCAATTATTCCACAGAAGTCGTTCCAGACGCCAGAAGCGATTTAAATTTCCTGAAATCAATTGTTACGCGGGCAACCTGAAATGTTTCCGGAATCGACAGGAGATGCCGCACGAAGGTTGAAGAGGATTCATTGGTCGGCAAGCGCAACCGTTTTTATGGCAACTGTCAAAATTTGAGATGTCTGCTGTCAATAGTTGTTGCTTAAGAGCGTGTTTTGTGTAGCAAGTCAGGCGGTTTGACAAACATGGATAAGATCGAATTTCGTGCAATGGTAAAACACACTGGATGGCTGGGAAAATGATCACGGAAATTCGAAATATTTTGCTAGAGATTCATGGCGGATGTACTCCATCATTTTCGACCACCATCCTGCTTCCCCCAACGACTTTTTTCTATTCCTAAACCTGAAAAAATCACTGGGAGGAAAGAGATCTGCCTTAAATGAGGAGGTCATCGCCGCTACAGATGGCTATTTTGAAGAACTCGAAACATCCTACTTCTCCAACGGCTTGAATAGACTGGAAGAGCACCGTTTGAAAAAGTGTATTGAATTTCGATGAGACTACATCGAAAAATAAAAATAAAAAGCTCACCAATACCGAGTTTTTCTTGTCGATTTCGGAAACATATCAGATCGCCCTCGTACGATCAGTACTATCAGTCAGTGCGATCTAAAAACCAAACGTCAAACTGCGGGACGGAAGTTGAAGAAATCGCCACAAGCGAAAAAATCACGAAAAGTTCCGTCAAAAATCAAAACGATGCTCATTACATTCGTCGATAGCAAAGTTGCCCGCAGGCAATTCGTTCAAAGTGGACAAATAATTACTGGCAAATATTATCTCGAAGTTTTGAAGCATCTAATGGTTAGAATCCGTCGTTTTGACCCGAATATTGTGATGCTGATGCTGGCTGCTGCATAATGATAGGCCGAGTCACACCTCATCTATTGTTCGTCAATTTTCGGCTCAAAATCAAGTCTGTGTGTTGAAGCATTCACCGTCGTCACCTGATTTGGCTCCATGCAATTTCTCTCTTTTTAATTTAAAATTGAAGTTAAAAGTTGAAGACATTTCGGCCATCAATGCGACTACAACGCAAGTCTTAAAGACAATGCCACAAAACGAGCTAGAACACGCATTTGAGTCACTGTTGAATCGCTGTAACAAATGTAATGAAACTGCTCAGTTTTCTAGTTATATTGATTTTTCCCACGACCAGTCTCGAAACTTATTTTTCCGTATTGTGTATAACAATAATCAACAACAACATCCTTATTTATTATTATTATTTTTTGTTAAGCGAACAAGTAGTTAGTTTAGTTTTTCTGTATTCTTCTCTTGGAGGTTAATTTCATTTTCATCTTGAAAATAATCAAATGTTCAAACTTCCTTCACCGGTAGTGTATCCAAGCGAATTATACAAGTCTTTATTAAAACAATCTTGCTTGTTAATTACGTACATGTTAAAAATTTTTACTCATTTGTTGACCCATCGCCTTCAGAAATTGAGGTAAATTATAAAGAAAACAATATACAAACAAGTACACAGGTTCACCTGTTCACACACGACAACTAAGCCAGAACTGTGTAGTGCCTCTCTAGCACGCAATTTGTGTTGTCTGCCGTCGTTTGTTCCTATGAAAATACGTACGTATTGGTATATATGTATACCTACACCGAAAACTACGAAAGTTTGTAGTTACGTCATAGTTGGCTATGACGCATGATTAAGTAGCTACAGCTTATGTTATATACTTCTATCTCGCTTGCGTATACGTATGATTCTGACTTTTATATACTTTGTTGTCTTCACTTTATCGATGAAACAATGATGTAACTACAAACATTCGTGATTTCAACTGTATATATAATTGATAAGACCCTTTTACCCACTGGGTGTCGGGTTAGATTACATTTGCTTCCGACCATTTCACAAATTTTCGCCAATCATCTCTTTTTACAATATTTTTAGCATCATCCCTGTTTTGCCTTTTTTATTTAAAATTTTGTCTATTCCTTTATCCCAGCTTCGCTTTGGCCACCCCTTTGTCCTTTTCTTCCGTATCTTTGCTTTCAAAATCTGCTTAATCGGAATTGTATTGTTTATCCTTTGTAAATGTCCCCACCATGCTAATTGTCTTTATTTGACAAAACCTTTCACTGATTCTGTTTGTAGCACTCTTCCCATTTCTTCATTTCTTATCTTGTCTCTTATAGTAACGCTCTTTAGTCTTCTTAAATTAAATATTTCATCTCTAGTGCTTGAATTTTACTTTTTGCTTGACAGTTGAGCACCCTAATGTGAGGATTGGTCTGAATACTGCTGTGCTTTATTTATAAATCCTCAGTTCGTAGCATAGTATACTATAATGATATGAAATATAGTCTATTATTTATCAACGAATTTTTCTCGTCAATGTTTTGTGTACGCCGTTATTTTTTTTATTATGGTTGATGTTAGAAGTTGGAGGCAAAGTATCGTTAGTACTCGCTCTTTATGAATTTTAAACACAGATATTCAATCTGTACAGGTTTCTTTCTAAAGTTTTACAGATTTGGGAATTCTTTAATAACTTATTATTCACAATCTTCTCGTTAAAAAAAAAAGAGTCCCTTCAACAACTCTTGCAGAGGAGGGGTAAACTTTACTATCGTTTATCATACATATCGCTTTTCGTAAACATATTTTTTATATAAATAAATATTTCAAAATTTCATTCTTAAAAAACGTTTAATATACTGTACTCACACATTTCAATCACATTGTATAAATATGCATTATTCCGAAATTATACTTATAATTTTCAAAATTTCTTGTACGACGGAAGGATGGCAGGACTAGCAGCATTTACCTTTATAATCTCACATATATCAAGTATGTGTGTACTGTGTGGCCTACCATATAGGCGATCAAATTCGTTACTATGGATATAAAGCAAACCAACAAATAAACGTCGTGTCAAACTCAGATATGTTGGCATCGTTCCTCCTGAAAATAATTAGTTATTTTCTCATATGACTATAATTTTACAAAGATCTTTGTTTATATCCTATCATAAAGTGTATCAACTGATACTAGAAATAAAATCTGGAATTTCCGGACACATATTTTGGAAGCCGAAGGCCAGTGCTTCTTGTAGGCGAGAAGTCACGTGCGAATTAGTACGATTTCAAAGATTAAAGACGTCGAATCTTCTTAAATTATTCAAAATTATTTGTATCTTTCGCATTTTTGGTTCGTAAATTAATTAGTACATTTAAAGATTAGCTAGACAGGGATTGCCTTAGGTTTTCTGTAAAAAACTATATATATATATATAAAATATTTTTTTTGTAAAAAAACGGTATATATTTATTAATTTGTCAATGTATATATCTTTTCAACTTTACATTTGGTTATTTTAATTAGAAAACATTATCACTTAATTAAAAAACAAATTAGATCAAAATATTAAATCAGAGAACCCATTTAAAAAAATTAACGACCCTGAGATTTTCCACCACAATACGTTGTAGGTTTTCTAGATTCTATTGTTAAGTTCTTCTTCTTGTCTTCCTTTCTCGTGTATTGTAATTCCTAAAGACCGAAAATCTCTAACTTATGTATTTGTGTTTCTCTAAGTTGTATGTGTATTTATTTTTCCTCTTTTGATATAACCATTACTTTTGTTTTGTTTGCATTAGTTTTCATTCCATAATCAGTGAGTGTGTTGTTGCAAACATTCAGGTTATGTAGAGTTGTTTCATTTCCGCTTATCAATGCCATACCATCTGCGAATACACATTTTGTAATTTCTACTTTTTCTAAGTTGTGATGTCCTACATAAGAAGCTCTTGTTCTCTTCCTTTTTTTCTCAGATGATTTCTCCCATAAATATTATAGATACTAGAGAGCTGAACCGACTTCCATTCCTTCCACATTCCTTTGTGTAGAGTTTCATATTTTTGCTAATTACAAAGTTTGCTGCTTCATATACGAGGTAAAATAGAAAGAAAATAATAAACAAACAGGATCACAGCTCCACTTATTCACACACGAGAATTATATAGTGCCTATCTAGCACACAATTTGTGTTATGACTGCCATCGGTTGTTCCTATGAAAATACGTACGTACGTGTTGGTATGTTTTTTTATATTCGCCGTCTGTCGGCGTCTGCCTCCTATCTACTTCGTATATTCGTCTATTCCATTATTCATAGGGAGAAGATGATTCGAAAGTGTTATTTGTGTGGAAAATGGGACGCTTCTCGCTCGAATATATGGAAGATTTCGTCGAACGACGGAACCTAGGGTTTGTATCATCCGTTTTGCGTGCGTTAAAAATGTTTATTGGCGAACTTTATATCCCCTCAATTTGTCACGGTTTATTTGGCTGAATTATTCGAAGGCAAAACGTCGTAAATTTTAATGCCTATTATCTTTTCCTCTTTTTTTTTGTCTTCGAGAGGAACTCTCCACGAAAAACGAAGCTCAATGTGCTGTTTACACGTATATGATCCATCATGACCCAGTAGTACTACTGGCACCAACGTGCCAAAAAGAAAATTGAATTCTGCGTCTTTCGCTGCTTAATAGAATAACTTTAACGGAAAATGTGTAACTATTAGTCACTACGTAAACATTATCAGTTATTATTAGAATACATATCCCGTAAATAACGTTTGTAGGTAGCATGGGCACTCCGTTTTATTTTTCTCTTTCGAAATAATCCAAAACGTTTAACACAAGTTGTGCTCGAGAACTCAGTCGATTCCCATGCATTATTTTAAATAAAGTTACATAACCTCTATTTGGTAAATTGTCCGTAATTTTATAACTTACATAATAACACTCAAATCCGTACGGCTGTGTTCTGAAAAAAACAATTACTCTGCAAAATCGAGGAGAGAATTGAAGTTAAAGGTAGAACAATGCAGACAATCTAATTTGACAATTGACTAAGGCAGTAGCTTACTATAGCAATTTCTGTCAGATGTACACATCTTCCGCGCTTGAATATTCGATATCGATAGATAGTCTAACCAGCGATCTTTGTGTATGCAAACAATGTCGTGCGTCTAAAGAACCATTTGACGAACTATAGTTTGTTTACGGAGAAGCGATCTTATACATCGCGGAAGCTGTAATTATGTCAAAAAAATGTTGTGTTAATACTGGAGTTGCTAGAAATCGTTACTTTGCTGAGCATGTGTAGTAAAATGACGATTGCAAGGACTGTGTGGATGTACAATTCACAGGTATAGCAGTAAACTCCACTCACACAAATTTATTAATTTTGCGGAACGCAGCGTTTCGAGAGCACGTGGGCTCTCATTGTGAAAGTCGGTAACACAGTTGACAATGAGAGCCTACGTGCTTTCGAAACGCTGCGTTCCGCATAATTAATAAATTTGTGTGAGTGGAGTTTACTGCTATACCTGTGTCATGTGTAATAAGTTATAAATCAATTTCGGGATTTAATATTTGTTATGCCGGAAGAAATTTAACTATAAGAGAACATTAAAACTATAAAATTAAAACAAATTCATACAATACCTGTAACTAGCACCACGGTAGCAAAATTATATTAGAAAAAACAACACGTTAAAATTGTATAAGAACGAAACAAGACAAGCTAAAATGCTAAAAGGGACAAGTCAATAAGAATTACTACAATGTTTACTCTAGGCAATGTAAATAAGGATTTCTATTTGCAAATATAAAAATTTTTAATATCCAATAAGAAATTCTAAATAGAGGTGTCAAAAGTGTAGGTTAAATTAAAGATCTAGAAATTAAGACGATTGAGGTAAGTGAAATCAGATGTAAATAAGCAGGGATTTACTACAATCACGTAGAAAGTTAAAAAGAGGATAGGGTCGATCTGAGGCACTACAGTATTGATTGGAAATCTAATTGAAATACGATTTGCTACGTAATCCTTGTTTTTTCAACATATATTAGCAAATTGGCTTGTATTAAGTAAAAATTAATTTACCCATAAATTTGCAACTCCTCATGCATCTAACAATTCAGACATGAAGCAGAACTTAAACTTAAATCGCATTAAATTCAAGCAAAAATTAGATGGCGAGCTATCCCTATTCGAATACACTTTTGAATATATAGTTCTATAGCATAAAGAGTCTTAATTTAAACTAGAAAATAATTGTTAAAATCGCTCCAAATTTATAATACTCTCCATCCTCTTCCTGCCCAAAATTAAAGCGAAATGCATGCATGTAGTTCCGCTAAGTTAAGCAATTATCTCTTAAATAGAGCAGACGATAGGAAAAAAGTTTTTTAATCGATTCTTTATTACACGGAGCAAAACAAATTACATTTTCCGACGTTCGCTCGACCCGTTGCTGCGCTCGACGGGCTCACCTGGGATGGCACAAAGTTAAATTGAGTGTGACCGTGTCACGTCGCGCCGTTACAGCTTCTAATACACTTTGCCGGAATCACTTTCCGCTGAATACGTTAGAATATCTCACGAGCACGTAATGGGTCATGCAATAGGGTTATACGGATCGTTAGCGTCGAGCCTAGCCATTAGGAATATTATATATTTTCAAATATTGATTATGCAGCATTAGAATGTAAGTATATCAGCTATTTAGTTCTTTAAAAAGTAATTGTTCTTCCATCAACACCGTATGGTTTATACTCGAACATATAAATAATATGAAACTTAAAATAAATTCTATAAAAGATATAGGGCGCTCATTATAATGACGATTTACTTCCAATATAACTTATGAAGGGAATAAAAAGAAATCGTACGTTCTTATACTGAAGCTATGTACTAAAAGTAGAAACCCAAATTGAAAATAATTTTAAAGTATTCTGCTTCTCCATACCAGCTGGAAATAGAGTAGGCGGGTTACTGAGTCCTACTGAAAACGCCTCTGGTGAAATATTTACTAGCCCGTTAACCATCGTTAAAGCATCCCAGAATTTCGTCAATTCTGTACATACACTTCTGTCCATAGAACTTTGGACAAGAGAGAAAGTTTTACTATACTTTAATTCGATAAGCTTTAGTGCATTCAATGATGATAATCTTAGCAGTGATCTGTCTTAAATACATCTGCAACTCAAATAATGAAAGTATTAGGAAGAAAAGAAGTAATTAAGCACTTTATGACACGGAACAATCATCCACATTTACAGTTGATTATTCTAATCTATTTATTAAACAACTTGCATCGATGGGATCAAGCAAAGTAAAGATTTTATTGTATCCTCTCTCTGTTAGGGCTCGACCCTACCCGGCTCGAACGTTTATTGCGATTACCAAGCTCACCACAATTCACTTCGTATATTATTCTGATCGTGGTAAATCAATAGATGTTGATCTAATACAAAAACGTTGTATAAAGAAGATGTTGCCAGTAGGCAAATCTAGCCGAGTCAACGGTAAAATACACCATTCGCCGATATCAAGAAACAGGCGACTTAGAGGACCGTGAACGTCCAGGTGCCTCATGAATAACCACCCCGCAGACGATCGTCTACCGCAACTATCAAGCAAGCGATATCGTAGAAAAACAGCACCAGAAATAGCAAACGAATTCAATCGCGGACGTCAGCGTCCAATTTTAGTTACCACAGTCAAACACCGGCTGGCCGAAGGAAATTTACACGGTCGAATTGTATACCATTCCTACGCGGAGATAACCAACTGAAAAGGCTACAGTGTATCCATGAACATCGGGATTGGACGGTAGAGCAGTGGCAAAATGTTTTATAAACCGACGAATCAATATTTAGGGTGTTTGGTCAAAGTAGGAGAGTGTTTGTCAGACGTTTTGCTGATGAAAGAATGGTTTCCGAATGCGACAATAAAACACGGTGGCGGTTCAATTACAGTTTAGGGTTGTTTTTCTTACTCAGGAACAGGAACGTAATATCGAATCGAAGGAATAATGCGGAAAGAACGGTATCTTGAAATATTGAATGATGAGACACATATCATTCCTTTCGGGGTGCGACTAATAGGCGAGAATTTTACTTTTATGCAAGATAACGATCCGAAACACCCAGCCAGAATATGCAAACAATATTTGAATGAGCAAAATCAAACGGATATTTTAGAAGTTATGGCATGGTCACTACAGAGTCCAGATCTCAACCCTATTTGCTTACTGTGGGATGAACTTGATAGAAGAGTTCGAAGTGTCGCTCCTACTTCCAAGGAACAACTTTGAATTATCCCTCAACAACAATTGAACGAAATCCCAGATGAAAACCTCAAAAAATTAATCGAAAAGTTGCCGCCAGTTATTTCAGCGGTAATCAATGCAAAAGATATTTTTTTTATGAGAAGAATGTTTAAGAATTTTTTTAATGATGACTAGAGAAAATAAAAATTTTTAATAGATTTTGATAGTTGTTACTTTTAAGAGTAGTACATTTGCTTTTTAGTATTAATTGCCTTATATTCTTTGATTTTTAAAATTTTTGTTACTTGGTCACACTTCTATGAACTGTAGTGTAGTTCTTCACAAATTACATCTGCATAATACTGCATAATTACTCTGTTAATTCTCCTTCAATAAATGCAGTGCAAGTGCTTTACGGAGACCGATGTTCTATAAAGAACATGAAAGATTCGATACTATGGATGATGATAATGATATACCTGGTTTGCTGGTGAAGGATTGTTCTCTTGTTTCAGCTAAACCGTTAAATATTTTTTTTAATCTATCACTGTTCACTTGCATCTTTCCTGATGTTGTGCGAGTCACTCCTGTTCACAAAAAGGTATTTCTTTGATTAACTACTGACCTATTTCAACCTTAACAATTTTGCTAAAGTCTTTGAGATCCGCTTGTATAAAATCATCTACCCTTTATTCCGACCTTTCTTATCTTGAACATTATATGGTTTCGTGAGAAAACGTTCTACAGTACCTAATCTTCCTGTTGTTATGCGGTTCGTATAGAAGTATCTGGATGATTTCAACAACTTTTGATCGCCTACATCGTGTTAGGCTTTTGATGAAACTCGATGCTGGTGGATTCTCTATGTTATTGTAATCACTTTCCAAATCTTGCCTTTCTTGCTTGCAAAACGTTAGTTATAATGGTTGAGCATCGCTCAAGTCATTTACATCTGGAGTACCGCAGGGTATCAAGTGGGATCCACTACCCTTTCTAACATTTATAAATGATCTTCCTCCAGCAATAAATTGCAACAATATGTTAATCGCTGAAGATTTAAAATCATTTTCAAGAGTGAGTGTTGTCGTAGATTCTCAACATCTTAAAAAATAGTTAGGTCTTCTTTAGCCGTACTGTATTGACAACGATCTCAATCTTAATATATCGGAGTGTAACTTTATTTCCTTTCGCACAAATCAACGTTAATAAACCATTAACATCGAACTAATGGTATTCCATTAAAATCGTTGTGATACTATATAGGGAGTAGTATTATTTTTACTATTTCTATTGTCGCGACGTTCTTTTTGGCCTATTTCCTTTCATGGCTAACGTTTTTACAGATAAATTTGACACTGACCTTAAGAATACTTTGGCTTATTTTCCACAGCATTGGATGAGGTACGTTGATATGTTTTGCATTTTTGACACAAGCAACTGCTTATACGAGTTTATAGAACAGCTAAATTAAAAATTTCTATCTATTGAATTTGTCCATGAAACAGAAATCGATAACAAGATATGATCCTAGATATCTTAGTTACAAGTAGTAGGAATAAGCTAGAAGCAGGCATATATAGAAAGCGTACTAATAACTGAAAATTCATTTTAGGAGATTGTAGTCACTCACGAGAACATAAACTTTCGGCAAGTTTTGGTTCATCGTTTGCTTAATTTCACTTTAAATAAAGACAGATATTTAAATGAGCTAAATTGCAAATTTTAACGGATTTTCCGAAAATGTAGTCTATATACTACTAGAAAGCATAGGAATAGGATAAGACTTCGAAATATAAGCGCACTACAAGGTACTAGCAGTAGTAGTAAGAAGTATGTTAAGTTACTATTCTATCTATGTTACACAAAAGATATTCAAAAAATATTTTTTAATCCTCTTTGATAGCAAAATCGATTTTTTGGTAAAGAATAATCTCGAAAACTTCTAAGGCAACCTTAAAGGCCAAGTAAATAATACGGAAAAATCAGGAATTTGCAAAATATTATGTAAAGATTGCAATCAAGTATGCATTGGGGAGACAAAAAGATCTATTAAAATTAGATACAAGGAGCATTTGGCTCAACTTAAATTTAGAAGCTTTGTGACAAATCTAGTCGCCCAGATATCTCACAAAGTAATTAGAATGTTGAAAATATAAAGCTTCGAAATGCAAAATTATTTAAATTGTTAGGAAGGCATGGAAATTTACAGAAACAAATATATTTTGATGAATACAAATTTAGGCCCTTTAAATTTTGGCTTTTACTCTTTACTAAATCATACATGACCAAAATCAGTCGACCGCAACTTTAGTAGGGTATAAATAGAGTAGTTTTGGTTTAGTTTGTTACTATTATTACTGAAGGTGATAACTTAGTTATCGAAACGTGCGTCAAGTTTTTAATGAAGTGTTATGGTTAGGAAGATAGTGAAGTGTTTCATTATAATGTATGTTTATGGCGACCACCATTATAAACAAAACATAAACTAACTCATCTCTTAATATTGTCAAATAGACCGCATAACTGATTGATTGATTTTATGGATTTTTGCTCAATAGCTGCTTGAGGATCTTCCAAGTTATGAAGTCGATTCTGATACAATTTATCTTTTACATACTAAACAGATGAGTATCTGAACGGGTTGGAATAGATGTTCAACGATTTGTCCCAACAAATCTGCCATAGAAATGTTGCTCCGGATACCGCAATGTTTCATGTGAGGTGAGGTTTCCCCTTTCTAATTCATCGTAATGTAACAGGTTTATACACAAATTGTTATGAAGGCATGGACATTTACAAAAACAAACATATTTTGATGAATACAGATTTGGGTTCTGTAAATTCCGGCCTTAACTTTCTACTAAATCAAGCATAACCATATCCAATCGACCGTCCCTTAAATATGTATATACTCTATTATATATAATATATACACTATATAACAATACGAGGGAAAGTCAAGAAGTTCGCGGAATGGAAGGGTACCCTACATGACAACCTGGGTATGACAAAAATTAGTGCAAGATGGGTACCGAGAATGCTCACGCCGCTGCAGAAACAGCAGCGCGCCTGTGCGTCCAAAGAATTTTTGGAGCTGTGTGGAGACAAACCTGCACAGATTTTGGAGTGGATTGTTACCGGAGATGAAACATGGGTTCATCACTTTGAGCCTGAGTCCAAACAGGGCTGCATGCAATGGCATAAAAAGGGAACACCACCGCCAAAGAAATTCAAAATGTCAGAATCGGCTGGAAAGTTGATTGCTACTGTTTTTTTGGGATTGTGGGGGGATATTATTAATTGATTACAAAGAAAAGGGTAGGAGCATAACCGGAGAATATTACGCAGCGATATTAGAAAAATTAAAGGAGGTCATCAAGGAAATACGTCGAGGAAAATTGACCAAAGGTGTGTTGCTCTTGCAAGACAATGCGCCGGTTCACAAGAGCAAAGTTGCAATGGCTGCTCTGCACAAACATGGCTTTCAATCAATAGTCCATCCACCCTACAGTCCATACCTGGCACCTAGTGATTTTTATTTGTTCCCCAATTTAAAAAAAAACTTACGTGGAAGAAAGTTTTCCGACGATAATGAGGTAAAGGAGGCAAGTTTTGCCCATTTGAGGCGAAAGATAAAAAATTTTTTATGATGGTTTAGAAAAATTAATTCATAGATCTAATAAATGTAATTGTGCTTAAGGGTGATTATATTGAAAAGGAAAAATAGATTTATTGTTTTATTTTATTTAAAACCTTTTCATTCCACGAACTTCTGGACCTCCTTGTACATAGTATAGTTTTAGTTTAGTTTGTTAGTTTAGTATTACTGCTAAATGAGATTTCTTAGCAGCTTTTAGTGAGGTGTTGTGGTTACAGAGATATTGTTTCAGTGTTTGAGTTTTGTACCAATCTTACGTTTGAAAATATAGTAACATAAAAAATGTGTTCAACAGAGTTATTGCTTTGGATTTATTCATATTTAAGTTTTTCGTTATGAATTAATATTCGATATGGAAACTAATCAAAAATCGAAAACCACCCAATTTTATTGTTTTATTTACTATTACTGATGACATACAGGACATTCACCGATATATTTCGATGTCTAGAAGGAGTTAGCAAAGTAAGAAGGGGTCAGAAATTTATTGCGAAATCCTGCTACGTTAATAAAACACGATACGTTACAAACCGTTTAAACGAAAGATATACACAGCACCGAATAAGACACGTAGGTATACTCAGTTACGTACAAAATCGATGTTGACCACTTTCCAGCGTAGTAAATCGATTATCCCGCGCCGGGAACTCGTCAAACGACGAAAAATCGCGGCGGCCATTCGCAAAGGCAATATTGACTTTGGACTCGTTGCTAACTCAAAATTTGATTTCCAGTTTCAATTAATGTTTCGACCGACCGCGACTGAGAAGTACAACAGAGTTTGCAGCCAGCACGATGCGATGTGTGCTGTAAAGGGATGGGGGAGGAGGGATAAAATGATACGCCGAAAAAAAGAGAAAATCGCAAAATCAAAGGAAGGAAACGATGACGGCGGGGGTCGAAGCATGGAGAGAGTTTGCGAACGACTGGGGGGAAAGGAAAAAGGAAAGGGGGTTAGCGGAGAAGTCCGTTTCGGTAAAATTGAGTTCCTTTTGACAGGAAAAGGAAAAATGATGGAAGATAGAAATTGGTACCTTTAAGAATCGAAAACGCTATTAATAGGAAGGAAATATTGAAGACCAAAAAGGCAACCTTGTAGAACACGGACTGAAGGTAATAGCAGTGGTTACACGTAATTTCTTTATGTGAAATACTACCGCCATTCTGAGCTAAAATGCAATATAACTCATAAACATCAAACCTGTGCATCGGAAGAAACACTATAAATAAGTTAAGTAAGTAAAAATCTTGTCAATAATGGTATTATGTACCAAATACACTCCGCCAAAGAAGTTCTTTTTTGTTATTACAGAAAGACTTTAGAAAAGTGTATATACACATGGTTTATGTAACACATGGGCTGAAAAATCCCGGGCCTAACACATAGATGACGCTAGTTTTATTGCAGTCACCTTTCTCTCAGTTAGTACTAACCTTCAAAAGACAGCTGTTCAAATTTCATGATATTCTATTCATTAGTTTGTGAGTTATTGTGCTAAGAGTTACGCTACTTTTGTTATTTTCAAAACAATGGATCAAAAACAATTTCGTGTTTTAATTTTACACCGCTTCTTAAAGGGAAAAAATACCGTTCAAGCGAAGCAATGGCTTGAAAAGTGTTATGGGGACTCCGCTCCATCAGAAACAACAATAAAACGTTGTTTTGCTGACTTCAAACGTGGTCGTCGAGACACCGATGATGCAGAACGCAGTGGACTTCTAAATGAGGCGGTAACACCGGAAAACATAAAAAAAATCCACAAAATCGTTTTGAATGATCGAAGAGTGAAGTTGCGTGAGTTAGCTGACATCGTAAAGATATCAAAAGAACGTATTGGCTTTATATTACATGAGCATTTGACTATGAGAAAGCTCTGTTCAAAGTGGGTGCCGCGTTTGCTCACTGTTGACCAAAAACAAGAACGTGTTGATGATTCTGAGCAGTGTTTGGCCATGTTTAAACGTAACAAACCGGAATTTTTGCGTCGATATGTGACAATGGATGAAACATGGATCCATCACTTCACTCCGTAATCAGAACGATCGTCATCTGAGTGGACAGCAACTGATGAACCTCGTCCAAAGCGTCCGAAAGCACAACAATCGGCTGAAAAGGTTATGGCCTCGGTATTTTGGGATGTGCGTGGTGTAATATTCATCGACTATCTTGAGAAAGGAAATACCATCAACAGTGAATATTATACAGCGCTATTGGAGCGTTTGAAGGTCGAAATTGTAAAGAAACGACCGCATATAGCAAAGAAAAAAATTTTGTTTCATCAAGACAACGTACCGTGTCACAAGTCAATCAAAACAATGGCAAAACTATATGAATTCAACTTCGAATTGCTCCCACATCCACCGTATTCGCCAGATCTGGCTCCCAGCGACTACTGGCTATTCGCAGACCTCAAGAAAATGCTCGCCGATCGTCATCTGAGTGGACAGCAACTGGTGAACCTCGTCCAAAGCGCCCGAAAGCACAACAATCGGCTGGAAAGGTTACGGCCTCTGTATTTTGGCAAAAGATAAATCGTTCTACAAAAGTGGTATTGAAATGTTAGAGCGGCGCTGGAATGATTGCGTTGCTCTTGATGGAGATTACGTTGATGAATAAAGCTAATTCTGAACCAAAAAAACCGTGCTTTCTTTATTAGGCCCGGGACTTTTCAGCCCATGTGTTAGTTGTTTATTCAAAATCTTTCTATCCGGATAAATTTTAAAGTGTGCTGTTTGAGTACTTGACTAACGTTATTAGAAGCAAAATGAATGATTTAACTGCAGAACTAATGGCTGGAATAGTTGCTTTAATCGAAGATAGGCTATCTCAAACATACGTGGCTAATTTGATGAAAATTAATAAGTCAAGTATTTTCATGGCAGTAGCCATATATAAAGAAACAGAAGCTTACATACGAAAACGGATGACAGATCGTCAAAGCTTCACTACTCTCTAATATGATCTATTTTTAAGATTACAAACATTACGTCGAAGGCATATAACTGCTAGGCAATTACAAATTGACTTGGCTAGAGTCAACAATACTCGAATAAGTATCCAAGCTTTTTGTAATAAGTTGAGTCAGAGTGGAACAAGAGCCAGAGTAGCCGTTACAGCTTCTTGTTTTACTAGGAATCATCGAGTGGCTTCTTTAAGATTTGCTAAGACATATGTAAATCGGGAAATAAATGACTGGGCAAACATACTCTTCACAGATGAGTCAAATTTAATCTTAACACCTCAGATAGACGTATACTATGAATGAAAAGGTGAGCGTTAATCCCAGTGCAACGTCAAATCCATGCTTAATTTTGATAATGGCTCTATCATGGTTTCGGGACGCATCTCTTTAGCAGGCCGCACAGAGCTAGTATCAGTAAACAGAGGTGCAATCAGTGCACACAGGTATATAACAGACATTTTATAAGATCATGTAGTACCATACACATCAGTAATAGGCAACGAATTCTTGTTAATGAAGGATGCCTTAACATACAGTGATAATTAGAGACCGGATTATATTCAAAATGCATATATTTTATTTGATTTATTTATTATATTCGATTAAAGTTAATTAACATTAACTAACTTTAATCAGTGTAAGACATCTACAAATAGACGTAAAATATAATAAATAAATAAAATCAAATATATGCACTTTGCATATAATCCGGTCTCTAGTGATCATCTGGGAATACTTTGATGAGGTTGGCATTCCAGTTTTATATTGGCCTGCAGTGAGTCAAGACATGAATTCTATCGCGAATGTGCGGGACTATCTTCACAGAATGGTATGGACCCAAAATATTGCCGCAGTAAAGCTACAAGGATTAGAAAGTGCCCTCCGTAAGGAGTGTGAGAATTTAGACCAAGCTTATACACGGAGGTTAATTGTTGCCATGCCAAATCGAATACAAGCGGTTATAAAACCCAGGGGTGGCAATATCTAGAATTAAGTTACTATGCCGTGATTTTTTTCAAAGTGTAATTTCTTTTACCAGACCTGGTTAATAAAAATTTCAAATATGTGTTTCTGTTTACATTTGGGCCCTATATTATTTAAATAATCATAAAATTGTTTCCCGGAGTATATTAGGATAAGTTTCTTTGGTCATAAATTCATTGTTGCGCTACAAAAATGAATTATGTGATGCTTTCTTGATGTGTGTATTTAGATTGCGCTCCTCGAACCTTAAAATAATGAACATTTTGCCAGTACCAAAATAAGCTGTAATCAGCATTATGATATTTAGAGGTAAATTCTGGATAGCTAATTCCTATTTTTTATCTTTAATTTTTATGAAGTTTGGAATAAGATGTTTTGCTTACATCTCGTCTAAAGAAGCAATATCTGTTGATTTCTAGCCAAATCGGAAAGTGCGTATATCGGACATATACAACAATATTTTACTAAGTATGGTGTAAATCAAAATATGAGTGAAGATATTATTGCTCTAGCCAGATATGTTATTACTATAAGACATGACACTTTTCGCAAAAAAGCGCAATATGTAAATTTTGTAAGAAAGGATTGTTGTTTGGTTTTGTAGAAAAACCAAATTGTTGCTATATATTTGTAGAAAGATGTTTCTAAGATAATCATTGTTGTCTTAAAGAAGGGATGACACAATCCTGAAATGCATAGCAAGTTAAATAAAATTACATGAAATAATCAGAATGGATTATTTATCTGGCTGAAAGTTGCTGATACAAAATACAACAAAAAAAAAACTAAATTAAAGCATTAAATTTTAGCTAAGCTACGCATTTATAGATAAAACATATAATTGAGGAATTGTTTAAAAAATATTTTAGAAAGAGTGGTTCCTTTTTGTCGCGCAGTGTATTTTATCGTGTGAAAGAACATGCCAATTATGGTTACCAATTTTTGGATACTTTTATATAATTTTAATATCTTTTTTGTATCCAATAATCCTCCGATGTGGTATGTTTGGATCCAATACCCTCAAAAGGTCATTAATTTTCGCTGACTGTATATCGCTTTCATTTAAAAAGTGCTTAATTTGCTGGCAAAATCGATCTGTTAGTACATATATCCATTCCAACTCTACGTTGCCTTTTATTGGGCTTCCGTTAATCCCCAACGTTGGCGGGCGACGTACTCTTTTGTCGAATCGAAAGATCCCCTCGACTTTTTCCCCCCGATCCGTCGCGAAAGCTCGCAGTTCCCATTCACGGCCGTAAGCTTCCAGACAGCTTGGCGCGTCTGTAAGTAAGTAGGTCCCACGCCGTCCGTGCAGTCACGTACTACACACTACACGACCCATACAAAAGCCGGCAGGACGATTTCGACGCCCCCTAGCGTCGCTCGCGCCGAGTTTATTGATTTAGGCGGGCCTTGTTTGTCGTCGATTCCGTCTCCGAACCGTTTCCGAGAGACTCCGTTTTTGAAAAGCGTGTTTCGGTCAGTCAGCTTTCGTCCCATATATGTTGTTGTACAAACAAATTAACGAAAATGAAATGCGACTCCGGAAGAGCGACGGGGTAGAAAAGAGAGATGGAAAATGAAGGGGTGTCGAGTATAAAGTTGCTTCGTTTATTTTAAGTTCTTCTATTTATCTACATATTTAACAAAAGTTACAGATTAGAAAAAAATAGAAAAATGTATTATCGGTTTTGTAGGAAAGTTTTCGAATGTTAGACTCAGACTTTTCAAATCTTCTTAATCTAACGAATTCAAAGGGAAAAATACCCTTCCACACGTTATCGGACTTTCGTCTTTTTTTTAATATAACTGCAGAACGAAGAAAGATGTAAGAAAGGGATAAATGCGAAAGTTATTTGTTCATATTTTAGAGTCTTTTCAAACACATAATGACAATATATACAGGATGTTACGTTTAAGCCTAATCCATCTGTGTTGATTTTTTTGCAAGACACGAAAAAATGTTTTTTTAATTTATTAAAAGTTGCTTATAGTCTTATCCTGTTTGCAACAACAACTGCCAAAAATTCTCTAAGCCACTTAACTGTGACTGGGAGCATTATTGTGATGCTTATCATTTTTTTTTATTATTCTCGTGGAATTGTTCACAAGGCCAGACAGTGAATCAAACATTATATTGCGAGATCCTTAAACATTTGCAGAAAAGAGTTTTGACTGGGCGACCTGACATTGGCTGCTTGTGGATCTTGCATCATGATAATGTGTCTAGGCATAGCTCATTTTTGGTTAGAGAATTTTGGTAGAGCAAAACATTTCAGTACTTCCACACCCGCCCTGCGGTCCAGGCATAGCTCCATGTGATTATTTTCTTCCACCAAAGTTTAAGCGGAAATTGAAAAGTTCCCACTACGGAACAATAAATAGCATCTAAGGAATCACGACGCAGGTTCTAAACAGTTTAACGGAACGAGGTTTCCTGAATTATTACCAGGAATGGTAAACTCGCTAGAGACTGTGTGAATTTCGAAGCAGCATACTTTGAAGGGGTAATATGAAATTGTAGATAATAAGCGAACTACTTCCGGAATTGGACCGTGTCATGATGAGATATATAAAAAAATAAATAAGAGTAAGAGGAAAAGAAATAAAAAAATTAAAAACGGGGGTGAAAAAGAAGAAAAGGTGAAATAAAGAAAAGAAAGAAAAAGAAAAAAAGGAGAAAGAGGAAGTTGGGATCTTTCTCTTTTCTTTTTCTTTCTTTCTGCCTTCCTTCTCTCATCCCTTCCCTTACTCTTTATTTCATTTTCACCCCCTCTTCTTTTCTTCATACTCTTATCTCATTTTTATATATCTCATTATGACACGGTCCAATTCCGGAAGTAGTTCGCTTATTACTGACTATGGCCGTGGAAGCCTACGTATTCGAAATTGTAAATATATTCAATTAATAAAACTAATCATACTCATTAATTCTGAGACATACCTCGTATATAAACCGGTGTTTGTAGAAAGAAATTTAATTATATTTATGTTAAGTACAACACTGTGGGTGTAATTTTAACACCGCTATCTATTTGGTAGGTGAACTTTTTCATAATGTCGTATTTGGCTTCTCGCCAATTTTGTGGTATACATAGATATTTATGGATGATAAATGATATCTAGAGATGTCAGACGGAATCAGTGTTTGTTGTTTATATCTTCAAAGTAATTTTAAAAGACTAATGATGGTTTAAATCTCCCGCTGTGGATTTTCGGGCATTTTGCGTGTTAAGAGTGGACATTGTTATTATCTGTCAACGTTACTTGTATACATTCATTATCATTGTCATTATCATACATTGTGTTATTTGTATACATTCTATTTATTATTATTGTTACTTGAAATTTGTTCTTTTTAGAGCTACTGCTTATAAGTGCCAATGCCCAGGAACATTTTTATGAAGATATATTGAATATATATTGAGTTAAATAAATAACTTAATTTTCGTCGTTTTTAGGATACTCGCTGTGGCTGATCAAGGCGATTATAACATTAAAAATCCGTTCTTACAGGGGTACTTATCATGAAGATGACAACGATTCCGAGGCCTATGGTTGCATAATTCACAGGTATCACAGTAAACTTTACTTCAGGCAAATTAATAACGGAACACTGCGTTTGAGAAGCACGTGGACTTACATTGTTAACCGTGTTACCGACTAAGTCAGTTGACAATGTGAGTCCACGTGCAATCATACCGTACAAAGTGTTTGCTAAACGCGGAGATAGGGTTATTGAACGATTTAAAGGTAAACACCGCATTTGTACGAGAAAATGTACTAGACGACTGACAATTTTAATAGAATACGATGTTCGACAATTAATTCGTAAATTATCAGCTTGAGTAATGTAAGAAAAGTAATTGTTAAAGTTTTACAAATGCATCCGTATATAGTAATTGTACATTTTCAGTGGTTTAATGAAAATACTGGTAATGATGATGGTTTATATTTGGCAGTCATCTCAGATGAGGCCTGGTTTCATTTGTTAGGCTATACTAACAGCTAAAATTGCAGGACATGAGCTACAGAAAACTCACATTATTCTGTTAAAACTGCTTTATTTCCGCAAAAGAAATGGTATTTGGGTTGCAATGTCTAGACGCCGCACAATTCGTCCAATATTCTTTCATGAAGATATCAATGCGGAAACGTATCATACTCAAATAAATAAACCAGTTACATTATGATGAATTAGAAACGGGTTACTTTCAACAAGATGGAACATCACTTCATGTAGCTCATGAAGCATTGCGATATCTAGAAAAATATTTTGGTTACAGATCGTTGAACGCCACGGCTACCTGGTCCAACCGCTTTAGATTTTGATCTATTTGGGTATTTAAAAAATAAAATGTATCAAATTTGACTTCATAACTTGGAAGAACCGCAAGTAATAATAAAGCGAGAAGTCCGTAATATGAATGAAAGCCAATTATACCAACTATTTGACAATATTAAGACATGAATTAATTTATGTTATGATTATAATGGTGGTCACAACGAAATACATAACAATAGAATGCTTCACTGTCCCCCCTAATCACAACGTTTCGATTGCTAAGCTGTCGATTTCAGCAGAAATACTGAATTGACAAAGGAAACTAAAAGTACACTATTTATACACCACTAAAGTAACGGTTAACTAACTATGATCATGTATGATTCATTAAAAACTAAAGGCTGGAATTGAAAAGGCCAAATCTGAACTCATCGAAATATGTTTGTTTTTGTATTCCATTCCTTCATAACAATTTAAATAAATATTGTTGTTTATATTTGGAATTAGCTTTATATTTTCAGCTTTATAATTACATTCTGATATATGTAGGGCGACTAGATTCGTCAAACTTGCTGAATCTAAGATGACCCAAATAATCTTTGTACTTAATTTTAATAGATCTTTTTGTCTGCCAAATCTATAGTTGATCATAATCTTTACATGATATTTTGTATATTTCTGATTTGTCCATGTTATCTATTTAGTCTTGGGGGTTTACTAAAACCTTTTCGAGGCTACCGTTTATCGAAAAAAGTGAAATTAAGCAAACGATGAACCAAGAAGTTAATTACCGAAATGACGATTGCAAGGACTGTGTGGATGTACAATTCACAGGTATAGCAGTAAACTCCACTCACACAAATTAATTAATTATGCGGAAAGCAGCGTTTCGAGAGCACGTGGGCTCCCTTTGTCAACCGTGTTACCGACTAAAAGTAAAAACTGTATCACACATGCAAATTTTTTTCTACGCAGGCTCTAAAATTTCTAAACCATATGACTATTTACAATCTACTAGGTGGCCTCATGCCTTTTACGGGAAAGGATGGACCGAAAGCGAACCGTATCTTTAACAGGGCCTATGGTAATAAATCCATCAAACTCGAGTGTGCAATTGGGGGTGGTTCTCTGTTCAATAAGTTTCCGTTCTTTTTCATATATACCGTTTCGTACGCGTCTAATTCTCTATACGAGTTCACGTTTTTAAGTAGTGTCAGATTTTTTAAATCAATCTTATGTCCGGATTTTACCATATGCTCTGCTACGCTTAATAGTTCAGGTTTGTCGAAACGATAGTGTCTAATATGTTCTTTGAACCTCGTTTCGATACTCCTTTTTGTTTGTCCAATATAAATTTTCTCACAATCATTGCATGCGATTTGGTATATTCCAGACCTTTTTATCATCTCCGGTTTATCTTTGGGATTCCCTAAGAGATTCTTTAAGTTGTTTTTTGACACAAAAGACACGTTCATATTTAGTTGTCGGAAAATCTTACTTAACCCTTTTACTGTTGGGTGAATAGGAAGAGTTATAAATTTCTTATTACCGGTGTTTGTTGATGTCAAAGTCGTGGAATTTCTGATTTCTGATGAATAGTAAACTTGAACACGATCAAGTTTACTATTGAAGAAGAAGTGAACAATCGCCTTCCGTTTCTAGATACTCTAGTCATACGCAATAACAATAAATTAGAAATAGACATCTACAGAAAAGAAACTAATTCCAACAGATTCATCGCGTTTGATTCGCACCATTGCGAACAACAAAAAATGTCCGCGATTAGTTTTCTGGTCAATAGACTCGTCAGATTTCCGCTAAACAAGAGCAGGTATGACAAAGAATTAAAGTATATCAAAGATGTAGCGAGGTACAATGGTTTCTCTTCTATGGATGTCGACCGTATTTTAAGGAAGGTCCAATACAAGCAACACATCAGAAATTCCACGACTTTGACATCAACAGACACCGGTAATAAGAAATTTATAACTCTTCCTTTTCACCCAACAGTAAAAGGGTTAAGCACAATTTTCCGACAACTAAATATGAACGTGTCTTTTGTGTCAAAAAACAACTTAAAGAATCTCTTAGGGAATCCCAAAGATAAACCGGAGATGATAAAACGGTCTGGAATATACCAAATCGTATGCAATGATTGTGAGAAAGTTTATATTGGACAAACAAAAAGGAGTATCGAAACGAGGTTCAAAGAACATACTAGACACTATCGTTTCGACAAACCTGAAATATCCGGACATAAGATTGATTTTAAAAATCTGACACTACTTAGAAACGTGAACTCGTATAGAGAATTAGACGCGTACGAAGCTGTATATATGAAAAAGAACGGAAACTTATTGAACAGAGAACCACCCCCAATTGCATACTCGAGTTTGATGGATTTATTACCATAGGCCCTGTTAAAGATACGGTTCGCTTTCGGTCCATCCTTTCCCGTAAAAGGCATGAGGCCACCTAGTAGATTGTAAATAGTCATATGGTTTAGAAATTTTAGAGCCTGCGTAGAAAATAATTTGTATGTGTGATACAGTTTTTACTTTCAGTCGGTAACACGGTTGACAAAGGGAGCCCACGTGCTCTCGAAACGCTGCGTTCCGCATAATTAATTAATTTGTGTGAGTAGAGTTTACTGCTATACCTGTGAATTGTAATTACCGAAAGTTTATGTATCCATGGGCGATTAGAATCTCTCAAGACGGATCTACAGTTATTAGTAGGTGAAGTGTTTCAATCTACCCGTGTCACAGTGTTCGAGCTTTGTGATTCAATTCATTTCAATGATCAATGTCTAGTTGTTTTATTGTAATAAAATTTCCAAAAAGAAGATGAATTATTTTATTGATCGTGTGAAGAGGAAACATTTAGTTTTTAATCACTAATTAACATGAACGTAGTCCTATACAAATATCCAGTTTTAAAATTTATTTTGGTCAAAGAATTTGCTGAAATGCCATACTACAATGTTCGTTAAAAGTATTTACAATTCCAATTTAATTTTTCTTACTTCTCAATCTATTAATTAGCCACCCTACTAGCTACTCTCTTCAGATACTCCAACAAAGCGAAAATATCCCTTATTCCAAAGCTTCGCTCATCTCGACTAGCTCTATCGCACTACCGTACGCGACTCTAGATTTATATAGACTTTGGAAAGTTGTCAATCCGCGATTCAGAACTTTTGGGCACAAAACTTTATATTCCGAGGGAGTACACAGACGCTATTCAACCCTGGAGGGAATGCGTCGGGTAGACGACACCATTATACGCCGTTTCTGTGTCGGCATTCTCGTATGAACTTTCCGACAAAAGGTCTTAAGATTCAATTAGTATACATATCTTTCGCATTTGCTATCGTTGCTCTCGGATATTTTGCCGCGTTTGAGAAGCTATGCGAAAATGAATTTGGAAGTACGCGCGAGTTGTCGGTCTTCAAAACTTAATACGCGAATAACGGATAGAATTTCGTAAAATAACAAATCGTATCGTGGCTTGAGTTAAGCCTGAGTTTCATGTAATTTTCGTTGGAATGGGAGTTAATATTTATACAAACATTAAGTGTGTCTATATGTTATATGAATGATTTTGGTACACTGACAATGTTAGAATATAATGTTTGTTTTGCAGAATTTGTGCAAGTTGTTTGAAGTTACATAACTTAATTGATTTTACACAAATTAATAGAGTAGGGATGACAAAGTTAGAGAGATTATGTCATTTACGAAAAAAAATTGAAAAGTAAGGAAAGCTAATTGGCATATTATTTTTGTTCAACTATACCTCCGTCTACCGGCTGGGTCCAGTAGATCTAAACGAATTTCATTGTTTTTTTCTGATAAATACTTTTTTACAGGGGGATTAAGGCTGGAAATGAGGTCTTCGGTGGATGTGTTCCTGGGAAATGCCTCTTGAACATGGTCAGCTCTTCCAGCAAGCGATTTCCACGTCCACGAAGGCATGAGCCACGTAATCCCTAGCCATTGCATAGCATGCAATGGGTGTGCCTCATTTAGATAACGAAAGTAGACAAAAGTCGAGTTTTCGGTGCTTTAAAGCCGAATAAATGTTAAAGGAGACAACCCTAATAGAAAAACCTGATCCTGACAGTTGGAGAGTTGAGCAGATGGCAGGTTGAGCAGAGTAACCAGCATTGAGAGAGCTGACTGCTCTGCTAAATTATAAAATACTTGCAGTACCCAAGCTAGCGTCGGAAACAGGTCAGATATGCAGGTGTCGACAAGCGCAAAGAAAAACGACAAGAGATGGATTGACAAAACAATAACATTTTCATCTTGGAATGTAAGGGGAATGGCACTGAAAAGATATGGGATTGGCTAAATATCTAGCACATATAAAAATTGACCTTGTAGCTATACCTGAAACAAAGAAAAGAGCAAAAGGATCAAAATATGTAGGCGAATATGTGATGATTTATAGTGGAGTATGGAGGAACTAACACTATACATACACAAAGGATGGGAAAAGAACAAAGAATTACGAATATATCGACGAACGCGTTAACACAAGAAGAATAAGGTTTGAAAGATTAAATGTGACATTGATGGCCATCTGTGCGCCCGAAGAAGGAAAAACTAACGAATGCAAACCTTTTATGAACAACTACAGACTATAATGGATAATTTCCATAAAACTGATCAAGTAATTTTGATAGAAGATTTTAACGCCCGTACAAGAAATATACCTATTAAACAAATAATTGGATGTTACGGAGAAGATACATGTGAACAAAATTGAAAACTACTTCGAGACTTCGCTGCCTTTAAATGCTTTAAAAATAACAATCAGCTTCATCAGAGAGAAAAATATACACAAATACACTTGGTGGGCAAGTGGACAGAGATCGGTTATATAATTGCAAATAAGAAATTATCTGCACGATTCAAAGACACAAGGGTATATAGAAGACCAGACAAAGTGTCAGATCATTTCTTAGTAGTAGCAGCAATAGAAATATATAAAAAATGAAAAAAAAATCAAAAATACAACGAATTCAAATGAAGAAATCTTTATTTAGAAGTATATCTACTGGAAGTGGAAAATGTAAAAGGGCTCCACCAGGATAGATTGAACAAAAGATTAGAATGTACAGAAACAAAAGAAGGTGTAAACGAAGAATGGCAAAATATAAAAGAAGCAGTAAAAAAAAACGACATGAAAGACAAAAGTTGGCTTATCAAGTAATGAAATCAATAAACAATCAGGAAAATGACAAAATACAAGTAAACAACATAGACGAGGAGAACTAGGTAAAACACTATAAACAACTCTGGTACAAGGAAAATATTGACGAAACAACAATACAAGAAGTAGACATAAAGGGTTTGGATGATATATATTTAACAGAACTGGCAGAAGTCTTGAGGCCTACTAAAAACAGAAAAGCGACCAATATGGATGGCATCAACACAGAGTTTTGTAAATACGGGGAACTTATACTACACCCAAGACTCCTATATGGCTTTAACAATTGTTGGAAATACAGTATTATCCCTGATGATTGGAAAAGAGCGAAAGCAATCTCGTTATTCAGATCTTTAAAAATTCTGATTGCAACTCCGATGATATCAGCTGAAGCAGAACGGTGTTTTTCTAAGCGGCATGGCACAAGAAACACTTTCTGCAATGACGATGCTTTCTCAAGAAGAGGATTTTATCGAAAGTATTCCAGATTTTAATGAAAGAGTTATAGATAAATTTGTTACTACCAAAAATCATCCTATGAATTTTCTATTTCAATAAAATTAGGATATTAATTTGTCTTTAAAACCTTTCTCATATTTCTTTTCTTATATGCTTTATTACAAAATATTTTTGCTAGTATCTTACCAAAAATAATTTTTAATAAAGCTGCATCATCGCCTACTGTAAAAAGTATTAATGTTTACAATATTTGCAACCCACACATTTTAAGTACGAGCCGCTACTGCTACTGCTATGCTGTCTCACGGTGTGCAATATTTACTATTATTTAATACTAGCACTTTAGTTTATTCTAAATATCATTTCCAATCTAAAGTGCAATGAATGTGAAATAAAATAAAGTTGAATCTACATCTTACAACAACTGCTAGTGTCTCTTCGTAGGATGATAACATGCTAATAGGTCAAAATTCTGCATTTGTTTATAGCATAACCCAAATATAATACTTCAACCTCCCAAAAATGATTTTTTTATGCTTACTTTCATCCATGCTTCACTTAAACCCGTTATAATAATTTCTACATGTTGCTCATGTTGTTCGAGGGTTTCGCTTGGCAAGCATGTCGTCAATATCATGTCAACAGAATTCAGAATACTGATTCAAATAATAAGTAAACTTCATAGCATGCACTAACGTAGAAGAAGACGTTTTCAATCCAAAAGTAACAAATTGGAAAATATAGGTTAACGTTAAATCTAGTATATCTTTGGCTTCATGGATGCAAAGGAATTAGCCAAAAATTCCGTTTTAAATCTAATTTTATAAGAAACCTCATGTTCTACTAATATTCTCCATAAATTCTATTTTGCTATTGCCATGGCGAATCCACTGTTACCTTTCAACTTAACTTTTTAAATAACTTTGAAACTCACATTCATAGCAAACAAAAAGCGCTTTAATTTATTCTAATATCTTTTCTAATCTTAAGTTAAATGAATAAAATAAAGTTGAATGTATCCTTACATGAAAATGTTCATCCAATTTCAGTGCAAACCCATTGAGAAACTCTATAGGGTCAATAGACCCGCGCGGTAAGTAACAATATGCCGATATCCTGGTAGACGGAAGGTTAAAATAATTTAAAGGATACAATAAAAGCAATCTCATCTTCACTCCCTACTTTTCTACACCTCCATAAGACGTTTAAACACCGTCCTTTTCTAAATCAAGTTTCACCCACATTCCAACTTCCTACTACAATTACTACTACTTCAGTGCTTCCTGGCATTGAACTAATCGAAGTTCTTGCATTACGGCACTAGATTATTCAATCTCATTCAAGAACGCGTAAGATAATAGCGGTAGGGATAAGCGAATCGTAGACTGGCGTTCTTGCACGACTTCAATAGGTTAATTGGTCTGGCTTTCAGACAATAACCGTCCATAACATTTATCATCAAAATGCTAATGGTTCTGTAACGGCCTCGGTGTCTCCGCCGGTGAAGTAACACAGCTGACTACTTGAGAGTAAGGATATCAGATGACCACGGGATCGTATACCTCTAGAGGTTATAATTGTGTAAAGGTTAGGCGCTCTAAATTAATAAGACGATCCGTGTTAGGTATCGATTTTAAAGAAGGACGTGGAATTGTACGTATTGCAGTGAGAAATCTCGGCGGATTTTATTTATAGCGTAGGTC
The DNA here is from genome assembly GCA_023509865.1 of Trypoxylus dichotomus. Lineage (NCBI taxonomy): Eukaryota > Metazoa > Arthropoda > Insecta > Coleoptera > Scarabaeidae > Trypoxylus > Trypoxylus dichotomus. The sequence continues at coordinate 31,808,429 of CM042081.1, forward strand.
CTTCAAGTTATGACATAATTGGTATAAAGTATAAAGTTTGAATTCAACCTCTTTGCAATAATTTATGTAAAAGAATATAAATAATGGTAACGGTAAATGGGGTTTGGATCTCCACTGAGCGTGTAGTCGAGGGAAACCTTTTTTCTAATTTTGGAAATATTAATATAGTGGATGTAGACAGCTGAAAAACTAGTTACGTAGAAACGGAATCTATAAAAACTTAGAGATAATCATTTTAAGAGAAATCAGTAGAAGCCGTAACTACGCTTTGTTTTCAGTAAAACATAAACGTTAAATAAAAGAAAGTTAAGAAATAAAAACGTTGATAAAATTCGTATGAAATGAAATGGTGCATTATTGTGGTGAAAAAGCATATTCTTCCGCTACAAACGAGGCCGTTTCTCCTTCAATACTGCATCGAATCGGGTCAATAAATCGCTGTAGTATTGCCACGTGATCGTCCTTCCCTTCTGCAGATAGTCGATGGGGATCACACATTGGGAATCCCAAAAAAATGGACACCATGACCTTTCCGGCCGATGGAAAGTTCGTTGCTTTCTTCGGAGCCGATTCGCCCGGAAAAGTCCACTGGTTCGGCTGTTCGTTGGTCTCCACTATGTAGCGGTAGATCCACGTTTCATCCACGGTTACGAAGCGCATGAAGAAATCCCTTGGACTGCATTGGACCCTGGCCAGACACTCCGAAGCTCCGAAATGGTCACCCGATTTCCTTTTTGTTCCGGTGTGAGCAAATGCGACACCCATCGCGCCGAAAGCTTCTACATACCCAAACTTTCATGTATGATATAACTAATGCGTTCTCCTGAGATGCCTGTTGTCTCTGCTATTTCTTTCAACTTGTGCGGCCACGTATGAACTCGCTCAAGCAGAAACTTATGGTCGAAAATGATGGAGTACATCTGTGATGAGCCTCTAGCAAAATATTTCGAATTTCCGTGGCCGCTATCTCAGCCATCCAGAAGTGTTTTATCACTGCACGAAATTCGATTTTATCCATTTTTGCGAAACCGCCTGACTTGCTACATAAAACACTTTTATACAACAACTATTGACAGTAGTGAAAAGGTTGCACTTGCCGACCAAGGAATCAACTTCAACCTTCGTGGGCCATCTCTTGCCGATTCCGGAAGCATTTTAGGTCGTTCTCGTATACTCTGAAAAATGGTATCTATCTTTCTGACGGATTCGATTGAGGATGTCTAATAGGTGTAAAATCTGTCTGCCTGCTAACGAAAAATATCCGCAAAATACTATTGAAGGCATCTAGGCCCACTTGTGCTTTTTCTAAGGTGTAATCTTACTAATTTAGAAAAAATGTCAAAAACGGTTAAAATATGTCTGCTCTGAGCAGAGGGAAACCAATTTTGTATGAAATCAATTGAAAGAATATCTAAAACATCGTTCCTCTAAATAGTTCTTAATTGTTAGTTAATGTACGAGGAAGGATCAATAAGTAACGCACAACATCTTTTAGAAGAAAGTATACGTATATAACACACTAAGAATACATATAAAACACAGGTACGTCTACACTATAGTCACTTAGTCTCGCAACATATTTCTACCATCGTGGTACAAGGTTGCAAATACTCTTTGCATAGCAGTCTGTCTTTTGTGACTAGAGCCATGTGAGGACAGTCGATTTGAGTTTGTCATCGGAAGTAAAATGTGTTCCGGCCAAGAATTTCTCCACCGGGCCCATTAAAACCGCTCTAATTAACCACGAACAGTAGCAGCCACATGCGGACTCATAAAAGAATTTAACGTTTCCAGCAAGAGCCAGAGCCAGAGCCAGAGCGTTTGTCACGAACAGTACAACTCAACTTGTCCAATCTCTTTTCACACGATACAGCATTCATAGTGGTTCCGCTTTCAAGAAATTCCAGCAATACCATCTCTCGCATGTGCCAGAACACAGCCATGAACACTTTCTTCGCGGATTGTGTCACCTTGAATTTCTTCTTTGTGGTGGGAATTTGTGTGTTTCCGTTCCATAGATAACCTTTTGCTTTGAGGCGTGTAGTAGTACGCCCATAACTAATCACCTGTAACGTATCAGGTGATCCAAGCTTATCATCATTCGCTGGTCTTTATGGACGTCTGTGAGGTTTTGTGGCTCCCATCGAGTACTGATCTTACAAAAGTTTAGTCGATAACACACTGTGTCATACACTGCACCATGTGAAATGTTGAAGATGTTCGTCAATGTATAAAGTCGGATTCTGCAATCGGAACGAATTGCCTCGTCAATGGCCGTGACATTCTGTTCGCTGGATGCTGTTATAGGTGGAGAATTTGCCACATTCACACGGTCGTCTACAAATTATTTGCGTCACTTGCTGACGTTACTGCTATCCATACAGCTTTCTCCCTGTAAATTTCACTAGAGTTTCGGTGTTGTGCTCACAAAAAAACGAGTTACACCTATATATTATACGTAGACGATTGTAACGCGTGTGGCATCTTTGCTATGGAGTTCACTCTTCTGTCGCTAGAATTGCCAACTACAGCGGGAACTTCAAAATACGTTCTGTGTAAGTTTTACAACCCAGGTCATTATATTGTAAGAGCAAATAAATTGTTGTGCTTTATTTATCGATCGTTCCTCGTATAATCATTCCTTGATACATATATTCCCTCAAAATTCAATATGATTGCCTGTATCCTGTATGTGTATAAGGTGTTCCAAAAGTCCTTTTCAAAATAAAAGGCAATATAATACGGTAATGGGCTGGTTTAATAAAGAAATGTTTATTTTTTTCTTAAAATACAGACAAAAGGACTTGCCAGAATCCTTACATTGAACTTAATCGCTATCTGATGTAATGGAAGGTGTCCTAAATATCTTTTTCAAAATTAAAAGACTATAATAAAATAATGACCAGGCATAATAAATAAATATTTATTTTTTCATTAAAATACAGGTTTTGGGAATTTATTACTTCAAAATTTTGTCCTCTAAATATGTTCCATTATTTTGCTCCCACTATGCTAAATGTGAGGCAAAATTTTCGAAAACTGCTCGGTATACATCCTCCATTTCTCCTCGAATATTCTCTTTTAATTCATTCGTAGAGTGAGGAGTGTTGCTATATACATTTGCTTTAAGATAGTCCCATAGAAAAAAAAATCCATTGGTGTCAAGTCAGAGTTACGTGCCGGCCAGTATATGTCACCGTGTCTGGATATCAATTTTCCTGGAAAAATTTCAGAAACAACGGGTAACGTCACGTTAGACGTATGAGATGTTGCTCCATCTTGTTGGAACCAAGTCCTCCGATTAACACTATTAAAATCTTGCAAAGCTGGCGTAAAAAAGTTGTTAATCATCTCCACATATTGCTCGGAATTTATGGTTATTGTTACTGATAGAACTTATATAATTTTCAAAAAAGGGCGAACTGATAATCTCTAGCGCCGGTATTGAAGCTCAAGCAGTAACTCTTGGCGAGTGAAATTGGCTCTCATGCTTCTGTTTTGGATACGTTGAACTCCAATAACTGCAGTTGTGTCTGTTTACGTGGCCATTAAGGTGAGAATATGAGACGTTTTTGTAAGCGAAGTTTAGCTTCTCAACAGCATCAGTTGGCTTTAGTTCTTGCACTAATTGTAACGTATGGAGGTGGAGGCGCAATTTTTTACGCAATATGCGATGTATTGAACCTTTAGAAACGTTTAAGGCACTTGCCCTTTGAAACACATCTAAAAGAATGCCTAGAAAATAACACCAAGATAAGAAAACGCTGTAAGTACAGCTTTCATAAAAAAGCTGTATTTACAGCATTTTCTTACACTTGCCCTATCGTGAAGTGAAAGACCGTCAGACTCGCGGACCGACAAGCTCTCCACGTTTTCCGCCGTTCTTCACGTTCTTGGTCGCCCCGTCCGAGGTATGTCCGTCTTGATGGGTAGACTGTACTGTACTTGTTAATGTAACGCAAATGATAGAAATTAGAAAAGTTTCGTCTCGCATTAGTTGCATAATTATCATTTTTGTAAAACTCGCGCACACATCACGCACGTAAACCGTTCCATAGCGACTAAATTCACAAGAACGTACTTCCTGCTCACCACTCAGTTATTGTGATTGCGCAATGAACAAAGTAAGTTGAAGATGACTTTTGGGACACCTAGCATAGATAAAGTGTAAGACTTCCAAAATATTAAGAAAATGCTTTTGTAATGATATCACTAAATTTTCATTATTTCTTTTATATAATAAAACATTCTCGAAAATACTTTTTGTGTTGACTGATTGTATTAAGTTTAGTCTAAATACCATTAATTTGTACATTTTTTTTCTGCAATGCGCTAATATGTAAGTTGAGTACCATACAGGTAAGTATCGCGTAACATATTAGTATTTAAAATATTGTTAGGGTTCTTGAAAGATACTCGGTTATTAAATTTAGTTTCCCGTAAATATGATGAATTTTAAATTCCTTAGAAACCAACATCCGTCAAGTATAATGACAGTACTTTTATGGAAGGGTTCGATATGCTCCCTTCAAAGCAATGAAATTCGTTAAACACACTATTCCTACACTTTAAGACCCCTAAGGTTATTAGAAGCTAAAGCTGCTTATAACCCCATGGGGCTGGTCACTACCGAAGAGAAATATCTGTATTGTATGTATCCTATTGTTGCTAACAATTCTAGTTCTCACCAATACCGTTATCGTGGGTTTCTATAATAAAGCTTTCACTCAAAAGATAAAATTTTAAATTTCAGTACACAGTATACAAGTGCCGAAATCTTTTGTCGGGTACACTATAATTCAGTTATGTTGTGGAAAGTTACCTCGAAACAAATGCTATCGGTTTTCCCTTTCTATCATAAATCTATTTAACAAAACACCATCTATCGTCGGAGATGAAGCGTTTGTTCTCGAAATAAATGTTTCGCTAAAATTTGGGTGTATAAAAGTGATATCAAAAGCATCGTGTTGTTCTTTTCGGGATAAGAACTTTCTTCCTTTTTTCAAAACTAAACAGATATTACTGAAATTTTGAATACATTTTTGGAAGTAATTCATCGTGCCTAAAAATTCCTAGAATTTCTTTATACATATTTATTTTTCTCCAAATTTCTAATATACTCGACTATCTTCTTATTCAATGAAATAATAACAACGTTTATTTAGCAAAGCCATTTGCAGGACAACGAGCGTTTATGTATATAAAGTATGAGGGAAAGTTATTAAATAAGTCACAAACTGCTGAAAATAGCAGTGAGCAATTTACGTATTTGTCACTAGGTGTCAGCACAATTCAGCTTTAGGATGAGTGACAGTTGCCGTGCGTGTGCATAGGCAGTGTTAAAATGGCGACTGTGCTAGAAGAGTGTACGGTGGAAGAGCAGCGTGCTGTGCGTTTTTCTTCTGGGCAAAAGGACTTCCTGTAAACGATATCCATACGGAAATGTCACCTGTTTACGGTGAAAAGTGTTTGTCGCGTAAATCCGTGTATAACTGGGTCGAGAAGTTTTCTCAAGAGCACTCGAAAGTTGTTGACGATCAGACTAAACGGTATTGCACTGGACAGCTGCATAAGAATGACAAGCATTGCCTATAAGTTCTGCATAAATTAGTTACATCCCTCGTATTATTAGACATTCCAGACTCAACGTTCAATTTGTTAGACCTGAGGCTGGTACTATGGAGAAGGTGTAAATTCTGCCCGTTCCCGTATCGACAATTTTGAGAATTAACTTTCTTATGGATAAAGAAATTTGCTTCATCTGCGAATTATATTTTTATTAGGCACAGTATCGTACTGGCGAACGTTCTCTACTATTGTTTCGTGATAAATGCTTCTTCGTACATCATCAACTACTAGTTTTTGGTGACTTTGGTGATGGAAACTTTTAATTCTTTCTTCTTCTTCTAGGGGGCTCTAACTCACGCGAACCCTTGCAGAAGGCCTTTTTGTAAAAAGTCTAAACTTATTTTTTTCTTCTTTCAGGTTAACAACTCTTCGATTCGTAGTTTCTGTGAGCACATATTGTGATCGGTTTTCTTTTCCATGTTTGCATGCAACGTGACTGGTAATATCAAACTTAACCACAATCCTTGATATTGCTGAAGTGTTGGGGATAGGACAGTTAGAGTATGCAGCATGAATTGTGTACATTATAACGAATTGGCGGCTTTGAGAGGTACGAAGAAATCTTGCTTCTTAAAACAGACGCTTTGATATATTACTATCGTAAATAATTCCATATCGCGAGATAAAATAAATTCTCTGTATATAAAATTTGAAAGAAATAGCTTCTATATTTTCATTGTATACGCAGTAACTTTTTCCATCGCGCGAGATTTGCGAAAATCCTTCAAAAGGAAACGAAATGCACGGGGAGGAGGTAGGAAGGAAGCATTTTCATTTGAAAGTAATAAACCTCCTTTTTATTTGTCTTATTTCTTATGATTCAGCAAATGTTTCGCAACAAAAGCCAACCTGGCATATGTATAAAGACAAGAATAGAAAAGATCCGTTCTTCTCATAATCCGATTACAAAGGTAGATTTCTTTTACATTGTGTAGTATACACAACATGAATCCTACTAAACATATGTATGAATACACGTTTTCCCTGTTAACCTTACTGTTATTTTTAATTTGGTCTTGTTATTGTAAAGTTTAAGGGATTTAGTTTTAGAGATTGGAAACGAGATTTCCTTTTTTCCGACTTGAGAAGATTAGTAAGCCGCAGGACAAGAAAATCTTGTTAGAAAATAATGGAGAAAATACTGCTGAAAACCTTGCAAATCGTAGTCAGCTGGAAAAATTATAACCAGGGATTTGGAACTCGCACGAGATGACGTCGTGTTTGTGGAAAGAAATCTGATATAAATACATACGATGCTTCTCCTGAAAGTAAGTACCGTATTAGAAAAAAACTCATGAATGCATTTTATTCGAAAGAAGAAGGTGTAAACATAGATGGCGGTTACATAGACCACCTTCGCTTTGCGGACGATATTGTACTGATTAGCACCAACACTTAAGAATTGCATGAAATAATAGATGAACTTGGAATGACATCGGAAGAAGTAGGCCTTTCTATAAATAGCGGAAATACAAAAGTATTGTCCTCGGACTGCACAATATTTAGAATGGGAAATAATACTTTGGTGAAAAGTAATAAAAACATTAATAAAGGAAAAAAGAACGACAGAAGGAATATCATAAAATAAATTTAATAGAAATAGAAAGATGGGAAGAATACCATACTGAACTATTAACAGAAAATAGACCAGATTTCTTTGTAAAAGATATGAAATGTAGCATTAGCTCAGATGATTGGATGGCAAGAATCACAATTTCAGAAGTTAAAAAAGCATTAGAAGAATCGAAACATAAAAAAGCTGGAGTACCAGGAGGCATTTCCGGCGGGCTGATAAAAAATGGACCGAATAAGGGAATACATAACGGTACTATTTAATAGATGTCTGCAAGGAGAAGAAATTCCCGAGGACTGGGACTTCAGATATATCAGTTCAATATATAAGAAGGGAGATAAAAGTAAATGCCAGAATTTCAGAGGAATAAGTGTAATCAGTGCTATGGGAAGGTTGTACTGTCGTATATTAAAGAAAAAAAAAATAGGAAGTAGCTTACAAGAAATAGAAGAGCAAAACGGCTTCCGAGCGAGTCGGTCATACATGGATAATATATCTGTGATACAACAAGTATCGAAGAAACGCATAGCTAGAAATTTACCCATCCACCTAGTATTTATAGACCTAGAAAAGGCTTTTGATGCGGTACCCGTAAAAAAAATGTTTGAAGTTTTAAACAAAGTGGAATTCAATACCAGGTATATCAATGCAATATGGAACTTAGATAAAGATGCATAGAGCATAATCAAAATAGGCGTGAACAGATCAAAACCGTTCCCCACAAATAAGGTATTGAAATAGGATGCAGTCTTTCCCCTACATTATTTAAAATTTATATACAGGAAGCTTTAAGTAATTGGAGAAGAGAAAAGAGAAAGAATGGGAATTGAGATGAAAGATCACTGTCTCACAAATCATTATTTCGCAGACGTTCAAGTAATTATAGCTTGTGATGAAGAGGATATAGACTATATGTTGAGAAAACTGAGACGAGAATACGAACATTGGGTACTAGCAATAAACATGACAAAGACTGAATATCTGAAAGTGGGGTGTAAACATGCAAATGACGACGAGGACCTCCAAATTAGAGAAATAAGAAGAACAAACCAGTACAATTACCTAGAAAACATACTTAGTGAGAAAGGTACACCGAAAATAAGCATGCGAAATAGAATACAACAGCGGAAAAAAACAACCCATGCCTTAAATTCCTTACTGTGGACTAAAGGATTAAGACTGGAAACAAAGAGCCCATTGAAACATACCGTGCAGAGAGCTGGCAGGTGAGAGACAATAACAAAAAGAATGAAGATACCATCGAAATGGACTTCATGAGAAGAGCCTGCGGAGTATCAAAATTGGAACATCTAAGAAACGAAGAGATACGACGAATAACAGGAAGAGTTATTACTAGTGCGGATCGAATCGAAGCAAGACAGCTTATAAGGTATGGACATGTACCAAGAATGAGTGAAGATAGATGGCCAAAGAGGGCACTAAATTATACACCACAAAATAGAAGGATATGAGCAAGGCCAGCGACATCATGGAAGGATAGAATCGAGAAAGCCATGAGATACGGAGTAATAAAGGAAGAAGTTTGGAACAGTGGCAACGAGTGGAGATCGAAATGTGAGATGCGGCAAAGGCCGTAGGACCCTCGGTATAATAATAAAAACAATACTTTCGAAAAAGTGGAAGAGTATATTTATCTGGGACATATACTGAAACTCGGGAAAGAAAATCAAAATGTCGAGGTAAATAGAAGAGTGCGCGTGACATGGACAGCCACCGATAAATTGGGATTTATCTTAAGACTCCAAAGTACCAATTAACTTAAGAAGAGAAGTATTTAATATGTGTATATTTCCGATAAGCAACTACATAAACCATGTATATATGCACTTATATATGTTTCTGTAATAACAAAGAGGTATTTATTCAAAAGCTAGTTGTATGCTTTTCTTTGAACCAGAAATATATTGTGCATGCATAAAATATATCTCAGTCTATAAACGCCTTGTCGTGGTCTATACGATACTTTTTTCTTTACAACTGAACAAAAGACTGCTATTCTAAAAGCGCATTATCGCAGTAGTACTCATCGTGAAGATCTTGGGCTTACTCATTGCAATCATGAATGCAACAATTTCAGAAAATTATTCTGTTGTTGTCATACCGTACAAAGTGATAGAACTGCGCTTGTAGGGGAAAATCTAGAGGATAACCAACAATTTTACCAGAAGGGACTGTTGATAACGTTAAGCAACGAATGGAAGCGACTCCTAGGATATCGAACTACAAATTAGCAGGTCAAGCTGTTGTAATACTTTTTCGATTTCTAAGATTCAGTATTTTGTTTTCACCGTTCAGGACTGAATGAAAGTCGTTGGTAAAACATTTGCACGTGCATCTGCATAGAGTAACCATAACACAGCAATCATTGCCTGTTGATATTCTATATAGAATTCGATATTGTTAATGGTTTAATTAAAGTTTTCGTAACTACGATATTTTAGGATTGATATTCATGTCAGGTGGCCTGGTTCTATTTATAAGGCTATATTAACAAATCAAATTACAGGACATGGGCTACAAAAAACCTACATAATTTTATTGAAACTGCTTTATACCTATTAGTAATCGTGGTCTGGGCAGCATTATCCAGACGCTGAATAATTGGTTCAAACTTTGGATATGTTTCTACTTCACTTTCATGATAATGAATTGTTGATATTTGCAAGATGTAGTTCATGACACAGTGCGATATCTAGAACAATGTTTTTGTGACAGATTTATTAGTAGAGACCATCGGCCGTCACCCTCTTTAGATTCTTATCTCTTTGGGCATTTAAAAAATAAAATTGATCAAAATCCACTTCGCAACTTAGAAGAACTGCAAGCAACCGAAGTACAAGAAACCCATAATATGAATCAAAACCAATTGCACTGACTATTTGACAATATTAAGAGACGTTTGGAATTTGGTGTGTATCACTCTGACTATGTAATATAATGAATATGTATATATTGTAATAAAATTTCCAAAGAAAAAATTAATTATTTTACTTTAAATATGTTAAATATATAAATAATTCTAGACATGAATATTACGAGGGCGACCTGAAATGTTTCCGGAATCGGCAAGAGATGGCACACGAAGGTTGGAGTGGATTCATTGGTCGGCAACGGCAACCTTTTCTGCGGCAATTGTCAAAATGTCAGGAGTCTACTGTCAATAGCTGTTGTTTCAGAGTTTATTTTGTGCAGAAAGTCGAATAGTTTCGCAAAAATGGATAAAATCGAATTTCGTGCAGCGAGAAAACACTTCTGGATGGCTAGGAAAACGGCCACGGAAATTCAAAATATTATAAGCACAAATCGCGAACCGTGCAGTGGACGCCTAAAAACCGCTACCAACGATGAAATAGTCGACAAGATTCATGATGTCGTATTAGCCGATCGCCGATTGAAACTGAAACAGATACAGAGACAATAGGCATCTCAGAAGAACGCCTTGGCCATACCCTACACGAAATTTTGGGTATGAAAAAGGTATCGGCTCGATGGGTACCGTGTTTGCTCACAAAATCAGGTGGCCGTTTCGGAGGAGTGTCTGGTCAGGATCCAACGCAATCCAAGGGACTTCTTCATGCGTTTCGTAATCGCGGATGAGACGTCGATCCACCGCTACATAGCGGAGATCAGGGAACAACCAAGCAGTGGACCTTTCCGGGCGAATCGGCTCCGAAGAAAGCAAAAGCCGTCCCATTGGCCGGAAAGGTCATGGCGACCATTTTTTGGGATTCTTAAGGTGTCATCCTCATCGACTATTTTTAGAAGCGAAGGGCGATCACAGGGCAATACTACAACGATTTATTGACCCGATCCGATGCAGTATTCAAGGTGAAACGGCCTCGTTTGCAACGGAAAAAGGCGCTTTTCCACTACGAGAATGCACCGCCTCATTCATCCCGCATTGTCTGGACACGAAGATTGAACTGAATGAGTTGTGTTGGTGTCTCATCCTCCATATTTGCCGGACCTAGCCCCCAGTGACTTTTTCCTATTCCCAAACATGGAGAAATCACAGTGAGGAAAGAGATTTGCCTCAAACGAAGAGGTCATCGCCGCTGCAGATGGCTGTCTTGCAGATCTCGAGACATCCTACTTTTCCGGCAGCTTAAAGAGACTGAAGCATCGTTTGAAAAAGTGTATTGATCTTAGAGGAGACTACATCGAAAAATAAAAATAGAAAACCGTAGCAATACCGTGTTTTTCTTGTGGATTCCGGAAACATTTCAGGTCGCCGTTGTAATTAAAAATGTTTTTAAAACAATCTGTATTTTACCCTATTTTTTTGTCGCATATTCATTAATTTTCTGTATAGAAAATCAGTAGGAAGTTTATTTTTTATTTTGAATACTTTATCATGTGTACAAAATCTATCGTCAAAGATTTAACATCGCTCTGTAATAGAGAAGTGCATATTGCTTCAAATTTCTAATAAAATATCAAATGCATAGCTGTAATAATCATAGCGAAACCTTGTTCTTACTGACATATTTCCGACAGCCAAAAATCACCGTCGACCGTACTACATACATACGTTACATCGTCTACCGGCTTCAGTATGCACAAATCAAGCGGTCTTCGGCATCGTGACGTTTCGTTCGACGCCGAGACGTCCACCCTCAACACTCTTTCGCCTGTCACCCTGAAATCTCACCCAATACCCGCGTGTGTAAGCGTACAGTCCGTTAACTGTTCAGGGAAGCGAAGGCAGCGGGATAGGGAGAGGGTCGGACATCACGTCACGAATCGATGTTGTCGACGCGTACCGATAGGAGGCGCTCTCGTGGTCGCCATGACGACGCGAGGTCGCGTAGAATCGGGCGCATGTTGCCTGGTTACCTGGCCGCTCTCTCGCGTGATATCAAAAGCACCTGAAAAAAAGTACCCAGGTGAAAGGGATCGAGGGGGAGGGTGATCGGGGATGAGTACCCTCTGGGGCAAGTTACTGGGGAGGGGGTGTAGAACAGTACAAAATACGCAGGTGGTAGAGCTGTATTTACAAGCGAAAGCGAGGAAATAGGAAAAATTGGAGGGAACCAAGAAAAGGACGAAGAACAGGTAAAGTAGGGGTTGGAGGAAAGGAAATTGGGAGGTATTTGGTATACGCGAATTATTTTTGCTTGCTGTATTCATTTTTCCGTGTTTTTCGCTTTCTACAGTCAAGGACCGTCTCGAATATCGCTATATCCTAATTGGGGGATATAAAGGTCGCCTCACAATGCTTTGCTGCTTATAGGGGAACTACAAAGGGAGAAGACAGGGGGAAAGGAAGATAATGAATTGGAAATATGAGAAATTATGAAGGATATTATGCGTAGATAATGGGACCATGCAAAAACGATGTTTGGAAGCGTATAGGGCAGAAAAAGAAATTTAATAAACGTGCCGAAAGTTTTTCTTCCGAAAATTTCTTCGACGAGTCTATAATAATTAAATTTTGTGGTAACAGAACCGAACATCTAATTTACTAATATAAATGTGTTTCATACACTATCCAGCTCCTGAAGAATTTGCTTCTACTATAGTACAGAATGACCGCGATAAGAATGAACAGCACAGATACTGGCAGGCCAATTTTTTCTTCGAAATAATGTCTCTCTTATATATAAAACGTTTGCATATTGATGCCTTTAAACTCCTTCAAAAAGTTTAAGGAAGTAAGACGTTTCATTATCTATATACAACCAAATTTTAAAAACATAAAGATTATCTGGTTTTTTACAACATGCTAAATATCAGTGCCCTAAACGCATATTTGTTATGGAAATTGTTGAAACCTACTGCGTGTGCCGCATTGAAAAAGGGAAGGAACTTTCTAATCGTCCTAGGAAAGGAGCTCGCAAAATACAGGGATCCTGAGAAAGAAGAAGTCGAGTCGTCTACTAGTACAGAGCCTCCAAGAAGAAACAAGAGGTTCTTACGTCCTTTTTTTTAATCCTACGTCCTTTGTACCTTGCGGTGTCGGGCTACCATTCTCTTACTTTTGTCTTCCACAGTTTCCTGTTCTGAGCCAGTTGTTTGGATTTAATCCATCCCATACTTCTTTCTTTCTAATATTCTCTACATTTTCCCTTTACAGGTGTTTCGGGGTCTACCTATTCTGTTTTTGCACTCTGTTTTGACTTCAAGAATAATCCTTCTTGTTCGATCTTCTTTCATTCTGTGTATATGTCCAAGCCTGTTGTCTCTCCTCTATAATTATTTCTATTGGTCTAATATTTAGATTACTAGTGATTGTCGTGTTTCTGATTTTGTCTCTCCTTGTTATTCCTTCTATTTTTCTTAGGAATCTCATTTCCATGGCCGTGATTTTGCTTTTAATACTATTCGTGGTTGTCTATGACTCGCTGCCATACGTTAGTGTTGATCTGACCACTCTTTTGTACACTTCTGTCTTTATTTGTTTTGGTATTTCTTTTTTATCGAAAAATGTATTTCTTAATGTATTATATATTTTGCAGATTTCCCTATTCTCTTATTTCTTTCTTTTTCTATTCTCCCGTTGTCTTCAGCTCCTAAGTAATTGTAACCTTTAACTTGTTCCAAGGCTGCTCCTTCGATTTTGATGTTGTTTCCTTTCTTCCACCGCTATTATCATTGTATTTGCTTCCATCGTGGTTATCTCCAAGAATATCTTTATTAGTTCTTCTTGGTATATCTTCAAGTTTTGCTCTAGTGTCTTTTCTGAGTTTGCTACCAATACCATATCATCTGCAAACATTACATACTTTCATATCTTTTCCATTTTGTCTGACTTTTTTAATAGCATCATCTATTAATATACGTAGAGAATAGCAATGGGCTTCATACGCATCCCTACTTTAATCCAATTTGTGTTTCGAGTTTAGCTGATTCTGCGTTGGAGGTTCTGACTTTATTCCTGTTATTATTAAACAATGCCTTAATCATCTCCATCATTCGACTCTCTAGTCCTCTTCTTTCCAGGCTCTGCCATACATCTTCTCTTCTTACCATATCAAAAGCTGTTTCAAGGTCTAGAAAACATATATTCCTTTCTTTTTCCTGTTAGCTTTTCTCCTAATTGTCTGATTACAAATATTAAGTCTTGAATTGTTAATTTCCGAATCCATGTCGAGTATCTTCTAATGTTGTTTCCAGTTTTTCTAGTATTATTCTAGTATTCTTGTCAATCCTTTTCCTGGAATGCTTGTTCAGGATCCTTTTGTGTCAACTTTTCTATATATGGGCATAATTATTCCCATATTCCATTCCTTTGGTATTTATTTTTTTATTAGGATGTTATTTAAGAGGTCAAGTAATTCTTTGTTACCTTTGTCTCCTATATATTTTATCATTTCAGCTGTGATTCCACCCCCACTCTCCTCGGCCGCCTCTCCTAGTTTTAATTTGCTAACTGCTTCTCTGACTTGTTCATCGCTTATTGGTGTGATATGGTTTTCGTCGTTTTTTGCTATTTGGTATTTTTCTCTTATATACCTATTTTGTTTTATTTTTGTGAGTTCTTCGAAGTACTGTTTCCGTTTTTCCATTATCCCTTTACCCTCAATTAGTATATTTGGGTTTGTATTAAAATTAACTTTCCAGGTACACAATATCAGTTATTCTATTGCATAATTCAATCTATTAACAATGGTAAAGGTAACAAACGAGTACGTTTATAGGATCATAAAACCAAATATATTTTAGACATTGTTTTCTTCAAATAATCTTGCGTAAATATAGAAGCTTAGTTAATTATCATTACCAACCTAGGCATTTAGCATATTCATTATTACTACCCCTACCCCAAACCGGATTGCATTTCAGTTGATAAAACGGATACAGATACTCATTTGTTTATATGTAATTTGAAACGATGACTGCTTGAAAGTTTAATTGTGAGAACTTTAGTAAACGGATGAAAGAACATGACTAAGATCCATGTCAAGTAC
Source organism: Trypoxylus dichotomus (assembly GCA_023509865.1). Classification (NCBI taxonomy): domain Eukaryota; kingdom Metazoa; phylum Arthropoda; class Insecta; order Coleoptera; family Scarabaeidae; genus Trypoxylus; species Trypoxylus dichotomus. The sequence continues at coordinate 31,823,561 of CM042081.1, forward strand.
CGATGGATTAAAACTGAGAACATGAGGGAGATTTTTGGGGGCATAATATTTTGTTTTTGATAGTTCCATGGAATATGTTACAGTATTAAATTTGTTTAAACTGTTACCGTTAAAGACGGCTAAATTCTGGTAGCCGTCAAACTAAAGCGGATGATTGCCAAGGTCATTGCTTGGTTGGCGGTGTTAGTAGGGGTCGCGACTACGTGTGAAAACAAGACGTTATTTACTTTCCGAATGTCCCTCGTATATTTAAGACAAATTATCCGCGCGTACTGGTGTATCTGAAGAAGCCATTGCGAGGTGAAGCAATTGTCATATCGAGTTACTAAAGTGTAAATCATAAAACGTGCTTTATGCCGTTAAAGATCATGGAATTACATCAAGACTAGTTCCTAAAAGAAATATAACTTTGCCACCATTTAAAGATATGATTTGGTGGACTCAAAGCATATTTGTTTGATTCAAAAACTTTTTTTCTTTGTGTGGACTGAAGAATAATGATACTGTTATGGATGACATTTATTATTCCAAAGTCAGACATACAACACAGTAACTTTTTTGATATTTTCTGCAAAAAATGTTTCTCCTTCGTTGTCCATTTGCTGAATTACGTTTAGATTTTTAAATACATGCATTGTAATGCTTCAAAATATCCGATTTTTTCGGATGCTTTAGCAACTCTTAAATTCATCTCGCTCTGTGGCTCAAAAGACGTGTAAATTCCGAGAACCCGTACTTTAAAACTGCCAGAGAGAAGACAACAAACAGATTTTCGAAAAAGTAGTATATAAATTAAAGGACTATCATTCTTTTGAACGCTTTTAACTAAAAGGAAAACAAGGTAAACATTCTTTATTCGATAAGGAAATTTATTTTTTTTTAGTTAGCTATATCCAACACAACTTTTAAAGGAATATTTTTAAAGCTCTAAAACCATCTGACAAGTTTTAATACCACTCCAAGAGATGGACACTTTCGATTCTTGTTCTAATCTAATGTGTTATGACGATAATAAATTATGTTTATTCGTTCTACCATTTTCTGAATAATTTATAACATTTACTTTTCATCTTTTCAAAAAAAAAGTGAGCATACTTTAGTATCACAATCCATATCAGTATTAGGTTTCCCATTATTTTCTTCTTTGCTATGTTTTTACCATAATAATAAATCTAAAACCTCACAGCTCCATTATGTCAGAAAAACTATGTCGTTACAGAAAACGGATGGTCTCATATTTTCTTCCAACTCACCTATGCTCCGTTGTGCAGTTCTTATTTCAACACGTAGGTTTTGTTGAAAGATTAAACTAATTGGCTTAAGTTTTTCCTTTCGCAAATTACTCATAACGAAGGTGTTCTAAAAAAACTGTTGTCCCAGAACATCTGTACACACGCACGTTACAAAATCAAGCAAATAACCATCAATCCTCTGAAGATATAATCGATTCCTTCTCACAGGATATTGAGCAGAAATTATCTCCTCTCGACGATACATTTGTTCCGCTTTCCGGGTGTTAGGGGACCTCGGAAAAATGTACGAAACAGGGGAAAATGGAGAGAATCGCGTGGAAAGAGAAATTAGTATATAAAACCTCATACCGCTGCCGACTTTTCGAGTTGATATATTGTGATCGATGATCAGCTATGGAGAATATAGTTTCAGCAGACTATGGCTTAATATGTAAAACAATTTTATTGAGTTTGGACGTTAGAAGAGCTTAAATTTTGCGGTTTAAAATATTTGTATATTCCCTCTATTGTTATGCTTGATGAAATGTTCAACCCTTTATTAAGAAAAAGAACTAAGGATAATGTTTTTTTTTCATATCAATGAAAATTGCAATTACTGTATTTCGTTTTTAAATTTTCCCTTGATGTTACCCAGCAAGTCGATAGTGGTAGAGACAGTTCCTGAATGTTCTTGAAAGGTATACTGATTTTGCTGTATTATTCTGTTTCTTTGTAAATAATCTGATAACTGCATATGTATACTTTTTTCCAATATTTTGTTTAGGATTGTCAGTAGTGAAATTCGTCTATAGTTTTCTGCTATCTTACTGTCTTCCTTTTTGTGTATTAGGATAATCGTCGCTCATTTCACGTATTCAGATTATATTTCTCCCTCTACTACGTCAGTTATTAGTTTTGTTATTATCGGTGTTAATTTTTTTGTGTTTTCTATGATTAGTCTTTTAGCGGTCCTATCAAATCCTGGTGCTTTAGTTGGTTTTAGTTCTTGAATTATTGCTTCTGTCTGTATTGTCTTCATTCTATCAAATTTAAAATTTATTCCTACTTGTTCATTGTAGTTTATAGTCGTTATTGGGTTTATATTTTTATACTACTTTTTTCCTTATATTTGTAAAGTCGTTTTGTCTGCTATCTGCTTTGGATTTGACGTTATTTCCCCGTTTTGTTTCTGTATCTTCCTTATTTTACTTTTTCCTTATTGTGTTCGTTTCTGCTTTTAATAATTTCCATATCTGTGCTGGATTATTTAGGTGCTTTCTAAATTGGAGCGGACTATCAGATCCGTGGGTTGCATGTGTACAGTTTTTATTTATTCAATGAAGTGATTCGCATTCTTCACATATGATACTATATCTTCGAGGCGTATCTGGAGTTCTTGTTCGAGGTTTCATGCAAGGGGTTGTGTTGATGATTCTATAAAGCTTGCAGTCAGTACTTCGGTTGCGTGTGTTTTTGGGAGCTCGCAGAATTTCGGACATCGAGATGATTTGGCTGGGAAATGATCCCTTTCTTTATTTCCTCATTCAGCGTTGTTGTGTTTATTTTCGTTTTCGTGATCTTTTCTAAATACATTGTTGGGTCTGTATTTAACCAACGGATCTTCTAGTCAGTTTCGGCGTCAAGTCTTTATTCACACAGATACCGACTGCGGGGACCTTGGCCATATTCTTGTATAATAATCAAAAATATAGACAAATAGAAGGTGCACCGATGAGATCTCCTTTATCATCAATTATCGCTAATATTTGCAGGAAATGGAAAATTTCGAAACAAAGGCGTTAAATATCTACGTGGACAAACTTAAAATGTCGCTACGGTTCGTTTGTGATTTGGACATATGACAGGGAAAAAGTTGACAGCTTTCTGCACCATCTCAATGCCGTACATCCGAAAATCTAATTCCCAATGGACATAACACATGGGCTGAAAAGTCCCGGGCCTAACACATAGATGACGCTAGTTTTATTGCAGTCACCTTTCTCTCAGTTAGTACTAACCTTCAAAAGACAGCTGTTAAAATTTCATGATATTCTATTCATTAGTTTGTGAGTTATTGTGCTAAGAGTCACGCCACTTTTGTTATTTTCAAAACAAGGGATCAAAAACAATTTCGTGTTTTAATTTTACACTGCTTCTTGATGGGAAAAAATACCATTCAAGCGAAGCAATGGCTTGAAAAGTGTTATGGGGACTCCGCTCCATCAGAAACAACAATAAAACGTTGGTTTGCTGACTTCAAACGTGGTCGTAGAGACACCGATGATGCAGAACGCAGTGGACGTCCAAATGAGGTGGTAACACCAGAAAACATCAAAAAAATCCATAAAATAGTTTTGAATGATCGAAAAGTGATAGTATAGTTGCGTGAGTTAGCTGACATCGTAAAGATATCAAAAGAACGTATTGGCTTTATATTGCATGAGCATTTGACTATGAGAAAGCTCTGTTCAAACTGGGTGCCACGTTTGCTCACTGTTGAGCAAAAACAAGAACGTGTTGATGATTCTGAGCAGTGTTTGGCCATGTTTAAACGTAACAAACCGGAATTTTTGCGTCGATATGTGACAATGGATGAAACATGGATCCATCACTTCACTCCGGAATCAAAACGATCGTCATCTGAGTGAACAGCAACTGGTGAACCTCGTCCAAAGCGCCCGAAAGCACAACAATCGGCTGGAAAGGTTATGGCCTCGGTATTTTGGGATGTGCGTGGGATGTAATATTCATCGACTATCTTGAGAAAGGAAATACCATCAACAGTGAATATTATATAGCGTTATTGGAGCGTTTGAAGGCCGAAATTGCAAAGAAGTGACCGCATATGGCAAAGAAAAAAATGTTGTTTCATCAAGACAACGCACCGTGTCACAAGTCAATCAAAACGATGGCAAAACTACATGAATTGAACTTCGAATTGCTCCCACATCCACCGTATTCGCCAGATTTGGCTCCCAGCGACTAGCGGCTGTTCGCAGACCTCAAAAAAATGCTCGCCGGTAAGAAATTTTGCACGAATGAAGAGGTTATCGCTGAAACTGAGGCCTATTTTGAGGCAAAAGATAAATCGTTCTACAAAAGTGGTATTGAAATGTTAGAGCGGCGCTGGAATGATTGCGTTGCTCTTGATGGAGATTACGTTGATGAATAAAGCTAATTTTGAACCAAAAAAAAACGTGTTTTCTTTCTTAGGCGCGAGACTTTTCAGCCCATGTGTTAGAAGCTACCGTTTCTTGACGTGTTGGTGATCAAGAAGGAAAACGCAACACTAGGATACACTATTTACTGGAAACCTACACACACGAACAGATACTTGAAAACACAATTGCATCATCATCCAGCACAACTGAACTCGTAAAAGCACTAGTTTTACGATTAGTTTCTCATTCGGCTGGAGATGAAACCCGGGAATATTATTTCACATACGGTGGCCGCGAAGCATCGGCGTAGTGGTGGACAAAAGCTAGGTACAATGTCAATATTTAGGAGAGTATTGTACAATAAAATAACAGAAAATATTGGGTTTTAAAAATGAAAATAGTCTTTATTTAGTAATGAAGAACATAAATATAATTTGAAATGATACTTAGCAAAGATTTAACCAAAATAAATAGAAAACGACAAATTTTGCTTGGACGAAATAATAGGTACAAGTCATTAAAGTGTTGCAATAAATATTGCACGTACTTTAAACTGGTTGGTCAGTATGTAGTTGTGTAATGTATGCTTAGTAGTTTATTGCATGGCCGTTGTTACGTATTACATCACGGCACTTGTTAGGTAGAGAATCCACTAACCGCTGGTATGTTGCAAGTGGTATAGTAGTATGTACCAAGTTTCTTTAACTGCTTGCCATAGTTTGTTCTGATTTTCAAATTTTTTGTACCCCAATGAATAGATAACATGTATTCACAGGTTCCATATTGAATTCATAACCGGCGATTGAGCTGGCCACCTCAAAATTCGAATATTATCTTCAGTAAACCACTATTTGACACACTTGGAAGTGTGGTTAGGATCGTTATCTTGCTGATATATCCAAATCAGGGGCAGGTTATCCTCGGCATACGGAAGGATAACATCTTGCAAAATATCTCTATAAATTTCTTTGGTCATAGTGTCCTTAATCCAATGAGACCCTATGCCACGAGAAACAGCCCCACATTACGATGCAGCCGCCACTATACTTTATTGTTTTTATTGTATATTTTGGTGATAGTTCTTTATTTATTGGCCGACGAATGTAATCTTTGCAGTCAGATCCGAGTAAATTTATTTTCGTTTCGTCATTCCATAGTATACTTCTCCATCTTTGAACTTTCCGTTCCGTACATGTTCCTGCAAACATTAGTCTGGTTGCAATATTGTTTTTGCTTAATAGTGGAACTTTTCCTACGGCTCTACCGTGCAAATTATTCACAACTGATCGGCAACGTATTGTACGGGCACTAATATCCACATCAATTTCTTTTACAATTGATACGGAGGTTGCAAGTAGATTCTCTTCTGCCAGTCTAATAATACAATGATCCATGTGTGGTGTTGTTTTTCTCGGCCGTTCTCGTTTATGGATATGCTTGTGAAGTTGAAGGGCATTGGCGATCATATTTGGAGATCGATTTAATACTTTGGCAATTTCCCTAATCGTTTTTCCTTCCGTACGCAATCTTTCATCTATTGATGGTTCGTTCTACCTCCGAACAATGTTCGATCCATTTCATCTAAGTGTAATAGATAATTATCATAATATTTATACGTACTTCAGCAATAAATTGATCTTATTTTTACAATTTTTCGGTTAACTTTACTTTACGAAACTTATTTTAATGATTTACTGGATGTACCTATTTTTATGACCGCATTCATATTACCTACAATGCCAGTAATTCCGGGGAACTACAGCAAGTGTAGTTAAATGGTATCTGCATTAGTACCAGATGTTTTCAAAACTAATTGTGGTCATTCACCACCAGATGTAATAAGCTGTAAACAATCAACAGCAGTATTAGAAGCTTAGTACTATTACCGCTTACTTTGTACCTATTTTTTTGGCCACCACTGTATATATTAGCTTATGTAGAACTTGTGGATATTTAGTATGGCCTATGTTGAGCTATGGAAATTAATAATTCTATATCTTGAAATTTATGAACAGTATGCTGAATGCTCTATTCAAGAGGCTTCAAAAATACAATAACAAAATTTCAGATTTGCAAAGCTTTCTACATTGTGCAGACATCCAATTCTGAATATGACACCTTGCTAGTTCCCAACGATTGTCATTGCAGTTTATGTTCTATTTCGTATTATTAATATACTATGCATTCAATTAAGAATTTTATAAAATACACTTAGGAAGTTATGCGGAAAACGATGAAAAAGTCTAGAGAACTACTACTGCTGTCCAAAATTGACTGCAGTATTAAGTTTACCCTAAACCTTAAACGAAAGCAAAAAATAAATACGTATTAACCATTTCTCTAAAATTTACTCGATCCGTACCTACAAATCAGTTTTATGTAACACCTTTAGAACCACGTTACGCTAACAGGAGATGATGCGACCTCTTCCCGGCCTCCAGGATTCCAAATGCGAAACGGACAAAGTTATACACCGATTGTACGTTGGTAATTCGTTAATATTCGCGTCAGGCGCGTCTAACTATGTTTACACGGAAAATGTATAACGCTTTACCTCAACGAAGGCGAGCCGCGGCGGTATAAAAATAAATTTAAATTCTGGCACGCTCCAGAACGCGACACCGTAGCATAGTAGATATACACACAACCTGATGATACACACGCGTTGTCCGGAATATAAAATAGGGGGATCCCGAATCTTAGTATCCCGTCGGCGTGCATTCTCTCTCCTCCTTTTCCCAAAAGGTATTACTTACTTCTATCTACACGTTTCCTGGCTACTTTTACGTTTGTGCTGTACGAAGTTACGAAAATTAATTATTGAATGAACACCGATTTTTTAAGTATCTGTAAAGAATGACGATGATTGTAAGGAGTTTGGAGTTGTATGCAGATACATTTCCAATCTCGAGCTCCTAAAATTTCTTCTATTCATTAATGATGTTGATAGTGTGGGAGATGGGATTCTTATGTATGCTGACGATGTTAAACTGTTCTCTACCATTGACACTCCTACTGACTGTGTATTGCTTCAGAGGGATATCTGCGGCATCTCTGACTGGCGCAGAGTAAATAGATTATTTCTAAACGTTTCTAAGTGCTGATATGTAACATTTACCAAATTCAAACAGCCGGTATCTTTACAGTATGCTATTGGGGAGACAGTGTTGGGGATCGCTTCATCGGTTAGGGATTTGGGGGTGCCTTTTGAGTTCTCTTTGTCTTTTTCTGGCCACATTTCGGAAATTTTTACCAAAAGCTATAAAACCTACGGATTCATTTATCGCAACTGCAAGGATTTCTATAACATGAAAGCATTGTCTGCTTTATTTTTTTCTCTCATCCGGTCTCGACCGAAATACGCTGTTTTGATCTAGTTTCCTACTTATATCACGCATGTAGATTCCGTAGAGTCTGTTTAAAGGAGGTACTTGAAATTTTTATATTTCTTCCTTGAAAAATCTTATCCCGATCGCAATATCGAAGATGACGCTCTGTTCAATATCAATAATTTCACAGCGCTTTACGTGAGGAGAATTATTTCTCTACTTAAGTTCTTCTCCATGGCTACTATCTAAGTGTAATTTTCTTGTAACTAGAACGAGAAACCCGAGAAAATAACAGAACATCCTTTACCCGCTAAGACATTCGCTACAATTCACATAACTCTCACAGAGAGGAGACTTACCAAATAATTAAGCAATCCGAGAAGCTACGTCGATAGAAGACGAAGTCTACTATGTGATTTAGCATTTTCACGATGATGTCGAGACCAACAGCTAATTGAAACATGCTGCAAATTATCTTTCTACACGGTCCGAAGAAAAATGCCGAATGTGGGATGAAAACCGATAGAAGAACGGAACATATATATTCACCAACGTTTTTAAATTCCTGCTCGTTATGCAACCATTTCACCACCCGATTTAATGGGAGATCAAATCGCTTTTAAAAGCACGTTCACTTCATGGTTTCAAGTCCTACCGTGATATTTGTTTAGTCAATTGTAAGGAAATCGTAATTTTATCGTATATATACATATATATCTTGTAATGGTACGTATTATTGTCTTTTAAATCTTTAAAAATATCAATGTTTTTCTAAATTTTTCGGATATTTCTACCTTGGCTATTTCCTCGCCAATGTATGGTTCATGCCCTTATTTTTTTGTTACTGTTGATGTTGTTGTTGGAGGTAAAGTATCGTTAGGACTCCCTATTCATTGCGTTTATTTCAAATATATATATCTGTGTATTAAATTTTACAAGTGTCTACTTTAGTTGTTCATTTCTGACATATAATCTACAATTTTAATGTCGTTTACTATATATATATTGCTTTTCGTAAATATATTTTTGTTTGTAATAATAACTTCTTCCAAATTTATTTCTAAAAGACGTTTAATGTACTGTACTCATACATTTTTATCATATTGTTAAAATATGTATCATTCTGAAATTATATTACACTATACACGTCGGATGCATGGCACGCCTGGCACCATTATTTGTAAATAATTTGATTCCATCAAGAGTGTGTTTACTGTGTGGCCTAACATGTAGGCAAACAAGTTATATATAATGTGTGTATCCCGGGTAACGACCTGAATATATATAAGAATTATGTCAAAGTCACACACGTCGAAGTCGTCTCTCCAGAGAAAAATTTGTTATTTTTCGAATTAATCATAATATTTGAAATTCTTCGAATTTATTTAAAGTCAAAAAGTGTATCAGCTGATATTATCATAACAATTTGGAGTTCCAAGCACATTGGTGCAAGCTGAAGACCAGGATGCCTAAAATATGTGTGACTGTGAGTACGATTACAAAATTAAAGACTTTCTCAAAATTTACTGTTCTTTTGCTCCCATTTCATTCTGTATTTCATTTATAATTTATAAAATTAGCTAGACAGGGATTGATTTAGGTTTTTTTCGTAAGAAAATTTGATAAAAAGCGATATATATACATTTTTGGTTTGTCAATATATATATTTTTACAATCTTACATTTGGTTATTTCAATTATAAAAAATTTAAATACCCCCGGAAAATTAAGAGCCTGAGATTTTCTACCACATATATACATATATACACTAGGGTGACAGAATAAAATAGACACCAGGTAAAGCGGTATAAATATGTAAACAGCTAAATTCTAAGAACGAATTAAGAACTTTCTCTTGTCATTAGGATAGGGGTAGATATACCGGAAGGAATTCGTCATAGTTTAGTATCGTTACAACTATGCCTCGCTTACAAGGTTCGAGTGATATTAGCGACTTCACCGGGGTGGCATCGTTGGCCAGAGTGAACGCGGCGCTTCGCAACGTGAAATAAGTAAATTTTTAAATATTCCGTTGTCTACAGTTAACCGTGTGATTACACAATTTAAACGCAAGGAAACAACAACAGTGGAGCCGAGACCAGGTCGTTCCGGACCTTCTGAAAGAAGTAAAAGGGTGCTTGTGCGCGAAGTGTTAAGAGAACCGCGAAAAAGTACAGCTGAGGTTGCGGCAACTTCACAGAAAAGTCAGCGCACCGTTCTGCGATACCTCCACAGTGTGGGGATGTATAAAAGGGTGGCAAAGAAAAAACCTCTCCTTACGGCGTTTCAAAAACGTCGCCGAATGGCTTGGCCAATCGAAATGCGAACGAAGCCCGAAGAGTTTCGGAGGTCTGTCATTTTTTCAGACGAAAGCAGATACTGCCAATTCAGTGATAGTGATCGTACGTGGGTATGGAGATGTTCGTCACAGCAACTGGACGACAAATTTTTGCATCAGACGGTGAAATAAGGCGGTGTGAACATCATGGTGTGGGGCGCGATATGGTATGATGGAAGATCGCAATTAGTAATCTGCGACGGAAATATAAATGCGGTAAAATATATCCAAATATTAACAGAAGGACTACTACCGATATTCGACAACGCCATTTTATCTAAAGAAGACGCCACTTTTATGGAAGATGGAGCACCCTGCCACAAAGCGAGAACAACAACCACATGGAAAGAGGAACAGGGGATTCGGATTTTACCATGGCCAGGCCATCCGATAGAGAATGTTTGGCACTTAATCCAGACAAATGCAGCGAAACGACCCCGAAAACCTAGCAATAAAGAAGAACTTGTGGCAGTCGTGGTAAAATATTCCAGAAGACAGCATTAATCATCTAATAGATTCTATGCCACGACGACTCGCAGCACCTCACGCAAGTAAAGGTGGATCGACAAAATATTAGTCTAATTTAAAAATTTTAAAATATTTTGTATATATAACGAGAATAGAATCTTCTTTTTAATTAGTAGGTGTCTATTTTATTCTGTCACCCTAGTGTATAATATCTGTCCCAACTTTTTGTAATTGGAACATCTCTGTTCAATACTCAGCCCCTTTCTACACATCACAAACCACTCGATAATCTAGGCGATAGGTGTTCTGTAAATAAAGGATTTCTAGTGAACCAAAGCGTCAAACACACAAACAAATAATCATATCGCCGCATCCAATCGAGGTCGTGGAAATTCAAGCTCATAAACATGTATTTTATCAAGATTCGAAACATATGACGACCATTCGAACTAACAGTGTTGTACGATGGAATAAAAAAAACAGTATTAGATGTGAGAGAGAAAAACTGTCATATTCTGATTGGATTTTAAATAGAAGCCAATCTCGATTGTCGGCCTGCTTCCGCTTGACGAGAGGAAATTGAATTTCTCTCCGTGTACCTTTGATTTACTGCTGTACGCGCGTAGAGATAAAAACGCTTCGTTACGGGGTCGGGAGAAAGGTATAGGATATCGCATTAAGTTACGGTCCATTAGATAATTGAATGGAAAGAATCGAAGTTAATATAAACGAAGATACGAGATAATATAAAGCGTTTCTATCGGATACGTTGAAGTTTTAGTACCTTTAGTTTTAATTTCTGACGTCAAAATGGTCAGATAGCAATATGTGCTGATGTAAAAATATAAAATACATTTATTGATCCTTTAGATATTAATTGTGTCTGCCATTTTATTGCTCAACAATTTTGCAAATAAATAAAGGTAGTAATTTTCTCAGTTATGATTTAACCAAAACATTTCTTAACAGGGAGAGTGACATTTCTTAACAGGGAGTAAAGTCACTGTTGTCCCGAACATAGAGAAAGAAACTAAAACTGTAAAACAGGTATTGTTAGAGCCTCCCTGTACATCTCATAATTGCTGCCAAGTTTGGGTAACACGATGGATATCTTTTATCAAGTGTGTCCTTTTACATCTAAAAAAGCAAAAATAACAGTTGAGTGTAGGAATGATTAACATATCAAATACGCAATTCAGCTGAAGCTCGTATTTTATTCAACAGCATTAATATAAGGTGGCATAGGGAACGGGAAATTTTGGATGTGGTAGTGGTAGTACTGTGGAGTTAGTAGACAGATAGGAATATCATCGCGCATAATTACCTGTCATTTAGTAATCATGAACCAGTGGGTGGGTTCACAATAAGGTTGCAGAAACGAGTGCTATTAGAGATGCGTGCGGTTTAGTTTCTATTAATAATAAAAATAATTAATGTTGTAATTATCAGGGCGACATGAAATGTTTCCGAAATCGGCAAGAGATGGCGCACGAAGGTAGAAGTGGATTCATTGGCTGGCAAGGGCATTTTTTTTAAGGTAACTCAAAATTTCGTCCACTGTGTAATAGTTGTTGTTTAAGAGTATTTTATGTAGCAAAAATGGATAAAATCGAATTTCGTGCGATGATAAAACACTTTTGGAAGGTTGGGAAAACAGCCACGTAAATTCGAAATATTTTGCTAAAGGTTCATGGTGGACGTTCTCCATCATTTTCGACCACCAGCTATGGGTGAGCAAGTTCAAACGTAGCCGCACAGCACAAGTGACGAACCACGCAGATGACGCCCAAGAACCGCTACCAAGGATGAAATGGTCGACAAGATTCATGATGCCGATCATCGATTGAAGCTGAAAGAGATAGCAGAGACAACAGGCATCTCAGAAGAACGCATTGGCCATATCCAACACGAAATTTTGGGTATGAAAGAGCTTTTGGTACGATGGGTACCGCGTTCGCGCACAGCGCAGTAAACACGAAATCGGGTGACTGTTTCGGAGAAGTGTCTGGCCAGGATCCAACGCAATCCAAAGGATTTCTTAATGCTTTTCGTAACCGTGGATGAGACTTGGTTACGTCACTACATACCGGGGACCAAGGAACAAGGAAATTTTCGGGAGAATCGGCTCAGAAGTAAGCAAAGAGCGTTCCATCGGCCAAAAAGGTTATGGCGACAATTTTTTGGGATTCTCAATACCAATACTACAGCGATTTGTTGACCCGATTCGAGGCAGTATTGAAGGAGACACGGCCTCGTTTGCAGCGGAAAAAGTGCTTTTCCACCACGGCAATGCAACCGGCTCATTCATGCCGCATCATTGTGTCCAAATTGAATCAATTGCGCTACGAATTAGCCTCTCCTCCTCCATATTCACCATATCTACCCACAGTGACTTCCTCCTATTCCCAAACATGAAAAAATCACTGAAAGGAAAGAGATTTGCCTGAAATGAGGAGATCATCGCCGCTACAGATGGCTATTTTGCAAACCTCGAAACATCCTACTCTCCCGATGGCTTGAAGAGACTGGAACACCGTTTGAAATGGTGTATTGATCTTAGTAAAAGACCACACCAATACTGTGCTTTCCTTGTCCGTTTCGGAAACATCTCAGGTCGCTCCCATACTTATTATTTTAGTGTGATTGTGTTGTTTTTGATCAGATGGGTTTAGTTTTAAGAAGAAAACCACCGGGAGTTCAACGAACTCCAGGAAACATAGAAGCTGTTCGAACGTCAGTTGCAAGGAGCCCGACACCCGGGGCAAGGAAATGCGAAGCAGCATTAGATCTAAACCATGTAGTACTCCAGAGAGATTTCAGGTTTCACCATTACAAAGTTCAGGTTGTGCAAGAACTGCAAGCGTTAGACTACAACACGCGATAGCGATTCTACAAGTTAATGACAAAAAAAACTAGTGACCCCAATTTCATAAATACCTTACCATGCGGAATGAGGCCCACTTGCATTTGAACAGATATGTCAATAAACTGACAACCTTAATCAATTGCACGAACAACAGTTACATTTTACAGCATAGCTAAAAGGTTACAGCGCCGTGTGAGGGCCGTATCAACGCGGAGTGTGATCGGGCTGCACTTCTCCGAGGATGACAGAGAAAATGCAACGATAGTAACGTTTGAATGATATATTAATATACTTGAGATTTTTGTTGCTGAATAACTTCAAAACTTTCTCGATCTTCATAATCCTGGTTCCTACAAGATAGAGTTACCCCCATACTCCCCACTTGTCAGTGGCAGCCGATCCACAGTTTGGTAACCACGTAATTTCACGATTTGGAGAGGTTCATTAGTCCCTGAAATCACCAGATTTGTGGGTGTGGGATTTTCTCCTATGGGACCACCTCAAAAGCAAAGTGCATTCCACTCGCCAACGGCCATTGTGGAGTTAAAGACGATGATTCGAGAAGAAATTACTGCATCGTAAATGGAAGTGTTACAATTTGCTATGTCAGCGTTGATTCCAGGAATGCATACGTGGAGACATTGGTTTTAAAAACTGATTTTGTTTTGGCGGGCACTTGATGTCATATAATTTACTTTTTTTTCTATAACAATAAATGTAAATTTATTGGTTTTACCTCAGTAAGGATTTATTCAAAATTTCCCTATTGACTGTGCCAACTTGTACCATTCACAGGCTTCGATTGTCTAGAAATTTTCTCACAATGCTTTTAAGTTTAAAAGAACGTTGTTGACTTGGTGTCAGTTCATATTAAAGTGTAGGAAAATCAAAAAAAAAAAACCTGATGACTCTGACAATATCTCAAGTTTTATTAAATAAAGGCTACCGATTTCGTGTAAGTTTGCACATCCTCAGGCCAAGACAGTTCCTTCCTGGTGTGTTTTGGCCTGCGGATGTGCAAACTTGTATGAAATCAGTACCCATTATTTAATAAAATTTCGGAATTTACTTCTGAACTATTTTTTCTCCTAAATTTTTATAAACAATGCAGAAGATACGTTTTAATTACTTGACAGCATTAATAAGTAAGCCAGCAGAAATGTGTGCTATCGCATTAGCATACAGCTCGGTCGCTAACAATATTAAAAATACTATTTTAATTTGAGAATATTGATTTAGAGTGACGCAAAAATTCGCTATAGTACGTGTCATTAGCATGCCTTCCAGTGCTAACTCACTAATACTTCTACGCCCACGGGAAGAAAATATGTTCGTGTACTTGAAAAAGGAGAATTCTGTGTCTAATGATGTGGCATTCGCGAATTTAAAAAGGTCGTTCGCATCATATTGGCACTCTTGGTTTTCAGTTAAATTCTTGTCTATACGCACTATAGTTTGAAAATCGAGATTCTTATTTATAACCGCACACAATTTATAGGTTGCTAATCTTCCTATACTATCTGTTAGATTTCCTAATGAGGCTTTGAGGTAATTTACTATATTTAGCGCTTCAAGTAATGACAGCTTGATGTTCTCTAATTTAGAAATAGTATCTAAAAGAATTGGACAATTTTCGGAAATTTGCATTATTTGAGTATAGATTTCGGTATCTGAAACCAGCCGCAAGCTTATTGAAATTGCTTGGGCTTCTTACGGATTTAAATTTAAGATACAAGGTTTAATAATGTGCAAAACGTTCTCATAATATAAAATACCTTTAAGCCACTATCACCATCTCGTCAACACAGTGTGTGATGGCTGAAGAATGCCCGGGCAAGCTCGTTTAAACTCACGAATGTGTTTTGTAGATTTAAAAAGCCTATTTGGCAGAAACTGTAAATTGATATACTTTTGGATAACTGTTTCTAATTAATTCAGCAGGAAACAATTGAGGATAAGATTGTTTTAGTAAGTTTCCAGCTTTAACCAAGTTCCAATCCCCATCTGTAACCGACGTTACATTGGGCTGTCAATACATTGAAAAGGTATTTTCTATAGTTTCTACTATTCTTTCCGCATTTGTTTTCTGTAATATTCTACTATGAAAATGAAGAGGTAAGGATGCCCCACCGCTTTTCGAAATGCGCCGTAATACATCTGAAATACAATTCTTTCTTGCATCCGTTGTTTCATCTACCGTGAGCCATACCTTTTGATCTTTTAACTCTGTCTCTATTTGATCCGCAATTGTGTTTTTCACTCGAGGAAAATTATACCGTAATTAACCTCTTGTTGTCAATCTCCACTTCGGCACATATTTCCCCTAAACGTTTCGTAACTCTTCATTGTCGACAATATTTTGTGGAACGTTGCGCACACTTAAAACATGAAAGTCATATAGAAATTTATATTATAGTACATCACGCTGCACATTTAATCGGTGTTGTCTGCTATTAAAGCATCCTTTACACACAAAAATACTACAAGGTAGAATGTTGATATTGCAAACAATGCATTTAATAATTATGTATTCTAACGTCGGAAATCGGACACCGCCGATTCGCCATTATTAACCTAATCCGGCATTCATACACATATTAACCATACGCGTATGAATCCCGACTTCAGGTATATCCGACTACTTTCGAAAATATATCATCGCCGCCAATGAATGCGTACTCGTTTCTGGGAGCTTGGTAATGAGCCGGAAAATTATTAATAATCAGAAAAATTATGAACATAAATTTAAAAATTTAATTAAAAATTTTAATTTAGCAAATTATTTATAAAGCTATCGACGTTAATTCGAAACAATTTTCAATAGTATTTAAAGAAAATTCCATCTTAGAACTTCTCTTTCGGCTGCTCCGGCCTATAGAGGACCTTCTTTCTTTCCTCATTAAAAACGAAACCGCTTTTTTATCTCGGCTTCGCCTCGAATTTCAACGTTAAAGATACCCTTTCGTCTTCGTCACTCGTTAAAAAGGCGAAGCAACGGGCGAAAGGGAAGAATTCGCGAAATTTAATTAACAAATTTTCATCATATCGTCATATTATCTTTCAAATCGGCGAACTTCTTCCGTCACATTTCTCCTCCTGGCCTAAAAATGCGCCTTCGCTTTCCGTTTAGCGCCTATTTTAAATTCGGCAAGGAGGACGGGAATTCGGAAATAACGAGTGGATCGTTTTAGATACTTTCAAAGGCGATTTAATGTTGCTTGTGCTTTGTCTTACATTAAAAGGGAAGGATTCAAATATTCCGCGAGAATATATTTTAGCTAGCTTGAACTATTTTGACATATCGCATGGGTGTGATTTGCAACAAGAATGTAGTTGTTTGTAAAAGTTTTTCTTTCCTTATGAAATTCATGAGTCACCACTTTATTTTGATCTTGTTTTTTTTACAAAACAATATTCATCTTTGAATTCGATGTAATAGGTCATAATTCCTAATAAACATAAGTAACTGTCGTAAAATTAAAGGTAGATTAAGAAATAATTGTTAACCATTCGTTGTGATGGTTGAAAGATGTACAATTATACGATATGTAAACAATAAGTTAATTGCACAAACAATTGTACGAATCTTGTAAGTGAACCTTTGGTCGATAATGAACAATTATTCTTTCCACCTCTTCACATCAAATTGGGTTATATGAAGCTCTAGATTTGCAAGGTGACTGCTTCAAGTACATATGTCAAAGTTTTCACGACTAGGTATGAAAAAAAATTAAAGCTGGGGGTATTTGATGGACCTCAAATTAGAACCTTAGTGACAGATCCAAATTTTATCCATTCTATGAAAGAAGCGGAGATAGAAGCCTGGATTTTATTTACTGTGGTGGTGAACAATTTTCATGGAAATAAAATACTTCCAACTACAAAGATTTAGTGAAATCAATGCTTCAAAAATTTGATCGCCTAGGTTATAACATAAGTATGAGGCTTCATTTCCTTTATAGTTATCTTGATAAGTGTTCCAGAAATTTGGTGCTATATACGATGAACAAGGCGAGAGATTTGATTAAGATTTAAAAATCAAGGGAACTCGGTACTAAGGAAGATGAGATCCTCATATAGTGGCCGACTACTGTTGGCGCGTTCGAAGGGACTGCCACTCCAAAATACACAGCAGAAAGCGCAGCAAACGAAAAGGTAGTCCTTGATTGTTGTTTGTGCCTTTGCAAGTACTCTAAGTGTTATACTCGTGACTTATATTGTATTTAAATAAATAAATCAATTATTAAAATATTATACTTTGTTTATATTTTATCAGTTCTTAAGTAACAACTTAGCCGCATTACTGATTTTTTAAAAAGCATAGCATGGCATATAGTTAAATTTTAACGTGATACTCAAAAACTAATTTGATTTCTGAATTCAGCACACACATATTAGCAGGAATCAAGTCTCATATAGAAGTTATGCGCATGAAAAATTGAAATAATTTAAATGGACGAGACTGTTATATAAAAAAGAATGATAAGGAATCTACATGAAACGTAGTAATGTAACGCGAGCACCCGCGTGGCGGGGAAATCCTTAAGCTTTGGGGGCCCAAAATTGCTCTATTAGTATACAAGTCTATAATCAAACCAAAATTAGTTATCAGTACTAAAAGACTGCTGACACATTATCTAATCTAATATATGGTATGATTGGTTATTTAAGTGTTTAATAAATAATTGTAAATTTAATTCGGCTATTTGGTTTCTAATAATAATAATAATCTTTATTTGCTCAACGATAATTATCACGCACAGGACAACATATAAATGATTGGTGCAGTTACATTGATTATATACCTCATGTGTAAAACTATTTCAAATCAACACACATATACAATACGTTTCATAAAAATGAACATAACCCTAACATAAACAAACATTCTATGAGTATATTCTATTGAAGTTGGTGACCATATGAAACATAGGCGATTTGGCCAAGCAATCGTGTGTAACATAGTGGTACTCGGAAATTGAAATAAGCTAATATCGATGGTGAATTTATTTCATTAAGTAACAGGTTAACTTAAAATCTTGCACTGTTTTTATTGCGACGATCTTGGATGGATTATAATTATGTTGCTGCGGCAATGTTACATAATCTGAATTGTGGGGTAAGTACCGCTAGCCTTATAGCTAAGGTATTTGAAGAATCGCTTTTGTACAGGCTCAGTGAAAATCACCTGATACGTGTAGTAAGGATACCAAATTAAGTTGGATATTCCAATTTAGATCGAATAAGAGTATAATACAGACCCTTACCACTGAGATGTCACGAAAGGGGCGACAAGTTCTTACTAGAAAAAACAAAGATTTAGATGCACAAAAACATATAGCAGATACACGATCAGAAAAGCTTAGTTTTGCGTCAAAAAGTACTCCCAAATTCCTCACTTTTTCTGTTCTTGTAATGAATGTAGAATCAGCAGAGCAATTAAAAATGATTGGATTAGAGCATCCGGTATAAGAGATCACTAAACATTTGCCAATATTAAGAGATGTGCCATTCAAAGTACACCAATCATTAATAAGGGCAAGGTAAGTCTGTAACTTAGCACAGTCAACTAGCGAATCGATAACATTGTAGATTTTAAGATAGCAATTTATCGATCAAATCATTCAGAAAAAATGTTAAATAAGAGTGGTCCTAGCTTAGAACCCTGCGGAACTCCAGACAGTATTATGAACGGAGTGGACGAATAATCATTATAGAAAACATAACCACGGTATTATAATTATTCAACGGTTAACCCATTTACAGCACAGTTCAAAGTTATGTATACACATTCTGTAATACAAGAAATCAATAAATTTATAAATATTATTACTATTATTATTACGCGCTTGTGAGAAATTCTCATATCGCTTGCGTTGGTCAACTTATTGGTCAACGTAATCGGTGCTGAACGTATTATATATGGACCAGTAACGCAATATACAATTATCTTTTCTATCGGAGAAAACTTTCGACAGATCGTATCTCTAAAAGCACGGCTAATCGTATTAATCCGCTATTATCTTCATTCGACAATTTCTCTGCTTTTGCTTTTCGGACGATTTACCGGATTGGAATTTAATAGTTAATGACGACGCCGAATTGGAAATGGAAGTTGATGCTTTCTCACTGGCAGGGTATAGCTGGTAGTTAGGGTTGACGGCAAGTAGGTCGTTTAATTGACATCGTGATACCTAAAGCGACGGTCCTCCGCTTCCCTTCACCATCCTTCCTCCACCGTAAACACTGATGTTTCTGTTTTCCGAAAAGTTACGGCAAAAAATGATTTACAACCTACACGTTTTAAGGCAATGAGTTTCCGTTTCCATTCCCGATGTAGGGAGGAGGGTCGAGGTATATCTGGGATATTGTTTGACGTTTTGAGTTTTGGGATTTTCGACCTGTGTAAAAGTTTGTCAAAATAATAAAATACTTTTTGTTACATTTTCTTATACTCGGGCTGGAAAATAATAACATCAATCAAGGTACAAAGTATAGCAAAATAAAAAAGAATAAAGTTGGAAAGTAATCCGAGTGTAACACTAAGTGTGGCCACAGGGAATACACCAAGCGACATTTCTATAGTTCGATATGAACTTTTGAATAGAATATTCGGTGTTCTTAATACCTTCGGTAAATTATGGATCTAAGTTAATTCTGAACTACAAAGAAACATAAATGCAAGAGAAAATAACACTAAAAAAATATTACATTTTGTATAGAGAATATTTACAATAATGGTAATTAAAACAGCGAAATTTTTTTAGGTCCACAGAGTTGCACAGACACCCTACGAAATCAACTTTTCAGTGTAAAAAGGTCTCTAAACGCCTTCCTAACTTTTTTTTATTGTTAAATATATACCAGGAGTATGGAAGTTTTTTCCGGTTTTTATTTTTGTTAAAAGAAACACGTAATTTTCAAGAGAAATTATTTTTTTTTAAATCGAAATATTGCTCATCGATTTCTGTGTATTTCACCCATCTTTCAGGTAATTTATGGATACCATGCCAAAAGAACTGCTTACCTTTTGCAGCAAATCATTCGTCGAGCCATTTTCAAACTTCCTTGAAATAAATGACGATTGCAAGGACTGAGTGGATGTACAATTCACAGGTATAGCAGTAAACCCCACTCACACAAATTAATTAATTATGCGGTAACACGGTTGACAATGAGAGCCCACGTCCTCTCGAAACGCTGCGTTCCGCATAATTAATTAATTTGTGTGAGTGGAGTTTACTGCTATACCTGTGAATTCCTTGAAATAGCCGTGCTAGGTCTGGAAAGTACGGCGGGTCCCATCCAAGCGATTCCAAGGTGTCTTTCACTGGTTTTGCTGTTCGAGACGGCGCATTGTCGTGCGACAAAGTCACTATGTCATGTCTTTTGGTCCATTCTGGTCGTCTTTCGATTAATGCGTGGTTTAAATAAATAATTTGTTGGCGATAACGTTTTGTATTAACTGTTTCACCGGAGTTCAAGAGTTCATAATACACAATACCGCTCTGGTGCCATCAGCCACGGAGCATGGTCTTCTTATAGAGCACAGACTTGAGTTTTTGGCGGACTCAACTTGTATGTGTTTGTAGTTTAAATGTCAAATGAATAAAATGACGAATGTGTTAAATTAATACGATGCGTACTTTTCGCTGGTGACACCTCTTAATTAAACCGGAAAAAAATATGCATGCACCTGGTATATTGTTGAAGTAAGTATACATGTCAGTTAATAAAAAGTCACAGAGGTAAATTGCTATCTGAGGAGAGAAAAACAAAAATTAATAGTTATAAAGAGGAAGGGTTTTCAAACCGAGCCATGGTTAAGAATATAGGGCGATCCACACAATTTTATAATGTTGGGCAATTCCTACAGCAGAAGTTGCGCCAAGGAGAATAATCAAAAACTAAGTCAAAGGCAGTGCTCATCGATATTTCGGTTAGCCTCTTTTGGTAATCTAATCGCGCAACAAATAAAATGTATTTTAAATTTATGAGTAACAAACGGACGTATACAACAAAATTTATCCGGCAATAAACGTTTTTGATTGCTAAACGAGGTTTCAAAACCACCACTAAAAGAAACACATAAACAGACAAAACTGATATGTGCTCAAGATCGTATGAGATGAGATATGAGTGGAACAACGTCATATTTTCTGATGATAAGAAATTTAATTTGGACGAATCTGATAGTTTCAAATATAATTGGCACGATTTGCGCAAGACCACTGAAGTTGCTATGAGCCGAAATATGGGTGGCGATAGTGTAATGGTAACAATAAAATAACTATACGTTTCATTTCTACTCGAGTGAATTTTAATTCTTATATACAACTTCTAGAAATAATATTGGGAGAAGCGGTTCTTAAATAATTTACTAAATTGAGTACTGCTAAATATTAAATTTACTTTTAGAATGAAAACTTTTCCCCGAAGTTCTAAAAATTATATTTAACAATATATTACCGATAGCCACACTTGATGGGACATTCTGTATAATAGCGCAGTTGGTTGATGTTGTTGATGCCACCCTTGGATATGCAGAAAGTAAAGGAAGAAAATGATGATTTGACAGAATTTGCAACAAGTATGAAGAACAGAAGAAAAGAAAAATTGGAAATCGAAATCCAGAACACTTCACTAGTAATGGATGCTTGTTATTTTCAGCAAGTATAACTGAAGTAACAAACTAAACCGAAACTATACTACAGAAGAGCTACAGAAAAGGCATTAAGAGTAATTTTCAAAGGCACATAATCTCATTTAATCAGACCCTTAAAACATAAACCAATAAAGCTACTGGCAGATAAATCTTATCAATTAGCGAATCGTTAAATCTTACGGAATAGTACGCTGGAATGAACAGATACTTCTAAGAACTGTGAAGGCAATTCGTCGCTTCAACGCTTATTAATTAAATCCCAGCTTATTAAATACATCTCCGGTACAAACATCGAAACGAGACAATTATCAAAAATTGCCGCCTCTATATTATTTACCAGATAATTCCTCCAGATATCTTCGACGCTGTAACAAACACTCTTCCACCGGTATCAATCCACTAATTAGCGCTAATTACCAGCGCCATCGCCGTGGTATTAAATATAATTAAAGGCCAAAGTCGGGGGAGAGAGGAATTTATAGAGTTCGGTGAAGCGGAGTTGTGAAAGCGTGCTCATGCTGGTTCAAAGCGTTGTAGATCGGCTTTCGCGAAATGGGGAAGCGGTAGGGGCTTGAGGCTGATGGAGAATCTTATTTTGCCCTTCCATTTTAGGCCTGAACTCGTCTATTTCAGGTTAACGCGAAGGGTTCGTTCAAGTTCGAATATTGAAGTTCTGTAACGTCAAAGAAGTTGCTCAAGCAGCTAGAGGAACCACATGCTTCTGTATTCAAATTCTACTGCAGTATTTTATGTATATACACCAGCACTCATAATAGAATGAACAGTTTCAATTTTAACAAAATGTTTTATTCATGTAATAATTCTATATGATGATAAATAACAAAATTGGTATATTACTTTTCAAAATTGTGTAATATACGGATAGAAATTTTATGACAATAAAACCCGAATTCTGAGAATAGACTGAGTTCCAGCAGAGACGGTATTTACACCATAAAATATGGACAAATTACATTAACAGTGAGTTTACTTTATCATTAGATACCGTTACGTGCAGCTCGATGTTGTTATTTCTTTATGCTAGTAAATAAATTAATTCCTTTGCAAAAATGGCTCGCAGGAAACCGCTCAGTGCTAAAACACGATCAGCAATATTAACGCTACATAAAGAAGGATATTTTGCAAGGAATATTTCCGGGCGACTTAATGTAAAAAAGTTCATAGTAAATTTAACTGTTTGCCGCTTAGAAACAAACTGGTACACTTACTGGCGTCCAGGACATTCTCAAGCAACATCCAGGAGTATAAATTTGTTTAGTAAGAGAAATAGACGATTAACGGCTTCCGAAATTTCGGCTGAAATGAAACACGCTAGAAACAGGAAGATATCCGTTAGTACCATTTCAAAGAAGGAAACCTCTACGGCCATATTGCTACACGCTGCATCATGGGATATAACAAAAGCGTCTCCATTGGGCTAACGCTCACAAAGACTGGACAATAGAAATAGATTGATGAATCCAAATGCGAAGTATTTGGTCAAAATTGCAGAACATTTGTCACGAGCGAAACTGCTTCCTGAGTGCATTACAGCAACAGTAAAGGCAGATGGCAGTTCCATTCTTGTATGGGGTTGTTTTTCATTAAATGGAGCAGGAGATTGCGAAAATTGATGGAATAATGAGGAACGAGAATTATCACGAGGAATTAGAAGAAAATGCTTCGGATTGCGTTTAATAAGCAACCATTTCCAGTCGATGCACGTTATTATGCAAGAACTACCTCGATGATACAGAGAATGAAGTAATATTAAAAATAATGACTTGGCCTCTCCAGAGTCAATATCTTAATCGGATAGAACTTCTGTGGGACCAACTGGATCGATGAATTAGAAGAGAATGTCCAACGCCCAAAACTAGACCATTGCAGAGGGAGTGGAACAATATTCGTCAAGATACACTTAGAAAATTGGTAGAAAGAGTGCCATGAATTGTGCAAGCAGTTATTAAATCAAGAGGTAGATTTTTCGATTAGAGAAAAATATAACTAACTTATTTCATGTTTTCTTATTACTTTTGTGTGCACATGTGCAATAAGTAGTAGATGAGTGTCCATACTATTATGAGCGGTAATGTATATACAGATCTCAAAATGAAAAGATCACTAGAAAAGTGCTAGCAATTACTTCGTACTACAGTAGACTTCGGTTATAACTATAACATCATCATCGGGGTCGACAGTTTTTTGACGATATAACCGAGTGACGCTATTCACGGGGTAGGTGAGTTTCGAAACACTGTACATCAGCAAATTTTTACATGACTAATCCGATACGTAACATGCTTTATTACTTATCTTACATTATTGTACACTAAGTATGGTAAATACATACCTAATATTAGCTAAATATTTATACATATATTAAAAAAGTCTGTAATTTTGATTGGTGATGCCAAATTATGACGTTATACCCGAGTTGCCGCTATAAGCGATAACGTTATAAAGGAGTTGTACTGTACATGTATATATACATTGACTCACAGTGAAAATGATGCAGTGGTGTATAATTTGGTAAGAAGTTGAAGATCTTAGGTAAAATAATTAGTTTGGAAAAGTAAATTAAATATATTATATCTACTAATAAACTAAACTAATTCGTAGTATCACTAATTCTAATCAGATAACATTACAGCAGTTACATATTTAACATCTCAATGAAAATGATGCACCCTACGGTAATAATGAATTAATTATTTTTGAAAGTTGAAAAAGGAATAGTTAATATTGAGTAGGGTTATTTTTAGATTTTATAATTAATTATAATCTATTTGGAAAAGATTCTACTAAGTTATGACTATACATAATTTGTCGAAGTGCTGTTCCATTCTTGTAACAAAGCGTTTTTTAGATCATTCCTATTAGATATTCGAGGATTACGCACTTTTGCTTCAAGAATAAGCCACAAAATTGCGATAACGTTTATGTCAGGTGACTGAGCCGGAGGTTTCACCGTATTGCGGCAGTTATATTACAACCATTCCTGGACCACACGCGAAAAATATTTCTGGTCGTTGGTAAACTCTAACATCATCTTCTGTATCAAGTTTCCTGGTACTAGACACTAAATTTTGTCTAAGGATGTTTAAGTACATAAACCTATCCATACTACCCTCAATAAACTGAAGGTTTCCAACACCAGCAACAGAAACAGCCCTAGACCATTACATGCCCACCTCCATGTTTAACTGCGGTTTTAATTCTTTATTCTTTGTCCTCCATGCATTATCCTTTCCACCTGAGCCGAACTCTCATAGTTCTTCAGAAGTCAAAATCTTTATTCTGATCCTGTAATGCAAACTGTAAGCGACTTTTTTTATCTTTCTGGCTTATAAACGTTTCGTTTCCTGGCTATTCGTTCGTGTACTGTATTTTCCAGAACACGTTT
The DNA here is from genome assembly GCA_023509865.1 of Trypoxylus dichotomus. Lineage (NCBI taxonomy): Eukaryota > Metazoa > Arthropoda > Insecta > Coleoptera > Scarabaeidae > Trypoxylus > Trypoxylus dichotomus. The sequence goes on from CM042081.1 coordinate 31,849,025, forward strand.
CATCTCCAGCGTTAACTTAGAAGCACTTAACAGTAGATTATACCTAGATTGTCTAATAATCGACCACTCGTCATGTTCGTTAAGTATTATTTTGGATTTCTTCTACATTTGTTTTTCACTCTGTTTTCGTGATTATATCGTGTAATAGTATGCTCTATCGTCGATGCAATATTTTTGCAATTTCCCATTGACTTTTATTTTTCTCATGACAAATTAAAAGCTGCTTGTGATAAATTGCACTTCACAATTGTAAAACATAGAGAGGTAAAGTACGCGGGCATCTAGTGACTTTCCCTATTCAGATAAAAATTGTGTAATGGGTTGCATCATTTTCACTGTGATATAGAATATGTAACCGCTGTACTGTTATTTAGGTAGAATCGAATTATATATATATATATATGTACACTACCGCTCAAAAGTGTTTAGGCACCCCTGTTTTCATGGATTATTCATACAGTATTATGTTTACAAAAAAAAAACATTATAATAAAATGAAATAATAAGATAAACACCAATTATATCGCATAAGATTTACTATCATTTACCTGCACTTGGTCGGATTACCATAAACTGTTTATTGCAGTGCAATTACAATAACAATCCCTCTGAATTTACTGGGTAAATTTAGTCATCTGTTAGATTGTAGGTAATAATGTCTAAATTACCTTCCTAGAAGATTATAGTGAAATTTGTAACCTATGGTCAGTTGCAGTGTGATATTTACTCTATTCACGTCGTGAGCGAAATATCGTGTGACAATTTTTTAAAATGCCTCCACGAAGAGAAATTAGTACGGAAACACGTGCGCTTATAATAGCTTACCATAAAAGTGGCATAAGTAATCGACAAATTGCCAAAAAAATGAAAATACACCTCGCTACGGTTGACTATAACGTAAAAAAATATCGGGAAACTGGTAGTTTTCTTAATAAAAGACGGAGTGGAAGGCCAAAAGCGACAACATCTGCAGATGATCGCAGAATAGTGGTTACCAGCAAGTTAAATAGACGCAAAACAGCCTCGGAAATCACCGTAGAATTAAATGTTGGTCGCCAAAAGCTAGTCAGTGTTTCTACAGTCAAACGTCGCCTATAGAAAGCCGGGCTCCATGAACGTATTGCGATGAAAAAGCCATTACTACGCAAACAAAACAAGCAAAAGCGACTTAAGTAGGCTCGTAAACACCAACATTGGACCATAGAAGAGTGGAACAACGTCCTATGGACGGATGAGTAAAAAATTTGAGCTGTTCGGAACCCGAAGACGCATATTCAAAGAAGATCTGTGGGTGAACGTGCCAGAGAAGAGTGTATTGCTGCTATCGTGAAGCATGGTAGAGGTTGCTGGCACTAGTGTAGGGTACATTGTGAAAATTGACGGTATATTAAAAAAGGAAGGCTACCGCGAAATTTTGGAGAACCGCGCAATATCTTCCGGAATTCGACTTTTGGGTCACAATTTTATCTTCCAGCAAGATAATGATCCAAAACATTCCTCTAAATTACTTAAAGACTATTTACGCCATTTAGAAGAGGAAGGAACTCTCGAAATTATGGAATGGTCTCCCCAGAGCTCCGACTTGAATCCAATCGAGTTACTATGGGAAGAACTAGATCGGGAAGTATGGAAATCGGCTCCGGCATCAGCTACTGACGTGTGGAACAAGTTGCAATCGAGTTGAACCTCAATAACACAAGAAACTCTGGTAAAACTTATTGCGAGAATGCCTCGATTGTGTGCTGCAATTATTAAATCAAGAGGAGGTCACAGATGAAAGCAAAATTTAAATTAAACGTTTTAATTTTCACATTTATTTAATATATTTTTATTCACGTACGTGTATCTGTACATAAAAAATAAATATTATTAACATTTTTGCTGTCAGTGAGAGTGCCTAAACACTTTTGAGCGGTAGTGTATATCACCTTTAATACGTAGGTGTTACAATGTCTGTAGATACATCGCAATATCTCAGCGGTCACAATATTATTAATAAGGGCAAGTTCTTATTGACTGAATTAATGTTAATATTAATATGAAGCTATCGTTGGTGTTAGTAATGATAAAATGACGGTATTCTTGCATTTATTCAACGTTTTGAATTCTCGAAAAAATATCAGTGAAGGTAGGATATGAACCCACGACCTCACCGTAATCAGCGGAACGTGCTGCCACTACACCACTAAACTGGATGTGAGTTCAAATCACTTTTCATACCTAAATGGTTACAATGTCTGTCGATATATCAACATTCCAAGTAAATGTTATAAGTGGTGGTGTAGTAACTATTTACTTTATCACTAAAATCAATACTACGAATTATTTTATTCATTTTGGCTCCCACCGTATACATATATTAATTTCTGCTCATAAAGGATTGGGTACTTGATAAAATGTTGATACATTTACAACACTATTATGCAAATAAATTTATTACAGTAATCTATAATACTGCACTATGAGTTATTTACGACTCAGCTAAAACGAATTTTGATTTATTGCTATATATTCATAAAATATCTCCATTTTCTTTAGATAAATTCTAGAATAATATGTAATTCCGTCAGGAAGAGGAATATTTCATGCCCAACGATTATAAATTGCAATTTATTGAAGCAACTTTGCGTACAATACGTTCTCTCTATTTACTTTGTCTTTTCGAATACCAACGTCACTATACGTCGATAGAAAGATCAAAAAGGCTATCTAAATGCATCTATGTCGGCCGTAAATCCTTCGGAGCGTTGTATATATTTAATTCGATCGGATCAACCAATGATTCACTTTGGAATTGTCGTCGCGTTTCTAAATATAGAGCGCAGATGCATTCGGCTTGCAATAGTAAATATACGCGGTAGGCAGGTCGGCTATTAGTGGTCATTTTGGCAACACTGTCAGACGTATAAATGCGGCATTGTGTCCGATCCATTAGCGGCTACCTCCGCGATAAAAAGAACGATGCGGTGCATGATTCAATTTGAATGTACAGCGGAGGGATTTCGATATCGAATGTTTGGAAACGCGATAAAATGAAAAGGATGTATTCTAATACATGGTCAAATCATTATAGAAGGTGGATGTTCTACTATTTTTACGATATGTTTACCTGAACATGTTATAACCTACTAAGGACGATGCCGTCTATATTATGGTCACAATTTAGAGGTAATAAAAAAATTGGAAACTTTCAAAAATGATGTTCCTGGATTTTGTTGATTCTGTTCTTTTTACCGGACGCCTATATATCCGAGAGCCACTTGAAATGTTTTCGGAATCGGCAAGAAATGCCGCACAAAGATTGAAGTGGATTCATTAGTCGGCAAAGGCAACTTTTTTATGGCAACTGTCAAAATTTCAGACGTCTACTGCCAATAGTTGTTGTTTAAGAGTGCAGTGATAAAACACTTCTGGATGGTTGGGAAGCGGTCGCGGAATATTTTGCTAGAGGTTCATGATGGATATACTCCATCATTTTCGACCATCAGCTTCTGGGTGAGTCAGTTCAAACGTGGCGTGACGAACCACGCAGTGGACCCCCAAGAACCGCTACCAATAATGAAATGGTCGACCAGATTCGTGATGTCGTGTTAGCCGATCGCCAATTGAGGCTGAAAGAAATAACAGAGACACCAAGCATCTCAGAAGAACGCGTTGGCCATATCCCACACGAAATTTTGGGTATGAAAAAGCTTTCAGTGCGATGGGTACCGCGTTTGTTCACATTGGAGCAAAAACGATATCTGGTGACCGTTTCGGAGGAGTGTCTGGCCAGTATTCAATGCAATCCAAGGAATTTCTTCATGCGTTTCGTAACCGTAGATGAGACTTGGATCCACCACTACATACCGGAGACCACGGAACAGTCAAAGCAATGGACTCTTCCGGGCAAATCAGCTCCGAAGAGAGCAAAGGCCGTTCCATCGACCGGAAAAGTCATGGCGACCATTTTTTGGAATTCCCAAGGTGTGATCCTCATCGACTATCTGCAGAAGGAAAAGACGATCACGTGGCAATACTACAGGAATTTATTGATCTGATTCGATGCAGTATTGGAGGAGAAACGACCTCGTTTGCAGCGGAGAAGAGTGCTTTTCCACCACAACAATGCACCGGTTCATTCATTCCGCATCGTCATGCCCAGCCTCTCATCCCCCATATTCACCGTATCTAGCCCCCAGCGACATTTTCCTATTCCTAAACCGGAAAAAAATCACTGGGAGGAAAGAGATTTGCTTCAAATGTCATCGCCGCTACAAATGGCTATTTTGCAGACCCTGAAACATTCTACTTTTCCGACGGCCTGAAGAGACTGAATCACCGTTTGAAAAAGTGTATTGATCTTCGAGGAGATTATATCGAAAAATAAAAATAAAGAACCACCCTAATATCGTGTGTTTCTTGTCGATTCCGAAAACATTTCAGGTCGCCCTCGTATATATATATATATATATATACATATATATATATATACGACAATTTGAGTTCCTTTGGTATTATCTAACGATAAATTTTAATTCAATTATTTTGTAAAATTTCACGGTTCCGGCAAGATTTGAACCTACAGCTCCTGTTCGATAGACAAACGCGTTTTTTCATTTGCACCACAGAGACCGTATGAACAAATTGCTTCTTTTAATACCTGAATGTATTGATTGCTGCAGATATATCCTAATATCTAGCCGAACTCTAAGAGGAGCTGTAGGTTCAAATCCTACCCGAACCGTGAAATTTTTAATTTTACAAATTAATTAAGTTCAAATCCAACGTTGACAAAGAAAAGAAATTAAATTATTGTTAAAAAACCGGAAGTTACATCGAAAATAATTTAACAATAGCAATCTCTTATCCCTATATATACTCAGTGAAATTTCTATAGTCCCATATGGACTTTTGAACAGAATATTTGGTCTTCTTAATAGCTTTGGTGAACTATTCATCGAAGTTAATGCTGAAATACAAACACACACAAATATAATAAGAGAAGATGATATTAAAAAATACAGAGAATATACAATAATGGTAACTCACAACAGCAAAATTTCTATAGGACCAAAGCGTTAGATAGACGTCCTACGAAATCAGACATTACCTTTTCATGTAAAAAAAGATATATTATAGAAGTAATTAAGAATAAATTGTTATAAAGAGGTGGGGTATTCAAATCGGGCCAGAGCTGAGAAAATGGAATTTTCCCATCATCTCATGAAGAATTTTATAAAGTTGGGCAATTCCTACGGCAAAATTCGCGCTAAGGGGAGTAATCAAAAACTAATTCGAAGGCAGCGTTCATCGATATTTTGGTCAGTCCCTTCTGGTAATTTAACCGCGCAACAGATAAAATGTAATTTAAATTTGTTAGTAACAAACAGACGTATACAACAAATTTTATCCGGCAGTAAACGTTTTCGGTGGTTAAAAAAGGTTTCAAAGGCTCTGTTAAAGGAGGCACTTAAACAGGCAAGACAGAAATCAAGATCGTATGAGATGCAATCATGAGTGGAACAACGTCCTACTTTTTGATGAGAAGTAATTTAACTTGGACTGCCCTGATGGTTTCAAATATTATTGGCACGATTTGCACAAGATCACTGAAGTTGCGATGGCCCGAAGTTTTGATGGAAATGGTTCTGATAGACTTTGGTGAACAATTGCCAAATGTTTCAGCAAAACAATGCAGCTATACATAATTCTAGTAGTTTCATTAAGAGTAATTAGATTATTACAATAGCCTGCTCGTTCGCCCGATCCCAACCCCATCGAAAATATTTGGGGAGTATTGGCGAGGGAGGTGGATGCCAATAATTAACAATACGATAGCGTCAAGAAACTAAAATCTACGATGATTGGAATTATATTCTTATTTCAATATTATGTTTAGAAAAAATTATAATTTTCAGTTAGTTCAGCATTAACTGCAATGAATAATTTTCCGAAGGAAACCAAATATTCTGCTCAAAAGTTTATATGGAACTAATTTTGTTGAAAGTAGCACAGTAGAAATATGTTTCTTTTAATTTTCGAACACATGAAGTACGTTATCTTCACTGTATGGTAGTTGAAGATTTACTGGTTCACAAATTTAAGAGCTATAATGTTTTACCTACCTGCAACCGGGAAATGGGTGTAAGCAATAAAGTAATTGCCGAAAGTTGTAGTACAGATTACTGAGTAGAAATCCATACATTTTAAACAATTCATACATTTTTCAGGTATATTAAGTATTGCATTGCACTGTTACATTATCTACTTTCGCTCAAATAATATAGTAAGCGTGGAGTCTACAATGACACAGGATGTATGTTCTTGATACTAATATCAATAAGGTTGAAAATAAATTACATTAATAACAACAAACAATAAACATTGTTTTCTCAGGGGTTTTCACCTATCAATTAGGCACTTAAACACTTTATTGTATAATTTTCAAATACAATACTTCCTCTTCGTATGCCAAAAAAATTAAGTTAATTGTTTTTGCGAATATGGGATTCTGTAGCACAAGGAGATCTACCGGATTCTTGTTAAAAGAATCTATATTGCTGTAACAGCACGAAAAAATGTAATAGACCTTACGTTATGGTACTGTATGTGATTCCGATGATTGCTTTAATATCTCCTCTCCAACCCTTCCAAAAGAATATCACGTCTTTACAATACCTTCGGGGAATTGATTGTGATCAGTTTTAAATATTCGGGTTTTAGATGAGATTTAGAACTAATTCCTTCATATCTAAACCTTGTAACTTCGAAGAGAAATTATTCCATATTCAGCGGATATCTATCACAATCTCTGTTATATTAATTCTTTTTAAACAGGAATTTTGATGAATTTATGGCTTGCCATTAAATTTAAGGTCTCACTGTTAAATGTAAAAATGTATTTTTGTTTTAATAATTTGTATAGATGGGTTATTTCTTAAATTTCTAAAGAATGTAATATTTTCCGTTAACTGTTTGATAGATAAACAGCGTTTGGTTGCTTAAAACTTCCTTCTTTACCAATTCCTGTAATAATTAGGTCACTAAGAACTAACAATTTAATCAATAACACCATGTGAATGGTTAAATTTACTCACTCCCTTAATTTTCTTTCACCACAAGTATACTGTTACATTTTTCTGTTTCTAATAAAAGATGAAATTAATGGTATAATTTTCGAAAACCATATTAACTTTCATTGTTATTTTTACGAACTACTGGGAATTGTGTACCTTTAAAATCTATTGTTTCTATAGAAATTAATGAGTTGCTTTGATGCGTTATTTCCAGAATGGTGGTCGATTCTATTTAACTTTTCGCTTTTAAATAGAAAATATCAAACAGCAAAATTGAAAGAGTAAATTCATGTATGTAATTAGCAACCTTAATGAGTGAAAACGGAATAATATAAAGGGATAATTAAAAAAATAACTCACCGTAAACTCGTCCTCAATTTTCTTCTTTCCGCCGTAGACCTCTTCTTTGGGTATATTGTTGTATTTCTCAAAATGCCTTGGCGACCAAAAATATAGGGCTACGATACGTTTCTCTTTCCCGTTTTGTTTTTATTTTTTTTGTTTTTTTTTATTATATATATTTCTATAAGTATATATATATATATATATATTTGGAAAATACCGCTTATTAAAGCTTTGTTTTTTTTTTAATATTTCTCACAATTTTCGATTGTCTAGTCTAAGTATAAGCGTGTTTACTAAACTTAATGATCGATTGACTATCTATACTTTGAATAAATTCGATTTGCTCTCTAATTGTCATTTATTTTCGGTGTTATTATTTATTTTATTTTTATTATCGTTATTATAATTTTCCTTTATTTGCAGAAAAGAATGTTGATATATGAATTTAAATGTTTTTAAATGCGTGCGCGCAATTATTTTTAGAATTTTTAGATATATATCTGAAGTGGTTTGTTAGATGTAAATATATTATTAGAAAGATTTTCTTTTGTTTCTGGAAAATACGTGTGATATGGAAAAATATTTCTCGGTTTAAAAATTATGTTTATTATTTTTTTTTAATATCACCCAATTAATTTAAAACGAAAAATCAACATTCATTCAGGAATCCCCCCTTTTCCTTATATATCCTTCTCTTCTCTCTCCGGGCAATCGAAATTTAATAGTCGTTACTTTTTGCTTTTAAAAATTGAATTTTTTTTTAAATATTTTAATTATTTATTTTTTTTAAATACTGAATTGAATAAATTTACTCGGGTTATACGAGGGTTAACAAGGGAGGTGTTGGGTTTTTGTGAGAGAACAGTTCCGCACAGAATAAAGGCCCACAGTGGACTGAATCGCTTGATCCTTCGTCGGAGGCTGCGGGATGCTGCGCCGTAGTTGTACGACGGACCTGACGGCGTTAGAAGTGCTGCGCCGGTATCGGCGAATGAGCGGGACGTTTCGAGCGCCGGCACGACGACGAAGGGGACGCGATAGGCGGAGGAGAGAGGTGTATACACCTGTACGCCACGTGGCGTTGTTCGTATAACGGTGGAGCGGTAAGTTTTTACGTTAAAAGTGACTATATGGACGTATACAGATTGTTGACTTAAAGCGTAGCCAAGAGAAACTATACCTATCAGCCCTGGCAAAATATATCTAATTGGATATCTTCATATACAGAGGCTTATTAAAATTGATTGAAATAAATATTATTATGTCCACTTACCGTCCTTGTCAAATTTATTAGGGCCACTTGGTAAAATATATAATGAAAAACGTATTATAAAAGCATAAGTTTATTTAGAACTGTATATAGAGATCGTCACAACTATATAATATTTGTAATGCCTCCTTTGGCTTTTATAATTGTCCTTATTCTTCTTGGCATACTGTCTATGCAAGCGCTTCGGCATGTCTAATTGTAGCGTCATTTTTAGTATTTTAGAACACTCCACACGTTCTCAATTGCATTGAGGTCGGACGAATTTCCTGGCAATTAATACTGGCAGAGCGTGCATTTTCAAAAAACTTTGGATGGATTTGGCTATGTGGCATGGTGCCTTATCCTGCATGAATGTGTAAGGGCCTTCGTTTGGATCTAAATCATTGATATATTGCATCAAGATATCCTCCAATACACGCTTATATTGGTGTTGATTCATCGCCCCTTGACAAAAATACAGTAGTCCAGCACCTTCGACTGGTACGCAGGACCATACCATAACTGACAGAAAGTGCTTCACCGTTTTTAGTACACTAGGTTCAGTTGTACGTCGTCTAACAAATTGAGCTCTTTCGGTCATGGCTTCTGGTATTTTTATTTATTATTATGGTATTTTAATTGGTAGAAGTCGTGGTGGTGGTGTTATTTTAGCTTTTAAGTCCACTTTACCTTACAATCAGGTAGATTTTACACATGTTAAACACGCGACTTCATTTGCTGTTATTGTCGGAGCTGTAATTACTTTATGCTATCATAAGTTTGCTGTTTATGTGGTTTATGTGCCACTTGATATCTCGCTTCTCGATTTTAAAGAATTTTCTGAGTAGTTTAGACACTAGAAATATAAGTTCTACAAAAACTATCATTCTCGGCGACTTTAACATTACCCACTTCAACAGACCTGACATAAATGATGGTAAAAGTAGAATAATGAATGAATTCTTACATTTTATTGATTTGTCACAACTTAATTCAGTAAAAATGCTAGGGGTAGAATATTAGATTTAGTTGTTACCAATGTTCACACTGTTGTTATTGATAGAAAGATGTTTCCTATGGTGGCCGAGGACAACGATCATCCTCTAGCACTGTGCCTATCAATTCCGTCTTTTCGATTTAGCAATATGTGTGGCAATAAAGACAAAAGGGTGTATAATTTTAAGCGAGCAGACTTTATTAATTTGTATGATTCTTTATTAACTACAGATTGGAATTTTATTTAAATTATACTAGTATAGATGACGCTTGTTCTGCATTTTATGCTGAAATCTATAAAAACTTAGATATGTTTGTCCCCGTAAAAACCAGTGCGCATACTAATTATCCACTGTGGTTCACGCGTGATCACATTATTAACATTAAGGTCAAAAATCATTATCGATTGATGTATAAAAGAACAGGAACCTTAAGCGATTTAAATGCTTTCAAAGATATGAGAAGGATGCTGAAAATAGATTCTAGGCGGTTAAATAAAAATTTTATTTAGAACGCTGAATTCTCCGTTTCAACCGATCCTAGACATTTTTGGCAGTTTGTGCGATCTCGGAGGGATGGGGGAGATATTCCTAAAACCCTGAAGGACGATTACGGTAATACCTATAACGATCCACCTTCCATAGTGAGCGCCTTGCGGGAGTTTTTCCAATCCATTAGCTCCGACGCCTGTTGCTCAAATAGCTTCGTGCGCTACTATGGTTGACCTAGGTTCTGTAACTGAGATGGATGTGGTGTATGCTATGAAATCCTTAAAGGATAATTGCACGGCGGGTAGTGATGACATTCCGGCCTTTTTTTTGTTAGGGATTGTGCTAATATATTTGCTTCTCCTCTTTGCTACTTATTCAGTCTTGCTCTCAAAACATCCACCTTTCCATCTGTGTGGAAGATTGCCAAATTGGTGCCTGTTTTTGAAAATGGTGAGAAGTGTGTTATTTCCAACTATCGTTCCATAGCGTTATTAAATAATGTTGCTAAAGTTTTTGAGAAATGTTTGTACAAGTATATTTATGCTCAAGTTAGACCCTGGACTTCAAATGACCAACACGGTTTCGTTGCTCAACGATCTACGGTAAATAATCTTGTTACAATTACACAATACCTATCTGATGCTGGGAGACAGGTAGATGTTGTGTATACTGACCTAACAAAAGCTTTTGATAGAATCGACCACACCGTGCTTATTAATAAATTGGACAATGTTGGATTTTCGTCTTCTCTTTTGTCCTTATTCCAATAGCATCTTCTTGATAGAAAGCAATTTGTGACATACATGGGATTTGAGTCTGATTACTTCACGCCGAGCTCTGGAGTTCCTCAGGGGACTAACTTGGGTCCACTTCTGTTCCTCATATATATAAATGATTTGTGCTATCAACTGAACTGTCCAAAGTTGTTATACGCAGATGACTTGAAGTTGTATACAACAATTAATAATTCTCAGGATTGCAATTATTTGTAAAGCCAACTCGATATATTCCACACGTGGTGCGTCAACAACAAACTAACAGTTAATGTAAACAAATGCAAAATTGTCACCTACACTAGTAAGACGACTCCAATTATATATACCTATCACTTGACTGGATCTTCTTTACCTAGAGAGAGTTCTATGAGGGACTTGGGCGTCGTCTTTGAATCAAGACTGACCTTTATGGAGCATATATCCACTATTTGTATATCAGTGTTGAGTATGTTAGGATTCATTGTACGTGTTACACGACCATTTGCTTCTATAACAGCCATTCTTCCTCTTTATTTCGCTTTTGTTCGGTCTCGACTGGAGTATACGACCTTGGTCTGCTCACCTATGTACATCTATCAGATACATCTTCTAGAGCAGATTCAGAGAAGATGTTTGAAGTTCTTGTACTTTAAAAAATTTAATACTTACCCGATACAAGGATTTAGCCACATTGCTCTGCTAGAGATATTTAATATTGACTCACTAGAACTACGTTAAAAACAGGCTGAGTGTAAATTCCTATTTACTTTACTTCATAATGGTCTTGATGTCCCTGAGTTGTTGAGTAAAATCAACTTCATTGTACCACGTTCAGGATCTAGGCAAACAAATACATTTTACTGTTTCGCACCTAGAATAAACATCGCCATCAGGTCACCCAATACATAGATTGTGTAGCAACTTCAATTCTGTGGAGTTTGTCGAGTTGGATATACAGAGTGATTTTATATGTATGAGGACAGTTTAAATTTCGCGCGGTGGATTCTAGGGGATTTGACATGTTAAGAGTGGCTATTGTGAGTATCGGTCCTGTCAACTGCCTGTGCGACACGTTATTTATTATTCGTTATTTATATTCATTTTATTCGTTATTATTTGCTTCATTTTTACTTGTAATCTGTTCTTCTTAGAGCTGCTGTTTATATTTCATTCCATTTTTTATCACTTTTACATTAATTTTCTGCCCAGAAAATCAATATGAAATTGATGTTTTTAAGATCTGTTGTCAATATTTTATCACCCATCCAAAATCTATTTGCTACGCTACTGGTTACGAATTCAAAACCAAATCGCCAACGTGACAAAAATTTAGCAAGGCGCGAAATTTAAACTGTCCTCAAACATTTAAAATCACTCAGTACATACCTGCAGTTTACCGTCCCTTTTGACGGTATATAGACCGCGGGTGCGTTACACTTAGTTGAATACTTTTCCAGCTCTCCCTTTTTTCCTAACCACTGGTAAACTACTTTTTTTTAATTTAAATTAAAGCAACTAGTAACTAAGTTTTGTAATTTGATATACTTTAATTTTATGTTCAAATGACGATCGCAAGGACTGTGTGGATGTACAATTCACAGGTATAGCAGTAAACTCCACTCACACAAATTAATTAATTATGCGGAACGCAGCGTTTCGAGAGCACGTGGGCTCCCATTATCAACCGTGTTACCGACTGAAAGTAAAAACTGTATCACACATGCAAATTATTTTCTACGCAGGCTCCAAAATTTCTAAAACATATGACTATGTGACAGAATATAATTTAGTTGTAAGGTTAATCTTATTTATTGTGAAATGTTAAATAAATAAAAGACAGTATTTACAAAAATGCGTTTATTACAAAAAAAAATTACGTTAAGCAAGATGCTCGAAATATGTATTACCCTCTTGTATCGATGCATTTACGAACTCTTTGTTTCATGTTTTCAAATTCGGTTGACAAATGTTCGAGAGTTATATTACTACAAAATCCTGTAATACTATTGCACTAACGTTTTGTGGTGTTTCAAAAATTATGGTCTTCAAATGCGGAAATATCTAGAATTGTGAGACCTAGCGACCTTGGAAAATCCAGTATTCGATTATCAAAGAACTCTTCCAAATAAGCAAGCATTTGTTCAGCCATATGTGCTGGAACATTGTTTCGTCGAAAATATCCTTCTCCAACTTCATCACCATTTAACTAATTAATAAAGGGTCCCAATATCTCATTTCGGTATTTTTCAGCATTTATTACTTCGGTAAAAAACATGGACCCAATAATTCGTTGCCTTGACATCAGCAACCAAACACCAATATTTTGCGAATATAATAGTTTTTCCACAACTTTAAGAGGATTTTTTGACGACCATATTCTCATATTTTGTTTAAATACACCGAAAGATGAAATTAGGCCCCGTCAGTAAAAAAACATTCATTAACGTCATTATTATTCAAGAACCATTTGCAGTAGTCGGGTCTTTTATTATAATTAACAGGAGTGGGTTCATGAGCAGCGTGAATTTTATATGGATATAATTTTAAGTCTTTTTTAAAAATGGTGTGGTATGTTCCAATTGATAACTGAACTTCCCGTGACAGTTTATGATTTCTTTGGTGAGCTTCCAATTTGATGTCGAACACCTTCAATACAGTCTGCAGTTCTTTTTTTATGTGCTTCGGTCTCGGATTTACGAAGTACTGTCCTTGTTTCACGAAATCTGTTAATACAACCATGAATTTGCATAACCAGCTATTCATATGTAACTACAAAATCAGAAAATTATTGACGAAAATCCTGTATACTAGTTCTAAGTAGCTTTCAACAAGAAAAACTTTGTGTTGATGATGATAATAAGGTTTTCAAAAATTGTCAGTCGTCAAAGTTTGACTTTCGAAAGACATTACTGTTTCACAGTGTTCCCAAATTTAAATGAAAGTCATAGGCTACTCTATATGAAAATTTAAATAAAGACAGATTATGTACGTGCATTATTTTCATTCCGTTCATCTTTGTTCTTCTCCTTATTCTTCAGTTTAGAACTTTCGATTTAATAATAATATTACGTACAACAAAACCTGACTACAATAAATTATGTACCCATATCTTACAGACAGACTGATTACTTCTGGAAGGTTTTAATAATAACAATGATGATATTTCATTCTACCGTACCAAAAATTTTCAGCCAACACAAAACCTCGATATTCTTCTTAGTTTAACGAAAATGTGGTACATCATTTCAAATTAAGAGCATATTATGGAACTCGATAGAAAGCTGCGAAAAAGCTTATTTCTTGATAATGAATTTAAATGAGGAAGAGTCATTGGTAAAGTACTTACACAATGTACAAGAATTGAGCGGAATTATCTATAATGGACAATCTGAAAGGGTTTTTTAACTTTGCGGAGAGTAGAGATGAAAACGTTTGCACCTTGGAACACTACTCTGCAACGGTGTACGTCTAGAACTGCCAGAGAATATTGCTGAGCCTTTGCCAATTTGTTTTCTTTGATATATCAACTTAGGTCTCCATTTTCACCCAATGTACTTTTGAGGTTAGGAGCAGGTTTACTTTTTTTACCTGTTTGTTGTAAGTTACGGAGGTGAAGTTAAGCAAAAGAATTTCCCCCTCTGGATGCTTCCATACAGCACTCGGCAGCACACTTGGCAACCAAATTTAATAAATTTACTATCTCCTTGATGCGTGCTTGTAAACCGTGATACTCCCGATTATGTTGCTAATATTGGCAGAACTTTGCTCACGAAAATTTTTGATACCAAACTCTTCTCGGTTAAAAATCTAATGAGCTTTGGTCGAGTTATTCAGGACTATGGCCTTCAATATCTAAGAACTTTACAACGCTTCCCAGTGATTCAGATAGCAGGATATAGTTTATTATCATAGTGAGTTAGTCTACATATAATATGGGGGGACTAGAATCTAAGGACAGTGAATAGTACATGCATTTCTCAATTTCGCGAATAGTACAATTCAGAATGCTTGATGCAATTAGAAAAATGTCACATTTCGCTATTAATTCCAATGAGCTTCCATAATTTCCAGTATAAGGTGAACCACTAGTTTCATCATTACCGTGAAATGCAATAGTTCGGTTTAAAGTGTTCTCTCATAGTTCTGTTTGGTCGCAATTGGCACGCACGTCCTTGTTCTTGTGAACTGATAGCGAAATAATCACTTACTTCGGGGAAGTGCTTTCGTCATGCCATTTCAACAGTATATTCACGCCCTTCCGGTCATGCAACCAGTATATTGTAAACTATGGCGGGTCATTTGAATCAGTAACTTTGCAAACAAAACATAAAAATTATTCTTTACTTTCTGAATAATGTGAAAAACGACTTTTGACAGAGTTGTGGTTTGTCTTCTTTATCTCATTCTTCGAAGACAAAAGGAAATTACTGCTCGTACGTTGCACTTCTCTACTGCCTGTCGCAATCCAATAATCTCGATTAAAGTTGTTCAGGCATTCACCAATGTCGTTGTAATACATTTTACTTTTGTTTTGTATTTATCTTGTGAAAAATGTAATGCTTGAAGACGACATCGCTGAATCGAGAGAGTTTACTGTGCTTTTAATTTATCTTTGGTTTGGAGACGATATTATTGAAATGGGAGGACTTGTTGTTAGTACTAATTCAGTTTCACTTATTTTGTTATTGGTAATAATTAAATATTTGTAGCTCTACTATCATCTGTACAATGAGATGCAGCTTCTGTATTTTATGATTCAATTTGCTTATTTCCAGTACTATCACTCTGAACATTAAAAAACAATAAAAATCTGACAGCGTGCGTGTTTTTGATACGACAGCTTATTTTTTTTCCTTTTGATCTTTTGTTTTACGCGTTGTACCTCCAGAAGCGTAGTGTCGACCCGTATCTCTAGGTTTGCTACTTATGTTGGCTAAAACGGCATGCATTTGTCATGTAAATGAATGTAGAATCCTCTCCCGTAGAGTGATGCGTAGTTCTCGTACAAGTCTGGCTGGACCGGTAAAATGGAGTTTAAAATCCCTAACTCTGTGTACTACTATTACCGGATTGGTTATCTTGAAGTAGAACACTAATGTCCAGTATCCGCTTCCTATTGAAGCTAAAATCATCGCTTGAGTACCGGTGAAGTAACTTTGTAATTCATTATTCAGAAACATTCAGAAACATTCTGAAACATATATCTAGAAACTTTTATACTACTATGAAATGTTAGTGAACCTTCCAGTAACATCAAGGATCCGCCATAAACTCTTAATAAATTCTTGAATCTTCCGCTAATTTCCATGATTTTCTAGAAAACTTTTCTCGAACTTTCCACAAGGTTTACATTACTCCTAGGCTAACCTAATTACACATGCACTGTATGAGTGAGAGTCATTAGAAAGTCACAAACTGCTGTGGGAAATAAGTGATTTTATTAGGAACGTATATAAATTGGTATATTGGAAAGAGATAGATAGCTTTTAAATTTAAATCGACAGATCGGTAGAGATCTTCCAAAATAACTTGATTTACCGAATAATCCATAAATTTTACAATAGTATTGTTACCGCAGTGAAAATAGGAAACGAATATTCCTCGCATTCTGTTTTTGGCCCGGGTTATTCAAAACACTACCGATATACCTTTTGTAACATAAATTTAGTTCTACCATTGCGAACAACAAAAAATGTCTGCGATTAGTTTTCTGGTCAATAGACTTGTTAGATTTCCGCTAAGCAAGAGCAGGTACGAAAAATAATTAAAATATATCAAAGATGTAGCGAGGTACAATGACAATATTTCTTCTACGGATGTTGACCATACCTTAAGGAAGGTCCAATACAAATAATACATCAGAAATTCCACGATCTTGACATCAATAAACACCAGTAATAAGAAATTTATAACAATTCCTTTCCACCCAACAGTAAAAAGGTTAAGTAAAATTTTCCGCAAACAAAATATGATCATGTCTTTTGCAGCAAAAAACAACTTCAAGAATCTCTTAGGCAATTCCAAAGATAAACTGGAGATGATGAAAAGGTCTGGAATTTACCAAATCGCATGCAATAATCGTGATAGAGTTTATATTGGACAAATAAAAAGGAGTACCGAAACGAGGTTCAAAGAACATATTAGACAATATCGTTTCGATAAACCAGAGCTATCAAGCGCAGTAGAGCATATAGTGAAATCCGGACACAAGATTGATTTTAAAAAAATCTTAAACTTCTTAAAAACGTAAACTCGTGTATAGAATTAGACGCGTACGAAACGATATCTATGAAAAAGAATAGAAAGTTATTGAACAGAGAACTACCCCCAATTGCACACTCGAGTCTGATTGATTTATAAGGTCCTGTTAAAGATACGGTTCGTTTTCGTTCCATCCTTTCCTGAAAATATACACATACCAGAGGCCATCCAATAGATTTTAAATAGTCATATCTTAAGAAATTTTAAAGCCTGCGTAAAAAATAATTTGTATGTGTGATACAGTTTTTACATTCAGTCGGTAACACGCTTGGCAAGGGGTATCCACGTGCTCTCGAAATGCTGCGTTCCGAATAATTAATTATTTTGTATGGAAGTTATCGGAGCATTAAGAATAGTGTAGAGGTGTTCCATTTAAAATAAACAAGATAATAAAGAATATATATTTTCAAACGTTATTATATATGGTTTTAATATTGCGTAATCAATCTCTATCTTTTTCAATGTATCTGTATTCAATTGGCATTGCTCGACATGAACAATCTGTATGCACGATATAGAGATGGTCGAAGAGCGCAGGCAGATGATTTTCCATAATCGAGGTACGTTGCGGACGCTAGCGGCGGGACGCTTACCTTTGCTAGACTAGGAATGAAGTTCCCGTCGAAAGGAAACAGTGGCGTACATGTGGGATGGATTAAAATAAGTAAAAGTATGTTTTTGCGTACTAAATTTACATTTAAAGGGGAATTGTGTTTAGTTTAAGATCAAAGTATGTTAAAATGCCGAAATTACCTTTATTTAAATTACTTGGGTTAAAAATTCTAAAACCAAAAGGGAAAATAATATAAAGTTGAAGATTTAGTGCATCCACAGTCAATAAAAATATAGCAACAAATACATACCAGCATGAAATATGGCATGTGAAAATCTAACAGATCAAGAATTCTATAGAAGAATGGAAATTAATATAGCCATCTAACGAAGGAATGTGGTAAAAATATTGTAAGATACCTTGCAGGCTGGCTAGAAATCAACAGAAATTGGTTTCTAAGTGAGATATAAGCAAAAAACTCATTTCAAACTTTGTAAAAATTAAAGATAAGAAACATAAATATTCAAAATCTATCTCCAAATATCACAATCTTGTTTATAAATTATACAAACAAATTTTCAATATTCATACTGCTGAAACGAATTCCAATAAATTACTAAGGAGGTCAAAAAGAACATAAAAATAAATTAAATAAACTACAATATGTCCAAAATAAAGCTGACCAAAGTCCAAAATTAATTGACATAGATTTGCCACAAAATGCAAGTTGATTTTGATTTTAGGACTTAGCTTCAGTTTTGAAGCTAAAAGTTCCAATAATAGAAATAATCTCTAGGAAGGAAACTAACACCAGAGACCTAGCGAAAAATGCACAAAATGATGAGAAGATGTACATTAGTTAAAATATAATAAATTTCAAACGAAATAACCGAAATAGACAATAAGAAAATACCACATTATATTAAGCAATAGCAAAAACCAAATCTCTTTAAAAAACACCCAAATTTATGTAGTTCAAGGGCAAACAGTAGTTATGTTTAAGGATGAATACATAGAAAAGATTAACAATATTCGATCAAACAAAACAACATACTAACAAGTTAATCATGATCCTAGAGAAGCACGTTACTCATTCGATAAAAATTGGGGAACACTCAAAATAATTTCTCAAGAACGGGTCCCGCGACTTAAAATTAATAACGCACAATCACCTAAAATTTATAGTCTATCAAAACCCTACAAATATAACATCCTATTGCGACCTATTAGCAGAGATATTCAATCGCCAATATACGGTTTTACTTAATTCTTGATTAATTCTATTAGTAAAATTTTTGGAATAGCTAAATATAATACCAAAAATTCACGGAATTTTGCCGAATTTATAACCAGACATGGCCAGCCTTGACGTGGTATTGGTATTAAAAATTGAGTTTATAAAAGAATCCGAAAATTCTTAAGAAAATTGCTACCTGCCATAAAGAATTGCAGAGACTGAGAAGCAAAACATCACAAAATTCCTAGATATATTAATGAAGCACCAATATAGCAAAATGCGGGGACTCTTTTTTTTCAACCTCCGATACCTCACAAAAACAAAACAAGTGTAAATAACAAAATGAATTTATTACCAAAATTTATGTATAAACATGGTCAGATCAGATTATATGAGATTAGATTGATTAAAGGTGATGTTGTACTGCGACCTATTGATTTATTGTACGCCCTTATGTGAGCTGGAAGCTGTTAGTATCAGCCCGCACTTATAGCTCCCTATCCAGTCCAAGAGCTTTAATAAATTGTAATAGCTGTGATGATTTCAGAGAAAGTATTTCTACCTCGTCTATGACGTCTTTGCCAAGATGATTGACACGGGTCTCTATAATGGCAGTGCAGTTAGATGTTACGTGTTTCGGAGTTTCAGCCTGTCATGTGTTCCCCAATGCGATAATTCCCTGTAAGAAAACCTGTGAGGACACGTAGTTTGTTTCTACCAAGTTCTAGCATAGTCTTTGCTCTTTGCTTATTGAAGTTTCCAAGGAATACCTTGGAATGTCTCAGATGAGGAAGATTCTCCCAAAGAAATGCTCTGAGCTTCTCCTCTCTGTATTTAAGTTCCTTTTTATAGGTGTTCATCCCTATACCACAGAACAGCTCGGGTCTTACAAACGAAGTTGGGGCGGCCTTTTTTGCTAACAGGTCCGCTTTCTCGTTGCCGCTGATTCCAGTGTATCCTGGTACAAACATGGTTACGTTTCTACATAATCTCCGTGAAGATTGATGTATTTGTCATATTTATGAACGAGCCTTCCAATGCTCTCTGCATAGAATGTTGCCGCCAACGAGTTGAGAAGGTCCGTGATGTTGTTCTGAAGTTCCTCTGCACTCTGAATGCTCTTCTAGCCACTTTTTCAGTTCACAAAGGAGATGGTAAACTGCCGTTTTTCTCGAACCATTTTATCAACTCCTTAAACAGTGTCTTCTGATACGGCTTGCGCCTTTGTCCCTCTTCATTGTGAACATCGGCTCTGCCTTTAAATTTCCTATACCATTCACCACAACACCATCCGCCTTAATGTTTTCGCCGTATACTCGGCTCATTCTTCGATGAGTTTCAGCTGCACTATTCCCTTCTGCTTGAAGGAATCGAATTACACTACGCAATTTGCACTTTGCGGGAGAATCAATTGTAGCAGCCATATTTACGTACCTCCAACTCAACTGAAAATAACGTAATGATATTGTAAGTGGCAGACGTTATAGAGGGGGAGATGTACCTTCTGGGCATCCCCATCTTCCACCGCTCGTGTGATTATTTACAGGCACGAACGTTGAAAAAGTTGAAAAAGAAGCAGTCCCCCTACATATAAATTGGCACAAAAAACCAACAAGCACAGATCAATGTAAACCTTCTATTAACCGCTCCATTACACTACAAGGAAAGCACAGTTATTGGGCTTGTAGACAAATGTTTATATTTTTCTAACCATCAATGTTCACAAACTAAACTAAACTATATAAAAGGAGTATTATCCAAAAATAATTATCAACAGAAATTTATAAATAGAGTAATGAAAGAGAAAATTCTTTATCATGAATATTTCAGAACAAATTGAAAATTTATTACATATACAGTCAATAAAAAAAATAACAAGTACAACGAGATGTATTAATGTATCTTTCCAAATTTTTTACATCTTAGCAGGGAATTTATCTCCGACAAGACAAAGGAATTACTCTAACTTTTAAGGGTACATCGTTAGAACGTAGGTTACAAAAGCAATTTTTGATGGCTAATTCAACTAAATGTAGCAGAACTAATTTAGGAGTTACTTACTTGTTTGCAAACAATGAAACTTATTGGTTACTGTAGACATATCATTAATTAAATGTGTCAAATTAATAGATTTAAAATATAATAAATTTGTAAAATTCTCTCATCCGACGCCACGCCACTGTCTCCAGGAATCTCCTTCCATCCCAACTAGGCTCACTATTAGTGTTTTCATGCACTACATTTGCATCCATTGTACCGCTTACACAATACGTTCATATATGCACGTTGTACGTACATGGAAATATACGTTGCACATATTTCCAAGTGCTTTTATACCCTGCATAATAGAGTTCGCAGAAATTGATTTTAACATTATTAAATTCCTGCATGCGGCCCGCTTTTATAATAAAGTTTATTAACGTCGGAAAATCAAAGTTTCTCCTTGTTCCTCCATCAAGTTCTATACGACTCGCCCTGAAGTAAATGCCGGATGTCAATGGTACACGTGGATGCAGATTATGTTAGGCAGGCGAAAAGGGGATGTGAGAAAAATTTCGATCTATAAATTTGATGGGGAGAAATATGGAATTACGAGGAGGTTGGGATAATCGAAAGCAGATGATTTCGGCATCCTTACGGCGATATCTTCGATATCGATGGCGTTGTTAACTTGTTGCTTTTAGGAAAGCAGTATCGAATTTTTACTCGAATCCTAGCTGCTTGTTTTATTTCAGTGCCTCAAATTATTTTTATATTCATTATAAAGATATTTTCTTTCAAAAACTAATTTAGAACGAAAACTAATTTAAAACGAAAATGGAAAACTACTTCGAGATTTTGCTGCCTTTAATAAATTAAAAATAAGAAACGGTTTCTTCAGAAAGAAGGATATACAGAAGTACACTTGCTCGGCGAGAGGAGAGAAATCGATAATACACTACATAATTACAAATAAGAAATTAGCTGAACAAGTAAAAGACAGAAGGGTATACAAAGGACCAGACATAGGATCACATCATTTCATAGTAGTAGCATCGATGGAAAGAGATAAAATGTGGAAAAAACAAAAAACGCAACGACTTCAAATGAAGAAGTTTTTAAATTATATCTACTTGAACAGGAAAGTATAAGATGACTCTGCCAGAAATAAATTTAGCAAAAAATTAGAATGTATAGAAACAAAAGAAAATGTAAACGAAGAATTACAAAATATAAAGCAGGCAATAAAGAAAACGGCATCTGAAGTCTTGGGTAAAACCCAGAAACTCAGAAAGAAGAAACGTTTAAAAATATTGTCTGATGAGATGGAAGAATCAGTGAAAGAAAAACAAAAACATATATGCAATATACTAACAACCCTACCGAAGCTAATCATGAAATTTACAATCATAGTAGAAAAGTCGCGAAAGAAATATCCAGAGAGGTTAACTAAAAGTCCTGTGATAGATTTGTAAGCAATATCGAAAGAGACATAAATGAAAGATAATCTTGGCTCATGAAGTAATGAAATCATTAAAGAATCAGGAAAATTACAAAATTCAAATAAACAACATAGACTATAGCAACTATACCCCAAGTAGACGTAACAGATAGAAAGCCTTTAGGGCTACTTAAAACAGAAAAGCGACCGGTGCGGATGGTATCAATACAGAGCTTTGTAAATGCGAGGAACTTATACTAGAGATAAGACTCCTACATCTATTTAATAAATATTGGAAAAATAGTGTTATCCCTGATGATTGGAAAAGAGCGAAAGTAGTCTCGTTGTTCAAAAGAGGCGACAAGAATAACCTTGAAATTTACCGAGGAATCAGCCTATTAGACACCGCTTATAAAATTTACGCCAGAATATTAAACAACAGGTGGAAAATCAT
Source organism: Trypoxylus dichotomus (assembly GCA_023509865.1). Classification (NCBI taxonomy): domain Eukaryota; kingdom Metazoa; phylum Arthropoda; class Insecta; order Coleoptera; family Scarabaeidae; genus Trypoxylus; species Trypoxylus dichotomus. The sequence continues at coordinate 31,871,845 of CM042081.1, forward strand.
AGCAGAACTAATAGAAGAGGAACAAATGGGCTTTATAAAAGGCAGATCAACCAGAGATTGAATATTCACTCAGCAGATTATAGAAAAGCGCAGCAAATACAAGAGAGAAACATACATAGGGTTTATAAACTTCCAGAAGGCTTTCGATAATGTAAACAGATGTAAATTATGGGATACTATGAAAGAACAGGGTTATCACAATCTACTTTAATGGAATTTAAACATCCTGAAATGGAGACAAAAATGTTCAATTGGTTCTTGAATAAAAGGAATAAAAACATTATGGTCAGTGGTGATATAATCAAGAGATGAAAGAAAATTCTGTTAATGGATTTGCTGCTGATGATGCTTGGTTGCAAACATTTAATAAAGGGTCTGGAACTTGATATTTAAAAGTTGCTCAGGAAAAATTATCATTGCCGCCAAAACTTATTGATCCACTTAAAGTGCAGTTAAAAAACAATAGAGCAATTGGGAATTACACCTAAGCAATTAAATAATGCTGATAAGACAGCTCTGTATTGGAAGGTTCTACGAGAGAGAACCTTCGTTTCATCTCAAGAGAAGACTGTTCCAGGTAGAAAACATGAGAAACAACTGATATTTTTGTCATGAACTGTCAAATGCCAGTGGGACTCCTACAGTCAAGCCATTGCTTATTGGTAAGACGAAAAATCCCGGAGCTTTCAAAAAATGTTTGTCTTCCTTTGGACTATGACTACTCCAAATCAGTATGGATGGCAGAGTTAATTTTTAAGGATAGGTTCCATAATTCTTTTGTTCTTTAGGTAAGTTTATAAAGTAAATTTGATTTATCAAACATGAATCTCCCATAATTATTGACAAGTCATTATTTGTTGTGTTAGAGGGTTACGCGTTTCCAAAAATCAAACAATACATGCACTAAACACAGCAATTCAATAGTCAGAAGAATATGGACCTAATATGAAACATATTCAAATAATAAGAAAATAAAACTGTATACAAAAAGTTGGAAAAACACAAAAATTACATATTTTTGGAATGTATTTTTATGTTTTTTGAAATGAATAAATGTGCAATTATAAATGAGTAAACAATTGCTGTTGCAACAATACATATTATTTTAAGCATTAAATAAGTCACTCGCTTTAATGTGAACAAATCGTTAGCGGAAGGAATTTGCGTTTCATTTTGTTCACATTATTGAGCGTCTACTGTAGTTTGTTCGGTGTTTTTCATTTTGAAGGAAATTTTTTTTAATAAATACTTTACCATAATATGTTTCTTTTCTTCGGCGGTGGGGAGCCCAATTTGTCAGGTATTCACAAAAATTATTCATTGCTTTACTTTATAGGACTAAGTGGATAATAAAAAGAAACAATTCTCAGCTTAAAATCTAATCAGTTTTTAAACGGTACAAGTTCATAGTACTCAAAAAAATATACAAATCAGAAAGAATCAGAGAAACTAAGATATTAAATCCTGGTATAAGTCCTTTTAGCAGTCACGTTGGAATTCCCTCCTGAATATATCTGTAACGTTAAAAAGAATGATATTAATTTTGGAAATTTACTAAATTCGTAAAATTAGGAGGTAACTAATTTTTGGTAAAAATTTTAACTCATAGCATATACTCTTTCTCATCGATCGTTCTAGCCCTTTTCGAAAAATCCATATTTGGAATTTATACAAAATACGCTATTATTTATAAATTTTGGATCACCTTGGTAAAGTTTTAACTAAAAGTAATTTAAAAGAAATCAACGCGTTTTTAATGAGGAAGAAAACATGTGTATGTACGTATATGTATGTGTTAGGATATGTATAAAGATTATAATACTGAAACGGAGTATGCACACAGCTAAATAGTTGTTTCATAAAAAAATCTCTTTCTATGTTTTATTACAGTCTGGCACAAGTTTTGTATTCGTTTCACTAATTTATTTTTAGAAATAATGGTAATGATTTAATTCATATTAATAATAATATGAATGAAGTAAGTGAACGATATAGGTTAGAAGTGGACTTCAACAAAACGAAATTTATGGTCATAGGTAAAGAGAAGAAAGAAAAATGTCAACTACTTATTAAAAACATATCTGTAGAGCGAGTATACAGATATATCTACCCGGAAAGTTTAGTAAACGAGCAGTGGGACAACTCATAAGAAATCAAATACAAGATAGAAGAAGCAAGAGGCATCTTCACCAAAATGTCTAAACTCTTCAAAAACCACAATCCCAAACTATATATCAAAGCAAGACTCCTGCTCTGTTATGCGTTCTAAATATTATACTATGGAATGGAATCCAGGATATTAACCGAAACAATACAAAGGAAACTCAATGCCTTTGAGATGTGGCTTTACAGAAGGATCTTTCAAATATCATGCGTTAATAACGTGAGCAGCGAAATAGTAGTGGAGAAAATTAAGAAAGAGAAAAAGGTAACATATACGATTAAGAAAAGGAAACTGGCATATCTCGGGCATATAATGAGGACCGACACCAAATACAAACTCTTAAAATCCGTCCTTCAAGGAAGAATGTTTGGAAAGAGAAGACCTGGAGGAAAAAGGTGATCATGGCTCAAGAATCTAAGGACACGGTATACAAAAACAACCACAGAACTATTTAGAGCAGCAGTCAGCAAGGTCGTTATAGCTAGGATGGTCGCGAATATTCGGAACGAATAGGTGCTAGAACAAGAAGAAAGATGGCCAGCAAAAATCTAATTATAGGATAATTAAAAAATGCCCTTAGTGTTCATAACTAATACATTAACCTACATAACCGAAATAAGAAAAAGGAACTAAAAAAAAACAAAAGAAAAGTTTAAAACTCTACACCACACAAATTAATAATTATTCAAAACGAAGCGTTTCAAGAACACGTGTACTCTCAATGTCAACCGAGTTATCGACTAGTCTATTACACTTCATATGTGTTTGCTTACAAGGGACGATCTCGAATCCGGAAATTAAAAAAGTTAGGAAACTTTAGGAATATGTAGATCACATATATGTAGTGTTGTGTATACACTCTGAGAGGGTGATATGAATTTTCGAAAATTAGAAATTGTAAAGTCCGCCTATATGCATAACTCGTTAACGGTAAGAAGTGGAGAAGAAGTTTAAAGAGAACAATTTTTTGATTAAATGAGATATATTAAGCAGGGAAGAACAAAGTATCAATAAGTATCAATAAATATTGATACTTATGCCTATATTTTTTGGCTGATGTGGAGAGTTTAAATGTCAAGCATAATAATGTTCTTAGCCAATGTAGATTCAACCTGTTTTATAGTAATGTAGTAAGGCAGCAAACAGAAACATCGTTTCATCATTGGAAACTGGTACAACCCGAGAATTTTTGCAACCGCAAAGGGCACATTCCGTAGAATTTGTTCATAAGGTATGTATATACGCCCACACAGAAAGAAGCATTAGAAGTAACCGGTATACCAACAACAAAAATGCGAGAATATTAACGATACCGAAGAAAACTACATCAATGGTACTACCATTGGAGGTATATTTATGGTTTTCGCATATGGAAAAACTTTGTAAGAAAATGTTCAATCACCATTGAAGTATCGGTTCTTTAGACGTTTGAAAAAAGTATCAATATTTACTGAGTACAGTGTTCATCTGATGGAGGTTCAAGAAAGACATACAATCATTAATGAATTGAGATTTATGATCCATAAAGTTGATACTAACAAAATGCCGTGCGCTGAAGTCGGCCATAATAAGAACTGCAGTAGTGCAATCAAAAACAAATTTCATTAAAATTTTAAGGATTTTCAAAAGAGAGCCGCTCCAAAAGTAAAGAACGCTTTGTTTTCACACACGCCCCCCACTACCACCGTCGACCCACCACTGACTTTGGTGCTCATCCGCTTCAGTTTGGCGGCAGCTACGATCCAATGCGTGTGACAAAATTGACAGTCCCGCCAAGTGTGAGGTGCGCAGTTTTATTCGCTTTTGAAACACACAAAAAGTCCGACCCATCGAAATTTATATACAGATAACTGAGGTTTAGGGTAATATGAAGGACAAAGCGTCAGTTGGTGTATTATGTCTAATGGCAAACGAAAGAATGCTCATGAAGAAAATCGCTCGGATCGGCCTTTAGTGGTGACTAACGGACCCAAAGCTAGGCTTAAAACAAAAATTCAAAAAAATAGGCGTTTCACAATTAGTGAATTGCACTTATTCTTTCCAGAAATTTTAAGAACTGTATTGTACGGAATTGTTCCAGCATATCTGGGCTATAATAAAGTGTGTGCCAGGTGGGTTCCTCGAATTTTCTCAGACAAACACAAAGGCCTACCGAATGGGAGCTGGACTGATATTTCTCAGTCGCTATGACAAAGATGGTAATGAAGTTTTAAATCACATTGTCCTGGTGATGAGACTTGGATATCGCATTTGACACTAGAAACAAAGAGCCAATTAATGGGATGACATCATCCGCAATCCCCAACGAAACCGAAAAAAGCAAAACAAATTTTGAACACCAGAAAGATTATGGCTATGGAGTTTTTGAGATTATAATAAGGACATAATGCTCACTAACTATATGCCTAGAGGTGCGACCATAGATACAGCGCCCTACTGTCAGACATTTCAACGACTTCACCGCTCTATTCGGAGCAAGTGGCGCGGAATGCTAAGCAGTGGAATCATCCTTCTGTACGTTCGTATGCAGCGGAAGTGACACAGGACTTGCTTTAGCAGTTTCAACGGCAGAAATTGTAACATCCGCAAATTGAAAGATTTTTTGAGTGGACAACGCTACGAAAGTGACGGTGAAGCTAAAGAAACCGTTAATCAGTAGTTTATAACTTGTTGGTAACTGAGTATGCAGAAGGCCAAGAAAAGCTGATAAAACGGTACCATAAGTGCTTAAATATTAATGGTGACTACGTAGAAGGGTAGCTTGGTTATCTAATTTTATATAAAATACAGTTTCGTTTAATTATACCTAATAAAAATGTATATAGAAATACACGTTCTTTACTTTCCAAATGGCACTCGTATATTCATGTTGAAACATAGAAAAAGGTTCATATGAGATGTGCATCTACACTTGCACTAATCGTTGAACTATTATCACACCAATCTTAATCTATAAGCGATAGTTTTTACATATGTAATATTGTGATGTTCCTTTTTTAAAGTGTACTTACGATTACTAAACCAGACTCGTCGAAAAGATACTCCCTCAAACCCTTGCGATTATCTCCACTGGTAGATTCAATCGTCAGTTTATCTCCAGACAAAGTAGCAACGCTCTATAATGTAAGTATAAATAAATAAACTTCTATTTCGTTTTAATATTGGAAGCTCATACCGTTACTTTTACACCAGTTAAAATTTCATCTTCGAACGGTACGCCAAGAGTAAAGGATGCGGATGAACCAGCGTTCGACACCAAACTAATTTTATCACCATCCACAGAAACATCCAACGTAGGCCTTAGGGCATCTATGGTATTTGCTAGCTCATCGGTAACCTCTGAACCTATAAAGGAATCTTTAAAGATGGAGAAAATACGAAGCGATTATCGCTTAAAGTTCGTAGGAAGAAAATCTTTAATAACTTACCCAGACCCTTGAGATACTCAACTAAGTTTTCGTTGCTTTGTAGTTGATACTTTCCAGCAATTTCCACCATTGTCGCTTATTTAATAGAAAAGAACTATTTTGTAGCGATACAAATGCTCGAAAAATAATTACACGTATAAAATTCTCTCCTATTTATATGGTTCTCAGTCTTTATATAGATAAGGTTATACATACATACGTGCATATTATCATACTTGGAAATTATACAAAACAGGATTCGTAAATGCAGAGACAATTTACATTAGATATTATGGATTGATATTGATCCCCTGGTTAGTATATTTATTGCATAAAAGTAATACATTGACCGTGAAATCCTTAAATAAATCAAATAAAGGACTTAGTTATCGCTTTTGAGGCATTTAAATGTTGATCTTTGTGTTCGATAAGTGCTAATACTTTGAACGTTTGGACAACAAACGGGATTATATTTTTCGAGAAAGGTTTGAACTTTGATAACGTCGTGGGTAGGGTTGGAATATAACAGAATTACAATTTATTTGATCTCGAAACTAACTTTTAATAAATTTATATAAAACGTTGTAATTGTGGATTTATTTAATAATTTATCTTATAGGTGATTTCATTGTTGTTATATGCATCAGTTTACTGTCATTATTGTTGTTAAAGACGAAAAACTTTTATTAATTAGTTAATAATGTATATAGTCATCGCATTTAGAGGTATACAGCCAATAAAATACAAATTAGGGTATTATTCCGCCATAATAACATTTTGTATCATGTTCACCATGTTGCACTATACTTCTATCATCAGCATATGCATGTACTTTTCGAGGTTCCATTCTATGAGATCGTTTATGTATCTAATGCATAGGATGATCATGAAAGATCTAATTTTATTACACTCCAAAATATGCTACGAAAATTCCTTTGCAGACGCGAAAAAAAATATGATAAGGTTATTCAAAATAAAACATTCTTTATTATTCAAAGCAGAAATATTCGTATGTAAGCATGTTATTGAAGTCTTAGCAAGCGTTTGAAAGGTGGACAGTGTTGACGTGTTAATATTCTGTATCCATATAACACATATAACAATCTCCTAGGATTTTTTAATTCTGACGTTCGCATCGTAATTAATTCAATTTTTCTTGGATTTATATTTTTCCGTACTTTTTTTATTTTACTTCAAAGACATCCTGTATAGGATTGGGAGTAGGTGTCCTCCTTGCGGTAATCCGCATTCTCCCTACAACGGATCGCTTCCCTCTTTGTTTACCTTTGCGATTTGTTTCTTTTTAATCACGTTTTTATTAGGTTTAATTCGGTTACTTTCGTGTCTAACGCGTATAGTTTTTCAATTAGTTTTGTTTTTGGTATTATATTACGCTTACTTCATGAATATGATTGCCATTACATTCTGATTCTCCAGTTTTTCCTTTATTTGCTTAATCGGATTATATGCTGCAGATGTTGTTCCTGAATTTTTTGATAAAATCTCATTTAAAGAATTTGTTCTAGAATATTGTTTAACGGTGAGAGTAAAGAGATACTTGCGTAGTATACGTATATGTATATTCGCTTGTTACGCGATTTTTTTACAATGTCTATATTCAATATTGTACGCGTTTTCTTTCTCTTAATTAAGTTGTCTTCTAGTGCACTTTTTAGACATTGAAAGTGGACTTGGGTCAGTTTGTAGATAAGGATGACTACTGCCTTATTGTCAATATTTCGACCTTCTTGATGGTTTTATTCAATTGTGCCTTATATTACCTAAACTTACTACTTGTTTGTATACTAATGATATTTGCATTATTTCATCCATAATGCTAGGTATATTAGCGTCCAAAAGTGTATAAATAACGTATTGACTGAAATTTAACTTAATGCAGGATGTGGATTCTTAAATGTTTATTGTGCTGATAAGTTAATTTTTGAATTTAGTTAGTGACTAATAGGCTCATGGCTTGACGTACAGTTGAATAGTGTATCTATAAATGTAATTATATTATTATTCGTTGGAAATTAGTTTTGGTTTCTTGCAATATGTTTAAGTTTACACCTTAGCTAAGCTATGTTATTCCTATATAGAATTTTTGTCCTGTTATTGGGTGTTTAATATTCGTTGGGCATTATCAATATTATTATTATATATTCAGACAGTACGTCTTAATTTTCAATTACACTACCGTACCTCAAGCATTTTTCCTAGAATATTCAACAATTCGAAATAAGTTATATTTACTATAGTTATACATCCTCTTATAAAAAAGTTAAATAGTATTTTAAATAAAAATGATTTTTTTCTTAAATATAAATATCTATCTCTAAATATTAAATTCCTGAAAAAATATTGGTCAAGGTAGTATTTCTACACACGACCTCTGCCTTACCGGTGGAACGTGCTCCCAATTGCATCAGGAGACTGAATGTGAGTTCAAGTCGCTTTTAAAACGCTCTTAATGCCACAATGTTTGTAGATATGTCGAAATATATGAGCAAACACAATATTATTAAAGGCAAATTCCTTCTAATTAAATTAATATTAATATGAAACTCTCGTTGGTATTAGTAATGATGAAATTACAATTGCTTTGCATTTTACAAGTTCATCTCCGATCGCAAGCTGAACGAGAATGTCCAGAAGAAGATGAGTGAGATCTCGTCTAACGGTGTATTTCGGAACCAATAACATACGCATTAAGAAACCCGGGAATATTTATTCATGTGTATATATATACGAGGGCGACCTGAAATGTTTCCGGAATCGACAAGAAAAATACGGTATTGGTGAGGTTTTTTATTTTTATTTTTCGATGTAGTCTCCTCGAAGATCAATAGACTTTTTCAAACGGCGCTCCAGTCTTTTCAAGCCGTCGGAAAAGTAGGATGTTTCGAGGTTTGCAAAACACCCATCTGTAGCGACGATGGCCTCCTCATTTGAGACAAATCTGGTATTTTTTCAGGTTTGGGAATAGGAAACAGTCGCTGGGGGCTAGGTTCGGTGAATATGGAAGATGAGAGACTAATTCGTAGAGCATCTCATTCAATTTGGACACGATGATGCGGGATGAATGAGCCGGTGCATTGTCGTGGTGGAAAAGCATCTTTTTCCGCTGCGAATGAGGTCGTCTCTCCTTTAATACTGCATCGAATCCAGTCAATAAATTGGTGTAGCATTGCCTCGTGATCGCTCTTCCCTTTTGCAGATAATCGATGAGGATCACACCTTAGGAATCCCAAGAAATGGTCGCCATGACCTTTCCGGCCGATGGAACGTTCTTTGCTTTCTTCGTAGCCGATTCGTCCGGAAAGGACAACTGCTTCGACTGTTTCCTAGTCTTCGGTTTGTAGTGGTGGATCCAAGTCTCAACCACGGTTACGATGTGCATGAAAACATCCTTTGGATTACGTTGGATCCTGGCCAGACACTTCTCCGAAACAGTTACCAAATTTCATTTTCTGGTTCGATGTGATAAACGCTATACGCGCTGAAAACTTATTCATACCAAAAATTTCGTGTAAGATATGGCCAACGCGTTCTTCTGAGATGCCTGTTGTCTCTGCTATCTCTTTCAGGTTCAATCGGCGATCGGCTAACACGACATTATGAATCCTGTCGACCATTTCATCGTTGGTAGCGGTGTTTGGGCGTCCACTGCGTTGTTCGTCACTTACGCCTGTGCGGCCACGTTTGAACTCATTTACGCAGAAGCTGACGGTCGAAAATGATGGAGTACATCCACCATGAACCTTTAGCAAAATATTTCAAATGTCCGTGGCCGTTTTCTCAACCATCTAGAAGTGTTTTACTACTGCAGAAAATTCGATTTGATTCATTTTTGCGAAACCGCTTGACTTGCTACACAAAACACACTTTTAAACAACAACTATTTACAGTAGACGTCTGAAATTTTTTGACAGTTGCCATAAAAGAGGTTTTCCTTGACGACCAATGAATCCACTTTAATCTTTGTGCGCCATTTCTTGCCGATTCCGAAAACATTTTGGGTCGCCCTCCTATATATATATATGTAAATAATTGTATTATATATAGTACAATTAATGTAAAATTTATAATAAAGGCATTTGGCATGCACGCACACACACGGTAGTTAGCAAGAAACGCATTCAAAGTCAACATATTCATCTCTGGAAGTATTCGGTAGATGTTTTCGTTGCCATGGTGACACATTGAAGGCATTCTTTTTTATGATGAGCGACCCAATGGGGTTATAGTCTATTTCAGCTTGCCATTTCCGCAAGAGCCTTAAGGCGTAGGAAAGTATGTGTTAAGTGTTCTATGGCCTTGTTACTGCTTCACCCTTACTGTAAATGATGAAGCGCCGTTAATTATTTTCCTATCGGTGAATGATGACTCAGAAGCATACCTATTCCGCCAGAAAAGTACAGCCACTGTACCAATTGGACATACGTGCCAAATCTGGTTTCGATCACACCATACCTAATTTGCCAAATTCAAGTGGCTCTCTTACCACTGGACTACTGGACGACTGAGCTTGCCAACTAATATTAGGATCTGACGACAGCATCCGAGCGTGTTAGATTAGGTAGCCGATACAGGGTGCTTGTGAACTCCTTAATTTGATGAATATTTCATGTAATTATAGGAAAAAATTGTATACACCCATTGTTTGTAGTGTTACTCCATTATAATAACCGGAAACCGGGGAGAACAGCGTTAACCCAAACGAAAAAATATTGAATTTAACCACCTTCCGTCCTGTTGGGAAAACGTGGAGACGCTGATCTACGAAATCATCGAAATTACGTATGTGAGTAATGGAAATAAAGTAAGTTTTCCAAAGTTTAGCTAGCGTAGAGCCTACGTTAGGTTCATTTCTTGTCGAATTCGCACCAGTGCAAGCGATATAACCTTTTTTCTTATTAATATATTGTTCTTTATTCATGTCACCTCCTTATACAAGGAGCAATTTTACATATTTAAGGTAAAAGTTGAAATAAAAGATTCCACTACAATAATATATAACTTCCATTACGAGCGCTGAGAAACTACACGATAATATATACAGTAATTATTACGTAACAATCCTAGACTATTACTTATAACCAAATACTTTTGATAATGCGGCGTGTTTCTACAGCGTATTTCTTACACCGATAAATTTTATTGCATATCGGCGCGTTCATGTTATTATAGAGGCTTATATTCCACGCTATATCTTGAAACAAAGTATACGCACTTGCAATTCGTCAAATTATTAGTTCTCTATCAGTGTGACGTTTACCCTTTTAACTGTTTGTAGTCACGTTACAAGTGCTGTAGTAGTACAATTGCAAAACAAAATTTGACTCATCCTGATTTATCTCTAATCCGTGAACAAACAACTGGTAGATTACACTGTTTACATCGACCTGCATACACGTAATACCTGTTCAGCATGTGATTAGTGATTAAAACGGCGGAAGGTGAACGTTAGAACCGTGCGCGTACGTTTTTTAATCGGCTTTGTTGGTGTAGAATGAAAAAATATGCCGGAAAATACGAATTGCTAAGGCATGAGAATTTCGCGGAGTATTTCAAGCAAATGAGTAGGTATTTATAACGTTCTGTTGATTTATCGATACGTATTCATTTTATCTATATATGCGCTGTTAGTGAAAATAGCAGGAGACTTGTTGTGAATATATATTAGCGTGATAACAATGTCGTTTTCAAATGCATATTACATAATCATTTAAGTAAATAACGTTGTTACGTTACCTTGCCGTGTTTTGATCGTCGGCTTCGCGCATGGTTTGTGTTGAGTTTCTAATACCTTACCGAAAAAAAGATGATGATTGGGTATATTATATTGTAAGTAAAATCTCCAACAATATGTACTACATATGAATATTTACTTTTAAATACACTATGAGTAAAAAATAAAGAATAAATTAAATATACAGGTGAATACTATATATTTATGAATCTTTATATTTTTTCAATGTACTGTTTGAATGTACAGGATGATTCATTGAAACCTGCTACGTCATTGGTGGTACCCTTCTTAAACGCTAACACTTAAATTTTATTCGACATTTCGATGCCTCGGTAACATCGTAAATGGTCTTATGCTCTTATTTCCGAGAATAAGTGCTTAATTTTCCCGAAATTAGTGTGGATTTAGAACGTAGCTTCACCGAGAAAAGACTAGCAAAATTCAATATCTGGATCAGCTTCATTCAATTCTCACAATAACATTAATTTGTGAGGTTGCTGTTTTTGGTTTGTTAGTTGATAATATATGATCGACAGCAATAGCTTGACTTGATTTTTATCCAGTGGTCTAAGTTATCGGAGTCCTTTCTGGTTATGCATTGTTGAAAAAATAACGGGCTTTCTGTTGTACTCTTGTTTTGTCATCACATCCAATCGTTATTAAAACTTTAATTCGTTCTCTTTCGGTTAATTTAACCGCTTTTTACATGCAAGAATTGCTCTGAATACTTCACTGATAAATCTATCAAATAAACAGCACATACCTGAAATGAATACGTAGGCTTCCATGTGACCGTGTCATGATAAGGTATAGGAGGAGAAAAATAAAATAAAATAAGCGGGAAAACAAAGAAAAATAAAAAAAAGGTGAAAGTAAAGGAAAGAAAAAGACAGAAAAAAAGAAAAAAGAAAATAGAAACAAAGAAAAAGCAAAAAGAAGAAGAAAGAAGGCGGGGTCTCAATCATTTTCTTTTTTTTTTTCTTTCCCTCTTCCCTCTTCCCTCTTCCCTCTTCCCTCTTCCCTCTTCCCTCTTCCCTCTTCCCTCTTCCCTCTTCCCTCTTCCCTGTTCCCGCTTCCCTCTTCCTCTTCCCTCTTCCCTCTTCCCTCTTCCCTCTTCCCTCTTCCCTCTTCCCTCTTCCCTCTTCCTCTTCCCTCTTCCCTCTTCCCTCTTCCCTCTTCCCTCTTCCCTCTTCCCTCTTCCCTCTTCCTCTTCCCTCTTCCCTCTTCCCTCTTCCTCTTCCCTCTTCCTCTTCCCTCTTCCCTCTTCCCTCTTCCCTCTTCCCTCTTCCCTCTTCCCTCTTCCCTCTTCCCTCTTCCCTCTTCCCTCTTCCCTCTTCCCTCTTCCCTCTTCCCTCTTCCCTCTTCCCACTTCCCTCTTCCCTCTTCCCTCATCCCACTTCCCTCTTCCCTCTTCCTCTTCCCTCTTCCCTCTTCCCTCTTCCCTCTTCCTCTTCCCTCTTCCTCTTCCCTCTTCCCTCTTCCCTCTTCCCTCTTCCCTCTTCCTCTTCCCTCTTCCCTCTTCCCTCTTCCCTCTTCCCTCTTCCCTCTTCCCTCTTCCCTCTTCCCTCTTCCCTCTTCCCTCTTCCCTCTTCCCTCTTCCCTCTTCCCTCTTCCCTCTTCCCTCTTCCCTCTTCCCTCTTCCCTCTTCCCCTTTTCTCTTTGCTTTCCCCATTTACCCTGTCTTCTTCACCCTTTCCCTTTTCCCCTTATCCCTTTCTCCTTGTCTTGGCCCTTTTACTGTTTTCCTCTCGCCCTGCTAGACTCGCATCCAGTTGCTTCGAAGTGTTGTGTATTATAATTATTGGTATAAAATTCTACGTTGCGTATTTGTCTTTTTCGTTAACATCAACGTGAAGTTGCTCCTGTGTTTTGAGGTGGGCGAACGTAGAGGATACAGCTAGAAATTATACCAACTTATTAGCATAAAACTGCCAAAAAAGGGATAACGCTTCTCAACAGTCCCTTGACAAAGTATTTATGTCAAAATGTTATATAAATTATTTGATATTTTATTATCTAAAAAATGTAACAATGTTACAATCGGATTCGTATAGCGTTGCGTGCGTATTCAGATAATTCATTGAAGAACGTAGATGTGTAAAATTGTCAGTTAGTAGGCATCCTTTTTTACCCACCGGCAATTGTTTTCCAACTATTTAGGATTTTAAGAAGAAAATGGATATATGCACCCCAGAAGATCATATTGTAACAATAATCAACTATTTCCTGTATTTTAATATGCTTAGGGTATTTCATGATGCCAGAAGATCAATGCAGCCTAATACATGCGAAAATTGTGCACAGGATGTAGAAGTCATGGAAGATTAATTTTTAAAAATAAACAAAATTTGCAATGCAGCCTTTCGTTTCTTCGATAAATTCTTCTCTTTTACATTCTTCACCTCTCTTTACTTTCTGTATTTTAATTTCAATGTTTTGGTTATTATTTGGTCATTATTGTAGTTCAGATTTGTTTAGACGGGTTCGGAGAGAATAAAATGTTCATTTTTAATGCGGGAAGAATATACAAGCGCCTAATTTTACTAAAGTTTTGTAATTCTCACAAAACAGTAGAGATCTTTTTCTCAAACCTTTCTTTCAAACGTTATCTATGCTTTCAGGCCCTGTCGTAGACGATGACGTCTTAGCTTTGATCAACAGGATGGAGGACGAAAGGAATTCCATCGAAATCAAAACGGATGGTGGTGATAATGTTCTGATAATATCTCCCGCTTTCTCGCTTAAGGTGATCTTAGGACAACCTTGCACCCAGGAGTTTTTTCCAGGCGTTTTCGTTAGGGTTAGTTCAATTAAATACAAGTACAATGTATATAGATTCAATAATATGTAATATATGCAAATTCAACATGAGAAAGGGTACCGTAAAATTAACATGAAACTTCCGTTGATTAATGACACACTTTCCTTGACACGCATTTTAGTTTATCATTGTCTGTCGTGGAAAATTTTTATACCGCTTTAACAAATTTTGCTATCTTGTGTGTGTGCTTAAATATTTCTACGATTAACCATATCTTTCTTCTCTCTATTGCAGTGCACTAGCGCATTTGCTGGGAACGTCTTAACAATTGGATTATGTTTATCTTTCCAACCAGCTCCTGAGGTAATAAGAGATTTTACCTTTACCGATGACAAATTAACAGTGGTCAGTATTCCGTTATTAATTTCAATAAGCACTTGTTTAATAATGTATTAGCATAAAGTAAAATTTTGTGCTCCAGTTAAATGATTGAATAAGAGGAATTTCTTGTATTTCCCGGTTCAAGTAACGGCTGTATTTTTCAATTGTCGCATTTGTAAAGTTTGACGATTTTAGCCTTTAATACACTTAACAGTCCGTCTTTAAGCGAATTATTTTTGTTTGCACACCATTTAAAACAAAGCAATTTGGGAAAAACTGAGCTTTCGGACAAACATTTGCGTAACAATTTATTTGCCACTAATGTTGATGCTAATAATATATCAGTTGTGCCAAACGCTTTTTCATTTATGTTAACATTAGAGGCTGTCGCTTTTATACGTGTCTCCTTTGCGTTTTATACTCGGTATTTCTTTACGACTGCTTCAATTAACCATGTGAAAAGCAAGTGGCAATGGCACTTCGTGACTTCTATTTGGACATCACGATAGAGATGTGAGCCTTAAAGACAACCACGCCTAAGTATCGAACGCCTCTATCAATGACGACCGTCTGAAGCAACTGGCGAAACAAAATCCCAGAACAAAGAACTTGACGCTTTAAAAACAGCAGTCTACAATACCTAAAAAACATTCGGCAAAGTGAAAAAGCTAGACAAATGGGTCCCTCATGAATTGACTGATCCAAACAAAGAACGTCATCTGGAAATCAGCAGTTCCTTGTTCATTAGACAACGTAATGAGGATTTCTTGGATCGTGTAGTTACGAGTGATGAAAAGTGGATTCTATTCGATGATCGGCAGCGTTTTACTTTGTGATTGAATAAGAATGAAGCTCCTAAACATATGCTGAAATCAGCACTCTCGAAAGATCATGGTGATGCTTTGGAGAACAAGCTTCTAAATGTTATTGTTCAGAATTTTAGGTCGTATACCAGAGGCTCTAGTACATTCACCCAGTTGTTATCACCCGTAAATTACCACTTTTGAATTATGATGATGCGCGACCGTTCAAGTATTTGGATCTCTTCTTGCGTGAAAAGCAATCCGGAAAGCAAAAGATAATAAAAATGTCTTCAAGGATTTCGTTCAATCTTGGAATCCAGAATGTGTTAACAGGATTTTATGATCTCGTTGTACGTTGGAAAAAATGCGATTGTAGTTAGTTGTAACGATTTGAAGGTTGTGTACAAAAACGGAAGAGAGTTTGGAATAAACTAATTAATACAACTTACAAGTAAAGGTTCTTTGCAAGTAAATTAAATCTCAATGCTTAGTTGAATTCTTTTGTTCCTCTTGATTCTCACGAATTATAAAATCCACTTTATTGATTTCATAATTGACAACATTCCACTTGCTTCTTTTCTGTTGCAGACATATACCGGCAGGAAAACAACTGTAGTTGCCAAAAGCATATATACGAAGATATAGGATTCAATATTTTTTACCTACATTTATTTTGATATTCTTGTTTTGTATATAAAATTGATTAAACGTTTCTCCTACTTACTAATTGAATTAGAATTTTCTGAAGTTAACCAGAGCAGACAGTGCTGTAAAAAGAAGGTCTACTGCTTAAGCTAAATGTTTCAAAAATCTATTATAATATATTGCGTCGTTATTAATTAAATTCATATTAATATGAAATTCTCATTGGTAAACGAAGAGATCGTGGGTTCAAATCCTACCGAGACTGATATTTTCTCAGAAATTTAAAGCGTTGATAAAATGCAAGAAAATCTTAATTTTATCATTATTAATAAGAAGGAGAGTTTCATATTAATATTAATTTAACTAATAAGAACTTGCCTTTAATAATATTGTATCTGGTGCGTTATTGCGATATATCAATAAACATTGTAACATTTAGATATTCAAAGTGATTTGAACTTGCATTCATTCCGCATTCATCGTCGCTAGCGGAGAGGTCGTGGGTTCAAATCTTACCGGGACTTATATTTTTTCAAAAATTTAAAATGTTGGTAAAACGCAAGAAAATCGTAATTTTATCATATTGTGTGGTAATGAAATGGCAGAATTAATAATTCGTTATATAGGGTGTTATATTCCAATTATATACTCCTAAATTACTGACATTCGTGATCAAAAAAAAATCATGTCTACAAAAATGCGTCGTTTTAAAAACTTCAAAGTGAAATATTAATCTCAAACTTGCAGATAAATAAGACCCTTCTTCTATAAATATATGTAAATAAGACCACACGTCGTGTAATAATTTTGAAAAATTAGATTAGAAGTGCAAAGATCAATTATTGCATATTGTGCATTAGAGCCCTTAGTGTGCACCTAATTCAATGGTGCCATAAGTAGGAATCGTAACCATCGTCTACCAGGAAATCGTTATATCCGTATGAGCCCATTGTACTTAGATAGTTTATTCATTCCGGATTTGAACCGTCTCACGATAAAGTATATAAAAGGAACAATAAATAATAATAGTAAGGGAAAGCAAGTTAACCGAAAAGAGATGCAGAGGACAGGAAAAATAGAAATAAGCAAAGAAAAAGGGGGAAAAACGGTAAAAAGAAATGAAAGAAAAAGTACTAGAGAAAATTGAAGAGGGGACAGAAAGAAATGGAAAAAAGAAAGAGAGAATGCGGTATTCCTGTCCTCTTAACCTCTTTTCTGTTTTACTATTATTATTTATTCTCCCTATTCCATACTTTATCATGACACGGTCCAAATCCGGAAACAGTTTATTTATTACCGACGCTAGCTGTGGAAGCCTACGTATTCAATTTCTTCTTGTGTTTGCACTGAAATTGGGTGATCATTTTCAAATAGAAGTAGATTCAACTTTACTTTATTTCAAATTTATTGCACTTAAGATTAGAAAGGACACTTTTGAAGAAATTGAAGTGCTAATATTATCAAATTATAGTATAAATAAAAGTAACAGTTAATACTGCAAACTGTAAGGCATAATAGGTTGGTTAAATACATACATATTTTGTAGTTAACTGCAGAGTGTTCATCACACACATTATTTTTGTGACTACCACAAAATACTATTGTTTTTCTACGTTCTGAAGGTGGATAAGTACTTGGAGGGTCCATACTAGTAGATGATTCAACTTCCCCTTTCTCAGAATCATTGTATTGTGTTAGTTCCTTTCCCAAGGCGATTAGAAAGTTTCTGCTGTTTTCCAATACGACCCTCATCATGTTTCTCATTGTGCAAAGTATTAAGTAACTCTTTCTCTTCGATTCCTTTCTCTTTCAGTACCCTGTTTTCTAGCATAATTTTCCTTGCACAGCTTGTTATACTATAATTAATAGGCCAAAATTTGGGTCTCTTTCTTCTAGGCATTGATGAAATATATTGTCTAAAAGGACATCTTCCACTGAAGGTCATGTCATACATCAGTTTGGTACAAAACAAGTATTCCATAAGCCAAAGTATTCTTTCATTGCTACTATTTCGTCATTGCTCCTTTCTCCCTGTCTTTCCCTTGCATTATCAAACTTCAGTACACAAAATTGAAATCTGTTTCAGCTGATTACACTGGTCGGCAAATAATTTCTTTTTCTGTTGACTAACGTATGGTAATGTCGAATATGAAACCCATTCTTCCCTATCATGTTATGATTTCTTTCTACGGCATTTTTTGTTTGCATCGTTAACTAAACGCAGCAAATTTTCAATTGTTGAAATAATTGCGAGAATATTGTAGGTGAACCTTTGGTCGACATAGAAAAGTAATTTTTCCACTTCGTCACATCAAATTGGGTCTTATGTTAAAGTTATAGATCTGTAAGGGGGATTGTTTCAAGTGAATATCAAAAGTTTCCACTACTAAGTTACGAAAAAATTAAAGCTGAGGTATTTGATGAACCGCAAATTGGAACTTTGATGATAGATCCGAATTTCATCAACTCTATGTACGAAACTGAGAAGCAAGAGTAGACTGGATTGACTATGGTCGCGAACAATTTTCTTCGAAACAAAAAAACCTTCGAATTGCAAAGATCTAGTGAAATCAATGCTTCAAAAATTTCACCATTCTTGCTGCAAGCGATGAACAAGGCGAGATGTTTCATCAAGATTTAAAAGCCATGGAAACCTGGTACCAAGGAAGATCGGATTTTCATACGATGGTCGATTACTGTTGGAGTGTTCAAAGGGATAGCCAAACACAAATACACAGCAGAACGTGTAGTAAACGAAAATGTATTTTCATTCGATTCGCATCATTAATCACAAGTGAACGAACATATACATTTTCTCTACACCACTCCGACTCGCAAAACACTGACACATATAAGCTTATAAGTACTGAATTACCACAAAGTCGCCAGTTTCACATAATCAGGGAATTTTCCCATTCTACTAATCTCGGGGAATTACATAAGAAGCTGTTCAACTCCAGAAAGACCGTAAATTTATGAACGAATACTACTTAGTATGAAACCTAATCGTTTTACATATGTTTATATAATAAAGGCTATATGAGTCTATTGGACCCCTTCGGTATATCATGAAAATGTTTAAACCGCAAAAACTGTTTACCGGAAAAAATCCTTTATGCAAAAAGTATAAAGTTATATCTCCTCCATGAAAAATGTATGAATCTAAATACATATTGTAATGATATGAAATATTGTCTATTAATTATCAATGAATTTTTCCAAATTTTACTAGTTTACCTATTCCAGATATTTTCTCGTCACTGTTTCGTGTACGTCGTTATTTTCTTTTTTAGAAGTTGTTATAAGTTGGAGGCAAAGTACTGTTAGTACTCCCTCTTTATGGAATTTTAGCACAAATATTTAATCTGTACAGGTTTCTTTCTCAAGTTTTACAGATATCTACTTTGGATATTCTTTAATAACTTATTATTCATAATTTTCAAGTAAAAAAATAAATAAATAAATAAAAAGGGTCCCTTCAACAACACTGGCAAGGGAGACGTAAACTTTACTATCGTTTGTTTTATATGTATCGCTTTTCGTCAACATATTTTTATATAAATAAATATTTTCAAATTTCATTCTTAAAAGACATTTAATATATTATACTCACACATTTCAATCACATTGTATAAATATGGATTATTACGAAATTATATTTATAATCTTGAAAATTTCTCGTACGACGGAAGGATGGCACGACTGGCAGCATTTACCTATATAATCTCACTTATATCAAGTACATATATGTCTACTGTGTGGCCTACCACATAGGCAAACAAATGTGTTACTATGGGTATAGAAAAACATCGTGTCAAAGTCACACATGTCATCGTCTCTCCTGAGTATAGATATTTTCTCATATGACTCTTTAATTTACAAAGATCTTCGATTATATCCAGTCATATAGTGTATCAGTTGATACTACAAATAAAATCTGGAAGTTTCGGACACATATATTGAGATATAAAGATTAAAGACGTCGAATCTTATTAAATTCCTCAAAATTATTTGTATCTATTGCTCTCATTTTGTTTGGCATATTAATTAGCGTATTTATAGTTTAGCTAGGCAGGGATTGCCTTAAGCTTTCTGTAAAAAAAACATATTTTTGTCAAAAAGCGGTATATCTTTATTAATTTCTTAATATATTTATTATTTCAACCTCGTATTTGGTTATTTTAATTAGAAAACATTAGTATTTAATTTAAAAACAAAAAGTACAACATTTAAATCAAAGAACCCATTTAGAAAAATTAAAGAGCCTGAGATTTTCCACCACAGAATATTAGCCGCGCCACAAGTTAGAAAATACAATTATTGAAAATTGTTTTGGCTCTACTGGACGTAGCCGGTAAAATTAGGGTTAATCATGCAGTCGTTCCAGTATTTATGACTGTCACTGCAGCTTTTCCGCTAGCGACGCTGTTTCAGGTGATGAATTGATCAAAATTTTGCGCAAGCACTGCAAAATATTGAAATATAGCCTCTCCTTAATTTTGACCATCAGTGTACCTTTCGTTTTTTGTAAATATCTCATCAACAATAATCAGCGTATTATCTCGGTAAACTTTACATTTCGCATAAAATCACTAAATACGAAACGTTCGATAAAACGAAAGTAAAGCTTAATCCAAGAAGAAAAAGCATTTGCACAGCTTACAATACGCAAATATCTCAACAGAAATATTAAATTATTTGCATCCACGGCGAACGAAACAAAACAAACAGCACTTTCCCGCTTAAGGCTACCGAGTTAGGTAGGTTGTACGGTTATTTATAAATAAATTAGTTATGGTCGCTGAATCCGGAGACTTTAGGCGCCCGAAACCGGCGAATTAAATAAATAACAAAGAACAAGGCGGCCGCGAAGGGTTGGTAAAGGTTTAAAAATAAAGTTTCAGGCGCAAATTTCCCACAGATACCGCTCTTAAAATATCTTGGAAAACCTTTAGAACTCGGTCAGATTCTACATACTACCTCAAGGGAACACTCTAATGTTCGTTTTTTTTTTTTAATAATTATTTAGGCTATACTCATGAACGGTAAGGCGAGGGCTGAAATTGAGATGGGAATTACAGCGTAGGATGATCGAGATGTTAATTAAAAGTTTTTTGGTGTAATCAAGAGGGCGTGGTCTTTGTAATTTGGCTAATTACACTTAAGAATGGAAATAGATATCTATATTTTGGCCCAAATTAAGAAGGAGCGGTTTAAATGTTGTTAGTTTATTTTTTCGAAGCGAGGAAAATTTGTGCTAAAGAACAATGACCTAAACATTCGCCGTATTTGTGTGCAACCTGCATTTTGTTCTTTCCACGTCATACTGTGATTTCGTTTTGATTTTATTGTGAATCGTACATCAAAACGCGGTTGATTAAGGAATTGCCTACCTTCAAAGGAAGGAAGTTTGACGTAATAAGGGCGAAAATGATTAAATAAAGTATCTTAATGTGGAATACCAATTATTGCCTTGAAGAAGGCGCAAAAGATGTATAGAGTAATCAAACTTGATTATTTTGTTTGACTGAAAATTTCTCGATAAAAAAAGAAAAAAAATGATGAAATAAATCTATCTATCAAGCCTCTTAGTGGAATGCTAAAAAAAATCAGAGGGTGTCCAACAATACATTCTCCTTTATAATAGAATTAATTGTACAAGAAGACTGTATACGGTACATATTAGGGTTGTCCTTTAAGTTTTGCATAATAATAATGTTTTATTGCTTCTTCGTAGTCCTACAAAGGCAAATGTCAAAAGAAAAATACATAATAACAATATATTATATAAATTTATCTCCGAAATGTGGAAATTCACCTATGCTGTAAAGTTCATTGGTTAAAAGCAATTCATAAATTGATTTTTCAATGGTGCTACTCAAAAAATTTAAACTCACATAACTAAGTCAACCTCGGCCTGTGTTTGAGGTAACAGTCATTTATTTTGTGTTTAGTATGCTGAGTGAGAAGGAAAATATTATGTTCAAACAATTCTCTATATTTGAATAAAAAATTAAACATTCGAAAATATAGATTGCAAATATGGTCAAAAACCTGTCAGCTCTAAAATGTCCTTTACAAGATTGATTGCAATCAAGGCACAACATTAAAAGCAGAACTTTTTTTGACTAACGAAAATACGGTCAAGTTCTCTACTGCTTCCCCAAGACACGACCCCAAACTTTAAATATTAATAGCGGTACATCAGTGCTAACCACATCACGTAGTATTCGTATACAATAACAGAACGTACTTATTTTCTTACACAGTAAATCTGTATGAGTATTCCGCTTGAGACAGTCATCCATAGCAAAGCCCAGAAGAGTGCTGAATAACATGGTTATTGAGAAACGGAAGTTCAGGGTAATTCATTTCTTTCGCTTTTAAGAATATAACTTTAGTTTTCCTGTGATTAAGGATGAAGCTATTAGCAGTTAATCATTGCCCAAGCAATGTCAAGTATCTGGAACCATTGGTAATGAAGTCAAAGAAGTGTCCTCGGCGTAGTTCATGAACATGGGTCTGTACACCATCAAAGGACATCCGGCCGTATAGACACCATTAATATAAATAACAAACAGTAGTGGCTCCAAGATACTGCTTTAAGGTACTCCTTTACAAGTATAAATGGGATTTGAATAAACACTAACACCGTTAGAGTTGATCTCAACTGTTTGCTTTCTATGACTCAAATAAGATTTGAACCAGGATAAAGCTATGCCCTTAACACCATAGCGCTCCAGCGTACAGATTGATTTAGAATCGTCTATACTGTCGATCGCCTTCGACAGATAAAGCAGAAAACAATATGGTAAGTTCTTACGCACTAAGGCGGTAACAATAAAATTCATGAGATCGAGAATCGCGGTTTCAATATTTCTACCACTAGGAAACGCATGCTGATGACAAATAATTAAGTTGTATTTATTAAAAAAGTTATATAATCGGTCAAATGCAACCTTCTCGAAATAGAGCTGGAATAAAACAGTAGATAGCTTTTAAAGATTTTATTTACGAGGTATTCTCCACGAGGATTAATGGTTTTTTGTTGGCACAATCAAAATCGCTTTTCTGAAGGCATTGACTGTTCCTCTTGACCACTGGAACTTTTTACCATGCAGTCTGTTCTTGATTTTCGGAAAAGTAAAGAAATCGTTGAAACTTAGGTCCGGATTGTATAGAGGATGGTTTAACAAATCGATGTTTTGTTACGTTAAAAATTCTATTGTCTTAAATGCTGTGAGTGAACTTGCATTGTGTTGGTGGGGGATGATTCGTCGTTCAGGGTTAGTTTTTCGAAACTCAGCGATGACTTGCAGCAAACAGATGGTTGAAGATCAATTGAAAGTAACCGTTATTTGATATTGTAGAGGAGTAATTGCCTCAAAACCTGCTTTCGAGACAAATGTTGCGATCATCTTTTCGGGGGCACTTCGAGGACGAATGACTTTTGCCGATTTTTGGAACACCTAAATAGACAACTGGGGTTTATTTTCTGGCTCGTATAAGTAAATTCAAGATTTATCACCAATGACGATGTTATACACCAATTCACTCTAACTGCATTCTGTTTTTCGGCCAACAGATGCGGTGTCTAATGGGAAACTAATTTTTTTACATAAAATTCTTCATGCACAATTTTTTTGAATTGAGTTCTTTGAAATCCCCAATGATGCCTCAATCTCGCGATATGTCACATGTCGAACTTCGTTGATGACCTTGCGCATAGCATCGACGTTTTTCTGAGTGACTGCCGTTTTGGGTGCACCTTTGACCCTCGCTAAGACTAATTGGTGCACATTTGAATTCTCTATACAGTTCAACAAGTCAACAAGTTCTTGCTAGTAAACAAGAAGTTGTTGACTGATCTAGTGGTTCATTGCCGAAAACAGAAACCAACTCACCGAGGCATTCTTGTTGAGATAATTCTTTTCGAAAGGTATAAAAAAATATTGCGCGAAAATGTTCTCTGTTTAATTTCATTTTCCAACCAACTTGCCAACTTTGATAGTTCGTTGTAGCTACAACATTACACGCATTGTACTGAAACTTTGGATTTAAATTAACTAAAATAAATGAAATACCAAATTCAAGCATGGTCTTCATTCGAATATAGCTTCTATTAAAAATCTCATCACAATACGTTGGAGCGAATATTCTAAGATATGGAAATTCAACAAAGAGGCGGATGTTGTCTTCATTAATCTCAGAAGTGCGTTTGTTACAATAAATAGGAAAGAAATATTTAACGAGTTGCAAATTTTAGAAATACTGAAGAAGCCGAGGGAAACAATTAGAATTCGAGTACCTTTGAAAATGCGAACCGCAGTTGTTCGCGAACCGTCAGGGACAAAAACCTAGTGACACGACGGAACCAGACAACCGTTACAACTATAATTAGATTTCGTTTGAGAAAAATAAAGGAAATTCTGAACTCTCAACATTATATACTGTACTGGAAGAAATTATAACAAGGGTAAAATTAGATAAAGAAAATATTACGTTAAATATATGCAGACGATGTAGCACCTATAGCAAATGCAACAAAACGATTGGCATGCGAATAAATAAGGTGAAGACAAAATATCTGAATATGTAATTCTAAGAATTACGAACGTAGTGTTGTTGAAAAGAGTATGATACAATGTTGAAACTTTTACTTCTTTGAATTATTTGGGTGGAACTGGACTGGATAGAGTGAAAGAAGAAGTTTTAAGTAGAAACCAGCCATACATTAGTAATAAGTCGTTACCGAAGAGCAAAGAATATAAAGAGGGCAAGTAATATAAAACCTTGAATAGATGAGTAGTCACTAGTATAGGGTGAACCAAAGACTGCCCCTATTACGTTACGGAGACGCACAGAGCACCAGCAATATAAATACGCTTTGATTTCCGGATTTACGAACTATCATTTTTACATCAATACAAAACAGTACTAACAAGAAAAGATTCCGGGGTGTCAAATTCAGATCTTAATAAAATTTGATAGGTAAGTAGAATATGTTGAGACTTGAAAATAATTTTTTTTTTGTTTGAGCTGAAATTCACTCTGAGGAGGTGGGTGAAACACGCCTTGGAAAATTCACAGATTTTCAATTTTCTTGATTTAATTCCTGAACGGAAATAGATAGAACAAAAATTTAAATGCAAATGTTGTACCTTGCCGAAAGGTCTTTCAGAGCACATGAATGCTGTGTTGCATTTAAGGGCAAGTCACTTATGCTAGACCAGATTATACTAATATGGAAAAGAAATTAACGCAAGTTGTTAATTTTTAGCATTATTTATTGATTCTAAGGCATTTTCAATTATACAGGATGTTCAAAAGATGGGGGCTTAACAAAGAAAACACGTTTTTTTGGTTCAAAATTAGCTTTATTCATGAACGTAATCTCCATCAAGAGCAACGCAATCATTCCAACACCGCGCTAACATTTCAATACCACTTTTGTAGAACGATTTATCTTTTGCCTCAAAATAGGCCTCAGTTTCAGCGATAACCTCTTCATTCGTGCGAAATTTCTTACCGGCGAGCATTTTTTTGAGGTCTGCGAACAGCCAGTAGTCGCTCGGAGCCAAATCTAGCGAACACGGTGGATGTGGGAGCAATTCGAAGTTCAATTCATGTAGTTTTACCATTGTTTTGATTGACACGGTGCGTTGCCTTGATGAAACAATTTTTTTTCTTTGCCATATGCGGTCGTTTCTTTGCATCTTCGGCCTTCAAACGCTCCAATAACGCTATATAATATTCACTGATGATGGTATTCCCTTTCTCAAGATAGTCGATGAATATTACACCACGCACATCCCAAAATACCGAGCCCATAACCTTTCCAGCCGATTGTTGTGCTTTCGGGCGCTTTGGACGAGGTTCACCAGTTGCTGTCCACTCAAATGACGATCGTTTTGATTCCGGAGTGAAGTGATGGATCCATGTTTCATCCATTGTCACATATCGACGCAAAAATTCCGGTTTGTTACGTTTAATCGTGGCCAAACACTGCTCAGAATCATCAACACGTTCTTGTTTTTGGTCAGCAGTGAGCAAACGCGGCACCCACTTTGAACAGAGCTTTCTCATAGTCAAATACTTACTCATGCAATATAAAGCCAATACATTCTTTTGATATCTTTACGATGTCAGCTAACTCACGCAACTTCACTTTTCGATCATTCAAAACGATTTTGTGGATTTTTTTTGTTTTGTGGTGTTACCGCCTCATTTGGACGTCCACTGCGTTCTGCATCATTGGTGTCTCTACGACCACGTTTGAAGTCACCAAACCAACGTTTTATTGTTGTTTCTGATGGAGCGGAGTCACCATAACACTTTTCAAGCCATTGCTTCGCTTGAACGGTATTTTTTCCCATCAAGAAGCAGTGTAAAATTAAAACACGAAATTGTTTTTGATCCATTGTTTTGAAAATAACAAAAGTAGGGTGACTCTTAGTACAATAACTCACAAACTAATGAATAGAATATCATGAAATTTGAACAGCTGTCTTTTGAAGGTTATTACTAACTGAGAGAAAGGTGACTGCAATAAAACTGGTGTCATCTACGTGTTAGGCCCGGGACTTTTCAGCCCATGTGTTATACGTATATGAGATAAAAAAAAAACAGTTACTCTATGTAATCTCACTTCATACAGTTTAGGTAGCTCAATTTGGTTTGCATTACGAATTTTAATTAAATTTGATTGAAGTACATAATTGCAATCTCTAATTGATATGGTATCAGATGCAGCTGTTGTTGGCGTAAGTGGATATAAATAAAACCCGACGAAATTGACACATTGCCGTGTGTGGTTATTTCTTATCGTAAATATTCAGAAATATCACATTTGTTTAAAACGAAATATTTATTATTATATTATTGTCGTTCAATTGCAATTTTAATTTTTTATATATATTTTGATATTGGTGGTATTTGTTCGATTCTAGATATTTTCATAATACACTACAATATTTGTTTTCTTTTTGTTAAGGTATAGAAAAACCAACATATAATAGAGATAACGCTGTGGTTTTCTAATATAAAATTTATACGCCTACTCGACGAATTTAAAAACAAACAGAAGTCGTATATAAACGCTGTTACAAGTATATCTAATACGGTCCTATAATCAAATCAAAATTTATAAAATGTCATTCGTAATCAATATCAATGTTATTGAATTACTAATGGACTCGTTTAATATTGCTGAAGGCAGAGAAACACCTGTAAATCGACACGAAACAGAACTGCGTGATATACTAAAAGAATTAATCGCAAGAAGTATAACCGACACTACTTTTGAAATAGAAATGGATACGACCTTGGAATTTCTTCAACCGTTTAAACCGCATTTCGTCGAATTGATCGACAGCGAACATCCAATTTCTCAAGAAGATCGCGATAAGTTTTCGTAGCAGGAATCGCGAACTTGCACATTTCAGATATGAAGTATAAAGAAGACGCTGTTAATTATTGGAAGAGTGGGAAATACAAACGACTCTCCGTAGAGGCGATGCAAAGGAGATTTAGGAAGATAAATTCTCTACTACTATCGATAGGAGAGAATTTTAGAAAAAAGCGGAGAGAAAAATTAACAGTAATATTTCAATACGTGGTAGCAGATTTTGAAGAAATGACTAGACTGAGTACCATTATACACGATATAGATATATGCAAATGCGCATTACCATAGAAACTAACGAAGATATTAAGCTAGAAAACTGCAAAGCTTTAAAGAAATGTATACTGCATTTCAAAAGAATATATGAAATTGTTTCGCGCAAAAACACTAAATTTATCAGTCGCTCATATGGATCAGATACTCTGTAATTAGAAAAGGTTGCTACCGATTTTATTAATTAAGTTAAACCAGTAATACAGAGTTATGGTACCGAGCATGTATATAATGCAGATGAAAACGGTTTCAACTTGGAGATACATTCTGGACGTTCACTAGCATTGCAATGTATGAAGAAAGTTAAAGTTTAAGTCAGTCTATACAAGCAACAACTCACAGTTACACTATTCTTCGAATAATATCTGCATCTGGTAAACTTATGTCTTCACTACTGATAGTACTAAAATAACCTGGTGGCAAATTTGGGCCCCTAAGTCCAACAAACCCTATTTCGACCTGCAATCGTTGTTACTCCAGCGTCATCTTCAAGTAAATTAACCACTGATTTATTTAACAATTGGTTTCTTAATACACCACTGGGCAAAGAGTGTTATACTTTTAGATTCATGGACAGGTCACTGTCCAAAGTTTCTGCTGAAAGAGGTCCCGACCAGCAAAGATGTTCAAATACTGACAATACAAAAGAAAACAACATGTATGATTTAACCACTGGATGTCTATGGATTTCGAATATGGAAGGAATTTATACGACGATTTTTTGATACTGTTCCTATCTCAAATTATGATATTAATCTCTATTTGAGAAATAATGTCATAAAATTGCAATCATTAATACGCATTGAAATGAATACGTAGGCTTCCACGGCCAGAGTTGCGTCGTCCTCTAAACATATCAATTTCTTTGCATATGCCTGGCACAAGTTCGGTTATATAGAGAATCGGCCTGGACCGTTCGAACATCCCACGAATTTTGCCTTTTCAAACCAAGGGCTTCCGTTTCCTCCCCGTTGCTTTGAACATTTTATGCTTTAAGCATTTTTTTGACAACTTTCATTACCATACTAAATCATAGATACATAATTTAAACACTCATTATAGTAAATACTTTATTTATTATTATTAATACCAAGTACTTGTTATCACGTGTAGTCCCGTGTAGTCCCGTGTTTACATTTGTATGAATTATGAACATTAGGGCATAATATCTGATGCAATTTTACTAATTAGCAATGGTCTTTCTTAACAGAATAGGCATAAGGTATGACCTGTTATACACCTTTGGAACACCTTGTATAATTGAAAATGCCTTAAAATCAATAAAGGATGGTAAATATTAGCATAAGAGGGTGGTGCTTAAATGCAACACCCTGTATATACAATATTCATGTGCCCTGAAGACCTTTCGAGAAGGTACAACATTTGCATTTAAATTTCTGTTCTATCTACTGGGTGTCCAAGGTCAAGTACATCAGGTTGGCAACGCGATTTAATTTGGTAAGACAAGATTGCTTGCCCTGACTTGGTAACTTCATTCTTATTATGTAAAGTTGTCAAAAATGAATATCTTACGTAAAGGTTATGTTAGCATAGTTTGTATTCATAACCTTTATAATTAAATTTCATGTATTGTATTCAATTCCACCGCTGAATTGATAAGTTTTTCTTAAGAAAAACGAAATACTGATGACCATTAAATTTAATAACTTGATATAGATAGATAGATAAATACTAACCATACAATTGAGAAAATTAGAAATTGCAAATAAGTATAAGAAATTTATTTTTATAATTTTTTCACAAAGAAGAACAAGCAGTACAATAAAGTCGCAATACATAAAAAAAATATCAAATTCTACAGTTGTAGCAAGCAAAAGATTTAAGGGGTCATATGGCTAGAATAAATTACAAATGATTTTCAAAATGTGCACCATTATGTTGCAAACATAAATTTACTCGTGTTCTCATATTGTTGAACACATTCTGCAGCATTTCTTCTATAATATTTTGCACTCCATGTGTTATTGCAGCTTGTAGGTCATCTAAATTGTGAAGCCGATTGCTGTAAACTTTATTCTTCAGATAACCAAACAGGAAGAAATACAGAGGAGTTAAATCCGGTGAAAATGCAGGCCAGCGATTGTAACTTATCAATCTATCTTCATAAAATTCTTCTAGATAATTTAATGTAGTACGTGCAGTATTCGCTAGGGCTCCATCTCGTTGGAAATATCCACGAGTTAGTTCTTAATTGTCTAAGCTATCTTTAAACGGTTCTAGTAGCATTTTTCTATATCACACTGCAGTCTTGACATGGCGATCCAAATGCCAACTTTAATAGGGTCTAGATTAGTTTCTACAAAAAGATGTGGATTTTCTGCTGACGATGTACGATAATTTTGAGAGTTTACGTATCCTGACAAATGGAACCAGGCTTCATCAGAAAAAAAAACTGCGATCTAAATCATCATCTCCTAAAGTTTCATTGAACCAGCGACAGAATTTTTGTCGTTGTTCAAAATCTTGCACACGTAAATGTTGCATATCTAGAATTTTGTAGGGATGCATATGCAATTTCTTCCTTACGGCCATATGTGCACTTCCACGAGAAATACCTACAACTTTGATAAATATAAAAAAAGGAATATTCTCTGAATCACACGGGTACCTGTTTGCAGTGCCAATTTTCTAACAGATTTGTTAGGACTAACATCCATTCGTTACCTGATATCATTCACTCTATCTTCTGTCAGCACAGATGGTGCTTGATGAGCCTTTCGTTTAGTAACGCTATCAGTTTCCGTAAACCTCTTTACCAGTCTTACGATGATACTTAAATGTTTCATAGGCTATCATCACATCAGGATACTCATTATGGAACTGTAGAAAGCATGAGGGAAGTGAATATTCCCAGTTTCCAGTTTGTATAATGATTACAGACAACAGATTAAAGGGTACCGATTAAAGAAATAAATGCAAAAGCTGATAGAATCACTAACAAAAACATAAATACAATAACGCCTGAAAAATAACAGCAGTCGAACGGGTTAACGTAAGCCTGTCCAACATATTGAAATAAAACTTAACTATTTTTCTTCGAAGCAGGGATTTTTGTGTTGCCAACCCAGTGCACTTGCAATTGGACACTTTGTATTTCCGTTTAAGAGTTAAATCAAGAAAACTGAAAATCTGCGAATTTTCAGAGTGAATTTCAGCACAAACAAAAAAATTTCTAAAAGTCTCAACATACTATGCTTACCTCCCAAGTTTCATTAAGATCTGAATTTGATACCCGGGAACCTTTCCTTGTAAATGTGACTTTAAAACTTAAAAGATCTAGTTACAATTCCAATTACATCAGCTGAAGGAGAACGGTGGTCTTTTATTTAAAAAGAAATAAAAACTTTCTTAAGAAAGAGTACAGGCGATGTTTTCTCTAGAAAAGGATTTTATCGAAATTATTCCAGATTTTAAGTTAGACAAATTTGCTACTACCAAAGATCGTCACACAGATTTTCTATTTCAATAAAGTCAGGATATTAGTGAGTTTTAAAAGTCCTTTTCTTATTTCTTTATAAGTGCCATGTTGCGTTCTCCTGGTTTGAAGAACAGCGCCGCTGTAGCATGCTCGTAAGTTCCTGAATTACTTGACCAATACTTACTTGTAGGGTATGTTCGCTTATTTACTAGATGAAAGGTTGTACAGTGAAGCTAAATGCGCATGCGCAAAAAATATATTTAAAATAAGATGTGTACACGGTTTCCACTCTTGCCTAGGTACAGTTACAATGTACGTAAGATATATACATTTGCAAAAATTGCAGTTACTTAAGCTCTCTTATACATATAGTCTACATTGCATGTGTATATGTATGTCTTCCTTTGGTAGCAATATAAAGTACCGCCTGAGCATGTACATTGCAAGGCTATGTTTTAATTATGTTTAAAATGTTAAATTCTTATAGGCTTCCGCAGAAGCTTTGTTAGAGGCATGTACTAATGCCTCTATCTGTATGCATGCACCACTACCTTTTACAGGGAAGCTAACCCTATTTACTTCTTAAATTTCTAAGCGCACCTCGGTGCTATGCTTATTTATATGTCCCTCTCCGGGAACCTAATACATTTTCCTTGTTTTAAATTTGCCTAAGGGACTTGGCACTGTATAATTGGTTTGTATTTGTACTTGAACCAAATACGTTCGTTATTTACACATTTATAGGGGAAGCTACCCTATCTCTTAGAGCTGATCGAGGGCGTCAGTAGCGATAATAGCCGATCTCAAAACAATAGTAATGTGACAGCTATCCCGGCGTTCTCGTTTGAAATAATACACTATGTGCAACTTTAGCTCTCTGCTACTGCGCACCAAAGAAGGAAAAAAGTCAGTAGCTAACAAATGTGCGAAATGCGCACCGACAAGGAAAACGGAACGATGAAGCCGACATTGCAAATAGAAAATTGGTCCGTGAAACTCGTTTGCTACGACGAACAACTAAATGAAAAAAATGTCTGAGTCCCGATACGACAGAGGACCGAACAAACGTACAGATAACAATGGGCGCTGCGGCCGCAACGATCGTCAACAACAAGCGGACTCATCGTACTTGTAGAAGATGTCTATACATGCGCGCCGACGACCTTACCAAAATGATTCCCGATACAAACTTAACAGAAGACTAAAAATATGTATAGATGACAACGGACACAGTAGCCTCGACGAACGATGATAGAAAATCGAGGATTTGTGCTTATTAAAGAAATCTATACATGCGCTCCGACAACCTTACCAGAATGACTCCCGCCAGAATCCTAACAGAAGACTAAATAAATGTATAGACGACAACGTCCTCGAAGATTCCCGCCAAAACTTGGAACTATTAGAAACTTCCAATGGTCGTCCGACGACGTTACTGTACACGTTACGACGAGGTACGAAAGGAGACCGAGAATGACCGATCTGTAATACCTCGACTGTCACGCGGGAGACGCCTGCCTGTACTTGTATGTATTAAATATTATATAATATTACTCCCATTATTTGTTCGACGATCTTGCACTTAATGACTTTTAAATTAAGCACTTTTAGCTAGAGTATTGTATATGTATGCAAGCCGGTCATACATATACAGTGCGTAATGTACATATATATTAAAATAAAATTCGATATATTCTACAGAGAGCAAAATAAATAAATGATAAAAATGAAAATAAAGTAATATTCTAAATGAAAATAAGGTGATAATGCTAACCCATACGGTTGCAAAGAAGATAAAATCATATAAAATACATAAAGTAGTAAAAAAATGGATAAAACAAACTACATTTCCTTAGAAACTTAAAATTGATTTAGAAAAACACAAAAACAATGTTAAGTCCTTAACATGCCCTAGCAAAAATAATTTTTAATAAAGCATACGTAGTAACCTACCGTGGAAGGTGTTAGTATTCACAAAATTTGCTACACCCAAGCTCGATTACAATAAAACGAAAGGAAGTATAAATAACGTAGACAAAATGATAGGATCTAATATTTTGAAAAGGATGACATGGCCTCTTGTAGTTTTTTTACAATTACAATAATTTATAATTACATATTATGGAAGTTGTCCTAGCCTACTGTATGTATTGCATTGATAAAAAGGAGGTACTTTCTAATCGCCATAGAAGAGGAACTAGCAGAATTCCAAGAAAGGGAAAGAAGCTAAATCATCAACTAGCGTGGAGCCTTCAAGATAGATGAAGTATAGTACTTGTCCACCTTCAAAGGATAGTAATATAAGAAGAATTTGTGCACGTTGCAAATGTAATGTGTGTGATGAACAGCATAGTTATCTGCAAAAGATATATCTAACCAAGCTATTATGTCAAAGTTTGCAATAATTTCTATTACTTTTCTAATCTTAAGTGCGATAAATGTGAAATAAAATAACGTTGAATCTATTCTCATTTGAAAATGATCATCAGATTTTGCATTTTCAAAGGTGCTGTCAGTATACGGTATACAAGTATCCCATTTAAGAAAAGAAGTATTTGGAAAGTTATCATTGTATCGACACCTGTATAGTTCTAGTCGTAACGGTTGTCGGGTTCCACCACACAAAGTACCTTTGAAAATGCGAACCGCAGTTGCTCGCGAAACGTTAGGGACAAAAAACCTAGTGACACGGCGGAACCCGATAACCGTTACGACTATGACAAATGGCCGTTAAAGTCTATTAAAGTCTATAATAGAGATACTATTTATGTGGGTTTAATTTAACCGCACGGTGAGTAGCATTATGCCGATTTTCTGGTGGACTGAGGGTTAAACACGAATATTGTCTAAAAAATGACAAAACCACATACAAGGGTTGCTATTTATGTATCCGGAACGTCTTGTTATACGGCTGCTATTTGTGTTGTTTAGTGACCTAAATATTTCATTTCAGTCTATCAGTCAAAGGTGGAATTAACTCCTCAGAATTTTGCGTGCGATGATATATTTTCGACGTGGATTATCTCAACAACAGTGCATCGATCAACTCACTTCAGCTTTTGGCGATCAAGCACCATCTAAAAGTACTGTATATCGCTACTCCAGTGAATTCAACCGTTGTTCACTGAGGGACAAACTTAAAGAAGATCGTCTAAAATCGATTGTTGTGTCAGAAAACATCGATGCTGTGCACGAAGCGATAAAGCAAGATCGTGGGCATTAGCATAACAAGCATACACGATATTTTACACGAACATTTAGCCGTGAAAAAATATTTCGCGCGTTGGATTCCGCATTATTTGGCAATCGATCAGAAAAAGGTTCGTGTTGATGGGTGCAAAGAAATACAATCGTGGTTTGTCGAAAGCCGTGTATAACAGTTATGCAGGTGACGAATCTTGAGTCTATCCGTATGGGTCTTCTAAGATGAGCCGAACCCAACAAAAGTTATTCGTGTCAGAAGCACCTCGAAGCAAATGGTCGCCTTTTTTCTGGGATAAACAGGTACGTGGCTACAGTGCCACCAGAGAATCGTAGAACAGTCAATTCTGACTGATACACCATTTGTTGGCTAGGAGTTTGGGAAGAAATAAGAAAAAACTATCGGCGACGTAGGATCATTCTTCACCATGACAACGCGAGCTCTTACACATCGACCCAAACAACTCAATATTTAACTGATCAAAACATCATACTGCCCTGATTTGGCATCCAATGATTTCTTTTTGTTTCCATCCGTGAAGAATAAACTGCGTGGTCAACAATTTTCGACACCAGAAGAGGCGGTTGATGCGTTCAAAATGCATGGTTTAGAAATATCTCAATCAGAATGGAAAAAGTGCTATAAAAATTGGTTCAAACGTATGCAAAAGTGTATCGACCATTGCGCAGAATATTTTGAAAAACAATAAAACCATTTTTTATGACAAATATTTACTTTTATTTATTATTCCGGAAACATAAATAGCAACCCTTGTATTAGATCTTATATGTGGTTTTTACATGATTCTCAAATATATTCTCATCTCCTCTTGTATGCATTATAACTTTCTAAGTACACAATATCAGTTATTCTATTGCATATTTCTACGTATTAACAATGACAAAGGTAACAAGCGAGAACGTTTATAGGGCCATAAAAGCAAGTGTATTGTACATATTATTTTCTCCATCTAGGCTTACACAAATATAGAAGCTTAGACATCATTTCCAACAAGGTCATTTAGCATATTTATTATTACTACCTCTACCGTCACCAGGATTGAATTTCACCATGATAAAGCAGATTCACCTACTCATTTGAACAACCTGAAAGTTTAATTGTGAGAACCTTAGTTAACGCTGGAAAGAACATGGCTCAGATCAATGGAAAGTACCGATGTATTAAAAGCGAGAATATGAAGGAATTCTTGGAAGCCCAAGGTACTGTTTTTGATTCCATGGAATATATTACAATATTTAATTTATTTAAGGCATTACCCTCAATGAGGACCGTATAAGGCGACTGGATTCTGGCACTATAACTATTAATTTGGACTGCAATCAATGTTCCATCACCTACGATAATGGTACTGACTCGCATTTAAGTAATTTTAGATTTGGCGAGAGTTTTGAAGAAGATTTTGGGACAACAAAGTTTCAGGTGACCGCAGAAATACTTCAATCTCATATTTTATCACGCAAATTGTTAAATGTTCCTAAGATTTCGCTTTAACTTTTCCCAACGTCAAAAGAAACGAATATTTCATGGAATCTTTTGAAATGTTGATTTTCACATTCATTTTTAGAGTATCGCCTCGCTTGATGGGGAAAAAATTGCTATCACATCAAAAGCTAACGGCAACGGAAATGAAAGCGTTAGAACTTATCAATTCATGGATAATGTTTGCAAAATTGTAAGTATCTTGTCTTCTTCCTAATTTATACTTATCTTTACTTTTGTTTGCTCGTAGACGTATTCAAGTCCTTCAAACGATGTTATCGCTTACAGATATTTTGAACGTATTTAGTTCCGAAACATTGCTTTATTTTGCACCTGATGAAGATTAATACTACAGATTGAATATATACGTTGTAGAAATAAAGTGTGCTATCTTAAAATTGTTGTTAAATTTCGAGTACCCTGTATATCTTCTTAATAATCTCATAATTTTAACAGATCTTATTTATAGCTTGCGTAAGCAATTGTAAACAATGTGATGATCTGATGTTTTTCTACACACTCATTTTATAATAGGTATAAATTTGTAATGGGTCTTGATAAAGATCTGGATGCCTGCTGCGAGATACAGGTGTCTCGTAAAGGCAATTATATACTTACTCAAAAAAGAAATTATAAGTGATTTGGAAGGTGGTTAGAGATAGAAATTAGAATAACTAGAATTACCTGAGGTAAAACAATTAGAATTTCGTTTTTATAGAAAAACATAAAAACTAGAGTTGCTGTTTGAGCTATTTCCATCGTTCGTATATATATATACATAATCCACAACTCTAGTTATTATGAGAATCCATCGTCAACAATATCGCGTCAAGAGTTTATCGTCTTTTCATATTTTTGTGTTCTAAGATGTTAGCGTGCTGCCATAATTTCTAAAAACGTATAATAAAATCATGCCAATACTGAGACACTCGAATTTTACCAAAATCTACTTCAAATTAAATATCGTTTCGACTGTCCACTTACCGTCAAATGATACTGAAGCTGCGGTTTTGTTATCGAAATTCCAGGTTCATTTCAATTTGTGCTGGCAGTCAGTTTTCTATAGTATTTGAACACTAATTAATACTAAAATTATTACGCGAGTTAAAAAAACAGCGTTCAACACTGTTTTCGTGGAATACACTACCTCAATCCTAGCGTAATTTGTAACACGAGCATATTGTACTTTTATGATTCGAAACGTATACATTGAATCCCAAAACAGTCACCTGCCTGCTTTTCACGAGGTGAATAATTCGACGCTATTACCTCTATTATAATTAAAGACATTGAATCACCACTCAAACAGACGAAAAGTTCTTCCAAGATTTATGATAGGATTGTGCTTGCGTATTTGCTAAGCCTTTGCACGTTATATTCAATCCTGTTTGAAGCAATCTAACTCTCCAGTAGTTTGGAAGTTGGCACGAATGTTTCCAATGCACAACAATGGCGATCTCTCTGAAATCAACAATTATCTTCCAATCTTGCAGCTTTTAAAAGTATTAGAGCATATTCTTTTTACTTACTTTTTCTTAGAGCTGCCCCGATGGATTTCTCGGAAGCAATACGGTTTTATCTCCCAGCATTCAACTCTCGCCAGCTTGCTTTACGCAATATGTGTGTATGTCAGTAAATAGTAGATTATAGAAGTCATGTTGGCACTATTTACATGGACTTTCAAAGACCGTTGGATAAGCTGCAGCACTACATTCTTCTACAAAAACTAAATTCGTTCAGACTTTCAAAATCTCTTACAAGTCAATAGAGAATTCCAAGTATGTATAGAAACCAGGTCTCACATTTTTACTTACGGTATACTGCAAGGATCTAATATTGGACTTCTAATATTCCTACTTTTCATAAACGATAATGCTAGTGCTGTTAGATGTGAAGTGCTAATGTATGTTGATGATATTTAGATGCTTTTAAGCATGGATTCCAGTGCGGACTGTGCCATTGCCTCAGAGAGGTATCGATTGCGTTTCTAGTTGGTGTAAAGTTAGTAGACTATCCCTAAGTATATCTAAATGCACTACTATGACGGTTATTAGGCGATAGCAAGCTATTGTCCATCAGGCAAGGATTTGGGGGTGCTTTGTAATGTCATTCTGTCTTTTTCTGATCACATAACCCAGTTAGTATCGATGCTATGAAATATATGGATTTATTTTTAGTAATGGCAGAAATTTCTACAATATGAGCTTGTATCTTCATTATTTCTTTCACTCATTCGAACATGGTTAGAGTATGCTATGTTGATGTGGCTTCTTATTTATGAAACACTTAAGCTCCATTGAGGCAGTGCAGAAAAGATTCTTGAAGCTTCTTTATTTTCTGTCAGAAGGATCTTATCTATACACAGGCATCAAGGTAGTGTTTTCCTATAGACATTTATTTTTTTGTAATGAATTAAGAAGAATGAGAAGTCTTGTTAAAAGATAAACTTATAAAACTGCATTCTTTATTTACATACATTGCTATATTGATGTGGCTTCTTATTTATGAAACATTTAGGCTCCAGTGAGGCAGTGCGGAAAAGATTCTTGAAGCTTCTCTATTTTCTTAAAAGAAACCTCCATCTTAACTATGGAACTTTCTTCGAACCAAACGACATTCTGCAAGAATTCCTGATAGGCTTTACGACAATGACGGTAATCACTTCGAAGATCTCAACGATATTGTCAGTGGATTTGCTAATGTCTTCACGCTGTTCAATGCATTCCGAAAATTCTTTTGTTGCCAAATCTAGTCATTCCGCATACTTGTTCACGGCTATGGATATTTTACTCAATTAACAGCGGGTGTTGACATTACTCAGCTTTTTAGATTCGGGATTGCAGATATGTATTCCTACCCACTTTGAATAATAATTATATCTACCTATTTTGACCTCTACGTTTGCCAGTAAATAAAGAATAGTAAGAATTGTGCCTGTACAAAAGAAGGGCAACTGTACTTCTCCGACCAATGGTAGGCAAACATCTGGCCAATATTCAATTTCGCACAACAAATGAAGATGTTCTTTATTCCAGGATCTGCTATAGTACTCATCCACATATCTCCA
This sequence comes from Trypoxylus dichotomus, assembly GCA_023509865.1. Taxonomy (NCBI): domain Eukaryota; kingdom Metazoa; phylum Arthropoda; class Insecta; order Coleoptera; family Scarabaeidae; genus Trypoxylus; species Trypoxylus dichotomus. The sequence continues at coordinate 31,910,643 of CM042081.1, forward strand.
ATAACTAACATGGCTCCATTTTAAGTCTCCTTAAGCTCTCCGTCTAAAAATTCATACAGTCCGATCTATCCCAACGAAAGTGCTAAGTAATTTATAATGGGTATATTTCTCGAGAGTTTAGCCCGACATCCGGTATCCCACAAGCCTCTAGCCTAGGTCCTCTCCTATTATATGTATTATATATGAACGACTTATTGACTCAAGAACAAACAAAAGATTTGGGTTGAAGTTAGATGTTCGAAAATGTTGCGTAGTTACCTACCCCCGTCCTCTTCCACCATATAACACATGGGCTGAAAAGTCCCGGGCCTAACAAAGAAAACACGTTTTTTTTGGTTCAAAATTAGCTTTATTCATCAACGTCATCTCCGTTAAGAGCAACGCAATCATTCCAGCGCCGCTCTAACATTTCAATACCACTTTTGTAGAACGATTTATCTTTTGCCTCAAAATAGGCCTCAGTTTCAGCGATAACCTCTTCATTCGTGCGAAATTTCTTACCGGCGAGCATTTTTTTGAGGTCTGTGAACAGCCGCTGGGAGCCAAATCTGGCGAATACGGTGAATGTGGGAGCAACTCGAAGTTCAATTCATGTAGTTTTGCCATTGTTTTGATTGACTTGTGACAAGGTGCGTTGTCTTGACGAAACGAATTTTTTTTCTTTGCCATATGCGGTCGTTTCTTTGCAATTTCGGCCTTCAAACGCTCCAATAACGCTATATAATATTCACTGTTGATGGTATTTCCTTTCTCAAGATAGTCGATGAATATTACACCACGCACATCCCAAAATACCGAGGCCATAACCTTTCCAGCCGATTGTTGTACTTTCGGGCGCTTTGGACAAGGTTCACCAGTTGCTGTCCACTCAGATGACGATCGTTTTGATTCCGGAGTGAAGTGATGGATCCATTGTCACATATCGACGCAAAAATTCTGGTTTATTACGTTTAAACATGGCCAAACACTGCTCAGAATCATCAAAACGTTCTTGTTTTTGGTCAACAATGAGCAATCGCGGCACTCACCCTGAACAGAGCTTTCTCATAGTCAAATGCTTATGCAATATAAAGCCAATACGTTCTTTTGATATCTTTACGATGTCAGCTAACTCACGCAAATATACTATCACTTTTCGATCATTCAAAACTATTTTGTGGATTTTTTTGATGTTTTCTGGTGTTACCACCTCATTTGGACGTCCACTGCGTTCTGCATCATCGGTGTCTCTACGACCACGTTTGAAGTCAGCAAACCAACGTTTTATTGTTGTTTCTGATGGAGCGGAGTCCCCATAACACTTTTTAAGCCATTGCTTGGCTTGAACGGTATTTTTTTCCCATCAAGAGGCAGTGTAAAATTAAAACACGAAATTGTTTTTGATCCATTGTTTTGAAAATAACAAAAGTAGCGTGACTCTTGGCACAATAACTTACAAACTAATGAATAGAATATCATGAAATTTTAACAGATGTCTTTTGAAGGTTAGTACTAACTGAGAGAAAGATGACTGCAATAAAACTAGCGTCATCCATGTGTTAGGCCCGGGACTTTTCAGCCTATTTGTTACCTGATCTTATTTTGTTGACGGTAACGTATTGAATCAGAGAAATGAATTTCAAGATCTGGGTGAACTGTTTGATTCTAACCTTACCTTTAAGCGGCATATCTGTGCACTATGGACTGAAATCTATAGGATGTTGGGTTTTGTAATGTCATAATTGCATATCCAAATACTTACGAGATTTTGACTTTACTTAAAACTAGATTTCGCTTACGCTATAAGCAAACTTGAATATGCTTCAGTAATCTGGTGTCCCTATATGTTCCTGATATACTAGCGCTGAACAAATATATATTTTTTATTTTTCGACATAGTTTCCCCCTACACTAATGCGCTTGGTCCATCGGTGCTTCAAATTCTGGACAGCCTCCTGGAAAAAATGTTTGTCCAACTTTTGCAAACCAACTCTCTACAGCTTGCATCACTTCATAATTACTTGAAAATTTGGCCCATGTAAGATTTCTTTTAATTTGGGTAACAGCGTTTGATTATATCATAAGAAACTACAGACTCGCCAGTAGTTGCCATACTGTCTTTATGAATTTGAGTTGGCGTCGTGCCCTTTTTCTGGAGGTATTGTATTATGGCTCTTTGTTTTACAGGATCCATTTCTATGAACAATCACGACACACAATTCAAGAACTAGCCACAGCACAACAACACTTAGAGATACAAACTTGGTATTATGTAGGTATGATCTACAAATGTCGGTTAACTAAATGACAAAAACATTAAACAAACAATCGATTACAAGTGAGGAGTGGAGGCATCGTACATGCATACGTAAATATATAAATACACCCACGCATAGCTAAGATATGCATACAGTCATACTCCACGTATTTATTTATATATAAGTATGTACAGTTAACTATTCTAATTATCCTGTTATAGGATCTCTATTGGTCTGTTGGGTAATAAGGTTATTATTAGTAAAATAGGCTAAGAATATAAATTATCATATATTTATTCATAAAACTTATAATATAGTACATATATAAATGTTATATATTTACAATCTCTTATAATACCTCTTGCCAACGATATCACCCGCAGTAAACGACTGAAATTAGAAAAAAGAATGGTATAGAAATATGAAGTTTATGTTTCGTTATAGAACCTACAGTAATTAACCCATCCTTGGTAAACTCGTAGATCCTACTGCCCGATTGTGAACCTCCTACTGCCGACAAGACGATCTTATCACCTTCCTGTTTGGCGGTAGTCTGAAATATCAATAAATATAGAATCATTTAAACTTAGAACATTGCATTCATTAAATTACCTTCAATTTAAGACCGCCCAGGGTTTCTTCGGCGAATTCTTCGCCAAGCTTGAAGGTCATAGGGCGAGAAGTCCCAGAATGAGATATGAAGGTGTATTTGTCTCCATCTTGTGCAACCTCGAAGATCGACTTTGTACTGTTCAGCTTTTCTATCATTTCTGGGTTTAAATTTTGGCCTGAAAAATTGCAGTGCTGCCATGTTATATGTACTCATTTTTATACATGAGCGTTTCAAAATAATCCTTTAAAAACCGTAGGGAATATCGATAAGGATAGCAACCAGTAGGGGTTGTCGAAATGATTGTAAAAAGCAATTTTTCTTAAAATGTTTCTTTGCAAAAATCCAACCAAATTTTTAGAGTTGTAACTCACCTAAAGATTGAACAAACTCTATAAAGTTCTCATTTCTTTCCAACTGATATTTTCCAACGAACTGCACCATCTTTACTTCCTAATTTTTTCAGCTTGCAAAAACCAATTTACTGGTAGCGAAGTTCAAAGCACACTAGTCATTCAATTTTTTTTGTTCCTATATATAATGCGTATATATGTGTATATTCTTTATATATTCACGAATATGCTTAAGTATCGTAGATAATAGTATCGTACTCTGGATATAATTAATAACAATAATCAATTTATTGATAAAGAAAATGATTTTACGGTACAAGACAACATGACCAAGTAATATTGAAGCTTAACCTCTTATATCTTTCATCGATTGCATACATAAGATAAAGATACGGTTGTTTTGATACGATCTATTTTCATGGATAATATTTACATAAATACATCTGATTTCGAAGTTAATAAATTTTTATGATATGTCGAAGTTATTACTTGCAGAAATTGATAAGTCACTTTCGCGTTAGTAATAATTCAAACTAAGGATTACGCGCAAGTTTTTGTAAAGGATGATGGTACATATTTTTAGATGTTTAAGATAAGGATTTGCATGTCAGCATTATAAGTCAAGTTGTTTCAGAAAGGGTTTTAAGGAATTACTTGCAGCTGAAGAATATTTAGCAGGATTTTCTAAATGGATTATTTATACTCTATTTTTTAATTTTAATGAGTAAAATGAAAAGACACGTTTATATAATAGAATTTTTCAAAGCTAAAGGTAGCTAGGATTTTACGAGGTTTCAGGTCGCCCTCGTAAAATCCTAGCTGTTCCTGAAATCGACAAGAAGAACACGGTGTTGGTGTGGTTTTTTATTTTTTGATGTAGTCTCCTCGAAGATTAATACACTTTTTCAAACGATGCTCCAGTCTCTTCAAGCCGTCGGGAAAGTAGGACGTTTCGAGGTCTGCAAAATAGCTCATCTGTAGTGGTGATGACCTTATTTGAGGCAAATCTCTTTCATCCCAGTGATTTATTCAGCTCTGGGCATAGGAAAAAGTCGCTGAGGGCTAGGTCCGGTGAATATGGATAATGAGAGACTAATTCAAAGCGCAACTCATTCAATTTGGACACGAGGATGCGGGTGCATTGTCGTGGTTTAAAAGCACGTTCTTTCCGCTGCAAACGGTGTGAGCAAAAAAAAAGCTCTTTCATGCCCAAAATTTCGTGTAGGATATGGCCAACGCATTCTTCTGAGATGCCTGTTGTCTCTGCTATTTCTTTCAGCTTCAATTGGCGATCGGCTAACATGACATCATGAATCTTGTCGATCATTTCATCGTTGGTAGCGTTTTTTTGGCGTCCGCTGCCGTTGTTGGGCGTCACTTGTGCTTGTGCAGCCACGTTTGAACTCGCTCGTCGAAAAGCTGATGGTCGAAAATGATGACATCCGCCATGAACCTCTAGCAAAATACTTCGAATTTCCGTGGCCGTGTTCTCAGCTATCCAGAAGTGTTTTATCACTGCACGAAATTCGATTTTATCCATTTTTGCAAAACCGCACGATCTACTACACAAAACACACCCTTAAACAACGACTATTGACAGTAGGCATCTGAAATTTTGACAGTTGCCATAAAGAAACATTGCCCTTGCCAATGAATCCACGTCAACCTTCGTGTGCCATCTCTCGCCGATTCCGGAAATATTTCAGGTCGCCCTTGTATATAAGCTGTAGTTACGAAATTAATTACATATTCATTGCAAAGATAAGCAATTAATTAATCAAACATAGAAGACACCGCAGAAAAATATTTATTGATCAAATACAGCATACTACATTTCGACTTAAACAAGTTGAAATCTAGTTCATGCACTACATATACTATACATGACAATGTGTAGTATGCATAATATATTGTATACATATATGGTACCTTTCTTCATGGATGTTTCTGCATGTTGCCCTATTCTACTATAACTCTTAGCTTTATAGAATTATTTACAAACGATCAAAAATTTAGACTAATATTAAATTAATGTATACTTTTTAAACAATAACTTGACCTTAAATACATGTTAATGAATTACATAGCTTCTAAAATAATTATTTTATATTTATACTTTCCATTTCAATTGAACTACTATCTTTGCTCATTGATAAAATAAATGGCTCAACTATATAATTGATTACTCCATCTAACTCGCATATTTTTCCTTTTTCTTTAATCACATGTAATTTTTTTTCCAATTGTCCGTAACACTCTGGATGTAAGTACCCTTGCATCTGCTAATTTGAACGGGGTATTCTTAGTAACCACTCCATTTTTTATTTGACCCCACACAAACTCAATTAGGTTGAGGCTGTTTACTAATGAAACCGTGAAAATTGACGATAATGAACTATTTTAAAGCCAGATGCAATTGGGTTTTATGTGTATTGTTAATGAAGATGAAATTCTTATTGCGCTTCAACAATTTAGAGGCGTAGGTTACGCTGACCTTTATTTACATAAATAGCTGATACAATTGGCTGGTATCTCTGCAATAGAGAAATATAGAAACCTGTAATATTAGAATTGGTATAAACTGATAAATGAAACTATTTTTTTATAGAAGAAACGCTTTATTATTACATTTGTTTTACTCAATATATGTTCGTATATATAGTTTGTTTAAACTCTCTTATATTTCCGTATGGCTTCTGCGGTAGTACCGGGATTATAAACCTACAAAACATGTAAAAAACTATAATTCACATGCAATGCAAAGGCAATAAATCTATTACCATATTGACTCCAGATTCGTTAAATTCATAGTATCTTTTCGATACTTTGTCACCAACTGTTGAAACGAAAACCAATTTGTTTCCACCTTTGGAGACTACAGTCTACAAAGCAAAAAATCATGTTAATAGCAATTTTATTGCAAATTTATGTCGATATAACTTACACTAGCCACTTTAGCACCTTTAAATTCCTCATCGTAAGCTTTTCCGATGGTAAATTTGATTTCTCTTTTATATCCGCTATCTCCAATGGTAGTAGTGAAGATGAAATTGTCGCCATTGGCTTCCACGACTAATTTTGAATTGGGATCGTTGATAGCTCCCAGTGCTTCAGGTGTGACTTCTTGGCCTGTATCGATAATAGAATGAAGTTCAAATGTTACTGTTGGAAAACTCTAAATTCTGTACTAGGAAGTGTATAAATTTATTGAAATGATAATCCCACTTGAAGAGGAAAAAGGGAAATTCAAAGTGATTAATTTTTCGCATGTAGGTAAATTTTACACCACATAAATTAGCAATTTCATCGGAACGTAGCGTTTCAAGAGCACATAGACTCTCATTGTCAACCGAGTTACCAACAATGAGAGTCCATATGTTCTTCATATGCTACATTTCGGGTAAACTATTAATTTGTGCGCTATGGGGTTTACTGTGATAACTGCAAATTATATAATTATACAGTCCTTGTAGTGGTTGTGAAAAGAATAATGCAATAGAGAACTACAAAACTCACCTGCTGCTTTCAAAATTTCTTCTGGCTTGATGGTCTGCATGTGCTGGTAAGTTCCTGCGATCTGGACCATTTTCACTTTTCTTGCCGTTTTACTTTCTAACCAAATCTAGCGCAATAGCCGGTTTTTCTGTCTGCGCTATTAGATCAAATCAAGTCATTTATATACCTAGCAAGAAGGAGATAATTCCCAATTAAATAGTTAAATTTACCTGATAATGATTCCAAAATAGATCTCACCTATTTAATCTAGGATGACTCATATTTTTTTTCACCTCTATAACGTCTAACATGAGTAATTCATCATATAATTCCCATCGGTAAAAATGGTGAATTCTATTATTTTTATTTATCGACCGCAGATCGTAGATTATGTGTTTTAATCTATTTTTCTAGGATCGAGATTTGGCTAGTCGTTAATTTGGGATGCATTAAGATAATTCCAGTGAATTTTGTTAATCATCTACCAGAAATTAGAAAAAAAGTGATTTATCGTCCCCTTAGCGTACTTTATACCGAAAAGGGATTCAATATTCGGGGTTTCTGAAGCAAATAGAGCACAAACCCATTTTGAAATGACAGAAATATTTTAAAACTTAAAAAATGGTATTCGTATTGTAATACGAATACATTTTTGTAATTTTTGTTATATATATGTTTATATATATATATAAGTATATGTAAATACATCCGCTACAATACATACGATCCCTCCCCATTTTATTAGGACCACCTTACACACTTAGGCTTTTGTGTGTTCCAAAGCGATAATTTACAAATACAAGTATAAAATTTATGAATAGGTTTTACAACGTCTGTCTAAATACGTACTCTAAATATCTTTCTAAGAAATTGAGAAAGTGCCATTCAATGGCCTCTTGCCTAGCATTATCCCCCTCATGAATCATTCTGTACTGCACAGAAGATGGTTAAAAACAAGATTGAAAGACACAGTAATTCGCAGAATATTATCTGGATCAGTTTCTGTTGTAGAAAGAATATGTTTTTGTTAATATAACAACGTTTTTCCCGTGTTTACGTGTTAGTGTTGCACTTTAAGTTATTACTTGTATGCGCTTTATATTTTTTCGTTATGGACAAAGAAATGAGAAAAAACCACCTATTGAGGCATTGTTGGGTACAGGAGCGTATTCTCAACACACAATTGCAAAGAAAGAAGAAGTATCCCGACAAAAAGTGCAGCGAATTGCTGTTTTAATGAAAGAAAAGATAGCCACTACAAGTACCCGAAGAGCGTTTTGCAGCAAGAAAAGGATCACTACTAATCGAGATGATCGACGTATCCTGCAACTAGCAACTGAAAACCGAGATTTATTCGCCAAAGAAACCATCAAGGAGTGCAAGTATCCACGCGTACAATACGTAGACGATTGCACGAAGTCGGATTAAAATGCGAACGCCCTCTGAAAAAGCCAAGATTAACACCGATGACAAAGCGAGTACGTTGTGAATCGACAAAACGTCATCAACACTACATAATTGAAGATTGGCGAAAGGTAAGACAAAATAACTTATAGTAATATGTAAATCAAGCAAAATTTTTTTTTTCAAAAATGTCTCTTCGTTAAAGATCGTATTGAGCGATGAGTCAAAACTAGAAGCCATGACCGACAGACCACAATTTGTAAGACGACGTCCATCTGAACCGTTTGGTGAAGCTAGTGTACTAAAAACGGTGAAACACCCTCCTTCAGTTATGTTGCAGTCCTGTATATCAGTCGAAGGTTCTGGATCACTGTATTTTTGCCAAGGCACCATGAATCTACACAAATATAGGGGTATATTGGAGGATGTCTTAATGCCATATATCAATTACTTAGATCCGAATGAAGGCCCTTACACATTCATGCACGATAAGGCACCATGCCATATGGCCAAATCTATCTAAAGTCTTTTGGAGAGGTACGTTCTGCCAGTTTTACCTTGGCCGGGAAATTCTCCCGATCTCAATGAAATTAAGAACGTGTGGAGTGTTTTAAAATAAGGCATATCTTCGAGATTAAACGCTACAAAAGAGCAATTACTAAGAAATATGGAGGATGTGTGGCAACGATACAATACAATTAGACGCACCATTAACGCTTGCATGAACATTATGCCAAAAAGAATAAGAGCAATTATAAAAGCTGAAGTAGGCATTACAAAATATTAATTATATCATTGTGACGATGTATATAAATAGTTCTGAATAAATTTATGCTTGTACAATACATTTTCTATAACATATTTTAACAAAATCGCTATTCTAGCAAGTGACCCTAATAAATTGGACAGGGACACTATCAAAATTAAGAGTAGCCATATAAAATATTAAAAAACTAAGTATTCTGAAGGTATTCAGTATATTATTTACACATATAAATATTGTATTAGTTGTAAACATTTATCGGACAGTATAGTTACTTGTGGTACATTACTGCAACACATTTTCGCTTAAATTTCCTTCGTATAAAATTTATCTAGGTACCTCATTCTCTTGCACAGTAGTATTTCTTTCTCAAAGTATTTCTACAATTTCAAAATGAGTTTTTGCTCTAATTGCTTCAGAAACTCAAAATATTGAATGTATGATATACGCTTCTTTTCGATAAGAAGTACGCTAAGTGGATGATAAATCACTTTTTTAGTTTATCACAGATGATTAATAAAACTCATTGGAATTATCTCAGTGCATCCTAAATTAACGACTAGTCAAATTTCGATCCTAGAAAAATAGAGTAAAATGCATAATCTACGATCTGCAGTCGACAAATAATAATAATAATATAATTCATCATCTTACCGAGTCAAATTACCTAGAAATATATGATTAACTACTCATATTAGACTTATAGATAAAAAAGAAATGCGTGTCATCCTAGATTAAATAGGAGAGATCTATTTTCGAATCATTATCAGGTAAATTTAATTATTTAATTCGGCATTATCTCCTTTCTCCTAGGTATATAAATGACTTGATTTGACCTAATATAGCAGACATAGCAAAAAGAGCTATTGCGCTTGATTTGATTAAAAAGTAGAACGGCAAGAAGAAGTGAAAATGGTCCAGATCGTAGGAACTTACCAACATGTTGAGACCATCAACCCAGAAGAAATTTTAAAAGCAGCAGGTGAGCTTTACAGTTCTCTATTACATTAATATTTTCATAACGATTGCAAGTGCTTTGTGGTTATAACACATTTTAACACATGAGGTGAAAAGTCCAGGGCCTAACAAAGAAAACACGGTTTTTTTGGTTCAAAATTAGCTTTATTCATCAACGTAATCTCCATCAAGAACAACGCAATCATTCCAGCGCCGCTCTAACATTTCAATATCACTTTTGTAGAACGATTTATCTTTTGCCTCAAAATAGGCCTCAGTTTCAGCGATAACCTCTTCATTCGTGCGAAATTTCTTACCGGCGAGCATTTTTTTGAGGTCTGCGAACAGCCAGTAATCGCTGGGAGCCAAATCTGGCGAATACGGTGGATGTGGGAGCAATTCGAAGTTCAATTCATGTAGTTATGCCAAATTTTTTTTCTTTGCCATATGCGGTCGTTTCTTTGCAATTTCGGCCTTCAAACGCTCCAATAACGCTATATAATATTCACTGTTGATGGTATTTCCTTTCTCAAGATAGTCGATGAATATTACACCATGTACATCCCAAAATAACGAGGCCATAGCCTTTCCAGCCGATTGTTGAGCTTTCGGGCGCTTTGGACAATGTTCACCAGTTGCTGTCCACTCAGATGACGATCATTTTGATTCCGGACTGAAGTGATGGATCCATGTTTCATCCATGGTCACATATCGACGCAAAAATTCCGGTTTCTTACGTTTAAACATGGCCAAACATTGCTCAGAATCATCAACACGTTCTTGTTTTTGGTCAGCAGTGAGCAAACGCGGCACCCACTTTGAACAGAGCTTTCTCATAGTCAAATGCTCATGCAATATAAAGCCAATACGTTCTTTTGATGTCTTTACGATGTCAGCTAACTCACGCAACTTCACTTTTCGATCATTCAAAACTATTTTGTGGATTTTTTTGATGTTTTCTGGTGTTACCGCCTCATTTGGACGTCCACTGCGTTCTGCATCATCGGTGTCTCTACGACCACGTATGAAGTCAGCAAACCAACGTTTTATTGTTGTTTCTGATGGAGCGGAATTTCCATAACACTTTTCAAGCCATTGCTTCGCTTGAACGGTATTTTTTCCCATCAAGAAGCAGTGTAAAATTGTTTTTGATCCATTGTTTTGAAAATAACAAAAGTAGCGTGACTCTTAGCACAATAACTCACAAACTAATGAATAGAATATCATGAAATTTTAACAGCTGTCTTTTGAAGGTTAGTACTAACTGAGAGAAAGGTGGCTGCAATAAAACTAGCGTCATCTATGTGTTAGGCCCGGGACTTTTCAGTCCATGTGATATAATTTGTAGGTATTGCAGTAAACTCAACACCGCACAAATTAATAATTATCGGTAATTCGGTTGATAATAAGAATGTGCCCATGAAACGCTATGTTCCGAATAAATTACTAATTTGTGTGGTGTGGAGTTTACCACAGTACATGTGGATAGCGGTTTTTGCTTGACACTTCTCTATTTGAAAAGATCCGATTCAGTTGAACAATTGTGCTTATTCACTTTAAATTTTCCAAACTTTTTCCTCTTCAAATTGGATTGCCATTTCAATAAATTTATTAACTTCCCAGTAGAGAATTTATATTTTTCCAAGAGTAGCATTTGAACTCTCGTCTATTATCGATACAGGTCAAGAAGTCACACCTCAGGCACTGGGAGGCATCAACGACCCCAATTCAAAATTAGTCGTCGAAGCTAATGGTGACAATTACGTTTTCATCACTACTGTTGGAGATAGCGGCTATAAAAGGGAAATCAAATTTACTATCGGTAAACCTTACGATGAGGAATTTAAAGGCGCTAAAGTGGCTAGTGTAAGTTGTATCGGCATAAGTATGCAATAACATTGCTATTAATATTATTTTTTCTTTCCAGACCGTAGTGTCAAAAGATGGAAACAAATTTGTTTTCGTTTCAACAGCTGCTGATAAAATAACGAAAAGGTACTATGAGTTTACCGATTCTGGGGCCAATATGGTAATAGACTTTTTATTTTTGCATTGCAGCAATCATTATGCTTCTTTTTACATATTTTGCAGGTTTATAATGGTGGTACTGCCGCAGAAGCTATAAGGAAATATAAGAGAGTTTAAACAAACTATATATATATATTTCTGAACATATATTGAGTGAAGCAAATGATAATAAAGCCTTTTTCTATTAAAGAATAGTTTAATTTATCAATTTGTCACGTTTCTAATACTACAGGTTTCAACATTTCTCCACTCCAAAGATGGCCGCCAAGAATATCAGTTGTCTATGTAACCTACGGTTCTAAATTATTGAAGCATAATAAGAATTTCATCTTTAATAACAATACATATAAATTCCATGTGTTAAAAATCTGCATCTGGCTTAAAAATAGTTCATTATCATGAATTTTCAAGGTTCCATTAGTAAACAACGTACATTTTATCTGCATTATAAAAAAGATTAGTGACATGATTCCAGGTACGATAATGTTATTGATAATACGGCAAAAAATGGCACAAATTAGATAATACACATAGGTATAAGTATTTTGTAATAGTCTATATCGTTTTTTAACAGTTCAATCACTGACTAACAATGCTGGAAATCGTTGGTAAATATCAACACGTGGTCACTCATAAACCGGAAGTGTTTATTAAGCTAGTTGGTAGGTAATTAGCACAGTTAGTTAAATAGCGTTGGATAGCAAATGAGTTTTTTTTCCTGGTATTTCCTTTTTTCTTTCTGATAGGGGAAAAGGTCACACCGGAAAGGCTAGAAGCTCTAAGTAATGGCGAATCATTTTTAACTGTAAAATATGACGACGATTGTTGGACATTTACGGCAACTGTTGGCATGTTTTGGCAGCGGTCGATTAGGTTTACGCTTGGTAAAACTTTCATTGAAGGTAACCGGAGGGCAAAGGTAAATATTGCAACTATATACTACATATTATGACATATTTCTCAAAACAGTTTACACATTTAGAAATTTAAAGGCCAGTTTAAATACATTTTTTCAATTGTTATTGCATATATGGTTGCATAATTCCGACATATTGCGGTAAACTCCCCACCACCGCAGTTACCAGACAGTAACTTGCTCGACAGTGAGTCCATGTACTCTTTGTTTCGTTCCAAATAAATTAATTGCTTATGTGGTGTGGAGTACATTACTTTACCTGTGATTGTTATTGTTCTAGTTACTTGTTTTTGTATTTTGTTTCAGACTACAGCAACTAGGGACGGAAATATATTCACATTTAGTTCCACAGTAGGTTCTAAAGGGTTCCAGAGAATTTACGAATTTTCCGAAGCTGGTGTTATAGTTGTAAGTAAACGGCATCGTTCATAAGGCAAGCACTTATCCGAGGTATTAATCGCTGATTTTAATGAAACTTTCTCAGCCTGTAGACCCCATTGAATATTGCTCAAAGATCTTCCTAGCGCAGAACTGTATACTTTATATTTATAAAACTTATTTCGTTTCTCCAAAATAAGTTTTAAATGATTGAAGGTAGAAAATGACTTAATGATCTGTTTCCGCTGGTGTAGGTATACATATACAGGGTGTTACAATAACCATATTTTTTCGAATATCATGAAATGGTTATAATAATTGTATTTGGTATTAAATATTGTATATAGAGGAGATACTAATAATTATACAGGTGTCCACACAATGATGACTTTCAAAATACTTCCTTCCTTAAATAGGATACCTGGATTTTGTGTGATTGTACTGCACGTTAAAAATTGATCACACACTAAATGCCTATTTGTGATACCTCACTTATCACAAATTCACTTGTGAATACATCACGTCACAGCAGTAGTAAGGTAATAACATATCATTAGTTTGTTTTTTATCCTTGAAATTATCACACTATCGCCATTAATACTATTAGCAGATATACGAAAGGAATCTAATTATTGGTAATAATATTTATTATGCATTTAGATTGAGTTCACATGCTTTGCAGTCGTGTAGACATGTGTATGTATGTACATAAAAAGTCTATCGACAATAATAGGTCGAATGCGATAGAAAATAACTGTATATTGAACATCTAATTTATTTCATAAAATTACCATTTTCTTGCATTTTGAAAATGTTTTTAAATTTCTGAAAAAATATCGGTCACAATAGGATTTGAACCCACGACCTCTCTGGTATCGGGGAACCGGCGGAACGTGCTGACTACTCCACAACGGGACTTTACATGAGTTCAAATCACTTTTATCCAACATTCTTTCTAACATTTTAATGACTTGACCTGATATCTCTTTCCGACAGGGTTATTTATTTTGGTATTTTTTATGAGACTATCATCGCCCATTCTGCTCGCGTGTTACAGCATTATCTCCGTTTTCTTATTCATGTTGCTACGTCTTGTGGTTTGCTTTCTTGGCGTAGGTCTTCGCTTCTAATTCTGTCAAGTAGTGTTTTTCCATGAATGCTTCTTATTATCTTCATTTCGACTGTTCGCATCATTTGCTGTGCCTTGGAGGTGTCTGGTCTCGTTTCAAGAGCGTATGTCATTACGGGCCTTATTGCTTTTTTTTGTACTCTCGCCTTGCTTTCAATTTTAAGGTATTTGCTCCTCCATACGATGTCTCTTAAGTTGCCTGAGATTCGGGATGCTTTCATTGATTGTTTCCACAGTTGTGTCTTTTTCTTCATCTTCTTCAATCAGCGATTGTTCGCTTTTATTATGATTATTATTTGTATAGGTTTCCGAAATATATCTTCCGCTCATCTGCATTGGTTTTGTTTGCCTGCATGGTGTCCTTAATTTCCATTTTATTTCTTCTAAGTATTCTCCATATTTTTCTCTAGTTTCCGTACATATCTCTCTCAATTGTTTTGTGAATTGTTCCCAATATCCTTCCTTTATTCCTCTTATTCTTGTATATACTTTGTCTCGTTCTTTTTGTATAGTGTCCAGTCTTCTTGGTTCTTTCTTCGAAGGTATTTGATGTATGCTTTTTTATTTTGTTGGCATAGTTCTTTGATTTCTGAGGTGAAGCTTGATGTTTCATTTGTTTTATTGAGTTATTAGCTGTGTCAGTAATGTTTGATCTTAGGGTTTTCCAATATACATTCCCACTCTCTTCCGTGTTGATTGAGTTCTGTTTTATTTTTTCTGTCAATCTGTTTTCATACAGCTGTATCACATTTTCAACTTTCAGAGATTCGATATTGAGTTTATTTATATATTATGGTTTCGGTGTGCAAAAGATGTTTATTTTCATTTTGGTTTATTCTCATTTTGCAAAGTGCGCTGCGGTGTGTGGTCCCTACCTATGTTGGCTGAATTAAGTGCTCTTATGTCGAATATTATCTGCGGTGCGATTGCACTAATAGTAGTGATAATTGATGTATATTTATGCTCCATATAGTGTTCAAGGAAGGTGTTGTTGATTCTGATTTTGTTTGCTGCGCAGAAGATTCTTAGCAGGTCGCCATTATCATTAACAGGTTTTTCGTTAAACCCTAACAATGTACATTCTAATGGTTCATTCCCAATTCTGGCGTTCAGGTCTCCCATGATCACAATCTTATCCTGTGCTCTGATTTTGTTGACGACTGTTTGTGACTCTCCATAAAACCTCTCTCCCCTTTCTCGTTGTTCTCGTTGCTTATCTCTGGCGCACATACACTTGTGAAATGGATTCT
Source organism: Trypoxylus dichotomus (assembly GCA_023509865.1). Taxonomy (NCBI): domain Eukaryota; kingdom Metazoa; phylum Arthropoda; class Insecta; order Coleoptera; family Scarabaeidae; genus Trypoxylus; species Trypoxylus dichotomus. Next base: position 31,926,163 of record CM042081.1, read on the forward strand.
GCCTTCGTAGTTTGTTATTGTCACTTATAGCATGCCATCGCTTACGTATTGTTCGCTTTCAATTTTGTATTTTTTATCTATGATCAGGCCTACTCCCGAATGTCCTTTCTATCTTGCATGCTCTATATACAAAGATGTATTTATTGATTTCCATCTTTTCCTTTCCTCCTTTTCTTATATCATTAATTCATTTATTTTTTCCTGATCCTTTATTGCCCAGGACATGATGTTCCAGGTAGCGATCCTTAGTTTATTTTTCTTCCACATCGGTAGTCTTTTTCTCGCCGAGGTCGTAAACTTTATATCCGTCCAGTTCCAAGGCATCCATTTGATTTTATGAATTAAGTTACCTTCCTTTTCCCAGGTAGGGAGCTAACCTGATATGAAAACCCTCATCCTTTATCCGGGCTTGGGACTGACGGTTACTAACTTACTCAATCCACCCAGCATTTACCACAGGCGGAGTTGGATATATTCCATACTAACTCTGGACGTGATACTATTGACGATGGATTCTCATAATAACTAGAGATGTTGTTAGAGCTATTTCCATCGTTCGTTGAATTTGTATAGTCCGGCGTTTCGGCAGTCTGAAAATAGTAGCTTAAATATAAGTTTAACACAGTAATTTCTGTCCCCCATATTAACTTAGTGGTTAAGTCAGGTGGAATTGAGAAATCAAGAAAAAAAATAATCGAGTTCGATTCTCAGTCACGACAACATTCGCTAATAAAAAATAGGGAAGACAAATACGTCAGACAAAAATCATCGAAGCAAGCAACAGCCCTTCTCAGTCGTACTATACAAGTTCAACGAACGATGGATATAGCCCAGACAACTCTAGTTATTATATTCCATACTGTTTAAAGTTCTATATATTCTGTGCTTGGACTATCACAGCATGTGTTATAGTAATTTATTACCTGTATCCAATTTATCAGCAGCTTTCCTATTAGCTTTAGTAATAATTAATATTTTTTCTGAAATTATTTCTGTCTATTTCTTTCTTTTATTGCAGACTCTCATTGACTTCTCTGGAGAAAAAGCCGAAAGAATATTTAGAAGATTCGAATTTTGAAACATTTTGTGATATTAATTTATAACGCTTAAGTTTGTAATAAAAAGAGTAATAATTAAGAACAGCGACTACTTTATTAACTAATGAGTTTTACTTCTCTGGGACAGAATTAGTAGGTGTTATTCTGAAAGAAATCTTTAAAACATTTCAAATCTGCGTGTGTTTAAAAACCTTGTGGTACAAATTTAATTATCTAAGGAAATCGCCTCGTTAACTGTATTTCAATAATTATCTGAGCAATGATTAGCAGAGCTTTGTTACGTCATTTCATGTCGATGAGGAGAAATAGCTTATAGCTAATCAGTCATAATAACATTATCAAAGTGTGCACTACAGATAATGACATAAAAAATTAATTTAGTTACTTCAAAGATAGGTTAAATATATTATAAAGTGCGTTGATTTTGCTACGTCCATGAAGATGGTGAATATTGTGGGGAAATACCAGCATGTGCTGACCTTGAATACTGAAGAATTTATTAAATTAGTAGGTAAATGCATGAAAAAAGAAAATAAAACAAAAGTTAATGTGTAAGCGTGGAGAATATTGTTTGTAATTTTATTGGATGATCGTCTAGCTTTGCGTTGATAAGATATAATAAATGCTTATATTCGAAGTAATAAAAGATAAGATTTGAATTATTGCAGGTTTATTGCTTGTATATGGTATTATAGTATAATACGTTTAGGCACACATACACTATTGCTCAGAAACTTAGGACTGCCTTGGAAATATTATCTATACTTACACTTAATTGAATCTATTTCGCTTATGGAGGACTTGTTATCTTTAATTCAAGACTAACCTTTAGAGTATATATCTAGTATAATACACTACCGGTCATAATAGTATGCACACTTCCTATTTTATGCAAAATTGTAAGCTCGCTTCAAAACTTTAAACAAAGCAATTATGAGAAAAATGTTTACTCATCTATGACTTACTGCACATGTGTACACAAAAGAAAAATAAATAGCAAATATTAGAAAACATAAGGTAAGTTATACTCTCTTCTCATGAAAAAATAAACCTCTTTATTTAATAACTGCTGGCATCATTCGTGGTATTGTTTCTACCAATTTCCTCAATTTATCTTGAGGCATATTATTCCACTCCCTCTGCAATATCCTCCAGAGAAGGGTTTTGGATGTTGAACATTCTCTTCTTATTCGTCTGTCCACTTCGTCCCACAGAAGCTCTAACAAACATCCCATATTTGGACTCATCAGTCCATAGTATGTTTCCCCTTGTTCTATTGTCCAGTCTTTGTGAGTATATTATTTTGTTTATTACCACGACGTAGCAACGGTTTTCGTGTAGCAATACGGCTGTGGAAGTCTCCTTCTTTTAAACGACGTTTCACTCTGCTAACGAATATCTTTCTGTTTCTAGTCCCATCCACTTCCGCTGTAGTTCAGGAGCCGTTAATAATTTACTTCTTTTACTAAGCAATTTTATGCCTTCATCGTCGCTCCTGGAAGTTGTTTGTGTAGGACCTGGACGATGTTTGCTAGCAAGTGTACCAGTTTGTTCGAAATAGCGAACAGTTAAATTTACTCCGGGTTCTTTTTGCATTAAGTCGCCCGGAAATATTCCGTACAGAATATCTTTCTTGTGTAGCGTTAATATTGCTGATATAGTTGCAACACTTTTACACAGGAATTAAATTATTTACTCGCACAAAGCAACTCGAAATGGACCGCCAACGAACACCAACTTTCCAGAGATTGGCAGGGGACAGCTTACCTACCTTATATCAAGAGCGTTACAGACCGAATTGGCTGGAGACTAGATCAACACAATGTAAAAACGATATACAAACCCACGCAACAATTACGCCATCAGCCACGGTCGGTGGAGACCCCAGGGATCCCCTAACATACTACGGAGTATATAGGATTCCTTGTGCCTGTAGGTTAGTATACATCGGCACGACGAAATACAGCGTTAACACCAGCCTAAAAGAGCACAAGAGCAACTGTCGTTTAGGCCAAGCAGACAAATCCGCGGTGGCCGAATACGCTCTTCAGGACGGGGATCATAACATTAATTTTGAGAACACCGAGGTTCTGTCAACAGTTTCACGCTACCACACTTGGTTACAAAGAGAGGCAATAGAAATTTACAAACACCACGGTAACTTCAACAGAGAAGAAGAGAATCTTGCAACCAACAAGATTTGGTACCCGGTTCTGCGAAACACGCCAGCCACACGTACCGCTACAGAACTGACCAGCGAAGGATATATAACGGCTGCACGCGAGACAACGAATCATTCGACGCTGAGCCACCGAAGCGAACAGTTCGACCTCGCCGCTGAAGATGTTTACCGCAGTTGTAAATGAAACGTCCGGAAGAAATTCCAACGGACCACGGCCAAATAGCCCGGAAGAACCCTCTTCACAAGTAATATTCCAGTTTGATTATTTATCAACTTGGTTCTTTAATTAGTAAATTATGTACAGGCTTATAGAATTATTACATGAATAAAAGTACTTCTGTTGAAAATATTTTGTTAAAATTTAAAGTGTCCATTCTATTATGAGGGGTGGTATATGCGCATCGGTGTTGGATTTCATTATAGGTGTTACCCGACCTTTTTTTTTCTATAACAGCCATTATATACTTACCTGATGCAAGGATTTAGTCGCAATACTCTACTTAATATTTATTCCTTAAAACTGCGCAGAAAAGAAGTTCAAGGGAGTGCAACTTCTTATTTAGTTTATTTAATAATGGTCTTGATGCCTTTGAATTGTTGAGTAAAATCATTTTTTTTATTTTACATCTAGAATACAGATAAACAAACGTATGTCACTGTTTTATACCTAGACCAAACATTGCCCTCAGGTCTCCAATGTGTATAGTGGCTCCAACTTTATGGATGCTAGTGACTAAGTATATCGTAATTTGATCAAGCTTTTTAGTTTTGTGTATAGTAGCCTTGTAAATTGATAATTATTTTATCTGTTAGGCAATAAAGTATGTTTATTACTAAAAACTGGCATTATATATTATTAATAAAAAAAGAAATTATGAAAGAAAGGGGGGAGTGTGGAATACCAGTTCCCTGTCATATATTTTTTCCAAAAATAGTTTGCAAAAATTTTGAAATCCTTGGAGTAATACGAAATCGAGTGATTCGCCATTTTCTCAATATTCTACTAACTTTCAAAACGCGATCTTAGGTTTGCAAGCCACAATGTAAATTAATAATTTTGAAAAGACTGACAAATTTTATTATAGAAAAGCAAGTGGAATACCATAAAAATATTTCCTGCTATCGAAGCATAATAAAAACGTCTATTCGTAATGAAGCGGAACATTATTCGTAGCGCCGTTCATAAATTGCCTTCTTCTGTGCTTCTAATAGATTAGGTGTACAATGCAGTCCGATAATAATTTGGGCCTTGCAAGGCAGTCCATAACCTCATCCCCAGATTGGAACGTTTTAATCTCCTTTGAAAGAAGGTTACCATGGTGGGATCACCATTGAAATTGTGGCTTGAATTCAATATGGTATATTGGTGAAACTAGCTTTTATCAGCATTAAAGAATATTTGCTAAAAGTCGGATTGAAATTATCGCACTCTTTCACGAATTAGCGTACTCAATAGCATATATTCAATATCAACTCATGAGGATTGTCCCCAAAACATCTAAACTGCAAAACTGCTTCATATGAACCAACAATAAATTTTAAATCAAAAATTGAACGAACTGGAGTAATCCTTAGTTCTGTTAATAGGTGTAGAACCTACAGAAGAAAATGTTAAAGCCTTAAACAGTCCAGACTCAATTTTGACTGTTAAGCAGAAAAATGATGTCTATAGTTTTGCTATAAGAATCGGTCTATACTGGGAGAGAGCAATTTACTTCACCTTAGGCAAAAAGTTCTTGGAGGGTGACGGTGAAGTACATGTAAGTACATACTAAATTCAAATCGATACCAGTTTAACTTAACGAGCTTTAAAGAACTAATTGGAGCCAATGTTTTTATATGTTTTAGACGGTAGCACAAAGGGAAGGCGACAAATTTACGCTCATTTCTAGATTTGAGGGTAACACGTGGAAAAGAATATATGACTTTACAGATTATGGTGCGGTTATAGTAAGTTGAAGGAGATTAATGGTATTATTTAAATGTTCATGATGCAATCTCTTTATTTACAGACTCTGGATACTGGTAATGGTTTAATAGCGAAAAGAGTTTACAGGAGACTCTTTTGATCGATCCATCTTACGTCTCTATCAACAAATCGTTAATTTGTTCCTGTTTTGTATACTGGTATTTTGTACACTGTAAAGATACTATACAACGTCATCAAAATTAATATACACATTTCCTTTATATTGGTACATATTTGTTTATTTTACATAAGTCCATGAAACAATCAATATATTTATTTATATCACATGAGGGATTTGCTTACAATGGAATACCAGAAACCAGAAAATCCAGATTTGGATGATCAATGCGATTATTAAACTTGTGTTAATATTTGGCTATTAAAACACCAAGGTACTTTTTCAAGTTTCATCTAAATCTGAATATTCAGATAGCCTCTGTAGAGATAAATAATTTAAACATTCGATGGCTTAAACTCGTTTATAGACTCTTTTAGCTTGACCTCCAGCCGCGTTGATGATCTAGAAGATAAAGGTTATAGAATTACATATCTAAGGGTCGGTTTATTCACATTCCGATAAAGTGCCAGAGGACCGACAGTAAGATAAATTTATAAGGTAGCGGATATCTCATTCTGGTTTATTCACCAAATTTTATTGGAAAGGTGACAAGCCAGTACCGTCTAATGTTTTAGATGACTGGTATAGCAACGGATAAAAGTGAAAGGTAGACTTACATATTACGCCGTAATGAGTAAGACAAACAAACATAACTGCAGTTTCAAGTAGAACATAACCTAATATTCTCATACTGAGTACATCAAGTCTCATGTGTCTACATTTGCAGTATTTGGTATTACAAAATGGCTGGTAATAAAAAAAGATCGACCAATTTTACGAATTATAACATAGAATATTATAGGACACCGGTAATTTTAAAAAGATATTAAAAAAGTTACGGATGAAAAATCCAAAGAACAAATTAATGATAAATTTTCAATGCTTGCTGATAGACGAGTAGATCTTTTAAAACAGTAACTAATAATTGTTCTAAAAGATTCTCAGATTAAAGAAATTAAAACTTAAGGAGCGACAGTTGGAATACATGGAAAAAGAACATGAATTAAAAATGAAGATCTTGGAAGAGGAGTACAAGAAATTATAATTATTCTTTAATGTTTAACCTTTTTATATATATACAATGAGAATTTCATTTTGGGTTGAGAATAGAATGAAATATAATAAATTTATAAAAATAAAAATTTAAATAGTAATAAAGTTGGTAACAAGAGTCTGTCGTTTTGATTTTTTCAAACAAATAGCTTCTAAAAAATGTTCAATACCTAATGCATGAGAGTTATACTGTATATATAAACAAATAAATTTATTCATAAAAAAGAGGTTCTATTTAAATATAACCAACAAAAATATTAACAGTAAGTCAAATTTTTCGATAAACCCTATATTCGTTTAGAATGTTACTGTTTTCTATACGAAACCAACCGCACGAAAAAAAAAGTGAGATTATAATTTTCGATAAATATACATTTATACATAAATTTATCCTTCTGAAAAACAGTCTACCAATAGTTTTTTATCTATCAGAAGGTAAGTAAGTTAACACATTTTTGTGTTTGTGCGTTATATTGCGTTTCCTTATTAGAATGTGAATAAATCGGTTCGAAATGTAACGTAGCTCCTTTCACGCCAACTTACCAAAGTAACGCCAGAATCTGAGAATTCGTAAATTCTCTCACCGCTATTGTCACCGGAGGTCGATTTGAAGATGAGCTTATCACCATCCTTGGCAGCTATTGTCTGCAACGTAAAAGTTATGTCAGCCTAGTTCTTGTAATGTTAAAGGAAATGTTAAAACTATGCTTTTGCTTCGATCGACCTACCGTAGCTTTGCCTTTTCCGTTCACATCTTCTTCGAAGGGTTCGCCCAAAGTGAATTTCATCTCGCGTTTCCAACTCTCACCAATGCTGCTGCTAATGGTGTAGTTATCACCGTCAACTGTTACTATAACTTTAGCGTTTGTGCTCTTCAATCCGCTGACCTTAGCATCGGAGATTTCTTGACCTTAAAGGTAAAGGAAAAAAAAATGCCAGGATTAAGATGAAGCTCAATTTGGTTTGTTTAAAGAATGCTGAGCAGTAGAAGAGCTAGATTTTTCCAGTAAACAAAAATTATCTTACTAACAGCAACACTTATCTATTTATGAAGCCCTAAAATAGGAGACCGTTCTGTGATATCGCTGAAGCTAAATTTTGATTTGGAGGTAACCATAATTGTATCATACAAAAAGATGATTTATAAATTTCATTTATTAAAGAAGTACTAAAAGGCATATAATATGTAAGGTGAAAAAAAAGTGTAATATACATATATAAAGCCGCAGTTATAAGTAATAATACAAACCAGTGGTATGGGGATAGAAAAATTTGCCAAGAAGTACTAAATTTGATTAAGGAATCCAAAAACAATTACTTGTGCAATACTTTAGACAAGAGTAGAAATAATAGCCAATAACTGTGGAAAAAGGTTGTTTTCGATATCAAACGAGGTAGGTGATGTTAATTACATTGATGTAAAATTATAAATAATGTAGTTCCAGTGCATGATCATAAATTAGAATTCAATAGCGAATAGGTATTATAGGAAACATGTGTAGACATTATTAATACATTGTTAACTTCTGAAGATTTTCCTCAAGATAATACTGATCCAAAAAATATAAAACGTTATAGAAATTGAATATTTTCGACGTACTAACACATTGTTGCCCTACCCCCGTGTTTGAAACTATAAATAGTTATTTATTATTAAAGAAATTATATGGGATTGAACTCAGAGGAAAAATTCATGAATTGTTCAGCTAATATATAAAGGATTTCTTACAAAAAGTAAAAGGTAAGAACAGCATTTCCAATAGCTACCGAATTAATAATAGGATGCTGCAGGGTACAGTCTGAGGGACATTTTTGTTTATGTTGTATGTCAACGATATTGTAAGCTGTGTGAAACATTGTCATATAAAAATGTTCGCAGACTAGAATATGTTATACATTTGGGGAATAAGTTACATGATGTAGTAGATAAAATAGAGATCTCGTTACAATTTACGTCTAGTTATGACAATTTTGCGGTGAACATTGATATAGCATTCTTGGCAGTGGCGACGCAAAATGTAAGCTGCAAAGTGAAAATATGAATATCACTCTAAATAAACAAAAAGTTGGAAGAGAGTTGTAAAATATCTAGATGTGATGGAAATTGGTACTTTAATGCACATGCGGAGTCTATTTCAAAGATATGGCAAGTGAAGTTTGCTTTCTATAAAGAACCAGTAATAAATTAGCAACGTATTGTATATTAACTTCCTTTTGCTTATATCTATTGTCTATTGTTTGGGTGTATTGTAAAATTTGTCTCAAAAAAGGGTGCTTCTATTGCCAGAACTGTCAAATCGTGCTGTTCTTAGTCGTAGCAGATATTCACCAATAAATTTGATGTCGAATACATTAAATCTGATGAGTCTGAGAAAAAAAAGACTGTATAGCAAAAATTAGTTCCTAACTATTTATATAAAGACATAACGTGTAAATAGTACAGAACTATCAAACTAGAAGCATAAAAACTTTCTATGACACTAATTACACCGCCCAATAAAATAATTTTTTGTCGTGGTGCCTCCAAAATACGAACTGATTTACGGTATTTCTGAAGTACTGGTTCCAAAAATAACTGGCATTTCTTCCTAGCAACTCTAATTTTTGAAATATACCATGGTGAAATTTATTACTCATACATAGTAAATTTCACCGTTATTTATTAGTAGAACAGATGCTTTCTAACTTTCACACACTTGGATGTAACATGAGCATCAAGATTCATTACCTTGACAGCCAATTAGATCGTTTTCCAGACGACTTAGGAGTAGAGGGAAAGATTTCATAACGACGTCAGCATTATGGAGGAAAGGTATCAAGAAGAACTCATATGATGACCGGTTACTGCTGGAACCTTCAGCGACACTGGGCAGATAAATTTCACACAAGGAAATCTTATAAAAGGAAATTTTTAACTGATGATTGGAAGTTGTATATGCATATTGTTCTGTTTAATAAATATATCCTACTCATTTTTTGTGTTTCAGTTAACAGTTATCAAACAGTAATATTTAAAAAGTTACGTTGCGTTCGTAACTTTTTAAATATTACTGAATTTCTCCAAAATAGAGCAGAAAGAGCGAATTTCGAAAACTAGATTGATAGAATAAATCTGACGGTATTTTTGGTTTAGGCACCCCAAAACTTCTTAAAAAGTCCGAGACACCAAAATGTATATTGGCCAGTGTTATCGTTTGTCTGGTGCTAGGAAGAGTGTATTTTATGAAGGAATGGCTGAAAGAATGTTTTATTGATAATCGTTTTTAATATTATCTTAAATTGTCTATACTTGAAAATTTTAAATAAGCACGTTTCAAATGTAGTGTATAATATATATACAGGGTGGCGCAGGGGAACGGGAAATTTTGAAATAACGTCATTTCCACGAATAAATTCATAAAACTAGTAATTTATTAACGAAAGTGCGTGTATGTAGCATGCCATTTATGTTTTTACAATCAAAATGTCCAAAAGTGTCTCTTTACTTTTTAAAGATGACATCGGAAAGATGTCCTCCCATTCGGCGTTCACACTCTAACAGCCTGTTATGAAAACTCTGGAAAGCGCGGTGTAGCAAATCTTGGGGAATGGCAGTGATTTCTTGTTGAATGTTCTCCTTCAGTTCACGGATTGTTGCAGGTCGTGCTCCTTGCCTTTAAGATACTCACACAGCAAGAAGTCGCACACACTAAGATCAGGGGATCTCGCAGGCCATTTAATATCACCGTTACGTGAAATAATGCGTCTTCCAAACAATTCACGAACTGCTGCCATCGTCGAGCAGTGTGTGACGTGGCTCCGTTCTGCTGAAACCACATGTTTTCCATGTTAAGAATAAGCTCGTACAGTCTCGGTGTAAAGAATGTTTGAAGCATTTCAACATATCGAGCGGATGTTACTGTCGCTGCACTACCATCCTCACGTGCAAAAAAATAAGGGTCTCTAACACCATGACATGATACAGCACACCATATTGTGACCTTGTCGCTATGTAGTGGTCGCTGGTGTAACTCACAAGGATTGTCCTGGGCCCAATAACGAAAATTCTGTTTGTTTACGAAACCGTTCAGGTGGAAATAGGCTTCGTCTTTTGTCCATACGTTACCAATGAAATTCGCGTCCTCGTTAATTTTAGCCAATATCTGCCTACCAAACTCCATACGTGACGCTGGGTCTGTAATTGTTGCACAATCTGCAACTTATAGGGATGGAAACGTAATTCTTACAGTATTCTTTGTAAGCTTCGTCGCTTAATCCCTAGAGTAGATGCACGCTGTCGAACGGAGCGGCGAGGACTTCTCTCGGTTGCAGCTCCAACAGCCTCAATATTCTCTGGGGTATGTACCGTTCGAATGCCACCTGGAGCTTTCTTTTTCAAGACAAATCCTATTTCTTCAAAATTACGCACCCACGTTGTAATCGCCTGCGCAGATGGGACACGTCCATGACGTCCAAGCTGGTAATGCTGTCGAAATATTCTCTGGGCGGCAGTCACACTATCACCATTTTTATAAGACGCTCTCACAGCTACTGCACGTTCCACACCAGTCCAACTATCCATGATAACTAAATGGCAATGCGTTCACAACAATTGTGCGACGTTACAAACAACTGCCGGCTCTACAGTGCTGACAACTGTAACGTTCAAACTTTCCCGTTCCCCTGCGCCACCCTGTACATATAGACTGTCTTGGAAACGACATTGCTTAATACAGGTTATTATTATCATAACTTTCAGCAATTTTTATAAGCACATCAATGCCTATTTTCGCATCAACAAGGTGATATCAGTATGTTGATGTTTTATTTCTATATCTAAACGGTTCTCCAATTCACCCAAATTTGTTGCTCTAAATTTTCTCTGAGGTTGGCTAATTGCCTGCTTTAGATAGCTTAGACTTGTGATAATAATGTCATCCGGCCATATCAAAACATAAATACATACATTTAAGTCTAATTTTGCAGTAAATGGAATCATTTCATAGGATTATCTTGATTTTTCTGGCTTATCAGCGTATATTTTACCACGTAAAAAAAAACTGTAGGTACATCAAGTAGTGTATGAATTTCCAACCATTCTGTAGCACGAGTGTAATTAACATTGTAATTGTAGAATATCTCGTTATTAAGGCATATATATTACTGGAATAGTTAGTTGTCTGTGTTGTTTTCGTAGTTCCTGGGATTTTGGAAATAGACCAAATAATAACTCTAATTATGATCCATCATCAAAAATTTTGCGTAGACGGTTATATATCTATGTATCTACATACGGTGATCGTACTTCTGTATTTCGTTGCATTTCTATGAAAATGTAAAGTTCTGAACCGCCATAGGATTACTGGTATCACTATTTTTCAACGAATAACGTAAATGTTTTCAGTGCATTTTTAATGACAAGGGTAAAATGGAAATCTATATAGGCTCTCCAAAAATATAAATATTATCGCTTAAGTATTGCGACCGGTACAGAGATAGGAAGTATTTTATTTACTGGAACTTATTTGTTGTATGGTATATACCCAATATAAGATAAAAAGCACTACTAATTGATAAGGTAAAAAATACCGTTATCAACCAAATCCTTATTTTCTTATTGCAATACTAATTAACATCAACACAACGGCGAACTCATAGTCATTACTTCTATTTATTTCCAAATTATCGATAATACTCGTGATATTTAATAAGTATAAAAGGTGACACAAAAAGTACAATTGCTGGTTTTGTAAAAATTTATACTACGTCGATTCTAGTCGAAATCGTCCATCATTATTTTCATATCAACACGATGTAATATACAACACGAGCTTTATAAATAGTCTCGACAAAGTGGGGCAAGCTACAGTGCAATGCGGAAAACAACGTGGAGGGGCCGAGTAGTCGTATGAAGACGAGTGTTCAGTAACGTTTAAATACTCGCATCGTTTGTGATCGTGACCCTCATGATTAAGCATAGACGATGCAGACGCTGGAATGTTTACACATAAAAACATTTACTGTTTCAAGAAGTTTGCACGAAATCGCAAACTGGATGGCATCTATTAAATATTAGAATCATTAAATATGTTTCCACATTTGTTTCAACCTAATGAGTACGGCATGCGGGATAAATTTAATGATGAAAACGACCGTTCCACACCGGGTGAGTTATATTTACAAATTTAAAGTAGTTCTTGTGACAACTTCGACGGACCTTCACAAATTGATCTTAGTATGAGAAAATCTGAATCCTTATCAATAACACTTTCGAATTTTCGTATTACACTTTCATTTTTTTCGCCTTCCCCCATACACAGATGTGACTGAACATCGTTCATAATTTGAACAGAATCCACAAACGACATCGAATCAGTTTGTAATTTTTCAACTCTCTGCTAGTCCATACTAGTTCTTGCGAATACGTTCTAAATCAGATTTTACCTTACCTATTTTATCTATCTACTCTAACATTTTCTGTCTTTTCTTGATAGTTTTGGCGTGTCTCGGATCGAATTGTAAAACTACCTTCTTTACATCATCCAAATGTTCGCAGTACTAAAACGCAGCCTTTAACAATGTTCTTGAGCGTGTAATAACCGGTTGTGGTGGTTGAGGCACTTTGGGACACATGGAACCTTTTTGTATGTTTTGGGGACTTTACAAATATTGCCTTCGTATGAGCTATTAAAGCATTTACTCGTAGACATCATTTGCGCTACAAGATTTAAAGCATGGATTTTACATGTAACAGATTGCCACTCTCTTTTTTAAGAGATCGGCCTACGGAAAGCACGGTAGAAGCACCGTCATCCACAAACATTAAAAGTTGGGTTGAAATTTGAAATTCGTTTAATGCCCTCAAGACCACATTTTGCAACTTATTTGGAAGCAAGTAAGGTAGGGAATGACGGTTCAAACTCTTCAATTGTACGTACCATCACATTTACCACAGAATGTTTTTGCCATACATAACCACAATTTTTTATCTTTCAACTTTGCATTAATTCTTCTTTCAACATAGTCGCGAACAGATGGCATAAGATTTCTTAACAATATCCTTCTTGGTCATGTCGTAACGATGTCCGACTTGGTCATGTATAATTCGAATAGTTGCTCCAGAAGGCGACAAATGCTTATTGGTTTAGTAAAGTGAACGGTATTCTATTACATAGAATAAAATCAGCACATATACCAAATATTAATTGTTCGCTGTATCGTTTGCCACGGATTGCAGAACAGTGTTTCATACTTTTTAGGTGGCGTTCACACTTCGACCTGCAGGTACACGTCAAATAGTTGTGGCACTTTAGACATTCAATTCTATGACCTTCGTATTTTAAGTCCGTCATACTACGTTTTTACTTTATTCGAAATAGACAGTTTCTAGACAGACTTCTAAATATGTGTGCACTGACAAGCACTCACGGTCGAATGATACTGAACAAGCGTACTTTGATAGTGGTACTCTATTCTTCGTACCGGGCGCTTCACCCCTCCGCGATACTGAGACCTGCCTCTATTTGTCGGGATTATTTATAAATATTAATAAAGATGAGCTGTGTGTTACTTTCATAGCATATTTCTTACTATAATTCGAATAATGATAGAATAAATTTGGAAGTCTTAAGGAAAAACTTTTGATAAGATACGGTGAGTGGCTTCGTGGGAATTTCACTGTGCAGTTCGATGAAGAGGAGGCGCATCATCTGCAAGTAAACGAGGAAGACCATGCAAGAATTATGAATTATCGTCGCCAAGAAGCAAACACAGAAAAACCATTAAACTATTTTGGGCATTTGGAATGGAATATATTCACTGTTCACGGAAGCTTTAAATACGTCTCACAAGGATTTAATGGAAAAACTATCTATCGTGTCTTATTTTAATGATGAAGCTCTAGCAATTTTACCGGATTCAGATTTAACTAAAGAGTAGTATGGGTACATTAGAAAATGCATTGCAGATAAAAGCCGTATTGCTAAAAAGCACGTGCTAGAAGCGAAAAAGCAGTGTTACCCGGATAATATGGAGATAACACATATAAATGCCAAAGCAAAGTTGCAGTCTCTTCTTCAAATCAGATAGCTACTATTACTACTTGATTCTATTAATTTCTCTGGAGGTAAAGGATTCTTTTTATTTGGTGAGTGGGGATGTGAAGGTTCTTCTCGACGAAGAGAGTACAAACTAATTTTGTCAGGCGAAAGTAAACTAATGTCAGGTTCTAATCTCTTGATAACATCGCTTCTACCGCATAAACTTGTTAGTAAAGTGGATAGCAGTGTTATTTGAAGCAATCCATCGTCCTAATCAGTACTTTTCACTTGTTTTTAATTAACACAGTACAAGTACAAGTCAGCAGAGAAAAGAATTATCCTATCGTCTTATTCTTGTTGAGTCAGCAAAAGAAACTTCTGAGAAAACTAGGAGTTTAGTCACAGAAATCGAATATCAGATACTTGCACCATCCTTCATAATAATAAATATAGCATCTTCTACAAAACGTGCATTATATTTTACTATGATCAATGGTAAAGTGTCTTACGCTAGCGAGTACTACGGGTAATATGTGTTTAGGTAAATCAAGTGAAATGAATGATGTTGCATGAGCGAGTTAAAGCCCAGAAACCATGCGCAAAAAATCGACCTACTGCGTGCCACCCCCGCGCAGGTCCAATGCGCATCTCCCGTCTGCACAGAAAATTGTAGCTTATAAGACAAATACTTCAGACAAAAAAATTATCAAAGCATGATTGCTCTGGCAAGCAGCAGCCCTTCTCAGGGCGCCCCTGAAGACAACAATAGACAAACTGCCGAAACGTCGGACTATACAAGTTCAACGAACAATGGAAATAGCCCAAAAAACAACTCTAGTTATTATAAAAACTTCTTACCAACAGCTCTTAAAATGAGCTCAGGGTTTGTAGTCTCAACGTGTTGGTAGGTTCCAGCGATTTGAACCATGTTGTGTGATTTAATTTACTTTCACTTTTGATTGAAACAAAGTTTACTACTGAAAATTTCCAAATTTAGGCCGTTTTATATAGCCGTGATTGATTTTCTAAAAAAAGTTCAGACAATATCGACCAAAAATCACGATAACGTTAGACCAGGGTACATAGTTTATCGGTTTCATAATAGTATTCGTATTATATGAAATTTTATCCAAGGTTTAAGTATCACGTAAAGGTATTAACAATTTTTTAGTGTATCATAGATCACAAACAAGATAGTGATGCCAGCGGACGCGTTTTAGTTATTTTCTAATTTAAGCGCAGTTATTGGTGACACAAATTTCCATGTGCTCTTTGTGCTAGCTGCGTCTGTTGACACATCATTTGTAGTTCATTGATTTTCAATTTTGTTGTTAAATTATGTCTGCAGGTAACTCTGTTGTATTAGTTAGTGCGGTTTCTTTTTTCTATTTTTACCGCTTCTGTTATATATATATATATATATATACAGTGAAATTCCCCTTCGCGGACATCCCTCTTAGACGGACACCTCCCTTAAACGGGCAGTTTCTCATAGTCCCGACCGGCTCTCATATAATTTCCATTCTCTTTCTTGGACGGACATTCTCTTGAACGGTCGCGGACACGAGAAAATGTTCTCTTAACCGGACAAAAAATAAAATAAAAAGAAACGCCTTATCTTATTAAACCCAGAGCTTTTAAAAACATTAATATAAATAACCTGCCTGTGACTTGGAAATACAATAAGAAAGCTTGGATGACAGGACAAATTATGGCAGAGTGGTTGTAAGACCTAGATTTGAAAATGGCTAAAGAAAAAAGAAACATTTTGTTATTTTCAGACAATGCGAGATCTCATCCGAAAGACGTTCGCTTAAATAATATAAAAATATTATTTTTACTCCCTAATTGTACATCAACTTGTCAACCACTTGACCAGGGGATTATAAAGAATTTTAAAACTTACTCCCGAAGTTTAATAGTCAAACATTTGGTAGTAAACATTGAAACTGCTCATATAGCTTTTGAGCTAATAAAGAAAATTACACCACTGGATGCAATTTATTTGGCAAAAACCGCTTGGGACCAAGTAACCAAAGAGACAGTTCAAAATTGCTTCCGCAAAGCAGATTTTAATCATGTAAATGTGCAAAGTGAAGACCAGTTAACTGAGGCTGATACATCTGACCCAGAAGATGATTTGCCTCAGCAGATATCCTCAAAAATAAGAATTATTCAAATTGACGGATAATGAAAACCTTAATGATTTTGTGAACGTAGATGAAGATTTGTATGTTGAAGATCCGGATTCAGAACAAGAAATTGCAAATCCAGTTGAAATACAAGAACTTTCGGAAGATTCTCTGTCGATGAGGTTCCAGTGCCAACAGAAGCTATCCCAAATTATGGTAAAGCTATTACCCTGCCCAAGTAGCTCAAAAGTTTTGTCGAAAATCACGGAGATACAGAGTCTTTGGAGCTTCTTTCTAAATTAGAAATACGATTTTAAGACGCCATTTTAAAGAAAAAGAAAAGACAAACAACAATATATGAATTTTTGCGTCCTTAAAGTGGCTATTCATTTCATTGTTTTGTATTACATACCACATCTATGTATCTATGTACATATATTATACTTTATATGTATATATCTAAATATATATAAAAAAAATAAACTTTTTTTCTTAAGTTTAAAGTTTCTTATTTATTTTAAAAACATTTATAACATATACGATTTAAATGTCCCAGTTTTTTTAGTATATTCATTTTTCGTTAAAACACGATTTTTGTTGTATCTACTACATATTTCTTTTATGCGGACACCCCTCCTGAACGGACATCTTCAGTTGGTCCCGTTGGTGTCCGTTCAAGGGAAATTTCACTGTAACTACACGAATATTACAAATATTGGAAAATAACTTTTTTTTATCCTTTCAAATTTGTTCATCGCATTCATTCCAAAGAATTATTTACGCCAAAGGCTTTCGATTGAATCCCACGAATGTTTGTGGGTCAAGTTACTCAACATCAATCGTTAAAATATGCTATATATTCCTTCATTCCGGTTGCTCTCTACATGCTATCACGCACTTTCATCTTACCCACGCAAAATCACTTTCAAAGTGGAAGATACAGAACGCAACCGATCAGAATAGATGCATACGGTATATAGATCGCTGTGCCGGTTAGAAACTGAAATCTATTAAGTAATTGCTTCGGAAAACCATTTGGAAAATGAGAAGGAATTTAGTTGAAGAGGCATCAGCTTAATGTTCGTATATATGATGGACTCGGAAGGTACGACGAAGTGATGGATTCTTGGAGAGATAAAGGTAGAACGCGCAGTGATTCAATGTGGAAGTCGATAAAAATTTAATAGCGAAAGCTATTAACGGGCTTTCCCGTTAAGGGTTCTAGGATTCGGCGTAAAATATATCGTGATTTTCGAGTTGGTCCGTTTAAGACCTTTCTTCTTCTTATTTGACGCGGTATTAAGTTTATCGCAGCTTTAGTTTTGTGCACGATTGCTAAATTTATTCGCTATTTAAAATGAAGAATTTTCTATACAAGTAAATATTATACAAACCATCCTACTCTCAGATGTAACACTCCTGCAAGCACAAAAATAAACGAGCAATGAGTAGTCTTGGCGAAGAGGGACAAGTTTCAGTGGCGCGCGGGAACAACGTGAAGGGGTGAAGCGCGCGGCACGGAGAATCGTGTACCGGTATCAAAGCACACTGGTTCAGTATTATTCGACTGGTTGTTGTGAGTGGTTGTCAGTACACACATACTTAGAAAATGTCGCATTTAGGTACGTTTCGGAAACGGCATGTTTCGAATAATCTAGGAAACGGAATAGCGAGTATGCTGGATTTAGAATACGAAGAAGAGGATAGAATTAAATGTGTATAATGCGACAACTATTTTACGTGTACTAGCAGGTAGAAGTGTAAACACCACGAAAAAAATATAAAACATTGTGCTGCAATCCGTGGCAAACGATACAGAGAACAATTAATATTTGATATAGGTGTTTGTTCTATACTATGTAGTGTACCCTCCACTTTGCTAGACCAACAAGCATTTGTCTCCTTCTGAAGTAAGTATTCGGATTATACACTATCAAGACAGACATCGTTCAGAAACTTCATGTATCTGTTCGTGACTATGTTGAAAGAAGTATTAAAGCAGAATTGAAAGATAAAAATTGTTATTATATAGGCTATGTGTGGACGAAACAACTGATCGGCAGGAACATTCTGTGGTGAATGTACTTACTTGCTTCCAAAAGTGTTGCAAAATGCACTAGCGATGAAATTTTAAAAGTGGTGTTGAGGGCATTAAACACATTTCGAGTTTCAAGAACCCAATTTTTAATGTTTGTGAGTGACGAAACGGCTAACATGCTTTCCTTAGGCCGATTTCTTAAAGAAGAAGAAAGTGGCAATCTGTTACATGTAACATGTAAAATTCATGCTTTAAGCCTTGTGGAGCAATTGATCCCTGAATGTTATCCACGAGTAAATGCTTTAATAGCTCATACAAAGGCAGCATTTCTAAATTCCCCAGAACGTAAAAAAGATTTCACGAATTGTCTCCCAAAGTGCTTGAACCACCACAGCCGATCACTACTGTTAGGAAACATCGCTAAAAGCTGCGTGTTACTACTGCGAACGCTTTGATCATGTAAAGACGGTGGTTTTACAATTCATATATTAAGCTGTGACAGGGATTACTTTAAATTTCCAAATACATCACTCGATGTGGAACGGTCGTTTTCATCATTAAACATTAGTACTTATTTGACTGAAACAAGTGTGGAAACATATTTAATAATTCTAATATTTAATAGATGCCACCTAGTTTGTGATTTCCTGAAAACTTGGGATGGGTGGATGGGTGCCTCGAATGTTAACCATTGATCAAAAAGGAAATCGGGTGTTGATTTGTAAGCGTGTTTTGGAAGGCTACCAAGCATATAAGTCATGGGTGCACTACTATGAGTCCAGACCAAAGTGCAAAGAAAACATCGGAAACATCATGGTTCTTATCCACGCAAATTTAAGCTCTGAAAATAATACGTGCATACATAGCAGGGAAAAGGAGAGACTGCTTCAACGAACTCAGTCAATTTTCGCATCGGTCGAGCATGCAGACGACTTCGGAGCTAGCGTGCCGGTGTTTTGGCCAACCCTACATATGAAGATTATTCGGTATTTTCTTTGACTTTTTTTGGATTTAATAATAGCAACATTTCTTGAGCACTTAGAATTTTGTCGATATGTTTTACAATACAAATCCATATAGTTTTTAAATTTTAAGGTATCTCTGCAAGTTTCAAGTACGTTTCTGCTTTAATAGCTTTAGAAACCCTGAATACACTGAATACACTCCTTTTGGATAGAAACTAGTAAGAGGATGATAAATCAGTTTTTTTAATTTATCGCAGATCGTTAACAAAATTCACTGGAATTATCTTAATGCATCCTAAATTAATGATTAGCCAAATCTCGATCCTAGAAAAATGGATTAAGACACATAATCTGCAATGAATAAATAATAAAAACTCATCGTCTTACTGAAGCAAATTATCAAGAAATATGTGATTAACTACTCATATTAGACTTAAAGATAAAAACATGCGGGTCATCCTAGATTAAATAGGAGAGATCTATTTTCATTATCTCCTTTTTGCTAGGTATATAAATGATTTAATTTTATCTAATAGCGCAGACATAGCAAAAAGTGCTATTGTGTTTGTTTTGGCTAGAAAGTAAAACGACAAGAAGAATTGAAAATGGTCCAGATTGTAGGAACTTACCAACATGTTGAGACTATCAACCCAGAAGAGATTTTGAAAGCAGCAGGTGAGTTCTATAGTTCTTTATTACATCACTTCTTACAACCATTGCTAGGACTGTATGGTTTTATAATTCATAGGTGTCGCAGTAAACTCCACACCGCGCAAATTAATAATTGTCGGTATCACGGTTGAGAATGAGAGTCTACGTGCTCTTAAAACGCTGCGTTCCGAATAAATTATTAATTTGTGTGGTGCGGAGTTTACTGCGATACCTGTGGATTTTTTTGCTACTCTTACTCTACTTGAAAATATCCGATTCAATTGAATAATTGTAGCTATTCACTTTGAATTTTCCCAAGTTTTTCTTCTTCAAGGAACGTTGTCCTTCAATAAATTTATTCACTGCTCATTAGAGAATTTATATTTTTCCAACAGTAGCGCTAAACAAACTCTATTCTATTATCGATGCAGGTCGAGAGGTCACACCTGAGACACTGGGGGGCATTAACGATACCAACTCAAAATTAATGGTGGAAGCCAATGGTGACAATTACGTTTTCATCACTACCGTTGGAGACAGCGGATATAAAAGGGAAATCAAATTTACCATCGGAAAAGCTTACGATGAGGAATTTAAAGGTGCTAAAGTGGCTAGTGTAAGTCATGTCGGCATAAGTTTACAAAAACATTACTACTAACATGATTTTTGTCTTTGTAGACTGTAGTCTCCAAAGATGGGAACAAATTGGTTTTCGTTTCAACAGCTGCTGATAAAGTATCGAAAAGATATTATGAGTTTACCGATTCAGGGGCCAATATGGTAACGTACTTTTTACCTTTACATCGCAGCAATTATTATGTTTTTTACTTGTTTTGCAGGTTTATAACCCCGGTACTGCCGCAGAAGCTATAAGAAAATATAAGAGAGTTTAAACAAACTATATATACGAACATGTATTGAGTAAATCAAATGATAATAAAGCTTTTTTGTATTGAAAAATAGTTTCATTTATAAATTTATCACATTTCTAATACTACAGGTTTCTATATTTCTCTATTGCAAACATGGCCGCCAACAACATCAGCTGTTGATGTAAATGAGGATCAACGTAAGCTACTCTTCTAAATTGTTGAAGCATAATAAGAATTTCATCTTCAATAACAATATATATAAAATGCACGTCTTAAAAAATTGCATATGGCTTAAAAATAGTTCATTATCATGAATTTTCAAGGTTCCATTAGTAAACAACATACATTTTATCTGCATTACAAAACAGATTAGTGGCATAATTCCAGATACGGTAATGTTATTGATAACACGGCAAAAAGTTGCACAAATTACGTAATATACATACGTAGCTACACGCATTTAGTGATAGTTTATATCGCTTCTTAATAGCTAAATCAAAAATGTTGGATATCGTTGGTAAATATCAACACGTGTTCACCAAAGATAAGAACGCTGTAAATACAGCTTTTCTCATGGTCATAGTGAAATCATTCACGAAAAAGACAATGTGAAAAAACAAAAAACGCACACATTCGGACATGTTTCTGTCTACCCGGCGTCATGATCTTGGTTTCGAGCGGTTTTTTGCTCGATACATTGCATTGTCTCTCGGGACTAGCAATCCATACATTGCTCGAGAGAAGGGTGGGAAGCTCTCCTCGCTTCTTCGCGCTCTGTTTGACTTTTTCAGGCAAGTGGTTCATTCTTTTGGTACTAGTTAGCGCCAAGAATAATCACTTGAATTATAGGGTTAGATATGGCGATATTAGCAGAGAGGGAAATCGAATCATTTTTAACTGTAGAATATGACGACGATTGTTGAACATTTACTGTAACTGTTAACATGTTTTAACATCGGTTGATTAGGTTTACTGTTGATAAAATTTTCATCGAAGGTAACCAGAGGACAAAGCTAAATAGCGCAACTATCTACTACATATGACGTATTTCTCAAAATTTTTGTGTATTTAGATACAGGTTTTTACACGACTAATAACGAACATTTCCGCGATTGTGACGCCCGTGAACGTAAAATGTTTTTCATCGGTAAATAAAATATTATTGAAAAATGATTGGTTTTCCTGATATTTATTCATTATTATTTCGCAAAAGTCTATGCGACGGTGGTAATTGCTGGAATGTGGCATTTAGAACGACAGGTAACACATGGGCTGAAAAGTCCCGGGCCTAACAAAGAAAACACGATTTTTTTGGTTCAAAATTAATAATCTCTATCAAGAGCAACGCAGTCATTCCAGCGCCGCTCTAACATTTCAATACCACTTTTATAGAACGATTTATCTTTTGCCTCAAAATAGGCCTCAGTTTCAGCGATAACCTCTTCATTCGTGCGAAATTTCTTACCGGCGAGCATTTTTTTGAGGTCTGCGAACAGCCAGTAGTCGCTGGGAGCCAAATCTGGCGAATACGGTGGATGTGGAAGCAATTCGAAGTTCAATTCATGTAGTTTTGCCACACAAATTTTCTTTCTTTCATATGCGGTCGTTTCTTTGCAATTTCGGCCTTCAAACGCTCCAATAACGCTATATAATATTCATTGTTGATGGTATTTCCTTTCTCAAGATAGTCGATGAATATTACACCACGCACATCCCAAAATACCGTGGCCATAACCTTTCCAGCCGATTGTTGTGCTTTCGGGCGCTTTGGACGAGGTTCACCAGTTGCTGTCCACTCAGATGACGATCATTTTGATTCCGGAGTGAAGTGATGGATCCATGTTTCATCCATTGTCACATATCGACGCAAAAATTCCGGTTTCTTACGTTTAAACATGGCCAAACACTGCCCAGAATCATCAACACGTTCTTGTTTTTGTTCAATAGTGAGCAAACGCGGCACCCACTTTGAACAGAGCTTTCTCATAGTCAAATGCTCATGCAATATAAAGCCAATACGTTCTCTTGATATCTTTACGATGTCAGCTAACTCACGCAACTTCACTTTTCGATCATTCAAAACGATTTTGTGGATTTTTTTGATGTTTTCTGGTGTTACCGCTTCATTTGGACGTCCACTGCGTTCTGCATCATCGGTGGCTCTAGGACCACGTTTGAAGTCAGCAAACCAACGTTTTATTGTTGTTTCTGATGGAGCGGAGTCCCCATAACACTTTTCAAGCCATTGCTTCGCTTGAACGGTATTTTTTCCCATCAAGAAGCAGTGTAAAATTAAAACACGAAATTGTTTTTGATCCATTGTTTTGAAAATAACAAAAGTAGCGTGACTCTTAGCACAATAACTCATTAGGTCCGGGACTTTTCAGCCCATGTGTTAAGAGGCTTAAAGCAGTTGTTGCAAGCGCGAGCAATTTGTCTAGATATCATACTAGGATTTAATTCCACTAACGTACAAACCTGAATTTCGACATCACTGACATTTTTTGCAAGAACGTCTGTCCGTCTTACGAATAGTAGTCGCGCTAGAAATTGATATTTCGGGATAATTTACTGCAAATGAACCAAGTGTAACTTCTGCTGAATTGCCACCGTATTATTGTTTTATTATAAATAGTTTTTCTTCGGATGTATAATACTCGGTTTTTTTATAAAATGCTGATCGCGATCAAAACTTAATAACCGCAATAAAACTAGAAAACTGCACCCAAATATCCAGCGATGACTTATTAAGAAATAAACTAAATGAATCTAACACCGACTTCACCTGAAATAAGTGACGTATTTCTAGAGATTTGTCCTTTTCACCGCGTAGTAATATGGAATTAGGACTTCATTGAATCGATTCATAATAAAAAGATCGACGTGAGGATAAGATTTTGTAGTAGTACTTAAAGGAGGGTAGAGAATACCGTTGGACAGAGATAGCATACTGATACACAATCGCCCTGCAGAATAGCACGAGTATTTCTCAAATTTGTTAACCTGTAGAAATCTTGTTTCATCTTCCGCTTACTCACAATCACGCTCATTGAGGTCGCAAGTGCACATGGTACAAGCTTAGTACTCAAAATAACCCAGAAAATCATTATAACATACCAAACTCAGACATTGATCTCCCTAATTACAGGCTTATATTACCTACAAATAATTTAACATGTATGGATATTTAAATATACAATCATACCACTTTTGAAATAAGTGAACAACCATATCATTCTATTAAAAGCTCATTGAAAGAATGTGCTTTAAATAGACAGTATTACAATTTATATGAATTTTAAATGATATGAATGTATTGATTAGTTGAGTTTTTGTTATTTATGCATTGACCACGTAACTGTTTTTTCGATAGACTCATACTGGGTTATTATTTTTACCTCGTGTAACTTTCCCTATTTTTGTATCTTCGAAAAATTACACCTTGTTTCCAATAAATCTGGTTTTAGCAAGGTAGTAACCCACCCCACAATTTACAGGCTCGCGAATATTTTTCAAAATCAACTATTAACAGAATATAGTCCTATTCGTTAGACGTGCAGGCCACTTAGGCTCGCCCTCAACAATTTGGGACATGTAAAAGAAAGCTTTTATAACTTGGATGAAAATGGATCCAAAATAATTGATGAGTTATGAGAAGAAAAGGTAAATTGCATAAGAACTATCTCATCTGATGCACTATCCAATATACATCGCAGTTTTCATGACAGGATTTTGATTTCTATTTCATCTAATGTCTAATCGATTTTCATTATCTCAGAATTATATCAAAAAAATTAAATAAGCTACGACATACATCTTCAAATTCCATGGCATACCTTTATCAATATAATTTTTGCTCTCTCGGTAGTATTGCCGGAACAAAACGTTTTTGAGTATTAAATTCTCGTATACTTACGTAAAGAATTTGTTCATGATTCCGCGCTATAAATGAAACTCTGTATATTTGCGTTAAACTCGAAAGGATTCGGATAGTATATCTGCTTGCTTCAGGATAACTGTCAAGGTGTTCACTAACAAACATTAATGTTGAGGTAAACTCGTCCTTGAAACTAAAATTTAAAGCGCCAAATTTAAAATTAGTCGCCATCTCCGAAAGTTAAAGAAACTTTTTCATCTATCACCCAATTTTATACTTCCCCATCCAAACCTCCGCTAACTGAGACAAATCGCCCCAAAGTCTTCCTTAAATTCCTTGATGACGGTACCGTTTGTCGTGTCGAGCCTGGCGAAAATTTACTTCAACTTCCGTAATTGTGAATAATGAACATCCAACAAAGTTGACCGAGCTTCTCTGAAGTATATAGAACAAACAGGAGAAGAAAAAAAATGAAGAACAAACAGTAGGTAACGGTGGAAGTTTATTATTCCCGTTTTTATTCTTCTGCTCTCTTCCCTTCTTTGTTTGTTTAGTGGACAATTTTTCAAGCTAACAAATTCAACGTCTTGGGATCTTAATATGCAATGTAAGATGAAATTAAACAAGAAAATGAGAAGAATGAAAATATGGCGCATTTTAGGAGGGATGTTAAACTATAATATATGAGACTATTCCTAGATAAGATTTTTATAATCCTAAAGGGAACTAATTCATCAATTCAATTTGCAATAACTACAGGGTGTCTTTGAAATAAAATAAAAAAGTACAGAAAATGAAAAGGGGTAATTATATAGAATATAAATCCAAAAAATTTTAAGTCAATTAGGACACGAACGTAAGTATTAAACAACTCTAGGAAATTGTAATATATGCCACCTATTAATGCAGAATGTGTATTACATTCATACATTCATCCAACCAAACTCGTATACGTACACGCAAACTGCATACACTGCAATAAAACCGCTGTCGGGATGTTATAAAAACTAGAGGATAACACTGTCTATCCTTCAAATGCCATGCTAAGAGTTCAATATTTCACAAATATTTCGGCTGTAAAAAATGAAGACATTTTTATTTTTTGCTCGTACCTGCGAAGGAATTTTTGCAAAATATTTTGGATTTAAGTCTAATAAAATTAGCTCTTTCCATTTTTCATACCTTTTTATGTTATTTCATGGGCACCCTGATAAAAATGCGCAATTTTAGATTGGGAATTATTTGGTAGTTAACTTAAGGTTTTGGAATGTTACTACACCGTACCAACTTCTGTTGCTGTTTTTTGGACGGCATTATTGAATAATTTCAAAAAATCTTCCATCATCCTTTTAATTTGAATATTCATTAAGTCAAAATAGAACGGAAACAAGAAATAACAGTCAGAGTAATATGCATAAAACTTGACAGGACAATGAAGACGATCCCATCTGACAAATGACTAAGGCAGTAGCTTATTCTAGTAATTTCTGTCAGACATACGTGTCTTGAATATTCGATATCGATACTAAATAAGGATAGTTAGATTAGCCAGCTATCTTTACTTATGCTATCAAACAATGACGTGTGTCTACAGACCCATTTGTAACTCATTCTCTGAGTAAGTTAGAGAAAAGTTTTCAGGCTACTACTTTGAAGGAACAAGGCTTGTATAACGTACCACATTGTATATTAACACATTTCTAAATTCATTTTTTTAGTTGAATTCAACTTCTTCCAATATACTCTGCATCTAGCTGACACTGTTCTACAGACAATTGTTATTATTTCAGATTTGCTACCACAGTTCTGAACTGTTATTTAGAAAGTAGTCCAAAAATAAATGAGCCATCCTACATGTAATCTACTTTCCTATAACAGTGCTTCTATTGTCTTGTAAATCTTGCATTATGGAATAGGATGGCTTTTTCAACAATTGGTAGAAAAAAAAGTAGCAGGACGCAAAGTCTTTGTCAATTACACTGGCCAACAAGCATTGATGCTTCGGATTTTTTAAGTGTAATTAAGCAATTTTGGCGTGCCTAATCCAAAAATGTCGTCAGATTTGTTCCATCAGATCTAGTTTTCGAAATTCATTCTTTTTGTCGTATTTAGAAAAAAATCGCCAGTATTAGATATAGCGTTTTGTTATGTACCTAACTTTTTAAAAATTACTATTAGATAACTGTCAACTGAAACACAAAAGAATGAGTAGAAAAATATGCATATACAACCTTCAATCATCAGTTAAAAATTTCTTTTTATAAGATTGCCTTGCGTGAGGTTTATCGAAACAGTCTCGCTGAAGATTCCAGTAGTAATTGGCCGTCATATAGATACCCCATCTTCCTTGGTACGTTTCCTCCATAATGCTGATGTCTTTGTGAAATGTTTCCCCTGTTCCTCACTTCTAAGTTTTCTGGAAAACGATCTAAGGGACTGTGAAGGTAATGAATCTGGGTGCTCATGTTAGATCCGAACGTGTGAAAGTTACAAAGCATCTGTTCTGCTAATAAATAACGAATCGAACACTAGAGCTGCTAAGAAGAAATGCCCGTTAAACGACAAAAATTTATTTTGTTGGTCGGTGTTATCATTGCATAGTGTGTAAGGATTATGAATTATGAGTCAATCGAAAATCCAGGGTCACGTGGTAGGTAGTTGAAGTATGCTGATTCAGGGTGAACTCTCCATCTAACCCATAGTTTATCTGGGAATAACCTTAATACAAGGGTGGAGGTGTATTGGTACACTTTTGAATTTATTATCATTTTTATCAAAGACGTACGTTAATTCTCTTGAGTGGTATAGTCCTCAGTATTGTTTGGCTTTTACAGGTGACAAGAATGAAGTACTTCAAAACAAATCAAGCTACAGTAGGGACCAAAGGCCTCATTACCGCTTACTCAATTTTCATTTGTAAACGAATTAGAGTATTTGCAAATCCTACACCTCCATGCCACATCATATTAATCATTCTATTGCATGCAGAGAGATACCAGACGCTCCATTTTAAAAATAAACACACCGACTGGCAAATTGATTGTGAAATTCGCCGCTAAACTGCGCCAAAGTTATTCATCACTGTGTGGAGAGCTTCAGAAAAACGCGTTTTCGAACGACTGGCATCTTCCTCGGAACAATAAATCTAAGGAAATGTTTACCCCGTTCACCTGAACCAAATAAATCTCGGGTAAAATACGCCAAGCACTTACTAGACATCTTTGTTCGTTCTATGCGACGTCTTGCGCCACGACTATATTGCAATGATGACGTAAATTATACCTCTCGCTAAAAGAATGGATCTCGACGAAATAGCTTCACCTCTATCACATCTATAGCCCTTATCGAGGGTCACCGCGTTCCCTGCTAGCCCTTTCTCGCGTAAATGGTAAACGTCATAGGTTCATAGCGAAGTGGCAGTCACATGTCGACTCTATATCAAACCGTAGTGACGCGACAGGGGTTTGCTTTCAAGTTCCAACGGGGGTTGGGCGACGGGGATGGTTGTGAACATGTTCGCCGGCCCAAATCACGCATAATAAATCGTATAACGGACCACAGCATTAAAAATACTTAAATGCCTTCTTTTTACTAGTCGGAAAGCTAAATTTATCCCCAGAATTTACGGTTATGAATTAATAAGAATTCTTAGAGAAATTAATAATAATAATTAGAGACCGGATTATTAGCAAAGCAAAATTGGAATATATGCGCATATATATATGCATCGATTTTTGAGCAAATATGCATGAACCTGGGGCATATATGCAAAAAAATTGCGACAATATGCAAAATTTTTCGTAAAATAAATAAGAGCAGAAATTTAAAAATTATTGCACAATATTTTTTACAACATATTTCTAAACCAATTTATAATTAAAAGTTTTTCAAAATTGTGTAAAAGAAAGTTTTGTCTTCTATCAAAATACATATATTTCAAAATAAAAAAGCTTCTTTCAACAACCACAGATGTAATTGGTGCATTTTTTAACGTTCTAAATACATTCTAAACTAAAATTAAAGTCGAAATCATTTACTGTTTCACCTTACAAAATTTTCTTAACTTTCTTCAATTTCAAATACCCCGCATTTTTTTATCACTTTTTTAAATTTATCGTATATAGAATTACCTATTGTACCCTTAACCTTCTTACGTAGCATATCAAATTCGTCTACTATTTTGACTGATTCCGAGAGCGACATCCCTTACATTTCTAGTTTACGAATGGAACTTGAAACAAAGCTATAATTTCACATAATATACAAAAGGTTTTGTAGCAACTCTGTTGATATTACTATCTTTTTACAGTTTTCTAGAGCAATACAGTCAGCAGTGATTTCAAGAATTACATTTTTCATTTCTTCAAAATTATCGGCGTAAAAAATTGCAGCGTCTAACCATGTACCCCACCTCGTAATAATTGGTTCAGGAGGCAACTTAACACCGGGAGGTCTCTCCTTATAAAATTGGATTCGTAAACATGCCTTTAAAAATACTTTTTTGACATTACTAATTAAATCATTAATCAAAGGAAATTGATTCCTAATGTCTTCGGCTACACGATTGAACCCATGAGCTAAACAAGTAGTATGAATAATGTTACTATAAAAAATATTTAAATTTTGCGCGGCTTTTATCATGTATGGTGCAGCGTGGTACAACATTAGCAACATTTTTTATAAAGTAGACTTCCAGGTAAATAAGAAATTTGATAAACCTTCTTGAAACAATTGGGCAATTGTCACATTATTTGTTTCTTTACAATACATTAAATATGATTTACCTACAATATCTTCATGAAGAATTCCTATTAACAAGCGGGCAATATAACGACCACACTTCTTCGTTCTTTCACCTACCATAATATAAATAAAATTATTCCCTACCAATTGTTAAAGTTCTGCCATTGTTTGCTGGTAACAAGATGTGACATAATTTTTTCGTAAGGTACTTTCGTCAGGTATGTCATGTTTGCAATATTTTTGCAGAAATGATTTCAAATTAACATTGTTTAACCTTGCTAATGGTATGTTAGACGAAATTAATGCGTTACACAGATCCGTATTATAGTCTTCTTGTTCTGAGTTTCGTAAAGTTAATGCTACACATTGGTATATAGATTGCTGCACATATGCAGATCGTTTTAGTTTTTCACATTTTCCAATATGTGATGGAGTTTTAGCGCACTATGGACGGGAGCATTGTTGTGTTACAATTGCACACCCTTTGTCAAGTTTCTTCGATATTTTGCGCGAATACTGTTCGTTAATTTATGCAATGAAGACCAATAATATGTACCGTTCATAGTTGTATTGTGCTCCTTAAAGTGAATTACTAAAATACCCTCGCAATCCCAGAACATTGTGGCCGTCACGTTTCCTTCGATTTTCTGAGATATGGTTCCATGGACTCCCTTTTCGATAGAGGATCGCAAAACAGAGCTGTTGTTTCATTCCCTGTGACAATGGACTCCAAAATCGGTTTCAGATGATCTCCTCAAATGATTACGTTCATTCGGCTCGATGTTCACGTTGGAGAGCAGAAGAAAGTCGCGGTACCCATCTTGCGTTAATTTTATTCATACCCCAATGGTCATGGAGAATTCGGACAATACTTGTATCGTATATGTTTGTTATCACTGCTAATTCATTCACTTTCAAAGTGTTTGAACACGCTTGAACCTGTTTAAGCCTGTTACGCTGATAATTTATTGCGCCTTCTTCGTAGATATCCAGATGCGGTAATATAAACTTTATTTGGACACCAATTTTCTAGAACAACTGGTTGGGCACGTTAGACGTGTGGGATGTCGCTTCATATTGTTGAAACCAGGTATTCAGATTAATACCATTAAAATTTTACAAAGGTGGCGTAAAAAACTTAATCATTTCCACATATCGCTCGGAATTTACGGCTACTCAGTCATCTTCGAAAAGTTACGGGCCGATAATTCCTCGCGCCGATATTGCGGAGCAAACAGTAACTTTTGACGAATGAAGTAGCCTCTCATGCTTCTGGTTTGGATTTGATGAACTCCAATAAGGGCAGTTCTACCTGTTTATATGGCAATGGAAGTGAAAATGTGCCTCATCTGAGAAGGTAAAACAATTTATAGCGATTAAATTCGCAAGAATGCGGCTAGCGGTTAGTATACCTCTCACTCTCCACTCAACGATTGTGTGCGCACAATGAACACAAGTTTAGAAACGCTTTTGGGACACACAGTACCTACAAAAAAAACCTCATTTCATGAAGACAACACGTTTGCTCGTCGCTACGGCATTGCTACGTGAAAACTAGATGAAATAAGGTTCGAATTGTTTCCATAAAATTATAATTAAAAAAAAAAAGGAGTCCATCGTATTTTATTCTGTCGTACCTTATCCTATTAAGCTAAATGTTCATTTTAACCGCTTCCAAAATTAGAGCTAATTTCCGTCGAAATTTAGAGGGGACATAATTATCGACGTGACGTTAGAAATGACCGTTATTGCCCATATTTTGATAATTTTCACCGGCAAATCGCTATCACGATAATGGCGGCGCGGAAGCTAAAATTTCATTAAGCTATAAACGTCCCAAAATTTGATTTATATCAAATGTCGTAAAACGACACGTAACAGACGTTTTCGGTATTGAATTTTCTATTATTTCCTAGCCCACTCGACGGTTTACCGATGTAGGATGAATTCGATATGATTCTGATACGAAATTCACCGCTATTTATCTTTTTTTGTGCTGGAATAACAGATATTAAACTGGCAAAAAGATTTTTTCTCCAAAAGAAATATATCTATTCGAAAATATTTATTTCAAAGTAAGAAATTTTATTTGATTTAAATAGAGTAACTTCAGCTCAATATAAATGCCCTTTTTTGAAATAAACAAACTATTTCTTTAAATTGGGTTTTTATTCAATTACAAATGTATTTTTTTTTTCTTGAAATATCACATAATGTTAAATTGGATCCAAGAAATACATTTATTTAAAATAAAATTGGAATGTTTACAAAGTCGAGATGGTATTCAAAAAGACATAAAGCATTCATAAAAAATACTGGAAGAATAGCATCTCAATGCCAAGAAGTTGGTCTCGTTATCGGAAAAACAGCATAGACAAATGTCGCCATTTTTCTGTTAATATCGTCTTCTTCTTTTTATTATGAATAATTTGGTTTTCGTTCCACTGCAGGGAACGAGAGCATACCTAAAACCAGATCCGGAATGTAAATGAAACGCTACAGCCCAATTTTGTTCTCTTTAATAAATTTGAATAAACTTCAGAGCACTCTCCAGGAGTTAGCCGCTATCATGAGGGGCTGGGGACCCAGCTTCAATTAAGGTTTTTGTTAATAAGGATGATGACTTCTTGAGGAAAAGACATCCAAAAAACGTATGATTTGCGTCACCCTCCAAAAAGCAAGATCGGTATGGTAAATCCAAAACTCTAATACGAACAAGACGTTGCTCAACCGGGCAGTGACCTCTCTAGAAGCACCATGCATTTGAAAGTGCCATGGAGCAGCGTCGACTATGGATTGGATGGTAAATAACGTCTTTTATTCGTGGAATAAAGACAGAAAACAGTGATGGCTCTAGTTCTAATAAATTCATGTATACATAACTGGTAACATTAGACTAAGTGAAACGCAGGGTTAGCGCCATATTGTAACGGTAAAATGCATGCATTTACTGAAGCTTCGGAAAGAGATATAAAAAAAATATTATATTTTTATTCTAAAGAAAATTAACCATGTTTGAAGCAATGAAAAAAACAAATCCGATATTCCATAGCAATTAATAGAAACAAAAGGAAAAACAGTTGTATCATCAATATTTGTATTCGACGAAAAAAGTATTCTGTTCTCATTTCTTTCTATGAAAAGTGAAACGGTGGTCTTTTTATCGACTACGCATACAGATAATTGTTTAGATGCAGAAACGAAAAAAATCAGAAATAATTCTATGTTATAATAGCGCCAAAGGAGCTGGTGATACATCTGACCGGTTCTGTTATTCCGCAACCGTTGCTACAAAAAAGTAGATGGCCCTAAGATATTTTATAGTACACTAGGGTGACAGAATAAAATAGACAGCAGGTAAAGCGGTATAAATATGTAAACAGCTAAATTCTAAGAACGAATTAAGAACTTTCACTTGTCATTACGGTAGGGGTAGATGTATCGGAAGGAATTCGTCATAGTTTAGTATCGTTACAACTATGCCTCGCTTACAATGTTCGAGTGATATTAGCGACTTGACTCGGGGTCGCATCGTTGGCCAGAGTGAACGCGGCGCTTCGCAACGTGAAATAAGTAAATTTTTAAATATTCCGTTGTCCACAGCTAACCGTGTGATTACACAATTTGAAACGCAAGGAAAAAACAACAGTGGAGCCGAGACCGGGTCGTGCCGGACCTTCTGAAAGAAGTGAAAGGGTGCTTGTGCGCGAAGTGTTAAGAGAACCGCGAAAAAGTACAGCAGAGCTTGCGGCAACTTCACAGAAAGGTCAGCGCACCGTTCTGCGATACCTCCACAGTGTGGAGATATATAAAAGGGTGGCAAAGAAATAACCTCTCCTTACGGCGCTTCAAAAACGGCGCTGAATGGCTTGGGCAATCGAAATGCGAACGAAGCGCGAAGAGTTCTGGCGGTCTGTAATTTTTTCAGACGAAAGCAGATACCGCCAATTCAGTGATAGTGGTTGTACGTGGGTATGGAGACGTTCGTCACAGCAACTGGACGACAAATTTTCGCATCAGACGGTGAAATACGGCGGTGTGAACATCATGGTGTGGGGCGCGATATGGTATGGTGGAAGATCGTAATTAGTAATCTGCGACGGAAATATAAATGCGGCAAAATATATCCAAATATCAACAGAAGGACTACTATCGATATTCGACAACGCCATTTTATCTAAAGAAGACGCCACTTTTATGGAGGATGGAGCACCCTGCCACAAAGCAAGAACAACAACCACATGGAAAGAGGAACAGGGGATTCGGATTTTACCATGGCCAGGCCAATCACCAGACATGAATCTGATAGAGAATGTTTGGCACATAATCCAGACAAATATGGCGAAACGACCCCGAAAACCCAGCAATAAGGAAGAACTCGTGGCAGCTGTTACAGAAAAGTGTTAAATATTAAAGGTTAAATATTCCAGAAGACACCATTAATCATTTAATAGATTCTATGCCACGACGACTCGCAGCACTTCACGCAAGTAAAGGTGGATCGACAAAATATTAGTCTAATTTAAAAATTTTAAAATATTTTGTATATATAACGAGAATAGAATCTTTTTTTTTAATTAGTAGGTGTCTATTTTATTCTGTTACCCTAGTGTATGTTTTCTAGTCTATAATTTGGTAACTTGCACACAAATAGGGCCCGAAAACGCTCCGAACTTTTGAAAGAACTTTGATTTGCTTTAGTTAAGGAACATATGACGGAGCGAGTGAATAACAGATGATTGCCAAGAGAAATATTTGTCAAATTCTGAAAATTGCGGAAGGCGAAAGTGCATGTTACAAAGAACCTCTAGATCGCTGTGATTTTCGTCCTTAAAACAAAAGCATAAAACCGCGAAATGTATACAGATGTATGCTGAGCATTAGCACCAGGATTTGTATGGATTGTAAATAAAAATATCGTTTTATCAATAATTATTAGCCTCGGTAAAGTGGAGCAAGTTACAGTGCAGTGCTGAGAACAACATGGAGAGGCCGACTGGCCGTATCAAAGCGAGTATTGATGATAAATATATATTGTATAACATGCTGAAACACTTACTCTTTTAAAAAGTTTTAAAATATTAAATATTAGAATAATTAATTTGTTTCCACACTTGTTTCAGTCAAATGAGTTTGTCGTGCGGAATAAATACTTTTTTTATGATGAAAGGAGCCGTTCTAAATCGCGTGATATTTGCAAATTTAAAGTAATCCTTGTGACGACTTGATTGATCTTTCGACGTACCTTCAAAAGTTTCCCTTAGTATAAGACAATCTGAATCCTTGGCACTAACTCTTTCAAATTTTCGTGTTACACTTTCATTTGTTTCGCCTTCCGCCGTACACAGGTGTTAGTGAACATCATCCACAATTTGAACAGAATCCACAAACGAGATGGAATCACTTTGTAATTTTTCAATTCCCTCCTCTAGTCCATATCAGTTCTTGCGAATACTTTCTAAATCATATTTCATCTACGACTATCTTAAAAAGTTTCTGGCTGTTCTTGATAGACTTCGCGTGTCTCGGTTGGAATTATAAAACCACCGTCATTGCAACATCAAAATGTTGGCAGTAGTAAAACGCAGCCTTTAAACATGTTCCTCAAGGCGTAGTAATTGGCGGTGATGGTTCAGGCACTCCGTTTAAATCTTTTTGTACGTTTTGAGGGATTTAGAAATACTGCCCTTATTGAGCTATCACAGCATTTACTCGTGGATAACATTTAGAGATCAATGGCACCACGAGGTTTAAAGGATGAATTTAAGATACTACATGTAAAAGATTGTCACTCTCTTCCTTAAGAGATCGTCCTAAGGAAAGCATGTTAGAGGCGTACTCACGCACAAACATTAAAAGTTGGCTTGTTGAAACTTGAAATTTGTTCAATGCCCTCAACACCACCTTTAAAATTTCATCTCTAGTACATTTGCAACTCTTTTGGAACCAAGTAAGATAGGGAATGACGACGCCATTGAACGTACCCCCAGAATGCTTTTGCCGATCGGTTGTTTCGTCCACACACAACCACAGTTGTTTGTCTTTCAATTCTGCTTTCAACGTAGTCAGGAAAAGATGGCATAAAGTTTCTTAGCGATAACCGACTTGATAATGTATAATCCGAGTACTTGTTCCAGAAGCAGACAAATGCTTGTTGGTCTAGTAAAGTGAACGGTATTTTACATAGAATAAAACAAACACCTATATCAAACATTAATTGTTCGCTGTATCGTTTGCCACCGATTGCAGAGCAGTGTTTTATACATTTTAGGTTGGCATTCACACTTCTACCTGCTGGTGCACGCCAAATAATTGTCGCACTTTACATATTAAATTCTATCGCCTTCGTATTCTACATCTGGCATACTGGCACAACGACTAGTAGAATAATACTGTACAAGCGTACTTTGATACGGGTACTCGATTCCTCTTTGCCTAAACTAATAATTATTATCTGACAATGCATTTATGAATATACATTTGTAATTTATTCTGTCTTTAAGAAGACAAATAGATTTGTTTTAGCTGTTGCTTTGTTTGGTAAAATCGGAGAACTTTGCACATATTTTGCCATAGTGTTATTTAAATTGTAATGTTCATTAGCAACAGACGAAACTATACTGATATGAAAGTAAGTTTCTATTTTCTTAAAAATAAATATAATGAGTTTAAAGGCTGAGTTTTATCCGACACCACCAAGATCCTTTCCAAGATAATATTGCCATTATTTCCGTTTGCTTTCTTCACATATTTTGCAATAAAAATATTGTTACATTTTACATAATTCATGTATTCTATTATAAATTATAAATTTGAAAGATAATCACAAGTCAGAACTCCTTTTATAAAAAGATTTTTCATTGTACAGAATGGGATATATAATTTAGAAATCTACGCTATCTAAATTCGATAGAGAACAAAAAATCGGAATTTTCTCATCGAAAACACGTGTCTAATGACTTAAATAAAAGTGAATCGTGGTAAAAGCTTTTACGTTTCGCTTTCTTTTCTTCTACCTACTTGACAAAAAGCGTAGAACCAGCAGGAGCTAGCGACAAAAACATAAATACATCTCTCCGAATTAGACGCATACGATATGTGTGGCGTAAAGAGGATATGCTCGTATAGGCTCCAGCCACGTCGTCGGCGGTTATCCATCAATGTTGAGAGCATCTGACACGGCCAATAAGATATTATGACATCATAATATGCTCCGTCATACGGATCCAAGGTGGCGTCGATCCGAGGCGAACTTGACAAAGTGACAGACGGGAGCAAGTCATCTATATCAATAAGGAATAAGTTCTTGAGCGTCGGATGTCTTTTCGCTTTTGTTTCCGTGGGGAATTTAAAAAAGAAGAGTTTTTGGGGAAGATAGAATTAGGTCAAAATATGAGGACTGGATCCGTATATTAGTATCTTTATAAGAAAACTTTCAAATTAGAATTAGATTAATATGAGGGATGGCTTTGAAGTTTTGCACACTGGTATATAAAGGGCGCCACTAATCAAATGTCTGTACTATAAAATTAACCTCCGTCTTTTATCAACCTAAATACAAAGTTTCAGTACAATACGTGCAGTGTTGTTGTTACAACGAACTGTCAAAGTTGGCAAGTTAGTAGAAAACGAAATTAAACCGAGAACATTTTCGCGCAATAGTTTTTTTATAATTTTCGAATTCAATGATCTTAATAAGAATGCTTCGAAGAGTTGGTTTCTGTCTTCGGTAATGAAGAACCACATCAGTGAACAATTTCTCATTGGCATAGAGAATGTGACATATTTCAAGATTGAGGTAACATTGGGAATTTTAAGGACCTCAACTCAAAAAAGTTTGCTTGAAGGATTGTGTGTAAAAGAAAAAAGTTTCCCGTTGGATGCCGCATCTATCGAACGAAGAACAGAAACCAGCTAGAGTGAATTGGTGTCAAGAAAGCTCTAGCCTGCTTCAATGTCGGAAACTCTAAAAATGTGTACAACATCGCCAGTGGTGATGAATCTTTACTCATAAGGGCCAGAAAATAAACGCCAGTTGGGTGTTCCAAGGTGAAGAAAAGCCGACAAAGGTCATCCGCTCTCGAAGTGTCTCCAAAAAGATGGTTGCGACACTTGCCTCGAAAGCAGCTCATGTAGGAACAATTCCACTACAAGATCAAAAAACCTGTCTTCTTGTCTGGACCTAAGTTTCAACAATTTCTTTATCTTTCCGAAAATCAAGAATGGATTGCGTAGTCAACGGTTCCAGTCGCCAAAGGAACAACTGATGCCTTCAAAAACGCAAACAAAAATTTTAACTGTACCAACAAACGACTAGAATAACTGCTTTCAGAGTTGGTTCGAGAGCATGCAGAAGTGCGTTCATTTTCGCAGAGAATACTTCGAAAATCAATAAAATCTTTAAACGCTATCTACTGTTTGATTGCAGCTCTACGAGTTTATGCAAAACATTCAAAATAACCTTCGTAACTAGTTTAAACAGACGGCTTTGCTTGGACAAAAACCGGTTTACCTTTTTAAGGCAATAAAAAATTGCTGCTTCAATATTAATTAATTAAGGGGAATATATTATTAAACATAAAACACAGGTTGCGATTTACAGTACCTTCTTGAGGCTGAGGGCACCCTTATTGGGTAATGGCGGAGTTTATCCTGTTTTATAGAATTTACTTCAGAAGTAACGATGCTTATCACTTATCTATCGTAGCTATCTTGAGAATGGTGAAGATATCTCCGAAGAAAAAAAATGCAGAATATGACATGCGTTGGTAAAATTGCCAAGATGAAATTTATGTTTCAATCTATGAATTATTTGGATAGTTATTGGTTCGTTTCTTGATATGATATTCGTAGAATACAAGCCAATTTTTGTTGGCTTCTATCTGAAACTTGTTTTTATCAATTTGGGTCTGCCGAATCAGATTGCGTATTACGTCAAAATTTAACTCTATGCCATCTATGCTCTTTAAAGTACCACTAATGCGGTCAAATTGTTATGTAAGAACCTATACGACATAGACAAGGTATAAATTTTTAATAATTCACTTGTTTATTTAAATACAGTACTTTTCAAGAGTACATATAGTATAAGTACTTCTTTTAGTAATCGTTAAAAGATTACAAGAGTACTTGTAAAAACACGAACAACAATCAGCGAATAACTTTTCGTTTACTGCACTTTCTGCTCTGTATTTTTGTTTGACAATCTCTTTGAACACTCAAAAAGTAGTAGGCTATTATCTTCCTTGGTGCCAAGTTTCCATGACTTCTAAACTTTGATGAAATCTCTCGCCTTGTTCATCGCTTGCAGCACTTAAGTTTTCGGGAAACCTATCAAAATGACTATGAAGGAAATGAAGGTTTATGCTCATGTTACAAGTTAGGCGGTGAAATTTTTGAAGCATCGATTTTACTAGATTTTTGTAATTGGAGGCTTTTTATTTCCAAGAAAATTGTTCGCGATCCTGTAGTCCAGGCTTCTTTCTCAGCTGATGGAATATGGATTTGTCATTAAAGTTTTAATTTGGGATGCATCTAATACTCCAGCTTTAATTTGTTTTTAACTTACAATTAGTTGTGGAAACTTTGGACAAACTTTGGACATATGTACTTGAAACAGTCCCCTTGCAAATTTAGAGTGTTAACATATTACTTCATAAGACCCGATTTGATGTGCAGAGGTGGAGAAAGTACTTTCTCTCTGTTGAAAGGTTCACTTGCAATATTATTACAATTATTTGAATGATTAAGAATTTGCTGAATTTGGTTAACGACTTTCAAGAATTTTGAAATCGTCAAACAAGAATTGCCGTAGAATAAACGTAACGTGATAGGGAAAAATGGATTTCATAACACATGGGCTGAAAAGTCCCGGGCCTAACAAAGAAAACACATTTTTTTTGGTTCAAAATTGGCTTTATTCATCAACGTAATCTCCATCAAGAGCAACGCAATCATTCCAGCGCCGGTCTAACATTTCAATCCCACTTTTGTAAAACGATTTATCTTTTGCCTCAAAATAGGCCTCAGTTTCAGCGATAACCTCTTCATTCGTGCGAAATTTCTTACCGGCGAGCATTTTCTTGAGGTCTGCGAACAGCCAGTAGTCGCTGGGAGCCAAATCTGGAGAATACAGTGGATGTGGGAACAATTCGAAGTTGAATTCATACAGTTTTGCCATAGTTTTGATTGACTTGTGACACGGTGCGTTGTCTTGATGAAACAAAAATTTTTCTTTGCCATATGCGGTCGTTTCTTTGCAATTTCGGCCTTCAAATGCTCCAATAACGCTATATAATATTCATTGTTGATGGTATTTCCTTTCTCAAGATAGTCGATGAATATTACACCACGCACATCCCAAAATACCGAGGCCATAACCTTTCCAGCCGATTGTTGTGCTTTCGGGCGCTTTGGACGAGGTTCACCAGTTGCAGTCCACTCAGATGACGATCGTTTTGATTCCTGAGTGAAATGATGGATCCATGTTTCATCCATTGTCACATATTGACGCAAAAATTCCGGTTTGTTACGTTTAAACATGGCCAAACACTGCTCAAAATCATCAACACGTTCTTGTTTTTGGTCAACAGTGAGCAAACGCGGCACCCACTTTGAACAGGGCTTTCTCATAGTCAAATGCTCATGCAATATAAAGCCAATACGTTCTCTTGATATCTTTACGATGTCAGCTAACTCACGCAACTATACTATCACTTTTCGATCATTCAAAACGATTTTGTGGATTTTTTTGATGTTTTCTGGTGTTACCGCCTCATTTGGACGTCCACTGCGTTCTGCATCATCGGTGTCTTTACGACCACGTTTGAAATCAGCAAACCAACGTTTTATTGTTGTTTCTGATGGGGCGGAGTCCCCATAACACTTTTCAAGCCATTGCTTCGCTTGAATGGTATTTTTTCCCATCAAGAAGCAGTGTAAAATTAAAACACGAAATTGTTTTTGATCCATTGTTTTGAAAATAACAAAAGTAGCGTGACTCTTAGCACAATAACTCACAAACTAATGAATAGAATACCATGAAATTTTAACAGCTGTCTTTTGAAGGTTAGTACTAACTGAGAGAAAGGTGACTGCAATAAAACTAGCGTCATCTATGTGTTAGGCCCGGGACTTTTCAGCCCATGTGTTATTTGGCATTAGCGTAGCTATATTACCTAAAAACAAGTGTCAAATCCTAGTCAGCAGAAAAAATTATTTGCTTGCCAGTGATAGGTAATGGCGCATGGAGCACGAAAACATACTCTATTTGTAAAAATAAAGTAGAAAGTCACGTATAATTGTTTTGGTGTAGGTGCTCTGTGTTTACTTGCTTCAATGACTGCCGCAATATCTTTTGACGACGTTATTTACGAAAAACTTAGGATCGTCAATAAAATTAAGAAACCTTGTTATTAATGAGTAGTGAATAGATTTTCCTGTCGTTTTCAGTTCTCATGTTTTATGTTATTGGTTATTAAATAAATAAGAATAAGGAGAAGAGATGTACAGGTAAATACACATGACATTTCATCAAAACTCGCTCGTGTTACTTCCTCCTGGGATGAGCGACTTTTATTTTCCCATTCTTTCTCTTCTTCTGAGTAACCATAATGTCAATCATTCGAAACGTTTCAGAGGCTACGGATACCTAAGCGTAAATATTTCATTATCTAACATTTCGTCCCAGCGTGTACGTGAGAGAGGGAAGAAAGAGATGGAAGTTTCGATCCGCGAAATCTATTTTAAAATTAAATTTTGACCGTCGTCGTCGTCGTGTGTTACGGTCGCGGTGGCCCACATATATCATCTCCAATCTGTGAACCGATGCGATAGTTGGATCGGACGAGTTCGAGGATTGGAAAAAGTTGAAAAAATAAGGGGGAGGGGGAGCGGCTACGAAAAAAACCGAGAAAAGGATAGCGTAAAAATTGACAGGTCTCTCGGTAAAGTGAAGGAGGTTACCTGTCTACCGAATGTTCCGGAAACAATTTCTCCTCTACCGGCGTCGCCGAAACCGAATTTTGCTTTTTCTTCTTCTTCTTCGGTCTGCCGCTCGGGGTATCGCCGTTATCCCTAGAGACGCCGCTCGCCTGACAGACACGAGATCGTTCTTCCATCTCTTCCCGTTCTAATCCTAGCGTTTGTTTACTACGTATACCAGTCGTTGCTCTTAATCTTAGCCAAATGAATACAGGTCATTACACATGGCGCCAATACCTTACCGTTTATTATGCTTCAAGTTGAAGAGAACTGAGTTTACCGTAATTACAAGACATATCGTAGGCTTTCGCGGCCGATGTCTTGCCATTTCTACGCAAAATATAAAGTTCTGACAAATACTTTTTGCGTTCTGTGGTGGAAAATCTCAGCCGATTATTTTTCCAAATGGGTTCTTTTTAAATATCTCGATTAATTAAATATTTTGTTTATGCTAAATTAAATTATTAATATAGCCAAATGTAAGGTTTATAAAAAAATAAGAAGAAAATTGTATACCGCTTTTTAACAATTCTTTTTAAAAGTCACTTAAATTAATCCCTCTCTAGCTAAACCTTCGCTTCTAATACTAACTACATAT
This sequence comes from Trypoxylus dichotomus, assembly GCA_023509865.1. Lineage (NCBI taxonomy): Eukaryota > Metazoa > Arthropoda > Insecta > Coleoptera > Scarabaeidae > Trypoxylus > Trypoxylus dichotomus. Next base: position 31,968,419 of record CM042081.1, read on the forward strand.
AAGAATAAAGAAAATTGTGGTGAGTTCTCGGTTAATGTTTCCATATGTGTGTGGTGCTTTCTCACACACTCATTGGTTTTCAGCCGTTCCTGCCTGGAACTGCGTAAGGATTACGGCAATTTTAATTGAATAGATTTAAAACAATAGGAACACTATTTTCTGATATTCACTTTGGAGCATAAAATACAACTCTTTTCGAAGATAAATTCAAAATATTCTTGAAGAGGCAAATTGAAATAGGCCACACTGACTGTTATTCTGCCAATTACTCATTGTTAATAAGGTGATTTGTCATTCATGGCATACTAAATTTGTTTGCATAGTTATTTCATTCCATCACCAGTGTGAGCTACACAGTGTACACTGTTGATAGAATGAAATTATTAACAAAGCCGCCAATCGTGCCACCCTTTCTACGTATGATAATTTGGAATATTGTGTGTGTATTTTGTCCAAATATTAAATTGTACATAATTTAATAAAGTGTTAAATATAAACAAATAGACTTAGAAACACTATATATACAGCTGTGGCCATATGTATTCGCCACCCTTTTTTATATTTTATTGCGACGAATATATAAGAAGTAAAAGAAAATTGATCGATGAAAATGTTTCATTGTGAGTGTATACTGCTGTCGGGGCATACTGCTCACTAAGTTGTAGCACTGTTCCGGGGGTGATTTTATTCCACTCTTCGAATGTTTTTGTTTTTAAGTATTGCTTTGTGGTAGATGAGTATTTAGCTACATTTCGCTTTAAAATGTACCATAAATGCTCAATTGGCGATAAGTCCGGGGATTGTGCCGGCCATTCCAGAACCAGCACGTTATTTTCCTCAAACCAGCGCATTATTTCGCGAGATTTATGGCACGGTGCATTATCTTGTTGGAAGTAATACTCTGGCTCATCATTATCGAATAATTTTAACGCACACGGTTCCAAAACTTCTTCCAACATGTCGATGTACGTCCGACTGTTCATTCGACCCTCGCAGACGAACAGTTCTCCGACGCCTGTTGCACTCATGGAACCCCAAACCATTATGCTACCACCCCCAAACTTGACAGTCGGGATGATACAGTCTGGATGGGAGGTCTCTCCTCGCCTGCGTCGTACGTATTGAGGCCCAGGTTTACCACAAAGCTACCAACAAAAACATGAATACTGTTACATTTTGGAACACATTAAAAAGAATAAAAACACAGTAGATACCAGGAATTCAATACAGAATACCGCAAATACAATAATTATGTATTACTTACCTCCATATTTGACTCATCCGTCCACATAACATTGGCCCAATTGTCAATGGTCCAGTCGCGGTGACTTTTAGCCCACAGCAGTCTCTTTTTCTTTTGTTGCGGAGACAACCGTGGTTTATGTCGAGCTTTGTATTCACCTAAATTTAATTCACAAAGGCGTCTTCTAACCGTGCGAGGAGAAATAGCAACATTATGTAGCCGGAAAAGCTCACTGGAAAGCTGTTTAGACCCTTTTTTCCGGGCTCGCAAAGACATCCGTTGTAAGACTCGCTCATCTCTGCTAGTTGTCTTCCTTTTTCGACCAGTTTTCGGTTTGTTTGTCAAAGATCCACTTTCTTTGTATCGTTTCATCGTCATTCTAACTGTCGATCGCGCACATTTCACTTGTCGGGCAATAGCAGACACCGACAACCCTTGCTTTTCTAACACCACAATTTGTCCTCGCTCTACCTCTGTCAATTCGCGAGTTTTCGGCATTACTTTTTACTGTATACTATCGTATTACACAGACAATATCACAGACACAATATCTTCACTCTAACTAGCTCAACCTTACTCTTACAACTTTTCAGAAAGACTGAAGAGATATTCAGAAATTACAATTTTACCTCTATTTTCTAATTTACTCAGAATGGCCTACAATAAACCATTAAACCCTCATTACCGGGTACCTAATTAAGTCCGTCATCGACCCTGCTTCTTAGAAATACAATAATATTCGTGTAACACGTTCAAAACGAGAGTGGCGAATACATGTGGCCACAGCTGTATATAGGTTTTTAATCATTCTGTAATCGACATTCTCGGAAGTTTGCCTGTACAATTAGTAAACAATAAACTTCATAAAAGACCTAATATAGATGTTATTTATATATATAGGCAGTTATATTATCTTTTAGTAGAATTTACATCATTCTACTGGGCGTCCGAACTAATATGGACGGTAGTGTATGCACTTTCAATGAATAACAAGACAATAAAGCACTTATATATTGCAAAAGATGTTTTTATCATTATCGGAGACTTACGCTAAAACATATTTAATAAAACCATATTTGAATAAACCCTATTTATAGCTGAAGTGTTTGTTACGAAAAGTTTCCAATGTACATTGGTATAGATAAAATCGCGTATCTCTCTGATTGAAAAAAACAAATATATTGACAAATAAAAAAAAATATTTATATATACCGCTTTTTTTACAAATGAAAATGTTTTTACAGAAAACCTAAGGCAATCCCTGACTAGCTAAACTTGAAATATTCTCATTAATTTACGAAACTAAATATGAGATCGAAAGATAGAATTAATTTTGAAGACCTTAAGAAGATTCGAGGTCTATAACCTTTGAAATCGTACTCACTGGCTCGGCTTTAGGATGGACTGGCCTTCGGCTTCCAACGTAAGTGTCCGCAACTTCCAAATTTTGTATGTAGTTTCAGCTGATACACTTTATTATTGGATATAATACGAAGATATTTATAATTTTACGGAGTTATATGAGAAAAATAACGACTTCTTCTTTCTTAGGAGAAAAGACGCCAACATCTCTCACTTGTTCCCGATCTTCGTCTCTCTGTTCTTCTTTTGTTTTATATCCATGGCAACGCATTGGTTCGCCTGTACGCTTGTATGGTAGGCCACTCAGTACACACCTACATACTCGACATGTGTGACATTATAAAGGCAATTGCAGCCAGTCGTGCTATTCTTTCGTCGTACGAGATATTTCGAAGATTATGAGTACAATTTCGGAATAATGCATATGTGAGTACTGTATATTAAACGTGTTTTAAAGATGAAATTAAAAAAAAATTATTTACATAAGAAATATGTTTACGAAAAGCGATATATAAGATAAACGATATTAAAGTTTACATATCCCCTGCAAGTGTTGTTGAAGGGACTCTTTTTTTTTTAAACAAGAAAAATTGTGAATAATTAGTTATTAAAGGATACCCAAAGTAGATCTCTGTAAAACTTTTAAAAGAAACCTGTACAGATTGAATATCTGTGTTTAAAATTTCATAAAGAGGGAGTACTGACGGTACTTCGCCCCCAATTTCTAGCATCAACCAAAATAAAAATTAACGGCGTGCACCAAATGGTGACCAAAAATATATCTGCAATAGGTGAATTAGTAAAATTATAGAAGAAATTCATTGGCAAATAAAGGACAATAATTTATATCATTACAATACATATTTAATTTTTTTATGCGTAATAGTATTCTTTGATATCAATGCATAAAAGGCAATTAAAATATTTTCAATAAATTTATTTGACCTATGTATATTTCGTTGTTCGGTTACGCATCTTAAACTGAAGAAATAGGAGAATGACATGCACTGCCGATCGTAAGTATTTACTCACACGCATAATTGGAAGCTATTTAAAGAAAGAATTTTTTATTCCTATCAAAATATTTGTATTATTAAACTGTAAGTACGATATAGATTATAATTCCTCTGCAATGTTCTGTGCGTACCTAATGAGATCCTTTTAGCGCATCAGGCACGTTTAGGTAGATGGATTAGATATGAGCAATTTTTCGGAAATGTTTATCACGGTTGTCATAAAGTGTGAAAGTAGACGACACAGACATTTTAATATAACGAAAAATTTAATTTGCGCACAGCTTTCGTATTAAAACCGGTAAATAGTGACGAATTTCGGCAAGTTGTTTTAAAGCAGCGAATAACGTTGAATTAAGGTCGACAAGAAAAGATTTATCTACGAAAACGCGAGCTTACATAGGGGCATATCGCAACGTCGGCAAAAATAACCGAGAAATTGTTATATTACTGAAATTAAACCATAGAACCGTGGATTATAATGAAATAAAGTATCAAAGAAGGGTGGTGTAAACAACGACCCGGATAGCCAAAAATAACACCAACAGAAGATCACGCAAGTTTAATCATGACTCAGAAATTGCTGCCAAAGTGAATATCTCACGTTCAAAACCAGTTAACGTTACCAAGATAAAAAGGCGTTTTACGTCAATTTGGTTTGTATGGAAGTATTGCTATATGGAAACCGTTATTATTAGTCTCGGCAATGAGGGGCAAGTTTCAGTGGCGTGCGGGCAATAACGTGAAGGGGCAAAGAGCGCGGTAAGGAGAATCGAGTATCCGTATCAAAGCACCCAGGTTCAGTATTATTAGACTGGTGAATGTGATGGTACGTACAATGGCAGAGTTTAAACCGTCATCCCCTATCCTACTTGCTTCCAAAAGAGTTGCAAAATGTACTAGCGATGAAATTTTAAAAGTGGTGTTGAGGACATTGAACAAATTTTAAGCTTCAATAACCCAACTAAGATGCTAACACGCTTTTCTTAGGCCAATCTTTTAAAGAAAAGAGTGGCAATCTGTTAAATGCTTTAACAGCTCATACCATGGCAGTATTTCTAAAGTCCCCAAAACGTGCAAAAAGATTTCACGAACTGTGTCCCAAACTGTCTGAACCACCACAGCCGATTAATACGTCTTGGGGAACATGGTTAACGGCTACGTTTTACTACTGCGAACATTTTGGTCATGTAAAGAACGCAGACTTACAATTCAATCCGAGACTCGCCAAAGCTATCAAGAAACGCCAGAAAATGTTACAAGATAGTTAGGTAAAACGTGATTTAGAGAGTATTCGCAAGAAGTGTTATGGACTAGCGAAGGGAATTGAAAAATTACAAAATGATGTCGTTTGTGGATTCTATTCAAATTGTATATAATGTTCACTCACACCTATATACCGCGGAAGGCGAAAAAATTAAAGTGTAATACGAAAATTTGAAAGTTTTATTTACAAGGATTCAGATTTTCTCCTACTAAGATAAATTTGACAAGGTGTGTCGAAAGATCCTTTCAGTTGTTTCAAGGATTACTTTAAATTTGCAAAAATATAACATTACTCGATGTAGAACGGTCGTTTTTCATCATTAGTAAATATTTATTCCGCACCCCGTACTCATTTGACTGAAACAAATGTAGAAACATATTTAATGATTTTAGTATGTAATAGATGCCACCTAGTTTGCGATTTCGTGAAAACTTGGGATGTGTGGTGCCCCGAATGTTAACCATTGATTAAAAAGGAAATCGGGTGTTTTGGAAGGCTACCAAGCATATAAGTCATGGGTGCACTACTACGATTCCAGACCAAAGTGCAAAGCAAACAGCGGAAACATCACGGTTCTCCTCCGCGCAAATTTAAGCTCTGAAAATATTACGTGCATACACAGCACGGAAACAGAGAGACAAGTGCCACCCAGTGTGTAATTTTGTGTAAACTTCTTAAAACATTAAGTGTTTGAGCACGGTATATAGCATATTTTCATCATTATATCATGTGTTAACATTTCTGCGTCCACATCGCCTATGCTCACTATGAAGGTCACGATCATAAATGATGCGAGTACGTAAACGTTACTAAACATTCGCCGTGGTACGGCTGGTCGGCGCCCTCACGTCGTTTTCCGCACTGCACTGTAATTTGCCCCACTTTGCCGAGACTTGTTATTATACAAAGCAATTAAAACCAAAGGTTAGTATGGGCAAGAGAGCACTTGAATGGTGTATTGTACCAACAATAAAATATGGAGGGGAATCAGTAATGAATTGCGGTTGTTTTGACGGTGTCTCTGTCGGCGATTTGGTCAAAATAGATGATATTCTTAGAAAAGAAGGTTATAAGGACGTTCTGGAGAGGAATGTCATCGCATCTGGAACATGGTTAATCAGTGAGAACTTCGCGGTCCAGCACTATAATGAACTAAAACACACTGCAAAGGTAAGCCATGAGTGTTTGGAACAACTAGGGCACAGATACAAAAGTTGTTGTTATGAAATGGCCGCTCCAAAGTCTAGATCTTAATTCGATTGAGTTTTTTTTTTTGATGAACTCGACCAACATGTTCGAATATCTGTTCCAATTTCGACAACAGTAGCTTGGGCACAACTGCAGGATATGTGGACGAAAATAGAGCCTGTAACACCGGCTTGTGAGCTTGTTTTGTTGCAATAGCACTCAACGTAGACATTTCGTAATCGATTTAAGAATAATATTTTCAATGGCTAAGCTTTACTTGAATGCGCGATATATACTTATCGTGGTAATGTGTGCATTAGGTTTGAAAACACAGATAGGTTTCTGATATAGCTTAGGATTTCCAACCTCTACCCACTCACCGCATCATACATGTTTCTCCAATAACCCTCTTGACATATCCTTAAGTATATTTTTGCACTAGAGTTGCGTTTTGATTGATCGCGCATAAGCCTTCTTGATATGTTTCTCCGGATCTAATCGCTATTCCTACTTGTGTGATCTTTTGTCTACATGCACTTTGTTTATAATAATAGATGTTAAAGGAATTACATCATGTTTCATAAGGACTTCTTACATTCAGTAGTTTGTTCAAAATAAATGTTTTAGAGTCAAATTAATAAGATTTATTCGGTTACTTACGTTGATTATCTAAGTACTAGTAATGTGTCATACGAAACTATAATAATAATAATAAAGAATTACACCAAAGCATCACAACATTTCACGATAATATTCTGATATCGTGAAATTTCTCAGAGCTTGTAATGAACTTTCAGTATAGCGGATTCTTATTTAAGGTTTTTGCCTTGAATACGTAAATTAAATATTTATAAGAAAGTGAAATTTAAAGTAAAATAATAATACATACCCACATAAATAAACAGCTTTGCTGATGCTCTGTATCAGCTACGCAAGACTAACCCTCATTTGTTTGACATGCTATTCCGAGACAACGTTCGTATATTGTTTTTCATTTTTTGTGGTAATAAGGTTTTTTCCCTTCAGAGGATAACCAGTAGGCGTAATTTGGCTTGTAATTGAAGCCAAAGAAAAGAACAGATCGATTCAAGATAAATATCGTTTGTTGTAAAAATTCTGTAGAGCCAAGTTCAGATTTTGATCACTTTTAAGATATAACTAGTGGGTTGTTATTATATTAGAGTAGAGATTGTAAGAATTTACCTTATAGAAATTATATTGAAAGAAGGCAACGAAAGTATACTCCCCGGAAAAAGTGTAGCACAGACTACGAAAAGCCCTTTACAGCCTAAGATATTTTTTATACGTCCATGTCCGTTTGCCACATATGCGGCGATTACAAGTATACAAAGAAAATCATACAACTAGCTTTTACATAAATTCTTTTTTGTTATTACAGAAACGTCTTAAAATAATGCATATATACATTGTTTATATAACTGTTTATTGAAAGTGTCCCTATATGGACAAGTTTTAAACTGCGCTACGAGAATAGGAGGGCGACCTGAAATGTTTTCTGAATCGGTAACAGTCGACGCACGCAGGTTGAAGTGGATTCATTGGTCGGCAAAGATAATCATTTTTACGGCAACTGCCAAAATTTCAGACGCCTACTCTCAATAGTTGTCGTTTAAGAGTGTGTTCTGTGCAGCAAGTCGGGTGGTTTCGCAAAAATAGATAAATCGAATTTTGTGCCGTGATAAAACACTTCTGGATGGCTGGAAAACGGCCACGGAAGTTTGAAATATTTTGTTAGAGGTTCATGGTGGATATACTCCATCATTTTTGACCATCAGCTTCTGGGTGAACAAGTTCAGACGTGGCCGTACAAGCACAAGTGACGAACCACGCAGTGGACGGCCAAAACCGCTATAACGACGAAATGGCCAACAAGCTTAATGATATCGTGTTAGCCGATCACCAATTGAAGCTGAAAGAGATAGCAGAGGCAACACGCACCTCACAAGAACACAGGGCTAATGTGTTCTTGTTAAATTTTGGGTATGGAAAAGCTTTTGGTGCGATGGGTACCGCGTTTGCTGACACCGGAGCAAAAACGAAATTGGATGACCGTTTCGGAGGAGTGTCTGGCCAGGATCCAACGCAATTCAAGGGATTTCTTTATGCGTTTCGTAACCGTGGATGAGATTTGGATCCACCACTACATACCGGAGACCAAGGAAGAGTCGTCGAAGCAGTGGACTTTTCCGGGCGAATCGGCTCCAAAGAAACCAAAAATGGCTCCGGAAAGGCCATGGCGACCATTTTTTGGAATTTCCTAGGTGTTTGTCGAAGCACACGAAGATCATCGCTTATTCGCTACAACGATACGCTATTTGTAAATAAAATTGTGAATGAATATCTACCTCATAAACAGCATTCAAAGGTAAGAAAGGACTCCCTTTTCCCTTCTCAAAATATGCCAAAACATTAAACAGTTCCTGCACCTTGAAATTCAACGGTTTTCAAGGCATTCTCTGTAACGATAGCAAAAACATTCTCTTTTCGATGCATTGTCTTTATTCAAAATAACTTATTAAAGACTTTATAGTTGTAATCTGTGTTCTGAAAAGAACAATTACTCGTAAAATGCAGAGAGAAGGTAAAAAAAATGTGAAACGTAACTATAAATATTAAACTGTAAAAACGAAAACGATGCTGACCTACATTTGGCAACCGACAAAAAACGTTACAAGATAAACAATTTTCGTAACTTGAATAACACGGTAGTATATACCATTATCCTTGTCTGTCACTAATAAAATCAAACCAAGTAGATCTTTGTCTGTGAAACAAACGCAAACCTTGCTTCCTTTTTCAGCAAGAGTACTAGAGAAAGATCGTCAAATCAATAGATGTGTGTTAACTTATACGACAAAACAATGACGCAGGTAAAAACTGAAAATAGACGAAGTGTATATAAATTATGCACGCCCATTCCTTCCTCACAAGAGCAATATTTTGAAGTATGAATCACTGTCTACATTATACGAACTGGGGTATAGGCATTAAAACCGATTTGAACTCACATTTAGCCTCGTGGTGTAGTTAGTAGCACGTTGGGTAGGTAACGCAGAGGTCGTGGGTTCAAATCCTATCTTAACTGATATTTTCTCAGAAATTTAAAACATTGATTAAATGCAACGAAAACGTGATTTTATCAGATAATATCATTACACTTCGAAGGTTTTCTCATGTCTGCAATACCAATATTATCATTTCGCTTTTCCCGTGAGTAATTTCTTGAGTAGCAAGTTAAGAATTGGTGGAGTTTAAAGGTGTAGTGGGAGAACTCAATTTAAGAACGTCAATTTCCTCCTACAATATTAAATAATAAATTATATTTTGCCCTAGTTAAGCAAATATCCGTCACACTTCCTGTTCCAGAGGACAAATCTGCCGGTAGTAAGCGTACCTAGCGACCAATAACTTGTGCGCAACGCTGTAGTTGCTTCGATTTCACGCTGAAGTGAAGTAATTCCACATTTTACTGTTTATCAGTCCGTGTGTTTATTAAAAGCGCGCACCGGCGCCCATTCTAGCGCCCGGTTCTCCCTCTCCGGCGAAGATATGTCGAAAATTTCATATCTGGCGGAATTCCATTTCCCGTTCGAACCGAACGCGACCGGGGGGGAGAAGCGTCTGCTAGGCGTCGCCCCTTCTATTCAACGCCACAGTTCCGAAACGGGTGGAGAACGTCGAGAGGGAGTGGACGTACGATGATGATGATGATGATGATGACGATGATGGGAATGGCAACGTAGTATCGCATACCTGAACGCGTGTCTATTTAGCAAGACCGGCGAAGCGTGTTTGAACTGATAGCGGGACCGCACTCTCGAACGAGTCGCGGCGCAAAACAGTGTTGGTTCGTACGATCGCCGTACGGGTTCCCTCACCCGGAACAAACGAATAATGAAGGTGGAGGAGAGTCCGTAATATATACGTAGTGAAGTTACTCATTTCCCTAATAAACTTTACTTTTTTGATTTGTCTTTTTGCTTGACATTCTTTTTTTTTTCTTTCTTTCAAAAGACACGCAGAGAAACCTTAAACTAATTAAAGTCCATCTAATGTAAGAGTCCATAATTTTCCATAGCCTTCTTACTTGTGGCATAATAATTTTGGTAACTGCTTGTTATGCTGTTATTACAAGGGACGAACCAGGAAATCTAAAAAAAATATTTATTATTATATAGAAAGTTTGAGAACTTGTAGATTGTAATGGTACGAAATGAAATTTCCGAAAAAGTATCGGTCAACGTGGGGACTTGAACCCAACATCTCTGCATCTCCGGTGTAGCGTGCTAAACCCTTTCACCACAAGACCATTGAATTCAAGTCGCCTTAAATCCCCCTAGATGTCACGATGCCAGTAGATATAATAATAATAGTTAAACTAACATCCATATTAATGCTAATATTAATATGAATATCAATACTAAACCGCCGTTGGCATTAGTAATGATAAATTTACAATTTTCTTGCAAGTTCCAACGTAATTAAATTTCCGAAAAAATGTCGGTCTCGGAGGGGACTTGAGAACCCAACATCTCTACATCTCCAGTGTAGCGTGCTAAACCCTGCCCACAAGGCCACTGAATTCAAGTCGCCTTAAATCCCTCTAAATGTTACGATTAGATATATTGTAATATCTCCCGCACACTATACTTCATTCACGTTAAGAATGCAGTAGGTAGCGCTACGATCGGCGGCTGTATTACATTGGTGAAATTTAACCGATGGAACTGTCAAATGACAACATTGTAAACAACAAGGTTTGGTTATTAAGATCTTGTATAACAAATAGTAAAGTTTCTCATATTTTATGTGTAATACATTATGGTTATATGACCTGGTAAAATAATACCGCAACATTAAAGTAAAAGTAACATCAGTTGCAATATAAATGTATTCTTCAGTTGTTCCATTTACCGATATAGTTGGAGGTTATTTAATTATGTTAGAAAGTAAATAAGATTGCATTTGGGGTTAATCGAAGAGAACATAAATATCATACAACAAGCTTTAAAATAACAATATTCCCATAGGTAAACTTGAATCGAAAATATAACTTCGATATGAATGGTTATATACATAGCGTTATACCAAGTCATTTGTCATGAAGTAAATCTCTCCGTTAACCTCCATCAATTTTAAAAGAGAAAGTTTCAATGGTATGATTGAGACTAAGCAATTCAGTATATACAAGATAAAGCCAAACATGGAAGAATGCTGTTGATTATGAATGAACACATAATGGGTTCAACGGGACTGTATACAGGTCCATTGAATGGCTTCAAAGTTTATGCCAACACACAAGATCCTTAAATCTTGCATAGAATTTGGTTGTCAATGGTAAAGTTAGATAAGCTGTTCGGTGAAAAAGAAAACAGCAGTGCAAGTATATTTGTCTACTGTACCCCAACTGCAGTAAAACTAATGTACATTATCTACAACAATACAGTCAATAAATAATTGCATGCGTATTAATGACTACAATAAAATATCAAATATATTAATTACTTATAAAAATCTCCTAACTGCACATACTACAAATTTATATAGTTCTCTTCTCTTCATATCTGCAATAAATTTAATAAGAAAATTCTTTAGTGTTAGCATTTTATTTATAAAATAACAAATGAAATAAACATATGAATCTGATTTATAAATCAAAGAATAGAGTGAACAAGGTGAACAAATAATTTCAATATATTTAATTTTCTAATGCTAGCTAAATACCGACGTCTCCATAGCACAATGTCTTATTTCATTAGCACACTGTTTTGATTCCTTTCTAGCCACTTAGATCCTAACTTTTTTAAAATTGGCCATAATATTGTGCATTCCAACTGGGGCAAATGGTCACCTGCAGTAATAACCTGCAAAGGATTAATAAGTTGGTTTAAATGGAAGGTCAACATGTATTATATTTACATTTAATAATTTTGTACATGTAGGCAATTCATTTCTTAAAAAGAATGAATGGACATGTGCCCTAATTATTAATTTTTGAGCTTCGTTTGAGTGATCGTATATTGTTGCACGAAGGCGTTTCTTTGAGGGCAAGGTGAGAATTCCTTTTGTATTAATCTCTTTGGCATTATCTCATACTATTCTTTCACTTAAACCAATTCGTGTTACAGTCAACTTAGCAAACGATGACTGGCAATTTTTTTGCTTTAGTTGCAGATATAGATTATAAGCTATTAGACCCTGCCTACTGCCAATATGCTTCCCTTGAGGATTTTTCGAAGGTCCTCCAACTGGATGTACTACTGCTTCCTCAGACATACCAAATCAAAGCTGTAATTTTGTAATAGTAGAGTAAAAATCATTTTGTATAATTAATTGTGTAGTACCTTGAATTATTATATTATATTATATTATATTATATTATATTATATTATATTATATTATATTATATTATATTATATTATATTATATTATATTATATTATATTATATTATATTATATTATATTATATTATATTATATTATATTATATTATATTATATTATATTATATTATATTATATTATATTATATTATATTATATTATATTATATTATATTATATTATATTATATTATATTATATTATATTATATTATATTATATTATATTATATTATATTATATTATATTATATTATATTATATTATATTATATTATATTATATTATATTATATTATATTATATTATATTATATTATATTATATTATATTATATTATATTATATTATATTATATTATATTATATTATATTATATTATATTATATTATATTATATTATATTATATTATATTATATTATATTATATTATATTATATTATATTATATTATATTATATTATATTATATTATATTATATTATATTATATTATATTATATTATATTATATTATATTATATTATATTATATTATATTATATTATATTATATTATATTATATTATATTATATTATATTATATTATATTATATTATATTATATTATATTATATTATATTATATTATATTATATTATATTATATTATATTATATTATATTATATTATATTATATTATATTATATTATATTATATTATATTATATTATATTATATTATATATGAGATAAAAGAGCTCTGAAAAGAATTGTTTTTGCCACAACTTGTTTATAAAGATAAAATACCATTAGAAACTATAGGAAACAACGGCAACATAATCGTAAGTAAATTTGACAACTGACAGAAATTTCATATAAAGAAATTGCATGAATTTCTCCAGTGTAAACATGCCTCGCCCAGTATCCAATGGCAAGCCCGTATTTTAAGGCCTATCTGTTCCAAGTCTGGAATCTTAACATGAATGGAGTATATATTAATAAACGGGAAGTGCGTAATGGTTAAAATTGTAGATCATAGATGTGTATAATGCATGGTTTTTTTGAACAAAAACTCACTTAGTAGGTGAAACGAATTTTTGAAAATTGGAAATTTTCCATTCTACCTATGCGCATAACTCGCTAACGGTAAAAGACAGAGAAAAACTTTTACGACAGAAAATGATTATTTGAATGCACTTTATTAAACATACATATTTACATATATTTTTGACAGGCAATGTTTGGGATTAATAATAGATAATAGGGATTCGTTGACTCTGTAACAAATTTGTAGTTGCAGCCAGGGATATGCATCTGGCGACAGAAAATCGTCAACTGTGTAAGCGCGAAATTTAAATGGATTTATATTTTATACTTAGTAATTAGTAATAGATTTTTTTAGTTATAATCACAAACTACAGTAAAATCCCACTGGTTAAACGTTTTCATTGAATTTCATTCATAGTTTGTGGTGACAACTAAAAGAAATGGCACATATGTTATTTCATAACAAAATTATCTATAAAGATACTTATGAATAAAACAAAAAAAATAGCAAACAAAAGTGATTTATTTATAGTGTATTGTGTAATATAGTATGTGCAGCAAAATAATCATGTTTTCAATTTCTATTTCTGCATTTTGTAGCAGCTTCTTGCGTTCTGCCTGTGGGACATGTTTTTTTTGTACCAATATCAGATTATTTATTTATCATATATGTACCGATAATATTAATTTAACAAAGCTATTCCCAATTAAATTTTGTAATTCGATTATATTATTACAAGTATGAAATGAGAATGGAACATTTGTACGTACATAAGTATTGTGTACTACCACTGAAAAACGAACATGCACATATTACGTATATAAGTAAGACTAGACATCAAATCAACGGTACAATTATTCAAACATATCTAGGTAATCATAATCTTGAGCTAAATATATATTAATAAAAATATATCGTTTAAAGATTTCACCATTTTTAATGGTAGGCATAATATTTTTAGTTGCCTAATTGTTAATATATCTAACGGCATTTGATTCGATATGATGTGAGAAGTGGTAATGCTCTGGTAAAGACTGCTTTGCTTTCTAAAAACATTCAGCCTTATTCATAGTCAAATTCAGTGGCCACCAAGATTCTACTACGATGCCCCTAAGAAAATCGTATTCATAGATGCATTTAGTAGCTACTAAGGCCCTATTAATGTTGGCTATCGTTCCATGTGTTTGAGTCTAAGGTTTCGATGTGTGATTTTATTCACAGGTATAGCAGTGAACTAGGGAGCACGTGGACTCTCATTCTCAACCGTGTTACCGACTGATTGTGTGATTTCATTGTTTCCGAAGAATGCCAGATAGATTATTATTAATATAACTATTATTGTTGTAGTTCAAAGAAGTAATTTGAAATACTGTCTTCCACGTATATGTAAAGTAGAACCTTTTGACATACTTTACTGTATCAAATTAAAAAAATAATTCCCCATGTATCGTTATTAGTTCCGCTTGTTACTAATTTATTACCTACCTCCACATTTCTAACAGTCTCCCAGCATGCATTAGCGGTTGGTGTCTTCGCTAACCTAATTAAAACCCTCGGCTACACCGTTCGTTCCTTCAAAATGACAGGCGACGCTTCGAGCGACTCGCAGCACCATTTAACCGGCCTAGTATGGCGTCTGCGACATCCGTCGCGTACCAACAGCATTCGATACCTTATATTGTCGCGCATAGCTAAGTTAATTACCGTGTACACGGCAGCCTTTTAACAATTAATTCGATTCCGGACAGCGACCGGAGCGCCATCTGCTGGCCCCATTCCGCACTATCGACTCCGCCGGGTAGGACGAAGTGCGGGAGGGAGGGAAAGCTTTTTTCCTCTTCGCTTGCGAGCTTTCGGCGAAACGCAAAAAAGCACGAATTCGATTTGATCCGATACATTCCGAGGTCTATCTCGTCCGCTGACGATGACGACGGGGTGATCTGGATGGATGGTGGATGGAAGCGTTCAGAAGGCAATCGAAAAAAAAAGGAAACGAACGGAAACATGCGAGCTAGGCAAGAGATCGAAGTGAAATAGCGGGAAACGGAGATAGATCAAACAAAAAACGAGCAAACGGCGATTGTATGATATATTCTCTCGGAAATCTGTAATAGAATTACAGGGTTCCGAGTTTAATTGATTCGAAACGGATTGAAAACGTATAAAATTGGATGCGGATACGTCTACTTTCAATGCTATCCCCTGGACTTTCGACGGTGAAAACAGATTAAAAAAAAAATAAAGCAAAAGAAAAGGAGGAATAGTTTTTTAGTAACTAGAAACTTACAAGCTTTAAAATTTAACACAATCAATTCGCTGTTATTTTCTGTTCTTTAATTAGGAGATGCTCCTAAAAATTTGATTCGTGAATGGCTACTTTCAATACATGATCCCAAAGTAAAAATTAAATCTGTCATTGATAGCTATATTTCTTTAGCGGCTGATTAACATACTTGCGTTCAGTATTTAGATATTTTTTTCAATATACTCTGTACATCTGGTTTAGGGGATAACTTCAAGGCTTTTAATTTATATCTTACGTACACCGTAACTGTAAATAGGCTAGAGTGGAAACCGTGTGCACATTTCATTTTTTAAATATATTTTTTGCGCATACGCATTGAGTTTCACTGTACAACCTTCCACCTATTAAATAAGCGAACATACTCTACAAGTAAGTGTTGGTCAAGTAATTCAGGAATTTACGAGCAGGCTACAGCGGCGCTGTTCTTCAAATTAGGAGAACGTAACAATAATTGTAAAATTTTATGTTTGTACTGTAATGGTTAGTCTCGGCAAAGAGAGGCAAGTTTCAGTGCGGTGCGGAGAACAACGTGTAGGGGTGAAGCACGCGGAACGGAGAATCGAGTACCCGTATCAAAGCACGCAAAATGTCGCATCTAGGTTCATTTCCGGAACGGCGTATTTGGAATAAACTAGAAAACATAATAGCGAGTATGCCGGATTTAGAATACGAAGGCGACAGAATTAAAAGTGTAAGGTACGACAACTATTTGACGTGTACTATCAGGTGGAAATGTGTACGCCACCTAAAAAATATAAAACACTGTTCTGCAATCCGTGGCAAACGATACAGCAAACAAGTAATATTTGATATAGGTGTTTGTTTTATTCCAGGTAATGTGACGTTCACTTTAGTAAAGCATTATCAAACCCTAGTGTCTCATTGTGTTTCAATTCTGCAGTGATTCTGCGCACTTCTTTGTTATTTGGTTCATTTATTTATAGTTTGGGAACATTTGTCGTTGATAGCCGTAACGGTTGTTGAGCTCCGCCGTGTCACTAAGGTCAGTACCTTTGAAAATGCCGACTATGACAAACAGCCGTGGAAGTCTGAGATACTATTTGTCGTTGATATTGCTTCTTTCTGATTTTCCAATTTGTTTCTCCTTTAATTTTTTCTTATGTTTGCAAAGTTGTTATTTATTTCTCGAGGTACCTCATACGAGATTGTTACTACTATAGTGTCTTCTTTTCTATATCCTGGATTTGCTTACTTCCTAGACTCCTTTCGTCTGGTTATTAGAATCCATGTATTTGATTGTTCAGCTGTGTATGTCTCGAATTTTGTTATACAAGGGTTGTCTTTTACGTTTTGCATAAAGAGCTGGAATAAAACAGTAGATAGCTTTTAAAGACTTTATTGCTTTTTGAAGATTATTACACTTTTGCATGCGCTCGAACTAACTCTGGAAGCACTTAGTCCACTTATTTGTTGGCACAGTCAAAGCTGCGTTTTTGAGGTCATCGATTGCTCCTTCTGACGACTGGAACCTTTAACCACGTAGTCTATTCTTAATTATCGGTAAGGTAAAGAAATTGTTGGGACTTGGATTTGGACTGTGTGGAAGATGGTCTAATAATCCGACGTTTTGTTGTCTTAACAATTCAATTGCGAATTTACATTGTACTGGTAGAGAATGATTTGTCGTTAGGTGATGACTTGCAGCAAACAAGAAGTTATACACCAATAGACAGTAAGAGTTCTTTGATTTTGTAAGGAATTTTTGCTGCATCTTTTTGGAGACACATCGAGAACGGATCACCTTAGGACTTTTATCGGTTATCCATCACCTTGGAATACCCACACAGACGAGTGAGGTTTATTTTCTGGTTCGTATGCGTTCGTCCCACTGACAATGTTGTATACGTTTTAAGCGTTTCCGGCGTTGAAGCGGTTTAGAGTTTTTTAAAACCAACTTACCCGAGCTGCTTTCTATTCTTCGCTCGGCATGTGCGGTATTCAACGGAAAACTCATTTTTTTACACACAACTCTTCATGCAAAGCTTTTTGAACGGAGGTCTTTGCAATCCCCAATGATGGTTCAATCTCGTGATATGGCATATGTCGATCTGCGTTTACAAGAACGCACAGCATCGACGTTTTCCTGAGCGACCTCCGTCTTTCGGTGGGCTTGGTCTTGAAGCGTCGCTAAGACTAATCCGAGCCCCTTTCAATTCTCTATACCAACAAAGGGATTGTTGACTGATATGGTGCTTCATTGCTAAAGACAAAAACCAACTCGGCAAACCAGCACTATTTCTGTAGCTCATGCAAATAGACTTGGAAATTCTCTCTTGCCTTTATTATACTTAGGAATTTATGTTTGTTAGAATATATTTAAGTAATTCTAAAATTACATGCTCATCAAATTTGCGGGTGTAAATTACATGCTCATTGAATTTACGTTTAAAAATTACTTACTTATTAGACTTACACCAGAAAATTAGATGTTCATTAAATTTACGTCTGCGAATTAAATATGCATTTTTTTTACCCATGAAAATTACATACACATTAAATATTTTAGTAAATTTTACTCACACCATTAATTTTACATTGCAAATTGTAATTTTACTGGATCCTTTTCTAGAGTGTATAATTTTTGGAAAACTCTACCACTTTAGCTTGTAAGGGCACAACTTACCTCTATAAATATCTACATATCTATCAAATTTTTATCAATACAATGTTCAAGCTTTGAAGATCAAATACAATATAATTAGAATTATCATAGAATTTGACAACATTAACATAGCATTTGAATATTTGACAAAGTTCAGTTGCAAATATTCATATCGTACACAGTACATACGATTAATCAAGTTGAAGAAGCCTTTGTGACACGATACTAACTGCTTTGATGTCGTATAGCGAATTATATCCATTCTAGCGAAAAAATTTAATAAAAATTTGAAAGAGCTGCACACGAAAAGTAAATAGGTTAACAAGTTAAACATGTTTTTTAACCCTATTTGTTTTATCACTGTTATATAGGATAGAGTAATAAAAAGAGTGAACATTTATTGCTTTATTTAGGTTATTTGCAGTTACATGATCTTCAAAAAGGAGTGCAGAATATGTTTATAAATTAATAACACATTTATCGTTGTTATTGTAGTGAATTCAACCACAGAGTAAGTTATATGAGAAGTAAATTCCAAAATTCTAATCACACAATTAATTTCTTTTTGAAGCCAATTCAGTGCAGGTGGATAAAATAACAATACAGATATATAGGCTTGTACATTTTCAAACACTTTCCTAAATATTTTATCCAGTCAAAGTAGAATTCAACATGATACTTTCATTACCAGGTTTCTTGCCATAGTCGAAGCTGTTGAATTGTATCAATATGACCAGATGTGTTGTAACGCCTGCTACAATCTGCGAAACAAAGGTAATAGAAATCAATAGGATTCTAATCGAATGTATACGAAGTCTGTTGTAAAAGCAATGATACCGAGTTTCTTTGTTTGTTTCTATACGAGGCAGTACTGCACCGTTCCAAGTTACATACTTTTCTAGAAAACTATAATGGAGAAACATCAATGTAATATTGCATCAGTAACGCTTGATATCTTAAGAATTATAATAATGCGAGTTTCAAAAATGCCAAACCAATTGAAAACGTTAGTTAGAAAGTAACTATAGTCAGTTCACTTTAAGAATGCAGCATTTGGCAAGATAGGCTAATATTTTTGATGATTGCTATTGGTAGATGCCTAAGACAAAATTACACACGCCACAAAACTTGTGTACACGAAAGTTATGTTGGATATAATGATAAATATTACTGATCACTAGAGACCGGACTATATGTAAAGTGCAAATATTTTATTTTTTGCATATCTTTAATTATAGTCTATATACAGTCGTATTACACTAATTGAAGTTAATTAGCGGTAATTAGTGATTGCAGATATTGCATATTTAGGCATTTCTATGCATATTTTTACAAAAGTTGCATATATTGCATATTTAGGCTTTTTCTTATCCTTTCTATTAGTAAAAATTCCTAGTAATTCCTAATGTAGATCGACAAAGGACAATTCTCAGAACGATAAATTTTTTACATTGGTTTCTCTTATACTTTTTTCCAAGAACTGCACGTGTTTAATTTCGCCTCGCAGAAGGGATCTGGTAAATACATTATTATTATTAATTCCCAAATAAACTATTCATTCATTGAATATCTTTGAGCGAAACAGCATGTGATTGTGTTGGGTTTTTAAATACTGGTAAAGGATGGCGACAAAATATTTTGTCGAGCCTGCAGTAAACTGGTAAGTTTAATTTTACTAAAAGTTTCACAATTGTTTTTAAATTCTTTAACCTTTGACATAAAATGATTGTTGTTGTAGGTGTCTTGTGAGAGAAAATACCTGATTGATCGACATGCTAAAACTCCATCACATATTGGAAAATGTGAAAAACTAAAGGGATTCGCATGTATGCAGCAATCTATATATCAATGTATAGCATCAACTTCTCGAAACTCAGAACAAGAAGAATATAATACGGATCTGTGTATCGCGTTAATTTCGTCTAACATACCATTAGCAAGATTAGACAATACTAATTCGAAATAATTTCTGCAAAAATATTGCAAACATAATATACCTGACGAAAGTACCTTACGAAAAAATTATGTCACATCTTGTTACCAGCAAACAATGGCAGAACTTCAACAATTGGTAGGGAATAATTTTATTTATATCATGGTAGATGAAAGTACGGATAAGTGTGGCCGTTATATTGCCCATTTGCTAATAGGAATTCTTCATGAAGATACTGTAGATAAGTCATATTTAATTTATTGTAAAGAACTTCAAAAAACAAATAATATGACAATTGCCCATTTCGTTCAAGAAGATTTATCAAATCTTCCCTTACCTGGAAGTATACCTTGTAAAAAAATTTTACTAATGTTGTCCAACGCTCCACCATACATGATAAAAGCCGCGCAAAATTTAAACATTTTTTATATAACATTATTCGTACCACTTGTTTAGCTCATGGGTTCAATCGTGTAGCCGAAGACATTAGGAATCAATTTCTTTGATTAATGATTTAATTAGCAATGTCAAAAAAGTATTTTTAAAAGCACCTTTACGAATTCAATTTTATAAGGAGCGACTTCAAGGTGTTAAGTTGCCTCCTGAACCGATTATTACGAGATGGGGTACATGATTAGACGCTGCAATTTTTTACGCCGATAATTTTAAAAGAATAAAAGATGTAATTCCTGGAATCACTGCCGACTGCATTGCTCTAGAGAACTGTGAAAAGATAGTAACATCAACAGAATTCCTATAAAACCTTTTGTATATTTAGTCAAATTATAGCTTTGTTTCAAGTTCCATTCGTAAACTAGAAACGCAAGGGATGTCGCTCTCGGAATCAGTCGAAATAGTAGACGAATTTAATATGCTATGTAAGAAGATGAAGCGTACAATAGGTAATTCTATATTCGATAAATTTAAAAAAGGGATAAATAAAGACGCGGGGTACTTGAAATTGAAGAAGGTTAAGAAAATTTTGGAGGGAGAAGCAGTAAACGATTTCGACTTTAATTTTAGTTTGGAATGTATTGCAAAATTAAAAATGCAACAATTACATCTGTGGATGTTGAAAGAAGCTTTTCTATTTCGAAACATATGTAATCTGATAGAAGACAAAACTTTTATACAATTTTGAAAAACATTTAACTATAAATTGGTTTAGAAATATGTTGTAAAAAAAGTTGTGCAATAAAGTTAATGTTTAAATTTCTGTTTTTATTTATTTTACGTTAAAATTTTGCATATTTTCGCAATTTTTTTGCATATATGCTCCAGGTTTATGCATATTCCAGTTTTTCTTTGCATATAATCCGGTCTCTACTGATCACTATTACTATGTCCCTTTGTAATGTCATTTGTCAAATATCTTCGTTCTTTTTGCTTGTCTACTTGGTTGTTTGTTGTATTTCTCGTTATATTGTTATTTGTATAGTATATTGCATTAAAAATTTATCCTGCCAAAATAGGATTAATACGATGTTTACGCAAAGGCGCTCTTTTTCCAGTTTTGAAAATACAACTACGGTTAATATAGTAATCTCTATTGGGTTGTATATTCTATTCTTCTTTAAATGTGAAAAAAGAACACCGCTTCATAGAAAGAATAGGGAATCAGTCAGCAAAAACTTATCGCTTCGGCATTTAAACGAGCTCAGTGTAGTATATAGTACCTAACACGCCTATGCATCTCCGCTATTCCCTGGAAGTCTATGACATATTTCGAAATCTTTTCTATTCAAATTCTGTCTCTTTAACGAATAGTTTTATATTAATGAATGATTATTCGGCAAAACTATTCGGTTTTGAAACCGATTTTTGCATTCGATTCGCCCATTACTAATCGTCAGAGGCCGTGCTAATGTAATTGCATTAAAGTAACGTTAATTTACAAAAATAAAACATCAATACATAACTTAAATAAATTATTCGGGGAAAATGTAATGATCAGTACCGTAAATAGACGTATTTCTACATTTTAATCAAAATTCAACCTCCCCTCGATCAAATTTCAACTTCCACCCCTCAAATAACCGAATAAACATCAGCTTTTATTCGGTCTACTTTGCTGTATCCGGCTCGCATGTTATGCCACAATTTACTTGCATCGGCAAACCTTTAATTTGAATATATACATGGATATTATGCATAGAAGGTATTGCATCTGTATTTCAGTGTCCTCGTATGCCCCGCAGCAACCCGTAACTATGTATGTTAGGCGGACACACTAACAAGAGCACATTCCATACATACCGTGTATAATAGGGTGTAGTCGAGCGGAAATAGACCACATACATGGAATTGCAAACGATTGTGGTACATCTGCAGCGAGTACATTTCGATCTGCAAATATTAACGTTAGTAATTTTTATGAGGGTGACAGTATGTTGCGAAATAATCGATACGGCATTTGCTGAACCTGCTATTTACTATTTATTTACTTACTTAACCATATACCTTCCTATAGTTTAATGCAAAAGTAATGTAATTGTATCGGAACTGATAGTAAAAATCAAGGATGAATCGGATTTAAAGAACGAAATGCAAAATTTCCTTGAACAAGAATTTAATGCTGTAGAAACTCTAAAATAAAAAATAAATATACACAGAAATAAACATAAATTGACGCAAAACAAAAATAAGATAATAAACATAAGTAAAAATCCAACTAAGGGAGGAAGCGATATTCGAAATAAAATAAGAGAAAGAGTATTCCTCAGAATTCTTGCAGTTTTCAGAATTTATTTGCTGCTTGAAAATAGAGAGATATTTAAAAACTACATAACAGGAATGTGGTGAAAGGAATGGGTTAAAAAAGTAGATTGAAAGAGATCTCAAAAACATTTACCGTCGTATGGAGCTTGGGGTCATTCGTGTTGTTCCTAATCTTGTGCAGAATCCTGGGACATTTATTAGCCTGCAATAATAAATGGAGTAAACGTTCTAATGCAGAAAATGTCATGATATATGTCTTCATTGTGACATATACGTTACTGTTCGTGGAAATTTGAACACTTGGATTATTTTCATGAAGAAATTAACTTGATGGTAAAAGCAAAAAACTAAAAGATAAGAAAATTTATTCGTTTAAGAGGTAAACAAAAATATGGCGACATAATGTAATAATTTTACTAGGGCAGTACATTCTTTTAGACAGCATCTCTATATCCTTTTATATCTATGTAAGCACATATAATCGCAGTTTTTAATAACAAATTCAAAACTTTTAGTTTTTAATATTTTCCACTATTCCTTAGTCGGAGTTTCAGATGTTAGATGCCCTTGAAGACGACTAAACGTTTTTTGATTAAAAATTACAAACATCATTCAAAAGCAAGTTTCTATTTCCGTACTTCCTCAAACACTTTGATGACTTTTATAGGATCTATAGAACAGCTGATGCTTTTGTTCTAGATGAAGATGGACTTCTAGGATTGATAGGCATGTCTTTTTTAGAATAAAATTGATTTATACCACTATTTATTGAAGTCAGGCTTACAATATCGGAGATGATTAAAATCTTGGAGACTCGCGATTTACCGCCAGGAACGCCTAGAACCCTTCTGAAACGACTAGTTGGATGAAGCAACTTTGTAAAAGAAGAGGTTAGGCGGATACCTTAGAATGTTCTGGAGCCATCGAGGAGCGATCGATGACGAAAGGACACTCCGGAGGAGTGAGAGTACTACTCGAATGACCCACCAGGATTGCCTAGGGCTCTCTCGAACCGAAGAGAGGATGATGTAGCAAAATAGCCCCGGGAAAAGCAAAGCGAAGTAACTACTCTTATTTGTCTTCTTCTTCTTCAATTCAGGTTTTAGGCACTTTGTCTGTTACGATACCCATCTTTTACTTGGTCTGCCTACACTTCTTCTTCCCAAACGTCTATAAAATCTCGCTCTGGTTGTTAACCTTGACACTTGCATCCGTTCTACGTGTTCCTTTCACTT
This sequence comes from Trypoxylus dichotomus, assembly GCA_023509865.1. NCBI lineage: Eukaryota > Metazoa > Arthropoda > Insecta > Coleoptera > Scarabaeidae > Trypoxylus > Trypoxylus dichotomus. Next base: position 31,992,715 of record CM042081.1, read on the forward strand.
ATTTTTGTTTTTCTTTATTCTCTTATTTATGTCGAAGATGTTTTGTTTTGTTCTTTATATATACATTCATCAGTCATCTTAAAAATTTCATCTCTTGTGTCTGTATCCTGCTTCCTTGTTTTTTCATTGTTCTCCATGTTTCATTAACATATAAGAGGATAGGCACTGCTATCGTCTTGCAAAATTTTGTTTATGTATCCTTTCTTGTTTTGTTTTTTAACGTTGTGCTGATTGTTCCACAGACAGGTGTGAATTTGTTCGGTTTGTTTTCTATGACTTTGTTTCGATCATGAAATACATCGCAGTCTAAATACTTAAAGTGTTTCACCTGTTCCAGTACAGTATCGTTTGTGACCATTTTTGTTCGAATTGAATATTTACCCAGAAAGGCCATGGTTTTGGTTTTATCTGCCGTTATTTCCATTTCATAGTTTTGGCAGATTTTTGTATCGTATATATCCCTTTCTGTAGATCATTCTCAGGTTCTGTTAGGAGTACCAAACCGTTAGCATATAAAATAGAATTTAGGGTGGTGTTCTGGTCTAATCGTATTCTTCTAGGGCACTTCTTTCTCCATTCCTTTATAATAGCATCAATATATACGTTAAATAATGTCGGAGACACACAGCAGCCTTGTCTGGCTCCGATTCATTTGCTCATAGTGGACATTTGAATAGCCTTCTTCAAATTCTGACCATTCCCATAATTATATCTTCGTGCGTTGTGACAGGCACATACGGGGCTAAGCTGTAAAATTCGGTAACTAAAGCATAATAAATGGCAATATTTCTATAAAATGTGTTTCCTTTTTTGACATAATTTCCCTCAAGATCAATACATTTATTTAGTCGACGCTCAAGTTTCTTCATGCCTTCACAGTACTCAGTATCCTCGAGCTTCTCAAGATAGTGGTCTATGGCAGCTATCACCTTCTCGTCCGAAGCAAATCTCATACCGCCGAGATGTTTCTTAAGCTTGGGGAAGAGAGGATAATCCAACAGAGCTAAATCCGGTAAATAAGGGAGATGCTCAAGGGCTTCGAATTTTAATTTGGTCAATTTTGCTCCCATATTTCTCCTCTCGCGAACTGGCGTATTGTCTTGAAGGAAAAGGACCTTTTCTTTGCTTTCTTCTGAGTCTTGTTTCGACGATAGCTGCCTTCAATCGATCCAACAGTTTAAATAGCAATATCCAGTAATTGCTTGTCTCTTTGGAAAGTAATCGAGAAGTAAGGTTCCCTTCGCATCCCGAAAATAACCTTCACCTTTCCTGCCAAGGGAATGCCTTTCACCTTCATTGGAGCCAATTCACCACGTTTAGTCCACTGATTGCCTGATTCCGGTGTTTAATGATATTTCCACGTTTCATAGCAAATCAAAAATTGGCGCAAAAAATCTGTTGAATTTTGAAATCGCTCCAAAATGGCTGTAGAACATTCCACGCGTTTGAGTTTTTGTGGTAGTGTCAGCAAACGCGGCACTCATCTTGCATATTGCTTAGACATGTCTAATTTAACATTTAAAATGTACGTCACTCATTCTCTGGAGATGCTGGTAGCCTTAGCAACATCTTTCAATGTTGATCGGATATCAGATTCCATAAATTTAAAAACCTTTTATACACTTTCTGCATAAGTGGCTGGTTTTGGACGACCAGAACGGGGATTGCCATTTACGCTCGTACGATCTTTTTCAAGTTCATTCGTCCATTTGCAAACAATCCTAAAAAAGAGAGCATCCTTGCCTAACACATTTACCATATCAGCATGAATTTCTTTATGTGAAAAATACTTTTCCCACAGATGTTATTCAGTGTGTGAATTTCAATATTGTCCATTTTTAAAAAGCGCCAAAAGTGCTCTGATTTGAACGAGTGTATACAACAAACTACTTCACAGATCGACATGAAGTTTAATACGTGTGTCATGGACACATCAATCTATAGAATAGCGTCAAAGATTCCTTTCACATAGCGCCATATTGAAGTTAGTTGCCGATTTTTTCAGCTTACCCTCATATGTTTGACGCAATTTATTGTGAATTCCAATAGCGTTATATCGCCTTGCGTTTAGAAACCTTATTTCTGATTATTACTGATCGAATTTAACAACTAGCGGGATTTCCTATTACCGCACTCAAGGAAACAAAAACAAACTGGTATAACCGCTTAAGTTACTATGTATGCGCGAACTAATCGGCACTACCAATCCTTTTTCGATCGTTAATTTTGAACCGCGCCTGCTGAACGGCAAATATTGAAATATGAGTTTAGTATTTCTGAAGCTCTTTGGAAGTTAATCACCCTTGCTCCCTACTTTTCCTTTGGGCCAGTAAAAAGTTGCGATGTGGATAATTCTTTCTCTAGCTTTAAAGATACATTAACCAAAAAAATCAGTTTGTTCAGGAAACTTAAAAATTCCTTAAAGAATGAATACAAAATGTGAGTTTAAGAAGTTCTTTGGCATTTGAATTATTATTTTCAATAATTTCTTACGAAATTGCTACGATATTCTCCTAAAGCGATATTGAGTGTTTAATTTTTGCAACTAAAAATATATTAACAGTAGCTGATTTTGGAACTATATCCAATAGATCTGTGCGAGCTCGTCAAGTGCAAGCAATTCTTTCCATTCTACACTCTTAGTAAAAAAAAATTAATTACCGACTTACCTCATCGCACAGGGCACAAGTCGTGTGTACAACCACCAACAAAGCAATCGTATTGGAGAACGCCCAGGCTGTGAAAACGAAATTATAACTGCTGGCGTCGTCTGTCGACGGCTGCTTAAAATTGATGGCAATCAGAAATAGCGCCGTGACGATGCCGAGGAAGGATGTGGTTATCAGCAGCAACAATTGAACGCAGAACGCCTGATTCAAGATGGCGGCTATATCCGCTAACTTGATGTGATAAGAGGCTACGGTGTCTACGATGAAGAGACTGTCGGATGTGCTTTTCGGGAGCTTGCGCTGCTTCTTAATATCCGATCGTAGATCCTCCGATACCCACACTGGAATTGATATTAGGGTGTTACACATGTATGCGTACAAATTATTAGGCTTATTCATGTAACTGTACTATCAAAAGTTTATGGGGTTTGGTGATAATAAAATATCGAATCTTGTGAACGTGGTCATCTTTTATTATTTTAAATAAAAGTATACATTTTTTACTTTCTATTTTATTATATTATTATTATATTGTCCTATAATTTTATTATATACCAAATTCTTCCTGCTGGTAAGGGTGATGAAATCAGCAAACAGTTGAAGATTGAGTTGTTCCCAATATAGTTTTGCATAAGAAGATAAAATTCTAAATACATAACTATCCAAAGGTGCATTGGAATGGCATATAAGTAGTACAAAAATAGAATTTATTATGGGCAGCCATAATGTGAGAGGATCATGTGAATTTCGATTGAGTCGACCGATACTTGTTGGAAATCCATATTCAACATGGACACCTACGTACAGACATGTGAATATTTTCGTCTGGTATAATTAAACCAGTATTCTGGAAATTTTGTGTTATAATTCAGATGAAACGGGAGTCACACATTTAGAAATATATCGTGTTAGAGAGTTATATAAGTTATGATAAAAATATAAATGTGTAACTATTATTATTTTTTTCGTTTCAAGTGAGAAAGTGCTTGTCAAGTCTATACCAAGAAATATGTTCGTACCTAATGAGAAAACTGAAAACAACATTCTGGCGTATTTTGAAGTGTTTCACAAAACGTCAATAAGGAATGGGAAAGTAATATTGCACTCGGTTTTCTAACACTGATTAAAGTTAATTAACGCTAATTAACTTTAATCAGTGTAATACAGCTACATATAGACGTAAAATAACACATGGGCTGAAAAGTCCCGGGCCTAACACATAGATGACGCTAGTTTTATTGCAGTCACCTTTCTCTCAGTTAGAACTAACCTTCAAAAGACAGCTGTTAAAATTTAATGATATTCTATTCATTAGTTTGTGAGTTATTGTGCTAAGAGTCACGCTACTTTTGTTATTTTCAAAATAGTGGATCAAAAACAATTTTGTGTTTTAATTTTACACTGTTTTTGATGGGAAAAAATACCGTTCAAGCGAAGCAATGGCCTGAAAAGTGTTATGGGGACTCCGCTCCATCAGAAACAACAATAAAACGTTGGTTTGCTGACTTCAAACGTGGTCGTAGAGACACCGATGATGCAGAATGCAGTGGACGTCCAAATGAGGCGGTAACACCGGAAAACATCAAAAAAATCCACAAAATCGTTTTGAATGATCGAAAAGTGAAGTTGCATGAGTTAGCTGACATCGTAAAGATATCAGAAGAACGTATTGGCTTTATATTGCATGAGCATTTGACTATGAGAAAGCTGTGTTCAAAGTGGGTGCCGCGTTTGCTCACTGTTGACCAAAAACAAGAACGTGTTGATGATTCTGAGCAATGTTTGGCCATGTTTAAACATAATAAACCGGAATTTTTGCGTCGATATGTGACAATAGATGAAACATGGATCCATCATTTCACTCCGGAATCAAAACGATCGTCATCTGAGTGGACAGCAACTGGCGAAGCTCGTCCAAACCGCCCGAAAGCACAACAATCGACTGGAAAGGTTATGGCCTCGGTATTTTGGGATGTGCGTGGTGTAATCTCCATCGCCAGTCTTGAGAAAGGAAATACCATCAACAGTGAATATTATATAGCGTTATTGGAGCGTTTGAAGGCCGAAATTGCAAAGAAATGACCGCATATGGCAAAGAAAAAAATGTTGTTTCATCAAGACAACGCACCGTGTCACAAGTCAATCAAAACGATGGCAAAACTACATGAATTGGACTTCGAATTGCTCCCACATCCACCGTATTCACCAGATTTGGCTGCCAGCGACTACTGGCTGTTCGCAGACCTAAAAAAAATGCTCACCCGTAAGAAATTTCGGACGAATGAAGAGGTTATCGCTAAAACTGAGGCCTATTTTGAGGCAAAAGATAAATCATTCTACAAAAGTGGTGTTGAAATGTTAGAGCAGCGGTGGAATGATTGCATTGCTCTTGATGGAGATTACGTTGATGAATAAAGCTAATTTTGAACCAAAAAAAACGTGTTTTCTTTGTTAGGCCCGGGACTTTTCAGCCCATGTGTTACAATAAATAAATAAAATAAAATATATGCACTTTGCATACAATCCGGCCTCTATTAATTAATATCGACATCAAGTCTAAAAAGATCGATATCAACTGCATAAATACTATTCTCCAATATTTTAACAGACCATTACATAAAAACTATTGATTACACATCATGAATCTATTCTTCAAGCAATTTTTAAAGTTAGCTTACCATTTTCTAATTTAGGCAAACCATTTAACTTTAATATGGAACTTAAATATTGATTTAAGGCTACATATCTACTCCTAATGATTAAAGCGTAGTTGCTATATTGATACTGTACGACCAAATTCATAACATCAGGCACAATTGTCACAATATGCTCTAATATGCTGTAGATGGCGTAAGATTCACTCAAATCGCGATTTATTACATTGAAGAACATTAGAAGTCCAGAAAAGAGGCAACAAAGAGCCATAGATCCCATCGAAGTGTACCAAATCCACCTAAAAAGAAGCTAATTTTATTGTTCCTTGTTTCGTTTGAACAACTCGGCGCATACCAGTCTTTCACAAAAATGTTCAGAGTCTTAAACTCGACATCAATTCCATTAATGCTATTCAAAATAGAAATTGTCTTATTGGCAAAAATTAAGCCAATAAAAGTGCCGGTAATTGATAAAATCACCCCAATAACTTCTTCAATATTCAGGATCATTTTAGAAAATTGCTGCGTAAAGAGACCAGCACCAAATTCGTTTTTAATCTCGATGTATACAAGGCTGGTGATAAGTATGACTTGAATAATTTGCCTGACCACCAATCCAATAGTTACTTTATAGCATCTTCGACTAAAACACCTCACGATTTTGAAGTTAGTCAAGCCAAATATACGACAAAACGTATGAAAAGGATGGTCACAATCGAAGACATCGCGAATTTTTGGTTTGAATCTAATGGAACGTTTTCTGGCCATCTGTTTCGACCACGAGTGTCGTTCTAATGATGTTCAAGCTACTACTTCTGACTAAATATCGGTGTGAGATAGTAGCAAACACCTTTATAAAGTATATGAGCGATAAATGGATAAGACATCTTTGTTAGGAATGTAGGATTACGGTATTAATTTCACGATGAATATTGATTCAATTACTAATATGCTTATTTGTTCGAATCCATAATGGTTGAAAGTCTATGAGTTTCATTAAATTAATCACTTAACTTGATAGATACGTAAAATGTGTTTGTATTCGTAAAGTAATTACATTAGTTTATTCATATCGTATTTTTTAATTTTGATTATTATATCAACTTTACTAGCAATTTTAATAATACCACTTTTAATGGAAATTTTTGCAACTATTAATATTGTGTTTGCAGCACAAAAAGAAGAGAATTACACGTGCTTGTATTCCTAAAGAAATCGCTGTAAAAATTTTTGGTTATCTTTGTAATGTAAGATTTCATTGTGAATGGAAATTTGTCTAACCCTGTCAAATGAATTTTCTTGGAAATAATATCTCAGCATTTAAACATGAAAGCATTTTCGCACTATGTAATGACAAAACATTAAATATGAACTGCCTAATATAGAGTTACTTTAAAAATCAGGTACTATCATATCCATAGAATGCTCAAAAGCCTCCTGGATAATTTTTGTCCGACCTCTGCAAACCACTTCTCTACAGCTTGTATCACTTCATAATTACCGGAAAATGTTGGCCCAAGTAAGATTTCTTTTACTTTGGGCAACAGCCTGTTATCACTAGGGGTCAGATTCGGCAAATGTGGCGGGTGCTCCACTAATTCAAAGCCCGCTTTGTGTTTAGCAGCCGTAGCAATATCATATGTATGGCTGGGAGCAGTATCCTGATGGAACACCATACCGTGCCTTAAATTTCCTCGGGGTTTCTCTTTAATAGCATCTCGCAGTTTAGAAGTCAATTGTGTGTAGCAAGCCCTTGTAATGCACTGTGCCTTTTGCAAATAGTCAGTCAGGATGATTCCTTGAGCATTCCAGAACACAGATAGCGTGTGTGATGGTCTGTTGTTATTCATAAATTTGATTCAATCAATCACTGCAACTAAACATTCTAAAACTGATTCCTTGCTATGTCGTTTCAGATACTGCACTTCACAGGGAACAACGTTGCTACACTTAGATTCAACTTTCTTTACGGCCGGATTGAGGACACATCTACAGGAAGTGTACAGAGAAATTTGATCACGTGGTCTAGAAATTCCTTTTTGTTGTGGTATGTCCTCAATTAAAAGAGGGTGTGACACTGTTCGATAATGTTGCGCCATTTTAGTATTATAAGTTCTAACAAATAATTTTCTCATTAAAAATATTATTTTATTCTTAAGCAAATCTTAATACAAATTTCTCAAGGCGGTTTTATAAGCGATAGTGTTTTTTTTTATTATATTAGCTTACCGCTACTTGTTTTTTCGTTGCCGTTATGTTTGATTAAATACGATAAATAGCGGTTTAATGATGAGAATCTGACTTTAATCACCAAGGCGTACACATTATATTGAAATTGTGTTGTCAGATTTGCCATACCAAGTGTGAAGAATAAGTTATAAGTTAGTTATATAATCTTCTTCTTAAAAGAAAAACTAAACATTTAATTTTGATTTTACTTAGCCTCTTGAGATTGATTTGTTGACTTTGCACGTATTGGTATTTTAATTTGTTGTGTACGTCTTTTGCAATTAATTTTCAAATGTTGTTATTTACACTCTTGTTTATATGCGCTATCGGAGCTAAAAAACAGCCCTTGTATATAAATAATATTACATTATGTAACGTACTCAATGCTTGGTAAATATTGTACTTTCTTCCTTTTAATTCTGCTTAAGTGTTTTCCGAGAATTTATTATTGTTGCAAACATGTTAGTTATATTGATACTGCTCTATGAAATAACATATAAATCTACACTGCAGGTAAAATATGTAATATATGATTGAAATTATATAACTATGTTCCTCATTAGAATGTGAGCAGCAAATTTATTTACTTTCAATGTCTAATTAACTGCCTAAACTTGTCTTTTGAAAAATTAAAGAAATAAATTACGACAAAAATGATAGGTATCAGGTACTATATAATATCCTTTCCGAATATAATTGGCATCATTCTGGAGGCTGTGTAATATATTTCAAATTACACTCCAAAAAGAATTATATCTGTTATAGCTTCCCAGATACTTATTAAACTTTTAAAATCGTACAAATTTTAAAGGGGTCCACATACCGAAATCGGGCGATTCAGCTACTAAAAAAATATGTTGTTCTTCTACCAAAGAACCATTCGAATCTCTAGAGTTTTATGAAAATCAGAATTCTCGAGATGTTAGTGTTCCCTTATGATTTGGTGTTGAGGTATAAAGAAATTTAAATCAAGATAATCATTTGGGAATGGACCCATGTGCTTTACAGCCTATTACAAAATCAATACATAAATTTAACAGGAGTGGTTGCACCTCTCCTTACTTTACCAGTGATTAGAAATTAAAATATGTCGTACTCTTGATATCGCCACAAAAATTCTAGTGTCATTCATATTTATAACATTGAGATTATCTTACCATTACTTATAATTTCCTTCGTATATGGTTCGATCACAGACGCTAAATAACGATTTAGCGATGAATATCTGGCTTTAATGACCAACGCGTAAGTACTATATTGGTATTGTACAACCAGATTTACCAAATCTGGTATAATATTGGCTATAACTACCAATAAAGCATAGAGCGAGTCAAATGCGTATGTTTCGTATGCCAAAATGATTCCAAAATAAAGGAAGCAAATCGTTACACAAGCTGCTGAAAAATACCAGATCCACCTAGAATTTCATTATTAAAGAAAATTAATTCTGCTGCAAAACGTTGAGAGCTACTGGATTCGATCAGAATGAGTGTCATAGTTTCTAAGAAGTTCACCTTTAGACTACTTCACGCATTGAAATAATTGCTAACTATGACCTCAACTCTAATTCTTCCTGGTAAAATACACACCAATCCACGATAAAAATCCTCAATTTCTTCAACTCTAAATCGATATCATTGATTCTGTTTATGATAGAAGTTATTCGCTTTACGAAAAGTACACTAATCATTATGGTAGCAATCGATAGTGCAATATCGACCATCACTTGGATACCCATAACTATTTCAGAGAATTGTATTTTCGAAGGATGTGCATCCAATCCCTGTTTTATTTCAATGTAGAAAAGGACAGCGATACCCAAAGTTTGCAAAATTTGTCTGATCAATACTAAACAAGCTGGTCTATATTGCCGTCGATTGGAATACTCCACGATCTTAAAATTGGAAACACCGAGTATGCAACTAAACACGTGCAATGGTTGATTTGAGTCAAAGACGTCGCGAATTTTTGGTTTGAATTTGTTAAGCAACCCCTTAGCCATGTCCACTAACGTCAAAAGTTCCCGGAGAATTAATCAATTAATGCCTTTACTGTTGGAAGTTAATAATTTAGTAGAAGTGTATTCATTATAATTCTTTATTTAAACACAAATGGTCTTGTTTACGATATCTAACATCATGTAATTGAATTAAGTAATTTCCTTGCATGCTAATTAGAATTAATTTCTTGATACATTTGACAATCAATATATTTTTTAGAAGAAGCTTAGAAGTTTTATTTTTGATATAATTTGATAAAGTGAATATATAATTCACAAAAGTTGTATATAATAATTCACGTGCTGAGCTGTTTTCTCTTTTCTGTCCTCGCTTTAAGATGAAGAGATTATCGCCCCATCTGGGGCTGTCAGTATCGAAAACAATGTGATCCTGTTCTTGGCTTTTAATTTATTTTACTTTTATTGTATTATTTTTTTATTGTACCATGTTTAATCTTTTTATATTGTATAGTGTTTAGCTTGATTGACCTTTTATAAACCCGCATTGATATTGTCGATCAACCACGGACACCATATACAATTAAACAAATCGTAGAAGAAACACATGCATGTGACATAGAAATAGACATTTTACTCGTTGATTTTAAACAATCATTCGACTACTTCAATAGCGATACACTAATGCTAGTACTAATAAATTAAGAATCAAGTTCAAATTAAGAAAATTAATACAAATGAGGTTGTTAAATACAAGAGCAATTATAATGACACAAAAAATAGAAACAGAGGAATTTGAAATAAATAAAGGGGTAAAACACGGAGACTCACTGTCAACAGCATTATTCAACTTGGCACTGGAATATGTGTTAAGAAAGATAGATAAAGGCACAATAAAAACAAAGGCAAGCCAACTAATAGCGTATGGTAACAATATTGTAATTATCTCAAAGAAAGCGTCAGGTAACCAAAAATATTTCAGAGGAAATAGTGAGGGGTGTGACAGAATGGGACTGAAACAAAATCCAAAAAAAAAAGATGATACTAAATGGAAAACAGAAGTATGGGAGTGATACAACTGAAATAGCAAACTATACTTTTGAAGTAGTCAATACATTTAAATACTTAGATGTAACTATCACATAAATATTGGGGAACAAACAGAAATGAGAATTTATAAATCCAAAAAAAAACAAAAATGATGAAACTAAATGGAATTCAGAAATATGGGAGCAACACAACTGAAATAGGAAATTATACTTTTGAAGTGGTGAATACATTTAAATACTTAGATGTAGCTATCACAGACGATGGCAGCAGGGATGCAGAGATAAGGGTAAGAATGATGGGGAAAAAACAGAAATGAGAATTTATAAAACATTAATACAACCAAAAATCTTGTACGCGGCAGAAACAATGACAATGACAATGAAGCAGGGGGAAGATCTGAAAATACAAGAATGAAGAATATCAAGAACAGTAGTGGACCCGATAAACGCTGACAATAGCGAATACAGGCGTAGAACAAATTGTGAGGCAGCAAAGAAGTTGGGAGGTATGGACGTGGTTAGAAAAATAAAACAACAGAGAGCAAGATGATGAAGTTGGGACATGTGTGGAGAACCGGGACCAAAACTAAAATATCCTGGAGTGGCAATCGGGAGTAAAACATGAGGGCAACCAAGAACTACTTAGCTGCAGGAGCTGAGGGCCTACCTTGGTAGAGTTGAGGTGTACAAATGGCAGGAGAAGACCAAATACAGAAACAAATGTAGAGATATATGCGAGAAGATATAAACCGAAGAGAACAGGGATTGATCTACCCCGTAGATTTTTTTTTCGATCTAGAAAGCTTTAGAAGCGGCGACATACATATTTTCTTTGCTTCAGTAACATGTTTGTATTTGCTGCATAAGCTCCTCTCAGCTGTAATTGTAGGAGTGTCTTATTGTAGTGTATTATGTATTTGTGCCATACTTAGTAGTAGAATATTTGTTTCACTTGACCCTTTTGGATATTGTACATTAGTAACAAGTTTTCCTGTTTTGTTCTTTGCTGTATACTTAATTCCAATGCCTTCTCGTGTACTTCTGTCGTAGGAGTTTCTCTTACGATTCTGTTTTGTTACCTTTGTATTTTCATTAAACCCCTCTTCCAGGTATGTATTAGATAATTTAAGTGTGATGTAGATATTGCGTGGTATATTGACTTATACATACGTTATAGAATTATATTCTTTATTTGTGAGGGAAAGCCAGTAAGCATCAATACTTCAATACCTACTGCATAGAAATGTTTGGGTTGCCACCCAAACTACGTGCGTACCTCTTGTTGAACATCGTTATCACCCTCGAAACGATGCTTTCTGGGTCGACCAAACAGATGATCGTCGCTTGGGACTAGGTCGGGATCGTAAGCCGAATGTTCAAGCAGTTCCCAACCTAATTCTGCAATTCTCGCCTGGGTCAAGTGGGCCAAATGCGTTCTGGCATTATCGCGCGTAAATTTATGGAGGGGTCTATATCCCGAAATCAGGCGATGCAGCTGATAAAAAATATGTTGCTCTTATACCGAGGAACTCTTTCAGTCTTCAGAGCTTCATCAAAATCTGAATTCTTGGTATGTTGGTGTTATCTTATGAATTGGTGTTGAGGTATAAAGGAATTTAAATTAATTTATTAATTCCTCGCTATGTGGTTGTTATGGAGTACATCCGCCATGAACCTCTAGCAAAATATTTGGAATTTCCGCGGGCGCTTTCCCAGCCATGCAGAAGTGTTTTATCACTGCACGAAATTCAATTTTATCCATTTCTGTAAAACCGCCCGACTTGCTACACAAAATACACTATCTAACAGCAGCTACTAACAGTAGACGTCCGAAATTTTGACAGTTGCCATAACAAATGGCGACCAATGAACCCATTTCAACTTTCGTGCGCCATCCCTTGCCGATTCCGGTATCGTTTCAGGTCGCCCTCGTATGCTTAATTTTATTTGTGTGTTGCATATGGTTTAGGTGGTTTGTTTGCGTCAGTAGCACGTTTTATTGTGCTATGGCTTCTGCCGTAAGTGGTTTTCTGTATTTGATGTGTAAACTCTTCTCAGTTATAGTTGTAGGATTGTCTTATAGAGTAGTTACGTATTTATGCAATGCTTAAAAGTAGAATATTTGTTTTCATTTTACCATTTGGATATTGTACATTTGTAGCAGGTTTTTCTATTTTATTGTCTGCTGTATATTTAATTCCAGTGTCTCCTCGTGCACTTCTATTGTTGGAATTTCTTCTACTATTCTGTTTTGTATTTTCGTTAAATTTTCCTTTGATATGTTGCTCCAGATATGTATTAGGTAATTGAAGTCTGATGTGAATATTGCGTAGTATATTGACTCTTCCGTGTGTTCAATAATATTTTTTTTTATTTTACGAGGGAAAATCAGTAAGTAGGTCACAAAAAGCTATTATAAAAACAATTATTGAAATAGTAATAGTAGCCAAAAACAAGTTTTGCTTTTCAACAAAGTCTCCCTTTACAGAGGTGGAATATATCAAACTCTTTACTTGCCGAATGGGTTTTTTATTTAATTATTTTGTTTGTTTCAAGATTCAAATATATATAATATTAAATAATTGAAATAGCCAAATGTAAGTTTCTAAATATATATATTGACAAACCAAAATGTGTATATATATCGCTTTTTAACATAATTTCTTTTTTAACAAATACTTAAAACAATCCCTGTCTGGCTAAAATTGTAAATTATAAACGAAATACAAAATAGGAGCGAAAGAACGATGAATTTTGATATTTTATTACAATTTTAAGCCTTCAATGTCGAAACAATATTCGCATTTACTCGTACTGTACTGTATCTTAGATTTCCTGGGCTTCGACTTCCACTATTGCATCCGGTACTCAAAATTATTATGTATACAACAATTGGAACACTTTTCACTTCAAATAACTTCGGAGATTTTCATCAACTATATTTAGTGTGAAAAACAACAAATTTTGCTCTGCAGAGACAACTTCGACATCCATGACTTTGACACTGTTGTTATTTTATATGTAGTTTCCCAGTATACACTCACTATACTCAGCTTGTCTACGTATATGATAGGATATTCAATAAGAGGGTTTCGAGGATGATAACTATTGTGCTGACACCTAATGACATATTGGGAAATAGCTCACTGCTATTTGCAGCTTTCCCACGACAATTTGTACCTCACTTAATGACTCGCCGTAATGATCGTAAAGACCGGGATTCTTTAAAATCCCCATAGAGCTTTGTTTTGCAAGAGCTATGCTGTCTACGCTCTTGGGCATTCTAAAAATCTACTGTTGCATATTGTTCGTTGTGTAATCTCTATCTGCGTTTTCAGTACTTTTATACTGCAATAGAACTATCCACCATTACATAAATAATCGCATTATATAATGTGTTTTCGAGATATTTATAAAGCAGCAGCTGAAAACGTATGTTGTTCTGATACTAAGGAACCTTTTCAGTCTCTAAAGTTTCATCAAAATCTGAATTCTCGAGATGTTAGTGTTCCCTTATGAATTGATGTTGGGATATAAAAAAAAATTAAAACAAAATAACAATTTGCAACTAAACCCGTCTGATTTGCAGCCTTTTACAAAATCAATAAGCAAATTTAATAGGTGTAGTTGCACTTTTCCTTACTTTTCGAGCGATTAGAAATTAAAAGATATTGTACTCTTAGGATCGCCCCAAAAAATCTAGTGTCATTCCTAGTTATGATATTGAAATTATCTTACCATTACTTATTATTTCCTTCCTATGTTGTTCGATCACCGACGTTAAATAGCGATTTAGCGATGAATATCGGACTTTAATTACCAAGGCGTAAGTACTATATTGGTATTGTACAACCAGGTTTACCAAATCTGGTAAAACATTGGCTATATCAATCGCTAAACCATAGAGTGAGTTAAATGTGAATCTTTGGTATGTCAAAGTGATTCCAGAATAAACCAAGCATATCATTACACAACCTGCTGAAAAATACCAGATCCACCTAAAATTTCATTTTCGGAGAAAATTAATGCTGCCGCAAAATTTTGAGAGCTACCGGATTCGATCAGGAAGAGTGTGATAGTTACTAAGACCTCAACTCTGATTCTTCCTCCTGGTAAAATACATACCAGTCCACGATAAATATGTTCAATTTCCTTAAATCGAAATCGATGTCATTGATCTTATTTACGATCGAGATTATTCGCTTTACGAAAAGAACACTAATCAATGTGGTAGCGATCGATAAAACGATATCGACCACCACTTCGATACCCATAACTATTACAGAAAATCGTATTTTCGAAATATGTATATTGAATACATCTTCTATTTGGATGTATGAAATGATAGCGATCGCCAAAGTTTGTAAAATTTGCCTGGTCAACAGTAAGCAGGCAGGTCTGTATTGCTGTCGATTGGAATACTCCACGATTTTGAAATTCGTTATGCCGAGTATGCAACTGAACACGTGCAATGGTTGGATTGAGTCAAAAACGTCGCGAATTTTCGGTTTGAGTTTGTTAAGCAACTCCTTAGCCATGTCCGCTAACGTCAAAAGTTCCCGGAGAATTAATGAATTAACGTGTTTACCGTTAGAAGTTAATGTATTAGTAGAAGTATATTCTTTATAATTATTTATTTGAGGGCAAATGGTCTTATTTACGATATCTAACATCATATTGCCTATTGAATGGATTAAGTAATTCATTTCCATACTAATAAGAATTAAGTTGTCGATATATGTGATAAGCAGTGTACTTTTTAGAAGTTCATTTTATTTACTATATAAATTGATAAATTAGGCGATTTTCTTCTCGTCTCATACTATCGGTGTCGAGGAAGATGTGATAATGTTCCTGGCTTTCAATTTATTTTATTTTTATTGTATTATTTTTTGTTGAATGATATATTTAATTTATTTTTATATTGTATATGGTTTAAGCTTTTTGTTTGCTTCGGTACTATGGCCTTCGGCGTAGGTGTTTCTCTGCATTTCCTGCATAAGCTCTCGTCAGTTGTAATTGTAGGATTGTGTTCTTGTAGTGTGTTGTGTATTTTTGCCGTAGTTAATGGTAGAATATTTATTTTCACTTGACCTCTTTGACTGTTGAATGTTAGCTAGTATATTGTTTTTGTTGTTGGAGTTCCTTTTTAGATTTTGTTTTGATATCTTTGTATTTTCGTTAAATCCTTCTGTGATGTGTTGATCCAGATATTTGTTAGACAATTTAGGTGTAATGTACACTACCGTCCATATTAGTTCGGGCACCCAGTAAAATGTTGTAAACTCTACTAAGAGATAATACAATTGGTTTTATGTGTAAATAACATTTATATTAGCGCCTTTATGTAGTTTATTGTTTATTAATTGTACAGGTAAACTTCTAAGAACATCGATTAGAGAATGATTAAAAACCTATTATGTTTTATGACCCAATATAGTAACTTTCAGAACAATCATCTGCAATCACCACAAATACGATTATTTTTGGAACAATATTGCTGGTGATAAATTTGCAATACTCTTTGCGGTACGAGGAGGCCACCCGAATGTGTATTGTGTATTGATAAACGCTTGAGTTTCTAAGTAAACCTCCCTGTGCGTGCATTAGTGTTAAAAGCGTATCCTTTTGTGTAAACTTGATTAAAGTTATTGAAATGCCGAGAGAAAAACCGACGGTTATTCAGTGCGTCAAATTTCCGAAAAAATACATCTTAATAAGTCGACTGTTACTGATATCATTCGGAGACACCAACGCAAGGGCAGTTTAAGAGATCGAGCACGTTCAAGTCGTAAGAGAAGAACTCACGCCGATCGTATAAAATTGCTGAGCAAGCGAGATAGGAGATTGTCAGGAGCGGAAATCGCTGCCGGAATGAATCTCGACCGTGCAAGGAAAATTTCTGTTGCTTCGGTGAAAAGAAGATTAAAAGCTGCAAATCTTCACGGACGCATTCCAATAAAAGTTCTTACTTCCACGGAGAAACAAGCAAAAACGGCTACAGTGGGCAGAGATACATCGAAATTGGACAATGGATGATTGGAAAAGGGTGCTATGGACTGATGAGTCAAAGTTTGATGTGTTCGGGCAATCAAGGCGCGATTTTGTAAGAAGAGCGAAGCGCCAAAGAATGCTGCAGGATTGTAGTAGTAAGGAAGAAGTTCTGTGCTTGTTTGGGGTTGTCTTCCCTACGCCGGTACAGGAGACTTGAAGCGAATCGAAGATATTTAGCGAAAAAAGGGTAATTTAGAAATGCTGCAGGAAAATGAAATACCATCGGGGCAACGTCTAATCGGCGAAAATTTTGTACTCATGCAGGACAATGACCCTAAACACTCAGCGATTATATGTAAAAATTTCTTAAATGAAGAACAAGATAATGGCACAAATAATGACATGGCCGCCGTAAAGCCCCGACCAGAACCCCATCGAGCTATTATGGGATGAATTCGACAGAAGGGTTCGAAAAGTATACCCTACCTCCGTGGAACATTTTACAAAAGGGATGGACTAATATACCAAATAGAGTCCTTGACTTGTGAAAGTTGTTCTTCGCGCAAAGAATAGTTTCTTTGATGAGTGGAATGTTAAAGTTTTTATTTATTTATCGTTAGAATAACTTTTTTATCTTTATACTTTAATTTTAATTTTAATCACTAAAATGAAACAAAATTTTAAGTTTTGGAAAAAGTAGTGAATATTTTCTCGTATCTTTTTTTAATTTATTTGCGTGTCCGTACTAATGTGGACGATAGTGTCACTACCACCGTCCAATAGTTTGGAAGCAACAATGGATTTTATAAAAAATTATAGATACAGTAAAATTTTATTGTGCTTTGATAACCGCTGTACAAATTTTAAGTATTCCTGGAAGCGTCAATTTGTTGTCATGTGTTTTGTAAATATTCCCATGGGTGTTGGGTGTTCTGAATTTGTCGTTATCTATTGTGAGATTAACCAGCGACCTTTGTTTATGCCATCAGACAATGACGTGCGTCTAAAGATTCATTTGACTAAGTGTACATATATATACACAGGATGCATACAAATGATCGAAAAGAGTTTGAATTTCGCGCTTTCTATTTATTTTTCTTTAAGTAAAATAAACATTATTATTATTTCTGAAGAAGAAGGCAGTACTATTGAAGTAGATGATAAAATTAGATCTATAAAATATTGTAAAAGTGGTTAAATTAAGCGACTTCCTTCCGAAAGTGTGAAATAAGTAGACACTACAGCAGTAATAGACGGGAGGAATGTATTAACAACACCCAGCCGTATGAATAAACCAAGGTGTGTTGCAAAATACGTTCATATAAAATTTCAAAGTAGGTATGACGGTGCAAATATATTGATTGAGTCTTTTAAAGAAATAAATGTGCTCACGTCATTTAAATTACGTGTGCTGTATCATATTGACCTCTTTTCAGAAAGTGTGGGTGAAATTTCAGGCAGCAGTATTCCATGAAGAATTTACTACCCTGAACGAGCAGTATAAAGAGACAGATAGTACTGCAGTATTTTAGGAAGTCCTTCTGAAACCAAACGAAGAGGAAAAGTAAGAAAGCAGTAACAAATTCCGAAAATAATAAAGATATTTTATATTGAATTTTTAATTTGTAAGCCAAGCTTGAACTGGCTCGTAAGAAGCATATTCCTAATTTGTTAGCCAAAAAGGTTCAGAAAATATACATCAAACTTCCGACTTTGCTGTACTGTGAAAAAATAGGACTCCGCGAAAATGAGAAGGAACCTATGCAAACGTACTTATTTGGCAAATCACAAACAACAGGGGTAAATAAGCAAGCAAGCTAAAGAAAAAACTCTGAATGTGGAATACCACAAGGGGGAAATCTATCCCCAGTACCCTATATAATATATGCTAGCAACATAGCCAAACAAAAGTTACTGGGAGTATATACACTTATACCGATGATGCTTGTATTGTCTTTTGAGAAAAGAAGAATGAGGAACTACGGCAAGTCATAAGTGGAGACATGAATATACTGGAACAATGGTCTAATGAAAATACTTAAATTATAAACGAACAAAAAACAGAGTATATTGTATTCTAGAGCAGAACGAAAACATAGAAATACCACATACAAATAAAAAACCAGGATATAAGAGAAGTCAATAAAGTAAAATACCTAGGATCAATAACACATTACAAAACAATTTGAAGTGCAATAACTACATGAACCAACCAACTAATAAGATTGCAATTGCAATTGCAAAGATACAAAATACGACGAATACTACCAGCGTTAGCTAATAACTTTGATTCTATTCAGTGTGTTTACTTCGCACATAAATTACCTAATTAATACATAGGAAAATACAGCTACACAAAATATAAACAAACTACAAAGACATTAACAAATTACTAAAGCTAATATATAAAATAGAGAGAAAGATACTCACGACAGATGTATGTATATAGAAAGACAGAAGAAATGAACATTCAATAAAAATTCAAAAATTTATCATTGATAAATAAAATGATAAAGAAACTTATAAAAATAACTACAAAACTAAAAGCTACCAATAAAGACAGCAAAACAAAACAAAAAAATGGAGAAACCTCAACAGATGCAACAAAAAAATTACAACAAAATATCAAAAGCAGTAAAAGATTTAAACTGCATAAAATACAGAAGAAAAAAGACCTATACCCTGTATTATATATGTTATGTTGTTATAGATATATATATTATCTCTCTCTCTCTCTCTCTATATATATATATATATATATACATAATTGTATAGTAATTTATTAAATAAATGCATTTATCGCTAAATATATTCAATCATAGTCGTGCAACATTTCTATCGGAATTGGTCTACACTCATACTAGGAATTACAGATTCCTCATCACTGAACACTTATCTAAATAGATTTACCTGTACCTGTTCTAATGTTGCCTTTTTGTTCGATCGCAGATAGTAGATACCGATTTAAAGCCGAATATCTAGTTTTGATAACCAAAGCATAATTACTGTATTGACACTGAACGATCAGATTTATCACTCCAGGTATAACGTTTGATATACTTCTTAGCACAGAGTAAAAAGAGGTGACATAGTAAGGTAGATTATTCAAGGCTATCATGGATCCGCAGTATAGGAAACAGAACGCTACAGATCCTAGGGAAAAGTACCAAATCCACCTGTAAAAAAGTAATTTTGATGAAGGCCAAATTTGAGATAAATGCAGTATTTCTGAATGGGTTAGAGTAGGTGCCATGGTACTGCTGCAAGTAGTTTTCTAAAGAGTTTGTAACTATGGCCCCAACTCTACATTCTTCATCCAACCATCTAAATTACCCACCAGTCAACCACAAAGATCTTTAACTGATTGAAGCCGAAATCGATACCGTCAATCCGATTCACGATGGAAGTAATCTTCTTCGCAAAAACTATACCAATAGCTGTTCCAGCCGTCGATAAAATAACCTCGATCACTTCTTCAATATCAAGAATCATACTCGAAAACCGCTGTTTAAAAAAGTTCACGTCCAGCTCGTTTCTGAGCCCCGCGTAAGCCAAAATAGCGATAACTAAAGTTTGTACAATTTGCCTTGTCAGTACAATAGAAGCTACCTTGTAGCGTCTACGTTCGAAGAAGGTAACAATTTTGAAATTAGTTAGCCCAAATACGCGACAAAATGCATGCAAGGGATAGACTGAATCGAATACGTCACGGATTTTGGGCTTGAATTTGTCAAAGAAAACTTTCGCCATGTCGCTTAACTTCAAGAGTTTCAACAAAAATGGTGACGTTAAGTTTGATACAATATTGAATATAAGTCGCAATATAATTTGTTCGTTAATGGAAGGAATTAATTTGCGTAATTGCTATGAAGTAGGCATGTACATCCACGATACTTTAATTTCCTTATTGCTATTGACCCTTTCAAACAATTTCTATATCTAGGATCTTACATAGACGATTTTAATGAAAAGGGCCATTAAAGAAATGGTTGCCAACGCTGCAATTGTTCAAATCTATTTTTCTAAGCAACTATCTCAACAAAGGAAATTTAATTAAAACAGTTACTCAGATATTAACATGGAATAACGATATTATAACCAAAGAGCAATTGTTTAATGGATTAAAACAAGGTTGTGTAAAATTCACGATCATCCGGAAAATACATAAATTATCTAAGCACTTTTAAATCTATAGGATACGATAATATAACATGTTTTATTGTGAAACATTGCTCGATATTATTGTAGTCTCTGATCTCGTTGTACCGTGTACACTTGATATTTATGGTCTGGAAATGTAGTCTCAATAGTGCAACATTTGGCATGAAGCTATACACCCATACTAGGAATTCTAGTTTCTACACCCTTCAGCATATACCTAGATTACCAGTACCATCAGTAAACTCTACTTCACACAAATTAATAATTATTCAGAACGCAGCGTTTCAGGTGCACGTGGACTCCCATTGTCAACCATGTTACCGACAGAATGTAAAAACGTATCGCATATACATTATTTCCTACGCAGGTTACTAAAGTTCTTAAAATACATAACTTTTTACAATCTACGTGATGGTCAATAAATCAAGCAGACTCGAGTGCGCAATTCGGGGTAGTTCTCTATTCAACAAGTTGTTTTTCAAAAATATCGTTTCGTATGCCTCTAATTTTATACGCGAATTTATATTTTTAAGCAGCATAAGATTTTTGCATTCAATATTATGTCCGGATTGTATCATATGCTCTGCCACGTTAGATAGTTCTAGTTTATCGAAACGATAGTACCTAATACGTTTTTTAAACCCCGTTTCGGTACACCTTTATGTTTGACCAATGTAAACCTTCTGACAATCATTGCATGCGATTTGGTAAATTCCACACCTTTTCATCATAGTTTATCTTTTGGGTTGCCTGAGAGGTTCTTCGGGCAGTTTTTTTGATACAAAAGACACGTTAATATATTGTTGGCGGAAAATTTTGTTTAACTGTTTTACCGTTTAATTAAAAAATAGCTTTATACATTTTTTATTACCGGTGTTTGTTAATATCAAAGTTGTGGAGTTTCTGATGTATATTCGGATTATACATTACCAAGTGGGGCATCGTTAAGAAGCTTTATGACATCTGTTCGTGACTATATTGAAAAAATAATTAAAGCAGAGCTTAAAGATAAAAAACTGTGGTTATGTGTGGACGAAACAACCAATCGCCAAAAATATTCTGTGGTGAATGTGATGGTACGTACAATGGAAGAGTTTGAACCGTCACCCCTATCTTACTTGGTTCCAAAGGAGTTTCAAAATTTACTAGCGATGAAATTTTAAAAGTGGTGTTGGGGGCATTGAACAAATTTCAAGTTTCAACAACCCAACTTGTAATGCGTGTGAGTGACGGTGCCGCTAATATGCTTTCCTTAGGCCGATTTCTTAAAGAATATAGTGGCAAGCATGAATTTTACATGTAACATGCGAAATCCATGCTTTAAACCTTGTGGCGCAAGTAAATCCTTTAATAGCTCATATGAAGGTACTATTTCTAAAGTCCTCAACACGTACAAAAAGATTTCACGAACTGTGTCCCAACGTGTCTGAACCACCACAGCCGATTACTACGCGCTGGGGAACATGGTTATACGCTGCGTTTCACTACTTTTTATTTCAACGTTTTGATAATGTAAAGAAGGTAGTTTTACAATTGGATCCAAGACACGCTAAAGCTAAAGCCATTAAATATTTCAAGATAGTCAGATAAGAACTACTATGGACTAGCGGAAGGAACTGAAAAATTGCAGAATGATTCGCATGGAGTATGTGGATTCTATTCAAATTGTGGATGATGTTCACTCACATCTATGTCCGGCAGAAAGCGAAAAAAATAAAAGTATACTTCGAAAATTTGAAAGTGTTATTGACAAGTATTTAAATTTTCTCCTTTTTTGCTGTTTTATGCCCCCATATGATTCAATGTTATAGGTTTCAACAAATCGACACGTTTTTCTGATTAAAAATGTGCTTTTTTCTTTTTAAGTAGATTTTAATATAGATTTCTTAAGGTGATAGTCAAGAAATGTTGAAAATAACTTACCGTTGCTTGTTTTTTCGTCGCCGTTGTGTTTGATTATGGAGGATAAATAGCGGTTTAATGATGAAAATCTGACTGTAATAACGAAGGCGAGCGCACTGTATTGGTATTGTATAGCCAAATTTAGCATATTTGACAAAAAACCAATTATAACCCGTATTAATATGAAGAATAAGTTACTTAAGCTGGGTTCATAATCCTTCACCATTCGGATCACTACAACTAAATAAGAAGCGAAGCAAATCGTCGCGCAAGCTGCTGAAAAATACCAAGTCCACCTAGAAAGAAGTCAGTTTTCATCAAAGTTTCGGTGAAGGTGTTTACCGACATCGAATTTGATCAGAATCGGTGTCATAGTTTCTATTAAGTCCATGTCTATTTTAATAGACAAAAATTTGATACAACAATACGTCTGTTAACAATGACTCCAGTTCTGAACATTTTCAAGAAATACCAAGCAATACGCACCAATCTGCAACAAAGATGTTCAACTTCCTCAAGCGAAAATCGATCTCATTGATCTTATTTGTAATCGAAAGTATCTTCTTTATGAAAAGGATACTAATTACTATGACAACAAGTGCTATTGTATTATCGATCAATATTGCGATTCCGATAGTCATACTTATAAGATTCGCTTTAGCAAAAACCACAAATAATTTACTTGCATCTACAACGTACAAAAGAACCGTAGCGATCAAAGCTTGCAAAATTTGCCTGATCAACATTAGAGGAGCCAGCTTATATTGCCTTCGATCAAAGTGGGCGACGATTTTACAGTGGGTTAAACCGAATATACGATAAAATGTATGTAATGGTTGGAGAGAGTCGAAAACATCTCGAATTTTCGGTTTGAACCTGTTCAAGAACCCTTCCGCCATGGTTGTTAACTTTGAAATAATCTAAAAGATGGGGAAGTATATTAAATTTGCGTTTAATGAAATGTACCTCTTAATGCGTTTACAGTTAAAAGAACTTAATATAGTTAATGTGTAATTGTTTCTTTAAAGACAATTGATAGTTTTTAATATCATGATGTCTATTGATTATATTAAGTAATTTCTTTACATGCTAACGAGTATGTATTTCTAGAAATGTTTCAAGGTCGCCTTATCGTTTAAACAATATTCAAACAAATTTCGAATACCTTTTTCTTAGGTTCTTGCAACATTTTCAATTAAGAATATACTACGTGACATAGAGGTTGCTGTATTAGATGGGAATTACTTGGTAGCCCAGAGATATATTGGTAAATATTTAGAAAGAACTTTAATCCGACGGATTAGATCAATTATAATTTAGATTTACTGAAATTATTCTACAGTAAATCGTTAGTTAATTAATTAATCAAAAATCTGAGTTGTATGTATTATGAGTACTCTCGGCAAATTGGGGCAAGCTGCAGTGCCGTGCGGAGAACAACGTGGATTGGTCGAGTAATGTTATATTTTCAAATTTAAAGTAACCTTTCTGACAACTTATGGATCTTTTGACGCACCTTCACAAATTCTTATTAGTATGAGAAAATCCTTGTCAATAGCATTTTCAAATTTTCGTTTACACCTTCATTTTTTTCTCCTTTCGCCATACGTAGGTGTAAGCGAATATCATCCACAATTTGAACAGAATCCACAAACGACATCCAATTATTTTGTAATTTTCCAATTTCCTCCGCTAGTCCATGGTAGTTCTTGCAAATACTTTCTAAATCCCGTTTTACCTGACTACCTTGGAACATTTTCTGGCTTTTTTAGATAGCTTTGGCGTTTTCCGGATGGGATTGTAAAACTACTTTCTTTACATCATCAAAATGTTCGCAGCAGTAAACCGCAGCCTTGAACCATGTTCCCCAACTCGTAGTAATCGCCAACGGTGGTTCAGTCACTTTGGGACGAAGTTAGTGAAATCTTTTTCTACGCTTTAGGGAATTTAGAAATACCGTATGAGCTATTAAAGCATTTACGTGTGGATAACATTTAAGGATTAATTACTCTACAAGTATTTTACATGTTACGTGCAACAGATTACCGCTCTCTTCTTTAAGAGATCGGCCTAAGGAAAGCATATTAACGGCACCGTCATTCACAAACATTAAAAGTTGTGTTGTTGAAACTAGAAATTTGTTCAATGCCCTCAACACCACTTTTAAAATCTAATCTCTAGTACCAACGATAAAACCGCTGTAAATACAGCTTTTTCTCGTGGATTTGGTGAAATCATTCACGAGATAGACGTGTGAAGAGACATAAAACGCTAACACACGGATATGCGTCTGCCGAATCGGCGTCATCAGCGTGGTTTCGAGCGGTTCTATGCTCAGCACATGTCGTTAGTGCTATTTTCCAGACACTGCTTCAGATATGTTTTAAATACGTAATGGTAAGTTTGAGAAATCATTCACATGTGCAGTTACCTTTGCACTGACCCTTGCGCGCGCGCCCTCTCGGGAGGGCAATCCATGTATTGCTCGAGAGAAGGATAGGAAACTGTACCCGCTTCTTTTCGCTGTCTCTGACTTTGCAGACAAGTGTTTCGTTCTTTTGGCACTAGTTAGCGCCAGAAATAATCACTTGTATTGTAGGGTTAGATATGGCGATAGTAGCAGAGGGGGAATTATATGTGTTGAGCATAAAATCGCTCGAAACCACGCTGATGACGCCGGGTAGGCAGAAACATGTCCATGTGTAAGCGTTTTATGTCTCTTCACATGTCCTTCTCGTGAATGATTTCACCAATACCATGAGAGAAAGCTGTATTTACAGCGGCTTTGTCGTTGGTGTTATTTTCTAGGCATTCTTTCAGATGTGTTTTAATCTTTAGTACATTTTGCAACTCGGTTGAAAGCAAGTAACGTACCTTCACATTTGCCACAGAATGATTTTGCCGATCGGTTGTTCTGTGCACACATGACCACAATTTTTATCTTTCAATTATGCTTTAATACTTCTTTCAACATAGTCACGAACAGAGAGCATAAAGTTTCTTAGCGATGCCCGACTTGGTAATGTATAATCCGAATACTTGCTCCAGAAGGAGACACACGTTTGCTGGTCTAGTAAAGTGAACAGTATATTACATGGAATAAAAGAAACACCTATATCAAATATTAATTGTCCGCTGTATCGTTTTGGATTGCAGAACAGTGTACCATAGTTTGTAGGTGGCGAACTCCACCTGATAGTACACGTCAAATAGTTGTCGCACTTTTCACTTTCTATTCTGTCACCTTCGTTTTCTAAATGCGAGGGTATATATAAGGGTACTAGCACTTGCCCCTCTGCGCCGAGACTAATTATGAGAATTAGTGTGAACACAAGTTATAATTACAATATAAGCATTTGTTGATATTAAAAGCAGAAGAAAGAGCAAAGCATTCAATATAAGTTAGTTTAATGCGAAATGTGTGCTTTTGTTTTTATAATCTTTAACGCCTATTTTACGAAGTCTAGCTTTTATAACAGCTCACAATTTTTCGATAAGATTTAAATCCGGTGAGTTCTGCGGCCATTTAAAGCAAGATAACTTTTTAGACTCAAACTATTTCATCATGACATTTTGACGCGCGATATGAACCCGAATCTTGTTGAACAGTTATTGACCATGGACGTCAACTTTTCATACTTCTGTTTCCAGTGTCAGTTCTAATAAATCTCTATATTTGTGGGAGCTCGTCATGTCTTTGATTGGCAAGAACTCAATGCAAGCTGATATTGTAAGTTTTTCATTGTCACATTTTCCGGCAAAATAAGATTGAGATCGAGCGAAAAGCGGTTTTCATCTTAGAGTAAAACCCAATCTTCGACAGTCCAGCTAGCATGTTTTTTTAGCTTAAAGATGTCTTTCTTTTTCATAATAGTATCGCTCAATAACTGCATTTTTTTTCTGAAGTCTGATTGTCTTTTTCCCATCTTCTATGCACCTTTTTTCTATGATAGAGTCATAAACAATAACACCAGCATGTGCTAAGTCTTGCTGAAGGCCTTGGTTTATTTGATAAGATATAATTTACCTTCCCCTGATAAAAAAGCTTCGTCTCTTGCAGTCGTCTTCCCCTTTTTTTCCTCATTTTTCTCTCCCTTTACAGCTTCCAAACTCACACCACATTCTTTGACAATGTGTCTTTGAGTCATTGATGTGTGTTTACTCAGAGTAACAATCTTTGTTCGTTTTCTGTGAGTGATATGAATCCTTTTAGAAAATTATGGAACAGTCAAATACATATCATAGCAGTCTGGATAGAACTTATACAGCGCACAATATTCCTTGAAAGATATCAAAAACAACACACCTATAGCATGAAACAAGTTGCTTTATCCACTAACTGTCGGAACGGTACACAAAACAGTCGTTATCATAGACATAATTTTATTGCTAATTGCGTCTGTTCACATTAATTTGCACAAGACCGTGGATATTTCCGTAGACAATAGCCAACTAAAACTAAATATAAGAAAAAGGGAAGAAAACGGGACCAATCTCATAGTATCTTAGACAATTTAATCAGTTAATGGCTACCAGTTTCGTGCACATCTGTACATTATCAGGCCAAGACTGGAGTAACACGTGAAAGCGACAATCAAAAATTAAAATAAAAAACCGAAAAAATCGCACGCTAACCAGTCCAGAAAAAGACTACACAATTAAAATAGATACAAAAACAACATCAGAAGCATCACGGCAGCAGAACAAACTTAAAAGAAAAACTAAACATTTTATTTTGATTTCACTAGCCTCTTGAGATTGACATATTTATTAAAAAAAACTTTTTTGTTGACTTTGCACGTATTGACATCTTAATTTGTTGTGTACGTGTTTTTACAATTAATTTGTACTTTTTAAAGGCGTTGTTATTTATACTCTTGTTTTTATGGGTTATCGGAGCTTAAAAAACAACCCTCCTATATAAATAATTTTACATTCTGCAACATACTGAATGCTTGATAGGTATTGTACTTTCTTCCTTTCAATTCTGCTTAACTGTTTTCCGAGATTTTATTATTGTTACAAACATGTTAGTTATATTGATACTGCTCTATGGAATAACATATCAACCTACACTGCAGGTAAAATATGTAATATATGAATGAAAGTATATAACTATGTTCCTCATTAGAATGTGAGCAGCAAATTTATTTACTTTCAATGTCTAATTAACTGCCTAAACTCGTCTTTTGAAAAATTAAAGAAATAAATTATGACAAAAATGGTAGGTACCAGGTCCTACATAACATCCTTTCCGAAAATAATTGGATAATGTAATATATTTCAAATTACACTCTAAAAAGAATTATATCTGTTATAACTTCCCAGATACTTATAACATTTCTAAAATCGTACAAATTTTGAACGGGTCCACATACCGAAATCGGGCGATTCAGCTACTAAAAAGATATGTTGTTCTTGTACCAAAGAACCATTCGAATCTCTAGAGTTTTATCAAAATCAGAATTATCGCGATGTTAGTGTTCCCTTATGATTTGGTGTTGAGGTATAAAGAAATTTAAAACAAGATAATAATTTGGGAATGGACCCATGTGCCTTGCAGCCTATTACAAAATCAATAAACAAATTTAACAGGTGTGGTTGTACCTTTCCTTAATTCACCAGTGGTTAGAAATTAGAACATTGCTAACTATGACCTCAACTCTAATTCTTCCTGGTAAAATACACACCAGTCCACGATAAAAATCCTCAATTTCTTCAACTCGAAATCGATATCATTGATTCTGTTTAAGATATAAGTTATTCGCCTTACGAAAAGTACACTAATCATTGTGGTAGCAATCGATAGTGCAATATCGACCATCATTTCGATACCGATAACCATTTCGGAGAATTGTATTTTCGAAGGATGTGCATCCAATCCCTGTTTTATTTCGATGTAGAAAAGGACAGTGATACCCAAAGTTTGCAAAATTTGTCTGATCAATACTAAACAAGCTGGTCTATATTGCCGTCGATTGGAATACTCCACGATCTTGAAATTGGTAACACCGAGTATGTAACTAAACACGTGCAATGGTTGAATTGAGTGAAAAACGTCGCGAATTTTCGGTTTGAATTTGTTAAGCAACCCCTTAGCCATATCCACTAACGTCAAAAGTTCCCGGAGAATTAATCAATTAATGCCTTTACCGTTAGAAGTTAATACTTTAGTAGAAGTGTATTCACTATAATTCTTTATTTAAACACAAATGGTCTTGTTTATGATATCTAACATTATGTAATTCAATTAAGTAACTTCCTTCCATGCTAATTAGGATTGCTATTTTATTGTATTATTTTTTTGTTGTATCATGCTTAATCTTTTTATACTGTATATTGTTTAGGTTGATTGACCTTTTAGAAACCCGTATTGATATTGTTGATCAACAACGGACACCATATACATTTAAACAAATCGTAGAAAAAACACATGACATAGAAATAGAACTTTTACTCGTTGATTTTAAACAAGCATTCGACTACTTCAAGAGCGGTACACTAATGGCAGTACTAAATAAATTAGAAATCAAATTCAAATTAAGAAAATTAATACAAATGACGTCGTTAAACACAAGAGCAATTATAAAGACACAAGAAGCAGAAACAGAGGAATTAGAAATAAATAAAAGGGTAAAACACGGAGACTCACTGTCAACAGCATTATTCAACTTGGCACTGGAATATGTGTTAAGAAAGATAGATAAAGGCACAATAAAAACAAAGGCAAGCCAACTAATAGCGTATGCTGACTATATTGTAATTATCTCAAAGAAAGCGTAAGGTAACCAAAAACATTCCAGAGGAAATAGTGAGGGGTGTGACAGAATGGGACTGAGAGAAACTCAAAAAAAAAATTATGATACTAAATGGAAAACAAAAATATGGGAGTGACACAACTAAAATAGGAAACTATACTTTTGAAGTAGTCATTACATTTAAATACTTAGATGTAACTATCACATAAATATTGGGGAAAAAACAGAAATGAGAATTTATAAAACAATAACATAACCGACAATCTTGTACGCGGCAGAAGCTATGACAATGACAATGAAGCAGGAGGAAGATCTGACAATACAAGAACGAGGAATTTTAAGTACAATACCAGACCCAATACAAACTGACAATAACGAATACAGGCGTAGAACAAATTGTGAGGTAGCAAATGGGTTGGGAGATATGGACGTGGTCAGCAAAGCAACAGAGAGCAAGATAGTTGGGGCATGCGCGCGGAGCTGGGAACAAAACAATAATCTGTAATATCCCGAAGTGGCACGTGGGAGGAAGAAAAAGATGAGGGCGACCCAAAACTAATTATCTGCAGGTGGTGAAGATCGACATTGGTAGAGCTAGTGTCTACAGGATACAGAAACAAATGGAGAGACATATCCGAGAAGATAAACAGAAGAGAATAGGGATTGACCTACCCCCTCGGATTTTTTTTTCGATCTAGAAAGCTAGGATTGTCTTATTGTAGTGTACTATGTATTTGTGCCATACTTAGTAGTAGAATATTTATTTCACTTGATCCTTTTAGATATTGTACATTAGTAGCAGGTCTTCCTGTTTTGTTCTTTGCTGTAAATTTAATTCCAGTGTCTTCTTGTGTACTTCGGTTATTGGAGTTTCTCTTACTATTCTGTTTTGTTGTCTTTGTATTTTCGTTAAACCCTTCTTTGATGTGTTGCTCCAGAGATGTATTAGATAATTTAAGTGTGATGTAAATATTGCGTGGTATATTGATGTTCTAGAATCATATTCTTCATATTACGAGGGAAAGTCAGTAAGTAGATCACAAAAAGCTATTATAAAAGCAATTAGAGAAATAGTTAGCCAAAACTAAATTTTATTATTTATTATCGCCATCTACATCAATACACTTTCTCCATCATTTTATCAATACCTACAGCACAAACATTTTTGTGCTGTAGGTATTGATGCCTGATTGATGGCTGATTGCCGTTTAAACCATATGCGCACTTCTTGTTGAACATTACCCGCGAAACGTTTGCCGCCACGATGCTTTTTGAGTGGAGCAAACAGATGATAGTCGTTTGGTACTAGGCCGGGATCGTAAGCCGAATATTCAAGAAGCTTCCACCCTAATTCTAAAATTCTCGTCTGAGTCAAGTGAGTCGAATGCGACCTAGCGACACCTTATCGTGTATTTATGGGGGGGTATATATCCCGAAATCGGACGATTCAGCTGCTAG
Organism: Trypoxylus dichotomus; assembly: GCA_023509865.1. Taxonomy (NCBI): domain Eukaryota; kingdom Metazoa; phylum Arthropoda; class Insecta; order Coleoptera; family Scarabaeidae; genus Trypoxylus; species Trypoxylus dichotomus. Next base: position 32,023,546 of record CM042081.1, read on the forward strand.
AAAAATATGTTATTCTTACACCAAGGAACCCTATCAGTCTCAGAGCTTCATCAAAATCTGAATTTTCGGTATGTTGGTGGTCTCCGACGAATTCGTGCTGAGATATAAAGGTATTTAAAACAAAATGATAACTTGGCAATGGAAAACCCGTAAGCATATTTAACAGGTAGGGTTATATTTTTCCCTGCTACTATTCCTTAAATGTTGCACCCTTGACATCGCCCTTAAAATTCTAGTGCTGTTCCTAGTTACAATATTGCAATTATCTTACCATTACTTATTATTTCCTTGCTATGTGGTTCGATCACCGACGTTAAATAACGATTTAGCGATGAATATCTGGCTTCAATGACCAAGGCGTAAGTACTATATTGGTATTGTACAACCAGATTTACCAAATCTGGTAAAATATTGACTATATCTATCAATAAACCATAGAATGAGTCAAATTTATATTTTTCGTGTGCCAGAGTGATTCCAGAATAAACGAAGCAAATCGCTACACAACCTGCCGAAAAATACCAGATCCACCTAAAATTTCATTTTTGGCGAAAATTAATTCTGCTGTAAAATGTTGAGAGCTACTGGACCCGATCAGGGTGAGTGCCATAGTTTCTAAGAAGTTCATCTCTAGATTTCTTAACGCATTAAAATAATTGCTAACTATGACCTCAACTCTGATTTCTCCTCGTAAAATACGCACCAGTCAACGATAAACATGTTCAATATCCCTAATTCGAAATCAATGTCATTGATCCTATTTACGATCGAAGTTATTCGCTTTACGAAAAGGACACTAATTACTGTGGTAGCGATCGATAATACGATATCGACCACGACTTCGATACCGATAACCATTTCGGAAAATCTTATTTTCGTATAATGTATATAGAATTCATCTTTCATTTCGATGTATGTAAGGACAGCGATAGCCAAAGTTTGCAAAATTTGCCTGGTCAACATTAAGTAAGCAGGTTTGTATTGGCGTCGATATGAATACTCCCCGATCTTGAAATTGGTCACGCCGAGTATGCAACTAAATACGTGCAATGGTTGGATTGAGTCAAAGACGTCGCGAATTTTCGGTTTGAGTTTATTAAGCAACCCCTTAGCCATGTCCGCTAACGTCAAAAGCTCTTGGAGAATTAATCAATTAATATGTTTACGGTTAGAAGTTAATATATTAGTAGAAGTATATTCACTATAATTGTTTATTTGAAGACAAATAGTCTCATTAATGACACCCAATATCATATTGCTTATTGATTGGACTAAGTAATTCTTTTCCATACTAATTTGAATTATTTATTGATATATTTGATAGTCAATGTACTTTCTAGAAGAGGTTAGTTTTATTTGTTATATAAATTGATAAAATATATACACAAATTACAATATATGTAATTAATAATTCACGTACTGGTCAGTATTTAACTGTTTTTCGTTTTCTGTCTTCGCCTCGAAATAAACAGATTTTCGTCCCGTCCCGGACTGTCGGTATCGGGAACGATGTGATCCTGTTCCTGGCCTTTAGTCTGTTTTACTTTTACTGTATTATCTTGTTTATATGCGGGCTACCTAAAATGTTTCCGATATCTACAAGAAAAACGCGGTATTGATTTGGTTTTTTATTTTTCGAAGTACTCTCCTCGAAGTAAAAAGTAGGATGCTTCCAGGTCTGCAAAATAACCAACTGTAGTGGCGATGACCTCTTCAGTTGACGCAAATCTCTTTCTCTCAGTGATTTTCTCACGTTTAGGAATAGGAAAGAGGCTAGATCAGGTAAATATGGAGAATGAGAACCTAATTCGTAGCGCAAGTCATACAATTTGGACAAAACGATGCGGGGTAAATGAGCCGGTGCATGGTCATGGTGAAAATTTACTTCTTTCCGCTGTAAACGAAGCCGTTTCTCATTCAATACCGCATCAAATCCCGTTAATAAATCACTATAGCATTGCTCCGTGAACGTCCTTCCCTTCTGCAGATAGTCGATGAGGATCACACCTTGAGAATGCCAAAAAATGGTCGTCACGATCTTACCGGCCGGTGAAACGGTCTTTTCTCACTTCGGATCCGATTCCCCCTGAAAGATCCACTGCTCCGACTGTTCATTGGTCTTCGGTATGTAGTGGTGGATCCAAGTCTCATTCACGGTGACGAAACACATGAAGAAATCACTTGGATTGCGTCGGATTCTAACCAGGTGCTCCTCCGAAATGGTCACCCGATTTCGTTTTTGCTCCGGTGTGAGTAAACGCTGTACCCATCGCGGCGAAAGCTTTTTCATACTCAAAATTCCGTGTGGGATATGGCCAACGCGTTCTTCTGAGATGCCTGTTATCTCTGCTATCTCTTCCAAGTTCAATCGGTGATCGACTAACACAATATCATTAATTTTGCCAAACATTTCATCGTTGGTAGCGGTTTTTGGACGTTTACTGCGTGGTTCGTCACTTGCACTTGTGCAGCCTCGTTTGAATTCGCTCACTCAGAAGCTGATGATCGGCAATGATGCAGTACATCCGTCATGAACCTCTAGCAAAATATTTGGAATTTCCGCGGACGTTTTCCGAGCCATCCAGAAGTGTTGCACGAAATTCGATTTTATCCATTTTTGTGAAACCGCCCGACTTGCTACACAAAACACACTCTCTAACAACAACTACTGACAGTAAACGTCCGAAATTTTGACAGTTGCCATAAAAAAGGATGCCCTTGCGAACCAATGCACCCACTTCAACTTTCGTGCGCCATCTCTAGCCGATTCCGGAAACATTTCAGGTCGCCCTCGTATGGTTAATTTTATTTCTATGTTACATATGGTTTAGGTATTTTGTTTGCGTCAGTAGCACGTTTTATTGTGCTATGGCTTCTGCCGTAAGTGGTTTTCTGTATTTGATGTGTAAACTCTTCTCAGTTATAGTTGTAGGATTGTCTTATTATAGAGTAATTACGTATTTATGCAGTGCCTAAAAGTAGAATATTTGTTTTCGTTTTACCTTTTTGGATATTTTACATTAGTAGCAGGTTTTTCTATGTTATTGTTTGCTGTATATTTAATTCCAGCGTCTTCTCGTGCACTTCTGTTGTTGCAGATTCTTCTACTATTCTGTTTTGTATTTTCGTTAAATCTTCCTTTGCTATGTTGCTCCAGATATGCATTAGATAATTTAAGTTTGAAGTGAATATTGCGTGGTATATTGACTCTTCCGTGTGTTCAATAATATATTTTTTTTACTTTACGATGGAAAATCAGTAAGTAGGTCACAAAAAGCTATTATAAAAACCATTATTGAAATAGTAATAGTAGCCAAAAACAAGTTTTACTTTTCAACAAAGTCTGCTTTTGCAGAGGAGGAATATATGAGTCTTTAGTTGCCGAATGGGTTTTTTATTGATTTTTTTTTGTTTGTTTCAATATTCAAATGTACATAATATTAAATAATTGAAATAGCCAACTGTAAGTTTCTAGAAATATATTGACAAATCAAAATGGATATATATATATATATCGCTTTTTAACAAAATTTCTATTTTAACAAATACCTAAAACAATCCCCGTCTGGCTAAATTTGCAAATTATAAACGAAATAAGAAATGAGAGCAAAAGAACAGCGAATTTTGATTTTTTTATTACAATTTTAAGTCTTCAATGTCGAAACAGTACTCGTACTAACTCGTACTGTACCGTATTTTAGATTTCCTGGACTTCGACTTCCACTAGTGCATCCAGAACTCCAAATTATATATATATATATATATATAACACATGGGCTGAAAAGTCCCGGCCCTAACAAAGAAAACACGATTTTTTTGGTTCAAAATTAGCTTTATTCATCAACGTAATCTCCATCAAGAGCAACGCAATTATTCCAGCGCCGCTCTAACATTTCAATACAACTTTTGTAGAACGATTTATCTTTTGCCTCAAAATAGGCCTCAGTTTCAGCGATAACCTCTTCATTCGTGCGAAATTTCTTACGGCGAGCATTTTTTTTGAGGTCTGCGAACAGCCAGTAGTCGCTGGGAACCAAATCTGGCGAATACGGTGGATGTGGGAGCAATTCGAAGTTCAATTCATGTAGTTTTGCCATTGTTTTGATTGACACAGTGCGCTGTCTTGATGAAACAAAATTTTTTTCTTTGCCATATGTGGTCGTTTCTTTGCAATTTCGGCCTTAAAACGCTCCAATAACGCTATATAACATTCACTGTTGATGGTATTTCCTTTTACAAGATAGTCGATGAATATTACACCACGCACATCCCAAAATACCGAGGACATAACCTTTCCAGCCGATTGTTGTGCTTTCGGGCGCTTTGGACGAAGTTCACCAGTTGCTGTCCACTCAGATGACGATCGTTTTGATTCCGGAGTGAAGTGACGGATCCATGTTTCATCCATTGTCACATATCGACGCAAAAATTCCGGTTTGTTACGTTTAAACATGGCCAAACACTGCTCAGAATCATCAACACGTTCTTGTTTTTGGTCAACAGTGAGGAAACGCCGCACCCACTTTGAACAGAGGTTTCTCATAGTCAAATGCTCATGCAATATAAAGCCAATACGTTCTTTTGATATCTTTACGATGTCAGCTAACTCACGCAACTTCACTTTTCGATCATTCAAAACAATTTTGTGGACTTTTTTGATATTTTCTGGTGTTACTGCCTCATTTGGACGTCCACTGCGTTCTGCATCATCGGTGTCTCTACGACCACGTATGAAGTCAGCAAACCAACGTTTTATTGTTGTTTCTGATGGAGGGGAGTCCCCATAACACTTTTCAAGCCATTGCTTCGCTTGAACGGTATTTTTTCCCATTAAGAAGCAGTGTAAAATTAAAACACGAAATTGTTTTTGATCCATTGTTTTGAAAGTAACAAAAGTAGCGTGACTCTTAGCACATTAACTCACAAACTAATGAATAGAATATCATGAAATTTTAACAGCTGTCTTTTGAAGGTTAGTAAAGGTTAGTACTAACTGAGAGAAAGGTGACTGCAATAAAACTAACGTCACCTATGTGTTAGGCCCGGGACTTTTCAGCCCATGTGTTATATATATCAATTGGGATATTTTTTATTTCAAATAACTTTGGAGAATTTCAACAACTATATTTATTTTGAAAAATAACAAATTTTGCTCTGCAGAGACAACTTCGACATCCATGACTTTGACACTGTTGTTTTATAATAGGTCGTTCTCCAGTATACAATCACTATACTCAGCTTGTTTACGTATATGATAGGTCACACAGTAAACACACTCTTGATGGAATAAAATTATTTACAGGTAAAGGCTGTCAGGCGTGCTATCCATCCGACGTACGAGAAAATTTTGAAAATTCCGTGTTTTTATTATGAGAAGATACTTCTTTTGGCAATATGATAAAACTGTCTGAGTACAGTACATTATACGTCTTTTGGAAATAATTTGAAAGAAATTATAATTAATCTCAAAAGTATGTTTAAAAAAACGATATATATAGTTAACGATAGTGGAGTTTGCGTCTCCAATACACATGTTCTTTAAGGGACTCTTTTTTTTTCAAGAAAATTAAAATTGCAAATTACTTGTCAATAATGAACAGCTTCAATACACAGAAAGAAAACTGCATGGAATAAATATTATAAGAAAATTAAAGAAGAGGGTGTCCTAACGGTACTTTGCCTCTAACCACAACAAAATAAACCACGTGCGTACTCTTTATTGAACCGATGTTCAATACGAGGATTTCGAGGGTGATAACGATTTATCACCCTCGAAATGTTTGCCGCCAAGATGCCCTTTGAATGGACTAAACAGATGGTAGTCGCTTGGGGCTAGGTCGGGACTTTAAGCCGGATGTTTAAAAAGTTCCCACCCTAATTCTGCAATTCTCGTCTGGGTCAAGTCGCCCCAATGCGGCCTGGCATTATCGTGATGCAGGAATATTTCTCTTGTCAGTAGGTCTGGACGTTTTCTTCGAATTGCATCGCGTAGCAACAATAAAACTCTGCAGTACGATTCAGCAGTCACGTTCTCATTTTTATTCTGGAAATGGGCTAGAAGCACTCATTGAGAATCCCAGAACACGGTAAGCATAACCTTACCAGCCGAGGACACAATCTTGAATTTCATATTGATGATGAAGAAGAATGTTTCCACTGCATTGAAACACACGTCTTATCTCGGGTTGGTAGCGATGCATCCATGACCAATCACTAGTAACAATCCTATTAAGCATGTCTTCTCCTTCGCCTGCATACCGAGAGAGGTGTTGCAAGGACAAACCCATTCGAATCCTTGTGTGTTCCTCGGTCAATTGTCTAAGTACCCACCGTGAGCAAACTTCTTGAAAATTCAAAAAATCGTATATCAGTTCGTAGGCTAATAATACCCTATTACAGTTGCTATGCTGTCTATGTTACCGGCCTGTCAGTTTGAATTATCTCTTCCACCCGACGAACTGTTGCACCTGGCGCAATCTGAATGGAGCGGCCACTTCGCTGATTGTCAACAACTTTCGACCGCCTTTGAGAGAATTTGTTGATCCAGTTATACAGGGCAACTATCGCTTGGGTGTCATAAACCTGGATTGTGCTGACACCTAGTGACAGATTGGGAAATAGCTCACTGCTATTCCCACGACAATTTGTCCCTCACTTAATGACTTTCCGTCGTCGTAATGACCGTAACGACCGGGATACTTTAAATTCCCTATACAGCTTTGTTTTGCAAGAGCTATGGAGTCCGCGCCCTTGCGTATTCTAAAAATCTACTATTGCGCATTGTTCGTTGTGCAAACTGTACCTGGGTTTTCAGTACTTTTATACTGGCTATCATTATAGTAGTAATTACTACTACTAGCATAGTTACTATATGTGTAATAGAACTATCCACAATTACATAAATAATCACATATATAATGTAAGGTATTGATTATTTGATAAGCATTATACCTTCTTATAATTCTATTTAACAGCTTTCCGAGAATGAACTCTGAGAAGTACAAACAGAACATGATGTTACTCGAACCGCCAACGTATGTAACACATCAACGAGACAATACGTCATCAGTGGTAACGCAAACAAACCGTTTAGTTAAAGTATTATCACTTCCGGATGAAGTGAAGAAACAAGTCACAGTAACAGCGCAAAATTCACAAGCGAGATGTACCACATAGACCGATAGTGAAAGCTCACGACGTACCTGTTAGCAGAACACCTAACGACACTACTGCAACCCTACGTAGGCGAAAAACCTAGTTATATTCCCGATTTAGTGCATTTCGTGGTAAAACTCCGGAAGATACAATTCAACTCAAGTGATAATTCTAACCACCACCGGAGAATACGATGTTGCTCACGTGAGGAACAACTACAGAAGAAATTGGACCACCTGAGACAAGCGCTGCGATGTAGCGGTTATTCTGAGAATATAATCAATCGCGCCATCACGAGTAAACCTCGACCCAGAGAAAAGGATGATCGGGTAACTGAAACGTTTGGCGCAGGATACCTACCATACATAAACAACACTACAGATAGGATAGGACGAGTGCTTAAAAGTTTCAACATCCGGGCGGTTTTCATTCCAACAAGAAAAGTATCTAGCTTACTACGACAGGTTAAAGAAAAAATGGAACCCTTGTTAACATCCGGGGTGTACAACATACCGTGCTCATGTGTCAAAGTGTACATCGGCACAACAGGACGTTCGATCAACACCAGAAAGAAGGAACACAAGAGGAATGTGCGGTTGAAACAAATAGACAGATCGGGCATTGCCGGGTATATCCACTCAACCCTGAATCATAGGATTAGATTCGAAGATACGAAAGTTCCAGCATCAACCAAGAACTACTATAGCTGACTAAACATGCAAGCGATTGAAATATACAAAGCCCTAACAACATCAACAGAGACGACGGGCTGAATATGAACCGAATATGTTAAATTGAATAAGTTAAGGCAGTAGCAACGTGCACGAACCCAGTATCTTTGAAAATGCAAACCGTAGTTGTTCGTGAAACGTCAGGGATAAAAGACCTAGTAACACTGCGGAACCCCACAATCGTTATGCTTTCCGAGAATTGTTACAAACATGTTAGTTGTATTGAATAATAACACACAAAAATCTATACTGGACGTAAAATATACAATAAATGAATAAAAATACCTCATTATATTTCCTAGAGTCTAGGCAGCAAGTTTATATATTCCAATGTCTAACTAACTGTCTAAAATTATTTTTTGACGGATAAACAGAAATTTGAAAAAAGTGGTAGGTACCTGGTCCACCATTATATGTATATCTTTTCCGAAAGTAATTTGCATCTTTCTGGAGACTATGCAATATATTTCAAATCACGTTCTAGAAAAATATATATCTCTTACAGATTTCGAGATATTTAAGAAAAGTTTTAAATCGTACAAATTTTTGGAGGAGTCTATATCCAGAAATCTGGGGATTCAGCAATTAACAAGGTATGTTGTTCTTATACTAAGGAACCCTTTCCGTATCTAATGTTTCATCAAAATCTGAATTTTTGGGATGTTAGTGTTCCCTTATGAATTGATGTTGCGCTATAAAAAACATTAAAACAGAAAAACAATTTGGAAATAGACCCCTGTGATTTGCAAGCCTGTTACAAAATCTATAAGCAAGTAGGTGTAGTTGCACTTTTCCTTACTTTTAGAGCGATTAGAAATTAAAAGATGTACTCTTGAGATTGCCCCTAAAATTCTAATGTTGTTCCTAGTTATAATATTGAAATTATCTTACCATTACTTATTACTTCCTTCCTATGTTGTTCAATCACCGACGTTAAATAGCGATTTAGCGATGAATATCTGGCTTTAATGACCAATGCGTAAGTACTATATTGGTATTGTACAACCAGATTTACCAGATCTGGTAAAATATTGGTTATATCTATCGATACAGAATAGAGTGAGTTAAATGTAAACCTTTGGTATGTTAAAGTGATTCCAGAATAAACCAAGCATGTCATTACACAACCTGCTGAACAATACCAGATCCACCTAAAATTTCATTTTTGGCGAAAATTAATTCTGCCGCAAAATGTTGAGAGCTAGTGGATTCGATCAGGATGAGTGTGGTAGTTACTAAGAAGTTCATCTTTAGATTTCTTAGCGCATTGAAATAATTGCTAACTATGACCTCAACTCTGATTCTTCCTGGTAAAATACGTACCAGTCCACGATAAATATGTTCAATTTCCTCAACTCGAAATCAATGTCATTGATCTTATTTACGATTGAAATTATTCGCTTTACGAAAAGGATACTAATCACTGTGGTAGCGATCGATAATACGATATCGACCACCACTTCGATACCCATAACTATTTCAGAGAATTGTATTTTCGAAACATGTATATTTATTTCATCTTCTACTTCGATGTATGAGAGGACAGCGATAGCCAAAGTTTGCAAAATTTGCCTGGTTAACACTAAGCAGGCCAACCTGTATTGCCGTCGATTGGAACACTCCACAATTCCGAAATTCGTTACGCCCAGTATGCAACTAAATACGTGCAATGGTTGGATTGAGTCAAAAACGTCGCGAATTTTCGGTTTGAGCTTGTTAAGCAATTCGTTAGCCATGTCCGCTAACGTCAAGAGTTTCCAAAGAATTAATCAATTAACGTGTTTACGGTTAGAAGTTAATATATTAGTAGAAGTATATTCACTATAATGTTTATTTGAACACAAATGATCTAGCTTACGATATCTAACATCATATAATTGAATTAAGTAATTCCTTTCCCTTGCTGCTTCCTTTGAAATAGGCGGAAAATGGTTCGAACAGGTGGAAGGCACGGCGATGGGTATTCCATTATCTCTTTTGTTTCGAATCTTTCCATGAGCAAATTTGAAACGAACTTGAAAAAAGAAACCAAATATTTTCCGAGAATTTGGCTTAGGTACGTAGATGATATTTTCGCGATGTTTGTTACCAATAAAGGGAACTTACAAGATTTCCTAGCAGAACTTAACTCAAAATTCATTACGATACTCTAGTCATATGCAATAACTATAAATTAGAAGCAGTCTTATTTACGATGTCTAACATCATGTTGCCTATTGACTGGATTAAGTAATTCCTTTCCATACTAATTTGAATTAAGTTCTCTATACATGTGATAAGCAATGTACTTTTTGGAAAAAGTTTGTTTTATTCGCTATATAAATTGATAAAGTATATACATAATCCACAATATCTGCATATAATGATTCGCATGCTGGCTAGTATCTAAGTACTTTGCGTTATCTGTCCTCGCCTCGAGGCGAGGCGATTTTCTTCTCGTCTCAGACTATCGGTGTCGAGGACGATGTGATTTAATTTATTTTTATATTGTATATGGTTTAGGCTTTTTGTTTGCCTCAGTACTATGTTTTACTGCGCTATGACTTTTGTCGTAGGTGTTTTTCTGTAGATGCTGCATAAGCTCTCGTCAGTTGTAATTGTAGGATTGTCTTCTTGTAGTGTGTTGTGTCTTTTGCCGTAGTTAATAGTAGAATATTTATTTTCACTTGACCTTTTTGAATGTTGAACGTTAGCTAGTTTATTGTTTTGGTTGTTGGAGTTCCTTTTTATATTTTGTTTTTGATATCCTTGCATTTTCGTTAAATCCTTCTGTGATGTGTTGATCCAGATATTTGTTAGACAATTTAGGTGTAATGTACACTACCGTCCATATTAGTTCGGACAACCAGTCAAATGTTGTAAATTCTACTAAAAGATGATATAGTTGGCTTTATGTATAAATAATATTTATATTAGGTCCTTTATGAAGTTTATTGTTTATTAATTGTACAGGTAAACTTCTAAGAACATCGATTAGAGAATGTTTTATGAGCAAATGTAGTAACTTTCAGAATAATCCTCCGCAATCACCACGAATAGGATTATTTTTGGAACAATATTGCAGGTAGTAAATTTACAATACAGTTTAGAGTACGAGGGAGCTAGCCGAATGTGTATTGTGTATTGATAAATGCTTGAGTTTCTAAATAAACCTCCCTATGCACGCATTAGCGTTAAAAACGTATCTCTTTGTGTGAACTTGATTGAAGTTATTGAAATGCCGAGAGGAAAACCGACAAGAAGGTTATTCAGTGCGTCAAATTTCCGAAAGAATACATCTTAATAAGTCGACTGTTACTGATATCATTCGGAGACATCAACGCAAGGGCAGTTTAAGAGATCGCGCACGTTCAAGTCGTAAAATTTCTGTTACTTCGGTGAAAAGAAGATTAAAAACTGCGAATCTTCACGGCCGCATTCAAACAAAAGTTCCTACTTCGATGGAGAAACAACCAAAAACGGCTATAGTGGGCAGAAATACATCGAAATTGGACAATGGATAATTGTAAAAGGGTGCTATGGACTGATGAGTCAAAGTTTGATGTGTTCGGGCAATCAAGGCGCGTTTTTGTAAGAAGAGCGAAAGACCAAAGAATGTTGCAGGATTGTAGTAGTAAGGAAGAAGTTCTGTGCTTGTTTGGGGTTGTTTTTCCTACGTCGGTACAGGAGACTTGAAGCTAATCGAGGGTATTTTGCAAAAAGAGGGTTATTTAGAAATATTGCAAGAAAACGAAATACCATCGGGGCAACATCCAATCGGCGAAAATTTTTTAGACATGCGGGACAATGACCTTAAACACTCAACAGTGATATGTAAAAATTTCATAAATGAATAACAAGATAATGGCACAAATAATGACACGGCCGCCGTAAAGCCCCGATCAAAACCCTATCGAGCTGTTATGGGATGAATTCGACGGAAGGGTCCGAAAAGTATACCCTATCTCCGTGGAACATTTTACAAGAAGGATGGACTAATATACCAAATAGAATCCTTGACTTGTCAAAGTTGTTCTTCGCGCAAAAAGGAGTTTCTGAGTGGAATGTTAAACTTTTTATTTATTTATCGTTAGAATAATTTTTTTTATGTTTATGCTTTAATTTTAATCGCTATTAATAAAATGAAACAAAATTTTAAGTTTTGGAAAAAGTAGTGAATAGTTTCTCGTCTCTTTTTAATTTATTTGTGTGTACGTACTAATATGGACGGTAGTGTATAGTACCACGCCGTCCAACAGTTTGGAAGCAACAATAGAGTTTATAAGAAGTTATAGATACAGTAAAATTTTATTGTCATTATTAATGAATTTATAAAATATAATTGATCAAATAAAAGGAAATTAATTTCAAACATAATAATATTTATACATTATTTAGTTCGTAACTTTATTTTCATCGATATGACTTCCTTTGGCTTTGATAACCGCTGTACAAATTTTAAGTATTCTTGGAAGCTATTTCTCGAGACAGTTAGCGTCAATTTGTTGCCATGTGTTCTGTAAATATTCCTATAGGTGCTGGGTGTTCTGAATTTGTCGCTATCCATAGCTTCGATTAAGTTTATCTGATAAGATCTCTAAGGGCGTGAATCTGGACTTTGAGGAGGCCAAACCATTAATTTTACTTAATATTTTGCTGCTTTCTCGTCTAAACAGTTTTAACAGATTCGAGGCGTATGTCTGTGGTCACTGTCCTGTTGGAACGCAAACGGCTCACCAACAAGACGGCTTCCAAACGGAATAGTATGATTTTACGAAATATCAAAATACTCTTCTTTCTGGATTGCACCACTAATTTTCATTAAATCAGACACAGTTGTTCCAGCAAAATTACCCCAAAGCCTAAGTCTATCAGCTCCATGTTTGACGGACGGCACTAAGTAGACCACACTAGCTCATTCCCAGGCAATGACTTTTGCATAAAAGATTTATGATAATTTATAAAGTAAAGCTAAATTAGTCCCTAACTATGTACTTACACATTATAAAGACAGATGTGTAAGTGAAATGCATAGCTGTCAAATTAGAAGTTTAATACTATTTTTGTGTAAGTAGTTGCCATTTATATAGGGCTAAGAATATTATATTTTTTAAGGCAGTGAACCGTCGACCGTAATAAAATAGTATGTTAACATTAATAGGTTTAAATATCATTTTAAGTTATACAATTGAAAATTATAGATAACCACGTTTCTAATGTTATTATATTGCAGGTACTATTCGTCAAATGGATCTTAAGGCGTATATCATCAAACATACGTATCTTCCACACGGGAACATTCGACATCGATATTAAATAAGGATAGTTAGATTAACCAGCGACCTTTGTTTATGCCATCACACAATGACGTGCGTCTAAAGATCCGTTTGACGAAGTGTACAGACATATACAGAATGCACACAAATGATTGAAAAGAGTTTGAATTTCCCGCTTTCTATTTTTCTTAAGTTAAATAAACGTTATTATTACTTCCAAAGAAGGAGCCTGTACTATTAGAGCAGATGACAAAATTAGATCTGTATAATATTGTAAAAGCGGTTAAATTAAACGACGTTCTGTCGAAACTGTGAAAAAAGGGAAATGTATTAACAAAGATGGCACCCGTATAAATAAATCGAGGTTTGTTGCAAAATTCGTTCTTACAAAATTTTAAAATACGATTGACGATGCAAATATGTTGATTGAGTCTTTTAAAGGAATAAATGTGCTCACGTCATTCAAAATGCATATGCTATATAATAATATCTTTCCAAAAGTCTGGGTGAAATTTCAGGCAGAAGTATTCCATCAAGAATTTATTATCATGAAAGAGCAGCATAAAGAGGTGAGTATTGCTGGAGTATTTTAGAGAATGCTTCTGAAACCAAACAAAGAGGAAAAGAAAAAAGACAATAAATTCCGAAAATTTTAAAGATATTTTATATTGAATTTTTAATTTATAAGCCAAGCTTGAACTGGTTCAGAAAATATACACAAAACTTCCGATTTCGTTGGGCTGTGTACCTTCAATACTTATGAGACGGAAATGAGAAAAAACTGATGCAAACATATATACTTGGCAGAACACATACAATATTGGTAAATAAGCAAGAAAACGAAAGACAAAGTTCTGCATATTGAAGACCACAGGGCTGAAATCTATCCGCAGTACTCTATATAATATATGCTAGCGGCATAGCCAAACAAAAGTTACTGGGAGTATATACACTTATACCTATGATGCTTGTATTGTTTTTTGAGAAAAGAACAATGAGGAACTACGGCAAGTCATAAGTAGAGACATGAATATACTGGTGTAATGAAAATACTTTAATAATAAATAATAATAAACGAACAAAAACCAGATTATATTGTATTCTGGAGCAGAACGAAAACATCAAAATACAACATACAAATAAATAACCAGGAAATAAAAGTAGTCAACAAAGTAAAATGCTTAGGATCGACAACACATTACAAAACAATTTGAAGTGGAATAACCACATTAAGCAATCAGCTAATAAGAATGCAACGGCAATTGTAAAGATACAAAATAATACCAGAATTTGCTAGAAAGTCTGTATTCGGTGTAATGTTTACTTCGCACATAAATTACCTAATTAATATATACGGAGATACAACTAAACAAAATATAAACAAACTGCAAAGACAGCTATCAAAATAGTAAAACTAATATGTATAATCAATAGAAGTGTACAGAAAGACAGAAGAAACACTCAACAAACAGTAAAATTCAAAGATTTATTATTAATATATAAAATGAAAAAGAAACTTATAAAAATAACTACAGAAGTAAAACTACTAGAGAGGTTGATGCATATGGAAAAATAAGAAAATCATACATACAAATAAAGACAGCGAAACAAAAAAAGATACGGAAAAATCCCAACAGATGCAACAAAAAAATTACAGCAAAATATCAAAAGCAGTAAAAGATTTAAATTACATACAGTACAGTAGAGAAATCAAATAGAAAAATGTACAGGAAGAAATATAAGAAAGCAACACAGAAAAAGAAGCAACGGAGGAGTTCTCAGTACCACTACTATATATACATAATTGTAAGTAATTTATTAAATAAATGCATTTGTCGCTAAAAATATTCAATCACAGCCGTACAACATTTCTATCGGAATTGGTCCAAAGCTATGTACCCATACTAGGAATTACAGATTCCACATCAGTGAACAGTCATCTAAGTAGATTCTAATGTTTCCTTTCTCCTCGATCACAGATAGTAGGTACCGATTTAAAGTCGAATATCTAGTTTTGATAACCAAAGCGGAGTTACTGTATTGACACTGAACGATCAGATTTATCACCTCAGGCATAACGCTTGATGAACTCCTTAGCATAACGTAAAAAGAGGTGACATCGTAAGTAATTTTGATGAAGGCTAAATTTGAGGTAAACGCAGTATTTCTGAATGGATTAGAGTTGGTACCGTGGTACTGCTGCAAATAGTTTTCTAAAGAGTTTGTAACTGCGGCTCCAACTCTACACCCTTCATCCAAACATCTACGTTACACACCACAAAAATCTTTAACTTGCTGAAGCCAAAATCGATACCGTCAAATCGATTCACAATAGAGGTAATCTTCTCCGCAAAAACTATACCAATAGCTGTTCCAGTCGTCGATAAAATAACCTCGATCACTTCTTCAATATCAAGGACCATACTTGAAAACCGTTGTTTAAAAAAGTTCACATCTAACTCGCTTCTGAACCCCGCGTAAGTCAAAATAGCGATAACTAAAGTTTGTACAATTTGCCTTGTCAGTACAATAAAAGCTACCTTGTAGCGTCTACGTTCGAAGAAGGCCACAATTTTGTAATTGGTCAACCCGAATACCCGACAGAATACGTGTAAGGAATGGATTGAATCGAATACGTCACGGATTTTTGGCTTGAATTTGTCAAAGAAGACTTTTGCCATGTCATTTAAGTTCAGGGGTTCCAACAACGAATGATGACGTTATTAAGTTTGATGCAATATTGAATATAGGTCACAATATAACTTATTCCTTGATGGAAGGAATTAATTTGCGTAACTGTTATGAAGTAGGCGTGTACAAAGGCGATACAACTTTAATTTCCTTATTGCTATTGATCCTTTCAAGCAATTTCTATACATAGGATCTTACATCGATGATTTTAATGAAAAGGGGTCATCAAGGAAATGGTTGCCAACGCTGCAATTGTTTATACGTATTTTTTTGGGCAACTATCTCAACAAACGAAATAAAATTAAAACAGTTACTCAGATATTAACATGTAATAACGATATTAAAACTAAAAAGCAATTGTGTTATGGAATAAAACACGGTTATGTAAAATTCACGATCATGAGAAAAATACATCAATTATCTAAGCACTTTTAAATCTAAAATGTAAAAATTATCGCATATGCAGTATTTCCTACGCAGGCTCTAAATGTTCTTAAAATACATAACTTTTTACAATCTATGGGATGGCCAATAAATCAAGCAGACTCGAATGCGCAATTGGGGGTAGTTCTTTATTCAGCAAGTTTTTGTTGTTTCCCATAAATATCGTTTCGTATGCGTATAATTCTAAACGCGAATTTATATTTTTAAGCAACGTGCGATTTCTTCATTCAATATTATGGCCGAATTGTATCATACGGTCTGCCACGCTAGATAGTTCTGTTCACAGGTATAGCAGTAAGCTCCACTCACACAAATTACTTAATTATGCGGAACGCAGCGTTTCGAGAGCACGTGGGCTCCCATTGTCAACCGTGTTACCGAGTGCTATACCTGTGAATTGTACATCCACACAGTCCTTGCAATCGTCAGTAGATAGTTCTGGTTTATCGAAAGGATAGTGCCTAATATGTTCTTTAAATCAAATTTCGATACTCCTTTTTGTTTGTCTAATGTCAACTTTATCACAATCATTGCATGCGATTTGGTAAATTCCACACCTTTTCATCATATTCGGTTTATCTTTTGGGTTACCTAAAAGGTTCTTTAGGCAGTTTTTTGATACAAAAGACATGATAATATTTTGTTGGCGCAAAATTTTGTTTAACCGTTTTACTGTTGGATGAATAGATGGCATTATAAAAGTTTTGTTGTCGGTGTTTGTTGTTGTGGAATTTCTGATGTGTTGTTTGTATTAGACTTTTCTTAAAATTCGGTCAATATCCATTGTACCTCGCTACATCGTTGATGTATTTTAGCTCTTACTTACCGGAAATCTAACAACTCTATTAACTAGGAAATTAATCACGAACATGCACTGTTGTACACAATGGTATGAATCATCGGCAATGAAACTGCTTGAATTAGTTCATTCTCAATAGATGTCTATTTGTAATATATTGTTATTGCGTATAACTAAGGAATCTAGAAAAGGGAACCGATTGTTCATTTCTTGTTCTATAGTAAACTTGATCGTAGTGAATTTTGAGTTAAGTTCTACTAAGAAATCTTGTATGTTCCTTTTATTGGTATCAAACACCGCGAAAATTTTATCTAGGTACCGTACTCAAATTCTCGGAAGTTTGTTTTTTCGAGTTCACTTGAAATTTTGAGAATAATTTTGTGATATACATAATTTTCTTAATAACTTATATTCCGCGGTTTTCACGTCATCCACGTTGTTTAATTTCAAAAACTCAGCCAAGTTTTCCATAGTTTCTGGAATTGGTACACTTGGAAAAAGGTGAACAAACATCGAACCTACACTAGGATTTCCCGTTCTGTTAGTTCAATCTTCTCAATGTTATTTACAAATTCTAAAGATTTTTCTACACTTAGGCTACCTACATTGAGGGATAAATTCTTGTAATCATGCACTAGACGTTTGGACAATTTATATGTTGGGAAGTCAATACCGGAGATAATTAGTCTCATGAAATTACCTGGTTTGTGAATTTTCGGTGGACAATACATTTTTGGGATACTGGGGTGTGAATTTGCTACCTTCAACATCAGGTTATTATTAATTAAGTCGGGGCATTTCTTAATAGATTCCTATATGAGGTAGTACGGGGTATATTGGCCTTTACCTATAAAATAAATCGTCATGGAAGCGTCACATAAATTGTTTGGTCACAAATTGTGAGCGATTCAACAATAGTCTCGGCAAAAAGGGGCAAATTTCA
Source organism: Trypoxylus dichotomus (assembly GCA_023509865.1). Lineage (NCBI taxonomy): Eukaryota > Metazoa > Arthropoda > Insecta > Coleoptera > Scarabaeidae > Trypoxylus > Trypoxylus dichotomus. The sequence continues at coordinate 32,041,564 of CM042081.1, forward strand.
ATGTCGTGGGGAGAACAACGTGGAGAGGTAAAGCCCGCTGCGCGGAGGATCAACTACCCGTATCAAAGCTCGCTTGTTCAGTATGATTCGACTGGGCGTTGTGAGTGCTTGTTAGTACACGCATACTTAAAAAATGTCGCATTTAGGTACGTTTCGGAAAAGCCGTATTTCGAATAAACTAGAAAACGTAATAGCGAGTATGTCGGATTTAAAATACGAAAGCGATAAAATTAAATGTGTAAAGTGCGACAACTGTTTCACTTGTACCAGGTGGAAGTGTGAACGCCACCTAAAAAATATAAAACACCTAATATAGGTGTTTGTTTTATTCCATGTAATGTCATGTACCGTTCCGTTTACTAGACCAATAAGTATTTGTCTCCTTCTGGAACAAGTATTCGGATTATACATTGCCAAGTCGGACATCGTTAAGAAACTTTATCCCATCAGTTCATGACTATGTTGAAATAAGAATTAAAGCAGAATTGAAAGATAAAAAATTGTGGTAATGTGTGGACCAAACAACCGATCAGCAAAAACATTCTGTGGTGAATGTGATGGTACGTACAATGGAAGAGTTTGAACTGTCCTCCCCTATCTTACTTGCTTCCAAAAGAGTTGCGAAATGTACTAGCGATGAAATTTTAAAAGTGGTGTTGAGAGCATTGAACAAATTTCAAGTTTCAACAATCCAACTTTTAATGCCTGTGAGTGACGGTGCCACTAACATGCTTTTCTTAGGCTGATCTTTTAAAGAAGAAAGTGGCAATCTGCTACATGTAACATGTAAAATTCACGCTTGAAACCTTGTAGCGGAATTGATCACTAAGTGTTATCCACGAGGAAATGCTTTAATAGCTCATACGAAGGCAGTATTTGTAAAATCCCCAAACCGCACAAAAAAGTTTCACGAACTGTGACCCAAAGTGTTTGCTTCTTCACATTGTTCTCCGCACTGCACTGTAACTTGCCCCACATTGCCGAGACTATTCTTCAACATTCAAGTATCGATTTGTAAAGTTAACTGGAGAGCAGATTTTTGCTTTGCTGTATACATTGATTGAGTGTGTGCAAAAACTAATTTTGATTATGGATGCACATTATGTAGATCAGCTACTGACATTAATTAAGCGAGCTGAAACACACGCAATAAAGCTTCATGCATTTGTGTGGAAGCAATGATTCCCATCCCTTTTGATCCGTTGCACGTAAAAGCACAAGAACCTCTTTTGATAGGTAGAAGATAGTAGTATAAGACAGCAAAGCAAATTACAAAAACGAATATTTGTGGGAAAAGGTTTTTATTAGATGACACATATAAACAGGCTAGAGAAGATTTAATAAGCAAATATTGGAAATTCTGGAAATCTTCACCTCTGGCTGACTCGTATAGGATTTTGGCATTATACGATAAAAAGCTTAATATTCATTAGTCTACTTTATTAGATTTTTTTGAATATCACCAATCTATAGATCTAATGTATCCAGAATATATCGGGAAACCCTGCAATGATACCCAATTACTTCTGAAAATCCTGACTCAAACTGTGGATACAGTATGTTGGTGAATCTAAATGTACAGAGGATTATGGCTATGGGCTTTATGCGACCAAACATGAATATAAAAGGATCCATGGATGTAAGGATCAATGATGAAGCCTCAATTGCCACGGCTAAAGCTAGAGCGTTGAAGCATGCTATTGGGTGCGTTGTAAGGAGAAATCTGAGAAGTTCTGTGAAGCGTATCAGAATCAGTAAAAAATAAAAAAACATCCCATGAAAATGAGAATTCCTCCGACTGTATTGGACATACTTAATGAGCTTGACAGGCTGCGGAGGTCTGAAGTAAATAACAAATTTTATTGAATTAAAGGCAACATCGGAATTAAGCCAAATATTGTTGCGGATTGTCTAGCAAAAAAATCCATTCAATTAGTGATATAGCTGTTCCGACAGTGGAACTCATTACCTTGATAAAATATCGATTTTTGAGACAAGGACAACAGAATCATTCGGAAGCGTGTTACACAAGAGCCATGGCGCATTACGCCAAAATTCATCCGCATGTTTATTAAAATAATTGGTATAGACGACATCGTATATCAAGACTTTATTTCACGGCAATCGCCAAATTAAGGTTTAACCACAGTCTGTTCCCAGCCCACCTACATAAAATAGGAGCACTTGATTCACCTTCTTGTGCATACGGTAATTCATTAGCAAACCTCAATCACTAATTTTAATTAAAATATTTTAAAATAAAGTACTTTTATTCATGTAATAATTGCATAAACATGTACACAATCTACTAGTTAAAGAAATAAGTTGATAACAGTGACTTTAATTTATCATTAGGTACCGTTATTTCTTTGAGCGAGTAAATAATTTAATTCCTGTGTAAAAATGCTTCGCAGAAAACCGCGTAGTGCTAATACACAATCGGCAATATTAAAGCTACATTAGGAAGGATATTCTGTACGGAATATTTCCAGGCGACTTAATATAAAAGAATCCACCGTAACTTTAACTGTTCTCCGCTTCGAACGATCTGCTGTACCTGCTAGCGAAAATTGTCCAGGACGTCCTCGAGCAACATCTAGAGGCGACGATGAACGCGTAAAATAGTTTAGTAATAGTAGTAGATGACTCGCGGCTCCTGAAATTATGGCAGAAACGAATCAGGCTAGAAACAGAAAGATATCCATTAGCAATACGTCGTTTAAAAGAACCAAACCTCTACGGCCGCGTTGCTACACGAAAACCTCTACTACGTCGTGAGAATAAACAAAAACGTCTCCAGTGGACTAACACTTTCAAGGACTAGAGAATAGAACAATGGCAAAACGTGTTTGGTGAAAACTGCAGAGTACTTGTCAGGCGCACAAAAGACGAGCAAACCACCAATAAAGAAAGGTAGTGGTTCCATTCTTGTATGAGGCTGTCTTTCATTAAGTAGAACAGAGGGCTTTGCGAAAATTGATGGAATAATTAGGAAGAAGAATTATCGCGAGATATATGTAAGAAGAAAATGCCCTACAATACCGATTGCGATTAATAGGCAACAATTTTGAGTTGATGCACAATAACCATCCGAAGCACATGTCATTATTACGCAAAAATTATCTCGCTGATGCAGAGAATGAAGGAATATTAAAAATAATGACTTGATCTCCTCAGAGTCAGTATCTTAATCCGATAGAGCTTCGGTGAGACGAACTGGACTGACGAATTAACAAAGAATATCCAGCGACCAAAACCTATCTCTGAACGATATTGCAGAGAAATTGGAATAATATTCCTTAAGATGCACTGAGGAAATTGGTAGAAAGAACACCACGAATTATGCGAGCAGTTATTAAATCAAGAGGTGGATTTTTCGATAAGAGGAAAGTATAACTAACTTTATATTTTCTAATGTTTACTATTACTTTTTCTTCTGTGTACACATGTGCAATAAGTTGTAAATGAATAAATATTTTTCTTATAATTGTTTTGTTTAATGTTTTGAAGCAAGCGTCAACCTTTTGTATGAAATAGGAAGTGCCCATACTATTATGAGCGATAGTGTATGCTGTTCGCTTTTATTTAGAAAGGATGTTTGGTCTGTACTGTCTTTCTTCGAAATTTATATCAGCGTCTCACCTTTGTGTATTCTATTCTTTCAGCTTTTCTGTAGCTGATTTTAGACTATTGGAAGCCTGAAGCAAAGCTACTTCAGTGATTCTAGCAGTTCTGCTAAGATTTTGGGCAATTTGTACGAAAAATGCGAATTGAAAATTTTCTATACTTAGTAATAGTCAATATACACTACTTTTCAGAAGTTTGGAAGCAGCAACAGATTTTACAAAAAGTTACAGATACAGTGAAATTTTATTGTGAATATTAATGAATTTATATAAGATAAGTGACAGTCGCCAATAAAAGTAAATGAATTCAAACATAATAATATTTATGCATTATTTAGCTGGTAAGTTTATTTTTGTTGATACGACCTCATTTCGCTTTGGTAACAGCTGCACAAGTTTTACACAACCTTCGAAGCATAAATATTTTTTTATAATTGTTTCGTTTAAAGTTTTGAAGCAAGTTTTGCGTTAAACAGGTGTCCATACTATTATGAGCGGTAGTGCATATGAAATGAAATTGAGGATGTTATGTTTGGTAAATTATTGTTTTACATGTTTATGTAGTTCACTAATTGTAAGTAGTATGGCCCGAATACCAAAAACGAAAGATACGATAGTTTAATGTGTTGTACTGTAGACTGATTTTCTTGAATCGTGTAGCCCCAATAGCTATGGTTTCTAAATTTAATCACACAGGTGCAACATTTTTGTTTAAATAGGTCTAATGCTATACACCCATACCCGGAATTACAGTTTCTATATCACTGAACATGTATCTAAGTATTATAGACTAGGAGTACCTGTTCTGATGTTGCCCTTTTGCTCGATCACAGATACTAGATACCGGTTTAGAGCCGAATACCTAGTTTTGATAACCAATGCATAATTACTGTATTGACACTGAACAATTAGATTCATCATCACAGGTATGACGCTTATTATATCTCTTAACATATCGTAAAAAGAGATTACAGCGTAAGATTGAGAATTTGCTATATTAAAAGCTATTATGGATCCGGAATACAGCAAACAGAACGCCACGGACCCTAGAGAGAAGTACCAAATCCACCTAGAAAAAGGTAATTTTGATGAAGTCTAAGTTTGAGGCAAGCGCAGTATTTCTGAATGGGTTAGAGTAGGTGCCATTGTATTGCTACAAATTATTTTTTAAAGAGTTTGTAACTATGGTTCCAACTCTATACCCTTCATCCAAAGATTTACATTACGCACCAGTCCACCAAAAAGATATTCAACCTGCTGAAGTCGAAATCGATACCGTCAATCCGATTTACGATGGAGGTAATCCTTTTCGCAAAAATGATACCAATAGCTGTTCCAGCCATTGATAAAACAACACAGATTACTTCTTCAATATCAAGGACCATACTCGAAAACTGTTGTTTAAAAAAGTTTACGTCCAACTCGTTCCTGAGCCCCGCGTAAGCCAAAATAGCGATAACTGAAGTTTGTAAAATTTGCCTTGTCAGTACAATAGAAGCTACCTTGTAGCGTCTACGTTCAAAAAAGGGCACAATTTTGAAGTTGGTTAGCCCGAACACTCGACAAAAGACATGCAATGGATGGATTGAATCGAACACGTCGCGAATTTTGGGCTTGAATCTGTTAAAGAAGATTTTCCTCATATCGCGTAAGTTTAAAGGTTCCGACAAAAACGGCGACGTTTTTAAGTTTGATGCAGTATTGAATATAGGTTGCAATATAATTTATTTGTCTATTGAAGGAATTAATTTCTATAATTGTTTTAAAGTAAGCGTACTCATCAATGATACAGTTTTAATATCCTTATTACTATTGATTCTTTGAAGTAATTTATCTACAATCCTATATATACGATTTTATTGAAAAGGGTCATCAAAGAAATGGTTGCCAACGTTGGAAGTATTCAAACCGTTATTATAACGTTGCGATAGAGTACACGTTACGAAAACAACATTAATTTTATATCCATATTTTTACCAAGCATTAGCAAAATTTTGAATGTAATCGTAATCAATGGATTCAATTGTCTTAGAAAGCGCATTTGTTTGTTATCGCCATCTAAACGTTATCGAAGAACCGTTTAGTATTGTTGAATTAAACGTCACTTCTCCACAATGTTTGCAATTATTTAACATTAATTAATTAAACAGACCTGCATCACATAACCCAGCACATTTCAAAGTGGCACATACTATAATGGACGCAAGTTCTATGATAAATTAACCTATGATTATAGGAAGTGCTAATAACTACTTTTTGTTTAGAAAATTTGCAGTGATGTTTCAAGTACGTTTTTAAGTTGATTGAATTATATCTTTTTTCTAGCTTATTTCAAGTTTTATACATTTATTTTGTAATAATGTACAAAATAAATGTTGCTGTGGAAGCTGTTGGAGGTTTCATAAAAAAAAACTGGTCCCACATTTTTAAAAGAAAGAAGACCCACTTACTAATGTACATAATGAACGATTAAAAATAATACATAGGCGAATTTAGCTTAGCGTCAACTAGTACAAGTAGTGTCTCTAATAATCAGGCCAAGTATGTATCCTTAACATGTGCTGTTATAATGCTGCTATGTTAAGATGTGCATGGTATGTTACGTACCAACATATTTTAGAAGTACGTGCCCCTTACATAACATATTGATTTAACAGACCCGTTATGATTTGTATCTTAAAATTAAGTTCGACATAAATTTCCAAACACTGTCGGTAGACTTGCTGTTGAAGATAACAATTATATTAGGAGTACAATATGGCGTAGGAAACCTATGAGCTGATAAATCTTTTACTTCTCCTCAAAATGGACGGATTAGTAAATTTATTTATTTTAAATTAAATTGGAGAAGTGGGGCAGAGGTTTGTTGTAACTAAATACCATTAACGATTATACGATTTCCTTCCATAAAATTTAATAAACATTCGTACTGATTTTTTTATGGTTTTGGTAAACGTTTCCGTTATAAAGCATTTTTTCTTATATTAAAACTGCAATATCACTAAATAACTTTGTACTTGGACACACGTGTAATTATGAAAAATAACTACGTTTAATAATAAGAAAATAATTGCTGACTTCCGGAAGTGAATCGTGTCATGATGAGATATATATAGAAATGAAATAAGAGTAAGAGGAGAAAGAAATAAAAAGAAAGGTGAAAACAGTAAGCGAAGGAAAGAGAGACTGAGAAAAGGGGAGAAAGAAAGAAAGAAAAAAACTTAAGAAAGAGAAAGGTGGGATCTCTCTTTTCTTTTCTTCTCTTTCATTTGTATTTTTTCTTTCTTTCCACCTTCCTTTCTATTTCATCCCCCTTCCCTTTTTAATTTTTCTTCTTTTTATTTCTTTCTCTTCTTACTCTTATTTCATTTGTATATATCTCATCATGACACTATCAAATCCCTGAAGTAGTTTGTTTATTACTGACTCTGGCCGTGAAAGCTTGCGTATTCAATTGCTCATTGCTATAGAAATGCTCACAAAACTTTGTTCCTGTTATTCTAACAAGGATGATAACATAACAGTTTTTACAACGATACGAACTATTAAAAAATCATACATGTATGAAAATAACATCAATGTTATCCTTTATAACAGAAAGGATACATACTTGGCCTGAATGTCTGTTATTACTTGTTGCTAGGGTTGGCCAAATCTTGTGCGCACCAGGTCCGGACCCGCCCGCACGCACCACCCATACGAAAATTGATCGAGTTCGTTGAACCAATCTACCTCCGTTTCCCTGTTGTGTATGCTCGTATGGTACACCGTATTACGCGATGTAATGCATCTATATTTTATTATATGGAAGAACATTTAAACAATTTATCTGTACATATTTCATGAAGAATAGTAATATGTAATTGCAAAACAGGATTAGCCAAATGTTTCGGCTAGACAAAAGCTAATTAAGCTGGAAAATGCAAGAACCTTTTTTATATGTAAACATTTTAATTATTCTCTTCCCTGAAAACATAACCTTAGAAGATGATACACATAAAACAGAAATTTGTTTATAGTCGTTTATTTTCTGGTTATGAGTCAAAGCAAGAATCATCGCCACCGACGATGTTGTATACATTTTTTTGAGTTTCCGGCTTAGAACGATCTAGAGTTCTTTGACACCAATTCACCCTAGCTGCTTTCTGTTCTTCGGTCAACAGATGCAATATCAATCGAAAAAACAATTTTGTAAACACAAATTTTTTTGAATTAAGATTTTTGAAATTCCCAATGATCCCTCAATCTCGAGATATGTCACATGTCTTGCGCACAGTATCGACGTTTTCCTGAGTGATGTGGTGCTTCATCTCCGAAAACAGAAACCAACTCGGTGAGACATTCTTGTTGAAAAGATGATCGTCTTCCAAAAATTATTGCGGGAAGATTTCTCGGTTTAATTCCATTTTTTAACTAACTTCAAACAACTTTGACAGTTCGTTGTAATTACAACATTACACGTATTGCACTGAAACTTTGGATTTAGGTTAATTAAAAATGGGGGTTAATTGTGAAAAACTTAAGAAACATCATTCGTATTAAGTCAAATTCCACCTACATTCTTTTCGCAGAACTTAGTTTGGATTGATCAATTAATAATTCCGTTATTCGTATCAAAGAAATTGAATGAAATTTTTTGGAGTCGTTGGGAATATGCGTGAGTAGCTTATTGTATATCAAATTGGATTTGTTGGGCTTCATTAAAAATAAATCAGTAATTACCTTAAAAGTACAAAGTCCTACTTAATCGGTCAGTTAAACAAATTCCTTGATGATTATTCACATATGTTGTGTAAACAAAATTAAGTAGTTACATCGTATATAGGCATATCGTGAAATCGTTACTTTCGGTCTAACGGTTTAGTACTACTTTTCACCGAAAGATGTACATTACACATTATCCAGAAAAGGACGCACAGGACAAAATCTTGATAGAACACGGGTGACTTCTGACCCTAAAGACAGATTTATAGTAATGACTCGGAAACCAGCTAGATGTCTAACGGCACCGGATATCGCAACCCGCGTTAATGCCCAGCAAAGTAGAGACCGGATTATATGCAAAGTGCATATATTTTATTTTTGGTATATCTTTAATTATAGTCTATATGTAGACGTATTACACTAATTGAAGTAAATTAGCGCTAATTAGTGATTGCATATATTTCATATTTAGGCATTTCTATGCATATTTTTACAAAAGTTGCATATATTGCATATTCAGGCTATTTCTTATCATATCTCTATTAGTAAAACTTTTTTACATTGGTTTCCTTTATACTTTTTTCCGAGAACTGGATGTGCTTAATTTCGCCTAGGAGAAGGGATATGGTAAATACATTTTATTATTACTAATTCCCAAATAAACTATTCATTCATTGAATATCTTTGAGCGAAACAGCATGTAATTGTGTTACGTTTTTAAATACTGTGCGTACATACAATGCGTGCAATGAGTATAGCGAACAAAATTTCTTTGTGGATTAAGCCGTATCCTGAACTGGTAAAGGATGGCGACAAAATATTTTGTCTAGCCCGCAGTAAACTGGTAAGTTTAATTTTACTAAAAGCTTTACAATTGCTTTTAAATTCTTTAACTTTTGATATAAAATGACAATTGTTGTTGTGGGTATTTTGTCAGAGAAAAATACCTGATTGATCAACACGCTAAAACTCTATCACATATTGGAAAATGTGAAAACTAAAGCGATCCGCATGTGTGCAGCAACCTATATACCAATGTGTAGCATCAACTTCACGAAATTCAGAACAAGAAGAATATAATACGGACCTGTGTAACGCATTAATTTTGTCTAAACATAATATACCTGACAAAAGTACCTCACGAAAAAATTATGTCACATATTGTTACCAGCAAACAATGGCAGAACTTCAACAATTGGTAGGGAATAATTTTATTTATATCATGGTAGATGGAAGTACAGATAAGTGTGGCCGTTATATTGCCCATTTGTTAATAGGAATTCTTCATGAAGATATTGTAGGTAAAAATATTTAATTTATTGTAAAGAACTTCAAAAAACAAATAATGTGACAATTGCCCAATTCGTTTAAGAAGGTTTATCAAATTTCTTTTTACCTGGAAGTATACCTTGCGAAAAAGTTTTACTAATGTTGTCCGACGCTGAACCATAGATGTTAAAAACCGCGCAAAATTTAAATTTTTTTTAGTAACATTATTCATACCACTTGGTTAGCTCATGGGTTCCATCGTGTTGCCAAAGATATTAGGAATCAATTTCCTTTGATTAATGATTTAATTAGCAATGTCAAAAAAGTATTTTTAAAAGTACCTTTACGAATCCAATTTTATAAGGAGCGACTTCCCGGTGTTAGGTTGCCTCCTGAGCCGATTGTTACGAGATGGGATACATGGATAGACGCTGCAATTTTTTACGCCGATAATTTTGAAGGAATAAAAAATGTAATTCTTGAAATCACTTGCTCTAGAAAACTATAAAAAGTTAGTAACATCAACAGAATTGCTACAAAACCTTTTATATATTAAGTCAAATTATAGCTTTGTTTCAAGTTCCATTCGTAAACTAGAAACGCAAAGGATGTCGCTCTCGGAATCAGTCGAAATAATAGACGAATTTGATATGCTATGTAAGAAGGTTAAGGGTGCAATGGGTAATTCTATGTACGATAAATTTAAAAAAGTGATAAATAAAAATGCGGGATATTTGAAATGGAAGAATATTAAGAAAATGTTGGAAGGTGAAACAGTAAACGATTTCGACTTTAATTTTAGTTTAGAATGTATTGCAAAGTTAGAAAATGCACCAATTACGTTTGTGGATGTTGAAAGAAGCTTTTCTATTTCAAAACATATGTATTCTGATAGAAGACGATACTTTCTTTTACACAATTTTGAAAAACATTTAATTGTAAATTGGTTTAAAAATATGTTGTAAAAAAATTGTGCAATAAAGTTCATATTTAAATTTCTGCTCTTATTTACTTTATGTAAAAATTTTGCATATTGTCGCAATTTTTTTGCATATATGCTCCACGTTTATCCATATTTTCTTAAAGATTGATGCGTATATATGCGGATATATTCCAGATTTTCTTTGCATATAACCTGGTCTCTAAACAAATGTTTCGGTTACCACCATCAAGAGGCGATTATCGGAAGCAGGTTTAGCAAGATACATCGCCCACAAAAGCATTTTTAAAACACGTGCATGAGGAGAAACATGGTCAAGAGAGCAGGTAAACGGGTCACTGAATAATTGGAATGTAGTCTTATGGACCAACGAGTTCGAATTTCAGTTATTTGATATTCAACGGAGAGTTTTTGTTCGTCGACGGCCAAGTGAGAGAGCTATGGTTTAGAGTTGTTTTGCTAGAACAACTACGGGTGATTTAGTGAAATTAAATGCGGAAAGAAGAGTATTTTGATATTTTGCAAAATCATGCTAATCCACGTGGAAATCGTCTTGTTGGTGAGCCATTTGTGTTCCAGTAAGACAATGGCTCCAAACATACGGCTCGAATCTGTAAAGACTTTCTAGATGAGAACGCACCAAGAAATGAACTAAAATTAATGGTTTGTCCTCCTCAAAGTCCGGATTTATCCCTCATACAGCTCTTATGGGATAATCTTGACCGAAAGGCTAGACAGCGACAACCTAAAAACACTCAGCACCTATGGGCATATTTACAGAATGCATGACAACAAATTGAAGCGGTCTATGTCGAAAATACGCTTATCTAACACTTGTGCAGCTGTTATCAAAGTGAAAGGAGGTTATAAACTTACCAGTTAAATAATGCATAAATACTATTATGTTTGAATTAATTTATTTTTATTTGTCAACCGTCACTTATCTTATAGGAATTCATTAATAATCACAATAAAATTTTACTGTATCTGTGACTTTTTGCAAAATCCAAACTTTTTGACGGTAGTGCATATTGACTACCATTTAAGTCTAGAAATTTTGAATTCATCTTCTCTATTAGAATTTGCTCAAAAAATGTAGCAGAGTTGCTCTACTCACGGGAGTAGATTTGCTTCAGGCTTCCAATTGCAAAAAATCAGCCATAGAAAAGCTAGAAGAATATAGCACTAAGTCGAGACATTGATATGAATTTCGAAGAAAGACATCAGTACAGGCGAAACATTCTTTCTAAAGAAATACGAACCACATACATTATCCCTCAAAATAGTATAGGACACTTCCTTAAACAAAGCAATTATAAGAAAAATATTTATTCATTTACTACTTATTACACATATGCACACAGAAGAAAAGGTAATAATAAACGTTAGAAAACATATTGTTCCACTTTCTCTGCAACACCCTCTAAAGATGGGTTTTGGACGTTCTCTTCTAATTCGTCTGTTCACTGTGTCCCATAGAAGCTCTATCGAATAAAGATTCAGACCCTCGGAAGGCCAAGTCATTATTTTTAATATTCCTTCAATCTCTCCATCAGCGAGATAGTGCCTACATAATAAGGACGTGTGCTTCAGATCGTTATTGTGCATTAACTCAAAATTGTTGCCTATTAAGCGCAATCTGGGTGGTACAGCATTTTCTTCTAACATCTCGAGATAATTCTCCTTCTTCATTATTCCATTAATTTTCACAAGGTTCCCTGACTTACTTAATGAAAAAGAACCCCATACATGATTGGAAGCACCAGCTTTCTTTACTGTTGGTATAACACACTCAGGAAGCATTTTCTCGTTTTTTGAGAGCCTGAAAAATGTTAAGCGGTTTTGGTCAAACACTTCATAGACTCCTCAGTCCATAGTACGTTTCCCCATTATTCTATTGTCCGCTCTTTGTGAATTGGAGACATTTTTGTTTATTTCCCCCACATAGCAACGGTTTTCATGTGGCAATACGTTCCTGTTGGTTTACTTCTTTTAAACGACGTTTCACTGTACTAACGGATGTGTTCCTGTTTCTAGTCAGATTTATTTCCGCCGTAATTTCAGGAGCCGTTAATCATCCATTTCTCTTACTAAGCAATTTTATGCGTTTATCGTCATTTTTACAAGAAATTAAATTATTTACTCGCACAAAGAAATAACAATGCCGAGCTGTACGTGACGGTATCCAATGATAAACTACACTAAAAGTATAAAATACTGATGTATTAATTGCTCTAATGTTCATTTTATTTCTACTCATTATAGTAGCATCTATAGAATGGTCATTTCCAGATTCTTGAAAGATTATTAGCCGATACACCGAACTTAAGCAGAATATCATTTTTCTTAACGCCAGCTATTAGAAAATTGCGTTGACTTAGGGTTCATCCTTCAGGAACAGCAAATACACAAAAGAAGGGAAATGTTTTCGTTTGTGTAAAATGCTTAAAGGGTGCATGCATCTCGAAAATGACCTTTAATTTCTTTATAACGCCCAAAAATTTTATAAAACATTTCTGGAATAAATAAATATAAATAACATCCCTTAACTGCAAAACTTTTGTTTCACTTAGCAAACTAATACCGTAAGATCTGCTATTCCTGTAGTACCAACCCTAAGAGAAAGAACTTTCCATATAACGCTTGCTTTCTACTTCCAATTAAAGGCATACTAATTGATTTTGTTATTAGAATAAAACTCTAAACTATTTTCTAACTGAGGAACTACTTACCACAGCTCTTTAACATCCTACCACCCAACACAGACCTGATATAGCTATTTAAGGTCTTATATCTGGTGCCAATGGTTACGGCGTAGATTCCATATTGAAAGGTCGTGATGTAGTTCAATATATTCGTCAATATTGAAGCGATGCCATTGAACGTTTCCCATGGGTCGAACTCTACTTCTGATACCCTTTGGTATATCGATGGCACGATTGAGATGCCTATAGAGATAAGTGGAAATATCACGCTCAACCAAGACCAGTACCAGGTCTTGCTAAAAATTATTAGTGAGCTTGTTTCTTCGAATTCGAATAAAAATATATACCGGTAATTAATCGTTGCACCCAACGCTTTAAGTTCAACGTCAATAACGTTGATCTCGTTCATAATGGTAACGATTTTGCGACTGAAAATGAGTCCAGTACAAATATTGATGATGCCCAAAGCATGCGAAACCAAAATAGCAACCACCGCTAGAGTAAATTGGAAATCGTCAAGTTCAAACATAGCGTGCCCCGTTAAAATGAAGAATTTAACGGCCAAGGTGTAGACGATTAAACTTTGAATGATGTTCTTGATGATGTAAATTTTATCCAATGTAAACTTGGATTTTCTGTCGTCAAAGTAGTAATTGAGTAAACCAACTATAAGCCCAAATTTGTGAAACGGGTACATAGATTCGTATAAATTGTTAAGTTCAGACGAAAATATCTTGGGAAAGGTCGACATGTTTCCATTTACCTTTATAGAATGATACCGGACGAGTCAACCTAAACCTTATTAAATTACGTATGTCGTTATAACTGAATAGGAGGTGAATTATTCGTGTTTAGTTTGCTTGTATGTATGGCGACGTTTTATGTAATAGCTCTCAGCTTAATTGGAAAATTAGTGTTTTAATCCTTCTAGTGGACATATTGATCTGAACTGTATATTGCCGCTGGAAATATAGTAATAAGTTAGTGAATGTTCGCAACTTCTTACTTTAGGAAATCTTCAAACGTTATACGTTTATTTCCTCTATAAAAATAAATAGCGCAACTAACGAGGCTGGAACGTAGCTGAAATTACCTTTAACGATTTCTGCGAATCATATAAATACAGATTTCTTGGAAGTAGCAGAAGGTATTTTTCCAGCAAAATACCTTCAACCATTACATCTTTCTACGTTATGTTAGGGAGCAGGAAACTACATCAATATTCTCTACTTTTATGAATACATATATTCATATCAAAAATCTATCATTTTCGAACAGCTATTCTACAAAGTTAGTTGGCATGATAATCCTTACTCTACCAAGAAACCAGGCCCCCATTGCACTCGCATAGTGTTTTCATGCGTTTGCGCTGAAGTTGGATGATCATTTTCAAATAAGAATAGATTCCAGTTTATTTTATTTTACATTTATTACGCTTAAAATTAGAATAAACTGCACCACTAATATCAAATTATAGTAATGGTAAATATTGCATAATAGATCGGTTAGAATCGCCTTTGTAGATACGAGACCGTCCTGAAATGTATCCGGAATCGACAAGATAATCCTCGAAGATGTCCACCGTTTAATTCAATTTTTTAACTAACTTACCAACTTTGACAGTTCGTTATAGCCACAACACTACACATATCGCACTGAAACTTTGGACTTAGGTTAACTGAAGGCGAAGGTTAATTTTTAGTACCGACATTTGATTAGTGGCGCCCTCTATGTCCCAATATGCAAAACTAAAAGATATCTCTCGTAATAAATAAAAAGAAATGCATGAGTAATAAAAAATATAAAATCTTCATTTTACTGATTTTTTAGTAAGAAAAATATATAGAGAATATATTTCATCTATTCTAAAGAGAAATCACTCACCTCGAATATCCTGGTTAATTTTTGCAAACTTACCAGGTTCTCTAAACTCTATAGAAAGCATTGTGGATTTTAAATAAGAATTCAATGCTTTATATCTAGCAGTTACGAGCAGGATGTAAGTACTATATTGGAAAACAACCATGTAATTCATTAAGTGCAGGAAAAGCGTCACGCTAAATCGAAACCCTTCGTACCAATTTGTATCGCCAATACTTGTTATTATTAATCCATGAATAAACATCCCGAAGAGACATATTGTCGAACATACAGTGACAAATATGGACCAGCACCAAATTTTCCTATAATTTATTAATTATTAGATGAAGTAGAAGATTTAGAGAAACATTTTCTGATGCAAATAGTATACCAATGTAAAATTTCATAACCCAGTTTCTTCAATCTAAAGTCGATCATGTTGAGTTCATTCAGACTCCAGACGATTTTCTTGGTGAAAACGAAGCCAAAAATAAGATTGATTGTAAAGAGGGTATTGGTAGTAACGTTCGTGCAAAATCCCACCAAATATGTAAATACTTTAGTGCGATATTTAATATCATGCAAGTCGTAGAGGTTCTTGATTGCGACGAATGCAATCAATGAAAATTGCAGTAGACTCCTAGCGATATTAACTTTATCCAAATAATAAACGGTAAAATTTTCGAATCGATAAACGGCTTTAAAATTCGTCAAACCAACAATACGACAAAACAAATATAGTGGGTAGATTGAATCGTATAACCCGTGCTTGAATCTTGTTGGCAACGTTTTGAGAAAATTCACACACATGCTTCTTGAAGCAGTATAGAGTTGGGACTAATTTAAAAATGCCATCAACGACATCCTCATAATCGATAATGATTACCTAATTAAAATGTATAATGTTTGCATTTCCATTAGAGTAAATGTCGTCAATATGAAAATTTATTACATGATTTACTTACGAAAACAAAAGCATGTTAGGATAGTAGTGTTTTGTGAATATAAAAATTTATGCCTTAATGCAAGGGTATTGTGATGTAGATTACCGTCCATATTAATTCGAGCACCCAGTAAAATGTAAACTCTACTAAAAGATAATATAATTGCGTTTTTATATAAATATAATTTATATTAGGTCTTTTGTGAAGTTTATTGTTTACTAATTGTACAGGCAAAAAAATACAAGAGTATCGATTAGAAAATGAGAAACCTATTATGTTTTATTATCCAATATAGCAATTTTCAGAATAATCCTCATCGCCAGAAATAGGATTATTTTTGGGATGATATTGCAGATAATAAATTTACAATAGTCTTCGGGGTGAGAGCAAGCTACCCGACAATGCCCGAAAGTGTATTGATAAATGCTTTAGTTTCTAAATAACCTGCTTGTGCGTGCGTTAGTGTTAAGACCGTCTGATTAAAATTATTAAAATGACGAAAGAAAAACCGACAAGTTTAGAAAAGCACTCTGTAATTACTGCTTTCGATTCAGGTGCCATTATTTATGATTTGGACGTCATGCTATGGACATTAGCAGCTAACTCAGATATGGGTTTAGACAAACTTTAAATCATCACTGTTTGGAATTTTAAGAGAGTAAGCATAATCGTTCCAAGGAAAATAAATAAATTTAGTACGTGATCATATGGTACAAACTCCGAGCAATTGAAGGAAATTGGCTCGAATTTCGTTAATATTGCAAAAGAACATATAAGACATGTTGGATTAGATAATACATCCAATGCTAACGAGAGTGGTCTTAATCTAGAACTACCCTCAGCTCGCACTTTAGCTGTTCAAGGAAGAAAAACTGTTGCAGCAATTGCGAAATCTATACCCGCAACTGTGCATAATTATACCATACTCTCAAAACCATCAAGTTCCGGAAAACTGCTCTCGTTTCTATTCACTCAAAGAGAAAAGTGTTAATTTTGGTGCGCGTGCGTAACAGTCTTTGTTTAAACCATGGAATGTTCATTTAACAACATTCACGTCTAGAAAATTAATCAAAGAACTATTTCAGCAATGGTTAACGGATATGTACTGGTCAAATGTGGGAGCTCACAGCACCTTGTTCTTAGACTCATTATTAGACTCATATATCATTCAACGAACACGTGATTATATTATTTTTTGGGGATCAAAACAACTGCACCAATGATACCTCTTGATGTATATCGTTTTCGTATATGGAAAACTTCGTAAGGAATGCTTTCTGATCTTGTATTACTATATGGTTATGATATTGTACTCCATAAACGCAACAAGATTATTAGATTACAGCCTCTTATTTATGATCAGCCTTCGGCACCAAAATATCTCGACGTATTTGCTTACGTTTGCAACAAATTCCTATGTTTTCAATATTTCTTTGAGAAGTTTCACCGCAATACAAAATAATCCATTGTATCTTTAAATGTAATAAACTTTATGTTTGGAGGAAAGGGAATGACGGAGTGAAAAAGGTGAAAGGAGTAAAGAGCCACATCGTCAAAAATTGGATCAAGTTTAATGACTATTTAGACTGCTTGCGCGAAGGCAAAGAAACATCACCCGTTCAAAAATTATTTAAATCTAGCTATCATCAAGTTTCGACTATCCAGCAAACCAAGACAGCTCTCAGTCCTTACGACGATAAGAGGTATCATGTTTCTGAGTCACATGACACCTTACCTTGGGGACACTGAATTATTGAATAATCGTGGGAGCATGTTCCTTAGAATCCAAACTTACGCCTACTCAGTTGAAATGAATAATGATGGTGCATACAGACACGCTCTCCATATTAAGTGAAATAATATCGCAAGAATTAATAGAAAAATATATATCGGAGCCTGTTTAGCGGCCTCCATCGTATTCTGCGACAAAGCAAAGAAACTGAACTATCTGCCGGAGATAACATTGGGCTATTTAATACATAACGACTCAGGCGTGCCCATAATGCATTTCTCAGTAAAAGTAGGAAACGAATACTACGATCCAACGTATGTGAGCGAGAAAGACTATTCGCTTGAAGAATACGATGTCTCGGCTATGAATAAAAAGCAGTCCTAAGTGAAAATGTGGTGCCATAAATAGAAACAGATGCAGTCATCGTCTGATTATTTCGAGGGGGCTCCGGAAGTACTACGGCGAATACGTAAAGTAGTACAGCGTCAAGAAGAT
Organism: Trypoxylus dichotomus; assembly: GCA_023509865.1. Lineage (NCBI taxonomy): Eukaryota > Metazoa > Arthropoda > Insecta > Coleoptera > Scarabaeidae > Trypoxylus > Trypoxylus dichotomus. Next base: position 32,059,839 of record CM042081.1, read on the forward strand.
TTTTCCTTATTGAATACAACTTAACTGTATGTAAATATGTATTGTTGTATAAACAGAGTTAATTTAATAAAATTCTATATGTGTTACATTTCCGCTTTTTATTTCCTTTATATGTTAGATGTTTTAATCGCAGGAGTAAGTACAATTCAACAATCGTATCTTGGCCATGACGTAGAGGTATACCATATTAGACGATTCCCTACAAAAGAGCTACCAGTATTAATGTAGGAGAGGGTTGGCAATAATATTGCAGTTTTATTAAAAAATAAATAAGTTGAAGGAAGAAAGTTTTGACGTTTAACGATGACCACCGCAGTTCACAAAAAGCTTCCAGGTATTATGGTTGAATACATTAATAGCCAAAATTCTGATCGTGCAATAATTTCCCGCCTAGCAGTAGATATAATAAAGAGGCACGTAAAACATCGGCTAGAAGTATGGTGGTTCCATTTATCCTCTAACAAACAGCTACTTTTACACGAATATCTACCATGCCATTCCCACTACAATCGGCCAGATCTAGAAGATCATATTGACAAACATCCGCCAGCAAAAAAACGGGGTGGTTTTATTATAATTTGAAATAATTACGTTTATTTATTTTTTTATTTATTATTTATTATTTTATTATTTATTATATTTTTTATTTTATATATATAATATTTGTTTATATTTATTTATTATATATTATTATTATTATATTTTATTTTTATATTATTATTTATGCACCAATGAAGCATATAATATAAATATTATATTTATTATTTACATTTAATATTATTATACTTGACTTATTTGAATCTCATGTCTTATGTATGCAATAACCACCCAACGAATCCCATAAAGGCCTTAACTTCGCGCGCGCGCGCCGCCCAACGTACTCCCACTTACGTCCAATGTCTACGGCTCCCGTACACCACCTACATATCACCCCTACGATCCCGTACACCGCCTCCTAGCATCAGCCCGACCATTCGCCATCCCGGGCCCCGCGCCACCAGGACCAACACTTTTGCACCGACCTGTATACGCACGCATCCTTTTTCTTTTGAACGGACCTGTATTTTACTAGCGAAACCGATGGGTTATCGTTAGAGAAAGACAATTACATATGCCTTATCTCCTCATACATACGCCTGTGGCGTCTGTGAACTAGACGTGGAGGCGAAAAATAGTAAATTCGAAACTCCAGAAGAAAATACATGGAATTTACCTCTGCTACTGTAGCGTATAATAAAATTGACAGGATGATGCTGATATCTTATAGTAAACTGTAATGCCAAATAATTTATAATATAGTTATCAATAAAAATATTGATGTTAGTTTCTAATTCATTGTAATACTGCGACTATAAGTCTAAATATATGTAAAAGTGTTGATATGTTTTACTTTTCTTCCTGTCTGCTTAATAAAACTCATTCAAATAAACAATTTTGGCCTCAAAAGATTTTCTTTATCTCCTACCGTTAGCGAGATATGCGCATAGGCAGAATGGAATAAATTAGGGAATTCATTTCATCCACTCAGAGTATTTTTCGCAGAAAAAAATGTGTAGTAAATACCTATGAACGATATATTCCCAAAGTTTAGTCTCTTCTAGGTATAATAGTGGACTCACTGGTGTATGTTACAGAATTAAAACAAAAACTTACAAAGTATTGATAAGAAAGCTTCCCAAAATTCTTACTCAGAATTACAAATGCTTGTCAATGAATATCACCGATTCATATTTTTAAATGGCATTACCTTCCTAAATATTGTGTAATAGGGAAATTATCTCGATAGTTTCTACAGAAAGATAAACTTACCATCACATCCGCAACTAAATTTTCTACAGAACACAGATTCCAGATATATATTAATGGCGTCGTACCTAGTCTTGATAATATACGAAAAATTTGCATATAATAATAGAATGCTATAATTGAACACATCAGTTAGGTAAGCGAGAAGCAATAATATGCCGTCTACTACTGAAAAATTCTCCAAAACTTCTATTTTGAATAAACAATCCACGACGTATTCTCCCAATACTAGTAGAACGATGAAAATGATAGTAGCAAAGCTTACACGCCAAATTTTCCTGAAAAAACTTCCTCAGAAACAGTCAAAATCTTAAAATAGGGAACGTACCAGTGTTGAATATGAACTCCTATGGTTTCCATTTCCTTGTCCAGGGCATTAACTAGATTTAAGATCGATGCGACCTTTTCTGGCCAAGCTCGTGATAATTATGGCTATGATCACGATGATCCAAAATTGCGCTTGAAAGCATGTGTACCATAATAAGAACTGTTGGTGGAATTTACACAGTTGATCGAAAGGTTTAAACGCTTCAAAGGCGCAGCTTACAACAAAGATGAACTGCACGATATGTCTAAAGGTTGACCAGAACATTACTTTACTTGTGACGATGTTGGGATGTATTTTAACCATTTTGAAGGTCCACACACCCAGCAAGTTTCCAAAATAGTAAAAGGGCTTCATGGAGTTGAATACGTCGTTGGATTTTGATAAATTTATAACCATCTTTGTGGAGGTATAGTTTCGCGCAACTCCCACGTAAAGATGAACGATGTCCTATTCTGAATGCGTGATAGGATATACTAAACAATGTTAAATACGATTATCTCCTTACTGGATGCATTAAGTAAATTAATAAATAGAAACGTTTTAATAACTTTAATGCATTTTAATTTGTCACATTCCAATGAAGCGAGAATTAAATAGAAATGTCATTAAGTTGTACGGTTTAAAATATTCAATACTGCAATAACTTAAAAATACCTACAAGGTAACTTGACTATACAAACCATGTTTCAGAGATTAACATAATAGACATTTTTAAGTAGCATTATCAGAATTTTTCATTTCACTACGGGCCGGTTTATTCACATTCTGATAAAGTTACAGGTAACGTAATCGAACGAATAAACACAAACATGTGTTTATTCACCTTCTGACAGATAAAAAGCAGTTGGTAAATTGCTTATCAGAGCGATAAATTTATCTGTTAAATCCTCCCAATAAATATATATCTATCGGATATTATAACCTCACTTTATTCCATGCGTTTGTGTTCATATAGAAATATTCTGCATGAATATGGAACTTCTTGAAGATATTGGAGATGTTTTTATCGTACAGGAAGTTTAAGCAATTGAAAACATCGACAATCGCTGTTAATCTAGCTTTGTTCTGGAGTTGCTATTAATATATTTGTTGGTTTTACTTTAAATTTTATCCTATTAATTAATATTTAATTAATCATTTTATTCTCAGCCCAAAATGAAATTCGCATTAGAAGAATATATAAAACAAATTAACATTAAAAAATAATAATTTCTTGGACTTCTTTTTCAAGATTTTTATTTTTAGTTCATGTTTTTTCTCCAAATATTCCAACTGTTGTCCCTGAATTTTAATTTCTAAATCTTTGACTTGAGATTTTCAGCAATTATTAATTGCTTTTTTAAAAAACCTCATAGATGCGTCAGCAAGCATCACAAATTTAACATTAATTTGTTCTTTCTATCCGTAGTTTTTTGTAAACTTAATCTTTTCAGTATCCAATTATTCTATTTCATAATTCGCAAAATTAGTTGGTTGATCTTTTTCTTTTATTATGACGTCCTCTAATACCAAATACTGCAAATATAAAGACGTGAGACTTGTTATACTACGTATACTTCGTCGAACGGGTCGTTAGACGGACGTCATTGTTTTATGGCATAAGCAAAAAGCGCTGGTGAACTATTTTTATTTAATATCGATATACAATATTCACGCACGGAAGATACGTATGTTTGATGACGTGCGTCTAAAGATCCATTTGACGTACAGTACAAAAATATTAGGTTATGTTCAAACCGTAACTGTAATTATGTGTTTGTGTTTCTCATTACAACGTAGATAAGTCTATCTTTCACTTTTATCCATTGCTGCACTAACCGTCTAAAAATATTAGACAGTCCTGGTTTGTTACCCTCAGATAAAATTTGGTAAATATACCAAAGTGAAATATCTGCTACCTGAGAAATTTATCTTGCCGGCGGTTATCTGCCACTTTATCAGAATGCGAATAAAGCGGCCCTATCTTACCATGCCGTACAATTAAACATCGAAAAGGATAATGTTAAAAGTACTCATATAATCTTTATATTTCTATAAAAGACACACTGATCTAATAAGATTAGTTTCAATATTTACATTTACTAAGCCGAATGATAAATGACATATACAGCTGTGGCCATATGTATTCACCACTCTCGTTTTGAACGTGTTACACGAATATTATTGTATTTCTAAGAAGCAGGGTCGATGACGGACTTAACTAGGTACCTGGTAATGAGGGTTTAATGGCTTATTGTAGGCCATTCTGAGTAAATTAGAAAATAGACGTAAAATTGTAATTTCTGAATATTTCTTCAGTCTTTCTTAAAAGTTGTAAGAGTAAGGTTGAGCTAGTTAGAGTGAAGATATTATGTCTGTGATTTTGTCTGTGTAATACGATAGTATACAGTAAAAAGTAATGCCGAAAACACGCGAATTGACGGAGGTAGAGCGAGGACAAATTGTGGTGTTAGAAAAGCAAGGGTTGTCAAGTGAAATGTGCGCGATCGACAGTTAGAATTACGATAAAACGATACAAACAGAGTGGATCTTTGACAAACAAACCGAAAACTGGTCGAAAAAGGAAGACAACTAGCAAAGATGAGCGAGTATTAGAGCGGATGTCTTTGCGAGACCGGAAAAAAGGGTCTAAACAGCTTTCCAGTGAGATTATCCGGCTACATAATGTTGCTATTTCTCCGCGCACGGTTAGAAGACGCCTTTGTGAATTAAATTTAGGTGGATACAAAGCTCGACATAAACCACGGTTGTCTCCGCAACAAAAAAAAAGAGACTGCTGTGGGCTAAAAGTCACCGCGACTGGACCATTGACAATTGGGCCAATGTTATGTGGACGGATGAGTCAAATATTGAGGTAAGTAATACATAATTATTGTATTTGCGGTATTCTGTATTGAATTCCTGGTATCTACTGTGTTTTTATTCTTTTTAATGTGTTCCAAAATGTAACAGTATTCGTGTTTTTGTTGGTAGCTTTGTGGTAAACCTGGGCCTCAATACGTACGACGCAGGCGGACCTTCCATCCAGACTGTATCATCCCGATTGTCAAGTTTGGGGATGGTAGCATAATGGTTTGGGGTTCCATGAGTGCAACAGGCGTCAGAGAACTGTTCGTCTGCGAGGGCCGAATGAACAGTCGGACGTACATCGACATGTTGGAAGAAGTTCTGGAACCGTGTGCGTTAAAATTATTCAATAATGATGAGCCAGAGTATTACTTCCAACAAGATAATGCACCGTGCCGTAAATCTCGCGAAGTAATGCGCTGGTTCGAGAAAAATAACGTGCGGGTCCTGGAATGGCCGGCACAATCCCCGGACTTATCGCCAATTGAGCATTTATGATACATTTTAAAGCGAAATGTAGCTACATACTCATCCACCACAAAGCAATGCTTAAAAACAAAAACATTCGAAGAGTGGAATAAAATCACCCCCGAACAGTGCTACAACTTAGTAGGCAGTATGCCCTGACGAATTCGTGCGGTGATAAAAGCCCAGGGAGGAGCTACCAAATATTAAGTAATATCTGTATATATATGTATACATTCACAATGAAACATTTTCATCGATCAATTTTGTTAGTAGTGGTAAACCGTAAAAACGGACAGTTGAAAATATAGCAGATGTTGACAAACAAATAACTGAATCACCTAAAAAATCTATTCGCAAGCTTTCACAGGAAGCGCAACTTTCATATGGGGCATTCCAGAAAATCCTGAAAAAATATCTACAAACATTTCCATACAAGCTTCATTGCGTGCAGGAGTTTTAACTCATTAATCACGCAACCCGGTTTAATTATTGTCAATGGTTCCTAGATACAATGAATAATGATGATGTTCTTGACAAATACTTCTTCTCAGATGAAGCATGGGTCACGTATCAGGATATATAAATAGATAAACAATGCGCACATGGTCTAGTGAAAATCTATATGAAAATATGGGTTTGGCTTACTACTTCTCGTAGACAGATTACTGGTCCAACAGTCTCTAATGACACCATAAATGCAGAACGATATTGTAAATTATTACAATACAACCATTTTTACGACAAACAGCATGATAATGCAATACCCCATACGACAAGGGAAACAATGGATTTATTGCATGAATTGTTTGATTTGACGATTATAAATTACTTCGTATATTTATACCTAAAAATAGAATATTTACAAATCATCCACATACAACTGACGAACTTACTGAAGCTACCCGAAATGTCTTTGATGAAATTACACCGCATAATTTAAGGAATGCCTTCAACAACATGTAACGAGGAGTATCGTTATGTACAATAAAGGAACTGAACATTTGACGTGGCCATTTCTTATTATTATTAAACTTTTTATTTTTTCAACTGAAACGTTTGTATATAGTTATTTGCCAAATCGTCAAAACCTTATTTCACAACCGCATGTAAATGGTGTAACATAAACTGGACCATCTACATTTCAGCGTTGTAACTAATGCCACCGAATAATTCAATGTACACGTTTTTAAAGATATTTTACCAACTTCAGCTTAAAAAAGGAAAGTCTCATGGCTTTCTAGAGGGTAAATTTAATCGATCGTATTGCATTTATTCTGCCCAACAGATGATTTACATTCATACAAGTAAGGAGAAATTTTTTGTAGTGCGTATAATGAATGCTAATGATTTGAGAGTCGACGGAATAATCTTCCTAATGTATTCATTGAAGATCAGTTTACAACAAAGTATCACTCCTAAATCCTTTATGGTATCAGTAGAACTTAATGGAACATTATTAGTTCGATATTGATGGTTTATTAACGTTGATTTGCGTGAAAACAGAACAATGTTACGCTTCGATGTATTAAAGTTGAAATCATTGCCATTCACCTTTTTTTTGTGAACAAAGTTAACTTGCGCAACTTTCCAAGCATCGGGAAAGATACCCACTAACAAAAATAGATTTAAAAAAATACTCAACGGTTTAGCTAAACCAAAAGAACAATCCTCAATCGTATAAAATCTACTGACGTAATTACTAAACCATTGCAAGATGGATTCCAATATAAGTGCGCATATAAACATACAATTAAAAAAAACAGTATATCAAAAAAGGAAGTGGTAGTAAAGTCAGGTTATAACTTTGACCTAACCGAGGCCTAACCTAATCTACCTACAGCCCTGTCCATTTTATTTTATTGTTTTATTAAGGCACCCTTACAAGTTTCAGCTTCTGTGTGTTTCTAACGCGATAATTTACACATCCAAGTATAAAATTCATGAATAGGGTTTACAATACCTATCTGAATACGTTTCCCAAATATTTTTCTACGAAATTGCGAAGGTGTCACTTGATGATCTTTTGCCTATTATTATCCCCCTCATGAATCATTCTGTACTATATAGATGATGAGTCGAAACAACATTGAAAGGCACAGTAATTCATAGAATATTATTTGTATCGGTCACTATTGTTGAGAAAATATTTATCTGTTTATGTAACAACATTTTTTCCATATTTACGTGTTAGTGTTGCAATTTAAGTTATTGCTTGTATTCGCTTTATATTTTTTTTTGTTATGGCAAAAAAAAGGACATACTAAATGAGAAAAATCTGTGTATTGAGGCACTGTTGGGTAAAGGAGTGTTACGTTCTCCTGGTTTGAAGAACAGCGCCGCTGTAGCCTGCTCGTAAATTGCTGAATTACTGGACCAATACTTACTTGCGGAGTATGTTCGCTTATTTACTAGGTTGAAGGTTGTACAGTGAAAGTCAATGCGCAAGCACAAAACAAATATGTTTAAAAAATAAAATATGTACACGGTTTCCAGTCTAGCCTATGTACAGTTACGATCTACGTAATATATATATATATATATATATATATATATATATATATATTTTCAATAATTGTAATTATTCGAGTTCTCTTATACATGTAATGTACATTAGTATATGTATATGTATGCTTTCCTTTAGTTTTTATTGTATAAGACATCGCCGTAGCGTGTACGTTATCAATGCTAGGATTAAATTCTTATATGCTTCCGCAGAAGCTTTGTTAAAGGCATGTACTAATGCCTGTATATGTACGCATGCTCCACTACCTTTGTATAGGGGAACCAACCCAATTTACTTCTTAATTTTATAAGCGGACGTCGGTGCTGTGCTTATTTATATGTGCCTTTCCGGGAGCCTAATACATTTTCCTAGCTTTAAAATTGCCTAAGGGACTTGGCACTGTATCATTGGCTTGTGTTTGTACTTGAACCAAACACTTTCGTTATTTATACTTTTATAGGGGAGCCTTATTTCTTAGAGCTTAAAGGTCTGGTCGAGGGCGACAGTAGCGAAAATAGCCGATCTCAAAACAAAAGTATGTAATGTGACAGCTAACCAGGCGTTCTCGTTTGAAATAATACGCTACGTGCAATCTAGCTCTTTACTACTGCGCCCCAAAGAAGGGAAAAAGCCAGTAGGCTACAAATGTGCGAAATGCGCGCCGACAAGGAAAACGAAACAATGAAGCCGACATGACATATAGAGAATTAGTCCATGAAACTCGTCCGCTACGACGAACAACTAAGTGAAAAAATGTCTAAGTCGCGTTACGACAGAGAACCGAACAAACGTACAGATGACAACGGGCACTGCGGTCACGACGACCGTCAACAATAAGCGGAGTGATCGTACTTGTAGAAAATGTGTATACATGCGCGCCGACGACCTTACCAAAATGATTTCCGACATAAACGTAACAGAAGACTAAAAATATGTATAGACGACAACGGACACAGTAGCCTCGACGAACGACAATAGCAAACCGAAAAATCGTACTTATTAAAGGAATCTATACATGCGCTCCGACAACCTCACAAAAATTATTCCCGCCAAAACTTATCAGAGAACTAAATAAATGTATAGACGACAACGGACACCGTAGCCTCGACTATTCCCGCCAAAACTTGATACTATTAAAAACTTCCAATATTGATCCGACGACGTTAATGTACACGTTCCGACGATGTACGAGAGGAGACCGAGAATGAACAATCGGTAATACCTCGACCGTCACGCGGGAGATGACTGTCTGTACTTGTATATATATATATTAGTTATCGAGAACTCCCATTATTTTTGTCCGACGGCGTTGCACTTAATGACTCTTAAATAGGCGCTTTTAGCAAGAGTGCGGAATACATACATATACAATGCGTAATGTACATACATATTAAAATAAAATTCAATATATTTTATGAAGAGAAGAAAATAAATAAATGATAGAAAATTGAAAATAAAGTAATATGCTAAATGTAAATAAAATAATAACGCTAACCCATACGGTTGCAAAGAAGATAAAATCATATAAAATACATAAAGTAGTAAAAGAAACACGAATAAAACAAAATACACTTCCTTAGACACTTAAAACTCTTTTACAAAAAAAACCAAGAACATGTGAAGTCCTTAACAAGGAGCGTATTCTCAACGCACAATTGCAAAGAAAGAAGAAGTATCCCGACAAACACTACAGCGAATCGCCGTTTTAATGAAAGAAAAGATACCCACTACAAGTACCGGAAGTGCATTTTGTGGCAGGAAAAAGATTACTACTAATCAATGTATCCCGTAACAAATAACTGAAAACCGAAGTTTATTCAGCAAAGAGATAGGAAATGTAATGCCTCAACAAGGAGTGCAAATATCCACGCGTACAGTACGTAGACGACTGTACGAAGCCGGATTAAAATGGAGACACCTTCTGAGAAGGCCAAGAATAACACCGATGGTGAAGCGAGCATGTTATGAATGGGCAAAACGTCATCAACATTACATAATTGAATATGGGCGAAAGGTAAGACAAAGCAACTGAATATGTAAATCAAGCATTTTGGTTTTGTTTGAACAATGTCTTTTCGTTAAAGATCGTATTCAGCAATTAGTCAAAACCAGAAGCCATGACCGAAGGAGCTCAATTTACTAGACGACGTCCATCTGAACGGTTTGGTTAAACTAGTATACTAAAAACGGTGAAACACCCTCCGTCAGTTAAGGCATGGTTCTGTATATCGGTCGTAGGTCCCGGGCCACATGGCGAAACCAATCCAAAGTTTGCTGGTTTTGTTAACGATTTGTATGCTTCGCTGTTAAAGCGAACGTTAGTTCTGGTTTAAGAAAAGCGTGGCCACTACACATGTCCATTTATGTGAAATATATTTGCTTATATATCGATTCACATGTATATTTTTTATTTCTCAAAGTTTTCTTATTTCTTTAATATACAGCAGTGTGCCTACTATTATTCTTAGTATTACTTAGTTTGTGCTTTGTGGTATTCTTTGTCAAAAAAAAGAGTAATTTGAATTCGTGTAACAAGACGTTAATAGACAGGAGCTCTTGGTCAAATAAATTTTCAACAATGGTTACCACTGGATTCCTATTTTTAAATGGAATTACGTTTTTAGATATTGGGTAATACGCAGCTTACTCGGATACTTTATATTTTCAGAAAACTATTAAAATATAGAACATATTGACAAAGAAGAAGACTTCCCGAAATTCTCGCTCAAAATTACAAATTCTCATCAATGAATACTACTCGATTCACATTTTTAAATGATTGCCTTTCTAAATATTGCGTAATACGGAAATTATCTCAATCGTTTGACAGAAACATAAACTTACCATCATATTTGCGGCCGAACTTCCTACAGAACACAGATTCCAGATATAAATTAATAGCGTCATATCTATTCTTGATAATATAGGCAAAGTTCGCATACAGGAACATAATGCTAAAGTTGTAAGTATCACTTAAATAAGTGATAAGTAATAGCACGCCGTCTAGTATTGAAAAATGCTCCGAAATTCCTATTTTGAAGAAGTAATCCAGGGCATACTCTTCCGCCACTAATGCGACAATTAAAACGACACTACCAAGACTTGCGCGCCAGATTTTCCTGGAAAAACTTCCTCAGAAACAGTCAAAATCTTAAAATAGTAACTTACCAGTGTTGAATATGAACTCCTATGGTTTCCATTTCTCTATCTAGGGCATCAATTAGATTTAAGATCGATACGACTTTCTCTGAGAAGAATACGGTCACGATGATTATTGCTGCGATCAAGACAATCCAAAACTCTACTTGAAAACAGGTATACCACAGCAAGAACTGGTGGTGGAATTTGCACTGTTCATTGAAAGGTTTAGACGTTACAAATGAGCAGATTATAAGAAAGATAAACTGCACGAGATGTCTAAAGGTTGACGAGAACATTACTTTACTTGTGACGATGTTGGGATGTATTTTAACCATTTTGAACGTCCACAGACCAAGCAAGTCTCCAAAATAATAAAAGGGCTTCATAGAGTTGAAAACGTCTTTGGATTTTGGTAAAATTTTATCCATCTTGGCGGACATATGGTTTTGCGCGACACCCACTTAAAGTTGAACGACAGCCTACTCTAAATATGTAGTAAGTGCCCATAAGAAAAGAATATTAAATGTGTCTATTTACGTACTCGATGCATTAAGTAAATTAACAAATAGACAGGCTTTCATTACTTTAATGTTATATTTTTTTAAATGTTATTAAATTGTACCGCATAAAATATCAAAACATTCAATACCACAACCGTTCCATTCATTATCTTGTCGTGGAAAACCAAGTTGCAAGGATTTATTTAGCAGACATTTTGAAATAATTTTGTTACGATTTTTTATGTTAAAATTCTCTACAACTAAAGAACGAGGAAGATAATGGGAAAAGTATCCACATAATTCTAAATCCTATACATTGCATATTAACAAGATCGAAATGTTTACTTTCCACGACGGCGCCTGCACTCCCTTCATAAATGCGTTTAATTCCTATCATTAAAATCTGAAGAGAATACTATTAATTAAATATTTATCTCATATTAACTTTGATTTACTGAAACCGGAGTAATGTTACTTTTCGATATATTAAGATTCAGACAGTTGCAATACACCACAGGTAAAGAAAATCTAACCGGTTCTGTAGATCTTGGCAGTCTGTGGGAGTACTTATATCTGAAAGTAATTCTAAATCGTCGAATAACAATTGGCTACAATTTAATGCTGAAGGAAGATCATTTATAAAAATTAGAAAAAGTAGTGGAGCCAAACTGCTACCTTGCGGTACCCCAAATGCGGGTGATGATTGACGTTATTAGAAAGATTTGAAAAGTGCATGTAATAACAGACAGAATCCAACAGCATCGAGTTTCATTAAAGACCTAACATGATGTAGGCGGTCAAACGCTTTTGAAAAGTCATTGTGTATCCACACAGTCCTTGCAATCGTCATTCGATGAAATGAGCTTCCTTAAAATTGCAGTCTTTATTAATTGTATAGTGAGCAATAGTGCAATGTGACTAGAAATATAGTTGTAAGTTAATGTATTATTCATCTGACTAGATATTAGAAGTGTACAAACTCATTAATAATCGTCGGTTCTCGTTCAAAGAAGACAACTGTACCTTAAGTAACTCCATTTCCTTATCCAACTCGGAAACTATGTTTGAGATCGATGCAATATTCTTTGGCACCATGGTTAAGACAATTATCACTGCGCACATTATGACTCAAAGTGTGGTTGAAAACAAGCACACCAAGAATTGTTGGTGGAATTTGCATTGTTGATCGAAAGATTTAGATGCTCTAAACGTACAGGTTATAAGCGTTGTGTGTATTACCACGCCAGGGAAATAAGAAATAAACTAAAAGAGGTTATTCAAAGAAACTACTTATTATCCCAATCAAAATATATATAATATGTGTATACTTACAAGCTAATATCCATCTCGTACTCGAGATAGATTCTAATCCTTCTGTAATGTTCCATGTGTATGCAATGAGAAGACTGGCATTAAAATAATGAAGATAACACTGGCTGTCATAAGATATGAAAATAGACGACACGGTCATTTTAATGTAATGAAAAAATTATTTTGCATCCAGCTTGAGTATTGCAAGCAGTCAATAATGAAGAGTTTGTGAAAAGTATTTTAAAACAAAGAGTAACGCCAAAATTAGATCGACAAGAAAAGAATTATCTACGAAAACGTGTACTTAAATAGCAGCATATCACATTATTGGTAAAACTAACCGAGAAATTATTAAATTACTGAAATTAAACCGTAGTATAGTATTAAAAAGTATCAAATAAACAGAAACCAGGACGGCCAAACATAACAACACAGCAGAAGATCGTGCAATTGCAATCACGAGCAAACGAAATAGACGAAAGACAGCTCCTGAAATTGCTGCTGAAGTAAATATTTCGCACCCAATACTAGTCAGCGTTACTGCGGTGAAAAGACGTTTGCACCAATCTGGTTGGAAGAATTGCTATGCGGAAACAGTTATTACACAAAGCAAACAGAGTTAAACGATTAGCATGGGCGAAAGAACAGAAAAGCTGGACGTTGGAAGATTGGTAGAAAGTGGACCGACGAATCCAAATATTTCACATTTAGTTCAAGCAGAACATCTGTCTATAGATCGAAAGGGAAACGAGCAATTGAATCCTGTAACAACACCAACATTAAAACATGAAGGAGGGTCAGTCATGATTTGGGCTTGTTTTAGCGGTATCTCTGTCAGCGATTTGATCAAAATAGATGGCAGTCTTAGAAAAGAAGATTATAGAGCGATTCTGAAGAGGATCGCCACCTCAACTGGAAGACGAACAACTTCGTGCTTCAGCACGATAATGATCCAAACACACTGGGGAGATATGACTTGAATATTTGGAATAAGTGGAGCACAGAGATAAAATTGTCGTCATGAAGTCTCAATCCGATCGAGCTTTTGTGGGAAGAACTGGTCCGACAGGTTCGAAAATCTGCACCGAGTTCGATAACAGTACTTTAGCCGCTACTACAGGATGTGTGGAGAAAAATAGAACTGCTAACACTGGGAAGTTACTAGAGAGAATGCCAAAATTATGTACGATAGTAATAAAAGCGATAGGTAGACACATTGACAAATCGCAAATTTAAGTTAATTTATCTTTGTTAGAAAATAAGGACATTGCTTTCATAACTGTTACCGTTCTTTGTATAAGTACAGAATAAATGTTCATTTTATAATTAGTTTCTGACTTGTTTCTGTAACATTAACTAGAACGTTGTTTACCGTTCTGAACGTCCACAGACCAAGGAAGTTTCCAGAATAGTAAAGGGGTTTCATAGAGTTGAAAACCTCTTTAGATTTTGGTAATGTCTTATTTGCAAAAATACGATTTTACATAATACCCACTCAAATGCTGAACCGTAATCTATTCTAAATATCTCACAAATACTCATACCATATTAAATGTGATTGGCTTCCGATCAGATGCGTTAAGTAAATTGGCAGAGAGACACGTTTTCTTTATTTTAATATATTGAAACATGTCCTTCTTTAAATATTAAACTGAGCCGTGTAAAGCACTAAAACAAAATCGAAGCTATAGCTTACCATTGTATTTGCTGCAAAATACAGATTCCAGATATAAATTAATAGCGTTATACCTATTCTTGATAATATACGCAAAATTCGCATAGAGTAATGGTATGGCAAAGTTGAAAGCATCAGTAGGATAACTGAGAAGTAACACTACGCCATCTAGTAACGAAAAGTGTTCTAAGACATCCGTTTGGAAGAAACTATCTGCGATAAATATCACCGTCGTTATTACAACAATCAAAACGACGGTAACGAAGCTTCCACACCAAACTTTCCTGAAAACACTTCCTTAGAAGCAGTCAAAATTCTCTAAAAGAAAGCATACCAATGTTGAATATCTACTCCTATGGTTTCCATTTCCGTATCCAGCGCGTAAATTAGATTTAGGATCGATGCAATTTTCTTTGAGAAGACTAAGTTCATAATAATTATTACTACGCAAACAATGATCCAAAACTGCGTTTGAAAGCAGGTGTACCACAGGAGCAATTGCTTGTGAAATTTACATTCTTGGCTATAAAGTTCAGTCGCTCTAAATGTCACGATTATAAAGAGAATGAACAGCACGATATGTCTGAAGATTGACCAAAATGTTACTTTATTTGTTACAATATGGAAATCTATTTCGACCAATTTGAACGTCCACAGACCTAGGAGGTCTCCAAAGTAATAAAACGGTTTCATCGAGGTGAAAACGTCTTTGCATTTTGGTAATATTTTATCCATCTTTGCGGAGATATGGTTTTGCGCTGTATCTACTTGAAGTTAGAGAATAACCTATTCGATATACACGACACTAGTACACCAATCAATGTTAATAGGAACTCGCTACCTGTTAGATGCATTAGATAAATTGATATGTCTCATTAGTTTAATGCGTCGGAGTTTTTCTTCTTTAATCAGGCGAAAATATTCAATACTTTATATCTGCTATGGTTTTAAAATATTATATGTAAATTATAAAAACCATTTTCGAAAGCGTTTATATTGTTATGGCAATGACTGGTAAACTCAGTAAAAGTGCATAATCATTCCGATACTCTCATCAGCTAAGTGCAACCATCAATCAAAATGCCCACTATCTAATCTTCAAAGCATATAAATATATATATACATGATCTCGTTATTAGTTGCAATTCGATACATAATCTATCGAACCATA
The DNA here is from genome assembly GCA_023509865.1 of Trypoxylus dichotomus. Lineage (NCBI taxonomy): Eukaryota > Metazoa > Arthropoda > Insecta > Coleoptera > Scarabaeidae > Trypoxylus > Trypoxylus dichotomus. The sequence continues at coordinate 32,075,589 of CM042081.1, forward strand.
TGGTGTAATTAAGTGTTTAATTTTTTCCTTGAATGGATAATCATGTTAAAGATACGTGTTTACATCCAGATTGTCTAGAACATAACTTTCTTAATTTGTCCCGTGCTCTTGATGCAATGAAAAAGCTTTTCTAACTTTCAGATTAGGTTTTAAAGAAGCACCCGAAACCATTTCCATAATTCCCCAACATTACAATGCGCTAGTTAATGTAATTGATGATTCCACCTGCTACTACCTGTTACTATATGTTTGGTTCATTATTTTCAGGACAACGCGAAACGTAATAAGAAATCGGATTTATAAGAATTCCGGATATAATCAACTGAAAAATTCTTAAAACCTTGAATATCATGGAGTATTCAGAAGAAGCTGCAGCCTTTCATTCATTATATTTGCTTAATCGTAAGCAAAAAAAGGGAGAAACGTTCTAGAAATTGCATCTTGTTTTACATACTGCTAGCGGTAAAATTATGGAAAAGTTCATTAAATTTGAAGTAATTTGTTTTTGAAAGACACACTCGGATCTATCATTCAAAAATATATATATTTCTGAATTAATTTTCAGTTTCCTCCATTTTCTGTTCTCAAGTAGTAATGCCACTTTTTAAAATAATTTCCGATTTTTCTTTTTTATTGGATAGATCACTTAGTTGACCAAATCGTATCATCAAAATTTCAATACCTCACATGACACAATTCTCGAACAAAGGTCATTTAAAGAACAGAAAACATAAATTATATTAATATCAAGAAACAAAGATAATTGCTATTAGTCAAGAAATCAAATAGATGTACATATTGTAGTGATATGTATTATTATGATTTAAAATGGCAATGACTTTTTCTAACTTTTCAAATTTATCTATGTATTTGATTTTTCTCGATAGTGTTTGGTTCACGCCTATTTTGTTTTGTTTTGTTGTTGAAGGAAAAGCACCTTTACGACTATATTTATTCCGTACAGTTTTCGCTCTGTGTATTAGATATTATAGATATCTACTTCAATTGTTCAAAATTGACGTAGTTCACAAATGTCTTAAAAAAAATCTCTTAAACAACATGTCCAGTGTAGTATCGTAAGTATCGTCTCGGAATAAAACACACACTAGGCCATAATTCTCGTACATCGAATGGATGGTACGCCTGGCAGCCTCTATTTGTAAATAATTTCATTCCATCAAGAATGTGTTTACTGTGTGACCCATCATTTAGGTAAACAAGCTGAGTATAGTGAGAGTATCCGCGGAAACGACCTATTATCAAATAACAACAGGAAATCTGAAATACGATGCAGTACGAATGAGTGTGAGAGTGCTGTTTCGACAAAAAATTAAACTTGAAATTATAATAAATTATCAAAATTCACTGTTCTTTTGCTCTGATCTTATATTTCGTTTATATATTTTAAAAATTTAGCTAGAGAGGGATTGTTTTAGGTAAATGTTTAAAGAATTGTGTTAATAAGCGATATATATACATTTTGCTTGTCAGTATATTTACAGAATCCTACATTTGGCTATTTCAATTATTTAATATTATATATATTTGAATTTAAAACAAACAAAAATTTAAATAAAAGAACCCACTTGGCATGAAAATAGCTTGAAATTTTCCAGCACAATATGTATATGTTTATTTAAAAACTTCTCAACCAAAATTTCTGGAAATCTGGAAATTTATGGAAAATTTTCTGATATACGTAAGAAGTGTTACCGGAGTAAAAGCTGACTCACCCACACACAAGGAGCAAGTTTCATGAAAATATTAAATGGAAAGGGGTATTGAGTTGTGCCTCTTTTTAACGGTCTCTTGAAACAGTATAATTTGGAGTTTAGTTTTTTGAAATTAATCGATCCATTTTAGAGGTTTTTAAGAAAATCCTCTGGTTTGGCTTGTTTCGTATATCTAGCTAGTCAATTTACTTTAGGAGGATCAGAACAAAAACTATTATCAAAGTCATTATAAATTTCTCAAAAACATAAAATAAATAACCTTATAGTTTAATGCAGAATATTTGTCGTCTTGTTTGTAAGTTATTTAGTGAATAAGAATGTATGTTCTAGATACAGTCCTATACCGATTTTGGGTTCGTTGGATTATGGCAGAGAATTACTGCAACCTGTTATGGAATTCAAACAAATGTTTTTGAAAATGTACCCAGTTTTGAGCAACGAGTATACAATTATTTAACGAAAAATTTATAACATTTTGAGCAACGGCTGAATTGATTTTTCCTGCAAAAAAATATTAGAATTCTTAAATAACTCTGAAAATAAAAATAAAACGTTTTAAGTAATTCAAGTATGTTTGGATAATAAATCTTTAAGCCAAAAACTAAACGCCAAAGTGTACTGTTTCAAAAGGCCATTAAAATAAGATATTATTCGATACCCCTTTCCATTTAAGATTTTCAAGGGAGTAACAACCCTGCCGATCGGTTGTTTCGTCAACATATAACCACAATTTTTTATTGAAAACATTTTTATGGAAAAACACTCTGTGGTGAATGTGATGTTATGTACAATGGAAGGGTTTGATCCGTGATCCAAAAAAGTTGCAAAATGTACTAGTCATGAAATAATAAAAGTGATGTTGAAGCCATTGAACTAATTTCAAGTTACAACAACCCAACTTTTGTGAGTAACTGTGGCGCTAACATGCTTTCCTTAGGCCGATCTCTTAATAAAGAGTGTGGGCGAGAGAGTGTAAAATCAATGCTTTAAACCTTGTGGCGCAATATATCTCTAAATGTTATCCACGAGTAAACGGTATAATAGCTCATATGAACACACTCCCCAAAGTCCCCAAAACCTACAAAAAGTGACGATTGCAAGGACTGTGTGGATGTACAATTCACAGGTATAGCAGTAAACTCCATTCACACAAATTAATTAATTATGCGGAACGCAGCGTTTCGAGAGCACGTGGGCTCCCATTGTCAACCGTGTTACCGACTGAAAGTAAAAACTGTATCACACATGCAAATTATTTTCTACGCAGGCTCTAAAATTTCTAACCATATGACTATTTACAATCTACTAGGTGGCCTCATGCCTTTTACGGGGAAGGATGGACCGAAAGCGAACCGTATCATTTAACAGGGTCTATGGTAATAAATCCATCAAACTCGAGTGTGCAATTGGGGGTGGTTCTCTGTTCAATAAGTTTCCGTTCTTTTCATATATACCGTTTCGTACGCGTCTAATTCTCTATACGAGTTCACGTTTTTAAGTAGTGTCAGATTTTAAATCAATCTTATGTCCGGATTTTACCATATGCTCTGCTACACTTGATAGTTCAGGTTTGTCGAAACGATAATGTCTAATATGTTCTTTGAACCTCGTTTCGATACTCCCTTTTGTTTGTCCAAAATAAACTTTCTCACAATCATTGCATGCGATTTGGTATATTCCAGACTTTTTATCATCTCCGGTTTATCTTTGGGATTCCTAAGAGATTCTTTAAGTAGTTTTTGACACAAAGACACGTTCATGTTTAGTTGTCGGAAAATTTTACTTAACCCTTTTACTGTTGGGTGAAAAGGAAGAGTTATAAATTTGTTGTTACCGGTGTTTGTTGATGTCAAAGTCGTGGAATTTCTGATGTGTTATTTGTATTGGACCTTCCTTAAAATACGGTCGACATCCATAGAAGAGAAACCATTGTACCTCGCTACATCTTTGATATACTTTAATTCTTTGTCATACCTGCTCTTGTTTAGCAATGGTGCGAACAACAAAAAATGTCCGCGATTTGTTTTCTGGTCAATAGACTCGTCAGATTTCCGCTAAACAAGAGCAGGTATGACAAAGAATTAAAGTATATCAAAGATGTAGCGAGGTACAATGGTTTCTCTTCTATGGATGTCGACCGTATTTTAAGGAAGGTCCAATACAAATAACACATCAGAAATTCCACGACTTTGACATCAACAAACACCGGTAACAAATAAATTTATAACTCTTCCTTTTCACCCAACAGTAAAAGGGTTAAGTAAAATTTTCCGACAACTAAACATGAACGTGTCTTTTGTGTCAAAAACAACTTAAAGAATCTCTTAGGGAATCCTGAAGATAAACCGGAGATGATAAAAAGTCTGGAATATACCAAATCGCATGCAATGATTGTGAGAAAGTTTATATTGGACAAACAAAAAGGAGTATCGAAACGAGGTTCAAAGAACATATTAGACCTTATCGTTTCGACAAACCTGAACTATCAAGCGTAGCAGAGCATATGGTAAAATCCGGACATAAGATTGATTTAAAAATCTGACACTACTTAAAAACGTGAACTCGTATAGAGAATTAGACGCGTACGAAACGGTATATATGAAAAGAACGGAAACTTATTGAACAGAGAACCACCCCAATTGCACACTCGAGTTTGATGGATTTATTGCCATAGACCCTGTTAAATGATACGGTTCGCTTTCGGTCCATCCTTCCCCGTAAAAGGCATGAGGCCACCTAGTAGATTGTAAATAGTCATATGGTTAGAAATTTTAGAGCCTGCGTAGAAAATAATTTGCATGTCTGATACAGTTTTTACTTTCAGTCGGTAACACGGTTGACAATGGGAGCCCACGTGCTCTCGAAACGCTGCGTTCCGCATAATTAATTAATTTGTGTGAGTGGAGTTTACTGCTATACCTGTGAACCTACAAAAAGATTGCACGAACTGTATTCCAAAGTGCTTCAACTACCACAGCCGATTACTACGCGTTAGAGAACATTGTTAAAGGGTGCGTTTTACTACTGTGAACATTTTGATGATGTAAAGAAGATAGCTTCATAATTCGATTCGAGACAAGCCAAAGCGATGAAGAAAAGCCAGAAAATGTTTCAAGATAGTCAGGTTAAATGTCGTTTAGAAAGTATTCGTATGAACTACCATGGATTAGCGGAAGGAATTGAAAATTACAAAATGAATCGTTGTCGTTTGTGGATTATGTTCAAATTGTGGATGATGTCCACTTACACCTATGTACGGTGGAAGGCGAAAAAATGTAAGTGTGATTGAAATTTTGACGAAAATTTGGAAACCAAGAATTCAGATTTTCTCATGCTAAGACAAATTTCTGAAGGTGCGTCGAAGGATCCATTAATTTGTCACAAGGATTACCTTCAATTTGCAAATATAACATCACTCGATGTGTAACGGTCGGTATACTCGCTGATAAAGGTCACGATCACAAATGATGTCGAGTACGTAAACGTTACTGAAGACTCGCTTTGATACGGTCGCTCGGCTCCTCCACGTTGTTCTCCGCACTACACTGGCAAGTATCGCTTTCTACGTTTCAACGAGATAGTACTTGTCATCTTCTGGAACTGGTTTATCGCTGATTAGTCGATCTTCAGCTTTAACCTGCGATAGACCAGGTCCTGAAGATGACGAGTGCGATCTCGTTAATGTTTTCGCTGGTACAGAATGTTCTGTTTTCTCTCAGATTTCATTCCGCCTTCGGCGTTGGTTCTCAAAAGAACCGGATACGTCCTGAAGTTTCGATGTAATCGCATACATCATCTTGGTAGTCTTCTTAAGATAGTCATGATTTGAATTCAAACCATGACGACTTCAGGAAGAAAATGTATGCGATTACACCGAAACGTCAGAACATATCCGCAAATTAATGACAAAGCAGAATGCAAACAAATACATCGTTGAAGAGGACAATAACTGGCCCAAAGTTTACCTACCATTGGTGAAAGAAACTTCAAATGCAATAGCGAGAACCTCACACAGTCACAAATTAAAAACAATATTCAGCACGGATCTAAAAATCGCTAATATGCTGCAAAGACAAAATAAAGTTAGAAGATCAAGAAATTTCCTGTAAAACATGTCCAGCTTCGCACATAAGCTAAAGCCATCGACGAAGTGTACGACGAATCGTAACGCTGCTGTTAACACACAGCAGCGTTTCACCATGCAGCAGTCCAGAAGAAGGTCCTTACAATTAACAATGAAACGTCGACAAATTCATGCAACTACGACGCGGTTTCAAGCAGGAAACCTAAATTTTAATAGCTTATAACTTAGAAAAATGTAACGACTAAAATCACATCACCACCACGACTTCTTCCAATTAACTCAAACGTACGGTAATCTCGAAAAATCTAATATATAGTAGGAGAAAACGCATATTAAATACACCCGACAATAGTCATCTTTCAGAAGCACAAACCATATTGAAGTCCAAATTCCATACATTGCAAAAAAACATATCAGTCCTAATTCGTAACAAGACAAAGACACGTTTCCATTACTTTAAGGCACTGTAATATGGTATCTGTTAACGAAGCGCTAATTAAATTGAAATATTATTGAAGTGAGGCATATAAAGCATTAAATAGATATTGTAGCCATAGCTTACCATTATATTTGCTGCAGAATGCGGATTCCAGATATAAATTAATAGCATCATACCTATTCTTGGTAATACACGCAAAATTCGCATACAGTAACTGTGTGGTTAAAGTAACAGTATCAGCTAGATAACTGACAAATAATATTATGCCATCTAATAGCGAAAAATGTTCTGAGATTTTCATTTGAAAGGAGCTATCTGTGGCAAACATTGCCGCAATCATTACAACAATCAAAACGACGGTAACGAAGCTTCCACGCCAGATTTTCCTGGAACAATTCCCTTAGAAGTGTTCAAAATTATCTAAGAAAGAACATACCAATGCTGAATATGAACTCCAAATGCCTCCATTTCCGTATCCAGTGCATAAATTAGATTTAAGATCGATACAATTTTCTTTGAGAATACCAAGTTCATGATAATTATTACTACGAAAAAGATGATCCATAACTGGGTTTGAAAACAGGTGTACCACAACAACAATTTCTGCTGAAATTTGCATTGTTGGTCGTAAGGTTCAGTCTCTCTATATGTCAAGATTATAAGAAAGATGAACTGTACGATATGTCTTAGGATTGACCAAAATGTTACTATACATGTTACAATGTTGAGATCTATTTCGACTAGTTTGAACGTCCACAGACCTAGGAGGTGTCCGAAGTTGTAAAACGGTTTTATCGAGTCGAAAACATCTTTGCATTTTGGTAATATTTTATCCATCTTTGCGGGGATATAGTTTTGAGCGGCACCTACCTGAAGTTGAAGCACAACCTATTCCATATACACGATACTAATACGCCAACCAATGTTAATCGTAATTCGCTGCCTATTACACGCATTAAATAAATTAACAGTTTTCATTAGATTAATGCGTCGGAATTTTTTCTTCTTTAATTAGGCGCAAGTTAGGTAAAATGACGCTAAAGTGTACCACATAAAAATATTCAATATTTTGTATTTATTATGGTTTTAAAATATCATGTAGCCTGATTGTAAAAGCCATCTACGAAAGCGATTATATTGTTATTAGTAACTACTAATAAAAGTTATTAAAAATACATAATTATTCCGGTAAACTCATTCAGCTAACAATAAGTACAGTCATCAATCAAAATGATCACTGTCTAGTCTTCGAAGAAAATAAATATAAATATATGGCCACGTTATTAGTTGCAATTTGATACATAATCTATCTAACCACATGATGTAAATAAGTGCTTATTTTTTTTCCTTCAATGGCTAATCGCGTTAAAAATGTGTACCAAGTTGTGTATAACATATAGTTTTCTTAGTTTTTGACGTCCTCCTGATAATACAATAAATAAGTAAAATCACAATGAAGAAGGTTTTCCAACTTTAAGATTAAGTTTTAAAAGAAGCATCCGACACTATTTCCATAATTCCCGTACGTTGCATTGCACTAGCTAATATAATTGATGATTCAAACTTCTACTGTCTTTTGCTAAATGTTTGGTTCATTATTTTCAGGACAATGCGAAACCTAATATGAACTCAGATTTATTAGAAATTTGAACTTAATCAACTGAAAAATTCTTGAAACTTTGAATATCGCGGAGTATTCAGATGAAGCTATAACCTTTCATTAAATATATTTTCTTAATCCCGAGAGAAAAGAGGGAAAACCGTTTTAGAAATTGGGTCTGCTTACATACTGTTACAGGTAAAACTATCGAAGAAATTCATTAAATTTGAAGCAATTTTTGGAAAATATGCTCGTACATGTACATTCTATTATTTAAATTATATATACAATTCTGAATAAATTTTCAGTTTCCCTCACTTCTAGTTTTCAAGTAATGACACAACATTTTAGTACCTCCGATCACGCAATTTTCGAATGAAAGTCATTTAAAAAGTGCAAAACAAAAATTTTATTGTATTAATAACAAAAGACAAAGAATGATTTGATGCAAGAAATTGGTATGTATATAACTAGTCTCGGTAAAGAGGGGTAAGTTTCAGTGCGGTGCCGAGAACACAGTGGAGGGGTAAAGCGCGTGGCACGGAGAATCGAGTACCCGTATCAAAGCACGCTTGCTCAGTATTATTCGACTGGTCGTTGTGAGTGCTTGTCTGTGCACAACAAAGTTAAAAGATGAGCTGTATAAAGTCATAGACTGTAATCTTGATAGAAAGCAATATATCTTTAAACACGTACATCAGTCGTACTACGAGGGTATGAAACAATCGTTTCTTTTAAATGAACGGTTCAGCAAAAACTGTAACCCATTTATGTAGGTATACAAATTCGCTATTATACCAATATACATTCGGTTAGTCTGATGACAAAAAAAGGTTTCAATTCATTTTTATTTTAACGAACACTTATATAAATGAATGATCATTCGGTAAAACAATCCAGTTTCGAAAAGGACTTTTGCATTCAACACCACCTGCAAAACTATCTCCTGAAGGCCATCAAAACCTGTATAAATTTACAGGTTGTGATGTTGTGTGCAGTGGGAGTACTAATATTTAGGAGAAATCTGTAGTCTGCCCCATCTTTCCGACTGGCGGGGCCTGGCAACCCTAGCCCTCCGACAGCAACCAAGTTGATGATTAATTCCTCAATCAGTACAACATCAACTAGATAGGTAGTTTTTCTATAGATTTAGCTAACAAGCTATAGAATAAGAGAGGGCAAAGGAATTTAGTGCTCTATAGTATGCATGTACTAAATACATTTTAAGAGTACTAATATTATTAGTTTTAATTTTATATGGTAAACCATTATATATAAGACCACTTACAAATATGTTTTTGGAAGTCTGGGTTCTATGAAAGGGAGTAATGTAAAAATCGTTATAGTTTCTGGTGTTATAAGAGAATATTATGAGCACCATAAACCGTTTTCAATCTTTCACCAAGGTAACTTGGAAGTAAATTATTTTTCATTTCATGAATAAGTGGTACAGTCTTAAATAAAATTCTTTGACGGATATTCATTAAATTAAGTGCAATTAACATATCTTTAACTAGGGTATATCTGCTACATTTTAATATTATTCTCATGGATCTATTTTGAATTTTTTGTATTTGCTGAATTTCATTCTTGTTTAGATTAAAAAGTAGTATGGCACAAAATTCTATATGTGGTGCAAGTACAGATTTATAAACAAGCATTTGTATATACAGATATAAATGTTTGCAAGTTCTACTCACAAACCCCACCTTTTTCGACATTTTACTGATAATATTTTTTGCATGTTACTATTACTATTATACGATTTACAGATTAGCTTATTCTTGGCTCATTTGCGACAAAATTTTTTCGTTTACTTTAATTACCAAATAATAGCTAAAAGCTAATGTTAAGAGCATTTTTTGTATTGTATAAAATTATACGAACGCGATACAAGTAAATAGACCCGTAAGATTGGAACTTTCGTTTGCTTTATATTCATTCAGGAATTTTCCTTACGCTTTTCTCTTCGCGAGATTAGAAATGACTCCATTCACAAGTAATTAAGATCCAAAAACCTAAAAGCAAAGGTAGAACTCACCATAATATTTCGTGTAGCCGCCACCATACACACTTCGAAGAAATTTATTCAGTAACTTGAACCTATTCTTCAAAATCATGCAATAGATGATATACTGAAGTTCTGTTCCATGGTTTATAAGTTCCACCATATAGCTGCAAACGAAGGATATCATATTCGAGAACGAAACGTTTCCAAGCATTCGCGCTAGATAAAACAAATCTGTTCCAAACTTGGTCAAAATTAAGGAGCAATAGCAGCTGATGAGTACCACACCTCCCAACCAGATCTTTCTGAAACGGTCCTCGATGATAGCTCAAGAAGACAATAGCAAACAACATTTATAATTCATACCTATGTTCTATCTGAATCCCAAAAACTCGAAGGTTGTTGTCTATTCCGTTGATATTATCCAAAATCGAAGCGGTTTTTCAGGAGAAGATATAGTTAACGAACGTAATTAACATGCTGGTGGAGATCCAATATGTGTACTGAACTACGCGAAACAAGAACGTGGCATTGTTGCAATTCAAACAGTATTTATCGTATATGCTTGAATTGAATATTGTAGCGAAAATGACGAGACAGCACCGAAGAATATATCGCATAGAATCTCCTATCGTAACTCTATATTGCCTCTGGTTATTTTCCAAATATACCATTCTATAGGGCACTAAACTGAGAATACGACATATTTTGTAGAGCGAACTGGCGGAGTCGTATACATCGTTCAGTTTTGGTTGGATTTTTTTAAGGAACCCCTTTAGAAACATTATTTTAGATTTTGTACCCGAAGGAACTATTAGCGTATGCCGCATAAAACAATTTAAATGGATAGGTATTGAGTGCAGCAAGCACTGAAATCCATTTATAGAATTAATGACTTCTACATGAGTAATTATGAGCTAGAAGCTAGAGTAACAGACAAGAAAATTGTATGTGCAGTACACTACTGTCTATATTACTTCGGGCACGCATTTCAACTTAAACTAATTTTTTGCAAAATTTAAAATTTTTATTGCATTTTACATTTTACATTCGGTCCATCAAAGAAATTTCCTTTTGCGCGAAGAACAGCTTTCACAATCGGCGGAATTCACTCCACTAGTTTCTCCAGCTCTCTATTTGGCATATTAGTCTATTCCTCTTGTAAAATATTCCAGAGGTGGCCGACGGAGCTAGGGCATACTTTTCAGACCCTCTTGTCCAATTCATCCCGAACAGTTCTGTGGGATTTAGCTTTGCGGCGGCCATGTCATTATTTGTAAAGTGCCATTATCTTCTTCTTCATTTAAAAAAAAATACATATCACTTCTGAATGTTTGGGACTGTTGTCTTGCATCAATACAATTTTTTTGCCGATTAGACGTTGCCCCGATGGTATTGCATCCTCTTGCAGTATTTCTAAATAATCCCCTTTTCGCAAACTACCTTCGATTCGCTTCGAGTCTCCTGCACCGGCGTAGGAAGAGCAATCCCAAACAAGCACAGCACTTCTTCCATGCTTGACAGTTGGCACTACACAATCCTGCAATATTCTTTGGCCTTTCGCTCTTCTTACAAAAACGCGCCTTGATTGTCCGAATACCTCAAACTTTGACTCGTCAGTCCACAGCATTCTTCTTCAATCATCCACTGTCCAATTTCAATGTGTTTCTGCTCACTGTAGTCATTTTTGTCTGTTTGCCCGTTGGAGTAGTTTTTTTGTTGTAGCTTTTAAGCTTCTTTTCACTGTAGTAACAGAAAATTTGATGAAAAGTAACAGAGGGCTTTTTCTAAACTTGTCGGATTCCGTCTTGGCATTTTAATAACTTTAATCAGGTTCACACAAAAAGACACGTTCTTAACACTAACGCGCGGACAAGCAGACTTATTATTGAACCAAAGCATTTATGAATACAAAATACACTTTGGAGTGGCCCCAAAAAATATTGTGTAGTATTACTTCGAATATTGTTCCAAAAGGAATCCTATTTGTGGCGATCAGAATTATTCTGATAATTACTATGTTGTGTCATAAAATATAATAGGTTTCTAATCATTCCCTAATCGATATTTTTGGGAGTTTGCCTGTACAATTAATCAACAATAAACTTCGTAAAGGACCTAATATAAATGTTATTTATATATAAAAGCAATTATATTATCTTTTAGTAGAGGTTATAGTATTTTGCTGTGTGTCCGAATTAATATGGACGGTAGTGTACACACAAGGGATAAAAGTATTGCTATTTCAACATTAATCACCGCAATATAAAGTATGCATGGTACAATCAACTAAACAAGCTTATTCCGACAGTGAACGTGTTCAGAGGACAATTGAGGATGATCTAAGCGTCTCCAAAGCGATGACAAGGCCAGGTTCATCAATAATATATGCAATTAGGTGCATATTTATCTAATTATGTGCTGCAACTAAGTGCATTATCTTTTCCTTCAATAGATATTCGTGTTGACATGATCTTCATACTGCTACAAGTAAGTAAAATAGCAATGGAAAAGCTTCTCTAGCTTTGGGATTAGATTCTAAAAGAAGCATCCAAACTATTGCGAATGCTAACATTTAAAAATAGATGAACTAGTACATCACCGATCGCGAGCCAAACGAGAGCGTCCAGAAGAAGATGAGTGAGATCTCGTCGAAATGGTCCATTTCGGGACCAATAGCATACGCCGCCAGAAACCTGGAAAAAATATTTCACATACGGTGACCGCGAAAAGATTCGTAACAACATGCATATATGTATAACATATAATTGGGTATACAAATGTGGTAGTAGATGAAGAAGTAATTTTTATTGCAAATGTAATGTTCTGTTATTAGGTGTTTCTTGTAAGGCTCCATATAAGAGAAGTTAGAGGATTGTGTATATACTTTCCAAGATAATAAATTTCTTATAATTCAATAATGTGCATGTGAGTACAGCATGCTTCTCATCTTTAAAGATAATTTTCAAGAAATTAATATAAATGAATACATTTTGAATGTGTGACTTTCAAGGGAAATTAATTTCTTTTTTATTTAAAATATTGGCCATCCGCTTCAACACATTTCCTCCATCTTGCAGGAAATTTGTGGATACCATGCCAGAAAAACTTGTTGCCCTCTGCGAAAAACCATTCGTTGAGTCATTTTCCAACATTCTCGAATTACGGAAGTGCTGCTCTACGAGCGCGTACCCCATTGATGCGAAGAGGTGATAGTCAGATGGCGCCACATCTGGGGAGTACGGCGGATGCGGAAGGACGTCGCATCCAAGCGGTTTCAAGGTGTCTTTCATTGGTTTTACTGTTTGAGACGGCGCATTGTCATGTAACAAAATCACTTTTCCATGTCTTCTAGCCCATTCCGTTCATCTATGGATTAATGTGTGGTTTAAATTAGTGGTTTGTTGGCGATAGCGTTATGTATTAACGGTTTCGTCAGGCTTATAGAGCTCATAATACACAATACCGTTCTGGTCTCACGAGACACAGAGCAGAAGCAATTTTTTCCGCTTCGGGTCTTCAAAATAAATCCATTTTTCCTCACCCGTCACAATTCGATACAAAAATGATTTCCCTTCGTGGAGTTGAAGCAGCATTTTACAGGTGACTTTGAGATTTTCTATTTGACGTTCATTCAATCCATCATCCATTTACCGAATTTATTGATCTTCCCACTGCTCGCAAACGTCTACTGATTGTTTGTTGTAATACATGTAATGCTTTTGCTAAGTGTCGTAGAGTTTCAGTTTGGGTGATCACCCAATAACTCGTGCAATTGCTTGTCTTCGCTTTTTTGTGGTCTACTGTCTTTCACATTGAAATCACCATTTTTAAATTGTCGAAACCATGCCTCATATGTTCTAATCGATCAAGCTTGTTCACCATGTATTTCTACCAGCAAACGATGACTTCACAGACTTTTTCTTTTGGTTTTGATAAGAAAAGTAATGCGTGCCGCAAATGTTCTTTTTCAGGCACAAAACTCGGCATGATCACTGAACGATAAATCAAAGAAGCCATTGGCTGACTCAACTTGTCTCAGTTTGTTGATTAAATGACGTGTGTGTCAAATACGCTGCGTACTTTTCGCTGGCAACATTTTTTAGTTAAACTGGAGAAAACCTATGCATACATCTAGCATATGAAATAATATTCTGGCCGTGTGTGCTGTTTCGCCGAGATTTCGCTCATCTTCCTCTGGACGCTGTCGTTGGGCTACCGATCAGAGATGAACTAACGCTGCCCACTTCGTCGTGCCCTTTATATAACCCCGCAGCAGCCGTGCGCAAACAGTTGGGCATTACTGTCAGTGTTCTGCCGGTACTGTGTTGCTTCTTGAAGCCTATCTGTTGGGATATACTTTAAAAAGGTTCTCCAAGCCAGTGGTAGGCGTTGTGCGTCGCCCCGCTTGTTAAGGTTATTCGGGTATATCTCTATATCCATGTCTTTTTGTCGTGCTTATCGTTTATTGTTTTTACGAAGTCGATTTTATGTCCAGTCATCAGTACGTGTTGCGCTAAAGTTGAGGTCTGTTTGGCTCGTACTGCTAATTTGTGTTCTTCTCTTCCGACACTTATTTTCCTGTTTCTTTGGCCTATATAAGAAAAGTTGCAGTTTCTGCAGGGCATCTCGTATAACCCTTGAGCTACCAGTGATGTCTTATTCTTCGGATTTTTCAGATTTTGTCCAAATTTTCTATCGGTTCGTAGTATATGTTTAACCTCACTGTTCTCGGCTCGAATGTGATTGGCGTCCGCTAACCGTCAAGATCTTAACACTAGGATTTTCGCCACTTCTTGTAACTGTGCGGGATGGTGGTGTGATTGCGCATTGAGGTAGCGGTTGGTATGAGTTGTCTTTCCCTAAGGTGCCATCCTGTTTCTTGATTACTAGAACGTCTAGAAATAGTAATTGGTTTCGGTTTTCAATGTTCATGGTGTACTTGATCCTTGGATGGATATTATTAGAGGAAATCTTGTAGCTTATCTTCGCCGTGTGTTCATATGATGAAGGTATCATCCACATATCTAAGCCATAGCTTATGTTTGTACCTGGCGATGTGCAGGGCCTTGACCCCAAAATCTTCCATGAAGATGTTAGCTATATTGGGTGATAGCGGTGTTCCCATTAGTGCTCCTTCTCTTTGTCTATATCTATGACAGTTGAATGTGAAATAGGTGTTTTTCAAACCATGCTCTATTAGGTTTATCAGATGGTCTTATACTTGGTGCTTGTTTCTGATGGTGTCGACTGTTTCATTGGTCGGTACTTATTGAAGTTACATCAAAGCTGACAAACATGTCGATGCTTTCCACCTGTTGTTGACGTAGGATGTCAATGAAGTGAAAGTGATCCTCATTCCTGACGTAGGTCATATGTTCACCGTATGCCTTTAGTTGGTTTGCCAGGTACGCTACTCGCTATGGGTCTTAGAGGTACATGCTGTTTATTTATGTATCTTCGGCAACCCGTACATTTTTGGACACTGAGGATTTTTCCCTGGGTATGATGGATTTCTTTCTTTCATCACTCAGCGGTGTGTCGTTGATTTTAGTTTTAGTTGTCTTCTCCAGGTATGTTGTTAAATCTGGTATGATGGGCTTGTACATAGGATCGTCAAGAAGTTTCTGCATCTTGTCTTTGAAGTCCCTTGTACTGAGGACCACTGTTGCGTTGCCTTTATCTGCTGGAAGAATAATGGTGTTCTCGCCCCGTTTGAACTCGATTAGGGCCTTCAACTCCTCTATATTGAGATTCTTCTTTGGTGGGCGTGTTTTCCTTAGTATCTTGTCGTAAAGTACATATGTATGAATATATATAGAGAAGGAAATAAACACTGCTGACTATCATATAACCATCTATTATTAAACACTTCTCAAATAAGGTGAAAACTAAGAAGCATTTTTCAATCCAAAAATATCAAATATGAAAGAAAAGATGAAAATTAAACTTACCATTATATTTTGTATAGTCTCCGACGCACATAGCTTGAAGGAATTTATTCAATAATTGGTACCTATGGTTTAAAATTATGCAATAACAACTATACTGGAACTCTACTGCGTAATTTGTAGCCTCTACCACGTAACCACAAAGGATTTGCACCCAATCCCAAAACGGAATATTTCCAACTATCCGTATTTGATAATACATATCAGTCGCAAGCATGCCCAAAAGTAACGAACAACAGCAGCTAACCAATACGAGATTAAGAAACCAGATTTTCCTGAAATTATTTCGAATTATTCTAGCTTGAAAATCGAATAGCAAAAATTTCGAATCTATACCCATGCTCAGTTCGAATTCCCAAAGTTCGTAGACTGTAATCTACTTCGTTGATTTTCTTTAAAATTAAAGCAACTTTCGCGGAAAGGATATAGTTAAAGAACATGATTAAGACACTAACGAATATCCAACATCTATTTTCGATAATACGAAACCATGACGCAGCTTGAGCACAGTTTGTGCAGATTTCATCATAGCTGCTTTGTTTAAGTGTTGACGCGCAAATAATGATACAGCACTGAAGAATATATCGTATGGAATTTCCAATTGTAACTTTACATAGTTTTTGATTATTTTGTAAGTGTATCATTTTAAAAGGTACTAAACCGAGAACGTGGCATATTTTGTAAAATAAACTAGTCGAGTCATATACGTCGTTTAACTTTGGTGAAATTCTTTCGACAAACCCGCTTAAAAACGCCATATCTGAACAAATTGTCGGTGTATCGGGTAAAGTACGATTTAGATAGATAGATCAGGTGTAAAAAGCAAGAAAACCCATTTGTGAAATTGAGGAACATCCCTTAATATATATACGCAAGTTATATTAAGTAATTACATACTTAATATTACTTAGCAATCCCTTGAGTATGACTTTAATCCAGCAAATTGATGTGTGCACTATCATTTGGAAAATAAACAAAAATATATGACGTTAATTCGGAATATGAACCTTCTAAAGTTATTTATATAACACGTGTACTAAGTTTAAACATGAGATCCTAATCAAAGACAGAAATTCGTTTGTTAAATCAAATTCCGACAAGCAAACGCTTTCATTGAGGTTTTTGACAATCTCACGTTTACAAAAAAAAATGTTTATACCAGCTGGCTATATGATTACAGCTTTTTATAATCTCTGGAACATTATTACACTGTTGGAAATCCATATTGAACAATGGTCGAAGAAGTAAAACTCAAATAGTTTACAAAAATTTCCAATAACAAAAGAGAACAATAGTCATATGTTCTCAATTTATCATAAACCATCACACACTGATGTAATTATCCACAACAGTTCGAATTACCCATTTGAGCAAAAATTGTCGTCACTTCATTGTATAATCCACATACTAATTTCGTTGCCATTAAATAAAGGAAACTTCCTTAAAGAATTAAACATCATCAAACAAATAGCAGTAAATAATGGATACAACCCCAAATTAGTAGATCGAATATTAAAGAAAAAGAACTATAAAAAAGTAATTGGAAAAGTGCATCCAAATATAAAAGAAAAAGAATCAGTTACAAAGTACTAAGGTATAACGGACCAATTACTGAGAAAATAGGCAAAATATTAATCATATCTAATTTAGCGATAACCTAAAAAACTAATAACTCATTAGGAAAATTCATAAAAAATAATAAATCAAAATTAAACAAAGGAAAGAAATCGGGAATTTATAAACTAACTTGTGATTGCCCAAAAACGTATATCGGTCAAACAGGTAGGTGTTTTGAAAAAAGAATACATGAGCAATTCATGAGCTATATACAGTAAAATAAAGATGCCAATTACGCTCGCCATTTATTGGAAAACAACTACAATTTCAATAGAAATTTCGAAATTTTACATTCCGAAAGTAAAGGTCTGAAATTAAACTTACTTGAATCCTTAGAGATAAATAAACTTAAATATTCAAATGTATTAGTTAATAAACAAATATAAATAAATAATTCACCGTTGTTAAACTTGTTTCCGAAATCTAGCACAAACAATTAAGAGATATAATTAGCACACTATGAAAACTAATTAGGTAAACACATTGTACACATTATCCTTAATTAGCATAAGATAAGTTTACCTTAAGTTTGAGTATAAATAAGTTTCGTTGTTCTGTAGGAGTGGAATATCTGATGAAGGTACAGTGATAGCGAAACATGTTATAATAACATTGTGATAAATATATTGGCAATAAAATATTTGAGTTTTACTTCTTCGACTATTGTTTTTAATTATATAGGTATAATATCGATTTGTTAACAATTTTGACAGCATGTGAATGGCCTAGAAACTGGACTCTACACCTTTATTACAATAAAGGGGATACTCCTTTAAACGGTATTTTAATAATAAATTGTGACTGTCCCACGTTTTACTTTAGCCATACTGTTGCCTTTCGTCGAATGTACCAGTCAACACACTTTTTGACAAGTTTGGGTCTTCCTTGACTTTTCCAGCATATAATTGGTGAATTAAAAATACCACGACTGCGTTAGGACTTGAACCTACGACTCTTCCTTGCGGTGGTGTAGTTGGTTAGCACAACTACACCACGGAGTCCAATTTTATAACAGCAATGCTTATACATCTTCATATAACAACGCATTATCCGATTTAAGCAATAGGTTTTGGAAGACTAAATATTCCAGTGCTTTAGTTTCCGCGTTTAGAAGAGTTAGTTATTTTGAATATTTAAGTCAAATCAATCTTCTAACTTGTATTGGTACCCCAGATTTCCCTAGTACTCCCATAAATCCGTTACTTTATTTATTTTAGTTTAGTTGCTTTTGCACCTAACTATTACAAAATCTAGAGGTTATAAACTAAAAGAAAACATTATAATTACAGAGAAAATCAAAAAGGTGGATTCAAAATACTCCAAAGCTGTTTTTGGTCTTTTATTCAACCCTATGATACAGCGAAAATAAAATTAAAAGGGAGAACATGCCTAATTCTAGCTTAAACATAAATTCTGTCACTTATGGGTTAAGCACAAAAATGTAGTTCTTACAATAAAGCAACTGAACAACACTCTCACTATCACACTTCATGACACATCACAGATACAGTCGGGACAATGCTCACCGCTGACTAATAAGCAAGGACGCCCGCAATCATGGTTTCAATATATAATAATAACACTTAAATTCCGCAGTTAAGTTATTGTAAAATGTGGAAATATTGTAAGAAAACCGTTTGAACACCGAGCTGCTATGAATAGCTGTAGTGATAAAATTCGTATGTCGCAGACCCACCTGACGGACGTCAGTACGAAGCTTGGTTTGTTGCATAAATACGAGGGCGACCTGAAATGCTTCCTGTTCCTGAAATTGGCAAGAGATGGCGCACGAAGGTTGAAGTGGATTCATTGATCGGGGAGGGTAACCTTTTTTAGGGCAACTGCTAAAATTTCAGACATCTACTGTCAATAGTTGATGTTTAAGGATGTGTTTTGTGAAGCAAGTGAGGTTTTATGCAGTTATAAAACACTTTCGGATGGCTGGGAAAACGGTCACGGAAATTGGAAATATTTTGCTGGAGGTTCATGGCGGATGTACTTCATGCTTTCGACAATCAGCTTCTGAGTGAGCTAGACCAAATGTGGCCACGCAAGCACAAGTGACGAACAACATAGTGGACGCCACAAGAACAAGTTGAACTGAAACAGAATACGGTCGAGTAATGCCTAGATAAGAGATTTGAACATGTTTACGACAATGCATGCAACACTAATAATTATAACAGAGAATACCGCTCCGTTGACATTTGACATCTGGTTTTTAGTGTTTATTCGGATTATGTTAGTTTTCAACGTTCATTCTTATTTAATTCCACTATTCCGTTTGCTAAAAGTTCTTTTCGGAGCTATAATCGTTTAATTTGTGGAAAGGTTTAGAGATGTTAAAAAGGCATATGAAGACTTAAAACACTTCTTCTCGACGACTTAGTTCTTCTTGCCTGGAATAAGTTTGTCGCTTACTGGAATATTTCGACAAGGAAAAAGCGAAATGGAAATCCTCCAATATCTGTTGATGTGGTCTATGAGGTAAATTATAGTTGGTTTGTATTAAATCAAAGTTGGCATTGTAAATTGTAAAGAGTTGCAAATGCTTTGGGCATTTTGATAGGTACCGTCTACAACATAAAACAGAAGAAAAAAACTATACCTAATGTTCCTTCGTCCAGTACTTCAACAGCTACGTGCAAGTCAATATTGATGCCCAAAAGGCTTAATTTGTCAGAGAGGATTAAAATGGATGTTCATAAAGTAATTTATAAAATGTACAACAATAGTAAGTTCATTCACAGAATTAGATTTCAATTCTAATTTAATATATTTTTATAGAAAAACATGTAACAGTAAAAGTGTTATAAGAAGTGCTTGCTGAGAAAAGAGATGTCGTATACCTAGACGAGACCTGGATATTTTCAAAGGAAAGTGAAAGAAAATCATGGCAGGATAACAATATAAAAAGTGTCAGAAAACCATGAGATAATGATGGAAAGCGATTTGTTGTGTTGCAGGTACCAGAAGCGACTTTGTACGAAATATGGTGATATGAATAACGACTTATTTACAAAATGGGTTGAAACGCAACTAATCCTTAATTAATAATATTAATGGACAATGCACCGTACCATAGTGTTTTACTGGAGAAACCGCCAAATCTAAGTTGGTCCACGGGAAACATTATTGCGTGGCTAAATAATAATAACATTACCTATAAAAATATAATTACTTAATGAATAAGAGTGAACTTTTAGAAATAACAAAGAGACATAAAAAAAGAAGGTTTATGTTATTAATAAATTACGGGCACATGGACATGAAGTTTTGCCAATTCCTCCGTATCACTGCGATTTCAATACTATTGAACTGATATAGGAACATACGAAACGGTATTATAATAAGGATATTGGTCCAGATGGTTATGATGATAGGCAAGTGTTTGGAAAAAGTTTTGAAAGCTGTACACCAGATATCTAACAAAATTGCATAAACCATACAGATAAATAAATAAATACATAATTAAAGAGTGGTACGAACGTGAAACAAACGTAGTTCTGACTGTTAATTGTTCTATCTGATTATTTCTTTCCATATTGATATGTTTTAATTTAATTTACTTCATGCTACATTTTGCATATCATATTGTATAGATATATGTTTGTTACACAAGTAAAATAAAGATATATTTCGTTTAGTGAATCATTGGTAACATACATTAGACTAAACACTTTTACGTTTCCTGTTTGAATATTTTCTACACTTTGATTTAAAAATAGGTTTTGTCATGTGAGATCTATATTATTAGAGTGATAAAGACTCTTGTTAGGAAAACATTTAATGATTAGTTTAGCCAATTCAGCTCCTTCCCGTGGGTACAAATGCATTAATACACTATTATGAAAGCATTCTCAACAGAAGAGCTCACTGTCTATAATCATGATGTATATATTGAGCACGGATGTCATCCATCTTACGCTGTCATCATCCAAAAGTTTTAAGAACTAAGTATTTACGTTATCGGATCCTGGCGATTTTCCTTTTTTTATAGATTTTATTGCTTCCGTGACTCCATCTACGAGGATATATGGCCCCGAATCATTAATTACTTAGTTGGCTTAGGTCCTGTGACGTAAAACAGTTGTTCAATATATGTTTTTCGCGCATCCTTAAATTCAGCTATATTAATTATCGTATTTCCTTCGTTATTGGTTGGTCTGGTAAAGTGTCTACGTCTGTAAGTTCCAGTAATTTCTTTAATTTTTCGGTGAAAGTTCTAAAATCTCGTTTGTCATCCAAATTCTTATTAATTAAATTAATATGAAACTTCCATTGCCAATTCGTCATAATAAATTACAAGTTCCTTGTAATTACCAACGTTTTTAAAAATGTTTTCTGGGAAAGTCAGTGTTGGTCCTTTCTCTTGCCGAGAGAACGTCTTACCGCTAGACCACCAGATCAGTTTTAAAAGTGATTTGAGCCCACAGGGTACCGTAGTCTAGCGGTAAGACGTAATTTAGTTTTCTTTATGTTACGGTAAAAGTGTTCATCTTTTTATAAGCGGATCTGCTGATCAGCCAAACCATGTGCCATCGAACGGAATAAGTGATAATCGACAGAGCGCTGTCAGGCTGTAGAATCATTTTTTCGTACCTACGCTTGTATTGCGGCCGTGTTTCGCTCAGTGCTCAGCTCAATCGCATCAATTCAAATCGATACCCTTCTCCAGTGATGGTTTCGTTCGGTTTCAACAACTGATAATAAATAACGCCGACCTGATCCCACCAAATGCACAGCATAACCTTCGCGGCGTTAATATTCGGCTGAGCCGACGACGTAGAAGCATGATGGAGCAGTCCGCAGGACTTGCGTTTCTTTGGGTTGTTGTAATGAATCCATCTTTCATCACTCGTCACGACGGAGAAAACCGCTGGTGCAGTTGTTCAGAGGCGAAAAAACGACGTTCAAAATCCCTTGGTTTCAAATCATGAGGAACCCAAGTTGGTTTGCCGTGTAACTCTTAATACTGATAAAAGGTCTTGTTGCGTTTGGCATGGATCCTCATCGACTAATGCCTCCAATTCAGCGTCTTCGAAGGTGTTGGGCCTTCCCTTACGCGAACGGTCGTCAACATCGAAATCACCGTCTTTGAAGCGACGGAGTCAATCACGGCACGTTGTTCAGCATCTCCGTGAACTTTGTGGAGCTCTCGATGCGTTTCATCCGCCGTTTTCTTCGAATGAAAGAAGAAAATCAACACTTCCCGCAAATGACTATTATTTAGCCAAAAGTATACGATGCCAAAACAAAATAACTACTGTGTCAAAACGGGTTGTTTACCATAAGTCTAAGCTTGGTTCATAACGTTCTGGATATATCGAAATCAACCAACACTTATTGCTGGCGCAATCTACGACAAATAGTGGGAACTTAGTTACGCACCTTATAACTAAATACTCAAACAAATATCCGAAGTCAGTAGACTGACTAGGTTAAATTAGATATTTTAAAAAACTTGTTATTTTGGGTAGTATCAATTTTTCTTATTCTAATTGCTGTTTCTGTCTGCAGTTTACCACTCCACCTAAAGTATTTTCAGTGGATTTGCTTCAAAGTTCCTCATCTCCAGGAATAAAAAGATATAATTTGAGCTTGCATCCTACATTTTGCCCGAATGCAATTTTATCGACACAGAATAGAAAAAAAAAATCAAAATGCCTACATCGTCTCCACATTAACGTAATTACGTCAATACATTCCTCTCTCTACCTCTTCCATCCCCAATAAAAACATAAATATGCAGTTAAACCGAGGGAGTACCGAAACCATTAGCGAAAATCCGCACGGCCAAATTATATCAGCGAAACGAGATTCTAAAAACCTAATTACGCTCTGGTAATTGTATTTAAAACTGCAAAACAGCGGGAGCCTTTTCCCGCTGTGAATTCAGAATAATGCACTCGCGGCCGATATCAAATTTTAAAAGCTTCCGTTTATTTTTTCTCTCTGTTTTAGATTCTATTCAGTTTTAATATAAATTGATATTAATTTAATACGTTGTACCTTCGACGATCGGTGCATACGGCGCGAAAGGGGCGAGAGGTGAAAGGGGGTGGGAGGGTGCTAGACGCGTTGTAACGTTACGTCCGGTTTTGATCGATTTTCCAAAAATATGGCGTCGACAGTAACGCATTCGGAGACCTGCATACGCAGGTGTAATTAATATCTTGCGTCAATACGGTGGCAGGTGATTAATTTGGTATTAATTATTAAATTATGGGTAAAAATTATTTTACGGCGTTATTTGTTTTTCGGATAGTTTGGAAATTATTCACATGGAAAAATAAATAAAATAATGTACGAGAGAATTTTACAGAATTAGATTTCGTTATAGACCTCTGTGGCAATTAATATAAGTTAAATTTGTCGATGTTAACTGCATTTAGCATATGTTTATCACAGTGTTTTACATTGGCACTTAAAATATATATAATATAAATAATAATAATAGAACAAAAATGTAAATTTATATTGGAAATGAACAATAAATTTGTTAGGGAACACAAGTAACGTTTTTTTTACAATCTTAAAAAATTATATATGGACGTGATTTTAAAAATTATTAATATTACTTGATATAAGAAATTGGAAATTGGTTATTCCCCCATTCTGGTCGATTTTCTTGAACTCACTTTAAACATATTAGTTGTCGTCGGTAGGCTTCCCCAGTAATAGTTCCAGAAGGTCTCAGTAGCTCGTCTTTCATATCTCACTAAATATATAGCATAACCTTATCAGAATGAATATTTTACTTTGTCTGTGATGAACCAGCTACACCAAGCTCCACCCAAGCTTCTTCACATTTAGGATTCTCGTAGGAAGTCTTCAGTCACAGGTCGTTGCAGAAAAGTGCCCTTTGTTGTCCTTGAAGAAGCATTCCATAACTGATTTTTCATTCCATCTGTTAATAATAATAATAACACGTTACTGCCCTAAGGATAAAATAAATTACAAGCAAAATATGTACGCCCTGAAATGTTTTCGCAATCGACAAGAAAAATACGGTATCGGTATGGTTTTTATTTTTCGATGTAGTCTCCTCGAGAATCAATACACCTTTTTCAAACGGTGCTCCGGTCTCTTCAAGCCGTCGGTTAAGTAGAATGTTTCGAGGTCTGCAAAATAGCCATCTGTAGCGGGGGTGACCTCCTCATTTGAGGCAAATCTCTATCCACACAGTGATTTTCTCAGGTTTGGGAATAGAAAATAGTGGCTGGGGATTAGGTCCGGTGAATATGGAGAATGAAAGACTTCTCTACGTAGCGCAATTCATTCAATTTGGACAGAATGATGCGACATGAATGAGACGATGCATTATCGTAGACGAGAAGTACTGTTTCCCGTTGCAAAGAAGGCCGTTTCTCCTTCAATACTGCATCGAATCGGGTCAATAAATCGCTGTAGTATTGGCCCGTAATCTTGCTTCCCTTCTGCAGATAGTCGAGGAGGATCACACACAGGAATCCCAAAAAATGGTCGCCATGACCTTTCCGCCTAATGGAATGGTCTTTGCTTTCTTCGGAGCCGATTCACCGGGAAAGGTGCTTCTACTCTACCAAAACGGTCACCTGATTTCGTTTTTGCTTCTGTGAGAGCTAACGCGGTACTCGTCGTGCCGAAAGCTTTTTCATACGCAAAATTTCGTCTAGGATACGGCTAATGCGTTCTTCTGAAATGCCTGTTGTCTCCGCTATCCCTTTCAGTTTCAAACGACAATCTGCTCACACGACATCATGAATCGCGTCAACCATTTCATTGTTGGCAGCTGTTTTTGGGCGTCCACTTCGTAGTTTGTCACTTGTGTTTGTGCAAGATTTGAGCTCGCTCACCCAGATGAAAATGATGGAGTACGTCCAACATGAATCTCTAGCAAAATATTCCGAATTCCCGTGGCCATATTCCGTGCCATCCAGAAGTGGTTTAGCACTACATGAAATTCGATTTTATCCATTTTTGCAAAACCACCTGACTTGCTACATAAAATACACTCTTAAACAATTGACAGTAGACGTCCGAAGTTTTGTCAATTACCATAAAAAAGGTTGCTCTTGCCGACCAATGAATCTACTTCAACCTTCGCGCGCCATCTCTCGTCGATTCCGAAAACATTTCAGGTCGCTCTCGTAGATATAACACAAACAAAAAAAAGATTAAATTAAGGTACAATATACCTGTAACTAACTTACAACACACTGTGACTATCCATAGCCATACCCAAATTACTTTGGTTAATTAAAAAAATCTTTTCACCGGTGGTTAATCTAGAAGAGAGAGAACAAGGAGAAAGATTAGTGCTATGAACAATGTATCTGCGGTTTACATTTTGATAAAAGTAATGGTAAGCAGCAAGTATGTGTATCCAACCCATCAGTATCAATGGAATTGAAGCCACTACACACTCTATATATTGGGGACCTGATGGCAATGTTTCTTCTCTGTGCGGGACAGTAAAATGTATTTGTTAGCCTGGATCCTAAACGTGGAACGATAAAATTAATTTGACTCAATAACTCAGGGATATCAAATCTGCTATTGAGTAAATTAAATAGGAATTTGGAATATCCTCAGAGCTGTTTCCATTTCTGTGCCATATTTTCGTTATTGTACACATATTTTGACTAGAGCAATTCTTATGGCCTTTACCATTTGATAATTTGTTCATTTATATCATACAGTTTATCTGGTATTCCTCATTTTGAAGGAAAACCTTCTTAATAAATGTCTTATCGTAATATGTTCCTTTTCTTGGTGATGGAGGTCGTAATTTTATATTTGATACTCACAGCTTCAAACATACCGTCGTATGGATACAATATGAAAATGGCAGTAAAATTGCACATATGTATGTCTAGAAACGAAGGAAAGTTAGTAAGTAGGTCACTAAAAGCTACCATAAAAATAATTAAAGAAACAATTAGTCAAAAATAAATTTTATTTTTCAACAAAGTCTCCATTTACATTAATGCACTTATTCCATTGTTTTATTGATGCCCCAATGTCTGTTGCATAAATGTGTTTGGGTTATCATCTGAACCACGTGCGAACCTCCTGTTGAACATTGTTATCGCCCTCAAAGTATTTGCCGCCAAGATGGTTTTTGAGTGGACTATACTGATGATAGTCGCTTGAGGCTACATCGGAACTGTAAGCCGCATATTCAAGAAGTTCCCACGCTAAATCTGCAATTCTCGCCCGGGTCAAGTGGCCTGAATGCAGCCAGGCATTATCGTGATGCAGGAATATTCCTCTCGTCAGTAGGCCTGGATGTTTTGGTTGAATTGTATAATTTCATAGGCTAAACTGTGAGAGCTCATAATCCCAGAATATTGTGGCCATCACCCTCTTATTGATTGAACGACTTTCGCCCAACTGGGACGAGGTTCCTCATGTCACCATTCCATGGACTCCCTTTTCAATAGAGGATCGTAAAACAGAACCACTGTTCCATCACCTGTGACAATGGATTCCAAACTCGGTTTTGGGTTGTTTCCACATATATTTAAAAACGACCGCGCACACTTGACCAGACGTTCATGTTGGAGAGCAGAAAGAAGTCGCGGTACCCATCTTGCACTAATTTCATTCATACCCAAATGGTCATGGAGAATTCGGCGAATACATCTTTCGGATATGTTTGTTATTACCGCTCATTCCTTCACTTTTAAACGGCGATTTGCTGGCACTAAGTCTTCAATAATTGAAATTTGTTGAGGCGTTATCACTTCAAAAGATCGAGCAGACAGTTCAGTATCTTCCAGGGATTCTTGCCCCGAACGGAAACATTTTGCCCACTTTTCTACAAAGGAGATGGATCACCGTAAACGCCGTCTAAACGTTGTTTTATGTGATTAGGAGTATGCCCTTCTTTTTTTAAAAATTTGATGACCGCGCGGTGCTGAATTTTCATTACTTCAGACATCTTCATGCGCTAGTCACGTTGGTTGGCTGGCTACTAAAACCTACTATTCTTTGAACCGTCACATTTATAGCGTAGATCTTACGTATGTGCATGCATGCCATGACGGAGTTTGAACTCGCTTGAAGCTGCATAAGCCTGTCAGGACGAGAATTTATGGCACCTACCTCATTTACGTAGCAGTCTTGTTTCAACTAATATCGATTGCTACGAATCAATTATAGTGGTCCATTAAGGTTTATTGTAACCGTTGTCTACTATATTTTACGAACAAATTCTATATCTTCACCTTAAAATCAGCACAATTTAGGCTTACAAAAGACGACAACGCAATAAAGCTCGTATCGTTTAAACCACCAGCGCGCCAAATTACACGTTATTCAGCGTTTAGATCTGCATTTATTGCACGTACATTTCTAGTCTCTCTCGTGCAGAGACAAGCTCCATAAACCACTGCGATGTTTTGCCTTTGACAAGCACAATCAAAGCCTATCAACTTGATTGACACCTTTTTAGAGCGAAACAATCCCGTCCTACCCCTCTCCTCACCGTAGCTCGTTTCGATATTCCCGTTTCATCCTGCTCGACATAGAAACGCGGTACACTACCGCCCCCTATGGACCGGTACTTCTATGTTTGTAGGTGTAAGTGCGCACCTACGGCAGGCCGTAACACAAAAAAACCCTTAGCCGTTGCGGCATTACGTACTTCTACGCATATGTATAGTGCCAAGTAGTGTTTGATAAGTTGCGTTGGCGGACGTATAACGTTAAGAGAAATGGTGGAAACTTTCGAAAGAATTACTTGTATTATGGACGAAAAGAAGTCATGACGACCAAAATTACGAATTGATAACTTCATATTATAGTTCTATTATCCTACACTTTTTCGTATTTCAAAGTAGCGAAACAAATTTTACAATGAAGTCACCCTATAACAGATAATTGAGAAGCAATTATAATATTTAGTCCACGTATATCGCACCCGCAGTTGTTAATATACTACAGTTCGAATATTGTAGAGCTTAATTCACACAAGATAAGTTATATGCAAAATGCAAATCTTTTATTTTATTTATTTCTTATATTTTACGTCTATATGTAGATGTATTACACTGACTAAAGTTAATTAGCGTTAATTAACTTTAATCAGTGTAAGACATCCACAAATACACCTAAAATATAATAAATAAATAAAATATAAGATTTGCATTTTGTATATAATCCGGTCTCTAGTTATCGCAATTGGGAAAAGGCGGCAGTATTCTGTATCATACGAGATTTGAACTACTACATAACATCGCATTGTTTGTTCGCTTTGCCGCTTTATGAAAGTATGGTCCAAGCTAATCGAGAGCAGATGATAAGATCGGCGATATGGTTCGCCTTTTACATACACAAGAAACGGAAGTGCTTGAACTACTATTATCATACCAGGTTGAAAACAAATTTGAAATATCGTTATAATCCGATTACAGATAAGAATATCATGGGCATCTCTCGCAGCTGCTCTCTTTCATTAATCCCGAGGTTTCATTTTAGTTCATTTATTAAAGTGATACGCGAGATTTTTTTTAATCCTACGTCCTTTATATCTTGCGGTGTCGGACTACTATTCTCTTACTTTTGTCTTCCACTGTTTCCTGTCCTGAGCCAGTTGTTTAGCTTCTATCCACCCCATACTTTTTTTCTAATGTTCTATACATTTGTCTTTTCCGGGTACTTCGGTGTCTACATATTCTGTTTCTGTCCTTCGGTTTGGCTTCGAAAATCTTCTTTGTCATTCGATCTTCTTCTATTCTGTGTATATGTCGAAGCCATCCCTCCTCTATGATTATTTCTATTGGCTTTATATTTTGGCTACTAGTGATTGTCGTGTTTCTAGTTTTGTCTCTCCTTGTTATTCCATCTATTCTTCTCAAGAACCCTATATCCATGGCTGTGACTTTCCTTTTGATTCTATTCGTGGTTGTCCACGACTCGTTGCCATATGTTAATGTTGGTTTGACCACTCTTATATATACTTCTGTCTTTATTTCTTTTGGTATTTCTTTTTTATCTAAAAATATATTTCTTAATGCATTATATATTTTTGCGGATTTCCGTATACTCTTACTCATTTCTTTCTCTATTCTCCATTGTTTTCAATGATTGTTCCTAACCAATTGTACCTTTTCAGCTGTTCCAACGTTGTTCCTTCGATTCTGATGTTATGTTATTTTCTTCTACAGCTATTATCATTGTGTTTGTTTTCTTCGTGTTTACCTACATGTTTATTTTTTTTAGTTCTTCTTGGTATATCTTCAGGTTTTGCTGTAGTGTCTTTTCTGAACCTGCTATCAATACCATATCAGCTGGAAACGTTAGTTGCTGTACATTAATTGTTACGTTCTACTGGTTTGAAGAACAGTGCCGCTGTAGCCTGCTCATAAATTCCTGAATTACTTGACCAATACTTACTTCCAGACTATGCTAGCTTATTTGCTAGGTTGAAGGTTGTACAGTGAAACTCAATGCGCATGCGCAATAATATATTTAAAAAGTAAAATGTGTCTAGCCTATGTACAGTTACGTTTTACGTAAGATATATATTTGCAATAATTGCAGTTATTCGAGCTCTCTTATACATGTAATGTACATTAGCATGTGTATATGTATGCTTTCCTTTAGTTTTTATTGTATAAGGTACCGCCACAGCGTGTACGTTTTCAATGCTAGGTCTAAGATCTTCTAGACTTCCGTAGAAGATTTGTGAAAGGCATGTTCTAATACCTATATACATATGTATGCATACACTACTACCTTTGTATAAGGGAGACAACCCTATTTACTTGCTTTGAATTTGCCTAAGGGACTTGGCCCAGTTTTATTGGCTTGTGTTTGTACTCGAACCGAACACTTCCGTTATTTACACTTTTGTAGGGGAACCCAACCCTACCTCTTAGAGTCTGAAGGCCTAGTTCAGGTCGACAGTAGCGATAATAGCTGAACTCAAAGCAAAAGTATGTATTGTCACAGCTACTCAGGCATTCTCGAAAGAAATAATACGCTGTGTGGAATCTAGCTCTTTGCTACTGCCCTCCAAAGTAGGGAAAAAGCCACAACGACCGTCAACTAGAAGCGGAGAGGTCGTAGTTGTAGAGGATGTCTATACACGCGCTCCGACGACCTTACAAAAATGGTTCCCGCCAGAATCTCATCAGCAGACTAAATATATGTATAGACGACAACGGGCGCCGTAGCATCGACGCACGATAATAAAAAGCCGAGAAATCGTACTTGTTCAGCATGTTGCTATATAAGCTCCGTCAATGTTAGTTAGAGTTCCGCCCGTACTTGAAAATATTAAAAAGTCCCAACATTCGTCCGACTACGTTGCAGTAACAGTAAGAGATCCCATTATATGAAAACGGACGAGGTACGAAAGCGGCTGAGAATAAACGATCATTATTACCTCGACCGCCACACGGGAGTCGACAGCTCGTACATGAAAATATTACATATTAAAAATTGCACGTATTCGTCCGACGACGTTGCAGTATAACGAGGAACGAAAGGCGCCCGGGAGTGAACGATCGCTAATACCTCGGCCGTCACACGAAAGTCGACTAAATATTGAAAACTGCCATTAATCGTCCGACGACGTTATACATAATGGCTCTAAAATTCTAGTACGAGTTATGTGAATGGCTGAATGCACACATATACCATGCGTAATGTGCATACAAATAAAATTAAATTCTACATATTTTACTGAGAGAAAAATAAATGATGTAATGAAAATAAAGTAATACTAAAGCTAGCGCATACATAAAATAAAATACATGTTCTAAGAAAATTAAAATTCTTCTAGAGAAACACAAAAACAATGTTAAGTCCATTACATTAATTACATTCATTTTCCAATTTGCTACTTTCATATTTTTCCTTTTTGTCTGGCTTTTTTAATAGCGTCGTTTATTAGTGTAGAGAATAACAATGGACATAATACGCATCCCTGCCTTAATCCAATTTGTGTTTCGAACTCAACTGATTCTGCGTTGGAGGTTCTGACTTTATTCTTGTTATTTTTATACAATGCCTTAATCATCTCTATCATTCCACTATCTACCCCTATCCTTTCCAGGCTGTGTCATACACCTTCTTCTCTTGTCCTATCAAAAGCTCTTTTGAGATTTGTAAAACATATATTTGTATTTCCTTTCCTTTTCCTGTTAGCTTTTCTTCTAGTTATCTGATTATAAATATTAAGTCTTGGGTGTTTCTTTCTTTTCTAAATCCATGTTGGGTATCTTCTAATGTTGTTTCCAGTTTTTCTCGGAGTCTTTTTTCTCATATTCTTGTCAATACACATAGCACATACTTTCGCATGAGCTATTAAAGCATTTGCACGTGGATAAAATTTAGAGATCAATTGCACCACAAGGTTTAAAGGACGGATTTTACATGTTACATGTTACATGTAACAGATTGCCTACGTAATAATACTAATTAACGGGGACGTACCGTCAACATTCTATTAATTACAGTTAAGGGTTAGTTCGTATTAATTATAACTTTATTAATTAAAACGTTCGTTAGTTATTTCAGATAGTAATATAGACGGTTGCTTTACAAAACAGACGGGTATAAAAGTTACTACGACATTAGGAATATGTTACTGGTAACTGATTCCGTTTCATGTGATCGGTGTATGAGGAAATGATGCATATGTGATAATTAGAATTTTGAAAATTAATACACATTACATCCGCGTTTTTCTGTCAGCTTAAATCTATTTAAAATAACCTATACTTCATTCTATTTTCTATCAGATTTTCTGTAAAAAAACACATGTGGGCAACAACCTACCCGCTGTAAGATTTGATTCGACCCGCGAGACATTTTGAAAATCCACATTAAAAAAAATATTACACTAAAAATTATGAACAATACTTTAAAATGCACTGCTTTTAAATGCGGCTGGCGAACGTATTTGCACACTAAAGTTTAGCCCACAACATGTCAAAAGTTGCCCATATTTGGTATAAATCAAAGAATATCATTCTCCCCATTCCTTTATGTCATCTCCTACAATGATATTCTGACGTATGAAATACAAGAATACATCGTACGGATTACAGCATGCCGACGATACTGCTCTAATTTGTCACAGTAGTACGATAAGTAACACAATGCAATACAGACGACCAGTAAGCGCCCTTTATAGAAATATATCCTACTCCCCTCCATATTAAATTTTAAAGGCCACGAAGATGCAGGGGTGAAGAATACAGTACAGTTCAACATATTTTAGAAGTCTACCTTCTAAATCTTGACACAGTATTATTTATGTACTGGTTCGTTGTCCTATCCTGCATTATGGTCCAATGGAAGAAGAATCGTCGAAACAGCAAAAGCAACAACTTTGAGGTTGATAACCAAAAGCTTCATAAGATCCGAGAACGTCCATGGAGGTTCTTGCATTTTTTTACGAAGTTGTATAGAAGCACATGAACTCGTGCATCTAAAATAGAAAACCATAGAAAATATAATAGAATGCTCTGCAGTTAGTATCCCCAAATCCAAATTCCTAATTTTACGCATTTCTATACTACTACATGCTGATTTAGATAGGTTTTTTAATACTTTCGCAGATATTCTATTAAATTTAAAACTGAATCCAGGTAGCTACACTATAGTTTTGTACCGGGATTTCAATTCAAATTTCATGAAGGGAATGGCAAGAAAGTTCGAACGTTTCTAATATCTTGGTTTACAACAAGCTATTACAGAACCTACGACGGTCTGCGACACTGGAGCTACTTTTATAAACAACATTCATAAAAACAACCATGAAATTTTGAGTGTCTAATAAACAAAACATAACTGTCGGTTCATTACAGTTAAGAAACATACTTTGAACTTCTAATAGAACCGAAAATCTTCTTCGAAGGGTGTTATCGAACAATGACATCACTTCAATACGAGCACAATTAGAGCAAGTTGATTGTGACGGTTTGCTATTACACCAATACACAAACAAGTTCACCCCTTTACTGGTATCTACGTTCACACAGCTTTATCAAATTAGATGTACAGAAAGAGCAAAGTTTAAGCAACCAGTGGAAGAAAGCACAGATTGGTTAAATTATGAGATAAAAAATAAATTTCATATCAAACGGTAATGGTATCAAACTATGATTAGTAAAAGAATTTCAAAAGATTATGCAGATATCCTAATTCAATCAACCATACTCTAAAAGAAAAACAAGACTACAACAAAAACTACATTTTACCATCTCAAAACGCTCTCAACGCTCTTATTACATAAATATGGAAAATTACAATAAACAATGGACGCGAGTACTGTGTAACGTGGACCCTGTAGAAGTCTTTAGTTCAACTTCGGTAAAAGATACCTTATCAGTAGGACCAGAAAGATTACCACCGAAACTAATAAGGAGTTGAGCAGATATACTCTGCACGCCAATCGCAACTTTGATTAACCTTTCCTTCGAAAGGGATATACGAGGGCGACCAGAGATCTCCGGAATCGGCAAGAGAGGGCGCACGAAGGTTAAAGTGGGTTCACTGGTCGGCAAGACCAACCCTTTTTATGATAACTGTCAATATTTCAGACATCTACTGTCTTCTAATGGTTGCTGTTTAAAAGTGTCTTTTGTGTAGTAAGTCAAGCGGTTTCGCAAACATGGATAAAATCGAATTTCGTGCAATGATAAAACACTTCTGGATTGCAAAGCTTTTGCAGAAATGATTTCAAATTAACATTGTTTAATCTTGCTAATTGTATGTTAGAAGAAAGTAATGTGTTACACAGATCCGTATTATATTCTTCTTGTTCTGAGTTTCGTGAAGTTGATGCTACATATTGATATATAGATTGCTACACACATGCGGATCGCTTTAGCTTTTCACATTTTCCAATATGTGTTGGAGTTCTAGCGTGTTGATCAATCAGGTATTGTTTCTCACAAAACACCTACAACAACAATTGCCACTTTATATCAAAAGTTAAAGAATTTAAAAACAATTGTAAAGCTTTTAGTAAAATTAAACTTACCAGTTTACTGCAGGCTCGACAAACTATTTTGTCGCCATCCTTTTCCAGTTCAGGATATGGCTTAATCCATGAAGAAAGTTTGCTCTCTATACTCATTGTATGTACGCACAGTATTTAAAAATGTAAGACAATTACATGCTGTTTCACTCAAAAATATTCAATGAATGAATAGTTTATTTGGGAATTAATAATAATAAAACGTATTTACCACATCCCTTCTGTTAGGCGAAATTAGACACGTACAGTTCTTGGAAAAAGTATAAGAGAAACCAATGTAAACGATTTATCGTTCTGAGAATTGTCCGTTATTGATCTACATTAGGAATTTATAGGAATTCTTACTAATAGAACGGATAGGAAAAAGCCTAAATATGCAATATATGCAACTTTTGTAAAAATATGCATAGAAATGCCTAAATATGCAATATATGCAATCACTAATTAGCGTTAATTAACTTCAATTAGTGTAACACGTCTACATATAGACTATAATTAAAGATATGCAAAAAATAAAATATATGCATTTAGCATATAATCCGGTCTCTAGTGATAACGATGTTCAATAAGAGGGTCACGTGGTTTAGATGACAACCCAAACACTTTGTTGTAAAATAAAACCTGTTTTTGGCTATTTCTCTAATTATTTTTATAATAGCTTTTTTGCAACCTACTTACTGACTCTCCCTCGTAATATTGTACTACATATACTGTATACAAACTAGGAACTGGAAGACCTCTGTCTATAGCCATTTGGGAAACATGTATATTAATTATCATTATTTAATTATTGTGCAATATACGAGCAGGATAAAGTCTACGATATGTACAATCCTCTATACACATTTAAAAATATATATTATCCCTTAAAATACTTTTATTATTACATAATTAATTCTTTTTCTGAATGTACATAATCATCCAATAACATGGTTGATTTGTTTTCATTACCTACGTTTTTTAATCACATTCCGACATTCTAACTTCGTACCATAAGCGTGAAGCGGAAAAAAACCTGCGTACCGGTTTTTTTTTATTTCGGGCTAAATTTACCACGCTTTCCCTCGCAAACGGATCGTTTCACCGTCCGTTAAGGGTGAAATGGAGTAAAACTTCACCTAATTCGGTGTCGGGGCAACCTTCCAGTCGGAGCTTATAAATAATATAACAACGCGGGTCGCCCCTCGCACGAACACAGACAAGTCCGCACATACGTGCATAATACAATCATCCAGCTCAATTAGCATGATTAATACCGGCATAAGCCGTCTCGCGGACGTCGAGCTTCGCACAATCTCTCGCCCATTGTACCTGCGTACGTTTCACTTCGGGAAAATTCAAACAGAGGTCGTGACGATCGATTGATATACAGGTGTTTTAGAAAATGGTCCAAATAAGGACCATAAGAGCAATTTTTTTATAGGACACAGACATGAGTAATAATAATAATAAATAATAATATCTCTCTATTTCTTAATACTATTGTATTAAATGCGTCCATTAACTGGTTAGGTATAAATAATGGGAAAAATATGTATATACATACATAAATATACAGCTGTGGCCATATGTATTCGCCACCCTCTTTTGTTTTTTATTCCGACGAATATATAAGAAATAAAAGAAAATTGATCGATGAAAATGTTTCATTGTGAGTGTATACAGATATATACAGATATTACTTAATATTTGGTAGCTCCTCCCTGGGCTTTTATCACCGCACGAATTTGTCGGGGCATACTGCTCACTAAGTTGTAGCACTGTTCGGGGGTGATTTTATTCCACTCTTCGAATGTTTTTGTTTTTAAGCATTGCTTTGTCGTAGATGAGTATTTAGCTACATTTCGCTTTAAAATGTACCATAAATGCTCAATTGGCGATAAGTCCGGGGATTGTGCCGGCCATTCCAGGACCCGCACGTTATTTTCATCGAACCAGCGCATTAGTTCGCGAGATTTATGGCACGGTGCATTATCTTGTTGGAAGTAGTACTCTGGCTCATCATTATCGAATAATTTTAACGCACACGGTTCCAGAACTTCTTCCAACATGTCGATGTACGTCCGACTGTTCATTCGGCACTCGCAGACGAACAGTTCTCCGACGCCCGTTGCACTCATGGAACCCCAAACCATTATGCTATCGCCCCCAAACTTGACAGTCGGGATGATACAGTCTGGATGGAAGGCCTCTCCTCGCCTGCGTCGCACGTATTGGGGTTCAGGTTTACCACAAAGCTACCAACAAAAACATGAAC
Organism: Trypoxylus dichotomus; assembly: GCA_023509865.1. Classification (NCBI taxonomy): domain Eukaryota; kingdom Metazoa; phylum Arthropoda; class Insecta; order Coleoptera; family Scarabaeidae; genus Trypoxylus; species Trypoxylus dichotomus. Next base: position 32,112,262 of record CM042081.1, read on the forward strand.
ACTGTTACATTTCGGAACCCATTAAAAAGAATAGAAACACTGTAGATACCAGGAATTGAATACAGAATACCGCAAATACAATAATTATGTATTACTTACCTCAATATTTGACTCATCCGTCCACATAACATTGGCCCAATTGTCAATGGTCCAGTCGCGGTGACTTTTAGCCCATAGCAGTCTCTTTTTCTTTTGTTGCGGAGACAACCGCGGTTTATGTAGAGCTTTGTATCCACCTAAATTTAATTCAGGAGAGGAGAAATAGCAACATTATATAGCCGGAAAAGCTCACTGGAAAGCTGTTTAGACCCTTTTTTTCGGCAAAGACATCCGCTCTAAGACTCGCTCATCTCTGCTAGTTGTCTTCCTTTTTCGACCAGTTTTCGGTTTGTTTGTCAAAGATCCACTCTCTTTGTATCGTTTTATCGTCATTCTAACTGTCGATCGCGCACATTTCACTTGTCGGGCAACAGCACACACCGACAACCCTTGCTTTTCTAACACTACAATTTGTCCTCGCTCTACCTCCGTCAATTCGCGTGTTTTCGGCATTACTTTTTACTGTATACTATCGTATTACACAGACAAAATCACAGACACAATATCTTCACTCTAACTAGCTCAACCTTACTCTTACAACTTTTAAGAGTGACTGAAGAAATATTCAGAAATTACAATTTTACGTCTATTTTCTAATTTACTCAGAATGGCCTACAATAAACCATTAAACCCTCATTACCAGGTACCTAGTTAAGTCCGTCATCGACCCTGCTTCTTAGAAATACAATAATATTCGTGTAACACGTTCAAAACGAGAGTGGCGAATACATATGGCCACAGCTGTCGAAACGAAAGGGACAACAACCTAGTGACACGGCGGGACCCGGCAACCGTTACAACTATGGTCAAACGGCCGTGAAAGTCTGAGATACTATGGCATTAGAATATTGTAAGATGCGGTGAACGATATTGTACTATACTATAGTATTATATAGAAATCGATCTAGTAGGAGTCAAATTTGCCATCAGAAATGAGATTCGATCGGAAATTGATACACAAAAACTAGAATAAATGATTAAAAAAAATCTAAAGCGCAATGTACCACATGTTACATACAAAACACAAAAAGCATCAAAAACAAGTTTGAGGAAATTGTCGTATTTCTTGTCATTGAACCAATACCGTGTTTTATTGTCGGTACAATGCATTCGGGAAACATTCTTTCATTACCCCCAAACACTCTCCTGTTTTAACCAAAGTTACAGTTTTATTAATAAAAATTAAAATGAAACATAAATACACGACAAAACCCGAAAAACATTTCTACTATGGACGACGGTCGTGAGAGCCTACACTCAACTTTAAATATTGCTTCGTCAGATCATAAAATATTTTGCCACTGTTTTACCGTCCATTCCCGATGCTCACGGGCCTACGGTAGCCCTTTCAGTCGGAGACCCCGGCGTAGTAATGGTTTACGAGCTGCCACGCGACCGTGTAAATTTCTTTCAGCCAGCCGGAGTTTGGCGGTGGTAACTGAAATCGGACGCTGACGTCCGCGATTGAATTCGCTTGCATATCTGGTGCTGCTTTTCTACGATTTCTCTTACTTGATAGTTATAGCAGACGATCGTCTGCTGGGATGGTTGACCGTGAGGCATCTAGACGGTCACGGTCCTCTAAGTCGCCTGTTTCTCGATATCGGGGAATGGTGTAGTTTACTGTCGACGTGGCAAGATTTAATTTCTCACCGATTTACCTGCTGGTAAAATCTACTTTATGCAAAGTGACTATACTGGATCGTCTGATTTATCACGAGGCATTTCGAACAGTGTTGTTCACTTACTGTAGCGCTGATCACAATAATATTCAAACTGAACTGTTGTGAGTTTGGTAATCGCAGTAAACGTTCGAACCGGGCAGGAACGAACCCTAAGAGAGAGAGAGGGAGAGGGGATACAATAAAATTTTTATTTGCTTGGTCCCATCGATACAACTTATCTAATATATAGATCAAAATAATTCGCTGTAAATGAGGATGTTTTTTCCAGGCCAAAAAGTGCTTAATTACTTCTTTCCCTCGTAATACTTTCAATATTTGAGTTGCAGATTTAAGATACATGCCTACTAAGACTATCATCGTTGAATGCAATAAAGCTTATTAAGTTAAAGTATTGTAAAACTTTCTCTCTTGGCCAAACTCCTATTGACGGTAGTGAAAATACATTTATAAATTGATCATGAATTAATGGAGCCATAATATTGACAGATAAAATCACCCTTACTTAAAACTATAAAATTCAAAATAAAGACAAAATTTCAATTCAAATAGCAGAGTTAAAACGATCTTCTTGAAACACCCTCTACATACACAGATGTATGCATACATACGCCTACCGCGATATGCAAACAACACGTCGCAGTCGTCACATTTCATCCGGATCCTCACCGTTTTGGACGCAACCATGTGGACATATCTCTTGGCAGCAGGACCTCTAAATGCGAATGCAGTAACAACTCAATTCTATAGGTGGAGATCGGTGTGCGACGGGGCGGAGATACACGATTCTAACTACTTAAATAGCGTTGTAGTGTAGAGGTTTTTTTTTTCTTCAGGAATTTGGGATTGTCTATGCTTACAGTTTGTTAGACGATTCAAAAATAAAAAATTGAAAATTGCGCCCTTTTATTGCTGGAATCGAAATTAGAGTTGATTTTAAAGGAAACGAGATTTAAATTAGAATTTAGCCGCAAAAATTTTACTATGAAGACTATCCCAGAGTTACAAATTCTTTTGCCGTGAATAAGCGATTCTACGAGAGCGAACTGAAATGTTTCCAGAATCGACAAGAAAAACACGGTATTAGTGTGGTTCTTTATTTTAATTTTTCGATGTAGTCCTCTCGAAGATCAATAAACTTTTTTAAACGGTGCTCCAGTCTCATCAAGCCGTCGGAAAAGAAGGATGTTTCCAAATCTACAAAATAGCCATCTGTAGCGGCGATTACCTCCTCATTTAAGGAAAAGTCGCTGGAGGCTAGGTCCGGAGAATATGAGGCCCGGTAGACGGGAGACTACTTCGTAGCGCAATTCATTCAATTTGGATACAATGATACGGGATGAATGAGCCGGTGCATTATCGTGGTGGAGAAGCACACTTTACCGCTGCAAACGAGGCAGTTTCTCCTTCAATACTGCATCGAATCGGGTCAATAAATCACTGTGGTATTACCCCGTGATCGTCCTTCCCTTCTGCAGATAGTCGGTGAGGATCACACCTTGGGAATCCCAAAAAATTGTCGTCATGACCTTTCCGGCCGATGGAACGGTCTTTGGTTTCTTCCGAGCCGATTCGCTCGAAGAATTCCACTGCTTCGACTGTTCCTTGGTCTCCTGTATGTAGTGGTGGATCCATGATTCATCCATGGTTACAAAACGCACGAAGAAATCCCTTGGATTGCGTGGAATTCCTGACCAGACACTTCTGCGAAACGGTCATCCAATTTCGTTTTTGCACCGGTATGAATAAACGCGGTACTCATATATGCCTATCGGTATAGGCTTACATGTTGCTGGCGGTGTTTGAGCGCCCACTGAGTGGTTCGTCACTTGTATTTGTGCGGCCACGTTTGAACTCGCTCGCCCAGAAGCTGATGATCGAAAATGATGGAGTGGATCCACCATGAACCTCTAGCAAAATATTTCGAATTTCCGTGGTCGTTTTCCCAGCCATCAAGAAGTGTTTTATGACTGCACGAAATTCGATTTTATCAATTTCTGCAAAACCGTCTGACATGCTACGCGAAACACTTTTAAAAAACAACTATTGACAGTAGACATCTGAAATTTTGACAGTTGCCATGAAAAACGTTGTCTTTGCCTACCAATGGATCCAATTGAACCTTCGTGTGCCATTTTTTGCCGATTCAGGAAACATTTCACGTCGCCCTTGTAAGCAACCATGCGATGTTTTAATTCAGTTATAAGCCGATTAAGGGAGCAGCCGTTCTTTTCTGCGGCCGTACGCAGACTTAAGAAATTAGACATTTAACCTTTTAACGTGATAATGTTAAAGCTTAAACCGAATACAAAAACAGAATTTCCAGCAATCTTCCACGGTCCCGGCCCATATACAATGGAAAATTCTCGTTGAATACACGCAGCAGGTGTTTTTAATTATTTAAACACATACATCATTTTATTCTCTGAGCTTTGGGAAAATTAGAGCCTCACTTTATGAATATCCCTCTCTTCCTTTTGTGCTTTCTTTCCGGTGTAATGCTTAGTGAGCGTAGAATGTACATGTTACGCTGAATATCCAAATGGAAATCAAAGAGCTGCTTGGTGGGGCTTCATTAAGGTTTGGTAAAGTTTTAGCGTCGCTGCGTCCGATAATATTTATGTTTGAGTTAGTAAAGTTATTAAGTAGAATTTCTATAACGCGAGTAAGTAGGTTTGCACAGATACGATGGATTGTATCCTTAATGTGAATACAGCGACTCGTAGGTCAGAGCAACTTGATTTAATTTCCAAACTAAGTGAATTAGTTTATTCAGTGTTTGTTACTATTCAAACAAGTCCGACCTCATTGTTCTAAATTTCCAAACAAATTATGTAGCGTTGCGATGTTTATATTTACTGTTTAATTTTGAATCGCTGCTTGTGTGAATAAATAAAAATCCAACGGAGTGAAATCTTCCTCTATTAGTTATTCTTTGGAATATAATACACGTAAATTATCATTATCTAGCAGATTAAAATCTAATTATAGGATAATTAATTTCGCTAGTAGACAAAACATACTTGTAAACTACACAACAAATTATAACGGTACATAACAACAAAAACAAGGAACAAACCACGCAAAGTCTTACAACCACACTCTAAAAAATGATAGTAATTTCAATCACCAAGTACTATTATTGGCACCAACGTATCAAATTCGCAATGATAAGCAATGTAAATCTGGATTTATAAGAAATTTTTAACATTTAATAAAAACTACCGCGGTTTTTTGTCTATTTTTAAAATTGAATAAAACTAGAAACATTTTCCAGAAATATCACTGGAATATTCCTCCAAAATTTTGAATACTCACTGACAACCTGTAATATTACTGCTTTAATATCTAATTTATAATGTAATATTGCAAAAGATAAAATTAATAATACTAATAGTATTATGGCTGTCGATCATTTAAGTACGGAATATAAGTGCATGTAGTATACTTTAAAATGCTGCTGTTTTTATGTTTATTATGTTTCTAGTTTTATGGTAGAAGCTCGATTGATCAGGCCTCGAAAACGCACCGAGCTATATATATATATAATCATCTATATATATATATATATATATATATATATATATATGTATATATAATCATTTATATATGATGTATATATGGATATAGAGACGTGTGTGTGGGTTGCTTCCTTTTTCACGAATTCTCCGCGTTAGCTGACCGGATAGGACCTTGTCGACGTTTCGGTAGCATTGCAGCTACCTTCTTCTTGAATGTGTCAGCGGTTTCATCATAACACATTCAAGAAGATGGTAGCTGCGATGCCATCGATCAATTAGCATTATTTATTTATCTATCTAAAATAAAGCGATATTTCATCTAATTAACAATTATAATTAAAATTAAATGAAATTAAGTTTATTGTAACATAAAGAAGGAACTAAGAAGAAGAAACTAAGAAGAAGGAAAAGAAATTTAAGATATAGATATAAAGCAAGAGAGACAACGGATGCAAAGGTAAAAGGAAGAAGAAAAGAAAAGGTAAGTAAAGGCAGTGGAAACGAGGAAGAAGCTGAAGGAGAAAGGTAGAGCAAAGGCGAAGAAGATGAAAAAGAGGGATGGGGGATAGAAAAACAAAAGAATAAAACAAGCAAAGGTAGCTGGAGAGAGAAAGGTAACAAAAAGTATAAAAAATAGGAACAGTAGGTACTAGGTAGTAACAATCAATTGGATATGAATTTACATGATAACAATTTAAATCAAAAATTCTTTATGTAATTTAGTTAGCTATCCATTATGCTTCAATGCATGTTGCATCTAAATTAAATAATTTCAAAACAACATTTGACTATACAATTTCAATTGTCTTTTAAAGAAAATTAAAAAATCAATTATAGTTAGTGACATTATAAGGCGTAGTTAAAGGGCTAATTGCCGTTAATTTTAATGCTGCATGACAATTAAACAATTAGTTGCAATTAAACATGTTTTTTACCTGAAATGAGATAATTTTACATGTAATTTGTATTGTAAACCCAATATTCATACACCACACATACTCGCGATTGGATTGGTTAGTTGGGAATACTTCAGTAGTTGTCTTCACCGCCATTATGTTAGGTTTTGTCTTCTGGGTGTATTTTCGATGTATTTGTCTGATTAATATTTCTGTTTGTATATGAGGGCTGTTTCTTTTTACTTCCATTCGTGCCTGTACAGTCACAGGAGCGGTGGGGGGCAGGGATGCCCAGAAGGTGACTGCGCGTCCCACCACTATCTTCCACTTGCAACGCCATTACGCCATTTTCAACTGTAGGCACATAGACATGGCTGCTGCAACTGATTCTCCCTCCAAGTGCGTAGTGTAATTCGATTCCTTCAAGCAGAAGCGAATAGTGCAGCTGAAATTCATCGTAGAATAAGCCAAGTAGACGGTGGAAAACTTTATGGCGGATGGTGTTGTGTCTGAATGGTGTAGGAGTTTTAATGAGGGTCGAACCCATATTCGCGATGAAAGAGGATAAGGTCGCAAGTCTGTAGTATCAGAAAACATTGTTCAACGAGTTGACAAAATAATTCGAGAAAAACGAAAAAACCATCAGTGAGTTGAGTATGGAATCTCCTGAAGCTTCAGGATCAACTGTGTATCAACAAGTGTAGCGGAACACCTACACTACAAAAAACCTGAGCCCTCCATGGGTTCCAAAGATGTTGATTGATGACCACAAAGTTCGCCGAATGGGATCAGCGCTGACGTTTCTCACCCATTATGAGGTTTAAGGTGAATATAACAAAATAACAGTCACAACAATGGATGCACTCAAACTCGCCAAACAAACAGAAAAACTTGAAACATTCAACAACAGGACGTTTGTGATCAAAAGCAGCTGGTTATTGCCAGACTTTACCATTACTGCGGAAACCCATTCAAAACAAAAGAAGAGGCATGATAACTTCTGGAATTCTTCTTATTCATGACAATGTCCGCCTTCGCACTACTGCTGTAACACTACAACTTCTTGAACAATTTCGATTGGAAGTTTTTGAACACCGGCCGTGTAGCCGCTACTAAGCCCCAAGCGACTTTCATCTCTTGCGTGAACTGAAAAAGTGGTTAGGAGGGTAAAGCTTCCAGAGTACAGAGAAACTGCAAAACAACGCCACAGATCATCTCAACTCACTGGCGGTAACATTCTATGCAGAGGGGATTGGAAGGATCGTCGGTAGATATGACAAATGCATTAATCTTCACGGTAGCTATGTAGAAAAGTATACATGCTTGTGGTAAGAAATTCATTTTGTTATTTACACTTGCCGTGGTTATCGGAAGTTGAAAAAACAATCCTCGTACTGTGTTTTTTTTTGCAATGTATTGATATTGTTACATATTTCCTTTAACATGGTTACATTGATTGTTGGGCAGTAAACGATACTATTATTATAATATCGTCAAAGTGTTGGGCTTGCTTTGGAGCCAATATCCTCTACTAATTATTACAGCTGCTAAATCCCTGTTGTCCTTTGAACATCATTTCTTTGTAAGTTAGGTAACCCGACGCTGATGGAAATGATATCAAACAAAGAAAACCAGAATGATTGCAGGTGATAGATGAGGAGTTACATGTTTGCTAATACATGCCAAATTAAAAGCCGCATTTTGACAAAATCCTTTTTCAATCGTACCCTTCTCATTCTGACTTTCATTTGATGGGCCGCAAAATAAACTCACCTCGCCCAATATATCGTAAGAAGATAAAAAAATTGCATTACATCGAACGAACTATTCGATTCGTGAATGCCTCCTCCCTCCTCTCTCTTTCAAATTGATCAATTCATAATTCGCCGTAAGTGCCGTACCGATGCCATGCTAGGATAAAGGATTTGTCGGAGGAGTGGGGGTGGAAAAGTTTTCCGTCTACAACATTTCCATTAAAACATTAATTAAATCCATTATGCTTGGGACAATGGGAGGGCATTATAAATTGTGTAGCTGTTCGGGCAAAACTGCCGGAGCAAGCGACCGATCTTTCGTCCCTTTTCGGCTCATCGGCGTGCAAGGACCCGGCTAGCGAGGGAAATTCGCAGAAGCGTCGGATCGCGCTAAAATTGCGTTCGTTGCGCGAGTACGCCTCGAGCGATTACTCGGTTGTGTTTTTAATTATTTCCAAGGCGATTTTCGTCGAAAGGTAGGCTTTCCAGGTTGACATATTAATTTCTTGACGTGTGTACATACGTTGTACTTTTAATTAGGTCCCGTCGGCAATTTTCTAACCTTCAAAGTGCCCCATTTCGTGGATAATCACCTTGTCTTCCGAAAAATATGAAGTCGAGAAATTCCATTATAAACTGAATGAATTTACGGCAAAGGGAAAAGCGATTTGCATCTGAGCGATGTTCCAATTTAAGTTTGAATTTACTGCCACTTACATTGTTTGCACAAGAATACCAAATGCCATTTGACGGTTGAAAAGTAGAAACATTGTAATGGACAAGGAAAGTGATGACGTCTGTAAGTATTATGGCGGCACTGAAAAAGTTTCCAAACAAAACAAAGACTCGTGATAAAACTAACCTATTCCTGTCAATTTATCAAGCAACATTATGTTGTCCGTTAAGTAAAATTATGAAATTCATTACAATTATTGGAGTCTCTACCTATTTGTTTATTTTTGAAACACATCTAGGATGAACTGCAGCAAATATGCCTAAGGAAGATCAACTGTTAATTACGGTAATGAAATCGAGCTTCAGTTGAACTTGCATCGTGGAGATCCAGCTATACATGAAACTTTGTGTTAGCAGTTTATGAAATGTATACATTTCATATAAATATAGCTAAGGACTTGTTAACGTAGTTCCAAATGGTAGAGTAACATCAACCACTTGTGCTCTATTTCATCAAATAAAGAAAGTATTGAAGATTGTGGTGTATTGAAAAATATGGTGCTTGGTGACGTAATATTAGTTAATAAAGAATTTTAATGGAAGAGTTACATTACTACACAGTTATGGTACAATAATATGTTGCAAGCAAAAATCGTCCAGGACGGCCTCGAACAATATCCAGGATTGACGCCCAACGCACAAAACTGTTTACTAAGTGAAATAGACGATTAATGGCGCCTGAACTAGGGCTAGAAGCAGGAAGATATCCGTTAGCATAGTGAAACGTCGTTTAAAAGAATCAAACCTCCACGGCCGTATTGCTACACGAAAACCGTTGCTACGTCGTGGAAATAAACAAAAACATCACCAACGGGCTAACACTCACAAAGACTGGACAATAGAACAATGGCGAAACATACTATGAAACGGCAAAACATTTGTCAGCCGCTCAAGAGACGAGAAAATGCTTCCTCAGCGCATTTCACTAACAATAAAGAAAGGTGGGTTCCATTCTTGTATGGAGTTGTTTTTCATTAAATGGAACAGAGGACCTTGTGAAAATTGATGGAGTAATGAAGAAGGACAATTATTCACTTTGCGCTTAATAGGCAACAATTTTGAGTTGATGCACGGTAACGATCCGAAGCACACGTCGTTGTTATACAAAAACTACCGCGTTATTGCAGAAAATGAAGGAAACAATGGCTTGGCCTCCTCAGAGTCCGGATCTTAATCCGATAGAGCTTCTCTGGGACGAACTTGATAGGTAAATTACAAAACCCACCTTCAGCCGGTATTGCAGAGGGAGTCTGGCAATATTTCTCGAGATACACTAAGCAAATTGGTAGAAATACGAGTAGCGCCAGAAGTTATTAAATCAAGAGGTGGATTATTCGAATTGAAGAAAGCATAACTTACTTTATGTTTTCTAATGTTTCTTATTAGATTTTCTTTTGTGTACACATGTGCATTAAGTTGTAGATGAATGCATATTTTTCTTATAATTTTTTGTTTAAAGTTTTGAAACAAGCGTTAAATTTTGCATGAAATTGGAGGTGTCTACTAGGTACCATAGTGAGCGAGAGTGTACATAGTACCTTTCACTTAATTAATAGTTAACCCATAGTGTCTCAAATTCTCAATAATTATCGGAAAAATCTCTAATACAAAAAAAATCGAATGACTTCTTATTTAATTTATTAGTTTATGTTATAAAATGACATATGTATTGTACACACTCACTCCATTATTGGTATTGGAGAGGTTGTAATCAAATATTAGCGGTTGTGAAGAACGAGCAAATGTAAGTATGGCGCATTTGGCAATGTTTAATTGAATTCTCTTCATAGAACGCCAGTCGTTAATGATTGATAAATTTTCCTGCAAAGTAAAAGAATATAATTCCGAGTTTATAGTAGTGTAAAGTTCTAAATCGTCCGTATAAGCAAGAATATTGCGGTCTAGGGAAAGTAAAAGATCGTCTAAGTATACGAGGGGAGGTCCAGAAGTTCGTGGAATGGAGGAGATGGAGTGGGGATAGAGGCGCTCGCTAGGTGTCATTCTGATTGGCGACTCATCATTAGTATATAAGTTAAGTTGCAGCCCTATAGCATGAGTCGTTTACGAATAGTTGCCTGCTAAACAAGTCAATCCGGAAGAAAACTGAAACTATGGAAAAAATTGAACACCGTGCTGTGATAAAGTTCCCTACAAAGCATGAAAAGAACGCTCAAATCATATTGAATGAAATGGAAACCGTTTATGGGGAACAGTGCCCTAGTAAATCAATGGTTTATAAGTGGCATGGTATTTTTAAACATGGTCGGGAGTTGATTGAAGACGACCCTCGCTCAGGACGGCCAGTTGAGGCCACCACATCAGACATCGTAGAAAAAGTGCAAAAATTTCTACTGCAAGATGCCCGTCTGAAGAAAAAACAATTATCTGCATTAGTTGAAATATCAGATACCACCATTTTTCGTATCCTACATGATCACCTGGGTATGACAAAAGTCAGTGCAAGATGGGTACCGAGAATGCTCACGCCGCTGCAGAAACAGCAGCGCGTCTGTGCATCCAAACAATTTTTGGAGCTGCGTGGAGACAAACCTGTACAGATTTTGGAGCGGATTGTTACCGGAGATGAAACATGGGTTCATCACTTTGAGCCTGAGTCCAAACAGGAGTCCATGCAATGGCATAAAGGGGACACCACCGCCAAAGAAATTCAAAGTGTCAGAATCGGCTGGAAAGTTGATGGCTACTGTTTTGTTTTGGATTGTGGGGGGTATTATTGATTGATTACAAAGAAAAAGGTAGGAGCATAACCGGAGAATATTACGCAGCGATATTAGAAAAATTAAAGGAGGCCATCGAGAAAAAGCGTCGAGGAAAATTGACCAAGGGTGTGTTGCTCTTGCAAGACAATGTGCCGGTTCACAAGAACAAAGTTGCAATTGCTACTCTGCACAAGCATGGCTTTCAATCAATAGTCCATCCACCCTACAGTACAGACCTGGCATCTAGTAATTTTTATTTGCTCCCCAATTTAAAAAAAAACTTACGTGGAAGAAAGTTTTCCGACGACAATGAGGTAAAGAAGGCAATTTTGGTCCATTTTGAGGCGAAAGATAAAGAATATTATTATGATGGTTTAGAAAAACTAATTCATAGATCTAATAAATGTATTATGCTTAAGGGTGATTATATTGAAAAGGAAAAATAGATTTATTGTTTTATTTTATTTAAAACCCTTTGATTCCACGAACTTCTGGACCTCCCCTCGTATGTTGAATAGAAGTAAAACCAAACAACAGCAGGAGAAAGTCCAACGGCAGATAGCTTAGATGTCAATATTACATGATCAATTGTGTCGAAGGCTTTGCTAAAATCAGTGTATATCACATCCACTCGTAGACGTTTATCAAGGCTTTCGCTAATATATTGTGCAATTTCAACTAAATAAGTGGTAGTTGAACGACCTTTGAAAAAGCCACGCTGGTAAATATAGAGATATGATTTAACACAACTATATAATCTATCATAAAAAAGCTGTTCAAGAATGACCAAAACATAGAATGAGGTCGAATGGGACTGCACTCAGCTGTCAAACATACAAAATAAGGACCGGCGGGAGAGGTGGGGAAAGACGTTGGTAAATTTGTTCGCATACTTTTTGCCCGTTAAGTTTACTTGGTTGCACTATATAGAGCGAATACGCTATCAAAACTAAAGGCCGGTTTATTCACCTTCTGATAAGATGGCAGATAACCGCCATCAAGATAAATTTATCAGGTAGTAGATATCACATTTTGGTATATTCGCCAAATTTTATCTGAGAAGTAACAAAGCAGGATTGTCTAATGTCCTTAGACAGTTAGTATAGCAATGGATAAAAGTGAAAGATAGACTTATGCCCGTTGTAATGAGAAAGACAAACATATAATTACAGTTTAGATTTGAACATAACAGGTAAATTTATTCCTCTGATAAGCAATTTACCAACTGCTTTTTACCTGTCAGAAGGTGAATAAACATATGTTTGTGTTTATCCGTTAGAATGCGCTACCTGCAACTTTATCAAAATATGAATAAACCGGCCCTAAATGAAATAAATAAGAATAAAAGAAAACAACTTCGTTTGGATGCCTAAGCAAACTACATCAACTTCATTTCTGTCGCTCTTACAAGACGCGTATTTCACCTGTCTTATAATGCAATTTCGCGAAAGTTGCAGTAAACAATCTAAAACATTTCGCGAGTTACTTAACGCCGAAAACCGTCTCTTCGGGCGTCTAGTTCTTCATCTCAGCCGTCGCCTCAACTATTCATCACGGTTTTAATAACGTGCAGGTTCAGGAATTTAGCGTCACATTCAATCAATATCCTTAGCGTGGTAATTCGGGTGAACACACAAGAGAAGATGGTCGCAACGTTTCCGGAGTAAAACGCGAAGATGACGGAAAGAAGAAGATGAAAAGGAGGAGGAAGCTACGAGGTAAAAAGAAAACGTGAAATTTCCACAAAATCTTGTCATATTCGAGACGAGGAACATCTTAAGCAGTAACGAGTAACAACGAGGGTTTCTGATAAGTGGAGGGTAGGAATAAAGCGATGCAGGCTTGGAGAAGCATCAACCGAAATTAGCTGTCGTTTCGGAAATATTCTCTATGCTCTCTCTCCTTTCCAACTGTGCACTTTTATATACTAAGCTCCTGTGTGATAATATAGTTTCTATATTGAATTTTTCACTCAATTGCGAAATGATATAACACAAGGCGTCAAATCCAAGGACTACGAGGGCGACCTGAAATGTTTCCGGAGCCGACCAGAAAAATACGGCATTGGTGTTGTTTTTTATTTTCATTTTTCGATGTAGTTTCCTCGAAGGTCAATACTCTTTTTTCAAACAGTGCTCCAGTCTCTTCAAACTGTCGGAAAAGTAGAGTATTGCCATATCTGCAAAATGGCCATCTGTAGCGGCGATGACCTGCTCATTTGAGGCAAATTCCTCCCCTCCCATTGATTTTTTCAGGTTTGGAAATAGGAAAAGTTACTGGGGACTAGGTTCGGTGAATATGAACGATGAGACTAATTCGTAACGCAAATCATTCAATTTGGACACGACGATGCGGGATGAATGAGCCGGTGCATTGTCGTGGTGAAAATGCGCTTTTTTTCGCTGCAAACGAGACCGTTTCTCCTTCAATACTGCATCGATTCGGGTCAATAAATCGCTGTAGTATTATCCCGTGATCGTCCTTCCCTTCGATGAGATAGTCGATGAGGATCACATCTTAGGAATCCCAAAAAGTGATCGGCATGGCCCTTCCGGCCGATGAAACGGTCTTTGCTTTCTTCGGAGCCGATTCGCCCGGAAAAGTCCACTCCTCCGAAACGGTCCCTTGATTTCGTCTTTGCTCCGGTGTTAGCAAACGCGGTACCCATCGCGCCGAAAGCTTTTTCATACCCAAAATTTCGTGTAGGATATGGCCAACGCGTTCTTCTGAGATGCCTGTTGTCTGTGCTATGGATAAAACCTCTATCTCTTTCATGATGACATCATGAATCTTGTCGACCATTTCATTGTTGGTAGCGGTTTTTGGGCGTCCACTGCGTGGTTCGTCACTTGTGCTTGTGCGGCCGTGTTTAAACTCGCTCATCCAGAAGCTGATGGTCGAAAATGATGGAGTATATCCGTCACGAACCTCTAGCAAAATATTTCGAATTTCCGTGGTCGTTTTCCCAGCCATCAAGAAGTGTTTTATCACTGCAGGAAATCAGATTTTATCGATTTTTTCGAAACCGCCTGACTTGCTACACAAAACACACTCTGAAACAACAACTATTGACAGTAGACTCCTGACATTTTCACAATTGCCATAGAAAAGGTTGCCGTTGCCGACCAATGAATCCACTCCAACCTCCGTGTACCATCTCTTGCCGATTCCGGAAACATTTCAGGTCGCCTTCCTAAGTGATGTTTAGAGCGAAATCTATAAATCAGATGCTTTAAATATCCTTAGAAATGTGCTTCTGCGCATGTACCTGTCTGATTTAACGATTATTTGATAATAATAAAAATTATATTTATTACCCAATAGAAACCAATACTTACACATATATAAAGAAAACACTAATATTTAATTATACTAACCAATAATGTAATAATAGGAACCGAAAATATACACAGTCGGAGAAATAATTGAAAGAAGAAATTTTTAATTTTTTTATCCAAAATATTCTCCTCCAGTTTCAATAAACTTGTCGGGCTGACTCAAATGGGTGCTCTAGCTCATTTTGTGTAACTGCCTCTAGTGCTTGAGTTGTAGTTGTTTTGATGGTGGAAATGCCTGTAAATAAACATCTTTTGAACTTTAAGCTTAATTTAGGGAATAGAGAGAAATGGCACGAGATTGAATCAGGGGAATACGGCGGTGGATTCAACACACGTACTTGATTTCTAGCCAAAAATTGACGAACAATGACTCGGTGCATTATCGTGCAACAGACACCAAGTCTCTGGATCGCAATATTCAGGTCAAACACGACGTATTTTGACCATCAGACGTTTCAAAACTTCGGGATAACATTTTCCAGTAATTGTTTGTTTAGTTCATATGTGGGCATCAAATCTCACAGCGGGCCGGATCCGGCCCGCGAGACATTTTGAAAAACCCAATTAAAAGAAATATTACACTACTCACTCCAAATGAGGAAGATCGAGTGATATGGAGTTTGTCGCGGCCCGCGAACGTATTTGCACACTAAAGCTTGGCCCGCAACATGTCAAAGGTTGCCCATACTTGGTCTAGTTGGAACGATGCGGACAATTTCTTTGTTATCGGAGACTGTAATGAGTTCTGATTTTTAATAGAACTTTCCGTGTATTTTTAGCATGTGGTAAATTTTTCGACTTCCTTTCCGCACTGTGACGCTTAATTTTGGATCCTATTGAAAGCACCATATTTCATCAGCCGTAACGATTAACTTGAGAAAGTTTGTTATCATTTCTGGTGGCTGCAACAACTTCTGTAGAATGATTGACACGCACCCCTTTTAGCCATCCGTCAAAGTATGTGGAATAAGTTTTGTACACACACCTTTGTTTTACCCAAATCCTAGTAAAGATTGATTCGGATCATTTCTCCTCCATCATTTTGAGCGAAGCATCGCAATCATTTTCAATAAAACCACATACTTTTTCGATCATTTCTGATGTCCGATTAGAAATTGGCCTTCCTTGAAGATTACCATCTTCTAACTTTTCTCTGCCTTCCAAAAAACGTTTATGCCACAGAGAAGCATTTACTCCACTCAAATTGTCATCGCCATGCACTTACTGCATCGATCGGAATGTTTCTGATTACCAAGTTTTGCGCGAAGTGAGTCTATACCTTCCAGGCTTTGATCGAATATATTGCCTAAAAGGACATCTTCCTCTGAAGGCTACGAGTTATTGAATAACCGTCATACACCTATTTGCAAATGTTATTATTTGGCTATTTTATCGCGGCTGTTTCCTTTCTGTCTTTCTCTGCAATTATCAAACCTTAAAACATGAAGTATATTCTCAAATCTGTTTTGGCCGATTATCACCTTAAACAGTTTTGGTCCAAAGTTGCACTACATCCCCGTTGTGAGATTTATATACAGCTGTCAGTATTAAAACTCCAAAACAAATCTTTAATTCCGAAAAGTTCTTGTTACCACAAAGTCTCCATATTCACATAAGAAAGGGATTCCGATATTCTACCGAACTCGGGGGACTACGTAAGAGGCGGTCCAATTCCGGGGAGGACCGCAAATTTATAAACCTATACTTCCTATTTGAAAAGTCTGTGAATACATAAGCTCTCCCATAAGCTAAAAAAGACAACTGTTGAAAACCGTTGTGGGTCTAGTAGACCCGGCCGGTGGAGGTCACATGGGGCAAGCATAGTCAAGCCCAAATTCCAGTTATTAGGAACACTTTGAATTTTAAGTATACCAAAAAGCTGCAAGAAAACTTGATTTTAATTTAATAGCAATCATTGTACTGTTATATTATAACCAGAGACGGGATTGTATATATAATTTAAAATAAAATATATGCACTTTGCATATAATCCGGTCTCTAATAATCATTAATAATGAAACCTTCATTCTCATCTAGTACTAAATTGTGGAAATATAACAATATTACTGGGTAGGTGTAATTTCGGCCCATTTTGTCAGGGTCAAATATAACCTCAACAAATAAATTCCATGCGTTATTACTTTTCTCTCAATTTGTCTACAGCATCATGTTGGAAAGCGTTTTCTTAATTCTTAATAAAGATGCGTTAAAATTCCTTAAGAAATTGACTGAAACATACTGCACCTGTTTTCGAAAAATTTGAGGACGAACTCACTAATAAGAAATTTTCAACAGATACAAATTGCGTCTCATTCAAACCATAACAGCGTTATTCATAGTCAGATTTAGCGG
Organism: Trypoxylus dichotomus; assembly: GCA_023509865.1. Taxonomy (NCBI): domain Eukaryota; kingdom Metazoa; phylum Arthropoda; class Insecta; order Coleoptera; family Scarabaeidae; genus Trypoxylus; species Trypoxylus dichotomus. The sequence goes on from CM042081.1 coordinate 32,129,359, forward strand.
TTACTAAGATCCTACTAAGATGCTTCTAAGAAAATTCGTGTTCATAGATGCATTTAGTGGCTACTAAGACCCTATTAACTCTAGTTGGCTACTAAAATCTTAGTAGCGCTATATGGTATGTTTAAAAGGCATTTAAAGTTAACCTATAAAATAAAAAGCCCGCAAAATTAGAAAAGATATCGTTTAAAATAGCGAGCAACATGGAAATAGTTGATGTAAGTGACAATAAATCACTATAACAGGTGGAAATATTGAGCTATAAACCATTTTTAGACGAAAAGACCGCGCTCTCTAAACGAACAATTTAGAGAAGGGCGCGTTAATTAGAGATTCTTTACAATTCGGATAATTGAAAACAAAAAGATTACTGTTTAAATAAAGGTAAAATTAGAGCGTGGGAGTACGTTTGTAAGACATGATACATGGTACAATGTATACCAAATGTTGTCTATCTGATATGAATATTCTTGAAACACATATTGTAGTATATCGATAACAAATGGGTATTATGGTATTGACTTAAAATGGATAAAAAATCGTGATTGGTTTTTGTCAAACTAGTTTTGAATTTTGTTAAACAGTATATATATGTTGTGCTTTTTTCCTTACAGAAATTACAAATACTCGTGCACTTTAATTTCGTACTGATTATGCTCTTTTAAAGACATCAAACCCCTAAGTGAAGAATGGCAACGAATGAAGGCTGAAGACGTTTCAATAAAGCAGGTCGAGGCCCCACAATATATGAATCTTCAGATAGTGATTGATTAATAAGTAATTTGACCTTACAAGAATTTGTCGAGGATGCCTCTAGCTTGGATAGCAATACAGTACACAGTAAAAAGTGAATTAAAACAATTATCTTTAGTTTTATATCCATATTTCGGTCCAAATCACAATTAGATGTGATACAGCCTGCACCAAAAATTGCAAAAAACACGAAGCTAAAGATGTAAGGTAGTGTAAATATTAAATTATATATAAATAGCAAATGATCTCAGGTGTTCTTAGCTATGCAATACAACGCTACAGATCCAAATTGTGCTGAATCATTTGTCGTAGGTTTCATTTATGAATCTCATACTCATGCAACCTATCTTCGTTGGAAGCTACTCGAGGATACAAAAGCACAGATTACTGTTATTGCCATTATATTATTATCACATAATAACCTGATTAACTTATAATTTATAACATTAAAATTATTTGACTTAATATATCTTTTTCTTATAAATTACAGTTGCCGAAAGACGTTCCCATTTTATTCCTTTGACATATTCCTTCTTAAAAAAAGCGCGCCAAAGATAATTCTAACCTAATCCGTTTGAATTCAAACATTTCTATACACTACGCATGCTCCTTCCATGTTGCCACATCGTTTTACCTGTTATCATATTAACTAGTGGCCACTAAATATACGTTTATGAATATGATGAGATAGTGCCCTCTTAGTAGGGTCTTAGTGGCTACTAACTAATAGCGTACTAACACCCTACTAACTTTCTGACTATGAATAAGGCTGTAAAACTCTACACAGTCTACATTACCGTTTATTTTTAAACCATTCCCAAGCTTATTTACCTCGATATACCCCCAACAAAATCCCTCTTCACGTACGTCAGCAAGGGTAATCGATAGCCGCATTTATTTTCATAAAATATGCGTTTTGCATCGATGATCCGTAAAGAAATTAATGAAGTGTATAGTCGGCTTTGACTAGTGAAGTGTTATTTGGTTAATGTGCCGGACTGTGTATGGTGTGACTATATTTACCCACCTGAAACGATTCATGCGTGTAACCTTTTGCGAGGCACCCCCTAAAAGGACGTCTTCTTCTTTGAGCGGTCAGCCGTGCGTGAGCTCTTTGCAGGGTAAAGATAATATACGTACAAACGATGTTTGTGAAAAAAGAATACCCAATATTGAGTCTTCGGCTGTTAAAGCAAAGAAAACGATCACTACTTCTAAAGAAAAGCTGAGAGCAGAGAACTAATAATAGATTTCAAAGGCACTGTGTAAAGCATAACATTTTAGGGTACAGTACACAAGTAGATAGCACAAACATTAATATTTCGAAACAATTGGAGTTTGATATTAGAAGTGAATTACGATTAAATGTTAAAATGAAGTTTTTTTGATTAAAACATCTTTCTATAATTAAAACGAAGTTTTGAGATAATGTAGGGACTTGTAGATGTACTAAATAGTTGAAATGTTATTATAAATTAGTATTAATATTTCATTATATCTTTTGAATTAAAAATTAAATAATTGCATATAAAGTAGAAGAAAATATATAAAAAAATCAAACTAGACTGCAGGGACATCTCACGGCGAATGAAAACATAATGTTCCAGAAATAGAATATTCTAATAAATTAAAACTAATACCTTACTTTCATAGAACAATGAAATAAAATCTAAAATTCTAATATTTATGTTTAACTATGGGAGGGATACAATTATATTTAAATAAAATACAAGAATAAAAATTATTTTTTCGCTAAGAATAGTGTAGTGACATCTTTTGACCACAAGCTGTCAGAGCTGATGCACTAAATTTTCCATATATGTAAATAGAAATATTCTCTCCATGATTATACTTAAACTATATCTACAATATTGTTTAATCCTCGTGCACTAATATTTTAAATATGAACTCTTATATAGTATACTCTTATTTGTAATGAGAAGTTCAAGCAAACTGCACTAGATGGCAAAAGTATCGATGTAAAGGAGAAATCTGGAATGTTTTCCTATCGTTTTAAATGAAAAAGACAGAAAGAGGTTAGATTGTCAAATGTTATTTAATTTTAATTTAGAATATTCCAATAAATATGCAAAATATCACGAGATGTATAAATCCTTGCAAGAATTTTAAATTATCTAGATCAATGCGAAGAGCCTGTATAGTAAAAACTGGCACAATCAATAGTGTTGATAATGTAATAATGAGGTTTCCCATAGCAACTAGCTTGTTACATCAAAGAAAATTAACTAGAAACAATACAAAGTTTATAAAAAGCTACTCGACACCGACTACACCTGAAATTAAACCGGTAGATGCTTTGAGATTTGAAAAGGTTTGTGAGGAAACTTTAGAATCATTAAGTGAATATTTCGAAGAATTAGTCGAGGGAGCTAATCATTTAAAGTCGGCAGACGTAAGTTACAGTGTGAGTACTTCGTTTAGAATTAGATTCCTTTGCTATTATTAAATAAATTATAATCTGTAGAGTGGGGTTTTGACAGTTAACTTTGGTGATCCGTATGGTACATACGTTATCAATAGACAGTCACCGAATAAGCAAATATGGTTAAGTTCGCCTGTGTCAGGTCCTAAGAGGTATGATTTTGTTACCGATGGAGAGTATTGGTTGTATAGGCATGATGGGAAAACGCTCCACCAACTTCTACAAACTGAAGTATCGAAAATAATTACAAAAAAAATTGATTTTTCGAAGTGTCTCTATAGTCGGATAGTTTAAGCGACTTATGATTTATTTATTTTAGCTGATATATTTGTTATTTTTTATATTATTTATTTTAATAAATTCATTTCTTTGTTTGATTTTTATTTCGTTTATTTCTTCTTCAAAATGGAGGTTATGGAAGATGGTAACTTGATGGATAAGGTGAATATATTAATTCAGCGAGACATGGAATATTACAAGGTAAGTCAAATAAGACGTTTTCAAACATAAGGGATTGAAAATAATGTCAGTACTACTAAGAACGTTTACTGTTCACTCATATTTCTTCCAACTATTGTGATGTTTGTTTAGAAGAAGCAATCAGTACTCCAAGAGGATATTTGTCCTGGTATAGTTGGTGGAAAATTGGATTTTCCACGATACGCTTCTTTTGCTGCCATTAAACTAGTTATTTGGTGGGAGGACGAATATTTAGCCGCTTTTAGGAAAAACTCTGGCTTCATGAGACCTGTAGAAGAAAATGTTGATAATACAGTTGAATTTGAAGGTGGTTGTGGAGGTATTATTAAAACATCGGATCCTTCGAGGTTCATAACTGCCATAACTAAGTCATCTGAGCAACTACTCGGTAACAAAAGACTTTCTCAAAATTGTCAACCAATCTGATACCTGATTCTTTTTCAGAACACCTTCATGTGTTAACTCAAGAAGCTTTAGATCATGCCGATTTGACCGTCCTAATCGGGACTATTGGCGCTGCATCTTTACTAAAGAACTGTCTTTGGTCTTATATGCAATCTACAACCACGACCAAGTCTAGCTATAGCGAACAATTGCAAACCAGTTTGAAGAAATATCAGGAAATGGCTGAAGCTTTAGCTGAAAGGTTATTGGACCTCCATTGCAGATTATTGTCTCTGTATATATTGCAGGATGCAGAATCGTTAGATTGGGAGAACAATAAGCCGTTTTTCGAGTCGGAAAGGGGGTCGTATGTCATCCAGATGTGGTGGTTGTATATGCAAGGTATTTTAAAGATGTGGGCATTTGATCAATATTTAATAGTAGTTATTTTGATTCAAGGTACGAGAGAAGACCTGTGGAATACGGTTCCGCCAAAGATGGCTCAGAGAGTATTTGCTGGTATGTTAAATGAAACTCTGAACATCTTAACAGTTCGTTATGGACAAGTATGTCAATTTATTATGTTTTCTTCAGTATCATCTGCTTAAAATGAACAAACTAACTTTTTAGATATCTCCTTCCGAATGCAGATCTCAATTAGTCGTAGTAGATATTAGTAATTTACTTCTGTGTGTTGCCCAGCTTTTGCCGAGCATATGTGATGATGCCGAACAATTGATCGGGCTATATCTCGACAATCAGTCCAAAATTTTAAGAGATATCCATTCTAAATGCCAAGAACTTTTAACGTGCTTCATTTTACGCGGTGCCCCATTAGATGTGTTACATAAAGTAGGTAGTCTTTACTTGAAAAAGAATAAAATATTGTCCCAAAGGAATCGGATGAAATTGTTTTCCTTTTTTGAGGTATTTCGCAAGGGTTTTGACAGCTGCGACTTGTCCAAATCCCGTGGTAACACTTTGAGCCCGTGGATAGTGCTTTCATTGCAAAATATCTTTAAGGAAGCTCCTAAGTGTGTTACCAATACCATAGAACTTCCGGATAATACTTCTATAGCATTAGAGTTCTTGGTATTGTTAAGTCAACCTCAACCTAACTGGGCACTTCTTTTAAAAGTAATAAAAAGCTTAAATCGACTTTGTTAAAAATAACCTAATACCAATTTAATCCTAGGTTTGCTGCATGAGAAACTTCAATATTCTCCTAATGATTCTACAAGAATCTTTAGAAAAATTTAGCCGTGTTTCGGATTTTGTAAGGGTTATTCCCAGTTGTGAGAAATGCGAAGGTTTCTTGTGTACTGGAGATGGGATCTGCAAATCTGTTGACTGGCAAAGCGGTTTCCTGAAAGAACAACAGTACTACGATATTATCTATGCGGTTAGCCACGTTTTCTTAATCGTGGCCAATGAAAGTGATCTAGCAACTTTATTTTTACCTGCGTTGAGAAAAAGTGAGAGATGGGGACAATGTTTTGATAGAAGGGAGGTCTGTATTAGACTATTGCTTGAGAGGAATATAAAGGTGTTTCAATTTGAAGTTTATTATCGTCATTTATATTCTTTATAATAAAAATAGAAGGGTCTACGTTTGCCCACACAAATAGGTTTAATGATAAAATCATTATTAGGAATAGCTAACAGCGAAAGGTTCCCTGGTGTCAAATTCAAATCTTAATGAAGCTTGGTAGGTAAGTAGATTATGTTGAGACGTGAAAATAACAATTTTTGTTGCTAAAATTAATTCCGAGGGGGTGAAACACCCCTTCGAAACTTCACAGATTCTCAGTTTTCTTGATTTAATCTTTGAACGGAAATAGATAGAACAAAAACTTGCAAATATTGTACCCTATCAAAATATCTTTCAGGCTACATAAATGTTGTATATACAGGTGTTGAATTTAGGCGCTACCCTCTTATGTTAGAACTGATCATAGTAATATGGACAAGAAATTAACGCAAGTTGTTAATCTTTAGCATCCTTTATTGATTTTAAAGCATTTTCAATTATACAGAATGTTTCACAGGTGTAGAACAAGTCATACCTTATGCTACTAACACCAAACTCATCTATGTATTGCATACATATGTCTTCTATTATGAAAAACCATCATTAATTAGTAAAATTACAGCGCACGGGATTACACATGGTAGCAAATCCTTAGTATTAATAATAATGAATAAAGTATTTATTTTAATGCGTATTTAAATTATGTATTTATAATTTGGTATGATAATGAAAGTCATGAAAAAAATGCGTAAAGCATAAAATGTTTTCGCACTAAAAACAACAAATGAATGCAAAAGCATCACATTGAAAAGGAAAAATGCATGGGATGTTCGAATGGCCCAGGACGATTGTATATAACCGGACTTGTACCAGGCATATACAAAGAAACTGATGTATTTAGAGGGCGATAATTGATTGCGTATTAATGATTACAATTTTATGACATTTTTTTGCAAATGGAGATTATCATAATTTGAGATAAGAACCAGGTCAGAAAATCGTCGATTAAATCCTTTCCATATTCGAAATTCATAGACGTCCAGTGGTAGAATCGTAATGTTTTCTTTGGTATAGTCAACATCTTTGTTGGATGCGAGCTCTTTCTTGAAAGACTCTGGGCAGTGACCTGTCCATGAATCTAAGACTCTTTGGCCCAATGCCTGATGAGTTAGTATTAAGAAACCAATTGTTAAATAAATCAGTAGTTAGTTTACCTGAAGATGAGGCTTGAATAACAACGTTTGCAGGTCGAAATAGCAATAATTGTTGTATTTGGGGCCTAAGCTTGCCACCAGGTTCTTTTAGTACTATCAATAGTAAAGATACAAGCTTACTAGATATGGATATTATTATATTATAGGACTGTGTTAGATACACTTATAACACCGTCTTTATATACGATTTCTGCTTGTTTTTGAATTCACCGACTAGGTATATAAATGTTGTATTATAAAACCAGAACGTTACCTCTATTATATATTTGTATACCTTGACAAAAAACCCATTTTTGGTATAGTATCAAAATATCTAGAATCGAACAAATGCCGCCAATATCAAAATATGTGTATCCTTAAAATTGGTATTAAAATATAATAATACCTTAACTATGAATTTTCAAATAACAGGATGTGGTTGTTGGGTTTTACTTATGCTTAGATTAACAGCTGCATCGGATACCACATTAATTGGAAATTGCAGTTATGTACTTTAATAAAATTTAATTAATTTAATTTAATTAATGCGAAGCAAATTGAACTACCTAAACTGTATGAAGTGGAGTTATAACTGTTTCCTTTTTTCTGATGTATGTATATGTAGTACGTGTGTAACATAAAATATAAGTTCTTATGTTAATGTCACCTTTGGAACATCCTGTATGGTTGAAAATGCTTTAAAATCAATAAAGGATGCTTATTGCTTTTCCACATTACTATAATCAGCTCTACCATAAGAGAGTGGCGCTTAAATGGACACCCTGTATATACAACGTTCATGTGCCCTGAAAGACCTTTCGATAAGGTACAACATTTACATTTATATTTTTGTTCTATTTCCGTTCAAGAATTAAATCAAGAGAACTGAAAATCTGTAAATTTTCGAAGGGGTGCTTCATCCTGCGAGAGTGAATTTCAGCACAAACAAAAAAAAATATTTTTAAGTCTGAGTTTGACATCCGGGAACCTTTCCTTGTAAGTCACTGCTTTTACACAATGTGACCGTGCCTTATATGTATTTTTATATATATATATTATATGTATATATATATATACACTAGGGTGACAATAAAATAGACACCTACTAATTAAAAAAAAAAGATTCTATTCTCGTTATACATACAAAATATTTTAAAATTTTTAAATTAGACTAATATTTTGTCGATCCACCTTTACTTGCGTGAAGTGCTGCGAGTCGTCGTGGCATAGAATCTATTAAATGATTAATGGTGTCTTCTGGAATATTTAACCACTCTTCTGTAACAGCTGCCACGAGTTCTTCCTTATTACTGGGTTTTTGGGGTCGGTTCGCCATATTTGTCTGGATTATGTGCCAAACATTCTTTATCAGATTCATGTGTGGTTATTGACCTGGCCATGGTAAAATCCGAATCCCCTGTTCCTCTTTCCATGTGGTTGTTGTTCTTGCTTTGTGGCAGGGTGCTCCATCCTCCATAAAAGTGGCGTCTTCTTTAGATAAAATGGCGTTGTCGAATATCGGTAGTAGTCCTTCTGTTAATATTTGGATATATTTTGCCGCATTTATATTTCCGTCGCAGATTACTAATTGCGATCTTCCACCATACCATATCTCGCCCCACACCATGATGTTCACACCGCCGTATTTCACCGTCTGATGCAAAAATTTGTCGTCCAGTTGCTGTGACGAACGTCTCCATACCCACGTACGACCACTATCACTGAATTGGCAGTATCTGCTTTCGTCTGAAAAAATGACAGACCGCCAAAACTCTTCGGGCTTCGTTCGCATTTCGATTGCCCAAACCATTCGGCGCCGTTTTTGAAACGCCGTAAGGAGAGGTATTTTCTTTGCCACCCTTTTATACATCCCCTCACTGTGGAGGTATCGCAGAACGGTGCGCTGACTTTTCTGTGAAGTTGCCGCAAGCTCAGCTGTACTTTTTCGCGGTTCTCTTAACACTTCGCGCACAAGCACCCTTTTACTTCTTTCAGAAGGTCCGGCACGACCTGGTCTCGGCTCCGCTGTTGTTTTTTCCTCGTGTTTAAATTGTGTAATCACACGGTTAACTGTGGGGACAACGGAATATTTTAAAATTTACTTATTTCACGTTGCGAAGCGCCGCGTTCACTCTGGTCAACGATGCGACCCCGGGTGAAGTCGCTAATATCACTCGAACCTTGTAAGCGAGGCATAGTTGTAACGATACTAAACTATGACGAATTCCTTCCGATACATCTACCCCTACCCTAATGACAAGAGAAAGTTCTTAATTCGTTCTTAGAATTTAGCTGTTTACATATTTATACCGCTTTATCTGTTGTCTATTTTATTCTGTCACCCTAGTGTATATATATATATATATATATATATATATATATATATATATACATATATATATATATATATATATATATATATAGATATATATAGATATATATATATATATATATAGATATATATATAAATACTGCTTTAATATTCTATCGTCATTGGCAAAATCTGCGTGCGAGTAGCCGGTTAGCAAAAGCTGTACGTTGTCTCCAGATTTATTCAATATCCCAAAATCACTGGAGCCTTTTAGATGTCGTAGAATATGTGTTACAGCATAAAATACTTCTTCTAATGGTGAAGATTCCTTTTAAGTTTTTACCCACCAAACTGCATTATCTTCTTTCGCCATTACTTTGCCCGGATCTTCTTCATAGCTAGAACTTCCAATGGTAGCCGCGCCTGCTAAACTTATTTACATTTGTTATTTCGAATTTGTCCGCTATCTTAACAGAAAGGCCCAAGAAACCGCACACATTTCGTAAAATCACGAAAATTTTACTATTAGTATTATTTATTTCTATTACTGTTTATTCAGAAAACAAAAATAACTAAACGCTTAAGTCATAGAACAATCGAATATTCAATTTGACATGTCTATATAACTACATTATCCGAGTTAAACCTAACAGTAATCTCAAATTGAAATACCTTCTATTCTGATGGTGGCTTCTAATTTTGGAACATTCTTTATTGGGATCTTCTCTGAGGTACAAACTTTCTCCAGATATGGAACCAGAAAAGACCAGCTTGGTACGAAGCCATAATCGACCTAATCTCTCCAATACTTTCACCAATAACAAGAACAGTAATAAACGCTGTCAAAACCGGTGCTAGCATGTACCAGGCCATGTCGATAATATTAGCATGCTTCAGCCAGCTATGGGATTGCATCAACCCTGCCATTCCTGTAGTAGCTCATCTAATACACGAACTATTACCAGCAGATGTCACTCCAATCGGAAATTCTGCCCTCCTCCAGCTGCTCTTGAGCGCTTTGTATAGTGACCTCCTAAAGAAATCTGAAGTTATCCAAAAGAAACAGGTGAAATTCGCTAGGGCTTCAATATACGACGAAGCAACTCCAGCTAAAGATCCTCTAGTGCATAAGAATTCCATCTGCAGTTTTGACGGAACTGTAAGCACCGAAGATGCCATAGCATTGGCAGTAGCAGAGGCTATCTGCAGCATAGATGAAGATAATAAGCATACAGAACAGATTGGAGAATTCTTGGAACAAGCCAGACAATGTTTAGATGACGATATCATTCACAGTGATGGTTGTAGGCGAGTTGAGAGGATACAGCAGAGTGTTGAGATACTGGCAAGTGATATTTTAATGTCGCAGTACGGTAAAAGGAGTTTAAAGGTAAGAAAGACCTCTACGGTTTTGGCCCCTTATCACACTTTCTACAATAACATCTCGCAGATTCTGCATCACTTTCTCGCTTGTAATTCGGAGTGGGTGTTCCAGAACCTGCAGGTTAGTCCAGTAACGACAGTTGTCGAAGCAAATCGGGCGAATCCTGTTCCTAACCATCTATTGCATGTGATGTTTCACATTGGCTACAAGCAATTCGATCAGGTTCGTAGCATTTTTTCAAAAGGTCAATGAACGAATATCCATGTACCTGTTTTTTTTTTAGCTTTTAACTGGCGAATGGCGACCTGACTGGAAAAATCTTCTATCTACGCCAATGGGATTGAGCTTGGAGAGAGTTTGGACGCAGATTTCGAATCGATGGGAGTTTAAGGAGACCAATTTTGGCTGTTTGTCAACATCTGACGCGCAAATCGTGACAACTCTTAATGGTTTGTTAAAACCAGTGTAGAAATTGTAGTAGAAAGGTTTATGTATCAAAATATTTAATGAGTATAATAACTGGTTTTATTTATAGTATAACCTCTATTTAAACTTCATTCAGAATTTGTGAAATACCTACATAATGGACGTGGACAGCACATTTTGTCACAAACTGTAAAAAAACATAAGAATATCCCGTTAGTTACTGCACATGTTTGCCTTGTTCTATACAATATAAATAAATCATAGATTGTTCATACTGCACAATTTATTAACTTATAAATCCATATAAATACTTTGTTGTAATTTTATAAGAGAAAATAGATGTTTTAAGGTACTGTCGAAAAAATAAACTCTTTATTAGATTATAACTAAAGACAAAAGAATTGCTACAATATGCAAAATTTTTACATAAAATAAATAAGAGCAGAAATTTAAACATTAACTTTATTTATTAACATATTTCTAAACCAATTTATAATTAATTTTTTTTCAAAATTGTGTCAAAAGAGTTTTGTCTTCTATCAGAATACATATGTTTGGAAATAGAAAAGCTTCTTTCAACATCCACAGATGTAATTGGTACATTTTTTAACTTTGCAATACATTCTAAACTAAAATTAAAGTCGAAATCGTTTACTGTTTCACCTTCCAAAATTTTCTTAACTTTCTTCAATTTCAAATACCCCGCATTTTTATTTATCACTATTTTAAACTTATCATATATAGAATTACCTATTATACCCTTAACCTTCTTACATAGCACATTAAATTCGTCTACTATTTCGATTGATTCCGAGAGCGACGTCCCTTGCGTTTCTAGTTAACGAATGGAAATTGAAACAAATCTATAATTTGACGTAATATGCAAAAGGTTTTGTAGCAATTCTGTTGATGTTACTATCTTTCTACAGTTTTCTAGAGCAATGCAGTCAGCAGTGATTTCAGGAATTATATTTTTTATTCCTTCAAAATTATCGGCGTAAAAAATTGCAGCGTCTAACTATGTAGCCCATCTCGTAGTAATCGGTTCAGGAGGCAACTTAACACCGGGAAGTGGCTCCTTATAAAATTGGATTCGTAAAGGTGCTTTTAACAATACTTTTTTGACATTGCTAATTAACTCATTAATCAAAGGATTCTTAATGTCTTCGGCTACACGATTGATCCCATGAGCTAAACAAGTGGTATGAATAATGTTACTATAAAAAAATTTTTAATTTTGCGCGGTTTTTATCATGTATGGTGCAGCGTCGGACAACATTAGTAAAATTTTATGACAAGGTATACTTCGGGGTAAAAAGAAATTTGATAAATCTTATATATAACGGCCACACTTATCCGTGCTTTCATCTACCATGATATAAATAAAATTATTCCCTACCAATTGTTGAAGTTCTGCCAATATTTGCTGGTAACAAGATGTGACATAAGTTTTTCGTAGGGTGCTTTCGTCAGGTATATTATGTTTGGAATATTTTTGCAGAAATGATTTCAAAATAACACTGTTTAATCTTGCTAGTGGTATGTTAGACGAAATTAATGCGTTACACAGATCCGTATTATATTATTCTTGTTCTGAGTTTCGTGAAGTTGATGCTACACATTGATATATAGATTTCTGCACACATGCGGATCGGTTTAGTTTTTCACATTTTCCAAGATGTGATAGTAGTCTGTAATTGTTCATAAAAGGCTTTGGATTCATCAGTTTTTTCTTCAGGAGCATAGATGGCCATCAATATTATTATTATTATTATTATTTCCTCTTTCAAACCTTATTGTTCTTATGATAGTGTGTTCGTTGATATATTCATAATTATTGCTCTTTTCCATCTTTTGTGTATCTATAGTGCTATGGCTTTACTTGCTCTTTGTTCTTTCCGTATCCCACTATACATCATCATATATTCGTCTAACTATTTTGTTCCTATTGGTTTTTTCTTTGTTTCAGGTATGGCTACAAAGTCAATTTTAATGTGAGTTAGATGTTTAGCCAATTCCATTTCTTTTAGTGCCATTCCCCTTATATTCCAGGTTGAAAATTTTACTGTTTTATCAATCCATCTCCTGACCATTCTTTTTGCGATTGTCGATACCTGCATATCCGACATGTTTTAGAGGCTAATTTGGGTATTGCAAGTATTTTAGAATTTATACGAGAACCTCTTACTGGCCATCTGTTCAACCCACCAACTGTCGGGATTAGGTTTTTTTGGTTGGGATTGCAAACTCGCCTTTTGCCCGCTTTCGTTAGCTACATGATGAACACCCATTGTACGCCGTATATTATCCAGGGATTACGCGGCTCACGTCTTCATGGACGTGGAAGTCGGGCTTGCTGGAAGAGCTGATCATGTTCAGGAGGCATTTGCCAGGATTTTATAGAGTGTGCTTATTCTGCATCGCACACCCTCCAGGGACCTCATCTCCAGTCTTAATCCCCGTTATCGTTGCTACGGAGCGTTTTATGCGAGCGGATCGTGCGTACTCTGTACGCGAGTTTTACAGTTTTCTGATCTCTATCATCTACGCCACATTAGATAAACACCTCAGCTTAAAAAATAGATACAGAAATTCGAAGAGACTGGTTTGACAATGGACAAACCTCTAATGAGGCGACGAAGGACCTCAAGAACCGCGAAAAATGTGGGTCACTAAAAATTCCATATATCGCATATTACGTAAAGATTTGTGTCTCCACCCCTACAAGTTGCACTTACTACAAGAACTAAAGGCAACAGCGTCGATCTTTCAACAACATTTTGTTCTCTTTGACTTGTCACCAATACTTCTCACTTTCTGAATGAGTTTAAAGAGAATATTTGAAGAGAAATGGTAGCTATCATGGAAAATATGTACCGAGCACTTCCTAAAAATTTTGCCTCATGTTTAAAAGAATGTCGGCAAAATAACGGAACACACTTAGAAGACATAATTTTTAAGAAATAAATTTCCAAAGCCTTTGTTTTAATAAAAAAACACATTTATTCATTAAACCTGATCATTATTTTATTATAGTCTTTTCATTTTCAAAAACGCTTTTAGGGCGTCTTATACATTACTAAATCTAGCTAATCGCTAGATCTTCCACGAAATATATTATTTTCTTACGGGTCAAAAAATTTACAAAAGATGGCGTTTTTAGAAATCGACTAAAGTAACCAATTTCTATGACAGATTCCTCAAGGTTTTGAGTTAGGTTAGGTCGTAAGTGTCTTGAATGAAAGACGATCTCTTACTACCAAATTTGTATGTAACTTCAGGATCATTTAAGTATTGAATTGCCTAAAGAAAAAGAAACAAATAGAACAGTTTTTTGCATACATATTATTTATTTATATATTTATTCATGTCACATACATAGACATTTAGATATGCCGTAATTTTTTAATGAATAGTATATAGGTATCTATAAAGAAGTGGTAAGACATTTAACAGGACAGCATTAGATTAATTCATTATAATTTGTTCTTAATTAATAATACATTTAATTGTTATACGCAGCAATTCATCTTACATGTACAGTATATACATTTTAAAATTTTGTACAATATTTACAGGAGATTATTGTAGAATACAAATAAACCCTCAATTTATACGGCTTGGTTCTTAGGTAACTGCACGCTGTTGGCTAATAATATGAAAGCAATAATATGAGAGGCAACAAGAGGAATTTAAGAAAGTGAATTTTTAATTTCAACCTGTGTAAAATAAGGGTATTGCAATAATTTCTAAAACAAACTGTAATAGCTATAGTGGGATTTAATAGATATAATTGTTTCTTTATGGTAATAATAGATATCAGCGTGTTTAGGCTGTGTAAAATAGATATAAAAACGCTTTATTTTAGACTGCTAGATATATCACATATTTGGTCGAATGCATTAGATTATACAGCGTCAATCATATTGTACCAAAAAAAGAAAATAATTTTTATTATATTTTTCCGTTGACCCTGTATATTCATTCCCTTATATTTACATGTATATAGGGTACTATGAAATTAAGTTATCCTTACGATGTATACTACCAAAACCCGTCAACAGAGGGCGTAATAATCCTTATGTAATAGCGATAGGTGTAACATTGAAAGCGGTAGGATTGCCTACGTTTCTTATTTTTTCTTTTTGTTTTAAAGCGCTTATGTTTTCCCATTAACATGTGAAAAACTTGTTTTATGTTATAATCTTATATAAATTCTTTAAGAAAGTCTACTTATTATAGATGACTTTTTTAAATAAAATAATGGACGATGAACATTAAGTACCATAAATGAATAATAGAGTATTGTTAAGATATATTTGTTGCATAATAAAATTAAGGAAGAACATTTGTGTTAATAAAAAACTCCGGGAAGACTACCAGCAGATTGAAAATTATTTCGTTCGTTGGCAGTGAAGTTGTTCAAAAGGATCGGGAAAGAGTTTGTCGATTTATAGAGGCGAATTACATAAGATTACGTTAAATGTTTGATGTATTTTGAAAGGGGGCAGCACTGATACTCCTATAAGTTATTTTCATAGGTTCAAAACTAAATCTCCAATTTAATGTACAATAAGGATAACGTGGAGTGTTAGACAGTTATTAAAAAATAACTTTGAAATAAGTTTTATACCATGATATGATGACTTTTTATAAGCGAAAATTTTACTAATTACGTCTACACATATAACACATATTTAGATGTTATCTTTAAGCTACTTTCGAACATATACAGGATGTTTCATTAAAATGTAAATATATTTTGAAAAGAAATGTCAGCTACAATGAAATAATGTATTTAATTTACCGTTCATCCCAATTTGCTAATTCCAAAGAACAACTACATTTTCATTTGAAACACAATATACAGAGGACCACAGAAAGTTGATACGTGTTGGAGAAGGAAGATGATATTTCTATTACATTTTCTTTTTACATGAATCAGTGAATCGAACAATTCTACTATTAATTGATCATAATTTGTAACAAAATATAAAAACTATTATTATATTTTTTTTAATAATGTACGTGGGATATTATTTGAATCTTGCAGGGTTTCTTAAAAACGTAAAATGAACTTTAAAACTATAAACAGAAGTTATACGGGGTTTAATTAGCGATATTTTCACCTGCCTCAGATTATTTATAAGAAAACTTCCCTTATCAAGAAAATATTAGTTTTAGTGTCTTTTGTTTGGTAGTACTTGTCAATATGTTTTGAACTTTACAATTAAAAGTGCCTGATGCATACAAATACTCCAGCAGTGTAAAACGAACTTTATTGATTGTTTGCGTTTGCTATGGTCACATTATACTATACTTTCTTCACTTCTTGCTAAGGTTATAAACTAGATACAATTATTGTATATCCAGTTATGCCAATCATTAAATTTAGTAAAAAATATATATTACGTATGTATATGTACGAGGAAAAGTTATTAAATAGTCACAAACTGTTGTGGGAAAGCTGAAAACAACAGCGAGTTATTGACGTATCTGTCACTAGGTGTCAGCACAAGTCAGCCTTATGATACTCAAGTGACAGCGACCGTGCTTGGAAAATGTACTGTGAAAGCGTGCTGCTGTGCGTTTTCTTTTTCTGAGAAAAAGGATTTCCTGTAAAGATTTCCGTAAGGAAATGTCTCCTGTTTACGGTGAAAAGTGTTTGTCGTGTAAAACCGCCCGCAAAAGGACGCTCCAAAGTTGTTGACGATCAGCGAAGTTGCCGCCCCGTTCAGATTGCGACAGATGTAACACACGACGGGTGGAAGTGACGATTCGAACTAACAGCCGGTTAACAATAGACAGCACAGCAATTGTAATAGGGTGTTCTCATGGTTTAGCTTACGAACTGAAGCAATTCGACGAAAATGTCCAATCCTACTGACGAGAGGAATATTACTGCATCACGATAATGCCAGGCCGCATTCGGCCCACTTAACTCAGGCGAGAATAGCAGAATTAGGATGGGAACTTCTTGAATATCCAGCTTACAGTCCCGACCTATCTCCAAGCGACTTTCATCTGTTTGGTCCACTCAAAAAGCATCTTGGCGGCAAATATTTCGAGGGTGATAACGATGTTTAACAAGAGATACGCACGCGGTTCAGAAGGTAACACAAACACTTTTGTGCACTTTAGGGCATTGATAAAGCGATGTAGATGGAGACTTTGATGAAATATAAAACTTGTTATTGGCTAATTATATATCTAATCATTTTTGTCATAACTTTTTGTGACCTATTTATTGACTTTCCCTCGTACTTAGTCCATTCGATCTTGGCAGCCACGTGATATTTCGCTAACACAAGCTAAGAAGCCAATTGACTTTTTTATCTTTCTCTAATACATGTACTACTCAGTAAAGATGATAATGTACATTTTCCTAGTTGTCTGATTACAAATATAGCCTTGGGTGCTTCTTCCTTTTCTTAATCCATGTTATGTATCTTCTAACGTGTTTTCAGTTTCTCACGGAGTGTTTTTTCTAATATTCTTGTGAACATTTATCGTAGAATGCTTGTTAGCGTCATTTTTCTGTAATTTGAACATTCTTTTGTGTCTCATTTTTTCTATGGGGGTATAATTATTTCAATATTCCATTCCTTTGGTATTTTATTTCTTTAATCATGTTATTTAAGAGGTCAAGTAGTTCTTTGTTACATTTATCTCCCATATATTTTATCATTTCTATGTTATGTATCTTCTAACGTGTTTCCAGTTTCTCACGGAGTCTTTTTTCTAATATTCTTGTGAACATTTATCGTAGAATGCTTGTTAGCGTCATTCTTCTGTAATTTGAGCATTCTTTTGTGTCTCATTTTTTCTATGTGGGTATAATTATTTTAATATTCCATTCCTTTGATATTTTGTTTCTTTAATCATGTTGTTTAAGTCAAGTAGTTCTTTACATTTGTCTCCCATATATTTTATCATTTCAGCTGTGATTCCATCCTCCCCGGCCACTTTTCCTAGTTTTAGTTTGTTGACTGCTTCTCTGACTTCCTCACCGCTTATTGGTGTGATACGTTCTTCGTCGTTTTTTGCTGTTTGATCCTTTTCTCTTATATATCTATCTTGTTTTATTTTTTGTGAGTTCTTCGAAGTACTGCTTTCATCTTTCCATTATCTTCTTTCCCTTAGCAATATTTCCTTTATTATGGTTTATATATTTCAATCCTGGTGTCTGCCTATGTCTCAATTGTTTTATTGTACTCTGGAACATTTTTTGGTTTTCTCTATAGTTATCTCAGTTTTAGTCCAAACTCTATCCAAGAATTTTGTTTGGCGCTCTTGATACTCTATTTTGCTTCTTTCCTTGCCATTTTGTATATCTTACAATCCTCCCCTTTTCTGCTATGTATTTGTTTAATTAATTTTCCTTATCTTTAACTTTATTATATATTATATATATATATATATATATATATATATATTTCTGCTGTCAATCTGCTTCTTCTTGTGTATGTACTTGCCTTTTTGTTATTCCACAGCTTTATTGTGCTGTCTCTAGTATGTTTGTTTTTGAATCTTTTCCATTTCCCTTCTATTCCTATTTTGTTTTTGATGTCTTGTTTAAACAGTTCATTGGTGTTGTATTGGTATTTCTGTCGAATTTCTTCATCTTTTAGTTTACAGGATTTTATTTTGTCTTTGATTTACTTTTTTCTTCTTTCGTCGTGTTTGTATTTTTGATAATTTTTATCCGTAGCAGGTAGTGGTCGCTTCCTACTTCTGCATTTTTTTAAACTTAAACATCTTTCATCTTTTTCCAGTTTTCAAAATTTATTAGAAAATAATTAGTGATTGATTCGCCTTTTCTACTACGCACTTCTCGTTTGTATTTTCTATTATGTATTCTTTATGTCTAAATTTCGTATTTGCTATAATTATGTCCTTTACAATGTCTATTATATATCTATTATTCTTCTCCCGCTATCATTTATGGCCTCTGTGTTTTTCTTAGTAATTTTTATTTAATTACTAACACATTTGGAAATATTTCTTCTTTTATTTATTTATCTATAAATATCTGTTATTATTAGAGCAACTACATTACTTGTCGCGCACTTCTCTTTTTAGTAAGTTTGTGAACATTTTTCTGGTATAATGGTAATTCGTGTTAGACTTTCTTGTAGAAAATGCCCGGTAAACGCATAAACATGCAATCCGAGCTGTTTATATTGTATTTGCTAGCATATTTTCATAATCAGACTTAAAACGACAGCCTCTTTCACCATTAAATTTGAGATAATTGAATACAATGTATTCATTGAAATCATTAATGATAATGCTCTTTTAAAACACCCTGTATATGCTAAACATGCTACAGTAACTAACAACAATTTTAGTAGATGTATTTAATTTAATATCGAAAAGTTTTACTCCTACATGTGATATAGATCTTCTTCATACGATGATATACATTTAAGATTGCGATATGTGTTTATTATATTTACTTAGTTATAAACATGTTTTATATATTAATCACTTATATATGTATATAAATTACATACCTAATACTTACAATTTCTCTATGGCATCGCTGTGATAATGACGCGATCTATGTACCCTGCATTTTTCTTCAAAACCACGTTTTAGTTTCCGTCTTAGATGGTGTAAAATATTTATTTCACCCCCTTTAGTGGTTCCGTACACTACATTTTTATTCGGGAAATACGCTTACTTTTTCGAATTTTAAATTTCAAAACTTTCTTTTTAAATAGAAAAGGTCATTTCGCGAAAGAGCGGTGTGAAATAAACATTTTCACTGTTCAGCACCCTAGATCACAATTTAAATGAATCTAGCTGGAAAATCCCACTTTAACAAATAAATAAATACTAATCAAGAAAAAAAAGGAAAATATTGTGACTAAAAAGTGTATATAAATAAACGATTTCTTCGGCGCGAGATGTCGCTAGCGTTAATCCGATAAGCTAATTCCAATTAAACCTCTTAAACTACATCCTAGTCTCCAAGACAACGTTTTGCGTGCTTCTTTTGTTTTTAGCGTGACCGGTGGCGCCCTCGCGGTTCCAATCGCTAGTGCTATTGCGATTGAGCCGCGAGGTCTCGCACTAGATCCAAGTTTTTCGTTCGCGAAGCGAATCTCGGTCTGTATCGCTGCGATTGTACTGCTTATGTCAGGATAGTTGACGCATTTCGGTGTTTTTCCAGCTCCTTTTGCTGGACCTGCTACCGTTGTACGGTCCCCCCAATTCGTGGTCGTGGACGTTGGTGTAGAAGGTATCCGTAGTGCTGGGCGTCTGGCAAGCGTTGTACAGCTGAGTTCTTACAGTACCTGTCGGAAGAATTGGCTTGCAGAGATTACAAGTTTGGTTTTTTTCATGTACAGAGTGGCTTTTTATTACGCTTAGTGACAATATATTTTTGAAAAATGACAATTTTCTACGCTAAATTCCCTCTAAAATAGGGATCAGAACAAAATGCATGAGAAGCAATCTGCATGGAATTAGCCAAAAGAGGTGGTGGATACTTAAACAAAATTTTTAATTCTTTCCATGAAACGAAACACGAAAAATGTTCAGTATATATGGCCTATCAATGTAATTTCTTGTCTTGTCAAAAAAGGCTTGCAATTACTTACACCAACAAATGAAAATGCTGTCTGTTTCAACTATTTTTTTGGATATACCGGTGTACAATTCTTTCTAGTTATCTTGCAAATCTGAGTAATGATTTGTTTACAAAGACGTGTTGATTTTCGCAAAAAGTAACAAAATCCGAAAAGGAGAGAAATGCTAGGTTCAGAGGAGTTGATGAAATACTAAATAATAAAGGACGCGAAGATCGACTGTTACGACTTTTCGGCTTGAGAAAGCAATTTGTTAAAACGACTAGAAAAGTAGCTAGTGCATGTTATTTTGCTGTAGGTAGAGCAATTTGTCTATATTGAAAAACTACATCACTTGGTCTGGTGTTTTTTCACCTTCATCTAGTGTTGCCTCTAACAATTCAACATTGTCGTTTACACACGTAATGGCTGTCGCAATTGGGATCAGGACTGGAACTCTGTCACATTTAGTTACCAATCTACAATCTTGTTTATGTAGAAAAAAGTAACAAAGGTGGGAGTTTGCCGGTACAGTTCTAGAATTTTAACGCCGAACGCGGACCAGCACTAGCGCGCGAACATTCGTGCGATCCGTGAGCTGATTGAAGGTGACCGTCGCCTTATAATATGGGAGATTGCTGCATACGTTGGATATTGGAATGCCCAATCGATCACTTCAGATGATTTGGGTTACCGAAAAGTATCGATAAGGTGGAGTTCCCGACTCTTGACGGATTTGGGATTGTAGAGGCATACTGCTCATCGATTTTCTCCATGAACGGCGTATAGTTAATGCTGCGTACTTCTGCGAACTGCTTAATGAAGTGAAACTGGCCTATCGACGAAAAAGACGAGACATGCCTATTCGAAGTGCCATTCTGCTCCATGACAATGCAACTGTTCATACGCAATTGCTTACAGATGGAACCATAGTAATTTTTTGATGATGGAATTAAAAAACTTCCGATACGGTGAAAAAATGTGTAAATAAAAGGGAAGAAGAAGATAGAAAATAAGATGTATTAATTTTTTTTTACTGCACCAATAAATGTTTTAAAACCAAAGTCCAGTTCAAATTTGATTTTCCCTCGTGGTTCGAAAAAGAATTGAAATGCTAAGGCCAAGATACGTTGCACCTTCTAGGTTCTGTTTATTATTGGCTAATCTAAACGCAGAACATAAAATATCATGCTGCTAAACATGTTTCACAAGTTTGAACATGTTTCGACGTACTTAGTATCAATTAAACATCTTGTATTTGACTACCGAAGAATAAGCATTCACAACATTTCATTTTTTCAGCACGTTCATTTATGGAACTTTCTTGGAGGATTGAAATTAATCATTTCACCCAAGCTTAATTTAGACCTCTCTGTACATATTCCAATGTCAATAAATCTGTTATTGTCTTCTTAAAACTATTCAAAACAAAATAACTTATATGACAGCGACGAATTAGCTAAACAGAAATGATAAAAAAGCACAAAGAAAACGATAAATAAAAGAGATTAAGATGCCATGCTAGACTATATAACATGCTGCTTGGAAAAATGATTGCTAACGTTTATAGTCACTTTTATAACGCCATTTTTATGGATTAGAAAAGACTAAATACGACTGTAGCTTATTGCATTCCTCAAAACTAGGTACGGTCGCCCAAATAAGATATAGATACGTTTGGAGTCGTAAAATTGAGCATTAAGCGAACGGATGTTTTATACAATTTGAACGACGAGAAAGGTTAACTACAGCGTATAAATATTTTGACCCGGTTTCAAAGTAAACTAGACAGTTAAATAGGAGTTGGTTTCATGGATTGGTGTTGTATTTGAGAAAACATGTTTGGTATTTTGGTGTTTATTTTGTGAAAGGAATTTATAGAACGGTTTACTCTTTATTAATTATTTATTTCTGGGTGCAACAAATCGTCTATTTTTTGAGATTTAGGTGAAAAACTTACAGCATATATTAGCATAAAGTTGAGACCTTTTTTAATAGTAATAATAAATTTTCATTATACCAACAGCACGAAACATGTCACTTTTCACTAAATGTTTCTTCATGCTTTTTCTAAATGTTTTCAGTTGGTTATTCTTAATCTTATTTGGGATGTTGTTATAGATTATTAAAATCTGCGTGATAACGTTTTTATGTAGATGCGTGTATGTCGTTTGAGGTACAGGTGTGGTAGATTTTTGACACTCGTGTGTGTTGTAAATGTGATATTAGTTTTATGTTTAACCAATGTCATAATAGCGTTTTCGCACAAAATATGCGCACTTAAGAATCTACAGTGCTGCTAAGGTAAATATATAGGGATACACAACAACATTTCTGCATGCCTCCCTTCTTTTCAGGTCAAAAATATTTCTTAGACATGATTTTTGTAGTATGAAGCTTTGGCGAACTATTTCAAAGAAACTGTTCCGGAAGACATGGTATAGCGCGAGCATAGCTTCTATTCGAATTTCAGTTGATTATGGCCTTAACGCCTATGCTATTCCAGAAATCTTTTTCGTGAGTGCACTTTTCAATTTCATTTTTTTCCATATTCGGCGTCACCTTGTCTAACGAGCCACGTTCTGTCAAGTCATCGACATTTTTGCTCTTTTTGTACCAGGTATATATACATAATTTTTGCCCAGTTTAACTAACAGATGGCGCCAGCGAAAAGTACGCAGCGTATTAATTTTACATATACGTTACTTTGTTCATCTGACATTTAAACTACAAACACACACAAGTTGAGTTCGCCAAAAACTAGCGTCTTTGCTTTATCGTTTAGTGAGCATGTCGAGTTTTGTGTCTGAAAAAGAACATTTGTGGCACGCATTACTTTTGTTATTTAATCCAAAGAAAAAAGCTGTTGTAACTTATCGTTTACTGGTAGAAACATATGATGAGCATGCTCCATCGATTAGAATATGTGAGGCATTTGGACAATTTAAAGGTGGTGATTCCAAGGTGAAAGACAGTGAGCGCTTTGGTAGACTATAAAAATGCGAAGACGACCAAGCGCAGGAATTATTGAATGATGACCCAACTCAAACCCAACGGCAATTAGCAGAAACATTACATGTGTCAACGGGCAATGGGGAAGATCAATAAGCGTGGTAAATAGGTCCCATACAAATTGAGTGAATATCCAAGAGAAAATCGCAGTCAGCTGTGAAATGCTGATTCAAGGCCATGAAAGGAAATCATTTTAGTATCGAATTGTCACGGGTGACTTATTTTGAAGACCCTATGCGGAAAAATCGCGGTTTTCACCTGGTGAAGCCGGTCCTTCAACCAAGGCCGCTTCGGCAAGAAGACTATGCTTTGTATCTGGTAGGACCAGAGCGGTTTTGTATATTATGAACTCTTGAAGGCCGCCGAAACCATTAATATGCAACGCTATCGCCAACATATGATTAATTCAAACCAAGCATTAATCGCAAGACGACCGGAATGGGCCAGTAGATATGGCAAAGTGATTTTGTTACGCGACAATGCGCCGTCTCAGACAGCAAAACCAGTGAAAGACACCTTGAAATCGGTTGGACGGGATATACTTCTGCGCCTACCGTACTCGCCTGACCTGGCCTCATCTAAATATTACCTCTTCACATCAATAGGTCACGCGCTGTGAAATGTCGAGAAGCCGATGGAAAATATTTTGAATAAAAAATTTTTGAAAATGGTGCATTTCTTTTTAGCAAAAAACCGGACGATTTTGACTTGGCCATGTATTTACCAGCCGCTGCTGGTCCTTTGGAATGGGAACAAAGGTACAGAGCCCCGTAGCGCAATGCGTCTGCGGTAGTCATGGCAGTTAACTTGTTTCTCAGGTTAGAGTTCGACGCCAGCTGAATTTTTTGTGACAAAGCATTCACGATAAAGATTTCATCTATCGGCTTACAAAAGAACTAGGACGATAGTTGAAACCAACTGCAATTTATGCCATACACGCTTTTATTGTACAGACTGTACGTGCAGAAATTCGTCTATAATGAATTTGTATAAAATATTGTAAAATTCAAAGTATAAATAGGCATAACATAAACTGAAATAGTTGGTGAAATACATTAAACGAACGTCTACAACATAATACCATTGAACGAATAAAATTTAATTCAAATCATGTTCCGCATATCTTTTATGTGTACTACCGTCCACATTAGTTCGGACACCCAGTAAACTGTTGTAAACTCTACTGAAACATAATGTAATTGCTTTTATATATAAATTATATATATATATATATATATATATTAGGTCCTTTATGAAGTTTATTGTTTATTAATTGTACACGCAAACTTCGAAGAATATTGATTAGAAAATGATTAAATACCTATTATATTTTATGACAGAATATAGTAATTTTCAGAATAATCCTCATCGCTATATATAGGATTATTTTTGGGACAATATTGCACGTAACACATTCGCAATACTCTTTGGGGAGAGAGCGGGCCACTCAAAAGTGTACTGTGTTTTAAAATAAATATTATTTAAATAAATGCTTTAGTTTCTAAATAAATCTGCTTGTAAATGCGTTAGTGTTAAGAACGTATCATTTTGTGTGACCCTGATTAAAGTTATTAAAATGCCGAGAGGAAAACCGATAAGTTTAGAAAAGAGCTCTGTAATTGTTGCTTTTCATCGAGAAGGTTATACGCCTACGATGAGCGTATCAAATTGCTGAGTAAGCGAAATAGAAGACTGGCAGCACTAGAAATCACCGCCGAAATGAATCGCGAACGTGCAAGAAAAATTGTTACAGTGAAAAGAGGATTAAAAGCGGCAAATCTTCATGGCCGCATTGCAACAAAAAGAACTCCTACTTCGACGGAGAAACAGGTTTTTCGTGTTTATGCAAGGGAATGACCCGAAACACTCAGCACTGATATGTAAACCTTTCTTAACTGAAGAACAAAATAATGATATTTTACAAATAATGACATGACCCGATCTAAACGCCATGGAGCAGTAATGGGATGAATTCGACAGGAGGGTCCGAAAAGTATGCCCTATCTCCCTAGGCCACCTGTGGAACATTCTACAAGAGAAATGGACTAATATGCTAACTACACTCCATGAAGAACTAGCGGAGCGGATGCCTCGGATTATGAAAGGTGTTCTTCGGGAAAAAAGTGGGTTTCTTTGATGGACGTAATGTTTAAGAAGTCTTTGTTTATTTTTCTTTACAATTAGCTTTTTACGTTTATACTACGCTATTAATAAAATGCAATAAAAAAATTAAGTTTTTTGGAAAAATGAGTGAATATTTTCTCGTTTTTTTTTTTAATTTATTTGCGTGTACGAACTAATATGGACGGTAGTGTATATGCCGTGTCGCTACACATTCTTACTCATTAATAATAATTATATAAATATTTTTGTTTTATGTTCTCCCAAAATCTACAATAGAAAAAGAAATTTAGATAAAATTTTAGAAGATATTTCAACCCGACCTATAGGAAAATATTACTCATAATATAGAAGCAGGCAGGTATTGCCTGTTAAATAGAGCTTTTCTAAGGGTGTATATAGTGGTTATTCACCGATAGGTAGCAATAATTTCAATGTCTATTTATAAACTTCAGGAATCCTACCCAAACTTCATCCCTACATCTTTCACCCGAGGATAGAAGTCCCGTTTAATTCACGTCCCGTAGATGTTAAAAGATGGTTCTCCATGGCGTTTAAATTTCATGAAATATTCATCTCTCTTCGTCTGTTTTAAACTCGACGAAACTCGTCTTCGTCTCCATTCGACCATCGGGAAGATTAGTTAGGCGAAAGTAACACAAAGGGCTTTTGTTGTATATATTTTAGTCCCGTCTCGTCCGGTAATTCTATTACTGATATTGCTTTCAGGGGAAGCGTTTTGAGAGCGGATATCGCGTCTTCTTTTTTGACGTAAATCGACTTTGAAATGATAATTTGTTCGGGTAGAATTTCAATTAATAATGAAGTGTTGGATGCATGCAAAATATTCCGTTTCAAATCGATTAAATTAACCGTTTAACCCAGTAAAACCCACGTGCAGGTACGCTGGATCTCTACACATGTTATTATCGACATGATTTTGATTTTTCATTAGGTAATACGGTCATGTAGCACCAGCAGCTTTTCAAAATGTTATGTAGTTTCCATATTGTTTGTATATTGGAAGTTATCTGTAATATGTTTACTGATTATTTCCAATCCGTCTAGTGTGAGTACTCCTGTGCTAGATCTAACTTTAATCCATTCTTCTTCTTTGCCTGCCATCTTTTTTCAGAAGATTGGCTATCATCAATATACTGATCTTCGATGCTGCGGCTATGGACGACTCAACGGAACTGCGTTTGTAGCACTGTTTCAAATTGTTTAACCAGGAAGTGTGTCTTCTTCCTATATTTCTTCTTTCCTCTATTTTCCTGAATGATTATCTGCAACAACGAATATCTCTTCCTTCTCAACATGCTGCCTAGGTATTGCAGCTTTCTTATCTTTATTGTGTTCAATATTTTTTTCTTCATTTCCAACTCTCATAAGTACTTCATCATTATATACTTTATCTACCCGTCTTGTCTTCAAGATCCTCTTATATGCCCACATTGCAAATGCCTCTTAACGCTTGCTAATGTCCTGCTTTAGCGTTCAAACTTCCGTCCTATAAAGCAACACCGGAAACACGTAATATTTTAACATCCTGATTTTAAAGCGGAGACTAAGATCGTTGACACTTAATACCTTCCTTGTCTTATTAAATATATTCCTGGCTTGTTTGTGGAGTTTCTAAACATTTATATTTCTTGACTGTTTCTATTGGCTGTTCTCCAATCCAGAGACACTCTTGTTGTAGACGAGATTTTGTTATTATTAGTCTCGGTAAAAAGGGGGCAAGTTTCAGTGCCGTACGGAGAAGAACGTGGAGCGGTGAAGCGTGAAACACGGAGAATCGAGTACCCGTATCAAAGCCCGCTTCTTCAATATTATTCGACTAGTCATCGTAAGTGCTTGACGGTACACATATACTTAGAAAATGTTGTATTTAGGTATGTTTCGGAAACAGCGTATTTCGAATAAACCAGAAGATGTACCGTTGAGTTTACTAGACCAACAAGCATTTGCGTCCTTCTGGAGTAAGTATTCGGATTATATATTTTGCCAAGTCGGACATCGCTAAGAAAATGTGTGTCATCAGTTCGTAACTGTGTTAAAACAGAATTGAAAGATAAAAAATTGTAGTTATGTGTAGACGGCAAAAACATTCTGTGGTGAATACGATGGTACGTACAATGAAAGAGTTTGTACTGGCGATGATTTTTTTTTCATTTGTGTTATTTTATTCTTTAATGTCTTTATTTTTTAATAGTATTCTGCTTTCCATTAACTGCAATATCTCATTCGTTATCTAAGGTTTATTTTCATAAACTATTTTCTTTTCTAATAGTTCACGACAGGGCGTCATTATCGCTGTATCCTATCCAACCCCTCATTGCTTTTTTCGGTTACGTACCTTTTTATTAGTGGTTAAAGTAAATGTAATATTTATATTTTTCTACAGGTTTTCTAGGGAGTAGATTTTGGCGATGCGGGATGAATGAGTTGGTGCAATATTGTGGTGAAAAAGCACTTTTTTTCGCTACAAACGAGACCGTTTCTCATTCTATATTACATCGAATCAGGTTAGTAAATCGCTGTAGTATTGCCCCGTGATCGTCCTTCCCTTCTGCAGATAGTCGATGAGGATCACACCTAGGGAATCCTCTTTCCGGCCGATGCAACGGTCTTTGCTTAGTTTAGAGCCGATTCGCCCGGAGAAGTCCACTGCTTCGACTGTTCTTTGGTCTCCGGTATATAGTGGCGGATCCAAGTCTCATTCACGGTTACGAAACGCATGAAGAAATCCTTTGGAGTGCGTTGGATCCTGGCCAGACAGTCCTCAGAAAAGGTCACCCGATTTCGTTTTTGCTTTGGTGTGAACAAACGCGGTACCCATCGCGCCGAAAGCTTTTTCATACCCAGAATTTCGTGTAGGATATGGCCAACGCGTTCTTCTGAGATGCCTGTTGTCTCTGATATCTCTTTCAGCTTCAATCGGCGATCGGCGTACACGATATCATGGATCTTGTCGACCATCTCATCGTTGGTAGCGGTTTTTGGGCGTCCACTGCGTGGTTCGTCACTTGTGCTTGTGCGGCCGCGTTAAACTTGCTCATCCAGAAGCTGATGATCGAAAATGATGGAGCACATACGCTACGAAATTCTAGTAAAATATTTTGAATTTCCGTGGCCGTTTTCCCAGGTATCCAGAAGTGTTTTATCACTGCACGAAATTCGATTTTATCCATATTTGCGAAACCGCCTGACTTGCTACTCAAATCGCTCTTAAACACCAACTATTGACAGCATACGTCTGCAATTTTGACAGTTGCCATAAAAAAGGTTGCCCTTGCCTACCAATAAATCCACTTCTACCTTCGTGCGCCATCTCTTGTCGATTCCGGAAATATTTCGGGTCGTCCCCGTATGTATCTATAGTTGTATAATATCTGTAGCGTGACATTTTTGGTAGTCAGGAGTAAATAAATATACATTGTGAAAGTTATGCGTAATAGTAGAATAGAAACAATTTCCAATTTGTCTTCTTTCATTTCAGATCTTAGAGTCCGACATGATAATGCCCTTCTGCTATATATTCTTTTGTCTTGCCTTCCATGCACGATTTACATTTATGCAAAATTGTAGATATACTGGCATGTAGTTTATTGACATGTGTTGCTATACCTCTATGACGTATATGCGTTAGATTTTGAGTGGGACATGCGTGTAATAGTTATTATAACTGTTAAAGACTGAACGATTATGAGAAGAAACACACTAGACTCTGTTAAATATATCAAGAATTTGTTCTGACGATCAAATATTTGATAGTAGCAGTGGTAGTAAGTTAGATAATCAATTAGAATCTAAACAAGACAGAGTTAGATATATCTGGTGACGAAGACGAGAGTTCCTCTACCTCTATACAAAACTTTTTCCCAGGAAAGTATAGGTTGGCATACGGAAACGAGAAATTTTGGATGTGAATGAGGCAGTCCGATGGCGTTGGTAGAAAGGTGGGAGTAACATCCGGTTGCTTATAACTACTTGCCATGGATAGATTCACAATCTGTATTTGCCCTGAGCGAGTATTTAGACGTCACTATAATGAGCGATGCCATGATCACGTTCCATTTTACAAATATCATATGAAAATATATGAAAATTAAATGTACCAGCTTCTTCGGAAATTTCAGACAAATATTTTTTTTGCATAAATTTTATAATATTGTATTTCTTAATTCCCTCTACGTGTCTGAGGGGATAAAAGCACTCCCCGTCTATGTTAAAAATATGTTCGCGATTTCTGCCAGATTAAGAACAAAAAGAAATAATACATACAATTTTGACAGTTCTTCGAGTAAGCATTTTTTTGTAGACTTGATTATTTTCAGCTCGTACTCTTTAGTCCATTGCTGGGATAAAACGCGTCTTTGCGAAAAGATGGTGGCGGTCGCAATTTTTTCAGAATAACTGGAAAGCAACGAAAAGTAGGGTTGGTAGCATCTACTCTTTGATAATAAGACGATTTCCTATTGAAAACATGTATTCTATATCTTCTAATATACTTGAAAAAAAGGTATGAAATTAAAATTATTAATTGAATTTCAGAAATAAGGTGATTTCCCGTATTAGTTCAAAAATTTGATTACACTTCAAAATTTTGAGATATTTCCTTAAACAGTTTCTTAAACAAATAAGTTAGATTTTAGTGTACCTTTTAATGTACAGGGAGCTAGAGCAAATACCGCTAAGTAGAATATTTAATGTATCGATATGGATAAACAACACATCCTCTGATCGAATATTCTACAAATAAATCTAATCTTCCAGATATAGATTCCAGCATACCACCGTTGTGTTTGCTGTTTCAGTACAGGAAGTAATACAGTGCATAAAAGGTTTAGAGAACAAATTTACAGCAGATGGTGATAATATTCCTTGCTTTTTTGTGAAGGATTGTGCTACTATCTTCTCCTATGTACATATGTACGTTTTCTGATATGTGGAAAGTAGCCAGAATTTCGCCAATCTTAAAAAGGGGTGATAGATCTAATATTGGCAGTAATTTCTTCTTTCGCGAAGGTTCTTATTTAGATCTTAATTTATAAACGTATTTCTTACGGTACTAAGTTATATCTCTCTGAATCTCAGCATAGTTTTAAGTCTAATAGATCTACAGCAACTAACTTAGTGCAGATTTCCCAAACGATAGCTGAGACTGTAGATGGGGGTGGTCAACTGGATGTTATTTATACGGATTTTTCTCATGCGTTCTAATAGATCACGGTAAATTGTTGGATAAGCTGAGTTGTTTCGGTCTCGTCGGAAATTTTCTAGGCTTCATTCGATCGTACCTTCTTGATAGAATTAATTATTTTTATTTTAATGAATTTAAATCCCAAGCCTTTTACTCCACCTCTGGAGTATCTCAGAGATCGAACCTGGGTCCACTGGTCTTTAATGTATACATCGATAATTTGATAAAAACTATTAAATGCTAATAATCTTGTATTAAAGATTTAGGTATGATATATGATGAACAGTTTACTTTCTCTATACTCCATTCACGTTAAGAATGCAGATTTGTAATAGATAGGCCTCAAATACGGGTTTGCTATTGGCTAATGGGCGAGGCATGTTCATACAGGAGAAATTCATGCAATTTCCTTATATGAAATTTCTGTCAGTTGTCAAATTTACTTTACGATTTTGTTGCCGTTGTTTCCTGCAGTTTTTCATTGAATTTCATCTTTATAAACAAGTTGTGGCAAAAAGAATTCTTTTCAGAGTTCTTTTATCTCATCATGTAATAATTGAAGGTACTACATAATTATAAAAACAAAATAATGTTTACTCTACTATTACAAAATTACAGCTTTGATTTGGTATGCCCGAGGAAGCAATAGTACATCCAGTTATAGGACCATTGAAAAACCTTCAAGGGAAACATATTGGTAGTAGACAGAAGCTAATGGCTTACAATTTATATGTGCAATTGAAGCAAGAAAATTGCAAGTCAACGTCTGTTAACTGCAACATGACTTGGTTTAAGTGAAAGAATAGTATGAGAACAATGCCAAAGAGATTAATACAAGATAAATTCCCAGCTTGCCCCCTAAGAAACGCCTTTGAGAAACAATATACGATCAACTTAGATGAAGCTCAAAAATCTATAATTAGGCGACATGTCCATTCATTCTTTTTAAGAAATGACTTGCCTACATGTACAAAATTATTAAACGTAAATATAATACATTTTGACCTTCGATTTAAACCACCTTATTAATCCTTTGCAGGTTATTACTGCATATGACAATTTGCCCTGTTAGGATTTAAGTGGTTAAAAAGGAATCGAAACAGTATGCTAATGTAACAAGACATTGTGTTATGGAGACGTTGGTATTTAACTAGCATTACAAAATTAAATAAATTGAAATTATTTGTTTATAAATCAAATTCATATGTTTATTTCATTTGTTATATTATAAATAAAATGCTAACAATAAAGAAATCTTTTTTATTAAATTTATTGCAGATATAAAGAGAAGACTATATAACTATATAAATTTGTAATATGTGCAATTAAGAGACTTTTATAATTAATTAATATATTTGATATTTTATTGCAGTTATTAATATGCATGCAATTATTTATTGACTGTACTGTCGTTGAAAATGTACATTGGTTTTACTGCTATCGGGGTACAGTAGACAAATATATTTGCACTGCTGTTTTCTTTTTCACTGAACAGCTCATCTAACTTCAGCACTGACAATAACCAAATTCTATGCAAGATTTAAGGATGTTGTGCGTTGGCATATACTTTAAAGCCATTCGATGGACTTGGATACAGTGCCGTTGAGCCCATTATGTATTGTATGATCAGCAACATTCCTCCTTGTTTGGCTTTATCTTGTATATATTGAATTGCTTAGTTTCAATCATACGATTGAAACTTTCTCTTTTAAAATTGATGGAGATTACCAACGGAGAAATTTACTTCTTGACAAATGACGGTATAACACTATGTATATAACCACTCATGTCAAAGTTATATTTTCGCTTCAAGATTATCCATGGCAATTTTGTCATTTTAAAGCTGTTGTTTTCGATTAACACCAAATACATTCTCATTTACTTTTTAACATAATTAGATAAGCTCCAATTATTTGGGTAAATGAAACAACCGAGGGATACATTTATATTGCAATTGATGTTACTTTTACTTTATTGTTGCGGTATTATTTTACCAGGTCATATAACCATAATGTATTCCACATGAAATATGAAAAACTTCCTATTTATTATACAAGATTTCAATAACCAAACTTGGATGTTTACGATGTTGTCATTTTACAGTACCATCGGTTAAATTTCATCAGTGTAATACAACCGCCGATCGTAGCGCTACCTACTGCATTCTTAGCGTGAATGAAGTATAGGTATGTCTCAGATGTTACAACTCCAGCCTCTTACTTATTAGGATTTATTTTTCGTAGCTGCAAGGATTTTACTAGCATTGAAGCAATAAAAATCCTTTTCTTCGCTTATGTGGTTTCCAAGCTGGAATACGCTTCTCTTGCTTGATATCCTTTCTATAACGTCCGGCTTCAGCGCAGATTTTTAAAATACCCTACGAGGAGCTAACTGAGAGGCATGACTTTCTTACGTTTGTTGAGCGAAGAAACGACATCAGTGCTACATTTATGCGTAATATTATCACTGGGAGAATTGACTCTCCTAGTTTGTTGTCTGGAGGCGTGGCACATCGGTACTATGTACCACGCTTCGAATCAAGATTGCACCATTTGCTCTGCATCCCTGCACCTCCGACGAACTTTGGCGAGCCCTTTGGGTACACTCAGTAAGAAATTTTAATTGCCTCAATGTAAAAATGCCTTAATTTTTTATATGCTAGCTATCAGCTCTGTTAGTGTGAATGTATCGCATTCAAAACAGAAGGAATCTTCTAGTCGCTGTAGGAAAGGAATCAGCAAAATATAAAAATTACGAGAAAGGAAAAGAAACAGGATTGCAGCTCCCAAGAAAGAAGAAATTGCTTCCTCTGTGTGTAGTACTTGTTCACCGTCAAAAGACCGAAAACCTTCTACTGCCTTAAGTTTTGCGATATTTACTTTTACTATCATTTAATATTAACGCTTCAGCTTAATCTAAATGT
This sequence comes from Trypoxylus dichotomus, assembly GCA_023509865.1. NCBI lineage: Eukaryota > Metazoa > Arthropoda > Insecta > Coleoptera > Scarabaeidae > Trypoxylus > Trypoxylus dichotomus. The sequence continues at coordinate 32,163,098 of CM042081.1, forward strand.
CCTATCTAAGCTTAAGTTGAATAAATATGAAATAAATTCGTTGCGACGGTGTAACAATTCACAGAAGTTATACAGTAGACTGTGCTTCAGAAAAAAGGACCTCAGAAAATATTCGAAATTAGGAGCCTTGAGGTTGCGTTTTAATTATATGTACAGTGGTGACATGACGAAGAGAATATCAAAACTACTTTTCCTGTAATGCCGCGGACAGTTCGGCTTCTATTGGTTACTGCAGGTATAAATCTTATTTAGAGAGCATATATGTTATAATAGCTTATTGTCGTTTACATAACTCGCGGTCAAAATTATTTACCCACCCTGAGAAATAATCCATAAATAGAGGAGGTACTATCGAAAAAAGAAACTCTAGCGTTGCATTTAATAGAATATTCTTAAAACAATTAAATTTATAATATTTATTCAATAATATAATTTATTTGAAACAAAAATGTTAAATCTTTGTCTCGTAGAAATGCCCTCCTCAACCCTTTATTCAATTTCAGGTCCGGTTTCTCGTCTATTCTGTCACTTGTCCTCGTCATAATTTTTCAACGTTCTTGTGCTGGTGTCGTTACTTTTCGTCATCTTGTTCATTTGCTAGTTGATAATGAGTCAATATATAGATATTTTTTAACGTTATTCACAGTTCGCCGACTTAATTTCAATTGTCTTCAGCCACAATTATTGTGAGGATTTCAAATTTTAAATAATTTTGTTAACGATATTCATTATTTACAAGAATAATAACTAGTAAATGTAAATTCTATAATCTTACTTGCACTCTATTATTCATTTATTATGATAGGGTAATTGTATTACATTTTATGGTCTTTTAATGACCTAATTATAGAATGAAGGATATTCAATTCATAACTACCTATCAGAAGTCAGAAGTAAGGCTGCAGAAGCGAGTTCTGTTAGAGGTGGGTGCGGCTCGGTTACTATCAATATTAAAAATAATGAATGTAATTACTTCCTATTTTAGTTTGATTTTTTTGTTGACGTAGACTCAGCTTGCACCAATATCACAATGAAACTAAAATAGTAAGTAATTACATTAATTATTTTTACCTTTCATAATAACCAAGCAGCACGCCTCTCTAACAGCACTCGTTTCTGCAGTCTCTGTCAGAAGACAACAGTCTTTTGCCGAATTATTTATTCAACTGTAAACTGACCATCATTTACAAGTGAAAATTAATAGTTGTTCCTAATTAAAGAAGGGACTATAAATAAATGTACTACATATTCCCTTCGAATCCATATTTATTCATTTCATAAAATCATTGCATTCACATTTACAAATATTTTGGCAATTATATTTATAAACGGTCTAAACAAGAAATGATATATTTTACGCACACTATAAATATTTATAATAATCCCCTAATCGACCAATAGAAAAAGGTAAATAAGATTTGTGCTTGCAATAACCAATAGAAGCCGAACTCTCTGCGGCATTACAGGGAACGTAATTTTGATATTCTCTCCGTCGTAGGGGTAGACATTAATTAAGACTACCATTATCCCTACAAAGTTATTAAAAGACATAAGGACGCTGTCTAAAGGCAAGTCATTAGCATTCTTTGCGATGGTGCACTTTAATCATTTTTATTACTTCTATATCTATTGTCTGCAGCTCCACTGTTAATAAATGTGAGCTTCACATTATGAAGTTTATCTTAAGATTTGTTTCATTCATTTCTGTACCTGATTTTTATGAATACGTAAGTCTGTCGCTGATTGATAAAATTTAGGAACACCTCATTACGTTGCTATGGTGTGCTCGAGGATCATATAATTTGCAAAGGAATGAAATGGAGACCTACACAGAAGCAAATATTACAAAGAAGAAAAGCTGATGCTGATATGTGAACAGTTTTAAGATGTACGCATATCGTTTGGCATTAGCGATGCTGGATTAGCACAATCAGGTTCCTTAAACACAAAATAGTAAAAACGTAGTATTGCCAGTATTTCTTTTTCTTCATGAAATTTGGGATTGTAGTATTTTCCATATCCGAAAACTCTATTTATTTTCATTGCATAGTGTGATATTTAAATTATGGTTTCTACCAAAATACTAAGAGGTCGTGAAATCTAGTGAGGTGTAGATTTGTAGTCACAAAGACTATGCACAACGAAAAAAGTGGTTTCTATATCTACGTTTAAAAATCCATGATTTTTAATTTCCAGACAGAAACTGCTTAAGTTACGTTCGTTTAAGAATATCACAACAATATTTAAATAAATACTTAATTTCTTTTAAAAATTCCCAAAAGTATGAACACATTTTCTAAATGGTAATAACCCCAAAAGCCACATGTTTTCAATAGTATAATCTACAAAATTTAATGATTTCTTAAGTTAGAATCCTTGTTAGTCAAAATGTTATGGTATTGTCCCATTATTGTCCCGATTGTAACATCTACCGTTCACTAGGTTTTACGCAACTAAATTACTGTTTCTTATTTCATTCTCAATTAACCTACGATTTCTCTCTTCGAGCAAAAGAAAAATAATCATCAAGCAGTATGCACAAATACACAAGATATAACATGAAGCACAATACAATAGCCAGCAAAAAAACTCGAACAATGAAGCACCAACTTCTGTTGAACCATCTGGTAAGCGTTATCATTAGACCTTATGCGATTTTCTGACATCTAGAAACGGCATTGCATCCGCCGGATATTCGGTTAGCACAAAACAGAAAGAAAAGGATTCAATCAAAAACCAAAAGAGTACCAAATGGTATAGATAAGTAAGTATAATAAAATAGCGTATTTTCGATTGTATGTATAAGATCTATGGTAATATGGTTTTGCATTAAGCGTTTGATTGGACGGTGATGATTGATAAGCACGTAATGGCTAAACTGAGACTTACGTACCGTTCCTGACGATTCTATTATGGTCCGGGGAGCCAGAATACGAGCGGCGACCGCTGGTGAAGACGCCTCTTCGTGTAAGAGGAGCCGGACTGACGTGAACGTAGGGTAGCCATGAGAAGAACTGCTTGAAACCACGTCGGAATCTGGAAAATTTTCATAAAATCTTCAGTCATATTTATTTCGAATGAAGAATAAACAAGATTTGTCTTCGAAGTTTTTCTTTCCCATAGAGACTTATTAAAAGTCTTTTAGTATCCATAACACTGGCCAATACACATTTTGGTGCCCCGGATTCTTTAAGTGTAATTAAGCAATTTTGGGATGCCCAATCCAAAAATGCCGTCAGATTTGTTCTATCAGATCTAATTTTCAACATTTACTCTTTCTGCTCTATTTACGAAAAATTTGCCAAAATTAGATAAAAGTTTTGTTATGTACGTAATTTTTTTAATATTACTATTTGATAACTGTTAACTGAAACATAAAAAAATGGGTAGGAGGCATTTATTTAACAGAAAAATATGTATATTAAACCTTCAATGATCAGTTAAAAATTTACTTTTATAAGATTTCCTTGCGTGAGGTTTACCGGAACAGTTTCGTTGAAAATTCCAGCAGTGATCGCCCATTATATGGGTATCCTATCTTCCTTCCTCCTGTTCCTCACTAACATCACCTAAGTTTCCTGGAAAACGATCTAAGTGGCTGTGAAGGTAATGAATCTTGATGCTCATGTTATATTGGAGCGTATGAAAGTTACAAAGCATCTCTTTTACTAATTCGTCGTAATTTGCTGTTTTATGATTTCCAAGAAAATTTTTTACCACTTCAACAAAAGAGCACCAGGCATTAGGTTTACGCTCGTTCATTGATTCCGTGAACTGCGGGTTATTTAAAAGTTGGCTTATCTGAGGACTATCCAGCCTTCAGTTTTTCTGTACTACGTCATGAAAAGTTTTGTTTCAAATACTGAAAACACGGTCCATTTTGAGACCAATTGCTTTTGGTCCAATTGCTTGATAAGTCCCAGCTTGATATGCAGTGGTGGAAAGATGATTTTGTTTCTGTCAATCAACGGCTCTAACCAATAGGTATGAAACCATGTTTATTAGCGTTGTGTAAAAGTACACTTTTAAATTTGGAGATGAACTGTCTATAAAGAGACGTCATTCACCTGGCGTGTGTTGGTTTAACCCCATTTTGTTCAAGGGACCTCTTATATCGTTACAAAGCACTAAGTTTTGGCTGCAGCGTTAGGGACTCACTGATAGTCCTCCAAAATCACTATCACCTGCACTTTTTTGGAACTGCATCTCGTCATACGATGTATCTGAGTCATCCTCTGGAAGCCTAGATATGTTATTGAACGTTGGGATACTTCTGTCCGAGAAAGAGGTCTTACTGATTCCGTGTTATTCCTATTTACGCCGGTTACAGCGATTAAAGCCTTTGATGTTGAGAGAACAAAAATAGCAGTCATTATGATGGTCTCTAGGCTCCCTCGATACCATAGGTACTGCAAATTTTAAGCACTTTCTCTTTCCATTTGTGCATTGTCGCAAATGTTCTACGCATATGAAATGTGACGCGCAAGATTTGTTCTGATCTCCTAACTGGACGCCAAAATACGCCAAATATGCCCTCTTTATATGGAAGATATGGGTTTTCTATTTTCCTTAAAATGTAACAAAAAACATCTGGGCTGTCCACACAATTCCGTCTGTTTGTAGAAGCCGTTGTTGTCATTCGAAATTTTAATATTCATGCAACACTTTAAAGCAACTATTTAGATCACACTAATACAGTCATCACACGAAAGCATAATACTAAACTGAACCGTGAGATGCAGACAGAGATACGGGGAACCCTATGCTAGAGGTAAATGAAGTACTTGGGATTAGAGTTTAGATAGATTCAGTAATGGGGAACACTGAGAATTATAATTATATTGTAATTCTAATTCCATGTCAGTAAGAGACCATTTAGGAAGCCTCAGCGACATCTGAAAACAAATCTACAAAGGCTTACGGGAAATACGTCGAGTAACTAAATTTTGGTTTCACTTGGATTGTGGAGAAAACTCTTCATAGCTGAAATGTGTAGCGTGTGATATATCGATATCGATTGACCAGTTACGAAAGATTTGCATATAAACCTGAGAAGCATCTAAGAATATCCGACAAAGGTCTTATTGCTTCTTACAAAGTATCAGAATTGATTGTATTTAATAAGGTCCGTAACATTTCACCTTTAAGTAAAACTTTAGTAGGTACTACTAACCTATAATGAACATGAAATTAAACACAGCCTTCGATTCAATATTTTCTACACAAGGAGGCGTTCATGATGAAACTCATTGACGACGACAGTTTTTTTTTTAATCGTATGTCCTTTATACTTTGGACTATTTATTTCTTATTTTTATCTTCCACAGGTTCCTGTTCTGAGCCAGTTGTTTAGCTTCAATCCATCCCATACCTCTCTTTCCAATGTTCTATACACCTGCTCCTTCCAGGTGTTTCGGGGTCTACCTATTCTGTTTTTGCCCTCTGTTTTGGCTTCAAATATCCTCTTTGTGATTCGATCTTCTTCCATTCTGTGTAGATGTCCAAGCCATCATAGTTGTCTCTCTTCTATGACCACTTCTACTGGTTTGATACCAAGACTTTAGTGATTGTCGTGTTTCTGATCCTGTCTCTTCTAGTTACTCCTTCTATTCTTCTTAGGAATCTCATTTCCATGGCCGTAACTCTGCCTTTGATTCTATTCGTGGTTATCCATGACTCACTACCATATGCTAATGTTGGTCTGACCACTCTTTTATACACTTCTGTCTTTATTTTTTTTGGTATTCCCTTTTTATCCAGAAACGATTTTCTGAATATGTTATATATTTTTGCGGATTTCCCTATCCTCTCATTTACCTCTTTCTCTATTCTCCCATTGTCTTAAATGATTGTTCCTAAGTAGTTGTAACTTTTCACTTGTTCTAATGCTTTTTCCTCGATTTTGATGCTATGTTTTCTTTCTTCTGCTGCTATTATCATTGTGTTTGTTTTCCTCGTGTTTATCTCCATGTTTATCTTTGTTAGTTTTTCTTGGTATATCTTCAAGTTTTGCTGTAATGTCTCTTCCGAGTGTGCTATCAGTACCATATCATCTGCAAACATTAGTTCCTGTACGTTAATTGCATTCATTTTCCAGTTTCCTACTTTCATATTTTTTCCTGTTTGTTTAGCTTTTTTAACCGCGTCGTCTATTAATATAGAGAATAACAATGGGCTCAATACCCATCCCTGTTTTAATCCAATTTGCGATTCGAATTCAGCTGATTCTGCATTGGAAGTTCTCACCTTATTCTTATTGCTTTTATACAATGCCTTAATCATCTCTATCATTCCTTTCTCTAAACCTCTCCTTTCCAAGCTCTGCCATACATCTTCTCTTCTTACCCTATCAAAAGCTTTTTTAAGATCTATAAAACATATATGTATTTCCTTTCCCTTCCCTATTAGTTTTTCTCCTAATTGTCTGATTACAAATATTAAGTCCTGGATGCTTCTTCCTTTTCTAAATCCATGTTGAGTATCTTCTAGTGTTGTTTCCAGTTTCTCTCGGAGTCTTTTTTCTAGTATTCTTGTCAATACTTTTCCTGGGATGCTAGTTAATGTTATTCCTCTATAGTTTGAGCATTTCTTAGAGTCTCCTTTTTTGTATATGGGCATAATTATTCCGATATTCCATTCCTTAGGTATTTCTTTTTTTATTATAATGTTGTCTAAGAGGTCAAGTAGTTTCTCGTTACCTTTGTCTCCCATATATTTTATCCTTTCAGCTGCGATTCCATCCTCCCCGGCCGCCTTTCCTAGTTTTAGTTTGCTAACCGCTTCTTTGACTTCTTCGTCGCTTATTGGTGCGATACGTTCATCGTCGTTTTTTGTTTTATGCTCTTTTTTGCTTATGTATCCGTCTTGTTTTATTTTTGTGAGTTCTTCAAAGTACTGTTTCCATCTTTCCACGACGACAGTTCGTTAGGTAAAATACTCAATAGCAACAAAAATAACAACATGTAGAGGAATTGTTATGATATGATCTGCTTTCGAGACAAATGTGGCGACCATATTTCTGGTGACACTTCAAGAACGGATAACTTTTGTCGTCTTTTCTTCTGACTGGAACACCCAAACAGACGATTGGTGCTTAGCTGCTTTCTGTTTTTCGGTTAACGGATACGGTATTCAACAGAAAACTATTTTTTTATACAATTCTTTATGTAAAACTTTCTGAATTAAGGTATTTGAAATCCTCAATGATTCTTCAATCTCGCGCATCAAAGTTTACCTGTGATTGCCATTTTTGGTGTATCTGCTCTTGGATCGTCGTTAAGACTAATCCGTCGTTTGAACCACAGAATAACAGAAGGGGCAAATTTGTCGGCTTCTTTGATGTTTGTGTGGTGTAATTTTTTGACCTTTAAAATTAAGTGAAGTTAGTTAGACGCCATATTGAAAATAACGGAATAGAAGGAAATTTAAACGACAAAATTGTAATTATAATTTATTCTGTTAATCTATAAGCAACACGTTTGAAAAAAGGATTTGTACGGTAAATAATACAACTGTGCTTTTGTTTTAGGGACAACAATAACATTTAGAGAAAATTAGATATATACACTTGATTATAAATTACACAAGTTGATTAAAGAGGTGTTCAAAAAATATATAGCAGTCATTGAGCTTCGAATCTTTGTTTCAATTTGTAGTCTGCACTTTGAATCACTTACGATAACCATTATCTTATAGAAAACTTGAGTGTTCAAACCATTTGTCTTCGTAAAACACTTGAGCCCTTTTATGAAACTAATACAATTAGTAATTCGACACAGTAACAACTCTAGCACAATAATAGAGAGCAGATTGTTGCATATCGTATTGCACTTATTACTGTGACAACAATTTAGTTCGGTCTGATTTTTGATCCCTCTTAATTTATAAAATGAATCAAAAAAATTAAACATAATAGAGAAATGAAACAACAAATTATGTTTTAGTGTTCATTATAAATGTCTCACTATACTTAATTTTATATTTTGTCCTTTGTCAGAGGCCAGCTCTCTATTTAAGAATTTTATAGCGTAAAATATTCTCAATCTAATGTATAATGAGAGCAAATAATCCATAAGAAAATTTGGACAAGGTGGTACGTAACTGACATTTCCAAAATAATGTTTTAAAGTGTGCCCTATTTTAGGGCGAAGGACTAAACTAGAACATTGTTCCAAGAAAATTGTTTCTAATTTATATATGTAATATGAACAAATGGCTCCCCTGGCATTTTTAATTTGCCAAACAATTTGTCCTCTTCACCACTTTTAAAATGAAAAAATACAGAAAAACCAGTAATATAATTGGACGCCTCCAGAGCATGTTTTTCGCATTCTAGCCAAGAATGTTTCTCCAAACACTTTTCTTATCAGATACCCCCGAACATGTGTAAAAACATTTACTACTGGAAGGTCCAAGTTTCTATAGTCTCTTGACTCTACAAAGATTTCTTCGTTTTCAATAATTGGAACAATAAGTAATTGTGTCTGTATTTGTGAGTTATATAACTGTAGTTGGTTGAGTACATTATCCAAACGTACTATATCCCTAATTGTTTTAAGAATTTATATTACCGTTTTCCATTGCACAAAAATGAGGGTATTGCGCCCTTCTTTCCACTATTACCATAACTTCTAATTTTTGTATTATAGTCTAAATAAATAAATAAATAAATAAATAGACAATAACAATGAAATACAAAAGAAAAATGAGAAAGAAATAACTAACAAAAAACCGAAAACTTCGCATATATTGTAACTCAAACACACTTAAAACTCTACGACATATTTCAAAGGTAAATTCTGCCAAATACTGGTACACGAACCGTGTAATAATGACAAGGTTATGAAACGTAAATAAATAGGGTAAATACGATGAAGTTGTTTGGCGATTATGCCCTGGCGTACTGAAAAAGCGCTACAGGAATCTTGGAAATTTTCCTTTCTGTTATTCTATGTTTGAATTATCCATAACAGCGAGAAATTGTTGATTGATGTGATGCTTTAATGCCGAAAATAGAAACCAACTCAATGAGGCACTCTTGTTAAGATAATTGTTTACGAAAATTTTTCAAGTAACTTCTCAACCTTAACAGTCCGTTGTAGCTACTACACTAGGGTGACAATAAAATAGACACCAGGTATAAATATGTATAAATATGTAAACAGCTAAATTCTCAGAACGAATTAAGAATTTTCTCTTGTCATTAGGGTAGGGGTAGATGTATCGGAAGGAATTCGTCATAGTTTAGTATCGTTACAACTATGCTTCGCTTACAAGGTTAGAGTGATATTAGCGACTTCACCCGGGGTCGCATCGTTGGCCAGAGTGAACGCGGCGCTTCGCAATGTGAAATAAGTAAATTTTTAAATATTCCATTGTCAACAGTTAACCGTGTGATTACACAATTTAAACGCAAGGAAAAACAACAGCGGAGCCGAGACCAGGTCGTGCCGAACCTTCTGAAAGAAGTAAAAGGGTGCTTGTGCGCGAAGTGTTAAGAGAACCGCGAAAAAGTACAGCTGAGCTTGCGGCAACTTCACTTAAAAGTCAGCGCACCGTTCTGCGATACCTCCACAGTGTGGGGATGTATAAAAGGGTGACAAAGAAAAAACCTCTCCTTACGGCGTTTCAAAAACGGCGCCGAATGGCTTGGGCAATCGAAATGCGAACGAAGCCCGAAGACTTTTGGCGGTCTGTTATTTTTTCAGACGAAAGCAGGACTGCCAATTCAGTGATAGTGGTCGTACGTGGGTATGGAGACGTTTGTCATAGCAACTGGACGATAAATTTTTGCATCAGGCGGTGAAATACGGCGGTGTGAACATCATGGTGTGGGGCGCGATATGGTATGGTGGAAGATCGCAATTAGTAATCTGCGATGGAAATATAAATGCGGCAAAATATATAGAAATATTAACAGAAGGACTACTACCGATATTCGACAATGCCATTTTATCTAAAGAAGACGCCACTTTTATGGAGGATGGAGCACCCTGCCACAAAACAAGAACAACCAGCACATGGAAAGAGGAACAGGGGATTCGGATTTTACCATGGCCAGGCCAATCACCAGTCATGAATCCGATAGAGAATGTTTGGCACATAATCTAGACAAATATGGCGAAACGACCCCGAAAACCCAGCAATAAGGAAGAAGTCGTGACAGCTGTTACAGAAGAGTGGTTAAATATTCCAGAAAACACCATTAATCATTTAATAGATTCTATGCCACGACGACTAGCAGCACTTCACGCAAGTAAAGGTGGATCGACAAAATATTAGTCTAATTTAAAAATTTTAAAATATTTTGTATATATAACGAGAATAGAATCCTTTTTTAATTAGTAGGTGTCTATTTTATTCTGTCACCCTAGTGTACATTACGCGCATCGCACTCAAACTTTGGACTTGAATTAACTAAAAATGGAGGTTATTACTGACATTTGATTAGTGGCGCCCTCTATGTCCCAGTATGCAAAACTTAAAAGACATCCTTCTACACGCCTTATTAGTCTCTACTTCTCTAATAATTATCCAACGAGATCACAATAAAGCTTGAGCCAAAAAATTTAAAACACAATAACGTTCTCAAGTACTTGCTTATTAAATTAAAATACTGAAATTAGAAAAGGTGAGATGAGTTTTTACGAACTGAGTATGCTCACAAAAGTCATAATTTGAAGCAAATGCTACGTAAATAAAATTAATGTACAGTTTAAAAATAAATCAAGAAAAAATACGGGTATGAAAGCACTTTTATGATGTATATAACCAATGAAATAAATATATGTATATTTTTAAATAATATTTTATTAATTATCCATGACAACATACATATAGTGGAGAGATAATTGAATTGAATAATTATATCATTCAGTATATGTAGCTAAAATTACAAAGACACGCGTGTATTTATATACAACGTATTTCCAATGCTATATCCCTATTGCCTCATTTATAAAATAAAATTTCCCCCTCGCTCAAACCCAAATCAAATTACTAGAATCTAAATGTAGAACACGCAAGGCTTTTATGGCGCGTGACAAATAAAATTACGACCGCCGAATTTTATTTTTTTTTAAAAGGTAGGCGGCGATATGGTCAATAAATGCCTTTTAAACCAACTCACCGAGTAGGCTATATGATTAAAACTTTATTTTCGGGCCGTTAAACTCGTCTGTGACTTTCAATTTAACGTTTCACATTCGCATTCCCAGATAGATAAGCTTCATACTCAATTATTCAAACAATTCAAGTTCCATTTCGTAAACGCGTAGCTACAATCTATCAAAACCCATTTTGTCGACCGCGTGAAAATGTATCGGTACTGGTAGTAGCAAACGTAGTGCGTGAATGTTTTCGACGGAAAAGGAGATTATTTGCCTGTAACTTTAATCCTACGCAGATAAATGATATATATTTGTATATTAATGCACGTAATACGGTTGGCATCCTTTCTTTCCAACGTCGCTTGACAGCCGTGTTAGAACTAGTATAGGGGTTCTGATAAATTTCACGTTTATGACAGCGATCTAACAATACGTTCCTATCGTGCTTGACACGTCCGATATGAAAATTTTCGCCACGCGTTTTGGTGTAGTCTGACACCATACTGGTTTCTTTAATAGAATAACGCTACCCTTTGTTTCAGGTTAAAAAGAAGCGACTCGAATGCCCCACGAAGGTATACTTTACAAAGAAATTAAAACAAGCTTTATCGAAATTTGTGTTCACCTGTATCATCGCCCAAACAGTGTAAGCACTTATTTGAGGTTCTTCTGTATTCTAATAATTAACTAATGATGGAAAATAATTGTTCAATAGCGACACTGGTACCAACACAGGGACAGAATACACTTACATTATATTTCGCGAATTAATTAAATTGCAGCTATCGATACCCAAGCACTGGAAGAGTTCAATCCACCAACAGTTAATAGGTTAAGTAGCATTGCGTTATAAAGTTGATCTTCATTCATTACCTCTCCCAAAAAATGAAGGTTCCCACCTCACCCCCGGCATTCTCCAGCCCCCAATTCCCCTAATTTCAGTGAAAACAAATGAAAAAACTATATCTAGTGGACACGTGTGGTAATTAAGAGATGCCGATTAATACCCATTTCCTGATAGACAGAGGCTTGAATTAGAATTCTACTACAATCTTCCGTACTGCTCTATCCACAATTATCCAGTTGAGAAAGATATTCACTGACGTCCTTGTGGCAAAAATAACTCATTTAAACAATGTTACAAATTTATTTTTGCTGCTGAAATAATCTGAAGTAGGTTTTGTCACATTTCGATCCTTGTGATTGTTTAAAGAAATTGGAAAGCCACAAAATTGCTATTTTTGCTGCAGCAGCTTTGTCTATTGCCAAAACATTAGTGGCATTTTGAGTACAATTGTATAAAAATGAAAGCTGCACAATTAACTCCGATTAAAGACTTATTCGATTTTTTGTTTCATGAGTAATAAAAGCACACCCACACCCCCAATTGCACACTCGAGTTTGATGGATTTATTACCATAGGCCCTGTTAAAGATACGGTTCGCTTTCGGTCCATCCTTTCCCGTAAAAGGTATTAGACCACCGAGTAGATTGCAAATAGTCATATGTTTTAGAAATTTTAGAACCTGCGTAGAAAATAATTTGCATGTGTGATACAGTTTTTACTTTCAGTCGGTAACACGGTTGACAATGAGAGCCCAGGTGCTCTCGAAACACGGCATTGGACCGTACAGAGAATTCATGAGTAATTTATTTGTCCTTTTTCTTTTCATCAATTATTACTATTTATGTTATCTATTGCTAACTCAATAGTCCTTTTAGAGATATTATATTTTTTAACACCTCAAAGACAATTATATAGTTTATCGGATGTTTCATTAGGTAGCTGATGTAACTACAGTACATAATTTAACGTATGACAGCAATATTTAATAATACCAGTAAATACTCTCATTCTTTTGCAAATATATTTTTCACAATTTGCGTTTAATTTTGTTTTAAATATATTATTGGGTAGCGCTAAGTACACTAGTGTCTGCAATCACTACAACTTATAAGATCTTTTGTACACTCCCTTAATGTGAGGTTAGAGTATTATGACGTTTCTAAGCCTAGTGGAAGGATTTTGTGTCCTGTTTTTAGAAAGTATCGTGGTCGACTGGGATGTTGGAAGAGTGTAGAACGCCACAGCACATTGCGGCTATGTAGGCGGCTTATTATTCATTTTATACGTGAGCGTCTTCGCTGTATATACCGAGCCCCAGAGCTTTCTAGCTGAATTTAGATGAATATTCACCCATCTATCCACCTAAATCACCTTAGCTACAGGATCCTAATGACGCCCCCTTGTCAACGCGGCTGTATTATCGTCTACTTTTTCTTTTTACTGTGTCACGCTATTATCTAGGTCAAATGTTTTAATTCTTTTCACAGAGTTGGTGCCACATATCTACTTCAACTTTTTAATGACCAAATTATTTCATCTAGTGTGAAAATTATATCCATATGCCATCCAAAGGGGCCAACGTTACTTCGTAACTGCAGTTGATATTTGCATATTATTTTGATTAATTTTGACTTTCGTGTTAGTAGAAAAAGATAATTATTGCAGAAATGGTAATATATCAAAGATTTTGCTGGTAACATCTTCCGATTCCATGTTTATTGTCATCAAGCGTACCTAACATGAGACAATCCCGAACTCGGAAAATCTAGAAAATACGTGTACGTGACCAATATGTCCCTAAAGTTTCATAATTTTTTGAGTTTCCAGATATGGGATTATTCCTAGTTACATGCGCTTGATAACAATAAACATGGAATTGCTTGTTTGAGAAGTTTCGAAGGAAGTAATACAAAACTTGTATTACGTACAGTGCAATTTTTTTACATTTTTCTACAATGTTTTGGCTTTATTTATCACTTAAAAATACTTGTTTTTAGAGGCATTAAGTTTTATTTTGGTCTATTTTTAAGGCAATTAGTTCCTTTGACTTACAGGCATGCTTATGTTGAAATTTTTACAAAAAAAATATAAATTCTATAAAGTTTAGTGGTACTTAATATATTCTCCAAGCCCGATTTGTATTGGACAGCAGCTTTTTCTTTTAAGAAGTTTTTGAAGTTTTACGAACATTGATAATTGGGACAGCTCCCAAAAGCAACATTGCAACTACATGCCAAATTTGACCCAATTACAGTCGAAAACAAGACATTTAAAACAAAAAATATCTGAAAATTGTCTTATATATTTTATACATTCCCATATGTTGGCTGTTTGCCTTTTCTGGTGGGTGTTTATATAAAAATATGCTCCCCAAACACTTACCTAGCATTCATCCAACAGTAAATGATCGGGTTGTACATGGAATTGCTCATGGCTAACCAGTAGATGGCCAAATAGGTTTCTTGGATGTACGGTAAATTCGTGATGTCCGGGAAAAACGAAGCCACAATGAAATACAGGTCGTACGGTAGCCAGCAGACCGCAAAAATTATGACCACTACCATCATCATTTTGACAACCTGGAAGAAATTAGGAATTGAAGAAAAGTTCAAAAGGCATAGAAAAAATTGTTTTGCAAGTGGAATTTCGTGTCTGGACGTGAGATACCTGAGAGGCGTTAAATATATTCTGAATTCAACGATTTAATGAAATTGTTTGGTCTCGAGAAAATCGTTAAATACGAATTTCGTAATATCACAGCGTAATTGTAATTTCAAAGCCAATACGATAAATAAAGCTCCAAGGTAAAATATAATTCAATTCAAATTCAATACAACAAAAGCTATTATTTTGCCAATTTCTTAACACTAAAATATGGTATTTTCATTAATTGACCAATTGATAGCTAAATTTAGACCAGAAAGTAACGAACTTTAAAAGCATATGCTCATTTTTATATTTCAATTATTTTAGCTAAAGCTGCTTGATTTTATCGGCAAGACAGCGGCTGGAATGAATGTGTCTGCACTCGATCGAGTTTCGCTGTAATTGTTGAACTGTTAGTGGTATACTGCGTATCTCGATACCAGTGCTTTTGTAATGCAGTGTGTTAATTAATTATGTCGAACATAGGTACATATAAAAAATAACCAGTGAAGTGAAAAAGTTCTTCGGGAAATTTACAGATTTATAGTACAAACAATCGTGTAAAAGTAATATGTCTAGTTTCATAAACGATGATTGGTACTGGACAAAACAGACTGTAGGGAGCATAAGAAATATAAGAGAAACAAAAATCGGATATTGAATTTTTGTTTGATTTAATTTTCATGTTGGTGGTGTGTAATTTACCATTTAACTTATCTAATTAACTATCATTTCGGCGGTTCTAGGATAAATAAAGTCTCACCATGAAGCCCTATATCGGAAAACATTGCAATCGTATGTGCTATTAGTACGAAAAAAAAATTAAAATGATGGAGAGTAAGAAATGACCTATGGCACCTATGTTAGTAAAGCTAATGAATGTTGCTCTCAAAGCAGGGTATATAAGATTATATAAAGCCAACAATTATCGTTCCCATTTTCTAGAAAAATAATAGAGAAGAATTACAAAACTACAGGCCTATCTCGTTACTATCATCATTAAACAAAATTCTGGAAAAAGATCTCCAAGCACGATTGTCAGATTATCTATTAAAGAATAATATAATACATCAACGACAATATGCATTCCGAAAGAAGTCAGGAACAGGATCTGTGTGTATGATCCAATTAATCTGATAAGAGGAAACAGTACGGTCAAAATATTGTAGTAACTATATTCATAGACATGAAAAAAGCATTCGACACAATATCAAAATTGTGGAAATAGAAGCTCTAGGCATGAAAGGAACCGAATTATATCTACTAAAGATAACAAATCACAAAGGCAAACAAAGAAAAAAGCGATCCACTGTTGCTTTCCCGCAAGAAGGAAATCTATCCCCAATCCCATACATTATACGCACAAACGACCTCACAGAATTAAACCTTAAAGGAAAACTATATGCATATGCTGACGATACAAGTATAGTGCACTACGGTAAAAACGAAACTTGAGCTAGTCACACATAAACGAGGATATAAAAGAATTGAAGAATGGTATTGTAATAACTTATTAATCAGAACCGAATATGTGATCGTTACAAGAAGGAAAAGAAACGAAAATTGAGATATAAGTAAGATTGCAAACAATAAAGGAAACAAACGAAATAACTTATTTGGAACTAAGAGTGCAAAATAATCTGCCCTGACAAAACTGAACATAAAAAATAAGCATATATTATGACCATATGGGGAGGTACCTCTAAATCAAACCTAAATAAGATACAAAAGCAACAAACAAAATCATAAAAACGCTGTACTTACTAGACATACGAACACCAGCTGTATTATTGACACTCTATAAAATTGAAAAACACCTTTTCAAAATCAGAATAAAACTGACAAAGATTAAAGATGTATAGGGCCACTTGTGAAAGAATTACGGCAATACATACTTGGTCAAGTGACAATTCGAGCGCTCGACACTATTAGACCGAGACGGACCACAGGTCCAAATATCCACAGTGTCAGAAAAAGGGACATACAACATTAAGAAGCTGATACGCATCTACAGTTATCCAAATACAATGTATACGCGAGTGGATCTCTATGCTGTATTCCTGACTCTTTTACAGTAAAACTACAGTGGCATTATATTTTCTATTTTCGACGTTGTCTCCATCTATACTAATGCACTTGATCGATCGGTGCTCAACATCTCAACAGCCTCCTGGAAGATTTTTGTCCGAGCTGTGCAAACTACCTCTCTAGAGCTTGCATCAATTCTAATTACTGGACACTAGAGGCCAGATACGGCGAATATGGCGGGTGCTCCACTAATTCAAAGCCTGCTTGGTGTATAGCAGCCATAGCAATACCAGATGTATGGTTGGAAGCATTAACCTAATGGAACAGCACACCGTGCCTTAACTTTCCTCGGTGTTGTCCTTTAATAGCGTCTCGCAATTTAAAAATCAATTGTGCGTAGTAGGCCCCTGTAATGCTCTGTCACTTTTGCAAATAGTCAATCAGGATGATTCCTTGAGCATTCCAGAATACAGGTAGCAAAACCTTTCCAGCAGACGGCACGACCTTGAATTTGCGTGAAGGAAGAGAACGTTATGTTTCCAGTCTCTACTTTGCACTTTGGTCTCGGACTCATAGTGGTGCACCCATGCATGATAACATACCGACTAAGAAAGTTCTCTTTGTTTGCTTGGTACCTTTTCAAAAGACGTTTACAAATCAACACCAGAATTTAGTCGTATGTTGCGCACCGCCATGATATGCGTACTCCTCGGTTTTGCAGTAAGATATCGTATACCTTCTTAATGTTTTTGTCTGTATTTCACAAAATGTTCTTCCACATTTAAAATCTCGATACCAGCGTTTGACTATATCATAAGAAACTGCAGACTCACCAGTAGTTGCCATAATACCTTTATCAGTTTGAGTTGGGGTCATGCCCTTTTTCTGGAGGTATTTCATTATGACTCTTTGTTCTACAAGATCTATTTTTATGAACAATCACGACACACAATTCAAGAATTAGCAACAGCACAACACTTTGAGATACAAACTTAATGTAGATATGATCTACAAATATCAGTTAACAAAATGTTAAAAACATTAATCAAATAACCAATTAGAAGTAGGTGAGGGATGGGGCCCTCGTTGCTCAGCTTTTTAAAATAAATTTAATATTAATATCGACGATTTATAAGAAAAAATTTATAATACGTACATTGGAATCTCATAAACCATCACGTTCATTCTTACTAGATAGTAAACGATTACAAACATGTACTGGCAAAGCAATTACGACGGTGATGCTGTGTGTATTACAAAAATTTCATCTTTGAGAAAACTTTAAGTGTTAACGTTTGAACTGATGGTGTTGTAACAACGCATTTTGTAGGCCATTGTACTAAAGTGTAGTGTGATAACTTATACGTGACGTATAAACAGTATGTCTGACACCTTGTGACATTCCTGAATCACAATAGCCGATTTTTGGTCGCGAAGGGATATGTGTAATGGAAGCATTGCTTTGGACATTTTCACAACATAAAATCTGTAGCGTTCCAACTTTATCATGAAGAGGTAACAGCTATCAAGGAAGGTTAAGCGATATTTGAAGATCCTCAAATTGAAGCCTATTTACAAATTATTCGCAATAATTAGGAAGCAATCACTTGAACTAGTGTAGAGGCGTATATTTTTTACATTCGAAAACGCAGTATGCATTTTTATATAACACTTTTATTACATTATTCTAAGTAACGATTTCGTAATTGCAACTTCCTTCGTTTCAACATAATAAAGTAAGTCAAGCATATTTATTTAAACTAACTGAAATAAATACCAGTCCCAGATACTAGCTACATTGAATTTTATGATAGCCTCGCCCTGGATAATAAAAGCGACGAACTCGACCGATAATAAAGATCTCTATGAAGCGTGCGTCGATTTATGTCCAGATAGAGAGCTTCCCTTGCGAAAACGCGGTTCCTGTTCAGTATAAAAGGGGTTAATATATATATCCATGCCACTATATAGATATCCTTTCCACACCTATCTTCCGCAGTCTGAGGAAATTCGTAAAAATGGCATGAAATGAAGGAAATTATCCATAAGTATTACAAAAATCGTGCTTGAAGATACAAATACAAATACATGGAAAAATGAGATTGTTATAAAACGCCCTCTATGGGTTACATGTCGAAGTTACTCCGTTTAAAGCTTCAATCGAATTGAAACAATACGATAGATGCATTACGTGTCTCCTGCTTCAACCGTAACTAAACCTCCATGTAAAATTTCCACCTCATCAGGCTCGCGTAACTCAATTAGCTTCTCCGTACGTCAGTAATTTAGTTTCCAGCCATTTCGCGCTAGTTATACCATGTACGTAGATATTCAATGTTACTTGATCAAACTATATAGATAAGTACTCATGGTATTCCCAATTAAATTCTATGTTCTCGGCAAAGTTTAAAACTAGATAAAAAGTGTCGATGTAAATGCGTCAACAAATTACTAATTCTTATTTGTTAGTAAGGACTTAACATAGTATTTTCAAATTTTATTTTTGTCACGAAATTTATTTGATTTTATGTATCATCGCTAATGTATACATTTTATATTTCATTATGTGTTACTGTTAGTTCGTTTTTGTTATTTATTTTCGCTTTTGTGCATAGTATACACTATTTTATTTTATTTTATAGCATGCATGTACATTACGTATAATGTGTGTATGCATGCATTCAACAATTACAAGAGCCTAAACTCCAACCCATTACACATAACTTCGTTGTACGAATATCGGCAATAAGTACGTGTGGTCAGTTTCCGTTTGACGGTCGCCGATTCTTTAGCGTCCGATGACATTTGCACGCAAGTTTAGTTCCCCGCTAGACGGTTGTCGAAATTTTAGCGACACTTCTCTTCACAACCTCGTCGGAGCTCATATAGCGACTGTCTTTACAAGTACGTTCGCTTGGACGGTCGTCGGAATGTTAGCGACCCTATTTTACCTCGTCGAAGCAATCCCTTCTTTTCCTTTACAAGTCCGCACACACGCTACTAGTCGTCGCGTTTTGATCCATTTAACTCTAATGCCCCTATATTTCGAACAACTATTGGAAATTGTATATTCTAAAATAGAAACCATATGACAGTTTATAAATGATGTGTCATCGTAGCCTATCGTATTGTTAAATTCATTCATGACAACCGAAAAATATCTAAAATGAATCGAGGATAAGCCGTAGTTCAGTGATATGGGAAATAAGAAATATGGGTGGTAAAAAGTTACTTCCTTTACAAAACAGAAGGTAAAAATAACAATGACGTAAATTATATTTCCTTATTTTACTTCTTTATCCCGCTTTTTCTGCCCTGAATATCCGTTCTTTGATATTTACATTTGAACAAGCTCTCTCTTATGCGCTCAAAGTAAAATGGCAATTGTAATGTATATGAAATTGAAAAAATATGTGCAAAAAGAAAAATAGGACATACACTAGGGTGACAGAATAAAATAGACACCTACTAATTAAAGAAAAGATTCTATTCTCGTTATATATGCAAAATATTTTAAAATCTTTAAATTAGACTAATATTTTGTCGATCCACCTTTACTTGCGTGAAGTGCTGCGAGTCGTTGTGGCATAGAATCTATTAAATGATTAATGGTGTCTTCTGGAATAACCACTCTTCTGTAACAGCTGCCACGAGTTCTTCCTTATTGCTGGGTTTTCGGGGTCGTTTCGCCATATTTATCTGGATTATGTGCCAAACATTCTCTATCGGATTCATGTCTGGTGATTAGCCTGGCCATGGTAAAATCCGAATCCCCTGTTCCTCTTTCCATGTGGTTGTTGTTCTTGTTTTGTGGCAGGGTGCTCCATCTGGCGTTGTCGAATATCGGTAGTTGTCCTTTTGTTAATATTTGAATATATTTTGCCGCATTTATATTTCCGTCGCAGATTACTAATTGCGACGTTCCACCATACCATATCGCTCCCCACACCATGATGTTCACACCGCCGTATTTCACCGTCTGATGCAAAAATTTGTCGTCCAGTTGCTGTGGTGAACATCTCCATACCCACGTACGACCACTATCACTGAATTGGCAGTATCTGCTTTCGTCTGAAAAAATAACAGACTGCCAAACCTCTTCGGGCTTCGTTCGCATTTCGATTGCCCAAGCCATTCGGCGCCGTTTTTAAAACGCCGTAAGGAGAGGTGTTTTCTTTGCCACCCTTTTATACATCCCCACACTGTGGAGGTATCGCAGAACGGTGCGCTGACTTTTATGTGACGTTGCCGCAAGCTCAGCTGTACTTTTTCGCGGTTCTCTTAACACTTCGCGCACAAGGACCCTTTTACTTCTTTCAGAAGGTCCGGCACGACCTGGTCTCGGCTCCACTGTTGTTTTTTCCTTGCGTTTAAATTGTGTAATCACACGGTTAACTGTGGACAACGGAATATTTAAAAATTTACTTATTTCACGTTGCGAAGCGCTGCGTTCACTCTGGCCAACGATGCGACCCCGGGTGAAGTCGCTAATATCACTCGAACCTTGTAAGCGAGGCATAGTTGTAACGATACTAAACTATGACGAATTCCTTCCGATATATCTACCCCTACCCTAATGACAAGAGAAAGTTCTTAATTCTTTCTTAGAATTTAGCTGTTTACATATTTATACCGCTTTACCGGGTGTCTATTTTATTCTGTCACCCTAGCGTATAATCAAAAATCCTATTCCATGATCGAATTTTCCGATGAATATAGGTTGGTTGATTATGAAGCGTTTAGTTGAAGAAATTGAAAATTCTGAACGGAATATTAAATAAATAAATTTGTGATAACTTTTTTACTTCCTATGACCTGGGAGAGTA
The DNA here is from genome assembly GCA_023509865.1 of Trypoxylus dichotomus. NCBI lineage: Eukaryota > Metazoa > Arthropoda > Insecta > Coleoptera > Scarabaeidae > Trypoxylus > Trypoxylus dichotomus. Next base: position 32,184,553 of record CM042081.1, read on the forward strand.
CTTGCTATCAGAAAATCTAACAATGGCTGGTACGATTTGTAAAAATAAACCTGCATTAGAAGCTTATTTCACATAACCTAAAAAAAAGTGTATACTACAGGGTTTCGTTTTAGGGACGACACAAAGATTTCTTATTATTAAAAGAAGCGTCAGTTTGTAATACTATTTAGTGCATTGCGCAACGAGAAAAAGGTTGATGGGTGTCAAAGAGAAACCTTGAGACAATTTTCATAAGACAAATTGGATGTTGACAAACTGATATTATTATATACTGTGAAAAGAGAGGAAAAAAGGAGATTTAGTATTGCCCACCAATAGAAGATAGAAAAAGAATAACACTGCAATTATCTGCAAAATGCCTTTCACACTCGTACGTAGGAGAAAACCTTCAGTAAATTTATGCAACTGATCAGGTGATGTACGTGGAAGGCTTGTAAAGTTCCAGAAATAATGAATTTAAATGTTTATATTTTTAAAAAATACGACTACATTGCAACTCAATCATTTCCATTTCAGGTTTTATCTCGGCATTAAAAGGATTTTGAAAAATTTTGATGTCATTTGCAATTGCATCAAAATGTGAAAGGCGAGACCCAACATTTATTTTTCAAAGTACTTAAAACTTAAATTACAAATTCTACCGGACATAGAGATTCAGTTTGCTGACTGATTGTTTGACATGTATTAAAGTGCGTGACACAGTTTCTGTTCAATTACGATTAAAAGAGAACAATTTTTTTTCTCGAAAGTGCTTAATATGAGTGTATAAATTAGGCAGAGGCTGGTGTTCTTCTAACAATTTTAAACTAAGATCATTCATATATTTAGTTAAATCTGTATAAAAAGATAATTTCCATAACCTCATTGTTTTCAAATTTGAGAGCTCAAAAAATCTCTTGAAGATGTTTCCGCGGGTGAGCTAGAATACTGCAATATAATATAGATCATTTTCTCCCATCTCTTCAATAAACTCACGGAAGTAACAATGATTGAGCGCATATGATCTGATATAATTTACAGATGACGTGACTGGATTCAAATCTTCTTAAATATTAAAGCATTTTCCTTACAAAAACTGTTTATGTACGATGCTATGCACTATTAGTGGTTTTGAACCACCGTCATTTCCTACAGCCTTTGATGCAAGGGCAACGACACGTTTATATTTCCACGCATGTTTTTCGCACTATTAGTAGTAATATGCTTAACTGAAGATTGCGTCTTTTTGAACAGCATTTTCAACTGCTTTAAAAATATATTCCCTAATGGTCGTGTCGTGAATGCTGCGAACGACAAAAAGTTCTTCAAACGCTTCATAATTCTTATATATCCCTCAAATGAAAAATAATGCCTGAGCTGCATCAGAAACTTCTATCGACTCATTCAGAGCCAAAGACAATAACTTTAAGTGTAGATTTTTCGAACCATGGCGTTTGCTGACAAGTTGATGTGTTTAAATAAATTAGATTTTTCTGAACACATTCCTTCTGCTGCGGCATGATGATTACTTCGCCATCAGCAAATACTTTAGCCAAAATCGTGCAAATGGAACGTAAATCTACAGCGACTTTTTTGAATGTGGATAGGATTTAATTAATAACAATACGACGGGATCGCATTGCTTAAGAAACAAGCCTTTTCAACAAATAAACAAATTCTTTTTTTGCACTAAGGGATCTTACTTTCTGCTATTTCCTTTCCTAAAAACTAACGTTCTAGATAATTCTTTAATTTCTTCTGCTGATTAACAATATTTCTTTACAACAGAAAATAGACATGGAGAGTTACTTTGCCGTTGGAAATTAAAAACCTACAGAAAATCTTTGTTTCTAAAGAGAATGTTTAACTTTCTGAATTAACCCCCATTTAGGAACTGATATCAAAATTTTATTTGACTATTCTTCTTTATTCATATTAAAAAAAAATGATAAATTGATAAATATGTACGATATGAATGGCAAGTGTTGTGAAACAATACATGTACACGTACATATTTTTTTTGGTAGCTTTTCAGTTTCTATAACGAGTAGTGTTCCGCAAAACTCCGATTCTTTTTTGCGCGGCTCCCAGCGGAACTCGTAGCAATTATTGCTTTTGTTTTGTTCGGAGTTTTTGCTATCGCTTTTTGTTTCGTTTGATATACGTGGCGTCCACATGGGGGAATAAAAATAAGCGCGCCAATACAAAAGGTTTTTCGCGATGACACAATGGAAGTTATACGAACCGAACAGAGTTAATTAGTAGGGTATTGACTTGTCAATATTATTAAGTGATGAGAATCGTGTTTGGTCGATGGATTTTGGCATGTGGATTAGGTATACGCCTTTCCTGCTATTTAGCGTTGTTCATCCCCTAGATACGTGCAAGGTAATTCTTAAAGGGAATAAGTTCTTTTGTGAATTACGCGTTTATATGAAGTTTGGCTATGTACACTAGGGTGACAGAATAAAATAGACACCTACTATTAAAAAAAAAAGATTCTATTCTCGCTATATATACAAAATATTTTAAATTTTTTTAGTTAGACTAATATTTTGTCGATCCACCTTTAATTGCGCGAAGTGCTGCGAGTCGTCGTGGCAGAGAATCTATTAAGTGATTAACGGTGTCTTCTGGAATATTTCACCGTCTGATGCAAAAATTTGTCAGTTGCTGTGACGAACGTCTCCATACCCACGTACGACCACTATCACTGAATTGGCAGTATCTGGTTTCGTCTGAAAAAATGACAGACCGCGAAAACTCTTCGGGCTTCGTTCGCATTTCGATTGCCCAAGCCATTCGGCGCCGTTTTTAAAACGCCGTAAGGAGAGATGTTTTCTTTGCCACCATTTTATACATCCCCACACTGTGGAGGTATCGCAGAACGGTGCGCTGACTTTTCTGTGAAGTTGCCGCAAGCTCAGCTGTATCTTTACGCGGTTCTCTTAACACTTCGCGCACAAGCACCCTTTTACTTCTTTCAGAAGATCCGGCACGACCTGGTTTCGGCTCCACTGTTGTTTTTTCCTTGCGTTTAAGTTGTGTAATCACACGGTTAACTGTGGACAACGGAATATTTAAAAATTTACTTATTTCACGTTGCGAAACGCCACGTTCACTCTGGCCAACGATGCGACTCCGGGTGAAGTCGCTAATATCACTCGAACCTTGTAAGCGAGGCATAGTTGTAACGATACTAGACTATGACGAATTCCATCCGATACATCTACCCCTACCCTAATGACAAGAGAAAGTTCTTAATTCGTTCTTAGAATTTAGCTGTTTACATATTTATACCGCTTTACCTGGTGTCTATTTTATTCTGTCATCCTAGTGTAGTAGCTACAACGGACTGTTAAGGTTGAGAAGTTACTTGAAAAATTTTCGTAAACAATTATCTTAACAAGAGTGCCTAGTGATAATGATAATGATAATGGTAATGATAAGGATAATGATAACGATAATGATAGTGACAGGAATATGATGACGATAATGATAGGAATCATATAATTATAATAATAAAAGTGGTCCGGTAGTCTAGCGGTATGACACTCGTCCGGATAGCGAGAAGACGCTGATGCCAATCCTACCGGGCGCGACATTTTTTCAGAAATTTTAAAAACATTGATAATTGCAATGAAATTGTAATGTATAATTATAAAAACCAACGAATGTTTCATATTAATACATATGTACAACGTACATATACATATATGTAAAAGTAAAATAATATTTAAAATTAATTACAAACTTAAATAAGTTATAATATCATCCATACAATAAAAGTTAATCTTAATTTCTTTACAGATTGTGTTAAAGGTTCTGCTAGTAGATAAATAAAAATATTGTTCATATCCTGAAGAAAGTCTGGGTACATAATGCTATAATTTATTATGGAGATACGTGCAGTCACTATTATCATGTAAGAGATTATGCAAAAATTTTAAGTTCTAAACTTTGCGTCTCGTGTCTAAGGATACAGAATCTAGATAGCATTAATGAATAATTACAACCTCTAACAGAGTAAATTCGGTCGGTAGAGGATAACAATTTCAAAAACCATCTCTGAGTTCGTCCAGTATTAATGATATGTACACAGTAAATGTGGTACTAAGCCATTGTACCATATTCCAATATAAATTAAAGAAAGAAATAATATGGGGGCAGTGTGCCTTTCAACTTCTGATAGCTCATAAAAACAAGACCAGTCTAAATAACAAAGTGAATTTATTACCAAGAGTTATGTACAAACATGGTTACTTTTCTACATATTCACCATGAAGATTGATCCGTTTGTCACATCTGTCATATGTAAGGACGAGTCTTCCAATCTCCTCTGCATAGAATATTGCCGCCAGTGTGTTAAGACGGTCCGTGACGTTGTTTTGAAGTTCCTCTGTACTCTGGAAGGCCTCCCATCCTAGCCACATTTTCGGTTCACGAAAGATATGGAAGGCGTCTGGCGCTAAGTCGGGGTTATACGACGTGTGGTTAAAAACTTCCCATCGAAATTGTTGAGAAGAACTCAATAAGTCAGCATGCTTCTTCTTTTGTTTTGAATGACTCACCGCAATCGTAAGTAAACAGCTATATTGACCGTAGTCCCCGGTTCCATAAATTCAACACGCAGCACATCCTTTTGGTCGCAAAACAATGTAGCCATAACTTTCCTGTGGTTGAATGTTTGTTTGAACTTTTTCGGTTTGTTTGGCGAATTTGAATGCATCCATTTTTGTGAGTGTTGTTTTACTTCGGGGAAGCAGTATCAAATCCAAGTTTCATCTTCAGTTTCAATCAATTTCAAAAAGTTTTCACCTTCAACCTCATAACAGGTGAGAAACGTCAGTTTTGTGGTCATCATACAAACCCATCGGGCGCACAATTCTTTTGCAGCGTAGGTGTTCCGATACAATTGTGTACACAGTTGATCTTGAAACTTCAGGATATTCCACACTCAACTCACTGATAATAAACCTGCGTTCGAACCAGTTTGTCAACTTATTGAACAATATCTTCTGATGCGATAGACTTACGCCCTTGTCCGTCTTTATCGTGAACATCGACTCGGCCTTCTTTAAACTTCCTACTCCAATCACGCAGAACATCATCCGTCATAAAGTTTCCGCAGTATACTTGACTCTTTCTTAGATGAATTTCGGCTGCACTATTCCCTTCTGCTTGAAGGAATCGAGTTACACTACGCAATTCGCACTGGGGGGGAGAATCAATTGTAGCAGTCATGTTTATTTGCCTGCAATTCAATTGAAAATGGCATAGTGACAGTGGAGGAGATGTAGTTACTTTCTGGGTATCCCCGTCTCCCACCGCTCGCGTGACTGTTTACTGGCACAAACGGAGGTTGAAAAAAAACAGCCCTCATATAGTAGCTTCAAACAGTTTACGTCATTAAAATTTTTGCAGTTTCTATATATACAATTAAAGAAAACTGTAAGTGCTGGTAATAGTGTCAATAATGTGATTTATAGAACTAAGTTGAGTGTCAGAAGTAATGTCTAAATTTTTTACACTAGAGCAACGCTCAACTACTATGCTAGCTATTTTAAATTCATAGCCTACGTACTTAGTTCTTCTAGTAAATGTCATAAGCCTATCTATATTAACATTCAGGCGTAACTGGTTCAACTTACACCAAGAGTCAGTATGGATTTCCCTATAGTAAGAAGTAGTCATCCAAGGAGTCGACCCTATAGAATATCTTCATATCATCTGCAAGCAATAGCTTCTCACAATGCAAAGTCTCAGCAATACACAATTGTTTGGCTATCTACTTGCCTGTCCAACAAAAGTTTTTCTAAATATTCCAAAATTACATCAACAAGTGAACTTAATATTTTAAGTTTTCTAACATTGGTAAGTGTTTAAATTTGTCAGACAACCATCTGGAAAGTAAGTTGCAAGCAAGAACTTGTATTAGATCTTATCGCAGCTGCATTTAACATGATATCAACAGGTTTCTAAGTTGATGACTAGTCAGAAATGAACGCTACAGCGCGTAGTGTAAGTGTCCAAAATTTCCGTACATGAAAAATATAAATCTCAATCTTTGGTAAAGTAAAAAAGAAAACATAATCGCATTTCCTTTCATTGCGACAACTTATTCCTCTTATATTTCAAATATTTTAATGCCAACATTAATCCTGAATGATATGCAGGCATCCTGGCATCAAACTGGCTAGCTGGGAATGTACGAGCTTTGCTATTTCTGTAGCCGGAATAATATAAAAAAGTAAATATTTGTCACTGAAAATGCTTTTATTGTTTCTCAAAATATTCTCCGCCATGATCGATACGCTTGTGAATACGTTTGAACCAATTTGCATAGTACCTTTCCATTCCGATTGAGGTATCAACCAACACATGCATTTTGAATGCATCAGCCGCTCTTTCTGGCGTCGAGAATTGTTGACCACGTGGTTCATTCTTAACGAACAGGAATAAAATGAAATCATTTGGTGCCAAATATGGATTGTATGACGGGTAATTCATCTTTTGACCGGTTAAATATCAAGTTGTTTCGGTCGATGTGTGACAGCTCAGGTTGTCATGGTGGAGAATGATCCTCCATTGCTGGTTGTTTTTTTCTTATTTCATCAAAGACTTCTAGCAAGATATTGATTGGGTACCATTCAAACTTGATTATTCTACGATTCTCTAGTGGCACTATAGCCACGTGCCCATTTATCCCAAAAAAATAGACGACCATTTGCTTTGAGTTGTTTCTGGTGCGAATAACCCTTGTTTGGCTCATTTTGGGAGACTCATACAGTCGATTGCTGTTTCATTTCGGGCACATACGAATAGATCCAAGATTTGTCACCTGCGTAAATGCTATAGGTGGCTTTTGATGCACCACGATTGTATTTTTTGAGCATTTTTTTGCATCAATCGACAGCGATTGTCAAATTATGCGGAATCCAACGCGCACAATTTTCCTTCGCGGCTAAATGTTTGTGTAGATCCTTGTGTATGCTTGTCATGCTAATCCCCATGGATTCCTCATTCTCATTCCCCAATCTCACGGTACGTCACATGACGATCTTGCTTTATCACTTAGCGCACAGCATCGATGTTTTCTGGCACAACAATAGATTTTCGACAAGCTTCTTTAAATTGTCGTCCCTGAGTGAACAACATCCACGACTGAATTCACTAAACCAGTGGTTTTAGGTGGTGCTTTATCGCTAAAAGCTGGAGTAAGTTGATCGATGCACTGTTGTTCATACAATCCACGTCAAAAGTCGTAATAAATCATCATACGGAAATTTTCACGAGTTAATTCCAGAGACTGAGATGAAATTTTCAAGTCACTAAGCAATGCAAGTAGCATCCGTATGACAAGAAGTTCTGAGTACGTATACACTCAAATGTCAAAGTTTACCATGTATATGTCAGATGGCACCTAGCAACACCATTGTTGCCAATTCCGGATACGTAAATAGCAACCGTCGTAATTGTGCATTCTATCGAAATTTCGTGTATATTACTCTTAATTGTTAATTATTGATGAACGACATCGTTCTCTCACTAAGTATTAAACCAATTATCAAAGTAATTGTAAATTTATCACCGTTTATTTGGTACCATCGTTTATGACCATCATTAACGCCGAGTTCTAGTTTATTGCAGCCGGAAAATTTTCACGAACGGTTTGCTATTGTAGTTGTCCATAATGCAGTGGATTGCCAGTGAACAAATGCTTTTATTTTCATTCTAAAATTCCCCGCTAGCTCATGCTTACGATTATAGCTATGGTTTAAACTAGACATTGGAGTCGTTTTAAAACCGCATACTATATATCGATAGCGCCTTCTCAGGTAGTCAGCGAAGTAACTCTAAGGAAAGCGGGTCAAGTAGGTAATGGTTACATTTTACAAGGTCGAATTTTTAAAGATCAGAAAGATATAGTTTTCTTAAGTGAACTTTTCGGAAATACAGTGGAACTCCCCTAACTCGAACCACCTAAATCCCCAAATAAAATTCGAGTTAGAGAAAATTTGAGTTACAGAAAATTCACAATTTACTTTTCATTATATGTATATATTTATCAAGCATAATATGTATAACAATATTATATAAAATAAATAAAAAAATGATTTAAAAACAAACTGAAAATACAAACTACATGCATTAGGATATATATATATATATGTACTATATGTATATGTATGAAATTAAACAAAAATTGTCCTATATACATAGGTATTAAATGTGTACTTGTACATGGGAACATAAAACAATTGCATAATTCAATTGTTTTTTTAAAGAAATCCGTTATTAACTGTTGCCGAACATTGGCCGCTCGGATGTGTTCATACGATTTTTGAATTTTATTAATGAACATATATGTCTTATCGGATGTTTGTTCATGAGACATAAAATAATTCTTTAGTGTCTCGAATGCTTGTAAAACTTGTTTGTGTGATGGTTGCTCCACAATTTCTTCATCGCTTTCTTCGGAGGTTTCTTCATCTCTAATGCTTGATACACTCCTTAGAATGTCTTCGTCTGTCGGATAGTCAGTAGTTAAAAGGTTACTATCAATTTCAAGATAAGTGTCAAGAGATACATTCTCGACATTTAGCAACTCAACATAGTTTTCAAAATCTTGCCTTACTTCAACAGGAAATTCTTTATCTTCTGAATTTTGCAGTCGTTCTTTTAGTTGAGCAAGGGAAATTTCGTCTTCGTCCTCGTCTTCGTTACCAAAACCAGCCTTTTTAAAAGAGTTTTGAATGGTTTTTTGTTTAACATCCACATGCCATGTCATGGCAACCTCTCTCACACAGTCGAGAAGTGATATGCTAGGAGAACCGTTATTCTCTAATGCATATAAAGTCTTTTTAAGGATTCTTCCTTTGTAATGATGTTTGAAACTTTTAATGATGCCTTGATCTAAAGGTTGCAGTTTGGAAGTTCTGTTTGGTGGCAAATATTGCAATTTGATGGCCTTCAGCTTCTGTTGTATTGCAGGATGAGCAGGGCAGTTGTCTATAAACATTATTATTTTTCGATTCTCGTGTGAAAATTGCTTGTCCAATTTAACCAACCATTTCTCAAAAATTTCAGAGGTCATCCATGCCTTTGCGTTGTTCTCGTAATCTACAGGAAGCCATTTTACCCCATTAAAACATCGTGGCTTTGCACTTCTGCCAATTATGAGAGGTTTTAGTTTTTCAGTGCCACTCATATTCGTTGCTAGAAGGCATGTGACCGGATCTTTACTAAGTTTTCCACCATAGCATTTGTCGTCTCTAATGGCTAAAATTTTCTTAGGTAGACATTTGAAAAATAACCCTGTCTCGTCAGCATTGAAAGTATCATCTTTGCTATACCGCCCCAAAATCCCCGGCAATACATTTCGAATCCAATCACTAACCTGACGATCATCCACTGTGGCACTTTCACCACAGATATTCTTATGCGATATGTCATGTCTAAATTTAAAAAATAAAATATAAATTTCATATGTGTATACGCATGTCTAATACAATAACGTAAATTTTACCTTTTTTTAAATTTATGAAGCCAGCCGGTGCTGGCCTTAAAATTTGTTGTTCCTAAATGTTGACTATTCCAGTGCTTTCTCCTGTAGAAGTGGCCCCGACACCGGAATGTTTTTTTCTCTAGTAGACACAAACCACTTAAACACCGCACTGTTTACATTTTTGTTTGAAACTCGGTTTCGTTTAAAATTGGCAGGTTTTGTAAGTTTACTCGCGAAACTTCTTTGTTTTTAATTATAGTTGACAATGTACTCGCTGATATGTCATATTCCGCAGCCATTACCTTCTTTTTTATTCCATTGTCCACTTTTTTTAATATTTCTAATTTCTGTTGCACTGTTAAACTTTTAAGTTTTCGTTGCTAGGGCATGTTGATGACAAACACTAACGAATACGACTGAATATATAGCGTAACACGCAGATGAATAAGAATGATAAAACCTGTTGTTATTGGTACTTCCCCGAATTCCTTCGATAGATATTACGTTATATCCGCTAACAGATGGCGTATCACGTACCTTTAGTGAAAATTTCGAGTTACAGAGATTCTACGTCTTAAATTTGGTTAAATTTTTTTCGAGTTAGGGATAAATTCGAGTTAAGGACAGTCATATGCATATAAATTTAATAGATAACGTGCGGGATAAAAAAATATTCGAGTTAGAGAAATTTTCGAGTTAGGGAGTTCGAGTTGGGGGAGTTCTACTGTACTTCCTATTTAAATGGTACCGCCAATAACTATATCTACAGATAGTGGACTAGCTATAACTAACACTAGAGTGAAAAAAGTTATTCTCTTAATATACAAAAAATGTAACGTATGAGTTAGGATTGGTTATAATCGTGTAATTAGGTGGTTCTTCATTGAAACTAGAGTTACAGATTCGAACAGAATAGCAGTGTTAAGAAGAAATTATTATTATTAATTAATAATAATAATACCTTTAGTAACCTATCGTTATTAAAAATACAGTATAATGTACCGACCCATTATTTCTTATTTTATGTAAAATATATAATCAATTATTATTTGTCTTTAGTATAAAACAATATAATGCATGTATTGTCTATCATAAGTTGTTCATTTCATTTCTATTGTCTTAATAATCATAAATCAATGTATTCTGTGAATAGTTTATTTAGCAGTATCTTTCCTTAAACATCCTGTTATTGCTGCTATTATTTATCACTATTCGAAGATGATGCACACTTCTTCTTGTAGACGTTCTGCAAACGTTCTCATCCAAAACTTTCCCATCATGCTTGAACGATAAATATGTAATGAAGGGAATTAGGCATATAGGGTGTATATACATATGTATAATGGTAAGCGACGAACTTCGGGTCAGTCAAATTAATAGACTTGTAACCAACGTTAGTCTAGAAATAAAGTTAGTATTAAGTGAAAAAATAAAAGCTAAACAATATATAGATCAATGCACTGCATGTGAAACCTACAACAATCCAATTCAAAAAGGAAAACAGACTATGAAAGAAAAAGACGCCCAGAGAAAAAGACGCTAAAGATAATCAGCGATAGAAAACAAATGTAAGGTTGTTGCTATTTACGATTTACATACAGTGTTTTTTGCTTCTTGTGGCGAAATCTCCTTATCTTATATAAAAATAAATTAGCAACTTATAACTTCACTATTTTTGACGTGGCACAAAAACAAGGTTACTACTATGTCTGGAGCGAGAATATTGGAATAAAGGGAGCAAGTGAAATTGGTGCCTGCGTTTTAACATCTTTAGGACAATTTTATGATGGCAAAATGTCATTGATGCGATGTACGTAGGCGAATCCTCATGCCCCATCCCTCACCTAATTCTAATTGGTTGTTTGATTAATGTTTTGACATTTAGCTAACTGATATTTGAAGATCATATCCACATAATCTCAATCTTACAAATTTGAGATTATGTAGATATGATCTATCTGGAAGTGTCGCTGTATAGTGGCTAATTCTTGAATTGTGCGAGTCGTAATTGTTCATAAAAATGGATCCAATAGAATAAAGAGTCGTAATCAAATACCTCCGGAAAAAGGGCATGACGCCAACTGAAATTCATAAAGAAATTGTATCCACTACTGGCGAGTTTGCAGTTTCTTATGATATAGTTAAACGGTGGTGTTGAGATTTTAAACGCGGAAGAACATTCTGCGAAAACCAACATGCTGGTGGTTCTCCCATACCGGTAACAACAGATAAAACATTAAAAGGGTACACGATATTGTACTGAAAAACCGACAAGTACGCATCAAGGATACTGTGGAAGATACTAGCTCATCATATCATGTGGTGCATAACACACTGACTAAAGAATTAGATATGAAAAATATGGGTGCCCCGAATGTTAACCATTAATCAAAAAGAAATCGAGTGTTGATTTGTAAGCGTCTTTTGGAAAGGTACCGAGCAAATAAAGAGAACTTACGTAGTCGGTATGTGACCATGGATGAGTCATGGGTGCACAACTATGATCCCGAGACCAGATTGAAAACATAATGGTTCTCTTTCTCCACGCAAATTTAAGGTCGTGCCATCTACTGCAAAGGTTTTTGTATCTGTGTTTTGGGATGCTCAAGGAATCAACTTGACTGACTATTTGCAAAAGAGACAGAGCATTACAGGAGCCTACTGCGCACAATTGATGTCTAAATTGGGAGAGGAAAGTAAAGGTACGGTGTGGTGTTCCATCAGGATAATGTTCCCAGTAATACATCTGGTATTGCAATGGCTGCTATACACCAAGCTGGCTTTGAATTAGTGGATCACTCACCATATTCGGTGGATCTGGTCCCTAGTGATTACATTCTGTTCCCCAAATTAAAATAAATCTTACGTGGGATAAAATTTTGCAGTATTTGTGAAGGGATGCAAGGTATGGAGAGGTGGTTTGCAGAGGTCTGACAAAATACAGGAGGCTGTTGAGATGTTGGAGCACCGATGGACCTTGTGCATTAGTGTAGAGGGAGATTATGTCGAGAAATAAAAAATATAATGCCACTGTAGTTTTATTGTACCGTGGTCAAGGGCACAGTAGAGATCCACCTTCGTATGTGCATACAGTTTTCAGTTTAAACCTTTTATGTGTCACGCATAAATTTTGTAATATGCTATACACGAAGTGATGTGGACATACACGAGAGTTGTCTTTTTAAGATTTACAATTTTTTTTATAACATTCTTTGCTTGAAACGTTTAGTATAACCTTAAAGTATAATTAATTTATTTATTATTATTGTTAATATTTGCTCTTGCATTAGTCAGCAAGCAAAACGAGTGCGGGTTGAACGTATCAATATGCGTTTTTAGAATATTAAATTACGTCAGTCTAAGTTAAGCTTCAACTAAACTATACAAGTTCGTGTAGTTTGATTCTCTTCAGTCTTCTGAATTCCTGAGTGTTGTCGAGGAGTTGTATCGAAAGTTATGTATAGAGACCTGGAATAAAATGGTAGATAGCTTTTAAAGACTTTGTTGTTTTACGAAGTATTCTCCATGAAGATTAGTGTCCCTTTGCATGAACTCGAACTCAATTCCTGAAGCAGTTACACCACTCGTTTGTTAGTACAGTAAAAATTGAGTTTTTGAAGGCATTGACTGCTCCTTATGATGACTAGAACCTGTAAATACGCAGTCTGTTCCTGATTTTCGGAAAGGCAAATAAATCGTCGGGACTTAGGGATGTTTTGTTGCGTTAAAAATCAATTTTCCTGAGTGCTGTGTATTTGGATTGTCTTGGTGGAGAATGGTTCGGGGTTGATTTTTCGATTCTCAGTCATGACTTGTGGAAAATAAATTGTTGTATACCAATAGGGAGTAACATTCCTTTGATATTTTGCTTTCGAGGGAAGTGTCGCGAACATTTCTTTGGAGACGTCCAATTCTCCATACTAACGAGAAATTGTTGGCTATTGTCTTCATTACCGAAGACAGAGGCCAACTCGGCAAGGCATTGTTGAGATAATTGTCTTCGAAAAATATAAAAAGTATTTGTGCAAAGATGTTTTCGGTTTAATTTCATTTTTCAACTAGCCTGTCGACTTTGACAATTAGTTGTAGCTAATTCGTCGTTCGGGATTGACTTATCGATGCTCAGGAATGAACTGCGATAAGCAAATGATTGTATACCAGTCGGGAGAAACAGTTCTTTGATCTTGCAGAGGAATTGTTGCCAAATGGCCTGCTTTCGACACAAATGTAGTGACCATCTTGTAGAAAACAATTCGAGAACGGATGAATTTTACCGGCTTTTCTTCAACATGGAACATACAAATAGACGACTGGCGTTTATTTACTGGTTCGTGTGGGTAAATCCAAGGTTTTACACGTTTTCAGAGTTTCCAACAGTGAAGCGATATAGAGTTTTCTGACACCAACTCATTCTGGCTCCTTTCTGTTCTTCGGTTGACAGGAACGGGAAATCAATTTTTTACACACAATTCTTCGTGCAAAATTTTTTGAATGGAGGTCTTTGATATCCCCAATGACGCCTCAATTTCTTGATATGTCAGATGTCGATTTCCGTTGATGATTTTGCGGACATCATCGATGTTCCTGATTAACGTTTTTTGGTGCACTTGCACTTCGGTCGTTGCTGAGACCCGTCCACGTTTGAATTCATACCAACGAGAAATTGTTGAGTAATGTGGCGCTTCATTGCCGAACGCAAAAACCAACTCGGCGTGACATCTTTGTCGAGGTAATTATCTTAGAAAATTATACAAAATTATTGCGTAAACATGTTCTCGGTTTAATTCCATTTTTCAACTAAACTGTCATCTTTGACAGTTCGTTGTAGTTACAACACTACATGTATCGATGCGAAGCTTTTGGATTTAGGTTAGCTAAAGATGGAGGTTAATTTTTAGTAATGATATTTGATGAATGGTGCCTTGCATATCCCAGTATGTAAAACTTAAAAGACGTCTAACTAACAACGATAGGGTGCAACTTTCAAAATATATACAAAATAATAAATAATAAAGTAATTTTTGTTTTGTTGTCAATGTATTTTCGTTCGTGTTTACATCTTTTGAGCTAATTTAAGTTTATGTATTACACTTTATATTTAGCTTATCTCTGTTACTGCTGCTATTGTGTATTATTCTGGAAATAAACGTGTAATATTATTATTACTTAAATAATTTCCCACAGAAAAACTTAGGGCGAAGAGAAAGTTACGATCGCTAAGCAATCGTATGTTACGCTTTGTTTCCATTTTGTTCCATTTTAAAATCCGCCCTCTGCTCACAACTCCAAAGCAATATTATCGTTCTTACAACCTCTTCAAACGACACCTACATTACAGTAAAAGACAGCCTCCCAGGAGGTAATTGTTTCTCTCTCTCTTTTCTCATATCCAACTCGAGAAGAACGCTCCAGCTACATCTTCCAATTAAAGCGGCTAAACGACAAAAGGTATAAAGGATACTTTTCGCACTAACGATCTCTGTCCTCAAATCCTCATTTCCTGTTGGTAGTGTTCAGTTCGACATTATATAACGAGAAAATTTTCAAGTTCACGTCTTAAACATTTCCCTTAATCCGCCTCCTTCTCCAGCTTAACCCTTCTTTCCTTTAATTTCTCCCCAATTTTTGCTCATTATCGACAATGTGGGATTCTCCGGCTGCGAATAAATGAGCGGACCGGGCAGAAGTGTATACTAAACGGTAGCAAATAGTCACGATTAAATTGGTTTAATCGGATCCTGGTTTTCAAATAACTTCTTTCGTGTATTGGAAAACAGATAGAACAGAGCCGTTAGGAATGTTGGAGTGTCTGTTTATTATGGAATTAGAAACACGATATATCGCACATATAACATTAGAAATGTACAAATAGAACGAACCACCAACAATTTCAAAAACCACCTATTACTAACGGTGTACTTTTAAAAAAATATTCCTATTTAGAGCAACAATATATTCGATTATAAATTGCCAGTGGAATAAAAGAAGTATATTACGAAAAAATATTTAGTAAAAAGTTATCCTCCAAAATGGAAACCATCAAATAAACTGCACATTATAATCAATCGAGATCGGATTATATGCAAAGAAAAACTGGAACATATGCGCATATATATGCATCGATTTTTGAGAAAATATGCATAAACCTGGGGCATATATGCAAAAAAATTTCGAAAATATGCAAAAGTTTTACATAAAATAAATAAGAGTAGATATTGCACTGATTAAAGTTAATTAACTTTAATCAGTGCAAGACATCTATAAATAGACGTAGAATATAATAAATAAATTAAATTAAATTGTTAGACTTTGCACATAGTCCGGTCTCTAATAATTATTAATTCCAAAATAAACTATTCATTCATTGAATATCTTTGACCGAGGCAGCATGTAATTGTGTTACGTTTTAAGGAATGTGCGTACATACAATGAGTATAGCGAACAAAATTTCTTTATAGATTAAGCCGTACCTTGAACTGGTAAAGGATCTCGACAAAATATATTTTGTCGAACCTGCAAAAGCTGGCAAATTTAATTTTACTAAAAGCTTTACAATTGTTTCAAATTCTTTAACTTTTGATATAAAATGAGAATCGTTGTTGTAGGTGTCTTGTGAGAGAAAATACCTGATTGATCAACATGCTAAAACTCCATCACATATTGGAAAATGTGAAAAACTAAAGGGATTCGCATGTATGCAGCAATCTATATATCAATGTATAGCATCAACTTCTCGAAACTCAGAACAAGAAGAATATAATACGGATCTGTGTATTGCGTTAATTTCGTCGAACATACCATTAGCAAGATTAGACAATGCTAATTCGAAATCATTTCTGCAAAAATATTGCAAACATAACATACCTGACGAAAAGATTATGTCATATCTTGTTACCAGCAAACAACGGCAGAACTTCAACAATTGGTAGGGAATAATTTTATTTGTATCATAGTAGATGAAAGAAATGATAAATGTGGCCGTTATATTGCCCATTTGTTAATAGGAATTCTTCATGAAAATATTGTAGGTAAATCATATTTAATTTATTGCAAAGAACTTCAAAAAACAAATCATGTGACAATTGCCCAATTCGCTGAAGAAGGTTTGTCAAATTTCTTTTTACCTGGAAATTCATATCACTTGTTTAGCTCATGGGTTCAATCCCGTAGACATTAGGGATCAATTTTCTTTGATTAATGATTTAATTAGCAATGTCAAAAAAGTATTTTTAAAAGCACCTTTACGAATCCAATTTTATAAGGAGCGACTTTACGGTGTTAAATTGCCTCCTGAACCGATTATTACGAGATGGGGTACATGGTTAGACGCTGCAATTTTTTGCGCCGATAATTTTAAAGGAATAAATAATGTAATTCGTGAAATCACCGCTGACTGTATTGCTCCAGAAAGCTGTAAAAAGACAGTAACATCAACAGAATTGCTACAAAACCTTTTCTGTATTAAGTCAAATTATAGCTTTGTTTCATGTTCCATTCATAAACTAGAAACGCAAGGGATATCGCTCTCGGAATCAGTCGAAATAGTGGACGAGTTTGATATGCTATGTAAAAAGGTTAAGGGTACAATAGGTAATTCTATATACGATAAATTTAAAAAAGTGGTAAATAAAAATGCGGGGTATATTGAAGAAAGTTAAGAAAATTTTGGAATGTGAAACAGTAAAGGATTTCGACTTTAATTTTAGTTTAGGATGTATGGCAAAGTTAAAATATGCACCAATTACATCTGTGGATGTTGAAAGAAGCTTTTCTATTTCGAAACATATGTATTCTAATAGAAGACAAACCTTTCTTTTATACGATTTTGAAAAACATTTAATTACAAATTAGTTTAGAAATATGTTGTAAAAAATGTTGTGCAATAAAGTTAATGTTTAAATTTCCGCTCTAATTTATTTTGTGTAAAAATTTTGCATATTGTTGCAATTATTTTGCATATATGCCCCAGGTTTATACATATTTTCTCAAAAATCGATGCATATATATGCACATATATTCCAGTTTTTCTTTGTCATGGCATAGAAGCACGGAAGGCAACAAGTGAAGCATTTATATACCAATAGCTTAATGATTAAATTAGGTTGCCTTGTAGAGAAAAACAAACATTCTTTTTGAAAATTATTTCTGATTTTTTTATTCATGCATGACTTTCAAATTAAATACATTTTCTTGGAAGGTAGATAACTTATTTAAATAATGAATAAGTAAAACAAAGACGAAAAGGTGGCAGTGATAATGTGGTATCAGTAGAATAATAGTACCGTATGCGGTAAAATGAACAGTGCTGAAATGCGCATGTGTCGAAAGTATATGTGTCATGTGTGAAACGTACCGAGTGGTTTCCGAACGTTGTTACAACGTACGTGAATGTCTTTTTAATGTTAGTTGCTTCAGGATGGTTTTCACTGTTGCAGAGACAGTTTTTATCGTGGAGCACTACTTTTGGTCATACGGAAAATGGCAGGGAAACGGCCTAAGCTTAAAAGAAGTTGCCGACGCATTTAGGCCTAAGTTTATGAAACAGACTCGGAGCAACGCCGTTATGTTAGCAGTTGTTGACAAGTTTCATCGTACAGGAAGTGTGCTTTGCCAACGTAACGGTCATGCGGGTCGTCCAGTGACTGTCACAACCAATACGAATCACAGACGTGAATCAGGTGCTGTAATCACCGAAATGAAGCCTCCGAAGATAATCATTAAAATTGAATATCAGTGATCGATCGCTCCGTCGAATGTTCAAGAATTTTGGTGGATTAGCATGCAAAATATATACCAGACAGCCTCTGACTGCAACTGATAAGCGTGTAAGAGCCGAATATTGCGCACGTGCGTTGGCTACAGATTATGAGAACGCGTCGATCTTGTCGGATGTTTGGTTTTCTGATGAAAGCCATATTCATTTAGACGGATACATTAACAACCAGATAATACGGTTTCTTGCATTCGAACGCCCCGACATAGTCGTCGAGCAACCCCTTCATAGTGACCGTGTTTCCATTTCGTGTCCTGCAGACACACATGGCATATTAGGCCCGTATTCTATTGAAGCTGACGATAGAACGCCGTT
Organism: Trypoxylus dichotomus; assembly: GCA_023509865.1. NCBI lineage: Eukaryota > Metazoa > Arthropoda > Insecta > Coleoptera > Scarabaeidae > Trypoxylus > Trypoxylus dichotomus. The sequence continues at coordinate 32,203,128 of CM042081.1, forward strand.
AACCACCAATCAGGAGCGCTATAGAGAACAGGTTATCACACCATTTCTACATGAGCTTCAGCGATTTTGTCGTGCCAGGAACCTACCACGTAATCAACAATGGTTTCAGCAGGACCGGGCAACCTGTCACACGGCTAGGGAGTATCTTCGAATGCTGTACAATCATTTTGAGGATCGCCTTATTTCGCGTGGCATACTCATCCCACTCACCAAACCTATCACCACCTGATGCGTACATATGGGGAATACTGAAGGAGGCTGTTTCCCGTACCGATCCACCGTCTGACATTCAGGAATTGCTGATTAAAATTCAAGGTTGTTTTCGTGCTATGCAGCACGAATACTACTTGAAACTGAACGGAGGGCATCATCTGTTTTATCGGGAACGTCGCCGTGAGTAATGTTTGCAACGCTGTATAATGTTAAAGTATCGCTATATAATGTAAGGTACATACATGAATAATAAATAATATACGTTTCATAATTTCAGTACTGTTTATTTAGCGGCATCGTGTATAAGGACAGTTAGAGATATGTTTCTAATTAATTACCTTGACAGGTCTATACCTTATACGAAAACAATTCTAAACATTTTTAACAAATTCAAAGAAGATGGTTGTCATCTGAATTCAGACAAAAATAGTAATAAAATCAGTCATTTTTTAACAGAAGACATGAAGTTGCATATTCTGTGTTATGTGAAGGAACGCTCTGTAGGATCGCTTTTAGATGTAGCCAGGCATTTTGGAGTATCGTACAGTTCGGTGTACAAAATCCTGCAAGAATTTAAATATAGGCCATACAAGAGATTAGGCCATCAAGAACTTTTCGAAAAAGACAAAGTAATGTGAACTGATTTTTGTGAAATAATGTTTAGTACGTTAAATGAAAGTGAAAAAATTCTAATCTTACTAATGAAGCTACACTTATCGTAAATGGTAAGGTCAACTCTTTGAACTTCCGGTTAATTTCCCACGTTTATCCATTGAAAAATACAAAATTTCCTTTCTCGTAACCCTTTAGATATTGATCCCGTACAAATACTCAAGCTCAAACCCTGACCTGAGCACAGTACCCTCAACAAGTCATAGTCTCGATTGGAGTAATAAACGGCAGACTTATTGGCCCATTCTTTATTGACAGTAACCTTACTGCAGCAAAATATATGAATCTGTTGCGAAACCACGTCATTCCATCAATTGAGAAACTGAATATTAATGAATCTTGATTCCAAATGGATAGGGTTACGGCACATTCTAAAAAGGCTGTCAGGAATTTTTTGAATGACGCATTTGTGGATGGGCAAGCTTGACCCCATATCATGGTCCCCAAGATCAAGCACTTTATTTCCAAATGATTTCCTTCTTTGGGGTTACCTGAAAAGTAAAATTTGTAGAGTGCAAATACGTCACTTGAGCGAACTGAAAGACCGTGTACGTACTGCACGTGACGGAATAAACCCAGAATTTATTTGGAATACCTCGCGTTGCTTTCAAGATCGCCTTGCTTATTGCCTTGAAAAATAAGGTGAGTACTTCGAAAACTTACTCTAAAATTAGATTTCATATTTGTTATGTTGTTTTATTTGTCTTAATTAATCGTTAAGATAAAATTATGTCTTCATCAAATTAGCTGTTTTATTTGCGTTAAGAGCGATCTTTGGTAGCACTAGTAACTGGTTTTGATAGGAATTCAGGGTTCTCGCTCGTTTAATATGAGTGTACGATTGGTTGCCTACTTTCCTATTTATTCATTGGCAATAATCTCTTTAAAGTTACGTGTAGGAAAAGTGAATATGTAATAAAAAAAAAGAAACTGCATGCGGATATATAACAGATGATTTACATATGTATAACAATAATAAACTTTTATTATACAACAGAACAACAAGGCTCCAATAACCATGTTGGTTGTTGCTGGGCGAATAATATGCCTTGGCAAAGATGGATATTATGGAGATCGGCGCATAGTTGGTCAGAAACATATACCATACCTTATTAAAAAATTACTAAAACTCTAACTTGGGTGTCGATTATAATAATGATCAAAATCTATGCTTTGGCATTCCCAGCAGCTTTCTCCAACTATAGAAGGCATCGGCCGGCCACGAGTTATTATTACCCCTGTACCAGTGGTGCGTCTTGAGATATTCGTCCTCACCATTTGCCATGGAGTGAGAAAGCCTCAGGAAACCTCAACCCTAAGAAGCTGCCGCGGGGTGCGAACCAGGGACGTCGAAACTAATAGAGCGTATAATGTACTGCGCCACCAGCCCGGTTATATTTAATATGAATTACTCTGTACGAAATAACAGTTAAACTCCGAAATAATGTCACTTCCGTAACACAGCTACTAACATCAAATTTAATCGTTAGAAATATCAGACATACTGTTTCAGTAGATGATTATTTCCGATCAAATCTCGTGTAGGCGGAGACCTATCGCCTATAATAGGCAGCACTTCAAAACTTCGATATTACATTCGGACCTTCCATCTCAAAAACTTTAATTAGCACCGTCCGATTTCTGTCCCAATACGAAAAGGGCCGAACGGATCTCTTTAAAGTTGTCACTCATGAAAGACTGTCGGGCGGAAGCGAAAAAGAGAAATATGGAAGGAACAGTATCGAATTTCAAAGGCAAGAAAACGGAAACAAAACGAACAAGTAGTAGTCGAAGTAGACGGATCGAAGGAAATATCTAAGTTAAAGAATGGTGAAAACGTCGGTCGCTGCCTCCTATCAAACTTTTTCCGACACACAATTGCGTCGCTAAAAACCCCGCACACGTACAGGTGATGTATCGAAGAGAATCGCTTCTTTTTTTACGAATGCTTTGTACCGATTCCGATCGGTACAAGATGTTGGCAATAAACACGACAAATGGCAAAATCAAAGGGGAAGAACGCTCCATATCAATTCTCTACTTCCGATTTGTTATTTCCTGTTAGAGATTAAATTTTCACCGATGGAAGAACATTGGAAGATGTCTGTAGATTTACAATACCTTTTCAAATGTTTCCGGCATACCAATAAATGCAGTACGTTAACGTGGAGAGATAGTAGGGCTAGGATTTGAATATTTGAGTAATTGATGTATGAAGTGAGCTACCTAATACAGAGGTTCTCAACAGTTTCTAATCTGTGATACAAGTCAGAACATGGATTGTCTTTTAAGTTTTGCATATAGAGCTGGAATAAAGACTTTATTAGTTTTCTAAGTAGCCTCCACGAAGATTAATACACTTTTAAATGACATCGAATCAGCTCTGGAAGTAGTTAATTTATTCGTTTATTGCTACAGTTCTTGGAGGCAACGACTGCTCCTTCTGGAACCTTCGGCCACATAGTCTATCCTGGATTTTCGGAAGGGTGAAGAAATCTTTGGGATTTAGGTCCGAACTGTACCAAGAATGGTCTATCAATTCGACGTTTTAAAACTTCAATTGTCTCATGCGCTGTGTGCCAACTTGTACTGTCTTGGTGGAGGATCATTCGTCGTTCGGGGTCAGCGATGAGTTGCGACAATTTAGTGGTTGTATACCAATCGGCAGCAACAGTTCCTTGATCTTGTAAAGGAATTGTTGTTGCACGATCTGCTTCCGAGGTAAATGTCGCGGCCATCGTTTAGGAGACACTTCGAGAGCGGACTACTTATCCAAAACAAACGATTGGCGTTTATTTTGCGGCCGCTATGAGTAAATCTAAGATTCATTATTACTGACGAGATTGTAAATGTCCTTTTCGGGGTGGGCTTTTTGGTAACAGTTTAACTTATTATTGCTATATAAAGGTGCGTAAGTACACAGGCTCTCTTTCTTTCAGAGTTCAAAATACTTCTTGGACATGATCTTTGTAATATGAAGTAGTAATAGTCTGCTTCGACGGAATTGCCCCAGAAGGTGATCCCATATATCAAGATCGACCTTATGTAGGCGTAATGTGTTGAGAGCGCAGCTGTTGGTTGAACTTCAGTTAATATTGTCATTGATGCATATATCATTCCAGAAATCTCCATAGCGGGTGCATTTATTTGCTCTTTCGAATTTAAAGCATTATTGAGTTGCAGTCCTAGAAATTCTACGTGGCTAGTCGTTGTCAGCTGTTTGTAATAACCAAATGGATAATTTTTTCGTATGGCTAATTGATTATGTTTATCTCATTTATATTCAGCTGTTTACTACGAGGGCTGTTTTTTCTTTAGTCTCCGACAGCTCATAAAAACAAGTGTAAATAACAACATGAATTTATTACCAAAAGTCATAGGCTAGGCAACCTTTCTACATAATCACCTTGAAGATTGATGCATTTACCATATCTATGGACAACTCCTCCAATCCTGTCTGCATAGAATGTTGCTGCCAGTGAGTTGAAACGCTCAGTGACGTTCTGAAGTTCTTCCGTGCTTTAGAAGCTCTGCCCTCCTAACTACTTTTGAAAGAGATGGAAGTTGTTTGCTGCTGAGTCGGGACTATACACCGGGTGTTTAAAAGTTTCCAATCGAAATTGTTCAAGAAGTTGTTGAGTTATAGTAGCAGTTTGTGATGAATGAGAAGAACTCCAGAAGTCAGCATGGCCGTTCTTTTATTTTGAATGGCTCTCCGCAATCATTGTAAATTCTGTCAATAAATAACTGCATTGATAGCAGTCTCCGGTTCTATAAATTCAAAATTCAACAAGGAACATTCCATTTTGGTCTCAAACCACTACAGCTACTATAGCACTTTCCTGTTGTTCAATGTTTGTGTGAACTTTTTCGGTTTGTTCGCGAGTTTGAATACATCCATTGTTATGTTGTTTTGTTTCGGCGATGCAGTATTGAACCCAAGTCTCATCCCCAGTTACGATTTATTTAAAAAAAATTCATCTTCGACTTTATAACGAGTGAGAAACATCAGCATTGATTCCATTTGACGAACTTTGTGGTCATCATACAATGTCTTTGGAACCCATCGGGCGCACAGTTCTTTAGCAGCGTAGGTGTTTCGATACAATTGTGTACACAGTTGATCTTGAAACTTCATAAAATTCCACACTCAATTCACTGATGATAAATCTTCGTTCTTCTCGAACCATTTTGTCAACTTATTGAACAATATCTTCTGATGCGATAGACTTGCGTCCTTGTCCGCCTTTATCGTGAACATCGACTCGGCCTTCTTTAAACTTCTTACTTCATTCACGCACAACATCATCCGCTACAAAGTTTTCGCCCTGTACTCGGCTCATTGTATAATGAATTTCAGCTGCACTATTCCCTTCTGCTTGAAGGAATCGGATTACACTACGCATCTCGCACTTGGTGGGAGAATTTATTTTAACAGCCACGTTCAGGTGCCTGCAACCCAGCTGGAAATGGCGTAATGATGTTGTAAGTGGCAGATTCTATAATGGGGAGATTCGCAGTTACGTTCTGGGCATCCCAGTCTCCCATCGCTCTCGTGGCTGTTCACAAGCACGAACGGAGATTGAAGAAAAATAGCCCTCGTATTTTTGCAAAACCATTTATCCATTACCATGGTAACGTCACCTATTTCAACCTTTAGACCTTCAGCGTTTTGTTATGGAATAATCACAGATGCATCATTTGCGTATGTACACATTAATTAGATAGTTGGTTATTTCTCGCAGGTCATTTTGAATATATGTATTAAAGAAAAAAGAAGCGCTCCCAATATTGAGCCTTGAAGTGAGCCTTGCTTAATCTGCATCCACCGTTCGTTGCAGTACGTCTTCACTTGTAGCAATGGGTACACTGCAATTGGTTTATTAAATATAACTTTATTGAATCTTGGAAAACTCCTCCAAAACCAATTAGATCAAGTTTTTGCAGCATAATACGACAATCTATACCGTCAAATGCGTTCAAGAGATCTAAAAATGCTTCCGTGGCAGTTTCTTTTTTAGATGATAATTATTATTATACTCATAGTAGAAATGTTTTGCGGGTTTTGTCGTGTATTCACTATTTTACTTGACGTTTCGCTGATTATGCTGTCAGCTTCTTCAGAAGGTTTTTAAAGTCTTTAGATAGTCATTTCTACTACGAACGACGGTCGTGAAAGCCTACACTCATCTATTATTCCACTCATCAACACATAAGTGGCCATGACGGTAGATAGTCTTTGCATGTACGCGTTTTGTAATGAAGTTATTATATTACAGGATTCTGCAAATTTTACAAGTCGTAGCGAAAGTGCTTTTTCTACAGCGTTTGAGACAATTGAAATGAAAGCCATTGGTCTGTAGTTTTCAATACGATGTTCTTAACCACTTTTACAAACTCGTTTCACCGTTGTTGTTTTGGGGTTGTAAAGAAATATATGTGTGTGATGTGCTAAGACGTATTCCAACGTAACTAATCAATAGAGAAAGTTCAGCAATATTTTACAATGAAAACAAAAATATACAAAGCACTTTCCAACTATGAACCTTCCTATAAACTTTCATTCGTTTGTTACATTTACTCTAACCTTGGTATTCAGCCTTTACAAAAGCTCATCTCGTCGTATTATCAATTCATTATAAACTTTCTTTGAGAACTTTTACGAACTGCCGTTTTTATTACAAAAGGGTAGAGTAAGTTTTACCGAACTTATATTGTAAGAGTGCTTGAATATCGGGACACGCTGACCCTTAGGTAGAAGGATCCATCTTTTAAAGCAATCCCGTACTTTAGTCTAGTTTAGTTTAGTTTGAGAACCGAAACAGCTGGGTTCGCAAGGGCGAAACCGAAATACGCTTCAGGTATTTGATATTCGAACTCGACCGGCAATAAAATATCGTCTTCATACTTTTACCATGAAATGCGAAAATTTCTGCAAGAGAACTATATTATAGAGTTGGAATAAACCGGGAAATACTTTGTTTTGGGAGTGGTAAGCAGGTTTTATAGCCGTCTTTCAAATTTCAAGGTGGCAATTTATATTAGGTTTCTACCTCGATAAATCTTTGGCAATTTCTCAGGAAAATATAAATCGTAACTACAACAAATAAGAATTGGAACGTGAAATATAACTCTCGTATATTTTTTAAAGGTGTAGCCGAATAGGAGTTCTAACTTTATGGATAGCTTCACAATAGTAGATGACATTCAGGTAATCCATCAAATTTTTTTTATCATAGATCAGTAATCTGAAACTTCTTTCTTGGTATTCATTTTCCACTTGACAATATGCTTAGTATATATGCAATGAGCAGCAAAAGACTGGTCTCCTAAAGTATTCTTTAAAGACCCCCTTACTTGCATGTTATGTCTCTAAAATTTAACATCATATCAACTGCAATGTGCAATGTGCAATGCTTATTTACGCTCTATCAATTTTTGATTATTTCTCAGAGTTGTGTGGTTTTTCTTTAACATATATCATCTACAGCTACCTATTTTCTCTTATAAATTACAATACCCAATACAATTTTTCCTGGCTTTTATATCAGACTTTTTCTTGCTAGTTTGGATGTGCTGAATCCGAAAATCATATCATCACGCCAAAATTTAACTCTGCTCTTTGAAGAATCTATTACGGCTATGTTGTTACTTAAGAATATTAGTCACGAGTATAATGCAGATATTTATTTTAATAATAATTAAAAAAATTACAAGAGCACTTGCAAAAATCAAAAACAAACCACAATCAGGGAATAAATTTTCGCCTGCTGCATTTTCTGATGTATATTTTGGTTTGGCGGTCCCTTTGAGCACTTCTATAGTAGTCGGCCATCATGTGAGGATTCCATCTTTCTAGGTACCTAGTTTCGATTGTGTTTAAATCTTGATAAAATCTCGCGCCTTGTTCATCGTTTACAGCACCTAAATTTTCGTTAAACCTATTAAGATGACTATGAAGGGAATGAAGCTTTATGCTCGTGTTGCAACCAAGGCGGTAAAATTTTTGAAGCATTAATTTCACTAGAACTTTGTAACTGGAGGCTGTTTTGCTTTCGAGAAAATTGTTCGCGACCATAGTGAATGAAGTCGAGGCTTCTTCCTCAGCTTCGTTCATAGCGTTGATGAAATTAGGATCTGTCATTAAGGTTCTACTTTGAGGTCCATCAAATACACCAACTTTAATTTTTTCGTAACTTAGTCGTGGAAACTTTTGATATATGTGCTTCAAACAGTCTCCTTGTAAATCTAGAGCTCTAACATATTGCTTCATAAGACCTTCAATTTGATATGAAAAGGTGAAACAATTAATTTTTCTCTGTCGACTAAAGGTTCACTTACAATATTCTTTTGTCCAACATCTAAGGATGTTCTGGGAGGCCAATGTCTCTGAATTTAGTGTTGGTTCATATTTAGCATTAGCGTATCTATATTAGTCAAGAATAAGTGTCAGATCTTAGTTAGTTTCGTGGCTAGTGTTTATATGCTCTTGTGCACTTTTATTTATAAAACAAAACAAAATTTCTGTTAATCGCTAGTAATTGTTTTCTTTCTACAATATGCACATCTATCATCACTCAGATTGTGCAGGAACAGGTACATTCAAGGATATTCGATTCCATAATTGATATTCAAGTACGAAGGGAGGTCCAGAAGTTCGTGGAATGGAGGGGATGGGAGCGCTCGCTAGGTGTCATTCTGATTGGCGACTCATCATTAGTATATGAGTTAAGTTGCAGCCCTATAGCGTTAGTCGTTTACGAATAGTTGCCTGCTAAACAAGTCAATCCGGAAGAAAACTGAAAGTATGAAGGAAATTGAACACCGTGCTGTGATAAAGTTCCTTACAAAGCAAGAAAAGAACGCTCAAACCATATTGAATGAAATGGAAACCGTTTAAGGGGAACTGTGCCCTAGTAAATCAATGATTTATAAGTGGCATGGTCTTTTTAAACATGGTCGGGAGTCGATTGAAGACGACCCCCGCTCAGAACGGCCAGTTGAGGCCACCACAGACATCGCCGAAAAAGTGCAAAAGTTTTTACTGCAATATGCCCGTTTGAAGAAAAAACAATTATCTGCATTAGTTGGAGTATCAGATACCACCATTTTGCGTATCCTACACGACCACCTGGGTATGACAAAAGTTAGTGCAAGATGGGTACCGAGAATGCTCACGCCGCTGCAGAAACAGCAGCGCGCCTGTGCATCCAAACAATTTTTGGAGCTGTGTGGAGACAAACCTGCACAGATTTTGGAGCGAATTGTTACCGGAGATGAAACATGGGTTCATCACTTTGGGCCTGAGTCCAAACAGAAGTCCATGCGATGGCATAAAAGGGGACACCACCGTCAAAGAAATTCAAAGTGTCAGAATCGGCTGGAAAGTTGGTGGCTACTGTTTTTTGGGATTGTGAAGGGATATTATTGATTGACTACAAAGAAAAAGGTAGGAGCGTAACCGGAGAATATTACGCAGCGATATTAGAAAAATTAAAAGAGGCCATCAAAGAAAAACGTCGAGGAAAATTGACCAAGGGTGTGTTGCTCTTGCAAGACAATGCGCCGGTTCACAAGAGCAAAGTTGCAATGGCTGCGAACTTCTGGACTTCCTCTCGTACTTACCCCATTTTTTTCTTGGTGTCTTGCTTGTACTTGCGGTTAGGCACCAGAACAGTCCCCTAGGTGTGAAGCAAGTCTCCACAGTTTTTCCATCATTCCGCTGCTTATTTATGTATATATTGTAAATCGTAACTGCATCGTTTGTAATACTGCTGCAAGTTGTGACATGTTTCTTGTGTGTAATTTTACATACTTCCACATCCTCCACCAGTCCACCTAAGAATTGAGTCTCCTTGATACCGAAAAGGTTATTCGTGAGATTTCTGATGTAAATAGCAAAAAGAACAAAATTATTCTTCGTAATACACCTGAATTGAAAAACCTTTCAAAGGCTTATAGATAAAGCTACAGAAGCGAGTGCTTTCGCAGTAGCGTAAGGCTCAATATTAAAAATAATGAGTGTAATTACTATTTTACTTTGATTGCGTTGTTGTTGTAGAGCAAGTATGGGCAACCTTTGACATGTTGTGGGCCAAATTTTAGTGTGTAAATACGTTCGCGGGCTGCGTTTAAACCCCATATCGCTCGATCTTCCTCATTTGGAGTGAATATGAGTAAGTAATATCTTTCTTTTAATTGGGTTTTTCAACATATCTCGCGGGTCGGATCAAATCTTACAGCGAGCCCGCGGGCCAGTTGTTGCCCACATATGTAGAGTGACGCAAAAATTCGCTGCGTGTCATTAGCAACCCTTCTAATGCTGACTCAGTCACATTCCTACGGTGAGGTGACCATACGTTGTCATATTTGAAAAACGAGCGTTCTGCATGTAATGATGTGGTGTTCGCATCATATTCGCATTCTTGGTTTTTAGTTAAACCCTTGTTTATTTATCGATTGTAAATCTTCCTATACTATCTGTTAGATTACCTAACGATGCTTTGAGGTAATCTTCTATATTTAGCGCTTCATGTAATGTGGTGTTCCCTAATTTGGAAATAGTATCTAAAAGAATTGAATAATTTTCGAAAATTTGCTCTGTATTTGAGTATGGATTTCGGTATCTGAAACAAGCCGCTGGCTTACTGAAAGTGCTTGGTTTTTTTTGCGGATTTAAATTAAGATACAAGGTTTAAGAATGTGTATTTTTTTTAATGTGTAAACTCACTCATGCGTTTTGTAATTGACGCCTTGTTGGTAATCCTCATTATCTCCATATACCTCTACCAAAACTTTCGAAATCCTTCATTTTCAACAATATTTTGTGGAATGTTGCGCACACTTAACATATAAATAAGATCATATAGATATTTGTAATGTCGTTACGTTGCGTATTTAACCGATATTGTTTGCTATTAACATATCTTTTACATACAAAAATACTGTACGATAAAGTGTTGATATTGCAAACAGTACATTTAACAGTAGTGCCAGTATATTCTAATGTCAGAAATCGGTTAAGAAATCGATTAACATTCGTCGAATGAGAATGCCGTCAATTCGCAATCATTAATCTAATCTGGCACACATACTTACCACACGTTTATGACTCCCGACTTCGGGTATGTCCAACCGCTTAGGGAATATGTCACTGCCGCCAATGTGTGCGCGCGCAATCTTTTCTGCAAGCTTACTGATAAGCTATGAAACACTCCAATATCTCCCTAACCACAATACTAAAAACTGGACACATATTTCGGCCGCTAAGCTATCATCTTCAGTAGTAATACTGAACTAACAAATTAAACTAAAACTATTTATACCTTATTATTATTACGGTCGACTGACTATTGTCATACATGATTTAATGAAGAGTAAAATTTTCCGTTTTTAATGAAATTGTACATTTTGCTGTTTTTCCTCAAGTATTATGTAGTACCTCATACTTTTTGAATTCTTAAACTGCATATAAAAATGACACTAAAAAATAATTAGAATTGTGAAGTTTTGCTTTCTTTTTTCTATATTTTTTAGAATACTATTGGACCGGCGAGATAAATTTTGCATGAGTTCGCCATTAAATCTAATGAAAACAAACACCCACACAATTGACCCTTCTCTGTTTATTGTACAATACTCCGCAAGCATTCTTTAGAAGAGCGACCTTTATTATATATTATCTCTATATTCACAATACCCTCCAAATATTTTTCCATCAATTTTCAAGTAGGCACTAGTCTTCTGATAAACGGGGAAAGAAAAGCGGAAATAAGAGGATCCATCCAAAATTCTTCGTTCACCTACACAACGAATAATAAAGTCGTAGAAGGGCGTGTATATATATACATATGCGTGTGTGTATGTATGAAATCCTATGCATAATCAACGTCGGTTTCGCTTAAATTTTCATTGGCCCGCATGCTCACTTTGGCAGCTGAAATATTGAAGACCTAATCAGCGGTTACGTGAAACAGCTACAGGTATTCACGAGATATACGGTAGAATTTTGGGAATTAATTAAATTTAAGGCCTCGATTCGCGGAGACGAACAGTAAACAGATGTGGATCTCACTGCCTCACATCTTCGTAAAGATTATCCAGTACGTTGAACATCTCAATGTTCAGTGGGGAAGAAAAGAATATGAAATAGGAGGGTAAGAAGATATATGTGAAGATTTCGGAGGATATTTCTATCTGCCCTCCGTTTTTACATATGTAAATCATAGTGTACTTTGAAATACTCCCAAAGATGAAAAAAGAGTGGTTTAGATAATATGGGTTCCCCCCAGTGTTGCCAACCATATAACAATTATCGAATTAAATGATCAACTTTGTACAATTTATTGTTTAATAAATATTGTACAATCTGAGTCTTATTTGTGTAGTAGTAATGGTTCCTTCATCAAGAAAGGTTCTTGTTGTTAGGGAGAGGGTTATTCAAATATAAGCACATTAGAAGTGCTTTGCTTTAATTGATACAAATGTTACCAGTTATTAAAAAAGAAAGGAGGAAAGGGGAATGAAAAAAGTATTCGTGCTATGCATAACGTTTTTGAGGTTTACACGCTGCAAATAAGCAGCAAATATGCATATCTAACTCAATATATCCATAAAGTTGAAACTATTACGCATTCTATATATTGGGGACCTGATGGCAATGTTTGTTCTGCGTGCATGACAATAAAGTACATTTGTTTCGTTAGATTCCAGACGGACAACGAACACGAGAACAACAAACTTGATTTGACTTAAAAATTCAGGGACAGTAAGACCATTATTAAATAAAATGAATAAGAATTTATACGTAGTTTGTTTTCTAGAAATCAATATTAAATAGCTATGTCGGGATATTGCGATCAAATCCTTGTGTCGGGTAAGTATTAATTTTTTTCTAAATATAAGAACTTTAAACACCTTCTTTGAATCTGTTTCAGATGATGTATCATATATAGCCAACCAGACCAAGGACACATATTCTAGATCGAACAAAAGCAAAATAAAGATGAAGAATGGCTGTTGTAGAAGAAAATGGTCGTGTAATACGTATGATGAAATTTAACACACAAATACTAGATAGGAAGATGGATATGATACCAAGGTATGCTGTACCCCTGACCTACATACTTACAGTAAAACTACAGTGGCATTATATTTTTTATTTTTCGACATAGTCACTAATGCATTTGGTTCATCGGTGCTCCAACATCTCAACACCCTCTTAGAAAATTTTTAGTACGGCTTCTGCAAATCACCTCAGCTTGCATTGCTTCATAATTACTGAACAATTTTACCCCACGTCAGATTTCATTTAATTTAGGGAGTAGCCTGTAATCACTAGGGGCCAGATCCGGCGAATGTGGCGGGTGCTCCATTAATTCAAATCCTGCTTGGTGTACAACAGCCATAGCAATACCAGATGTATGGTTGGGAGCATTATCCTGATAGAACAGCATACCGTGCCTTAACTTTCCTCCTATAGTGTTTCGCAATTTAGAAATCAATTGTGCTTAGTAAGCCCCTGTAATGCTGTGTCCTTTTTGCAAATAGTGATAGGATTTCTTGAGCATCGCAGAACACAGATAGCAAAACTTTTCCAGCAGACGGCACGACCTTGAATTTGCATGGAAGAGGAGGTAATGCTTCCACTCTCTACTGTGCACTTTGGTCTTGCGATCATATATCCATGACTCATCCATGGGCACATACCGAAGAAAGTCCTCTTTGTTTGCTTGCTACCATTGCAAAAGAAGCTTACAGGTCAAGTTATCAATTGAAGTTAACAGAAAGAAAGCTCGACAACGAAAATCAGACAACTAAGAACTGTGTGTACAAAATACCATGCGAATGTGGAAGGCCGAACATAGGAGAAACCGGCAGACCCTTGTCAATCAGAACCAAAGGACACTAGAGACTTTCGGTTGGTGGACACGGATAAGTCACGATTGGCTCTACATGCCTGGGAAGAGGATCATAGGATTGCATGAAATAATGCTGCAATCTTGGATAAAGAAGACAACGCCACGAAAAGAAAGCTGTTGGAAGCAGCATATATGGCCTCTACACCAACCGCCACCAGCACACCCAGCTTGGAAATCAAGAACGTCCGGCTCCCTATGATTAGAGAAATCATTAGCCGAGGACTGGCAACCGCCCATGCGCAAAAAGTCGAGCTACTGCGTGCTACCCCCGCGCAGGTCCAATGCGCATCATCTTCTGTGCAGGTCTACTGCGTATCCTCGTCTGCACTGAAAATTGTAGCTTATAAGACAAATACGTCTGACAAAGTCAGTATGTTGTGCACCGTATGATATGACAAGCCAGTATTTTCTATAATGTGCCTGATGCATACTCGTCGGTTGTACAGTACGATATCGTAAACCATTTTAATGATTTTGTCTGTTGTTACCGTGGGAGGACCAGCGGTATGTTGGTTTTTAAAGGATATTCTTTCGCATTTAAAATCTCGACACCACTGTCTCACTGCAGACTCACCAAGAGTTTCCATAATAACAATATGAATTTTAGTTGGAATCATGCATTTTGGAGGAATTTTATACGGTTCTTTGTTCTACAAGATCCATTTTTATGAACAATCACGACAAAAAATTCAAGAATTAGCCACAGCACAACAACAGTTTGAGATACAAACTTGATACTATGTAGATATGATCTACAAATGCCAGTTAACCAAGTGTTAAAAACATTAATCAAAGAACCAATTATAAGTAGGTGAGGAGTGGGACATGTGGATCTACCTTCGTATGTTCTAAAAGACAGTTTCGAATCGAAGATGACACCCAAGTCGTAAAGGTGCCTTTAGGCAAAAAAGGTCCAGCCAAGTGATAGGTGAATATAATTGGAATTGTCTTACGAATGTAGGTGACAATTTTGCATTTGTTAGCATTAACTATAATTACAGCTGTTGTTTGAGATATTTCCATCGTTTGTTGAACTTATGCTGTCCTCAACAAACAAAGGAAATAGCCCAAACAACAACTCTAATTATTATGATAATCCATCATCAACAATATCAAGTCAAGAATTAACTGCTAGCTTGTTGTTGATATGCTACAGTTAGAATATTGGCTTTGCAAATAGCTAAAGTCCTGAGAATTATCATTGTGATATATAATTTTAAATCATCTGTGTATAACAACTGTGGACAGCTCAATTGATAAAACACAAATTATTTATAAATATCAGGAACAAAATTACTCCTAAGTAATTACCTTGAGGAACACCAGGCGTTGGCGTGAAATAATTAGATTCAAGGCCCATATATATTGCAAATTGTTTTCTATCAAAAAAATACGATTGAAATAAAGAAATGAACTAAGGCGAAAATCCAATTGTCCAATTTATTAACAGGCAGGGTATTGTTTACAACGAGTATTCATCTCGATATTAGAAACAGATTTTACCTTTTCAACTTTTACTTTGTTAATAAATATGTGCTGATACTATTGTCCGTCATGCTAGGTTCGAAACCAAAAGCATGTAGGTGCGCGTATCTAATTCACCTTAATTCAACATTTACAGCTGTGCTTTCCATGTAGCAGGGATTTTCGTTTCGGTTTCCTAGCAGTCGTAGCGAAACATTAGTCATTGTCTGAAATGTCGGCAATTGTTTTATTTTGCCTTGTTTCATTTTTATTAATAATATTTTATTTAATTGCTCCTTAATAATGACACATATTTAGCATCTTTCTCGTATGTGCTACAGATTTTTCATTACATCGAATAGGCCAACAATTCTTGTCAATAACTCATTCGAATTTAAAATAATTCCGAACCTATTTTAAAATATTTGACAGAAAAAGGTTCAACATCTCCAAAAGAGAGTCCGGTATCAATAAATATTAATACCACACTCAACGTTTTTCTCGTGTTGCTTAAAGACCTGAGAGTTACAGCTAGTAATATATTTGATCATCGTTTCTACCATTTCGAAAAAAAAAACATAACCTTTTGATCGGTGCTATCGCGAAAATATACGACACTCCAGAGGTATCAAACGTCACGTAAATGTAGAAACGCCCTCTACCGGCTTTAAATATTAAACAACAACTCGTAGATGTCGTAAGGTGAAGGTTATGTAATTTTGTTTAAGTATACGCAACATTCGTCAGGCACTTCTTTTGCTGTCTTTCTTTTATTCGCAAAAAGAAAACACACAAGTGACGTCCTACGTATACACAAAAAAAATCGGACAGAAACCGAATGTTTTGGGTTGGCTATAAAAGGGAAACATCAAATCACATCTAGTCAGTTCCAGGACGTGCATAACGGAGAGGCCAGACAATACAGGATCGGGTAGTCGGGGCAGTTGAAGTGATATAGATGCAATACTTACCCTTCTTTTATTTTTGATGTTCTCCATCTGTCTTTGCGTACATTCACCGATGCTTTGCGAACCCCAGAGCTCTATCCCTATTCTGACGTAGGTGTACGTCATTGAACCAATCGGAACTATGTAGGTGATGAAGAGGAATAATACGTTGTATCTGTGAAATAGAATTTGAATAATAAATTTCTGCAAACGCATATCCACATTTAAGTGCACTTCCAACTGAATGGTTTTTCTTTGTTCTTTTTAAAAAAAGAATCGATGTATATATTTCATTTTTTGAACACATGGCGCTCGTATTCCATGGTATAGCTTGTGTATTACCATTTCTATTCTTGACTGAGTATATGTAAAATGCTATGTAAAAAGTGCTTCTCGATATTGCGGGGATATGAAATATATATTTTCAATGGAGCAACAAGATACTTATGACTAGAGACCGGATTATATGCAAAGTGTATATATTTTATTTTTTGGATATGTTTAATTATAGTTTGTATGCAGACGTATTGCACTAATTGAAGTTAGTTAGCTCTAATTAGTGATTGCATATATTGCATATTTAGGCATTTATACGCATATTTTTGCAAGAGTTGCATATATTCCATATTTAGGCTTTTTCTTATCCTTTCTATTAGTAAAAATTCCTAGTAATGTAGATCGACGACGGACAATTCTCAGAACGATAAATCTTCTACATTTTTTCCAAGAATTGCACGTGTTTAATTTCGCCTAGCAGAAGGGATGTGGTAAATACGTTTCATTATTATTAATCCCCAAATAAACTATTCATTCATTGAATATCTTTCAGCGAAACAGCATGTAATTGTGTTACGTTTTTAAATACTGTGCGTACATACAATGAGTATAACGAACAAAATTTCTTTATGGATTAAGGCGTATCCTGAACTGGTAAACGATGGCGAAAAAATATATTGTCGAGCCTGCAGTAAACTGGTAAGTTTAATTTTACTAAAAGCACTACAATTGTTTTTAAATTCTTTAACTTTTGATATAAAATGACAATTGTTGTAGCTGTCTTGTGAGAAAATACCTGATTGATCAACAAGCTAAAACTCCATCACATGTTGGAAAATGTGAAAAACTAAAGCGACTCGCATGTGTGCAGCAATCTATATATCAATGTATAGCATCAACTTCACGAAACTCAGAACAAGAAGAATATAATACTGATCTGTGTGACGCATTAATTTCGTCTAACATACCGTTAGCAAGATTAAACAATGTTAACTTGAAATCATTTCTGCAAAAATATTGCAAATATAATATACCTGACGAAAGTACTTTACGAAAAAATTATGTCACATATTATTACCAGCAAACAATGGCAGAACTTCAACAATTGGTAGGGAAAAATTTTATTTATACCATGGTAGATGAAAATACGTATAAGTGTGGCCGTTATATTGACCATTTGTTAATAGGAATTCTTCATGAAGATATTGTAGGTAAATCATATTTAATTTATTGTAAAGAACTTCAAAAACAAATAATGTGACAATTGCCCAATTCGTTCAAGAAAGTTTATTAAATTTTCTTTTACTTGGAAGTATACCTTGTGAAAAAATTGTACTAATGTTGTCCGACGCTGCAGCGTACATGATAAAGGCCGCACAAAATTAAAAATTTTTTTATAGAAACATTATTCATAGCATTTGTTTAGCTCATGGGTTCAATTGGGTAGCCGAAGACATTAGGAATCAATTTCCTTTGATTAATGATGTACTTAGCAATGTCAAAAAAGTGTTTTTAAAAGCACCTTTACCAATCCAATTTTATAGGGAACGACTTCCTGGTGTTAAGGTACCTCCTGAACCGATTATTACGAGATGGGGTACATGGTTAGACGCCGATAATTTTGAAAGAATAAAAAATGTAATTCTTGAAATCACTGCTAACTGCATTGCTCTAGGAAACTGTAAAAAGATAGCAACATAAACGGAGTTGCTACAAAACCTTTTGTATATTAAGTCAAATTATAGCTTTGTTTCAAATTCCATTCGTAAACTAGAAACACAAGGGATGTCGCTCTCGGAATCAGTCGAAATAGTAGACGAATTTGATATGCTATGTAAGAAGGTTAAGGGTACAATAGGTAATTCTATATACGATAAATTTAAAAAAGTGATAAATAAAAATGCGGGGTATTTGAAATTGAAGAAAGTTAAGAAAATTTTGGAAGGTGAAACAGTAAACGATTTCGACTTTAATTTTAGTTTAGAATGTATTGCAAAGTTAAAAAATGCACCAATTACATTCGTGGATGTTGAAAGAAGCTTTTCTATTTCGAAACATATGTATTCTGAAGGAAAGGAAAACTTTCTTTTACACAATTTTGAAAAACATTTAATTATAGATTGGTTTAGAAATATGTTGTAAAAAAATTTTGTGCAATAAAGTTAATGTTTAAATTTCTGCTCTTATTTATTTTATGGAAAAATTTTGCGTATATGCCCCAGGTTTATACATATTTTCTCAAAAATCGATGCATATATATTCCAGTTTTTCGTTGCATATAATCCTGTCTCTAGTTATGACATACTTTTGCAGCAGTATTTAAGATGAAATAGAATTTTGTATACATTTAGAAGAATTTTGCTGTTAAGAATATACCGCTGAAGAGATAATGATGTACCAGTTAATATTTTCTCGCAACATCAAAATCGTGTTGTTCAATATTTTCTAGGTTTTGGAAGCATTTGCTGGCAAACTCCCTCTGTTAGGCCCAAGATTTTAGCTTAAAGAAGATATAGGCTAGCAGTTTATTATAAGTTTCTTCTAAGGCGTTTTCAACATACAGGAAAATACAGTACAGAAAAAACAGTATGTTCTTAGGTTGGATTATGTTCTACTCTTAGGCTTAGCATATGGAAGTTATCATATAGTAGTACGGAAGCAATTACACCTTCGTCCATACAAGGTGATAAGTTGAAAGCCATGCTGCCAATGGTCTTTGAACAATATTAATAATGATGACATTTATAATCGATTTGTAACACTAGTGAATAAACCAAAATAAAACAAACAAATATGGTATTAAGAGAGTTGGTCGAAGTGGTCTCCATTTATTTGAAGACTTTATTGTATTCTATCCAGTATTTAGTTCTTTGCTTTCCAAATATAATTGGGACTAAGTACGTTGTATTCATTCACCTTTTCGAGAAGTATTAATCGGAATTTTATACAAGAGTGGTGGAACCAAGATCTAAAAGTTCTAGATTTTTCAGTAAGAACATTAGGAATATTATATGGTAAAATACGTAGAAACAAAATAGCATTTGCCAACGTTATCTGAGAATAACAAAGACGCGATACTAAAGACAATTGCATCAGCGAGAAGGTGTATGAAATAAATGTCCAAGGAGCTTCATGAAGTTAGAAAGTTGGATATCGGTTTATTGTTGCTTATCGATTAAGTTTATTAACTTCTTTATAAACCTCTAGGATTTTACGATTTATCCCTGTAGACTTTTACTTTCAATTTTATCTTCTCTAATCAAGAAATTGCATAAGAAAAATAAGCTTTTAAATTCAATAACAAAACACTGGAGTAACAAGTTTTAAGTATGCTTGGAAAGGAAAATGACGTAATTGCTATAGTATTAACGCTGAAACCGCATTTACAAGCAATGATTTTATACTGACTTACATTTTTTCGTAAATCGATTCGTTGGATAGTCCATCTGGCCACTTGGGGTAACAGACAACTCTGTCCTCGAGATCGGCAATGGTCCACACCATGAGGTATGGGCTTGAAAATATTATGCTAACTAGCCAAATGGTGAAGGCCACACAAAGCGTGACCGACTTTCCCATTCTTGGTCGGAGAGGCGTCATAATGGCCATATATCTGAAAAGAAATTAAAGTCGTTAATTTTTGCTAGTTTTTTGTAGGTTTACACTAATAAGAAGCACAAGGCTCGTGATGTTTCAGACGCAAGGCTTTATTTGAAACTTTGGCCGGGTAGTTTCTAGAGTGGTAGTCGTAGAAAGCTAAACAAAAGGAAACTAGATTCTATTTACTGGTATCTTTCCTCACGTGAAAAGCAGATATCCAAAATTTGGTGTTTGGTTTTTGAAAATCAAAAAGTGTTGAAAAAATTACTATTACAGGTAGATATCGTCTGAAAATATTAATAATATTACGCCAAACTGCAATAGGTACGTGAAATCAAGCAAATATAGTAAGTCATAACATAATTTGAAATGCAGCAGATTAAGGTTGGT
The DNA here is from genome assembly GCA_023509865.1 of Trypoxylus dichotomus. Classification (NCBI taxonomy): domain Eukaryota; kingdom Metazoa; phylum Arthropoda; class Insecta; order Coleoptera; family Scarabaeidae; genus Trypoxylus; species Trypoxylus dichotomus. Next base: position 32,223,610 of record CM042081.1, read on the forward strand.
GGTGTCCCAGATGTGGAAAAGATATTGACCGAGGAATAACATTGCCTTCTATTTGGGCAAGACTTGATCAAATTTGGAAAATTAGTACTAACACCATAATTATTTAGTTTGTTGTAATAATTTTACTACGCTGGCAAGCAGCGCAACGGGGTTGTAAGCTACTTATGGGGGCGTCCTGAAATGTTTTCGGAATCGGCAAGAGATGGCGCACTAAGGTTGAAGCGGAACCATTGGTCGGCAAGGATAACCATTTTTACGGCAACTCTCAAAGTTGCAGGCGTCCACTGTCAATAGTTGTTGTTTAGGAGCATGTTTTGTGTAGGAAGTCAGGCAGTTTCGCAAAAATGGATAAAATCGAATTTCGTGCAGTGATAAAACCTCTGGATGACTGAGAGGACGGCCACCGAAATTTGAAATATTTTGCTAGAGGTTCATGGCCGATGTACTCCATCATATTCGACCATCAGCTTCTGAGTGCGCGAATTCAGACATGGCTGCACAAGCACAAGTGACAAACCACGCAGTTTTGTTGACAAGATTCATAATGTCGTGTTAGCCGATCGCCGATTGAAGATGGAAGAGAGAGCAAAGATATGAGGCATTTGGATTTTGGGTATGAAAAAGCTTTCGGCGCGAGTGAATCGGGTATGAAGAAAGCAGAGATCATTCCATCGGCCGCAAAAGATCATGGCGGCCGTTTCCCAGGGTGTGATCCTCATCGACTATCTGCAGAAGGGAAAGAACAATCACGGTGTAATACTACAGCGATTTATTTGACCAGATTCGATGCAGTATTGAAGGAGGAGCGGTCTGGTTTGCAGCGGCAAAAGGTGTTTTTCCACCACGACAATGCACCAGCTCATTCATCCCGCCTCGTCGTGTTCAAATTGAATGAGTTGCGCTACGCATTAGTGTCTCATCCTCCATATTCACCGAATCCAGCCTGCAGCGACTTTTTCCTATTCCCAAACCTGAAAAGTTCATTGGGAAGATTTGCCTCAAATGAGGTCATCGCCTCTGTAGATGGCTATTTGGCAGACCTGGAAAGATCCTACTTTTCCGACGGCCTGAAAAGACTGGAGTACCGTTTGAAAAAGTGTATTGATTTTCGAGGAAGCTACATCGAAAAATAAAAATAAAAAACCACACCAACACCGTGTTTTTCCTTTCGATTCCGGAAACATTTCAGGTCGCTCTCGTAGTTTGTCATAAATCAAAACCTCAGTAGCCTTAAAGTGTAGGAATGGTGTGTATAGTGTCGCATGGACGGATTAGTCCCAGCGACGACCTAACAGCAGGTGCACCAAAAATTGCAGTCACTCAGGAAAACGTCAATGCCCTGCGGAAGATCATCAACGAAGATCTATATGTGACTTATGGCGAGAATGAGGCAACATGGGAATTTCAGAGACCACAATCGAAAAGATTTTGCATGAAGAATTATATGTAAGAAAATTAGTTTTCCGTTGGATATTGCATCTGTTGACCGAAGAACAGAAAACAGCTAAGGTGAATTGGTATCAAAAAACTCTGGACCGTTTCAGAGCCGGAAACTCTAGAAACGTCCAGAACAGTGCTGATGATTCTTGAATTTAATCACACGAATCAGAAAATTAAAGCCAGTCGTCTATTTGGTTGTTCCAAGAAGAAGAAAAGTCAATAAAAGTCATCCGTTCTCGAAGTGTTTCGCAGAAAGATGTTCGTGCCATTTGCCTCGAAAGCAGGTAATGTAGCAATAATTTGTCTACAATATCAAAGCGATATTAATGCTGATTGGTATACAACCATTTGTTTGCCACTCGTCATCGCTGAACATCGAAAGACCAATCCGAAGCGAGGTAGGCAATTCAAGTTCGCACACACTACGGAAGGCAAATGAATTTTTAACGCAACAAAACCTGAAGTTGTTACACCATCCTCCGCGCAGTCTGGACATTAGTCCCAACGATTTCTTTACCATTGGGAAAATCAAGAACGGATTGCATGATCAAAAGTTCCAGTCGTCAAAAGGAGCAGTTGATGCCTCCAAAAACGCGATTTTAACTATACCAATAAACAACTTTAATAGCTGCTTCCAGAGTTAGTTCGAGCGCATGTAAAAGTGCGTTAATCTTTGTGCTTGGAAAAACAAAAAAGTCTTTAAAAGTTATCTACTGTTCTATTCCAGCTGCATATGCAAAATTTAAAGGACAACCCTCGTAATATACAGTTAATGTTAATGTTATTTGTATATAGTTGTAATTCTTGTTACTTTATTGTAGTTGTTCTGAACTAATATTTTTAAGTTCTTAACTTAATTATTTGGTAGTTGTAAAAGTTAAAATTAAATGAAAATAAGCGATTGAATTATTGATTGGATTTCTGATGTTTTTATGTTGACTAGTCCTTTGAAAATTCTTTTTGGTAATTCGTTTCAGCATTCAATATTTCTATATTAAATATTAATATTCAATATTAAAATCTATGAAAGGACTAAATTGTGTTGACGTTGAACTCGCTTGTACATATTTATATATTTATGCTGTATTTGTGGATATAATTTTCTGTAAATACTCTTTGTATGTGGCATCACATCCTATAGAGTTATTTTTGTATATGACAATTGTTTCATTATGATATTTTGTTTTTCGTCTAGTTTTTGTAAAAAGATTGTTTGAATTGTTTTTACCTGGTTTATGGACTTTTGTTATATTGTAAGGCTTTTAAGTTTTCTTCAATTCTGGTAGTTTAGTATTTAAAGATTTTTATTGATACTTTCATTTCCTGAAAATGAATAACACCGATTTAATAAATTATGAATAATACTAATTTTATATTTACTGAATTAAAGTTCAGATATCATTCCGAGTATGTTTTCTTCAATAAACCAATCAGTATGAATGCTTTGGTTTTTTTTTCTGGTTAGTATATTGTTTAAGAAACTAAAATTATTATTTTGATTCTTGTTTTCTATTGTAAATTGTATTGGATGATGAAAGGAATTGAATGTTAATATATTATTTTGAAATTATGTCTTAAGTTGATACGTTTTCGGCATATTTCTTTGTTTTTATCAATTCAATAAATTACCAAGAATCTTTGTAAAGTAATATTCATCTTTTTTTTTCTGAAAATTCTTAGAATTGTTTGCCAAAAGTTTTGATAGGAGAATAGAAATCATAGGTCTTTATACGATGTTTTTTTTTGAGCAGTTCATATATTCTGGTTGGTAAACCAGTATTTATTTTTAGTTCGTTGCCTTTTTCTTCTGTAGTTAACTTCTTTCTTTCTCATTCTTCGATTATATTATTGCTTAATTTTTTTTTATGTTTCGATAGGATCGTGTTTTAATAATGTAGACCTATTCTCATCGTTCAACATTATATTTGTTGATATAATGTGATCCAATATAGAGACAACTACAAATTTCAAATAAATAGTAAAGATATTTTGTATTGATTTTTCTTCGAAACAAATTAATTATAAACAAAATCTGCCCCACTAGAAACAGGATCATATCAGTAACTTGCTAACCGAAAAGATCCAGAAAATATAGATAAACACATTTGATAACGGCAAAAACTTTCTAAGTATGCATCTACTCTTTGCGCATCTATATTTTCTTTCAAAATAAACGCCAAAATTCACGGAATCCGCCAATTACTTTGTTTGGGTGAAGTGTGAACGTTCTGAAGTGTATCAACTTCGAAAGTACCGGCGAAAAACGTGAAGTGTTCCTTCGTACTGACATCTTGTAATTTGAGTGTTTGCTCGCGGGTTCGAAAACGTATAAAAACAAATAAAATTCCATATTCTGTGTATGAAAAAAATATTATGTATAGAGGAAAATAGTAATATCCAAGTGAATTTGTTGAGATTATCTCTCATGAAACGAATGTAAAGCACGTTATACATACATATATTGTTTAATATAGGCTAAATATAAGCACATACTTTATAAAAATATATTTTCCTTGTAAATATATACATACACCTTGCGATAGAAAGAAATATTTTCTTTGTCGGCGGGAGATCGTCATCGATATTGAATCGAAAGCGTATCTTTGCTTACAGTATGTCGGTAATATCGAAATTGCATATTGATTACGCACATTAAAGCACTATAATACTATCCAAGCAGCTCGTCTAAATTTGGATACATTTAAAATTACCTCATTTAGTTAACCTGTTCTTTCGTTCTGTAAATTTAGAAATTTCACAAGATATTTATTTTATTCGCAATTTAATTGGTCCGGGCGCAAAATTATGTACGCATCGCAAAATTTTAATCTTAGAACGCGGATGATGAGAATTTGAGATTAATGGCTATATTCGAAAGTGAATACTTCCGTAAAATTTTAATATTGTTCTCTGGGAATGCTTTCTATAATTATTTTCAAACATTTTCTTGCGATACAGTGCTTAAAAATAGTTTATTTTAAATATATTGTCAAGGATTAGGGGTTTCTTTTTCGAAATTTACATCAATTTTCCACAGTTGTGCCAGTTTTACAGCGTCTTCCTATAAGGCATACGTAATATGATATCCTGACTTTTCTGCAGTTGATTTCAAACGATTAGTACTTTGGAATAAATCTATTAGTCGTGATTGTTACAACTCTAAGGACATGCTTTATTTCTAGAAAATTTCTAAACTCAAAGCTGAATTCAAAATTTCCTATTTTTTTTGAAGTCTCCTGGCTTCACCGTGCTCTTTTTTGTTTTCAACAAGGAATCTGTTCCACATTGCAGTTCAATTTAGTTGCTTTAAAGTAATTGTTGATTTACTTGTAATGTAAATTCCAGCGTTTGACACCTAAACCAACAAACTTGTATGAATCGCCAATGACTACAAGAAACACACACCTTTATTGACGAAAGAATTACAAAGTTGGGTACTGGCGAAGTATACAGAACAAAAGCTTAAAAAACAGGCAAACAGCAATTACAAACGCAAGTAATCGCATAATAATAATAAAACTAACAAATACGTGGGTTAAAATATGAAAATAAAAAATTCCATAGAAAGCAGCAAGTTTTAACAGTTATATTAAACCTTCTTAAATTAGTACTTTCCTTGTACACTACCGTCCATACTAGTTCGCACACCCAGTAAAATTTTGTAAACTCTATTAAAACCATTGATATAGTCGGGGTAAAGTTGTTTGGCTCTCTAAGTAACGCCATGATTGTGATTGTGGTATATATACCACCAAAGGTGCTTGCCACTGACTTTCAAGTTTTTTTCGATGTACTCAGTACTTTAGATTGTATGCTATCTGACTGTATAATGATTGTGGGTGATTTTAATGTTCCTTATTTTGTTAATGATTGTAATGATACGTACTCTACTATACTCAATAATTTCAAGGATTTTAGTAATTTGCAGCAACTGAATACAATTGTCAATGTTAGTCAACGACTGTTAGACTTGGTTTTTTCTAATTTTTTTGTGACGTATCTAAGGATCCTGCTCCCTCAGTCAATGAGGATAGCTACCACCCTGCTCTTTCCTGCAACATAGCAGCACTGGCTTCTTCCAGCTATCCGTTTACTGTGGATAGTCTTCTAGATACTTTTAATTTTAAAAAAGCCAATTTTCTTTTGTTATATAACACCTTATATTCAACCGATTGGTCTGTTTTGGAAGGTATTAGTGACGTAGACGTGGCATTTCGCACATTTTACATTTTGTACGAAGTGTCTAGTAAATCAGTTCCTAAATTCAAACCACCTATAAGCCATCGCCGATCTTATCCCCCTTGGTTTAACTCTGAAATTATTCTAATGTTAAAAGCTAAATCGCTAATGCTAAAAAAGTATAGGACGTACAGAACGGAATATTTTCTTGATCGGTTTAAATATTACAGATCTGAAATTAAGAAAGTTATATCAGTGTCATACAAGAATTATATTGCTAATATAGAGCAGGGGCTGTGCAAGGATCCAAAACCTTTTTTAGTCTTATATTAAGAGCAGACGCGGACGTAGAAGAACCAGGGCGTATGAATTACAATAACATTGAATTTTCTACACCTGCTAATATAGTAAATGCTTTCGCGGAATACTTCAATACCGTATACACTCATTTCCGAAATATTCACTTGCCTGCCTTTCACGATATGATAAATTCGACGATAACAGTTACGTCGATTACACTAGAAGAAATTGAGGTGGCTCTTAGGCGGTCGAAGGATTCTTTTACATCGGGATCAGATAATATTCCGGGATTTGTCGTTCGTGATTGCGCTTATGTATTTGCGAAGCCTTTGCACGTCATTTTCAATCTTGTTTTGAAGCAGTCTAAATTTCTAACAGTTTGGAAGTTGGCACAGATATGCCCAGTACTCAAGAAAGGAGATCCCTCTGAAATCCATAATTATCGTCCAATTTCTTTACTTTGTAACTTTTCAAAAGCGTTTGAACATATTGTTTTTTTTCATCTTTCTTTAGAGTTACGCGGTTGGATCTCTCAAAAACATGGTTTTGTATGCCAGCGTTCAATCGTTACTAATCTCGCTTGTTTTACTCAATATGTCTCTGAAGGAATAGACAACAGAAGCCAAGTTGACGCTATTTACCTGGACTTTCAGAAAGCGTTTGATCAGATAGACCACTATATTCTCCTACGAAAACTGAATTCGTTCGGATTTTCAGGACCATTACGCTCTTAGAGTCGTACCTGATCAATAGAGAATTTCAGGTATGCTGTAGGAATTATGTATCATCCAAGCACATCGCTACCTCTGGTATACCTCAAGGATCTAATCTTGGACCACTAATATTCTTGCTCTTCATTAACGACATTACTAGTATTGTTGAATTCGAAACGCTAATGTACGCTGACGACATTAAACTATTTCTAAGCACTGATTCTACTGCAGATTGTGTTTTGCTTCAGAGAAGTATCGATTGTGTTTCCGGTTGGTGTAAGCGTAACAGATTGTCCTTAAATATTTCAAAATGCGCTACCATGATATTTACTAAGCGCGGCAAGCTATTACTCACAATTATAACGTTGAGGGAGTGCCACTGCAGGTGTCAACCTCTGTCAAAGATTTCTGGGTGCTTTCTGACACCACTCTGTCTTTTTCTGATCACATATATGGATTTATTTAGCGTAATTGTAGGGACTTTCGCAGTATACAAGCTCTATCTACGTTATTTTTTTCTCTCATTCGATCTCGGTTGGAGTACGCCGCGTTGGTCTGGTTTCCTATTTATGAAACACACACAAACTATATTGAGACGGTACAGAGAAGGTTTTTGAAATTTCTCTATTATCTGTTGGAGGGATCTTATCCACCTAGAGGCTTTGAACATGGTGTATTGCTGCGGAAATTTAATTTTGTATCTCTTTCTACCAGACGAACGATTTCTTTACTAAAATTTTTATTTTGTTTAGTACATAATAGGATTGATTGTCCCTGGCTCTTGGGGAAGTGTAATTATCTTGTTCCCAGGGTTGGCTCCAGGTCCTCATTTGCCTTCTATTATGGTCGCGCTCAAACAAATGTCCTTATAAGGTCCCCAGTGCACCTGGTGTGTACTAACTTCAACAGCATCTCTAATTTTTGTGACATCCACGCTTATCCATTTAGATCTATCATTGATACAATCTTTCTTCGTCTGATCTCTTCCCCCTAACATTTGTCAACATTTCATCAGCAATTTAATTTAATTTGATTTGATTTATTTTGATTTAATTTAATTTGATTTGATTTAATTTAATTTGAGTTAATTTGATTTGATTTAATTTAATTTAATTTAATTTTAGTATTAGTCCAATAATCCTCTTTATATATACTCTTATACCGTAGGGTAATTGTAATAATTACTACTTTATGCTCCCTAACGTGTTGGTATTGTTTAGTTTGGATTATTATATTTATACATGTATATGAATTGCTGTTTACTTGCTGTTATGTATTTTAGTAATTTCCTGTAACTGAGTGTTATAACCCGTTGGAAATTTAATTTTTTTTTAAATGAAGAACAAGATAATGCCACTTTATAAATAATGTCATGGCCGCCGCAAAGCCCCGATCTGAACCCCACCGAGCTGTTATGGGACGAATTGGACAGGAGGGTGCGAAAAGTACGCCCCATCTCCGTGGGCCACCTGTGGAACATTTTACAAGAGGAGTGGGCTAATATATCAAATAGAGTCCTTGAAAAACTAGTGCTTCGGATTGTGAAAGCTGTTCTTCGCGCAAAAGGGAGTTTCTTTGATGAACGTAATGTTTAAGAAGTTTTTGTTTATTTTTCGTTAGAATTATTTTTTTTTACTTTTATACTTTAACTTTATTCGCTATTAATAAAATGCAATAACAATTTTAAGTTTTGGAAAAGTGAGTTTGAATATTTGCTGGGTTTTTTTTAAATTTATTTGCGTGTCTGAACTAATATGGACGGTAGCGTACATATTAGGCAATGAATTGTAAGCTATAGCAGCATTATAACTAAACGATCTTTTGAACAGAGATGTAGAGTGTTGAGATACCGTCAGTTGATATCGATGTCTAGTATTAACATTAATATAATGACGTGGAATTAGAAAGCCTTTAATAGGTACAGACAGGGAGGGCTGCAGAATCAAACCCTGAACAAAACCGATTAAATGCAACCTACGACGGTTCGCCATATTTAGCCACTTGAAGTTATTAATACTTTCAGACACATGATCATATCTACGAAGGTAACAAATCAACCTGCAACAGGAGTTTCGAAGCTTTTGTATTCTGCGCTTATCATGAAACAGCAAACATGGCCCATAAATAAAATCGCATATTCATTGATTTCTTTCGATACGCAAAGATTTTTGGGATTAATAATAATGTAATGGATATTCGTTGATTGTGTAACAGACTTGTTGTTGCAGTGTTGAAATTAATTAAAAAAAACTAACATCAATGTTTTTATTAATAACTAGGGTAAAAATTATTGTGCATTGCAGTTTATAACAGTATATAAGGATCATACTGCGAATTTGATCATACATTAAAACTTCTAGCAATATAAAATTTTTTATATTTAAACATATTTAGAATGGATTATTCTGAATCGTGATGAATAGAGACCGGATTATATGCAAAGTGCATATATTTTATATTATTTATTATATTTTACGTCTATATGTAGATGTATTACACTGATTAAAGTTAATTGGCGTTAATTACCTTTAATCAGCGTAAGACATCTACAAATAGACGTAATATATAATAAATAAATAAAATAAAATATATGCACTTTGGATATAATCCGGTCTCTAGTGATGAAACTTCTTAAAGAAATGTTAAGAACACACGAATTTGTTATTGCATGACACTCATCGTGCGATGGCATGGCTACCACATTCGAAACAATAAGGAGGATGCACAAAATCTTGCTGTGTGAAGGTAAAAGGTACAGGATGTTCAAAATCCTTCTGTCTTTGGTTAACGTATTTGCTATTATACCAAGTGTAAGCAAATGTGACGTGATATTTTGGCAAAGAAAGTTGATTATGAATAACAGATTGTAATTTACTCTTATGTAATACAATATTATAACCATACACAGGCACAAAACCAGAAATTTTCCTTACAAAGTATTCTTACAAGTCCAAGTGCGAAAACCATATACATCAAGAAGTTGTAACATTAATGTAGTTTTCTTCAGTATAGTTAATACTCTCACATGTTTGTTGGATGGTATATTGTTTTCTAATGTAGTAGAATAGTGACTAGTCCAAAAGTCCAACAACAACGTGCCGTGTGCAAATACGCATCAGTTAACCATTGCTGCAATAGTTCTTTTAATTTTCCAGATATGGGTGCCGTTAAATGAACATTACACGGCCGAAACAAAGATTGTGATGAATACGGAACAAGATTAATACTTTTTTCTTTGAGGACAATGAATAGAGGCAAGAGCAGTTTTTCGGAAGTTGGTATTGTTGGAGGTATGCTATAACTATGTACTGGTGGAGGCATAGCTTGTGCAACTGGTGTAACAGTTCTGTTCCATGCACAAATAAAGTAGCTCAAGATTAAAACCAATCTAATCGATATTGTGCGTATTATCTATCTCAACCTGCCCTATATGATCTTTTGCGCTATCCACGGTAGTTGAGGCAATCTCGTTCATTTACTCGATCACACGACCGCAAAATAGATTCATTTATTTTTCTTGAAACTATTTTGTAAGCTCTCTTAAAATTCTAGACCCAGTATCATGATACAAATTTATTATATACGAATTAAGAAATTTATAGCAACTTTTTCGTCGCATCCCATCCCTAATCATTGCTTCCCTTTTGCGATAAAGAAATAAAAAAATTAATAATTCGATAGAATGAAAGCAGAAACAAATCGTTGCTATGTCACGATATCACTTTACTATTAATCTGTAGAAACTTTTGCTGGACGGTATTTAACGCAAGTCGTCTTTTTTCCCAATTTTCCAATATATAACAGCATAGGTTTTATATTGTAAATTTATAATATTTCCTTCTTCTAGTACACACTCTTCTTCTTTAGCTTCTACTGTTTTTAATGCTTCTTCCCATGTAAGTCAATATACATCTACAAATTTTACGGAATGTGGTCTGTACAGTTGGAAAAATTGTAGGTTTGCATCACTTTCCCGCGACAATAATATTTCTCTTTGTGCATCAAGATCATCTATTATGTCGTGCAATGCGATTTCGATGATATTGGTAGGTGTCCCATTATTGCTATTGGCAATTTCAAACGTTACTACCAGTAAACGAATTACATTTACAATATTTATTGTGACTATTTTCAACACCAGAGCTATGCTACACAAGCAACCACTTTCTATTATTAATTCCAAGTGTGATGAACTGTATATGAACTCAGTACCTTTGAAAATGCCAACCGTAGTTATTCGCGAAACGTCAGAGACAAAAAACCTAGTGACACGGCGGAACCCGACAACCGTTACGGCTATGACAAACGCCCGTGAAAGTCTGAGATACTATGTATGTATACTACTTTCTCGTCTAATTTCACTTTATCTTTGAACATGGTTACTGTTCACCTGTGGAATGTTGTTTCCTTCGACAACCTATAACCTTTCAGTAACAAACAATCTAATTTAATAAAACCAATACGGTAAATGTAACTAAAAACAACTTTTATATTGCTACAAAGCAGGTTACATCTCTACTAGATGAGAAAATTGTTATGCTTAACATTAATTAAACTCTTAGCTAAAAAAATATATTTAAAATGTCGATATAAGCGTATAACTTTTTTTCTTATCTGCTGAATAAAACATATTCAACCAAACAAGTTTTGTCTTAAAGCTTTTTCTGAACCTCTCTTCTGAGATTGAATTTCCAGCTTCTAGATCGTCCCTTGTAAGTACTTTGTATCAACTTTCACTAGATACTACTGTTGTCAGTTAAAATTTCTAACGAAATTCAGTTACAATTCTCGAAAACTCATTTTATTTTAAGTAGAAACAAATTAATTTGTGAATTCTAGGATTAGGATTGTCTTAATTCGGCACAATATAAATTATAAGATATTTAGAAGGAAGTCCTGCAGTTCGCTTATTTATGTTATTTATTGTGTAGAAATGCAGAACATTACGAACAATAATTTGTTGACCACCGATATTGTTGTTTCCCATTCGTGTTTTGAATGTCACCTTAATACCTAAAAAGCAAGCACTTTGTTTTATCTACACATATAATTGAATGATAACTCCGCAATATCTGCGCGCTTTCAATCAACCCGATCTAATTTTCTATAGCTTGCACATTCCCTTCCATCCAACACCAAAACTTTACTCGATTATTACATCGACAAGACACTCACCTGTCTATCGAGATGGCCATAAGGGAAAAGACCGAAGCGCAAACTGACAGGGCCGATATGAACTGGGATATCTTGCAGTAGAGCTCCCCGAACGGCCAGTGCGAGTGGAGCATGTACATGAAGCTGAAGGTTACGTTTAACGTCGAAACCATTGTGTCTGCTACGGATAGGTTTACTGCAACAAAAAGGAATGTTTGTTAGAGCAAATCGGGGTTAAGAGTGATGAGTACAAAGAGAAGATGGGATCGTAAGAGGTGGAAAGAGGTCTGTAAGTTATTTTAGGGGTAGGGTTACAGTTGTTACGAACTATATTAATGGTTGATTCAACACGAATAACTTAATAATTAATTACGATAAGTCGAATATTTACTTTCTAAACAAATCTCAAACTTTCCAGAAATTATTGAAATTAAAAACTGTGAATTTCACAGCTGATCAATCTTTAAGATGGAAAATTAAGTATACTTTTGGAGTAAGTAGATTTTGGGTTACAATTATGTTTAATTCATAAGAGAAATTTAATTGTAATGAGTAAATATAAATTCAGTGGAACTTGTGTATAATGAACCTCCATATTGTGACTACCTGTTTAAAGTGATTATTTTAATTGGAATAAAACTACCTCGATACTTTGTAATGAATCTTATTTTCTGTACAAAACGCATTTTATGAGAAAAATCGTGTATTTAATGACTCTCCCCAAATACAGGTTATTTTAACTTACGTTCCCCGAAGTGAACGGAAGTTAAAATATTCGTACCATATCATTTCCATGTTATGTTTCCCTAATTCGATTTATTGATTGAAACATTTGAATTACGAACACAATTTATGTTGTAGAATTTCGTGGTATTTGTTTTCTTTTAAAGAATTTAGGTTCCCGGACTGAAATAGCTTCGTAATTTCATGTCTCTGCCGATGTCTTACTCTCAGTTGAGTGGAACTTCTTCTAGCCTGCTGCATGCCCTATCGCTACTGTGAGAAGACTCATACGACATGAGTTTTCTGTTCAAGAACAGAGAGTAACGTTATTATTACTGCTCTAAACACTGGCTCAGTTTATGTGAGAATAACTTCAAACACAATTGTCTGAAATTCTTCAACAAATTAAGAGATCTGTATACATATTGTGGTGGAGAATTTCGGGCTCTTAATTTGCCAGATGAGTTCTTTTATTTAAATTTTTGTTTGTTTTAAATTCGAATATAAATAGTGTTAAATAATTTAAATAGCCAAATGTAATCTAAATTTATATATAGACAAACCAAAATGTATATATATCGCTTCTTAACAAAATTTCTTTCAGGTCATTTCCAGGGATACTCCCATTATGTTCATATTGTTTACCTATATGATAGGCTACGCAGTAAACACACTCTTGATGGAATAAAAATTATTTCCAAGTAAAGCTGCCAGGCGAGCCATTTATCCGACGTACGAGAAATTTAGAAAGTAGTGTGTTATAATTTCGGGACATATACATATTTTAATAATATGGTAAAAATGTGTGAGTACAGTACATTATACATCTCTTAGAAATAAATTTGGAAAAAATAATAGTTAAATACGAAAAACGATATACAGTTGCGAGCAAATGAATAGGGACACTTGCAATTGTGAAAGAAAGTATTTATTTATTTGTATTTTCGAATAAACAAAAGTTTAAGATAGAAAACTATATACTACAAACTATGGACAATTAATACATAGCAATAAATTGCAAAATATACTTTATGATACAAAAACACGTGCTAATACAAATTATTCTATATGTAAAATACGAGCATTGAAATACGTATATTGGAATATCGATACTACAATTAATACTTGGTGGGATACCCCTTTACTTTAATGACTGCGGGACATCTCCTAGGCATGGAATTAATGAGATGCTGACATCGTTCCACGAGAATATTGTTCCAGACCTCCTCAACACATCGAAACAGTTCTTCGAGGTTTGAAATATTTTTATCCCGAATACGAAGTTTCACATCTTGCCACAAGTTTTCGATTGGGTTTAAATCGGGACTACAAGAAGGCCAATCAAGAAGATCTACATGATTTTGTCGAAACCAGTCCTTTGCAATCTTAGCTGTGTGCTTGGGATCATTGTCTTGTTGGTACTTCCAAAGCATGGACAAATGATCCTCCGCATATGGCAGCATAACGTTGGATAAAATATCAACATACACATGTCGATCCGTTATTCCATTAATTTTGTGCAACGGACCAACTCCTATATAAGACATACAACCCCAGACCAACACATTTCCTCCAAACCCTTTTACTGTTTTTATTGTATGGTTAGGATTCATCGCTTCATTGGGGCCTCGCCGTACATATCTTCTGCTATCCAATCCCATTCTATTAAGTTTTGACTCGTCACTAAGCAATACAAATTTCCACTGATCTGCAATCCAATGCAAATGATTTCTGGCAAACTGTAATCTTTTCATTCTATTTGTTTTGCTTATAAGCGGTTTATGTCTAGCAATCCTACCATGTAATCCGGCTTCTTGTAATCTTCGTCTGACTGTCCATACACTAATTGGTCTATCAATCTCTGTAATTACCTCTTTGTGTATATCTACCGCCGTTTTTAATGGATTCGCACGAGAGAGACGTGCTATGCGTCTATCAATGCGAACCGTCGTTTTCTTAGTTCTTCCCTGTTTAGGAATTTTTTCGCGGGTTCCGTATTTTTGGAAATATTTTATTTGATTAGCAATCATATTTTTCGATACAGATACTTGGTTAGCTTTTCTTCTCAAACTCAAATCGTTGTCGTGAAGTGTAATTATAATTTTTCGAAGCTCGGGCGTACAATGTTTCCCACGACCCATTTTTAAAATAATTTAGTCTGTGCTACCGTGAAAATTAATTATTATGCGTTTTAATATACAAAAATCTATTTCGTGTAATTGCGTTTTAATAATATAATATTAAGTTACTTCTAAAAAAACTTAAAGGAGACTAAATAAAAGATTATAACAACTGTCCCTATTTAAATGCTCGCTTGCATGAGACCGATCGTGAGAAATGCAAACATAACATTTTAATACTTCCGAGAAATGCAGGTGTGATGTCTACGGCATATACTTTTATTCATTTCTAAGAATTTTATTAAAAAAAATTATTTTGCTTCGTTTAATCGTAGAAAAACACGAAATCTGAAATATATGATTAGTGTCCCTATTCATTTGCTCCACAGTGTATATAGTAAACGATAGTGAAGTTTATATCTCCACTGCACAAGTTATTTAAGGGACTGCTTTTTTTAAATTTTAAATTGAAAATTATATGTCAGTAATGAACAACTAAATTAGATATCTATAAAATTTAATACATAGAAAGAAAACTGTACGGAATAAATAAATTAAGTGAAAAGGGAGTTTTAAGGGTATTTTGCCCACAACGACAACATCAACAATAATAAAATAAGAGCGTGAACCATACACTGACGAGAAAATATCCAATATAGAAGTACAAGAAAAATTTAGAAAAACGTTGATGTTTTAAAAGATTGAAAAGTTAATAATACATATCATTACAATGTATAGAATTATATGAAATGGAGTCCAACAATGTTGAGGAACTTCTTTCTTTTTTCGTATTTGACGTTTACATTTTTCTTTGTAATCGTATTGCAATAGGGCTGTTCTATTCTATGTGCCAATTCAGCAAAGTGAGGTTTATTTATTATGTATAATATTTGGCGACGTGATCAAGATTAAACTAAGGAGACTGTGTTGTAAAAGGTTCCTTGTATTTGGTTCAGCATAGCTTTAGCAGTATAGTATCAACATGTTCTGGTGGCAAAACCTTCATTATAATGATATCAACAAAGCAAGATGTACATTACTGCAGAACAAATTGAGAGAAAAGTAGATCATCTTTCGGAAAAACTGAACTATTCTCTCATGAATATCTGAATTCTGTCATGATTCTTGCGCTGATTGGTGAAATTTGGCTAATTTCAGACGAGTCTATATAGATACTATAACTTGCTACGATAGGTGCCATTCTTATTCAAAAAAAGGTCATAATTATAACGCCACATATATGATGGAATAACGATTTATATTAAAATTATTACTGCTAACGATTCCTTATCTAGATATTTAAAGTTGGAACCCTCTTTCTCACATTTGAAACGTTTTCTCGTGATCTACCATCAATTTAAACCGTCAAAAAACGATTTTATCAAAAGCGTTGCGCATCTTTACAATGGTTATCAGTCGGGTGCAGTTTCTAGATATTTCCTTTCGCTTCATAAATTATCTTGCGACAGATTACGTCAGTTGTACAGAAGATAAGACTGATTTATAGTTTCAGCGGAGTTAGTGAAGGAGATTGTTGCGAAATATACGCGTTGCATAATAAAATATAAATGAAAAATCGTAGTAGGTACTACTACACACTTTGTCTTAGATTAAGTAGAAGCGATTCGAAATTCGCGAGAAAATGTTCTTGGTTATTGGTTTCACGTAGGGAAAGTTTACGTTAAAGAAAAGGAGGCCCGAAGATTTGCCACATTTATTCATAACGAGACCGGATTATATGGAGAGTGTAAAAATTTAACTTAATTTATTTCTTATATTTTACGTCTATTTGTAGATGTCTCACACTGATTAAAGTTAATTAACGCTAATTAACTTTAATCAGTCTAAAATACGTTAAAAACCCTGGAAATAGGGACTATTGTCATGGTAGTTAACATAATTCAAGTAAGATTCAGACAAAGGCAGCAGTACTGTGACTAAGTGGCGTTATAAGATTTGTAATTCTGTTATTGACATTTCCACGGAACTTGATCTAGTTCAATAGATAGGACGGGTTCCTATAGAACAAGATCTTCTTTTCCAAATTGAAGCTGAAAATTAGTATTTTAAGTGGCTTCAACCCTAAGAGTTCACGTTCATATTTCCGATCATTGAAGATGTGGTGCATGCACTTCCCCTAATCTAACAATTGAGCGTTGATCGGGGACAGGAATGTATTTATACGGATGTAACAGCTTCAAGTTGCTATAAACAATACTAAAGTTTTTCGCTACATGCTATCTGTACTTAAATGAATTTTATAATAACGCAATTTTGTTTAGTTTGTAGGCAAGAAACTATAGAATTTATTTTATATCACTCAAAAAAGCACAGCAGATGTTTTAGGAGTGATTCCGCAAAATGGTGTAGTCACTGTTAATTTGGCAACACTTTTTTAACTGGCGGCTATTTTGTCAGCTGTTAAGTGATATACGTTTAGTTTGGTTTGGCATTTCATCATGAAGAGACTGACACCTCAACAACGCTTCCAAATTGTGCAAATTTAGTTTGAAAATCATGGTTCTGTTCGAAACACGTATCGCGCACTACGTCCATCTTACGGTCAACGTAATCGCCCATCAGAGCAATTAATTCGATTAATTATGGAACGTTTTCGCACCACGTTTACTCTAAATGATAACACGCATCTACAGAGACGTCGTACAGTGCCTACAGAAGAAGTCATTGCTGCTGTAGAGCGTAGCGTAGAGGAAGTCCCGAATCTGTCTATCCGCCATCGTGCACAGGAATTGGATATGTGTCCATCCACTTTATGGAAGATTTTGTGGAAAGATCTTGATTTGCGTGCTTACAAAATCTAACTCGTGCAAGAATTGAAGCCACACGAACACCTAGCAAGGCGTAGATTCGGTGAATGGGCCCAAAACAAGATTGCCGTTGATTCTGATTTTCATAAGCGATTTTGGCGATGAAGGTCACTTTTGATTGAATGGATACGTCAATAAACAAAACTGCCATATTTGGGGTAATGCTAATCCTCAAGTGTATGTTGAGACACCGTTACTTCCAGAAAAACTGACTGTTTGGCGTGAGTTATGGGCTGATGGAATCATTGGTCCGTACTTCTTTAAACACGATGCTGGTCAGAACGTTACAGTCAATGGTACCGCTATAGAGCCATGATTACTGACTTTTTCGTTCATTAATTGAACAAACATGATGTGCAGGAGCTGTGGTTTCAACAAGACGGCGCAATATGTGACACAGCTCGTGCCACAATTGATTTATTGAAGGAAACGTTTGGTAACCGCATAGTTTCACGTTTCGGACCCGAGAATTGACCTCCAAGATCGTGCGATTTAACGCCGCCAGACTATTTTCTGTTAGGATATGTGAAGCCGCTAGGCTACGCCGATAAGCCCGACACGATTGACCACTTGGAGGACAACATTCGCCGCGTTATCGCCGATATACAGCCACAAATGTTGGAAAAAGTCATCGAAAATTGGACCTCCAGATTAAACTACGTCCGAGCCAGCCGCATTCCAGAAGTCATATTTAAATTATGTCACAAGATTATCTTTCGAATGAAGTAAATTTCATGTCAATTTAAAAAATTCATCTTTGTCTTATTCCATTTCAGAGTTCTATACCTCTATAAAAAACACCCTTTACAAACATATGCAAGTTGGGTTCGCTAAAAATTAGCGTCTTTGCTTTATCGTTCAGTGATAATGGCGACTTTTGTGCCTGAAAAAGAACATTTGCGGCACGCATTATTTTTCTTGTTTAATCAAAAGAAAAAGGCTATGAAAAGTCATCATTTGCTGGTAGAAACATAGAGTGAATACACCCCATCGATTAGAACATGTGAGACATTCGATGATTTAAAAGTGGTGATTTCAACAGTGGATGCTTTGATAGACCACAACAATGCGATGACGAGCAATTACAGAAATTATTGGATGATGACCCAACTCAAACTTAACGGTAATTGGCAGAAGCATTACATATATCCCAGGAAACGATTAGCAGACGTTTACGAACAATGGGGAAGATCAACAAACCCGGTAAACTGGTCCCATATGATTTGAATGAACGTCAAATAGAAAATCGCAGTCACTTGTGAAATGCTGCTTCAACGCCACGAAACGAAATTATTTTTGTATTGAATTATGATGGGTGACGAAAAATGTATTTATTTTGAAAACTCGAAGCGGAAAGAAGCGTTGCTTTCACCTGGCGAAGCCGGTCCTTCCACACGAAGGCCAAATCGCTGTATCTCGTGAGATCAGAGCGGTATTGTGTATTATGAACTGTTGAAGCCTGGCAAAACCGTTAATATACAACGCTATCGCCAAGAAACGATTAATTCAAATCACGTATTAATCGAAAGACGACCGGAATGGGCCAGAAGACATGGCAAAGTGATTTTCTTACACGACAATACGCCGAGTCACACATCGAAGCCGGTGCAAAACACCTTGAAATCGCTTGGATGGGACATCCTCCCGCACCCGCCGTACTTTCCGGGCCTAGCGCCATCTGACTATCACCTCTTCGCATCAATGGGACACGCGGCCGCAGAGCGGAACTTCAGCAATTTGAAGGAAGTTGGAAAATGGCTCGACGAGTGGTTTGTCGCAAGAGGCATGGTATCCTGGTACCTGAAAGATGGGATGTAGAAGCCGATGGCCAATATTTTGAAAAAAAAATTAATTTCCCTTGAAAATTACGTGTCGTTTTACCAAAAAACCGGGAAAAACTGATATATGCACCTAGTACTTAGGTATCAACTGCGTATGCACATCTATAATCCAATATCACTTTTTTCGTGAAAAGGATGTGTAGCTGGAGAATAATTTCGGACCTAGTATCGATACTTGTGAAATTCCGTTAGAAAGAGGTAATACTCCTCGAAAGGCGAATGCAGCGATTCCTTTCAGCAGAAAATTATTGTAATAAAGTAAGGTCGTCATTTGAGAAATCTATATGATGTAAGATAGAGAGCAAAGTTGTAGTGCAATTGTATCCCGACCTGCACCCAGACTTACATTGAGGCAAAAGAGAGTATATTTGCAGATGTGTGTTAATTTCGTGGTGGATGATTTTTTTCCGTTAATTGTTACAGGTAAGGAACCACTATATTTTTAAATTGAACGGGTTTATTAATTTTGGATACAGGTGTAACATGGACAACTTAAATAACATTAATAACGTGACGTGTATATGCTAAAAGTAAAAGAAGGCGACATATTTGTCTTACTTTTCGTTATACTATCCGATATCTAGTGCTGCTCTTTATATTTAGGGGTGCATAGTTTTCTGTGTAATGAACGTTAAAGACTTATTCGACATTGTTACAGGTCGGCTGCATGTACCTACATAGAGCACAACCACCAGGCATTTCACCAATTAGATCAATTAGATCTGTAATACTTTCGATAAAAAATACGCCACACTATTTGAATAAAATAGTTGCACGTGAGCACAGAAATTTTGTGTATTGCTCTATCAATGACTATTTAGTTGAGAAAGGTATTCTCCTACCTTTGGTGAATGAAATAACGCATTTAAGCGAAGTTCCAATTTATTTTTGAAAAACGAAATACTCTAAAGCGGTTTCTGTAGCACTTACATACTGTAATGATATGAAATATTGTGTATTAATTATCAACGAATTTTTCTAAATTTTACTGATTTACCTATTCTAGATATTTTCTCGGCGCTGTTTGGTGCATGCCGTTATTTTTTATTATGGTTGATGTTAGAAGTTGGAGGCAAAGTATCGCTAGTACTCCCTCTTTATGACTTTTTAGCACAGATATTGAATCTGTACAGGTTTCTTTGTAAAGTTTTACAGATATCTACTTTGGGTATTCTTTATTAACTTATTATTTACAAATTTTCTTGTTAAAGAGAAAGAGTCCCTTGAACAACACTTGCAGAGGGGACGTAAACTTTACTATCATTTATATATCGCTTTTCGTAAACATAGTATTTATATAAATAAATATTTCCAAATTTCATTCTTAAAAGACGTTTAATATGCTGTACTCACACATTTCAATCACATTGTATAAATATGCATTACTACGAAATTATACTTATAATCTTCAAAATTTCTCGTACGACGGAAGGACCACGACTAGCAGCATTTACCTTTATAATCTCACTCATATCAAGTATGTGTGTACTGTGTGGCTTACCATATAGGCAAACAAATGTGTTGCTATGGATATAGAAAAACATCGTGTCAAAGTCACACATGTTGTCATCGGCTCCCTGGAGAATTAGTTGTGTTCTCATATAACTCTTTAATTTACAAAGATCTTCGATTTTATCCAGTCATAAAGTGTATCTGCTGATAGTACAAATAAAATCTGGAAGTTCCGGAAACATATATTGGAAGCCGAAGACCAGTCTTAAAGGCGAGAAATCACGTGCGAGTGCGCACGATTTCAAAGATTAAAGACGTCGAATCTTCTTAAGTTCCTCAAAATTATTTGTATCTATTGCTCTCAATCTGTTTCGAATACTAATTTAGAATATTTAAAGATTAACTAGAAAGGGATTGCCTTAGGTTTTCTGTAAAAAAACATATTTTTTGTAAAAAAACGGTATATATTTATTAATTTGTCAATATATTTATTTTTTTTTCAACCTCACATTTGGTTATCTAACAAATAGAACAAAATTTAAATCAAAGAACCCGTTTAAAAAAATTAAAGAGCCTGAGATTTTCCACCACAATACCTACATATTTTGTGGCCTTCAATTCTCGTGATTTCTGGTTCGTACATTATGTGCAGTTTACTCATTTCTAGGATTGGTTTATCAAGAGATCACTTGTTGGACAATTATCAGTTTATTGAAAACAAGATTTTAGTGGTTCGTACATTTACAATACCCGTTCAACTGCCGGCATCATATTTAAAAATCTTGTTTTGGGAAGATTATCAGAATAAGTATAAAATAATTTAAGTATTTTTATTACAATAATTGTTTATTTGCAAAACATTAGTAACATGTTGTGTAGTAGGATGCTCCAAATGAATCTTCATTTTATATATTTGAGTTAGATGTCTCGTGACCCCGTAAATCTTTCGAAATTTTCTTTTAAATCCTATTTTCCGATAATTACGTTGCATTGATAGCTATTAACGTCTCATTAAAATATCCCTAACGTACACATGAAAAAGTCATCCAAATCTATCTAGATATTTGCATCAAAGTAGCAGGAATTAACTACAATACTTACGCAAAAAGTAATTGGTAACCGTCCTCATCCTCTTGTGTGCCAAAACAATCCATATCACGATTAAATTTCCAACTGTAGCGACGGTAATCATCCCCGTATAGAGTATAGTCCATATCACTTGTTTCCACACAGGCAGAATAAAAATGTTTGTATCTGTAAACATGAAAATGTGACACTTATAAAAGCAATAATTATGTAGTGTTGAAGTTTACAGAGATGCATGAACGCAGACGCTTTTTTGTATAGATGCCATTTTTCTTTGAAATACAGTTAATTACGTTGAAGGGGAGTAGGAGATGTTTTTGTTACAATAACGGTGAACCCTGGCTGCGGTAAAGTTGGTGTTTGGGTTTTTTGCAAGTTGTATTCAAGTTCAGTTGATAGGTTTCGTCTGTGAAAAGCGACTGCTAGGAGGTTGTTACCCTTTTTATTGATTCGTCTAGAAAAATGTAATGGCAAAGCGAAGATTTAATATAGAATTACATTCTTTTAATCTAATCGAAAAGCTCAGCATTTTGCTTCAGTATCTGTACACAAAAATAAAATAAGAGTATGAAATGATGGAAGTTTTAGAGATATACAAGTAGGAATTGCAGTAAATATTTCTGAAAAAAAGTGTTACCGTATTCTTGTGATATGAGTTCTTTCTATTTAACGCCTCCTTGAAATATATTTCAATTATTATACGTCGGATGTGCGCCTACGTCGCTGCGATCAGTTTGAAACTTGCACACATTTTAGATGAATATATGTACTGCATAGGTGACTATTGTCACTACCTTAGATTGGGTGCAACATGTCCAATGAGAGCCGCACAATATCAGTTCCGATTGAAACATACTCTAACTTTCAAGTGCGAGCAGCCATTCGTCTTTGCATGCAAATAATGAAATACCTACTGAAATTCAAAGAAAAAATACTCAAACCTTAGGGAAAAGGCGTTATGAGTCTAAAACAAGTTATTGTTTGGTGTAAATAGTTCAAAAGTGGGCGCACAACTCTGAGCGATGATCCTGAAGGTGTCCGAAAAAAAGAACCATCAACAACGAAAATGGATGAGGATCAATTAAGGGTCGATACGCTGATTCGAGAAGATTGTCGGTTGAAAATACGGGAAATTGCTTTATTGACCAGCATTCTGAAAAGCTCTGTTATGAAATCGTATCTGAATTAGGCTATAAAGAAGCCTCTGCGAGATTGGTACCAAAACTGTTGACCGACCAAGACAAAATGAAACGTATGGCGGTAGTAATGGAACTTTTAGTGCGGTATCGACAGGAAAACGGATTTCTGAAGTTACTTATAGTTGTAGGAGAAGAAATGTGGGTATACCATCATAACTCCGAATCAAAAAAAAAGTTACATGGAAGCAAGTGAATTCGCCAATACCAAAAAAATTCAATGTTCAGCAGTCAGCAAAAATATAATGGCAACTGTGTTCTTGGATATGCAAGGCATTTTGCTCATAGAGTTTTTACGATTGAAAACAACAATCAACAGTGATATTTATCGTCAAACTCTCGAACAATTACACCAATCCATTCGATAGAAACGAAGAGGAAGGTTGACGAGAGTATTTGGGTTGTTGCATGACAATGCAAATCAGATGAAATCCTGGCCTCAGAAACACAATGGGGAGGCTATTATCCATCCGCCGCATAGCCCAGACCTGGCTTCTTCTGATTTTCATTTGGTTAGGTCGTTGAAAGCTCATTTGTCGGGTGAAAGGTTGGAAGACGACGACGAACTTGAACATGAAGTAAGGCAGTATTTTAAAAATTTGTATCGCACCTTTTGCGAAGAGAGTATACAGAAGCTTGTGCCTCGATGGGATAAGTGTCTTAATATTGGCGGAGATTGTGTTGAAAAGTAGCTAACACTTCGCGATTTTACTTAGTGCATGTTTGATTTCCATAAATATAATCGGTCCCAGAACGATGAAATTTTAATTTCTGAATTGTCGGCACTGTGTTTGAACACAGGTTATAGAAACAAGAATGCGAAGAATTTTAAATGAAAGTAAAACTACTATAATCCAAGCTTCAGGTTATATTACGCTTCTTCTTCTACTATTCTTCGTAATAGGAGTTTTATTTTCTAGCTAAATATATTTACCAAGATAAGGCCTCAAGTAATCAGAAATAATATCACGAACACTCAGGATACCAGCGATAGCGATATTTTTTGTCAAATCAGGTTTAGGTTTAACTTTAGGTTTAGCTTTACTTGACACTTAACTGCAACTTCTCTATTTTGTGCTGATAAATTTAATCAATACAACTTCCATTTTCCTAGAAATGTCTTTCACGAAACAATTAAGTCTTACCCATGTTTTGATGAACGGAAATATCGTGCTGAAGTAAGCGTAATTTGTGAAATGGAAGATTTTAAATCAATCTCGTGTTTTCCTCCACTCTGTGACATCATTTCAAAAAACAGTGAATTAAGTGTGACTTTGCGTGAAACCTTAAAACGTTTGAAAATTCTAACTACAATTCTGACGACATTAGCTGAAGCAAAACGTTGTTTTTCTAATTTGAGGAGAATAAAGCTTCCTTAAGAAATAGCATAGCAGGAGAAATACCTTCTGCATTGGCCATGCTTTCTCAAGAAAAAGATTCTAGCGGAAACATTCCAAGTTTTAACCAAACAGTTATAGATAACTTTGCTATTACCAGAGATCGTTGCGTGGATTTTCTATATCAACAAAATTAGGATGGTAATGAGTTTGAAAAGTTCTTTTTCTTATTTCTTTCTATACCTTACCGAAAATAATTTTTAATAAAGCATATATAGTCACGTATTGTAAAAGGCATTGGTATTCACAAAACATGCAACCCCATATTTTTTAAGCACGAGCCGCCACTGATGTCGTCATCAACATATATATATATATATATATATATATATATATATACATAACCAATCAGACCATTTTACCCATTGGGTGTCGGGTTAGATTAAATTTGCTTCCTGGCATTTCACAAATTTTCGCGTCCTCTTTGTTCATTGCAATGTTTTGAGCTTTATCTCAAGCTTTCGAGTTTCCTTTTGGCCTCCCTCTTGTTCTTTTCTCCATTATCTTTGCTTTCTAGACTTGCTTACCCGGAATTGTATTGACCAATCTTTATAAGACGTTCCCACCATGCTAATTGTTTAGTCGACATAAATTTCTGTTTGTAGGTCTCTTCTGATTTGTTCGTTTCTTATCCTGTCTCTTCTAGTTACATTTTCCCTCTTCTTAGGTATTTCATCTACAGGGCTTGGACCTTACTATTTTCATGACGATTGACTACCCAGGTTTCGCATCCAAATGTGAGAATTGATCTGAATATTGTTCTGTAGACCGTCATTTTTGTTTGTTTCGTGATTTCCTTTCTGTTTGCAAATCCTGAATTCATAGCATAGTATACTTTGTTGGCTTTCTGTAGCTGTTATTAAGTCCTTCTTCTTCTCTCGAGTATTGTAATACCTAAGTACTGGAAGTTTCTAACTGGTATTTCTGTTTCCCCAAGTTATATGTGTATTTCTTTTACCTCTTTTGATGTAACCATTACTTAGTTATGTTTGTATTAATTTTCACTCCATACTCAGTGAGCGCGTTGTTCCAAACGTTTATGTTGTGCTGGAGAGCCTTTTCATTTCCGGTTATCAATGCTACATCATCTGCGAATACATATTCTGTAATTTCTACTTTTTCTAAGCTGTGACGTTCAATAGTCCTTGTTCTCCCCCTTCTCTCTCAAATAATTTCATCCATGAATGTTATAAATAGTAGAGGGATAAGTCCACCTCCTTGTCCAATACCTTCTTTTGTATAGAACACCTCTGATTTCATGATTCTACTTATTATTAGTTTATAATTTGCTCCTCTCTTGCGTAGACACTTCAATACTTTATTTCTGGGTACGCTGTCAAATGCTTTCTCCGTGTCCAAAAAAGCTAAGTATAAGCTTTCTCCTGTAGATATTTTTTGTACGTTATGTCTTTTATTGTAAAAATATGATCTTGTATACTTCTATTTTTTTCTAAACCCACTATGGACTTCTAGTAACGTCGGTTCTACTATTTGCCTCTATTTCTTTCCTAACAGTTGTATATAAATCTTCACTTCTGTGTTTAGGAGAATAATTCCTCGGTAGTTGTTGCAGTCTTTGTTGTCACCTTTTTTTAAAATAATTTTTAACAAAGCATATATAGCCTGTTGTATTGATATTCACAAAATATGCAACCCCATATTTTCAGGCACGACTCCCCACTGACGTGGTCGTCAACATCCGCTTTTGACTGTTTAGATTATCTAAGATTTTATTTTCTAGACTGGGAAATCCACCGCATTACTAAAGGTTTGTTTATGGATTTCATTATTTAAAACAAAGTATGTTAAGTTAAGGTAATTTGGTTCCTAACATAAACTCATTTTGATTTGGGATGGTGTAATTTTTGAGGTTTTTCCAACTCTTTTTGATTGCGTTAATTGCCAAGTTTGTAGTGATATTTGTATATAAAGATACACATCAAGACCAATAAGCTGATAATTGTTGCGGAGACTAGTGCGTCCTTTATAAATTTGGCATAAATAATAATAATAATAATAACAATAATAATTCGATATAATGTACAATACACACCTGAATAATTCCTTCTGGTTAAGTTAGTGTCATCCAACGTATAGTAGGCTGTGTAGGCGTAGTCATAAGTGTAGTGGGCGTCATACAATGGCGTCACGTTCATATTCGATGTAGTTTGATGCAATAATTAAGTTAGGCTTTCATTGAGTCCATCTCGTAGTCCATTATTC
Source organism: Trypoxylus dichotomus (assembly GCA_023509865.1). Classification (NCBI taxonomy): domain Eukaryota; kingdom Metazoa; phylum Arthropoda; class Insecta; order Coleoptera; family Scarabaeidae; genus Trypoxylus; species Trypoxylus dichotomus. The sequence continues at coordinate 32,250,262 of CM042081.1, forward strand.
CAACTATTACGCTCTCATATTCAATTGAATTAACCGTGGTTTAACACGTAGCTTGTGCATTGTGTAGCTTTTCCTGTAAATTGAAAATAGATATTTTTACCACCAATTGTAAGCATGCTTAGATCAATAATATTAATACTTCATACCAAATAGAACTGTTTTAAGTAGTTAATCTATCATAATTTACTGGCTGTTATTGACCATGAAACTAAATTGGTTTAACAAGTGACAAATGAGTTAATCTGTCATCTTCGTCGGAAAAAAAACTAATTCGGTATTACTACCGTTTCTACCAACAAAGTAAATTAATTTTTTTCTTTCAAATTTTACCGTGAAAACCCATTTTCCCGTCCGAAAATATTGCTTCCTTTTCCTCGGGAGGCTTCCTTAGTGCACATTTAGCCCTCATAACCGTTAAAAGAAATTTCTAAGCGTCGGGGAAGAACCGGGCGTCATTAATCAACCCTACGCGACCGTCTTGTCCAGATTACGTTCTCCCCGTTTTCGGCCGTAAATTGGTAAGAATTTGACATCGGTTAGCAATTTGCGTTAACCGCGAGGAACCTGGTAGGATGCCCCCTGTTTTAAAGTGGCGTAAAATCGCTAATTTAGACGGATAGTGCCTCGTTACTTATAAATAAAATTGACGGAACGAGAAGCACGTATAATATCGCTAAATTTGCCGACCGAAAAAGGATGCCGCTTATTAAGATTGGAAAAGTTAGATAGTGGATTTTGCACAAGTCTTGGCCTAGGTTTTGAAGAGGAAGGGTTGATTTCACGAGTTGAAATCGATTTCTACGCGATTGATTTGAGTTACCCGCGCTGATTGATTAGTTTTAAGTTTCGAAGCTAAGGACGGTGGCGCAAATGCTTATCGCAGAAATAATGCAACAGGAAGTTAGTGTGCGATTGATATAAAATTGGAAAGCGTTAAAAGTATGCTCTCACACTAACAAGGAGAGGTCCCCAGGTGTCAAATTCAGATCTTAATGAATCTTGGCAGGTAAGTAGAGTATGTTGAGACTTGAAAATATTTCTTTTTGTTTGTGCTCAAATTCACTCTGAGGGGGTGAAAATTGATAGATTTTTAGTTTTCATGATTTAGTTCTTGAACGGAAATAGATAGAACAAGAATTTAAATGCAAATGCTGTACCTGATCGGAAGGTCTTTCAAGGCACATGAATGTTCTATATACAGGATGTTGCATTTAAGCGCCACCCTCTTATGCTAGAGCTGATCATAGAATATGGAAAAGAAATTAACGCCAGTTGTTAATCCTTAGCACAATTTATTGATTTTAAAGGATTTTCAATTATAGAGGGTGTTCCAAAGGTATAGAGTAAGTCATATCTATGTTAGTAACAACAAAACCATCTATATATTGCATACGTACGTCTTCTATTAAGAAAAACCATTATTAATTAGTAAAATTGCTTCAGTTGTTATGCCCTAATGTTCATAATTCATACGAACGTAAACATCGGATTACACGTAACATGATAGCAAGTCCTTAGTATTGATTATAATGAATAAAGTATCTATTTCAATGCGTATTTCAATTATTTATTTATGATTCAGTATGATAATGAAAGTCGTCAAAAAGAAATGCTTAAAGTATAAAATGGTTTCGCACCAAGAACAACGAATGAATGCAAAAGCATTGCATTCTAAGTAACTGGAAGGGACCGGAAGGTCTTGGTTTGAAAAGGCAAAATTCGTGGGATGTTCTAATGGTCCAGGTTGATCCCCTATATAGCTAGACTTAGGACCAGGCATATACAAACAAACTAATATATTTAGAGAACGATAATTGATTGTTTTAATGATTACAATTTTATGACATTATTTGGCACATGAGATAAGAACCAGGTCAGAAAATCGTCAATTAAATCCCTTCCATATTCGAAATCCAGAGACGTCCAGTGGTTGAATCATACCTGTTGTTTTCTCTGGTATTGTCAATATTTGAACATGTTTGTTAGATGAATGTTTGAAAAATTCTGGATAGTGACCTGTTCATGAATCTAAAAGTAGTTTTGGTCCAATGCTTGATAAGTAAATATTAAGAAACCAATTGTTAAATAAATTGGTAGTTAATTTACCTGAAGATCAGGCGTGGCTACGTTAGCTGGTTGAAACAGGGTTTGTTGTACTTGGGGCCTAAGCTTGCCACCGGGTTCGTTTAGTAGTATCAGTGGAGATATAAGTTTACCAGATACAGATATCATTATATTATATATTATAGGTCTGTATTAAATGATTTCAGCTTGGCTTTGAATTCGCCGAGTAGGTCTATAAATGTTGTATTATAAAACCACAACGTTACCTCTATTATATATACATACATATGTATGTTTTTCTATACCTTAACAAAGAATCAGTTTTGTTGAATATCATCAAAATATCTAGAATCGAACAATTACCGCCAGTATCAAAATATATGTATCCTTAAAATTGGAATTAAAAAACAATAATACCTTAATCATGAATTTTTAAATAATAGGATGTGGTTTGAAAATCTTTCATTTTAAAGAAATGTGGTATTATTGAATATTTACGATAAAAAACAACCACATACGGCAATGTGTCAATTTTCTTGTATATTACTTATATACACTTAGATTAATAGTTGCTGCACCTGATACCGTATCAATTGGTGATTGCAGTTATGTATTTCACTAAATTTAATTAACCTTTTAATTTAATTTAATAAATGCGAAGCAAATTGAAGTACCTAAACTGTATGAAGTAGGATTATATAGAGTAACTGTTTCCCTCTTCTGATGTATGTATGTACATATATGTAGTACGTGAGTAGGATAAGATATAAGTCCCTATATTAATGTCACCTTTGGTACAAATACACAAGAAATTTGTAACTCTACTTGAACTTAAGAGTGAGGATTCCTCGTCCAAAATAATTTCAAACTGTAGTAATAGTAATGATATTGATAATAATATGATAATTGTAATGGTAATAGAAATAGCAATGGTAATGTTAATTTCAACCGTAATGGTAATGACAGTGATGATGATAATGACAACAGTGATAACGATGGTGATAGTGACAGTAATAGTGATAATGATAAACGTTATTACCCAACAGACTTTCATCTAATTATAAAACAATATAATACTATGTCAATACTAAATAATCGATACCAAACGAGTACAGAAAATAAAACAATTGGTTACAAAAATCTATTAAAGCGCAGAGCAATTATCGTATTTAGTGTGTCCACGTAATCGTCAGATAGCACATCGTGAGGAAAGAAGGCTGGAGTTACTGCAAATAACGTAAATAAATGACTGTAGCAAAACATTCGTTTGAGAAAAGGGTAGATATGTAGAGCACTACTGACATCAAAGTATGGAATTGCAAACTATCGTTGTCGATGTATTGCCGCGGTGTTAATGTGACCGTTACGCAGCATTCAGATGAAAAGGTCCGCACTCGCCCGCATGACCATTACGAAAATTGGCCAAGTTCGTTGAGCCAATCTGTCTCCGTTTCCTTGTTGCCTAGTCAATTTTCGTTTCAGTCGTACGTATGAGCCGTATAGCGTATGGTGCTCCGTTTTGTTTGGCCAACCCTATAAACAAGTTGTTAACCTTCGTATCTTATAAATACGTATCTCACCGCCAAGTGATATCCGTCCTCATTTAAATTCGCCATACCAGCAAAACACATGTGCCTGTAAAAGACTTTCATCACCAAATGAGAGTTGCAATCGTTCAAGATTTTGTTGTTCACCTAAACCATATGTGGGCAACAACCAACCCGCGGGCCAGATCCGGTCCGCTGTAAGATTTGACCCGGCCCGCGAGACATTTTAAAAAACATAATTGAAAAAAAATATTACACTACTTACTCATACTCACTCCAAATGAGGAAGATCGAGTGATATGGGGTTTAAACGCGGTGTATTTGCACACTAAAGTTTGGCCCGCAACGTGTGAAAGGTTGCCCATACTTGACCTAAACCGATCTTAAAATCATAGTAGATCATTGCGCGCACATGTGCTCTTGAGAAGTCGTATGTACCACGTTCCCTCTATGACAGCAGCAATTCAACTGATAGTCAGAGCTTACTCGTTAAAGATGGTAATATTTAGGAGTGGATTGTTGCCAGCTCTAACTTCCCTAGTTTTATGGCATCTCAAAATATATAGCGTGACCCTCGTATCTTTATATAGGTACCGAAAATTTGTTGGCCTGGTATACGTCGTTGACATATTTTTGGTGAGGTTGGCAGGTGAAAATAATGAAAATGATAATAAAAATAACAACAATAGTAAGAAAAGTAATAATAGTAATTTATAATTTTTCAATATATCGCCTTAAATTCACGAGCAGTGGTTGGTGTACATGGATTGGATCCTTTATTTAATATTCGCGGTAAAATTACTTGCGAACTTATTAAATACTATCTGACACTTTAAGTAGAGTTAAATTACTTTTTCTAGATTATATTCTAGTCTAAGAAGCGGTTTGGATCTTCATAAACATAAATTCCGAACGTATTTATGCAAATTAGGTCCTCTGTGCATGTCTGCAACATCTCCTCGTTTATTACACCAATCCTATAACACTAAAACTTTTTGATCATCATTTATGAGCGATAAATTCGCGTACTGTTCGCGAAACACAGACCGCAAAAACGCAATAAAAAGTCGCGTATTTAACCACTGAGCATTTCTTCGCAAGTACGTTAGATAAAATTTGATATGTTTATTTAACGTTTTAAAATACGATCGATTTGATGCTCGGATTTAACCACCCGCCGAAGATATCATAAACAAAGCGCAGATTTGGTAAGATAATACGAGATTCAACGATATTGTGGCGGTAGTTTTTTAATTGATTTATTATCTTTACATCGTTTTTCGTATTGAATTTGCAGCAGAGGAGTTAATATTTCGAAAAAAGCTACATTTTTCTCATTTACATGGTGATTGCAGATTAATTTTGAATATTTTAATATACGAAATGTTGTAGATATTAATATATGAATGATCAATCGCGGTTTGGCGGTAATATTAACGGGTATTCCGGAAAATTATACTCCGATTTAGCCTACGTTTCTAATTTTGTATGGCGTAATGGTGAAGCCGAGCTTTGTGGTTTGTTGGCAACTCATTGGCCTATTAATTTCCTGTTTACGGACCAGTTGATTTTCATAAATCAACGCCAGCTAGGTGCTTTTATTGTCCTGATTTCATAGAATTTGATGGTGCACTGGTGGAGTCTGCTGCTATACAGGACCTTGCATTACTTTTAGGATTATTATAGTAGAAAGTATTAACTTATACGTCGAAAATAACGTAATAAGTAATTTTTATTCTACCTTTTGCGTAATTCAACTCCCAGATACTTTCTCCTTCTTTCCAGAAAAAAAATACTTTCACGTATGTTATACACTAAAACCCGTCACAACAAACCCCAACAACTAACCCACTAACAAAGGAATCAGTATTGGTCATTATCTAAAAGTTGCTGTAATTGACAGGTTTTTCGTCTTACAGATAAAATATATAATTGGATCTTTTTATTTATTTTATTAATTAAAGTAAATATTATATAAATACACATATGTATGTATACGAAAATCTAAAACAAATTTAATGTAAACTAACATCCATATTAATGTCAATACTAAACCACCGTTGGCATTAGTAATGATAAAATTACAATTTTCTTACAATTTCCCACGTAATTAAATTTCCGAAAAAGTATCGGTCTCGGAGGGGACTTGAACTGTAGAGATGTTGGGTTCAAGTCCCCTCCGAGACCGATATTTTAATTTTATCAAGTTTAATGTATGTAATACAAAACATAGACTAGGTACAACCGGGAACTGAAAATGTCCGTTTGTTTGAAGTGCTCCTGCTACTATCTTCATAATTTCGTCAAGTGAATTTCATACCTACTTATGTACATAAGGACGACCTACTTGCCGATATATTTAATATTCCCGTTTGAAATAGCAAGTAAACAATATTGGGAGGCAAGAGGTATTTGTATACGTTTCTACGCACAATTACTTATTGTTGAAAATACTGGTATTATTGGATCTGGTAAAATACATACTACGTTTGAAACAGCAGATGGACAGTATGGAGGGGCAAGGTGGCCATTAGACAATACAAAACGTATCAGGCAAGGAGCGCTAGAGACGCACTTTTCCCCTCTTGTTTTTTCCTATGCCCACTTATTTCTATAAATACTGCTTATATTAGGTATAGTTATATAGATATTACGTATAGTTATACACATTTGTTTTCGAAACACATATTTCCATTTAGAGATTACATTTTTCTGTTTGTGATGGGTGTGTATTATGTAGTATAGCGCATGTTAAGGACTTAACATCGTTTTTGTGTTTCTGAGAAAATGTATTTTGTTTTATCCATATTTCTTTTACTACTTTATGTATTTTATATACTTCTATCTTCTTTGCAACCGTATGTGATAACATTATTACCTTATTTTCATTTTTTTATCATTTATTTATTTTGCTCTCTGTAAAATATGTAGAATTTTATTTTAATATGTATGTACATCACGCATTGTATATGAATGCATTCGGCCATTCACAATTCTCTTAATGGAAGTCGGCTCCCGCGTGACGGTCGAGGGATTAGCGATCGTTCTCTTTCAGTCTCCTTTCGTACCTCGTCGTAACGTTTATAGTAAGGTCGTCGGACGAATATTGGAAGTTTTTAATAGTTTCAAGTTTTGTCGGTAATCGTCGAGGCTACTGTGTCCGTTGTCGTCTATTTATATATTTAGTCTTCTGTTGAGTTTTGTCGGGAATAATTTTTGTAAGGTCGTCGGAGCGCATGTATAGATTTCTATATTAAGTACGTTTTCTCGGCTTTCTATTATCGTTCGTCGAGGCTACTGTGTCCGTTGTCGCGTGTATACATATATTTAGTCCTCTGTTGAGATTCTGGGGGGAATCATTCTGGTAAGGTCGTCGGCGCGCATGAATAGACATCTTCTATAAGTACGATCACTCCGTTTCTTGTTAACGGTCGTCGCGGCTGCAGCGCCGCTTGTTATCTGTACGTAACGGGACTTTTTTTCATTTAGTTGTTCCTCGTAGCGGACGAGTTTCACGGGCAATTTTCTATATGTAATGTCGGCTTCATCGCACCGTTTTCCTTGTCGGTGCGCACTTCGCACATTTGTTGGATACTGACATTTTCCCTTCTTCGAGGCCCTGTAGTAAAGAGCTAGATTACACATAGCATATTATTTCTTACGAGAACGCCTGGGTAGCTGTGACATTACACACTTTTGTTTTGAGATCGGCTATTATCGCTACTGTCGCCCTCAACCAGACGTTCAGGCTCTAAGGGAGAGGGTGGGTTCCCCTATAAAAGTGTAAGTAACGAAAGTATTTGGTTCAAGTACAAACACAAGCCAATTACAGGGCAAAGTCCTTTAGGCAAATTCAAAGCAAGGAAAAATTATTAGGCTCCCGGAAAGGGACATAAATAAGCACAGCACCGGGGTGCGCTTATAAAATTAACAAGTAAATAGAGTTGGCTCCCCTATACAAAGGTAGTGGTGCATGCATACATATAGAGGCGTTAGTGCATGCCTTTAACAAAACCTCTGCGGAAGCATATAAAAATTTAAACATAACTTGGCAACGTACACGCTGAGACGGTACCTTATATTGCTAAACCAAAGGAAAAGATACATATACACATGCTAATGTACATTACATGTACAGAGAATCCCAATAACTGCAATTATTGCAAATATATATATCTTACGTACATCGTAAGTGTACATAGGGTAGACTGGAAACCGTGTACATATTTTTTAAACATTTTTTTGCGCATGCGCATTGAGTTTCACTGTACAACCTCTCCTCTAGTAAATAAGCAAACACACCCTACAAGTAAGTATTGGTCAAGTAACTCAGAAATTTACGAGCAGGCTACAGCGGCACTGTTCTTCAAATGAGGGGAACGTAACAGTGCAAATACTAGGAATCTCTAAATTGAATAAACTACATGTTCAATTTATGTTATTGTAAGAATCTGTCATTGTATCATGTAATGTACACAACTGTAACATCCATTCTTACATATGGTTTAAGTTTAGAAGTATCCGTAAAAGTTTCAGATTTTTCATTTGGCTTTTGTGTTATCTTTGAAACATAATTTGGATATTTGTTTTATTTACGTTACTAAAGGGTAATTATCGACTTAAGGTTTAATCCTTTAATATTTATGCGTGTAACGCTTAAACTCAATTTATTGCAAATATTCGAGCTCTTAATTCGCGTTAATTTAATATTAGCAGTACATTGTTTATTTATGAGTTTAGTTTTATATTAGATAAATAAATAGGCAGTGAATGAAATACAACTAAAAACTGTGCTGCTAAAGTATTATTAGGTATATCATCCCTAATAGAATGCTGAAGCAAAAGTAGTATGGGTTGAAATTGTGGTGTGTAAATTGCCGTAACCAATTTCGATAGTGGGGCAGTGTATATTGTAATAATGTTTGATGCGATCGGATGGTGTGGGCACCTATAATAATGCTCACTATTTATACATATTATTACAACATATTCGTATGAAGAAACATAAATTGCTAAGCTTTTTAAAGTATGGTTCAATTTTAGTTTTTTAGCTTTAATTTGAAAATTACAGCTTTATATGTAAGTAATAATTGACAAATATCCAAAAAAATATCACCATTGTTATCGTACAATAAATAATTCTGTATGTTTCCTAATTTTGCACAAACTTCGCTAATACCAGATAAATTATTTTTTTGAAATTTCACATTAGTCCGCATCACTATTATCAGCGTTTTGTTCTTCATCGTCATTATTGAACAATTCTTCGACAATTTCCGTAATACTGAATTTAGGGTTCTCTGTAATCCACGATTTCGTTACGAACTGTTGGAAAGAGTTGGGTAAGGACTGTTTCATCTTCTTCATCAAACATTGCATCTCCTTGGAGAATCCGGTCTTGGAGAAATATTTCTCCACTGTAGCAGGAGATACTTTTTTCGAAGCAGTTGTAATCCGCATAAGTGCCTCGGCTAAATTTATGTTTCTTTCAGAAAAGAAATCGCTAAATCAATTTGGAACCTGAAGGGCCGACAATACGAAGTGGTGTAAGGCGACAGAAAAACCAGTTTGGTATTTTCTCATGGAACTTTAGACTCTGACATGGCGTTATTCAAGAAAAGAAGCTCTTTTTTATTTGCTTTTATTTATTTCATTATCACATTTATGCAGCCATCTGGTTACAATCTCCGCTGTCATCCATGCTCTTTTTTTGTTAGAAACTCATTCTAAGGGTAATTTGTCGATATGATTACCCTTAGAATAGCGACGATGTTTAGTTCCTCCAATTGTTAACAGATCTTCTATCTCGCATTACATATTTGCAGACACTAAAATAGTCAAACGTTGTTTTGCTGTCTTCTACCTGGCACAATTCTTATTTTTTTTAAGTGTCTAATTTGTCATTACACGGTAATAAAGATCTATTTCCTCAGCATTAAAAATATCTCGAGGAGAAAAATTTCTTGAAAATAATGCCTTGGCCTCTCCCACAGTCTCGATCTTGATCCAATAGAGCTTCTGTGGGATGAACTAGACATATGAATTAAAAGAGAATGTCCAACGTCCAAAATCCATCTTTGGACGGTGTTGCAGAGGGAGTGGAATAATGTTGCTCAAGATGCACTGAGAAAATTGATAGAAAGCATACCACGAATTGTGCCAGCAGTTATTAAATAGAGGTGGATTCTTCGATGGGAAGGAAATATAATTTACTTTATGTTTTCTTATGTTTATCATTACTTTTTCCTTTGCGTCCATATGTGCAATAAGCAAGCGCCAACTTTTGCGTGAAATATGAAGTGTCTATACTATTATGAGCGGCAGTGTAAATAAATTTTCCAATGTTATCAACTAATTGTTAACACTTATTGTAAGATATATTTTCGATTAAAGTAAAGGCATTATTTAGTGAACAACTGGCGTTCTTAACAAATATAATTTTCATTCTTTTCCAAACTTTAACAAGATTACTTTAAGGAAGTTATTCATGTCAAATGACGAGACGCATTACCGAAACAGAAGCCTATTTGCAGAGTTCGATAAATCACATCATTTGGTTGACTTGAAAAGGATGGAACGTCGGTGGTCTAAGTGTATGGAGCCACAAGGGTATTATGTGGGGAAATAAATTAACTAAATGCAAAACAATTGCGTTCCTTTCCTTAACGTATACCATCCTGATGTATAATTCCTTTCGGATGTTTAATTAGTTTAGAATTACAGCAGATTAGGTGATTCATTTCATACCATACGGTTATACAATTTTAACTGAAAACCTTGATTTGGACGTTTCGTTATCGGACCCCAGAACTAATCTAATCAATTCAGCTTTACGCTCGTATGCCTACGGACATTAATTAACGTGTAAACTAAAATCGCAGCTTTCAAAATCGTCTGGGTTCGCCAGTTGGGTCCCTAAATTGGTAAGTTAGGGCAGAACAATATCCACTATCATTCCGTTAATAAGTAGCATCTACATTAGATATGTGGACACAAGCTTATATATAGCTTGGTACCGCAAATCGTCGAAGGGGATTATAAATTCTGGTAAATGTGTTAGGTATCTGTACCTTAGGGCTTATGCAAATTTAATGGTTAACAGATGGAGAGTGCTATGTACGCTAATGCTTAGAATTAAGATCAGTTTAGTTTCATCGTGTTTTAATATGGAGTGTTTAGGTAAAAGATTTAGTGGTACTAATATATACCGTATACGAAAGACGAAATTATACAGTATTCAGCTACCTGCTAATTTGCCTAATATACGTATTATTGATGCTTTTGTTTTTGATTAATATCAAAAGAAGATTTCTAAATAATTTTCCAGTAATTCGCCAATGATAGTATAGGTAAACTAGTAACGATGGATGTACTGCATTCCAAGATACAACTACCTGTCTTAATCATTTATATATACATATACTTAAACATGCATTCATTCTAATATAAGGAAATTAATACACACATACACAGCGCACTCGATATCAATTCCACCGCGTCGTGAACTGTTAAGGATTTAATTTTGTTTACCTATTTTACTACCAGAATTTTAATTTTATGAGGAAATGTATTTCATTCTACGCATTTTATTAGTAATTTATATATTTTATATGCCTTTATGTCTTTTGCAACGGTATGTGTTAGCATTAATGTCATTTTATTTTCATTTTTATCATTTGGTTTTCTCTCTTTGCAAAATATATATAATTTTATTTTATAATATCTACGTGCATTATAAATTGTATGTGTATGCATTCAGTCATTCGCCATACTTACACTATAAGTGTCTATATTAAATCCATTAAGTACAACTTCGCCGTACGAATATCGACAGTTTTCAATATTCACTATTTTCAAGTACGGGCGGACCTCCTCGGTTCTCGTATAGTGGCAACCTTTATTGCAGCTTCGTCGGAACCTATATAACATGCTTACCAAGTACGATTTCTCGGTTTTCTATTATTATTATATTTGAGAGGCGAAAATGTTACCCGGGTCAATTATTTTACCCACAGCAATAAATTTAGTTATTTTTCTGTGTATTGTATGTAGGATCAATAATAATTGGTTGATCATCCTCAGGGAATTTGAAACAAAACTCATTATTTTCTCCAACAACAGAAGCAAGTTGTTGATGTACTGTTCTTCGAATTAGAATTTTGCAACGATGTATTATTATCTTGTTACCTCCATCAACAGAAGAAATAAGACATCTTGTTTTATTGTTTGTATATACCGATATAATAATACCTCGCACAATGAGAACTTTATTGCCTTATAACACGGCAAGAGGAGTATTCCATCACACACGCACTTTTACGTGTAGAGAGAATATATCTGCGGAGGCCATGGCCTCGATGTTAATGGCTGCGACTGCAACGAGTGCTAAGGTCATAAGCAACCTTAGGAGCTTACCGAGCCAAATGCGATGGGTACAAGGGATTCTCTGGCAGGTTCGGAGACCACACCAGCATCTTTAACTACATCGAACAGACAGCACCGCTGTTGACGTAGACCGACAAAATTCGACTTGAGTATAGCTAGGGGATACAATTTAATTATTCCTAGCAACGAGGCAATAAAGATATGTACACGCAAATAGAGACAGAACATCTCCCGCTGATTTGCGGACACCTCGAAAACGTTGATTGGCAAAGGTATTTAGATTGCGAGGCCATCAGCCTAGGAGTCTCCTTCTCCATTTTCAAGCAGAGGTAATTGCGGAGAATCCTATGGACTACGCGCATGACTTTGAAGAGGTGAAAATCGTATCGGACTGCCAAGCCACCTTAGGGGGACCACAACTTGTCAAGTTTGAATCCGAAGTGGTGTTGGGGTGCCATAGAAGGTTGCAACAAGTGGCCGAATATCGCAGCTTTGCACTGAGGTGGGTACCGAGCCACTCAGAGATTAAAGGAAACGCAATAGCTGATTTGTTAGCGAGAGATACCAGTGGACGACCATTCTCAAGTTCTGACCCGACGTGTGGGAGTACCTATGATAGTATTAAGACTTTTGTTAAATCTGAGCTCGCTGCCAATCACCGGTCATACTGGAACGGTGTAGTCGGAGACACTGCAAATCTCTCGGGAAGATTGCATAAGACAGTAGACAAGTAAGATCAACCTGAGAGCACTTACAGCCATCTGGACACCACGCATTGAATAGATACATGTATCGCGTGGCCCTAGTAAACACTCCTCCATGCAGAAAGTGTAGAGCAGAGGAAACTCCTGTGCACCTTCTTGTCGACTGCCTGATAGTCTGGAGGGAAAGATATGTTCATCTTGGGGATGCCCAGCTTGGCGAAGCCAAGTTAAGAAAATTACCTCTCGAACGGATTGTGGTCCTTGTTGTTCAGGTACACCCAGTCGAGTGAATTAAAGTCACATGGGTGCACAATAGGCCCGCTGTTGGCCAAGCTGCCCTTCGAACTTAAAATCCCCGCCCATAGAAGAAAAAAGGGATCAAATTCAAACTTATCTTAAGACTACATGCACCTAATGTGTAATACGATGACCATTAATACCAATTTACCCTGTAATTCCAAAAAACGCGTGTACTTATTGTAAATGGTTAGCAAGAACGTCTACATAAAATCTAAAGCTGTATATATGCACATTTTCTTAGCACGATAAGTCTTAAATTAAAGGGTGAGCATAGATGGAAAATGAAAAAATGTACATAAATACGTTCGCTAATAATCCCTGGACTCTAGGCGTAGGCGTAATAACAACAAGCCGGAGCTCCATCTAATTGGCGAAAGCTGTTGGGAATGTGAATGCCTCGATTATTATTATTATTACTATTAATATTACCTAAATACTAACGAGAAGCAACTGAATTCATTAATAAAAATTCTTTTGGCCCAAATTTATTAACACCTCTCGGAACAGTCAAGCTAATATCTTCCTTTGAATTTTATGTTCCAATCTCGAAAGGAAATCAGAAAATCTTACAAAACGGGAAGCTAAGTATTTCTCCCATTCCAGCGATAATTTAAATATTTAATTGTTTAATAACTCAGTAATTGTTTCGAGAAGAGCATTCGCTACAAACGAAAGTAAGCTACCAATTAAAATGTTAATCGTACAGATAATGTTACCGCCGCATCGTCGTAACGACGGAACTAGCACTTACCCCCAAGCGATCCGATTCGGCCGCCGCCTCGATCCTCGCGCGCCGAGGTATTTTAATTGCTAAAGTTGGCAGCGCCGATGCTATCGTCCCGGCGTGCGTTAAAAATTCACTGTTGGTTTTCTAAAATCAAGGCGAACTCTGCGACGCTTCGTTACGCTTAGTATTTGCTAAACAGGGGTGGTGGAATTGGTATTTCGAATTAGATAAATTTAAACAATATCAGAGCCTTAGTAACATTATTTCGAACATTAATTACGTTTACATTCCGCTTGTTCGCAGTGGAAGGTTTGTGGCGCAGTCATTTGGATATTATTCCTATCTACAAAAGCATAAATGGGAAGTTTTGGATGTTAGATGATGCTAGTTAGTGGGGGCAACTTAACCCAGACACTTTGGCATTTCTTTTCCTTTTGATTGCAAGATTTGAAGGATATAAAGTAAATAATAGTTATTTTAACTCCATTATCAACAATATGTTATTCCCCAATAGTCAGAAGAACCTCACCGCTGCAATGGGCATGATACTATCAGAAACAGTAATGAAACAGTTTAAATAGCATACAAAAATTTCAATTTCTTCCGTCATTATCGAATACTTTGATTGGCCCCTTCAAAAATTATAAAGAAAAAATCAAAATAGTCACCTACTTCATAAAACTAGTCAATAATTGTTTTCTTCAAAGTCCAGGATAAAATAGAAAGCAGTAATAAATTATATGTTATTTGCAACATCCAGTATAACAACCTTTACGGTTGTTATAATGGACAAACGGGCCAATACGTTTATTTGCCCAACAAGAGACACCCAATAACAGGACATTACACTTGTAATAAAAATAGCAGATTTGTGCGAGCTGTAGGAATTTGAAGCATATCTAGATGCAAAAGCGTGGTATATTAAGTGGTTATAGGTTATATAATAAGTTGGAAGTATGTTCATCATGTCATTGATATAGAGAATATAATACAAGCTGTTGTAATAATCCGTTTTGGCAGGTATTGTTCGGCGGATGTATTCCATTCAGTTTCAATGATATAAATTTTAAGTCTTCGGTGTCCACGATAAAGTCATATAAATGGGATACCATATAACACAGCCATACTCCAATTTACTGAGAGCAAAGGTATTATATAATGCTTTTATTGCATTGATGAGAAAGGATTGGTAACTCTATAAATACAGGCAAGAGTTCTGTGAGTTGCCAAAAACTATTGTTCGATATGGGTGATAACATTTATACATGTCAAATGTAATACCAAAATCGCGCATTGAAAACGCTCGCGAAAGTTGATAATTACGAATATGATAGGACGTCTGAATAGGTGATGAGGTTCTAGAAAATGTCATAGTGCAGCATTTGTTTAGATTGAGACTTAAATTATTTTCTTCGTACTAGTTCGCCAGTAAGAGCACATTCCTTTGCAGGAATATAACGTTTTAAGCGCTACTTATCGCCCTATATAAGTGTCATCAGTAGAGACTGGATTATATGCAAAGTGCGTATATTTCATTTTTTGCATATCTTTAATTATAGTCTATATGTAGACGTATTACACTAATAGAAGTTAATTAGCGCTAATTAGTGATTACATATGTTCCATATTTAGGGATTTCTATGCATATTTTTACAAAAGTTGCATATATTGCATATTTAGACTTTTACTTAGCCTCTCTATTAGTAAAAATTTCTAATAATTCCTAGTGTAGATCGAGAACGGACAATTCTCAGAACGATAAATCTTTTATATTGGTTTCTTTTATACTCTTTTCCCAGAATTGCACGTATTTAATTTTGCCTGGCAGAAGGGATGTGGTAAATACGTTTTATTATTATTCATTCCCAAATAAATCCATTGAATATCTTTGAGCAAAACAGCGTGTAATTGTGTTACATTTCTAAATACTGTGCGTACATACAATGAGTATAGCGAACAAAATTTCTTTATGGATTAAGCCGTATCCTGAACTGGTAACGGATGGCGACAAAATATTTTGTCGAGCCTGCAATAAACTGGTAAATTTAATTTTACTAAAAGCCTTACAATTGTTTTTAAATTCTTTAACTTTTGATATAAAATGACAATTGTTGTTGTAGATATCTTGTGAAAGAAAATACCTGATTGATCAACAAGCTTAAACTCCATCACATATCGGAAAAAGTGAAAAACTAAAGGGATCCACATATGTGCAGCATTCTATATATTAATGTGTAGCAGCAACTTGACGAAACTCAGAACAAGAAGAATATAATACGGATCTGCGTGACGCATTAATTTCGTCTAACATACCAGTAGCAAGATTAAACAATGTTAATTTGAAATCATTTCTGAAAAACTATTGCAAACATAATATACCTGATGAAAGTACCTCGCGAAAGTATATGTCACATCTTATTACCAGCAAACAATAGCAGAACTTCAACAATTGGTAGGTAATAATTTTATTTATATCATGGTAGATAAAAGTACGGATAAGTGTGGCTGTTATATAACCCATTTGTTAATAGGAATTCTTCATGAAGATATTGTAGGTAAATCATATTTAATTTATTGTAAAGAACCTCAAAAGGCAAATAATGTGGAAATTGCCCAATTCGTTCAAGAAGGTCTATCAAATTTCTTTTTACCTGGAAGTATACCCTGTGAAAAAATGTTACTAATGTTGTTCACCATACATGATAAAAGCCGCGCAAAATTTAAACATTTTTTATAGTAACATTATTCATACCACTTGTTTAGCTCATGGTTTCAATCGTGTAGCCGAAGTCATTAGGAATCAATCTCCTTTGATGATTTAATTAGCAATGTCAAGAAAGTATTTTTAAAAGCACCTTTACGAACCCAATTTTATAAGGAGCAACTTCCCGGTGTCAAGTTGCCTCCTAAACCGATTATTACGAGAAGGGGTACATGGTTAGACGCTGCAATTTTTTACGCCGATAATTTTGAAGGAAAAAAAAATGTAATTCTTGAAATCACTACTGACTGCATTGCTCTAGAAAACTGTAAAAAGATAGTAACATCAACAGAATTGCTACAAAACCTTTTGTATATTAAGTCGAATTATAGCTTTGTTTCAAGTTCCATTCGTAAAGTAGAAACGCAAGGGATGTCGCTCACGGAATCAGTCGAAATACATAGTATATGAATTTGATATGCTATGTACGAAGGTTAATGGTACACTGGGTAATCCTATATACGATAAATTTAAAAAAGTGGTAAATAAGGATGCGGAGTATTTGAAGTTGAAGAAAGTTAAGCAAATTTTGGAAGGTGAAACAGTAAACGATTTCGACTTTAATGTTAGTTTAGAATGTATTGCAAAGTTAAAAAATGCGCCAATTACATCTGTGGATGTTGAAAGAAGCTATTCTATTTCGAAACATATGTATTCTGATAGAAGACAAAACTTTGTTTTGCACAATTTTGAAAAAATTTAATTATGAATTGGTTTAGAAATATATTTAAAAAAAAATTTGTGCAATAAAGTTAATGTTTAAATTTCTGCTCTTATTAATTCTATGTAAAGATTTTGCATATTGTCGCATTTTTTTGCATATATGCCCCAGGTTTATGCATATTTTCTCAAAATATGCATATATATGCGCATATATTCCAGTTTTTCTTTGCATATAGTCCGGTCCCTAGTCATCAGCATATACCAATACTGCTTAGGTAGCAATTTCAAATAAATCATTTATAGACATATTGACCAATAGCGGACCTAATTTCGAGCCTTGTAAAGTCGACAAAAAGTCATTGGAATGATATCTGTTATAAAATACATAGTTTCTTGCATCCAAATAGAAACATACAAGCTTCAACAGGATAGGTGAAAATCTAAAATGGCTTAGTTTTTCAAATAGGACATTGTGATCAATGGAGCCAAAATGTTTGGAAAACCTGTTTCAATTACATCCACTTGAATTTTCCTGACTGTTTTCACAAATGTATAGAGGTATGGTAGCTAAGTTGGCGATTGCAAATCTTCTAGCAAGAATGCCATGTTGATACGGTGACATCCGGGATATACACCTGGATATATCAAAGTGTACCGTAAGTACTCAAATACCTCTACGAAGTTGGAGATAGTTGAAATAGGTCGATATTTCGAAATATCCGAGACATCACCTATTTTTAAGGACAGAAACAGTTCTGGTATTCTTTCAAATCGTAGAGAATACACAGTAGCCAACGCCAGATTGAAGACAGTGGTTAATGGTTTTCTGTGAGGAATGGACCACACCTTTGATTTTGATAATGTAAGTATTTTGGATGTTGAAAGTTGCCATTTTAAACGAGATTTTATGAAAATGTGAAATATCTCCAATCATTTGTATTCTATTGATTATAGAAAAGGCATTCATGGCCTAAGCTGTATTTGTTCAAATTTACTCTCTCAATAATTACTATTTCTTTATTTAATATCAGGATTGTATATTGTTGTTTTTTGCGGCATATGCAATTTTAGATAGTTTTAGGTCTGACTTCAGTTTTTTTGTGACTGCCCAGATTCTCCTGTTCCTCCACCTATTTTGATATTTTCTAGCGTTGACACCATCGGGAGAACAAGTTGAATTGCTTTTAAGCCGAAATATGTGCATTTGCAATTGTATTAGACACCATTCACATTTATATATTGAGACCAAATAGTATGAAATAGAATAAAATTACAGGTACAAAAATTTATACAACGATAATTTATTTACCAATTATTAGAATTACAGTACCTGTGAATGTCGTACTATCATCAAATGGGGTATGTAATCCTTAAGAAACAACTGATAGTTTTGCTTCTATTTCATTTCGACAATTACCAAGTAACATACATTCGCTTTAAATCGTCTTGTCCATTGCATGAAGAAAAAATAACATTTTACAATAATTTTGTATTAGTGTATTTTTTTAACGATTGCCAGCGAACTATTAAGAGTTTGGTTTATTTTATTTATATTTTTGTAATTTTTGTTTGTTTTTCTAAATATAATATCGTGAATTATTCCTTCAATACACGCCTCGGTTAGATTTTACTCAAGACCGAAAATTTTACAGTAAAGAAATAAAGAATTATGGCTACGCAGCGACATATCTTTTTGCCTGCCCAGTTTTCTGATTGGTGGAGTCCAATTTTGAGCAATATTAACACTTAACCACCGTAGTGCAAATACTGTAACGTCTTCACCGTTGTGCGGTCTTGATGACCGCATATAATAAACAAACTTTAATTACCAAAATATACGTTTTTACCTATTGGTAATATTCTTATTGGATTAAGTGCACCCTAAAATAAAATGCAAGATGCCTTTTAACACAGTTCGTTCTTTAATTAACATAATCCAAACAGAGAATCCGTAAATGTCATATTTTGCTCTGCTTTTAACACAAACGCTAGAATTTTTCTTTAGTAATATTCTATACGAAAATAAGAACAGATTGTTAGCAATAAATTATCATGCGATTAAAAAAAAACAATAATATATGAAATAACCTAAAACAAATAAAAAAATTGTAGAGGTTCCCAAAGATTAAGTTCACAATTTTTACAAATTTTTGACGCACATGCTAAACATGTAAGCATATGGCAAATTTTACACACATAAAAGGTTTTTCTTTTAATTCTAGAAGAACAAGTGCAACATGTTTTTTGCTTTTCCAGTTTTTCTTCTAGAACTTTCGCTCAATCATATCTAAATTCTGCAATTCAGATCTTTGAGTAGTGTTATATGTATATTTCGTTCTGATGGTGTATAATATTACAATTGTCCACTGCAATACAATTTGTAGCAGATCTGCCGTAAATAAGAGATTCCAGCAAGTAATTGCATCAACCATATCTCATAATCAGGTCGATCGTCGCAACCTTGGAAGCTGTATAGCGATATTGTGCTTCTGGGTTCTCGCGAGAGAAACAAAACTTTGGGATGACCACTTTTTCCCATAAAAGAATTTTACATTGTTTTGAGAAGTGCCGCTTCTTGTTAATAACATAACGGGATAAACTCCTCGAATGATTTCTAGTCGTATTTAACAGCGGCACACCCGAGGATAGCATGCTTGAATGATGACATCGTCGATGAAACCGCCTTTCGCCCCGAAAAGGTAACGCCGTCGATATGCGAGCATTGAAATGTAGCAACGTCGTCGGGAGATAAGTAGAGAATTTAATATTTGGACGAGTTGCCGCGATATTGGTTAGTTATTAAATAGACGGGAGGTGATATCGTTAGGCGAAAGAGCGATCGTCTCGAAAAGTTGTAGGAGCCGTCGATATACGTAGGTATATATTCGGTAACGTCGTCGGCGGGAATGAGACGATTTTTAATTTCGTGAGACAATTGGCCGTCCGATTGATCCGTAATGCTTTCGACGGGAAGGGGGAGACGACGACGAAAACGCCGATCGTCCCGGACGATCGAGGCCCCCGCAATACGTGCATATATGGTATATACATCTGTATAGTAGACGGTAACGTCGTCGGGAGATATAATGGAAATTTCACATCCGGGCGAGTAGCAACGAGATCGGTTAGCAAATGAATAGGAAGTCTCCATCACTAAGTTCCATTTCTGAGTCTGTTTCATGTTCACTTTCTTCATAACTGTTTTCATTTACACTGTTTTGGTCACTACTATCTTCACCTCATGCCTCTTCATGCCATGCTAATAAAGTGCTCTTATGATCAGGATCGCCTCACTGAACTGTTTTGGATGTGGTAGCATTTTCACTCATTATTTTGTGCAAAAAACGCAACTCACATATTAGCGTTAGCATCGTAGTCCCTGTGACCGCTTGATAACTTTAACCGTGTTTTTATTGCGCACCGAAACAAATATCGACTTCAACTTTTTGCAGCGTACTGGCAATGCACTCACTCGAAGGTAACGAGAAAACGGATCCGTGATGGAAAGTTACAAGCATCCTAGTTACTTCCTTTTGCTTTAAAAGTATAGAATAATACCGATTAGCAGAAATCAAGTGAGAATCCTTTGTTTAGAAGATTCTTCAGCTGCGTTGGTTCCAACTTTGACTTTGACAACTGAACTTTTCTAAATATCGATAGCTATAATCCCCTCAGTATATAAACACACACAGATATATTCTTCGTAACACCACGCAAATATTTGCCAGTTCAACCAGCGAAAAGAAGTTCAAATCGCGGTGTTGTCATGTAAGATTTACGACAACCGGAGTAAAGCTCGTATATATTAGTGGTTTGTCGACGCACACGTTTGCAAAGTAATGAGAAGTGTTGATGTCGTAGTCGTGGTTTTTAGTTTTTACGCTGCTCGTTAGAGGCAAATTTATTTGCGGATGTAGGAAGTGAAACTCCACGACGGGAATATTTAGTGAAGTTTGCACAGTTGTGGTTTGTGTATTTTTAGGTGCCTTAAAAAGGAAAATTCAAGCGAATGAATACTTGAAAAACATTCGCTTTTTGGGACTGAAAATACTCCAGTAGAGTTTGAATGTGAGAAGTTTTTGAGAAAGTTCACGTTTGAAATGTAAAAGGCTTGGAAACGTGAAAATATTGAAATGGTACGCAAGAAAATTTGCTCAAGTGATTAATTTGTATTTGCTCTATCGACGAGTTCTTGAATAATTACTTATTTAGATGTATATTGATTTCATTAAAGAAATATTTCACTATTCCAATACATTTGAATTTTTCGGTATTCCATTGTTTCGGATTCCTTGAAAAATATAATTTTATTACATTTCTTATTATGTTAGATCGGTAGAAAACATCGACAAAATCCATTATCGAACTTTAGTGTGATTTCTTTCATTGGCTATAGACGTACTAAATCTTTAACATTTTTTGTTCTTGAAATTGTCTTGTATTTTTAAATTTCTGAAAAACTATCGGTTAAGGTAGGCCATGACCTCTCCGCAACCGGCGAAACATGCTGACCACTACACCACGAGACTGAATGTGTTCCTGAATCACTTTTAGTACTTGTGTATGTCTGTAAATATATAGCAATATCTAAATAGACACAATATTATTAAAGGCAAATTCTTGTGCACAATAGGCGAGGTACTGGCCTAGTTGCTCTTCGGGGTTAAAGCCCCGCTCATGATTATACAAAAAAAAGGCAAATTCCTACTAATTAAATTGATATTAATATTAATTTTAATATGAAACCTTCGTTAGTATTAGTAATGATTTGAACCCACATTCAATATCGTGGTGTAGCGATCATCACGTTACGAGCGTTACGGAGAAGTCGTAGGTTCAAATCCTACCTTGATTGATATTTTTTCAGAAATTTGAAACATTGATAAAATGCAAGAAAACCGTAATATTTTTTTTAAAAGAAACGCGTAATTTTCAAGACATTGGCCGTCGGCTTCTACGTATTTCACCCATGCTTCAGGTAATTTATTGCTGCAAACCATTCGTCGAGACATTTTTCAACTGCCGAAGTACTATTCTGAGAACGCGTGCCCCATTGATGTGAAGAGGTGACACTCAGATGGCACTCAGGTCTGCAAAGTACGGCGGTCGCGGAAAGATGTCTTTCAACCGTTTTGCCATCCATGTCTTCTGGTTCATTCCGGTCGTCCTTCAATTAACGCAAGGTTTAAATCAATCATTTGTTGGCAATAGCGTTGTATATTAACGGTTTCGCCGGGCTTCAAGAGTTCATAATACACAGCATTTCTCTGGTCCCACCAGACACGGAGCGTTGTCCTCTTGCCGAAGTGATTTGGCCTTGGTGTTGAAAGACCGACAGGTGAAAACCAAGATTTTTTTCGTCTTCGGATTTCAAAATAAATCCATTTTTCGTCACCCGTCACAATTCGATACAAAAATGATGATTAATGTAATGCGTGCCGCAAATGTTCTTTTTCAGACACAAAACTCGACATGATCACCCAACGATAAAGCAAAGACGCTAGTTTTTGGCGGACTCAACTTGCGTATGCTTTGTAGTTTAAATGTCAGACGCACAAAATGGTGTATGTCTCAAATTAATACGCTGCGTACTTCTCCCTGGCGCCATCTCTTATATAAACCGGAAAACACTTATGTATACACCTGGTATATATATACTTACATGTTGTGACGAATGTTTTCGCTGTTGCCGTATGTGAAATAATATTCCCGGGCTTGCAGTCGCGTATGTTGTTAGTCCCGAAAGGAACTGTTTCAACGAGATCATTTTCTTCTGTACGCTCTTTTGCTGTACCAACTCAGTTGTGTTCGGTTCCGATATAATCATGGCGTTCTCGACACCACACACGATCTTCTCTACTGGTAGTTTATTGGGTGTGATTGCGTAATTGAAACCTTTCGAGAGAATCTGGTTTGCTGCCTTTGATAGTTCCGATAAATTGTATGCCTCCTCTATATTGTTCTGGGGCAGAGTGGGCGTTTCCTGGTTTTGTCTAAGTCGCATTATTTTCTTTCCTTGTATTTCTGTCCTGAGGATTATATCTTCTCAGTCGTGAAAGCAACCAGTCTATCGATCTTATCCCCCAAGCAAGGATGGATTAGTGAGCTCAGGCGGAAGTGTAGTTTACTCAGTTCGGTATCTAACTGTCCCAATTTTCTTCTCGCACGTAAAATTGATTCTGATAGTAGCGCTTGGCTTGTCCGTATTAGAATCTGTGACGTTTTGGCCGCCTTGGCATGTAATGATAATCTGCAATAAGTTGGTAACAGTTGTTGTTCTCGACAGTAACGTAGAGATGCGAGATCGCAGATGTGCCTTACTCTCTCCGTTCGCAGTTTCTCAAGTACCTTTCTGGATGCTCTTCATTCGGTTCATCTCCGATTGCTCGTAGAATGAAGGCGTCTAGAAAAAGATGAGTGACATCTTGTCAACCTAGTTCCTTTCGGGAGCGACCGTTTCGACTAGGCCAAATATTATTTCATCAATATATACGAGGCTCAATCAAATATGACGAACTTTTCTTTTTAACGCGATGAAGTGATTGGTGTGACGTTTTGATATGTGTTGGGTTAGGGGATGTAAGGTGGGGGAGAATAAACCGGTTCTGTTTGCCAGAACAGATAGGCTGTTAGTAGCATCATGTCTGAGCAAGAGGTGCACACGTTGGGCAACGTATAATTATTAATTTTTTTGGCTTTGGAGGGCATAAAACCTGTCGAAATTTTGGGTCGACTAAGTGGACAGTTCGCTGATAAATTGGTTTCAGGGATCCAACTCTACGACTGCCACAAAAATTTTTTTGATGGTCGAGAGTCAGTGGAAAATTGAGTGAATATTCGTGTGAGCTGATTGAAGGTGGGTACCGCCTTACCGTATGGCAAATTGCTGCGCACGTCGGAATATTATATGGGAGTGGCCAATCAATCATTTCAGATGATTTGGGGTACCTATTCTTACATTTCGAAAATGAAATTTATGTTTCATTGTAATAGCATATTTGGCTAGAGCTGTAACATCGTTGTTATTTTGACGTATTGTCGTGTCTGTTCAATATATACACCATGGCAATCAACGCAATTAATCCTGTAAGTGATTGGTGTTTGTTTGTCTGTGACGAAATGTTGTTTGATGTTTGAAAAGCGTTGTTCGTTTTTATTGAATTATTTGTGTGCTATTTTTTACGCGCTAATTTATTCTTTTTCTGGAAGAACAAGGATATACTGCAGCAGGAAGTGATTATTAATAAAACTACGTTCTGTAGTATCTTTCTAAATTGTAAATGGTAGTGAATCTTTTTCTTCGTAATTAGTTTTCGCTGTGAGGACATGATTTAACTAATAGAGGCTCTAAAGCTTCATTGAGTATTAATTTACCCCAGATCTTTTTAACGACGAGCTGCTTAATCTGTGTACGTTCATCATTAACCAGTTTGCACAGAGTGGTAGTAGTAGTAGTATTTCAAGATACTTAGTTTCCTATAGTAGCAGTTATAGCGCCTGACATACATATCTCCTGCATTCAAGTTTTTTTAGTGTTTTACAGAAACTTTTTAGCATGATGTCTATAAATTACAAAAAAAAATATTGTTTAAGAGATGTAAATAAAATTTGGAGTATTTCAAATTAATTCCATCACAACGTGGAAGCTTCATCGCCAATAACTTTTGTTGTTATTAATAAGCAGATGAATGAGCAATATAATCAAAAAATGCGATTACTACGGATTATTTGTTAAAAATCAATGTAGTACACCAACAACAATGTGCTTTCCAAAAGAATTCGTGAGCAACATCTACAACGTATGATGTGATTAACCAGATAAAGAGAAAATTGAACACCTTTTCAAAACATTAAACTGACAAAGAGTAAAGATGTACACAGCTACAAGACCAAAGGAGAACCTGATTTACGAGCAGAGGGATTCACGTGTCACACGTTACCACAAACCCTAGCAACACAAATAATAAGCAGATACAATAACCTAAGCCATGAAGTGAAACAATTCAAATATGAGACGTACAAACAGAAAATGAGATATATCGTTGAACACAACATCGTGTGAAGGTAAAACAAGCACTACATACTTCATACCCCAAGAGGACCAAAGAGGGTTATACAACATTCAGAAGTTAAAATACACTAGTATGCACATACACAATAGTGTACATAATATGCAATTTAACACTTATTCATTAAAATTTCGTAAGATAACACCAAGATAAGAAAACGCTGTAAATACAGCTTTCTCATGGTATTAGTGAAATCAATTCATAAGAAAGACATGTGAGACATAAAACGCTAACACACGGACATGTTTCTGTCTTCCCGGCGTCATCAGCGTGGTTTGGAGCAGTTTTATGCTAACACATGTAATTCTCTCGCTGCTACTATCAGCGTACTTAACTCTGCGATAGAAATGAATATTCCTGGCGCTAACTAGTTCCAAAAGAAAGAAACATTTGTCCGCAAAGTCAGACAGCGAAAAGAAGCGTGTACAATTTCCCACCCTTCTCTCGTGCAATTGGTGGATTGCTCTCCCGAGAGGGCGTTTTTGCACCAAAGGCAGTGCATAGGGAAACCGCACATGTGAATGATTCCTGAAGGCTTACCATGACGTATTTAAAACACATCTAAAACCTCGGCTTGGTATATACTATGAGAAAACTGTATTTACAGCGTTTTCTTATCTTGGTGTTATTTTCCAGGTATTCCTTTGGATGTCTTCTTAAGATAAGTTTAAGATCTTTTTAGTAGTAAATTGACAGTGACAGATAAAATACATTTGCCATGTGTCCTATAGCGGCTTATTCATACAAAAATGTTTAATTTACAAAGTTTTCATTACCGAATCATACTTTAGAAATGGCATGAAATTAGAAAATGGAGAATGGTCGCAACAATGTATAGATGAATTTCGGGCAGATGTAATAATTTATTACAACCATTTTTAAATCAATTACATGACGGACTCCGTGAGGGATATTTCCAGCAAAATAATGCAACACCTTATACGACAAGGGAAATTATGTTAATATCCCGTGAATTCCTTGATAATCGGGTAGTACACTTTCACCGCGATCTATTTCATATATCCACACGCAAATAACAGAATATTTACATATCGTCTCCATAAAATTGACGAACCTACTGAGACTATTCGAAATGTTTGCGAGGAAATTACACCATATAATTTAAGAAATGCCTTCAGTAACATGAAACGAAGAGTGGCGTTATGTATAAAAGATGAGGGAGCTCACTTTGAACATTTAATTTAGCCATTCTTTATTATTATTATTACTAAATTTTTATTTTTCCAACTGAAACGTTTATGTGTAGTTATTTATTAAAACGTCAGACCTATCTAACAACGGATGTCAACGGAGTAACAAACTGAACTACCTACACTTAAGCGTTGCCGCAAATGCCACAGAATAAGTCAATTTATGGGTTTTTAAAGTTAGAGAGCTAAGGAGTAAATTTAATCGACCATATGGGATTACTACACCTATATTCCTATATTCCTATATTCCAAGGAAGCGGGATGTCTGTATCTTCTATCTTATCAGGTGGAATTAATATTGGGGGAAGCAAAACTCCCCCTTTCTGCGCACACATTAACTGGCTGCCACTAAGTTAGTTTAGTTTATAATCCAGAAAACAAGGAATAACAAGCAAAACTAATTACAGTCCGCGATGAACGCGGCTGAAAATTATAGTAGAATGCAAACATGCACAATACAGAATCAAAAATAATATTGCGTCCGCTCACTTTGACAGTTGACACTAATTTTCTCTTTCACAGAATAAGTCAATTTATACCTTTTTGTAGTTGTTCTACCATCATAAGTTCAAAGAAGGAAAATTTCATTGCTTGCTAGAGGGTAAATTTAATCGATCATATGGTATTATTATAACCATATTCCTATCATAACTACAATGTCATTATATTGACAAAAAATTTTTGACATTATTTTCGTTATATACATATTTTCTACCCATCGTTTTATTTCTACGAATATGTTTATTTTAAGGTGCAAACAATTCAAAAAGATTATTTTTAACCACCAACAGAGGTTCGTTTCGCGTCGCTTCGCGGAAT
The DNA here is from genome assembly GCA_023509865.1 of Trypoxylus dichotomus. Lineage (NCBI taxonomy): Eukaryota > Metazoa > Arthropoda > Insecta > Coleoptera > Scarabaeidae > Trypoxylus > Trypoxylus dichotomus. Next base: position 32,277,512 of record CM042081.1, read on the forward strand.
TGGGAAAGATCCCCGAAGAACTAAGGAACGTACCCGAAGATGATAGCAGAACCTTCTCCGATATGGTCCAATTCAACTTTCACAAAGCGAGAGTAGTGGTAGAAGAGAATCTCATAGAGTCGCTCCAATATCACAAGAGAGATCGTCGAATGGATATTAACGAGAGGAAGGAGAAGGTACGGCATATTATGTCCTACTTGGAGAAGTGCGATTCGATGTTGGAGGTGAATTTCGCCGCAAGGAGATTGGACGGAACCTATGACATTATCAAAGGATATCGGGCTATGCATAAGTGTCATCGGATACCGGTGGCTGGAGGATTAAGATATAGCGCGGCTATTGATAGAGACACGGTCTTTGCGTTAGCCTCCTTGATAACTTTTAAGTGCGCTTGCGTGGGAGTGCCATTCGGCGGCGCGATTGGCGCTATATGCATCAATCCGAGAAAGTATAACGAGAACGAGTTAGAGTGGATTACCAGGCGATATACTATCGAATTGTATAAGAAGGGTTACCTCGGTCCTGAGTTGGGCGTTATCAGCCCCGACATGTACACCAGCGAAACGGAAATGTCATGGATTTCCGACACCTACATCAAACTCTTCGGCTACAAGGACATCAACGCTAAGGGTTGCGTCGCAGGTAAGCCGCTTAATCAGGACGGAATTCGTGGTAGGGAGTCGGCAACAGGACGAGGCATTTTCAACATTCTAAACGAATTAGTATTTGACAGCGACACTATGAAGTCGCTAGGTTTGAAAGTCGGTTGGAAAGATAAAACATTCATAGTACAAGGCTTTGGTAAGGTCGGGATGCATGCCATGAGGTTCTTGACGAAGATGGGTGCGAAATGCATTGGAGTTTGCGAGAGCAGCACTACCTTAGTGAATCCATCGGGAATAAACTTCATGGATCTGAGAAATTACAAGCTCAAGAAAGGTACCATCGTTGGATTCCCCGGTGCAGAACCTTATAAAGGAAAAAACATGATCTGCGAACCCTGCGACATTTTGTTACCTTGCGCCACCGAGAAGCTGATCAACAAAGACGTGGCCAAGGATATCCAAGCTAAGATAATAGCTGAAGGCGCTTACGGACCCATAACTCCGGCCGGCGACAAAGTGCTGCTGTCGAGGGATATCCTTGTCTTGCCAGATATCGTAGCAGGGGCCGGAGGCCTCATCATCTCATATTATGAATGGCTCAAGAACTTAAATCACGTAGGTTTCGGGCAATTAACAAAGAAGTATGAAAGAGACTGCAACTATCTTTTGCTTCAATCGGTTCAAGAGTCTTTAGAAAAGTATTTCGGGCAAGAAAAGAAGGTTACAATTCCGATACCGCCATCTGAGATTTTTAAGGCACGAATCTACGGTGCCACGGAGAAGATTGTTGTAGAGCAAGGATTACAATGGACCATGCAAGAAGCATTTAAGGAACTGCGAGAGACGGCTAAGGAGTTTAATCTGGGTACGGATTTTAGAACAGCTGCTTATGCTTGCTCAATCAAGAAGATATTTGAGACTATCAATGAAGCTGGAATAAACTTCTAATAAAGGTTTGGCTTAGGTAAGGCATCAAAAATATTTAATGGTCCTGTAGTCAAGATTTCATTCTCATGACAATTGGTAAATTGTCATATTCCTTTATGGTGGTATTAGTAGAAGTCTTTTGTAATATACTATTTAATTTAAATATATATTATGTAAAACTCCATATTTTTTGGGATCTGATATTTCTGTTACGATGAAATGTAATTAGATTAACAAGCAACCCACATTTTTATCTGTGCCTGCTTTATTTGCAAGAATGCAGCGTCAAGTTTCTTGTTGAATTTGATGCGTAACAGAGCCCTGAATTGACTTGACATGCGCATATAATTTTTTAGGTACCATTGTAACGTAACTACCGGAGTCCGAAGAGTAATGTACTATTTAAATTACTTACGGTACATGTGACTACAAACTTTTATAATTTCTGAAATGGCTTTATGTGTTGCAATTAAATGCAATGAATTTCTACTTACTTTATGTAGAAAGAAAGCATTCCACACGTCTTTATACTAATTTTTTAAAGATATAACTTAATTGCCTTTGTTCAGTTTCTTAATTTGTGTGCATAAATATACCTTTGGATAATTTTTAGAGCAGTATGTCCAGTATCATTTAGAAGTTTGATTGCACCTAATTAATATCTTATGTTTCACTTAGAACTATTATAAAAATATTTAGAGAAATTCATACTGGTCTTCTATTTCTAATCTAATATTGATGGTGTATTTTCATAATAAGAAAACTTATTTACAAAATCCATTCAAATACGAGAATAATATATTCCTGTATTAAATTTTATGATGGAGGGAGTGCAAGCAGGAAGTTGTGATGAGTGCGCTACGAAATAGAGTTTGAGAGTGGTACTGAATCATACACCTGCCTTATAATAAACTGTACATTCTGTGTGCATATTGCCGAGACGTATGTGATTGCGTTAGGAATACTCTGTCATGTTCTTAATTTATTTGATCGAAGATATTCCAGAAAGAAGAGAATTGGGTATTGAAACGCGCATCGGAATATGTGTTTTACGCGAAATAAATGTTTCAAATAGGGAAATTGCTCGACAATTAAATATTTATGAGTGTTGTATGTTCAAGACAATTAAAAGAAAAGAAGCGGTTTTAGAGGAGAAAGCGAAGTGGAAAGCCCAGATCAACGACGGAACAGGATGACCAGTACGATTGAGTGATTTCCATAAGAAATCGTCGCCTTACCGCACGGAAAATTACAAGTTCAGTTTACAACGTCGTGAGCCAATAAGTCTATTGACACTCGAACGGGGACTAATAAAAGCCAGTCTGAGGGGCCGTATAGCAGTAAGAAAACCATGGTTAAGTTCTAAATACAAACGGAAAAGACTAAACTGGACGAAAGCTCGCGCAAAGTAGAATGTACGTATTTGGAAAATGTCTTATAGATGAACGAATCGAAATTCGAATTGCAGGGGAGAATCAAATATGAACCTGACATTGCTTTTAAAACATTTATTTATTGGTATAATAAAAAAAAATGCATAGACCCTATTTTTCTACATAATCTCCTCTTTTATTCACACAATTTTCCTCCGTATCGGAAGATTTTCAAATCCGTCATCAAAGAATGAATGTAGTCGCGTCTGCAGCCAATTGCGCACGAACATTTCCACACCTTCATCGTTGTGAAAGTGAAGACCTCCCTGTACTTCTTTGAGTGGCCCAGACATATGATAGTCACATGGTGATAGATCGGGATGTTTCAGTGTTTCCCAATGAATTTTGCCCAACTTATTTTGGATCAATGCGGTTGTGTGTGGCCGATCGTTGTTATGGAGCAGAATCGCACTTCGAATAGGCATGTCCCGCTTCTTTCCTCGATAGTTTCACTGCATCAAGCAGTTGGCAGTACAATGTAGCATTAACCGTACGCCGTTTGTGGAGAAAATCAATGAGCAGTATGTCTCTAGAATCCCAAGAAACCGTAACAAGAACTTCATTAGTAGTGAAACGGGTCTTGACTCTCCGCGGTGTTGCTTCTATAGGTTTTCGCCATCCCACTCAGGGGTGTAGTGGTGCACCCACGTCTCATCTCAAGCGACAATATGCCTCACCAAATCATCCTTCGTTGTTCAATATCGTGCCAAGTCTTTCACATACAGCAAGGCGGTTTGCTTTCTGATCTTCCGTCAAGAGTCGAGGAACCCACCTTGCTAACACTTTTCGATAACCCAATTCATCTGAAATGATTGATTGCGCAATCCCATATGATATTCCTACGTGGGCGACAATTTCCCATACTGTAAGACAGCTGTCACCTTCAATCAGCTCACCGATCGTGCCTTACTCGTGTTCGTCAACGGACGGCGTGCAAGGCTCTCGTTTTCCACTGATTCTCGATCATAGAAAGCTTTTTCTGTCAGTCATAGAATTGGGTCTTTGAGAGCGTTTTTTCAGCGAATTGTGTGTTAGTCGATGCAGAACTTCGACACGTTTTACGCCCTCCCGCGCCAAAAGTTTAATAATAATGCGTTGCTCATCAGACGTGCACACCTATTGCTCAAACATAATGCTACTAACAGCCCATCTGCTCTGGCGAACCGAGTCGGTTTACTCCACTCCACCTTACATCTCTCCCTCACATATCGAAACGTCACGCCACTCACTTCAACTAGAGGGCGTTAAATAATAAGTCCGGTCCATATTTGATTTGCCCTCGTTTTGGGAAACAAACATTGCAATTTTGTTCGTCGCACCCAGGAGGAAGTATATTAGACGACTGTATTTCAAAAACAGTGAAACGTGGGGCAGGAAACCTTGTGGTATGTGGTTGCTTTAGGGGCGGAAGTATTGAAAAATTAGTTAAAATAGATGAAAGAATGACAGAAGACATGAAAATGAGAATCCTAGAAAATAATGTGGTACCAATCGGATGTGAATCAATTGGGTTCATTTATCAGCATGTTAGCAAAGGTGGTGAAAGTTCATTTTAGAAAAAAATCTTCCGAAGGGCTTTTATCATTGATGGTGTGGTAGCCGCAGAGCTTTGATTGCAACCACATTGAGCTCTTGTGGAATCGCTTGGATCGTGAGGTCAGCAAAAAATCTCCGGCTGGCAAGGCAGCTCTCTGAAATGCTCAGTAGGAAGTGCAGCTGCTATAGACGGATCGGATCGTACCTGAAGCGATTAAATCTAAACATTGTAAGAGTCTGTATTTTATTAGAACCTATTATTTTGTTAATAAAACGTTTTAAGCTAATAACCAAAGTTTGTTTCATTAATAAATTTCTCAGACACATTATCTGTCTAATTTATTTTCTTGTTTTATATAGTGCGATCAAACTGGTCAATTTGTATACATGTCATATTAGAGTACAGCTTTTCGATCGAATGAGCATGTTTTTTTAGTGGTCTCATAATTAGTTAATTAATTATAATTTACACGATATAGCTTGATTAATTACATGGTTATAGTCCTGTAAGTGATCTTCCTTCCTGAATTAATGAGTTATTATAATTAGTGTTTTTATTGTTGTGTTATTACCTTTTCGTACTTTTTAAATAAATCGACATGAATACATTAATAATAATATGAGTAAATTGAAAATGCATGTTTTACTTCCATCATTATTTTATCGAACCTTTTCCTTACGTAATACGTTAAAGATTATTTTCTTTATCCTTCATACATCATGCATGCGTTATCAGATTTGAAAGTATTAGATCTGATGTTAAATTGCATTTACGGAATTGAAGACCCATTCAGGTACGATAGACGACGTCAAATCGTATTACTACAAAAATATCTAAAAGTTCCGCCCAACCACCATTTTTCGAACCCCTTTTCTACGTCGTCCTCACTTCGTGCAGCGAAACGAGTTCACTATGAAGGTGGGGAAGGAAATATGTATGTAATACACTGGCGTCCTCTTTAGATGACTCTTAAAAAAGATATTACAGAACAGCTGGGATGTTGCCTCGTTTCAAATCGAGATATGTTTATTTTTTTACATTGGGGAGGCGGTGAAATATTTCGGGCCATAAAGCGTCAGTATGGAAATGTAAATAAAACGAATACAAACATGGAATATAGAATGAGTTGTTGGAAAAGCTATACTTAAAATATGAAAAAAATGAAGTCACTTTGAAATTGTATAATAAAGAAAAATTTGGAAGATTTGATGTTTTTTTGGGGTTTTAGAGAAATTCCACGGTATTACCCAGCGAATTATAGTTTGGATTTTCAAGAGAGGGAAAATACCATTTTTACAAAAAAGAAACTATGAACCCTAACAACTAAATGTTCAGACAAACATTTATTGAAAACGTTATTTTACACAAATCAAATTATCTAATTAAAAATTTCTATTAACCACATATGAAAGTCTATAATTTATAGTAAATGGTTTTTTCTGTACACATTGAAATAAACTGTGGGCAAATGAATAAACAAGAATATTGCGCAATATCCTGACAACAAAGTGTTCGGATTTAGTCACCGTGTATAAAACAAATAACTTTAATATTTACTTATCATAAGTTGGTAGTTATTTGTCAGTTACTTATTAGACACCGTTTTGCAAAAATTCTGTTAAATTTAATCAAAAATGGCTAACGGAAGTGCGACAAATGTTAGAATTCGTTTCTCCGAACATTTAGTTGTTGGGGCTCGTACTAAGAAATCAATTTGGATAATTGCAATCATAGTCTTCAGTTTTGAGGAGCTTTAGTTAAGAAAATAAATCAACCCGATTTACTCTATTACATCATCCTTAGAGTAAGAAGCAAATCTCATCTTGAGTGGGAACATACACAAACATAATTATAGGTATTCAGTTTCTAAATGTCCTCTCTAGGTATAAGATAGCCACAAACATGGTATAGAAAAAAAATAAGGCTGGAGTTGGGTTTAAAAAAGCATTGAGGCACCATATTTTCCGACGGTTCTCTAAACAGCGAAATGCGGAGGCGGTTGATAATTTTTCTGGCAACAATGTTACGAAAACCCTTAGGCAGTTTAATAAGGAAATTGGGCGCTTCTTCTCTTATGATTCTGACTTTATGTATGTTGGATCATCCCAGGTTAGCACATATGGGTATATAAATGTTCGTACAAGACACATATTCGCTAAGATCGGTATTAGTTGGAGGTAAATTATTTAAGATATTATCAGCAATATTTACAAAGTAATCATGAGAGAATTTACATTGGGAGAGTTAAATGCTTTACACTATATAAGAACTCTATTTTTATAACACGTTCTATGAGGGTAATAAACGAACTACTTCCGGAATTGTACCGTGTCATGATATATATAGAAATGAAATAAGATTAAGAGGAGAAAAAAATAAAATGAGAAAGAGAGAAAAAGTAGAAAAGTGGGAAAGGAGGAGGGGGTGAAAAAGAAAGAATATGTGAAAATAGTAAGAGAAGAATAGAAGGACAGAAGAAGAGGGGAAAAAGAAAGAAAAGAAAAAGAAAAGAAAAGAAAAAGAAAAGAGAAGAAGAGAAAGAGTTCGTTTACTATTGAGTCTGGCCGTGGAAGCCTACGTATTCGTTTCAACAACCTCTACGGAAAGGAAATTACTCTCAAAACCTTTTCCTTTTCCAAACTACGTCATAGGCTGCCTAAACCCCTTTGTACCCTGAACTTTCTCTGTCGCTGTCGAGACAAGTAAATAATCTCCAATTTTCTTAAAATTCGTCACCATCTACTACAGCTTCCCCAAATATCGTTTGCCACATCTGCTTAGTTCTTCTTCGCGAACGAATTCAATATACACGTCGACAGCTCGATATCATTTCCCGATCGCTTCTTCAGCTCCATTTACAACGTTCATCTGTAATTTCCTCTGAGGACTGGTCCTTATTTCTCAAAATCTCCTATATTTAGTTCCAAATCACGTTTGAAAAGCTAATGGAAAATCACCAACGCAAATTCCAAACGATCTCCCGTAAACCTTTCCCATGTCCAAAACCTAAGATCGTTGTTAATCTGTCTTCTAGACCTCTATCCGATAGCGAAGAACTCGTGCTTGCCAAAGGAGAGATCCCACCTTTGTCTTTTTCTTTTCTTTCTTTTCCCCCTTTTTCGGTCTCTCTTTCCTTCCTTCACTCTTGTCACCTTTTCTTTTTTTTCCATCCCCCCCCCCTTTTAATTTTTCTTCCTTTTATCTTTTTTTCTCTTTATTTCTTTCTCCTCTTACCCTCATCATGACACGGTCCAATTCCGGAAGTAGTTCGTTTATTACACTGGCCGTGGAAGCCTACGTATTTATTACATTCTACAACGGTTGAAAAACTCTTTTTATGAGTAATTATACATATAGCTAATTGTTAAACTAGATAATATTTTTATTAATAGAATTATTAACTCGTTTTAATTTGGAAAACGTAGATCTGTAGATTATAGATTGTTTCTTTTATATCTTAATTCATATGTGTGTCATTTATGAAGGATCAATCAATCTTTTGCAAAATATTTTAAAGCTGAAATGAACCGCAACCGCATTCAATTTCAGTAGTATAATGTAAAAAGAATTAGCTTAAAAAATAAAAACAAAACAAACTGCATTGCGCTTGCGTAGGTACGTTCGAAGGTATAGTCTGAATTCGTTGCATAAAGTAACAACAGGCGATATGGAAACAAAAGCATTTCACTCGTGTGATCTCACACATAAAGAGCATATATAAATATATATATATATATATGTATTCGTTATATATATGCATACGTAGCAGATCTATCTTTTCCAGTTCATGGAATTTTTTGTTTCCTTCTTTCTGTGTCGTTTGACGCGAGCAAGCCTAGCGGGCGCTTTTCATTGTCGCCTCAATGCGACCTCCATCTGTGGATAGATATGCGGAAGATCGTGCGACAGCGAGATAAATTTACCGAACATCCTATATCTCCATAACCACAGAAAAGCAGATTAGGTGCTGTTTAAATTCATTGGTAAGTCGTTGATGTATAATAAAAATAATATAGCGCCCAAAACAGGCTTTTGTAGTACTCCAGTATTACACACACATATACATCTAAATTTGTTCATATTATATTTAATAAATAAAAATTCAGATTTCACAAACGTTAAACGGTCATTTCCTTTGTACAAAAATATCCTTCCGTCGCGCCTCAGTGGTACAGTCTGTACAGTAAGAGCGTGTACGGCATAAATCGCAGTTGGATTCAAATATCGTAATAGTTCTTTTCTAAGCCGATAGATGAAATCTTTGTCGTGAATGCTTTGTCACAAAAAATTCAGTTCGCGCCGAGTGTCGCATACGCATCATGCTAGGAGGTTGTGTTCCTTTGTTCTCACTCTAAAAAACAAAAAGTATTATATGTAGCGGCAAATACACGGCAAAGTCAAAATCATTCGTCGCTAAATGAATTCAGGAATATAATATCAAAAATGTCGATGAGTTACCAGAACGTGGCTCGATAGGCAAAGTGACGCGGAATATGGAAAAAAAGTGTGAATTTGTTTAAGCGGAACAGGATCTTAACATTGGGACAAGGAGCAGCAAATTTAAAACTTAAAGGTGTATAAGTATTATATACAAATATTTGAACTCATCTCCTTGCGCATAACCTCAAATACCGAAACACAATGAAGAAACCACTGTCAGGCGAAAAACATGTGACTCGCTTGGGCAAAGAAGAATTTGGACCAAGATTGAAGCAACGTGATCTTTACGGACGAAGTTTCTGTTTGGAGATATACATACTGCCATCCGACGTTTTTGGTCAACCTTGACCAATAGATTAATACAACAGACTGTTAAGCACCCTGTAAAAGTTCATCTTTGGGGTTGCTTTTCGGAAAAGGGTTTTGGAGCATTACATCTGTTTCCATCCAATTTCAATGCTCCAAAAATATATAACATTTATGAGAACTGTTTGTTATCGACTGCTGAACGATGCCTCATAAAAAAGAAAAAACGAACACTGGAAAGAGACTGGGAAGAGACCGGCCCAAAACATCGGAACAAGCTTTGCGCCGAGTACAAAGAGCAGTCTGGCATCGTCTCACTTGATTGGCCATCGCAGTAGCCAGATGCAAATCCTATTGAAAATATGTAGGCATATCTCAAGCACAAGCTTCGAGGAAGAAGAGTGAGCATTTTCAACCAGCTGACACGACAAATTTGTCTCTCAAATGCTAGGCAATTGTCAATGTCTGTGGTGACCGGATTCATTATTAATGGTATAGCATTTTCCTTCTCATGGAGTACAACAAATACGTGTATTTTAAAAATCATTAAAGATATTTGTTTCTACACATTAACTCCTACACGCTCTTACTTTAGAGACTGTACGTGACTGAAATATTGCATATGCTGCAAATGTATATTCAAGGTCATCCGGTTTGATAATGTACAACCTGGTCTTTGATAATCAAATATTTTTGATAATACAAGGTTGTTATACCGATTAATTTTATTCTATACCGCTTGCTGTGTTCATGCTACTGTAGAAACTTACATAAGCTCACATAAGTATACATACATAAGACAGGGATATCTTGTATTTCCTTGATAATACGAGCAACAAATTACTTTTTCTTTTACAAAATAATTCATTTTATTTATAAAAAAGAAAAATAATAAAAAAACATATTTCATCATTCAAGACAATAAAATAACAAAGTTTCTGATTTTTAGCATTAACGCGAGCTGACATAAGTATACACAACCTTTCAAAATCAACAAAAAAATAATTTTAGTAGGAAGTATTATCTCTTTTAGCCTATATTGCAGCAGAGATTTGTGATGGCATAGAAAATCCTAATTTTCAGGTGGTTTTCCTGTAGTATTTTGTCCCATTCCTCAAACAAAGCAGTCTTAAGGCCAGATTTTGATGCTACTTTGCGAAGTTTTAGCGTTTAAATCAGGTACCTGCAGAGGATGTTCTAACTTCTGTCTAACGTTATAGTTATATATATTCTCGCAGCAGAGCTCAGAAATGTTTGGAATGATTACCTTGTAAGAAGATTTGCTTTCTCCTTCGGACTCAATTTGTTTACGCTTTAAAGGTAACTGTCCTTGTTAATGACCATATCCTTATCCATTATTACAGAAATAAAGGGTAATATGCCGACACCATTTGCCTCCATACAGTCCCACACCATAACAGCACCTCCACTGTGCTTCAGAGTAGACACCAATATTTTTGGATCGAGAACTGCATTGAGTTTCTGCCAAACTTTTGTATCATCTACGAAAATGTCAAATTTACATTCATCTGTGGATATTACAAATTCTCAAAATGTTGGATCGATTAAATGAATATTTAATAATTTTAGGCGTATGTCAAGCGTTCATTACGTTATCATCTCTAACAAACAAATAATATTTTATTTGAGACAGAATGAAGAGTTTCAACATTGACTGATATTCCAAATTCGTTGTCGCCATCTTTTGTGAGTTCCACGGCCGTCTGTTTTGGATCTTCGTTAATCTTTTGAACATAATGCCTGCGCAATCGTTCATTAATCTTCTTAGTCCGTTTTGATCGCGATTTGCTTTTGTAGCAATCGATGGTTTTAAAATGCTTTATTGTTTATAACAGTACCTTCGACAAATTCATGGTTTATTCAATTTTTCCAAGAGGTTTATCATTCGAATTTAAACTAATCACGATTTTACACACGTCTACCGAGATACCCGAAGATTTTGACAGGTTGTAACTATACTGACATAAATGTCAAGGGCAATAACTACCCTATAATACAACATCGATCACTGAACTTATGCGAAAGTCTTTTCAAAATATCTTTTTGGTAGTGAGTAGTGAATTGACAATGACAAATAAAATAGATTAGTCATGTGTACTGTACTGGTTTATTGATACAAAAATGTTTACAATAAATCATAAAATTTTCACTTCAGAAAAGATATAAAATTAGAAACTGGAGAACGGTCGTACTTTTTGTAACCATGTATAGATGAATTTCGGGCCCAATTTCTAAATTTTCCAGTAACATATAGTGGTTTATGGCTACTTATTCAAGAACTAGTGGCAAAATTTTGTCAAATAGGCTTTATGGTACCAGGTAGTGGTAGACCATCAAAACGGAGAGTTGAAAATAGAGCAGATGTTGAGGGACGATCTCCTAAGAACTCTTTAATATGGAACATGCCAGGTAATCTTTAAAAGAGATCTACAAAAATGTCCAAGTTTCATTGCGTGCAGGATCCTTTACCCATTGATGACGCAATCCGGCTTAATTATTGTCAATGGTTTTTAGGTACGATGAATGTCTTGACATGAAGCATTGTGTTCAGACAAATCTGAACGATTATTCGATTGTTACCTAATCGCATTCCTTATTCATGTATATTTAATGTATCTAATTTTATTGTAACAAATTTACTATTGTTATCAAACATTCGTAGAATTAGTATTTCATTAAGTAAGTGTATAAATTTCAGAATTAGTAAAAATTCCGGCAATGTCTCTTTTTATTTAACTTCTTAGTAATAATTAGCAAACTACGTCATTCTCATTTAGGGTATTATTGCTGCGGTTTCTAACTACGATTATGATATATGATATATTACCTAGAATTTTCATTATTGCAAGGGCATTCAGGTAATCCTGTAATTACCTATAAGACAAACCGAGAATTATTTAAGCCAAAAACACCACATTTGGAGTTGAGTATAACTAGTAGTTCCAAGAGAACAAGACATAGTTTTATACATATAATATTAGAAGTGAAGGAAGTATGACTAGTAGCTTCAAGAGAACAAGATATAGTTTTATACATACAATATTAGAAGTGAATAGAGTTTCAATTTATCCAGAGCATATTAACTTGTATTCATTTATTGAGAGTAACTAGTGAGTTTCAATTCGTCGTTGAGCGGTTTAGCTCGTCATTCAGTGTATTAAATATAATTTGTAAATATAGTGTACATATACTAGTTTTGTTAACAATGTGTTACAAATAACTTCTTCAAACCAGGAGGAGTCAAAACACTTGGTGTCAGTTATCAGGATATATAAGAAAACAAACAATGCGCTTCTGGTCTAATAAAGATCCATGTCCACCTTTGCATTTCCAAAAAATTGGGGTTTGTCTTGATATTTCTCATAAATGAATTATTGGTCTATTAAACGTTAACGATACCATAATGATATCGTAATAATTTATTACAACCACTTTTACATGACGACGAACTGCGCGAGGGATATTTTCGGCAAGATAATGCAACACCCCACACGACAAGGGAAACGATGGAATTATTACATGAATTCTTTGATAATAGGATAGTAGACTTTCCAACGCGATCTTCCTATTTGACGATTATGGATTATTTCATATATCCATACCTAAAATACAATTGACGAACTTACCGAAGCTATCCGTAATATCTGCGAGGAAATTACGCACAATGTGTTCAATGACATGAAACGGAGAGCGGCGTTATGTATAGAAAATGTAAGAGCTGACCTCGAACATTTAATGTAATCATTCTTTATTATTATTAAACCTTTTATTTTTTCAAATAAAACGTTTGTGTGTAGTTATTTGTCAAAACGTCGCTGTCATTAACGCCAACTACAATAGACAATTTACACGTTTGCAAAATTATTCTACCAACTTAAGATTAAAGTTAAATTTAATCGGTCATACAGTATATCAACACAGGGGCATCTATAAAATAAACCTGGTAATATTCGTCTTTCAAATAATGTAATATGGAAAATTTCTTTTGTAGTTGTTTTTAAAAAATAAAATAAACAATTTCAAAGAAGAAACAGTAATTTTTTATCCGCATATTCAAAGAAATGCATGAAATCTATGCCGTATGCATACTTATGTGAGCCCATGTACATCTCGTATTATATCTTGAAAGCAAGTATGCGAACCCGCCTAGTTACTGATATCATCTAAATTATTGTATGCGTATATAAGATTGTCTAGCAAAAACCCCTGTCACTAGCGCAAGGCTTTATGAAGAGGCTATATCGAATTTAACGACATGGGCATAGTTATTGCGATGAATTCCAAATTCGGAAATTTTTGTCCACGAATGCATCTTCCGTACATCTAGGACTAGATGCCTCTACGTAACACACTTCCGTTTGAGTTATATCCTTTTGGGAGAACCGTACTGCAGATGGTACGCCCATAAAAACCGACTTTTATTTGACGTTTCTCGAGTAGTCCTCGAATAGATACCAAAAAGAACGGGTAAGATACGGCGTTAACAATGCTCTCTTGCCACGGTATTGTATGCATCGCATAGTAATGCAGAATAGGCATTCTGTAAGATTTTATCTAAGATGTATCAAAATTAGAGCTCGGTGACCTGTTAGCCGGCACAGCTTTATTAGTGGTCGTAGTTTTATGAATAGTTTAAATTAAATATGAACGATGATGTTTTCATAGGCTACTAATATAAGTAATCTGTATTTTTATTTTACCCTCACGAAATAGGGAGATTTTAATTAAAATAATTTAGAATTTAATAGTGAATTATATCCAGAAAGGCTTTTGTAGATGATTCCCTACAGTTACGACCATGTTAAGTTCTTGCAATATCAGTGGTCTGCGACTTTGCAAACCTCTGTGTGCATACAAACCTACAAAATTGTGTTTGCCAAAGTATCGACTGTTTTTTTTTTGATAATTGGAACTTTTAACCACGCACTCCATTCCTGACTATCGAAAAGCGAAAGAAATCGTTCAGACTTAGGTCCGAAATGTACGAAGGGTGGTTTAACAATTCGACGTTTTGTTACATTAAAAACTCAATTCCCTTGCGCGTTGTATGCGAACTTACGTTGTCTTGGTGAAGGATGATACGTCGTTTAGGGTTGGTTTTTAGAAGCTCAGCGATGACTTACGGTAAACAAATGGTTGTATACCAATCGGCAGTAACAATTCTTTGGTCTTGTAGAAGAATTGTTTCTTAAGACCCTTGGGGAAGGAATGATTTTTGTCGATTTTTTTTTCACCTTAAACACCCAAACAGACGATTGCCGCTTATTTTCTAGCTCCTAAGAGTAAATCTAAGATTTATTGATAGCGTTGTACACGCTTTTCGAGTTTCTATTGTTGAAGGGGTCTCGAGTTTTTTTATATAAATTTATCCTACCTGCTTTCAGTTCTTCTACTCTGGGATCCTCGCTAAGACTAATCCGTCCACATTTGAAATCTTCATATCAACAAGAAGTTGTTGACTGTTCTCGATTTAATTCCATTTCCAACTGATCTATCAACTTTGGCAATTCGTCGCAGCTACAACACCGCACCTATCGCACTGAAACTTTGGAGCTAGGTTAACTAAAAACGGCGGTTAGTTTTTAGGACTGACGTTTGATTAGTGGCACCATCTATGTCCCAGTATACAAAACTTAAAAGACATCCCTCATACCAATCGACAAACCAATACACTGCCCCATCGTATGTAGGTTTGATGAATGGGCCGTAAACAAGATTTCACAACATTTAGTTCTGCGATGAGATTCATTTTTGATTGAATTGCTACATCAACAAACAAAATTGCCAGATCTAGAGTGAAGAAAATCCAGAAGCCACCGACAAAAATCACTCTTTGGTGTGCTTTATTGGCTGATGGAACGTTATAGTTAATAGAAAACGCTATAGATCCATGATTACTATTTTTTTCGTTCCCCAGTTGAATGGCGTTAGTATGGAAGGGTTCTAGTTTCAATGAGACGGCACAATACTACACAGATTTTCGACCACTTGAAAGCCAACATTAGCCGCATATTCGACATACGGTCTGTGCTGCTCGGAAATCAAACATTGCGCTTCATTCGCGCCAGCCTAGAAGTCATATTTAAACACTAATGACACAAAAAATTGGCAGTTTAGAGATTATACTGGAAAAAATATTATCTCCGTTATAATGGAGGACGAAGAACACTCAATACAGTTTACAAACCGACAAAGTGTCGTCATAATCGATACAGTGTTACTTTATGCGGATCTTCATTTATACACTTCGGTTAGCTTTAAGGGGCTGAACGAAAAATAAAGTTGGGTATCGTCCGCATATTAATGATATCTACAATACTTTACAACGTTGGGGAGGTTACTAGTATAGAGTGGACATAAGATGGCTCATTGTGGGAAACCGCAAGATATATTGATGTTTTCGGAATGTAATTATCTAATGCAACTTGCTGCATCCTATCTTGTAAGTATATACTCTATAACTGTTACTATAGGTGAATGAAAACCGATGGAATCTAAAATATGGACGAGGATGTCATGGTGAATTGTACCGAAACCTCTAGGGAAATCAAAACCAAGATGTCTCTCTGTGGTTTGAAGTATATTATCCATACCTTCAATTGTTTTCTGAAATTCGTTCGGCTTCTGTTGTAACATCTTGTACATGGAGATACGCACCAGGCGAAAGAGCCACGTAAACAACGCAAGATCTATTGAAACCATTGAGACCCTTTTTCTATCTGTAGCCATTCAGAAGTTGTTTTGGAAAAAAAGAAATTTATCTCTGCTACAATGGAGGCTGAACAATACTCTGTGAAATTTGCAAATCTACAAATTCTCATCACAAGCGGTGACTTACAAAGCCAAACTAGTGATTAGTTTCGCAAGTGAGATGTGTGATTAATGCAAGGACTTGACGACAACTGAATCTAAAACACGCATAGAAGAACTTGAAAACGTTGTAATACGCAACTAATAATACTTCATTCTTTCAATTAATAAAAAAAATATTTCTGGATGATCCTCGTATACGCACTTCAAATCATCTTCAATTAGGATTATTTGTGAAAAAAATTCCTCCCGAACAAACAAAAAGAAACACTAGCAATTCGAGCTGACCAAATATTTTGACCAATCAATACGTTTGAGGAAAAAGAAACCTTAGGGCACTTTTTCTACGATCGATCGACGAAATTTATTCCCTATCCATCTCGAAGGTCGATTGACGTTTTTTCCCTCTTCTCCTTTCGTAGGCGATGTTCTTTCCCTGGTCTAGCGAATCCGTTCATCCATTACTGATCATATCCATTTTGTTCATGGGAGATTTGATAACGCTACGCAATGAGGAGCTGCGCCGATATTTCACGAGAAAAACGGCTCCCGTCTTTTTTACTCGTTTCTTGTGCTATGGTTTTTTGTTTGGTTTACGCGAGAAGAGGCGAAAAAATAAATTTAATACGCTCTCCAAAGTATAAAACTGTTGCACGTACGTTCCCGACAAAATAATAGCAACGTTGAGAGTTTGAGAATAACGATTTTTTAATTACAGAATAACCATTTAGGAGTTTGTATCAAATGGGAGCCGAATAAGTACTTGGGAAATCAAAATAGTAAAGAAAAATGAAGATAATTATAAAAGATGAAAAATGTAAAAGTAAATCCAATAGAGTTGGGCTATGTCCTAAATTTTACCGGTGCGAAAAGACCAACCAAAGATATAACAGCCAGTTTCTCCGATGATAGCCGAAGGAAAAATAACTAATTAGAGTATAAAAAAAAATATTATTCACGGAAAGTTCACAGGATTCGATTTGCACACGGTAGTTGACCGATCTTTTTGCTGCTGATTGCCATCTTGCTGGCTTTCTGAAACAATAGGAACAACTACCAGTATCTCTGCGCAACAAAATCTATCTGCTTGGATAACAGCAGTAGATACCGTATGCGATAGGTGTTGAACTTAGGTAGGTATTTCTATTTTCCAAGAGGAAAGAAGTATATTTCCAATGGTGAGTAGGTAACGTACCCACACCACCCTTTGGAAGTTATTCGTATTTCGCTGGTAATTTCGTATGTATATAGGTATTCTATATGCCGAATTTGTATGTAATAGTTCTTGAACTTTTGTTCATATGAATCTTTCTCTAAGAGAGTTGTATATAATCCACCCCAAGGACCCCTTACAAATCGATTATATATATCAGAGAACCGTTTTACCCATAAGGGTGTCGGGTGAGTAAATTTCTACTTTTAACCATAAACGAATTTTTTCCATAATTTGCTGTTACTGGTCAGAATTTTAGTTTCTTCTAAGTTTCTCCCTCTCTCCTGGTTGCTGTGCCGAAGTGTGTGGTTCCATACTTTTTATGGTCTCTCTCTTTTCCTTTTATTTTGTACTTTCGCTTCATACTTTAATTTTACTGGTCTAGTGTTATCCATTCGTTGTAAATGTCCCTACCAATCTAGTTGTCGCTGTTCAATAAAATCTACTATAGATGGCATTTCTAGTACCTCCCGAATTTGTGAGTTCCTCATTCTATCCTTTCTTGTTACGGCCCTCAGTCTCCTGAGATATCTCATATCTGCAGCTTGAATTTTGCTGTTTGCCTATTATTAAGTAGCCATGATGCGCATCCATATGTCGGACAGATCTGTAGACTGCTTTGTAAGTTCTTATTTATCGCGTAGTATAGTTTGGTTGCTTTTTCAGTTCATTCATTAATTTCTGACTTATTTTTGCCAGTGTTTTCTATCGGTACGCCTAGATAATGAAACTCATTTATTTGTTGTGTGCTTATTCCTTCAATCTGTATATTTAGTCGTTCTTCACTTGTGGTCAAACGTTTTATCTTTATTCATGTTCATACCTTTTCTCTTAAGTATCTAATCCATATACATATCTATACTATTTCAGAGGTTCTTTTCGTTCTCTGCTATCAGCACTACGTCATCTACAAATACTGCCTCAGCTATTGTATCCTTTGTAGATTTGAACTGTTGTCGTCTGGATTGAGCATTGTTTTACTATATCGTCTATGAATACAGTGAACAGTACAGGACTTAATCCTCAGCTTTGCCTTAACCCATCTTGAGTTACAAATCTTTCGTATCTCATATTATGTATGATTATATAATTTATGTTGGTCTTATATAGCCTTTGAATACTTCGAATAATTTTTTCCGACTCCTCTTTCTTCGAGTCCTTTCCATATTTCGTATGTTGACACTACCAAAAGCTTTCCCGATCAATAAATGCGAAATATCCGTTTTCCCTTGTTGTAATCTTTTGTCAACTTCTTGTCTTAACGTAAATATATGATCTTGCGTACTTTTTCCTGGTCTGAATCAGATTTGTGATTCCGATAGTGATGGTTCAATTAGCAGTCTTAACCTGTTGCTAATTAGCTCTCCATATATCTCTACATTTGCGCTCAATAACGTTATACCTCTATAGTTACATATTACAGTCTTTATGATATCCTTTTCTGCAGACTAGTGCCACTTCCCAGTTTTCTGGTATGTTTCCGTATTTCCAGCCCATGTTGAGGATATCTAAAAGTATCATTTCACCAATATTCTTAATCATTTCTGCCACCATTTTGTCTTTTCCAGATATTTTTCCATTTTTCATTTTTTTTTATTTTTTATTAAATCAATCAGTTTTTCTAGTGCAATTTCTGTGTCGTCTTCTGCTATATTTTCGTTTTTTATGACAGTTTCCTTCCTGTAGGGTAGTTCCTCGAAATATCCTTTCCACTAGTTCACTACTTCTCTTTCATCCGTGAGTATTTCTTGCTGTTTAATGTATATGCTTGCATCATTTATTGTTTTTTCCTTTCGAATGTATTTCACTAGTAAATCCGTCAGTATGATGTCTTTTTTGTAAAGGAGTTGTAGGTAACACACCCCGCAAATCGCATTGCAAATCGATTATATTTCAGTGGTAACTCCACATGCGTATAGGTATTCTACCTGCCGGATTTGTTGTTCTTGAACTTCCGTCCATATGAATTCTTCTTTGAGGGGGTTGTAGGTAATTCACCCCGAGGACCCCTTGCAAGTTGATTATATTGCACTGGTAATTCCGTATGTAGGTCTTCTGCATGCCGAATCTATAGGTGATAGCTCCTGAACTTCCGTCAATATATTTCTTTTGTAAAGGGGTTGTAGGCAACACAAAACTCAATTGTATTTCTTTGGTATGACTGTGTGGTAACAAGCGTGCCAAATCTCCATGTGGTAGCTACTGCACTTTTGTGTAATTATTTATTCCTACTTCTACGTCTACTACTATCTTTCACTGTTCTCTTCACACCTGTTTAGACTTTAATCAAGTTGATGGCTTCGTATCAAAGCGACATTTTTCAAATTTAACGACGTTTTTCACCTTCCAAATTTTTGTTTGAAAATTCCGAAACTAATTTTCAAGTTTGAGATTCCAAAATTTTTCCGAGAATACCTATTTTGAATTAAATTCTTAGAACGCTTGCATGTCTTAATCTGGGTATTCAAATTTTCCAATAATTTTTCTACTAAACACTATCCTTTCTTTATTCATTCATTCAAATCGAAAGATAAACCACAAGAAACAGGACACGTCCTCACAAAGGACTAATCTATTGTACGGAAGCAATAACTTATCGTTTATTAAAGTTCACGTTTTTCATCTCCGAAAGCAAACAAGTAAACAAGAAGCAAGGAAATTAAAACAAATAAATTCTTTACAATCTATTATCCACCCAATAATGATAAAATTACTCCGGCTGAAATTTGCGTAAAGCCAAGCTGAAACGCCCGACGATTAGTCGATGTTTAGCAACCGCCAGAAGGTCTAGCGTTTTAGATTTAATTAAAAGCTGAGCACGCTAGGGTAGGTATGTACGTATTTGCGGAGAAAGTAAGCCGGAAAAAATGATGACGTCGTCGATGTGGTACGCAGAAAGGGTGCAGAATGTTAACCTTGACCACCGCCGCAGTCGCCTCTAGCAGATGGTTATCTGGGAAAAGGTCTTAACACCATATGCAAATGAGATATTAAGAATTCGAAGCTTAAATTATTTTTTTTTTGGGGCGTATAATGCGCGAAAGGTGTAATTATACCACGAAATAGTTTTTCTACATTCCTTTTTATTTCTAAGTTGAAAATATTGTGTCCTATATGTGTAGTACTTATATGATACAAGCGTACTTTTCGCGTTGGCTGTGAAGGATAATATTGCGAACGTATTTAAGTTTGATGCAGATCTCAACCAATTTAATAAATAACGATTCTTTATAAATACAAATGATTTTCTTTTGAATAACCTTAAGAAAGATGTTCCAATTTGCTTTTTACTTCGCGAACACTTATAACAGATGACTAATAAAAATCTTGCGGTTAATAAAAATACAAACGTAGACTACTGAACTCCTACTTACTATTAAAAATAGTCTAAAATTTAGTAAAAGTTATACAGAAATATAAAATTTAACTTTTTCCAAATTTTTTATAATTTTCAAAAATTTCATAACAAAAATTGGAAGATTAACGACTGGTCTCATAATAGACACCCTAAAGCGCCTA
The DNA here is from genome assembly GCA_023509865.1 of Trypoxylus dichotomus. Lineage (NCBI taxonomy): Eukaryota > Metazoa > Arthropoda > Insecta > Coleoptera > Scarabaeidae > Trypoxylus > Trypoxylus dichotomus. The sequence continues at coordinate 32,298,323 of CM042081.1, forward strand.
CCTAAAGAACCGTTAAGTTAAAGCGAACTTTAAGGTCGACTTTAAGCAGGTGGGTTTCATAAAGGTAATAGCAGTCTCCCTTAGCTAAAGTCGACTTTACGACAACATGTTATGAAAATTATGTATTGGTCACACTGAATGGTAGTAACTTTTGTTATGTATTCGCATAGTGTTGGTACTAAAAACAGTTTATCGCGTGCTTCTTTTAGCCACTTCTTGGCAACATAAGCAATATTGTGACTATCTTACAATATATCTTGTATTATTTTAACTACTCTAATTAAAAAAAAAATCACCCTCATTCTATATACCTTTGGCCTTCTTACAACTATTTCTACGTCACCATCTGTAGTTGTACTGATTCAGTCTAATGGGTTAATTTTTTTAAATTATTTTTCAAAGCAATAGCATTAGATTAGAAGGATATTTTCGCGTAACAATGGTTACGTTATAACCCCAAATAACCAGTACAATGACGTAGTTTTCTATAACTTCGTCGCGAAAGCGGTGTTTTCAAATATTTTTAAAAATCACGTATCAAATAGTTTGTGTTCATATTAATATAAATGTTCTCTTTTTATTATTTGAGTATAAATAATCAAACATATACGCAAGGAAATAAAGCTTTAAACTGAGATTATGAAACCGGTTTTGAAAGTTAAAATCGGTTAAAGCGGTTTTAAATTTATTATGAAACCGGCCGTAACATTTTTCTGAAGAAGTTTTTGAAATTTTCAAAATGAATTTCAAAATTGTAATATTTTCAAAATTTTTAAGCATTCCAAATATTTTATGGAACGTCGAAATTTTCGAAAATTAGAAAATATCGGAACTGTAGTAATTTTAATAGAACTTCATTTTTGAAAATTAAATAGAATTCGGAATTCTAAAAAATCTTAGAAATTACAGGAATTTTCAAAAATTTCAGACAGCAAAAATGTTAAACAAAAAACTTTTTGAAATTTGTGAAAATTCTCAAAATGTTGAATATCAAAATTTAAACATTTTATAAAATTCGAAATTTCACAATTTTAAGATAGTTGAAATTGCAAAAATTAAAAAAATTGGAAACTATTTAAGACATTTTAAAAGTGTCCAAAATTGCAAAATCTAAGAAATGGATATTTTCCAAATTTTTGAAATTTTCGAAAATGAATTTGATTAAACATTTTAAAACATTTCAAACATTGCAGAAGTTTTAATCTAAAAATTTTAAAAGTGTTGAAAATTAAATCAGGCTAACAATCCTGAAACAATTGATGATGCTAAGGAGAACATTATTAATTATATATTCCTGATGAGCCCTGACTATGCCAAAGTATAAAGAAAAAGGAAGTCGTCCAGTACTAAAGTAAGATTTTGTGCTGAATATTTTTAAACAAAATTATTGTATGATTTTAAATAACACATTTCTCCTATTACAAATTTCAAAAGGTATCCGCAGCAGGAGCATCCTTTACAAGTAAGCTGCGTTAAAAATAGAAAATAAATCGCCGAACGTGCGACGAAACCAGCTGAACATCTACTAAATAACCAATGAGACGGCAAAAATTGAAAATGATGTGGAAGCGGAGAACGATTCGCGGTTGAACGAAGATGGGGACATAATTCATTTTTAAAACGGTCGGTAGTGGTTGATATTGATGAGTGAAATCGTGCATGTTGATGGTTTACATTCGGACGGTTGAAAGGTGTGGATGCACGTTATTTATTCAGTTTCTTTTTGGTTGATTGCACAAGATGGTATGCTTGTTTTTAGAGTGAATAAAAAAACTATTTCTACAACGAAGGCCGTTGAATGTGGCTCGCTAGGAAATTTATATAAATGACACATTTTCTGATGAATAACATGGGGTCAAACGTGAATAATGAAAACGTACACGGCTTCAAATACATAACTTTATTGATTCCCATTTCGTAACGCGAACTCTGATAATCTCGTTTTCTTTTTAAAAAAGAAAAAAAATAGAGAAATAAGAAAGGAAAGGATAATACAAGAATTATATCAACAACAAATGCAGGTGACATAGAACTAGAATAAATATAAAATAAAATCTCAAATTTAGAAATTTCTTTCTAGACTTGTTTGAAAAAGTTGGCCACCGCACCAGTGAGATATTCCAGACAAAAAAGAATCAAAATAGATACGAGGGTAAGCTGAAAAGTTCGGTAACTAACTATGAGATGGCGCTGTGTGAAAGCAATCTTTGACGTTTGTATAGCTTAATGTTTGATTGACATACGCGTTAAAATTCATGTCGATCTGTCAAATTGGTTGTTGTGTACAATTGTTCAAGGCAAAGCAATTTTGATTTGGACAATATTGAAATTCGCTCAGTGATTAAATACCTCTGGAAAAAGTATTTTTCACCCAAAGACGTTCCTTCTTTTTAGACTGTTTGCAAATGACTGAATGAACTTAAAAAAGTCGTACGAGCGTAAATGACGATCCCCGTTCTGAACGTCCAGAAACAGCCACCTTTGCCGAAAGCGTGCAAAAAGTTTTGAAATTTGTCGAAGCTGATCAACTTTGAAACATATTACTAGGGCTGCAGGCATCTCTAGACAACGGGTGACGTACATTTTAAATGTTAAATTAGACATATCTAAGCGGTGTGCAAGATGGGTGTAGAGTTTGTTCACACCATCGCAAAACTCAAACTCGTGGAATGTTCTACAGCCATTTTGAAGCGGCTTCGGCAAAATCCAATGTGCCAACTTGTGACTTGCGATGAAAAGTGGATCTATTATTACACACCGGAAAGTAAAGAGCAATCAAAACAGTGGACTAAACGTGATGAACCGGCTCCCAAGGAGGCCAAGGCTATTCTATCGGTAGAAAAGGTGAAGCTTTTGAATCGATTGAAGGCAGCTATCACCGAGAAATGAGCCGGAGGAAAGCAAAAAAGAAGTACTTTTCCATAAAGGCATTACGCCAATTCGCAAAAACCGAATTGTCGAAACAAAATTGCCCAAATTAAAGCTCGAAACGCTTGAGCATTCCCATTATTCACCAGATTTAACACCACCGGACTATCAGCTCTTCCCCAAGCTTAGGAAAAGCCTTGGCGGTGTGAGATTTGCTTCGGATGAAGAGCTGATAGCTGCCCTGGACCTCTATTTTGAGAAGCTCGAGAAAAATTAGTACTGTGAAGTAGTAAAGAAGCTTAAGCATTGACTAAATAAATGTACTGATCTTGAGGACGATTATGTTCAAAAATAAAAGACATTTCATTGAAAGTATGTTGCGATGAAATCGTTAGAGAACAAACTGACTTTTGGACCTGACCAACTTCCTAGTTTCCTTTTGAAGGACTGCGCCAGTGTCCTTTCTCAACCATTGTGTATGATTTTCAACCTTATTTTGAAAACGTCCGTATTTCCATCTATTTGGAAACGTGCTAGGATTTGCCCTATATTTAAAAGTGGAGCTCGATCAGGCATCAGTAATTATCGACCGGTTTCAATACTATCCAAGGCTTCGAAAGCTTTTGACATAGTAATTTATAAAGATATATGTACATCCCACTTAAATAGTATCTCAGACTTTCATGGCTGTTTGACGGTTGTCGGGTTCCGCCGTGTCACAAGGTTTTTGTCCCTGACGTTTCGCGAATAACTGCGGTTCGCAATTTCAAAGGTCAGCTTTGGAAATGCGAACCGCAGTTGTTCGCGAAATGTCAGGGAAAACATCGGAACCCGACAACCGTTACAACTATGTATATCCCACTGTTACAAATCATATTTCATACTGAGCTTAGTTTTGTTGATCAACTGTCGCCTACAACTCATCTAGGAAACTCTATGCAGTATCTTGCGGAGGCGTTGGGCAATCAGAGTCAAGCTGATACAAACTATATCGATATGTCAAGGGCACTCGATCGTATTCATCATGGTATATTATTACATAAATTACTCGGTTTCAGTTTTAGTGGTTCACTTATTACACTAATGAGATCGTACCTGGTTGGTTGCAGGTTTTACGTGACCTACAGCGGTTTCAAATCAGCAGATGGATTAATTACATCGGGTATGCCGCAGGGTTCCAATTTGGGCCTTTTATTGTTTCTTTTAATCATCAACGATATCACTCACGTTTTTAATTCCGAGATTCTAACGTTCGCTGATGATATTAAGATTTTCTCCTATATAACTTCACATAACGATTGTCTGAAACTACAGAATAACTTGGAATTGGAGTCTAGTTGGTGCATCTCAAATAGATTAAACTTAAATATCCTGAAGTGTAAAGTATTAGGAAAAAGTAATCTTTTTTGTTCATTTATTCAATTGACACTATAGTACTAACTCGTTGCACTAGTACTAAAGACCTTGGGGTAACATTTGATGCTCAACTTGGTTTCTTTGACCATATCATAGAAATTGTTTTTTCTGCTACGAAGACTATGGGTTTTATATTGCGCAACACCAGGAGGTTTACTAACGTATCCTCATTGAAAGCATTATTTTTTTCTTTTGTGCGTTCTACACTTGAGTACGCCAAAATTGTATGGTGTCCTTATTATGATGTTCATAAAAAACCAATGAAAACGTGCGAAGGCGTTTTCTTAAATGCTTATGGTCTAAGCAAAATAACATCTAGCCTTGCCGAGGGTTTCAATATTAAATACTGTTGGACTCCTTTTCAGTAATAACTTTAGCAGTTAGACGCAGTAACGCATATCTTTCATTTTTATACAAATTGCTCAATAACAAAGGTGATTCCTCATTCTTGTTGAGCAAGCTAAGTTTTTGAGTTCCCTGACCGTCTGCGAAATGAACATTTTATACGTTATAGTCGTAACGGTTGTCGGGGTCCGCCATGTCACTAGGTTGTTTGTTTTGTGCCTGACGTTTCGCGAATAACTGTGGTTCGCATTTTCGAATGTACTCAGTACCTCAGTACCTCAGTACCAGACCTAGTGACACGGCGGAACCCAACAACCCTTACGACTATGACAAACGACCGTGAAAGTCTGAGATACTATTTTATACGTTGTCGGCACACACTAACTTAAAATTTAAGTCGCCTGTGACACGAATGCGTATCAACTATAATCGCATATGCCCTTATTGTGACATATTTAATACTTCTTTGAGGCGCTTATTGAATGTTAGCATCGGCAGCCTAAGTTAATGCATTCGTGTTTGTCTGTGGTTGGTTCCCAGGATATTTTTGATTTATCTTTTACAATTGTATGTTGTCTTTCTGTACATATTTAGTACAGACTATCTCCCCTGAAAAACTTTTTTGCATCATCCCTGGCACCGACGTTGTCTGGAAGGACAGGATTCCAGCGGCCTTGCCGCTGATGCACCGACCTCCAGAGGGCTACCAGGCCATGGGCTATGCACTCATTACTCTTACTAACTCTACTAACCATAGTTTTTAAGTACTTACTACAATAAGGCATGTTTTTTCTTACTAACACATACTAACCTATTTTTATAAAATAATAAAAGTAATTGTTTTAGGATAACAGCTTGGGCATGTGAAGAGAACTGCATGGAGGCATGAACACAGATTAATACCCTTCTAAAGATTTGAAACTAGAGGTTACCAATCTGGAGCCTTCTCTAACAACAACTTGAGTACCTCCTCGAGGTTAGGGACTGTAACGAAGTCTGGGTAACTGCAGTTTGCAGCAATAGAAATCCCAGGAACTCAGTTGATAACCCTCACTTTCATTTTCACAATATTACACCTGTTCTTAATCTTCCCTACGCCTATATGCATGCTCCTTGTACGACCAGTTTTTTAATGAGTAAGGTAACGAGTTTATAAGTTATTGTAGTAAATAAATTAAAAAAATGTATATATTTAGTTTTCAAAATAATATTATTACGTTATCCTTAATTTGGTACTTGTACTGTTCGATAGCAAACATTATTATTGTAAATATTGCTACTTGCTATGCTTCAGTTACCGAATTTTTCAGCTTACTCTCGTACGGTGGCTTAATTTTCCCGAAGAAAAAACTCGAATAGAATAAATGTTTACATATGAGCCTCGCCGTTTATGGGAATAAATTGCGGGTATGATATTTCCAAAAACGTTTCCAGATGACAACACGTGCAAGACCGATGCTGTCGTTGAGGTATTAAAAGTCTAACGGGCGTAAATTCAATGCAGAATACAAATAAGTTAGAAATAAAATTGTCGTAAAGCCTCCGGCATATACGTACATAAGCCATCCAAGAATGCACCGAAGACGGCTGCATACATTGCCGATGGTTAAAGATAGAACGAGGAACGTCAGAACTAAACGGGGACGAGGTCGGTACGAATTTCGAAAGATGAGTCCGTTACGAATGAATTTACGAACGCATCCAGCGGTAAAGTAACCTCAAAGTGATTCCGGAAGAAGAACTTCCCAAATGTATTTCGCATGTACGAAAGTAATAGCACATATGCCCTGTACCTTTACCGCTTATCCTTGTAAAATATTTAAGGCGAACCCGTTTCCTTCTTTGGGAAAAGATAAGGAAAGGGCTTTTCGCGCAATTGCAATAAGATTATGGTGTTTGCGAGGTTCGCCTTATTCGGGTTAATGCGATTCTGCCGGAAAGAAATACGCGAAATAAACATAGAAGGCAATGCACGAGATGTCATGCAGTATTTTATGTTGCGAGCGTAATGTCACGAATGCAGTTCGAGATCTCGCGAGCGATATTATTATAATTACTAATCTACCCTTTGTTGTTGGTAAGTCGGTCTAACTTTATGTACACTACCGCCCATATTAAATTCGAACACCCAGTAAAAGATAATATAATTGCTTTTATTTATAAATAGCATTTATATTTGGTCCTTTATAAAGTTTATTGTTTATTAATTGTAGAGACAAACTTCCGAGAATTTTGCTTGATTAAAAACCTATTATATTTTATGACCCAATATATTAATTTTCAGAGTAATCCTCATCGCAACAAATGGGATTATTTTTGGGACAATATTGCAGGCAATAAATTTACAATACCCTTTGGGGTGGGAGCAGGCCACCCGAAAGTGTATTGTGCATTGATAAATGCTTTAGTTTTTAAGTAAACCTGCTTACGCGTGCGTTAGTGTTAAGGCAGTATTTTTGTGTGAACCTCATTAAAGTTATTAAAATGTTGAGGGGAAAACCGACAAGTTTAGCGTCAAATCTCCGAAAAAGATATATGTTAAGAAATCGACTGTTAATGATATGATTCGGAGACATTAACAAGCGGGCAATTTAACAAATCGGGCACAATCAGTTCGTACGATGATGAGCGTATAAAACTGCTAAGGAAGCGAAATACAAAACTGACATCACCAGAAATCGCCACCGAAATGAATTGCGACCGTGCAAGAAAAATTTCTGTTGTTACAGTGAATAGAAAATTAAAAGCTGTAAATCTTCACGGCAGCGTAGTAACAAAAAGACGCCTGCTTCGACGGAAAAACAGGCAAAACCGATTGCAGTGGGCAGAAATACACAGAAATTGACCAGTAGATGATTGGAAAGGGGTGCTGTGGATTGATGAGGCAAAGTTTGAGGTGTTCGGACAATCAAGGCGCGTTTTTGTAAGAAGAGCAAAAGGCAAAAGAATGTTGCAGGATTGTGTAGTGCCTACTTTTAAGCAAGAAACAAGTTATGTGCTTGCTTGGGGTTGCTTTTCTACGCTGGTACAGAAGACTTGAAGCGAATCGAATAGAGGGTTATTTAGAAACACTGCAAGAAAGTGCAATACTATCAGGGCAACGTTTAATGGGCGAAAATTTTCTATTCGTGTAGGACAACGACCACAACCACTCAGCAGTGATATTTAAAAACTTGAATGAAAAACAAGATAATGGCACTTTACGAATAATGACATCACCGCCGCAAAACCCCGATCTAAACCACATCGAGCTCTTATGGGTCGAATTGGACAGGAGGGTTCGAGAAGTATACCCTACCTCCGTAGGCTACCTAACATTTTACAAATAGTCAAATAGGATCCTTGAAAAACTAGTGGGGCAGATGCCTCGGACTGTGAAAGACGTTCTTCGCGCAAAAGGAAGTTTTTTAATGCACGGAATGTTTAAGAACGTTTTGCTTATTTTTCGTTGGAACTACTTTTTTTACTTTTGTACTTCAATTTTAGTCGCTATTAATAAAAGAAATTAAAAGTTTTAAGTTTTGGAAAAATGAGTGAACATTTTCTCGTTTTCTTTTAAATTTATTTGCACGTCCCAAGTAACATGGGCAGTAGTGTACACAGTGAAAATTGTCCGTCTACTATTGCAGGTTAATTTGTTCTAAAATCTGGCTTAATTATTTTCATATTAATGTGTGTAATATATCAATTCATAAAATAGCCTACATGTTACATAAAAATATACAAATACAAAAAGTATTATTTTTGTGTAATATATGAGAAAAACATCCAGTGGAAATAAATACAATATTGATGATAAACAGTTAAAATTTTCAAAAAAACAGTACTCAAATAAGCAAATAAAACATTTATTAATTTTTTAAATTGTTCCATTGCTATTTTTCCCGGCACTTATTACTTCGGGTGATATTTTTGACCATTTTTCTTCAATTGCATATTTGTGTTGTTGTTTATTTGAAATCATATGCCTTTTCCGTCTGAATTCTAATTCTTGACATAGGTGCTCTATTACGTTCAAGTTTGGTGATTGCGATGGGATTTGTAGAACTTTTGGATAGTTGTAAAGTATACCTGTCTAATGCTTAGGATAATTATACTGAATATTGTCCAATGTACGTAATTTTTGTGCACTTTGTTTGACATTTTTGTTTAATATGTGTAAATATTGCTATTTATCTATGGTGTCTTCGATAAAATTAATATTACCCACACCTGCGACCGACACGCAACCCCACAGCATTAGCGATCCTCCTTCGTGTGCTATGGTTGATGTCGAATTCTTTGGTTGTAGCTGTTGTTTGTTATGCCAAACATTTACTCACCCATCCATTCCAAGCAAATTTATTTTTCTTTCATCTATATATAAAACTTTTTTCCAGAATGAGATATCCTTTGTTGTATAGTCGTCTGGGAATTCGACTTTTACTTTCCTATTTTTGCCGCTGATATACGGCTTCCTTCTAGCGATACGTCCATGCAATTTCTCCGTAACCCTCTTCTAATATTTTAGGGATGAGCTTTCTCCCCCCAGTACTGTTCTACTTCGTTCGCTAGTTTTGGCGCGGTTTTCTTGGGGTCCATGTTTATTTCTTTTAAAATCAGTTGTTCATACTCTACGGTAGGAATTTTTTTCGAATAAGTTCTGCATTTGTTGGATATTCCTTTATAATCAGTCCATCTTTTTAATATACACTGAACTGTTGTACTACCTTTGCCTACAATTTTAACGATTTCCCATATTTCTGGAGTTTGCCTTTTTCCCTTTTTCCCTATTTCGTTATATAAATATTTTTGAAATATCTACATACGTAGGAGAATATAACCGTATGAGAATACACTATTGCAGTAATTGACGTGTGACACGGAAGTTTTCTCGTACAGCTACCTATTTCTGCAAATGGACGACATTGACTGTGAGTGGTTATACAGTACTTCCCTCGAATACATGTTTTTTGTTAACTTACAATTAGTGTGAATTCAAAATGCAATGTTTTCAGGTATTTGTGTACTCTGTGCACTGTGCTACTAAATATGAAAACCTATGTGGTTTGTAAGGGCTGGCAAAGGTGGTAGGAGAATGTGCTGAAGCACATTTCTGTAAATTCTGAACCAAACAACATTTAGGCCCTACGAGCAAATCTATAAATCCAATACGAATAGATAGCTGGAAGAAGTATTATGAATCTTTATTAATAGAAGACAGAAATAATTTTAGGGAAGTAGATTACGCAAATGAATTGGTCAACCAACTGGTAATAGAAGTAGCAACAGAAGAAGTTATAGAGGCAATGAAAAATATGAAAAATTACAAAGAGGTGGGTTCAGAAGGTGTGCGCGTGGAATCGTAACATTAGAAGCAATTGACAGGTTGTCTACATCCTGTTTACAGGGTAGTAAAGTCCCGGAAGAATGGTAAATCGCATATGTAAGTTTTGTACCTAAGAAAGGCAAATGAAATGCGAAGGTTATAGGGGTATTATTGTTACGTCTTCTATGTGCAGACTGTGTGGACGAATCGTACAATCGAGAATAGAGAAACAAGTAAAAGACTCAGAGAAGCCGAGTGATTTCAGACCTGGACGATATCGTACTGATATTTTTTGTTTAAAACTTACTGAAAAAAATATAGCACAGGCTTATGACAGTGTTTCTATAAATCAGTTATGGCAGGCAATGAAGGACAATGGAACACAAACAAACTATGTAAACTCGATTAAAGAACTATCTAAAAATAACAAAACCAGAGTGAAAGTCGGAAACAACTGCAGGAATACTGCATATTACCAACGTTATTCAAAATACACCTGAAAACGGTACTGAGGGATTGGAGAAGGAAGTGTACGCCGGTGGGGGTACTTCACGATGAACAGCATATATACAGTTTGGAGTTCGCTGACGATCAGGTCATATTCGCTGTGGAGACACCGATTACATGTACAGAAAACTGAGGGAAGAATACTCGACATGGAATTTGGAGATCAATATCGATAAGACAGAGTATATGGTTCACAAAGAAAACAGTTAGTGGTGGAAAATGAAGTGATACAGGCGACAAGTGCGTATAAATATCTATGAGTTACGTTAACCTCCGATGGTAGAGATGAAATAGAGATACAGAATAAAATAATAAACGTAAAAACTATAATTAGACAATTACACCCTGTGATGTGGAATGACAACATTCAGAAGAAAACAAAAATCCGGATGTTCCACTCTTTAGTCGAAAGTAAAGTGTAGCTACTGAATAAAAAGATAGAAAACAAAATAATGTCAACGGAAATAATGTACTGGAGGAGCTGCTGTGAGAAGACATTATTAGATCATGAAAGAAATGAACGAATAAGAAAAATAATGCAAATTGATACATCTTCAATATACAATATAGAACGGAAGCAACCATGGTGGTACCGGTCACATGAAGTGAGTGGACAAGAACAGACTACCACAGGAGGTTTGGTAATCCTGCTAACAGAAAGAAAAGCCGAAGACCAAGAAGAAGTTGGGAAAAAAGAATTAAGGAGGTTATGTAGAAGAGAGGACTAAGGCAAGATACGAGGGGAGGTCCAGAAGTTCGTGGAATGAAAGGGTTTTAAATAAAATAAAACAATAAATCTATTTTTTCTCTTCAATATAATCACCCTTAAGCACAATACATTTATTAGATCTATGAATTAATTTTTCTAAACCATCATAAAAATATTTTTTATCTTTCGCCTCAAAATGGGCCAAAGTTGCCCCCTTTACCTCATGTCGTCGGAAAACTATCTTCCACGTAAGTATTTTTTTAAATTGGGGGACAAATAGAGATCACTAGTTGCCAGGTCTGGACTGTAAGGTGGATGGACTATTGATTGAAAGCCATGCTTGTGCAGAGCATCCATTGCAACTTTGCTCTTGTGAACCGGCGCATTGTCTTGCAAGAGCAACACATCCTTGGTCAATTTTCCTCGACGTTTTTCCTTTATGGCCTCCTTTAATTTTTCTAATATCGCTGCGTAATATTTCCCGGTTATGCTCCTACCTTTTTCTTTGTAGTCAATCAATAATATCCCTTCACAATTCCAAAAAACATTAGCCATCAAACTTTCCAGCCGATTGAATTTTCTTTGGCGGTGGTGTCCCCGTTTAATGCCATTGCATGGACTCCTGTTTGGACTCAGGTGCAAAGTGATAAACCCATGTTTCATCTCCGGTAATAATTCGCTCCAAAATCTGTGCAAGTTTGTTTCCACACTGCTCCAACGATTGTTTGGACGCACATACGCGCTGCTGTTTCTGTAGCGGCGTGAGCATTCTCGGTACCCATCTTGCACTGACTTTTGTCATACCCAGGTGGTTATGTAAGATACACAAAATGGTGGTATCTGATACTCCAACTAATGCAGATAATTGTTTTTTCTTCAAACGGGTATCTTGCAGTAGAAAGTTTTGCACTTTTTCGACGATGTCTGATGTGGTGGCCTCAACTGGCCGTTCTGAGCGGAAGTCGTCTTCAATCGACTCCTGGCCATGTTTAAAAAGACCATGCCATTGATTTACTAGGGCACTGTTCCCCACTGTTCCATTTCATTCTATATGGTTTGAGCGTTCTTTCCTTGCTTTGTAAGGAACTTTATCACACCACAGTGTTCAATTTCCTCCATAGTTTCAGTTTTCTTCCGGATTGACTTGTTTAGCAGGTAACTATTCGCAAACGACTGACGCTATAGGGCTGCAACTTATATGCTAATGATGAGTCGCCTATCAGAATAACACCTAGCGAGCGCCCACTCCATCCCCTCCATTCCAAGAATTTCTGGACCTCCCCTCATAGCTTTAAGGATAGAGCCTCTTGCAGTTTGGGATGCGGTAGATGGCAAAATTAGCTGAGTAGAAACCGTTATATAAAAATGTGCGTTGTCACCATTGGTTGTAAATTTTTTGATGAAAATTTAAGCTTTCTCTTATACACTATGAGAACAATTTCCGTTTTGTAGGTGGACAACCTTAATAAAAAGGAGTTAGACGTATTTTTCATAACAATCTCCTTTTTAGTGCTATAATTTCGAAGAAATATACACGTTTCTTTTACAAGTTTAGGAATCACTCAAACCCCAACCCTCTGCTTGTTTCACTCGTTAACTCGGGAACAAAAGAACATGCAAAATACCTTGGAAAGGCGCGCAGGAAAAGCTTCGATTTGGAAATCCTCCCGCTAAAAAAAAAGGTTGATATTTGTACAAGGTTCGAGTAAAATCGTTATTGTTTATTTAGGACGTCGAAAGTTGACATTGAAGCATTCCATTGTAGTTGAGCACTGACATCGAAATCGTATAATGGCCAATGTCCGTTTCTATCAAAAAATAACTCCACGAAGCTAAGAGATATTAAAATGGAAATTTACATGTCAATATCAAAGGATAAAAGGGGATAAAAGAAATCCGCGCCAAAAGCCGGGAAGGAACCATTTACATTCCTTTTACATAGATTTGCACCGTGCATCTTCTTTTTGGGAACGAAGAGAGGAGGATTTTATCCTGTAATAGCTACGGGTAATAATTTTTGTTTTATATCATGACAAAGAACCTTGGCAACAGGTTGTTTAGAAGGTAACACGATGATACCACATTAAATAAACGAATAAACGTGTTTTGAGGGTGGTTTAGTATCAGTTAATTCTTCTTGTACACCTCTGCTCTCCTGTGTATTTCCTAAGTGACGCTAAAAGTATAGCGGATAATGATAATCTGTTTAAAGAAAATTGGATAAATTGTACCATATACACTACTGTGCAAAAGAAAGAGGCATCTAGATCAATTTTATACAAAGGAAATTTAAGAGAAAATGTGTTACCGTAATGTAAGTAACTATATTGTTCAATAAATGTACTTATGTTAGTAAATAGTATTTTGTATGGCTACCCTTATTTCTTATATTGTCTCTTGCACAAGCCTGGAGACTAATGTGCAGTGTTCTGATGCAATTGTCCGGAGTACGATACCACTGTCGTTGCAATATACTCCATAACTCATCTAAAGACTTTGGCGCCCTGTCAATCATTTATGGTCAAGATATTTCCAAACATATCCGATAATATTTAACTCCGGGCTTTGTAGTGGCCGGACTATAGTGCGAACTACTCCGCGTATTACTTAAATAATTCTTGACCAATTGGCAAATGCGTTTGGGATCGTTGTCTTGCTGCAGGAGGAAATTATTACCAATTATTATAATATTCATATTAAAGGATGCCTAGAAGGTATAGCATGTTGCTTCAGTATTGTTAGATATTTCTCCGCTCTAAGCTTTCCTTCAATTTTAATATGTCATAAACTCCTTACGATGACATGCAGCCCCAAACCTGGATATTGCCACACCCTTCATGCTTGACAGTAGCTTGTAAACATGGTTCTGCAAGAGCTTTTCCAATACGTCGTCGAACATACTGACGCCCCTTGAATCCAGGTAATTGAAATTTAGACACGTCGGTCCATAATACTTATCTACACTCATCATCTATCCAATTTCGATGGGTTTTAACATATTTCAACCTTTCTATTTTATTGCTTCGTCGCAAAAGAGGTGAGAGCTACATGCCTGCGTAATCCTATTTCTTTAAAGACCGCCTTACAGTCGAAGCATGTAGTGAAGTGCTTGTAGTTCCTTGTAATTTTCGTGACAGTTTCGTTCTTACTTTTTCCTGTTTCTTAGAGCTGCTACTTTCGACAAGTATGCATTCGTTCTGGTAAGTCCATTCGGTCGTACAAGCTCCAGTGTATCCATCATGTCGCCTGTTTCGTTATATTTTAAGCATATTTTGTACATTACACTAAGAACATCTCGTACGCTTTATAATTTCTGCTTGGCTATAGCCTTTTCAATGTAAAACAACAACTTTATTTCTGTTTAACAACAATATTTTCGGCATTTCTTTTAATGTAATCACTGTATCACAACTTGCAGCACCAGCTTCCACAGTATACTCGCTTTTACATTATTATTTTTTCTGTTTACATACGTATATATATATATATCAGTTCATCTCCGATTGCTAGACGAACTAGAGCGTCCAGAAGAAGATGAACGAGATCTCGTGGAAACGTCGACCTAGTCGAAGCGATTCCTGTATTAATTGTTCACGATCATACGCATATACCGCATTACAACTCATACTGTACCCGCGAGAAACTCGAATGCACCATATATATATATATATATATATATATATATATATATATATATTGTGGTGGGGAATCTCAGGTTCTTAATTTTCCAAATGGGTTCTTGTATTTAAATTTTGTTTTATTTTAAATTCGAATATAGTATTTATTAACTGAAACGACCAAATGTGAGATTGTAAAAACAAATATATTGACAAACCAAAAAATGTATATATATCGCTTATTAACAAAATTTCTTTTTTTACAAAAAAAACTAAATCA
The DNA here is from genome assembly GCA_023509865.1 of Trypoxylus dichotomus. Classification (NCBI taxonomy): domain Eukaryota; kingdom Metazoa; phylum Arthropoda; class Insecta; order Coleoptera; family Scarabaeidae; genus Trypoxylus; species Trypoxylus dichotomus. The sequence goes on from CM042081.1 coordinate 32,313,373, forward strand.
ATCTCTGTCTAGCTAATTTTATAAATTATAAATGCAATACGAAATGAAATGGGAGAAGAGAACAGTAAATTTTGAAAATTTATTATAATTTGAAGTCGTTAATTTTGCAATCGCACTCACACTCACAAGTAATGTCTCGTATTTTAGGTATCCTGGTCTTCGGCTTCCACCAATGTGCCCGGAATTCCAAGTTGTTATGATAATATCAGCTGATACACTTTTTGACGTTAAATAAATTCAAACAATTTCAAATATTACGATTAAATCGCAAAATAACAAATTTTTCTCTGGAGAGACGACTTCGACGTGTGTGACTTTGACACAGTTCTTATTTATATTCAGCTCGTTACCGGAGATACATACATTATATATAACTTGTTTGCCTATATGTTAGGCTACACAGTAAACATACTCTTGATGAAATGAAATTATTTACAAGTAAAGCCGCCAGGCGTGCCATCCATCCAACGCACGAGAAATTTTGAAGATAGTGTGATATAATTTCGGGATGATACATACTTTAATAATGTAATCAAAATGTGTGAGTACAGTACATTAAACGTCTTTTAGAAATAAATTTGGAAGAAGTTATTGTTACATACAAAAATATGTTTACGAAAAGGGATAGATGTAGTAGACAATAGTGGAGTTTACATCTCCGCTGCACATGTTGTTAAAGCGACTGTTTTTTTTAACATTAAAGTTGTTGATTATGTCAGTAATGAACAACGAAAGTAGATATCTGTAAAATTTAATATACAGAAAGAAAACTGTACAGAATAAATATTTGAGATAAATTCAATGAAGAGGGTGTCCTAATGGTACTTCGCCTCCAACAACAACATCAACAATAACAAAAAGAAGGGAGTGAACCATACACCGACGAGAAAATATCCAAAGTAGATATATAAGTAAAAGTTTAAAAGACAATAATACATATCATTGCAATATATATATATATATATTGCAATATGTATATATATATATATATATTCCTCTATTTAAACATCGCCTCTAAATATTCGAAAATTATGTCGAAAAATCTGAAAATAATTCAATTTTCACAGTTGGGTTTCATACCCTCAGAGTGAATTTCCATTTCTTTCACATTTGAATACAATCAATATCTCTACCAAGTTTCATACAATTTTTAATTTGTAACCTGGAGAGCTTTCCTTGTAAGTGCAGCATTGGAACCTGCCCTCGCGACGAAAGCTTCATTAGATAATACTTCACCAGCAAAATATCGTAATCGCAGCTTCGACCCGGAAAGACTCAATTCTCTTTACAGCTCAGGAATTTCAAAAATGCTTGTTGAACAGTCCTGTTTACGTAGATCTTATAGATAGCATACCAGATGGCAGGTACATTTTCGCCTGTCAACAACAAGTATACGTATTTCTTTTCATTAAAGTGAGTCGTTTTCTTTTTAATCAAATCTCAATACAGATTTCTGAAAGTTGTCCGAAGCTTATGTAGTGGTAGTGTACAAGGCAATCGATTGGAGATAGAGATGTGTTGACCTCTTATTGAGATAATGCTGATTCAAATTTTTATATTAGAAAAATAAAAAAGAAGGAAACAGAAATCAAATTAACTTGTGTGTGGTGCGCAAAATTATCTCTACCAATTCTCATGCATTAGTACAGTCTATTAATAAATTCCATTACACATACGAACATCCTTCAAACAATTTCAATTTCCTCAACCCCACCAAAATTCCCAAGTTCTTATCTATATTTTAGATACGATCTTAACTAGATACCTCCTTCATGTAAGTGATTCGGAAGCTCGCAAATCAGCTTACGAACTTATTGAACTTAGTACAAGAAGCCGTGCGTCTAACTAACTAGAGAGTCGAACTTTCGAGCTTTTTGTGTTATTATTTTAGACGCCAACTACAATAAGATACGTCAAAATTTTCCGCTATTACAAGATTAGATCTTCGCATCGCGCCGGAGATCTCTACAACTGGAACAACTCTACCTTGGGTAATTCGCTTAGTTAATGAATTTGACATCGTTACGTGTATGCGCTAGTAAAATAAAATTGGTTCTTGGGATTTAGTAGGCTGTTGAAAGGGAAGGAAAACAAAATTCGACAAAGTCGGTTATTTGCTCGTTAAGTCTATTTCTCTGTTTATAGCTACTGGATATGAGTCAATTCGGGATAGTTATAATAAGAAAAAACGTATTAAAGTTAAAAGTGTCTAAGTGAAGTTAGTCTATTGCGTCAAATAATCTTGTATAATGGTTGTAAATAGTTTTTGAATTTGTTTCGACGGAAATACCTACAAATTTTGTCTAGCGTTCTTTACCCGCTGCAACTTCGTCAGAATTACACATTTAACCTATTTGAAATACTGACAAAAATAAAAGGTCTTCTTCAACCATGTTCCTCCAACGTGTAAGAATTTCGGATTACTGGGCGATCTCCTGTGGCATTCTCGAATTCGCTTGGAAGATTTGAGAAACCCTTTTTTAGTGTTACTACCTGCATCCACCTTTGGCAAATATTCTCGAATAGTTTGTTCTATAGGTGTAAAACATTAGCTTTACACGCCAAACGTAAAACTCTCATAGTCTTCTTTAAAAGAACGGCTCACAGATCGCACTGTCGCGACACCATCGCTCAAAAACAGTAACAGTTGGTAATCTTCGAGACGATGGTAGTTGAGTTTTCCATTCTTCTAGTTCTCCAATGTCCGATTCCAGTCACAACTCTCTTCCACATCTCATACAACAGAAGACGAGTTACTAGAAATAATGGTTAAATTGCCAACTAAGTACACGGCAGGTGATGACCTACTACTTGCTTTCTTTGTACGAGATTGTAGCTGTGTTTTTGCTTTCCCTCTTCTAATAATTATTAATATGTCAATTTCAACCAGTACATTTTCCGATAAACGAAAAACATTGAGAGTTATACCGGTACAAGAAAAAGTGATCGCATACCCATTTCAAATAGACAGATATCCGTACATGTTAATTTCGCCAAATATATGAGAACATTCTCCAATCCAAAATTTATTGCAGTGCGCATTCCAGTATTTATAACAATTAACGTGGTGTTGTGACTGGTCGATCAATACCTACAAATCTGGCAGGAGTATCTCAATACATTAGAGGTGTGGTCAGAGGGACGTAATTTATACAGACCTCTTTAAAGCTTATGACGGCATTGACGATAAACTGCTGCATAAGCTAGATGATCTCGGTTTTGTTCCATCTATTCTAAAACCCATACAATCTTATCTAACTCAGAGAAGATGCTACGTAGTCTGCAATGGATATATATCAAGGGAATTCACCTTAACTTCAGGTGTACCACAGGGTTCCAACTTGGGCCCGCTCTTCTTTGCGTTGTATACCAATGACTTACTTCTTCTTCTCAAGTGGATTAACCTAGTCTCGCCTAAGCTGACAACATAAAAATGTATAGTCAGATCTCTATTAGTGACTTCTATTTATGAATTTAAATGTGTTGGAGGAATGGTACATACAGTTTAAACTAAAATTCAACACTGAGAAATGTTGAGAAAAGTTACTTATACCCGTTCCCAGTCATCTTGCATCTTGTCGTATCATGTGGATGGTAATATCTTCAGTCGTAAGACCGAATTTCGGGATCTGGGAGTACTGTTTGACTCGAGTGTTACATTCAAATCTCATATCTCTGGAGTATGTACTGACGTCTACAAAATATTTCAACTCTATACCTCTGTTGAAGACACTATACTTTACTTACGTGGTACACAAAATTGAATATACCTGACTGATTGAGTATCACGGATATATTAGCCATTGAATATATCCAGCGCAAATTCTTGATATTTATTTCTTTTAAAAGCAATGGTGTCTATCCAGAAAAAGATATCTCGCAGGATTTTATGTAACTATGTTACAAAACGGTGTCGAAACGAAAGAAGAAAAACATTCTGCATCAGATTTCTGTATAAGCTTATAACCAATACAATCGATTGTCCTTCTTTACTGGGGCGCATCTCCTTTTTGATTCAGCACATAAATACCCGGTACAATGGCTACATGTTTATATTTACAATATTAATTAGTAATTGCCCTGTCATTGGACGTTGGTCTGTTGGATAATAAGGGTTATTGTGATTATTAACAGTTAATTATTTGGAAACTGACATTTTCGTAGCGTATCCATCGTAATTGGTTTGCGAGTACAATTTTATAATCTCTTGCTAACTGATAAGAACGGAAATGTCGGATTAAGGATTTCCAGTGCATATAGTATCTAGATCTATTGTTTCACCAACACATATATTTTTCTTTCAATTCACGTGTAGATGAGAGATAGTTGCCTAACGTTGTCTAAGATGTTACTTTCCATTTGGGATAGTATTTATTCTAAAAGTGTCGAACCGATTCTTTATCTAGTAAGAGAAGTTGCAAACAGCAAGCAAGGACCATTAACAGTAAATCTAACATTAATTAATTTCTCAAATATCATGTTATTATTTTAGTTTTCTTTTGTACTTTATATCTCAAATTAATTTGAGTTTCTTTCCGAAAATAATACAACTGTTCAAACTTCCGTTAACTGCAGTGTACGTATTTAGATGAATCTATCTCCCAAACCAATATAATCCATTGTTCTTGTCTTTCTTCTGCTAAAATAACCTCGTTTAGTAACACAGCTGTTTTAGGTGACGTTAAGGATTTACCGTTATCATTTCCAAAATCAGAAACAGACATGACTGCCACAGCAAAACAATACCCACTGCGTGTTAGGTAATAATTTCTTCCATTCCGAAGCTAAAACTCGGTAACCGAGGCGTGGGTTTTATACCCTCATCATCGTATCGAATTTACCAAAATAGGCACGAATCGCAATAAAAGATTGATGAGACGGTATCTCTAAGGAAAAACTAAAGGCCGCACTTACGTTGAGGTCATTTGCAGAATTAAATCTGTGTAATTGCGTTATTTGTTGCTTCTTTTCAAGGATATCGGTCAAATAGGTAATAATAATAAATGTTAGTCTAATATGGTCCTTAACAGTATGGTATGTGCTAAAGATATAGGCATTACGATATATACGTGTGTATGTATAACTCAAGAATGTATGTGGATATGTTCGGGACTACAGTGTATTCATGTTTTTCTGTATATGTGTGAGAACTGCCGATTCGTAAGTAAGTAAAATATACTATACAGCTAAGTAGTTTTTGCTGGTTTATTCTTCTACACATCGTCGAGTAATACGTAGACTGAATTCTATTTTCTAGTATTTCTTCTTACTAAAGGGGCAAAAAAGGAATCTGCGGCACTTGTCAGAAGCTTTCCTGATGTACGCCATTGTTTTCAAAAGAAACAAATTTCAAGAATTCGCGCTAATTCCACCCTAAGGCTAATATATCCGAGATATACATGAAACGTCAAATCAGTGAGACTTATTCAATCTTACTTCACGTAAGTGAAATATACAGACTTCAGGTATGTTATTGAAGTATTTCGTGATACGGATTATTAAACTCAACTATTTGTAGTCTGCAGCACATATTCCTGCTCATGCGGATGGATATAAGTGATTATCAAATACGTGTCGAACTTAAATATAGTTCAGATATGCGGAAGGTATCTAGATACCATACCTTATCGCTTACTTATTAATGTACATACATACGAGGGTTGTTATATATGTATCCGGAATAATAAATCAAAATAAATGTCATTGAAAATGATTTATTGTTTTTCAAAACATTCTCCGCAATGATCGATGTACACTTGCATATGTTTGAACCAATTTTTATGGCATTTTTTCCATTCCGATTGAGATATTTCCAAAACATACATTTGAGAGCATCAATCGCTTCTTCTAGCATTAAAAATCGTTGACCACGTAGTTTCACGGATGGAAATAAAAAGAAATCGTTGGGTGCCAAATGAGGACTATATGGAGGATAACCCATGGATTCGAAGTTTTGATCGGTTAAATATTGAGGTCTTTGGGTCGATGCGTGAGAACTCACGTTGTCGTGGTGAAGAATGATTCTAAGTCGTTGGTTGTTTTTGCTTATTTCTTCAAATACTTCTGGCAAGCAAATGATTGTGTGCCATACAGAATTGAGCGTTCTAAGATTCTCTAGTTCGACTACAGCCACATGCCTGTTTAGCCCAAAGGAAACAAGCTCCCATTTGCTTAGAGGTGCTTCTGGTGCGGGCAACTTTTATTGGGTTTGGCTCATCTTGGAAGACCCACACAGTCGATTGCTGTTTACTTTCTGGCTCATACGCACAAATCCTAGATTCGTCATCCGTGTAAATATTATACATGGCTTTTGATGCATCATGATTGTATTTTTTGAGCATTTCTTTGGACCAATCGACACGAGTCTTTTGTCTTTGAGCGATTGTCAAATTATGCGGAATTCAACTAGCACAATTTTTTTCACAGCTAAATATTCGTGTAAAATCTTGTGTACGCTTGTTATGCTGATGCCCAGCGATCCCTCAATCTCACTGTACGTCACATGACGGTCTTTTTTTTATCACAAGTATGGGCCACCTTCGACATGTGTGTGACCAAACCTTAGCGTGCAAATACGTCCGCGAGCCGCGTTTAAAAGTAGTGCATTTTAAAGTAGTGCTTTAAGTTAGTGTTCGTAATTTTTAGCGATAGATATCAGACATGAAATAATGCGACAATGTTATTATAATGTGATTTATTAAAATAGGAAAATGAAATGAAAAAAATAGGTACAACATTATAATTAAATCGTGAAATTTGGATTATTACAAACTACGAAAGTTAAATAGCGACAACGAAATCAATGAGACTTTTCCAAATTATCGTCAGTCAGCCTTGTACGATGTTTTGATTTATTAACTTTCATTATTGCAAAGAACTGTTCGCATTTATAAGTACTGCCTTACGCACAAATGGTCTTCTTCGAGGTATCTTTTGTAGAAATCGCGCAACTCGACGTCTTCAAATTTAGATTTTATAAGTGAGTTTTCTTGAAGCTCGATCAACTCCATTTGCAAGTGTATTGGAGCATTTTGTATACTACTCTTTGTTGGAGTAGCAAATAAACTGTCTTCCATGTTTTTAAAATCACTAAATCTGTTCGAAAATTGTTCCGACAGTAACTTAAGTTCTTCAGCATATTGGGCATAAGCAGTATTTTCATCCGCAGAGAGGGTGGTTAAATGGTAACTGTTACCAGACACCACCTGTGCCTCCCACAAGCGGATTTGTTCTGAAACCCTTTCAAACGGGTGTACAAATCATTTGCTAACTGTTCTTGTTTTTGAAGTTTCAAATTTAAATCATATAAACGGATCTGTCTTTTGAACGCGGGAGGTAAGCTAGACGAAACAATTGATAGTCAGTACATTGAAAAAAACAGTGCAGTAGTCTTGAAACACTGCATTCCGAAAAGATAAGTAGTTTGTGTGAGATACCTATACAGCTGGATGTTTATTTCCAACAAACCTGGTTTCAGATAGTAGTTCGGCCCGTAATAGTAGATCAGGCAATATTCGTTGGAACACTAGGTTACTTAACACATGGGCTGAAAAGTCCTGGGCCTAACACATAGATGACGCTAGTTTTATTGCAGTCACCTTTCTCTCAGTTAGTACTAACCTTCAAAAGACAGCTGTTAAAATTTCATGATATTCTATGTAGTAGTTTGTGAGTTATTGTGCTAAGAGTCACGCTACTTTTGTTATTTTCAAAACAATGGATCAAAAACAATTTCGTGTTTTAATTTTACACTGCTTCTTGATGGGAAAAAATACCGTTCAAGCGAAGCAATAGCTTGAAAAGTATTATGGGACTCCGCTCCATCAGAAACAACAATAAAACGTTGGTTTTCTGACTTCAAACGTGGTCGTAGAGACACCGATGATGCAGAACGCAGTGGACGTCCAAATGAGGCGGTAACACCAGAAAACATCAAAAAAATCCACAAAATCGTTTTGAATGATCGAAAAGTGAAGTTGCGTGAGTTAGCTGACATCGTAAAGATATCAAAAGAACGTATTGACTTTATATTGCATGAGCATTTGGCTATGAGAAAGCTCTGTTCAAACTGGGTGCCGCGTTCGCTCACTGTTGACCAAAAACAAGAACGTGTTGATGATTCTGAGCAGTGTTTGGCCATGTTTAAACGTAACAAACCGGAATTTTTGTGTCGATATGTGACAATGGATCCATCACTTCACGCCGGAATCAAAACGGTCGTCATCTGAGTGGACAGCAACTGCTGAACCTCGTCCAAAGCGTCCGAAAGCGCAACAATTGGCTGGAAAGGTTATGGCCTCGGTATTTTGGAATGTGCGTGGTGTAATATTCATCGACTATCTTGAGAAAGGAAATACCATCAACAGTGAATATTATATAGCGTTGTTGGAGCGTTTGAAGGCCGAAATTGCAAAGAAACGACCGCATATGGCAAAGAAAAAAAATTTGTTTCATCAAGACAACGCACCGTGTTACAAGTCAATCAAAACAATGGCAAAACTACATGAATTGAACTTCGAATTGCTCCCACATCCACCGTATTCGCTAGATTTGGTTCCCAGCGACTACTGTCTGTTCGCAGACCTCAAAAAAATGCTCGCCGGTAAGAAATTTCGCACGAATGAAGAGGTTATCGCTGAAACTGAGGCCTATTTTGAGGCAAAAGATAAATCGTTCTACAGAAGTGGTATTGAAATGTTAGAGCGGCGCTGGAATGATTGCGTTGCTCTTGATGGAGATTACATTGATAAATGAAGCTAATTTTGAACCAAACAAACCGTGTTTTCTTTGTTAGGCACGGGACTTTTCAGCCCATGTGTTAACTTGGTCTTTCTTTTTTCTCCGGAGATGTGCAAAACGAATCATTTATAAATCCTTATAAATAATATAGCTAAGGAAAATGATGGGTTACGAGAAAAGTTCATAAATATTCATCCCAATTTGATCATAGGTTAGAGTTCTGATTATACGTCCTATTGTTTTTTTGAGTATATTTTATCGGCCTTGTTATATTATGATTGCTGTTTTACTTAGAACGCACAAGAGTGAGTTTGTTCGAGCGAAGAAAGCGAAAGAAATATAGAGAAATATAATTTGCGTCATCGTTATTTTACGTTTTATATTGAGAAGGGAAGTAAGTTTTTACCTCAGATTCTCCTTATTTCCCATGTCACTCAACCGCGGCTTATTCTCAATTCTTTTTAGATATTTTGCGGTTTTCTCGGATGAATTTAACAATGCGATCGGCTACGATGACAGCTCATTTATAAACTGTCATGCGGTTTCTATTTTAGAATACAAAGTTTCCTATCGTCGTCGTTCGAAACATAAGAGAGCTGGAGTTAAACAGATAATTTAAATAAAACATTTGAATCATTGATCTCGGCAACGTGATATATAATCAGATCTAATATTTTATTAATTATTGTTAGATTACTTTATAGCAAGTACTTCCCTAGGTTGTAGAAAGTAGAAAGGTTATCGTAAGTGATATTCCTTCTAGAATTTTGAATTTCTTGAACTAAATGCTTTACAACCTTTTGCTCTTGATTCCTTACACTGTTATAAAATAAATTTTAAGTTTCGATGTATACTTTGTTACACCATCAAAAATAGACCAAAATTTAAATCCGCATGTTCCAGGATTTAGCAGAAGGTTTTAATAGTAGAGTTGGAGATAGAGGCAGATTATATAGAACAGTGATTGGTGGGGAAGGTGAAGAAATAAGAAATACTAATGGGAGGATATTATTAAATTTTAGTCATAATTATGATTTGATTATAACAAATACATTCTTCAAACACAAAAATATATATAAATATCCAAGAGAAGAATTGAATCGGAGGGAAAGAGCTACAGTAGATTATTTATTAGCGGAAAGACAAAACAAAAATCAATACTCAACGTAAGAGTTAAAAGCGGGTATGAAATAAATAGTGATGATTAGAGACTGGATTATATGCAAAGTGCATATATTCTATTTTTTGCATATCTTTAATTATGGTCTATATGTAGACGTATTACACTAATTGAACTTAATTAGAGCTAATTAGTGATTGCATATATTGCATATTTAGGCATTTCTATGCATATTTTCACTGTAATGTTGAATATGTAACCGTCGTTATGTTATCAGGTTAGAATTCGTAATACCTACTCGAATTAGTTTTGTTTTATTTTTATCATATATTTGAAGACGGGTAGATATAATATAACATATTTCATTTATTACTCCCAAATATTTACTAAAATTGTCAACGTCTGACGAAATTATATGCCACTGCTTCATTTTCACTGTGAGTCACTGTACATGTTCAGAAAATTAGGTTTTGACCTTTTCAACGTTACAAATTGTCTAAGTGCATATAAGAATATGATTTATATTAAGTATCAGTTGTTAAGCCAAGATGCATATTCACATAATACCGGTGTACTTACACAACGGCTTTATACATCAAGCAAACTGCATAGATTGTTTGAATTTTATCTAGTACGCTACGTACTTCACCACAAGGCTATACACCTTCGCCAAACATATCGTGAATAATAAAGTGATCGATTCATATTCGATAGGGCTACCGGATAATACAAACCGATAATCCAGAATTATTATTGTTCCCCAGGTCTCATCTTTCATTGCCGTTCATGTGTGTAGGTATGCATTGCCACCAGCCGGACATTAATAAACCAATGAGTTAGGCACAAACGCTGCAGCCGTCCCTAGAGGATGAAATGGACGTACATAATTAAATTGCACGGCAAACTGCACCGCTAGGCGCTTGATTTATTCAATCACGTTACACGTAACCGGTGAAAATTGCGTAAAATATGTATTAGAAAATGTACTCTTAAAACTTACTTAAAATAACGGCGCATCAGTGGCATTAAATATCATAAAGATGTTATTAACGAATATATACGTACGCAGATTTAATTATACATTTCGGTCCTGGAAAGCGCAACATACTACATATACTACGCCGACTAATCGCGTTAAGTAATCTGGGTATGAACACCGGTTCCTTATTCAAATTCAACCAGACTAACACCAGCCTCCTATCTGCGCGATACTCCTACGGGTTCTTAGATCTTCGCGCCTTAGATGTAGATAATAGCTTAGTAGGATATTCGGATGTACACGACGGTGTGGTGTACGCATATTTAGAGCTTATCCGTTTACCTTCGCGAATTCTAAATATATGTGTACATATCGCGAGAATTATACTTTCAAATTTTCTCTTGCTAAGATTCAGCAGGTATAGAAATCTCATTTAAGAACGTAGGTACGCCTTAGCTTATTCTTGTTATTGACACTGGTTACTAGGTGCCACAATAGCATTATCTTGGTTAGAATAATCTTTTAATAAATATTAGTACTATTCTAGGATTATTGTCTTTTAGGCCAAAATGTGTTTCTCTTTCGAGAAATTTATATCGTTGGCAATACAATGTCCATTTTATTAGGGCCACGTTATAAATTTAAGCTTTTGTGTGTTCCCAACGCGATAACTTACAAATAGGAGTATAAAATTCATGAATAGGATTTACAATATCTATCTAAATACGTTCCCTAAATATCTTTTTAAGGAATTGGAAAAGTGCCGCTTTATGACTTCCTGCCTATTATTATCCCCTCATGAGTCATTCTGTACTATATATGTTAGAAGATGGGTTTCTACCTATCTAACTTCACTAGAATGAAAGACGCATTAATTCGTAGAATATTATTTGAATCGGTTACTATTGTAAAAGGAATATTTATCTGTTTATGTAATAACGTGTTTTTCGTGTTTATGTGTTAGTGTTGCACCTTAAGTTATTGCTTATATGCGCCTTATGTTCTTTCGTTATGGGTAAAAGAAGACATACTAAATGAGAAAGAACAACGTATTGAGCTTTGTTGGGTACAGGAATGTATTCTCAACGCACAACTGCAAAGAAAGGAAAAGTATCCCGACAAACAGTGCACCCAATCCCCGTTTTGCGGTAAGAAAAGGATCACTACTACGAGGGGAGATCCAGAAGCTCGTGGAATGGAGGGGATGGAGTGGGGATAGGGGCGCTTGCTAGGTGTCATTCTGATTGTCGACTCATCATTAGTATATAAGTTAAGTTGCAGCCCTATAGCGCCAGTCGTTTACGATTAGTTGCCTGCTAAACAAGTCAATCCGGAAGAAAACTGAAACTATGGGGGAAATTGAACACCGTGCTGTGATAAGGTTCCTTACAAAGCAAGGAAAGAACGCTCAAATCAATGATTTATAAGTGGCATGGTCTTTTTAAACATGGTCGGGAGTCGATTGAAGACGACCCCCGCTTAGGACGGCCAGTTGAGGCCACCACATCAGACATCGTCGAAAAAGTGCAAAAATTTCTACTGCAAGATGCCCGTTTGAAGAAAAAACAATTATCTGCATTAGTTGGAGTATCAGATACCACCATTTTGCGTATCCTACATGACCACCTGGGTATGACAAAAGTCAGTGCAAGATGGGTACCGACAATGCTCACGCCGCTGCAGAAACAGCAGCGCGCCTGTGCGTCCAAACAATTTTTGGAGCTGTGTGGAGACAAACCTGCCAGATTTTGGAGCGGATTGTTACCGGTGAAACATGGGTTCATCACTTTGAGCCTGTGTCCAAACAGGAATCAATGCAATGGCATAAAAAGGGAACACCACCGCCAAAGTGTCAGAATCGGCTGGAAAGTTGATGGCTACAGTTTTTTGGGATTGTGGATATGATTGATTGATTACAGAGAGAAAGGTAGGAGCATAACTGGAGAATATTACGCAGCGATATTAGAAAAATTAAAGGAGGCCATCAAGGAAAAATGTCGAGGAAAGTTGACCAAGGGTATGTTGCTCTTGCAAGACAATGTACCGGTTCACAAGAGCAAAATTGCATTGGCTGCTCTGCACATGCATGGCTTTCAATCAATAGTCCATCCACCTTACAGTCCAGATCTGGCACCTAGTGATTTTTATTTGTTCCCCAATTTAAAAAAAGACTTATGTGGAAGAATGTTTTCCGACGACAATGAGGTAAAGGAGGCAATTTTGGCCCATTTTGAGGCGAAAGATAAAAAATATTTTCATGATGGTTGAGAAAAATTAATTCATAGATCTAATAAATGTATTGCGCTTAAGTGTGATTATATTGAAAACGAAATATAGATTCATTGTTTTATTTCATTTAAAACCCTTTCATTCCACGAACTTTTGGACCTCCCCTCGTAATCGAAATGATCGACGTATCCGGCAACTAGCAACTGAAAAACGAGGTTTATCCATCAAAGTAATAGGGAATGTAATGTCTCAACAAGAAGTGCAAGTATCCTTTTTGTTTCAATAATGCCTTTTCGTTAAAGATCGTGTGCAGCGATGAGTCAAAACTAGAAGCCATGACCGAAAGAGTTCAATTTGTTAGACGACATCCATGTGAACGGTTTGATGAAGCTAATGTACTAAAAAAGGTGAAATACCTTCCGTCAGTTATAGTATGATCATCTACATCAGTCGAAGGTCCTGGACACTATAAGCGTGTATTGAAAGATGTCTTGATGGCATATATTAATCATGTAGATCCGAATGAAGGTCATTACACATTCATGCACGATAACGCACCATGCCACATTGTCAAATCCACCCAAAGTTTTTAGGGAACGCATGCCCAGCCAGTGTTACCTTGGCTGGGAAGTTCTCCCGACCTTAATGCAATTAAGAACGTGTGGAGTATTCTAAAATCACGCGTGTATTCGAGAAGAAACAGAAACACTACAGAAGGACAATTTGTAAGAAATATTGAGGATATGTGGCAAAATGATGCTAGAATTAGACATACCATTAACGCTTGCATGGACAGTATGCTAAATAGAATAAGAGCAATTATGAAAGCCAAAGGAGGCATTACAAAATATGAGTTATATAGTGGTGACGATGCCTATAAACAGTTCCGAATAAACTTATGCCTGTATAATACGTTTTTCATTATATATTTTAACAAAATCGTTATTTTAGCAAGTGGCCCTAATAAATTAAACGGGGACTGTACATGTACATAATATGTACTTCTAGTATAAACATAGCAACGTCTTTGCTGCACTCGGCCAAACGAAATATGTACCTTCGCATCACTTTTTGGATGTTTTCCCCGCACGAGGCCATTCATATTCCCTCCATTTTGTAATTTGATATTCTAGATAGCTTTCTGTAGGCTACAACGGTTCTCTTACCTAATGAAAAGAATGTTCGCTGCTTCCTTAGACAGCTTCTCAGCCTTTTCATTTACCTTAATGATTTCAAATTCACCACGATTCATCGGTATCGTGTGTCTTCTTTCTTAACTCCTGGAAACGCAATTTTGCCGACTTGGGAAAGCTTGGGGACTTTCACGTAGCACACTGGTGTTTTGTTTGAGGGTCGTATTTGAAGCATCAAGTCTTATCACCAGTTACATTCGATTCTAGAAATGTGCAACTTAATCGGCCTGTTTTGATAACATTCCTGCAATTTTCAACACGAACAATGTTTTGGTCCACAACTAAGGCAGGACGAACAAATCGAGCACAGACTTTCGGTTTATTGGTCGTATTGAATTCCTCCGCTCTTCATCTCATAGTCGAATTCGCATCGTTTGCGATAATTTCACGCAGTTTTTCGACTATCTCCTCACGATTTTCGTTTCTTGAATGGCCTGGTCTTGAGTTGTCTTCGAAACCATCGCGACCATCCTGAAATCGCTTATACCACTCGACGCGTACGTGATAAACAGACATCAGCACAAACTTTTTTCATTAACTCAAATGTTTCTGTAAAACTTTTGCCGAGCTTAAAACAAAATTTAATATTAGCTCATTGTGCCATCATACGAGGGTGAGTTGAAATATTTCCGAAGTCAGCAAGAGATTGCGCAGGAAGGTTGAAGTGAATTCATTGGTCGACAAGAGCAACCTTTTTTATGACAACTGACAAAATTTCAGACGACTACTGTCAATAGTTGTTGTTTAAGAGAGTGTGTGTAGCAACTCAGGCAGTTACGCAAAAAATGGATAAAATCGAATTTCGTGCAATCACAAAACACTTCTAGATGGCTGGAAAACGGCCACGGAAATTCGAAATATTTTGCTAGATGTTCATGCCGGATGTTCTCCATCATTTTCGACCATCAGCTTCTGGGCGAGAGAGTTCAAACGTGGCCGCATAAGCACAAGTGAAGAACCACGCAGTGGACGCCCAAAAACCTCTAACAACGATGAATTGATCGAGAATATTCGATCGCCGATTGAAGCTGAAAGAGATAGTAGATACGACACCCATCTCCGAAAAACGTGTTGGCTATATCCAACACGAAATCTTGGACATGAAAAAGCTTTCGTCGCGATGGCTACCGTGTTTGCTCGCACCGAAAACGGAATCGGGTGACCACTTCGGAGGAGTATCTGGCCAGGATCCAACGCAATCCAAGGGATTCCTTCATGCGTTTCGTAACCGTGGATGAGACTTGAATCTCCACTACATACCGGAGACCAAGAAACAGTCGAAGCAGTGGACGTTTCCGGGAGAATCGGCTCTGAAGAAAGCAAAGATCGTTTCATCGGTGGGAAAGTTTATGGTGGCCATTTTTTGGGATTCCTAAGGTGATCCTCATCGACTATCTGCAGAAGGGAAGGGAGATCACGGGGTAATACTACAGTGATTTATTGACCCGATTCGATGAAGTATTGAAGGAGATACGGCCTCGTTTGCAGTGGAAAAAAGTGCTTCTCCACCACAAGAATGCACTGACTTGTTCGTCCCGCATCCTCGTGTTCAGATTGATTGAGGTGCGCTACGAACTAGTCTGTCATCCTTCATATTCACCGGATCTAGCCACAGCGACTTTATTTTATTTCCAAACCTGAAAAAATCACTGGGAGGAAAGAGATTTGCCTCAAATGAGGAGGTTATCACCGCTACAGATGACTATTTTGCAGACCTCGAAACATCCTACTTTTTCGACGGCTTGAACCATCGTCTGAAAAATGTATTGATCTTCGAGGAGACTGCATCGTAAAATAAAAATGAAAAACCACACCAATACCGTGTTTTTCTTGTCGATTCCGGAAACATTTCAGGTCGCCTTCGTATGTTTGTAACGAACCGGTAAAAAGTACCGTCACTTTTAAGGACTTGTATATATATTGTATATAGTTGTATTTTTCAAACAGCGTTATGCAGACATCTATATTTTGCGGTAGCAAATTACATCTCTGTAGCCCAGCCTGGTTTTATTTAACAGAGGTCTATCGCGACTAACCTAGTAAATTTTATGCAGTTGGTTATAGAAATATTAGATGCTCAGGGATAGGTCGATGTCATCTACTCCAACGTGACGAAAGTATTTAACAGTATTGACTATGGTATTCTATTGCAGGAGTTACATAGCTTTTGTTTTTCTGACTCGCTTGTTAATTTATTTGACTCTTCTCTTACCCACCGCAGATTTTATGTGTATTACAATGGCTTCCGTCCTGTTACCAAAGTTATTACGTCGGTAGTACCACAAGGTTCGAATCTACGTCCCCTACTTTTTCTGTTAATTGTCAACGACATTTCGGATCTGATTGATTGCGAGATCTCGATGTTTGCTGATGACATTAAAATTTGCGCAAATGTTACTTCGGTTAATGAAACTGAAACTTCAGTATAATTTAGAATCAGTGTCTCGGTGGTGCATATCAAATAAATTACAATTAAATCTGACCAAATGTAAAGTGCTCTTCTTTCCTAGAAAAAAAATGTCCAATTCTATTGGATTAGTCCGTCGATAATGAGGTATTGGTACGTTGCACTAAAATTAGAGATGTTGGGGTTGTATTTGATGAACATCTTGCTTTTATCGATCATGTAACAGAAATGGTTTCTTCCGCATCAAGGAGTATGGGCTTCATTTTGCAAAACACAAAAACTAACATTTCTTTAGTTAACGCATTAGTCTGTTCTTTTGTGCGTGCTAAACTCGAATATGCATGATAATATGCTGTGCGTACTATAATGTATACAAATTAGCAATAGAAAATATACAAAGGCGTTTTCTTAAATACCTATAATAAAATAAATAACACGAGGTTTCCCTTATAGTACATGATTAAATACCTTCACTTTTACCATCCTGGAATCGAGACGCAGCAATAGTTATCTTTCATTTCTGTACAAGTTACTGCATAACAAGACCGATTCCACCCATCTACTGAAGAGGTTGTCTTTCTTGGTGCCCCGAGTGGCCGCACGAAACGTCCCAGGTTTCTATACAGCAGGTTTGGATCCCCCATCGCACGTGTAAGCGAAGAATACAACAGGATTTCCTCAAACTCTGATGTGTTTCAATATTCGCCTGGGCAATTGTTGCGGACAAGTACCGATCCAGCTTAATTTTGTTTAATTTGCACTATTATTTTCTTTTTGTTTTTATGTTATTCTGCTTAATTTTTTTATAAATTCATTACTTTTATTATATTTTCATATTGTTTATACATATTTTCTTTAGTACGGTTTATGTAACTGTTGGACTATAAACGCTATTATTATTATATTTCCTTCGTATATTGTTATACACAATTTCAGGATGATAGTACTGAAAATTTAGCTTTGTATTTATTTAACTCGATTTTATTTGTACTGTTGACGTTAATTTTAAGAGATTCTATAACACCTAAATCAAAAACCATTATACATTGTATGTTGAAAATATTAGTTTCTCAGTACCTCATAGAAAACTTAGAGTTTTAACCAGAAAAATGCAACTTCGTTTCACTGCGCAACGGTGTAGGTTAGAAAGCTGAACTATTTAGGGTTTATGAACACACCCCATTATCATTCCCAATTACATTTGTTTTTCGTTCGAGATTTCATAAAGAAGACAAATTATGCGAAGCAAGTCCTGTTAAAAAAACCAAGCCTCCTCTTTCATTTTTCATAATTTTATACAAGAACCAAGAAATATCCGACAAGCTAAACCTTATCAAAGTACCAGACAACGACGTAATATGTAATACGGTTTAAGCAGAGAAAGTTTGATTTCATTTTTTGCTGGTGTTAGATGCAAGAAGCGAAGCGCGAAAATGTACAAATCCGGCTGCTTCCATTTGTTATTATTAGGTGGAGATTCTTTTATCTGGTAAAGGCTGGGGAGGAAAACGAAATTACTTATATGAAACGAAGTAAGAAGTGTCTATAGAAGCCGAAGATGGAAAGCAAATGAAACTCGAAATGAAAGGAAGGAGAAGAAACAAAAGGGAGTAGAATAATTGCGTCAAATTACTTTTTGCTTATCTCATTTGCTAGATGGATTCTTTTTTTTTGAGAGAGATAAATCGAATATTATCCTTTAGCATTCCGAAATGGGTGAAATAGAAGCTTTTTACCTCGCATATATTAGTCCTCTTACATTTTTTCCACTCTAATAGCTTACGAAAGTACGCCTAACACGATCATTTGCTATCAACCACATCAAAGTCGGACGGAAAAAATACTTAACGTCAAAGCTAATGATCTACTCAGGGCTTCCCCTAAAGTAGACGGTTTGCGCCTAATTGGATGTCGGATGCAATTTTGAAAATGGAAAATTCAAATGGATGGAAGCATACATATCCGGCTGATAAGCGTACATTTTCGGGTAAAAATATTTTTACAAATCAATTTTGAAAACGGATTTTAGGTATTACATTTTTCGAGTTGAAGTTTTCTTTTAGTCAAATGTTTTGCTTAATTGCGTTAGAAAGGTGGTGCAATATCCTGAAGTAAAATGCCTTTTTGTATTGTGCCATATGTGTGTGTGTGGTACTTCTTACTAAAGGTACTTGGAGTGGGAGTGTTGCCCCTAACCACGTGCTAGCAATATAGTCTCCAGTTAACAATTGCAGGGTAATGTCGAAATAAATGAGTATAAAATAATTGAGTGTTTAAATATAATTAACAAACATCACATTGGCGATGAGGATGGGATCCTCAGAGAATATTATTGGGCAGTTGCGAGAATTTGATTTAAGAAGGAGTGATTGGTCAATTTTTAAACCAAACTTGGATAATTATTTCCAAGCGAATAATATATCAGTAGAGGACAAAAAACGCGCTATACTTTTAAACGTATTGAGCGAAGAATCCTACAAATTAATTTTTAAATTGTGTGCACCGGATAAACCTGAAGAAATTACATCTAAGAATTTAATCAAGATATTTGATTCACATTTTGCATCAGTTCGGTCCGTTTTTGCTGCAAGGTACAAGTTTTATACTGCAAAAATAGCAACGAGTCGATAAACGATTGGGCGGCCCGAGTTCGAAGTCTAGTAACGCATTGTGAATTTGGCCAAGAACTAAATGTTTGTTTGCGAGACCGTTTGATAATGGGGTTTCCAACAGGAGCAGTCCTGGATCGATTTTTGAAGGAAAATGTTACGATTACATTAGCGGATGCAATGAAAATCGCTAGCAATAAAATGGCGGCGCAAGATTATTATGGTATTTCTGAAGCAGGATCATATACGTCTGCTAAAGAAGAGCCCCTCCATGTTTTGCAAGGAAGTAGGGGGAAAAGCGCATGATTGACGAGAGACGGGGAATGTCAGCTTTGCGGTAACGAAAATCACTCGACGAATAATTGTAAATTCAAAAATAGTCATTGTTATATTTGTAAACAACGCGGCGACATAGCATCAATATGCCCTCGTAAGTGACAAAATAAATTAAGTAGAATAAGTAAAAATACTCATTATTTAGACTCTAAGGAAATGTCTTTGTTTACTTTAATTGAAAATTTAAATAAGCCGATTTTAGTTGATGTTTTAGTAGAAAATATATTTATAAAATTTCATATTGATACGGGAGCCGCTGTTTCAGTTATTTCGCACGAATTATATAAAAATAAATTTGGTAAAATTAAGATAATAACTACAAATAAAATCTTACGTTTATGTAATGGTGATCAACTTATTCCAATTGATATGATTCATATAAATGTTAAGTTTAATAAGAAGGTTAGAAAATTATCGTTGTATGTGGCTAGAAAAGGAGGCCCACCTATTGCACGTAGAGATTTTTTGAATTGTTTTAACCTGGATCTTACTGAAATAAATCAGTTGAATATGGTGAATTCACAAAGTGACATTCATGATTCAGGTGGTGTTCTCAAACTGTGCTCTATGAAGACCTTGGGTCGAACTACTTCCATGAAACTGTGATGCATCACTGGAATTATGACGATCTTTCACTATACATCGAGAAGGCGGCGCGGCGCTTATTTATTCACTTTCTTAACTTGACAACTCATAGTACAAAGAAGATAATAATATTTATCTAAGATCTGCTTAATTTTCAAGTGATTAAGATTTTAGAATATTCGGAAGAAATATGTATTATAATATATATAAAGTTACTAGTGATTAACATAAAAATAATAAACTTCATAACAAAATTTGGTAATCTTCACATACCTTGACACCTAATTGTAAAATTTTTGACTGTTAGACAGTTACGTCCACAAAGAATTGTGCCTACATGTTAATTTGATCAATCTATTTGTCGTAGAAGAGTTTTTAAAAAATATTGAAATGGAACTGTGACTGAAGTCTTCAACCATTAACTGAGGAAGCTTTAGAAATATATAGATCATATGCGAGTACTCTCACACTTTTTCTATATCTATGCGCATAACTCGCTAACTGTAAAGGGTAGAAAAAAGCTTTAAGACAAAAATTGTGTGTTTAAATGGGTCTCAATAAGCAGACAAAAAAGTTAAACATATCGACGTTTTATCTATTTCGACAGTTAAACATGTTTGGGATTAATAATATATAATAGAGGTTAGTTGATTGTGTAACAATGGCAATAATAATAATAATAATAATAATAATAATAATAATAACAACAATAATAATAATAATTCATTCCACAACAGCTTTCGCTAATTACAGAAGGAATCGACCGGCTATGAGTTAGTATTACGTCGCCGCTTGTGGTGCGTCTTAAGATATTCGCTCTCAACATTTTCTAAAATGGGAGCAAACCCCGAGGGACAACCCAGATATTCCTTCATTTACGTATTCAAGAGTGTTTCTAAATATGTATTCTGTGTAGACGTTGGATAATAGAGGAAATAGTACGCATCCTTGCGTTACTCCTTGTAAAATATTTCTAGCATCTGACTGCTCCATCCCAATAGTTATATGTATATGCCAACTGATCTTAGTATAGTCATGATATTATGTCCAGATCTGAAGGTTCCACTAAGAAGAAATAAAGGAAATTTGCGAATTAATTATGACGACCGCGCGAGCTTCAGCTCAATGTCAAAGCCAGCAATAAAAATGTTGAATTAACTATAGTGACTCTAAGTAGCTGTTGAATAGTTTTCAGCAATGGTTGTTTTCAAAATATCAGCTACAGAATGGAAGAAATAGCACGGAAATTAGATTGAACACATGCAAAAGCGTTTTGATATTTGAAACGCACAATACGAGGACAACCTTAAATGTTTCCGTAATCGACAAGAGATGGCCCCTGAAGGTTGAAGCGGATTCATTGTTCGTCAAGGGCAATCTTTTTTTATGGCAACTGTCAAAATTTCAGACTTCTCCTGTCAATAGTTGTTGTTTAAGAGTATGTTTTGTGTAGCAAGTCAGGCGGTTTCGCAAATATGGATAAAATCGAATTTCGTGCAGTGATAAAACACACGGATGGCAGGGAAAATGGCCATGGAAAATCCCAATATTTTGCTAGAGATTTATGGCGGATATATTCCATCATTCTCGACAATCAGCCTCTGGATGAGCGAGTTCAAACGTGCACAAGCTCAAGTGACGAACCACGCAGTGAACACCCAAAAACTGCTACCAACGATGAAAATGGTCGACAGGATTCGTGATGTCGCGTTAGCCGATCACCGATTGAAGCTGAAAGAGATAACAGAGACAACAGACATCTCAGATGAACGCACTTACAACCGCAACCTACACGAAATTTGCATATACAATAGCTTTCGGCCAGATGGGTACCTCGTTTGTTCACACCGTAGCAAAAATGAAATCCGGTGATCGTTTCGGAGGAGTGCCTAGCCAGAATCCTACAAAATCCAAGGGATTTCTTCATGCGTTTCGTAACTGTGGATGAGATTTGAATCCGCCACTACGTATCGGAGACCCAGGACCAATCGACGCAGTGGAATTTTCCTGACGAATCGGCTCCGAAGAAAGCGACGAACATTCCATTGGCCGGAGAGGTCATGGAGACGATTTTCTGAGATGCCCAAGGTGTGATTCTCATCGACTATCTGCAGAAGGGAAGGACGATCACGGGACAATACTGCAGCGATTTATTGACCCGATTTAATGCAGCATTGAAGGAGACACGGCCTCATTGGCAGCGGTAAAGAGTGCTTTTCCACCACGACAATACACCGGCTCATTCATCCTGCATCGTCGTGTCCAAATTGAATGAGTCGCGCTAAGAATTAGTCTCCCATGCTCCATATTCACCGGACCAGGCCTCGAAACATCCTACTTTTCCGACGGCTTGAAGAGACTCGAGCACATTTGAAAAAATTTATTGATCTTCGAAAAATAAAAATAAAAAATCACACCAATACCGTGTTTGTATTGTCGATTCCGGAAACATTTCGTAAAGTGGTTTATCAAAGTTTATGCATTCTTTTCCATAGTCTTTAGAAATATTCTTTAACAACACCGTGTTCGCATTTTTTCTTGAACAGTTCTCCATATATTAGCAAATGCCTTTACTTTAACGCAAACATGTAAATACCTATGACCACTTTAGCAAATAATCTTCCGGATTTTGGTTTTATTTTTCCTTAGTGTATACAGCAAACTACAAATCCTTCGTTGTAAACCATGATGGAAACCTTATTTTTACTGCACCCATATATCACGATTTCCATATGTAGACAATATCTTACAATTTTGCGCAAACAATACTCCTACAGGAGGGTGAAATAAAACGCCAATAGTTTCACATATAAACTTCTTCCTTTTCTATATTTGCGACCCCAAACGGGGACGAATAAAATTTACGACGTAGCTGTCATCTTTTCATAGCTATAAAATCTGATTTTGAACCATTTCCAAGCCGTTAGAACAATTACCGTTAGGGAACCGTCGTAATGTACACTTTGAAACTTATTTATGTCCTTGCTGAGGAAATTTATTACTTTTGAAAGGGTTAGTGGATAATTTCTTTGTTGATAAAAGCGGTAACAACGCAGTAATTCTAAATGCAGGTTATTATAATGATATATTTTTGAGGTCTCTGTTCTCCTCAAGAACATGTCCATTTTTTATTATATTTATAAGACATACCTTTGAATAAGCTCATTTTCTTTAATTATAGTTTCCTTTAATTTATTTGCATTGTTAGGGAGAATGCAAGGATGGACTCCCTTTGAGATCAAATAGCACTTTTTCTTGCGTTTGTGTTCTTGCGATGCATTCCGCATTTAAATTCAATTTCCCAAAATTCCGTTTCGTCTAAATAACGCTAAATTCAATGTAATTAATACAAAATTTTATACAATAATATTTAACATACATGCATATACACGAGGCACCTAGCGAAGATCACATCCAAGGCCTGTATTTTCGTTACTGAAAACACAGGAAATGTTTTCCTTGCCATAATGACCTTACTGTAATCATTTGTCGCCTAACATCTGGATCTAGTTGCGGTTTACGAGTGCGATTGACATCCGACATACGAAACAACTGAAAAACAGCGTCGGTATAAAATTCCGAGCATCAACAGAGTTTGTACGCTCCTTATTTACGCGAATTTCGCAAATTGTTGTGAGGAAAATACTTCAAAATTTATATAGAAGCTGTAGTGGGCCGTGTCGCGGCAGTATATTATCCGAATATCGAGCTTAACACAGCTGATCCAACAGAAAAACTCCGATATAACCCTGCACCTGCTATCGTAATTGGGAAGACAGAAGACTCGTCGACTTACAATATCAAAGTGCGTGTGCGAGTACAAAATGTAAAGGGCTTCATTCTTAGAAAAATCATTTATTAACTTAAATTTTACAAGCATAGTTTATTAGCTAACTAGGGATTGCGATAGGTACGAGGTAGGCCTCATAAATCCTCGGCCTGATATAGGAAAAGGATACATGGAACAATATAAGAAATTTTACTTTTCAATGTGATCTTCCCTAACTTCTATACATTTATTACAACGATTAATTAATAATTCAATATCCTTGTAAAAATAATCTGAAGTTTTTCAGTCACAATCCTTGCAACTCCCTGTCGTCCTTAAAACGATGTCCCCTAAGATTATTCTTTAAATTAGAAAACAAATAAAAATCACAAAGAGCCACATCCGGACTATACGATGGATGTTCCAATTCTTGATAGCCATATTTGCACTAATTTTATTCATACCCTAATGGTCATGGAGAATTCGGAGAATACTTGTTTCGGATATGTTTGTTATCACTGCTAATTCCTTCACTTTCAAACGGCGACCATCTAGCCCTAAATCTTCAATAATTGAAATTTGTTGAAGCGTATCACTTCAATTGCACGACCCGATTCTTCAGCAGGAATTCTTGTCCCAAACGGAAACATTTTGCCTACTTTTTTACAGTGAAATACGAAGGATGTGAATCACCGTCTAGACGCCGTCTAAACGTTGTTTTATGTGATTAGGCGTATGCCCTTCTTTTGTTAAAAATTTGATGTCCGCGTGGTACTCAATTTTCATTACTTCAGACATTTTCATGCTCTAGTCACGTTGGTTGACTGGCTACTAAAAACTACTACTCTTCGAACCGTCATATTTATAGCGTTTACCTCGCATATGTGCATGCATGCCGTGACGAAGCTTGAACAAGCTTGAACATGTATAAGCCTGCCAGGCCGAGAATTTATGACACCTACCTCGTATCTTAAGGAAGACAATATCACGAGATTTGGCGCCCAACATGGAGCATTAAATTTTGCTTATTTGCAAAATTTCATTAATTTACCTTAACTATGGTTAATACTCGTCGGACTCCCGCTGTAGAAATGAAGGTATCCGAGCCAGATACTAACAATAGGGCGTTCTCTAGCAATACCGAAGAACTCAAACGTACCATTGAGACTGTAACCGTTAAAGTCAACGATTTAGTAGGCGAACGTGATGATTATCGAAGCCACATAAACCGTACGAAACTGGTTTTTAGATGATAATTCCTTGTGTTCACGTTTTATAATTCCAACCTCGTAAGTAAGCTCTATAACTTAATCGAAGGTAGTTATTCCCCAATTGTGCCCATATACACGTGTAACTGGCCTTTGCTTCGAATTCGTTTATCCAATCAAGTTACACTACACTTCAGACAAGCATAATATGTAAAGCCCCGCGGTGATAAAGTTAAGACAATGTTTTCTAATAGAACCGAAGGAACTTTGTTGCACCAGGACCGAGCGCTCACGGTTGAAAGCTTGAAATTCCAGCCCCTACCAAACCGTGTACATCAGGTACAACGTACAGCTCGAAGTGATTGCATGCAAATTGACTATTTCGTTCTGCATAAGGGTCATTTCGACTAGACTTTGTTATGTTCTGCCTTTGATTGTTGCATGTACATATATAGTTTGTTTGCGGCGAGTTTTGATGGATGTAGTAGTATGTTTGCTCGGTTTAATTGTTTGTTTTCTACTGTTTAGTATTCGGCATTCTGAAATGAAGCGTTCGAATTTCAAAAGGAGTTTAATGCAGATATCGCTGGTTGATCTAGCGAAAGACATGGTGTCATCCAACAAAACAAATCATGTTTGAATTGAGCGTTGATGTTAGGATGGGACCCTTTTATGAAGGGAAAAAGCAAACTTAATCTTGAATGGTTTATAACTTTTGTAGTAATAATTAAAAGTAATAACTACAGGCAATATTTCTGGTTAGTTAACCAGTGCTAGTGGTGTTTCTTTACACAACTTTATTGACTAGAAGGCGTATACTTTGCTAATCCCTATTAAGTAATATAAATTAATATAAATCAGACGAAATTGTAATAGTTAATGATTCTGTGGAATTTCATGTAAGGTGTCCTATGTGCGGATGGAGATGTAGTAGTAATCCAACTGGTGAGATAGAATGTTTTTGACCATTCACTTCAAAACCATTCTTAAATATTTCTGATAAAATAAGATGAAATACCAAACTGGAGGAATTACCACTTCGATGCATAGTTTCACGCACATATAGGGTGTATAAGTTTAATTTATTGTTCAAATATGAATCTAATCGAAACACATCATGGTGGTGGTCATCTATACGAAAACTATACGCTGTTGTGGGCGTTATTGAGAATCCACACAGATCAATTTGTTGTCTTTCTCAGTAACTTATGATTAAGGTTGCAGAAACAAGTGCTTTCTCAGTAGCGTACGGCTTGGCTACTATCAATATTAAAAAAAAAGTGAATATAATTATTAAGGCGCGGTTCGACGGCTGCCCCTATCAGGTATGAATCGTACAGCATCGGTAAACTACAGTCGCTCCGTTTTGGTATACACATGCATTAGTGCTTGAGATATGTATGCTTGTATGTACGTATCCACCAGTATTACTTGTAGGCTCGCTTGTTCAACTTTCAACGTTTTCCTCGCGCTAGCAAAATGTGATTTTTCAGTGCCGTAGATGCATGTTAGATTTACCATACGTAGAACAAGAAGTTATATTTACTTAAAAAGGGAAAGTAATACAAATGTAGGTTACGTTAGGTATTATTTAGTCACGTTAATTGTAAGCATATGTTTTAAATTTTGTTGTTTCAAATAGGTGTGTATTAAGGTTTGCCCATTAAATATAAAGTATTTAATTCATGAAATGAAAAATTAGAGAAAGTATTAAATAAAAGTAAATTATATAGAGAATGATAGGTTGGACGTTGATTCCAAGCATGAAGCAAAGTAACGATATCGAATGAAGGATGCGTAAAAATTAAAGAAGTGATTCTGTTGTTATTTCTGATATTATAAGAAGGGGTAAATAATATATTTCAGAAATAGATTTTAATACTATTTGATCTAATTTTCACCAATTTATACCTACACATGTCAATAACGAATGCAAGGACTGTGTGGTTGTAACACATGGACTGAAAAGTCCCGGGCCTAACATATAGATGACACTAGTTTTATTGCAGTCACCCTTCTCTCAGTTAGTACTAACCTTCAAAAAACAGCTGTTAAAATTTCATGATATTCTATTCGTTAGTTTGTGAGTTACTGTGCTAAGAGTCACGCTACTTTTGTTATTTTCAAAACAATGGATCAAAAACAATTTCGTGTTTTAATTTTACACTGCTTCTTGATGGGACAAAATACCGTTCAAGCGAAGCAATGGCTTGAAAAGTGTTATGGGGACTCCGCTCCATCAGAAATAACAATAAAACGTTGGTTTGCTGACTTCAAACGTGGTCGTAGAGACACCGATGATGCAGAACGCAGTGAACGTCCAAATGAGGCGGTAACACCAGAAAACATCAAAAAAATCCACAAAATCGTTTTGAATGATCGAAAAGTGAAGTTGCGTGAGTTAGCTGACATCGTAAAGATATCAAAAGAACGTATTGGCTTTATATTGCATGAGCATTTGACTATGAGAAAGCTCTGCTCAAAGTGGGTGCCGCGTTTGCTCACTGTTGACCAAAAACAAGAACGTGTTGATGATTCTGAGCAGTGTTTGGCCATGTTTAAACGTAGCAAACCGAACAAACCGGAATTTTTGCGTCGATATGTGATAATGGATGAAACATGGATCCATCACTTCACTCCGGAATCAAAACGATCGTCATCTGAGTGGACAGCAACTGGTGCACCTCGTCCAAAACGTCCGAAAGCACAACAATCGGCTGGAAAGGTTATGGCCTCGGTATTTTGGGATGTGCGTGGTGTAATATTCATCGACTATCTTGAGAAAGGAAATACCATCAACAGTGAATATTATATAGTGTTATTGAAGCGTTTGAAGGCCGAAATTGCAAAGAAACGACCGCACATGGCAAAGAAAAAAATTTTGTTTCATCAAGACAATGCACCGTGCCACAAGTCAATCAAAACAATGGCAAAACTACATGAATTGAACTTCAAATTGCTCCCACATCCACCGTATTCGCCAGATTTGGCTCCCAGCGACTACTGGCTGTTCGCAGACCTCAAAAAAATGCTCGCCGATAAGAAATTTCGCACGAATGAAGAGATTATCGCTGAAACTGAGGTCTATTTTGAGGCAAAAGATAAATCGTTCTACAAAAGCGGTATTGAAATGTTAGAGCGGCGCTGGAATGATTGAGTTGCTCTTGATGGAGATTACGTTGATGAATAAAGGTAATTTTGAACCAAAAAACCGTGTTTTCTTTGTTAGGCCCGGGACTTTTCAGCCCATATGCTATAATTCACGGGTATAGTAGTAAACTCCACTCCACGCAAATTAATTAATAATTCGGAACGCAGTGTTTCGAGAGCACGTGGTCTCCCATTGTCAACCGTGTTACCGAATGAATGTAGAAACTGTATCACACATGCAAATTATTTTCTACGCAGGCTCTAAAATTTCTTGAAACATATGACTATTTACAATCTATTGGGTAGTCTCGGGTATATGTGTATTTTCAGGAAAGGATGGAACGAAAACGAACCGTATCTTTAACAGGGCCTTGTGGTAATAAATCAATCAGACTCGAGTGTGCAATTGGGGATGGGTCTCTGTTCAATAAGTTTCTGTTCTTTTTCATAAATATCGTTTCGTACGCGTCGAATTCTCTACATGAGTTTATGTTTTTTAGAAGTTTAAGATTTTTTAAATCAATTTTATTTCCGGATTTTACCGTATGCTCTGCTACGCTTGATAGTTCTGGTTTATCGAAACGACAGCGCCTAATATGTTCTTTGAACCGCGTTTCGATACTCTTTGGCAAATTCCAGACCTTTTCATCATCTCCGGTTTATCTTGGGGGTTGTCTAAGAGATTTTTTAAGTTGTTTTTTGATAAGAAGTGTTGTAAGTTTCTTATCACTGTTTTTCGATGTCAAGGTCGTGGAATTTCTGATGCGTTGTTTGTATTGGATCTTTCTTAAGATACGCTCAACATCGGTAGAAGAGAAACCATTGTACCTCGCTACATCTTTGATATGTTGAATAAAAGCTATCTACTGTTTTATTCCAGTTCTATATGCAAAACTTAAAAGACAACCCTCGTGTTTTTCTTGTATTTGGCGGTGACAGCTCCAGTTAGATACGAGTAGTGAGGCCTATTATTTGGTCTCCGCTCCTGGTAATAGACGCGTGTGAAGTCAGAATAGCATAACAAATATGGTGTTATGTTTACTACCACATTATTGCATCTTCAAATTGTTAAAACAAGAACTAAGAGACTTCATAAGGCGTAAAAATTAAACCCGCAAATTTGGCGAAAGCACCATAATAAACATTGAAAATAACATCGAACGCCTAACTAGAGGAAACTGGAAGAATGGTATCGATCATGTTATCTATAAAGGAAATGAATGCTGAGATATGTACGATGACTGTTTTTCTTTCAACCTTCGTTCGTGTCTGTAAACAGTCACGCGAACGGTCGGAGACTGGGATCCCCAGAAGGTCACTGCGCATTTCCGCCACTATAATATCTGCCACTTGCAATGTCAATACGTCATTTTCAGCTGAGTTGCGGGCACGTAAATATTGCTGCTACAATTGATTCTTTCGCCAAGTGCGAGTTGCGTAGTGTAATGCGATTTCTTGAAGCAGAAGGAAATAGTGCAGCCGAAATTTCTTGAAGAATGAGCCGAGTATACGGCGAAACAAAAGAAGAAGCATGCTGTCATCTGGAAATCTTCTCATTCATGACAATGCCCGCCCATATACTGCTGCTTAGCGCCATTGTCCATCCCTTTCGTAAACAGAAAAAAGTGGCTACTAGGGTAGAGCTTTCACAGTAGACGAACTTCAAAACAATGTCATGGACCATCTCAGCTCATTGGCGACAACATTCTAAGTCGAGGGGATTGGAAGGCTCGTCTATAGATATGACAAGTGCATCAATCTTCACTATGACCGTGTTTGTACATAACTTTTGGTAATAAATTCATTTTGTTATCTACACTTGTCTTGTTTTTATGAGCCATCGGAGGTTAAAAAAACAGCCCTCGTGCATATATCGAAATTATGTCTAATCCATAGATCTAAATTATTAACTTGCAAAATGATTCGGATATAGATGATGTGCAATATGACCCCAGCACAGAAAATGATACGTCTCCGTACAAAAATACAGAAACGTTTGCAAGTAGACCCCTATAATTTTCGTTATTATTGACATAGGGCCGACGGATATTCCTAAAATTAAAAAGAAAAGCCTTTGTATAAAACTCTTGTGGGTGTACCCGTTCGCAACCGTTACTGCTAGCAACACCTACGTAAATCCTTCACGGGGTCCATAAAGCAAATATTTTCAAGCATCAAATTTCAATTAGTATTTCGGACGTCATCACATTCAGATGAGACGCAGCATAATTATAGATAGGGACTTTGGTTGTAAATCAACGGCCAGGCTAGCGCGATAATTAAAGGACTCGAATCCGTTGTCTGACGATGAATCCCAGCCAGCTGATTCACTATTTGTTAACGCCCGAACTTACGGATTATTCGCTTTCGAATGCTATTGCGAGATATTGTTTGGCGTGTCTAACACGCTTTATATATGTTTACGTTCACTTGAAGAAATTCCAGTTCGGCGGCTAACAAATTAAAAATCATGTTAGAAATCGAATGGATGAATGAATTGATATTACCTAAGTGAATTATTTGAACTGGTTCGTATCTCAATTCAAAAATGTACGAGAGTATTGACTAACGATTGACGTTATATTCTGTAGAGTGTGCAGAAACTTTCACTTGGACTGCGTGTAAAACTAGATAGGTCCATTTTAGTAAAGTTTTGGAAATTAACAGAAGTATGTTTTAAAAGGGTTTTCTTTCTTAGTTTGAATTTTGCTTATGCTAGAATATACATACATATTGTACCTGGTATTTTTGATTTGCAAGGAAAGACCACCAAGTGTCAGATTCAGTATTAGATGAAACTTGATAGAAGTGCAGAGTCCATATATGCAAGTGAGATTTGTTGCTATCGGAAGCTCCTTCATGACACGGTACTGCGGAATATACAGGGTGTTGCATTTAAACGCAACACTTGCGTATAGTTCTAATACTACTGAAACAAGTTTTAGATAAAAGCCATTTGTTGTTTAAATCTGCTTAAAATCGTATACGTCACCAGCTATATGGGATGTTTCAGAACTAACTAACACCAAACAAGACACAATATGCACTTAAGAAAGCATCTCTACTACGATATTGATTCGCAAGAAACAACTGCGAGATATACAGGGTGTTGTACTTAAACGCAACACCTGTTATCATCATGGGTATATTTGTAATAATATGGAAGCAAGTTTTAAATAAAACCTGCGTTGCTCGTTGTTTTTGTATTATTACAAGTAATTTCAAAGCTACAGTAATTTATAGGAGTAATTTTCATTCGGAAAGTCTTACATATTAGCCGAATCATCACATCAGCTTCCATGATGTTAAGTAAGGCATCAAACTAATAATATTAAAATTTAACCGGCTATTCTTGAATATTATTTATTGGATGGAACAGCCGTTGTCAAAAGTGCCGGATAAAGTCGCCTAAATTACCGTAAACAATTCAAACGTCGACACGTAAAGAGAAAAGATATATAGTAGTAACAGTAATCGACAAGATATTGAAGAGAACCCAGTGCGCTAGTTAAATAGACGGCCCAACTTGAAAAATATTAGAAAACGCCTTTTATCGTCTCATAAAGTCACGGCGTCTATATGCCCGCGAGGTACAGAGTAGAATGGGTGGGAATGTACGCTTTCGCAGAAACAGCTTCGGATGCCCGGAAGCGGATGACCCGTCCACTGAATACAAAAGCTCTCCGTCGAGCTTTTATTATTAGTCCTTTTAGTTTTCCGCTGTTAACCCTTCTGACCTTTCGAATATGATAATGTACGTGTGTACATTGTTATTGGAATGTTATGATGGATAATGGGTTTAACTAGGCAATAATACGGGGAGAAACCGGTGTTTAATTAATAATAATGAGGATATTAATAAGGAATTAATTAGATTGCTTATCGGAGGGTGATGAGTTTGGATTGCTTGTATAAATTGGCAAATTTTGTATGTAGAGTCTACAATGTGACTTCTGTTAATTACTTAGCTTGTTTGAGTTAGTAACTACAAAGCACCCAATTACGTTTTTGGTTGCAAATAAAATAGTCTCTCTTATTGTGGTGCGTTAGTGCAAAGTACTAAACAATTATTACAGAATTCCAGCATTAAGCAAATTACAGTAGAACCCGGTTATAACAACTTCGGCTGTAACGACACTCCTCTTTTATCGTCAAATTTTAAGCGGTCCCGTACTTTACTATTCAAACGTACAGAGAAAAACCCAATTTTAGCGTCAATAATTCCTGATATAACGACATATATTTACCGCTTGAGGTATGTATTTATGTTATCAGCTCTGGCTTGCAACCGACCGTTCGGGGATTCCAAGAATATTACCGATTCTTGCAATGCGCCAGGCAAAGTTCGTAAGAAATTTCCTCAGTCGGCATTTGAATCGTGTGAGTGAAACATCGAGATTTCTTTATCGAAAATGTCAGGTTTAAAGGGAAAAAGTTTAAGCGTGAACAACAAAGTCGCGATAATCAAAGCGGTCGAAAGCGGACGTGTGTCGTGAATTTGGGTTAGTTAATTCTACGATTTGTACAATTGTGAAAAATAAGAATAAAAAGTAATACCTTTGCGAAAGGGAAAAAAAAGTCAAAAAAAATTCGATCCTGCGAAAAGGTTGAAATCGACGAAGCGCTTATTACGTGGTTTAAGTAATGTAGAAGTGCAAATTTACCCGTTAATGGATCACTGCTTATGCAAAAGGCCGAAGAATTTGGAAGTTTATTTGGAGACACAAATTTTAAGTGCAGCAATGGCCTAAATTAAGACAAGATTCTGAAGACAATGAAATTTACAATGGCAACGAAACGGGAATTTTTTATAAACACCCCCAACAAATTACTGCGCAAACAAGAGAGCATGGATGAAAATGAAATTCGAAAATGGGATAAAGAACTTGCGGTGGAAGGTAAAAAAATATTGCTTTTAGTCGATAACTGCCATCATTAGCCCACTTAAAAAATATTAATTTCGTGTTTCTGCCCCTAAATTGCACTAACATCCTTCAACCAATGGACCAAGGCGTAATAAGAAGCTTAAAATGTTTTTACAGAAAATTTCTTCTGCAGAAAATTATTACGGGTATTGACAAGAACGCACCATGTGCAGTTTCACTTCTCGACGTGTTGGACTTTTTAGAGAAGACTTGGCGTAGTATAACCTCTGAGACTATAGCAAACTGCTTTAGTCATTCAAGATTAAGGAATAATCCAGTTTGTGACAACTTAAATGAAGATGACGTTCTGTCATGTGAACTTATTAAAAAGTGGCAGCAAAATCAGAGTGACGAAAATCAGTTTTGTTTCGACGACTTTGTATCCGTGGACAGTTACCTTATTACGTCGGGAATGCGTTCCGATTCTGATGTAGAGGACATAAAACAGCGGTATAACGAAAACGATAATGAAATCGAAGATGAGGAAGATTCATGCGACGAAGCAGAACACGTACCGACAAACGAAGAAGCCCTAAGTGCCATAACACTTTTAAACTTTTTATTATAGACAGCGAGAAACGCCACCTCAAATTATTGATAAAGTGAGAGAATTAGAAATGGATATAGAAAAACAGTTTTGGCGTGCGAAAACTGTGCAACGGAAAATTACAGATTTCTTTCATTCGACAAACAAGTTATGTAGTATGTACGTACATGTGTAAGGTTATATGATTAAGTACATTAAATTAATTAAATTCACATATGTATCTGTTTACCACCCGTAATATTGTTTCCCATCAATTCTTGTATGTAAACATGGAACTTGTAAAAACGCCGCCTATAGTGTCACCTTGTTATAGCGTCAAAAAGTTCGCAGTCCCGTGACTGTCGTTGTAACCGTGTTCTACTGTATGTCTCTTTAGTCGTCCAAATTGTTTCACTCAACGGAAGAAAAGTTCTCTTCAGCAGTGTTTGTGAAAAACAGTATATTTACTTCCTAAAGAAGTTAGAGTAATTGTAAACAAGTAATCAATTAATTAACAAAATGTTAATAGGACAGAAAAGTAACGATACGAACAACTATAACTGATTTAAATAATGATAACATTTGGACTTACATTAGCAGAGAGAGAGAGAGATTAACAGGTAAAATTTAATTAAACACTCAAAATTAATGATTTTTCCTAAATTTAAATAATTACTTAATCTAGAGCCTTTAACCTCTAATAAGCGATCCTGTCTGAATACTATTCAACATTGCTTTCTGATATTGCAAGGAAATATACACTACCGCCCATAATAGTATAGATACTTCCTATATCAAAAATATTTATTCATCTCCGATTTATCGCACATGTGTACACAAAAGAAAAGTAATAATAAACAGTAGAAAGCATAAAGTAAGTATACTTTCTTCTCATCGAACAATATACCTCTTAATTTAATAAATGCTCGTACTTAGTGGTCTTCTTTCTACCGATTTCCTCACTACATCTTGAGGAATATTGTTTCACTCCCTCTGTAACACCGTCCATAGATGGGTTTTGGACGTTTGGCATTATCTTCTAATTCGTCTGCCCCGTTCGTCCCACAGAAGCTCTATCGGATTAATAGCCCCACTCTGGGGGAGGCCAAGTCATCTCCTTTAATATTTCTCCATTCTCTGCATCAATAAGGTACTTTTTGGATAATAGCAGCATGTGCTTCGGATCGTTATCGTGCATCAATTCAAAATTGTTGCCTATTAAGCGGAATTCGGGTGGTAGAGCGTTTTCTTCTAATACCTGGCGATAATTCACCTTCCTCATTATTCTACCAATTTTCGCAAGAAAACTTAATGAAAAATGACCCCATACAAGAATGGAACCACCACCTCTCTTTATTCTTAGTGTAATGCACTCAGGAAGCATTTGCTTTGGGAAAGAAGTCCTCAACCTTCACCAGACTTTACTTCGCAAGAAGACTGGAGTCTAATTGCAATCTCTTGTGACAACAGCCTGAGAACTAGATTTGCATCTTCTGGCTTAGTGGAGTTTTGTATGCCAATTAACAGTAGACATCCATCTCTAGGTTCTGAATCTGTAAGAATCCTTTTTCTTTGTGACAACCTACTTGTGCAAAGTCACATTCTCAGCTGTAGCCCTAACCATAAGCAAATATCACCTAGAAATTTATCTGGAGCGGGAAATGGGAGTGGGGTTCCAAACTTTATTCTGAGTTTTGACAAAATATGTAACGATTAGCAAACTCGCCCTTCATATTAACTTACCTGTCATTTTAAAGGTTTTCGCCATTTACTTAATATTTTTTTCGCATTTCCATATTTTAATTTGATGGTTCTTGTGATTCAATTTTAATAAATGTGGGTTTCACATTGTGAGGTTTACTTTAAGAGTTGTTTTGATTTCTAAGCATGGTTTATGTTATAAAACGAGGGCGCTAGAATAAAATATTAAACCTGCTCCATAAACGATAAAGATTTGAAACCCCTAACGTACGCACTACTTTATGCAATACTAGTAACTCATATTAATACATTACTACATTATTCCATTAATTTTCACAAGGACACCTGTTCCACTTAATTAAAAACAACCCCATACAAGAACGGAACCACCACCTTTCTTGATTATTGGTCTAATGCACTCAGGAAGTATTTTCTCGCCTTTTGAGCGCCTGACATATGTTCTGCGGTTTTGATCAAACACTTTGTATTTAGAAGCATCAGTCCATAGTACGTTTCCACACTGTTCTATTGAGCAGTCTCTGTGAGTGTTAGTCTACCGGAAACGTTTGCTTCTTTTAAACGACGTTTTACTGTGCTAACGGATATCTTCCTGTTTCTAGCCTGATTCATTTCTGCTTTAATTGCAGGAGCCGTTAATCTCCTAGTTCCCTTACTAAGCAAATTTATACATTCATGGTCGCTTCTGGATGTTGTTCGAGGACGTCTTGGACGATTTTTACTAGGAAGTGTATCAGTTTGTTTGAAGCGGCTGGGAACTTTCTTACTCTAAGTCGTACAGAAATATTCCGTGCAGAATATCCTTCT
The DNA here is from genome assembly GCA_023509865.1 of Trypoxylus dichotomus. Taxonomy (NCBI): domain Eukaryota; kingdom Metazoa; phylum Arthropoda; class Insecta; order Coleoptera; family Scarabaeidae; genus Trypoxylus; species Trypoxylus dichotomus. Next base: position 32,349,674 of record CM042081.1, read on the forward strand.
TGGTGTAGCGTTAATGTTGCTGATCGCGTTTCAACACAAAGTGATTCTTCGCATCCATTCTATTATGAGCATTGGTGCATGTTACTTGTAGCAACAGGTAATATACTTATAAAAAAGAAGGAAACAGTCTGACATGAAAACGTCTTTCATGTTACAGGACTTCATTTTCTTATAGTCTTTTCGACAAGTCTGTATACTCAATTTTGAGAAATATAAATCGCGTATCTCTTCTTGCTTGCTAATTTGTTTTTGGGTCGAGCACATGTGTTGCACGCTCTTATACGTTTTGGCCTTGATGAAGTAAAGTTGCGGTGCCACAGGATTTGAATTTTGTCAACTTCTACCTGAACTATTGGGGATTTGGTTTCACTAAAAACTAAATGCAGGGATCGTCCTTTATCACTCAAAAAGGATTTGTTTTTATGTGTTTCAGAAGCACACAGATCTACGCACGAAAAAAAAATCAAATGAAAAACAAGTGTAACTATCACATTAATTTTCTATTTTCTTTACATGCGTACATATTGTAAGTAAAATGCTCATAAAACAATTTCATTATTGTTTAGGCTGTTTGTGTGACCCCCCTTTAATATCATCGCGACTACCTTTGGGGTGACGACTCCCGGATTGAGAAAGATGCATTATAATATTCGTTTGTTACGTTGTTTGTTCTATTATGTTTATATTGAAATTACCCAATGATGATGAACTTGTGTTGATTATATTTTACTGGGGTTAATAACTCAATGCCTTGCGCGCTTGGCTATTAAACTCGGGGTTCTGGATTCGAACCCCGGGGCTATTTCTCAGGGTTGGGATTTTCTAGGGCTTTCCTTACTCTATAGCGAAGACAGAGAACGAATATTTTAAGATGCATCACACATCTCTTGTAACTGGCGAAAGCTGTTAGGGCAAAGGTATGGATTATCATTATTATATGTTTCCAAAGTACGCTCGAGATCTTGAGTGTGGATTGGAGACCCGAATTTTCTTTAAGTGTCATTGTTGGAGTATTTGTGCATTTAGTTTGTATTTGAACATTTGTATGTTTGGGGCGGTTGGTCCGTTAGCGCAATTGACTGCCGTGTTCTGTTTAGGACATTCGCACTCGACCCCCGCCACATTATCATTGTATTGTGAGTATGGTATTGTACTGAAAACGAGTGTAGAGAGTAGAAACAACAAACCAATGTCGTGTTCATTTTATTAACGCTGTATTCATTGTATTAAGTTATATAGGTTGTGTGAGTTTTATTTTGAACACTTACAAGTTTAAATAACAGCAGTCATTGTGATTATTTCCACTTTTTTTTTTCCATTGTAGACAATCATCCTACCTCCCCTCGTTTTTCTAAAGTAAATTCCTACCATTGCTGCTAATAGTAAAATAAATGTTTGATTTTGGTAAGCACGGGAACCTAAAGACCACTCAAATATCCCTACAAATCAGCGCGGCAGGTGTATAGTGTAATTTATACACCGTGATTTGTAGCAGGAGATGTTAGACAGGTTAATCTGAAGAATCCTATCCACAAATTTAACTGTCCGCATTTTTGCGGATCATCTAGACGTCTAAACTAGCCTACACATTCGTCTAAACCGACCATCGATACCATCCTGCACGAGATCTAGCGACGAAACTTTCCAACGATGTTCCAACAAGTACAACTCCATCGAGGTTGCAGGACCGCGTTCCGAAGTTCGAGTTTATAACGCCGAATAGCGTGCGGAGACCGCAAAACTTCGCCGACGTCCGTATAAGAAATCCAACTCACGTCCAACTGACTTCCACGTTTCTTTTCTCGGGGTGAATGGAAAGCGTGCATTGGGCAATAAATTGCTTAAATCTCGATGTGTATAGCCGCATCGCAAACGGAGAGAACTCGACGAGAACATATTGAAGTAAGTAGTAAGCGGAGATAGATACGTTGTTGTCGGCAACCACAACGTTGTTGGTAATATGTTTTGGGATTGCTACACTGAAGTGATAGATGTATGGGAAATTCTGTTACGGCTGCTATGCAGAGGGTGAAATAAATTTAAACGAGCTACATAGAATGTTTCTAATACTTTTCTATTTATAAAGTAAGACTTTAAAGTTACGAATATATATTTTTTTGTGAGAACACATACTTATCACGCTCACAACAAAGGAAATCCTAATTACCTCATACTACAAATCCGGTTGGCCCGCATCTCTTCAGTGGTAAACTTCTAATACCGCTTCTGGTCGACGTAAAACCCAAAATATATTGCGTACAACATTAAGCTAACTATTAGCTAACTTTCGCCGCTATACAGATTCTGGGGCGAATTGCGTCCGAGCCGGTTAACAACTGAATGGAGAGACACAAGTAATTTGAATTACATTTTAAAGATTTGTGAGTACTACCTCCCATTATCAAAGATTTTTACGTGAACTAAGTACAAGAAGAGTATTAATTAAGCAACAACCTTAATATTAATAGAGTATGACAAGGTTTTATAAGAATGACCAGACAGGAATTAAACGGTGACGTACGTACTAAATGGATGGTTGTATACGAGGGCGATCTGAAATGTTTCTGGAATCGACCAGAAGTTGGTGTTATTTTTTATTTTTATTTTTCGATGTAGTCTCCTAGAAGATCAATACATTTCTTCGAATGGTGCTTGAGTCTCTTCAAGCCGTCGGAAAAGTAGGATGTAGGTCTGCAAAATAGCCATCTGTCGTGTCTCATTTGAGGCCAATCTCTTTCCTCCCGGTGCTTTTTCAGGTTTGGAAATAACACAAGTCGCCGGGGGCTCGGTCCAGTGAATATTGAGAATGAAGGACTAATTAGTATCGCAACTCATTCAATTTAGACAACGCGATGTGGGATGAATGAGTCGGTGCATTGCCGTGGTGGAAAAGCACTTTTTTCCGCTGCAAAGGAGGCCTTCTCTCCTTCAATACCGCATCGAATCGGTTCAATAAGTCGCTGTAGGGATCACACCTTTGGAATCCCAAAATATGGTCGCCATGATCTTTTCGGCCGATGTCTTTGCTTTCTTTGGGTCTGGTTTCCCGGGAAAAGTCCATTGGATCGACTGTTCTTTGATCTCCGGTATGTGATGGTGGATCCAAGCCTCGTCCACGGTTATGAAACGCATGAGGAAATAACTTGAATTGCGTTAGATCCTGGGCAGACACTCCTCTGAAACGGTCACCCGATTTTGTTTTTGCTCCGGTGTGAGCCGGAAGCTTTTTCATACCCAGAATGTCGTGTAGCACATGCTCAACGCGTTCTTCTGAGATTCCCCTTGTCTCTGCTACCTCTTTCAGCTTCAATCATCCATCGGCTAACAGGACATCATAAATCTTACTGACCATTTCATTGTTGGTAGTGGTTTTTTCATCGTCCGCTGCATGGTTCGCCACTTGTGCTTGTGCGACCACGTTTGAACTCGCTCACCCAAAAGCTGATGGTCGATGATGATAGAGTACATCTACCACGAACCTCCAGCAAAATATATCGAATTTCCGTGGCCGCTTCCTCAGCTATCCAGAAGTGTTTTGTCACTGCACGAAATTCAATTTTATCCATATTTGTGAAACAGCCTGACTTGTTACACAAAATACACTCTTAAACAACAACTACTGACAGTAGGCATCTGAAATTCTCACAGTTGCCATAAAAGAGGTTACTCTTTCTGATCAATGAATTCACTTCAACCTAGGTGCATAATCCCTTGCCGATTCCGGAAACATTTCCGGTAGCCCTAGGAATAGAATATGAGAAAGTTACATAAGATTGACCAGACAGGAATTACACGTACATACAACGCAGTATGTCTATCTATAAATTGGAAGAACGCTAATAGTTGAGTATAGGCTTTCACGACCGTCGTCCATAATAGAAATGTTTCAAGAATTGCATATTTTATTCGTTCAAAATTATCGGCGTAAAAAATTGCAGCGTCTAACCATGTACTCCATCTCGTAATAATCGGTTCAGGAGGCAACTTAAAACCAGGCAGTCGCTCTTTATAAAATTGGATTCGTAAAGGTGCTTTTAAAAATACTTTCTTGACTGTGCTAATTAAATCATTAATCAAAGGAAATTGATTCCTAATGTCTTCGGCTACACGATTGAACCCATTAGCTAAACGAGTGGTAAACTTGCCATACCCTTTTAAAGAACGTCTTTCAAAGCTCACTGACCAGTCTGTAAATACTTTAAGAAAGAAAATGGCGGGAAATTTGCGTAGATCCAAGAACCCCTCCCTTTTTAACCTCGATCAGAATTCAATAGGAAGAAGAAAGTCTAATTGAACTCTTTTGCGACAATAGCCTGAAAACAGAATTTGCTTCTTCCGACTTAGTGAGGTTTTGAATATCAGTCGAAAGTGAGTATCCAACTTTGAGTTTAAAAGTTGGAAGGATCGTCATTCTTTTAGCGACAACTTACTTACACGAAGCCAGATTTTCAGCTGTAGCTGTAATCAAAAATAATCGCTCAAAAGTCGATGTGGAGTAAAAGATGAGGCGTATTTTCTGAAAAAATGTGTGGCAATCAGTAGGCTCACTCTTTAGACAAACTTATTTGTGATTAAAGGTTTTCACCATTTACTTAATATTTTTTTGTTTATTTTAAGAGTTATTTTCATTTTTATGCCTGATTTATGTCATTGTATACATGTTTTGACGAGGGCACTTGGACAATGTACTAAATCTGTGCCGTAGAGTGGTAAAGTTTGGGAACCTCTGCCATACATACTACTTTACGCAATGCTAATATCCAATATTAATACATTAGTGCGTAACCTGTTCCATTCTAAGTGAGCGTCCGACAGATAGCGTACAAATCTTCCACAATTGTAATCATATAATACACTAGGGTAACAGCTAAATTCTAAGAACGAATTAAGAACTTTCTCTTGTCAGTAGGGTAGGGGTAGATGTATCGGAAGGAATTCTTCATAGTTTAGTATCGTTACAACTATGCCTCGCTTACAAGGTTCGAGTGATATTAGCGACTTCACACGGGGTCGCATGGTTGGCCAGAGTGAACGCGGCGCTTCGCAACGTGAAATAAGTAAATTTTTAAATATTCCGTTGTCCACAGTTAACCGTGTGATTACACAATTTAAACGCAAGGATGAAACAACAGTGGAGCCGAGACCAGGTCGTGCCGGACCTTCTGAAAGAAGTAAAAGGGTGCTTGCGCGCGAAGTGTTAAGAGAACCGCAAAAAAGTACAGCTGAGCTTGCATCAACTTCACAGAAAAGTCAGGGCACCGTTCTGCAATACCTCCACAGTGTGGGGATGTATAAAAGGGTGGCAAACCAAAAAACCTCTTTTTACGGCGTTTCAAAAACGGCGCCGAATGGCTTGGGCAATCGAAATGCGAACGAAGCCCGAAGAGTTTTGGCGGTCTATCATTTTTTCAGACGAAAGCAGATACTGCCAATTCAGTGATAGTGGTCGTACGTGGGTATGGAGACGTTCGTCACAGCAACTGGACGACAAATTTTTGCATCAGACGGTGAAATACGGCGGTGTGAACATCATGGTGTGGGGCGCGATATGGTATGGTGGAAGACCGCAATTAGTAATCTGCGATGGAAATATAAATGCGGCAAAATATATCCAAATATTAACAGAAGGACTACTACCGATATTCGACAACGCCATTTTATCTAAAGAGGACGCCACTTTTATGGAGGATGGAGGAACAGAGGATTCGGATTTTATCATATCCAGGCCAATCACCAGACATGAATCCGATAGAGAATGTTTGGCATATAATCCAGACAAATATGGCGAAACGACCCTGAAAACCCAGCAATGAGGAAGAACTCGTGGCAGCTGTTACAGAAGAGTGGTTAAATATTCCAGAAGACACCATTAATCATTTAATAGATTCTATGCCACGACGACTCGCAGCATTTCACACAAGTAAAGGTGGATCGACAAAATATTAGTCTAATTTAAAAATTTTAAAGTATTTTGTATATATAACGAGAATAGTATCCTTTTTTAATTAGTACGTGTCTATTTTATTCTGTCACCCTAGTGTATATATAAGTAACCCTGGTTCGCAAGAATTGTTCGATAAAGACTAGAAATTGAATCAATTTTATCTACATTAAACGGGGTATCAAACGCGTACCTACGAATCGTTTAAATCCATGCACGCACCTCTAACTCCTCTCAATTTATCTTATTCCGCCAAGCAAAACGCGACGAACAAGAAATAGTAGTCTCACATATACGGAAGCGTCCTTACCTGTACACAACAGCGCCCTCTAGGCAATTTCGGAATTCAACGACAAGCCGAACTTCGTGACGGTTTTGACGATATTCGCGTCCGGGACATTGTCTTCCGTCTGTCGTAGACAAGCGAGTTCCCTCAAGATCGTCCCGTGAGATTCAATTTATTTTGATAAGCGTTAGTGGTGGCGGGAACGTATATGGAGTAGGCTTTTAGAATAATGCGGTTTCAAGTTTGTGGAACTCGATTCACGAATGTTTTAGGGGCGGGTAACTTTCGCTACTTACGGAATGTTGAACAACAGAAAAGGAAACAAGCGTGAAATACATCAATGCACTCAGAAAACTTCATTCGTTTACTTATTTAACTTACAAGGTTTGATGAGGCGCTAGTAGCCTTTTGCGGTTATAACTTCCTTGAATTGAGCGTAGTAATAATGAAGATCAATATGGAAAGATATATTAATTGAAATTTCTGACGATTTATATTTAAAATGATAAAGATTATATTAAAATCTCAAAGTGGTTAGTAGAAGCCGCATAGATTTCACCACCATGTTTTCACCATCACGTAATAATAATGATAATAAGAAGATTGATGTATTTGTCATATTCATGGACGAGTCTTCCAATCCCCGCTGCATAGAATGTTGCCGCCAGTGAGTTGCAATGGACCGTGACGTTGTGAAGTTCTTCTGTACTCTGAAAGTTCTGCCCTCCTAGCAACATTTTTAGTTCGCGAAAGAAATGGAAGTCGCTTGGCATTAAGCCTATTCTTTTGTTTTGAATATCTCCGTAATCGTTATAAAGTCTGACAATGAAAAGCTACATTGATCGTAGTCCACGGTTCCATAAATTCAACAAACATCACACACCTTTGATCCCAAAAAACGATAGAAATAACTTTCCTGTTGTTGAATGTTTGTTTGAACCTTTCAATTTGTTTGGTGATTTTGAGTGCATCCATTGTTGGGACTGTTGTTTTGTTTCGGGGTACAGTATTGAATCCATGTTTCATCTCTAATCACAATTGATTTAAAAAAATCTTCACCTTCAAGCTTATAAAGGTTGAGAAACATCAACGCTGATTCCATGTGGCGAACTTCGTGGTAATCAGACATCTTTGGAATCCATCAAAGACATAGTTTTTTGTAGCGCAGAAGTTCCGTTGCAATTGTGTACACAAGTAATCTTGAAACTTCAGGAAATTCCACATTTAAGAAACTGATGGTAAACTTCCGTTTTTCACGAACCAGTTTGCCAACTTGTTTAACAATGTTTTCTGATGCGACTTGAGTCTTTACCCTCCTTCATCGTGAACATCAGATCGGGCATCATTAAACCTCCTACACCATCCACCATAAAGTTTTCAGGTATACTCGGCTTATTCTTCCATGAATTTTAGCTGTACTGCTCCCTTTTACTTAAAGAAATCGGATTACACGACGCAACTTGCACTTGACGAGAGGATCAATTGTAGCAGCCACGTTTACGTCCCTATAACTCCTCTGAAAATGGTGTGATGACACTGCATGTGGCAGATATTATAATGGGTGGATGCGCAGTAATCTTCTGGGCATCTCCATCCCCCACCGCAAGCGTGATTATCTACAGGCACGAACGGAGGTTGAAGAAAAACAACCCTCGTATAGTCCTAGTCATAGTGGTAATTATAATCACAATATTAATCATAATTATAATAACACTTATAACATTAATAATGATAATAGTAATAGATGAAAATTACAAATATACTGAAGGTTTTGACATAGCCAAGAGGAGGATTATTATAATGCAGACTACAGAGAAAAGAATACAACTCTTTGATATGACAATACCAGCAGAAAATAAATATCCTTGCATATTGTAGTTATTATTTTCCAGAGGAATGGAAGGAGAGCATAGTTACGATTGTATCGAAACCAAATCACGAGCAGAATACATTAGGATATCATTCTATCACTTTGCTATCTCTTATTGAAAATAAATTCCAGTGGCTTTGGGTTAGAGGGTTTCAAATAGGAGACCCACATTTCCGCAATTATCCCAAATATTTAGTTTATCTTGTCAATGAATTTCTGAAAGAACGATGCTCACAACTCCGAATCAATCACTCGCACCATAATCATGATAATTCCTTTATAACATTCAATATGCCGGCGACAGCGCTCTAATTTGTCGCAGTAACACGATATGTAATACAATATAATGCCTACAGTAACTAAACGCTAATCTAACCACCTGATTTACATATAAGGTAGAAGTTGCAATTAAACTCCTAGAAATCCAAATTTTAAATTTTTCACACTCACATTAAGGAAAACGCATCGTAAAATTAATGATACAGGAATATGTCTCACAAGTGTGAAATATTGGGGTATCCTACTGGATTCCAAATTAACCCTTAAAACCCACACAAATGTAAAATAGTGTAATACACCGTTCAAGACCCTTCAGACAGCGGTAGCGGTATAATTTATCATCGCGTCCTGAACTTTTATTTTTAAGTATTGGATCTAGTGTGGCTGATAATTAAAATGCGTAATCCCAGAAATCTTTTATATAATCCTTCAAATGTCCTGCTTTATTAAAGAATCCTATTATTGTCAGAATACATAAACTTTCTATTTCCTATGCACCAACAAGTACAACCCAGAAATATTGATAATAATAATAAATCCATTTTGCTTTCTGAAAAACGAAAGTAATGTGAATTCCTATTTAATTACAACTCACTAGTTCTACTGAAAAATAAGGTGGAATTCAGAATTTTGTACCAACACCAGACCATGCACCAAAATTATCTGCGGCGTACAGGAAAAAGTCAAACCGCTTGCAACACAAAATTATAATAGATTCCATTACCCTAATACATCGTACAATATAAATCCTTTATAAATTTATCGTAGAAGTTCAGAATATTTTACATAAACCCGAAACGTTTTAAATGTACATATGTTAAGTATAAGTAACAAATTTATACAATTTATTTGCAAAACAATGAGTTCGTATTTAGTTATCTTTGGGGATTTATACTTTAATTTCAGTAGTTTCGCTTTCGTCACTGTTCGATTCAAGGATAATTCGATTTTTACATATGTACATCTTCCTTTATACCGCCCAGCAAACTACACATTTCTACATCAGTTGCTACGAAGAGAAAAAGACTAGAAACTAAAAAGTAAAAAAGATCCAGAAAACTAATGAGTTCTGACACGAAATAGTAAATTGAAACTTATGTAATAATTGCTTTGTTTTGTGAGCATACCTTTAGCAACTTCCTCGAGGTTGGCCAGCTAGCTCAGGAAGGCATTTAAAACAAACGGTATATTTAAATTAATAAGCGCCACCTCGCGTAATAATTAAGGAAGTAACGAGACTTAAAAAAAGAAGAGGAAAACTGAAAGCGAAAACTTTTATGATAAAATTTTCTCAATTAAACAATTACGACTAATAAATAAATATTCAGAATATTGATTTCTCATCCAAGTAATAAAGCCTTCTAAATTTAAAATGGACGAAAATGAAATAAAATGGAGAAGCAAAAAAAAAGAAGGTACCTGTTCAGTATCAGAGTCAATAAAAAGATGTTAACAAATTGTAAATGTGTTGGCTCCTTAACTAAATAATTCGGGAGCTCAATAATGTATTAAAATCAGGCAATTAGCCCAAATTTAAAAAGAAGTTCGTGGTCAGATCCCGAAATCAATCGGTAGAATTTATTAGAATTCTAAACACCTCGAGACTTCTATCTCGTAGCACATTCGAATAATGAGAGAGCGTGCAGCACATGTGCTCGACCGTAACAGAATTTGAAAAAAACGAAAAGGGCGATACGATTCGCATCGCTTAAAGTCGACTATACAGCGTTGTGAAAAAGAAAAGTAACAAATTAAAATTGTGCACGTAACTCAGTATTTACACTTTGCACTAAATGGCTGCACCTACTGGAATGAATACGTAGGCTTCCACGGCCAAGGTAAGTAATAAGTGAACTACTTCCGGAATTGGACCGTGTCATGGTAAGATATTAAAAATGAAATAAGTGTAAGGGGAAAAGAAATAAAAAGAAAAAGGAAAATAAATGAAAAAAGATGGAAGTGAAAAAAGGACAGAAGGTGAGATGAAGAGTAAGGGAAGGAAAGAAAGAAGAGAGACAGAAAAAAGGAACAGAAAACCACGCTAGAGGCGAAAACCTACAGAAGGTTTTCGCCTCTAGTGTGGTTAATTCGTCGAGTTACCGTGACCTTCTTCCAAAGTGGTTTCGCCTCTTACGTGGTCTGCACGTCGAGCTACCGTGCCCCTTAAACAGAGGATCCTGTTTTTCTCCTGAAGAAGCCTCCTATGACGGAGGCGAAACGTCGAGGACCCACCTTTCTCTTTTTCTACCCTTTTTTCGTTTTTTCTTTTGTTTTCATTTTTTCTGTCTTCTCTCTGTCTTTCCTCCTCTTACTCCCCCCCCCCCTCTTTTCATCTTCTCCGTTGTCTTGTTCTGTTTTTTCTTTTTGTTTCTTTTTCCTCCTACTTTTAATTCATTTGTATATCTCATCACGACACGATACAATTCCAGAAGATATATGGCCAATAGCATTAAGTCATCTGCGGACTAATTTTAACTTACTGATTTACCTTTTTGCTGTCAACAGGGTTAATGGATTCAAATCTAAATATTCTTTTAATTCTTACATATGATATACATAAATCAACAAGTTTGAAGTTTAAATCAGACAAACCATAGATTAAGTGAAAAGGGTTTCACCCTTAAGTTGATTCTATCGAAAGCATAATTTCTTAGGGAAGCCATTCATACTTCCACCGTAACTTCCAATAAAATTATCAAATCAGCTACCTTATTACGAAATTAAAACATCTTCAACCGAAGTCTAACTCCAGACTAAATCCAAGTTATTCGAAAACAAACAATTTCTAAAGTAAACAAGGCAAATTCCCAACCTTCGGACAACTTCGAACTTAATTTCGAACTCTAGCAATACGATAACGAGGTTAAGATTTTCGAGTACCGCGATGTCTGCTAGCAATTCCAAGATATCGATGTCGATATCTCAAGATTTTCCGATCTCGTTTTCCCAGAACTGCAAGATGATTCTTTTTATGTTCGTTTTTTCCCACCGCAAAAACAGGCGACGGTACGACGTTTCTAATGGAATCGATGCAACCGCACGCATTGTATCGAAGGGTGCAACCGAAGCTAGTCTCTTTCGATTTAAAGCTTCATCAACGTAACGAAACAAGACAACATTGAAAGCGGCGTCAATTAAACGATTATCAATAGGTGCACTGTAGAGTAATAGAGAGGTCCATCTACCATTGGAAATTTGAACAAAGGGCATACAAAAATATAACAGAATATCGTAGGTTTCGCACAAATTCAGAAGAAAAGACGTTTAATTAGGGGGATATGAACTTTTATAGCTTTAAAAGTCTAAAAATGCTTATTTTTCAAGCTTTCATTATAGCTTTTCCTCGTTAAGAGTACGCACCGAGACCTTTAAAACAAATATAAAATAGACGTGATAGAATGGAAAATAGCCGATATATAATAATCTTCTGTGGAAAATAAATAAATTCGTGAAGATCCAAAGTGGCTGCTTTGCTCTTCCCATCGTATAGATTATGATTCGTTCAACAAATTTTTTTCTAGTCGTTCGTCGTTCATGATATATTGCTAATTGAAGTTTCGCAACTTTCCAAAAATAGCAAAAAAAATTATGCTTTAAAACGTGGTTTTGGGTTTATCGATTCTGCTGGCGAATTAAAGGCCTTCGGCCGTCAAAGCAGAAGGTTCTAGATAGAAAACTGTACGTCTGAGCTTACTATGTCATCTCCTTTTCCCACCGCGGCATTTCAAAATAAAAAAAGATACAATTTCTTCATGTGTTTGTACTGATATTAGGTGATCATTTTCAAATAATGATAGATTCAATTTTATTTTATTTCACATTTGTTGTATTTACGATTAGAAAAGACATTTAGAATAAATTGAAGCGCTAATATCAAATGATAGAAATTAATATTGGAAACCTTAAGACATACATAAAAGGTTGCTTAAATATATTTTTTATAGATAGCTAGAGGGTGTTCACTACATACGAGGGATGTCAAGTTCCAAAGGTACGGTTGCACGGCGACCAGTTTGAAATTTGTACGCATTTTAGATGTACATACGTACTGCATAGGTGGCTATTGTCATTGCCTTAGGTTCAGTACAACTTGTGCAGGGACAAACGTACTATGTTAATACCAACGGAAACATACTCCAAGTTTGAAGTGCAAACGAGCATTTGTTTTTTACACGCAAATAATGAAACACCTACCGAAATTCATAAGAAAATACTAAATACTTACGTGGAAGAGGTTATGAGTCGAAAACAGATTATTGTTTGGTGTATACAGTTCAAAAGTGGACGCATATGAACGATGATCTCGAGGGTTTGCGAAAAAGACCATCATCAATGAAAACAGACGAGAATCAATTAAAGGTCGATACGTTGATTCGAAAAGATCGTTGGTTGAAGGTACGGGAAAGTAAAAAATTAATTCTTAAAAGCTCTGTTCATGAAATCGTATCTGAATTAGGCTATCGAAAAGTTTCCGCGAGATGGATACTATACGATGCAATAAATGGTGGCGGCAATGGAACTTTTAACGCACTATTGTTAGAAAAACGGATTTCTAGTGTTTATAGTTACAGGAGACGAAACGTGGGTGCACCACCATAACTCCGAATCAAAAAAAAAAACTCGATGACGTAGAAGCATGCGAATTCACCAACACTGAAATATTCAAAGTTTAGCAGTCTGCAAAAAAGACAATGGCGACTGTGTTATGGAATATGCAAGACATTCTGTTCATATAGTTTTCACCACTGAAAACAACAATCAACAGTGATATTTATTGTCAAACTCGAAAAACTACACTAAGCTATTCGATAGAAACGAAGAGGAAGGTTGATGGAAGGATTCAGGTTGTTGCATGACAACGCAAGATCGTACACCTCAAATTAGACAAAGTCCTAGAAGCATAATTGTCCATCCGGCCCATGTTCAGACATGGTTCCTTCTGATTTTCATTTGTTTGGACCGTTGAAACCCCATTTGTTGCAGGCATCTCAGAAGAACGCGTTGGCCATATTCTATACGAAATTTTGGGTTTTGTTAGAGCGTTCGGCGCGATGGGTACCGCGTTTGCTCACACCGCAGCGAAAACGAAATCAGGTGACCGTTTCGGAAGAGTGTCTGGCAAGGATCCAAAGCAATGCAAGAGATTTCTTTATGCCCTTCGTAACTGTGGATGAGGCTTGGATTCACCGCTACATACCGGAGACCAAGAAACAGTCGAAGCAGTGAACTTTTCCCATTTCTATGGTAGAAAAATCAAGGAGACAATGGAGATTCAAAGGCGCCCCGGTAATATCAATAGGGAAGACGGATATCATCTATCCGCGATTTGGAAACCGCTCCTGCAAAATCCGCCCCCTTCTACCCAACCAACCGTTCAGGACTCCGGCCGAGCGCGTCCTATATAAACACAATCCATGGGATTTCTTCATGCGTTTCGTAACCGTGGATGATGCACCACTACATATCGGAGACCAAGGTACTGTCGATATAGTGGACTTTCTCGGACGAATCGGCTCCGAAGAAACCAAAGACCGTCCTATCGGTCGGAAAAGTTATGGCGATCATATTTTGGAATTCCCAAGATGTGATCCTCATCTACTATCTGCAGAAGAGAAGGGCGATCACGGAACAATACCACTGCGGTTTATTTACCCGATTCGATGTAGTATTGAAGGAGAAACGGCCTCGTTTGCAGCGGAAAAAAGTGCTTATTCACCACGTCAATGCACGGCCTCATTCATCCCGCATCGTCGTATCCAAATTGAATGAGTTGCGCTACGAATTAGTCTCTCATCCATACTCACCGGACGTAGCCCCAGCGGCTTTTTCCTATTCCCAAACCTGAAAAAATCATGAGGAGGTCATCGCCGCTACAGATGGCAATTTTGCAGACCTCGAAACATGCTTCTTTTTCGACGGCTTGAAGACACTGGAGCACCGTTTGAAAAAGTGTACTGACCTTCGAGGAGACTACATCGAAAAGTAAAAATAGAAAACTACAACAATACCGCGTTTTTCCTGTCGATTCCGGAAACACTTCAGGTCGCACTTATAGTAGTGCTCAATGGATAAAGAGGAAAGATTGAGTCAAAGAGAGCAGACGTCCTGATAGTACAAGTACATAGCTATATTATTGAGCGTAATTGGCAGAAATAATTTTCCGGCTTTCCACATTTCACTACTTTCGAAGTATCGTTTATACACTTAATATAAGAGAACTCGCAGCCATTTCTTTCGAGAATCAATTTCGAAAACTCAACACCTGTAATGCCATAAAGGTTTGACATCTATTTATTATCAAAGGTACCCAAACCCGTTCATCTCATTTCTGGCAACTTTATCCGACACAATAATCCAACAGTTTCTATTTTCTCGTGTAGCAATTCCCCTTTTACAGCGGAAAGTTACCGAACCTTTCGCCCGCTTATAGCTTCCTTAGAATCGGGTAGAGGTCAAGGGGAATTCCTTCACAACAATGCGAATCGTTTAACCGTTGGGTTACGCTCGCAGAAGGACGTGGAAAGATTTCCATCGAAGAAAATCGACGTGAAAAGGTATCCTTTAGCGTCGACAACGGTTATACGACTGGCCAAACGCCCTTAACTTTCGCGACGGCTCACAATCGAAAACGACGCATTACCGAAGCACGCAATTTCAGGTCCGAAGAGATGAATTCGCCTCAAGACGGTCGGTATGCGATCAAAAGGAACCGGAGAGAAGTTTGTGTACGTCTTAGGAGCGCGAGAAAGGACCGCAGTTACGCCGAGAGGGTGACAATGGAATCTCGGGGAAAAAAGTGAGATATTTGAGTTTGAGAAAGGAAGTTTACTACAAACATTTGCTGGTAAATTTCTATATTGTGCAAAGCGTAGTTTATGTAACGGCTAGTGGAAGTTGTCACCGATTATCAATTGTTGAGGAAAAGATTCAACATGCGTTAAGCTTATGACCAGTGTATTTTGTATATGCAAAATCTAAGAGATGTCACACTAACACTTATAGAAATGGTATAAATTTACACATAGTAGTTACTGATGACAAAGCCACCACAGACAAATTGTATATTTTCACGGGCATAATTAACTCTACGACTACCGAGGCGTCCGGTGTACCCAAGAAGATTCTTAAGAATTGTTTTTCTTAACTTACCATTTAGCTAATACATTCGTATAAACAGACCTTTCAAGTGTAGGAGGTATAGCTTTATAATTTTGTTAAGAAGGAATTTTTCTGGTGTTTTTTTGCAGTATTTAAAAAAAGAAGTTATCCCCGAAGTCAAGCCGCCTGTGTGGATCCAATGGACATGTGGTATAAGCAGTGACAATGCTATTTTTACTGTAACGTTGTACTTAGGTGCTAATTAAAAATATATATATTCCATTAATAAGCGAACTATTTCTGGAATTGGACCGTGTTATGATGAGGTATAAAAATGAAATAAGAATAAGAAAAAAAAAGAAATAAAAAGAAAAAAGAAAGAAAAAAGGGCGTGAAAAAAGAAAGGTGAAATATAGAGTAAGATAAGGAACAAGAGAAGGGAGACAGATCTTTTTCATTTTTTTCTTTTTTTCTCTTACTCTTACTTCATTTTATCTTATACCTTATCATGACACGCTACAATTTCGCAAATACGTAGTTCGCTTATTACTGACTCTGGCCGTTAAAGCCTACGTATTCATTATATACTATATACTATATACCATGCCATAATTACATTTTTATTTACGCCTATGATCTTCATTTAGATTTGGGAACACTATGGGACAGTAATGTTTTTCGAAAGCTAAGCTTTGACAGCAGTCATAGTACTCTCAATTTATTGAAAACTTATTAATTAATTTATTCATTATCATGTTAGAAATGGTCTTTTATTACAATGTAATATCTGTAATCAGTCAGATGACAGTTATCAAAGTTTGATTTTCGAAAAATATTACTGTTCCACAGTGTTCCCAAATTTAAACAAAAACCATTGTCTACTCTAAAAGATAATTTAATGGAAGGAATGGTAAATAGAACTCATACATTCAATCAAGATATTGATTGAAAGAAAGAAAGGACGCAAACTAATTTGGTAACGAATTTTTCAATAAAGGCATTTCATTCCATCAGAGCGCACTCCAATCAGTCTGAAACATCCGGGCAATATGCTTTGAGTTATTGCTTCACTGAAAAACAAAATCTTCGCCGTGGAACGATTTTTAGCGAGTATAACGTGACGTATTTCAGGATTTTCTATCAGTCTGTGGGTCACAAGTTCATTGTCTCTCAGGATTAAGATTTTCTGCGGTTTTCCTAACACCGTCGCGAATATTTTAAGACGCACCACAACTGCTGGGGGATGCGAAGCCGTGGATCATTATTATTACATTTAACGTGTCGCACTAAATGTTTTTCGATTCTGACTAAGAGACAACAGCCATTGTTATGCACCCTCAGACAAGAGCAGATCCTCCGATACGTTTTACAGTAGATTGCAATTCGTTTGGGCTACAGCCTTCGCGGGTCCTTCTTCATACAAGTTGTTTTCATCACCTATCAATGATTTCGAATTTAAACTCATCTGTCTACAATATGCAAGACCAGTCCTGTAATCTCCCTGAATTTGAATGTACGAAAACAGAGTACCCTTAATACTTTGTTTAATTAAATATTTATACTTAGCGACAGATATACCGTTACATCCGGCGATTGCCTTGGTTTCAATTTTTTAGGGAACAAAGATGCAAATATGTGTCGTTTTCGGCACTTTCTTGTACCTTTCATTCTCTATGTACCACTGCACCGATTCCTGTGCTTCGATTTTAATATTTTTTAATTTATTATATCCACAGGACAGGTATAAACTTTATTCGTGTGAAGTGCATACATTGCACTATACCCTAATAGTGAATGCTTAATAATCACTATATAGGCAATGTAAATAAGTTACGTTGTCTATACAATGATATACATCCTCATGTGTAATATTTACACATGCTAAATTTAGCATTCTATACTATTTTATGTACTTTTGTACAAATTCTGGATTGATTTCCATATCACTTTATAGATGCTAATATAATCATTGTAACTACAAAAAAGCCGAAGATAGGCTAAGCTAAGTATTTATCATTTTATTATTATTATACATTTCTCCTATACAACTTAAAAAAGAATATTACCAATGCATTAACTGTATATTAGTCCAATAGTTATACACCAATGCATATAATTTGTTATTTTCTTAAATAAAATTGTTATGAAGAGAAAAACACTATTTTCTTATGCCAAATATTTCTTTAGTAAATTTATTCACTCACCAATGTCGAATTAAATCGATTTTATTGAAAAAATCATAATTTATTTAAATCATGTACAACAATTTGTTAAAAAGCTTTTAACAAATTCAAAGCAGATGGTTGTGTTCTAATTTCCCAACAAAGATAGCAAACGATACAGCGAACAATTAATATTCGATATGCTTTATTCTATGTAATGTACCGTTCACTTTACTAAACCAACAAGCATTTGTCTCCTTCTGGAGCAAGTATTTGGATTATACATTACCAAGTCGGACATCCCTAAGAAACTTTACTCTATCTGTTCGTGACCATGTTGAAAGAAGAATTAAAGCAAAATTGAAAGATAAAAAATTGTGGTTCTGTGTGGACGAAACAACCGATCAGCAAAAACATCCTGTCATGAATGTGGCGTACCATGAAAGAGTTTAAACCGTCATCCCCTATCTTACTTGCTTCCACAACAGTTGCAAAATGTACTAGCGAAGACCTTTTTAATGTGGTGTTGAGGGCATTGAACAAGTTCAAAGTTTCAACAACCCAACTCTTAATGTTTGTGGGTGACGGTGCCACTAACATGCTTTCCTTAGGTCGACCTCTCAAAGAATAGAGTGGTAATCTGTTACATGTAACATGCAAAATCCATGCTTTAAACCTTGTTGCGCAGCTGACCCTTAAATGTTATCCACGAGTAAATGCTTTAATAGCTCATACGAAGGCAGTATTTCTAAAGTCCCTAAAACATATAAAAATATTTTACGAACTAGAGCCGATTACTACGCGTTGGAGAATATCGTTAAAGGTTAAATAGTATCTCAGACTTTCACGGCCGTTTATCATAATCGTAACGGTTGTCGGATTCCTCTGTGTCACTAGGTTTTTTATTCCTGACGTTTCGCGAACAACTGTGGTTTCAGTACATTTTGTATTTGATAAATATTACATATGGTTTATTCTGTTCCGCTAAATGTTCTAAGATTACAATATATTAACATTCTAGGAATACAATACAATATTACTTCATGGAAGAGATATCACAGTCCAAACAGCGAACTACAAATTTTATGAGACCTTTACAATTGTTTGAAACGTTTCCATTTCTTTTGCGTTGCAATAAATAATTTTGTAATACACTCGAATTAAATCAAGTCACAAAGTAATTGAATTCAAAATTCTTTCCAACTAACTAACCTAATTTATAAACGTCATCTTCCAAGAAAAGAACGGAAAGAAGAACGCTCAACTATAGCCTTAAAAAAATTAATCAAGTCACCTTATCCCATAAAGCATCGGAGAAAACGCCATTTATAAAATATACTACCCACTAGCGAGTCTTATCTCAAGCACATATCGTCCATTTAACGCGAGAACAATTTCCAATTTCCTCTAGCCAGGTGGCGTTAAAACTCTTCTAAGGATCATGCTTCGAAGATCCGGGGGAGGCCTTACGCTCCATTCTAACGTTCTAAAGTTCCGCGTAACCCTCGCGTGGCACTGAAATATTTCCGTAAACATCGTTCACGCGATCAGCCTTGAAGCTGCCGGGCGTCGTGTGTTTGTATGGAGATTTACAGCGCGCCATTTAACTTTACACAATGCAATTTCCAAGAAGCTAAACGTTGCATGTCCCCGATATTATACGCTTTGCGGGGACGGCTTACCCCCTTAGGGGTCAACTTGTTTCAGAAGACGCATTCTTGAGGAATTTTGCGAAGGAATAGTTAAAGTTGCTTCATTGTAATGCGGTCGAAATAAAGTTTAGAATGTTGCAGCCTGTGCCAGAATAATTGGAGATGTTCCAAGGACGGTACGCTACAATTTATCTGTATGAAGTGTATAGCTTTAGTTTAGTCAATTCTGTATGATGGACATCTTCATTTATTTTATCTAAAATCAACGAATGTTTTCACTAGATTTTATTGTTTTTAAAAGAGCATGATCTGTATACTGGTATTTAAATCTTATATCAAAATTGTACCTACAAAAAGTGTTACACACAATGCAAAACTAATCAATTATAATGGGTTATTACAGGCAGGAACTTTTTGCGTGTTTCGAGGGAAACGTTTTCAGTATTATGCATAATGTTATATGGAGCACCATGTTTTAGTCAAAAGTGGCACGGAGAAACGAAAAATTTTGACTGAACATCCACTGAATAAAACTAATAAAATTAAAAATTTTATTGTATGTATAAAAAAAGGAAATTGTGTGTCATTAAATGTAGTATCAAAAATTTCAATTTTTAGATACAACGTATGCAATCATGAAAGCAAATGCTGAGGTTTCACATAGTACTTTGATCCATTTCCAGTAGTTTCTTCTTGAGTCCTCATTTTCAGCTCAGCGATTGATTTTGCACAAGAGGAGTTCACTTTTCTTTCGACGTGACCCACAAGAAAAAAATTGGATACCGACAAATCTAATGGTCCCTGGGGCTAATGAATGTCGCCAAACCGTGAAATTGCCTGGTTACCGAAAAGCTTTCGGACAACTGCCATTGGCGCCGGGACATAATGGAATAATATCATCTTGCTGGAAACAAAGATTATGAAGATCGAGAGGGTTTTGAAGTTGTTCAGCAACAAAAACTTCGAACATATTAAACATCGTTTTGACGCTGCTAACGCTGCATTCTCTTTGTAGTCCTTGAAAAAGTAAGGTTGAATCATAACTCGCACTATACAGCACGCAACACTGTAATCTTTTGGCTATGTAATGGTTGCTCGTACAAGTGTTGTCAATTGACCGATATCTGCAATTTTCTTTGTTGACGTATCCGTTCAGATGAAAGTGAGCCTTTGGTTTAGATCTAATGTTGATACATGTTTCCTTACCAATCGCGTCGCACTCCTTGTAACTGACGCCCGAACAGTTTCAAAGCTTTGGAGTTCATTGGGCTTCTGGTGTTTTCCTTCTTACAGCCGAACCCGTTTCCTCGAAACCCATGTACTGATGGCGAAGTGAAATAGAAGGCGACAATGGTATCTTACATTGCAATGACGTCGAAACGCCAGTTCAGCCGCTGTCACACTGGCAAATTTTTTATAAAACGGCTATACGGCAAGTGCATGTTTTGAATCTACGCGCTGGTCCATAATGAAGAATCAAATAAAACTATTGACGACAATGGTTTATCGGGATTTGAAGTAACTGCCACAGTTCCCTACAATTTTGATGGAGTATTACAAAAAATAACACCCGAGTACAATTCTAATCAAAATGGTAACAATTTATTAAGTTATTGATGAAGTTATAAGACATGCTTAACTAAAACTAAATGTGCTTCCGGGCAAGTCCATTTCAATAAATGATATTGAAAGATCAACCAATAGGTTATAAAAATTGACAAACAACCAGCAGAATACTAGCCAACTCGACAAAAAATATTTAAAATTGCGGAAGCAGAGTCGGACAATTCCGAACCTTCTGACGAAGAAAGCGCAAGCTAGAAGAACAAGAAAAAGTATAGTTTCAAATTGTTATAGAAATATGTATGATATGGAAGATGGCTGAATTTGTATGTAGCAATTGTTATAAAAAATGCACTCCTGGAAACCTTTGCAAGTTAATCATATTTCGGCAGTTGGAGCGTATGCGTAAGTATTCTATATACCAAATCTGTATATGGTAGTTTCTGAACTTCGGCTAATATGAATCTTTTTGTTAGGTGGTTGTAGATAAGGCATCCCTAGAAAAAGATGATTAGTACGGAAGGGAGAAGTGGCAAATTGTAAGCGTGTATTTTGTCCAGTATAATATTTAGATATCTCGCCTAAATTATTTAATCTTGCAAGTGAAATCAAAAAAGAAAATTATAAAATTCCAAAGGCCAAAATTATTATATGCTTACTTGTATGAAAACAATGCGCAAAAATATTGTGATTTATATTATATATATTACTTCTATTAAAAATAACTACATACGTACTACGTACTCGTACCCTTCATAGGGACAGGAAAGCTTGGAAAACTATCAAATTTAAAAGCAAACAAGCGCTCGAACTTAATTAATATTGTTTAATACTGGTAAGCGTAAAGTTTAGCAAGTGCTGTCGAATGCTAATGTTGTTTACTTTATTTCTTCGGTCGCGGGTATAAGTTGTTTAGACGTGTTTCGAGTTACATGTGTATTCTAACATTCGAACAGCTCGTATTCCACCTACGACAATATAAACTCGACGCTACAAGCATATGTACCTAAGATACGAACTATATGGAATATCCGTGTACACGTTTCTCAGGATTGAAGAAAATTTAGATTGACTAATTACAGTAAACTAAGGACTTAATTAGTTACGCGTATGATTGCCCACTGAATTATTTATGTTTAGTCGTGAATCGTAATTAACTTTGTTGGTTGGAGTTATTATATTTGTATTTGTATATTTCATCAACTATTAGTAACTCTCCCGTGTTTTTTTCTTTAAATATCTTTATACTTGCTCCATGCTTTACACCTTTCGTTCTGCTTCTGCATTCTCTTCTTCTTCTCCGCCTCCTTCATTTTCCTATTTTACCTTTTCTTGTCTATCTTCTTCCACTTATTCCGTCTATTCCCTTTCTTTCTTTTTCAGTTCTCCCCTACTCTTCCCTTTTTCTTCTTAAGTGTAAATGTAATTATGATTATGCTACTACTATCACTATCGTAAAATTAAACTCAGATCACAAGAGAAAGAAAGAAAAGCAGAAAAGAAAGATAAAAGAATAAAGGGGAGAAAGCAGCAGAAGAAGGAGAAGGAGAAGGAGAAGGAGAAGGAGAAGGAGAAGGAGAAGGAGAAGGAGAAGGAGAAGGAGAAGGAGAAGGAGAAGGAGAAGGAGAAGGAGAAGGAGAAGGAGAAGGAGGAGAAGGAGAAGGAGAAGGAAGGAGAAGAAGAAGGAGAAGGAGAAGGAGAAGGAGAAGGAGAAGGAGAAGGAGAAGGAGAAGGAGAAGGAGAAGGAGAAGGAGAAGGAGAAGGAGAAGGAGAAGGAGAAGGAGAAGGAGAAGGAGAAGGAGAAGGAGAAGGAGAAGGAGAAGGAGAAGGAGAAGGAGAAGGAGAAGGAGAAGGAGAAGGAGAAGGAGAAGGAGAAGGAGAAGGAGAAGGAGAAGGAGAAGGAGAAGGAGAAGGAGAAGGAGAAGGAGAAGGAGAAGGAGAAGGAGAAGGAGAAGGAGAAGGAGAAGGAGAAGGAGAAGGAGAAGGAGAAGGAGAAGGCAACCAATCGCCAAATTTTTCCAAGAAGTGATTGTTTGTTTTCTGCGTACTTTTTCAATTTTGATAATAGGGAGAAAAGAATGATTCTCTGGTAAAAAATATAAGTTTTTGCTGGGTCATCATTTGTTTAAAAATTCTCTTCCAAGAAATCAAGAACACGACCTTTTTCGCAATACAATGGATCTCTCATGAAATTCCATAATTTTTAGATATAGGACCATGCGTGTGATTAGCCGTTTCACCATGGCTATAATACGGGAAGTCGAAAAGGAGAACTAAAAAATACAAGAAACTAACAAAATTTACAACCGGAAACACCGACATATATATATCAGAAAACAAAGCTCTGTGAAATGATTTTATTTGCCCGTGATTCACAGCCTTATATAGGCTCTAGCACCTTCAGGAACACGTAGAAGCAGGTAAATAAACTGAATTATATTTAAAACCCATTAAGTAACAATAATGTCTGGACCACATTCTGTCCTAAGTTGGTCTCCTTCATGATTGTTCGAATAATTACCTAATTCATCAGCAAAATACATATAATTGTAGAGCAAACAAATGATAAATTTCTAAATGATACTATTAAAATAGAACTTTCATTATAAAATCATAGAGCAGTTGTATTTTCAAAGAATTTCTCTGAACAAAACTAAAAATCTGGAGAATTCATAACAACAAAGTCGACCGTTACGATTTTTGCAAGCATATATCTTTAGTTTGCAATAATATGATAAGAATATCATATTATAATTTTGTTACTATTGGGAAAAGTTGAAATTGTCGGTTTCGATCACGTATATCAGATCCTAGACCACTGTGCGATCCTTCAATTACACAGCAGACATCAGAGGTGAAACCTTTTAACCGTTGTACATCAAGGTTTTGCCAATTCAACATCTTTCAGCATTTCTTTTCAGGAATCTATATAATCTCTTAAGAGGGAAGTTTAGTCTATATTTAATTCGAATAAAACAGACCTCGGCTCTCTGAATACAAATACAAAAACACGAATATCTACCTGACATGAAACATAAACAGCTTCTCCAAAATACTTTCTTAGAAAGACCTCAATTACCCTACGACTTTCATTTATTCAAGCTTACAGAGGAAAATGTAAAAGGTACCGACGAAATATGTAAAGGAAATCTTTTAAGCCTTCAGTGATATGGCGAAACGTTTCCCGGGCTTCTACGTATATTTCATCTGCCACGGCGTAGCTGGAAATTATTCGACCCCTAATCCGGATATTTGTGCAATCGTTAATTTTAATTAAAACCTTATATTAGAACGAGGATCGCGATCTCGTTTCATCAAAAGTTAAGCGCACGATGAGAAGTTTGTTTTTTATTTCCTATTTTTTTTTCTCTCTAAAAGGTAAAGGCTTAAAGAAGAAATGAGGATATTCCTTTTGATACTATTTTACCTTTTTGGCAGCTTTAGTAATATGAAACAGGGGCTAGACATGATTGCTTATTAGGGAGGATTATCTATTAAGATAGAAAGAAGAAAAGTGTTATCGCAGTTGCCTGTAGAAATTAGTACAAAAGATGACTCAGATATCTCGACAACACTGTTCGACGTACTCATAGCTTTTTCTTTACCCTGGAGGTAACCTTATTAGTTGTGGAGTTTTATGATAATCTATCAAGACAACTTTCCTAATAACACAAACTTTAAGTCTAAAACCCTGATATGTGAATATTTCGTCCTGAACAATTTCCAGATCTAAATTCAATAAAGTATTTAAGGTCAAGTCTACAGGCATTGAGTGTTGATATCAGTAGTCTCGGTAAAGTGGGGCAAATTATAGCGCAGTGCGGCGAACATTGTTGTCCACCGCGGATAGATCCTTCTGGAATTTTCTATAGTCCTAATTGGGGTCAGATATGTCTAATCAATTAGCTATAATTCAAATATATATGCATGAGTGCGACCCGAAACGTTTCCCGATTCGGCGAGAGATAGCGCAGGAAGGTTGAAGTGAATTCAATGGCTGGCAAGAACAACCCCTTTTATGGCAACTGTTAAAATTTCAGACGTCTATTGTCAATGGTCGAATTGAATTTCGTGCAGTGATAAAACACGT
Source organism: Trypoxylus dichotomus (assembly GCA_023509865.1). NCBI lineage: Eukaryota > Metazoa > Arthropoda > Insecta > Coleoptera > Scarabaeidae > Trypoxylus > Trypoxylus dichotomus. The sequence goes on from CM042081.1 coordinate 32,374,615, forward strand.
CTGGATGGCTGGGTAAACGGCCATGGAAATTCGAAGTATTTATATATATATAAGCTAGTGGTTCATGACGGATAGTCATCAGTTTCTGGGTGAGCGCGTTCTAACGTGGCCGCACAAGCACAAGTGACGACGGCCACGCAGTGGACGCCCAAAAACCGCTACCAACGATGAAATGGTCGACAAGATTCATGACGTCGTGTTAGCCGATCGCCATTGGCCATATCCTACACGAAATTTTGGATATGAAAAAGCTTTCCGCGAGATAGGTACTCACTACGGAGCCAAAACGAAATCGGGTGACCGTTTCGGAGGAGTGTCTGGTCAGGATCCAACGCAATTCAAGGGATATCTTCATGCGTTTCGTAACCATAGACAAGACTTGGATCCGCCATTACATACGGGAGACTAAGGGACAGTCGAAGCAGTAGACTTTTCCAGGTAAATCGGATCCGAAGAAAGCACAGACCGTTCCATCGGCCGGAAGGGGCATGCCGATTACTTTTTGGGATTCCCATGGTGTGATCCTCATCAACTATCTGCAGAAGGGAAGGACGATCACGGGGCAATACTACAGCGATTTATTCAGCCGATTAGATGCAGAATTGAAGGAGAAACGGCCTTGTTCGCAGCGGAAAAAAGTGGTCTTTCACCACAACAATGCACCGGCCCATCCACCCCGCATCCTCGTGTTCGAAATGAATGAGTTGCGCTAAGAATTGGTCTCTCATCCTCCATATTCACCGGACCAAGCCCCCAGCGAGTTTTTCCTATTCCCAAAACCTGAAAAAGTTACTGGGAGGAAAGAGATTTGGCTCAAATGAGGAGGTCATTGTCGCTACAGATGGGTATTTCGCAAACCTCGAAACGTCTTCCTTTTTCGGCGGCTTGAAGAAACTAAATCACCGTTTGAAAAAGTGTATTGATCTTCAAGGAGACTACATCGAAAAATAAAAGTAATAAACCACACCAATACCATGTTTTACTTGTCGATTCAGGAAACATTTCAGGTCGCCCTCATAGCACGATAATCAACCAAAACAGAGTACTAGACGTACTTAGTAACCAATAAAAGAATATTTTGCAATACGCAATGCTTATTTACAAGATGTTTATGTACCAAATTGGTGCATGATGGTTGATGAACAAACCGTAACCCTCAGAGGAAGATGTTCCTTTAAGCAATATATTCCATCAAAGTCTGAAAGGTGTGGGGTATAATGAGAAACTTGAAATTTTTGCTGGAAAATAGGGTGTTCAAAGAGAAAGAAATCGAGGGGAGACGGTCCCGATAACTTTTACACAGGGACGACAGGAGGATGGCCTCTTGTAGTTTTTTACAACACGATACATATGGAAGTTGTTGGAAACCACTGCATGTATCGCATTAGAAGGAAATTTCTAATCGTCCCAGGAAAGGTACTAGCAAGATATAATGGTTCCAAGGAAGGGGCTTCTAAGGAGGAAGAAAAGGAATAGTACTTGTCCACCTTCAAACCATTGAAAAGCAAAAACAATTTGTGCAGGTTGCAAAAATAGTGCGTCTTGTGGAGTCTTTGTAGTTTTCTACAAAGAAATGTCTAACCAACCTATTATGTCTCAAAGTTTGCAGTATTTACTATTTGAATCATTTAATATTAACTCTTTAGTTATTCTAAATGTCTTTTCTAATCGTAAGTGCAGTAAGTGTAATAAAATAGACTTAAATCTATTCTTATTTGAATATGATCAGCAAATTTAGCGATATGCCGGTTTCTTAGTAGACTGGGGATTAATGAAGCAAAAACTTATTGTTTAGTATCGTCGCTTTGCTAAAGATTTCCCTGAACTTCCAATTGACTCCAATTAATTTAAGCCATCCCAGACGATTTTAAACGTTACATAGCTCATTTATCGCCGTGATATCTCACGTTCTACAATATTTATCGTTCAATTTTGCACCGTAGGTAACGACAAACAACATTTTGCGTACAATTTCTCCCGTACGAGGTGATATATTGCGCCTTAGATGTTGATAGCGTAGTTTATAGCTGCTAGGTAGTTCGCCGTTTCAACTATTTACAAACGAGTGCGCGGCCGTGAATATAAACTAGAGTTAGCCTACGTTAGGCTCGCTTTTATCCACGCGCACGAAAAGCAGATTCGCCCAGTTGATGTATTACGGCTGCTTAACTCGTCGTCGGGTAAGCAGAAAGTCTAAAAGACCGTAAGATTGTGAATCGATGATGTGTTCGAGAGAAAGGGGAGGAAGGAAAACTGAAGGCTAGGGAGTTTATTGAAAATTTTCCGGCTCGTAAGTAATTCGTGACACCTTTCAGATATTGCTCGGAAGAGAATTGTAGATGTACGACGACCATCTTTGTATACAGGGTGACCTAAAACTTGAATACGTTTCTTTGATGTATGACTGTATTGGTCAAATAAAGAACCGTCTTGAAGAAAATATCCAGATCAATTTCATTGTAACTCAAGTAAACGGAATTCCATTCTAATTAAATCGAAAAACTCCGAATTAGGAGTATTTTAAGTAAGAATCACCTTCCTATGTATCAGTATTCTAGTATTTGCAATTAATCATCCGCTCTTAACATTATTCCAAAATAAAATACATACAAACTTAAGAAACACAGCACACACTGGCGGGGAGATTATAAATATCACAAATTTAAACGTAATAATAGTCGATATAGTAAAAACAGGCAGAGGAAAAATACTGTCCTAAAAAATAGAACAAAAGACAAAAACTGAGCACAAATACTATAGAACTTCTGCGAGAAAGAAAAGGTATGAAAAAACTTGAAAAAAAATGTTTGGACAGTCAGACAAAAAAAATCCAAACCGACATAAGAAAATATAATACAGAAATGTTTTCAAGGATAATAGAAAACAACGGCAGCTTCAGGGTATTGAGAAAGAAATTCTAAAAATAACAGAACATTTTTATGTAGAACTGTATAGGGAACAGAATAAGGAAACTGTACAAAAACTTCCAACGTGACAAACCATGGCTTATACGACATTCTAGAAATAACTACATACGACATAGAAAAAGCATTCTTCGAAATGAAAAGCAACAAATCCCCAAGGCAGCACGAGGTAGTTGTCAACCCTATAAAGGTAGGAGGAAAAGAATTACTAAAGGTACCGAAACAATACAACATATTGATAGCAGACACATTACTAAATGACGACATATTACGAAGCATAAATCCCAGCATCTTTAAAGCAGAGTTAGTAGTTCATGTTATGTGTTCTCAACAAAAGTAGATCTAGTACAAACAGAATCAATAGAGGGTTATCTCGAACAAAAACAATTAGTATGGTGGAAACATCTATAAAAGATGGACAATACAATTCCGGTTAAGCGGGTCTAGAAAGCAATGATACAGAAAAAAAAAGGGAGAAGTCAAAAGGAAGCTGGAATAAGGAAATAGCCAAAATTTTGAATAAGAAACGAAAAGCTTGGGATGAAGCTAAGAAAACTGCAAAGAACAGAGAGGTCTGGTGGAGGTTGGGCTCCCTCTAATATCGGATAAGACTTTAACGTTATATTTAATCACTAAATATCTTAACGTATTTGGAATTTACAGTTTTCTTGCGATGTATTAGCATTTTTTTTATAACTTCGCAAAATTCCCTTAAACAGTCACTCAAACAATAGAAGACGAGAGTAATGAATTTATCCTATCAAAAGTCTATATCACAAAAGTCAATATAATTAATATAAAATTTTATACAAATATATATAACACACTGCACTTAGCCAGAATTACATCCAAGGCCTACTTCCGCAACTCTGAAAACACATAGGAGACGTTTTCGTTGCCATGATGGCTCTACTGTAGTCATTTGTCGCCTAACATCTGGATCTAGTAGCGGTTTAGGAGCGTGATCGCCAATCGACATCAACAGAGTTTGTAAGCTTCATATTTAACGAATTTCGCATAATATTGTGAGGAAATTACCTCAAAAGTTATACAAAGTTAAAGCGAACTTGTCACCACATTTAAAATACCCGAATATCGGCTGAAACACCGCTGATCCAGCTAAGCAACTCCGGCGTAACCTTGGGCCTTCGTCAGCGCGTAGATAGGGAGATACACCATCCTACAATAGCAACGTGCGTGTGTGAGTAAAGAAAATAAAGGACTTCATCCTTAACAACGTCATTTATTATTTAAAAATTTAAAATGCAGATTTATTAGCTAGCTAGCGATTGCGATAGGTGTTTTGTCAAACACATTCCCTATGTCCAATTCACAGGTGTAGCAGTAAACTCCACTCACACAAATTAATTAATTATGCGGAACGCAGCGTTTCGAGAGCACGTAGGCTCCCATTGTCAACCGTGTTACCGACTCGGTATTTGTACATCCACACAGTCCTTGCAATCGTCATTACATTCCCTATGTAAGTGATATATACTAAATTTATTACTATATTGTTAGTTTCTTTACTGCATACTAATCTAGTTTTCATTTAATTCATTTAATTTCATTAACGTCCTCTAAATTTATTTCAAAAAGCAAAATCCCTGATCAAAGAACTCACTAGGTAACATTTTCGAACTTGAGAGCAAAACTCGTTACAATATATACACATAAAAAGGATAAAAACCTTGCCAATATGTTTGGCGAATGTTGCTGAAGTGCTCTAGGAGACACTATTGAAGAAAATTATATGTAATAAACGAAAAGGAGAAAAGACAACTTTTGTTTCTTACCATATAAAATACATATGTTTTATGTAAATTAAGTGATATCAAATTTAATTCAGCTATTATGTATATAACTGCAAATTTATTATGAAGGTTTGGAAAGTATAACTCCACTTGTAGTATTATAAAGTATAATAATAAGTATTATACTTCGCCTATTATATATTTTTCAGTGTTGCAAACGATACTAGAAATAAGTTAGATCGATAATTGACTGCACTACTCAACAGAAACCCAGATTCAAAAACACCTTTCCATTGAATAGTGACGAAATTATACGTTATATATATAAAATACCTACTAACTGGGATATTATCTTTTACCTTTCAAATCAAAAACTAAGTTTTACGTTCTCATCGTAATGTAACCTATATACATGTACATATAAAAATCCATTTAGAATCTATAAATAACTTGATTGCACATTTAAATTTTTAATTGGTGTATTTCATCAGTATATACAATTTTAATATTGAATCATGTATTACTGTTATAAAAAGCGGAACAATATAAGCTGATAAAAGCTGACTGCCATTCAAGGGATATACATACATACACTGTACAATCGAATATACTCGTGGCAAGTGAGTACGCTTAATAAACAATATCATGAAGTTAAAAGTGAGTAGTTTCTTTTTCTTATTGTGTATTTCATTTGTTACTGGAGCAACTTTTTATAATGAAAGGTAAGTATGTATTAGCGTAGAAATTAAGGGGATTTACATTGTGTCCAAAATGAGAATGCATAGCATGGGTATTTTGAAAAAGATGGAAGCTAGTTACTCGGTTAAATAGAAAAGTTTTACAATTGAGGGATACATTTATAATCAAATATCAACTGTTTTTCTTTTACTTTAAAGAAAAAAATTGTAGAGAAAGAAATTTTTATCCCTGAACATTTCAATATTCACAAAAAAATTACTGAATATCCTTCTATACAAATACAAAATTCGTACCCAAAAGTTTCCAGAATTTATGTCATGCATATTACAACTTACCATATTTCGGTTAAGGAAATGAAATTCAAAAGCATAAACTGTTGCATTTTGATACTAATTCTTATTGCTACAATACGAATACATTAATATACATCTCCATTATTTTTACTCTTTCAGAATCGACGATGAATGTTATAACATATACAGCGAGGAGCAAATACCAGAGAAATGCAAGTGCTTCTTGGAAGATTCCCCTCCACCTGGCTGTACCAGAGCGGATTTACAGGGATTCATATTGCAAAAATAGGATTCTTAAGACCTCGAGAAGAATTTTCACATTTTTAACTTGAAATTTTTATGCCAATTTTATATTTAGCTAAATATTAAATGAGTATTGACAATTTACTTTTAATTTAAGGAAGTTGATTACATTTGAGCACACTTAAAGCATAAACCTTTTTCTTCAAACAATTCTAAGTACGCATCCAGAGAAAGAAATTTTATTACATTATTACCATATTATTTGATGAACTTAGTACATCATTCTTCGTCTACCAATTTTTGATATTGTTTGTGAGATTATTAATCCCAGGTCTTTTTAATTTTATACGACGATAGTAGTTGGTGCTATTATAGTAATCTTATTTAGACATTCCTACTAATTATTTGTGTTAGCTTCTGTTCTCAGCTTAACACTAGATCTTTGTTGGTGTAGTTGGTGTAACCGAAGGACGTTTACATATTTCATATGAAATGATGCATTGTAATGGTACTCTAAAGTAGCGAAAAAGAGCTAAATTTCTGTGCGAGACAAAGAATCTACATATTCATACAAAAGAACCGAACAATGATCTGAAAGCTATACACTACCGCTAAAAAGTGTTTAGGCATCCCTGTTTTCATGGATTATTTATATAGTATTATATTTACCAAAAAAACATTATAATAAAATGAAATACGTGTTTAAAATGTAGTTCAGTAAGATAAACACCCATTATATCGCATAAGGTTTACTATCATTTGCCTGCACTTGGTCGGATTACCATAAACTGTTTATTGCGGTGCAATTACAATAACAATCCCCCTGAATTTACTGGGTAAATTTAGTAATCTGTTAGATTGTAGGTAATAATGTTTAAATTACCTTCCTAGAAGATTATAGTGAAATCTGTAACCTATGGTCAGTTGCAGCGTGGTATTTACTCTATTCACGTCGTGAGCGAAATATCGTGTGACAATTTTTTAAAATGCCTCCGTGAAGAGAAATTAGTACGGAAACACGTGCACTTATAATAGCTTACCATAAAAGTGGCATAAGTAATCGACAAATTGCCAAAAAAATGAGAATACACCACGCTACGGTTGACTATAACGTAAAAAAATATCGGGAAACTGGCAGTTTTCTTAATAAAAGACAGAGTGGAAGGCCAAAAGCGGCAACATCTGCAGATGATCGCAGAATAGTGGTTACCAGCAAGTTAAATAGACGCAAAACAGCCCCAGAAATCACCGCAGAATTAAATGTTGGTCGCCAAAAACTAGTCAGTGTTTCTACAATCAAACGTCGCCTGCAGAAAGTCGGGCTCCATGGATATATTGCGATGAAAAAGCCATTACTACGCAAACAAAACAAGCAAAAGCGACTTAAATAGGCTCGTGAATACCAACACTGGACCATAGAAGAGTCCAAATTTGAGCTGTTCGGAATCCGAAGACGCATATTCGTAAGAAGATCTGTGGGTGAACGTGCCAGAGAATAGTGTATTGCTGCTACCGTGAAGCATGGTGGAGGTTCTATCATCATATGGTGCTGTTTAGCTAGCACTAGTGTAGGGGACATTGTGAAAATTGACGGTATATTAAAAAAAGAAGGCTACCGCGAAATTTTGGAGAACCACGCAATACCTTCCGGAATTCGACTTTTGGGTCAAAATTTTATCTTTCAGTAAGATAATGACCCAAAACATTCCTCTAAATTATGTAAAGACTATTTACGCCATTTAAAAAAGGAAGGAACTCTCAAAATTATGGAATGGCCTCCCCAAAGCCCCGACTTGATCCAATCGAGTTATTATGGGAAGAACAAGATCGGGAAGTACGGAAATCGGCTCCGACATCAGCTACTGACGTGTGGAACAAATTGCAATCGAGTTGGACCTCAGTAACACAAGAAACTCTGACAAAACTTATTGCGAGAATGTCTCGATTGTGTGCTGCAATTATTAAATCAATAGGTCACATAGATGAAAGCAAAATTTAAATTAAACGTTTTAATTTTCACATACATTTAATATATTTTTATTCATATACTGTCATAAAAAATAAATATTATTAACATTTTTGCTGTTTTTATAAATTTTTGCTGTCAGTGAGAGTGCCTAAACACTTTTGAGCGGTAATGTACATCATGTGCATCACAGGTAGGTAGAACTAATAAATTTGTGGAGATATTTCCTGGAGCAGTCTTATTTAATTACGGTAATTCTAGTGTAATTATAAACTAGAATATTTAAGTTTACGAAATAAGTGGATGCTCTATATTAAGAAATTGTATAGCTATGCAACAAAAATCAATACTGACGTCACCAAGTAGCAAAATATAGATGGTCTAATAATGTATTTAACATTACCATAAAGTTTCCATAATTGCCAACAGGAGGTCTGTGTACATTTATAATAACCATATTAAGATCTTTGTGATTCCATTTATCTCAAATTCTCTCTCCAAACAATAGTTCGAAATAATATTTAAATTAGATAGGGCCGAGATGGAAACTCCACCACGGTGACAATGGTGTCGTCCAAACCTGTTACGAATGTATAATCTTGTATATTACATATATATTTTATTGTACCGGGTCTCTCTTAATTTTTGAACTGCATTGATTTAAACGTTAAATTGTTTGATTTGATGTTGCTTATACCTCGAAAAGAAAAACATTTTAAGGTGTCTGATGTCACTTACTTTATGGGTTGTAACTAAAGACATAATGGGATTCAGTGATCAGTTGTTACTCTGTTGATGACGCTTGCAATGAACTTTACTCTATCTTACTTAATTATTTTAATAAGACTGTTCCAAAGACAGTGCCTAGGAAGAACATATTTCGACAATGGTTCTCTAATGGAGCATGTAGAAACATTAAAACCAAGCGTTATTATCTTACAATGTATAGACACATGGATTAACAATTATATAACAATAAATTTAAGGAGTACAGAAAATATGCTCAATTATCTGTTAAGCGGGATTCCGAAAATCATATTAGGGATATCGGCCTGTCTATGCCGGTGAACCCCAATAGATTTTGGCCTTACATTAATACTATACTGAATTCCACAAGTACACGGGGTATTACGATAACAATTTCTTTTCGTCCCCTGATGAGATTACAAACGCTTTTGCTTCACATTTCTCGGCGACCATGTCTAACCTAATTATCCCAATAACGATACTTTGGTTTCGGATTCACTTTTCTTGAAAGAATTTAATGAAACGGATGTTTTGCAAACTTTGTATCAATTGAAAGGAAAAATGAAAGCTGGTCCTAACATTTCCGATTTCTTGTTGTTAGGGACTGTAGAGCTGTTCTTTGTGGGCCCCTCCCTCACATTCGTTACCGAAACAGGGAGTTTTTCTTTGTTATTGGAAAGTATTTCGTATTACCCATGTTTTTAAGTCCGAATCTAGGAACAACATTTGGCATTATCCCCCGATATCTATATTATGTAACTTTTCTAAAGATTTTGAAACTATGTTATACAAATATACTTGTTGGCACGATGCTGCTAAACTGTTTCCAGCGCAACATGATTTTATTAAAGGTACGTCAACGGTATCCAGTTTGTGCGCGTCTTCTCATGATGTGTTTGACGCCTGAGATCAACGGCTACATGTCATTTATACGGATCTCGCTAAAGCCTCCGATAGGGTTGAACATCAAACTCTATTACGTAATCTACATATATGGCGTATCTCTGACGACCTGATACTATTATTTTACTCCTAGTTAAGTGGGCGTACCAATTAGGTTGCATACTGTGATTTTCGGTTGAGCTTATTTCTGCTTTTTCGGGTGTGCCATGGGACTTTGTTCTTGGGCCACCCCTATTTATTATTTTCATTAATGACCTTGCTGACCGGCTCATCTCTAAATGTCTACAACACTGCAGATTGTGACAGTTTGCAGGGTGACCTACTATCTATTCATCTTTGGAGTTTCGTGAATCGTTTACCATTAAATATTGCTAAGTGCAAAACGATTACGGTCATCCGCAGAAGTGACGCAGTAATGAATGCATACAATATTGATGGCGGACGTTTAACGCGTTGCGAGGAGTATAGAGATCTTGATATTCTTTTTGACACTAAGTTAACATTTAATAAGCATATTGGAAATATATATCAACAGTCTTTTAAAACGCTAAGCTTTGTATTTCCCAATATTAAACGCTTGAGTACTGATGCTCTTGTTGCTGTTTCCTTTTTTGCAAGATGGCTATTTATATACTGCTATCCTAAAAGAATTCGCATTTACTTCTTCAAGAATCGTCATGTTGCATCACAAATAATTTTTGCACATAAGATTTTAAGGAGCGATCTATAGGTTACGGATTTACTGTCTGTTTTGAATTTTTACATACTAAGGCTTAACAGTAGGAATAAATTAACTTTTGTCTTCCCATGGCTAACACGCCCTACCACTCTGTCATCAATTGTGTCAATATGTAACAGTGTTGATATTGTACATATCAACACTAGGTTAGATTTAAACACATCTGAAGGAATGGCTAGACAGTAACACCAACGACAAAATCGCTGTGAATACAGCTTTTCTCATGGTATTGATGAAATCATTCATGAGAAAGACATGTGAAGAGACAAAACGCTAACACACGGACATGTTTCTGCCTACCCGGCGTCATCAGCGTGGTTTCGAGCGGTTTTAAGCTCAACACACGTAATTCCCTCTCTGCTTCTATCGCCATATCTAATCGTACAATACAAGTGAATATTTCTAGCGTTAACTGGTGCCAAAAGAAAGAAACACTTGTCTGCAAAGTTAGATAGCGAAAAGAAGCGGGTACAGTTTCCCACACTTTTCTGGAGCAATACATGGATTGCTACCACGAGAGGGTAGCGCACCAAGAGCAGTGCAAAGAGAACTGCTCATATGAATGATTTCTCAGGCTCGCCATGACGTATTTAAACACATCCAAGGGAATGCTTAGGTTCGATTTGTTTAACATTACTGTCAACGGATTGACGCAACCTTTGTTTGGGCAATTTACCATTACTTAAGGAGTTTTTGTAGCTTCGTTTCCTATTGTTTACACATTTACACTTGTTTTATAATGGTTATCATGACAAGATGATCCTATAATAAATTGTATGTTATGGGCTAATGAATTGTTACTATGATTATTATTATTATTATAAAACTATCAATTTTTTCTGTTATACTATCTATATTTAAAAGTAATAGCTATACAGCTGTTCCCTCAAGCAGACATTTTTGTGTATTCATTTTTATTATTTCTTTCACATTATACAATAATAATCTTTATTGTCCAACAGATATTTGTACATCCGATTATAGGACAATATATGAAGTAAATAAATATTATGCAGTGCAATCAGTAATTACAAAATATAAAAAAGGAGAGAGAAAAGAAACCAGAAAATAATAAGTTCTTTCAAAAAACACAGTAACATGCTCTTGTTAGCAACATCATGAGTGTATTTAAAATTTAAGAAATGCACCCAGGTACATAGCGTTTGCATTCACATTACACATATGTGTTAAGGGAGCTTTTAGTAAGGTGTTGGTATGTGCAGTAGGCAAATTGAACATGTCACAAGATCTATGGTGATACTAAGGGACGGAAAACGGAATACGAGAAAATACAGTGGGAGAATCAACAAAATGGTGTATAGCTTTGAATAGAAATTTCCCAGTGGTTACTTCTCTACAACAAGATATCGAGTGCCTATTAAGAAAACTTGTATAATCCATTCAACGTGCAGGATAAGTACCATCTGACCTAAAAGACAAATATCTGAGAAACGTTTTCTGAAAACGATTAACCTAAACGCAGTGCGGCCACATAGTGGGATATTTTATCCACATAATGTTGCTAAACAGAGATCCCAAACAATCCATACACAGTTTCTTTAAGTAATTTCAACCAATTTAACCGGCATAATTCCGAGATATAAATATTCCAAAACAAATTTCAGTATTTATTAACTTCCTCGTACCTTATTTGAAATTCTAATCATCATCTTAGACCGTACTCCGGTTTTCACCATTCTGTAGACACAGCAAGTTGAATATAAAGCATCTGGTCGAGATTCAAAAGTTTGTCATCGGTGATAAGCCCCCAGGACTAGCGTCCTGTTAAATTTTTCTTTGCGGTAGGCTAACTTACTCGATTTTCCTCTTCCATCGCTTTCTCTTTTCGGAGACGAAAGTTCTCAGACCGTTTCAGCAGCTTTAAGCGCGTCCCTTTTGTTCTCTTGTTTGTTATTGAGTTCGCGTTGCGTGTGAAAGATCCATCTCAGATCTATCGTTCCGAACTCGTTTGAATTCATGCGGACATAAAAAGTTTTACGGCTAAATAGCGGCACAATAAATCCCCTTCGGAAGCTCGGAATTTGAGGGGGGCATACATAAGATATCCGGCGCTGAATGAGAAAGTATCTGCTATATAATTCCCTCTGGTTTGGGTAATGTCGTTGTTGCGTTGGTTGCGCTGGTAGCGTGTTTTTTTTTTGTAGGAATGTTCCTTCTTTATTTCTGGGATTTATAGCAGGGACATCGGAAAAAATGCTGATGAGTAGAATTAGAATTATTTCTGCATGTGTTGACCGTCAAGAAGTTGGTATTAAAATCTAACTACAACAAAAATATCAATAATTAGTGATTATAAAACCTAAAATTCTTGAAATCTAGAAAGTGCATTTTATTAGAAAATAACAAAACTTTTATAAGTTGAAACTTCTAGTTAGTGGAAATAATAAAAACTGGTACTTATTCCACTAAACTTTCTACCAGGTGTATGCATACGTTTTTTCCGGTTTTTTTGCTAAGCAGGAACACGTAATTTTCAAAGGAAATTAATTTTTTGTTATTCAAAGTAATTTACCGTGTTTATTGATCTTCCCCATTGCTCCAAAACAACTGCCGATTGTTTCTGGTGACGCATGTAATGCTTCTGCTAATTGCCGTGGAGTTTGAGTTGGGTCATCATCTAATGACTCCTTGCAAGTATTTATCTTCACATTTTGGGTTCTACCAAAGCGCTCACTGTCATTTACATTGAAATCACCACCTTTAAATTGTCGAACCTATGTCTCACATATTCTAATCGATGGAGCGTGTTCACCATATATTTCTACCAGCAAACGATGACTATCAACAGCCTGTTTCTTTTGATTAAGTGAGAAAAGTAATGCGTGTCGCAAATATTCTTTTTCAGACACAAAACTCGACATGATCACTGAACGATAAACCAAAGACGTTACCTTTTGGCGGACTCAACTTGTGTATGTTTGTAGTTTAAGTGTCAGACGAACAAAATGACGCATGTAGATTAATACGCTGCGTACTTTTCGCTGGCGTCATCTCTTAGTTAAACAGGAAAAATACTTATGCATATACCTGGTGTTATGTACAGAAAAATAATACGCATAATTTTTATGGAAGGTGCGTTTTACAAGAAACCTTTTTGGATGATGACATTTTGGTTTAGCTATTCGTTAAAAACTTCATCACATGGTTATCAAGTTGGCGATACATTCCATACGTTAAGTTAAAGCTGCTGGTCAGTCTATACAAGCAAAAACGCACACTTTTCTACAAATAATATCTAGTAAACATATGTTTCCACTACTGATAGTACTGACAGAGCCTGGTGGAAAGTTTGAGGCACAAGTACAACAAACCCTATTTCGACCTGCAAACGTGATTATTCAAGCCTCATCTTCAAATAAATTAACCACTGGTTTATTTAAGAATTGGTATCTTAAAACGTACTTATCAAACACTGAACCAAAGAATCTTATACCTTTAGATTCATGAACAGATCACTGTCCAGAGTCTTTGAAGAAAGAGGTCCCATCCAACAAAGATGTTCAATTACTGAGAATACCATTTCGAACATAGAAGGGATTTATACGGCGAGTTTTAGACCTGGTTCTTATCTCAAATTATAATGTTCATCTCCATTTGCAGATTAATGTCATAAAATTGCAATCATTAATACATAATCAATTGTCATTCTCTAAATAAAAATTTTAAAAATTTGTCCCTATTTACCGCCAATGTGAATAACCCATGTGATACATTAGCACAATTATTAGAAACACTAGACTAAAATAAAAATTGCACAAGGAATAAGTGTAGAAGATGGCGTACCTCAACAAAATCAGTGATTATGCAAGCTTATCGCTCAGAATTTAAGGGACCCGGCTTTGGCTAGTTCCTACGAAAGCCAATATGCCAATTAATTGGGAAAATCTTGTCAACAGGCCATCCATGACCTTGCTCGGTGACCAGAAATTGCCATTGGGCAGCAAGAGATTGCACTGGTTACGTTTCTGGACATTGAGGGCACCTTCGATAGGGCGTTCTTCCTTCATGTTAAAAAACAGAACAGTTGATGTGACTACGAACCTCTACAACATCACGGCAACGCAGGCAGCCAACTGACCACAGGACGTTGTGCTGTCGCCTCTGCTCTGGTTCGTCCTGGTGTATGACTTATTCTCCGATCATCTTAAACCACTCGAACACATGCGTATGAGATAAACAGTCATCACCATAAACTTTTTTCATTAATTGAAATATATCTGTAACGGTTACCGAGCTTGAAACGAAATTTAATGCTAGCTCGCTGTTCTGTCATATGTTTGTAACGAATCGATGAAAAGTACTGTCACTTTCAGCACTATAACTTGACTATCACTTAATCGATTTTAATAATCGCGGTCTTGTTTTGTAGAGGGGATATACAGCCTTCAGATTATATATATTTTCAATGGATGGCGTTAGTAACTTTCCGTAAATTTAAAAAGTTCCCTTATTTTTACGAGATATTAGATACATATGTGTATTTATATAATATTTACTTTAATTAATAAAATAAAGGAAAAATTTTAAAAGCCAATTATGTATTTTATGTTTTGTGTGTTTAATGTTAACATTGTGTTGCCCACACTTGCTGCAGACAATCACACATCTAATTAATTGCTGATTATCTGAGTTATATCTGAAATATATGTTATATATAATATATATATATATATATATATATATATATATATATATTATTATATATATTAATTCAGATATATATATATCTCCGCGATATATATCTGAATTACTGCTGATTGATCTAGGTAATAGTTCCTGATTGCTGGAAAAAAAACCATTATTACACCTATACCAAAATCTAAAACACTGGTAGATTTCTCTTATCTACGGCCAATTTCTATCCTTCCCGTGTTATAACTACTAGAGAAAGGAGCTAGTTCGCAAAGTTGACATTTTCTTGACATTCATGATATCTTACCTGCTCAGAATTTCGCTCAGGCTATAACTGTGAGTTCGCATTGGCTCACATAGTTGATGATTTGTTACGCAGCATTGATAATAGTCACTACCTTAATTTTATTGAATTATTCAAAAACCTTTGATACCATTAATCATTCTCTTTTACTAGCCATTCTAAAGCATATTGGTTTTACCGTTCTTCGCGTCATACTTGTTAAATAGAACTCACGTAATCTCATACAATGGTTCGTTGTCTTCCCTACTTCCTATAGTATCTGGCGTCCCCCACATTAGTATGTTTGGTCCTACGCTATCTGTACATGTAATATTGTAAAATGCTTGAAACATTGTAAATACGCTGAGGATACGCAAATCTATTATTCGTTTAATGGCGATGAAGCGTGCGGGGCAATTTCTAATATAAATAGCGATCTTCAAATGCTTGTTGGCATACGAATAAAACATTTTCTTCATGTTAATGCAAAGAAAACTGATTTGCATTTTGGCCGCACTAAAATTCGCTATGCTATACCGCATATTCAAATCAAAATTAATGACGACATTATTTCTGTATCAGACTGTGCGAGTATTTTAGGACTTTATTTAGACACCAAACTCTGGTTTCAAAGAACACGTATCTCGTTTATTAAAACCTGGTTACTGTAACCTGAAAATTTCGTGTGGTAACAAGGAATGTTTAGATATAAATTTAAGGAAAGCACTATGCGAGTCCCTTGTCTTATCTAGATTTAATTTTTGCGTGAGCGTCTGCTATAACTGCTTGGATGGTTTTGATAGAGCTAGAATTCAACAAGTGCGAAATTCTTGCTTAAGATTTATTTACGGCATTCGCAGGTTTGAAAGAATATCCCACATTTTGAGATGGGCAGGTTTGTTGTGCATGTCACTTAAAACTGACTTCTGTGCTACTATTCTTTTTCAAAAATTAATTTATTATAAATTACCTAGCCATCTCTACCGTAAGATCCTCTTTAGAACAGACGCTTATAATATTAATTTAAGACTTAGATGTCTCCTTACACCTCCAGTTCATAGCCTAGAGATATAAAGGTTATTCTCTTACATGGTTGTCCAATATCTTAACGAAATCCCATTGGAGCGTCGAGTCTTAAAGCCAACACTATTTGCCCGTAACCTGCGTAAGTAGGCGCTACTACCATTAGACATAGTTAGCATTTTCTTTTCTTTTGCTTTTACCTTCTTTATTAATGTATTACTTTTCATTGTCACTTAATTTTAAATTTAATTTAAGTGTTGGTTAATGCGTTATAGTAATACTTTTATTATGTATGTACGAGAGGAGGTCCAAAAGTTTGTGGAATGGAGGGGATGGAGTGGGGATAGGGGCGCTCGCTAGGTGTCATTCTAATTGGCGACTCATCATTAGTATATAAGTTAAGTTGCAGCCCTATAGCGTCAGTCGTTTACGAATAGTTGCCTGCTAAACAAGTCAATCCGGAAGAAAATTGAAACTATGGAGGAAATTGAACACCGTGCTGTGATAAAGTTCCCTACAAAGCAAGCAAAGAACGGTCAAACCCTATTGAATGAAATGGAAACCGTTTATGGGGAACAGTGCCCTTGTAAATCAATGATTTATAAGTGGCATGGTCTCTTTAAACACGGTTGGGAGTCGATTGAAGACGACCCCCGCTCAGGACGGCCAGTTGAGGCCACCACATCAGACATCGTCGAAAAAGTGTAAAAATTTCTACTGCAAGATGCCCGTTTGAAAAAAAAACAATTATCTGCATTAGTTGGAGTATCAGATACCACCATTTAGCGTATCCTACATGACCACCTGGGTATGACAAAAGTCAGTACAAGATGGGTACTGAGAATGCTCACGCCACTGCAGAAACATCAGCGCGTCTGTGCGTCCAGATAATTTTTGGAGCTGTGTGTGGACAAACCTGCACAGATTATGGAGGGAATTGTTACCGGAGATGAAACATGGGTTCATTACTTTGCGCCTGAATCCAAACAGGAGTCCATGCAATGGCATAAAAAGGGAACACCACCGCCAAAGAAATTCAAAGTGTCAGAATCGGCTGGGAAGTTGATGGCTACTGTTTGTTGGGATTGTGAGGGGATATTATTGATTGATTACAAAGAAAAAGGTAGGAGCATAACCGGAGAATACTACGCAGCGATATTAGAAAAACTAAAGGAGGCCATCAAGGAAAAACGTCGAGGAAAATTGACCAAGGGTGCGTTACTCTTGCAAGACAATGCGCCGGGTTCACAAGAGCGAAGTTGCAATGGCTGGTCTTCACAAGGATGGCTTTCAATCAATAGTCCATCCACCCTACAGTCCAGACCTGGCACCTACTGATTTTTATTTGTTCCCCAATTTAAAAAAAGACTTACGTGGAAGAAGGTTTTCCGACGACAATGAGGTAAAGGAGGCAATTTTAGCCCATTTTGAGGCGAAAGATAAAAACTATTTTTATGACGGTTTAGAAAAATTAATTCATAGATCTAATAAGTGTATTGTGCTTAAAGGTGATTATATTGAAAAGGAAAAATAGATCTATTGTATTATTTTATTTAAAACCCTTTCATTCCACGAACGTCTGGACCTCCCCCCGTACATATATATTATGTAGGCTATCTTCGTGTTTGGGAGGAAGAACTGTCGCTTATTTTTAAATCGCTAATCCTGAAGCTATTGGCATATTTCTATTTATGTTTACCTTTTATTGTTTATCTATATTTGTTTTGCATTTTGTGCTAATAAATTGTATTGTTGTTATTATTATTTGTAAGAAGAAAACCTTAAAATTACGGCGACCTTTATACAACGCCCAATACGGTTTCTTTTTCTGGTAGTCGTTATTGACAAATTTTACTGTATAATGTAAACGAATGTAAAAAATAGCAATTTCCAAAAGTAATAAGGATATTTTAGAACGAATTTTTTTTGAAATAAATAAGCTGCAGGCAAAGTTTGATATAGTCTTCAAGAAATAGCGCCACATTCGTCCTTTGTTAGCTGAACAAGTTCAGAAGGTATAGAAGATACAAAAAAATTTTCAAAATTTGACAAGTAAGAAGAAGTCATAACTTTTAGTTTATAATAGAATTTGTCCTAAAAACATCAATTTTTTGTATCACGCATACAGGCTTGCCCTATAAAACAATCTCTTGGCAACCTTCCAAAGCTTCACAAATATTGGAGTATTCGATTAACATCATGACTAATTCGCATTTTCCAAGAGAACAAAGCAATTTCATCACTCCAACTGCAACCTTTTTACTACGCTAGCACCTCTTTAAATTAAGAGAAATCGTTCCCCGCCCATAGCTTCTAGGAAACAGCTTTCCGCCAACGTAGAGCACACTATCGATTCAGCTTTGAAATATAAATCAAACAGCTTCGAAGTGTTGCGTAAAATTGGCGAGACAATCTTGCCGCTATTTAACTGTTAAATTTGCACATTTTACAACGGGGCGTGGAGCGTACCTATTAGAGCGAAAGTAAAACGAATCTAAAACGTCCGAAGGCCCTGCAAATACGTCCGACAACAACAATTGGTGGTTCAGCACCTCTGAAGCGGTTAACGAAATGTAATTTCCAATCTATGTAATTGCAGCTTTGCAGCCGCTCGTTTCATTTTAACTTGCTTTTCGGAATGCACTTTAAAGCGACCCTCTAGCTCATCCGGTTGACACGAGAAAATTTCTGCTTGAAATACAAATCGTAATAACGGTTTTTTGCAGGCAAAAAAAGAGTGGAATTTCGTCCATCCGAGCGTACTGATTTGTTATTGATTTATAAGCGTTTAACTTTAAACACACTAGCCCCTAAACGATTAAAGATAAATAATTTCAATTTTGACAATCGGATAGTACTTGTGAAGATCTTTAAAGCAACTATCCAGTGGGTTCAATCGGGCCACGAATAAGTAAGGTAGGAAGTTTAGGATAGATGTTCATCTATTGAATGAATCAGGCGATATCTGCAGTCCTTTGCCTATTTCTGAGAAAATTTTGCTTAACCCTAGGATACTAAACCTATACCATATCGACTTTTGCATAATACGGGTCTCAGAAGAACTGTATATCAAGTTATGTACAATCGTAATACAAACAAAGATAAAATATAAAAGTGCGATTTCCTTGCAATTGACCATGACGTTTTTAAATTTCTGAAGAAATATCAGACACGGTAGAATTTGAACCCACGACTTCTGCGTTACCAGCGCATTGTGCTATAATTACACCAGGAGACTGAATGTGAATTCAAATTGCTTTTAATACCTAGATGCCATAATGTGTGTAGATATATCGAAATATCTCAGCTGATACAATATCTTTTCAGGAATTCAAAGACCTTGGTCAAATGGAAACCAACCGTAATTTTATCACTACTAATACCAACGGTGGTTTAATATTAATATTAATCTAAGTGGTAAATAACTTGCCTCTATATAATATATCTATGGCCTACGTCTAACAAAAAATTATTTACACAGCATTCTTGTTATCGTGTCAACTAATATGATTTATAGTAATCTGTACCAACATTAATATAAAAATGCTATGTTTTCATTATGTGTATGCGTTAATAATTTTATAATAATAATATAAATTGCATACTAGACTGCAATTTTGATTAAAGTTTATCGATCGAAAAGTGAAGTTGCGTGAGTTAGCTGACAGCGTAAAGATATCAAAAGAACGTATTGGCTTTATATTGCATGAGCATTTGACTATGAGAAAGCTCTGTTCAAAGTGGGTACCGCGTTTATTCACTGTTGACCAAAAACAAGAACGTGTTGATGATTCTGAGCAGTGTTTAGCCATGTTTAAACGTAACAAACCGGAATTTTTGCGTCGATATGTGACAATGGGTGAAACATGGATCCATCACTTCACTCCGGAATCAAAACGATCGTCATCTGAGTGGACAGCAACTGGTGAACGTCGTCCAAAGCGTCCGAAAGCACAACAATCGACTGGAAAGGTTATGGGCTCCGTATTTTGGGATGTGCGTCGTAATATTCATCGACTATCTTGAGAAAGGAAATACCATTAACAGTGAATATTATATAGCGTTATTGGAGCGTTTGAAGGCCGAAATTGCAAAGAAACGACCACATATGGCAAAGCAAAAAATTTTGTTTCGTCAAGACAACGCACCGTGTCACAAGTCAATCAAAACTACATGAATTGAACTTCGAATTGCTCCCACATTCACCGTATTCGCCAGATTTGGCTCCCAGCGACTACTGGCTGTTCGCAGACCTCAAAAAAAAAATGCTCGCCGGTAAGAAATTTCGCACGAATGAAGAGGTTATCGCTGAAACTGATGCCTATTTTGAGGCAAAAGATAAATCGCTCTACAAAAGTGGTATTGAAATGTTAGAGCGGCGCTGGAAAGATTGCGTTGCTCTTGATTGAGATTACGTTGATGAATAAAGGTAATTTTGAACCAAAAAAACCGTGTTTTCTTTGTTAGGCCCGGGACTTTTCAGGCCATGTGTTAGGTCCAAAAAGCTATTATAAAAATAATTAAAGAAATAGTTAGAAATATCCCAATGCCTGCTGCATAAAAGTGGTGCATCTGTCGCAATCTGAATGGGATGGCTACTTCGTTAATCGTATACAACCTTCGAGCGCCCTTGCGAAAGCTTCTCGACTCAGTTATACACGGCTTTATGCGACTGGAGCTCCCTTTGACAAAAAAATGCACAACAGCACGTAGTTCTTCCACACTACACTCTTCGAGCACAGTCGTCATCTTGTCACTGACTATATACGCGCACGACAACTGTCACTTTGATATCATAAAGCTGGATTGTGCTGACACCTAGCGGCTGATAGGGAAATAACTCACTACTATTCTCAACTTTCCCACAACAGTTTGTGACTTACTTAATAACTTTGCCTCGAATGTTTAACTATCTAGCAGCACTATATCTTGTAGAAGACGCTACTAGAAAGTTAACAAAGAAATATTTTAAGTTTATAATTTAACCTTAAGGTAAATGCGTACTCATTGTAGGCGGGGATTCTTCTTCATAGAAGTGTGTTAGCCTCAACAGTATGTATTTGATCCCCTACGTATCGCTTCACAAACATAACGTTTCCGCAACCAGGTCGTCACGTTCTGGGAGAGAAAACTTCGGCAGTTAGCAGAGGGCTAACGGGACCGGACGGAGAAATCGGAGCATGTCTGGAACAGGCATTCGCGTCTTTCCTCCTGTCTTAATCGTCTTTGTTAACTACAATGACGTTAATGAGTCGTATTGTGTTTTCTTGGACAAGAGACGATTCGAATCGTAGAGATATCGCGCAGAATGTTTTGTGGGAAGATTTTGCGTTATTAGTTTTAAGACTGTTCCGGACAGAATTACGAACATCTTTCATCAATTTATTTCTTGTGTTAGGAATGATGAGCGGTAATTTAATCGATCTTGAAACAATGTGTTGTTTAGGTAATCTGTGCGAATGTCTCTTTCCACGTACAACTTGAAGTTATATTTGTTCTTTTCTTATTGTTATTTTTTGCAAGGGCGACCTGAAATGATTCCGGAATCGATAAAACAGCATTGGTGTGGTTTTTAGTTTTACTTTTCCATGTAGTCTCCTCGAAGATCAATACACTTTTTCAAACGGTGCTCCAGTCTCATCAAGTCGTCGCAAAGGTAAGATGTTTCGAGGTCTGCAAAATAGCCATATGTAGCGGCCTCCTCATTTGCGGCAAATCTCTTTTCTCCTAGTGATCTTTTCAGGTCTGGGAATAGGAAAAATTCACTGGGGGCTAGGTCCGGTGAATATGGAGGACGAGGGACTAATTCCTAGCGCAACTCATTCAATTTGGACACGACGATGCGGGATGAATGAATCGGTGCATTGTCGGGGTGGAAAAGTACTTTTTCCGCTACAAACGAGACCGTTTCTCCTTCGATACTGCATCGAATCGGGCCAATAAATCGCTGTATTATTGCTCCGTGATCGTCCTTCCCCTCTGCAGATAGTCGATGAGAATTACACTTTGGGAATCCCGAAAAATGGCCGCCACGACCTTTCCGGCCGATGGACCGGTCTTTACCTTCTTCGAAGGCGATTCGTCCGCAAAATTCCTCTGCTTCGACTGTTCCTTGGACTACGCTATATAGTGGTGAATCCAAGTCCCATCCGCGGTTACGAAACGCATGAAGAAATCTCTTGGAGTGCACTGGATCCTGACCAGACACTCCTCCGAAACGGTCACTCGATTTCGTTACCCATCGCGCCAATCGTTACCCAAAATTTCGTGTAGGATATCACGTGAGGTGCCTGTTGTCTTTGTTATCTCTTTCAGCTTCAATCGGTGATCGGCTAACACGACATCATAAATCTTGTCGACCATTTCATCATTGGTGGCGGCCTTTGGGCGTCCACTGTGTGGTTTGTCACTTGTGCTTGCGCGGCCACATTTGAACTCGCTCACTCAGAAGCTGATGGTCGAAAATGATGAACTACATACGCCATGAACCTCTAGCAAAATATTACGAATTTCCATGGTCGTTTTCTCAGCCATCCAGAAGTGCTTTATCACCGCACGAAATTCGATTTTATCCATTTTTGCGAAACCACCTAACTTGCTACACAAAACTCAGTCTTAAACAAAAACTCTTGACAGTAAACGTCTGAAATTTTGACAGTTGCCATAAGAAAGGTTGTCTTTGCCGACCAATGAATCCTCTTCAACCTTCTTGTGCCACTATTAGGCTCAGATTCCAATCTTTTGGGATTCTCACTTCCTCCCACAGGTTGTTATAAATATCCGAGAATAGCTGCCTTGCATAATACCCTACATCTCTGTTGTTAATTCATCGTCTCCTGGAGCTTTCCCGTTTTTTAATCTTTTTATTACTTCTTCTAGTTGTTTCTCTGTGATTTTCTCCTCTTCATATATTCTATTTGCATGATCCCAACTGTCGCTTGGGTCATGTATTTCTTGTGTTGTTATTTCGCTTGCGCTAGTCAACAAATCTTGGAAATATTCTTTCCCACGGATTATAATCATTTTTCCGTCTGTGAGTATTTGTCCTTGTTTTTTGCTTAATGCAATTAAATCCACTTTTCCGTCATTTCTCATATTTTTTGAGTACCTTGAAGAACAGGATTGCGTTTGCTTCTTTTTCTAGTTTTAGTCTGAATTCTTTCCACGATTTTTGTTTCGCTTTCATTACTGCGATCTTGACTTTTTCGTTATTGTATATTTCATACCATTCTTCATTTTTAATATTTAAATAAGCCTGACATGCCTTCGTTTTTGTTTTCACTTTGTTCTTAATTTCATTAAACCACCATGAAGTTTGTCTTTCATTTATCTTATTTGTGCCACATATTGTCTTAGCTGCATTTATGAGTTGTTTTAAACAGTATCCTTCACTGCTTATCTCTTTGTATTTCGCTTTTATCTTCTGGAGTTAACCACTTATAGCTTTTTCGTATTCTTTTGCTATTTTGTCATCTTTCAATATGTAGGATCGTATTGACTCCTAACCTCTTTTTCTCCACTTCCAGGTCTTTCTCGTGTGTATTGTCGATTTCTTTTATTTTCGCTATTAAAAGGTAATGATCATTGATCACTATTTATTTCATACCCCATTTTAACTGTTACGTCCAATACTAATTTTCTGTTTTGTCTTTCTACTAATAAATAATTTATTATATATCTTAATCTCCGATTCGGTTCTTCTCTTGTGTAGTTGTGTGTTTGAAAAATGTATTTGTTATAGTTAAATCATAATTCTAACTAAAATTTAGTAGTCCTCTGTCATTATCATTATTATTATTTCGTATTTAACACTCTATACTAAATGCAAAAAATATATCTAACCAACCTATACCAGGTTTGCAATATTTACAATTACTTTCATTTAATATTAATGCTTTAGTTTATTCTAAACACCTTTTCTAATGCAAAGTGCAATAAATGTGAAATAAAATAAAGTTAAATCCATACTTAC
Source organism: Trypoxylus dichotomus (assembly GCA_023509865.1). Classification (NCBI taxonomy): domain Eukaryota; kingdom Metazoa; phylum Arthropoda; class Insecta; order Coleoptera; family Scarabaeidae; genus Trypoxylus; species Trypoxylus dichotomus. Next base: position 32,398,814 of record CM042081.1, read on the forward strand.
CTGAAAAAGTCAATCTCAGTGCAAATACGAGAAGAAACTATACGGTTTCAATGGACTCCATGTGCTGGCTGATATCACGATTTCCCTCTTATTATTAATTACAAACTATTTAACATCTATTACATTACATACACTTGACACCATGAAAGTTTGTAGTTACATCGTTGTTTCATCGATAAAGTGAAGACAAACGCTATATGTAAAGGTGAGAATCGTACGCATACGCAAACGCGATAGAAGTATATAACATAAGTCGTAGCTACTTAAGATATACGTCCATACTTCATTCAGGGTCAATGAACTAGTTGAAGTGAGATAGAATACGGTCGAGTAATGCGTGGATAAGAGCTTTTAAAATGTTTACTGCAGTGCATGCAACCCTAATAATTATAAGACCGGTCCGTTGAGATTTGACATCTGTTTTTTACTGTTTATTCGGGCTTCTTTAGTTTTCAAGGTTTATTTTAATACCACTACTTCTTTTGTTAAAAGTTCTCTTCAGATATATAGTGAAGTAAATCGTTTGGTTTGTGGTAAGTTTAGAAATGTTAAAGAAGTATACGAAGACTTAAACCACTTATTCTAAACGTTACAGTCTAAGATGTCCGGTCGACCACTTAGTTCTTGTTGCCAAGACTTAGTTTGTCGTTTATTAGTGTATTTCGAGAAGGCAGAGCGAAATGGAAATCCTCTAATATCTGTTGATACGGTCCACAAGATAAATTATAGTTGCTTAGTATTAAATCAAAGTGTACATTGTAAATTGTAGACAGTTACACACGCTTTGGTAATTTCGATGGGTATCGTTTGCAATATAAAACAGAAAAAAGAAATTATACCTGGTGTTCCTTCGTTCAGTACTTCTACAGCTTCGTACAAGTCAATATTGATGCCCAAAGCACTTTGTGTATCAAAGAAGATTAAAATGAATGTTCGTAAACTAATTTATGAGATGTACAACAATAGTAAGTTTATTTACATTTAAATTTCAATTCTAATTTGATATATTTTTATAGAAAAACATGTAAGAGCGGGAGTATTACAAGAAGTGCTTGGACATAGAAATATTTTACATACTAGTATTTTTGCACTGTGTCGTTTACTCCAAAGGTTTATGTTTTTGATGAATTACTTCGGCCACATGGACATCAAGTTTTAAGAATTCCTCCGTATCACTGCGATTTCAATCCTATCGAATTGATGTGGGCATATGCGAAAAGGTAATACAATAAACATATTGGTCGAGATGGTTATGGCAATAGATAAGTGTGAGATATGTGGCAAGAAAGTTTGGACAGCTGTACACTAGACATCTGGGAAAATTCCATTAAGCATGCAGACAAAGTAATTAAAGAGTGGCACGAACGTGAAGCAAACGTAGAAGACTTTGTTCTTATGGTTAATTGTTGATCAGAAGACCAGAGTGAAGACACAAATTAAATATATCTTCAATTGTCCTATCTGATTACTTTTTTCGATATTGAGGTAATTTAATTTAATTTACTTCATGTTATGGTTTGAATATCATATTTTATAGAAATATGTTTATTACATAAGTAAAATAAAAATATATTTCGTTTCATGAATCATTGGTAACACACTTTAGACAAAACACTTTCATGTTTCTTATTTGAATATTTTCTAACTCTTGACGTGATATTGTTGACGATGGATTCTCATAATAACTAGAGTTGTTGTTTGGGTTATTTCCAACGACGGAAATAGCTCAGGCAACAACTCTAGTTATTATGAATATTTTCTACATTTCAATTTTAAAATAGGCGTATTCATATGAGATTTATGTTATTAGAGTGATAAAGACTTATGTAAAGAAAGCATTTAATAATTAGTTCAGACCATTCAACTCCTTTTCGTAAGCACAAATGTATTGATACACTATTATGAAAGCATTGTCAATAGAAGTGTTCACTATTTATAATCCTATTCGTTACAATCATCTATGATTTGTTTTGTTGATATTCGTAGATAAGACGATCAAATTTAAAATACGCTTAGAAATCGCATTTAGACGATGTGCTGGCGTTATTAATACACAAACATTTTTACAAAAGAAATCTTAAAGAATTTCAAATATGTAATGGTCTTCTAATGACGATAAATAACAGCAAGGAATTTAAGATCATGTTCAAAGCAAACTTCTAACGAAGACTGTTTTGTTTCTTCTTGGCTTCAGCGTTTCATTTTACTAAATGCAAAACGAGAAGACCCACAATGAAATGAAAGAAAAAAAAACGTAACAGATGTAGAAATGAGAGAAATGAGTGCCAAATTATTCCTCCTGACAAATGAAGAACGAGACAATTCCGGAGCCCACGCAAAGCTGTAATAACGAGCCGCTATTGTACGCCAGCGTAAAATGGATGCCCTCTTACTATTACCCTCAATCCTTCTTCCTGTTTATAGGCTCGAAAATCGAGGAGCTTCTTTTATTTCGGCCTTTAATTTGAAAATTGTTAGCAACTTTACGCGATTAATCTTACCAGCTCCGCGTCTAGACCCTCTAGCATTTAAAATGTACGCTGCATCGTTGGATATTATTTCTCAATGTGAAACGGTGATTAATTTTCGGAAGTTTCCGGAAACTATTTTGGAGATTTTAACGTTGAAAGGGCTCTATTCAGTGAAGCTAACATTCTGGACATTTTAGGGATGTTTAGTAGATACAACGTAAATATATTAACTATTTCTGATAAGCGCCGTCCACAGGCATATTGGTTGATTGAAGGTTTTAAGATGTACAGTACAATAGCATGCTTTATTGCGAGTTTTATTGGCAGGCAGAAGTAATTTACGTACTTCCTCTAGCACTACATATTTATAGGATCATAATACTAGTAACTACGTGCAAGAACTAGAACATGTAATGAATACGGTTTTTTTAGAGTTTTAATATTTTAATCATATATTTATATACTTCAAAATGGATTTAAAGCATATCGACTAGTGTTTATTTTTGAAATGCAAATTTATTTAAAAAATATACGATTCTCGTCTTTATTGTTTGGTTAGATTAAGTCCGAAAAGTATCTACATAATGAAATTCACTCTGCATTTTACTAGGTATTTATTTATTCTAAATGTACATACATTTCGTATATTAATTATTCATAATCACTAGTCTCGGCAAAATGGGACAAGTTACAGTGCAGTGCGGAGAACAACGTGGGGGATCGAGCGGCCGTATCAAGGCGAGTGTTCAGTAACGTTTCGTTCTCGCATCGTTTATGATCGTAACCATGAATGAGCATAGGCGATGCAGACGTAAAATAATGATAAAAATAAACTGGATGGCATCTATTAAATATTAGAATTGTTAAATATGTTTCAGGCAAATGAGTACGACGTACGGAATAAATACTTTTTAATAATGAAAACGACCGTTTTATATCAGGTGTAATTCTTAATAGATCTTTCAACGTACCTTTAGAAATTTGTCTTAGTATGAGGAAATCTTAATCCCTGTCAAAAACACTTTCAAATGTTCGTATTGCACTTTCATTTCTTTCTACTTCCACCGTACATAAGAGTGAGAGAACATCATCAACAATTTGAACAGTATCCACAAACGACATCAATTCATTTTTCAAGTCATTTTTCAATTCCCTTTGCTAGTCCTAGTTCTTGCGAATACTTTCTAAATCACATTTTACCTGACTATCTTTCAACAACAAAATACTTTCAGGCTTTTCTTGATAGCTTTTACATCATCAAAATGTTCGCAGTAGTAAAACGCAACCTTTAGCAATGTTCCCCAACGCGTACTAATCGATTGTGGTGGATCAGGCGCTTTGGGACACAGTTTGTAAAACCTTTTTGTACGTTTTAGGAACTTCCGAAATATTGTCTTCGTACGACTTATTAAAGCATTTACTCGTGGATAACATTTATTGTGCCACAAGTTTTAAAGCATAAATTTGACATGTTACATGTAACAGATTGCCACTCTCTTTTCTAAGAGATCGGCCTACGGGTAGCAAGTTGGCGGCACCGTCACTTCCATACATTTGTTCAATGCCCTCAACACCACTTTTAAAATTTCTTCATTTATACATTCTGTAACTCATTTGGAAGCAGATAAGATAGGGCATGACGGTTTAAACTCTTCCATTGTATGTACTATTACATTCACCACATAATGTTTTTGCTGATTGGTTATTTCGTTCACACACGTACAATCCGAATACTTGCTCCAGAAGGAGACAAATGCTTGTAGGTTTAAGTGTAAAGTGATGGGTGTATTACATAAAATAAAACAAACACTGTATCAAATATTGGTTGTTCGCTATATCGTTTGCCACGGTTTGCCGAACAGTGTTTCATACTTTGTAGGTGGCATTCACACTTCCACCTGCCGGTGCACGTCAAATAGTTGTCCCACTTTATACTCGCTATTACACCGTTTCCGCGATGTTCCTAAATGCAACATTACATTATAAATATATCTGTACTGACAGGCACTCACAATGACCAGTCGCATCATTGTGAGTGTCTGTCAGTACAGATATATTTATGACCAGTCGCATAACACTGAACAAGCGTGCTTTGATACGGGTACTCGATTTTCCGTGCCGCGCGCTGTACCCGTCCACATTTTTCTGCGTTGCTTAAAAATACACAGAACAATCCATACAGCAAGATGTATAGTAATTTTTCTGTTGAAAGAAAACGTATATTTCTTGGAATTCTAAAAACAAAATTACTCGCGTTACGAAAATAATTACCAGCCTTCAAAAATTCGCTATCATCGGCAACATTGGATCTCATATCGTTCGGAATAATTAAATTTGGACGCGCTTTGCGTACCCCGAGAACCCATCCCATAAACCCATGTACGACCCGCCACCCTCGAAGAGCTCGAGCGCAATCAACAGCACAATCTATTAATTGCTGTCATACCGCAGCAAAGGCCGATTCGAATTCTTCAAGCGGCGAAAGCGTCGGAAATAAAGCGGGATAGGGTTTCCCGCGACGGGAAATATGCTAGAGACGTAGGATTTCGCTGACGCTGTTCGTCACGACGCATCGGCCCGTTTCGGCCGTAAACGCGATTCATGCACATAGGGCTTCGTACGTAAGTGAAACAACATGGATGAGGTTTTATTTTTATTTCGATCTTATTGCTTTCGGTTCGCATGATGTATTTTCGAATAATAAACTTATGACGATGGTAAATACGTAAAGTTAGAAGCTAGCCAGTTTTATCGATAGTACTTAAATAAATGTGATTACATCAGAGGTTCTCAAATCTTCATCAGTCCGCGACGCACTTACAGGTTTAATATTTAGTGCCGACGTCCTTGTCAAAATATATGTACATACAATAGCATGAACCGGGCACAGAAAATAACTCTTAAGATAAGCTTGTCGGTGTGAAGGTCACATTTATTCAAATTGAATCATAAGGATCATTGAACTAAAATATGAAAAAACAAAAAATATAAAATAAATGGTAAAAACTCTCAACGAGAAGTCAGTTAATGTAGCAGATGAGTTTCTTGATCTTGCCTTGCAGAAACAGATTCAGGTATTCAATTTCGCAAATATATACATAGCGCAAATATGTTGGTTTCAATGAAAAGTCGGGTTCGATACTTGAAGCTTTCATGAACTTCTTCTTACAAAAAAAAATATAAATTTCTTGATGTAACTCGAATGCAACGGGACAAAATGTCGCCAAGTACTTGTCATCATGAATTGCAGTAGTATAGCAGGACCATGTGTTAGGGTCCTACGTGTTTCTTGGCCTAGTTTTTACGTAGTTAACTACGTCTACGACATTTTAATTCCAAATTCAATTAAGAGCTAAAAGACTTTCGTGCAAGTGCTTCCCTATGAATGATGCCATGGATCGATATAGCTTAGCACAATGACCAAACATTGATTAAGTTCCATTAGTGTCCAAATCATCTTCGGTTATAAGTTTGTTAAACATCTCAAATAAGCTTTAAGTGTTTGCGATTCCAATGGCACTTTTACAGAACGGAAGACTTGTCATGACAATATTATCATCACGCAACAAATAAGGCGTTTGTATTTGTGCTGTCAGTCGCCTCATTAAGTTGCAGATGAAATTTTGCGCGTTACATTTTCACTATTAATTGATTATTGAGATCCTGACCTACATGATGATTAAAGATACTCTAGAAATTAATTTTCCCGCTGATTCTGTCGGCATTATATTTATTAACCACGTCGAGAGCAAACGATAGAATAAGCTCTTCTGCGCTGATGTGAGACCTTTTGCACTTCGCCACTCTGTATGTGCTCTTAAACGATGTCAGCGGTGCGTTACTTGGTGGTAAGGGTGCTTTGATAAACACACTTTTTGGTTTTGTAGATCCTGCAATTTCCATGTATGTTAAAAAACAGCACACACTCAGGTCTCTTTCCGTTGTTTTGTTCCAAAGAAACTCAAACGAAAACCAAAATCCTAAGAATTATTAATTATTTACGATATTTCCATTTCCTTGCTATCCAACCATTCAGGTGATATCTAATCACTCCCACTTGAGCATCGACATACTCATTTAATAAAAATCAAAACGATACACTGAAACAAAAAGGGCGCTCCTGCGGTACCGAGCGTCTTAAAAATGTTTGCTTTTCTTCTTCGCATATGTTTATTCTTCGATTGTAGAAGTTGCTCTATATTTACACCAGCCGCCCCATCTACTTAGAACTTTTGCGAAACTTCCGTAATCTTCGCATTTTCAAAGGTACCTTTGAAAATGTAAACCGCAACCGACACGACTATGAGAACGGTGATGTTTCCACTCTCTACTTTGCACTTTGGTTTCGGGATCATAGTGGTGCTCCCATGACTCATCCATGGTCACATGCCGACTAAGAAAGTTCTCTTTGCTTGGTACCTTTCGAAAAGAGTCTTACAAATCAACACCCGATTTCTTTTTTGATCAATGGTTAACATTCGGGGCATCCATATCGCACTCATCTTTTTCGTATCTAATTCCTTAGTCATTATGTTGTGCATAATATGATCTAATAAGCGAGTATCTTTCACAGTATCCCTGATATTGTTACCGCTACGGAAGGACCGCAGACATGTTGGTTTCCACATGATGCTCTTCCGCATTTAACTTGACACCAACGTTTGACTATATCATAAGAAACTGCAGACTCACCAATAGTTGGCATGATGTCTTTATGAATTTGAGATGTCATCATGCCCTTTTTCGGAAGGTATTTTATTACGACTCTTTGTTCTGCGAGATCCATTTTTGTGAACAATCACGACACACAATTCTAAAATTAGCCACAGCATAATAACACCTTGAGATACAAACTTGGTATTATGTAGATATGATCTACAAATGTCAGTTAACTAAACATCAAAATCATTAATGAAGCAAACAATTAGAAGTAGGTGAGGGGTGGAACATGATGATCTGCCTTCGTACTCGTAAAATTCAACTAAAGTCAATTATTTTAAGTGAGTATATGTTTGAATAAAAAAAAATCTTTAAATTAAAGATATATAACTTTGCAGCTATTTAAAATTATGTTTTGTTTGATTCAATGCATATTTGATTCGAGAATCTTTTTCTTTAGTGTCATTGTTCCTATATTGTACGTATCACATAACCTTAGCACGCTATTTTATATTTAAAATTGCCGTCAGCAATATATCACGTACGAAAGACGTGGGATACATAATTTATATCCACGGAAAAATAGGTAGACAGCGAAATAAGGCTCAAGATCGCGTTAGCTACGGAAAATAACTTCGTAACGTGGTAATTGCCTGGAAACAAACGAAGCGATATAAAGAAGACCTTTTCGATGCTACTTTACAAGTATTTTTCATCATCCTTCGATGATTAAATTATTTCCACCTAGCCAAAAAATGTTTACCCAATTTCCTATAGAAGGAGCAGCTCCAGCCGAAGATAGGAAGTTTTCGAACGTAGAGCACAATGAGAAGTATATAAGTGCTGCAAGCTGTACGTGCCGACCATCCCCGAGGAATTTAATTAAAACTCTCGGATCTTAACCGAGACGTTCTAAAACCGTGATAGTGGACCATCGCACCAAGCAGCAAATCATATTCAACCCATTACGTGATGCGGAGATACCGTCAACCTGGAGTTCCTGCGGCTAGACTTCGGAATTCAAGGGTATGCACCAACGTGCACCGATATACAGATATATATATAGGAATAGTTTCAACTTGGGCATGTTTGACATGACTAAGTGGAGGTAATAGTCGGCTAAATTCTCTAGATACAAAGCTACACTTCAACTTCATATACTAAGAGATGATTATTATTATACGCTTTTGTATATTTTATTCGCAATATTCCATGTTACAAACTGTCTGTACTATTGGACACTTTTAAAATGTCCGAGTGTTTCAGGTACAGTCTGTGCTCCTGTTACTATTTTCACAATTTGTTCAAGCGAATTTCGTACGTATCTATATAAGGACGGCCTACTTGCCGATATATTTAATGTTCTGATTTAAAACAACAGATATACAGTATGGAGAGACAAGAGTAATTAGACAATAAGAAACATATCAAATAAAGAATGCTAGAAACACACTTTTCCGTAATTGTTTCTTCCTATGCCTACCTATTTTTGTCTTAGTATCAAAAGACTTAAATTTAATATGACAACTGGAGATGATGGACTACCAAGCTTCTTTGTACGTAATTGTGGTCCTGTTCTGTCCTATCCACTATCAATTATATTTCACCTAGCGATAAGCATGTCAACCTTTCCAAGGGTTTGAAGAATTAGCAGAATTACCTCCGTATTTAAGAAAAGAGACCGATCTAACATTGTTAATTATACGCTTATAAGTATACTGTCCAATTTCGCTAAAGTGTTCGAACGTTTGCTTTACAAAGAGATATACACCTGTGTAATTCCTTTCATATCTGAGCATCAGCAGGGTTTTGTAGCAGGTAGGTGTCGATGATCGCTAGTTTAGCATGCACTGGCCAATATCTTAGTGAAGCACTTGATAACCGAAAGCATGTGGACGTTGTTTAAGTAGGTTTTTCTAATGCATTAACCATGCCATGCTACTACAAAAATCGATAGATTTGGTTTCGGTGTAGGTTTCCTGTCGTTGATTGAATCTTACTTTACTTGAAGAGAATGTTATATATACTACAACGGGCTTTCCTCTAGGCCATTTTCTCTAACATCGGGTGCTCCTCAAGGTTCAAATCTTGGAGCGCTTCCCTTCAATTTGTATATAAATGATTTAACACATGGGCTGAAAAGTCCCGGGCCTAACAAAGAAAACACGATTTTTTTGGTTCAAAATTAGCTTTATTCATCAACGTAATCTCCATCAATACCACTTTTGTAGAAGGATTTATCTTTTGCCTCAAAATAGGCCTCAGTTTCAGCGATAACCTCTTCATTCGTGCGAAATTTCTTACCGGCGAGCACTTTTTTGAGGTTTGCGAACAGCCAGTAGTCGCTGGGAGCCAAATCTGGCGAATACAGTGGATGTGGGAGCAATTCGAAGTTCAACTTATGTAGTTTTGCCATTGTTTTGATTGACTTGTGACACGGTGCATTGTCTTGATGAAACAATTTTTTTTCTTTGCCATATGCGGTCGTTTCTTTGCAATTTCGGCCTTCAAACGCTCCCATAACGCTATATAATATTCACTGTTGATGGTATTTCCTTTCTCAAGATAGTCAATGAATATTACATCACGCACATCCCAAAATACTGAGGCCATAACCTTTCCAGTCGATTATTGTGCTTTCGGGCGGTTTGGACGAGGTTCACCGGTTGTTGTCCACTCAGATGACGATCGTTTTGATTCCGGAGTGAAGTGATGGATCCATGTTCCATCCATTGTCACATATCGACGCAAAAATTCCGGTTTGTTACGTTTAAACATGGCCAAACACTGCTCAGAATCATCAACACGTTGTTTTTGGTAAACAGTGAGCAAACGCAGCACCCACTTTGAACAGAGCTTTCTCATAGTAAAATGCTCATGCAATATAAAGCCAATACGTTCTTTTGATATCTTTACGATGTCAGCTAACTCAGGCAACTTCACTTTTCGATGATTCAAAACGATTTTATGGATTTTTTTGATGTTTTCTGGTGTTACCGCCTCATTTGGACGTCCACTGCGTTCTGCATCATCGGTGTCTCTACGACCACGTTTGAAGTCAGCAAACCAACGTTTTATTGTTGTTTCTGAAGGAGCGGAGGCCCCATAACACTTTTCAAGCCATTGCTTCGCTTGAACGGTATTTTTTTTCCATCAAGAAGCAGTGTAAAATTAAAACACGAAATTCTTTTGATCCATTGTTTTGAAAATAACAAAAGTAGCGTGACTCTTAGCACAATAACTCACAAATTAATGAATAGAATATCATGAAATTTTAACAGCTGTCTTCTGAAGGTTAGTACTAACTGAGAGAAAGGTGACTGCAATAAAACTAACGTCATCTATGTGTTAGGCCCGGGACTTTTCAGCCCATGTGCTACTATCTGTCGCAGAAGACGTAAAGATATTTAATACTGTTGGTAGTATTTATGAGACAAGACAATCTTCTGCTTATTAATAATTGGAGCAAAGGCATTATCTTCCTCTGAATATCAACTAGTGTACTGTAATTTCCTACAATAACACTCACACTACTTTAGACAGATTAGTGATGCAGCCATACCACGCAATATCAAAACTTTGGATCTTGGTGTTTTATTTGATAATAAACTGTTATTTACGGAACATATTTCGTCAATGTGTTCATCTACTTCCAAAACTTTCACCTTTGTCAAGCGCTACTGCAGATATTTCTTAGATTTAGGTGTAATGAAGCGTTTATATTATGGCAATATCCTTTCTAAGCTTGAATATGCCTCCATTGCTTTGTATCCGCGCTATTTATACTAAGAGCATACGCTCGAACGTGTTCAAAAGAAATTTCTCAAGTATCTTTCCTTTCGAATGCACAACGTGCACCCTGTCTCTTGCTGACCGCCGTGAACATAACAGTGTAAAGCCTCTTTTTAAGATCCTAAAGAAATAATATCGACTCATCAGCTCTTCTAGCGCAAATAAACTTCACAGTGTCTACTCGTCATATTTGCTTCTATATTTTAAGTATCTAGAGCTAATACCAATATTTTGGTTCAGGCACCCATTAACCATATGATGAGAGACTCAAAGAAACGGGATCGGGAACCATTTTTGTGAGTCTCCCTTTTTCCTTATTTCCTTGTACTGTTACACTATATATTTCAGCACATTTCTTATTTTCTCTTTTTTTACTGCAAATGTTATTGTAGGCAACATCATTTGTTTTTTTTTTGTTTGAAGTTTTAATAAGAATTTGTAAAGATTGTAAATTTGTCCTGTAATTGGCCCTAAAGCTGTTGGGCAATAAAGGATTATTACCATCTTCTTCTTCTTCTTGTTGCTACCGATGTGGAACATGTGCCCAGACATCCTTGAAGTTGTCCCAGGATTATCAACAAATCACCAAAAAGGCTTAGGGTAAACTTTGATATTCGCTTCCACCTGCTTTCTATAATAATGGTGTGCTTTACCTCTCTCTAGCTTAAGCAATAGGCAAAGACTTCGAAACTCACTCAAATAATATTCCAATCTTATATTTTCTGGCATCTCACAATAAATCAAAAATGGATAGAACGAGTGAGCACATCTAAAAGAATGCCTAGAAAATAACACCAAGATAAGAAAACGCTGTAAATATAGCTTTCTCTTGGTATTAGTGAAATCAATTCACGATAAAGACATGTGGAGACATAAAACGATAACACACGGCAACAACTTCCCGGCAGCATCAGCGTGGTTTCGGGCAGTTTTATGCTAACACATGTAATTCTCTCGCTGCTTCTATCACCATACCTATCTCTACGATACAAATGAATATTTCTGATGCAAACTAGTGCCAAGAGAAAGAAACATTTGTCCATAGGGTCAGACACAGCGAAAAGAAGCGGGTACAGTTTCCCACCCTTCTCTCGTGCAATTCGTCGATTGCTCTCCCGAGAGGGCGTAGTACGAGCGCAGTGCGAGGGGAACTGCACATGTGAATGATTTCTGAAAGCTTACCGTGAAGTATTTAAAACACATCTAAAAGAATTCCAAGAAAATAACACCAATGGTGACAGAAGCAGCAAGAGAAAACATGTGTTAACATAAAACTGCTCAAAACCACTCTAATGAGGCGAGGGAGTGGCAGAAACATGTCCGTGTATTAGCGTTTTATGTCTCACACGTCTTTCTCGTGAATTGATTTGACTAATACCATGAGAAAGCTGTATTTACAGCGTTTTCTTATCTTGGTGTTATTTTCTAGGCGTTCTTTTGGATGCGTTTTAAATACGTAATGGTAAGCCTCCAGAAATCATTCACATGTGCAGTTTCCCTTGCACTGCCCTTGTGTTACGCCCTCTCGGGAGATAAATCCACGAATTGCACGAGAGAAGGGGTGGAAACTGTACCCGCTTTTTTTGGCCGTGTCTGACTTTACGGACAAATGTTTCTTTCTTTTAATACTAGTTGGCGCCAGGAATATTCATTTGTGTCGTAGAGATAGGTATGGTGATAGAAGCAGCGAGAGAATTACATGTGTTAGCATAAAACTGCTAAAAACCACGTTAGTGACGCAAGGGAAACACAAACACGTCCGTGTGTTTTATGTTTCACATGTCTTTCTCGTGAATTGATTTCACTAATACCATTAGAAAGCTGTATTTACTGCGTTTTTCTAACGAGTGAGCAGGTTCACCTATCTCGGAACTACTGTAAATGAACAACATGGGGGACCACTCACAAGAAATACGTAGAAGAATTCAAAAGGCTAGGTCTACCTATAATAAAATGAAAAGTCTGTTCATAAGCCATGACATAATATTAAACATCAAGATGAGGTTCCTGTCCTGTCATGTACTCTCCGTTTTATTCTATGGGGTAGAAGCTTGGTCTCTTGCCGAAGCTACAACGAGCAAATTGGAAGCATTTGAGATGTAGTTATATAGCAGGTTACTGAAATATCGTGGACGGAACACATAACAAACATCGAAGTTATGAGAAGGATCGGAAAAGAAAGGGAAGTGGTTATTGCCGTAAAAATTCGAAAACTACAACACTTAGAACACATAATGAGAAATGGGAACAGATTTCACGTATTCCGGAATATTCTACAGGGAAAAATAAAGGGAAAGAGGGGTTCGTTATGAATACATTCGAATTATTCCGAGCAGCAGCAAACAAAGTTGAAATAGCATGAATGGCAGCCAACATCTTGCCCCAAATCGAACCATTTTGACCAGCTTTTTGTAAACGCCGTCTCAACGTTGTTTTATGTGATTAAGAGTACGCCCTTCGTTTGTTAAAAATTTGACGTCCGCGCGGAATTCTATCTTCAATTACTTCAGACATTTTCATGCGCTAGTCACGTTGGTTGGCTGGCTACTAAAAACTATTACTCTTCGTTCTGTCATATTAATAGCATGGACTTCGCGTATGTGCATGCATGCTGTGACAGTGTTTGAACGTGCTTGAACCTGTATAAGCCTGTCGGGCCGAGAATTTATAGCGCCTATCTCGTACTGCTAGGTCTTCTATCATTCATATGTGACACTTTAAAATTAGGATCATTCGAATCTAACAAATATGCATTATTTATCTAATACGAAAATTTCTCAAGCATTACTGCCTCATAGTCATCGAGGCTAATATTTGGAGGAATATACATTTATAGATCGCTACATCACCGGCACTAGTTCAGTCAAAGTAGATGCATGCGTAAGAGCAACTGACAGTTTCTCTGTGAATGCGTATTTGCAATGTAATGTGCTAACATTAAAAGGAAAAACCTATTCATAGCTATAAATTGTACTTTAATTAAAAAAAAAATACACTTTAAAAAGTTAGAACGAATTACTTGAGTAAATAGCTTACTAACTTTCTAGAAGTGAACTTAAAATGCTGAACACAATCAGTCGTACATCTCGATAACGCTGTATTGGAAATTTTCTTGAATATCGTTAGGATCACTTGCGGGAACGTAAGATCCACCATTTATCCCAAATTCTCCCAACTGCTGTCCATTAGCTTCGGCATTCTTTAGCAGACTCTCGTTCACGCGGTCCAATGCAACCTGCTTCAAACGTAAAAACTTCTGACCGCTCCCGTTCTGCGCGGGTCTTTCATAGTTGCCCTGCTCTTGCGGAGGCACAGGTAGTGGCTTCGAAGAAACGTACGGCAGTGAGCCCAAATTTCCAAGTTGTTCCAGTTTATTTTGATTTAACAGCACGATGGTAGAAGGTTTTTGAGTTACCAAGGACAAATCAGAAATTGGATAGGTCTTAATTGGTTCGAGAGGCGGATGACTTTTGGAGAACGGCGAAGCATATCTTTGAAAAGTAAGCGGTGACAGGGGATACTTAATTCTTCGCGATCTAAAATTTGATCGCGAAACATCGCCGTCATAGTATGGAGGGAAGAATGGCTGCTCCTCCGTAATGCGGTGCTTTATTTGCGGCCTGAGATAATGCGGATATTGGAAAGGGTAGATTATGAATCCGTCCGGAATGTTGACATCTAAAGGCGCGATTGTTTCGGGCGTGACGAAAGGACGTAAAGCTGACCTTATCCTATTCCACCACAAGTCTGGATACTCGTAACGTTGCTTGGGGCTCCGGGGGGTTTTCACGTCTTTTTGAGCTCCTTTCGGCGCGTTTCTGTAAAATCATGGCTTCAAAATCGTGTTGACTACATACCTTGTCCGTGTAGTAATTGACATCAACAATGTACACCGTATTGGGAATATAGATTCTTTCAAAATATAAAAAATAACATAACTTCGTAAACAATTTTATTGAACTTGGAGCTCAATTATTACTTGCGGGCCACAAGAATGTAATACAATAATAATATTCAATGCCAATTATATATTTTAGCACCGCTAAATATTTAATTTAAGTAAGTGTAACTTATGTTGTGGAACTGAGAAATTGGAAATTCAGTATCGAAACTAACTGTTGGGAATAAAATGCACCCTAAGTTGTGACTAGTTTTGGCAAAGAGGGGCAAGTTTCAGTGCCGTCCGGAGAAAGCATGGAGGGGTGAAGCGCGCGGCACGGAGAATCGAATACCCGTGTCGACTGTTTGTTGTGAGTGCTTGTGAGTATACACATACATGTAATGTAATGTCGCATTGAGGTACGTTTCGAAAACGGCGTAATAGCGATCTATTAAAGAAGAGAGTGGCTATCTGTTGCATAATACACACCAAAGCTATCCAGAAAAGCAACAAATTGGTTTAAGTAAGTCAGGTAAAATGTAATTTAGAAAGTATTCCCAAGAACTACTATGGCCTAGAGGAGGGAATTGAGAAACTATAATATAATTCGATATTGTTTGTGGATTCTGTTCAAATTGTGGATAATGTGCACTCGCACCTATGTGGAGGGCGCAAAAAATGCAAGAGTAATACGAATATTTGAAACTATTATTGACGAGGATTCAGATTTTCTCATACTAAGACAAATTTGTGAAGGTGCGTTGAAGGTTCCATTAAATTGTCACAAGGATTACCTTAAATTTGCAAATAAACCATCACACGACCGTTTCTCATCATTAAAAAATATTTATTTCGCACGCCGAACTCACTTAATTGAAGCAAGTGTGGAAACATATTTAATGATTCTAATATTTAATAGATGCCATCTAGTTTGTGATTTCGCGGAAGCTTCTTGAAACAGTAATTGCTTCAGTATATAATTTATCTTTTATCATTATTTTATGCGTAAACATTCCTGCGTTCAGATCGCCTATGCTCAGTCATGAAGTTCAGGATCATAAATGATGCGACTACGTAGACGTTACTGAACACTCGTCTTGATACGGCCGCTCAGCCAGTCCACATTGTTCTCCGCACTGCACTGTTACTTGCCTCACTTTACCGAGACTAGACATAATATCAAGGTGAATCGATGACGTGGCTGTCGATTCTCGCGATCAAATAATTCAGCAAGTGAGTTTAAGTGAACATTTTGGTATTGAATTTTGATGAATCATCAAATATAGCAAACATATCTCAGTTCTTATGTTTTACAAAAGCAGTATTGGGTCATACAACCGGACAATATCTTTTTGATGTTTCTTATGAAGCCACCAGAAACTATACTAACCTAGATTGTACAAAATATATTGCAGTAAGTGGTGATGAAGCAAAAACAATAAAGGGAAAGAACTGGATTAATGTTAATATTAAAAGATTACCTTATACCAAGGATGGAATGGACACACTGCTTCCTTGACAGATATGTTCTTATCACAAAAAATTTGCCCGAAAATCTCAATCAAATTCTCTGTGAAACTGTAAAGGTGATTAATTTTATTAGAAGCCGACCATTACAGAAAAGGCAGTTTGTTAGATTGTGCAATGAAATGGACGAATAACGAAACTTCTTAAAAACGTAAACTCGTATAGAAATTAAACCCGTACGAAACGACAATTACACCAACAGAGAACCACCCCCAATGGCGCACTCAAGTTTGATGAATTGATTTATTACCATAATGCCCCGTTAAAGATACGGTTCGTTTTCGTTCCATCCTTTCCTGAAAATACATACATATTCGAGACCACCCATACGTTCTAAATAGTCATATGTTTTAAGATATTTTAGAGCCTGCGTAGAAAATAATTCGCAAGTGCGATAGTTTTTACATTCGGTCGGTAACACGGTTGACAATGGGAGTTCACGTGCTCTCGAAATGCTGCGTTCCGAATAATTAATAAATTTGTATGAATGGAGTTTACTGTTATACCTGTGAAATGGGCAAACATTAAAAAAAAACTCTTTTTTCCATACAGAGGTTAGGTGGTTATTGCGAGGTAAAGTGTTAACTCGGGTATAAGAATTGTGAGATGAGTTAATAATATTCTTTCACAATAAGCAATCGCGATTTTCATTCTTTTTGCAGAATAATGCATGTATGTTGATGTTTGTTTACTTAGTTCGTGTATTTTCGCATTTAAACGACTTGTACACGATTTTAGGACGACAGGATAGAAACATTTTATTAATGACAGACGAAGTTCATGCTTTCATTAAGAAGAATGATATCTGGGTTATTCACCCTCAAAAGAAAAACTTGGATGTTACCACTCATTTCGGATTATAATGAGAGAAACAAGGCACTATCATTCACCACAAGTTGGATTGCATGAAAATGCATTTAGGCGAGCTAAAAACTCAGTTGACGGAGTATATCCCGAAAGATAAAAATGATTTCTCGAAGAGATGGGTTACCGCATACGTTTCGCAAAGGCGTTGTTGCCGCTGCTTAGTTCTTAGTGGAGGATTCACGACCAACACATCGAAATATCCGACAAACTGCTCCAATAGCAATTTATACCTGAAAATTTAAATACGGTTTGACTTGCTTGTCGAGATGAATACGGAAATTGAGTCACAGAAGCATTGAAAATATGAATCCTTTCCGCTACGTCTTACGAGGGGAGGTCCAGAAGTTCGTGGGGATAGGGGCGCTCGCTAGGTGTCATTCCGATTGGCGACTCGTCATTTGTATATAAGTTAAGTTGCGGCCCTATAGCGTCAGTCGTTTACGAATAGTTGCCTGCTAAACAAGTCAATCCGGAAGAAAACTGAAACTATGGAGGAAATTGAACACCGTGCTGTGATAAAGTTCCTTACAAAGCAAGGAAAGAACGCTAAAACCATATTGAATGAAATGGAAACCGTTTATGGGGAACAGTGCCCTAGTAAATCTATGATTTATAAGTGGCATGGTCTTTTTAAACATGGTCGGGAGTCGATTGAAGACAATCCCCGCTCAGGATAGCCAGTTGAGGCCACCACATCAGATATCGTCGAAAAAGTGCAAAAATTTCTACTGCAAGATGCGCGTTCGTAGAAAAAACAATTATCTGCATTAGTTGGAGTATCAGATACCACCGTTTAGCGTATCCTACATGACCACCTGGGTATGACAAAAGTCAGTGCAAGATGGGTACCGAGAATGCTCACGCCTCTGCAGAATCAGCAGCGCGTCTGTGCGTCCAACCAATTTTTGGAGCTGTGTGGAGACAAACCTGCACAGATTTTGGAGCGAATTGTTACCGGAGATGAAACATGGGTTCATCACTTTGAGCCTGACTCTAAACAGGAGTCCATGCAATTATGGATTGATTACAAAGAAAAAGGTAGGAACATAACCGGAGAATATTACGCAGCGATATTAGAAAAATTAAAGGTGGCCATCAAGGAAAAACGTCGAGGAAAATTGACCAAGGGTGTGTTGCTCTTGCAAGACAATGCGTCGGTTCACAAGAGCAAAGTTGCAATGGCTGCTCTGCACAAGCATGGCTTTCAATCAATAGTCCATCCACCCTACAGTCCAGACCTGGCACCTAGTGATTTTTATTTGTTCCCCAATTTAAAAAGAGACTTACGTGGAAGAAAGTTTTCCGACGACAATGAGGTAAAGGAGGCAATTTTGGCCCATTTTGAGGCGAAAGATAAAAAATATTTTTATGATGGTTTAGAAAAATTAATTCATAGATCTAATAAAGGTATTGTGCTTAAGGGTGATTATATTGAAAAGGAGAAATAGATTTATTGTCTTATTTTATTTAAAACCCTTTCATTCCCATGAACTTCTGGACCTCCCCTCATACTCCTGTGAAAAGGTTTTTTTTTGTCTACAGTTGCGCTAAAAACTAAGTACACGAATCGTCTTTTATCACTTGAAAATAATTTGCTTTTATGTGTTTCTAACGTAGATATATGGAGAAAATTTTAAATGGTAAGCGAATGCAACCATCACATTAACTTTTTCTTTTCTTTACATGCGTACCTACCGTAAGTAAAACGTTTATAATAAATAATTTTTGTCATAAAATGATTTCATTATTCTTGAGACTATTTTCGCGACCCCCTTTAATATCACCGTAGCCCCCAGGTTGAGAAACAATATTCTATAAGATAATTGGAATAAAAGGGTTTTCATCTGCTGGTGAAAACGACGATCAAACAAAATTTATATCACTCCAATATATATAAGCTATTTCAGGCAGTGGGTGTTGAAGAAATCTCGAACGTTGACATGAATTGAAAAGAGGAATATAAATTGTAATAAAATACAGAATGTTCCATTTAAGAAAGTAAATTTGTACCACATACGGCAAATACTAAACAACCGGCATACTCGAGTACAGCATTAATATCTCAAAGACTTTTCTCTAAATTGTTGGTTATATATATGTACAGTCCCTGTCCATTTTATTAGAGGCACTTTGTAAATTTAAGCTTTTGTGTGTCCTCAACTCGATAATTTACAAGTATACAATTCATGAATAGGGTTTACAATGATAATATTACAATTTTCTTGCAATTACCCAACGTAACTAAATTCCGAAAAAATATCGGTCTCGGAGGGGAATTGAACCCAACATCTTTATGGCTCCGGCATAACGTGCTTTCCTCTGCACCACAAGACCATTCATGATGATAGGGTTCAATTCCCCTCCGAGACCGATATTTTTTCGGAATTTAATTACGTTGGGTAATTGCAAGAAAATTGTAAATTTTATCATTTCTAATACCAACGGTAGTTTAGTATTGATATTCATGTTAATATTACTATTAATACGAATATTAGTTTAAGGGTTTACAATATCTATCCAAATACGGTCCCTAAACATCTTTCGAAGAAATTGAGAAAGTGTCAATTAGTGACCTCTTGCCTGTTATTATCCCCCTCATGAATCATTCTGTGCTGTATGGAGGATGGATAGAAACAAGATCAAAGGACGCAGTAATTCATAAAATATTATTTGGATCGGTTACTATTGCAGAAAGAATACTTATCTGTTCATGTTACAACGATTTTTCCGTGTTTACGCATTAGTGTTGCATTTTAAATTGTATCGCTCTATATTTTTTCATTATGGCATTATTCAGAATGGCATACCAAATGAGAAAAAAACCACGTATTAAAGCATCGTTTTACGGAAGTATATTCTCAACGCACAAATGCAAAGATAGAAGAAGTATCCTGACAAACAGTGCAGCGAATCGCCGTTTTAGTGAAAGAAAAGATAGCTACTGTAAGTACCGGAACAGCGTTTTGTGGCAAGAAAAAGATCACTATTAATCGAGATGATCGACGTATCCTGCAACTAGCAACTGAGAACCGAGGTTTATCCGCCAAAGAAATAATAGGAAATGTAATGTCTGAGCAAGGATTGTAAATATCCACGCGTACAGTACGTAGACGATTGTACGGAGGCGGATTAAAATGCAGACGCCCCCTGAAAAGGCCAAGATTAATCCTGATGATGAAGTGAGCACGTTCTGAATGGGCAAAACGTCACCAACATTACATGAAACCAAGCAAATTTTCATTGTTTAAACAACGTCTTTTCGTTAAAGAGCTCGTTAAAGCTAGATAGTTATGGTGCGACCCTGTATATTAATGGAAGGTGCTGGACCACTGTATTTTTGCCAAGGCATTATGAATGAACACCAATTTAAGCGTGTATTGGATGACCATGGCGCAGGCCAAATCCATCCAAAGTTTTTTTGGAAACGCACACTCTGTCAGTGTTACGTTCTCCGGGAAATTTTTCCGATCTCAATGTAATTGAGAAGGTGTGGAGTGTTCTAAAATCATCGGCTGTATTCCAGAAGAAGTACTATAAAGGGGCAATTAGTAAGAAATATTGAGGACGTGCAGCAACAATTAGACATCATTAACGCTTGCGTAGACAGTATGCGGACAAGAATACGAGCAATTGTAAAAGCCAACGAAGGCATTACAAAATATTAGTTATATAGTTGTGACGATGTCTATAAACAGTTCTGAAACTTATGCTTGTACAATACGTTTCTCATTATACAATTTAACAAAATCGTTATCTTAGCAAGTGGCTCTAATAAATCGGACAGAGACTGTACGTACGTTTATAACTTACGGAATATTATGTCGCCCAGCGTAAGTCAGCGTGGTGCTAAGCAAAAGAATGGCAAGCACCTTCATTTCGGTTAGGAACTAAAACTGATTATAATGGCAGTAAACCGCTTTCTTACCTCTTGTAGACAGACTAGGGTGTATCCTAGACAATGGCCAATATTGGTGATAATTGCTTCATTTATGATTAAAAGTAATTATTTCATTGTTCTCGAAAGGAATCGATGACACAATTGCAGTAATTATCCAGGTGATTTAATCGTAAAGGCATACATTGATTTTAATATTTTTATGGATTTCTCGCAATTATCATACGACCGCTACGACAAATACTTGGACTTAAATTTCATTATGGAAGGTACAAAGATGCTCCGACATTGTCCTAAATTTATAGCTTAATAACAGGAAGTAAGAATGGAAGAATGAATATTATTACAAATTCAATTTCTCAGATTTTTTTGTTTGTTTCTTTTGGTGATATAACAAATAAACTTTTGGAAACTACCCTATATTGGTCGAATATATATATATTGTAATAATATGAATTGTTGTCTATTATTTACCAATGAATTTCTTCTAAATTTTTACTAGTTCACCTATTCCAGATAATTTCTCGTCACTGTTTGGTGCACGCCGTTTTTATTTTAGTTGATGTTAGAAGTTGGGGGCAAAGTACCCTCAGTACTCCCTCTTTATGAAATTTTAAACACAAATATTCAATCTGTACAAATTTCTTTCAAAAGTTTTACAGATATCTATTTTGGGTATTCTTTAATAACTAATTATTCACAAAAAAAAGTCCCTTCAACAACACTCACAGAGGAGACGTAAGCTTTACTATCGTTTATTATATATATATCGCTTTTTGTAAACATATTTCCTATATAAATAAATATTTCAAAATTTCATCTTTAAAAGACGTTTAATATACAGTACTCACACATGTCAATTATATTCTATGAATATGCATTATTCCGAAATTGTACTTATAATCTTCGAAATTTCTGGTACTATGGAAGGATGGCACGACTGATAGCAATTTCCTTTATAATGTCACACATATCTAGTATGTGTGTGTACTGAGTGGCCTACCATGTAGGCGAACAAATGCGTTGCCATGGATATAAAACAAAAAAAAAACGAACAGATGAAGATCGTGTCAAAAGTCAGACATGTTGGCATCGTTTCTCATGAGAAAGAATAATTAGTTATTTTCTCATATAACTTCGTAAATTTATAAATATCTTCGTTTATATCCAATAATAAAGTGTATCAGCTGATATTATATATAAAATTTAGAAGTTCCGGACACTTACGTTGGAAGCCGAAGGCTAGTCCATCGTAAAGGCGAGCCAGTGAGCACGATTTCAAAGGTTAAAGACGTCGAATCTCCTTAAGTTCTTCAAAATTATTCGTATCTTTCAATCTCATATTTCGTTTCGTAAATTAATTAGAATATTTAAGGTTTGGCTAGTCAGGGATTGCCTTAGGTTTTCTGCAAAAAACTTTTTTTTGTAAAAGAGCGGCATATATTTTTTTATTTGTCAATATATTTGTCTTTTCAACTTTACATTTGGTATTTTAATTTAGAAAATATTTTCACTTAATTCAAAGCGAATAAATCAAAATTTGAAATCAAATCTAGTTAAAAGTTTTAACGAGCCCGAGATTTACCTCCACAATATATTCGCGCTGTTTTGGTGTTAACCATCCCAGTGTAAGAATTTCTTATTAAATATACTAAACATATTGCACATCATCAAATAGTGTAGTCAGTAGGATTCAATAGTTTTGCTTCAGTCTCACTTGTAGTATTACAGAAGTTATTAAAACCTTTATTATTCAGTTTTCTAACTTGCAGAAAAACGATGTAATACACGGAGAACAATCTGTTGTCGAAAAACGTGAAAAAAAATATATAATAAATTATTTGTTAAAAACAGAATATTTATTGCTAGAATTAAGAAACGCTATTTTATCTGCCAACCGGGATTTTTACAATAAACATTTGTTATCACTTAGTATGAGCGCGTTTGGTAAAACGCGTAATTTTCAACGAAATCCCATATTAGTTCGTAAACGTTCAATTATGCGACGATAACTGGACGATAAATTACAGCATTATACGTGTATTGGCGACACGTGCAATATTCGGTATCGATATTTGCATTCGATTATGCGTAGGTGAAATGAGTAGATCGTGCAGCATTACAGCATTAAACAAGGCGTACGTGCAAGGTAAAGTAATTAATAATAACTCCTAACAAGTTGCCTGCGTTCTTTTTCCTTCATATTTATAGATCAATGGAACTCCTTCATATATATCGCATTTAATTAGAAGAGTTGTACCTCATAATATACACATGTATATATGTATGTATACATAAATGTAAGCCTACATAAAACATAGAGCACGAAAAAGTTAATAAAGCTGGTCCGTCGAAAATACCAGTTACATTTTCAAAAGTATTTAAAAGAGTTAGTAGCCTTTTCACAGATAAAACATATCCGTTAGGTTACTTTCTATTCGTTTTATGGCTGCACAATCGCAGCACACTTCTGTCATGACTTAATCTAGAACATGTGGGCAACAACCGGACCGCTGTAAGATTTGGTCCGGCCCGCGAGATATTTTGAAAAACCCAATTAAGACCATTTAAATGATTTAAATTTGAAACTTCAAAAACAAGGGCAGTTAGTAAATGAATTGTACAGCCACGTTGAAAGCGTCTCAGAACAAAATCCACTTGTGGAAGGCACAGATGCTGTCTGGTAGCAGTTACCACTTCACCACGTTCTCTGCGTATGAAAATACTGCTTATGCTCAATATGCTGATGAACTCAAGTTACTTTCGGAGCAATTTTCGATTTTAAGCGATTTTAAAAACATGGAAGACAGTTTCAATTTATTTGCTACTCCAACAAAGAGTAATGTACAAAATGCTCCAATACACTTGCAAGTGGAGTTATCTGTAACTTTAAAAAGATAACTGTCAAAAAGTTAGCAGGATGGTAAACAACCAGTTTTACACTCATGTTAAACTAGTTAGAACTCTGAGTTCCTACCAAAACCAGATACTAGTGCTACCACAGGTCTCTCATAATTCAAATAAAATAACAATTCTGCAAATCTGACGAAGACATTATTTTGTGTTAACGATTAATTAAGACAAACGAAACAACATAACAGAAATTAAATCTAATTTTATAGTAAGTTTTCGAAGTGTCCTCCTTGTTTTTCAAGGCAATAAATAAGGCGATCTTGCACCGCATACAATACGTATACGGTCCTTCAGTTCGTTTAAGTTACGTATTTGTAAACTGTAACGACCGCTTGTTTTCTGTTTGAATTGAGTTTCCGATGTGTTCTCATAGAGGACGCGGTCAATGAATCCTCTATGTAGATTCCTATATTATTATGTACTTACAAGTCAGTGTTTTATGCCCTCTACACTAATCAAGAACCGAAGATTCTCGGTTGTACGATGAAAGAATACACGGAAAGTCGAAACATTCGGGAGGCTGTGCGGGAAATATAAAGAAGCTGAGAAGTAAAAGCAATTCAGTTGTAGTCGGATAGCTGGTAAAATAGTAGTTAAGTATAGTTCATATAGTTTATTGGGTTATTATACTAAATGCTTGCACTCATCATCTACACCGACCGATATTGAGAATACTACATACACGCACATTAATATGTAAACACAAATCCAATCTAATCTTGTTTTCGTCGCAACATATTAAAATAACTATAAAAGAAAAAATAAAGATTAATATTATCCTAGTTTATTCTCAATGAACTCTTCTAGTGACCGATAGGCTTTCTATCTTTAAAAGTGGCTTAATTTGTTCGCATTTCCAAAATTAACTCTAAATTATTTGGTAAGTTTTTGTGGAATAATGGTACATAATAGTTAGTTCCCACCTTAGTTTTATCTAATCTGGTGTAATGGTCTCTGGTCCTACTGAATTCCTAATACCGTAAGGGTGAGTGTTACATATCCAATTATGTATATTGAGACTATTTTTTACATGACCAGGGCACTGCAGAACGTACTTCGACGGCAAGATTAGGAAATTGAGCTCTGCAATTTTTGTCAAATGAGCGTTCTAAGGGCATTCCGCTGTATATCGAGCAATCTCCTAGCATAAGCACAGTGACCCTACAAAAAGAATATAACACGCCATGTATGCCATCCTAAAAATGTCTTTTGAAACTATATTAGCTAGACCTTAGCAGCTGGGACTAATTTATTTGCAAGATAATCAATATACGCCACCCAAGTTACTTTCCTATTAACCTTGGGTTTCATACCCAAGGATTTTCCAGGGTCAGATTCCAGATTAATTTTTTTTAAGGAAAATCTTATACCCTGTGTTTTACTGCTACTTAGTCTGTTTTTCTATTTAACCATTCCGTTGTAATTTTTCATTCAACAACATGCTAGCGCATTACAAAACCATTTGCTGAATAGAATTGATAAAGGTCTCTTTTTGAGCTTAGTTACAAACACAACTCAGAATCTTTCAAAAGTCGATCAATTGAGTCTGATAACTAGGATGTGGAAGTTGAACAAAGTGAATCCAGAAGGATGAATATTAGAGAGAAACGATTAGGATTTTTTAAAGTAGAGGATCAAAGTGTATCTAAAATGGCGACTAAAATGTTGGAATCTACAGAAAATGCAGAGGTCAAAACGATGCTAGTGTTATGAACGGTTGTTACTCAAGTGAACAAAAGAGAATATGCTATACTGACCCCAATTCAGAACTTAAACTTAGCAATTCAGGATTCAGTTACACGTATTAAAAGAATTGAAGTATCTTTTGCAGATACTGGGGATTTGTACAAGTTGTTTGGTTGTAATATCAAACGCTGGGATTCATTTGGTTCCACTACGGGCGAAACAATTATTTTAAAACAACTAAATTCTAGTTCAAAGTTGATAAAACCTATGATGAGGGTTAAACCCCGTTACGTGGACATTACCAAGTCGTTAATAAATATTCACAGGTATAGCAGTAAACTCCACTCACACAAATTAATTAATTATGCGGAACGCAGCGTTTCGAGCACGTGGGCTCCCATTGTCAACCGTGTTACCGACTAAGTTACCAGTCGATAACACGGTTGACAATGGGAGCCCACGTGCTCTCGAAACCCTGCGTTCCGCTTAATTAATTAATTTGTGTGAGTGGAGTTTACTGCTATACCTGTGAATTGTACATCCACACAGTCCTTGCAATCGTCATCAGTTAATAAATATTGATTTGACAAGTAATAAATGGGAAGAGCGATATGATCCCATAAGACTTAAACACAGCTGCTTCAATGGACGACTTTTGTACAAGCAAAAACAAGAAGAAAAGATTCTTAAAGCTTTATAATGTGCTTATAAATTACTTATAGATTTCTTACTCTTATTTGGCCTTGTAACCTTGTATTGTTTGTACGGTGTTGTGATTTTTGTTCATTATATAAGCTATTTTTGATATTTCTTACTATTTTGTAATTTTTTAAATTATAACACATATATGAAGGCGTTCAAATAAATTCTACCTTATATAGTCCATTCAAATAAATAGCTTTGTCATGCCTTGTACTATTTTCAGTTGTATTAGTTGTCAATTTGACAGAGTATTCGTTCAGAGCGTAGTTGACAGAAACTGGTTAAAATTGATTTAAAATGGTTTTTACTATACAACATATATCATCCATGGTTGAACCCTATTTTTACTTATTTGTTACAAGTAAACATATTTCATTCAGTTAAATATTCATTCAAATAGTTTATACCAAACACAATTTGTACTAAGGATAACAAGCTAAGACATAATTATAATTCCAAAGGCTGGATGCAAAATGTTAGTTTGTTAAGTGTTTTCCATTTTGAAAAAGAACTTCTTTAATTCATATTTTATCATAATATGCTTGTTATCCTTAGTTGTGGGGGAGGGGGGTCAAACTCCGGCACTTCATCTAAATATATAATTAATAAATAATTTTCTATTATAGAAAAATTAAAGGGATGCGTGGAATAAAACACAGTTGTACTTGCTTTAAGTCCTAAAACAGTGTTTATTGCTTCGAATACAGACATTCATTCAATAACAGTGGACGCTGCAATTTTTACTCAAACTTCAGCTCACAGTTAGACTTCTCGCTAAATCAGTTCTGAACATATCCAAACTCCCATGGAGGCGGAACGTTGTATCTTGCCTCCCCCGAGTACGATAGTCGATCAACGATGAACGGCTTATAATGATGCGGATATTCGACCGGATAGATCAGATAACCTTTATTATTGCGTGGTCTCGGACCGATGAAGAGATTTTTACTAGGATCAACGTCAACTCTGCAAATGGAATAGGTTAAAATCATCTGGGTAACTAAAAGCTTTCAAAATCTCGCCACATCCATGTATATATCCCCATATCCCACATATTCTATCAGAAAGTTTAGTTTTCAATTTTTTTTTAACCACATAGAGAATATATTTTAAAGTACAACTAGCAATTCACATGTGTGTATGTTATATTACTTACGTATACATATGTAATACCATAGATGCGGGAAAAATAAATTATTATGTTATTAAGCCTGTAAAAACGAGTACAAGTACTTATTGACTGCGATGATTTATTTTGGAAGCGATCGGACATAACCGAAGTCGGGATTCACAAGTGAGTAGATTGATGATGGCGGATGGACGGAATACTTTGTTATGTTCGACGAGTGTTAATAAATTTCTTAACCGATTTCCAACATTACAATAAATTAACACTATTACTAAATGTACTGTTTGCAATATCAATATTTTACCGTATAGTATTTTCGTGTGTAAAAGACATGTTAATAGCACCAGTTAAATGCGCAACGTGATGTACCATATTATAAAGTTCTATGTGACTTTATTTATATATTGTAGACAATGAATAGTTTCGAAAGTTTTGGGGCAAATTCGTTTCGGAATGGAGATTACTAACAAGAGATCAATTACAGTATAATTTTCATGATGTGGAAAACACTATTAGGAATCAAATAAAAGCAGAGTTAGAAAATCAAAGAATATGGCTGATGATAAATAAAACCACAAATGCAAGACAGAATTATATTTTAAGTGTGCGCACTTTAAAAAGGGGCGACGCATCCTTCTTTCTCTTCTTTTACGTAGTAGAATATTACCGAACACAAACGCGGAAAAAATCGTAGGAACTATAGAAAATACCATTGGGAAGTGCAATATATGGGCAACTCCATTTGTAATGTTGGTTACAGATGGGGTTTTGAACATGCTTTAAGCTGGAAAGTTACTAAAACAATCTTATCTTCAATTAGTTCATGTAACCTGTTTGCTCCAGGCATGTCATTTTGTAGCTGAAGTTATTAGAAGTAGTTATCCAAAAGTAGATCAATTTATAGTTTCCATCAAAAAGATTTTTATAAAATCACCAAAGCGCATTCGTGAGTTTAAACAGGCTTGTCCGGGTCAATCACCACGGACGGTATTGACGAGAAGCTGTTTTATATTATGAGTAAACGTTGTACCTTAAATTTAAATCCGCAAGAAGCCCAAACAATTTCAGTAAGCCAGCGGCTGGTTTTAGATACTGAAACCCATACTCAAACAGAGAACATTTTTGAAAATTATTAAATTCTTGTGGATACTATTTCCAAATTAGAAAACGCCAAGTAGTCATACCATGAGGGGCAGAATATAGTAGATTACCTCAAAGCGTCGTTAGGAAATCTAACAGATAGTATAAGAAGATTAACATCTCGATTTCCAAACTATAGTGTGTATAGATAAGAGCTTAACTGAAAAACAAGAGGGCGAAAATGATGCGGACGGCTTTTTTAAATCCGCGAACACTACGTCATTAGACGCAGATCACTTCGTTTCGAAATACACTAACATATTTTCATCTCACCATACGTATGGCTGAGTCAGAACTAGAGGACATGCTAATGACAATACTACAGCGAACTGTTGCATCACCCTACAGCAATAACACAATGAAACTGAAAATAGTAAGTCGTACGCTACTGCGAAAGTATTCGTTTCTGGAGCCTGATATGTTATGTTATTAAGATAATATTGATGTTGCTCTGGCTATTTAACATAATTTAAGTGTCCCGAAACTCGGGAAAAAGTTTAGTCTCAGAAAAATGCTAGTTAGCGATATAGTGAGAAATAATGGTAACATTAAAATTTTTCAGACAAGAAAACAGAGTTACCAAAAGCTACTAATTGATTCTATAAGTTATTAATTAGAAATATTTAACAGTGGAATGAAAAATGTAAAACATACAATTGCAGATAATTTCAAATTAGTAGATCTTTGGTAAGTTATGTATGAAAGTTGTCTTTAATGCTTGTTGGCAGGATGAATGGCCAAAGCCAAAAAAAAATGTTTGTGCTTCCGTGTATGTATATGTTTTTAATTTTTGAATGCTATGCACATCAGTCAGGCATTTTCCAACTTTTCTTCCGTTTTCATTTTAATCCTACGTCTATCGATCAAGTCCAGTGTATGCAAAACGATTTTCAAGAGTTGTCTTTTTTTAACTTACGGTAGAGCAAATATGCTCATATTCACATATTTTCAAGTAGGGAGTATAGCTTTATAATTTTTGCATAAACGAATTTTCATAATAAATGGTTTTTGCAGTATAAAAATACTTTCGCGATTTAGGGGTTTCAATAAATCCATACTTCTTTTACCGTAAAAAAGGTACGTAAAGGAATTTAGCTTTATAGATAGTAGTCACTCCCTCATAAATTCGCGGTTTCCCACGGAGTTGAATCATCCTAAGTAGAATGGGGGTATCCCCTTACCGCGTGGAATTGGAAACTGTGGTAATTCAATACTCATAGTCGGAGACTTTGTAGTAATTCAATAGTTATTGTCTTGAACAATGTATCAGCGTTTTCCGGGTCAGAATGGTGACAAGTTCTCTCGTGGTGTAGACAAAATTTATATGTCCATTCGGTAATGGTGTCCAATTTATTATTTCAACTTTCCCATATCATTCATATCAGGTGGTTATTAGTAAGTCTGACAAGAAATGCAACCTTTTTATATCAACAGCTAGAGGCGATAGTAGAAGAAATGAGCAAAACTGAATATAATAGTGGGTACGCATCCTCTGATACTGATGGAGAAATATACGCCTCCGAAAGCTTTCCCAAGAATGAAAGTAACAGAAGCACTCCACGAGAGTCTGATGGTAAATAATACGTATCTGAGAGTGATGATAGAACTTGTAACCAAGGTAACTTTTTAGATAAAAGAACAGGTTGTGCATGTTGCAAAAATAATGTGTGTGGTGAATATTTTGTAGTTATCTGCAAAAAATTATTATGTGTTAAGGTTTGCAATAGTTACGGTTACTATTTATTATTAGAGCTTCAGTTTATTTTGAATGTCTTTTCTAATCTTAAGTGCAATAAATGTGAAGTTGAGTCTATTGTTATTTGAAAGTGATCAGCGAATTTCATTGTAAACATATGAAGAAACTACGTGACTCCCGTGGACCCGCGTGGTGTCGATTTCCTTGTAGACTGAGGGTAATTCGTTAAGAAATACATAAGACCTAAGTCGATCAGATTTAAAGCACTTTATTCATTTTCGATTCCTTTGTTTAATAGTTTCAATTGGTTGACCAAATTGGCTAATTAACCAGGCCCGGATAGTAGTAGTGGTAGTCGTAATTGGGTTACAACTCAAGCTCGATGGCGGGTGCCTCCCTGACGCCAGATATAGGATAGTACGAGCATTCAAATCGACAAAGACGATCGAATCTATCGTCGTAAAGAGTATTCACGTATTTCTCTAGCCTATTATAATCATCATAGTCGGAAGAATATAACACTGGCGTCCGTTTAGGATAAGCGGGATAAGGGCCGAGGGAACCCCCTTGTCGTGCTTTAGCCCGCGGTCGGTCGCGACGTTTGCTGCTCGGTTTATAAACCACCGCACCAGTTCCTGCCGGTAACACGATATGCCTCAGCGTATTCTGCTGTTCCGAGAGCAGTCCTTTAGAGTGAGGATGTGGATTCTCTTGCGTCTGAAATCGCGACACGTGGTACTGCACGTGTACCGGCTCTCCTCCGCTCTCGTCCTCGTCGTCTTCTCCAACTACATATTGCCCATTCTTATCGGTACGGGCTCGTTCGTAAACCAGACCGTCCGGTGAGTAGATGCCGTAAAAATCGTTGATAATGTTCGGCTGAATTTGACGATAACCGTTGTAATGATACTGCGACAGGTCTGGCGCATTTTGTGCGAGTCCGTAGACATCAGTGGCGTACTCGTTCTGAGTGTACAGCTGCAGTCGCTGAGGCTTCCACACCCTCGATACTAATTGGTACGGTTGAATGACCGTAAGGGGTGAGTTTAGATAGCTGCGGAAAGAAAGAAAATCAGATACAGAATGCTATTACGCGATCCAATACTCACCACCGATTTCTGAATGTAACTCGACAGACTTGCTAGGAACTTATGGTCAATTCTCACAGATAGGGGGTGGAGCATATTCAAAACGTACTTGAAATATTGCACATAATGAAAGAGGACATCGGTGCTAGTTGACGGGCTAGATCAGGATAAGTGTCGATTAAAACTTGCGTTTTGAATTTTGGCAGGTGGAATTTTTGAGTTAGGTCCTTTCGATTTAAAATATTTTCAGACTTGTACGATTTCTGATTATACTAGAAATTTTCATTTCAAACGAGAGATCCTGAGTCTTATATACAAGGTACGAGGGTTGCTATTTATATATCCGGAATAATAAATAACAATAAATATTTGTCATTGAAAATGGTTTTATTGTTTTTCAAAATATTCTGCGCGACGATCGGTGTACGTTTGCATACGTTTGAACCAAAGCGCACAATTTTTTTACGGCCAAATATTCGTATAAAATCTTGTGTATGCTTGTCATGCTAATGCCCAAGGAAGCCCCAACCTGACGGTAGTTCACATGACGATCTTGCTTTATCACTTCGCGCACAGCATCGATGTTTTCTGGTACAACAATCGATTTGATGGATGACCTTCTTTCAATTCGTTCCTGAATGAGCAACGGACACAACTGAATTCACTAAACCAGTGATATACAGTGGTATTATACGGTGCTTCATCGCCAAAAACTGAAGTGAGATGATCGATGCATTATTATTGAGATAATCCACGTCAACAACTCGTAGTAAATCATCACACGAAAACTCTCACGAGCTAATTCCATTTTTTGACAGAAATGAAATTTTCAAGTCACTAAACAACACAAATAGCATCCCTATGACAAAACGTTCTGAGTATACAGTCAAATAATATTAAACTTTACGATGTATACATCAGATGGCGCCCATCAACACCATTGTTGCCAATTCCGGGTGCATAAATAGCAATCCTCGCATTAAGAAAGGAGCTGTACACTTTGGTGGGTGATGATAAA
The DNA here is from genome assembly GCA_023509865.1 of Trypoxylus dichotomus. Lineage (NCBI taxonomy): Eukaryota > Metazoa > Arthropoda > Insecta > Coleoptera > Scarabaeidae > Trypoxylus > Trypoxylus dichotomus. Next base: position 32,431,277 of record CM042081.1, read on the forward strand.
GATGAAACAAGAAAAAAATTGTAGTACACTTACGTTCGATGCTCAATTGTTTTAGAAGTATGGGATTTTGAAATTTGACTTAGATTCGGTTTTAGCAAGCATAGTAAATTGTATTATTAATTAAAGCGAGCAAAATGAACAAAGACAAGAAGTATCACGGTATCACAAGACAATTGTGTAAAATATTGACAGTTAAGTTTCTTATTAACTGAGTAAGTACAGTTTAGTTTCGCGTTTTGGTTACATTGTCTTTAGCAGAATACGCGGACATAGATTTATATTGCAATGCAACTCTTAATGATCGATTTTCCCTACAAAGGATTCATCATCTATGATTAGTTTTCCGTATGGCTGTTATACCAAGTTAACTTCAATCCAAAGTTTCTTTAAAAATTATGTTTACAGATGAAGCCTACTTTGCTCATATATAGCAATAAACAACTTACAAACACAATGAATAAACTGTTCTATAACGTAAGAAAATTAAAAAAGAATAAAACGATTGCATATGCATGGACCAGAGAGAGAAAGGTATACCAAGAAAAAAAAAGTCCAAAAATAAGAATTAAGAACAAAACAGATGTGTTGAAGCTAGAATAATAAAGAGAAACCACGAAACAAGAAACAAATAAAAATGTATACAATACTTATGCAAATGTAAGAAGCATTAAAAACAAAATTGGACACGTCGAAACAATACCGGCTACACATGGATACCCAGAAATAATAGGGCTTACAGAAACATGATTAAAACCGGACTATGAGAAACTATGAGTAAATGGTTGTAATGCAATCTATAATTCTCTCACAGAAAGAGGAGCAACCTACATTAAAAACAATAGTCATGATGAGATTACTTTAAATAAAATAAAACAAAAGATAGAAGGGAAGAAAAGGAAAAACTCCTACTAACACTTGTTTATAAGCCACCAGACGTAAAAATTCAAGATGTACAACACAAAACAATTTGAAGTGGAACAACCATATTAACGAATCAATCAATAAGAATGCAATGGCAGTTGCAAAGGTACAGATACAAAATACGACGAATAATCTAGGAAGTGCAATATTTACTTCGCACATGAATTAGCTAATAACCGTATGGGAAGATACAACTAAGTAAAATATATACAAAGTATACAAGTAATATATATACAAAAAGGCAGCAAAACAGAATACTGAAAGTAATATGAAAACTGGATAGAATGACAACCACAACAGAGCTATGCAGAAAAATAGAAGAAATGAACATTCAACAAACATAAAAATTCAAAAATTTTCTACTGATATAGAAAATGGAAAAAAAATCTATAAAAGCAACTACAAAACTAAGAATTACTAGCATATAGAACAAAAAGAATATCACATATACAACCAAAGACATCAAAACAAAGAAAAGATATGGAAAAGTTCCAACAGCAGATGCAATCAAAAAGTACAACAAAATATCAAAGCAATAAAAGTACAGAAGAAAAATCAAGCAGAAGATACTACAAAAAGTAATAGAACAAGAGAAAACAAGATAGGAGTCCTCAATACCACTACTCCGGGGAGGAACCGCAACACTCCCAAACTACTTGAGACGAAGACGCAGGACCGAATCCATTGCTACACCGTGTACTGTGTATGTTACGTTGTTGTTTATGAATATACACATAGTTGTATAGCAATTTGTATAGCAATAAATAAATTTGGAAGAATATGTAAAACTTTTTATCAGAAAATGTCAATTTTTTAAACAGTAGCCTAATATTTTCTCTGTTTCACTGAACCTTGCGTTTAAAATTAAAGCTAGTAACGATTCACTTCCTTGTAATTAAATCGGATTATTTATCTGTCAAAGATTATTTTAAACATGCAAATATTACGTCACAGCTTGTTTAACAATAGCTTTCTTATATAAGAACAAACGTCGCTCAGAATCACTGAATTACTATTGGAAACATACCATTTATTCGTTAATAAATTCTACGTTATATTTATTACACTCACAATCTGCCAAGTTACATTCAAATCGGCGAGTATCATATTAGAAATGAACTGAATCGACTAGCTTTTCTAAAATCTAAATGATTATTTAATAGAATAAAAAGTTTAGAAGTAACGTGGTAAGCACATGTAAAGTTATCAAGCAACTAGTCCAATTGAATCCCCGTACAGAATCGAATCAGCTCACCTTAGCATATCCCGTATGGTTTTCTATCTTTTAGCCCAACTATTATTTGGACGAGAAAAGCTTGTGTATTCATCTCATGGGAAGCGTTACATGTGCAAAAGTGAGTACGCAGCAACACAAAGGCTTCACGATCCATTTAAAAGAGATATAAGGTGTCAAATGTAGTTTAAATGATTGGTATTATATCTAAGAATTTTTCCAGATGTATTTGGAAGCATACATAAGTTCATCTAGTAGTAATATTTGGAAAGTGCAATTTTAGTCTGTTTTACTTGAGGAGATGTGGAGATATATAACATAAAAGATGTATATCTAATCTACCTAATTGTACGCTGCCAGTGGCAAAACAGCTTATTTTTAAAGACTGGTTCAGCATTTAAATTTGATCCAACATACATACCTAAAATCTTATCGGTTTCTTCTTTCGATTAGACACTACGTCTCTAAACAAAACCATTCCCGCGCTAATCTCGGTGACAATCAAACGTCATTACTGAAAACCATTCAAAGGCTTTTGCGGTAATAGTAATTAAACGTAGAAAATTTAATCAATAGACCTTATCTAAACCAAATCCAAATTACTTTGTTCCGATTTGGAATCCTAGGAAATGTCCTGGATTCAAAACTTTTGTCACGTACATCTTTACATTAAGATACTGCAGTAGGTCGTCTTAAAACTAAAATGGTCCATTTCAAATACTTACCTCCGGTAAGGTTGGCGGGGTACGTGAGGATAGGCATCTGCAAGTGCAGTCGCTAAGAAGACAATAAGTACTATTTTCATCTTTGTTCGGTTAATGCTCGTATAAGACGGCGATCAAAGTATATATAACTTTTAAACATTTCCTGTAGGCGTAAGGTATAGCTAAATGATAAAATGACAATGGACAATATCGCAAGATTTGTGAATTTTACAATAACAAAAAATGGATTGTTCTATTGTTTTGTGTTTCGATGAATGAAAAAGAACGAGATGGAAATATAGCGATGATAATAAATCGCTAAATTTAATTCTACTGAGCATCTTTCTTAAATGTTGAAGGAATGCCAACAATTACACACAGTCTATAAAGTAAGAGTGTGTACGGGTTAATGTGTAGAAAAATTATTAATGAGTGCAGTCACAGGCATACTTTCCACTATTGTAAGTTGACTTCTTAAAAACGTAAACTCGTAACCCCGAATTTTTTAATAAATGTTCGTCGCAATGTTTATAACCGACTAGATTACTGCTCATACCAATGAGGACAGTTGTTCGAACATTTCATAAATAGTTAATTTTCTTTTACAATTTGTTGTTTTATTTATAGCTCTATATTTGTTTAATTAAAATTATTGCCTTCAAGTATAAGTTGGTATATTGACTAATTCTTATACTAATTCTAGTAAGAATTTGTTAAGTTTTAGCATTTTATTTATGTAGAATTTTTATTCAGTTTAGAACGTTTAATATTATTTTACTTGCGGCTATGATGAACTCTGTCACTGAAATCCGTTATATATTACATTATCTGGTGTTTTAATAAAGAGTGAAATCTTCCTTGAACGGACACCAACGGGACCAACTGAAGATGTCCGATCAGGAGGGGTGTCCGCATAAAAAAAATATGTAGTAGATACAAGAAAAATCATGTTTTAACGAAAAATAAATATATTAAAGAAACTGGGACATTTAAATCGTATATGTATATAAATGTTTTTAAAATAAATAAGAAACTTTAAACTTAAGAAAAAAGTTTATTTCCTTTAGATACATATATACATACAAAGTATAATATATGTACATAGATACATAGATGTAGTATGTAATACAAAACAATGAAATGAATAGTCACTTTAAGGACGCAAAAATCCATATATTGTTGTTTGTCTTCTCTTTTTCTTTAAAATGGCGTCTTGAAATCGTATTTCTAATTTAGAAAGAAGCTCCAAAGACTCTGTATCTCAGTGATTTGCAATTTCTTGTTCTGAATCTGGATCTTCAACATACAAATCTTCATCTACGTTCAAAAAATCATTAAGGTTTTCATTATCCGTCAATTTCAATAAATTCTTATTTTTGAGGATATCTGAAAGTACACTAAGAGGCAAATCATCTTCTAGGTCAGATGTATCAGCCTCAGTTAACTGGTCTTCACTTTGCATATTTACATGACTAAATCCTGCTTTGCGGAAGCAATTTTGAACTGTCTCTTTGGTTACTTGGTTTCAAGCGGCTTTTGCCAAATAAACTGCATCCAGTGGTGTAATTTTCTTTATTAACTCAAAAGCTGTACCAGCAGTTTCAATGTTTACTAGCAGATCTTTGAGTATTAGACTTCGGTAAAAAGTTTTAAAATTCTTTATAATCCCCTGGTCAAGTGGTTGACAAGCTGATGTACAATTAGGCATAATTTGTCCTATCATCCAAGCTTTCTTATTGTATTTCAAAGTTACAGGCAAGTTATTTATATTAATGTTTTTAAAAGCTCTAGGTTTAGCTGCCCTACCAATGAGTAGGAGTTTTTCCTTTCACCCGTCATATTTGCACAATGCAAAATTGTAAACCTCTCTTTGGGATACTTACCCCCAACACATTTTTCCTTCTTTAATGTGAGCGTTCTATCGGGTAGAGCCCTAAAATACAGACCTGTCTCATCGGCATTATAGATGTCTCTCGGTGAATATCCCTTAATCAAAGAAGAACATTTTTTTAAAACCGATGAAACATCTTCAGCATTAACCGAAGCTCCGTCTCCCGAAATCGCTTTAAGACTTATATTGTGGCGGATTCTAAATTTATTGAGCCAATCAGAAGAAGCACTGAATGTAGAATGTCCCAAAGAAGCAGCGATTTCTCTTGCTTTACATCGTATTAGCGGACCTAAAAAAAAATAAGTTTTTTGCGTTTTTGTCACCACAAATCTATTGGTTACCTCACTTTTTTTTTATTTACTTTAGAATTTAATATGAAAAGAAAATCAACGCATTAATACAAGAAAACCTTATCTAAAAAAAATCATATGCATACCTGTTAAAGGAGTCCCCTTATGTCGAGCTGCTGTAAACTAGTCATAACACAATTTGTCAATTTTACTACCATCACCCCTCAAAAAGCTTCTTTTTTCATTCAAATTGCTGTTCGACATCCATTTGTTTAGAAGGATTTCTTTATGTTTAATTATATCTGCAGCTTGTGTTTTTCCAATATTAAAACGCTTGGATAAGTTCCTTACACTTAATTTCTCTTTATTGTAAATTTCAACAATCTCAATTTTTTGTTTAAACCTGAGAATTTTTCTATTTGGAGCCATTTCTACAATGAATGTGTCGCCCACTGTGTCTTTTCGACATCAGACTAATATTGCAAGCAGATTCAATCGAAAGCGTACACCTAAAGAATAAGAACGGTAAATTCCCGACCAACGTGGGGAAGTCCTTAATTTATGCCAGGCAGAAATGCACGACATAGGCTGCGTTTGTACCGAAAGATTAAAGTCGGTAAATCTCAGGTTTACTCGGGGAAGTCCCAGCAAAATTGGCGCGCGGCGCGATTGAGAAATTGCAATTGCAATACTCTCGATATAAAAATAAGATAAGGCGTTTCTTTTTATTAAATTTTTTGTCCGGTTAAGAGAACGTTTTCTTGTGTCCGCGTCCGTTCAAGAGAATGTCCGTCCTAGAAAGAGTTAATACAATGGAAATTCTATGAGTGCCGGTCGGGACCATGAGAAACTGTCCGTTTAAGGGAGGTGTCCGTGTAAGAGAAGTGTCCGCGAAAGGGAATCTCACTGTACATACCTAGAAATAAGTAAGACTAAAAATAAATCAATGCTATAATATCGCGGTTTATGGCGTTTCTTAGTTATCAAATGGGTATTGTCCTATTATTTCCTTTTTTATTAATACAAATATAACGTTGGAATTAATATTAGTTTTACAAATTTCGTAAATCGTGTTTACAATAGCTCGCTTAGACAATTGGTTATAGCTTTAGCGAGAAAACGAATATCACGCTCATTTTATTTCAGCTGAGTTATGACGAGTCATCTAATGTTAAAAAATCTGCACTGCGGCTTCCTACTTATGCACTATAGCTACTACTGAATAATGTGTTCCTAAAATGTTAAATATAATTTGTAGCGGAATGTGTTTAGATGATATGTATTTGATGAACAGAATTTTATTTAAAGGAATAGCGCTGACTCGGTGTACTCGCAGTATCTTATTTGAATTACGTTCTTTAAGACTGTAGTAGTTCTTGTTAACTTGCCTTCCTTTTTTGGCATTTTAACTTGTATATGTATGTCCTTATACAATTTCAGGTTTGTATTTTTAACGTTAATTTTACTGGCGTGATATTGCTAATGACGTTGCCCGCATCTGTTTTAATTGTATAGTCATTTTCCGAAGTACTCTTGACCTGATGATGTGCAGATTTGCACGAAACCAATAAGCATTGTTTAATAAAATTATTTAAGATACTGCCAGATTAGTACATTTTATTATTTTCCTACATTTTGTACTTTATCTATTCATATCCTTGCGGTATTATTTGAAAGTACTTCTTCATTGTAATAAATAAAGTTTTTAACTTCCTTTGCAACACTAAAATAGATTGAATAATTTCCTACAACAGTTAGGTCACTTAAAAAAATACAATGTTGACTCTCACTCAATTCTTTTTTCAAATAAGCTTAACTCCGTCCATAGTTTATCTAACGTTCATCACATTGTCATTGTAGAGAGGCCAATAGCGGTAAAATTAACCCTAAAGGAACACGTAGTCTTATCATTTGTTAGTTTCCTGCGGTCAGTCTCGCGGGAGATGAAACAAGTAATTCAGAGGAAAGCCGTTTCCCTTACGAAATCGAAACCAATATTGCTCGTGAGAACCGATCGGTTGGTCACCTACGTATGGGATTGTATCGTCTATAAAACTGCGACACTTCCAATTACAAGTGAGGTAGAGTGTTTTATACGGATACAAGAGAATAGATACATATTACACTGATCTTCGTCGGAAGTATCTAAGAAGCTTATTTATTTCTTCTATAGTGGTATGAAATAAAGCAATCGGAATTGATTCAGCCACTATAGGACGGGAATATTAAGCAAGACGTAGGTACATACATGGAACGGGAAAATGGGAATCTTATAGATACAATTTATGTTCAACAAGTGCGTTATTACAAACGTTATGACGACAATTAAATTAGAGGGTAGGTACGATCTTGTTCGTTAGATTAAATTGGTAAAAATAGAAAGCAAAAGCACTATTTCGTGTCTGAGATATCTGCAAAGATTTATATTTTTAAATACATAGTCAAGTGGCATATTCCGAACATTTTACATGAATATTTCGCCATTTCAAGACATATGTTAAAATAGTGTTGCCAAAGAGGGGCAAGTTTCAGTGCCATGCGGGGAACAACGTGGAGGGGCACGCTGTTGTTTTTGAACACCCTCCGTATAGCCCCGACTTAGCACCTAGCGACTTTTATGTTCTGCTTGAACTGATCAAATGGCTAGGAGGGCAGAACTTCTAGAGTACAGGGGAACTTCCAAACAACGTCACTGACCATCTCAACTCACTGACGGCAACAATCTATGCAGAAGGGAGTGGAAGGCTCCTCTATAGATATAACAAATGCATCAATCTTCATAGTGATTATATAGAAACGTAGCCGGGTTTGTACATAACTTTTGGTAACCAATTTATTTTGTTATTTACACTTATCTTGTATTTATAAGTTATCGAAAGTTGAAAAACAACACCCGTTGTATTAAGTAATCGCTTCAATACAACATAAATAACGTGTGTTTCTTTCTTTATAAACAAAGGAAATATGCTTCCATATAACGGAAAAAATATAATATTTTAATTCATATCTTTTTACATTTTGGGAAAATGTACTGTATTGTGTCTCATTTTAGCATGTTCAATTACTTTTACTTTTACAATTTGTTTTAACTTACAAACGTTATACCTCTTACATTGGCAGTAGGACAACTGTAAAGATTGCTCTGTTTTCTGTCAGTGTAAATTTAGCGTTTCATCTCCTTAAGAAAGTATTAATTATAGAAATATTAGGAATGGACGAATGAAAAAATCAACATATGCAGACCTATAATCCTGAAAAATAATTAGTTTTTTTTTCTAATCCTATCTATGTATATAATTGTTTGAACAAGGTTAATTTATTTTTCGAGTTATTAAAATTGCTGTAAATAAGGATTTTATCTCTGGATTTATTGCGCTTATTAATTTTCTCACACGATCTATAGACAAAACAAAGGCGATAATAAAAATAAAATACAGTAAACTGCCTGAATACATTATACTATGTTTTACACTGTCACTTACCAGTTAGATATTACGAAAACCACTAACCCAAAGCAGGTAAAATTGAAGACGTAAATCTATTTTGTATGAAAGTTTCACACACACTCACACTTTATTTTATTTGAACGTTTCAAGTTTGCGACGCTTGTATTAACTAAAGCATTACCAGAGAGAAACTATATAACCGCAACTTTTTAGGTAAAAAAACACCAGAAGCTTCCCGTTTCACAAATCAGTTTTCAGGCACAGCATAAGCTCTTCGGTGACAGTATAGCGACACAGAGAAAATTACTGTAATAAATTACGAAACAGAAAACTACAAATCTTAATAATTGATATTGAACGCATAAAAATGTCGGAAATAGAATATTAATTGCTCATCTTTTACAATTAAGGTAGAATTAACTTGGCCGTTATTGCAGAATTTTATTGTCGACCTTAATTGGTGACATCTTTTGCGTAAATGGAAGATATTGTTACGTAATATATGATTACGACTAACATAAATATATATACGTATGGAGAACCCATAACTTCCGTTGGTTTCTAATTTTTAAACAATATTAGCGGTGATAGCTTATATAATAATAGTGTAACATTTATTTCACGTTAAAGAGTAGTGGATTGTTAAGACCACATACACAAGCTTGGTTACCATAAATAAATCCAGTTTTATTGTAATAGCCTCCAGGAGAAAAAGCACAACAAAAATATGTATGAGAAAAACAGAAAATACAGGAATTGTTTTTTGGATCAGGATTCGGAAAGAATAGAGAACCCCAGGTAAAGAAAACAATAGAAATATTAATAATTACGTACAATAGAAAATAAACTAACACCTTCAATAGCTATAAAAATTTACTGAATCTCAAAATTTAAATTTTAATTTTTAAGGCGAAAGACAGAAATATTAGAAAAAAATTAACAAGAAAACAAAAATCCCATAAAACATATAGGACCTGACTACAGTCATTTAGAGGAAAAAATAGCCAGTATTAAACGTACGAGGGCGACCTAAAATGTTTCCAGAATCGACAAGAACACCGTATTGATGTGATTTTTTATTTTTATTCTTCGATGTAGTCTCCTCGAAGATCAATACACTTTTTCAAACAGTGCTTCAGTCTCTTCAAGCCGCCGGAAAAGTGGTATGTTTCGAGGTCTACAAAATAGCCATCTGTAGAGGCGATGACCTTCTCATTTGAGGTTCATCTCTTTCCTACCACTAATTTTTTCAAGTTTGGGAATAGAAAAAAGTCGCTGGGGGCTAGGCCCAGTGAATATAGAGTATGGGAAACTAATTCGTAGCGCAACTCATTCAATTTGGACATGACAATGCGGGATGAATAAGCCGTGGTGGAAAAGTACTTTCTTTCCGCAGCAAACGAGGCAAACGGGTCAAAAGATCGCTGTAGTATTGCCCCGTGAACGTCTTGCCTTTCTGCAGACAGTCGATGAGGATCACATTGAAAATCCCAAAAAATGGTCGCCATGACTTTCCCGACCGATGGAACGGTCTTTGCTTTCTTCGGAGCCGATTCGCCCGGAAAAAATCATTGCTTCGACTGTTCCTTGGTCTGCGACATGTACTGGTGGATCCAAGTCTCATCTACGGTTACGAAACGCATGAAGAAATCCCTTGGATTGCGTTGAATTCTAGCCAGACACTCGTCCGAAACGGTCACCCGATTTTGTTTTTGCTTCGGTGTGAGAAAACTCGGTACCCATTCAGCCGAAAGCTGTTTCATACCAAAACTTTCGTGTAGAATATGGCTAACGCGTTCTTCTGAGATGCCTGTTGTCCCTGCTATCTCTTTCAATTTCAATCGGCGATTGACTAACACGACATCATGAATCTTGTCGACCATTTCCTCGTTGCGTGGTTCGTCACTTGTGCTTCTGCGGCCACATTTGAACTCGCTCAGCTAGAAGGTGATGGTCGAAAATGATGGAGTATATCTTTTATGAACGTCTGGCAGAATATTTCGAATTGAACAACAACTATTGACCATAGCCATCTGAAATTTTGACAGTTGCCATAAAAAAGGTTGCCTTGCCGACCAATGAGAACATAGAAAGGGATATATAAAACGAAATTAGATACAAAATTGCTAATATATCAATTGATTACAAAAACAAACCAAATAAATTCTATGGTGTAAAATGTCATGCGCTTCGCCTCTTCTATAAACATCCCCGACATTTATAGAAGAATGATTAAAGTAAGTTTTTTTGCAATATCGAACCTGTTTGAGTTTTTAAAGATGAAGATCTGGCGCTGTTGGGTGTTCTAGAAGAAATGCAGTATCTTAGTCGAATAGAGCGTACTTTTTCCTAAACATTACCGCATCACTGCAGCACATGGATTAAAATCCCAGCCGCTTGACGAAATTGAGGCTTTGGATTCTTATGAACTCTTCTGCAATGACAAACTCGGTAACGATTTTATATGTGAGGATTTAATTCCATTAAGTATTAAATACACATAAGAAAGAACTAGTTGCATTCAGATGTTTTTAATAAACCAAATAGAAGTTGTTTGAGATTGTTGGCGTAGCAAACCTGATGAAGCCAAAGGACCTATATTCAATGTAATTGCTTCTTTAATGGTTTAAAGAGGGTTTGTTGTTCTAATTAATTGGCTTACTAAGACAAAACGACATATTTCTGTGTTCCAGATTTGGAAGTAAATCAACATTTATAATAGTAGTTTTACTTTGGTACTTTTTTAAAAAAAATATTGTTATGTAAAATGTTACGTAACTAATACGTACTTGTATTTGAGTGATTTCTAAAAAAATTCAAATTTACGTACGATTACCAATCATCCCAAAGAAGGATCAATTGTCGATTTCCGCCAGATGATCTATATTTCAAGTTAGATTTTTATTTTCTAACGACAATTATTAATATCCAAACCAAAACAACAGATTCAACAATCTCCAAATAAGTACTAAAAATCTTTACTCCAAAATAACAACTCCACACAACTCATGCTTATTTTTTATAATATAATATAAAGGATATTATTTTTAATATTACAATATCTAACAAATATACATGTTTTTCTTCTGAATAAGAATATAGCATTTTCTTTTTACTTAAGTGTTAATTCAAAATTCGGATTGGTCGGAAATTTATGAGTAGCAGTGTACATCTTCTAAATTTCAATACCCACATTCATTTCCCAGGCAATTCATTCATCACTGCTAAAAATCGATCAAAATTCATTCTATTTTAGAAACTGTACGTTTTTGGTTTTTAATTAAATATTGAGAACAAATAAAAAGGCGATCCAGGTACAAATTCATAAAATTGTCATCTAAATTTTAATGGAAAATGTCAGATTCAAATGCAATATATTGTATACGTGCATGAAATTTATGTAAGGTTATATATGTGTACATAAATTTAATACATACATATGTAGCTTCTCTGATTCGATAGATTAGTTTCAGCGCTTTTCAAATAAAATGCAATACGTGGAACGTGAATATATTTGGAGATTTTTTTAAATATAAAATTACAGTTTATTTCCCATACTGTGCCTACTAAATCTTGTACATTTGAATACAAACCAAAAGTTTACTTATTCTAAGCATTACTAAAGATTTTACCAAACACTTAGACTCTTCTTGACATATGCACATTTCGAACCCTTCTGTCACTTTTGGTATAGCTAATATTGAGCTGAAGGTACCATAAATATGTATTAAAGATTTTTTTTGTTAAATTGTTCAACAGCACAATACTTAATTCTTTAGCGAAGAACGCTAGTACCAAACATCAATATATTACATGTTTCAAAGCCAAAAGGGCGAAATGGGCAGCGCTAACACAAAACTTTGGCCTGTAACTATTTCGCATGAGAACAGAAACGCGTCTTACCGATATGAGGTGCTGTCATGCTTATGGCACCCCAAAAAAGCTGCGCTATATCTGGGAAAGCAATGAAGCACACAGCTTTTTCTCTGTAATGCAAGGCTTTGTTGTTATGCAAATTGCAGAAATTTTAGGTGGAAGGTGCCAGCATATATATAATAGCCCCACCCAAAAAAATCTGCGATATGAAAATAGCACCTTGAGCTGGGTGATGACCCAAATTGTGTATGCGAACGAAATTAACAAATAACCTGTGCTAGATACCTCTGCACTAAACAGCATTTCTGATATAATAATGCTGCGAAATACAGCTACTCGTGGTATTGGTGGATATATTCACGAGAAAGACAATGTGAGGAGAGAGAAAGCGTTACTAGCGGACATGCTGCTGCCTACACGGTGTCATCAGAACGATTTAGGAAAGAGAAATGGCGGATGTGTTGAAGTATTTGAAGCTGATGTGCTGAAATATTTTTCGAGCACTTCTAACACTTCTAATAAGTTTGATTTTGGTACATCCCCAAAGTTAAAGAACAAAGGAGGATTTTAAAGAGGCCCAAAATGATTTTCATGGAACTATACCCTTCTTGATGTCTATACCTTACAAGGAAAGCTTCCCGGGTGTCAAACTCAGATCTTAATGAAACTTGATAGGTAGAGTATGTTGAGACTTGAAAATAGAAATTTTCACTGTGATGGGGTTAAACACCCCTTCGAATTGTAATGGTATGAAATACTGTCTATTAATTATCAATGAATTTTTCTAAATTTTACTGGTTTACCTATTCCATATATTTTTCTCGTCACTGTTTGGTGCACGCCGTTATTTCTTATTATGGTTAATGTTAGAAGTTGGAAGAAAAGTGCCGTTAATACACCCTCTTTATGGATTTTTAGCACAGATATTCAATCTGTACAGGTTTCTTTCTAAAGTTTTACAGATATCTACTTTGAGTATTCTTTAATAACTTATAATTCATAATTTTCAAGTTAAAAAAAGAGTCCCTTGAACAACACTTGCAGAGACGTAAACTTTACTATCGTTTATTATGTTTATATATTGCTTTTCGTAAACATATTTTTTATATAAATAAATATTTCAAAATTTCAATCTTGAAAGACGTTTAATATACTGTACCCACACATTTCAATCACATTGTATAAATATGCATTATTCCGAAATTATACTTATAATCTTCAAAATTTCTCGTACGATGGAAGGATGGTACGACTGGCAGCATTTACCAATATAATTTCACTTATATCAAGTATGTGTCTACTGCGTGGCCTACCATATAGGCGAACAAATGTATTGCTATGGATATAGAAAAACATCGTGTCATAGTCACACATGTTGTCATCGTCTCTCCTGAGAATATTTAGTTATTTTCCTATATAACTGTTAAATTTATAAATATTTCCGATTATATCCATTCATAAAGTGTTTCAGCTGATACTACAAATAAAATCTGGAAGTTCCGGACACATATTTGGGAAACCGAAGACCAGTCTATCTTAAGGGCGGGAAATCACGAGCGAGTGAGTACGATTTCAAAAATTAAAGACGTCGAATCTTCTCAAGCTCATCAAAATTATCTCTCGATCTCATTTTTGTTTCGTAAATTAGTTAGAATATTTAAAGATTAGCTAGACAGGGATTGCCTTAGGTTTTCTGTAGAAAACATTTTTTTGTAAAAAAAAGCGGTATATATTTATTAATCTGTCATCAACTTTACATTTGGTTACTTTAATTAGAAAACATTATCATTTAATTTAAGAACAAATAGAACAAAATTTAAATCAAAGAACCCATTTAAAAAAATTAAAGAGCCTGAGATTTTCCACCACAGAATGTGTACAGATTTTCGGTTTCCTTGATTCAATTCTTGAACGGAAATAGACATAACAAAAAATTAAATGCAGATATTGTACCTTATCGAAAGGTCTTTCAGGACACGCAAATGTAGTATATACAGGATGTTGCATTTAAGCGCCGCCTTCTTATGCAATATATTCATCTTTAGCATTCTCTTATTGATTTTTAAGCATTTTCGATTACAAAGGATGTTCCGAAGGCGATATTAGCTTAAGAACCACCACGGTAATAAAGACGTTAAAAAACTCAAACTTAAAATCGTATAAAGACGTACACTACCGTCCATATTAGATCAGACACGCAAATAAGTTTAAAACATTTATGATACCACTAACTGTCGATTTATTAATATGTATTTTTTCGGAAATTTGAGGCACTAGATAACTTTCTTGATGAAACGCAACAACTACAGAACAGTTTTCTAAACTTGTTGGTTTTGCTCTCAGCATTTTAATAATATTAATCAGGTTCACGCACTAACGCACGTACAAGCTGGTTTATTTAGAAAGTAAACTATTTACCAATACCCAATATACTTTCGGATGGCCCGCTCCCACCACAAAGAGTATTATAAATTTATCACCTGCAATATTGTCCCAAGAATAATCCTAGTTGCGGTGATGAGGGTTATTCTCTAGTTGATATTCTTGGAAATATGCCTGTACAATTATTGAACAATAAACTTCATAAAGGACCTAATATAAATGTTATCTATACATAAAAGCAATTACATTATCTTTCAGTAGAGTTTACAACATTTTACTGGGTGTCCGAACTAATGTGGACGGTAGTGTACATATGTTCGCAGAGTTTTTAAGCAACAGATCACCGAATACAGAATTGTGTTAGCTTGGCCAGTAAATCTGTTGATAAACAAATATTTATACGAAGGTTTAAGTGCATTTCTATTGAGATAAATTTGTATCTAGTACTATTTTTTCACTAACTCCACAACATTTATTCAAGAAGGTACATTATCGCTCATAAGAGAAATACCAAAATGTTAATAAATTGATACTAACACATGGGCTGAAAAGTCCCGGGCCTAACACATAGATGACGCTAGTTTTATTGCAGTCAGCTTTCTCTCAGTTAGTATTAACCTTCAAAAGGCAGCTGTTAAAATTTCATGATATTCTATTCATTAGTTTGTGAGTTATTGTGCTAAGAGTCACGCTACTTTTGTTATTTTCAAAACAATGGATCAAAAACAATTTCGTGTTTTAAATTTACATTGCTTGTTCATGGGAAAATACCCTTCAAGCGAAGCAATGGCTTGAAAAGTGTTATGGGGACTCCGCTCCATCAGAAACAACAATAAAACGTTGGTTTGCTGACTTCAAACGTGGTCGTAGAGACACCGATAATGCAGAACGCAGTGGACGTCCAAATGAGGCGGTAACACCAGAAAACATCAAAAAAATCCACAAAATCGTTTTGAATGATCGAAAAGTGAAGTGCTGAAGTGACATCGTAAAGATATCAAAAGAACGTATTGGCTTTATATTGCATGAGCATTTGACTATGAGAAAGCTGTTCAAAGTGGGTGCCGCGTTTGCTGACTGTCGACCAAAAACAAGAACGTGTTGATGATTCTGAGCAGTGTTTGGCCATGTTTAAACGTAACAAACCGGAATTTTTGCGTCGATATGTGACAATGGATGAAACATGGATCCATCACTTTCCTCCGGAATCGAAATCATCGTCATCTGAGTGGACAGCAACCGGTGAACCTCGTCCAAAGCACCCGAAAGCACAACAATCGCCTGGAAAGGTTATGGCCTCGGTATTTTGGGATGTGCGTGGTGTAATATTCATCGACTATCTTGAGAAAGGAAATACCATCAACAGTGAATATTATATAGCGTTATTGGAGCGTTTGAAGGCCGAAATTGCAAAGAAACGACCGCATATGGCAAAGAAAAGGCTTTTGTTTCATCAAGACAACGCACCGTGTCACAAGTCAATCAAAACAATGGCAAAACTACATGAATTGAACTTCGAATTGCTCCGACATTCACCGTATTCGCCAGATTTAACTCCCAGCGACTACTGGCTGTTCGCAGACTTCAAAAAAATGCTCGCCGGTAAGAAATTTCGCACGAATGAAGAGGTTATCGCTGAAACTGAGGCCTGTTTGCAGGCAAAAGATAAATCGTTCTACAAAAGTGGTATTGAAATGTTAGAACGGCGCTGGAATGATTGCGTTGCTCTTGATGGAGATTACGTTGATAAATAAAGCTAATCTTGACCCAAAAAAACCGTGTTTTCTTTGTTAGGCCCGCGACTTTTCAGCCCATGTGTTATACCTAGCATTACGCATGATGCCAACATTGTGCAAAATTATTTAGCTGCTTGTGTATGACAACTTGTGTTTTTCATATACTATAATTTAGTCCATTTGGGATTATAATTTTTAAGAAGAAAACATATTTCTTTTCCTTTAAAATAGTTCTCAGATCTTAGTACAGGCTCCCTAAAGTGGTTGTAAACTTATGACTTGTAAATTAGTTGAATATGATACTTAAAATCTCTAAAACCAAGCGTATAGTTTCTTAAGTTTGTAGTTCTATGTGTAACTGTTCATAATAGCTCATTATAGCATAAAATTTACTTTAAATTAATTCATTTATTAAGCTTTAATCGCGCATTATTAACTTTTCTAAGTAACTATAGGTTTACAAATTAGAACATCACCTACACTTAGAAACTTTTTAGATTATTAGCTCAGTAATTCTCAGATTTCACTTTACTACACAGTCGAGTGTAACGACTTTCTTCCCTTTATTTTCTTAATTCGCTTCCCCAACTATTTCTATCCAAACGCTACCCACGGAAACCTAAAAAAGGTAAATGCTTACCTCCTTCCTTTTCCAATCGTGGCTTGCCCTCTTGCTCCTCTTACAGCGCTACCTAGTGGCAACGTCCCGTCACTCAGGATTACCTGCAACGAGAGAAGCAACGCGGATATAAGAAATCCATTTTCCAATATAGGAAAATCGCGTACGAACTGGTCGTCTCGTTTTGTAAGAGGCAACCCACTCTAAAATTACCAGCTCTAAGGATTATAGCGGTGAAGGGGCCAGGTTTCGCGCTAAAAACGCTTTATAGTGAAAGGAAACAAATAAAAGCCCGCAAAAGGGTAGCGTGGACCGTCAGATTTAATCCGAGACGCCCCAAATCAGGTGAGTGCCGGAAAGGATGGGGAACGTATTGGGAAGGAAAGCCGTGTGAAAATTCGAAATAAAATTGATTGGGCGCGACGTTATGGCGCTGCAAAATGGAAAAAATGGCTCTGCGATAAGACGACAACGAGACGTTGATTAAATTTGTCGAAAAATATAGGGTTCGAGAGAGGGAAGTCCTGGAAGAATTGAGAAATGTTACACGGATTTCCTGGGAAAATATGTTTATATTAGGGTGTCGCATTTTGAGGTTTATTGGTAAAGAAGATGTTGTAGGAAGTAAGTAAACCGTTAAAATATAATTTTGGAAACCACATCCAGATATAAAAACGTAAAGTAATCGCCAAAAACCAAGCCACATTTGCTAATGGTATCAAATAAGCAATGGATATAAAGCAAAAAGGGGGATAACAGGAGTATATGTTGTAGACTTTTGCGTTGTCTGCGTTTGAAAAATTTAGGTTTCCATGTAGGAGAAAATAATGGTTCTCGCTCATAAGCACTATTTCTTTAATAGCGA
The DNA here is from genome assembly GCA_023509865.1 of Trypoxylus dichotomus. NCBI lineage: Eukaryota > Metazoa > Arthropoda > Insecta > Coleoptera > Scarabaeidae > Trypoxylus > Trypoxylus dichotomus. Next base: position 32,449,241 of record CM042081.1, read on the forward strand.
CATTTCATTACCATTACGTTTGTAAAGCTAATATTTCGCATCTACCCATTTTTTTGATTTATATTTTCGGACACCTTTTTCCTAGTCGCTCGTAAAGTTCCCGATGTGTCAGTTCTACGGATTATATTATGCAAGAAAGTAACTATACATATGCTTGTTTATTAACATACACTACCATCCATATTAGTTTGGACACGCAAATCAATTCCTAAAAACGAGAAAATATTCTCATTTTTCAAAAATTTTAAATTTTTATTGAATTTTATTAGTACCGATTAAAATTAAAGTATAAAAGTAAAATATAAAAATCTTCATAATCCTAAAACTATGAAGGACGACTACGGCAATACGTATAACGATCCACCTTCCATAGTGAGCGCCTTGCGTGAGTTTTTCCAATCGGTGTACCTTCCTTTATTAGCTCCGACGCCTGTTGCTCCAATTGCTCCGTGCGCTACTATGATTGACCTAGGTTCTGTAACTGAGATGGATGTGGTGTATGCTATGAAATCCTTAAAGGATAATTGCACGGCGGGTAGTGATGACATTGCGGCCTTTTTTGTTAGGGATTATGCACATATATTTGCTTTTCCTCTTTGCTACTTGTTCAGTCTTGCTCTCAAAACATCCACCTTCCCGACTGTGTGGAAAATTGCCAAATTGGTGCCTGTAAGAAGTGTGTTATTTCCAACTACCGTCCCATAGCGTTATTAAACAATTTTGCTAAAGTTTTTGAGAAATGTTTGTACAAGTATATTTATGCTCAAGTTAGACCCTGGATTTCAAATGACCAACACGGTTTCGTTGCTCAACGATCTACGGTTACAATTACGCAATACCTATCTGATGCTGGGAGACAGGTAGATGTTGTGTATACTGACCTAACAAAAGCTTTTGATCGAATCGACCACACCGTGCTTATTAATAAATTGGACAATATTTCTACGCTCACTACCAGCGTGAGTTGTTATTCTCTTACGACTTGAACGTGCCCGATCTCTTGAATTGCCCGAGCGTTGATGTCTCTGAATGATATCACTAACAGTCGATTTATTAACATGTACTTTTTTCGGAAATTTGACGCACTGGATAACGTTCTCAATGAAAAGCAACAATTACAGAGCGCTTTCTAAGGTTGTCGATTTTCCTCTCGGCATTTTAATAACTTTAATCAGATTCACACAAAAAGATACTCTCTTGACAGTAATGCACGCACAAGGAGGTTTATTTGGAAACTAAAGCATTTAACAATAAGTACATAATGCACTTTAGGATGGCCTACTGCCACCTCAATAAGTATTGTAAGTTTATTACCTGCAATATTGTTCCAAAAATAATCCTATTTGTGGCGTTCAAGATTATTCTGAAAATTACTGTATTGGGTCATAAAATATAATAGGTTCTTAATCATGCTCTAATTGATACCACGTTTGCGTGTCCTGAAAGACACCTTTCGATAAGGTACAGTATCTGCATTTAATTTTTTGTTCTATCTATTTCCGTTCAAGAATTAAATCAAGGAAACTGAAAATCTGTACACATTCTGAAATGGAAAATCACAGGCTCCTTAAATTCTTGAAATGGGTTCTTTGATTTAAAATTTTGATCAATTTGTTTTTAAATTAAGTGATAATGTTTTCTAATTAAAATAACCAAATGTAAAGTTGAAAAGATAAATGCCTCAGGCAATCCCTGTCTAGCTAATCTTTAAATATTCTAACTAATTTACGAAACAAAAATGAGATCGAAAGATACAAATAATTTCGAAGAGCTTAAGAAAATTCGACGTCTTTAATCTTTGAAATCGCACTCACTCGCCCGTGACTTCTCGCCTTTTGAGATGGACTGATCTTCGGTTTCCAAAATATATGTCCGGAACTTCCAGATTTTATTTGTAGTGTCAGCTGGTACACTTTATGGATGGATATAAACGAAGATCTTTGTAAATTAAAGAGTTATTTGAGAAAATATCTAATTATTCTCAGAAGAAACGATGCCAACAAGTCTACTTTGACACCATGCTTATTTGTTGTTTTGTTTTATGTATATCCATAGCAACGCATTTGTTCGCTTATATAGTGGGCCACACAGTATACACATACGTGATATGAGTGAGATTATAAGGGTAAATGCTGCCAGTCGTGCCATCTTTTCGTCGTACGAGAAATTTTGAAGGTTATAAATATAATTTCGTAATGATGCATATTTATACAATGTGATTGAAATGTGTGAGTACAGTATATTAACCGTCTTTTAAGAATGAAATTTTGAAATATATATTTATATAAAAGATATGTATGTTTAAGAAAAGCGATATATATGATAAACGACAGTAAAGTTTACGTCTCCTCTGCAAGTGTTGTTGAAGGTACTCAAGACAAGAAAATTGTGATTAATAAGTTATTAAAGAATACCCAATTTAGATGTTGTAAAACTTTAGACAGAAACCTGTACAGATTGAATATCTGCGCTAAAAAATCATAAAGAGGGAGTATTAACGGTACTTTTCCTCCAACTTCTAACATCAACCATAATGAAAAATAACGGCGTGCACCAAGCAGTGACGAGAAAAATATCTGGAAGAGTTAAACTAGTAAAATTTAGAAAATTCCATTGATGAATAATAGACAATATTTCATATCATTACAATATGTATATCGAAAAATAGAAGACAATACCTAACATAATAATGCCGCTGAATGCAGCTATTTATAGCTACTCTACCAATACCATGAGTAGCTGTATTTAACAGCATTATTATGTTAGGTATCACATGCATATAAGTTTATATATGTACATTACCGTCCCTAACCAGTAGGACACATATTGTTTCTTTATTTTTCGTTATGAATTATCTACTACAAACAACGAGAGTATATACAAACAACCCCAGCATGCATACATAGTTTTAGTAAGTTTCACTAGCATACGCATCATTAGTGAGTTCCTAGAAACAAAAATCCATTTTAGCTATATCTGACCTATAAGGGTAACGTCCCTGTTAATGAACTCTTCTTAGAATTTTGGTCCAATGTTTTAATTGCTATATTGCATTTTATAATCCGAGGTCTCTTTCTGCTATATCAGTGTGGTTTGCGTTAGTTTGAAATTTGCTGTTGAGAACACACACAGAAGCGAATTGTTACCTGCGAATTTTAATATTTCTTAGTTATTTGTATTATTATGGCGAAAACTAAAGGGTTGTCCCTATAGAAGCGTGCTTTAACTGTTAGCAAACAAAGGACATTTATTTTTTCACCCTCTTTTCATTTTTGCTTTTTCTTTTTATTTCCTTTTTCTACTTATTTCTTTTTCTCTTACTCTTATTTCGTTTTTTTTATATCGCATCATGAGACGGTCTAATTCTGAAAATAGTTCGCTTATTATTCTAGAACTAGGGAACAAATTTTTATTTTTTCAAATCCATTTTTCATGTTTTCTTTTTTAATTTTCATTTTATTTCTTTTTTTATTTTTCTTTCTATTTCTTTTTTCTTTTTATTTTTATTTCTCTTTTCTTTTTCTTTTTTTCTCTTACTTTTATTTAATTTTTTTATATCACATCATGGCACGGTCCAATTCTGAAAATAGTTCGCTTATTATTCTAGAACTAGTTTAATCATTGAGCATGCGTCTATTTTAAAATCTGCACTGAAGCTATCACCTGGATTCTGTACCAGGACATAAAGGAAGGCAGTCTAGTCGGAACTTGTAGCAGCTTGCACACAGTACGTGCAGCTGACCAAGTAGATATAAAGTCTACATTAAGATATAAACAGTTATTCTGAGTATAGTTTATGTTTATGTTCTTGGGTAATTGACATCTGCAGGCCGATAGCTATTTTATGTAATTTTGCGAAAGTCTATGAACGTGTTATTTATTCCAGTATACTTAATAGTATCACATCTACACTTTCTGAACGTCAGTATGGCTTCTTACTTAGAAGATCTACAGTAACTAACTTGGCAGTTGTTACTCAATATATTAGTGAGATACTTAATAATCGTGGTCAAGTTGATGTACTATATGCAGACTTTTCGTGCTCATTCGATACAATCGACCATGGAATTCTGCTCAATAAGCTGAATTGTTTTGGATTTACGTCTTCGTTTCTCATGCTTATGAGTTCCTGTTTATCGCAGCTTATTAACTACGTACATATTTTATAATGGCTCCTGGTCGTAAGAATTTGTATCTACTTCTGGGGTGCCGCACGGTTCCAACTTATGACCACTATTGTTTTTATTATTTATTAATGATCTGTTGATTAGCCTTTTTTGTCCGGCTTTAGCTGATGCTGGTGACGCTAAGATCTATTCAGCTATTTCTAACGAAGAAGATTTTTCTTTCTATTTCTTTTTATTTTTATTTCTCTTTTCTTTTTCTTTTTTTCTCTTACTTTTATTTAATTTTTTTTATATCACATCATGACACGGTCCAATTCTGAAAATAGTTCGCTTATTATTCTAGAACTAGTTTAATCATTGAGCATGCCTCTATTTTAAAATCTGCACTGAAGCTATCACCTGGATTCTGTACCAGGACATAAAGGAAGGCAGTCTAGTCGGAATTTGTAGCAGCTTGCACACAGTACGTGCAGCTGACCAAGTAGATATAAAGTCTACATTAAGATATAAACAGTTATTCTGAGTATAGTTTATGTTTTTGTGGGAATATAAATAAAAGTTGCCGAATTAATTCAATTTGTGTTTGCGTTATTGATGAAATCTTTACGTAACAGTATTTGTGCCTGGAGAATCCATTTAGATATCTCATGGAGGCATTCCTTAACGGTTTCCTAAGGGTAATAAATTTCAACATTTCTCTTGCAATTAAGAGTGCTGCTACTACTTTCCCTTTTCGACAATAATCGAAAGGAATTCGAAACCATCCCCTCTATTAATCACCCTTCACAAAAAAGCCCTTTCTCTGGCCCGAACACGAGGCGTTACAGACGATTAGTCATCTCCTTGCGGGCACTCTTGGTGCCTCCGCAGCGGTCGTCTGCTGAATTAGTTCGGCTACAATTCTCGATTTGCCACGTCGGATATTCGTCGCCCACACACGACGCCCGAGTCTCACGTCGACATTGAAAAACTAACCAGACTTATTAGGTTCTGCGTTCTTTGGTCCTGTTACGCGAGTAATGTATAACTTGTATTTGGATATTTACTTCGTACGAAATTCGTTATCTGCCGGAAAATAAATCGTACTTAGGAGAAAGTTATTTTGCGGTATACAAGTTGCGAAATAGAGACATATCGCAGCTTCGTAAAGCTCCGAACCGAGCGCAGTTGCTCGTATATCTTCCGAAATTTATTTTTTTAGCTCATGCATCATTTATTCATGATGGATGAACGTTCTGGGATAAAATGCAAGAGGGAATTTACGAAAATAATGCCCTGCGACGCGCATTTATGTAGTTTGATAACTCGAAGCGAAATAAAAATAATAAACGCGAAGCGTTTTGTTTTAAATTTATCTTTTCTGGTTTAGGAATATGTTAACTTGAAACCTCTCGCGAATACGCATATCTTAATGCGTACTGTCTCCTTACTTAACCTAAGAAGTTTGGTAGGATTGTGATAAACTGCGAAGAACGTTCAAATTTCGTAACTCATTTAAAAAATATATATTGAGGGAGGCACAATGCTCGCAATTTCCAACGAATATGCAAAACTTCTGTTTGTCAAAATTTCGCTATACAAAATTAATCACGGTGCTTCAAAGAGACGTCATTCAAAACAGAAAGAACTTTACCGTTAATAGTATTCTCCGAAAATATCAAGTGTAAAGTTACAAAAAAGTTATGTTGCAAATCTAACCGCAAAAATAATTAACCTTTAGTAATAAACGAACTGTTTCCGGACTTGAAGTGTGTCATGATAAGGTATCTTCTTCTTCTACTCAGGAAAGTATCTGTTAATCCTTAAGAACTGTTTCGCTTCATACGTACCAAACAAGGCTCTACCAGATTTCCAGGCTCCTCTTGTGCTGGTGATGAAAATATCAATAATCCAGATAATATTGTGAATGCGTTTGCTGGCAGATTTTTAAGCACGCAGATTCTGAGTAGCTCGCCATTAAGCTATTCTGACAATTCTAATAATCCCGCATTGTAGGTATTAGCTACAACTGAAGATGAGCTAATTAAAATAGTGGTTAACTTTCTTGATAGGCGTACTGCGGGTGATGATGGAATTCCATCTGGAATTCCTAATTCGTGATAAAGATATGTTCCGGCGAAGCCAATGATGAAAACCATGAATCTTTCTTTATCTACATCTGTCTTTCCTGATCTCTGGAAACGTGCCCGCTTAGTGCCAGTGCATAGAAAGAGCGTTTCTTGGATAATTGACATCTGCAGGCCGATAGCTATTTTATGTAATTTTGCGAAAGTCTATGAACGTGTTATTTATTCCAGTATACTCAATAGTGTCACATCTACACATTCTGAACGTCAGTATGGCTTCTTACTTAGAAGATCTACAGTAACTAACTTGGCAGTTGTTACTCAATATATTAGTGAGATACTTAATAATCGTGGTCAAGTTGATGTACTATATGCAGACTTTTCGTGCTCATTCGATAAAATCGACCATGGAATTCTGCTCAATAAGCTGAATTGTTCTGGATTTACTTCTTCGTTTCTCATGCTTATGAGTTCCTGTTTATCGCAGCTTATTAACTACGCATTTTATAATTGCTACCGGTCGTAAGAATTTGTATCTACTTCTGGTGTGTCGCACGGTTCCAACTTATGACCACTATTGTTTTTATTATTTATTAATGATCTGTTGATTAGCCTTTCTTGTCCGGCTTTAGCTAATGCTGGTGACGCTAAGATCTATTCAGCTATTTCTAACGAAGAAGATTTTGCACTCTTTCAGAAAAACGTTGAAATTATAACTACCTGGTACACTATCAATAGATTAAACCTTAATATCAACAAATGACGGCACATCACCTTCACGCGCAAAATGAATCCCGTAAATTCGTTTAATACAATAAAAGGGGAGATTGTACCTACGGTTGAATCATTTAAAGATCTTGGAGTTATTTTTGATAGCCGTTTAAGCTTTGTTCAGCATATTGAAGAGCTTTCCTTAACTTTTTCGAAAAGGTTTTGCTTCGTAGTGTGCAACACTCGGCAATTTATATACGTTAGAGTCCTTGTATTTTGCCTTTGTAGTGAGTTATCTGGAATACGCTTCTATTATTGGTCCCTTTACTATACCTGCCATCAGCTTACATTAGATCGAGTTCAACGTCATTTTATTAAATTTCTATCTTAAAAAATTGATCAATACGCTCCTACAGGAACTGATTACCTGCTGGAGCGTCACGGCATGCGTTCTCTTAAAGAACGCAGAGGGAGTTATTGCTCTCAATTTGTCTCGAAATTAATAAATGGATTTGTTGATTGCGGCGATTTGTTATCGAAGTTGCACTTCCATATACCTCGTTTTTCGTCTAGATTCTGTTCTACGTTTGCAATACCCATTCCAAAAATTAATATTTTGCATAATGCCTCCATATATAATATGTGTAGCTTAGCAAATAAATATAACAAAGATATTTTTTTCGAATGTAGATAAATTTTCACTAATTTCATTTTGTTTGGCATAATTTGTAAGCGCTTTATTCATAGTTACTTTTTACGCTAGTTATTCCTAGGTATTTAATTTCTAAGATTTTTTCCAAAATGTATGCATGGCTTTCTATTATTTTTTGTCCTGTAATTGGTATTCTGTTGGACAATATATTCTATTATTATTATATCCTTATACTTTTCCAGGTGTCGAATGATCATTCCGTTTTTCCCCATTTCTTCCACCCTTCCCTATTTCTTGCTATTGCTTTTATTTCTTCTAAGTTTTGTCCCTTTTTTCTACGCATTTCTCCTATCTGGTTTATCCATTTCTTCCTAGGTCTTCCTCTTCTTTTCTTTTTTAGGTGTCCTGTCTCCTTTGTTTTTCTTGTAGTTCTATCTGTCTTCATTCTTGCTATATGTCCGTACTAATTTAATTGCTTTCTCACTATTTCCTTTGTTATTGGTTCTTGCTTTGTCATTTTTCTAATATCTTCATTCTTGATCGTATCCCATTTTATTTTCCCCGGTCTTCTTCTTAGATGTTTCATTTCCATTACATTTATCTTTACTTCATCCTCATTCTGCAATGTCCAATTTTTACATGCATATGATGCGTTGTTACTGGGATTGTTATAGTATTATATATTTTTATTTTTGTCTCCATATCAACATCTCTGTTTCCCAGAATTGTTTTATTTAAGATGTAGTATATTCTTGTTGATTTATTTGCTCTGTTCGTTAACTCTCTGTCTATTTTTCCGTCGTCTGTCAGTATGCTTTCCAAACAGTCATATATGGTTACCCTCTCCAATGTGTTGGCTTTACACTTTGTTGATTCTATTGTCTCGGTTTTCGTTTAAGATCATTACCTTAGTTTTATTCAAGTTTACTTCCATCTTCACGTGTTCTATTTCCTTTGTCCAGATGTTCTTGCCCTGCAATTTGTAACCTGAATCTTACTGTCCCGTATGTAATTCTGATGGCGTATAGCAGGGTTTTAGGGATTTCCATTTCCTTTAAACTTTCCCATATCTCTCTTCTATCTATCGTATCAAAGGTTGCCATCAGAAACAAAGAAATAAAAAGGAAAGAAAAAGTGAAAAGTGAAAAAAATTAAAATCGAAAAAGGAATAAGAGAATAAAAACCGTGCCACTTTGGGTTCGCCTGTTTTTCTCCTGAAGAAGCTTCCTACGACAAGGGCAAAACGTCGAGCTCTCGCCGTTCGCTTTTATTTTTCTCTCTTATTCATTTTCCACTTTTTTTCTTTTTTTCACCTTTCATTTGTTTCAGTTCTTCTTTCTATTTTATTTCTTCGTTTTCCCCTTACTTTTATTTCATTTTCTCTTCTTATACCTTAACATGACGCGGTTCAATTCCGGAAACAATTCGTTTATTACTGACTTTGGTCGTGGAAGCCAACGTATTCAGTTCATGATTAAGCCTTCCTTCGAAACGGGTATAACCCGGTTATTTAGAGATGGATATTAAAACACAAATTTAGAGCTATTTAGATGGCCATCACCAAAGTAATACGAGTGATATCTGAAAAGAATAGGGTAGCAGGAGTTCTTATAGAACCTTTAAAAGCATTCAACAGCGTATGGCATAAGCCTTTACTGGAAAATCTGGGATTCAAAGGAGTAATACATGTCCTACTAAAATCTTATTCAACAAATAAAGTCCAGTATACCCAAGTGAATTTTAACTAAGAAAAATACCAATCGCGTTGGGTACAAGATCAAAATGGCATGTTGTAAGGTTCAGTAGTAGGATTCACAGGTATAGCAGTAAACTCCACTCACACAAATTAGTTAATTATGCGAAACGCAGCGTTTCGAGAGCACGTGGGCTCCCATTGTCAACCGTGTTACCGACTGTAACACGGTTGACAATGGGAGCCTACGTGCTCGAAACGCTTAATTAATTTGTGTGAGTGGAGTTTACTGCTATACCTGTGAATTGTACATCCACACAGTCCTTGCAATAGTCATTTCAGTAGTAGGAGCATTTCTATTTACGTTATACATGAACGATCTTCCACCATTTCATTGCTTTGTGTGCAAAGATAATTATTATTATTTTTACGAAAATAAATAATCCAAACCTTAACATATACAAAACAAATATACCATTACTACGTTTTGAAAATCAACAAATAACACACAGTTTTTAGGATTATTACTTAATAGAACACCATCCTGAAGCTCGTACATGTACTTACTAAGAAGTCATAAAGCCCGTAGGTACGGATAAGATTTTCATTTTCCAGAAATCTTATCTTAGAAGCATCCTTAATCTGAAAAAAAAAGGTGTCATGTAGGAGTGTGTTTAGGGAGAACCGTATACTTGTCTTACTTTCGTGATATATTTAGGATTATGTACATATAACACCAAAATATGTACTTCTGTTTCGCGAAGTATATATGTTTAAGTGAAATATCTCCGGAGTGCGATAGTAATAATAATAATGACAATAGTAATAATAATAATATTTCATGCTTTCGCATCTCCCAACAGCTTTCGCTAATTACAGGGGGTATCGACCGACTATGAGTTATTAATACGACTTCGCCTATGGAGCGTCTTAAGATGATATTCCTTCTCAGCATTCGCCATGGAGTGAGGAAAACTACAGAAGAACCTCAACCCTGAGAAACAATCCCGGGGCTCAAACCTCGAACCTCCGGACTGATAGCCAAGCACGCTAGGCACTGAGCCACCAGCCCGTTATTATAAAGGAATGGAAAAGGAAATGCAATGCAAAAAGAAAATGAATACGTTTAGACCAAAACACCATCCTAAAGTCTATCTTATACGTTGACGGGTTAGTATTCCTAACAGATCTGATAGAATAAGAAATGTAGATATAAGAACGGAATTAGACATCTTCGACATGAGAGAATAAAAGAAAACAAAAATAAGTGGAAGAAACTCGCAGCACGAATGTAAGTGACGAGGTTGCCAGCCAGAGCGAGATTTTGTAGATGCTTAGGAAGAAGAAGTGCAGGAAGACCAAATAAAAGAGGGGTATCGTAACAGGCAAAGTGTGTAAAACCTGAAGTGAAGAAGTATAAGGTGTTTCGTAGATAATTTAGCAATTTTACAGCACTATGCTATTTGAAACATATTATTGCTTTGAATAAAGTTGTGGCGACATCTAGAATATTAATGAGGTACCTAAAACCTGAAGTGCAGAAGAATAAGATTGTAACATTATAACAAATATTACAAATAAGAACGCACAGCTAAATTTTAACAAAAATAGCGATTGAAATTGAAACAAGATAAAATAGCCAACTACGTTATTAAATATAGAATGCATGTTTAATTAAAATAAAATCTTTTCAGAAGTTCATTCCATTTAAGTACTCTTTTAATTAATATACAGGAAATACTCTCACTTTCGACTCTAAAAACACTCACCTGCATTAATTTAACACATACGTTACGCGGATCGGACTGTAAACGAAAACGAGAACAGCGCCCTCTTCTTCGAAAGTTGACGGAAAACAAAGCGGGAGAGAATTGCGCACATCCGAGTGCTAAGCAAAATTCATTAAAATTAATCGGGAAGGCTTTTGTTAGACAACATACGTACGTCGGGCTGTGCGAGATCCCGTAGTCCCTAAAATTTGGCATTAATAAACTCGTCCGTTTTATAAATAGAATTTCATTAATCTCGTTAGTTTGTAACGCTGTTGTTCGGCAAATAAATATCGACCCTTAAATGGATTTTTATCAAGATTACTTTATTAGTATCATTTCCTTTTTATCTCTTGTTGATTTTGTGCAATTTACGGACTTCTAACAGGTTGTCGAAGGACTCTTTTCTGTTTGAAAATTTATTTCTGTGTTGATTTTACAAATTAGCCGCCGTGCTTTCAACTGAAGCGAAGGAACTGGAGAAAACGACAACAAAAAATTAGAATTCCACCTTTTTTTTTTTCGTTCTTCCCTTTTTTTGTTGTACTTGCAATCTCTGCTCGAGAATTCTGGCGAAATATCAATATTTACAAGACACCGTGCTTCATTAAACATTTCGTATTCAATTAGCGCTTTGTTTCAATAAAACTTTCATTCATTTCCTAAAAACGCCTCCAGAATGCAATTGTGCGGATGGCGCAATACATCAGGATTCTTTTCAACTGAATACTCCCATTGGTTAATTACCGGAGACACATTCTTTTCTTCGCTTTAATTCGACATTTCCGTCTTACCGGTAAAAGTGAATTACATGAAATCGACGCAAAAGGAAAAGAAGCGCATCGAACAGATAAAGATGTCGACCAACTCGAGGAGGGGGATAAACACAACTATGGATGCCCTGGTTTTAATCATTCATGAGGGAAATTCCATTAACGATAGATGACGTGGTGGAGTGTACTCGAACGTGGAAAGAATGGCACATTTGCAAAGAAACTTCTCCGAATTTAAATGGGGGAGCTCGTGACCTCAATTTTATATTTAGGGGGATCGTAAAGACGCAGATGAACTAAAAAAATTGATATATATATATATATAATGAACTGAATATATATAAGGACAACTTGAAATGTTTCCGGAATCGACAATACAAACATGCCATTGGTGCGGTTTTTTTATTTTTAATTTACGGCGTAGTCTCTTCAAAGAATATATCTTTTCAAACGGTGCTCCAGTCTTTTCAAGCCGTCGGAAAAGTAGGATGTTTTGAGGTCTGCAAAGTAGCTATCTGTAGCGGTGATGATCTCCTCATGTGAGGCAAATCTCTTTCCTCCCAGTGATTTCCCCAGATTTGGGAATAACAAAAAGTCACGGAGGGGCTAGGTCCAGTGAATATGGAGGATGACAGACTAATTCGTAGCGCATCTCGGGGCCGATTCGCCCGGAAAAGTCCACTGCTTTGACTATTCCTTGGTCTTCGGTATGTTGTGGTGGATCTAAGTCTCATTCATGCTTACGAAACGTATAAAGAAATCCCTTGGATTGTGTTGTATCCTAGGCAGACACTCCGACGAAACGGTCATCCGATTTCGTTTCCGCTCGGGTGTGAGCAAACGCCGCTTTTTGATATCCAAAATATCGTATAGGATATGACCAACGAGTTTTTCTTTTTGAACTTCAAGCGGTGATCGGTTAACCCGACATCATGAATCGACCATTTCCTCGTTAGTAGCGGTTTTTGGGAATCAACGGCGTGATTCGTCTCTTGTGCTTATGCGGCCACGTTTGAGCTCGCTCAATAAGAAGCTGATGATCGAAAATTAAACAATAACTATTGACAGTAGACGTCTGAAATTTTGACAGATGCCATAAAAAAGGATACCCTTGCCGACCAATGAATCCATCTCAAGCTTCGTGCGCCATCTCTTGCCGATTCCGGAAACATTTCAGGTCGCCCTCGTAAAATAGGTGTTTATACCAGAACCGATCCCTGAGCAACGGCACGACGTATTTTAACAGCCCTCAAGAAAAATGTTCGTCTTACATTCGTACCCATATATTGTGGTGTCATGCCAACTGTTTGTCATTAATTATGTGTATTCGTTAATTGTTCTGAATATTGTGTTTTAAGAAAGAAGAAGAAAATTGAAGATAGAAGGTAAACAACAGTGTTTTTATAAATACCCGCAAAGAAAAATTAAAGGATTTTTCAGATGAGAATAGAGGTAATTTTACGACCAATTTGTGGTTTACCACTACTTCGTCTTATTTCCATAACAAATTCGAATTATTACAATACATAATACCAATACGACGCCAGATTCAAAGCCACCTCCATTACTTAATATAATCCTGAAAATTTTATAGGTAAAACCTTTTCTCCAAATCAGAGGAAAGCAATTTTTAACGAAGTTTAATAGAACTTGTCAAAGACGATATCGCGTAGGCGGCCAACGTCTTGCTTTCTCTTGGCGAGCGGCGGTTCTTCTGCATTTTTAAACGTTTTGCTTTTTCGGTGGTTTTAAAGTTGCAAAACGACAACCCTTGCTGCCGCAGTCCATGCCGGTGCGACAAAATCGAATCGACGAACTTCTACCACGACTCGTTTAAACTTACACCAAGTCCATTAAAAATTAACTCGTCGAGTACGAATTACTTTTGTACAGCTCTCTCGGAATATAAACAAGACGCTATAGGTAGAATTTGCGGAGAGTAGGTGAAGAGGAGGGCGAACAGAATGGCCAAAGGCGAATTTCTTTAATTTTCCAAAGATTTCTATGTGTATTTTTCTGGTATTCTGGGGATTAGCGGCGGAGAACGCCATAATGGTACTTGGACGTTTCGAAACATTATGCAAGATTGAACAATTATTTATGTTTCTCTCAACACTAATGTCATGTAGGGTTTGTGCGTTTCAGTCCAATGCAAAAAGAAACAAAATTAGCAGGTAGCGTTTTCAAAATAGTAAGTGTAACATATTGAAATAAAATACCTTTTTTGTATTGTGTCACATGTGTGTGTGGTACTTTTTACTATAGGTACAAGGAGTGGGAGTGTTGCCCCTAACCACGTGCTAGCAATACAGTGTCCAGTTAACAGTTGTAGGGTAATGTCGAAATAAATGAGTATACAACAATTGAGTGTTTAAATATTATTAACAAACATCACATTGGCGAGGAGGATGGGATCCTATATATTGAACGAAGAATCCTACAAATTAATTTTTAATTTGTGTGCACCGGATAAGCCTGAAGAAATTACATATAAGAATTCAATCAAGATATTCGATTCACATTTTGCACCAGTTCGGTCCGTCTTTACTGCAAGGTTCAGGCCGAGTTCGAAGTCTAGCAACCCATTATGGTTTGGTCAAGAACTAGATATTTGTTTGCGAGACCGTTTCATAATGGGGCTTCCAACAGCACCAACCTTAGATCGACTTTTGGAGAAAAATGTTACGATTACATTTAGCGGATGTAACGAAAATTGCTAGCTATAAAATGGCGGCGCAAGATTATTATGGTATTTCCGAAGCAGGATCATATGCGTCTGCTAAAGAAGAGCCTCTCCATGTTTTGCAAGGAAGTAGGGGGAAAAGCGCAAGATTGACGAGAGACGGTAACGAAAATCACTCGACAAATTGTCATTGTTATTTTTGGGAACAACGCGGCGACATAGCATCAATATGCCCTCGTAAGCGACAAAATAAATTAAGTAGAATAAATAAAAATACTCATTATTTAGACTCTAAGGAAATGTTTTTGTTTACTTTAATTGAAAATTTAAATAAGCCGATTTTAGTTGATGTTTTAGTAGAAAATATATTTATAAAATTTCATATTGATACGGGAGCCGCTGTTTCAGTTATTTCGCACGAATTATATAAAAATAAATTTGGTAGAATTAAGTTAATAACTACAAATAAAATATTACGTTTACATAATGGTGATCAACTTATTTCAATTGATATGATTTATGTAAATGTTAAGTTTTATAAGAAGGTTAGAAAATTACCGTTGTATGTGGTTAGAAAAGGAGGCCCACCTATTGCACGTACAGATTTCTTGAATTGTTTTAATCTGGATCTTACTGAAATAAATCAGTTGAATATGGTGAATTCACAAAGTGGCATTCATGATTCAAATATCAATAGACTATTGATTAAATATCCATCGGTGTTTGAACCAGGCTTAGGCACTTTTAATAAAGGTTTTCTTAGTTTAAAGTTGAAAGATAATAATGCTGCGCCAAAGTTTTTTCGCGCACGTTCGTTACCATTCATAATGAAATACTTTTTCTTTCATATATAGGATAAAGATGGATTACGCACTAGTGATGAAAAAATTTTAGCCATTAAAAATGCACCAATTTCAAAAAATATCACTCAATTAAAATCATTTTTAGGATTAGTCAATTATTACGGCAAGTTTGTGAAAAAGTTAGCAACTGTTTTAAATCCTTTATATAATTTACTTAAAGCTAATACTAAATGGCATTGGTCTCAACATTGTAACGGTACAGCAGAAAATGGCGAGAAACTAATCAAAAATGCAATCAGAAATGCTCTAGGTAGTAGTAATCACATACATTTTAACTTGGTTCTTTCAAATTTCTTATTTGACTATCGTAATTTCCCGCATTGTTCTACACGTAAAACACCAGCAATGCTAATATTTAATAGTTCTTTGCGTACAAGATTTAATTTGCTTAAATCGTACTCGGATTTGTCTAACCGAATTAAAGTTGTTCGGTCGCAACAAAGAAAATATTATAAAGGCAAACGTACGATAGATTTTGTTGAGGGAGGGGCGGTCATGGTAAGAGATTACATAACTTCAAATAAACCGAAATGGATAGCAGGAGAAATTACTAAAAGAATTGGTAAGGTAACTTACTTGGTACAGATTCCTGAATTGGATCGGGAGTAGACGCGCCATGTAAATCAAATTAGGAAGCTTAGTAATGAGTCTTACAAAATGTAATATACTGAAATAAAATACCTTTTTTGTATTGCACCACATATGTGTGTATGTTACTTTTTACTATGGGCACTTGGAGTGGGGGCATTAACGACGTACTAGCAATACAGTGTCCAGTTAACAGTTGTAGGGTAATCTCGAAATAAATGAGTATAAAATAATTGATTGTTTAAATATTATTAACAAACATCACAGTAAGTTTAAAAATTGCAGATCACCATGGGGTACGCTATAATAACTGTTATAACATGAAGAACCTAAATCTACTGTTTGCTGCACGTCCAGTATTTCATCTACAGAAACACAATCAACAGCTTCACATTTGTCGAACAGTGATAAATATTTTCGATTTGAAGAGGATGGATTGAAAAGACGAAAGCCTCTGCTTAACTTTAAGTTACAAACACGATCTAAGAGAACAAATGTTTTGACAGGCGTTCTGCTAGCGCCTTAACTACCAGCGTAAAGGGCCGGTTTCCGTTACTGTGGTGAATACGTTACCACGCAATCTAACCGTGTTTAATAAATCTCTGCATATCGCCCGAATGTTTCGTCCCAAGTTAGACAGTAATAAATACGTAGAGGAAGTTCTTAGAATAAATCCATTCGATAAAATTGCATCAGACCAGAAACTAGCTGATCATTTATTCATCCATCACATGTATCCCTGACGCATAATCTTCTTAAATTAACACTAACGCGCAGCGTATTGTAGCGGAAACGAACTAATACACGTTAATTCCATCTATTTACGGAGTAGCAATCGCCTCAAATCGACACCATTGTCGTCGCTAAAGCTTTATCTGGATTATCCACAGGTTGTGTCGATAGAAAATAACGAAACGTAGATCTTCTAGGTTGGATAAAACCAGAGTTCGTTGTTGTTAATTCTATAAAATTAAATGTATTGCATGAGTAGTTTTCAATTTCAATACCATTTTCACATTTTTGACACATCACTAAGAAGATTATGAATAATAATATTTATTTCAAAATTAATCACTCTGGATCAAGTCTTGATATGGAAACAGTGATATACGTAAATAAAATACGGATTTTGATATAATGAACCTATATCCAATCCTCTAGTCGCGATCTAAGTAAAACTTCCATTGAACTGAAAATTCGTACCTAAGCCACTAATATATCTGCATTTTTAAAAGTAGTTTAATGTATGTAAAATATCATGACTACTAATATCCGTTACCCTCACGAGGGCGACCTAAAATGTTTCCTAAGGTGACTAGGAGTCCAACACATACTAACGTCTCCACCATGAAAAGAATTCATTTTGAAAAACTTGTCTTATTAATATAATGAGCACCATCTGCAACTTCAATGCCTTCTATCATGTTAAGTCTTTTTCTCCTAACTCAATTTTCACCTTTGAAAAACAAAAGAGTGAAAAGGGGCTTGGTCATGTTGGTTTTCGGCAAAAACTACCGTATGTTGGAAATGGCGAAGGAGAGAGGCGAATGGTAGAAATCTCAGTTGCTTCAGCACTACTTTTTCAGATATTCCTGTCACATATACTTGCTTAATCGCCTTAAGTTGTCATACTAGAACTCAGCATTAATCGCCTGACCTGGTGGTGTAAACTTCTTGTGGAAAATGGTATCAAATGACGTAAGAAAGTAGGTCAGTAAGGACTTGATGACTTTGATGAGATGGATTGTGACGATTGTTTGGCTTCCGCATTACCTATGACCTTACACACTTCTACATGACTCCGTCCTTTCAGATGAAGGATGCTTCTAAGACAAGATTTCTGGAAAATGAATATTTTGTCGGTATCCACGGGATCTTCCCTAGAAGATTATAGCATATGATCCAAAAACTTTGCGTTATTTGTTGATTTTCAAAACGTATTTATAGTTTTTCTTTTAATGAAAACTTAAGAATGACCTTGACAGATCTAGGAAAATTCCAACAACCTTAATTTGTTCATTCCGTTATTTTGGTGATGGCCATGCAAGTAGCTCTCGTAGTTGATCTTCCTTGTGTACACGCATTCTGAAATTGAGTTAGAATATTACAAGATTTGGTGAACGATATTAATCTTGATAAAATGGTTTTTTCAATTACTTTCATTACGTGCTTGGCTATCACTCCCGGAATTTCAGGTTCGAACCCCGAGACTCTTGTCCAGGGGTGAGGTTTTCCGTGGTGTTCCTCACTCCATTTCGAATGCTGAGAACGGATATCTTAGGACGCATCACAGACACACGCGTAATAATAGCTCATGGTCGGTCAATATCCTCTGTAATTGGCGAAAGCTGTTGGGGCATGTGAGCGCATGGATTATTATTATTAGTACTTTCACTATAATAAATATTAAAGGCCTATAATTCTCAACGTTTGCTTCATCATCACTGTTACATATTTCTGATCCATTTTTCATTAATACTTACTGCTAATGTACTCATATCCATTTTTTCGGATAAAATCCGCCAGTATGTACCATACACCGAACAGCAACATCATGTTTTGGAATAATGTCTATTGATGGCGTTCGGAACGCTCATCGTCATCAATTAATATTCAGCAGTTTTTGAATAGTTTAAACCTGTCGTAAGTTACTTTGCGTATTTCTTCGGAAATCTTATAATTTAAAACGGAATTTGGTATACATGCACTGTTCTGTCGCATCGTCCATTGCAACGTCGCAAACGCAGGCGGATACAACAGTAAAACCTATTCACCAACAACTTACCGGCACTTGCAATAACCCCACTTGGCATATTGACCCACAAACTGCATATAGACGTTTTATTTACGCTCGTGATTTAAATTTCGGATACTTTTAAGTATCACCTTGTGGAATGTTTTCATAAAGAAGTTCAAGCATTAGCGTAGACCTAAAGCATTCCAATGAGAAATGGCTTCGAAATTTGGTGAATACCGCACTGTAATCTACGTTACCCTAACCTCAATACCAAAATTGTCAATATGAGCTGATTTATTCCCCAATTATCTAAGGTTTCGATCGCTAAAGTTAAACTTAGCTTCCTAACGGTAATAAATCTACAAATCCGGAAGCACCTCTTCTTAACCGGAAGTAATTAAGCATCCTTTGCCGCTAAATATTTTTCGATTAGCGAAAAGGTAATTACAAATGAAGCGTTTAGTATATGTAGATCGTCCTCTACCAATCCCAAGCAATTTTACCTTCTTTCTCTTTCCTCCTTTTTTTCCTCTACATGCCTACTCCCTGTATTAAAAAAAAGAAAACGTTCTTTCGGCAACTTTTCTCACGTAAAAGAGAAAAAAAGAGGGAATTGCGCAAGGGTGAAATTGGATACCGGTACATGGCGATGGAAAATTACCATATCGTATTCGAGCTAACATCGTATCACTCTTCGTCTATCGTATTAAGCTCCCTCCACGCCAAAAACGTCGCGATTGCGAAAATTAGATACCTGTACACGCAGCTCGCCCCTTCAAACTCTAATTGACGTTTTCGGTACGTCGGAAAAAAATCATACGGCGATTGATCCATCGATGATGATTACAGATCGGCTTTTACGTGACCGCGGCAGGAATTGCGATGATTTTTCAACGCCGATATATGACGGTTTCGGGAAAATTGAAAGAGTCTATAATCCCAATATGGAATATTTATCAAGCGCAAGAGGCGAGCTCCCTCCGAATCTAAACGGTCGTTTTTTAATCGCGTTGGGATGGGAAACGTTTCAGAGTTGAATTAAAATCAACATTTCGAGAACCGCACTTGATATTGGTAACTCGATTCGAACCACAACAAGCTTTTCGCTTACAAAATATCATTAACATTACAGCCGGGGTTAATCAAAATTATGTTTTCCTTTTTAATACAAAACCAACGATTCCACAAGAAAAAATGATTGAGTGGCAGAAGCAACTTTATTTTTGGTGCTAGTTGCGATAGCAGTGGTGACATCTTAAACTCCTTTCTTGCTAAAACAGGCCGTAACAGGAAACAATTGGAAAAGCGGATAGCTGGGCGATTTTTGCAACAAATAGATTCAACTCGATTCTTTTCCTTTTCTACACGTGATAGGTAAGCTACTGCCTGTTTTCTTCCTATGCCTCTTCGGATACGGGTGTCCGGCATGTTTTCTGGTCTCTTGATGGTCTAATTTCTTTTTCCGACAGGGTTACTTATTTTGGTACTTTTTACCAACCTATTTTCTTACGTATTTGTTCCAGCATTTTCTTCTGTCAAGTGGAGTTTTTCCATGAATGTTTCTTATTATCCTCGTTTCGACTGTACACATCATTTGCTGTGTCGTGGACACCTACTAATTAAAAAAAAATTCTATTCTCGTTATATATACAAAATATTTTAAAATTTTTAAATTAGAGTAATATTTTGTCGATCCACCTTTATTTGCGTGAAGTGCTGCGCGTCGTCGTGGCATAGAATCTATCTAATAAATGATTAATGGTGACTTCTGGAATATTTAACCACTCTTCTGTAACAGCTGCCACGAGTTCTTCCTTATTGCTGGGTTTTCGGGGTCGTTTCGCCATATTTGTCTGGATTATGTGCCAAACATTCTCTATCGGATTCATGTCTGGTGATTGGCCTGGCCATGGTAAAATCCGAATCGCCTGTTCCTCTTTCCATGTGGTTGTTGTTCTTGCTTTGTGGCAGGGTGCTCCATCCTCCATAAAAGTGGCGTGTTCTTTAGATAAAATGGCGTTGTCGAATATCGATAGTAGTCCTTCTAAGTTAATATTTGGATATATTTTGCCGCATTTATATTTCCGTCGCAGATTACTAATTGCGATCTTCCACCATACCATATCGCGCCCCACACCATGTTCACACCGCCTTATTTCACCGTCTGACGCAAAAATTTGTCGTCCAGTTGCTGTGACGAACGCCTCCATACCCACGTACGACCACTATCACTGAATTGGCAGTATCTACTTTCGTCTGAAAAAATGACAGACCGCCAAAACTCTTCGGGCTTCGTTCGCATTTCGATTTCCCAAGCCATTCGGCGCCGTTTTTGAAACGCCGTAAGGAGAGGTTTTTTCTTTATACATCCCCGCACTGTGGAGGTATCGCAGAACGGTGCGCTGACTTTTGTATGAAGTTGCCGCAAACTCAGCTGTACTTTTTCGCGGTTCTCTTAACACTTCGCGCACAAGCACCCCTTTACTTCTTTCAGAAGGTCCGGCACGACCTGGTCTCGGCTCCGCTGTTGTTTTTTCCTTGCGTTTAAATTGTGTAATCACACGGTTAACTGTGGACAACGGAATATTTAAAAATTTACTTATTTCACGTCGCGAAGCGCTGCGTTCACTCTGGCCAACGATGCGACCCCGGCTGAAGTCGCTAATATCACTCGAACCTTGTAAGCGAGGCATAGTTGTAACGATACTAAACTATGACGAATTCCTTCCGATACATCTACCCCTACCCTAATGATAAGAGAAAGTTCTTAATTCGTTCTTAGAATTTAGCTGTTTACATATTTATACCGCTTTACCTGGTGTCTATTTTATTCTGTCACCCTAGTGTATATGGTCTTGTTTCAATACTGCCGCTTTGCTTTCCATTTTAAGATGTTTGTTCCTCCATGTCTCTTAAGCTGAGCCTGAGATTCGGGATGCTTTCATTATTTGTTGGACTTCACTATTTAGATTTCTAGAGCTTGTTGTATTGGCTAATTCACTTATTCAGTCATCCTTTGGTCATTTTCTAGTCTGAATGATACCGGTTCTTTGGATGTTACTAGACATTTGGTTTTGTCAATGTTAATGATCATATTGAGTTGTTTTGCTGCCTGATTAAAAGGGTGCAGTAATCTTTGTTGTTTTCAGAGCCAGTAATTTGAACCGCGTCATCTGCATAGCAAACAACATCGAAGTAAGTACTGCCTATTCAATAGCCTGCTGTTTTAGGTAGTTCTCTGATTATTTTATCCGTAATCATATTGAATATAAATGTATATAAAAAGTGTGTCGCCTTGTCTTATTCCGGTGCGTATTTGTATTTCCTCGATTAAATCTTTCCTCACCTTTATCATCGCTCTGGAGTGACTGTCGTGGATTATTTTAATCAGTTTTGGGTTATTTCTCTTACTCTCATTATTTTCGTTATGTTCGCGAGTTCGATCGAAGGCTTTTGTCATGTCGATATGAATGCCAGTTTATTAAACTCCATCGATGTTTATGCTATTTGTCTGACAATGAAGATTGCGTTGATAGTGAACCTATTTTTTCGGAAACCTTGTCGTTACACATTTCTAGGATTGTTTTTATAAATGCTTTAAACGTACCATTAAGAAGCCTTTTCCGCAATAATTGTTAGGGTTTGTTTTTATGCCCTTTTTAAAAATTGAAATCATTACGCTGCTTTTCCATTTCGTTTCGTATTTTCTACTCAGTTATAATATTTCCGAAGAGTTTCTTTTTTTAGGTTCTCTCCTCCATATTCCAGCATTTCATTTGTTATTCCATCGGGTCCCGGTCTTTCCCAATTTTTAAGATGTTTTCAGATGTTTCCTTATCGTTCTCTGTATTAGTTCCGTGTCTTGTTCTTCATTTTCCTCAATCAGCGGCTCTCCGGTGTCCTTATTATTTTTGTATAGATTTCCGAAATATTTCTTCCACTCCTCTGTAATTAATGATTTTGTATGTCTGCATGGTATCCATTTCCGTTTTATTTCTTCTGAGCATTTCCCATATTTTTCTCTGGTTTCCGTACATGTCCCTCTCCGTCTGTTTTATGAATTATTTTCAATATACTTCATTTATTTCCCTTATCCTTGTGTTTACACTGTTTTGTTTATCATTGTAGTTGTCCAGTCTTTTTGGTTCTTGCTTCGAAGGTACTTCACGTACACTTTTTCTTTTGATCCCATAGCTCTTTTATTTGTAGGGTGAACCATAGCATCGAGATTCAGTTGTTCCTTTCCTAGCGCCTCAACTCGATTGAATAAAGAAATTCGTAAAGTTATTAAAATATTGAGATCAGGATACCTCTTAGCTTGTAGGCTTATATATAGTTACTTTCTTAAATTACATATTTCACTTCACATCAGTCGCGATTACTTTACGTGCATTAACGTTTAGCACAAAAATTCGAATTAACGTATTCATTTCAGAACGTGCTAGTGCCGGTCAAACAAAGAACTGCAAGGAACGATGAGAATACTGCAACAATATGCCAACGTGTTTGTGAAAATTCAGTTGTGTTAGTTCCTCGTCGATCTCAGGCATTGAACATTTCCAACTCCAATTTGCGGCAAAATTTGCGAAGGTGTCTTCATGCTGACCAGACTGCTTTAACTTAAGAACTCAAACCGCGATCACTTGTTGTGCAGCAGATTCAGTTACCGAGCTTTACAAAAACTTGAGAATGACGGATTTCATAAGATAACTGCTATGTTTGCTCTAAAAATCGGGTAGAAGTAATGTAAGAACAAGTACGATGGCGATCTGAAATGTTTCCGGAATCGGCAAGAGATGGCGCACGAAGATTGAAGCGGATTCACTGGTCGCCAAGGGCAATCGTTTTTTTATGGTAACTGTCAAAATTTCAGATGTCAATAGTTGTTGTTTAGGAGTGCGTTTTGTGTAGCAAATCAGGCGGTTTGGCGAAAATGGATAAAATCGAATTTCGTGCAGTGCCAACACGCTTCTGGATGGCTGGGTAACCGGCCACGGAAATTCGAAATATTTTGCTGGAGGTTCATGGCCGATGTACTCCATCATTTTCGATCATCAGCTTATGGCTGAGCGAGCTCAAACGTGGCCGCATAAGCACAAGCGACGAATCACCCGTGGACGCCCAAAAACCGCTACCAACGATGGTCGACAAGATTCATGATGTCGTATTAGCCGATCGCCGATTGAAGTTGAAAGGGATAGTAGAGACAACGGGCATGTCAGAAAAACGCTATGATCAAAGCGTTTCCTATACGAAATTTTAGGCATCAATAGGCCTTCGGCGTGATGAGTACCGCGTTTGCTCACACCGAAGCAAAAACGAAATCGGGTGACCGTTTCGGAGGAGTGTCTGGCCAGGATCCAACACAATCCAAGGGATTCCTTCATGCGTTTTGTAAGTATGAATGGGACTTGGATCCACCACTACATATCGAAGATCAAGGAACCGTCGAAGCAGTAGACTTTTCCGGGAGAATCGGCTCCAAAGAAGGCCGTTCCACCGGCCAGAAAGGTCACCATTTTTTAGGATTCCCAAGGTGTGATTCTCATCGACTATTTGCAGAAGGGAACGTTGATCACGGGGCAATACTTCAGCGATTTACTGACCCGATTCGATGCAGTATTGAAGGAGAAAAAGCCTCGTTTGCAGCGGAAAAAAGTGCTTTTCCACCATGACAATGCATTGGCTCATCCATCGCGCATCGTCGTGTCCAAATTGAATGAGTTGTGGCGCGAATTAGTCTCTCATCCTCTCTTTCCTACTCCCAAACCTGAAAATATCCCTGGAAACAAAGAGATTTGCCTCAAAATCGCCGCTACAGATGGCAGACCTTGAAACATCCTACTTTCTTGACGTCTTGAAGAGACTGGAGCATCGTTTGCACCGGAAACATTTTAGGTCACCCTCGTATCACACGTAGTTAACCTGAGTCTCTGATGCCCATTCCATGCTAGAGGAGCCGTTCTAACTTATTTTACTATCATTATTAATTTCTTAAATGCTTTTAAAATTATGAGAAGGAAACTAAAGGGTGATTCTAAGCGGTTACATAGGAACTTTACTCAAAGTACTAAATTCTCTATTTCAACGAACCCCAGACATTTTTGGCAATTTGTGCATTCCCGGAAGGATAGAGGAGGTATTCCTATAACTATAGGGGATGATTATGACAACACGTATAGCAATCCACTTTCCACATAGGACACTTTTCTTGAATTTTTCTAATCGGTAGACCTCCGGTCTGCATTAGCACTGGTGCTTACTGCTTTGATTTCTCCTGGTGTTGGTAGCGTTAACTTTCTGAAACTGAGATGGACATGCTGTTGGTTCTTAAATCGTTAAAAGATAATTGAACAACGGGTAGCGATATTATATCGGCCTTTTTGGTTAGGAATTGTCAGCGCTTTTGCTTCTCCTCTCTGCTACTTATTCAGTCTTACTCTCAAAACGTCCACTTTCCCATTTGTATAAAGGATTGCCAAATTGGTACGTGTTTACAAAAGTGGCCAGAACTATCTTGTTTCCACACGTATAGCGTTACTAATCAATATCACTATCATCATCATTATAGTTATCACTATCATTATTATTATCACTATTACTGTCATCATTACTATTATTATTTATACCGAACAAAAAACGTTCTTAAATTTCATACTATATTTGTGTCTTATTTTACACACAAAATGTATCACTCTTATCGATAAACCCGTTACAAGGGCGTATCTACCCCACAATAATGCATTATGCGCAGAGGATGCATTAAATCGCGACCACAGGCATTAAATTAAACAACGCAATCCGAAGCGAAGGAATTAATTTCAATTTGCCCCCCGGATCGATCGACTGCGGAGATGCGCGCAATATAGAGCGAGTAGAAAATAGTGCTTATATGAAGGAGGTGACAGCCGTCTGCTTTATAATCGTTAATTACGAATTTAAAGGCATATGGTACGTTTCTAATTAACACGCGGTTAACGCCGAAAGCGATTGAGTTAATTTTAGTCCCGCGAGGCGTCGAAGAGGGCGCCACGCATGATTTGACTACTACACTTAACGAGAATATTATTATGCGTATGCTGAATATATGTTGGTGTTCGTTCTTGAGTTCTAATAGCTGTAGATGAGCGTTAATGGGTAACTAGAATGAGATTTCGATGTTCAATTATTGTCGTTGGTTACTTATGACGTATTGATGCAATTGATTTTCCGAATTAAGTGTGGCTTTCCGTTTCAAATGGAAAACCAAAGGCGCCTCATAATACTTAATGGGAATAGGAACCAATCACGAACTTATTACAAACATACATACCACAGACTAAGTGTTGCTTGAGCTTTAGACCGTTCCACGTTTTCGCTGCTATTATTTAGTTAAACACCACAGAAAGACGGTCCACTATAGATCAGGAATAAATGATTGTTAAACTCAGGGGAAATCAGTATTATTATCGTTGTTATGCTCGGCTATTTGTTGCATAAAATACAATCTATTTAAATTTCTAATTATTCAACAGAATAGTAACGAAGACGTCAGTTTGAACACTTGCAGTGTTTCGTGGAATAGACGTGATTTAGAGTCGCAACGCTCTGGGACAAGATAATATAAATATAATAAAAATTGTGACGTTTTCAAATCTGCCTCTGCAGAGATAAAACTAAGGTTTCTACTATTACTAAATAAATGCCTGAGAACAGAAACAATATCTGACAGTTGAAAGATCGCGTAAATAATATCAATATTTAGAAAGAGAGACCGATTCAACTGCGAAAACTGCTGAGGTATACCTATGCTGAATACCGCATACAAAATATATATTCCCAATAGTGACCGCCGGGCTGAATAAAATAGTGGAGAATGTACTCCTGGAGGAGGAAACAGGTTTCAGAAAAGGATGGTCTTGCACTCTCAGATAATAGAGAAACACCAAAAATTTAACAAAGAAGCACATATTATTTGTAGATTGTAAAAAACTTTTGACAAGGTAGTAAGAGAAAAACTATGGGACATACTGGAAAAACGAAGAATGGCACTACATCTGATTAAAAATATTAGAAGCATGTATAACAAAGGATTACCATAATCGACAGCGAAGATGATTTTGCATTTATAAATTTAGGATGTTACATTCTGTATAGACACTTTGTACGCTCCTTTGGGTTATTTTAATCTTTATTTAGTCGCCGGTATATTGTATAATATTTCCTAATTTTATACTTTCAAGATAGTTAACAATAAAGGCAATATCTGCAGTAATTACGTTTCTTCGGAAGGAATAAAGCATTTTTGCGCTAAACGTATTTTCCTATCCCATTTCAAATATCTGCTGGTAGTTACAAAGATCACTTGTATAAAATTTAACGAACCTTATCTATTTTAGTAGTTTCTCTATACATCTTAGTCATGTATGCGACCCTCTATATCCATCGAATTATACAAAATAAGGATGTGAACCATACACCATCGAGAAAATATTAAAGATGGAAGTATAAGAAAAATTTAGAAAAATATTTTTAATGATTTTAATTTTAATAATACATATCATTACAATATGTATATTTTATTTTTGCAGAGAAAATAGAATTTTGTTTTTTTTTACCTTTTTGTTCTTCGAAAAAAAAACAGCAACAGGGACCATTCATCGAAGTTCCACATGTAATATCCTATTACTTATTTTCCCAATCTGATCAATCCAATCAAGTTAAGTAACGTTTTTTATTTAACAGAAGCCAAAAAGGGCAAAGGATCGTTCCATTGAAGAGGAAAAACCCTTTTTACGAGACCATGGTCGCTTTTTCTTTTTCGCAAAACGGATTTTTTTAAACTAATTTCCTGTATTGCACTTACACGAAAAAGGAAGCCAACAACCTTACCGGATCGCTAAGGGACACATGCGTTCCTCAATTTAATTACTCGCGCCACGGATTTTACTAACAGAGTTTCGGAAGTGAATAAGTTGTTAAATCCACCGCGTGAAGTCGCTGCAAACGGTGCTTTGTTGCAATCGAAGCGCGAAAATTTCTAATAATTGCGGTTTGTTCGACACTAGTAATTGATCGTGCATATATATACGTAAACGTTATAGATGAAATGACACACGGCAATTAACTGTATACCACAATATACTGGAAAACAATAGGAATACGCGCGTAACCAAGCGTTGTGGTTATAGATGATCGATAGTTTTTCGACAGGTACTGGAGCTAGTTCCATATTTTCTCGATGCTTATGCTATCAGTCATAATTATGTGTCAATGGTAATTAACTGAGAGTAACTGCCGCTTAATAGGGGCCATTTATTAATTTAAGGGATGATCAATCAATCAAGATATAATAACTGCTGTCGAAAAGTTACAGAATCACATTTGGAATCATATTTTAACATTCAACATATTTTTGGCGAATATATAAGAGAAAAAAGCTAAATAAAAAACGACGAAGTACGTATCGGACCAGTCACATCAATAAGCGATGAAAAAGTTAAAGAAGCAGTTAGCAAACTAAAACTAGGAAAGGCTAGGAAAGATGTAATCACGGCTGAAATGATAAAATATGTTACATGGGAGACAAAGGGAACAAAGAAGACCATCTATGGCGCCTCTGAAACGTTGGATTATACAAGTTCAACGAACAATAGAAAGAGTCCAAACAACAACTCTTATTATGAGAATCCATCGTCAACAATATCACGTCAAGAACTACTTGACCTCTTAAAAAACATCATGATAAAAGAAGAAATACTAAAGGAATGGAATATTGGAATAATTATGCCCATATACAAAAAAGGAGATACAAAAGAATGCTCAAATTACAAAGGAAACTAACAGGAAAAGGAAAGGAAACACATATATGTTTTATAGACATTAAAAAATCTTTTGAAAGGGTAAGGAGAGAAGATGTATGGCAGAGCCTGGAAATGAAAGGGCTAGAGGGAGAAATGATTTATCTCTTTGTTTTACGTAATTATTACTACACCTATACATATGAATCACAACAGTTTTGACACAATAAAGAATTGTAATCCTCTAACAACAACACTGCTAGCTTGTTACTCCCCATCATCGGTTTCCATTTACTTTATTCATGGAACAGTATTTACAACGCCTTATCATACACAGCAAAAATTAGCATTTACTATTGCACCTAGCTGTAGGCACCCATTCAATCGAAACATGTAAATACCAAACAAATAAATCATATGCAGCTTCGGCCGTCGGACATCGTGCATAATAAACCTCACCTACGATTTACCGTTGTGCGGTGAACACAATACTAGGTCGCGGCGGTCTGTTTTCGGGGAGTTTATGCAAGGGAATGTTGTTTTGCATAACATCTAGATGTACATCTCGATAACGATGTGGAGTGATTGAACCACTGCTAGTACATATACACGTACATGCATGCAAAACAAATGTATCTAGACATTATTATGTCCGTCCTAGTTCGCGCTAGGTACACGAACAAGCGGTAAGTGCTGTTTTACATAACTTAATTAAAGGAGTAGGGAAAAAAAAGAATAGAGAAAGCGGTAAGTGTATCCTGCCGGTAAAAGTCGGTTTTTGTTTGTCCGACGAAGCGGGCAGTATATACAATGTTAACGGTAACAGCAAGCGAACTGCAGTTTGAATAATTTTACATTCGTTAGTGAAACGTCGACATTTTATTCGGCTAATGCCCCAATTCGAAGGAATAAATTCATTGCGCTGGAGGACTCCTGGCATATTTCAGGCAAAACACCGTAACGCAGTTTGGTTTGTATATCCATCACTTTATAACAAAAAACTTATTGTGCCAATTTTAAAATCAACATTTATTATTTTTATGAAACAATAGTTCCTGTCCAACTTATTACGACCACTTGCAAAAATAACGATTTTGTTAAAATATATAATGAAAAACGTATTGTACAAGTATAAGTTTATTCGTTTATTATTACTGTTCATAGACATCGTCAAAACTATATAACAAATATTTTGAGGTGCCTCCTTTGGCTTTTATAATTGCTCTTATTCTTTTTGGCATACTATCTAAACAAAAGTTAATGGTATGTCTAATTGCAGTGTCATTTTGCAACACATCCTCAATATTTCTATTCATGAATTTTATATTTGTATTTTTAAATTATCGCGTTGGGGAAACACACAAAACCTTAATTTTATAAGGTGGCCCTAATAAAATGGACAGTGACTATACATAGAACCAACAATTTAGAGAAAAATCTTTGAGATCTATTAATATTGCAGTCAAGTATACAGCTGCGAGCAAATGTTATAGACACCCTAATCAAACACGTGTTTCGCGTAGCAGGTAGCGCTTCTTAAAACAAGGGTACTGCGAACTTATTCATGGTCGTTATCTAAAGTAGAAATTCTTAGAAAATATAAATTGCGAAGCTATATAAGACAGAAATTAAAATGTTTAGGTTATTGTGTCGGTTTCAAAAGTTCATTTAAAGTACGGACCTTCTTTTGTAAGTTTGTGTACACACAATATGCCAAAAAAGCTCCAAATATCTGAGGCTTTACGAGGCCAGATAATATTATTGCACAAACAAGGATTGTCACAAGTAAAAATTGCTAAGACAATAAAATGTTCGCGTTGTGCAGTGTAAAACACAATTAGCCGCTACCAAAGGACTGGAGAGTATCATAATCTACCCAAGAGCGGTAGAAAACGTGTAACGACTGTGCGAGAAGAACGATTGATAGAGCGTATCGCGCTCCGTGATAGGCATAAATCCGCGATAGCGATTTCTGCAGAGCTCCGCGCTCAACGAGACGCACCAATCTCCGTGCATACGGTAAGAAGAAGGTTAACTGCGGCGAATTTACGTGCCCGGAAACCACGATACAAGCCTTTGCTGACCGAGCTACACCCCAAGCAACGCTTTACGTGGACACAGAAGAACCGACATTGGACTATAGATGACTGGGCCGAAGTACTTTTGGTCCGATGAATCTAATATAGACGTAAGTGCTTAAAAATATTTCATAATCCTTGCAATATACATAATTGAACTCAGCGCCCCTACTTTTCTCATCAAAATAGAAATATTCAAAAAGTTAACATCTTTCGTTTATTCTGTGCAGGTGCACAGCGTTTCCGGAGCAATTTATGTTCGGAGGAGGTCCGGCGAAGCATTTTCCCCAGAGTGTATTTCACCTACTGTTAAACACGGCGGTCGAAGCATTATGATTTGGGGGTGTTTGTCTGCACAAGGTGTAGGGAAGGTCCATATGTGCGAAGGCCGCATGAATGGTGCACGCTACATCGGGATATTGGAAGAGGTTCCCGAACCATCAATTGTCAAATTTTATGATATGGACTCAGAGGAGTATTACTTTCAGCAAGACAATGATCCTTGCCACAAGCTCGACTTGTAATGAAAAGGTTTACTGATAACCAAATGAAGACTTTGGACTGGCCCTCACAATCGCCTGACCTCCCGTCTATTGAAAATCTATGGCATATATTGAAGGACAGTGTTCGTAAATACAACCATGCCTCTAGAGAAGCCCTAAAGCAAATAGTGTTTATAGAATTGGCGTCTATTTCCCCAAAAACATGTCACAAACTGGTAGCTACTATGCCTAAAAGAATTAAAGCTGTAATAAAGGCTAGAGAAGACAGCATTAAATACTGATTTATTTAATAAAAGAACCTTATAAACTGAATTATGTGTTTTTTTTTAGTTTCGAGATTCTTGTCTAATCGTAACGCTAAAGAAGTTACCCTGCCTATAACATTTGCTCGCAGCTGTACAGTTGGTTAATATTGTATGTGGTACAAATTTACTTTCTTAAATGGAACATTCTTCTCATATTTTATTACAATTTAGATTCAGCTTTTCAATTCATGCCAACTTTTGAGATTTTTTCAACACCCACTGCCTGAAACAGCTTATGTAATAATAATGAACGGCATTACTTTTGATAAAATTACAATTTCCTAGCAATTAACCAACGTAATTAAATTTCAGTCTCGGCAGGATTTGAACTCCCGACCTCTTCGTTACCGGCGCATTGTGCTATCATTATACTATGTGATCGCTTGAATTCAAATAGATTTTAATACCTAGATGTCACAATGTCTGCAGATATATCGTAATATCTCACAGACACTATATTATTATTACATTATTACAGGCAAGTTCTTAACAATTAAACTAATATTGGCGTTGATTAATTGGAAGGAAATTGTAATTTTATCATTACTATACTAACGGTGGTTTAATATCAGTTTAATCGTTAAAAACGTACCTTCATAATAATAATTTATTATTCAATAGCATACAGCTTATTACAGGATAATCGTAACATGATAACTATTGTAAAACAAGAGTAAATGTGTAATACCAAAAGAAAACAATTGCAAAATACAAATGCAAAAATTTCTTAAGCAACAGAAAATTGCTCAAACAAAAGTTGCCTCTAAGCATTGATATAAATGTTAAACAAATCAAATCTAGATGTCCATATACATTAACACTGTGTTGTCATGATTGGTGACTGAGAATGGTGGCGCGTGTTAACCACGGGAAGATAAAAAGTTAATCTAAATTTACCGTTAAGCTTCGGTATATAAAAAATCAAAAGGGATAGCAAATCCGAAACTTGCAAATTACCATCTTCAATCTTATATGCAAAAATTATTTGTGATGCAACGACGATCCGCCAGAGAAATAAATGCAAATTCTTTTAGAATATTAGTATATAGATAGCCATGTTGCAAGAAAACGTAGTGTTTAGGGAAGTATAGGATTTTAAATAATTTATGCTGTACCATCTCAACTAAATTCATATATTCATGATATTCCGGATATCACACAATAAAACCATCATCAACAACAATAAGGGCATCACTACTCAAGTGCTTAGTATTACCAAACAAAAAACTGAATGTTACAATATGCTTGTTAAATGTTAATTTAGTATCAAAAAATATACCACACACAACTCCTCACAATGCGTTAAAAGTTCACCGCCAACATTGTACGCATATTTCACTGTATCAGTCTTTAATTTTCCATCTCATCGATATCAGCTATTGTATAGTTTTATCTTCCTTTCACTCATAATACCCACATACTATCCGACATTGCGGTTACTCAACCCAATACCAGATTCTATTTCGGAGTATCCTGACGTATTATATGAAGTATATATCCTATATTTTCCTTTAGATATAATATATTGTATCTAACATAGATTTCTATATATACTATACTGTGTCTTATCTGTTTTGCTTGCTTGATTAATGGAAATACTTGCTCTACATCTTTTCTAAACGAATTAAATAACAATAGAGATCAGTCGGCAACCGATTTCTATGAAAGTCTGAATTTCTTGGGAAATATTTCGTATCTATCGGCGTGATGGTATGTCTGTACAAATACATACGATTGCACCAGTGTTATATCCCGATTTACTCGCACCAGTTTACCGTGTATAATAGGCAACAAGATACATTCCAGTCTAGTAAACCTTTTGAGAGGAATCTGTTCGTGATCTCTAGTGTGTTGTTGGGGAATTACTGTTTTGTGAAGTTCATTATACTCTGCATTGTTGTTGATTATAATCCTTGTGAAGTTTCCAATAGTACTTACGCAATTGTTTACTTTGTCCTATTTCACTACGATGTTTCTTTTCTTCGTAGCTTTATTGAACCTGTCCCTAAGAAAATCCTTAGATAAATTCTATTAAAATAAGCATACATTGACAAGGAATCCAATGCCCTTAGAACATCCACATCTACCCACTTAAAGTCATTAGGTAAATAACCTTGATAATACCCGAAATCAATGATAACTACGTTTTCTCGAACTCTACTACTTAGTATGGATGGTAAATACGGAGATATAAGCATTAGAGTAATATTTACCAACGGTAAAGTTCGGAATCACCTGGCCTTGCTTTGTAAACATAAGGAAATAGTAGGGATATTATTTTGTCAATATCGCTTCAGTAAATAAGAGAATTGTCCTTAATTTAAACGCACATATAAATACAAACGGATTGTACGAATTCAACTATTGCCTTTGAACATAAAAAATAATTTAGATAGGTTATAAAGAAAATTGCTAACCAGAAAAATAAGATGATCGCATCACCTAATCTACAAGTTTATAAATCATTTAAAATCCAATGATAATTGAATATCCTTGTTATTATCAACAAAATTAAGTTTAATGTGTTACATTTAATTAAATTAGTTTTTCGTGTAAATTTTAATTAACCAAAAATTCACGGCTCTGGTAGGATTTGAACCTACAGTTGTTGTTCTCTAGACTGGTGTCAATCAATTCAATTCAAAAATCTTTATTGGCTCATAAGTTCATTTACAGATAACGTGTAATGGTGTACAATACATATGTTTTTAAAATGTACCTACATACAGTGAAATCTCCCTTGAACGGACACCAACGGGATCAACTGAGATGTCCGTTCAGGAGGGGTGTCCGCATAAAAGAAATATGTAGTAGATACAACAAAAATCGTGTTTTAACTAAAAATGAATATATTAAACAACTTGGGACGTTTAAATCGTATATCTATATATATTTTAAAATAAATAAGAAATTTTAAACTTATCAAGTTTATTTCCTTTAGATATATACATACAAAGTGTAATATATGTACATAGATACATAGATACATAGATGTAGTATGCAATACAAAACAATGAAATGAATAGTCACTTTAAGGACCCAAAAATTCATATATTGTTGTTTGTCTTCTCTTTTTCTTTAAAATGGCGTCTTGAAATCGTATTTCTAATTTAGAAAGAAGCCCCAAAGACTCCGTATCTCCGTGATTTTCGACAAAACTTTTGAGGTGCTGGGTCAGGGTAATAGCTTTACTATAATTTGGGATAGCTTGTATAGGAACTGGAACCTCATCGATAATCTTCCGAAAGTTCTTGTATTTCAACTGGATTTGCAATTTCTTGTTCTGAATCTCGATCTCCAACATACTAATCTTCATCTACGTTCAAAAAATCATTAAGGTTTTCATTATCCGTCAATTTCAATAAATTCTTATTTTTGAGGATATCTGAAAGTACACTAAGAGGCAAATCATCTTCTAGGTCAGATGTATCAGCCTCAGTTAACTGGTCTTCACTTTGCATATTTACATGATTAAATCTTGCTTTGCGGAAGCAATTTTGAACTGTCTCTTTGATTACTTGGTCCCAAGTGGTTTTTGCCAAATAAACTGCATCCAGTGGTGTAATTTCCTTTATTAACTCAAAAGCTGTACGAGCAGTTTCACTGTTTACTAGCAGATGTTTGAGTATTAGACTTCGGTAGTAAGTTTTTAAATTCTTTATAATCCCCTGGTCAAGTGGTTGACAAGCTGATGTACAATTAGGGGGTAAAAATATTTTTATATTATTTAAGCGAACGCCTTTCGGATGAAATCCCGCATTGTCTAAAAATAACGAAATGTTTCTTTTTTCTTTAGCCATTTTCCATTGTAGGTCTTGCAACCACTCTGTCATAATTTGTCTTGTCATCCAAGCTTTCTTATTGTATTTCCAAGCTGCAGGCGGGTTATTTATATTACTGTTTTTAAAAGCTCTGGGTTTAGCTGCCCTACCAATGACAAAGAGTTTTTCTTTTTCACCCGCCATATTTACACAATGCAAAATTGTAAACCACTCTTTGGGATACTTACCCCCAACACATTTTTCCTTCTTTAATGTGAGCGTTTTGTCGGGTAGAGCCCTAAAATACAAGCCTGTCTCATCGGTATTATAGATGTCGCTCGGTGAATATCCCTTAATCAAAGAAGGACATTTTTTTAAAAACGATGAAACATCTTCAGCATTAACCGAAGCTCCTTCTCCCGAAGTCGCTTTAAAACTTATATTGTGGCGGATTCTAAATTTATTGAGCCAACCAGAAGAAGCACTGAATGTAGAATGTCTCAAGGAAGCGGCTATTTCTCTTGCTTTACATTGTATTAGGGGACCTAAAAAAAAATTTTTTGCGTTTTTGTCACGGCAAACCTATTGGTAATCTCACTTTTTTATCTATTTTATAATTTAATATGAAAAGAAAACCAACGTATTAATACAAGAAAACCTTATGTAAAAAAATCATGCATACCTGTTAAAGGAATTTATGCCGAGCTGCTGTAAACCAGTCATAACACAATTTGTCAATTTTAGTACCATCACCCGTCAAAAAGCTTCTTTTTTCATTCAAATTGCTGTTCGACATCATCGACATTTAGAAGGATTTCTTTAAGTGTAATTATATCTACAGCTTTTGTTTTTCCAATATTAAAACGCTTGGACAAGTTCCTTACACTTAATTTCTCTTTATTGTAAACTTCAACAATCTCAAATTTTTGTTTAAGCGTGAGAATTTTTCTATTTGGAGCCATTTCTACAATGAATGTGTCGCCTACTGTGTCTTTTCCGCATAGACATCAGACTAATATTGCAAGCAGATTCAGTCGAAAGCATACACCCAAAAAATAAGAACGGTAACTCCCCGAGCAACTTGTGGAAATCCCTAATTCACGCCAGGCAGAAATGCACGCATAGGCTGCGTTTGTACCGAAAGATTAAAGTCGGTAAATCTCCGGTTTACTTGGGGAAGTCCCAGCGAAATTGGCGCCCGGCGCGATTGAGAAACGCAATAGCAATACTCTCGATATAAAAATAAGATAAGGCGTTTCTTTTTATTTTATTTTTTGCCCGGTTAAGAGAACATATTCTCGTGTCCGCGTCCGTTCAAGAGAATGTTCGTTAAAGGAAGAGTTAATACAATGGAAATTATATGAGGGCCGGTCGGGACCGTGAGAAACCGTCCATTTAAGGGAGGTGTCCGTGTAAGAGGGGTGTTCGCGAAGGGGAATTTCACTGTATATATACTTTCAATTTTAGTATCTAGTCAGTTTAAATTGATCGTATTCGATACTTGGAAAAACTTGCACTCGCGCATTAATGCACTAACCGCGTATCACCTATACACGAGCACAAGCACGTGGTTCACTATTTCACTAGCCCGCTATTTTTTTAGCGCTTATTGTCTTCTCTGGGGAAAAGCGTGTGAAAAGCCCCTAGGTCGTCTCCGATTTCTGTTTCTTAGTTACATGTCCGACGATTTTCTACCTAAACACCAACATCTCTGCGTTGTACAGCGGCAGATTCTAGTGCGGGCAGTTATGGTTCAAGTGAGTTGCCAGTATTGTGCAAAAGGTTAAAGTCGATATTTGTTTCGATGCGCAATAAAAATACGGCTAAAGGTATGAAGCGATCACAGGGACCGGTATACTGTGCTAACGCTAGTATTTGAGTTGCGCTTTTTACAGAGAATAATAAGTAAAAAATCCTACCACATTCAAAACGGTTCCGTTAGGCGATCCTGATTATGAGAGCCCTCTATTGGCATGGTATGAAGAGGCAGAAGATGAAGATATTAGTGACTAAGACAGTGTAAATGAGGAAAATTATGATGAAAGTGAACATAAAAGGGACTGTAGAGTTGAACTTAGTGAGGGAGAAGAAACAATAAACTAATGAAGTGTCGGACGAAACTGAAACTAGCGGCGACACTTCTCAAAAAAATGTAAAATTCTTTTATTCAACCATTCAACCAGTCGTTGTGCTCAAAGATGGTGGTAGATTTAGGTAACGGCAATGGACATGTTGTTCATCAGTGGGTCAGAGAATCCCAAAATAAAGAAAGTAGTTTTTCTACAAATACTTGTAGATGAATTAGTGAGATTCCATCTTTCTGGACGTGCAGAAAATACAAATCTAAAACGTGACATCCGAACTGTAATTCGCAAAATCCTTTCTCTTCCTGATCCTGACGAAGCGGAAGTTCTAGAGGAAAAAGTGAAAAAACGAAAAATATGTTACACTTGGCCGTCTAGAATTAAATTAAAAACCTTTGGTTTGTGTAAAATTTACCATAGACTTGCACATTTAGCATGTGCGCCAAAGATTTGTAAAAATTATAAACACACTCTTTGAGTATTTGACCCTCTGCAATTTTTTATTTGTTTTAGATTATTTCTTATATTATTATCTTTTTCTAGTCGCATCATCATTCATTGTTAAGAATCTGCTCTTATTTTCGCATAGAATATTGCTAAAGAAAAATTCTGCTATTTGTGTCAAACACAGAGCAAAATATGACATTCACGGATTTTTTGTTTAGTGTTATGTTAATTAAAGGACAAACTATGTTAAGAAGCATTTTGAGTTTTGTTTTAGGATGCGCTCAATCCAATAAGAATGGGTAAAAATATATATTTTGGTAATTAAAATTTGTTTATTAGTGAAGACGTTACAGTATTTGCACTACGGTGGTTAAGGGTTAAGCTATTACACCACGGAACCGTCTGAACTAACCGCTACTGAAATCGTCATTTATGTAGCTAACGCTCAATTGGCAAATTCAATACCAGGATGTAATATTGGCTGCAGCTATTGCTATGATGTCTAAGCAGACACCATATTTTAGTATTAATGCCAAGTTTCACTACCATTAAATCATTTAGAATAACTTCCGTCGGTTTTTCATTGACAATTCAATATATATACAGTAGAACGCGGTTATAACAACTTCGGTTGTAACAACACTCCTTTTTAGCGTCAAATTTTAAGCGGTCCCGTACTTTACTATTCAAACGTACAGGGAAAACTCGGTTTTAGCGTCAATAACCACTGATATAACGACACATATTTACCACTTGAGGTATGTATTTATATTATCATTTATGGCTCAATTCCCGGTATTTGCCTGTCTTGCAACCGACCGTTCCGGGATTCCAAGAATATTACCGTTTGTTGAATTAAGATTTCTTGTAATTTGCCTAGCCTGCAACGTTCGACCGTTCGGGGATTCCAAGAATATTACTGTTTCTTGCAGCGCGCCAGGCAAAGTTCGTAGGAAATTTCCTCATTCGGCATTTGAATCATGTAAGTGAAACATCGAGATTTCTTTATCGAAAATGTCAGGTTTAAAGCGAAAAAGTTTAAGCGTGAACGACAAAGTCGCGATAATCAAAGCAGTCGAAAGTGGAAGGAAGAAAGCGGACGTGTGTCGCCAATTTTGGGTTAGTTAATTCTACGATTTGTACAATTGAGAAAAATAAGAATGAAATCCTGAATACCTTTGTGAAAGAGAAAGAAAAGTAAAAAAATTCGATCGTGCGATGAGGTTGAAATCCACAAAGCGCTTATTACGTGGTTTAAGCAATGTAGAACTGCAAATTTACCCGTTAATGGACCACTGCTTATGCAAAAGGCCGAAGAATTTGGAAGTTTATTTGGAGACACAAATTTTAAGTGCAGCAGTGGTTGGCTGGAGCGTTTCAAACGGAGACATTCAATAACGTTCGGAAAAGTGAGCGGTGAAGCAAAGAGTGTTAATATGACAGAAGCAGAGACGTGGCTAAATGAAGTGTGGACTAAATTAAGACAAGATTATGAAGACAATGAAATTTACAATGGCGACGAAACGGGAATTTTTTATAAACTTCTTCCAGATAAGACTTTGAGGTTTAAAGGCGAAAAATGTGTAGGCGGTGAACTAGCCAAAGAACGGTTAATTGCATTTGTGTGTGCTAATATGACCGGTACGGAGAAACGTAAAATTCTTGTCATAGGAAAGTCAAAAAAGCTACGCTGCTTCAAAAACATACAAACA
Source organism: Trypoxylus dichotomus (assembly GCA_023509865.1). Classification (NCBI taxonomy): domain Eukaryota; kingdom Metazoa; phylum Arthropoda; class Insecta; order Coleoptera; family Scarabaeidae; genus Trypoxylus; species Trypoxylus dichotomus. Next base: position 32,488,572 of record CM042081.1, read on the forward strand.
CTCCCAACAAATTACTGCGCAAACAAAAGTGCATGGATGACTTCAGAAATTTTTGAAAATGAAATTCAAAAATGGGATAAAGAACTTGCGGTTAAAAGTCAAAAAATCTTGCTGTTAGTCGATAACTGCCCAGCGCATCCATCACTAGCCCACTTAAAAAATATTAATTTGGTATTTCTGCCCCCAAATTGCACTAGCATCCCTCAACCAATGGACCAAGGCGTAATAAGAAGCTTCAAATGTTTTTACAGAAAATTTCTTCTGCAGAAAATTATTACGGGTATGGACAAGAACGCAACCATCTGCAGTTTCACTTCTCGACGCGTTGGACTTTTTAGAGAAGGCTTGGTGTAGTATAACCTCTGAGACTATAGCAAACTGCTTTAGTCATTCAAGAGTAAGGAATAATACAGTTTCTGACAACTTAAATGAAGATGACGTTCCGTTATGTGAACTTATTAAAAAATGGCAGCAAAGTCAGAGTGACGAAAAACAGTTTTGTTGCGACGACTTTGCATCCGTCGACAGTTGCCTTATTACGTCGGGAATGCATTCAGATTCTGTTATCGTGGAGGACAAAAAACAGCGGGATAACGAAAACGATAATGAGATCGAAGAGGAAGAAGATTCATGCGACGAAGCAGAACACGTACCGAGAAACGAAGAAGCCCTAAGTGCCATAACATTTTTAAAAACTTATTATAGACAGAGAGAAACGTCACCCCAACTTATTGATCAAGTGAGAGAATTACAAATGGATATAGAAAAACAGTTTTGGCGTGCGAAAACTGCAACGGAAAATTATAGATTTCTTTCATTAGACAAACAAGTTATGTAGTATGTACCTACATATGTAAGGTTATATGGTTAAGTACATTAAATTAATTAAATTCACATATGTATCTGTTTACCACCCGTAATATTGTAATATTGTTTCCCACCAATTCTTGTATGTAAACATGGAACTTGTAAAAACTCCGCCTATAGCGTAGCCTTGTTATAGCGTCAAAAAATTCGCAGTCCCATGACTGTCGTTACAACCTGGTTCTACTGTATATATATATATATATATATATATATATATTATCACTCATCTTCTTCTGGACGCTCTCGTTTGGCTAGCGATCGGAGAACTAACTGTTTGTTAGAAAAATATGTAGAGCAAAGGAAGAGAAGATGAAGGGAGAGGGGAGAGGGGGGGGGAGAGAGGATAGATAAACAAAAGAGCAAAACAAGAAAGAACGGCTGGAAAGAGAGAGTATGGAGGTTAAATATAAATTTACATTATAACAATCTAAATCAAAAATTATTTATGTAATTTAGTTAGCTAACCATTACGTTTCGATGCTTCTTGCACCTAAATTAAAAAACGTCAAAAAGAAAAACACTTGATTGGCAATCACTTGAATTCAATTTCAATTATCTTTTAAAGGCAATTAAAAAATCAATTGTAATTAATGTTAATTGCAAGGTGCAGTTAACCAGTTAATTGAACTTATACTGTAGTTGTGCAATTTTGAAGACAAGTAAGTAATATGTAATTATAGTAGGATATATTTTTTTGAAGTAACTCAGCTTTAACTTAAATAATATGCAAACGTGCATGGTACTTCAAACGAAGCCCTAAGCTTCCTCACATGGTAAAATAAACATAATCTTGAATATGGAAACAGGTCATAAATGAAGAAACGATGTGTATATATGAAAAATAATTAAAACAAGGGAATAGTTTGTAACGTTTAATTAATGCGTATAATGTGTAATGCGCAATTTGAAAAAAAATCGATACATTTCTGGCTCTAAAAAAGGAAAACTTTAAATAAAATCAATTACGATCGCTTTCCGAAAAATATCAGTCACTACAAGCGTTACATGCGTTACAGGAAATTATATTTTCAAGTGTTATAGTTGATAAATATTGGGGAATATATTTATAAGAAATGTGAGAATATTTCCGTATATACATATACGTATGTTGTCATTGTACTTAGGTTTATAGCTGAAGAAGTACAATTTATAACACTTCGTGAATGTTCGTGTTCTGTAAAATTACAAAATTGAAATAACTGTTAGCTTAATCCAACGTATTACAGTTGAGAGTACTTACGGTGACATATATTCACCTAATCGCAGCTAACGCTGATAATTTTCATAATAACGCAATAGGGCTGTGGAAACCATTTAATTAAATTTAAATATCCATTGAAATAGATCCCGATTAGTACTGGGAAGGGGACAGCACTGATGTCGCTTTATTGGATTCAGGTGAACCCGCCAAGATTTGCAAGCTGTGTGCCAATACAAGTAGTTCGAATTTTTTTGTCAGTAGTATTTCTACAGTTGATAAAGATAGACTTGGAAATTCCGTCTTGCCTTTAGAAATTTATATTTGTTGGTATAGATTTAAGTAGGAAAATTATATGCTCATAATAATATTTAATATTTAATGCCCAACAGATACAAATATCCAATTACAAGGCAATGTTAAATAATGTACACATGCAAATATAAATAACATAAAATTAAAGTATGTCAAATTAGAAAACTTAGTAACTAGTTGCTTTAATTTAAATTAAAAAAAAAGTAGTTTACCAGTGGTTAGGAAAAAAGAGAGAACGGAAAAAGTATTCAACTAAGTGTAACGCACCCGCGGTCTACATACCGTCAAAAGGGACGGTAAAGTGCAGGTATGTATATCCAACTCGGCAAACTCCATAGAGTTGAAATTGCTACACAATCTGTGTATTGGGGACCTGATGGCGATGTTTGTTCTAGGTGCGAAACAGTAAAATGTATTTGTTTGCCTAGACCCTGAACGTGGTACAATGAAGTTGATTTTACTCAACAACTCAGGTACATCAAGACCATTATGAAGTAAAGTAAATAGGAATTTACACTCAGCCTGTTTTCGACGTAGTTCTAATGAATCAATATTAAATGCGTCTAGCAGAGCACTGTGGCTAAATCCTTGTATCGGGTAAGTATTAAATTTTTTAAAGTACAAGAACTTCAAACACCTTCTCTGAATCTGCTCTAGAAGATGTATCTGATAGATGTACATAGGTGACCAGACCACGGACGCATACTCCAGTCGAGACCGAACAAAAGCGAAATAAAGAGGAAGAATAGCTGTTATAGAAGCAAATGGTCGTGTAATACGTATAATGAATCCTAACATACTCAACGCTGATGTACAAATACTGGATATGTGCTCCATAAAGGTCAGTCTTGAGTCAAAGACGACGCCCAAGTCTCTCATAGAGGTCTCTCTAGGTAAAGAAGATCCAGCCAAGTGGTAGGTATATATAATTGGAGTCGTCTTACGAGTGTAGGTGACAATTTTGCATTTGTTTACATTAACTGTTAGTTTGTTGTTGACACACCACGTGTGGAATATATCGAGTTGGCTTTGCAAATGATTGCAATCCTGAGAATTATTAATTGTTGAGTACAACTTCAAGTCATCTGCGTATAACAACTTTGGACAGTTCAGTTGATAGCACAAATCATTTATATATTTGAGGAACAGAAGTGGACCCAAGTTACTCCCCTGAGGAACTCCAGAGCTCGGCGCGAAGCAATCAGACTGAAATCCCATGTATGTCACAAATTGCTTTCTATCAAGAAGATACGATTGGAATAAAGACAAAAGAGAAAACGAAAATCCAATATTGTCCAATTTATTAATAAGCACGGTGTGGTCGATTCGATCAAAAGCTTTTGTTAGGTCAGTATACACAACATCTACCTGTCCACCGGCATCAATACTATCAGATAGGTATTGTGTAATTGTAACAAGATTAGTTACCGTAGATCGTTGAGCAACGAAACCGTGTTGGTCATTTGAAATCCAGGGTCTAACTTGAGCATAAATATACTTGTACAAACATTTCTCAAAAACTTTAGCAAAATTATTTAATAACGATATGGGACGATAGTTGGAAATAACACACTTCTCACCATTTTTAAAAACAGGCACCAATTTGGCAATCTTCCACACAGACGGGAAGGTGGATGTCTTGAGAGCAAGACAAGTAGCAAAGAGGAGAAGCAAATATATTTGCACAATCCCTAACAAAAAAGGCTGGAATGTCATCACAATTATTCTTTAAGGATTTCATAGCACACACCACATCCATCTCAGTTACAGAACCTAGGTCAACCATAGTATATATTAGCTTATTTAATGTGCCTTCTGAAAATTACATGCTCAATAAATTTACGCATGTAAATTACATGCTCAATAAATTCACGCATGTAAGTTACATGCTCATTAAATTTACACCTGAAAATTACATACCTATTAAACTTGCATCTGAAAATTACATGTGCATTGATTTTTACCCATGAAAATTACATAAACATTAAATATTATAGTAAATTTGTTGAGCACAATTAATTTTACATGGCAATTCGTTGGTCATAAAGTTGCCATCGATTTTTCATAATTTTAGTTTTTTAGAGTGTGGGAATTCTTCACCTATTGTTTTCTCTACTATTTGCTTATAGCATTCTAGAACAATTGATTTATGTACACCGTCATCCATCTATCAAAACATAGACAATTACACAATCCGTTGTGGCAGTGTTACTGGGTCGCTTTAACTTTCTATTAGCGTTCCTCACACCAAATTATTTTAAATTCACCTATAGATATATGAGTGATTAATTAGAGAACAAAATAAACCTACGCTAGCAACCCCTCGCTAAGAGAGTTCCGCACAAGACCCGACTGGCAATATTAATAAGCCCGTTTAATTATATAAACAATTTTAGAATACTTCGTCGTTTAATTACGTGGCCGCATATACTATACATATGTACACACATACGTATATGTGGATACGTATGTATATAAGTATAGAGCGTTATATAACTTCCCTCGGGTTTGACGGAATCGCGTGGAAATTTGCCGAGCAATTTTGAGCATTTGTTTTCCAAGCTACTGTTGTGAAGTTTGTTAAATAGAATCTATTATCTCGTAATTGTACGTGGTATGCATTCACAAAGCTTGCTAGCGAAGGTAGTTTAATTTAATCCAGAATTGGTAAAGCTTGCCGACTATGAAATCGGTTATTTCAAAACTTTAATGCACATGGAAACGTTTATTGAATGACAAAGGCTAGTGCAAGGGTAGCTCTCACGAATTTATTTCCTATTGCAAGTACGCGAATAACTTTTGAAGCATACAGTTCAATGCGGGGTGAAAATATTGGTCAAGTTTAGTCGCCCAATATCAAGTTGAAATGGATTTATGTTTATACAGTTCTTGGCTATTAAATTAGGACCATTATAGTAGAAAGTTGAACGCTGTTTGAAGAAAACTACTACTTTTTTATTACTACTCGAATTAAGGAACATATTTTTAGCTTTTTCTTGAGTACTTTGTAATTTACGGTAAATTTAATGAACAAATATGAGTTCGTCCTAAAGCGGAATTTTTCTGATAAATATTTTTTGCATTATAAAAATACTTTTGCGATTTTCCGAAAAAGTTCAATGGAAACAAAAAATGTTGATGGTTAATTATAGCAGTGAACTGTACTTGTTTTAAACTCTTTTTATTGAAAAACAGACTCATAAATAACTGTTACATTGCACACATTGCTCAACATTGTTCGTTATTCTATGTACTTGCTTACTGAAAATTCCTTAGAATCTTTAAGTGTGATATTATTCTTGTTTCTTCCCATTCCCTAGCGGTTTTATAGTCTAACTTGTTTCATAGTATGTGAATAATTAATACGTCCCATGTTTCTGTTTTGTGTTGCAGAAATTGCAGAGATCGTAAATGCCGTAAAACATCGTCTACTATCTGACGAAATACTGAAGCTGTTCCTTTCGCTACAATAGGAATTTCAAAAATGGCTTTAATACGGTTATGTATTAATAATTGATTATTATCATAACGACTACAAAGTAAATCCCAAGCTTTCTGGTAATTTTGTGACGAGAACTTAAGTGATTTAATGACTTGAGCTGTGTTATCTTCAAAAGCTGCTCTTAGATAATGGAATTTTTGAATTGGAGAAATTGTTGAATTGTTATGAATTAATGAAATATACTTGGCTTTAAATTCTTGTTCAAATTGTGTATTTTCCTGAGTATTTTGGTAAATGAATAATTGGTAATTTTATATTATCGAGACAGCGGTTTCTGTCCCACGCAACCTTGAATTGGTACTATTCCTTAATGAATTTTCTACCTTCTCATTACTAATGGAGGGATTAACAATAACACTGTTGTTACTTTTAGATACTTTACTAATTAAATCGTTACTTAACTTTATATCATTCATTGATTGTGTTAATATAGTTTTCATAACGCTTGAATATTAGAAAATATTAGAAATTTTCAAAATATTCGCGTTCATTATATTCGTTTTCTATATCTGATATTCATTGCATTCGATTTCTATTTTGCCCTGAATTACTACAAATTCATTATAAATGTCATCTTGTTTTTCTAAACGTAATTGTAGTTCACTTAGTACGGCCCTGTCCAAGGGTTTCGTCGTAACGATGCCCTCAATGTAGCGTTCTACGTTCGTTAATTTATGCTTAGCTGAACCACGTTCTCTACGTAAAATTGCTAATTTTACCCCGGCAAAAATGAATAGGAATTGATGGACGCACACTAACTTCTACTAGTGTCGGTCCACGTGGTGACGTACCTTCGTACGATGTTTTTTTGCTTCTTTCAATCGTATTCGGTTCGAATGAGTCAAAAAAATGTTTACTATTTAAGCGCTTTTATTATATAAGCGCGCGTCAAGGCACTAGGTTTTATGCTTAGTAGCGATACGCTCAAAATTTTGCTGCCTTCCTCTGAGTTGAACCATCCTTTATGCAATTAGCTGAGTTTAGTAGAATGGGGAAATGGGCAAATGGCAACAAGTTCTCCCGTGGTGCAGGCAAAATTGGTTATTCCTTTGGTCATGGTGTACAAATTACCTTTCTGGAATATATCAGGCAGTTATTTGTAAATTTGATTTGGTGTTCGGTTTTTCCTACATTTAGTTTTGCTGTTTACTGAAAATGACGCCTAGAAAAGGCGATAATTGAAGAAATGAGCGGCACTGAGTACTAAAGGGGATACGCATCTTCTCAGGATGATGGAGAAATAGAAGCCACCGAACGTCTTCCCAATGATAAAAATAATAGAAGTACCCTACAAGAGCCTGATACTGAAGAATGCAGAGGTGACAGTAATGGTGATAGAATTGTGTTCAAGGTGAGTTTACCTCAAAAAATAAACGAGTTGTATGGTATCAAGATTGCATCTTATCTCATCAGGGAAGATAGCCGCAACACAATCTCCTATGGGAACGTTCATGTTCAACCCCCGTTTTGCAACTCGGGAGACTGACACCATAGCTTCTTCGTTTTTGATTTACTTTCGTAAACCGCTCTTAAATTTATTCTAAATTGTACAAAAAATAATTTGAAGCTTTAATACTGATGGGTGTACGCAAATTCATTAACGCAACCTTGGAGTAAAAATAGTAGGAAACAAAGTAGTGAAACATCAAGGAATAAAGTGAGAAGGTCGTGCAGCATTTACTTCAAGAAATTGAAAATTATGGAAAATATATCACTTTTCATAACATTTTTACTTACTATTTATTATCAAAAAAATCTAATAATAGTTGGTACGATTCCCAAAAATACGCCCGAAATGCGAGCTCTTTAACAGAATCTAAAAGCTGTGAAATGGATTCTACAAGGCCCGGCTTCCACAATGATTATTCCTTATTGCTAAAGAAACGTAAGGTTGTAATAGTAACGTAGTACTTGAACAATGAGAAACAAGTTAATGTCTGCCAAAAAAAGAAAGTCGAGACAATTCTAGACTACAGTAAAATGAAAGGAAGTGTGTATAGTATAAACAAACTGACACGATCATATACTGTGAAAAGAACAATACGAGGATGGTAACTTGCCACTAATCGCACTGGGAAAGAAACTAGAAGACGAAGAGAATCCAGGGAAGAGACAAGCAACCAAATTAAGCTAGTACAGAGTCTCCAAGACAAAAGAGGAGGCATTTTCCACCTTTAAAAAACTAGAATAATTTTTGCACGATAACCTCTAGATGTGTTTTGTTTTAGACTATGGAAAAATTTTATTAGAACTTTTTCTGATTCAGCGATTCTCATGAACCATGACATATATTTGCATCAAAGGAAAGAATATTATTAGGCTGCAATCCCTAATCCACATTTTTTTTCGACGTGTTCAAATACTCGTGGTATAAGAGTGGACACGTGAATGAAAGATCTGGGCCCTTTAAAAATCCTGTGGAGTTGTTTTTGTGAATATGCATAATCTACATCCTTGTGCAGTATTTGTAATAATTTGTATTTTAATCACTTTTACACGGACTGAAATTATTGCAATAACTTCGTAGCTTAATTTTTTACCATATGTATAGTAATGCTGTTCGTTATTGTAATATACAATCAATAAAAGTCCACTACAGGGTGAAGTATATTTAAGCATGTATAAGGATTATAATACTTCTCTAATACTGTTCTATTGTTTTTCGAAAAGTTATTATTATTACAAACGCGTTAGCTACGAGGGTAGGTCCAGAACTTCGTGGAATAAAAGTGTTTTAAATAAAATAAAACAATAAATCTATTTTTCCTTTTCAATATAATCACCCTTAAGCACAATATGTACATTTATTAGATCTATCAATTAATTTTTCTACACCATCATAAAAATTTTTTTATCTTTCGCCCCAAAATGGGCCAAACTTGCCTCCTTTACCTCATTGTCGTCGGAAAACTTTCTTCCACGTAAGTCTTTTTTTAAATTGGGGAACAAATAAAAATCACAAGGTGCCAAGTCTGGATTGTAGGGTGTATGGACTATTGATTGAAAGCCATTCTTGTGCAGAGCAGCCATTGCAACTTTGCTCTTGTGAACCGGCGCATTGTCTTGTAAGAACAACACACCTCCTTCAATTTTTCTAATATCGCTGCGTAATATTCTCCGGCTATGCTCCTGCCTTTTTCTTTCTAATCAATCAATAATATCCCCTCACAATCTCAAAAAAACAGTAGCCATCAACTTTCCAGTCGATTCTGACACTTTGAGTTTCTTTGGCGGTGATGTCCCGTTTTTATGCCATTGCATGAAGTTCTGTTTGGACTCAGGCTCAAAGTGATGAACCCATGTTTAATCTCCGGTAACAATCCGCTCCAAAATCTGTGCAGGTTTGTTTCCACACGGCTCCAAAAATTGTTTGGACGCACAGACGCCCTGCTGTTTCTGCAGCGGCGTGAGCATTCTCGGTACCCATCTTGCATTGAGTGTTGTCATACCCAGGTGGTCATGTAGGATACGCAAAATGGTGGTATCTGATACTCCAACTAATGCAGATAATTGTTGTTTCTCCAAACGGGCATCTTGCAGTAGATATTTTTGCACTTTTTTGACGATGTCTGAAGTGGTGGCCTCAACTGGCCGTCTTGACCGGGGGTCGTTTTCAATCGACTCTCCACCATGTTTAAAAAGACCATGCCACTTATAAATCATTGATCTAGTAGGGCACTGTTCCCCATAAACGGTTTCCATTTCATTCAATATGGTTTGAGCGTTCTTTCCTTGCTTTGTAAGGAACTTTATCACAGCACGGTGTTCAATTTCCTCGATAGTTTCAGTTTTCTTCCAGATTGACTTGTATTGCAGGCAACTATTGGTAAACGACTGACGCAACTTAACTTATATACTAATGATGAGTCGCTAATCAGAAAGACGCCTAGCGAGCGCAACTACCCCCACTCCATACCCTCCATTCAACCTACTTCTGGACCTACCCTCGTATATTTATACTGCATTAAATGCTGTAAAATTGGAAATAAAGTAAACTAAAAGGTAATATACTATCTCAAGAAAGTGGTATTAAGAAATGAATAACATTTTATACAGTTCATAAATAGTATTGTTATCAATAAGATGTTTAATGTAACTGTGTTTGTATTCAATCACAGGCAACACGTTAAATGCATTACTGTATTAATTACTGTCATGGTGCCTCATAAAATAAACAATACATCATTTGAAGCGATAGTCTATTTATATGTCCAACATCTACGTGACCTGTTAATCCCATTTCTAGTCTTGATACGAATTGAATTATACATACGTTTCTATGAAAAGTTATTGTCTCAGTTACTACTCATAAGTGACTTAATTCCATTTTTAATCTTGATATGGGTTATATTACGAGGGCAATCTGAAATGTTTCCGGAATCGACCAGAAAAACATGGTATTGGTGTGGTTTCTTCTTTTTATTTCTCGATGTAGTCTCTTCGAAGATCAACACACTTTTTCAAACGGCGCTCCACCTTTTTAAAGCCGTTGGAAATGCACGATGTAGTCTGCAAAATAGCCATCTGTAGCAGTGATGACCGCCGGCAAATCTCTTTCCTCCCTGTGATTTCTCCAGGTTTGGGAATAGGAAAAAGGTAGGTCTGGTGAATATGGAGGATTAGAGACTAATTCGTACCGCAACTCATTCAATTTGGACATAACGATGGGGGATGAATGAGCAGGTGCATTGTCATCGTGGAAAAGCACTTCTTTGGGCTGTAAATAAGGTCGTCTTTCCTTGAATACTTCTTTGAATCGGGTCACTATATCGGTGTAATATTGTCCCGTGATCGTCCATTCCTTGTGTAGATGAGGATCACACCTTGGGAATCCAAAGAAATAGTTGCCATGACCTCTCCGACCGATGGAATGGTATTCGCTTTCTTTGGAGCCGATTCGCCCGGGAAAGTTCACTGCTTCGACTATTGCTTGGTCTCCGGTATGTAGTGGTGGATCCAGGTCTCATCCGCGGTTACGAAACGCATGAAGAAATCCTTTGGATTACGTTGGATCCTGGCCAGCCACTCGTTTGAAACTGTCACTCGATTTTGTTGTTGCTCCGGTGTAAGAAAACGCGGTACCCATCGCGCCGAAAGTTTCTTCATACCGAAGGTTTCGTGTACTACATGGTCAGCGCATTCTTCTGAGATGCCAGTTGCCTCTGCTATCTCTCTTAGCTTCAATTGGCGATCGACTAACACGACATCCTGAATCTTGTCCACCATTTCATCGTTGGTAGCAGTTCTTGGACCTCCGCAGCGTGTCCGTCACTTGCGCTTATGCGACCACGTTTGCACTCGCTCACCCAGAAGCTAATGGTGGAAAATGATGGAGTTCATTCGCCATGAACCTCTAGCAAAATATTTCGAATTTCCGTGGCCGTTTTCCTAGCCATCCAGAAGTGTTTTTTACCGATTCCGGGAACATTTCAGGTCGCTTTCGTATATATGCGTTTCTGTGAAAAGTTACTTCTTCAGTTCTAACTCATAAATGACTTGATTCTTTTTTTAATCTCTATGTCTCTTTTATTAGTTTGTTTCCCAATATGCAAGCCGCTTCTGTAACACGTTTTATTGTCCGCAAGCAGAACCAACGCTCTCTTAAAATCTTCAATCCACCGAGTATATACAGCGTTTAACACTATCCTGAATATTAATTTTAGTTCCCTTTCTAGCTTTTTGCAGAGAATGTAATCATTGAGTTATCACTACAATTCAGTTTTATGTATATTCATAGTTTACTTTTTGCATAAGTACATATCTCAACAAATTGTTTTTTTTTGTTTTTGTTCTGTAATTAGATATGTCTCTGTAGGGCAAAGAAATATTATTATTGTTTGATGTATGTATATGAATGGACAAGTTATCTTATTTTAAAAATTTATTTCTATTTTTTAATTATTATTCGTATATATATACTTGTTATGCAATATCGTTTTCTAAGTAAAAGCGGCCTTTTTCGGGAAATTAGAACAGGGAAATTATTAACAAAATAGATTACGTCATCCTTGAGACTATACAATTCTTAATGTCTATTATAATTTCGAAGATATGCCTAAAAATTTAAAAAATCGCCGAAACTTTGGAGGGTGTTGTAGCCGTAAATCAAGCGTTTTCGCCGAAAAAAACGCGTCGTGCTTCTACCAATCTACCCTTCCAGTCTGTGAAATTTCATAGAATTCTGAATATGCCCATTGCCGGTGTTCCCCTGTGTAAGTTAAATTAGAAAGGGAGAAAATTTAATTTAATCTATCTGAATAACCCAATATCAAAGATAGATCCATTAGGTTCTATAAAAGTGATTTTAAATGATTAGAAACGTGTCGTACTGCATTCCCGTTTATAATTATTCTCGCAATGCTTGCCCAAAGTTCTAAAAGAACTTGTAACGATATTGGGATTTAAATGGGACAGTACGTCGTAAAAAAATTATACGCCAACCGTTTCTCAGGACGATACAATTACTTGCATTCATTTCCTTAATTAATTATCTTTCATTAATTAAATTTAAGAGTGGAAGAGAGACGTGATTTAATTAATTAGCGTAATTGACTTAAGAACTTTAAAGTGCCACACTTTGAACGTATGGAGTAATGCGATCACAAGAATAAAATCGCCTTGATGCCGGAGAACGTGCATCAGACAGTAGAATTAAATAATTACATGAACGAAATTAAATAATATCTTTTCAGAGCGATTCAGATGACATGGCATTAAAATCGTTTCAGTAGTACATTGCATTTCAGTAGTACTTACAAACGTAGTTTTAAAAGTTCCATTTCTACTGCGTAAAACATTATTCCGAAGCGTTTCACATACTTATTGTTAGTCAAAACGGTTTCTTGATAAAGTTCATTCAACAAAAATAAGCTCACACACGCATACCAATTTTTATTCAACGAATTTCGAAGCCATCTCCGCTTTAGGATCGTAGATAACATGTAATCATTTTAGAAACACTACTGATGTGCTAAACAGATAGAGCAACATTTATCAACGGAAACAGTTTTAAACCGTAAAATGAATGTTGGAGGAAATATACTTTTGCGTACAACAACAATAATAATAATGGTTTATTGTCCAACAGAATATTAACAGGACATAAAATTTTCCAACATGCAGTACAAACTTCAAATTTAACTTTTTTTAAAAATATCATAGCGAATTTTCAAACAATACACTGAACAAAAATAGATTCCAAATGGGCTTTTAAATAGACAGTTCAACCACAGATGGAACATTCGCTACACAACAAATTATAGAAAACCACAGGGAATATAACAGAGCAACACATATACGGTTTATAGACTTCGAGAAGGCTTTCGATAATATAAACAGGTGTATGAGTTATAGGATACTATGAAAGAACAAGGCTATCTACATCATTTAACTAGGGAAATGCCAAAAAATAAAGGAGTTCCACAAGGTTGCTGTGTGCCGCCAACATGATTTAACATATGTATATATCGATGCCATTATAAAGGAATGCAAAACGAAATGGCCTAAAGCAATATGTTTAGACTAGAACACCACCGTAAACTCAATCAAATATGCAGATGCCATTACGAGGGCGACCTGAAATGTTTCCAGAATCGGCAAGAGATAACAGACGAAGGTTGAAGTAAATTCATAGGTCGGAAAGGACAACCTTTTTTGTGGCAATTGTCAAAATTACAGATTTCATTTTCTTCGATCCTTTAATGATTTTAACACATAGTATAAAAAGGCTTATCCCCCAAAGAATTTAAACACCACTATATTAAGAATAATTATAGTACGAAGGCGATCTGAAATGTTTCTGGAATCGGCAAGAGATGGCTCACGAAGGTTGAAGTTGATTCATTGGTCGGCAAGGGCAACTTTTTTTATGGCAACTGTCAAACTTTTAGATGTCTACTGTCAATAATTGTTGTTTAAGAGTGGGTTTTGTGTAGCAAGTCAGGCAATTTCGCAAAAATGGATAAAATAGAATTTCGTGCAGTGATGAAACACTTCTGGATGGCTGGGAAAACGGTCACGGAAACTCGAAATATTTTGCTAGGGGTTCATGGCGGATATACTCCATCATTTTAGACTATTAGCTTCTGGGGAGCGAGTTCAAACGTGGCCGCACAAGCACAAGTGACGAACAACACAGTGGATGCCTAAAAACCGCTACCATCCATGAAATGGTCGACGAGATTCATGATGTCGTGTTGCCCGATCGCCGATTGAAGCTGAAAGAAACAGCAAAGGCAACAGGTATCTCAGAAGAATGAGTTGGCCATATCCTACACGAAATTTTGGGCATGAAAAAGCTTTCGCCGCTATGGGTACCGCGTTTACTCACAGCCGAGCAAAAACAAATTCTGCCAAAAATATGAAATGAAAATATGGGCAAATAAAACCAAAACCGAGGCTTTCTTAGGTAGATATCCAATTTGGACGAAAATAATTAACGATACTGTACTGGAACTTTAGGTATTTAAGCTATGATGTATCTTATGTATCTTATGATCGAAACAAAGAGAGTAGAAAAACAATAAATTCACACATATCTCTGGAACAATCAGTAGTACGTTAAAAAATAAAACAAGTAAGGATGCACAAATAAAATTTTACATGGCGATAGTAGTGCCAATTCTCTTATACAGTAATGAAGCATGGACAACAGCTAAAAAACGGGAAACTGGAAAACAGCAACAAGGGACGAATTTTTTAGGAAGAATGAAAGGTCAAGATCTAATAGAATAAGTAATGGGGATGCAAGAACAGAACTAAACTTCGACATAAGTGAGAGAATAAAGGAAAACAAAAATAAGTGGAAAGAACACGTAGGATGGATGCAAGTGACGAGGTTGCTAGCCAGAGCGAAATTTTATAGATGTGTGGGAAGAAGAAGTGTAAGGAGACGGAATAAGAGATGGATATAGTAACAAGCAGAGTGCCTACTAACCCGAAGTGAAGAAGAAGAGGAAAAGTAAACCTAAATTACATCCCTCACTTACTACGGTGGAAGCAACGAAGAAGGCACATGTAAAGCAATTATAATACATGTAGGTAGCATCACCAATTACGACGATTTGATCGAAAGAGTCCAGTAGCCTTAGGAACTAGTCCAAATGAAAACAATGTCAAGAATAATACCGCATGATCTATTGCATCGAAACCATTACCGAAACCTTTATGGATTATATCAATTTATACATCAACTTATGGTCAAGTGATTCACAGATAAAAATAGAACTAGTGGTATATAATTCTCAAGTTTACCACGATAACCTGTCTTAAAAACGGGAACATCCTTTGCACAGTTTGTATACAACGATACACATACAGTAGGGCCGAAAAATAACAGAACTTTTCAAATAGAAAAGAAACAACTACAAACTTATTTATTTTTATTTAAGCTACAATTCTTCTGAGTCAATACAGCTCTGGACACTTTGAATCAATGATAAGATTGATCCTTTAAGTTATATCTCGGAATCGCCTCACAGATCCTCGTAACGGCTTCTTGGACTTGTCCAACATTGTTGTAAAACGCTCCTTTTATAGCCAGTTTCATTTTCGGGAAAAGGAAATAGTCACATTGCGATAAGTCTGGCGAATACGGAGGGTACAATATAGCTCAATATTAGGGCCTCACTCCAATGATTCTCTCCCATAAACGCTGTATAACCCCCTCATAATATTCGCCAGTGACATTCTGACCCTGTAGAACGAATTTCCGGTGTAGAATACCTTTAGGCTCGTAAAAACAGATCAACATTGTCTTCTCTCGTGACTTCTGGAAACACAGTTTTACAGACTTTGGAGAGCCTGGGGATTTCCACGTCGCACTTTGGCGTTTAGTCTGAGGATCATACTTCAAGCACCAAGTCTCATCACCAGTTACAATCGATTCTAGAAATATGTTATTTTGCGTTTTCGTCTGGCTGTTTTGATAAGATCCTTGCAATGCTCAACGCGAGCATGTAGCAATTTTTTGAGCACAGACCTTCCGTTTGTTCAAATTGTTAAATTTCATGAATCATGGCTTTGGTCGTATTTAATTCCTCCGCTGTCTATCTCATAGTCGAATTTCCATCGTATGCGATCGTTTCACGCACCTTTCCGACCAGCTCCTCGCTATTTTTTTTTGATGGCCTGGATTTGGGTTGTCTTCCAAAGTCTCACGACCATCCTGAACTCACCTATATCACTCTACCACATGTGTACGGAATATCCCATCGTCATAAACATTTTCATTGATTTATGTTTCTGTATGACGGTTTGTAAACACCAAATTTTGCCACCTACCGCATCTTAATCTCCAAGAGGCTCTGTCCCTAAAGCCAATTTCCTTCAGTCCTCTCTTCTCCATAGCTTGTTTAATTTCTTTTTCCCAGTTCCTTCTTTTAGCAGGGTTCCATTTCGATACCTTTTGTGGTAGTCTGTCCTTGTCCATTCTCCTCATGTGGTCATACCATAATAGTTACTTTTGTTACATTTCATGTATTAATAGTGTGTCAACTTGCATTATTTCTTTCATTCTTCCATTTCCTTCATGATCTAATAATGTATTCTTACACCAGCATCTCCAGTACATCATCTCCGTTGACATTATTTTGTTTTCCATCTTCTTATTCAGCGCCCGCACTTCACTTCCATAGGTAACTTTCAATAAAAAAGTGGAACATCTGGGATTTTGTTTTCCTCGAAGTATTCTCATTCCACACCACATATTGTCATTCCATAGTTGTTTAATTATTGCTTTCCTTTTATTACTTATTCTGTATACCTATTTCATCTCTACCATCGGAAGTTAACGTAACTCGTAGATATTTATACGCATTTATCGTTTTTATTACTTCATTTTCCACCACTAACTGTTTTCCTTGTGAACCGATTACTCTGTCTTATCCATATTGATCTCCAAGCCCCATCTCACGTATTCTTCTTTCAGCTTCCTAAACATGCAATCGATGTCGTCTCTATTCTCGACTAAAATAACCTGATCGTCAGCGAACTCTAAACTATGTATACGCTGGTCATCGAGAAATACCCCGAGTTTGAAACAGATTTTAATATTAGGTCGTTGTTCCATCATATGCTTGTAACGAACCGATAAAAAGTACTGTCACTTGAAGCACTTGATCGATTTTAATGCTCGTGGTCTCGTTTTGTAGACATATACAGTTTCAGATTATACATTGTTTCAAGAGATGACATCTGTTAATTTAAAAAGTTCCGTTATTTTTCCCACATACCGCGTACCTTCTATTTACAACATCATCTCAATCCTATTTTAAATTTAATCGCATTAAAATCAAATATAAACACTACGAAATTCCAATTTCCATAATAACCAACGAATTTAGCATTTTATTGCTTGAATAGAGAAGAAGTTTGTTGTTTTATTAGAGCCCCATTACCTCGTATCTTAAACGAGAAACCTTTTACGCGAACAGCGACAGCTACTGTTCTTCACGCGACGTCAAACTGTTTATATTTTCTTTGGCGCGAGAAAATTGAAGCCTCCAGTAACGCCTTTCTGTATTTTCAACGCAGTTCGGGACCTTCAGCGGTACAGAAAATATTTACAATAGACATGAAGATGACAGGCAACGCGAAAAGCTAACACTTCAACTTTTCCTCTCGAATTTTCGACGGATGAATTAGATACAGTTAAAAACAATGTATCGTTACCTACACACATACAGAAACTTCTACAAGTCCATTTGTGGTTTGCCCATCAACATTTATCAACGTTAAAAGTTGGAAATTAACTAGAATTGCATTTCCGAATACAATGAAGCAGTAGAGGTATTATTTTATCAACATTACTACTGATAAATAAGGAAATACTTTTAATATAAACTGTGTTGGAAAATTTCAGGCGATTTACATTAAATTAAGTAATAATGTTATAATAATTAGCTTACAAAACATATACATATTATCAAATTTATCTATCGCTGTTTTACATAAAATAAGGATAATTTCCGAACGTAATGCCTAACGAGCTAAACATTATTTCTTAATTATAAATTAATAAATATTGTGAATTTCCCGTTAAGTTTTTGCATGTAAAAGTACTCACAGACATTTATTACTTTTGCAGTTATCCTTGGATCTTCGGAAGGATTTCAGTAATTTGGAAAAATAAATATTTGAAATGTGGAACAAACCGCCAAAAAAATACGAGGACGTGGAATTGCAAGCGTTGTTAGACGAAGATGTTTCGCGAATACAGGAACAACTCGCCAAGCATTGGGCGCTAGTGAACAAGCTGTTACTAATTGTCCACGAGAGATGGGAAAGGTTTAAAAGACCGATAGATTGACACCACATGAGTTGAATGACAGACAAATGGAAAAGCACAAAAACACATTACATTTTGCTCAGTCGGTACAAAGGAAATCATTTTTCCATCGCATAGTTATAGGAGATGAAAACTGGATTTATTTTAAAAATTCCAACCGCAAAAAATATGGGTAGACCCAGGCGCACCACCCACACCGACCGCAAACCACTTTGGTAAAAAGACAATGCTCCGGGAGGATCCGAGGGGCGTGGTCTATTATAAGCTGTTAAAACTTGGGAAAACGGTTAATACTAAACGTTACCAGCAGCAACTGACCGACTTGAACCGTTCGCTGCTTGAAGAAAAGTCAGAATACCGAAAGAAGCAACGGAAAGTCATTTTTCTTCGTGACAATGCTTCATCACATACGGCAAAACCGGTTCGCGACACGTTGGATACATTCAGCTGGGAAGTTCTACTTCATGTGGTTTACTCACCAGACTAAACACCTTCCGATTACCACTTGTCTGCGTTGATGGGTCACGCGCTTGTTAAGCAGCGCTTTTGTTCGTACGACGATGTTAAAAAAATGTCTCGATGAATAGTTCGCAACAAAAGGGGGAGATTTTTGCTGGCATGGTATTCAAAAATTGCCCGAAGGATGGAAAACATGTATAACAAGCGATGGAGCATATTTTGAATAAAGCACCTTTTATCATTTTCCCGAATTTAATGTTTTTTGAGAAAAAAACGTAGTTCATACTGATAAAATTACAATGTCCTTGCAATCATCCAACGTAGTTAAGTTACTGAAAAAATATCAGTCTCGGAGGGACTCGAACCCAACATCTTTACGTCTCCGGCGTACTTTGCTAACCATTGCACCACAAGACTATTGAGTTCAAGTCACTTTAAATCCCCCTAGATGTCACGATGTCAGTAGATATATCATAACATCTCAAGGACACTATGTTATTAATACGGCAAGTGCATAACAGTTAAACTAATATCCATATTAATACTAATATTAATATGAATACCAATACTAAACCACCGTTGGCATTAGTAATGATAAAAATTACAATTTCCTTGCAATTACCCGTAATTAAACGTAATTAAATTACTGAAAAAATATCAGTCTCGGAGGGACTCGAACCCAACATCTTTACGTCTCCGGCGTACTTTGCTAACCATTGCACCACAAGACTATTGAGTTCAAGTCGCTTTAAATCCCCCTAGATGTCACGATGTCAGTAGATATATCATAACATCACAAGGACACTATATTATTAATACGGCAAGTGCATAACAGTTAAACTAATATCCATATTAATACTAACATTAATATCAGCATTAAACTAAACCACCGTTGGCATTAGTAATGATAAAATTACAATTTCCTTGCAATTGCACGTAATTAAACGTATTTAAATTACTGAAAAAATATCAGTCTCGGAGGGACTCGAACCCAACATCTTTACGTCTCCGGCGTACTGTGGTAACCATTGCACCATAAGAGTATTGAGTTCAAGTCGCTTTAATTCCATACTTGTACATCTGTATAAATAGAATTTGGTAGACAGCAGATGAAATCAGGCACAGGTTTTTGGTATCAGAAATCCCTTAAAGATGTTAAAGAGCTTAGTTATTGCTAAATAATTGTATGTCCATTCATCCTGTAACTTCCAACGTTAAAATCCTATCGGAAACTAATTTTTTTCATTAAATTTTAACTTTGGAAATAAGAAAAAAATAATTTATATAATACTATGGACACTTTCTATTCCATGTAAAATTTGACCCTTGCTTCAAAACCTTAAATAAAACAATTATAAGAAAATTATCTGTTCATCTACGAGTTATTGAACATACGTGGACAAAAGAGAAAGTAGTAACAAATATTAGAAAACATAAAGTAAATTATACCTTCTTCTCATCGAAAAATCCACCTCTTAATTTAATATAATAATATCACAATCTAACTTCGACTTCTCGAGTAAATGGTTTAATGGTGATATAATAAATATGATTATTATTATTGTTATTTTACGTTAAATTGTTATTATACGTTAAATTTTGACAGTTGAAAAACGCTGTCAACACTTGAAACTTGTACACTCCAGTAATTTTCCTAGCAGTTCTCATACGTGCATAAACACTTATCTACAACACAGCTATACAATATCGACAGCAGACAATTACAAATGTAAATATTTTGCAATAAAGCTTTACATTTCAATAAATCCAAATTCCCTATTATTTTTATAGTTTGTTTTTAACAGCAAAGCAATTGGGAAAAGAATTAATTTCTGTAGAAAACTTTAGAACTATTTCTTAAGCACGCATTTCATCAAGAAAATAATGCCCGAATATAGAACTGTTGGAACTGTTGGAAACATAAAATAATTTAAATTTCATCAATTTGGACTCAATAACTAGGATCTTCCCGATGGTAGAAAATGTGCGTCACGTTCTAAAATTCAAATCAAAACAGCCTATCGACTTGATTGAATTCCTCCTCACCCCGATCTTTTGTTTTTCAAATCGAAATTACTATCATCACGCGCTCCACAATTCCCCTAAACTTCCTCTCATGCGAATTGTGAAGAGCCGAAAAATTACCATATATCCAGAGGTGAAAAACAAAAAATCGCTTTCACGAATGATAGGATTAGCGAGGATTAGCATATTTCTATATTCAACTGTTGTTTGCTTATCGCCGTTGTTAAAAACAAAGAGGAAAAAAATAGAACCGACAAAATAAGTTCGGCGGTGGTTAGGTGTTCGATAAATTACGCTCTTATGGCCGGAATGTGTGAAATGTGCATAATTTATTAAAGCAGTAATTATGAAAGATACACTAAACAACAAAAAAATCTCTCAACATCGACGACTTTTAATTGTAAATACGTTGCTTGCTCGGCGTTCTTTTCATTATCAATATTCTAATCCAATCAAAAATACCACCAGTTTTAGCTGTAGAAAGCAAAATTATCATTTCAGCAATATTAACTTGCTCCCTTATTTGAAACAGTAATAGAAACATGCTTTGATCCAACAGTTTGCTCATAATCCTTTATTTATTACTAGTCTCGGCAAAGAAGAGCAAATTACAGTGCAGCGCGGAGAACAACGTGGTGGGACCGAAAGCTTCTTCATACACAAAACTTCCTGTGGGATGTAACCAACGCGTTCTTCTGAGGTGCCTATTGTTTCTGCTATCCCTTCCAGCTTCAATCGGCGATCGGCTAACACGACATCATGAATCCTGTCGACCATTTCATCGTTGGTAGCGGTTTTTGGGCGTCCACCGCGTGATTCGTCACTTGTGCTTGTAAGGCCACGTTTGAACTAGCTCACCCAGAAGCTGATGGTCGAAAATGAAATATTTCGAATACCGTGGCCGTGTGTTTTATCACTGTACGAAATTCGATTTTATCCATTTTTGCGAAACCGCTCAACTTGCTACACAAAACACACTCTTAAACAGCAACTATTGACTGTTGACGTGTGAAATTTTGACAGTTGCCATAAAAAAGGCCCCCGCTAACCAATTAATCTACTTCAACCTTCGTGAGCCATCTTTTGTCGACTCCGGAAACATTTCAGGTCGACCTCGTAGTTTTTTATTAGGTTTAGGGTTTGTAAGCTCTTCTAGTGTTATTCATAAGTTAACAGTTATCGAGTTTCTTCGTTTTTTTTTATTAGGTGTAAAGGTATTTATTTATATTGCGTAAAAATTTTCCTAGCAAATAGATAATGGCAACGTGAATTAAAGATTACGATTGTTAGTTTAAATCTAAAAAGAATCGCGCTCTTCACACACAACTTACAAGACTACTCAGATTTTAATAGCTCATCAGCGTTTTGAATAGATTTGATTATTAGGTTGTTACTTCCTGACTAAGACGAATTTCTCTCTTCCCCTAAAGATATTGCCTTTTTCCAAGAAATAAATTATGAAAACCATCACCATACTAAGTTATTCAATACAAGTATGTATGTATTTATCCAACCGTTGTATACTCCGAAACAACTTCCCCCACACCGCACGTATATTTACCAGCGACAATAGACGCGCATTCGTCGGTAACAATTCCGCAATTCCCGTTAGGCGGCCAGAATGGGTCGAACCACTCGAAACAAAGCGTCCTTCTGCTGGCTCCGAGCTATGAATTCAAGAGGACATCGTGTACGTCCGACCCGCGGTCCTTTGAATGCGTCTCCTTCCTCCTTACAAATATCGACGCGACTATATCCATATACATATATATATATATATGCAAGATACGATATACAATGCAAGGCTCACGACGGAACATTGCCGAGTCAAAGTTTTAGGATGCCTAAACCGGCAATTTACAGTCACAGTAGGCACTTATCTGGATGCCTTGGGTTTGTATCCGTGGAATAGATGAGGAATATATGACCGGACGTGAAATTATCGCAATGTGTTGTAGTATTTCTTAGATGTACCACGAGAGATGTGTTTTACTGCGCTCCAGGGAAGAACGTCATAATTCTTCGCTTTAAGCTTCTAAAGGGGTTATTTGAATAATCTATGGAAACTTCTGATGTACAGAAGTGCAATATCCAAGATGAAACATTTTTCTAGAGATCTAGTGGCCTTCTTGCAAGGATTTGTTACAGTAGATAAAGTTAGTCTCCCTCGCAATGCTTAATTTGTAACCAATTTCATACGAGACATCGAGAAAAAGACAACAATTCATTAAGTAAATATCAGAAAGAAGAAAGAAATATCAATAGTATAAAACAAGTCAACTTCGGAATTTCAAATTTTTAAATAATCGAAAATTTCAGCAACAACTCTCGTGCGCTGGACGTTGACCCATGGAAGGGTTATTCATGTCAGCAATACCGATTTCTTTTTATTCTTAATAATAATTCTTTATATTTGCAATCAATATTACAAATAACGTCAATATAATAAAATAAGCTTCAATAAATAAATAAAACCACGTGCATATGTATGTACATCACGCTGGTCAAAAGAGTGTATATAACAAAACATAATAATAAGAAGATAATACAAACAAAACATGTAAATAAAATACACCTGTGATAGGCAAACCAATTTAGAAATTCCCCGAGTGTAGCATTTCAATTTTAACAGCGGACGCTTGAATTCTATTTTGAATTTGTTATGGGGCAATTCTTTTATATCTGAGTTTAGCAAATTGTACAATTTGGAGCCCCCATAATTTACTGTGTTCTGTGCACTTTGCAAATATCGTAGGGTATTCGTAGCTGGTCACGGTTTCGTGTGATATAGTTATGACTGGAGACGGGATTACAGGCAAAGTGCAAAAATTGAATTAACGCTAATTAATGTAATCAGTGTAATACATCAACATATAGACGTAAAATATAATAAATAAATTAAATTTTTGCACTTTGCATATAATCCGGTCCCCAGTTATGACTAAGCCCGTTGATACTATAATGCTCCCTGTTCCCTCTCATTCGTAGTCTCGGCAAAGTGGGGCAAATTACAGAGCAGTGCGGAGAACTACGTGGAGGAGTCGTGCGGCGGTATCAGATCGCGTGTTCAGTAACGTTTATGTACTCGCACCATTTATGATCATGATCTCCATGAGTGAGCTTAGGTGATGCGGATGTAGGAATGTTTACACGTAAAATAATGATAAAAATTATATTATATAACGTGCTGAAACACCTACTGTTTTAAGAAATTTCCACGAAATCACAAGCTGGGTGGCATCTATTAAATATGTTTCCACACTTGTTTCGGTTAAATGAGTACGGCGGGCGAAATAAATATCTTTTAAGGATGAGAATGACCGTTCCACGTCGACTGATCTTATATTTACACATTTCAAGTAATCCTTGTGACAACTTAATTGATCTTTCGACGTACCTTCATAAATTTGTCTTAGTATAAGAAAATCCGAATCCTTGTCAATAACAACTTACAAATTCTCGTATTACATTTCAATATTTTTCGCCTATGTAAGTGTGAGTGAACACCATCCACAATTTGAACAGAATCCACAAACGACATCGAATCATTTTATAATTTTTCAATTCCCTCCGCTAGTCTATAGTATTTGCGAATATTTTCTAAATCACAAAACATTTTCTGGCTTTCCTTGATAGCTTTGGCGTGTCTCGGATCGAATTGTACTAACACCTTCTTTACATCGCGAAAATATTCGCAGTAGCAAAAAGGCAGCCAGTTAGTGAAATCTTTTTGTACGTTTTGGGGACTTTAGAAATACTACCTTTGTATAAGCTATTAAAGCATTTACTCGTGGATAACATTTAGGGACCAATTACGCCACAAGATTTAAAGCATGGATTTTACACGCTACATGTAACAGATTGCCACTTTCTTCTTTAAGGGATCGGCTTAATGAAAGCATGTTAGCGACACTTACAAACATTAAAATTTGAAATTTGGTCAGTGCCCTTTCAACACCATGTTTAAAACTACTTCGCTAGTACAGTTTGCAACTCTTTTGGAAGCAAGTAAGATAGGGGATGACTGTCCAAACTCTTCCATTGTACGTACCATCACATTCACCAGAGAATGTTTTTGCCGATCAGTTGTTTCGTCCACACAGAACCAGAATTTTTTATCTTCCAATTCTGCTTTAATTGTTCTTTCAACATAGTCACGAACAGATGGCATATAGTTTCTTAACAATGTCCGACTTGGTAATCCGAAAACTTGTTCCAGAAGGAGACAAATGCTTGTTGGTCCAGTGGTCTAGTAAAGTGAAAGAAATAGCATAGAATAAAACAAACGCCTATATCAAATATTAATTGTTCGCTTTATCTTTTGCTACGTATTGCAGGACACACTTTTTAGGTGGCGTTCACACTTCCACATGCTGTTGCACGTCGAATAATTATCGCACTTTACACATTTCTGTCTAACGTCTTCGTATTCTAAATCCGGCATACTCGCTATTACGTTCTCTAGTCACAACGACCAGTCGAATGATACAGAACATACCCAGTTTCAGTTTCGGGAAGAGGAAGTAGTTACATGATGATAAGTCTGGCGAATGTGGAGAGTGTAACACAGACTAGTTTTTTCGCCAAAAATTCGCGATCAGCGACAGTCTTGTCTGGTAGTGAATTATCGTGTAACAAAAACCAACTTCCTGACGCCCGGTATTCGGACCTCACACGAACTCTCAGTAACCCCCACACAATATTCGTTAGTGACATTCTGACCTTATGGAACGAATTCCCGATGTAGAATACATTTAGAGTTGCAAAAATAAATCCACATTGTCTTCTCTCGTGACTAATGGAAACGTAATTTTGCCGACTTTAGAGAGCCCGGGGATTTCCATGTAGCACTTCGGCGCTTTGTTTGGGGATCGTACTTGAAGCACCAAGTCTCATCAGCAATTACACTAGGGTGACAGAATAAAATAGACAACAGGTAAAGCGGTATAAATATGTAAACAGCTCAATTCTAAGAACGAATTAAGAACTTTTTCTTATCATTAGGGTAGGGGTAGATGTATCGGAAGGAATTCGTCATAGTTCAGTATGGTTACAACTATGCCTCGCTTACAAGGTTCGAGTGATATTAGCGACTTCACCCGGGGTCGCATCGTTGGCCAGAGTGAACGCGGCGCTTCGCAACGTGAAATAAGTAAATTTTTAAATATTCCGTTGTCCACAGTTAACCGTGTGATTACACAATTTAAACGCAAGGAAAAAACAACAGTGGAGCCGAGACCATGTCGTGCCGGACCTTCTGAAAGAAATAAAAGGGTGCTTGTACGAGAAGTGTTAAGAGAACCGCGAAAAAGTACAGCTGAGCTTGCGGCAACTTCACAGAAAAGTCAGGGCACCGTTCTGCGATACCTCCACAGTGTGGGGATGTATAAAAGGGTGGCAAAGAAAAAACCTCTCCTTGTGGCGCCGAATGGCTTGGACAATCGAAATGCGAACGAAGCCCGAAGAGTTTTGGCGGTCTGTCATTTTTTCAGACGAAAGCAGATACTGCCAATTCAGTGATAGTGGTCGTACGTGGGTATGGAGACGTTCGTCAAAGCAACTGGACGACAAATTTTTGCATCAGACGGTGAAATACGGCGGTGTGAACATCATGGTGTGGGGCGCGATATGGTATGGTGGAAGATCGCAATTAGTAATCTGCGACGGAAATATAAATGCGGCAAAATATATCCAAATATTAACAGAAGGACTACTACCGATATTCGACAATGCCATTTTATCTAAAGAAGACGCCACTTTTATGGAGGATGGAGCACCCTGCCACAAAGCAAGAACAACAACCACATGGAAAGAGGATCAGAATCCGATAGAGAATGTTTGGCACATAATCCAGACAAATATGGTGAAACGACCCCGAAAACCAAGCAATAAGGAAGAACTCGTGGCAGCTGTTACAGAAGAAGGTTAAATATTCCAGAAGACCCCATTAATCATTTAATAGATTCTATACCACGACGACTCACAGCACTTCACGCAAGTAAAGGTGGATCGACAAAATATTAGTCTAATTTAAAAATTTTAAAATATTTTGTATATAACTATAACGATAATAGAATCTTTTTTTTAATTAGTAGGTGTCTATTTTATTCTGTCACCCTAGTGTACAATCGATCCTAGAAATACACGATTTTGTTTGGCTGTTTTGATAAGATCCTTGCAATGTTCACTACGAGTAATTTATTGGTCCTCAGTTAAGGCGTGAGTAACAAATCGAGCTTAAACTTTCTATCTGTTCAAATCTTTCGTTCAAATTTCGTCAACCTTATTTTTGGTACCTATTAGTTTTTCTCCTAATTGTCTGATTACAAATACTAAGTCCTGGGTGCTTCTTCCTTTTCTATATCCATGTTTATCTCGGAGTCTTTTTTCTAGTATTCTTGTCAATACTTTTCCTGGGATGCTAGTTAACGTTATTCCTCTATAGTTTGAGCATCCTTAGAGTCTCCTTTTTTTGTATATGGGCATAATTATTCCCATATTCCACTCCTTAGGTATTTCTGTTTTTATTATAATGTTGTTTTAAGAGGTCAAGTAGTTCTTCGTTACCTTTGTCTCCCATATATTTTATCCTTTCAGCTGTGATTCCATCCTCCCCGGCCGCCTTTCTTAGTTATAGTTTGCTTCTCTGACTTCTTCGTCGCTTGTTGGTGCGATACGTTCATCGTCGTTTTTTGTTTTATGCTCTTTTTCTCTTATGTATCCGTCTTGTTTTATTTTTGTGAGTTCTTCAAAGTACTGTTTCCATCTTTCCATTATCTCTCTTTCCTCAGTTAATATATTTCCTTTGTCATCCTTTATATTTTTCAATATCGGCGCCTTCATCTGTCTCAATTGTTTTATTGTTCCGTAGAATAATTTTTGGTTTTCTCTATAGTTATCTCTCAGTTTTATTCCGAACTCTCTCCAAGAATTTTCTTTGGCCTTCTTGATACTCTCTTTAGCTTCTTTTCTTGCCATTTTGTATATATTGTAATCCTTCTCTTTCCTGGTATGCATATATCTGATCCATTTATTTTTCATATGCTTCATCTCTTCAAAAGGCGCATGGGAATCCAAATTTTCAACGGAAATACTTGAGTAGGATTTCTGATTTGTCCTATAGGAAATTCGTTTGCAAGACTTATCCTTTTTTCTACCTTAATTCCTATGAAACTTCCTGATACGATTTATCTTGATCGTAACTCGATGTGCATGCAAAGAATTAATTAAAGTCGCCGGGGGGTAACTCGATAAAGAAGCTAAGACGTCTGCAATACATTTAATATTATCACAATACCGAGATGGTAATCGATATCAACGTAAACGAATTAATCAGACTGGAGCGACGTGAAACGAGAGCAATTCATAAAAATTCATCAGACGAACATCTGAACGTCGAAGCCACTATTGGATAATGATGATGGATTAGTGAAGTGAGGCGAATATAATGCGCGATATCGAAAAGAGAAGAAAGGCGATAACGAAGGGCGCAGAGAGATAGGGGAATATTATTTAATGATGCATCGGCCGCGTTTCTATTACATAAAGCGAGCGTAAAAATGATTAAGATCGCCCCGTTCAGATAATGCGGGCTCGTTTTAAGATAGACCATTGGATTGAAATTACAAATCATCTATTATACAGGCCTCGCCCATTTCGGGTTGTTAATAACTTTGGCAGGTCTGCAATTGGACTTTTTAAAATTAATAGAAATATGTTGAAAAATTTAAAATGATTAAGAATTTTAGATAAAATTTTAGTTACATTATATTTAATTTAAAATTCTTAAGCACTTGTGAAAAGGATTGTAACAGATAAGGGCATTGACTGTGCATTCCATATATTAGCCGCACCTCTTCGACAGTGCAACTCCAAATTGTTAGTTTTAGTTTAGATTTGACGTACCATTCTAATTTTCTGGAATTTGCTTCAACCACGTGTTAGAAATTTGGCCAATGTTAGGGTAACATAGGTAAACATTTCGATGTATTTCCATTATAGTTTTAAATAGCTAGTTGACGATACAGCTAATGTTCATGGAAAGTATTTGATACAATTGCGGTGGTCTAGTGGTCAAAAACTAATGCAATGAATTTTCTCAAGCATTTGAGAATTTCCTTCTGGAGATTTCTATCTGTCTTGTTCTAATTTCTACTGGCAATTCTAACTTTACCTTAACCTTTTGACAGATGACTTACTTCACGTTCATTCTTTTTAGAATTATTAATGACGTATGGTTTGTTTCAGATTGTGCATGTACTTACTAAAGTTACGGACGCATCTGTTTCCTTGTTGGGCTTAATTCTTACAAATTAAAGGAACTTGAAAACCACATCACCACTAATTAAACTACCGTTCCTATTAATAATGATAAAATTACGATTTCCTTGGAATTAACCGACGTTTTTGAATTCCTCAAAACATATCAGGGATGGTAGGATTTGAACCCACAACCTCTGCGTTACCGTCGCATTGTGCTACCATTACAGCACGAGAGTAAATATGAGTTCAAATTACTTGTAATACCCAGATGTGACAATGTCTGTAGATATACTGTAATATCTCAATAGACACAATATTATAAAAGGCAAGTTGTAACCAATTAAATTCATATTAATATTCAATCATCGTTGGTTTAGTAATGATAAAATCACAATTTTCTTGCAATTAGCCAACGTTTTTAAATTCCTAAAAAATATCAGTCACGGTAGGATTTGAACCCACTATCTCTACGTTACCGGCGCATTGTGTTACCACTACATCACGAGACTGAATGTGAATGCAAATCGCTTTCAATACCTAGATTCTTTCAAGAATATAAAAACATTGCTTACCTTCAAGGACATCGCAATCTTATCATCATCACTAATGTCCAATTAAAACCACTTCATGATTTTTTGTGATCATTTCTGTGCCAGTCTTGACATTTCAACAATCGTAACTAGATTTCAGCCATTTATTAGAGCTTTTAGAAATGTTACCAGTTGTATGCATAGGTTTTTTCCGTTTTCTTTGCCAAAAAGAGGCACGTAATTTTGAAGAGAAATTATTTTTTTTCATTCAAAATATTAATCACCCATCTTTCAGGTAATTTATGGATACCATGCCAGAAAAACTGCTTGCCTTTTACGGCAAACCATTCGTCGAGTAATTTTCCAACTTCCTCGAAATTGCTGATTCTGCGAGCGCGTACCCCACTGATGCAAAGAAGTTGTAGTTAGATGGCGCCAGGCCTGGGGACTACGGCGGGTGCGGAAGGATGTCCCATCCAAGCGATTTCAAAGTATATTTCACTGAGTTTGCTGTGTGAGACGGCGCATTGTCGTGTAACAAAATCATTTTGCCATGTCTTCTGGCCCATTCCAGTTGTCTTTCGATTAATGCGTCGTTTAAAATGATGACTTTTAACAGCCTTTTTCTTTTGATTAAATAAGAAAAGTAATGCGTGCTGCAAATGTTCTTTTTCAGCCACAAAACTCGACATGATCGCTGAACGATAAAGCAAAGACGCTAGTTTTTCGCGGGCTCAACTTGTGTGTGTTTATAGTTTAAATGTCAGACGAACAAGATCAGGTAGGCGCCAAGTTAATACGCTGCGTACTTTTAACTGGTGCCATCTCTTAGTTAAACCGGAAAAAAAACTAGTACATACATCTGGTACATACGTCTATTCCGATATTTTCGATTTTGATTTAGTTAGCCCACCACAATTTTTATGTCGATGATATTCATGAGAAGCTTGCACTTTTTGGTCGCCTAATAACTTTTTTATTTGATTAGCATATTCAACTACCCATATATAGATTATGGCATGGGCATAAATAAATGCTGATTTTGAGGTATCGTGCCTTCTAAAAATTTAAAAGTATTCACAATCCAAAGAACATTTTAGTTATAAGTGCCTAAGGAATTTAGCCAACAGTGCTATGTCTGCGAATTTTGAATAACAGATCCGTATGGAAAATTGTCTGTGGCTTTAATATAATTCCTTCTAATAATAAAGATTTGACTTTACCACAACATCTATCTAAGACAGATTCCACTATCACTTGTTTCTCCACTTTGTGTTCAATTGCCAAAAATCTCAGAAAAGAAAAACTGATAAGTCAATACGAGGGATGTCCTTGAAGTTTTGTATACTGGCACATAGAGGCTGCCACTAATCAATTGTCAGTATAAAAATTAACCTCCATCGTTAGTTAACCTAAATCCAAAGTTTCAGTGCAATACGTATAGTGTTGTAGCTACAGCGAACTGTGAAAGTTGACTAATTAGTTAAAAAATGGAATTAAACCAAGAACATTTTCGCGAAATAATTTTTTACAATTTCGGAAGCTAATTATCCTAACAAGAAAGCTTCGGCGAGTTGGTTTGCACTTTCAGCGATGAAATACCACATCAGTCAACAATTTCTCGTTGGTATGGAGAATTCAAACGCAGACAGATTAGTCTCAAGGAGCGTCCAAAACCAAGTGCACTCGGGAAAACGTTGATTTTATGCGCAAGATCATCAAGGAAGATCGACGTGTGCTATATCACAAGATTAGCGCCTCATTGGGAACTTGAAAGACCTCAGTTCATCGAGCTGCTGAGCTTCGAAAACCCATTCCCGAACAACGAATCATTCTCCAACAATGCACTAGAAGTTCACACACAGCACGCAAGACAATTGAATTTTTAACGCAACAAAACATCGAATTGCTAGACCGAACTTTCCAAAAATTAAGAACGGACTGCATTGTGAAAGGTTCCAGTTGTCAGAAGGAGCAATCGATGCCTTCAAGCACGTAATTTTAACTGTGCTAGCAAACACGTGTATTAGCTGCTTCTAGAGTTGGTTCGAGCACATGCAAAGGCGCATTTTGCTGTTTTTTTTTTCAGCTTTACATGTAAAACTTAAGGCAACCCTTGTATTCAGCATAATATCTCGTTCATTCATGATTCCTGGTGCAATAACTTTTTTATGTTTTATGTTACAATAAGAACGATAAAGCAATATAATGGTTTCTTCTCTCCTTAATTTTCGCTCAATTAAAATTAACGTCTCCTTTATGAGTGAGAACGAACGACGAACCATTTTTGTGAGTGTATATTATATTCCATTATTTCCTCTCCTGTTTCAAATTATTCAATTCCATCGGACCCTTATATACGTCGCAATGGATTAGGTAAGGTTACGTTTAAGGTTTTAATTAAGCTGGAAGGGCGAGAACTAGATGGTAACGTAATTAATAAAATACAGAGGGAGTTATAATTTAATTAATTTGCCGTCCAATATTGACCGTCATCTGTCTTCTCATCGGACTCCGCTTTTAATTTTGGAGCGGGTTATTCTTCTCCATCGCCAAAAATTTCATTTTGCGGTTACTGAAGCGTTCGCCTCAACTTTAAGCCGGAAAAGCTTCTAAAGAGAATAGAGATTCGGGTGTTCGTTTGCATAAATTTCATTTGAGAAGCTCACTATCTGTATTTGATCGATTGCTCCCTTACTTCAATCTTATGTCTTATTCTATTTTTTTTATAAGCATGCAGTAGCTATTTTACAAAAGTTATAGTCTGAAAATATCGAGTAAAATTACCAGGCATCGAAAATAAGTTAGAAATTATGCAAACGATTTCATCATTTTCTGTTTCGCGAACCAAATCAAAATAAATTATTGTAGACAATGTGGCACCTTCATGTCGCACTCCTATTTATCACAAAACGGCAAAAAATTATTCGCAGACTGAAATAATGATAGTAACGTAAAAACTGAGCAATTCCGTATCGTGTTTACACGTCCAAATCCATTTCAGATTGAAATTGGGGTGAAAGTAGGACATCTGCAGTATATGTCGTGGTTTCTATAATTGGTTTCAAAGATTTTCAGGCAATTTTCCATAATAAAAACAATTATCTTTGTTTTTAGATTTAAAACAGACATGACATATGGTAAATGGTCAAAGTAGTGGTTTATAGTTTGATAATTTTTTGTAAAATACCTAAGAACCTTACAAAATCTTTAAATAATTTATGTAGTATTTAAAAATGTTTGAAGACTAGACTTTTTTGAGAAATTATATAATTCTGTTTTCGAATTTCCGAAGACAATAAACATTTTCCAAGACCATTAGAAGTTATCTCGGTAGGCTTTAAAATGGTTGTAGAATCCTTTAAAACTTTTCCTGTGTTTTTAAACCATCCAAATGCATTAATTATCCACAAGTAATACTAAAGCCTTCTACTAAAACTTCTTCAAAAGGTTTTGAAATTTTCTTAAAATCTTTGTCAGAATTCCTATGAGAATTTCAATAGACTTGCTAAGAGCTACTGAAGTGATTAGAAATCTATACAGGTTTTAGAGAAATCTTATGTGCTTAATATGTTACGACTTTACAAAACCTTAGAAAAATTACTGTAATGTTTGTGAACTTACTTTGAAAAAAATCTTAGGAGTTTTCGAAAGGTTCAAAAAGGTTTTAGATTTTCATATCTTTAAAACACTTTAGAAGTAATCAAAAAAAGCACACAAAGTCTTGTGAAACCTTTCACATCCCATACAAAATTTTCCAAGTATACCAAAAGTTCTTTTCAACAGTTTTCTGGGAACTTTGATAAAGCTCTTACGTGTTTGGAATCTTCTACGGTATATAACGCAGTTTCTGGGATAATATTGATGTCACATTTACAACTGGTAACCTTTAAAGATCTTTAGACACTTCTCAATGTACTCATGAAACCTTACAAGGTCTCATAGAAGTTACTAAAAGCTCTACAGATCTTTTTTTAAACACTTTTGGAGATCTCATTGACGTTTGATGAGGAAGGAAAAATCTGAGCATAGGAAGAAGGAGGAGAAGAAATAGAGAAATAGAGAAAGTAGAAAATATTTGAGAGCAAACTGGCAAAAGAATCCTGCGGATTCTCAAATACGTCCTCACCGTCATGCGCAACATCCGGTATTCTCGTACTACATCGCTTTTGATCGATGTGTTTCCATAATGAAGATATATCTGCTTTAATGTTCTGCTGCACAGTAGTCAGTATGTTTTATATGCTGCCGACAACCGTTTCAGAAGCAAACAAAATTGGAAATGAATCTCATTCTAGTGCTTTTGGTTTATTTTGGCATACACAAATGAATGACCGAATGAGTTTCAGATAGAAATGATCAACAGCTTCATGAATGTCATTAAAAATTGAAAGAAAATATCAATCTACACAGCAAAAGTAAACTATGAAATTAGCATTATGAAAAATAAAATAGTAATTATTGGAAGAAGGAAAATTGGGATGTTTCGATTCAGCAGTGCATGTAAGACGGATTTCCTAAACTAGGTGATATCTATCTTCGCTGACAAAGGGTATGACAGAGATATTGATATCTTCAGTTGCAAGAATCAAATCTAATAGTTTATTCTCAGAGTCAAATACAGAGTTATGTTGTTTCATGTCCACGCTATTACAAATTTTGAAAAATCACAATGTTAGAGCAGGAAGGATTGTCATATGTGAAACTACATAAGTAAATTAGAATCCCCCAAAAAAGCCTGCGCATTCACTAAACAAAGATCAAGACCATTGCAAAACGTTTCAACATCTTCAAGTAATATGGTTGGGTGGTAGCACAAACTTACTCCATAATAATTTTAATTAAAGAATTTAATAATCATTGATAATTAAATTCTCAAGTCAGCCATCAGTCATACAGATATGACTGGTATTAATCTGACCAAATTTTAATTAACTAACTTAGTGGTTAGTTTTCAGTCTTTAACTATATTAAAATTTAACAACACTGCTTAGAAAGGATTAAAACATAAAAGTTTAAAACCCTCGCAAAGCTGTAAAACTAAAAACTTGATCGTTTGGAAGCATTAAAATAAATGTATTATATAGGATAACCTTTATAAGAGTTCCTCTGATTTTTCTAAAGTCTTAGAACATGGTTTGACAAACATCTCACGGCATTAAAAGATCTACTTGATAGAAGAAATTTTTAGATAATTCTCAATGTGTCTGTAAAATTCCTCTGTAAAGACTACTTTTTATACAGTAAGTTGTAGGACCGAAAATGTATCCAAATAAATGAATAACGTCGCGATCCTAGATGTCAACATCATAAATTAGTAGCTACTGTCTGCATTAAAACGAGACGTGATGAAGGCTGCATATACACAACCGACTAAAACGTCGAAGGGAGGTACCAAAGTAATCAAGGTTTTATTCCAGCCTTTCAGCGTGTAGCAAGAAAGTTTGTTCGCTGCTGCTGCGCGGAGGTACATTGTAATACCCTTCCTGTACTTTTTACGGACTAAATTAGCACCACCAGGATAATTTATTGCGGACTCCAAGAGCGGTAAAAGCAAATGTAACGAAACCATGCGTTACATTGTTAATCCGAGTAAGTACGCGCGTTATGGCGGTTCTAGTGAGAATATTAAGAAATATGTGTGCTGTATTTTGGAGCTTCTTGATTAATACATTCTGCGGTAGTTGGTATTTTCAACTTACGTACCCCTTGTGGGTGCTATACGTAGTGTGTTTAAAGTAAAATTTAGAAATATTTATCTTAGGTCTCTATTAGCTTTATTTGTTTTTTCGACATTCTATTGCCAATTTAGATTTACAAGTAAAAATTCTACCAGAAGAAACACCTAAGATTTATAAATTAGTTTCTAGATAAAAAAGAATGTTTAGGGTAAAAATTTAAATCTGTAAGAAAATCTTCAGGATACACTGGAAAAATCACTGCATTCCCAAAAAGTAATTATCTGGTGTGGTTTCTGGATTAGCGGAACATTCGAACCGTATTTAAGTTTCTTTTACTCGTCTATGACACTTTAGACAATCGTAATCCACTGTTACGATTGTTTATTGGACTATTCAAATCTTTTGATTGTATTGACTACCATTATTTATCATACATGGAGTTTCAATACGAGTGCAAGATTTGAATTGCTCGACATATTTGACAGTCATAATGACACGTGATTATTACAGTTAGAAAACGTGGAGTATTACACGACAGAACTGCGCGTTCTCTTTGTTAAACATTATTATCGAAACTGTGAAGGTGTGATTGCCACCATTCGTAAAGTGCGTCCAATATTCTATCGACAGAATGTTCCTAATTCATGTACTGTGAAAATAATAATCAAAAAATTCGAAAGTACTGGATCACTTAGTAATGTCAAACACACGACACGAGCTCGTAGAGGTCGTTCAGAACGAAACACCATGGCAGCTCGCGAGAGTGTGGCCGAAAGTCCAGTGAACCAATGGATATTACAACTGTCACGATTCAGCGTATTCTAACTGAAAATTTACATTTCCACGCCTACAAAGTCCAATTGTCCCAACAACTTCTGGCAGCAGGCCATGGATAGGGAAGAGAGTTCACCAATTGGATCCTTGAGCAAGTAGAAGTGAATGCCGATTTTGCAGACAAAATCATTTTCACTGATGAGGTCCATTTTCACCCCGATGGCTTCGTTAATCAGCAAAACAGCCTTATTTGGGGCGCAGAAAATCCAAGAATTATTCATCAGAAAGCAATACATCGAAAATGTGTCACACATGTGCATTGTAGTCTGAAGGAATAATTAGGCCGTAGTTCTTTAATGAGAAAGGTAATGCAGTAACGGTGAATGGCTAACATTATCGTGCTATGATAATGCAATCTAACATGTGGTTTCTTTCACACACTTTATAAATCATGAAGCATAGATGTTAGAGAAATTGTTACGGATTGATTCACGTCCTACCTAAGGGGCACAGTGTAGAGGCTCCGTTGAAGTGGTTTTTGTTCTGAAGCATTGAGCTAATATTGGTGTTTCCTAAGACTCTGTCCTGGAACCAACTTCATTTGTAGTCTATTCTAATGATTTAATTAAGCACTCTTATAATTATATTATATTATATTCAGCTATTTCTAACCAAGAAGATGTTGCACTCTTCCAGAAAAATATTGACTTCATAGCCGCCTGGTGCACAACCAATAGATTCAAGCTTAATATCAACAAGTGTCGGCATATCGCCTTCACGCGCAAAACGAATTCCTTAAATTCGATCTATGCAATTAAAGGGGAGATTGTACCTACGACTGAATCATTTAAAGATTTTGGAGTTGTTCTTTATAGCCCTTTAAGCTTTGTTCAGCATATTGAAGAGTTTTCCTTAACTTGTTTTAAAAGGTTTGGGTTCGTGATGCGGAGCACCCGGCAATTTAGTGATATAAATATGTTAGAGTCCTTGTATTTTGCCTTTGTACTTAGATGTCTGGAATACGCTTCTATTATTTGGTCCCCTTATTATACCTGCCATTAGCTTACATTGCAACGAGTTCAACGTCGTTTTCTTAAATTTCTATCTTATAAAATTGATGGTCAATAGAGGAACTGATTACCATTCTTTGCTGAAGGGTCATGGCATGTATTCCCTTATAGAACGCAGAGAAACTTGTTGCTCTCAATTTGTCTGAAAATTAATAAATGGATTTGCAGTTCCGTGTACCTCGTTTTTCGTCTAGATTCTGTTTGTAGTACCTATTCCGAAAACTAATATTTTGCCCCCATATATAATATGTGTAGCTTAGCAAATATATATTATAATGATATTTTTTTGGAATCTAGATAAATTTTCATTAATTTCATTTTGTTTGCCATAATTTGTATGTCCTTTATACATAGTAAGTCTTTATGCTAGTTATTTTTAGGTCTTTAGTTTTCTTTTCACTGTATGAATGGCTTTGTATTTTTTGTTCTGTAATTGGTATTCCGTTGGACAGTAAATTCTATTATAATTATTATAATTACTGCACCATTGTTAACTATGCCACCGATATTAACGTTTTGATAAGTGTTCAAAGCTGTGCTGTGTTTTTTAGAGGCTTACGTACAATAAGATTTGTAAATGATGTAAATGACTAAGAGATAAACGTCTTCTAATTAATAGTGGTGAAAGTACCCCTACGTTGTATTAGAATGCTGAATCTAATGTAAATGTATGAAGGCCTGTCGTACAGCATTTTTTATAGTAACATTTGAAATATTTATTAAATTCTGAATAATTTGTGTCTTTTAACGTGAATTTAAAAGGCAACGCTAAATTGAGACCTTTTACATTTTTCATGTCATACGAAACAAACGAACCAGTTCAGAGAACATCCACACGTGTTAGACACAAATAGACCAAACTAAAGTATTTTCTAAATATTTATTTAATCTGTAATTAATGTCTTGATTTCCCCGTGCTGTTAAGAAGTTAACATTCAATGCAATATACACCTTTATATTAATAAGGTCTTGTATTAGGTTATCATCACTACATTCCAAAATTATGTGGGTGATATCGGCTTTATTTTTACAGATCTTGTTTTTTCTTAACTTAGTTGGCTATTCTTATCTAATATGCAATATGCAATATATAGGTGGTTTTGGTGTTAGTGACTTCATGACTTCATCTACACCTTTGAAAGACCCTGTATAATTGAAAATGCTTTAAAATCAATAAAGGATGTTAAAGATTAACAATTTCCGTTATTTTTTTCCCATATTACTATGACCAGCTCTAGCATGAGAAGGTAGCTCTTAAATGCAACACTCTGTACATACAACATCCATGTGTTCTAAATGACGATAAGGTACAATATTTGCATTTAAATTTTTATTCTATCTATTTCCGTTCAAAAACTAAATGAACAAAACTGTGAGTGTTTCACCCCTTCGAAGTGAATTTCAGCACAGACAAATAATTTTATTTCCAAGTCCCAACATGTTCTACTTACCTACCAAATTTCATCAAAATCTGAATTTAGCACCCGAGGGCCTTTCCTTATTAGAAATTATAAAATAGTTGCAGACACATCTCCTTCGACAATCGAAGCATTTATCCAAATTCTAGCCACATTGACATCTTCAAATGAATGTGCGACATTTGCGGTAGTTTAAGATGTTGATTTTCCTTTCATAAATCTTATAAAGCTACCGGATCAAATGCGGTATCAAGGGGATGCCATTAAGGGACCCGTAAATCCCTTTTCAATTAAAGGTCAAGTCGTTTCCCCACCAAATGGTGTTAAATACACCTAGGACCCCCATTATTCGGGATGAACGATATTTTACATCGTATACAAAGTCAGCAGGGTAATGGTCGTTCCAATTTAGCAAATGATTAAGTTAGGTGTTGGAGGATACGTTGCAGGAATGCGATGAAAAGAATCACGTCAGTTTTTATTCGCGTTATAGTGAATTAGCAAAACTAAGTTCTCCCTATTCAAACAACTTCACCACGATGGCTTTTACATCGTATAACATCCCAAACTCGTGCTACAGACCATCTCTAACATGATCCTTATTTGCTTTGCCTTTCACGTCGACCTGACAGCTCGAGATACACACCTCACTTACGTCGATATTCTATAACTCTCGAACCGAATCGTGTTTATTGTTGTACCTATGCCCCGTTCTTCGTCCGGAAATGGGCATTTCCGCCTTGAAACTTTGATAAGATTCACAGTCCGTATCTCCTCCGGGACGTCTGATCTTGCCCGAGGCAAATCGGACTGTGGCTAGCGGCTACTGTGTAGGTGGCGGTCTTCTCGGAATCCGTAAGCTCCGAACACCTCACGTATTATTGTCACGTCTTGCGAGTTCGGAGAGGAAGTATCCCACGCTCCCGTGTTTCCGTTAATTTCACGAACTAATACCCGCACGTCCTAAATCAAATTTAACGAGGACGAAGATGCCGTTTGGTTGATTTATGGAATAGAAGATTGAGATTTATGGCTGGTGTATCTCCGAATTTATAATTTGTTTACTCGAGGTGTGCCGTACTAATCGAATTAGTTCAAAAGCGCGCCGTAAAATCGCGGAAACATAAGACGAATATTAGTGTTGTATAAGTAATTGATTATTATGCTTTCTCGCGAAGATTTTGATGTCTTAGTTTGAGGACGTTGACAAAACAAAATGAAGGTTATAAATAGATATGGCGAATGCTATGATCTCTTTTGTAAGTGTAAACTGTTTTTGCTTGAAGTCAACAAGAAGCAATGTAATGTTTGCCCGTCATTTGAATCATTACTTCTTAATCTAAGACAAAGTATAGGTTGCAATGAACTGATCAAGTCTACCAAGTGTATGCATAACTTCTTTCCAGTTTAATTTAAAGACTGCCACTGAGAAGTACCCAGCGTATTAATTTGACATATACGTCATTTTGTTCATCTGACATTTAAACTAGAAACACATAAAAGTTGAGTCCGCCAAAAACTAGCGTCTTTGCTTCATC
Organism: Trypoxylus dichotomus; assembly: GCA_023509865.1. Taxonomy (NCBI): domain Eukaryota; kingdom Metazoa; phylum Arthropoda; class Insecta; order Coleoptera; family Scarabaeidae; genus Trypoxylus; species Trypoxylus dichotomus. The sequence continues at coordinate 32,528,497 of CM042081.1, forward strand.
GTCCAGTGATCACATCGAGTTCTGTGCTTGAAAAAGAACATTTGCGACACGCATTACCTTTTCTATTTAATCAAATGCAAAAGGCTGTCGAAAGTCATCGTTTGCTGGTAGAAACATATGGTGAACACGCTCCATTGCTTAGAACATGTGAGACGTGATTTCGACAATTTAATAATGGTCATTTCAATGTGAAGGACGATGAGTGCTTTGGTAGACCACAAATATGCGAATACGAGCAATTGCAGGAGTTATTGAATGCTGACCCATCACTCAAGCGCAACGGCAATTTGCAGAAACATTACATGTGTCACAAGAAACAATCAGCAGGCGTTTACAAGCAATAGAGAAGATCAATAAACTCGGTAAATGAATTCCACACGATTTGAATGAACGTCAAATAGAAAATCGCAAAGTCATTTGTGATATACTGCTTCAATGCCACGAAACGAATTTTTGTATCGAATTGTGACAGGTGACGAAAAATAGAATTATTTTGAAAATCCAAAGCGGAAAAGATCGTGGCTTTCACTTGACGAAGCTGGTCCTTCAACACCAAACCTAAATCGCTTCGGCAAGAAGAGATTTGGCATTGAGAATATAGCTCTGTCTCTGGTGGGACCAGAGCGGTATTGTGTATTATGAACTCTTGAAGCTCGGCGAAACAGTTACATTATCGCCAACAAATGATTAATTTAAACAACGCATTAATTGAAAGACGACCGGATTAGGTAAGAAGACATGGCAAATTGTTTTTGTTACACGACATGGCGCCGTCTCACACAGCAAAACCAGTGAAAGACACCTTGAAATCTCTTGGATGGGACAGCCCTCCGCATCCGCTGTACTCACTAGACCTGCTTACGCTCTGGATCTCTTAGTTTATATTGGCTGCTAGTCCCGAGAACCTACACATAGAAACCTTGGACTCAAAGTAGTACAAACTCGTGTGCGTAGCGTTCTTAGGTCTGGTCTCAATATCGCGATAGAAAATTCCCTTCGCTAATTATTATACTATTACTAATTAATCATTAGTAACTTGTTGACTAAAAATATTACTGTTGAGAGTAATTTCCTCTTCATTGTTTTGCTTTCGAAATAACGTATCCGTGGTAATCATGGACCAAATGGTGTCGACACATACTTGCAAGAGACAAAGTAAACGATAGACCTTGACATTTTTCTTCAACAGCAGTCAATGCATATATAGCCTATACGATGGGGCATTCAAACTACAACAAAGAAATGACCTACAAACGCAAAACGTTTTTGAAGAATTTAGCGAAGAAACTAGTGACACCACATATACAGAAAAGGTCTACTAACCCTTACGGCGTAGTGCCCAAGAATGTATAAGTAAAATTATTCATATCTTTAGTCCGTCAAACGCTCAAACAAGTGCAACATTTAAAAGAACAAGATGGTTAATGCGCCCCTGAAATAATGATCGTAAAAGTACAATGAGTAAAAATAATATCTGTATTGGGCGTCGTATTTCGAATGTGCCCTGTTTGCACACTTTTGTAACATATATGTATGTATAAATAAAGAAAATTTTATTTCAATACCTTTGTTTGTGTTACAACTATACATACCTTCATATACTATGGCGTAAGAGGCCCAAATTATGTAAATGCCAACATTGTATAGGTTAAGTATTTCAGAGTTAAGCGAAGTTGGTTTGTTTTCGTCTTCCCGTGGAACTACCATTCCGTTGCGTATTTTACTTAGTGTGCGCAGGAGTCCCATCTGATACGAACGAATTTGATAAACTCTATTTCTTTGTGGTCTCTTCAAAAAGGCTTGAGGATTTTCACCATTTCTTGAATCAACCCCCAGTTTTCAGCCTTGGGATGCTCTATTTTATTTTTCGTAGCGTAGAGCGATAAAGAATTTTTAATCCATAAAATCCCTCCAAACATATTAAAGGTGTCATTCGAGCACGTCGGGTGATTTTGCAACATTTTTAAAATGTTTTGTGTAAGACGAATTTGAATATTTACTAATTCTTGCTTTAGCATTGACGAGTGATTCCGATCCCTACAATTTTTCTGCATTTAATACGACAATAAGCTGAAGAATTCGGTAAGTAAAGCATAGCAAATAGCAATATTCCAATTAAATGTGTTTCATTTTTCGACATAATCTCCCTCGAAATCAAAACATTTATTTAGTGGGTGCTCAAGTTTCTTTATGCCTTCACAGTACTCATTCTCCTCGATCTCTTTCTTGAGCTTAGGGAAGAGATATTAGTCCGACGAAGCTAAATCCGGTGAATAATGGAGATGCTCTACCGCTTCGAACTTTAATTTGGTCAATTTTGCTTCAACAATTCCGCTGTGAAATGACGCACTATGTTGATGGAAAAGGAATCCCTTTTTTGCGTTCTTCCAAGTATTTTTTGACGATAGCTGCCTTCAATCGATCCAAAAGTTTGGAATAGTAGTGTCCAGTAATCGTTTGCCACTTAGAAAGTAATCGATAAGCATCACCTTTCCTCGCGACAGTTCCAACGGATGCAGCTCTAGCAATATTTGAAAACAGACTATCCAGAGACACCACATTGGACGAGAGAACATCGTTAAGTGTAGAAGCCATTACATAACTGTTGTCCACATGCGCGAACACCACATAGCTCCAGGTGGATAACAAGTCCTACCAACAAGAATTTGGCGTGGCAATGTGCTTTCCTCTGTCGCCGGTCCTGAGTAACATCTATATGGAGAAATTTGAACGAAGAGCGATGGATTCACATGAACTTAAACCGAAAAGGTGGTTCAGATATATCGATGATACTTTCGTAATTTGGCCACATGGGGAAGAAGAAATCAACGGCTTCCTCCAACATCTTAACGGCTTAGAAGAATCCATTAAGATCACTATGGAATTGGAGGTAGGTAACAGGATTCCTTTTCTAGACGTCCTGGTACATAAAACGTCCGATGGCACACTACGGACGACGGTATATAACAAACCGACACACACAGGGAAATACCTCCATTTCGAGTCAACGTCAAATTGGGTGTTGCAGAATGTCTGTATAATAGGGCCCGAGAGGTATGTTCGGATGATGGAAATAGAGAAGAGGAATCCCGCTCCATCACAAATACACTGAAATTAAATGGATACACAGAAAAAACGCTGTCGAAGGCGATAACAATGCGTACAACTAGGAATGATACTATAGTACTACAACCGAATGTATGTACCACAACAATTCCGTACCTGAAAGGCCTATCGAAAAAACGCAGACGTATAGGCAACGATTATAATACCAGGACGGCCATCAAAACCTCAAACACGAACAGGTCGAAGTTAACAAAAACAAAGCCCGACAACGAAAATCAGAAAACTAAGAACTGTGTGTACAAAATACCATGTAAATGTGGAAGGCCGTACAAAGGAGAAACCGGCAGACCTCTGTCAATTAAAACCAAAGAACACCAGAGACTGGTTCGGTTGGGGGAAACGTCACGATTGGCTCTACATGCTTGGGAAGAGGAGCGTAGGATTGCATAGAACAATGTAGCAATCTTGGAAAAAGAAGACAACGCCACGAAAAGAAAACTGTTGGAAACAGCATATATGGCCACCACACCAACCGCCGTCAGCACATCCGGCCTGGAAATAAAGTACAAATTGGCTCCCTATGATTAGAGAAAGTATTAGCCGAAGACCGGCGACCGCCCATGCGCAAAAAATCAACCCACTGCGTGCCACCCCCCGCAGCTTCAATGCGCATCCCCTTTTGCGCAGAAAAGTGTAGCTTCTAAGGCAAATATGTCAGACAAAATATCATTAAAGCATGATTACTCTGGGAAGCAACAACCCTTCTCTGGGCGCCCTTGAAGACAGCGGTAGACACACTGACGAAACGTCGGACTATACAAGTTCAACGAACGATGGAAATAGCCCAAACAACAACTCTAGTTATTATGAGAATCCATCGTCAACAATATCACGTTCTCTGGAGATACCTGTAGCCTTACCAATACGTTTCAATGTTGATCGGCGATCAGCTTCCACAAATTTCAATACTTTTTGCAGTGATTGCTTTTTAAATTTATTCGCTCATTTGAAAACAGTCTTGAAAGAGGAAGAATCCTCGCCTAATACATTTACCACATCAACACGAATTTCTTTAGGAGAGAAATTCTTTTCCCACGGGTCTTTAATCACTACGCGAATTTCAATATTTTCCATTTTTAAGAAGAGCCAAAAGTACTCTGCTTTGAACGAGTGTACACAACCAACTACTTAACAGATCGATATAAAGTTTAATACGTATGTCATTGAAACATTGACAATATTAATTAAATTAATAATTTAAATATGAAATATTAAGCAATCTTTGACGCTATTATAATGCGTATGTCATTGAAACATTGACAATATTAATTAAATTAATAATTTAAATATGAAATATTAAGCAATCTTTGACGCTATTATAATAGCGTCAAAGATTGCTTTCACACATCGTCATCTCATAGTTAGTTACTAAATTTTTCAGCTTAAGTAACAGCGAAAATATATGAACAAATTAGAATTTGATTAGAAGAATCCACACTAATGTTGTTTAAAATTGATCACTATTTTAGCCCCGTGTAAAACTAGCACTCCTGTAGATAAAAGATTTGCACTAGATAATACTATGTCCGAGTGCAATTTACAACACGAATATAGTGCTCATTTATTACACTCCAACAGTGTAACAGGCATGCTTGTAAGTCGAGAACATTTTTAGTTGCTTTGAAGTAAATTTACAAAGGAAAAACAAAACATAACAGTCGTATAGTGTCACATATACCATAATCCATTTGAAATTTAACAGCGATATAAATTTAGGCTCATGTGCTTTTTCTGTTTGGTTCTGGTCAGTACTTTTCTTTCTACCTGAAGCTAAGCAGTATCAACAACTGCTGATGTTATACTTATTTAGATTAATAATACTCGTAGTTATAAGATTTACTAGACGAAAACAAAAGAGAGAAAATAATTCAGAAAGATCCTCTTAACAGCTTGATCTTCCCTTTTCAATTTTGACAAGTAAATACCCGCAACAGAACCACATATATACGTCTCACAAATCACAAAATTGTGTGAACCGCGGGACGTTGAATGGACGACAAATGGAAACACACAGACGCGTGCGGACGTTACCGACGCGCCATTCCACGAAAATACCGTCGGATATAGAGGGCGCCACGCTTCCCATCATCGTCATCCTCATAATGGCGACGCGCGTTAACGACAAAAGCAGAACGGAAACAAACCATTACGTTGAGCGCGAATGACGATGAATCGGGCGCTATATTTTTCCCGTATTTTTCGGGAGAACGAAGGAAAAAAAATAGATTTCCAACCGGTATATCTACGCGATGCGTACGATTTTTAAATCGAAACAGCGTACCCCGAGGACGCTATTCGATTGAAGCCGTAATTTATTGCGGCGTTTATGACGTTTTCGCTCGAAAAACGGGGTTCGAGAGAAAATTTGTGGATATCTATCAAATATATGTGTGATGGAAACAAGTACGATCGTATAGGAGATGTTCGTGGCAAAATGTAATTAAAATATACAAACAGTGAACAATTATTACTATAAATGGAAGTAGTCAAACCAAACCTCTCAATGGGCCATTATAAATAGGTGACCGCTTTTAAAAGAGTTTTGCCAAATCAAAATCTAATAAAAGTAACCAAAAAGAGTATAATATATTTATATTACCGTGTTACGCGCACGACTTTATCTTAATTCATTCTTTCCGATAACTCTGTATATTCGATCCTAAGCGATGCAAATTGTATATTTCTTTTTGTTTCTCTAAAACTTTTTTAGGTCAAGGGTGCATGTGTTGTGCATCCTCTTTCACGCTGGCTTTTGTGAAATAAAGTCGCAGCGCTGAGGTATTTATAATCCGTTCGCACCGTAAAATTCAGTATTGGGTCTTATGAAATGCTATCCTTTCTTTCTATTGACGGAGAGTTTATGTATGTACATCTGTTTTCGACCTGGACAGAGTCGTGCGACTTCGTATTGGTGATTTCTTGACAGCTACATTACCCACGATTCCAATGATGTTCACATTTTCGGTTAACTTAAGAATTCGCCCGTGTATTGCATGTGTCTTGTGTGACTTGTTATTTTTTTCCTTGCGTTTGATAGCATCTACATCTAACACATGGGCTGAAAAGTCCCGAGCCTAACACATAGATGATGCTAGTTTTATTGCAGTCACCTTTCACTCAGTTAGTACTAACCTTCAAAAGACAGCTGTTAAAATTTCATGATATTTTATTCATTAGTTTGTGAGTTATTGTGCTAAAAGTCACGCTACTTTTGTTATTTTCAAAACAATGGATCAAAAACAATTTCGTGTTTTAATTTTACACTGCTTCTTGATGGGAAAAAATACCGTTCAAGCGAAGCAATGGCTTGAAAAGTGTTATGGGGACTCCGCTCCATCAGAAACAACAATAAAACATTGGTTTGCTGACTTCAAACGTGGTCGTAGAGACACCGATGATGTAAAACGCAGTGGACGTCCAAATGAGGCGGTAACACCAAAAAACATAAAAAAAATCCACAAAATCGTTTTGAATGATCGAAAAGTGAAGTTGCGTGAGTTAGCTGACATCGTAAAGTTATCAAAAGAACGTATTGGCTTTATATTGCATGAGCATTTGACTATGAGAAAGCTCTGTTCAAAGTGGGTGCCGCGTTTGCTCACTGTTGACCAAAAATAAGAACGTGTTGATGATTCTGAGCAGTGTTTGGCCATGTTTAAACGTAACAAACCGGAATTTTTGCGTCGATATGTGACAATGGATGAAACATGGATCCATCACTTCACTCCGGAATCAAAACGATCGTCATCTGAATGGACAGCAACTGGTGAACCTCGTCCAAAGCGCCCCAAAGCACAACAATCGACTGGAAAGGTTATGGGCTCGGTATTTTGGGATGTGCGTGGTGTAATATTCATCGACTATCTTGAGAAAGGAAATCCCATCAACAGTTAATTTTATATAGCATTATTGGAGCGTTTGAAGGCCGAAATTGCAAAGAAACGACCGCATATGGCATAGAAAAAAATCTTGTTTCATCAAGACAACGCACCGTGTCACAAGTCAATCAAAACCATGGCAAAACTACATGAATAGAATTTCGAATTGCTCCCGCATCCACCGTATTCGCCAGATTTGGCTCCCAGGGACTACCGGCTGTTCACGGACCTCAAAAAAATGCTCGCCGGTAAGAAATTTCGCACGAATGAAGAGGTTATCGCTGAAACTGAGGCCTATTTTGAGGCAAAAGATAAATCGTTCTACAAAAGTGGTATTGAAATGTTAGAGCGGCGCTGGAATTATTGCGTTGCTCTTGATGGAGATTACGTTGATGAATAAAGCTAACTTTGAACCAAAACAACCGTGTTTTCTTTGTTAGGCCCGGGACTTTTCAGCCCATGTGTTATATGAGAAATATTGGTTATGGTTCATTTATCATTTCTTCACGTAGCCACTGTAGAGTTTAAAATATCCTAAGAATATAATTTTCGCACAATATGGCAACCACGTTCGAATTTACCATAAGAGCCATACTGAGTTTTAAAGTGCAAGCGGACGATAGACGTGAGTAATGTCTTTTAAGTTTTGCATACACGGACGTAGGTGGCGCCACTAAGCAAATGTCAGTACTAAAATTAGCATCGTCTTTAGTTAACTTAAATCCAAAGTTTCAGTGTTCAGATTCGTGAAGTATTGTGACTATAATGAACTGCCAAAGTTGACAAGTTGGTTGAAATATGGAATTAAACAGTGCAATATTTATTTATAACTTTCGAAGACAATTATTTCAACAAGAATGCGTCGCCGAGATAGTTTCCGTTTTCGGCAATAAAGATCATCATCAGTAAACAATCTTTCATTGGTCAGGGGAGGTCAAACATAAACTGATCAATAGCCACGGCAAAGTGGAGCAAATTACAGTGCAGTGTGGAGAATAACGTGGAGGAGCGGAGCGGCCGTATCAAGGCGAGTGTTTACGTACTTATTTATGATCGTGTCTTTCGTAAGTGAGCATAGGCGATGCGGATGCTGGTGTGTTTACACATAAAATAATGATAAAAAATATATTATATAACGAGCCGAAATTCTTACTAAAAAGTTTCCACGAAATCACAATATGGGTGGCATCTATTAAATATTAGACTCGTTAAATATGTTTCCATACTTGTTCCAGTCAAATGAGTACGGCGTGCGGAATCAATATTTTTTAATGATGAAAACGACCGTTCCACATCGAGTGATGTTAGATTTGTAAATTTAAAGTAATCCTTGTGACAACTTGATGGATATTTCGATGCCGCTTAACAAATTTGTCTTCGTATGAGAAAATCTGAATCTTTGTGAATAACACTTTCAAATTTTCGTATTACACTTTTATTTTTTTCATCTTCCGCGGTAAACATCATTCGCAATTTGAAGACTCTACAAACGACATGGAATAATTTTGTAATTTTTCAATTCCCTCCGCGTAGTTCTTCCGATTACTTTCTAAATCATATTCTACCTGACTATCTTGAAAAATTTTCTGGCTTTTCTTGAAAGCTTTGGGGTGTCTGGAATCGAATTGTAAAACTACCTTCTTTACATCATTCGTAGTAGCTAAACTCAGTCTTTAACCATATTCCCCAACACGTAGTAATCGGCTGCAGTGATTCAGATACTTTAGGTCACAGTTCGTGAAATCCTTTTGCACTTTTGAACTTGGACTTGGAATACTGACTTCGAATGAGCTATTAAAGCATTTACTCGCGGATAACATTTATGGATGAATTGCGACATAAGGTTTAAAACATGGAATTTACATGCTACATATAACAGATTACCACTCTCTTCTATAAGAAATCGGTCTAAGGACATCATGTTAGCGGCAGCGTCACTCACAAACATGAAAAGTTGGATTGCTGAAATTTGAAATTTGTTTTTGCAATTCTTTGGGAAGCAAGTAGGATACTGCATAACGGTTCAAACTATTCCATTGTACGTACCATCACACTCACCACAGATTGTCTTTGCTGATCGGCAGTTTCGTCCACACATAACCCACATCACAACAATTTTTAATTTTTCAATTCTGCTTTACTTCTCCTTTCAACGCAGTCACGAACAGACGGCATAAAGTTTCATAACGATGTACGACTTGGTAATGTAAAATCCGAATACTTGCTCCAGAAGAAAACAAATGCTTTTTGGTATAGTAATGTGAACGGCAAATTGTTCACCGTATCGTTTGCCACGGATTGCAGAATAGCGTCTTATACTTTTTTCGTTTTTTATGTGCCTCCAGAGAGATGGTAGCGACATTTTTCTCGAAACCAGGTCATGCAGCAACAATTCCTCTATAAGATCAATTAGTGTACACATAACTTGCTTACCGCTTCTCGAAACTTATTTGTCGCAGTGTGTACTGTGTTTGTGTTATTATATAATTATTCTTCACATGACGCTATACTGCAAAATATTGCCACAAACATGTTGAAAGACAGGTCTGTATTATTAGGCAGATTTCTCAATAGCCACAACAATTATTGTATGACAAATTAAGTGAAAGATAACGAATTGAAATTTTAATAATGATTGGATAATGTTGGATAGACAAAACAAGAATATAACAGAAAGCCTGTAGACGTTTTAACATTAAATTTCCTGACAGGATTTCGATCACTCAGATCAGACCACTGTGGGTAAAGTAAAAAAAGTAACTTTTGTAAATATGGATATGTCGTAGACTAAAAAAATATTTTCATTGCAGGAATTCAATGAAAATAGATCCAAATAGTCCAATGAAATTATGAATGCAGCTCTTAGGCGTCACAAAATCCACAGTAGCTATCGGAAAATAAAACGCAAAATCCACAAAGGTTTAATGTCTGAAACTGTCGCAAATAAGGTTATAGGATCATTCTTTCTTCATAACAAAATAACACGGGACCTACACTACCGGTCATTAGTATTTACCCACTTGCATAATTGGAGAGTATTCAAAGAACCCTATTTTTATCCTATTCAATGTATCTGCATTTTTAAGCTTAGATTATAATTCTTCTGTGTTCACGTAATAAGCTGTCCGGCATTAAGAGTATTTGGAACAACTGGAGCATAGACAGAAAACTTTTGTTATGAAGTGGCGTCCCCAAATTCTAGATCTCCATCCAACGGAGTTTTTATGTGAGGAAGTCGACCTACAGTTTCGAAAATTTGATTAGAAGTCAGTAACAGTACTTTTGGGCATAACTGCAGGATATGTGGATGAAAACAGAGGCGCTAGCACTGGCAAAGCTGCAAGAAAATGCCAAGTTGTGAGCGGCAGTAATAAAAGCGAAGGTGAGCACATTGACGAATTGCAAATTTAAGTTAATTTATGATTATCTTTGTAAGAAAATCGATAGGAACACTGTTTTCATAACTGTTACAGTTCTTTGTGTAAGTTCAGAATAAAGGTTTATTTTATAGTTATTATTTGACTTGTTTTTGTAAAATTTTAAAGGTGATGATTCCAGACAATTGACTGTGAACCATCTTATTATGAGGTAAATACAGTCCTTGTCCATTAGGGCCATTTTTAATTATTTTAATAAAAAAACATCTTCGTTAAATTAGTTAATGAAAAACATATTGTACAAGCATAAATTTATTCAAAACAGTGTATAGACATCGCTGCAACAATATAACTGATATTTTCTAATGCCTCTTTTTGGCTCTTACGATTGCTCTTATTCTTTTTGGCATACTGTCTATGCAAGCGTTAATGAAATGTCTAATTGTTGCGTCATTTTGCCACACATCCTGAATATTTCTTACTAATTGCTCTTTTGTAGAGTTTCGCCCCGAATACACGCGTAATTTAAGAACACTCCTCACCTTCTCAATTGCATTAACGTCGGAAAAATTTTCCGAACAAGGTAAAGCTGGCAGAGCGTGCGTTTCTAAACACTTTGAATGGATTTGGCCATGTGCTATGCTGCCTTATCGTGCATGAATATGTAAGGACCTTCATCAGGATCTATATCATTAATACATGGCATCAAGGCATCCTCCAATACACGGTTATATAGGTGTTGATTTATAGTGCCTTGGCAAAAATACAGTGGTCCAGGACCTTCGACTGATATATAGAGGACACTAGCTTCTCCAAACCGTTCACTTGAACGTCATCTAACAAATTGAGCTCCTTCGGTCATGGTTTCTAGTTTTGACTCATCGCTGAATACGATCTTTAACGAAAAAATATTGTTCAAGGAAAAAAATGTTGGTATTCATTTGTTATTTTGTCTTACCTTTCTCCAATTTTGTATTATGTAATGTTGATGACATTTTACCTATGCATAACGTGCTCGTTTTATCATCGGTGTTAATCTTGGTTTTTCAAGGGGCATCTGCATTTGAATCCGGATTCGTACAGTCGTCTGAATATTGTACGCGTGGATATTTTCGCTCCTTGTTGAGAAATTACATTTGCTATTTCTTTGGCGGATAACCTCGGTTTTCAGTTGCTAGTTGCAGCATACGTCGATCATCTCGTTTAGTAGTGATCCTTTTCTTGTCGCGAAACGCTCTTCCGATGCTTGTAGTGGATATCTTTTCTTTCATTAAAACGTCGATTTCTTTGCAGTTTTGCATTGAGAAGACAGTCCTCTACCTAACAATACCTCTATACGCAGTTTTTTTCTCATTTGGCATGTCTTTTTTTTTTACCAATAATGAAAAAGTATAAAGCGCATACAAGCAATAACTTAAAGTGCAACACTAACACGTAAACGCGGAAAAACCGTTGTAACATAAACAGATAAATATTCTTCCTACAATAGCAACCGATCCAAATAATTACCTACGAATTACTGTGTCTTTCAATCTTGTTTCTATCCATCTTTTATACAATCCAGAGCGATGCTTGGAGAGATATTTAGAGAACGCATCTAGATAGGTATTGTAAGCCCTATTCATGAATGTTATACTTGTATTAGTAATTTCGCGTTGGAAACACGCAAAAGCTTAAATTTATAAAGTGTCCCTAATAAAATGGACAGGGACTGTATCTGAATTATGTTTTTCCTAATCGCCGGATTGGACGAAGGGATGCAGTGTAATCAGCACTTGTATGTCAGCCGCGATTGCTTTTTATGGCATTTACCAGGAAAAGTCGGTTAATATACAAGAGTTGGAGAAAAGAATTGGAATTACAAGTGTTGGAGCAGAAATGCTACAAAACGAATTCCTTTAGGCAGCTTAACAAAACATTTACATTGTTAATTTGATAACTAAACGGAACATAAAAATTCCGGATAAACTTTACCATTTAAATGAATCATCATGTATATTCATATATATACATTGAAACACGTAGAAACAAAAATAAAATTTCCAAAAATATAATGTTTATCTATGTATGTATTTAATTTATTTATTGCTTTGTACTCACAGTATATTAACGTTTATTCAATTTCAAATATAAAAGAACATTTCCAAATAATCGAAACGGTTGATTATAATAAACCGATACATAAACTAACCAGAATCGAGAAAAGTACACAGCAGTTTAACGGTCTACAATAAATTACCAAACAGCATAAAAGGAGAAAGCAATATACAGAAATTTAAATACTAGGCACTTGTATACTTACGTAATTTAGAATCGTACACTGCTAAAGATATTTTTAATATTAGAACCGTTTGACTATTATACGTTATTGTTACGTTCTACTAAAATCTCTATGTATAAACAGTAGAAATAACGATGATATTCCTACTATTATTATTTATACGTGACAATGCTCCGTATTTTAGAGTACAATCCACTACAAATTATCTAGAATGGAAAAACTGCTGCAGGATTGGCCTGAAAATTTTCCGGACCTGAATCTAATAGAAAATGTATGGAATATTTTAAAGAATATGTTATCCTTAGGGAGGTCTGTCAGTAAGGAAGAATTAATGGAAGATATTAAAGAAATATGGGAAAGCAGCGGTGAAACAAGATCGGTAATACACAACGCACAAAAGAACAGCTGGTGCTATTGAATCAAAAGGAGGACATATTAAATACTAAGCAATATACTTGTGTATCTATTTTATTATTTAATTCCAGTAAGTAGTGTTACTTGTTTTCTGTAATCTTCTAATGTTCCTAATTTATATACAGTTCAGTTCGCTCAAGTAGATGTGCCACCATATACAATACTCGAAGCGAAGGTACGTAAGCTGAAGTGCAAGAATTAAATGATAGTAGTAGTAAATTTTGCAAACCTTAAGACATGGTACGTCGAGTAGATACATTTTTTGCAAATAATTGCAGAGCATTGGCCACAAACTTTGTTATTGCAAAGTGCACAAATTCTTCTTGTTTTTCTATCTATCCAAGGCAAACAAGTATTACACCGTTTTTTCTTTTTTGGAGGCTCCGTAATAGCAAATAATTCGGCTTCTTTTCCTTTCTCGGCAGCCTTATATTGTGCTAGACCCTTTCCCAGGGCAATTAGAAAGTTTCTTCTCTTTTTAAATGCGATACACCTAATAGGTTTCTATATCTTCCGTAATATGTATGCATTCATGGCGCTGATATCTAGCATGTTCTAAAAGCTACAAGAGGCCATCCTCTCACTATATGTGATGGTATTATTTCGTTCTTGTTAAGCACATCTTCTTCCGTTTTATTGTAGTCGAAGGTTGTCACTGATTCCCTTTCTTGACCGTCAGAAACGTTTTCTCATTGTGCTAACTACGAAGTACTTTACGTTTCACTGGGCAATAAGAAATAAACATGTTGCCGTCCGTAAAACCTAACTTCACGATTTTTAGACTCTGTGAAGAAAACTGGTAATTCAGGGTTATTTTTGCAAATAGATCCAATTGTTGTTAGAATTCTTGACAACAAGTATTTTCCTGGGTTGTAGGAAGCAAAGGAAGTTATCACAAGTGACATTCGTTCCAGAATTTTCAATTTCTTGGAGTAAACGCTTCGCAACCTTCCCCCATTGATTCCTATCTTTTTCATCAACCAGTTTTCCAGCATAAATTTCAAGTTTCCATGTATAACTTGTTACATTATCAAATAAACCAAAATTTGAGTCCATATCTTCCAGACCTTAATGGAACATCGCCTAAAAGCACATCCTCCTCTGGAGACTACGACTTACCCATTAACAGTTTATATTATATTATATTATATTATAAGTATTTTGCGAATAAATATTCCATAACTGAAAACATTCTCCTATTGGTGCTGTTTTGTCATTGCTAATTTCTTTCCGTCTTTCTATTGCATTATCAAACCTTAGTACACGAAGTGTGTCTTGAAATCTGTTTGGTCTGATTATCACATTAAATATTTTCCTCCCGTTATTGTGCTACAAAGTAGCGTTACATCCTGGTCGTAGGACGTGTACCAGTATAAAAACTTCAAAAAATTTCTTTAGCTTCGAGAAATTAATTCCTTTCCGTAAATAATCTTTCCTTCAACATCCATTCAATTTAGAATAATTTCAGGAAGAGCTTTACGAAAGTAAATCAAAAAGAAAACTGAGCTGTGGCGTTGGCTTCTCGATTTACAAAACGGCTTGAATCTGAACGTTCCCGTAAAACATTGTGTTGCGTCTGTCTTCCCTGATGAGGTAAGATGGTATCTTGGTAGCAGACAACTTGTTTATTTTTTGATGTCAACACGAGTTTACCATCACTGCCATCTCCGTATTCATCACAATCAGCCTCTTCTGGAATACGTCTGTTACTTTCGCCACTAAACATTCGTTGGTGTATTTTTCTCCATCACCATCGGTAGATGCATACCCACTATTACCCGATCGATAGACGTAAGGTTAACACACAATTAAATAAATCACTCTTAAACACGAAGAACCAAAACTAAATGGTAGCCAATAAGGCAAACATCTCGACCTCCATATACACACAGACAAGGTAATTTAATATGAACCCTGTTGTTTGGTATTTAATTATCATCAATGCAAAACTATTTTATATCAAATATCGGATATACAAATCTAAACAATAACTCATGTTGAAAACCGTCCTGTAAATGTACCGCATTGCAAAAATTTGTGCTTAAGTGCACTGTAGGCTGTAGAAACGAACACTTTATCGCTTTGCCAATTTTGGCTTTGACTTTTTACTCTCATATAATTTCAAAAGTTAATTTGTTGAAATGTATTTTGCTCCGAAATCAAGGTTTTCTTGTCATGATTTCTCCGAATGCTTATTAACTCCGTCAAACTCTAATGAAATGAATATACGATATTAACCCAATTCCGCAAGATGTTTTCTTATTTTAATTCTGATGTACGTAAATTAGTTAATAATATTATACAAACCCAAGGATTCATCTAAACCGTTCTCTTTAGAGAGGAAGTCTATAATTACCTATTTTAACGCATAAATCCTAACGTTATATATTTGAGTTAAACAACGTTCCACATTTATACACAAATAATATATTTACGCCAATGAAATGTTTGACGGCTTCCCCTATATCTCAGTGAATAATTTTCAGCTTCCTCAATAATATATTCATACACAACACGTATTCATTCATATTGACGATAATAGCCTACAAAATGGGTAATATTTCACCATTTGTCGAAATACGATGGAAACTAGTTCATCGTCAACAGGACGTCGTATTAATTTTTACCGTTTTAAACAAGGAGTGTGTCTTTGGAAGCCATAACAATAGAAAATATCGGTTTTTTTCTTTGTATAATATTTAAATTCTAATACGATGGCCAATGACAATTATCTAATTTAATAATACGATGGGGTAATTAAGTAAGTCACAGACTGCTGTGGGAAAGCTGAAAATAGTAGTGAGCTATTTCCCTATCTGTCACTAGGTGTCAGCACTATCTATCTTTATGATAAGTGACAGTTGCCGTTCGTGTACGCAGGCAGTGTTAAAATGGTGACGGTGCTCGAAGAACGTACTGTGGAAAAGTAACGTCTTGTGCGTTTTTTTCAAGCAAAAGTAATTCCTGCAAAAGATATTCATAAGGAAATGTGTCCTGTTTACGGTGAAAAGTGTTTGTCGTGTAAGGCGATGAATAACTAGGTCGAAAAATTATCTCAAGGGCCTTCGAAACTTGTTGACGATTTGCGACAGATGCAACACATCGACGGGTGGAAGAGATGATTCGAACTGACAGGCGGGTAACAATAGTCAGCCTAGCAACTG
Source organism: Trypoxylus dichotomus (assembly GCA_023509865.1). Taxonomy (NCBI): domain Eukaryota; kingdom Metazoa; phylum Arthropoda; class Insecta; order Coleoptera; family Scarabaeidae; genus Trypoxylus; species Trypoxylus dichotomus. The sequence goes on from CM042081.1 coordinate 32,544,737, forward strand.
TAATAGGGTGTTCTCATGGTTCAGCCTAAGAACCGATCCACGATCGTTTGAACTTTTGAAACGTTTGCTCACGCTGAGTACCTAGATAACTGACCGAGGAACACAGAAGGAGTCGAATAGGCTTATCTTTGCAATACCTTTCTCTGCACGCAAAGGAAGGGGAGGTTTAACAAGAGTTACTGGTGATGAATCATGGGTGCACCACTACCAACTCGAAACAAAGCGTGCTTCAATGTAATGGAAACGTCCTTCTTTATCATCCGCAAAAGAATTCAAGGTTGTGCTTTCACCTAGTAAGGTTATGCGTACCGTGTTCTGGGATTCTCAAGAAGTGTTCCTAGTCCATTTTCAGAATAGAAATGAGAATATTACTGCTGATTCATACTGTAGAGTTTTGTTGTTGCTTCGAAATATAAAAGATTAACAACATTGTGTCACAAAATTACTTTCGAATAGGCGGAAAATGGTTCGAACAGGTGGAAGGCATAGCGATGGCTAATCAAATACAGTATAACCAGGTTATAACGACAGTCACGGGACTGCGAATTTTTTGACGCTATAACAAGGTGACACTATAGGCGGAGTTTTTACAAGTTCCATGTTTACATACAAGAATTGGTGGGAAACAATATTAGATACATATGTGAGTTTAATTAATTTAATGTACTTATGTACCATATTACCTTACACATGTAGGTACATACTAACTTGTTTGTCTAATGAAAGAAATCTGTAATTTTCCGTTGCACAGTTTTCGGACGCCAAAGATGTTTTTCTATATCCATTTCTAATTCTCTCACTTTATCACTAATTTGAGGTGACGTTTCTCGTTGTATATAATATGTTTTTAAAAGTGTTATGGCACTTAGGGCTTCTTCGTTTGTCGTTTTCGTTATCCCGCTGTTTTCTGTCCTCCACGATATCAGAATCTGAACGCATTCTCGACGTAATAAGGCAACTGTCCACGGATGCAAGGTCATCCAAACAAAACTGGTTTTCGTCACTCTGGTTTTGCTGCCACTTTTTAATAAGTTCACATAACGGAACGTCATCTTCATTTAAGTTGTCACAAACTGGATTATTCCTTATTCTTGAATGACTAAAGCAGTTTGCTATAGTCTCAGAGGTTATACTACGCCAAGCCTTCTCTAAAAAGCCCAACATCTATAGAAGTGAAACTGCACATGGTGCGTTCTTGTCCATACCCGTAATAATTTTCTGCAGAAGAAATTTTCTGTAAAAACATTTTAAGCTTATTACGCCTTGGTCCATTGGTTGAAGGATGCTAGCGCTATTTGGGGGCACAAACACCAAATTAATATTTTTTAAGTGGGCTAATGATGGATGTGCTGGGCAGTTATCAATTAACAGCAAGATTTTTTTACTTTTAACCGCAAGTCCTTTATCCCATTTTCGAATTTCATTTTCAAAGATTACTGAAGTCATCCATGCTCTTTTGTTTGCGCAGTAATTTTTTGCTAGTGTTTGTATGTTTTTGAAGCAGCGTGGCTTTTTGACTTTTCTATGTCAAGAATTTTACGTTTCTCCGTACCGGTCATATTAGCACACATTTTTCGCCTTTAGACCTTAGAGTCTTATCTGGAAGAAGTTTATAAAAATTCCCGTTTCGTCGCCATTGTAAATTTCATTGTCTTCATAATCTTGTCTTAATTTAGGCCACACTTCATTTAACCACGTCTTTGCTTCTGTCATATTAACACTCTTCGCTTCACCGCTCACTTTTCCGAACGTTATTGAATGTCTCCGTTTGAAACGCTTCAGTCACCCATTGCTGCACTTAAAATTTGTGTCTCCAAATAAACTTCCAAATTCTTCGGCCTTTTGCATAAGCATTGGTCCATTAACGGGTAAATTTGCACTTCTACGTTTCTTAAACCGCGTAATAAGCGCTTCGTCGATTTCAACCTTTTGCACGATCGAATTTTTTTGACTTTTCTTTCCCTTTCACAAAGGTATTCATGATTTTATTCTTATTTTTCACAATTGTACAAATCGTAGAATTAACTAACCCAAATTCGCGACACACGTCCGCTTTCTTCCTTCCACTTTCGACTGCTTTGATTATCGCGACTTTGTCGTTCACGCTTAAACTTTTTCGCTTTAAACCTGACATTTTCGATAAAGAAATCTCGATGTTTCACTCACACGATTCAAATGCCGACTGAGGAAATTTCTTACGAACTTTGCCTGGCGCATTGCAAGAAACGGTAATATTCTTGGAATCCCCGAACGGTCGGTTGCAGGCTAGGCAAATACCGGGAATTGAGCCATAAATGATAATATAAATACATACCTCAAGTGGTAAATATTTGTTGTTATATCAGGGGTTATTGACGCTAAGACCGGGTTTTTTCCTGTACGTTTGAATAGTAAAGTACGGGACTGCTTAAAATTTGACGCTAAAAAGGGAGTGTCGTCACATCCGAAGTTGTTATAACCGGGTTGTACTATATCTCTTTTCATTGCGAACTTTTTCATCAGCAAATTTAAAAAGAACTTGAAGAAAGAAACCAAATATTTCCCTAGAATTTAGTAGAGATTTCGCGGTGTCTGATACCTATAAAAGGAATATGCAAGACTTCATAACAGAGCTTAACTCAAAATTCAATACGATCAAGTTTACCATAGAACAAGAAGTGAACAATCGGCTTCCGTTTCTATATACTTTAGTATTACGCAATAACAACAAATTAGAAACAGACACCTAAACGAAACTATTTCCAATAGATTTATTACGGCTGACTCATACCATTATGAACAACAAAAAATCTCCGCGATTAATTTCTTGGTTAATAAACTCGTTAGATTTTCGTTAAAAGCAACTACGAAAAAGAACTGAAATACATCCAAAATGTAGCGAGGTAGAATGGCCTCTCTTCTATGGATGTTGACCGTATTTAAAAAAAAGTCCATCATTATTATTATAACGTTACCTTTTCTCACAGCAGTAAAAGGATTAAATAAAATTTTCCAAAATTTCTGTCTTTTGTACCAAAAGTCTGACTAAAAAACCTCTTAGACAATCCTAAAGAAGTAAAAGGAAGCAATCAGGTCTGGAACTTACTATCTAAATCGCGTGTAATTATTGTGATAAAGTGTGCATTGGACAAACAAAAGAGAGTATCGAAACGAGGTTTAAAGAACATATGGCATACCAGAACTATCTAGAGTGGCAGAGCATATGGTATAATCCGGACATAATATCGAATTAGAAACTCTTAACCTACTTAAAAATGTAGATTCGTGCAGAGAATTAGACACCTACGAAACAATATTTATGAAAAAGAACAAAAACTTGGTGAATGGAGAACTACCCCCCCATTGCACACTCGAGATACAGTTCGTTGTCGTTCTTCCTTTCCCGAAAAGATACAAGATATCCGGGACCACCCAATAGTTTCCAAAAGGTTATGTACTTTAAGAACTATTAGAGCCTGTATAGAAAATGTTGTGCGTGCGATACTTTTTTACATTCAGTCGGTAACACGGTTGATAATGGGAGTACACGTACTCCTGAACCGCTGCATTCTGAATAATTACTAATTTGTGTGAACTGGAGTTTACTGCGATACCCGAGAATTATACAACCACACAGTCCTTGCAATTGTTGTGGACACATGAACTTTGTTTATAAAGCACTCTACCAGGTGTATGTAAGTTTTTCCTGTTTTTCTTGGTAAAAAGAAGGACGTAATTTTCAAGGGAAATTATTTTTTCTATTCAAAATATTGGCCATTGGCTTCTACACATTTCGGCCATCTTTCAGGTAATTTATGAATACCATGTCAGAAAACTCTTTGTCTTCTGCGGCAAATCATTCGTGGAGCCATATTCCAACTTCCTCGGAAATTGCAAAAGCGTGTATGTGTGTATCCCATTGATGCGAAGACGGGATAGTCAAATGGCGCCAGCGATTTCAAGATGTCTTTCACTGGTTTTACTGTGTAAGACGGCGCATAGTCGTGTAACAAAATCACTTTCCCATGTCTTCTGGTCCATTCCGGTCGTCTTTCGATTAATCCGTGGTCTAAATTAATCATTTGTTGGCAATAGCGTTGTATATTAAAAGTTTCGCCAGGCTAAGAGTTCATAATACACAATACCGCCCTGGTCCTACCATACGCAGAGCATGGTCTTCTGCCGAACCGATTTGGTCTTGGTATTGAAGGACCAGCTTCAGCAGGTGACAGCTATGATTTTTTCCGCTTCGGGTTTTCAAACTAAATTCATTTTTCATCACCAGTCACAATTGGATACAAAAATATTTGCTTTCGTGACGTTGAAGCAGCGTTTCACAGGTGACTGTGATTTTCTATTTGACGTTCGTTCAAATGGTGTGGAACCAATTTACCGAGTTTATTGATCTTCCCCATTACTTGTGAACGTCTGCTGATTGTTTCTTGTGACATATGTAATGCTTTTGCCGTTGAGTTTGAGTTGGGTTAGCAATAACCCCTGCAATTGCCCGTCTTCACATGTTTGTGGTCTACCAAAGCACTCATCGTCTTTCACATTGAAATCACCAAACTTTCTTTTTCATGCACAAAACTTGACATGATTACGGAACAATAGAGCAAAAATACTAATTTTTAGTCGGACTCAACTTGCGTGTGTTTGTAGTTTAAATGTCAGACAAACAAAATTACGTGTGTATCAAATTAATACCCTGCGTATCTTTCGCTGGCGCCATCTCTTAGTTAAACTGGATGTACACACCTGGTATATAGTGAAAAGTCTCCCCTTCGAAATCAAATTAAAAAGCTTCTCGAAATACATCTTTAGGTACATGGAAAGAAAGAAAACTCTAACGAAAACGCTATCCTATAATGAACTTATTAGAAGCGCATAAATCAATTTAAACTTTTTAATTAATTTCTAAAGCATTACATCTGCAACAACGTCGCAATTTTTGCCGTGAAAAACCTAACGTGCCGAAAGCTGACTGAACTTCTAATGGAACTTTTTAATTTTTCCGGCGTATCCTAGCATTATACGTACTTTAAGTAATTTCCTTTCAAGATAGTAGCGTTGCAATATTTCCACATCCTTCATCAAACTACGCTTTCGATCTAGAAGCTTTTCTCGTGATATATAAAGGTGCAGCACGTCTATGCTTCAACGGAAAACGTTACAACTTCCCAGCCATTATAGAAGGCAAGATTGATGCACGTCTTCTCTAAACGCTGCTTACATGTACGTACCTGCTTTGCAATTAGCGTTCATTACAGACATTCGCCCGAGTTTAAAATACTTCTTGCTATGGCATAATTAGAAACTTTTGTGGAAGGGAACAAAGTTTGCGGGTAATTACCTCTGTTTGGATGGAACTACAAACAATATTGATTACTCAAAGAGTTCGGTTGATAAACTGGTATAATTTAAAAGCAAATGCGTTTTTATTAAAGGAGGACTTTCTGAGGATAGTTTTTAATTATACTAAGTAATGGGAAGATTGAAATATTCGAGTCTTATTTATTGTCTTACTTAGTTAATATTTCCTTGCGTTACTGTCAAGATTAATGTCACGACGTATCAAGCCCATGTTTGTACGTAAACGAACCATAATGAAACGAGCGGCTAAAGCATGCAATTGCACGTTCGCATCGGCTTAGAAGTAGTTCTAAGAATCAGTTTCAAGCAATTTTATAAAATTTCTTCAGTTGTATGGTCTTTAAGTGGCAGTTTAGTCCAATCTAAAGCGCAATATTCATATTGTTAAGGTATTTCAACTTTTATTATTATTATTTTTTTATAATTACCTAAGAACAATAATAGCTTCATTTGTCCAACAGCGTAGGATTAATTGCAGGACAATGTAAGAAATATGTATGTATTTATGAGGGTTGTTTTTTTTTGTTCTTCAACCTCCGTCTGTGCCTGTAAACAGTCATGCGAGCGATAGGAAACGAGGATGCTCAGAAGGTGACTGCACATCTCCCCCACTATATCTGCTACTTGCACCGTCATTATGCAATTTTCTGCTGAGTTGGAGACATGTAAATATGGCTGCTACAATTGGTTCTCTCGCCAAGCGCGAGTTACGTAGTGCAATTCAATTCCTTCAAGCAGCTGGTTATTGTCAGACTTACAACGGAGAGTGGAGAGCCATTTAAAACAAAAAAAAAGAGCTATGCTGACTTTTGGAATTCTTCTTATTCATGATGATGCCCACCCTCACACTGTGATATGATTCAAGAAACTTTTGCAGAAAATTTAAAGCAGGGATTCTTAGCAGAAGTAAATCGCTGTTATAACACAAAACAACTAAATTTCTTGAAGATAGTAATACTTTTCTTGTATTGAAAGTGTAAGAATTTATTTTTCTTAATATAATATTGTTAGTTATATTAAGAAAACAAAATTTTTGCATTTTCAATAGAAGAAAAGTATTACTATCTTCAAGAAATTTAGTTGTTTTGTGTTATAACGGCGATTTACTTATACTAAGGATCTCTATTTTCAAAGTTTCTGCAAAAGTTTCTTGAATCATATAGCAGCATGAGAGTGGGCATCGTCATGAATGGGAAGAATTCCAGAAGTCAGCATGCCTCTTCTTCTGTTTTGACTGGCTCTCCGCAATCGTTGTAAAGTCTGACAATATTACAGACTACATGCACAACCCTGTACTGGTTCTTATGATTCTTTCTTGCAGGTAATTCATCATTCTCTTCAATTTCATTTTCGTCCAATCCAATATTTGTAGTGTGCTATAAAATTATTGGGGTGTTGCTGTTGTTGATAAGTTCATAAAGCTATTTTAAAGATAGTGTTTTAGTTCTAACAAAAAATTCTCAACAACCTACAAGAGTCTGTGTTGCAGGTGCAAGAAAAGAACTAAATTTGTGAATTTACAAGGAAATCTTGCAGAAATAGGTGGTTATTCGTTTACATAGTTATTCTCTGTTTCATTTATTCTATTGAAATTATTATCATGATCAATATAGGAATAGAAGGTAGTTCTTGGTAAAATTATTGTTCCGTTTTCTAGGATGCATTGATGCAAATAGTAAGCTGATAATACAGAAGCACTTCATATAGTTGTATTGGTTTCAGAATATAGTGTCAAGGATAAGTTATGTTATTGTAAATGTATGTATAGATATTAAGGTCACTTTTGCCAACAATTATAGAACAAAAACATTTGCTTATAGCATTGTAAGTTAAAGGTGCATGCAGATATCTAGACGGCAGTGAATCTGGAACTGCAAATGATAATTTTTTCAAATAGTACCAGACAAAATACATACGATCGAAAGAACATAAAGAATGCTTAATATTATCTGCATACGTTGTATTGCAATTTCTTACTTTGTCTTTCGTGGAATTAAATAAGTTTCCTTTTGTTTGTAAATTATGTTCCTTACCAAGTAATATTTTATGTATATAGGAAGCAACATATCTCAAGAAGTAAACTTGCTCAAACATCATATGTGTTATGCTCTCGAAGGTAATAAATATTTTCTTATTGCTAGAAATATTTATAATAATTAGAGAGTTGTTTTTTTTCTTGGGGACTGTTAAGGACTTAACATTGTTTTGTATTTTTATAAGTGAATTTTAAGTTTCTAAGAAAATGTATTTTATACGATTTTATTTTCTTTGCAACCGTATGGGTTAGCATTACTACCTTATTTTCATTTAGAATATTACTTTATTTTCATTTTTATCATTTATTTATTTTGCTCTCTTAGAATATATCCAATTTTATTTTAATATGTATGTACATTACGCATTGTATATGTATGCAAGCCGGCCATTCACATTACTCTAGCTAAAAGTGCCTAATTTATAAGTCAGTAAGTGCGACGTCGTCGAATAAATAATGGGAGTTTTCTTAATATTTAATATATATAAACACAGGCAGTCAACTCCCGCGCAACGGTCGAGGTATTAGCGATGGTGCACTCTCGGTCACCTTTCGTACCTCGTCGTAACGTGTACAATAACGTCGTCGGATGATTACTGGAAGTTTCTAATAGTTTCTAGTTTTGGCGGGAATCGTCGAGGACGTTATCGTCTATACATTTATTTCTGGCGGGAGTCATTCTGGTAAGGTTGTCGGATCGCATGTATAGATTTCTTTAATAAGTACAAATTCTCGATTTTCTATCATCGTCCGTCGAGGCTACTGTGTCCGTTGTCGTCTATACATATTTTTAGTCTTCGGTTAAGTTTGTGTCGGAGGCATCTTCTATAAGTACGATCACTTCGCTTCTTGTTGACGGTCGTTGCGGCCGCAGCGCCCGTTGTCTTTTGTACGTTTGTTCGGACCTTTGTCGTATCGGGACTTAGAATTTTTTTCATTTAGTTGTTCGTCGTTGCGGACGAGTTTCACGGGGCATTTTTCTTATGTAATGTCGGCATCATCGCTCCGTTTTACTTGTCGGTGCGCATTTCGCACATTTGCTGGCTACTGGCTTTTTCCCTTCTTTGGGGCGCAGTAGCAGAGAGCTAAAGATTGCACATAGCGTATTATTTCAAACGAGAACGCCTGGGTAGCTGTGACATTACTTTTGTTTTGAGATCGGCTATTATCGCTACTGTCGCCCTCGACCAGGCGTTCAAGCTCTAAGAGATAGGGTGGGTTCCCCTATAAATGTGAAAATAACGAACGTATTTGGTTCAAGTATAAATACATGCCAATAATACAGGGCCAAGTCCCTTAGGCAAATTTAAAACAAGGAAAATATATTAGGCTCCCGGAAAGGGACATATAAATAAGCATAGCACCGAGGTGCGCTTATAAATTTAAGAAATAAATAGGGTTGGCTCCCCTATAAAAAGGTAGTGGTGCATGCAAACAGATAGAGGCATTAGTACATGCCTCTAACAAAACTTCAGCGGAAGCATATAAGAGTTTAATCTTCTTAAACACTAAAACATAGCTTTGCAACGTACATACTGAGGCAGTACTTATATATTGTTACCAAGGAAAACATACATATACACATGCTAATGTACATTACATGTATAAGAGAGCTCGAATAACTGCAATTATTGCAAATATATATATCTTACGCACATCGTAACCGGACATAGGCAAGAGTGGAAACCGTGTACACATTTTATTTTTTAAATATATTTTTTTGCGCCTGCGCATTGAGTTTCACTGTACAACCTTTCATCTAGTAAATAAGCGAACATACTCTACAAGTAAGTATTGGTCAAGTAATTCAGGAATTTACAAGCAGGCTACAGCGGCGCTGTTCTTCAAACCAGGAGAACGTAACATGGGCTATTTCTGCTTCATCTTATGTCCGACGCTTCGGTAATCTTTCAGGGTAGCCTTGAGAAGGGCTGAGTATATTTGTCAATCTGGCAAATCCTCGAACGTATGATTAATCTAATCATATGTTCGATGATTTGTGTCTGACGTATTGTTTATCTGTCTTCCCTATATTTTGTTATTAGTGAAATTGTCGTGTACGGGAGGATCGAACTCGATTTATTCTTGTTCCTCGATTTTCGTATTACAACTGACTTAACCACTAAACCAATAGGGGAGACAATAATTTCTGTGTTAAACCTATATTTAAACTACAATTTCTTGTGCAGAAGGGAATGCGCAGCAGACCGATAATTTCCTATACAGAAAGGGATGCGCAATAGACCGATCTTTTGTGCATGAGCGGTTGTGTATTCCACTGATCCAGCTCCATTCAAAAATAGTCGTCGTAGGTATATTACTAATATATAGCAACCCCAAATGAAATTATAGTCGAGTGATTTAAGTAGCCGCTGCGCGTTTTTCAAATTCTGTGTTCGAATACCAATTACAAAAGATTTTCTATTATTTCGTTTTCCTTTATATAATTTTTCTATTTGTTTTTTTGTTACAAAAAAAGGTTTGTGACTAAATTTATTGATTTAGAAACATTAATAAATAACACCTACTGCGATTGCGCTTCATGTGGGTGAATGGTTATTTGAATACTGTTTTTCTTAGATTACCTATAGCATTATTATACAAAAATTACATTATTACCAAAAGTGGAAACACATTACACATTTGGCATTATTTTAAAACAAGTTATTATAATAACATTTTGCAAAAAAGCACTAAATCTATAGTGCACGCAACTGGCTACATTTGCCTTATATAAAAGTTTGTTTTGTTTTACTCTTATTTTTAGAGCTACCCGCATAAAAGTAATATTGCCAAATATCTATTTAAAAATATATTTATAAATTGAATTTTCAATTGCAATGTTATTGAATATTTTCTTAACTTAAAACTAAATGATTTACTTCGAAGAAGCATTTTCCTGTCTTGCATTTATTCGATTTTCTAACCCCAAGAAAATATTTATGTGATGCAAGTATAATTTCAAGAATATTGTTTTACGATATTAAATATATTCTTGGTCTTGAAGAGAAACTATTTACTTGAATAGAGACAGATTTTTGCGAGAAAATCTAATTTCTTAATGCAAGAAAACACTTCTCTGAGTGTATAGCCCCGACTTATCCCAAGGGACGTCCATTTCTTTCATAAACTGAAAAAGAGGCTAGGAAAGCAGAGCTTCTAGAGCACAGAGGAATTTAAGAACAACGTAACGGATCATTTCAACTCAGTGGCGGCAACATTCTATCCAGAAAGGATTGGAAGACTCGTCCATAGTATGACAAATGCATCAATCTTGGTGATTATGTAGAAAAGTAATCATGTTTGTACATAACTTTTGGTAATAAATTCATTTTATTATTTACACTTGTCTTATTTTTATGAGCTGTTGGAGGTTGAAAAAAAACAGCTCTCGCATATAAGACTGCAACAACTTCACACACAAGAAGATAGTATTCATGTTATTTAATTTTAAATTAAATGTGTAAAAATGTTTACAATATTTACAAAAATCAAAGTAAATATTTCTTACAGATTAATGCAACAAAAAAAAGCACCATATTACCCAGCAGCTGCTGTGTTGTATACATTTGAAAAACACTAGAAATAAACTAAAAATGTAATCACGAGACTGGTTTTAATCCTGAGTCTACCCGGAAATCAACATATTGCCATTTAGCACGCAGGCCCGTTGGGCCCATATAGTTTCTTCATTTATTTGCACTGAAATTCAAATAAAAATGATGTTAAGGACTTAACATTGTTTTTGTGTTTTTGTAAATGAATTTTAAGGTTTCTAAGGAAATGTATTTTGTTTTATCCATTTTTTTACTACTTTATGTATTTTATATGATTTTATCTTCTTTGCAACCGTATGCGTTAGCATTATCACCTTATTTTCATTTAGAATATTACTTTATTTTCATTTTTATCATTTATTTATTTTGCTCTCTGTAGAATATATCGAATCTTATTTTAATATGTAAGTACATTACGCATTGTATATGTATAAACAACAAATAATGTGAGTTTCCTTAATTTTTAATATATACAAGTACGGGCAGTCTTCTCCCGCGTGACGATCGAGATATGAATTTACATCGGTCACTCTCGGTCTCCTTTCGTACCTCGTCGTAACGGATACAGTAACGTCGTCGTACGAATATTGGAAGTTTCTAATAGTTTCAAGTTTTGGCGGAAATCGTCGAGGACGTTGTCGTCTATACATTTATTTAGTCTTCTGTTACGATTCTGGCGTGAGCCATTTTGGCAAGGTTGTCGGAACGCATGTATAGATTTCTCTACTAAGTACAAATCCTCGACTTTCTATTGTCGTACGTCGAGGCTACTGTATCCGTCGTCGTCTATATATTTATTTAGTCTTCTGTTACGATTCTGGCGGGAATCATTCTGGTAAGGTTGTCGGAGCGCATGTATAGATTTCTTTAATAAGTACAAATTCTTGATTTTCAGTCATCGTTCGTCGAGGCTACTGTGTCGGTTGTCGTCTATACATATTTTTAGTCTTCTGTTAAGTTCATTTTCGTAAGGTCGTCGGCGCGCATGTATAGACATCTTCTACAAGTACGATCACTCCGCTTCTTGTTGACGGTCGTTGCGGCCGCAGTACCCGTTGTCTTTTGTACGTTTGTTCGGTCCTTTGTCGTATCGGGACTTAGACATTTTTTCATTTAGTTGTTCGTCGTAGCGGCTTCATCGTTCCGTTTTCCTTGTCGATGCGCATTTCGCACATTTGCTGGCTACTGGCTTTTTCCCTTCTTTGGGGCTCAGTAGCAAAGGGCTAAAGATTGCACATAGCGTATTATTTCAAACGAAAACGCCTGGGTAGCTGTCACATTACTTTTGTTTTGAGATTGGCTATTATCGCTACTGTCGCCCTTGACCAGGCGTTCAAGCTCTTAGAGGTAGGGTGGGTTTCCCTATAAAAGTATAAATAACAAAAGTGTTTGGTTCAAGTACAAACACAAGCCAATGATACAGGGCCAAGTTCCGTAGGCAATTTTAAAGCAAGGAAAATGTATTAGGCTCCCGGAAAGGGACATATAAATAAGCACAGCACCGAGGTGCGCTTATAAAATTAACAAGTAAATAGGATTGGCTCCCCTATACAAAGGTAGTGGTGCGTACATGCATATAGAGACTTTAGTACATGCCTCTAACAAAGCTTCTGCGGAAGCATATAAGAATTTAAACATAGCTTGGCAACGTACACGCTGAGGCGGTACCTTATATTGCTACCAAAGGAAAACATACACATACACATGCTAATGTACATTACATGTATAAGAGAGCTCAAGTAACTGCAATTATTGCAAATATATATATCTTACGTACATCGTAACTGTACATAGGCAAGAGTGGAAACCGTGTACACATTTTATTTTTTAAATATATTTTTTTGCGCATGCGCATTGAATTTCACTGTACAACCTTTCATCTAGTAAATAAGCGAACATACTCTACAAGTAAGTATTGGTCAAATAATTCAGGAATTTACGAGCAGGCTGCAGCGGCGCTGTTCTTCAAACCAGGAGAACGTAACAAATGAATTCAACTTTATTTCATTTCTCATTTATTACACCTAAGTTATTTTCTTTTAATCCTACGTCCTCTGTACCTACCGGTGCCAGACAGTAACTGTGTTGAGTTTATTTGCATATTAGAATTGGACATTGAAGGACATTCCTCTTGATAACGAAGACCGAAATGAACGTTAAATTTAATGAACTAAAAGTTTTAAAAAACTGCTATTCATTCACTACATTAGAGACATCAGGGAATGGGAAGAAATTTTGATGATCCGAAACACTCTTGGGAGATCTGTCAAAATTTTTTACAACGGAACGATGAAGAGCAAGCCAACAAAAATATGATCTAGCCAGCATAATCACCGGACTTCAACCCTACAGAGAAATTTTAAAACGAATCTCACAAAAGAATCCTTAGGTAGTGCTTCATTCAGTTCCTTCTACTTAAATTTAAGGCAAAAAATTGAAATAAGTTAGTCAAAGGAAAGGAAAAGTGGCGAAGAACACATACAGACACAGATACAATGTATTTTTTTTTAAATCCTACGTTCTTTGTACCTTGTGGTGTCGGAATACCATTCTTTTATTTTTGTCTTCTATAGTTTTTCCTGTTCCGAGCCAGTCGTTTGGCTTCGATCCGTCCCATACTTCTTTTTCTAATGTTCTATACAGTTGTTCTTTCCAGGTGTTTCGAGATCTACCTATTCCGTTCTTGTTCTCTGTTTTGGCTTTAAAAATCCTCTTTATTATTCGATTTTCTTTCATTCTGGGCATTTGTCCACGCCATCCCAGTTGCCTTTCCTCTATGATTATTGTATTATTTATATTATAAGACATTTAGAATATATTGAAACGTAATATTAAATGATAGTAATAGTAAATATTACAACTACAGAGCGTTCACCACACACATTATTTTTGCAAAGTGCACAAATTGTTCTTTTGGAGGTGGACTAGTAGATGGTTCGCAATCTTCTCGTTTCTCAGGACCTCAGCATTTAGCTGGTCTCTCCCCTAGGGCTATTAGAATATTCCTTCCCTTCTTCAATGCAACAACATCCCATAGAATGTATCCATTCATAGCCCAGATATATAGCTTGTTACCACTTACCCCCAATTCCACATAATAAGGAGATTCTCCCATTCTACTGAATTTTGGGCATTACATTACAATGCGGTTCAACTCCATAGAAGACCGCAAATTTATGAACGAACCATAACTAAGTATAAACCTAATCAATTTACGTACATAAGTTTATACAGTAAAAGCCGTATCGATTCATTTGATTTTTATACTGCAAAAATTTCCTTATTGCAAAAATTGTAAGGCTCTTGAAAATCGTTTTAGACAGGTGGACGTCGGTTAAAGCAGGATAACCTATACAAATTTTTAATTCCAACATATTACATGTAATTTGTTTAGCATATAGATCATACCGGCTGTATAAATTTATAAAGGAGGAATATGCAGATGTTAATAAGTTAATTTCTTCTACTAAAGAACTTATATATTTCCAGAACGATATACATGTTGAAAATAATATGCTGCAATTACTTTGAATTTTCCTTAAAGTACCGTTACGTATGGCTTTATCTCCAAGGATTACCAGATCAGGATGGGTAACAAGGATATCAATTTATAATTTTTATGCAGAAAATTTTGAAGCACTGAAGAAAGTACATACTCCTTGTTAACTTTTAGGTTGTTAGCAGTTTTAAAGAAAATAATTATATGTACATTCAGAAATCGCAAAATACTTTCACTGACAAAGAAGTTGAAACAGATTTAACCTATATCCAGTCAAATTTTGGTGGCACATCGAATGAAGCACAGAGGTTGAAAACAATGGTATCAGCATTGTTGAATCTCTAGAAATTAAAACCAACTATCCAAAATGTTCTCTGAACTACAGAACAGAAAGTAACAACTAAATTTTAGAATGTTATTCACAAACGCCCTGCTCTAAATATCCTCATAGAACTAGGAAGCATCCATTTGGATTATTCAGCTAAAATTAATCTGTCAGTCAAACATGCGTCTTAAAATATGCTCTGCTCAACTCATGTGATATCAAACAAACATTTTGTACAAAATATTTTATCTGACACAAGAGACCAACGCTTGCCTTCTAATTTTGAAGAGCTAGTAATATGCAATTCGAAAGACATTTTTTTTAATTAATAAATAAAATAAATACATAAAAAATTCTTTCTAAACTTAGTAGTGAGTGTTAGACCCCTTATTCAAAATAACATCAATTGTTATTTAATTTAATAATTTTTGCGAGAATTTAAAGGATCCTCTCGATAGAACAAGAGCCTGCGATTTTCTACCAAACGTCGTATATTTGCATAAGAGATGTGTTCTGTTAAGCGTCAAATTTCTATATAAATTGGTAACATCGACTGCTCTTACTTATTAAGTAAAATTAACTTCAGTGTTCCTAGACTAGAATCTCGATCCCAATTAATGTTTCACAGTAATAAAACACAAAACCAATATAGTTGAGTGTAGGCTGTGTGGACTGTTACCATCAGAGAGCCGACCACCAAGATAGTACGGACTGCCAAAAATACAAAAACCTGGCAACTCTCTCAGACCGATCGTTAGTACATGTGGCTCACCTATCTACTAGCCAAATATGGCGCAAAACAACTAGAATTCCGAACATTTCATCGAGATACTACAACACGAAATAACAAAGAAAGATTTACTGGTATCTTTCGACGTCGAATCACTCTTGACCAATGTACCAGTGGAAGAAACACTGGAGATCAAGCAACAACTAATACCAAAAGGACTACAGCCAGATCTGATTAATTTGGCAAAACTTTGCCTTACTTCGACCTACTTCCTATGGAACGGAGAATTCTACGAACAAGCGAGTGGTGCTGCAATGGGATCTCCTCTATCACCTGTCATCGCCAACGTCTTTATGGAAGCATTCGAACATGAAGCCATCGAATCTAGCAGGACGAAACCTAAATGCTGGTACAGATATGTAGATGACACCTTTGTCACGGACCAAGGACTCTAGAGGAATTCCTGCAACACATAACAACATTAACTTCACCATGGAGATCGAAGAGGACGGCAACTTACCATTCCTTGATGTCCTAGTGGAGCGTACCGACAGCAACAAACTGGGCCACAGTGTGTACCGGAAAAAGACTAACACAGACCGATACCTGCATGCAACATCCCATCGCCATTCTCAACAGAAGAGATCCCTCATCAACACATTGTTAAGAATAGCGGAGGAAATCAGTGACGAACATCACAGGAATAGTGAAATACTTCACGTCAAAAACGCCTTACGGAAGAACGGCTACAGCACAAAAGATATAAGAAAACCACGGAAACAGAAAGAGGACGAAGACCAACAACAACCAGCAGGCTACGCATATCTTCCATACATAACCGAAGTCACCGATAGGCTAAAAAAAACCCTAGGAGAAAAGAACATTACCACGCGGTACAACACGGTAACCAAATTCGATTAACTACTGCCTCCCTACAAGGACGTGTTACCGAAACTACGAGCAAAAGGCATATACGAACTAAAATACCAATGTGGAAATAGTTACATCGGTCAAACAGGACGGAATATTCAATGCAGGATGAAATAACACGAGAGAGACGCACGCCTCAAGCATATTGAAAAATCTGCAGTAGCACACCTGCACCAACAAGGAGACCACGGGATAACTTACAGCCACCTCAAGGTATTAGCCAGGACCAGCCACCACTGCCCCAGGATAATACGCGAATCTATAGAAATAATGAAGAATGCCAATAACTGCAATCGCGAAGAGGGATATAAGATGAGCAACACGTGGAAGTTAGCACTGCGGAGTCATCATATAACGAACAACGCGATTCAACGGAACGGAACGGTTACGGATCAGCAACGCGGGACGGTAATGGATCAGCGAAGCGGTACAAATACCAACACCAGTCTTTAGAAAGCTTCCGAAGAAGCTGACAGCATGATCAGCGAAACGTCAAGTAAAACAGTGAATACACGACAAAACCAATATGTTAGTTAGGTCACCCAACTCGAATATGTGTTCACACTATAACCGCATCTCCCACTTTTTTGATATCCACCATGATACGTTTGAACATAGTCCTTAAATTGTAATAAGTTTATGTTAATAAGTACAGTGAAATCTACGTTGATACAACAAAAATCGTGTTTTAACGAAAATTGAATGTATTAAACAAACTGGGACATTTAAATCGTATATGTATATAAATGTTTTTAAAATAAATAAGAAACTTAAAACTTAAGAAAAAAAAGTTTATTTCTTTTAGATATATACATACAAAGTATAATATATGTACATAGATGTAGTATGTAATACAAAACAATGAAATAAATAGTCACTTTAAGGACGCAAAAATTCATATGCTGTTGTTTGTCTTCTCTTTTTCTTTAAAATGGCGTCTTGAAATCGTATTTCTAATTTAGAAAGAAGCCCCAAAGACTCCGTATCTCCGTGATTTTCGACAAAACCTTTGAGCTGCTTGGCCAGGGCATACCATAATTTGGGATAGCTTATGTTGGCACTGAAACCTCATCGACATCAGAATCTACCGAAAGTTCTTGTATTTCAACTGGATTTGCAATTTCTTGTTCTGAATCTGGATCTTCAACATACAAATCTTCATCTACGTTCAAAAAAACATTAAGCTTTTCACTATCCATCAATTTCAATAAATTATTATTCAATAGGATATCTGAAGATACACTAAGAGATAAATCATCTTCTAGGTCAGATGTATCAGCCTCAGTTAATTGGTCTTCACTTTGCATATTTACATGATTAAATCCTGCTTTGCGGAAGCAATGTTGAACTATGTACTAATCTTCAAATCTAGGTCTTGCAACCACTCTGTCATAATTTGTCCCATCATCCAAGCTTTCTTATTGCACTTCCAAGTTACAGGCAGATTATTTATATTAATGTTTTTAAATGTTCTGGGTTTAGCTGCCCTACCAATGGCTAGGACTTTTTCTTCTTCACCCGCCATATTTGCACAATGCAAAATTGTAAATCTCTCTTTGTAACACTTACCCCCAACACATTTTTCCTTGTTTAATGTGAGCGTTTTGTCGGGTAGAGCCCTAAAATACAGACCTGTCCCATCGGCATTATAGATGTCTCTCGGCGAATATCCCTTAATCAAAGAAGGACATTTTTTTAAAAACGATCAAACATCTTTAGCACTAACCGAAGCTCCTTCTCCCGAAATCGCTCTAAAACTTATATTGTGGCGGATTCTAAATTTATTGAGCCAACCAGAAGAAGCACTGAATGTAGAATGTCCCAAAGAAGCGGCTATTTCCCTTGCTTTACATCGTACTAGCGAAACTAAAAAAAAAATGTTTTGCGTTTTTGTCGCAACAAACCTATTGGTAATTGGTAATCTCACCTTTTTTATTTATCTATTTTAGAATTTAATATGAAAAGAAAATCAACGCATTAGTACGAGAAAACCTTATCTAAAAAAATCATATGCATACCTGTTAAAGGAATCCCCTTATGCCGAGCTGCTGTAAATAGGTCATAACACAATTTTAGTACCATCACCCGTCAAAAAGCTTCTTTTTTCATTCAAATTGTTGTTCGACATCCATTTGTTTAGAAGAATTTCTTATGTTATTATATCTGCAGCTTGTGTTTTTCCAATATTAAAACGCTTGAATAAGTTCCTTACACTTAATTTCTCTTTATTGTAAACTTCAACAATCTCGATTTTTTGTTTAAGCGCGAGAATTTTTCTATTTGGAGCCACTTCTACAATGAATGTGTCGCCCACTGTATCTTTTCCGCATAGACATCAGACTAATATTGAAAGCAGATTCAATCGAAAGCGTACACCCAAAGAATAAGAACGGTAAATCTCCGACCAACTTGGGGAAGTCCCTAATTCACGCTAGGCAGAAATGCACGACATAGGCTGCGTTTGTGCCGAAAGATTAAAGTCGGTATATCTCCGGTTTACTCGGGGGAAGTCCCACCGAAATTGTGGCGCGGTGCGATTGAGAAATGCAATAGCAATACTCTCGATATAAAAATAAGAGAAGGTGTTTCTTTTTATTTTATTTTTTGTCCGGTTAAGAGAACATTTTCTCGTGTCCGCATCCGTTCAAGAGAATGTCCGTCCAAGAAAGAGTTAATACAATGGAAACTATATGAGAGCCGGTCGGGACCCTGAAAAACTGTCCGTTTAGGGGAGGTGTGCGTGTAAGAGGGGTGTCCGCGAAGGGGAATTTCACTGAATATAGCTTTATTCAACTTCTTCTTTTTTTATTTCATTTTATTGAGATGTGTTTTAGTTTGATTTTTTCATAATTTCTTGCACTTGGATTTGTAACGTGTTGGAAATAAATTAGTATGAATAAGAATAGTATGTAATACATTAGTTTAATTATCATTACAACAATGTTTAATGTTATTACGTTAAATTATCTAAGAAAAATATTCCTTTTTCTTTCGTTGCCTTTTTCAAACTGCCTCAAATTCCTTTTTTTGACATTTACTGTGTCCCTTTTTAAATATCTGGTGCTTAAAAATGCGAACTATAATAATATGAGTAAAACCGCTGGAATCCTTCAAACAGCACAGGAACTAGAGATTAGACATTACCATAAATACGATAAAATAATTGCGCTTGGCAACCTTCCATACCCTTTCAAACAGACCCAAGTCTACATTCCCCTAGCATTAGCTCAACAAAACGTTTTGTTTGCGCGAAAAAGAAAGGTTAGATGCTTCCAGTACTTTCACGCGAAATTTCAATATGAGCGCTCAAGCTATTTAAGTAATTTTCTGCGCTGAAACGAGCGCAAACAAAAATCCCTCGTATCTCGTGTCTACTGCCAACGTACGCAAACATTCCTAGATAGCGAGTACGAATAAAAGCAGCTAGTAGTTACATATCACGTTTGCATCATTCTTCGAAATATGCATCGCGCATAATAGGGTGCCGGCCTAAAACTTGGCAGAGAGATCTGTGACTCGACAAAATTGTGTTTGTGTTGTAATGTTTGTGCAAGTTCACGGTGAAAAGAACAATGCTCGGGGAAAGCTCGACAAAGCAGAAAAACATCGCGAATTTTGTAGTTACTGCGTAATATTTCTAGTTTAGTAATAATAGTGGAAACGACCGAAAGTAGTAGACCATTAATTGTTAATTCTTTTATGAGGTTTCTTGTTTGTTCGTCACAGAAAACTGGGTAAACTAGTTGTTTATCTATCTACGGTTAGAGGAGATGAAATGGGAAACGTTTGCAGAATAAACATTGAATAATGGACATTCTGAAAGGGCAAACTAGAAGAGGGGGAACTATAAAATTGAAATTTGAAATAATAATTTCAATTTTAATAAAATCCTATTTATCGATAACCATACTCCAGAATAAACAGCAGCGTTATTCTCGTGGGGAAGTGCTGTGTTTTTGGATGTTCCAGGACATCGTTCACTATATGTGAAAATAGCACGACGGAATGTGATACGCAGAGGGTAGATATTCTCGTCTAACGAATTGATATTCAGATTTTTATAAAAATTCACAACATGGAATGGTGCAGATGTGTATACAGAACTGTATGAAGTAATTTACATATGGAGTCTAGTTCGAATAACATACACTTAAATAAGGAAAAACACAGTATTGGTGTGGTTCTTTATTTTTACTTTTCGATGTAGTCTCCACGATTTTTTTTAAACGATGCTCCAGTCTCTTCAAACCATCGGAAAAATAAGATGCTTCGAGGCCTGCAAAATAGTCATCTGTAGTAGCGGTGACCTCATTCGCCCGGAAAAGTCCACTGCTTCCACTGTTCCTTGGTATCCGGTATGTGGTGGTGGATCCATATCTCATTCACGGTTGCGAAACGCTTGAAGAAATCCCTTGGATTGCATTGGATCCTGGCCAGATACTCATCCGGAACGATCACCCGAGCTCGTTTTTGCTCCAGTGTTAGCAAACGCGGCACCCATCGCGCCGAAATCTTTTTCATACCCAAGATTTCATGTACGATGTGGCCAGCGCGTACTTCTGAGATGCCTGTTGTCTCTGCTGTCTCTTTCAGCTTCGATCTGCGATCGGCTAACAGAACATCATGAATTTTGTCGACCATTTCATCGTTAGTAGCGGTTTTTTGGCATCCACTGGATGATTCGTCACTTGTGCTTCTTTGGCCATATTTGAACTCACTCACCCATTAATGGTGGAAAATGAGTACATCCGCTATGAACCTCTAACAAAATATTTCGAATTTCCGTGACCGCTTTCCCAGCCATTCAGAAATGTTTTGTCACTGCACGAAAGTCGATTTTATCCATTTTTGCGAAACCGCCTGACTTGCTACACAAAACACAATCTTAAACAACTATTATTGACAGTAGACGTCTGAAATTTTGACAGTTGCCATAAAAAAGGTTGCCCTTGCCCAGCAACACCACTTCAACCTTCGTGCGCCATCGCTTGAGGATTCCGGAAATATTTCAGGTCGTCCTCGTATTGCTTTTTAGGCATTTTTCGATTGTTTTTAATTACTACAATCAATGAAAAAATAACAATAATATTTATATTTATATTAGTATACATGGTATGTTTGAAATAAAATAAAAAGGTACGAAAAATGGAATGATGTAATTATATAAAACAAACAAAAAAATTAAGTCAATTACGAGAACGTCTGAATCATAAAAGAACATAGGGAATTATTACATGCCGCCTATATATATCGGAATAACCACACGTAACGCTAGAAACAAACTGAATTTTTGTGCTGTATAGATGCATGTGAGTCTTGCGCTGGCGGAATTGCGGTCGCCTACCACAAGCCACCACAACAAAGTGCACTTCTGAGGGTGCAGTGGCGCGACGAGTATTTTATACACATTTTTATCATTTCCCTTGTAGCGTCTGCAAAGGAATTTTCATACAATAACACATGGACTAAAAAGTCCCGGGCCTAACAAAGAAAGCACGGTTTTTTTGGTTCAAAATTAGCTTTATTCATTAACGTAATCTCCATCAAGAGCAACGCAATCATTCCAGCGCCGCTCTAACATTTCAATACCACTTTTGTGGAACGATTTATCTTTTGCCTCAAAATAGGCCTCAGTTTCAGCGATAACCTCTTCATTCGTGCGAAATTTCTTACCGGCGAGCATTTTTTTGAGGTCTGCGAACAGCCAGTAGTACCTGGGAGCCAAATCTGGCGAATACGGTGAATGTGGGAGCAATTCGAAGTTCAATTCATGTAGTTTTGCCATTGTTTTGATTGACTTGTGACACGGTGCGTTGTCTTGATGAAACAATTTTTTTTCTTTGCCATATGCGGTCGTTTCTCTGCAATTTCGGCCTTCAAACGCTCCAATAACGCTATATAATATTCACTGTTGATGGTATTTCCTTTCTCAAGATAGTCGATGAATATTACACCACGCACATCCCAAAATACCGAGGCCATAACCTTTCCAGCCGATTGTTGTGCTTTCGGGCGCTTTGGACGAGGTTCACCAATTGCTGTCAACGCAGATGACGATCGTTTTGATTCCGGAGTGAACTGATGGATCCATGTTTCATCCATTGTCACATATCGACGCAAAAATTCCGGTTTGTTACGTTTAAACATGGCCAAACACTGCTCAGAATCATCAACACGTTCTTGTTTTTGGTCAACAGTGAGCAAACGCGGCACCCACTTTGAACAGAGCTGTCTCATAGTCAAATGCTCATGCAATATAAAGCCAATACGTTCTTTTGATATCTTTACGATGTCAGCTAACTCACGCAACTTCACTTTTCGATCATTCAAAACGATTTTGTGAATTTTTTTTATGTTTTCTGGTGTTACCGCCTCATTTGGACGTCCACTGCGTTCTGCATCATCGGTGTCTCTACGACCACGTTTGAAGTCAGCAAACCAACGTTTTATTGTTGTTTCTGATGGAGCGGAGTCCCCATAACACTTTTCAAGCCATTGCTTCGCTTGAACGGTATTTTTTCTCATCAAGAAGCAGTGTAAAATTGAAACACGAAATTGTTTTTGATCCATTGTTTTGAAAATAACAAAAGTAGCGTGACTCTTAGCACAATAACTCACAAACTAATGAATAGAATATCATGAAATTTTAACACCTGTGTTTTGAAGGTTAGTACTAACTGAGAGAAAGGTGACTGCAATAAAACTAGCGTCATCTATGTGTTAGGCCCGGGACTTTTCAACCCATGTGTTACATTGGATTTATGTCTAATACAATTAGATCTCTCCATATTTCAAGCTTCTTATTTTATCACTTCCTGTAGAAAATATAGATAGATTGTAGGTAACCAATCTGTGTGTGGTGGTTCCTTAAGCTCCGCCGATATGAAATGTTTCCGTAAAAGGGTTGTAGGTAACTCATCCAGAGAACCCTTTGCAAGTCGATCATATTTGGTTAGTAATTCCGCATGCAATACTGTATGGAACAGTTCCTTAACTTCCGCCGATATGAATTAACCTTTGCAAGTCAAGTGTATTTCTGAGCTATGAGTGTGTGGTAACAGGCATTCTATATGCCGAATCTCTATGTGGTAGTTGCTTGTTTCTCCTTCTAGGTCAGCCTATGGGTGTGCAGGTATTATGGGAGGAACTGGCTATTATCTTTGGCTATGTTCTTCACACCATTCGGCACTTTTAGCTTTCCTGGAAGAAGCGTTGCATATTTTCGTAAGAAGTAAGTTATGGTGTAGGATATTGTCCATTATAATAAGAAACAGTCTCTTTAATAAACTTTAATAAGTCACGGCACCAATTTAAAAATAATATACAATTAATTTCTCAATGATAGTCTCCTCTTGTTTTGGAGAAAAGTATTAATGATACATGAAGGATAGAAGGAAAAAATACAAGAATGCTTTTATAATAACTATAGAATTATTGTAACTACTACAGACATCACCCGCAATCTTTCTCCATAAAGCATAATTGATTTAGCACACGGCAAACCACTGATTTGCCATGAACGGACTATTGTATCAAGTTCAAAAGTTTCGTTAGTACAGTAATGTGTATTTGTTTCCGTTTACCGATAATATATCGATAATTCTATTAATTCTCCGCGAAGATAATCTTTGCTGCACTTAAGGCATATGGCTTTAGGAGTCATAAAAGTCTCCATTAATCAGGTAAACTTTTAGGTTCTGGCGGAGTGCCTTGAAGCGTACTTTTACATCTTTCAGCGACGCACATTTTAAAACATGTAGTAACATGTTATCTAAAACACATCTACATACACGTTCGACTCTACTTAAGAAGATTGACACTGATTTATAGAAATATTAGCGGATTTTATACTAACTGACACTATTTTCTATTACCTATCAATTAGATGGAGCATCCATTAACTGTTTCGATTACTTCGTTTTCCTCTAAATCCAACATCTGAAGTCTGCTTGCTTTGTTACTTGGAAGAAATTCCCTGTCAGGGCTAATGACCATTCCATAATTTATACTTTTGACTTTCCTTTTTGACAATTACACGTCAGCGAGAAGATATAACCTTTTCGTGCGTACAAATCTGACGTCTACAAATACGTTATTATTTCGAAACTAAAGATTGGTCTAAATTTGCGTTAGTTTCTCATGTAAATACAATGAATGATTTCGCTTCATGTCCTTCTATAATGAACTGCGTCGGCAAGCTGGTCAATACGGAGCGAGCCTTGAGGAACAAAGAGACATTGGCGTACTACTTCGCCTCATCGTCTTGTCCGGGCCAGAAGGAACTGCTGCAAAAGCTCAAAGATATCTACCGCGAAGTAAAGGACAGAAGGATTCCGATGGAGATCATTTACATATCGTCCGATAGGGACCCGGATGTGATGTTAAAACACTTCCGGCATCACCATCACGGTTGGTATGCTTTACCGGTAAATGCGCCCATTATTGGAGAACTCCATATACAGTACAACGTCACCTACGAGCCGCAGATAATCGTTGTCACGAAAGAGGGGGTGATAGTCACTAAGACCGGAATGGCGGAGCTGGAGGAGTTTGGGAAGAATGTAATTGTAAAATGGATGACGTCGAATATCGAATATTAAATAGGAATTTTGTAATTGCAGCTTCAATATACTAGTGTCTAACAACGTTTTAATTTGACGGTGGAAAAGTTGATCATGTATTCTTTAGCGAATTTATTAGGATTTACTAGGCAAAACACTAGGATAAACAAAGTAAGGATCTCTCAATATTTGGTATAAATTAAACAAAGACAGAGACAAGATTTGTAGTTAAAAAAAAGGGAACTAAGAACAACAGAGCGTATCATACCTATCCAATCACGAGTAGCATTAATCCGCAATTAATTTGGCAGTTTCCTATTGACACTTTTCTTATCTTTAGTGGAAGGACAAAATTTGCATTTTACACGTTTATTACGGAACAAAATATTCTAGTCCCTATGTATTGTACTTTGCAATTTTACCATGCATATGCAATATTGTAGGGAGGCTTCGCTAACTTTTCTAAAAATGGACATTTAGTATGCTTGTTTGCGTTCCGGTCTATATCCGTACTTCTTCATAGAACAAACGCGTTATAAGCTGAGATACCAAAAATACTATGTTAGTTATGAGTACTTACATGAGCCAGAGATTCTTGGTATTAATTTGTGTCTCACGATGTTAGGTACACATCAAAATTACGTTCTTGTTTTTCTAATAATATATTTGATCACAGCAGGTCATTGGTAAAATTACACGAAGAACGAATATACACAATTTAATATATATGCAACTTCTGTTGGTTCCAAATGATAAATTTTACGACATTATACGACAAGCAAGAATTTAGCAGTATCCGGTAGGATTCGAACCCACAGCCATGCGCCTTAACCAATTACACTACGGAAGTAGTAGGAACAAATTATTTGTAATACCTTGCAAAAAGTATTTCCTGACAAAACTTAAAAATACGTCCTAAGTCCATCGGTCCAACGGCATTCAGGAGTTGTTTCCTTAACTTACGATAGAGCTAATGTATTTGTCGTCATAAAATTTGCAAGTAAAAGGCTCCTATAATTTTCGCAAAAAGGATTTTTTCTGATAAACAGTTTCCATAATATAAAAAAAACTTCCCTGATTTACATAAGGCATCAAATAAACCATGCGGCTTTTACTGTATAAACGTATGTAAAAGGATTAGGTTTTATATTTAGTAGTCGTTCACTGATAAACTTGCGGGCTTTCCTGGAGTTTAAACCGCTTTTTATGTAAACCCCGAGTTTAGTAAAATGGGAGAATACCCCTATTATGTGAACCCACACCGTAGTACGAGGGATGTCTTTCAAGTTTTGCATACGGGGATACACAGGGCGCTACTAATCAGATGTCAGCACTAAAAATTAACCTCCACCTTTACCTAACCTAAATCCAAAGTTTCAGTGCGATATGTCTAGTGTAGTATTGTAGCTACAACGCACTGTCAAAGTTAACAAGTTCATTCCATTTTTCAACTAAATGGAATTAAACCGATAACACTTTCCCGAAATAATTTCTTATAATTTTCGAAGACAATTATCTCAACAAGAGTTCCACTCTGAATTAGTTTTTGTTTTTGGCAATGAAGCGCCACAGTCTACAACTTCTTGTTGGTACGGAGAATTTCAACGTGTCCATAAAAATGCACGTGTGCCAAAAACAGCAGTCACCCAGGAAAATGTCAATGTTGTGTGCAAGATCAACAAAGATCGATAGGATTTCAAAGTCCTCAATTCAAAATATTTTGCTTGTAAAAAAATTCCCGAAACTGTAAAAACGTCTACAACATCGTCAGAAAATAAACGCCATCATCTGTTTGGGCGTTGCAAGGTCTAGAAAAGATGACAAACGTCAAAAGTGTCTCTAAAAAGATGATCACAACATTTTTCTCAAAAGCAGGTCATTTCTCTACAAGATGAAAGAACTGTTACTGTCGATTGGTACACAACTATTTGTCGTAAATCATCGCTGAGCTTCATACAATCAACCCCAAGCAACGAATCATCCTCTACAAAGACAATGTAAGTTTACACACACCACATAAGACAAATGAATTTCGTAACAAAACGTCGAATTTTTAAACCATACAGTCCAAACCCAGGCCCTAAGGATTTCTTTACCTTCCGGAAAATCAAGAAAGGACTGAGTAATCAAAGGTTCCAGCCGTCACAAGGAGCAGTCGATGCCTTCAGAAACTCAACTTTGACTATACCAACAAACGAGTGGAATAACTGCTTCCAAAGTTGCTTCGACCGAATGCAAAAGTGCATCACTAATCTTCGAGGAGAATACTTCGGGAAACAATGAAATATTATTTTATTCCGGCTCTGTATAAACTTAAAAGACAACTCTCGTATATATGCTTCATCACACTTGGGATTAATAATACTTTTACATTGGTTGGTTGCATAGTGGACTTATAGTGTTCCCATAAATATTATTGTGTAGAAGTTGTGAGATTGTAATAACGGGATACCTAGCAACACCAAGGAAATCGAAATACATAATGAAAAATCAATTTTCGTGGAGA
This sequence comes from Trypoxylus dichotomus, assembly GCA_023509865.1. Classification (NCBI taxonomy): domain Eukaryota; kingdom Metazoa; phylum Arthropoda; class Insecta; order Coleoptera; family Scarabaeidae; genus Trypoxylus; species Trypoxylus dichotomus. The sequence continues at coordinate 32,572,232 of CM042081.1, forward strand.
ATATTTGGGAAAAAGATAAGTCTTTAAAAGCTGTGTGTCTTTTATTTTATTCCAGCTCTATATGGAAAACTTAAAAGACAACCCTCGTAGTTATTTCGAGTATTCGATTTTTAGTGGTATTTATTCGCAATTTTTCTACAATATTAGATATGCTATCCGAAAAACCACAAATTGGTAATAATACAAATGGACTCTTTATTTAATTTCGCATTTCACATTCATCTCCCTCATTTTTGCTTTAATTCGCCTGGACTTACAGGGTGGTAGTTGGCCATGATTTTATGATGCTTCAAGAATCGTCATCTCCCGTCTTTATATTCAAATATATGCATACTTCCAACCATACCTATATGTACGCAGGTTTTCTGTTTATACTGTAGACGTTCTACAAAAAATTTATCCTAACACGTATTGTTTGTTGAGAGATACAACTGTGCATCGTGAAGACACCCCATCAAACGTCGTTTTCATTATACCTCCTAGCACTTCCGTATCTTTTCTAAAAAAAATCTTCTCCATTCTTTTTAGTTTGATGTATTCGTTTTTCCTACTTTTACTCATTACAGGAAATAACGTATAGAAAAAAATGAAATTCTTTCATAACAGCAGCTAGAGGCGATAGTAAAAGAGAGAAATCCAAGCTTGTAGCGTAGACAACCAGAAAAATGTTGATGACGGTCACAAGACCCCCGAGGCAATTCTTGACTATAATAAGAGTTAAACTACGGAATGTTTTAGGAAATTTAATTATGTTGGAAATTTCAAGAGAATTGTAATTTTATCATTACTAATGCTAATGGTGGTTTAGTATTGATATTCATATTAATATTATTAGTATTAATATGGATACTAGTTTAACTATTACGCACTTGCCGTTTAATAATATAGTGTCCTTGAGATGTTATGATATATCTACTGGCATCGTGACATCTAGGGGGATTTAAGGCGACTTGGATTCAATGGTCTTGTGGTGTAACGGTTTAGCACGCTACATATATTGGAGATATAGAGATGTTGGGTTCAAGTCCCCTCCGAGACCGATATTTTTTCGGAAATTTAATTCCGTTGAAAATTGCAAGAAAGTTGTAATTTTATCATTACTAATGCCAACGGTGGTTTAGTATTGATATTCATATTAATATTAGTACTAGTATGGATCTTAGTAAGTGTAACACATGGGCTGAAAAGTCCCGGGCCTAACACATAGATGACGCTAGTTTTATTGCAGTCACCTTTCTTAGAGTTAGTACTAACCTTCAAAAGACAGCTGTTAAAATTTCATGACATTCTATTCATTAGTTTGTGAGTTATTGTGCTGAGAGTCACGCTACTTTTGTTATTTTCAAAACAATGGATCAAAAACAATTTCGTGTTTTAATTTTACACTGCTTCTTGATGGGAAAAAATACCGTTCAAGCAAAGCAATGGCTTGAAAAGTGTTGTGGGGACTCCGCTCCATCAGAAACAACAATAAAACGTTGGTTTGCTGACTTCAAACGTGGTCGTAGAGACACCGATGATGCAGAACGCAGTGGACGTCCAAATGAGGCGGTAACACCAGAAAACATCAAAAAAATCCACAAAATCATTTTGAATGATCGAAAAGTGAAGTTGCGTGAGTTGGTTGACATCGTAATGGTATCAAAAGAACGTATTGGCTTTATATTGCACGAGCATTTGAATATGAGAAAGCTCTGTTCAAAGTGGGTGCCGCGTTTGCTCACTGTTGACCAAAAACAAGAACGTGTTGATGATTCTGAGCAGTGTTTGGCCATGTTTAAACGTATCAAAGAGGAATTTTTGCGTCGATATGTGACAATGGATGAAACATAGATCCATCACTTCACTCCGGAATCAAAACGATCGTCATCTGCGTTGACAGCAACTGGTGAACCTCGTCCAAAGCGCCCGAAAGCACAACAGTCGGCTGGAAAGGTTATGGCCTCGGTATTTTGGGATGCGCGTGATGTAATATTCATCGACTATCTTGAGAAAGGAAATACCATCAACAGTGAATATTATATGGCGTTATTGGAGCGTTTGAAGGCCGAAGTTGCAGAGAAACGATCGCATATGGCAAAGAAAAAGAATTTGTTTCATCAAGACAACGCACCGTGTCACAAGTCAATCAAAACAATGGCAAAACTACATGAATTGAATTTGGAATTGCTCCCACATCCACCGTATTCGCCAGATTTGTCTCCCAGCGACTATGGGCTGTTCGCAGACCTCAAAAAAATGCTCGCCGGTAAGAAATTTCGCACGAATGAAGAGGTTATCGCTAAAGCTGAGGCCTATGTTGAGGCAAAAGATAACTCGTTCTACAAAAGTGGTATTGAAATGTTAGAGCGGCGCTGGAATGATTGATGGAGATTACGTTGATGAATAAAGCTAATTTTGAACCAAAAAAACCGTGTTTTCTTTGTTAGGCCCGGGACTTTTCAACCCATGTGTTATTCTTATTTAAAACTGATCACCCAATTTCAGTTATAAGCGTAGTTATAAGCGATAAGTAGCGAAATGTCGATTTCCTGGTAGACTGGCGGTTAATTGCATTCAAAATGTTATTGATATTTTGGCAATAGGCATTTAAATTATTGTAATAAAAGTATCTGAATATAACTAAGAAAATATTATTTAGGAAATAAATGAAATACATAGCAGGGTTATTTGCAATGTAATTGTCTGCTAATTTATATAAAAATAATAGTGTAGTATTTCAAAATGCTGCCAGAAGAAGGAAATAGCATGGATCTCAACCTGCAACGACTGGTTGAGAAGGAAATGAAATGCTAGGACATTCCTCTTCATATAGCAACGCGTTAGATGGAGCTTGTAACAAAATTTTAAAACATTTCATCTCCGGCTCAAACCTTGTTAGGATCATTAAACGACATTATATTATCGCCGTTAGGGTAGCAAGAAAAAAAAAGCGACATTTTATCCAGCAGTCAGTGACATGTACATCAAAACCGTATGTTTTGAGCTCTTCCTTATGGCCTACACGCGATACACTCGGGTTAAATTGATATTAAGTACGACTGAGATGAGGTCTTTTATTGTCTCTTGAGCCGTGTGTTCGCGTCATCCATATACAATATAACCAAGAGCATGTGGTGCTAGTAAGGGGACAGTATTTTATCGTATATCGCCAGAATCTAGTACAGCTTTTGCAGCGACGTATTACAAGGATATTTTCCTTTTTCAAGGGGATAAAAGGAGTAAGTACATGAAAGCAGCATGTATTAGTAATTAGTACGTGTTAGGGAGCATAAATTTGACGTAAAATTTAAGTGGAGGGAACAGATTATGCACTGCGTTTGGTATCGTTTTTAACCCTTACGTAGCAGTATCTAACAAGGTAAGTATACAAAAAGTAAATCGCCGATTGTGATGAAATTTGTGTGTATATAGATCCCATCGAGTGTTGTTCAACAGCAGACTTTGTTGTAGCGGAGATGCACAACTTATCTCAGGCTAAAGTTAGAAAAAAGGTTTTAGTAGCGAACTTGCATCATTTAAGAAGCTTTTTTAGCCGGTTAAAGCCATCACATAAAGTGAGACATAGCGCTAATAATCAGCAGCATCTTTTGGTAGCATCTATTCTATCGTTGTTTTGATTTTCTATACTTTCCTTGTCATCTAGCTGTTTATTACCTTACTTACATATTTATTACTAGAAGGGCTTTTCTTATTGCCACTTTTTTACGTTCGCTTATTTGTGATGCTTTTCACGAACCAGCACAACAAATTTATTGTTAAGGCATATTTTCATTCGGAAATACGCAATCATGCGGAAATATGGGATTATTCCTATCAGAACTGCTACCAGGAATTTCAAGCAAAATTTCCTAACATAAAGTCCAAGTATGATTGTTTTGTACAGCGTGTTCGCCGTATAATAGATAGATTTCACAGAACAGGGAGTGCTGGGAAAGGAAAATCTGCAGGTCGTCGTACTGTTCTTACTGAGGAAGTTGTTGCAAATATTAATCAAATAATGTGGGTTAGTAAAAATCTTTACGTAGCTTATCAGCCCAAACAAACATATCGGTTGGTACCTGTCACGAAGCTTGCAAGAAAATTCTTCATTTGCATCCTTACTAAATAACTGTGGCTCATGAATGTTGTCCCTGGATTTTCCCCGTCGTATGAAATACTGTAAATGGTTCAGCGAAGCCCTGAGTAATGACAACATCCTGAACATTACTTTCTTCAGTGACGAAGCATGGTTTCATCCCAGCAAATATGTAAATTCACAGAATAATAGAATTTTATCTACAGAAAATCCTCATGTTTTCATAGAGACTCCATTACATCCACAGAAGAATCATTGGCCCTCTTTTTTCTTTCATCAAAACGTTGATGCTAATATATATCAGAATTTGATTTAAGATCCTTCTATACAACAACTTCATGACGATGAGTTGCGTGGGTTGATTATTTTGAATAGTACGGTACAACAGCCCAGACCGCGTGGAGAACATTTGAATATCTACATCATTTCTTCGGAGACCCATTGATAAGTAGAGACCGCTGATCCCATCGATCACCAGATTTGACCCCCTTGGATTATTTTATGTTTGGTTACTTAAAAAATAAACTTCATTCTAACTGTATCCATACATTGTAGGAATTACAACATACAATTGTGGAAGCTGTAAATGACATAAGACCAGAAGTACTACACAATGTGTTCAACAGCATGAAACGAAGGGTGTTGTCAAATGTTGTAATTTTAGTATTTAAATGGTGAATATATAAGTGCTGTAGTATTGTAATGAGTTGCACTGACTAGTTTAATATGAAATTATTATTATATTTAATTTAGAATATCAAAATTACGAAACAACAGGTAATTACAATACCTTTCAATAAATAGCTACATACCACCTAAATTGGGCCCTTCCTCATATTTTTATGTTATGGTTATGATATATAGTGTTTACAACTTCAGAAGCATTGACTAGTACTAACTTGAACCAAAAAAATAGAAAGTAGGAAATTCGAACGTCCTTCAATTATTTATATACACCCTATACATACCCACAACGATTACAAGGACTATATGGTTGCACAAGGGCGACCTGAAATGTTTCCAGAATTGGCGCACGAATGTTTAAGTGATTTCATTGGTCGTCAAGGGCAACTATTTTTATGGCAACTGTCACAATTTCAGACGTCTGCTGTCAATAGTTATTCTTTAGGAGTGTGTTTTGTGTAGCAAGTCAGGCGGTTTCACAAAAATGGATAAAATCGAATTTCGTGCAATGATAAAACCTTCTGGATAGCTGGGAAAACGACCACAGAAATTCGAAATATTTTGCTAGGGGTTCATGGCGGATGTACTCCATCATTTTCGACCATCAACTTCTGAGTGAGCGAGTTCAAACGTGGCCGCAGAAGTACAAGTAACGAACCACGCACTCAACGCCCACAAACCGCTACCAACGATGAATTCGTCGACAAGATTGGTGCGTTTCCCCATACCGGAGCAAAAACGAACTCGGGTAACCGTTTCGGAGGAGTGTCTAGTAAGGATCCAATGCAATCCAAGGGATTTCTTCATTTCGTAACCGTGGATGAGACTTGGATACACCACTACATACTGAAGACCAAGGAATGGAAGACTGCTTCAACGGTGGGAAAGGACATTGCGACCATTTTTTAGGATTCCCAAGGTGTGATCCTCATAGACTGCTGAAGGGAAGGACGATTCACGGGGCAATACTACAATGATTTATTGACCGGATTCGATGCAGTATTGAAGGAGAAACGGCCTCGTTTGCAATGAAAAAAACGTGCTTTTCCACCACGAAAATGCACCAGCTCACTCATCCTGCATCGTCGTCTCCAAATTGATTGCGCTACGAATAGTCTCTCATCCTCCATATTCACCGGACCTAGCCCCCAATGACTTTTCCTATTCTCAAATCTGAAAAAAATCACTGGTAGGGAAGGGATCTGCCCCAAATGAGGAGGTCATCCCCGCTACAGATGGTTAATCTGCAGACCCCGAAACATCCTACTTTTCCAACAAGAGACTGGAGCTCCGTTTGAAAAAATGTATTGATCTTCCAGGAAACTACATTGGAAAATAAAAATAAAAAAACCACACTAGTATCGTGTTTTTCTGGTCGATTTCGAAAACATTTCAGGTCATTCTCGTATAATTTGCAGCTGTATTAGTAAACTCCACACCACACAAATTCGAGAGTCTATGTGCTCTCGAAATGTTGTGTTGGGAATAAACTATTAGTTTGTGTGGTGTGGAGTTACTGCAATAGCTGTGAACATATATACTTCCTTGATGAGTTCCGGGATGCAAAGATTACACATACGTTTTGTGCGAAGTATGGTATGAATTCGTGTTATAACCAAAAAATTTACTGCTTCAATTACCAGATCGCTGCATAAAATAACCTTCGTTAAAAAATATTTTTCAGCCAGCATTATTCGTTTTATTCATTTTTCCTCGAAACAACACACTAAATTGAACGCTGACAGCTTTTTAAACAAGTTTCTAGAAATCGTGCATTTGAATATTAAGGTACTTACGTAACTTTGTAACGCCTCTCTTTTCAAGTCGATTCTCCAATGTATGTTTACATCCCAGTTTGTACGTCATGTATTTTCTTAATAAGCATATTCGCAAACAAACTTCTTTCTTTTAACTGATCTTATTGTCGAATAAAATCTGTATTCAAGAGAGCTATCCAAATACTTGTCTATTTAACAAACATCAACGTCAAATACCCTATTCGTTCTAAACGTCTTTCCTACAATTCCAAAAATAAATATCAATCAGTTTCATTAAACCTTCCACGTTAATACACACGTAATAGAAAAATATCTTCACTTCCTTAAAGTAAATATTTATATTTGTGACGGAGATCTACACATACATATGTATATATGTACATATGTATACAACGTCGTTAACTATAATGAATATCTATACATGCTTTTCGAATAAATGTATGAAAATATGCGTACGCTGTTATTTTTCTAAAAATAATGGATGTACTGTAATTTCGGGCTAGGCGATGGTTATTGTTTGAGGTATTATTATTTCAAATTTTAAACCGTACCCATCACTCGCCATAATGTATTTAATATGTATTTGTATATATACATCTATATGTTTGCCCAGAAGCAGTGGCCACATCAAATTTAATAATGTAGTTCCCAATTTGGTAAGCGGTTAATTTGATAGCGAAATACACGAAATAGGTTTTGTCAGTATTATTACAATGTAATGCATTGTGTATATTGCATTACTCTTCTGGGAGATATACTTTTACGCAACAAAGTATTTGTAGGAAGTATTTCCTTTAGTGATGAATGTACTTTTCATATACATGAATTTGTAAATAAACATAACTGTAGATATCGGAATAATGAAATGTGTTAAGATGGCATAGACAACATATAATATAGATGGGAAGGAGCAAATATGTCTACGTTCTTTATTGCCCAAGCGACAATGCGTTTGAGTCACAAACTACTAAAGAGCGGGAATTCAAAATGCCGATATAAATGTTTCACATCATATAATTCATATCATTCATATTGGTACAATACACGAGTAGCTGTTGCCTTTCAAGAAAAAGGCATACGTGCGTGTGGCTTTTTCGTACAAGTACAAAAGCTATCCTGTTAGTATTATCTAATATATGCGAGAAAACATTGTAAATAAAAATCAGTTTTCAAAAGAAACATTCAGAAAACGTCTACTAGATAACACATATAAATATGATTTTATGTATTTGACATCGATTGATTTGGAGTACATTAGTATATATTATGGTAAGCTAACTAAATTTTACGACGATGTAAACCTTTCAATATTTTATTAATATTGCAAATGTACGTATGAATATAAAAAATAATGCGCGTTTCAATAATAATGTCTTTTAAATTGTGTGATTTGCACGTGACTAAACAATGAGTATTTTCTACTAATATTGTTTTAAATTATATTTAACGTTTGGAAAATGACAAACATTTCCAATGTTCGAACCTATAATGCAGATTATGTTTTGGTCCCGTTCTTGTTTCATCTCGCACATGTCATCGAAATGCTTGTAACAAATTCGGTAGTTATCCAATGTTTTAGCATCCTTCTTAAATAAATCGTCTTTGCCAATTCTTGAGAGCCAGATTTGACATAGCTAAAGAGAAAAGTAGATAATCAATGAGAAAAACGTATCTACTATATTTCTGTGCATTTGAAGAATATAATTAAAATTTGTAAACGCAATAGGATAACAAGAGCAACCTAATCAAAAAAGAGTTTTGTTTGTTTACACGTGGTATAATAGTACCGCTCTTACGGTGCAGTCACGAACTACGACCTAGAGCGTTTAGCCGAACAGCCCCTGATAGTAGGACCCGCCAAATATCCTGAAAAAATGGTATATGGGCAATAAGCCTGCAGAAACGCACTCATTGGCGGCGATGAAATATTTCGAAAGCGGTCGGACATACCCGAAGTTTGGATTCATAGACTAGACTGCGCCTGAAATGACAATACTACAGTGAATTTTTGCCTCACTATATATAAACAATACAATCAAAGTAACAGAGTAAGTAATTATATTAATAATTTTTAATATTCACAGTGAACGGGCCATACGCTACTGGGAAAGCGCTTGTTCTTTGCGGCCTTAGTAGGCAAGCACTACATTGATCCATTGTTTTTCAATAGAAATCTAAATGTTGAATCATGTTAGGAGATGCTGGAAACTATAAATACGCGAATTACTGACGCTCTTAAAAACGAACTGGATAAAGATGGAAATGTCGTAATTGATGAAGATGGATTACATGTTTAACAAGGTGGACCTCCTCCTTACTATGGTTTTACAGTACGGCATTGGATAGGTAATGTACTTCCAAATAAATGGGTAAGACGAAGAAGACCTATAGAACGGCCAGCCAGATTGACTGATTTGATGCCACTAGACTTTTTATAAGGAGTTGTTTGAAGTCGCTCAATCTCAAAATTTAGAAAAACCTCATTAGGGGCTTACTGCAACCAGTAGTAGAATTTAAAGAGATATTTTTGAAAATGTACGCCGCAGTTTAGAACAACAGCTATACCATTGCTTAGCGAGCAATAGGCAGCACTCTGAACAATTGTTGGATTGATATTTTCTGCGAAAATTCTTAAATAATAGATATTCAGGTCTAAAACATAAAGTAAACAAAAAATTCCACAACGAATCGATCAATTTCAAAAAACTGCCAAAATGTACTGTTTAAAAAGATCATGTAAATGAGGTGTTACTCATTACTCCTTTCCATTCAAGATTTTTAAAGGCGTAACTCCCGGGGCGCGAGGGTTAAAGTAGGTGAGTCAATTTTTCCATAAGAAGTTGTCCCTCTCGATGATGTTTCTTATATGAAATTTGTCATTAATTTCCAGATTTCCAGCAATTTATGGTGGAAAGTCCTGTATATATAATTATATTGTAACCATGTTATTCTTAAGACTCTTTGAACTGTTTAAATAAGTAATATGAACGAAGATGTAGAAACCACATTGCGATCATGTAATTCACAAAACCCTTAGATTGTTTCTATGAGTTAGTATAAACTAAGATGTAGAAATCATACTGCAACTATGTGATTCATAAGGCCCTTTGAACTGTTTAGACGAGATAATATAAACAAAGATATAGTACACAGGTATAGCAGTAAAATCCACTTACACAAATTAATTAATTATGCGGAACGCAGCGTTACCGACTGTCGGTAACACGGTTGACAATGGGAGGCCACGTGCTCTCGAAACGCTGCGTTCCGCATAATTAATTAATTTGTGTGAGTGGAGTTTACTGCTATACCTGTGAATTGTACATCCACACAGTCCTCGCAATCGTCAAAGATATAGTAGGTTATATATTTGGAAATAGACTGTAATGTAAGCATTGTTCGTCTAATATTGTAGCGGCTAACACGTAACTCTTGTCATATTGCAATAGAACAATCAATCAAAGTTAATGGTGCGTTTTTATAGTTTGCTTTTTAAAAATTAAAACTCGTGTTCGAATAACTTAATTATATTTCTTAACATTTTCTGTATATTTCAACATAATTGATGTAAGTGCCATAGTAAGAAGTACTTGCTTAACATAAAATAGGATATAAAACTTAATTCCAAAAATATAAAGAAAATATATTCCGGGAGGGAGGGGGGAGAGTGATAGGTATACGATAAAATGGCGATTATTCCCAAGAACAGATAACTTTTTTTCTATTATGAAGTTTAGAGATATGAAGGAAAAAGATATTGTCAATTCAGAGGCGAGAAAAGAATTAGAATTTTTTAATCCTAGAACCACCTCATGGGCCACCTTCTTATCTAAATGCAGTATTAGTAACGGACAACTATCCTTCTCTTAAATGATTTCGATAAATCGTCTTGTTCCTGATTTATAACAAAAGATGAATATTCGATTTAAAACGGTAGCTTGTCCACTTAAAGTTTTATAATTTAGAATCCTTTCGTCTATAATTTGACATAAAACAATATACTAAAATGTTTCCAGCATTGCCATCTTTGATGATCTAATTTAAGTTTTCCCAGCTTCGTATTCGATATAAAGCGATCGCCTATTTTTTTCAAATATAAAAAGCGCGTAAAAATTACGCATACTTCCTGACGTAGTTCTCTTTTTTTTTTCATTCTCTAACGCATACGTACATATTTTATAGTGTTTAGACTGGCGCTTATCATTCATGTTTTATATAAACGATGCGAGAAGTTATATGACTTTTCCTGAAGGCATATATAAATTCGAAGGAACGAGGAATACATAAAAATAGTATTTTTATATCCTGACATAATGTTAGTGGTAAGTTATAGATTATTTTCGATGTCTGTAAAGAATTCAAGCTTATCTCGCAGCTCGTTATTATCGTGGGACGTCAGTGAATGAAACAATTCATCTGGAATCTTCATGGAGGGGGTGGAACAGAATGAATAGTGTGATAAAATTATTCGGAAACGCAGGTTGGTTAAACATTTATATACTCCTCTTGTGTTCGAATCGAAGGGATTATTATGGATGTTGTGATTACAATTTTAGTGTGGACCTTGCTTGCACTGGTTGGCATGGATATCTTCTTGTATATTAATACATATCTCGTAGGCGTTTGCGAACAGATTCTTATTCTATTACGCGGGAATTTTAAAATATTTGCTTGATTTTTTTCTAAAAGTACAGGCTGGGAATTTTTTGAAAAAAGACCTAATGTATTTATATAGGATGTCACAAGCATTTTAAACAAGGTAATGACAGTTCTGTGAAGGTGAAAGGTAGAAAGATGGAAGTAACATATAATTACGTACAGCTATCTGCCATTAAGTAGTCATGGACCAGTGGATAGGTTGACAAAGTATATTTACCATTAAGGCATTTCATAAAAATTGCGACAGTGCGACATAGGCATGTCGGTGTAGTATTTTTCTTGTGAGGTCACCTCGGAAGCAAAGTGAACTCCACTCGAGCAACGACAATCGTTGAAAACAACTAGTATTAGAAAAGAAATTCCTGCTGTATCCATGGAAATGCCTCAACGTACTATACGAAAGCCCAACATTCGCTTCCAAGAATGCATACGTTCAAGAGAGATACATCGTCTTATAGACATTGTTTTTAATATTTTTTTTTGGATTGTCACTTAATAGCATGCAGTTTATTTTATTTCCGTAACAAAAGAAACTTGCAAATTCATTGGCTTTGCTTCAGCGAGAGTCTATTCAAAATTTCCTGTATCCCGGTGCCATCCTGTATGTTCGATGTTAGTGCGGTTAAAGCTACATTTTATGCTTTATACACTTTTTCAATGTAGACTATGTAATAAGAATTACAATGGCCACCGTTTTTTCAATTAACTTCATTTGTTCTTTGTGTATTGATACTTACCACCATTACACTGCACTATATGTACATATGTACTTATTTTTGCAAAGGCATTGTAGATGTACATTACCAAAGCTGAACAGCATATTTTATGTTGTTCTCATGTTTCCATATACTCAAACACACATTTGCTTATACTTGAGTTTTAATATTTATTATATATTACATATTACTAAATGATTAGAATTAAATAATGATACTAATAATAACAATAATAGTAATCATAGTAACAATAACTACTACATATATCTAAGAACGTGATGCTATTTACCTAAAAGGCACACTATATACAAAGGAGAGTCAGTAAGTCACAAAACGTTATTATAAAAATAATTAATGAATTAACATTAATACCCTTATCCCATTCCTTTGTCAATGCCCCAATGCTACATACATAAAAGTGTTTGGGTTGCCATTTCGGAAACCGTTACTCGAATGTCATAAAGCAGATAGGGAAATAGCCCACTGCTACTTTCAGCTTTTCCAGTTGTTTGTGACTTATTTAATGACTTTCCCAGGTATGTTGAGAACACCCATATAATTGTAAACGCAATAAAAAGTCATTCAACTTTTATTTGAAACATTTTTTTCGTATTGTTACAAAAAGTTTAGAGTTCAACCTAGAAGAATTAAGGTTATTTGTAACATCCTGTATATATAATAATAATAATAATAATAACAATAATCCTTTATTGCCCAACAGCCCAAGGGCCAATTACAGGACAAATTACAATACAATTCTTATTTAAAATAAAATAATTAAAGTCGTGTTGCCTACAATAATAACATGCTGAAAATGTATATAATAATGAAACAAAAAAAAAAGAAAGACTCACAAAAATGGCTCCAGATCCCGTTTGTTTGCGTTCCTTACCATGTGACTGAGAGGTGCCTTAAGCAAAATGTTGGTATTAGCTCTAGGTACTTGAAATATATTATAGTAGCGAGTATGATGAGTAGGTACGGTAAAGTTTATTTGCGCTAGAAGGGCTGGCGAGTCGATAGTATTTTTCAGGATCCTGCAAAGAAACTCCACACTGTTACGCTCGCGGCGGTCAGCAAGAGATAGAAAACCATGCTCAACAAGTAAGCTATAATACTCGATACCTCTTGCAGGATACACGTTGTCCATTCGAAAGGAGAGATACTTTAGAAATTTCTTTTGAACGCGTTCGATCATAAGCTCTTGGTGTAAATAACGGGGATACCAAACAATGGAGGCGTATTCAAGCTTAGAACGAACGTAGGCATAATATAAACGTTTCATTACACCTAAGTCTGAGAAATGCCTGCAAGAACGCATGACAAAACCGAGAGTTTTGGAAGCAGATGAACACATGGACGAAATATGTTCCGTAAATGACAGTCTATTATCAAACAAAACACCAAGATCCAAAGTTTTGATATTGCGTGGTATGGCTGCATCATTAATCTGGTAGTTATAGTGTAAAGTAGTGTGAGTGTTACTGTAGGAAACCACAGTACACTTGTTGATGTTCAGAGGAGATAATTGACCTTGCTCCAAGTATTAATGCGAAGAAGATTGTCTTGTAAATGTTTACAATCGAAAATGCTACCAACAGTATTAAATATCTTTACGTCATCTGCGTATGCTAAGACGTGACACGTAAACAGAGATAGTAAATCATTTATATAAAAATTGAAGAGAAGTGGTCCAAGATTTGAACCTTGAGGAACACCTGATGTTGGAGAAAACGGCGTAGAGGAATAACCATTGTAGCAGACATAACACTCCCTTCCAGTAAGGTAAGACTCAATCAACGTCAGGAAACCCACACCAAAACCAAATTTATCCATTTTTTGTAGTAGCATCTCGTGGTTAATGCAGTCGAAAGCTTTAGAAAAATCTACGTATATAACATCCACCTGCTTTCGCTTATCAAGCGCTTCACTAAGATATTGGCCAATGCATGCTAAATTAGTGATCGTCGACCTACCTGCAACAATATATGCCAATCATGTATTCTAAAAAGATATTTAAATATAGTACAAGTTTCACATTTATTTCTATTCCTTCTATCTATTTTCGTTCTGCAGTTATATTAAGAAAACCAAAATCCACCAACTTTCGAATAGATGTCTCCCCCCTTTAAGGTGAGTTCTATCAGATAAAAAAATGCTATACCCATACCTTAGTACGTTCATAGATTTCAAGCGAGTTTCATTAAAACCTAAATTCAACACCCAGTTGCAAGAATAAAAAGAGAGACATTTTTATTTAGCCTTACTTAAATATTAGTGACGTTTCCTTGTCCGGATTTGGAAATCGCATTTATAGAAGAAAAATTCGTCTAAAGACGGCTGATTAGTTTATTCCAGCCATTGAAAGACTTCTATCAATGAAAATCTGTACGAGAATGAAAGCTATAATTAATTTCCGCATTTTTTTTTTCGTTTTGAAAACAAGAAATATATGAATACAGCTACAATAAAGACGTATGATCGCAGATAGACAACTGATATAAGTATCGGGAAATTACGGTCCAATGGGCTTTACTAAAATGTAATAATTTTAATGTACCTATCTATCTATCACTGTACTGGGTTTAATTTTCAAATGATTCAATATAAAATTAATCTAGTGGTTATTTACGTACTAAAAGAAACGATAACAAATAATGAAATTAGTTTATAAATAATTTAACCACCAAAACTATCAGTCGAAGGTAGTGCAACACTTTGGAAAATGGGATGGGCAGTAAAGTGAACAAAATTACTAAATAAATAGGTATACTACTAGAATTCCATGTAACTGTTGGGTTTTATGTTGTTGTAAGAATCCACGCTTTTTGTTTTCTTTTAAAGAATGTATGTCTCCTAGTTGAATCTGCGTTGTGGTTGTAGGTGCTATGTCAATAATTTTCTTCACACAGCAGCTTTACGACATGTAGCAGCACAGAAGAAACTCCGTGCAGACTCATGAAACTACGGCGTGGTTTCAATCCGGAAACCTAAGTTCTTCAAAGAAAAACTGTTCAATTCTATTCAAGTGTTTATTTTCTTTTAGTGTTATATATTGGCAAAATTTATTGCGGAAAGTATTTACAATGACAAAGCAACAACATTTCTGTAGGTCCACTAACACAAAGCAAATAAATTAATAATTCTACCTAAACTGAATAATATGTATTGGATCCTTGAATCGAAATATTTGTATTCAAAAATTCGTTTTTTAATAATGTTTTTCAACTTGGTCACTGTTGCAACAAGAGCTCCATTCTATCATTGCTTTATTGCAGATTTCAGTTCATTGACGCTATTGTATTGCCTATTATCCGCATATACATTTGTTGCCAATATTCAGTGGAGATATTTAATGGTCAGCTGGTCATCATAATAATTTGATTTGCTTTTTAACAAATCAATCCCTTGTCCGTCTGGAAGTATACATAATAATGCCTGGGAGTATACATAACAAGGTCTGGTAGTATACACAGCAAAATTATTTCGCTAGAATATTCAGAGTTTCGACCACCGACCTTTGTTAGCCTAAGTGTATTACAACTGTTTCCAGAAGGTCTATAATGAGTTGAAATTCATTTGCGTATAGGTGTTTTACTGTTATTCGCGAAAGCCATCCAAACCCTATTTACTAGTAACGATGTTGAGAAAGTAATGCCTAAACCATTTGATTATGTTGAGAAATGCAATTCTAGATAATTCCGAACTTTTACCATTGCTAAATGTTCGTAAAGGATCTATAAAATTATATGGAGTTATAAAAATTCCGCTGAACGTATTATCAAAGGCAAAATCTAAAGAATTTCTCCCATCCACTACATGCTCCCATTTCAGCTTTAGATAAAAATATGAGAAGGCCAATTTAAATGATTAGAATCCGAGAACTTTCTAAAATATTGGCTATCAATGTGATAGCCTGCAATTCCAGTTAAGTACGAGGTATGTCTTGTCTGGAAATTTTGTACACCGGAACATACAGGATGCCACTAAACAAATGTCAGTACTAGAAATTAACCTCCATCTTAATTCAAATCCAAAGTTTCAATGCGATACGTGTACTTCTGTAGCTACAACTAACTGCCACAGTTATCAAGTTACTTGAAAAATTGAATTAAACATTTTCACGTAATAATTTTTCATTTCAATATGTCAAATCTCGCGAAATTGAGGCATCGCCGAGGATTTCAAGGACCTAAATTCGAACAATTTTGCATAGAGAATTGTGTACAAAAAAATTAGTATACTACGAGGGTAAGCTGAAAATTGAACTAAAGCATAGCAAATAGCAATATTTCAATGTAATGTGTTTTGTTTTTCGACATATTCTCAAAATAGCTACATTTTTTAAGACAACAAAAAGGAATAGTAACTCCTCGCTTGATATTAATATGGTCAACACGATAATTGTAAATTCATTAAATTTAAAGCAATTCTTTTTCAAGAAAGAGTGACTGAGAGATTTTACCTTTGAAAATATATATTTTTGCATGAATTTAAAGTTTTCTCCACTTTCGTCTTTCCAGTAATGACACTGTCGACAATTTTTTAAATGACTACTTTCGGTGTTTCTTTATTTTGATATATTACTACTTTATTGTTTAAATGGTGCTATCAGAATTTGAATATCTCTAATTTCAAAATTTCGCCCGCGGGTCAGCACTTCAGTAATTTCTAGAAAGTTGGAAAATAGCTCGACGAATGGTTTCCCGCAAAAGTAAACAGTTTTTGTGACATAGTCACCTAAAAGATGGGTAAAATGTGTGGAAGTCGATGGCCAATATTTTGAATCAAAAAAATTTCCCTTGAAAATTACGTGTTCCGTTTTACCAAAAACACTTATGCATACAGCTGGTAAAATGTTTGTCTCGACAATAAGGAAATCTATTCATTCTATGTACATTTTGTACATTGCGAATGATGTCAGGACTAACTTGACTCATTTCATACATAATTCTATCCTGGAGATCACCTTATTGATCTACCTCCAAGGAAAAATTTGAAATGTTACGAGCAAAATGTGTAGGTGCAAAATCTTGCTGAAACCAAACATCGTTATTTAGTACGTCAGAATCATCTTCATTTAGAAGAATTTTTATCACTGCCCCGTTGAAGTTTCACCAAGGAAGAAAAGACCAGTAATCCGATTTCCGCAAACAGCAACTTCACGAGGTTGTTGGGTATATGCTTGAGTAAATCAGTGAATATTTTCTCTACTAAAATACTTATAATATAGTCGATTTACTGTAGCATTTAAACAAAATGATATTTCGTTCGAAAAGAGAATTAGGCGAATAAGCGTGAATTATGGTTGCATAAGTCCTGATCTTGGGATGGTATTCTTCTGTTTTTAATATACGTAATATATACTGACCACTAAGGTCGGCCAAATCTTCAGCGCCAAGTCCGGACTCACCACCCACCACGACCATGAGAAAATTGGATGCACAGCAGGGAAACGAAGACAGATTGGTACAACGAATTCGTTTAATTTTCGCATCAGTCGCGCATGCGGTTTGGCCAACTCTCCTGAACACTGAGACTTCATTGTGGGCTGCAATTGATCGCTATACACTATGAAGATTCTCCCTTACTGCTATAGTTAGTTACCGAATTTTTCAGCTTATCATCGTATTAGTATATTGTATACCGTATCTGTTGACCGACGAACAGAACAGCTAGAGTGAATTGGTGTCAATTATAGACCACCTCAACGTCAGAAACTTAAAACGTGTACAACGTCCTCAGTGGCTATGAATCCGGGATTGCTCACACGAACCATAAAATAAATGACGCGCGTCTGCTTGGTGTTCCAAGGTAATGAAAAGCCGAAGTGTCTCAAAAAAGATGATCCGGACATGTCTTGAAAGCAGGTTATACAGCAACAATTTCTCTACAAAATCAAAAAACTGTTACTACCTATTATTATACAACCATTTGTTTAGCGCAAGTCATTGTTGAGCTTCGAAAAACCAACCCCAAATGACGAATCATTCTCCACCTAGACAATGAAAGTTCGCCCACAGCACGTAAGACAATTCAATTTTTAACGCAACAAAATGTCGAATTGTTCAACCATCCTCTGCATAGTCCAAATCTAAGTCCCAACGATCTTTTTGCCTTTCCCAAAATCAATAAAGGACTACATGGTCAAAGGTTCCAGTTATTAAAAGAAGCAGTCGATGCTTTCATAAACGTAGTTTTGACTGTGCCAACAAACGAATGAAATAAGTGCTTCCAGAATTCGTTCGAGAGCATGCGAAGGTGCATTAATCTTCGTCAACCATAAAAGACATAGTATTTAAAAGCAATCTATTTCATTCCAGCTCTATATGCAAAACTTAAAAGGCAACCCTCGTAATAATTACCGATTATCACAAAGTTGTTAGTGGATTAGAATAGGAAGTGTAGGACAATTTCTATGATATATTAAAATGCAAAACTGTTAAATAAATCCCCTGAGGATCTTATAAAAAGCACAATTTTTCGACTCAAAATTTGCTTATTTGTTTGCGTTGCGAAGTCTCAGAACATCTCGTCCATAGGAAAAGTATTTAAAGTAATCATAAAGCGTAATCTCTGCTTCGCGTATTATAGCTCTTTTCGTATGGATATTCACGTAGAACACGTTTTCTTTGAGATGCAAATGAGCAACAACAAAAAAAGGATCGCAAAAACTTTATATACGTAAGTGTACAGAAACTTCGTTTTATCTCGGGGGAAACATCTTCTAATTTGAAAACCTAATGTACATATCTTTCACTTTACATCAAGAAACCATTTTCAGGATTCCTTCTCGACTTCCACGTGAGTTATTTCGCCTCTTATTCTAACTTTAACAACAGAAATATTCATCTTCAGGAATACCCGTTAAAAATAATGTTTTTCCTCTTCCTTTCCCGAATGCGGATTCTCATGGACGCTCGCGTTTAACATCGCCACTTAATACCGTCTTTCGTTCTTCCTTGTTCAGCTCGACGATGCCGCAAGCCTCAGCTCGGTTCTCATAAAGCTGTCAGTGGTGGAATTGGGGGGAAAAACGGTGCGGCAAAAAATGCGTAACAGGAGACTAATAAACTTCGCGTAGAATTCAATATCAGCATAACTCTGCGGCTTACAACGTTTTTTCTTCCTTTCTTCCTTGTACGTCGTCCCGGACTCGTGTGAAGTGGTCGCCTTATTAAACACCATCTGAATAAACCGCTCAAAAACCTCCCCCGTTGTTATAGGTTAATCTCGGCGGGTGAATTCCTATTTCTGTAGACTTTCGCTACGTCCCTTTATCGTCTGAGCCTCGTACCTCGCGATTATTTACTCTTTGCATATTGTATTTGGAGTTTTCTTCCTAGTTGCCTTGTTTTTTACGACCGTCGTCGCCTGAAATATTTAACTCGGTTTTATTACGTACCCTTGAACCGGTAAATTTATAAAGAGTAGGGAAAAAAAGCGGTGAAATATTATTAGGGATATTATTACGGAAAGGGATTGTTTCTCATAAATTTTGCGGAATAATCGCTGACGTTTTTATGACGTTATAATATCAGCGTTGTCTTTCGCATACCTGATGAGGGTTTTAATTAAAAAAACACGTGCTTCCGAAAGATTTTGAAAGGTTCTAATCATTTTTTAATGATCTGGTAGAGAAAGTTAGTTGTTTTGAGTTTGCGGTTTTAAACGAGGGCGACCTGAAATGTTTCCGGAATCGACAAGAAAAACACGATATTGATGGATCTTTTTTATTTATTTATTTTATGTTTCGATGCAGTCCCTTCAAAGATCAATACACTTTTTCAAACAGAGCTCCAGTCTCTTCAAGCCTCGGAAAAGTAGTAGTGTATGCATATAACACATGGGCTGAAAAGTTCCGGGCCTAGCAAAGAAAACACGGTTTTTTTGGTTCAAAATTAGCTTTATTCATCAACGCAATCATTCCAGCGCCGCTCTAACATTTCAGTACCACTTTTGTAGAACGATTTATCTTTTGCCTCAAAATAGGCCTCAGTTTCGGCGATAACCTCTTCATTCGTGCGAAATTTCTTACCGGCGAGCATTTTTTTGAAGTCTGCGAACAGCCAGTAGTCGCTGGGAGGTAAATCTGGCGAATACGGTGAATGTGGGAGCAATTCGAAGTTCAATTCATGTAGTTTTGCGATTGTTTTGATTGACTTGTGACACGGTGCGTTGTCTTGATGAAACAAAATTTTTTTCTTTGCCATATGCGGTCGTTTCTTTGCAATTTAGGCCTTCAAACGCTCCAATAACGCTATATAATATTCACTGTTGATGGTATTTCCTTTCTCAAGATAGTCGATGAATATTACACCACGCATATCCCAAAATACCGAGGCCATAACCTTTCCAGCCGATTGTTGTGCTTTCGGGCGCTTTGGACGAGGTTCACCAGTTGCTGTCCACTCAGATGACGATCGTTTTGATTCAGGAGTGAAGTGATGGATCCATTGTTACATATCGACGCAAAAATTCCGGTTTGTTACGTTTAAACATGGCCAAACACTACTCAGAATCATCAACACGTTCTTGTTTTTGGTCAACAGTGAGCAAACGCGGCACCCACTTTGAACAGAGCTTTCTCATAGTCAAATGCTCATGCAATATAAAGCCATTACGTTCTTTTGATATCTTTACGATGTCAGCTAACTCACGCAACTTCACTCTTCGATTATTCAAAACGATTTTGTGGATTTTTTTGATGTTTTCTGGTGTTACCGCCTCATTTGGACGTCCACTGCGTTCTGCATCATCGGTGTCTCTACGACCACGTTTGAAGTCAGCAAACCAACGTTTTATTGTTGTTTCTGATGGAGCGGAGTCCCATAATACTTTTCAAGCCATTGCTTCGCTTGAACGGTATTTTTTCCCATCAAGAAGCAGTGTAAAATTAAAACACGAAATTGTTTTTGATCCATTGTTTTGAAAATAACAAAAGTAGCGTGACTCTTAGCACAATAACTCACAAACTAATGAATAGAATATCATGAAATTTTAACAGCTGTTTTTTAAAGGTTAGTACTAACTGAGGGAAAGGTGACTGCAATAAAACTAGCGTCATCTATGTGTTAGGCCCGGGACTTTTCAGCCCATGTGTTACATAGTATATACATATAAGGGTTCTCTGCACCTACTCTCGTTATTTGCAGTAGGTAATTCATGACGAAAAATTAAAGAAAAACATAGGTATCCAGATGCTTATGGACGATAGCGAATGTATACCATACACAAGCTTCCAGCTTTTATCCTTTGAGATTTATCTTTATCGATATTTCTCTTCAACGAACTATTTGAACTCTTCGGAATTATCTCTGGCAATAATAATAAAGTTACTAAATGAGGTTAATAAATAAATTGTTACTAGTTTGTCTCTTCTATATGATATTTCACATTTCGGCTTCGTTTCTTGTAGTTGTTGAATATCTTGATCAATAAACGTCAAGACTTATAGGATTTCCTTATGACGCGTCTATTTTACCATGTTTAACAGACTATTTTGTTTTGGAAAGACACTTAAGAACTTTCTTTGCGCCTAAATATCCTGTTAATTTATTCTGTCAATGTGTAGAATTCAAAAAAAATATACATTTTCAAATCGTATTACCACAATATTTCGCATCAACAATGTACACATATATTCATATGTTCTTATATGAAATCTTATGGATTTACATTTCCGTATTGGTTTGTTTTATTTAGAATATTTTCAGACGTGCTATTATACTTTTAGACAATATTTACATAATAATTCCTGAAGGGTTTAGATAGATTTCAGATTCATTTTTTTTTGTCAAAAGTTGAGAGCTGCAGACCTCCGTTTCAATTTTAGAAAAATTTACATTCGTTCAAGGATTCCAAATATTTAAAAAACTAACTCAAGAGAGGTAAATATTCGACTATTGCAAAATTAAATATTAATAGCGAGAATAACTATTTGATCCAACAAAACGTTTACCGATTTTAACAAGCAAAATTTACTTCGCTTAAATATTCTGTATATTAAAGACTTTCGAGGGAGCAAAGATTGCAGAATCTAATTAAGAACTTTGACCGTGTACAACTCGAAAACTTTCGTGTCTTAATGTAGTTTCCGGTAAGTAAACTGTAGTTTTCTCAACTTTGAATTATTTCGAAGCCAGAGGCTCTCCGCTTACAAAGCTAGCTAAATCGAGTCGTTTAAACATACGTTGCATAAAATACGGCGTATCGAATTTATCAACACCTAATTACAAGAAAGTTCGCCACCGTTCGAATGCGAGCTTTAATTATTCAGACAGGAATCTTAAGCTTAACTAAAGTTACCGCAGCGTCCTCTGCAATAGAGTAGTCCATGGCTCTACAGATGTCCTATGTGTTTCTTTTTGCTTGCCTGGTTGTGAAATCATCAGTACATGATCGAGTTTCAGATCAAAGCGAAGTTGATTTGGACTATTGAAAGGTAATCTACAAATAGTTCTATGCAATTGTTTTCAAATTATCCATCCAATACGCTATTGTATCGCTTTGATGGCACGCTAGATTAAACTAAAAACGTACATATATGAATTTTCTCGTTTCAAATAGAGAAGCCTATATATGATGGAGTTTTTAGATAATTATTTTAGATATCGACTTTGATATTGACTATCACCATACAGGGTGTCCATGAAGTAAAATAAAAAATTGTAAAAATGGAAAAATCTCACTTTGTTAGACTTAAACCCGAAATACTTTGTGAAAATTCCTTCTCAGACGCGGGAAGAAAATGATAAAGATATTTAAAATAAAAATATCTTTATTATTCACAGCACAAGGTAGACAGTGCTATCTTGTAATTTTTAAAACAGCTACAGCTGCGTTACTGCATTGTATGCAGTCTGCGTGTATGTATGGGAGTTTGATTAGATGAATATGTTATGTATACACATTCTGTATTTATAAGCGATACATTACAATTTCCTCTTGTTTTTTGATCTTGACGTCCAATTTTTTTTGGATGTATGTTCTATATAATTCTAAATAATCTTTTCATTTCTCGTACTTTTTATTTTAATTTAGACACCCTGTATACATATGATAATTACACATTTTACGTGGGTGGCTCCTTTAAGCTATAGTTATTACATTGTATTGCAACATTTGTTTAAATTTTGTTTTAATTTTATTGTATCGTCCTAATCATAATAACATTTTAAAGATTTTGTCTAACTTTTTATATAAGTTTTTTTCCACTAACTCTATTATAAATAATCATTTTTTTACATCAATTCACTACATACCCTTAGTAACTTTTCTCTACGTCTGATGAAGATAGTATAATTTCATACTCCGCGCTTTGGATTTCATTTGTATTAATTTCTCTGAAATTCCTGATTATGTTAAAAAATTCAGCGAATCACAGCCTTTTGTTCATGCTTTAGCTAAAACTTTGGCTGACACCTATTTACTTATGAACGCTAACTCTGGACTACAACTTAGTAATTTTAATCTTCCTTTGTTTTCGACATATAAAATCTAATGACACTTTTGACGGTATCAATCGTCTGAAAAATAAATTTGCATCGGGTAGTTGCAATATACCTTCCTGTATTTTGGTGACATCTTTAAGTAAGATTTATTTAATTTTTTTCCTTTTCTTTTCTTGTTTCTGAATAATGTTTTACTCCCATATTCTTGAGAAATCACTACAATTTGTCCAGTTTTTTAAGAAAATTGTCAAAACCATTGTAAGTAATCGCAGACTAAATACAATCATTTCTAACTTTACCAAGGTATTCGAATCTGCTCTTTACGAGATCTTATCTCATAAATGTCAAAGATTTATACCTCCTTGTCAAGATAGTTTCGTGGTTAATTGTTTATTATTTACTTATATCTAGCTTAAGAAACAGCCAGAAAGTTTGATGCATGTGAACAAGTACAAAAGTTCTCGTAATTCAATTTTGGCCAATTCCTTTTGGCGTTTATGGATTCGTATTTGAGGGAGAAGGAAAATACCAATGGAAACCTATTTTTCGACTTCTACGATTCCCAATTATTGTTCAACATATTCATGAACAACAAATGTGTATATTTTAAACAACTTCATCGTTTTTAAGTTCTTCAAACCGACTTGGACCTAATTTATAATTGGTGTATGCACAACGGACTACGTCCGAATATTGGAATAGGAATATTGTTTCGTGAGGTAAGCTATGAAAACAAGCCCAAACAATCAAACAAAGATCTTGATATAATGTCGATGACAAATTTACTTTCACAGAACATATTTTGAATATTAGTAGAGCTATTGGAAAGGTCTATTGGATTGTATAAGGATTTTGATGACATAACTGCCGTTGTTACTGAGTTCTTCGTATATGTGCTTTAGCATGCTAAAATATGAATGGTATCCTATATATACTAAAAATAGTCATTGTCCAACACAATTTTTACTAACTTCTATATGAAACTTGTTCTTTATTAATTTGGGTGCGCTGAATCCAAGAATCATATTAGTTTTAGCATATCACGTCAAAATTTAACTCTATGCCGTGCTATGCTTTTTGAAGAATCACCAGTGCGGCTAAGTGTTTACCTAAGAATTGATAAGGTATAAACAAAGTATAAAATTTTAATAACTAATTTATTTATTTAAACACAATATTAGTCACGAGTATAGCACAAGTATTTATTTATAATAGTTATTAAAAAATTACAAGAATACTTGTAAAAACACAAACAACAATCAGGAACTAAATTTTCGTTTCCCGCACTTCCTACTGTGTATTCTTGTTTGGCAGTCCCTTTGAACACCCCAACAGTAGTCGGTCAAAATATGAGGACCCCATCCTCCTTTGTACCGAGTTTCCATATTTTTAAATCTTGACGAGATCTCTAGCCTTGTTCATCGCTTAGAACACCTATATTTATCACTATGAGTATGAAGGAAATGTAGCTTTATACTCATGTTACAATCTAGGCGGCGAAATTTTTGAAGCATTGATTTCAGTAGATCTTTATAATTAGAAGCTCGTTTGTTTCCGAGAAAATTGTTCGCGACCATAGTGAATGAAACCCAGGTTTCTTTCTCAGCTTCGTTCATAGAGTTGGTGAAATTTGGATCTGTCATTAAAATTTTATTTGAGATCCATTCAAATACCCCAGCTTTAATTTTTTCGTAACGTGGTCGTAGAAACTTGACGCATGATCTTGAAACAGTCCTCTTGCAAATTTAAAGTTTTAGTATATTTCTGGACCTAATTTAATGTGAAGAGGTGGAAAAATTACTTTTTCTCTGTCGACTAAAAGTTCGCTTACAATATTCTCACAATTATTTAAACAATTAGGAATTTGCTGCATGATTTTCAAGAATGTTGAAACCGGGCAAACAAGAAATGTAGAGAGAAAACGTGAGGTGGGAGGGGAAAACGGGTTTCATATTTGGCGTTAGCGTACCTGTATTAGTTAAAAACAAGTGACAGATCTTAGTCAGCAGAAAGAATGTTTATTTGTTGGTCAGTGAATCGTTTACTGCCCAACAGCCCAAAGACCAATTGCAGGACAAATTTACAAAAATTATTATTTAAAATTCAAAAATACAATGTAAGTTGCCTTACAAAGCAAATCCATACGGTAATCCTCACGGTGGTCAGCAAGGCATACAGAGTATAGTATTCAGAGCGCCTTTATCAGAGTACACATTGGAAGCTAGAAAATAAAGTTCTAAAGAATCGAAACGTTCAGACACCTTTCTTTAAACGATATTTTGATGATTGCATTCTTACTATTCCACATAATTTTGAACAAAATATTTTTAAACAATTTAATACCTACCATAAGCGTAGGTACCATAAATTTATGAGATTGGGAAACAAAACAGTATAAATTTCCTAAATTTGTGAGTAAAAGACCAAGATAGCAAAATATATGTATAGCAAAATGGATTTCTAAACTTTCTATCAAGTGCTCCATTCCAATACAAGGGCACAATTATTGGCCTAGTAGACATATGGTTTCTTACATTTCCCTAACCAATTTTTGCAAACTGACCTGAACTATTTAAAAAAAGCATTTTTCAAAAACAATTAACCAGAAAAATTTATAAATAAAATCATCAAAGAAAGAATCCATTATCGTCATCAAAGAATACTACAGAACGTAGTAAATAGGCTAATAATAAACAAATATGACATTCAAATAGCACACAAAAAAATTCAATGCATATAAACATTTCTGAAACACCAAACACTCGATTCTAATAGACAAACGAACATATGTTCCTCATTTGCATTTATTGAATTTGTGTGTACATACAGACGTATGCATATCGGCCAGAACATCTTAATAAGAGAGTATATGGACATAAATATCGTGTAAATGAAGATAAGAACGAAGTTGTTACTGTTCTAGCCAAATAGGTTATTACTGTGGGACATAAATTTGATTTTAAAAATATTAAAACATAAATTATAACAAACAAATTATTAAGTAAATGATTTCCATAAAATCCTACACAAATATCGTTAGTGACAGAAATGATATTAAAAATATAAGCAATATATACCGAGAAAGCAAAATTCAAAACAGGTTAAGAGTCACACTGACATTCCTATTTGTACATAACTGCGAAAAGTGCATTTTAAGCAGTGATGAAGTAAAAATGATTGACGTGTCTGAATAATATTTTTATTTAAAAAAAAATTACAGGCACCGCCTTGTTCAATGCACAAGCTTACGCGTCTTATCATGGTATTAAAAGCATTTTGTAGCATTTGTGGCGCTATATTTACACATTCTCGAATTACTCTTTGTTGCAATTCTTGCAAATTAAATAGTCCATAATTGTCAAATTTGGTGACTTCGGACGAAACACAACTTGCGTGCGCAAACTTATTAACCGATCATCAAAAGATTCGCGGAGAAAGGATGTGGTTTCTTGAATGTGTGAATGTGTAGTATGTGCTGTTGCCCCGTCCTGCTGAAAATAGCCATTTTGAAGTTCGTCGTTGTGAAATTATTGAATAAATTCAGTCAAAATGTTATTTCTGTTCCCCTCTGCATTGATGATGAAATTGAAAAAAGAACGGACCAATTATCCTTCCACGAGAGACTGCAATCCAGGCGCCAACTTTCCGAGTTTGTAATGGAGATTTCACAAAAAATGGGGCGTATCATATTCGCATATACTGAGAATTCACGTACTCAGAAAGATAAAACCATGCCTCATAAGAGAAAACTGTTAAGTTTAGTAGATCATTATTCATTTAATTATTGGCGAACCATTGGTAGTACATAAAACGTCTGGGGTGGTCTATTGGCAAAAAAGCTTGATATGGATGCATGTTCAAGTTCTTCTTTACAGAGATTCGGCGTGTTTCGTCAGAAATTCCAATTTCTTGGATTAGTTGTCTCGAATGTTTTGTGAGGTCCTGTTCCATACGACTATGAACATCAGTAAGGCACATATAAATATCTTGTTCTGTTACTGCAAAATCTGGGAAGTACTCACGAAAATTATCCAAACAAAAACGCTTACTATATTGCTAAAATCCATTAACTACCTAAAATATGCATCCATCATGTAACGTTTGCGCACTGTGGTGAAAACCATAATTGAAAAATTACTTAAAATTCTAGAGAGAAAATAAATGAGAAATATTAATAACAGTGTGATATTAAACCTGTCACAGTGTTACCAAAAGAATGAAATACGCTACGACATTTTCAAATTTCATAGCATACTTTTATCAATATAATTTTTGCTCTCTCAGTGTAACAATATACTGCATCCGTAAAATTTGAATGTTACATTTCGCCGAGAAACTACACATAACCTAATAAAAATAGCCCATGGAAGAATAACTGAAAGAACATATATATTCGCTACGTTAAGCAGTTCGCAAAATAGTTTTAATATAATTCTAACGTATTTATAACATTTCGAAATTAGTGTTGGAGTTTTCCTTGGACGACGTTTCTAAGATTACCATTATTAAACTAATATCCGTATTAATGCTAATATTAACATGATTATCAATACTAAACCAGCGTTGGCTTTAGTAATGATAAAATTAAAATTTTCTTGCAATTACCCAACGTAATTAAATTCCGAAAAAATATCGGTCTCGGAGGGGACATAAAGATGTTGGGTTCGAGTCCCCTCCGAGACCGATATTTCTTCGGAATTTAATTACGTAGGGTAATTGCAAAAAAATTGTAATTTTGTCATTACCATTATTGCCTTGAGGAAAGAATAACACAACCCCGAAGTGCGTCGAATGTAAAATAAAATAATATGGAGTAATTAGAATGGATTATTTACCTGATTGCAAATTCCCAGTACAAAAAAAGAAAAAGATGCTAAATAGAAGAATTATTACAGTCAATGTAACAATAAGAACAATGTATTTTTAATTGGTTCAAAGTAGGATTAGTGTTGAGATACTTAATTACAATACGAGTGCCTATTTATTACTATAACTACATTTGAAAAAATTTACAGTAAATATCCAAATACGAATGTATTTAACATAAATATTTGTACTATTTTAAATAACAAGACTTATTTGAGAGCAGGTGCATGTCTTGTATGCTAAAAATATGATTAAGTGTTGCTAGGAATAAAAGAGACAATGCACATACTTTATGATATCTTTTCAAACAATTTTTACAGCAATTGTTTTTGTTCTATAAACAAAGCGTATAAAGAGCAACATTTCTAACTACTCCCTCGATATATTTATATCACTTTATACTACTTTTCTATTTCTTGTAACAAACATATGGAACCCCTCGTATAGTTGTCTGCCGCAACACTGAATAATATTAGCGAGTATGATACTTCAAGGTCTCCTACGCTTGGTTCCAATCAATTATCGAATAAATAAATATCAAACATGTATCATTTTCACGCAAATAGATTGTATAATATAATATATGCCTGCTCATCAAATTATGTTTATAATTCTAAACTCATGGTCACCAGACAAGAGAAGATTAAAGACCGAATATTTTATTAAAACATTTCCTGCATTTCTCCTAACATTTTTATTTAGGTGATACGTTTTTATTAGAAATTCCTTTGTAAAACTATTTCACAATTATATAAAAATCAAAATCATTTTTGTATACTCATGTGTATAGAGACGATCTAACCTACTACTATGCGCAGCATTTGCTTTCGACCACATGTATTGTATTAAAAATTGCAGGCGTGGATGTATGTACGACCATTAAAACAAGTGCCATGTTGACAGTTCATATGCTGGTTTACGTTAGTAATTTATGATTCTATTTTCATTAGAAGCTGTTTGTGCGAACAATAAATGACCGTAAATTAATCATTTTCCTAGTAAATCATTGAAAAATATGTTAGAAAATTGATATTACGGTACATGTACGTAGATTTCTTTTTTTAATATTACTTTAACAGCAACCTTTGAGTATAATATCGATCACACATGTTCCTGTATGAAATTTGTTATGTTTAAAGCATCGTTCGTTTTCGTTAGTTTTTATAATGATAAATTATAATTTTCACACAAATACCCGTGGTCAAGCGGTTTGTTTGGACTACATAACAACAAATACACCATATATATATATATTATATACATATTGTGGTGGAAAATCTCAGGCTCTTCAATTTTTGACATGAATATATTGACAAATTAATAAATATATATTGTTTCTTTTACAAAAAAATATGTTTTTTATAGAAAACCTAAGGCAAACCCTGTCTAGCTAATCTTTAAATATTCTAATTAGTATGCGAAACAAAATGAGAGCAGTAGATACAAATAATTTTGAAGACGACGTCTTTAATCTTTGAAATCGTACTCACTCGCACGTGATTTCTCAGCTTTAAGATGGCTTTCAAAATATGTGTCCGGAACTTTTTACTTATTTGTAGTATCATCTGATCCACTTTATGAACGAATATAAACGAAGATCTTTGTAAAATTATAGAGTTACTTGAGAACATAAGTAATTATTCTCAGGAGAGACGATAACAACATGTGTGACTTTGACACGATGTTTTTCTATATCCATAGCAACACATTTGTTTGCCTATAAGGTAGGCCACACAATACACACATACTTGATATGAGTGAGATTATAAAGGTAAATGCTGCCAGTCGTGTAATCTTTCCTCCGTACGAGAAATTTTGAAGATTATAAGTATAATTTCGTAATAATGCATATTTATACAATGTGATTAAAATGTGTGAGTGCAGTACATTAAACGTCTTTTAAGAATGAAATTTTGAAATATTTATTTATATGAAAAATATGTTTACGGAAAGTGGTATGTATAATAAACGATAGTAAAGTTTACGTCTCCTTTGCAAGTGTTGTTGAAGGGACTCTTTTTTTTTAAAGAAACTTGTACAGATTGAATATCTGTGCTTAAAATTCATAAAAAGGGAGTACTAGCGATACTTTGCCTCCAACTTCGATCATCAAACATAATAGAAAATAACGGCGTGCACGAAACAGTGACGAGAAAATATCTGGAATAGGTAAACTAGTAAAATTTAGAAAAATTCAATATTTCATATCATTACAATATGATGATTTAATTTTCTTTGTATTACCAATGTTAAATTTTAATTATGTGAAATTAAAAATTGATAGGAATGAAATCTGCAGCCTCTGTTCGCCAGACCGATGTGCTTTCCAATTCGGTGTTGATCCGCGAGTTCTTAGGAAAACCTGAAGTAGTTCAACGTTTCGATGAATCTGTTTTATCTTCTTCTGGAGTGACTCGGCCTAATACCAAGAGGAAGAATCGAAAAATAATCGACGGAACTTACATGCACCGAATGCCGATTACGCAACCCGCCGGACCAATCATGCGAAGCCGAACGAGACAACGGAGGGTGTGGTCGTTATTTTGATTGCAGTCGAAATCACGACCTCAAGAAGAAGATGTATGCGATTACATCGAAACGCCAGGACGTACATGGTTCTTCATTACATCAAACGCGGGACAAAACCCGAGACGATAACAAGACATCCTTTACCCGCGAAAACATATGCTACAACACACATATATATATACGAGGGGAGCTCAAGAAGTTCGTGAAATGGAGGGGATCGAGTGGGGATAGAGGCGCTCGCTAGGTGTCATTCTGATTGGCGACTCATCATTAGTATATAAGTTAAGTTGCAGCCCTATAGCGTCAGTCGTTTACGAATAGTTGCCTGCTAAACGAGTCAATCCGGAAGAAAACTGAAACTATGAAGGAAATTGAACACCGTGCTGTGATAAAGTTCCTTACAAAGCAAGGAAAGAACGCTCAAACCATATTGAATGAAATGGAAACCGTTTATGGGAAACAGTGCCCTGGTAAATCAATGATTTATAAATGGCATGGTTTTTTAAACATGCTCTGGAGTTGATTGAAGACGATCCCCGCTCAGGACGGCCAGTTGAGGCCACCACATCAGACATCGTCGAAAAAGTGAAAAAATTTATACCGCAAGATGCCCGTTTGAAGAAAAAACAATTATCTGCATTAGTTGGAGTATCAGATACCACCATTTTGCGTATCCTATATGACCACCTGGATATGACAAAGGTCAGTGCAAGATGGGTACTGAAAATGATCACGCCGCTGCAGAAACAGCAGCGCGTATGTGCGTCCGAATAATTTTTGGAGCTGCACAGATTTTGGAGCGGACTGTTACCGGAGGTGAAACATGGGTTCATCACTTTGAGTCTGAGTCCAAACAGGAGGCATAAAAAGGGGACACCACCGCCAATGAAATTCAAAGTGCCAGAATCGGCTGGAAAGTTGATGGCTACTGTTTTTTAGGATTGTAGGAGCATAACCGGAGAATATTACGCAGCAATATTAGAAAAATTAAAGGAGGTCATCAAGGAAAGACGTCGAGGAAACTTGACCAAGGGTGTGTTCCTCTTGCAAGACAATGCGCCGGTTCACAAGAGGAAAAATAGATTTATTGTTTTATTTTATTTAAAACCCTTTAATTCCAGGAACTTCTGGACCTCCCCTCGTATATATATATATGTATATGTATATTTCTTGGTGTGGTCATCGACTTTTTCAAGCCAATACACCAACGAAACGTTGTAATTTACAACACTAAATAAGAGAAATTGCATCGTTTTTCTTATTTCTTTCTGCACACAAAGACCTAAATTTAAGTACAACTATTTCAAGACCTGTGTGGTTACATAATTCACAGGTATCGCAGTAAACTCCACTCCACACAAATTAATAATTATTCAGAACGCAGCATTTCGAAAGCACGTGGACTCCCATTGTCAATCGTGTTACCAACTGAATGTAAAAACTGTATTACACGTGCAAATTATCTCCTACGCAGGCTCTAAAATTTCTTAAAACATATGACTATTTACAACGTATTGTGTGGTCTCGGGTTTATGTGTAATTTCAGGAAAGGATTGGATACACGAAAATGTACCGTATCTTTAATAGCGTATTATCGTAATAAATCAATTAGACTCGAGTGTGCGAATGGGGGTGGTTCTATGTACAGTAAGTTTCCGTTCTTTTTCATAAATATTGTTTTGTATGCGTACAATTGTCCACACGAATTTACATTTTTAAGAAGTTTAAAATTTTTTAAATCAATATTATATCCGCTTGAGTTAAATTATGCTAGGAAATCTTGTACGTTCCGTTTATTGATATCAAACACCGTGAAAATGTCATCTACGTGCCTCAGCTAAATTCTCGGAAAATATTTGGTTTCTTTTTTCAAGTTCGTTTCAAATTTGCTCACGAAAAGATTCGCAATGAAAGGGGATAATGGATTACCCATCGCCGTGTCTTCCACCTGTTTGAAGCAGTTTCCGCCTATTTGAAAACAATTTTGTGACGTACGCAATTTTGTTAACCGTTTATATTCCGCAGTTTTCACGTTATCCACGTTATTTAATTTCAAAAACTCAACTAAACACCCCATAGTTGGTGGATTTGGTATGCTGGAGAAAAGTGAACAAACGTCGGATGGTATAAGGATTTCCCCTTCTCTTAATTCAATCTATTCAATTTTATTTACAGAATTGTCGATACCTGTATAATTTCATTAAATAAACAAATAAAGACATCAATCTATTCCAGACCTCCAACACTCGCATCTTCTAGTATCGAAGAATTGAAATGAAGATCTTCGATGGCAATCATTTTCACTTACTTCATTACGCGATGCCGTCCTATTCGTAACGAAAACGAACAAACACCCGTTTTACCAATTTAGTCTTTTCGCTCTACTACCGCGATGCAGTCGCAATTTTCCTTTTTCAATTCGAAACTAGAAAATCACACGGCCGTATTTCCTGCGGATGCAAAAGATGCATCTCACTGCCTCTCCAATACGGAAGCTCGAGTTAAAGTAAGGGGCGGGAGGGAGTGCGGTAAAGTATAGAGCGCGATTCCAAAACGAATAGAGGGTACATGCCCGGAAAACTGATCAAGCGGACGGGCAACGAATCTCTTGTCTCGTATTTATTGGAATGGTGAGAAACACGAACGAAGCAGTAAATAAGGATCGGCATAGATCAGCGGTTCTAAACAGTAGGGTACGCGTAATATGTATTGGCATTATTAGATTCTTTGTTAAAGGTAATGCCAATCGGATATTATTAAAATATCAATGTTTTAATATGGAATTTGACTTACCCTCAGAGAAATCCTTCAGCCTGTCCACCAATATTTCGGTTTAGTGATGAGACCTGGAAAACAGAAAATATTGATTAGGTAATATGCATTCAAGTTAATATAAGGTTAACAGCAAGTCTGGAGTCGAGGCTATAGCAAGCAATAATGTCAACGATTTCAGAAT
Organism: Trypoxylus dichotomus; assembly: GCA_023509865.1. Classification (NCBI taxonomy): domain Eukaryota; kingdom Metazoa; phylum Arthropoda; class Insecta; order Coleoptera; family Scarabaeidae; genus Trypoxylus; species Trypoxylus dichotomus. The sequence goes on from CM042081.1 coordinate 32,605,951, forward strand.
TTCGACATAACCTAAGGAGCCTTAAGGTGTAGCAAGGCGTGTGTAAAGTGTTCCATGGTCTTCTAACAACACCCCCTTGCCATAAAGCCATTAATTCCCCACCGGCGTATGGTGACTCTGGAGTATACCGAACCCGTCCGAATAATACTGCCACTACTTAACGGACGTTAGTTTCGAAAGCAGGACATCTGAGCTGCCCAATTCAAATGCAGACGCTCTTATCACGAAGCCGTTATTATTATATATATATATGTATGTGTGTGTTGTATGTTTATATATATATATATATATATATATTGTAATGATATGAAATATTGTCTATTAATTGTCAATGATTTTTCTAAATTTTACTAGTTTAGTATTTTCTCGCCATTGTTTGGTTGACGCCCTTATTTTCATTATTGTTGATGTTTTTGTTGGAGGCAAAGTATCGTTAGTACTCCCTCTTTATTGAACTTTATTACAGATATTCAGTCTGTACCGTTTTCTTTTTAAATTTTACAGGTATCTACTTGGGTGTTCTTTACTAAGATATAATTCACATTTTTCATGTTAATATAATGTATAAATAAATTCTTCCAAACTTCTTTTTTAAAAGACGTTTAGTGTACTGTACTCACACATTCTAATCATATTGTAAAAATATCTATCATATCTTCAAAATGTCTCGTACGACGGAAGGATGGCACGCCTGGCAGCATTTACCTCTAAATAATTTCATTCCCATCAAGAATGTGTGCCCTAATATATAGGCAAACAAATGTGTAACTATGGATATAAAGAAACATCGTATCAAAGTCACACATATTGGCATCATCTCTCCTGAGAATAATCAGTTATTTTATCAGATAAAGCTTAATTTATGAAAATCTTCGAACATATCCAGTCATAAAGGATATCAGCTGATACTATGATAAAAACTTGGAAACTCTGGATACATTTTTTTAGAAGCCGAAGACCAGGACATCTAAAATACGAGAAATTACGTGTGAATGAGTACGATTACAAAAATTAAAGACTTCGAATCTTCTTTAATTCTCAAAATTGTGTGTATTGTAGAGTATGTTTTCGCGGTAAAGGATGTCTTGTAATCCTCTCGGGTTTTGTCCCGCGTTCGGCGTTGGTGCTTAGAAGAATCATGTACGTCTTGACGTTTCGATGTAATCGCATACATCTTCATCTTGAGCTCGTGATTTTGTCTGCAGTCGAAATATATATAAATATATATATGTTGTAGCGTATGTTTTCGCGGGTAAAGGATGTTCGCAGTCAACCTCGAGAAGAAGATGTATGCGAGTACATCGTCAGGACGTACATGGTTCTTCTAAGAACCAACGCCGAACGCGGGAGAAAACCCGAGAGGATAACAAGACATATATATGTATATATATATATATATATATATATATGTATATATAATGATTAACCATCCGGTATCGCCGCTTCTTAACCTTTCTATATCTAAAAAAAAACCTGCGGGGTAGATCAATCCCCATTCTCTTCGGTTTATATCTTCCCGCATACGTCTCTCCATTTGTTTCTGTCTTTGGTCTTCTCCTGCCATTTGTAGACGCCACCTGCACCAGGATCCGCCTTCACCTCCTGCAGTCAAGTAGTTTTGGGTCGTCCACACCTCTTCCTACTCTTCCCGGTTGTCACTCAAGGATATTGCAGATAATAGTTTGTCCCCAGCTCTCCACACATATCCCAACTATCTTGCTCTCTGTTGCTTTATTTTTATGATCACATTCATACCTCCCAACACATTTGCTGCCTCACAATTTTAGAAGGTACTGAGTACTTTTGAAAATGCGAACCACAGTTCACGAAATGTCAGGGACACGGCGGAACCCGACAACCGTTACGATTATGACAAACGGCCGTGAAAGTTTGGGATACTATTTACCCCACAATTTGTTCCACGCCTGTATTCATTATTGTCAGTTTTTATCGGGCCTAGCATTATTCTTAATATTCTTCGTTCTTGTATTGTCAGATTTTCCTCTTGCTTCTTTGTTATTGTCATTATTTCTGCCACGTACAAGATTATTGGTTGTATTATTATTTTATAAATCCTCATTTTTATTTCGTCGTTTGTATTAATTTTCTTAATTTGAGTGTGATTCCTAATTTATTTAGCGCTATTATTAGGGTATCTCTTTTGAATGCTTGTTTAAAATCAACGAATAAAAGTTCTATTTCTATTTTATATGTATGTGTTGTTTTCTACGATTTGTTTGGTTGTATGGCGTTCGCTGTTGATCGACTTTTTACAAACCCGCATTGATATTGTCCTACTAGGCCTTTTGTGCTATTTACTAATCGGTTTTGTATTGGTAATGTGTCAGCAAGTTGTTCAATTAACTTATTTTCAATTGTAGGATAGGGAAGACAGCCGCAGAACAATGTTTTACGGAAACGTTCAGGTTGAATTCGTTTTACAAACCCATTCTTGGTTTACTTTCGTATCGGACGAATGCTGAAGGGAAAATTACGGAAAACTTGGAAAGAAATGCATTTTTCAAAGCTAAAGAACTTTTTTGGGGTTTTGTTACTGATAAGTGTATATAAATCTCACAAAGAGGATTTAACACGTCTTTGGAGCAAAAATAATGGGACAAAAATATTTAGAGTATTAGCCGAGATAGATTTCAAGGCATTCTTTTTGTACTAAGATTTGATAAGGTAAGGAAAGGATGGAGAGATAGGAATAGTAACAAAATAACAAGATACTCGTGCACGAAATTAGTGTATGAAGGTTGATTAGCAACTCGTAACCTACAGAGGAAGATCTCGTTTTTGGAAACATATTCCATCAAAGCCTGGAAGGTAGGGACATTTTGTGCGATTTATGGCAGTGTAACAAGCTATGCATGGAAACTTGAAATTTGTGCTGGAAAGCAAAGTGATCAAAGAGAAAGGAACCAAGGGAAGGAGGCTGTGAGTGTTAGTTTAAAAAATTGGAAATTCTTGAAAGAATTTCACTTGCGAAGACGTTTTTATTTTTTACTCTCTAGGAAAACACTGCTGAAAAAAATCTAACACTATTTGATACGATTTGCAAAAACAAGAGGCTAAAAGTCATTAAGTCTCCATTGTTTAGTTTTGCGGACGATACAATGATGATTCCTTCTTGCCAAAATAAACATAGGCTTGTAACGTTATATAGCATTTTGTACAATAAGAAAAAGGTTGATGAGGGTCAAAAAAGGAAGTCCATTCTCGACTGCAATAAAACGAAAGGAGGTATAGACAACATGGACAAAATGACATGTACATGATGTACTGTGGAAACGATGACATGAAGATGGCTTATTGTAATTTCTTACACCATGTTAGATATCAGCGCCATGAATGCATACATATTATGGAAGTTGTCGAAGCCTACCGCATGTACCGCGTTGAAAAACGGAAATAACGTTCTAATTGCACTAGGGAACGAACTAGCTGGATACTAGTACGTAGCCTCCAAGAGAGCAGAAGAGATGTAGTACTTGTTCGCCTTCAAAAGATAGTTTCTAGTTATCTGCAGAAAGTGTATCTAACCGAGTGATTATGTTTCAAAATTTACTATTATTACCATTTAACATTAGTGTTTCAACATTTCTAAATAGCTTAAATAAAATATAGTTGAACCCATTCCTATTTGAAAATGATCAAGCAATTTCAGTACAAGCACTTAAACAAACTATATGCGATATACCGTTTTTTTTTTCTGGTCAACTGAGGGTTAAATAATTTATAGTTTTTTTTTAGTTGCATAATTATTTCCTTCGTGATGAAATTGTATTTGGCAAGAATATTAACTTGCGATAAAAAACTTCTATTACAAATACCAGATACCGATATTCTTCGCTTAACTTAATGTAATACAGTCCCTGTCCATTTTATTAGAGCCACTTTATAAATTTAAGCTCTTGTATGTTTATATTAACGTTTTTCTCCGTGTTGCTTGTATGCCCTTTATGTGTTTCATTATGGGTAAAAAAAGGACATATCACATGAGAAAAACTGGGTATTTAGGGATTGTCGGATACAGAAGTCTATTCTCAAAGCACAATTACAAAGAAAGAACAAGTATCCAGGCAAACACTACAGTGAATCGCAGTTTTAATGAAAAAACCACTACAACTATCGGAAGAGCGTTTTCCGGCAAGAAAAGGATCACTGCTAATCGAGATGATCTACGTATCCTGCAACTAGCAACTAAAAGCCGAGGTTTATCTGCCAAAGATATAAGAAATGTGATGTCTCAACAAGGAGTGCAAATATCCAGGCGTACAGTACGTAGATGATTGTACGAAGGAGGAGTAAAACGCAGACGCCCCCTGGTAAAGCGAAGATTAAAACCGACGACGAAGTGAGCACGTTATGAATAGGCAAACCGTCACCAACATTACACAATTGAAGATTGGAGAAAGGTAAGATAAAATAACTTAAGTGAATTTGTAAATCAAGCAACATTTTTTTGTTTGAACAATGTTTTTTCATCAAAGGTCGTATTCAGCGATGAGTCAGTTAGACATCATCCATTTGAAGGGTTTGGTGAAACTAGTATCGTAAAAACGATGAAACATGGTCCGTCAGTTATGATATGGTCCTGTATATCATTTGAAGGTCCTGGACCACTGTATTTTTGCCAAGGCACCATGAATCAACATCAATATAAGTGTGTATTGGAGGATGTCTTGATACCATATATCAATGATTTAGATCCGAATGAAGGCAGTTACACATTCATGCACGATAGGGCTCCATGCCGCATGGCCAAATCCATCCAAAGTTTTTTTGGAAACGGGCGCTCTGCCAGTGTTATCTTGGCCGGAAAATTCTCCCGACCTTAATGCAATTGGGAACGTGTGGAATGTTCTAAAATCACGCGTATATTCGAGAATAGACACTACAAAAGAGAAATTAGTAAGGAATATTGAGGATGTGTGGCAAAATGACGCTACAATTAGACATACCACTAATACTTGCATAGACAGTATGCCAAAAAGAATAAGAGCAATTATAAGTGCCAAAAGAGGCATTACAAATTATTAGTTATATAGTTGTGACGATGTCTATAAACAGTTTTCAATAAACTTATAGTTGTACAATACGTTTTTCGTTATATATTTTAACAAAATCGCTATTTTAGCAAGTGGCCCTAATAAATTGGACAAGGATTATATCTATGAGTCTACATAACATTTGCCTCCAGAATTTTGCAGGTAAGGAGTCGTAGCAGTGGTGACATTGGAATCTTCTATGCTGTTGAAAGAGACCAAAATAAGGAACAAGAATTATACAACCAGATAGCTAGAGTCATTTTGCAATATAATGTAGCTTTAAGTCAGTTGAATATAAATAAATTCCAAATGTGATTCAAATCCTAAGGGCGGGATATGTCCGATCATCAGGGTTTCTGTTCTTATAAATAAAATATTTGTAGACGGTAATCGAAATATTGCTAAAATCTGTCACTCAATTCAGTCAGGATTATTGATGGGTGGTCAAATGTACATAGTTAGCCAATAATTTGTATAGTTTTGACAGCAGAAGATATTCGAAGGTGTAGATACCTTAAGGCAGAGCGATGTCTGTGTTGTGAATTTTCTGCTCGACTTACGCCATTCCATTTTCCATTTTCAACCAGCGTTCGTAAGTACTATAAAAAACAAGAAAAGTGAAAATCCTTAGACACGATTATCCTATCTATCAGCCTCTTGCTTTTCATTTATCCCATTGTGATTCAATGCTCTTCAAAAACCTTAGAGAAAGGGCTAAACTACATCTGCATATAGACTAGTTTTATAGAAAAGGTTCCGCTTTCCTATGAAATTCGCTGCGATCCCGTCACAATGGATCGAATAACGTCAAAAAGACGAACATCGAAGATAGTTACGGAATCGAGAAAACGTAAAAGTCTTATACTGTAGAAGGCGGTGCAAGCGGAACTAGTAATATGCAAGCGAGACGTCTCAACGCAACGCCACGACTTCATATCGAAAGATAAGTTTGCAGAAGAGCACGTCATGGATGTAGAAGGCTTGAAGAAGCGGCAGGGAAGACAGCAGATATTGCGAAAAATTTAATTAAAATATCGGTGCTCGTTCTAGAAGTTTAAATAAGAATTCAATATCGGTTCTGATATATAGATATGAATAAAAAAACAATTCGTTTTATTACATGATTGGAAAAATAGCGCCGGTTTACAAATGACGATTGCAAGGACTGTGTGGATGTACAATTCACAGGCAGTAAACTCCACTCACACAAATTTATTAATTATGCGGAACGCAGCGTTTCGAGAGCTTTGACAATGAGAGCCCACGTGCTCTCGAAACGCTGCGTTCCGCATAATTAATAAATTTGTGTGAGTGGAGTTTACTGCTATACCTGTCAACCTGTTTACAAAGATTTTATTGCAGAAATACTTCCCACAGTTTATGTAATTGAGTCTGCCGAATTAGAACTCGTTCATTACCCACCACTTTTTCGTAATTGTATGTTTTACCTTCAAATTGGCAGATCTTGCTCCGTCGTGTTTAATTCTTCGACTTTTTTAAACCGCTTTAAAACCATACTTTAACTATACATTTTTATTCACCAAATAGTATATTAATCTGCATAAACTGGTGGAAAGGTGTACTAGCATCCGGTTACGCATAATTATCTGCGATTTTGGTAATTAAAAATCAGTGTAGAACAGTAAAAACACCACAAAAAGAAAAAGATGAGGAAAATAAGCTAGTCGTTATGATAAAAGAATTAATGAAAGATGTCAAAGACATAAAAGGAAATCAGGAAGAGTACCAAAAAGAACTAAACAGTTTAAGAAAGGAGAACGAATCATTGGAAGAGGAAAAAGAAGAAATGGAAAAACAAATGAATTAGAATTAGATGAGAATAAACGCATTGGAGAGAAGGATCATAAAGAAAAACATCGTAGTAACGGGAATGGAAATATCATCGGAAGATAAACACACTTTAAAAATAGGAGTGAAAAATGTTATGCAAAATAGTATGGATTCCTCTATATCCATACTATTTTCAAATAAGAGAAGTGGAAAAAATAGGGAATACAGTACACAAATTGAATTGGATAGTCCAGGAGGAAAAGATGTGGTGATGCAAAATAAGAGTGAACTAAAATTAGTAGAAGAAAGGATTTATATGGATAATGAAGTAACTCGAGAAAAACAAGTGATACGGATAAAACTGAAACAAATAGAAGAGGAAGAGAGAGAAGAAATGAAAAGCAGTGAAGTTAGGATATCAGAAAGTCACAATTGAAAGAAGGGAATATAAGTAGGACGATGGGAGAGGAAATCTGCTGGAATACAACATGGACCGCAGAAGTAGAAATGCAAAAGACTGATAAGAAAGGACGAGAGAGCAATAACATGATAACCTCAACCATGGCAAAGGAAAACGATAATAACATTTATGAAATGGGAATAGGTATCTGGAACATTAGCATTTCATCAGGGGACTAAATGGAAAATAAGAAGATAAATCATAGTCGTAACGGTTGTCGGGTTTCGCCATGTCACTAGGTTTTTTGTCCCTGACGTTTCGTGAACAAATATGGTTCGCATTTTCAAAGGTACTGGCTTCGTGTACATTGTTACTGCCTTAAATATGCTCCTTCGCTCCATTCCGCTATACCATTGCGGCGAGCGTCAATAGTGTGACCGGATGCGCGCAGTGCTGTTGTCCATATTCGGTTCAGTTTTAGCCCGTCGTTTAGCGTGCGCACGTTGGTGGAACGAGCACACAAAGTATGCAGTGAGGAACAGCTACTAAAGGAATTGGACTACCTGAGACAAGCGCTGCGGTATAACGTGTATACGCAGTATGAGAATATAATCAACCGCGCCATCACGAGGAAACCTCAACCCAGTGACACGAATGATCGGGAAATTGAAACGTTCGGCATAGCATACCTACCGTATATAAACAACACTACAGACATGACATCCGAAGGGTTACTCCAACAAGAGAAGTATCTAGTTTACTACGACAAGTCAAGGCAAAAAGGGACCCCTTGTCAACACGCGGGGTGTACAGCATACCGTGCTCATGCAAGAAAGTGTACATCGGCACAACAGGACGTTCGATCAACACCAAAAGGAAGGAGCATGAGAGGAATGTGCGGTTGAAACAAATAGACAAATCGGTCGTTGCCGAACATATCCATTCGGATACGAATCATAGGCTTAGATTCAAAGATGCAAAAGTTAACATCAACTAAGGACTGTTATAGCCGATTAAACAGGGAAACCATTGAAATATACAAAAACCCTAACAACATCAATAGAGACGCCGGGCTAAAACTGAACCGAATATGGACAACGGCACTGCACGCATCGGGTCACGCTATTGACGCTCGCCGCAACGGTTCAGCGGAGAGAAGTGACGGAGCATATTTAAGGCAGAAACAACGTACACGAAGCCAGTACTTTTGAAAATGTGAACCACAATTGTTCGCGAAACGCCAGGAACAAAAAACGTAGTGATACGGCGGAATACGACAACTGTTACGACTATGACAAACGGCCGTGAAAGTCTGAGATACTATTTAATAAGATAAATATTACGGGAATAAGCGAAACAAAGAAGAAAGGGAAAGGATGTATACAAATTACAAACAAACATACATTATTCACGAGTTCAACAAGAACATAGAGGAAGGAACGGTGTAGAAATAATAGTTACAGACGAAATAAACAATAGTGGCAAAATAAAAAGCAGTTAATTCAAGAATAGTGGTAATATCTTTAAATGTAAACTAAACTGAAATTTTAAACATCATACAGATTTATGGCCCCGTTGAAGAAGCAGCAGAAAGGGAAATAGCAGATTTCTGTGTAATCTGTAAAGAGAACTAGATGAACCAAGAGAAGAAAATGAGACAAAAGAGTAATGGGAGATTGGAATAGTAGAGTGGGCAAGGGTCAAACCAGAGGAATGGGCTGCATGGGGAAGAAACAATAAATAGCAATGGGATAAAGATGATAGACTTTTGTGGAAGAAACGACTTGATTATAGGAAATACGATGTAGTATCAGAAATTAGAGGACAAATACACGTTCGTAGCAGAAGAACGTGCATGCGCAAAATCTAACAGGGACAATATAAAATATAAAAACAAGGAAAGAAGCGGAAGCCGGAACAAGCCATAATGGTAGCAAGCTGCTTAGTAGAAATTGACTGGAAAGAAGAGACCACAGAGTACAACCACTTAGCAATACACAAACTTGACATGAAAGAAAATAAGGATAAACATGAACAAGAAATAAATAATTAATTCAGAAGACTAGAGATTGAAAAACAGAGTGGACCATAGAAGAGCCTTTAAAAAACAATGTCAACAATAACAGAAAAAATATGCGGAAAAGAAAGTTTAATAAACATATAAAGAGAATGAATTGGAGGAACGATAAAATAAAGAAGGCAGTAAAAGAGAATAAACTACTTCGAAGGAACAAAGAAGTCATGGTAGGAATTTTGGGGGCAGATAACAGAAACGTATAAAGTGAGCAACAGAAAATTTTGGACAGGGCTAAAGAGATTAAGAGGAATCAAAAGGAAGGAAATTAATGTAATAAAAGATAAGAATAATCAACTACATACAGGAACAAAAGACATACTAGAAATATGGAAAGAATACTATGAAGACAAATTTAACCCAATACATACAGAACAATGGATAACCAGAGAAGAACTGAACCAACAACAAGGAATAACAGAAGAAGAAGTTGAAGAAGCCATACAAAATATCAAGATAGGAAAAGCAGCCAGAGATTTGGCATATTACCAGAAATGATCAGATGGCTAGGACAGGAAGGAAAAAATGGACATGGGAGATGTTAAAAGCAATATGGAAGGAACGGAAAATACCAAGAGGATGGGAAATAATCTGACAGTCCCGATTTACAAGAAAGAAGAGCAGAGCCACTGCAAGAACTATAGAGCTATATGTTTAGCACAAACAAGCTATAAACTATACACAAAAATATTGGAAAGACAACTAAGAGTTTATATGGAACAAAGACTAGAGGAAGAACAGGCAGCTTTGAGGCTACAGAGACAATATCTATATAATGAAGAACTTAATAGAAAGAAAAATTCAAGAAGGAGGAGAAGTGTTTTTAGTACTCATCGACCCGCAACGATCCCTACAGTCTTCATTGTATTCAGAAAGGAAAGTTAACTTTTCGCACCTTGTATGTGATCAACATGATCCCAAGGCTTCATAATTTTTCAATTTCCTGGTTCGGGAACTCCACTTATGAGATAAAAGAGAGACACCAGCTATAAAAAGTCAATAATGAATTGCTGCAAAATTGCAAAGATATATGACCAAGGTAATTCATTTCCATCATTCACTTTTGGATTTGTACTAAATAGCTTGGGGGATTTGAGCAGTGAGCGTGGCGGGAGGTTTCAGCCAAACTGAATCGTACTGCAAGGAAAAGTAGCACAAAACTATATTTGCGGTCTATTGCTGCGACTCTAAAGGTGACAAGTCAACAAGTGGAATACAGGCGAAAGTTAAATAGGAATACATCCTGTAAATAAATTTCGCTATATGATATAGCCGAAAAATATATCAAATATAACAGTTACGCAACCTATATGCATACATGAAAGAAACTACAATAAATTTGCAAAATTTCGCAGTATAACTTTGAATGGCATCAAAGCAATGACCAAAATTATTAAAGATGCTACTCAGATGTCTGCAAATAGAATCCTTGAGATAGTGAATGCTTCACTCGATATAGGTACATTTCCGGAAAACTGGAAAACATCGTACATTCTTCCAATTCCCAAAGTGGCAGGGACGAAAGTATGTGAGGAATTCAGGCCTATTAATACTGTACCAAGTTACGAAAAAGTTCTGGAACTGTGCGTAAAAGACCAATTATATGATTTTTGTGGGCGAAACAATGTGATTCATCATAATCAATCAGGATTTAGAAAAGGTCATTCATGTGAAACTGTTATTGTGGATATATGTCACAAGTGGTTGCACGAAATGGATAAGGGAAATGTTGTAATAGCTGTGTTTTTGAACTTCCGTAGTGCTCTTGAAACTATTAATGAAGAAATTAGAAATGTACGGTATTTGTGACAAAGTTAAGAACTGGTTTGATTCATATTTAAATACTAGAACTCAAAAAGTGAAGTATAATAATAAGATATCTAATAGTTTAAATACAAACAATGGTGTTCCACAAGGTACGGTGTTAGGTCCCTTATTGTTTAACATATATGTTAATGTTTTATTTTATTTATTGTTATTTGTTTATTGTTGTCAATGGAAGGCTGCAATATATGTATGTTTGCGGATGATACTATGTTATACATAAGTGGTAGTAGTGTGGGCGATATGATGAAGACTATGAATAATCAACTTACGATATTATATCAATGACTGTGTATAAATAAACTAAGCATTAATCTTATCAAATCAAAATATATGCATAAATTGAATAATATAGATATAGCTAGTATTAGAATAAAAATTGAGAACAGTGATTTAGAAAGGGTAGACTACATTAAGTACTTGGGAGTTACCATTGATAAACATTTGCTATTCAAAGATCATGCAAAACTTATTATGAATAAAATGTCAAAAAAAGAAGGGTTTATGAGTAGAACTTGCAAATATTTATCACTGTATATAAAAATGCTTGTTTATAAATCTGCAGTTGCACCACATATAGAATTTTGTGCAACAGTACTTTTTAATTTAAATAAAAATGAAATCCAGCAAATACAACAAATACAAAATAGAGCCATGAGAATAATTTTAATATGTAACAGATATACCGCAGTTAAAGATATGTTACTCACACTTAATTTAATGAATGTCCGCCAAAGAATTTTATTAAAAGTCTAGTGTTTATACATAAAGTGAAAAATAATTTACTTCCAAATTACCTTGGTGAAAAATTGAAAACCGCCCAAGATACTCATGCTTACAACACAAGAAACTATAACGACTTTTATATTGCTCCCTTTCATAGAACCCAGACTTCTAAAAACATATTTGTAAGTGGTCTTATGTTATATAATGGTTTACCATACGAAATTAAAACTAATAATATTAGTATCTTTAAAAAGCATTTGTACATACATATTATTGAGCATTATGTGATTGTATATTGAATTTATTTGCTCTGTATTATTGTATAGCTTGTTAGCTAAATAAACTATCTATCTATCTATATTTTAAAATTTGTAGGAAAGATTCTATAAAAAATACCTTTTTTAGTTCGTGCAGCATTTAAAAAGTTTAGTTTTCTATAACAGTGTAATGTAGTGAAAAAAATTATCGAGGAAATAAGACTTATAATAAAACAAATCAATTAGCAGGATTATTTTGCTTTACTTTTCAACGATAGTAACAGCACCGATTATAACGTTTCGAAAAAAAAAGAACGTTAACAATTATTCTCAATGTGTCTGCGCTATTTATAACGAGAATATTACTTATTTTAAACATAAGCCTGTATGCATGCTCGCAATCATATAGGATATTATGACAATACATTCTAGCAGTTTTTAAACAATAGCCTCCTTCTGTAATTTCTATATCGCATATATAATTTTAATCTTCAACTTTTTACGTCAGCAAAGTTGGTCCCCTACCGCTACTCCTACCGCTATTAAAACTTTGTGTCTATCGTTTATTTAATCGACTCAGAGGCAATAGTACTGAAACAATTACTGCGACCATTATCCTCCAGAATTAATAGATCTTGAAATAGCAGCCGCTCGCTTTGATCTTGATCCCGCTACAGAAATAAAGGAAACAAAAACGTACACAAATGTTCCGTGCGAGAGGGCGCCACTGAGTGAAATATATCCAGCTTTGCAAACGCTTACGGAAGTACCCGTTGATAGAGCTCCTTACCGAGGAAACTGAAAATATGTATTTGTGAATGAAACAAACAATTCGACGTATTATACTTGTTTGCGGTGGAATTGGATGTGTGTAGGTCTCTGACGTCTATTCGGGATTACATTTTAATGTGCTGTCACAGTTTTTTTTTACTAAATAATTAAAATTTGTATTCACTTATAATAATTCAGTTGTTAAGTATAAACTTAACACGATGCCTCGTAGAATTGGTTCCTATTTTCGACAATGAAACACCATATTAGTCAATAATTTCTCGTCGGTATGGAGAATTTAAACGTGGATGGATTAGTTTTAGCAACGATCTAAGAGCAAGTGTACCAAAAACGGTGGTCGATACTGTGCGCCTGTGCGCAAGATCATCAACGAGGATCGGTATGTGTCATATCGCGAGATTGAGGCATCATTGTGATTTCAAAGACCTCAATTCAAAACATGTTGCATGAGGAATTGTGTATAAAAAAAGATTCCCGTTAGATATTGCATCTGTTGAGCGATGAACGGAAAGCGTAGGGTGAATCGGTGTCAAAAAACTCTAGGCCGCTTCAGCGCAGGAAACTTCAAAAATGTGTACAACAACGGCAGTGATAAATCTTGGATAAATAAAATAAATAAATAAAATAAATGCCAATCGTTTGTTCGAGTGTTCCAAGCTGAAGAAAAGCCGACAAAAGTAATCTGTTCCCGAAGTGTCTTCAAAAAGTTGATCGCGACATTTCTCTCGAAAGGAAATCATGTAGCAACAAATCCTCTATAAGATCAAACAACTGTTACTGCCGATTGGTATACAATCATTTGTTTGTTGCAAGTCACCCCTGAGCTTTGAAAACCAATTCCGAAAGACGAATCATCCTCCACCAACACAATACAAGTTCGCACACAGCACGCAATACAATTAAATTTGTAACGTAAAAAACGTCGAAACGTTAAATAATCCTCCATACAGTCCAAACCTAAATACCAACGATTTCTTTACCTTTCCGAAAATCAAGAACGAACCGCGTGGTTAAGGGTTCCGGTGGCCAGAAGGAGCAGTCGATGCCTTCAAATACTTAATTTTCACTGTACTAACAAACGAGTGGAATACCTGCTTCCAGAGTTGGTTCAAGCGCGTGCAAATGCGCATTAATCTTCGTGGAGAATACTTCCTAAAACAATAAAACCTTTACAAGCTAGCTACTATTTCATTCCAGCTCTATATACAAAACTTAAAGCACAACGTATCTTTGATATTATTTAAATTTTTAATTGATCCCCAGGTGGTCGGTTTCGTTTGTTTTTCATTTTCTTCTAAATCCAAAACAGTTTCATTATATACCATCGTTTACAGTTGTAGCTCTGGTGACAATATATCCATAGAAAGTCCGAGAAACTTAAAATTCATATTACTTAACCTTTGGATAGATTCCTTTGTCTGTACATATTTCTGAATACAGTCGGAAGCAGAATTATGAAGTGGTCTTTTTAGAATATTGGCCTGTTCTTTCTTTTATTTACACTTGTAATTTTTATGAAAATAATCCAATTTACGGAATACCACGTCACATTCCTTTCGACCTATTCCATTTGTTCTTTCTTTTGAGGTTATGCTGACACAGCAATACATTTTTGCTTTGGTGAGCCCTTTGATTTTAAAAACACATTTAGTGTGGTTTGTTTTGTGGCACCTAAAACAAGCAACGAATCTCTGTACTCCTTCATTCACAAAATATTTCGAGGTCTGCAAAATAGTCATCTGCAGTGGCAGTAACCTCCTCGTTTGAGGCATCCCTCCCAGTGATTTTTCCAAGTTAGGGAGTACGAAAAAGCCGCTGAGGGCGAGGTCCGGTGAATATGGAGGAGGAGAGACTAATTCGTAGTGCAACTCATTCAATTTGGACACGACAATGCAGAGTGAATGTGCCGGTGCATTGTCGTGGTCGAAAAGCACTTCTTCCCGTTGCAAACGAGCTCGTTTCTCCTTCAATACTGCATCGAATCGGATCAATAAATCGCTACAGTATTACCCCGTGATCGTCCTTTCCTTCTGCAGATACACGATGAGGATCACACCTTGGGAATCCCAAAAAAATGGCCGCCATTACCTTTCCGGCCGATGGAACGGTCTTTGCTTTCTTCGGAGCCGATTCGCCCGGAAAAGTCCACTGCTTCGACTGCTCCGTGGCCTTCGGTATGTAGTGGTAGATTCAAGTCTCATCCACGGTTGCGAAACGGATGAGGAAATCGCTAGGATTGCGTTGGATCCTGGCTAGACACTCCTCCGAAACGGTCACCCTATTTCGTTTTTGCTCCGGTGTGAGCAAACGTGGTACCCATCGCGCCGAAAACCTTTTCATGCCCGAAATTTTGTGTAGGATATGGTCAACGCGTTCTTCTGAGATGTCTGTTGTCTTTAATATCTGTTTCAGCTTCAATCGGCCATCGGCTAACACTACATCATGAATCTTTCCGACCGTTTAATCGTTAGTAGCGGTTTTTAGGCGTCCACTGTGAGGTTCGTCACTTGTACTTGTACGGCCACTATTGAACTCGCTCATCTAAAAGCTGATGGTCGAAAATGATGGAGTACATCTGCCATGAACCTCTAGAAAAATATTTCGAATTTCCGTGGTCGTTTTGCCAGCCACTCAGAAGTGTTTCATCGCTGCACGAAATTCGATTTTATCCATTTTTGCGAAAGCACCTGACTTGCTACACAAAACTCACTCTTAAAGAACAACTATTAACAGTAGACGTCCGAAATTTTGACAATTTGCCATAAAGAAGGTTGCCCTTCTCGAAAAATGAATTCGCTTTAACCCTCGTGCGCCATCTCTTGCCGATTCCGGAAACACTTAAGGTCGCCCTCGTAAGTTTGTAGATCGATCAGTAATGGAGCCAAGTTGATACATAAATAAAGAGTAGTTTCACGTTTGCATAAATTTTGTTATATATGCACTAGCTCTTTGCTAAAGATACATACTAACATATATTTATAGGTCTTTAATTCTTGATGCCCAATCTTATTTCCTTTTTAAAAGCTGGATTGACCTCTAAATCACTGCGAGGAAAGACATTTGCCTTAAATGAGTGGGTCATCACCGCTACAGATGGCTATACTGCAGACCTCGAAGTATCCTACTTTTCCGACGGCTTCAAGAGATTGAAGCACCGTTTGAAAACGTGTATTGATCTTCGAAGATACTACAACGCAAAATAGATATAGAAAAAGCCACACCAATACCGTGTTTTTCTTGTCGATTCCGGAAATATTTCAGGTCGCCCTCGTAATATGTTCAGTATCTTTCATCAACTGTGGATCAACAGAAACAAACTGGTGTTGTATACACAGACTTTTCAAAGGCATTCAATTCCCTAGGGCATTAGCTGTTTTTAGCAAAATTGGAATATGTCTCTATCCATTACTTTTGGAGTTAATAACATCTTATCTAGCAAACTGGAATCATATGTTTTCTAGAATGAACATTCCTCAGATATATTTTAAATTCCTTTTAGTGTTTTTCAAGGATCGCACCCGGGTCCTTTGCTTTTTAACACACTTACTCCTAACTTATTCTTTGAATTTGGCAGCAATTACCTTGCGTATGCAGATGACCTATGAAATTATCTCGACCGATTACTGTATGCGTGTATAAAATATTTTTAAATATTGAAATGTATCACGTTGTATCATACATCAAATCAAACAATGCTATCTACTACGATTATGTAAAAGCATCTTGGTGTTTTGTCTAATAACAATCGATCATTTGTTGAACATACGAATGCAATGTGCCATTCTGCTTCACGCGTATTTAGATTTGTAATTTGATGTTGTCAAAATTTCCAAAATACTACTACAGTAAAAGCACTATACAATTCATTAGTTAGGAGTCGTTTGCAATATGCATCTATAACATGGTTTCCATTACTGTACCTATCAATAATTCACACTGCTTTGTTCCCTGTACATAACATCGAAGGCCTATCTGATAGAAGGTATCAATATAATGCAAGTTTCATGTTAAATTCATTGCATAACAAGCTTAACAGTCCCGATTTGTTTGCACACATAACTTTTCACATACCTGTTTATAATATACCTTGTGACGTAACTCTCCTCTTCCGAGGGTATGAACTAATGTATTATTTACATCATCTGTCAAATATGAGCAGGAACTTTAATAATTTGGTCAATGATTTTTCTAACCCAGCCATGTCAAATTTATCTATCATTCCGTGAAATAGACATTCATGATATATAAAAATCCAGAATTAAATGTACGAAAAAATTGTTTGTTGTAAATAATGAAATATATATTTCTCTGCTTAGTTATGATATTAAAAACAAAACGAAATATTTTATTTATTAGAATAGCTACTGTTAATAAATTACTTTTTCCATTAAGAAGCTGCTGTGATTCCCTGGTGTTATCAGATTTTAATTACTATGACGTTGTTTATGATAATTGTCTAGATCAGATGTGCACAATCTCAGCGTCTGCAGGAGGATCTTACCGATACACCTAGGCATCATACGCGGCAATTTAGGAAAAGTTTTGGCTATGTATCTACACGACTATATACGTAACTCGCTTCCCCTAGATGTCAAGGAATTACCATTTAATGCCTTTAGACGCGCTATTTATTATAATTTAATGCATGAGAAGCTTTTCGGCAGATAAATATTTGCAGTATTGCAGCATGTTTGATTTGGTTATGAACAAATTATTTTCTTTATTTCTTCTTTGATCTTGGGTCATCGTTAATAAAAAGAAAGTTATTGGTCTACTGAAGATGAACCATTATTGTTACTAACATATTATAACTATTTTATTTTTGTTTCTTTATGCAATTAAGTACATGAAAAGATTGATAACAACACCGAACACAATTTTTTTACTAATTTGGATGTGCTGAAATCAAAAATTATGTTAGTTTTTGCGTATCGGTTCAAAATTGAAGAATCACTAATGGGGGTAATTTGTTACCTACAAGCAGATAAGGTATAAACAAGGTATCAAATTTTAATAATTCATTTATTTAAATACAATATTAGTCACGAGTACAGTACAAGTGTATATTAATAACCATTAAAAAATCACAAGAGTGCTTGTAAAAACATAAACAACAATCAGCGAATAAATTTTCGTTTGCTGGACCTTCTGCTGTGCAATTTGGTTTCCAATTGCTTTGAACACTCCAACAATAGTCAGCCATCATATGAGGATCTCATCTTCCTTGGTATCGAGTTTCCATGGTTTTCAAATTTTGGTGAAATCTCTCGCCTTGTTCATCGCTCACAGCACCTACATTTTCGGGAAACCTATCCAGATGACTATAAAGAAACTAAAGCTTTATGCTCATTGTACGAATCTGTGACTGGAGTTTTTCATTTTTTTTTGATTATTCGTTTGATGGATAAAACACTGCACGTAATATAGAAAGTATATAGTTGATTTGATACTTCGTGGGAGTTTCACTAACACTTTCGGATCACATTGAACACTGCCCCGTGTCGATAATACTCGTTTTGTCGAAAATATCCGGCTGGAAGGATCATGTACGAATTTGTGGCTGGAGTTTTTCGACTTTTTTGATTATTCGTTCGATGAATAAAACACTGCACGTAATATAGAAAGTATATTGATACTTTCTACTCAGTTGCAGGTCGTATTGACTTAAGTTCCGTTGAACTCTGTTTAATTGATTTACAACTTGTACTCTTACATCGTGTACTAACGTAATTTATAAGCAACTTCGGTTTTACATTAATGAGCAACCCTAAGCTACTATGATTATTCTGGAAAATCAAATGATGATTATGGTAATAATGTCATAGTAATGCATTAAGAGAATAATTAGCATAATAGTAATGAACACAATCCTAATTTAATACATAGGGTAATTGCCCGGGTTTCCTTAGAACATTCGTTAATTAAACTAAGCAGTACTAATTACAGATTACATAGATTAACATAAGAGCAGATATAATAGTAAATAATAGAATAAATATGTTTCTACAAATAAATGAAAGGCACAAATTAATGTGAAGTACAAATATATGAATTAATAAACGAACTACTTCCGGAATTGGACCGTGACATGATGAGATATATATAAAGAAGAAATAAGAGAAAAAAGAGGAGAAGGAAAAAATAAGAAGAAAGGGATAAAAAGAAGAATGATAAAGGGTGGGGGGACGTGAAACAGAAAGTAAGGTGAAAAGAATAAGAGAAGGAAACAGAGACAGAAGAAGGGGGGGGGGGGCGAGAGCAAAAAAGGAAAAGGAAAAAGAGAAAGAACCAAAAGAGAAAGGTGGGATCTCTTTTGGTCTCGTTTCCCCCTTCTGTCTCTATTTCCTTCTCTTATTCTTGTCACCTTTCTTACTATTTTACGTCCCCTCCCCTACCCTTTATCATTTTTTCTTTTTATCTCCTTCTTCTTATTTTTTCTATCTCCTCTTTTTTTCTCTTATGTCTTTTTTTATATATATCTCATCATGACACGGTCCAATTCCGGAAGTAATTCGTTTATTACTAACTCTCGCCGTGGAAGCCTAAGTATTCAAATATATGAATTGTTATATTATGAAAATATTAAATATGTAAATATAACTTATATAAACTAAAACGGATGTATCCGAACACTCATGTTACAACATACGCGGTAAAATTCTTGAAGCATTGATTTCACTAGGTCTTTGTAATTAGAGACTTAGAGACTTAGAAAACTGCTCCGGCCATAGTGAATGAAGTCGAAGTTTCTTTTTCAGCTTCGTTCATAAAGTTGGTGAAATTTGAATCTGTCATTAAAATTTTAATTTTAGGTTCATCAAATATCCCAGCTTTAATTTTTTGTAACTTCGTTATGGAAACTTTCAACAAACTAGAAAGAGTCCCCTTGCAAATCTAGAGCTTTAACACATTACTTCATAAAATCCAATTTGATATGAGGGGGCGGAACACTTTTGTTTAAAATATTACACAAAATCCTTTCCTTGTGACGATAAAAAGTTATCTTTGTACTTTTCATTTCATTATTAGGGAAAGGTATCGTAATAGGGTAAAATGGATTTCATATTTAGCATTAATGTATCTATATTAGCTAAAAGGAATTTTAGTCTTATTTGTGCTATTATTCCAAGAGTTTATTTTTTATTTGTTAGAAACAGAATCTGTGTCACATTTCACTTTCTGAAAAGTATCTACTTGTTTTCTTAATAAGGGATATTAATCTATGTTTTAATAGTAGACTATTGTTTGTTTAAATACACATTTTTGTTATTTAAAAGAACCGATAAAACAGTCTTTTGGCAACTAAATTTGCATAGGCGTCATCAAACCTCTAGAAACCACAAAACAAGTTTTACAATAGAAAAAACATCACAATATACCACATAAAATTCCTGTGTTGTAATGACATGTATGCATAACATATACATAACATAAATCTCATTTCCCCATTCCCTTTTCCACCAACCTTCTCTTATTATAGCGTCCTAGTTTAATTCTAAAGCAGGGTTTTCTAAGTATTCTACGCATTGTACGTGGTATTCAGAATAATTTCGCGTTATATAATCAATAAAAATATTGCTCTTACCGCTTATAATACGACGTATACAGTAAGTACAAACTTAAAAATAGTTGATGGACTTTTGCGGCTTTCTTTTATACCCTTACACTACCTTTAATTTTCTTGCGTCGATTGCACATTTCTTTATACGTATGTATATTGTAAGCGGAACTCTACTACGGGTTCAAGTGTTAGATACCGACTTTCCTTTATAGCATGTGTAATAACATAACTTCCGTCTTGAATATGAGGTAGCGCGTATAAACCTTAGATGTATGTATGTTATATGTAACTAGCTTCCATCACATCTAAGATACGTATCGTGTCGAGTGCTTTTGTGTAATAGACGTTTTAAAACTGTACGTTAGAATTGCAAGTGGAATTGCCCCAGTATTTTTGATTGTTTGTTTTGTAGTTATTTTATTAGTTAGTTATATCATTTCTATTTCTTTTTAGTATTACTTCTATTATGCTACGAGGGTGAGTCAAAAACTAGTGCTTCCTATTTGTTTCTCTTTTTAATTATCAAGAAATTGAAATGCAATTACATAGGTTGAAAGCCACAGTATTCATGATCAGTCTGTCACTTTTCAATGTAAACTCCGTCCATTTCCGCAATTTTGGTCCATCTTTTAACGAGAATATATATCCCAGTGTGGTAAAAAGCACGGTTCTGCTTCTTAAGACATTGACGCACGGATGTTTCCATTGCCTCCTAATCTCCAAAGTGAATCCCATGATGAACTTCTTTTAGCGGCCCGAAGAGATGGAAACCTAATGGTGACAGATCGGGACTGTATGGGGGAAGAGGCAAGACTTCCCATCTCTTCAGTGGTGTGACGGCTGATGCGTGGTCTAGCATTTTCATGCAAAAGAAAAACCATTCGCCAGAGCTTTTGTAGGGCAAACTCATCAAAAACGTAGTTTAAGCTCTTTGGGCGTTGCGACGCATTGGACGAAAGTCACTGTACAAGAAATCAACCATAGTCACACTCTCTGCATCCCAGAATGCTGTCGCCATAACTTTCTCTGCCGATCGCGCAGTTTTGAACTTTGTCGTCCTCGGTAAGTTTGTGTGATGTCATTCGATTGGCTTCAGGTTCAATAAAATGAACCCATGTTTCGTCACCGCCCACAGTTTTTCCGGTAACTCACCTTCCTTCAAGCGAAAGTACTGCAAGTGTTGTGGGGTTACTTTTTTCTTGTTTCTTTATTCTGGTCGGATAACATTCTTGGTACCCACTTTACACAAACTTTTGAATATCCCAGTCATCGAATAATCGTCACCATACAGCCTTTACTGGGCAAGAGGATGGAATACAATTCATCTGCAGCCATCCAGCGGTTATCACGAATGATGTCATCGACTCGCCCAATGTTGCGTGTAGTCACTGCAGTCTATGACACGCTGTTCCACGTTTCCTCAATTAACGGTGTTTGTTCTTCAACTTCGTTACAGCGACGAACCTATCCTCTAACAATGCAGACATCCACTGCTGCATCGCCGTACACATTTTTCAGTCTTCATGAATGCAAATGAGCGTTTGACCTTTTACATTCAAGAACTCAATCACAGAATGCTGTCTAATATGAACATTGATATTGGCCATTTTACGGGCAACTGCATTCCTGCCACCTACTGACGAAAAAAGTTACTACTACCGTAGATTGTAGAAACAAGTTTGAGGAATAGCACCAAATTCAAATTTTTCACTTAGATTTCATTAGATATTGACTTATTAAAGATGCACTTTCGTTAAACTAAGTAATTATTACCCTCTGCATTAATAATTATTAGTAGATGAAGTACAATATCCTAAGGTCACACTGTGAAGCTCACATTTATTAAAATTGAATCACAGGAATCGGCAAGCTAAAATATTAAGATGCAAGAAAAGGAAATAAATTGCAACGTTTAACTGGTTGAAATAATTGGGCATCAGCAAATCGTTACAATAAAAAAAATAAGAAAATATTCTCATTTCTCTTCGTTCTTTCTACATACAATTACATAAATTCCCAAAGAAAAGACCTTGAAGTTAAATGTAATATCATCAAATTTATCCCAATGAACGTTTAAAATAATATACGTATAAGTATTTTGAATCTAAAACACGCAGATACTTTAAAATTACGATACACTCGGGACACCAATATTTAACAAGTGCATTATCGGAGCTATTACACTCTCATGCACCATATTAAAGATAACAGCATGTAATCGATACGAAATATAAGAGAGTGTATAATTAATTGCGCGGTTATTTTCCCATGTTACCCATTGTTGGATTGATTTCTAATGCTTACGAACTAAAACCTGATCTGATAATTATAAATATTTTTCTGATGTACATGAAACATAAATGAGATATGAACTTCGATCATAACAGGGAATTTAGATATTAGAAGTCAAATTAAGGTCAAATTTACAGTAGTCTAATAAAAATTCAACCAAAAAGTGGTTAACCTATCAATTGAAAGAAAGCTACTCGAAATTGCAGATTCAAAATAATTATATCTACTAGTACCGAAAGTTATCGTTATTCCATCACATGCAATACGTATACGGTCTTTTACTTCGTCCAAGTTACGTATTTGTACGTTATAAAATTTACTTTCCAGGTAACCCCAAAGAAATCATTTGGCGATAAATCGGTTGATCTTGGGGCCATCATATACGGCCAAGCTTGCCAATGCGTCATTTAAAAAATTTCTGACGGCGTTTGTAAAATGTGACATAGTCGCGTCCATTTGGAACTAAGGTTCATCTTTCAGTATCTCAATTGATGGAATGATGTGGTCTCGCAACATATTCAGATATTTTACTGCAGTGAGGTTGTTGTTTATAAAAAATGGGCCAATAAGTCTATCGCTTATTATTCCAATCCAGACATTGACATTTTAAGGGTACTGTGTTCGGGTCAGGTTTTGAGCATGACGACTTGTAGGGCACCAATTATTTATAGGGATTAGTGGAAACGAAATTTTGTATTTTTCAATGGATAAATGAAGTTTCGAAAGTTGATTTCACCATTTATGATAAATCTAGCTTCATCAGTAAAAATTATTTTATTTAAAATTTCTTTAGTTTCGTATAGCATATTAAACATTATTTCGCAAAAATCAGTTCGGGTTACTTTGTCATTTTCGAAAAGCTCTTGATGGTTTGACATCTTGTATTGCTTATATTTAAATTCTTTCAAGCTTTTGTACACCGAACTGTACGATACTCCAAAATACTTGGCTACATCTAAAATCGATCCTATAAACCATTCCTCTGCATAATAAAGGATGTTAAACTTCATTTCTTCTGTTAAAACGTGATTGGTTTTATTTCTTTTTTTGTGGGAATTTAAAACACAACCATCCTCTTTGATCTTGTTAAAAATGTTTAGAATTGTTTTCACATAAGATATAGGCCTTTCAGAATAATTGATTGAAAACATATATTTAACTGTCCTTAAATTATTATTCTTCTGGTACTACAATATCATTGCTACCTTTTCATTTTTGTTGTGTTTGCCCATTATTTAAATTAGTTATCTGCCTTTTAATAAAATATATTTAATTTGAGATTCATGTATAAATAAAAAATCAAATGCAATTGTCAAAAAAAGGCCTTTTTTCTCTCTCTTTAAGCTATAGGTAAATCCTTCATTGGTGTATAACTGGTTCCTTGCCATGCCTCTAATGACAATTAGACAATTATCTTTTTAAAGTTATATATAAGAAAAATGTATGTAATTATGAAAGAAGAATCCTGTATATGCATATATCCTACCTTATTATATTTTCAATAGTGTATGATTTTAATTGGAACAGTAATGGTTTTCGAAAATCAAACTTTAACAACTGTCACAATAAAGTCAATTTAGTGAAAACTCGTCTTATCAATTCGATTATTTATTAGCATGTTAGAAAAAAAACACAGAAAGTCTTTTGTTTCAAACATTTCAGAATAAATAAGATTAACCTCATGACTAAATTATAATCAGTTAGGTGATAGTTGACAAAGTTTGATTTCCAAAAAGCATCACTATTCTACAGTCTTCCCAAATTTAAATAAAAATCATAGGCTACTCTAAATGAAGAAATAATTGAAGGCACGATTTATATATCGCTTTCCAATAAGTATTTATTTATATATACATAATTTCTTCAAACTTATATCCAAAGATCAGAAGCATGCTGTACTCATATGCGCATTATTGAATTATGAGGAATTTATTATCTTGACACAACACACACAAAAGTTCTCGTACGTGGAAAAGATGGCACAATCATCAAGATTCTATGCTGTGTAGCCTATCAACCAAGCAAACAAGATTGGTATACCATGGATTAGGCATCGCCTTTTTAATGTTGATGGAATAACAACCTTAATGTGAATTATTCGGGCATTTTCTTATCTAAAACCAACATCTTTGAAAATAGTATAAAAGTTTATCAAACTCCAGAGTGTGGCATAGGAAATATTTTTCCAAATATTCGACAACCATTCGATCAAAAGTTGCCAATATCTTTGTGGAAATCCAAACCGGAACCGCTGAAGACCACTACGTATGTGTGTGTATGGGTACTACTTCATACAAAAACTTAAACGAAGAACTCATTAAAATTCTCTGTTTCTTTTTATTTATTTATACCCGCATTAATTAAAAAATATTAGCTATCCAGGGATTGATTTAGGTAATAATATAATTTTTGTTAATATATTTTTATAAATCGTTCATTTGGCTACATTAATTATTTAATTTAGAATAAATAAGAAAAATATTCTAATAAAACAATTTAAAACAAAGAATTCGCTCTGTAAGGTAATCGCCAATTGTACATTGTCTAAAATATATGTATGTAGAACAGGAGCATCATCAAATCTATAATGGTTCCTAGAAGAAATTAAAAGCGAAGTGAAAGCAAAAGAATTTGGCAAAAAAATTGTAGTGCATGAATAATATTGCTTACAACAATAAATTCAAGAGTTTGTGTGGTATTACTAAGAATTTAATAGCTAATGAACGCTCTACCTAAACGGAGAATACGAAAGGATTAATTACATTAAATTCGCAAGTTATGATCCCTTCTGCGTACACAACAGGGAGTTCGTAAAACACCTGCGATAATGTGGTGATGTAATACAGAAATAAGGCACTCGTCTTTACAAAATTTCTTTGAATCTACGGTCTTTCCAAATGCAATCTGTAGCTGAGGCAATAGTTATAAAAATTATAGCCACATTATATCAATAAAGCTTCAGCAAGTGATAATCAGATATCTTTGCTTGACAATACCGTGTTTTTTTTGTTCTTCTCTTGCCTATCTTTTGTTATAGGCCACTGCTTTTATTAAATACGATGTATTTTTCCTTAAAATTTATTTAATAATGAAACGTTCAACGTCTAATACATTTCTACTACTAACTCATTTTTGTAACTTTCGATTATTAGATTAGCATTGTTACAATCTTCATGAATGAACAATGTTCATATATAACTGACTTTTGTTAGATTGTTATTCTTTTAGGTATTACATATAGCACGCTCTCAAATAAATTTTACCTCAAAGTAGCCTTTGAAATTATAATTATGTTTTAGCTTGTTAGTGAACCCTTAATACGAATTTTGTTTGGTGTAAGCTATTTGAATGATATGACAAATAATTCATCAAATTGACAACCACTGCAACTGAAAATAGTACAAGTTACGACAAAAGCGTTTATTAGAATAGACTACTGGAGTTAAAATCTATTTGAACCCATTTTATTTGTTTTTGATTGTACTTCTTTTGTTTTTAAGTTGCTTGTAGTTCTGGAATACCATTAGGTTCAAATCTAGGGCCTTCTCGTTTTATAATTTTTACTAATGATCTATTGGTTATGGTGATGGTACCAATGTATCGAACAATTGTGATACCACTCATTTGCAAAGAAATTTAGATTATATTGTCATGTGAGCACAAAATAATGAATTATTACTAATTATCGATAAATTTTTCGCTATGTCTCTGCTTTGCAAAAATACTACAGTCACTGGCGGATACACTATAAATGGGCAAATATTAAGAACTACGTTTGGGACTAAAAATATAGAAGTTAGTTTTGACTCAAATTTAATATTAAATTGTCACGTTGAAAATGTTTGGGGAGCTACGAGGGCAACCTGATATGTTTCCGGAATCGGCAAGAGATAGCGCACGAAGGTTAAAGTGGCTTCATTGATTCGCAAGGGCAACCTTTTTTATTGCAACTGTTAAAATTTCAGACCTCCACTGTCAATAGTTGTTGTTTAATGGTGTGTTTTGTGTAGCAAGTCAGGCGGTTTCGCAAATATAAATAAACAGTCACGGAAATTCGAAATATTTTGTTAGAGGTCCATGGCGGATGTATTGCGTCATCTTCAACCAGTAGCCTCTGGCTGAGCAAGTTCAGACGTGGCCACACAAGCACAAGTGACACCCAAAAATCACCACCAACGATGAAATGGTTAACAAGATTCATGTTGTCGTGTTAGCCGATCGCCGATTGAAGCTGAAAGAGATAGTAGAGACAACAGGCATTTCAGAAGAACGGGTCGGTCATATTCTATACGAAATTTTGGCTATGAAAAAGCTTTCGGCGCGATGGGTACCGCGTTTTCTCACGCCGGGGCAAAAGCGAAATAGGGTGACCGTTTCGGAAGAGTGTCTAGCCAGGATCCAATACAATCCAAGGGATTTCTTCATGCGCTTCATAACCGTGGATGAGACTTGAATCCCCCACTACATACCGGACATCAAGGAACAGTCGAAGCAGTGGACTTTTCCGGGCGAATCGGCTCCGAAGGAAGCAAAAATCGTTTCATCGGCCGGAAAGGTCATAGCGACCATGTTTTGGGATTCCCAAGGTATGATCCTCAACAACTGTCTAAGGAAGGGAAGCACAATCACGGGGTAATTCTACAGCGATTTATTGACTCGATTCGATGCAATGTTGAAGGGGAAAGGGTCTCGTTTGCAGCAGAAGAAAGAGCTGTTTCGCCACGGCAATGAACCGGCTCATTCATCCCGCATCGTCGTGTCCAAATTGAATGAGTTCCGCTAGAAATAGGTATCTGATCCTTCATATTCACCGGACCTACCCCCCAGCGACTTTTTACTATTCCCAAAATCTGAAAAATTCATTGGGAGGAAAGAGATTTGCCTGAAATGAGAAGGTCATGGCCGCTACAGATGACTATTTTGCGAATTTCGAAACATCGTTCTCTTTCGAAGGCTTGAAAAGACTGTGGCACCGTTTGAAAAAGTGTATTGATCTTCGAGGAGACTACATCGAATGATAATAATAAAAGACCACACAATGCCCCGTTTTTTCTTGTCGATTCCGTAAACATATCGCGTTCGTATATCCGAAAACTTGAAATATCTTCCTTTCAAATTGACCGGTGTAAGAGTGCCTGTTTGGTATATAATTTGGTAAATAATCAAATAGATTGCCCTGAGTTATTGGCCTTATTCATCTATATTTCAGTATAAGCCGTTCTTTTACATACACAGGATCCAAAATGAATCTTTCGCTAAAGCAACATTAGTCTACGTGTCTATTAATGCCAACAATGTATTCAGTGATATTTTTGTTAGAAATAAAACTCTTTCGCAATGATTTATTCCTGTTGCGACTAGTTCTTAATTCATGTTTATTTATGTTTAATTCGTATACATACTGATATATGTATACGCTAAGTTAAAATTTGTCTTCTTATTAAGCCTTTGGTCTCGGTATGTTGTAAATTTTTAGTGCTATTGTTACACAATGTAATTTAACGTATTTTTCTTTATTCAAGAAGGTATTAAAATTCTGAGATGATTAAATCAAACTAGTTCCAACTGAAATTTATTTTTTACAGGCACGTAACAAACGATACGTTTTCGCTATGGCGACCTAGATTGCTAAATTACTTGTCACTAGTTAGTATGGACGTTCTTAATAGGCAATAGATTGAACTGAAAAACTGCCCGTAGATAAAAAAAAACTCTAGACAGAAATAAGTGACAGCTTTTATAGTTGTATGAAATTTATTTCAAAATTGCCATCCAACTTTCACGTAACATCATTTTCATGTTTGGCACTAATTATAATATTGAATTTTTAAATCTTAATTTTAATTTCCAAATTCCTAGTAATTTTCTATCTTCTATCGATGTCTCTAAAAATCTCGGATTATGCGTTGATACTCAATTAAGATTTAGCAAATATATTACATGCATTCCAGCACAATTCCAACCTAAAGTTGCGAATTTGTAAGTCATTAGTTTTATCATTGGGGCCGTGTTTGCTCTTTCATGATAAGCGCAGAATACAACAGCTTCATAGCTCTTGTTGCAGATTGGTGTGTAACTTTCGTAGATATTATCATATTTCTGAACGTATTAAGAACTTGAAATGGTTAAATATGGCGGACAGTTGAAATTGCTTTAGTTAGATTTGTTCAGAATATAATTATGCAGCCTTCCTTGCTAGTGCCTATTAAATATTTTTTGATTCCACGTCATTTCATTCATGCTCTAAATACAATCGATGTCAACTGACGATACTTTATTTATTGTTAGGTGTTTTTGATCAGAAAGTATGGAAGGATATGGTTACCTTGTGTTGTAATAGAAGCTTTGAAGCAACCTGTTCGTGAAATTAGTAGGATAAGTTGCTTGAAAACTTTTCTTTTTTAGTATCTCAAAGAAACGTATGAGTATTTTTTCTGTTTTTTTTTTTTTCTTAGAAACAAATTTTCAATTCAAAATAGTTTTTTTCCCAGAAACTTCTGTTGATAAGTAGATTATCATTGCAGTCAAAATACTAACATCAGCGAGATACTTTAATACAGAAAAAGAGTTTCAAATAATACCTTAAAGAGGTTTATCAATCTAAACGACATTTTAATAGGTCCCGTTAAAGTAGCTGCGACAGCGTTGCCAAACTTGTTCTTCTTTTTCTTATGTTGCGAATAAAAAATCTCGGAGAAAAGATTTGTTCTTAGGTGTTTTTGATCAGAAAGTATAAGAGGATACGGTTACCTGAAGCTATGACAGAAGTTCTAAAGCTACCTGTATGTAAATTGAGTTGGGTAAGTTTCTTGAAAAGTTTTCTCTTTTTAGTAGCTCAAAGAAGTGTATGAATATTTTTTCCTAAGAACAAATTTTTAATTTAAGGTGGTTTTATCCTGAAAGCTCTGTTGCTAAACTATGATTCATTTCTCTAATGAAATATCGTAAAATAACACATAACTTATAACAGTTTTATCCTTCTTAAGCATACGCCGATACCACATTAAAGCCATATATTATATTCTAAATTAGTTGTCAAGAAACTTACTTCTTTTCGGAAACTCTCCCCTAGACTCTTTTCCACTTTACCACGAACAAACTAAGGATATAAAACTTAAAGGAAAATATCCAATCTCAAAAAAACAGTTTCGTAAAACAGTGCAAACTCAAGCAAAAAGAAACACAAGTTCTCAATAAACAAATTTTCCCTCTAGCAGCGCTATCAGTTCTGCATTTTTATCAAAAAGTCCGCCGAAACTTTCACAATTGTATCTTGCAAAGCGCGAATCGCGACGGCCCCAAAACTCAAGAACTACGTGACGCGTCTGATAGTCGACTTCTCTAAAGCTGCCGCCGTTACTGGTATTGCCGTTGCTCCGCCGCCAAATGCGCGCATAGCACTGACGATCAAGTAAGCTCTTCAAAAGGACAAAGCTTCCACGCAAGCTTAACATATACGTGCAGTGTCAATTGAGTTATGTGTGACGGTATGGCGTGAGGTTTTTCTTATTTTTAATGGTATATTGCATACAAGTACATAAATATGAAAGGTGTCCAAAAATTTATGATAGAGTACATGAATTATTTGAAATGTGACAGTATTTTTATTCCAAATACTAGTACAAAAGATGCGGTTTAACATTTTGACTAAATTTTATGAATACGATCAGTAACGTTTGTTCGTAAAGATGGCACTTATATTTAATAAAAGTCTCTTAGGAAGTAACGTAGAGGAATTTTGCTTTATTATTGTTATAAGTTTTAATGTTACCATCTGCTTTAAATATACGATGAAGAAATATAAAAAGTGAAATTGATTATTATGATATTGAAATTTTATAATTTTTTCTTCATTCCTCTAAAGATTTTAAGACACAACTTAAAAGCTACTACGTCATCCTAGAAATGGTACTTTCGATTGAGTCCACGGATGTTGCTTGTTGGTAATCTATAATCATGAGCGAAGAAGTAAAAGAAAATTCTTCAAATATTTCCAATGTTTTCGACTACGCCGGCCGATACTTGTTGGAAATCCATATGGAACAATGGTCAAAGAAGTAAAACTCAGGTTTACAAAATTTCCAATATAGCCAATATATATCACCGCAACATCAGATATTCTACTCCTACAGAACAATACCTTATTTATATTCAAAGTTTCCCTTATCTTAGGCTAATTAAGGATAATGTGTACATCCAATATATTTAACGCAACGTAATATATGATCATAGCTTCCATGACGTAGATGTACTATTATTACTACTAGAAGTAATCTAGAAAAGCTACAGTGTGAGCGAAACATGTCACGTATTACGTTACGTTAAATATATTGAAAATATTTATAAAATTGTGTTTTACTTCTTCGCGTATAAACATTATACGTTACTAACGGAAATTTAAATATTCACTGGTATCGCAATAAACTCCACGCCACTCAAAAAACTTAACATTTCAAGAGCACGTGCATTGCCATTGTCAATTGACAAAGGACCCCAGGTCCGACAAATCAAAAAATTATGAAACTTTAGGTACATGTAGATCGAATACAGGTATGTACTACGCATTCCTTTCTGCGCAAAAACACTCTGAGCGGGTGAAACAATTTTTTAAAAATTTGTAAGTTTTGGATTCTGCCTATGCGCATAATTCGCAAACGGTAAGAGAAAGAGAAAAAGTTTTAAAACAAAAATTGTACTTTTGAATGAGTATTATTAAGCTGACAAGAAAAAAATGCATCTTCCAGTATGAAAATATATAGATATCTCATCTACAAATTCTACAAAATATGGGCAAAATCTGTGCGGTTGCAAAAATTCTAAGTTTGTATCAGTTTCTAGTGAAAAGGATATTTCTCTTGGAGCATCAACAAGGATATCTTTTATTATCCATTTCGATTTCGTTGGTATTGCTAGATGCCCTGTTACTACAACTTCTGCGGCAATAGTATTTATGGTATATGTAGACAACAACCGGCTCGGGAGACATTTTGAAACACCCAATAAAAAAAAAATATATTACACTACTTACTCATACTCACTGCAAATGAGGAAGATCGAGTGATATGGGATTTATACGCGGCCCGCGAACGTATTTGTACACTAATGTTCGGCCCGCAACATGTCAAAGGTTGCCCATACTTGATTCATGGCAATCAGTTTCAACACTATATAGGTCTGTTATGTAACCAGCCAATATGTATTTTTAATCCCAAGTGTGATGAAATATATATGTACGAGGGTTGTCTTTTATGTTTTGCACCGAGAGTTGTAATGTAGCAGTCATTCCACTCGTTTGTTGGTACAGTCAAAATCACGTTTTCAAAGGCATCAACTGCTCGTTCTAACGACTGAAACCTTTGTCTGCCCAGTTCATTCTTGATTCTCGGAAAGCCAAAGAAATTGTTGGAACTGTACGGAGGATGGTCCAACAATTCGACGTTTTCTTTTGTTAAAAAACAAATTGTCTTGCGTGCTGTGTGCTGTGGCAGCTTTCATTGTCTTGATGGAGGATGATTCGTTGTTCGGAGTTGGTTTCTTGAAACTCAGCGATGACTTACGGCAAATAAATGGTTATATACCAATTAACAATAACAGTTCTTTCATTGTGCAAAGGAATTGTTACTACATGATCTGCTTTCGAGATAAATGTCATGATCAACTGTTTGGAGGCACTTCGAGAACGGATGACTTTTGTCGGCTTTTCTTCACATTGGAACACCCGAACAGATGACTGGGCGTTTATTTACGGGTTCCTATGAGCAAATGCAAGATTTGTCACCATTGAGGTTTTTAGAGCTTGCAGCGTTGAAGCGGTCTAGAGTATTTTGACATCAATTTACCCTACATGCTTTCTGTTCTTCGCCCAACAGATGCGCTTTCCAAAGGGAAACAATTTTTTACCTATAGTTCTTCGTGTAAGATTTTTTGAATTGAGGTCTTTGAAATCACCAATAATGCCTCAATCTCACTACATGTCACATGTCGATCCTCATTGATAATCTTGCGCACAGCATCGACGTTTTCCTGAATGACTGCCACTTTTGGTGCACCTACTTTTGGATTGTCACTCAAACTAATCCGTCTACGTTTAAATTCTCCTCGCTGAAAACAGAAACCAATTCGGCGATGCATTTTTTGTTGAGATAATTATTATTGAAAATTATAAAAAAATATTTCGCGAAAATGTTCTCGGTTTAATTCCATCTTTCAATTAACTTGTCAACTTTGACAGCCCGTTGTAACTACAACAGTACACGTAGCGCACTGAAACTTTGGACGTAGGTTCACTAAAGACGGAGGTTAATTTTCAGTATTGAATTTTTTTTAATGACACCCTCTATCCCAGTATGCAAAACTTAAACGACATCCCTCGTATATACTACCTCCTTATCACATTTCATTTTATCTTTTCTACAAAACCAAGGTTACCGTCTACGAGTTTCTACTTCCGATAAACTTTACCTTTTTAGTAACATACAATCTAATCTAATGAAGCCAACACAGTACATATAATTGAAAACAAATTTTACATTACTACAAAACAGGTTGCATCTGCATTGGATAAGAAGATTGTTGTGGTTGACTTTATTTAAATTCTCCACGTAGTCAAAAAAATATACGAAAAGGCGATATATTTAACTTGTTCTTGACTACTTAAAAAAAATTATTCAAACAATCAATTTTTGTCTTAAGACTTTTCCTTTACCTCTTACCATTAGTGACTTATTCGCGTAG
This sequence comes from Trypoxylus dichotomus, assembly GCA_023509865.1. Taxonomy (NCBI): domain Eukaryota; kingdom Metazoa; phylum Arthropoda; class Insecta; order Coleoptera; family Scarabaeidae; genus Trypoxylus; species Trypoxylus dichotomus. The sequence goes on from CM042081.1 coordinate 32,639,456, forward strand.
GCGGAATGGAAAATTTGCAATTTTCAAATATTCATCTCACCCACTTAGAGTACCTTCCGTAGGAAAAAAAGGCATGGTACATACCTATATGTGATTTACATGTTCCCAAAGTCTCATAATTTTTTAAATTTCCGAGTTTAGGATCCTCCCTTGTGAGTTACTGACAGAGGGCAATTTGTGTGCTCTGGGACTTACTGCGATACCTGTACTATTTGCAATCGTCGTTAATATCTACTGTTCGTCCCGCCCTCACTTACGGGGACTTGGTGTGAAAGGTGGGTATTATGTATGTCCAGTGCTGCCAGATCTACGACTTTTCGGTAGCTCTATCGATTTTGGAATATATATAGGAGAGCTGTTTTTTCTCAACCTCTGATAATTGATAAACGGAAGACAAAATGAATTTGTTACCAAAAGTTATGTACACACACGGTCACTTTGATGAGATTTGATATATTTGTCATATGTATAGATGAGCCTTTCAATCCCCTTTGCATAAAATGTTGCCGCCAATGAGTTGAGATGGTCCATGACATTATTTTGTAGTTTCTCTGTACTGAAACTTCAGAAAATTCCACACTCAACTCACTGACGCCAAATCTCCGTGTTTCTCAAACCATTTCGTCAACTCGTTGAACAATGTCTTCTGCTGCGGCAGACTTGCGACCTTGTCGACCTTCATCGTGAATATCGATAACTTGCTACACCCTTCACGCACAATATCATCCGCCATAAAGTTTTTGCCGTATATTCAGCTCATTCTTTGATGAATATCAGGAATACTGCAGGTATTCCCTTCTGTTTGAAGGAATCGAATTACACTAAGCAATTAGCATTTCGCGGGAGAATCAATTGTAGCAGCTATGTTTACGTACTTGCAACTCAACTGAAAATTGCTTAATAACGTAGTAAGTGGCAGATGTTATAGTGAGGAAGATGCGCAGTCAACTTTTGGGCATCCCCGTCCCACACCGGTCGCGTGACTGTCTACAGGCACGAAGGGAGGTTGAAAGAAAGCAGTTTTCTTACAAACATTCCTACTGCAATTAGTTATTTGTGCTTTAGGTATTTGGTTAATTAATACAATGAAATTACATTAAATATTATATATACCTGTTTGTATTTATGCACATACATACAATCTTTTACAGAAAATGTTTGTAATAACTAGAGTTGTTGTTTGGGCTATTTCCATCGTTGGTTGAACTTGCATAATCCGACATTTAGGCAGTCTGTCCACTGCCGTCTTCAAGGGCGCCCTGAGATATGCTCTTGCTTGCCAGAGCAATTATGCTTCAATACTCTGGCAAGCAACAGCCCTTCTCAGGGCGCCCCTGAAGACGGCAGTAGACAGACTGCTGAAACGTCGGACTATACAAGTTCAACGAACGATGGAATAGCCCAAACAATAACTCTACTTGTTATGAGAATCCGTTGTCAACAATATCACGTCAAGAGAAAATGCTTGCATGCTTAAAGTTTTTAAAAAACGACGTACTCAACGGAGTTTTCTTTATGTTGAAACTACATTTGATGTGCGTACATCTGCACCTAGCGAAACTCAAGGAAATTCTTAAAATGAATACCTGTATGTCGAGCCGTTCATAGAAAAATGACTTATAACTTACTTTTTGTCAAAATATACATTTTAGTTGCTTTAATAGTCGAGATAGAAATTGGAAAAATATGTAATCACCTTATTAGATGAGAACTTGTATTATTTTTCATTATTTTATTGAAGACCATATAGCTGTGGCAAACTAAGACAATTGCACTGGTCCTACCAACTAAAAAGGAACTAAAGAAGACTTGCATTCAAGAAAATGAGGAATCTATTGCAGTTGCAATCAGTGCAATCAACAACCCAGTGCAAGTGCAGTCAGCTGTAGTGCAAATGACGATTGCAAGGACTGTGTGGATGTACAATTCACAGGTATAGCAGTAAACTCCACTCACACAAATTAATTAATTATGCGGAACGCAGCGTTTCGGGACGTGCTCCGTGTGAGTGGAGTTTACTGCTATACCTGTGAGCTGTAGTGCAGTGGAAAATGTTGTATAGGTTTAATACGGAGAAATGTAAATATACCTGGGAAAGAACATAAACTACACATACATATATTAAAAACAATAATGTCCGTCAAAGTAGTTACTTTTCTTTACAGTAATTCCCTTACTTCAAGAAGCTGGTTAACTATATTATAATCAAAATGTTGAAGTAGCTGCCCGAACAGATATTACAGAAATAATGATATCAGAAATAATGATATCAGAAATATTTAATTAGAAATAAATTCATCGTTGATTCCCTGCTAAATTAACGCCAAATTGTCTTATCTTTTACATTACAGAAGAATGGTAAAATGATAAAAATATTTCGAGGAAATCTTTAGATATAAATCGAAATTAAACTGGCTGCACGGTAGCAGCAATACAGTGAAAAGAGATGTAAGACGCCCACATCGGCGCTAAATTGATTTATATCTCCCAAGACGGTTATAACTCAATAGACATATAATCATTTTATTATTAAGCCCGAAGACATCGTAATAAGTGCTGCTTTATAGAATGTTTCCGACAAACAGAAAAAGACAGAGAATCAAGCAATTTTCACCATCTGCTTCGAAAATATGGTAAAAAAGGGATGGTATATATTTTGTAGATGACTTAACTGAAGTATAAAGAAGACACCTGATGTCGATAATTTAGTGTTCCTTGTGCTTTTTATGTTTATAAAACGGCTTTGTTCTGTTAGGAACTAAAAACTTTTATTGTCGCGAAGATTCCTTAGTCAGATGATGGATCGTTTTGTAGGTCTAGTAAAGTCGTGTTTCAACAATCTATCAAAACTGTCTTGATCTCTACTGATATAGAGTTATTTTTACAAGATATTATGGTCAATTAATCTGTTTGAAAGTGGTGATGATAAACATAATCAATATTATTTCTTGTATTTAAGTTCTTGCATCAAGTCGAGGTTTCCCTCACTGCTGGTTTTCCATCTACAATGTTCTAAATGGCAACTTCCGATTTTCTTTATTTTAATGATACCATCAGCATTTTAATACCTCACATGACAAAATTTTCCAATAAATGTCGTTTAAGGTACAGAAAACAATGAATGGAAAATTTTTAGAAAAATTATGAAGAAACTTCCCACTATAATTTTTGGAAATCTGGAAATCTGGAAATTAGTGAAAAATTTCCTGAAACGCATAAGAAACATTATCGAGGAGGACATCTTTTAATGCAAGAATTAACTCAACTACATTAACCCCCTGACCCGGGAGCAACTTCCTTGAAACTCTTAAATGAAAAGTGGTATTGACTGTGAGTGGTTACTTTAATGATCCTTCGATACATTTTGGCGTTTAATTTTTTGAAATTGATTGATTCATTTTTAAAAAAATCTTTAAGCTTGGTTCGTTTTGTATTTCTAACCGGTCTCAATCTGTTTTAAAAGCGTCGTAACAAAAATCAATATTAAACACTTTTCTAAATTTGTCAAAAGGAAGAAAATAAATAACCTTATGGATATTTAAATTTTAGATTATGTTTAATGCAGAATATTTGTTATCCTCTTTGTAGTTATTTAGATTCCTTTTTTAAGCCGATTTTGCGTTTGTTGATTCTATTTTTTTGGAGAACATTAATGTTGTAAACGAAAAACAGACAAGAGCTGACAAGCGGATGTTTTAGTTTTGTTCCGGTGCTCCTTGTTTGTTGCTTTAGTATAAATTGTTATTTACTGTTAGCAACCCAAAATTATTTAAATAAAATAACAATAATGATTTACAGTTTGCAGGAAAGGCTTGAAATTATATTAATTTATGGAGCTGCAAACCAATGTGCTCGAAGAAATGCCGCAAGACTTAATAAAAGGCATCCGGATAAGATCATATCTCATCAGACTGGATCCGTTGCAAATGTAAAATGTAAGCAGTCAAGAGTTTTAAGTGAAGCCACTCATGTGGAAGTCGGCATAAATCCTAATACATACGTCATTAAGTCATATTTCTGCGGCAACTGGAATTTCCTTGAGTTCTGTTACACAACTTCAAGTTTCATCTTTATAAATTACATAAACAAATATGTCAAGAGCCCATGGAAGAACAGAGTTTTGTGAAAATACCACTATGAATGATAATAACAATGCATTTGTTAGAAATATCTGCTTTAGTGATGAATGTACTTTTTATTTGCATATACAGTAGAACCCGGTTATAACAACTTCGGCTGTAACGACACTCCTTTTTTAGCGTCAAATTATAAGCGGCCCCGTACTTTACTATTCAAACGTACAGGGAAAAACCCGATTTTAGCGTTAATAACCACTGATATAACGACAAATATTTACTACTTGAAGTATGTATTTATATTATTATTTATGGCTCAATTCCCGGTATTTGCCTAGCCTGCAACCGACTGTTCGGGGATTCCAATAATATTACCGTTCGTTAAATTAAGATTTCTTGCAATTTGCCCAGACTGCAACGCTCGACCGTTCGGGGATTCCAAGAATATTACCGTTTCTTGCAATACGCCAGGCAAAGTTCGTAAGAAATTTCCTTAGTCAGCATTTGAATCGTGTGAGTGAAACATCGAGGTTTCTTTATCGAAAATGTCAGGTTTAAAGCGAAAAAGTTTAAACGTGAACGACAAAGTCGCGATAATCAAAGCAATCGAAAGTGGAAGGAAGAAAGCGGACGTGTGTCGCGAATTTGGGTTAGTTAATTCCACGATTTGTACAATTATGAAAAATAACAATAAAGTCATGAATACCTTTGTGAAAGAAAAGTCAAAAAAATTCGATCGTGCGAAAAGGTTGAAATCGACGAAGCGCTTATTACGTGGTTTAAGCAATGTAGAAGTGTAAATTATATTATTATGGACCACTGCTTATGCAAAAGGCCGAAGAATTTGGAAGTTTATTTGGAGACACAAATTTTAAGTGCAGCAATGGGTGGCTGGAGCGTTTCAAACGAAGACATTCAATAACGTTTGGAAAAGTGAGCGGTGAAGCGAAAAGTGTTAATATGACAGAAGCAGAGACGTGGCTAAATGAAGTGTGGCCTAAATTAAGAAACTTCTTCCAGGTAAGACTCTGAGGTTTAAAGGCACAAAAAGTGTAGGCGGTAAACTAGCCAAAGAATGGTTAACTGCATTTGTGTGTGCTAATATGACCGGTACGGAGAAACGTAAAATTCGTGTCATAGGAAAATCAAAAAAGCCACGCTGCTTGAAAAACATAAAAACATTCGCAACAAATTAATGTGCAAACAAAAGTGCATGGGATAAAGAACTTGCGGTTAAAGGTAAAAAAATCTTGCTTTAGATAACTGCCAAGCACATCCATCATTAGCCCACTTAAAAAATATTAATTTGGTGTTTCTGCCCCCAAATTGCACTAGCATCCTTCAACCAATGGACCAAGGCGAAATAAGAAGCTTGAAATGTTTTTACAGAAAGTTATTACGGGCATGGACAAGAACGCACCATGTGCAGTTTCACTTCTCGACGCGTTGGACTTCTTAGAGAAGGCTTGGCGTAGTATAACCTCTGAGAGTATAGCAAACTGCTCTAGTCATTCAAGATTAAGGAATAATCCAGTTTGTGACAACTTAAATGAAGATGACGTTCCGTTATGTGAACTTATTAAAAAGAGGCAGCAAAATCAGAGTGACGAAAATCAGTTTTATTTCGACGACTTGGCATTCGTGGACAGTTGCCTTATTACGTCGGGAATGCGTTCAGATTCTGATATCGTGGAGGACATAAAACAGCGGGATCACGAAAACGATAATGAAATCGAAGAGGAAAAAGATTCATGCGACAAAGCAGAACACGTACCGACAAACGAAGAAGCCCTAAGTGCCATAACACTTTTAAAAACTTATTATAGACAGCAAGAAACGTCACCTCAAATTATTGACAAAGTGACAGAATTAGAAAAGGATATAGGAAAACAGTTTTGGCGTGCGAAAACTGAGCAACGGAAAATCACAGATTTCTTTCATTAGACAAACAAGTTAGTATGTACCAACATGTGCAAGGTTATATAGTTAAGTATATTAAATTAATTAAATTCACATATGTATCTGTTTATCACCCGTAATATTGTTTCCCACCAATTCTTGTATGTAAACATATAACTTGTAAAAACTCGACCTATAGCGTCACCTTGTTATGGCGTCAAAAAATTCGCAGTCCCGTGACTGTCGTTATAACCGGGGTCTACTGTATTTGTATATAAACATAACTGCAGATATTGGAGTAACGAAAACCTTCATCTGTATGTAGATGGATACGCCGACTAAGTGGTTGGTCGATTGTTTTTTATTGGAAATCAAAATGGCGAAACATATTTGAATATGTTGGAAAATACTATCAATCTGCTAATTACTGACGCTCTCGAAAATTAGCTGTACAGAGATGGAAATATCCTTGATTTGGATGGATTACATTTTCCACAAGATAGAGCTCCTCAAGGTTATGTTCTGCCAGTACGGCAGTGGCTAAACAATGGATTTCCAAATAAATAAATAGGACTAAGAGGACCTGTAGAACGGCCAGCCGGATCGCTTGATTTGATACCACTAGATTTTCTTCTACAGGGTTATTTAAAGTCTCCTGTATTTACCCCTTAACCTCAAAATTTAGAGGAAGGATTACCGCAACCTGTCGTGGAATTCAAAAGGATGTTTCTGAAAATGTACGCCGCAGTTTTGAACAATTGTTGAATTGATTTTTTCTGGAAAAAATATTTGAATTCTTAAATAACTTTGAGAAGAAAAATAAAGCAATTTAAGTAGGTAGAGTGTATTTGAATAATAGGTATTTAAACCTAAACCAAAAAAAAACGGAACAAAAATAATAAACCAAACGCCAAAATGTACTGTTTCAAAAGACCATTGAAATGAGGTACTACTCGATACCCCTTTTCACACACAATTTTTAAGAAGGTAGTTCCTGGGGACAAGGGGTTAAAGTGATCGAGTCAATTTTTGCATAAAAAATTGTCCCTCTCGATGTTTACGCGTTTCAGGAAATTTTTCATTAATTTCCAGATTTAGGGTGAGAAGTTTTAAAATGACCGCAATTTATAATTGTATAATATTAGTTATTTTTTTTAACAGATCCTCAAATTAGGCAATTATTTGATACAAATTGTCTATATTTTGCTTTTGTGTTATTTATGGTTCATGTTGTTGGCATAATGGGATAAACGTGCATCCATTATTGTTACATCACCATTTTATAATTTAACGTACGAGCAGGGGAATCCTTTTACAATTTTAAGCATCAGTGGCGCACCAAGTTGTGCAAATTTGTATATTCTGGCGAAGAACCTAAGAATTATACACGCCTCCACACTTGTTAAGATGCTGCAACCATTTCTAATTGCATTTAATTAAGGTAATTTTAAATTTGTCTTGGTATATTTTTTTAAGAGACCATTCTAAAATTACTTCAGAGAAATAACCTTTTATATTTAGTTTAGTATTTAGTTAACACTTTCTTGGAATGCATTCCTAATATTGCCAGTGACAGTGTTTAGTAACCATTAGGATGATAATATTAAGAACATCCCGCACTCGAAAGTTTGCAGTTGTTAAAACTTTGAGGTTATGAAGCGGCTATAACACATCGTTGAAAACGAAGAAGCTTATCTTAAAAATTCAGTGGTCCATTTTTAATTGTTATTGCAATATTGTCCTTTACTTTTCGAAAATTTGTATAACCAAGGCGAACAAAAGCCAAAACAATTGCAGCTCTTCTGTTCGATCGTCAAGTGGCGCGCTTACTGGGTAAATATTAGTTTCCTAGTTACCCATTAAGATTACATTACCGTTTTTGGCTAATTTGAAGAACTACTTTGATATTGGATTGGCGATATATATTGCGTCCACCTTACAATAAAATTTATGACCGAATTCTTGACTTTTTCCCACAAACATCAATTTTCTATCTTCGTATCACGGTTCATGCAAACCAACGACGACTTCGAAATCTCGCAGTTAACTGACCGCGAAAATTTAACAGAGGGCTCTGGCATTATATCGCAGTCCGCTGCTACTTTAGTAAATCAGAAACAAATCGCCGGCTTAACAATTTATTCCTGACGGTACGGTTCTGGGAAGTTTGTCGATATTTCCGAAAGTATACCGTCTATTAACTTTTATTTTAAAACGGGTTCGTATATACACAAGTTACGGATATTACCTCTTCTTATATGTGAATACAACTACACGGGAATGGTGTAGGTGGCGATTTAATTCCAGATTGTGTTCCAATGTTTTACACTAGATACATCTGGATTATCGTAAAGTATAAAGCGAAGCGATATCGGTGTAATTAACAATGTCAGAGAAATTGTAGCGACTCCATGTAATAAAGTAGTTAAGATTTTATTTTCCAAGACGAAACTCAATTTGTATCCACCCACTACTAACAGGTCGTTCAATTTAGCAGACAACTTGCGTCATTAATAGTCATGACGTTGTCTAGCGCTGTCGTCAGTTCGCACTATTGATATAAAAAGCCTGTAGTCGCCCCAGCTAACCCTAGGGATCCTGACACGTATAACAACCATCTTGTAATTGGTGTCACACCTATCAGATTGGTAGCTCCTTCATTGTTCCCTTGCCACAGTACAATGGCTGTACCGATCTGTTTAATTTCTCGTTGGCAAGCGTTGAGTCGATTACAGAAATAATACAAAGCATTAAAACAACGGCCGCGGGCTATAACAGGATTGATATTGGAATGTTGCGTCTCTGTTCTCCGTATATTATTCCATATATTACACGTATCATTAATTCATGTATTTTGGAAAAGGTGTTTCTACGCCATTGAAAGCGGGCCGTTATTATACCTGTCCCGAAAAAGTATGATATTTCTGAACTAAATGAATTGAGCCAATTAATTTACTACATTCTCCCTCAAAGGCATTGGACCATGTTTTGGAGAAGCAGATAAGACAGTATATAGAGGAGTACTTGCTTCTTTCCGATGTCCAGTTGGGCTTCTGACCTGGCCGTATCTGTACTATCGCATTGCTTTGTGTGACGGCCGACATACTGACGGCATCGGATCAGGACTTGGTGATAGCATTGATCCTTTTGGACTACTCGAAAGCATTCGATACTCTTAACCGTACAACACTTATAAATTTACTTCGTTCAAAGGGATTTAGTATCGATTCATTGATATTGTTATCGGAATATCTGCGATGTGCGTTATACATCGCATTGTGTTAATTTTATCTATTGCTCCGAAACATTACATCCATGTTTAGATTACTTACCCAAAAATAAAACACAGAAGGCTGAAACTTCTTGCTTGAGATGCATTTACGGCATAAGAAAATATCAGCATGTATCATATAAGTTAGTAGAAACTGGTTGGTTAAATGTGGATAATCGCAAGGAAGTGCTTACTTTGTACCAGAAAATAATACTAATAACAAAAAATCCTCTCTATTTATATAACATTCAGAACGGAGATCCATAACATTACAATAAGGTTCCAAGGTATGATATCTCCGCCCCTCCACAGAATAACTCTCTTTGAGAGATCGTTTTCCTTTTGTCGCCTCCGTTAAAAGAATGCACTATTATTAAACAATTCAAATTCAATTTATAGTCTATGCTTCTCTTTAGATGATAAATTTAATATCTTTTCCTTAACTCTGCACATATAGAAATAGTATGCAGCTGTAGAGATGTCCTTTGTTCGTAGTTGATAATTGTGCAAACCGTGTTGGTATATAGTATACATATATCGTTTCTTTCTGTTTTTAGGCACACTAGGGATACACGAATAAACTAATTTTAGGCATTTTTTGTACAAGATAGGATTGTCACATTGATAAAACAGAATTATGTAGAGCAGCAACATGGCTTCCATGTTGCTATACCTCGTCCTGAGATTGTGCATATTATTTACCTTATATTGTACCATGTTTTTGTTTTATTTTCTGTAAGTACCAGGATTATGCACAATAGCGTCATTTATTATTATTATATATTATATACCAAATCATATTTGGAAGATAATAATCATTTCATTTGTTGAACAATATTTATCTTTACCTTTCCTTATTAATGGAATATATGTTCTCTAACTCTTTAAACGATTTCTATTCGAAAATTTGGTCATATGAAGTATTAAAATCTTGACAGTATGATTTAGGACCGGTTTATTCACTTTCAGATAAAGTTACCAGTAGCGCAATCCAACGAATAAATGTGTTAATTCACCTTCTTTACCGGAGTCGGTAGTTCGGTGCCTTGCGCCTCGAGACCGCGGGTTCGAATTCCGGGGCTGTTTCTCAGTGTTCTGGAGAATACTGAAAAAGGATATCTTAAGACACAGCACAGACGCAGGCACAATAATAACTGATCGCCTGCGTTGGTTTTCTATAGGAAATAGTAATATTCTAAATGAATATGAAGAGAGCTATATCGCAGAGAATGTTAAAACAATTGAAGCATCAACAATCGTTGCTATTTTAGTTACTACTAATATTTGTGTTAGTCATATCTTAAATAAAGCCTTCTTTTACTAATAAATTTATTTACCACACAATATTTTATTACGTTTTAATTAAAACTACATTGGTATATCTTTCTTAAGTTTATTAATTATTAGAAAAAAAAAACATTTTAGTCTCAATCCAAAATGAAATTCTTATTAGAAGTATATATAAGAAAATTAAACATTAAAGAATAATTATAATTCCTTGTATTTCTTTTTTAAGCAATTTAAAACATTGGACCGTACTGGTTTGTTACCTATCAGATAAAAGAATAATAGTCTTTATTAGCCAAAAGACAAGACTTACTATAAAAATTATTATTTAGTGCTACAGCTGCTGCACCTTCATTTTAATGCAAAACACTCCTCAATTTTTTCTAGTCCCAAAAGTTTATTATTCTAACGTTTCTTTTAACTATCAAAACTAATAAATTTCCATCTGTTATCGGTAGAAAGAGGTACAAACTAAACAAAGTATAAAAGAAGCTAAAGAGAAAAACAGCTTTTGGTAAACTCCCACACAGTGGACTAGCATCTACATACCTTGCAGTGAAAATAACTACTATAAATCTGCTTCTTACAAAAAATTTCTTTGTGTATTATTTTAGTTTAACATTTTACGAGTTATTTGTAAATGGATATAAATTACTACTGTGTATATTTGGATGCCTGTCCTTATATATCATTTTTATTTCTACTTGTCACTGTATGATGGTGCAGATATAAAAAATATTATACTTATATAACTATTTACAAAGAATGGGAGGAACGATGTAATATCATAATATATATGCAAGAAAATGGATTTGATGTTCTATATTTTGAAATATACAGGCAGTGCAAAATAAATCAATTTTCGAATGTGAAATGTAGGTTCCCCGCCGTGTTTCTACCATTCCAAATGCGTATCCGGAATGATTAAACGGAATTTCAGTGAAAATATTCTTTGTATTTTATAATTGTGATTTTTTATTTACATCTAGTTTTAACGCATAAGTCGTAAGGCGACATTTTTCACAGTAAAAATGAAGTAAAGTTCTATATATTCAATTCAGCAAATTTTGTTATCCTCTGCTACGTAACAATTTCGATGTTAGAAAATGCTAATGAGATTGTTTACCCTTCAATAAACTTGGTACATTAAATCATTCGAAGAAAAGGGAGCCAAAAAATAAATCAAAATAAATAAATTCTGGAGCAGACCAATCTTGTTGAAGTGTCGATTATTTTCGTTTTTTGCTTTTATTTTATAATGTTTGCTTTCAGAATTTGTATCTCCATTGCTCTTGCTCTAAATATTTTGATACCATTACAATAAATGAAAGCTTTCAATTTCATTATAAAAACGTATACGATCTGATATACGCCAATGAAACCGCCAGTTCCTTAAATAGTTAACAAAACAAGGTGAAAATTTAACCACAGAGGGCTTGAACTCATGCAGAATCGTCTGACTAAAAATGTTTTGGCGTAGCTTGTCATTTTCAACCCCTAGTGAGGATGGAAATGTCTACATCGTCTAGGAAAAGGATCAGCTATGTAAGATGTGTAAAAATACTTTGTTTTAGTAAAATACGCAAATTTTTATTTATTTTTAAAATGTTAGTATCAATAACAATAATATAGTAATGGTGATGATAATATAATTACACATATTGATAAAATTTTTAGGACGATTCTTCCTCTTCTCTCGTCACGGGACAAATTTTCTTGTTCATCTCTGCTAATTACCACTAGTTACAATATATCGTTGTTTACCATCTCCTGTAGTCCTTGCGTAACATTAAATGAACTTAACAATGGATCGGAACTAAGGACGAGTCTGTGAAACAGATCTTCTTTTATTTTTTTCACACTAATTTTTTTTGGTACGGTGTTGACCATATAGCCTAATGTCTTTATTTTTTGATTCTTGAGCCTCTTAAGATAGTTCACCAATAGGAAGAATTGATTCTTTTATATTAATTGGACTATGGATCAATAGTTTGTGGACGGTGTGTGGCATGTAGTACCAATTGTATAATGAAATGTATTTTTCGGCGGTTTTTAAATAACACAACCCGAAGTTATCGATATTAATTTCATAATTACTGTTGGTTGTACCCAAAATTACACCAAAACGCTTAATCAATTCTTCGTCAATCGCAGTAATTTCCGCTGACGCAGATGGATTTAAAAGAAAACGATTTGCAGTATTTCTATCATTTGTATTCCCAAATCCAGTTTTCGGAATATCTACAAGAAGACCCATTCTTTTCTCGATGGATTTTTCCATATAATGGCTATGGTTTTATCATCAATCAATTGGATCAATTGGAACGGATCCAAGGTTGTGATCAAAACACTTTCATCTGCACGTAGTGCAGCTTGACTTTCCTGTTTATATCCCGAACTGCGGTCAAAGTCCCTCTTACACAATAAAAGTAACGAACCATCTCGTGCTTCAAACGAAATACATTTTAAAATGTCTTGACGTTATTCAATAGATTTTGCAGGGGAACTTCACACTTTCTTTCGGAGATTAAAACTCGCGGTGGATAAAAAAGACTCTTCCTTTCTAGAAGTTTATAATATGGCGGATAGAAATCATATCCGTGCTAGTAAAATTTGCAGCAATTTGAAGTGCCACTGCTTCTTCTTTGTTGTGGTTGTTGTGGTCAATGCGTCGAGGAACTGTGTTTCAGCTGGATCATCACTTTCTCTTAGCCTCATTGATGTCGCACAAGTTAATTCGGCAGTCAATGTATCTCCTCTTAACTTTTGGGTTTTCCACTGGAGCATCTACCAGCTTTACCACTGGAGCAAGCTTGAGGTCTTTCGATGGTCGATCCTCGCTAGTGGAAGAAAGACCAGGAACAAAACGAGGAACTACTTCAGGAAACTTTATTTCTTCTTGCGACCAGGCGGCAAATTTTGCCAAGAAGCGATAGTTCGTTCTCTTCGCACTTATCAAATTTCGATAATTGGGAAAAAAATAAGATTTTCTGGAAAAATTCATAAGGGTCTTTGTTGGAATTTCGAGGCTAGTTGTTAGAAAATGAAGAATTCAATTTTTTCGCAATTCAGTGGATTTTTCGTGAAATTCCATAATCTTTTCATGGAGGACCATACGTGTATTTGGCCGATTCGCCATGGCCACAATTCGAAAAGAAAAATTAAAAGACAAAAAACCGAAAACATCAATATAAAATCTCAAAAAAAAACACCAAGATTTCACAAGACAAAGCTCTATGAAATGATTTTATTTAGCCATGACTAGCAACCTACTATAGGCTGTAACATCTCGAGAGGAACGTAGGAACAGGTAAATAAAGTGTCATTATACTTTAATGAACAATAATTTCTTGACTATATCTCGTACTAAGCAAAATGTATATAATTACAGATAGGGCCCCGAGCAAACAAAAGATAAATTTGTAATACCTTTTAATCGCAAAAATGATACTATTAAGATAGAACTTTCATTCTAAAAGTCATAGAACAGTTATACTTTCAAAGAATTTCTCTATACAAAGCCAGAAATCTGAAGAAGTTATAACATTAAAATCATTTTATTTAAAAGATGTGCACTTTACAATGTTTAGAAGGGGTTATCTTCAATTTACGTGATATATCATTTACAATTCCCAGCCTAAAACTTGATTTAATGCTATAAAGATATTATATCACAATTTTGCTACGATTGGGAAAAGTTGAAGTTGTCGGTTTCGATCGCTTATATCAGATCCTAGACCACTGTGAGATGTGTCCAGTACAGAATGCTTGGAGCGCTAATCTATCATTCCTGTCGAAAAGCTTCACACGTCGAAATTAATAGCCGAGTTTACAGCTACAAATGCAATTGGATGTAAATGCTCCTGTAGCAATTTCAACATATACATTTTAGTTTTATGTGTATGTATGTATCTACTATCTACACATTCGCTCGACGATCTCGAAGTTCTGATAGATTATTTTGTAAGCTATCAGTTAACTACTGACATGCTTATTATCCTTGGCGACATAAACGTTTCTAAGTCTTGTCGCAATAATACATCATGCCGACAAATTACCGCTGCGATTTATTAAACTTACAACAATATATAATATAATTCATAAAATAAGACATTAGATCTTATGCTTTCAATCATCGGCTTACTGATCTAACCTAGATTCATGAAGACTATGTTTTCCATCCAGCTTTAAGGGTTTCAGGCTAATTGCGTCCCAAGGGCGTTGTTACTCATTAACAGCATGAATAACGTCTATAATTTTCGAAAAGCTAAGTGACCCTTTCTCTACGAGGACACTGTTGCTGCGACTGTTCAGTTGTAGTCAACAGATAGTTTAGCAGATAGTAAGTTTGTTCATAGAGAATTTTATAAAATTATTTAAAGTCTGGTTGATAAATGTGTTCCTATTTACTGTCAACATAAAAGACCTAAAAATGTTAATCTGTTTGGTATACTAGTGAGATCATTAGAAATATTAAACTAAAATATAAATTATACAAAAAGCATCTCAGCGACCCTATACTCTATTTTTTAATTCGAAGGAGTGTTTTTAAATTGAAACGCCAAAAAATGGTTTAGCTATTGGTCAGTTTTCGGCAAAAATTACACTAGCGATATTTAATCTAAAGCCACCATGTTGTTACAATAACATTGTATAAATATGCACTATTATAAAATTATATTTATAATCTTCAAAATTTCTCATACGACGGAAGGATGGCACGACTGACAGCATTTACCTCCATAATCTCACTCATATAAAGTATGTGTTCTGTGTGACCTCCCATATAGGCAAATAAATGTGTTGCTATGAATATAAAAAAAAAACATTGTGTCAAAAGTCAGACATGTTGTCATCGATTCTACCGAGAATTATTAGTTATTTCCTCATATCACTCTATAATTTTACAAAGATCTTCGTTTATGTCCGTTCATAAACTGTATCAGCTGATACTACAAATAAAATCTGGAAGTTCCGGACACATACTTTGGAAGCGGAAGATCAGTCCATCTTAAAGGCGAGAAATCACGTGCGAGTGAGTACGATTTCAAAGATTAAAGACGTTAAATCTTCTTAAGTTATTTGTATCTACTGCCCTCATTTTGTTTCGCATACTAATTAAAATATTTAAAGATTAGCTAGACAGAGATTGCCTTAGGTTTTCTGTAAAAAACATATTGTTTTGTAAAAAAGCGGTATATAATGATTAATTTGTTAATATATTTATCTTTTCAACTTTACATTTGGTTATTTTAATTAGAAAACATTATCATTTAAAAACAAATAGATCAAAACTTTAAATCAAAGAACCCATTGAAAAAACATATGTAGATATATATATGTATACATATGAAAATATGTTTTCTCGACAGCCTGTGAGTTTTGTCCTGACAAAAACACTTTTCTTGACGTTTCGACGAGATCGCACTCGTCATCTTCAGGAGATGGTCTGTCACTAGTTAAAGCTAGCGATCCTAGAGTGCCTAGCCATGCGTCTAGTTATAGATTGCTGCGTAGGAGGTAGTGGTTGCGTTAGTGACGTCATGCGTACGTGGCTCCGTGTGATTGGACCGGATATTTATGTATTGTGCGATTGGTGTGTGGGGATTGCAGTTCATTGCGGTCAGCTTGGGTCTTATTGGGTAGATCGGTTACGAGTGGCTTCCAAGTATGTAGTAGACACCGCCCGTCGTCCCGTTTATTTAAGCTCCTAGGTCTCTTTGCTATCCCTATCGCTTCCCTTATGATTCTGTTAGTTAGGTTCCCACTCTTTGCTAAAATCTTGGTGTTATCAAAATTAATGAAGTGTCCTCTTAAGAGCCTATGTCGTGTTAACAACGATGTTGGTTCTTTCTTGAGAATTGCGTTCCTATGTTGTTCTCTCCTGATGTTGATTCGCCTGTTCGTCTGCCCGACGTACGATCACAATCCGAGCAAGGAATCACGTACACACCGTGATCTTTGAGTGGAGTCTCTCGTGATAGATATTTCGTCCGATATCTTTCTATGTATGTTGTGAAAACGGTGTTCCTAGTGTTTTTTTAATTCTGACGTTCGGGTCGTAATTGAACTAATATCAACATTAATATTAACTATATCTGCAGAAATACTGCGACATATCTAAGGTATTCCAACATCTATGTAGATATTAAAAGTGACGGGAACTCATATTCAGTTTCCTGGTATAGTAGTCAGCACGTTCCGCCAGTAATATATATATCTTCGTTACTAGTAATGATATGAATTGTTGTCCATTATTTACCAATGAATTTCTTCTAAAATTTTACTAGTTCACCTATTTCAGATACTTTTTCGTCACTGTTTGGTGCACGCCGTTATTTTTTTATTTTGGTGGGTGTTCGAAGTTGGAGGCAAAGTACTGTCAGTACTCCCTCTTTATGAAACATTAAACACAGATATTCAATCTGTACAGGTTACTTTCAAAAGTTTTACAGATATTTACTTTGGGTAGGTTTCATAATTATTTACATTTATACGAAAGGATGGCACGACTGGCAGCAATTTCCTTTATAATGTCACAGATATCTGGTATGTGTGTGTACTAAGTGGCCTACCATACAGGCGAACAGATGCGTTGCCATGGATATAAAACAAAAGAAGAACGGACAGATGAAGATCGGGTCCAAAGTTAGACATATTGTCATCGTTCCCCATGAGAAAGAATAATTAGTTATTTTTCTGATATAACTTCGTAAATTTATAAATATCTTCGTTTATATCCAATAATGAAGTGTATCAGCTGATACTACATATAGAATTTGGAACTTCCGGACACTTATGTTGGAAGCCGAAGGCCAGTCCATTCTACAGGCGAGCCAGTGAGTACGATTTCAAGGATTATAGACGTCGAATTTTCTTAAGTTCTTCAAAATTATTTGTATCTGTCGATCCCAGATTTCGTTTCGTAAATTAATTAGAATATTTCAAGTTTAGCTAGTCAGGGATTGCCTTAGGTTTTCTGTAAAAAACATTTTTTGTAAAAAAGCGGTATATATATTTTTTTCATTTGTCAATATATTTGTCTCTTCAACTTTACATTTGGTATTTTAATTTAGAAAACATTTTCACTTAATTCAAAACCAATAAATCAAAGTACCCACTTAAAAATGTTAACGTGCCTGAGATTTTCCACCACAATATATAGACATATATATATGTATGTATCCCATTTACATTAGATATCGTAGAAAAGTATGACAAACAATTCATCTTTATTCATCTATATCCCTACGATTATCTGCAAGATATACAACACAACAGCACGAAGAACAATAATGGCGACGAGTAAATTAACCCCAATCCCATAGCAGAGCCTGGTGTGTTTCAGATGGTAATTAAAATACTGATGAATTTTATTTGCCTTTATATAGGAGTTTCGGCGTATTGTTTCCGGGTTAATTACTGCCAAAAACGAAGTTGCTGACGCTTCAGGAGTTAGACAGCTGTTTTTGACGGTCGTAATTACAGAAAAAATAAAATAAAGAAAAAGAAAAAATATATATATATGTATATACATATATTAAATATAGCAATATAAGCTAATATATTCTCTAATTATACCATGATTTAATACCGTAATTAAATTCACTATATCTTCAATAAACGTTAAAATAGTATCCTATTAAAGCTCTTCAACTGCAAACTTTACCGGCTCAAACAAAGGATGATCTGCATGTCGTATATTTAGTCGTGAATGCGAATACCGAAAGCAATTAGTGCTTATGTAGGGAAACAATAACTTGTACCGCGTCGAAATATATAGGAATTTCGAACTTCCATCGCCAGAACGTAATTTTAATTTAACAGCTTTGAAATTATCTGCAAATTTAATTTTAATTAGTTAGCAAAGTCGGTAATATTAAAATCAATATCGTTACGTGCGTACGGTGATTCGTTTAACAAATGATATAAAAATAAAAGAAGTGAAAATTGGCTTCGACAGTGATTCGGTGGAATCTGGGATTTTTTTTATTAAATATAACACATGGGCTGAAAAATCCCGGGCCTAACAAAGAAAACACGGTTCTTTTGGTTCAGAATTAGCTTTATTCATCAACGTAATCTCCATCAAGAGCAACGCAATCATTCCAGTGCCGCTCTAACATTTCAATACCACTTTTGTAGAGCGATTTATCTTTTGCCTCAAAATAGGTCTCAGTTTCAGCGATAACCTCTTCATTCCTGCGAAATTTCTTACCGGCGAGCATTTTTTTGAGGTCTGCGAACAGCCAGTAGTCGCTGGGAGCCAAATCTGGCGAATACGGTGGATGTGGGAGCAATTTGAAGTTCAATTCATGTAGTTTTGCCATTGTTTCGATTGACTTGTGACACGGTGCGTTGTCTTGATGAAACAAAATTTTTTCCTTTGCCATATGCGGTCGTTTCTTTGCAATTTCGGCCTTCAAACGCTCCAATAACGCTATATAATATTCACTGTTGATGGTATTTCCTTTCTCAAGATAGTCGATCAATATTACACAACGCACATCCCAAAATACCGAGGCCATAACCTTTCCAGCCGATTGTTGTGCTTTCGGGCGCTTTGGACGAGGTTCACCAGTTGCTGTCCACTCAGATCACGATCGTTTTGATTCCGGAGTGAAGTGATGGATCCATGTTTCATTCATTGTCGCATATCGATGCAAAAATTCCGGTTTGTTACGTTCAAACATGACCAAACACTGTTCAGAATCATCAACACGTTCTTGTTTTTGGTCAAGAGTGAGCAAACGCGGCACCCACTTTGAAGAGAGCTTTCTCATAGTCAAATGCTCATGTAATATAAAGCCAATACGTTCTTTTGATATCTTTACGATGTCAGCTAACTCACGCAACTTCACTTTTCCATCATTCAAAACGATTTTGTGGAGTTTTTTTATGTTTTCTGGTGTTACCGCCTCAATTGGACGTCCACTGCGTTCTGCATCATCGGTGTCTCTACGACCACGTTTGAAGTCAGCAAACCAACGTTTTATTGTTGTTTCTGATGGAGCGGAGTCCCCATAACACTTTTGAAGCCATTGCTTCGCTTGAACGGTATTTTTTTCCCATCAAGAAGCAGTGTAAAATTAAAACACGAAATTGTTTATGATCCATTGTTTTGAAAATAACAAAAGTAGCGTGACTCTTAGCACAATAACTCACAAACTAATGAATATAATATCATGAAATTTTAACAGCTGTCTTTTGAAGGTTAGTACTAACTGAGAGAAAGGTGACTGCAATAAAACTAACGTCATCTCTGTGTTAGGCCCGGGACTTTTCAGCCCATGCGTTAGCTTCTTCATATGTTTGCACTTAAATTGGGTGATCATTAACAAACAAGAATAAACTAAACTTTATTCTATTTCACATTTCAGCCCTGATATCACGATGTTCTTCTTTATATTTCTCTTTTCTATCATGTATATTTTCGATTCCATCTGTTTCATTTGTCTCCTAATTAAATTTTTTCAATATTTCATTTTATTTTTTTAATTGGCTGAGTTCTTTGTGATACAGCCCCTGGATATATTTTATTTCCTTCACAACTCTCATCAGCTCTTTCATCATTTCCATCAATTTCCCTTCCTCCATTGTTTCTTTCTCTTCCCTCTCTTTCCTTCTTCCATTTCGTGACTCTTCCGATGAGTAATCTTGCTCACTTTCCATCCTTTTTCGTTACTCAGTTCTATCAAAAAGAACTTTTCTGTTGATTCCCGTATACACTTACACTTATCTGTTTGTATTCCGCAAGCCCCTCGGACGGTCGACCAGTCGAACCTTCAAGCTTGCTAACAGTACGATTCCCCTATTATCTAGTCTTTATTTCGTCTACCCTTTCTTTATTCGTTCTTTTTTTCTATTTTCATTCACTATACTATTCATATAATATATATGAATTGGCCAATAGTGCGCATTTTGAATGCATATATCTCTATTGGTTTCTCTATCTCAAAAGAGGTTCGTAGATTCTCCATATTGCTGATAAACACCAGCAAGGATCACAAGTCCTAGATAAGTTTCAAAACTGTGTATGTAATTTATTTCAATACCCAGCGTACATCCTTTGCCCTTCAAGATTTACCACACTTCTCCTTCACTTGTATTATTTCCCACGGCATTACAAAACGTAGCTTAAAATGGAGCCTTGATATCATCAACTGTAGCTACTAGCGCAGCTTATAAGTCCTGGTAGTTATTTTATTAAATTTTCAGCAGAGAACTGCATTGTCGCTGTGGTCGAGTCGCTAACTCATGTCGCTATTGATTTCGTTACGTTATGTTAATATCCAAACAAGTTTACATCATATTTTATGTAATTGTGTTTAATGTATTTGTACAAGTAAATTAATTATTCACAAATACCTGATATATTCCAATTACAGTACAATAACGTTACTACTGGACGCTTTAAAGAACAATAATTTAAATAAATTAATTTTGAACGAATCTAAGTTTGATTAATTCTATAAACGAGGTAATACAACCATATATTTTCGCTGTACCTTTACGTTGGACACCATTCTACCTCTTTACACTGCATTCCACTATGGCCCAGACACCACCAAACTTGTAACTTTATTACAGATACCTCGTAAACTCCAGTAAACTAAAATATAAGTACCCAATGAATACGGGGCACTTCGTCGTAACCCTGCATTATTAGATTATCTGCAGTCTACATAGTATCACTTTCAACAATTAACCGCCCCCACAAAGATCTAGACTTAATGTACATCCATACATGCTGAATGCATATGTTTGAATCACTTCGAAGTTGGGATTCTCATCTCCCACCAAGGAACAGCGAGTTTAGGTTGTCATTAACGAAAATGACGTCGGAAAAGTTGCAAATTGTCGAGAAGTACCTATTAAACACGCCAGGTGGATGCGCGTACAATTTACATTTAGTGGTGATCTTGCTAGGTTTACTGTCTTTTAAATTACATTAATTCGTGAATATCCAGTGTAGATATAGATAAGTGAATGTAATTATTTTGGCTATTATTGACTCTTAATTTGTTTAGTCATAAATCAAAGAGCATGTAAATTATTTTGGAAGTTCTTTTTCTTTATTATATTTGATGGTAGTAGAATGATACGTCGAGTAATGTAAACTATTGATTTTAATAAAAAATCGTTATAAATAAATAAACGCACTCTATTTATTACTATACCTACCACTTATTTATTTTAACTAGTCTTCGAGAGGTTTTCTTAGATAGATACGTTTTCCTAATTATTATTCTTATCACAATCTGCTTATTTTTATTTAATTTTTTTTAAGTTCAATTGCTCTCTTCCTGTAGCTACAGGAATTGCAGTAAAATTATTAAAATACTATCGCTTAGAATCCAGTATTTACTCCGCTACGAAAATAAACTTGCACTAATATTACGCGCAGCGTTATACGACCCAATGTTTGTGTTAGGGCTAAATATTTACTATAAAACGGTGTATTAATAACCAGATTACATGTCAAAATTACTCATGTAGATATATCTACCCTTGAATTGTGTCGATATTCAAGGCAACAGTAACAGCAGTATGTACAGGGATTATTCAATAGAAAAATTCTATACTCTTCTCAGAGAATTCAATATCTTCTTTGGTTGGAAACAGCGGAATAGATCTTAAAATCATCAGCATAAGCCAAAGTTGATCAGAAAACAGCACATTATTGGTAAATAGTAGAAATAATACTGGTCCTAAGTCGAAATCCTGCAGTACGGCAGATGTAGATGCCAGTTCCTGTGACCTATAGTCATTATTAAGTACAGAATTAATACGCTCCGACAAATAGAAGTCCACAAGCTTCAAAAAGCGATCCAGCTTATTAAACAGAAATCCATGGAATGCACATAAAAAATCGGTATATAATATAGTGACTTGGCAACAATCCTGAAGTATCTCACTAATATATTAAGTAACAACTGCCGCGTTAGTTAATGTAAATCTTCCAAGTAAGAAGTCTCACTGACTTTTAGAAAGTAGAGATATCACACTATTACGTAGGCTGGAATAGATAACATCTTGATATACTTTCGCAAAATTAGGTAAAATTGCATAGACTTGCAATTATATCACATAAGAGCCCCATTCTTATGCAACTTCATGAGATTTATTAGTATCGTGTTCATCCCTTGCTTATACATGTGTTTCAGTATTTTAAATTATTTTCCTTAAAGAACCCTTGAGCTTGTATAAAAAAGAAAGGACGTATTGCTGGACCTTCTTCTGAATCAGATATTGTAGATGACTATGGGAACTTTTATTTAAACAATTGCTTACTAGTATTCGCAATGAATGTAATCAAAATAACGTACGACCCCTTTTTTGAACGAGAAATCAATTACTGGAAATGCAAATAGAAAATAGGAAAGGGATTCAAGCTTAATTTCGAGAAACAATTGAACGAAGTCATTACAATAGAAAGTATTTCACAAAGACTAAGTTGGACACGACTTGCGCCTCGTGTTGAACAAGGGTGACACGTTTCGACGGTTTTGTTAAAATCTAGTCATCGCTGCCGAAATAATCAAAGTCGACTCGATTTTGATTTAGAGGTTGGTGACAATACACGTGTTGGTCCAACGAAATCTCGAATCTACACTAAATTAGCTGTTTTTCTGTACCCGAGGAACCATCTTTCTGCTGCAGTACATGAAATTCTCTATCATGGCGCGGATTTAATAGAGAGTGTAGCTTATGGAATGTAAATATATCTTTCCGGTTGCAAGTATACGTAATCTGTTGATAGATTTATTGTAAAAATTGTAAGTATGATGCCTATTATTTAAACTTTTCATTGCAATCAGCAAAGAAGTAAAATTGTTAAGCAAATACTACATCAGATTTGAGCCGTAGAGTACGAAAACTCTAGACATACATTCTACGCATTTTAATTTTTGCTATTTTTTCATGCATTCCACTCCACTGCACGCTGCTGGCCGGCAGACAAAATTGAGCAGGTTTACCTATTCCCAAAAAGAAATACACACAAATTCGGGAAGCTCGAATTAAACGCAAATCCTTTTATAAAACGTATTTATTCAAAGATTTTATTCATACGTTCCTATTTAAATACGTATATACACATGTACCTCCTTTTTAAACATACGTCTGTAGTGCATGCGCATGTATACCTGTGTAACTCGACCAGAAAGGTAAATGGAACTCATTTTGAACTAACCGGTGAATGGCGTATGTAAATATTATTCAAAGTTGAAGGCGGGTTGTTATCGTCGACCACCAGAGGGCAGTAGCTCTTGTTTGCCCTGTTAAAATAATGTCGAAAGGCAATTAGTGAGGATAGCTTGCATTAAAAAAAAAAAAATAGGGAAAAGAAAACATGCGGCTTTAATTGTCCCGGTATGTTTAGCTTCGTGATGGACTAGTTTGGATAAACATAACGAATTGTGCATCTGAATCTGCTTGTTTCTTTTTCAAACCGTTTTTATGGAGCAGTTAATTTTCAAATCAAAGTCTTTTAGTCCTTCTAACAGGAGCTGAATTGGACCCCCATTTATATTGTAGCGATGTCTTAGGGCTCGTTATGCTTTTAAGACAGCGGATTTAGATGACTCAAATTAACAAAATATGAAAAATAGTATAGATTAAATCGAAAAATAGCAGTGTATTATTTAAATAATAATAATAAACAACGTGTAGGGCGCGAGTGGCCGTATCAAGGCGAGTATTCAGCAACGTTTATTTACTTGCATCATTTATGATCGTGACCCTCACGAGTTAGCATAGGCGATGTGGACGTAGGAATGTTCACACACAAAGTAATGATAAAGAATATATTGTATAACGTGCTGAAAAAACTGTTTTAAGAAGTTTCCACGAAATCAGAAACTGGGTCGCACCTATTAAATACGAGAATCATTAAATACGTTTCCATACTTGTTTCAGTCAAATAAGTACGGCATGCGGAATAAATATTTTTTAATGATGAAAAGACCGTTCCACATCGAGTATTGTTATATCTGCAAATTTAAAGCAATTCTTGTGACAACTCTATGACTCTCTCGATGCATCTTCACAAATCTGTCTTAGTATGAGAAAATATGGGTCCTTGTCAACAACACCTTCAAATTTTCGCACTGCACTTTCAGTCTTTTCGCATTCCGCCGTACACAATTGCATCCACAATTTCAACAGAATCACACAAACGACATCGAATCACTTTGTTATTTTTCAATTCCCTTCGCTATCTCCGCTAGTCCACAGTAGTTCTTGCGAGTACTGTCTAAATCACATTTTACCTGACTATCTTGCAACATTTTCTGGCTTTTCTTGATAGCTCTGACGTGTCTCGGATCGAATTATAAAAGTACTTAAAACTTAAAATATTCGCAGTAGTAGAACGCAGCCTTGATGTTCCCATGTTTTCCCAATGCGTAGTAATCGACTGTAGTGGTTCAGGCACTTTAGGACACAGTTCGTGAAATCTCTTTGTACATAATAAACGCCCATCTTTCTCTTTTGTTCTTTTTCTTCTTTTCTTTCTCCCCCCCCCCCCTTTTTTTTCTGTCACCCTTTCCTTCTCTTACTCTTTTCACCTTTCTTTTTCACTGCCGCCTTTTCATTCTTCTTCTTTTTATCTCTTTCTTTTTATTTCTTTCTCCTCTTACTCTTATTTCATTTCTATATATCTCTTCATGATACGGTCCAATTCCGGAAGTAGTTCGTTTATTACTAACTCTGGCCGTGGAAGCCTACCTATTCATTTCGCTTTGTATGTTTTGGGAACTTTAGAAGTACTGCCTTCGTATGAGCTATTAAACTAGCTACTCGTGGATAACATTTAGAAGTCAATTGCGCCACTCGGTTTAAAGCACGAATTTTACATGTTACAGGTAACAGATTGCGACTCTCTTCCTTCTGAGATCGACCTAAGGAAAGCGACTCCGTCACTCACACTCAACATTAAAACTTGGGTTGTTGAAACTTGACATTTGTTCAATGACTTCAACACCACTTTTAAAATTTCCTTGCTAGGACAACTCTATTGGAAGGAAATAATGTAGGGGATGATGGTTCTAACTCGTCTATTGCTCGTACCACCACATTCGCCAGGGAATGTTTTTGCCGGTCGGTTGTTTCGTCCATACATAAGCACAATTTTTTATTTTTCAGTTCTGCTTTAATTCTTATTTCAACATAATCACAAATAGATGGCATAAACTTCCTTAGCGATGTCCATCTTGCTAATGTATAATCCGAATATTAGCTCCAGAAGGAAACAAATGCTTGTTGGTCTAGTAATGTGAAGGATATGTTAATGACTTAACATTGTTTTTGAAATGTATTTTGTTTTATCCATTTCTTTTACTACTTTATGTATTTTATATGATTTTATCTTCTTTGCAACCGTATGGGTTAGCATTATCATCTTATTTTCATTTAGAATATTACTTTATTCTCATTTTTATCATTTATTTATTTTGCTCTCTGTAGAATATATCGAATTTTATTTTAATATGTATGTACATTACGCATTGTATATGTATGCAAGCTGGCCATTCACAATACTCTAGCTAAATGTGCCTAATTTAAAAGTCATTAAGTGCAACGTCGTCGAACAAATAATGGGAGTTTCCTTAATATTTAATATATACAAGTACAGGCAGTCGTCTCCCGCGTGACGATCGAAGTATTACAGTTCAGTCACTTTCGGTCTCCTTTCATACCTCGTCGTAACGTGTACAGTAACGTCGTCGAACGAATATAGGAAGTTTCTAATAGTTTCAAGTTTTGACGAAAATGTTGAGGACGTTGTTGTCTATACATTTGTTTAATCTTCTGTTACGATTCTGGCGGGAATCATTCTGGTAAGGTTGTCGGAGCGCATGCATATATTTCTTTAATAAGTACAAATTCTCGATTTTCTATCAACGTTTGTCGAGGCTACTGTGTCCGTTGTCATCTATACATATTTTTAGTCTTCTGTTAAGTTTATGTCGGGAATCATTTTGGTAAGGTCGTCGGCGCGCATGTATAGACATCTTCTACAAGTATGGTCACTCCGTTTCTTGTTGACGGTTGTTGCGGCCACAGCGCCCGTTGTCATCTGTACGTTTGTTCGGTCCTTTGTCGTATCGGGACTTAGACATTTTTTCATTTAGTTGTTCGTCGTAGCGGACGAGTTTCACGGACCATTTTTCTATATGTAATGTCGGCTTCATCGCTCCGTTTTCGTTGTCGGTGCGTATTTCGCACATTTGCTGGCTACTGACTTTTTCCCTTCTTTGGGGCGCAGTAGCAAAGGGCTAAAGATTGCACATAGCGTATTGTTTCAAACGAGAATGTCTGGGTAGCTGTCACATTACTTTTGTTTTGAGATCGGCTATTATCGCTACTGTCGCCCTCGACCCGGCGTTCAAGCTGTAAGAGATAGGGTGGGTTCCCCTATAAATGCGTAAATAACGAACGTATTTGGTTCAAGTACAAATACAAGCCAATAATACAGGGCCAAGTCACTTAGGCAAATTTAAAACAAGGAAAGTATTTTAGGCTCCCGGAAAGGGACATATAAATAAGCATAGCACCGAGGTCCGCTTATAAATTTAAGAAGTAAATAGGGTTGGCTCCCCTATAAAAAGGTAGTGGTGCATGCAAACAGATAGAGGCATTAGTACATGCTAACAAAGCTTCTGCGGAAGCATATAAGAATTTAACATTTTGAACACAATGAAAACATAGCTTTGCAACGTACATACTGAGGCGGTACTTTATATTGCTACCAAACGAAAACATACACATACACATGGTAATGTACATTTACATATTTAATTCTATCTGCTTCATATTCTAAACCCGACATACTCGCTACGTTTTCTAGTTTATTCGGAATACGCCGTTTCCGAAACGTACCTAGATGCGACATTTTGTAAATATTGTCTACTAACAAGCACTCATAACGACCAGTCGAATAATACTGAACAAGCGTGTTGTGATACTGGTACTCTATTCTCTGTGCCTCGTGTTTCACCCCATCACGTTGTTTTCCGCACGGCCCTGAAACTTGCCCCACTTTGCCGAGACTACTTATATCAGATAGTGATCTCGACAAATATCTAATCCAATCGCTAGTTAACTATTTTTTTTTAATTGGAATTAATAAATAATTTTTACAAATGTAGAGTCCTTGTCTGTATGCTCTTACACACGCACTATGGTGTTCTAGATCGACGAATCACACTTCACTACTAAATCCTGACATTAGTTGACAATCATGATGGCAACGAAATGTCCTATGCGTTTTCAGAGATGAAAATGTAAGCCTTAGACAGGGTCTTCGCTATTTGTCGTGTATATATGCGTGTGTGTTACATATTATTGCGTGAAGTTTTACAATAATTATATTGAATTTCGTGATATAAACTTTTAATTGATTAATTTCATTCTCCTCTTTCCCTGTTGTTTAAGGGACTCTTTCTTTCAAAAAGAGGAATTTTGTTTAGATAATAAGGGCGAAAGGGAAATTTGGGAACTGAATTTAGATGTAAAATATATCACGAGAAAACTGTAATCTACGATTACATAAAGAATTCTATTAATTTAGTCTGAAATTAAGATGCTAAAAAATGATCTTCGAGGGAGTCCAACAAGAAAATTAGATTAAAGGAAATTATAAATAAGAAAGATAAGATCAGTGAAAGGTAAGTTTACAAATACGGTAAAACTATCTTCTTCATTTCATTAACTCTTTTGGAAGCAAGTAAGATAAGGGATGACGGTTCAAACTCTTCTATTGTACATACCATCATATTCACCACAGAAAGTTTTTGCCGGTCGGTTGTTTCGTCCACTTACAAGCACAATTTTTTATCTTTCAATTCTGCTTTAATTCTTCTTTCAACATAGTCACGAGCAAATGGTGTAAAGTTTCTTAACGATGTCCGACTTGGTAATATACAATCCGAACATCCAAATGCTTGTTAGTCTAGTAAAGTGAACAGTACATTACATGGAATAAAGCAAATACTTACATCACATATCGATTGTCCGCTGTATCACTTGCCATGAATTACAGAATAGTGTTTTATACTTTTCAGGTGGCGTTCACACTCAAACTGGTGGTACGCGTCAAATATGTAGTTGTCGCACTTTGCATATTTAATTCCATCCTCTTCGTATTCAAAATCCGGCATACTCGCTATTACGTTTTCTAGTTTACTCGAAATACGCCGTTTCCGAAACGTACCTAAATGTGACATTTTCTAAGTATATGTGCTTGGAAAATTTTAAATTTGAGAAGGTTAAAGTTTATTTGATAGATGAAACTTAAATTTATTTAGATTAGATGGGTGGGATATAATTTTTATATAATACTGTATTAATTTATTTAATAAAGTTGAAAATTAAGGAATTGGGGATTTATAATTTTATATAATAAAAAATATTTTCTAATATTAAAACTTAGGAAGACTAGGTTAAAAAGTAATTAAAATTTATTTGTATAATAAATTGTGTTTATTTGAGGGTTAGCACTCACAACGACCAGTCGAATAATAGTGAACAAACGTGCTTTTATACGGCTACCCGATTCTCCTTGCCACGCGCTTCACCCCTCCATGTTGTTCTCCGCAACGGCACTAAAACTTGCTCCTCTTTGTCGAGACTACACATAACCACAGCTTATAGTTCAAGTTTGATCCCCTTTTCCATTAATTGACGTACAGATGGTTCATCGTTGTGTAACGCTATTCGAGACGATAATGATTCTTTCGAGTAAGCGAAATTGCAAACACCAAACAATAAGTATAAACAGTAAACCGGCCGTAAGTTGATCTCTCGGTGTCACACCACCTTTTTATTTATATTTTATAATATTTATATGCTTTCTACAATCGCTTTTGCTCTAGCAAATATGTGGGCAACCACCGGCCGGCGGGCTGGATTCGGCCCGCTGTAACATTTGATCTCGAGAGACATTTTGAAAAAACTCAATTAAGAAAAAATATTACACTACTTACGCATACTCACTCCAAATGAGGAGGATCGAGTGATATGGGGTTTAAATGCAGCCCGCGAACGTATTTGCACACTAAAGTTTGGCCCACAAAATGTCAACGGTTGGCCATACTTGCTCTAGCACATCAATAGCTAATCGCTAACTTTATATATAATTTTAGTACCATTATGAAATAAATAACGAAATTACCTGATATACTTTTTTTCAGTGTGTTAACCAATGGTCGTTTTAAGCCATCCGTAAAAGCACATAACACAAAAAAAACATAACGACAAAACGATTGACAACCTCACATCAACAACGAAAAGGGATTAATGCAAATATAGTAATGCATCATTGCTGACAAGTGTTTGCCGTCTACATCTGTATTCAAAAAGAAAGGAGTTACATTGCAAACTACAAATCTATATTTAACTCAATTTCTGTTGCCTCCATCCTTCAACTACTAGCTTAGAATGTGATTCCGTTCACTTCACGTAAAGTTAAAATCACAAGTTTGTTCCTAAAAGTTTATGAAATCAAATACACGTGTGTCGACGCAAATAAGGTAATAAAAAGACTTTGTGCATTTTATTTCATGCCCTCCGGCGGATACTTTCTAAAAGCAGTAAAGTAATCACTTTTCGATAGTTGGACCGCTCTTTCAGCCAGACGTATTCCTCTGTGAGAGTCTCATCCGCTGTAATTAACTCTACTAAATGAAATTGCAAAATTTAAACTCTGCATTTAATTAGCAAAAGCGTGTATTTAGAGAGGTAGCAAAAAAATTATCTGTATCATTTTCTCTTTTCGAATTTACAAACTAATTTTCATACAAGGTATGTTCTTTTGAAAAGCTACTATTTTACATTAACATTCGAGTAAAATGCATCGGTAACCATACTGAATAGGCATCTGGCAGACCTCGACATACACAAGGATTAAATATAAAAGGAGTCGGAAGTGGCATAGAGCAATAAGGACTTCAAAGTGTAATAATCAATGTTTTTAACGGATAACTGGGCACCGTGGAAAATAATACAAAGTGAATAAGAATACTTATCACTTATCAACAGTAGCAGTATGTAAATGAACCGCTTAGCGAATAAAAAATATACCCATTACTAATTACTCGATTTTACGCGCAATTTCCATCCTACCGTCGTAGGAAGTGCTTCCGGAATTTCAAAAAAATCAAACTATTTTAATTAACTTCAGTATCTTGTCTCCTCAGACAATATCAGTAAGCTTCGTAATTAAACCTTGTTGCAATTTTCCAGTAAACAGCTTAACGTTCTCGCACATTCCCTTTTGATTACTTATGAGTACATAGCGTGTCGGAGACAACAATAAAACGAACAAAAAAGCGACGTCCTGCTGTTATAGTAACGGTATCAAAGATCATTTTTCATTAAAATCGCGTCACATACAGTTGCATCTCCATGTCTCGTACCTTATATGCGCTACGTTTAATTAGCTGGAAGGCTAACCGTTGGGAATTCACTGCGTCCCATTCTAATTAAGCGACGCTTGTATTCGTCCATCAGATAGGTTTACGCTTTTCGCGAAATGCCTTCGTTTCTTCAAGGATGGAAAGGGAAGCGTTGAATATCCAGGTCTTGTTTTAACGCCGAAAATATACTTATATCTTAATTGCGTTATTAGCCATTAGTAGGTGTCGTCTAATTTTGGGTCCCTTAGAGAAAGCACCGTCAAATGCCGCCCTTATCGCGGTCGGTACGTATCTATGGATGATAATTTCATTAATTGCTGTTAGGTGGCTGTAAGTGGCGTTAAATGGCTTAGTTAGCTAACACTACCATTAGGGTAGGCTTCTACGTTGTTAATGGGCTCTTGATCCCCGTCCAGACTTGATACTTTCGTGGCAACGAGCCTATAAACTTCGAAGACGAATAAATCCTTTTACGGAAAGGTCTTTTCTCTTACAGTGTGATTAAGTTGGCTGTCTACAAGTATATATTTTTAACTTGTTGGAAAATTTCAATTGGTGTGAGTGCTCCTGTTGTTTATATGCTATTTGCAGCAAAGTAAAAACTTGCTATTTAGCGTTAATGTATAGCAATAGTTGGAAAGAAAAATATTCGAAATACCAAAGGCTGTATAAGAACAATATTAATTATGTAATCAGACAAAATATGAGATCCGAAAGATTTATAACTCAACATCTGTTAAGATAGGGCGAAGGATTAGGTCCCGTACTATTCACTGTATTAATAGACGATATAACACATGGGCTGAAAAGTCCCGGGCCTAACACATAGATGACGCTAGTTTTATTGCAGTCACCTTTCTCTCAGTTAGTACTAACCTTCAAAAGACAGCTGTTAAAATTTCATGATATTCTATTCATTAGTTTGTGAGTTATTGTGCTAAGAGTCACGCTACTTTTGTTATTTTCAAAACAATGGATCAAAAACAATTTCGTGTTTTAATTTTACACTGCTTCTTGATGGGAAAAATACCGTTCAAGCGAAGCAACGGCTTGAAAGGTGTTATGGGGACTCCGCTCCATCAGAAACAACAATAAAACGTTGGTTTGCTAACTTCAAACGTGGTCGTAGAGACACCGATGATGCAGAACGCAGTGGACGTCCAAATGAGGCTGTAACACCAGAAAACATCAAAAAAATCCACAAAATCGTTTTGAATGATCGAAAAGTGAAGTTGCGTGAGTTAGCTGACATCGTAAAGATATCAGAAGAACGTATTGGCTATATATTGCATGAGCATTTGACTATGAGAAAGCAAAAACAAGAACGTGTTGATGATTCTGGGCAGTGTTTGGACATGTGTAAACGTAACAAGCCGGAATTTTTGCGTTGATATGTGACAATGGATGAAACATCCAACTTCACTTCGGAATCAAAACGATCGTCATCTGAGTGGACAGCAACTGGTGAACCTCGTCCAAAGCGCCCGAAAGCACAACAATCGTCCGCAAAGGTTATGGCCTCGGTATTTTGGGATGTGCGTGGTGTAATATTCATCAACTATCTTGAGAAAGGAAATGCAATCAAAAGTGAATTTTTTTATTGCGTTATTGGAGCGTTTGAAGGCCTAAATTACAAAGAAACGACCGCATATGGCAAGGAAAAACATGTTGTTTCATCAACACAACGCACCGTGTCACAAGTCAATCAAAACAATGGCAAAACCACATGAATTGAACTTCGAATTGCTCCACATCCACCGTATTCGCCAGATTTGGCTCCCAGCGACTACTGGCTGTTCGCAGACCTCAAAAAAATGCTCGCCGGTAAGAAATTTCGCACGAATGAAGAGGTTATCGCTGAAACTGAGGCCTATTTTGAGGCAAAAGATAAATCGTTTTACAAAAATGGTATTGAAATGTTAGAGCGGCGCTAGAATGATTGCATTGCTCTTGATTGAGATTACGTTGATGAATAAAGCTAATTTTGAACCAAAGAAACCGTGTTTTCTTCGTTAGGCCCGGGACTTTTCAGCCCATGTGTTAGTAAAACAATGCTCAATGCAGACGAAAAAATATCAAATTGGATACAAGAATCTACAGAAGTTACAAATATGGAATGAGGCACTTAAGAAAAAAGGTATGAACATAAATAAAAATAAAACAAAAGTTATGACCACCAGTGAAGAACGACTAGATATGCAGATTGCAGTAATAATAAATAAACACAATAAATAAACGAATTTCATTATCTATGCGTACCGATAGAAACCACTAGTAAAAATAAGTCAGAAATTAATAAAAGAATTAAAAAAGCAACCAAACTATACAACGCGATGAATAAGAACTTCATTACGAAAAAATAAATATCACTAAGCACCAAGATAAAAGTAAACAAAGCTACAGATCTGTTCTGGCATACGGATGCGAATCATGACTACTTAATAATAGGTAAGAAAGCTGCAGAAATGAGATATCTCAGAAGAGTGAGGGGCCTAAGAAGCAACTCACAAACTTTGCCGAGACTTTTCGGTAAGCCAAATCATGTGAAATGATTGATTGGGCTGTGGTAAAAAAGTTGGCAAAACTGAACGACAAAACTAGGACTAGTACCTATATATGTCGATATATATAGAATAGGTTTGAAACTTTTCATACTGTAGTAAACTCTTCAATTCAAGTATATTTGTAAATTTAAGTGAAGATGAACTTATTGCAAATATCGAAACATTATGAAAAATGGAAGGTAAGTTCTACAACTCAAATGTTGTCTCTACTTCCATTAAAGATTAAAATAAAAAAATATAGAGAAATCTAGGATTCTAAAAACCTCTTGGATTAAACTGATAGCTTCCTTATTTCCTAGTTTTCCTAATGTTTTGATAGCGGTAATATTGTTTTTATTTTTTTACTTTTAGTTAACTTTTTAATTTTGTATCGCTCTTACTCTTTTTGTGATATTTATTCAGTGCACAGACTACGTAGTGTTTCTTACTTCTGACGTTCCAATTTTTATGATTCTTACTATTTTGTAATTTCATCAATTACAATATACGAGGGGAGGTCCAGAAGTTCGTGGAAAGGGTTTTAAATAAAATAAAACAATAAATCTATTTTTCGTTTTCAATATAATCACCCTTAAGCACAATACATTTATTAGATCCATGAATTAATTTTTCTAAACCATTATAAAAATATACTTTATCTTTCGCCTCAAAATGGACCAAAATTGCCTCCTTTACGTCATTGTCGTCGGAAAACTTTCTTCCACGTAAGTCCTTTTTTAAATTGGGGAACAAATAAAAATCACTAGGTGCCAGGGTCTGGGCTGTAGGGTGGACGGACTATTGATTAAAAGCCATGCTTGTGCAGAGCACCCATTGTAACTTTGCTCTTGTGAACCGGCGCATTGTCTTGCAAGAGCAACACACCCTTGGTCAATTTTCCTCGACGTTTTCTTCTTGATGGCCTCCTGTAATTTTTCTAATATCGCTGCGTAATATTCTTCGGTTATGATCCTACCTTTTTCTTTGCAATCAATCAATAATATCCCCTCACAATCCCAAAAAACAGTAGCCATCAACTTTCTAGCCGATTCTGACACTTTGAATTTCTTTGGCGGTGATGTCACCTTTTTATGCCATTGCATGGACTCCTGTTTGGACTCAGGCTCAAAGTGATGAACCCATGTTTCATCTCCGGTAACAATCCGCTCCAACATCTGTGCAGGTTTGTCTCCACACAGCTCCAAAAATTGTTTGGACGGACAGACGCGATGCTATTTCTGCAGCGGCGTGAGCATTCTCGGTACCCATCTTGCACTGACTTTCGTCATACCCAGGTGGTCATGTAGGATACGCAAAATGGTGGTATCTGATACTCCAACTAATGCAGATAATTGTTTTTTCTTCAAACGGGCATCTTGCAGTAGAAATCGTTTAGCAGGCAACTATTCGTAAACGACTTTTTGCTATGTGTAAAATGGTTCTTCATTTTGGGAGTTTAGGTTAATGTACTTAAAAATCGATATAAAAAAGGCTATTTCTAGGTTATGTTTAGTGGTATATAGTCATAGTTTACGAAATTTAAGTTAGTACTTATTGGGTTTGGCCTAAAAGTTACCAAATCGGATACTAAATACTGATGAGTGGTAAGATTTCATGTGAATATTGGGGAATAATCCCATATGTTTTATTATACAATATAGGTAAATAGGCTATTGTTGATTTGAAACTGTATTACATTATTGTGAAGTTCTCATAGCCTTTTTTCGATAGTTCTCATTATAAAAAACAACTAACAGGGAAAAAGGACAAACATGATAAAGACAATAATTATCTAGCGAATATTATTTATTATAACATGCGAAATACAATAAGTAAATGAATTAATTTGGTTTTGAACGAAATTAACTAATTATTACTACGAAGATTACCCAAAAACTACCGAACTGATAGTAAATTATGAAGTACGTTCTAATATTAACGTGATTTTGTTAGATTTTGTTATATGTATCAAGTAAGCCCGTCCGTGAATACGAAACATAGTAGTAATATGGTATATTAAGTCTGCACTGTTTGTACAGTCAAGTCACTAACTTGTAAATAGCTCATGCAAAGCAACTACCACAATAGGACAAATAAAAATAGTTCTAAAGTAATAAATGATTTATAAATTAGAAACAATCACGCAAAGTGGAACAAAAACATATTTCTAAAATAATAAACGATTAATAAATTAACAAGTAATCCTGGGAATAAAATAATATACTATAAGATATTTTCTGCAAAATGAACAATACGCCAGCAAAAAAGAAAAGAATTCTGAAGCATGGTCTAAATACCAGGAAAGCATCTAGGATTTTTCAATGAAAGATGTGTAAAACTACCATGTTTAAATCACACAAGTTTAATGCATATTAGAGTATCATTTTAGAGAAAAAAATATATACCCCATTGAAAAAACCAACACACTGCCCTAATACGAAATAATAAGAAAAAAGGAGACCTGAAATTTACACTGGGTACTGCTGTCTAACAGCGGCTAACAGTTCCCTGAAAAGATCCATACGTCTTTTACGTATGTACATCCCGACACCATAGACATTCCACAAGGTGGTCTGCAAATATCTGTCGTGCAAAACGTTTAGTGGCAAACCAAGCCTTGGAGGGTCTCCAGGGACACTCAATCTTCAGCTGCTATATATAATATATGTAATTTACTACCAGCTCGGTACACTTTTTGTGTAATCTTCGAAGTAATAATTAGTTAATTCTATTCAAAACCAAACTAATTCATTTATTTATTGTAACTTTCATGTATTTCGCATGCTGTAATAAATAGTAACATTCACTATGTCTTTGTTGTTTTTGTCCTTTTTCCCTATTGTTTTCTATAACGAGAACCATAGAGAAAAGACTATACGAACTTCGCAATAATGTAATACAGTTTCAAATCAATATTAGTCTATTTACCTATATTCTATACAAAAACAAAAAATATGGGATAGTAACTATTATATAACAGATTATTCCCCAATATTTAAATGAAATTTGACCGCTCATCAGTGTTTACTATCCGTTTTGGTAACTTTTAAGCCAAACAGATATACCTCGAAACGTAACCTAGAAATAGTCATTTTTAAATCGACTTTTAGGTACCTTAAATTAAGCTCCTAAGAAAAGCAGGGCCATTTTAAACACAGCAAAACGTGAGCTTTGCATTAGAATGCATTAAAATCGCTAACGTGATGCCCCTTATACGGAACTACAGCCATAATATATAATTTGCTCATTTCCATTTTGAAGGAAAGCTTTTCTTAATAAATGTTTTATGTTTCCTTTTATGTCGGCGAGTGAACCCAATTTAATATTCGCGGGAGAGCCGCTACAATTAGCAACTCCGCCACCGTTGTATACTACAAATTTCAAAACCATACTTTCTTATTCAACATTTTTCAGAGTTCTTGTAGCAAACTGCCCGCTCCTACTCCGCACAATCTATAAATAGTTTCTGCTACGTGATGCGTACACAATACAAACGTACGACGACGTGTTCAAGAACTGATGCCGTAGCGTGTCAGGAGGCCATACATGCGTATATGACCCGATAGCTCCTCCGCAGCCTTCGTAATTATAATGGGGAGTGCTTAATTGCTTTCGCATGCAATCGCAAAAGCTTTGATTTCACTGGGCGGACACTGTTTGCCGAGTACAGTGTCGGTATAGAAGTATATGCGTATAGAATGTCAATCTAAATAATGGAAAGACGGTAAACGTTCTAATAACTTTGTGGTCTATACAGCGAATAGTCGATGCATTGGTATCGCTTTTTGCGTAGTTTTTTTCGAATCATAAGTCTTTCGTGATAAGGTAACAGTTCTTGTTACAATAATAGCAAAGATGATACCGTTTATTACCTTGCAAATGCGATCTTTTCGCTAAATTTACCACGTATTAGCGTTGCTGAAAATTTTGATTAATTACAAATTACTGTTTCTGATAAAATTGGACAGTACGAAATCTGACTCTAACAGACGCTTAAGGGTGAATCTTTCGTCTCCAGAAACTGTATCTTAAATACTGGATTAATCTAAATTTCTAAAAGATCCCGATAAATATGTTAGTACTAATGGCGAAAATATGTACACTACTATCCATACCAGTTCGGGCCCGCAAATAAATCTTAAAAGATCGAGAAAATATTCCAACAAACTTTTCCAAAACTTAAAATTTTTATTGCATTTTATTGATAGTGTAATTCTAACGAAAAACTCCTTAAACGTTCTGCTCATCAAAGAAACTCCTTGCACGAAGAATAGCTTTCACAATACTAGGCATCCGTTCAACTAGTTTTTAAAGGACTTTATTTAGCATATTAGTCCATTCCTCTTGTAAGGTGTTCCAAAAGTGGCCTACAGAGGCAGGGCATACTTTTCGGACCCTCCTGTCCATTTCATTCAGTAGCAGCTCGATGGGGTTTAGATCGGGGCTTTGCGGTGGACATGTCATCACTTGTACAGTGCCATTGTCTTGTCCTTCATTTAAGAAATTTTTACATATCACTGCTGAGTGTTTGAGGCCGTTGTCCTGCATGAATACAAAACTTTCGCCGATTAAACGTTGCCCCGATGGCATTGCGTTTTCTACAGTATTTCTAAATAACCCTCTTTTCGCAAAATACCTTCAATTCGCTTCAAGTTTCCTGTACCGGCGTAGAAAAAACAACGCCAAACAAGCACAGAACTTCATCCTTGCCTGACAATTGGCACTACACAATCTTGCAACATTCATTGGTCTTTCGATCTTGTTACAAAAATGCGCCTTGATTGTCCGAACACCTCAAATTTTGACTCATCAGTCCACAGCACCCTTTTCTAATCATAGACTGTCCAATTTCTATGTGTTTCTGTCCACTGTAGCTAAAATGTTAACTCCGCTATATAAAATTCTTACAGCAAATTGTATTCAATCATGAATCGATATTCCCTTGTTTAGCTCAAAATCAAAGACACAATAGTCCACTTGGTTCTCTCCTGCAAATAAAAAGCTAAATGTGCCAATCTTCGGAAAAGGGTTATAGTTCCAATATTAGCAGTTATAGACCTGCGGCCGTAATTTTCTCTTTCGCAAAAGTTCTTGAATAGTTAATTTATGTGCTTGCCTCTCATGGTACTAAAAAATAATATAATCTTCTATATCCCAGCAGTGATTTACGTCAAATAGATTCACTATAACTAAGTTGGCGCAAATTTCCCAAACGATAGCTGAGATTGTGAATGGGGATCATCAAGTGGACGTTATTTATACAGATTTTTCTTGTGCATTCTACCTGACAGATCAACACAAATTCTTGGAAAAGCTGAGTTTACGTCAGTAGAAATCTTTTAAGGTTAATTCGATCGTACCTTCTCTAAACAACCATGCTGGCGGTAGACTGCTCACTTGAGCTGTAAGTTTGGATATGTTAATAGTAGCCGAAAGGTAATTGCAATGTGTTGAGCAAACAAACGCTCGACACCACGCTGATAACGCCGGGTAGGTAGAAATATGTCCATTTGTTAACATTTCTTGTCTCTTCACATTGTCTTTTCTGTGAATGATTCCACTAATACCATGAGTATTTAACAGCATTATTATGATGTAGCGTAAGGTAACCAAACATATTCTAGCGGAAATAGTGAGAGAGGATTACGGAATGGAACTAAAAACAAATGCGGAAAAAAATGAAAATGATGAGACTAAATGGAAAACAGAAACGTGGAAGTGACACAATTGTAATAGGAAACTATACCTTTGAAGTGATTAACACATTTAAATACTAAGGGGTAACTATTACAAGTGATGGTAGCAGGGATGCAGAGATAAGGGAAAGAGTGATGAATATAAACAAGATCTACGAGGCAAATAGACATTTTTTAATAATAAGAAGAATTTGGCTTTCCCATTTCAATAATTAATTTGTTTATTTTAATTGACCTCTTTCTACATCATTGGAAAACAGTCACAATCATTCAAGTTGATAAAAAAGGCGACTCTACATTTTTATCCAATTATAGACCAATACTATTCTATGAAATTTTGCAAAAGTTATTAAGAACGTGCTATATGCCAGTCCCTCCAATAGCATTCGCTCTTTAGTCTCTATCAATTAATATGGTTTCGTTTCGGGATGTTCGACAATTACTAATTTAGCCAGAATAGCTTATCATATTAAGTTCTACATAAGCGCGGTCAAGTTGATGTAATTGGTATTGATCTGTCTAAAGCCTTTGATCTAATCGACCATAAAATTCTTCTTAAATAAATTGGCCTCATTTTCTTTAGTTGTTTCTTTTCTTGAATTCATATAATCATATTGATATCAATGCAAATGCTACGTGCTCTATAATAAATATTTCTCTGAAGAATTCTCGCTAACTACCGGTGTTCCGCAAGGCTCTAATATAGGTCCACTTCTATTTTTATTATTCATTAACGAAAATCGAAATAAATTTTGTGGTATCTACTACTACGTGATGCTAATACACTACAACACAACTTGAATATAACTGTAAAGTGGTGTAAGAAACATAAACTGATTCTTAAAGTTAACACACGTTGCGTAGTATCATATATTCGTTCTCAATCACCTTTTCTCTCACCTTAACATATAT
The DNA here is from genome assembly GCA_023509865.1 of Trypoxylus dichotomus. Classification (NCBI taxonomy): domain Eukaryota; kingdom Metazoa; phylum Arthropoda; class Insecta; order Coleoptera; family Scarabaeidae; genus Trypoxylus; species Trypoxylus dichotomus. The sequence goes on from CM042081.1 coordinate 32,679,560, forward strand.
TTGGCCCTTCCTTCACACGAATCTTGGAGTCTTGTTTGATGCTAACTGCGCTTTTATGTTCAGAGTGTGTGCACTGATACTTACAAAGCACTTGGTTTTATAATGCGAATATTCAAATATTTTCAAAACATAACTATTTGACACAGCCTACTTTACCTACCTAGTGAGCAAAGTTGAATATACTTCTTTGACTTGGTGTCCCTTATACACTTCTGATTCTTTACATTTGGAAGGTATTCACCGCATTTTTTTTAATTTCTTTCTTTCAATAATGATGGAGTCTATCATGGAAAGAAGTATACCACAGGACAATATGTTGTTATAATTTGGTGTAGTATTTCTGAGAGAACTATTTGTATAATCTTTTGGGGAATTCTATTAATTATTCCTGCCTGCTTTAAAGGTTACCATTTCTAGTTCCACGTGTAAATGCAAGATATACTGCAATATTCGTGATTCCATTTTCAAGGATTAATACAATTGAAAAGGCTTCGATCTATTTACGATAGAAGATTGATAACAATTTTCAAAATAAACCACATTATCCAAATCTGCTGGAATTGTTACTTCTAGCACTACATAATATTTACATTTATTTAGGCATAGGTATACATACCGTGAACATACAATGTACAATATTATATACAATACCCATAAAATTATTATTATTAATGAATGAATTATTAATTACCCATCTGATTATCAAATACCCAAACCAAGCACCTACCATATAACCTCCATCTTCTTGATCAGAAACTCGTGTCAGTAGCAGTCGGTCATTCAACTTCGATAAGACAAGGAACAAAAAATCAACTAATGTAATATGATTAGCATTACCTATATAAAACAATCGATAGGTATGCCTATATGCAGCGAATAGATACTGATAGATTGATATAACTCTAACCTCAAACGTATCTCTCTTGATAATCGCGCTTATTTCCCGCAATCTGACACTAGTATTCGATTATGTTGACGCGTGGCTATCAATTTTAGTTGGCTATTGACCCGATTTTCCTCGGACTAATGTGCGAATTGTTTTATCCGTTATGTAATCACGAGTTCCTACACATATCTGTATAGGGATTGTCGCCATATCTTCCGAAAACAATAGAATTTATTAGCGGATTCATCCACGTGTCCCACATCTGTGTTATATCAAAAATAAAAGATGTCAACGACCGAGGTTCGAAATCACTTGATAATAGGTCGGAGTTTTGTGATACTATCGAAAATCTTGATAGAACCATTATTTCGATGGAAAGATTAAAAAGCAAAATATCCTTCGTCTATATTGAAATAATTTAGTCAAATCTAGGATGTTGAATGACACGTAATCTGCTCTAACATGCCAAAACTGACTTAAAAGTTGTTCGAATAAAAAGATATAGAGGATGTTTCCTAAATTATTACGCAGTAGGTTAAACACCGGAAGATATAAAAATGCCAGCGAGATTGAATAATCGGAAATACTTTATAATTTTCCGGTAGAGATATTGGAAGTTAACTACTGAAATATCGTCACTTAATCAACAACTTTATATGGCTCATTCCTATAGTAAACAGCATGATAAAGAGAACAAAAGACACGAAAGTAGAGAGAGTCACTAACATTGTCGTTAACATCTTTTGACAAAGTAACCGTGCAGCAAATAAAATCTGATTTAAATTCAGCAATAACTAAAAGATGTGTATAACTTTATCCGGCAGTCGTTAGTCTTAATGAAGAAACACAAATAAGCAAGAAGGAAATTTGTTTAAAACCGTGTGGTTGCGCTTAATATCATAAAAGAAATTTGGAACACACTGAGGCGCTAGTATTAACTGATGATAATATTAAATATTGTAAGATGTAATACGTTGGTTAGATAGATTTTGGCAGAACACTACAGTGTCTTCAGTACACATACTATTAGCATACTATTAGCACTAGCAATATTTGATACATTGCCAGCCGCCATATTGTTACAACAACCAATTGACGTTTAGATAGTATATTTTTCTAAATACGTTTGTACTATATGATCATATAAATTTACCCTCTAGAAAGCAATGAAATTTTTTCTTCAAAATATCTTGTTGGTAGTAAGTAATGAATTGACAGTGTCAATTGTTATGTGTACTGTATTGTTTTATTGAGATAAAAATGTTTACAATAGATCACAAAGTTTTCAGTGATTCACACATTATAAGGTGTCACTATTGGGAAAAGACGGCTGTATTCTGTTGCATACGAAATTTGAACTACCACATAACATTGCATTGTGCTACTATCTTTTCCACTTCTCTATGTATAATCTTTAATCTAGCCCTACACACGTGTACGTTTCCTGATATATGGAAAGTAGCCAGAATTTCGCCAATCTTAAAAAAGGGTGATAGTTCCAATATTGGCAATTACAGACCTGTGTTTATAATTTCTTCTTTCACGAAGGTTTTTGAAGTCTTAATTTATAAACGTCTTTCTTATGGTATTAAATCTATCTCTCTGAATCTCAGCATGGTTTCTTGGCAATTAGATCTGCTGTTACTAACTGGGCAAAGATTTCTCAAACAATAGCTGAGACCGCAGATGGGTCAACTGGATGGATCTCTTGCAGGTGTTCTGTTAAATTTATTTTTAATTATTAAGGGATGAGGAGTAGTAAGTAATTCCGGGCAATTTAGGGGGTGTTTTTTATAGAGGTATAAAACTTTTAGGTTAGCAACACTTTTTTAACTGGCGGCCATTTTATCAGCTGTCAAGTGATTTATGTTTAGTTTGGTTTGGCATTTTAACATGAATAGACTGACGCCTGAACAACGCTTCCAAATTGTATGTGACTTTGTATTTTCATTGTCTTCCTCCCCTTCCAACGGTTAGCCTGTCCATTCTCGCGACCCCAAGGATTTAGATGATACGCTAAATGTGTGATACGCTGTACTTAAGAAATTGCAACATCTAGATATGCCAAATACCTAAACGTGCGACAATATTATATTTTTATTTTTCAATTTCATGTATATAAATTATGCACGCCTATGGAATTTTATTCCCCGCACCTTTACTTCTCTGTAACGGCCATATCTTGAAGTATAAACCGCTGCCCTGCATTATACGAACTTGGGTATAGTTTTTGTAGTATCGGTGCTAAATAATTTCTGTGTTGTTTAATTAGTTTTGAAGTTATTTTATCAAATGTTGTTGGTTTATTGTTTTTCAGATCTACTATTTGGGAGCATTTGTCGCTGATAATGCTTTTGTGATTTTGTAACTTCTTTCTCCGATAATTCTTTTTCTATTTTCAAAATACTAATTTATTTTGTGAGCTATTTCATACAAACTTGTTACTATAATTCTTTCTCTTTCTATTTCGTGGACTTTCTTGCCTCTTATACTCATCTCGTTCACTTCAGTCATTACGCCATTAAGTTCTGCATGTTTAATTGTTCGGTTCTGTATGTCTCGAATTTTCTTGTATAATAATTTTCACCTCGTGTTTTAAGTCTATAATCTTCATTGAGGAAATGTTTTCTATACTTCTTATACATATTGTTCCTTTTTTTAATTTGTACAATAATTCTACATATATATATATATATATATATATGGGAATCCTTTTTTCCTTTGATCTTTTTTATTGTTTAACTTCTTCAATCATTTTTTTAAATATAGTAGATAACTCTCAAAGATATCTACATTAGTTCGTTTAATATCTGATATTTGCATGTTTCGTTTTTGTAGTTTGTTTCGCGTAATATTTGTATTCTAGTGCCTGTTGTGTTTTTGTTATTAATATTTTTACTGCGTGGTGATCCGATACGTTTGTTGGTATTATTATTTCAATTTTATCTCTAATATTTGTGATGACACGATCTGAAATGCTGTGATTATTTTTAGCATTTTTCGGGTATAGTATTTTCTTTCTTTTTTTAATTAATATTGTGTAGTCATAGTTTTTCAATATGGTTTCATACTTTTTTAGAGTATTGTTTTTGTACATTATGTTTATATTGAAGTTGTTCATTGCTAGATGTTTTCTTCGTTTGGATAATACACATTTTCAAGTGTTAAGAAAAATTTATGGTGATTTATATATTAAAATGAAGGCAAAATTATCATTATTTAATAAAATCGATACCCTTCACTTTTATAGATTGGGACCAAATAGCAACAAATGGAATTAAACTATAAGAACAAAAATGTATATAATGACAATTTATTTACAAAATATTAGAATTCTTAATATTTAGTGCCTCCTCCACCTCCGATAACATTCATCTACTTTCAGATACTTTCTTCCATTTTTCAAATATATTTTTGTTTCAAAATGCTTTTATTTTTGCAAATATGCTTTAACTTTTAAAATCTGCCACAAATGTTCAATGGAAGACAACTCACGAAACTGCGTCGGCCACTCCATTATTCCCACATTATCACTAGACCAACGTACTGACTTGTGATTTATGGCATGGTACACTACTTTGATGGAAATAATATTCCGGTACATCAACATCAGTTAAGGCGGACTGCCCTAACATCTGAGTATAGCGCTGCCTGTTCATGCGGCCTGCGCTCACGAAGACTTTTCCGACGCCGGCTACCAACATGTACGAGGTAGGCGCCATAAATTCTGGGCCTGATATAGAAAAAGGAAACCTGGAACAACATAAGAAATTGTATTTCTCAATGTAATCTCCCCTAACTTATACACATTTGTTAAGATGTTGTTAATATTAATTAATAATTCGATACCCTTGTGAAAATGATTTGAAGTTTTATGTCAAAATGTTCTAAAATAGCTGCTTACAACACACTGTAGTCCTTAAAACTACGTCCCTTAAGTTCTTCTTTTAAATTAGAAAACAAATAAAGATCGCAAGGAGCCATATCAGGAGTATACGGTGCATTCTTGAAAGCCACATTCGCGGATGGCAGCTTGTGAAACGGCGGCAGTATGGACGGAAGCATTATCGTACAATAATTGCACACCTTTTGTGAATTTTCCACGACGGTTTGCAGGAATACTGACCCTTAATTTGTGCAATAAAGACGCATAATATGTGCCGTTCACAATTATATTGCGCTCTTTAAAGTCAATTAACCAAATACCCTCACATTCCCAGACTATTGTGGCCATCACCTTTCCCACTAATTGATTGACTTTCGCCTTTCTGGAACGAAGTTCATCAGATTGGCGAAATTCCATGGGCCCCCTTTTTAATAGAGAATCGTAAAATAGAACCACCGTTGCATCCCTTGTGACGATGGACTCCAACATCGATTTTGAATCGTCTCCACGCATGTTTAAAAATGCGGGCATTCGATTCAACGTTCACGTTGGAGAGCAGAAAGAAGTCGCGGTACCCATCTTGTACTAATTTTATTCATACCCCAAATGGTCACGGAGAATTCGGCAAGTACTTGAGTCGCTATGACCTTTCCGGCCGATGGAACGGTCTTGGCTTTCTTCGGAGCCGATTCGACCCGAAAAGTCCACTGCTTCGACTGTTCCTTAGACTCCAATATACGAGTGGTGGACCCAAGTCTCATCTATGGTTACGAAATGCATGAAGAAATCCCTTGGATTGCGTTGGATCCTTGCGAGACACTACTCCGAAGCGGTAACCCGATTTTGCTTTTGCTCCGGTGTGAACAAACACGATACCTATCGCTCCGTGTAGGATATAGTCAACGCGTTCTTCAGAGATGCCTGTTTTCTCTGCTATCTCTTTCAGCTTCAATTTTCCATCGGCTAACACGATATCATGAATCTTGTCGATTTGGTAGCGGTGTTTGGGCGTCCACTGCGTGGTTCGTACTTGTCCTTGTGCGCCCACGTTTGAACTTGCTCTCCCAGAAACTGATGATCGAAAATGCTAGAGTACATCTGCCATGAACCTCTAGCAAAATATTTCGAATTTCTATGACCGTTTTCCCAGCCATACAGAAGTGTTTCATCACTACACGAAATTCGATTTTATCCATTTTTGCGAAACAGCCTGACTTGCTACACAAAACACAATCTTAAATGACAACTATTGACAATAGACGTCTGAAATTTTGACAGTTACCATAAGAAAGTTGTCCTTGATGACCTATGAATCCTCTTCAACCTTCGTGCGCCAAAACTTGCCGATTCCGGAAATATTTCAGGTCGCCCTCGTACATTGCTTTAACTCAAAATTAATATTTTCCATAATTCGTACACCTTAGATAACCTTTATCATCAAAGTTCAATCACTTCAGGTATATTTAGAAAACCGAATTCATTAATCGTTACCCACTGGCCCACTTTTTGATAAGTACCACGTGGAATAACTTCGCATAATCCCGTTCTCCGAAACATCGATATAAATGCGATTTGTGATTTCGAACTCGTATACTGACGATAAGGATTTACATGCTGTAATTTTCTATCACGAGAAGATGGCATGATTGCGAAATTATTATTTCATGAACTATTATCAGTCGTTCACCTTTGCAGCGTATGTATTTATGCATTTCGTGACCTTGATCTAATACCTATAAAAATTGCATTTCGTGTTTGAACATATCTTATGTTTTAAAAGACGATAAGATAGCATCTTGTCTTGCTTTCGAGTTTATATAGTCTTGTTCGTCAATTCCATTTTGATTCGTAGTTTATGGTATTCCTATATTATAGTATATTAAGGCATTCTTTTGGATAAGCTAAACGTTCACTTAAACAAAAAGAAACAAATATTACATGCTTCTTTCTTGAAAATTTCTTGATAATTCTTACAAGAAAATTGAAATTAAAAGAGATCTTATTCGTAAATCTCAGCTTAATTTTTACTTCATCCAATTTAGAATTTTCTGACTGCTTATTTACATATATCTTATAGGAGTGCCCCATACTATATTTCTATATGCAATCACACCTATGGAATCGATTGCCGAGTATTTCGCATCACCATCACTTACTAAAACGTGTCCAAATATGTCCAAACCGTAATAATATGTTCAGATACTTACCTACAAATATTGACACTAAAGTATTGAAACTAAAAGGTGTGTGAAACCTTCTTTTTTATTTAATACTTTTTTATGAAGTTTTAAAAGGGGAGAAGAGAGAATGTTGCCTTACTTTCGATTTTTGTTAATATTCTTCGTCAATTAGATTTTAAATAGTATTTCTGCGGATGTAGCAGTTTTATTTTGGAGGCTAAAACATGGTTCAATATACTTATTTCGTTAAATATCTCGAATTACGTCCCCTAAAATACGAGGGCGACCTGAAATGCTTCCGGAATCGGCAAGAGATGGCAAACGATGGTCGAAGAGGATTCATTAGTAGGCAAAAGCAACCCTTTTTATGGCAACTGTCAAAATTTCAGACGTCTACTGTCAATAGTTGTGGTTTAAGAGTGTTTTGTGCGGCAAATCAGGCGGTTTCGCAAAAATAGATAAGATCGAATTTCGTGCAGAGACAAAGCACTTCTGGATGGTTGAGAAAACGGCCACGGAAATTCGAAATATCTTGCTAGAGGTTCATGGATGTACTCCATCATTTTCAACCATCAGCTTCTGGGCAAGCGAGTTCAAACGTGGTTGCACAAGCACAAGTGAAACAACGCAGTGGACGCTCAAAAACCGCTACCAACGATGAAATGGTCGACAACATTCATGGTGACGTGTTAACTGATCGCTGATTGAAGCCAAGCATCACAGAAGAACGCTTTAGCCATATCCTACACGAAATTTTAGGCATGAAAAAGCTTTCGGCGCGATGTGTTTGCTCACACCGGAGCAAAAACGAAATTGGGTGACCGTTTCGGAGGAGTGTCTGGCCAGGATCCAACACAATCCAAGGGATTTCCTTATGCGTTTCGTTACCGTAGGTGAGATTTTGATCCACCACTACATACCGAAAACCAAGGAACAGTCGAAGCAGTAGACTTTTCCAGGCGTATCGGCTCCGAAGAAAGCAAAGTTTCATCGGCCGGAAAGGGCATGGCGACCATTTTTTGGGATTGATAAGGTGTGGTCCTCATCGACTATCTGCAGAAGGGATTCACGATCACGGAGCAATACTACAGCGACTTATTGACCCGATTCGATGCAGTATTAAAGGAGAAATGGCCTTATTTGGGGCGGAAAAAGGGACTTTTTCACCACGACAATGCACCGGCTCATTCATCCCGCATCGTCGTGTACAAATTGAATGAGTTGCGTTACGAATTAGTCTTTCATCCTCCATATTCACCGGACCTAACCCCCAGTGACTTTTTCCTATTCCCAAACCTGAAAAAAAGAGGAAAGAGGCTTGCCTATTACTTCCTTGAAAATTTCTAGATAATTCTTATACGGATCCTAAAACTTAAAAAGAAAAACCTTATTCGAAAATCACAACTTAATTTTTATCTCATCCAATTTAGAATTCTTTAATAGACGGTAGATATCTCATAGAAGCTCCTTATGCTATATTTCTTGATATAATCATACCTAGAGAATCGATTGCTGATCATTTTCAGATACTTGCCTATAAATATTGAAACGTAAATACTGAAATACTGAAGTAAAGGGTGTGTGATTTCTTTTTTTTTTCATTTATTACCATTTTTATGAGGTAGTCGTTGGCTGTTTTTAGAAGTGTAATTCAAATTAAACAAATATTTTATCATTCAAAATAATTCCATAATATACAAACAATTATTATGAAATGATTTTCATTAAATGAAATCTATTGCATATTAGCAACTTTTCTATTTGTCGGCTATTAGCCTCCAAAAGGTAAATTATCAAACATCACACTTTGAGGAATTTCATTTGTAAGTGTCATATACTAAACAAGTGCGAGTTGTTTCAGTCAGAAAGCCTGATTCTATTGTTGGCGTACTGATGTTTTGTAATATTTTGCTGTTATTCGTTGTATTTAATAAAATTTTTACTACATACACATATTCAATAATATCCAATAAATTAATTAGCTCTTCTATTTAACTACTAATTGCATTTTTGCTTCCTTTCAGTAACTGAAAAAAAAAATACTATTAATCATAATTACATTTTTGAAATCCACTATCATCATTCTCACTATTAGACGAAGTACAACATTATCTTATCAAGTAAACAATGTTTCCGAAATAGAACCTTCAAAAAATGCAGTAAACCGAGTGCACTCAAAGGATCGATAAAAGTTCGCTAACCTCGCATTTATCAAATACGCCAAAATAAAAGCAATCAGATAAAAGTATAATCTACACGATTTTCGTATATAAATGGGCCAAGGACCGTGCAAAATGCATCAAAGTATAGTTTATCGGTTCACTCGCTAAAATATGGAGGAATTGAATTGCTCCAAATCAAACCAAAATCAAATTGGTGCTAACTCCTCGGAAAATAAAGCAGAATCCAAAGACAGCATATTACGTCCAAACTTTGTTAGTAAAATTAGAGAATTTCTGGGAAACCAAGGCTTCAGCGACATCAACTTGAAAATTTCTCCAGGCTCCCAGAAAGGTGATAACTATTGCGGAACCCTAGCACAAATCGAGGTCCAAGCCAAAGATACAGACGGAAACCAAAGGGTTTTGAAATGGATCAGCAAATCAGCCCCAGTGGAAGAAGCTCAAAGGCAAACGATCAAGGCAAATGCGTTGTACGAGAAGGAAATTAGTGTCTACGAAAAGATATTTCCTATTCTACATCAATTCCAAGCCCGCAAAGGTATACCATCGCCGTTTAAAGCATATCCAACGTATATCATGTCGTACATAGAAGAAAACCAAGAAAATTTCATCATGGAGGATATGAAATCGTTAGGATTTCTGATGAAAGATAAGAAAAGTCCTCTAGATTACAATCATGCGATACTGGTGTTAGAAACCTACGCGAAATTGCATGCGATATCCTATGCCATGAAAGATCAAGCACCTGAGGAGTTTGAAACGCTCAAAATGCTAGCGAAGGATACGTATTTCTGTAAACAAAATTATGATATAGAAACCGTGGAGAAATATGAAGAAAATTACCGACGAAGGATTATTGGGTGTTTAAATCTTGAAAACGATGCAAGAATCATTGAAGATTTAAACTTTTTTCTGACAACTCCAAATTCAATTGTAATGGATACCATAGCTGAACAAAATGAATACGCCATAGTGATACATGGGGATAACTGGATTAATAATATACTCTTCAAATATGGGGTATGCAGATAAAATTTAATTCAGCTTAATGTGATCAATTCTTTTTTTTATTTTAGGACCCAAATAACGTAGCAACTCCAACCGAAGTTTGTTTGTTAGATTTCCAAATCACACGCGTTGGTTCGCCAGTCTTGGATATCGCCTACTTCATATATTCTTGCACGGATAAAGCATTTCGAGAAGAATATTTTGATCAGGCAATTGGAATATACCATTCAGCACTTCAGCAAAGGATAACCGACTTAGGTAGCGACCCATATAAGCTTATTCCATTCAACGTTTTGAAAAAGGAATTTAAACGATTCTCGGTGGTTGGATTTTACTTAGCTACCGTAATTCTGGAATTGATGTTGGGAGCTCAAGACGAAACGGCTGAATGGAGCAAAGCCGAGAACGTGGAAGAGCTATTGGAGGCGCTAAATTTTAAAGGGAGCATCGATATGGGTTATAAGGAAAGGATTCGGGATATTATAGTCGATTTTGTTAGTAGAGGTTGTCTAGATTTTTTAAAATGTGATAAGTAAGAAAAATTTTAAAAATATTTAATAAAGTATTTGTTTATAACTTTTAATGAATTAAAAACAATATTTTTAGCAAAACTTTGCCTATATTTTGACCAAATCCGATCCTTAAAAAGTATCCAACTAATTCCTCATTTCTGACAACCACAATCACAATCCTACAACAAAAATTGTATCGGAGCAGCGTTACGTTTACTTAAAATATATTTTCATGTTTATTTGACAAGACAGTCAACCACAAGATAGATGACTATCTTTAACGAGGTATCATCTGTCAGAATTTGGCGTAGATCTGCAGCAATAGCGACCGTAACATTTCGCGAACGTGACAGCTCACATTTTAACGTATTGGCAATATGCATCCGAATAGAGTGTATCTTATATGAATGTGGAGATGAAAGTTATGAGAGTGTCGCTTCTAGAATTGAAAACAAGTCGAGTTAAATTAAGATTCAGTATCGTAAGCATTGAATATAATACGAATATAGTATGCATGGGTTCTAATATTTGCGTATTCGCAAACATATTCGTATACATAGTGAAATAGTTCCACATAAACTGAATAGAATATTTGTATGTTTCTTTGATATCTCCGGTGACTCATGCATTAAAATTAAAATAACAAATGCAAACAGAAAATAACATCGAAGCAATTTATTACACTTCAAATAATATATGCAATTTCTGTTAGATTCATGTGATAACTTTCAATTTGCTTGATTTTTCCAACGTCTAAATTAAGTAATTCGTGAAATTAAAAATTTCACGGTTCCGTTGAGATTTGAACCCACAGCTCCTCTTCTCTAGACAAGTGCTTTGAGACTAAGAGGTTAGAAAGTAATTCGTTCCTACGGTCTCCATGGGTCTCCAAATTTCACGATGTAATTAATGTGGACGTTGGAAAAGCCAAATAAATTTAACTTTATGATTTATTGTACTTTTAACGGAAAATATTAGCGAAATATATAAGAGTGGATAAATAAACAAGAAATTTTCGATTCTATTTAATAGTGTATGTTGGATCCTTTATTCAAAATAATTTAAAGAATCCGATGCTTTATTTTGTTTCTCAACTCGGTCAATTATTAACTAGTAAATGCTTACTAATATTCCCCAAGGGATTTTCAATGGAGTTGAGTTAGGAAGGCGGGAAGAGATCGCTAGGCATTGCAATAATTTGCAGTAATTAAGTTAAATGGGCAATTCGTAATTATAAACGTTTGAGGTCTTCAACAGACAATAAGCTGGTTAATGTATCTAAGAACAGAACTCCACAGCAAATTACTTTATATCGAGGGTGAAACAGGAATTTCTCGCACGGAAAAGTGCGGTTGAAACTGATAGCTGATAGATATACACTACTGCTCAAAAGTGTTTAGGCACTCCCATTGACAGCAAAAATGTATAAAAACTCAGCAAAAATGTTAATAATATTAATTTTTTATGTACAGATACACGTACATGAACAAAAATATATTAAATAAATGTGAAAATTAAAACGTTTAATTTAAATTTTGCTTTTATCTATGTGACCTCCTCTTGATTTAATAATTGCAGCACACAATCGACGCATTCTCGCAATAAGTTTTGCCAGAGTTTCTTGTGTTATTGAGGTCCAACTCGATTGCAATTTGTTCCACACGTCAGTAGCTGATGTCGGAGCCGATTTCCGTACTTTCTGATCTAGTTCTTCCCATAGTAACTCGATTGGATTCAAGTCGGGGCTCTGGGGAGGCCATTCCATAATTTTGAGAGTTCCTTCTTCTTCTAAATCGCGTAAATAGTCTTTACATAATTTAGAGGAATGTTTTGGGTCATTGTCTTGCTGGAAGATAAAATTTTGACCCAAAAGTCGAATTCCGGAAGGTAGCCTTCTTTTTTTAATATACCGTCAATTTTCACAATGTCCCCTACACTAGTGCCAGCAAAACAGCCCCGAATGATGATAGAACCTTCACCATGCTTCACGGTAGCAGCAATACACTCTTCTCTGGCACGTTCACCCACAGATCTTACGAATACGCGTCTTCGGGTTCCGAACAGCTCAAATTTGGACTCATCCGTCCACAGGACGTCGTTCCACTCTTCTATGGTTCAGTGTTGGTGTTCACGAGCCCATTTAAGTCGCTTTTGCTTGTTTTGTTTGCGTAGTAATGACTTTTACATCGCAATACGTCTATGGAGCCCGGCTTTCTGTAGGCGACGTTTGACTGTAGAAACACTGACTAGTTTTTGGCGACCAACATTTAATTCTGCGGTGATTTTCGGGGCTGTTTTGCGTCTATTTAACTTGCTGGTAACCACTATTCGGCGATCATCTGCAGATGTTGTCACTTTTGGCCTTCCACTCCGTCTTTTATTAAGAAAACTGTCAGTTGCCCGATATTTTTTTACGTTATAGTCAACCGTAGCGTGGTGTATTTTCGTTTTTTGGTAATTTGTCGATTACTTAAGCCATTTTAATGGTAAGCTATTATAAGCGCACGTGTTTCCGTACTAATTTCTCTTCGCGGAGGCATTTTAAAAAATTGTCACACAATATTTCGCTCACGAGATGAATAGAGTAAATACCACACTGCAACTGACCATAGGTTATAGATTTCACTATAATCTTCTAGGAAGGTAATTTAAACATTATTACCTACAATCTAACAGATGACTAAATTTACCCAGTAAATTCAGAGAGATTATTATTGTAATTGCACCGCAATAAACAGTTTATGGTAATCCGACCAAGTGCAGGTAAATGATAGTAAACCTTATGCGATATAGTGGGTGTTTATCTTACTGAACTATATTTTAAATACGTATTTCATTTTATTATAATCTTTTTTTGGTAAACATAATAAATACTATATGAATAATCCATGAAAACAGGGGTGCCTAAACGCTTTTGAGCGGTAGTGTACATACGAGGTAGGCACCATAAATTCTCGGATTGATATAGAAAAAAAGAAACTTGGAACAACATAAGATATTCTATTTTTCAATCTAATTTTATAATTATAATTTTATAATTAGTTAATAATTCGATACCCCGTACAAATAATCTGAAGTTTTTCCGTCAAAATGTTCTATAATAGGTGCTTGCAACTCACTGTCGTCCTTAAAATGACGTGCTCTAAGGTCTTTTAAATTAGAAAATAAAAATCGCAAGGAATCATATCCGGACTATCTGGTGGATGTTCCAATTCTTGAAAGCCTCGTTCGCGGATGGCAGCTTGTGAAGCGGCAGCTGTATGGACGGGAGCATTATCGTGTAATAATCGCATACCTTTTCTCAATTTTCCACGACGTTTTGCAGGAATGCGGTCTCTCAATTTATGCTATAAACACACAATATGTCCCGTTCACAGTTGTATTGCGTTCTTTAAAGTCGATTAGCAAAATGCCCTCACAATCCCAGAATATTGTAGCCGTCATCTTTTTGCTGATTGCCTTTTCGGGACGAGGTTCATCAGGTCGCTGCCGTTCCATGGACTCCGTTTTCGATAGAGCATCGTTAAACAGAACCATTGTTTCATCACATTGGCAATGGACGTTCAAGTTGGAGAGCAAAAAGAAGTCGCGTACCCAACTTGCACTAATGTTATTCATACCCAAATAGTGATGGAAATTGGCGAATACTTATTTCGGATATGTTTGTTATCACTACTAATTCATTCACTTTCAAACGGACATCTTCTAGCACGAAATTTTCAATAATTGAAGTTTTTAAAGTGTTATAACTAAAATTAGTCGACCCGACCGTTCAGCATCTTTCAGGGATGCTTGCACCAAACGGAAACATATTGCCCATGATTTTCGTACAAAAATTGCTTTCTTCCGGAAGCTGTATACTCTACAGAAACCTGGTTGGCTGATGATGTAGATGATAGAGAGTTGTTGGATCTTGCTTGTATAGCATATCAGACTAACAGAATGTTTGCTTTGGAAAGGAGGTTCCTTGAAAGAGGTGTTTTATCCTCTTTCATCGAGAAACTTTCAATTGCTCCGGTGGATGTATCTACTTCAAGCTAACTGTGTCGGTGATCAATGTAGCGATCTGTAAATACATGGTGTTCTTATCAGTATGTAGTACCAATTTATATACTCCTCCAAATATCAGCCTGGATGATCTGAGACATTCATTGATGTTTTGGGATCCTTTCTACTAGGAAAACTATGCATATTAGTTTGAGACTTTAATAGTTCCGAGTCTAGTGTACCAGATTTCGATAATAGAGGAACTAGTAGTATCTTGCTTTTGATGAATACTATTAATCTGCAACAGCTGAGCAATGTTACAAACTTAAATGGAAAGTTGCTGAACCTGGTTCTTACGAACCTGAATGTGGAATTCAGTTACGCATGATTTGGCTCCTTCTGTAGATGAAGGCTCGTACCATCTTGCTTCCAATTAGTCCCAACCTGCCATCGAATCCACTTGTCTTTTCATTTAATAACATTAAATGCATTACATTGCGTTAAAATTACCGAAATGTTCCGAACTTAACGTAAAAAGGAATACTTTGACAGACTATGGCGATGTTAACTATGTAGTGCTTTAACAATACACTGTCCTTGGTCACTGCGTACCTAATATCAGATCAGCAACTCGACACTGTCTGCCTTGGCTCACGGAAATAGTTAAAAGACTGGTAAACACGGAACAGTTTTATTTTGAGAAATGGAAAAATACAAGATTAGATCATTATCTAAGTGAGTTTAGAAGACTTCGCTAATTACTTAAACTAAAGAGGGATAAGACATGCCATCATTATCAAGAACAGGTGGAAGCGAATATTAAAGTTTACCCTAAGATTTAGTGGTCATTTATTGGCTGTCGTGGGACAACTTCCCCTGGGCATATGTTCCACAACAATGAACAGCTAACTCAACCTTAAGACATCGCCAGTAATTTTGCGAATCATTTTTCTAATTCTATTCCAATGCATTTAGTGTTACCATGTTGGCTTCGTGAAATATGAACACTAACTATCTCTCTTTTTGTTACTGAGGATGAGGTGCTGAAGAGTTCCTCGAGGTTTAAAATGATATGATATCGGGTGATAACATACCCAGTCTTTTAGTTCGTAAACGTGCCTCTATCTTTGCATATCCACTTTATACACCATATCATTTAATTATTAGATCCACATTTTCGACAATTTGGAAAACGCAAAATAATGCTAGAGCTTAAGATAAGTCATCGGGCTAATATTGTAAATTACAGACCTATAAACATTTTAGAGAACTTTGCGAAAGTATTTAAACAAATTTTATGTAGTAATATGTACTTCTCCAATGTCAATCCATCGAAACGGATTTATGTTGGACAGGTTAACTGTAATAACCTGGCAAGTACCACCTAGTACACTGGTAGAACATTCTACCAACGAGGACAGGTCAATGTGGTCTATATTGACTTTGCTAGGGCAAACTAGAGGGTATTAGTTTCTGTCCTTCATTGCTGAAGTTGCTTTCTTCGTACTTATTTGGAATCAATAGTTACGTCTTTTACAATGTGTATTCGTTCATTTACTTCAGAATATCGTCCGAGGCTCGGCAGAGTTCTAATCTTCAACCACTATTACTTAATATTTTTATAAATGATGTGTTTACTAAATTTCTATGTGAGTTTTTAGCATTTGGGGACGACTTCAAAATTTACATTTTTATCGAATCGCTAATCCATTGTATTGAAGTTACAGACTTACCTAACCCTTATTAATGATAGATGTATTCTAAAGAATAATGATTAAATAACCAAGGTGAAAAGAAATTGGTTATAGTCAGAAAAGCATATACATAAGTTATAACTAGAGACTGGATTATATGCAAAGTGCATATATCCTATTTTGTGTTTGTTAAAATGTGTAGAGAAAACGTCGTCCTTCTTACCTATTGTATCTATTTCGGGAGCTAATATAGATCAATTTGGGCTCACAGTTTCTCACAGTAACGATCACTACATGCAGCAGCCCAACGTATATTGCATAAAAACTAGGAAAAGGGAAAGAAGACGGGACCAATCTCGCAGTATCTCAAACAATTTCATTAATCAATAACTACTGGTTTCGTTTGGTTCTACATTTGCACATCATAAAGCCAAGACTGGAATAGGAAGTGAAAGCGGCAATCAAAAATTGTATTAAAAAAAACTTAAAAAATTGCATCCTTGCCACTCCAGAAAAGGACTACGGAATCAAAACAGATGCAAAAAAATAACATCAGCAGCATCATGGCAGTAAACTAACTTTTGTTTTCACAAATATTAGAATTGCATAAAAAACGTAACACAACAAATTAAAATGACAAAAAGGGGAAAGTCAATAAGGAAGTTCTTAAAAAAAAAAGATTCTACATAGAAAGGAAAGTTTAAAATACTAGGGTAAGTGGAATCAATTAGGCAATAATCGAATAATATCCGAAAAGTAGAAATAGAATCAAAGGTGATTTGCGTATTTAATGTTTTAAATCTGTCAAATATCTGGAATCTTAATATTTCCATACTATCCAAACGTAAACCCATGTTAGCGATGTGAAGTATTTTAAAATTAGATGTTTTTTGCCAAAAGAGTGATTGGTTTGTAATAAATGTGAAAAACAGTAGTAGAAGGTTGGAGACAACGTATGTGTTCTCTGAGCCTAACCTCAAAAGATCAAAACGTCCTACCTACGTATTTCTCACGACTAGAGACTGGATTATATGCAAAGTGCATATATTTTATTTTTTGCATGTCTTTAATTATAGTCTACATGTACACGTATTACACTAATTGAAGTTAATTAGTGATTGCATATATTGCATGTTGAGGCATTTCTATGCATATTTTTACAAAAGTTGCATATATTGCGTATTTAGTCTCTTTCTTATCCTTTCTATTAGTAAAAATTCCTAGTAATTCGTAACGTAGATCGACAGCGGACAATTCTCAGAACGATAAATCTTTTACATTGGTTTCTCTTATACTTTTTTCCAAGAACTGCACGTGTTTAATTTCGCCTAGCAGAAGGGATGTGGTAAATACGTTTTATTATTATTAATTTCCGAATAAAGTATTCATTCATTGAATATCTTTGAGCGAGACAGCATGTAATTGTGATACGTTTTTAAATACTGTGCGTACATACAATGAGTATAGCGAACAAAATATCTTTATGGATTAAGCCGTATCCTGAACTGGTAAAGGATGGCGACAAAATATTTTGTCGAGCTTGCAGTAAACTAGTAAGTTTAGTTTTACTAGAAGCTTTACAATTGTTTTTAAATTCTTTAAGTTTTGATATAAAATGACAATTGCTGTTGTAGGTGTCTTGTCAGAGAAAATATCTGATTGATCAACACGCTAAAACTCCATCACATATTGGAAAATGTGAAAAACTAAAGCGATCCGCATATGTGCAGGAATCTATTTATCAATGTGTAGCATCAACTTCACGAAACTCAGAACAAGAAGAATATAATACGGATCTGTGTAACGCATTAATTTTATCTAACATACCATTAGCAAGATTAAACAGTGCTAATTTGAAATCATTTCTGCAAAAACATTGCAAACATAATATACCTGACGAAAGTATCTTACGAAAAGATTATGTCACATTTTGTTACCAGCAAACAGTGGCTGAACTTCAACAATTGGTAGGGAATAATTTTATTTATATCATGGTAGATTAACGTAAGGATAAGTGTGGGCGTTACATTGCCCATTTGTTAATAGGAATTCTTCATGGAGATATTGTAGGTAAATCATATTTAATTTATTGAAAAAACAAATAGTGTGACAATTGCCCGATTCGTTTAAGAAGGTTTATCAGATTACTTTTTACCTGGAAGTATACCTTGTGAAAAAATTTTGCTAATGTTGTCTGACGCTGCACCATACATGATAAATGCCGCGCAAAATTTAAAATTTTTTTATAGTAACATTATTCATGCCACTTGTTTAGCTCATGGGTTCAATCGTGTAGCCGAAGACATTCGGAATCAATTCCGTTTTATTAATGATTTAATTAGCAATGTCAAAAAAGTATTTTTAAAAGCACCTTTACGAATCCAATTTTATAAGGAGCGACTACCCGGTGTTAAGTTGCCTCCTGAACCGATTATTACGAGATGAGGTACATGTACTAGCCGTTAGAATTTTTTACGCCGATAATTTTGAAGGAATAAAAAATGTAATTCTTGAAATCACTGCCGTCTGGATTGCTCTAGAAAACTGTAAAAAGATAGTAACATCAACAGAATTGCGACAAAACCTTTTGTATATTAAGTAAAATTATGCTTTGTTTCAAGTTCCATTCGTCAACTGGAAACGAAAGGGATGTCGCTCTCGGTATCAGTCGAAATAGTAGACGAATTTGATATGCTGTGTAAGAAGGTTAAAGGTAGAATAGGTAATTCTATATTCGATAAATTTAAAAAAGCGATAAATAAAAATGCGGTGAATTTAAAATTGGAGAAAATTAAGAGAATTTGGAAGGGGAAACAGTAAACGATTTCAACTTTAATTTTAGTTCAGAATGTATTGCAAAGTTGAAAAATGCACCAATTACATCTATGGATGTTGAAAGAAGCTTCTCTATTTCGAAACATATGTATTCTGAAAGAAGACAAAACTTTTACACAATGTTGATAAACATTTAATAATAATTATAAATTTGTTTAGAAATATGTGGTAAACAAAATTTGTGCAATAAAGTTAATGTTTAAATTTCTGCTTATTTATTTTATGTAAAAATGTTGCATATTTTCGCAATTATTTTGCACATATGCCCCACGTTTATGCATATTTTCTCAAAAATCGATGCATAGATATGCGCACATATTCCAGTTTTTCTTTACATATAAGCCGGTCTCTACTTATAACAAACTACTGTAATATATTCTATTACATTCCCCCAATAAACTCTAATTTTCCAAAAGCAAATAAAAAGGATATCTGATTACAATACCCTTCCGCTATCCATCTTTCATTTAGCTAATTAACAAGAGTTTCAAATACCAATAAAGGAGACACCTTTATTTATACGCAACAATGGCGTGGATCTAATGAAAATGGTTCCTTTTATTTGATTTGAAATTCTACTCCCAAGCGAACAAATACTCATAACGCCTATATGGTACGGATACACACGCACTAGCCATTTATTTGTTCGAGAATTGATAGTAGTAGGGTGATGAAATCAATCGAATTCTTGTATTGCTCTGCCATTAGATGTTTCAGTTGTAAAACCTTATAATCAGCAAGAGTTGACTAAAAGAATCGGTAACGGAGATTGATGTTCACATCAATTTTTCATCCATATTTTTGTTCAAATAAATATGGCAATCTTTAGAAACGATGTCAATAGAAAGGAAGTAACGAAATAGCTTATAATGATTTTCTTTTAGATGTAATCCGTATCCTAATTATTTGTAACTTACCATCTGCTTTACTTCCAAAAACAACTCCGTTAATTCTGGGATACATACCATTCCTTCAATTAAATTTGTATTTAGAGCAGCCTATGATTTTGATTTAAATTTAAGAAGAAACATATTTTTCAAAAGCCGAACTTTGGCAACTGTCGTAGTAAAGTCAATTTATTCAAAGTTTGTCTTATCTATTAGATTATTATTATCACGTTGAGTTTACTATGATAATTGTCAAAGTTCGACCTTCGAAAAACATTTTTCTTTCAAAGTGTTCCCAAATTTAAATGAAAATCGCTACTGTAGATGAAAATTTAATTGAAGACAGGCTACAATTCCAAATGAACATTACCGCCTCAGTGAATATTATAAAATCATGTAGTCTCGATGCGCAATATAATTAAAAACAATATTAAATCCGGTTTGAACAATAAAAAGTTTTTTATTTATTTTTTTTATTTTTGATTAGTGGAACCCTTTTCAATGCCTACTTCTAAAGTGGATATCATAGTTTGCTCCCATATTTAATCCAACATTTTGTAAGTGGACTAGCATTAAAAATGATAGTTACTTCAATATTTATTTCATTATCCAAACATTCTTAAAATAACTTAAAACAACGTACATAAGGTAGGAACCTCGTTTAGCATATACACTAGGGTGACAGAATAAAATAGACACCAGGTAAAGCGGTATAAATATGTAAACAGCTAAATTCTAAGAACGAATTAAGAACTGTCTCTTGTCATTAGGGTAGGGGTAGATGTATCGGAAGGAATTCGTCATAGTTTAGTATCGTTACAACTATGCCTCGCTTACAAGGTTCGAGTGATATTAGCGACTTCACCCGGGCTCGCATCGTTGGCCAGAATGAACGCGGCGCTTCGCAACGTGAAATAAGTAAATTTTTATATATTCCGTTGTCCCCACAGTTAACCGTGTGATTACACAATTTAAACGCAAGGAAAAAAAACAGCGGAGCCGAGACCAGGTCGTGCCAGACCTTCTGAAAGAAGTAAAAGGGCGTGAGGTGTTAAGAGAACCCCGAAAAAGTACAGCTGAGCTTGCAGCAACTTCACAGAAAAGTCAGCGCACCGTTCTGCGATACCTCCACTGTGTGGGGATGTATAAAGGGTGGCAAAGAAAAAACCTCTCCTTACGGCATTTCAAAAACGGCGCCGAATGGCTTGAGCAATTGAAATGCGAACGAAGCCTGAAGAGTTTTGGCGATCTGTCATTTTTTCAGACGAAAGCAGATACTGCCAATTCAGTGTTAGTGGTCATACGTGGGTATGGAGACGTTCGTCACAGCAACTGGACGACAAATTTTTGCATCAGACGATGAAGTACGGTGGTGTGAACATCATGATGTGGGGCGCGATACGGTATGGTGGAAGATCGCAATTAGTAATCTGCGACGGAAATATAAATGCGGCAAAATATATCCAAATATTAACAGAATGACCACTACCGATATTCGACAACGCCATTTTATCTAAAGAATACACCGCTTTTATGGAGGATGGAGCACCCTGCCACACAGCAAGAACAACAACCACATGGAAAGAGGAACAGGCGATTCGGATTTTACCATGGTCAGGCCAATCACCAGACATGAATCCGATAGAGAAGGTTTGGCACATAATCCAGGCAAATATGGCGAAACGACCCCGAAAACCCAGCAATAAGGAAGAACTCGTGGCAGCTGTTACAGAAGAGTGGTTAAATATTCCAAAAGACACCATTAATCATTTAATAGATTCTATGCCACGACGACTCGCAGCACTTCGCGCAAGTAAAGGTGGCTCGACAAAATATTAGTCTAATTTAAAAATTTTAAAATATTTTGTATATATAACGAGAATAGAATCTTTTTTTTAATTAGTAGGTGTCTAGGGTGACAGAATAACACCCTAGTGTACGTGGTTAACCACTTCACACAATAAATGCATGTAGCAAAGAGAGAAAGCAAGTATTGCAAATTCAGAGCAGGCAGAATTCTTATGCAGGATAGAGGTCACATTTCTACTGCAACAGATCTTAATTATTTAGCACTACGTCACACGAAATACAACCAACATTTTTTAAAGTAAAATATATATTTTATTTTTCATTTATTCAAATTGACGCATTTTTATGAGTGCATTTGCATAAGCTGTGATATTTACGAGGAAATGTCAGTAAGTACGTCACAAAGAGCTATTATAAAAATAATTAGGGAAATAGTTAGCCAAAAACAAAGTTTATTTTTCAATAAAATCTTCGTCTACACTAATACACTTACTCCATCGCTTTATAAATCCCCCAATGCCTTCTCCATAAACGTGTTTGGGTTGCCGTCTGAACCATGTGCATACCTTTAGTTGAACATCGTTACCACCCTCGAAATGTTTGCCACCAAAATGCTTTTTGAATGAACCAAGTAGGTTGTAGTTGCTTGAGGCCCTGCCCGGGGCTATAAGCCGGATGTTCAGGAAGTTCCCACTCTAATTTTGCAATTCTCGCCTGGCTCAAGTGAGATGAACGAATTATCGTGATGCAGCAATATTCTTCCTGGACGTTTTCGTCGAATTACATCCCGAAGCAACGACAAAGCTCTACCGTATAATTCAGCAGTCACGTTCGCATTTCTATTCTGGACTAAGGAAGACTCCTTGAGAATCCCAGAATACGGTAAACACAACCTTACCAGCTGAGGGCACAACCTCGAATTTCTTTGTTAAGGGTGAAGCAGGATGTTTTTAAATGGTCGGAATAAAAATATTCTGGTTTTAAAGAATTTAAGAAAAAAACTTCTACGTTAGAAGTTAATGTGACATATACAGTGTATTCTTAATAACGACCTCTTTCAAGAAAGGTACAAAAAGTATGTGTTTTAAAAAATGTAGGTTGTGTTTTGTGTGACGTAATGCTAAATAATTAAGCCTGCGTGTTATATAGAAATGCGATCCCCGCCCAGCTACCCGCTCCGAATTTGCAATATTTCTTATATTGTTTGTTATTTGCGTTTATCACTTTAAGTAGTTCATCCTGTATATTTAGTTGCACATGGTAAAAACACCAATATGGCCTTTTGTATATATGTATACAGATACAATCTAAGTAAAGTCAACGGTTATAATACGCATGTGCGTCTCCCATTATTCTTTCTCGCTACAGTGTTCCTTTACAATCAGTCTATCAGTCATTTCAGGGCCTGTTTGGGTAAACGCTCAAGGTCGTTCGCGGTCGTAGTTCGTGACTCCACCGCAAGAGCGGTACTCTACTATTATATCTATACCACATGTAAACAAACAAAACTCTCTTTCGGTTTGGTTATAGTTAGGTTGTTTCGTTGTTATCGTATTGTGTTTCCAAATTTTAATTCTCTTCTTCAAGTACACACAAATATGGTATATACGCGCTGTGTCAAGTCTTGCCCAGAAAGGGGCCAAAATGTGAAGTTTCACTGCATCCCCATAGCAGATTCTGAGGTAAGCAGTAAATATTCTTTACTGAAAATCTTTCCCATTGATTATCTACTTTTCTCCTTTAGCTACGTCAATCCTGGCTCTCAAGAATTGGCTGTGACGATTTATTTCAGAAAGATACTAAAACATTGGGTAACTACCAAATTTGTCACAAGCATTTCAATGACATGTGCAAGATTGAAACAAACTAAAACTTTTTAGTTTACCTACTTTACATCCTCCGAAGGTGCCCTCACGAATTTAAGGGAATTTCTCCTTCAAAAACCAGCTCCACCGAAACCAATCTGTTTTACTATAACCACACCGCCGTGCAACTGTCTTCTTTGCTAATAGATGATAATTCTATGGTGCAAGGTACTCATACGTATATTGCAGGATATGTTACCCGAAGAATCTTAAAACGAATCAAAGGTTGCAATATTTGCTTCTCTGAGTTGGTGCATTCAGGAACAGATGTTTGCAGCGTAATGTGATAAACGCTAGATCCTACAACGTCAAGTTAATGTATCGACCAACTACAATGTATTTTCAATTATTTTGAAAAATAATCCGCATTATAGGTTCGAACATCGGAAACGTTTATCATTTGCCAAACGTTAAAGATAATGTAATACAAGTACAAGTGGTGGAAAATATTCATTGTTTACTCACGTGCAAATCACACAATTTAAAAGACATTATTATTGAAACGTGCATTATTTTTTATATTTATACGTTTCCAATATTAACAAAATATTGAAAGGTCTACATCGTCGGACAAATTTTAAAAATTCGGTTAAAAATTCGGCTTACTCTAAGTACACGAAATATGCCAATTTAAAAAGGCAATAGCAAAAATTAAAAGTTTACCATAATGTATATTAATGTACTCCAAATCAATCGATGTCAAATATATTAAATCATATTTATATGTCTTGTATAGTAGACGTTTTCTAAATAACATATGTTTCTTTTGAAAACTGATTTTTATTTGCAATGTTTTCCTGCATACATTAGATAATACTAATTGGTTTTGTATCTTTTGTATTTAATACAGGATAGCTTTTGTACTTGTACGAAAAAGCCACACGAACATGTGTTTTTCTCGTGAAAGGCAACAGCTACTGCTGTATTGTATAAATACTTATGATATGAAACATTTAAATCGACATTTTGAATTCCCGCTCTTTAATAGTTCATGACACCAACACGTTGTCGCATGTGCAATAAAGGACGTAGATGTATATTTGCTCCTTCTCATCTATATTATATCTTTTCTATAGGTCATTCGCCGTCAGTAATAGTACTAAATCACTGTTATAGCTATAGTGGGGGAACGTCCTTGACTTTGCTCAGATTATGGATATAATCAAGATTCCCTCTACGTTACATTGTCGAAATTACAATTTTTAATTCAACTATAAACAAATATTTGCCGCTGATTCTTGTTTAATGCAATCACATTTGCCCCTTTCTAGGTTATTCCCTTACGTTCCAAAATTTGGTCAACTGTACTGTCCCAGGTTTCCTTTGGTCCACCACATCTTCTCCTCGCACTAATTCCGGCTATATTTTGTTTACAGCTCTTCGGTCACTTATTCTTTACAGATGTCCCTACCAACTCAACTGTCAATGAACTTGAGTCCATACTGTACTCTCAGGTCCGTTCTTATTTGTTCACTTCTTGTTTTATCTAATTCAGTTACTCCCTGTACACATATAAGATATTTCATTTCGATGGGCTGAATCTTACCTTTCAATTTTCTTGTTAATGTCCATGTGTTACATCCATATGCCAGCTCGGCCTAAAGATAGCTTTATATACATACATTCATTTTTGTCTTCTTAGATACTTCTTTTTTGTTGGTAAAATTTCTATTCATTGCATAATACACTCTTGTTTATTTCCACCTCTTCATCTCAATGTTCTTCTATTGATACCCCCAAATACTCAAACTGGTCCACTTGGTGTTTTCTAATCCCATCAAGTTGAACATTCAATTGTTGTTGATTTTCCGCTATCTTTATTATGGATTTGTGTGATTTTCTAAACTCCACCAGAATTTCACTAACGGGATTAATTTATTTTTTTCCTGCAACAATGAATTAGGTGTCCTTCCAATAATAGTTTCTTTTGCTGGCATAGTCGAAGGGCCTGCTTTAACACTCAATGGGTTTTTAACTGATCTTTTTATTTAAGTTTGATATTTAATGTGCTATTTCAAATAGCAATGCGGATATTAATATTTCGTGATAGAGTCAAGCAATACTGCAATGTATAATTTACATCAAACAATATCGGTCCCCGAGGAACACAATATGAAACGTTTTTTATGAGACTAAGCAAAATCTAAAGGACTTTTATGGATAATAATATAAATTTACAATATTGCAACCTTAAATAATTTTTTTAGTAATATACAAAGAATGTAAAAGCCTGCCAAAACTTCATTCGATATAATTTTATCCATTTACCGATTTAGAAGATATCCCTTTTAATAAAAAGTATGCTTTTAAATTCAATTTATTATATTTAGATATCTAATTACAGAGAAACCGCGCATTTTTTCACTGGAAACGCTTCCAAAGAATTCGAAACATGTGCAAGTATTGTTCAATATAAAGTTATTTTATAACCAGATTGCTTTTTCGAAAAAATACGAACGTAGTCAAACGATGGAAAATATTATAGAACTGGCTGCAATTTCCCAACGTTTATAAACACTAAAATCAACATTAAACTACTAAACAAATAGCGTAAACTGTTTATCTCTTACGTTTGAAATATAGCTAAACTGATCTTGCAAGTATAAATAATTTTTTCTAAACTTACCTTCGTTTTGGTAAACGTTGCTGTTAAACTATATTCTTTTTGCGTTAGAAAAGAATACGAGTTATTATTTTCTTCAGGTTTAACAACTGTTAGTTATATTAATAGCAATTTAATTTTAAAGAAATTAATATTTAAACAAATGCTTCGAGGTATTGTGCAACAGATGGAAAATTGGAATCTAGATAATTTTGCTTTTCAATTCTCTCAATTGTTTTCTTGTTATTAATTTTTTTAGGGACTGCGTTATATTAATAGAACATTGGGAAAGTAACTTTTAATTAACACCGTGTATAATTATTGTTAGCCATTGCTTCCATACAACGTCAAAGTTTGGTCGAATTATTATTAAATAAAAATGGAGAATATATATTAATTAATGTTTTTATCAATAAAAAAATAGTATGTGATATTGACCAGCATAGATAAATCGATATTCTCGTTTACATGTTTCTTCATATATCACTATATCTTGTATACTTTTATACTTCGTTGAAATGTGGTATTTGCGTCACAATAAATATTTTTGAGAAACGCATTTTCTTTTTAAACAATTTGACTTGCGAAGAAATGGAGGAGTATAAGCACTTTTCAAAATTATTTATGATAGCAGCCTATAATTTTCAAGTAGTTATTTATTAACCTTCTTGTACACCAGTACCAGTTTGCGACTTTCTAAAGCAGCTGTATTTATAGATAACAATGGTGAGAACTCCAAACAGCACTTGGCAACAATCTTTTAAAATGAAGATAGGTATTTTATCGTTACCCATAGTACTATTATCCCTTAACGATGTTATAACTCAAAAAACGTCATTTTCAGCGATATGATTACGAGGGTAAGCTAAAACAATCGGAACTAAAACATAGCAAACCGCAATATTTCAATGAAATGTGTTTTACTTTTCAACATAATCTCCCTCAAGATCAATACATTTATTTAGTCGATGTTCAAGTTTGCCTTCACATTACTCATTTCCTTCGAGTTCCTCAAAATAGTGGCCTACAGCAGCAATTAGCACTCTCTCCGAAGCAAATCTCATACCGCCGAGGTGTTTCTTACGCTTGGCGAAGAGATGATAATCCGACGGATCTAAATCTGGTTAATAAAGGAAATGCTAAAGCGCTTCGAACTTTAATTTGGCCAATTTTGCTTAGACAATTTCACTCTTGTGATCTGACGCATTGTCTTGATGGAAAATAACTTTTTTTTTTGCTTTCTTCCGGGTCTCTTTTCAACAGTAGCTACCTTCAATCGATTCAAAAACTAAGAATAGTATTGTCCAGTAACCGTTGTCCCTCTGCAAGGTAATCGATAAGCAAGACTCCCTTCACCTCCTAGAAAACGGAAGCCATCACTTTTCCTAACTTTGACCTTCTTTGGAGCCGGTTCATCACGTTTAGTCCACTGTTTTAATTACTGTTTACTTTCCGGTGTGTACTTTCGCACGTTTCATCGCAAGTCACAAATTGGCGCAACAAATCTGTTAGATTTTGCCGAAACCGCTTCAAAATGGCTGAAGAACATTCTACGCGTTTGAGTTATTACAGTGGTGTGAGCAAACGCGGCACCCATCTTGCACACCGCTTAGACATGTCTAATTTAACACACTAATTTAACAGAAGTGGCTGTTTTTTTGGGTGTCGAAAACAGCGAAATAAACGCCATCTGAATTACAGATTAAATTAGAAATACCAGTACTACCTTTTAAGGTTAAAGCAACGACGACGGTTACTTGAAGTAGCGACTTCTGATTGCAATGTAAAGTTATTAAAAACTGTGGAATTAATTTTAATTTTACTGAGCAACAACTTAGCATCATTCTGATCTTCTGTGCAGTTCAACTTTATATTTTCAGCGATATATATTCCTTTAATTTTAAACTTTTATGCGTTAGTGTACCATACTACATACGTAAGTTTTTAATGGTTTTTAATGGAACTTGTTGCGTAATGTTGCAAAGAACGTTTGAAAGCTTGAATTTCCCGCTTTCTATTTTTTGCTTTAAATTGATGCTACGTACTAGTTAATGCATCTGAAACTGTAAATACTATATATAATTGACGTAACATAAAAACGACTATGACGACTATTTCGTTGCTTGCCGACCACAAATATGTGTCTGCAAAAAAGTGGCAATAAGGTAAGCCTTACACCCATATTTAAAAATCAACTACCTGAGTGGAGAATTAAACCTGTATCTTTGAAATCTCTAAGGATGCATACCTTAGCGATTCAATACTATTATATTCTGTTCCATTACACCTGATATTATCCAAAATAAAACCACAAACAAATTAATCACTCATTTTTTTTATTAATATTATACTTATTGACTACTTGCATGACCAAATTTTTACAAAATACATTATAACTTACACCCTATTCAATGGTTTAATAGCACGCCGCTAATCGAAAGGTTATTTTCCAACGTAACACTCAAAAACTTTACCATTTATTACTGCTTGTTATTGTTATTTCAATTATTATTGTGTTAAATATCAAAATAAAAGGAAAACTGACATCGAAAAGAAGTGTCAGTATCAGGAATCGCCTATGTCATGGTCAAAGCAACATTTTTGGGGAAAAGGATCTAGATATGACTAGATTCTTACGTTCACCAGGAACTCTCAATGCTAACTTCCTTTTGTATATTACTTATATACCTATGTTCCAACTGAAGTCAGCGCATTCTTATTATTGAAATTAAAAAGTTGGTGTAATAGCAATTTTCCTGCTGTTAATGATTGTGAAATTAAAAAAAAAAACAGTTGAGCATCAAGTTATTGGAATATTTAAAAATAAATACTTCTACATATTTTTAAAGAAGGTAATACTCTAAATAAAAACTATTTAATATATTACGATTATCACGCCATCATTAAAAGGAGAAAAAAGTACCAATTTGATAATTTAAACATAGGTGATTCCCTCTTCAATACAATGCTATTGTTTGAATATTCAGAATTAATAATGAACATTCTCTAACCACTTAAACATGGCACAGATATACGTATGGAAACTTGAATGCGTGATCCATTCGCAAATACAATCATCAATAGGTTACATCAAATACGTATTGCTTTTCCTTTTGATTTCTTACAGAAGAACGAAAACATCTGGATATTAAGGGATTTCAAGCTGAATCTAAGTAATGATATACATAGACTGTACATTAGAAACAAAAACTTTAACTTCTTCTTTAATAATAAAAAACTTAAATTCAACAAAAATAAACAACGCACGTTCACGCAACATCAAGTCAATTATATCTGACTTATAATCACTCAAAAGGACGAGTATATATAAACGGAATACTATAAAATTTTAAAATTTGAAACCTTGCAGATTTTAGGAATTTCCCCTCAAGAAATTCCCGAATTAAAATAAGCTTGGAACAATTTAGAATCAATATAAATACTCGTCTGGCATTTATTCATACATAAGTACTATTTTTAATTAATTAACTAATTCTTAACGCTATATAAATACTAGCCATGTTACAATCATGTATGCCTCTCAATTGGTAACATATAAACACATTCTCACCTAGATTTTCTATACTCTAAATTCAATATTCAAAAAAGAGAACAAAATAAAACTTCTTAGAGAAAAACAAAGATGTAGAAATAAGTCCTATTAAAAAATAAACGAAAAGAAAAACATATTGTGTACGCTTGATATCGATATACCATTTTGTAGAGGCAATTCCTGTATAGTTCAATGTAAATTACCTAAATTACACGATTTGGTTTCGATTTCAGTTGTTTTTTATGTATGTATATAGTATTATCCGCCATCTAGCGAGTTCCAATAGAACTAAGGCTCCACGAGTTATTACGTCGCACTCTAGACTTCTGTTTCGTAGGTTTCTATGGCCTCATAAGCGATGCTGAACCCTTTATAAACCATAGTGTCGTCAGTTCTGAACCTAATGAGGAGTGCTTCTTTTAAGGAGATGATATTTGCTGGTTTCTGTGAATAGTAAAAATGATTATTAAATCAGTTGAATTGTTTTCGAAGTCGTAATTTCCGTTTAATTTCTTCAGAAATGGTTTTTCTTTTCTGTTGTTTGATTTTAGAAAAACAAAAAACATAAATTGGGCGAAGAACAAAAAATTGCTAGAATGTAGAAATATTTGTTTTGAACAATTCTATTAATGCTGGTTCTTATAAATTAGTACAGAAATACGAGGGTAAGCTGAAAAATTGCGTAGCTAAGTGTGAGATGGCGCTGTGTGAAAGCGATACGTGTTATACACTCCATGTCGATCTGTGAAGTAGTTTATTGTGAACACTTGTTTAAAGCAGAGTACTTTTGGCGTCTTTTAAAAAATGGGTAATATTGAAATATCGCGCGGTCACTAAATACCAGTAGAAAAAAAAGTATTTTTCGCCCAAAAAAATTCATGCTTCATAAAATTACAATTTCCTTGCAATTAACCAATTAAATTCCTGAAAAAATATCAGTCTGCGAAGGATTCGAACGCATGAGCGTACGTTAGCGACGTATCGTGTTACCATTGCACCACGAGATTCATGCTTCTATGGCTATATGTATTAGGCGAAAATGCTCTTTCTTTTGAGACTGTTTGCAAATGAATTAAAACAAGGTCGCACGATCGTAAATGACAATCCCTGATCTGGGACGCCTAAGCCACATCTGCAGAAAGTACGCAAAACATTTTGAAATATCTGGAAACTGATCGCCAATCAACATTGAAAGATATTGCTAAGTCTACAGGCATCTCCCGAGAACAAAACAGTGGACTAAACGTGGTGAACCGGTTTCAAAGAAGGCCAAAGTCATTCTATCGGCAAGAAAGGAGATGGTTTCCGTTTTCTGGAATGCGAAGAAAATCTTGCTTATCCATTACCTTCCAAAAGGGACAAACGATTACTGGCTAATACGATTTTAAACTTTTAGATCGATTGAAGGCAGCTACAGTCGAAAACAGACCCGGAAGAAAGCAAAAAAAGTCCTTCTCCATCAAGACAATGCGCCAGTTCGCAAGAGAGGAATTCTCGGAGCAAAATCTCTTCCCCAAGAGACACTTCGGCGGTACGAGATTTGCTTCGAATGGGGAGCTGATAAATGCCGTGGACCACTATTTTGAGAAGATCGAGGGAAATGAGTATTGTGAAGGCATAAAGAAACTTAAGCATCGACTAAATACATATATTGATCTTGAGAGAGATCATCCCGAAAAATAAGACATTTCATTGACATATTGCTATTTGCTATGCTTTATTTACCAAATCTTTCAGCTTAGCCTCGTACGACTGACTGAATTTATTGCGGAGCATCAAATACTGTAAAAAGTGAAAACATATCAAGGTTCCAGCTGGAAAGATTCCTTACTGTATGTCCTTAGAAATGACGGAGAATTATGCCTGTAATAAATAATATAGGATGGCCAAAAAATACAATTGCTATTGTAAAATTTTGCATACATTTAGCTTTTACGAGGGCGACCTGAAATGTTTCCGGAATCGGCAAAAGAAGGCGCATAAAGATTGAAGTGAATTCATTGGTCGGTAAGGGCAACCTTTGTTATGGCAACTGTCAAAATTTCGGACGTCTACCGTCGATAGTTGTTGTTGAAGACTGTGCTTTGTGTAGCAAATCAGGTGGTTTCGCAAAAATGAATAAAATTGAATTTCGTGCAGTGATAAAACACTTCTGGATAAGGTTAAAGGCGGATATACTTCATCATTTTCGACCATCAGGCGAGCTGGGCGAGCGAGTTCAAACGTGGCCGCACAACCACAAGTGACGAATCACGCAGTGAACGCCCAAAAGCCGCTGCCAATAATGAAACGGTCAACAAGATTTATGATGTCGTGTTAGCCGATCGCCGATTGAAGCTGAAAGAGATAGCAGCGACAACGGACATCTCAGAAGAACGCGACGGCCACGTCCTACACGAAATTTTGGGTATGGCGCGGTGGGTATAGCGTTTGCTCATACCGGAGCAAAAACGAAATCGAGTGACTGTTTCGGAGGAATGTCTGGCCAGGATCCAACGCAATCCAAGGGAAGTCTTCAAGCGTTTCGTAACCGTAGATGAGATTTGGATCCACCATTATATATTGGAGACCAAGGAACAGTCGAAACAGTGGACTTTTCCAGACGAATCGTCTCCGAAGAAAGCAAGGACCGTTCCATCGGCAGGAAAAGTCACGGCGACCATTTTTTGGGATTCCCAAGATGTGATCCGCATCGATTTTCTGCAGAGGGGAAGAACAATCACGCGGCAATACTACGGCGATTTATTGACCCGATTCGATGCAGTATTGAAGGAGAAACGGCCTCGGTTGCAGCGGAAGAAAATGCTTTTCCGCCACAACAATGCACCGGCTCATTCATCCGGCATCGTCGTGTTCAAATTGAGTGAGTTGCGTTACGAATTAGTCTCTCATTCTCCATATTCACCGGAGCTAGCCCCAAGTGACTTTTTCCTGTTCCCAAGCCTTAAAAAATCACTGGGAAGGAGGAGGAGGTCATCGCTGTTACAGATGGTTATTTTACAGACGTCGAAACATTGTACTTTTCCGACAGCTTAGAGAATCTGGAGCACCGTTTGAAAAAGTGTATTGATCTTCGAGACTACATCGAAAAGTAAAAATAAAAAACCACACCAATACTGTGCTTTTCTTGTCGATTCCGGAAACATTTCAGGCCGCCCTCGTATTTTGAGCATTCCTGTCATTTTTGTTTTGTCTAAAAAATACTATGTAAAAAAGAAAAAATTATGTAAGGTCTTAATATAATCAAGATTTTACTTACCGTGTATCCACAAAATCGTCCATAGGAAGCTCCACTTGAGTCGAACCCGCTGAATACCTCAACGTAATCATACTCACAATCCTTTTGACCCTCTATATCGAAGGTGACAAACATCAAATGAACGTTATACCCAGGCGTCGCTTCTATGGTCCAATCGCAATCTGTTCTAACATCATAAGAAGCGCTACCAAACCTAGAATGGGAATAAAAGTGTTTCCTCTCGAACCCTGCCTGCAAATGACCCCCGCAAGCCGTAGCGTGAGTAGCTTGGAAACCTTTTCTCTGCACGGAAGCATCAGATTTAAACACCATATACATCTGATTGCCGGTAGCGACGATCGGATGCGGCATTTTCGATCCGCAAAAGCGTCCCAGCATGTTAGCTTCAGGGGAATCGCCATCGTAAAAAGCGATGTGATCGTACGAACATTCCTGGTGAGGTTCCATCTCGAACGAGAGAAACATGATCTTGATCCTATGTCCCGGCGTCGTGGTAAAGTGCCAGACGCAATCCTTTCGACTTGGATAATAATCTGGGTAATTCGGACTCGAAATTATACCGTAGGGGGCGCTAATTTCGTATTTGCAACCGCCTTCTTTGCAATCGCGTTGATTTTCGTGCAAGGTGAATCCGTTGTGGCAGGCGCATATGTATGAGCCTAACGTGTTGATGCATTCATGTTGGCATCCTCCGTTATTAATGGCACATTCATCTCGATCTAGAAAATACATTTTTAGAACAACTCAGAATATTAAACAAAATGGTTTACCTGTAAAGAAAACCGCCGCAAATCCAGATTTATGCACGCTAGCATCGGAACTGAACGTGATCCTTAAAGTGTTGCCGTCTGAAGTTATAGGATGCGGAAGCTTCGAACCACAAAACACCCCGTGCTTGTTGAACCTTGAGTCTCCAAGTTTGCTAGATATCTCGACCCTATCATACTCGCAAGGCTGCTGAGGCACGTGATTACCTTCCAAATCGAAATGCGTGAAATTGAGAGTGATTCTAAACTGCTGCGGAGCTATAATTTCCCACACGCAATTCTTGTTCGCTGGATAAAGATGAGGAAAAGACGGAGAGGTTATAGTACCGTTAGCAACTTCGAAGGTACCACCGCAAGCATCTAAAGTTAGTGAAAAGAAATTAATAAACGAAATGGAATAGTTTCTCAGACTTTCACGACCTTTGGTCATAGTCGTAACGGTTGCCAATCTCATTCAACGCTATCTCTGCAACAAAACCTTTTCTGTTAAAATAGAGGAAGACATCTCCACTACCAGAACAGCGCAAGCAGAAGTTTTCTAGGCCTCGGTGCTGGGACCGATCCTGGTTAACATCTACACTTCCGACATACGGCAGTCACTTCTCACATTTCGCAATTCGCAAACGAGACCGCTTTTTATTACAGCCAGAGGAAAATAAAACCACTGCACGATAGATTACAAACATACATCGACACACTATACAAATGGTTTTCAAAATAGTGAATGAAGATAAAGACAGGGGAAGCTACGTAGAAGACAAAAAAAGACGACGAAATCCAGCTTAATAACTACGCCTTCGGATGGACCAAGGACGCGAAGTACCTAAGAGTTGTCCTAGATGAACAACTCACATACACCTGGCACATAAACGAAATCAAAAGGAAGATAGCGGGACCCTCCAAGGTCCTGTACCCACTATTAAACGAAAAAAGTAAGCTGTCACTGGACAACAAGATCAAGATCATTAAACCAATGGTAATACCCATCGCCACTTACACTGGAGAACTTTGGCATCAGGCAATCGAAGCGCAAAAGAAGAAAATACAAGGAAAACTCAACAAACTAACGCGACTCGCATCAGAGGCACCGCGTTATATCACTAATGTAACATTGTATCAAGAATTTATCCTGGAAACACTTGAGGCCATAATATACGGAAAAACACAGAACAGATTATACAGAATGGAGACTCATGATAGCACAACAGTCAGAAGAAAAATACAACCAACACGGCGATAAGAAAGGAAGGAGTTGCACAAATTAAACGAAAAGCTGAGAAAAGAGGCATAACGTTACACAAGACAAGTAGCAAGAAAACATACGAAATATATACGCACACTGAACCCACAAATAAAATAAAAACCACAGATCTACCAAACAAAATGAAGAGGAAATTAAGTATCTCTCCGATCCTCGTTCAAAATCAATAGACCTAGAGTATGAAGCTAGTACCTTTGAAAATGCGAATTGCAGTTGTTCGCGAAACATCAGGAACAAAAAGCCAAGTGATACGGAGGAACCCAACAACCGTTACGACTCGAAGTGAATATTAATTAATGTTAATATAATACCTTCACAGCTTTTGCCGTCCGAATGAAGTTCATATCCGATTTTGCAAGAGCACTCGTAAGATCCTAGCGTGTTTATGCACTCTTGAGCGCATCCATGATCCCCCATCGAACATTCGTCCTCCTCCTTCATGAAAATGGCGGAAAATCCTGGTTTCTGTACCGAGCCATCGCTTACGAACTTCACTAATAGATGATTACCAGTAGATCGGATATTGGGGGGTATTTTGTATCCGCAAAACACGCCCATTAAAGGAGATTCCATCGTTAAACCGTCGCGGACTTCTACGTAATCATAGACACAATTATCGTGGTTCTCAACCTCGAAAGATTGGAATTTCAAAGCGACTTGGTATTCGTCGGGAACGGTGAGCTTCCAGATACATTCTTTATTTGGCTGGTAATCTTCTGGGTAATTCGGAGACTCTAAATGACCTCCAGTCTCCAAGTCGACTTCTCCGCCACAAACAGCTAAAATATAAAAACACTTAAAGATCCAATTCCATTAAACCAGAGGAATTACCTTCGTAGACTGCGGTAAATCCTTTATGTCCTGATGATTTCATGACCAGCGTCAGTAGCATTCGACTTCCCGTAGACACAATAGGCTCCATTACTCTACCGATCCCGCAGAATCTACCTAGCAGTTGGGATTTGTGCCAGTATCCGTCTCTAATTTCTATATAATCGCTTCTACACTCGGGTGATTTTATGATATCCAATTCTGTTACGTTTAAGATGATTCTTTCACCGTGAGTGGCTGTAATTCTCCATTCGCATCTTTCGCCATCTTCAGGAAGGTTGTAGGTGGGACTTAAGTATCCCGGTGATGAGAATGTCGCTGAATTAGCTTGATATGTTCTTCCACATTCTAGATTTGAATAGCAATTGGATAAAGTGTTTAAAAATACTCATTTTACTGCAAGGCTCTACTTTTTTTTTGTTAATGTAAAGAATATAACTAAATACGACATATAAAATAATCGAAGGATTCAAGAAGTATAAATGGATACTTACTTAGACACTTGTATAAAAGATTCGTTTGCGAAATATCACCTTCACTTAGTCGGACTCTCTGACCGATTTCGGGCCTCTTTCTGCCGGGAACATCAATAGGCTGTATGGTATCTAGGTAGGTGCCTTTTGAAAAGGTATTTCTCGCATAATGCATGATGGAATCGTAATCGTAGGTCAATCCCAGTGAATTGACTTCCTCCTCATTCAACTTGTTGAAGTTGTACTCTTGACCTATTAAGTGGGGAAGCGGATCGTTACAAAAAGGAAAAGAAACGAGTCGACGAAAAGATAAAGTGTTGGGAAATATTTAAAGCCACATAAAGTAGGAGCACATTTATTTTCTTTTATTTCGTTTTAGCTTTGATCGGCGAGAAACTAGAGTATGTAGTACATAAAGATGCGAAACAATTGCTCTAGCGAACACATGAATGAGAATTTGAACCTTCGTATGAAATTTTAGATCCTAAATTTTGTACCATATCAGTTCGCTTTAGAACAATAACTTCAAATGATTGCACTATTAGAACATTTTTTAAAATAAAGGTTGTGTATTAGAGAAGACACATAGAAATTTGTTCCACTATGGTCTTTATAATTCTTTAAACTACAACTTTATCTAAAAAAATATATTGTTGATATTGTGTCACTGAATGTAGTATTTCTTCAATTTACAAGATATTTTTTCCTCTCTTGTATCGGGAATTCTCAGTCAGCTAAACAATCTACATAGATTATTCCACATAATGTTATTTTATCTACAACGCATTTCGAGTTTCTATTGCCCCTTGTTCCGGGCAATAATGGTAATTTTAGAAACGTCGTTAAAATTTATTTTTTTCAAACTCCAAAACTTGTTTAAAAATGTTACATAAAATCCTCAAAACTATTCTGTAAAGTGTTTAACACAGCGAGTGTAGATGTTTTTTCCAGTTTTTTCTATATGCTATTTTCATTATATGAGGTGTAATCTTTGAGTGAAATACAGGTTACATTTATTTTTTTGGACGTAGTACAGTGCCATGTACAGCCTTGGACAATTGTATTAGACACCCTTATAGAACCCCAATATTATAAGTACTATTGTATTTCCAGGAAAATGAACACCAAATTTATACTTAATTTGCATATTTAATGATTTTTTATGAGCTAATTGCTTAGTTTCCGACAATAGTTTAGCAGGGGGCAATGTCTGGATTTTAAATATCAGTGTATTGTCGACCCGATAACAGAGTGCTCTGTATTACGAGTTTATAACCAGGATATTTTTTAGATAAAAAAGAAAAACAAATAAAGACGGAAGTGTATAAAAAAGGTGATCACCAACATTAATATATGGCAGCCATATGTTATGGCAGCGAGTCATAGATTGCCACGAATAGAATTAAAAGTAAAGTCACGCCCATGGAAATGAGATTCATAACAAGAATAGAAGGAGTAACAAGGAGAGACAAAATCGGAAACACGACGATCACTAATAATCTAAATATGAAGCTAATAAAAATAATCATAGAGGAGAGACAACTGGGATGGCTTAGACATGGAAGAATAACAAAGATGGTTCTTGAAGCCGAAACCAAGGGCAAAAACAGAATAGGCAGACCCCGGAACACCTGGAAAGGATAAATTTGTAGAACATTAGAAGAAAGAAGTATGGGATGGATTGAAGCTAAACAACTGGCTCAGAACAAGATACAAATATAAGAGAACGATAGTCCGACAGCGCAAAGTACAAAGGGCGTAGGCTTAAAAAAAGAACAGGATATTTTCTGCTTGATATCTTCATTTTTGATGTTTAAACTTAAAATAGTGAAACAATGCTAAAAATTGGAGAATTAACCGAAGAATAACTCGGTCAAATAGTCCTACTTAAGTCACTAAGTAAAACTTCAGCTGCTATAGTGAGAATAGTGATATGTTCGCGATGTGCGGTTTACATCACGCTGCAATCGGCGAAGAAGCTGCCGGAAACACCTTACAACAGCAAGAGAAGATCACATGATAAAGAGGATATCTACGCGAGATCGTACAAAAACATCAAAAGATCTATCTGGTGAATTACTAGAGCGAGATAGAGTTACTGTTTCTGCACGTATAGTAAGAAGATGCCTAGTAGCTAGTAATTTACACGAACGTATAGCTCGTTGTAAAACAGAAACAAAGCCTTCAATGGAGAAAAAAATATAAGAATTAAACCGTTGAAGACTGGAGTAATGTGCTGTGGTCGAATGAAAGTAACGTACGTAAATATGACCAGCTTGAATATTAGTAGATGTGGATAATTCAAATTACTGCTTGTACTTTTTAATAATAAAGGTCACTGTAGGTAAATTTTATTGCTACCATTTACAGCATTTCAAGAGGCCTGGAGCACATCACCTTCGACGACGACGTGGAGAAGCATGTCATCCCGATTGTATTTTCCCTACTGTAATATACGTAATGCATTGGCCTAAGGATGTATGGCGGCAGTCGGCATCGCAGAATTCTCTGTGTGCGCGGGCCGCATGAACAGTCAGCGGTATACTCAGATGTTAGAGGAGCCATCCGCCTTAAAACTATGTGATGTTAAAAGTACCGGAATATTCTTTCCAAGAAGATAATGCGCCGTGCCATAAATCACAACAGTCAGTCAGTACGTTGATTTAGTGATAACGCGCGAATATTGCAGTGGCCGGCGCAGTCTCTTGACTTGTCTCCCATTAAACATTTGTGACAGATTTTAAAAGTTAAAGTACATATTTGCAAAAATAAAAACATGCCGAAGCAAAGAATATTTGAAGAATGGGAGAAAAGATCAATGGGTGAACGTTATCGTCTTGTGACAAGTATCCCAAAGAAAGTCCCTACTGTTATGAAAGCAGGTGCATGAAGCACTAAATATTAAGGATTCTAATATTTTGTAAATAAATTATCGCTATATCCATTCTTGTTCTTGTAGCCTTATTCTATTTCTTACTATTTGGTTCCAATCTATAAAAGTGAAGGGTACAGTTGGCCAAGGCTGTATATATA
Source organism: Trypoxylus dichotomus (assembly GCA_023509865.1). Classification (NCBI taxonomy): domain Eukaryota; kingdom Metazoa; phylum Arthropoda; class Insecta; order Coleoptera; family Scarabaeidae; genus Trypoxylus; species Trypoxylus dichotomus. Next base: position 32,719,071 of record CM042081.1, read on the forward strand.
TTGCTTGACAATTTTTATCCAATATTTTTACATTTTGGAAATCAAATGTCTCATAGTAATAGCATGTTTGGCTAGAACAGTAACATCTTAGTTCTTATATTGATTTACACTATATCTATGTGCGTACATTCTCTTAGTAAGATATTGCCGTGGCCGTCGTTTGAGAAATGTTTCTAATTTTTTATGTGGTATTTCAATATCATACTATTTTAACCATTTTTTGTTTTTTTTTCTTTTTTTTTTCTGACAGAAAGGGGATGAGCATTTTTATTACGTTCTGTTTATTTCAATAGAAAACGTGAGAAATCAAAAAAATTGTATCGTTAGGAAAAGTACCAGTAAAGAAGAATTGAACATTTTTAAATAGTGGAGAAGCAGTGCCGAAATGAAATTACTAATAGGGAAATCAATAGAAGGCATATCCAAAAGAGTTGTTCCATAGAATTTATTAATAAAGTAGTTCAGAATAATTGTTTTCTACTTGTTTTATATGCAAAATTACCACAGTTTCTTACTGGTTTAATCAAATTGCCCAGGACTGTACACTTGTAACGTCTTTCGTGTAGGCATCTAGTATATTGATGTTTTTCCCTAGTGATTAGCAACCCAGATCATTAAAGGTTCATCGTCAAAAGTACTGTCCACTTTGCATTTCCTGGCAGTATGATTCCAATGAAATTTCAACCAGTCAGAATCGTATAAATCACCTGAAATTTCTTTCTTTCACTCTGGACTCTAAATCAAGCAACATTTTATAAATTTGACTTTAGTAGTTGTATGCCCTTTCTTTAGGCTCTGTTTAAATGTAATGTTTCTTCTGTCTGTATTGTCCACTTTTTATCAAATCTATCGAACTTACTCTTTTGATTTAACTCTTTTGGTTCACAACGATAGCAATGACTGTGCGGTTCTATAATTCACAGGTATCGGAGTAAACCCCACTCAAATTAATAGTTATTCGGAACGCAGCGTTTCAAGAGCACGTGGACTCCCATTATCAACCGTGTTATCTACTTGTCCGAATAGTTATTAGTTTGTGTGGAGTGGGGTTTACTGCGATACCTGTGACCATCTTTTGATTATCCAAAAGTCGCTGATTTGTTTTAAAAATTATCTGTTTAGAAATTGCAAGTCGCAACACCTTTTACGGTTTTTCTTATTTCGTCGTTTGTAGCATTTTTTTACATAATCGATACCTATTCTAGACAATTGAACACCAGCTTTTTTTGGTATTGACCACAGTGAAAACCCCCTTCTTTAGAGGCATTTATGTGTTTTCCCTCATACCATATTAAGTACACAGAGTGTTGTAACTATCACCAAATACATTTACCCTTTAATGGTTTATTTTTAATCTGTTATCGTTTATAATATATTTCAAAAAGAGAGAGACAAATTTATGAACAGACTCCAGTAACAGCTATTTATTTTATTGGTTGATAACAAAATTCTCTTTTTGCTATAAATTGTCAAAGATTTTGACATCCTTGTTTATACCACGTTTGCGTTTCAGCAGTTTTGTTTATGATTATTATATTGCCTTAGGCTATTTTGTAGTATAACTCTAACTTTAGTTGTACTGAAATTACAATTCTGTATCAGTTGCTTACAATTATGGTTGGAGAACCTAGCACCAGTACTGCTAAAAGTACAAGTGTGTATTCTCCTCCAAAGAAACGAGTGAAAACAAATCACTTGAGTTATGCTGAAAAGCAGATAATTTTGAATGCTTACAAAGAAATTGAAACGGATACACCTAACGCAAGAAAAGGTGACATGATGAAGCGGATTTCTCAATTGTCAGGTCACTTGAGTGCAATATATACGACATATCAATACAAGATATTATGATTGTAGGGATTTCAAACCCGACAGTATATCGAGTTATCAGCAAATATAAAAAGACAGGGAAAACTACAGAGCCAAAAGAAATAATTGGTAGACCATCTGTTTTGGAATCTTTTGATGAGGCTGTCAATGCTGCTGTCCGCCTAATAGTTCACGATATGTTTCGTCGAAATGAACTGCCAAGATTAGATCAAGTTTTGGCTCAAATAAACAATAGTAATGAACTGCCAAATGAGTCGCTCAACTTGATATCGCTTAACGAAGCAACAGAAACTTAGGTTAGAATATTTTTAATATATTTATATATTTAAATATAATTCTGCTATATGTTGCAGATACCCTAAACCTGGCAGAAACAGTGTTCTTACTGAGAGATGATATCGCAAAATGAAGACGATAATATCTGAGAGAGATATTATACAGATCTCAGAATAGACCAATTTTCTATTTAGATGAAATCTGGTTGAATGACGGCCATACAATGCAGAAGATATGGAGTTAGCAACGTTTACATAATGCCATCGATAAAGTAACTACAACAACTTGGAGAAAGTGCATAAATCACGTTATCAGAAAAGAAGTAAGTATGAATGATGATGGAATTATCAATGAAGTTATAAAACCATTTAAAATTTCTGTTGGAGACAACAGTGATAGTGACGACTCGATTTCCTCACAAACATCAGATTAAATTCAAAAATCTTCAAATGGTTTATAAAATTAAATGTTGTTATTAACTCGGTTAGTTCGAATTTTAAATAATTGCCATGCATTGTTATAAGTTGTAAAATTTAAGCTATTTTCAACTGCATTGTTTATTATGTATTATAATATATATAGTTATCTGTATGGCATGTACTATTTGAACTTTTTTCAACAAATAAATGAAATATGTGTTTTCTAGACAAATTTATTTGCTATTCCGTTGTCTTAATTGTTATCTCTGAAGAATTCATATACAATTTTATTTGGTACAGATTTTATATTTCAGACAGATCTTCAATTTTAAGTTTATTGCGTAAAATTGTAGACACAAATTTATAGCTTGTAATTTGGGGCAAGGGTCTGTTCAGAATTTTGTCTCTCTTTTTAGAATAAACTATACACAAAAATCTGTTTGAAAAATATAGGGCAAACCAACAAAGTTTCTTTTTTTGTTTGTTTTACTCTAAGCATAATTTTTTTGTTTACCCAGTATATTTTAGATTATAGAACTTAGCGATACCTACATTGTTTATATCAACTTTTTGTTATCAAAAAGTCTAGTGCAATTACCCATTCTGTATATGCGCACGGATATCATTCCAATTACTTGGGTTGTTTATATTCTACCCCATTTTTTATTACAGCTTTAAACACGATTTACTTTTACCTTTTAATGACCACCACCATTTCCAACTCGAAAATGTCTAGTAATTATATTCCAGCAAAACGTGCAGTTCAAACAAGCGTATACTACGTATATATTTCAACGCCACCTTACGGATATAATTGGCGTAATTACAGCAAGTAAAAACAGTATTTAGCCATATTTTGCTTTGGTAATATGCATCCTATAGGTAAATTTAAGCTGCTGCTATACAGTAATTATCATAATTAGAAGCGATGTTTTACTAACGAGATATATACGTGACAGTAGAGCGAGTGTGACCTCATTTCTGTAATGGGTGCTTTTGAAATAAATAAGCCGTAATGGAAAATACATATTGCGACTTATAGTTGGCGTGGATTTTATAATTTGTTATAATCTTCTTCGGTTTGTAAAGCTCTTACCGTTCATGATATTATCCCTTACGATGTTGACGTGCTTATCCCTATCCGGTCTTGTGTGTTCATGCCAGAATCCCACCACGTGTCCTAGTTCGTGGACCACGATGCCGAATTTATCACAGTTTTTACCTATGCTAATTGCTTGGACACCATTTCCACGTTTTCCAACGAAAGAACAGCATCTGAAATGTGTAAGAACACCTATTTATGTAATCAAGTCTATGAACAATTTTTCGTCTTCTTTCCTTTAAACTTTCTATAATGAAATACTCCTTTTTCTTTGCATTTTAACGGAGCAATTAAAGTCAGCTACAAAACATTTGCGACACGTTCTAGAGTTGGTCGTAAGCAGATATTTATGTAAATGGTGGATGTTTTAAACATAAGCTAAAAATCGCCGGTGCATAATATACGGGGACTGTAACTTTAATAGAAAAATACTGATGTCATATGCTTATACGAGTGCAACCTGAAATGTATCCGGAATCAACAAGAAAAACACGGTATTGGTGTGGTTTATTTTTCGATGTAGTCTACTCAATACACTTTTTCAAAGGATACTCCAGTCTCTTCAAGCCGTCGGAAAAGTAGGATCTTTCGAGGTCTGCAAAATAGCCATCTGTAGCGACGAGGACCCTCTCATTTGAGGCAAATATCCTTCCTCCCAGTAATTTTTCCAGGTTTGGAAGTAGGAAAAAGTCGCTGGGAGCTAGGTCCGGTGAATATGGAGGAGGAGAGACTAATTCGTAGAGCAACTCACTCAATTTGAACACGACGATGCCGGATGAATCAGCCGGTGCATTGTCGTGTTCTTCTCTCTTCATTGACGTTCCCCCTTCAATACTGCATCAATCATTCAAATCGGGACAATAAATCTCTGTAGTATTGCCGCATGATCGTCCTTCCCTTCTGCAGATAGTTGTGTTAAGTGTGATCCTACACTTTGGGAATGCCAAAAATGGTCGCCGTGACCTTTCCGGCGGATGGATCGGTCTTTGATTTATTCGGAGCCGATTCGCCCGAAAAAGTCCACTTCGACTGTTCCTTGGCCTCCGGCAAGGAGTGGTGGATGCAAGTCATTCACGGTTGCAAAACGCATGTCGAAATCCCTTGGATTGCGTTGGATCCTCCGCGGTACCCATCGCGCCGAAACCTTTTTCTCACTCAAAATTTCGTGTAGGATATGATCAACGCGTTCTTCCGAGATGCCTGTTGTCTCTGCTATTTCTTTCAGCTTCAATCGACGATCGGCTAATACGACGTCATGAATCTTATGCATTTTCCGGTATTTTATTAAAGCGGAAAGTAATGAAATTCGCCTTTAACTTCCCTCATTCATTTTATCACCTCTCTTATACTTTGAGGCGATTATAGATCTTAGCTTTTAGTTCTGATTACATTGTTTATAAGTTATGCTTTATTATATTTGATGTAATTTTATCAAACCGAGTGATTTTATTCTCATTAAACTAAGAAAGGCACCTCCTGAAGACTGGCAATAATCACATTACAAATACTGGAAATTGAGACGAACTTAAATAACTCCCAAATGGATTAAAAGTCTAAAGACGATAAAACAAATCTTCAAGTCGAAACTCCCCACACCAAGCATACCGTTGATACTTTGATAAGTATTTCGCGATTTAACCAAGTTACGTCAATTATCGTTTCGAAACAAACTTCGAGAAAGTTTCCGAAATGACTTCATTATCAATAATTTTAAAGGCGCTCTTAAACGGATTCCATTCTCGTCCTCCACCCAAAAGTTCCCTCTATCGATAATTCGTTGTTTACGCTCGTGAACACCTTAAGCAATAGCTATACTCTTGGTACACGAATACAGATTATACGAAGACGGGTTAGGATGCTCATATAAATCACAACGGAATAGCTTTATCTGATCGCTAAAATCGTGGCGGAAATCGAAATTAAGTGAGAGGAAAATCAAGACACGTCATGCTAGAACATCGTGCTTCGTATCTCTGTTTAGATAGATTTGATTATGGAATTTGTCTCCCATTGTAATTTATGTCTAAACTTATCTATTCGCTGGGAATTTCAAACTAAAGCCTCAACATGCCTGAAGGGCGTTTATAGTTATTGTCTTGGAGTGGGAAATTTGATCTATAACGGAGAAAGTGTGAGGGTATATACGATGAGCAGCCACCCTGTCTTATATATCTACTGATGATGCTGGTTCAGCATATATATATTTAGAGTAAATAAATACTCTGTGAAATACTGAGTGAATTGCATTATTTTTAAATTTGTAATGCACTGAAAGACTTGCATGGGGCTTCAAATAAATGTTTGAAATTATCAACTTTATAAGCCGAGTAGAGCAAGAAAGTATTAAAAACACTTAGAAAAAATATATAGAAAATCTATTCTTCGATGAGATCCCTTTCCTTATTAACAGAAGCTGGACCACCAATACTAGTAAATGAGATAGAAGCAGCCACAAAATCGCTGACAGAGGGAAGAGCTCCAGGACCGGACGGAGTTCATTAAGTTTTCGATGACGGCAGTATTCCTAAAGAATGGCTCATTTCGGAATTTATGTATATTGTTGCCCAAGAAACAACGAGCAAGAAAGTGTGGTGAATATAGAACCGCCAGATTACTAAACCATTTACTGAAACTATTTCTCAAAATTATGCATCGAAGAATATACAAGATATGCGAAAAGTAAGTGACAAACACACAGTTTGGCTTCGCGAAGGGAGCTGAAACAATAGAAATATAGGATATGAATTCTAACATTAACACCTGCTTCGTAGACAACCAAAAGGCGTTTAACAGAATCCAATACAATAAGATGATACAAATACTAAAAGACATCGGAATGGACGATAAAGATCTAAGAATTATACAAAACTTGGATTAGAACCAGACAGTCGCCATAAAAATTAACGTTGGATATGAAACAACAGAGGCAATTAATATTCTGCGAAGCGCACGACAGAGGTGTATCATCTCTTTTCTTATATTCAATCTGTATTCAGGAGAGATATTCTGGGAAATAGCGAGAATGGATTTTTTTAAACGGTGAACGCTTAAATAACATCAGCTATGCAGATGTGCCATATTTGCGGATAGTATGGTAAGACTACAACAGCTAGTGGGTAAGGTGACGAAGTAAGTGAACGATATGGGCTAGAAATAGACATCAACATAACGAAATTTATGGTCATAAGTAAAGAGAAGAAAGAAAACACCAAAGATAAAAACGCTGTTAAATACAGCTTATCATGGTATTAGTGAAATCATTCACGAGAAAGACAATGTGAAGAGAAAAAATACGTTAACACACGGACATATTTCTGCCTACCCGGCGTCATCAGGGTGGTTTCGAGCTTCTTACTTTTGCTCAGCACATTGCAATTCCCTCTTTGCTACTATCATCATATCTAACCTTACAGTTCAAGTGATTATTCTTGGCGCTAACTAGTGCCAACAGAATGAAACAATTGTCTGCAACGAGATATAGCGAAAACAAGTTGGTGCAGTTTCCCAGCCTTCTCACAAGCAATACATGTATTGGTAGTCCCGAGAGAGCGCGCGCACAAGGGCAGCGCATAGGGTAACTATACATGTGAATAATTTCTCAGGCTTACCGTGACGTATTAAAAAGACACATCTAAAAATTGCAATCCCTCCCTGCTACTATCACCATATCTAACCTAACTTTTTATTCCTATAGGTTCATGCTATCTCTTTCTATTTGGTCCCAATTTATAAAAGTGAAGAGTGTCTAGTACAATTGGCCAAGACTGTATGAGTCCAATGGTGCCGCACGATATACCAATTTCCTGGCCGACTGAGCGTTAAGCCACAGTAAAGAAAAAAATCAATCAAGAGCGTGTCAAAAATCAATCAAAGTCGACCTACAACTAATAGCGTAAAAACAATTTCCGCCTTACCCGCAAGGTCGTTCCGTAAACAGAATATAATTGGGATGCTCGTCCGGAGACCGTTCCACGAACTTCACGCAGGTGAAGTTCTCCCAGTGACGCATTGCCTGCTTGAAGAGCGCTTTGTGCCCGCCGCTAAAATTGCCGTCGATCTCGTAGGGGATCACTCCGTAATCCCATACGCGCTCCCTTCGAGCGGTCGCGGCCCTCGTGATCCTTCTGTGTGTCGTCTTCTCGTTGTAGTAATTCGTCATGTGTGTTTTCGGTTTGAAATCGAAATGGGGCTCAAACTCGTGCACCGGAATCTCTTCCTCGTTGAGCGTTGTGGACTTGGTGGTTGGCAGTGACGATGAAGTTTGGCCGTTGCTGTTTGGAGAAAGGTTGTTAAATGGTATGAACTATTTTAAAGCACAGAAAACTAATTGGAAAATTTAAGCTCGAAAGAACTAGTGTTAATATTGAAACATATCCAAAGTGCTCCAAAAGTCATTAATGATATTAAAACTGTTGAATATAAACCTGTTGTTGTAATGATATCAAAATTTGAAGTCAGATTTATTCCAAATTAATACTTAAGAAGGACACTGTCGGTCGCAATAGTATGGACACTTCTTATTTCATGCAAAATTTGATACTTGCTTCAAAACTTTAAACAAAACAATTATAAGAAAAATATTTATTCATCTGCGACTTATTGCACATATGCATACAAAAAAAAAACAATAACAATAAACATTAGAAAACATGGAGTAAGCTATACTTTCTTCTCATCGAAAAATCCACCTCTTCATCTAATAACTGCTCGCACAATTTTGTATCCTGAGGAATATTGTTCCACTCCCTCTGCAATATCGTTCAAAGATAAGTTTGGACGTTGGACATTCTTTTCTACCAGGCGCTTGCATAAGTTTTTTACGGTTTAATTAAGAGATGGTGCCAGCGAAAAGTACGCAGCGTATTAATTTGACACATTCGTCTTTTTGTTTGTCTGACATTTAAACTACAAACGCACACAAGTTGAATCCGTCAAAAACTAGCGTCTTTGCTTTATCGTTCAGTGACCATGTCGAGTTTTGTGCCTGAAAAAGAACATTTGCGGCACGCATTACTTTCCTTATGTAATTAAAAGAAAAAGGCTGTTGAAAATCATTGTTTGCTGGTGGAACGATTTGGTGAACGCGCTCCATCGATTAGAATATGTGAGACGTGGTTTCGACAATTTGAAAGTGATGGTTTCAATGTGAAAGACAGTGAGCGCTTTGGTAGACCACAAAAATCCGAAGACGAGTAATTCCAGGAGTTATTGGACGATGGCCGAATAACAAACTCAACGGCAATTAGCAGAAGCATCACATGTGTGACAATAAACAATCAGCAGACGTTTACGAGGAATGGGGAAGATCTATAAACTCAGTAGATGGGTCCCACACTATTTGAATGAACGTAAAATGGAAAATCCCCAAGTCACCTGTGAAACGCTGCTTCAACGCCACGAAAGAAAACCAATTTTGTATCGAATTGTGATGGGTGACGAAAAATAGATTTATTTTGAAATTCCGACGCGGAAATAATCGTGGCTTTCACTTGGCGAAGCCGGTCCTTCTCCACCAAGGCCAAATCGCTTCGGGAAAAAGACCATACTCTGTGTCTGGTGGAACCAAAGCGATATGTGTATTATGAACTCTTGAAGCTCGGTGAAAAAGTTACTACACCAACAAATGATTAATTTAAACCACGAAATAATCGAAAGACGACCGGAGTGGACCACAAGACATTGCAAAGTGATTTTGTTACATGACAATGCGGCGTCTCACACAGCAAAACCAATGAAAGGCACCTTGAAATCGCTTGGACGGGACACCATGACACCCGCCACACTTCTCAGGTCTGGCGCCATCTGCCTCTTCGCATCAGTGGGGCACACGTTTGCGGGGAGTTGGAAAATGGCTCGATGAATGGTTTACTGCAAAAGTCGAGCAGTTTTTCTGGGGTGGTACATATAAATTACCTGAAAGATGGGTGGTGAAATCTGTGGAAGGCGGTGGCAAATATTTTGAGTAAAAAAATTACGTGCTTCTTTTTAGCAAAAGGCTGGAAAAAACTTATGCATACACCTGGTAAGTCGTCTTTACTGTTAGTCCCACAGACGCTCTATCGGATCAAGATCCGTACTCTGCAGGAGCCAAGTTATTATTTCTAATATTCTTTCATTCTCTGCATCAGTGAGGTAGATACTGTGCAGCAACTCACAATTGTTGTCTAGTAAGCGCAAATCGCATGGTAAAGCATTTTCTTCTAATATCTCGCGACAATTCTCCTTCCTCATTATTCCATCAATTTTCACAAGGTCCCTTGTTGCACTTAATGAAAAACAACCCCAAAGAAGAATGGAATATTGTTGATGTAATGCACTCAGGAAGTATTTTCTCGTTTTTTGAGCGCCTTTTGAGCATTACGGCCGTGGAGGTTTGCTTCTATTAAACGACGTTTCACTGTTCTAACGGATATCTTCCTGTTTCTAGCCCGATTCATTTCCATTGTAATTTCAAGAGCCGTTAATGGTCTATTCCCCTTACTAAGCAATTTTGAGCGTTCATTGTCGCCCCAGGATGTAGTTTGAGGACGTCCTGGACGATTTCTGCTAGCAAGTGTACCAGTTTATTCGGAGCGGCAAACAGTTAACTTTACTGTACATCTTTTATATTAAGTCGCCAGGAAATATTCCGTACAGAATATCCTTCTTGATGTAGTGTTAATATTGCTGATCGTGCTTCAACAATAAGAGGTTTTTCGTAAGGCATTTTTACACAGGAATTAAATTATTTACTCGCTCAAAAAAATAACAATATCGAGCTGCACGTAACGGTATCTAATAATAAACTAAACTCATTTTAACATAATTTATGCATACTTTATGGGGTAAATATCGTTTCGGCAGGAACTCAGTCAATTCATGGGATTCGGGTTTCATTTATAGTGTCAAAGTTTTTACTCGTCTATTACTTAAAATATCTATATCTGGTATTGTTTTTACTGTACCTAATTATTACACGATTTTTAAAAGTAATATTCAATTTTCGTTATTTATCAACTTAGTGCTTTAATTATTAAATTACTAAATGAAAGTCAATTAAATGAATAAAGTACTTCTTTTCAAAATATTATGTTAAAGTTTAGGGAATCCATTTTATTATGAGCGATGGTGTACGAAGTGTACGAAGTTATAAAATGTTTCCAGGAGCAAGTCTTGTTTGAAATTAAGGAAGCTGATAAACGCATTAGGTACCATCCCGTTCTAGCAGTCCGAGCAAAAATTTTAATGGATCTGCAGCAACTGGACGAATTTTCAATTGAAGCTTAGTGTTAATAAAACACACCTCCTGTCAAAAACAACGCAAGCTATAAAAATTCTAAGCCTTACCTGTTTTTAGCAGCATTATCTTTTTGTTTCAGTCTTTTCTTCGCCTCCAACTTCTTCTGGTGCCTTATCTTCGGCGCGTCAGTACCCGCGGCTAAGAATCCTTCGTTAATCTCCCTAGCGTTACTCTGGATTTTCTTCAGTCTGTCCTCGTAATCCGCATCGCTAATCTTTGTACTTCGAGAATGCGAGCTTCGTAAAGTGTAGTCCTTTTTCACGTCGGTAGCATCTGGATACGTGTACTTAGAGATGTCTAGCGGATCGTTGTATATCTTGGTAGCATCCGGAGGTATCGGCTGTTTTACTTTCTTGCGTATCAAATGGAGGAGACCTTCTTCTTCGATTTGAAGACCTTCGAGGACCAATTGTTTGAGTTGCTCCTCTTCGTCCTTTTTGAGGCTCGGTTTGGGGTAGTCGTCCGGGATGGCTATGTCGCCCAGGAAACCGCCTGAAAATGAAATGCAATCTCAAATGTTGCAATTCAATTTAATACTTTTCTTTTTTGTATCGGAAATTTTCAGCGAGGTAAGTAATATATTCTAATTACTCCATATAATTTTATTATACATGCGACGCATTTTAGAGTTGTTACTGCTTCTTCAAGACAATAATGGTAGGACTGTCGTCCTACAAATATATAGGAATAATTTAATTTCTTCTTACAAAACTAAACAACAATCATTTCTTACAAAATTTACATAGTGCACTTTCTACGAAAACTCCAAAACTTATTAAAAAAATTTACATAACAGCCACAGACACATTAAGTTTATATTAGAAGTTGCCTGTAAGCTGCTTAACATAGTGAAAATAGATGTTTTTTAATTTTTTCAATGCATTATTTTTATAAGAGTAGCTTTTCGGTGAGATACAGTGGAGCTTATTTATAAGGCACTTTCGTTGGTCCTGGCAAAGCATTATTTGAAATAATGTATCTTTGTTCCGATATTACGTACATATTTATTACATAGTTCTGGTATTACGTACAAAAATCTTGTTCAAAAAAGACTTATGTTTTATTTATAACGTACCTGATTTTTTAATAACCTACTTATATAAATCTGGTATAAAGCAGCATGTAGTACGCGTTAAATACCTTTCTCGACGAAACAGTAGAAGCCCACACGCCACAATCGCTGTTAGGTGGGGCGCATAACATAATGTACTAAAGGGATTTTTTTTATTTTTCTTCGCACGAGTTGTAGTTATCGTTCGCTAAAGTTAGTAACATTTGCTTCGATAGATTATTAAGTGCAACTTAAAAATGAGTATTATTAGAAGAGAAAATAAATATACACTAGGGTGACAGAATAAAATATACACCAGGTAAAGCTAAATCGTATGAACGAATTAAGAACTTTCTCTTGTCATTAGGGTAGGGGTAGATGTATCGGAAGGAATTCGTCATAATTTAGTATCATTACAACAATGCTTCGCTTACAAGGTTAGAGTGATATTAGCGACTTCACCCGGGGTCGCACCATTGGCCAGAGTGAACGCGGCGCTTCGCAACGTGAAATAAGTAAATTTTTAAATATTCCGTTGTCCACAGTTAACAGTGTGATTACACAATTTAAACGCAAGGAAAAAAACAACAGTGGAGTCGAGACCAGGTCGTGCCGGACCTTCTGAAAGAAGTAAAAGGGTGCTTGTGCGCGAAGTATTAAGAGAACCGCGAAAAAGTACAGTTGAGCTTGCGGCAACTTCACAGAAAAGTCAGCTCACCGTTCTGCGATATCTCCACAGTGTGGGGTTGTATAGAAGGGTGGCAAAGAAAAAACCTCTCCTTACGGCGTTTCAAAAACGGCGCCCAATGGCTTGGGCAATCGAAATGCGAACGAAGCCCGAAGAGTTTTGGCGGTCTATAATTTTTTCAGACGAAAGCAGATACTGCCAATTCAGTGATAGTGGTCGTACGTGGGTATGGAGACGTTCGTCACAGCAACTGGACGACAAATTTTTGCATCAGACGGTGAAATACAGCGGTATGAACATCATGGTGTGGGGCGCGATAAGGTATGGTGGAAGATCGCAATTAATAATTGCGACGGAAATATAAATGCGGCAAAATATAACCAAATATTAACAGAAGGACTACTACCGATATTCGACAACGCCATTTTATCTAAAGAAGACGCCACTTTTATGGAGGATGGAGCACCCTGCCAAAAACCAAGAACAACAACCACATGGAAAGAGGAACAGGGGATTCGGATTTTACCATGGCCAAGCCAATCACCGGAAATGAATCCGATAGAAAATGTTTGGCACATAATCCAGACAAATACAGCGAAACGACCCCGAAAACCCAGCAATAAGGAAGAACTCGTGGCAGCTGTTACAGAAGAGTGGTTAAATATTCCAGAAGACACCACTAATCATTTAATAGATTCTATGCCACGACGACTCGCAGCACTTCACGGAAGTAAAGGTGGATCGACAAAATATTAGTCTAATTTAAAAATTTTAAAATATTTTGTATAAATAACGAGAATAGAATCTTTTTTTTAATTAGTAGGTGTCTATTTTATTCTGTCGCCCTAGTGTAATTAAAGAAATTCAAAGTGGTAAAAAACAATCTGATATTTATCGTGCTAAATGCCTAAAAAAGCAACAGTTTCTACCATAATGAAAAATAAAGATAAAATTCTCGCATTAGAACAGACAAACAAAAATGTCAAGCGATTACGTACACCGGTTCGAGGACGAGTTGATGGAGCTTTACTGCGATAGTTTGACAATTAGCGGTCTTATTCTTCAAACTAAAGCAGCTAAATTATTCAACGACACTGAATTTAAGTGCACAGCAGGTTGGTTACACGGTTTTAGAAAATGTCATAAAATAAATGTTAATTACTTTCATGGTGAAAGTGCAAATGAAAATTTGGAGGAATGTAAATGGCTGCAGTCGATCCTAAGTGATTTTATGAAAGACTATCACATAAATAACATCTTTGATGCTGAGAAAACGGGCTTGTTCCACAAACTTACGCCTAATCTTACACTAAAATTTAAGAATAAAAAATGTGTTGGGGGCAAACAATCGAAGCAGAGATTAAGTGCGTTGGTTTATGGTGATATGGCAGGAAATGAGAAACGTAACCTTTTTATAATTGGAAAATTCAAAAACCCAAGATGTTTCAAATACATTAAAAGCTACCATGTACTTATGCTGCTAATCGAGCATGGATGACATCTAAATGTTTTTAAGACGAAATAAGACCTAACAAAACAGAAAAGAAAAATTTTATTATTACTCAACATATACGATCTTAAAAATATTCGCCTGGAGTTTCTACCACCAAATTCTACCTCCATGATGCAGCCAATGGACCAAGGAATTATTCACACCTTAAAATCATATTATCGACACCTATTAGTAATAAAACACATTACGAATTTGAATACTGGAGCCTCTAATGGAGTAAATTGGCTAGAAGCGATGGAAATGTTAGCCAAAGCAAATTTCGCATGAAACCATAAAAAGCTGTTTTCCGCATGCTTGGAAAATTGATTTTAATCCAAACGACGATTTACCATTGTCTCAATGGCTTGGCAAATATAATGATAACATCGATAATTTGTCTTTAAGTGTATGAATAACAGTAATAGTCGTAAGGACTCTATGGTTGTATAATTCACAGATATAGCAGTAAACTTCACTTACACAAATTTATTAGTTATTTGGAACGCAGCGTTTCGAGAGCACGTGGACTCCCATTGTCAACCGTGTTACCGACTGAATGTAAAAACTGTATCACATATGCAAATTATTTTCTACGCAGACTCTAAAATTTCTTAAAACGTATGACTATTTACAATCTGTGCGTGGTTTTGGATATTTGCGTATCTTCAGGAAAGGATTGAAAACGAACCGAATCTTTAACAGGGCCTTATGGTAATAAATCCATCAGACTCGTGTGTGCAATTGAGGATGGTTCTCTGCTCGCTTGGGAATAATGAACAAACGTCGAATGATACAAGGATTTCTCCATCTGTTAATTCAATCTTTTCAATTTTATTTACAAGTTGTAAGGGTTTTCTGCGCATAGGCTATCTACTTCGTGGAGCAAGTTCTTGTATTCATTCACTAGCCATTTGGACAACTTGTATGTTGGGGAATCAATGCCGAATGCTATAGGTCTAATGGAATTGCTTGGTTTTGTAAATTTTTGGAAAACAGTACATTTTTGGAATGATGGGGTTTGAACTTATTTTAAATTACAGGTTATTATTGATTAAATTGGGGTAGTCCTTCATAGTATCTTTAGTGATTCTAATCATTGACGATAGGGGTTTTTTCTTTAATTCTCTGTACGGTCCTGACGATAACATAATGTTGACGCGATTGTAATAATCCGGTTTGTACAAATAACTATTTTATTTCCTTTATCTGCTTGAAGGTAAAAACAATTTTTATTTCTGACACTCTTAATAATTTCTAGATTCCTCCTATCTTGGCGGCATTTTTTACCATTTTCCAAATTTCGAGAGATTTTAATTTTGCATGCGTTTCTGACAAAATCCTTCGTGGCGACATTCAAGTTTTTATTGATGCAACAAGAAAAATGTTAACGTCACACGAGAACACGACTCGTATACAACCAATCTTCTGAGACCTTTAATAGTGACGAAGTGAACCTCCTAAATAAAGAATTAAAATATAGCATTCGCGATCCTAAATCACTCGTCGAGGAATTAATCGCATCAAAGGGCGAAGAAGAAGGGGCAGCTGAAATTGTAAAACCCAGTTATGAAGATGCGCTTACCGGAATAAGGACAGTTACACTATATTTAGACTGAAGAACGTACTACCAATATAATTTGAAATTTTAAATAATGCATTAGGTATTGATCATTTTTCAAAATCTATTTATTTCAATAGATTCTAAACATGTTTCAAAAAATTAAAACGACAGACGATACTTTTATATCAAATGTATTGTTTAATATGTATACGTCATATTCAATATTAGTCTAAATTGTTGTTCACTTGTAAATAATCATATAAAAATAAAAATTATAGTAGAATAGGGCAATATTCACAAACTTCTATCAGAAAAGGTACGATGCATAAAGCTGAAATCTAGTATGTTATAGTTTAGGATAGTTTCAAAAATTGGTGGTCGGAGAAATGCAAAAATCTGTCTATCAGGCCCATAATTCCGCCCTTCTTGTAATGTAATGAAACACTTAGAAACTTTATAAATAAATATGTGCTCGTTGCTTTTCTATATTAAATTATATACATTTTACTACCTTACTGTTTTATTTCTCAATCTTAGCAATGGAGTGTAACCGTTGATGGTAGGTATTACATTTTTCAAGAATGTTTTGTTCAGAATTGTATAGAGTAGCAAAGATACAGGCACAAACATATCGTTTAAAAAAGGTATATGAATGTTCAAATTGTTTAAGATTTCATTCTCTAACTCTTCCATTTCCAACATTGTAATCACTGCCGTGATTGGGAAACTCATCGCAGTACCAAAGGTTCGTTTGTAGAGTTGATTATTACAGACAAAACACATTGGGTTAAACCATAATTCGGCTCCTTCTATAAACCTATTTTGACTAAGGGTACTATGGTTTCTAAAATCCCTCCACCTTTTTTTAAATGGGTTGATTGCCAAGCCTCTTAAGATATGTGCATATACTGACACCACGTCAAGGCTAGATTTCTTGGTCTTTTATAAATTTGGCAAATTCTCATGAATTTTTGATAGTATATTTGGTTTTCCCAAGAATTTTACTGATAAGATTGGGCGAACATTTACCCAGGGTGAATGTACGTTGGGGACTGGATATCACTGACAATACATAGGTCGCAATGGGATATTACAACTCAAAAATCCTGAATTGAATAATTACTACATGAAAAATAACAATTAAAATTATTGCGTAACTATGGCAAAATGAAGTGCATTTTGATCTAAAATAATGATCACGTACGAGGAATTCTAACATATTCAGTATATAGAGATGTCCCTTATTTTCAAGTGGTTCAAGATGTCGTTTTACTTAATACAGGGGGTCAATAACAGGTCCCGTAACAGCCGAATAGTTCTGTTGTTTGTTTTAAAAATTCGGTGTGGATAGACAGTTAAAAATAACTAGTTTATTACATCTATTTCGCTTCTGATTTAACAGAAAATCCTTTCTACTTACTTTTTTGATAGGATATCCAGTATATCGTTACATTTTCGGATATAGACTGAAAAACTGCTTTTATAAAATCAACAAGTTTATTTTTACTAATTAATAACGTAAAATCAAGATACCTTTGTAGACACAGTAAAATTTGATTGATAAATAAAAATAAATGATCAAATTTTACAACGAATATTGTAATAATAATAATAGTAATCATAATACGCGTTTATTTCATAATTCCCAGGTATGAAACACTTCAATAGAAATAAGCATCGGCTGGGTACAAATAGAAAGTCTTTAGGATTGTATAAACATTTCTAAACCAGTATTTCTTTTAAATATCTTTTAAAGTCTTTCAGTGTACATTGTTTGAATTCATAAGGTACGCTGTTGTAATTTTTTAGGATCTGTGCGACTATACGCATGTATACGCGGACATGTTATTTGCGACACAAGAAGAATCGCTTTTTGGAACTCCGGAGTTGTGATTAATTTCGTATTCAACAAGCAGTTCACTGTATTGTTTTTTTTGTGTATGCGTTGTGTAACGTAAAGTATACCATTCCCACCGAGCACACTCCTACACTCCTTTTTCTTTAAATTAAAGATGCTTCTGAGGCAAGATTTCTGGCGGATCAAGATGTTACCATATGATAGAATGGTGAGCTAACAACTTTGTTTCAACTTGATCTTCATTTGATATCGTTTGTAGTGCATATATCATTCCGGCTAGCTTCTTAGTAAGCACATGCAAATGCTCTTTCCAGGATAGCGCGCTATCAAATAATGACCCCAAATCTTGATGTCATTTTTTGATCTTTGAAACGTATTGATATATTTTCATTCTTTTTCAGCAGTCTTTACTATATTTGTTTTGTATAACGTCAAGTTTTCGATTATTTTCGTGGAATCACTTGTTTATTTTTGCGAGAACATCAGTGATCTCATTTGCAACGTATCATAGTTCTTCGAACCATATATAGCTGTGGCCATATGTATTCGCCACTCTCGTTTTGAACGTGTTACACGAATATTATTGTACTTCTAAGAAACAGGATCGATGACGGACTTAACTAGGTACCTGGTAATGAGGATTTAGTGGTTTATTGTAGGCCATTCTGAGTAAATTAGAAAATAGACGTAAAATTGTAATTTCTGAATATTTCTTCAGTCTTTCTTAAAAGTTGTAAGAGTAAGGTTGAGCTAGTCAGAGTGAAGATATTGTGTCTGTGATTTTGTCTTTGTAATACGATAGTATACAGTAAAAAGTAATACCGAAAACACGCGAATTGACGGAGGTAGAGCGAGGACAAATTGTGGTGTTAGAAAACCAAGGGTTGTCGGTGTCTGCTATTGTCCGACAAGTGAAATGTGCGCGACCGACAGTTAGAATGACGATAAAACGATACAAAGGTAGTGGATCTTTGACAAACAAACCGAAAACTGGTCGAAAAAGGAAGACAACTAGCAGAGATGAGCGAGTCTTAGAGCGGATGTCTTTGCGAGACCGGAAAAAAGGGTCTAAACAGCTTTCCAGTGAGCTTTTCCGGCTACATAATGTTGCTATTTCTCCTCGCACGGTTATAAGACGCCTTTGTGAATTAAATTTAGGTGGATACAAAGCTCGCAACAAAAGAACCGCGACTGGACCATTGGCAATTCGGCCAATGTTATGCGGACGGATGAGTCAAATATTGAGGTAAGTAATACATAATTATTGTATTTGCGGTATTCTGTATTCAATTCCCGGTATCTACATTGTTTTTATTCTTTTTAATGGGTTCCAAAATGTAACAGTATTCATGTTTTTGTTGGTAGCTTTGTGGTAAACCTGGCCCTCAATACGTGCGACGCAGGCGAGGAGAGGCCTTCCATCCAGACTGTATCATCCCGACTGTCAAGTTTGGGGGTGGTAGCATAATGGTTTGGGGTTCCATGAGTGTAACAGACGTCGGAGAACTGTTCGTCTGAACAGTCGGACGTACATCGACATGTTGGAAGAAGTTCTAGAACCGTGTGCGTTAAAATATTATTCGATAATGATGAGCCAGACTATTACTTCCAACAAGATAATGCACCGGCCCATAAATCTCGCGAAGTACTGCGCTGGTTCGAGGAAAATAACCTGCGGGTCCTGGAATGGCCGGCGCAATCCCCGGATTTATCGCCAATTGAGCATTTATGGTACATTTTAAAGCGAAATGTAGCTAAATACTCATCTACCACAAAGCAATGCTTAAAAACAAAAACATTCGAAGAGTGGAATAAAATCACCCCCGAACAGTGCTACAATTTAGTGAGCAGTATGCCCCGACGAATTCGTGCGCTGATAAAAGCCCAGGGAGGAGCTACCAAATATTAACCAATATCTGTATACACTCACAATGAAACATTTTTATCGATCAATTTTCTTTTATTTCTTATATATTCGTCGGAATAAAAAACAAAAAATGATGGCGAATACATATGGCTACAGCTGTATATATATACATATACATTTCTGAAATGGAACTAGATTAGAGGATTCGGTGAACGATATTAATTTTGATAAAGTGACTTATTCATCTACTCTCGCTGTAATAGATATCAGTGCAATGGGTATATATGTAATTCTCAATGTTTGTTTCATCACCACTTTTGTAGATCGGTACTATCCTATATTTAAATGATTCGAAGGAGAGGTAGATCATATTTGTGCGCAATATATCTGCTGTATATCAACTCTAGCTTTGTTGGTAACCTATATAATCCAACTGATAATGTATCTTTCAGCGTTCAGTTATGTTAAAAGCTTCTAAACAGTCAGCATTGTACTATACCATAGATCTATCATTGTTAAAGACACCTTGGTCTTCCACTACCCTGAGTATTATGATTATCCATACTTATGCAATAAGAGTTCAAGCTATACACAATTTCATCATCAATTGTTTGCTTATGATGATCACATATTTTATCAATGACAATATTTTTTGCCAGTATTTCGTCCATCTGAACGTAGGGTATCTACCCTATCAACCAACTATCAAGTAATTTTAATTTTGTTTTGGAATATGATTGAATTAAGATGTATGGTCTTTATAACAATCTTTGATAATCCTTTTGTTAATCATAGCTTCATATAATTGGTGTTATTCAACGTAGATATCAGTAAGTGGGTGAACTTGTTTGGATGTACTATCAAACTTTGATTCACTGCAATTGTGCTCGTATTGAAGTGATCTTATTGTTTGATAAAACTCCTCGAAGACGTTTTTCGTGCTTTTGTAGTATTAGAATTTTAAAGTATGTAAGAAATATTGTTTATTAGACTCCCAGTGTTTGTTTTTGTTTTTATAAATACGTTGCCTATAAGAGTAGCTCCAGGGACGTAAACTCTAGTAAGTTCTGTAATGGTTTGTTGTAAACCTAATGATATTACCAAATTCTGAAGCGCTTGTCATTCCCCTTCGTAAGATTTTAATTGAAGTCCCCCTACAAAATTATGATCTAGCTACTTGCATTGTGCAAATTTAGTAGAATACCTTCAAAAGTATTAAAGAATCTATGTGAATCAGGATATGGTGCTCCATAAATGTTTATAATTATAAAATGAATTGCATTTAGAGGGACTTACTGCAGCAAATTCTATACTTTTTACGCTTTTCTGTTTTAGATGCTTATGGGTTTCTATGCCCTTCCATATAAAAATGGTACATTAATGTTCATGGATCGTATTGTAATGACATGAAATATTGTCTATTAATTATCAATGATTTTTTCTAAATATTACTGGTTTACGTATTCCAAATATTTTCTCGTCACTGTTTGGTGCACGCCGTTATCTTTTATTATGGTTGATGTTATAAGTTGGAGGCAAAGTACCATTAGTACTCCCTCTTTATGAGTTTTTTAGCACAGATATGTAATCTTTACAGGTTTCTTTCTAAAGCTTTACAGATATCTACTTTGGGTATTCTTTACTAACTTATTATTTACAAATTTCTTGTTAAAAAAAAGTCCCTTCAACAATACTTGCAGAATAGACGTAAATTTTACTATCGTTTATTATATATATATATCGCTTTTCGTAAACATATTTTTTATATAAATCAATATTTTCAAATGTAAGGCGAGAAATTACGTGCGAGTGAATTCCTCATTTTGTTTCGCATACTAATTAGAATATTTAAAGATTAGCTAGACAGGGATTGCCTCAGGTTTTCTGTAAAAAAAACATATTTTTTGTAAAAACGCAGTATATATTTATTAATTTGTCAATATATTTATTTATTTCAACCTTACATTTCGTTACTTTAATTAGAAGACATTATTATTTAATTTAAAAACAAATGGAACAAAATTTAAATCAAAGAACCCATTTAAAAACATTAGAGAGTCTGAGATTTTCCACCACAGAACGATGCTGTAAATCATCATACAATTTTTAGCGGCAATGTTACCAATAGGTGCAGGTTTAAGTCAATGTTCTGCAAAGGAGAATACGGAATATGATCCATTGCTACTACATCCATACTACATTTCAAAGAAAAACTTCTCAAATAAGAAAGTTATTCGACAATTCTGATACTTTTTACTAACCCTATTGTTGTTATAGTTAAGCTTTACATAATATATTGTCAAGCCCCACTTTCTAGAGTGCCCGTCATGAAGGAATAGTAATATTAAGAAAATCCCATAACAATTTTCCGTGCAGACAAAATTGTCACTTATTTAAAGGTGTTGTTTGGATTATTTCCATCATTTGTTGAACCTACGTAGCCCGACGTTTCGGCATTTCGTGTACTGTCGTCTTCAAGGCAGCCCTGAGAAGGGGTGTTACTTCCCAGATTAATCATACGTTCGATGAATTTTTGTCTGACGTATTTGTCTTTCCTATTTATCTGACTTAAGCACTAAACTAACAATAATACGAAGATTGAGGAAAAATAAATCGAGTTCGATCACCGTGCGAGACACTAATAAAAAAATAGGGAAGACAAATACATCAGACAAAAAATCATCGAACGTATGATTAATCTGGCAAGTAACAGCCCTTCTAAGGGTTGCCCTGAAGACTACAATAGACGAACTGCCGAAACTTCGGACCACATAAGTTCAACAGACGACGGAAATAGCCCAAACAACAACTCTAGTTATTATGAGAATCCAACAATATCACGTCAAGAAATAGAACCTTTACTAAACCTTCAATTCAACGCGTTGAATAGATAAATTTAATCACAGATTCTGAAAACGTTTTTCGCTTTAACAAAAAGACCACTAACGCCGAACAAAAACTGCATTCCTTTTGTTTTGCGTCCGATAGATGGCGTATTCGCAACTATTCCAAAAGCAGACACCATAGTGAATTGGACATGTGTCAGTTTTAGAGCTTCGTATTTTCCTACAGATACCGTTTTCGCCCATCTCTGCTCCCAAATCTACGTCGCTTTCCTTTCTCACACCAACGCTTTTAAAACCTGGCACCGCGTACCATCGGTCGGTTAAAATCAATGACGGCTAAATTACAGTGCGAAATAGTGCGAATACGAGATTTGTATGGCGGTTTATTTTGTGAACGGAAGGGAACCCGTGCAGTGTCCGGCTATCCGCTGCTGCAAATATTTACTCGCGATCGAATCAGTCCAACGCCGCTGCGAATGGATTTTCGAAAACGGTCTCGTTCGTAAGCGTCGGGACTAGTTTATATTTATATGTCTGGAGGGGTGGAACTGTGTTTGTTTCCGATATGCATATACATACAGGGCCGGCGGAAAATCTGGAAACGATACGATAGTTTTCACAGTATTAAAATTTCATATAGCGGAAGTACAATATTTTTTTGACAGCTTTAGGGTAAATATTCACAGTAACACTTGAAAAATATTCAAGATGCAAAATTCTACGAAATTTTAGGCCTCTGGGGATTCTTCGCATAGTATGGCATAGAGTTAAATTTTGACATGATATGCAAAAACTGATATGATTTTCTGATTCACTACACGCAAATTAGCAAAAGACAAGTCTCATATAGAAGTCAGCAAAAATTGTGTTGAACAGTGTTATCGCCGGCGAAAAACAAACGCAGAAAACCCGTTAGATTATTTCGGAAATTTGGAATGGAACATATTCACCCTTCTTCCTATATATAAGGACTAAGATCAATTGGAGGATCTAGATGTGTTGCCATTATTGAACAGATACGTTTTATGTCGACAGAAGCCTTGTATGTACTTCATAAAAATTTAATACAAGAAAAGTCATGGTGCTTTACTTGAATGACGAAGGACTAACAGTGTTACTAGATTTAGATTTAACGAAACAAGGATATGAGTATCTCAGAAAACGTGCTGCAGATAAAAACCTTAATAATAACTCGATGATTCAGTGGTAAGAGAGCCAGCAAGTGAATTTAGTAACACAGATGTCGTGCGTTCGAAATCAGCGTCCGACAACTACAGTGGCGGTACTTGTTGGGCGGGTTCGATATGCTCCCGAAACACCATTCACCGGTAGGAAAATAATTAACGGCGCTTCACTCTTTACGGCGAGAAGACGTAGTAACAAGGCCATGCAACATGTTACATACACTTCCCTACACCTTAAGGCTTCTGTGGTTATTACAAGCTAAAATAGCTTATAACCCCATTGAACCGCTCATCAACAAAAGGAATCTGTTTCCATCGTACAAACATGCGCTAGAAACAAAAGAAAAACGTTATCCCGATAAAGTAGAAATTACTGATATAAGTGCAAAAATTGAAATCTTTCTTAAACCACATGCTTGATTTCATTAATCTTCCTGGTGATACAAGATTGACTTTATACGCTAAGTGGAGATGTGATGGTTCTTCTAGACAAAGCGAGTACAAACAAATTCTGTCAGGCAAAAGTAAACAAATATCAGATTCTAAACTATTGACATCTCTTGTATCACTTAAACTTGTTAATGAAGTGGACTACCGTGTTATTACGCAAACTTCATCGCCTTCATCAGTTTTCGTTATCCTATTCTTATAAGATTTTGCAAAAGAACTTCTGAGTAAAGAGTATAAATATAAACAGCATATAAACATTTATATAAATTATAATGACTTCTAATTTTCCGATAATCCCTTTTCAAGCTACGTACATTTAATGGAAGCATTCCATCCCTTGGGAATATTTTGAAAAATATTGGCTTTCAATGGAGAAAAAAGAACTAACAGGGCTGCATCATATTACTTTAGATGGTATCGACTTGTTACGCTATATAAATAACACATGGGCTGAAGAGTCCCGGGCCTAACAAAGAAAACACGGCTTTTATCAACGTAGTCTCCATCAAGCGTAACGCAATCATTCCAGCGCCGCTCTAACATTTCAATACCACTTTTGTAGAACGATTTATCTTTTGCCTCAAAATAGGCCTCAGTTTCAGCGATAACCTCTTCATTCGTGCGAAATTTCTTACCGGCGAGCATTTTTTTGAGGTCTGCGAACAGCCAGTAGTCGCTGGGAGCCAAATCTGGCGAATACGGTGGATGTGGGAGCAATTCGAAGTTCAATTCATGTAGTTTTGCCATTGTTTTGATTGACTTGTGACACGGTGCATTGTCTTGATGAAACAAAATTCTTTTCTTTGCCATATGCGGTCGTTTCTTTGCAATTTCGGCCTTCAAACGCTCCAATAACGCTATATAATATTCACTGTTGATGGTATTTCCTTTCTCAAGATAGTCGATGAATATTACACCACGCACATCCCAAAATACCGAGACCATAACCTTTCCAGCAAATTGTTGTGCTTTCGGGCGCTTTGGACGAGGTTCACCAGTTGCTGTCCATTCAGATGACGATCGTTTTGATCCCGGAGTGAAGTGATGGATCCATGTTTCATCCATTGTCACATATCGACGCAAAAATTCCGGTTTGTTACGTTTAAACATGGCCAAAAACTGCTCAGAATCATCAACACGTTCTTGTTTTTGGTCAACAGTGAGCAAACGCGGCACCCACTTTGAACAGAGCTTTCTCATAGTCAAATGCTCATGCAATATAAAGCCAATACGTTCTTTTGATATCTGTACGATGTCATCTAACTCACGCAACTTCACTTTTCGATCATTCAAAACGATTTTGTGAATTTTTTTTGCTGTTTTCTGGTGTTACCGCCTCATTTGGACGTCCACTGCGTTCTGCATCATCGGTGTCTCTACGACCACGTTTGAAGTCAGCAAACCAACGTTTTATTATTGTTTCTGATGGAGCGGAGTCCCCATAACACTTTTCAAGCCATTGCTTCGCTTGAGCGGTATTTTTTCCCATCAAGAAGCAGTGTAAAGTTAAAATACGAAATTGTTTTTGATCCATTATTTTGAAAATAACAAAAGTAGCGTGACTCTTACCACAATAACTCACAAACTAATGAATAGAATATCATGAAATTTTAACAGCTGTTTTTTGAAGGTTAGTACTAACTGAGAGAAAGGTGACTGCAATAAAACTAGCGTCATCTATGTGTTTGGCCCGGGACTTTTTAGCCCATGTGTTATAATAAGAAATAATTGCTATCAATGTGTGTATCTAGATGAAACCTGGGTATTTAAAAGTGAAAGCAGCAATTATTCATGGTAAACAGTTAAACGACTGAATTATCTCTAGTATCATATTTTTTTAGATACATTATATTGCATGCTCGTAGTAGTAATGACTGTATACCATAAGCATAAAAAATGTTTGTTTCCAAAACAAAAAGAAAAATTGATTACCATGGTAAAATGAATAAGTGCAGTTCTCAAGAGTGGTTTATAGAACAATTACTATCTAATTTGAAGCTACATCCTCTTAATTATTATAGATAATGCCAGCTACATTTTAAAATAGCAAATAAAGTACGAGGTCCTTCTTGGAGAAAAGATGACAGTAGGGAATGTTGAACAAACAATAATATAGTGCTTGATGTAATTATCTTGAAGTCTCACTTGCTCCATTGTGTTGGCTTGTAAAAGTATTGGTGGTCGATTAGTGCGAGCGCTAATCATCGTTTTCATTTGTTCCGCATATTAATGCACTGCGTAAATCGGATTCCAAAAAGCTGTTTTTTTTTTAATTAGAAACTATAAGGTGTTTACGGACGCTGTTACAATTAAATTCCTGTACATGACATTCATTGTCAGCAAACTTGAATATTCCAGTTTAATTTGGTTTCCTATTGAACAACAGTATAGATTCTCCACATCTTACCGCAAAGATTTATTTCACGATTGGTGACTCGTTCATCTGTGCCATTTTATTTACCTATAGCCAGGGCTAATGTTTTGATGCACTCACCTGTCTATATTATATGCCAATGCGAAAGCAAGTATCTTGAATTAGAGTGATTCTGTTCTTGTGTAGTGACTCATTATTGTGTTTATATCTATTTACTTATATAAATTGGCTGTAGATCAATTGTAATCCACTTTTTGTGCTGTTGGACAATGAAGTGATATTATTCTGGTACTATTAAATTTATATAACTGCTCATACAACAACCTTTAATCTATACAACTTCGGCGTTTTATTACAAAGCTTAAAACATTAAAAAAAAACGGCGATCGCCAGGTGTTTATTACCCGTAGCTTGCAGATTTCCCTAAAGGTTAAACGTGACGTACTATATCATCACCTAACAAGACGATAAAAGGCCAGGATCCTTCCTACAATACAGTCCACTCTATAAAATGCTAATTCCGAGCCAACTCGTCGATTTCACAGCCTTCGAACGACAGAATACGACATGATCCTCTCACTCCTAAGATTTAATGGATGACGGGTTTATGGTTGCAGGGGAAGGGGCAACACGCTTAGAGATATAGGCCGGTCAAGGCGTTTAACGATGCCAAAGGGAGTATCCTAAAACTGCAACGTCGATTT
This sequence comes from Trypoxylus dichotomus, assembly GCA_023509865.1. Classification (NCBI taxonomy): domain Eukaryota; kingdom Metazoa; phylum Arthropoda; class Insecta; order Coleoptera; family Scarabaeidae; genus Trypoxylus; species Trypoxylus dichotomus. The sequence goes on from CM042081.1 coordinate 32,746,052, forward strand.
CCCCTGCTGTGGATGTTGTTAAACTTGTTAAATTCCAGCTTTATCAAAGGATAACAAGATGGAGACATAGTTCTAAGTGGTTATGTTGATCAGAGAACACGTTGTTTGGGGATAGGAGGAATTGTTACATGGCGACAAGGATTTAACTCGTTTCGAATTAGGCATGGTGTTGATACGGTTCTAGATGATGGGAATAAAATATAAGTAACGGCTTCTGAGATACATAGAAAATAATTTTAGGAAAATTTGTTTAAGGAATTTCTGTTTTGTTTTTGAAGATGTAGTAAACACGCAGGATGTTTTTATACTATTTAAATCAAACATATACTCACTTCAATGGTAACTTAGCATCTATTTACCTCTTATAATTTCCAAAACTAACCGCAATACACCCTGTTCCCAATACATAGCAACATGTAATACAGAGCGGCAGTATCTAAATTGGATATGCATAATTTTATAACGACTTCCTTTATAATTTTTATCAACATCTTAGCTTTAACAGAGGTGAAGATCTTGTGAAAGAAATTAACGATATCTCAGTTGGAAGTTACTTTATGGCTGTTGTGAATTTAGTCACAACCATGTGAGAACCTGAATTTTTAGTTTGGTTATGCACATCTTTCCGTGAATGATACTTTTGAAACCGTATTTTTTTCTTTCTGTTTTTTGAAACGATCTTTAAGTCTATCTTAAATTTCTCATATTCATTTGAACATTTTTTATTGAAATTGTTAGTGCTTTCGTCATCTAACTATTATCGGTATTACAGAACTAAATCAAGTTAGAGACAATGTGGTGGTGTTTTTAAAAACAAAATATTTCCTTTCTTTTCAAAGAAATTGTCGATTATACCAAGCCCTAAACAACTTTTTTCAGCAACGTAGATTTACGTTTCTAAATCTATGTTTCTGATTAAATGAAATCATTGAGTAATTAAGTGTTATATTAGGGTACCTGGTAAGAGATCAATTTATTCTGAATTTTATACACGTCAAAAGTTATGTAAATTGCATGGCACACAACAAAATTGCTGTTAAAATTATGATTAATATCGTTGTCCTGGAAGAGGCCAAAATTGTGTTGTTAAAGCTGTTAAGGTAACCCTATGTTCTTCAATGGAAATAGATATGTTTCAAATTGTTGTAAGAGTATGCAACAGGAACTTTAGCTAATGTCACCCAAATGAAGTTAGAGTTGGGGGACATTTGTTGTCCATTGTACAATATAGTACACGTTGTATAAATATTCAAAGAAAACAATTAGAGTTCTCGGCTACCCCTTATTCGTAATTAAAGAAGCCTATTAGGACACAAAGGCTTGATTACTCGATAACCACAAATTTGACTGCTATAACCAATATAGTAAGTAATAAATCAAATATTTGGTATTAGCGTTGGTTTTAATGATAAAATTAGCGATGGCTTACAAGTACTTTGTTGGGGCATATTTACAAACAAGTTATTGGCATGTATATTAAATAAAATGTTGCAAAACATAAATGGTTCCACTTGTTGAAATGATAAAGATCCAGAAAGTTTCGAGTGTATAAATACTACTTAGTTCAGATGTTACTGCCCTTATATTGTTTTGTTATGATAAATATTCGTCAGTAAGAAGATTTAGTCTATTTTTTAAACTAACATCCATATTAATACTAATATTAATATGAATACTAAACCACCGTTGGCATTAGTAATTATAAAATTACAATTTTCTTGTAATTTCCAACGTAATTAAATTTCCGAAAAAATATCGGTCTCGGAGGGGACTTGAACCCAATATCGCTATATCTCCGGTATAGCGTACTAAACTCTTGCTCCACAAGGCCATGGTGATATCTAGGGGGATTTAAGGTGACTTGGATTCATGGCTTCGTGGTGCAAGGGTTTAGCATACTATACCGGAGATATAGAGATGTTGAGTTCAAGTCCTCTCCGAGACCGATATTTCTTTTCTTCAATGGCCTCGTGGTGCTATACCGGGGATATATAGATCTTGGGGTCAAGTCCCCTCCGAGATCGATATTTTTTCGGAAATTTAATTACGTTGAAAATTGCAAGAAAATTGTAATTTTATCATAGTCTATTTTTATAACTATATTGCCTATTTATTATACCTGATTTTGGCGTATCGATTTACTACCGATTTTTAGTTCTAGTGTGCATTTGTTCGCCAGTATGATGCATATACATTTTATATCGTTAAGTTGGTGCTCTGTTTAAGCCTGCTTTTTACAAGACTGCCACTACCGTATTCAAAATTTTCCATTTTTCTGTGCTACCCAGTATATTACTGTTTTCTGGACGTATTAGAATGTTTAATACCGTACGCATATATTTAAAGAATATATTCAACATCCTAAATTTCTAAAATTAATTTTGTTCCTCTAGCACTGTTTCTGGAGGAGCATTCTGAAGGGACTGTGGAGCCATAAAAGAGCGAGAGAGAGAAAAAAATTGTTTCCTAATAATTTTTACTTCAACTTTTATATTTTCTAGATATTGCAAGTTTTATATATAATTATGATTATATTTAAATAATATATAGGATCATTGGTTACTACAAGTTTCTTTTTGTTAAATAGTTGAAATACAATCTTCTTTCTTCCAGTCCATTTTTATTAACAATAGACTTTTCTAATTAAATTTGGGAAACGAATAAAGAAGCCAATTTCAGATTTTCGCTATCGAGCTCACTGACAAAAGTATTATCCATAAATCTACTAGAATGTGTAGTTATTGGTATAATTAAGATCATTACTTGGAAGAAGTTAATGTTGCTGAGATGATCGTTTTACGGTTTATAATTACAATTGACATTATTTTGCATATTGAGCGCATTTCCAGGTAAAACATGCAGTTAAGAGAATCTTTAACAAATATTTCAGTGCAGTTTACTGTATTTGAACTGAGTGAGCGTTGTATACACACGCTTTACAAAAAAGATCTCTTCCTCGTGTTCAAAGAAAGATTTTCTGTTCTGTCCTTGATCTTTTGATCCAATATTGATTACAAAGTACTCAATAAGAAAACTTAAAACCAACATCTCACGTCACCTTATCTGTAATACACGCTGTAACATCTAACCTATGCTGCATGACGTCAAGATAATAGACATATCGAGATGAGAAACGGTGGAAAAATCCCAGGCAAGCCACGTTATCATCTTCATTAACAGACAAGTTGTCTTCTACCGTTTCGGTTTCGATATGTAAACGTGTTTAGGTTAGAGCTTCAGTAGTCTAACTTCAATGTTTATATCTTCCCCCATTAGCAGTTGTAAAACAAAAAACGAGATATCGCGTACGGTTTAATCTATATACTTCGAAAGTACGTATACGTGGCTAGGATATACATATATAGTACTATGGACTGTTAATAGTTTCTAATAGTATATACAAGTTAGGATTCCAGTACGTAATCTGTGTATATTAGGGGAAGCTTCGTTGAACTTTAAGCGATGACCTATGCACAAATATAGGAATTTTCCTTGGAGCAGTACAAATAATCCTGAACTAAACGCGTTACGGTTAAAATAAAAACGTTTATTATCATCTTACGATTTGTATGATGTTCTTTTGTTTCGTCTGGACAATTTCTATTTTGGTCAATAAACTATATAATTGTCTAAACACAAAGTACAGGTGAAAATGAAGCTTTATTTAAATTCTTTTAACAGTAATTAGTAATTAGTTCAACTATACAACGTCAAATAGATCTTTAGACTCACGTCATGGTTTGATGGCACAAGCAAAGATCGCTGGTTAATCTAACTATCCTTATTTAATATCGATATCGAATATTCACGCACGGAAGATACGTATATCTGACAGAAATTACTATAGTAAGCTACTGTCTTAGTCAATTGTCAGATTAGATTGCGTTCATTGTCCTGTCAAGTTTTATGCGTATTACTTTGAGTGCTATTTCTTCTTTCCGTTCCATTTTAATTTAGCGTTTCTTCTTTCCTCGATTTTACAAAGTAATTATTCTTTTCAGAATACAGTCGTACGAATTTGGGTGCTATTAGGGAAGTTATAAAAGTTCCGACAATTTACCGAATAGAGGTTATATAACGTTATTTCAGATAATGTATGGGTAACGTCTGAATTTTTAAGCACAGGAACTTGTGCTAAACGTTTTGGATTATTCAGAGAGAGGAAAACAAAACAGAGGGCCCATGTTACCTATAAATACTGTTTATAAGAGGTATGCATTTTAATACTGACTGATAATGTTTACCCGGTCACTAATACTACAGACAATAAATATATGATGCTTTACATATTCCCTGTCAAACTATTTATGTTATTAAGCAGTGCAAGATGCAAAATCCAGTTCTTTCTTCCCCTAGTAAGTAGAGAGCTCGTGCTTTAGTCAAAAACGAAAGATCTACGTGAATCATCGAAAATAGAAGTGCGAAATACTGATTACAATATGTATAAAGAATATACATATTGTAGAAGATATAGACGTAGATAATGAAGTCATTTCGGAAACTTTCTCGAAGTTTATTTCGAGACGATAATTGACGTAACTTGGTTAAATGGCGAAATACTTATCAAAGTATAGGGTATACTTGGTGTGGGGAGTTTCGACTTGAAGATTTGTTTTATCGTCTTTAGACTTTTATTCCATTTGGGAGTAATTTATGTTCGTCTCAATTTCCAATATTTGTAATGTGATTACTGCCAATCTTGAGGAGGTTCCTTTCTTAGTGTAATGAGAATAAAATCACCAGGGTTTGATAAAATTACATCAAATATAATAAAGCATAACCTATAAACAAACTAATCAGAACTAAAAGCTAAGATCTATAATCGCCTCAAAGTATAACAGTGGTGATAAAATGAATGAGGGAAGTTACGGGTGAATTTCATTACCTTCTGCTTTAAATAAAATACCGGAAAACGCACCAAAGTTAAATAACATCCATATCTAGCACAGAGCAACATGATACATCAACGGGAATACGGGTTTCAAAATTACTGCGGTGCCACTTCTGCTATTATGCGAGGGCGACCTGAAATGTTTCCGGAATCGGCAAAAGATGGCGCACGAAAGTTGAAGTGGATTTATTGGTCGGCAGGGGCAACTTCTTTATGGCAACTGTCAAAATTTCAGACGGCTACTGCCAATAGTTGTAATGTGAGTGTGTTTTCTGTAGGAAGTCAGGCGGTTTCGCAAAAATGGATAAAATCGAATTTAGTGCAATAATAAAACACTTTTGGATAGCTCGGAAAACGGATACGCAAATTCGAGATATTTCGCTAGGGGTTCATGACGGACATACTCCATCATTTTCGATCATCAGCTTCTGGGTGAGCGAGTTCAAACGTGTCTGCACAAGCACAAGTGACGAACCACGCACTGGACGTCCAAAAACCGCTACCAACGATGAAATGGTCGACAAGATTCATGATGTCATGTTAGCCGACCGCCGATTGAAGCTGAAAAGAGATAGCGGAGACAACTGGCATCTAAGTGGGTACCGCGTTTTCTCACACCGGAGCAAAAACGAAGTCGGGTGACCGTTTCGGTGGAGTGTCTGACCAGGATCCAACGCAATCCAAGCGATTTCTTCATGCATTTCGTAACCATGGATGAAACTTCGATCCAGCACTACATACCGGAGATCAAAGAACAGTCGAAGTAGTGGACTTTTCCGGGAGAATCGGCTCTGAAGAAACCAACAACCGTTTCATCGGCCGGAAAGGTCATGGCGACCATTTCTTTAGGATTCCCAAGGTGTGATCCTCATCAGCTATCGGTAGAAGGGAAGACTGGTCACGAGACAATATTACAGCGATTTATTGACCTGATTCGATACGATATTGGGGGAGAAACGGCCACGTTTGCAGCTGAATAAAGTACTTTTCCATCACGACAATACACCGGCTCATTCATCCCGCATGGTCGTGTCAAAATTGAATGAGTTGCGTTACGAATTAGTCTCTCATCCTCCATATTCACCGGATCTAGCCCCCGGGGACTCTCGCCTATTTCCAAACCTGAAAAAATCATTGGGAGGAAAGAGATTTGCCTCAAATGAGTCGCCACAGATGACTATTTTGTAGACCTCGAAGCATCCTACATTTCCGACAGCTTAAAGAGACCGGAGCACCGTTTGGAAAAGTGTATTGATCTTCGAGGAGACTACGTGGAAAAATAAAATTAAAAAACCACACCAATATCGTGTTTTTCTTGTCGATTCCGGAAGCATTTCAGGTCGCCCTGGTAGTTTATAATGGTGACAATACTGTTGTATTTATTACAAAACTAAGCATGTTACATTACAAACTTTGAAAGATAAGCTTCAGACCAAGGAAATTGTAACGTTATCCAGACAATCCTTAGCCACTTTCTTGAAGGATATTGGGTTTAAGTTTTGCAAAGAAGATAACAGATGTGTTTTAGTTGAGAAACATTATGTTGCATTGATGCGAAGCGTGTTTCTTAAAAAGTATGTTGATAATTTGTTATCAGATTAAGCATGTGTGCGTAAGCTATAAACATCTCGTACTACATCATATGTCGAGTTTTATTGTATGAAACGTTAATAATGTTGGTCTTAATTTACTTATAAAATCGATGGAAGTAAATCATTTTAACATTGTATCGAGTCTGCAGTGACTATTTCATTTGAAATATTTTCTGTCATCTGCCTCAACCAATTTGTTATTTGCTCTACTTTTAAAATGAACAAAACTATTAACTCGTCTTCGTGTAGAATGATTTTAAGCGACTAGCGATAGTTTGAATCTTCCACATGGACAAATTTTTGTCAGGATGGCGATTTGGATTTGAACTCTTCGCGTTAAGTAGTTATGCTGGACATCTAGTTTGACTTTTGACAGAACATTAATTATTACTAAATCACACCTACAAATCCATCAAGAATACGATGATAATCTACATATGAGGTAGGCGTCATAAATTCTCGGCCAAACAGACTTATTCATGTTCAAGCGCGTTCAACCTTCGTCACGGCATGCATGCACATTCTATTCTTCTGCTGCTGATATTCAGATTTTCTTTCATTATTCCTAGAACATTTTCTTCCGTTTCAGGAGTTGTTATTGACCTTGGTCGCCCGGCATCAGGTTTTTTAATGTCAAATAAATCCTTTTCACTTAATCGTTGATGCAGTTTTGAAAACAGTTTATCAGATGGAATAGCACGAGTAGGAAATGCTTCAGCGTAGAATCGCCGTGATTCATAAGTATTGCCATTAGTGCGACCGCACATAAAGTGCATATCGGCCATTTCTAAATTTGTATAAAAAGGCATTTTATATTAATCATAAATAAATAAACAACAATTGACACCAAACGTACAAACTGACAAGCATAAAATGACAGCAAAGGGCACTAAAGACACAAAAAGATAGCATTCCACCGAAACAAATGACGTTGGTCGAAAATTTGCCCTATGTTGGATCTTTGGTTACTAAGACATCTGGTATAAAATCTTTTGAGTTGCGTGGCCTTAGTTTAGTTCAATTGTGCTATATCGTTAGTAACTGTGTTGAGTTTATTTGCATAATAGAATTGGACATTGAAGGACATTCCTCTTTATAAGGAAAACAGAAATGAACGTTAAATTTAATGAACTTGAGTGATATCGGAGAATGGAAACAAATTTTGATGATTCCAAACACTCTTCGGAGATCTGTCAAATCTTTTTACAAGGGAACGAAGAAGAGCAAGCCAACAAAAATCTGATCTACCCAGTATAATCACCGGACTTCAACCCTACAGAGAAATTTTAGGACGAATCTCACAAAAAATCCTTAGGTAGTGCTTAGTTCAGTTCCAGCTACTTAAATTTAAGGCAAAAAATTGAAATAAGTTAGTGAAAGGAAGGGCAAAGTGGCGAAGGACACATACAGACACAGATACAATGTATTTCTTTTAATCTTACGTCTTTTGTACCTTATCATATCGGAATACCATTCTCTTATTTTTGTCTTCCACACTTTCCTGTTCTGAGCCAGTTGTTTGCTTCAATTTATCCGATACCTCTTTTTTCTAATATTCTATACATTTGTTCTTCCCAGGTGTTTCGGGGTCTACTTATTCTGTTTTTGTCCTCTGTTTTGGTTTCAAAAATCCTTTTTGTTATTCGATCTTCCATTCTGTGTAAATGTCCAAGCCATCCCACTTGTCTCTCCCCTACGATTTTTTCTATTGCCAATAAATGCCTCTTGTCGGCGGTAACAGAAACATTTGCTCGTTGTTGTGTATTAACGCGCGGTGCGATATCCGGTGCCGTTAGACGTCGATCTCATTTCGAAGTCATTACTATAAATCTATCGTCAGCTCCGGAAGTCACCCGTCGTCCGCCAGCTTGTTTTCTATTAAGATTTTGTCCTGTCTCTCTTCTGCAGGCCAATGTGTAACGCAAACCTTTCAGTGAAATCCCTAACCATAATTTCTCTCTCGGTATATTCTGAATTATTATTACGTTGTTCTACAGTCAACAGTCTGCGTTTTAGCATTTTTACACTCAATATTTTACCAAATTGTTACAATTGTGCACTGATTTTGAAAAACTAGTTCCGCACAGGAAAGCGATATGACACTAAGAACTAATACCACATGCACTAAATGGTTACCGAAGTAGTACTAAACCGTTTGACGGAAAGTAATAACTGCTTGTATTGCATCCCACCCTCGTCAAGCAATAGTCGTAGTCTTGGAAAAGAGCAATAATATGCATTCGGGTGAAATTTGTACCCAATTTTATATTTGCATGCAATAATTTATAATAGAGATTAACGATTTCACGATATGCCAATCAGTTGTTTTATTTTAAAGGAATTTCACCTTGCTTCCAAACTTATGGGCAGAAGTATACATATTGCAATCCCATCCCTCTCAAAAACGACCAATAACGATATCGCATTTTAGTTGATAGTTCTAATGCCCGCACTATCAAACCTCTAGTAGATACCGTGCACATATTACAATTTAACTTTAAGGAAACAATACGTGTCCACACAACTCCTGCAAGCTCAGTTCCTTCTAATAATGGTCGCCATTGTCCGAAACGTCTACAATAAGTGGATTCTATAACCGTAATAGATTCTGACAGTTAGGTTAGTTGCAACTGATATAGAGGAATTGAGAGAATTACATTGCGCATTACCATTGTACGCGAGTTCAACTTAAATTCATATTGCTAGACGTATAGCTCGGTGTAGTGCAGAACTTTAGTTGAGTTCCGCATTGATGTCCATTGTATAAGCTCCATGCATTTGTATTTCATGTGTTATATTGCAATATGTTGTACTATGGTCTATATTGAATAGTTGTGTAACTTTCGAAACGCGATAATGGCATCGATGTGTTCCTTATATTCGATACGTAAGATATTGTAGAGTTGTTGAATATTAAAATGAATTAATACTGCATTATGAAATAGTCGATTTTAAAGGAGGAGGGTAAATACTAAAACTGTCAACAAGAAAACGATTGCAATTGTAGTTCATGTCGAAAATGTGACAATATTCCGGGCAGTTTATTCCTTAAATTTGGTGTTATCGTGTGCATTAGTAGAAGTGGTATACAATATGAAGTTTTTCATAAAAAAATAGAAAAGGAGATACGCCTATCCGTGTGACTTTTAAGACGTGACATAGTATATACGTCAACCGCAAGATTTAATAAAGAATATAGGAGTTGTTTAGTAATAACATATAAAATGCACCTTTAACAGTTTTTAATTATAGAAAATACATTAATACATGAATTTATTCTATATTAGATTTATGAGGTGGAGTCAGGTCGATTTATTGCAGGTCATGTTATTGCACTGTCGAAATATTTCCTGAACACAGTGCTGTGAAGTCGTCATATTTTTTCTTGGAAATTCTTGAAGGATGGATATTCAAAGGGGAACTTTAAACATTAAACTAATATTCATATTATTATTAAACCACTGCTAATACGAGTAATGATAAAATTACAATTTCCTTGCAATTAACCAACGAAATTAAATTATTGAAAGAATGTCAGTCTCAGAGGGACTCGAACCCACGACTTCTACGATACCGGTGTATTGTGCCACTATAACACCACGAGACCACTTGTGAGTTCGAATCGCTCTTAATCGCTAGATGTCACAATGTCAGCAGATATATCATACCTCACAGACACTATTTTCTTAATGAAGGCAAGTTTTGAACTATTAAACTAATATTAATATATTATTAAAAGCGATTCGAATTCACTAGTGGTCTCGTGGAGTAATGATAGCACAATACGCCGGTAACGTAGAGGTCGTGGGTTCGAGTCCCTCCGAGACTGACATTCTTTCCAGTAATTTAGTTACGTTGGTTAATTGCAAGGAAATAGTCATTCTATCATTATTAATACCAACGGTGGTTTAATATTAATATCGATAATATTAATATTAGCTTAATTGTTAAGAACTTGCCTTCATTGATAAAATAGTGTCTGTGAGATATTATGATATATCTGCTGACGTCGCGACATCTAGGGATTAGAAGCGATTCGAACTCGCAATTGGTCTCGTGGTGCAATGGTAACACCATACGCCGGTAACGTAGAGGTCGTGGGTTCGAGTCTCTCCGAGACCGATATCATTTCAGTAATTTAATTACCTTAGTTAATTGAAAAGAAATTGAATTTTGTTGTGTGTGTTGTGTGGCAAGGCAGGCGATTTCGTAAAAAATGGATAAAATCGAATTTCGTGCAGTGATAAAACACTTCTGGATGGCTGGGAAAACGGCCACGGAATTTCGAAATATTTTGCTAGGGGTTCATATCGGATGTACTCCATCAGTTTCTGGGTGAGCGGCTTTAAACGTGGCCGCACAAGCATAAGTAACGAATCATGCAATGGTCGACCAAAATCCGCTACCAACGATGAAATGGTCGACAAGGTTCATGATGTCGTTTTAGCCGATCGCTGAAAGAGATAGCAGAGACAACAGGTATCTCTGAAGAACACATTGGCCATATCCTACACGAAATTTTGGGCATAAAAAAGCTATCGGCGCGATGGGCACCACGTTTGCTCAAATGAGTCATCGCCGCTACAAATGGCTATTTAGCAAACCTCGAAACATCCTATTTTTCCGAGATTCAACGAGACTACATTGAAAAAATAAAAATAAAAAACCACACCAATGCAATTTTTCTTGTCGATTTCGGAAACACTTCAGGTCGCTCTTGTATATAATATATAATAACTTATTATGTCGTTAATAAAAATCGCAAGATAGATTTCTATAGCGAATACAAAATAGGAGATCTTTCTTTTTGACTTGAATCTCACATCTGTTACTGTTTTCCTCAAAATTATTTAAAATACATCTGCATTTTTTTACTGACGGCAAACTTTTCATTTTCGTAACCTTTCCCTGAGAATCATGTAGTGTTATATCATGAAATAGTCGATATTTGGTAAGGATTCTCTCCTTAAATTATGTACCTTGTGCTACGAATAATTATAAACGCTAGTAATTCGAAGATCATTATGTGCACACCGCAGCTTAATCTGCGCGGCCTAAACGTCCTGCCATTTGGCGTTTATGTAATGAATTTGGACCTCAGCTTCGGTGCTGACCCAAACCCATGTTGGCGATGTTGCCGCGTTTGGCAAAACATGAGGACTGCAGTGCTGGCATGTTAGCGTAGAATCTATAACCTGTAACGGTCTCTTCTGGAATAGTTCGATTATTACAAGTTAATCGCGAAAATCAATTTATGTATTGCGGTTTACATAGTCCCTGAATATCAGGTAATAGGGAGATATGGTACTGGTATGATATGAAAATATTGGATCATGTTCCTGAATATTTTGCTAGCGTGGCTAATAATATAAAAGACAAAGCGAAAGATAAAAACACAGTAATTATAATATTTATTTGTATTAAAAAACATTTATCAGCATATTTAAAACAAAATTAATTGAAAAGTTGGGAAACGTGGAAATAAAAGAGAACTTGTTGAAAACATACTTATGAAAATTCATCATTATTCAGATTCATCTAGTAGTCTTATTTTAAGAGGTGTTGAAAGTGTACAAGTTTATGTATTTGTGATATCATAGAAAAAGAATAAACAGGTCAGTGATTCGATTTACTATCGACGTACCTACTAACGGTATGATCAATAAACTTCATGACATCGACCGCCGGCTGAAGATTAGAGAGTTATATAGTAAACATTTCAATTGAACGTGTACAGAGCCCTCAAGAAAGAAGAAGTAGCGTAGTACATAGTTGTCCACGTTTCCAAGATAGGAAAAGAAGACAAATTTGTGCACGCTACAAAAATAATGTGTGGTGAACATAGTATCTACAGTAGTCTGCTAAAAATGTATCTAACCAACATATTATGTCATGGAGTTGCAATATTTGCTCATATTATGATTTAATATTTAGCGCTTCATTTTTACTCTAAATGTTATTTCTGAATCTTATGTGCAATAAATGTGAAATAAAATGAAGTTGAATTTATTTTTATTTGAAAGTCATCATTCAAGAAACTTCACTCAGCGAAATTTCTACATGAACGCTGAACTATAGAGAAACACAAATATAAAAGAAAATAGCATTATTACATGTTATACAGAGAATATTTACAATAATGATAATTGGAGACAGCGAAATCTCTATAGGTTCATTAACACAAAATTAATAAATAAAATAAATATACAAAAAATATATAATGCTTTCTAAATATAGTGGTAACTGTTAGGTCCTCTATTCAAAATAATTTCAAACATCCGATTCTTCATACTGTCTATCAATTTGGTCAATACTGAAATACGAATACGTATCATTCAAGCAGCGCTATCGTATTGTTTATTATTGGCATACACCACTCTTACCAATATTCTCCGAAGATTTTTGATGGGGTTCATATCAGGTGTACAGGCCATTGTAATAAATTAATTTCCTTTTAATGAAACCACGGGAATTATGGATAGCTGCACTGGCTTGCTGAAATATCCAATCTTGCGTCAGCAATTGTTCACCAAAATTTATCAGACGCATTTCCAGAAGTTGTATATAAGAATTAGAATTCATTGACGTAGAAATAAAGCATATAGGGGTTTTATGGTTGTGTGGTAAAACCCGCCCGATACCAAAATTTCGACTCATTGCAACTTCAGTGTTCTTGTGCAAATCGCCAAGTTAAATTTCTCCTCGTCTGAAAATATGACGTTATTCCACTCATGATCTCGTCTCATATGATCCTGCCCAAATTTCAGTCTTGCCTGTATATGCGTCTCTTTTAGGAGGGATTTTGAAAGATATTTTTGCCACCGAAAACGTCCACTACCGAAAAGAATTTGTTGTACACGTCTGTTTGTTACTGATAAATTTAAATTACATTCTATTTGTTGCGTGGTTACATTAGCCGGAGAGACTGACCGAAATATCGATGAGGGCTGCCTTCGAGTTAGTTTTTGTCCCGTAGGAATTGCCCAACTTTATAAAATTGTTGATGAGATGATGGGATCGTCCTATTCTCTTAGCTGCGGCTCAGTTTGAAAACCCTTTCTCTTTATAACAATTCATTTTGTGTTTTTCCTTCTCGGATAGAAATTTATATCTTGGCATTTTTATTAACTGAATGTATACTTCGATAATATATATTTAACAACAAATAAACTGTTGAAGATATTTAATTTTTTTTTTACGCTGAAAGGTAATGCCTAATTTCGTAGGAGGTCTGTCTAACTCTGTGAACCGATAGAAATTTCGCTGTTTTGAGTTAGCATTATTATAAATATTTTCTGCATAAAATGTAATAATTTGTTTAATGTTATTTTCTCTTGCAATTGTGTCTTTTGTAGTTCAGCATTAACTTCGATGGATAATTTGCCGAATATATTAAGACAACCAACTATTCTGTTCAAAAGTTCATATGAAACTATAGAAATTTCGCTGAGTGTATATGGCGGTAAGTAACGATATGCTGATTTCCCTGCAGACTGGCGGTTAATAACAGTCTAAGAATTGTTTACAATCAAAACCCGTCGCTTTTCGTAAATCGCTATGTACGTTATACATTAGAGACCTGAAGATGATAAATCTGGAATCCGGAAGTATATATCTATAGAGACACGTAGGATAAAGAGGTATGTAAACGTGGCTAGGAGGTGGTCGAGATTTCATTCAAGCAGCACACCAGCAGCGATCATCTTGATTAATAGTCCTTTCGCATGAGCAGACGCGTTTAGGCTTACAGCGTGAGATTCAATTGCGACGCTCGCTCCCCCTTTTAAGTTATACAGTTTAATTAGTGGCCGTGTTGGCAGCACTGACGTTTAACGGGGGATGCACAACATATACAGACGAAGGCAAAACTAAAATCTGTATTTGTAAAAGAGATTAAAACCAAGGATGGTTCAGTAGACACATTCTTAAGAATGTATAATCGCTAATCAAGTTTGGATCCTTCCAAATAATTTAAAAAATCTCACTTTTGTAAAATTATTTTTTAAATATACAAGATGTTTTGTGCTGGGATAGATTTATATGTAATACCGAGAATGACATACGTGGAAGACAAAAACCTGGCTTACAAAGTAATGAAATCATTCAGCAATCAGAAAACTGGTAAAATACGAATTAACAAAATAGACGAGGAGAATTGGATAAAACATTATGAACAGCTTTGGTGCAAGGAAAATATTGACGAGAGAACAATACAAGAAGTAGACGTAAAAAGTTTGAATGATATTGATCTAACAGAACTGACAGAAACCTTGAGGCCCACTAAAAACAGAAAAGCTACCGGTATGGTGGCATTAACACAGAGTTTTGGAAATACGGAGGGCTACACCCAAGGCTTCTACATGTATTTAATAAATATTGGAAAAATAGTATTATCGCTGATGATTGGAGAAGACCGAAAGTAAACTCCTTGTTCAAAAAATTCGATAAGAATAACCCTCAAAATTACCGAGATTATTAGACACCGCTTATATAATTTACGCCAGAATATTAAACAACAGTGTGATGTAATGTATTTTATGACTAGAATTTAAATATCCCGCCGGAGGAGGATCGTGGCGTGAATGTACGACTGCATATAATCTGGCAGTCTTCCCCGAGCTGTAGTAGAGATAAGTTGTAGGTAGTTTTATGAATAAAAGAATATCCAAACGGAATTAGTGTTTTAATAGAAGCTAATTCTATATGGTGCCGAAACCCGATTAATTATAAATAAAGTAAAAATTGGATATTAAATCATTATAAATTAGGCACGTGGTATTGTACTAATGAAATTTGAAGGTAACTTGTACGAAAATTGGTTATTCTTCAAACAGAGATTTGAAAACTATCTAAAAGCGACAGATCTAATAAACAAACAAGAGAGTATGCAATGTGCTCAGCTATTGCATATGATTGGTGAGGAAGGGTTCCGCATTTATAACAAGTTCAAATTTTCCACGTCGGAAATAGACAAATTACAGCCGTTATTGGAAAAAATTACCGCACCTTTTAAACCTAAATCAAATATATCAAATGAACGGTATACCCTTTTTCGAGAAGACAGGAACAAAATGAAAGTGTTGACCAGTATATAACATTTCTACAGAATAAGGCGAAACAATGAGAATTTGGTAACCTGGAAGACAGCTTAATAAAAACTTGCATCACTTGTGGAGTCCGAGATGAAGCAATTAAACAAAGGCTATTAGAGGATGACGAGATGACGCTGGAAGCTGCAATAAAAACTTGTAAATCCATAGAAATATCGAAGATCCAAACACAAACGATGACTACAACATCCACGGAGGTACATGAAATAACGAGAAGAAAAAATACTCCTATGAAAAAAGGAAGAGGACACCCCTTCAGCTGCAGCCGCTGTGGAGCAAGACATATTGAACCTTCTGAATGGAGAGCCATAACAGCTAAGTGTAATTTTTGTAAAAAAATATGTCATTATTCAAAATGTTGCTTTAAACGTAAGGCTATAAAAGCAATCAAAGTAGATACAGATGAAGAAAATGATTCAGAATCATCTAATACACAATTATTTCTAGGTTCTATAGATAAAACAAATTCGAATAAAGACTGGCAAATTCAGCTCAAACACGAACGGTCTCATTACCTCTCAGACGAGGATAATCCGCCCACAGTAACCTCCTCTGGCCACCTCGTTACAAACCTGTACGTTTAAATTTGTAAATAACTTATTTTCTTGTTAAGTAAAAAGGGGAGATGGGATGTAATGTATTTTATGACTAGAATTTAAATATTCTTCCCCGAGCTGTAGTAGAAATAAGTTGTTGGTAGTTTTATGAATAAAAGAATATCCAAACGGAATTAGTGTTTTAATAGAAGTTAATTCTACAAACAGATTGAAAATCAGAGAAGAACTAGTAGAAGTATGGGCTTTAGAAAACGCAAATCAACCACAGACGGAATATTCATTCTACAACAAATTACAGAAAAAGCACGGGGAATACAACAGAGGATATACGGTTTATAGATTTCGAGAAGGCTTTCGATGATGTAAAGAGATGTAAATTATGGGATACTATGAAATAACAGAGATTAATAAGTGCTACACAGGGTATACAGAATTATGGTAGAAATAGGGGAAAAATTAAGTAAGGAAACACCAACAAATAAAGGAGTTAGACAAGTCTGCTGGTGAAAGAAGAAATGTCCTAAGGGAATACGTTTAGACTGGAACACCACCCTAAACTCTATCTTATATACTAATGATTTAGTACTCCTAACAGAAACAGAGGATAATATACAGAATTACAAAAAAAATGCCAAAACTATGAAATGAAAATATTGGCAAATAAAACCAAAACTACTGAAACAGGAGAAACACTTTAAGTATTTAGGCTGCGATGTATTTTTTGACCGAAACAAAGACATAGAAGAAAAACTGGATAAATTCACAATCAGCAGAACGTTAAAAAGCCAAACAAGGAAGAATACGCAAATAAAATTTTACAAGACGATAGCAGTGCCAACCCTCTTGTACGGTAGTGAAATATGGACAATAACTAAAGAACAAGAAAGCAAAATACAGACAAAAGAAAAGAAATTTTAGAAAAGACTGCAGGTTGTACAGGATCTGATAGAATGAGATATGGAGGTATAAGAACAGAATTAAACATCTTCGACATAAATTAAAAAATAAAGGAAAACAAAAATAAGTGGAAGGAACACGTTGAACGGATGCAATGGACGAAGTTGCCAGGCAGGGCGAGATTTTATAGATGTTTTGGAAGAAGAAGTGTAGGCGGACCTAATAAAAGATGGGTATCGTAACAGGCGAAGCGTGTAACCTGAAGTGAAGAAGAAGAAAAAGAATAAAGTGTTTCGTAAACAATTTAGAAATTTTACAGCATTATGCTATTTGAAACATATTATTGCTTTGAACAAGTTGTGGCGACATCTGGAATATTAATAATGAGGTGTATTAAGGCGTTCACATTACACTCCGTTCTTTTAAAAAAGCTCCACTTTAGAATATTTCTTGTTTATCCCCGATACTATAAACTAATTTTAAAGCTACTTTGCAATAGTACTTGGTATTTCACCTATCTATCACACCAGTAGTCATATCTGTAAGATAAAATTAAAATTGCAGTTTCGTTCGCCAAATTTTCAAAATGATAGCTTCATTACTTTTGGAGATACACGTATATATCCAACAGGCGGTCATCGTGAATGGTTCTGTGTACACGTTTGAAGAAGACAAATTATCGTTGTGCTAATTGCTGAAAGGGTAACGCTATTTCAACAGTAAAATACCGCATTACAGACGTCCAGCAATAGCGGGATAATGTTGTGGCTATGTTTTAACAATTTTGTTGTTGTAATTTGTAATCGCTCTTAATTATATACATGCAAGAGGTCGGTCAGAGAGAAGTTGATAATTTCGGCGATAGTTGAACGGCCTTCGCAAAAATGAATCGGTTAAAATAACAAGGGAGATAAGGAAGAGATCATATAGCTACCGTGTACGATGCTCCCTGATCAGTTGTTTTTTTCTTTTCTTTTGTTTATTCGCTTCAAAATAACGGTCTTCTTGGAATACCGAACGCGATAGGAGAATTTTCATTATCGCTATTTGATAATTGCAACGCCTAATGTTTCTGGTTCTCGGTAGCGATTTTATTTTTGCAGAAAATTGAGTAAATGATATGTGGTTAAAATAAATAAGGAAGGAGTTGGTAGAAATCCCGGCAAGATCCATATTTTACAACTTCTTATTAATCATTAGAAAATTATTTCCTCATTCTAATTCATGCTGCGCTTTGTAACTATGACCATGACATTATCAGTAATTATCTAAAATGTTCATTACTGCAAGCGCACTCTGGTAACACATGGGCTGAAAAGTCCCGGGCCTAACAAAGAAAACACCTTTTTTTTGGTTCAAAATTAGCTTTATTCATCAACGTAATCTCCATCAAGTGCAACGCAATCATTCCAGCGCCGCTCTAACATTTCAATACCACTTTTGTAGAACGATTTATCTTTTGCTTCAAAATAGGCCTCAGCTTCAGAGATAACCTCTTCATTCGTGCGAAATTTCTCACCGGCAAGCATTTATTTGAGGTCTGCGAACAGCCAGTAGTCGCTGGGAGCCAAATCCGGCGAATACGGTGGATGTGGGAACAATTCGAAATTCAATTCATGTAGTTTTGCCATTGTTTTGATTGACTTGTGACACGGTGTGTTGTCTTGATGAAACAAAATTTTTTTCTTTACCATATGTAATTTCGGCTTTCAAACGCTCCAATAACGCTATATAATATTCACTGTTGATGGTATTTCGTTTCTCAAGATAGTCGATGAATATTACACCACGCACATCCCAAAATACCGAGGCCATAACCTTTCCAGCCGATTGTTGTGCTTTCGGGCGCTTTGGACGAGGTTCACCAGTTGCTGTCCACTCTGATGACGATCGTTTTGATTCCGGAGTGAAGTGATGGATCCATGTTTCATCCATTGTCACATATCGACGCAAAAATTCCGGTTTGTTACGTTTAAACATGGCCAAACACTGCTCAGAATCATCAACACGTTCTTGTTTTTGGTCAACAGTGAGCAAACGCGGCACCCACTTTGAACAGAGCTTTCTCACAGTCAAATGCTCATGCAATATAAAGCCAATGCGTTCTTTTGATATCTTTACGATCTCAGCTAGCTCACGCAACTTCACTTTTCGATCATTCAAAACGATTTTGTGGATTTTTTTCATGTTTTCTGGTGTTACCGCCTCATTTGGACGTCCACTGCGTTCTGCATCATCGACCACCATCTACGACCACGTTTGAAGTCAGCAAACCAACGTTTTATTGTTGTTTCTGATGGAGCGGAGTCCCCATAACACTTTTCAAGCCATTGCTTCGCTTGAACGGTATTTTTTCCCATCAAGAAGCAGTGTAAAGTTAAAACACGAAATTGTTTTTGATCCATTGTTTTGAAAATAACAAAAGTAGCGTGACTCTTAGCACAATAACTCACAAACTAATGAATAGAATATCATGAAATTTTAACAGATGTCTTTTGAAGGTTAGTACTAACTGAGAGAAAGGTGACTGCACTAAAACTAGCGTCATCTATGTGTTAGGCCCGGGACTTTTCAGCCCATGTGTTAATTCTGCAATTACCAATACGACAAATCGTGGTTTCTTTTGACCAAATATCACAATTTTAGGAGAGAACATCACACAGCTCCAAGAGAACAACACATAGCTCTGGGAGAAGAACAGATAGTTCCAGGAGAACAAAAGATAGCTCTAACCATACAACATCATAAGCCAATAGAGTTTTAACTTGTCCAGAGCAAGTTATCTTATATTCCCTTATTAACAGTAACTAGTGAGTTTCAATTTGTCAATGAGCGAGTTAACTCGTCATACAGTGTATTCGGTGCATTTCTTGCAACTACCTGTTAAAATAGTATACATATTGTATTTATGGGTTTTATTAAGAACGCGTTACAAAGGAATCGAATCAGGAGAATATATATATATATATATATATACATATATATATATATATATATATATATATATATATTTGTATAAGCAAATGAGAGACCTCTATGTGTCAAAAGTTTAAGTAAAAAGTATCAGTTAAATTAAAATCTGGAAAATAAGACAAAAACTAAGGCAATTAAAATGTTAGGAGAAAAGAATAGAAAAGGAAATCAAGTAATGTTGTGAGAGTGTAAGTGATTCCTAGAAGGAAGTTGCCATTTTGATGTAGATCAGTTATCTCAATATGGCGGTTTGTTGTTTTCTGGTGGTGTAAGAATAATAACATACATTCTGTAGGTGCTATACCAGAGATCTCTTTTAAGTTTCCCATACTGGGGCATATAAGACGCCTTTAAACAAATGTCAGCACTAAAAATTAGCGTCCATCCTTAATTAAACTAAATCCAAAGTTCCAGTGCGATACGTGTAATGTTTTAGCTATAACGAACTGTCAAAATTAACAAGTTAGTTGAAAAATGGAATTAAACCGTACTTTTTATAATTCTCAAAGACACTTATTTCAACAAGAACGCCTCGCCGAATTGATTTCCGTTTTCGGCAATGAAGCACCATATCAGTCAACAATTCCTCGTTAGTATGGAGAAATCAAACATGGACGGATTAGTCCTAGCGACGATCCAGTAGCAGGTACATCGAAAACGACAGTCACTCAGGAAAACGTCGATGCTGTGCCCAAAATCATTAATGGGGATCGACATGGGACATTTCGCGAGATTAAGGCATTATAGGGGATTTGAAAGATCACAATTTAAAAAATTTTGCATTAAAAGTTATTTGTAAAAAAATTAGTTTCCCGATGTGGTACCACATCTGTTGACGGAAGAACGCAAAGCAGCTATGGTGAATTGATATCAAAAGACTCTATACCGCTTCAACGTCGGAAACTCTAAAAACGTGTTTGTAGACGTTCTAGAACAGCGAAAACATTTAATGAGTGAAATGTATTTCAGAAAAACTGCAGTAATAAGGAAAATGAACCTTCTTCTTCTTTCGCTTTTCCTAGGACTTAGCCTTGTTTCTTCTACTTTTCTTAATGTTGTTCAACCTCTTGGGAAGCACCATCTCTTGAGAGGTCGGTCGGGAAGTCTTCTAGAATTCGGCTTTCATCCTTTGCCCACTTTACCCATCGACCTTCTGTCATTCTATCGATAATATAATGTTTCTTTACAGCTTACTTATGCGGGTTAGTAAAGAGATCATTCTGTAATTTTCCGGGTCGTTTTTGTTTCTCTTTTTTATAAATCGGTATTGTGATGCTGTTTCTCCAATTAGTAGGCACTTTTTTGGGTCGAGATAATTTTTGGAACAATAATATAATTACTGTTTCCAATTCAGATCATGCGTACTAAAGCATGTCGTTAACAATTTGATCTAGGCCCGGGGCCTTTATGTTTTTCAGTTTTGTTAGTGCTACATGAACTTCCTCCAATATTATGTTATTCTCTTCCAAGAATTGCTCTTTGCGGTTACTGTATCCGTTATCTTGACTACCACTCGTGTTTCATACAACTCTTTTACATACCTTTGCCATTTTTCTGGTGTGATCATATTTATTTATACTTCTTCGGTTACCGCTCTTATTCTGTTGGTTGGTGTTTTCCATATTCTTGTCTGCCGTCCGTACAGGAACAGAGAACTGTTCCCGATATGTCTTCTTTATTTCTTTTAAGGAGTCATTCACTCTGTTTCTAATCATTTTATATCTTTCGAATTTTTCTGCTGTTCTTTTACTTCTGTATCTGACGTAAGCTTCTTCCTTCAGCTACACTAACACCTTCACTTCGTCAGTAGACCATTGGTTCTTGTTTCTTTTACCATTAATGTTCACTTTTCTTGTTCCGAGTGCTACTTCGACACTTGCTATTATGTTCATTTTTATCTTGTCGTATATGTTCGGTGGCCTTATTTTCTGTTATAGGGTTGGAAACTATTTTTTTCAGTTAATCTACTGTGGTATATTTTTATTGAGCTATCATTTAATAACTCCACGATGAATTTTTAGGAAAACAAACCCTGTACCAATATGATTTTGAAACAAACACGCACTTAGTATATTTTTATTTGCTTTATGGACCACATTTGCGATACGAATGCTATACAAAACTTCATGCTATTACTAATAAAGTGTATTGTCAATTATTATTGTTAATATCGGGAAAAGTATGTCAAATACTGAAAAAATTAGAAACTTTGATATCAAACTTATTAAATAATACGGATTCACACACATCTAAAAACGTCGCCCAGAAAACAATATCTGTGCTTTCAGAAAGCGGGAATAAGTTGTACCAACTGAACTTTTTGCGAAATCAGGCAGCTACATGATTTCAATGAAACTTTGTAACACTGTTATACTTAATTTATATTTCTAAATGAACGTTTGGCCTGAAGATGGCAAACCGTCGAAATCTTTCTTTAATCCTTTAGAGTATTTATTTACAATTACACTTTTGTACATTAAACTGCTTCGCTGAAGCTGATGCCGCTACAAATACTACGGCACTTTATTTTCATTAATCGCAATTTCTCTTTTATCATTTTGTCAAATAACATATGGTATTATAGTACAAAGAATATAAATGATTGTAAATTTGAATTTGAAACACACCTTATAATGTCTGTATCTGAATTTCAGAAACGATTCTGGTTGTTTACTGTGACCTTTTCGTCACATTGAGTTTAATGTTTTTTTAGTAAGCTTTAACGGAAAGAAACAACTTGGACAATTAAATTATCAATTTTTCATCTAATCTAATTTAAAATTAGGTCATAAATCTTGAAGATTCCATTCAAAAACTTAACCTTCTGGCAAGTTTCTTCCAAACTAACAGCTTCGTCATTTTATAAAATCCCATTTTCATCCAGGATTAAATAAATGCCACGGGCAATCTTATAGAAACCCCGCAATGAATCTTTTATAATCCCTTACACCTTTCCACCCTAGACAATTCGCTCCGGAACTGTTAACTGACCATCAAACGAACGTTAGGTCACCCTCCTAATCCGTTCGAGGAACTGCCTATAAAGGTGCTGTTATTAACCCTTGACAGATTTTTTGCAATCGATAGTCTTTAACAAGCGCGTCCGTTGTTTGTAGATCATGTTACGCCATGCCCAGGCGACCTCGTTACATCGTTAATAATATTGCGCTTGCCACGTCAAACATTAACATTCCCCTTTCACGTATCAAAAACAGATCTATCCGGCAGCCATATGTTTGAAGATTTGAGATATCCTTTCAATGCCACACGCTTTGTGCGATAAGTGTAGAGGAAAAGTTAGTTTTATTATAAGGGGAAAATACTAGCTTTGTTGGTTATAATGTTTACTAATTTCTGAACAAGTAAGAGTAGATGAAATAGAATTCTTGAAGTTGCGTGAATTGTATTTGCAGCTGCAGAGAATCGAGATATCCGCTCAAGGTAGAGGCAAAGATAAATGAGCAAAAGCTCGACAGGAAAAAGGCACGTCATTATTATTACTTAAATAGCTGAATCACTGGATTACCATGGCAACATGAATACTTGACTCAAAAATCGACTTGTAGCACACCTAGAGGAGCCATCGCTTACAGCACTAGATAATGCACCGTACTACAGCATACAAGAAAACAGATGCCCAACAACTGCATCTACAAGGACTGAAGCCGCTCAGTAGTTAGAGGAAAATAATGTATGTGTACAGTACACTGCAGCTATGTTCAAAATCGAAACACTATATTTAGTAAAAACAAATAAGAACGAAGAAGTGTGCTGGTTAACAATTTATTAAGGGAATATAGTCATGAAGCTTTATGTTTATCTCCTTACCATTGTGAATTTTATACTATTGAGTTGATTTGGGCGAGAGCAAAACCATCCTACAGTTAGGAGATTAGCAGATATGGTGATGATAAGGTGCTCGAAATGTAGAAAGAAGCATTGGCCACATGTAACTAAGAAGTATGGATGAACTATGTGTGTCATACAGAAGACCTAATTGAAAAGTAGTATGAAAGAGACCAATATATTTAGCCAGGATAAATATAAATCCACTAATTATCGATTAAAATGAAGACAGCCATATTTTGTACGTAATCCAAATATTTGTATTATCAGGTATTTGTTTTTGCTAACTTGTAAGACATCTAGATGTCAAAATTATGTGTTTTAATAAATTTTACCTCAAAGTAGCCTTTGAAATTATAATTATGTCTTAACTTGTTACTGAAATTCTTAATACAAATTTTGTTTGGTAAAAGCTATTTGAATGACATGATTTAATTGAATGAAATATGTTTATTTCCAACAAATAAGTAAAAATAAGATTCAGCTATGTATGATTTGTGTTGTACAGTAAAAACCATTTTAAATTACAACATAATTTTAACAAGTTCCTGTCAACTATGAATCTGAACGAATACTTCGTTAAATTGACAACTGACAATAGTACAAGTCATGACAAAAGTTTTTTCTTTTGAAATTGACTACTTAAGGTAAAATTTATTTTAAAGTTTTTTATAAATAAGGATACTCACATTTAATTTGCTTAAAAAAATTAATGAAGATCATTTCTTTTGTTTAGTGAAGTTTCCATTAAACAAAATACTTACTCGAAAATTGAATAATTTCTTGCTTTAATGTAGTTGGTAACAGATAAATACACAAATTTTAACACCAGTCATTCTGACAAAATATTTTTTGTACTAGTACTTTTATATACTTGTTTTCTTGCCAAATAATGTATGGTGTAATCCCGCCATTAATAAATATTAATTAATTTAGTTTACAATAACAAGTAATTGGTTAGTGTGTACAGCAGTAACAAATCTCATGAAATGGTGCCCAATTTTTATTAAGAAGAAAGCACAGGATTGAGAGAAAGAGCGAGAGAGGGAGAACTTTTGTAAAAACTTGCGTCTTGGAACAAGGAAAATTCAGAAAATAACCTTTTGAAGAGGATAACATTGACTTATTCCACCAGTCAACTTGACGAATAGACCTACAAGGTAGGCGCTATAAATTTTCAGCCTGACAGGCTTATACATGTTCAAGCGTGTTCAAACTATGTCACGGCATGCACGCACATACGCGAGGTCTACGCTGTAAACATGACGAAGAGTAGTAGATTTTAGAAGCCAGCCAACCAACGTGACTAGCGCATGAAAATGTCTGAAGTAATGAAAATTGAGTACCGCGCGGTCATCAAATTTTTAACAAAAGAAGGGCATACGCCTAATCACATAAAACAACATTTAGACGGCGTTTGCGGTGATTCCTTCGTATTCCATTGTAAAAAAGTGGGCAAAATGTTTCCGTTTGGGGCAAGAATCTCTGGAAGATGTTGAACGGTCAGGTCGACCAATTGAAGTGAAACGCCTCAACAAATTTCAATTATTGAAGATTTAGTGGTAGAAGATCGCCGTTTGAAAGTGAAGGAATTAGCAGTGATAACAATAATATCCTAAACAAGTATTCGCTGAATTCTCCATGACCATTTGGGTATGAATAAGATGAGTGCAAGATGGGTACCGCGACTTCTTTCTGCTCTCCAATGTGAATGTCGAGTCAAATGTGTTCGTTTTTAAACATGTGCGAAGACGACCCAAAACTGATTTTGGAATCCATTGCCACAGGGGATGAAACACTGGATCTGTTTTACGATCCTCTATCGAAAAGGGAGTCCATGGAATGGCGACGTCCCAGAAAGGCGAAAGTCAATCAACGAAAAAGGTGACGGCCACAATATTCTGGGATTGTGAGGGTACTTTGCTAATTGACTTTAAAGAGCACAGTACAGCTGTTAACGGTACATATTATGCGTCTTTACTGCATAAATTAAGGGACAGTATTCGTGTAAAATGTCGTGGAAAATTGAGAGAGAGTGTGCGATTATTACATGACAATGCTCCCGCCGCTTCGCAAGCTGCCATCCGCGAATGTGGCTTTCAGGAATTGGAACATCCACCATATAGTCCGGATATGACTCCATATGATTTTTATTTTCTTATTTAAAAAAGGACCCTAGGGGACGTCGTTTTAAGGACGACAGTGAGTTGCAAGCACCTATTATAGAACATTTTGATGGAAAAACTTCAGATTATTTTTACATGGGTATCAAATTATTAATTAATCTTTGTAATAAATGTATAAGTTAGGGGAAATTACATTGGAAAATAAAATTTCTTATGTTGTTGGAAGTTTCTTTTTTCTATATCAGGTCTATGTAGCAAACATTGAATAATAATAATAATAATAATAATAATATTTAATGCCCAACAGATACAAATATCCAATTACAAGGCAATGTTAAATAATGTACACATGCAAATATAAATAGCATAAATAACATAAAATTAAAGTATGTCAAATTAGAAAACTTAGTAACTAGTTGCTTTAATTTAAATTAAAAAAAACAAAGTAGTTTACCAGTGGTTAGGAAAAAAGAGAGAACGGAAAAAGTATTCAACTAAGTGTAACGCACCCGCGGTCTACATACCGTCAAAAGGGACGGTAAAGTGCAGGTATGTATATCCAACTCGGCAAACTCCATAGAGTTGAAATTGCTACACAATCTGTGTATTGGGGACCTGATGGCGATGTTTGTTCTAGGTGCGAAACAGTAAAATGTATTTGTTTGCTTATCCATATTAAACATATTTTTAAGAATTTCATTCAAGAAAGAGCCTATATGCGATGCCAAAAGTAATTTTTGATTTGTTCAATTATTTAAAAAAAATAGCATAAATCGATTTTTTTGTTTGAGTGTGAGCGTAGATAAGGGAATTAATGGCAAAGTTTCAAGCATTTTTTGTCCATCAATTTCATTTTATCATCTTATATATTCGACATTATTTATTTGCAGAAACTTATATACTCAGTTGGGATAAAACAAATGCATGAAGTGTCGTAATTTTAATGACAGACTTGGTCGGCTTTTAGTTATTAAGGAAGAAGTCCAATGTGTTATGATATCTGCACGAATAACATAAATAATGATAATAATCTTTATTACCCAACAAATCAAGTCCAATTAGAGACCAAAACTAACATATATACATATACAGTACAATGAACGAAATATGTAAACATGCAAGCATACAGTTACGTATAAAATGCTCAAATAAGTGAGTACGCAAATTAAAACATATTGCAAACAAGCATATATAACACGGAAGAAGTAATTTCCAAAATGGATTAGAGTGTAATCTATTCACATTAATATACATATGTGACAAAGGCGTCATGTACATTGGAACGTGCTTTAGGCACATATAACGTGTCGGAAGAGCTACGAGTAACATTATACTTGGGTACATTAAAATTAATCTGATCAAGTAGTAAACGTGAATCAATACGATGATTAATTATTTTTCTTACTCTAGCAAACAAGGTAAAGTCTATAAAGTAATCAGTGCCAAGTGCTGGATAAGCATCGTCCAATTTATAGGATAAAAACTTAAAAAACGTATACTTAACTGTTCTTCTGATAGCATTTAAAGAATAAATACGAGATGAGAAAGTTGCTCAGTATAGTTGCAATGAAACAAAGAAACAAACAAGTTTGCAATAGTTTTATATCTGAAAAAGTCCTTGCCAACAGAAGGATAAATTAAGAATGAATATATTGAATAGTGAACCTAGCTTATTAGTGAAAAAGAGAAATGGAATTGGCCTTAAAACTTAGCCCTGTGAAGACCCTGGAGCATTCATTTTCTTGCTAGAATTAATTGACAAGACTGTCAAATTCTTTATTCAAACATTTCATCGAATACTGAAATTTTAGTATTTTCATCTAAATAATGAACTCTGCAACAATATTGATTAGCATAAAGCTTCAGTTCTGAAAATGTTTCAGGGGAAAATCCCGCAATCCCGTAAATAATTTCAATCTCCTTTGTTTCTCTTCCCTTTTTGTTTCAAATTAAATACTCTTTTAACAAAAAATGTATGTAATCTACATCGAAAATAATATTTTAGTAATATTGGTAGAAACAATTTGCACCTTATATACCACAAAGGATCCTATTCATATTAAACCTGCAGTAGTGAGTGCGCACTCATTGGCGGCGATGATATATTTCGAAAGCAGTCGGGTATGCCCGAAGTCGGCATTCATACGCGTATGGTATGTGTATGAATGCCGGAGTAGATTGATGATGGCGAATCGACGGCGTTCTTTGTTATGTTCGATGTTAATAGTACTTATGTACATATACTTACAACAAAGTTCTGCTCTGCTTCTCCAATTTCATTTAAAATAAATAAATTTACTAATCCGTCAATTTTTGAGAATAAACAAATCTGTGAATTATTTGAAGGTCCTAACTGAATAGAAGTAAAAGACCAATCAGCTGATAGCTTTCCGATGCCATATTCTACTCCTATCATACGTGTCACCTTCAACAGCAAATCTACCAACAGTATTCGGAGATTGATGTTGAACTTAATTTTAACATACAAATCATAACAGGTCTCTTAAATCAACATGGTATGTAAGAGATACATACTACTAAAATATGTTGGTACCTAACATAACATGTACATCTTCACATAACCGATTTATAACAGCACATGTTAGGAATACATATTTAGTCTGATTGTGTGCGGTTATAAATAAGAATCCCAATTTTCAAACTAATGTGCTTTGTAACTGAAAACCAAGGGTGCAAATATGATGTAAACGATCTCTTTAAATTCACGAACACTACACTAGGGTGACAAAATAAAATAGACACCAGGTAAAGCGGTACAAATATGTAAACAGCTAAATTCTAAGAACGAATTAAGAACTTTCTCTTGTCATTAGGGTAGGGCTAGATGTATCGGAAGGAATTTGTCATAGTTTAGTATCGTTACAACTATACCTCGCTTACAAGGTTCGAGTGATATTAGCGACTTCACTCGTGGTCGCATCGTTGGCCAGCGTGAACGCGGCGCTTCGCAACGTCAAATAAGTAAATTTTTAAATATTCCGTTGTCCACAGTTAACCGTGTGATTACACAATTTAAACGCAAGGAAAAAACAACAGTGGAACCGAGACCAGGTCGTTCCGGACCTTCTGAAAGAAGTAAAAGGGTGCTTGTGCGCGAACTGCGCGAAAAAGTACAGCTGAGCTTGCGGCAACTTCACAGAAAAGTCAGCGCATCGTTCTGCGATACCTCCACAGTGTGGGGATGTATAAAAGGATGGCAAAGAAAAAACCTCTCCTTGCGGAGTTTCAAAAACGGCGCCGAATAGCTTGAGCAATCGAAATGCGAACGAAGCCCGAAAGCAGATACTGCCAATTCAGTGATAGTGGTCGTACGTGGGAATGGTGACGTTCGTCACAGCAACTGGACGACAAATTTTTGCATCAGACGGTGAAATACGGCGGTGAGAACATGGTGTGGGGCGCGAAATGGTATGGTGGAAAATCGCAATTAGTAATCTGCGACGGAAATATAAATGCAGCAAAATATATCCAAATATTAACAGAAGGACTACTACCGATATTCGACAACGCCATTTTATCTAAAGAAGACGCCACTTTTATGGAGGATGGAGCACCCTGCCACAAAGCAAGAACAACAACCACATGGAAGGAGGAACGGGGGATTCGGATTTTACCATGGCCAGGCCAATCACCAGACATGAATCCGATAGAGAATGTTTGGCACATAATCCAAACAAATATGGCGAAATGACCCCGAAAACCCAGCAATAAGGAAGAACTCGTGGCAGCTGTTATAGAAGAGTGGTTAAATACTCCAGAAGACATCATTAATCATTTAATAGATTCTATGCCACGGCGACTTGCAGCACTTCACGCAAGTAAAGGTGGATCGACATAATATTATTCTAATTTAATAATTTTAAAATATTTTGTATATATAACGAGAATAGTATCTTTTTTTTAATTAGTAGGTGTCTATTTTATTCTGTCACCCTAGTGTACATCATTAGACGCAAAACGCTCCTTTTCCAAATACACCAACATTTTTTTACCTCGCCGTAGGAGTATAACTGAGTCAGCACTAGAAAGCATGCTAGTGAAGCAGTACTACAGTGAATTTTTGCGACACTCTACATCAACAACACAATCAAACTGAAATAGTGAGTAATTACATTCATTATTTTCAATATTAATAGTAACCGACCCGTACGCTACTGCGAAAACACTCGTTTCCGCAGCCCTAATTCATATTACCGTTTTCAGTTCCAATTTCATTCACTTAAACGCCGTTAGCTTAATCGTCCTACACATTTTTATACAGCTTGGAGGACTTTGGAAAATCCTCGCGAGGTTTTTACATCAAACAAATGACGTGCTAGAATTTCAGTTAAAAGGAAGTGAATTATCAATTACCATAGTAATGTATTTCTCTCAGTCAGGGATAATCCTTTCCTTTGCCAGATTGTGTGCACGGCATCTTTTCTGAGAAAAATAAGAAGGGTACTTACAAATAGCCTTCTCTATGTTTTTAGATGTGCAATTTCTTTACTTGCCACTTGGGGTTGATCATTTTTTTGTTCAGGCTATTTTTCTTTTTTATTGATGAAATGTGGCATATTGTTTAGAATAAATGTTGTTTCCTGTAATACTGGCTAAGTATCATAAGCGTTTTATATTAATAATAATCACAAGAAGGATTTGTATACAGGAGTGTCTAAACAATACCTAATATACGTACGAATATGCTTAAGCTTTAAAAGATTACTTCATGTTTCAAAATCTGATAATGATTGAATATGTAGACTTGTCTTTAAAATTCATTGGCCTAGTCAGCTTCTTCTTTGTTTTATCCTACATATAATGAGGATGGCCTGGTAAAATCTGTGTTAAGAAAGACAACGCTTTACATTTAGTAAATTTATTTCTCAATCTAAGCTTCTTATAGCTCGATATACTTAATCCAATGATGTTTCAATTTTTTTAAGCCATCCAATAATAGGATTTCATTAATAACTACATGTTTCTTTCTTTTTTAACTTACACACTACCCTTGTATAGGCTATACTATAACAAAGTAAAGGGAAATAAAACGACAAAAAAGGGATTCAAATATACGAATCCTTCCATTTAAAAAAACTTGATTTCCTATTATCCAATTTCAATTTTGTTGCACCGTGTAATTATTACGTTATTTCTGTTTTGTTAACTATTTTTTTTTGTAATGTATTAATCAAATTGTGTCAAGGTTTTGTTTATGATGCCCTTAAATAATTCTGTTCATAGTAAAATGTTGAATGTTTATATATATATATATATATTGCAATGTCTTGATTATCGTTGTTAATAATAATATTGAAAACAAGGATTTTGTTTGTTTTTATAGAAGTAGAATATATCTATTTATATTGCCAAGAGGTCTGTTGATAATAAATTAACAAGATAGAGATGGAAATAAAAGCAATTCTGACATAATCACATGCATCATTAAAAAGAGCGCATATATATGTATACAAGGCGTCCATGAAATTAAATCAAAAAAATTATGAAAAATAGCATGTCGTTTGAAAGGTGTTACCTTATAGTTTTTATAACATCGACAGCTGTATTATTGCAGTGTATGTATGCGAGTTTGATTGGATGTATTTAATACGTACATATATACATTCTGCATCTATATGCGGCACATATTACAATTTCATAGGGTTTTTTAAATCTGACATTCGCGTCGTAATTGATTCAAAATTTTGGATTTATGTTCTATATAATTATACCTTTTCATTTTCCGGACACCTGTATACGCCATGACGAGCAACTCTAATTCATACTTTATACACTTAATACTATGGATCATACAGGGATACACGTTTCTCACCCAGGGGATCATCAGGGCATATTTAAGTAACACAAACAAAACAGAACCACGCGAGAAAGGAACCCACATGTGGTTTCAAACAAGGGATAAACAGGCATTTCATTACACAAACACACAAACAATAATTTCATTTTTAACTGTAAATGAATATATTTCTTTATAGATTTCTATATTACGAGAACTTACTAAACTAAAATAATTAAAAGGATTGTTTATCAACTTTGACACATTTTTGAAAAAAATCGAGCAGTAATTATTGTACTTGACGCATGACATAATTAAATGGTTCAGTGACCCTATTTCCCCACATTCACATGTCTCGTTATCGCGTAGTCTAATTTTAAACAAATAACTATAGCAAAGTCTATACTACGAAGTCGACATAGAGTTTTAACAAAACTCTTAGATGATATGCCACTAAGCCAAGGTTTCTTTACAGGAGTAGGCTGCAAGGCTGTATAGAAGTTGTCCATGTAAGATTTCAAAGAAGTATTTTTTGAACTCTGAGTAAATGGGCTTTAATGCAAATTGAACCAAATCATTTGGACATAGCTTATGATCTAAAATTTCAGATAAAGTACAACCTAATTTGGCAAACGTATCCACTATTTCATTACCGACTATCCCTATGTGTCCCTTAACCCATAGAAGGTCGACTTTATGTATAAGACTATGGATCTCCTGATAGGTCTGGATAATCAAGGGAGCTATTTTAGGTGACATATTAATGCTGCCTAGTTTCTCTACAACATTTCTGCAGTCCAGAATGATTAACACGTTTTATTGCAGATCTAATGGTTTTACATACTTCAATGCCTCGTAAACTGTTATTAGCTCTGATGGGTATACTGACATAATTGAGTTGAGTTTAAGATTTGTGATATTGTAGTTGTGGTTCATAAAAAGCACAACCAAAACATTGATTCTTGCAAGAGCCATCAGTGTAAATTATGTAAAAATTACTCCATTTCTGTAATAATAATTAATTAAAGTTCGTGATTATAAACTGAGAAATTTAACTTTTGATGAGTTCGATATAATACCAATATTGTATAGATAGGGGATACAAAGTGCTTATATGGAATATCGCAGATATTGAAACTGGAAACAGTCGACTGAATTTTTAACGAATCTATAGCATAATAGCTCGACACCAGTACAGAAGATTTTCTTTTTATCCAAAATTTGGATGTTAGGTCCAATATAAACAGATTATGAATTTTCTTTAAAATGTCGTCTTTTCTAAAAGAACAGTTAACTCTTTATTTAGTAGCAAGAATGTTTCTTCTTAAATCTAAAGACGTTTCACAAGTTTCTGCTAACAAAACATTTATAGATGTGCTTCTTAATAGCCCAGTAGATAACCTTAACAATTTATTATGAATTACATCTTTTACAACAGAATCTACAGCATCTCCATATATTACTGAACCGTAATCAAGTTTAGCTGTATAGTATCTATATATATATAGAGTGAAATCTCCCTTGACTTCACTTTTATAAAAACAAAGGAATCCTTTTTCTATTCTCTTCTAATCAAAACTTGTTGTGATAGACCCTGTATATACTAGCTACTTTACACTGCTATACAAGAAACAATTACAGACTACCAACCCTCTTTAACATTACAACATATTTATTATCTACGTCATAAAGTATAATACAAAAAATTAATGAAAGATCTTTATAATGACAGGCATTGTTGAAAAGGTCCCTTTCCTGCCTTTCAACTCGCGAGGGCTATTATTGAATTTACCCTGACAGTGGTTCAGCTATCTCAAAGTTTGGTCGGTATGGACGCTGTAACAGAAACTTTTCGGTAGTAAATAAATCTGAATAACTTTCCTGCGTAGTAACGAAACATCAATAAAAACTAAACGTTCTTAATGCTAAATTAAAGTTTATTGAGTGAATTTGTATTTCCTTAATTTTCCTTCTCTTGTTAATTTGATTATTGACAATTTAATGTTTGTTTTCTAGAATTATAAATTTATAGGTTATAGATTAGTCTTGGTACGTTCGTGTTCAACTGCCCCATATATATGATATAGTGTTCCTTGGTACAAATCGCTGTTAAACCAGGTTGCTGAGGTGTAATATAATTTCCTTAGTTGAATGTTTTTACAGCGATCTT
The DNA here is from genome assembly GCA_023509865.1 of Trypoxylus dichotomus. Classification (NCBI taxonomy): domain Eukaryota; kingdom Metazoa; phylum Arthropoda; class Insecta; order Coleoptera; family Scarabaeidae; genus Trypoxylus; species Trypoxylus dichotomus. The sequence continues at coordinate 32,780,011 of CM042081.1, forward strand.
AATACATCAAAAAATGCCTAGAAAACAATACCCACATAGTAATGCTGCTAAATGCAGGTACTCATGGTATTGGTGGAATCATTCACGGGAAAAACAATGTGAAGGGAGATAAAACGTTAACATAAGGACATGCTTCTGCTTATCCGGCGTCATCAGCGTGATGAGTAACTGTATTCAGCAGCTTTATTCTGCTAGGTATTGTTTTCTAGACATTTTCCGACGTGTTTTAAATTCATCACAGTAAGCCTCAAGAGATATTCACATTTACCGTATGCATTGTTCATGCATGCCCTCTCTCGTTTAGCAGTCCATGAGCTACTCGGGAGAAAGGTTGGGAAACTATATCCGCTTGTTTCACTGTGTTTGAACCTGCAGACAAGTGTGTTACTCTTGTGGCACCACATAGCATCTGGAAAGCTCACTTAGGCTGTCAATTTAAATATGATGATATTAACTAAGAGGAAATTTCAATGTACAGGGTGGCGCAGGGGAACGGGAAATTTTGAACGTTAGAGTTGTCAGCACTGTAGAGCCGGCAGTTCTTCGTAACGTCGCACAATTGTTGTGAACGCATTGCCATTTAGTAATCATGGATCGTTGGAGTGGTGCGGAACGTGCTGTAGCTGTGAGAGCGTTTTATAAAAATGGTGATAGTGCGACTGCCGCGCAGAGAATATTTCGACAGCATTACCAGCTTGGACGTCATGGACATGTCCCATCTACGCATGCGATTACAACGTAGGTGCGTAATTTTGAAGAAACAGGATATGTCTTGAAAAAGAAAGCTCCATTGAGGCTGTTAGAGCTGCAATCGAGAGAAGTCCTCGCCGCTCCATTCAACAGCATGCATCTACGCTAGGGATTAAGCGACGAAGCTTACCAAGAATACTGCACGAATTACATTTCCATCCCTATAAATTGCAGATTGTGCAACAATTACATGAACGAGACCCAGCGTCACGTATGGAGTTTAGTAGGCAGATATTGGCTAAAATTAACGAGGACGCGAATTTCAACATATGGATCTCAGACGAAGCCCATTTTCACCTAAACGGTTTCGTAAACAAACAGAATTTTCGTTATTGGGCCCAGGACAATCCTTGTGAGTTACATCAGCGACCACTACATAGCGACAAGGTCACAATATGGTGTGCTGTATCATGTCATGGTGTTATCGGCCCTTATCTTTTGCACGTGAGGATGGTAGTGCAGCGACAGTAACATCCGCTCGATATGTTGAAATGCTTCACACATTCTTTACACCGAGACTGTACGAGCTTAATCTTAACATGGAAAACATGTGGTTTCAGCAGAACGGAGCCACGTCACACACTGCTCGACATTCGATGGCGAGAACATTCAACAAGAAATCACCACCATTCCCCAAGATTTGCTACACTGCGCATTCCAGAGTTTTCATAACAGGCTGTTAGAGTGTGAACGCCGAATGGGAGGACATCTTTCCGATGTCATCTTTAAAGCTAAAGAGGCACTTTTGGACATTTTCATTGTAAAAACATAAATGGCATGCTTCATACATGCACTTCCGTTAATAAATTACTAGTTTTATGAATTTATTCGTGGAAATGACGTTACTTCAAAATTTCCCGTTCCCCTGCGCCACCCTGTATTAAGTTAAAAATCGCCTGAAACCATGCTGATGATGCCGAGTTGGCAGAAACGTATGTGTTAGCGTTCTTTTCTCCTCACATTTTCTTTTCCGTGAATGGCTTCACCAATACCATGAATAGCTGTATTTAGCAGCATTATTATGTTAGGTATGGATAATATTGTTTGACATTTTCGAAAGACATCTCTAACTACCCACCACTTGCAAGAAAAAGCAGGTCATATCATGACAAGTGAAAGCGTGGAATGTGCTGTGTCTCAGAATAAAAATGGTACTTAACATGATGGTTGTGGTGCTGATTGCTGGATTAGCTGCTGTTACTCAAGAAAAATACCTTAAAGTGGAAATGCTAAGAAATTCAGCACTCTGGTAAAGTTTCTCAGTAATACTTGATAGCGTACTTACAACCACGATTTGCCGTTGTTAGCTAATCCTAGTTTGTGGCGTGCTTCAAACATGAAACATTAGACACCAACATCAGCGAATATTGTGTCGCTGTATACTCATGGAAAATACACAGATAACAAGAATAAAGTTGGAGTAAAAACACCTACGAACAGGCACTTTTTGGAAATGTAATGGCAAGGAATTGTTTCGGTTTGCCTCAGATTTTATAACGAAACGGAAATTGCAGGAAAATCCTGTATAGGATATGAAAAAGATACATGTCCATCACATGTGACCATTGGCAAACTTTCAGAAAATTAATTGGCCGACTAGACCATGGGATCTAACGTCCCTGGGTTCCTTTTTGTTTGAGGTTATTTAAAGCAAAAAGATTATGCTAACATTCCGGGAATAATTGATAATTTCAAGAACATGTATTCGTGAAATTATACCGAAGTTATGCCAAAATGGTATTGAAAATTTTGTCAAATTCCTTGCAAGTAGCATGATATCCCTTCAAATGCCTCCAAAAACAATCGATAGGTTCAACTTAATAAGCGTCACAGCCACGCTAAATTTGATCAATCTAATCAATATCTATCAAAACTAATTTCATCGATATTCTACGAAACCTTGTAAGGGAATAACGCACTTTCTAACCAGAAAGTCTTCAAAATCGTACGTAAAACATACATATTTCTACTTTTTTCTCCGTCTTGAAGTACTGAATCGTTACTAAAATAGCAAACCTTATGCATACGTAGCATTTCCGCATCGCGAATCTACAAATGGCCGTCTAAGTTGGTCTGGAGCTGTTTCGTTTATCCCCTCTATCCTTCTTTCTTTGCGTATTTTGACGAGAACTTCTGTCGCTATACGTACACTCATATATCATAGGACTGCTATATAGACCGTTATCATCACCATCCGGAAAATGCGGAACTGGCTTTCGAATTACGAATCGCAGGTCGGTTCATTTTTCTGAGATCTACATATATACCGACGACCAAAAGAATTTAGTTTAATTAAACTGGGGAAAGTCAGATATATAAAAGAAATTAATTTTTATTTCCAGTTTTTGTTAAACTTGGGTTAACCTTATGATTTGTGCTGAAATTTTAAAATAAGTTTCAATATCTTGCAGTATTCTCGATGTCTAAAGATAATTAGCAGAATCTACAGACTCTCCAAAGAACCGTATACCCATCCGGCTAAAAGAAATTTAATACAATTTCAATATTTTTTCATATATGGGAGAGTGAATTATTCAGGACAGAAAGTCAAATCAATTACCTTAGATGAAATGACGATCATAAATATTTTAACATATTTCGCAGAATATCCACAAACCTCAATTTCAACGGCGAAATCGTCTTTTGGGATTTTATATTTGTCATTGCAAAAGATATTAGCAAGCCAGAAAATGCATGGTTTCAAATTTACTTCAACGTAGGTGTTAACGTCAATTGACCTACAAAGGACGATCCTGAACCGGTCGGAAATTTTAAAAATTACGAAACTTTGGGAACCTATTGATCACAACACCGCTAATGGTAAGAAGCAGAAAAATATTTTATGATAAAAACTATTTGATTGAGTTTTATTAAGTAGCCAATAAGAGAAGTAAAAATATATGAACATTTTTACATGTATTTTTTTTAATTGTAATGGAAAGTAAATAATGTTAAACACAATAACATTCTTATTCAGATGCAACCTGTTTTGCAGTAATATAAAATTTATTTTTAGTCACATTTACTGTAGTGGTTTTATTAAATTAGATTGTTTGCTACCAAGAAGATATACATAATGAATACGTAGGCTTCGACGGCGAGTTAGTAATAAACGGACTACTTTCGGAATTGGACCGTGTCATGATGAGATGCATAGAAATAAGAGTAAGAGGAGAGAGAAATAAAAAGAAAAAGAGATAAAAGAAGAAAAATGAAAAAACGAGTGCGTGAAAAAGAGAAAAGGTAAAAAGAGTAAGAGAAGGAAAGAGAGACAGAGTGGGAAGGAGAGAGAGAAAAAGAGGAAAAAGAAGAAAAGAGATCCCACCTCTCCCTTTTCTTTTCTTTCCCCTTTTTCTTTCTTTCTTGATGATGCAAGATGTAGCAAATGCATTTCACTGGTATTGACAAAATCGTGACCATTATCATTATGAAACTTAGCTGGTATAAGAATAGATCTTCGTTTGGCAAGAAGAAAACTAAGGTGAGAATGTTCTTATTGAGCCTTCCACTTTGGTAAATATTGCGGTTAACTATTTTGCACCCGTCTCGGAATTGAGGTGCTAAGTCTCTAGAATTCATTAAAGATGAATACATTATAATTTTTTCCATCGTTTGTGGTAATAGTTTTTTGTTTCAGGACCAGCAACGATTTCAGACGAAAACCACAAGGGATAATTAGAATTGGCACCAACTTTGTACGTCTCGAAGAGATCAAGAACAGTATGTATAGCATTATGAAAGGTACTGAATACTTCAATTGCACTAGTGAAATTCTGCAATAATGACCAATCAATATTCAGTAAATAGTTATACAAAGAGACGTAATTCGCTTTATTGAAATTGTATCTGAGATTATTAGTAGACGGAAAGCGTTCTGTTGATGTGTAAAAAAATGTAATTTCAAGACTAGGATGATAGTGCTCTTCGGGTACAAAATAACAGCTTTCCAATACAAAGAAAACTAACTATACTAAGCACAACATATACGTAATGCAAAGCTAGAATTGAGCAATTAATACAGAAAAATAATTATTTAAATTATAGAGGGGAAAATGTATACATACTGCTAAACTAGTTGCCTAAATAGTGACTAGTCTTTATTACACAAAATAAATAAATATCTAAAACTACCGTAATACTTTCTTTTTACTTTCACAAAAAAAAAACTGCCCAACTATGACGGCGTAACTTCTGGGAATCCGTGTATCTGCCGAAACAGTAAGAATGCAGGAAATACGAACTCAGCCGGACGCAGGATTTCTCGTTATTTCTCCACCTTCTGGCATCGTCATCGCATCCTACCATATCGTTTTAGAAGCGTCGACAGCAACGTATAACAAACCTATGTATACCATTCTACACGCTTGATGTAGCGAACCTAGAAGGCGTAACGTAATATTTTGACCTATCAGGGAGAGAATTGGGATATAAATCCGCTTTCATCTTGATGACGCAACCGATACTTTTTCTTGTATCTTCCCTGTTACGTCGTACCCTGTATTTACAACGCTATGTGTCGTACAGGTTCTATTCGGGTAATTCCTTGTCGCCTTGAAAAATGGACTGTATTATATGTGGGCTTGTAGTGTTCCGCATGAAGCGATTTATGTATATTGGAATTATAGGAAAACGGTACTGGTAACCTTCGACGATTCAAACAATGTTTTTACAGTTAAATATTTGATATTGGATAATATTTCAAAAAGTTTTCACTATAGTGCCAAATAATAAACATTAAAATCAGTTGCCGTGAAATGGAAGGATTTCATTATTGCCTGATGATTTACAAAAATCGCTCAAAGTGTTCACAGCTTTCTTGAAGATATTCCTTAATCATCTAGCGTCAGAAAATACATTTTGCTGGTTTGGGGATACGGCTTTAAGCATTAGATTCATTTCTTTAAAAGTAAGCCCATAAACAATCACATCGTGGAAATTTTTACAAAAATGACCTCTGAAAAATGGTATTACATAAACTTAGCAGTATATTGATAAAACATGATGGATTTTAAATGTTAACATTAATAGCAAAAAAAATCATTACGGTACACCAGAATACGAGGAAAAATGGAAAAGCTAGAACCACTTCTTCTAGAACATATGCTGCACATACTCTGCGTGCCACGCTGCCACTTTCCATACTATATTTACAGTCATTATGGATGCAAGTAAAAATATGAGCATTTTATGTAGTACTTATGAGAGAATGTACTGCTCGCAGTCAAATCTGAATAGACATTTTAAACTTGTACATATGCAAGTTTGAAAAAAGTTATTCCTAATAAAAGAAATAAATAATACATGACATACAAACTTCGTCGAAAGTGAAATAGATGGATTTGTAAATAATAATGACGATGATTTATTGTGAGAATCTAGATAAATATTTGATAGATAATCGACATAACAAGTTAAATTACGAACAACTTTCGCCAATTACAGAGGCCAGGCATGAGTTATTATTAGGCCTGCTCCTGTGTTGCGTCTTAAAACATTCGTTCCTAGCATTCGCCAAGGTATGAGGGAAGCAGCCCGGGGATTCGAACCATATTTTATGAATGAAAGCTAATATATTTTTGTCTATATTTGTAACATTTGTGAATAAAAATTTACCCAGCAGTATATATTATTAAATACATATAAGCACCAGAAGCAATGGAGAATATAATAGTGTTAGTATAGAGACTAAGAAATAGAGGCCTCACGATATAACCTTGAGGAAGGCCATACACCAAAAGCAGATAATGAAAGTTATTTCAAAAAAACAGAAGCTAGTGGCTATATCAAAGAATTATGTGGAACAATCAGAATCCGAGGGTTGTCTTTTAAGTTTTGCATATAGAACCGAAATAAAACAATAGATAGCTTCTAAAGACTTAATCGTTTTCCGAAGTATTATCTACTAAGATCAATGCACCTTTGCATGTGCTCGAACAAACTCTGAAAGCACTTATTCCACTCCTTTATTTGTCAAAATTGCGTTTTGTGAAGGCATCGTCTGCTACTTCTGATGACTGGAACCTCTCACCATGTAATTCGTTCTTGATTTTCGGAAAGGTAAAGAAACCGTTGAGACTTACGTTCGGATTGTGCAGAGAATGGTCTAACAACGTGTCAAAAATTCAATCGCCTTGCGTGCTGAGGGAGAACTTACATTGGTGGAGAATGATTTGTTGTTCGGGGTTGGTTTTCCGAAGCTCAGCGATGACTTGCGGCAAACAAATGGTTGCACATGAATCGGCAGCAACAGTTTTTTGAGTTTGTAGAGGAATTGTTGTTAAGTGACCTGTTTTCGAGATAAATATCGCGACCATTTTTTTAGGGACACTTCGACCAAGGATGACTTTTGTCGGCTTTTCTTCATCTTGCAACACCTAAACAGACGTTTATTTTCTGACTGGTATGAGTAAATCCAACATTCAACACCGCCGACGATGTTGTATATTTCTTTAGAGTTTCCAGCGCTGAAGCGGTCTAAAGTTTTTTGACACTGGTTTACCCTACCTGCTTTCTATTCTTCGACCAACAGACGTGCTATCCAGAGCCAGAAACTAATTTTTACACGCAATTCTTAATGCAACATCTTTTCAATTAAGGTCTTTGAAATCCCCAACGATGCCTCAATCTCGCGATATGGCACGTTTTCGGATCGTCGCTAAGACTATTCCATTCATGTTTAAATTCTCCATAGCAACGAGAAATTGTTTACTGATGTGATGCTTTATTGCCAGAAACAGAAATCAACTCGACGAGGCATTCTTGTTGAGTTAATTTTCTTCCACAATTATCAAAAATTAATTTCGTTAAAATGTTCTCGATTTAATTCTATTTTCCAACTAATTTGTTAACTATGACAGTTCGTTGTAGCCACAATACTAAACGTATCGCGCTAAAACTTTGGATTTAAGTGAAGTAAAAGAAATTGTAAACAATTCGGGAAAACAGTGAATTCCTTTTCCAGCTGTTATATTATCTCTTATATGGATATTTATTATTAACGATTATGTGTTTTAAATAAATATTACAAATTTTACTTTAGTTTATTTAATTCATTTTTAACTTTCATTTCTTACCTGATAAAGAAAATTAAAAGGCAAAAAAAATTTCACTTGCTTCACTCTTCCAGTGTCATGAAAACGAACTGCGTAAGCAAAATAAATGGTTTCCAGTTTAGTATCGAAGGGGAAAACAACATGTTTGAATAGCAGGTTTAAACAAAAGAGTTTTCTCAAACGAAATAAACTTTTTCTTTCAGGGATCCCTGCTTCATTAACCGCCGATATTTCCTCTGATTTGGGAAATACACAAGATATCTACGAAAAATTTTGTTTGGACGGTTAGAGTTTTCGCTAAATCTGTTAACTAGTCATTAAACAATTATAATAGTAAATATATATTAAAAAAATAACAACAGATAAAGCAAAAGACAGAGATAACTCTGCGTCTGTAGATGATAGGGGCTTCTATAGAGCTCAAATGAATAGGAGCGAAACGATCATTCCATTTCAATCCTTGTCCCTCGTTTTATTTTCATTACAACGCGGTTTAATCCCAAGAATATCCTATTACCGGTACAAATATTTAAAATTCCATTGACATACAAAGAGATTCGGAGTGGAAGGCGAGGTTTACGGAGAATGAACTAATAATAAGTCTTCGGCAGCTACCCGAATGGCAAATTTTGAATTAGCAAATTTAGAGTAGATATTTTTTGAATCAATTGATGTGAAATATGGAATGTCTGGTAATTTTTTCGTGAGAATTTTGTATTTCAAACTAGCATCGAACACAGCGAATATTTTAACAATTATATGTTGTTGCGGAAGAAACCTGGTACAGTGAAATCTCCCTTGGACGGACACCAACGGGACCAACTGAAGATGTCCGTTCAGGAGGGGTGTCCGCATAAAAGAAATATGTAGTAGATACAACAAAAATCGTGTTTTAACGAAAAATGAATATATTAAAGAAACTGGGACATTTAAATCATGTATGTATATAAATGTTTTTAAAATAAATAAGAAACTTTAAACTTAAGAAAAAGTTTATTTCCTTTAGATATATACATACAAAGTATAATATATGTATGTACACAGATACATAGATGTACTATCTAATACAAAACAATGAAATAAATAGTCACTTTAATCACGCAAAAATTCATATGTTGTTGTTTGTCTTCTCTTTTTCTTTAAAATGGCGTCTTGAAATCGTATTTCTAATTTAGAAAGAAACTCCAAAGACTCTGTATCTCCGTGATTTTCGACAAAACTTTTGAGCTGCTTGGTCAGGGTAATAGCTTCACCATAATTTGGGATAGCTTCTGTTGGCACTGGAACCTCATTGACATCAGAATCTTCCGAAAGTTCTTCTCTATTTCAACTGGATTTGCAATTTCTTGTCCTGAATCCGGATCTTCAACATACAAATCTTCATGTACGTTCAAAATATCATTAAGGTTTTCACTATCCGTCAATTTCAATAACTTCCTATTTTTGAGGATATCTGAAAGTACACTAAGAGGAAAATCATCTTCTAGGTCAGATGTATCAGTCTCAGTTAACTAGTCTTCACTTTGCATATTTACATGATTAAATCCTGCTTTGCGGAAGCAATTTTGAACTGTCTCTTTGGTTGCTTGGTCCCAAGCAGTTTTACGTGATAATGCGGTTTCATGGCTACAACCAACCTTGCAGAATTAGTACAGCAAGAGGGTTGCTATTTATGTATCCGGAATAAAAATATTTGTCATCGAAAACTGTTTTATTGTTTTCCAAAATATTCTTAGCGATGATCGATATACTTTTGCATACGGTTGAATCAATTTTCATAACACTTTCTCCATTCCGGTTGAAGTATCTCCAAAATATGCATTTTAATGCATCAGTCGCCTCTTCTGGGATCGAAAATCGTTGACCACGTAGTTTATTCTTCGCGAATGGAAATAACAAGAAATCATTAGGCGCCAAATCAGGACTGTATGGCGGATGACCCATCAATCCGATGTTTTGAGCGGTTAAATATTGGGTTTGGGTCGATGTGTGAGAACTCGCATTGTCATGGTGAAGAATGATCCTACGTCGCTGGTTGTTTTTCTTTTATTTCTTCAAAGACTCCTGGCAAACAAATGGTGGCCTACCACTTAGAAATAGACCGCTGTACGATTATCAAGTGGCACTGTAGCCACATGCCCGTTTATCCCAAAGAGAAAATAGGTGACCATTTGCTTCGAGGTGCTTCTAGTGCGAACAACTTTTCTTAGGTTTGGCTTATCTTGGAACACCCATACCGTCAATTGCTGTTTACTTTCGGACGCGTAAATCCAAGATACGTCACATAGGCAAATGTTATACATGGTCTGTCAGGCACCACGACTGCATTTTTTGAGCACCAATCGACGCCAGCCTTTTATTGAGTAATTGCCAAATTATCCGGAATCCAACGCACACAATTCTTTTTTCACGGTTAAATGTTAAAATCGTGCGTATGCTTGTCATCCTAATGCCCAAGGATATACCGTGAGATTGGGGTCTCACGGTAAATGAAATGACGATCTTGCTTTATTATTTCTCCCATACCATCGATGTTTTCTGGTACAACAATCGACTTTGGACGACCTTCTCCAGATTCGTTCCAGAATGAACAACGGCCACGATCCAACTGACTAAACTAGCGGTATACAGTGGTTTTAGATGGTGCTTCGTCGTCAAAACCTGAAGTGAGTCGATGCACTGTTGCTGTCACGAAGAAAGTCGTAAATCACCGCACGAAAATTCTCACGAACTAACTCCAGTTTTTGACTGAGCAGGAATTTTCAAGTTACTAAACGACACAAATAGCATCGGTATGACAAAACGTTCTGAGTACGTACACAGTTAAATGATGTTAAACTTACGATACATACGTGAAATGACGCCTAGCAAAACCATTGTTGCCAATTTTGGATACATAAATAGCAACCCTCGCATATTGCTGAATCTGCAGACCTTATTAAAGCATTTGACACTATCGATAATTCATTAAGTGATTTTAGTTTTCTTCCAAGTGTAACAAATTTATAGCTCACACTTAACTTATCGCTACACATCTTTAACATGTTAACTCCATGTAATGTCCAACATGTAACTTCCTCTGGTGTATACCAAGGTTCCAATTTGGATCGTCTTCTATTCAATATATATTTAAGTGACCTTCTGCAAAAACTGGACTGCAATGTACTTGCATGCGCATTTGATGTTAAGATGTATAGTACCATAACCTCACCGACAAATTGCCTATTTCTCTAGAGCAGTCTGGACACTTTGTTCAGATAATGTACGTAGAATGGAGTTCACCTAAATCTGAGTAAGTGCGCTGTCGCAAGCTACTTTAGATGTCATAGACCTTACAGTTACCATATACATACGATGTGGGCGCGCTGTTTGATTCAAATTTATCGTTTGCAGATCACATAGCTTCTGTACGACACTCATCACTAAAATTCATAAATTTTTGCTTGTCTGTGTTAAATTAGAGTATTCTATCTTAATCTGGTATCCTTGATATTTGCATCTAAAGATACTACTTGAGAGAGCGCAAAAATGATTTTTAAAATACCTCTCTTTCAAAATTGATAACGCGATATTAATAACGCGAGCCTGTTGTTTGGACTACTTTCATCGTTTATAGAACTTTCATTGTTCGACGTTTCAACAGTGTGCCTACTGTTGTCTTCAACGTAGTCCTGATAAGGGCTGTTGCTTGCCAGACACACATATAGTCGATGAGCAGGACAACCTTACGACCCCAAAACACCATAGCCATAATCTTCCTGGTGCCCAAAATTTATTTTGCTTTTTTCGGTTTCGTTGGGGATTGCAGATGATGCTATTGCATTGATTGGCACTTCGTTTCTAGTGTTACATGTGATATCCAAGTCGTATCACCAGTAACAATGTGATTCAAAACTTCATCATCATCCCTGTCGTAGCGATTAAAAAATGTCCATGCAATTGACATTCGACACACTTTATTATAGCCCACTAACAATTCCGCTTAACACAGTGCTTGAAAATTCTGGAAAGAATGAGTGCAGTTCATTAACTGTGAAACGCCTATTTCCTTACATTTTTGTTTCAATCCTACCTTTGAGAACATCAGTCACCACTGAGAGCCGGCCCGAGCGATTTTCAACGTGAACATTCTTCCATCCGCCATTAAACGTGATACCTTTGTTCGCAAATGAGACTTCGGTCATCACAACCTTATCACACATTTTAAAGTCGCACTGTTAAATAGTATTTAACCATATTAAGCATATAAGCACCTTACGCATGTGACTAGGAACGCCAATGAATTAATCCGGGATTCTCTTTATTGACGCCTGTACGAGGACGACCTGAAATGTATCCGAAATCGGCAATCAATTGCGCACGAAGGTTGAATTGGAGTCATTGGTTGGCAACGGCAACCTTTCTTATAGCAACTGCCAAATTTTCTGACGTCTTCTATCAATAGTTGTTGTTTAAGAGTGTGTTTTATGTAGCAAGTCAGGCCGTTTCGAAAAACTGGATAAAATCGAATTTCGTGCAGTGATAAAGCACTTCCGAATGGCAGCGAAAACGGCCACGGAAATTCGAAATACACTAGGGTGACAAAATAAAGTAGACACCAGGTAAAGCGGTATAAATATGTAAACAGCTAAATTTTAACAACTTTCTCTTGTCATTAGAGTAGGGGTAGATGTATCGGAGGAAATTCGTCATAGTTTAGTATCGTTACAACTATGCCTCTCTTACAAGGTTCGAGTGATATTAGCGACTTCACCAGGGGTGGCATCGTTGGCCAGGGTGAACGCGATCCAAGCGATTTCTCCATGCGTTTCGTAACCGTGGATGAGACTTGGATCCACCACTACATACCGGAGGCAAAACAACAGTCGAAGCAGTGGACTTTTCCGGGCGAATCGGCTCTTAAGGAAGCAAAGACTGTTCCAGCCGCCGGGAAGATCATGGTGATCATTTTTTGAGATTCCCAAAGTGTGATCTTCATCGACTATCTGCATGGGGCAATACTACAGCGATTTATTGACCCGATTCGATGCAGTATTGAAGGAGAAACGGCCTCGTTTGCAGCGGAACAAAGCACTCTTCCACCATGATAATGCACCTCGTTCATCCCGCATCGTCGTATCCAAATTGAATGAGTAGCGCTACGAATTAGTCCCTCATCCTCCATATTCACTAGATCTAGCACCCAGCGACTTTTTTCTATTCCCAAACCTAAAATAATCACTGTGAGGGAAGAGATTTGTCTCAAATGAGGAGGTCATCGCCGCTAGAAATGGCAATTTTGGAGACCTCGAAACATCCTACTTTTCCGACGGCTTGAAGAGACTGGAGCACCGTTTGAAAAAGTGTATCGATCTTCGAGGGTACTACATCGAAAAATAAACAACCAGATCAATACCGTGTCTTTCTTGTCGATTCCGGAAACATTTCAAGTCGCCTTCGTGTACCGGATGAAAAGCTGCGAGTTATTGCATTCTTGGTAACTGGCAAATGAATCGAACACAAGCTTCACTTGAATCGAATAACGCATACATAGCTATATACCGACCTCAGTTAGCAGTAATATAAGATCGATGTGAGGATAGGATTTCGTATTAGTAGTTAAACAAGAGTAAAGAATACCGTTAGAGTGAGCTAGCATACTGACACATAATCGTCCTGCAGAATAGCACGTGTATCTCTCGACTTTGTTAACTTATAAAAATCTTATTTTATCCTTCTCTTATTTACAATTACCGCCATCGACACGTCGTCATGGTATGGTTTACATCGTTGTACCATTTTGTTTTCGCTGTTTTATTATCATCGACTTGATATTCTTGTTATTATTATTATTATTATTATTATATATTATGTCTGAATATAAAAAGTCATATAATGAAGTATGTTGTAAACTCATGTCATAGATCACACCCAACCCAATATAAAGTGTAATTAAAAATAAAATTTAACCAAATTAGCGTATCTAATTACGGAGATAATGTTTTAATCGATACGAAATAAATTCCATGGTATCCCCGGCTTCGCAGCTAAATATTGCTGAAAATTCTGTTTTCCGGACGCGTAACACATAACGTTGACAATTTAACGTTCAACATAGAACATATTTTACGCGTATAACCGTGGGAGTTATCATCACATTATTGGTGATAATTTAATATTTATCAGTTTAAATGGCAATATGCACAGATAAATATGTGTGTATATCCAAATGAAATTCCCCTATTTCAGAATTATCGACAGTGGAATATCGGCCCAAAATATGAACGTGTAATGGTTAAGTTTAGTTTCCTTGTAAATTCAATTCTTTCCTACGAAACGACCTCGTTAAGTTGAAGAATTGTCTTTGATTCTTGATAAACTGTAACGCGCATTCGTATATTTAGATATTAAATTAGGACGAAATATCAAATAGTAACGCTGTTGTTTAACGATAAAGATAACAGCCTCTCAGTTTGACGGCAATTACATGGATATATCAAGATTGTCTTGAGAAGAATTTATAGAAAAATCTAATCGCGTTGGTGCAAGGTCTCTGACAAAATTGATTGGATAGGCGCTTCCAATTTTATATCGTATAAAATACGAGGGTAAGCTGAAAAATTCGGGAACTAAAGCATAGTAAATAGCAATATTTCGATGAAATAAGTTTTATTTTTCTACATAATCTCCCTCAAGGTCGGTACATTTATTTAGTAAATGCTCACGTTTTTTTTTTATGCCTTCATAATATTCATTTTCCTCGAGCTCCTCAAAATAGAGGTCCGCGGCAGCTATCAGCTCCTCATCCGAAGTAAATCTCATCCCGCCGAGGCGTTTCTTAAGCTTAGGGAAGAGATGATACTCATACGGAGCTAAATTCAGAGAATAAGGGGAATGCTCGATCGCTTCGAACTTTAATTTGGCACAATTCTGCTCTTTTGAACTGGCGCATTGTCTTGATGGAAAATACCATTTTTTGCTTTCTTCCGGGTCTTTTTTCGGCTATAGATAGCTGCCTTCAATCAATTCAAAAGTTTAGTATAGTATTGTCCAGTAATCGTTTGTCCCTCTGGAAGGTAATCGATAAGCAAGATTCGGTTCAAATCCCAGAAAATGGAAGCCATCGCCTTTGCTGCCAATAGAATGACTTTGGTCTTCTTTGGAAGAGGTTCACCACGTTTAGTCCACTGTCCCAGTCCCCGTTTCATCGTAAGTCACAAATTGGGGCAAAAATCTCTTGGATTTTGCCGAAACCGCTCCAAAATGGCTGTAGAACATTTCACGCGTCTAAGTTTTTGCGGAGGTGTGAACAAACGCGGCACTCATCTTGCACGCAGCTTAGACGTGTCTAATTTAACATGTATACGTCACGCATTCTCTAGAAAAGCCTGTAGCCTTAGCAATATCTTTTAATGTTGATCGACTCCCACAAATTTGAAAAATTTTTGCAGTTTCTGGAGAAATGGCTGTTTTTTGGAGATGCAGAATGGGGATCATCATTTATACGACCTTTTTTAAATTCATTCATCCAATTGCAAACAGTCTTCAAAGAAGGAGCATCCTCGCCAAACACATTTACCATACAAGCATACATTTCTTTGGGCGAAAAATAGTTTTCCCACTGGTATCTAATCATTGCGCGAATTTCAATATTGTCCATTTTTAAACAGCGCCAAAAGTGTTCTGCTTTGAATGAGTGCACGCACCAAGCTGCTTGACAGATCAACATGAAGTTTAACACGTATGTCATTGAAACATCAAACTATACATTAGCGTCAAAGATTGCTTTCACACAGCGCCATCTCATAAGTTACCGAATCTTTCACCTTACCCTCATAGTTTAGTCACTTACAATTATGTGACGCTCCTGACTCATTGTTGTCGTAACTTAAAATTTGACCTTTTTAATGCATGTATAAACTTCTATAACCTCAACGGTAAGTTTTAATAACAATGCAACACAGCGTTGTAAATAAGGTGATTAATAATAAGCGAACTATTTCCGGAACTGGACAGTGCGATGGTGAGATACACAAAATGAAATAAGAGTAAGAGAAAAAATAAAAAAAGAAAAAGAAAAAAAGTGAAAAAACGGTTGCGAAATAAAGAGTAAGAGAAGGAAAGAAAGAACCAAAATAGCACGGTAACTCGACGTGTAAACCACGCTGGAGGTGAAACCACTTTGAAAGAAAGTCACGGTAACTCGACGTGTTAACCACGCTGCAGACGAAAACCCTTTACGGGTGGGTCATGAAAAGCCACACTTTCCTATACCTAAGGCTCCTGTGGCTATAACAAGCTGAATTAGCTTATACCCCGGTGGACCACTCACTACCACAAAGAAACAATATATGAAGGTTATTAAAAATTATTTTCACTTGAGTAAAAATTATGCTCAAGTTGCAAAAAGGTTCTATGCAGAAATATCCATCACATATACCTATTGGGAAAAACTATAAAATTTAATGTGACAAAGATGAAAAAAGCAAAACATATCATTGTAGTGTTCTTTTAGCAGAAAATAATGCAGCTATAAGCGCTAGTGTTACTGAAGATCCAAGAAGATTAGTTCTAACTCATTAAAAGATGGTACTATGAGCGGAAAGCGAAATTAAATTCTATTTCCGACAATATTATTGATATGTTGACAGCAATACTTATTTAGCCAGTGCAGCTTCCGCTCGAAATAATCGCACATTCCAATATTGAAAATAAAACACAAACGATTCTGCACCTTCTGCATTCGTAACGATACGCAAGATTCGAAATACGATTCATACCAAGAAGAACAACCGTTAAAAATAAACGATACCATTGGTTCACATAACACACTTTTCACCTTGTGATTAAAGCCATTTCTCAAAGAGCAGAAAGCTCCGGGGTTAGTGTAACGTAACATCATTATCAATCAAAATTCCTCATCTACAAACGATATAGGTGTTCGTGTAATATATCGAGATAAAAATGTTATTTTGATAGTGCGTACTTGTTTACTGCCAAATGAAATAGCCAGAGTTTTTGCAGAACTCGAAATCAAACCATGCGAAAACAAAGAAGCATTATCGAGATCTTTTTGCATTTCCCTTATCACTTTTTAGAACTCACATGGAAAAAATAACTTCTAAATTGATATATCGTTAGCAAGGACACAACGAATGACGTCAGCGTATGACCCAAACACCTTTGTCTATTTTTTATTTATGTTCTTAGGCACTTCTTTCATAAACGAGCGTAAAGTTCCGTACGGTTTTATCGGTTATAAGCAAGTGCGTGTCTGCAGCACCATAATAGATATTCAATAGATGTATGAAAAGTATCTAGATCGCCTACTTATTACCGTAGATATATATAAGTTTCCCTATAAAATATTATTCTTCCCAGTGTTGATCCGCGCAGATAGTTGGTTCTCAGAAGAACCCGAAGTAGCTCGACGTTTCGGTGAAGTCTCTTTCATCTTCTTTTGGAGCCAGTCGTGACAGAATTGGGGCCAAAGATAAAGTAGGACACTATTCCCTATAAAGAGGCACTTCTGAAGGTGCTTTATGCAAAATTTGTTTAAAGAAGGGCATTTACTTATCTACCTCTAGAAATTGATCCCAAACAAACTCGCCAATTCTGTGCAGCACATAGCCAACACAAGTTACATGCAACGTCTTCGGATAAATTTCCTTTAATAATTTTGGCGACCTCAATATACAGATATAATCGGAGCAAAGTCAACGACGGGGAGATATCTACAATCCTAGGTTCCCCCACGACAGCTATAATCATGATGTAGTAGGGCAATAGCGAAGTGCTGCTTACGGCGAATGACTGATAGATTGATTGTAGCATATGCGTAATATAACTATTGACTTTGCTCAGATTACATCTGTATATACCTTTGCATTGTTAATAAACTTTCAAGAAATGTTAATTCAGGATTTCCCAGTTTGTGCAAAGAAGTGTAAACTGCAATAAATGCTTGATAGAGATTCTCATTAAGGTGGTTCAGCGAGATGTGTTGCTTATGCTATCTTTTTGTTTTTATATGTTGCGTAACATGTCACTTTTGCTCACATTTTAGAATCATTTAAGGACTGACAGATATTTAATTAAAACTCCAACATTCCATTAGTTGATACTAACCATTGAAATGAAACTAAGACTGTCCAAAAAGGAAAACGAGAAAGAAACAAAACCAGAAATAAGGAAGAATGCCTGCAAAGTTTAATGATACCGATACCAATCCAACGACAGCCTGTACAGGAAAAAAAGGTTAAAAGAAGAACCCACGATTCTACATTCAAATATGCGTTGGTTACCTCTTATACTTAAAATGGATATATTTAAAGATGGGTTTCCTAAAATACATGGCAGTACCGACAATACAGTAAGACGTATTAAAAATGTGTTATCGCAAAAGTCACACATCGAGTCATACGCCTATTTAAGTGAATGACTCAATCTTAAAATAATGCATGAATTGTATTACTCTAAAAACCCAAATTTGCCCAAACCATACAAATATTATTTGAAGATTTTCAAAGAATACAGTTTTTCACTTGGAAGACAAGTGGATGCTTGCAGTACGTTTGAAGGACTTACTATAAAATTGAAATCAAAAGCACTGAATGATAGTCCAAAGCGTGTAGCAGCGCCCGAAAAAATGGTCCACCTGCGTAGAACATAATTTAAACCAGATGAAGACTATTACTTAACTCTGGCAAAAAGATCCGATCGTTGATGGAATATGCACAGACTATATGCAAAATCTGATATTGCCTGTACTTCCTATCCAAGACACATTCTATCTTCACCAACTCATGGTTAATGTCAGTGATATTTATTTTAAATCTTTGCTTTATATGTACTATGAAGGATTAGGCAGAAAGGATCCTAACGAAGTATTTTCTTTCATTGTAAACACCGTAATGAAGGAAAAGCTTATATCTGAAGATGTGAGTCTTCCATAAACAAAAATCAGACTACTATCCGAATGTGCTCTGCTTTTGTAGCAATGGGACGTTTTGACACAGTAGAGGAATATTTTCCCATTCGTGGGCATTTATATATGCCTTGTGATAGCGATTTTGCTGTCAATAAAAGAAAACTGAAAAAAATTGAAAGAATTTACACACCAAAAGAATACTTGGAGCTTATATTGGAATCCAATAACAAAAGCAACTTCAAAGTTTACTTCATCGAATCTGAAAATAGTATTATTAAAGATTTCAAAGGATGCTGGCCAAAATATTACAAAAAAGGGGTTGACATTACACGAGATCAGAAGCAACCATTTGCCTTGTCGAGTTTTACCCATTTTTCATACACCGGTGCAACAAAAGACTATGCAGTTGCACGTGATTTTATTCCTGGCTTAAATCAACACATCTTTAAAATGTCTACAAGCAATGAAGTTCCACTTTTCCTAACATAAAGAGCTTATCCAGAGATCAAAAGTCCATAAGAAAATTCCAAGGTGCTATAGACACAAGTGTGTAAGAATTTTATAACGAAATTTTTCAGTGGCCCACAATCTCAACATCTGCATATGATAATGGTTAATAGTTGATACTGTCTTAACATAATGTTATTTATCTACTTTATAAGATATTTATTTTAACAACGCATTTTTCCATTGTTCCCAATGATTTTCAAAACAACATATATCCAACGTTTTTCTTTGGTTACAGTAGGAGTACAATAGGCTGTATATGTAATTCTGAAACCGCAAATATGTCGTAGTTAGAAATAACGCAGCAGAATTTAAAACATTTTTTTTTGTTTTTCTGAAAATGTGGAAAAGGTGGATTGATGTTGTTTTTAAAATGACCGATTCATTTGGGAAATAGTAGTTCCACTTTATAAATATTGCACAAATGTAGTCGTATGATCCGTAATTAGTTGTAAATTTGTTTTTTAAAACCAGCATTAACTAGAACTTACCAGCTTTACAGGGATCTATGTCAAGATCTGCGGAGGTCTTGTGCGGGAAAACAGTTGAAGTTAAATCGTCGATCGTGAACCTACACGTTCCATTAGTCCTGTACACGGTTGCCATATTTGGCGGCGTAAGATTTATCAAAAGAACTAAGCTACCGAGCATAAAATAACTACACTTGATAAACATACGATTATCCATCGTTGAAAGGTTTTACGTTCGTCTTAATATCAATTAATTAAACTTACTATCACTAATTCACTTTTTTTTATTTAAGTAAAATCACAGCACGTCAGATGGGGTTTTCAACGTTTCGAGTTGTCTTATACCATGGTCCTTATAATCTAGTTTTGTTTGATCTTCTTTGTCATCGGTAACCTTAAGTGTTATCTAAAATTAGTGGAAGCTATTCTTGGCGGATGGTTTCGAAGTTGTTTCGATGGAAAGCAGGTTTCTTTCTCCGTTGATGGCCGATCCTGTCGGTCTTCATTATCAGCCGAAATGGTGTTTGTTTTCGGAGCGCGTGTGTATGTTCCGGACGAGCGCGCTAATCAAGGATTACTTGTGCACTAATAATGATACGTTCGAGGTGGAAGTGTCAGCCTCCTTGCCATCGTCGGTTCCTCCGATACAAGCCAATCGCTTTCTGGAATTGATAAAGAAACGTTTCAAAAATGTATACTTTACATCGTACATACGTCTACAGTGACGCTTATAGAGGATGCGTATAGAAAGCTGGAGAAACATGCATACAGATTGTTGATGCCAGGCTTAGCCATTAAGAACAAGAGTGTATTTTTGAATTTTAAGCAATAATTTTTGTAAATTCGTTCTGTAACTGACCTATAAGCTCTTGAGCAATAAAGTTATTTATTGTTATAAGAAAATAATAAAAAATTATAAGTTACGTTTACTGATCAGATATGGAAGTACGCTAACACTACCAGCGACTCGGGATTGATAAAAATTATAATTATAATCATCTATAATTGATTAATTAATTAATTTTATTTTTTATAAGAGTACTGATAAAATATTGATCCAGAACCTGAAATAAAAAAAAAACTGAAAAGATATTTGTTTCTATAAATCGACAGTCTTTCCGCAAACGTGTTAAACATGTCGAAGCTTGTAAATCGCGTTGGATCGTATAAAAATCGAACACAGTATCGTGTTTCTCTCTATAGCAACTTTAAAAATAAGATATAAGTACAGGTATATAAGTGGTTGACTACTACATATGTCGCTCATGTGTTGTAAATTTTCTTGCACATACCAAAAATGTGTATGCGATAAAAGGAACTCGGTATATATGTATATGATGGAATATTATATACATACACCGGATTCTTTTTCGATTCAATTTTCATTTAGAGTAGGCTAATATTTTAAAATTAAGGTGACCATACTGATAATTGTCTGGTTACTTTAACAGTTTTCCTCATAAAGTTGATTCATTAACAATTATATTTTTAAGTAGAGTACTAATCGTTAAGAAAGAAGAGACGAAAAATGTATTATTGAAAAATATTCTTGAAATGGTAAATTATAACATATTTTTTATATGTATTGCACATCAATAAATATAAATAATTACAACAATTACATTCACATTTTTCTATGATCCTTCCTTTTTTGGAGATTGGAAAATATATAATTTTTAGTAAAGTAATGTTAATAATAATTTTAAAAAAGTCCTTAACTTGTTAACGTTGACTCAACCTTGTAATGTCATAGTCTGTGCTATTGCAAAATAGTATACAAGTAGCTTTCTCTGCACCAACAAGTAATTTATTCAAAGACATCTAAGACATATATCATAAAGATCCTCAATAATTAAAAGAAACATGTAGTATTGTTAAAATTTGTATTGTGTCAAAGGTATTTGACTGAGCTGATAAAATAATCAGATTGAGTATTACTGCAAATGTATTTTGTATACTCGGACATAGAAGGCGCCACTTATCAAATGTCAGTGCTAAAAATTAACCTCCACTTTTAGTTGGTCTAAATCAAAAGTTTCAATGCGATACGTGTAGTATTGTAGCTAAAACGAACTGTTAAAGTTCTGAATTTAGTCGAAAAA
The DNA here is from genome assembly GCA_023509865.1 of Trypoxylus dichotomus. Taxonomy (NCBI): domain Eukaryota; kingdom Metazoa; phylum Arthropoda; class Insecta; order Coleoptera; family Scarabaeidae; genus Trypoxylus; species Trypoxylus dichotomus. The sequence continues at coordinate 32,801,801 of CM042081.1, forward strand.
TTGAATTAAACCGAGAACAATTACCCGCAGTATTTTTTATAATTTTCGACAATTATCTCAACATCTGTTTTTAGCAATGAAGCACCACATCAGTCAACAACTTCTCGTTGATACGGAGAATTCAAAAGTGGACGGATTAGTCTTAGCGACCATCTAAGAGCAGGCGCACCAAAAACGGCAGTTACCCAGGAAAATGTCAATATTGTACGCAAAACCATCAACGAACATCGACATGTGACAAATCGCGAGATTGAGGGATCATCGGGGATTTCAAAGACTTCAATTCAAAGAATTTTGAATAGAGACCTGTATGCACAAAAACTAGTTTCCCGTTGGATACCTCATCTGTTGACCGAGGAACAGAAAGCAGCTAAGAATTTACTCATACGAGCCAGAAAATAAACGTCAGTCGTCTGTTTTGGTGTTTCAAATTGAAGAAAAGCAGACAAATATCTTTTGTTCTCAAAATATCCCCAAAAAGATGGTGGCGACATTTGTCTCAAAAGCTGATGGTGTAGCAATTCCTCTACAAGATCAAAGAACTATTACTGCCGGTCGGTATACAACAATTTGTTTGCCGCAATTCATCGCTAGGCTTTGAAAAACCAACGCTGAACGACGAATCATCCTAGATCAAGACAATGCAAATTCGCAGTCAGCTCGTAAACCAATTGAATCTTTAATATAACAAAAGATCGAATTGTTAGACCATTCCGGACCTAAGTCCCTATGATTTCTTTACCCTTCCGAAAATCAAGAACGGACTGCGCCATCAAAGGTTCCAGTCGTCAGAAGAAGCAGTGGACTTTTAAAAACGCAATTTTTACTGCACTAACAAACGGACGGAATAACTGTTTCAAGACTTGGTTCGAGCGCATGCAAACGTGCATTATTCTTCGCGGAGAATACTTCCAACAAACAATAGTCTTTAAAAGTTATCTACTGTTTTATTCCAGCTCTATATGCAAGACTTAAAAGACAACCCTCGTAATTGAGACATTGATAGTTATCATGAAACAATACAGCAAAGCCTGATCTCAGCTTGTTAGAACAAGTAGACATTGAGCACTTCAGAATCTGCTGAAGTCTGAGACTGCAAATAAGTCTATTGTATACTGTATGCTCAAAACAAGTAGTATCAGTATTATTAGAAAAATCGTAAGTTTCTAAAAATAAATCAGCGAATGCAAATGCAAAACCATACTTAATGGAGAAATGTAAACAAGCAAGACTAAAATTTGCGAAAGGATATATGGAATGGAATCATCGATGAAAAAGCATTATATTTTCTTAAAATTGTGCTTGTGTTGGTGCTTTCAGATATTGTTGGGATAACTTACAAAAAAGTGCAGTGTGATTTTTTTTACAAACACATAAATAAGAATGTGACAAATCCAAGCAACAGAATACGTTGCATATATGTACGTCTTTTGGGTTTGATAATGGGTAATACTCCTTATTTAAACATGGAATTAATTATAGATACCTTAAAATCTACGCATATTCTCCGCTTTAGGTACTCCTACCAAAGTAGATGCTCAATTTTAACATTTTGCTTCATAGCATATTAACTTTACAGAATGCTTTGATGTCCTAACCAAAACTGATTTTGCATCAAACTTTAATTTTTCCTTTGATTGGTAGTAACCGAACCGTACGCTACTGCGAATACACTCGTTTCTGCAGCCTTAGTAAGAAATAAATAATGTAGTGCAAGCAAAGGTTATAGACTTTAGATTTAGTAGCTATTGTTCTTGTAAACAATGAATATCGTTCATAAAATTATCTCAAATTTAAAATCTGCGCAATGATTGTTGCTTTATATAATCTTGGCCGAAGCAACAGAGGTATTGGAAGACAATTGAAATTAAGTCGGCAAACTGTAGACTATTATGTTAGAAAATGCTGACTCATTATTAAATAGCAAACGAACGAGATGACGGAAAGTAACAGCACCAGCAGAACAACATCGAAAGATTATGACGAGTGACAGAATAGAGGAGAAACCCGACCTGAAATTGAATGGGGGCTCGAGGAGGGCACTTCTACAAAACAAAGATTTAATGTTTTTTTTCTCAAATAAATAATATTATCGAATAATTATTATCAATTTCATTGTTTTAAGAGTATTTTATTGTAACAGTTTCTTTTTCAGATGCACTTCCTTTATTAATGGATTATTTCTTAGAGTGGGCATATAATTTTGACCTGTAGTGTAATATAAACGATAATAAGCGTTTATATATGCTCTGTAAATAAAATTTATACCTGAAATAACCGATAGAAGCCGAACTGTCTACGGTATCACACGGAAAGTAATTTTGATATTCTCTCCGTCATAGAGAGGAGGCATTAATTAAGACCACCACTCTACATACATCATAAACGTAATTTCATTTATTCTATCAGATATGGGAGATTTCCATCTCCGTTTTTTTAAGATTAAAGCCTCTGACGGACAACTGATCTCATTATGTTTAACATTCAACTTGATTTTATCTACCATACGCGGTTAACTTCACATAATCACATATTCTAGTTTAACTTCTGAAAAGTATGCACCTTCCGGTATGATAGTAAATGCTTCTCCAGTATCAATCTCAATTGTTAGCTCTTCATTATTTATTAACTAACATCTACGAAATAACTTGGTACGGTTTGCAAATAATCCTGTGAACCTTGTATATTACTTGTATTATGTAATTATGTATTGTCAACATTTCTTTTAATTGCTGTAATAATTTTTATTACCAAAAAACTTTCTCTAACGAGAAACAATTGAAACATGTTTTTTCGCACTAAAAAGATCATTTTGATCATGTCAAGTGAACTAGTCGTTTTCTAAATTTTCGGATTGGAAGCCTTTCCTTAATACGAACACATTTTTAGGAATTGTATCCTATAAAGGGTTAAAATATGAAGCAGTGTGTATTCAGTTTCTTGTTTAAAAAAGCTAATACTACTTATATTGTTACATTAATTGGCACTGCATTTTATCATCAGTTATGTCGGACATCTGTCAGCATATAATCTGCAGTCATTTTGATTCAATTTCTATGAAGACCACTGTATATACTATATATAACATACGCATTATTATGTACTGCTTGTTAGCTTACATTTTACAGCGATTTTGACGTCTGGTTTAGCGATAATGAGCAGTATCTATCTGTGCTTCGGTACGCTTTTGTATATCGCCGCGAGTTTACGATACTCATACATCTGTACGCACACGAATACATTAACATATGGATTTAACAAGCGCTTGTTGGAAAAATAACACCATTAAGAGATAAAAACGAGAATCTGGCGCATTGGAAAAGGTGGAAGCTTTTATGTAAGCGTTTGTTTTCAATTCCGAGTTTGTTTCTACTTGGAAACTCCTACGTTATTCCAAAACTTGAACTGGAGGTATCTCAAGACATTGATTATATACCGCCTTTCATATTTTTTAAACGTTTTTGGAAAAAATGAGGATTATTCGACAGAGTCACATTTAAACATGAAGCACTCATCAGCTTGTGACTAAAATGAAAAAAATTGCGTCCATTTCTTACTTAAGTGCCTAGATGTTGAATTTATTGAATAAAAATTGCTCTGCAACCTCCAAGCGGCTTCTTGTTAATTAATCCTTGTAATTATAAATTTGTTTGATTCATCTGGGTATTATAAACATTTAGAACTAAGTGTATATCATCCACTATCTCAATTACATATTTCTAACTTTGCAAGAGCATTTGGGCACTTGCTCTACACTTTGACGTATGCAAGTGTTATATGTTACATGTCACCGTATCAATATGGCTATAATCATCAACCTAGCTACCACATACGAGGTGAGGTCCAGAAGTTCGTGGAATGGAGCCGATGGAGTGGGGATAGGGGCGCCCACTAGGTGTCATTCTGGTTGGCGACTCATCATTAGTGTATAAGTTAAGTTGCAGCCCTATAGCGTCAGTCGTTTACGAATAGTTGCCTGCTAATCAAGTCAATCCGGAAGAAAACTGAAACTATGGAGGAAATTGAACACCGTGCTGTGATAAAGTTCCTTACAAAGCAAGGAAAGAACGCTCAAACCATATTGAATGAAATGGAAACCGTTTATGGGGACTACTAGTACCCTAGTAAATTAATGATTTATAAGTGGCATGGTCTTTTTAAACAGGGTCGGGAGTCGATTCAAGACGACCCCCGCTCAGGACGGCCAGTTGAGGCCACGACATCAGACATCGTCGAAAAAGTACAAAAATTTCTACTGCAAGATGCCCGTTTGAAGAGAAAACAATTATCTGCATTAGTTGGAGTATCAGATACCACCATTTTGCGTATTCTACATGACCACCTGGGTATGACGAAAGTCAGTGCAAGATGGGTACCGAGAATGCTCACGCCGCTGCAGAAACAGCAGCGCGTCTGTGCGTTCAAACAATTTTTGGAGCTGTGTGGAGACAAACCTGCACAGATTTTTGGAACGGATTGTTACCGGAGATTAAACATGGGTTCATCATTTTGAGTCCAAACAGGAGTCCATGCAATGGCATAAAAGGGGACACTATCGCCAAACAAATTCCAGAATGGGCTGGAAAGTTGATGGCTACTGTTTTTTGGGATTGTGAATGGATATTATTGATTGATTACAAAGAAAGAGGTAGGATCGTAACCGGAGAATATTACTCAGCGATATTAGAATATAAAATATCGAGGAAAATTGACCAAGGGTGTGTTACTCTTGCAAGACAATGCGCCGGTTCACAAGAGCAAAGTTACAATGGCTGCTCTGCACAAGCATGACTTTCAATCAATAGTCCATCCACCCCACAGTCCAGACCTGGCACCTAGTGATTTTTATTTGTTCCCCAATTTAAAAAATGACTTACGTGGAAGAAAGTTTTCCGACGACAATGAGGTAAAGCAGGAAACTTTGACGCATTTTGAGGCGAAAGATAAAAAATACTTTTATGATGGTTTAGAAAAATTAATTCATAGATCTAATAAATGTATTGTGCTTAAGTTAAGAGTGATTATATTGGAAAGGAAAAATAGATTTATTGTTTTATTTTATTTAAAACCCTTTCATTCCACGAACTTCTGGACCTCCCCTCATATATGAAAACATGGACAGAAAAATTTAACACAGATTTTTCCAAAGCTTTTGACCCATCTTATTGAAACTTATGTATTTCAATTTGGATGGAAGATCGAATTATGTATTTTATAATGGATATCGTTCCAACGATCTTTTGTCGACTTTGGGTAGTGCACAAAGCTCGAAATTATGTCCGCTGTTGTTCAATATCTTTATAAATGATTTATTTGAAATTGTTACCTGCCCAGTAGTGGCCTACGCTGATGACCTTAAGATATATAGAACAATAAATAGTATTGAAGGCATTCTAATCCTGGAACGGAATTTGCTCTTGCTGGAGGAGTGGTGAAGCAAATAATTCAAGTGTCAATCTGAGCAAGTGCTGTACTATGATATTTTCTAGAAACTTGTTGTCTATTCAGATCATTATTAACTTTTACGAATCTTTTCAATGTGCTCTCTTGGAATCAAATATGACACACATATGGGTTTCATCAGCCACATTGAACAATTGTGTTTGACACTTCACAAGACCCTTGGTTTCGATTGTAGACTTACATTATGCAATGCCTTCATCCTTAATAATTTGGAGTATGGCTGTATTATATTGTATCCGATTTATATGACTCATATTTTATATCTGGTTTGTTTGCACCGAAAATGTCTAAGATTTATATTATCCAAACTGGATGGAATGTATTCGCCAAGGGGTACTTGCCAGAGTGCATTATTCCAACAACATGGATCTTTATCTCAACGACATGATGAACATAGTCCCAAATTATCATACATTTTTCACAACAAAATAGACTGTGAATTTTTACTATTTCGAGTGTCACCTAATGTACCATGTTTGCATTCAGATATGCTTCAAATTTTCTAATTCCTAAATTTCGCACAAATCTGCCATCACAAATCCTGGACGACCAGAAAGTACACGAAGAGAAACGTTTAGTTGCATGTCTGTCGCATTTCAAGAGAATTACCATTTTAATTATTCACAATAATCATGCTTACGGTTGCAAAACAGCACAGTAAATAAGTGGAATTGACAGAAATGGGTTAGTTTTATCACGTGCCTTTATTTTCTTTGGAAACTTTTCAGTGTGGCCATAATACTCAGGTGACGTCATATTTTTCTTGCCTATTACCTACAGGTAATTTTGTCGAAAAGGCCAGACCTAATGTTAAGCGAGTTAAAGTAACCACTTTAACTGAATATCTCAGCTAAAGTTAATAAAACTACGCAATTGCTTTATAAAATAAGAAATGATGTATATTTAATAATTTTATTTTTCATAAATGGAAGAACAGTATATTATGTTCTTTTATATTTTGAAAACTATATTCATTAAAACAGAAAATCCTCATTGTTCATGCTGTGTATGATGGTGTTAATAGATAATTCACACTTCTGTGTTACAGAAAAATTTCAAGCATTTCCACAATAATTAACTTCCTTTGTTAGATTCTACGAAATTGACCATATTACACAACCATACTTTTACCATATATATATATAAGCCATGAAATTTTTCTTCTAAAAATTTGAGTTGGTAGAATAACTAGTAAATTGACTTATATCTGTGGCGTTGGTGACAGCGCTTAAGTGTAGGTGGTTCAGTCTATGTTGCACCGTTGACATGCGGTTGTCAGATTAGATTGTGATTTGGAATTATACCCAAACGTTTCAGTTGGAAAAAATGAAGATTTAATAATAATAAAGAATGGTTAACACATGGGCTGAAAAGTCCCGGGCCTAACAAAGAAAACACGGTTTTTTTTTGTTCAAAATTAGCTTTATTCATCAACGTAATCTCCATCAAGAGCAACGCAATCATTCCAGCGCCGCTCTAACATTTCAATACCACTTTTGTAGAACGATTTATCTTTTGCCTCAAAATAGGCCTCAGTTTCAGCGATAACCTCTTCATTCGTGCGAAATTTCTTATCGGCGAGCATTTTTTTGAGGTCTGTGAACAGCCGGTAGTCGCTGGGAGCCAAATCTGGCGAATACGGTGGATGCGGGAGCAATTCGAAGTTTAATTCATGTAGTTTTGCCATTATTTTGATTGACTTGTGACACTGTGCGTCTGATGAAACAAAATTCTTTTCTCGGCCATATGCGGCCGTTTCTTTGCAATTTCAGCCTTCAAACGCTCCAATAACGCTATATAATATTCACTGTTGATGGTATTTCCTTTCTCAAGATAGTCGATGAATATTACACCACGCATATCCCAAAATACCGAGGCCATAACCTTTCCAGCCAATTGTTGTGCTTTCGGGCGCTTTGGACGAGGTTCACCAGTTGCTGTCCACTCAGATGATGATCGTTTTGATTCCGGAGTGAAGTGATGGATCCATGTTTCATCCATTGTCACATATCGACGCAAAAATTCCGGTTTGTTCGGTTTGTTACGTTTAAACATGGCCAAACACTGCTCAGAATCATCAACACGTTCTTGTTTTTGGTCAACAGTGAGCAAACGCGGCACCCACTTTGAACAGAGCTTTCTCATAGTGAAATGGTCATGCAATATAAAGCCAATACGTTCTTTTGATATCTTTACGATGTCAGGTAACTCACGCAACTTCACTTTTCGATCATTCAAAACGATTTTGCGGATTTTTTTGAAGTTTTCCGGTGTTACCGCCTCATTTGGACGTCCACTGCGTTCTGCATCATCGGTGTCTCTACGACCACGTTTGAAGTCAGCAAACCAACTTTTTATTGTTGTTTCTGATGGAGCGGAGTCCCCATAACACTTTTCAAGCCATTGCTTCGCTTGAACGCTATTTTTTCCCATCAAGAAGCAGTGTAAAATTAAAACACGAAATTGTTTTTGATCCATTGTTTTGAAAATAACAAAAGTAGCGTGACTCTTAGCAAAATAACTCACAAACTAATGAATAGACTATCATAAAATTTTAACAGCTGTGTTTTGAAGGTTAGTACTAACTGAGAGAAAGGTGCAATAAAACTAGCGTCATCTATGTGTTAGGCCCGGGACTTTTCAGCCCATGTGTTATCTGGGGACTAATCTGTTGGTCCTATGTTGCTTCAATCAAGTGAGGGATGGCAGTCACCTTTCTCTCAGTTAGTACTAAAACTGAGAGAAAGGTGACTGCAATAAAACTAGCGTCATCTATGTGTTAGACCCGGGATTTTTCAGCCCATGTGTTACATTAAATGTTCAAACTAAGCTCCTTCATTTTTTTATACATAACGCTACTCTTCGTTTCATCTCATCATTCGATGTACATCATGTAATAAATTCCTGTACTTTCAATACTTCTTTGGGGAATTTCTTCATCGTGAAGAATAACCCTTTGTACCATATGATCGATTAAATTTACCATCTAGCAAGCCATGGAATTTTTCTACTTTAAACTTAAGTTGATAATAATACCTTTAAAAACGTGCTGTAAATTTACTTGGCGTTAGTGACACAGTGACGCAGTGTGGATGCTTCAGTTTATGTTGCACTGTTGAGATGCAGTTGTCAGATTAGGTTTTGACGTTTGAATAAATAACTACGTACGAACGTTTCAGTTGGAAAATAAAAGGTTTAGTGATAATAAAGAATAGTTACATTCAATGTTCAAAGTGAGTTCTTCCATTTTCTATACATAACGCCTCTTCACTTCATGTTATTGAAAGCACTCCTTAAATTATGTAGTGTAATATCCTCGCAGACGTTTCGGATAGCTGAAGTAAGTTCGTCAATTGTATTAGGACGATTTGTAAATATTATAGTTTTTAGGTGTGGATTCATGAAATAATCCATAATTGTTAAATTGGGAGATCACCAAGGAAAGTCTACTATCGATTATCAAAGAGCTAACTCAATAATTCCTTCGTTTCCCTTGTTGTATGGGATGTTGCATTATCTTGCTGAAAATATCTCTCGCGGAGTTCATCGTCATGTAGTTGATTTAAAAATTGTTGTAATAAATTATTATGATATCGTTCCGCATTTATGGTATCACCAAAGAATATTGGACTAATAATGTACCTACTAGAAACAGCAAGTCTATTTTTTTGAGAAAGCAAGGGTCTCTTAGGAATTTTATGGGGACTTCCACTAAACCAGATGCCCATTGTTTTGTTTATTTATATATACTGATAAGTGGCACCATGCTTCATCCAATAAGAAGTATTTGTCAAGCACATCATCATTGTTCATCATACCTAAAAACCACTGAAAATAATTAAGCCGGGTTGCCTGATCAAAGAGTAAAAGCTCATGCACGCAATGAAACTTATATGGAAATTTTTGTAGATTTTTTTAAGGATTATCCCATACGAAAGTTGTACTTGCTTGCGAACAGATTTCTTAGGTGATTAAGTTATTCGTTCCTCAACGTCTGCTATATTTTCAGCTGTGTGTTTTGATTGTCCACCAGTACGTTGCCACTGATTCTTAAATCACTTGCCGCAAACTGTCATATGTTACCGGAAAATTTGGAAATTCTGGCCGAAATTAGTTTATACATGGTTGCAAAAAAAAATACAACCATTCTGCATTTTCTAATTTTATACCATTTCTGAGGTATGATTCAGTAATGAAAACGTTGTGATTTATTATAAACATCTCTGCGTCAATAAAGCAATGCAATATACATGACAAATGTATTTTATTTCTCACTGTCAATTCACTATTTATTACCACCAAGATACTTATACTATATATATACTATAAAAAATAATTTCATAGCTTGCTAGAGGGTAAATTTATATGATCGTATAGTAGTAGAATTTGCTTATGTAATAGACAAAAGGCGAAAGTAATATCAACAACGAAAATACCAACATCTAATATATTTTATTTATTTTCTTTGAAGACTAACAGTAAGGTAAATACCAGGGCAATATTTCACGAATTCAAAATAAAAAAAAAAGGAAACCAAGCTAATCTTTTCCCCTCGTCGAATCCGGCTTTTTTACATTTCCTTTTTAAAATATAAATCCCATTTAATAATCAACGCCCTCGCCCGGGCTCATTTCATCCCCTAAAATCGTACAAATTATAAAATATGATACTTAGAAGGTGACATTAAATCGATACCTGAGCAAAAACCATTAAGCTTCCATTTCATCGTTTTAAAAATATGAAATGAAACCGCATAATGACAGTTCGGACGCTTTCCTCCTTTATTACTATGAAAATTGACACGTTAATGTTTACGTGTGGGCCCTTTCTATAATGAAGCTTTATAGTCCTTTGTGAAATACAAGAAATAACTTACAATTTTCCGAATAATTTTATTTGTAAAAGAAATTGAGGTATTTAAATAGCTCACATTATATGCAAACGAAGTTATCAGGGCCGCAACGACAGAATTTCAAAGAACAATAGCCAAGCGGAATTTAATTTACGAATTAGGTATAAATTTCGTTTATTGCTTGATTCAAGAACATTGCATGTGATAATAATTTTAATGTATCTTTGTCTTGATTTAACGAAACAAATTTCGATGTACCGTAGTTATTCATATGTTAAGAGATTAAGTAAAGATGTTCTCAAATCAAATTCTTTCTACCAGGAAAGTATCTCGCTTATACTCTCAGTTTATTACCTAGAGTAAAGAGAAACCACTTAGCATGAGTGCGAAAGGCTTTTGTCATTGGACGAGGCTGAAGTATTTGGAAGACCGTTTTAGAAATTTGAGAATATTATTTCTGAAAAAGAAAAAAACGCAACACAAGCTACTAAAAAGCTAAGCGATGTGTATGGCGATGAAGCTCTAAAAGAAAGATAAGTGCCGGAATTGTTTTGATAATTTCCGCTATGGTGATTTTTTACTCAAAGATAAGCCACGATCTGGTAGGCCAAACGATGTTTGTTACTTTCTCCTGGTTTGAAGAACAACGCCGCTGTAGCCTGCTCGTAATTTCCTAAATTACTTGACCAATACTTACTTGTAGAGTATGTTCGCTTATTTACTAAAGGAGAGGTTGTACAGTGAAACTCAATGCGCATGCGCAAAAAAAAATATATTTAAAAATGAAATGATTACACGGTTTCTTGCCTATGTACATGTACGATGTACGTAAGATATATAGATTTGCAATAATTGCAGTTATTCGAGCTCTCTTATACATGTAATGTACATTAGCATTTGTATATGTATTTTCATTGGTAGCAACATAAAGTAATGCCTCAGCATGTACGTTGCAAGGCTATGTCTTAATTCTGTTTAAAAGGTTATATGCTTCCGCTGAAGCTTTGTTAGAGGCATGTACTAATGCCTCTATCTGTTTGCATGCACCACTACCTTTTTATAGGGGAGCCAACCCTATTTATTTCTTAAGTTTATAAGCGCACCTCGGTGCTATGCTTATTTATATGTCCCTTTCCGGGAGCCTAATATACTTTCCTTGTTTTAAATTTGCCTAAGGGACTTGGCCCTGTATTATTGGCATGTATTTGTACTTGACCAAATACGTTTGTTATATTCACATTTATAGGGGAACCCACCCTATCTTTTAGAGCTTGAACGCCTGGTCGAGGGCGACAGTAGCGATAATAGCCGATCTCAATACAAAAGTAATGTCACAGCTACCCATGCGTTCTCGTTTGAAATATTACGCTATGTGCAATCTTTAGCTCTATACTACTGCGCCCCAAAGAAGGGAAAAATCCAGTAACCAGTAAATGTGCGAACTGCGCACCGACAAGTAAAACGGAGCGATGATGCCGACATTACATAAGAAAACTGGCCCGTGACACTCGTCCGCTACGACGAGCAACTAAATGAAAAATTTCTAAGTCCCGATACGACAAGGACCGAACAAACGTACAAAAGACAACGGGCACTGCGGCCGCAACGACCGTCAGCAAGAAGCGGAGTGATCGTACTTGTAGAGGAGGTCTATACATGCGCGCCGACAATCTCACCAAAATAATTTCCGACACAAACTTAACCGAAGAGTAAAAATATGCATAGACGACAATGGACACAGTAGCCTCGACGTACGATGATAGAAAATCGAGAATTTATACTTATTAAAAAAATCTATACATGCGATTCGACGACGTTACCAAATGACTCCCGCCAGAAATAAATGTATAGACAACGTCCTCGACGATTCCCGCCAAAACTAGAAAATCTTAGAAATCTTTAATAATCATACGACGACGTTACTGTACACGTTACGACGAGGTACGAAAGGTGACCGAGAGTACGCGATCGCTAATACCTCGACCGTCGCGCGGGAGACGACTGCCTATGCTTGTGTACCTTAAATTTTAAGAAAACTCCCATTACTTATTCGACGACGTTGCAGTGAATGATTTCTAATTAGGCAGTTTTAGCTAGCGTAATGCGAATGGCTGACTTGCATACATATACAATGCGTAATGCACATACATATTAAAATAAAATTGGATATAAGAGAGCAAAATAAATAAATATAAGAATGAAAATAAATAAATATAAAAATGAAAGTAAAATAATATTCTAAATGAAAATAATAATGCAAAGAAGATAAAATACATAATAGTAAAAAAAATTTAGAAAATACAAAAAACAATGTTAAGTCCTTAACAATGTTCATGATTTTAAAATTAAAGTCATAATTGATTCGGATAGTCGTATTCCTATTGGAGAGATTGCAGAAAAGTTAAATGTATCGGACACAACAATCGAAAACCATTTAAAATAAATGGGATTCATTAGAAAGCTCAATGTTTGGGATCCTCATGAGTTAAAGGAAATTTATTTAATCCAACGCATTAGCATCTGCGATTTTCACCCTAAAGGAAATGAATCACTGGAGACAATAGTTTATCATAACATTGGACGGAAACGGTCAGTCTAAAGAAAATAAACCAACGCAAACAACACCCAACGCTGAAATACATCAAAAGAAAATTATGCTGTCAGTTTGCTGGGGCTTACAAAGGTATTTTGAATTTTGGACGGTTTTCTATGTACCAAACGATTAATTCAAATGTGTATTCTCGCCAGTTGGACAAATTAAACTCTGTAATTCGAGAAAAACGGCCAGACTTGAAGAATCGTAATGGTCTTATATCCGACCATGACAACGTTAGGCCACGCAAATCATCTGTCACTCGCCAAAAATTATTGACACTTGGTTGGAAAATGATATGACATCCGCCGTATAGTATCCTGACCTAGCGCTATCGGATTCTCATCTGTTCAGTCTTACAAAATTTCTTAAATGGCAGAACCTTCAAAGATGATAACGCTGCGAAATTAGACATAGTTCAGTTTTTTTGCTAATAAAGGCCGGAAGTTATAAGAACGAGCACAAAGTTAACGGAAACATGACAAAAAATCATTGATCAAAATGGAAAATATATTACTGAATAAAGTTTAATAATTATATCAAGCCATCATGTTTGATTTCTATAACAAAATCGGCAACTACTTTGTTGCCAACCACATATTTCATTTTATACATCACTTATGTCTGTTTTTCAGACCGGAAAACGTTATACATCGAAGCTAACAGTTAAAACAAGAAACAGTGAAGCTGCATAAAACAACAAATTTCTTGAGAAAATCTAATTAAAATTTAGTCAGCCTAATCAATCTACCCAGTTCGATGATATTCTGATTGATACAATGGAAGAGGAACAAGGATTCGCAAGTGTACATCAAATAAAAATACAGTGAATACTGGACATTACGAAAAAGAGGAACAGCAAAACATGAACAGACACCGTGACATTGATCCCGTTTCTTCATCTTCCTAAATTTGGTATGAACTCGAACCGAGTCTACAATGTTCTTTTTTTTTTCATCTAATTGACATTGTAATTCACCCCAGGCATAATCAATACGAAATCTGGAATAATGAAGAATTTGGAGACAGATTTAAGTTATCGAAGTCAGTTGTGGAATATGAAATTTTGGATGAAATGAAGTCATGTATTAAAATCTGTCGAGCTGGCACTTCTTCATTTAAGACAAATGGTCGGAGAAGTAAAACTCAATTTACAAAATTTCCAATATATTTATCACAGTATTTCATCAGGTATCTGATGAAGCTACAGTGATTTTTTTTTTTGCGGAGGTGAAATGCATTGACGCATGTTATGCTGGACTCCCTCTGAAGGAGGACTACCAACTAAAACACCCCCTCTTCTTCTAGACACCTGTCCGGAACCGTTTATCACATTACTTCGGGCTGGGTCTATGCATTTAGCTGTAGAAAGGCCACACTCCGTTGTGGTTTGGAATTATAACAATTCTCTGTCTATGCTGCAATTCCCTTCTTTTTGCGCGGTACATATTGCACGTACCGCGAAACTAATAATAGTAACAGTAATAATAATAACAATAACAATAACAATAACAGCAACAACAACAACAATAATAACAATAACAATAATAACAATAACAATAATAACAATAACAATAATAATAATAATAAGCATCAATACTCGGATTCCCTTCAATAGAGGACTACCAGCCACCACCCGTTAATCACTTTAGTTCGGGCTGTGTCTAGTTTGCTGTACAAAGGCCACGCTCCACTGGACTTTCGAATTAGAGCAATTCTCTTTCCATGTTGCGGTCCAAATCGCCTTTCTCCGTGCGCAGGACATATTGAACGTATCGCGTTAAACTTGTCCAGCAATTTTCATTGGCTGATATCTTCGTTATAATTGTGTCGATCGTAAATTCGCCGATCTCCATTTCGAGTAACCGTCTTGGTTCCGCCCATCTCACACATAAGAAGAAGGTATGGTGCGCATCATCTACCTCATTTGGACAATACAAACATGCTCAGTCTCAGTCTTACCCATTCGGTGCAGATACGATTTGAAATAGCCATGACCGGTCAAAAACTGAGTCAAGTAATAGTCCACCTCCCCATGGGTTCTAGAGATCCAGGGGCGGAGGCGCGGGATCAGTCTCGCAGTCCAGCGCCCTCTTCCGTCCGTCTCCCAAAGTCGTTGCCATGCTAATGATGAAGCTACAGTGATAGCGAAACATGTGATATTAATACTGTGATAAATATATTAGAAATTTTGTAAATTGAGTTTTACTTCTCCGGCCATTATTCAATATGGATTTCCAACAAGTATCGGCCGACTCAATACAGATCTTCATTTAAGTTTTCTTTCATCTGGTGGGATAAGTCGACAGGAAGCAAAACTATTCAAAAAAATTACCCGAGCAATTACTGGATTAACTTCAAATTTTATAAAAATTCTCGGAGGTATAGATGAATTAAATAAAATAAAATAGCAGTTTCATATTATAACTATATTACCATGGTGTGTTAGCGCAATTAATTGCACACATATTAACAGGTGGCTTTACGCAAAATCATGGAATTCGAAAAGTTCTTCAATAGAGTATTTGTAATTCTAATATGATAATAAACAATGTTTCTTGTCCTTGGCGTGGGTTTTCACATAAATTTATCTGAAGTGGCAAATAATAAAGTTATTGCTAATAATGTCATTGTACACTAAAGAATATTTACAAGAACTGTTAAACATTATTGTCTTAATTATGTTATACCGAGAATATATGTAATGTCCTTTATAGAATTATCACAAATATCTGCATTGTAATTACTGACCTATGCCTTTTCCTATAATAAAACAAACTGCATACCATAGTGTTGAGATTACAAACAAACATACTTGGCATACTTTGTTTCTAATAAATGACATCACTTGTTTATCAAACGCAAGCTTTTCTCGTTATCAACCGATGTTGACAACAGATCAACTGCTAGATTTTCATTTCTATTGATACAACACGTACCGTAGTGAACGATAAGCAGATCAATTAAACCGAGAGTTAACAACAGTTGCAACAAGAGAACTGGGCCTTAGAAATGGAAGTAAAAGTAACCAAACAGACTTTTGAAACGAAGTATACATCTTCTATCCTACATAATCTCTAGAAATTTCCAAAAATAATTATTACATACATATCGCACAATTACAATTATAATTAAAGTGGATAAAATATTTTAATACTAGAAGCTATATAGTTAGAAAACTTTTATATAAACACGTCGTTTATATAAATATTTTTATAGAATCTTTATAGCCGAATAAAGAAACAAGATTCATTCAGAAACTCTACCATCCCTCACTTGATTGAAGCAACATAGGACCAACAGATTAGTCCCCAGATAACACATGGGCTGAAAAGTCCCGGGTCTAACACGTAGATGACGCTAGTTTTATTGCACCTTTCTCTCAGTTAGTACTAACCTTCAAAAGACAGCTGTTAAAATTTCATGATATTCTATTCATTCGTTTGTGAGTTATTGTGCTAAGAGTCACGCTACTTTTGGTATTTTCAAAACAATGGATCAAAAACAATTTCGTGTTTTAATTTTACACTGCTTCTTGATGGGAAAAAATACCGTTCAAGCGAAGCAATGGCTTCACAAATGTGATAGGGACTCCGCTCCAACAGAAACAACAATAAAACGTTGGTTTGTTGACTTCAAACGTGGTCGTAGAGACACGGATGATGCAGAACGCAGTGGACGTCCAAATGAGGCGGTAACACCAGAAAACATCAAAAAAATTCACAAAATCGTTTTGAATGATCGAAAAGTGAAGTTGCGTGAGTTACCTGACATCGTAGAGATATCAAAAGAACGTATTGGCTTTATATTGCATGAGCATTTGACTATGAGAAAGCTCTGTTCAAAGTGGATGCCGCGTTTGCTCACTGTTGACCAAAAACAAGAACGTGTTGATGATTCTGAGCAGTGTTTGGCCATGTTTAAACGTAACAAACCGGAATTTTTGCGTCGGTATGTGACAATGGATGAAACGTGGATCCATCACTTCACTCCGGAATGAAAACGATCGTCATCTGAGTGGACAGCAACTGATGAACCTCGTCCGAAGCGCCCGAAAGCACAACAATCGGCTGGAAAGGTTATGGCCTCGGTATTTTGGGATGTGCGTGGTGTAATATTCATCGACTATCTTGAGAAAGGAAATACCATCAACAGTGAATATTATATAGCGTTATTGGAGCGTTTGAAGGCTGAAATTGCAAAGAAACGGCCGCATATGGCCGAGAAAAGAATTTTGTTTCATCAAGACAACGCACAGTGTCACAAGTCAATCAAAACAATGGCAAAACTACACGAATTGAACTTCGAATTGCTCCCACATCCACCGTATTCACCAGATTTGGCTCCCAGCGACTACTGGCTGTTCCCAGACCTCAAAAAAAAAAAATTTCGGACGAATGAAGAGGTTATCGCTGAAACTGAGGCCTATTTTGAGGCAAAAGATAAATCGTTCTACAAAAGTGGTATTGAAATGTTAGAGCGGCGCTGGAATGATTGCGTTGCTCTTGATGGAGATTACGTTGATGAATAAAGCTAATTTTGAACCAAAGAGACCGTGTTTTCTTTGTTAGGCCCGGGACTTTTCAGCCCATGTGTTACTTTGAATCACCTAACATAATCTTATTCCTTCAGTCATATTTTTAATGGCAGGTGAAGATCTGAAAGCGCTAAAGTAGTTATGCGAATGGTTCAGTTACAAGATTTGCCACTTAACTTTGCAAACCTGTGGATGACATAAATATCCTAGAAGTTCAAAATTGTGACAATAACTTCAAGATAGTACTAGCTCAATATCGTAAAATTCAATAAAAAATTTATCAAATTTCGATGATTTATATAGTTTAAGTGCTCAACCCGAGCTCATTGTTATATCAAAACGGGCTAATTCAAACACAAAATTAGACTTTGATTTGCAAAATAGGTCAGCTACTCACAATTCAGTAAAGTTTCCCAACACATTTAGAGCAATTTCAAAGCCAAACCAAAACAATATTTCTCATCCAGAAATACTTACAATGTAATCACAAGCAAAGTGTCACTATGTCTGTTATGTAAGGAAATTCGCAGTCTGTAATTGTGAAAAGCTTATTAATGTGTCAGTTGGACGAAGAATTCAAGAAGTAAAGGTCAAGAAATTGTGTTCAAGTTGTTTAAAAGGTAACCTTTTAGCTTTTCAATGGATAGGAGGAGCTGACAAAGTATGTAATAAAAAACATTGTACGCTTCTGCGTAATTCTTCTAATTGTGAAAACACAATTCCCGATAAACCTATCACAACAGTATCAAATTATAATTCTAACTTGAACAAAGTGCTGCATAGTTTCAACTTGTTCGGAGCAAGTTAATTTTGCATTCACGTACTATTAACAAGTAAGAGTCTCAATTTGTTACTAAGTGGGATAACTCGTTATTCAGTCTATTCATATATTTTGTAACTACTTGTAAATATTGTATTTACGATTTTTAAAAAACATGTTACAAAGAGACAAAACTTTTTCATGTTAGGAGGAATTCAAACAGACCTGAATATATTAAAATAAAACTTATGCATCACAAGTAAACATAATAGCGGTAAAATGTTTCTAAAGGTGGCGTTTCGCTTAATTTTAATTTAATTTAATTCCCTGTAATGTCGTTTACGTATTGTCAGAGGTTTTTGGTCTTATATAACGTTTATATTTATCTGCTTCCTAATGTCAGCTAACAAGGGAAGGCAGGCAAATGTGACTCACCGATTTAAATGAAATTTGGTGGGTTTATAGACCAATGTAGTGTAAGATCATCTTAGCGGCGCGACCGCCCGTTAAGGGGGTGTCTGCACGAATACAGGGCTATGTAGAATATATACAGCTGTGGCCATATGTATTCGCCACCCTCGTTTTGAACGTGTTAGACGAATATTATTGTATTTCTAGGAAGCAGGGTCGATGACGGACTTAACTAGGTACCTGGTAATGAGGGTTTAATGGTTTATTGTAGGCCATTCCTAGTAAATTAGAAAATAGACATAAAATTGTAATTTCTGAATACTTCTTCAGTCTTTCTTAAAAGTTGTAAGAGTAAGGTTGAGCTAGTTAGAGTGAAGATATTGTGTCTGTGATTTTGTCTGTGTAATACGATAGTATACAGTAAAAAGTAATGCCGAAAACACGCGAATTGACGAAGGTAGAGCGAGGACAAATTGTGGTGTTAGAAAAGCGAGAGTTGTCGGTGTCTACTATTGCCCGACAAGTGAAATGTGCGCGATCGACAGTTAGAATGACGATAAAACGATACAAAGAGAGTAGATCTTTGACAAACAAACCGAAAACTGGTCGAAAAAGGAAGACAACTAGCAGAGATGAGCGAATCTTAGAGCGGATGTCTTTGCGAGACCGGAAAAAAGGGTCTAAACAGCTTTCCGGTGAACTTTTCCGGCTACATAATTTTGCTATTTCTCCGCGCACGGTTAGAAGACGCCTTTGTGAATTAAATTTAGGTGGATACAAAGCGTGACATAAACCACGGTTGTCTCCGCAACAAAAGAAAAAGAGACTGCTGTGGGCTAAAAGTCACCGCGACTGGACCATTGACAATTGGGCCAATGTTATGTGGACGGATGAGTCAAATATCGAGGTAAGTAATACATAATTATTGTATTTGCGGTGTTCTGTATTCAATTCCTGGTATCTACAGTGTTTTTATTCTTTTTAATGGGTTCCAAAATGTAACAGTATTCATGTTTTTGTTGGTAGCTTTGTGGTAAGCCTGGGCCTCAATACGTGCGACGCAGGCGAGGAGAGGCCTTCCATCGAGACTGTATCATCCCGACTGTCAAGTTTGGGGGTGGTAGCATAATGGTTTGAGGTTGCATGAGTGCAACAGGCGTCGGAGAACTGTTCGTCTGCGAGGGCCGAATGAACAGTCGGACGTACATCGACATGTTGGAAGAAGTTCTGGAACCGTGTGCGTTAAAATTATTCGATAATGTTGAGCTAGAGTATTACTTCCAACAAGATAATGCACCGTGCCATAAATCTCGCGAAGTAATGCGCTGGTTCGAGGAAAATAACGTGCGGGTCCTGGAATGGCCGGCACAATCCCCGGATTTATCGCCAGTTGAGCATTTATGGTACATTTTAAAGCGAAATGTAGCTAAATACTCATCTACCACAAAGCAATGCTTAAAAACAAAAACATTCGAAGAGTGGAATAAAATCACCCTCGAACAGTGCTACGACTTAGTGAGCAGTATGCCCCGAAGAATTCGTGCGGTGATAAAAGCCCAGGGAGGAGCTACCAAATATTAAGCAATATCTGTATATATCTGTATACACTCACGATGAAACATTTTCATCGATCAATTTTCTTTTATTTCTTATATATTCGTCGGAATAAAAAACAAAAAAAGGGTGGCGAATACATATGGCCACAGCTGTATATATGTATACTGTCATTTACCTACATTCCCTTGTAAGTAACATTGGACTGGTTATCCATACCTCTCATAGTTATCCACGTCTCTTTTTATTTGCTAGTTCTTGTACTTCTGTTATACAAGGTTCAATGTAAATTTTACAAAATATATAGTGGTGGAGCCGTGGGAACTAAAAGTGATAGTTAGATTACCAACATTTTTTTACTGTACAGATTTCAGAAATTGAAACACGTCTAGTCAACTACTCGTTGAAAGATATCGAAAAAGGAATGATCAGCGCGCTAACTAAATAGGCCATAATACAGTAATTGATAGCATTTTTAAGGCTTTAATGGAAAGTGTTGGAAAACAAAAAATCATATCATATCATCTATTCTTTTTAAATTTCAATTTGACATAAAAGCAAATCTCACCGCTCCATTAAATTAACTGGCTTAAAAATTAACAATGACATGCAGACCATTCTGAATACTGTGATATATCGCCAGCATCTCCAGTGCTTTTGCGAACAATTTTCCTTTTGTATATAATACAATATAGCAGGTGTGGTGGTGGGTATTGAACCCGTCTGTGTTGTTAAGCATTAAACCCTATTAAAATTTTAATTAAAATTTAATAACGCTAGGGCACCGTAATCGAATTGCCCATGCATGTATATATGGTATTGGGTCGGTTTAGTTTCTATATATACACTGCTGCTCATAAACGTTGAGAAAACTGTATTAAGATCGAGCTAAAAGGATATCAACATGTTTTTACTGAGAACAAAGAGAGTGTATGCAAAAGTAGGTTGCGTTGATTGGTTAAAAATACATATTTATTTAGTAAGTACAGTGAAATTCCACTTCGCGGACACCCATCTTACACGGACACCTCCCTTAAACGGACAGTTTCTCATGGTCCCGAACGGCTCTCATATAATTTCCATTGTATTAACTCCTTCTTGAACGGGCATTCTCTTGAACGGGCATTCTCTTGAACGGACGCGGACACGAGAAAATGTTCTCTTAACCGGACAGAAAATAAAATAAAAAGAAACGCCTTATCTTATTTTTATATCGAGAGTATTGCTATTGTATTTCTCAATCGCGCCGCGCGCCAATTTCGCTGGCACTTCCCCGAGTAAACCGGAGATTTACCAATTTTAATCTTTCGGTACAAACGCAGCCTATGCCGTGCATTTCTGCCTGACCTGAATTAGAGACTTCCCCAAGTTGGTCGGGAATTTACCGTTCTTATTCTTTGGGTGTACGCTTTCGATTAAATCTGCTTTCAATATTAGTCTATGGGGAAAAGACACAGTGGGCGACACATTCATTGTAGAAATGGTTCCAAATAGAAAAATTCTCACGCTTAAACAAAAAAAAATGAGATTGTTGAAGTTTACAATAAAGAGAAATTAAGTGTAAGGAACTTATCCAAGCGTTTTAATATTGGAGAAACACAAGCTGCAGATATAATTAAACATAAAGAAATCCTTCTAAACAAATGGATGTCGAACAGCAATTTGAATGAAAAAAGAAGCTTTTTGGCGGGTGATGGTACTAAAATTGACAAATTGTGTTATGACTGGTTTACAGCAGCTCGGCATAAGGGGATTTCTTTAACATGTATGCATATGATTTTTTTAGATAAGGTTTTCTTGTATTAATGCGTTGATTTTCTTTTCATATTAAATTCTAAAATAGATAAAAAAGTGAGATTACCAATTAGGTCCGCTAATGCGATGTAAAGCAAGAGAAATAGCCGTTTCTTTGGGACATTCTACATTCAGTGCTTCTTCTGGTTGGCTCAATAAATTTAAAATCCGCCACAATATAAGTTTAAAGCGATTTCGGGAGAAGGAAGCTTCGATTAATGCTAAAGATGTTTCATCGTTTTTAAAAAAATGTCCTTTGATTAAGGGATATTCACCGAGAGACATCTATAATGCGGATAAGACAGGCCTGTATTGCATTGCTCTACCCGACAAGACGCTCACATTAAAGAAGGAAAAATGTGTTGGGGGTAAGTATCTGAAAGAGAGATTTACAATTTTGCATTGTTCAAATATGGTGGGTGAAAAGGAAAGACTCCTAGTCATTGGTAGGGCAGCTAAACCCAGAGCTTTTAAAAACATGAATACAAATAACCTGCCTGTAACTTGGAAATACAATAGGAAAGCTTAGATGACAGGACAAACTATGACAGAGTGGTTGCAAGACCTAATGGAAAATGGCTAAAGAAAAAAGAAACGTTTTGTTATTTTTAGACAATGCGGGATCTCATCCGAAAGGCGTTCGCTTAAATGATATAAAAATATTTTTACCCCCTAATTGTACATCAGCTTGTCAACCACTTGACCAGGGGATTATAAAGAATTTTAAAACTTATTACCGAAGTCTAATACTCAAACATCTGCTAGTAAACATTGAAACTGCTGGTACAGCTTTTGAGTTAATAAAGAAAATTACACCACTGGATGCAGCTTATTTGGCAAAAATCGCTTGGGACCAAGTAACCAAAGAGACAGTCCAAAATTGCTTCGCAGACGATACGACCTTAAATTTGCGTGGAGGAGGGGAACCGTGATGTTTTCACTCTCCACTTTGCAGTTTCATCTCGGGGTCATAGTGATACACCCATGACTCATCCATGGTCCCATACAGACTAAGAAAGTTATCTTTGTATACTTGGTATCCCAACAGCCAATTTCTTTTTTGATCAATGGTTAACATTCGGGGCATCCATCGTGCGCTCATCTTTTTCATATCTAATTCTTTAGTCAGTATGTTACGCATCACTTAGCATGATAAGCCGGTATCTTCCACAATGTATCTCGTCGGTGCTGCAGTACGATATCTTGTACCTTTTTAATGTTTTTGTCTGTTGTTACCGTTATGGGAGGACCACATGTTGGTTTTCACAGGATGCTCCTCTGCATCTACATCTCGACATTAGCGTTTGACTATACCATAAGAAACTGCAGACTCACCAATAGTTGCCATAATGTCTTTATGAATTTGAGTTGGCGTCATGCCCTTTTCCTTGAGATATTTTAATGCGGTTCTTTGTTCTACAGGATCCATTTTTATGAACAATCACGACACAAAATTCAAGAATTAGCCACAGCAACACTTTGAGATACAAACTTGCGATTATGTGGATATGATCTACAAATGTGAGTGAACTAAATGTCAAAAATTTGAATCAAGCAACCAATTAGAAGTAGGTGAGGGGTGGAACATAAGGATTCACCCTCGTATTTTTTCTCGATTTCATAAATCGATGTCAATGATTTCAAAATAGGTAAAGCTATAGTACATGGGACATTATATCATAAAAAGACGGAAGTTCAGTGCTGAGCCGTCAGAACGGTGCAATAATATTAAAAAAATACAAAATAGCTTTTCCTTAACTCACAAAGTAAAGTGGATGATTTTAAAATGCCTAAGGTTATACTAGGCCGTAGGCTTTACATTACCAAAAGAAAAGAGTTCATTGCTGGGCCGTCAAAGGGGCGCAAAAAAGGCGATGTTGATGATTCCATGGTAGCTGAAGTTATAACACATGTGATAGTTTACATCAACAAACAACGAAAGTTCATTGTCTAACTGTCAAAGGTGTGCGAAAAAAATTAAATTTATATTACATATTTTTTGTAGATCTTATAAAGCAGTAAAAATAATTTCAAAATGCGTAACGTTCCAGTAGTTTGGGCAGTTTACGTTACCAAAGGCTGAAAGTTTATCGTGAAGTTAATTGGTCCTTAAATAAAAGTTTAGACGCTTGATTTCTTGTATTTTAAATCATACATTTTGCAAGATTTTAGCATTGACTCTTTCACCAAATCTTTTTCTTCTTTCATTTTAGATCGTAGCTTGTTTTTCTTCACGCATTATTCATGGTATCATGACCGTAGTAGAAATACAACTTTCCTTCCATCTCCTCAATGGCCTTCCGGAATCTCTTCTTCTCATTGATCTTTGACTTCTCGCTACTCTGATCAATCTGGATTTCTCCGCTCTTTGCAGATGATCATTATACTGTCTTCTTCTTTCTCTAGCGAATACAACTACATCTCTAATTCCACATTCCTCTCTTACATCCTTGTTTCTTATTCTATGTCTCCTTGTCTTTCCAGCTATTATTCTTAAAGTACTCATTTCGGTTGTTCTCATTATCTGTTTGATTCAGATATTCGTGTTGTCTTCATAGTTTGTTGCTTGACATCTTGAACTCCCACATATAAAAAAAGCATCACTTGTTTAATAATTTTACTGTTTATTCCAAGTTTGTATTGTACAGGTTCTTTCAATATTACTAGCGTTTTCGTCTTTTCAGTTGATACCAGCACATTATACCTTTAGGCCGTCTTTGTAAATCGATACAAAAGTCTTTGTAGGTTGTCCTCATTATCGGCGATTAACACCACAACGTCCGCATAATAGAATATAGTTAAACTGTCTTTTCCCATTTTACATCTGCTCATATCTTTCACGCCATCTACGATCTTGTTCATAATGAGATTGAAGAGCATAGGACTCAGGAAGTCACCCTGCCCAACACCAGTGCCGTTTTTAACTTTTATCAAATCGACAATGTAAATATTTTCACAAGTTGCTTAAGGAAATTATTACGGTAAATAACATTAAATACTAAAAATCACAACTTATATTCTCATAGCACGTACAATCGTAGAAATATTTCAGTCCCCCCTCATATTCAAATTTACTCGAATCAATCAAAACACGGCACACTTCCTGCTACTGTCTACGCGTTTACAAGGTCCTTAGAACCGTTACGTTATGTGAAAGATCCACGCAGAGATAACGGCGTTGTTGGCGTTGCTGAAACGCCGCCGCAGCGGTTTATTTGTACCCGCATAAGGCCGCTGAAATAAAGTAATTACTTTCGCATTTTAGGGCGGTAGCTTATGTCGTTGAAAACACAGATACGCATACCGCAATATATACAGAAAACACTTGCACATTTTGGGGAGATATAAGAGGGGAATCGAGTAAACAAGTCCGAAACATATGCATGTATGTACATGCAGACCTATCTCGCGGGGTTAGATTGTGATGGTGGTACGTAGTAGTTCAACAATATGTGCATATATTAACTTAGATGCATGCATAAACGAGTAACACTGCAATTAACATAAAGCTGGAGAAGATTTAATGGGGATTTGGTGCTGTATGTAGTTGGTTATGCAGAGTAGTATCGTAAACCATCTAGATTACTAGAAATTAGTTGGAGTCGTGTTTTGATTATGATCGTGTTTCGTGTGAAACTACAGTCGATCCAAAAAAATGATTCCGAAAAGATTTTTTTGAACCGTTCTATCAAAAAATGCTTTATTTTCCAGATGATCTCAGAATCTTTTACTTGTAAATGTTCAATGTCAATGTTTTTTCGCCATTGTGTACATTTTAAACATTTTTACTAGACGAACGTCTATTGGCTAATGTCTCGTGAAAAAAATAATTTTATAAACAGGAAGTCAAATCTTTCTGCCTTAGCTATACTACCATCTAATGTAACGACTATTACTTCCTTAATATGCATACGAAACTCTTATTATCTTTAAAAATTAATGTTTTGCTCGGTAGACATTTAAAAAAGAATTAGACTTCATCAGCAATAAAGATGTTTTTAGGTTGATAATTTTCCAAAATTCTTTTTAGAATCATCCATTGCCTGAAAATTGACAAAGCTGTAACATATCCTTTAGCTTTTTCTTTAATTATTAGACTCCATCTTGACAAGTATTTATTACAGATGGCTTTCCTTAGAAGTGCATGATCTAAGTCCTCAAATTAATTATTAATTTAAGTTTAATCGTTTTTATATCAGAAGTTTTCAGTATATATTTTTTGAAATTGTTAAAAGACTACTAGCACGTATACCAAACTTGAACACAGTTTCCTTATTTTTTATACCTATTTCAGCCTCGTTTAAAATGTCTCGAGAAAAGTTAAACATTCCTTTTTCATAATAATACACTCCGCCAAAAAAGTATCGCATAGACTACGAAAAGACATTCATACACTCACATATTTTGTATACATCCATATGTGCACCGACTACAAATACATCAAGAAAATCATACAATTAGCTTTTAAATAAGTTCGTTTTTGTTATTACAGAAACATTTTAGAAAAGTGTATGTACACATGGTTTATTTGGTGGTTATTAAAAGTATTCCTATACGGATAAATTTTAAATTGCGCTGTTAAGGTACTTTATTAACATTATTAGGAGCAAAATGAGTTATTTAACTTCAGAAGAAGTGGCTGGAATAACTATTTTCAATTAAAACAACTGCTTTAATTGAAAATGGGCGATCTCAAACATAGGTTGCTAATTTGATGAAGTCAGTCAAGTATTTCTAGAGCAGTAGCCAAATACACTAGGGTGACAGAATAAAATAGACACCTACTAATTAAAAAAAAGATTCTATTCTCGTTATATATACAAAATATTTTAAAATTTTTAAATTAGACTAATATTGTGTCGATCCATCTTTACTTGCGTGAAGTGCTGCGAATCGTCGTGGCATAGAATCTATTAAATGATTAATGGTGTCTTCTTAACCACTCTTCTGTAACAGCTGCCACGAGTTCTTCCTTATTGCTGGGTTTTCGGGGTCGTTTCGCCATATTTGTCTGGATTATGTGCCAAACATTCTCTATCGGAATCATGTCTGGTGATTGGCCTGGCCATGGTAAAATCCGAATCCCCTGTTCCCCTTTCCATGAGGTTGTTGTTCTTGCTTTGTGACAGGGTGCTCCATCCTCCATAAAAGTGACGTCTTCTTTAGATAAAATGACGTTGTCGAATATCGGTAGTAGTCCTTCTGTTAATATTTGGATATATTTTGCCGCATTTATATTTCCGTCACAGATTACTAATTGCGATCTTCCACCATACCATATCGTGCCCCATACCATGATGTTCACACCGCCGTATTTTATCGTCTGATGCAAAAATTTTTCATCCAGTTGCTGTGACGAACGTCTCCGTAACCACGTACGACCACTATCACTGAATTGGCAGTATCTGCTTTCGTCTGAAAAAATGATAGACCCGCAAAACTCTTCGTGCTTCGTTCGCATTTCGATTGCCCAAGCCGCCGTTTTTGAAACGCCGTAAGGAGAGGTTTTTTCTTTGCCACCCTTTTATACATCCCCACACTGTGGAGGTATCGCAGAACAAGCAACCTTTTACTTCTCTCAGAAGGTCCGACCCGACCTGGTCTCGGCTCCACTGTTGTTTTTCTTTGCGTTTAAATTGTGTAATCACACTTTTAACTGTGGACAACGGAATATTTAAAAATTTACTTATTTCACGTTGCGAAGCGCCGCGTTCACTCTGGCTAACGATGCGACCCCGGGTGAAGTCGCTAATATCACTCGAACCTTGTAAGCGAGGCATAGTTGTAACGATACTAAACTATGACGAATTCGTTCCCTACCCTAATGACAAGAGAAAGTTCTTAATTCGTTCTTAGAATTTAGCTGTTTACATATTTATACCGCTTTACCTGGTCTCTATTTTATTCTATTCACCCTAGTGTATAGAGAAACAAGACAACATATAACGGCTTCTGCCAGACCTGTTACATATCGAATAGGTTGAGTCTGAGTGGAATAGGATCCAGACTAGCCGTGACAGCACCTCGTCTTAGTAGGAATCATCGGAATGAATGACTGAGCCAACATACTCTTCACAAATCAACATCAGATCTACGCCTAATTTTGATGGTGGCTCTATCATGGTTTAGGGAGGCATCTCTTTAGCAGGCCGTACAGAGTTGGTATCAGTAAACAGAAGTGCAATGACTGCCAACAGGTAAATAACAGACATTTTACAAGATCATGTAGTAACATACGCACTAGTAATAGGCAACGAATTCTTCTTGATGCGATAATGCGCAACCCCATGTAATGATAATCGTCTGGGAATACTTCAATGGGGTTAGCATCCCAGTTTTAGATTGGCCTGTGGTTAGCGCAGACATGAATCTCATCGAGAATGTGTGAACATCTTCACAGAATGGTAAAGGAAAGGGAAGATGCCCTTTGTGAGGAGTGGGAGAGTTCAGACCAGTCGAATGCGAGCAGTCATAAGAACCAGGGTTGGCAATATCGAGTATTAGCTATTGTTCTCTAATTTTCTTATAAATATATATATATATATATATATATATATATATATATATATATATATATATATTTATAAAATTAGAGAACAATATATATATATATATATATTCTTTAAATATAGGATTATGTTTTCATTTGGTGCCTTTATTATATAAATAAGCCTATCAATTATTTCTTCGAGTATATTAGGATATATTTAAAAGTTATTTTAGTCATAAAATCATTCTGTGCTACAGAAACGTATTACGCGGCACTTTTTGTGGCGGACTGTAGTTTATTAGACACTCAGCAAAAGTACAATTGAATATCATAACGAAATAAGGAAAGCATATGATTATAAAAAATATGCAGTCGCATCTTCAGTAGAATTATGATTAGTTATGCTACAGGTTTCCTGTTCTACAAAAATCAGAAAAAAAACAAAACGCAACTAGAAACAAAAGAAAACCAAGCGCAATATAGAAATTAGAGCAAAAAGAGATATTCTTCAGATACAAAAATATAAGACATCCAACTGATTTCCAACTTCATCTTATAGTTGATTTGAAAGTGCTATAAGAAGCTTTCTGATTATTTCCAGGTAGTTTGTTTAACGAATTACTGAACGAATAGAAGTAAAATAAATTGTGAACAGAATCGACCCCAAAGTGGATCCCAAAGGAACCCACAAAAGTTTGGAACATTTTTCGCAAGACTTTCTTATGGAGCATTATAGAAAATTGTAAAGAAAAACTTACACATGTATCCGTATAAGATGCAATCACATCAGGCTATTTTGCCAGTGGATTACACTAGACGTTTTGCTTACTACCAGTGGTTTAAGCAATATAATGCAAGATGATTTCGGTGTACGTCAATTCCTAACATACTGTGGAGTAGTGAAACACCGCATACTTTTGTTAAATCGTTTCTGCATACTGCAAAACTTGTGTGGTGTTTGGTTAGCAGTTTCTCGCAGCAGAATTGTTGGACTTATTTTTTTTAATGTTACAATTAATGCTGAGAGATATAGAAACATTTTGACTGAAGTTATTGAACAGCTACACAAGGATGATTTGTAATAAGGTTACTTCCAGCAAGATGGTGCAACGTCACGTGCAGGACAAGAAAATAGTGCTTTTCTTGACGATCGGTTTATAGCTTATATGCGAAAATTGAATTTCCACCACAATCACCTTGTTTGACAATTACTTTTTGTGTTTCCTCATCAAAGGAATGGAATAAATTAATTAAAACTCTTGCTGCTAATTTGCAAGACCTGCAGCAAACAATTATTGAGGAATTAGCATTAATAACACCCGCAATACTGCAGAATACCTTTAACAGCGTGAGACGACTTATAAACTTAGGAATTGAAAATAATGGACAACAATTTTAATACTTGATTTAATATCGCCTTTTTTATTAATAAGATCTTGAATACCAGCCGAGCTTATTATTTTATTGTATCTTTAAATCAAATGACATATTTATTGATGTGAAAATAATATTCAAAAGTTAAGGTTGTGAGACGAGTATGATAACATAACTTAAGTTCAGGCATATGCTTTCTATTTCAATACCATCTTCGACCCAGAAACTTTTAACGTACCTATATCACGGTACTTAGATCCTATACTTATTAACGTATATATGTATAAGTTTCTCTATATGTACAGAAATAAAATACGAACATCTTTCGAAGAAATTTAATTAAAGAAACCAACGACCGCGGAAGTTTACAACAAAATACGAATGTTTGCCATTTATTTGATGTATGGACATATCGGTGGTGCAGCGTTTGAATCATACTTAAATTCGTCACGAATAAGACACGTGTCTATTTATGGTTTTTCCTAATACAAAAAGATGTAAATCCTGACCTAAACCGTATTTAATCCTTTTCCTTAGTTTACGGCAAATACCCGATACTAAGAAACTGTACATAAATTCCAAGAGGTTTAGGTGTCATCATTAACGAAAGATGGATTTTAGTGAAGCTCAAATTACTCCATTAGCACTCCTATTTTAATCCCGGAAGAAAGATTATTGTTAAGATAGAGGTACATGTAAATTTTTGTTAAGATTCATAAAGTCAAGAGTTTCGTTAAGTTGATTTTCGTTCCAGAAGGGTTCCATGGTATTGATGGATAGGAAGCATTATCTTAGCATTTCCCTGTTCAAAAAAATGTGGCTCAATTTCGTTGCCTTAATAGGAATTCTTCAAAACACGGCCTATAAAATGGAGTAAATAGTTTCTCTTTTTGTAGCCTACCATTTCTCAAGAAAATAATCAACATTCTTTAAATATAACATCCTGCATATTTTTTTATAAAATCAGCTTCTAGATAACTTCCTCTTGTTTCTCAAAATTTCCTAAAAAAACAGTTTCTATATGTAAGTAACATATTTCCGGCTTTCTCCTTTTTTTCAAATACCAATGAAGAAAACAGAACGCTCTGCTAATACACCGTCGGTAAAAGAAACCTGAAAACCAATTTCGGGTATGCATTATACTATTTTTACGCTGAACAAAAAAGAAGAAATAATTGAAGAACGTCAACCGGAAGCAAATGTAATCCTTATTATGTATTACATCCTTAATTCTGTCTGGCCCCAATACGAAACGGTGTCAAAGATCTTTTAATTATCCTGTTAACCGATTGCATCTATCAGCTTCTATTGTGTCTCGGTTATATGTATATGTAAATGTACAGTCGACGACAAAATAGTATAGCATATAAGAGAATTATTCGATAGAAACATCTCTGCAAACTACAATAACATGAATTTAAAAGAAAGACATGGTGGACTAACCTAATCTACACAGTAAACACATTGTTAATCTAACTACAACTTTTAGTTTCCACAGGCCACCACTATATTTACATAAGGCCTATCCTTGAAAATAGCATAAAACTGTGCAAAATCAAGTATTTTCCTTCGTAATATTAAGAAAAAGCAATATGATGTTAGTAACATGTTTTAACAATTGAAAATTAATTTGGGGTCAATACATTTAGCTCCTAATTTTTGAGCATTGGACTCTTATTAGTAACGGAGGGAACTCGCTGGCCGAGGTTTAAGATGTGAATACGTTTGCAACAATTTTTGAAAGTTACGTATTCCATTCGCTACTGCAACAGATAAAGAGTCGTTTGTTTCTACAGTGCTCACCATCTTTCATCCACAATTTTTGCACACTAAGCTATTGTAAACGTCGAAAGCAACCTGCTAGAAAGGTGTTAAAATGTAAATATTCTTGCAACAGTTTTTATAAACAATTAAATTTGGGTATTCCATTCACCGCAGAAGCAATGACAAAGAAGCAAGAGGAAGGTCTGAGAATTCAAGATCGAAGAATATTAAGAACAATACCAGGCGCGATAAAAACTGACAACAACGAACACAGGCGTAGAACAAATTGTGAGGTAACAAATGAGTTGGTAGGTATGGACGTAGTCAGAAGAATAAAGCAACACAGAGGAAGACGGTTGAGGCATGTGTGGAGAGCTGGGAACAAAACTACGATCTTCAATATCTTGGAGCGGCAACCGGGAGGAAGAAAAAGGCGAGAGCAACCCAGAACTACTTGATTGCAGGAGGTGAAGGTGGACCTTGGTAGAGCTGACGTGTACACATGGCAGAAGACCAAAAACAAAAACAAGTGGAGAGACATATGCGAGAAGATATAAACCGAAAAGAATAGGGATTGATCTACCTCACAGATTTTTTTATATAGATAGTTTTAAAAGCGACGGTACTCCATTGGGGTACCGTATATATATATATATATATATAAATTTCTTACTGGCGAGCATTTTTTTTTGAGGTCTGCGAACAGCCAGTAGTCGCTGGGAGTCAAATCTGGCGAATACTGTGGATGTGGGAGCAATTCGAAGTTCAATTCATGTAGTTTTGCCATTGCTTTGATTGACTTGTAAAACGGTGCGTTGTCTTGATGAAACAAAATTATTTTCTTTGCCATATGCGGTCGTTTCTTTTCAATTTAGGCCTTCAAACGCTCCAATAACGCTATATAATATTCACTGTTGATTGTATTTCCTCTCTCAAGATAGTCGATGAATATTACACCATATATATATATATATATATATATATATATATAACACATGGTCTGAAAAGTCCCGGGCCTAACACATAGATGACGCTAGTTTTATTGCAGTCACCTTTCTCTCAGTTAGTACTAACCTTCAAAAGACGACCGTTAAAATTTCATGATATTCTATTCATTAGTTTGTGAGTTATTGTGCTAAGAGTCTCGCTACTTTTGTTATTTTCAAAACAATGGATCAAAAACAATTTCGTGTTTTAATTTTACACTGCTTCTTGATGGGAAAAAATACCGTTCAAGCGAAGTAATGGCTTGAAAAGTGTTATGGGGACTCCGCTTCATCAGAAACTACAATAAAACGTTGGTTTGCTGACTTCAAACGCGGTCGTAGAGACACCGATGATGCAGAACGCAGTGGACGTCCAAATGAGGCGGTAACACTAGAAAACATCAAAAAAATCCACAAAATCGTTTTGAATGATCGAAAAGTGAAGTTGCGTGAGTTAACTGACATCGTAAAGATATCAAAAGAACGTATTGGCTTTTGCGTCGATATGTGACAATGGATGAAACATGGATCCATCACTTCACTCCGGAATCAAAACGATCATCATCTGAGTGGACAGCAACTGGTGAACCTCGTCCAAAGCGCCCGAAAGCACAACAATCGGCTGAAAAGGTTATGGCCTCGGTATTTTGGGATGTGCGTGGTGTAATATTCATCGACTATCTTGAGAAAGGAAATACCATCAACAGTGAATATTATATAGCGTTATTGGAGCGTTTGAAGGCTGAAATTGCAAAGAAACGACCGCATATGGCAAAGAAAAAAATTTTGTTTCATCAAGACAACGCACCGTGTCACAAGTCAAAGCAATGGCAAAACTACATGAATTGAACTTCGAATTGCTCCCACATCCACCGTATTCGCCAGATTTGGCTCCCAGCGACTACTGGCTGTTCGCAGACCTCAAAAAAAATGCTCGCCAGTAAGAAATTTCGCACGAATGAAGAGGTTATCTCTGAAACTGAGGCCTAATTTGAGGCAAAAGATAAATCGTTCTACAAAAGTGGTATTGAAATGTTAGAGCGACGCTGGAATGATTGCGTTGCTCTTGATGGAGATTGCGTTGATGAGTAAAGCTAATTTTGAACCAAAAAAACCGTATTTTCTTTGTTAGGCCCGGGAGTTTTCAGCCCATGTGGTACGAAAAAGGAAGCAAGATTTGCGCTTGTCTCACAGACAAAGATCTACTTGGTTTGATTTTATTTAGAGTGACAGACAAGGATAGTGGTATATACTACCGCATTATTCAAGTTACGTGAACTGTTTATCTTCTAGCGTTTGTTGTCGGTTGTCAAATGTAGGTTAGCATGGTTAGTTGCTGTAAAATATTCATAAATCAAAAAATAATTAATTTTGTTAAAATAAAATAATTTGCGCTACAATACATTAAATTTATTTTCAAATTAACTGTTTATACGGTATTTAATTTGATCCAGATCAATCAATTTGTTTCATATGAATAAAAATCAATGACGTAGCTAAAAACTGAAAATACACAAAGATATAGATATATGTATATATTCCATTCGCTAACTCAACAAGTTAAGAATCATTCACCTAAGTAGTGTTCGCCAATTTTTATTCACAATTCGTGCAGACTCGACTACTTCAAACGTCGAAGGGAACCTGTCAGAAAAGTTTTAAAGTGCAAATATTCCTGTACTAAATTTTATAAACAATTAAGGTTGGGTATCCCATTCGCAAACCTAACAAATAAGGATTGTGTAGTGTTCCGCTACATTTGATCGACAATTTATGCACATTGGGCTATTGCAAATGTTGAAGAAAACCTACCAGAAAAGTTTCAAAATGTAAATATTTTTGTAACAATTTTTATAAACAATTAATCTCGGATATCCCATTTGATAACTTAAAAGACGAAGAATCATTTATTTCTGTAGTATTTTGCACATTTTATCGGCGATTTTTGCGCACTGGACTATTATAAATATTGAAGGGAAGCTGTTAGAAAAATGTTAAAATGTCAATACTTTTGTAGCAATTTTTAGAAACGAGAAGAGTTTAGAACGCAAAAAATTCAATGTTTTCAGTGGTTTTATGAAAATCTTCATAATAATTATATTCTATATCTGACATTCGAGTCACACAAGGCTTGGTTTTACTTGTCAGGTTATATAAACAGCCAAAATTTTAGAACATGGGCTACAGAAAACGCACACATGTATTTTTGTTGAAACTGCTTTACATCCACAAAAAATGGGGTCTGGGTAGCAATGTCTAAAGGCTGTATAATTGTTCTAATATTTTTTCATGAAGATATCTGTTAAGGAAAAAGATCCATACAATTGTTCAGTGTTGTCACTGGTTTCTCCATTTAAATTAATATTCAATGGTATTTACGGCTAATGCAGTACATCTGAGGAATACAGGGTACTTAGGCGGATTATAGTAATATAATTCCTAAGTAGTTTATGGTTTTAATACACTTTGCAGTTGTATCGCTTTAACACTACCACGTAATTTGTAAATAATGATACCAGAACTTCTCAATAGCCGTAATTGCACTGAACATTAGCCATTTCCGAAGTTTCCTCTCTAAGCCGATTTGTAAGCAAGAATTTTTCCACTCCTTGTGGATCTTTTAATGATCGTACCTCAAGTGGTGACCAGATTTTTTACCTGTATTGACACAACATCCCACCGCAATTGTTTCAATTTTAGCATAGCTTGGTGCATCCTTTTTATAAACATCAAATATATTTTCTAAATGGGTTTGAATATTACTTCAACCACTATCTGATAAAGTGGCCGATAACCAAATTAATTCATCTGGTAGCAAATACTTCACTATGGTTTATTTACCAAATTTTATCCGAGATGTAATAAATCAGTGCAATCTAATGTTTTTAGATGGGTAGTATAGCAAAGGATAAAAGTGAAAAATAACCTAATGTTCTCATACGTAGTATATCAGATCTCACGTGTTTACATTCACAGTACTTAGTATTAAAAAATATCTGATAATATAAGAAAAAGATCGACCAATTTTACGAATTGTGAAATAGAATAATTGGACACAGGCAATTTTAGGAAGACCAACATCAGAAAAATTGCGGATGAAAAAGAATCTTATAGAACGACAGTTGGAATATTTGGCAAAAGAATATGAATTAAAAATGGAAATCTTGGAAAAGGAGTGAAAGAAATTATAATTATTCTTTAATTATAATTTCTTGCATTTTAGAGTATGATTGAAACCGGAAGAAACTAATTTGGGCGAACCGCGTGACATGAGAATGTGAAGACCGTTCTAGTTTACCTTGCACACTAGTTTTATTTTATAATATAGGTTCATATCTGTTCTATAAATTGTAATGTGAAATAATTTTATGTGTAAATCTTCAAAACTATTATACATTGACATTCATTTACATTATACATATAAAAGATAGAGACGAGCATTGCTTCGAAATATTATTTTGTTTTATATTGATTAAATGTTTTAGAAGTAGAAAATGTAGGTTGTATTCAATCCTAAGCCGCTTTTCTAACAATCTTTATAGAAACAAAATAAGATTTTTACTAACGAAAGAACAGCTGATCAACAGTCGATATTTGTAGGTAGAACCTTACAGGAGAAATGTACATATAACTGTTTCACTCGATTTCATAGTGCTATCTCTTTTTAATGGGCAAATTGATTTCTACGCAGGTTTCTTCCGATTTTAATAGTACTCTACCAACGTTTTAAATTTTTGAAAACAATGTCAGTCTGGATAGGATTTGAACCCACGACCCCTCTGTTACCGGCGGAACGTGCAGAACACTACACCGCAGGACTAAATGTGAGTTCAAATCACCTTTATTAATACCTCGATGTTACAATATCTGCAGGTATACCGCAATATCTCAACAAACACAATATTATTAAAGGCAAGTCCGTATTACAACACAACCAACAAAAATATTAACGGTAAATCAAGGACAAAACTAAACTAGCAACAATTACTGACGTTTTCAATTGCATGAACTGCCTCTACGAGGAAAGGTTCTTCAAAATCTTCATTAATTTCCACATTCATTCAGAATATGACTGTTTCCCATTCAAAAATAATCACATGAAATAAAGTGAGGTTATAATTTCCACTAGATGTACTGAGTGATTTTAAATGTTTGAGGACAGTTTAAATTTCCCGCCTTGCTAAATTTTTGTCACGTTGGCGATTCGTTTTTGAATTCGTAACCAGTAGCGTAGCAAATAGATTTTGGATGGGTGATAAAATATTGACAACAGATCTTCAAAAAAACAATTTCATATTGATTTTCTAAGCAGAAAATTAATGTAAATGTGATAAAAAAATAACACTGATAAACAGTAGCTCTAAGAAGAACAGATTACAAGTAAAAATGAACCAAATAATAACGAATAAAATGAATATAAATAACGAATAATAAATAAGGCAGTTGACAGGACCGATACTCACAATGGCCACTCTTAACATGTCAAATCCCCTAGAATCCACCGCGCGAAATTTAAACTGCCCTCAAACATTTAAAATCACTCTGTACATTTATCGGAGCAACCTAACCAGCTCAATTTATCTCTCTGATAAGCAGTTCACCAACTGCTTTTTATCTATCAAAATGTGGATACACACACTTTTGTATTTATGTGTTAGATTGCACTACCTGAATCGTAATGTGAATAAACTGACCCTAAAATGGATAGTGTTTTTGCAACTAAGCATTGAAATAATATTTTCGTCTTGGCGGCGATATTGTAGAATGTTTAATTTATAAGCAGGAACAAAAACTGGAAACTAGAAGAAATACCGCTAAATAAAATATTTGTATGCACACAGAGCTGTATGTAGTCTAACCGAATATTTTTCAAATAAAGCAATGTCTTCAAAATTACCGATTTATTCTAAACAATGATTCAGAACTAGTAAACGTTTTTCTCACAGAGAGTGAAGCTTACAGGAGAGAAGTTACGAGTGAGTGCGTCTACACAGTGGCCTGAAATTCCGAGACAAAGAACAGTGGAGAACATTAAAAAACTAAGAGTCTTGTATTTGCTTTTAAAAACAAATAATGTACAATTGTATGTACTTAAAAAAAGATACTACAGATACAACATAAGGACTCTATTTAAGAGAGAATACTGTCCTACTGAAATAACTACATATAGTCAGCATGGCTATAATTCTCTCGCAGAATGTACTCATATACAATAATAATCCCCGACACGCTGCCTTAAAGAAAAGGCCCGTTAAACATCGACCGTTCTATAGCCGTTTCGTACGTAAGATATTCAGCTCTTCATATTGTGTTTACAATATAATTACGTTTGCGCTAGCAGAAGTGTCAAAGGAAGTCGATGATGTAGAATTGGAACTGAAACGGCATGTCGCGGCGCGGCGCAACGGTGGTGGAAACATCGAGCAAGTGCTTTTGTCCGTGTAGAGCATTATTTTAAGATAAAAGCAGCGGAGGAGGAAAAAATTCCTCTATCAAATTAAATATTACGAGCTTTTACTTTCGAGAATTAATAGGCGTCTTCTCGGAATGCATGAATTCGAAGTTGAAATTCACTCTGGAATCGGGTAGTAATTTGCCGCTCATTTAGAAAAGGAAGGTAAGAAAATAATTTCTATTGTACCAGGATTGTTGAATGGTGCTTTTTCAAGCCAGTAGTTTAAGTATTGCCCTGCATTATTTAACTATTATATCCGCAAAATTTGGCGTATCTAACCAATTCAAGTTCGTACCTAAGTGAACTATATTTTGTCTCAAGTTAAGGAGTCAATAAAATATCAGACGAAAATGTTCTTAGCCTTCATTGGCTCCTAGAGAGGAAGGTTCGTACTAATATTCACTCATAACATGTATTTCATTCTGTCGGCATTCTATTCTATTTTATTGCACTTGTGCCAAGTTCAAGTAAATCATTAGCATCACCGCGCAAAAAGACACTATCGATCAGAGCATCTATCTTACGACGACAAACATAAGGTCTCAATGGGAAGCAATTCATACATTCACTTTTAAATTTGGAATGCAAATGTCATACTATAATCGATAGGTCACAATCGATTGTAATGGGCAATTCCTGTGTTGTTTGGAGTGGCTTATTATGAATCAAAGCATCCAGACGATTCATATTAAAGTCTGATGGTCTTTCTGTGGGGATGATTCATGTCAAAGTTGACCTTTTTCAAACAAAAAAATACACACACCGTAAATGATTCAAGCGGCTCCCAATATCTCAACTCCTCTGGTGAACCCAAACAAAAAAAATGTTAGAAATATTAGGTCTTCTACAATGTGGCACTCTATTTTCCTTCGCCAATAATTTATATAATCTTTACATAATTTTACAAATTCAATTAAAACAATAGTGTGACTTTGACATATATCTAACATTTGCTTTTCCAAACTTCTCTTATTTTAGAAAGCGAGAATTCTGCAAACCCTACAATATCAACTCATTGCTTGACATTTTTAATATATATATATATATGTAGTGTATATATATATGTATATATATATATACAGTGCAATCACCCTTGAACGGACACCAACGGGACCAACTGAAGATGTCCGTTCAAGAGGGGTGTCCGCATAAAAGAAATATGTAGTAGATACAACAAAAATCGTGTTTTAACAAAAAGTAAATATATTAAAGAAACTGGGACATTTAAATGGTATACGTATATAAATGTTTTTAAAATAAATAAGAAACTTTAAACTTAAGAAACAAAAGTTTATTTCCTTTAGATATAAACATTCAAAGTATAATATATATATATATATATGTACATAGATACATAGATGTAATATGTAATACAAAACAATGAAATGAATAGTCACTTTAAGGACGCAAAAATTCATATATTGTTGTTTGTCATCTCCTTTTCTTTAAAATGGCGTCCTGAGATCGTATTTCTAATTTAGAAAGAAGCTCCAAAGAGTCTGTATCTCCGTGATTTTCGACAAAACTTTGCGCTGCTTGGTCAGGGTAATACCATAATTTGGGATAGCTTCTGTTGGCAGTGGAACCTCATTGACATCAGAATCTTCCAAAAGTTCTTGTATTTCAACTGGATTTGCAATTTCTTGCCCTGAATCTGGATCTTCAACATACAAATCTTCATCTACGTTCAAAAAATCATTAAGGTTTTCACTATCCGTCAATTTCAATAAATTCTTATTTTTGAGGATATCTGAAAGTACACTAAGAGGCAAATCATCTTCTAGGTCAGATGTATCAGCCTCAGTTAACTGGTCTTCACTTTCCATATTTACATAATTAAATCCTGCTTTGCGGAAGCAATTTTGAACTGTCTCTTTGGTTACTTGGTCCCAAGCGGTTTTTGCCAAATAAACTGCATCCAGTGGTGTAATTTTCTTTATTAACTCAAAATCTGTACCAGCAATTTCAATGTTTACTAGCAGATGTTTGAGTATTAAACTTCGGTAAAAAGTTTCTTTATAATTCCCTGGTCAAGTGGTTGATAAGCTGATGTACAATTAGGCGGTAAAAATAATATTTTTATATTATTTAAGCGAACGTCTTTCGGATGAGATCCCGCATTGTCTAAAAATAACAAAATGTTTCCTTTTTCTTCAGCCATTTTCCAATCTAGGTCTTGCAACTACTCTGTCATAATTTGTCCATCCAAGCTTTCTTATTGTATTTCCAAGTTACAGGCACGTTATTTATATTAATGTTTCTAAAAGCTCTGGGTTTAGCTGCCCTACCAATGACTAGGAGTTTTTCCTTTTCACCCGCCATATTTGCACAATGCAAAATTGTAAACCTCTCTTTGGGATACTTACCCCCAACACATTTTTCCTTCTTTAATGTGAGCGTCTTGTCGGGTAGACCCCTACAATACAGGCCTGTCTCATCGGCATTATAGATGTCTCTCGGTGAATATCCCTTAATCAAAGAAGGACATTTTTTTAAAAACGATGAAACATCTTCAGCATTAACCGAAGCTCCTTCTCCCGAAATCGCTTTAAAACTTATATTGTGGCGGATTCTAAATTTATTGAGTCAACCAGAAGAAGCACTGAATGTAGAATGTCCCAAAGAAACGACTTTTTCTCTTGCTTTACATCGTATTAGCGGACCTAAAAAAAAATAAGTTTTTTGCGTTTTTGTCACGACAAACCTATTGGTAATCTCACTTTTTTTATCTATTTTAGAATTTAATATGAAAAGAAAATCAACGCATTAATACAAGAAAACCTTATCTAAAAAAACTATATGCATACCTGTTAAAGGAATCCCTTTATGCCGAGCTGCTGTGAACTAGTAATAACACAATTTGTCAATTTTAGTATCATCACCCGCCAAAAAGCTTCTTTTTTCATTCAAATTGCTGTTCGACATCCATTTGTTTAGAAGGAATTCTTTATGTTTAATTATATCTGCAGCTTGTGTTTTTCCAATCTTAAAACGCTTGGATAAATTCCTTACACTTAATTTCTCTTTATTGTAAACTTCAACAATCTCAATTTTTTTGTTTAAGCGTGAGAATTTTTCTATTTGGAGCCATTTCTACAATGAATGTGTCGCCTACTGTGTCTTTTCCGCATAGACATCAGACTAATATTGAAAGCAGATTCAATCAAAAGCGTACACCCAAAGAATAAGAACGGTAAATCCCCGACCAACTTGGGGAAGTCCCTAAATCACGCCAGGCAGAAATACACGACATAAGCTGCAAACCTAAAGCACCGAAAGATTAAAGTTGGTAAATCTCCGGTTTACTCGGGGGAGTCCCAGCGAAATTGGCGCGCGGCGCGATTGAGAAATGCAATAGCAATACTCTCGATATAAAAATAAGATTAGGCGTGTCCGCGTCCGTTCAAGAGAATGTCCGTCCAAGAAAGAGTTAATACAATGGAAATTATATGAGAGCCGGTCGGGACGATGAGGTACTGTCCGTTTAAGGGAGGTGTCCATGAAAGGGAATTTCACTGTATATATAAATATATATATAGAATAAGATTCCTGGGTTTCTAGTCGAGTGTACTGTTAGTCCCGAAAGGGAACTCTCAGTCTATTTCCGATCGTTAGCCGAACGAGAGCGTCCAAAAGAAGATGAGTGAGATTTCGTCCAAACGTCGACCTAATCGAAACGGTTCCTTTCGGGGAAAACAGTACACACAGCCAGAAACCGTGGATATTATTCCACAAACGATGACCGCGAAAACATCCGTCACAGCATATATATACATTTTCATAATTCATTCATTCATTCATATAATTACAATTTCCTTACGATTGCA
Source organism: Trypoxylus dichotomus (assembly GCA_023509865.1). Taxonomy (NCBI): domain Eukaryota; kingdom Metazoa; phylum Arthropoda; class Insecta; order Coleoptera; family Scarabaeidae; genus Trypoxylus; species Trypoxylus dichotomus. Next base: position 32,843,661 of record CM042081.1, read on the forward strand.
AATGTTTTAAATTTTTTCCGAAAAAATGTCCTACCCGGTAGGAGTCGAACCTGCGCCCTCTCGCTATTCGATCGCTATACTACAGGACCACCTGTAAGTTCAATTCTCATTAGTGAAAACTTGCCTCAAAATAATATAATGTTTGCTGTGATATTATTATATATCTACAGACTCTGCGACGTCTGTTGTTTGAAAGCGTTTTGAACAAATACAAGTGATCCCGTGGTCTAGCGAAATAAGACTTGCCTAGAGAGCTCGAGGACGTAGATTCAAATTCTACCAGATCCGACATTTTTTTGGAGAAATTTTAAAACGTTGGTAATTGCAAGGAAATTGTAATTTATCAATATAAAGACCGGCGCGAAGACAGCAGTCGAGGCAACAAGCAGCTTACACTGAAACACCCAAGATCCAGTGACGTCCGTAATACCCGTATAATATAAAATATACGTGAAATACACCACCACAATTTTTCTTTCAACGATAATTGGTATTCATCATCATTTTATACAGAGTATGCACATTTTCTATCCTAAAATGCATTAAATTATCTAGAAATACGAGGGGATAAGTCCATAAATCGCCATTGTAGTATATTTAAAGTTCCATAGGAATTATATCCTCAAAATTTTGTTCACTTGCCGAGAGCTCCAGACGGTTAAATTTAGTAAAATATATATCTAAAAAAATCGGTCAGGTCTACGAGTAGTTTATCTTCAAAATATCATTCACTTCCCTAAGGTTCATGGTGAGTTATGTTTAACAAAACATAAGATATGAAAAACCATTTATTTCTGTAGTGTTCGCCACATTTTATCGGCGATTGTTGCGCACTGGACTATGTCACGTGTAGGAATAGTTTATCTTCAAAATATAGTTCACTTCCCTAGGATTCATGGGGAGTTAAATATAATAAAACATTACATGCAAAAAATATATCTACGTTGTTATTGTTCAGTCCATAAATCGTTGTTGTAGTTATATTTCCAAATCTATAGGGAGTATATTCCTGTGATATTGTTCATTTGCCGAAGATTCCAGAGAGTAAAATTTAATGAAATATCATGCGCAAAAAATATATCATCTAAACTAATCAAAATAATCACCAGTCCAAAATCGAATTAGTCTGAAAATAATATACGCCACCACTGGAATAACACTAACTTTAAATTTAATGTGAGTTGATAGTAAGATGCTGTGAAGATCCACATACAGGTGCGTCACTTAAAGTGATACACTCAAATTACTGAAAATTTGTATTTACATTTTAAATTCGGGTCAAGTAACCACAATATTTACCAGAGATAACACATTTTCGTCAGAATTTTGTTGTCATATGATTTGCAATGGCGTCACACGGAAGAAAATTCTTCTTTTCTTATATGGAATACATATGTTTCGTCGAAAGAATTTTATTAATACCGCATAATTTAGTAATCTTAAATATTTACAATGTGTTTGTACATATTACGAGCCCCTTTGTACTAATTGCACTAATTATCTTCAAGTAATTTATTTTAAATATCAGAACTAGATCTAGATATATAGTGACAGACAGTCAGCCAGAGAGACAAAGTTGAGCTGAGTTTTTATGCGTAACAAGTCGCTTCGTGTAGTCTTCGCGTATCCATTCATTGAAAAAAATAATAAAAAGGGGTGTTAAAACGACGCAATTGAATTATTTGTGCATTTCTCTGGTCCTTCGAAGTCTAATCATTAAAAAAAAAACTAGTGTTGGAGCAACCAGTTCGATACAGGCCACACATCGTTGATTTTAGCTCCGCATACACAAACAACATACATACAAGAAAGCGAAAATCCTATAGTTTTCATATGAACTCTTGAACAGAATATTTGGTTTTCATAATATCTCAAGTTAATACCAAACTGCACAAAATACAAATGCAAGAGAAAATAACATTAAAAAATCTATTAACGCATGGCCTGAAAAGTCCCGGGCCTAACACATAGATGACGCTAGTTTTATTGCAGTCACCTTTCTCTCAGTTAGTACTAATCTTCAAAAGACAGCTGTTAAAATTTCATGATATTCTATTCATTAGTTTGTGAGTTATTGTGCTAAGAGTCACGCTACTTTTGTTATTTTCAAAACAATGGATCAAAAACAATTTCGTGTTTTAATTTTACACTGCTTCTTGATGGGAAAAAATACCGTTCAAGCGAAGCAATGGCTTGAAAAGTGTTATGGGGACTCTGCTCCATCAGAAACAACAATAAAAAGTTGATTTGCTGACTTCAAACGTGGTCGTAGAGACACCGATGATGCACAACGCAGTGGACGTCCAAATGAGACGGTAACATCAAAAGAATCCACAAAATCGTTTTGAATGATCGAAAAGTGAAATTGCGTGAGTTAGCTGACATCGTAAATTGGCTTTATATTGGATGAGCATTTGACTGTGAGAAAGCTCTGTTCAAAGTGGGTGCCGCGTTTGCTCACACTTGACCAAAAACAAGAACGTGTTGATGATTCTGAGCAGTGTTTGGCCATGTTTACACGTAACAAACCGGAATTTTTGCGTCGATATGTGACAATGGATGAAACATGGATCCATCACTTCACTCCGGAATCAAAACGATAGTCATCTGAGTGGACAGCAACTGGTGAACCTCGTCCAAAGCGCCTGAAAGCAGAACAATCGGCTGGAAAGGTGATGGTCTCGATATTTTGGGATGTGCGTGATGTAATATTCATCGACTATCTTGAGAAAGGAAATACCATCAACAGTGAATATTATATAGCGTTATTGGAGCGTTTGAAGGCCGAAATTGCAAAGAAACGACCGCATATGGCAAAGAAAAAAATATTGTTTCATCAAGACAACGCCCCGTGTCACAAGTCAATCAAAACAATGGCAAAACTACATGAATTGAACGTCGAATTGCTCCCACATCCACCGTATTCGCCAGATTTGGCTCCCAGCGACTACTGGCTGTTCGTAGACCTCAAAAAAATGCTCGGCGGTAAGAAATTTCGCACAAATGAAGAGGTTATCTCTAAAACTGAGGTCTATTTTGAGGCAAAAGATAAATCGTTCTACAAAAGTGGTATTGAAATGTTAGAGCGGTGCTGGAATGATTGCGTTGCTCTTGATGGAGATTACGTTGATGAATAAAGCTAATTTTGAACCAAAAAAACCGTGTTTTCTTTGTTAGGCCCGGGACTTTTCAGTCCATGTGTTACATTAAAATATATACAATAATGGTAATTCAAAACAGTGAAATTTCTTTACGTACACAGAATTAGACAAACATCCTACGAAATTGAGCGTTACCATTCAGTGTAAAATAGCCTCTGAACATCTTCAAAAAATTATTTATTGTTAAATATATTAACATCATATTTTCTGATGAGAAGAAATTTAACTTGGACGGACCTGATGGTTTCAAATATTATTGGCACTGTAGTGTAATAGTTTGGGCCTGCTTTTATCCATAACAATAAAACCCTATATGTTTTATATTTACGCGAATGAATTCTAATTCTTATATACAACTTCTGGAAATGAATCTGGTAGACTTCGGTGAACAATTGCCGCAAGACAATGCAACTCTCCATAATTCCAGTGGTTTTATTAAATGCAATTTATTTTGTTACAATGACCTACTCGCTCGCCGATCTGAACCCCAACGAAAATCTTTGGGGAATATTGGCAAGAGAGTTCCATTCAAATAATAAACAATAAAATAGCGTCAAAGATCTAAGATCTGCGATAACTACATGTTGAAATGGTATTCCTATTTTAACATTTACCAATTTGGGTAATTTGGTATCACTACTAAGTCTAGAAAGAATTATACATTTTTTATGTATTTATTAATTTTGTGTTAATGGACCTACAGAAAATTTCCTGTTTAAAGTTACCGTTATTTTAAATATTCTCTCTATAAAATGTAATAATTTTTTTAATGTTATTTCCTCCTGAGTTGATGTTTCTTTGTAGTTCAGCATTAACTTAGATGTATAATTTGCCAAAGATATTAAGAATTCCAAATATTCTGCTCAAAAGTTCATATGGAACTATAGATATTTCGTTGAACGCGTGGTGTAATTGTCACAACTTTCTTCCTTCCGCGAATGTGCAAATGAACAAACACATATTAAAGAGAAACAGTCATAGGTTCTTAACGATGAAACCGGGTATATTATCATCACCCATAGTAAATGAATGCAAAACCTCGGACTCAGTAATATAGCAAATATTGATTAATGAAGAGTTAATAGTTTGCAATGATAATGTAGCTGTACTTTGTACACAACTGTATATAGAACTGAAAAATGTGTGCTATGTGTTTCACAAGAAATGCTTCGAACAGCACTGTGCAGACTACTATTGACTTTGTTTCTAGTTCAAATAAAGGACCAGAAGCATTTTGGATTGTTCTTAATTCGATTTTCTGTTTTGCTGGCTTAGTTTTTATATAAAAAGGTAGTATCTTAAAAACGCTACCACACTGGAAAGTGTTAAACATTATAATAAAAGGTACCAGGTAGGCGCCATAAATTCTCGGCCTGACAGACTTATACAGGTTCAAGCGTGTCCAAACTCCATCACCGCATGTATGCACATACGCAAGGTCTACACTATAAATATGACGGTTCGAAGAGTAGTAGTTTTTAATAGCCAGACAATCAACGTGACTAGCGCATAAAAATGTTTGAAGTAATGAAAATCGAGTACCGCGCGGTCATCAATTTTTTAACAAAAGAAAGGCATACGCCTAATCACATAAAACAACGTTTAGACGGCGTTTACTATGATTCATCTCCTTTGTATTCCACAGTAAAAAGGTGGGCAAAATGTTTCCGTTTAGGGTAAGAACCTCTAGGAGATGCTGAACGGTCGGGTCGACAAATTCAAATGATAATGCCTCAACAAATTTCAATTATTGAAGATTTAATGCTAGAAGGTCGCCGTTTGAAAGTGAAGGAATTAGCAGTGATAACAAACATATCCGAAACAAGTATTTGCCGAATTCTCCATGACCATTTGGGTATGAATAAAATTAGTGCAAGATGGGTACCGCGACTTCTTTCTGCTCTCCTACGTTCAGCGTCGAGTCGAATGTGAGCGGTGGTTTTTAAACATGTGTGGAGACGACTCAAAACCGATTTTGGAGTCCATTGTCGCAGGGGATGAAACAGTGGTTCTGATTTACGATCCACTATCGAAAAGGGAGTCCATGGAATAATGGTGACGTGAAGAACCTCGTCCCAAAAAGGCGAAAGTCGCTCAATCAACGAAAAAGGTGATGACCACAATATTCTGGGATTGTGAAGGCATTTTGCTAATTGACTTTAAAGCGCGCAATACAACTGTGAACGGCACTATTACGCGCCTTTATTGATAAATGGAGTGCGATTATTGTACGACAATGCTCCCGTCCATACTGCGGCCGTTTCACAAGCTGTCATCTGCGAATGTGGCTTTCAAGAATTGAAACATCCACCGTATAGTCCGGATATGGTTCCTTATAATTTTTATTTGTTTTCTAATTTAGGGAAAGATCTTAGGGGACGTTGTTTTAAGAACGACAGTGATTTGCAAGCAGCTGTTATAGAACATTTTGAAGGAAAAACTTCAGATTATTTTTACAAGGGTATCGAATTTTTAATTAATCGTTGTAATAAATCTATGGAAGTTAGGGGAGATTACATTGAGAAATAGAATTTCTTATATTGTTCCAAGTTTCTTTTTTCTATATCAGGCCGAGAATTTATGGCACCTACCTCGCATATTCAATTACTGTTTTATCCAAGTTACGGGAAAGGTCTCCAATTTTTTTTTTCTAAAATTGATAGCAAAATTGCTTTTTCGTCCAATAAATAACGTTGAAAACATTTTAGGAGACCCCAAAGATCAAATAGATAACATGGATAAACTGGGAATTTACAAAATATGTTGCAAACTGTATGAAGATTTGATCTGAAAGTAGAGATACAAAGATAAATCTGGTGTAAAAAACCATAATGTACAATTTAAACTGTTGAATGCACGTAATACTACTAAAACAAGCAACAACAAATACAAACAATTAAAATTTTAAAGCAAGAACGATCGTGATCAGGCGACCGTAACTTTAAAGACGTATAAATAGTATTATTTCTACTTTAAGGTGTTCTGATAAGGTTAAGTAAAGTGTTTCAATACAGAGGTACTCTAAAGAAATATTTCCTAGACATTACTCAATAGCTATTCTAACTTGAACGACTTCATATTAAATAACTTCAAAGTATCCAAAAATTTGTAGTGGGAATGCAAAATATCCATTTCCATATCAGAGTTTTCCAATTATCTTTGTAAAAAAGTAAAATGCAGCTCTATTTATAAATATTAAATGTTATTGTAATTCTATAGAAGGTAGAGTTATAAGTAGATCAACTAAATGGATGTTTTCCTTGTTTCCGAAAACGATATACATATGTACATACGTTCCAAACAATTTGTGTTAATGAAAGATTTAATGTCTCTACGTATCTCTAGCCACACGTGAAACAAACTATAAACAAGATAAAAAAATGATCGCTAAGATGAAAGCAAAACAAACTATCGAAAGGATAAAATCAGTTCCAAAATGATAGTTTCAGTAGATTACAAGCTTTACTTACGACTTTCCTTCTTTTTTAAAATAGAATAGCGAACTTACCTTTAGATTCAAAATTTCATTCACCTTCCGCCTTTAGCAAATACTTCCTCGCGAAAATTTTTAGCTTTAAAAGGAAAATAGAAGCAAAAAAAGTGCGTCCGAGCGTGTCTTCAAAAGCTCCCCCCAAAAGAGAACGATTGCCAATGAAAGTTACTTTCGATCTTGAGAATTATAATGGAGCTAAAAACAGATCGCTTTTCCACGGATCGCGTGTTTCCCAACTTTATTCCAGCGACTTTACGCAGCACATTCCACCGGCACGTCTGGATCGGAACTAAAAGCGTTCCGCTAGTGATGGAGCGCGACTCAACGATGGCATCGGCACGTTTTGCGGACCTCGAAAGGATAGCTAGGCCATGCAATCGTACGACAACGACGAAGCCACCCCGCGGGCTCGAAACGCGGGGATGAAACGGTATGAATGCGAGACTGACTGACTACCTGGCTACTACTCGCTGCACCTCATCCGTAGATACCCTTTAGTTTGATGTATAAGTACGCTATGCACAGAGAAAAATAATTACTTGAATTAGATATATTAGGATCATTTCAAATATGTTGTAAGCCCACATATGATCATCATAAGTTCATCACAAAACTTTAAGTATTAAATGGCGTTAAAGAGATGTAATATATCCTTAAATATAAAAGTTTTAAAACAAGCTTATGCTATTCTCGGATCAAGTAAACATATAACCTTAAAAGAAAATCAAATATGTATACACAGGGCCGGCGCTAGATGGTAAGCGAGCTACGAGGGAGACCTGAAATGTTTCCGGAATCGAGAAGAAAGGACGGTATTGGTGTGATTTTTTATTTTTATTTTTCGATGTGGTCTCCTCGAAGATCAATGCACTTTTTCAAAGATGCTCCAGTCTCTTCAAGCCGTCGGAAAAGTAGGATGCTTCGAGGTTTGCAAAATAGCTATCTGTAGCGGCGATGGCCTCATTTGAGGAAAATCTCTTTCCTCTCACTATTTTCTTCAAGTTTGGGCATAGGAAAAGATCGCTGGGGGCTAGGTGCGACGAATATGGAGGACGAGACACTAATTCGTAGCGCAACTTATTCAATTTAGACACAACGATGCGGGATGAATGAGCCGGTGCATTGTCGTGCCTTTTTCCGCTGCAAACGAGGCCGTTTCTCCTCCAATACTGCATGGAATCGGATCAATAAATCACTGTAGTATTACCTCGTGATCGTCCTTCCCTTCTGCAGATAGTCGATGAGAATCACATCTTGGAAATCCCAAAAAATTGTGACCATGACCTTTTCGGCCGATGGAACGGTCTTTGCTTTCTTCGGAGCCGATTCGCCCGGAAAAGTCCACCGCTTCGACTGTTCCTTGGTCTACGGTATGTAGTGGTGGGTCCAAGTCTCATCCACGGTTACGAAGCGCATGAAGAAATCCCATGGATTGCGTTGGATCCTGGCCAGACACTCCTCCGAAACGGTCACCCGATTTCGTTTTTGCTCCGGTGTGAGCATATGCGGTACCCATCACGCCGAAAGCTTTTTCATATCCAAAATTTCGTATATGATATGGCCAACGCGTTCTTCTTCTTTTGAAATGCTCTGCTATCTCCTTCAGCTTCAATCGACGATCAACTAACACGATATCATGCATCTTATCGACCATTTCATCGTTGGTAGCGGTTTTTTGGGCGTCCACTGCGTGGTTCGTCACTTGTGCTTGTGCGGACACATTAGAACTCGCTCACCCGGAAGCTGATGGTTGAAAATGATGGAGTACATCTGCCATGGCTCTAGCAAAATATTTCGAATTTCCGTAGCAGTTTTCCCAGCCATCCAGTGTGTTTTATCACTGCACGAAATTCGATTTTATCCATTTTTGCGAAACCGCCTGAGTTGCACACTCTTAAACAAAAACTATTGATAGTAGAAGTCTGAAATTTTGATAGTTACCACAAAAAAGGTTGCCCTTGTCGACCAATGAATCTACTTCAACCTTCCTGCGTCATCTCTTTGCTGATTCCGGAAACATTTCAGGTCGCTCTCGTATATATACAATAAAGAGGTATTTTTTGACATAGGTCGCTTCGTTTGTACGTTCGTAATAACCCTCTAAAAACGTTAATACCCATTGCGGCAATCTACATATTAACATATCCAAATGCCATTAAGCTCCTTATGAAGTATCGTTATCAAAGATGAAACAAGATCGCATAACTTAACACTAACTGTGAATTTAACATTCTGTAGACTAATTAAACATTTTCGTTCTGTGTACTAAGAAAAATATTTTGTATTTTACCAAATACTGGGTAGTTACCCTTGTTGTCAGAAAAAGGTAAATTTATATTTGATTGGTACCTAATTTCACTTTTTTCGTACCATTTTACATAAGACTACCGTTAACAGTTTCTTTCTATGGTATATCAGTTATATTTATTCATCGGACAAAGAAAATAATGTGTTACGTTATGAACACACTCCAAATGAAAAGAGTATTTATTGAATGGTATAAAATCTGACCATATTGTCCACATTCAATCTCAAATTCAACCTCGAACCGAATAAAAAGCGTAATACATTTTGAACGTAACTAATACAAACTAAGTTATTTAGTGAAATTATTCTATCTGTGGTAGCACATTTATGAGATATGGTGGGATATTATCCTTTTGTTGTCGAAAAAGATTCCTCTTTGTATTAAGAGATAAATGTGTTATGACTGAATTGGATAAGCGGCATTAGAACAAAGGGTTTTCGTGCGCTCGTAGCATGCAGCTATATCTATGATTACATAAAATTTGTTTGCGGTTTGCGGATTGTAGAACCTTCCACAAGTAGGTACAGATGTACAGTCCAGCCTCCTCCGTAAGCGTTGTATTATTATAGTTTAATAAGATTTTCTTAATCACCAGGTGATTAAAAACAAGCAAAGAGACAAGTACAGTACAGTAAGTCTCTCTTTACGACCTCCAATAACGGCTACCTTTCTACAAATTCTAAAACGGGATACGAAAAAAACAGGTATTAATGATGCTTTCAACAGCGACATCCCTTAAAAGCGATCACGGTCACTTCAATGAATTTTTTCTTGGAACAATGTTTACAAGCTTACCGGTCATAAGCTGTTTTTTCAATAACAACATGCAATGGAAATTCCGCAATCGTTAAAACCAAATTTCCGAGATAGTATGTACATAGTACGCATTAATATGCCATGTCGTCAATTTCATTTCCATTAGAATAGCCTACGACTTTTATTTAAATTTGGGAACACTATAGAACGGTAATGTTTTTCGAAAATTAAATTTTGACAACTATCATCTGACTGATTATAATTTATTTATGAGGTTAATCTTAACTATTGTGAAATGTTTTAAATAAAATACAGTATTTCAGAAATGAGTTTATTGTAGAAAGAACTATGTCATTGAAGATTCTAGAAATGTTGCACCGATTGCATCTTGTACCGATGCATGCACGAACTCTGCATTTCATGTTTTCAAATACGTTTCACAAATGTTCAAGAATCATATTATCACAAAATTCTATAAAACTGTTGCAAGGTTCTTCAACAGTATATTGTGGTATTCTAAAAATCGTGTTCTTCATGTCCGGAAAAATGAAATAATCTAGAATTGTAAGATCTCGAGATCTTCGAAGAAAATTCACTATTCAATTATCGAAGAACTTTTCCAAATGAACAAGTGCTTGTTCACATGCATGTGCTGGAGCATTATCTTGTTGTTAATATCCCTCTGAAATATGTAATTTGTGTAAGTGATTAATAGGGGGTTCCAATATCTCATTTCGGTATCTTTTATTACTCCGTTAAAAACATGTTAGTTTGCTGCCACTCTCCTAAACATGAGATAAAATGTTCGAGAACTGTTCGGTACGTATTCTGCGTGATAGCCGTCGCTTCTCTTCGAATATTCTCTTCTAATTCATTCAGAGAATGAGAAGTGTTGTACACCTTTGATTTAAGATAGCTCCATAGGAAAAAAACATTGATGTCAAATTGGGGCTACGCATCGACCAGTTTATGTGAACGTTTATGTTGATATGAATTTTCCAGAAAAACTACTGAGAAACCACATGTGAGAAAAATTATTGGCCCTATTTTTTTTAATTTATTAGTTAAACATTTCCATATTAACTCGAAATATCAGTTACTGTACGACTTGAAAAAAGTACGAGCCGATAATTCCTTACACCAATATTGCAACCCAAGAAGTAAGTTTTGGCAAATGAAGTGCCTTGCCATGCTTCTGTTTTGGAGTTGTGGCAATGTGCAAAATTACGCAACTAACTTCTGGTCTTTTTCCTAGAGAATAACTGAAAATATCGCATTTCTGGTAACGTCGTGCTTAACAACGCCAACTTCAGTAATCCTCAACAAACTGTTAATAGATTTGCTGCAACCATCAAAACGCAGGCAACACTAAGTTTTGCATTAGCATTACTTAGTTTCTCACAATTTCATTCTGCATTTCATAAATAAACCTAAAAAAATACTCACAGTTCTGGTCATGTTTAAATTCCCTCATTTTTATTGAAAGTTTCAAGCATGTATTTGTGAATCCTTTGTCTAGAATTTTCTCTTTAAAAGCTTCGCTGTTCCTGGACAAATGGACGATTGTTGGCACCTATGCCTGTATCCAGAACTGGTGATCCTGCCGATATATACAACCATCGCCTTCTATCTATTCTGTCAAACTTTGCCGAAGGTCTGTATTCTGCTATTTACCCTTGGATCAAAAACAGAATTTAGCCTCTCAGCATGGCTTTGTTGAAAAGCTATCATCTGTGACTAATTTATGTCGATTTACATAGTTCTTGTATTATGTCCTGCATTCACGTGTGCAGGTTGTTCTTTATGCCGATTTTATTAAAACTTTTGATCGTCTCGATCACTCATTGTTTCCTTATAATTTGATGTCTCTTGGATCTAGTGATTCTTTGCACAGTTTCGCAAAATTTCTCTGGTTCTGGTTGGACGGAATTTACCCACATAGAAGTGTTCTATTATTGCCCCGGCTTGATTAATTTATTATTATAGCGAGGGTCCCACAGCCTTTGACTCATTTCGCATTTAGATCACCACTCGTCCCTATTTTTTCAAACTTCTTCTTTTGTTGCTGTCTCTCATGGCTTCCTCGATCCCATCCCTCCATGATGTCGCTAGCCTTCCTCATCTCCTTCTATTTTGTGATGTATAACTCACTGCCTTCTTCGCCCATCTCCACTCATTCTTTGTCCATACCATATAAGCTGTCTTGTTTCGATTCGATCCGCACTAATAATAACTTTTCTTGTTCTTCGTCGTATCGCTTCGTTTCTTACGTGTTCCAATTTTGATACGCCGCAGGCTCTTCTTAGGAAGTTCATTTCGATGCTGTCTAAATTCTTTTTATTGTTGTTTGTCATCTGCCAGCTCTCTGCACTGTATGTTAGAATGGGCTCCACGATACCTTTGTATATTTTTATCTTTGTTTCCAGTCTTAATCCTTTAAACCACAGCAAGGAATTTAAGTCCTGAGTTGCTCTTTTTCCCTGTCGTATTTTATTTTCGTATATTTATTTTCGATGTACCTTCCTCACTAAGTATGTTTCCTAGGTATTTGTACTGTTTTCTTCTTATTTCTGTAATTTGCACGTCCTGGTGGTCATCTTCATCCTTACATCCCATTTTGGTGTATTCAATTTTAGTCATGTTTATTGTTAGTCCGCAACGTTCGTATTCTTATCTCAGTTTTCTAAATATGTACTCTATATCCTCTTCATCACAAGCTATAATTACTTGATCGTCTGCGAAATAAAGACTTGCGAGACAGTGATCTTGCATCTTGCTTAATTCCCATTCTTTCTGTTTTTTTTTTCTCCAATTACTTAAAGCTTCCTGAATATAAAATTTAAATAATGTAGCGGAAAGACTGCATCCTTGATTGAATCCCTTATTTATGGAGACTAGTTTTGTTCTGCTAACGCGTGGGGTTCTTTTATGTGGGATTAAGATTTCAAAATATCAAAAAATAAATCAGTGGTTCTCAATTCATGTAATATCTTTGGCAGAAAAATGTAATCCTCTAACAATTTTATAATTTGAAGAAATACCCTCGACAGTGACAAAAATAAAAATCTTACCCTAATGCAAGCGAAGGCAACCAACATCAATCTGTCTTTTCTTAAGTTTTTTGCAACTATGTAATACTGCACCTATTTTAAAAATAAAACATTCATCCAAAAGGCAGTGAACAACACGCTGTATAAAATAACACAAAACGTGTTACATGATAATATATCATGTCAAATGAAGTATGTACATATATTATTAGACGCCAATCATAGTCATAAGTACCATGACGTATTTTCGTCTAGCTTAAGACCTATAAGGATATTTGGCTATGCTATCCTCTATTGAACAGTTGTTACAGCTTTTATTCGTTACTGCCTCAATAATAGTTGTTGACGTCATTGAGTAAACATGGAGGAAATACCATCGCCTTGATTTTTACGTCAAAATTGACATATCTTAGCAATTATGTTAAAAATTGTTGCTAGCACCATTTGATTATGTTTTTATTTCCAAAATTATCATGAATCCTTGATGGTAATCGTAAGGAATTGCATAACAATCAGAACCGAACGTTGATTATAGCTGAACATTTTGCCGGGCTTCAAGGACATCACTTTTGTGAACTTGAACAAGGATTATCTATAAAAATGATACTGGGCTTTAGTTAGAGTTACGATCGCACTTGCATTTCATACCACCGTAACTTTTGTTGATTACTAAATTCTTGTTACTAGAGTCACCAGAAGTAAACTAGGAAACCATTTAGTTTGATATCACTTAATCGCCATCCGTTGTGAATTACACTGTAGAAATAAACCATATTCCAGTTAAGCAATTTTATTATATTATTAAAATAATTACAATTGAGTACGTACCGTTTGAAACATGACAGATCCACTTTTGGACAATATCAAAACGTTAAGAACACATAATATTTCCTCGCAGCATGCTAATAACAACGATAGTCGTAATCCGGGATGAGCAAGATGAAGTGCAGTAACGGCTATCTCCGTTCCACCGGAAACTACAGGCGCGTATCGCAAGGACGAAGCTACCGTTCTCGTGCGATTAGCTTCATTTATACTACATGGTTTTTTGACGTGGTACGTCGCAAAATTTGATCATGTTATATGTGCTTTTTTTGACGTTTCTCATAAATTTCCCGCTACCCGAAGTCGAAACCAGTTCGTCCGATTTTCCTAACAACTTTCTGTTTGGTGTTGCCACAGCCTCTTACCAAATCGAAGGTGGATGGAACGCTAGCGGTGAGTTCTTCGATGTAAAAGCTTATTCTATTAAATAAGCTAGATATTTAATTTAATGACGTGTAAATTTTAACTTCTTAGTACTAGTTTGACGTTGAACTATGTATAAAAAATTATTTGCAAGACTAGATGAACATTTTATTCTTCTTAAGTGTGTTAATTCTGTTTCATGTCTAATAAGGTCAAGTAGTCTTTGTTACCTTTGTTTCCTATATATTTTATCATTTCAGCCGCTAATTTTAGTTTACTAACTCCTTCTCCGATTTCTTCATCGCTTATTGGTATGATGCGTTCTTCGTCGTTTTTTGTTATTTACTCTATCTATTTATCTTGTTTTATTTTTGTGAGTTCTTCAAGGTACTATTTCCATCTTTCTATTATCTCTTTTTCCTCACTTACTATATTTCCTTTGTCATCTTTTATATTTTTCAATCTTGGTTTCTGCTTCTGTCTCAAATCTTTTATTGTTCCGTAGAATAACTTTTGGTTTTCTCTATAGTTATCTCCCAGTATTAATCCGAACTCTCCCAAAGAATTTTCTTTGACCCTTTTGATACTCTCTTTAGCTTCCTTCCTTGCCATTTTGTACATCTTATAATCCTCTTTTTTTCTGCTATGCATATACCTGATCCATTTATTTTTCTTGTTCTTCACTTTGAATTGTATTTCTACTGTCCACCATCAACTTCTTTTTGTGTACGTACTTGCTATTTTTGTTATTCCACAGCTTTCTTATGCCACCTTTAATATGATGTTTTTGAATTCTTTCCACTTGCTCTGTATCTCTATTTCGTTTTTAGCCTCTTGTTCAAAGAGCTCACTTGTCTGGTATTGGTATTTCTCTCGAATTTCTTGATCTTTCAATTTGTAGCATTTTATTTTTTCCTTAATTACTTTTTTTTCTTTTGTCTACTTTTGTATTTTTTGCAATTTTTCTAATTTTCATCTGCAACAGGTAGTGGTCGCTTCCTATTTCTACGTTTGTTTAAACTTTGACATCTATAACCTTTCTTCAGTTTTCAGCATTTACTAAAAAAATTTTCAGTGTTTGATTTTTCTTTCCTACTAATAAAGACATCGATATCCTAACACGTCCAGTTTATGAACCAAAATTGTTCTAATTTGAGCTTACTTTTTAAATTATAATAGGGGACACAAATTATTTGCGTAATAATATAATGTAGCAATATGTTTATTTCAAATACTAGTATAAAAAATACGGTTTAGTAATGAAAAATATATTAAAGAAAAGAACAATTTTAACGGAATATTGAAAGAGTATTAGAGAACTGGAGACTTGCCAAAAGACAAGGGAAAAGGTGACAGAATTTCATACAAAACCAAATGACAATCGACACAAAATTATCTTGAATCTTATTTCATACTTAAAGAGTGTTTTCATAGGAACATTTTTACTAAAAAGTATAACATTGAATTTAGTTTAATGAAAGTTGATATGTATTACAAGTATTTACGGCACTCAGAAAAGATTCAAATCTGTATTGACGCCCAAGAAACAGTGAAGGTAATTTTAGAACATTGTGTACAGAAACTCCGTAGTAAAATATGTTATAACTTACAAAGTCAAAACCTCTTCTAAAATCTACCATTACCTAAGATTCCAAATCAATCACCACACCTCACCATGCAAATAACCCGTATAATTTGACGTTACGCCCGAGACACTTAAAAACAAAACTAAATCCTGAAAATGTGCAAAGTGCTTCTTATGAATAGAAGCTGACCATCAAAGGAGCCCAAAATCGTTAAAAAACTTCAATCTCAATGGAGAAATGGAGATGATATTGTTGGTAGTCGATGGCTGACAAAGCAAGAACAGCATAATAGCTGGAATGGTCCAAACCTGGCTACAATGCTGAACTCCTCGAAACATGAAAGGGTTGGAAATTGTAGCTTCATTTTTCTTGCTCTAGATAGAGTATTTACCCAATTAGAGAAAAAGCATGAGAGTAATACACAGTCATGCATGGATACATCATTAAAAACTATTCAACTGCAGTGAATGGGAAGACGAGGTGCAGAAAATTCTCAAGAGCGCTACCAATTGGCAATTTCTTTGTCAACCCCCTAAAATAATCGTTCTGTTGTTACTGTAAAACGAATTTTTAAAAAGGGGTAAGCAGATTAGCTAAATAAACCTACAAGAGGTAAACCTTTAATCTCGATAAAATAGAAACATTTCATCTTGGTGAATGAAACACTATGGAGAAATTTGAAATAGTTGTCTAGCTGTCTCTACTGTAATATCCTCTTTAGAACAGACGTTCATACTATTAATTTGAAATTTAGACGCCTACTTACCCTCCAGTTCATAGCCTAGAGATGTTTAAAAAGCCATTCTCTTACACATTTGTCAAATACCTTAATGAAATTCCACTGGATTCCCTATGTAAGCACTACTATCTGCACACATAGGAAGAAGAGCCGCTTATCTGTAAGTCACTGATCTTGAGCCTTTTAGTACTTTTCTTACGTTTACCTTTATATTTGCATTGTACTTTTTGCTGCAAGGGAAAGTCAATAAGTAGGTTACAAAAAGCTAAAATAGTTAGAGAAATAGTTTTATTTTTGAACGAAGTCTACGTCTACATTAATACACCTATCCCATAGCTTTATCAATGCCCCAATGCCTGCTGCATAAAAGTATTTGGGTTGCCGTCTGAATCACTTGTGTGCTCCTTGTTGAACTTCGTTATCAGCCTCGAAATGTTTGCCGCCAAGATGCTTTTGAGTGGAACAAACAGATGATAGTCGCTTGGGGCAAGATCGACACTGTAAGCCGAATGTTCAAGAAGTTCCCACCCTAATTCTGCAATTCTCGCCTGAATCAAAGGGGCTGAATGCGATCTGGCATTATCGTGATGCACAAATGTTCCTCTTGTCAGTAAGCCTGGAGTATTCGTCGAATTACGTCCCGGAGCAACAACAGAACTCTACAGCATGATTCAGTAATCACGTTCTCATTTTCATTCTGAATATGGGCTAGGAACACTCCTTAAGAATTCCAGAACAGGGTAAGCATAACCTTACCAGCCGAGGGTGTAACCTTCAATTCGTTTGTTGAGGGTGAAGAAGGATGATGCTTTGCATTGAAGCACACTTCCTTTCGGGTTGGTACTGGTGCACCCAGGACTCAATAATACTGTTAAACATGTCCTCCCCTTCTGCTGCGTACCGAGAGAGGTGTTGCAAGTACAGGCCCATTTGAATCCTTCTGTGTTCCTCGGTCAGTTGTCTAGGTACCCACCGTGAGCAAACTTTTTGAAAATTCAAACGATCGTGCATGAATTCGTAGGATAAACCATGAGAACATTCTACTACAGTTGATATGCTATCTATTGTTACCCGCCTGCCAGTTCAAATCATCTCTTCCACCCGTCGTAATCTGAACGGGGCAGCCACTTCACTGATCGTCAGCAAATTTCGAGGACCCTTGAGAGAATTTCTCGATCCGGCTCGACGCAGCAAACACTTTCACCGTAAACAGGGGACATTTCCTTATGGATATCTTTTGCAGGAAGTCGCGCGGCAGCAGTCACTTGAGTACCATAAAGCTAGATTGTGCTGACACCTAGTGATAGATAGGAAAATAGCTTACTGCTTTTTTCAGCTTTCCCACAGCAGTTTGTGACTTACTTAACGACTTTCTCTCGTAATAAACCGCATATTATTATTACTAACTAGGAACTATTTAACTTTACCTCCTTTTTTCGCTTAGGTAAAGGCGAAAACATTTGGGACCGCCTTGTTCACACCCACCCCGAAAAAATCAAGGATAGAAGTACCGGAGATGTAGCCTGTAACTCCTATCAATACTACTTGGAGGACATCAGTTACCTAGCATATTTGGGTGTCCATTATTACCGTTTCTCAATATCATGGTCAAGATTACTACCGACCGGATTCACCAATTACATCAATCCCGATGGAGTAAAATATTATACTGATTTGATTACCCATATGTTTCGTTTAAACATCAAACCGATGGTCACCTTATACCATTGGGATCTACCGCAACCGCTTCAAGATCTAGGAGGTTGGACCAACCCGCTTATGGCTAAGTATTTTGAAGACTACGCGAACGTTGTGTTCGACTTGTGGGGAAAATATGTCTCGTATTGGATTACCTTCAACGAACCTGGAGAGGTATGCGAGACCGGGTATGGGCAAGGAATAAATGCACCCAATATCAATTCGTCTGGTATAGCCGACTATTTATGCGGGAGAACTTTATTGCTAGCGCACGCTAGAGCTTATCACTTGTACAATTCCAAGTATCGACATCAATGTCAAGGTAAATATTGGATAATGTACACTTCGTATGGTGTGATTAATTTATTTTAGGTCAAATTGGGATCACCATATCGTCACCTTGGTATGAACCTAAAAATAAAACCGAGGAAGAAGCTTCTGAAAGGGTGTTACAGATGGAGGTATGTTCGAGGGTGTATTTCCAATGTATTTGAGTTATATTCAATGAACTTATTACAGTGATCGTGTAGTATTTCTGACACTTTCAGGAAACAAAAATATTTCTTTTAGATCGACAAATCGAATCACCACAGGCTCTATAACTTCTTCTGTTTAAAAAAAAGAAATATATATATATATATTGCTCCAGATTTCTATTTTCTCCGTGAATATCTTTCTCAAAATGGTTAATAATTTAGAATAATAACCTCCTTGTTATTACTCGGCACTTTCTTGAATAATCCATGATCATTTTTCCACAGATGATAAAATTTCGATTTCCTTGCATTTAACCAACGATTTCAAATTTCTGATAAATATCAGTCACGGTAGGATTTGAACCCACGACCTCCGCGTTACCGGCGTATTGTGCTACCAACTGTACTACGACATTGAATGTGAGTTCAAATCGGTTTTAATACCTATATGTCACAATGTCTGTAGATATATCGCAATGTCTCAACAGACACAATATTATTTAAGGCAAGTTCTTACCAATTAAATTAATATTAAAATGAATATGAAAATACCGTAATAATGAAATTACGATTTTCTTGTACTTAACCAACGTTTTGAAATTCCTGAAAAAATATCAGTCACGGGAAATTCAGAATACTTTTTCAGGAATTTGAAAACGTTGGTTAAATGCAAGGGTATCGTAATTTTATAATTACTAATAAGGACGGTAGTTTCGTATTAATATTAATTCAATTTTCCGCAGATATCTCAAAAAAGGAACTTTCCTATTAAATTTTTGAACCGGAAACTTCTTAACCGTAACATTGGACCCAAATTTCACCCATGCCCACAACACAATTTAAAAGGTTACAACTTCTTCAAAACTGACAGAAATTGAGAAGTGCGGATTTTGGGTAACATTCAAGCTTTTGGAAATCCATTTTGCAAAGATTCTTTTCATATTAAAATCGACGTGAACTATGTACATGATGGACGAATTCATACAAAGTCTCTAGTTTCTCTACTGTATATTTCAACTTAATTCAAGTGTGTGATAATGTTATATCATAACTCTTGTAGTGATATTGTTGACGATGGATTCTCATAATAATTAGAGTTGTTCTCCATCATTTGTTAAACTTATGTAGTTCGACGTTTCGACAATTCGTCTACTGCCGCCTTCAGGGTAGCCCTGAGAAAGGCGGCTTACTTGCCAGATTAATCATACGTTCGATGAGTTTTTGTCTGACGTATTTGTCTTTCCTACTTTTTTTATTAGTGAAACTTTGTCATATATGGGGATCGAACTCGATTTATTTTTCCTCGATTTTCGTATTCCACCTGACTCAACCACTAAGCTAATAGAGGGGATAGAGATTACTGTGTCAACGAAGAAACACTCTCCGCTGCGTACCAAATAACTGAAACTTGGGCTCACACGGTAATTTCTGCCCCCCTATTAAGTCAGGTGGAATACGAAAATCGAGAAAAAATAAGTCGAGTTTGATCTCCATACACGACGAAGTTTTACTAATAAAGAAATAGAGAAGACAAATACGTCAGGCAAAAAATCATCGAACGTATGATTAATCTAGCAAGTAACAGCCCTTCTCAAGGCTACCCTGAAGACGACAGTAGACGAATTGCCGAAACGTCGGACTACAGAAGTTTAAAAAACGATGGAAGTAGCCCAACCAACAACTCTAATTACTATTAGATCATAAACTGCAACAATGTTCTTTGGAAATATGCTTCAAAATCGATCTTCTCGGTCCCTTCTTATTTCTGAAGACAAGTTCTCCGATATTGAATCACGCAATATAATTTTTCACGGTGGCATATAAAGGAATCTTAAGCATATCTTCGCAAATCAGCAGTCTATGTACTTTCACATTTTATTATGCAGCAATGTTTCAAATTTTTCTGGTGAAAGTTTATGGTAACATTTTCAATGTTTGTTGCCATGGTAATGCAATGTCGATTAGTGCCTACCTTGAAGCTTCCAATTTAGCCTTCAAGCGAAATTAGTTTGCAAACAAAAAACTTTCAATAAGAGGTCTTCCTCAATTTCCAGTTCGGTTGGTGGGCGAACCCAATTTTTTCCAAAAAAGGCGACTATCCCGACATCATGAAGGAGCGCATTGAGAAATTCAGTTTAATGGATAATTTCACCGAATCGAGACTGCCGAAATTCACCAAAGCAGAAGTGAGATTGATCAGAGGCACGGCAGATTTCTTGGGACTCAACCATTACACTACAAACTTGGTTAGCTGTTACGAACTACCTGAGAACACCACGGATTATCGGAAGAAAGACATTGGAGTACTTAAAGAGCAAGATCCGAAATGGGAGTCGAGCAGCTTAGCTTGGCTAAAGGTAGTTCCATGGGGTTTTAGGAAACTGCTATATTGGATCAAGATGCAATACGATAATCCGCCGGTATACATCACAGAGAACGGTTTCGCTGACAGAGGCGAGCTAAACGATAATGGAAGAATAAATTACCATACAGTAAGAGGAAACAAACTATACCAACACTTATTTGTATATTAGTTTCCATTTTTTATCTATAGGCTTATTTGAGATCTATGCTAGACGCTATCAAGTACGATCAATGTAACATTAAAGCGTATACAATTTGGAGCCTATTGGACAACATGGAATGGACTGATGGATACACCGCCAAGTTCGGACTCTACTTCGTGGACTTCAACAATCCCAGTAGGAGAAGAGTGGCGAAAAGTTCGGTGGAATTCTATAAATTGCTGATACGTAGCCAACAGATTCCGGTCCTCAATTTAGAGACTACCCCTGTTCCAATGATCTGTTTCAACCTGACTGCGACCACCACAACGACGGAAGCTTGTATTCCGGCATATATGCTGAAGGATATGATACCTACGGTACAAAGGGTATAATCGAGATACCTAGATGAATCTATATCGCAGTGTAAGGTTTTATCAACCAATATACTTTTCTGTAGTAATTATAGGTCCAAATAAAATGGGATATTTCTAAGTATTCCGTGTAGTTGATTTCATATGTTTCTATGTATGATATTTTGTCGCTTAAAATGTTTAAATGTGCGTGTACATCTCCTAACGGTAATGCAAGATTTTATATTTCTATCACCTCAACTTGAGAATATTGTAATTTTATTTGATTTTCCTTAATAACTACTGCTTCTCTAGGATTAAGTTGTAACATTAAAATCTTTATTTGTTGATTATTCAACTAGCATAATCTTCTTTTGACATAATTACGCTATACACAAAAATTGCTGCAATATAACGAATATCACATGTCGCATTGCTCTCAGAGCTATCGCGATGCACATTCATATACAACCTTCAAATATGTGTAAAACTATTTAACAAGAAACGATCGAGAATTCGGAAATTCATAAAATTTATGGAAGTTTGGAAACGTGAATCACACATAGTATAACTAGATGAAACGAATTTCTAAAGTTGAAAATTTTCCGTCCTGTCTATGTGCATAACTTGCCAATCGTAAGAAGTGGAGGAAATGTTTTAAGACAAAAATTACTTTACCATACCGCTGCTTAAATACAGCTATTCATGGTATTGGTGGAAGCATTCACGGGAAAAGACAATGTAAGAAGAGAAAAGACGCTAACATGCGGACATGTTTCTGCCTACCCGGCCCCATCAGCGCGGCTTCAGGCACCTTTCTCTGCTAACATTGTAATTCCCTCTCGGCTAATATCACCATATTTAACTGGCCAGTCTAAGTAAGTATTCTTGGCGTTATCTAATACCACATGAATGTACACAAGCATGCCGTTGGAACACAGTGAAACAGGCAAGTACAGTTTCCCAAACCTGTTCCCGAGAAGCTCATGGACTGCTAAACCAAAGAGGGCGCGCGTCGACAGTGCAAAGCGCGGGTGCCGGTGTGTGTACCCTCTGGGTTGAATCACAAGCGAGTGTGCATTCTTGTGGTACTAGATAGCGCCAATAATGCTCACTCAGATTGGTCGGAAAGGTGTGCCATTATTATTATTAATAACTTCGAACATTACCATCAACCCTCGTACTTCGTCGCAGGTGCGGTTTCCCGGTGCCGAAAGTGAATTGAGTAGTCGGAAGCCCGGGTCATTCGCCTCCCGACGGGTGCGAGATCCATTTACACCCCGTCTAAGCCACAACTCACTCTAGCCGAAGGTGGATCGAGTAGCCGGAAGCTTGAGTGAGTTACCATAAGACGGGGAAACGACGTCCGTCAAATGCGTCGAGGAAAATTCGCTCGGGCGAATTGAGTAGCTGGACGTGCGAGCGAATTCCATTCAGATGGAGAAGTTGAGGGAAAAGATTCCCGGTACTTCGTACCCCCCATTCGATCTACGATCTACATTACCATCAGCGAACGAATTATATTTATAATATTTACAGCAACAATTTTGGTAATATTTGAAGTTGTCAATAATAATAATGGAACACCTATCGGTACCAACAAAATCGAATTATGCGGCATAATAAAAGATATCCTTCTTGATGCTCAACGAAAAACATCATTTTCACTGCTAACTGGCACAACCCTATAATTTTTACAACCTCGCAGACCACATTCAGTAGAATTTGATATTCACCCTCCCAGGAGGAAACACTAGAAGCAATAGAGGCTAAAGAAGAACGGTGTATATCAGAAGAAGGAGGTATTGTAACTTTAGGATACAACGCTAATGCTATTGAAAAACTAGAAAAAGAGACGAGTTGGGTTGAAAACTGTTCAGCAATAGTTTCGCAAAGTTTAATCTATGCAGCAATTGCGCACGTAAGTGGTAAAGTTCCTTGTACTATTTTATAGCTTAATCCAATTTTTCTAGGTGAGAAGAGAATAAACAGGGGTGGTACACCAGAGGAAAAGCTGCTACAAATTTCTTTAAATAAAAAATTATTTTTTTTCTAATAAATTTGTAAATAATATTTATCCAGGTGCCCATTATTTTTGATTTGGACTTCGAACGAGGGCTATTACAAGATAACTTAAACATTGGTTTAGAGAATATTAAAGCGTCACGACACTGGAATTTTAAGAGAGCTTACAAAATAATAAAAAAAAACAAATAAATTCATTACACGCTCCGAGCGAAATTGCTTCAGCTTTTATTAATAGCGCAAAAGATCAAATAAAGCAGGCTGGGATAGATAATACATTCAATGCCGATGAGAGTGCTTTTAATCTTGAGCTACATTCCGGCCGCCCTTTAATTGTACAGGGAACAAAAACTGTTGCAGTCTGAATCCGCAACTACGCATAGTTATACCATAGTCCTACCTCCACATAACAATATCAGCTTCCGGCAAATTCCTCTCACATTTATTCACTGTCCTTAAAGAGAAAAGTATTATTTTTGGCCTACGTGTATCACAAACTTTATTTCGATCGCGGAATGTTCATTTAAGAACATCCACATCTGCAAAATTAACAAAAGGACTATTTCAGCAATGGTAAACCGATGTGTATTTGCCAAGTGGGGAAGTTCACAGCATTTGATTCTTGAATTGTTCCGCTACATTAAAAAATAGTATACCATCCAACAAACATATGAAAATATTAACTGTAGCGAAGAAAACTACATCAATGATACCTCTTGATGTATATGGTTTTTCACACATGGAAAAACTTTGAAAGGAAATGTTCTGTTCCTATACTACTGTATAGTTACAATATTGTATCACATGAACGCAATAACATTATCACATTACAATATCTTATTCATAATCAACTTTCAACAAAATAGAATGACGTATTCACTTACACTCGGAGAAGTGTTTTCTTGCATCAAGAAAATCTGTCTCTATTCAAGTGGATAGTTTTTCTTCAAAACTAAAAAAATATTCAATATAAGAAAATAATACATATTCTTGAAATTATACTTGCATCAAATAAATATTTTCTTTGGATTAGAAAATCAAATAAATGCAAGACAGAAAAATACTTTTTCGAAGTAGTTTAAATACAAGTTTAACACTGTAATTACTATCTCCCCTCCCTCGAGTTCGATCCTCGATACGGACGAATTCACTAATAAAAAAAGTATGTAGGCAAAATACGTCCAGCACACAAATCAATTAAACGTATGGATTTAATCTGGCAAATATATTCTCAACCCTTCCCGGGCTATACGCCGATGACTGCCGAAACGTCGGACATAAGTGGATGATTCACAAACGATGAAGGAAAATGGCCCAACAACAAAAACAACTACTCTAATCAATAAATATTTTCAAATTTTCTGCAAGATTTTCTTTATTTTAAGCAAAGAAATACTATTGTTTAATTACAAATATATAATCCTCTTTAGTGGAGAAAAAAGGTGCTGAGAAAATATTTCTATTGATTTGAAGCAGTAATTTCATTGTGGATAACTGAAACGATTATTTTCTTAAATGAAGGAGGACAGTCTTGATACAAGCAAACATTTCTCTGCGTGTACGCTTGGTATAAAAACGGATACGTTGGACAACGACCAAAGGAATTTCAAAATTCAGTAACTTTTGCTTTCACACAAGATTTCGTGCATCCTTATCGTTATTCCATATGTGCTAGTTATCCCATCATATGATGTGCATAATCTAATAAATTCCTGTACCTTCAACATTTCTTTAGGGAGTTCCATCACCATCCAGAATAACCCATTCATCTTATAGTACGATCGATTAAATTTACACTTTAGCAAGCCATGAAATATTTCTTCCCTAAACTTAAGTTTGCAGAATAACTTTAAAAACGTGCAAATTCACTTATTTTGTGGCGTTAGTGATAGGGCTTAAGTGTAGGTAGTTAAGTTTATGTTACGCACACCACTGACATACGGTTGCCAGATTGTTGTCAGATTATGTTTTAACGTTTTAACAAATAACTACACACAAACGTTTCAGTCGAAAAAATAAAAATAATAAAAAATGATTACATTAATTGTGTAAAATGAATTCCTTCATTTTCTATACATAACACCACTCTTCGTTTCATCTTATTGAAGGCATTCATTAAATTATGTGTTGTGTAATTTCCTCGCAAATGTTTCGGATAGCTTCAGTAAGTTTGTCAATTATATGAGGATAATTTGTAAATATTCTACTATAGTCCGTCCCAACCTCCGTATTCAGTATACGTCTTATGGGAATTTGTTTCATGGTTGCCAAATCATCCGATCGGCTGTACATTACTATTTCCGGTTAATTATTTGCAATTTCACCCGATCAATTCATAACCTTTATTAACGTTTATTGACGTTGAAGGTGCAAAATTATTGACATTCATATGACATTTTGCTTATTATTTTATTAAAGTAACTAACTTTTAACAGAGTGCATAGCGACTTCGCTGCACGTAAAATTATAGGAAAAAATACTACAGATAAAATAGTTATATCTCAATATTTATTAACAATACTATACACACATCTATAAACAAATATACATATGAACGATATCTATGCAATGTACAGTGAATATTTGCTTCGATATTGGGGTGCAATGCAATTTATTAAATTAAAAAGAAGATGATCCTTATATATATACAAATAATAGTTTCCACTTTTGTAACAAAAAGAACTGGAGTCATAGAAATACGTATATGTATAATTACAATAATATTTAAGAAAGGAATAGCAATTACACACATATATCTATGTCTTACGTTAATTTTCTAGTCAGTCGAAGAATCACTTTGATCTTCAGATGATGACGAATATCTTACGTGAATAATAAATTCTTCGATGTCGTCTTGCAAATTATCCACTATCCACATTTCCTTTTCAATATTGTTTACATGTTTGATGTAGTTTTGCCAATTATTAGTTGTTACAGTGCTATACGCTCGTCGAATTAATTGCTCCATATCTTTTACCTTAAATGTGGTATTATTCATTCTTACGTAGTTTTTAAGTTGTGCCCATACCATTTCAATGGGATTTAACTCGCAATGGTAAGGTGGTAATCGAAGAACTTCATGACCTTTTTCTTTGCAAATTCGTCAATCCTACTTTTATCATATTGCGGTTTAATTTGTGACACGCAATACAGTAAGTCCCTTTTAGCATATCGGTACTGATTTGTATTTGTTTTTCATTGAGCCAATCAATGATCTCGTTTTTCCTCCATGCTGTTGTTGGAATTTTCTCCAATTTTCTGCAGTGGTAGGAAGCATTATCAAGAACAATGACTGACTTCTGTGGTATATTTGGAAGTAATTTATTTATAAACCAATCCTCATACGTTTCTGAATCCATCTCATGATGAACATCGGCAGTGTTTTTCTTGCAAAGAAATGTATATTCAGCACCAGGAACAAACCCATTATCACTGCCTGCATGAACTAATGCAAAACGAGGTCCTAGCCCGGTTGGTGATTTCAAACCAGTGCTTAGTCCTTGAATAAGAGCTTGTCGACTACTTTGAATAGCAGTATCTGTCCAAGTTTTATTTACCGTATGTCCTGTATTCACCCATGACTCATCAGTGTATATAATAGTTCGACCTGAAATATAAAATTACAGCCATGTCAAATAGCAAGAGGTAAATTTTACCTTCTTCTCTAAATTTCTTGATCTCTCGCAAGTATTTGTGCCTCCATCTAATAATCTCATCTCGTTCAATGAGTATACTTTTTCGTCCTACTTTTTAAATTCGAAGCCCATATCGTGTAACAATCTATGAAAAGTTGTTCGACTGAAGTTAGGGAGATCATCGTCAGCATTGACAGTAGTAAGAATTGTATTTAAAGTAGGTGGCATATTCTATATAAAAATCCATGCACTTTACGTCGAATAGCTGCTTGCGTGTTCTCACCATATGTATGCAGTCGATCATTTACTTGTATGCTCCTTCCTTTTTTAGGTTTTTGGACTTGATAATAAACCATTTTGTTGCTCCTGTTTTACATGATATATTGCACGGTCTGAGATGCCCAAAGCTTTACTTGCTCGAACGGCAGCACTACATTCATTGATTTATTGAAATAATTGGAAAACATTTGCAATCATACACTTCTCCTTACGGTTAAATTTGTCTCCTCTGCGCCGTTTTCTTCCTATAGGCTCCATTAATGTAGTGAAAACTGTAATTACATTTATATTCTGTTATAACATTTATAAAAATAAATAAAAATACCCATATTACCCTGTGCACGCTTGAAAAAGATAGAAGTGTTCTGAAAAGAACAATTTGTACAACTATATAAGCAAATTAACAATTTAACGAAATATTTCAAAACAAGGACGATGACGATTGACAGTTGATGCTAATAGACAGATAGTATACAACTGTTGTCGACGCCGACAGCATATGTAAATAAGTTGCAACATAGCAACCGGTTGTAGAGATAGCGCTAATGACAGCAACCAAGGATAGTAAGAGATAAAAGTTGCTATTCTATCCCATACTGAATACGGAGGTTGGGACGATCTATAGGTGTGGATATATGAAATAATTCATAATTGATAAATCCTGGGGTCGCTGTGGAATGTCTACTTTCCAATTATCAAAGAATGTCGTTTGGGGTGTTACATTATTTTGTTAGAAGTATC
This sequence comes from Trypoxylus dichotomus, assembly GCA_023509865.1. Taxonomy (NCBI): domain Eukaryota; kingdom Metazoa; phylum Arthropoda; class Insecta; order Coleoptera; family Scarabaeidae; genus Trypoxylus; species Trypoxylus dichotomus. The sequence goes on from CM042081.1 coordinate 32,871,653, forward strand.
TTTAGTCATATTCGTCGTCATGTAATTGAGTTAAAAATGATTGTAATAAATTATTACGATATCATTCTGCATTTTTATATTATTACAGAATATTGAACCAATAATCCGTCTACGAAAAACAGCAAGCTAAACCGCTACCTTTTGAGAACGCAAGGGTCTCGCAAGAACATCATGTAGATATTCACTAGACCAGATACGCATTGTTGGATTATTTATATATCCTAATAAGTAGAGACCGGATTATATGCAAAGAAAAACTGGAATATATGCGCATATATATGCATCGATTTTTGAGAAAATATGCATAAACCTGGGGCATATATGCAAAAGAATTGCGACAATATGCAAAAGTTTTACATAAAATAAATAAGAGCAGAAATTCAAACATTAACTTTATTGCACAACATATTTCTAAACCAATTTATAATTAAATGTTTTTCAAAATTATGTAAAAAAGTTTTGTCTTCTATCAGAATACATAAGTTTCAAAATAGAAAAGCTTCTTTCAACATCCACAGATGTAATTGGTGCATTTTTTAACTTTGCAATACATTCTAATTGTTTACTGTTCTACCTTCCAAAATTTTCTTAACTGTATAAAATTTCAAACACCTCGCATTTTTATTTATCACTTTTTAAAATTTATCGTGATATATAGAATTACCTATTGTATCCTTAACCTTCTTACATAGCATATCAAATTCGTCTACTATTTCGACTGATTCCGAGAGAGACATCCCTTGCGTTTCTAGTTTACGAATGGAACTTGTAACAAAGCTATAATTTTACTTAATATACAAAAGGCTTCTGCTGATGTTACTATCTTTTTACAGTTTTCTAGAGCAATGCAGTCAGCAGTGATTTCAAGAATTACATTTTTTATTTCTTCAAAATTATCGGCGTACAAAATTGCAGCGTCCAACAATGTACCCCATCTCGTAATAATCGGAGGCAACTTAACACCGGGAAGTCGCTCCTTATAAAATTGGTTTAGTAAAGGTGCTTTTAAAAATACTTTTTTGACATTGCTAATTAAATCATTAATGAAAGGAAATTGATGCCTAATGTCTTCGGCTACACTCATGAGCTAAACAAGTGGTATGAATAATGTTACTATAAAAAATTTTAAAATTTTGCGTGCAGCGTCGGACAACATTAGTAAAATGTTTTCACAAGGTGTACTTGCAGGTAAAATGAAATTTAATAAGCCTTCTTGAACAAATTGGGCAACTGTCACATGATTTGTTTTTTGAAGTTCTTTACAATAAATTAAATATGATTCACCTACAGTATCTTCATGATTTCAAATTAACATTGTTTAATCTTGCTAATGGTATGTTAGACGAAATTAATGCGTTACACAGATTCGTATTATATTCTTCTTGTTCTGAGTTTCGTGAAGTTGATGCTACACGTTGATATATAGATTGCTACACACCGACCACCCCCGTCCCATCCGAACCCAAACCACCCCCACCCACAGCTCTGCGGATCGCCATCGTTTTTCACATTTTCCAATACGTGGTGGAGTTTTAGCGTGTTGATCAATCAGGTATTTTCTCTCACAAGACACTTACAACAAATGTCATTTTATATCAAAAGTTAAAACATTTAAAAACAATTGTAAAGCTTTTAGTAAAATTAAACTTAACAGTTTATTGCAGGCTCAACAAAATATTTTGTCGCCATCCTTTACCAGTTTAGGATACGGCTTAATCCTTAAAGAAATATTGTTTGCTATACTCATTGTATGTACGCACAATATTTAAAAACGTAACACAATTACATGCTGTTTCGCTCAGAGACATCAATGAATGAATAGTCTATTTGGGAATTAATAATAATAAAACGTATTTACCACATCCCTTCTGCCAGGCGAAATTAAACACGTGCAGTTCTTGGAAAAAAGTATAAGAGAAACCAGTGTAAAAGATTTATCGTTCTGAGAATTGTCCGTTGTCGATCTAAATTAGGAATTACTAGGAACTTTTACTAATAGAAAGGATAAGAAAAAGCCTAAATATACAATATATGCAACTTTTGTAAAAATATGCATAGAAATGCGTAAATATGCAATATATGCATGGTTGCAAAGAGTACGACCATTCTCCGTCTTCTAATTTCATATCCTTTCTGAAGTATGATTCGGTAATTAAAACTTTGTGATTTATTGTGAACACTTTTGTGTCAATAAACCGATACAGTACATATGACAAATGTATTTTATTTGTCACTGTCAAATCACTACTCACTACCAACGAGAAATTTTGAATAAATAATTCCATGGCTTGCTACAAGGTAAATTTATATGATATGTAATACATTTAAATATATAATAAATTTTATATTGGTAAGTGTTTTAGCCTATAATAGAATTGACAGGATGGTGCTGACATATTATTGAAAATTCTAATGTAAAATAATTTTTAATGTATTTATGAATAAAGATATTGATCTTAGTTTTTAAAATTACTTTCAACACTGCAACTGCAGGTCTGCTAATCATTCAATCAACCCCTATTTATCTTAATCCCAAATATGTTTATCTGTCGCAAACAATGTATGTATTCTATTTAATTAAATTCATTCAAAAACACAATTGTTGTAGTAAAACTTTTCTCTATCTCTTAGTGAGTTCTGCGCAGGATGGAAATTTCAATTTTCAAAAATTCATTTTTCATTTCACCCAATCAGAGTGTTTTTTCCGCAGGAAAAAATTTTGCGTAGTACATGCCTACATGTGATCCACATTTTTTCAAAGTATAATAATTTTTTGAGTCACCTGGATCGTCCGTTATAAGATAATAATGTGTAGCGTGGAGAATTTCAAAGCCGTGACACCTGGCAACTCGGCTGAGTGGAAAAAGTGTTGTTATTAAGGTAGGTTACCTACGATATTCACCTTTTGTTTCATTTCGGAGATGTTTTATTAAAAATTGTTTTATACAATTAGCAAATCTAAACTTTCCACTTACCTGCATTCCCTTAGTACCACACGCGACATTTTTTCACTTTTGCGTTACTAGTCTGGAAACTTTTCGACATTTCTCCCGATCCCATTCAAAGAATCATTACGCCGACCCCTGATTCGACTCTTAAAGCTAGAACCATATTTACCATTGTATTTCCATCTCTGTCCGAGAAGCATGCAAACAAAGTCGCAATGCACGGTAGGAATCCAGCCACGATGATAAAGTAGTTTCGAGCAGACTCGATTCGTTTCAGTTGTCCTCGACAACTTAATAGATTGTTTTGGAAAGTAGTGAAAGTTGTCTGCACCGTCTCCCTATCTCCCTTCTCAGCGACCGCTGCGAATCCCTCACCTGCAACGAACTCCCTTCCCTCTAAATTAAGTTTTATAGCGACGCGAGCTACCAAAACATGCACGTAGGTAAAGCTAAAGTAAGTACCTAACTTGCTGATCGCATAAATTTTAGAGAACTTTTCGGATTTGCGACTTAAACGCGTCTAGATTGAGTTATAATCTGTTTTTGATCGTTGTGTAGTCTGGAATGTTTGGAGCGTGAATAGGGTGAAGCAGTTAAGTTCGCGTAAGGAATTTTAGTAAGAAAGATGTATCTACTGGGCTGAAGTGAAATTTTAACGGTGAGAAAGCGAGAAGAAGTCTACTGAAATTAGAGGGAAAGAAGGAGATAGAACATGGGTAAGGTGATGCATAATGTATGAAGAATTGAGAGGTTGTGTTGCAGCGGGATTATAAATAAAAGCGATTGCGATATGCAAAACATATTGAGAATGGTATTTCTCATCCTCAAAGCATTCAATCCACAATTCTTGAAGGTGCTTTTGTTTTTATGTTGGCTTGCATGACTGCATCTGATGTTATTAGTTTAAATGGAATCGCCGAAAAATTAACAACTGAACATTATCTACGCATCTTCGAACATTATGATGGTGTATCATCGCAACATTGTTTAATCGGCCCAAATTTCAGAGATGCGTTCGAAATACTAGTGCGTCGGTGTAAAAGTGCGCTCTTAGCGTTCGTAACATCTAGTTGTTACACGAAGAGTTGTACACCTTTGCGTTCAATAATAGAAGATATTTTTCCCAGGATGCACTCACTCTTTTGCAACAAAGTGTGAACTTGATCGTCTTTTTTCGGGCATACGCAAGATTTGCGTATTTCAAAAAGAGTCGATTATAATTAATTTCTGTTGTTTAATGTGTGTATTTTACATATTCTTATTTAACTCTTCATACGCAAATAACTTGCATAACATAACTATCTTTTCGCATTAATTGGCGCAATTAGAAGATGACAATATTGTTGATAAAAAAATACAGTTTATTTATAAGACAATAAATACTAGTAAGTATCGCATTGTAACCTGCATAAAATCTGAAAAAAAAACTCTTTTAAAGCCATGTCAATGTGACTTCATTTATAGATAGAAAATGGTTTGGAAGTTCTCGAAATTGTCGAGCAACAAATAAATTCCATGAAGAAAACTTCGAATGAAAAAATTGAAAAAGTATGGACAAGAAATACCATTCTAGATTTCATCTAATCTAACTAAGAAATGCTTATTGTGAGAATTGAAACTTTCTTCCTTCTTTCATCGCTTTTATATAATTGGGCCTGACAGTGTTCGAAAATTATAAGTCTGTGTTGTCACGTGGTACACACTACACATCATGTCCTCTACTTTCGAACACAGCTCTGTAGAATCATGGAAAATTTCACAGTAAATGAAAAAAAAAGTTTCAAACTAGCTTCATTTGAACTCCGTTTCTATGAAACAGTATGGATTTTATTGAAATCAGATCAAGCAATGCCTTTTTCACCGTTGTGCTGTCAACTTTCAATTGCGCAACTTTTTGTATTCCCGTATGCAAGGCCATGTTCATAGTTGTCTACTTATGATTGCATTGCATGAGAACGCTATGAGCACCTGAAGGTAAGCATATTTTCTGTACTGGATGAGTCCGCCCGTGACCAACTGTGGTGGGTGTGTGTGCCTGTGTCTGTAGAGTGTGGGTGTGTGTGTAGATTTGGGTATGTGTGTTGTGGGTTTGTGTGTGTGTGAGATTGTACATGTATGGTGTGAGTTTGTGTATATGTTATGGTTTTGTGTGGATATATGGTGTGGATTTATGTATGTGCTATCACTTTGTGTGGGTATGTCGTATGAATTAGTGTACGTGCAATGAGGGTGTTGTGAAATAATAGTGGACTGTATTTTTGTATTGAATTGTTTATATTGACTGTATTTGCTGTTTACAACGTCATCACAATGGCGAACACGTTCTGAATGACCTTGTGTCTTAACTTAATTAACTACTAGATATAATGTTTGCACCCTTCGCCACTAGGGTGAAGGCGCGTAATACGAAATTACAAAGTACGCAACAGAGGGTTTGTGTATTAGGTGTAGGTTTGTGTGTGTGTAATGTCGGTTTGTGTGAGTGGTATGGTTTTTTGTGGATGTATGGTGTGGGTTTGTGTGTGCAGAGAAGGTTTGTGCGTGCAGACAAGGTTTGTGTGTGCAGAGAAGGTTTGCGCGTGCAGAGAAGGTTTGTGTGAGCAGAGAAGGTTTGTGTGTTTGTTTGTGTGAGATAGGACACATAATGAGAAATGAGAACACGTTTCACCTATTGCAGAATATTCTAAAGGGAAAAGTAATGGGAAAAAGGGGTATTGGTAGAAGAAATATTTCTTGGTTAAAAAATCTCAGAACCTGGTTCTGTATGAATACGACTAAATTATTCCAAGCAGTAGCAAACAAAGTTAAGATAGCATGCATGAAAGCCAATATCCAAATGGATAGGAACCATTAGAAAAACATGTGTGAGATGGGTTTGTGTGCGTGGTATGGTTTTGCATAGATTTGCAGTGCAGTTCTATATGTGTGATGTGTGAGATAGGTCTCTGTGTGGTGTGGGTTTATAACACATGGGCTGAAAAGTCCCGGGCCTAACAAAGAAAACACGTTTTTTTTGGTTCAAAATTAGCTTTATTCATCAACGTAATCTCCATCAAGAGTAACGCAATCATTCCTGCGCCGCTCTAACATTTCAATACCACTTTTGTAGAACGATTTATCTTTTGCCTCAAAATAGGCTTCAGTTTCAGCGATAACCTCTTTATTCGTGCGAAATTTCTTATCGGCGAGCATTTTTTTGAGATCTGCGAACAGCCAGTAGTCGCTGGGAGCCAAATCTGGCGAATACGGTGGATGTGGGACCAATTCGAAGTTCAATTCATGTAGTTTCGCCATTGTTTTGATTGACTTGTGACACGGTGCGTTGTCTTGATGAAACAAAATTTCTTTTCTTTGCTATATGCGGTCGTTTATTTGCAATTTCGGCCTTCAAACGCTCCAATAACGCTATATAATATTCACTGTTGATGGTATTTCCTTTCTCAAGATAGTCGATGAATATTACACCACGCACATCCCAAAATACCGAGGCCATAACCTTTCCAGCCGATTGTTGTGCTTTCGGGCGCTTTGGACAAGGTTCACCAGTTGCTGTCCACTCAGATGACGATCGTTTTGATTCCGGAGTCAAGTGATGGATCCATGTTTCATCCATTGTCACATATCGACGCAAAAATTCCGGTTTGTTACGTTTAAACATGGCCAAACACTGCTCAGAATCATCAACACGTTCTTGTTTTTGGTCAACAGTGAGCAAACGCGGCACCCACTTTGAACAGAGCTTTCTCATAGTCAAATGCTCATGCAATATAAAGCCAATACGTTCTTTTGATATCTTTACGATGTCAGCTAACTCACGCAACTTCACTTTTCGATCATTCAAAACGATTTTGTGGATTTTCTTAATGTTTTCTGGTGTTACCGCTTCATTTGGACGTCCACTGCGTTCTGCATCATTGGTGTCTCTACGACCACGTTTGAAGTCAGCAAACCAACGTTTTATTGTTGTTTCTGATGGAGCGGAGTCCCCATAACACTTTTCAAGCCATTGCTTCGCTTGAACGGTATTTTTTCCCATCAAGAAGCAGTGTAAAATTAAATCACGAAATTGTTTTTGATCCATTGTTTTGAAAATAACAAAAGTAGCGTGACCCTTAGCACAATAACTCACAAACTAATGAATAGAATATCATGAAATTTTAACAGCTGTCTTTTGAAGGTTAGTACTAACTGAGAGAAAGGTGGCTGCAATAAAACTAGCATCATTTATGTCTTACGCCCGGGACTTTTCAGCCCATGTGTTATGTGTGTAGGTGGCGGTACGGATCAAATTATAAATCTATCGCTCTCAATATGGGATTCGAAATGCAATAAAATTAATTATCAACATATTTATATCGATAGAAGTAACCTGCTTCATGAAAATATAATGAAATAATCGCAAACTCATTGACGGCGGCAAAGGCGTCGATAACTTCTTCTGGCAAGGTGAAGGCTCATATATCTGGAAATTTTGACAGATACATGTACTTCAAGCGATACTGGATGCTTCAATTCATTGAGTTTTACTTCACCAAGGAACTGTTTAACCCAGCTTTTCCTAAAGCAAAAACAATCCAAAATAAATTGCCTACGTAGCTTTTTGAATAAACTTTGTAAGCATTCCAATTCTTATTACTTTATATTTCTTATACGCATGATCCAAACAGATAGAACCACTGTTTACGATATTGTTTGTTTTTCGGTTGTTTTGCAAGTTCTGAAATAATCATTTTCGGAAAGAACAATTTACCGTAACAGGCAATAGGCAATATTGTGGACATTGGTACCCTAATAATAGATTAACGATCCTTAATTTCGCCGATATGTTCTAGAAAGATCTAATTCCTTAGACATCCTTTATAATAGCTATTGTGAAAAAAACGCGACTTTACTTTTAGCTTTAATTTGTTGAGTAAAAGAAACAGAACAATTTATTACAGTTTGGCTAAGACTAAACCAACTTATGAATCTTGTATTAATAATTGCGTCCCGTACTGAAAACAAAATTAATAATGTTGCAAGCGCTAGGGACCCTGTTAGTTTGCCGCAATAGAAAGCGAATATTATACTCGTTCACAGATAAATCATAAACCAATCAGAACCGATCAGATTTCGTGAAATTTGTTTTCAAACTGTTTGTGATTTTTCTGTAGCATACCTATTTATTTACTTCAAAATCGAAAAATATTCTAACTTTACTACACCAAATGGTAAGATCATGATTGAATCCCTTAGACAGTTACTCCCAGACTTTCCTCGAACTCTGTGTATTAATCCATTGCGAACATTGAAAGTGCATCTCATTTCCAAAAATTACAGCAATAGCAAACATATATCTTTCATCAAAAAACAGTTTTTAAAACCACCATTAGCAATCCTGTTTGTTTTTTTAGGCACTTGAAACTATCGTGATACCATAAAGTTTCTAGGACAAAAATGGCATTGAAATAGAAAGTATATGTTTGAACTTAAGTCATTTTATCATGCTCGTACCACAACTTTAACTTTTAAAAATTATTTTGAGTGCCGTCGTAACATCAATAAATATGTCATTTGATTTAAAGATGCAATAAAACAGCAAGCTCGGCTGATATTCAAGATGTTATTAATAAAAAAAGGCGAAATTAAAGCGAGTATTGAAATTGTTGTCCATTATTTTCATTTCCCAAATTAGCTGTTAGAGACATGACATAAAGCAGCTTTGCGTGCGTTATTAATAATAATTCTTTGCTGCAGATCTTGGAAATTAACAATAGGAGTTTTAAATATTCTATTCTTAGCGCAAGGAAACAGAAAATGTCCATAATTGTCAAACAAGATAATCGTGGTGGAAATTCAGCTTCGCTTGGGTTGTGTGTGCTGTTGCACCATTTTACTGGAAGTAACCATATTGTAATTCACCCTCATGCAGCTGTTCAATAAATTCATTCAAAATGTTTCTATACCTCCCACCATTAATTGTAAAATTAACAAAAATAGTTCCCACAATTCTCCAGAGAGAAACTGCAAGCCAAAGACCAAGTTTCGCAGTATGCAGGGACGATTCAACAAAAATATGAGGATTTTCACTAGTTCAAATGCGAGTATTTTGAGAATTGTTGTACTCTAAAAGATGAAACCACGCTGTATCAGAGAAAAACGCCAAATTTAATAGGTCATCTTCCATTAAATTATTTGGCGAATTACTGACAGTAAACAAGACATTTAGGGTAGTCTATCGACAAAATAGCCTAATGTGATTACATATTGTACGAATGCTTGGTAAGTTTTTCTTTACATTTTGTGGCATGTTCCATAAGAAAGTCCAATCTCTTGGTAAAGACGTCTCAAAGGTCTTGTGGGTTCATTTTCCATCCGTTGACGAACATCATTTATAACTTCTTCCGAACGAACAGTAGGTCTACCAGTACGTGATGTATAACCCACAGAACCAATTTCGTTAACTAAAAGACCAGCACAATTGAAATGGCGATTAGAAAAATTTTTGGGAACTATAGCTAATTCTGGAAAGTGCTCTCTAAAATCGTCCAAACGTGCACGCTGGTTGTACATCCAAAGCCCATCAATTCACACGCCAATTCGATAATAAGCTTCAATCATATACGTTTTTTTGGCACTGTATTGTAACCCATATTTAAGTTTATTCAAGCTCGACGTTCAAACTTGTTTTCAACAGTTCTAACACATTAATTGATGACAGTCAATGTCACTTTCAAAATAAATTTCAAAATCGTTAAGTTATAATACATGGTTTAAATTCAGACAGGTTTTCCATTTCAACGCCATCTTCATCTTAGAAACTTTATGATATCAGAGTATAAACAATACATAAAGAATAAATTAGAGCTTCAACATCTGCAGGATCAGCCAAATCCGAAAGCACGAAAATGGATCGTGTTAAATAAAGCTACGCTTTTTGTTTGTATTTTTTATTGTACTTTCCTTTTCGGGCACAAAAAAATATGTAAATGAAAAATTGGGACGCCGAAGCAAGGACGAATAAAAAAATAAAAGCTCTTACATTAGATTACATATAAAAACAAGGATTACAGGAATGGTGTACTTGTACTTATACATCGACTCGACGTGTTGATATTATGCTAATGCATATTATTAAGGCTTCCAGTCTCGATTCGCATGTATCATCACCTTGATAGGATTACCGGTACCTGTTTTAGCCGTTTCGAACGCTTCCAAGGTCTGCTCCAATGTGTAGTGGTGCGTTATCAGCGGCTTAACGTTAATCTTCCCCGTGGCGATCAGGTCAAGAGACGTCGGATAACTTGGAACGAAGAAAAAGGAAGAATTAGAGAAGATATTAAGCTAGATAAACACGTGTAATTTACAGCGAAGGTATACGTTGCTTAATTTACTTGAGAATAGTTTCATATGAAAGCTTAAACACGTTGGAATTTATAAGATCTCTTTGATGATCTTAAAACTTACTCGTTGCAATATCTGAAGACGCCTCTGATGTCAACTTCGCGAATTAAAGCGTTCGCCAACGGTAGCTTCATTTCTGATTGTCCCATTCCGATCAGCAGGGCGCATCCACCAGATTTTGTCGCCTAACAAAAGAAAAATTGGTTTAAATTGCATGCTATTGTATAAACAGAGGGCCTATGGTCGAGAGCACATGTGCAAATATATCCCTTTCTTTGAAAGACACATTTTCTCGTTAAGAACAGTATTTATTTTTCTTAAACAAACAATTGTATTAAGGTGAATGAGGTACAAGATGGAGCTACGGGAACACTTTATGGTGAACGATGCTGTTAGCAACACTGTACCTTTGCAAGGCTCTTTAGAAGTAGACTGTGAAATGGCAACTATAGAATCTCAAGTGACTCGAACATTATTGAGAGTATTATGGTTAGGAAATCAAAATGAATGTGAAGACGACAATGAAGAACGTAAATCAAATTCTCCAGAATTTAAAGATAATCACGTCAATCAAGATTTCAAAACGATTAGATTAGTTTTTTAATAAATTTGTTTAAAAAACTTTCGTAAGGTGAAGTGGAATGAATACCAGGTAATAATTTTAAATGTAATTAATATGATAATTTTAAATTTCTTTGGTATTATTACCAACGTCAGATTTAATTTAATTAGTTTGTGAAATTTTATTAAAAATTAAGAAAATTTAAAATTACTAACGAAAAATTACTTTAAATAATTTATTGTAAGTAATAATTTTATTTTTGTCAGACGACCTGATTCTATAGTGCAGCAGTGTGGGCATATCCACTAAAACAAAACCTCAATAGAAGCCCTCCACGATATCTGGTGCCATTTGTGAAAATATAACAGCAGATACCGTGGGCTGCCTGGATGTGCTCAATCCTATTTTTACCGAATTTGTCTATTTCTTTCATCAAGCTCTTTTTGCTCGTAATTATTCTAATCATCTCATCTACAGCATTCCAATTTTCAGGTGACTCTATCATTGGTGGTATGAACGTCTCCGGAGTTATTTCACATCCAATCCTTTTATACGTTATCTTTTTCGTTTCGTGCCGTCGTCCACAGTTAAACATAGTTCAACTGTGGCTACTTCCTTACAATATATGCAGCTGTCCTTCACATCTTTTCCTATTCTTATTCCAAACACGCGAAAACAACCATGTGCCGTCAGAACCTGGGTCAAGAAATAATCTACATTACGATTATCCAGGACTTAATTTCTGGGATCAGGGGTTTTGTTCACTGTGTATTTTCAGTCTTCATTTTCCATCTGTTTTTCCATTCTATCAAGGTTCTTTCCTTTGCATCAAAAGTTGCCCTATTTTTATTTTACTGCGCATGGTTGTAGATATGGGTCCTCTCAAAAGTCATTAAGACAATCGGTGCTGTAGCAATGACCACTTGCAAGGCCCTCAGGGACACTGTCCATAGGATGAGGCTACTCGCATAAGAATTGTATTCTCCCGAAAGCGTCTCTATACTTTTTGACGTAAAGTGCCCTGTACCACATCGGTGCCCCATAGAGCACTATATTATGCACCACACTGCTCAAAATCGCTCTCTTACTGCCTCGGTCTTTTTATATTTAGCATTAGCCTAATTAAGCTGGCTATTTTGCCTTACTTTCAACCATCTCCACATGGGCACCGAAGAACCCTCTTTCATCTAGCAGCACTCCCAAATAACTAATCACTTCATCATATAAACTGTTTCACAAAACCGGGCCTAACACAGAATCCTGTGGAACACCCGCACTTGCATCCACATATTCTTCTTTCTCGAGCATGATTTTTATGTTCTTGAGATAGCTTATATATATATATATATCTTATATTATATATCTTCCTATTCTGCAATTCTTTGGTAATTAAGCTGTGACGGGCATAGTTAAAACAATTTTTGACATCAATTGTAATTATGCCATCTGTACTGGCGCTCTTTGGTCATTTCCACCACGGCTTGGATTGCTTGGGTAGTTGATCTTCCCTCCCGAAACCCGTATTGGTGCTGATAAAAGCCAGCTCTTCAAGTAGCCTATTCTTCAGGAAGATTTCCAAAAGCTTACTCAATGTATTCAACAGGCATAGAAGTTTTAAGAACTAGCATGTTCAGGGGGTTTCCACCTTTTAATGTAAATATGACTTTGGCTATTTTCCATTGTTCAAGAAATTCTTGTGTCCTCAGCAAATTATTCATAACTATCATATTAGTGGTGCAACTTCCAGCGATTTTTACCACTTCTGGTAAGATCTTATCAGGACAAAGAAATAAGATTTGTCTCCCACAAAGGGACATACAAATAAGCGCAGCACTTAGGTGCGCTTATCAAGTAACAATTAAATCGGGTAGGGTCCCTTATACAAAGGTAATGGTGCATTATTATATGCCTCTAACAAAGCTTTTACAGAAGCTTTATAAGACTTTGTACATAGCATAATATACGTATGTGCTGCAGCGGTACCTCATATAGCAAAAACTATAGGTGAATACAAACATACATATGTACATGGTAATGTACATAAATCTATAAGACAGCTGCAATAACTGTAATTATTGCGCATATTATATATCTTACATACACAGTAGCTGTACATAGGCTAGAGTGGAAACCGAAAATACATTTTTTAAATATATTTCTCGCGCATGCGCATTGAGTTTCATTGTAAAACCCACCAAATAAGCGAGGATTTTTTATAAGTAAGTATTGGTTAAGAAATTCACGAGAGAATTTACGAGCAACCTACAGCAGTCACTGTTCTTCAAAACAGGAGAACGTAACAGTTACGCCATGCACATAATATTGGCATGGCTTCCACATATGGAACGAGGAGGATGCACAAAATCTGTGTGAAAGCAAAAGTTACTAGATTTGCCCAAATTTCCCAGTTTTATAATTCCCAGATTTTGGATCGACCCTCGTTAGATAATATATCTTTGTGCTAAGAAACCTACACCAAAACGAGCACACCTGTTTCTTTTAATTTTATAGTTAGTATAACGGAATGCCAAGATTATGTGGGGTTTCCATTTACATAAATCATACTAGCCCTCGAAAGAAGTAAACGCTTATTAATTTTATAATAGTAAGGACTTATCAGACTAGCTGCAGAGCATGGAGTATAACATAGAGCATCCACTCTCACTTCCTAAGGAATACATCCAACAAATAGGATCGACCATATGTACTTCTTTTTGTCTGTATACAGAGATAACAAAAAAACTGGAGGTGACGCTACAGCATCTAGGAGATTTCAAAATGTAAAATATTTTTCAATTATTAAAATAAACTAGTATTTGCTTTAATTGATACCTTCCAAGTTTAGTGGCCATTTTGAACTTTTTTAAATGCGGTTTTTGCATAGCATAGTTTTTTGATAGACTTATAATATTCTCTTCACGAATTTATTTGCAAGACCATGAATTGAATCTTTTGAATGCCATAGCATCATCTACAGACTTTTTGCACTATAGAATATTTTAAAGAAAACCAACCAGAATGGCAACCCTAACAGATTGCTCGGCTCCACTGCAATCCATGCTAACAGTAGGTTGACCATCAAGCTTCTCTATCACTTGCTTTACGATGTCTTCGTCAGAAGCATCCTTACCAACCAGAATCGTGTAATCCGCCCCCAGCTGTTTAGCAACGTCTAATCGATGTTGCACGATATCTAGAGAAATTTACGCAAACGAAAGAATTATTGGAAGATAAGATCAAATACGAATCGCACCTGTAACTAAAACCTTGGACGCTCCAAACGCCTTAGCAGTCAACAGTGTCACTAAACCGATCGGTCCGGCTCCCAGAACAAGTACAATGGATCCCACACCGACACCAGCGCGCTTACAACCGTGAACTCCGACAGAAAGCGGTTCCAAAATAGCGCCCTCTTCAAACGAGACATGATCCGGTAATCTAAAATGGTTTCAGGCACTTTTTTGAAACTAATTAATATTTTTACCCTGATTTACTTACTTAAAACAAAAATCTGCATCGTGAACGTAGTACCTGGCTAAATTTCCATGAATGGGCGGTGTGGCACAAAATACCATATCTGGGCAAAGATGATAACGACCTTCTTTGCAATAGGAACATCTTCTGCAAGGGACTCCCGGTTCTATAGCGACTCTATCACCTTTAAAACGATATTGCATTATCTAACGAAATTTGAACTATGGAACGTGAAAATTTACCTGGTTTCAGATTCTTGACGTTTTTACCAACTTCCACTACAGTTCCAGATGCTTCATGTCCTAAATTCAACAAAAAAAAGGCAATTTTTCGTTGGTTGCTTTAAAAATCTTTTGAAAAACGTTACCAATCACCATTGGTTGACGCACCACAAATTGTCCAATGTAACCTTTGACCAAGTAATGGACGTCAGATCCGCATATTCCGACAGCTTCCATTCGCAATAGTACCTCTAAATGGTGAAAAGATCTTTTAGAAAGGTCGTTTAATCAGAGATCTTATCTTTGTGGATAAGGCAAAAAAAAAAGATGAAAGATGAATTTATCGCATCAAAAATTGTTATGCTACAAATAAATTTAGTTCGGTGATTTTATTAATTGAAGAACTTAAAAAGTGTTATGAAACTTACGATCATCCTTGGGTTCTGGGATTGGTGTTTGTTCCTTTAAAGACAAAATAAAAACTTTTAAATACATAATTCAAATAAATTAAAAAATATATGTACAGGAGTTAAAATGTGGTTTTTCTCGCTGATTATAATATTATAATCGAAAAAATAATTGCACACACATTTTTAAGTGCTTATAGAATAATTTCGCCCATTTAATAATTTTCCAGGTTTGAACATAACAGGTGTTTAGAAAAACCCAGAGTTAAATGGATTCAGGACGAAAAAATTAACGATTTGTATTAAATTTTAAATGTCAAATCTTGTCTGGCAATAATTGTTTGACATCAATTATGGTACGAGGACTATCTTTTAAGTCTTACATATAGAGCTGTAATAAAACAGTAAATAGCTTTTATTATATTTATTTTTTGTTTATAGAAATATTCTACAGACTAATACACTTTTCCATGCGCTCCAACCAATTCTGGAAGCAGTTATTCTACCCGTTTGTTAGTACAGTAGAAATTACGTTTTTGAAGATATCGAATACTCCTTCCGACGCCTGTAACCTTCGACTAAACAGTGCGTTCTTGATTTTCGGAAAGGTAAAGAAATCGTTGGGATTTTACGGAGGATGTCTAACGATTCAACGTTTTGTTGCGTTAAAAATTCAGTTCTCTTGCGTGCTGTATGCGAATTTGCATTGCTTTGGTGGAGGATAATTCGTCGTTCGGGGTTGATTTTTCAAAGCTCAGAGATGACTTGCGATACACAAATGATTGTATGCCAATCGGCAGTAACAGTTCTTTAATCTGGTAAAGGTATTGTTGCGACACAGATGTGGCGATCATGTTTCTGGAAGCACTTCAAGAACGGATGACTTTTCTCGACTTTTTCTCACCCTGGAACACCCAAACAGACTGGAGTTTATTTTCTGGTTCCTTGGAATAAATCTGAGATCCATCACCACTAACGATGTTGTACATGTTTTTAAAAATTTCGGCATTGAAGTGGTCCAAATTTTTTTTGACACCAACCAACCTTAGCTGCTTTCTGTTCTTCGGTCAATAGCTGCGGTATCCAACGAAAATTTAATTTTTACACACAATTCTTTATGCAACATTTTTTGGATTGAGATCTTTGAAATCTCCAATGATACCTTAACCTCGCGACATGTACTATATCAATCTTCGTTGATGATCTCGCGCATACCATCGCTCGCCGTTTTCCTGAATGACTACCATTTTTGATGCACCTACTCTTGGATCGTCCCTAAGATTAATTCGTCCACTTTTGAATTTCCCATACCAACGAGAAATTGTTGGCTGATGTGGTATTTCATTGCCGAATGTTCTCAGTTTAATTCCATTTTTGAACTTGTCAACTTTAATAGTTTATTGTAGCTACAACAGTACACGTGTCGCGCTGAAACTTTAGATTTAGGTTAAGTAAATATGGAGGTTAATTATTGGTACTGACACTTGATTAGTAGCGCTCTCTACGTCCCAATATGCAAAACTTAAAAAACATTGTAATTTTTAAAAGGTATTTAATAACATAGACCAGAGGTTCCCTAAGTGTGCGCCGCGGCGCTTTGGGGCGCCGTAGAGTGTAAACTGTGTAGTAGTAAGTGCGTCGTGAGCTAATAATGTTTAAGAACTCCTGACCCAGACAAAGGATACATGGTTAAATAGTATTTTCAAAATAGTCAAAAAGTCGATAGACAGTGGAAGAATCCGAAAGTTTTCGTAAAAATTACAGCTTCACTGCCCCATCGCGCATTAGATTTACAATAAAAATGTATTGTTCAAAGTAAAAATATAGTACAAACTTTATATATAAAAGTGTATGCAATTATATTCCAACGAAAAAAAAAACAACATGGAGAACAACTACCATTGTTTGCAATTTTTATGTTTTTATTATTTGTTACTTTTGTATTAGATAAACAAGATCTAATAACTTGTGCAGGTAGGTTATATTGACTGGAATCAGAACAAAATAACAAGGTTGAAGATGATATATAATCTACAAATGGTTCACTTTCATCTACCAAAAGTTTCACTCAAACGTATTTATCGATAATATGTCTTTAAAACTGTCGAAGCTGTTAATAAGTTAAAATATCAACGAGATGATCGGTAACAGCAAAGTTGATTAGCGTCATTAGCGTATGAAAAAAAGGAAAACAAATTTAGTATCTTAAGGTTATCATCTTACGCGTTATGTATTTATCAACTGCACATGTGTATCATGATTATAGATTTTATAAAATTCTTCTCTTCATAGATAACTGCAAACGCCAAATATAAAGTATAGGAATTCAAAAACATCTCAAGCAGAATTACTACGTATATATTCATTATAATTTCATGATTAAAAGGTATTTATTCCGAGTATACCCGCAGTAGCAGACAAAAATAACATTCGTTTTTTACGTGTAATTACAAAGCTTTCGAATTTACAGGCATGTTCAGATCGATTAGACACTCGAAGAGTATATTGAATTCTTGATTATCCGGGGAAGGTATTATTAGAAATCGATGAACAGGAAGCCAACTTATATATACAAAAATCCTTTTAGGTTTAGTTTAATAACACATTATTTGCGTCTGTTGTGAGTAAAAGTTTGTATTGCGAGACTCGAACACTAGATTAAAACCTCCACATCAAAACGAAAATATGGTGAAAATTACATTCAATATGGTTTTATATTTTTGAAAGAAACCTCTCGGTTCCATTTTGTATATTAAAAAAAAAAAATCAAATGAAGCCATGATTCTGAGCAAACTTCAAAGTTAATTTAAAAATAGATCTAAATCTGCTGCAGAAAGATTTAAAAATTCAATAGAAATGCTGAAGAAATTTCATGCGATTCCTGAGAAAGTTCACCTAGGTAATCACCCAGCTTCTGGCAAAGAAGACAAAACCACTTTTTGATACCGAAAACATTATCTTACATCTTGATTAATGTTGGAGCCGGCAAACAAATTAATCCACGCGATTTCTGCAAATATTTAACACATAAGAACCTACGAATCGAGAAAAGTAAAGACATCAGCAAGCAAACTCCACTAATTTTATTTCTGCGAATCATAAAAGATGAAAGAATTATAAATAAGTTTTTCTTTTGCACTGAATTCAAGAAAAGAACGACAGGAGATGTCTTTAGCCTGGTTATCCAATCTGTCGTATTGAAAGGGATTCAGTAGTAAACTTATGTGGATGATGGCATTCCATCAATGTAGAACAAAAAAAAGGTTTCGTGAATCATGTATTACCAAAATGTTTTGGTATAAAAATCTCTATGTGATGGACTCTTGAAAACAATGGTCAACATTGTTGAAGTAGTGAACTACACAAAATCATATTCTCTACTTTGCAGACTTTATGCATTCGTTTTGTGAAACTATGGCTTCGTACAGCAATTCCGATGGCTTTCGAATGGAAAAGTCCTCTTTGCAAATTGAAATCATATGTTTCTTCGACGCTGAAAACTTTGAATTTGAATTCTTTAACGATAATAATTGATGGTTAGAAGTTCAGTCAACAAGTAAAAACTATGGACCAAATAAATGAAAATCTCGCACTTATCAAACAAACTAAATTTTTGCCAGAAATGCAGACGATCTCTGCGTATCATTTTCTAAGTATTTTCCTTATTAAATGTGTGAGTGGGTCATCAATCTTTTCGCAAGATACGACATACTAACTATTAACATTAACTGCAGAAGAAAATTTAAGAGACTTGAAAAATCTTATTTCCTATGCTAGAATTGTGAGGGTTTGGGATTTTACTTTGTAGCCATTTTCTCCGATTAACTATTACAGCCTCTTTGGATCATTATACATACCTTTAGAAATTAGGTGTTTTTGGTGCTTCTGGACATATAGTCCAAAGAGAAAAATGGGAACGGTGACAAGTGGTATTAGATGAGTAGTTTCTAATTTAGAACCGAGTTTTGAAAAATTCTTTCCTAAAAAGAAATTGGTTCCTTCTCACTTTTAATATTATTATTACGAGCGATGTCTTTTAAGTTTTGCATACTGCGACATAGAGGGCGCCACTAACCAAATATCAGCACTAAAAATTAACTTAAATCCAAAGCTTCAGTGCAATAATGTGAGGTGACAGGACAATTTATTTTTTTGTTAAATGTTAGACCATCCTGCGGACAGTTCCAACGATTTCTTTACCTCTCTGAAAATCAAAAATGGACTGCATAGTTAAAGGTTCTAAGTACCAAAAATGTAATTTTGACTGTACCAACAAACGAGTGGAATAACTACTTCTAAGTTGTTTCGATCGCATGCAAAAATGCTTTAATGTTAACGTCATTAGCGTATGAAAAAAAGGAAAACAAATTTAGTAGATTATCATCTTACGCGTTATGAAATTATCAACTGCACACGTGTATCTTGATTATAGATTTTATAAAATTCTTATCTCCATAGATAACTACAAACGTTAAACATAAATTATAGAAATTCAAAAACATCTCAAGTAGTATTTCTACGTACGACGGGAGGTCCAGAAGTTCGTGGAATGGGGAGGATGGAGTGGGGATAGGGGCGCTCGCTGGGTGTCATTCTGCTTGGCGATTCATCATTAGTATATAAGTTAAGTTGTAGCTCTATAGCGTCAGTCGTTTGCGAATAGTTGCCCGCTAAACAAGTCAATCCGGAAGAAAACTGAAACTATGGAGGAAATTAAACACCATGCTGTGATAAAGTTAGTTACAAAGCAAGGAAAGAACGCTCAAACCATATTGAATGAAATGGAAACCGTTTATGGGGAACAGTGCCCTAGTAAATCAATGATTTATAAGGAGCATGGTCTTTTTAAACATGGTCGGCAGTCGATTGAAGACTACCCCCGTTCAGGACAGCCAGTTGAGGCCACCACATCAGACATCGTCGAAAAAGTGCAAAAATGTCTACTGCTAAATGCCCGTTTGAAGAAAAACAATTATCTGCATTAGTTGGAGTATCAAATACCACCATTTTGCGTATCCTACATGACCTCCTGGAAATGACAAAAGTCAGTGCAAGATGGGTACCGAGAATGCTCACGCCGCTGCAGAAACAGCAGCAGGTCTGTTCGTCCAAACAATTTTTGGAGCTGTGTGGAGACAAACCTGTACAGAATTTGGAGCGGATTGTTACCGGAGATGAAACATGGGTTCATCACTTTGAGCCTGAGTTCAAACAGGAGTCCATGCAATGGCATAAAGAGGGGACACCACCGCCAAAGAAATTCAAAGTGTCAGAATCGGCTGGAAAGTTGATGGCTACTGTTTTTTGGGATTGTGAGGGGATATTATTGATTGATTACAAAGAAAAAGGTAGGAGCATAACCGGAGAATATTACGCAGCGATATTAGAAAAATTAAAGGAGAAGAAAATTGACCATTGCGTGTTGCTCTTGCAAGACAATGCGCCGGTTCACAAGAGCAAAGTTACAATGGCTGCTCTGGACAAGCATGACTTTCAATCAATAGCCCATCCACCCTACACTCCAGACCTAGCACCTAGTGATTTTTATTTGTTCCCCAATCTAAAAAAAGACTTACGTGGAAGAAAGTTTTCCGACGACAATGGGGTAAAGGAGGCAATTTTGGCCCATTTTGAGGCGAAAGACAAAAAATATTTTTATGATGGTTTAGAAAAATTAATTCATAGATCTAATAAATGTATTGTGCTTAAGGGTGATTGATTATATAGAAAAGGAAAAATAGATTTATTGTTTTATTTTATTTGAAACCCTTTCATTCCACGAACTTGAGGACCTCCCCTCGTATATTTTCATTATAATTCCATGATTAAAAGGTGCAATCCCAACGGTTTCTTTACCATTCCGAAAATCAAGAACGCAATTTTGACTGTAAACAAACGAGTGGAACAACTGCTTTCAGGTTGGTTCAAGGGCGTGCAAAAGTGTATTCATCCTCATCTTAAATACTTCGAAAAACAAGTCTTTAAAATCTATCTACTGTTTTATTCCAGTTCTATATGCAAAACTTAAGACAACCTTATATAAAACTATGTTATTTCATTGTTACTATAAACATTAATTTTATTCATACTAATGAAATGTATTAGATTTTATTGGAATTTCTATTTGGTATGCCGCAGCAATATATCCCTCGCCCAGTATGTGATAAGGTAGAAATATTTAGGAGACACTAGTTTAACCTCGTCCTTTTGTAAAGTAACATCTTGAACATCATCGTAATCTTTCTAACATCACAAATGCTATTCACAACATGAAACAAGGATTCCTGTTTTTTGAAGAGCAACATGAATTTAACTCAAATTTCGATAACAATACAAACATTAAACTTTTGGGAAATGCCTAGTATATATGAGCGTAACTGTACAACACATAATTACGTAGTGTAACTGCTACGTATATATGCTCCACGTCTCTGTAATGTTATTTATTGGTTCCTACACTAATTACGTTCACCACTTCTTAAAACTGTCTTGTACGTAGGTGATTTTACATCGTACAAGGTCATTTACGAAGAAAAAAACTATAATTGTCGTATTCAAGTTGAGTTCATTAGATAAAATCAATGTTTTCATAATATTTATATTATTCCTAGTAAAGAAACTAAATTAAAAGGATTGGCGGGTTTTCCCGATGTGTTTCTTTTATAAATTGAAATAGGTTCTGATAGTTTCTACACTCGGCTAAAAAAGTTGGATAGACTACGAAAACGCGTTTTATACACCGTAATATTTCTCATACATCCACAGTATGTTTGCCATATTTGTACCAGCTGCAAGTACACAAAGAAAATCATACAACTAGCTCCTGAATAGGTTGATTTTTGTTGTTACAAAAACATTTTATATAAATGCACATACACGTGGTTTATTTAGTTGTTCATTGAAAGTATTTCTATAAGGATAAATTTTAGAGTGCGTTGTTAGAGTACTTTACTGACGTTATTAGAAGCAAAATGGTAAACATACGTGGCTAATTTGATGAATATTAATCAGTCAAGTGTTTCTAGGACAGTAGCGAGATATAGAGAAACAGGAGGTTGCATACGAAGACCGGTGCCACATCGTTCAAGTTGTACTACTTCCAAAGATAACCAGTATTTAAGACTACGAGCATACATCGGAGGCATGGAACTGCAAGGCAATTATAGATCGATTGGGCTAGAATCAAAAATACTCGAATAAGTACTCAAATCATTTGTATAAGTTGTGTCAGAGTGGAATAGGGGCCAGAGTAGCCGTTACAGCTGCTCGTCTTACTACGAATTACCGAGTGAGCCGCTTAAGCTTCGCTAGGGAACATGCCACTAGTGAAATGAATAGCAACGTAGTCTTCACAGGTGAGTGAAGATTTAGTATTTATACTTCAAATAGACGTATACTAGTGTACAGACGAGATGGTGAGTGCTATTCCCAGTGTAACATCAGATCTAATTCTAATTTTGTCGGTGGCTTTATCGTGGTCTGGGGTGGTATCTATTTAGCAGGCCGTATAGAGGTAATATCATTAAACAAAGGTACAACAGGAGTAAAGTCAGAACTTTCAACGCAGAATTAGCTGAATTCCAATCACAAATTGGATTAAAGCAGGGATGCATATTAAGCTCATTGTTACTCTCTATATTAGTAGATGATACTATTAAAAAAGCCACACAAAAAAGAAAAAATATGAAAGTAGGAAACTGGAAAATAATTGTAATTAACGTAACTGATGTTTGCAGATGATATAGTATTGATAACAGACTCAGAAAAGATATTACAGCAAACCTTGAAGATATACCAAGAAGAACTAACAAAGATAAACATGGAGATAAACACGATGAACACAAACACAATGATAATAGCAAAAAAAAACATAGAACACATAAAATAAACATAAACATAAACATAAACATAAACATAAACATAAACATAAACATAAACATAAACATAAACATAAACATAAACATAAACATAAACATAAACATAAACATAAACATAAACATAAACATAAACATAAACATAAACATAAACATAAACATAAACATAAACATAAACATAAACATAAACATAAACATAAACATAAACATAAACATAAACATAAACATAAACATAAACATAAACATAAACATAAACATAAACATAAACATAAACATAAACATAAACATAAACATAAACATAAACATAAACATAAACATAAACATAAACATAAACATAAACATAAACATAAACATAAACATAAACATAAACATAAACATAAACATAAACATAAACATAAACATAAACATAAACATAAACATAAACATAAACATAAACATAAACATAAACATAAACATAAACATAAACATAAACATAAACATAAACATAAACATAAACATAAACATAAACATAAACATAAACATAAACATAAACATAAACATTGAAGGCAACGGGAGAATAGAGAAAGAAATAAATGAGCAAATAGGGAAATCCGCAAAAATATATAATACATTAAGAAATACATTTCTAGTTACCAACACTAACATATAGCAGCGAGCATGAACAACAACGAATAGAATTAAAAACAAAGTCACGGCCATGGAAATTAGATTCCTAAAAAGAATAGAAGGAGTAACAATGAGCGACAAAATCAGAAGCACGACAATCGTTAATAGTCTAAATATCAAGCCAATAGAAATGATTGTAGAGAAGAAACAACTGGGATGGCTTGGACATATACACAGACTGGAAGAAGATCGAATAACAAAAAAGGATTTTTGAAGCCAAAACAGAGGGCAAAAACAGAATAGGAAGACCTCCAAAACACCTGGAAAGGACAAATGTATAGAACATTAGAGAAAAGAACTATGGGATGAATTGCAGCCAAACAACTAGCTCAGAACAGGAAGCGGTGGAAGACCAAAATAAGAGAATGGTAGTCCGACATTGCAAGGTACAAAGGACGTAGGATTAAAAAAAAAGAGATGTACAATGAGTATCATACGCACCAGTAATAGGCAACGAATTCTTGTTAATATAATAATGCACGACCCCGTGTAACGATAATCGTCTGGGAATACTCTAATGGAGTTGCCATTCTAGTTTTTGATTGGCCTGTACTGGGTGCAGGCATGAATCCTATCGAGAATGTGTGGGACTATCTTCAGAGAATGGTCCGGACCCAACATGTTGCCTCAGTGGTGCTACAAGGATTGGAAGATGCCCTCCGTGAGGAGTGGGAGAATTTACACCAATCGAATGCGAGCAGTTATAAGAACCCGGGGTGGTAATATTGAGTATTAAGCTATTATCCTCCAATTTTTCTTTTCAAAAACAATTTCAAATATGAGTTTTTATTTTCGTTTAGTTCCTATAATATTTAAATAATCGTAAAAATTGTTTATTGGAGTATATTCAGATAAATTTATATCATTCTTGTGTTACAAAAATGAATTGTGCGATACTTTTTTTGCGGAGTGTAATTATTACTTCAGAAAGAATACAGTCGGTAGGGAAGTGGTTCAAGAGGCGAAAGGAATATCTCTCAAAATTGTAAATTTTGATCGTTATTTCCGATTAGATATTAAATTGAATTATTTTGAATGTAGTCGAATCTATTTTTTTTTAATCAAAAGCTGTATCTATAACATTGCAAAAATGATGC
Source organism: Trypoxylus dichotomus (assembly GCA_023509865.1). Classification (NCBI taxonomy): domain Eukaryota; kingdom Metazoa; phylum Arthropoda; class Insecta; order Coleoptera; family Scarabaeidae; genus Trypoxylus; species Trypoxylus dichotomus. The sequence goes on from CM042081.1 coordinate 32,896,285, forward strand.
AATATTTTTGGCTTCTTTCATAAACAAAAAAAACATCAATCAACCTATTTAGTGTAAATATTGTACATCCATTTGAAGATGTACTTTGTTTAATAAATCTGCAATTGTACCCTTCAGATAAAGAATGCTATCACCCATTAACAGGAGCAATTTCAGCTATAACAGGCAATAAAACTTATGTATCCATATTGATAACATTTTTAATATCGCTTACGGCTAGTAAACATACTTTGTTTCAAGATACAGTGCAGAACATAAACTTCTGCAGCAGCAACATACAGCATTTTAATACGCCAGACTATCCATATTCATGTTGAATGGAAACTCTTACATCGTCTTCCAAAATATCAACACCAACCAACATTCACACTTTTACTTTAAATTTTGCACAATTTCTTTGCATTACAACGCAAAATAACATTTTTTTAACCGTATTAGAATCCTTATCGCTTATTTCACTCTCGATACCTCGGACATATTTTAAAGTACGGTTAAAACACTACACTACGGAAGTAAATAAATGTCAGATATATGCAGTTCTCGGTCCAGACTGAAAGCATGAATATACGTTGGTGCTATTATACCGTCAAATTAATAATAGACCTACGAGGGGAGGTCCAGAAGTTCGTGGAATGGACGGGATGGAGTGGGGATAGGGGCGCTCGCTAGGTGTCATTCTGATTGGCGACTCATCATTAGTATATAAGTTAAATTGCAGCCCTATAGCGTCAGTCGTTTACGAATAGTTGCCTGCTAAACAAGTCAATCCGGAAGAAAACTGAAACTATGGAGGAAATTGAACACCGTGCTGTGATAAAGTTCCTTACAAAGCAAGGAAAGAACGCTCAAACCATATTGAATGAAATGGAAACCGTTTATGGGGAACAGTGCCCTAGTAAATCAATGATTTATAAGGAGCATGGTCTTTTTAAACATGGTCGGGAGTCGATTGAAGACTACCCCCGCTCAGGACGGCCACTTGAGGCCACCACATCAGACATCGTCGAAAAAGTGCAAAAATGTCTACTGCTAGATGCCCGTTTGAAGAAAAAAATTATCTGCATTAGTTGGAGTATCAAATACCACCATTTTGCGTATCCTACATGACCTCCTGGAAATGACAAAAGTTAGTGCAAGATGGGTACCGAGAATGCTCACGCCGCTGCAGAAACAGCAGCAGGTCTGTTCGTCCAAACAATTTTTGGAGCTGTGTGGAGACAAACCTGTACAGAATTTGGAGCGGATTGTTACCGGAGATGAAACATGGGTTCATCACTTTGAGCCTGAGTTCAAACAGGAGTCCATGCAATGGCATAAAGAGGGGACACCACCGCCAAAGAAATTCAAAGTGTCAGAATCGGCTGGAAAGTTGATGGCTACTGTTTTTTAGGATTGTGAGGGGATATTATTGATTGATTACAAAGAAAAAGGCAGGAGCATAACCGAAGAATATTACGCAGCGATATTAGAAAAATTAAAGGAGGCCATCAAGGAAAAACCGTCGAAGAAAATTGACCAAGGGTGTGTCGCTGTTGCAGGACGATGCGGCGGTTCATAAGAGCAAAGTTGCAATGTCTGCTCTGCACAAGCATGGCTTTCAATCAATAGTCTATCCACCCTACAGTCCAGACCTGGCACCAAGTGATTTTTATTTGTTCCCCAATTTAAAAAAAGACTTGCGTGGAAGAAAGTTTTCCAACGACAATGAGGTAAGGGAGGCAATTTTGGCCCATTTTGAGGCGAAAGATAAAGAATATTTTTATGATGGTTTAGAAAAATTAATTGATAGATCTAATAAATGTATTGTGCTTAAGGGTGATTATATTGAAAAGGAAAAATAGATTTATTATTTTATTTTATTTAAAACACGAACTTCTGGACCTCCTCTCGTAGTTGCCAAGCCAAATAACGCAGAGCAACTATAGAACCGATATATGCATCAATCCGATTTTGCCCAAAAATGATCCTCGTCCTATTCTGATACACTCAACTGTAGATTGATTTAAAATTTAAATTCATATTGGTTTTTGGAAATGATTTCGTAATATAAGGTACCCAATACACTTTCCTATTGAGAAAGTTGAAGATATTAGATGATAATATGAACTATTATCTGTCTTAAATAATGGGATACCAATAAATTACTCTAGGCATGCTGGGGATATACCTTGTTCAAAAGACGAGTTAATTAAATCAGTAATTTGCTTAATGATATATTGTTGTCATTCAAATGCATAGGATTATTTGAGAACTTTTACTACTTTAAAAATATTTAATAGAGGCATTTGCAACAACACAGTACACCTATCGTTACATTATTTATTTTAAGTTACAAATTCTCTTTGAGTTGTTGAATTATATTAATTAAGTTGTTTATTACATTTCACGTTGTTTTGCTTGTGTTTCGTGATTTAGAAACTTAAGAAGATATATATACAGGTGTCCATGAAATAAGACAAGAACATATGAAAAATAGGAAGATCTAATCTTAGACATAAATCCAAAACATTTTGCGAAAATTTCTTCGCAGACGCGAATTAAAAAAGATGATAAAGATATTTAAAATAAAAATGTCTTTATTATTTACAACCAAAATATTCGTACGTAAGCATGTTATTGAACTCTTAGCATACCGTTTGAAAGGTAGACAGTATTATCTTATAGCTTTTATAACATCAACAGCTGTGTTATTGCAATGTATGCAGTCTGCGTGTATGTATGTATATGTTGGATAGATGTATTATCTATACACATTCTGCATCCATAGGCGGTATATATTACAGTTTCCTGCTTTTTTTATTTCTGATGTTCACGTCGTAATTGACTCAAAATTTTTTGGATGTATGTTCTACATAATTACGCTTTTTCATTTTTGGTACTTTTTTATTTTATTTTAAAGAGATCCATTCAGTATTTTAGTAGTATTGTAAAGGAAATGTAAAGCTGTTAAAACCATTTACACATTCGCCATTCCTAATGATCCATTCTACTGTTTTCTAATAACCTTTGAGAATATAACTCATTTATTCTTATCACAGTAGACATCCAATGCAATTTGCTTTGTATCTATGAATAAATATTGTTCTTGTTTGTTGTTATACATTTCATTATCGTCGTTAACATTTACATCAACTGTCTCATCTTCTCTTACTCTTCTAAACTTTATAATGCCCGATCATTTGGATTTTCTTTAACCCTACGTCTACAGACCGAGTCCATTGAACCTAAGCGATTTTCAAGAATTGTTTTCTTTTAACTTGCGGTAGAGCTAATGTATTCGTATTCACGGACTTTTGAAGTGGGAAGTATGGCTTTATATTTTTTGCAAAAAGGAATTTTTCGGATAAACAGTTTTTGGTTTTGTGATTTATCGAAGGGGTCCAGTGAAGCCATACGGCTTTTACTACATAAACGTACGTAACGGGATTAGGTTTTATACTTGGCAATTGTTCGCTTATCAATTTGCGGTCTTCCCCGTTAGTAGAATGGAGGAGTCCTCTTATTATGTGGAATTGGAATTCACAGGTATAGCAGTAAACTCCACTCACACACATTAATTAATTATGCGGAACGTAGCGTTTCGAGAGCACGTGGGCTCTCATTGTCAACCGTGTTACCGACTGAAAGTAAAAACTGTATCACACATGCAAATTATTTTCTACGCAGGCTCTAAAATTTCTAAAACATATGACTATTTACAATCTACTCGGTGGTCTAATACCTTTTACGGGAAAGGATGGACCGAAAGCGAACCGTATCTTTAACAGGGCCCATGGTAATAAATCCATCAAACTCGAGTGTGCAATTGGGGTGGTTCTCTGTTCAATAAGTTTCCGTTCTTTTTCATATATACCGTTTCGTACGCGTCTAATTCTCTATACGACCTCACGTTTTTAAGTAGTGTCAGATTTTTTAAATCAATCTTATGTCCGGATTTTACCATATGCTCTGCTACGCTTGATAGTTCAGGTTTGTCGAAACGATAGTGTCTAATATGTTCTTTGAACCTCGTTTCGATACTCCTTTTTGTTTGTCCAATATAAACTTTCTCACAATCATTGCATGCGATTTGGTATATTTCAGACCTTTTTATCATCTCCGGTTTATCTTTGGGATTCCCTAAGAGATTCTTTAAGTTGTTTTTTGACACAAAAGACACGTTCATATTTAGTTGTCGGAAAATTTTACTTAACCCCTTTACTGTTGGGTGAAAAGGAAGAGTTATAAATTTCTTATTACCGGTGTTTGTTGATGTCAAGGTTGTGGAATTTCTGATGTGTTGTTTGTATTGGACCTTCCTTAAAATACGGTCGACATCGATAAAAGAGAAACCATTGTACCTCGCTACATCTTTGATATACTTTAATTCTTTGTCATACCTGCTCTTGTTTAACGGAAATCTGACGAGTCTATTGACCAGAAAACTAATCGCGGACATTTTTTGTTGTTCGCAATGGTGCGAATCGAACGTGATGAATCTGTTGGAATTAGTTTCTTTTCTGTACATGTCTATTTCTAATTTATTGTTATTGCGTATGACTAGAGTATCTAGAAACGGAAGGCGATTGTTCACTTCTTCAATAGTAAACTTAATCGTGGTAAATTTTGAGTTCAGTTCTGCTAGAAAATCTTGTATGTTTCCTTTGTTGGTATCAAACACAGCGAAAATATCGTCTACGTACCTAAGCCAAATTCTCGGGAAATATTTGGTTTCTTTTTTCAGGTTCGTTTCAAATTTGCTCATGAAAAGATTCGCAATAAAAGGAGATAAAGGATTACCCATCGCCGTGTCTTCCACCTGTTCGAACCATTTTCCGCCAATTTGAAAACAATTTTGTGACATGCATAATTTAGTTAACCTTTTATATTCCGCGGTTTTCACGTCATCTACGTTATTTAATTTCAAAAATTCAACCAAATACTCCAGAGTTTCTGGAATTGGTACGCTTGGGAAAAGTGAACAAACGTCGAATGATACAAGGATTTCCCCATCTTTTAATTCAGTCTTTTCAATTTTATTTACAAAATCTACGGAGTTTTCTACACATAGGTTATCTACTTTATGGGGCAAGTTCTTATATTCATTCACTAGCCATTTGGACAATTTGTATGTTGGAGAATCAATGCCGGATACTATAGGTCTCATGGAATTACCTGGTTTGTGAATTTTTGGGAAACAATACATTTTTGGAATGGTAGGGTTTGAACTTGTTATTTTGAATTTCAGGTTATTATTGATTAAGTTGGGACAGTCCTTAATAGTATCTTTAGTGATTCTAATCATTGACGGTAGGGGGTTTTTCTTTAATCCTCTGTACGGTCCTGACTTTAACATGGTGTTGACGCGATTATAATAATCCGGTTTGTCCAGAATGACTATACCTGTGAATTGTACATCCGCACAGTCATTGCAATCGTCATTGGAATTGGAAACTTTGTTCTAAGTAATTCAATACTTATAGTACCAGTGTTGAGCGATACCGTGATTTTTAAATCACGTCGTGAATGGTGATCGTTTATGAGTCATTGTGTATCGAGTATATCGTATCGTAACGTGTTATAGTCGAATGCTAAGATATTTTCGGTTGTTTGAATAAGATTTGATATTCGAATGTCGCGTAAGCGTCAGTCATTAATTCTAATGAAAGCATTTATACATTTACAAGGATATTTTTGAGAAAAAACAATTACAATTTTTGTCTACTTTTTTGCATTCGCATGCCGAGTATTTCGTATATTACATGCCAAGATGCCCTCTTGCCATCTATTTTGCGGAGTATTCAGGCTACAACACACGTTTTAATTATCGTTATGCTAGATATATTTTTTCTACATTCAAACACAATAATCTTTCACATTTAAATACTCAAGAATTTACAAACGGTAACAAATTTAATAATATTACAAAGACATAACTTCTGAGTATTCAAATTTTCTATTATTATTAACACCGATAACAATAATTTAGAAATTCAAAAAAAATTATAAATTTATTACTGAAATCTTAGAATGTTATTAGAGCGGCCCAAATATTTGGCAAGATATTTCAAAATTTACGTTTACCATTTATCGATTTATTATTATGAGGAAATTATCACAATAAATGCACTAAATTGAAACATACTGTACATCAGGCAATACGTACAATATTACGTCAGCCCATTAGTATATTATAAATACTTCTACTACTTCTGTGTCTCTGATAAGGGAGTGCAACAGCACCAGCTTTATATAGCTAAAATTTGAATTACGTCACTTATTTTCATTCTAACAATTTCACAAAATTTTAATTACCGGGATGTAAAATAATTTTCCAACCGCATAGAATGTAAAAAAAAATATTGCAATAAAATAAAAGGCAAATCAATACAGTGAACATAACTTCCATATCGCTGTACTTAAGTGATTACACCAGCTTAATAAATATGCTCTTTATCTACTGCTATTTCGTACAATTTAAACAAATACGGCTTATGCGCCGGAAGATAAAATTTCTAGCATTATTCTGCAAATATACTATATGGCATTGCGTGTATAACAAACCCAATTTAAATGGAAGAAGAAGCATAATGTTTCTGCTTTTTAGAGACTTATTTGAAAAAAAATGCACTGGTATCTTTTCACATCTACCAACCCTTAAGCCGCGTACAAAAATATTCCACTACTTTTATATAATTATGATTTTCCCTATAAAATACAGATCGCTTATTACAATATAATACAATTGTATACTTTAATCCTGAACAAAACGACGCGAGTTAATATCCTATTGATTAATTAATAGAGGTAAACATGTACGTATTAAGCAAGCTAGGGCGTATCAGAAATCAATAAAAGGCAACGATTATTATCAACAGTAACTTACCAATCTGAGATCGTTCACGCCATATAGAATAGCTGTTAAGTTGTCTTGCGAGACCGGTGCCATGTTTGCCGCGTTTCGTACGAAGGTTATGCAGCGAAATGAGGTGATGTATGTCGGCGAGCTAGCTGAAAATTAATATAATTTGAACTGGCGATAAAGGCCACGAAAGGCCTCTGTGTGGAGATAAAATTTAATACATGGTGATGTAGTGGGACTGTGGAGGGAGGAAGTTTTGTTTTTATTATTTTTTTTGAGTAGTTTAAACAGACAGTTTTAATTTAGCGCGTAGTTTTTATTTTGGTCTTTCGTAATTTGGCGTTGACAATGTCAGTTTGGCACTGCATACATTGGAAAATTTAAATGTTAGTCGTTTCTTATTTGGAGAGTTATCTGAAGAACAGATGCTTGAGTTTATTAACAATAAAGGTCTCTATAGTTTCTATAGAAATTTTTTATTACATTGGGGAACTAATTGTAATAAAATTGTAGTCAAATGGGATGTAACAAGTTGTTTACCGCCACGTATGCTTTCCCATTGTATTAAAAACAAGGTATTTATAGTCTGATATTTTCTACGTAAGGAAAACAATAAATTTCTTATGCAGGTAGAATGTTTTGCGAAATATGTTCCTTTTGCTTTAACGAACCGTAAGAAAGGTGAATAACAATATAAATTTATAACTTTGGGAATTTACAGTTTAGATTGAGGTTGTTACATTTTTACGTGTATTCAGATCGTATACTAAGTAAATCGAAATGTTATTACATATAAAGTATTTGTATTAAAGAAATGTTTTTCTTCACATAAGAAAACAAGGAAATCATGCTTTCCATCTTAAACGATTCATACTGAGAAAGATCCTTGACGTACATATACCTATAGATCGGCTAATAAATTTGAAGCAAAAAATTTTGATTTTTAAAAAGTATCATATTATTATACAACAGCTTTGCTTTCCTCCCCTTCTCTTTTTCATATTCTTTTGTCCATCCTCCGCCTTTTAGAATTTATTGAAATAGTTTTTTAACACTACATTTTTGGCGAATTAGGTTGTTTATATTCCGTTTTAGGGATCCCACTTTTAAATCAGTATGCATTTCAGCATAGTAAAATATGTCAAAAAAGGTCTAGATCTGGCGCAAAAATGGCCAAGAAGATATCCGTAAAAAGGTATAGGTAGCAAGGAAATCTCACCCTTACATGGACATGCAAAAATTAAATGAAAATAATTTGTTTAGTGCGTTTTACTTTGTTATTACATCTTCATTACATATTTCTACACTAAAAAATATTTTTATATCGTTACAATTTATTGATAGAAACGAAGTTATACAAGCTTGTTCTATTTACAAAAAGTTGATGTCATCTTTAAACAAAGAAATAATGATACTTTTTAAAAATCAAAATTTTTTGCTTCAAATTTATTAGCCGATCTATAGGTAGATCGGCTAATAAATAAAATAAATAAAATTGCGCCAGATCTAGACCTTTTTTGGCATATTTTACTATGCTGAAATGTTGAAATGCATACTGATTTGAAAGTGGGATCCCTAAAACGGAATATAAACGACCTAATTCGCAAAAAATGTACTGTTAAAAAACTATTTCAATAAATTCCAAAAGGCGGAGGATGGACAGAAGAATATGAAAAAGAGAAGGGGAGGAAGGCAAAGCTGTTGTCGAAGTGACAAAGAATGAGAGGAGAAAAAGAGAAAAAACAACAGAAAAGGAAAAAGATAAGTAAAAGAAGGAGACAAATAATAAGGAGCACAAGAAAACGTAGAAAAAGTAAGAAGAAGATGAAAAAGGAAAAGAAAAAAATAAGGAGAAGAGAGGGAAAAAAGAACACGAAAAAGAACAACAAGAAGTTCGAAAAGAAGAACAAGAATATGTCGAGCAAAAAGCAATAAAGCTAGAAGGCCAAGAGATTGAAAAAGAATAAGAAAAATGGGAGTGACAAGGATAGAAGGAAATGAAAAAGGATTGAAAGGAAAAGAACAAGAGTAGAAGTTGAAGAAGAAGAAAGGGAATAAGAAGAGATAAAGAATAAAAAGAAAACAATAAGGAGAAAGAAAGGAAAAATAAGAAAGCGAATAATGAAAAGTAGAAAAGAAAAAGGAGAAAAGTACAAAAAGGAGGTGCAAGAAGAATAGCAAGAAAAAACAAAAAACAAGAACTAAAAGATCAAAAAGAATTAAAGAACCTGGACGACGTCTATGATGAAAATAAGAAGCAAACAAACGAGAACAAGGAGGTGATAAAAGAGTAGAAGGAAAATAAGATGTAGAAGGAGCAGAAGGAAAAGCGAAGAACGCGGAAGAAAAAGAATAAAGGGAAGAACGAAAAAACAAGGAATGGAATATTAAACAAGAAGAAAAACAACAAGAATAAAAGGAAGAAAAGGAACAAGAAAATCAGGTAGAAAATAAAGAAGATCGATGACAAAAATGGGAAGAACCACAATGAAAACAATGGGATGAAGAAGGAGCAGAAAGGGAACAAGACGTTGAAAGAAAAGAAGAAAAAGAGGAAGAAAAGACGAAACAGAGGAATACGAAAAGAAGAAAACGAACGACAAGAACAGGTAGAATAAGAATGAGAACAAGAAGATGTAAGAGAAGGAAAATAAGAAAAGACAGGGAAAACGGAAGATAAAGAACAAAAAGAAAAATGAGAAGAACAAGAAGAAAAAGGTAGAACAAGAAAAACAACAAGGACAGGCAGGAGAAAAAGAATAAGATCAAGAAAAGGAGTAAAAGAACGAGATCGACGATGAGAATAAAAATAAGAATATGAAAAAGGATCAGAAGGAGAAAAAGGTGTAGTACGAAAAGAAGAAAAAATATATAAAGAAGATGAAAAGACGAGAAGGCTGAAGAAAATACAAAACAAAAGGAGAAGAAAAACTAAAAAAAGTGAGATCTACGAAAAGAACAAGAAGAATAAGAATAAGTACAAGGTATGAAGAAGGAACAGAAGGAGAAGGAAAGAGATAAGTAAAGCGGAAGAAAATGAATAAATACAGAAGAACAAGGGAAAAGAAATAGAACAAGAAGGTGAAGGAGCAGAAAAAGAACAAAAATGAAAAGAAACAAAAGAAAAAAGATGAGGAAAACGAAACAAACGTAAAAATTACGATGAAAAATAGAAACGAAAACGAAGGAGAAAGAGAGAGGGAAAAGAAATTTTACCAAATTTGGCCCAACACTTCTTATATTCTGTCCAAATAAACGGATGTTTCGTACCGTAGATATCCGTGTAGTTCCAGTTCTTGCTTTTTTTTATAGCCAGATTATGAGGAGTTCCAAGGCTCAAACACACGCATACGCTTCAAAGCATGCACTTTAAAATGGAAATTCAAATACTTACCACCCATTCTTAATACTTACCTCTGCACTAATTTAGAATAGCAACACTGTGTAATTGTCGAAGCTGCGTTTCTTATTTTAATGATGATGATTCCTTTGTCTAGCTATGATATTACTCTAAAAATTGCCCTTATTTTGCATAACACATTCCAATTCAAAATTGAATAAAAGGAATTTTCCAAATTTTCACTATATACGAGGACCATTCGGAAGGTAAAGAAGGTTTTCTTTTTATACTGACCGCGTTCTCCCACCACCACCGCCAACCCGCCACTAACCTTAGTACTCATTAGTTTCAGTTTGGCGGCAGCTACGATTTAATACGGTTGATTACCGCTAAGCTGTGCAACTTTAGAAAGTGTGACAAAATCGTCGATCCTGCTAAGTGTGAGGTGTGCAGTATTATCCGCTTTTTACACACGCAAAAAATCAGACTCAATCGAAATTTATAGACAAGAACTATACTTGTTTACGGTAATGTGATAAACGAAGGAAGTGGTGCATCATGTTTAATGACGGACGGAACAATGTTCACGAGGAAGATCGCTTGGGGTCGGCCCTTCGTGGTGACTGACAAAGCTAGGATTGAAACAAGAATCCAAGAAAATAGGCGTTTGACAATTAGTGAATTGAAATTTGAAATTTCAAAAAGTGTGTTGTACGGAATTGTTAGTGTAGATCTGGGCTATAATAAAGTGTGTACCAGGTCGGTTCCTCGAATTTTGTCAGACGAACACAAAACCAAACGCATGGCAGCTGCATTACTTAGTCGCTATGGAAAGGATGGTGATGAAAATTTGAATCACATTGTCTCTGGTGATGAGACTTGGATATCATATTTGACACCAGAAACAAACTACCAATCAATGCAATTACATCAGCCGCAATCCCACAACCGAAAAAAGCAAAATAGATTTTGAGCGGCAGAATGATCATGGCTGGAATCGTACGAGTGTCCTGCTTATCGACTCCATGCCTATAGGTGCGACCATAAACGCGGCGGCCTACTGTCACCCGCTTTAACGACTTCGCCACGCTATTCAGAACAAGCGACACAGAATGCTAAGCAATGGAGTCATCCTCCTTCACGATAATGCACGTCCACATGCAGCGGGAGTGACACGGGACTTAGCCCAAATTGATTTTCACTTATTCCCCAAATTGACAGATTTTTTGAGTGGACAACGCTATGGAAGTGATGAACTAATAGAAGAAAAGAAAGCTGATAAAACGGTACAAGTGCCTAAATTTAAACGGTGACTATGTAGAAAAGTAGCTTGGACATCTAATCTAAAAAACGTTCTTTACTTTCCGTATATTTCGTCGTTATTTTAAACGTTACAGTCTAGTGGTTTTCGAACAAGAAAATTAGCTCCTATTTTCGCCACGTATGATAATCATGAGCAAACTATGTATTCGCTGCAAATGTTCTTTGTAGCCTCTGTAACTGGTGGAGTTGAGAGAACTGGTATATTTCGAAACAATGACTAGTCCATTTCGATCATTACCTCGAGATATTTTCTTACTTTGAAAGGAGTTAACAATTTGATTGCTTAATAGTGTTTGGATAAGCAGCTGAATTCCGTGCTTGTGGTAGTTTTCGTTTTTATAATTCTCGAACAAAACTGTTTACAGTCTAGACATGACCTTCATCCTACGCATTATCCTCCGCTTCGCAATTGAATTATGTAATAAAAAAAAACAGCATCTGATTCACATCAATATTTTTTAATTCATCAATATTTTTTATTTCCATATCACTTTCAACTACTAACAAGCTTGTTTATCTCTTCTAATAAACCGTGTCAGACAACGTATTGATAACAGATTTCGGATATATAAATATTTAATTATTGCATTTATAACATATAAAATTTGATTAAAATAATTATAACATAATAATAATAGCAATACGAAGAAGATACAGAAGTCTTTTATCACAATATTATGTAATATTTATTTTTTTTTAACCTAATAAGCTGTATAATAATTCACTATTAAATCGAATTTAACCTTAGAGACATTTACAGCACGCAAACAAATAAAAATACTAAAATATAAAATATGTTATAAGAAACCATGTACATAAGGTCCATTTAAAAGTTACTGATAAATTCTTAGAGGTAATAGGAAATTATAAAATAAAAATATTTTCTTGGTAACTTCTTTCTAAAAAGCGTTTTATTTTAAAGAAATGTAAGATATATTATAGGAAGGTTCATTTAAAAACTTACTCACAAACTTGTAGAGGTAAATGGGTTATAAGATAAAGTAAGTTGTAAAAATTAGAGCTAATGGCGCTAAGTCACTAGGATTAAATTCGATATTCTATGAAATATAATTTAAACAACAAATACTGTAAAGAGGTCTTTCTCGATATTACATATTTTTTATATCATATAATCTCCTGAAACAGATTATCTTACTACTAATGGAGTCTATACACAATTCCTTTAAATATTCGTAAGATGAAAAGAAATTGTTAAAATGCTTAAAAATAAATTAATGATGACTGTTAAATAGTGTTTCCCTGTCTGGAAGCTGACGGACTTTCATACTCCCATCAGCTCCGCAAGAAAACAGCCTTGAATGTGAATCGATGTGCAATTGCGTCACACCAGGACCAATATTTTTGAAGAAGTTGCTTCTAGCATGCTCTGCTGTTAATGACAGCAGTAGAGCTGGAACTGAGACGCCCCAAATCTGTAATGATTGATAGATAATGAAAGAGGCTATTTCAAAATAGTGCTGATAGAAATAGTGATTCTTTTTTTAATATACCGGAATATTCACGTTATTCGATACAAAATATTGCAGCTAAATTATTCGATTTTGGTACAGAAGTTTCATGTTCGGAGTGGATTACATTTTGACATTATTTTGATAGTGTACAGGATGTCCCAAAAACACGAAGTTGTTTTTTTTTAAACGGAACATCCTGTATATTATTTCTAAGATCAAAATAAAAGCGAGTTTCATATTTTTTGAAATATTTTATATTTTACGAAAATGTGGCACCAATTTTAATACGTAAATTCTCAACATGTATTTCCTTTGACCTTCTTAGACCAAACTCACACTAAGTCTATTAACATATATTCCAAAAAGAGATTTCTGAAGAGACCCAAATAACAGTTATTTCTTATTGGCTGAAAATAAGGTGAGATCACACCGTACAACATTCCAGTTTTGCTGTAAATTGTCAAACCTTTTGACATCCTTAACATTGTTTATATCACGTTTGCATTTCGGTAGTTTTGTTCATAATTATTATATTACCTTAGCTATTTTGCGGTGTAGATTAGTTCTTCTCAGAGCTTTGATTTGAAAATTAATAGATTATGTAAGTAAATTGCAAATACAGAGAACTTTAGTTGGACTGATATTACAATTCTGTGGCTGTTCCTTTCAATTATGGATGCAAATTAACAAGAGAAAGCAAATCACTTGAGTAATGTCTAAAAGCAGGCAATTTTGAATGCTTCCAAAAGTATTGTAACGGATACACCCAACACAAGAAAAGGTGGACACGATAAATCAGATTTCCCAAGCACTAGATAGCTTCATTAAGTACAACATATCAACACCTTACAAGATATTGTGATTGCAGGGATTTCAAACCGATAGTATATCGGCTTATCAGCGAATATAAAACAAAACGGAAAACTTCAAAGCCAAAAAAGATAATTGGTAGACCACCTATACTGGAGTATTTTGGTGAGGCTGTCAAAACTGCCGTTCGTCTAATACAAGGGTCTCCAAACTTGTTACCATAAGAGTCACACTGATTTCCCCACTAAGTTCCAAATAAACAATAGTAGTGACCTGCCAAATATACGTCGCTCAACATTATATCGCTTAATGAAGCAACCGAAATTTAAATAAAAATATTTTCAGTATATTTATATAATTAAATATAATTCTGCTATATGTTGTAGATAGCTTAAAACGTGGCAGGAACAGTGTTCTTACTGAGAGCGATGATGTAAGATGAAGATGATTATGTTGTCTTATTGTGTTATATAGAACTTAGAATAAACCAAGTTTCTATTGTTCTATTGTGTATTATAGTTGTAAAATAAAAGCTATTCTCATCTCTATTGTTTATTATGTAGTACCATATATACACTGTTATCTATATAATGGCATGTACTATTTGAATTTTTTTCAACAAATAAATGAAATATCTGTTTTCTACACAGATTATTTACTTCCATGTGTAAATACGTTTAGCATTCTGTTGTCTTAATTGTAATTGAATTATCTCTGAAGAATCCATATACAATTTTATTTAGTACAAATTTTATACTTAAGACAGATCTTCAAATTTAAGTTTACCACGTAAAATTGATTTCACAAATTTATAGGTTGTAAATTCGTTGGACTCTTTCTGGAATAAACTGTTAATTGAACTTTATGTTGCATATGCGAAAAATTTACTAACGTACACAAAGGTTTTCACAAACTAAGACTAAATAATTGTAGGTTTCAAAAATCAACGACTTGTTTAGTTTAAATGGAACAGCCTGTATTTTATGTCAATAGCAAATATATTATTTAATTGTCTATCGAATATTATTACGCTATCGTATGGCTAACTCTTCACGTTTTCATGTGAAACGCAAATTTTCAAAATGCAGACAGCTCCTATAACAAACGTTAATATTTATTAAGTCACTTATGATATTTTTTATAGGTTATATCATTATTTGTCTTTCAGTTATTTACAAAAGTGATTCTTTGCAAACTATTCTTTAGTAACAGTGGTAGTTTATGGTTTTTTTTCTTTTTATTGTGACATAAAAAATGAAATGATTTTCATTTTTTGGAAAATGTCGCAAAATTTATGACTTGCATCACGTATACTACCGTACATAAGTTTGGAAGCAGGGTGAAATTCTTTTAATATGGGTAATACATACAACACATCGCACATCGTGAAATGGTTAATCTCTATTATAAATTATTGTATGTAAATATAAAATTGTTACATATAATCCGTTTAGGTACAAATTTCACCCGAACACACTGAGATCGACGTCTAACGGCACCAGATATCATGACGACCAAATGTTTCTGTTACCACCGTCAAGAGAGGATTATTGGCAGAGGCTTTAAGGGGATTCATCGGACGCAAAACAACGTATTTAAAATGCGTGCATAAAGAAATATGATGCAAGAGAGCATGCAAACTAGTGACTGGATGATTCGAAACAGTCTTATGGGCCAAATTTCAGTTATTTGGCACGCAACAGAATTTTTGTTCGTCAATGACCAGGAAAATGAGCTAGTATGGTCTGCTTAGTACCGTCCGTCAAACACGGAAGTGATACTATTTTTTCATAATACAAAATATTTCAAAAGCCGCAAGGTTTAGCTGAGATATAATTTAACTAAACTCGCTTTTATTTCTAACGCAGAAACCGAAAATGAATTAATATACAAAATATTTCGTTTAAACAAATACAACTTCAAAATGTATCTATCCAGTCTAAAAATAAAACTTTACCAAAATCAAATAATTTAATCGTAATGCTTTGCGTCGTATAACGTGAATAACCCTGCATAACAAAAAATTACTTGGATTAAAATAATCGCAACACTAACTTAAAGTTTGACGATGTGTAAAAAGAAGCATCAGAACACCATGTAATGGTAAATAATAATATTTTACAATACCAACAATCCACCTACCTTAATATCACCGTCAGCAGACCCAGTAGCAAAGTATTCCTCGTGTGGATCTATTGCCAAGCACTTAACAGCCGTCTCGTGGGACTGAAACCTATGATGAATTTGCTTAGTTCGCATATCGATCAAACAGATGTCGCCCTTCTTTCCGGCAGTGATCAGAATTTGATGTTGGGGCGCATATACCATACTGCTCGCCCCCTGGTCGTGACAAGTGAACGCTACCACCAAAGATTTTCCGTGTGGCAATATAGAGTCCCATATGCAAACGTTTTTACTCTCAGAACTATGACCGGCTGTTGCTAAGAGACTGCACGAGTTGAGGAATACGAAATCGGTGATGCCTTTGTTGTGGCATTGATGAGTCTGGAAATTTAAATAAAACAGGTTCCGTTGTGAGTAATGAGTAAAATTATTCAATCAATAGAAGGCAGATAATTGATCTGGTTTGTTCGATATTACATGAAGTGTCCCACAAGGTCCATTTATTGGTCCAAATTCGTTTGCATTAATCTGTTAACATAGATATATGAATTATTTAACTTACGAAGAATGGTCTTGTCGAGTTCGCAGACAATCCAACTTGAAATAAGCTTAAATTTCCATCAGAATCGGCTACTCCGAACTTGTTACCGTGTTGAGAGAATCTTAATCTGGTTACTTTAGCGTAAGTGCCTGATGGTCGTGGGGTTGAAACAGGATGCGCATGACCCCATTCCCATAGCATGACAGAACCATCTTGTCCACCGGTTAAATCTAATACAACAAATAGTTGAAAATATTACCATTCTCTTTTCTAAATGAGAAAAAAAAAGAACTTACATAAAGGTAGCAAGGGATGCGACGTAATCCTTCGAACCCCATCAACTTTATGTTTGAGAACCTGTTTTATTACAACGAATAATATTATCGTGAACGCTAAACTAAGTATAGATCGATACAATTACGTAATAGGTAAGGGTGTGGTTAATATCTAGTAAGTCATGCTGTATATAAACAGGCTAACACAATCGTTGGTGACAAAAGTCAGTCAATCGTAAGTTACAGAGTAAACCAATGCATATTATACAGTTCGTTGCATAAACACAAATTAGTATAAAATTTGGAAAAGAAAATTTGTAGTTCTATAAAAGAAAAATAATAATATACAGGGGTGTTTGCTGTAATATTGGATAAACTGTATAGAAATATTCTATTAATAATAACTATAGACCGGATTATATGCCAAGTGCATATACTTTATTTTATTTATTAATTATATTTTACGTCTATATGTAGATGTATAAACGTAAAATATAATAAATAAAATAAAATATATGCACTTTGCATATAATTCAGTCTCTAATAATAACTATAAAAGAATAACATTTAGATATGTCTTAAAATGCTTTCTACAAATGTTATAAGCCTCTGCAAGTTAAATGATAAAGTTTTTTAATCCTAGAACATTATTAACAAAACACATCGGTACATTTTTATCAGAATTACAGTTAAACGACCAGTATTTAAACGGAGAAAACTACAGGGAACTGTCTTGTCGTAAAAAAAATCTTATTAAAACAATTATAACTATTCTATATTTTTAGAGAAAGGTAATCAACATTCATACAAAGAAGGTGTGAAAGTAAGTAACAAAAATTACTTTAGTTAACCTAGGTGTTGGAATTTACTCTAAATTTAACGTCTCTACCTGTGCTACAGATTCATAAGTAGGAATGTTAAATGCACTATACCCAATCCAAGAAACAGTAACACAATTTACTATTTTAAAATAGCTGTAAAACTCCATTTCTTCAAGCAGACAGTCTATGCTCTAAATGAACGTAATAGATGTTAAAGAGAACCTATTGAAAGAATTTGAAGGTATAACATGCAAAGATATTATTACAGAGGGTCAGATGACGCTAAAAATACCAAAATTTTATAGGTACAAAAAAGCAGATAAGAAAATTTATAGATCGCCATAACAATAATTTGGACTTTCATAACTGCTGTCTATTACAGTAAATAATAGTGAAACCGCTTCTCAGGTGAAAGTACCCAATCTCAAATGAGTTTAATCTGCTGAACACGAATATTACTTTGGAAAACGTTAAGTAGATTAAATATTGGTGAGATATTAACGTTCTGTACACTATCTCGCATAGTATAATGCAATTTAATAAGATAAATACATGGTTATAGCATCATATGCCCTAAGTTTCCATAGAAAGCATCGCAAAAGTCATTGCACGAAACTGAGAAATAAACGCGCATAAGGCATTGACTATAACACGAACCCATAGGACCCAAGGATTCAAAATAAATCGATCTAACGAAGATGATTAAAAGTTTAAAAAAGAAAACAGATGCTGATGTAGTCTAGATAAAAATAGAGATGCCAAAGTTCGAAAAATAATCAAACTCGAAATCGGTGTGGCGTTCTCTAGATAAATCTCCTGCAGCAATGAGAAAATGTAGCGTTTTTTGATATTTCCAAAAACATATGTCAAACATATTCGGGAAATACAACAAGAATCGAAATTGATATTGGCTCGGTGGCCCAGTGGTAAGAGGGCCAGCACTGCCAAAAGTAGGCAACTCAAGTGTCGTGCATTTGAAACCAGCGTCCGTCAAGTACAATGGCACTTTTTCGAGGTTCGGTATACTCTCGAGTCATAGGACACTTTACACACATTTTCTACACCTTAAGGCTCCTGCGGTTAGGACAAGCTAAAAATAGTTTATAACTCTGCTGGGCCACTCATCACCGAGCAACGAACCCATTAAACACTGGACACCTAAATTACTGGTGAATGATGAGTGAGAGTAGCAGTAGTAGTAGTAGTAGTATTGTAAATTACAGTTGCAGAATGTAAGTGAGGTTAAGGGTATATCAATAAAGAAACGGTCAAATCGAACTTTTTTCGATTCAAAAATTGGAATGAGAAAATTTGAGAAACTTTTTCAAAGTAAAAAAAAAAACAGGCATGGGATGCGTAGCAAACTTCCTGGGGAATTACAAGACCAAAAGCTACAATGAATTAATCGAGGATATCTTGGCTTCACTTCTTGAATTTCGTGTATTTCTTGACTCACACTTGCATATTCTCCCTGGTAACTGGATTCAGGCCGGTGCCATGACCATCAGGGCATTGTCAAGATGGAGCAACCATGGTGGGGTACCAGGGCAAATAATCCACATTAATGCTGGCCTACACTCATTAAAGATTCTTCAATTGTCGATTACGAATGACAGGCCGAAATAAAGGGAAAGTCCAAAACAGATTAAGGGTATTCCTAACATTTACGTGCATCCAATTCATGTTCAGCACACCGTAATCATTTTATAAACGCTGGACAAGGCAAACAACTTCATTAAATTGTAAACAGTGGAATTGAACCAAGGATATGAGAAATCTGACGATTACGGAAGATTAAAAAACAGACAAAAAATGTCATTCCTTGAATCCATAGTAATTAGTATCTTTGTGATAATACACTGCACAATACATACTAACCAAAGCATAACAAAACAAAAAACAACGATTATACGTGGTTATGAGAGGCCGTTCTTATATTATCCACATTATCTGTTACTTCGCGTTGTCGAGTATTTTTAAATACAATTAAGGGTTCTTGCATATCAGCTAACATTTTAGGCTACTATACTTCGTATCAGATTAAGAAGTCGTTCAAATTATTCATGTATCCGAATGTACTGTGGCGGCAATACAATTAGGAACGATATACGTTAAGCATATTTCTTACGTTTGTTTACTAAAATAAGAAATGCCTTAAAAAATAATAAAATATTTAATTTATACGTCTGGAATTGACATCATATAAAAAGAAACAATTAACGCTGGAGATATAAGAACCAAAAGAAAAATTGAACTGGTAATTTTTAAGGATTCATTATGAAGATGGAAAAAGGCACGATTACAGATATAGAAAATAAATTGCAAAAGAAAATTAAATAATAATTATCCTTCAGCGAAACATTACGAAATTGAATAACTTCGGTCATACTTCTGCAGGATTTGTAACTATATTTTTCAACGTGTAAGAATTGGGTGTAGTAGCTGAAGGAAACTGTCTGTGAAATTCTTAGATTCGTTCGGAGATTTAAGAAGCACGATCCTTTCAGCAATTAATTCATTTACCTCTGCACTTCTTCGTCAGTTGTCCTAAATAAACAACAAAATGTACCATATACCATTTTATCAGACGAAGAACTAACTGTCTAATTATTGAGTAATACATCTTTATGCAGCTCAAACAACTGTAACTGCCAAAATGTAACGTAAATTGTGCAGGAACAAGATAGGTAACTTGATTAAAAGGATACACTTTGACCTTAATTTCAGTGTTGACGTACCGTGGCAAGGTTACAAACAAGGTTAAGATATAGCACCAACCTCAATTTCGACCTATTGGGCTAACAGTAGTAAGTAATTAGTAATTTCTTTATACAAATGGAACATGATTTTGTTATGTAATTGTTAAGTTTTATTCAATAATATATTTTCCATTTTGACCACTGACCTTTTGCCATCTTTCCGTCAACTTCATTATGGGACGATCACAGAACTTTATTAACAAAACACTGAACTAGGTGTAATTTCACATCATTGAAGATTTTGCCATTCAAAGAATTTTGTAAGGTTCTGAACAAATGGTAATCCGGCGCTAAGTCAAGGCTATACGACGGATGTGACATCACTTTCCAACTAAGCGTCATGGTTGTGAAATATAACACCTTTACGATTCACCAACTCTGGCTGTTTCTCTTGAATTGCAGAGTTAAATTTGTCCAATTGGCGACACCTAAATTAATCGTTTGGTTTCTAGGAAGCAGCTCAAAATATATAGCACCTTTATAGTCTTATCATACTGACATCATAATTTTCTGTTAGTGCATTTTCGATGTTGTTTGCGCTGGTTTATTTTCTTTAGACTATGACCGCTTTCGTTTGATGTTATGATAAACTATCCGTTTGTCATCACCAGTAATTATCCGTTTTAAAAAAGCCTCGATTTCATTTCGTTTGAGCAAATCTCAGATGTTAATGCGTTAGGTTAACCAAATTTCCTTTAACTCGTGAGGAACGCAAATATCGACTTTTTTAATGCATCCCATATATAGTAATTATCCGTTTTAAAAAAGGCTCGACTTCATTTCGTTTGAGCAAATCTCAGATGTTAATGCGTTAGGTTAACCAAATTTCCTTTAATTCGTGAGGAACGCAAATATCGACTTTTTTAATGCATCCCATATATTTTAAATGATTTTCAATTATGTGCAATCTCTCGGAAAGAATATGATGATCCGAATCAATTATGGCTTTGATTTGAGAATCGTCAACTTCGTTTGGCCTACCAGATCGTGGTTTATCTTTGAGTGAAGAATCACCAGAACGAAATTTATCAAACCAATTCCGGCACGGTTTTTCTTTTAGAGATTCATCTCCGTTTAACTTGTTAACAGTTTTTGTTGCGTTCTTCGGAAATAATAAAGCAAAGTACGATGAAAATGAATGCTCTTGTTCTCCATGTTAAAATTGAACTCACATAAACAAATTTCACAAAAAAATACACTTAATTTGGTTTTCATGAAAGTCATTAAAAAAAAACTACCCCCATCTACATTTAAAATCGGCAATTACTTTATTGCCAACCCAATAGAACAAAAATACAAAGTGTTATAGAAAAAAATATGAACGATGATAAACTACGCTTAATTTCAGAATATAAAAACGGCTCCTCCAAAAATATAAAATAAAAATCGTCCTTTCAGTACCAACAATAGATCATTCATAATCAAGTGTTTCACAAAAAGACAAACTATCATGCATCTACGTTCACTATCGATGTCAACAATCAATGGAAATCAAACAAAACGAAAAGAATTAACGTCAGCAAAACATTCTAAATAGCAAGCAAATAACGTAATTTGGTTATACAGGGGGGTAGTAATGTTAGTGGAAAAGTTGAAACACACCGGCCTCAGCATGTTTGCAGACCGAAGCAGTACAAGGCGCACAAATCCTGGATCGTGACATCCAGGGAAGCTGAGTCCTTTCATCTATAGAAATAAATCGGAAAGACTCACTTAAGACTAGTTAAATTTTGAACAGAATATTTTTCTATCGTCAAAACTAAATTTATTTCCGAATCTCCGATTTTCCAGTGAAGATTTTCTAAAAGCGTCTAAACAAAACCAAAACTTACGACGGAGGTTCCTCTTCCACTTTGACTAGCTACGGTAGGTTGTGGGCTTCCGGGACTCGTTTTACCCTTATCTCCGCTACTCTGTATCACCAAGAAAGGTGGAACGTTAGCTTCCTGTTCCGGTCGACTTAGATTTAAAATATCCAACTCGCACTCATCCTCTAACCACACCGGAAGCTCTAGCAGTAGCGAAATATCCATTTCCTGCAGCTCCCTAGGGGTGGCTATTACTATTAAACCGCCGTTGACCTGTTCGAACAGGATTAGACGATAATTTGATAAGATTTTTCATTTTATTGGGCAGTTTTAGTTACTTGATTCAAACTAAACGCGGCAATAGAGTCCTGATCCTTATGTATTATCCTGACGGGTTCTGCTGACGGTTCGAAACGCGGTACTTCTTCGTTGAGGGCGCTCATCGAACGGCGTTTGCCGAATACCGCTCTGATAAAGACCTCCTGCACAGGTTCTTGGTGCACCAGATAGTTCCAAAGGCGTTTAGCCGCGTTCGCGCTTTTCTTGTTGCAGAATGGAGTGTTATGAGGTTCTAATAATTGCCTGAACGTAGAAAAATACATAAAAAATACAACGCATTTTAATAAACTAGGGCGGATCCTCATGCACCACCCCCCACAGACTTCTAACTGCTTGTTTGATTAATGTTTTTGACATTTAATTAACTGACATTTGTAGATCACAGCTACATAATATCAAGTTTGTATCTCAAAGTGTTGTTGTGCTGTGGCTAATTCTTGAATTGGGGTGCTGATTATTCATAAAAATGGATCATATACAACAAAGAGCCGAAATAAAGTAGCCCTACAAAAAGGGCATGACGCTAAAACTCAAATTGATAAAGACATTATGGCAACTATTGGCGAGTCTGCAGTTTTTTATGATATAGTCAAACGTTGGTGCCGAGATTTTAAATGCGGAAGAACATGCTGACAAAACCAACATGCCGGTGGTCCTCACATAACAGTAACAACAGGCAAAAACATTAAAAAGGTACATAATATCGTACTGCAAGATCGAGGAGTACGCATCAGGGACATTGTGCAAGGTACCGGCTTATCATATCGTGTGGCGTGCAACATACTGACTAAAGAACTAGGTGTGAAAAAGATGAGTGCAAGATGAGTGCCCCGAATGTTAACTATTGATCAAAAAAGAAATCGCGTGTTGATTTGTAAGCGTCTTTTGGAAGGATACCAAGCAAACAAAGAGAACTTTCTTAGTCAGTATGTGACCATCGATGAACCATGGGTGCTCTACTATGATCTCGAGACCAAAGTGCAAAGTTGAGAGTGAAAACCTCACGGTTCTCCTCCTCCAAGCAAATTTAAGGTCGTGCCGTCTACTGGAAAGGTTGCTATCAGTGTTCTAGGATGCTCAATCAATCATTCTGACTGACTATTTACAAAAGGGACAGACCATCATAGGGGATTTCTAAATTGCGAGACGTTATTAAAGAGAAACGTCGAAGAAAGTTAAAGCACGGTGTGGTGTTCCATCAGGATCATGCTGCTATACATCAAGCAGGCTTTGAATTGAAGTGGAGCAACCGCCATATTCGCCGGATCTGGACTCTAGTGATTACAAGCTGTTCCCAAAATTAAAAGATATCTTATGGGGAACAAAATTTTCCAGTAATTATGAGGTGATGTAAGCTGTAGAGAGATGGTGTGCAGAGGTCGGACAAATATTTTTCCAGGAAGTTATTGAGATGTTGGAGCACCGATGGACCAAGTGCATTAGTGTAGAGGGAGACTATGTCGAAAAATAAAAAATATAATGCAAATGTAGTTTTACTGTAAGGGGGTCAGGGGTACAGCACAGAGATCCGCCCTCGTATATCAGATCCCCAAGGCACCTCTTTTTTGTATACCTGTATTTTTGTATCGCGGGACCAGTCGTGTTTTCTATGAAACATCCAGGGATGTATTCAGGAGGTGACTGCCTACACTCCAATTCATTCTTCAAGTTATCCTGCCACTTATCCAATCGTCTTAAAGCGCTGTGAATTAATGGACTCGCTACTGGAAGTTCCGTCATCTCAATACCGGCAACCTAAATAGATGCAAAGTGAATTTCTAATTATATAGATTTACCAATATCTCACATTTAAGAAGTCGCTGATTTTCAAGTAGGCTATCTTCAATATGGCCAATTTAAGGACTAACCAGGAGTAAGATTTTGGATTCGAATGTTCGTCATTATCTGGCGTTTCCTGTTGGTTATCAAAGACGTCTTCATCTTCCGCTTCTGAATCGGTTGATCCCTCATCTACTTCTTGTATTGCTTCAGGCTGTGTGACACAACAAATCATTATAAGTATGCTCCCAAAATAAATCGTAGTCTCTTTCTCACTCACTTTCATCAATAAGAAAGCCAACATGCTCATTCTTGGAGGTACAAACTGTTCCCGATAAGTAGGTTTGTCTTCTTTCATAACGGACTGCTGGTGACCTAACAATTTTTCATTTAATTTAATTCTTTGTTTGGTTAACCACATAGCTGGACCGCTAGCATCGTCCGAGCTAGTTGGGGTGGCACTCTGTGGTTGTTGCGATGATGTTGTAACGCTAGCGGTTCTTAGCAATTTTTTTATACTGCCTCCAAATAAGCTTTAAATAAAGACAGCAAGTTGATTGCTATGGTCAACAGAAACCAATGTGATCTCACCTTCCCCAAGTCTCAGCATCAAATACATGCCCATTAACGTAGTACAAAATCACGCAATCGCACGATACCAAACCGTACAACAATAGAGCCAAAAACGTGGCAACAAATGACTCGCAAAGCAGGACAGTTAATCTGGGAGTATCGTCATCCTTTTCCTGTGCTAAAAGTGCCCTCAGCGATGTAACACCGGGCCACTTCGAGGGTAACGTGGTGATTTGGTGCGACTCGTTCATCGACATACGTCTCTTGCGACCTACCAAGTGCTTTGAACAGAATTCCTGTGGGATAAAAGGTACTGTTATGTTGTACATTAAAAAGGAATCGAGCTATACAACCTGGTTATCTTGTAAGGTACTCTTGAAGGTATCTGAGTCACACAAGGACTGATAAATACAAGCTGATAGGGCAATGGCTAGATCTCGTAAAACTAAGAGTTGAGTTTGTATCGTCCTGGGTTGAGGTAATTCAACGATCTAAACGTGCAAATAAATTTCCTTTAATTTTTATTGAAGCATGATCTGATATATAATGTTATTCTGTTTGTTACAAGAAAGATAAATGTATTTATAGGTTAGTCATAGTCTAAAATTGGACAGATGACAGCAATGATAAACAAAACAAATAGATACAATGCCCCCAGTTCTAAAAAGACATAGGTGTATGCGAATCCATATATTAATACATTAACAATTTGATTATTGTACCTGTCAAAAAACTTATGTTTGCAAATGAATCATATAATTTATATATATACTCGGTTTTAATGCATGTACAACGTAGAACAGGTAAGACATACAAAGTTGTTTACTGCCGAATGACGTCACACCAAGAGCTGCCGATTTTTTCAAGCCGCATTACTTAAATTTGGGTTGTATAGATGGGATTTTGAATGGGAACTTTTAAGACAAATAAAATTTCATACAACTCCTTTCTCGGAGCTAATTTTTATAGAACTTAATATAAATGCGACAATTGATTTGTATAATATAACTTTCAAGAGCGTTCTACGTAATGTGGTGGAAAATCTCAGGCTCTTTTCTTGCCGAGTGGGTTCTTTTAATTAAATGTCTGTTTTAAATTAAATAATTGATGTAACTAAATGAAATGTTCTATAAATTGACAAAAAGAAAACTCTTTAAACATTTACCCACAATCCGTGTCTAGCTAATTTTCTAAAATATAGCGACGAAATATGAATTATAACAAGAAGAATCTATGTCTTTAATGTTGAAATAGTACTCACACCCACACACGTACTGTATTGTATTTTAGATTTCCTGGGCTTCGCCTCCACCAGTGTATCCGGAACACCAAATTATTGCGAGTAGAGCAGCTGAGACACTTTATTGCGTCAAATAGCTTTGAAGATTTGTAATAACTCTACTTATTATGAGAAATAACAAGTTTTTCTCTGGAGAGACAACTTTGACCCGAATCACTTTGACGCTGTTGTTAATTACCCGTTGTTTTCGCGAGTTCTTTACTGATCTTGTTTCACTGGATGATACGCAACATAGTAAACACTCTTAATGGAATGAAATTATTTACAAATACGGACTGCCATTCATTTGATGTACGAGAATTTTGAAAATAGTGTGCGTTATTTAGAGACCACACTTGTTTTTATAAAAGGTGCACAACTAAGTTCTTGCTGTTTTTTTTTTTAATGAAAATGCAACCTTATTGTGAAAATATGGTTACAAATGAATCATTCAAAGTATTGGCCACCGCTAACTACAACTTTTTCCCATCTTTCTGGCAGAGCTCGAATACCGTTACGGCAAAAGTATTCATCTTTTGAGGCTATCCCCGAATCAAGCCATTTTTCGATGTCTTCATATGAGCGGAACTGCTGATCAACCAGACCATGAATATGGCGGATGGGGTAGAACTTCCTATTCGCGCGTTTCCAGGTAGATTTTAACGGGTTTAACGTGAGGCCGAGCGTTGTCATGCCGTAGAATCACTTTTTCGTACCTCTGTTCGTCTTGTGGCCGTTTTTCGGGCGGTGCTTGGCTCAATAGCATCAATTGAAGTCGATACCGTTCCGATGGTTTCGTTCGGTTTCAACAACTGATAATAAATAACAGCGACCTGGTACCACCAAATACACAACATAACCTTGGCAGCGAGAATATTTAGCCGAGCCGACGACGTACAAGCATGACCGGGCAGCCTCCATGACTCTGGGTTGCTGTAATGAATGCATTTTTTCTCACGCGTTACGATGCGATGAAGAAAAATCATTTCTTTTCCGCCGCTGGAGCAATTGTTCATAGGCGAAAAAACAAGGCTCAACGTTCCTTGGCTTCAAATCAAAAGGAACCGAAAAGTCCCTTCCATTTGAATCATTCCTAGCGCATGAAATAGCTTGGAAATGGCTTGGCGGATAACTTCTAATGATGATGAAAGCTCTTGCTACGTTTGGAATGGATTCTCATCGAGCAATCCCTCCAATTCAGCGTCTTCGAAGGTTTTGGGCCTACCTTCACGTGGACTAATCACGGCACGTTATTTCACTTAGAGCAGCATCTGTAAACTTTGTGGAGCTCTCGATGCGTTTCAGCCGCCGTTTTTTCGGATGAAAGAAGAAAATCAACACTTCCCGCAAATTACGATTATTTAGCACAAAATCAGACATTATAACACAACCCAAAGTATATGACGCCAAAACAAAATCACTACTGTGTCAAAACGGTTTGTTTGCCATATGTCCAAGCTTGGTTTTGGATATCTCGAAATCGACCAACAATTATTGCTGGAGCCATCCATTGACAAATAGCAGGAACTTAGTTGCGCACCTTATAATTTGATAAAAAAACATGTGAGTACGGTACGTTACGCATGTGTAAGAATAATTTGGAAGAAATTATATTTAACCGATATATATAATATAATAATATGTAGAGTAGAGACGTAAACTCCAGTATTGTAATCTATATATGTATATATATATATATATATATATATATATATATATATATATATATCGTTTTTTTTAAATACATTTATGGTAAATATAATTATATATATATATATTAAAGAAAACTGTAACAAATTGCCTCCAACAACAAACTAAAATAAGGGCGTGAATCAAACACTATCGAGAAGAATAAAATAAAAAAATAAGTTAGAAAAATCTACAAAAGTTATTGGTTTTTAAATTGAAATGAAACACATCATTGCACTAAGACAAAAATAACAAATAGAGTCATTTCTAAAAAAACTTGAAAAAAAAGAATACTAACCGTTTGAAGCATGTCATGCGTTAAACTCTGCAAATATCTTATCGGGTCAGCAATAACAGTCTTGCTACTAGCAACACTAGCGGCCAAGAGCGGTAAACTAGTAGGGAACGGCAGGGGACTTAATAATTGTTGATGAGTCTTCTCCTGCTGTAACTCTTGCAATAGCAAGACCAATTCCATCCTTACTGACGCCAAGCAACCAGTGGCGCCGTGCAAAGAGCAATAACTCAACAGGGTTCGCAACAAAGTCTCATTGGCTGTATAGGAATAAAATATGAAATAAATGTACCATTTACTCCAGATTTTATTCTAACCTTTGAGCCATTTCTTTCGCTTAGCTGCGCGTTGCACTTTTGCTTCGAAGTCTAATTTCTCCTGGATCAAGATCTCGTGCAGAGTTGGTTTCTCGATATTCTCGACTGCTTCCGCTTCCTGCTGGGCATCTAGATCGCTGGCATCGATTGGTTCGGTTGCGGCATAGTTGCACAGTTCTCGAAGGGCTTCTACTTCTTTCTCAAGCCATAGATAAAGTTGGTATCTTAACTGCCCACCTATTGTTGAAATTAAAAGCAAAATACACATTATAAAATGCATAAAACGGCTAAAATTACCATCGACTTCGAAACCAGTAGCTAAAGTTGATAGTTCCTCCATTAGAATCTTCAAACACGCTACAAACTTCAACTGTTGTGCCATAATATCGATTTGATCATCGCAAAGCGCCTTGTCCTCTTCTTCGGCTTCGGCTTCCTCTTTCTTCTCGTTCGTCGTGCCTAAATTCATGCTTATACCGCCATCTTCCGAATCTTCAGATTCAGCGTCGTTACCCCAATCGAGTTGTAGGTCGTCCGTTCTTGTGGCGTAGTTTGTAGAAGATCCCCAATCGAAATTGGCCGCAACTTCGTTTAACTTAGGTTTACTGTCCCAGGAAAGGATACCGGTTGCTATAGCGTCTTCAGCTTTATTCTCTTTCGGCGAGGTTACTAAACCAAACGAAAGATGTAATTAAGTATAAAGGATGGTGTGAAGATTACCTGGGGTTTGCTTGCTGTAATCAGTAACAACGTAAGGTAATTTTGATAAGACTTCCAAGGCTAAAGCAGGACAACCCGCTCTGAAATGGCCGTGAGCCGTCATGAAATATAACTGCCTCTCCAATGGGGTTATCGATTCTTCAACGACAACCTGCAACAAATATAATACCATCACATCTGCTCCCTTCTGAAATATAGGCATGTGGTTTCACCTGTTTACCCCCTGGTAACCACACCTTTCTTTCCCCAGAATTAGCTTTATGCTGAATGACCAATATTGGGTGCGTTCTTAAATAAACGTAGAAATTAAAGACATTAGGATCGGTTTCTTTACTCTCGCGTGTATCATCTTCGTGCGTGGAATGTTGGCTGCCTACATTACCGACCAGTAAAGTATTAAGCGATGCTTGATGTTCTTTGAGGGTCCATAGAGCCATTGAACGCAAAAACGGGTCTGGATGAGCTTTGGTCAAGTCTTGATTGTTGCCTAGATATATAAAAAATTAATCGTTATAAAAACCTATAATGGAGAAGAAAATTCTCCTAAGTTTGATGATAACTGAGAAATTACGTATACACATTTTTACATGAATAATAACAACTAACTGCGATAAAACAGTTACTAACCGTTAAAAAAAACAAACTATGTACGTGCTAATATAAAATTATAATGGCTTTTGATAACATTTAGTGTCATTCTACAAACAGAATATTGATTTAAACAAATTAGATACAATTTCCTATGCAAGCCTAACAAGCCCCACTGAATATTTTACGAAGATGTGACAAATCGACAGAAGTAGGCAATAAATACTGAGATACTAAGATTTGCAATAAATATTCATCATTCATGTTAAGTAATACTTATCTGTCTCATTATTGTTGAATCTTTAACTTCCGCGTGCAGTTGCTATACGTAATGACAAATTTAGAATCGTATATATATCTAAGGCAACGTACCGAAATATTATCGTTGAATATGGCGACCGCAAAAATATGTGATCAACCGCAGATTACAACAAATGACTAGTCTTAGCAAAAAGGGGCAAGTTTCAGTGCCGTTCGGAAAACGTGGAAGAGTGAAGTGCACGGCACGAAGAATCGAGTACCCGTATCAAAGCATGCTTGTTCAGTATTATTCGACTGGTCGTTATGAGTACTTGTCAGTACACACATACTTTAAAAATGTCGCATTTAGGTACGTTTTGACAAGGCGTATTTCGAATAAACTAGAAAACATAATATCGAGTATGCCGGATTAGGAATACGAAGGTGATAGAATTAAATATATAAAGTGCGACAACTATTTGACGTGTACCAGCAGGTGGAAGTGTAAACGCCACCTAAAAAATATCAAAACACTGTTCTACAATCCGTGGCAAACGATGCAGCGAACAATTAATATTTCATATAGGTGTTTGTTTTATTCTATGTAATGTACCGTTCACTTTGCTACACCAACAAGCATTTGTTTCCTTCTGGAGCAAGTATTCGGATTATACAGTCTGTAAAACAAGAGAAAAGGGGTCGCTACCTGCTTATGGTAAGATAGCGGACGTGATTAATGTGACCTTGGGATAAGGCGTACTTAGGCCTAATACGCATTACACATTTAATAGCAGTTTCACTTTCTCAGCCGAAGAAAACAGAGTCAGTATAGTTATGAGCGCTGTGCATTTAAAACGGTACGAAGCTGTGTTTCTTTGCATTCACCCCAAAGAACCTAAAATGTCGATAGCAGCCGCATCAAGATATATGTGAAAGTCAGAGAGGTTTGTAAAAATGTGAGTGGACCGATATAAAGCGAACAAAACAGTAGATGATCTCTCTGGTTGCGGCAAAAAAAGAAAAACCACAACAAAGCAGGACAAAGCGATAATTAATTTGTTTAAAAGAAACCCGGAATACACGTTGCGCAGGGGCAGCATCAGTTACAAAAAAAAAACAAATTAAAGTAAACATAAGGACGATTAGAAATCGCCTACGTGAAGACAGCATAGCATACCGCAATACGATACTGAAACCGCTGCTATCGGACCGACATCGAGAAGCGCCGCGTTTGGGCGAGTAACAACTCATCGACAAAAAGAGCTTGGTCTACGCAATACCACCAAGTTGTACAACGCACAGTAAAGCACCCAGTTACGGTCCATGTGTGGGGATGCTTTAATGTGCACGGCTTTGGATCATTGTGAGTATTCACAGAGAACCTGAATGCAGAAATAATGGTGAAACTGTACAAAAAGGGTCTCATTCCATCTGCGAGGAAGTGGTTTGCACAGAATAATAATCAGTGGATTCTGCAAGAGGACAATGATCCACAGCATCGAAGTAGACGTTGTACAGAGTGGAAGTTAGAAAATCATATTTCGACGTTGGAATAGCCCTCCCAGAGCCCGGATGTAAATCCAATTGAAAATGTGTGGGCAATAATGAAGCACAAACTTCAACGTAAACGTGCCTACGCACTAGCACACAGCAATTATCGAGGAACCGCCGACAGATATGGCGATCGTTATCAGCTTCTTATGCCGAAAGCTTGGTTGGGAGCATGGGGCGTCGTTGCCAGGCGATTATGGACAACGATGGAGACTGGACCCCATATTGAGTGTAGCGCGCATTAGGTATTACAATGTACATTCCTACTAAATACACATATTTTAAGTTTTATATTGTTTTAATGTTCTTATACTCCATCTTCTCTTGTTTTACAGACTGTACATTACCAAGTAGGACATCCTTAAGAAACTTTATGCCATCTGCTCGTGAATATGTTGAAAGGAGAATGAAAGCAGAGTTGAAAGATAAAAAAATATGATTATGTGTGGACAAAACCGATCTGCAAAAACATTTTGTGGTGAATGTGATGATACGTACACTGGAAGAGTTTGAACCGTCATTCCCTATCTTACTTGCTTCCAAAATAGTTGGGAAATGTACTAGCGATAAAATTTTAAAAGTGGTGTTGAAGGCATTGAACAAATTTCAAGTTTCAACAACCCAATGTTTGTTACTTAATTTTTGTGAGTGACGATGCTGCTAACATGCTTTCCTTATGCCGATCTCTTAAAGAAGAGAGTGGCAATGTTACATGTAAAATCCATGCTTTAAACCTTGTGGGGCAATTGATTCCTAAATGTTATCCACGAATAAATGATTTAATAACTTATATGAAGGTAGTATTTCTGAAGTCCCCAAAAAGTACAAAAAGATTTCACAAACTGTGTTCCAACGTGCCTGAACCGCCACAACCGATTTCTACGCGTTGGCGAACATGGTTATAGGCCGCGTTTTACTATTACGAACATTTAGATGATATAATGAATGAAGTTTTACAATTCGATCCGAGACACGCCAAAGCTATCAAGAAAAGCCAGAAAATGTTTCAAGATAAGTCAGGTAAAATGTGATTTAGAAAATATTCGCAAGAATTACTATGGAATAGCGGAGGGAATTGAAAAATTATCAAATGATTCGATGTCGTTTGTGGATTCTGTTCAAACTGTGGATGACGTTTACTCACACCTATGTACGGCGGAAGGCGAAAAAAATCAAAGTGTAGTACGAAAATTTGTAAGTGTTATTGGCAAGGATTCAGATTTCTCATCCTAAGACAAATTTGTGAATGTGCGTCGAAAGATCCATTAAGTTGTCACAAGGACTACTTTAAATTTGCAAATATAACATCGCACACCGTACTCATTTGACTGAAACAAGTGTGGAAACATATTTAATGATTCTAATATTTAATAGATGCCGCCCAGTTTGTGATTTCGTGGACGTTTTAGTAAGTATTTCAGCACATTATATAACATATTTTTTATCATTAATGTTTATGTAAACATTCCTGCGTCCGTATCGCCTATTCTCACCCCTGAAGGTAACGATCATAAATGATGCGAGTACATAAACGGTAATGAACACTCGACTTGGTACCACCGCCCAGACTCTTCACGTTGTTCTCCGCACTGCACTGTATCTTGTCCAACTTTGCCGAGACTATAAATGACAATAAGACTTTAGACTGTTTACTGGGAATTCAGGAAAACCCAAAAACATTTACCACTCTGCCGGTTGTCGATTAAAACATTTCAGGATATTTGTATATTTTACGAAAACATAAGTACGACGCATAACTTACAACAACTTTCGCGGAAAAATTAGCCATGAAATTGAATGCAATTTTCTGTTAAATTATTTTTTTCTATTCAAGTTGCTTTCTATTCAACTGGTACAATCATCAAAAGACAACCGTAGATACTGGGATTGTAATCCACATTAGTGCAGTGACTCACTGTATCCACAAAACAATTGGAAGAGTACCTTGAAAACGCTATAGCCGCATCTCAAGTCAATACGTACTAAATATTGTAAGTAACATGATACTGTAGTAAATTAAATATCTAAAGAGTAGTATATAACACTAATCGGTGTTGTATGCTATTTATCTGGAGTTGTCAAAATGTGGATTTTATGCAAAAAATGTAATACACGCGTGATCTAATTCTTTTTAATAGTTTTATTCGAATATAGTCATATGTTCGAGTCATGCACCGTTTTTGCCAAGCAACTACTATTCTGTAATATTTAAAATCATGTATAAACTGTAAATTAAGTAAGAACATCAAAATTTATGAATTTAATTTGTTGATACAACAAATAAAGTTCAATCGATTATAAACATCGCCACTAAAATAGAATAACCGAATTTTCCAATTTCACAATATTGCCATACTAAATTAGGTAATACCAATCCAAACCACCTCTAAATGATCACATTGTACATATATAATCAACAAGCACTTACCTTCAGCATCACAACCTAAAATCTCTTCGTAAAGAAGCCTCTTTAAACTGCTGGTATCACTCTCGTAAAGTCTTATGATAATAATGGCCAATTGGATATCCTGCAATTTATGTAGGCAGATCTGAAACCAAAAATAAGTATCTCCGACACACCTTGTGGAAGTCTACAAGAATTACCTCAACAGCATCCTTCAGACTACCAGCTAGCAAGAAAAACGCAGCTGCGTGATCAAACCTTTGCTTCCCCAATAAAGCGTACGCGTTTTTCAAAGCCGCCTTGCGCCATCTATCTTCCGAGAAGTTATTCGAAAAGAAGGTCGTCATTTTTTCATCCCGTTTAGACCTGTCGATTCAAAAAAAAATCAGCTAAACTATTTAAGAAGGTAGGAACTGCACATACCTATACAAGCCCCACAAGAGGCTCTTTTTGTTCATCGCCAGATAGTACAAAGCGGCATCTAGCGGATCCTGTTTAACTTGGTAGGCGGCCTTAGCTAAGACCTGCACGCATTGTTTCAATAAAGTAATATTTCTGATCCACCAGCCAACTCCCAATTCGCGTAATATGGGCCAGGTCGGTTCGCCCTTCGCATAACTTGGGATTAAGTTCAGTAGTTCTTCTTGACTCTCCGAGTGGTAAGCCCACGCTAAATTGTTCGTACCGACGCCTTGCTTTTGGAATTGAGCCCTTTGAGCTAGCGGTAAACATCTGAAATTAATAAGTTAGGTTCCAGTTTCCTTCGAATTAAACAAAACTCAAATGGAATGAATGCTAACCTCAACAAATAATTGTAGTGCTTCATAGCCAACAAGAATCTAAGTCCGCAATCATCTAATGAGTCAGTTATCACTCCTTCAGGCTGCCCAACTAGATTCTCTTTGGCCATGGCCGATTTTGCGGCGTCTATAGCGAACCTCTCGGCTAAGTCGATATTGCAGGTTGAAACAGTATCGGCCAAGGCTAGCAGGTGCATCTGATCCAAGCTTGAGAGACCAGGTAAATGAGTATGCGTCAATAAGCGTGATAGAATGCGACCTACGTAAGAAAAAATAGTGTCGAATTGTAAACGCCTCTACGGTTGTCGTTCTCGACGTAAGAACATCCGGGTCTTACCTTGTCTTGGTGTAAAGTGTGCTACACTGATAACTCTTTCTGAAGGCCTTCTTTCTAATTTGTCAGCTTCTTGGTCTTCCAAAAGGGTGTCCAGAGAATCGTCCAGCGTAAGATTCATATCGAATAGTTCGTTGTAATCCTTTTTTTCTTCTTGAGTCACTGTTAACGAAAAGTTTATTGTTTAAGTAAAACGAAAGATACAAAATGTTTATTAATGTTGAATGGAATATTTTTAAGTTGTACCTGGCGGTAGTGAACACTTTTGTAGAAGCAAAATGTGTGAATATAATACAAGTGAACCATTATTGAAATATATGCATCAGAATATTTCATATAAAAATAACTTCAGAATGAACAATCATTAATTGGTTTGCTGCGAATGTGTAGAAGTTTATAAAAGTATGTATGGACAAAAATTCAGCGTTTGCTGTAAGAGCAAATATATACGAATATATAGTCCGTTCATTTTATGTAGGTCAGAAGGATGAATGCGCAAGTAGATGCTGTAAGTTGCAAGAAACCATAGGCGGCCCAAACAATACATTTATCACTTAATAATTTGTTAGAGTAAAATATGTAGAAACTTAATATATATAAATAATGTGATTTTAATATATAAAGAGGTATTTAAGAATATTTTTAAAACAGTATAAATTTATAGAGAAATCAATTTGATGTTACAATTAATTAAATAATTTGCATGTGAAATGAGATTAAAATTTACAAACAAGTACTTGAGAATATCGCAAATCATAATTTTAAATAACTAAATTAATATTCTTCGGAACTGTTGTCACTCTCATTATTTACATTAATAATTATTAATGTTTCTGTCGTTTCACCAACTAATATTTCTGATTCTAAATATTTATCTTCAATATTAACAACATGTGTATAACGTTGTTGGCAGTCTTCCTGAGATTCTTGAAAATTCTTGATCCGCTATTTTACGAACATATATTTTATAATTGGATTTAGATTGGGGTGATACGGTGGAAGTCTCAAAACTGTGGCAAATTAAATTGTAGAATTTCGTCGAATTTATACGTTATATATTCATCTTTATAGCATTCAATAAGCTGATATAGTTGTGGCTTTAACATTCTCGTTTTAAAAGGAATATTTTTTAACGCTGACCATTAAATCATTTTATTTTTCTCACTATCACTTCTTGGAGAATAATTTGTTTGTGTATTGTGATACGACGCATAATCAAATACAACAACGGAGTTTGGGAGCAAGTTTGGTATAACCTTCTATTCTATCCATCTGTCATAATTTACTGCGTTCATGTCCGAATGGTAATCGCGTTTTTACGGTGGACCTAGAAATCAAGCCCATGTTGCCTCCTGCATGCACTATTATTAGTCTGGGTCCTTTAGATATGTTCTTGAAAAGACCTTCATCACTCCATATCTTGGAAGGCCTATGACTATGAATGTAAGTCTCTTCTATATATACAATGGGCCGATTTGTCTCACGAAAATGTTTAATCCTTTGTAAGTAATCAATTCTTAATGCCCTTATATCTAGTCGCTCTATCAATACTTTCCTATTATTCTGTGTACATCGAAACTTGAATCCCAAATCTTTCAAAATTCTTCTTAATGATGTATTTCATCCTTTCCATTCCAATTCATCCTGCACCTTTTGGTGTAGAGCTGAAACCGTAACTCGTCGCTCGTCTGTTCTATGAAAATCATAATTTTCTACTATTCGCATTTGATATTTCGGCAAACTTCTCACATTCTTTGTTCTTTGTCTTTTCTTACCGGGACTTCTAAACCTTTTTCATAGTTATTTGATACTGCATTTCTATCTTCAATAATTATTTCTATTGTTCCCACCAACACACCAGTTGCTTCATACACACATTCTATTATTTCAGTTAATGGCACTGATGCACTTTTATGTTTATAAAAATAATTGTAAACATAAAGAACTACTTCTCGCGTTTGAGCGTGATCACTTTATGATTCCCTAGCAGACATTATGATCCACCACTGACAAATATACTCCGACTAAAAAAAAAACAACTACGGCGCATCCCACCGTTCGCCGTCTAATTTAGCGTTTACAGTATTTCCCGTGTTGATTGAATTGTATTGCACTCATAGTCGGCAAAAATTGAAGGGCATCCGCAAGTGATAATATGATAATTATTAAACGTTCGGTATGCAAAACCAACAAGTAAGACTATCAAACGCATTTTTCATTTGTCCAGCGAACAAAAGCTATAGGTTCAAACCTTACCAGAACCATGAAATTTTTAATTTCACAAACCACTTAAATTAAAATTTAACGCTGACAAAACCAAGGAAATTGGATATAGATATATAGACGGATGTTCTCGCGAAGAAAAGATGAGGAATAATTTAATTGTTAATATATTTAGCATTAATATTAAATATTGGCTCTGTCTAGATATTAAAGATATATCTGCAGCTCTCAATACATCAAGGTATATAAAGTAGTCATTTAAAATTTTGCAATAGGAGTTGTAGGTTCAAGCCCTACCGGAGCTGTGAATTTAACTTCACAAACTAATTAAATTAAAAATTAACATTGGTTATATCAAGTAAATCAAATTATCATCAAAACGAACAGACGTTATATATACTAGCAGCTCTTTCCATTTTACTAATTACTACTCACATGGTTGCTCCTTATCGGCCGCCAGTAAAGTCCACAAAGGTACAGGCGGCACGCTATCGATCTCAGTATAATCCAACGTAATTTCGCCGACGCTAGCCCGATGCTCGGGACTACCGGCCGGATAACTAACTGACAGCGTCCTGGCCCTCGCCCAACCCTGATTATCTTCCGGAGATTCGTGATTGCCCAAGATGCATTGCACTAAATGCGATAGGATCGCTTTCACCCAACGTATCTTCCCTGAATTCAGAAGTTCCATCAGCTGTTTCGGGTGATATTGCGGCAGAACCGGACAGGCTATACGGGACGCTTCGAATAGACCATAATCCGGCATATAGTCCAGATCGACATCTTTACTAACCCTCTTCCTGTCGAGTAATTGCAAGTTTATCGAGCTAATTCTACCTAGATTGGGCATGGAAGCTAGTTTTCGTTGATTCTCCTGGGTTAAGGTGCGGAAATCCACTTCGCGAACGTTTTTACCGTCGACCTCGGACGTTTCCAACTGTTGAGGATTTGAGGGTTTCCATTGGGAGTAAACGTGCATTTCGGAGTCCATTCCTACGACTAAAATACCATCTCGTACCCAGCTAATTTGCATCGGTAGAGCTGGAAGTCCATCGGCCGTTTGCAACTCAATTTTTCTCAAGGTCATCCACTTAAAATCGTCCACAAACATTGGTTGAGCTAGCGAACTAGCTTTGCGTAATATAGGCCGATTATTCGTGATAGATTCTTTCATTGCTTTAACGTTGGCTTGAGCTAAATCGGAAGATAGAGGCGTGTAAAGCATAATCTTGCTGCCACAGGCTACGGTTAAGATGTGCGAGCCATCCTCATTAGACACCCAATCTAATTGTACGATGTGCTTCTGAGTTAGTGGACAAATGTTACCCATTTCAGTGATCGACTTTTTTAAGGACTGCAAAGTACTGAAACTAGGCACAGCTAACAAGGTTGACTTAATATTATGATCTACAGTCAAATTGTTTTGTCGTTCATCGGTCGAAAAGGTATGAAGGACTTCGTTGAGCCTCTGCTTCTTCTTTAAAGTCTTCGGGTCGTACAAATAACTCAAATCTAAATGCTTATCCATGTTAATCCTTGGCAAATGGATGTTCTTTAAGTGAATCACGTCTTCCAAAATCCATTCGGTACCTCCGGTCGATTCACACTCATAAATGGCGACGCAAAGGTTAATATATCTAGAATCATGATCCTGATCCTTGTTAGGTCTCGTAAAGCTCCTTCCGTACTTGTAAGCGCAAGCCAATCTCCCCGAATAAGCAACGCTTATATTCAGAATCTGCCCTTCTATCTCAATAGCAGACTCTTTGACCATATTCCACTCGGTCCAAGCCTTTCTGGTATTTACTATCTCGCCGTTTTCCTCTAACATGTACTTCTTCATCGATTTAACATCGTTAGGTACAGTAGTGACGGTCCAAAATCTAATTAACCCATCGCTACAAGCCGTGGCGAAACAATAAGGTGCTAGACACGCAGGATAAATCGACGCCGAGCTTAGATGACCGGCAGAGGGCGCTGCGTGTATGATTTCAACGCCATCCGGTAGCGGAAGGACCTGTTTGATCTCCCTATTAGTGGTTATACTTATATGAGGGCTGACTTTGGCTTGCTTCAAATGCAACGACTCCAAACTGTTTCTCCTGGACAATTCATTCTCGTCTTGGACTAGATTACAATCGGGGACGTACATCTGACTTCCGGTAAGGTCGATTTCTGGTTCGCTGGAGGCTATAGTGAGTTTCCAAGTGTGTATTATCGTATTTTGCTCCGTGCAGTCGAGAAGGACTATGTAGAATGGTTGCTCGAAAGCCACGTTTTGTTGAAGATCTACCATAGCATCGCTGGTCGACAGATGGTGCTGGGTGTCCCGTTGACCGGTTATTAATTGTTCCTATTTAGAGAAAATTAATTTAGTAAACTGTTTCATGCACAATTCAATTCTGTTATTGTATCGTTATGACATACAATAATCTACAGCCACCGATCATAGCGCTATCTACTGAATTCTTAACGTGAATGAAAAATAGCTACCGACACTTCGGCCAGCCACCATCGCTGGTAAACTTAGCCTGATGGATTATCATCATTGATCCCACAACAATAAAGTAGGACAGCAGGAATGTAACAAGTAACAATTTACCTCTAGTATATTATTTCCCCTTTCAACATATTCAAAATTTATTAAAGTAGAGCTTTAAGCGATCTATTCTCTATGTTGATCGCACGTATCTGAGAGAAAGCGCCGCCAAACCGCCATTTTTAAAAAGCAAGGGAGAAAGGGAATATTTTCATTACTAAACTTATAATCGTTTCACGTTCTTATTCTCATTAGCAAATTAATGACACATCATTCAATTTTATATTATTACTTTTTTTAACAATGTAAAGACCATTCTGTAACCTATAGATACGCATATCGGAAGGGGTAATTATTTGATTCTATATTTTCCAAACTTAACGTTTACAACTTTTTTACATCAACATTTTGATTATTCATTAAAAAATATTTAGCTCGTATTTCTCTTTTTACTTTTTTTTTTTAATCTTACAAATTTTACTTCGATTTGAAACCCGTTCAATCAAGACCTTCAACCATACCACTAAAACTTTCTCTTTTAAAATTGATGGAGATTGCCAACGGACAGATTTATTTCATGGCCAATGACTCGGTATAACACTATGTATATAACTATTCATGTTGAAGCTATACTTTTAAATATTCGATTCAAGTTTATCCATGGTAATATTGTTATTTTAAAGCTTGTCGTATGGCATTTATGTTCTCCTCGACTAATCTCAAATGCAATCTCATTTACTTTCGAACATAATTAAATAAGCTTCAACTGGTCTCTATATAAAACAACCCAAGGATACATTTATATTGGAATTGATGTTACTTTTACTTTATTATTGCAGTATTATTTTATCAGGTCATATAACCAAAATGTATTGCAGATAAAATATGAAAAACTATATTTACTGTACAAGATTTTGATAACCAACCTTTGATGTTTACGATGTTATCATTTGACAGTTCCATGGGTTAAATTTCACCAGTGTAATACAGCCGTCAATCGTAGCGCTATCTACTGCATTCTTAACGTGAATGAAGTATAGCTATTTTTCTTTTATATATTATATTATTTAATATTAATAAAATATGTAATATTTATATAAAAACTTACTTGATAAACATGTAAGTATGTCGTATTTTGCCACTCGATAGCCGGTGAAATCGTTTCCAATTGTATAATACAACCCGGTCTCGAGGTGCTTTGTTGCGAAACTATGTTAATCTTCTCAAGCAGACTCTCTTCATTCAAGGACGATATATTACCCGAAGTTAAACTATCAGTATCATTCTCCATTCGATTTTCTTTAAAACTAATGTCCGCCAATAATGTTCTAGCATCGATAACTGCCTGATATACTCTCAAACATTGTCCGTCTGAAGCGACAAAGCAAGCGCTAGGGGAATTCGACAAGTTTCCTAGAGTGCTAGAAGGTAATAAAGTTGGTATCCATGCCACGTTGCTGAAAGCTGATGGTTCCGGAGAACTTATCCTTGCCAATTCGCATATTCCACCAGATTTCGATAGAGGACCTACGGCATCTACCTTCCATAATATTAGTTCGCTACAGAAACCCTACAAAACAAATTTGGAACTTCCGTTTTGTTTTTAAATTAGTCAAAAAATACATACGGAATTGTTCGAACGCGATTTATTCTGTTCGACTATATTGTGATGACTTGTCGTTAGTAGAAGGGGAAGCACTGGATGACAGGTGATGTCGTTTACTCTAAATCGGTGCCCTGAAGCTCGACTTTTATGGCCGATGCTTAGGACTTGACAATATTTACTTTTATCAGCGAACGTGAGCTGCCATAGATTTAGAGTTCCATTATCATGTTTGGTTACTAAATAGACGACTGGCGAGGTCTCCTTCATATCCTCATCGGATTTCGGAATATCCTACAAAAGGACAAGCTCTATACAATGTCCGAAAACTTGATAAAATTTGTTTTTCGGGACACACTAAGTTCCGATTCACATCATTAAAATGTTCAGACAGAAATAGCAACCTATAACTTATAAATACTATAAATAAAAGGTAAATAATTGTTAATTTGAAAAAATGTACTCTCGCTGAAATAAAACCAATAAACTTACAAGTTTTACCGTTATAGAAAAAAAAAGTAAATTGTATACCATAACAATATCATGTTCGCTGCCTTAAGAAATATGTCAGATGTTCAAAGGGAAGTTGATACCATGAATTCCTTTTCTTCAATTACTGTTAATTCCAATGAAGTTCCACATCTACTTGAAAAGTATTTTAGTTTTATACGAAAACGAAATATATTATATAACGAACATTTTTGAAGCTCCATAATTAATAATAATCATTGTAGGTCAACTTTTTGGATAAGAACAAACGTTTTGTTGGAGAGCACCAACTTTTTATATACTATTCGTCAAATTGATCTCTAGACCCACGTCATCAGACATACGTATCTTCTGCGCGTGAATATTCGCTATCGATAATAAATAAGGATAGTTAAATTAACCAGTAATCTTCTTATGTCATCAAACAATGACGTAGGTCTAAATATCCATTTGACGAACTATATTTTGCTATATTTACGTATGTTTTAGATTAATGAAGGCTTATTGTTTTCTACGAACGAGATTTTAAATATTTACAGGCGACCTTATCCGGAATGGACAAGAAAAACACGGTATAGCTGTGATTTTTTACTTTTATTTTTCGATGTAGTCTCCTCGAAGATCAATACACCTTTTCAAACGATGTCTCAGTCTCTTCAAGCCCTCGGAAAAGTAGGATGTTTCGAGGTCTACCAAATAGCCACCTGTAGTGACGATGATCTCATTTCAAGCAAATTGCTTTTCTCCTAGTGATTTTTTCAGGTTTGGGAATAGGAAAAAGTCTCTGGGGGATAGCTTCGGTGAATATGGAGGATGAGAAACTAATTCGTAGAGCAACTCATTCCATTTGGACACGACGATGCGGCATGAATGAGCCGGTGCATTGTTGCGGTGAAAAAGCACTTTTTTCCGCTGCAAACGAGGCCGTTTCTCCTTCAATACTGCACCGAATCGGGTCAATAAATCGCTGTAGTACTGCCCCGTGATCGTCCTTCCCTTCTGCAGATAGTCGATGAGGATCATACCTTGAGAATCCCAAAAAATGGTCGCCATGACCTTTCCGGTCAATGGAAAGGTCTTTGCTTTCTTCGGAACTGATTCGCCAGGAAAAGTCCACTGCTTCGACTGTTCCTTGCTCTCCGGTATGTAGTGGTGGATCCAAATCTCATCCACGGTTACGAAACGCATGAAAAGATCCCTTGGATTACGTTGGATCCTGGCCAGAAACTCCTCCGAAGCAGTCACCCGATTTCGTGTTTGCTCCGGTGTGAGTCAACACGGTTCTCATCGCGCCGAAAGCTTTCTCATATCCAAAATTTCGTGTAGGATATGGCCAACGAGATGCCTTTTGTCTCTGCTATCTCTTTCAGATTCAATCTGTGATCGGCTAACACAATATCATGAATCTGGTCGATCATTTCTTCGTTGGTAGCGGTTTTTGGGCGTCCACTGCGTAGTTCGTTACTTGTGCTTGTGCTGCCACCTTTGAACTCGTTCACCCAGAAACTGATGGTCGAAAATGAAAAATATTTCCAATTTCCGTGGCCGTTTTCCCAGCCACCCAGAAGTGTTTTATCACTGCACGAAATTAGATTTTAACCATTTTTGCGAAGCCGCCTGACTTGCTACACAAAACCCACTTTTAAACAACAACCATTAGTAGACAGTAGCCATCTGAAATGTTTACAGTTGCCATAAAAAAAGTTGCGCTTGCCGACCAATGAATCCACTTCAACCTTCGTGCGCCATCTCTTGCTGATTCCGGAAACATTTCAGGTCGCTCTCGTAACAGACATTTTACATCATGTAGTGCCATACGCACCAGGAATAGGGAACGAATTCTTGTTAATGAACGATAATGCACGAAACCATGTAGCTATAATCGAAACCATGATGAGATTGGCATTACAGTTTTAGATTGACCTGTGATGAGTGCAGACATGAATCCTATCGAGAATATGTGGAACTATCTTCACAGAATGGTACGGAATTTAGACCAAGCTTATATAGTTATAAGCCAAATCGAATGCAAGCGGTCATTAGAACCAAACGCGGCAATATCGAGTATGAAGCTATTTCTAACTTCTAATATTTTTCCAAAAATATAGTTTCACCATATCTACTCAATAAAGATTTGAAATATGAGATTCTGTCTTCATTTGGTCTCTATAATCATTTAAATAATCCTAACAATTGTTTCATGAAGTATGTTAGATTATTGTTTAAAGATTCGTTTGCAACGGGACACTTAACCTCAATAAGACTACTTACACCAATAGAAGCTAGAAACTAACCACAGCGCCAGTGTGTCTAATGTGATTACTATTTTACTAGTTGTTACCCCCTCCAGAGGAACTTCACCCCTATGAAACATCATCAATGACGTG
Source organism: Trypoxylus dichotomus (assembly GCA_023509865.1). Lineage (NCBI taxonomy): Eukaryota > Metazoa > Arthropoda > Insecta > Coleoptera > Scarabaeidae > Trypoxylus > Trypoxylus dichotomus. The sequence goes on from CM042081.1 coordinate 32,940,551, forward strand.
CACCGCTTCTATTCATGAAAATCGTATAAATGTAATTCTATTAGATAACAAAACTTGTTTTATTTAATTACAGAAGTCAACCCAAAATAACTCAATGTAATTATAACGTAAAATATGAAGAATTAGGTGCAACTTGCAAGTTTCACTTACAAGTATAAGACAGGCATAAACATCGAACATAACTTGTTATTATTGTTGACAAAGTTTGGGAACGGCTAGTTGACAAGTTTCATTTTTGTCACGCCTATAAATGACGTGAATCGAAATTTAGCATGTCCCAACAATAGTTATTATATAGGGATTAATATATAAAGTATGGTTTTTGCTTGAGAGAGAGAAGGCAGAATTTACGATAATTATAAGAGATCGTTTTCAAGTTTCTATAAAAAAGATTTTCCAACGTTGCAGCTATATTCAAATATGGAATAAAGTTGCTATATTTCAACTAAATACAATTGAGAAACTGAAACAAACTTATAACCATAAGCATAACTATTAAGTTACAAAATTTAAGTATTATAGCAAACACTAATAAATATCAAACTTACAACTTCAGATAGGTTATTTTCATCTTCTTCCTTGACGATACTCAATCCGTAAATGCTCTTCATCGCCTCCTTGACTAGATTCTTCATACATTGCGCAGTGCTGTACAAGCTAACAGTAGTTGACATGCTAAGTGAATCTCCTAGAGGAAAAGCACACGGTATCCTAGTTGAAAATGAAACTTGAGCTTGCCTGAAAGAACCTGGATGGTACTCATCGAGCCACTCGACAACCCTGCGAATATTATTACGGAAAACCATTAAGAACATTGAACATCGTAGATGATTTACCAAATTAAAAAACTGCCATCTACCGGATGAATACTAAACAGCAAATCTGGACTATGGTGCCATTCTCGGAGAAATGATTCGATTCGAGCATCAAGGCCGTCGGTGTTACTTCCCGATTCCATTAGGGGTTCTTCGGCTCCTTCATCTGTGTCCGGATTTTCATGGACTTTTCTATTTTATTTATTTCGATAAAATACAAAAATAGCGAAATAGGTTTATTGAAACTACCTTGACATTTCTTGCAAAAGCAATGAACCGGCCAAATTAGTGTAATGCATCTCCTTATTATCTAACCAGTGTAGGACGAAGGCTGGTCTAGGATTGCAATAGGAGATCCGAGGCACCAAAGGTATATCTGTCTCAGCATTAACCGATGCAGCTAGATGAAAATGTAAACCAGGCGTAACTCCTGTGGAAAGAAATATTAGGAGGTACCTGTAGAACGTCATCGCTCCAATTTTCTTTTAAATGAGGCACAACTAACATTTACAGATCTTCCCAGAACAAAAATTACAAGAGCAAACAATACACATCGAAACAAATAAATATACACGATAACTTTTATAATGTAAATGGTACAATTACTTCCAGCATGGACATATTAAAAAAATTAGTAGTCGAAATAGGCTTACCACTATGGGTTAATCTATAATGGTTTTGTAAGAATTGTGTCTCACTGAAGATGAATACCTTAAATTTCCACTTGTTTACCTTTGATTACTTTTAAATAACAGCAAAGAAGGGGCATATATTACTAAACCCAGAATGTATAATATTGAAAATAATTTCTTTGTCTGTCAATGATAGGTACTGCTTGAATCAAACACATTCCAAAGCAAACGTACACAAATCTACGTGTAATTTAATTATATGATTTTTACTATTTCACAGCTTCACAAACCAGCTTTTGTGCTTTTCTATCTGTTTTGTTTTTCGTTTTTCCTTAATAGTGCCCTTCCTGATTATACAGTGAAACACCGATTATCCGGGTCGCGACTATACAAGGTCCCCATTAACCGAGCCGACGGACTGATTATCCGAGGTACAGGCATCAGTACTCCGTATTAACCAAGCTCGTGGAATGTTTCCACTTAAAATCATCAGGGAATGCCTGACCCGACCCACGTTTGACGGTAATTCCCTGTTTAGGTATGTATCTACCCTCTTTAGTAGGTGCGCGTCATTGCGTTCGTGATAAACTACATGTACATTACATTGTGTGACTTATTGTCATTTGCGATATTATGGAGCAAAAGAAGCAAAAAGGAATGGTTATATCAATTGAAGATAAATTAAAAGCTATAAGAAGAGTAGAAGCAGGTAAAACAATTAAAGCTGTAGCCTGAGATTATGGAATAGGTGAAGTAACAGTCGGAGATTGGAAAAGGAATGGTACTATGTGTGGTGTATGAACCAAGCCTCTTCACTCTCGGGGAGAAAATCAATGAAATCTGGCAAATATAAACAGATTAACGAAATATGTGTGATTTAACCAACACAGGTTGGAAGGTGTGCCACCTTCGGGTCCTATTCTACAACAGAAGGCAATAGTGATTTGTAGGCAATTCCCAGAGGCAGATCAGTTTACTGCCAGTTCTGTGTGGCTTGACCGCTGAAAAGAACGGTACGGTGTACGGCAATTAACGGTGTATGGGGAGAAACTTTCCGCTGACGTATCGTCAACTGAAAAATTGAAACAGGAGTTCAAAAAGCAAGTCGCGGACAGTGAGTATACGTAGGATCAAATTTTCAACTGTGATAAAAGTGGTCTGAATTATAAATTGCTTCCTTCGAAGACCTTGTCATTTCAACAGGAAAAATCCGCTCCTGGGTGCAAATGTAGTAAGAAAACTAACCATAATGGCGTGTTCCAATGCATCTGGCAAGCACTAATGGTAATTGGAAAGTCTAGATGTCCGAGAGCATTAAAAGACATTTCACCTAATGTAAAAGTCAAAAAGTTCGCATGGATGGATGCGAACTTATTTACTAGATGGTTTAAAGAAGAATTTGTGCCAGCGGCGACCAGGTTTTTGAAAAGAAATAATCTTCCTATTAAAGCAATTTTGTTAGTGGATAATGTTCCCTCTCGTACTGGTAAACTTCATGTGGGTAAAATTATTATCAAGTTTTTCCCCCCGAACGTAACCAACATAATGCAATCGCTGGATCAGATTGTCCCCGAAAACTTAAAACAGAATTATAGACGCTTATTCCTTGAACATCTGTTAGGATACAGAAAATGAAAATCTTACAAGGGCTTTGCGACCGATTACACTAAAGAATGTTATATGCTGGGTGAGCCAAGCCTGGGATTTAGTGCGTTTCCACTATTAGAAAATCGTGGTCAGAAGTTATTGATTTTGAGGACAGTAATATCAGTGACGAAGATCTTCCATTGAACCAATTAGCTTCTAAATTGAGAAGCGATCAAGAAATGCCCTCTTCAAATTTTGCTAGCGAAACAGAAGATGCACAACAAAATTGTTTGAATTAATGCAAAAATTTAACGATTGTGCAAACGTCACAACACAAGATGTTGCACAATAGGTTACAGCGGATGACTCAGAACTTACTATTGAACATTTAACAACTGCTTTCCGGGAAACCAGAAATATAGATGATGATGAGTAGAGACCGGATTATATGCAAAGTTCATATATTTTATTTTATTTATTTGTTATATTTTACGTTCATTTGTAGATATCTTCCACTGATTAAACTTAGTTAACGCTAATTAACTTGAATCAGTATAATACATCTACATATAGACGTAAAATATAATAAATAAATGAAATAAAATATATGCACTTTGCATATAATCCGGTCTCTAATGATGAGGATGACGACATACAAGCGTGTATGGTTAACAAGCAGTGTATCTCTCAGCAAAGTTTTGCTACCCTGCAAAAAGCATTACTCTATGTCGAACAACAACCAGAAGCAACCCTAGCAGATCTACTGCTTCTTAACCAATGGAGATACATCGTAGGATGAAAATGATGAAATATGAAACAGACGCCGATAGACAGTTATTACTTTGCTGTTTTGTAATGTACATAGATACATATACATAATATAATGTATTCAAAAGGTTAATAAACCATTTAAAGTATATAAACATCATACAATACATACGTATTCTTAATTTGCAAATATATAAATGAAAAATAAATCCGGATTATCCGAATTTCTGTTAGCCGAGATAGATGGTCCCCACGTTACCTCGAATAATTGGGGTTTCACTGTATTTGGAATATTTCAAATGGTACAATAACAGTGCCAGTCAGCACAGAGCACTCATACGTAAATCCAAGATATAAATCTTCAGCGAAGACCAAAACCCGTACAATTGTTAGGACACCACTTCTTTGTGAAATGAAATAAAATTAGAAAATCTCTTTACCAGTTCCATGGTAGCCGTAAGAATGAAAATCATGCACACTGTAAGTTGACGGTAAGGTAGGTATGGGTGGGGATGGACCACCAACACCCTGGCTAATATGCTTGGCATGTCTACGAATATGGAAACAAGTTCTATAAAGAGAGGAATTGCTCTTGAATTAAATTATTTGTAAACAGAACAAATCTCACTTCATATGTTTGAGACGCTGCATGAAACGATGCTTGTGACGATGTGTCCTGTACTTTGGATGATGGGCCTGCGGATCCAGCTGCGATAAATTCACTAAGCCATCTTCTGGGAGAACGGTTTCAACCCATAACCTACATATATTGTCCTTGCATGAGGTAACAAGCATATTGGACACAGATCCTCTATAAGAATTAAAGGCAAAGTTTAATATTTTTGAAACCGATAAGTAATTTAATATCAAAACTTACTTTGGCATGTATTTACTTGTTGTCCTCCAGGAGATATGCGTAACAGCCCTTGGGTGGGCAATATATACAAAACCATAATCCAATTCAGCCTGACCATCAGCAGTTTTAGTTATTAAAACTAAAATAAACAATGAATAAAGCTACCGACCACAGGACAATTAATTTGACCCACTTACAATGTTTATTCTCATACCATATCTTTACTAATCTATCGTTTTCACCAGATGTTGCAAATAAAGTCCCATCAGGACTAAATGCAAGATGCTGAACAGGGGTTGCTGTGTTAACCTTCCAAACACATTGCCAGACAGCTTGTTCATGATCTGTAACTAGATATCTAATTATCTCTATGTGAATATTCTCCCATCAGTTTTTCTATGTATTCAGTTGGAAACAAATAGAATAAAATTATACAAAAATCATGCGAAAATTGAGATGATACTATCCTGTATATATTTTTAACATAGCAGCTCACTTGATTTACCTTCATTTACTAAGTAATAAATCATTCACATCATAAATCATTCTAGATGTTCTCAAATTAATCCCAGCTTAATATAATAGGTAAAATACAGATAAAGATAATTAATGACTAATTTCATTATCAAAATTTAAATAACCTTGTTTATCATCCTCGATTGATTCCCCCAAAGTAAACTTAACAGGTTCCTCCTTATGTTCAGCTGATTGCGAGTATAAATGCCATAATTGCACCAAAGCACCTGCCGTCAATAAGCGAGTTCCTTCCAAGTTCCAACTCAAAGCCCGAACAGGCGAATCCGTCTTCAATGTGCCCGTTTGTACCCATCGATAATCCAAACCCTTTACGAATTTCTCATTTAGTATAATACCATTGAGCGTAAAGTATTTTTAGCTTACATGTGATAAATTACTATTAATAAGAGGTGTCGGTTCGTAAATGCAAACCGTAGTATCATACGCCGCTGCTATTTTCCCTGTATCGCAAGAGCAGTCTATTGAACTGATTCGGATGTAATCGTGTACAGCTCCCGGAATGATCTGCACCCTTTCGAATGTAGAAGCCAATATGACGATGTTGCAACCGGCAGCATAAGCCTTGAATGAGTACAAAATAAGAAAAGAAATGCTGTTAGAGGTGATACTATTATACGTACTGTAAATGGTACGCCTTCAACGCTTCCGACGGCGAAACATTTGTCGCCTGCATTGCAGGCACCACTCACTATCTGGTGCAAATTCATCCTGACTTCAGCTCCGAACTAAACGCGGTCGTGTTGACATTATGGCAAAGGACGAATTAATTCACATCAATTGACACCTTCGGTGCTTAAAACTGCGTTTCTATCAATAAATGATAACTTGATAATGGGATTTTAATCAGCTGACAGTTTTAATTTCCCTGCAAAACATAGATTAGCAGGAGAGAATTCTGTAATTGTCCTACTTATTGATTATTTCGGATTGTGACATCTTACGGTAATTATTTTAAGCTTGAATTTAATGTGAAGTATTGTTGTTAGTACCTTTAATTAGTGAATACGGTAGCCATTTAACAAAAATAATAGAATAGTCCTATTTCCATATTGTTGCTTCATACCTACATCTTATATACATTTTAATTGAAAATAACTAGAAATGCTAGTACTAGAAATGTTCATAATCACCGTTAGATGTCCCTCTATAAAGAAATTATTTTCAAAAATTAATCTAAATTTTGGAATTTATCCTTTTGAGCATTTGTTATTTTTTCCTGCAGAAAAGGACTATATCTGCTACCCGCATTGTATTTTAATATACTTCTCAATAAATATGTACTAAATTTCGTACGGTTTTACCAAGAAAAGCCACCTAGTATTAAAGAGATAATTCATACAATAAAATGGTATTTTACCGTTTTCGAGATTTGAATTATAAAGATAAAGATTAGTAATAATGTACATGCTAACAATTTGGCATTGTAAGTCCTCTAGGGCTTTTACGAGCATCATCAAATATATTGGGCCCGTAGAATTTTTCGCCAATCTTTTCCACAAATAATGTAACCATGCTAAAAATCCTAAGCTGATATTTCATTATCACCCTATATATAAACGAAATTAACGCTAACGGAACGATAAGATATCGTACTTCCGTCTTCTTTTTTTCTATGAGTAACTGATGGAAATTCATCGTTTAATAATCTATTTATTAAAATTAGCAACTACTGTTCGGTACACGCCTGTAAAAATGTCAACATTTAATTTCTTAAATACGTTTAACAATTATAGTGTTGCGGAATTTACCGAGTTTTTGAAGAACGTAAGTACCATTTTATTAGTTGAATGTTTACTGATTAGAATTGGATAAATTCAAAATAGAAAAAAGTAAGTGTTTACTTTAAAATGTAGAAAATGTTAAAATTTATGATAAGGAAGTTCAAACGATTTTTTTGTTGGAATTTTTTTCTCGAACATTAATAACCAACACCTTAAGTAACTATCAGAAGATATTCATTTGGTTTCGTTCAGTGTTAATGGCGCAAGGGAAAACACTATGAAAGATGCAGTTAATTAGATATCAATATGAATGGTGGCTTCAAAATAAATATAATGTGACAACAAAAGATAAGCGATACCGAAAATTCCTTTAGTTTTTTTTAATTCAAATGAAAAAAAAAGAATAAAAATATGTCGGATGTTTTTGTATACTTTAGCCAATATCTACGTGACATACACTGTCGGCCATAGGTGTTTGCCCACCTTTAAAATATTACAAAAACAAGTCAATAACTGATTACAAAATAAATCTTTATTCTGCGTTTATACAAAGAACTGTAACAGTTATAAAAACAATGTGCTTGTCGATTCGCTGACAAAGATATAATTATAAATTAACTTAAATTTGTGATGCCTCAAACCTTTAGCTTTTATTACTGCCGCACACAATCATGGCATTCTCTTTAGCAGCTTTGACAGTGTTAGCAGCTCTATTTTCCTCCACGTATCATGTAGTCCAAAGTACTGTTGTCAAATTTGGATCGAACAATGGATCAAGATCTGGACTTTGAGGTGACTACTTCATAACAACAACTTCCTCTCTGTGCTCCAGCTGTTCCAAATACTAACTGCATATCCTTACAGTGTGGTTTGGATCGTTATCGAGCTGGAACACGAAGTATTCACCTATTAATCGTGTTCCAGATATAACGCTATAACCTTCTCTTCTAAGGGCACCATCAACTTTGGTCAAATCACACACATAGATATTACCAAAAGAACCCCAAATCATGACTGTATTCCTCCATGTTTTATTCTTGGTGTAATACAAGGTTCAAGAGCTCGTTCTCGTTCAATCGACGGACAATTGTTCTTCTGTTTAAACTAAAGGTAAGACATTTATATTCGTAAGTCCAGAGCATTTTCTTCTAATCTTCCAACGTCCAGTCTTTATGTTTTCTCGCCTATGCTAGCTTAGCTTTGCTTACTTTGTGTAATAAAAGTTTCCGTATAGCAATTCTTCCCTACAACGAACTTACCGTGGTGACACAAACTGGTTTTGAGCGTGAAATATTCACTCGGACAGTAATTTCTGGCATTGTTTTTCATTTATTTCGTTTGCTTGTGATTACAATTGGGTGATCTTCTGCTGGTGTTGTTATGTTTGGACGTGCGGGTCTCTATTTGTTACATACACCGCCACTCCGTTTTTTTTAATTATAATTTACGGTTTTACGATTTCATTTCAGTAATTTAGTAATTTCTCGGTTACGTTTGTTGTAATGTAATATGTCACTTGGCTCATTAGGTAAACACAGAACATTACAGAGGAACTATAACCTAAGTTTAATAATGCAAATATTTTGAATGGGACAAAACGTATTTATTTGAATAATTTCCAATTATACAACTGGGTAAGCATTTATGGCCGATAGTGTATATAAGTAATACAGTTAAAGTAAAACATTAATTTCATTTTAAAACTTCCAAAGTTATTTCGATCACCTTTTACAATCAAATTTTAAAAAAATCTAGAAAAGAACTAACACTTTCTTAAAGTGTTAACGTTAACACAGATAAATTGTTGTCTAAAACGCAAGAAAACACGTACAGTGGTGATAATAGCAACCTGATTTATTTATTTGATTAAAAATCGATAAAGGCGACTTTCCTGGGACTACGTTGATTAGCTACAACTACATGGTTTTTCAAAAAGGAGGTTAATCGATCTAGTATAAAGGTCATACTCGTTAATTTTTCAAATATAGTCTTTTTTGCCAAAACTACCAACTCAAAATTTAAGGGTGTCTGCTTAGGAACAGGGGTTGATAACTAGTATTGGCACAGTCTCCTCGTTTGTAGATCGGTACAATTGTTGATGTTTTCAAAATATCTGGATTGACAGATGAATATGTTAATTATATATGCTAAAATATGGGACACCAGTACTTTAAATTCATTAAAAGGAAATATTGGTAAATTATCAGAATTTATTGAGCTTTTAATAATACTGCTATTGTTATTATTATTCATTTAATGTTAGTGTTTTCATTAATAGTTTATTATTATCATTCGTTATTTGTTTCGTTAAATTAACTTGGTTCAGTTTTGTAAGGAAATTATTTTATTAACTTATAACGTAATAAACTCTTAACTGTAAATGTGATACAATAAAATTTGCGTTATATTGATGAGAACGTTATATGAGGAACAATTCGGAATGTAACCAAAAACATATATACATTAATATAAAACTTTTTTGCCTTTTTAATAATATGAAATAATTTTTCTTGTAATTTCCAATTTTGATAGTTTGCGGTAGGATTCGAACCCATATCTGCTTGTTTTCCAGACAAGTGCATTACCATTACGTACGGAAATCGGGAGAACGTGTAATTGCTTACTATTTTAGTTCGATTGTGTTGTTGATGTAGACTTTATTGGTGTAAAATATTATATATAGCACAAACTGCATTGGTGTTGTCTGAAATTCGCATTTCATATTTGTGCACCACATAATAGTCACAATATTAAATCCAGTATTCTTAATCACAGCACCACCGCCATATCTCTAATCTCTCATTGAACTTTCAGAATGGTCTAGCAGAATTTGAAACCTTAGCGATAATGAAGAATATAGACGGCCATACCTTCCTGGTGAGTCAAACGTTACACCCAAATCCGAAATATTTTCCAAAAACAACTATCATCTCTTCCAGAATTTAGCCCAGTTTGAGATCAGTAGCTGGAGACCGCTGATAAACGCCTATCAAGTTCAAAAATTCTGGTCTTTCCTCAACCAATTAAAAGAGGCGCCTGAAAACTTCGTATTCGTCGCATCGAGCAAACCGGCGATACCTTCGAAGCCCGTGGTGAGCAAGCAGAATATTCAGAAGTTATCGCAGAATCCTTCCTTTCTCAATTCCTTACGAGCTGCGGTTCAGAATCATGTTGGCGCGAAGCCGGAAAAGGATCAACCGCAAGATTGGCTGAAAAGCGAGAGTAATTTGGAACAGAACGCTGCTCCGCTTCCACCGAGGCCATTTAATAAGAAGCCTTTACTAGCTCCGCCTAAATTTACCGATTCCGAATCTGAGGATGAGTTAATTTACGAATCGCCTGATAGTGAGGGCGAAAGCGATTTTAGAAATAAGGGATTCATCAAGAAACCTCTACCTGAATTACCGGTACCGCCTTCTCCAACTCCAGTACAAGTACCGTTACCTAAAGTATCACCAACGTCGGTGGTCCAGAAAAAAGTTGAGGAACCACCTGCCCAATCCAAACCGCCCCGGCGTCAACCGTTTAGATTGGGCGATCATTACAATAGGCAAAGAGAGAAAGAGAGGGAATTACAGAAATTAGAAGCTCAGAAGCCGCAGAAGGTATCGCAGAAGGTGCCGCAGAACGATACACCTCCAGCTTATCGTCCACCACCGATTAAACATGAGCCTGTGAAAAGAAGTCCTTCGATACCGAGACCGCCAAGAGCTTTACCTCGCGTTGATGTGGCCGATGTAACAGATTTGCCGGAGCCATCAAAATCGCCTCCAATAGAACAAGAAAGTAAGTGATTTTAAAATAAGCTATAATTAAAAGAGATTTTTAATGTAGCATCAGGGAAGAACTGAGAGCAACAGTCCGAGTATTTTAAGTACAGCCTGTGCTCCTATTACTATTTTCATAAATTCATCAAACGAATTTGGTACCTACCTAAGGACACAATATTCTAGTTTGAAACAGTAGGTAGGTAATATAGAGAGGCACGTGTGGATAGGTATAATTGTGAGTAAGAGGAGTATGAAATAAGATCTCTATAAGTTAACAAAGTCGAGAAATACGTATGCTATTCTGCAGCGCCATTGTGTGACAGTACACTATATTTTCTCTCCTTGTTTAACTACTACTACAAAATCCTATCCTCACATCGACTTTTTCATTTTGCATCGATTCAATGAAGCCCTCATTCCGTATTACTGCGAGGTGATGGGGACAGATCGCTGGACATACGTAATTCATTAATCGATGCGGTTCTCTAGTTTTATAAGGGTTATTAAGTTTTGATTGCGGTCAGTAATTTTATAAAAAAATGAAGTATTATACGCGCGAAGAAAAACTATCTATAGTAAAACAAAATTACGGTGGCAATTCAGCAGGTGTTACATGCGATTTATTTGCAGTAAATTATCCCGAAATGTTCGTTATTGGTCGCGTAAAAACCTTCATCTTAATACACCAACACGAACGCAGTTCCCACAAAAATTGAACTTGTGAGCTGGTATTCTTGAGGATAAAATAATCGGAAATTTTTTTATTGAATTAATATTATTCCTGCTGTATGGCAACGTTTTGATATTAATGAAATTTTGTTTTAACAGGACGGTTGCCCGGCGTATAATACGCGTACTGTTAGTTATTTCTTAAATACCGTTAATTCGGGTCCTATTACATGACTACCATACTTCCCGGATTTAGCCCCAAGTGACTTCCTTTTATGGCTCTTCTTAAATAATTCAATATACAGGTATGGTGAAGAGCAATCGGTGAATCGACAAAAAAAACACGGTATTGGTGTGGCTTTTTATTTTTGTTTTTCGATGTAGTCTCCTCGAAGATCAATACACGTCTTCAAACGGTTCTCCAGTCTCTTGAAGCCGTTGGAAAAGTAGGATGTTCCGAGGTCTGCAAAATAACCATCTATAGCGGTGATGACCTCCTCATTTGAGGCAAATTTCTTTCCTCCCAGTGATTTGCACAGGTTTGGGAATAGGAAAAAGTTGCCGGAGTCTAGATCCGGTGAATACGGAGGATGAGAGACTAATTGGTAGCGCAACTCGCTCAATTTGGATACGACGATGCTGGATGAATGAGCCGGAGCATTATCGTGGTGAAAAAGCACTCTTTTTCGCCGTAAACGAGGCCGTTTCTCCTTCAATACTGCATCGAATCCGGTCAATAAATCGTTGTAGTATTGCCACGTGATCGTCCGTCGATGAGGATTATATCTTGGGAATCTTAAAAAGTGGTCGTCATGACCTTTCCGGTCTTTGCTTTCTTCGGAACCGATTCGCCCGGAAAAGTCCACCGCTTCGACTGTGCCTTGCTCTCCGGTATGTAGTAGTGGATCCAAATCTTATTCACGGTTACGAAACCCATGAAAAGATCAATTGAATTACGTTGGATCCTGGCCAGACACTCCCCCGAAACGATCACCCGAGCTCGTTTTTGCTTCGATGTAAGCAAACGCGGTACCCATCGCACCCAAAGCTTTTTCATACCCAAAATATCGTGTAGGATGTGGCCAATGCGTTGTTCTGAGATGCCTGTTATCTCTGCGATTTCTTTCAGCTTCAATTGGCGATCGGCTAACACGACATCCTGAATTTTGTCGACCATTTCATCATTGGTAGCGATGTTGGGGCGTCCGCTGTGTGGTTCGTCATTTGTGCTTGTGCGGCCACGTTTGAATTTGCTCTCCTAGAAGCTGATGGTCGACAATGGTGGAGTACAACCGCCAAGAAGCTCTAGCAAAGTATTTCAAATTTCAGTAGCCCTTTTCCCAGTCATCCAGAAGTGTTTTCTTACTGCACGAAATTTGATTTAATCCATTTTTGCGAAACCGCCTGACTTGCACACAAAACGCACTCTTAAAGAACAATTATTAACAGTAGACGTCTGAAATTTAGATTGGCGGTTTTCGTACGGTGGTGTTGGCCCGCGGACCGTATTTTGGAAATCTTTGGTTTAGACTTAGATTTTCAACAGAGACGGAGACTGTTATAGAGTGTGTTCAGTATACATGGTTATTTACTCGAAGTATTCGGCTGAATTATTTGATTTGAAGTTACATATTCCAGTATCTTAATTCATTTATGGTTTCTAGGTTTAAAATAAAAGAAAGTCCCATTAAGGTTTACAGTTTTTGAAATATATTGCATTTTATGCGAATGTAGTAGCAATTTTAATGCGTAAATTCTTAAAATGTGTGCCTTATTTTTAAACCAAATTCGCACAAGAGTTTGCCGATTAGTAAAGTTTTATGTTGCACTTGCGAAAAAATTAACGTACAAGATGTTCAAAAATTAAGACAAACTAATTGTAAGTTATAGACACCAATAGTTTGTTTAATATAAATGGAACTTTATGTCAAGCAGCAGAATTGTCTATCGAATATTATCATATTTTCCTATACCAAAGCTCTTCTATATTTTCAAAATGCAGATTGCTTAATAAAAACCCACTAAAAGAAGACCTCTAATACAAAAAGGTGAAACCAAATTTGCTATGATTGCGTCTGTAATTGAGGTGTGTCACACGTTGCATTATGCTATTGAAAGAAAACAATTGTTTAAATCGACATTTAACACTTCACGGCCACACTATGTGAATATCTTGTCTTATCATGATTTAATTTTTGAGTGTGTAGTACAACTGCTTATATACTATTAATAGACCTAGATTTATTTATGGTATTCGTAAGTTTGAAAGAGTATCTTACCCTCTGAGATGAACAGATTGGTGTCACATAGAGCTGAGGTTTGTTCTATTATTTTTTATTACAAGTTAATTTATTATAAGAAACCTAACCATCTTTACCCTAAGATTCTCTTTAGAACAGACGGTCATAATGTTAATTTAAGATTACAAGGCCCACTTGCTCCTTCAGTCCATAGCCTAGAGATGTTTAAAAGGTCATTTTCTTATATGGTTGTTCAATACCTTAATGCATCCCCATTGGGCTGTCATGTGTTAAGGCCAACATTATTTATTCGTCACCTGCGTAAACGCTACTATCTCTACGCATAGTTAGTTCTTTAGCATTTACCTTATTTATTTATGTATTATTTTTCATTCCCATTTTAATTTTAAATTTTAATTATGTCATTATACCAATACTTCATTTATTATTGTATAGCCTATCTTTGTGTTTGGGAGAAAGAACAGCTGATATTTTTTTATTTATGTTTATCTTTTTTCGTTTGCCTTTAAATTCGCTCTGTATTTTGTGCTAATAAACCCCATATTGTTATTCTTATTATTAAATATCCTATTGTGATATTCTTGAAGAACTTCTCATTGTAAATTGTTAAATGAGCCCAAATACCTCACCAAACAGCAACTTTTTCATCATGGTGTTACGTTCTCCTGGTTTAAAGAACAGCGCCGCTGTAGCCTGCTCGTAAATTCCTAAATTACTTGACCAATACTTACTTGTAGAGTATGTTCCCTTATTTACTATATGAAAGGTTGTACAGTGAAACTCAATGCGCATGCGCAAAAAATATATTTAAAAATAAAATGTGTACACAGTTTCCACTCTTGCCTATGTACATTTACGATGTACGTAAGGTATATATATATATATATTTGCAATAATTGCAGTTATTCGAGCTCTCTTATACATGTAATGTACATTAGCATGTGTATATGTATGTTTCTTATATGCTTCCGCAGAAGCTTTGTTAGAGACATGTACTAATGCCTCTATCTGTTTACATGCACCACTATCTTTTTATAGGGGAGCCAACCCTATTTATTTTGTAAATTTATAAGCGCACCTCGGTGCTATGCTTATTTATATGTCCCTTTCCGGGAGCCTAATATACTTTCCTTGTTTTAAATTTGACTAAGGGACTTGGCCCTGTATTATTGGCATGTATTTGTACTTGAACCAAATACGTTCTTTATTTTCACATTTATAGGGGAACCCACCCTATCTCTTAGAGCTTGAACGCCTGGTCGAGGGCGACAGTAGCGATAATAGCTGATCTCAAAACAAAAGTAATGTCACAGCTACCCAGGCGTTCTCGTTTGAAATAATACGCTATGTGCAATCTTTAGCTCTCTGCTACTGCGCCCCAAAGAAGGGAAAAAGCCAGTAGCCAGCAAATGTGCGAACTGCGCACCGACAAGTAAAACGGAGCGATGATGCCGACATTACATAAGAAAACTGGTCCGTGAAACTCGTCCGCTACGACGAGCAACTAAATGAAAAAATTTCTAAGTCCTGATACGACAAAGGACCGAACAAACGTACAAAAGATAACGGGCGCTGCGGCCGCAACGACCGTCAGCAAGAAGCGGAGTGATCGTACTTGTAGAAGATGTCTATACATGCGCGCCGACAATCTCACCAAAATAATTTCCGACACAAACTTAACCGAAGACTAAAAATATGTATAGACGACAACGGACACAGTAGCCTCGACGGACGATGATAGAAAATCGAGAATTTGTACTTATTAAAGAAATCTATACATGCGATTCGACAACCTTACCAAATGACTCCCGCCAGAAATAAATGTATAGACAACGTCCTCGACAATTCCCGCCAAAACTATAAAATATTAGAAACTTCCACTAATCATACGACGACGTTACTGTACACGTTACGACGAGGTACGAAAGGTGACCGAGAGTGCACGATCGCTAATACCTCGACCGTCGCGCGGGAGACGACTGCCTGCGCTTGTGTATATTAAATTTTAAGAAAACTTCCATTACTTATTCGACGACGTTGCACTGAATGATTTTTAAATTAGGCAGTTTTAGCTAGCGTAATGTGAATGGCCGGCTTGCATATATATACAATGCTTAATGTACATACATATTAAAATAAAATTGGATATATTCTAAGAGAGCAAAATAAATAAATGATAAAAATGAAAATAAAGTAATATTCTAAATGAAAATAAGGTAATAATGGTACCCATACGGTTGCAAAGAAGATAAAATCATATAAAATACATTTCCTTAGAAACTTTCACTGATAAAAACACAAAACAATGTTAAGTCCTTAACACATGGCGAGGTAATGTTTTGAACCATTCGAGGATTTTTATTACTCTAAATCTTACAATTTCAATTGTTGACGTATTCACTTCATCCGAAAGATGATTTTTGGGCAAGAAACTGGATCGAGCTCCGATTCCTCCAAGTCTAACGCATAGTCTTCAGGTGAAGACGCGAGTATCTTGTCGTACACTCTGGCTAACAGCAGCAATCTTTTCGCGATTGTACACAGATGTAGATTCGTCTATCACTGAGCCTCTTCCTCGAATTGAACATACATTTTGATGATAAGTCCAGATATAACTGAAACATTGGCAATGATATTCCAGGCAGTGTTCCCAACCTCGCGCTTTAAAGTTTTATCGCTCTAATTGGTAGACCCTTTATACAGTAAATTATATTATATTTTCGTATTAAATTCTTAGAGAAAACCTTCAAGGACGCGCCTGCAAATAATGAATATCTTTTCTGATACTCACACAACTTACCGTTTTTTATTTTCAGAATATTATAGATACACCGATCGAAAAGGCGCTGAGGAATTGCTTTCTGAAGAATTTTCCGATGGAACCTACTTAATTCGCCCCAGCGGAACCTACTATGTCACCTTGTCCGTGAGACAAGGAGACAAAGTTTATCATATCGGCGTCAAAAAGTTGGAAAGCGGCTTGCTCGAAATGCAATCAGCAGGATTGGACCTGAAGTTTCCCACTTTGAACGAAATCATCGACCACTTCACGAAGAATCCAATTACAGTCCGAAATAAGTATAACGCCATTATCGATATCTATTTAAATAAAACTTTGCCAGAGGATAGGACATAGTACGATATAAAGTTACTCTTTAAATGAAGAACGATTATAAGTGTAGACTAAGGTTATACAGAATCGCCATGATATTTTTGTTACAGAATGCGTATATACCGAATAGACTAACCAGACTTTATTTTTATAGAGTGAGGTTCTAGAATATCCTCTCCCCATGCTATATTTTGAACAACAATATCTAGTGTTATTTTACTAGAATGAAGAGTGTTGCTTTTACGTTTTCTAATATGTAGACGATATAGTTCTTTGGCTAACTCTGGCTGTTGTTTATGATAAGCTTGCATGCTTAGGACACTACTGCATATACTTATAACTTATAAGCATTTTTTTCAATTACTTTTGTAACATATAGAAAAATAGAAATAAAAACTATTTTAAATACTTTTCTTAATTAATCTTTTATCTTGTAATTTTAATAATAATAATAATGGTTTATTTCCAACGGGTAATAACCCAAATACAGGAAATATAAAAAGAGATACTATACGAATACAAATACATACAGTAAACGCTCGCTCATGTAAATATCCGGTAGTGGAAACGTCGCGGTCATGTAAACAGAAAATTGTTACTATAGAATCAAATGGAACACCCGGTAATGTAAACAAGCTTGCACCACGTACAATTCGATAGTGTAAACAGTTTAGAGTACCGGTTATTTCCCGATTTACGTGCGTAATTGAATCGATCAAAAAAATGTTTACGTAAACGTTTTCAGCTCCCGCACCGGTTGTATGGGATATTGTAAGCGTTGGCTCTCTTGCCTCTCGTGAAATAAAGTAGTGCGCAGCTAAAATCATGCCAGAACAGACATGGCATCTACATCCAATAAAAGAATATTTTTAAAATTAAGTGACAAAATGAAAATCATCGACGAGATTAAAAGAGGTGCGGGGTTGGAGTATATAAAGCCACAATCTGTAAAATTAAGCGATTCGAGTCACAAATTTTACAACGTGTGTCAGATACATACGGAGGCCCGGGAAATCGCAGAACTTCATACAATGTAATTGAAATGTGTGAGTACTGTATATTAAACGTCTTTTAAAGATGAAATTTTGGAAAATTTATTTATATAAGAAATATGTTTACGAAAAGCGATATATAAGATGAACGATAGTAAAGTTTACGTCTCGTCTGCAAGTGTTGTTGAAGGGACTCTCTTTTCTTTTTTCTTGTTTTTTAAACAAGGAAAATTTTGAATAATTAGTTATTAAAGGTACCCAAAGTAGATATCTGTAAAACTTTTAAAAGAAACCTGTACAGATTGAGTATCTGTATTTAAAAATTTCATGAAGAGGGAGTACTGACGGTACTTTGCCTCCAACTTCTAACATTAACCAAAATAAAAATTAATGGCGTGCACCAAATAGTGACAAAAAATATATCTGCAATAGGTGAACTAGTAAAATTATATAAGAAAATCATTGGTAAATAAAGGACAACAATTTATATCATTATAATATATACAGTAAACGCTCGCTCATGTAAGTACCCTGCAGTGGAAACGTCGCGGTCATGAAAACAGAAAATTGTTACTATAGGATCAAATGGAAGGCCCGGTAATGTAAACAAGCTTGCACCACGCGCAATTCGATAATGTAAACAGTTTAGGGTACCGGAATTTCCCGATTTACATACGTAATTGAATCGATCAAAAGAATGTTTACGTAAACGTTTTCAGCGCCTGCACCGGTTGTTCCCCGATTTATGTATTGGATTCCTGTAAGCGTTGGCTCTCTTGCCTCTCGTGAAATAAAGTAGTATGCAACTAAAATCACGCCAGAACAGTCATGGCATCCACGTCCAATAAAAGAACATTTTTAAAACTAAGTGACAAAGTGAAAATAATCCACGAGATTAAAAAAGGTGCGGGAGTGCGAGTTGACGATATCGAACCAGATATCAAGCGTTAGATTACGCTACACGTTTAGAAATCAAAAGTAAATAGTATGTAGTAGACTTCACATTATAAATAGTTAATTTATTCTATGATAGTATAAATTTTTTGATTTGTAATTTTAAAAATGTAGAATTACGTTTTTTTTTTCATTTTATATATGTATTAAGTATTTTTTTCCATTATTTTTGTTGGTTCCGCAAACCTGTAAACCTTAGAAGAAGCCACCACTGCATTATTTAGATTTGGCGCAATAATATTGTGTATTATGAACGTGTTTTAAACACGTACCACAGAGGACAGTGGCCACGATGAATTTTTAAAGGTCAACATTTAAGAACTGATGCAGTAAATATTTCATCCATCGAAAATACTACAAGCCTGATCAACATTGGTTACAGTGTCAAGGACAGACCAAGAATTTTAATTCACAATGCTGGGGTGACGAGGTACACCATACCGAAAGTTAGAGGATACTACATCTAGCGATCGTACATTAGTATTAAGTACATTATTAAATTGTCGTAAACTACTAAATTTCTTAAATTTGTTGAGTGTGATCGATGGCATACCTATACTATTTACAACAAACAAAATAGACCAACAAAATGACCAAAGAATTACTCTCTTATCGTTTGTACAATCATACGCATTTAAAATATCTAATAAACACACTGAAAGGGGTATACATCGCAATTACAAAAAAAGTTAACATTGGTACCAAATATTTTCGCCCCAACCACGAGGAAGACGCCATAAATTCTCGGCTTGATATAGAAAAAAGAAACTTGGAACAATACAATAAATTTTATTTTTTAAATCTCCCCTAACTTCTTTATACTTATTACAACGATTAATTAATAATTCTATACCCTTGTAAAAATAATCTGTAGCTTTTCCGTCAAAATGTTCTATAACAGCTGCTTGCAACTCACTGTCGTCCTTAAAACGACGTCTTTTAAGCTCTTTTTAAGTTAGAAAACAAAAAAAGTCGCAAGGACTATACTGTGGATGTTCCAATTCTTGAAAGCCACATTCGCGGATGGCAGCGTGTGAAACGGCGGCAGTATGAACGAGAGCATTTTCGTGTAATAATCGCACATCTTTTGTCAATTTTCCACGACGTTTTGCACGAATTCTACCCCTTTAAAGTCAATTAGCAAAATGCCCTCACTATCCTAGAATATTGTGGTCATCACTTTTTTCGTCGATTGAACGATTTTCGCCTTTCTGGGACGAGCTTCATCAGGTTACCCCCATTTCATAGACTCCCTTTTCGATAGAGGATCGTTAAACAGAACCAATGCTACATCCTCTGTGACAACGGACTCCAACAGATGTTTAAAAACGACAAGGCACATTAGATTCGACGTTCACGTTGAAGAGCAGAAAGAAGTCGCGGTACACATCTTGCATTAATTTTATTCATATCCAAATGGTCATGGAAAATTCGGCGAATACTTGTTTTGGTTATGTTTGCTATCACTGCTAATTCCTTCACTATCAAACGGCGATCTTCCAGCACTAAATCTTCAATAATTGAAATTTGTTGAGGCGTTACCACTTCAATTGGTCGATCCGACCGTTCAGCACTTTTCTAAGAATTCTTGCGGAATTATGTTGTCCACTTCTTAATACAGTGGAATATGAACAAGATGAATCACTGTAAACGCCATCTAAAGATTGTTTTATGTGACTAGGTGTATGCCCTTCTTTTGTTAAAAATTTGATGATCGCGCTGTACTCGATTTTCATTACTTCAGACATTTTCATGCGCTAGTCATGTAGCGTAGACCTCGCGTATGTGCATCCATGCCATGACGGAGTTTGAACATGCTTAAACCAGTATAAGCTTGTCGGGCCGAGAATTTATGGCGCCTACCTTGTAATTCAGTAATTGACATAATTATCTTTAAAAACTGAAAAGTTACGGAGAATAGTAAAATACTTTTATGATTTAAAAATTGGCCAAAGTATGTACAGTATATTTTACAATAATGCTTATGACAATTATAACAGACTATGTTTAATCTATTGCCGTTAGTTGAATTAGATGTATTTACAACGACTGTTGCAAATACTGTTGACAATAATTGTAGATAATACATCTATTGCTGAACAAGATGCTCTTCCAATATTCTGAATCTTTTATACCAGTGTTCCACGGATGTATTTTACAACAGCAGAGCTGAGAAATCATCCACAACTCCAATAACAGTGATTCCCCGGTTCATTGCTCTACTTATCGTTACACATTGGGAATGTCATAGATCTAGAAATACAATGGTATCGCAAATAATTCAAAAAATACAGGGGGTGTTTATGCAAACTATTGTTGCTATTTAACATTGGATCATTTTTTTTCTTCACAACCTACTACTATTTAATTCTGCTTCCTTAATTTCTATTCTATTATATAGGTTCATGTGATGGTGATCGTCCTCAAGTTATATACGTTTATTAATTTGAGTTTTTCTTTGTTTTTGATCTAGTATTTTGCTAAGCTTAGAAAATCATTATTTTCAATATATAATATAACACATGGGCTGAAAAGTCCCGGGCCTAACAAATAGATGACGCTAGTTTTATTGCAGTCACATTTGCTTCAGTTAGTACTAACCTTCAAAAGACAGCTGTTAAAATTTCATGGTATTCTATTCATTAGTTTGTGAGTTATTGTGCTAAGAGTCACGCTACTTTTGTTATTTTCAAAACAATGGATCAAAAACAATTTCGTGTTTTAATTTTACACTGCTTCTTGATGGGAAAAAAATACCGTTCAAGCGAAGCAATGGCTTGAAAAGTGTTATGGGGACTCCGCTCCATCAGAAACAACAATAAAACGTTGGTTTGCTGACTTCAAACGTGGTCGTAGAGACACCGATGACGCAGAACGCAGTGGACGTCCAAAAGAGGCGGTAACACCAGAAAACATAAAAAAAATCCACAAAATCGTTTTGAATGATCGAAAAGTGAAGTTGCGTGAGTTAGCTGATATCGTAAAGATATCAAAAAAAGAACGTATTGGCTTTATATTGCATGAGCATTTGACTATGAGAAAGCTCTGTTCAAAGTGGGTGCCGCGTTTGCTCACTGTTGACCAAAAACAAGAACGTGTTGATGATCCTTAGCAGTGTTTGGCCATGTTTAAACGTAACAAACTGGAATTTTTGCGTCGATATGTGACAATGGATGAAACATGGATCCATCACTTCACACCGGAATCAAAACGATCGTCATCTGAGTGGATAGCAACTGGTGAACCTCGTCCAAAGCGCCCGAAAACACAACAATCGGCTGGAAAGGTTATGGCCTCGGTATTTTGGGATGTGCGTGGTGTTATATTCATCGACTATCTTGAGAAAGGAAATACCATCAACAGTGAATATTATATAGCGTTTTTGGAGCTTTTGATGGCCTAAATTGCAAAGAAACGACCGCATATGGCAAAGAAAATAATTTTGTTTCATTAAGACAACGCACAGTGTCACAAGTCAATCAAAACAATGGCAAAACTACATGAATTGAACTTCGAATTGCTCCCATATCCACCGTATTCGCCAGATTTGGCTCCCAGCGACTACTGGCTGTTCGCAGACCTCAAAAAAATGCTCGCCGGTAAGAAATTTCGCACGAATGAAGAGGTTATCGCTGAAACTGAGGCCTATTTTGAGGCAAAAGATAAATCGTTCTACAAAAGTGGTATTGAAATGTTAGAGCGGCACTGGAATGATTGCGTTGCTCTTGATGGAGATTACGTTGATGAATAAAGCTAATTTTGAACCAAAAAAACCGTGTTTTCTTTGTTAGGCCCGGTACTTTTCAGCCCATGTGTTATATATATATATAATAGTAAATATGAAAATGTACCCACCTCTCTCCATTGTTTTCAGTGATATCGTTTACCATCATAACCTTCGCGTTTTCCGGCACTTTTTATATTGTCATCCCACTATGAGTTTCTATCACTTCCCTTTGAAAATATCCAGGTTTCGCCTAGGTATACGATATCTCTTTTTAAAGGTGATGTCAATATTTCATTGTACTTGCTTGGGAATGAAAGCCGTAGTGCTGAAATATCATTCCCCTCCATAGAAGTTCTGCGGTTATTACCTTTTTTAAACTGAAATTCCAAAAGCTGGAGTAAGCGTCATAGTGAAGACGTGTTAGTATATAAAATATTGTAATCTTCAAGCACTTCTTGAAACACTTTTACTGTTACATGATTTTCTATAAAAATATATTAAATTAGAATTGAAATTTAATTGTGTAGATCAATTTACTATTGTTGTACATCTAATAAATGACTTTAACATTCTCTCTGACACATCAAGTGCGACGGTACCCATCGAAATGCCCAAAGCAACTCTCTATAGTTTACAATGTAAACTTTGACATAATACTAACCAACTATAATTTAACACCTGGACCGCATCAACGGATATTAGAGGACTTCCATTTCGCTTTTCCTTCTCGAAATACATTGGTAGACGACAAACTAACTCTAGGTAACAAGATCTAAGTCGTCGATCGGGTATCTTGAACTGCAACCTTTAAAGAAAAGTGGTTTAAGTCTTCGTATGCTTCTTTAACACCTCTAAACTTACCACAAACAAAACGATTTACTTCTTATACCTCTGAAAAGAACTTTTGGCAAAAGAAGTAGGGCTATTAAATAAAAATAAACGTTGAAAGCTAAGGGAGCCGGAATAGACAGTAAAAAGCAGAAGTCAAATATCAACGGAGTCGTATTCCCTGTTATAATTATTAGGCCTGCATGCACTGTAGTAAACATTCTCAAAGCTCTTATCTACGCATTGCGCGACCGTATTCTATCTTATTTTAACTAGTTCACTGATCCTGAAGGAAATATGGACTTCCATCTCGCTTGCCGGTGCGTATACGTATGATTTTTTAGATATAGCGCTTGTCTTCACTTTATCGATGAAACAATGATGTAACTACAAACTTTCATGATTTCATGTGTAGTTATGTTAACTTCAAGATGTTGCAGATGATTTGGTATATAGTACAACGAAAAAGGATTCTTTTCAATGATTATAGTATTTTTACGAAGCACGCGCTATTGACCAAACGTGCGCAGTGTCAACTCTAATAATCAGAGAAAAATATGGCAGATATTGCAGTTGTGTATATTGCGGTTTATTGCTGACGTAATATTTTCCAAACACATACGTTTGCACTGACGTTAAAGTCGTCCGGAATATAAGGAACTCTCGGACGTTGCGGTTTTCTGATATTCTTCCTACAAATGACGTGACCAAGTATGAATTTGGTAGAGACTTTATCATGTTTTCAGATATTTGCATTTGTAAACAGGGATCGATAAGGTATCGTGTTATGGTTTCGTTTATGAATAACCCACTATTCTATAGGAGATTTGTTCTACGTATTCAGTATTATTTATTACCGCGTTCGTTCACGTCTAAAAAAAATGTCAAAATCCGTAGTAGATACCCTGAACGAATTTGGTGTTGAAGAAATGATTGACTTTTTGAAAACCGTAAGTAACGATATATACACTGCCGCTCACATTAGTTCGGACACGCAAATAAATTTTTAGAAAAACGACAAAATATTCACTCATTTTTCCGAAACTTTAAAGTTTTTATTGCATTTCATTAATAGCGTTAAAATTAAAGTATAAGAGTAAAAAAAGTAATTCTAACAAAAAATGAACGAAGACTTCTTAAACATTCCGTTCATCAAAGAAACTCCCTTTTGCGCGAAGAACAGCTTTCGCAATCCGAGGCATCCGCTCCACTGATTTTTCAAGGACTCTATTTGGCATATTAGTCCATTCCTCTTGTAAAACGTTTCACAGATGCCCTACGGAGTTAGGGCATACTTTTCGGGCGTTCTTGTCCAATTCATCCCATAACAGTTAGATGGGGTTTAGATTGGGGTTTTGCGGCGGCCATGTCATTATTTGCAAAGTGCCATTGTCTTGTTCTTCATTTAAGAAATCTTTACATATCACTGCCGAGTGTTTGGAGTCGTTGTCCTGCATGAATACAAAGGTTTCGCCGATTAGACGTTGCCCCGATGGTATTGAATTATCTTGCAGTATTTCTAAATAACCCTCTTTTCGCGAAACACGTTCGATTCGCTTGAATTCTCCTGTACTGGTGTAGGAAAAACAACCCTAAACAAGCGCAAGCAAGAACTTCTTCCTTGCTTGACAGTTGGCACTACGCAATCCTGACACATTTTTTTGGCCTTTCCCTCTTCTTACAAAAACGTACCTTGATTGTCCGAACACCTCAAACTTTGGCTCATCAGTCCATAGCACCCTTTTCTAATCATCGACTGTCCAATTTCTATGTGTTTCTGTCCACTGTAACCGTTTTTGCTTATTTCCCCGTCGAAGTACGTTTTTCTTTGTTGCAGATTTTAATCTTCTTTTCACTGTAGTAACAGAATTTTTTTTGGCATGGTCGCGATTCATTTCGGCGGCGATTTCTGGTCTCCTGTATCGCTTGCAGCAATTTTATACATTCATCGTCGGCATGAGTTGCTATTCTCTTACGACCTGAACGAGCCCGATCTTTTAGGCTGCTCGTGGGTTGATATCTCCGAATGATGTCACTAACAGTCGATTTATTAACATGTATTTTTTCGGAAATTCAATGCACTGAATAACAACCTTCTTGATGAAAAGCAACTATTACAGATCGCTTTTCCAAACTTGTTGGTTTTCCTCTAGACATCTTAATAACTTTAATCAACTGCACGCAAAAAGATATGCTTTTTACACTAAGGCACGCGCAAGCAAGTTTACTTAGAAACTAAACCATTTATCAATAAACAAAACACTTTCGGGTGGCTCACATCTATCCCAAAATTGCAAATTTATTACCCCAAAAATAATCCTGTTTGTGGGAATAAGAATTATTCCGAAAATTACTGTACTGGGTCATAAAATATAATAGGTTTTTCATCATTCTCTAATCGATATTCTTGGAAGTTTGCCTGTACAATTAATAAACAATAAACTTCATAAAGGACCTAATATAAATGTTATTTATATGTAAAAGCAATTATAGTATCTTTTAGTAGAGCTAACGTTTTACTAGGTGTCCGAACTAATATGGACGGTAGTGTACATAAGTAGGCAACATTTTTTAATGAATGTGTTTGTAATTTCCCTGTTTAATAAACAAAAATAATCACAAAGACTGTGGGGATGTATAACTTTGTGTACTCCGCACAATACAAATTAATTGTCTATTCGGAACATTGTGTTTTAAGAATGTATGAGATTCCGTCGTGCGCATCATGCGCTTTGTTAGACTAGATCATTGAAGTTTCTCCAAACGGTAGTGCTTTGTATGTTCTTTCGATACTTCTCCTTGTGTTTGTCCATTGTAAACTTTACCACTTCGTCTTTACTAAATTTGTTAAGAACTTTCCTTCTAACAATAGCTTAAAATACAACTTCACTAAAGCTAAATTCCGATCGCTGTACAACTGCGTGCTGCAAACTGATTGGAGCTTCATTAACACTTTCTTTGATGTTGATGGAGCTGTTCCTGCGTTCTACGATCAATTGTTTAAATACGTTTACGATTTTGTGCAGGAGCTGTCGGTGCTCTTACCCCCCATGGTTTAATTAGGAAAAATCTTAAATTAAAGAATTATTATTACATAAGATGGAAAGGTGAAAAATCAAATTCGCTAGATGTTAACGTTTCGAATCTCAGTGATTGGTACTGTAGCAATTGTTTAAGGTTGTTTAGTTTGGCTTTTGTTTTGGTATTCATATACACTTCTGCGATGTGTATTTAAGTAACGTAACCTTATTCATTTTGAATTTTTAGAATGGTCTTGGGGAATTTGAAGCATTAGCTGTCAGGAAACATCTAGATGGCTATACCTTCTTGGTGAGTGTAAAATTTAAACAACATTTCAAATATTATGGAAAAACCGTTAATATCTATTTTAGAATTTATCTCAGGCTGAAATTTACAATTGGATACCATTGATAAGTCCCTACCAAGCGACAAAACTTTTTAACTTTCTCCAGCAAGTCAAGGATACACCAGAAAGTGTTATATTTGCTCCCCCTGCCAGACTGGACGTTTCTCCTAAGATGTCTCCGATTAGGCAGAATTTCAACAAACCATCGCAAAATAACCCTTTTTTAGATTCTCTACGAGCTGTTATTCAAAATCGCGCCAATAGCAGAAAGGAGACAACTAATAAGTCGCAAGGTTTGACCCAAAATGCGAATAGTGAACTTCACCCTCCTATGGAATTAAGCAATAAGAAGTCGCCACTGGTGCAACCTGAATTTCACTGTTTGGTAACTGATACATCTACTGGGGAAAATATTTATGACGTGCCTAGATGCGATTTTAACAGAAACAACCCTTCACCGGAAGTACCGTGGGCATTTTCGGCAAACTCTGCAAACAACAATACATTACGTAAGCTGCCATCAACTCCGATTGGTTTAAAGGAAATTGATTACGGTTCGGTCGGATTAAAACTTGCTTCACGCCAATCGTGTAAATTGGGAGAGTATCACGACAAACATAGGAATATCGAAATGATGAGATCCCAAAGCCTTAGTAACATCTCCCAAACTAATGTGGCATGTCCGTTTCGAGCATCCTCCAAAAATATATCCCCAACTAAAATGGAAAGGATATGTAAGACTCTGCCTAGACCGCCGAAAGTTTTCCCACAAATTGATGGTTTTGATTTACCAGATAATTCGCCAAAATCTCCACCACTGGAACCGCAAGGTAAGTTTAACTTTTTAAATATACTGTTTACATATTAAAAGCGATCACAAATCATATACAAAAAAGGATTTGCTTTAATAAATACCTTCTGAGTCCGCTCGCCATCTTGAATTTTCTTAAATGTCACATTTTCTAAAAATTGCAAAATTTTCACTTTGAAATGTGTAATGTTTCTTTGTTAATTCTTTTAACTTCTGAAAATGTGTTAAACACTGGTACCTCAAAAGTCCATTACATAAATTATCTAAATTTATAGCAAAATCAAATTCTGACGTCTTTAGAAAAATAAATTTCATGTAAAGACCTGATTTGATTTTAAAAACTTCATCAACAAAATAATTGTCGATGACAATCACATACTCGTACATATCGCATATCGCTTAACGTATTGTAGTATCCTTATAGATAAATATACCCATGAATTTAGCAGTAAAAGCTGTAAAAGGTCATTAAAATGAAATACAGAATTTCTGTTAGTCTAACTGGACATAAGTAAAGCCCGATAAAATCGACACATTGCCGGGTGTGGTTGTTTGTCTAGATTATAAATATGACGGTTCGAAGAGTAGTACGTTTTAGTAGTCAGCCAACTAACGTGACTGGTGCATGAAAATGTCTGAAGTAATGAAAATTGAGTACCGCGCGGTCATCAAATTTTTAACAAAAGAAGGGCATACGACTTAAAACCGAATTTGGGGTCCATTGTCACAGGGGTTGAAACAATGGTTCTGCTTTACGATCCTCTATCGAAAAGGGAGTCCATGGAGTGGTGGTGACCTGATGAACCTCGTCCCAGAAAGACGAAAGTCGTTCAATCAACGAAAATGGAGATGGCCACAATATTCTGGCATTGCGAGGACATTTTGCTAATTGACTTTAAAGAGCGCAATGCAATTGTGAACGGCACATATTGTGTGTCTTTCTTGCATAAATTAAGGGACAGTATTCGTGCAAAACGTCGTGGAAAAGTGACAAAAAGTGTGCGATTATTACATGACAATGCTGCATACTGCCGCCGCTTCGCAAGCTGTCATCCGTGAATGTGGCTTTCAAGAATTGGAACACTCACCGTATAGTTCGGATATGGCTGCTTGTGATTTTTATTTGTTTTCTAATTTAGAAAAAGACCTTAGGGGACATCGTTTTAAGGAGGACAGAGTTGCAAGCAGTTGTTGAAAATTTTAATTAAAAAACTTCGGATTATTTTTACAAGGGTATCGAATTATTAACTAATCGTTGCAATAAATGTATAGGAATAAGGGGAGATTACATTGAAAAATACAATGTCTTATGTTGTTTCAGGTTTCTTCTTTCTATATCAGGCCGAGAATTTATGGCGCCTACCTCGTACCAATTTTAGGGATATACATATTTTGATATTGGCGGTATTCGTTCGATTCTAGATGTTTTGATAATATGCCACAAAATTGTTTCTTTGTTAAGGTATATAAAAACAAACAATATAAATAAATACAATAATAAATAAAAACAAATAATATAATAGAGATAACGTTGTGGCTTTATAATTCAACATTTACATACCTTTATTTCTTCCGGAAGAAATTCTAACGGACCATGGCTAAATAGCCCGGAAGAACCTTCTGCTTACGATACCGGCTGTGAAAATCTACATTCTTTGATTTATATACCTACTTGACAAATTCAAAAACAAGCAAAAATCGTATATAAAGGCGGTGTTATAAGTGCATCTAGCACAGTCCTATAATAGTATAATATAATAATATCTGTATCTGGTAAACTCACGTCTCCACTATTGATAGTACTTAAAGGACCTATTAGCAAGTTTAGGCCCCAAGTACAACAAAACCCATTTCGACCTGCAAACGTTGTTATTGAAGCCTGATTTTCAGGTAAATTAACCACTGATTTAATTAACAATTGGTTTCTTAATATTTGCTTATCAGCGCCCAAAAATCTTATACTTTTATACACATGGACAGGTCACTGTCCAGAGTCTTTCAAGAAAGAGGTGGCATCCAACAAAGTTGTTCAAATACCAAAGAAAATAATAGGTATGATTCAACCACTAGACTAGATGGATTTCGAACATGGAATGGATTTAATCGACGATTTTCTGACCTGGTTCTTATCTCAAATTATGATGTTAATCTCCATTTGCGAAATAATGTCATAAAATTGTAATCATTAATACACAATTAATCGTCGTCCTCTAAATATACCAATTTGTTTGCATATACATGGTACAAGTTCGGTTATATAGAGAATCGACTTGGACCATTCGAACATCCCATGGATTTTACCTTTATTCGTTGTTCTTGGTGCGAAAGCATTTTTTGACAAGGAAATCGAGTTTATCATTAAGACATCAAAAAGACCGAGGATGACATGCTTGAGATGGAATCCGATGGATTAGGGCTTAGATTTGCTTCCTTAGATGGATTGATGGCATATTTCAAGATGCGCCCAATCAGTGTTCGAAATAAACGGTCTGAAGTTGTTGATATACATATATTTAAATCACGCGTCACCATTTCATATATATATATATATATATATATATATATATATCCATTAAAATCCATTAAAATAAATACTTTGTTGATTATTATTAATACGAAGGATTTGTTATCACGTGTAATCCCTTGTATGAATCCCCACATTTGTATGAATTATGAACATTAGCGTATAATAACTGATGCAATTTTATTAATTAATGGTGGTTTTTCTTAATAGTAGACATATGTATGCAATATGTAAATGGTTTTGGTGTTAGCAGCATCTATTTTCGTTCAAGAATTAAATCAAGAAAACTGAAAATCTGTGAATGTTCGAAGGGGTGTTTTTTTAAAGAAAAGTACTGCCTTTTGTTAAACTGAAAGAGCAATAAAATTAACAAGTTCCACAAACTTTGTGGTGAATTAATAAAAGGAACACGCTTGCGTGCTGTTGAATTTCTCAGAGTTGTTCACAGTTGTGTTATAGAGAGAACGCGCTTTTTACAATCAGACCTACTGTTTTTGTTTGGCATCTTAATTTTCACCTATTTTTGATATATCCTTTTAACTTTCAGGAACGCCTTTATATAAACCCAAAGAAATTTATTATTATGTTACAGGAAACATGATAATCCTGTCAAATATGTTATGCTAAAGTCACATTGCAATTAAAAGATTCACGATGTGGATCGGAGTCAGAAGGTGTTTATTAAAGCAACATTTATTTATTTCACAATAATCGAGAAATTATTTAATTCTACTATACAACGTTTTAAGACCATGGATTGAGTTTCAGGCGTTGTAGTATCGTCTAGCATTCAACGTCACTACTTCTCAAATCATCTTTTTGCCGTCCGTTAAACTGTTTACGTCAAAATTTATTTTCCTCTAGATTGTCAACGACTCCCTAAGTGGAGAGATCTTCTTTCCGAAGAGTTTGAAGATGGAACTTATCTCATCCGGCCTAGTAAGATCTACTATTCGGCATTATCGGTGAGACAAGGAAATCGAGTTTATCATTTAGGCATCAAAAAGACCGAAGATGGCATGCTGGAGGTGGAATCCGATGGATTAGGGCTTAAATTTGCTTCCTTAGATGGATTGACAGCATTCTTCAAGATGCGCCCAATCAGTGTTCGAAATAAACGATGTGAAGTTGTTGATATATATTTAAATCACGCGTTACCATTTCATATGACATGACATATACGTATGATATACCGTATTAGTGAATAACGAATGAGTAAAAATTATTGATAAATGCCGCTGCCGCACCACAAATGTAGTGATTATTGCTAAGTTTATTAGTACACATAAAAAATTCCTTATTCGTTAGAATTGTATTGAAATTAATTTTACATTTTCAAGTATTCTGAATAAATTGTATTTTAGCGAAAACAGTTAAAATACTAATAAAGTTTAAAAATATTACTATTTAAAAAATTGTTTAAAGAAAATTTAAAATAAAAGAATATTATATTCACTTTTATAATAAATGATAAAAACAAGCTTAAAAATAATAATCTATATTTATCCACCTATAATTTTCACTTACAAGACAACATACGAGGATTGCTATTTCTTTATCCGGAATTGGCAAAAATGATGTTGCTAGGTGCTATTTGACATATACATCGTAAAGTTTGACATTATTTGAATGTATACGTACTCAGAATATCTTGTCATACGAATGCTATTTGTGTTGCTTAGTGACTTAAACATTTCATCTCAGTGAAGAAATGGAATTAATTCGTGAGAATTTTCGACGTGGATTATCTTAACGACAGTGCAATATTTAACCGGTCAAAACATCGAATTGATAAGTCGTCCGCCATACAGTTCTGATTTGGCACCCAATGCTGTCCTTTTATTTCCATCCGTGAAGAATAAACTACGTGGTTAACTATTTTCGACGCCAGAAGAACCGGTTGATACGTTCAAAATGCATGTTTTGGAGATACCTCAATCGGAATGGAAGAAGTGCTATGAAAATTGGTTCAAACGTATGCAAAAGAATATCGATCATTGCGGAGAATATTAACACAATACAGCCATTTTCAATGACAAATATTTATTTTATTTATTCCGGTTAGATTGATAGCAACCCTCGTACAAACAGTTGGTGCAGTTGCATTAATTATACACCGCATGTGTGATATAATATCAAATGAACAAACATTTCTACACTATACAATTCATTTCATAAAAATAAACGAATATTCTACGAGTATATTCTCTTAACATTGGTGACTATATGGAGCACAAGCGATTTGGCTAAGATATTTTTGTATTTTGCCCATACATTATGAGAAAATCAAGCGATGGTGTGTAACGTGGTGGTACTCGGAAATCTACATAAGCTAATAACTATGGTGAATATATTTCATTAGCTAGTAGGTTAAACAAAAATCTTGCCCTGTTTTTATTGCGACGATCTTCTAATGAACTAAAATTATGTTCCTGCAGCAATGTTACATAGTCACATAATCTGAACCACGATCAGGGTAACTACCGCTAATGTTGTAGCGAAGGTATTTGAGGAGTCTCTTTTGGACGCGTTCTATAGACATTACCGATACGTGTTGTAAAAATATCAAATCAAATTGGCATATTCCAATTAAGACCGAACAAAGGTATAGTATAGAGTCCTTAACACTGAAATCTCACGGAAGGCGCGACAAGTTCTTATTAGAAAGCCCAAAGATTTAGAAGCAGATAGACATATAGCAATTATATGATTAGAGGAGCTTAGTTTTGAGTCAAAAAGTGCTCCTAAGTCCTTTACTTTTTCTGTGCCTGTAATGAATGTAGATTGAACATTGTAATTGGAAATAATTTGATTAGAGCATTTGGTGTAAAAGATTATTAAACATTCGCCAATATTTAGAGATATGCCTCTCAGAGTACACCAATCATTAAAAGGTGTAAAGTAAGTCTGCAACTTAACACAATCCACTAGCGAATCGATAACATTGCAGATTTTAAGATCAATCACCGAGCAAAATTATTCAGAAAAATATTAAACAATTGTAAAGCGAGCGGAAAAATAACCATTATAGAAAACATAACCACTTCTTCCAAATAGGTAAGACGAAATCAATTTTACCAATGAAGGACAGATGCTAATACCTTTGGCACACAGTAAGTTGAGATCAATGCGATCAACAGAACTAGTAAAGTCGGTATAGACTACATCGGCTTGTAGTGGTCCGGCGTTCCAGATATATACTGAGTGATATTTGCCAAGTTGGTTACACTGGATCTACAAGACATAAATCCGTGTTGATGGATTGACAAAAATTAGAGAGTGCAATCCCTGCCGTTGTAATCATGAATTCTAGTAGGTATCCCATGGCGGTTACACCTCATCCAGTTTGAATGATATAAATTTTAGAAATCTTCCATATACACGATCCAGATATAAAGCATGAGTCATATAAATGGGATTTCATATAATACAGCGATACGCCAATTCATTAAGAATGAGGGCGTTGTATAATGTTTTGATTGCATATATATTGAAGAAAGTATTGGTAACTCTTTAAATGAAGCCAAAGGCCTTGTGAGTTACTAAATACAATTGTTAGACGTGGCCAGTGAAACTTAGATATGTGTCAAATATGATCACACGCTGAGAAAACTCGTTAACATCATTCATAAAGATATTAAACAGCAGTGGGCCTAGATTCAAGCCTCGTGCAATATTTGAGGACAACCGGAAATCATTAAAACGATATCCAGTTATAGAATACATAATTGGATCTTTAATTCAAATAGGAATACGCAAGCTTCGGCGGGATGGGTAAGAATCCAAAGCAACTTAGTTGTAGAAGTGAAATATTGTGATCAATGGAGTCAAAAGCTTTGGAAAAATCTATGCAAATTACATCCACTTTTCACCAATTTTCTTGTTTTCACAAACGTATTTAAATAGCCAAAATGCAATGTTAGTACAGTGACGTGTGACATATCACACTTAGATAAATCAAAGTGTATAGTAAATGCTCAAATACTTTCGCGAAATTGAAAATAATTAAGATAGGTCGGTAGTTTCAAACATGGAGGAATCACCTTTCTTGAGGACACCACGAGGTTGAAGATAGTGGTTAATGATTTGACCAACACATATTTGCAATTCTTGTTAAAGTTTGGAATTAAATTGTCACCAACAGATTCTTTAGATTGAAGAGGTAATATGCTCTTCAGAACGTCACTCGTCACTCTTCTTAATGGATTTGGTAATGAGTTGTAAGAGATTGCTGTAGAATACTTCAGCGAAGGCGTTATGTTCATTAATAAATAGCATCAGAAAGTATCCAAATGATATAAAATAATTACCATAAAGACTTAATGAAAAAGGAAGATTGAATTATTTACTCTTTATTTCTATTGATTGCTATTTCATTAAATAAATCTTGAACAAACTAAGAACGCATTGCATATGGGAAAATCCACAGACTACGTAGCTATACAAATCTACTTAGGTGCTTTTTTATATGTTAAACTGAATCAGCACTACAATATAAGTCGTTACAGATGTAAACAGCAGAAACACCATGGTGTAGTCAACTTCAAAAAATCCGGCTGCAGAAATTTTAGTTGATCGTAAAGTCGCTTCCTGCGCAAGAAAACTTAAATTCTCGCGAACCTGTCGCTCGTTGTTTGGAAGTAGATCTGCACTGGTTTCTTGTAGGATCTTGTAGCAAATTAAAGAAGTGTGTCTTGATTCTTCATATATGCTATCAGCTAATTTCGCCAGAATATAATTGTTTACCTATACCAAAAAGAAAAAAAAGGTTAAAATTAACCTCGATAGTATAGAACTTGCAACATCTAGAAGGGGTGGATAGTTTTTGATAAAATTTGGCAAATACGTTGGGATACTAAGACGAAATGACATAAGAATATGAGTGAAATTTTGTCTACTTTACAAGTTAAATAGTTCAATGTAATTATTATTTGGGAACATTTCTATTAATTAGACTTATGCATATACTTGTATGTGGTTCTAAAAAATATTTAACTGATACTATAAAATTCTTTTCAATTGTATGAGCTTTAGGTAGCAGTCTAGGTCAATTGCATTGGGTATATTTTTGTCATGTGGATAGAAAACACCATAAACGATAGCGGGAGAAGAATAATAGATTTGTGCATTGAAAACGACATGATTATAACAAGTACGAAATTTAGGCATAAAAACATCCATAAGTACACAAGGAAAGCGCCTAGTAGGAAAGAAGAATCAATTACTGATTATTTTTACTAAACTCGAAGAACTGCAAAAAGATTAAACATGTTAAAGTATAAACAACTGCAGAAATAGGAAGCGACCATTACCTGTTATGGATGGAGATTATCAAAAGGAAAGAGGACAAATGGAAAAGATTCAAAGACATCGTACTAAAGGCGACACAAGAAAGATGTGGAATAACAAAAATAGCAAGTACGTACACAAAAAGAAGCAGATGGTGGATAGTAGAAACACTACCCAAAGTTAAAGATAAGAAAAATAAATGGCACAAATATATACGTAGTAGGAAAGAGGAGGATTATAAAATGTACAAAATGGCAAAGAAAGAAGCTAAGGAGGGTATCAAGAGGTCCAAATAAAATTCTTGAACAGAATTTGGAGTAAAACATGGAGATAACTGTAGAGAAAACCAAAAATTATTCTACGGAACAATAAAACAATTAAGACAGAAGCAGACACAAGATTGAAAAACAGAAAAGATGACAAAGAAGATATACTAACTGACGAAAAAGGGATGATGGAAAGATGGAAACAGTACTTAGAAGAACTCACAAAAATAAATCAAGACAGATCACACCAATAAGCTACGAAGAAGTCAGAGAAGCAGTTATCAAACTAAAACTAAAAGGCGGCCGGGGAGGATCAAATCACGGCCGAAATGATATATCGGAGATAAAGGTAACAAAGAACTACTTGACCTCTTAAACAACATCATAATAAAACGAGAAATACCTAAGGAATGGAATATGTGAATAATTATGCCTATATACAAAAAAGGAGACACTAAGGAATGGTCAAACTACATAGGAATAACGTTAGCTAGCATCCCAGGAAAAATATTTACAAGAATACTAGAAAAAAGACTCTGAGAGAAACTGGAAACAGCACTAGAACGTACTCAACATGGATTTAGAAAAGAAAGAAGCACCCAGGACTAAATATTTGTAAGCAGACAATAGGAGACAAACTAACAGTGAAAGCAAAGGAAATACGTATATGCTTTACAGATCTTAAAAAAGCTTTTGATAGGATAAGAAGAGAAGATGTGTGGCAGAACCTGGAAAGAAAAGGGCTAGAGAGAGGAATGATAGAGATGATTAAGGCATTGTATAAAAATAACAGGAATAAAGTCATCTGAATTCGAATCACAAACTAGATCAAAGCAGGAATGCGTATTAAGCCCACTGTTATTCTCTATATTAGTAGATGATGTTATTAAAAGAGCCAAACAAAAAGGAAAAAATATGAAAGTAGGAAAGTGGAAAATTAATGTAATTAACGTACAGCAACTAATGTTTGCAGAAGATATGGTACTGATAGCAGACTCAGAAAAGACATTACAGCAAAAGTTGAAGATATACCAAGAAGAACTATCAAAGATAAACATGGAGATAAACATGATATACACAAGCACAATGATAATAGCGGCAGAAGAAAAAAAAACATAACATCAAAATTGAAGGAACAGCTTTGGAACACGTTAAAAGCGACAATTGCTCAGGAACAACCATTGAAGACAATGGGAGAATAGAGAAAGAAATAAATGAGAGAATAGGAAAATTCGCAAAAATATATAATACATTAAGAAATACATGTGTAGATAAAAAGGAAATACCAAAACAAATAAAGAGAGAGGTGTATAAAAGAGTGGTCGGACCAACACTAACATATGGCGGTTAGTCATGGACAACAACGAATAGAATTAAAAGTATGGAGAAAAAAAGAGGATGGTAATGCGACACCGCCGTGTACAAAGGACCTATGATTGAAAAACAATGTTTACGTGCCTGCAACTCGGCTGAAAATGGCGTAATGACGTTGCAAATTGCAGATATTATAGTGGAGTAGACACGTCGTTACCTACTAGGCATCCCCGTCTCCCATCCCTTGCGTGACTATTTACAGGCACGAACGGAGCTTGAAAAAAAAACAGTTCTAGTACAATTGCTATATAAATGTTAGTTCAATTTGAAATAAAA
This sequence comes from Trypoxylus dichotomus, assembly GCA_023509865.1. Taxonomy (NCBI): domain Eukaryota; kingdom Metazoa; phylum Arthropoda; class Insecta; order Coleoptera; family Scarabaeidae; genus Trypoxylus; species Trypoxylus dichotomus. The sequence goes on from CM042081.1 coordinate 32,977,687, forward strand.
GTGGTTTCCTTTTTACCATTATAACAATACTTATACCAGATTGTGACACGCATCTAACTAACTACTTGGAATGGCCAACGGTTACATTCATTTTAATTTCAAGGTTATTAAATGGTTAAGTAAGTAACCAATAAAAGTGCAAAGGTATATTCTTTGTTGGGTTACTTTCCGTAAATCATTCCGTAATTATTCCAGAACTGTTATATCTGTTATATAATTGAGGTAAATATTATATATATTTTCATGTACAAGCTTTATAACATTGCAACTTCCACTAAATGTAGCAATTTCTATCTCAAGTAACATATTTTCACCTATAACAACAAAAAGATTACATACTTACGATCAAGAAGAATGTAAAATCCAACACAACCACAATGAACAGCCCAGTATCCATATCATACGACGAGGTAATTCGATCATACCTCGGAATAAACAACGCAATAACGTTCAACGACGTTAATAGCGCAATCAAAGTATTAACAAATGACACCAAGATCTGCCATCCAAATAGACCATTGAATAAATCCACAATTTCAGTTAAAGTTCCATAGATCATCGTCAACATCTCGATATATTTCGAGATTTTAACGCCATTGAGTTTCTCGATCTCTTTCTCGTTGAAAATCGCCAGCAAAGTTAAGTTCGTCGACTTGAATCTATTTCTCAGTTCGAGAAAGCAGTTGGTGATTATCAGGAAAGCTACGAAAGTATGATATGATACAAAAACCTGTAGGTAGGTGATTTTGAAGACCTTATTTCCGCCCAGCAACTCTGACCAGATCAAATTGAACACCAAGATTGTAAAGATGGCGATATGCTGGATGATTAGCTTCAGTATGAAGTGCCTATGCTCGACTATCTTAGAATTTTGAATCTGTTGGAGTGTCTCGTCGATTCTGATAAATTTTTGAAAAGCTGAATGTAGTTTCGAAGGGCTTAGGAATACGTTTTCTAATATCGCGTAAATTGCTGCTATAGTAAATGTTGTTATCATCATGAAGTTCATGACGACGGCTGTCGTGTTAGTAAAAATTCCACTTTTGAACTTCTTCTTTTCTAGCTCGAGGTATATACCGATTATGGCTAAGATTATGCATGCCGCGTAGCATTTGTACCATTTCACAGGTTTGTAGAGGTCCTGAATATTGCTTGGTTGAAATTGTCCCATTAAATTGCCCAATAAAAATAAGAGTTTCATGTGCTTTAAATTTGAGAAAGTTTCAACTGTTGTCAATAATTTCGTCATGGCTCCAAACGCTCTATTCCACGACCTCTGTACTGTATGGACTAATTGCTTCATATCGTGTTACTTAAAAAGGATATCAAATCCAATGCAATCATATATAAGTTAAGGATATTGAATATCGAAAGTAATGGGAACCACTTAATAATGATGAATATTTGTCAAGCTACTAAACAATACGGCTTTTAAGTAATAATCCATTTAGTTATTGATTAGTTTTCTTTTGCATTCGCTTTGGGAATTATTTTAAGTACTTAAATCAGCTTCGATATAGACAGGTTTGCTCACAAAAAAGTTAGATTTTAAAATTACTCTAACCTTCCTAAACCTCACAAAAAAGGCACTTAATATGAATGGGAGAATAAACCTAGAAACTAATACAGCACAACACAAACAAAAATCAATTTCAAAATTGTTTTTTATGAAGTTGTTTTTATGCGGTTCATGACTAAGGCTGTAGAAACGAGTACTTTCGCAGTAGCGTATGGCTCGGTTACTATCAATATTAGAAATAATAAATAATTAATCTAATTACAAGGACGACCTGAAATGCTACCGGAATCGACAAGAAAAACATGGTATTGGTGTGGCTTTTTATTTTCCCCTGCTTCGACTGTTCCTTGGTCTCCGATATGTAGTGGTGGATCCAAATCTCATCCACGGTTACGAAACGCATGGAGAAATTCCGTGGATTGGGTTGGATCTTGGCCAGACACTCCTTCGAAACGGTCACTAGATTTCGTGTTTGCTCTGGTGAGAGCAAACTCATCGCGCCGAAACCTTTTTTCAAAATTTTGTGTAGGATATGGCCAACGCGTTCTTCTGAGATGTCGGTTGTCTCTGCTATCTTTCTCAACTTCAATCGGCGATCGGCTAATACAACATCCTGAATCTTGTCGACCATTTCATCGTTGGTAGCTGTGGGAATGGTCATGAGTAGAGACCGGATTATATGCAAAGAAAACCTGGAATATATACACATATATGTTCATCGATTTTTGAGAAAATATGCCTAAACCTGGGGCATATATGCCAGAAAATTGCGGCAATATGCAAAATTTTTACATAAAATAAATAATAATGAGCAGAAATTTAAACATTAACTTTATTGCACAACATTTTTTTACAACATATTTCTAAACCAATTTGTAATTAAATGTTTTTCAAAATTGTGTAAAAGAAAGTTTTGTCTTCTATAAGAATATATATGTTTCGAAATAGAAAAGCTTCTTTCAACATCCAGAGATGTAATTGGTGCATTTTTTTACTTTGCAATACATTCTAAACTAAAATTAAAGTCGAAATCGTTTACTGTTTCACCTTCCAAAATTTTCTTAATTTTCTTCAATTTCAAATACCCCGCATTTTTATTTATCACTTTTTTAAATTTATCGTATATAGAATTACCTATTATACCCTTAACCTTCTTACATAGCATATCAAATTCGTCTACTATTTCGACTGATTCCGAGAGCGACATCCCTTGCGCTTCTAGTTTACGAATGGAACTTGAAACAACGCTATAATTTGACTTAATATACAAAAGGTTTTGTAGCAATTCTGTTGATGTTACTATCCTTTTACAATTTTCTAGAGCAATGTAGTCAGCAGTGATTTCAAGAATTACATTTTTTATCCCTTTAAAATTATCGGCGTAAAAAATTGCAGCGTCTAACCATGTACCTCATCTCGTAATAATCAGTTCAGCGGGCAATTTAACACCGAGAAGTCGCTCCTTATAAAATTGGATTCGTAAAGGTGCTTTTAAAAATACTTTTTTGACGTTGCTAATTAAATCATTAATCAAAGGAAATTGATCCCTAATGTCCTCGGCTACACGATTAAACTCATGAACTAAACAAGTCGTATGAATAATGTTATTACAGAAAATTTTTCAATCTTGCGCGGGTTTTATCATGTATGGTGCAGCGTCGGACAACATTAGTACAATTTTTTCACAAGGTATACTTCCAGGTAAAAAGAAATTTAATAAACCTTCTTGAACGAATTGGACGATTGTCACATTATTTGTTTTTTAAAGTTCTTTATAATAAAGTAAATATGATTTACCCACAATATCTTCGTGAAGAATTCCTATTAACAAATAGGCAATATAACGGCCACACTTATCCGTATTTTCATCTAACATGATATAAATAAAATTATTCCCTACCAATTGTTGAAGTTCTGCCATTGTTTGTTGGTAACAAGATGTAACATAGTTTCTTACATATTATATTTGCAATATTTTTGCAGAAATGATCGCTTTAGTTTTTCACATTTTCCAATATGTGATGGTTTTAGCGTGTTGCTCAATCAGGTATTTTCTCTCACAAGACACCTACAACAACAATTGTCATTTTATCTCAAAAGTTAAGGAATTTAAAAACAATTGTAAAGCTTTTAGTAAAATTAAACTTACCAGTTTTGCTGCAGGCTCGACAAATTATTTTCTCGCCATCCTTTACAAGTTCAGGATACGACTTAATCCATAAATAAATGTTGTTTGCTATTCTTTTTGTATATACGCATAGTATTTAGAAACGTAACACAATTACATGCTCTTTCGCTGAAAGATATTCAATGAATGAATAGTTTATTTGAAAATTAATAATAATAAAACGTATTTACCACATTCCTCCTTCTAGGTGAAATTAAACATGTGTAGTTCATGGCAAAAAGTGTAAGAGAAACCAACGTAAAACATTTATCGTTCTGAGAATTGTCCGTTGTCGATCTACATTAGGAATTACTAGTGATTCTTACTAATAGAAAGGATAAGAAGAAGCCTAAATATGCAATATGCAACTTTTGTAAAAATATGCATAGAAACGCCTAAATATGCAATATATGCAATCACTGATTAGCGCTAATTAGCTTCTATTAGTGTAATACTTATACATACAGACTATAATTAAAGACATTCAAAAAATAAAATATATGTACTTTGCATATAATCTGGTCTCTAGCCATGAGAAATACGTAGGTAGGACGTTTTGATCTTTTGAGGTTAGGCTCAGAGGACACATACGTTGTCTCCAACCTTCTACTACGGCTTTTCACATTTCGCATCACATTTATTACAAACCAATCATTCTCTTGACGAAACATCTAATTTTAAAATACTCCACATCGCTAGCATGGGTTTACGTTTGAATTGCTTGATAAGTATGGAAATATTAAGATTCCAGATATTTGACAGATTTAAAACATTAAATACACAAATCACCTTTGATTCTATTTCCACTTTTCGGATATTATTCGATTATAGCAGTAGATCCCTACCTATTTGATTCCACTTACCCTAGTATTTTAAAATTTCCCTTCTATGTAGAATCTTTTTTTTTTGAAAGAACCTCCTTATTGACTTTCCCCTTTTTGGCATTTTAACTTGTTATGTTACGTTTTTTATACAATTCTAATATTTCTAAAAACAAGGGTTAGTTTAGTGCCATGATGCTGCTGATGTTGTTTTTTTGCATCTGTTTTGATTCCGTAGTTCTTTTCTAGAGTGGTAAGGATGCGATTTTTTAAGTTTTTTTTTATTATACTTTTTGATTGCCGCTTTCACTTCTTATTCCAGTCTTGGCTTTATGATGTGCAAATATAGAACCAAACGAAACCAGTAGTTATTGATTAATGAAATTGTTTGAAATACTGCGAGATTGGTCCCGTCTTCTTTCCCTTTTCCTAGTTTTTATGCAGTATGTAGTATCGTTATTGTGAGAAACTGTGAGCTCAAATTGATTTATATTGGCTCCTAAAATAGTTAAAACAGGTAAGAAGGATGACGTTTTCTTTACACATTTTAACAAACAGAATAACTAAGAATTCTAAAGATACCTAACTAATTAATATCAATCACAAATTCTAAAAGTAATAAGGGTAATATAGAGATAAAGTTCAATTGTGTTATGCTGTGCGATTTAATTCAATTCTGCAATGATATACAAGGAACGCTTTAAAAATACAATATAACAATCAAATATGTTATAGTTGCATTTATCACAATAAACAACCATTTATTATCCAAGTTAAAAACGTGACCCACAGAGTAAACAGGCGGCTTCATATAGATGTAACATATCAGTGTCAAAATTTGCTTCTCATGCACTTTATTCTGCTTATTCTTTTTATACTTAGAAAATTTTAAAACATGCAAACAATCGTAGCATATATTTCCGATATTCCTGAAGATTTTGTAGGCAGACATCGCTGTTGTAGCTAATATTATCAATTTGCCCTGGAAAGAAATGGCTATTCTATTAGAAGTGCGTTTGTATGTTATTTTTACTTACCAAAGATAACCAAGACCATGAACTTAGAATAACCATAGCTATTAACTCTAAGCGAGTGTATAACTCAAGCGCACTTTGGAAATAGTACAAAAAGCTCGTAACCGAATGCACCATCAAAACTAGGAAAAATAAACTATAGATCTTGTTGATCCTATCGATTTGTTTCTTCAAAACCATCAAGCACTTAAACGTATCATTCAAACAATTCTCAATCTCATTTGAAAATATCAATTCTTCAACTTTAATACGTTGTAAATTCTTGGTCAAAATTCTGCCAATTGCCTCATACCTACAACTAATCTGGTCCATGTAATGCTGGGCCAAAGTTACAGTAAAGAACATGTGATATTTCTGCAAGGACTCAGTGCCGATGAACCAAAAGACGCTACCCGCGAGATAGGTGTGCACTGTACAAGCCACAATTGGCAGTATAAGCTTTAAGCTGACGATTTTGAAGCAGTATGCTCTGTCTAGTTTGTTGTTCTTAAGAATATATTTGAATAACATCATATCTACTTTCGTGAACCCGTCTAAAAGTTGCTTGTATACCCCGTGCTTCCAAAAATGAATGCTTAGAATTGAATAGAAATTCATGAAAGCCATGCTACTGGTGGCGATCCCGTCAAATATGTTGGTCGTTATCTTCCTTCTTTTAGAACAGAAAATTAGTTCCTTTTCTACGGAAGCCAGGACCCATATGAATATTTGTAAAAATACAAAAAGGAAGTAGATCTTGCGTTTCCAATTCAAATTGATGCTTTTTTGTGAAATTGAAGACCATGGTATTAAACCGAGACTCACATAAAACAATAAGGACAAAAAATGAGTGCGATGATCAGTTTTTTTACTAAAAATATTATCTAGGAACTTCATCCTGCTTCTTTCTCGGATATTTTACGTTGGAAATGAAGTCCGCTTAGATTTAGTGAGGTTTTAACAAGAATATGATTGTTGAACATATACATTGCAGTAATTTATTCTGTTTATCATGTAAATTGTTAGTAAATTCCATATAAATTATTCATAGGTTTTTATTGAGGCAATAAATGGAATAATAATGGAGCGCAGAAAGGCTTTTACAGGAGTAGCAGACAATTAAGCCAACTAAACCATTACACAAAAAAATGTACAATGATGTCCTAAGTGGCCACCTTCGCTATAGGAGCGATAAAAGCTGGTGTTAAAAAGAAATGTATGGAATTCTGCTTCTAGTGTACTACGCCATCATTGTTCTTTTAATTAAAAGATACATTGAGAGACAAAATAAAATAACTATTTTGAAAATTTTTTTAAAGATTGCCTTAACTGCATAAATGAAATAATATTCTCGGGTTTATGACCGTGTTGTGTGACGCAATCTATCTCGGATCGCTAGCTAAGCGAGAACATCTAGAAGAAGATGAGTGAGATCTCCATTATCAGCGAACTACTTCCGGAATTGGTCCGTGTCATGATGAGATATAAAAATGATATAAGAGCAAGAGGAAAAAGAAATAAAAAGAAAAGGAGTTGAAAAGGAGGGTAAAAAAGAAGAAAAGGTGAAATAAAGAGTAAGAGAAGGAAAGAGGGAAGGGAGACAGGAAAAAGTAAAAGAAAGAAAAAAAAGAGTAAAAGAATGAAAACAGAAAAAGGGAAAGGCGGGATCTCGATGTTTCGCCTCTTCTTCAGGAGAAACCAATCCAAGATTAAAGTAGTTCTCCAAATTAGCCAAAAGTGGTAATGTAATTTTAATGGGTAGCTAGGAAAAGAATATTTACCCAATAGGTGCGCCCCTTGACAGTCGAACAGCAGAGCTACAATTGATTCGACTTTTATTTGCCTTGGTTATACAAATTTTCGAGGAGTAAAGGTCAATATTGCAAAAACCATAACAATTAAAAATGGACCAGTGAATTTTTGAGATAAATTTCTTCTATTTCAACGATCTGTTGTAGTTGTTTGCTTCATAACCTCAAAGTTTTAACAACTGCAAACTTCCGAATGCGGAATATATATAATATTATCATCCCAATGGTTACTAAACACTGTCACTGGCAATAGTAGGTATGCATTCCACAAAATGTTAACTAAATATATAAATAAGGTTATTTCTCTGAAGTAATTTTAGAATGGTCTCTTAAAAAAATATACCAAGACAACTTTAAAATTACCGCTAAATGCAATTGTTGCATCATCTTAGCAACAATGCAGGCTTGTAGAATTCTTAGGTTCCTTGCCAGCATATACAAATTTGCGCAACTTGGTGCGCCACTGATTTCTAAAATTATAAAAAGATTCCTCTCCTCTTACGTTAAATTATAAAATGGTGATGTAACAATAATAGATGCACGTTTATTTCATTATGCTAACAGCATGAAACATAAAAAACACAAAACCAAAATATGTGTTTTATAAAAAAACAACAAATATAATACAATTATAAACTGCGTTCATTTTAAAATTTCTCACCCTAAATCTGGAAATTATTGAAAAATTTCCTAAAACGCATAAACATCGAAGGGGACAATTTGACTCGCTCACTTTAACCCCTTGTCCCCGGGAACTACCTTCTTAAAAATCTTATGTGAAAAGGGATATCGAACAGTACCTCATTTTAGTAATAAACGAACTAGTTCCGGAATTGGACCGTGTCATGATGAGGTAATACAGAAATGAAATAAGAGTACGAGGAGAAGGAAATAAAAAGAAAAAGAGACAAAAAGAAGACGAATGAAAACGCAGGGATGCGTGAAATAGAAAGAAAGGTGGGATTTCGACATTTCGCCTCCGTCGTAGGAGGCTTCTTCAGGAAAAATAGGGGAAACCAAAGCAGCACGCTAACTCGACGTGGAAACCACGCTAGAGGCGATACCACTTTGTCAGAAGGTTACGGTGACTCGGCGTGTTGACCGCACTAGAGGCAAAACCTTCTGAAGTGTATCCCAGAATACAGAGTTTATACAGGACACCTAAACGAATGTTTCAGTGGAGGGGGATGGTGAGTTCTTTCGACAGGTTGTCAGGTTCAGAAATAGAAACGTACGATGTACCTGGGAATTTAAACACTTAAATTTTCCACCATCATTCGTTCCTTTTCTCTTTTTTTTCATTCTTTCCTTTTTTCTGTCTTCCTTCTCTCTTTCCTTCTCTTACTCTTTATTTCACCTTGTGTTTTTTTTTCAGCCCCCTTTTTTCACTTTTTTTATTTTTTCTTTCTTTTTCTTTTTATTTCTTTTTTCTCTTATTCTTATTTCATTTTTATATCTTATACTGACACGGTACAATTCCGGAAGTAGTTCGCTTAGTACTGATCTCATCGGAACGTTGACCTAGTTGAACACATAACAAAGATCGGAAAGGTGCTCCCCATACCAAAGAATAAAATATCACTGGAAAACCAGAGTGTATATGAAGTAAAATGCGAAACCTCAGAACTACCAGGGCGACCTGAAATGTTTCCGCAATCGGCAAGAGATAGTCCACGAAGGTTAAAGTGGATTCATTGGTCGGTAAACGCAACTGTCGCAATTGCAGACGTCTATTGCCAATAGTTGTTGTTTAAGAGTGTGTTTTGAGTAGCAAGTCAAGCGCTTTCGCAAAAATGAATAAAACCGAATTTCGTTCGGTGATAAAACTCTTTTGGATGGCTGGGAAAATGGCCATAGAAATTCGAAATGTTTTGCTAGAGGATATACCCCATCATTTTCGACCACCAGCTTCTGAGTGAGTGAGTTCAAACGTGGCCGCACAAGCACAAGTGACGAACCAATGACTCGATTCGATGCAGTATTGAAGGAGAAACGGTCTCATTTGCAACGGAAAAAGGTGCTTTTCCACCACGACAATGGATCATCCTGCATCGTCGTGTTGAAATTGAATGAGTTGCGATAGAATTAGTCTCTCATCCTCCATCTTCATCAGACCTAGCACCCATCGACCTTTTCCTATTCCCAAACCTGAAAAAATCACTGGGAGGAAAGAGATTTTCCTCAAATGAGGAGGTCATCGCCACTACAGATGGCTATTTTGCAAACCTCGAAATATCCTACTTTTCCGATGGCTTGAAGAGACCGGAACACCGTTTAAAAAAGTGTATTGATCCTCAAGGAGACTACATCGAAAAATAAAATAAGAAACCACACCAATATCGTGTTTTTCTTATCGATTCCGGAAACATCTCGGGTCGCCCTCGTATATATCGATCGGAGATGAACTTCGAGATGAGTTCATCTCCGATATATAATGGCGTATAATTAGCGTTCAATTTTAATTCAATAAGTTTATTAAATCGCTACATTTTAAATGGCCTACTTTAGGTGCCCTATTGTATTGATGACTGCAGATATACCCAGGGACATGAATATAAGGCACCCTTTAGATGTTTTAATATAGCGGTATTAACAGACAAATAGTCTTTACCTGCCGCTTCTTAGAAATACCCGTAGTATACATAGAAGGGTTGGTGGGAAAAATACTGTTGTTAATCCATTTATTGCTGTGCTTGCGGAACTAATTGTATTTTACACTTACTGTTCGTTCGGTAAAGTGACCGGTGAACATCAGTATTTTTATTTTAAATTATATGTGCGGTAGTTATTGGCAAATAAAAATATTTATTCGTGATTAGTTTATGTCTATCTAACTGCAAATGCCGAAATCTTAAGAACTTTTTGAGTTTCAACGTGCGCAAATTATTATACTACATACCGAGGGATTATTGCAAGCGATGATTAGTAAAAAAGTAAAATGTTCACGGTGCGCCGTACAAACAACTCTAAAGCGTTACCAAGAAGCAGGGGATACTAAATCAAGACCGGGAAGAGGTCCAAAACATAAAACGACACCCTTTACAAAATCGACCTCAAACGGCAACAGATTTGGCTGGCGCGTTAAATCAACAACTATTTACTCACCCACTTATTGCCTAAAACAGTATGTAGACGTCTTATAGAAGTCGGTCTATCATCGAGAAAAGCTAGAAAGAAACCGTGGCTGTCGAACGTAAACACAAATCATGGACAGAGTAGGACTGGGCGAATGTGATTTGAACAGATAAGTGTAGTATAGGGGTAAATATAATTAATCGTTTTATATTCAGTATAAGGTAACTACTTTATAGAAAGTTAAACAAATTGTGTCAAAAAAAATCGAGATTTGAAAGAGTTAACTGCATAGGTTTATTACAGATTTTTGGTATACCTGGTGCCGTGCTAGTGCGTCGGAGGCCTGGAGAGAAATACCATGCCGATTGTGTGGTGCCTACCATCAAACATGGTGGTGGTAGTGTCATGATATGAGAGTCATACACCCTCATATCGACAGAGGTTGGAGAGATGTTTGTGTGCACTGGTAGAATGAACTCGAGCACCTACGCCAGCATGTTAGATGAAGTTTTACTGCCCTATTGAAAAATTATTCGGAATGTATACTGACGAAGTTTTGTTTCGACAAGATAATGCACCACGCCACACTGCGGCTGCAAGTTTAGCGTGGTTCCGGGAAGCGAACATTGACATCTTGGAATGGCCACTCCAAAGCCCGGATCTAAATCCGATTGAGCATTTGTGGGCTATTATTAAGCGAAAAGTATGTGAACACAAATGCAAATCCAAACAAGAACTAAAAGCAATACTTGAAAGAGTATCGAAGGACATTCCAACTTCAACCTGCCATATGTTAGTGGCCAGTTTACCTAAAAGGATTGAAGCTGTCATAAAAGCCCGCGGGTGGCCAACCAAATACTGAATTTCTAGTTTTTAGTAATAAATATTTGCTTTCATAATATTTGTTTTATTTGTTCCTGGTTTATCTTAAAGATAATTGTAAAAATTGGGGTGCCTAATAATTGTGTCCCTGGCTGTATAGCCCAATTTCATTACCGGTTAGTTTGTGATAATGATAATTTATTAACCAACAGATACACTTATTCAATTACAAGCCAGTGTAATTTTAACTACGTACAAGGACAACTTAAAAATTAAACACATGGAAAGGGCAAAAGAACATAACATAAATCTTCTTATGGCTAGTAACATGAAGTCCATAATCAATATAAATTTTCCAAACCATTTTTAAAATTGAAAGAAAACTATTCAAAATTCGTGCTTTAGAAAGTACAATATAACCATCAAATAAGACATAATTAAGTTAATCACAATAAACATCCATTTATAGTCAACGGTGAAAAGTCCCTGCGCAGAAAATACTGGAGGATTTGAATAAAGATGGAGAACTATCATATTTAGTTGTTCTATGAAGTACTTGTATAGAGGTCGCTTCGACTTTGAATCAGAGAACCTCAACAAGTGTAAGGAATTGTAGCAGGTGTTGCCCAGGCGTCTGGCCGCTTTGTACATCGACGCAGATGTCGATGCTATGGTTATAAGAAGAACCTAGAACAAATAAATTGTAATATTTACTAATTTCTAACTAAAATTTATTTTGAGTGATTACATTAAGCAAATACTTACAGCCTCAAAAGTTGCCCAGGCAGAAAGCATGACGGCTTTTATGAAATTCATGGACATATAGTAGATTAAACCGGTAACTATGAACACTAGGGTAAACGATACGATATTTAAAGTCAAGAGCACGATATACCAACCGTAAATTTTATTCAATAATCCCACTTGCCTGTGCAAAAGTACAATACATTTTGAAACGTCGAGTATGAAATTTTCGCCCTCTACATCGATAATGTTTCGGACCAAAATAAAATGGGTGTTTTCCTGGATAATTCTTTCCACAACCGCGTAACGTACGGTTATTTCTTTAAGATAATAACGGATTAAAATAACGGTGAAGAGTACTTGGTATCGCTGCAAAAATTCCATACTGAGGTGAAAAGAATGTCGGTCAGGACGTGACAACATTCTCAGTATAAAGAAAGCCAGCGTTGTGATTGGAATTACAAAATAAATGGTGGTTAATTTTAGAGAAAAAAGCAAGTTAAATTTAGAAGACGTACGAAGGTATTTCTTTATAATCGAATCCAAATTCGAGAATATTTGCACCAAGCTCTTATAATTTTTATAATTCCAAAGATGAATACTTAGAACGGTGTATAAGCCCATAGGTGCTAAGACTATGGCTGCAACCGTAGCCGCACTGTTTTGATTGCTCGACGTGTATATCCAAAGGTATCGTGCCAAGAAGGTGATACTCATAAGCAAAAAATTGCATATCAGCACAATTGCAAAGTGAGTTATCTTCCAAATATTCAATTTTAAATCTTGAGCCTCCACAATCCACCATGGTATCAATCCAAGTATTTTATACGTAAATATTAGCACAGTAAAGTTGCGTTTATTTATTCTACTAGCGAATTGATCATCTACAAACTTCATCTTCTATTTAAATCCTTTGGGGAGTGTTAGGAACTCTTTTGTAGTTCTTCAGCTTAGGTTGTTAGTTATAATTCTCGGTTCCAAATGGTTATTAGATCGTTTAACGTAACGATTTAATATACTAAGGGCATTTGGTAATATAATCTGGGCTAAACGAAATTGCAAGATGATTGCTTTTCCAATAATGAGATAAGTTTACACAATATGACGTAAGAAACAATTCAATTTGAAATTCTTCTTCTGAAGTTGCTCCTTGTGCAGATCACCAAAGTAGCATCAATTTTTCTGACCATGTGTAATGCACTTTTTTACCGTTGATGGTTTGAACTATTATTAACAAAGTTTTGTATAACCACATCGTCCATCACAATCACTCATACTACCGTGTTCTTAACTAGCTGAATCGCGAAACCTAACATTGAAAAAATTATGAAAGTTTGGGAACATGTAGACCATATATAGGTATGTACGAGGGCAACGTAAAATGTTTCCAGAATCGGCAAGAGATGGCGCACAAATGTTGAAGTGGATTTATTGGTCAGCAAAGGCAACTGTTAAAATTTCAGTACAAACACAAGTGACGAACCACGTAATGGACGCCCACAAACCGCTATCTACGATGAAATCGTCGTCAAGATTCATGATATATTGTTAACCGATTGCCGATTGAAGCTGAAGGAGATAGCAGAGACAATAAGCATTTCAGAAGAACGCGTTGGCCATACCCTACACGAAATTTTGGGTATCAAAAAGCTATCGGTTTTTTGGGTACTGCGTTTGCTGACACCGGAGCAAAAACGAAATCGGATGACCGTTTCGGAGGAGTGTCTGGCCAGGATCCAACGCATTCGAAGTGATTTCTTCATGCGTTTCGTAACCGTGGACAACACTTGGATCCATCACTACATGTCTGAGACCGAGTAACAGTCGAACAAGTGCACTTTTCTGGGCGAAACGACTCCGAAAAAAGCAAAGACCGTTCCATCGACTGGAAAGGTTATAGCGACCATTTTTTGGGATTCCCAAGGTGTGATCCTTATCGACTACCTGTAGAAGGGAAGAATGATCACGGGGCAATACTACAGCAATTTATTGACCCGATTTGATGCAGTATTGAAGAGGAAACGGCCTCATTTGTAGCGAAAAAGGGTGCTTGTCCACCACGACAATGCACCGGCTCATTCATCCCGCATCGTCTGGACACGACGATTGAATTGAATGAGTTCGCTACGAATTAGTCTCTCATCCTCCATATTCATCGGAAGTAGCAACCAGCGACTTTTAGCAAGTCAAGCGGTTTCGCAAAAATGAATAAAATCAAATTTCGTGCAGTGATAAAACACTTCTGTATGGCTGAGAACACGACCCCATCATTTTCAACCACCAGCTTCTGAGTGAGCGAGTTCAAACGTGGCCGCACAAGCACAAGTGACGAACTACTGACTCGATTCGATGCAGTATTGAAGGAGAAACGGTCTCATTTGCAACGGAAAAAGGTGCTTTTCCACCACGACAGTGCATCATCCTGCATCGTCGTGTTGAAATTGAATGAGTTGCGATAGAATTAGTCTCTCATCCTCCATCTTCATCGGACCTAGCACCCATCGACCTTTTCCTATTCCCAAACTTGAAAAAATCACTGGGAGGAAAGATATTTTCCTCAAATGAGGAGGTCATCGCCACTATAGATGGCTATTTTGCAAACCTCGTATCCTACTTTTCCGATGACTTGAAGAGACCGGAGCACCGTTTAAACAAGTGTATTGATCTTCGAGGAGACTACATCGAAAAATAGAAATAAAAAACCACACCAATACCTTGTCTTTCTTATAAATTCCGGAAACATTTCAAGTCGCCCTGGTAAAAACTATAGAAAATACCTTTAGGGAGTTCAATATACCGGCAACCCAACTTATAATGTTGGTTACAGATTGGGGTGCGAACATGTTTAAAGCCGGAAAGTTACTGAAACAGTCTTATCCTCAATTGCTTCATGTAACCTGTTTACTTCGTGCACGTCATCTTGTAGCTGAATTTATTAGAAACAGTTATCAAAAGGTAGCTGGATATATAACTTCGTCCAAAAAGTTTTTATCAAATCTTATCTTGTCCAGGCGTTCCTCCGCTACACCAGTCGGCATTAACGAGATGGGGAACGTGGCTTAAAACGGTTTATATTATGAGAAGGTTTTACAGGTTACTAAATCTTGTATCTTAAATTTTAGTCCGTAAGCGGTCCAAGCAGTTTCAATAAGCCAGCGGTTAGTTTCAGGTTGTGATACACAAATAGAGCAAATTTCCGAAAATTATTCAGGTCTGCTAGATGGCATTTCCAAATTAGAGGACACCAAGCTGTCATTACATAACGCGTTAAATATAGTAAATTAATTCAGTGAGCTCACAACATTTTCTTCTTGGACCCTTGTTGCGGCCATTGCCCTGCTACATTAAAAACATGTTGCCGTCCAGCAAACGTGAAAATATTAATGATGCCAAAGAAAACTACATCAATAGTATAACCTCTTTTCCCATATAAAAAAACTTTGTAAGTACATTTTCTGATCTCTTACTACCGTATGGTTAAGATATTATATGACATGAACGCAATAACATTATGAAATCCCTTATTCAAAATCTAGTATCACTACATATTTTCTTAGGCTTTGCATAAAAGCGGATATGTTGACCAAAGACTAAATGAATTTAAAGACACAGTAGCTTTTCCTTTCACACAACCAAATTTTCTTCCATACGAGGACGACCTGAAATGTTTCCGGAATCGGCACGAAAAATATGGTATTAGTGTGGTTTTTTATTTTTATTTTTCGATGTAGTCCCTTCGAAGATCAATACACTTTTTCAAACGGTGCTTCAGTCTCTTCAAGTAGTCGGGGAAGTAGGATGATTCAAGGTCTGCAAAATAGTCATCTTTAGCGGCGATGACCTAGCCCCCAGCATCGGATTGGGAGGAAAGACGCTAGCGCAATTCATTTAATTTGGACACGACGATGTGGGATGAATGAACTTTTACATTGTTGTTGTGGAAAAGCAGTTATCCGCTGAAAACGAAGCCGTTTCTTCTTGAATTCTGCATCGAATCGGGTCAATAAATCGCTGTAGTATTGCTCCGTGATCGTCCTTCCCTTCTGCGTATAGTCGATGAGGATTACACCTTGGGAATCCTTAAAAATGATCGTCATGACTTTCTTCGGAGCCGATTCGCCGTGAAAAGTCCACTGCTTCGAGTGTTCCTTGGTCTCCGGTATGTAGTGGATCGAAGTCACATCTACGATTACGAAACGCGTGAAGAAATCCCTTGGATTGCATTGGATTCTGGTCAGGCACTCTTCCGAAACAATCACCCGACTTCCTTTTTGCTCCGGTGTGAGCAAACGCGGTACCCATCGCGCCGAAAGCTTTTTCATACCCAAAATTTCGTGTAAGATATGTCCAACGCGTTCTTTTGAGATGCCTGCTGTCTCCGCTATCTCTTTCAGCTTCAATCGGCGATTGACTAACACGACATCATGAATCTTGTCTACCGTTTCATCATTGGTAGCGGTGTTTGGGTGCCCACTGAGTGGTTCGTCAGTTGTGATTTTGCGGTCACGTTTGAACTCGTTCGCCCAGAAGCTAAT
This sequence comes from Trypoxylus dichotomus, assembly GCA_023509865.1. Classification (NCBI taxonomy): domain Eukaryota; kingdom Metazoa; phylum Arthropoda; class Insecta; order Coleoptera; family Scarabaeidae; genus Trypoxylus; species Trypoxylus dichotomus. The sequence continues at coordinate 32,994,194 of CM042081.1, forward strand.
GGTCGAAAATGATGGAGTATATCCGCCATGAACCTCTAGCAAAATATTTAAATTTTCCGTGGCCGTTTTCCCAACCATCCAGAAGTGTTTTATCACTGCACGAAATTCGATCTTATCCATTCTTGCGAAACCGTCTGACTTTCTACATAAAACACTCTTAAACAACAACTATTAACAGTAGACGTCTGAAATTTTGATAGTTGCCATAAAAAAGGTTGCCCTTGCCGACCAATTAATCCACTTCAACCTTCGTGCGCCATCTCTTGGCGATTCCGAAAACATATCAGGTCGCCCTTGCATATGGCAGCTATGCTATCATATAATATACATGCACAAATTCCTGTGTTTTCAGTATTTCTTTGAAGAGGCCGCAGAGAGAAGTACTTTCACAGCATTCCATCTACTCAGAGTTTTTTCCGCAGAACAAAAAATTGCGTAGTACATACTTATGTAATTTATATGTTCACAAAGTGTCATAATTTGTTAAATTTTCGGGCTGGAGATCGTCCGTTGTAACTAACAAAAGGCGAATACATACGTGCACCATACAAGCTTTCTTGAATGTAAATATATATTGCATCTGTTTATATTCGCACATTAGTCACAATGTGACTGCTAACATGCTTTGGTAATGATTACGTTTTGTAATAATATTACTGACTTAATTAATAGTCGCTTTAAAAATTAAATGTCAACCGAATGCGTACAGAATATTCACAGACCAATGTAGCTTAAGGCTCACACTAATTCATAAGGGAAGAAAACTGTCCGCTATTATTATAACTTATAAGGTAAAATTAAAGGAATTATGCGTAGTAATGAAATTGCTGTTTAATAATATGCCTTCGTAATATAATTGGAGCACTTGTGGCGATATCAAATAATTAAGTTATTCTTAATGGATCTACAGCTAGATTATGCTAGATATAATTGTCTCCTATGGGAATGGAGCTGCCGAGACCGTTAAGAACATGACATAAATATCAATTGGATGTCCTGAAAGAAATAGGTCATTGCAAATAAAATGTCATTGCTAATCCATCAGTTCAATGAAAGAAGTTGTCTTTACCTTATACCAATACCTAACACAATAGTGCTGCAAATACAGCTATTCATGGTATTGGTTGGAATCATTTAGGTAGGAATCATTAGAAAATGCTAACATACGGATATAATTCTGCCTACCCGGCGTCATCCGCTTGGTCTAGAGCGATTTTTTTGCTCAACACATTGAAATTCCCTCTCTGCTACTATCACCACATCTAAACTTACAGCTTAAATGAGTATTCTTGGCGCTAACTAATGCCACAAGAATAATACACTCGTCTATCGGTTGAAACACAGCGAAACAAGTTTAAATCTTAGCCAAATTAACAATGTTCTTAATCACCAGGATTGTTTACTAGATCTAGTTTTTACAAATTTAAACAACACGCGCTCTATTAGAGATAACAAATATAATTCTCATTCTCTCCTTAAGAGTTTTGACAATAACATTGACTGGTCATCAATTAACGTGTTAGAACTGCTGAAAACAAATCTGAATATCGAGTTTAAATAAATTGAAATATGGGTTACAATACAGTGACAAAAACGTACATGATTGAAGTCTATTTTCGAACTGGGGTACAAAGTGATGGAATTCAGGTGTACAGCCAGCGTGCATGTTCGGATGGTAGAAAGTACTTCCCAGAGTTAGCTGTAATTTCCAAAAAAATTGCCTTTCCAATTGTATTGGTATATTTCGTGGGACTGGTTTTGTGGGCCACAAATCACGTACTGTAGACCAACTGTTCGTTCCGAAGAAGTTATGAATGAGGTTTGTCAACGGATGGAAAATTACCTTACAAAACCTTTGAAACGTCTCTCTCAAGAGATTTTACTTTCTTATGGAATATGTTAGAAAATTGTAAAGAAAAGCTTACGCATGCATCCGTATAAAATGAGAGACGTCTAGACGTCTTGCTTACTACCAGTGGTTTGCAAATAATTCAATGCAAGATGATGACCTGCTATCTTTGACATATTTCTCTGACAAAGTGCAGCTTCATCTTTCGGGGTACGTCAATTCCCAAAATACTCGAATGTGGAGTACTGAAAATCCTCATATTTTTGTCGAATCGTTTCTGCATACTGCGAAACTTGGTGTTTGGCCAGCTGTTTCTCGCCGCAGAATTGTTCGAGCTATTTTTTTTAATTTCGCAATTAATGCTGAGGTATGGAAACACTTTGAGTAAATTTATTGAACAGCTGCACGAAAATGAATAACAATGTGTAGTTATGTTGCGTTTGATGTAGGTATAATTTACGTATACTTTATATTTTGTTTATTGCTATTCTATTACAATCTTTCGCTTAGTTAGATATACACTTAACAACTACAAAGCACGCGCCATGTTCTTTCTTACTATTCTCTCTACTTCTACATGTCACGTCATTCCAGGTTACTTGGCGCGAAATTTAAAAATTGAATTTACTCATAAAGATGCCAGCCACCTCGAAAGCCTTGCTTTAAAGATAAATACTTACAATACAACATAAACTACTAACATTTCTTTAGTTACAAAGTGAGGTTAAGCTTAAAGTAAAACATTAATTTCATGCATTATACAGCTGGTACTGGTAATAAGCACAATTTTCGAGCAGGTCTTTTAAATACACCATTCGCGCACCTTACACTGGCAGCACGCATCACATCATCTGATCCGGGGTGGATCGTCAGTGATACGTCTACTAGGCCATCTCAAAGGTGAGATGTTATCTTCAATTAGTATTACCTAACCTCTCACTTGTAGATTGGGTTGGTCGTTGATCCATTTAGATCGGGTTTGGAGATTATGTAAATACTCTCTTCTCCATCTACTCCAAAAATGCTGCTTCAAGTACTGAAGACGCTCGCAACGCAATAACCGATTACGTTGTACTTCAGTATGTTGGTAGCTGCACTGTTCAAACATCTGGTCTCCGATCAGGAAATGAGCGGGGGTTAATGGTTTAGGATCATTCGGATCTGAGGAGAGAGGTCCTAATTCAATCAAAACTATCAATCATTTATCTTAAAATGGTGTAAGTTTCTCTGGTAATAACTCGTAAATCAAAAAGTGCTTCCATATGTATATGAATTACTAATCTATGATTTTCATATCTATTTTTGAGTGAATTCCAAGCAATTAAATAATTTTCATTTGTAGTTTCTAAGGTAGCTAATGACCGTAATGCTTCATTTTTCGAAGAACTCCTCAAATATCTAAATTTCTCTGTATTGGTTAGTGATGCAAACAAAAACTGAAATATATGCGCATATATATGCATCGATTTTTGAAAATGCATGCATAAACCTGGGGCATATATGCAAAAAAATTGCGACAATATGCAAAATTTTTACATAAAATGAATAAGGGCAGAAATTTAAACATTAACTTTATTGCACAAAATTCTTTTACAACATATTTCTAAACCAATTTATAATTAAATGTTTTTCAAAATTGTGTAAAAGAAAGTTTTGTCTTCTATCAGAATACATATGTTTCGAAATAGAAAAGCTTCTTTTAACATCCACAGATGTAATTGCTGCATTTTTTAACTTTGCAATACATTCTAAACTAAAATTAAAGTCGAAATCGTTTACTGTTTCACCTTCCAAAATTTTCTTAACTTTCTTCAATTTCAAATATCCCGCATTTTTATTTATCACTTTTTTATATTTATCGTATATAGAATTAAATACCTACTGTACTCTTAACCTTCTTACATAGCATATCAAATTCGTCTACTATTTCGACTGATTCCGAGAGCGACATCCCTTGAGTTTCTAGATTACGAATGGAACTTGAAACAAAGCTATAATTTGACTTATATACAAACGGTTTTGTAGCAATTCTGTTGATGTTACCATCTTTCTACAGTTTTCTAGAGCAATGCAGTCAGACGTGATTTCAAGAATTACATTTTTTATTCCTCAAAATTATCGGCGTAAAAAATTGCAGCGCTTAACCATGTACCCCATCTCGTAATAATCAGCTCAGGAGGCAACTTAACACCGGGAAGTCGCTCCTTATAAAATTGGATTCGTAAAGGTACTTTTAAAAATACTTTTTTTGACATTGCTAATTAAATCATTAATCAAAAGAAATTGATTCCTAATGTCTTCGGCTACACGGTTGAACCCTTGAGCGTGCAGTTCTTGGGAAAAAGTATAAGAGAAACCAATGTAAAAGATTTATCGTTCTGAGAATTGTCAGTTGTGGATCTGCAATAGGAATTACTAGGAATTCTTAGTAATAGAAAGGATAAGAAAAAGCCTAAATATGAAATATATGCAACTTTTGAATAAATATGCATAAATTTGCAATATATTCAGTCACTAGTTAGCGCTAATTAACTTCAATTAGTGTAATACGTCTATATATAAACTATAAGATATGCGAAAAATAAAATATATGCACCTTGCATATAATCCGGTCTTTGGTGATGAATTATTATGTATTGCTAACATGAACGAATCTTTAAAAGTTAACCAATCTGAATAATTTCCATCAAGACTTGGTAGTGCTAAGGTGGGTAACTTATGTGAGTGCATGTTATTGGAACTGTTGATACTGGATCACCTTCTATATTCATAATACCTTCTTTCAATGCCTCTAATAAGTTTCTTCAAATACAGTATTAATTTATGCATATCTGAATATTCAAATGTCGAAAACTGCATCTGTAGAGAGTTGAATATTTCTTGCTATTAGATATTATTTACGAATCAAAATTACATATTAATGACCACGAAAATCCTAAACACATATTTTGCTGTTCCTTATCTTTACTTGACATATTAATTATCCGTTATCATTAGAAAAGCTTACTAATGTGCATTAAAGGGAAAGAAAGAGAAATCAATAGATCATTTTCATTGCGCTATAAGTACAGGTTTACATTCTGTTGTTTCTAAGTTCGCAAAAATGAAACTTTCAGAGGAAACATTTTCTAGTGTTACACATCCTAAAACTTTCACAACATTAAAACTTTTGTTCCTGTTAGCTGGTGTCATACCATCTTTTCGATTGAATGGGTTGAATTTGAAAATAAACAAGTTAAAGGTCCTGCATTTTCTACTCGTAATGGCCATCATAATAGCCTGCATAGGAGTGATTATTATCACTACGCAGTATTTTTGGCATAGTGCAAACTTACTTCAAGGTTTCATCGGAATTGTAACACCACTCCTTATTTCATTTCTTACGCTCCACTCTACGATCTGGATTCATCTATGGAAGAACGAGAAATTCCACGAATTCACCTTACTGTACGATAGGATAGATTCAGTAGTGCATAGATATGTTCAAAGAATCTCGAAACCAAATCGAAAGTGTTTGAGAAAGATAGTATTTTGGAAGACCATATTCCCACTAATGTTTTGTGTGTCTCACATCACTTATACGTACATTTTGGTCTCCTGGTCGTTCTGTGTGGAAACGTTCATGAGGCATTTGATGACCTTTAGGGTCGTCTTAATACAACACTACATCCAGCAAATTGGATATCGTTATGAAGTCGTCGGAAAAATCATATTATTTACTGTGGAGCAGTTTATGCAAGGACGTCTTAAGGAGGTCGAATTTAAACTCGTACTACACGATATGGCGAAAATTTTGGCATGTTTAAACGATATAATTCGCCTGTTCAACGAATTATTTGGTTGGACGTTACTTATGTTAACCTTAGGCGTAATTATGGGAATTTTATATTATATCAACAACGCCATAGTATTTTTCAAATTGTTGGACCTTAAATGGGTGGCTGTCTTCATTTTCTGGTCATGTTTCCATTTTGTATGTTAAAAGTTGCTTATTTTCATAGATACGCTATTAAACTTATAGAAACGTGTTTTTTTGTAGTACTTGTCCATAATGCTAGCCTCAGCTTCTGCCGAAACAACGAGAAAAGCTAGAAGATTAGGTAAAACGTCTCTGGATGTAATAGCATTGCTAAAATCCACACCAGTGAAAATAGTTCCCATAAATAAAATCATTTCTGAAAGGCAGTTAATGGCTATAGCCTCTGGAGTGTATGCAAATCCTCCAAGTTTTTCTGTACAAGGCTTCTTTACAGTAGATTACAAATGGTTCTTTTTCATTGTTAATTTTACAACGTCCTATATTGTCGTATTGCTGTATTATATCGGGACAAATTAATGGCCATTGTAATTGATCAAAATGATGCATTAAAGTTCATAAACACGTTTTAAACCCTTTTATTTGATTTATATTGCAGCAATTAAACTCCCGTAAGGATTTGTTTTGAATTTTATAACTTTCAGGATAGCCCAATGGGAATAGGTCATTTTGACTATGTAAATTTTATACTTTGAGTTAAGGATAATGACAGGTTGAGCAACAAAGACCTAAATTTAGTAATAATAATAAATATTTATTTTGCCCAGCAGTATTATTTTTACAATAAAAAAATACACTAGGGTGAATAAAATAGACACCTACTAATTAAAAAAAGATTCTATTCTCGTTATATATACGAAATATTTTAAAATTTTTAAATTAGACTAATATTTTGTCGATCCACCTTTACTTGCGTGAAGTGCTGCGAGTCGTCGTGGCATAGAATCTATTAAATTATTAATGGTGTCTTCTGGAATATTTAACCACTCTTCTGTAACAGCTGCCACTTCTTCCTTATTGCTGGGTTTTTGGGGTCGTTTCACCATATTTGTCTGGATTATGTGCCAAACATTCTCTATCGGATTCATGTCTGGTGATTGGCCTGGCCATGGTAAAATCCGAATCCCCTGTTCCTCTTTCCATGTGGTTGTTGTCCTTGCTTTGTGGCAGGGTGCTCCATCCTCCATGGAAGTGGCGCCTTCTTTAGATAAAATGGCGTTGTCGAATATCGGTAGTAGTCCTTCTGTTAATATTTGAATATATTTTGCCGCATTTATATTTCCGTCGCAGATTACTAATTGCGATCTTCCACCATACCATATCGCGCCCCACACCATGATGTTCACACCGCCGTATTTCACCGTCTTATGCAAAAAACTTGTCGTCCAGTTGCTGTGACGAACGTCTCCATACCCACGTACGACCACTATCACTGAATTGGCAGTATCTGCTTTCGTCTGAAAAAATGACAGACCGCCAAAACTCTTCGGGCTTCGTTCGCATTTCGATTGCCCAAGATATTCGACGCCGTTTTTGAAACGCCGTAAGGAGCGGTTTTTTTCTTTGCCACCCTTTTATACATCCCCACACTGGAGGTATCGCAGAACGGTGGAGTAACTTTTCTGTGAAGTTGCCGCAAGCTCAGCTGTACTTTTTCGCGGTTCTCTTAACACTTCGCGCACAAGCACCCTTTTACTTCTTTCAGAAGGTTCGGCACGACCTGGTCTCGGCTCCACTGTTGTTTCATCCTTGCGTTTAAATTGTGTAATCACACGGTTAACTGTGGACAACGGAATATTAAAAAAATTACTTATTTCACGTTGCGAAGCGCCGCGTTTACTCTAGCCAATGATGCCACCCCGGGTGAAGTCGCTAATATCACTCGAAGGTATAGTTGTAACGATACTAAACTATGACGAATTTCTTTCGATACATCTACCCCTACCCTAATGACAAGAGAAAGTTCTTAATTCGTTCTTAGAATTTAGCTGTTTACATATTTATATCGCTTTACCTGATGTCTATTTTATTCTGTCACCCTAGTGTGAATGAAGCATCTAAACAATAATCTGTTTGAAGAACATAAAATAAGACAACTAAACAGATAAATTACAATCTTACTAAGCACTTATTATGAAACATGAATATTCGTTGTAAAACTAGAGTTATAATTATTATTAAAGTGAAAGCAAATTCTGCATGAAAACGAATTGAATATCAAATTATTCTAAACAAAACAGCAGTAGAAAGTATTAACTTGAAAAGCCGAGTATTGGGGCACAGTAAAATGTAGACTATTTGTAACCGATATTGCATCAATAGCATTATCCACTAGACTATACAGAAATTTAGTTACAATACGACGCTGCTCAAGATATTGAAATTCAAAGAGATTTAATGAAATGGCATAAAAGAAACCTGGCTGCGGATATATGCTACGTTGTATATATAAACAGAGTGAATATAAAGTAACGCATAAAATTCTTAATTTCTTTATTTGTAATTTTATTGAAAATCGCAGAAACCTGTAACGTAGGGTTTTCAAAATACTTACTTTGGCATTGTGAGACTAATCATGTCGTTAATTCTTTTAAAGGACATCCTGTAGAATATATTGCATTTCTAGATACAACCGGTTTTTATATGTACAGATACGCAATAATTTTACTAAGTGTAATCTGAAAATCTGTGAGAAAAAGAACCTGAAGAATCTGAATAAAAAAAAACATCTACCAAGCCGACGAAATGCTATAATTTTACAAATACATACTTAGAATTAAATATAACTTCATTGGCGCAAAGGAGAAAGCAGTTAAATTAATATTAGTATGAAACTACCGTTGGTATTAGCAATGACAAAATTATGATTTCCTTGCATTTGACCAATGTTATTAAATTCCTGGTATATCTAGGTATTAAAAGCGATTTGAACCCATATTCAGTCTCGTGCTGCAATTGGTAGAACATCGCGCCGGTAACACAGAGGTCGTGGGTTCAAGTCCTACTGTAACTGATATTTTTTCAAAAATTTAAAAACGTTGGTTACTAATACCAACAGTAGTTTCATATTAATATTAATTCAATTGGTAAAAACTTGCATTTAATAATATTCTGTGTCTACTGAGATACTACGATATACATATATACAGGCACCTTGACATCTAGGTATGAAGAGCGATTTGAACTCACATTCAGTGTCGTAGTGCAGGTGGTAGCACAATGCGTGTGCTGATATTTTTTCAGCAATTTAAAAATGTTGCTCAAATGCACACAAATCGTAACTTTATCATGGAACTAGTTATTATTGTAGTGCTGATGTTTCCAGATGTAGCGCATGACCATCGGTATATCCATAAACACTGTATTTATGTTCACTAGTATCATGAAATAGACAATTTTACAAAAGCACAGCTTCAAATTTTAAATCTTAATTAATTCAAAAATTTAGCAAGCGAATCTGAATAAAGCAGTATTTCGACTATTTTCTTTTGCAATAAATCGCTCGTCTTCCAGTTTCATATTGGGATATCAATGCTTTCGCGACGGATCAAATGTTTTGAACAATAGACATAGCATTTTATTATCTGGATTCAAACGCAAAAAAATTACATTTCTAATAACTTCTTCAATCTAATTTTCTTATTAAAAATTGGCTTTAAGATTTTACATTAAGCTTCTCCATATTTCTAAACAAAAAAAATATATTACGAGTCTGCACGACAACCACCAGTAAAATTAAATATGCCGACTAAATAAGGGGATACTTAAAACAAAGGGCTTGAATCTCATTACACGTAGCAAACAATGTTGTCAGATATTATCTTCCAGACATTTTTCCGTGCTGTACGTTCGAGTTTCAGAAGTATTTTTAACTTAAAAATTAATTTGGGAATGTTTCGAAGATCGCAAACTACCTCCACGAGGAATTGACTATTTCTTTTCATTTCGTCTAATTTATGAGTCAAAATCACATATTAATAACCAAGTAAGTACTAAACGCATATATTTTGGTATTCCTTATCTCTATTTGACATATTAATTATACCTTATCATTATAAAAGTCTACTAATGTGAGTTAAAAGGGAAGAAAAACAAGCCAGTAGATTATTTCCGTTGTATTAAAGCGTAGGTGGACATTCTACTGTTTCTATTTCCAAAAATGAAATTTTCAGAGGAGACGTTTTCTAATGTTACACATCGTAAAACTTTCACATCGTTAAGATATTTGCTTCTGATTGCTGGAGTCATACCATCTTTTCGATTGAATGAGTTGAATTTGAAGACACACAAGTTTAATATCCTCCATTTTCTACTCAGCGTGGCCATCGTATTGGCCTGCATTCTAATGATTACCATCACTAGACAGAATTTTTGGAACAGTAAAGATTTCCTTCAAAGTTTCATTGGCGTTGTAACACCACTTCTAATTTCATTTCTAACTCTCCATTCTACGATCTGGATTCATCTGTGGAAGAACGAGAAATACTATGAATTCACCTCATTATACGACAAGATAGACTCCGTAGTGCACAGATACGTCCATAGAATCTCAAAACCTACTCGAAAATGTTTGAGAAAGATGGTATTTTGGAAAACTATATTCCCAATAATATTTTGCGTATCTCACATCATTTATACCTCCATTTTAGTCTCCTGGTGGTTTTGCGTAGAGACGTTCATGAGACACTTGATGACCTTTAGGGTTGTCCTAATACAACACCACATCCAGCAGGTTGGATATCGTTATGAAGTTGTCGAAAGAATCATATTATTTACTATGGGACAGTTTATACAAGGGCATCTTAAGGAGGTCGAATTCAAACTCGCTCTGCGCGATATGGGAAAAATTTTAGCAAGTTTAAACGATGTCATATGGTTGTTCAATGAACTATTCGGTTGGACGTTGTTTATGCTTACTTTGAGCGTGATTATGGGAATTTTATTTTATATCAACAATGCCATAGTATTTTTAAAATTGTTAGATATGAAATGGGTGGCTGTCTTCATTTTTTGGTCATGCTTTCATTTTGTAAGTTAAAAGTTGCTTATCTTCATCGATGCATGATTAAACTTATAGAAACATATTTTTTTCTAGTACCTGTCCATAATGCTAGCCTCAGCATCTGCCGAAACAACAAGAAAAGCTAGAAGATTAGGTAAAACGTCTTTGGATTTAATAGCATCGTTAAAATCCTCACCAGTGAAAATAGCACCCATAAACAAAGTCATTTTTGAAAAACAGTTAATGGCTATAGCCTCTGGAGTATATACAAACCCGCCAATTTTTTCTGTACAAGGTTTCTTTACGGTGGATTACAGATGGTTTTTCTTCATTATTAATTTTACAACGTCTTATATTGTAGTACTGTTGTATTACATAGGAACAGGCTCGATCGCCAGTAGTTAATCAAGCGTCAGACATATGAAAATCTTTAACATCTTCTAACATGTGGGGTGTTCCATACCGCATTCTTCTTTAGTAAGAAATGTTTGACCACCATCTTTGATATCTTCTTATGACATAAATACAAATGTTACCTTACTCTGTTAGCAAAATAAATGTTTCTTCATAAAAGCAAATAAAATAAAAAATAAAGACAAATTATTCCCGATGTATTTTTAGGCAGCAAAGAAAGCAGTTACCAAAAGAACTTTTATCCTGTGTTAAATTTTCAAATAACCAAATAACTAATAATAATAATAATAATAATAATAATAATAATAATAATAATAATAATATTTAATGCCCAACAGATACAAATATCCAATTACAAGGCAATGTTAAATAATGTACACATGCAAATATAAATAACATAAAATTAAAGTATGTCAAATTAGAAAACTTAGTAACTAGTTGCTTTAATTTAAATTAAAAAAAAAAAAAGTAGTTTACCAGTGGTTAGCAAAAAAGAGAGAACGGAAAAAGTATTCAACTAAGTGTAACGCACCCATCTACATACCGTCAAAAGGGACGATAAAGTGCAGGTATGTATATCCAACTCGGCAAACTCCATAGAGTTGAAATTGCTACACAATCTGTGTATTGGGGACCTGATGGCGATGTTTGTTCTAGGTGCGAAACAGTAAAAAGTATTTGTTTGCCTAGATCCTGAACGTGGTACAATGAAGTTGATTTTACTCAACAACTCAGGGACATCAAGCCTGTTTTCGACGTAGTTCTAATGAATCAATATTAAATGCCTCTAGCAGAGCACAGTGGCTAAATCCTTGTATCGGGTAAGTATTAAATTTTTTAAAGTACAAGAACTTCAAACATCTTCTCTGAATCTGCTCTAGAAGATGTATCTGATAGATGTACATAGGTGACCAGACCAAGGACGCATACTCCAGTCGAGACCGAACAAAAGCGATAATAATAGTAGCAAATAATCAAAAAAAAACATCAAACTTACAGAATCAAAAAAGAACCATTGCGAAACGTGGAAAAACGAAAGAGTTCTTCACTAATGAAGTGAGCACAATTTTCACGATACATATGTACGTAGACATAAAAATTTTTCACAACCTTCAGAGAGGTATTTGGTCTTGGCATCACCACCGCGAGGACACAAACCACATCTGCCCTGTTTGTAGAGAGCTTCTTTCTTCACGGAAGTTTTTTCGCCTCTAATTCTATGTACTCTCTACTTTAGATACTCTAAAATTGGTTATTCTTGCTCTTTGATAATCACCTATGAATTCAAATCCAAGTTTAGTCAGATAATCCTTTCTTTTCAGTACACTCAGCGAAATTTCTAGAGGTCTACAGAATTAGACAGACATCCTATGAAATCAGGCATTACCTTTCATTGTAAAAAAAGCTTCTAAACACGTCCAAAATTTATATATTGTTATTATATATGTATATATACATAGGGCCCTCTGTTTTTCTAAATGGGTTCTTTAATTTAAATTTTGTTCTTTTTGTTTTTAAATTCAAAAATAGTGTTTTATAATTAAAATAACCAAATATGAGGTTCTAAAACTAAATATATTAACAAACTAAATATATATATACCGCTTTTTCGACAAAATATCTTTTTGTAACAGAAAACCTAAGACAATCCCTGTCTAACTAGTTTTAAATATTCTAAATAAGATAAGAAATAAAATGAGTTGAAGTCTTTAATTTTGATAATCGTACCCACTCACACGTAATTTCTCGTATTTTAGGTGTCCTGGTTTTCGGCTTAAAAAAATGTGTCCGCAACTTCCAAGTGTTTATTATAATATCAGCTGATACACTTTATAACTAAATATATTCGAAGATTTTCATAAATTAAGTCTTACCTGAGAAAATAATTGATTATTCTCAGGACAGACGATTTCAATATGTGTGACTTTGACACGATGTTTGTTTATATCCATAGTTACACATTTGTTTACTTATATGTTAGGCCACACAGTAAACACACTCTTGATGAGAATGAAATTATTTAGAGGTAAATGCTGCCAGGCGTGCCGCCCTTCCATCGGAGGAGAAATTTTGAAGATTGTGTGATATAATTTCGAGATGATACATATTTTTACAATATAATTAAAATGTGTGAGTGTAGTACATTAAACGTCTTCAAAAAATGAAATTTGGAAGTAGTTATTTATACATATAAAAATATGTTTCCGAAAAGCAATATATATATATATATATATATAATACACGATGGTGGAGTTTACGTCTCCTCTGCAAATATTGTTGAAGGGACTCTTCTTTTTAAGCATGAAAATTGTAAATTATATGTTAATAAAAAACACCCACAGCAAATATCTGTAAAATTTAGAAAGAAAACTGTACAGACGAAATATCTGAAATAAAATTCAATAAAGAGGGATTACCAACGGTACTTTGCCTCCAACAATAACATTAACAATAATAAAAATATGGGCATGAACCAAACAGTGACGAGAAAATATCCAAAATAGGTAAACTAGTAAAATTTAGAAAAATAGCTAAGAAAATACGACGATCCCATCATCTTATCAACAATTTTATAAAGTTGCTCAGTTGTTACGGGAAAAATCACGCTAAGGGCAGCAATAAAAAAACTAACTCGAAGGCGAAGCGACACTTCGGTTGGCCTCTTCTGGTAACGTAACGGCGCAATAAATAGAATAATTTAAATTTATCAGTAACAAACAGACGTGTACAACAAATTTTATCAACATTCGAAAGTTCGTCCGCGCCTTCATCTATGGAAACCGGGGGCAGTCCGTGTAGTAACTCGAGTGCGATATGAAGTTTATAAATCACTAAAATCAGTGTGGCATTATTTTATTCTTTCGAACACGCAGCACATAACAATACAAAATGAGTGGGGTAAAAAGAAGTAAAACCTATCATTTTAATAACGGTTGGGAGGAAGAATTCTTGTTTTATATGGTAAAGAATAAATGTATTTGTCTCATTTGCCGAGCATCAGTTGCAATACATAAGCGTGGGAACATAGAAAGGCATCATAAAACCATTCATAAGAACTATGAAAACGATTTCCCACCAAAGAGTGAATTAAAGAAACGAAAAGTACATGATTTGATAACTTGTTAGAAGAAAGAGCAAAGCATGTTCACAAGACCAGCCAAACAATCAAAAGCTGCAACGGTTGCGTCATTTAAAGTTTCTCATACATATATTGGCGAAACACAAGAAACCCTTTGAAGACGGAATGGTTATGAAACAAGCATTTTTTTAACCGAGTGAGGATTTTTAAAAGTAAAACAGAGGTCATGTCTGCTATTAAAGAACTTCAGTTATCTCATCCGACAGTCACGAGGCGTGTTGAAGTCATGAGCCAGAACATATGAACTAAATATGGCAGATAAACTAAAATATGGTATCATGGAATGTACATACTTTTCTTTGCAGTTCCACGAATGGTATTTAATCGGCTAAAGAACAATTTTTAACAATGATTCCTCTGAAAGGAAAATCCCATGGCGAAGATATATATAATGCTTTCTTAAGTTTTGTGACAAGATATAAGCTACTAATCTATAAACTAGCGTGAATTACAACAGATGGAGTACCAGCCGCGACTGGCGACAAAAATGATTTTATTGCATTGCGTCCGGCTAAGTACAATTTCACTTCATTTCCTCATTCCATTACACTATCCATAAACAAGTTTTATGTTCAAAAATTCTAAACATGGAGGAAGTTATGAACATCGCAATAAAAATTGTGAATTCCATCCGTGCCCGAAGTTTGCAACGACGGCTCTTCAAATTGCAGTTGGAAGGTAGTGAATCTGCTGAACACACTGTTTTAGTTTTTCACACGGACGTAAGATGATGGAGTCACGAAAAGTTCCTAGAAAGGTTGCCCGAAATAATTGCCTTTCTAGACGAAAGAGGTGATAATACTCAGATGCTTAAAAGCGAAAAATGGCCGACTGATTTAGTATTTTTAACGGACGCCACAATGCATTTAAACACCACTACTTTGGAGCTGAAAGGTAAAGAAAAGCTATTATCGAGATGATTAGCGAAAAGTAAATTGCAACTAATGATAGATCAACTGAAAAGAAAGGAACTGAAACATTTTGCATTTTTGAAAGCAAGGATTGCTCAGTTGAATTTTGATATTTATGAGAGATCATCAATAAATATTTTGAGTGAATTTGAAAGACGCTTTTATGATTTCAGTAAATTGACAGATACCTCAACTTTTATGAGTTATTCTTTTTCCTATAAAATGTCTTCTGTTGAAAATAAGGTAGTGTTGATTATCTGAGATATACATCTCGAAGTCACAGTACCTGATGCAAAGTTCTGGTCTTTTATATCCGAAGATAAATATCCAAATCTAAACCAAAATGCCCTTCAGTCGACAGCAATGTTTGGGACTTGTTTGTGCGAGTCTGCATTTTCTCCAATCAAAATAATTAAGTCAAAATATCGCAATCGACTAACTGACGAACATATGTTATCATGCTTGCAATTAGAACTTAGTAATTACGTACCATCTTACGAAAAGTAGGCTAAAGACACGTAGTACTATGCACTGACATCCAAAGATTTGTATTCTTTAATATAGTAACTAAAGCATCGTTTTGTAAAAGCCCATAAAGACGTATTTTTGGAGCAGTGACCTACACCTATAACCTACCTACTCCATGATACACCCTACCTACACTACACTACGCTCCTGTATCACAGATACTTGCAGCATCTACAGAGTTGATCGCTTGTAGTCTAACAATTTTGATGTAGGACGCCAGCAGTTCAAGTTTGAGCATCCCGGCGCTAATGGGACCCACTATTGCCGAAAGCTACTGAGAACGATAATCATATAGGCGCACTACTGTTGTCGACGTAGTACATTTTAATTTGCTGCGGATTTGTGACACCCCACATATCAGATGCCGGGTTAAAATTGGTGCTCATTGTAATCAACCAGAAGGATATAATTAAATAAATGCGCTTTAAACGTTTTTATTTAATTTAAATTACAGAAATTCATCCACTGTTTGTAATTTATAATTTTGAAGTACCCTGATTGATTGGGGTTTTACAAATGCTTTGTAGGAGTTTGCAGATAACGGTAGTCTGTGGATCTAATAGCTAAATTTACAACATGGTTTTACTGTAAACAACAAGAAGGTGTCCAATCTTTGCAGTATAGAAATTTAGTTGGTGCCTTCAAAATATTTTTATGCCATACTATGTTAGTACTTTTTAATAAATATAATTTCTAACTGAATTGTATTAATACAACAAGATAAGAAGTTATCGAACTCAACAATGTGAATAGCATAGTATAATCGACATTAAAGAAGCCAGCTGCCGTGAAGCAGGGAGTCCTCAGCGAAGATTGCTCCGATAATAGCAGAAGATCTTCGCGAAGTTCCCGATCTTGAGTGTTACTCGCGGAAGGTGGTACATATTGAAGGAGTTTGTAGCTCACGTTTGCGGTGTTTTGAGCTTCATTTATTGTAGAATTAGCAATGCTCGCCAGCAAAATTCCCAAGCCCTATAAAAAGAAAAAAATATATATTTCGAACATATCCACTGAAGTCGTGCAGTCAGCAGGATTTCAATACACTTACCAAGGCCATTAATGACCACATCGACATCAACAGAATGAATTCCACACCGAATCCATCTTTTAGGGTGTTGCTTTCGGATTTAAATTCTATGATGAAATCCAAGGAGACCAGCAAGCTTGCTATTATATTAATGTGAATGCAGAGTAAGGTCCAACCGTAGATTTTATTGAAGTGTTCCACCATTCTGTTCAACCCGATGAATATCTTGATTATATCCTTTACCGTGTAAATTTCGTTGTAGGGTTTGAAGAAGATTTTGGCAGAGGTAACGTTGATGACATCCCTTTCTTTGACAGCGGCGGTTAGGAGGTTGTTTGCTATTTTATAACGATGCCTCAGACACACGATTAAGTTTACCATTAGTTGGACCAAAATGTGCGTGTGGTATTTCTGTAAGTTTTCATAGAGCATGTAGAAGTGGAATCGATTATCCGTGGCCAAATACCATAGAACAGCATCGAACAACATTACGAAGAATAATAAGCAATGGTTAAGAAACAACTCCAACCATAGAAAGGTGCTAGATTTAGTCTTATTGCCCATATGATAAGGTATTAGTCGCCTATCAATTGAAACAAGTTCGTTTAAAAACTTCTCCAACGTTTTGAAATTGCTAAAGTTCGCCGAAGACAAAGAAATAATATTGATCAAAAAGAAGGATATGTAAGCTAAAACGTTGACAACCACCACGGTTTTCTGAATTAAATTAAATGTGTTGTAGATTTTGCTTATGAAGCACATCACGAACCCAGCCAATATGAAAATTATCACCAGCGCCCTATAAAGTTTATACGCAAAATTCACGGAGAATTTGTAATTCCGAAAATCGTAGGGCGGGAGAATGCACAAAACGGTGCATAATCTAAACAATGGCACAATATATTTTAAATTGGTCTTTCTGCTTGGTTGCACCACGTAGCCGGTTGACATTTTCTTTACTTGTAGTATTGATCTACGGCGCAAGACTAGTGTGGTGGTAACAAAGGACTAGTCGTGGTTAATATATAATTTTAGAGCGTGTAGAAAACATGCTTTTAAGGTAATGAATGCGCGATTCAACTGGACGATATCATTAACTTGGATATAAACATGTATTACATTAATACAGATATCATGATAATCGAACAGTAGGTTTTATGCATATACAGAGTGAGTTATTTGTTAAATAGCGAAATATCTTTTAATTTATTGAGGAAAACTGATAGCGAGATGCAATTTATACCTTCGCAATCCTCCTTGCATTGAATAAGAATGAAACATATCAGACAAAGGTTTCCTCTTATCTTTAGAAAAGCGTAATAAATTTCACCAGGATGAAAGCAAAAAAAATCTATATTGATCACATTCACTTCGCTATAGAACCTTAAAGTACGAGGGCGACCTGAAATGTTTCCGGAATGATGTCGTGTTAGCTGGTCGCCGATTGAAGCTGTAAGAGATAGCAGAGACAACAGGCATCTCAGAAGGGATTTCTTCGTGCGTTTTGTAACCGTGGATGACACTTGAATCCACCACTATATACCGGAGACCAAGGAACAGTCGAAGCAGTGGACTTTTCCGGGTGAATCGGCTCCGAAAGAAGCAAAGACCGTTCGGTAAAGATCATGGCAACCATTTTCTGAGATTCCCACGGTGTGGTCCACATCGAGTATCTGTAGAAGGGAAGGACGATCGCAGGGCAATACTACAGCGATTTATTGACTCGATTCGATGCAGTATGGAAGAAGAAAAGGTCTCGTTTGCAGCGGAAAAAAGTGCTCTTCCACCACGACAATGCACCGGCTCATTCACCCCGCATCATCGTGCCCAAATTGAAAGAGTTGCACTACGAATTAGCCTCTCATTCTCCATATTCACCGGAACCTAGCTATCCAGCGAGTTTTCCTATTCTCAAACATGAAAAGGTCACTGGGAGGGAAAGAAATTTGCCTCAAATGAGGAGGTCATCGCCGCTACAGATGGCTATTTTCCAGACCTCAAAACATCTTACTTTTTCGACAACTTGAAGAGGCTGGAGCAGCGTTTGAAAAAGTGTATTGATCTTTGAGGAGACTACATCGAAAAATAGAAATAACGAAATAACGAAATACAATAATACCGTGTTTTTCTTGTCGATTCCGGAAACATTTCAGGTCGCCCTTAGACATTAAATAATATTTTCTCATTGTTAAACTAACTCATCGGGAATAAAGTACAGGAGTTTTGTTTTATTCATGTTAATGTAAGTGTTAACTTTACTATCTGTCATGAATGTAAGTAAAAGAAAACATAAAAACTAAAATTACGCATTGTAATGTTGCATTTCTAATTGTTTTTCTTCTTTTTCCCAATAATTTTAAGATTCAATTTGAAAATTATGACGTCATCCTAAAATTGATACTAATTTTGATAATCACAGTTCATATTTTCCTCACTTGCGGGTAAAATAAGTAACCATAGATAAACTAGTCAGTAACTGCAGAGACAACTGGAGACGTGCACATGTTTTTTTCGCCAGCGAAAAGTAAGCGGTGTATTAATTTGACAGATTCGTCATTTTGTTCGTCTGAGATTTAAACTACAAACACACACAAGTTGAGACCGCCAAAAACTAGCATCTTTACTTTATCCTTCAGTGATCATGTCGATTTTTGTGCCTGAAAAAGAACATTTGCGGCACGCATTACTTTTCTCAAGTAATCAAAAGAAAAAGCTGTTGCAAGTCATCGTATGCTGATAGAAACGTATGGTCAACACGCTCCATCGATCAGAACATATGAGGTATGGTTTCGACAATTTGAAAGTGATGATTTCAATGTGGAACACAGTGAGGCTGTTGGTAGATCATAAAAATGCGAAAACGAGCAATTGTAGGACTTATTGGATGATGACCCAACTCAAACTCACTGGTAATTAGCAGAAGATCAATGAACTCGGTAAGTGGGTTCCACACCATTTGAATGAACGTTAAATAGAAAATCGCAAAGTCACCTGTGAAATGATGCTTCAAGGCAACGAAAGGAAATCTCTTTTGTATGGAATTGTAACGAGTGACGAAAAATAGATTTATTTTGAAAACCCGAAGCGGAAAATCGCATTTAGTGGCGAAGCTCATCCTTCAACACCAAGGCCAAATCGCTTCGGCAAAAAGACCATGCTCTGTGTCTGGTGGGACCAGAACGGTATTGTGTATTATGAACACATGAAGTCCGGCTAAGGCGCTAATACACAATGCTGTCGCTAACAAATGATTTATTTAAACCAAAGATTAATCCAAGGACGACCGGAGTAGGCCAAAAGACATGGCAAAGTGATTTTGTGACATGACAATGCGCCGCCTCGCACAGCATGCATGGGTCATCCTTCCGCACCTGCCGCATTTCCCAGACCTGGCGCCGTCTTGGCATCAATGGAGCACGCGCTCGCAGCACTACCAACAGAAAGAACCATTTGTAGTGCACCAGTTGGCTCCAGGAATCTTCATTTGTATCGTAGAGTTAGGTGTGGCGACGGAAGCAGCGAGAGAATTACATGTGTTAGCATAAAACTGCTCGAAACCACGCTGATGACGCCGGGGAACCAGAAACATGTCCGTGTGTCAGCGTTTTATGTCTCACATGTCTTTCTCGTGAATTGATTTCACTAATACCATGAGAAAGCTGTATTTACAGCGTTTTCTTAAAAAGTAGTTGAATATTGGTAAAGTGAAAAGAAACGAAAGTTATATCATGAAACAAACTATATGAGTTCCTTTCCCGTTATTCTCTTCGCTCTTTAGTTATCATCTTATTACAAATCGATGCGTTCCTTTTCAGATGCCTGGACCTATTCGCTGTGCAAGAGGTCCATTTCGGAGCCAAGGACGCCGAGAAGGATCTCGAATAGGAAGCAGTCGCAAAACGTAACGGTCTTAATCACTGTCCAAGCAGCGAGTGCGAAATTCTCAAAGTGAGTATTTTAATAAAAATTAAACATTTATTATTTAAACCTGGCTACTATTTCATTATATTCTTTTTATTTTGAAAAGGGTTTTTGGGACACCTTCTATTTTATTAATGTAGAGATTGTGGTTTTTTGCTCGACACATGCAATTCCCTCTCTGCTATTATAACCACATCCAACCCTACAGTTCAAGTGATTATTCTTGGCACTAACTAGTGCCAAAAGAATGAACAAGTCTCTGGTCTGCAAACGTCAAACAGAACGAAAAAAAGCGGGTATAGCTTCCCACCCTTCTCTCGAGCAACATTATATATATATATATATATATATATATATGTATTGAATTATCACTTGAAACAGGGTTAGATGTGGCAATAGTAGCAGAGAGGGAATTGCAATGTGTGAAGCAAAAAGCCGCCCTAAGCCACGCTGATGACGCCGGGTAGGCAGAAATTTGTCCTTGTGTTAGCGTTTTTGTCTCTTCACATTGTCTTTCTCGTGAATGATTTCACTAATACCACGAGAAAAGCTGTATTTAACAGCGCTTTTATCTTTGGTATTATTATTTAGGCATTTCTTAGATGTACTCATGCTTAAAATGTAAAAGTAGTACGTAATGTTCCATTCCAATGACAAATTTCTATTCTTCATATTACATTGTATTTTAATTTTACACAATAGGCTAAAATTCCACTGCTAACCACTAATAATTAAATCGCTAGTTTTACTGGAATATTTCTTACGGTATGCGCTAGGCGATTCATTCGCCAATCTATTCATCAATTCTCATTTCTGACATTGCTTTACTGAAAACTGCTAGAGTAACATTATAACAAAAAAGAACTTCATCAAAAACCAGATTTTATTTACTACACACTACGTTAACTTTTCAAAATTTTTATACAACACTTTTTGCATATGAAGCACCACAGAAAGAACTTACATGGCATATAATAAATTTCGTTTAAACATGAGACATTAGAACAATTATGCTACTTGTACAATTGGAGAATTACCAATAAATATGACACCATCATCTGAAAGACGTTATACAACATGGTATAATCGACATCGAAAAACCCGGCCGCAGAAATCGAAGGCCGTGCAGATTTCGCCAACCTCGCGAAGACCATCATCTCTTCGTATAACCTAAAGTTGTTCGTCTCTTTGAATTTGGCGCACAATTCGTAGCATAGAAGCTTGGTTTCTTCGGCTGCTCTTGTGGCGGCGCCGCAGGATACCCCAATAACGGTTATCATCGACTGGAACAAATAATTGCTATTTTTTAATAATAATAGTATAATCCATGCATCCGCATCCCCCAACAACATTTGTCAATTACAGAGATTATCGGCCGGCTATGGGTTCTAGAGATTTTATTTATTTATTATATTTTACGTCTATATGTAGATGTATTACATCGATTACAGTTAATTAGCGTTAATTAACTTTAATCATTGTAAGAAATCTACAAATAGTCGTAAAATATAAGTAAATAAATAAAATGCGCTTTGCATATAATCCAGTATGTAATTATTATTAACCCTGCGCCTGTGATGCGTCTTAAGATATTCCTTCTCAGCATTCGCCATAGAGTGAGGAAAACCGCTGAAAACTTTAAATCTGAGAAACAGCCCCGGGGTTCGAACCCGAGGCTCCAAGAGTAATAGCCAAGCGCAATAAGCATTTAGCCATCAGCTACAATTTGTTAATTAAAGAAAATGTGTATATATAGCATGATTATTAATATAGGTAATTATACTAATAGTAGATACTGACGGACCTTTGTTGGGGCATAAATACCTCTTAATATAGCAGTGTAATATAATTACAAAGTTTATTTGCATAATAGTAGCCTATTTTTCATCAGTGGGAATGGAAATTGGAATTCATCGGTGTGGGTTACTCGATTTCACATTCTCATTGTCCAATTCTTGTCGTTATTCTTAAATCCAGTTTTTCTTTATTGCCTCGTCGAATGAACAATTTTCAGGTAATAGCACGACTTGCCAGTCGTTCATTTATTAGACATCTTCTTAACACAAAATGATACCAAAGCATCCTTTGCAGTTTCTTAATTCGTTGGGTAGTTCTGTGCAAATTTTGAAACTTTGTAATTTTAAATATCTTGTGTTAGCATCTGCTATCTCTTTATTTTCTACGTTCCTTTGTAGCTGCCGTGTTTTCGTCAATCTGGCTGTCCAATACAATACTGTTACTCCCTCTATCCCAAATTATGGTACACATTTCTCTGAAATGTATGGATTAAGGAAAGGATCTACATAAATTAGGCGACTATGTCTAAAAACAGTTCAGTTGTTACGCATGCATCAGTTGAGAAATGCCAATTTACACAAGATACATGTTCTATCAAAACTATGGCAGATATTTGTTACGAATTGTACAAAAGAGATGTAAGGACGAAGCAACTAACGCACAAATGAAATTTTACAGTTCTTGTTACAAGACAAAATCCACAGCAAATTGAAGGGCGGTGTTATTGGTCAAGCGGTAAGGAAGTTTGACGTTTGCCCGACTAACTGTTACGCGTATTTGGAATAAGGCGAAAAAACAGTACAGCGAAGGAAATATTTGTGCCAATGTGGCTTCCAGAAAAAGAAATTGTGGCCGAAAGCGCAAGAATTACTCGGAGCATTTGGATAAAATCAAAGAGACTCCACTTAGTCGCCCTGGGACAACTCGGAGTTACTCGTTTGCAATTAACATTCCAAAGTCGACCGTTTTTCGCATTTTCAAAGAAGGACGACGCTTTAAAAGAATATCCTCAACAGTGAAACCACTACTAATGGACTGTAACGAAATAACGGGACCAGAGTTCTATTTGTCAAAGGTCGACAAGGATCAAGTGATTTTACTTATCGCAAGTTAAAAGGTCATACTACATCACGCTGGGCGAAGTAAAACCAGAAAGGCACTGTAAAAGCAAATGATTCATAGCTAAAGTTACATTTATGGCTACAGTAGTCAGACCACAGACAGTATCAAAAAACAATATTTTAACGGCAAAATAAGACTCTGGCCTTTTGTTTGTAAAGAACCTGCAAAAAGAAACACCCTCTACTAAGGCACCCGGACCGGACAATATTTAGAACATCCTTAAATCTCCCCAAAAAGTGATTGTGCAGTTAACTTACATAGTTAACTCTATTATTAAACTGCAGTACTTCCCTACTGAGTGGAAAACTACAACGGTAATCCCAGTACTTAAACCCAATAAGAACCCTTCCCAATCCCTAGCTATCGTCCTATTTCCCTATTCAGCGCCTTCTCTAAAATTACAGAGAGAATTATCCTCGAACATCTAAATAAACATCTGAATATTAACCACATCATCCCGCCGTATCAGTTTGGTTTCCTAAGTGAACACAACACCATTCAATAAGTAGCCAGATTGGTAAAGAACATCACCGCAGAGTTTAACAATAAAATACATACTGCACTGGTACCCGTGGATCTGGAAAGAGCATTTGATAAAATGTGGCACCCGGGACTCGTATGTAAGCACATGAATTTTCGTCTCCCTGTCCCAATCATACGTATCGTAAATAGCTATCTCGAAAACAGATCTTTCACCGTCAAGGTACATGCTTCCCACTCGTCGCAGAAAATAGCTGCAGCAACATTTATCTTGCGGGCATCCCTACTTTTCCGCACAACAGCATCGCAATGTATGCGGATGACACAGCATTCTATTCTGCCTCGTTCTCGCCGATAGTTGCAGTTCAAAAGCTGCAGAACGAAATACATCCGCATGTGTAAGCTTTCCGCAAACCCCACGAAATCCTCTGTCACAGTATTCACACGGAGAACTGTTCCCCCTCCGCGAATCTCGCGACTACCCCGCTTTCTCCACATACAACTTCCCTTACAAAATCACACTCGCTACCCCGGCGTACAGCTAAACTCGGGACTGCGTTTCAAATCTCAAATTCTTGCGAACGTTAACAAAGCCACGGGTCTACTAATAAAGCTGTACCCGATCTTAGTTAACAGCAACACTACGATCAAAAACAAACTCCTCCTATGCAAAACAATTATCCGTCCTCTGCTTACATACCCGTATGGAATAATGCTGTCGCCACACACATAAACAAGTTGCAAGTTTTCCAAAACAAATGCTTACGCCTTGCTCTGAGCCGTGGCAGCTACACGAATAACCGCGCACTCCATCAAGAAGCTAATATTCCTACGGTAAAAGATTTTATTACGAATTCCGCGGTCCGAGTTCTACCTGAATAAGGTACAACATTCAAATCCGCTAGTTAGACAGATTACTGATGTACGTGGTCACTAACCATACCTACCCGTACCAGAACCTGCCGCTGTACAACGCAGAGATGCCGCTATTCAGGTAGAAAATCACCGGACATGTAACTAAGAAACAGGAATCTGAAACGACCTAGAGGTTTTTCACACGCTTTTCCCCGCAGAAGACAATAAGCGCTAAAAAACAGCGATCTAGTGAAATAGTGAACCATGTGTTTGTGCTCGTGTATAGGTGATACGCGATTAGTGCATTAGTGTGCGAGTACAAGTTTTGCTGAGTATCAAATACGAACAATTTAAGCTGAGTAGATACTAAAATTGTGAATATATTGTAAATATATACATAGGTAAATTTTATGAACAGGTCTACTGTATACCTTTACACGTTGTTGTTGTAAATACACTTATGAACCAATAAAGATTTTTGAATCGAATTGATTGACACCGGTCTAGCGAACAGAAGTTGTATGTACCCTACCAGGGCTGTGAGATTTTTAATAAAAATTTCACGAAGTGCTAATTAATTAAATTTAAAGGAACAAGGAAATTTCGATTATCATTGAAAAAAAACAACGAGAAATTATTCTAAATGATTTAACCATTTGTTTGTTACAAGTAATGGCTGAGCTTCAAAAAACCAATCCTGAGTGAAGAATCA
This sequence comes from Trypoxylus dichotomus, assembly GCA_023509865.1. Taxonomy (NCBI): domain Eukaryota; kingdom Metazoa; phylum Arthropoda; class Insecta; order Coleoptera; family Scarabaeidae; genus Trypoxylus; species Trypoxylus dichotomus. The sequence continues at coordinate 33,019,768 of CM042081.1, forward strand.
TACTCCACCAAGACAACGCAAGTTCGCACACAACACGCAAATTGATTTTTTAACACAACAAAACGTCGAATTATTATATCATTTTCCGTACAATCCGGACTAAAGTTCTGATTTCTTTATTTTTCCGAAAATTAAGAACGGATTGTGTGGTCAAAAATTCCAGTCATTAGAAGCAGTCGATGCCTTCAAAAACGCAATTTTGACTGTGCCAACAAACGATTGGAATAACTGCTTCCAGATTTGGTCCGAGCGTATACAAAACTGCATTAATCTTCCTGCAGAATACTTCAAAAAACAATAGTCTTTAAAAGCTATGTACTCTTTTATTCCAGCTCTATATACAAATCTTAAACGGCAACCCTCGTAATAGCTTTATGTTTAATTATTCTAAGACAGTATCTAGAACGAAATATTGTCAAAATTTTTCGATTTGAAATGGCGATCATGATTTAATCATACTCTGTATTTTATTTCTGTTTTCATTGGTTTTAGAAATAAATTTTAATACTGAATTCAAAGCATTTACTTACCAAAAAAAGTAGTAACCACACAAACGGCGAGAAGAGGCTATGTGGTATATGGAAAACATTCTCAAAGATCAAGATATTAGTAAAGGTTGAGAAACTTAATATAATGCTCACGAAAAAAAGAAATATCGAAAATCCAAAAATTTGTGTGACGCGAGACATTTGTTCTAGAATTAAGACGAATACGCTTCTAAAGACCTTTATATCCCCGCTATTAATCTCATTAGTGCAACTTTTTAAGATCATATTCAGAACATTCAGCTGTTCTTTCAATACCGTAACGAGATTATGGATTACAATTATTGTCATCATATTTTGATAACGCTGAAAAATCTCGAAGATAAAAAAAGGTGGTATATCTTTAACGAAAGGATTCGACATCCACGTTTTAACGCTGTCAATGGCGAAGTATACGACTAAAATGTTAGGTATCAATAGTGTAATGTAAAATACCCAACATGGTTTCGGATATTTCGTAGTAAAACTTTCGAGCTTCTTTTCTGTGTCAAGCGCATCGTTGTAGAGATTCAAGTAGACATCTCGGTTGAAATAGTTGGCGTTAAATCTCGGCAAGATATTAACGGAAATCATCAAAAACAAAGATAAGGAATCGGTGATAATCGATAAAGGGCTGCTGTTTTTGTATATTTCCAAACGTGTTGGTCCAAAGATCAAGAAGAGAAACAGGCTGATTAACAAGAAAGTTAACCCACAACACTGCTGCAATTTGGAGTTAGTAAATTGCCTTTCGTCATTGTTATATCTTGGAGCAAGGCCGTGGAATATGGCCAAACTCGCCAAGCGTTTCACGTGCACCACATTGGATTTGTAAGGTACTTTAGGAACCATACTAGAAAATGTTCAATGGCAATGGATGGTTTATAACTAAATGCAAGTAAAATACCTAAAATTCAATTTAATAATAATGACAGGTTTTTAAGCGTAAGAGTTGGGTATCATTATCTTGTAAATTGACCTGCATTAGCATCAAAAGCTTGATTACTTTTACATTCACTTTAACATTATATATTTTTAATAACTGCATTTGTCGAAAATTTATTTTATATTATGTATTTTTTCCTGCTGTATATATTTTATACTTCTTTATGAAGAAGTCTCGGTATCTATCTTGCACTAAAATTATTCATTTCCAAATGGCTATGGAGAATCCGGCGGTACTTATTTCAGATATATTTGCTATCACTTCTAATTCCTTCAGTTTCAAACGGCGATCTTCCAGCACTTATTAAGGACTTGTTTCTGTATTTTTTGTAAAAGAGTATTTTGTTTTGTCCATGTTTCTTTTACTACTTTATGTATTTTATCTTCTTTGCAACCGTATGGGTTATAATTTTTATCATTTATTTATTTTGCTCTCTGTAGAATATTCCGAGTTTTATTTTAATATGTATGTACGTTACGCATTGTATATGTATGCAAGCCAGCCATTCACAATACTCTTGCTAAAAGCACCTAATTTAAAAGTCAACTGCAACGTCGTCGGACAAATAATGGGAGTTTAGTTAATATTTAATATATACAAGTATAGGCAGTCGTCTCCCGCGTGACGGTCGAGATGTTTCCGATCGTTCACTCTCGGTCTCTTTTTGTAACGTGTACAGTAACGTCCTCGGACGAATATTGGAAGTTTTTTAATAGTTCAAGTTTTGGCGGGAATCGTCGGGGCTACGGTGTTCATTGCCGTCTAGACATTTATTTAGTTTTCTGTTGCGATTCTGGCGGTAATCATTCTGGTAAGGTTGTCGGAGCACATATATAGATTTCGTTAATAAGTACGATTTCCCGGTTTTCTATTATCGGTCGTCGAGGTTACGGTATCCTTTGTCGTCTTACATATATTTAGTCTTCTGATAAGTTTCGGTGGGAATAATTTTTGTAAGCTCGTCGGAGCGCATGTATAAATTTTCTTAATAAGTACGATTTCTTGGCTCTCTATCGTTCGTCCAGACTACTGTGACCATTGTCGTCTATATATATTTTTAGTCTTCTGTTAAGTTTGTGTCGGGAATCATTTTGGTAAGGTCGTCGAGGCGCCTGTATAGACATCTTCTACAAGTACGATCATTCCGCTTCTTCTTGATGGTCGTTGCGGCCGCAGCGCCCATTGTCATCTGCGCGTTTGTTCGGTCCTCTGTCGTAACGGGACTTAGACATTTTTTCATTTAGTTGTTCGTCGTAGCGGACGAGTTTCACGGACCAATTTTCTATATGTTATGTCGGCTTCATCGCTCCGTTTTCCTTGTCGGTGCGCAATTCGCACATTTGTTGGCTACTGGTTTTTTACATTCCTTGGGGCGCAGTAGCAAAGAGCTAAAGATTGTACATAGCGTATTATTTCTTACAAGAACGCCTGCGTAGCTGTGACATTACATATTTTTGTTTTGAAACCGGCTATTATCGCTACTGTCGCCATTGACCAGTCGTTCAAGCTCTAAGGGATAGGGTGGGTTCCCCTATAAAAGTATAAATAACGAAAGTGTTTGGTTCAAGTACAAACACAAGCCAATGATACAGGGCCAAGTCCCGTAGGCAATTTTAAACCAAGGAAAATGTATTAGGCTCCCAGAAAGGGACATATAAATGAGCACAGCACCGAGGTGCGCTTATAAAATTAACAAGTAAATAGGGTTAGCTCCCCTATACAAAGGTAGTGGTAACACCTACACCGTACACACTGAGGCGGTACCTTATATTGCTACCAAAGAAAAACATACATATACACATGCTGATGTACATTACATGTATATTAGAGCTCGAATAACTGGAATTATTGCAAATATATATACTTTACGTACATCGTAACTATACATAGGAAACCGTGTACACATTTTACTTTTTAAGTATATTTTTTGCGCATGCGCATTGAGTTTCACTGGACATCCTTCCACCTAGTAAATAAGCGAACATACTCTACAAGTAAGTATTGGTCAAGTAATTCAGGAATTTACAAGCAGGCTACAGCGGCGCTGTTCTTCAAACCAGGAGAACGTGACAGCGCTAAATCTTCAATAATTGAAATATGTTGAGGTATTATCACTTCAATTGGTCGACTAGACCGTTCAGCATCTTCTTCAGGGATTCTTGCCTCAATTGAAAACATTATGGCCACTCTTCCACAATGGAATACAAAGAAGATGAATCACCGTAGACGCCGTCTAAACGTTGTTTTATGTGATGAGGCGTGTGCCTCCCTTTTGTTAAAAATTTTAATAACCAATTTATGGCACCGACCTCGTATACATGCATTTAACAATTCACAATATTCATATACAAAAGCCTAAACTTAGGCCCGTTATATGTAACTTCGTCGTACGAATATCAGCAGTTTTCACAAGCACGTAGATAATAGCGGCCATTGTCACAAACGTTCACTCTCGGCTTTTCATAACTTCTTCGGAGCTGATATAGCGACAGCTTTTACAAGTACGCTCGACTCCTAGTTGACGGTCGTTGTCGTTTGTGCGTACACTCGGACTCCCATTAGACGGTCGTCGAAATTTTGACTACATTCGATTTCATAACCTCCTTGAAACGCACATAGCACCAGCTTTTACAAGTGCGCTCACTCGGCTGCAACAATGGTGCAATAAATGTCGCTTTACTAGAAACTAACCAGCAATCACTTCTTACAAAATTTACATAGTACTTTTTACGAAAACTCTAAAACATTTAAAACTTTAAAAATGTTTCATAAAATTATGTACTGTAAACTGATGAACATAGCGTGCATAAGCGTTTTTTCAGTGTTTTCCGTGCGTTCTTTTATTACGTTAGGTGTAGTCTTTCGGCAAGACACAAACATCAATTCAAATTTTATGGACATACCACGTTGTTACTTAAATTTTTAATATCATTTCTGTAGAGGTATGTACTTGCAGATTTAGGTTATCAAATAAAACACCTTTTCTTAACTGCATCTTACAAATACTGAATGTTATATTTACGGCCGGGTTATTCACATTTTGATAAAGTGGCAGATAACCGTCAGCAAGATAAATTTTCAGGTGGCAGATATCTCATTTTGGTATATTCACTAAATTTTATCTGAGAGGTAACAAACCAGAACTGCCTAATGTTTTTAGACGGTTAGTATAGCCATAGATAAAAGTGAAAGAGAGACTTATGTCCGTTGTAATGAGAAAGACAAACACATAATTATAGTTTCCATTTGAACATAACCCAATATTCTTGTACTGTTCGTCAAATGGAAAATGGTATTAGAAAATGTCATAATGAAAGAAAAAGATCGACCAACTAATTTTGCGAATTATGAAATAGATAAATTATCCAGTCCCAGTATCCTGTTATTTATTTATTTTTTCCGATAATAGTTCGTATCATCTTTAAGGTTATATAACACATGACAAATTATGTTAAAAAATGATTAATATCTGTTATAGTTTCGAAGATATTTATAGAAATTTAAAAACCGTGCAAATTTTGAAAGAGGTGGAGGGCGCTGTATTAAACAAATGCTCAGTCTAGTAATGACAATGCCTACCCTAATTATTAAACTCGTTCTACTATTCGTAATAAATTGAAACATCGCTTGCTAAAGTAGACCAAACTTAAACGTTTTTACGTAATTTAGGTTGTCCAACCATATTATAAGTACTAATTGGTACATTAATGTGCTGTTGATGCATCTGTACTTAATAAAAACATTAATGCTAATTTATGTAGATAATAAAAGAAATTGACATTAAACTTAAACCGTATACCTGTACCAGTTTTTTCTATTTCTCAAAGTTGATGCAAATGCTTTAAGTACTTTAATTTAGAAATATAACACTTTATTTACCTAAATTTGTAGACACATGGGGATTTATTTTATCGAAGTTGTTACTGAGTTATTTTCTTGTCAATAGGACAAACATAATTTATCCAAATTGTATTATTTGTTTGTACATTTTCATAATTCAATTTCGTACGTTTCATTTCATTATCCTGCTTTTTTGATATATGTGACAAATTCTGTTAAGCAAAAAGATGAAGTGTTGTAAGCGTCCTACGATGTCGAACACAATAAATTATATTCTTTGTTCTAACCTACCAAACTTGATCTTTCTATCTCGCTTTACCAGTTTTCTGTGCGTTTCTCCCAGATACACAAAATCTAAACGCAGATTTACTTGGTTCAAATTCCAAAAAATCTATAATATCGCAATAATTTCCATATTATTAACATCATACGCTGTATCCATACCCGGCCGTTCAATTCTGTACAGAACCGAATGGCTAGCGTGGAAGGTACTAGACATACTTAGCCTCCTTTCGAGGTCTTTCATCAGCTTCTTCGCGATTATGATTTTCAATGTATTGAATACCGAACGCACTCTTAAGATTTTCAATTGTCTAGTGCAAGTCGACGACGAACTTAAACTATTTGGAGTGGCTTACATCTTTAAAAGACCTTTGATGTATTTCCAGTTACTTTCCATACACATTCTTGTAACGGTGATTATAGCTTTCAACTCCTATATCTGGTACAACGATGCCTTAGGGGAAGAGGATTACCAGTATTATTTACTGGAAAATCTACAAAGGTACCATCCGTTTTTTGCGATCATACTGATCTACCACATAGCGCAGACCATGAAACGTCAGTTCGAGAATCTGAACTCTATCTTGAGGTACTACGTTGAAGAGAAATTTATAGCGGTTTTGCTCAGCAAAAGCGAAGTAACTAAGTTGCAGAGTGTTTACATCGTTTTGCTTAATCAGATTAAGGATTTCAACGACAGCTTCGGACTGATCATCTTCATAGTGCTGATAAATATCATGATCGGTTTCTTAAAGTTTTTCAACGCTTTATTGTTCAGCGAGATGATCGACAATAAAGGGTCTACCTTCTTGTCCATCATGGTTTTGTGGATGTCTTACATGCTGGTAATAATTTTTAATCTCAATTATTGTTTATTTTTTTTGTCTTAACTTTTGAATGATTACAACTCGAACATTACCATGGTCCACTTATGGGTATCGCAGTAAACTCCACACCACACAAATGCATAACTTTTTACAATCTATAGGGTGGTCCCAGATATCTTGTATCTTTTTGGGAAAGGAAAGAACGAGAACGAACTGTATATTTAACAGGATATTATGGTAATAAATCAAGCATAAATATCGTTTAGTACGGGTCTAATTCTCTATACGAATTTACATTTGCATCTAAATCGTGTATATCACAGATTTCCAAAGTTTACATCATTTAAATTGGATTGAGTTTATCTTCTGAGGGGTACCTACCAGAATACATTATTACAACAGCATGGATTACAGTCTCTATCTAAACTATGTGATGACCATAGTGCTACATTTTTATACATCATATTCTCATATTTTTACTACCCCGAATGTCACCTATGGGATATATTAAGTCAGCAGCTAAATATGTTTCAAGTTTTCTAATTCCTACAGCTCACACAAATCTGCTATTGCTGGCACGACTTTTTCAATATGGGTCATAGCTTTTTGTTTTATTTAAGTTCATACCTTTTTTCTTAAGTGTCTCATTCCATATATTTATCTATACTATCTTCTAGGTTCTTTTCGTTCTCTGCTATAAGCACAACGTCATCTGCAAATACTCCCTCAGCTGTTTGTATCCTCTGTAGATTCATGTATCCGATTTGAATTTTTTTCGTCTGCATTGAGCATTGTTTTACTATATCGTCCATGAATACAGTGCATTGTATGATACTTAATCCTCCGCCCTGTCTTAACCCATCTTGATCCTTCAGATCTCATATTATGTCTGATTACATAATTTATGTTGTGCCTATACAGCCTTTGAATATTTCGAATAATTTTTTCTGACTTCTCTTTCTTCGAGACTTTTCCATATTTCATGTATTGGCACTATATCAAAAACTTTTTCGAGATCAATAAATGCGAGATGTGTGTTTTTACCTTGTTGTAATCTTTTGTTACTATTTGTTTGAACGTAAATATACGATCTTGCGCACATCTATCATGGCTCAATTAGCAATCTTAGCCTGTTGTTAATTGGCTGTTCATATGTCTTTACAACTGTGCTCAATACAGTTATACCTCTATAGTTACTACTAGAGACCTGATTATATACAAAGAAAAACTGGAATATATGCGTATATATATGCATCGATTTTTGAGAAAATATAAATAAACATGGGGCATATATGCAAAAAAATCGCGACAATATGCAAAATTTTTACACAAAATAAATAAGAGCAGAAAATTAAACATTAACTTTATTGCACAAAATTCTTTTACAACATATTTCTAAACCAATTTATAATTAAATATTTTTCAAAGTTGTGTAAAAGAAAGTTTTGTCTTCTATCAGAATACATATGTTTCGAAATAGAAGAGCTTCTTTTAACATCCAGAGATGTAATTGGTGCATTTTTTAACTTTGCAATACATTCTAAACTAAAATTAAAGTCGAAATCGTTTACTGTTTCACCTTCCAAAATTTTCTTAACTTTCTTCAATTTCAAATACCCCGCATTTTTATTTATCACTTTTTTAAATTTATCGTATATAGAATTACCTATTGTACCTTTAACCTTCTTACATAGCATTACAAATTCGTCTACTACTTCGGCTGATTCCGAGAGCGACATCCCTTGCGTTTCTAGTTTACGAATGGAACTTGAAACAAAGCAATAATTTGACTTATATACAAAAGGTTTTGTAGCAATTCTGTTGATGTTACCATCTATTTACAGTTTTCTAGAGCAATGCAGTCGGCAGTGATTTCAAGAATTACATTTTTTATTCCTTCAAAATTATCGGCGTAAAAAATTGCAGCGTCTAGCCATGTACCCCATCTCGTAATAATCAGTTCAGGAGGTAACTTAACACCGGGAAATCTCTCCTCATAAAATTGGATTCGTGAAGGTACTTTTAAAAATACTTTTTTTGACATTGCTAATTAAATCATTAATCAAAGGAAATTGATTCCTAATGTCTTCGGCTACACGGTTGAACCCTTGAGCTAAACAAGTGGTAGGAATAACGTTACCATAAAAAAATTTAAATTTTGCGCGGCTTTTATGTCTGGTGCAGCGTCGGACAACATTAGTAAAATTTTTTCACAAGGTGTACTTCCAGGTAAAAGGAAATTTGATAAACCTTCTTGAAAGAATTGGGCACTTGTCACGTTATTTGTTTTTTGAAGTTCTTTACAATAAATTAAACATGATTTATCTACAATATCTTCATGAAGAATTCTTATTAACAAATGCCCAATATAACGGCCACACTTATCCGTACTTTCTGCCAGTTCTGCCATTGTTTGCTGGTAACAAGATGTGACATAATTTTTTCGTCAGGTATATTATGTTTGCAATATTTTTGCAGAAATGATTTCAAATTAACATTGTTTAATCTTGTTAATGGTATGTTAGACGAAATGAATGCGTCACTCAGATCCGTATTATGTTCTTCTTGTTTTGAGTTTCGTGAAGTTGATGCTACACATTAATATATAGATTGCTGCACACATGCGGATCCCTTTAGTTTTTCACATTTTCCAATATGTGATGGAGTTTTAGCATGTTGATCAATCAGGTATTTTCTCTCACAAGACACCTACAACAATAATTGCCATTTTATATCAAAAGTTAAAGAATTTAAAAACAATTATAAAGCTTTTAATAAAATTAAACTTACCAGTTTACTGCAGGCTCGACAAAATATTTTGTCGCCATCCTTTACCAGTCCAAGATACGGCTTAATCCATAAAGAAATTTTGTTCGCTATACTCATTGTATGTACGCACAGTATTTAAGAACGTAACATAATTACATGCTGTTTCGCCGAAAGATATTCAATGAATAAATAGTTTACTTGGATATTAATAATAATAAAACGTATTTACCACATCCCTTCTGCTAGGCGAACTTAAACACGTGCAGTTCTTGGAAAAGAGTATAAAAGAAACCAATGTAAAAGATTTATCGATCCGAGAATTGTGATTTTAGTAACAGAAAGGATAAGAAAAAGCCTAAATATTAAATATATGCAACTTTTGTAAAAATATGCACAGAAATGCCGAAATATGCAATCACTAATTAGCGCCAACGAACTTCAATTAGTGTAATACGTCTACATATAGACTATAATTAAAGATATGCAAAAAATAAAATATATGCACTTTGCATATAATCCGGTCTCTAGTTATTACAGTCTTTATGATTTCCCTTTTTGCAGGCTGGTGTTATTAGCGCCACTTCCCAATCTTCTGGTATGTTTTCATACTTCCACGCCATGTTGAGGATATCCAAAAGTATTTTTGTTCCTGTTTCACCAATGTTCTTTATTATTTCTGCCACTATTTTGTTCTTACCAGCTGTTTTTCCATTTTTCATTTTTTTTATTACATCAATCAGTTTTTCTAGTGTAATTTCTGTATCGTATTCTGCTACATTATCACTTTATATCTCAACATCTCCTTCCTTATATGTTCTTTGCTGCAGAGTATTTCCTGGAAATATTCTTTCCATCTCTTTCATCCATGAGTATTTGTTACTGTTTATTGTATATGCTTACAACATCTATTATTTTTTCCTTTCTATACGACTTCAAAACTTTATAGAATAGTTTTTTATTACCTGTGCTATCTCTTTCCAATCCGTTTTCGTTGTGTTTGATACATTAGGTATTGCACTTATTTCTTACTTGCTAGATACTTTCTCCACAATTTATGGTTAATTTCTCCTTTTGTTTCGTTTTTCCACCAACCAGTGTATTTCCCTATATCACATGCCTTATATACTCCACATATTTCACGGGCAGCTTCTACAATTACGCATTTGAACATATTTTTCGTCTAAATTGACAGCATTTATTCTCTCTATATTCTCTTGAATACTTTTTTTTGTCCTAATTGTTCATATTTTCGGGCTATCTTTTTATGTTTTAAATATCTTCTATCTATATTTCAGTGGATGATCTCCATAATCGCTATAACTTGCGGAGGCATTACGAAGGTGGCAAGAGATACTGGTCCGTTGTGCTATATTTTGTTCACCGAATTGAGCAGATATCAAGATAGTACTCTACGCGGGGAGCTACTGACGTTCGCTAGAATAGCTTCGATATCAAAGCCTGTTATTTCTGCCGCTGGCTTTTTCAACGTCGATCATGGTCTGCTAAGTCATGCTTTCACCATTTTGATCTCCTACGTTATTGTTATATTACAGATATACGGCTGAAAATATATTGGTGGTAACTTGAAAGAAAATTAATGTATGCATATGAAAAAGAAATAAAGATATTGTATATTAGTGTAGAAATGATTTGAAATAAATATTTAAGTAGATAATGTTTTATTTAACTGAGCTAACATAACAATATAGGTGATGACACTATTAATAATATCCGTCAGAAAAGTACTATCGATCTTGAAAAATCCACCGGCCGAAAAGAACGGTTGAACGTCCATCGTATGCTTGCAGAAGATGACCAATTCATGTCTGATTCCCAAAGCTATGGCGCAATCATCCATCACGGAAAATTCTTGCAACGTTTCGAATACGATATCTCCAGCTTCGAGTAATTTCGTCATTACATCTCGACAAGTCATCGCTAATTTTATACCTGCCAACTGTAATGGATATAAATGAAAGGGGATCGATTTCAAAGAGAGATCTTACCAGTTCCATTACGGCGAAGGCGAAACAAAGGGCAACGATGACCTTCTTTACTTCAACGTCTTCTTCATCGACTGTACGCTCGTTAAGGAGAATAAATCCGTTGTTTACGCCCAAAACAAAATCCACTAACAAGTTGAGATAATAGAAGAAAATGCCGATGCCAAATAATTTGTTGAAGGAGTCTACTTGCTTGGTCGCAGCGATGTAATCTTGAATTGAATTACGTATTTTGATTTTGACCGATCTCAAAAAGGCTTTATTCCTTCGCTTCCTATCGAGAATCACCTCATTTAAGTCGGAAACGATTTTATTAAAGCGAAACTCGATAAACTCTATAATCTCGCAGTATAATAACAAAGAGCAGTAAGTATGGATATGTTCAACTTTTCCTATGATGTATTTTGAATAACTTTGGAGAGACTCAATTTGCAACCAGCTGTAGCAATCGAGAGCGTAAAATAACATTGTATATATTAAAACATTTCCAATTTTGACATAAATCCTACTTTGTTTTTGAGATTGACCAAAGCTACAATCGTCAAACGTTTTAAAGAATGTAATAAATAATCGTTTATTTTTAAAGCCGCTGTACCAAAACCACAAAACCACGTTGAAGGTGGAAAGCGCATTTAGAATGTCCATAATTATGCTAAACGAAACTACGTCGCTTAATGAAACGAGCCTGGTCCATAAGGACAAAACGTTTAATGCTAGAAGCATCGTTATAGCCGCAAAGAAAATCACATAAGCCTGCCAAGGATGCGTGTCCCTTTGTAAGTATGATGGAATTATCAATAGAACCTGTCCTGTCTTGATTATGACCCTCATGATCTCATAGTTAGCTTGCTTTTGAAAAATTATTTTAAATATCTTCATGGTACTGCAATATGCTACAACAAAATTACTTAAAAAAAATAAATTTAACTTTTGGTATCTACTCTTGGTAAATGTCTTTTTACGCCTGTTTCTTTTTTGAAATTCACCCTACAATGATTCTGTTGTCTAGGTTTTTATATATACGCATATGTTGAATATATAGCAAACTGTCGATTTAACTCATTTAGGTAATGCATAGAATTATGTTTAGTTACGTCAACTCTTTAGATTATTGGAGGAATTTAATGGAAGATCGACTATAATGAAAGGCTTTTTAGACAAAAACAGAAATATATTAGTTGAAGTACGCGTTCACATACTGTAATAGATTAGACTACTTTTTAATAATGATATAGCTTTATTTCAAGACTAACGACCTGCATGAAATAAATCAGGCACAATAAATGCCGTCACCAAATTTTGATCAAATTAAATGAACAGCAATTCAATTTAAAAGAAGGTAATTGAGGTATTGGAGGTAACTGAATAAAACTTAGCTGTTCTAACATTAATAACAGTTCTATGTTTATTCCAATAATATACATCTTGTATAAAACAAGAATGTAAACTTAAGATTGAAATTCTTGCATGTTGAGGGATATTACTACAACTTCATTCATGATTAGCGAACGATATTACATTTCCTAAAAATATCTTCAATTTTAAGGCGCACTCGAGTAAAGCGCAAACGCATATGAACTTAGTTATTGCAAAAGCTTACGATTAACTTAACGCTTAACTATTTTAAAAACAACACGGATCTAAAGTATATCAACTTCGAGAAATAATTCTTTTTTCTGAAATTTTTAACAAATGCATGGTTTACTTTCAACATTTATATCTTTCATTGGATACTAGCCACCTCAATCAGTTTAAACAGATTTTCAACTTTATGGCACTGATTAAACCGTAACAAGTTTCTTCAATGTTTCTTCGATGATACTTTAGATTTAGAATGCGAGTTTGATTATCCAAGTTATTAATAATAATAATTTATTGCCCAATAGATAAGATAAATATCTAACTACAATAACTATCCACAGCCATGCCCAAATTGCTATAATTAACTGAAAATCTTTTTACCGGAAGTTAAAAAAAAAGAAAAGGCAAGAGGTGAGAAGTAAAAAAAATCTGGTATGCATAATGTATCTGCGATTTACATTTGTTGCCAAAATTGATGGTAAGCAGCTGGTGTGTGTATCCGACTCACCAGTATCCAAAAGCTTGAAGCCGCTACACGTTCTATATATTGGAAACCTGATGGAAATGTTAGCTCTGGGTGCGAGAGAGTAAAATATATTTCTTGCGGTGATCCTAAACGTGGAACAAGGAAATCGATTTGACTAAACAGTTCAGGGACATCAAGTTTATCATTGAATAAATTAATAATTAGAATGTGATGTATCCTATGATCGAAACAAAGACATATAAGAAAAATTGAATAAATTTACACATATCTATGGAACAATCAGCAGAACATTAAAAAACAAAACAATAAAGCATACATAAATAAAATTTTATAAGACGATAGCCGTGCCACCCTCCTATACTGCAGTGAAACATGGATAACAACGAGAAAACAAGAAAGCAGGATACAGACTCAAAAGATGAAATTTTTCAGAAGAGTGAAAGAGGTTTAATGAAATAAGAAATGGAAGTATACGAAGAACTGTGGGCAGACCAAATAAAAGAAGGGTATCGTAACAGGCAAAGTGACTAAAAACCTGGAGTGAAGAAGAATTTTTTAAAGTATAAAAACTTTATACTTCTTCTCTGAATCTGTTGTAGAAGATGTATCTGATAAGTGTATATAGGTGACTAGGCCATATTAAATTAATATATTGCAGGCATGTATTCCATGATGGCAGCTATTCTTAAATTATGAAGCGCATTCAAATGGAGAAACCAGTTATTTATTTGGAAGATCTTATCCTAGAAAACCTATTTGACCGGCCGAAAAAGTTATATTGAGAGGTAAATATTTTATCTTTACCAGCCTTAGTAGAGATGAAAGATAGCGAAATATAACAGTGTTGGTATGTTGATAAAGAAAATCAGTATCCTTTATTCACTAAATACTACTGTTGAATAGTTCTTGAATTAAGTGTGGGGTGTTGATACCGCGTCGAAACTTATATTTAGTACACATCTTGACTATCATTGTGATTGTTAAAAAATTCCCGATCTTTCCTTTTTTGCAGTTACATACATATCATTGTCAATTTTAATAAAACTTGTTTTTATAGCATCACAAGAGTTGCATTCAAATGGATCCCAATTAGTACTTGAAGGTGACAGCACTGATGCAGCTTTATTGGATTCAGGTGAATCATAGGAACCAGTCGAGATTTGCAAGCCATGTCCCAATTCAAGTAATTCGAATTTGTTTACTAGTACTATTTGTTATTGAGTTTTACGAGGAGACATCCTCATGCTCCACCCCTCAACCTACTTCTAATTGGCTGTTTGATTAATGCTTCGACGTTTAGTTAACTGACATTTGTAGATCATATATACATATTATCAAGTTTGTATCTCAAAGTGTTGTTGTGTTGTGGCTAATTCTTGAATTGTGTATGTCATGATTGTTCATAAAAATGGATCCTGTAAAACAAAGATCCGTAATAAAATACCTACAGAAAAAGGGCATGACGCCAACTCAAATTCATAAAGACATTATGGCAACTATTGCTGAGTCTGCAGTCTCTTATGATATAGTCAAGTCTGCTGTCGAGATCTTAAATGTGGAAGAAGATCCTGTGAAAGCCAACATACTGGTGGACCTCCCATAACGGTAGCAACAGATGAAACATTAAAAATGTGTACGATACCGTACTTCAAGACCGACGAGTACGCATCAGGGACATTATGGAAGATACTGACTTATCATATTATATGGTGCACAACATACTGACCAAAAAATTAGATGTGAAAAAGATGAGTGCGGGGTGGGTGCCCGGAATGTTAACCATTCATCAAAATGAAATCGGGTGTTGATTTGTAAGCGTCTTTTGAGAAGGTATCAAACAAACAAACAAACAGAACTTCTTTAATTGGTATGTGTCCATGGATGAATCATGGGTGGGTCACCTTGATTCCGAGACCAAAGTGCAAAGTAGAGAGTGGAAACACGCGGTTCTCTTCCATGCAAATTTAGGGTTGTACCGTCTGCTGGAAAGGTTGTGCTATCTGTGTTTTGGGATACTCAAGGAATCATCCTTACTGACTATCTGTAAACAGGACGAAGCATTAGACGGCCTACTGTGCACATTTGATTTCTAAATTGTGAGACGCTATTAAAGCGAAACGCAGAGAAAAACTAAGACACGGCGTGTTGTTCCAACAACGACACATATGGTATTCCTATAGCTGCTATACACCAAGCAGGCTTTGAGATAGTGGAGCACCCGCCATATTCGCTGGATCTGGCTCCTAGTGATTGCGTAGCTTGCGTAGGGTGAAATTTTCCAGTAATTATGAAGCGGTGCAAGCTGTAGAGAGGCGGTTTGCAGAGGTCGGACAAAAATTTTTCCAGAAGGCTGTTGGAGCAACGCTGGACCAAGTATGATAGTGTAGAGGGAAACTATGTTGAAAAATAAAAAATATAATACCACTGTAGTTTTACTTGAAGGAGCTCAGGGGTTTAGCATAGAGATCCACCCTCGTACATATAAAACAGGATACTGCAGCTACTGGAATGATTGTATCGATTGAAATACTTTTGAGATTATATCGACCAGCCACTTCTACCATGCCACTCGCATCTACGCAAACTGTATTCGCTTCATTTACAATTTAAAACGAACTACATCCAACAGCATTTCTTGGTACATGCAATTTGCTATTGTTATTCTTATATTATAAATTAAAATTAATGCGTGCACATTAAAGGCAAATAAAGATATTGTATGTTAGTGTAAAATTTATTTGAAATAAAAATTTAAGTAGATAATGTTTTATTCAGCTGGGCTAACATAACAATATAGGTGATCACACTATTAATAATATCCGTCAGTAAAGTACTATCGATCTTGAAAAATCCACCGGCCGAAAAGAACGGCTGAACGTCCATCGTATGCTTGCAGAAGATGACCAATTCATGTCTGATACCCAAGGCTATGGCGCAATCGTCCATCACGGAAAACTCTTGCAACGTTTCGAACACCGCATCTCCAGCTTCTACTAATTTCGTCATTACATCTCGACAAGTCATCGCTAATTTTATGCCTGCCAACTGTCCAGAATATAAATGGAAAGGACCTAAGGTTGATATTAAAGAAAGATCTTACCAGTTCCATTACGGCAAAAGCAAAACAAAGAGCGACGATGATCTTCTTCACCGCAACGTCTTCTTTATCCACTGTACGCTCATTAAGCAGGAT
Organism: Trypoxylus dichotomus; assembly: GCA_023509865.1. Lineage (NCBI taxonomy): Eukaryota > Metazoa > Arthropoda > Insecta > Coleoptera > Scarabaeidae > Trypoxylus > Trypoxylus dichotomus. Next base: position 33,036,220 of record CM042081.1, read on the forward strand.
AAAACCGTTATTTACGCCCAAAACAAAACCCATTAGCATGTCGATATAATAGAAGAAAATGCCGGTACCAAATAATTTGTTGAAGGCGTCTACTTGCTTGGTCGCAATTATGTAATCCTGAATTGAGTTACGTATTTTGAGTTTGACCGATCTCAAAGAGTTTCTATCCTTTTTCTTCCTATCACGGATCACCTTGTTTAAATCGGAAGCGATTTTACTAAAACGTAACTCGATAAACTCTATAATCTCACAATATAATAGCAAGCAACAATAAGTATGGATGTATTCAATTTTCTCTAGGATGTACGTCGAATAACCTTGGAAAGGCTCAATTTGCAACCAGCTATAGCAATCAAGAGCGTAAAATATCGTTGTATACATTAAAACATTTCCGATTTTCGCATAAATCCTACTTTGTTTTAGAAATTTACCAAACTTGTAATCGTCAAACGTTTTCAAGAAGGTAACAAATAATCGCTTCCTTTTAAAACCACTGTACCAAAACCACACAACCACGTTAAAGGTAGAAAGCGTACTCAACGTATCCAAAATTACACTGAACGAAAGAAGATCACTTCCCAAATCGAGCCTGGTACATAGGCACAAAACATTCAATGCTAAAAGCACCGATACAGCCGCAAAAAAAATTAAATAAGCTTGCCAAGGATGCGTGTCTCTCTGTAAGTACGATGGTATTATTAATAGAAGTTGCCCTGTCTTGATAATGACCTTCATGATCTCGAAGTTGGTTTGCTTTTGAAAAATTATTTTAAGTATCTTCATGGTACAATAAAATCACTGTAAATTTAACTTTAGTCCTTTATAATATCGGTAAATGCTTTTTTATGGCTGCTCCTTTTCTTCAAGTTCACCCTACAATAGATTCTGCTGTCGTTTTTATACGCATATGTCGAATATTACAGCAAGTTGTCGATTTAACCAATTTAGTTAATGTATCGAATTATGTTTATGTACGTCAGTTCTTTTAGATTATTGAAAAAATGCATCAAGGTATGTACTATTGACAATAAGGAAAGTTTCTTAGAAAACAAACACAAAGATATTAATTATAATACACGCCACTATACTATAATAAATTACATATTTTTTAATAATAATATAAATCTGAACGAAAAAAATAATAAATTTCGTCAACAAATTCTATCAAATTCTATTTAAAAATAATATAATTAAGGTATCTAAGAAGAACTTATTTATTCTAACATTAATCAGGAGCCATTGTTTAACCGTTTTGTTTTAATTTTAAATCATTTAGTGTTTCCTAATCATTAGGTATATAGATCAAAATAACTGAAAACAACACGTATGTTAAAAAACGTCACTATAACAGGGCACACCCGATTAGGAAGCCAATTGATATATGCTGTAATGATATAAATTGTTGTCTTTTATTTACCAATGAATTTCTTCTATAATTTTACTAGTTCACCTATTGCAGATATATTTTTCGTCACTATTTGGTACACGTCGTTAATTTTTATTTTGATTGATGTTAAAAGTTGGAGGCGAAGTATGAAATTTTAAACACAGATATTCAATCTGTACAGGTTTCTTTTAAAAGTTTTACAGATATCTACTATGGGTATCCTTTAATAACTAATTATGCACAATTTTTCTTGTTTAAAAAAAAACAACTTCAACAACACTTGCAGAGGAGACGTAAACTTTACTATCGTTTATCTCATATATCGCTTTTCGTAAACATATTTCTTATATGAATAAATTTTTCAAAATTTCATCTTTAAAAGACGTTTAACATACAATACTCACACATTTCAATTACATTGTATGAATATGCATTATTCCGAAATTGTACTCATAATCTTCGAAATTTCTCGTACAACGGAAGGACGGCACAACTGGCAGCAATTTTCTTTATAATGTCACTCATAACGAGCATGTGTGTGTGTACTGAGTGGCCTACCATACAGGCGAACCAATGCGTTGCCATGGATATAAAACAAAAGAAGAACAGACAGATGAAGATCGGGAACAAAAGTGAGAGATGTTGGCATCTTTTCTCCTAAGAGAGTAAGTCGTTATTTTTCTCATATAACTCCGTAAAATTATAAATATCTTCGTATAATATTCAATAATAAAGTGTATCACCTGATACAAATACAAAATTTGGAAGTTCCGGACACTTACGTTGCAAGCCGAAGACCAGTCCATCCCAAACCCGAGCCAGTGAGTACGATTTCAAAGGTTATAGACGTCGAATCTCCTTAATTTCTTCAAAATTAATTCTATCTTTCGATCTCATATTTAAAAAATTTTAACGAGCCTGGGATTTTCCACCGCAATATATATAACACATGGCCTGAAAAGTCCCGGGCCTAACACATAGATGACGGTAATTTTATTGCAGTCACCTTTCTCTCAGTTAGTACTAACTTTCAAAAGACAGCTGTTAAAATATCATGATATTCTATTCATTAGTTTGTGAGTTATTGTGCTAAGAGTCACGCTACTTTTGTTATTTTCAAAACAATGGATCAAAAACAATTTCGTGTTTTAATTTTACATTGCTTCTTGATGGGAAAAAAACACCGTTCAAGCGAAGCAATGGCTTGAAAAGTGTTATGGGGACTCCGCTCCATCAGAAACAACAATAAAACGTTGGTTTGCTGACTTCAAACGTGGTCGTAGAGACACCGATGATGCAGAACGCAGTGGACGTCCAAATGAGGCGGTAACACCAGAAAGGTGAAGTTGCGTGAGTTACCTGACTCGTAAAGATATCAAAAGAACGTATTGACTTTATATTGCATGAGCATTTGACTACGAGAAAGCTCTGTTCAAAGTGGGTGCCGCGTTTGCTCACTGTTGACCAAAAACAAGAACGTGTTGATGATTCTGAGCAGTGTTCGGCCATGTTTAAACGTAACAAACCGGAATTTTTGCGTCGATATGTAACAATGGATGAAACATGGATCCATCACTTAACTCCGGAATCAAAGCGATCGTCATCTGGGTGGACAGCAACTGGTGAACCTCGTCCAAAGCGCCCGAAAGCGCACTGGAAAGGTTATGGCCTCGGTATTTTGGAATGTGCGTAGTGTAATATCCATCGACTATCTTGAGAAAGGAAATACCATCAACAGTGAATATTATTATAGCGTTATTGGAGCCTTGAAGGCCGAAATTGCAAAGAAACGACCGCATATGGCAAAGAAAAAAAATTTGTTTCATTAAGACAACGCACCGTGTCACAAGTCAATCAAAACAATGGCAAAACTACATGAATTGAACTTCGAATTGCTCCCACATCCACCGTATTCACCAGATTTGGCTCCCAGCGAGTACTGGCTGTTCGCAGACCTCAAAAAAAATGCTCGCCGGTAGGCAATTTCGCACGAATGAAGAGGTTATCGCTGAAACTGAGGCCTATTTTGAGGCAAAAGATAAATCGTTCTACAAAAGTGGTATTGAAATGTTAGAGCAGCGCTGGAATGATTGCGTTGCTCTTGATGGAGATTACATTGATGAATAAAGCTAATTTTAAACCAAAAAAACCGTGTTTTCTTTGTTAGGCCCAGGACTTTTCAGCCCATGTGTTATATATGTGCATATACTGGTTAGGGTTATATGTACACATATTGTACCATAATTATTTGCTCAAAGTAACCAGAATTTCTTGGAAATCCTAATAATTTCAATCATCTCGAAAATCTATTACATTTAGAAAACATTTCCGTTCAAACCACTCAATTTCATGAATTCAATTTTATGAAAGTGTCCATATTACGAGCTTAAGCAATTAGTTAACACATCACACAGAGGTAGTAATAAGCAGACACCTAATAAATTACATTGATATGCATTAACTGTATTAACGGTTATTTATCATATTTCCTTTGTTTCAAGTGACACTCTGATGACCTTATAAAATGATTCCCCTTACAGAGAATCTGTCAAAATGCAATTGGTCAGCGAAACCATCAGTTATAAACTAGACTATCGTTACAATTATTTGCAGGTATTTACTTGGAGATTGTTGGGGTTGATACCATGGTCCAGAAAGCTAAGAAACCTTCCTTACGGAAATATTTCGTACAAGATCTACGTTTCAGCGATGGTAATAGCTACAATTATAGCGTATGCCATCATTATGCATGAGAGATTCGTGAAAAGTCGATGGGATTACAATCGTCACGTTGTGAGCTTCTTAGCAATCGGCTCCTTATTTGTCTTAAACCTGTTCATCCTGATCAACGACAACTTCGTGAGATCTAACGAATATGATGAAGTCATCGACATCTTATGCACATTAGACCATTACCAGTCGAAGTACGTCCAGAAATCAGGGAGAATAAAGTGGAGATTTCTTCTGGAAACTGTCATCATTAGAAGCGTAATACCAATGCTTAGCTTCGCTGCGCACATGTCCTACAAGGATCACTGGTGGTTGAATATGGAATTTTTCTTACGTTACCAGATCATATTCGCCTTCTTGATGCTGCAACAGAACATTACCGAAATGAGATTTAGATACGAGATAATTGAGAAGATTGTGGCGGAATATGTTGAAGTATATTTGCATAAATTTAATCGAAATACGTTTGATATCGAACCGTGCTTGAGAGACATGTCACACTGTCTTATTCTACTGAATGATTTAGTTCGGTTATTCAATACGACTTTTGGTTGGTTTCTGGCAATTTTCACCTTTAGAGTGATCACCAGCTTCTTATTCAATGTTGATACTTCGCTTACACGTTACAAAAGAAATACCCCAGTTTTAGTTGTATCCCTAACGTTCACTTTTATAGAGCTAGTGAGTATAAAGATCATTATCTATGTATGTATTTGCTTTTTGCCTAAAGTTCCCGCTGTTTGTCAGTAGAATGTGCCAGCAATAACTGTTGATCGATTTCGACATATCCAAAACATTACGAACCAAGCTTAGACATATGGTAAACAAACCGTTTTGACACAGAAGTGATTTCGTTTTGCCGTCATATACTCTTGGTTGCGTGAACATGTCTGATTTTGTGGTAACTAATTGTCATTTGCGGGAAGTGTTGATTTTCTTCTCTCGTTCGAAGAAAAGACCGGCTGAAGCGCATTGAGAGCTCCACAAAGTTTACGGAGATGCTACTCTAGGTGAAACAAAGTGCCGTGACTGGTTCCGTCGCTTCAAAGACGGTGATTTCGATGTTGACGACCGTCCGCGTGAAGGAAGGCCCAAAACCTTCGAAGAGGCTGAATTGGAGGCATTGCTCGATGAGGATCCATGCCAAACGCAGTAAGAGCTTTCATCAGCATTCAAGCGATTGCATGTGTTGGGAATGATTGAAAAGCAAGGAACTTGGGTTCCTTATGATTTGAAGCCAAGGGACGTTGAGCGTCGGTTTTTCGCCTATGAACAACTGTTCCAGCGGCAGAAAGGGAAGGGTTTTCTTCATCACATTATGACGGGTGAGGAAACATGGATTCTATACAGCATTCCAAAGAAAAGAAAGTCATGGGGACTGTCCGGTCGTATTTCTACGTTGTCGGCTCGGCCGAATATTCACACTACGAAGATTATTCTGTTTATTTGATGGGACCAGGTCGGCGTTATTCATTATGAACTGTTAAGACCGTCACTAGGGAACGATACCTACTGCAATAGGTGCGATTGAGCCGAGTACTGCACGAAAAACAGCCGTACTACGAGCAGATGCACGAAAAAGTGATTTTATAACATGACAACACTCGGTCTCACGTTGCCAAACTCGTTAAACCCTACCTGGAAACACTTAACCCGTCATATTCCTCAGATATTGCGCGATCTGATTATCACTTGTTACGTTCGATGGCATATGATCCGGATTCGTGGATAGCCTCAAAAATGAACATTTTTACCGTAACAGTATTCGAGCTCTGCCAAAGAGATGGAGAAAAGTTGTTGCTGGCGATGGTTACAATCATGAATCATTTCATGATTCAATTATTGTAACGATTTTTTCACAATAAAGTTGCCTTTTCATAAAAAAACAACAGCGAGAACTTAGTTGCGCACCTTTTATGTTCTTTGGAACGGTACCGTATTGCTTTGTTAACTAACCCTTTTTACTGTACATTTTAGGTTATGATTCTTATTTTGGCAGCTGCTTCAGAAAAGACAAGCGAATCGGCCAAGAAAGTCGGAAGTACGTGTTATAATTCGATACATCGCATAAAATTCGGACATCGCAATGTAGATTACCGAACCAAACAGAGATATGAGAAGTTATTGATGGATTTAATATCCTATATCTATTTGAAACGACCCGTGTTTTCAGTAAATGGATTTTTTGAATTGAATAATAAGTGGATTTTCGTAATACTTGACATCACTATATCATATGTAGTCGTTATATTATACTTATTTAATAATAAAAGTGATTGAATTCGAAAGTGAACCGATTAATTTTATTGGGATCGAATGAAATAATTCTACTCCATGCAATTTCTAATACGTATACGCTTTTTTCAAAGGCACAAAAGTGTTGGCCCGATACCAAATTCTTATTGGTATTCTCCTTTCAAAATAACGTTCTTTCTTTTTTGCTCTTCATAACACTGCAATTTTCGAGAGCCTTCTCTTTCACCTTTCCCCCTTCTCTTCATACACATCACAGAACAATGCCAATTCAAAGGGCAAACACGCAGAATTCTATTTAATGTCCAGTTTAGCTTGAAATTATTCCTGCCTGCATGGGCAAATGTTTAATGTTCTTGCATTGATTTCTTTTTTATTTTTTTTTACAGTGTTTTGGTTTGGAAAATAGGTGACAACTAAGACGTACACCTCTTGACCATTTTGTAATTTTGTATCTGTAATTTTACGTGTTTATTCTGTAATATTATGCTATGGGGTCACTAAAATTGTATTATTACTCTTATTATTATTATTATATAACCAGATAATACTTTAAAATTATAAAAAGAAGCTAATTTGCTTAAATTTTCAATATTTTGTCTGCAATTAGACGTAAGCCTATAGAAACGAGTGGATATACCCGAAGTCAGGATTCATACGCGTGTGTTTAGTATGGGTATGAATGCCGGTTTAGATTGATGATGGCAATTAGAATACACTGGCACTGTTATTAAATGTATTGTTCGCAATATCAACATTTTACCGTACAGTATTTTTGCGTGTAAAAGATATGTTAATAGCAAACAACACCAGTTAAATGCGAAACGTGATGTACCATATTATAAATTTCTATGTGCCTTTATTTATATGGTATATGGGGGAAACACGTTTCGAAATGGAGATTGCCAACAAGAGATCAATTACAATATAATTATCATCGGTTGAAAAACACGATTACGGATCAAATAAAGGCGAAGAAAGATCAAAAATTATGGTTGACAGTAGATGAAATAAAGAGCGTAAGAATATATTTTAAATGTGTTAGTGTACACTTCAAAAGGGCGACGAGACATCCTTGCCTTTTCTTTTATGCAGTAGAATATTACAGAAGACAAACGCGGAAAGGATAGTAGAAAGTATGAAAAATACCTTTGGGAAGTTCAATATATCGGGAACCAAACTTGTAATGTTGTTTACAAATGGGGTGTTCGGATACATCCGAACGAGTCTTTAATTTATATTTTTGATAGTTAATATTTTCATAATATAACCATATATTATTTGTACAGAAATATTTAAGTTTATTATTTGCTAGTATATTTGTTATTATCTTAATCTATGTATTCAGTAATTAGTACTGCTACGTCCCACTAACGAATTTTGTAAGTAAATCCCGGCAATTATCGCTTATAATTATCTTTTTAATTAGTATTAAGTTCATTCCTATTATGTTAATTATTCTCTTAAATCATTAATTACTAAATATCTAAACATTCTATTTTCCAGAATAACCTAAGGAGCTTAGGATTGCTCATTAAGGTAAAACCGAAGTTGCTTATAAATACCCTCAGTACACAATGTAAGTCAGTACAAGTCGTAAATCATTTGAAAACAGTTCAACGCAACTTAAGTCAAGACAACATGTAGCTCAATAGAAAATATTCAATATACTTATTATGTTACGTGCAGTGTTTTATTCATCAAATGAATAATCAAAAAACGTGAAAAACTCCAGGCACAGACTCGTACATGGGGTTTCGAACATCGTTAAAACAGGAAAGTTACTAAAATAATCTTATCCTCAAATGACGATTGCAAGGACTGTGTGGATGTACAATTCACAGGTATAGCAGTAAACTCCACTCACACAAATTAATTAATTATGCGGAACGCAGCGTTTCGAGAGCACGTGGGCTCCCATTGTCAACCGTGTTACCGACTGAAAGTAAAAACTGTATCGCACATGCAAATTATTTTCTACGCAGGCTCTAAAATTTCTAAACCATATGACTATTTACAATCTACTAGGTGGCCTCATGCCTTTTACGGGAAAGGATGGACCGAAAGCGAACCGTATCTTTAACAGGAGCTATGGTAATAAATCCATCAAACTCGAGTGTGGTTTTCTGTTCAATAAGTTTCCGTTCTTTTTCATATATACCGTTTCGTACGCGTCTAATTCTCTATACGAGTTCACGTTTTTAAGTAGTGTCAGATTTTTTAAATCAATCTTATGTCCGGATTTTACCATATGCTCTGCTACGCTTGATAGTTCAGGTTTGTCGAAACGATAGTGTCTAATATGTTCTTTGAACCTCGTTTCGATACTCCTTTTTGTTTGTCCAATATAAACTTTCTCACAATCATTGCATGCGATTTGGTATATTTCAGACCTTTTATCATCTCCGGTTTATCTTTGGGATTCCCTAAGAGATTCTTTAAGTTGTTTTTTGACACAAAAGACACGTTCATATTTAGTTGTCGGAAAATTTTACTTAACCCTTTTACTGTTGGGTGAAAAGGAAGAGTTATAAATTTCTTATTACCGGTGTTTATTGATGTCAATGTCGTGGAATTTCTGATGTGTTGTTTGTATTGAACCTTCCTTGAAATTAAATAACGTAGATGATGTGAAAACCGCGGAATATAAAAGGTTAACTAAATTATGCATGTCACAAAATTGTTTTCAAATAGGCGGAAAATGGTTCGAACACGTGGAAGGCACGGCGATGGGTAATCCTTTATCTCCTTTTATTGCGAACCTTTTCATGAGCAAATTTGAAACAAACCTGAAAAAAGAAACCAAATATTTCCCGAGAATTTGGCTTAGGTACGTAGATGATATTTTCGCTGTGTTTGATACCAACAAAGGAAACATACAAGATTTTCTAGCAGAACTGAACTCAAAATTTACCACGATCAAGTTCACTATTGAAGAAGAAGTGAACAATCGCCTTCCGTTTCTAGATACTCTAGTGATACGCAATAACAATAAATTAGAAATAGACATCTACAGAAATTCCACGACTTTGACATCAATAAACACCGGTAATAAGAAATTTATAACTCTTCCTTTTCACCCAACAGTAAAAGTGTTAAGTAAAATTTTCCGACAACTAAATATGAACGTGTCTTTTGTGTCAAAAAACAACTTAAAGAATCTCTTAGGGAATCCCAAAGATAAACCGGAGATGATAAAAAGGTCTGGAATATACCAAATCGCATGCAATGATTGTGAGAAAGTTTATATTGGACAAACAAAAAGGAGTAGCGAAACGAGGTTCAAAGAACATATTAGACACTATCGTTTCGACAAACCTGAACTATCAAGCGTAGCAAAGCATAGCTTATCCGGGCATTCTCGGCCACCACAGCCGATACGATATGGGGAAGATGGCTTAAAGCTGTTTTATATCATGAGAAATTTTTGCACATTATTAAATTAAAATGCTTCTTTGTATCTCAAATTTAAATCCACAAGTAGCCCAAGCAATTTTCAGATACCGAAACCCGTACTCGAAAAGAGCAAATTTCCGAGAATTATTCAATTCTTTTAGATACCATTTCCAAATAAGACAACACCAAGCTGTCATAACATAAAGCACTAAATATAGTAGATTACTTCAAAGCCTCCTTAGGAAATCTAACAGATAGTATAGGAAGATTAGCAATCGATAAATTATGCGCAGTTACAAATGCGAATTCCAATTTTCAACTTCGCTGTGTAAATACAAGAAATTAATTGAAAACCAAGAGTACGAGTATAATGCAAACGACCTTCTTAAAATCGCGAACGCCACATCACGCAGAACGCTCCTTTTCCAAATACGTCAACATATTTTCACCTCGCCAGTCAGCACTGGAAGGCATGTTAATGACATAATACTACAGAGAACTTTTGCATCAATTAATTAATTGCTATTACTTATTATATTCTTTTTAATATTGATATTAACCGAGCCGTACGCTACTGCTAAAGCACTCGTTTCTGCAGCCTTAATTAGGAGATTTCACCAGGAGAAAAAATGGAGGTCAGATAGAAAAGGCCATAATATAAATAGAAGTGATCTACATAAAACAACATAACAATATACAGTCTCAATAACGGGAACTAGTTATGGATGACGGCGTTCATGTATTCGAAGAGTTCATGTTACCGGATAAAGTTAATCACAGACAAAGGTGGCATTAAAACTACCTTAAATGTGTGATACATATGCTTAAGATATACTTTATTTAAAAATCGAACAAATCAAATAAACAAGTGTCATTAATTTTTCTTTAAAAAGTAATCCAATTTTGTTTGATGGAAACGTTGTTTTGTTGAAAGTGTAGTAGGATGTTCACGTAATTTTTGTAGGAACTGAATATCCTCAATTGTTTGTCGAATTTATATTTATTCCACTTTACAAACGTAGGCTAATGCTGAATATATCTTCCAAATAATCGACGGCCTAATGCAAAGGGAATAAATTTTCTGAAAAAGAAGTAAAGCGAATTTTCATTTATGTTCACCTTATAAAGGGAGAATATTCTTGACGTTCACGTTTTAAAATAAACTCTTACCAATTTGGATATTCTCGTTATCGCGACTCGACTGTATTAAAATTAAAAGCACAATTTATGAGGGCGAATCTTCTTGCCCCACCCTTCACCTACTTCGAATTAGTTGTTTGATTTATTTTCTTAACATTTAGTTAACTGATATTTGTGGATCATATCTGCATAATATCAAATTTGTATCTGAAAGTTTGTTCTGCTGTGACAAATTTTTGAATTGTGTGGCGTGATTGTTCAAAAAAATGGATCCTACATACCAAAGTACCGTAATAAAATACCTCCAGAAAAAAGGCATGGCTCAAATTCACAAAGATATTATAGCAATTATTGGTGAGTCTGCAGTTACTTGTGATATACTCAAACGCTGCTGTCGAGATTTTAAATGCGGAAGAATATCCTGTGAAAACTGACATGCCGGTGGTCGTCCCATAACGGAAACAAACAAAACATTAAAAAGGTAAACGATGTTGTACTACAAGATCGACGAGTACGCATGAGGGACATTGTGGAAGATACACAACACATTGGCTAAAGAATTAGATATGAAAAAGATGAGTGCCCAGAATATTGATCAAAAAAGAAATCGGGCGTTGATTTGTAAGCAGAGTACTAAGCAAACAAAAAGAACTTTCTTAGTCGCTACATAACCATGGATGAGTCATGGATGCACAATTATGATGCCGAGACCAAAGTACAAAGTAGAGAGTGGAAACATCACGGCTCTCTTTCTCCACGGAAAATTAGGGTCGCACCGTCTGCTGGAATGGTTTTACTATCTATGTTCTGAGATGCTAAAGGAATCATCCTGACTGACTATTGGCAAAAGGGACAGAACATTACTAGGGCCTACTACGCACAATTGATTTGTAAATTGTTTGATTTTTGAGAAACATTACTGTTCCACAGTGTTCCCAATTTTAAATTAAAATCATAGGCTACTCTAAATGAAAATTTAATTGAAGGCATGGTAGATGTTAATATATTTCTATATTTTAAAGAAACAACTGAGTACTGCATACCCTTGAATTTTAAAACAGGTATTCACCATTTTCTTTTAATTCAGTATATTTGTTCATAATATTATTGATTATCCTTTGAATACCACTTCATAGTTTGTATTGAACCTTTCTCTGATAAATTCAATGCTTGCCGTATGTTTCTAATGTTTTTCAGTGCCATTACTCTAATGATATCAAACCGCTTTAAGCAATCGTTTCTAAAACTACGATTTATATGTTAAACGTTCCCAGGATAATAATAATAATAGGATTGATTTACAGGGAAAGAAATAAGTGCTAAAGTAAAGCGTACGTCAGTCACTGTAGATAAATATAGTGAATATAAGAAGATTTTTAGAAACATGTTCACGATAAGTAGACGTACTAACATGAGATATGTCAGGCCTCTATTTTTATTAGCCTCAAGTTGCGCAATAGTACCGCCTTACGACTTTAACAATCTGAAAATCTCGTATGGTTTGAAGTACAAAATATTCAGATTGCTTGCAATTTCGTACTTGGTAGCCGGGTTCGTATATGGCTTCATGGAAAAGATTTACTATATTCAACCTCTGTTACACAATACCGTTGTTGTTGTCAATTACCTGGCTTTCATCTCATATTTTCTGATCAACATTCTTAGTCTGTTATCGGGAAATTTTTACAATTTCAACAATCTAAAGAAGCTGTTGGAGACCTTAGCGTCTATTGATAAAATCTTCGCCAAGTACCACGCGGAAAAAGGCACTGAAACCAAAACCTACCTAAAAATCGAACTGTCCGCGACGTCCACCATCTTGTTAACCGCCATAGCTTTCGACTACGGTCTTTGGAACAGCGCAACGAACGGACGTTTATGTTTTTCTGCATTCTACGAGAATTCTCAAAAAATATACACTCACGTTTTAATGCACCTTATTTGTAATCTGATCTCTTGCATTCGACATAGGTACAGGGATGCTAACGTGTTGCTAGAAGACGTGGTTGCGCGGTCCGAGAAGGAAATGGCGAATTTGACCGGAAAATATGCTCTTAGCAGGTTTAAACGAGAATACAGTGTGAAACATATCATCAGAATCTATATTGGTTTAAATAAAATAATCGATTGCATCAATAAATTATACGGATGGACTTTACTCTGTTTAAACATCAACATAATATCGTCTTTGTTGCTATCGTTCGATTTCATCATCGAGTATACGTCCGAAGCCAACGTCTTGAGAGAGAAAAGCGGGATGTCGTTCATCTTTCTCATGTTGATATGGTCTGTTTTTTCCTTGGTGAGTATTTGCTTTATAATCAACGTTTACATAATGCTATAAGCTATTCGCTTAGTTTGTTATAACTAGTAGACGTGTACACTACCGTCCATATTACTTCGGACACCCAGCAGAACGTTGTAAACTCTGCTAAAAGATAATACAATTGCTTTTACATATAAATCACATTTATATTAGCTCCTTTATGAAGTTTATTGTTTATTAGTTATACAGGCAAACTTCCAAGAATATTGATTAGTGAATGATTAAAAACCTCTTATATTTTATGATCCAAAATAGTAATTTCCAGAATAATCCTCATCGCCGCAAATAGGATTATTTTTGGAACAATATTGCAGGTAATAAATTTGCAATGCTGTTTGGGATGGGAGCAGGCCACCCGAAAGTGTATTGTGTATTGGTAAACGCTTTAGTTCCTAAATAGACCTGCTTGTGCGTGCGTTAGTGTTAAGAGCGTACATTTTAGTGTGAACCTGATTAAAGTCATTAAAATGTCGAGAGGAAAACCGATATGTTTAAAGAAGCGCTCTGTAATTGTAGCTGTTCATCAACACCAGAAATTGCCGCTGAAATGTATCGCGACCGTGGAAAAAAATATATGATACTATAGTGAAAAGAAGATTAATGGATACAAATCTTCGCGGCCGCATTGCAACTAAAAAGCCCCTGCTTCGACGATGAAACAGGCAAAAACGGCTGTAGTGTGGAGAAACACATAGAAATTGATCAGTGGGTGAAGGGAAAAGGGTGCTATGGCCTGATGAGTCAAAGTTTGAGCTGTTCGGACAATCAAGTTGCGTTTTTGTGAGAAGAGTGAAAGGCCAAAGAATATAGCAGGATTGTGTAGTGCCAACTGTTAAGCAAGGAACAAGTTCTGTGCTTGTTTGGGGTTATTTTTTCCACGCTGGTACAGGAGACTTGAAGCGAATTGGAGGTATTTTGGGAAAAGAGGATTATTTTCTTGCAGTATTTGTAACTACAAGAAAATGGAATACCATCGCGCCAACGTCTAATCGGCAAAAAATTTGTGTTCGTACAAGACAACGACCCCAAACACCCAGCAGTGTTATGGAAACATTTTTTTAAATGAAGGCCAAGATAATGATACTTTACAAATACGAGGGCAATCTGAAATATTTCCAGAAACAATAAGAAAAGCACGTTATTATTGTGTTTTTTTAATTTTAATATTCGATGTAGTCTCCTCAAAGATCAATACATTTTCTTCAAACGGTGCTCCAGTCTCTTCAAGTCGCCGAAAAACTAAGATATTTCCAGGTCTGCAAAATAGCCATCTGTAGCGGCGATGACCTCCTCATTTGAAGCAAATTTCTTTTCTCCCAGTGAGTTTTTCAGGTTTGGGAATAGGAAAATGCCGCTTAGGTTAGGTTCGGTGGATATACAGGATGACAGACTAATAAAAGGCGGTGCATTGTCGTAGTGGAAAAGCACATTTTGCCGATGCAAATGAGGCCGTTTTTGGTTCAATACTGCATCGAAACGGGGCAATAAATCGCTGTAGTATTTCCCCGCGATCGTCCTTCCCTTCTGCAAATAGTCGATGTGGATCACATCTTGGGAACCCCCAAAACTGGTCGCCATGATCTTTCCGGCCAATAGAAAGGCCTTTGCTTTCTTCGGAGCCGATTCGCCGGGAAAAGTTCACTACTTCGACTACTCCTTGGTCTCCGGTATGTAGCGGTGAATCCAAGTCTCATCCACGGTTACGAAACGTATAAAGAAATCCCTTGGATTGCGTTGGATTCTGGCCAGACACTCCTCTGAAACGGTCGGCAGATTTCGTTTTTGCTCCCTTTGTGACCAAAGGCAGTACCCATCGCGCCGTAAGCTTTTTCGTGCCCAAAATTTCGGATGTGCTCCGATATTTCTGAGATGCCTGTTGTCTTCGCTATCTCTTTCGACTTCAATCGGCGATCGGCTAACACGATATCATGAATCTTGTCTACCATTTAATCATTGCTAGTGGTTTTTGAGTGTCCACTGCTTGGTTCGTCACTTCTGCTTGTGCGGCGACTTTGGAACTCGCCTACCCACATGATCGAAAATATTGCAAATTTCCGTGGTCATTTTCCCAGCCATCCAAAGGTCTTTTATCACTACACGAAATTCGATATTATCCATAGCCTGACTTGCTACACAAAACACACTCTTAAACAACAACTATTGTTATTAACCTTAACCGTAACTAACCGTCGTGCGCCATCTTTTGCCGATTCCGGAAACATTTCAGGTCGCCCTCGTAATAACAATGGCCGCCGTAAAGTCCCCATCTAAAGCCCATCGAGCTGTTATGGAATGAATTGGCCAGGAGGGTCCAAATAGTATGTCCCATCTCCGTAGGCCACATGTGGAACAATTTACAAGAGGAATGGCCAAAGAGAGGCCTTGAAAAACTAGCGGAGCGGATGCTTCGGATTGTGAAAGCTGTTTTTCGCGCAAAAGGGAGTTTTTGTTTATTTTTCGTTAAAATTACTTTTTTTACTTTTATACTCGAATTATAATCGTTATTAATAAAATACAATAAAAATTTTATGTTTTAGAAAAATGAGTTTGAATGTTTTCTCGTTTTTTAAAATTTATTTGCATGTCCGAACTAATATGGACGGCAGTGTGTATATCGTCGAACAGGTTTCTTGACATCTAGAAATGATTTCAATCTTCAGAAAAGAAATTTGAAAGCTACTCCTGCATTTTAAGTATTTAAAATAAGAATGAAAAATTTAAGTTTCCTCTAAATTAAGTAATTAAGTTAAGCGATTAGGTGTTTCCACTATTATAAAATGTATGAAGTTTTAAATATCTCAACAACTCGATGTTTAACTGCTTTTCAGATTCCACCATTAACTGCTAATGAAAAATGTTGCTAATTTGTCAGTTTAAACAAATAGTTTTCTTCCAGATCTTGGGCGTACTTCTAGCTAATCTGGCCCACTCTACCGTCTTGGAAATTCAAAATACGTCGCGTCTAAGTTATAAACTACTTCAGTACATACCGTGCGACACGAGCAACATGATGCTGGAGGAGATGAGAGAAGACCTCGTGTTATTATCGGAGCAGATGTCTCTAAGAACGCCAAGTTTTTCCGCAGCCGGATTCTTTAGCATCGATTACACCATGCTGTTCACCTTATTGAGTTCTATCACTTCGTATCTGGTAGTTTTGATACAGTTTAATTAGATTTACGTATACATGAGGGCGACCGCACAGAAACGATATTAAAGTGAGCAAGTTATTGTTCTTGTGAAAGACCGTTGTCTTTCCTACAATTTCGAGACGTTTTCTTACTAACTTAGATCTTATTTTTCAGATTATATGCCCCCAACTACTAGTTAAAAACGTATTGCTATGCTGCGAATTACCCTAATATCAGCAAAATGCTTACTTATATCAAGATTTTAGTTGCTTCTGATACAAAATGTAGCTTTAGATGGCGAAAAACCGCTTCCAGTTCAGGTTAAGAGAGGAGTTCAGTATGATTCAATTGCTCGATCGCTATTATTCTTCCGGCATGCACCGGATATTATTATTAGAGTACGAACTTTGATGCTCAAATGAGCTTACAAAAATATGAGTAAATATATACTTTGAAATAAAATTAATTACTCCTTAATGTGTAATAATCTTTTCGATTTCTTTATTAATAAAGCTAAATCTACAAAATTTAATGCAGTACTTTTTGCATGAGGACAGTTAGTTGCATAGAATATACGAGGGTGGATCCTCATATCTCACCCCTCACTTACTTCTAATTAGATGTTTGATTAACGTTTTAGACAATTAGTTATCTGAGATTTGTAGACGATATCTACATAATACCAAATTTGTATCTCAAAATGTTGTTGTGCTGTGGCTTATTCTTGAATTGTACATCATGATTGTTCATAAACATGGATCCTGTAATACAAAGAGACGGAATAAAGTACCTCCAGAAAAAGGGCAATGCGCCAACTCAAATTCATAAAGACATTATGGCGACTATTGGTGAGTCTGCAGTTTCTTATTATACAGTCAAACGCTCGTGTCGAGATTTTAAATGCGGAAGAACATCTTGTGGGAACCAACATGCGGTGGTCCTTCTATAACGGTAACAACAAACAAAAACATCAAAAAGATACACAATATCGTATTGCAAAATCGACGAGTACGCATTACGGACATTGTGGAAGATACTGGCTTATCATATCATGTGGTGCACAACATACTGACTATAGAATTAGATATGAAAAAGATGAGTGCAAGATGGGTGCTTCGAATTTTAACCATTGATCAAAAAAGAAATCAGTATTGATTTGTGGGCGTCTTTTGGAAATGTATCAAGCAAACAAAGAGAACTTTCTTAGTCGGTATGTGATACGGACAAAAAATTTTGCAGGAGACTCATGAGGTGTTGGTGCACCGATGGACCAAGTGCATTAATATAGAGAGAGACTATATCGAAAAATAAAACATATAATGCCACTGTAGTTTTACTGTAAGGGGGTCAGAGGTACAGCATAGAGATCCACCTCGTACATGCATTTCACCACGTACCCCTTTTAGTAATTATCAGTTCAGGAGCACTCTGATGAATATTTTTTACTTTCGTAATTAAAGAATTGACATTTAATTTGCTCGGCTATGCTACTTGTAAGCAAGATTTTCGTAAAAATTATTCAAATTTGTTTTTGCTTTAGTTATATAACAAAAGAAAATTAATACAAATAACGTTGTCCAATACAAGAGCAATTATAAAGACACAAAAGGGAGAGACGGAAGAATTTAAAATAAATAAAGGGGTAAACAAGAAAACTCACTGTCGTCATCATTATTCACCTTGACACTGGAATATGGTTAAGAAAAATATATAAAGGCACAATACGAACAAAGGCTAGCCAACTAATAACGTATACTGACGATGTTGTAATTATATCAAAAACGCGTGAGGTAACCAAAAATATTCTAGAGGAAATAGTGTGGAAGGGTGAGCATGATACTGAAAGTAAATCTAGAAAAAACAAAAATAGTGAAGCTAAATGCAATGCTGAAACATGGGAGTGACACAGTTGAAATAGGAAACTATACTTTTGAAGCGGTGAATACGTTTAAATACATAGGGGTAACTATAACAAGCGATGGCAGCAAGGAAATGGAGATAAGGGACAATAATAAATATAAACAAAATCTACCAGTCAAATAGACGACTATTAAGAAGTAAAATATTGGGAAAAAAAACAAAAATAAGAATTTATAAAACAATAATACAATCAACAACTTTGTAGGTGGCAGAAACAATGACAATGACAAAGAAATAAGAGGAAGATCTGAGAATACAAGAACGAAGAATATTAAGAACAATACTAGGCCCGATAAAAACTGTTAACAACGAATACAGGCGTAGAACAAATTGTGAGGTAGCAAATGAGTTAGGAGGCATGGACGTGGTCAGAAGAATAAAGTAACAGAGAGCAAAATGGTTGCGACATGTGTGGAGAGCTGGGAACAAAATTACAATCTCTACTGGAGCGGCAACCGGAAGGAAGAAAAAGACAAGGGCGACCCATAACTACTTGGCTGCAAGAGGTGAAGGCGAACCTTGGCAGAGCTGGCGTCTACAGATGGCAGAAGACGACCAAAGACAGAAATAAATAGAGACACATACGATAAAATATAAACCGAAGAAAATGGGGATTGATCTACTCCGCAGATATATATACAACAAAAGAAAACGTCATTAAACATTCATTAACCTGTTCTTTACTTATCAAAATAGATTTTTATGAAACACTTTGATTTAGAACACCAGGGAATAAATTTACAATATAGCGGCTACCAACATCAGTTGTTTCATCAAGAATAATATACAGAAACTAATCTTTTATATAGCTTTTAGTATCCGCGATCATATTGTAAATCAAACGAACGTATTCATTTCTGAATGTACTTTCACAGGCTTTGCAGAACATTTCTTTATCTAAAATCAACTCAAATTATTTTTTTTATCTACACTAACATCAGATGACATTTTGAATTTTGGTAATTTATCTACTCTTGGTCAGATTGCAAAAATAATGATTAACAAGCTTAAAAAGCTTGAAAATCTGTTAAATTTAAAGTATAGAGGGGTAGAATATAACCCAGCCAACTACTACAGTTTGAAGATGTGCATGATTGGGCAATTAGACATATGCATTACATAAAGCAATAGAATTAATAGAAGTAAAACATCTTATATCCGCTAGCGGTTCTTAAATGAAATAAAATAAACTCCATTTCCGAAAATTTATTTATAAAATATAAAATTACATCTTCTAGAAAACGACCTAAATGATTTATTTTACAAGTCAGACGATGACGGAATCTTAAGTACATGACGATATCTACAACAAAAACCCATTCTCATAATTCTTCTTCCCTATTGTGATTGTGATTCTCCTGGTTCTTCCCATCTAGAGGCTGCATCTCTCTTACGATACCCTCTTCTTTCGGCGGAGCCGGTGGAAGCCGTCTTTTCTTACCCATGCAGGACGTAAAGCAAGTATCTCCAACACCGAACCTCTCCCCATCTTCGATCGACTGCGGCATCGGAAAGCCTAAGGTTTCCGGAAGGAATAGTGTTAGGAATCCTGATAACAAAGCGACAGCGCCGAAAATCATCGCGGGTAACGTGGGATCCAACGAATCCAGTAGCGATATCAAAGGCGTCATTGCACCGGAAAACCTAGCGCACATAGATCCCAATCCCAAAGCGGAATTTCGAACTACTGTCGGGAAGAGTTCAGCGGAATAATTGTAGACTATAGCGAAAGAGCTGGCGATTAAGAATTTCCCTACCATTACTATAGAAGTCGCTTCGATACTTCCATGGCTTAATTTGGCTGCTATTAAACAACATAACCCGCCGGTCAGCATGTAAAAAGCCATCAAACCTCTTCTTCCGGTTCTATCCATAATCAACGCGGTTAAAATATAGCTTGGAATTTCTACGATACCCATCAGGAAGAGGATCAAGAAAGGATTTCCATTCAATTTACCGGCACTCAAGGATAATCCATAATATGCTATGGAATTAGCAAACCAACACAGGCAGATGTTTAAGGTCTTATTCCTTAGATTGGGAGTCTTGAATAGATCTCCTATTCCAGCCTCTTCGCCTTGAGAATCCCTCCTGATTTTAGTCTGCGAGATGTAATCGCTGGGATCGATAGTAATGGGACTATTGTTCATCTTAAGTGCCTTCTGGATTATCGTAATCGACTCCTTGATACGGCCCTGTGCCCATAGCCATCTGGGGGATTCGTCCATGATCCACCAATTACCGAAAATTATCAAGCTGTGAAGACCGTAGATAACCTGGAGTAACTGGCGATCTTTTATGATTGCGCCCCAACCTGCCACTAGCATGAAACCGAAGGCGAATGCTCCTTGAAAAGCAATACCTGTAAAGAAAACGTGTAAACTCTGATTGCCAAGCGTAAGATTTTATACAACTTTGTTATTAATAAACGAACTGTTTCCGGAATTTCACCGTGTCATAAGGTATAAGAGAAAATGAAACGGGAGTAAGAGAAAAAACAAAGAAATAAAAAGGAAAGAAAAGAAAAAGTGAAAAAACTGTGAAAGAGAGTAAGAAAAGGAAAGTGGGAAGAGGGCAGAAAATAGAAAAGAAAAGCGGAATCTCGGCGTTTTGCCTCCGTCGTAGGAAGCTCCTTCAGAAGAAAAAACAGGGAAAGCAAAGTGGCACGGTAATTCGACGTGTAAACCACACTAGAGACGAAACCACTTTGAAAGAAAGTCACGGTAACTCGACGTGTTAACCACGCTAGAGGCGAAAACTTTCTGACGTGTATCGCTGAGTACCGGGTTTAGGACTACCATAGAAATGAGGACTTTTTGCGATGACCCAAGTTTCTTCAAATAGAATATTGTGGCCCGTTTTAAGATGATGGTCGGCTACCGCAGATAGATACGTGCCCGGATTTAAAACAATGTTTGTACTCTTAAATGCGGGTTTCGATTGAACGACCTGTCTCACCTATGAATACTAAACCGCAAGAGCAGGGAATTTTGTAGACACCTTTAGAGGATAGGGTCTGAACTTAATCCTTAGGAGAAAGGAGAATGTTGCCAATTTCCGAAGGAGGCTTAAACAATACTTTGATGCTTTGTTTCTAACGAATTCTGCCGATGCGTTCGGTAACACTGGTTTAGAAATAAAAACAGCACGACGTACCAGGTAATTTACAACACTTAACTTTTGCGCCGGATGATGGTGAGAATCCGCGTGTAGATATCGAACAGTGTGAGTGGGTTTTTGGTAGACTGAATGACCTAAGGAACCATTGGGTTTTCGTGTTACGAGGGCATCGAGCAAAGGAATTTTATGCCAAAATGGTGGCTGTTGAGATGACCAAGAAAGCTATCTAAAGTATTTCTACCGTGAGGCCAAATGATGAAGGTGTCGTCCACATACCGAAACCATGCTTTCGGTACTAGATGCGAATTTTCCAAGGTGACGAACTCGAAGGATTCCATAAAGATATTTGCAACAACTGATGAAAGCGGCGATCCCATGGCGGCTCCTGATATTTGTTTGGAAGACAAAATAGATCGAAGTGATGTCTATTACCGGGAGATCTGTTGTAGTAGCTGTTGGATGATGAGAGAATCTGGAATGGGTACTTTAGTGAAGGGGGAAGTAAGATCAAAACTGTTAAGTCATCGCTCCAAAATAATAGTTACCAATATGGGAATATACAAAAAGTCATCAACAAGCACTTACATTCCTCTCGTGGAGACAAGCCCCAAGATGCCAAAAACTCTAAGGGTACGGCATATCTTCCTTTCATTCATGGTGTTACCGAACGTAACTGCAGAATTCATCAAAAACAAAACGCTAAAGTAGTGTTTAAGCTTCTTTCGAAAATTGCCAACCTTCCTTCTTCTCCTAAGGATCAAGTTCGGACCCTATCCTCTAAAGGTATTTACAAAATCCTCTGCTCTTGTGATTTAATTTACATAAGTGGGACAGGTCGTTCAATCGAAACCTGCATTAAAGAGCATAAACGTTATCTTAAATCGGGACACGTACCATCGTCTGCGATAGCCGTGCGACTTTGGTTTCCCTGTTTTTTTCTGTTTCCTGTGCTCCTTCCCTCTTTCCTTATACTCTTATTTTCACCTTTTCATTCCTTTTGATTTCTTTGTTTCTCCTCTTACTCTTATTTCATTTTCTCTTATACCTTATCATGACACGGTACAATTCCGAAAACAGTTCATTTATTACTGACTCTGGCCGTGGAAGCCTACGTATTCATTTCAACTTTGTTATTTAGATGCTTGCAAATGAAATATTTACGGAAATGGCGAATTGGCAAATGATTAAAGTCACATACTCACCACAAGGTGTTCGTTTGCTAGGTCCAACCAGCTCCATAGTCAGCACGAAACCGGTAATATAACTACCGGCTGAACCGAATATTCCGTACAGGAACCTTATCACCAAAAACGAATAAAATTCGGGTATAAAAGCGACGAGAACGCCCAATATGAGCTGAAACGTGGCCGACCAGCAGTAGATCGTCTTCCTGCCGTACTTATCGGCAGCACTTCCCAACGTGATGGCGCCAAAGAAGACGCCGAACATATAGGAAGATTGCGCTACAGCACCCATCCATCGCCTATCGCACACGAAGTTCCATTCTATGCCTCTGGAAGACCTATAGTAGGTGTTGTCGTACACCCATCTATCACAGACAAGGGTTTCGTTGAAGTCGCTTAGGAATCTACAGGAATCGGGACTACCGGATGTCGTCATTGGCACATATTGAGTAAGATTCGGATGCAGGAAGTCGATGTTTGTGACGTTATCCAAATCTGGGACGAAACATCTAGAAAATGGAAAAATATATAGTTTAGTAAATTTTAAGTAACTTTTGCATGCTTGTTTATTTATTTGAATATGTGTCAATATACAAAACAACTTTTAAAACTCTATCATAAGATTCTTTTAATAATATTGATAATTTTATATCAATTACTATAGTCTTTACGAAGAATTTTTGAAGAAGCGTTAAAAAGGAGAATTATGAATCTTTAAAAAAATGTCTGTTAAATATTGAACAATCGTTTGAATTTGCCGATATGCTAAACTAAGTTTTGACGATCCCCAATGTTCAGTACTGGAGCCTACTCTATTTCTTTGCATCAATGATCCTGATTAAATTTAATTTTGCATGCGGATGATATCGCATAAGTAAAAGATAAGGTATTTGTGGAACATCTAGTCTGAAATCGCAAAAAGGCTGATTTAGGAACGTACTGACTAAAGAATTAGATATGAAAAAGTAGTGCTACGAACTTTATTTCGGATATAAACTTGGTGAGCAAGATGAAACATGGGTCTTTGATGTCTACTGTTTGACATGTGCTAGAGTTTCAGTTGGCTGGTTAAAGGAATCACGTCATATACTGTTTGCTGTTCCAACGATTTGAAGGAAACCCAAAGATCACACAACAGACTGTTATTTCTCTATAACCCAAATGTACTATCTGCTATGAGACCTGTGTGCCACAGTATAGACTTGGCGATACCTCCGGAAAATACCAGGTGTATGCATTCGCTTTTCCCATTTTTTTGCTAAAAAGAAGCACATAATTTTCAAGGGAAATTAGTTTTTTTTTTTATTCAAAATATTGGCTATCAGCTTCTACACATTTCACCCATCTTTCATGTAATTTATGGATGCCCTGCCCCGAAAAACTACTTGCGTTTTGCGGCAAACCATTCGTCGAGCCATTTTTCAACTTCCTCCTCGAAATTACTGAAGTGCTGCTCTGCACGATGCGAAGCGGTGTCAGATGGCGCCAGGTCTGGGGAGTACCGCGGGTGCGATGTCCCATCCAAGCGATTTCAATGTGTCTTTCACTGGTTTTGCTGTGTGGTCCCACCAGACACAGAGCATGGTCTTCTTGCTGAGGCGATTTGGGCTTGGTGTTGAAGGACCGGCTTGATGCTGACCCAATCTTTCAACAGCCCTGTTAATGAAGGAGGTCACACCTTTTGTTACAAGGAGATCTGAATGACTCTGTTCGTAGTCTGACGTTGTCTAAACAACAGTCCGAGCTTTTAGCTTCACGATTAAAAGGATGGCTGAGTATTCTTCCTTATCCTGTATTTTCAAAATTCTTCTCTCACAACGATATCTTATCCGTTATAAAGTGGCGTCTGTTCATTGATGGAAGTAAAGTTGGTTTAAAAGCAGTGCTTCTGAATAGTGGAACTAAATTCCCATCAGCACAGACTGCTGTTGCAGTTAAGCTGAAGAATAACACATGGGCTGAAAAGTCCCGGACCTAACACATAGATGACGCTAGTTTTATTGCACTAACCTTTCTCTCAGTTAGTACTAATCTTCAAAAGACAGCTGTTAAAATTTCATGATATTCTATTCATTAGTTTGTGAGTTATTGTGCTAAGAGTCACGCTACTTTTGTTATTTTCAAAACAATGGATCAAAAACAATTTCGTGTTTTAATTAACTCTGCTTCTTGATGGGAAAAATACCGTTCAAGCGAAGCAGTGGCTTGAAAAGTGTTATGGGACTCCGCTCCATCACAAACAACAATAAAACATTGGTTTGCTGACTTCAAACGTGGTCGTAAAGACACCGATGATGCAGAACGCAGTGGACGTCCAAATGAGGCGGTAACACAAAAAAACATAAAAAAAATCCACAAAATCGTTTTGAATGATCGAAAAGTGAAGTTGCGTGAGTTAGCTGACATCGTAAAGATATCAAAAGAACGTATTGGCTTTATATTGTATGAGCATTTGACTATGAGAAACTTCTGTTCACAGTGGGTGCCGCGTTTGCTCACTGTTGACCAAAAACAAGAACGTGTTGATGATTCTGAGCAGTGTTTGGCCATGTTTAAACGTAACAAACCGGAATTTTTGCGTCAATATGTGACAATGGATGAAACATGGATCAATCACTTCACTCCGGAATCAAAACGATCGTTATGAGTGGGCAGCAACTGGTGAACCTCGTCCAAAGTGCCCGAAAGCACAACAATCGGCTGGAAAGGTTATGGCCTCGGTATTTTGGGATGTGCGTGGTGTAATATTCATCGACTATCTTGAGAAAGGAAATACCATCAACAGTGAATATTATATAGCGTTATTGGAGCGTTTGAAGGCCGAAATTGCAAAGAAACGACCGCATATGGCAAAGAAAAAAATTTTGTTTCATCAAGACAACGCACCGTGTCACAAGTCAATCAAAACAATGGCAAAACTACATGAATTGAACTTCGAATTGCTCCCACATCCTCCGCATTCGCCAGATTTGGCTCCCAGCGACTATTGGCTATTCGCAGACCTCAAAAAAGTGCTCGCTGGTAAGAAATTTCGCACGAATGAAGAGGTTATCGCTGAAACTATTTTGCCTATTTTGAGGCAAAAGATAAATCGTTCTACAAAAGTGGTATTGAAATGTTAGAGCGGCGGTGGAATGATTGCGTTGCTCTTGATGGAGATTACGTTGATGAATAAAGCTAATTTTGAACCAAAAAAACCGTATTTTCTTTGTTAGGCCCGGGACTTTTCAGCCCATGTATTATATGAAACTTAAAACCGAATATGATAACACACTTATCCAATATGATATACAAAAGTTAAATATGTCTGGGGTTCTTAAAGTACTTGCAATTCTGTTTGCTTGGCTACACAAATTTCTGCCATGTTCTAAGCGAGTGAGACAGTAGAGATAGGAAAAAATTCGGAATAAAAATAACCTACTGCTATTAAACTACTACCCTGACAGAAGAGTATGATAAACACTTCCCTTGTTGACCTCTAGTGCACATAATATCGGGACTCGACAAAAGCTTTGGAAGAGCCATAGGCAGAACATCGCGTGGATTCACACATTTACAGTAGAAATTCCCCAAGATTAGCAAAGTCACAATTAAAGCAGGAGCATTTACAGGGCTACAAATTAGAGAGTTAATGGATAATGTCAGTTTCGTTAAACTGTTAATGATGACAAAATTGTATGGCTGTCTTTTAAGAGTGTCTGTGAGAACTTTCTAGGTAATCGTTAGACAGAAAACTATCGCGAAATTGTATAAGAACTCCTGAGATCATACCACCATTTGGGATGTAACATTTTATTAAAACTGCACCTTTTCCGGAATAACATTGGCAACGAGCACAGTGAATATTTTCATCACGCTATTTCACAAATTGGAAGGCGGCATCAAGACAAATGGAATGTGGCAATATTGGGTGACTACTGCTAGACCTAACAAGGAGACGCTCCTAAGAAAAAATTATTTATTTTTTGTATTTCCTTTGCCTAATTAGGATACCTTAAGAAAATACTTAATTGTTTTGGTCATTTCTAATAGCCTGCTAAAACAATGACAATGCATTTTGCCCCTACTATTAGTGTTATCTAAAACCAAACTCTTTCACTTACAATGTCTTTAAAAATTGTCCAATTGTAGAAATTGGTTTTTGTGGCCATATTACCATACATCCGGTTAACATGAGCACTATTTATTTAATGTCTTCATCGCTTTCAGAGGTCACAGATATATATACATTTGTTCTTGCTGTGAATCCTGCATATTCAACATGTACCCATCCTTGACATGTCGTACACTTGATCCAGCTACCTCTGTCCTTGAAAAAGATTTTCTACAAAAAAGGCAATCTACATATTTGTCAATTTGATAGTGATGTTTCTTCGTTTTCACGTCGGACTCATTTTTACTCAAGTTTCTTTTTGAAAAAAAAATCTTTTTTCTTACATTTACCGTTAATTCGTTCTTGTGGGGATTCTCTGTTAGTATAGTCCAATGGGCCACTTTGCGCTTCTTGCCACAAGTATGTCCTGCTTTCCTGATAGTGACTGGAATAAGATCTAAAGCACGAATTCAAATGATACGGTACACTAGCTTCTTAAATAAAGACGGAAATTACAGAAAAGCACGAAAATCTAAAAGACACAAGCGAACGTGAACGTCGCACAATTTTAAGATTTGCATCAAACTCAGCAATGACTGCTAGACAAATACCACAAGCAGAACCTGCAAACACCAATCTGCGAAATATTCAGCGTCTGCTGAAAGCAGCAGCTCACTCAAAATGAAGACGACTGCAAGAAAACTTCTTTTAACACGTCAGCATAAAGAAGCAAGAATCATTTCTATTGACGAGAATTTAGATGGTCCTGATGGCTATTAGTGTTATTGCCATGATCTAAGAAAGGAGGAAAGTGAATAGCGCTAATCATATATATCTTATCGTCTATCAAACATCATGACATATTTTAATTTTAATTAAATCATGTCCTCTAATTTTGACGCACTGTTATTTCGTCAATAACCCCAAATTATTCTTATATCGTGTATATTTGTCCCAAGTAGTGATAAAGATCGTGAAATTTGTTTAAAATATATAGAAAAAATATTCAAACTTGATATGCTTAACAAAACAATGAAATTTCTTTAATAAATGTAGTCTTATACTTTTGTCGCAGACTGTATCTTAAACAGTTCGGGAATTTCTTTTTCTAAAATAATTCTATATATTTTTTCAGTATTTCAGTTTTCTCTAAGAATAATTAATATATCTTGAATAATTTGAGATTTTCCCGAATATAAAAACTAAGGCGGATAGGCAAAACCCACTTGCCTATTTGAACTCAACGTAAAAAATCCTATTCAGATTCTATTTTCTATTATTCAGAAAAAAAAGTTTTATTTTATTAACCCGTGTAATTATTTGTTATTTTGCATTAAATAAACAAGAACTGACTTGTGTAGTCTCTCTTTCTTTTACTAACGAAATATACTCCGTACCGTCCTTATTGGAGAATATTTATAACAATTGAATTCATATACCTTCATTGAAAAACATTTCATTTTAAATCAATTAAATTTCATATATATTCATCATACCTGTGATCTGGTACCGCCCCCACGGTTATTAAGGACAACATATGCATGCCGGCGGTGACCCCTGATAGGACGTGAAGGATAAATTGAAAGAGTTGATATTTCCCGAAATCACCTGTAACGAAAAGTAAAAATGATGAAAATTATGAAAACGAAAGCTCTAAATTGTTAGAAAAGACCGTCCGCAAGGACCACTGACCTCATTTTGTTGATAATTGGTATTAATGTTTTCAAAATAGCTTCAAAGTGTATTTTGCTAGTTAAAATATATTATAACGCAACCTGCGAATAGGAAATTGTTATACGGGTACCTTAACAAAAACTAATTGCTTACGCAATTGGTGTAATTAATTAGTTAATAAGAAACATGACCTCCTGGATGATTTTGAAAAGGAAACGCATATTTTGCAAGCTAGCAACGTCATTGAGGATGTTGTGCCTATCAAGGTAACACGTTTTGTCAATTTCTTATGGCACACTTTTATTTACTTTGTGAGGTATATTATTGGAGTGACAAATATATCAGTAATATTAATAAAATTTACATTCACCTGCTAATAGTGCAAAAATAATCTTTTTTAAAGAAAAAAATACTTATTTATATAATGATTAGAAGCGTGAACATAGATACAGCGGAATTTGCAAATATTTAGCAAATATATCTTCTGTAATTTATACGACAGATTTGACATAATAAGCGATCTAACACAAGGTCGAATCAATTTTTCATGGACGAAAATAAAGTAAACAAGAAATTAGATATACAAGTCGGCGTTTCTTGTAATCTATTTCTTCTTGGATTGATTTTATTTTTGATCTGAAATTTATTGAGGACTGTAACCTGAGATATATCAGTTAATATACAAGAAGGGAAACAAAAGTAAATGCCAGAATTACACAGGAATTCTGGCGCAATGGGAAGGCTGTCCGGTCGTATATTAAAGAAAAGAATACAAGGTGGCTTACAAGAAATAGAAGACCAAAACGGCTTCCGAGCGTGACGGTGATACATGGACAATATATTTGTGGTACAGCAAATATTGGAAAAAGACAGCTAGAAATTTGCCCACTCACCTAGTATTTATAAACCTAGAAAAGACTTTTGATACGGTACCCTTAAAAAATGTTTTAAACAAAACGGAACTCAATATCAGGTACATCAATGCAATATGGAACTTATATAAACATGCACAGAACATAATCAAAATAGGCGTAAACAGATCAAAATCATTCTTCGTAAATAAGGGATTGAAACAAGGATGCATTCTTTTCCCTGCATTATTTAAAATTTATATTCAGGAAGCTTTAAGTAATGGGAGAAAAAAAAAGAGAGAGATCACTGTCTCACAAGTCTTTATTTCGTAGACGTTTTAGAACATGTCTAGAAAACTGAGACAAGAATACCAACATTGGGAACTAACTATAAACATGACAAAGACTGCATATAAAAATTGGGTGGCAGATGACCACCAGGACCTGCAGATTAGAGAAATACGAAGAACAAACCAATACAAATGTCTAAGAAACAGATAGGTACATCGAAAATAGACATACAAAATAAAATACAACAAGGAAAAAAGCAACCCAGCCCTTAAATTCCTTCCTGTCGTCTAAAGGATTAAGACTGGAAACAAAGATAAAAATATGTAAAGCCGTCGTGGAGCCCATTGAAACATACGATGTAGGGAGCTGGCAGATTACAAACAGCAACAAAAAGAATGTAGACACCATCGGAATGGACTTCCTGAGAAGAGCCTGCGGAGTATGAAAATTGGAACATGTAAGAAACGAAGAGATACGACGAAACAAAACAACTTATATGGTATGGACATGTACAATGAATGAGCGAAGATATATGGTCAAAGAGGGCATTAAATTACACACCATAAAACCTAAGGAGAAGAGTAATGCCAGCGACATCATGGAGGGATGGGATGGAGAAAGCCACAAGAGACAGAGCAATAAAAGAAGAGGTTTGGAAAAAATAGTGATGAGTGCGAGATTCTGCAAAGGCCGTAGGACCCTCGTTATAATAATAATAAAAAATAATTTAAATCTATAAATACTATTCCGGTACTGCTATTTTCATGCACACCACTGTACATTCTCAATAACTCTAGTAATAGACATTTCTTGGGACGACATACAAACATATGCGTCTGCAATTCATAGAAACGCGGTTGTTAAATTAAACCTAGACAACTGAACGTTTTCATTGTAAATTTTACGAATTTATATGTTTACGTTATAACAAGAAAAAGGGGCTTATATCAGTTATTACCATAATATTGATTTTAAGATTCTGCAATTTTCCGGTAAATGGTCTTAAAGATATGACCAATAGTGCAGATATCTCGTATCTACATCAGTACTCCATGCGTATAACTTTATATAACTTAAAATTCAGCATGAGTATGCAATCACATTTCCAGTAATCACATGCATAAATTCGTCGTATGGATGTTTACAACTTATGTATTTGTTTTATTCAAAACTATACAGACGAGCAAATAAATCTCATAACTAATTAAACTACTAATTTTATTATTTTGTTATTTTACACGTGACATTAAAAACGATGTTGCATAACAACATTAGTATTTCGCTTGTAAATAAACATTATCTCGATATACTCGTCATCGTTAGTACGATGGACAGTCCTTATCAGTTGATAAATAAAACAAGAATATACATATATGTCCAATATAAACTGTTTGCATTATACAGAAATTTACATTTAATGTCTTGTTAAACTTTCATTGGCTTTAATGACGCATATAATTTCGCATTTCCCTGCCAATTTTTACCAATATTTCCTTTTAAAATTCCAATTTTTGGATTCGAAGTTTTGGACAAGATATTTCCAGAACATTCCATACATCTTCAATCTGGTATAAACCATCCCATTATAAATCATCATAAATCATTTAGTTACAGTTAGATGGAACAGAGCAGAAAGCAATTATACTTGTCTTAAACAGAAAGAGTACCGTTTGAAGCAAACATATGTATTAGCTAAAATCGGAATGTCTATTTACACGTCCTAACACATGGGCTGAAAAGTCCCGGGCCTAACAAAGAAAACACGGTTTTTTTGGTTCAAAATTAGCTTTATTCATCAACGTAATCTCCATCAAGAGCAACGCAATCATTCCAGCGCCGCTCTAACATTTCAATACCACTTTTGTAGAACGATTTATCTTTTGCCTCAAAATAGGCCTCAGTTTCAGCGATAATCTCTTCATTCGTGCGAAATTTCTTACCGGCGAGCATTTTTTTGAGGTCTGCGAACAGCCAGTAGTCGCTGGGAGCCAAATCTGGCGAATACGGTGGATGTAGGAGCAATTCGAAGTTCAATTCATGTAGTTTTGCCCTTGTTTTGTGACACGGTGCGTTGTGTTGATGAAACAAAATTTTTTCCTTTGCCATATGCGATCGTTTCTTTGCGATTTCGGCCTTCAAACGCTCCAATAACGCTATATAATATTCACTGTTGATGGTATTTCCTTTCTCAAGAGAGTCGATGAATATTACACCACGCACATCCGAAAATACCGAGGCCATAACCTTTCCAGCCGATTGTTGTGTTTTCGGACGCTTTGGACGAGGTTCACCAGTTGCTATCCACTCAGATGACGATTGTTTTGATTCCGGAGTGAAGTGATTGATCCATGTTTCATCCATTGTCACATATAGACGCAAAAATTCCGATTTGTTACGTTTAAACATGGCCAAACACTGCTCAGAATCATCAACACGTTCTTGTTTTTGGTCAACAATGAGCAAACGCGGCACCCACTTTGAACAGAGCTTTCTCATAGTCACATGCTCATGCAATATAAAGCCAATACGTTCTTTTGATATCTTTACGATATCAGCTAACTCACGCAACTTCACTTTTCGATCATTCATTCGATTCATCGATTTTTTTTATGTTTTCTGGTGTTACCGCCTCATTTGGACGTCCACTGCGTTCTGCATCATCGGCGTCTCTACGACCACGTTTGAAGTCAGCAAACCAACGTTTTATTGTTGTTTCTGATGGAGCGGAGTCCCCATAACACTTTTCAAGCCATTGCTTCGCTTGAACGGTATTTTTCCCATCAAGAAGCAGTGTAAAATTAAAACACGAAATTGTTTTTGATCCATTGTTTTGAAAATAACAAAAGTAGCGTGACTCTTAGCACAATAACTCACAAACTAATGAATAGAATATCATGAAATTTTAACAGCTGTCTTTTGAAGGTTAGTACTAACTGAGAGAAAGGTGACTGCAATAAAACTAGCGTCATCTATGTGTTAGGCCCGGGACTTTTCAGTCCATGTGTTATTACGCGTCTCATTCCATAATATCCTTATATAGTAGCCAGTAGTGTTTGTAGGAAATTATATATAAAGACTTTTTCAAAGTTTAGCTGCAGGTTTCTACATGTTCATATTTCAATCCTATTTTATTCGACATTCCATTGGAAATATGTTATTAATTGTAATTTAATAGTAAATGGTCCACTAATAGAACTATCCTAGATATGGTGATTTCAAAGTCCCTTATCCAAAAAAATTTGCTTGAAGAATTATATCTAAAAAAATTAGTTTCCCATTGGACACCGTATCTGTTCACCGAAGAACAGAAAGCAGCTACGATTAATTGGCGTCAAAAAACTCGAGAACTCTAAAAGGATGTACAACATCGTCAGTGGTCATGAATATTGGATGTACTTATACGAGCCAAAGAATAAACACCAATTTGGGTGTTCCAATATGAAGAAAAACCAATGAAAGTCACACGGTACTCGAGGTGTCTCCAAAAATATAGTCGGGACATTTAACTCAAAAGCAGATCAAGCCGCAATAATTCCTCTATAAGGTCGAAGAACTGTTACCGCTGATTACTGTACAACCATTTCTTTGCCTCAAGTCATCGCTGAGCTTCGAGAAACCAACCCTCAATGACGAATCATTCTTCACCAAGACAATGCAAGTTCGCACATAGCACGTAAGACAATTGAATTTTTAACGCAACAGAACAAGAATTGTTAGATCATCCTCTATCTAAGTCCCAACGATTTACTTACCTTTTCGAAAATCATGAACGGACTGCGTGGTCAAAAGTTCCAGTCCCCAAAAGGAGCAGTCAATACCTTCAGAAACGCAAATTTGACTATTCTAACAAACGAATGGCATAACAGCTTCCAGTATTGGTTCATAAGCATGCAAACATAAATTAATCTTCGTGAGGAATACTTCGAAGAACAATAAAGTCTTTAAAAGGTGCCTACAGTTTTATTCCAGCTCAATCTGCATAACTTAAAATACAACACTCGTATACATTCGCTATATTTATGAAAAGTTTTGTCTATACAATACACCTTCATTGCTAAATATAACTTTTCTGGTAGAATTTTGCTACTAAGTTTTGATTTAAGACAAATTGTCGCAAAAGAAAGATATTAACATACAGTTGGGATATTAACACGTAAAAACTTGTAACCAATCGTAGAAAAACACAGTGTATACAAGTACGTGTTACACAAGCTTCACAACAATTAAGAAGTTCACTCGATTATCGGTTTGTTTACCACATCCTTTCAGCAATTTAATTGCAGGTTTTTTTTTAATAGATGACGTCGGTTAAACGCCTCTTTCTCTAGAGACTATTATTAGCGCAATCAGCTGATTTTACTGTGTCAATACCTCCTTAATATTGTAATGAAGAAGATAGAATTGATTGGCATAATTAAATCTACATTGAATGAAATATTTTTATGACGTATAATGTCCCAAATACAAATATCTGGTTACTTTATTATATGCCACATACTTCAGGATATTAATATCACGTGTTTATTAGCGATAAATTCAATATATGTTGTATGACACTACATCTTAAAATACGATCTAATTTAAACATTAAACGAAATGTTGGACGCAGGTTAATGTAAATATGTTTTTCAATCCGGTCCAAATTCAAACTAGCACGAAGAATCGATTGTCATTGGAATTATTTTGCTATATATCTCCACTATTCTGCTTAAGCATACTACATGCTTCAGGATATTAATGCCACGTGTTTATTATCGATAAATTCGATGGCTGTTGTACGACACTATATCTTAAAATACGGTCTAATTTGAAGATTAAACGAAATGTTTCAGTTGGATATAGGTTAATGCAAATATTTTTTCTATCCGGTTCAATCAACTTTTTCTAAATAGAAACTAACACGAAGAATCTATGTCGCGTAGATTATGTAGTAGGTCTCGATTTTTGAATTCATGGAAGAGCAATAAAGTACTTTTAACGTGTTGAACATCCTTTGACAATGTGAAGGTATCCAATGCAAATTACAGTCCCCCATTTGTAACTACTATAAAAAATTAACTGCTACTATTTTAAATGTTTATTTCAACACTGAGTACTATAAAATATTTCTAGGACACACAATGTCCCAAGTGCATGTATCTGATTACTTTATTGTAGTGCATACCTCAGGATATCACGTGTTTATCAGCGTTAAATTCCATGCCTATTGTATGACATTACATATTAAAATACGATCTAGTTTAAATATTAAAAAATCCGCTGGTAACGGAGAAGTCGTGGATTCAAATCCTATCAAGACCGGTATTTGTTCAGAAATTTAAAACGTTAGTAAAATGCAAGAACATCCTAATTGTATCATCACTAATACCATCGAAGGTTTCTTATTAATATTAATTTAACTAAAAGAAATGTGTAAGTTGGACGTAGGTCTATACAAATATTTTTTTTAAATGGCAAAGAATCGATTGCCGTCTGAGTTATGTAGCTAAAAGCGTCAATTTTTCAGGGAAAATGTGCTTGTAACTTATAACAGCAAACATGTACTTATAACCTTCTGGATATCAATTTACAGCCCTTAACAAATTAAAGTTGCTCAATATAACTTGTAACATGTTAATCTCCAATTTAAGTGTATGCATCAAGTAACAAGAATACAGTTTAACAAAATCAATTAAAAAATTTAATTCAAAATCAATTTTTTGGAAGTATAAAAAAATGACAGTAGGAAAAATTTAGAAAAGGACCAAGTACCAAAGTATTTAATTTGTGCCAAGTGCCAACATTCTGTTGTAAAACTTCTTTTGTTCTCTTCCTTTGAAGTGATCGAATATTTTAATCAAAGAAAGCAGATATTTTATTTTCGTCGGGTTTTATTTTTGGTGTAACATTTTTAGCTGTAACAAAGTAACTACCCTTTTCAATACGTATTTTGTGTACTGTAAAATTTTTGAAATTCAAATTTATTTTTAAAAGTGAGTTTCTTACGGTTATATTAGGATTTGCAAATTGCCCTAAATAGGAATAAAGTTGATATTAAACTGTTATTCAAATAACTAATGTGCAAAATGCTATTTAATATTTATTAGAATTAATAAATCACATATGGTTTTGGACCCTATCATTCGTTTTCCTGTGTGTTAATGTAAAGTGATCCAGAACCTCTTGGCTTTCTTCTTTTTTATCGTTCTCTTTTGTTTTCTTTTTCACACTTAAATCTCTTGTTCTTATGAAAATGCCAATAATAATAACACTTTCTTGGCCAACAGATAAAAAATATCCACCTACAAGGTATTTATAAATATTAATGTCTACATGTGTAACTAGCTACTTTCAGGTAAATACAAACCAAGAAAACAAAAAGAAAGCTAGATCAAACTACAATATACTTATAACTAGAAACCGGATTATATGCAAACTGCATATATTTGATTTTATTTATTTATTATATTTTACGTCTATTTCTAGATGTAGTACACTGATTAAAGTTAATTAACGCTAATTAACTTTAATCAGTGTAATACATCTATATATAGGCGTAAAATATAATAAATAAATAAAATCGCATATATTTGATTTTATCCGGTCTCTAGTTATAACTAACTTATCACAGCCATACCAAAATTACTGAAATTAACTCGAAAATCTTTTTAGTGGTGATTA
Organism: Trypoxylus dichotomus; assembly: GCA_023509865.1. Classification (NCBI taxonomy): domain Eukaryota; kingdom Metazoa; phylum Arthropoda; class Insecta; order Coleoptera; family Scarabaeidae; genus Trypoxylus; species Trypoxylus dichotomus. The sequence continues at coordinate 33,072,376 of CM042081.1, forward strand.
GAAAAAAGAAGAGAGGTGAGAGAAAAAGAATTCTGCCGTGCATAATGTATCTGTGGTTTACATTTTGCCAAAAGTGATCGTAAACAGCAGCTGTGTATATCCAATTCACCAGTATCCACAGAGCTGAAGCTACTACACATTCTACATATATATTGGGGACCTGGTGGCAATGTTAATTCTGGATGCGTGACAGTAAAATATATTTGTTTGCCTAGATCCTAAACGTGGAACAACGAAATTAATTTGACAATTCAGGGACATCAACTCCATTATTGAGTAAATTAAAGTAGTAATTGGCACTCAGCTTGTTATCTACGTGTTTTTAAAGAATCAATATTAAATGTTTCTAGTAGAGTATTGTGACTTAATCCATGTACCGGATAAGTAGTACATTTTTTAAAGTATAAAAACTTTAATCACCTTCTATGAATCTGTTCCACAAGATGTATCTGTACATAGGTGACCAGACCAAAGATTCATATTCCAGACGAGACCGAACAAAAGCAAAATAGAGATGAAGAATGGCTGTTATAGAAGAAAGAGGTCGTGTAACACGTATGACGAGACCCAATATATGTATCACTGATGAACAAGTACTAGATATATGCTCAGTAAAGGTCAGTTTTGAATCAAGGATGACACCCAAGTTCCGCATAGTGTTGTCTCTAGGCTCAAGAGATCCTGCTAAGTGATAATTATGGATAACTGGATTTGTCTTTAAGGGAATAAGTGACAGCTTTGCACTTGTTCACATTAATCGTCAACTTATACTGTGAAACACCACAGGTGGAATATATTAAGTTAGCTCTGCAAGTGACAATCCTGAGAGTTGTTGATAGTAATATATAATTTTAAATCAATCACATTGATCAAAATGACTGAATGATAGTTACAAGTATGGTATACAACACCATTTTGTTGACATTGGTCTTTGGATTTACTCTTTGGGTACATTTACAGCCTTTCTAAGATCGTTGGCACTTTGCAGCTTTGTTAGCTTATGTAGATGATAGACACCCATTTAATGAAAAATATAAAAAAAATGAAGAACGGTCGAAGAAGTAAAACTTTTACAAAATTTCCAATATATTTAACACAAAGTTGTTGTATATTTTGTAAAATTGAGTTTTACTTCTCAATATGGATTTCCAACAAGTATCGGCCGACTCAATCGATGTTATACAAAAAATGCCTTTGGTACTTGGGTCTTTTGGGACACACAATCTCTTCAATTTAAAACAACTAATTAAGTGATTCTATTCTAATGTTTTCTCTGTACTCAGGGTACTAATTCTTTTAAACCATTCTATTCCTTTTTGCCACCAATATCATCCAAATAAATTACTTACAAGCGGAAAAATAAAATATCTGATAGGAAACAATCGTATGCAACTTGAAATGAAATTATTGTTCTCTGTCTGATGTTTACTTTTTCCATTATTGCTCTATAGTTAAAACGTTATTATTTTCAAAAAACTACGTAGTAGTCGCGATAATGAAAAAAGCAGATAGCATGTCATTTGCACGTGTTAGCAGCAGACGATATCTCGCATATATTTTGTATAATATAATGAGTTCGATTTAGGCTATGACGCGTTTTCCCAATTCTTTTTCTTTGACAAGATACATGTCGTCGAATAATTATTGTACGAGGATTTCTTTAAATAAAAACAGTAATTGTCTAAAAGTTAAAATTTAAAAAATTCTGACAGCATGAGTTAAAAGTATATACACCCAGCGAAATTTTTATAGTACCATATCTGCTTTTGAACAGAATATTTGGTTTTCTTAATATCTGGGGCAAATTCCATTTTTGGATGTTCATCTATTAGGCATTTAATAAATTATTATTATTATTATTTATATATATATTATATATATATACATCAATATATTAAGGAAATACCGGAAAAAAATGAAATATATATAATAATATATACCAATAATATGAAACATCAAAATCAAAAAAAAAATAAAACATGACAAATTAAGGCAAATCCAAGTTGCAATTATTAAAGTTTCTTGTCGAGTATACCAACAACGCTCGCTACAGCATGTTCGTCCTAGTTGAAGGGAGCCGCAGCAGGTGATGCGAGCTCGATTCCAGGCGTGGCACAATGAGACCAACTCCAGACAACGAACCAGGTGAGTCAATTCTTTCGGTGAGAATGTTTTGCATAAATGAAGGACTAATACGGTTTCTTCTTTCAACAACCATTACAAAATCATGCCTCTAAATTAACTCGTCGTAGGGTATCCTACGCGAGGATATCGTCCATCGTCCACGGGAAAAATCAGTATAAATAACATCCAATTGACCACCCCCATCCACGGTTTCAGCTATTGTTTGAGAAATCTGTGCTGAGTTAGTTACAGTAGATCTATTTGCTGAGAAACCATGCTGAGATTCAGAGAGATATGATTTAATACCATAAGGAAGACGTTTGTAAATTAAGGCTTCAAAAACCTTCGCAAAAGAAGAAATTATAGCTACAGGTCTACAGTTGCCAATATTGGAACTATCTCCCCTTTTCAAGATTGGCGAAATTCTAGCTACTTTCCATATATTAAGAAACGTACACGTGTGTAGGGCTAGATTAAAGATTATACATAGAGGAGTTGCAAAGATAGTAGCATAATCCTTCACAAAAAAACAAGGACTGTTATCATCACCAGCTGTAAATTTGTTCTTTAAAGTTTTTACGTATTGTATTACTTCCTCTACCGAAATAGACTGCAAACACAACCGTGGTAAGCTGGAATGAATATCTGGAAGACGAGAGTTCAAAGACTCAGGTAGAAAAACTCCAGAGAATAATGTGGAAAAAACATTAACTATCAATGTTGGAGCACTGCATTCGTTAGTGGCATAAAAACTTTACCAGGAATTACATTTAATTTACTTTTTATATAGAGAATATTTACAATAACAGTAACGCAAAACAGCGAAATCTTTGTAGGTCCACAGAATTAGGCAGATATCAGGTACATGACCCTCGCATACAGATGAAACAAATATAAATTTGGTTGGATCGGAGGGGCAAGAAAATGTGTGGCGTAAATCGAATAAACAGCTAAAACCAAAGAATTTGACATCAATCATAAAACACAGTCGTAAATCGCTAATGTTGTGGGGTTACATATCGGTAGCAATTGTCGGTAATATTGATTTTATTGAAGGCATCATGACGAATGACAATATTTAGACATATTTAAAAAAATGTTAAGCAAAATGCAGAAAAAAATAGGTATTTTGAATACATTTATTTTTATCAGAATAATGATCCTAAGAATAAGTCCGGTGCTGCAAGAGAATGGCTACTTTACAACTATCCAAAAGTTTTTTAAATTCCACGTCAGTCACCGGACTTGAACGTAGTAGAGCACCTATGAAGAGAATTAAAATTTAGACTAAAAAACATGCCATTTCAAATAAACAACTTAAACATGCAATTGGATAGAATGGTCAAAAATATCATTTGAAGTAACTAACAAATTGGTCAGTTATTAACGAGAAAATAACTGCCGTCAAGAACATCAAATAAATTAATTAATTCAAAAAAATAATAAATCTTTTATTTCCTTATTTATGTGCCGTTTTGAAGGACAATTTTCATTGTGATCATTAACATTATACTTACAGTAGAGTTGCGATTTAGTGAACTAATTTTTACATAGTGGATTCACTATTTTGAGGTTGAAAAAATGAAAAGAGAACGTCTATATTCTTTGTTAGTAAACATTTATTTTAAACTTGGTTGAAATTGTAAGATAAAAGAATATTGAAAGATAGATAATATCGCGTATGCATGTATTATGTAAATCTTTCTAAAAAGGTACATATGTTATTTTCGTTATTGAGATACAAAAAATTATATTACGTTTAATTGCTGCTATTTTTTGTGCAGCTTACTATTTAATATTTTTTGTCGTAAATTAAGCAAAGTGATGTGGAATAATCAATTTCTAGTTGATTATCTTCAGTCTACTGCATCATTCTTTATTCTATTGTACTGGACATACAATCTTTTTCAGATTCTGAATCAAAATCTTCTTCATTTTGTTCTGTGTTATTCAACACAACGTCTTTATTCCAGTTTTCCACGTAGGTCTCCTCAAACACAACCTAAAATAGATATTGTTATTTAATTACATATCTATGTTTCTGCATCTTACGATTTTCCTCACATTTGGTTTAATATGTTGCAAAAAAAATTTAAAACCAATCTACCTACATTATGTGTTTCATCACCCAGTAATCTGAATTCACTCAGTAGTATATTTTCTTCGTCATCTCCTTTTGTAGGCATAACATTGTGCCAACGTTTCTCTATGATTATTGGGAGTATTTCTAGGGAAAATGTAAAAAACGTAAAATTCAATGAACATTTTCTTCAAACTGTGTTTCTAATGTAATGGCTTTGATTCTTGCTATAATCTTTAGGTTTTAAATAAACTGCTTCATTTTACTACCTGGAGAAAGTTCATTACATCAAAATTTCATTCTATCAAGACAAAGATATTATACACAATGCTGCTAAAAAAAATCGTAAAATCGATGTTGAAGGTTCCACTGTTTATTCAGTTTATCACTTCGAATATTTTCTGTTGTATCTAGCCTACTCAAGTGGTTGTCCCCATTTATTTTTAATTCACATATCTCATATGCGGCCCACTGCTTATACATATTGATAAGTTGATGATTATGAATGTGCGCATCAAAACCCTTATCGGTATTCGGCTCTGTTTGATTATATCAAAATTGGTTCTTATCTGGGACTGTTTGCATTAATGTTGAGACAAGTTTACTGCTGCATTATATCGACCATATTGAAAACACAAGGACATATCGATTAATTTTAGTAATAAGTCAAATAACGTCGATTGATGAAATCTGAACTTTAGGATTTGGTTGCCGAATAAAACACAAAATATATGAAAAAAACCGAATTTTATTGCTATGAGCTTAAAGTGTATGTTTTGTGAAAGCTAAATATACATCATCACTCCGTTAATATGCTGCCACTCTTTTCGCGTGGTTTTCCAATAACTTATTTTAAACAAGTGTTAAAATCAAGGGAAGATCCATCTCTCTGAAATTTAGCTGCTAGATAATGAGAATTATGAGAGTATTTTATTATATTTTTGTTATACATTTTACCAGTAAATTATGTTGTTATACCTGGCATACCAATGTTGTCAGATTCCGCGAATTGGCTTCTCATTTCTTGGTTGTGTTATCAGTTACAAAAATTTCAACAAAGCAAAAAAAAAATTGACAACTTTCTATTTCTCCCACAGCAGCATTAAATAGATACTTTGCAGTGTATCAATTAAATATCTTATATATACAGCATACATATATGTAGATAGATAAAACACATGGGATGAAAAGTCCCGGGCCTAACACATAGATGACGCTAGTTTTATTGCAGTCACCTTTCTCTCAGTTAGTACTAACCTTCAAAAGACAGCTGTTAAAATTTCATGATATTCTATTCATTAGTTTGTGAGTTATTGTGCTAAGAGTCACGCTACTTTTGTTATTTTCAAAACAATGGATCAAAAACAATTTCGTGTTTTAATTTTACACTGCTTCTTGATGGGAAAAAATACCGTTCAAGCGAAGCAATAGCTTGAAAAGTGTTATGGGGATTTCGCTCCATCAGAAACAACAATAAAACGTTGGTTTGCTGACTTCAAACGTGGTCGTAGAGACACCGATGATGCAGAACGCAGTGGACGTCCAAATGAGGCGGTAACACCAGAAAATATCAAAAAAATCCACAAAATCGTTTTGAATGATCGAAAAGTGAAGTTGCGTGAGTTAGCTGACATCGTAGAGATATCAAAAGAACGTATTGGCTTTATATTGCATGAGCATTTGACTATGAGAAAGCTCTGTTCAAAGTGGGTGCCGCGTTTGCTCACTGTTGACCAAAAGCAAGAACGTGTTGATGATTCTGAACAGTGTTTGGCCATGTTTAAACGTAACAAACCGGAATTTTTGCGTCAATGGATGAAACATGGATCCATCACTTCACTCCGGAATCAAAACGATCGTCATCTGAGTGGACAGCAACTGGTGAACCTCGTCCGAAGCGTCCGAAAGCACAACAAACGGCTGGAAAGGTTATGGCCTCGGTATTTTGGGATGTGCGTGGTGTAATATTCATCGACTATCTTGAGAAAGGAAATATCATCAACAGTGAATATTATATAGCGTTGTTGGAGCGTTTGAAGGCCGACATTGCAAAGAAACGACCGCATATGGCAAAGAAAAAAATTTTGTTTCATCAAGACAACGCACCGTGTCACAAGTCAATCAAAACAATGGCAAACCTACATGAATTGCTCCCACATCCACCGTATTCGCCAGATTTGGCTGCCAGCGACTACTGGCTGTTCGCAGACCTCAAAAAATGCTCGCCGGTAAAAAATTTCGCACGAATGAAGAGGTTATCGCTGAAACTGGGGCCTATTTTGAGGCAAAAGATAAATCGTTCTACAAAAGTGGTATTGAAATGTTAGAGCGGCGCTGGAACGATTGCGTTGCTCTTGATGGAGATTTCGTTGATGAATAAAGCTAATTTTGAACCAAAAAAACCGTGTTTTTTTTGTTAGGCCTGGGACTTTTGAGCCCATGTGTTATAGTATTTCCTTCAATAAGATATGTTACGGAAATGCAAATAATTCATCAACACACCACAACGATTGCAGATTTATCTAGAAAAGCAACCAATTCCAATAGACTCATCACGGCTGATTCATTCCATTGCAAACAACAAAAAATGTCGGCGATTAATTTCCTGGTTAATAGACTGATTTCTGTTAAGTAAGGGCAGATACTAAAAAGAACTAAAATACTTCAAAGATGTAACGAGGTACAATGGTTCCGCTTCTACAGATGTTGGCCGTATTTTAAGAAAAGTCCAATATAAACAACACTTCAGAAAGTTCACGACTTTGACATCAAGAAGCACCGGTAATAAGAAATTTATAACGCTACCTTTCCACCCCACAGTAAAAGGGTTAAGTAAAATTTTTCGTCAACAAAATATGATCGTGCCTTTTTTATCAGAAAACAACTTAAAGAACCTCTTAGGCAATCCCAAAGATAAACCGGATATGACGAAAGGTTTACTAAAATTTACTAAATCGCATGCAATAATTGTGATAAAGTTTACATTGGACAAAGAAGGAGTATCGAAACGAGGTTTAAGGGACATATTAGGCACAATCGTTTCGATAAACCAGAACCATCTAGCGTGGCAGAGTATATGGTAGGATCCGGACATAATATTGAATAAATAAATGTTAAACTGACGATTGCAAGGACTGTGTGGATGTACAATTCACAGGTATAGCAGTAAACTCCACTCACACAAATTAATTAATTATGCAGGAACGCAGCGTTGGGAGCACGTGGGCTCCCATTGTCAGTCGGTAACACGGTTGACAATGGGAGCCCACGTGCCTAAACGCTGCGTTCCGCATAATTAATTAATTTGTGTGGAGTGGAGTTTACTGCTATACCTGTGAAATGTTAAACTACTTAAAAATGTAAATTCGAGTAGAGAATTGGAAGCGTACGAAATGATATTTATGAAAAAGAACAAAAACTTGCTGAATAGAGAACTACTCCCAATTACACCCTCGAGTCTGCTTGATTTATTATCATAATGCCCTGTTAGAAATACGGTTCGTTTTCATTCCTCCCTTTCCCGAAAAGGTTCAAGATATTCAGGACCACCCGAGAGGTTGTAAAAAGTTATGTACTTTAAGAACTTTTAGAGCCTGAGTGGGGAATATTGCATATGCGATACAATTTTACATTTCAATCGGTAACACGATTGACAATGAGAGTCCGCGTACTCTTGAAATGTTGGGTACCGAAAAAATAATTAATTTGTGTGGCGTGGAGTTTACTGCGATACCTGAAGATAATTGGTTCTATATCAAAATTGTTCCAGATATCCATAGAAACTATGAAGATTGTGCCAATGTCTTTCTCACTCCACTATGTATTTTTTAATCTGCCAATACAAATCTTCACGTTTCCACAAGCTGCTTCAAAACATTTCATTGCAACAAAATGGTACGCTACAACAAACCGTTCCACTGCACCAAATCTATACTACACAAAGCAGTTCAATGTTGTTTTGAGCCGTACATTTGATACTATCGATGATTATGATTTGTTATATAAGTCTTCTTCCTTTAGTTTTATCAATTATTACGCTTATAAATTCCTATATTGTGAGGATAGTTAATTGCAATTAATTAATAATTTACAATTGCTACAGGTGAAGGCCTTTTCTTCCGCATAGGGAGTGCCTCAATGTACGAATCTAAATCCCTTAATGTTCACTATATTTGCAAATGACTTAATAACGGCACCACGTTTGCATATGCAAGTGATTTCAAGATTAAAGCAAATCAATACAACATGCATATACGCAATAAACCTATAGTACATGTACGCTACTCCAAAAGCACTCGTTTATGCATCCAGCTACCTTGATACTATTTTTATTTCTTAGTATGTTTGCCAGTGTGAAATTTATATTGCATGCTTTGCCTTGCTTTATATATTCAAGCTCTTTTTTCTTTATTTATCTTAGTATCTTAATTAAATATATGTTTATCGCAAGGACTAGGAATTAATTATACGTTTGTTTAATTTAAGAATCTTGGACTGTAGGAGAAAATTCTGTTGTTCTATTTCTGTAAGCTTATGGAGCCGCTTATTACTGATTAGCACTTGGCAACAGCTCGGCGTCCCACAAAAAAACACCATTATTATTATTATATTGTTATTATTATTATTGTTATTAAATGAACAAGTTTTGTAAAGAAAGTGCAAATTTTCATTTACATTTTTTAAAACAAGCAAATGACGAGACAAATAGGTAAAAGTACTCAAATATTTTGAAATAAATAAATGTCGAAATGAACGGGTTTGATTGTCAACCATTCCCCCTCAATATAATCCTTGAAAAGTATAGAAAACTCCGCTAACATCTTACAGAAGTGTGCTACCGGGAACGTACAAATATTTCATGTTACCAGTTGAAGGTTATAACGACAATTTTCGTAGAGAAGTAAACATTAATTTACATACCAAGTTTTAGGCGACAGTTATGTTCATTAAACAAACGATTTCGTTTAATTATGATGTATGTTCGTGCACAAATAAATATTGCTTACAAAAATAACTCAGTAATCTCTATGTTTGAATAGAAGACAATGATGCTATATTTCATCTTAAAGTCACTTTAAAAATATTTTTCTTGGATTTAATTCTGTCATATTTATTTTAAGTGTCAAAATTGTTTCAATTGTTTTGTACGTCCACTAAACAATTGAAACATACATAGTTACGAGCATTGTGTATGCTTTTATATTAGTATCATAAATTTAAAAAATCATTTCTACTACACATGAAATGATTTTTCCTTTGTTAACTACCACTAGATCTGTGGAATGTTTCGAATGGAATTTACCACTACGCTAAGGTCTTCTACTACGTACACGTTAATATCTTACATAAGAGCCCCAGTAACAGTAAGTACGAATGAAAGTATTTTCTCTATAACTAACAATCCGCGGCCAATGTAAACGTTGGCGATGCTATCCTTGGTTTCGGAAAAAATGCCATGAAAGTAAAAGTTCGGTTTGTTCTTAGTTTCCCTTGCACACCTTAGTAAAATAGCAAACAAAACCGGATTATAGAGCTGGCACAGAGAGCTTCAAATCGTAGTTTCGCATGAGAATATCAAATTGTGTAAAAGAAAAGAAACATTTATTTAAAAACATTAAATAAACTATATGCATATTATAATTGGATAAGTAATAAAACAACAAGAACCATAAAATTTGGAAACATCAAACTCAAGAAGACATTATATACTCTATAGACTAAACAAAAATTACAAAAGCGTAAAGGCAGTACAAAATTAAAAAGAAAAGTAAAACGAAACTGTAAACAACTTATATTTAGTTGTTATGAAAACATTACAAAACTTTAAGAAAATCTGTTCTTCTTGTTTTTGTATTGAAGCAGCTTCTTCTGCTTCGATAAGACCGAGAGCATTTAATCTGTTTCTGTCATAGTGGATTTCATTTCACTTTTAATCATTTTAGTCCAGAAAATCATCGTCCTGCAAATGTTATTCTAACGGGTAGAGATAAAAACAACTTTAGCACAGTAAGTAAGTAACAGGAAAATTAGATGCGATAATAATATTTTGAACCAAATTTCCGAATACTAAATTTTCTTTGTAATTTTATTTTTTTTTTTCATAAGGTTTGAATTATAAAACCTATATTTATGTAATGCTTCGACATTTGCAATAAGTATGTCCTCACTAAAACTTACAAATACACTTGGATTTAAAAACGAAAACGAATTTATTACACCATGCAAACTTGGAAACGCGATTTTCACTTAGTTACTGTATCTAAATTTAAAATGATGCAGTTTGCTTGAAAATATACACTATCGCTCATAATAGTATGGACACTTCTCATTTCATGCAACATAAACTAAATATCTATTCATCTACGACTGTGATATATGTCATTGACGCATGTGCATGCAAAAGAAAAAGTAATAATAAACATTAGAAAACATAAAATAAGCCATACTTTCTTTTCGTCGAAAAATCTACCTCTTGATTTAATAACTGCTAGCACAATTTGTGGCATTCTTTCCACCTATTTCCAATATATCTTCAGGAATATTATACCATTTCCTCTACAATACCGTCCAGAGATGGATTTTGGACGTGGGACATTCTTTTCTAATTCATCTATCCAGTTCATCCCAGAGGAGCTCTATCTAATGAAGATCCTCCCCTTGGGGAGGCCAAGTTACTATTTGTAATATTTCTTCATTCTCTGCATCAACGAGGTAATTTTTGTATAATAACGACGTGTGCTTCAAATCGTTATCGTACTCAACTCAAAATTGTTAGCTATTAAAGGCAATCTAGATCGATATTTCTCGATAATTCTCCTTCTTTATTATTCCATCAAATTTCACCAGGTTCTCTTTTCAATTTAATGGAAAACAATTCCATACAAGAATAGAACCACTACCTTTCTTTATTGTTAGTATAATGCACTCAGAGAGCATTTGTTCGTCTTTTGAGCGCCTTTTGAGCCGTTAATCGTCTATTCCTCTTACTAAGCAATTTTATGCGTTCATGGTCGCCCCTGAATATTCCTCGAAGACGTCCTGGACGATTTCTGCTAGCAAACCAGTTTGCTCGAAGCGGCGAACAGTTAAAGTTACTGTGGGTTTTTTTACATTAAGTCGCCAGAAAATATTCCATACGGAACATCCTTCTTGACGTAGCGTTAATATTGCTAATCGTGTTTAAACACTATACGGTTTTTCGCGAGGCATTTTTACATACGAGTTAAATCATTTACTCCCACGAAGAAATAACAATATCGAGCTGACAGTCTCTAATGATAAACTAAACTCACTGTTAATGTAATTTATGCATACCTTACGGAGAAAATACCATCTCTGTAGGAACTCAGTCAATTCTTGGATTTCTGGTTTCATTTATAGTCATAAAATTTCTACCCGAATGTTACTTAAAGTATCTATACCTGGTATTGTTTATACTGTACCTAATTACTTCACGATGTTAAAAAGTACTATTCCAGTTTCGTTATTGATAAATAACTATATATATAAAATATATAAATAACTTCGTTATTTATCAATATAGTTCTTTAATTAGTAAATTGTATATATGGTTATAGAATTATTACGCGAATAGAAGTTCTTCATAAAATATTTTATTTAAAGTGTCCATTCTATTATGAGTGGCACTGTATAAAGTCTCAATAAGGTTAAACGCGTTAAAAAAGAACATCTGGTTTTCACAACTTCTGCATTACTACCTAAGCTTTTACATCTTTTTTAAAAACCGTTCGTTCCTTCTTGTATTAGTAGTTTTATCGGCAAGAGATTTATACATAGTCTGTATATCCATTAGTTGTTTTATAATCACTTTAGGCACACATAAAATATCTTCTCTGGTTTGTAAGGGCATATCTTTTACATCTACTGGCGTTTTATACTTAGGATCCGAAATATATATCTAGATTAACAAATAATTTGTGAAATACAGAGTGAACTTTATTATTATTTTTTTTAGTTACGAAATATCTTGATTAAGTTCAGTTTAAATTTTTAACTCATTCGAACTATAAACGCGTTCATAAGACTCATCCTGTATATATGAGACTACCGGTAATTACGATAATAAGAATGCGTCTAGTATTCCTTGTAAAAGGTGCAATATCCAGCCATCTGTAACGAATTACACATAATACATAGACAGTTACAGTATCTAAAAGAACATGTAAGTTCAATGACATCAAATTTCTTGGTAATTTTCCAAAGTTTTGTATCGAATGCATATACAAATACCTATGCGAGCGCTTTGCCAAGCGTTTATTGAATGGTATCTGATTAAAGGTGTGCTATAAAAAATGTATGTCACTGAAACTATAAAATCGTAAAAGGGATCAGTAAAAAAGCGTTACTCTATTCTTATATTGATTTATGGATATATAAAAAGTAATCTCTGATAAAATACGAAGCGTCTAGAAGAATACACGTTTGCGAATTAATCAGAAACACCTTAAATACTTATATTTGCGAGATTGTAGCAAGCAAATATTTTATACGATCACTATAAATAGAAACGAGCGGTAATACAATGGAGAATTGCCAAATTTAAATCTCTTTATCTCTACCGTATTATCGTAAAATAATATTTCTATTATTTTTCCTACATCGAATGGTGAAATATTGCACCAAAAATAATAAGATTATTATCGTGTTATATACAGAATTTAATATTGCAAAATGCCTTGTCAGTGATAATAATTAAGGAAACACGGTACTTAATTGTTTCCGGAGGATTCGGTTATCTTATTGAGGTGCAATTAAATGAAAAAGATACGAACTGTAATTGCTCAAAAATTGAACTGTATCAGAGACCAAGTAGAAAAAACGATGCATCACAAAAAAAAGTCAAACGGAAGGCTACTTAGTAAGAGAGAAATCTTCGTTTTTTTGCATACTGGGACGTAAAGGGAACTTCTAATCAAATATAATCACTAAAAATTATCCTTCATTTTTAGTTAACCTAAATTCAAAGTTTCAGTGCGATACGTGTAGTATTGTAGTTACAACGAATTGTCAAGTTAATTGCAAAATGGATTTAAACCGAGAACATGTTCGCGCAATAATTTCTTATAATTTTCGAAGACAATTATCTCAACAAGAATACCAGTAGAATGAAGTACATCAGTCAACAGCTTCGCGTTGGTATGGAGAATTCAAACGCGGACGTATTAGTCTTAGCGGAGACCCTAGAGCAGGCGGACCAAACACGGCAGTCACTCACGAAAACGTTGATGCTGTCGCAAGAATTGGGATTTCAAAGATTTCAATTCAAAAAATTTTGCATGAAGAATTGTGTGTAAAAATATTAGTTTCCCGTTGGATACCGAATCAGTTGACTGACGAACATGAAGCAGCTTGGGTGAATTGTTGTCAAAAATCTCTAGACGGCTCCAACGCCGGAAATTCTAAAAACGAATTTACTCATACTAGCCAGAAAATAAACGCCAGTCATCTGCTTGGGTGTTCCAAAGTGAAGAAAAGCCGTCAAAAGTCATCCGTTCTCAAAGTCTCTCCAGAAAGATGGTTGCGACATTTGTCTCGAAAGCAGGCGACGTGGCAACAATTCCTGTACAAGATTAAAAAATTGTTACTGCCGAGTGATACACAACCATGAACCTAGAACATCCTTCACCAAGACAATGCAGGTTCGCAGACAGGACGAAAGACAATTAAAGTTTTAACGGAACAAAATATCGAATACCATCCACTGTACAGTCCGGGTCTAAGTTTCAATGAGTTCTTAACCTTTCCAAAAAAGAATGAACTGCGTGATGAAAAAGAACACTCGATGCTTTCAAAAACACTGTTTTGACTGTACCAATAAACGAGTGGAATAATTGCTTTCAGAGTTGGTTCGAGAACATTAATCTGAATGAAAGCTACTTCGATAAACAAAAAACTCTTTAAAAGCTATCTCGTTTTTATTCCAGCTCTATTTGTAAAACTTAAAAGTCAACCCTCATATCGATCTGTTTATTATTATTATCATCTCTCTGACAAGAACTAGTTAATAGTGACGAAATTAATAACAATACACTATTTAATGGTGAAGAAATGTTGGTTGCCAAGCAGAATAGGCAGCATTTTAGGGAAGTTGTTTATAATTGGTAGAGGTCTGTAATTTCCCACCACGAATAACTCTCCCTTCACAAATAAAGAAGTCAACCTACTTATTTTCCAGCAGTTTGGGAAAGTTGCTATAGGTACTGCGAAATTAAATACGTAATGAAATAGTAAACACTTCAGCATAGTCATGATTAAGAAAAAATCAAACCAAAAGTCACAAACGTTGCTCAAAAATTTAATTGAAAGTCAAAAAAACAAAGTATAAGAAAACATTTTAAAACTTTCACTACGAAATCTTAACGGTAAACCCAAATTACACAGTGTCTCGAAGATAAAAAAATGTAGCTATTTTCATCGAGTATTCCTATACGTTAGCGTGTTACTAGTCAACTACACTTCACCTCATTACGCCAAATTGAATCAAATCGATGTTTATGCAGCGTTTCAATTAAATTAAGTCCAGAGCCTGTTTAGATCTAATCAAAACGCCGGGCATCATAGAATTTCATCGAACAAATATCGAGACCTAATTGAAAAACACAATGACGTGTTGCTTGCATGAAACACGTACAAGTACCTCTAAATCTGGATGTAAATACATCCTCATGGAGAATTTCGCGACAGAAATAAGAGATACGCGGTTGTTTAGACATACATATAAATACTGATTGGTTGTGTATCATAATTTATCTTCCTGAACAGCAATGATTAAGTAAGTGTAAGTAAATAAGAAGAATTCTTTCTGATTATTACTTTTAGACGGCTTATTGTTTGAACTCGAAAATGCGCACAGAGAAAGCATTATAAGAAATTATTAGATTGTGAAGAAATTCAGTTGCTCCGGACGAAGATTTCGTTAGCATTTATTAGGCGTTAATCAAATTTAGATGTATTAAAAATTATGTTAGATTTATGTTAATAATTTTCTTTCCATCATTGCATTGTTGCATGTTAGCATTATTTATTTTAGATCGTCTCAGTACAATACCTTGATGCAGTTTATATACAGTAAACGCTCGCTCATGTAACTACCCGGTAGTGGAAACGTCGCGGTTATGTAAACAGAAAATTGTTACTGTAGAATCAAATGGAACGCCCGGTAATGTAAACAAGCTTGCACCATGTACAATTCGATAATATAAACAGTTTAGGGTACAATTACGTGAGTAACTGAACCAATCAAAAGAATGTTTACGTAAACTTTTTCAGCGCCGGCGACGGTTGTTCCCCGATTTATGTATGGGATTCCTGTAAGCGTTGGCACTCTTGCCTCTTGTGAAATAAAGTAGTGTACAACTAAAATCACGCCAGAACAGACATGGTATTCACGTCCAATAAAAGAACATTTTTAAAATTAAGTGACAAAGTGAAAGTCATCGACGAGATTAAAAAAGGTGTGGGGTTGGAGTATCTAAAGCCACAATCTGTAAAATTAAGCGATTGGAGTCACAAATTTTACAACGTGTGTCAGATGCATACGAAGGCCTGAAAAATCGCAGAATTTTAAAAATGCCCAAGCACATTGCATGGAAAATCATCTGTATAAATGGTTTTTAAAAGGAAAGGATAATCATGTTCCAATTAGCGATGAGTTAATTAAAGAGAGAGCAAAATTATTGAATGAAAACCTAGAAGAGACCAAAAATTTTGTAGCCAGTGATAACTGGCTACAAAAGATTTAAAAGGAGGTATGGAATTCGACTGCTGTCAATATCTGGTGAAAAATTATCGGCACCATCGCTAGTGAAACCATTTAAGGAAAAGTTAATGAACAAAATCAAAAAGCTATATTTAAGTGAGGAGCAAGTATACAATGCAGTTGAAACCAGTCTTTATTGGAAATTATTACCTACGAAAACCTATGACATCACATGAAAAATCTGCTCCGGGTAGAAAGGCGGAAAGGCAATGCATAACTTTTTTAGCGTGCACTAATGCTAGCGACACACAAAAAAAGGGCACTAGTAATAGGAAAGGAAAAAAATCCACGTTCATTTAGAAATGTTAAGAGTCCTGTTGATTATAACTGTGCAAAATCCGCTTGTATGACCAAAGGCATATTTCTGTAATGGTTCCAGAAGCACTTTGTTGCTCAGGTATGGCAATAAAATTGTAATAATAAGTAACGTAATTTAATGATACATATTCAATTTGTAGGTGAAAGATTTCTTAAGAAAGCAAAATCTTCTAATAAGAGCGATGTTAATCTTGGATAACGCACCAAGTCATGCTCCAGAGGAACAATTAAGAAGCAACGATGGCTCAATTTTTGTTATATTCATGCCACCCTCCACTTATACAACCGATGGATCAAAACGTAATAAAATACTAAATTGTATTATCGAAGATTTCTAGTTTGGTCTGCGTTATCAAAAAATCCTAAAAACATTTCTGAATCCTTAAAGCAAGTAACTTTACGTGAAGTAATTTTAAATTTGGATATGTCGTGGAATGCCCTTAACCAACAAATAATCAGGAAGTGTTGGAAAAATTTGCTTTACTCCAGTGATGATTACGACGATGAAGACAATGTACCGCTAACCGTCATTTGAAAACAGTTACTATCTGATGCTGAAGTTATTGACAGTGCATCATCGGACGTTCTCAAATTATTAAAAGTAATAAATCCCGATGTTGTTTGCACAATTACCGATGTTAGTTTATGGAATGACGGTAAAGAGATGGATGATGCACATAAAGAGAAAGATGGGGTGAGTGAAGATGACGACCCCCCGATTGAAATAAAAAATACAGTGAGTGACGCGCAAACTGTAGGCATTTTTAATCAAGCGTTAGATTGGGCTGAAGAAAAAGACATATTATATTCTGATATTTTAGTGCTCCGTAAACTACGGGCAATGGCATTAGAAAGTACTAAGCGTAAATTTACGCAAACAAAAATTATTTTCAAAATAATGTAAAAATTATTTTTTAATATCATATGTTTTGTATTCATTGATCATAATTTATTTTTGAATAAACATACATATTTTCTTTTATGCAATTTCTTTATAAATAAAATATGGCTCGCTAACGTAAACTTTCAGTAACGTGAACAGTGCTTGACTGATATCGTTAACATAATCGAGCGTCTACTGTATCTTTTCTAGGAAAGGAGGTAGAGGGACGGTAATGACATGACAGGTAAGAATGACCTTTTTGTGTAATCACCAAGAGGGCCCAAGAATGAGTATTGCAGCGGCTGCAGGTACTTACATAAAACACCAGATTGTATACGACGCTGGACAAGACAATATCAACAGACGGGAACAGTAGATGATAATACAGGACGCGGTTAATCTCGTACGATGACAACCAGGGAAGATAAGGCAACAATTAACTTATTCAGTAGGAAACCGCATTTAACATTGCGTCAAGAGCAATCTATGTTGGCGAGGAGAAATATAAATATTGATTTAATGACTCTTAGAAACCGATTGCTTGAATCCGAGATTGCCTACCGCAGCACGCTATAGAGACCATTGGTCTCGGACAAACACCGACAGGCGCGCTGAACATGGGCACGGGAAAATATCATCAGAGACTGGACGAATCTTCTTTTTGGGGCCGGATACCAAGAAGCAAAGCATGGTCTAACCGTACAAATCGCATTGTCGAACGAACTCTAAAACATGCAGTGAAGGTCCATGTTTGGGGTTGTAATGTTAGTGGTTTTGGGACATTATGCGTTTTCACTGGTAATTTAAACGCTTAGAGGATGGTACACTTATACAAAAAAAGGACTACTGTCATCTACGATGGTCTGGTTTAAGAGTGGCACTAGAAACTGCATCTTACAAGAGGATAACGATCCAAAATACCGAAGCAGGTTGTGTACGGACCTAAAAGTTAGAATATTACATTACAACATTGGATTGGCCTTCGCAGCCCCCAGATGCTAATGCGATCGAGAATATGTGGGCTATCATGAAGCACAAACTCCGAAGTGAGCGCACATATAAAATAGGTATAGGGTTCATTACTCAAATCTTACGCTAAAAATTTGATGGCAAGCAAGGAGATGGACCCTTTTTTAATTTAGCACATATTAACTTTGAAGATGTTCATTTTAAAAATATAAATACATATTCTTTTTTTATTAAAATTTGTTTGAATTTGTGCGCCGCGTTTCTTGTCATACAGGCCTTACATCTTGTCCTTCAGTGTATGATCTTGGTTTTCAGATCAAGAAATACTAATTGTTCCTAGTAGCATGAAACATTCAAATACCTTTTTATGTCCTCAAATACATTGATATTAAATCATTTCATTTCAAACAAGAAAATGCTACCCGTCTTTATAAGGCTTATCATTAAAATATTACAGATTATATGTATGTATATATAACCAACTGAAATTTTCTTTATTCTATGTGCACTCAGACCCCATTAGAATATCTAAGATTCATTTACAACATCTTTTTCTTAGATAAGATGAATGTTTTTATCACGTTGTTCTATTTAGAAGTGTTTCTCTAGATCTCTCAATTTAAAAATAATTTAATTCATGGCTTTAAAACTTGCCAAATATGTCTCTCGTAGTGGTAGTATGAATCTGCTGAGCTCGCCACCTGAAGCTATTTTAATATCGTAGCTAATTTAAGTAGGCAATAACATTGCCAATACATTCGGTCCTTGAAAATTAGCATATGTTAATAAACTACCTTAATTACATATGTATGCGTGCGAATCTATAATGAAGATTGTCCAGAACTGGTTCCATACACACATCCATTTTTTTTAAGTTAATGTGTCGGTGAATTCTTTTTTGTGTTTACATATTTATGACATTATAATAAATAAGAACACGATAAATTATTTAAAAGGAGCAATAGTTGATAAATCGTAGTGGCGTATATGCTTTATCTTTCTAACTTTTATAGTTTCCTCGTCAAGCGGATGCTGATATTGCATTTACTTACACATATAAATGTATTTTCTTAGGATGCAAAATGCATTATATACAAATTATATCTTATAGTTATACCTAAAACATCGAATTGCCTCCTAACCTGCAAGCTTTACGAAAAAAAATGGTTTGACACTAAGATAAAATTGTAAGCTCTGGGAAGAACATATTTATGTATCTATTTATACGCGTTACGTTCTGTTTCACCTTTAAAGGTCGCTTATCAATATAATTAATACACCTATCGAGCTATTTATAAAGTACAGTTATAAGTACAAAAGAATTTAATTTACATCAAAGTGGGCCGCAGTATACTCAAACCAAGGTGATCTTGATTTTGATACAATTTCTTGACTAGTAAGTTTAAATAATTATTGCAATTGTTTAACTCAAGGTATCTTTGGTAATTTAGAATAGTTTGCTAACGTTCTATATGCACTTCCGGCCTCTAAAATAAATGTTTCTATATCAAGAAAGTCAGTGCGTAAACCATCACAAACTTATATACACATTTCACACACCGTAAAATTACGGCCAAGTTTTTTATAAAAGAAAACAGGAATGTTACCGTATAAAAAGAGCTTATTAAATATTAATAGTTCTGAAGCGACTTAATACGACTTCCAACAATAGTGTTTCTTTCTTAATGTCAAAAAAGTCATTAACAATTAAAAAAATAGATTACATTAACATTCTGAATTTATTCGATTTTTTGTTCTTAGCGATTTACTGACGTAATATGCAAGAATTGTACGATTTGATGCATAAATGTATTCTGGTGTATTGTTACAAGGCATATACCGTGTGCAATGTGCAAATATCTGAGCAATGGTCAGATATTTGTCATAGCGGAACACCAATTTTTCTATACCCTTTCTAGAAAGATGCCACCAGTGACGATTTGTGACAACCTCATGTAAAATCATTTTTGAAATTTGTGGAAACTTATCGCTAAGCATTTTTATTTTGAACCCTCTGTTTTTATGAATTTTCTCATTAACTATATAAAAAAATAATTTAAGAAAACCTCTTTCGTTTTAAATAAAGTGTTTTTATGGGTTTTTTCTTAGATGATACAAACCTCGTATATAAAGGGTGGCGCAATGGATATTGACGGTTTTTGAAACGCTACTGTTTGAAAATGAATAAAGTGGAGGGCATAATCAATGGCCTAAATGAATCCCTATGCAATGCAGTTTAGTAGCCACCGAAACTAGACCATTTATTAATTTACTTAATCCTTCTTAAGTCTTAAGTACTTTAATTTAATAATGTGTGCCAACAAATTCACGAACAACCGTTGCATTCCGAAAAAATTACCGTGTGGTGCGGGTGTGGCTGTATTCGGTATACTAGACCGGTACTTTTTCAAAGAAGATAACCGTAAAGTGACTATAACTTCCCAACAGCATTTGGAAATCCTCCAAAATATTCTACCTTCTGCATTGGGGTAGAACATAACAACTTTGTTCCAGCAAGATAATGCAGCAAAATCTACTGCGCGAATTTGCGTGGCTGTTTATATCTCGACATGGTGATTTAAATTGATTGTCAAGGTCACCGGATTTGACCAGCCCTGATTTCTTCTAGGGGGTTATTTAAAGGCTAGGGTTTTACAAAATATTCCTCGAACGCGATAAGCTTTAAAAGCCAACGTTATTCAAGAAATTAGAGCCATAAACCAGGAAATGCTGCAAGGAATTACAGCGAGTTTTCAGTCACGACTTCATGAATGTTTAGAAAAGCACGGTGGCCATTTAGCAGATGTTATTTTCGAAAATTAATTTTTGTTGTTAAGTTGCACTACATTTGGAATAAAGATGTATTTTTTTGACTACGCCACGCTTCCTTGGGGAATAAGAAACAATCAGTGTGTCCTTCGTAAAATCAAACCTTGTGCAACACATTTCGTAAAGGAAACTGGTAATTCAGGCTTATTTTTGTAAATAGTACCAACCATTAGAACAGCGATTACAAGAACCCTGCGATTGTATAGTTTACAGGTATCGCAATACATTCCATCCAATTTAGGAGCACATAGACTCCTCTTGTTAACCATGAATGTAAAAATGTAGATTGAATGTAAAAATGTATTACACGTGCAATTATTTCCTACGCAGGCTGTAAAAGTTCTTGAAATACATAACTTTTTACAAACAATTGGGTGGTCTTCGGTATCTGTACCATTTTGGGAAAGGAAGAACCATATCTTTAACAGGGCATTATGGTAATAAATCAAGCAGACGCGAGTGTGCAATTCTGGGTAGTTCTATGTTCAGTAAGATTCTGTTCTTTTTCATAAATATCGTTTCTGATCTAATTCTCCACACGAATTTACATTTTTAAGTAACTTAAGATTTTTTAATTCAATATTATGTCCGGATTTTACGGTATGCTCTGCCACGATAGATAGTTCTGGTTTATCGAAATGATAGTGCCTAGTATGTTTTTTAAACCTCGTTTCGATACTCCTTTTTGTTTGTCCAATTTAAACTTTATCACAATCACTGTATGCGATTTGGTAAATTCCAGACCTTTTCATTATATCCGGTGTATCTTTAGAATTGCCCAAGAGGCTCTTTAGATTGTTTTTTGATACAGAAGACACGTTCATATTTTGTTGGCGGAAAATCTCACTTAACCCTTTTACTGTTAGGTGAAAAGGAAGTGTTATAAATTTCTTATTACAGGTGTTTGTTGATGTCAATGTGGTGAAATTTCGGATGTGTTGTTTGTATTGGATTCTCCTTAAAACACGGTCAACATTTGTAGAAGAGAAACCATTATACCTCGCTACTTCTTCGATGTATTTTAATTCTTTTTCGCACTTGCTCTTGCTTAACGGAAATCTAATAAGTCTATTAACCAGGAAATTAATAGTGGACATTTTTTGTTGTTCGTAATGACATGAATCAGCCGTAATGGATCTATTGGAATTAGTTTCTTTCTATGTCCTTTTCTAATTTATTGTTATTACGCATGACTAACGTATTTAGAAACGGAAACCAATTGTTCACTTCTTATTCTATAATAAACTTGAAGGTAATGAATTTTGAGTTAAGTTCCACTAGGAAATCTTGTATGTTCCCTTTATTGCTACTAAACACCGCGAAAAGTTCATTAGATTACCCATCGTGTCTTGAACCTGTTCGAACCATTTTCCGCCTATTTGAAAATAATTTTAAAATTAATGGAACTCCACGTGCTCTCGAAACGCTGCGTTCCGAATAATTATAAATTTATGTGGATTGGAGTTTATTGCAATACCTGTGAACTATTGTTAGATTTTTGATAGCAAGTGGTTTTCTAGGTTATAAGAAGTAAAAAAGTTATCGCAAGTGATTCCAGAATTTTCAACTTCTTGAACCAAACGCTTCACGGTCTTTTGTTTTTGATTCCTTTCTCTCTGATGGCCCTGTTTTCCAACATAAATTTCAAGTTTCCATGCATAACCTGTTACACTATTACAAATAGCCTAACATTTCAGCCCATAACGTCCAGACTTTGATGAAATATTTTATTTAAAACGACATCTTCCTCTGAAGGTTACGAATTGTTCATCAACCATCATATACTAATTTGGTAAGTATCTTGCAAATTAGGTATTCATAACTAAACTGAACACATTCTCTTACTGGTGTTATTTTGTTATTTCTGCTTTTTGCCAAAGTACGTCCTAAAATCTATTTCGGATGCTTATCACGTTAAATATCTTTTTATGAATTACTTTTATACGCCATTCGTAAATATTATTGCTTAATTATTATATAATTTGAGGCTAAAAAACTAGTGGTTTGCATTCTGCAGTAATTTTCCGGTTTACACTATTATTATTTATTATTGTTATTATTATTACCTTGACGTTTGCTTCCTTTTCCTTGTTTTTTAATACTGGTAGAATTTTTTGATGAATACGTAGGCTTCCACGGCCAGAATCAATAATGGGCAAATTCTTTCCGGAATTGGACCGTGTCATGATGAGATATAAAAAATGAAATAAGAGTAAGAGAAAGATAAATAAAAAGAAAAGAAAAACGTAAAACATGAAAAAAGGGGATGAAAAAAAGTGAAATTAAGAATACGAGGAGGAAAGAGAGGAGGAAGATAGGAAAAGAAAAAGAAAAAAGGAAAAAAGAAAAGAAAAAGAGAAAGGGAGGTTCGCCTCTAACATGGTTTACACGTCGGTTTCTCTGTTTTCTTCTGAAGAAGCCTCCTACTCCTTTTTTCTTTCTTTTCCTTATTTCTGTCTCCCTTTTCTCTTCCATTCTCTTACTCTTTTCGTTTTTACACCCCTCTTTTTCATTTTTTTCTTTTCTTTCTATTTCACTTTTTATATCTCATCATAACACGATCCAATTTCGAAAATGGTTCACTTATTAATTTTTTTATATCTCTAGTATTACCAACAATGGTTTAAACAATCAATTGCTAATGAATCAAAAATATTAAGCCAAAGTAGATAGCAATCCAGTTATAAATTAATTCTACTTGAAATCATAATTGATAAAAGTTCTTACAACGATCAAACATTAAATGATATTATCCTTCTATTATTTGAGGATATTTCCACGTATTAATATTAAATTTAATCCATTGACTCGATCCACTCAAAATCAAGTCAACATACATATATTCCTCTTAATTTCTCTCCGAAAGAAAAAGAGGAAACGAAGTAAGAACTACGCTGTTTTAAATTTAACTTACCTAAGTGACCCATCAAGGTATCCAGTTCCTGTACACTATCCATTTTCGCTACGTTTCGTCTTAGCTTCGATTTCTTCTTGGGCAGTAATTGTAAACGGTTTGCGTCGAGAGGATTGTACGAAAATCAACCGGGCCTTATCGGAAAGGCTCGCAAAACCAGCGGTACACTTCAAAAGTATCGGTTCTTGACGTAACTACGTTAATTTCGAGCACTTTTTTCTTATAAGATCCAGCGAAAACGTTATACTTATGCACCATACGATCTTTTCGGAGTGTAAGCGGTCGCTTAGCCGAACGGCCAGAGTACTTTATGCAGCGGTCGTTTCGCAGAACTCGCCGACGCACCGGATCACCAACTCTCCTCAGAGATGACTTTCATTCCATGCCAGACTCTGGCCGTGTATAATACGCGCGGTTTCGTATCGGGAATGTCGGTTTTACGCCACGAGTCGTAGACACAATAGTAGATATGGGTCACTTTTCACTGAATGAGCGCTCAAGCGATTCCGGTAAAGGTTTTTATATCGTTGAAAAGTAAATAATTGTGTACGAGTATCACCGATAAATTCTTACGCATATTTCGCGCAATTAATTTATTTAGATGACGATATTTAATAAATAAATCGATATAACGCGCGTAAATGTTGGCGGTAATTAAATATAATGGACAATATTCGACGTACGATGTTACAACTCAATACTATCTGCATATGAATTAAATAGGCTTTGTTATTACCGTAGCGTTATATATTTTTTTTATTCAAACGTTATCGGGCATTATCGATACGCACGTGAAAAGAACAAAATCCTATGGGTGTTAAGTGATTAAATATTACGTGTGGCCTTATTGATTGTGTTTCTCTAATATTATAATTCATGTTTGCGTACAAAAGTAATTCTAGAATATAAATTGTATAATGAGTTTTCTACGTTTAATTGCCACTTACTTATTTATAGTATATTTAAGTTACGCTGTTACGACATATCTGTATACACTGCCGTTCAGAGAAGTTCGGACGGTTAGTAAAAAATATAAAAAAGTTACATAAACAAACGAAACTAGAAACAAAATGCAATATAACATACTGAAAATTATATGTATATATTTTTCTTCATCAAAAAAACCTCCTTTGCTGTTAATCACCACTCGAACTATTCTAGGCATTCTTCTGATAAGTTTTGTTATAACGGATTATGGCATATTCGGATCCTCGTGTACAGATATATGCATGTCAATCCATATTCTATAGGACAAGTTTCACACCCATCCAGCGACAGTACATCGTCAACTGTGTCACCGCAAAATTTAAATGGTTTTATATTTTGTATTTACAAGGGAAGGTAGGCAAATGAAACTTGGTGGGTTTATAGACCAATCTAGTGTAATACCAACAGCAACTATCTTAGCAGCCCAATCGCCCGTTAGGGGGTGTCGGCCATCCTAACCTCATGACTATCCTTCGCTGTTTCACTTAATAACTCAGAAACTATGAGAGATATCGAACAAAAGTGAACATAATATTTTATTTGTTTTATATGCCCTAAACGATGACGTAACTGTTTTCCAGATATGAAGTATATATTTACGAAAACAACACCACACCCCCTCATTTTTCTATAAATTTCAGAATTGTTTATTACTACACGAATGCAAATGCTATGTAGAAAGTAAAGAATATACATAGTCTACTTCTTGTGTTAAAAGAAACTATAGGTCATTTTGGTCGGCATGTGCAAAAAACACTTTTCAATCCTATCAATGTATACATATCTTCTTCGACATCAGGGAAACTAACTTCTCAGCATTTCAAAGGTTGGTTTACAGATGTGTACTTACCAAATAGTGGAGTTGAAAGTATCTTGTTATTAAATTGCTGGAGCGGGCATTGTCCAAGTGAAGTGCAAAATTTAGTATCATCAAGCAAAACAGTGAATATTTACACAATTCCAAATAAAACAACATCAATGGTACTTTTAGACATTTACGGCTTTAGAATATGGAAAAACTTATGGATCACGGTATAATTTTATACCAAAGAACCAATATTATTCAGTTACAATCTTTAACTCATAATCAGTTGTCATCACCAGGGTTCTTCGATCTATTTGAATACGCATGGTATAAAAGTGTCTGCATCACCGAACGCCCACCAGCTTTTGAAAATCCTGTAGGTTTCTGTTTCCCGAAGGATACACAGAGTACATCAAATGTTCGTTGTGCATGGTATAAGCAATTCCTCTACTTTTAACATTTCTACACAGATTACCATTATTGTAGTACCTATGCGGCGTAGTGTTTTATAATCTATCAATTTATAAAATGTATACCACATTCTATCACCTACCGTTATTACTATTACTATTACTATTGTTATTATCACGGATACCGATTATGTACAGAACAATGTCTATAGACTAGAGCTCCAAGCACTTGTTAATCTCTATTCAATATTCTAAATGACTTGACAGTCCTAACACTGATATATATATATATATATATATATATATATATATATATATACATTCTACATAGCATCTGTATTCGTGCAGTAATAAACATTTCTGAAATATATAGAAAAATGAAGGGGTGGGGGATTATTTCCCGTAAGAAGATACTTGATATCGTAGAAACAGTTACACCATCGTTTAGGGCATATAAAACAAATAAAATCTTCTCCTAACTCTTCTCTCTCATAGTTTTTGAGTTATTAAATGAAACAGCGAAGAGTAGTCTTGTCGTTAGGGTGGCCGACACCCCCCTAACGGGCGATTGAGCCACTAAGCTAGTTGCCGTCGGTCTTACACTAGATTGGTCGAATAATACTGAACAAGCGTGCTTTGATACGGGTACTCGATTATCCGTGCCGCGCACTTTACTCCTCTACGTTGTTCTCTGCACGGCACGGAAACTTGCCCCTCTTTGCCGAGGATAGTCATATCTCACTTTTAAACAATAAAAAGTATCACTCTCAGCAATTGTCGGTGGGCTGTAAACAAGTAAGAGCGAATACTATTTACAATGGCGTCCCTGAGGAATCGATTCTGGGCCTTATCTAATTTTCAATATAGTAGTAGTGTGAATAATACGTCAAAGCTTGCTACAAATGCAGTAACATATTAAACTGGTGTAAATGTAACAGTTTACAACTCAATGAATTTAGAACGGCTTTACAAGCAAACAAACACACCTACAGCATCTATGCTCGGTTCCCAATGTACTGAATTTTAAGTTTCTTGGGATAAATGTTGGGCTGGCAACACCACACTAAAGAAATTATTAAGAAATTTAATACCTGATACTCTGCCATTACTGGGTTACATATTCTTCATGAAATACATGCAGATAAACTGTTAAAATGTTCTTCCATATAATAAAGTATAAATACATTATAACGTGTAATACGATGTAACCATACATGTATACACAGCAGGGAGACGGGGACATATTGGTTCAACAAACTCGATCAATTTTCATATCTGTGGTGCGTGTGGGTGAATCCGGACCTGGCGCGCTGAAGATTTGGCAACCCTAGTTGTTATGTTTAAAGCCGAATATATAGAAAAAATTAACAGTATTCTATTAGAAAAAAAACTAGAAATCCGTAATCAATTTAGTTCTCTCAAATTTTGTAATTCGAAATTTAGTTCAGGCAAAAAAATCTTCTTATTCCGCTTCTGATTTGTAGCTACTTTCTTATTAACTGTTAAAAAAAACAATTAAAATACTATATAACCTATCAAGCAAGAAAATCATAAAACATACTCCACAGATTGATCCGCATGAAGTCCGAATTCTTTTAATAAACTTTAAATAAACAATAAAATGTTTCTATTGCGCAATAATAACCAGATTTACATTTTAAAATCTTTTGCTATGTCGCATGTGCATATTTTCCCAGAACTTAATCCTTTTCAAATTACTGTCCTCAAGTGTGAAAGCTAAACAAAGAACAGTATTTCTTTATTAACGTTCACAGAAACTGCATTATGATTTCAATTTGGCGACGTAAATAATTTAATTTGTCTAACAGAACGTTCCTCGGATTATCCTAATTTAATCATCTCGCTACACAATAGAAGACATGAAATTCTAGCGTTTTCTGTTTGTTAAATAAGGTGAGAATGGTAAATTATTAAACGACTAAACATTACAGATAAGCTGTGAAAATAACGATATATGTATATAAATGTGGCAATATTGGGTAATAAGACACGTTGATAAGGTTCTGAAGTATATTTTTGAACTAATTTTAACGTTGAAAAGAATCCGTATGATATGTCGAAATCGTAATATTTCTATAAATAATAAACAGGTCAATTTATCTGCATACACTGCTACTCATAATCTTAAGACCACGTTGGGGAAATTTGTATCAAGATTTAATTAAAAAGGAAACATATTTTTAATAGTAATAGTAATAATACACATAAGAAAAAGAGAATACAAATGAATATATACTTGAAAACACATCAAAAAACGACTAGAGAACAATAACTAACATAAATAGTATCTCAGACTTTCACGGCCGTTTGACATAGTTGTAACGGTTGTCGGGTTCCGCCGTGTCACTAGGTTTTTGTTCCTGACGTTTCGCAAACAACTGCGGTTCGCATTTTCAAAGGTACCCTTGAAAGGGACAAAAACCTAGTGACACGGCCGAACCCGACAACCGTTACAACTATAATAGCTAACATAATAATGCCGCTAAATACAGATACTCATGGTATTAGTAGAATCGTTTACGGGAAAGACAATGTGAGAAGAGGAAAAGACGCGAATTTTCTTTCCGCACATTGTCTTTCCCATGATTATACCAATACTATGAGCAGCTGTATTAGCAGCACTATTATGTTAGGAATATATATGTATGTACACAAACTCCCCGTCGAAAATTTATTTGCTTTTCAATAAAGCCGAAATAAATAATTAAAAAAAGAAGCATCTCAATATATAACATAAGAGCAAAGTATACATACGAAAGCATATCACTAAATAGAGACATTAAAGTTAACTAAAATTAGATTGTAGTCATGCGCCTGATAAATCTTTATGAGTGATTTGGTAAGTTGATAGCATGTGGTGATACGATGGGCAGATATGTTATAGTCGGAAAAATTTTGTAAAATTAATTGAAAATGTTTCTAAGAACCACACAACCAGTCACATGCAATTTACAAATACGCTTGTTAAATCAAACTTACACAGTCCGACAATTAAATAACGGAACTTTAAATTAAATCATAAAACAGTTAGCGTCATGTATTAAACGGTAATTTTTTATTTTTAATTAGAAACGCACAAGTTTCCTCTTTTAAACACACTGAAGTTCGAGCAAATCGGATGATAGCTTATATAAAGTTACATGCATTTTAGTAACTGTAGGTTAGGTACTCATGTCTGTTGAAAAAAGTGTATGGTGATGGGTGCATGTCTCGTACAAGAGTTTATGAATGATTTACGCGATTTAAAAACGGTCGTGAAGATTTAAATAATGAATGATGATGCAAAACCTGTACGTCCGCATGGTGTGAATTGATGCAAAAAATCGAGAAAACATTGCTATCGATGGGAATTTCACTGTCAGAACGTTTGGCTGAAGAATTAAATGCCAATAGAGAAACTGTTCAACAAATTTTAACGATTAATTCGGGTAAAACAAAGGGGTGTGCACGTTTTGTTCCACGTCAGTTGAATTAAGATCAAAAAATTGCTCGTGTAGCGCATTATAGAGACATTTTTCAAGCTGTTGAAAACGACACAGAGTTTCTTGATTCTATCATAAATGGTGATGAGACATGGTGCTCTAAGTATGACCCTGAAACTAAGCGTCAATCTGTACAATGGAAGTCCAAAGGCAGGCCAAAACCACAAAAATTGCGCTTTCAAAAGACAAGACAATGTTGATCACTTTTTATGATTCAAAAGGTATTGTCCACACGGAATGTATTCAGAAAGATGAAACTCTTAATGGAGAATACTATCTAGGAATTTCGCATTGCTTGTTGTCGAGAATTTTTTGGGTTAGGCCGGAATATCCAGCAAAGCAGACTCATAAAACCTTCAAAAGTCATGAGTTTTTGGCTAAAAAGCAAATTTGTCTCATTGTCCACCCACCGTATTCGCCTGATCCTACCACCATACGATTATTTTCTGTTCCTGCAGCCGTGACACAACTGCTGAAGAGCATCCCACAACCCGACTTCAAAAAATCGATGTATGCATTAGTCACCCATGCCATACGCTGTATTGAGTCTACAGGAACATATTTCAAATAAGAAAATTGTTCGACAATAATACAATGTGTATGTCATTCTATCTAAAAGATTTCGTTATGTAATTGTCAGACTGTGTAAACCAACAAACGAGAAAAAAAAATGTTTGTCATCTGGAGGTAAATTTACACTTGTCATAATCTTAGGGATATTATTTTTAACATTTTGCTGTATTTCGATAGATGGACTTAAATTTATGTACAATAGTGTACGTACACGTGTTATGTTAGAATTTATTATTGTATTTGATATACCCAAAAATATTTTACAATGTTGCGTCTGTTATATTTGTGTATGTTATTACTCTTGATCTTATCTTTAAATAATATTCAAGAAATAAACAATTATTGCGGCTGAGTCTAACAAGAAAAGACGATTAGAATCGGTAAAAGAACACATCAGACGATCCAACAAAGTCTACCTGAAATTTTAATCTTTTTGGGCATACGTAAACCGGGCACCGTACAAATCAAAGAAAAATGATAATATAAAAATAGTGTATTTCGAGTTGATGCCGTTATTGTCTAAGTATACAGAAGTATAGACATGCAAAGTAAAAAAGCTAAGCATTGCCAAACTGACGAATAAAATAATATACACTTCGCAAACTATAATCCTAGCATTATTCACCAAGATAAGAAAACGCTGTAAATGCAGCTTTCTCATGGTATTAGTGAAATCAATTCACGAGAAAGACATGTGAGACATCAAACGCTAACACACGCACACGTCTTCCTGGCGTCATCAGCGTGGTTTTGAACAGTTTTATGCTCTTGGCGTTATTTTCTAGGCATTCTTTTAGATGTCTAGCATTATTCCATTATTTAATTATTTACACAATTCTGTTAGTTTGATATCCTATACAGTCCCTGTCCAATTTATTAGAGTCACGTGGTAAAAAAGCGATTTTGTTAAAATATATAATAAAAACGTATTGTACAAGTATATAAGTTCATTGAGAACTGTTTATAGACAATTATATAACTAATATTTTGTAATACCTCTGTTCGGTACAACCGATGGAATTTCTCTTTTAAATTTGTATTAATCACTTAATTCTACCTTGTTATTTATTCTTACCTTTCTTCGTCTGACATGTACCTAGAATTTCGTGTATTGTCGTCAGACATGTACCTAGAATTTTCATCTATTGTCGTCAGACTTGTACCTAGAACCTTCATTTACCTGAATAATCAGGTACCTTTAGAGTCGTTTAATAACGCAAACAGAGACCCTTTATAATCAGTTCTACAATTTTACAGTAGTTCTACTATAACTCAAGTCATGTACAGTTCGTAGTCTGAACTCGTATCAGATAGTATTAGTTACATTCTTTAACATATAAAAATTACAAAAACATACAGTCTTATTATTCGAACCAGCATTAGCGGCGTTTCCCCATAAAGAAACAACCTCCTTTGGCTTTTATAATTGCTCTTATTCTTTTTGCATAGACAGCATATGCAAGCGTTGATGGTATTGTTACAAACGTTAGATTTACGTATTAAACGTATATATTATATTATTGTATATTTATGTATATATATATATATATATATTATACAGCACTATGTATGTATTAGCATTACTAAATTCAACTATTATTCATTATATTTATCATAATGTTTGCTTCTTCCGATAATTTAACAGTTTGTGTATTTAAATTTTGATTATTAAACCTTTGTTTCGATAACTTGCCGATGACGTATACCATATGACACATTCATCTCGATTTGAACTTTACATATTTATTTATTTAAATAACTGACAGCATAAAATCTTGTAACATCTTAAAATCTTAGTCAGTAAGAAGTAAGAATTCTGCTTGAGTACATTGTGTAAAACCACATTGTGTATTTTAGTAAATAAATTAGTGTTAGTAGCATCCATTCTCTTTCTTTGAACATAACAGTATGTCTAATTGTAGCGTCATTTTGCCACACAACCCCAAAATTTCCTACAAACTGCTCTTTTGTAGTGTTTCTTCTCGAATACACACGTGATTTTAGAATACTACACACGTTCTCGATTGCATTGAGGTCGGGAGAATTTCCTGGCCAGGGTAGCACTGGCAGAGCTTACGTTTCCAAAAAAACGTTGGATGGATTTGGTCATGTTACATGATGCTTTATCGTGGATGAATGTGTGTAAGGGCCTTCGTTCGGATCTAAATCATTGATAATATGGCACCAAGACATCCTCCAATACATACTTATATCGCTGTTGATTCATGGTGCCTTGGCAAAAATACAGTGGAGCAGGACCTTTGACTGATATACAGGACCATACTATAACTGACGGAGGGTGTTTCACCGTTTAGTACACTAGCTTCACCAAACCGTTCAGATGGACGTCGTCTAAGAAATTGAGCTTTTTGGGGCCATGGCCTTTAGTTTTGACTCATCGTTGAATGCGATCTTTAACGAAAAGACGTTCAAAAAAAAGTTTACTTGATTTACATATTCATTTTGGTTATTTTGTCTAACTTTTTGCTAATCTTTAATTATGTAATGTTGATGACGTTTTGCCCATTCATAATGTGCTCGCTTCGTCATCGTTGTTAATCTTAGTTTTCGCACTGGGCTGCATTTTAATCCGGCCTCGTACAATGGTCTACGTACTGTATGCGTGGATATTTGGCGCAAAACGCTATTCCGGTACTTGTAATGGGTACTTTTCTTTCATTAAAACGGCGATTCGCTGCACTGTTTGTCGGATACTTCTCCTTTCTTTCCAATTGTGGGTTGAGAATACACTCCTGTAGTCTAACAATGCCTCAAAACGCAATTTTTTCTCATTTGGTATATCGTATTTTTTACCTATAACAAAAAAAAAATATAAAGCTCATACAAGCAATAACTTAACACGTAAACATGGAAAAAACGTGTACATAAGCAGATAAATATTCTTAATTGTAACCGACCTAAATAATATTGTACGAATTACTCTGTCTTTCAATCTTGTTTCTAGCCATATTCTATCCAGTACAGAATGATTCATGAAGGGGATAATAATAGGCAAGAAGTCATTAAGTGGGACTTTCTCCATTTCTTAGAAAGATATTTAGGAAATGTAGTTAGATAGGAACTGTAAATCTTATTCATGAATTTTATACTTGTATTTGTAAATTATCGCGTTGGAAACACACAAAAGCTTAAATTTATGAGGTGGCTCTAATAAAGTGGACAGGGACCTGTTCGACTGAGTTGGTATAAACTGTTTATTACGGTGCAGATACTCAGGGAATCAGTCAGGTGGATTGTCTTGGAATCTTTAAATTATTTTCTGAAAAGATTATAATAAAATGAGAAATACTGGTCAGTTAGTTGTCCTGTGATATATATACCATTAACATCATGAGCGAAATATGGAGTGGCATTTATTTAAAATGCCACCAGGAAGAGAACTAAATACTGAAACACATGTGCTCGTAATAGCTTAGCATATAACTGAGGTAAGTAATCAACAAATTGTCAAAAGAATTGATCAAACCACGTTACGATCGACTACAACTAAAAATATCGAGAAAATGGAAGGTAGTGGAAGATCAAGAGCGGATGTTCATAGAATAGTGGTTACTAGCAAGATGAAGAAACGCAACACAGCCCCGGAAATCACCGGGGATTTAAATATTAGTCCCCCAAAACCAATTAGTGTTTCTACCGTAAAACGTCGTCTACAGAAAGCCATGCTCATACTGCTATGAGAAAATCATTGTTAGGCAAAAAAAATAGCAAAAACGACTTAAATAGCCTTGTGAGTACCAAGATTGGATGATAAAAGATTGCGACAAAGTTTTATGGCAGATGAGTCTAAATTTCAGGTGCTCACCCAAAGATCTGCGGGTGAACGTGCCAGAACAAAGTGTATTCCCGCCAGCGTGAAGCATGGAAATGATTCAGTAATGATTCGGGGCAGTTTTGTTGGTACTAGTGTAGAGGATATTGTGAAAATTGACAGAATACTCAGATACCGAGAAATTTTAGAGAATCACGCAGTAGCTTCAGAAATTCCACTTTTGGGTCAAAATTTTATCAGATATGGCAGTTCTGCTTGTTCGTAAAACCTAATCGTTTTATGAACAACCAGAGTGAAATCCGCAACTGAAGATAATTTCCTTATGAAATTGAAGTTTCCTCAATAACAAATGATGGGTTGGTTTGAGTTCTTGAATTAAAGCAATCTGTAAACCAAGACTTTTTCGCAAAACCTGCGTTAAGAGGCTCGAATCATGCCTGAGTAACTAGTAGCACACCTATGTGTTCAGGCCGACCTTTGAAATCAATGACATACCTCTTTCCAATAATACCACCTTTGCTTCAATCGGTCGATAAATAACAAAATTATGACAGTAGAACCAAAATAGTTCTCCCAAAACAGTAGAACGAAAACCAAATCACACCTACTAACAAGAAGAAAATGTTCTCCCAAAACAACTTTTGTGTTAATGTTGAAATGCTAATATGAAGCAAAGAGCAGCTATTAAATTTCACGCAACACTTGATAAAAGTGCATCAAAAACATTCCGGTTGATGCAGCATAAATATCTTCTGCAAGGCCAACTTCAGCTCAGATACAAGAAATGATCAAAAACGGTACGTGGTTTTATTGAAAATGATCGCAATGCTGAAAATAATGGAAGAGGAATTAAACATCAGCAGGAAAATGATCCGAAATCTTCACGAGGATTTGGACAAAACAAAGGTCTGTGCAAAATTTATTTCACAGACTTTGACGGATGGTCAAAAATGGGTGCGTCTTAATCATTCCACAGAAGTGGTTGCAGCCCCCAGATATGACCCATACTTCCTAAAATTAATTGGCACGGGTGACGAAACATGATGCTTTCAGTACGATCCAAAATCCAAACGCCAAATGGGAAATAGAATCCTAAAAATTCATCAGAAGCGGAAAACAACAAAGTTCCATCAAAAATCAAAACAGTGCTGATTACATTCTTCGATACCAAAAGGAATTGTTCACAGGAAATTCGTTCCAATTGGACAAACACTTATTGGCAAATATTATGTAGAAGTTTTGAAGCGTCTGATATCAAGAATCCATCATATTCGACCTGAATATCGCGATCCAGAGAGCTGGTGTCTCTTGCACGATAATTCACCGAGTTACACCCCACTCATTGTTCGTCAATTATTGCCTCGAAATTAAATCTACGTGTTGAATCATCCGTTGTATTCACCTAATTTGGCCACTTGCGATTTCTATATATTCCCTAAATTAAAATTTAAGTTGAAAGGATGCTTTTTTAAAGACATTTCGACCATCAAAACAGCTATAACACAATTTCTAGAGACAATTCCACAAAATGAGCTGGAACACTCATTTGAATCAGTGTTGAATTACAACAATTAAAAAATTGAAAAAGTATTTAAATTTCTTGTTTCAATGATTTTCTCCACGGCTAGTCTCGAAACTTATTTATCGCACTGTCTACAGCTGCAATATTTGCTTTGCTCCTTGTATTTCTTTATCGGCACAGGAACATTATAAAGTGAATATCTTAATTCGAATTTTTCTACAAGATGATTATTGAAGGGTGCAAATTTCCAAAAAAGAAACTAAAGAAAGCTGTAACCTGAAATAAATCGCAATTTACAAGGGCGTTGTCTACCATGGAAAACCCTTTAATTAAAAAAATCAAAGCATCCTATTGTTTACCTATGTGCAATGTTAATTCGGATTTAATAATTTCTTTAAAACATCAACAAAAACTTATGATGTAAAAGACCGGTACTAATAAGTCATTCATATGAAAGTCCCTGTATCTAAATATAGATCAATTACATTTTGTATACTGGGTCAGTAACAGCACCTTGAAATTCAATCAAAATAATAAAAAAAGTGGTCCACCTAACGAGAAAACTTTCAATTTTTTTTCTAGCACCTTTCAATTCACTAGTTGGAAATTACATTTGATACCATTCTATTGAACAATCTCGTTTACTACAAAGTTTATTACCTGCTAGCGGATACAAATTATGACCACAGTTTCTTCATGATATTCATGTTTATTTCAACTAATGCATAATTTACAAGTTTAAGATAATTAAACTTGTAAATTATCTAACAAATTCGGAGACTATAATCTAGATACCGTACAAGACCTGGTAATAACCGGTTCAGCTTAATTTTATTATCTTTCTGGGATCAATTATTTATCGGCTACACGAACTGGCGATTATTTACAGCGTTAAATTTTATTAGTCGAATTATAAATCTATATACAGAGATGTCGAAAAGATAAGATACAAATTTTAATGCGCAGACATTACTTCGTTGTTGTTACTAAGCTTTTCAGTCAAAATTGTTTACAGAAATATTTTTAAGACATTTAAATAAAAGATTATGGTAACGTTTCAGAAATATTTCTATTGAATGTACTGCATAAATAGAATGTTTAGAACTTGCAAGTACTCAATTTATCAATGCTTCAATATTTATAGAAAGATAAACTTCAAGGTTATACACTACAATTATTTATTAGTTACTGCTAAAGTAAATATTCAAGGAAAACGTTTTAGATTCTAACAAGCATATTTATGTTTTACGATAATATGAAACTTAGGCATCTTATCTCGAAAAAACAACTATTCTTTACATTTCTTGAAGATCCTTCTTTCAATATTGAATTAAATCATTTGTAAAGGTAATGAATTGCTTAAAGAAAGAAGTGTATTATGTGCTATACTTGTTTTGAAATTCCATAAATTACTCTACCACTATGTAGCTCTAATAAAATTTGAATTGCAAATCAGTTATTGGTATATCAAATTGTATTTTTAATAATTCACAGGTATAGCAGTAAACTCCACTCACACAAATTAATTAATTATGCGGAACGCAGCGTTTCGGGAGCACGACTGTCGGTAACACGGTTGACAATGGGAGCCCACGTGCTCCCGAAACGCTGCGTTCCGCATAATTAATTAATTTGTGTGAGTGGAGTTTACTGCTATACCTGTGAATTGTACATCCACACAGTCCTTGCAATCGTCATTTGTATTTTTAATAGGTTGTTTATTTATCATTTTTATATTACCTTTTTAAATAATGAGGTAACTTTTTTTTCTGACCAAATTATACTTCTTAATTTCTTTAAAACAAAGGATATATTTTATATTGCTAATTAAAGAAATAATCATTGGGGTATTAAATTAAATGAAATATATTATATTTACTAGTAGCGCCATCTAGACAGAGAAAACAAAAATAAAATATTTCTGTATAATTAGTTGCCTAAACACTAGATTATATAACAGTTGAAAATTATAGGATTTATTCAAAAGCCAACTAGAATACAAACCATTAGCAGTCATTTACATAATTTGTAATGTAAATTCATAAGTTTGATTGCACCTAATATATTGTGTTACTACATACTAGTCTTCTTAGAAAGGCATTTACAATCTAACGTTGATAGTATATATTCATAACAATAAGACTTATTTACAAAATCCATTCAAATATGAAAACAATGTATTTCTGTATTAAATTTTATGCTGGCAATAATGCGCTAATAGCAGGAAATTGCAGATGATTGCCTTATGAAATAGAATTTGCGAGAGGTACTGAATCAAACTACTTCCGGAATTGGACCATGTCATGATGAGATATAATAGAAATGAAATAAGAGTAAGAGGAGAAATAAAATAAAAAGAAAAAGAGATAAGAAGAAAGAAAGAAAAAAAAAGGGGGGAGAGGATTCGTGAAATAGAAAGAAAGGTGAAATGAGTAAGAGAAGGAAAGAGAGACAGAAAAGAACGAGAGAAAACAAGAAAAAGAATAAAAGAGAAAGGTGGCATCACCACGTTTCGCCTCCGTCGTAGGAGGCTTCTTCAGGAGAAATAGGGGAAACCAAAGTGGCACGGTAACTCAACGCGAGAGACGAAACCACTTTGGCAGAAAGTTACGGTGACTCGGCGTGTTAACCGCGCTCTTTGATTATTTCGAAGTAAACGTCGGACGTTTGTTCGTCGCCGCCCTGGCGAAAGAATGTTAGACGAGTGTACTTCAAAAATACTGAAACATGGAGGAGGAAACATCATGGTATCGGACTGCTTTGGAGGCGGAAGGATTGAAAGATTCCTTAATAAATGTCCAGCTTATTTTGTTATTTTATAAAATGCGATCAAACTTATCAAACGTCGTGTAAATCACTAAAATTATGATAAAACTACTCATTTATCACTAGATCACCGGAGTTATAATTCCATACTATCAGAAAATGTTACATTTTTTTGTTTCTCTTTTATGGCTTGCTTCTCTATTTCTTAAAAATCAATCAAAAGAACTAATAGTTTCGTTGGCTTCGTATTTTGAAAAAAAGGCATGATTAATGAGCCGTGTTAAGATGGGGCAAATATAACACAACTATTGTATTTCACAGAATGCAGTAGTGTTTGGTATATTTTGTAATATCACATTAGCAGTGAAACAAAATAAGTTAGCGACAAAACAAAAAAATACACGGTTCTGAAATGTCGTAACTTGTGTTTGGTATATCAGAATAGTTAAATAAGGAACAAAACGAAACGTGAATCAATTTGTCTTTGAAAACAAATCATAATTCTACACGAAAGCTGTTACTGCCGCTAACTCCTGTACGAGACGTAGCCTGGCTAGTATTTATTTTATTCGCTAATCTCTTATTTTAAAAGTGTAGCAAAACGCTTCAAAAATTCAAATTGACACTGTCAATAAAGTCTCTTTGTTGACCAAACGAATGGAGAACTATATATAGACATATATATACATATACAGAATGTCTTTGAGAAAAAAATCCAAAAAATTTGGGTCAATTACTACACAAACTTCAGAATTAAAAAAAAAACCTAGGAAATTGTAAGATGTGCCGCTTGTGAATGAAGAATGTGTATACATCCACCCAAGCAAGTTCATACACACATGCAAACTGCAATAACAGCTGTCGATGCTATAAAAACTACAAGGTAACACTGTCTTTATACTTTTCAAACGGCATGTTTACGTATGAATATTTCGGCTGTGAATAAAGAAACTTTTATTTTAAATATCTTTATCATTTTTTTCTCGCGTCTGTGAAGGAATTTTCGCGAAATATGTTGGATTTAAGTCTAATAAAATCATACTCTATTTTTTAATTTGTTTTTAAATTGAAGCGCCACAAAGTAGGCTAGCCATTGGTCAATTTTTAGCTGAAATTACACTAGGGATAGTTAATATACATATTTCCGGCCGGCATATTGTTACAACCACAAATAATACACATAGAGATGGCCAACTCATAGAGGCGCTAATCGGAAAAGGCGCGTAATTTGAAGTTATATCTAATAGATACTTTTGTTTTTGATAATAATTGAAAATGGAATATGTTTATTGCTGTAAACGCAAATGTTACACCGAAAATGTGATACATTGGCGTTTATAACAGTAAGCACCTTCCAGTTTCAAACAGTTTTTAACTTAAGAGGGTATGTCTAGAAATAAAAATAATTTAGAAAATTGTGTTGTATTTGATACATTGGTATTATTTAGATTGTTTGCGCATCGAGATCATCACTGCCATCTGAGAGTTGATACGTAAAGTTTG
This sequence comes from Trypoxylus dichotomus, assembly GCA_023509865.1. Taxonomy (NCBI): domain Eukaryota; kingdom Metazoa; phylum Arthropoda; class Insecta; order Coleoptera; family Scarabaeidae; genus Trypoxylus; species Trypoxylus dichotomus. The sequence goes on from CM042081.1 coordinate 33,112,134, forward strand.
ACCCCTGTAGGGTGGAAAGCGTCGCATATTTCCATATACCAGTTGGACAGGGGTGATTACAACTGATTGAGGTTTAGATCACGTATTCTTCATTTTTCTGGGTGGGTTTGTATTTAATTTTTCTTCCTAAATTTTCGTTGTAATAATAATTACGTAACTACAACTTATATAAAATTCTAGCTAGTTTTAAAACTGTCACCAAAAAGTAACTGAAAAATTCCATTATGTAAACGCTTCTTTTCATTTTACTCCTTTTAAAAATAGAGCTTAACGTAAATATATACACAGTCTGATAAATTATTATTGATGTGTTGGTGCACCTGAAAAATTGTCCTTGAAATTAAATGGCGTATTTGTATAGTAGGAAATTACTTAGTTTATTGAATATACACCATGTATTTACTACCACAACTACTCAATAATAATAGGGTCTTAGTTGAATTTTCGCAATAATCTTAAACTTAGCGCAAATTTACTTTATTAGATGAAAATAGTTATACCAATATTCGCTTCCAATCGCTAATCTTCATTTAGTTTTAAATTTATACATAGGCCAGCCATAAATGTGGTCTTTACTGTGTGAATGACCAACTTAAATCACCCGCAAAATTTAAAAAGGTGTTCAACCCAAACTGAGCTCTAAGTATATTTCCAAATGAAGTAAAAGGAAAGATATTTCTAATTTATTCTTTTAAAATTGATAAAGATAAACATCCAACAAACTTTATTGAAACAATAAAAACAAACATCATTTACGAAACAACAAAAGCCGTTACTTTAGATTTGACACCAATATGAGTATCTTTATCAGATTCCTCTTGCCTCAAATACATCCCAAACGAGATTTGTCCATGAAATTCTTTAGATAATATCCTCAACAAATCGACAGATTTCTCGCCAGTATTCTGATCAACGCATATTATTTGACACCTTGCACATTTACCACTAGCCTGTAATACACAAATCAATGTAATCGCTAAGTAATATACGCGAAATAATTCCTGCTTTATTACCTTCAAAATTACATCTGCAATGTTCAAGTCTATCAGATCGTTTTCGATGAATGGTTTTTCAAAATTCACAACCAAATTCGGTCTAAATCGACTAATTAAGTCCTCTATTGTTTCAACATGGTTGTCTTCCACTAAATATTTTTGTAATCGTCCAATACTGGATCTATTTATTAATAAAAATTGTGCTTGATTTGCTAAAGATAACTTAACTGATTCTCCTTTAACAGTTTTCTTTCTAATGTTGGCGTCTTTGGAGCACTGTCGTAATAAACGTAATCCTTTTTCGTTTAAAGCAGAGCTAAGCCAGCACGCAACATCTTCTCCACAATCCCATCCGACTATTGGATCACCACATACTTTGGTCCTACATGGAAAAGCCCTTAAAATATGAGATTTTCCAATCAATAAAGGAATTGATATTTTTTGCAGATCTGAAAGATATGCATTTGATTACACTTATGGTTTCAATCAAGAGTTATTGACGAGTATTTTTTACCTTCGTAATGAAGCTCTAACTTATTCTCTTTTAAATTTATATAGGGTTTTATTTTACATAGGTTGGTATTCCTCTTCTGTGTCAAACAAACCCCAGAAGCATCCACAATCATCCATTCTCTATCGTATTGAAGCCCAGTAGGCACTACTTGCCAATTACTGTGAATTTCAAAAGCACCGCATGATTTTAATGGATAGATATAGACATTTTCTAAAATTCCATTAATTGGTCTTAAACTATAACATTCAGTCTGTCTACGTGTACTGCGTGAATTGTTGATCTAAAAGTATATTCATGTTGATATCTACCTTATAATCCTAGATTCTTTTTAATCTATGGATGGTAGTAATGATTTTTAAAGTAATATTGGCAATGGCATGAATGGTGACATACAAAATGACTTACCTTCTTAACTTCACTTTTATGTTGATTTATATCAATTTTAGTTGTCAAACTAGTATTAGATAACAACGAAAACTTTTTTAAGTAATTTTCTTTTAGTACTTTAAAATTCTCAGGCATCTTTCTTACGGAAGACATTTCGACAAAACATTCTTTGATCATATTAAGAAATTCGTCTGCATCTTTTTTATTTGACATATAACCAAAGGATATTCGTACAGATCCTGTAGGTACTCCTTCTATTAAATCATTTTGGTCACCGCAAACATGTCCTTTCTAAAAATTTTCCCAAAAGTCAACACTATAGTCGATTACATTATTAAGTTTACATATAAAATTTATCACTCACTTCATAATGTTTATTGACTTCATTTGCTGTCAAATTAAGGTGTCTTTGACAAGAACCTGGATTACAGAAACATCCTGTACGTAATTGAATACCAAATAAATTTGCAATGTGCAGAACCTGCATAAAATATTAGTAAAAAATTGTGGTATTGCTTTGGAAAGTTAAAGTACCTCAGCATAACCAATATATTCACCATTTGATCTCCGCAAATTAAAGTTTATTATTCCACCCTGATGAGTACAGTCTTCAAAGATAGTATCATGATATAAAACAACAACTGGTTCATTGTTGAAGTGGTGCAATTTTATTAATTGGTAATAGACATATCTAGCAAGTGAAAATGTCTGTTTGGAAATTACATCCATGTCTAGGTTAAGCCGTTTAAATGTGTCGAAACCATGTTTTATAGCCAATATGTCTAGAAATGATATTGTACCATCTTCAAACCGTTCATGCAAAATTACCCTTGGAACTACAATATTTGTCATGCTTTGCACCATGAAAACTGTACCACCCCCATAATACTTTTTAACAAGAATATGTTCGCTTTCTTTTTTAACTAGCAAAGCTCCCAATCCTGTCGGATACCCAAATATTTTATAAAATGATACACAAATAAAATCAGGTTTATATGTTGACAAATCTAAAAAGTTTGTTGATGCATAGCCTGCAGCATCTAAGAAACAGTACCATTTATTAGAGTTATATAATCTGTTTAAGATTCCATCTTGAACCTTGTCAATCCATTGCAAGGGATACTTAGTTCCAGAAAAATTACACTGCGCAGGATATACGAATAATGAGCTTTTGCTGTTACTTTCATTACATACAGAAATTATATCATTATTTAATATGTCAAAGGCTTCATCGTGTTTCAGAACATTAACATTAGGTGCATTGCTTCTCATACCCAACACTGATGTGTGATTATCTTGTAAGTAGACAAAGTAACCATCGTTATAATTAAAAGATTCGGACACTAACTTCAATGCACCTGTAGCACCATTGGTGAATATCACACTGTATTCATCAGTATTTGTATTGAAATGGTTTAAAATTCTGCAAAAATTATCCATTTTGATAAGAGAAAAAGTAAAGTCAGTGTAGGATGAAAACTCACCGATATCTCACTTGATCGATAGAATCATGTGTGAGCTTGCTAAAGGTACTATTGGAATGGGGATTTCCGTATAGATTATTTGAAAAGTCCGATAGGATATTCGACATTTGCTTCTCTGAGTAAAGCGTTGCCCCCGCATGGTCTAAGTAGCAAATATCTGCAGAAGGAAATTAAACAATCAACAGTGTTTGGAAAATCTAACCTCAACTGTCAAAAAAATATTACGTAATACATTTCCATTAGCCCAAATTTCCCCAATTTCACCTTACCTTTTAAACGCTGAAATTCTGCAGCGATTTGTAGTTCTTGTTCTTTCGAATAAACTTTTGTATATTTAGACATCCTAAACGAACAAATAAAGCTATTTTCTCAAACAGATTTCATGATTTTAGATCGGATTTTTGGTAACTTGCTTAGTTTTGCAATAATAATTGCTGTAATAATTGCGAGATTGCGGTGGGGAATTATAGTAAGATAAGGTCAGCAAAACAAGTTTATGTTATTGTGGAGAGAGAACGTGATATTGGGGCAATGACTTAATTAATAATTTGTTTATCATGGATTGGAAAAAAATAGTTACGAAGACAAATATTTACAATCTCTAATGATAAATATTTTTAAAATCTCGTACTTATTTCTGATTACTTCTACTACCAACTTACGATTTTAAAAGAATCTCATACCGATGGTCCTTTTCTATAAGATATAGAAAATATAGGTAGATAATAAAACTCATTTTTGTTTTGTTTCTGTTTGCAATATAATTTATAAATCGTTAAATATAACAATATGACGTAAAAACAATAATATTAAATTTGTACTACAAATTAACAGTAAATATATTCTTCGTAATATAGTACAACATATTAATTTCTTTCTCATTTATTTATTTATTCATTTAATCCATTATTATTTCATAGGTAACATCGAAAAAGGCAATATAAGTATATATACGTTATATCACCCTATATTTATATATTATATTTTTTAATTACGCATTTTTAAGTTTGTTTCATTTTTTCTTTGTATAATATGTATATTCTAATTAATTAATATGTATTTTAATATACAAGGAAGGTATATGGTTTTCTTTTTTTTTCTTTATATGACATTTCACATATTATCACTTAGTAGTTGGTATCTAAAATGTCAACCGTAGATCTAGTGATGATTTATTTTTTCCTACCACAGTCGTTAATATAAAACGCTATTAAAATTAGTTGTTCCTCGAGATATGTAAAAATGAAAAGATCGAGATTATGATATTTTCTATTCATATCGTTAGTCAACTTGCTTTAATTTAATTTGAATATCTTATAAAAGCAGATATGAAAAAACGTACAATCTCATTTCACTGTTGTTCAATGTATGCAGGGTATATGTGTATTAATCTGTTATCATCGTTCTTTTTTTGCTGTTTTCAAAACTTAATATAATTATTATAGATATATATAATCTTGTGTGACGTATGTAGTGTAGAAATAGTTTGCAAATTATTTTATATCATTACAAATTAGATTTGTATATATATTTTTTGGTAATTTCGTAGTAAGTAGTGCCTAAATCTATGTAAGTAGGTTACATTTAGGTATTTATTTATAGTAAAGAGGTATTATTTTATATAAAAAATTTGAGATATAAAAGTTGTCTTTATATTTTCTTTTAGGCGAAAGTCGCTGTAACAAAATATATATTTTTTCTTTTCATTCTTTTTTTTAAGATATGCACAATTGAAAGATAAGGATGCTTAAATATTTATACAAGAAATAAATTAGTTTATCACAAGATAAAATCAATTCTATTAGTTCAAAATTTGTCGTAAGGAAATAATTGGATAAATTTGAATTTCCCATGCTATTTTTCGTGGTATTAAAAATAAAATCAAGATGCTATTCAATTCACTCGTAATTATAAATTCCATTCATTCAATTCCACATTTTCCCCTTTCCCTCGATAATAATTTTAATATATTCACATGCAATCAATTTTTAGGTTATGGTACTTTTAATACTATAAAATGCATGGAAAAAATTAGTCATTAAAGATATAACATATTGTACAGGACAACTGCAAATTTGCAAATCCCGTGTCCCGTATAAATTAATTATTCTGTGCTGCATGGACTGTACCGGTACAGTGTGCGTGACTATATTCATCCACAATTGTTATAATAATTAGTTTTAGTTTATTTCGTCATAATATCCTAATTCTTCCATATATTTTACACTTATTTGGTCAATAAGTTTATTTTAATACACATGGGGCACCTTATTTATTAAATATTTTTTAAACATATAACATTTTTCGATATTTTTATATTTCTTACTTTCTAAATTGCTTCAATTTAACTGAAAAGTATTTTGCGATCGCTCCCTTTTTTTTTCAAAGTACCTGACGGTGAAAGGTACCGTGGTAACATATCACATCTAACACTTAAATGTTTACAAATAATTATAAAAAAAACCATCGAAAATATATTTATTCACAATAACGAAGAACTATCGCACTAGATTATTTTATTTCACCTATGAATATCTCGTTTTTATTTCTACGCAAAAATTGAGTAAGTTATAAAAGTATTATATGTGAATTTGAATCTAGATTCTAGATAATGTAGAAAATTTCTTAAATATTCTATTTCATGACAAATTAATTCCCATGAATGGTGGTGTATAATACTAATTTATCTTATTTAAAATCTTTTTAAAAAATGCAAGGTTATAGTCAATAAAAATTCTTTCAGACGTTTTATATCATGTAGTCAAACGAAAGAAAAAAAAGAATCGTTCTGAATCATCTCCGAACATTACTGAACATTTGACAGCTAGTGTTGCCAACCTATCAACTCAGGGTCCAGTAGTACCAACGCTACACAATGATTCATTTCCAAATCCAAATTCATCGTGATATGATGTGTCCTTCTTCCTCCTCAGTTCTTTAAATCCCATCCCATGTTCGTCATCGTACCGTTCCGTTGCGTAAGGGTTCGCGAAAGTTTCCTAACGAATCCAGCTCGTCTACCATCCCTACTCCAACAGTCATGACTTCCATTCTTTCAGTTTCCTCAAAGAGACTTTCTTCAATCTCGAAACGGTTGACATTAGATCGGATTCTTTTACCTCGTCATCGCTCAAGGTCTCGCCTTCAGAATGAACTTCGCGTTGGCACTGCGATTTTTGCTGCACAGCGGTTGAGTGGGTATCTTTCTCCGAATGTACTTTACCCCTTAACATTCCCTTACGTGAATCCTCGCCGGTTTTGCTTTTAAATTTCGACGATGTGGTTGGATCACTCAAAGCCACCTGCACCGGTACCTTAATACTATTGCTAGCAACGCTTCTTGCCGCACTTAAGCCTCTGCTTATTCGATCCAATGTTGCCAAGCGTAGTGTTGATGTAATGCGATTTCTTCTTAGAGTGTTTGGTGTTGCTGATGCCCTGTCCTGCATGATAAACCTTCCTATTGTTTGCCAATGGGACTGTGCGCTGTAGACGTTTTCGTCATCGCTTAGAGCGCGTAATTGAATATTGTGACTGGCCCCGCCCCATTCTAGTTCTTCGACGATGACGAAATTTGTGGGATCTTCCATTCTTCGCGCTTTAACCAGCGCTTGAGCTAGGACATCTTGCGCGCAAGCGTTTAAAGGTACTTTCAATATGGCGTAAGGTATCTCAGGTGAAACGTTGTAAATGCAAACTAAGAAGGTGTCGTTTTCCTCCCAAGCATTACTTGGTGCCCCGTCAGATTTTCTAGCTTCTCTTTCTCGGTTAGCAACGCTTCTAATGGAAGATAACCAAGCTCTACTGCTAGGATCGTCGCCCATTCTCTTCAAAATAAAGCGTCCTTCGCCCTTCCATTGTGATTGAGCTTGAAGGGGTCTTTCGTGGAGATCTAGCACTCTTTGAGTGGCCGGTAAATTATGATCTTTCTTTTCCCAACCTCGGGCAACCTCCTCCACTAGGATATAATCGTTAATCTTCTCTAGGGATTGACCAGATTTTTGCAGAGCTAATGTTAATACATCCTGGGTTGTACTTTCTTGAGTTATCTTCAATATGGTATACGGTTCTTCGGCGACCACTCCGTAGACCATGAGAAAAAACATCTTCCGTTTCATGCAGAGCGGTGTCCCCGATATTCCGATGTAGGTGCTGTCCATTGTTGTATCCGATGGTTTTTCTTTGATATCCGCTTGAACCCTGTCTAAAGTATCGCGATTTTCGTTATTTTCGAGGCTTTCCTCTTCAACCCTTGAGTATATGAATAAAGTTGACATGTTCAAGTTTTTATTTTGAGCTGATCTCAATCGCATATGTCTGTAGCCAGGTTTTAAACACTTCAAAGGCATAATTCTATGAGCTAACAGATGATTGGATGTTCCATCTAACACGTTGATTCTTAAAAACGCCAGATCGTGAAAAAGCACTCTAAAATGAAAGGTATCGTTCCATATAGGATTCAAAGCGTTTTTCTGGGCGATTTTCGTCTTTTGCTTGTTACAATCTACAGGAATACCGATGATTTCAACCTCAACGTAAGTGCTGAGATTAACGTTGCTTTGGCAAACATATTGTCCGGATACGATATTGAGTATTATTTGGCAAGAGTGCAAACCATCAAATTCCTTATCCCATGGATTGAAGCGCCTATACATGACATGCGAACGGTCCCACATTACATTGGGTTTGCTTACAAAGCCACACTTTCCGTTACTTTCGAACAACGCCGTATTCAGCTGCATGGCCAAGTCATCTGTTTGGTAGTTCAGTGCTGCCATCTGGATGCCAAACGACCAGAATATCACCGGATTGAAGTTGGAAGAATCGATCCTCATCCCTAGAGAAAGTTTTATTAAAAATGTGCAGCTATATAAGAAAAATTGGCAGTCGCCAAACTGTTTAAATAAACAATTTGAAGAGCACCGAAAATTCTCAATTACCTGCCGGATATGTTCGCATCAATTGAGTTTGAGTATGCGCCACTAAGGCTAGAGGTTGCTTCCGACACAATTTCTTAGCGGTATTCTCGTTTATCGAAGAACAGTGGTAGCACGGTACGTTGGCGTTGGGCCTCTGCGGTTTCACCTCGCTTTCGAAGACTGTGGTATCTGTTTCCGAGCCCGTAGGTCCCGAAGAACTGATGTTTGATGCTGTCGAAGTCGAACTGCTGGCCGTTGTTACGATTGAACTTCCAGAACTTGACATTCCAGGTCGCTGCTTGTGCTTCACCGAACTGTTGGGGCTTATGGTGTTGAGGCCGCGAAATTTAATCGCCTGAAATCAAAGAATCAATAACTCTTACAAAGAATAGAACACAAATTGGTAATAAAAAAATTTCAAGGCTGAGATGATTTGTTATTTTGAAAACAGGTTTTGCAATCAATTTTAAGCCTGCCAAGTTTGCTAACAATGTTAATACATAATATTCACCAAAAAAATATTCACACAACATAATATTCTGTGTTAACTGTTTCTATACATGCTTGCAAGAATATATTTATTCTCCATTTTCTAGCTTTACACCATTTTAAAAGTAGGTCTGTGGCTTTTATTTTATTTGTGGGTCCAGTGTGCGTGTATATTTCCTGTTTTCTTTCTTTTTGTGTAACGTTATGCGTTCTTTCTCAGCTCTTCGTTTAATTTGTGCAAGTCCTTCTTTCCTTATTCGTCGTGCTGGTTTTATTATTCTTCAGATTGTTGTGTTATCATGCGTCCCCATTCTCTGTAATGTGTTTTGTGTTCTTCTGTATATAATGGTCTCAAGTGTTTCCATGTTGCGTTCTTGATACAGTGTTGCATTTGTGATGTAACGCGGTGCACCTGATGCGAATCGCGTTAGTTTGTTGAGTTTTCCCTGTATTTTCTTGAGCGTAGGTAGCAATCGGTATTATTATTGTTTTAATAATCTTGATCTTGTTATTCAGTGACAGCTTAATTTTTTCGCTTAATAGTGGGTACAGGACCTTTGATTTCATTGATGTGCCAGGTGTATGTAAATTGTTCGTCTAGAACAACCCCTAGATGCTGATGATTATTAATTTGGATCTCGTAGGGTTTTTTGTGTCTTCTACGTGGCGTGAAGTAGATGGCTGTAGTTTTCCCTGTATTTATATTTATTCGCCATTTTGAAAACCATTTGTATAGTGTGTCGATATATGTTTGCAATCTATCGAGCAGTGGTTTCATTTGACTTTGGCTGTAATAAATAGCGGTGTCGTCTGCGAATTGGGCAAGTTTTTGACTGCGGTATGTCGGAAGTGTCGGAGATGTTAAACAGGAGCGGTCCCAGCACCGAGCCCTGGGAAACTCCTGCTTGCGTTGTTTTGCTAGTGGAGAAGTCTTCCTCTGATTTAACAGAAAAGGTTCTGTCGCGGAGATAGTGTTGAATGAGATTGGTAAGCATGGTTGGAATCCGTCATGCCAGACCTTGTCGAACGCCTTCTCGATGTCTAGCATGATGACTGCAGTTGGTGTAGATTTATCTATGTTCGAGGTGATATGTTCAGACATTCTCAGTAGCTGCTGTGCTCTCGACGAAATCCAAATTGAAATCCTGCAATTTTTCTCCAAGATTTTGCTGTGTCCTGGTAGCAAGTTGATTGGTTGATACCCTGTCTTAGGGACCCGACTCCCATAGGCGTAGTACACTATCGACGCGAACGAAGTCTCGATTGTTCCCGATAGGTAGTTTCGGCATGGTTTGTTAGCGTACCGCCCAACACTCGGCCCGAAGTTTTACTACATATAATTTGATTAAGAAAAAGCTTTACCCTGCTTTGAATCGGCATCAATTAAGTTAGAATTAGAATGCAATAGTGCAAACAATCCTTATATCTACTGCCTATATTTGCCTATTTAGAAGTTCTCATCATTTAACTGGGATTTAAGCAAAAATTCGGAATCTGTACAAATAGTTTCAATGTTTCAACGTCATGGAACTTATTTCAAAAGAAAAATATTTTCCATTGGTTTTTCTCTTACAAAACAGCACATTATTTTTTAACTTATCACAGTTGCTTTACCATCATTATTGTTTTGTAAATATCATTGTTTAAAATTTTTTAACTTTACTTAGAATATCTCTTAATTTCCTTATAAAGTGTTTCACTTTATCGAAATGCCAAAACAAAACATAATAGCAAATCAAAATTTCAAAAATACAGAAAATATTATACAACAATGCATAATATTACATTACATTACACTATATTATATCACACTACATTACATTGCACACAATTCCTTGAAACTGCAATAAACTATTCCAATTTAAGGGTTCGTAACATTTGAGCTTAAGTTATAATTAAGTCTCTAATTAACAGTTACAGTGATTGGTGAGAATATTTAACGTTCAGTCGATTGATGATTTAATCCGTGGAAAGTTTCCTAATGCTGCTGAAGATCAATTTCCAAAGCAATTACAAGAAGATTTCTTTCTAACTTCAATGTTGAGTGAAGATCAGTCAATTGTGACAAAAATGTGTTATTGTGACAAAAGAAGAATGGTGATTGGATGGCGAATAATTTTGTGTTTATGTTTCCTGCTGATAGTAGAGGAAAACCTACTAAAGACTTTGAAAATTGTGGAGGAAGACGTCAACAAAACAAAAGCTGCGAACTGCAAACATCACACTCCCAACACTCAGCAGACCACACCGAAGTTTTCAACACTAATATAGCACTTTCAATTTTTATAGAGGCTAGACTATTCCGATTTAAGTACGAAGTAATTAGAGTTGTGACAAAGAAAATTGGGCACAATATTTTTCCCAGATACAAAAAAATCCAAAAATCAAAGAGAAACTGTTACCCTAGCGCTATGGAAGTTATACAAGCTTTAGCGGAAGTCCCCTTCCAAGGTTTGGCGTACCATACTGCAAAAAGAATTTTTGAAACAAAATACGAAGAGATATTGGAGATATTGAAAAGTCGTGAACTAATTTTGCACACAAAATGGAGTTTTGACGGCTCCTCCGGTTAGAACCAGTCATCTCAATCATTTTATAATGAAAGTGAAGCGAGAAGTGATTCGCATTTATTTATGACTTCGATTGTGCCTTTGAAAATAACTGCAAATGAAGGTGGACTAATAACGGCTGAAAAATATGCGGAAAGTGAAATAGGAAATTTGCAACCAACGATTATACAGCAAGGAAATAACTTTGCCGCAGTAAGATATGTTCCATATTTTACAATGTTAGACGGAAAAGTGGCACAGCATATTACCGACACAACTGCAGCAAGTAACTGCTTTATTTGTGGAGCTCGTCCAGCTGAGATGGATGACTTGTCCAGGTGCGAAAGTAAACTTTCTAATGAAGAACCAATTCAACTAAGCATTTCTCCGCTATATGCGCCAACAAAATTTATGGAGTATATATTTCACCTTGGGTGCAATCTAGTATTTAAAAATTGGAGGACTACGAATACCACTCTTCCAATACAAAGACGCTACAGAAGAGTGTATCCAAAGACGTTTCATGACTGAATTAGGGATAAAAGTTGATTTCGTAAAGCAAGGATATGGTTCCACCAAGACCGGAAATACCTCTAGAGTACGAAACCCTTCTCAGACTGCTGATATAATGTAAGTTAATGAAAACTTAATTCGTCGACTGGAGGTCATACTGGAGGTAATTAATAGCAAGTCTTCATTTGACTGGCACAAATTTCAGTTGCATACAAGAGATACCGCTAAGTTAGCAATACAACTGCACCCGTGGTTTGATATACCTTCAACGGTCCATAAAATCTTAATTCATGGAATCGAAATTATAACAGCTGCAGCGTTGCCGATTAGGTTATTGCCAGAAGAAATCCAAGAAAGTAGACATAAAGACTACAAATATTATAGACTTCACTTCACAAAAAAATGTTCCCGTACAGCAACAAACGAGGATGTAATTCATAAGATGCTTGAGTCGTCAATGAAGAAACCCTTGAATTAATGTCGCCCCAATAATGTTTCGCCAAATTATAAGTAGGTAGGTATTATTATAAGTATTACATTATATATTATTAATGTAGGAATAACTTCTACTTTATCATATTAGTCTTTAAAATAATACCATTTTATTTCGAGTACATTATTATAATAAATCTTATATTAAACTAATTCATCTTTTTAATTTAGTATCATTTTAATATATTTCTTTATCTTGAATCGAATGAGACCAACCGCAGTTCGATACGACTATCCGTTCGCTGATATCGGATTTTGTACCCTTTCCGAGTATTTGACCCCACTGTGCGGCGCCCTCTGTTGAGGTTAGAGGTAATAATTTTTTCGAACTATTTTCTAAATGCTTACCTCTAAAATTCACTTTCTAATGAAATTCATATTCTGAGAGCCAATTTCAATTGTAGAAAGTGCGTACTCACCTGTACATAAACCACTAGATCCGATAGGTCCTTCGATATCTGACTGCTGCGCTTCTTCAGCTTATCCTCCGGATTCGGTCGTTTCGTCGAACTACCTTTGGCGATCGCGTGCGATATCCCGATCGGTCTCGGCGACTCTGTGGCGGCCATGATCGCGTGCAACGGCTTTTCGGCGACTAAGGAGAGAATTTCTGAATGAATAGCGCGGTTGGAACGGTCCGTTTGTTTAGATTCGGTTACCTTCAATGTTGTCCTCGTCGTCTTCGTCGTCGTAATCGTCGTCGCTGTAATCGTCATTGAAGGAACTACTACTGGTGTTACTGATGATTGAGCTTGTACGGCCTGGTACTGAATGGCGAATGCCAGTGGATGGCCTGGAGGTAAGTATTTCGTACTCGTTTTAGGGGTATTAGAGGACGCGATATACGAAGGGTGCGAAGGGTGGCGTTCGAGTTGTATAGGTTATGTCTAATTCACAGAACACAGCTAAATAAGTTCTACTATACCACAATTTATCTTCTGCTATAAATGTGCCTCTTTTGTCAATACTGTTTTCTACTTTATGCAATGAGACGAGGAACTACAGTGCACTGTTATCTTATTATATATCCACGTTCAATTGCGTTTCTGAACTTTAAAAGGTTTATTTAATAGATTAATTTGATTAGACGCTACAATTTAACTAGGAAATTTACAAGGGGACACCGGCAACGGGCATATTCAGAATTCCATGAAACTTTACAAACTGAAAAGGTAGGGAACTTGTAATAAGTGTACATAATACATCCATCCAACTAAACTCGCATTAATACACGCAGACTGCCTACACTGCAATAACACAGCTGTCGATGTTATAAAAACTACAAGATAACGCAGTCCACTTTTGAAACGGCATGCTAAAAATTCAATATTTCGGCTGTGAATAATAAAGAAACTTTTATTTTAAATGTCTTGCGCCTGCAAGGGATTTTCGCAAAAAAAATTCGGATTTAAGTCTAATAAAATTAGATGTTCCCATTCTTCACACTTTTTATTTTATTTCATGGACATTCTGTATACACGTCAAAGGAAGACTTTTAACTGTAAGATTTCTATTTCATTTTATTTTTCTATACGTAAAATTGTAAAAATTAATTTATTAAGAATAAACAATCATTTCTTGTTATTGGCCATCAAAGTGGCAGAACCCCACCGTGTGTGTAACTTGTTAAACATCATTTAAAAATCGTATCTCAGGCACTTACTATAAGGTTTTCTGTTCTATCTAGATGTGTTCTGCGATCATAGTACCCAGATGTGCCATGCATAGTGGTTCTTATAAATCAAAAAAAATCTTTAACTTATTTCAAAAATATCAAAAATCATTTGCTTTAGCAAAAAAGAAGAAGAATCGATATCTTGAGAACCGTTTGAAGTGTCAATAAACCAAACGACTTGGGATATTTAACCAAAACATTCAGCTTTCAATAATGCTGATAATTGATAACATTTTACAAGGAACAATATTTTGTCTCCTCCCCCATTTTTTGCATATCACAACAACCAGAAGGGATTTAACACTAAACAGACGCTAATTTTAAGGTATACAATGAATTGAATAATATCCAAACAGGTAGATTATATAACTTTCACGATTCGCAAGATATAGCATTTAAAAATTAAACTTGGCGTTTTATTTTTTGCCTTTTCCGAAACATAAATCAAAAAGCGAAGGCGCTAAGGTCGTAGTACCTGTGGAAATGTATTCTACGGGTTAATATCGTCTAAAAATCCACTGCAGGAACTTTTATGAAATGTAAAAGAACGAATAAAATGCTTCAAAGTGGATTGATTGGAAATTATGTTCTGATTTTCGGGTGAATTTTGTTGAAAGCTTGGGGATCTTTAATTTACCCATGAAAACAACAGAAATGCTTTGTAGAACATCCAATTAACATGCAGCAATATTCTTTTGAGACTAATAAGTGGACTAAAATAATTTTAACTTTGATGAAGGGGTATGTTGTACAATTACACGTTTAATTATTTAGAGAGCACTTTCTAGAGAAATTTGATTTGTTTTTCAGACTACCCTGTTACATTTAAAACATTTAGTAAGTTATATTTAACTAGAGAAAGCAAGTTTTCCTACCTCTTACGGTTTGATAAGCTAAGAAAGTGAGATGGAACCTTCGGGAATCGATTCTATAGGTGTGTTTTCAATTGGAGGTTTTACAATTTTTAGGAAAGCTGTTAGAAGGTACTAAAGCCAAGGATATGTCATTAAAGATTCTGATTTTGGGTGACATTTGGCCATCTTTAAAATCACAATACAAAATGTATGGGTACGTTCTTATGAATTTGACAAGCATAAAAATTTCGAAATTAAGACCTTTATTTGCATATCATCCGATATAAATAAGCTATCCTGAGTCGCCTATCGCGTCTTACGTTGATTACTTACCTAACTGGAGTTGACATCGCTGAATAGCTGATCAGGGGCATAGGCACTTCCATGATAAGTTTCTTATTCTTAATGAGAATTCTGTTTTTCAATTGTTCCGGGGAAGGCAAGGTTGGTTCCTCACTATAATCGGCATCGAAGAGGAAACTGGTCACCAGTTTTTCACCGAAGACTCGCTGCATTTAGCATTAACAAAGATATATTACTAGGTACAGGTTGAAAACTTGCAGAAAACAAGAGATTAGTGATTAATAGGTCGGAAATAGTCATCCTCTTTTCTTAGTGATTACACAATATTTGAATTAGCAACTCGTCTTTAACGATCATACCTGAAATGTATGCGCCATCCTACTCTGCTGTTGTAATGAGCAATGGTTCTCGATAGACAATATAACCGGATAAGGCGACGTGACAAAAGCGTTCTTGTCAATACTTTCCACCACCGCGTTGAAGGGAATCTTCGTAGTAAACGTGTGTCCGTGATAAATCATCGGATATCCGTCGTCGCCATCCCAACAATCGAGTTCGACACATCTGCATCCCGTTAGGAGAACCTAAAAGACCATAATTAGCAAACCTGATCAAGAATATCTTCCCTTTTCTGCAATATACTTGGCTATAAAGTTCGACCGAGGATTCTCCTTTGAGTTGATGTCCCGTTAGATAAGTGTTGTGGGACGACGCTATATAATAGGTTGACATGGGTCGATTCATATCGCTTTCCGCAGGGGTTTCTCTTTCATTAACGAAAGCGAAGTTATCTTTATCCATTAAATACCTTGCGAAACCTTCGAACGATAAACAATTTTGTTGGCGTAAGGTTGCGTCAGGTTCGTGTCTCTGGAAATGATTACATAAAAGAAAAGTTATTCAGTTTTATTTCGAAGCCTAAACGCAGATACGAGGGCAATCCCAAAAAAAAGGTCTCCTATATTTTTAGATATACATATATGTTACATCACTTTAAAGATAGAAGAATGCTTTATTTTTCAACATAATCGCCATTTCGGTCGATGCATTTTTGTAGACGCTGTGGCAGTTTTACAATCCCCATGTCATACCAGCTTGCCGCCATGCCCTTCAGGAAGCGTTGAACCTCATCTTTCACCTCATCATCGGAGCAGAACCGCCGTCCAGACAAATGTTCCTTCAACTTAGGGAACAGGTGGAAATCGCTGGGTGCCAAGTCCGGACTGTAGGGTGGGTGTGTGATGACGTTCCAACCAAAATTTTGCAGGAGATCGACGGTTTGACGGGCGACGTGAGGACGGGCGTTGTCGTGCATAATGCTTACACCCTTGCTCAACATCCCTCTTCTCCGGTTCTGAATTGCCCTTCTGAGTTTCTTCAGTGTTTCACAGTACCTGTCAGCGTTGACTGCCGTCACAGCAGGCAGAAAGTCGACCAACAGTACCCCCTGCCTGTCCCAAAACACAGTTGCTATGACTTTACCGGTAGATTGTGTTTGCTTGAATTTTCGTGGCTTGGGCGAAAAGGGATGCCGCCAGTCGCGTGTCAGCATACGCGGCCCCATCTTGCACACACCTTCCGATATTGCAACTTTTCCATTAAAATCCTGTGGATGGTGCTTCTGGAAACCTCAGGAACCAAAATGCAGAGAGCATGCAGAGTGATCCGATCTTTACGCATGAGTTCCTCAACTTTCGCGATTGTCTCATCGGCAATTGACGGCCTCCCGTTTCTTTCTTCGTCATGAATTTCAGTACATTATACTACATACGACTGTCCATACACTTCCGTCAATAGGCGGTGAATTTCAACCGGTTTAACCCCTTTTGCGTTCAAAAATCGAATAACTGCGCGCACTTCGCACTTGGCGGTAACGTTTATCGAGAGCTCCGTTTCGAATGGCTACCAAGCCAAGACTGAGCATCCGAGCAAAGCGCCTGCGTGCTTATGTGGTAGCGGAGAAGGCACCACTCACAACAGTGTTGCCAACAACCGTATTAAAACTATCTCTACGTCCCCAAAAAATAAGAGACCGTTTTTTTGGGATTGCCCTCGTAGAATTGTGGGTCAAATAAACAACATAAAAAAGAATTCAAATCTTAAAGTTAATTTTTGTGCAGATCATAAAACTAGTATTAATTCTTTCGAGTTGGGTGAAGTAAAGTCAAACGTTCTTCAGGAAATCTAAAACGGATGTTGCATGAAAGGTTAAAGATGAAATAAATTTCGATAGAAACTATTATTGGCGTTAAAAAGGAAGAGTAATCAATATGTTTTGAAATTACAGGGTACATAACACAAGAAATGAATATTTCTGAAATATTCTCGAACTTTATCAATCCACGGTGCACTTACAGGTATCTTGTTCCGGCGTCTTTGTGAAAACATGTGTACAATAATATAAATTAGGCAGAGAAATGAAAACAACTCTTAACATAAACCTCACCGTGTGAGTAAGAACCATCAAACTAAATATAGAAAATACAAAATAAGTGGTGAACAATTTTCAACAATAAATAAGTTAATGTGACGGGTGAGCTTATAGATCACAAAGCCAAAATGCAGAATAAGATTTGACATCGTTACTTTCAATTCCCACCCTACATCGATTTTTGAGCGGTATTTGCTTTTTATTGCACCTACAGCTGAAACTTCTCATAAATAGGTTGTCGCAAAAACAATGGGGATCCTTACAGCTCATGAACTCAATAATGAATATTCATTTTTGATTGATATCCAAAATTCCATTAAATCGGAAGAATAAAATTTTCTTTTCAGACTGTTATCGGGAGAAGGTTCAATTATATTCTCCTCTTACTGCAAATTCTGGTGAAGCTTGACCACGGAGAGGATCCTGGTACCACGCAAACTTCTCGACACTGTCTTTCTCGAAGTATTTTGCAAACCAGCCAGTGAGGTAAAGTGTTCCTTGTGAGCGACTTTATTACAGGTCACGTATTTGTGTAATTCAGAGAAACAAAGTTGATCGCCAACCTCATTGCTTTTACGAATAAGAATCCATAACTGCATTTTTTTCAAATGTTCTCCAAAAGTTTCAAAATATGCATGTTATTGCCTTGCAGAAACAGATTCAAGCCATTCAAATTGTTATATATATCGCACAAATATGCTAGTTTTTGCAAAAAAGTCGGGTTTGGTAAAGTACCTGTACTTTTCATGACCTTCCTCTTGTAGAAAAGTGTGAATTTCTTGTCGTAACTTTAATGCACGGGATTAGGTGATACCATGTGAAATCCATCGTAAAATGTAATAGTATAGCAGGACCGTTTCTTCAGATCCCATGTATAAGTATATCCTTTTGAAAAATCTGACTTTTAGTGGCTTAGCTTTTATGTAGTTTACTATGTCCATGACACCTTCCAATACTAAATTCAATTCAGAGATCATTTGGCGCAAGTGCTTCCCTTTCGATGATGCAATGATTCTACACGCATGCAGTGCTTTGCTGCGAATAGGCGCCTGTAATCCTCCTCAGCAACCACACATCGATCGACCTCCATCAGTACACATAACAATGCACTTTTTCCAATTCAAGTAATTTTCGGTTATCAAATTGTCTCGCATCTTAAATGAGTCTTGACCCTTCGTGTTTCCAATGACGCTTCTGCAGAACGGAAGATCTTCATCGATAATATTATCTAGGAAACGTACATAACAAATAAGGTAGGCGTATTTGTTGCTGTCAGTAGCCTTATCAAGTTGTAGACCAAATTCTGTGCCTTTCATTTTCTCTATTGCTATATAATTGATTCTTCGAGTTGATGGAGAAATGTACTTTTGAAATTAATTTTTCCGTTGAATTTTTCAGCACAATATTAACCATGCCATGTCAAGAGCAATGGTGTGAGGTTTGTTTTGCTCTTCACCGCTTTACATGCGACCTTAACAAATGCTAGCAGTGCTCCTATTAAAGAACTCGCGAGAATTTTTAACCATGTTAGCATATAGTTTTAGTCATTGGTCTTGAGATATCGCTTTAGCTTACTTTGAGACATGTACTCGGGCGCTAGAATTTTTAAAAATTAAGGAAGTTTTAAGCGGGATACATGCTGCTACAGAGGTAAATCCAAAGTTATCATCGCATTTACGATATTTCCCTTTCTTTGCTACCTCACCACTTATTGATGCGTGATCATTCTCACTTGAACTGTCGACTTGGTTTGGTCGCAACATATGCTACATAAATCTATTAAAAAGTTCCATACTTTTTTGGAATGTTCTGTGGGGTTCAAGAATATTCCATATCTCTCTAGAAAGTTCTACAAGCTACGAGAACGATTTAGTCTAGATATTCTAGAAAGTTCCATTAGTTTCAAGTCTGTTCCGAAATGTTTATTTTAGAATATTTCAGGTTTACTCTCTAATAGCGCACAATTAGAGAGCCTCTCGTTTAATGGTTAATAATTTGGCCTTTTGTAAGGAGTTCTGCGAAAAGTATTACCTTCGAGACCAAAAAATCGTACCCAGTTATTTTGCCTGTAACGACGTATTTTACGTTTCAAATATTCTTCAGAATTCATATTAAGGGTCGAAGGTGAAATCGATATTGGTAATGAATTTAGAATTACCATTATTTATGTTAATACAAAAATCAAACATTTTTTGGAATTAACAAAACTAAGTGAGAAAAGTGTATAAAAGGGTGGTCAGACCAACACTAACATATGGTAGCGAGTCATGGACAACCACGAACAGAATTAAAATCAATTTCCAGCCATGGAAATGAGATTCTTAAGAAGAATGGAAGGAGTAACAAGGACAGACAAAATCAGAAACACGACAATCACTAGCAGTCTAAATATCAAGCCAACAGAAATAATCATAGAGGATAGACAACTGGGATGGCTTGGACATATACAAATAGTGGAAGAAGATCGAATAACAAAGAAGATTTTCGAAGCCAAAATAAAGGGAGAAAACAGAACTTCTACTTACTCGAATTAAAGCTTTGATATCCTCTTCGGACCATATTTCCATCTGCCTCGTTTCCAAAAACTTGGTGAACGTCGATAATGTGATGACTTGCGAGTTGTTGGTGTCGATTCCCGCGCAATTGGTGAATATGCTGGCGGCGGCGATTGCATCGAAGATCTTCTTTCGGGAATTTACGACGGTTCCCTCCAGTTCAGCGCGACTATTTCTTGTCAATAGACCTATAGAAGATTAAGAAAAAGACGTTGCTTCTAAGAGAAAATTGTGAACGCTTCTCATCTACCGGAATACCGTTTCTTCTACCGTAAGATCTTACCTAATTTTTGCGGTTTCTTCACCGCTTCCGATTTTCCCTTCAAACCGTTAACTTTAGGCGAAGGAGTATTCACAGCCATGCTTCGATAAGATATTGCTAGTTGCTCAAATAAGTCTCGTAGATCTTTACGAATTAATAAACTGTAATCAGGAGAGGGGAGGAAATGCAGTTTAAATGTGCAAACGACGCTATATCGGCTTACCTAAACGAACGAAATAGCGTAACATATTCTATAAAGTCTAATTGAGTATCGTATAGAATTGAGCCGACCCTCGGGTGACGACCGTGCCAGAGGTGTTCAGTCGAACCGTGCCTTTCCCTGTAAGAAATTGAGAGAACGACTTTAAGGAAGAAATTCTCGAATTATATCAACAAAAATAGAATATTTTTTAAAAAAGAAGTACCTTTCAAATTTTGGTTGCGAAGATGTATAGGCTAGATGACCTAAACTATGGTGCCTAGCGACATCTGGTTGGTGTTCAGCAAAGGTCGTGGGCGTAGATTGCCTATGAGTGGTTGGATTTCTCCAATAACTACTCTCCATACACATTGTCGTCGGTTCTATGAACTGGTGCTTAAGACTTTTATCCTGGGAATAATAAAAGCACACCTTTTGATTGAAGTCAGCTTAAATAAGGTCGTTTATTCCAATGTTATCATTTTTTCTGATGTAAGAAATGTTAACTTTTCATGACTGGCACAGACCACCAGAGGTTAGCAGATGGTAAATTTGTTTGGGAATACCAAGAGCATTAAAAACTTATTCTTATAACTGTATAAGGGAAAAAATGCTGAGAAACCATCTACGCGGGCGACCTGAAATGTTTCCGGAAACAACAAGAAAAACACGGTATTGGCGCGGTTTTTTATTTTTATTTTTCGATGTAGTCTCCTCGAAGATGAATACACGTTCTCAAACGGTGCTCCACTCTCTTCAATCCGTCAGAAAAGTAGGATGTTTCGAGGTTCGCAAAATAGCTATCTGTAGCGGCGATAACCTCTTCATTTGAGGCAAACTTCTTTGCTCCCAGTGATCTTTTCAGCTTTGGAAATAGGAATAAATTGTCGAGGGCTAGGTTCAGTGAATATGGGGGATGAGAGACTAATTCGTAGCGTAAATCATTCAATTTGGACACGACGATGCGGGATGAATGAGCCGGTGCATTGTCGTGGTGAAAATGCGCTTTTTTGCGCTGCAAATAAGGCCGTTTCTCCTTCAATACTGCATCGAATCGGGTCAATAGATCATTGTACTATTGCCCCGTGATCGTCCTCCCCTTCTGCAGATAGTCGATGTGGATCATACCTTGAGAATCCCAAAAAATGATCGCCATGACCTTTCCGGCCGATGGAACGGTTTTTGCTTTCTTCGTAGCCGATTCGCCCGGAAAAGTCCATTGCTTCGACTGTCGGTCTCCGGTTTGTAGTGGTGGATCAAAGTCTCATCCACGGTTACGAAACGCATGAAGAAACCCTTTGGATTGCGTTGGATCCTGGCAAGGATGGTCCTCCGAAATGGTCTCCCGATTTCGATTTTGCTCCGCTGTGAGCAAACGCAGTACCCATCGCTTCGAAAGCTTTTTCATACCCACAATTTCGTGTAGGATATGGCCAGTGTGTTCTTCTGAGATGCCTGTTCTCTCTGCTATCTCTTTCAGCTTCAATCGGCGATCGGCTATAACACGACATCATGCATCTTGTTGACCATTTCACCGTTGGTAGCGGTTTTTTGGACGTCCACTGCTTGGTTCGTCATTTGTGTTTGTGCGGCCACGTTTGTACTCGCTCACCCAGAAGCTGATGGTCGAAAATGATCGAGTTTTTCCAGCCATCCAGAAGTGTTTTATCACTGCACGGAATTCGATTTTATCCATTTTTGCGAAACCACTTGACTTGCTACACAAAACACACTCTTAAACAACAACTACTGACAGTAGAAATTTTGACAGTTGCCTTAAAAAATGTTGCCCTTGCCGACCAATGAATCCAATCCAATCTTCGTGCGCCGTCTCTTGCCGATTCCGGAAACATTTCAGGTCGCCCTCGTATGTACCTTCGCTATCTTAAGCAGTTTCTGGGATAGTTTTAATATAATTTTAGTGTGTTTGTGGTTATTGTATAACATTTTTAAATTTCAAATAAATTTTGTACTTTTCGTAAAAAGTGCAACTATGTAAATTTTGGAAGAAGAGGTTGTTCTTTAGTTTTGTTAAAGTATTAAGTTGCATCCTACATACTTGAAGAGCGATATTTCTAAGAGTATCATTATTGCCTTGAAGAAAGGGTAACACAGCCCCGATATGCTGTATGTCGCAAGTAAAATTGCATAGAATAACTATAATATTTTATTTACCTGACTGAACATACCCTATTCGAAGGCTGGGATGGCTTTCAAATTTTGCATAACGGGACCTACAGGGCGTCACTAATCAAATGTCAGTGGTAAAAATTAACCTCCTTGAGTTAACCTAAATCCAAAGTTTCAGTACGATACGTATAGTTTTGTAGTTAAAAGGCAATAGTTTTTTATAATCTTTGAAAACAATTATCTGAAGAAGAATGCCTCGCCAATTTGGTTTAAATTTTGAACAATGAAGCACCACATCAACCAACAATTTCTCGTTGGTATGGAGAACTCAAACGTGGACGGATTCCCATTAACGACGATCCAAGAGCTGGTGCACCAAAAATAGCAGATACTCAAGACAACGTTCATACTATGCGCAAGATCATCAACGAAAATCGACATGTGACCATACCGCTGCACAAGGGGATCGTTTGGGATTTTAAAGTGCTCAACTCAAATAAATTTGCATAAGGAATTGTGTGCAAAGAAGTTAGTTCTCGTTGGATACCGCATCTGTTAACCAAAGAACAGAAAGGAGCTCGGGTGAATTGGTGTGAAAAAACTTTAGACCGATTCACTGCCTGAAGCTTTAAAAACATGTATAACATCATCAGTGCTGATGAATCTTTCAAGGTGAAGAATAGCCGACAAAAGTCATTCGTTCTCGAAATGTCTCTAAAAAGATGGCACTTGTCTTGTAAGCAGGTCACGCAGCAATAATTCCTCTACAAAATGAAAGAACTGTTATTGCCTATTGGTTTACAAGCATTTGTTTGTAGCATGTAATCGCTGAGCTGCGAAAAAAGAATCTTTGTCCACCGAGACTGTGCAAGTACGCACACATCACGAAAGACAATTAAATTTCTAACGCAACAAAACGTTGAATTGTTAGACCATCTTTCGTACAGTCCAGACCTATGTTCCAACGATTTCTTTACCTTTCCGAAAATCAACAACGGGCCGCATGGCCAAAGCTTCCGAAGCAGTCGATGCCTTCAAAAACGCATTTTTGACCGTAACAAACGAGTGGAATAGCTGCTTCCAGAATAGGATCGGGCGCATGCGAAAGGACTTTAATATTTGTGGAGCATACTTCGGAAAACAATAAAGTCTTTAAAAGCTATCTCTAGTTTTATTCCAAATTTATATGCAAAATTTGAAAGACAACCCTTGTATCAAAAAGGGAGAAAATACTAAATTGAGGAATTACTAGAGTCAATGAAGAACTGAGAATAACTAAGCATCAATTCTTTTTCTCGTCATATTTTAATGCAATATTAAGGAAGCTAATTATTCCTAATATTAATCATGCAGTTTAAAAACCACGTCAGTCATAAACTTTTCTTCTTCGACGATACCATCAATCTTACCCTAAAAGTCTGGTTGGATATTAGATGCTTTTTCTTGACCTTCATCGATACCTCCCTTCTCAGGCCAGAAGTCTCGCTAGGTTGACCGGTAGATTGACTTAAACCGGCCAGTGACCAATCCCTTCCTCCAAAAGAACGAATAGCATCAGCAGCCAATGGGCCGCAGCAATACCCATCTTCATGATAGAGCTGCATGTATTGCTCTCGCAACCATACTAAACGCCTATCGGAAAGATTGTTCTGTCTTGCTAATCCGGAGATTATCCAACAAAGGCCGCTGAACCATACACTAAAAGAAGAATTTTACAGGTTTCTATTACAGGTATCGCTTATGCATATGGATTTTATTCGAACGACTATTTGTAAAATTTACGTGAAGTATAAAGCTTAGTTTCCATCTTTGTTGTTGGTTCTTACGGCATTACACGTTCTTACAAATTGGTTTCGTCCCAACTTTTTAAGGTGTCGTCTTAATATGTATCGATGTACACATGTACATGCTCCAATGTTGCAGGGTATAATCCAGCTGAGTATTATTACTGTTACTGCAGTATAGAGAACGACATCGCAAAACCTATTTTGCTTTTATTTGCAGACCTGTTAGAAACCATTTGCACTGAGCTATTAAAGTTAATAGCGCGATTATAGCTGTTTCTATTCTTTTTATTAACTCGAGGTATTACGTTGCTAATGGCGAAGGACTCTGACTACAATTCGACTAGAAAGCAATCTTGCTGCAATTAAAAAGTAAATTTTCTTTTTGACGTGATATTTTTTTCTACGATTGAAATAAATTTGGAATTAATAAAAAGATTAAGGTCGAAGTTAATTTTATTACTTAATACAAATAATCCTTAACAAGCTCCGGTAAATAGTTATGAAGGTTCTAAGAGAACAAAATTAACTCTACAAACTTGCATAATTCGCGACGATCGTTCATCCAATTATATTTCAATAACCATCGGAGCATCAAAATCAACAGCGTGTTTTCCTTTAAGTTCTATGCTCTTTTCTTCGTTGAGTTCGATTAATATCTCACTCGAAGTTAATTCAATTATATTTGAAATTTTGACGGTCAACATTTACCCCTTTTAAACTCACAGAACGGATGAAGTGTGAAGAAGATTGAAAGTTTCCGATTGTAATAAAGATGATGTGCTAAGCGATGATAGTAGTAACGGTAATTGAGCAAAATTTATGGTGTTTAAATTAGTAAAGGCTCTTATCTTAGAAAAAATATTTTAGGGAATAAATGTATTGGAAATATTTGCGAAATTCCGTTGGCTTTTGAATGATAATTTATTTTGCTTGTTTTTTACCAATGTTTTTTTACTAAGTTATATATTTTATAATAGTTTATGTGTGTAGTTTAATAATATGTGAAGAATAGTTTAAACACAGTTAGAGGCATGTTTTCAATTAATTCCTAGCAGGCCTATACCTTGTGTGAAAACAATTCTAAACATTTTTGACAAATTCAAAGATGATTTTGTTCCCACAAAAAGGAAATAAAACGAATCACGTTTTAACGGAAGACATGAAATTGAATATCCTGTGTTATGTAGAAGCACGGCCGGTAGGATCGCTTTGGATATAGACAGGCATTTTGGAGTATTGTACAGTTGGGTGTACAAAATCCTGAAAGAATTTAAATATATATATTTATATGTAAGATGTCAAGCCATTACGAGCTTTTCGAAGAAGAAAAAGTAAAGCGAACTGATTTTTGCGAAATAATGTTTAATATCTTCATAAATGAAAATGAAGAAATTTTGTATGAATGTAAATATAGCTTTATCAGTAAAAATCATCACTGATGAAGCTACATTTACCGTAAATGGTGAATTCTACTTTCAGAACTTCCGTGTTCTACATTTATCCATTGAAAAATACAAAATTCCTTTTGCATTAATCCGTTAGATATTGGTACCTCATGGTCAAAACCTGAACTGAACACAATACCCTCAAAAAGTCAATGATTGGATTGGAATAATAAGTAGTCTCGGGAAAGAAGGGCAAGTTTTAGTGCCGTGTGGAGAGCAATGTGGAGGGGTGAAGTGCGTGGCACAGAGAATCGAATACCGTATCAAAGCACGCTTGTTCAGTATTATTCGATTGGTTGTTGTGAGTGCTTGTCAGTACACACATACTTAGAAAATGTCGTATTTAGGTACGTTTCGGAAACGGAGTATTTCGAATAAACTAGAAAATGAAATAGCGAGTATGCTGGATTTAGAATACGTAGACGATAGAATTAAATGTGTAAAGTGCGACAACTTTACTTTGGCATGTACCAGCGGGTGGAAGTTTAAGCGCCACCTGAAATGTATAAAACACTGTTCTGCAATTTTATGTAGGTGTTTGTTTTATTCTATGTAATGTACCGTTCACTTTACTAGACCAAGAAGCATTTGTCTCCTTCTGGAGCAAGTATTCGGATTGTACGTTAGTAAGTCGAACATTGTTAAAAACTTTATGTCACCTGTTCGCGACTATGTTGAAAGATGAATTAAAGCAGAATTAAACGATAATTGTGGTTATGTCTGGACCAAAACAACCGATCGGCGAAAACATTCTGTGGTGAATGTTATGATACGAACAATGGAAGTTTGAACCGTCATCCCTTATCTTACTTGCTTCCAAAAGAGTTGCAGAATGTACTAGTGATGAAATTTTAAAAGTGGTGTTGAACTAATTTCAAGTTTCAACAGCCCAACTTCTAATGTTTGTGAGTGACGGTGCCGCTAACATGCTTTCCTTAGACCGATCCTTTAAAGAAGAGGGTGGTAATCTGCTATATGTAACATGTAAAATCCGCACTTTAAACCTTATAGCTCAATTGATCTCTAAATGTCATTCACGAGTAAGTGCTTTAATAGCTCATACGAAAGCAGTACTTCTAAAGTCCCTAAAACGTTCAAAAAGATTTCACGAACCCCAACTGTGTAGAAAGACAAGGAGGTCACTTCGAAAACTTACTATAAAAAAGATCTCGTTTTTGTTATGTTCCTTTGTTTGTCTTAATTAGTCGCTAAAATAAAATAACGCCTTCGTATTAAGAGAGATCTAGAAGGCGTTATTATATATACATATATTACTACAAAACTCTCGTTGGTGTTACTAATGACGAAATTGAGGCTTTCTTGCAAATTATCAACGTTCTTAAAATGCCTAAAAAATACCAGTCTCTGTAAAATTGGAACCCATGACCCTTCCGTTACCGACAGAACGTGGTGACCACTACACAGCGGTACCGTATGACTTTCAATACCTAGATGTTAGTTCTGTAGATGGCAATATTTCAGCCAGACAGTAATACATATATTTTCTCTTTGAGGTTTTCACTGATGAAATATGAGACATAATACTTCCGGATGTTGATCCGTGTAGACAGCAGATTGTCAGAAAAATCTGAAGTAGCTCGACGTTTCGATGAGGTCTCGTTCATTTTCTATCCCTTGCCCAGAAATGAATCGAATATTTTTGGTGATTGCGGCGGTTACAGTATAGTAAATTGCATCTACATGCACCGCGTTTTTCCTCTAGATTTTTGTCTTTCCAGCACCTGCTCTGAAAACTATTTTGTATAATGCTCTTACGTACAGCTGCGAGCAAATGTTATAGGCAGGGTAACTTTTTTAGCGTAACGATAACACGAGAATCTCAAAACTAAAAAAAAACACATAATTCAGTTTATAAGGTTCTTTTATTAAATAAATCAGTATTTAATGCTGCCTCCTCTAGCCTTCATTATAGCCTTAATTCTTTTAGGCATAGCAGCTACCAGTTTGTAACATGTTTCTGGGGAAATAGACTCCCATTCCATAAACACTGTTTGCTTCAGGGCTTCTTTAGAGGCGTGGTTGCATTTACGAACCCTGTCCTTCAATATATGCCATAGATTTTCAATAGGCGAGAGGTCAGGCGATTGTGGGGGCCAGTCCAAAATCTTCACTTGGTTATCAGTAAACCATTTCATTACAGGTCGAGCCTTGTGGCAAAGGGCATTGTCTTGAAAGTAGTACTCCTCTGAGTCCATATCATAAAATATGACAATTGATGGTTCGAGAACCTCTTCCAGCATCCCGATGTAGCCTGCCCCATTCATGCGACCCTCGCACACATGGACTTCTCCTACACCTTGTGCAGACATACACTCCCAAATCATAATGCTTCCACCGCCATGTTTAACAACAGGTAAAATATACTCTGGGGAAAATGCTTCGCCGGACCTCCTCCGAACATAACTTGCTCCGGAAACGCTGTGCACCTGCACAGAATAAACGAAGGACGTTAACTTTTTGAATATTTCTATTTTGGTCAGAAAAGTAGGGGCGCTGAGTTCAATTATGTATATTGCAAGGATTATGAAATATTTTTAAGCACTTACGTCTATATTAGATTCATCGAACCAAAGTACTTTGGCCCAGTCATTTACAGTCCAATGTCGGTACTTCTTTGCCCATGTAAAGCGTTGCTTGCGGTGTAGCTCGGTCAACAAAGGCTTGTGCCACGGTTTCCGGGCACGTAACTTCGCCGCAGTTAACCTTCTTCTTACCGTATGGACGGAGATTGGTGCGTCTCGTTGAACGCGGAGCTCTGCAGAAATCGCTATCGCGGATTTGTGCCTATCCGCGATACGCTCTATCAATCGTTCTTCTCGCACAGTCTTTACACGTTTTCTATCGCTCTTGGGTAGATTATGATACTCTCCAGTCCTTTGGTAGCGGTTAATTGTTTTTTTGCGAACATTTTCTTGTCTTAGCAATTTTTATTTGTGACAATCCTTGTTTGTGCAATAATATTATCTGTCCTCGTAAAGCCTCAGATATTTGGGGCATTTTTTGGCATATTGTGTATACACAAACTTGCAAAAGAAGGTCCGCACTCTAAATGAACTTTTGAAACCGACAAACGACGTTTCTTTTTTTACGCACAATATATTACTCAATCTAAAAATTTTAATTTCTGTCTTATATAGCTGCGTAATTTATATTTTCTAGGAATTTCTACTTTAGATAACGACCAGGTATAGGTTCGTTCTAAGAAGCGCTACCTGCTGCGCGAAACACATGTTTGATTAGGGTGCCTATAACATTTGTTCGCAGCTGTATAATGCGTATAATTTGGCAAATAAGTATTGTACTCATATTTTTCAATAATTAAATTTTATCTGGCATAATTTACACATGCGTCTTTACGTTAGTTATTCCTGAATCTTTATTTTCTTAGTTAAGTGTATTTTCACAATATATGTATGACTTCTGGTTATTGTTTTATCCTGTAGCTGGAATTCTGTAAATCCACTAGCAGCTCTATTATTATTAATCTACGTATAAACATGTAGATGGTCTTAAGAAAATAACTGAATCTCTTAAGAAATTCGTAAGACTTAAGTAAAATGTATAATTAAAATGTAAAAGGAAGCAAAAGACTCTC
The DNA here is from genome assembly GCA_023509865.1 of Trypoxylus dichotomus. Lineage (NCBI taxonomy): Eukaryota > Metazoa > Arthropoda > Insecta > Coleoptera > Scarabaeidae > Trypoxylus > Trypoxylus dichotomus. Next base: position 33,141,733 of record CM042081.1, read on the forward strand.
AATTCAAGTGCTGAAATAAATAATGTACGAGAACTTTATTCAACTTGTCCGGAATGTATTCAGTTAGCAGCAAGCTCTCGTATAGTTCATAGTTAGGATTCAGGAGAAATACGTAAAAAAGAAAGTCATATTGCTTAGTTTCCTCGTCCTCATTCCGAGAAAGAAAAGGGAGCAAAATATAAAAAAGATCTAATATAAGCAGCCGTTCCATGTCCTAATAGACGACGCCTCAACGTTGCCAATATTAAGAAAACCGGGATGTTGTTACCGCCCCTTAGTTAGAGAGGATACGAACGCCTAATAATACGTCGTAATTAGTTTGCCTTTACTGTTGCTCGGCGTCCACTCCCTTTACGAATACATACCTTCGCATTATGGAGGACAAGACTGTGCACTTACCGGCATATTGCGGGCGGACAGACGATGTACAACAGTCTATTGTCGCTAAGGCCGTATCCATAGAGGATGCTCAGTCCACACTCGCTGCCCGGACAGTGATTAAGACCGTAACGTCTTGCGACTGCTGCCAATTCGAGATCCTTCTCGGCGTCCTTGCCTCCGAGATGGACCTCTTTCACGGCGAATAGGTCCAGGAATCTGAAAAAGAACGCATCGATTTGTAATAAGATAATCAAATAACTAAAGAGTGAAGAAAATAACGGGAAAGGAATTCATATACAGTCCCTGTCCAATTTATTAGGGCCACTTGCTAAAATAGCTATTTTGTTAAAATATATAATGAAAAACGTATTGTACAAGCATAAGTTTATTCAGAACTGTTTATAAACATCGTCATAAGTATATAACTAATATTTTGTAATGCCTCCTTTGGATTTTACAATTGCTCTTATTCTTTTTGGCATATTGTCTATGCAAGCGTTACTGGTATGTGTAATTGTAGAGCCATTTTGCCACGCATCCTCAATATTTCTTACGAATTACTCTTTTGTAGTATTGCTTCTCGAATACACGCGTGATTTTACAATACTCCACCCGTTCTCAATTGTACTGAGGTAGGGAGAATTTCCCGACCAAGGTAACACTGGCAGAGCGTGTGTTTTCAAAAAACTGTAGATGAATTTGGCCATGCGGCATTGTGTAAGGACCTTTATTCGGATCTAGATTATTGATATGGAATCAGCACTAATACAAGCGTGCGTTGGAAGATGTCCTCCATATCTTCCAACGCACGCTTGTATTAGTGCTGATTCATGGAGCCTTGGAAAAAGTACAGTGGAACAGGACCTTCGACTGATATATATGACCATACAATAACTGACAGAGGGTATTTCATTATTTTTAGTTCACTAGCTTCACCAAACCGTTAAAATGGACGTCGTCTAACAAATTGGGCTCTTTCAGTCATGGCTTCCAGTTTCGACTCATCGCTGCATACGATTTTCAACGAAAAGACATTCAAACAAAAAAATTTTGCTTGATTTACATGTTCATTTAAGTTATTTTGTTTTACCTTTCGCCAATGTTCAATTGTGTAATGTTGATGACGTTTTGGCCATTTATAACGTGCTCACTTTATTAGCGGTGTTAATCCTGGGTTTTTTTTAGGGGCGTCTACATTTTAATCCGGCTTCTTACAATCGTCTACGTAATACACGCGTGGATATTTGCTCTCCTTGTTGAGACATTACATTTCCTATTTCTTTAACGGATAAGCCTTCGTTTTCAGTTGCTCGTTGCAATTAGCTGCAACTGTTTCTCGGGATACTTCCTATTTATCTGTAAATGTGCATTGAAAATACACTCCTGTACCCAACAATGCCTAAATACGTAGCCCTTTTCTCATTTGATATGTCCTTTTTTTACCCATACCGAAAAAATATAGAGCACATACAAGCAATAACTTAAAGTGCAATACTAACACGTAAACACGGAAAAAACGTTGTTACATAAACAGATAAATATTATTTCTAGAATAGTAACCGATCCAAATAATATTCTACGAATTACTGCACCTTTCAATCTTGTTTCTACCTATCTTCTATACAGTACATAATGATTCATGAGGCGGATAGACAAGAGGTTATTTAGTGACACTTTCTCCATTTCTTAGAAATATACTTAGGGAACGTATTTAGATAGGTATTGTAAATCCTACTAATGAATTTTATACTTAAATTAAATTGTAAATTATTGCGTTGGAAACGCACAAAAGCTTAAATTTATAAGGTGGTCCTAATAAAATAGACAGGCACTGTAGTTGGTTAGATGATATAACTTTCGATTCTCTCCACTTTGACGATATTCAACTATATTTCGCTTATATTCTATACACATGTAAGCCGTCCCTAAAAACCTTTTCAAAATAAAAAGAATATAATAAAGTAATGGTCGGGTTTAATAAATATTTTTTATTAAAATTCAGGCTTTGGAAATTTATTTCTTAAAAAATACGTCTTCTAAATGTATTGCGTTATCTTGCTGCCACTCTTCTAAACGTGAGGCAAAATTTTCGAGAACTGCTCGTACACATTCTCCGTAATAGTCGCCATTTCTCTTCGAATATTCGCTTTTTAATTCATTCAGAGAGTATAGAGTGTCTGTTGTATACCTCTGATTAAAGGTAGCCCGTTAAGAAAAACCCATTGGTGTCAAGTTGGTTGGCCAATTTATGTCACCGCGTCTGGATATTAATTTTCCAGGGAAACTGGTAAGGATACGTTTGACGTGTGAAATGTTGCTTCATCTTGTTGCAACCAAGTGTTCCGATTAATAGCATTAAAATTTTGTAAGGCCGGTGTAAAAAAGTTCTTAATCATCTCCAGATGTCGCTTGGAACCTACGGTTACTGAGCGATTTCTGTCATTTTAAAAAAAATATGGGCCGATAACATTGCAATCTTTTGGGACATCCAGTATATACATTTACTACCTAATACATTACATGAAAGTCCTGCCCTTATAACTTATCAATCGCTACCTCATCGCAGTCTCGGCGTCTATCTCGCTGTGGCACTTCGACCTGTGATTTAGATGAGACAACGTCATTTGCATATCACACACTCCCTACTCAACGATTATGTTGACGCAATGAACAAAACGAATTGAAAAAGACTTTTAGAACACCCAGTATCTACTTTAATAAAACCATCTTGGGCATCACTGGTATATAATTTTCTTGTGCTATTTCTTCAATCCATCTGTAATAATTTTTCATCCTGTTCCAATATTTCTTGTAATACAAATGAAAATCCAACTAAAAAAATGATCTTTTATACGTGCCACAATCAGTAATTGTATAATATTCAACAGCTTTACGTATGACAAGTTGAAATTTCTTGGCTAGTCTGGCAAACAGAATACTTGAAATTGAAATAACCTAACATGTGACAGAAATTAATATGGATACAGATCATGTCCACGTCATAGGGTTTTATTACTTCGCTTATCGCTGGCTACAATCAATAACCACTGTGCAGTATGAAATAAATGGCACTATCGATCAAATGATGGTATGATTAGTGCGTGTTACTGATTGAGTAATTTAGGAAATGTATTTGACCGGCAATAAATCAATGTCAAAAAGTATTCTTGATAAATGTATTATTTGCATTCGCGGTATAGGTAGATATCTATTGCATGTTCAAATTTATGGCTATTTTGTGTTACTACTAACGCCCCATATCCATACAAATCCTCAAAATCCGAACGTAGTGCCATCAAAAAGTCAATGTCTGGATTGGTCAATTTTTTATTGATGGAATCTTTATTGGAGCAAAATTCCTTGATACCAAATGGATGGGGCTCTGCCCACATTCTACCAATGTCACGAAATTTGTTTTATTATTTCGAAGACGTTATATTAGGACGTTTAAGCCTGTCCAATGGGCTCAAAGATCAACTGATTTGTCTCCAAACAATTACTGTTTTTGTGATTACCTGAAAAGTGTTTATAATAGCTGAAAGATCGTATACATATTGCATGTGATAGAATAGACCTAAAATGTATTAGGGATGTTGTACTTTCATGAACGCCTTACTTATTGCCTTGAAAGACAAAGAGGCTACTTTAAAACCTTGCTGTGATATTAGACTTCACCTTAGTTATGTTGTTTCGTTTATTAATCGTTAGAATAAAATAATTTCTTCATCCAAAGCTGAAACATGAGATAATTTTTCATATCATTGTTTTATTATATATTTATTATTACACACCGGATTATATGCAAAGTGGATATATTTTATTTTTTGCATATCTTTATTTATAGTCTATATGTAGACGTATTACACTAATTGAAGTTAATTAGCACTAATTACAGATTGCATATATTGCATATTTAAGCATTTCTATGCATATTTTTGCAAAAGTTGCATATATTGCATATTTAGGCTTTTTCTTATCCCTTCTATTAGTAAAAATTCCTAGTAATTCCTGATCTGGATCGACAACGGACAATTCTCTTTTCTTATACTTTTTTCCAAGAACTGCACGTGTTTAATTTCGCTTAGCAGAAGGGATGTGGTAAATACGTTTTATTATTATTATTAATTCCCAAATAAAGTATTCATTCATTGAATATGTTTGAGCGAAACAGCATGTAATTGTGTTACGTTTTTAAATACTGTGCGTACATACAATTATAGCGAACAAAATTTCTATATAGATTAAGCCGTATCCTGAACTGGTAAAGGATGGCGAGCCTGCAGTAAACTGGTAAGTTTAATTTTACTAAACGCTTTACAATTGTCTTTAAATTCTTTAACTGTTGCTATAAAATGACAATTGTTGTTGTAGGTGTCTTGTTAGAGAAAATACCTGATTTGTCAACACGCCAAAACTCCATCACATATTGGAAAATGTGTAAAAACTAAGGCGATCCGCATGTGTGCAGCAATCTATATATCAATGTGTAGCATCAATTTCACGAAACTCAGAACAAGAAGAATATAATACGGATCTGTATAAAACATTAATTTTGTTTAACATACCATTAGCAAGATTAAACAATGTTTGAAATCATTTCTGCAAAAATATTGCAAACGTAATATACCTGAATTATGTCACATCTTGTTACCAGCAAACAATGGCAGAACTTCAACAATTGGTAGGGAATAATTTTATTTATATTATGGTAGATGAAAGCACGGATAAGTGTGGTCGTTATATCGCCAATTTATTAATAGGAATTCTTCATGAAGATATTGTAGGTAAATCACATTTAATTTATTGTAAAGAACTTCAAAAGACAAATAATGTGACAATTGCCCAATTCGTTCAAGAAGGTTTATCAGACTACTTTTTACCTGGAAGTATACCTTGTGAAAAAATGTTACTAGTGTTGTCTGACGCTGCACCATACATGATAAAAGCCGCGCAAAATTTAAAAATTTTTTATAGTAATATTATTCATACCACTTGTTTAGCTCATGGGTTCAATCGTGTAGCCGAAGACATTAGGAATCAAATTCCTTTGATTAATGATTTACTTAGCAATTTCAAAAAAGTATTATTAGAAGCACCTTTACGAATGCAATTTTATAAGGAGCGACTTACCGGTGTTGCCTCCTGAACCGATTATTACGAGATAGGGTATATGGTTAGACGCTGCAATTTTTTACGCCTATAATTTTGAAGGAATAAAAATGTAATTCTTGAAATCACTGCCGACTGCATTGCTCTAGAAAACTGTAAAAAGATAGTAACGTCAATAGTATTACTACAAAACCTTTTGTATATTAAGTCAAATCATAGCTTTATTTCAAGTTCCATTCGTAAACTAGAAACGCAAGGGATGTCGCTCTCGGAATCAATCGAAATAGTAGACGAATTTGATATGCTGTGTAAGAAAGTTAAGGGTATAATAGGTGATTCTATATACGATAAATTTAAAAGAGTGATAAATAAAAATGCGGGGTATTTGAAATCGAAGAAAGTTAAGAAAATTATGGAAGGTGAAACAGTAAACGATTTCGTCTTTAATTGTAGTTTATAATGTATTGCAAAGTTAAAAAATGCGCCAATTACATCTGTGGATGTTGAAAAAAGCTTTTCTATTTCGAAACATATGTATTTTAATAGAAGGCAAAACTTTCTTTTGCACAATTTTGAAAAACATTTAATTATAAATTGGTTTAGAAACATGCTGCTGTTATTTATTTTATGGAAAACTGTTGCATATTGTCGCAATTCATTTGCATATATGCCCCAGGTTTATGCATACTTTTTAAAAAATCGATGCATATATGTATATGCGCATATATTTTAGTTTTTCTTTGCATATAATCCGGTCTCTATTTCTTGTATATAGTTATTTTCAATAATTTCCAGTAAATTGAAACGTGCGCTACTGCATTTATTAAAATCATTAACAGAACGGGTCGTTGCCCCGCTACCGATTATTGAGCTTTCGGAGAAAGGATGGCCGAGGATTTACTTAGTTCAAATAAACACAAGAATGAATTCAAAGTTTATATCTAAAATGTTAAGTCTTGAAATTACTTTAGTAAACTATTTACCATCACAACAACATAACGAGCAACATTAAATTGGCTCCTATAGTCTTTATAGTTCTATAAATAGCACGAAAGCTTAAGAAATGCGTTCGCTGCCCCTTTCCGTTCCACCTTTCTCAATTTCCCCGCTTTTAGCGATCCCCATTCTACTCCTTCGAGCTTTATTACTTCATCCGACTCGTAGTGTTTGTATTTCTTCTTGTCTACGGCGTCCTAACAAGAACGAGATGCAAATCTCTCCTTTGTTCCTTGCGAATGGTTCTTTCTAGCGTCGTCGATGATTTCTTGTGAGCTGTCCGCTTTGTTCATGTCGTTCAACCGTTGACGATTCCCTTAATTGGTTGCCTAGACGAACTATGTTCGTTTGGTAATAAGCTATTGAGTTGGTTCTTTCTTTGGGACTTACAGAGAATTAATTTTATCAGGATTTGTAGGTGAATATTAGTTGACTTGCAGAGTAACATATATGTACAATAAATTCTTTGTATATAAAATCTAGAGTTTAGCAACAACCCTGAGAAGTAGTTCAATTCCAGAATGCGATCTATTTATACTAACTAAAGTGTCTAATACATGGCTGGAGATTACTATATAATGATATAACTAAAGTTGAGTTGAAAAAAAGAGTGGAAAACAATAATAAAATTTAAGCGGTCCAACGAAGTACACAAACCATTAGACAAAAACATAATTATAGAATTTTAAACAATAAGTATTATACAGGCTGATTCAAATTAAGTGCGCACCATTGTTATATCTGCTATAATGGTTTTTTGAAAATATGTTAAATTAGCAAAGTAATAGTATTTTTAACGTTAATTAATATGCAGTACACCAAAATACAATTGCATGACGCATGTCGGAGAAATTTTTAATCGGAACACCCCGTATATTTAAAAAAAAATTGAAAGATATATTCAGTTATGATGTAAAAGTCTTAATACGCTATTGTCTTAAAATGAATTAATACAGAAGTTATAGCAGTTTCCATTTTGTTCTTAGAATTATTGCTTCACCAATTTTTGACAAAACAGATACATAAATGTCTTTATGTTTAATGTTTATTTTAACATATTACATCTTAAAACAATCTCGTTGCACTTAAATTGAAAAGAAGAAAATAAATGTATAACTTGTAAATAATGCTCAAAGGTATCACCATCCTTCTCAATACATTTTCGTGCCAGGTTGAATGCACTCTGGGTAGCTCTTAAGACTGTCCTTCCATCCAATTCGCAGAAAACTTTCATAACTTTATTTTGCAATTCGTTCACGTTGTTGTACCGCCTTTTTTGCACCTGTTTTTAAGTATCCAAAAAGAAAAAGTCTAAAGGTGAAAGATCAGGAGAGCGTGGTGGCCATCGGATCGGCCCATTTATACCAATCCACCTAACTGTAAAGATGGTGTCCAGATAGTTATGTACTATGCGGCAGTTGTATGCAGGAACACCATCCTGCAGAAAGTATATATTTTGACGCAACAGATAATTGGCGTTATCAAGGAAATCTTCCAGAATATTCTGAATAAATTCCATATATCTGTCTCTTATCAATATACCATTGTAGAACACTGGACCAACTATCGAACCAATTAATCCGCACCAAATATTAAAGGTAAATCTAAAACTTGTGCAACACGTGAATATACTATTGATAAATTTCCTTTTTATTAATTTATTAATTACCGAACCATTGATAGAAGTCCAACCTCCTGTCTGAATCTCCTGGTTGTAATGTTTGTGAAGTTACCCAATTCCTTAGTAGCGTCTCTAATGGAAATTTTGCGATGGGCTTCTAAATGTGCTAACACTGTAATATCTACTTCTTCCTTGATAATGATATTTTCCTTTGCTCTTTTCTTTTTAAATAAGCAATCATGTTGTCTAAACTATTTGTAAAAAGTTTTCGACAGTAACGTCGATCTGGCTGCTCTCGTAAAGGATACTGTTCTGCATAATTGTCGCTAGTCTTTCTTGAATTTTTGCCGCATACAATTTATACTTCTAACACATCGCATTTCTCCAAATGGGGAAACATCATAGTAAGATATCATTTAATACTGAACAATGAAAGATAACGAAAAATGTTTAAGAGAGTAATGATTATAATAATATTAGAGAACCAAAGAACAACACAAGATCAAATAACCAACTACTTTTAATAATTAAACCTGGTTTATGTAAATGAAGGGTACAAGTGAAAAATAATAATTTTAATCAAGCGTGTGTTAAATAGAGACGTGTTTAGAGCTAAAACCGATTTAAATTATTTCAAACGAATTATAAGTAAAATGTTTTCGGGTCTGAAAGGCCGAGATTATGCATTCTAAATTTTCCAAATTTTAGAAAACACAAAAGAGAAAAATAACATTGTAAAATAATCCTTGTTAATAAAATTGAATTTCATAATATAGAACTTTCGTATGGTAGATTTTTCAATATACACTTTGAAACATAATAAATAAATAACGTTTTATAGATTTTCGAATCATGCTATTGTTATTTTATTGGTAACAATTTTGATTAAAGGAAATAATAGAATTTACCTATTTATTTGAGTACGAAGTTAATTAAAAGATTGTGCTTCGTCATGAATACTATATGAGTTAATGTTTCAGCTGTGTAAGAGAGTTTTATTAACTCCTCCCAGTTCAATTTTGACTGCAATCTCCACTAAAGTTCTTCGATCCTGTCGTAGTACAGTCAATACCCTTTCCCAGGTTACCATGTTATTTAAGCATAACCTTTGATTTAGTTTGTAAAAATATTTAAAAACTTGTGAGTTCTTTGTGTTTCCAAACATTAAAAATAGCATGCCCTGTGAGAGATTTTTTTATGTATAGAATAGTTTCTACACGTAATGAAATGGATGCTGAAAGCTGGAACGCGAAATATCAGTTGCAAAATGAAAGACTGAATACAAAACTATATTGATACCAAGGATGAACCCTTTTGAAAAACAATAAGCTCGTTTATTAAGAAAAGAAGTGGTGTTAGAGTAACATTACATTTCTTCTTTGAAATTCTCGAATAACAGCTATTAATATACCTGCTAGGTGACGAGGCGTAGTCGAGTCATCTGCGTAGGGTCCTTGATGGTTTAAGTCGCCAATATTCAAGTTATATTCAAAGCTTTATCGTATCATCAAAGACTAGAATAAATTAATAGTTTTAATATGATTATGCTTTATTTTCGAGACGGCGAAAAGTGTAAGATTTTTAGATTTATGCTCATACAATACCTGGTATAGTTATTTTAAGTAATGTACGGGTAGACATTTTATGCCACTATAAATGAAATCCAAATTCTAGGCATTGACTGAATTCTTGTAGAGATGGTTTTTATCGCATAAATTACGTTAAAAGTGAGTTTAGTTTATCATCAGATAGCGTTACCTGCAGCTCGATGTTATTATTTCTTTGTGCAAGTAAATAATTTAATTCCTGTGTAAAAATGCCTCGCGGAAAACCGCTTAGTGTTGAAACACGATCAGCAATATTAAAGCCACTTTAAGAAGGATATTCTGGATGGAATATTTCCGGGCGACTTAATGTAAAAAAATTCACAATAAATTTAACTGTACGGCGTTTTAAACAAACTGGTGCACTTGCTACCAAAAATCGTCCAGGATGTCCTCGACCAACATACAGAGGCAATGATGAATGCATAAATTGCTTAGTAAAAAGAATAGATGGAAATTAATGGGGCTAGAAACAAGAAGATATTTGTTAACACAGTGAAAGGCAGTTTAAAAGAAGCAACCTCTACGGCCGTATTGCTACTCGAAAACCATTCCTACGTCATTGAAATAAGTAAAAACGTCTCCAGTGGGCTAACAGTCACAAAGGCGAGACAATAGAACAATGGGCAAACATATTATCGACTGATGAGTCCAAATATGAAGTGTTTGGTCAAAACCGCAGAACATTTGTCAGGCTCTTAAAAGACAACAAAATACTTTCTGCGTGCATTACATAGACAAAGAACAACTTCAAGGTGCTGGAGAAACAATTATACTCGCTTATTTTGTCAAACTTTCAAATGAATGTCCTCTTTTATCTTTGTAACCGAAGTATTCCATGTTGGGAGCTTGTTTAGAATTGAAGGAAAGAGTAAAAATCGGCAAATATCGTGGTTTGATAAGATTTATCAAAAAGAAGAATGTTGGAGATGGACTTAAAAAAACCTAAAATATTCACAAGAGAGCAAATTGATAAATTTTTGTGAACAGCTTCCGATGAGGAATTTTTAATGATGAAAATAGCTTTCTTGATTGGAGTTGATGGAGCTTATAGAAGTAATGAATTGGTGAAAATGTCTATGGACAATATTGAGATTTTAGAAAGTAAGATCGGGCTCAAGAACTTCCAAAAAGAGATTTTTTGCCCTTGTATCTGAAGATAATATTAATCCCGAGATGTTATTTAAGAAATAAATGATGTTTCAATAAGAGCGCAAGATTTTAAGGTTCAATAAAACATGGTTTTCTGTAGCAAAGTATTGGAATATTTATTGATTTATAATGTATACATTTGGGCCTTATGTATGAGACAAAATGTAAATGATCGCCATGGCTTTGATAGAGCGTCTAATTTCGGTCTTCAATGCTTCGGTGGTCGCGTGCTTGTTAGTATAAACCATGACCGTAGGTAACCCCACAGCCAGCAGTCCAAAGGTGTTAAATCACAATAACGTGGCGGCCAATTCTGTTCACCAAACCGAGAAATGACATTACTAAAACAGTCAATATTTCACAGGCGGTATGACATGTGGTACCGTGCTGCTAAAACTGCATGTCGTCACGAGCAATATTTCCCGAAGCAGGCACAAAAATTGCGATAACATTCGCCATTCATCGTTACTGCATTACCTTCCTCATCTTCAAAGAAATACACACCAGGCAATGACACGTTTTGGATGCATTACTTTATGATAAGTCTCGTGGATTTTCTGAGCTCCAAATGCAGCAGTTTTACCGATTAATGAAGCCATCGTGGTGAAAATAGGTCTCATCACTGAAGATGATTTTGTCCGCAAAATCGCCATTCATTTATATTTGCTCAAGGATCCAATTGCTGAACTCTCTTCGCTGTGCATGGTCTGTTGATAGAAGTTGTTGAGTCAATTGGACTTTGTAGCCGTGGAGATGCATATCTTTAGATATAATACGCTGAACAGTGGCGCATAATGTTGGATTCTTGTGCGCGATGATGCACGCGAGTCTCTGGACTTTCGGCCACATTCTCGCGAACTGCCGTGATATTTTGTTCTGAAAGACCTCTACGAACTCTTGTCGTATGTTTTACATCACTAACCGAGCCAATACATTCGAATTTTTGGATTATTCTTTTCATAGGGGATGAATTAGAAACATTCTGTCGACCGAATATTGGGCGCACTTTACGCATGGTGGCAATCAAACTTTCACCATTTTGATAATAACGTTTAACAATCAGGACACGTTGTTCTATCATGTAATATTCCATATTTACCAACTACCATCTGTCAACTTTCGTGCTATCATGTCATAATCACGTGTCATTATGACTATCAAACATGGCAAGCAATCTTGCACTCTTGTTGAAACATCCTTTATGTAGAATTACGGTCTTCACATATTACCAAGAACTGCTTATCTCGTACAGAATTGGAAAATGTACAATTCAGCCTTATGGTATTCATTTCTTTTTTAAAATACCAGAGAAAATCGCTACATTTCTTAACCTTGAATATCCAACAATCTACACCGGTAATTGTACTAGAAGATCTTCAGCAATTTTTCTTGTTAACGCCGGTGGAAACATTTTGGATTTGCAAGAACTGGATGGATGGAAGTCAAGCAAAGTTGTCAGACGTTATTTAGAAGAGAAGCTGGTTAAGAAAGTTTCAATTGCGCAGAAGGTCCAGATCGGAACGTTTCAATAAGCATTGTGCCAAATACTAAAGAATTAATGGAATGTTCACTAAATGCAAATGGTGGAGAAACTGAAGATTTAGCGATTCCACACCTGAACGATATATCTTTTTTTTATTTAATAATTGCGACAAAATAGATATTCGTGTTCAAAAATAAACTTATATTATAATTTTGTATCTAATATATTATAAGTTAACCTAGTAATACTATGGTTCCAATTCTTGTCAATAAATGTTTAATATAAAATGAGCGTAATAGATGATCGCCGATAAAAGTATTTAATTAATATTTTGGTTTAATTTTTAAAGCTTACATTATCACCCGAGTTACCACAATATCATTCCCTCTCGAATTGTAGGCTGTCATGGGCATTCACCTCCTTCAATATTCAAATCCAACGCAGCCGACGACCGCTATGGTTCGAGAGATCGACGATAATTGAGGCGAATGCATCTGTCTTTCGCAATGTATACGTATAAAACCCGTGAGATTAAAGAGGCGACACCGCGCTAAGCATTATTGCTACCCGTGCATAGGCCAAATCGAACCGTAGAAGCGTACGATATGCAAATCCTGATGAATAACGGTGTCTAGTTCAAAATTAAAAGACGAAATTACATATTCTGGCTCGGTTGTACGGCTAGGAACATGCAAAAGCGTCCGTATACGTGTTGGAACTTCATGAGTGGTTGTATTATCGTCGACGATGTGGTAGAAAGATAGTTGAATACACTAGATGCTCATGAGATTTAAAATAAATAATATACATAGCAAGTTTTGTTGTAGCTACTTTAACGAAATGAATTAAACATTTTCGGTTGCTATCTGGATGTATAGGACGTTAAAGGTATAGCTTTTAAAAGGGTCGTAGTAAGAAAACTAGGTCAGAGATAAAATTAAACCTCAGAGACGAATTTTGTTGTTTAGAGTTCTTAGGAAAAGATAGCTACGTGAAACTTTAGTTGTAATTCTGAAAAACTCTGTGGGCTGTTGGCAGGATGAAGGTGTAGAATGTACTTGAGTAAAAGTGGCAAGCAGCTTTATAGTTTGAGCTTCATAATTCATTATGAAAATACAAAGAAAACGAGAATGCCTTGGTGTTAATAATTTTTATTTTAAATAGAGCCGTCGAAGGAAGTATTTTAGTAATAATTAAGCTAATATTAATATTAAACTATTAGTAGTGATAAAATTGCAATTTCCTTGCAATTATCCAACGTAATAAATTACTGAAAAAATATCAGTCTCGGAAGGATTTGAACCCACGACCTCTGCGTTACCGGCTCATTTTGCTATCATTACACTACCAGACCACTTGTGAGTTCAAATCGCTTTTAATACCTAGATGTCCCGATGTCTGGAGATGTATCGCAAAATCTCAAACGCTACATTATTATTGAAGGCACGTTCCTAACAATTAAACTAATATTAACATTAATATTAAACCACCGTTGCTATTAGCAATAATAGAATCACAGTTCCATTATAATTAACCAACGTAATCAAACTACTGAAAAAATATCAGTCGCGGAAGGATTTGAACCCACAACTTTTGCGTTACCGGGGCAATATTAGTTAGCTAGCTTCACCAAACCGTTCAGATGGACCTCGTTTAAGAAACTGAGCTCTTTCGGTCATGACTTCTAGTTCTGACTCATCGCTGAATACGATGTTTAACGAAACGACACTGTTCAAACAAAGAGAATTTTGGTTGAACGGTGTAATGTTGATGACGTTTTGCCCATTCGTAATGTGCTCGTTTCATCATCAGTGTTAATCCTGGCTCTTTCAGGAGGCGTCTGCATTTTAATCCGGTACTTGTAATGGGTATCGTTTCTTTCATTAAAACGTCGATTTGCTGCACTGTTTGTCCAGATACCTCTTTCTTTGCAATTGTGCGTTGAGAAGACACTCCTGTATCCCACAATTCCTCAATACGCAGTTTTTCATTTCATTATGTCCTTTTTGGCCGTGTTTAAAAGTAGTGCATTTTAAAGTAGTGTTCATAATTTTTAGGGATAGATATCAGACATGAAATAATACGACAAAGTTATTATAATGCAATTTATTAAAATAAGAAAGTGATATGAAAAGAATAGGTACAACATTATAATTAAATCGTGAATTTTTTTTGATTGGGTTTTTCAAAATGTCTCGCTGGCCGGATCAAATCTTACAGCGTGCCGGTTGTTGCCTACATATGTTCTATATTGTAGAGAATGATTCATAAGGGGGATAATAATAGGCAATAGGTCATTAAGTAACACCTCAATTCCTTAGAAAAATATTTAGGGAATGTATTTAGATAGGTAGTGTAAACTCTATTCATGAATTTTATACTTGTATTTGTAAATTATCGCGTTGGAAACACAAAAGCATAAATTTATAAGGTGGCCCTAATAAAGTGGACAGAGATTGTAAACTAGGCGTATCCTGTATATATGTATATGTATGTCACAAGATATATGTGTATGTATGTATATACACACACACACATATATATATATGTGTATACATGTGTATATACATATGTACGATCACCGTATGTGGAATAATATTCCTAGGTTTCTGGCCGCGTATGCTGTTGGTCCTAAAAGGGACTGTTTCGACGAGATCTTACTCATCTTCTTCCAGAAGCTCGCGTTCGGCTAGCGATCAGAGATGAACTGTCGTCAACTTGATCTTTGGATGTATGCTACTGAGGGGTGAGAGGAATTCCTGTAGCTTATCTTCGCCGTGTGTCCATATGATGAAGGTATCATCCACATATCTGGGCCATAGCTTTTGTTTGAACTTGGCGCTGTTTTTAAAACCTTCCATGAAGATATTAGCTAGATGATAGCGGTGATCCCACTGCCGCTCCTTCTGCTTGTTTATACTTCTGTTGTATGTGAAGTAGGTGTTTTTCGAACAATGATCTTTTAGGTTTATCAGATGGTCTTCCATTTGGTGGTTGTTTCTGACGATGTCGACTGGTGTGTTAGGCTCGCATTTATTTCGAAGGAGCTAACGGTAAGGGTTCCTTCAAATCGCTGTTGTCACATGATCGAGATCTTCCTCCGACCTAAGTTAAACCAGTTTGTTGGGGACAATGAAGAGAGAAAACTCTGGTTTCAATAAGACGGAGTCACAGTTCACATTTCGCGGCATTCTCTAGCACTTTTGAGGGACTTGTTTTTTGGGCGTCTTCTCGCTTTGCGAGGAGACATCGCCTAGCTTCTAAGGTCACCCGATTTAGCACCTGCTGATTTTTTCTTTGAGGACACTTAAAGGCGCAAGTGAACAAACATCGCTCCATAACCGTGCAAGCACTCAAGACGGTGGCAGTGGTTTTCATTTCACTGGAGATGACACGAAGAACTATGGACAACTTCGTCAATGTCTCAACAATAGAGGATGCCATTTATTGAACATAATTTTTAAAACCAGGTAGTGCAAAATGGCGTAGTATTTGTGGATGCAAAATCAAAAAAAAACGTTTGATAGGCTTATGTTTTGCTGGTTTCAATGTTTACCCAATCTATCATTAAACATTTATTATTATTAATTAAATTAGACGCCATTCTTTGAAAATCAATAAATATAACTGATTACAGCGATAACAGTGACATTCACAGCTAATATCCGCACTCGTCTGTCTATACATATGCCTTTAAAAAGAATTGCGGAAAATATTTTCCTTCAATTCGATTTATCCGCAAAGTAAGCAATTTTCAACATACTCTTCGTTACATCTCTTCTCCTTTTCCTTCGTATTTCTATTCGCTAAACTCCTTTCACGCAAGCTACCCACGCTTCTGCGAAAAGGTGCGGTAAAACTGTACGATCGTAAATTATATCGTAATTTTTAACTGTCGCCTCTCATCCGTAAAATTGAATACACAGCCTTTGCTTATATAGGTATATATTAATGGGGTGAAGCGCCGCGTTGCTATATTGGAAAGTATGTACGTTCAACGCACACCGCCACTAATGTATTTCATATACACTGTTATATACTGGGAAGTGCGATAGGCAGACCTTACAAATTATAAAGACAATTTCGGTTTGGGAATTAAGCGTCAGGAGGTCGCATTAGGTCGTGAAATATTGGGGAGTGTTTATAATGGTTTTTGGTGTAGGCGGGAATGTGGAGGCCATAGAAAAACGAGTTTATAAGTTAAGAGAGTTATTCTAGATGTTTTTTTTATTATGGGAATTTGGTCTAAAATATATCGCATGTACTATACAGTTTATCTTAATATGATTCGGAACGTACGAGGCCGAATCCTCATGTCCTACCCTTCACCTACTTCCAATTGGATGTCTGATTAACGTTTTTGACATTTAGTTAACCGACATTTGTAGATCATATCCACATAATACCGAGTTTGTATCTCAAAGCGCTATTGCGCTGTGGCTATTTCTTGAATTGTGTGTCGTGATTGTCAATAGAAACGGATCCTGTAGAACAAAGAATCGTAATTAAATACCACCAGAAAAAGAGCATGACTCCAACTTAAATTCATAAAGACATTATGGCAACTACTGGTGAGTCTGTAGTTTCTTATGATATAGTCAAATGTTGGTGTCGAGATTTCATATGCGGAAGAACATTCTGTGAAAACCAACATGCCGGTGCTCGTCTTTCGATTAATGAGTGGTTTAAATTAACACCAGACAGAAACATTAAAAAGATACACGATACCGTACTGCAAAACCGACGAGTCTCCGTCAGGGACATTGTGGAAGATACTGGCTTATCATATCATGAAGTGCACAACGTACTGACTAAAGAATTAGACAAGGCAAAGATGAGTGCAAGACGGGTGCCCCGAATGTTAACCATTGATCAGAAAAGAAATTGGCTGTTGATTTGTAAGCGTCTTCTGGAAAGGTACCAAGGAAACAAAGAGAACTTTCTTAATCGATATGTGACCATGGATGTGTTATGGGTGCACTCGAGACCAAAGTGCAATCATCACGGTTCTCTCTCTGTTCTGGAATGCTCAAGGAATTATCCCGATTGACTATTTGCAAAAGGGACAGAGGATTACAGGGGACTACTACGCACAATTGATTTCTAAATTGCGAGAAGCTATTAAGGAGAAACGCCGAGGAAAGTTAAGGCACGGCGTGCTGTTCCATCAGGATAATGCCCCCAGCTATACGTCTGGTATTATTATGGCTGCTTTACACCAAGCAGGAGCACCGGCATATTTGCTGGATCTGGCCCCCTAGTGATTACAGGCTGTTTCCCAAATTAAGAGAAATCTTACGTGGGGAAAAGTTTGCCAGTAATTATGAAGTGATGAATGCTGTAGAGAGGTGGTTTCCAGGGATCGGACAAACATTTTTTCAGGAGGATGTTTAGATGCTGGAGCACCGATGGACCAAAAATAAAAAATATTGTGTCACTGTAGTTTTACAGTAAGGGGCTCAGGCGTACAGCAGAGGTCCGTCCTCATATATCATTAAAAAGAAAAAATGTTAGACGCTCTACCGCCTCAATGGTTGAACGATCTAAACAGATGGTAGTCCATAGACACTCACCGTAGCCACCACCTAGAAAGCTAAAATCTAGGAAGAGTTTCATCCATGTAATAGAGCCAGTTATAGGATCGATTCGAACGAGAGGGAGAAATACGAGAGATGGAGACTTTCTGCTGCTAACATCACTATATGGAATGATACCGAAAGTCCTGCACCCGGGTACGAACTTGACTTTGGAACATGGAAAACCTTTAATCGACTCCGAAGCCAGGAGAGACGAAGCAGAGGTCACCCTTTTTCGGAGTGTATACGCGGAGACCTCTAAACCATGGAGCCTCCCGACCACGTGCGGCACACAGGATCTTATATCATGCGTAATGATGTGGTGATTTTGTGTTCCAGATATTGTAGCGATATACGTATAATAATCATAAATGATTGGAAACTAGTTTGTTTGTTAGTTTACTTGTCGATACCTGTTGACATACTTGTACATTTATATTTGTACTTGCATTTTACTTTTTATATTTACACTTGTATATCTGTTTAATGTGTGTATCTTGGGCACCAAATAGATAAGTAAATTGTTTTCCTTTATGGTGCATGCTTCTACACATTTCACCCATCTTTCAAGTGATTTATGGATACCATGCAAAAAAAACTGCTTGTCCTTTGCGGCAAATCATTTTCCAACTTCCTCGAAATTTCTGGAGTGCTACTCTGCGAGCGCGTGCCCCATTGATGCGAAGAGGTAATAGTTAGATGCCGCCAGGTATGGGGAGTATGGTAGGTGCGGAAGGATGTCCCATCCAAGCGATTTCAGGGTGTCCTCCATTGGTTTTGCTGTGTGAGATGGCGCATTGTCGTGTAGCAAAATCACTTTGCCATGTCTTCTGGCGTCTTTCTATTAATGCGTGCTTTAAATTAATAATTTGTTGCCGACAACGTTGTGTATTAATGGTTTCGCTGGACTTCAAGGGTTCATAATACGCAATATCGCTCTGGTCCCAGCAGACACAGAGCACGGTCTTCTTGTTGGATTGATTTCGCCCTGGTATTGAAGCACCGCTTCGGGTTTTCAAAAAAAAATCCATTTTTCGATACAAAAATGAATTCCTTTCGTGGCGTTGATGCACCATTTCACAGGTGACTATGCAATTTTCTGTTTGACGTTCATTCATATCGTATGGAGTCCATTTACTGAGTTTATGGATCTTCCCCATTATTCGTAAATATCTGCTGATTGTTTCTTATGGCGCATGTAGTACATCTGCTAATTGCTGTTGATTTTGAGTTGGGTCATCATCGAATAACTCCTGCAATTGCTCGTCTTCGTATTTTTCTGGTCTACCAAAGCGCTCACTGTCTTTTACATTGAAATTCCCACTTTTAAATTGTCGAAACTATGTCTCACATGTTCTAGTCGATGGGGCGTGTTCACCATATGTTTCTATCAACAGACGATGACTTTCAACAGCCTTTGTCTTTTGATTAAATAAGGAAAGTAATGCGTGCCGTAAATGTTCTTTTTCAAGCACAAAATTGGACATAATCACTGAACGATAAAGCAAAGACGCTAGTTCGTGGCAGATTCACCTTGTGCGTGTTTGTATTTTAGACGAACACACTGATGTATGTCTGGCGCCATATCTTAGTTAAACCTGAAAAAAACTTACGCATATACTTGGTATCTATCACAACATACCAAGTTAAGGAAATAAATATTGTTACTATAAAAGGTACTACAGAAGAACGTAGGTGATCAATTGTCAGTGTATTGTATTTCTTTGTACCAACACTAAAATTCAATTGATTTACTTGTGAAAATGGAGTAGAATTTCACTTTCCCTTTTTAGAGCGCGCATATGCTTGTTTATTCGATTACACTTAATTAAAGAGGTAACCTACAAATCTTTCAACGACGATCAAATATTCCACACTATACATTGAAATTTCAGACGCATTTTTCACCACTTACCCGTCGTCCAATGTCGTGCCGGTCGACTGTTCGCTTGACGCTTGAAGTGCCAATTTGGTCAGCAACCCCGGCGCCAATGTCTCCTCGGGATTGAAGGATAAATTGAAATCCGTCGAAAACGGATCGGCATCATTACCACCGCCTGCCTTTAGACCACTCCAGCTGGGTCGTACCCAGGTTAGTGCGGAGGATGACCGGTCCAGACGTAGATAGAGCAATACCCCTTTTGGTCCGGGCGGCGGTGGAGTCTCCACACCTTCCCAAAGCACTGCCGTGCTGCCATGATGTAATATCTACAGCAGAGAAAACAAAAATTGATATCGCAAATACAGTACGTTCGGGGATAGACTTCACGGCACTTGTAAACTATATTTTTCATTTTTATAGAAAAACTCTTTCTTTCTTCTTTTAATTTTGAAAAGCGTTTTATCATAGTCGGAGTTTTAATTATTGGAAATTTAAAGGTTTTAGCTGTTATTCTTGGTTATCTTGGATGTCGTTCTTTGTTATTCATACTTCTGCCTTACAAGGAAAGGTTCCCGGGCGTCAAATTCAGATCTTAATGAAACTTGGTAGATAAGTAGAATATGTTCAGATTTGAATTTTCTTTTTGTTTATGCTGAAATTCATTCTGGGAGGGCGAAATACTCCTTCGAAAATTCACAGAATTTCAGTTTTCTTGATTTAATTTAATAAGTAGAACAAAAACTTAAATGCAAATGTTGCATCTTATCGGAAGCTCCTTCAGGACACGTAAATCTGGTGTATACAGAGTGTTGCATTTAAGCGCCACCCTCTTATGCTAAAGCTGATTATAGTAATATGGAAAGGAAATTAACACAAGTTATTCATCTTTAATATCTTTAAAGGTTTTAAGGCATTTTCAATTATACAGGGTGTTCCAAAGGTAATATTAATGTAACAACTTATATCTTATGCTATGCACGTACTACATACGTATATATATATATATCAGAAAACTTAAATAGTTACTCTACACTCTACAGTTACTATAATCCCACTTCATACAGTTTAGGTAGCTCGATATGTTTCGCATTACCAATTTTAATTAAATTTGATTGAAGTACATTACTGGAATCGCCATGTGATATGGTATTAGATGCAACTATTGTTAGTGTAACTGGATATAAATAAAACACGGCAAAATTGATACATTGCCGTATGTAGTTATTTGTTATCGTAATTATTCAAAAATAATACATTCGTTAAAAAGGAAATATTTACCAACCACATGCTATTATTTGAAAACAGACAGATATTATTGTCTTTTAATATCAATTTTAAGGACATATGTACATATTTTGATATTGGTGGTATTTGTTCGATTCTAGATATTTCCATAATATACCCCAAAATTTGTTTCCTTATAGAAAAACAAATATATAGAGATAAAGTTTTGGTTCTCTAATACAGCATTTGTATACCTACTCGACAAAATGCAGAAATTGTATATAAAGGCTGAGTTACAAGTGTCCTATAACCAAATCAAAGCTGTAAAATGTCATTATTAAACGAAATAAATTATTAATATTGCTGAAGGCAGACAAACACCTGCAAATCGACACGAAATAGAATTTCATGATATACTAAGAGAATTAACCGCAAGAAGATACGACTTTGGAATTTCCTTGACCGTTTAAACCGCACACCAGAAGAAGGAATTATACATCGGAAGAAGATGTCAGCTATTAATTATTGGAAGAGTGGGAAAAAGAAGCGACTCTCCGGAGGAGATTTAGAAGGGTACAGTCTCTACGACAACTGTATCGATGAGAGGCAAGTTTAGAAAAAGGCGAAACGTAGACAGAGAAATTAACAGTAATATTTCAATACGTGATTATATCTCAATACGATACGTGAAAATATGAGGAAATGAGTGGACTGAATACCATTCTATACGATATGGATACATGAAAATGGGCATTAGAAGCTGATGAAGATATTAAACTAGAAAACTTCAAAGATTTAAATAAGTGGATACTGTATTTCAAAAGAACATCTAGAATTATTTTGCACAAAATCACTAAATTTATCAGTTGCTCATATGGATCAGATGCTCTGCAATTAGAAAAGATTGCTACTGATTTTATTAATGAAGTTAACCCAGTAATCCAGAGTTATGGTGCCGAGCATGTATATAATGCAGATGAAAACTGTTTCAACTTGGAGATACATTTTGGACATTCACTAGCATTCCAAGATGCGAAGAGTGTTGAAGAGGCTGTTCAGTCTACACAAGCAATAACGCATACTTACAGTATTTTCCCAATAATATCTGTATCCGGTAAACTTATGTCCCTACTAGTGAAGAACGATCACGGGCCAATACTATAGCGATTTATTGACCTGAATCGATGCAGTATTGAAGGACAAAGGCTCATTCATTCCGCATCGTCGTGTCCAAATTCCATATTCACCACACCTAGCCCCCAGCGACTTTTTCCTATTCCCAAACCTGAAAAAATCACTGGGCGAAAAGAGATTTGCATCAAATGAGTAGGTCATCGCCGCTACAGATGGCTGGAAACATCCTACTTTTGCGACGGCTTGATGAGACTGGAGCACCGTTTGAAAAATTGTATTGATCTTCGAGGACACTACATCGAATAATGAAAATAAAAAACCACACTAATCCCATATTTTTCTTGTCGATTCCGGACACATTTCAGGTCATACTTATAACCAGGGTGTTTAAAGGAAGAGGTCCCATCCAATAAAGCTGTTCGAATACTGATAATACCAAAGTAAACACCAGATATGATTCAACCACTGGACGTCTATGGATTTCGACTATGGAAAGAATTTATACGACGATTTTTTGACCTGATTCTTATCCCAAATTGTGATGTTAATCTCCATTCATCTCCAATTATATATAGAATAGACCTGCACCACTCAAACATCCCACGAACTTTGCCTTCTAGCCAAGACCTTCCGTTTCCCCCGTTGCTTACATTGTGATACAATGCATCCATTCGTTGTTCTTGGTGCGAAAACATTTTACGCTTTAAGCATTTTTGGCGACTTTCATTACCATACTAAATCATAAATACATAATTTAAGTACGCACTACAACAAATACTTTATTCATTATTATTACTACTAAGGATTTGTTGTCACATGTAATGCCATGTTTACACTTGTATGACTTATGAACATTAGGACATACTAAGTGATGCAATTTTACTAATTAATGATGGCCTTTTTTAATAGAAGACATATGTATGGCTGTGTAGCATAGGGTATGACTTGTTCTATTCTTGGTCATAACGGTTGACGGGTTCCGCCGTGTCACTAGGTTTCTTTGTCCCTGACGTTTCGCATTTTCAAAAGTAGTACCTTGCTCGCGAAACGCTAGGGACAATAAACCTATTGACACGACGGAACTGGACAACCGTTACGACTATGACAAACGGCGGTGAAAGTCTGAGATACTATTTGTTCTATACCTTTAGAACACCCTGTATAATTCAAAATGCTTTAAAATCAGTAAAGGATGTGAAAGATGAATAGCTTGCGTTAGTTTATTGTCCACATTACTATAATCAGCTCTAGCTTAAGAGGGTGGCGCATAAATGCAACACCATGTATATACCACATTCACGCGTCCTGAAATACCTTTCGATAAGGTACAACATTTGCATTTACATTTTTGTTTTATCTATTTCCGTTCAAGAACCTAAATCAAGAAAACTGAAAATCTATAAATTTTCGAAAAGGTGCTTCAGCCTCTCAGAGTAAATTTCAGCTCAAACAAAAAATTTTTCTCAACATACTCTATTTACCTACCAAGCTTCATTAAGATCTGAATTCGACACCCGGGAACCTTTCCTTGTTAGTTAAGCCAAGTTATCGTTAGATATGTAAAATATTATTATAGTTGTCTGTAAATATAACTGTAATAAAAATATTATTGTCTAATACTCTCTGACAACTATCGTTAGAATTTGTATTCGACATTAACGCTAGTTTTCCTCTCGCTCTCTCTCTCTCTCACACATACTAAATTATTATGATAGATCAAGAATACATTCTTCCTTCTCAAAAACAAATTTAATAACATAGTAAATAGTTCTAATATCCACTTAGTCTATACTAACCGAAACATAATATTTTACGTATCTTCCAATATATATATTCATACATAAAGACGATGAAAATTTATATTGCGACATATACCGCTTAGTCCTGGCTAAATTATTATAGCTAATAACGTAATTCGGACGTAAACATCGACCAGAGTTAGAAGCCTGGCCCGCTAAGGGACATGTGTCGTTAATTTTTACGGGATACTAACTTCGACGTTAAGGTAAATTGCTCCTTTCACGGTACGGTGTTGGGTTGTAATTTTGCGTGAAATTTGTCTATAAATATTAAAGAGATGTGAAATGAATTTTGTGTGAAAGAGATTAGATTTTCTTTAGAGGATATTGTACGTGTATGATGACTTAATTAATTAAGTAATATAATGCATCCGTCGGAGTGCTTGATATATATTTATCACTTAATATCTGGTCGTTGTGAAATTCTGGATGAAAAGGTACAACAAGATGGGATTTAGTTTGGTGGTGGGAAAATTAATAATTTGCTTGTCAGTTTGTTGCTTTTGCGGATACAATTTTTGAATTGGTGAAGATATCTACATACGCAAGTATTTCTAATTTAGTAACACATATTACCTCTTTATACAACAAGCTATGACATTCAAAATGATTGTGTGTGAAAATTACCGTTTTCTGCAAACGTTTTAATGGATGTAGATAGTTACATTGAAATTTTACTTTTCAAACGGATTTTTTAACATTGTCATCCGCGTTAGGTTAGATATAATTTACTGTTGAGGATTTTCAGATTTAAGCTAAGCTTAGCTGAGAATCAGTTGGTATTTATTGACGTTAAAGATAGGTTCATTTTATTTTGAGGTTTAGTAGGATAAATATTCTGTTTTATTGTATTAATTTCTTTCGGGTGTTATGCGTTCGAAACCAACGTCAATGGCAGTAAAAACACATCGTAAAATGCGTAGAAAATAATACTTAACATAATGCTGCTAAATGTACCTATATATGGTATTGGTGGGATCATTCTCGAGGGAAAGACAATGTAAGGGTGAGAAAAAACGCAACATGCGGACATATTTCTGCCTACCCGACGTGGTTTCGAGCGTTCTTTTTCTGTCTAACATTGCAAATTTCCTCTTGGCTACTATCACTGCGTACAAACAATCGGTCTTCCAGGGCACAGGTTTTTCCGATTTAACTAATGAAAAGGAACATTTGCGGCACGCATTACTTTTCTTATTTAATTAAAAGAAAAAAGCTGTTCAAAGTAATCGTTTGCTGGTAGAAGCATATGGTGAATACGATCCATCCATTAGAAAATATGAGGTATGGTTTCGACAATTTGGAAGTGGTGATTTTAATGTGAAAGACAGTGACCATTTTGGTAGACCAGAAAAATGCGAAGACGAGCAATTGCAGGAGTTATCGGATGAGGACCCAACTCAAACTCAACGGCAATTAGCGAAAGCATTACATGTCTGACAAGAAACAATCAGCAGACGTTTGCGAGCAATGGAGAAGATCAATAAAGTCGGTAAATGGGTCCCATGCGATTTGAATGAACGTCAAATACAAAATCGCAAGTCACCTGTGAAACGCTGCTTCAACGCCACGAAAGGAAATTATTTTTGTATCGAATTTTGACCGGTGACGAAAAATGGATTTAGTTTGAAAACTCGAAGCGAAAAATCTCGTGGCTTTCACCTGGCGAAGCTGGTGCTTCAATACCAAGGCCAAATCGCTTCGGCAAGAAGACCATACTCTATGTCTGGTGGGAGTGATATTGTGAATTATGAACTCTTGAAGTCCCGCGAAAGCGTTAATGCACAACAAATGATTAATTTAAACCACGCATTAATCAAAAGACGACCGGAAATGGGCCAGAAGACACGGCAAAGTTATTTTGTTACCCGATAATGCGCCGTCACACACAGCAAAACCAGTGAAAGACACCTTGCAATATCTTGGTTGGGACATCCATCCGTACCCGCTGTACTCCTCGTACCTGGCGCCATCTGACTATCACCTCTTCGCATCAACGCTCGCAAAGCAGCATTTCAGCAATTACGAGAAAGTTGAAAAATGGCTCGACGAATGGTTTGCCGCAAAAGGCAAGCAGCTTTTCTGACGTGCTATCCACAAATTACCTGAAGGATGGGTGAAATGTGTTGAAGCCGATGGCCAATATTTTTAATAAAAAAATGTCTTTTATGTGTTATGTCCTTTTGGCAATGAAAAGAACTTATACATATACCTGATAAGTAAGTATTTCTTGGTGCTATCTAGCGCCACAAGAACACACTATCCCCTGCCGTTCAAATACGGCGAAATAAGCGGCTGCAGTTTTCCAGCCCTTCTACCGAGTAGCTGGACTGATAAACTAGAGAGGGTGCGCACCGAAATAGAAGCAAGCAAAATTACATCCGCGTGTTAGCGTTTTTTCTCTCCCCACATTGTATTTCTCGTGAATAAACCCACCAATAGCACGAGCAAGTATTTAGTAGCATTATGTTAAGAATACTAGCGGTACTTTTTTGGGCGAGTTCAGTTTGCTCCCAAGTCACCATTCGCCTTTGGGAAAACAATTAACGGCGCTTCACCCTAGGGGATGCTTTAGTAACAAGGCCATGGAACGTTCTACACACACTTTCATTAAGACTCCTGAGATTATCACAACCTAAGAAACAGCTTATAACCCCAAGAAGCGTTTATTAGTAATATTACGTTTAAGTTTTTCGTTATGAACCGTTATATGGAAAATAGCTTTAAATAACAATTTAATTTGGTTGTTTTGTTTATAACTATTAAGAACTATACAGGAGTTCGCCAATTTATTCTAAGTAAAGGGGCTGCTTTGGACAATCGAAGAACCCTGAATGCTGATTGGTACACAACAATTTGTTTGCCGAAAGCCAGTCATCTTGGAACGTAAACAGAAATGATCAGTCAATGCTATTCAAGACCTGGCATAATTCCATATAATTAGCCGTCTTAAAATTGTATATATATGTCATATTGTATTGTAAGACTGTCAGTCCGTAACTCGATTAACAATGTGAGTCCATGTACCCTTGAACCAAGTTCTTCTTCAACATCGCCTGAAATCTTATTTTGTGACTTCGAATCACCACAGCTTATGATAATACTTCAATTTCTCAATTGTTGGATTCCACTTACTTCAACTACTAATTTAACCGGATCAATTGTTCTTGTTACTTTTTTTTGGTGTCTCAACTTGACTACACATTAACTAACTTTATGTAACTCTGCTATAATTTTACTCTGGCCTTTTATTGGAGTTAAACATATGTTATGTATCTTATTACTAAGATCTTCAATTTTATTTGACACACCTGTATAATTACAATGCAGATAAACCTAAAACCCTGACAGTCTCATCAATTTATCAATTGGTGTAAATTAAAATATTCTACCGAAATCTTTTTTGATTAATGCAAAAGAGTTGGCCGAAAAGTAATTGTTTAGAGATTGTTGGCTTTGTTGATAAAAGTTTAATAACACATTACTTGCTTAAGGTATGCAATAAATTGATTGGGCATGCGGTTAAATGCAGAAACATTCTATGTGAATCATTTTTCTCATGTAAACGATAGGTTTTATAGTTTTAGCTGAACCAATAAAAAACATCAGCGCACATTTGTAGTATTTTAATAATAATTAGAATAGAAGGCATGTGTTTGGTAACATTTGAGATGTCAATCTAATATTCTTATATCTAATACGAACATTATGCAGCAACACAATACCAGAAAGGGGAAGAGAGGAGGATAAAACCGCAATATTTCAAAGGTGGACAGATATGTAACACCCCTAATCCATATACACCCACTAGACCGAAAAAGTAGGTCAAGGTCACCGCACCTCTTGCAGAGAAAACTACCGGTATCGACTGGACCCGGATCGGGGCGTTTTTATTTCAAAATAAAACGAGTCTAGGGCGGCTCTCGCTTCTATGCCCCGTTTATTTATTCCGAGGAAAGCCAGGGTCCGGCTATAAGAGCCCTTTCTGGGGTTTAACTTCTTCGCTCTACCCTCTGTATTTTTTGTCGGGCTTTCGAGGTCCTCGGTCGTTATCTCTACTGAATAAGGCGAAAGATTCCTTTTCACCTTTAACACCGGACCGTTTAATTGTAAAACGCAATAAAGCTCGGGATATTACTGATAGGGAGACCGTTTATAAGACTGCGTTGTTAAATAGAAACCTTATCTTGAATTTGAAAGGAATAATATATTTGCATTTTTACGAGAAGTTTTACATCTAGAACTATCGGATCTAGTAATTAAAGAGAAAGGTAAGCACAATGCTACAAATTTACATCAGCCGTGGTACCCAAACGAAAGCTCTGTTAAATACGCAACAAATACATAGGTCAAATCATTGACAGGGAATCCACAGTAGAAGAGGAAAATATGTCAAGTCATGACGAAGTGAGGAGTGAAAGAAAAGCGAGTCTAAACAGGAAGGGAAACAAAATGACAAGCTGAGAAGCAGGAGAAATATTGAATCAAATATATAGCCTTAGGCAATGCGTCATTGGAAGCATGTTGGTTAATAACTTCACTAATGGACATGAATATGATAGGTTTTGCATCCAAAGCTATTAGATCGAATGATTATAAAGAGAAAGGTAAGTAGTATGTTACAAGTTTCGGTCACTTAGATTTTTAGGCGTATGGAAATGGTTAAACAATTTTCAGAAAACGTTAAGGTATTTCTAAAATCTATTTCTGGAGAAAGAGCAGATGTTACTGGAATTAAGTGCGATGGATGAAGAGAAGCAGATC
The DNA here is from genome assembly GCA_023509865.1 of Trypoxylus dichotomus. Taxonomy (NCBI): domain Eukaryota; kingdom Metazoa; phylum Arthropoda; class Insecta; order Coleoptera; family Scarabaeidae; genus Trypoxylus; species Trypoxylus dichotomus. The sequence goes on from CM042081.1 coordinate 33,170,458, forward strand.
TAAAACAGTTTTTGCAAAATTATTAACCTAAAGACGTTTCCAATGCTAATGAAATCGAACTCATCAATCGAGTTCATATCAAAATAGGAAAAAGGAAAAGAAAACTGGACCAATTTCACAGTATCTCAAACAGTTCAATTAATCAATTTTGATTCTGTAATCCGTTTCTGAAGTCTCTTGGCTTGATGATGCGCAAATGTGCACGAAACCTGTAGCCATTGATTAATTAAATTATTTGAAATACTACAAGATTGGCTCTGTTTTCTTTCCTTTTTTCTATTTTAACAAAATATTTTAAAAAGAAGTACTTTTATTCAAATAATAATTCTATAAGCTTGTACACAGTTTACTAATTAGGGAACTGGAATATTACTTTTCAAAGCCGTAAAATAATTAGATATAGTACAAACAATACCAGGTATGGATATTTTAAGTAATATACAAATGTACAAATTTTATGACACTATAAATGAAACCCGAATTCTAAGAATTGACTGAGTTCCTGTAGAGATGGTATATACCCCAATAAAAATGTATAAATTACATTAACGGTGAGTTTATTTTGTCAGTAGATATCGTTACGTACAGCTCGATATTGTTATTTCTTTGTGCGAGCAAATAATCTAATTCCTGACTGCTTACTGTTGAAACACGATCAGCAATATTAACACTACATCAAGAAGGATATCCTGTATGGAATATTTCCGGAGGACTTAATGTAAAAAAATCCACAATAAATTTAACTGTTCAACGCTTCGAACAAACTGGTACACTTGCTAGCGAAAATCGTCCACGACGTCCTCGAGTAACATCCAGGGGGACGATGAACGCATAAAATTGCTTAGTAAGAGAAATAGACGATTAATGTCGCCTGAAATTACGTCAGAAATTAGCACAGTGAAACGTCGTTTAAAAAAAACACTAAAACTGTTGCTACGTAGTGGAAATAAACAAAAACGTCTCCAGTGGGCTAACACTCACAAAGACTGGAGAATAGAACAGCAGCGAAAGGTACGATGGACTAATGAGAGTCCAAATATGAAGTTTTTGGTCAAACCCGTAGAATATTTGTCAGGCGCTCGAAAGACGTGAAAAGAAAATGCTTCCTTAGTGCATTACACCAGCAATAAAGAAAGGAGGTGGTTCCATGCTTGTATGGGGTTGTTCTTGATTGAGTGGAACAGGGGACATTATGGAAATTGATGGAATAATGGAGAAGGAGAATTATCGTGAGATATTAGAAGAAAAATCTCCGGATTACGATTAATAGGTAACAATTTTCTGTTGATGCACAGTAACGATCCGAAGCACACGTTGTTCTTACGCAAAAACTACCACGCTGATTCAGAGAATGAAGAGAGAATATTAAAAGCAATAACTTGGCCTACCCAGCGTTCGGATCTTAATCTGATAGAGCTTCTGTGGAATGAACTGGACAGACGAATTGGAAGAGAATGTTGCAGAGGGAGTGGAACGATATTTCTCAATACACACTCAGGAAATTAGTAGAAAGTATGCCACGAATTGTGTGAACAGTTATTAAATCAAGAGGTGGATTTTTTTACGAGAAGAAAGTATAACTTGCTTTATGACTTCTAATGTTTATTATTACTTTTTCTTTTGGGTACACATGTGCAATAGCTCGTGGGTGAATAAATACTTTTCTTGTATCTTCTTCTTTATCTTTAAAGGTTTGAAGCAAGCATCGAATTTTTCATGAAATAGGAAGTGTCCATACTATTATGAGCGAGGGTGTATATTTTAATGAATATGCTCAATCGACTTGATAATTTCCCATTGCATAATAACGTTATTGAAAAAATTGACATCGTCATTTTTAATACAATTTTTAGTACTTTTTCATCACAATGTATAAGGGATAAAATAAGAAGTTAAAAGGAAAAGTGGGGTATTGTATAAGAGATAAAAGAACATGTTGAAAGAGGAGGTGGGATATTTAAGTATTCTTCAAATTTTGTTTACGAATTTCTGCGTCCTTTTGTGTGTTTGAGCTCATTCAACCATTCTATCAATTTATTCAAATGTATTTAACAGAATGTTTGATTCTCACCTGTATCACATGTTGATCGATTTTCGTATAAACCGATGAGAGGCAGACAAAACTAATTCCATGGTCGTGAATCAGCGGCTGCACTGGATGGTAGTCGTCAACATCGCATTCATACTCCTCATCGTGTTCAACTCTTTCAGGAGGTATAGCGGCCAGTACACGTTGTTTACAGGACACTGTTGATCTGAAATTTAAAATATTTCACTAAAATAGTTTGATTGTTCTTTGACGAATCCAAATCTAAATGAATAAATCAATAAATAAGTTTTATCCCTACTATTCTCCGGAAATAAAATGTTAGGATCCCTTCATTTTTATTTATTTACTTGGAGGAAAGTTAGGGAAGACATGTTCCTTTAATTTAACGATCTACATCGCATAAAAGTCGAAAGTTTCTAACATTACATTGCAGTACATAGTCACTTTGTATGCATAATCAAATTTAGGAAGGAATACGCTCTAGGTAAGTTCTTGCATACGGCCTCCTTCGTATATATACGTATACATGCACTAAATTTGCCATCGGCGCTGCTAATGCATTATAAAGCATCCGAAACTTTATGCGCTCTGCTAGAAGAACTCCTCTAGAAACTCACTTTAGGGCTAAAACACTTTTCGTACCACTCTCGGTGACTTTCGAGCTATGCGAGAGACGCTATGCCTAACTTCTAACTGAAGCTTGTTGAAACGTGGGGAGGCATTTTTATTAAGAGATTCATTCTTAACAAGTCTGCCGAAGAGAAGTACATACATCGTTTTAAAAGTAGCGATAGGTTTGCAATCTGCAGCGTAAGAGCGTGCAGCAACTTTTTGGTAATGGATGTACACAGCAATAATTTATTTGTATATATTTTTTAGAAGAAAGATGAAACAATGGAAATTATAGGAAAGAAGATCGAGAGAGGATAAAGTAGGTGCCTGAGGATAAAGTAAAAGCTTCAAATTCACGTGAACATGGATGATCGGATACGATGTGTTGGTGCGACCCAACACATGTGTTATAATAGGAATCTATTCTATGAATATAAAAACCTGGAAAAGGTACAATATATAAAAATTAGGGTTGGATTTGAGATCATGGCTGAAGGCACTGGTAGAATTTCTCTGAAAAAAAAATTGATGGAGCAATGTGGTTACCAACTATAATCACTACAGTAATATATGATGTGATGTGCAAGGAGGACAGATAAAAAGATGAAATGCTGTCTAACTTTAATTATCTACTTTTTAATGCCATAATTTTTGGTTTCGAATAAAGCTTTGATCAGGGCGTTTATTGAAGAAACAGTTCTATCACGCCTTAACACCTAGCAGAAAACTGTCAAAAACACACCAGTTATTGTTAAAATTTTATATGACAAATTAAAAGAAGGTGGCTACATATTAGACTAAACCACCAAATCCCTAAAATCTTGAACGGGCTTAGCACTAAAATACTATGGGTTGGTCAAAATTCATAAAAGAAATTGTCCGTTTAGTGCTAACTCATCTATACAAAAGCTATCCAAATTTATAGCTACAATCAGTTAGAAGATAGTTTCGAATTTGCCAGAACGATCAATACACAGGTATAGCAGTAAACTCCACTTACACAAATTTATTAATTAGGCGAAACGCAGCGTTTCGGGAGCACGTGGGCTCTCATTGTCAACCGTGTTACCGATTGAATATAAAAAACTATCACACATGCAAATTATTTTCTACGCAGGCTCTAAAATTCCTAAACCATATGACTATTTACAATCTACTAGGTGGTCTAATCTTTGGTTTGTGTGTATTTTCGGGAAAGGATGGAACGAAAGCGAACCGTATCTTTAACAGGGCCTATGGTAATAAATCAATCAGACTCGACTTACGAAGTTTAAGATCTTTTAAATCAATTTTATGTCCGGATTTTACCATATGCTCTGCTACGCTTCATAGTTCTGGTTTATCGAAACGAAAGTGTCTAATATGTTCTTTGAACCTCCTTTCGATACTCCTTTTTGTTTGTCCAATATAAACTTTGTCACAATCATTGCATGCGATTTGGTAAATTCCAGAACTTTTCAACATCTCCGGTTTATCTTTGGGATTCCCTAAGAGATTCTTTAAACTGTTTTTTCATACAAAAGACACGTTCATATTTAGTTGTCGGAAAATTTTGCTTACCCCTTTTACAGTTGGGTGAAAAGGAAGTGTTATAAATTTCTTATTACCGGTGCTTGTTGATGTCAAGGTCGTGGATTTTCTGTGTTGTTTGTGTTGGACCTTCCTTAAGATACGGTCGACATCCGTAGAAAAGAAACCATTGTACCTCGCTATATCGTTGATACATTTTCTTTTTCGTACCTGCTCTTGCTTAGCGAAAATCTAACGGGTCTATTGAAAACTAATCGCGGACATTTTTTGTTGTTCGTAATGGTGCGAATCAGCCGTAATGAATCTGTTGGAATTAGTTTCTTTTCTGTAGATGTCTATTTCTAATTTATTGTTATTGCGTATGACTAGATTATTAGAAACGTAAGCCGATTGTTCACTTCTTCAATAGTAAACTTGATCGTACTGAATTTTGAGTTAAATTCTGCTAGAAAATCTTGTAAGTTCCCTTTATTGGTATCAAACATCGCGAAGATATCATCTATGTTACCTAAGCCAAATTCTCGGAAAATATTTGGTTTCTTTTTTCAGGTTCGTTTCAAATTTGCTCATGAAAAGGTTCGCAATAAAAGGAGATAATGGATTACCCATCGTCGTGCTTTCCACCTGTTCGAACCGTTTTCCGCCTATTTGAAAACAATTTTGTGACATACATAATTTTGTTAAGCTTTTATATTCCGCGGTTTTCACGTAATATCTACGTTATTTAATTTCAAAAATTCAACCAAACACTCCATAGTTCCTGGAATTGGTACGTTTGGTAAAAGTGAACAAACGTCGAATGATACAAGGATTTCATCATCTTTTAATTCAATCTTTTCAATTTTATTTACAAAATCTAGGGAGTTTTCTACACTTAGGTTATATACTTTGTGGGGCAAGTTCTTGTATTCGTTCACTAGCCATTTGGACAATTTGTATGTTGGGGAATCAATGTCGGATACTATAGGTCTCATGGAATTACCTGGTTTGTGAATTTTTGGAAGACAATCCATTTTTGGAATGGTAAGGTTTGAACTTGTTATTTTAAATTTCAGGTTATTATTGATTAAGTTGGCGCAGTCCTTAATAGTATCTTTAGTGATTCTAATCATTGACGGTAGGGGTTTCTCTTTAATTCTTTGTACGGTCCTGACGCTAACATAGTGTAGACGTGATTATAATAATCCGGTCTGTCCAAATCTTAAACTTTTTAAAAACGTAAACTCATGTAGATAATTAGACGCGTACAAAACGATATTTATGAAAAAGAGCGAAAAATTAATGAACAGAGAACCACCTCCAATTGCACACTCGAGTCTGATTGATTTATTACCATGGGCCCTGTTAAACATACGGTTCGCTTTCGTTCCATCCTTTCCCGAAAATACACACAAACCAGAGATTAGACCACCTAGATAGTAGATTGTAAGTAGTCATATGTTTTAGGAATTTTAGAGCCTACGTAGAAAATAATTTAATAAAAATAATAATAATTTATTTGCAAGTAAATAGTGAGCACAGAAACAAAAGAGAGAGAGAAAAAAAATACAAGCATTTTTGCCAATTGGATCACCATCAGTAAACCAAAAAGGTTTCCTGTTGTTAACGGTGACCCAAGAACAAAGATAAAATGAGAACATAATTCGTTACATAGCCAAATTATCTAATATACTACAATACCACAAATCCTTAAGTTTATTAACGAATTTGGTGTATTAAACGGTTTTACGCTTTCGGACCAATTCTTTTCATATTGTAATGATATGCATTATTGTTTTTTAAATCTTTTATAATATCAATGATTTTCTAAATTTTTCTCGTTTATCTGCTTTGGATATTTTTTTTCTGGTAAGGGAGGAGTTAAATGTTGCGCAATTGAAAACTTTGATGACACATATTTCTCTTTGCTGGAAACTTTTGAAGGATCAAATTTTCCCATTATGAAGTTTATTCTAACTTTACTTCGCACAACTTTACCCCAATATTTTTGTAGAAACACTCTGAAATTGATCAAAACTATGGCAAGTATCTTGGATAATAGAAAACCAATCCCTGTCTACCTAATTTTATAAATTTTAAATGAGATACAAAATGAAATGAGAGCAAAAGGACAGTAAATTTTGAAAATTGATTGTGATTTAAAGTCTTTAATTTTGGTAATCGTACTCACTCACACGTATTGTCTCGTATTTTAGGTGTCCTGGTTTTCGGCTTCCACAGATATGTCCGGAACTCCAAATTGTTATAATAATATCAACTGATACACTCTTTTGACTTTAAATATATAATAATAATAATTTATTGGCAAGTAAATAGTGAATACAGAAACAAAAGAGAGAAAAAAATACAAGCATTTTTGCGAATTGGATCACCATCAGTAAACCAAAAAGGTTTCCTGTTGTTAACGGTGACCCAAGAACAAAGATAAAATGAGAACATAATTCGTTACACAGCCAAATTACCTAATATACTACAATACTACAAATCCCTATCTGCCAGAGAGCTGCTCATTCATTAAACTATTATAAATAGCACGCCTAAAGGTATAAAATGATAACTCTTTGATATCCAGGGGAAGCAAGTTGTATAATCGTGCAGAAGCATAGCTAAAGCTTTTCTCAAACTGCCGGGTATGGTGCTTAGGTATATCGATAAGATCCTTCCTGCCAATGTTGATACTATGCACATCCGTACGATGCCTCATTTTATTTAATAGGTAAGGCGGCACACCAGAGTTCAAAATTTTATGAACGAGACACGAGAAGTGTAATTGTCTCCGTCATACCATACTTAGACACCCGGCATCCCTAAGTTTATGGGAAATTCTTTGACGCTGTCTAATTCCATATATTAATCTGAGTCATGCGTTCTGTACCACCTGAATTCTGCGAGAGTCAATTTGGTCCAGACAATTTCCATAAACAACATCGCAGAAATTAAAATGTGATAACACCAAGATATCACATAGCAGCTTTTTAATAGAAACGTCAAGGCAATGCCGGTAGAAGCGTCAAGACAATGCCGGTGCATGTGTGATGCAGTTTTTTACGTTGAATCCGTAACACGGTTGACAATGAGATTCCACGTGCTCTCGAAACGCTGCGTTCCACCCAATTAATAAATTTGTGTGAGTGGAGTTTACTGCCATACCTGTGAATTGTACAACCACACAGTCCTTGCAATCGTTAATTCATATTCATCCTCGGTTTAAACAAGAGTGCCATAAAATTAAAATTATGCCTATCCATAAATGACAAATCGACAGTTTAATTGCTTTTAGAATGTATTTCTCGAAAACTAAAGCAATCTATAGTAATAACAAAACTAAGCTGTTTTTTGAGTAAGAAATAAGGTATACAATTTTGGTGGAGGTGCCGGTACTTACTTCAGGTAATCAACTAACGTTGTCGTGGGTCCAAGGCGGTTCCGGGTGTGGTAATGCTGATGACAGTGTGAGATGTGGTCCATAACGGCCTGCGTACGGTAGATCTTCTCCAAGTTGATCAGACCTCCCGGCCCAATTTTCGTGAAGTGGTGATCTTCACCGTTATAGTCCGATATAAACTGAAATCATTAGAAAAGAAACAGTGTCGTCTTAATCCGTTAACTTTTCAAATTATTTCTTTGTTTGCTTGTGAAATTTTGTTAAGGTTTTCACAACCAAATAAAATTTAATATAGTTATGGCATAGGAACAACATACTCAAGAGTATGGGTACCCGCGATACGAAGTAGAAAACATTACATTTAAGGAAGGAACTCGGAAGGTGGTTGTATTTTATGTGAATGTTCTTGAAATCCATACAATAAGATAATTTTTGTACAATATGAAAGTTTTCATTCCATGGTCTCCTTCATGTGGCACCTAATAAAACTCTTCCTATTTTGTGGATTAGGTATAGGTTGAAAATTAACTCATTTCAATTTGACAGCTGTGGACTCTTGTGTGCAACTCTGCTTTTTCTACTGTTAAATTTGTGAAGATGAAATGAAATTTGTGTGATGTAGAGAAAGTTGATGTGATAAAATGATTCATTTTGTTCCTTTCCTTTCACATTTTACCACACGTTTGGTGTTTATTTCAGCTTTAGTTTTATTAATACATCTTTAACCCTCGAACAGCAGTGCGAAATGAAACATGCTGTAGGGAATACTATTACTTTAATACCCCAAATTCTAAAAATAGAAATGCGTGACTTTCCATATCGGATTAATACGGCAAAATTTGGTGAGAGAGATTAGAAGATGGAAGAATATCTCCTCGGTGCTATATCCTAAGGATAAGATTAGTCAATGTACGCCTGATAAGTTTTTGGTATGACTATGGATTGCGCTGTGTTAGTCTTTAGTCAAGTAATATTCTTATTTGCGCTGAGTAGGTGTTCCTCATTTTTGGTGCTGGGATGACACTGGATGTTTGTTTGGACAATTTGCATGCTTTAATTAGTATTATTTTACTTCCTGCTTTCTGCCTAAGCGCTATATTCTACTAGCCTTCAGTGAAATTTTCCATTCACCAGGTGTGTGCATTAGTTTTCTCCGCTTTTTTGCTAAAAAGGGAGACGGAATTTTCAAGGGAAGTTCAAAACATTGGCCATCGGCTTCTACACATTTCACCCATTTTTCAGGTAATTTAAGGATGCCATGCCAGAAAAACTGTCTGCCTTTTGCAGCAAACCATTCGTTGAGCAATTTTCCAACTTCTGCGAAATTGGTGAAGTGCTGCTCTGCGAGCCCGTGGCCCGCTGATACGAAAGGATGCGGAAAGATATCCCACCCAAGCAATTTCGAGGTGACGGCGCATTGTCGTGTAACAAAATTACTTTGCCATCTCTTCTGACCCATTTCGCTCGTCTTTCGATTAATACGTGGTTTAAATTAATTATTTGTTGTCGATGGTGTTGTGCATTAACGATTTTGCCGGGCTTTAAGAGTTCATAATACACAATACCGTTCTAGTCCCATTAGACACAGACCATTGTTTTCTTGCCGAAGCGATTTGGCCCTGGTGTTGAAGGATCAGCTTCGCCAGGTGAAAGCCACGATATTTCCCATTTCGGGTTTTCAAAATAAATTCATTTTTCGTCACCCATTTTACAGGTAACTTGGCATTTTTCTATTTGACGTTTATTCAAATCGTGTGGAGTCCACCTACTATGTTGATTGTTTCTTGTGGCACATGCAAGTCTTCTGCTCTCTTGCCGTTGAGTTTGAGTTGAGTCAGAATAACTCCTGCAACTGCTCGTCCTCCCATTTTGGTGGTCTAACTGTCTTCTACATTGAAATCACCACTTTCAAAATGTCGAAACCATGGTTCACATGTTCAATGGTGCGTGTTCACCCTATGTTTCTACCAGCAAACGATAACTTTCAGCAGCCTTTTTCTTTTGATTAAATAAGAAAAGTAATGCGTGTCGCAAATGTTCTTTTTCGGGCACAAAACTCGACATGATCACTGAACGATAAAGCAAAGACGCTAGTTCGTGACGCACTCAACCTGCGCGTGTCTGTAGTTTAATTGCCAGACGTACAAAATGACGTATATATACAAATTAATACGTTTATTTCTTTTCGCTGGCGCCATGTCTTAGTTACGCCGGAAAAAACTTATGCATACACCTTGTATACTACTACATGTGATGCTTTATTTGCTTAGATATTATTTCATTGTTGGGAATATTGCGTCCCACAACCTTGCTTGTAACTTTCCCGTTTCGTTGTTCATAACCAGTTAAAACTATTACATATATGCCCTAAAGGTATTTTGAAGTTTGTACATAGCAGGAGTGAGAACATTCGCATACCTGGAACACTATTCTACAACGATGTACGCCTGGAGCTGGCACAGGATGTTGTCAACGCTTTTGCCACTATTTTTTTCTGCTGTGTCAACCTACCTCTTCATTTTCGTCCGATGAATTTGTATTCGCTCAAGTTACAGAGGTGAATAATCGTAAACAAAAGACACCATTTTTACTTCAAACTGAACTAAAATTAATCGTATCTCATATCGGTGATGTTTTCTTTAATTCCATAAATGATTTGTCCTGTAATTGGCCAACTCGTTATTATTATTATTAATATTACTTCTTTGTAAATAGAACAGATGGATCCTTTATTGTTGTTGTTTCAGTATTTCATCATTTGCATAACTCCCCTCCCCCCTTATTCCAATATGTAAATTCTGTTTTTCAGAAAAAATAGGTAATGATTCTGAACTACCTGTTGTTGAAACCTAGTTAGCTCTTTGTAGTACTCAATATTATTTTATTTGTTAACTCATAATAACTAAAGTCTTTATAATATTGTTACTGTTATAATTTGCAAATATCGCGAAACACAACTTCTAAGCCGTAAGTTTTCACGGGTATCATTTCGTGATTTTTGGCTTGAAACCGCGTCGTTTTCTCTTCTATGTTGTAGTTGCCTTTACAGTCTTCGAACTGCAGCAGTAGAAATACACTAGGGTGACAGAATAAAATAGACACCAGGTAAAGCGGTATAAATATGTAAACAGCTAAATTCTAAGAACGAATTAAGAACTTTCTCTTGTCATTAGGGTAGGGGTAGATGTATCGGAAGGAATTCGTCATAGTTTAGTATCGTTACAACTATACCTCGCTTACAAGGTTCGAGTGATATTAGCGACTTCACTCGGGGTCGCATCGTTGGCCAGAGTGAACGCCGCGCTTCGCAACGTGAAATAAGTAAATTTTTAAATATCCCGTTGTCCACAGTTAACCGTGTGATTACACAATTTAAACGCAAGGAAGAAACAACAGCGGAGCCGAGACCAGGTCGTGCCCGACCTTTTGAAAGAAGTAAAAGGGCGCTTGTGCGCGAAGTGTTAAGAGAACCGCGAAAAAGTACAGCTGAGCTTGCGGCAACTCCACAGAAAAGTTAGCGCAGCGTTCTGCGATACCTCCACAATGTGGGGATGTATAAAACAATGGCAAAGAAAAAACCTCTCCTTACGGCGTTTCAAAAACGGCGCCGAATGGCTTGGGCAATCGAAATGCGAACGAAGCCCGAAGAGTTTTGGCGGTCTGTCATTTTTTCAGACGAAAGCAGATACTGTCAATTCAGTGATAGTGGCCGTACGTGGGTATAGAGACGTTCGTTACAGCAACTGGACGGCGAAATACGGCGGTGTGAACATCATGGTGTGGGGCGCGATATGGTATGATGGAAGATCGCAATTAGTAATCTGCGACGGAAATATAAATGCGGCAAAATATATGCAAATATTAACAGAAGGACTACTACCGATATTCGACAACGCCATTTTATCTAAAGAAGACGCCACTTTTATGGAGGATGGAGCACCCTGCCACTAAGCAAGAACAACAACCACATGGAAAGAGGAACGGGGGATTCGGATTTTACCATCGCCAGGCCAATCACCAGACATGAATCCGATAGAGAATGTTTGGCACATAATCCAGACAAATATGGCGGAACGACCCCGAAAACCCAGCAATAAAGAAGAACTCGTGGCAGCTGTTACAGAAGAGTGGTTAAATATTCCAGAAGACACCATTAATCATTTAATAGATTCTATGCCACGACGACTCGCTGCACTTCACGCAAGTAAAAGTGGATCGACAAAATATTAGTCTAATTTAAAAATTTTAAAATATTTTGTATATATAACGAGAATAAAATCTTTTTTTTAATTAGTAGGTGTCTATTTTATTCTGTCACCCTAGTGTAGAAGCTTTGAAAATGTTTCTTGAGATAGTAGACTAAATATTCGTAGCGACAAGAGAGAAATCGTGATATCAACACTTTTATTTTTTGGTGGACTCTTTTTGACGCAGTTAAAATTGTCGTGGTTACCTCCCCGAGTCGACTAATCTGTTCACTAAGTGGATATAGGAGATTTCTGAGGTTGTTTCACAAGATTCTCTTACTTCCATCGTCATAAATTTTAGAAACCGGTGTAATATAAGCGGGATCCGTTCCTTCATTTTTTATGCTTGTACGAGGGATTACTGATTTTTCAACTCCGTGCTTATGGAATAATTGCGCTTGCAGTCTAGTCGACAACCTCACTAGAAAACTAATTCGATCATGCATTTAGCAAATTTAATCGAAGCATAGGTAAAATTTTAGTTAGATGAATTTTCAATATTAATGTCAGATAAAAATAAATAAAGCAGCAAATTCGCCTACACAATGAACTCAGTCAATTACACTACCGATAAGTTCCACCGTACTATATAAAATAACAAAATAAACTAGATATGTAACGTTTTCGAGAAATTTATTAACGAAACAAACTTTACTCATTAACTTAAATATGTTTTATTGTCAAAGAAGTATATTCTAATAGAATACATACTGTTAGAATGTTTCTTCAAAGTAAAATTTTGCTTTAATAATTGCCTGATAGATGCGAGGAATCCTTAGAACTAATAGCTTCAAATACAATTCCCCTATAGCACTCTATCTACACTTCCTCTAGAGGACTCCAGAATGCATCCTTTGTTAGTCGGAGAATTTTCCGGACCAAACAATTTAAGTGGTCCCATAAGAGTTCAATGGGGTTGCAATCAGAGGTATTTGTCGGCCACTCCATTAAGGATACGAGTACTTCAGAATATTTGTCTTGAAAATAAGCTTTAACAATCTTTGTCGTGTATTTGGGGTCGTTATCTTGTTCATAAATGTAACTCTCCCCAATTAACTTCTATCCAGTTGGTACTGTATCGTTTTCTAGGATTCTCAAATATACATCATTCGTCATTCTTTTATCCATTTTAAGTAATTTTCCAATCCCTCTGTCTCCAAAGCAACCCACACCACGATGTTTTCTCCTCCATGTTTCACTGTTTTTGAAATATACTCATTCTTTTCTAGGGCGGTGCCGAACAAACGTGGGATGTTTATTTCCAAAAAATAGACGTTCCTATTCATTTGTCTATAACAATCATTACACTCCAGTTTACGTGAGCCCTTGCCCAATTTAGTCTTTTCCGTTTGCGTACAGAATTTAGCCATAGTTTTCTTACTGCTATACGACCCTTCAGACTGGCTTTTATTAGTCTCCGTTCTACTGTTGACACACTTTCTAGCTGACGGCGTTATAAATTGAGGTCTGCCGTAATTTGCAGTGTAGTAAGGCGGCGATATCTTAGTGAAATTGCTCGGACATGTTGGTCGTTTCGTTCCGTCGTTGATCTGGGCCTTTCACTTTGCTTTCTTTTAATTGCTCTACGCAAAGAACATTCATGTTTAATCGTTGAGCAATTTTTCTATTTGAAGCACTTGTTTAGTGTAAAATGCATATTTTAGTGCTCGTTTCAATATTCAGTTTTGTTTTTGGCATATCTTCGATGAAATAAATTAATAGCATGACAGAGGGTTCTCGTAATGCAATCACACACGTTTCCAGTATTTTGGCAATATATTGCATGCAGTCGGAATATACAGTTTATTATATAGCAGATGGATATTCAGTACCCCTTCCAAATTCTATTTCGTAGCGCATACTATTAACGCATTATTGCTGTATTGCAATCATAAAATTTAATATAGGGATACATTGTTTTCGTATTTCAATGGATTTTGTAAATAAGTCTTATTGTTGTGAATATACACAATCAACATTAGATTGTAAATGTCATTCTAAGATGATTAGTGTGAATTTCCTTTTAAAATGGTTGTAAGTATAGCACAACATATTAGGTGCGATCAAACTTATGAACGGTAGCGTATAATAAGAAAATGATGGACCTTTTATTTTTGTTTTTTCAATACAGCATTGGCATAGTCCTCGCCTTATGTAGCCTTATGATCCACTCTAATATTTTTGTTTTTTCAATACAGCAGTCTAATATTTTTTGGGGCAAGCTTACTAGATTGTGAGATATTCGGTTAGTTTTTAATGTACTCCCTGGTGTATCTTGGTATTTCGCAATATTTGGTGTTTTTTTAATTTGCCGTTACTTTTAGTTTTACTTAAACAACTAAACTATGAAAAAGACATCGGGCCATTGTTACTGTTCGTATAGAATAATAATAATATCCTTTATTGCCCATTCCATTTAGAGGACAATGTGAGAATAATACAACATAATCTAGTAATAAGCAATATACAGTGCAGTAATGAATTAAAATTAATGGAAAATGATACAACTGAATGATAAATATAATAATATCTCGGTGACACCAAAAAGCAAGAACAAAATGGCACGACCATGTAAATCCATGTAGACACTTCAGCAAAAAGGATCCTCAAGTAATTCATTGGCATTTCTAGTCATATGTAATGGTTGCTTTAAGCAAAACATTAGTTTTATATGACGGGACCTTGAAATTAGGGAAGGACCTGGTATCGTACTGAGGAACCACAAAATTAATTCTGGAGAGAAGGGATGGAGCGTCAATGGCGTAACTAATCAGTTTAAATATAAAATTGCTGTTAAATTGCTTCCGTCGATCCGATTACGATATAAAGCCGTGTCTCGGCGGCAGACCCGCATAATCAACATCGCGTCTAGGCTAAGTGCCATCAATTTTGAAGGACAGGTATTTTAAAAATCGTTTTTGCACTTTTTCAAGTAGTACTTGCAGATGAAAATAGCGAGGATACCAAATTAGGGAGGCAAACTCCAACTTAATATGGATAAGCCAATAGTATAATGCTTTTAGTGACGCAGGTATGTGGTCTGCAAACGACAAATTTGCATCAAACAGCACGCCCAGGTCCATCGCAGATGAGTGCCTAGGAACAATAGTTTGACTAACAGCATATTGATAACTGTAGAGTATATGACATCTAGAGTAGCTTACGACAGCACACTTATCCAGATTCAAATGAAATCCATTCTACGTACACCATCTGACAATAGTATCCAGACTGTTCTGGAGAAACAAGCATCCTGCCGGGGAGATCAACATCATCCAAAGAAATATTAAACAAAAGAAGCCTCAAATTAGATCCCTGACATACACCAGAGGAAGCAGAAAATGTTAAGGATGTATATCCATTGTAGTGAACATAGCATGAACGATCAGTTAAATACGACCGGATCAATTGTGTTACACTTGGAGGAAAACGAGCTACTCAACTTAGATATCACAAGGGAATGTCGAAGTGATCGATAATGTCAAATGCCTTACTAAAATCAGTATATAATACATCTATTTGTTGACGTCCTTCCATAGATTCCACAATATACTGTGCTAACTCTGCAAGGCTGGTTGTAGTAGACCTGCCTGGAATGAAACCATGTTGTCGGGTAGATAAATAAGGCTTGACACTAACGTAAATTCTGCGAGAGAGAAGATATTTAAAAACTTTTGCAAAGTTGGATAAAATATTTACTGGTCTATAATTTTGGAAATTTGAACGGTTACCTTTCTTAAACACGGGCGTAATTCTGCTAATCTTCCAAGCATCAGGAAAGGCAGAAGAACTTACGAACAAGTTAAATATTCTAGCTAGAATTAACGATTGCAAAGACTGTGTGGATGTACAATTCACAGGTATAGCAGTAAACTCCACTCACACAAATTTATTAATTATGCGTAACGCAGCGTTTCGAGAGCACGTGGACTCTAATTGTCAACCGCGTTACCGACTGCGTTTCGAATAATTAATAAATTTGTGTGAGTGGAGTTTACTGGTGTACCTGTGAATTCTAGCTAGAGGTTCAAATAGTACTACACAACAATCACTTACGAAAAATGCGGGGAAGCCGTCATGACGAGCAGTAAAATTAGATTTTAACTTCTTGGATGCTTTTAAGATATCGTGCGCAGTAAAAGATCCATTCAAAGAACTACCACTAATGAGATCTCTATCAAGAGACTGGGGCTTCAGTAATACTTGTGAACCAGACACAATCACTCCAGAGAATTCATCGGCGAAACTCTGAATAATATTGTTGGGATTATCAACAGTGGAGCCGTTCAAAGTGAGATATCCAGGTATTCTTGATGTACTGCGACGCGCGTTTATGTACTGCCAGATTAGCTTTGGATTTTGCGTTATATCTTCTGCAGCCGCCGTATGATATTCCGCATATACAACTCTAATCATGCGGAAGTATGGATTTTGAAAACTTGAAAGCAATGCAAGCACTTTTGTGAAGATATATTATCGTAAATAGCACTGAAAGAAGCGTATCCATTCAGTTTCGAAAATATAATTTTAGAATTTAATCAACCGTTTTTATATAATCGTAAATATTATAAATGTACGTTAAGTTTCTTTTTTAATACCTACACTACCGCTCAAAAGTGTTTAGGCACTCTCACTGACAGCAAAAATGTATAAAAACTCAGCAACAATGTTACTAATATTTATTTTTTATGTACAGATACACGTACATGAATAAAAATATATTAAATAAATGTGAAAATTAAAACGTTTAATTTAAATTTTGCTTTCATCTATGTGACCTCCTCTTGATTTAATAATTGCAGCACACAATCGAGGCATTCTCGCAATAAGTTTTGTCAGAGTTTCTTGTGTTATTGAGGTCCAACTCGATTCCAATTTGTTCCACACGTCAGTAGCTGATGTCGGAGCCGACTTCCGTATTTCCCGATTTAGTTCTTCCCATAGTAACTCGATTGGATTCAAGTCGGGGTTCTGGGGAGGCCATTCCATAATTTTGAGAGTTCCTTCCTCTTATAAATGGCGTAAATAGTCTTTACATAATTTAGATAAATGTTTTGGGTCATTATCTTGCTGAAGATAAAATTTTGACCCAAAAGTCGAATTCCGGAAGGTATTGCGTGGTTCTCCAAAATTTCGCGGTAGCCTTCTTTTTTTAATATACCGTCAATTTTCACAATGTCCCCTACACTAGTGCCAGCAAAACAGCCCCAAATGATGATAGAACCTCCACCATGCTTCACGGTAGCAGCAATACACTCTTCTCTGGCACGTTCACCCACAGGTCAAATTTGGACTCATCCGTCCATAGGACGTTGTTCCACTCTTCTATGGTCCAGTGTTGGTGTTCACGAGCCCATTTAAGTCGCTTTTGCCTGTTTTGTTTGCGCAGTAATGGCTTTTTCATAGCAATACGTCCATGGAGCCTGGCTTTCTGTGGCGACGTTCGACTGTAGAAACACTGACTAGTTTTTGGCGACCAACATTTAATTCTGCGGTGATTTCCGGGGCTGTTTTGCGTCTATTTAACTTGCTGGTAACCACTATTCTGCGATCATCTGCAGATGTTGTCGCTTTTGGCCTTCCACTCCGTCTTTTATTAAGAAAACTGCCAGTTTCCAGATATTTCTTTACGTTATAGTCAACCGTAGCGTGGTGTATTTTCATTTTTTTGGCAATTTGTCGATTACTTATGCCACTTTTATGGTAAGCTATTATAAGCGCACGTGTTTCCGTACTAATTTCTAATTTCGTATTCAGTAAATTCAGAGGGATTGTTATTGTAATTGCACCGCAATAAACAATTTATGATGGTAATCCGACCAAGTGCAGGTAAATGATAGTAAACCTTATGCAATATAATGGGTGTTTATCTTATTGAACTACATTTTAAATACGTATTTCATTTTATTATAATTTTTTTTTGGTAAACATAATACTATATGAATAATCCATGAAAACAGGGATGCCTAAACACTTTTGAGCGGTAGTGTATATTAAAAAAACCTACATAAAAATGAAAGAGAATAAAGTTTCTCATTAAAACTACACTTTACGTTATTAGGATATACATTTCGCTAAACTCCTAGCCTCTCCAATGCAGCCGCATATCCACGTATATATGTACATATATCCTCGTGCATGTGTGTGTATGTATACTCTATAATGATGGAACTTGTTATACGAAGATAATTTAGCCCAATTAGAATTTTGCTTCTGGACGTTCTGGCATGTTCCACATGAAAAGTATAATTGAGGTTACGAACGGAAACAAGTGTGGGTGCAACTTCCTAAACGACTGGTGTTTCTCGTGTTTGAAATGGATAATATTACGTTGCATTTGCTTTCCTATTCGAAGAGTAATAGGCGAAATAATAATATTGTTAATTAGTGCTATTGTTAAAGTAACATAAAGTGTTGTAAAGCCAGCACAAAGGTGCATTCACTATCAGGGAAATGTATTTGAACACCATTTATAAATTATGCTTTTGCATCATGACTCCAGGGTACACAAAGCATGAACTCTACAATGAAAAGGGCTTTGACGAATTACAACATCCACCATATAGTTTCGACATAGTATCCTGCGGATGATATTTCTTTCCAAAACTCCAAACGGCAATAGAGAGGCGTCGCTGTTTATCGAATGATGACTTGGAAAAGATTATTGTATTTTTCAGAATTACCAACAGAGCAGAGAGGCAGGCATATTGTTATTAGAAAAAACATTAGAACAACTACGTTAGTGTTACTGGTTCCTACTTAAAATTAAATTTTATCTATTCTTTAGCTCGTTCTTTCCATAGCTAAATAGATAACCACCCTTCGTAAGACTACACACATGGATTAAAACACTTAAAAGCACAGAACACAATTTGACACAAAGCTTTAGTATTAAACGCTAAAATATGAATCAATATGATGTTGCTTCAGGGATTGTGTATGATATTTAGAAATAACAATGGATTGATCTTGTATATTGTTTTCTGGTACGTAATTTGATGTACTGATGAAAAATCGTCAGGGTTTCTTTATAAAATACATCATTCTCATATGAAAATCTTTCTTCCTGGTCTTCCTCCTTATTGGTCTTATTTGATTCACTCTTAAAGATGAAAGTATGTCGTTATTTGTACCTAGAATCTTTTCATCGCCACCCATAAGCCACTGGACAATGTCATTGTACGTCGGTGAATAAGAGTTAAAATTCACGGCATCTGTCTTTTCCTGAGTGACTGACGTTTTTAAAGCACCTGCTCTTAGATCGTTCTTAAGGCTAATCCATCCAGGTTTGAATTCTCCATATCAACGAGAAATTATTGACTGATGCTTCATTGCCGAAAATAGAAACCAACTCGGCGAGGCATTCTTGTTAAATAATTGTCTTCAAAAATTATAAAAAATTATTGGGAGAAAATGTTTTCTGATTAATTCCGTTTTTCAACCAACTTGTTAACTTTGATAGTTGTTTGCGGCTATAGCACTATACGTATCACAATGAAATTTTTGATTTAGGTTAACCAAAGATGGAGGTTATTTTTTAGTATTGACATTTGATTTGTAAGGCCTTCTATGTCTCAGTATGCAAAACTCTCTAGTGTAAATATTCACGCTGTGTTAAAAATACACGAAGAAAGTTATATTCCTACAATAGCTTAATGATGAATGCGCCCCATTTTTATTGTTCCTGAATAAGTCATAATAGTCATACAATCAGTACGTCTTTTTGTGTCGATCTATAATTTAGGTTAAAAAAGCATTATAAGATATAAAATCTTTTACAACATTAGAGAGAAGTACTAATAAAGGGAAAAAGGCTTATTATAAAATTAAACTATGCATGATATGATCTCACCTACCACTTGCCTCTGTTGGTCCCTTTCTCTTCGCAGCTCTGATTTGGATACCTTCGGCGGGTGCGGTTGACCGTCGCCGACACTTCCCGAAGCGTGCACGTCGTGTATGTTCGGCGGTGTGGCGAGTATCTCGCGTAGTTCGCGCAGGAACGCGCCGAAAAACGGTACGACCGGACATTCGGGCATCGCCAGCGCCCTACTCAAAGCCCGGTCGTACTCGGCGGACATGAGCGCCGCCGATAGGAAGTGCAGCACCGGTAGCGTTTCCTTCTCCGTGATCGACAGCCAGAACGGTTTGAGCTTATTGGATCTGTAAGTGGAAACGAATTTTAGGTATTTTGGATGTACAATATGCTGGTTACCAATACTATTACTGCAGAACTATTACGAAAAATTTTCTTAAGAAGACTGGTGTTATTTCGTTGCAGACTGTAAATATTTTTTCAATCTTCTCCCGATAAAAAAGCAATATTTGAAGATTGCGATGGGGACTCGATCGACGCGCCTCATCTTGTGGAATTGCATCAAACATCGTTCATAAAAGAATAGACCAATATTTGTTAGTTGCACCAACATTACTATCAATCTGTCTCAAAAACTGCAATAAAGATTTGTCAAGTTTGAGATTGTTTTTCTGAATCTGTTAATAAATTCTCTATACTTCATTCACGTTAAGAATGCAGTAGAAAGCGATACGATCGGCGACTGTATTACATTGATGAAATTTAACCGATGGAACTGTCAAATGACAATATCCTAAACGTCAAATTCTGGTTATCAATATCTTCTATAGCAAATAGCAGTTTTTCATATTTTATGTGCAATAAAGTATGGTTGTATGACCCGATAAAATATTACCGCAATAATAAAGTAAAAGTGACATCAATTGCAACATAAACGTATCCCTCGGTTGTTTCATTTACCGAAGTAGTTTATTATACGAGGGTGACCTGAAATGTTTCCGGAATCGATAAGAAAAACACGGTATTGGTGTGGTTTTTTTCTTTGTATTTTTCGATGTAGTCTCCTCTAAGATCAATATACTTTTTCAAACGGTGCTTCAGTCTCTTCAAGCCATCGGAACGGTAGGATGTTCCGAGGTCTGCAAAATAGCCATCTGTAGCGGCGATGACCTCCCCATTTGAAGCAAGTCTCTTTCCTCCCACTGTTTTTTTCAGATTTGGGAATAGGCCGACGTCCAGTGAATATAGAGGACGAGAGAATAATTTGCAGCGCAATTCATTCAATTTGGGCACGATGATAAGAGATGAAAGAGCCGGTGCATTGTCATGGTGGAAAAGCACTTTTCCCCTGCAAACGAGGCCGTTTCTCCTTCAATACAGCATCGAATCGGCTCAATAAATCGCTGTAGTATTGCCTCGTGATCGTCCTTCCCTTCTGCAAATTGTCGATGAAGATCACACCTTTGGAATTCCCAAAATATGGTCGCCATGACCTTTCTGGCCGATGTTTTCTTCGGAGCCGATTCGCCTGAAAAGTCCACTGCCTCGACTATTCCTTGGTATTCGGTATGTAGTGATGGATCAAAGTCTCATCCACGGTTACGAAAAGCATTAAGAAATCCCTTGGATTGCGTTGGATCCTGGCCAGACACTTCTCCGAATTGGTCACTCGATTTCGTTTTTGCTGCGGTGTGAGTAAACGCGGTACCCATCGCGCCGAAAACTTTTTCATACCCAAAATTTCGTGTAGGATATGGTCAACGCGTTCTTCCGAAATGCCTGTCGTCTCGGCTAAGTCGTCTCTCCTTCCGTTCCAATCGGCAATCGGCTAACACGACATCATGAATCTTGTCGACCATTTTATCGTTGGTAGCAGTTTTTGGCCGTCTACTGTGCTTGTGCTCTTGCCGATTCTAGAAACATTTTAAGTCGCCATCGTATTAAAAAATAAATGAGATTGCATTTGGGGTTAACCAGGAACATAAATGCCATATGACAAGCTTTAAAATAACAATGCCATGGATGAACGTGAATTGAAAATATGAAAGTATAACTTCGGCATGAATGGTTATATGCATAGTATTATATCAGGTAATTTATCAGAAGGCAAACCTCTTCGTTGGTAATCTTCATCAATTTTAATTCAATATGTGTAAGACAAAGCCAAAGAAGGAAGAATCATGCTGATTATGAACGATACATAATGGGCTCAACGGGGCTGTATCCAGGTATATCGAATGGCTTCAGAGTACATGCCAACACACAACATTCCTAAATCTTATATAGAATCTGGTTAATGTTAATGATGAAGTTGGACGAGCTATCCGGTGAAAAAGAAAACAGCATTGCAAGCATACATATCTACTGTACGCCGACTGCAGGAAAACCTATGTACATTTTCAACCACAGTACAGTCAATAAATAATTGCATCTATATTAATGACTACAATATTAAATATACTGATTAATTATCGTAATCTGTTAATTGCACATATTTATATACTTTAGTTATAATTTATATAGTATTCTTCTCTTCATATCTCAATTAAACTTAATAAAAAAAGATTTGTTTACTGTTAGCATTTTATTTATAAAATAACAAATGAAATAAACACATGAATTTGATTTATAAATTAAATGGTAGCGTGAAAAAGGTGAACAAATAATTTCACTTTATTATGCAAATGATATTAACGGACATTTGAATCAGATTCTGATAACGGAGGTCTGACGAAGATAATGTATTTGCTATCCAGTTAATACATCTTATTCTCTTCATCGATAACATGTTTGATACAATTAATTTGTACACATGCTCTTTTAAAATTACTGCATTGTATAAAGTACGTTAACTAAGTGTATGAAATGCATGAAAATATAAATGAGCAATCAAAGTGTTGTAAGTGTTATACATATTTCATTAATCTATTAGCTCTTCCATTAGGCAAAATCGGAATCTGATGCATCTGTCGATGAATCTGCATCCGTGGTTATAATAAGTTCTTCAATCATATCTTCAACTGCGTTATCAAGTTGATACATTTTATTCTCTTCTTCAATAGAGTGTTTGACACAATTTGCCTAAGCTTCAGGTGCTACATCTAATCCTTCCAGTAATACTGGTTTCACCTCTGATATTTTATTATTGGCAGCGACGTGGTGCTTTACTTGTGTCCATACAAGTTCAATAAGATTTAAATCACAATGGTATTAGGGCAAACGTAAACCTGTACGATCACGTTTCGATACCATCTGGTTAATAACATATGTTATAGGGTTATGAGCCACATGTTTTTTGGTTATTTCAAGTAGTTCAAGTTTCAATAAAGTTTCACCAGCTACAATTCCTTTTTAATTAAGCCATTCAAGTATAGAATACAATAAAAAACTGCAGGGAACAACGACACCAAAATGATAAGTAAATTTGACAACTGATATGAACTGATAGAAATTTCATATGAAGAAATTGCATCCGTTTCATCTGTGTGATTATGCCTCGGCGATTAGCCAATGGTAAGTCCGTATTTTACGGTCTATCTATTCCAACTCTGCATTCTTAACGTTAATTGAGTATAGGGAGTTCAATTAATATTTATTCCTTAGGGATCAAATGAGCCACTTTAGTCCTTCCAAACAGAAACTAAGGTATTTCCTTTAGTCCCGGAAGTGCAGTTTTTATAAATAAACCTTTTATTTTCTATTCCTTGTAGAACCTAATTCCTTACTAATATAAAGTACAAAGCTATAATTTTAGGGACGCAAATTTACAAAAGAAAAATACTACAAACACGTGTTCTTGTAATCCAAATATTTATATAAGAAACAGTAAAATTACAACTTGGTTTTTTGGAAAGCATACCTATTATCTAGTGATTTTACATCGTTTTGCATTGCAAATTTACCCTTAAATTTCAACTTTCCAATCTTAAGATTAAATTGTACTTTAATTTTACAAATTGGGCGAAAATTCCAGTGTTAATGACTCGGTAATTAAATTGTCGGAATTATTTTTTACGGTGCACGTAACATTTAATTGTCACTCGACTCCACCACTTAGATACTTCATTTCATCAAGAAACAGAATAAGAAGGCAAGTCGACCGAAAAACCACTTTCTGCGTGTATATCGAATCGCAAGGAATTCTACCGGATTATTTACGTCTTCGTCTACGTTCCCTAGTTTTTAGCGGCGATTCTCCAAATATTTTTAAAGGCGAAAGACAAACAGTCCATAATTTAGGAAAGCGACGCGTTGACGTGGGTTGGAAATTCTTTTCGTTTATAATTTAAGAGGCGCCATCTATGTACACCTTTCATGCGGGGAATGTCGTAAATGAAAATGTTTGTCCGATATCCTTTTCGCGTGCTTAGCGATAATTCATTTCACTGTTTTCATCTTTTCGTGTTTATATTTTCGGGCGACATTAAAAAATCCATAGTTTCAGAATATGGTGTGCATGACATGCGGAGTATAACGTGACGAATATGGTTTAGTATACGTATTTAGAATCTATTTTAACAGGATCCATAGGTCAAATGCATTCGATCAATTGTTTTGGGGGTCTTGCATGTATCTAAAATTATTTCGGTTATAAGCTCTGAATTCGGAATCTTCTATGATATCGTTCAATGTCTGCTTTACTTAAATTGATTACTATTTCTCTACTTATATTCATAAATGCATTTAAAATTAAATAAATAATAAATGTACGTTTAAAAAAAGAAAAGTAAAAAATACAATTAAAACTAAACATTTACGTAATTTGAGTGTCTGTTGTACAAAATCATCAATGTTATACAAGAATTTTTCCACTAAATGTTTTCTCATGCTTTTTCTAAAGGTTTTCAATTGACTGTCCTTAATTTTACTCAGGATGCTGCAGACCAGGGGTCCGCAAACTTTGTAGCCTTAGGACCATACTAATTACTCGAATAAGATCCAAGGGCCAAAAGCGTTTTAATTTTCCTAAATTAAAATTACAAATTCTATATTTTTTTTATACTAGTCGCCAAGTACGCGCGAACATACGCTTGTTAAATTTGGTAGTTCAATTACTATTGTATGTTGTCACGACCGTGACACTTAGCAACATATGGTGGTCAAAAACGGAAATAGGTAGTGGAAGTATCGCTAATAGATGGTGCTATTAGTACTTTCGAAAGCGCAGTAATAATTAAACATTCGGTGAGTAACTTTGTTGTTTCGAGAAAGTTCTGGTGTATTTAATTAAAAAACTGTCTCTTGTGACATAAAATAGTGCGGAAATCTTTATAATAGACACCTTTAACCGTTTAAAAGACATCCTCGAACCGATTGACCAACGCCCATACGTAATAGTGTTTTGATTTGACTTGTTTTTATATGTGATTTATTAGTATGGAATAGAAGCGAAAAATAAACAGTAGAACATTTAAAGATCAATGGAATTTTCAATATTTCGTGATGGAGTCCACTAATAAGACGCTATGTTTGATTTGCAATGAACCCATAGGCGTTCTTAAACAATATAACGTTAAATATGAAACGAAACATTTCCAAAATTACGCAAAATACACAGGAAGTTTGCGGACAGGAAAATTTGTAGTTTAGAAGCGCGGATTGAAATCGCAGTAACCTTTAGTTACGAAGGTCAATACTGAACAAGAGGATGTAACTCGTGCTAGCTTTCGTCTGGCTCATGAAATCGCAAAATGTACCCCGAAAAGGTAAATATATTTAAAGCTGTCGATTTGTTAGCAAACTCCGTGGCTCGGACTCCATTCTTTGACAAAAATGGATATCTTGAGTAGTTTTCTCTGGCCTTGGATGAATTAACGGATGTGTCAGATACTGCTCAGGTGTTGATTTTTATCAGAGGAGTAGATGAAAGCTATGGGGCGTATGAAAAACTTCTTGATATTGACAGTATTCATGGCATAACTGATGTGGAATGTATTTTAAGGGAGTTGAAAATGCTATGAGTAAAAGAACCTTCGATGGAAAAACTTAAAATCTATTACAATTGATGGAAGCAAAAACATGTACGGTAAAAATAAAGGAGTGGTTGCAATTGTGCCAAAGATTGTAGAAACTGTTGGTGGTTCAAAACCATTAGTCTTTCATTGCATCATTCATCAACAGCCCTTATGCGAAAAATGTTGGATATGTCCGAAGTTCTAAAGTCAGTCATAATGTTGCTAAACCGACAATTCCGCGAGTTTATTGAAGAGATTGGAGAAACTGCCTTACCATATCGTACGCTGGCTTAGTCGCGGAAAAGTCCTTGAGTGCTTTTTGGAACTTCGAGCAGAGATTAATTTTTTTTTGAATGAAAGGCATTGCCTTCTTACCGAATTACAAAATAGTGAATGGCAATGGAAGCTAGGATTCTATGTCGATTTGACAAACCATATGAACGAACTGAATTTGAGATTGCAAACAGAAAATCAGCTTCTCCCTGATTTATAAACTAATATCAAATCGTTCCGGCAGAAAATAGTATTGTTTTAATCACAGTTACGTAAAAAATGCTTCACACATTTTAAAATGTGTGAAATATTCAGCCACACTACTGACACTGCGATTTCCGCTTATTTTACAATCGAATTGAGTGCTTTGAAGATAAATTTTGATATTCGTTTCCCAGACCTTGATGTCACTGCGGATGAAAATTTTTAAAATCTTTTTGATACTGACATTGAATCCCTAGTCCCGGAACTTCAAATGGAAATTATTAACTTACAGTGAAGGTATAGGATTTTAACACTCAAGTAAGAAGTAGGTTACTTTATTGGATTCTAAAAGTATTCCAGCAGTCCTCATACCTCCGAAAATTCGCCCAAAAGGTCACAAGTTTCTTTTGCTTGTAAAACATTACAGTTGAAACAGAAGAAAAATTACTCTTTGCTAACATTTTACAACTTGTTCTTTTTCTCTACGCTACCGGCAGTAAAATGAATATTCCAATACATGAAGATAACGCATAAAAAACGTCTATAGGCTTCTGTGCATGCACGACTCGTATTAATCTACCTTTGGGAGATTTTCGTCCGCGTAAACCATAAAATACACCGTCGAAATTGATTTTACAGCGCACGCAGTAACCATCACGTTCGCCAATAGTTTGCGTAGGTACCAGAATCGTAACTTCGTTTCAAATTTACGTTTATGCCGATTGCTGATATTAAGCTTAGCCGAGTGTATATGTATACCATGGTCTGATGGTGAATTAGGTTTCTTTCTTTCGTTTTACAGGCCAACGTAACTTTATCATATGAGAATTTGCTTGTTTCAAATTTGTATTTCTACTGTCGAGATTAAAAATGTATGTTTGGGTGTGTACTCACACATAAATGATGAATTTCTGCATTTATGAACACGTACCTTTTCGTGAGAACACATTACTGTTACGACTCGCTCTAAAAGAAGGTGAAAAAGACTTCATCGAAACGTCCGGCTATTTCAAGTTCTTGGAAAGTTTTCGGAAAGAATACATTTCATCTGCGAAAATCTCTAACGCGGAGTTAAAACTTGCAGTCTGGAGTTAATTTTTTACAGTAATTACCGAAGTCACAAGAATAAACATTGCTAATGTTCTAAATTGGTCACATACAAGATGCTACAGACATCGCCATTACATGTATTACACGTGAAGAACCAGAGCTACACAATGCATTACGCAATATCCATTGTAAGAGTTCATAAGTAGCCTTTGTTGGCATTTGGAACATTTGAATTTGATCGCTGGTTCGCACGAACAGTAATTCGTTGAAATGTTGATCAAAGTCATCTCAGGAAATGTATGCAAAAATGTATATATTCAACTGTTTTTTGCCTGCTTAATAAAACTCATCCAAACAAACAGTTTTTGCCTTAAAACTTTTACTCTAACACCTACCGTTAGAGAGTCATTCGAATAGGGAGAATGGAAAATTCGTTTCATCCATTCAAAGTGCAGAAATAAATGAGTAGTACGGATTGTCTTTAGGTTAGTCTTAAGTTTTGCATATAGAGTTGGAATAAACACCCAGATAGCTTTTAAAGACTTTCTTGTTTTTCGAAGTATTCTCCACAAAAATTAATGCCTTTTGAATGCGTTCCAACCAACTCTGGAAGCCGTTATCCCAGTCCTTTGTTTGTACAGTTAAAATTACGCTTTTGCAGGGATTGACTGCTCCTTCTGATGACTGGAACCTTTGGCCACACAGTCTGTTTCGGAAAGGTAAAGAAATTGTTGGGACTATATGTTGGTCTAACAATCTCAGCTAAAATTTCAATTGTCTTGCGTGCTCCGTGAGAACTTGCGTTGTCTTGGTGGAGGATAATTCGTCGTTTGGTGTTGATTTTTCGAAGCTCACCGATGACTTGCGCTAAACAAATGGTTGTATGCCAATCGTCAGTAACAGTTCTTGTAGAGAAATTGTTGCTGCATGACCTGCTACTACTTCGAGAACAAATGATCCTTGTCAGCCTTTTCAACACCCAAATAGACGAGTGGCGTTTATTTTTTTGAGTAAGTCCAAGATTCATGACTTCTGACGATGTTGTACACGTTTTTAGAGTTTACGGCGTTGAAGCGGTCAAAAGTCTTTCGACATCAATTAACCCTAGTTGCCTTCTGTTCTTCGGCCAATAGATGTGGTATCCAACGGAAAACTATTTTCTGTGCACAATTGTTCATTGCAAAATTTCTGAGGTTAATTTTTAGTAATGACATTTGATTGGTGGCGCCCTCTATACCCCAATACGCAAAACTTAAAAGACATTCCTTGTACATACTTATATGTAATCTACATGTCTCAAAAGTTTCATCATTTTTTGAATTCAGAAGATTCAGGATAGCCCACTGCCGGCGTATATTACAGATGTCCCAGGGCTAAGATTAGCACCAACAATCTGTATGCATCAGGAAAACAGATCGACTATGTCCGGGACGTCTAGATTTACCCACGTGCGGTACGAAAGTTCGGTTTTGCGCGACGCTGACGGTACGTCCTAAAACGCAACGCGCGTCCGCCGCACAAGGGTAAACTTCGAGCGTTTACCGATGTTCGTTCTACTTGCAAAGCTATTGTTTCGCGAGGAATCCCAAGCTGGCCCGTCGCTTGTTTGTTAGCGATCGCACACCGGCACAAGTTAAATATAGCGCGCCTCTGTTTACAGTACGGATCATTGAACTGGCTGCGCGGCGATACTACGACGGACTTGTACACTTCCCTTCGCGAAAATATGGTCACTTGATGCGTAATTTTATCGGTGAACGAAAGATAGTTGGGTGAGTTAATGGCATTCGGTATTATCGTAAAGTGAAAGATAGCACTAGCGCCTTTACCATATTAGTCATATTGGATGTAAGTATCAACAGCTAAGCTGTCATTTTCAGAGGTAAAAGTGAACTAGCAAAGTAATTTAAAACCACGCTATTTACACTACCGTCCATAGAAATTTGGTCAAGGAAGAAAGTTTTACAACACTTCAATTTAATAAGCTTGATTGCATTCAACGATGATAATCTTAATAAATATGTATCTTAAATATGTCTGCAACTTAAATAATGAAAGTAAGTAGCACTTCATGGCCCAGAACAATCATCCTCATTTATGGCGGGTTATTCTAATCTACTTATTCGATAAGTTGTACCAATGGAACCAAGCAGGGTATTGTACCCCATCTATCTTTTAGGGCTCGTCCCCGCCCAGCTCCAACTTTTACTGCGATTACCAAACCACAAAATAACAGAAAGGACAGTTCCCATAATTACCGTAACATTTTTTCAGCATGCCTGCGCATAATCGCCATATTGAAAATAATATGAGAAAACAACTTCACTGTATTTACCGTATTTATTTACGCTTCATAACCTTGTCATTACTTGTCGTTGTATGTACCAGTATTGACAGAATTTAGCTTCAAAATACGTCGTAGAGTTTCAAAATTGTTTGAGTTACAATATATGCAGAGGTCTCGGTTTTGTATTTCGTTCTCGTTTTTTTTTTTTTTTTGATTGCTACTGACATTTATAATAAAAACTATAACACGATTTATTGTTTCATTTCTCTATTATGTTCAATTTTTTGATTCATTTTATAAATTAACAGGAATCGGAAATCAGACCGAACTAAACTGAATAATATAATATGCAATTCGACACAGTGATAAGTGTAATATACAACAATCTGTTCCCAATTATTGTGCTAAAATTGTTACTTTGTCGAATTACTAATTGTATTATTCATTTCACTCCGGTCCAGCCCTGATCCCTACAAATTGAAATATGCCATTTTATTATTGCTTTAGTAGTATCGTACATTGTAGGTGTGATGTAGTACTAAACATACTTTAATTACCTAGTAATATCATGAGTTGTATCACACAAAATTCCAAGTATCGATTAATAATTGAGGAAGTGTAATTAGCCGCGATGCTTTCATAAAAGGGCTTCAAGTGTTTTTCTATAAGACAATGATTATCGTAAGTGGTTCAAAGTACAGACGGCAAATTGAAACAAGGCTTCGAAGCACAATGTCTGCTATGTATTTTTTGAACACCTCTACAATCTATTCTATAATTTGTAATCAAGCGTATATATACATCTAATTTTCTCTAAATGTTATTGTTGTATTATATTTGCAATTTTGTCGTTTGAATTTTCTACCATTTCATTATTTTCAGTATGGTGGATAACTACTTCACTTCATTTTGAAAGTCAAAATATAAAACTACATAAACATCAAAGAAGCCGACAAATTTGTCCCTTCTATTATTCTGGGACCAAACTCACAACAGTTCAATTTGAACATTATTATAGTTAGCGGTACAGTAAGTGAAACACACTACTCGAAATGCCTTGTTGTAAGTCACTAGTTGTTGCTAAATGGTCCAATATAATAACTGTGCATAAAGAAGGTTTTGCCAGCAGGCAAATCGGTAGCAAAATTGAATCTAACCGTGACGACAGTAAAATACACTATTCGTCGATATCAAGAAGCAGGCAACTTAGAAGATCGTGACCGTACAGGTGTCTCACGAATAACCACTCCAGCAGACGAACGTCTACTACGACTATCAAGTAAACAAAATCGTACAAAAACAGCAGCAGACATAGCGAACGAATTCAATCACGAAGATCAGCGTCCGATTTTTGTTACCACCGCCAAACGCCGCTTGACCGAAAGAAGTTTACACAGTCGCGTGCCAGCTCGTAAACCATTGCTACGCCGGGGTAACCGACTGAAAAGGCTACAGTGGGCCCGTGAACATCTGGATTGGACGGCAAAGCAGTGGCAAAATGTTTTGTAGATCGACGAATCAATATTTAAAGTGTTTGGTCAAAGCAGGGGAGTGTTTGTCAGACGTTTCGCTAATGAAACGATGCTTCCCAAATGTATTGTACCGACAATAAAACACAATGGCGGTTCAGTTACAGTTTGGGCTTGCTTTTCTTAGTCAGGAACGGGAGCATTACATTGAATTGAAGGAATAATGCGGAAATACCAGTACCGCGAGATATTGGAGACTCACGCCATTCTTTTTGGGCTACGACTAATCGACAACAATTTTACTTTTATGCAAGATAACGTTTCGAAGCATAACCAAGATGTACAAACATTATCTGAATGAGCAAAATCAAACAGATATTTTGCAAGTTACATGGCAACCAGATGTTCCAGATCTCAACCCTATTGAATTACTGTGGATAAACTTGATAGAAGAGTTCGAGGTGTCGGTCTACTTCCAAGGAACAGCTTTGGAATATATTTCAACAAGAACAGAACAATAATAAATATAAGGTGATAACCTTAAGAAATTAATCGAAAGGATGCCGCGAGTTGTTGGAGGGATAATCGATGCAAAGGGTAGATTTTTTGACGAAAAGAATGTTAAAAATGTTGTTAACAATGAATAGGAAAAATAAAACTTTTCATTAGATTTTGATACTTGTTATTTTCAAAAGTAATACATTCATTCCTTTAGTATTAATTGCATTTTATTTTTTGATTTTTGAAATTTTTGTTACTTGGCCAAACTTACATGGGCGGTAGTGTATCTAACTAAATACTACTAGTAACTGCCTTACATTCTGTCTCTTTAAGTTCCGTGATCATTTTTGACACTGAGCCGTATCTATTAAATTTGCTGTTTCAATGGACTTTCCTATGTTCTCATAGAGTTCTGTACGATTATCTACTTACGGAGATTGTTTTATACTCGTTACGCTGACCGAGAATCGAAGATTAATTAATTTAGCATCTAGTAAAGAATAGTGCTTTCGTGCGATTTTAGTTTCAACAAGAAGAATTGAAATTGCTCACAGTAACAACTGTCTTGAAAAAATTTAACTCAAATCCCTATACCGATTAACCTAATCAGTCTACTCAGTTTGAAAATGTTTCGATTAAAATAATAAATGAAGAGCAGAAAATTAAACAATTAACATAGAACATAGAACACTTAACTCCATGTATTAAATGGTAGCAGTAGGTTTCCTCTTTTAAGCGCAATGAAGTTCACTCAAATTCGATAATAGCTTATAAAGTTGCACGCATTTTAGTGACTGTAGGTTAGGCCCTCATGTCATGAAATCACAATAGAACAAAGAGCAAATATTAGATCTTATTTTGAAATAGGAAAAAAAATTGCTGAGACGTACGAACTGTTTCAAAAGGTGCATGGTGATGAGTGCAGCAGTGGTTTACGCGATTTAAAAACTATCGTGAAGATTTAAATGATGATGCAAGACCTAGACGTCCATAAGGTGGAAATCACGCTGAATAGGTGCAAACGAATCGAGAAATCTTTGCTATCGATGGGAATTTCACTGTGAGAATGTTGACTGAAGAATTAACACATGGGCTGAAAGGTCCCGGGCCTAACAAGGAAAACACGGTTTTCTTGGTTCAAAATTAGCTTTATTCATCAACATAATCTCCATCAAGAGCAACGCAATCATTCCAGCGCCGCTCTAACATTTCAATACCACTTTTGTAGAACGATTTATCTTTTGCCTCAAAATAGGCCTCAGTTTCAGCGATAATCTCTTCATTCGTGCGAAATTTCTTACCGGCGAGCATTTTTTTGAGGTCTGCGAAGAGCCAGTAGTCGCTGGGAGCCAAATCTGGCGAATACGGTGGATGTGGGAGCAATTCGAAGTTCAATTCATGTAGTTTTGCCATTGTTTTGATTGACTTGTGACACGGTGCGTTGGCTTGATGAAACAACATTTTTTTTCTTTGCCATATGCGGTCGTTTCTTTGCAATTTAGGCCTTCAAACGCACCAATAATGTTATATAATATTCACTGTTGATGGTATTTCCTTTCTCAAGATAGTCGATGAATATTACACCATGCACATCCCAAAATACCGAGGCCATAACCTTTCCAGCCGATTGTAGTGCTTTCGGGCGCTTTGATGGATCCATGTTTCATCCATTATCACATATCGACGCAAAAATTCCGGTTTGTTACGTTTAAACATGGCCAAACACTGCTCAGAATCATCAACACGTTCTTGTTTTTGGTCAACAGTGAGCAAACGCGGCACCCACTTTGAACAGAGCTTTCTCATAGTCAAATGCTCATGCAATATAAAGCCAATACGTTCTTTTGATATCTTTACGATGTCAGCTAACTCACGCAACTTCACTTTTCGATCATTCAAAACGATTTTGTGAATTTTTTTGATGTTTTCTGGTGTTACCGCCTTATTTGGACGTCCACTGCGTTCTGCATCATCGGTGTCTCTACGACCACGTTTGAAGTTAGCAAACCAATGTTTTATTGTTGTTTCTGATGGAGCGAAGTCCCCATAACACTTTTCAAGCCATTGCTTCGCTTGAATGGTATTTTTCCCATCAAGAAGCAGTGTAAAATTAAAGCACGAAATTATTTGATCCATTGTTTTGAAAATAGGAAAAGTAGCGTGACTCTTAGCACAATAACTCACAAACTATTGAATAGAATATCATGAAATTTTAACAGCTGTCTTTTGAAGGTTAGTGCTAACTGAGAGAAAGGTGACTGCAATAAAACTAGCGTCATCTGTATTAGGCCCGGGACTTTTCAGCCCATGTGTTAAATACCAATAGAGAGACTGTTCTACAAATTTTGACGATCGATTTGGTTAAAAGAAAGTCATGTGCACGTTTTGTTCCACACCAGTAGAATGAAAAAAATCGCTCCTGTATATCGCATTGTAAAGACAGAAAGCGCTACTGAGCGATGAAACCAAAAAGAGAATTTCTTTGTTGCACATCCGTTCAATGACGAACAAAAACACTCTTCATCAATTACCCGTTTGGTACATCCTTTGCTTAATTTTCTTTTAACTAAAGGGAGACATCAAAATCATCAAAATTGAAAACTTGCCATCTTCTCCAAGTTACACAAGAGGTCTTCAAACTTTTTGTCTGTAGTTGTTCATAAAATTGCATCCAAAAATGTTTTAAGAAACTTTAAATACTAACCAAACATAATGCAAAGATTTTGACTAAGTTAATATTGGCCAAAGAAATAGATTACTTAAAAAATCAGGTAGAAACGTTTCTGGTGGTGATGCTTTTGCGTTCCAGTGCTGCATTGTTCGAGTTCGTGATTTAATATTGTAACGTGTCCCTAAAGATAATAGATAATTCCACATAGTACAGCAGCTACATTTTAATTTACATCCAGTGCGACACTAGGTAGCAATCTAGGACGGACTTCCACTGCGGACAATAGTTGTAGGCGATTTGCTTAAAAATATCTGAAATTATTTTTTGAATTATTACCATTTTTATAAAACATTTGTTAATTATTTTGAGCAACGTAGTTCATTTCAGAAAAAACAGTCAACTAAACCGCAGGTTAGAAATGCCGACTACTACATTCCACATATTTTTCAAGTAACCCTCGTATAACACTAACGCGTCTTATCCTCAATCTTTTTCTAATCTTCACAAGAAACGTACTAATCTAATCTAACGCGCGTAAGGGACTACCATCCTCAACCCCAACGTTCTCATAAACTAAATTTGCGAAGACTTCCCTTATTGGAAAGATTTCACTTTCTTTGTATTCTACAATAAACGTATTCAGTACTGGATTATCCAACGGTTCCATTTCGCGAATTATTCCGTAAATCTCAGCCTATCGATCGCGATTAATAACTCAAGCCCATGCTCTTGTGGAGATTCGCTTTCGGTTAGACCGGACGGAATTATTTCAGGTTGATTTGGTGGATGCGTAGTGATGCGCATATGGTTGAAATAACTAATTACTTACGTTATCTCCTAATATATGTATATATAATATCTGTATGTTCTCATCGATCATAATAGCAGCAGATTAATTGTTAAAATCGATGGTTGCGGGATATGCAACAATTCACGAAATGACTTTCGATATTAATGGTCGTGGAGTTGGTATGTAGATTCTATCCGTCTATATACAGTGTAAAGGTTTTGGGATATGATTTTCCTGTGTCAGATATTGCCTATGTAA
The DNA here is from genome assembly GCA_023509865.1 of Trypoxylus dichotomus. Lineage (NCBI taxonomy): Eukaryota > Metazoa > Arthropoda > Insecta > Coleoptera > Scarabaeidae > Trypoxylus > Trypoxylus dichotomus. The sequence goes on from CM042081.1 coordinate 33,205,555, forward strand.
TATACAGTGTTGACAAAATAAATGAGAACGCCTCAAGATCTTACAAAAAATTCCAGTTTCTATTTCTATAAATACGAGGGCGACATGAAATGTTTCCGGAATTGTCAAGAAAAACACGGTATTGGTGTGATTTTTTATTTTTATTTTTCGATGTAGTCACCCCGAAGATCAAATCACTTTTTCAAACGGCGCTCCAGTCTCTTCAAGCCGTCGAAAAAGTAGGAAGTTTCGAGGTTTGCAAAATAACCATCAGTAGCGGCGATGACCTCCTCATTTAAATATGGAGGATAAGGGTCTAATTGACACGATGATGCGGGATGAATGAGCCGGTGCATTGCTGTGGTGGAAAAGCACTTTCTTCCACTACAAACGAGCCCGTTTCTCCTTCAACACTGCATCAAATAGGATCAATAAATCGCTGTAGTGTTGCCCCGTGATCGTGCTTCGCTTCTGCAGATAGTCGATGAGGATCACACCTTGGGTAGCCCAAAATATGGTCGCCATGACCTTTCCGGCCGATGAAAGGGTCTTTGCTTTTTTCGGAGCCGGTTCGCTCGGAAAAGTCCGCTGCTTCGACTGTTCTTCCGTCTCTGGTATGTAGTGGTGGATCCAAGTCTCATCCACGGTTACGAACATGAAGCATGAAGAAATCCCTTGGATTGCGTTGTATCCTGGCCAGACACTCCTCTGAAGCGGTCACCCGATTTAATTTTTGCTCCGGTGTGACCCACATTTGGGCACACGGTGTGAGCAAATGCAGTACCTATCGCACCGAAAGCTTTTTCATGCCTAAAATTTTGTGTAAGATATGGCCAACACGTTCTTATGAGATGCCCGTTATCTCTGCTATCTCTTTCAGCTTCAATCGGCGATCAGCTAACACGACATCATGAATCCTGTCGACTATTTCATCGTTTGTAGCAGTTTCTGAACGCCAACTGCGTGGTTCGTCATTTGTGCTTGGGCGGCCACATTTGAACTCGCTCACACAGAAGTTGATGGTCGAAAATGGTGTATTACATCCGCCATGAACCTCTAACACTTGGTTCCAGCTAGCTGGGGCGACATCTCATACATCTAACGTGTCCTTAGTAGTTGTTCGTGAAATTTTACCTGTAAAATTGAAATCCAGACGCAGTGACATAAACTGGCCGGCTCATAGCCTCAATTTGAGGGTAATGATTTTTTTCCTATGGGGTTACTTTAAACCGAAAGTGTACATCAACACTTCTTACTCTCTGAATGAATTAAGAGAGAATATTCGAAGAAAAATGGCGGCTACCACGAAACATATGTACAGAGCAGTTCTCGAAAGTTTTGCCTTACAAATTACATCCTGTGCAATACAATTCAAATTAACAAACACTCTGACGCATAACAATACATATGACAAACGTAAACAAAATCTTAATACTCAATAGATATTCTACGAATATATTCCATTGGAGTTAGTGACCATATGGAACATAGGAAACTGATCGTGTGTAACGTGGTGGCACACGAAAATTCACATAAGGCAGCATTGATGGTGCATCGACTTCATTAGAAAGTAATTTCAGTAAAAATCCTGCATTACTTCTGTTGCGACGATCTTCCAATGAACTAAGATTGTGCTGCTGCAGCAATGTCACATAACTCGAGCCACGATCTGGACAAATATCACTAATCTTATGGCTGAGATATTTGAGAAATCTCTTTCGACACGTTGTATTGAAATAACCTGCTAGATGTAGTAAGGACACCATATTAAGTTGGCATGCTCTAATTTGTACTGAACAAGGGCATAGTATAGACCCTTTGTTGCCGAGATGTCAGGAAAAGCACAACACGTTTTTATTAGGAAGCCTAATGATCGAGAAACAGAAAGACATATAGCAGAACTTAGTTTGAATCAAAAAGTGCTCCTAAATTTCTTTTACATTCTTTTAATAAATTTAGATTGAATAGTGTAGTAGAAAAGGATTAGAGCGTTTGGTATAAGAGATCACTACATATTGTTCAATATTTAAAGGTATGCCATTCAGAGTATACCAGTCATTAATAAGGGTAATGTAACCTCGAATGCGAGTAAAACAGCTCCTCCAGAAAAATTTCCCGCCCAAGCAAACCTTCTGTCATTCCTGTATACTGTAAGAGTAGGATCCAGAAGCTCTTCGCTATCCACATCATCACCTAGCCAGGTCTCTGTAAAGAATACAACTTCCGCATCGCAGACGCTACTGGAAGAAAACACTACATAAATTTTAGTACGAAGACCACGGACATTCTGATATTTGAAGCGAAGTGTGTTATTAACATTGGACTTATTTAGTTTAACGGCCTTGATTTAACAAAGTTTGGTACATTTGTATGTATCTTATGTAGATATCAGTTTCACCCACACTCTTCCGTGTGAGAATTATTTTATTATATTCTTTTTATTTTTGAAAATAAATAGTCAAATAAAAGTAAATTAATTGTAACATAATAATAATTATGCATTATTTAGCTTGTAAGCTTATTTTCGTCGATATAGCCTCCTTTGACTTTGATAACCACTGCACAAATTTTAGGCATTCTTCGAAGCAATTTTTCGATACAATCAATGTCAATTTGTTGCCATGCTTTCTGTAAACATTCCTATAAGTGTTGGATATGGGGAATAAATCCGGATTTTGAGAAGGCCACCCCATTAATTTTAGTGCATTTCTTGTTGTTCTCTCCTTTAAAAAGTTTTTACAGATTCGAGCCGTATGTTTAGGGTTATTATCTTGCTGGAACACAAATGGCTCACCAACAAGACGGCTTCCACACGGAGTAGTTTTTTTTTCAGTATTGTACCACTAATTTTTACTAAATCACGCGTAGTTGTTCCACTAAAACAACAACCCTTAACACTATCGCATCCGTGTTTTTCGGACGGAACTAAGCAGGCCTCACTAGTTCTATCCCCTAGTCGTCGACCAACAAAAACCCTCCGTTGCGTACCAAATAACTGAAATTAAAACTCGTTGGTCCACAAGACTACATTCCAATCATCCATTGACCAGTTTGCATGTTCACTTGCCCATGGTAGTTGTTTCTCTTTATATACGCGTTTTACAAAAAGGTTATTTTCGCGGTATATGCGTCCTCTTAAACTCACTGCCAATAATCACCTCTTGGCGGTGGTAACAGAAACATTTGTTCATCGTTGTTTATTAACGCACGTTGCGGTATCCGGTACCGTTAGACGTAGATCTCAATTCTAAGTCGTTACTATAAATCTATCTTCAGCTCCAAAAGTCATCCGTGACCGGCCACTTCGTCTTGTATCAAGATTCTGTCCTGTCTCACTTCTCGGGGCCAATATGTAATGCACACCTTCTGCTGAAATCCCTAACCGTACAGCAATTTCTCACTTGGTGTATCCTTCGTTGCGAAGAGCACAAATATTACTACGTTGTTCTGCAGTCAACTGTCTTCGTTTAGGCATTTTTAAGCGCAGTCCTTTACGAAATTGTTACAATTGCGCACTTATTTCAAAAAACTAATTCTGCTTACAAACTTATGGACGGTAATGTATATATTTCTAATACACCAGTAGTAAATATACAGGAAACATCTTAATTATTACCAAACCATACCAATAAATCCGTCAAGAGTACGATGATAATCTAAATATGTACAAATTTAACTTCAGCAAACCAGTAATTTGACACTAGACAAGACATATCTAACCCTACAATTCAAGTGATTATTCTTGGCGCTAACTAATGCCATAAGAAACACTTGTCTGTCGGTTCGAAGACGCCGAAACAAGCGGGTACAGTTCCCAACCCATCTCGCTAGCAACTCATGGACTGCTAAATATGTCCGTGTGTTAACGTTTTTTGTCTCCTCACATTGTCTTTCTTGTGAACGATTTTACCAATGTCATGAGTAGCTGTATTTAGCAGCATTAGGTTTGCAATATAGTTTCGTAGTACTAATCAAATGGACAAACTGTCAAAATATGTACGAAAATGTGGTAAATTTTGCTTGGACAGCCAGATACATCTACGCAAGTATTGTACGATTTCCAATCGCGTTTAGTTGTTGCTCGAACAAAGATATTATCATCGTATTGCATCGATCCTGACTTAGATTTGAGATTATATATCTACTATTACTCTTGGAGATCTTCTTAAACATTTAATTTTTTCTCTTAGATTTCGCAGTGCTGCAAATATTAAGTTTTTCACGAGGATATCCGACACATACGAGTATGTCTGTAAGCATAACTCGCCACAGCATGCTAAATATGTTTTTTTTCCGGCAAAATATTAAACACTTTCAGGCATTCTTCGGATATCCGAAATGTTTCTACAGGCGCTAAGATCTGAATCGCAGATATAGAAGCTATCACGGGATAGAGAAAAGCGCTTTAATGAAAATATACAAGTTACGACTTGCCAAGATAAATTATTCATCGTACACTGTGCAGACCATCTCTTGGATGTGTTTACGCGCGCATCTTTGAAATTCCCCGCTTCGTATTCGTTGTTCCCGGAGGAGAAATAATTTAGGAGCTATTCGCACGATTCCGAAAAAGAATGCACTTCGTAAAAGAAAACTTCCGAATATAAACAAGTCGCGAAGGCATGCAGAATTAGTCGGCGCATAGTTTTAATCGAAATGTGATGATAACACGATGCGCGATATATATGTGCAGGCAAAATTATTTCGGGTACCAGCCCCATAATATTTTATTGATCTTTTAATAGTTCAAAATACATGATTTATAAAAACAAAATTCTTAATTAAAAATCATTGCACAATATAACAGTTACATTTTACATTAGGCCACAGAAATGTTCACATTAACTTAATTTTAATAAGAACTTAGCATTATTAATATTGTGTTTGGCATTACTATATTAAGGCAGTGATCTGTTGCTACGGTCATCGTGGCATAATGGTATCGCACCTGCTTGGAAGGCAAGGAGATATGCATCCGAATTCCACAGAGAACCATCAAAAATTTTTCATTAAATTTTACCGTTGGAGATTACAAGGAAAATTACTGTCTACCATTAAAAATCCAAGGCAAGTTTCATATTAATTTAAATTCCTAACCAGTAAAGGAACAGTTTCAAAATTTCCTGCGCATTCTTCTAATAACATGATCTACGGACTCCTAAGGAGGCTCATTACAAGCAACGTGTACACCATCGTCTAGCTGCTGTAAGCTCATGCAAACTGTTCAATTTCTTATATTCCAGTCGTATTCGAATACGGCTATATACGGTGAGATATATATACATATATATTCATATATATATATATATATATATATATAAGAAGAGAAAAAGTTGTTTAGACAGAAATTGTTTGTTTGGATGAGTTTTATGAAACAGTAAATATATTAACATTTTTGCATATATACTCGTCAACGCATCTCTACCCATGGTTGATATTTATTTTATATCCGAATCAAGTCAACTTACGTAACTGTTCAAAGATTACCGCAATTGCTCTTAACAGAAGAGATTTTTCAATAATGTGATAAAGGTGGCGAAATAAACAAACCAAATAACCTCAAACGCCAAAACGAGCTAAAATGCAATATGCAACTGACCATAGCAGTATATATTGTGGTGGATAATCTTAGGCTTTTAATTTTCCAATTGAGTTCTTTTATTTAATTTTTTTTTTTCGTTTTAAAATTCGAATATAGTGTTCAACCAAATGTAAGATTGTAAAAATAAATATATTGACAAACCAATATATATATATATACAGTGAAATTCCCCTTCGCGGACACCCCTCTTACACGGACACCTCCCTTAAACGCACAGTTTCTCATGGTCTCGACCGGCTCTCATATAATTTCCATTGTATTAACTCTTTCTTGGACGGACATTCTCTTGAACGGACATTCTCTTGAACGGACGCGGACAGGAGAAAATGTTCTCTTAACCGGACAAAAAATAAAATAAAAAGAAACGCCTTATCTTATTTTTATATCGAGAGTATTGCTATTGCATTTCTCAATAGCGCCGCGCGCCAATTTCGCTGGGACTTTCGCGAGTAAACCGGAGATTTGCCGATTTTAATCTTTCGGTACAAACGCAGCCTATGTCGTGAATTTCTGCCTGGCGTCAATTAGGGACTTCCCCAAGTTGGTCGGAGATTTACCGTTCTTATTCTTTGGGTGTACGCTTTTGATTGAATCTGCTTTCAATATGTCTGATGTCTATGCGGAAAAGACACATTCATTGTAGAAATGGCTCCAAATAGAAAAATTCTCACGCTTAAACAAAAAATTCAGATTGTTGAAGTTTACAATAAGGAGAAATTAAGTGTAAGGAACTTATCCAAGCGTTTTAATATTTGAAAAACACAAGCTGCAGATGTAATTAAACATAAAGAAATCCTTCTAAACAAATGAATGTCGAACAGCAATTTGAATGAAAGAAGAAGCTTTTTGACGGGTGATGGTACCAAAATTGACAAATTGTGTTATGACTGGTTTACAGCAGCTCGGCATAAGGGGATTCCTTTAACAGGTATGCATATATTTATTTAGATAAGGTTTTCTTGTACTAATGCGTTGATTTTCTTTTCATATTAAATTCTAAAATAGATAAAAAAATGAGATTACCAATAGGTTTATCGTGACAAAAACGCAAAAAACTTATTTTTTTTAGGTTCGCTAATACGATGTAAAGCAAGAGAAATAGCCGTTTCTTTGGACATTCTACATTCAGTGCTTCTTCTGGTTGGCTCAATAAATTTAGAATCCGCTACAATATAAGTTTTAAAGCGATTTCGGGAGAAGGAGCTTCGGTTAATGCTGAAGATGTTTCATCGTTTTTAAGAAAATGTCCTTCTTTGATTAAGGGATATTCACTGAGAGACATCTATAATGCCGATGAGACAGGCCTGTATTTTAGGGCTCTACCCGACAAAACGCTCACATTAAAGAAGGAAAAATGTGTTGGGGGTAAGTATCCCTAAGAGAGGTTTACAATTTTGCATTGTGCACATATGGCGGGTGAAAAAGAAAAACTCCTAGTCATTGGTAGGGCAGCTAAACCCAGAGCTTTTAAAAATATTAATATAAATAACCTGTCTGTAACTTGGAAATACAATAAGAAAGCTTGGATGACAGGACAAATTATGACAGAGTGGTTGCACGACCTAGATTGGAAGATGGCTAAAGAAAATAGAAACATTTTGTTATTTTTAGACAATGCAGGATCTCATCCGAAAGACGTTCGCTTAAATAATATAAAAATATTATTTTTACCCCCTAATTGTACATCAGCTTGTCAACCACTTGACCACGGGATTATAAAGAATTTTAAAACTTATTACCGAAGTCTGATACTCAAACATCTGCTAGTAAACGTTGAAACTGCTGGTATACCTTTGAGTTAATAAAGAAAATTACACCACTGGATGCAGTAAATAATTATAACAATTTTGCTCTGGAGAGACAACTCCGACATGTATGAGTTTGACACAATTGTTATTTATATTCGTTCGTTACCGGGGATACACACATTATATATAACTTGTTTACCTGTACTATAGGCCACACAATGAACACACTCTTGATGGAATGAAATAATTTACAAGTAGAGCTGCCAGGCGTGCCATCCATTTGACGTACGAGAAATTTTGAAGATAGTGTGATATAATTTCGGGATGATACATATTTTAATAATATGATAAAAATGTGTGAAGTACAGTACATTGAACGTCTTTTAGAAATAAATTTGCAATTTATTATTACATATAAAAATATGTTTACGAAAAGCGATATATATATAGTAAACGATAAGGGAGTTTTCGTCTACACTGCACATGTTGTTAAAGGAACTTTTTTATTTTAAACATTAAAATTGTAGATTATATGTTAGTAATGAACAACTCAAGTAGATATCTGTAGAATTTAATATACAGAAAGAAAACTTTACGGAATAAATGTTTTAAATAAATTAAATGAAGAGAAAGTCCTACTTTGCATCCAACAACAACATCAACAATAACAAAAATAAGGGCGTGAACCATACACTGACGAGAAAATTTCCAAAGCAGAAATATAAGAAAAAATTAGAAAAATATTGTTATTTTTAAAAATTTAAAAGGAAGTAATACATAACATTTAATAATATACTGCTTTTATATGTTTCATTTCTTCGTATCCCGTTGCTTATATCAAACGTCTAGCAGACAAACGTTTGAATTTATGTGTTTTCATCTCACGCCATCATATGCAGACATAATCTGAGCAGAGTCAACGGTTAAAACACGGATGTGCGTCTCCCGTTATTCTTTCTCGCTGCAGTATTCCTCTATGATCAGTTACTCGCCATAAGTACACTAGGGTGACAGAATAAAATAGACATCTACTAATTAAAAAAAAAGATTCGATTCTCATTATATATACAAAATATTTTAAAATTTTTAAATTAGACTAATATTTTGTCGATCCAGTTTTACTTGCGTGAAGTGCTGCGAGTCGTCGTGGCATAGAATCTATTAAATGATTAATGGTGTCTTCTGGAATATTTAACCACTCTTCTGTAACAGCTGCCACGAGTTCTTCTTTATTGCTGGGTTTTCGGGGTCGTTCCGCCATATTTGTCCGGATTATGTGCCAAACATTCTCTATCGGATTCATGTCCGGTGATTGGCCTGGCCATGGTAAAATCCGAATCCCCTGTCCCTCTTTCCATGTGGTTGTTGTTCTTGCTTTGTGGCAGGGTGCTCCATCCTCCATAAACGTGGCGTCTTCTTTAGATAAAATGGCGTTGTCGAATATCGGTAGTAGTCCTTCTGTTAATATTTGGATATATTTTGCCGCATTTATGTTTTCGTCGCAGATTACTAATTGCGATCTTCCATCATACCATATCGCGCCCCACACCACGATGTTCACACCGCCGTATTTGACCGTCTGATGCAAAAATTTGTCGTCCAGTTGCTGTGACGAACGTCTCCATACCCACGTACGACCACTATCACTGAATTGGCAGTATCTGCTTTCGTCTGAAAAAGTGACAGACCGCCAAAACTCTTCGGGCTTCGTTCGCATTTCGATTGCCCAAGCCATTCGGCGCCGTTTTTGAAACGCCGTAAGGAAGAGGTTTCTTCTTTGCCACCCTTTTATACATCCCCACACTGTGGAAGTATCGCAGAACAGTGCGCTGACTTTTCTGTGAAGTTGCCGCAAGCTCAGCTGTACTTTTTCGCGGTTCCCTTAACACTTCACGCACAAGCACCCTTTTAGTTCTTTCAGAAGCTCCGACACGACCTGGTCTCGGCTCCACTGTTGTTTTTTCCCTGCGTTTAAATTGTGTAATCACACGGTTAACTGTGGACAACGGAATATTTAAAGATATACTTATTTGACGTTGCGAAGCGCCGCGTTCACTCTGGCCAACGATGCCACCCCGGGTGAAGTCGCTAATATCACTCGAACCTTGTGAGCGAGGAATAGTTGTAACGATACTAAACTATGACGAATTCCGATACACCTACCCCTACCCTAATGACAAGAAAAAGTTCTTAATTCGTTCTTAGAATTTAGCTGTTTACATATTTATACCGCTTTACCTGGTGTCTATTTTATTCTGTCACCCTAGTGTAGTACCACAGTATAGTAGAGGCAGTAGTTTCACTCACTGCGTAGCGCAAATGATAGCGGTGGCAATTGGAAACATTTTTGAAAATACGAAAACAATCAAACAATATAAGTAAAATATTTGGTGCAATAGCTGATTCTGTCAAAATTTATTTCATTTGCATTGAAAAAATTAAAACTGATTAAAAGGAAGAGTAAACAATATAATAATGGTAAATGAATTTAGTAAAGGAGAAAAGAAATTCAAATAACTTTCAAACCTTGTATATATCGTATATTTACCTAGAAAATGTATTCTCGGATGCAATGGAAATCCAATAAAATGTTGCAAAGTTTACCTGCACACCTCATTCACGTCCTCACACCTTCACACCTGTTATCTACTTGTGTAATAATATAAGACAATTACATCTGACAATACAGGCTTTAGTTTGCTTAATTTTTATATGAAATATTGATGAATGGCAACTGATCAAACGTTCTCTATGAAGAAAGAAAGTTTTCAATAAAAAATTTAAACAATTATTATTGTTAATATAGTAAATACTTGAAATTTGGCTCAAAAATATATATTTTTACTGGTAAATTGCTTTTTTTTAGACACTCTGTATATAGATATTCTAAGTAAACAATCAACACCCACCCCTGGTTTTCACTAAGAACAAAAAAGAAATGCACCAATTTCACTGTTACTTGCTCTTTCCCAGCGGAATTAAGCTTCCTCGAAACAACTGCCAACAAAATTAGTGCGAGTTTCAGGAAGAAGCCGTCAACCGTCCAATTCCGATCAGCAGTTAGCGTTCGCATAGAACAACAGGGCTTGATTGATTCATCGCTGTGTGTGCGGCGTAAAGGCAAGTAGTTTCCGCCGGCCTACAACTCCTCCTACTCCGCTGGAGGCCGAAAGAAACCCCTACCCTTAGGCCGCAAGGCATCTTCTGATATCTTCGCTTCGCAGGGCTGAAAAGATGATGCTGACGGTGGATGATGCGCTTCGAACTTGTAATATGTGGTTTAGACGAGGTAACAATCTGTACCTCGACATTAAAGTTGGTTGTTGTTCGGTGTTATTAAAGTGTAACTTGTCATAAAACATGCAAATAGGAGTAAACCGCAAAACTTGTTTTACATATGTTTTGTAGCTTTATTTTATGAGTGTTCTTTTACCTATAAATTTTGCGAGTCATGAATCGTATACTTAATATAATGCTGCTAAACACAATTATTTTTAATATTGTTTTCTAGGCATTATTCGATATAACTTGTATAACTACTGAAACTTCTTCGGGCTTCATAAAGAAGTTTTGCTTGTAAATTCATATTTCTTTTTCTTTGGAACAAGAAAATTTGAAATTAGCAATGAAAATATATTAATACAAGCAAAAGCGGCTATACTCGTATCGCTTACAATCGAAGCAAATTTTGATAAAACCTAACCTAATCCCAACGTTAGCTACATTTGAAATTTGTAGTTAAATATGATTTTTTAAATATAAAATAATAGTTCATATGGATTAAAAGGGTTCACTCTTTACTCTTTTGATATCATACAAACTTTATGGAGTAGGAATCAAACGTATCAGCTCGCGCCTCTACTCTCATTCAAAAGAAGAAAAAATCATGACAAGAGTTTGGAGAACAATTAGAATTAGAATAGCAAGGGAAACTATAAACTCTTCTACAAAGTATTAAAAAATGTCAGAACAGAAAAAAAGCGGGATTTACAAAAGTTAAAGATGCAAATAGAAAAATATTATCAGAAGAACGAGAGATAATGACAAGGTGGGAATAGCATTTTTAGGCATTGCTGGGTAGTACAATAGATGGAAGAATGGACTTGTCTACACAACAGCATAACATAACAAAAATGAAAAGGAAACAAGTGAAGGAGTAACAATGAATGACCTTAAACAAGCCCCAAGAAGCTGAAAAATGGAAAGTCACCAGGACAAGATAGACTCACTGCTGAATTGATTAAAAATATGGGAGAGAAAGGGATACAAATACTATTACATAGAATTAATGAAGAAGGCTTGGATTGAGAAGGCGGTACCTAGAAACTTGGAAATGGTAACGATACTACCCATATTTAAAAAAGGCAATAAAAGAGAATGTAATAATTACAGAGGCATTGTTCTGCTCAGTACAGGGGTTAAAATACATGAACAAATACTGGATGAAAAATTACGTAAAATAACAGAGAAGACTTTAGCAGAAGCACAAAGTGGTTTCCAAAAAGAAAGAAATACCATGAATGATACAGTCTGCGACAAAAGTATAGGACACTACATTCTCATTGTTATGTTAAGCACATCAAGTTTGGATATCTCTTCTATATATGATAAACAAATTCCACTATCTCTATCATTATCTAGGACAAAAGTAAGCGATATATGTTTATACTGATATAAAGTTACCGATGTGAAACATGGATACCAAGTAAGATTCAAGTCACCGAAAATGAAATATTCTAGACGTGTACAGGGAGTAACCAAATTAGATAAAAATAAGAAATGAATAAATGCGAAAGGATTTGGGAGTACAGCTTGTCATCGGGTTCTTTAAGCAGAGACAGTTGAGCTGGTGCGAACATCTGCAGACAATGAATGACTGAGGAGCTGTAAAGAAAATATCGGAAGCCGGAATTAGTGCAAGGAGAAAACGGAGGAGACCAAAGGAAACCTGGGACAGTGCAATTGAGAAAATTTTAGAACGTAGGAAAATATAAATATATAAGGGTGTTTCAATAAGAGCGCCAGATTTTAAGGTTGAATAAGACATGGTTTTCTGTAGCAAAGCATTGAAATATTTATTGATTTATGATGTATACATTGGGACATAATGTATGAAACAAAATATCTTGTAAATGACCTGGATGGCTTTGCTGAATCTTGTAACAAACTTTGTAATAACACTATTGTATATGTGTGCCGGTATTTCATTGATAGAGCGTCTAATTTCAGCCTTGTTGGCATAAACCTGGTACTTCAAATAATCGCACACCTATAAGTCGAAAGGCGCTAAATCGCAAGAACGTGGCTGCCGATTCTGGTCACCAAACCTGGAAAAGACACGACAAGGAACAAACTCGTTCAAGACAGTCAATGTTTCACGGACGGTATGACATGCATCATCCTACTGAAACTACATGTCGTCAAGGGCAATATTTTCCAATTGAGACACAAAAACTGCATTATCGTAGCACGATAACGTTCGCCATTCGCCGTTACTGCATTACCTTCCTCATCTTCAAAGAAATGCGGTGCAATTATTCCTCCAGACCACAATGCATACCAGACAGTAACACGTTTTGGATGCATTGATTCTCCCGGAAAAGTTCACTGCTTTGACTGCTCTCCTGTATGTAGTGGTGGATCCAAGTCTCATCCTCGGTTATGAAACGCACGAAGAAATCCTTTGGATTGCGTTAGATCTTAGTCAGACACTTTTCCGAAACGGTCACCCGATTTCGTTTTTGCTCCGATGTGAGCAAACGCGGTACCGGTCGCGCCGAAAGCTTTTTCATACCCTAAATTTCGTATAGGATATGGCCAACGCGTTCTTCTGAGATGCCTGTTGTCTGTGTCTGTGTCTTTCAGCTTTAATTGACGATCGGCTAACACGACATCATGAATATTATCATCATTTCATTCTTGGTAGCGGTTTTTGGGTGTCCATTGCATGGTTCGTCACTTGTGTTTGTGAGGCCACTTTTGAACTCGCTCATCCAGAAGCTGATGGTCGAGAATGGTGGAAAACATGCGCCATGAACCTCTAGCAAAATATTTCGAATTTTCGTGGTCGTTTTCCCAGCCATCCAGAAGTGTTTTATCACTGCACGAAATTCGATTTTATCCAGTTTTGCGAAATCGCTTGACTTATTACACAAAACATTCTCTTAAACAACAACTATTGGCAGTAGACGTCTGAAATTTTGACAGTTGTCATAAATAAGGTTGCCCTTGCCGACCAGTGACTCCTCTTCAACCCTCGTGCGCCATCTCCTCCCGATTCAGGAAACATTTTAGGTCACCCTGGTATATCATACAAAATGCATATATTTTTTTATAATTTTAGAGCAAATGGGATTCAAAAAATAATACAATAATCGTCTGCAGCATTTATTATCATTTACTAATTTCCATTATCACATTTGATATTAAAACCAAGTCTCTTCGTTTTCGTGAAACAATTGACTCCTCTGACTAATAACACTTAGTCTTCGATCTAGCTGCGTTAACACCATATCCCAATTGGCTGATGAACCTTTGCACCATTTCAAATATACCATCGTCGTGAAAAGGCCCATAGCTAAATTAAACCAGAATATATTCGTCCATTTCGGATCTTTAGGATTGGTCTCGATGCCCATGATAAACAATCTGCAAGAATACGCTAGAAAAGTGGGAATACCGTTATCTAAGCCCTTGACGAACCCGGCGTAATATCTAGTACGATCCAAAACGTTAACCAGGGCCCCGGCCATTGTAAATGAGCTGATGATGGTGACGAACACGAAACAAGTCATCGCTAGCCCGAAATACCTTCGTAAATAAGCTCCAAGCAAAAGGAAAAGGCTTGGAAAAACGGTACCAATGAAAGTGTAAATGGAGCGGATATAGACGGTTTCTATTGATTTCTTGGCTATTAGGCGATCGGCTATGCACGAAATAATAATCAAAAGTACCAATTGCAAGATGTAAGGTAGTAAAAAGAGCATGGGTTTCCTACGAAAGTAATAACCTTCCTCAGATTCGACATAATCGGGAATCGTAAGAGCGACCACTGTTTCCAACAAGATGTCGCCACTGCTCGCGGTTATAATGGCCCAGATCGAAGGATCTTCTAATATCTCCCTCCACGGAACTGAGGAAACCGCTTTATTTCCGATATCCGCCTCTATAATTTGCAATTCCCTGGCACTAACCCACGGATGTGCTTGTGGTTGCGAAAAAATCGTTATTATAGCCATAATATACCAAATGATGATCGTAATTCCCCATATCAGAAAGGTTCCTTCCCAAAATTTCTTGTACATGATGAAATAGCTGGCTGCTGTTATCGACAATAGGTGACCCAAGTGAAGGCAAGAATAGGGCAACGAAGTGAGTACGGTGATCTGAGATTTCGGCACCCATCGCGCGAGAATACTCCACGCTGCCGGCATTGCTGCGCCTTGCAAGACACCGTGCAAGAATTGCAGCATTAAGTGCTGTTTGAATCCCGACACTTTGAGTATGAAAGGTAAGATCATGGTGAAGATGCCGCAACTCAACGTGCTCAGAGCAAAATAGTGTTTGCCGCCGTGGAAATCCGCCAAGATGCCGGCCGGGATATGACACAGCGTGTAACCGACTTGAAACGCGTAGGTCACTTGAAACACTTTTTCGTCGGTCCATTGTTCTTTTGTCGGCTGTTTACCTTCTAGCGTGAGGCCCGTATAGTTGATCATCGGGGGATATATGCTGGTGTCGTTGGTTTCAATTCCGCCCATGTAACAATAAAAGAAAAACGCGTATCTACAACCGCTCAGCAATATCAGACCGGTGCAAATCATAAAGACTTGGACGTACCTCTGGTATATGGTAAACTTGCCATATCGGCAGCGAAATATGTTAATGTTGTAGCTGCCATACGTCTGTTTTAAGCGTCGCCTTGGAGCGAATTTAACTGTCTTATCATACATTTTGTGAACGATTAGAGGTTCATTATTTTAAACGCTGGACTTGTCATTTTTTGACAGTTTAGTGTTTTTTTTTAATCTAGGAGTTTGCATACAAGGCATTTGGCAGTAATACATTTTACTACTATTTGGCGGCAAATAACAGTAAAAGTATGAGTTGAAATAATGTTTGAACTTCATTTCATGAATTGTCTAAATTACAGCCTTGGTCAATTGTATTAGGCACCTTCATAAAACCCCAGTATTGCAGATATTGTTACGTTTCCAAAAAAATGAACACCGAATTTATACTTAATTTGCATATTTAATGGAATTTTATGAGGTAGTTGCTCACTTTGCGACAATAGCTTAACAGGCAGCAATATTTTAATAAAGAAACGTTGTTGACTGGGTGTAAGTTCGTATCAAAATATAGGAAAAAGGAAAGAAAACGGGCCCAATCTCACAGGATCTAAGACAATTTAATCAGTCAATAGTCCCCAATTTCGTGCACATCTGCACATCATCAGGTCAAGAGAGGAATAGCAAGTGAAAGCGATAATCAAAAATTAAAATAAAAACCGGAAAATCGTACAGTTTTTTTGTATAACCATAGACGGGGCTTTAACCCCGAAGACCAACTCGGCCAGTACCTCGCCTATTGTGCACCCACGTGATTTTAGTTCACTCGACCGGGTTGTACTTCAGCAACAAAGTCCATAATCCGCTCGAGCGGTAATTTTCCTAACTTGGATCCGTCAAGCTGAGCATCCTGGGGCAGTCGACAAGAAGGTGCACAGGAGTTTCCTCTGCTCTCCCCCACTTTCTACATGAAGGAGAGTTTGCTCATTGGGACTGCCTTACGCAGTCTTCTCTCACCTGGATAAATCCCGAGAGATTTACAGTGTCTTAAACCGTCTACACCGTTCCAGTAGGACCGGTGATTAGCGGCGAGCTCCGATTTAACGTAGCTCTTAATACTGCCGTAGGTACTCCCACACGTCGGTTCAGGATCTGAGAATGGTCATCCACTGGCATCTTTTGCTAGCAAGTCAACTATGTTGTTCCCTTTGATCCCCGAGTGACAAACTTGACAGGTTGTAGCACCCCAATACCACTTCGGAATTAAACTTGACAGGTTGTAGCGCCCTAAGAGCGACTTGGCTGTCCGAAACGATTTCCACCGCCTCCAGGTAATGTGCGTAGTCCAGAAAGTTCTCTGCACATGTCTAGATAGCAATTACTTCTGCTTGAAAGATGGAGCAGGAGACCCCTAGACTGATGACCTCGCCATCTGGTTCTCCCTTTTTCCAAATTCCAATACCTGTGCCATTCGAGGTTTTCGAGGCGTCCGCAAACCAGCGGGAAATCCCCCGTCTCGATTTGCTTGCACATGCCTTTATTGCTTCGCCGTTGGGAATTATTCATTGTATCCCCCAACAAAGCTATACATGGGCCGAATTTAGTCGGTCCTCATTGGCAGCGGTGCTGTCTGTTAAAACGAGATGCAAAGAACAACATCAACAGCATCACGGCGGCAGATCGAATAATTACTGAAAAGTAGGAGCAGAATCAAAGGCGACCTGCGTATTTAAGGATTTAAGTCTGTCAAATATCTGCAGTCTTAATATTTCCATGCTCTCCAACTCATTCAAACGTAAACCCTTGTTAGCCAAGTGCAAAGTTTTAAAGTTAGATGTTTTATCGAAAGAGTTGTTTCTTTGTAATAAATGTGATGTGAAATGAGAGAAATTGGTAGTAGAAGGTTGGAGACAACGTATGTGCTCTTTGAGGCTAACCTGAAAGGATCTAAACATCCTGCCTACGTATTTCGCAACACAATCCCCACAGTTAAGCATGCACACACCACTTCTCTGCATTTTATCGCGTTGATCTTTATTATTTACTAGAAAGTTCTTTAAAGGGTGAAGGGTTTTAAAACTCAATTGAACGTGGGCTTTAAGTACATTACCTATTTTATAAGAAATGGGTATTGGCCCAGAATGTTACGATCAATGGAGAGCACTATAGATCCATGATCACTAATTTGTTCGTTCCTCAATTGAATGGTGTTAATGTGGAAGAGCTCTGATTTCAACAAAAGGGCGCAACACGCTGCAGCGCACGCAACTCAATTTATTGCAGAAAACGTTGAATGAGTTCATAATTTCGCGCTTGCGCGCTAGCTTCCGGAAGTGTGTTATATCACACCTCTGGATTACTTTCTGTAGATACATGTAAAGTCGCTAGTCTATGCTGATAAAGCACAGATTTTAGACCACTTGGAAGCCAATATTAGCATGATCGAAAAATTGCTCGAATATTGGATATCCAAATTGCGCTTCATTCGAATCACAAATCATATTTAATCACTAATGGCATATAATTACATTTTCAATAAAACAAATACTATAACCATGACCATGATTCTTATATATTTTATTTCATTTTAAAGTTCTATGCCTCTTAAAAGACACCTGTTATTTGAACCGAAATGATTTTGTGCTGGTGAAAGTGTAGGTTCAAATGCAAAATTCAAGTTGATTTATATCGTACCGCTGAATCGCCCGTCAAATCCTTTCAATCATCTGGGAACTGTTTCAGATCACATAATTGCTCTTGTTCTGAAGTTGTTAAACCATTTCAATCTGATGTCTTTCCCATCTAGGCCTACGTATTTCAAAATTTACCATTTACCATTTTTTGGTTAATTCACTGATCTTTAAACTAAGACATTTGACAACCATAGGTTATGAAAGTGATACACATTTCAGACATTGAGTCACGTTCAAGCTATGGGATAATTGTATGGGGTTCTAGCACATCCGTACAAAGAACACTTTTGTGCCAAAGAAAATGGCGGGAATTTTGTAGCAGATCGTGTTGAATATATGTACTTTAAGCAATTTAAGCTGTTAACAGTAATAATAATCTGCATATCAGAGGTCCTACCATGTGTTCATAAAAGTAAGCATAACCTAAGAGCTCAAAGCAACCCGGATCATTACTATAACATACGAAATCTAGATATTCATCTCCCTAATTACAGGCTTATGTTAACTACAAATAGTTTAATATGCATGTGTATGAGAATATACTATAAGATCCCCTCTGAAATAAGAGAAAAACCGTATTTTAGTATCTTTCAAATAGATCATAATTTAAATGAATTTTTGGATAATATGGATGTGTAGATTAGTTAGATTTAAATTATTGTTATTATTGCATATTGTTATTATTACTATGATTATTATATTTAGTTTCTATTAATGTCTTATGTTCACTTTTGGCCTAACGACTAATAAAGATTATTATTATTACTTTAAATGTAGGAACACGCAACGATATAAATTGATTATTCCCCGGCACACAATCTTTGTTGTATACCGGGAATATTTACCGCTGGATAAAGGTAATAAAATCCAAGCTATTATGGTTGTTGTTATAGACTCTGGCTGCTTGTTACTATTTATTGCATACCTACTGTAATATGTTTGTAGAGAATCCTCTTCGTATACCCAGAGCTAAATCTGCACGGTATACTCATGCGAACGTGACATTATTATCACGAGAGATTACAGCGTGTTCTACTTTCCTTATCAGCTTCCTATATACATATCTATATGTACCTATGTAGCGTATAAAAGGTATACGGCTAGAGATTTGGAGAATCGTCACTTCTCTCTACATTTCGGAGGAAAAGAATGAAAACGGAACAGAGGATTAGTTAACCGTGATAAACCGACCGTCCGAACGCTTATTTTTATTGTTATCAGGACGCAGATAAAAAACACCCTTCTTCCACTCTTTCCGTTTCCCTAAAAACCGCATAAAACGATGAATTATGGAAAGTCCCGAGCTCGTTTCGGACGTCCTTTCCTTCCTTTTCACCTTTTTTTTTTCGTTAATTTTTGAGGACGTTCGTTATGTAAACACCCCTAAGGAGTCGGCGGGCTGTTGCCGAAAGATACTAGACATCATGCAAATTTATTTGAATAAACTGACAAGAGATAAACTCGACGGAGAAAAGGAAAATGTATTATCAGCCGAGGATAGCTTACAATCGACCTGGGGATAGTCGCGAATAAGTTAGCGGAACACCTGAGAACCGTCGCCTTGTGTAAGAATATTTCGAGGATTCAATTTCCAATATTTCTACTTCCGTTCGTGGCTGACAGTATCGGATTGATTTAAATATTAGCCACGAAGATGTTGTTTCGTTCAAGTAGCTTCTCTCAACTTATACTCTATTTTTTAATTCGGAGGAGTGTTTTTAAATTGAGGCGCTAGAAAATAGGCTAGCTATTGGTCAGTTTTCGGCACAAATTACACTAGCGATATTTGATATATTGCCGGGTGCCATATTGTTACAACAGCCGATTGATGTTCGGATCTTGTATCTTTCCTAGTGCATTTGTATTAATTTTTCACCCTAAATTTGCGTTGTAATAATAAAAAAGTTCTTCTGAGATGTAATCAGTTGACATATTCTCCGTGTAAAATATTTACACAGCGTTTTTCGTGGATCTATATCCACCTCATCTATATGAGATAGCAACTAATTCTGGAACTCAAATATCCTCGCCAAGAAGGCGAATATTTCTGAGCTTAGGACATTTATCATTGATAGAGAAACCGAACCTACTGAATATATTCAAAACACTTCGAACTGGTAACACTAGAATGTGAATTACTGCTATTGTCGCAAGAATATCAAGTATGATAGGTTGGTGGTATAATAAATTACCATCATTGTACATATTATAATGTTATCTTATTTTTAAGAGTGGCACAGTTTACAATTTTGCACATAGGATCTAGGGTTGGTTTTGTGGAGAGGTTTTGAAGGTACAAAAAAGCAACCGATCATCATGAAGAAATGAATGTCGAGGTGTTTGAAACATGGTTTCATCAAATATTGACAGTGCTACAGGACAATGCTGTTATTATTATAGATAATGCTACATATAGTCGTAAAATTGGAAAAATTCCCACAATAACACGTAGAAAAATGTATATAAGCTTGGTTGAGATCAAGAAATATCAAATACGATGAAGAGATAGTTCAGTCTGAACTTCTTCATTTCATTCGCTTTAATAAAGACCAATATAGTACACATGTGACAGATGAGATGGCCAAAAGTTGCAACAAAACCATGCTGAGGTTACCTTATTACTGCAAACTCAACCCAATTGAGTTAATGTGGACTCAAATAAAAAATGAAGTGGCAACTAAGAATATCTCGTTCAAATTAGCAGATGTAAGGGTACTTTTACTACAGGCAATGTGATTAAACAAGAAAGAAACATGTGCTGTTAAATGAATTAGTCGAGCCATTTACGTTACTTTCTTCTCCGCACAACACTAAAATTTGCCCTTCCTTGCCGAGAGTTACCATGAAATAAACCATGTCCTGTTCTCTACAAACAGATCTCGATTCAAAAAAAATATACTTCCCGTGGGATAACGTGAATAACCCTGCATAGTTGAAACGTTGTTTGAAATTAATCGGAAAACAAAGCAACACGTCGAATCGATAGTTTTTCTTTCTGGCAGGAGCGATTCGGCAATTTCCCCCTCTTCTTTTTTTTCTCGCGTCCTATTTCGAATGCATGTATTTTCCATTATGTATGCCCACTGAAGATCCGACTACGAAAACTAGTTCCAAACTCCAGTTGGCTATGTGCGTTTTTGCTCGTCGCTTTTGTTTTGAACATACGGACGCGAAAACAAAACCCCGACGCGATGACAAGAACACAAAAAAAAATAAAAGTCAGGCGCCGCTCGCCTGGTAGCTTCGGCAAATATACGATTTCCCCGGCCGAAATATTTCAAGTAGGCGACGGAATCCGGCAAATCCCTTTTGCGTGATGCCGAAAGGTGCCACGTACTTTGTCGGGCAGCGTAACGGTTTAGATTGGAATATCACCGAGGTTGAGCTTCTTAAAGATTAGGAGATAGTATTTGCGAAAGATATTCGCTTTTGAGTTTGAATGTAAAGATGTGTTCAATATAGGTGGATATTATTTTCGATTTGGAGTAAGTTAAGTTATACAGGTTCTTACTTTAAAAAGCGTTAACCTCTTTTTCCACTACGAAAATCGAAATCAATCAAAACTTTTTGAAATAGTGTTTCATTACAATGAAAATTGCATAAAGGAAGGATACGGCTTGACATTTTTAAAGTACGTTAAATTTTGATTTTTCCAATAACGAACAGGTCCAGTTTTTCTAATCCAGACGTATTACCGCCTAACATAACTCTCAACTCGCTTGTCATCTTTAGTTGTTTAGTATCAATTATATTTTGTATACATAGTTTTTATTGCATAATAATAGTAATAATCAATCCATAACTTCGCATCCCTAATTACAGAGGACATCGGAGGACCATCAATTATTATTACTCGTACGCCTATGGTGCATCTTGCGATATTCCTTCCTAGCATTCGCCAAGGAATAAGGAAAATCACACACAACCTCAATCTTGAAAAACAGCCCCGACGTTTGAACCCAGAATTCTGAGACTGATAGCCAAGCTGGCAGGCTACTGATCCACCAACTCTGGTTATATACAAGGTTTAGAAAAAATCGTAAAATCGAGAATCGGTATTTATCACGTGGACAAATGTTCTTTTTTGAAGCAATTAAAGGATCTGTGTTGATAAATATCAGTGAGAACATACGACGAGTTTTCAAAAAAATCGCGGCAATTTTCGCTGCAGTATGCTATAAGTCAATTTCATTGTTAAGAGTACATCTTCTACTGTCGTATTTTTATTTTTGCTGTTTTATATTTCCTCTTTATACAGGGGGTTTGAATAAGACCGCAAGATTTGAATTGCCCGCCATGTTTGACAGTAAACATCGGGTGTTACACAATAGAACAACACGTCCTGATTGTTAAACATCATTATTACAACGATGAAAGTTTGATTGCCACCATTCGTAAAGTGCGTCCAATATTCGGTCGATAGAATGTTCCTAATTCATTTACTGTGAAAAGAATAATCGAAAAATTCGAAAGTGCTGCTTCGATTAGTAATGTGAAACACACGACCCGAGCTCGTAGAGGTCTTTCAGAACAACATATCACAGTAGTTCGCTAGAGTCTGGCCGAAAGTCTAGAGACCGCGATTTGTCATCGTGTACAAAAGTTGGACATTATAACAGCCACTCTTCAGCGTATTCTAACTAATGATTTGCATCTCCCTACAAAGTTCAATACACTTAACAACTCCTGCCAATAAACCATGCACAGTGAAGAGAGTTCATTAATTGGATCCTTGAACAAACAGCGGTGAATGCCGTTTTTGCGGACAAAGTCATTTTCAGTGATGAGGTACATTTTCACCTCGATGGCTTCGTTACGTATACATTTGGGGCTCAGAAAATCCACGAATGATTCACCAAAGCGCAATACATCTAAAAGGTTTCACTGTCGGGTGTGCATTGTGGTCTGGAGGAATAATTGGACAGTATTTCTTGAAGGATGGGGAAGGTGATGCAGTAACGGTGAATGGCGAACGTTAGCGTGCTATGATAACGAACCTTTTTTTTGTCTCAATTGGAAAATATTGCTTTTGAAGACATGTGGTTTCAGCAGAATAGTGCCAGATGTCATACCGCCCGTGAAGCAGTTATAGAAGTTCTTACTTTGAAAAGAGTTAAGCTCTTTTTCCACTACGAAAATCGAAATCAATCAAGACCATTTGAAGTAGTGTTATCTGTCTTGCACGAGTTTGCTCTTGGTCGTGGCATTTCCTTGTTTGGTGACCAAAATTGGCTGCTACGTTCTTACGATTTAACACCTTTGGATTTTTAACAGGGGGATTATCTGCAGTCATAGGTTTATGCTAACAAGCCCGCAACCATCGAAGCAATGAAGGCCGAAATTAGACGCTCTATCAGTGAAATGCCACTACATATATACAATACTGTTATTGCAAATTTTGTCAAAAGAGTACGCATGTACCAGCAAAGCTATGGTCGTCATTTACATTTCAAAGAATATATCTGAATTACCTTTTTATAACTTTTTCATTTTCAGGTTTTTCTTGCAATATTTCCTTATTACAACCAGAAGTTTTGTAATTCTTAGGATCTATTATACGTAATATTAAGCATTCTTCGTTATTGCATTCTATAATGACGCTTTAATGTTTATTATGCGCGTTTTAAATTCGAACATGCCTCGTTGATTTGCTCACCTTTTTACATAACCTACTTCATCTCGCTTGAAAAAATTCAAAGACGTTTTTGAGAGTATTTTCACTTTAAATAGTAAGGCATATACCCGCAACGAGGCTTTGATCATACAACTCTTTTAAGCTTGTTTGAAATTCAACCCCTTAAACAGCGACGCATATTAATCGATATAAAGTTCTTGTACAATCTAGTAATTACTAGTGCTTTACTCTTTACAGTTCCCAAATATGTTGCACGGCAAATTAATACCTCTTACTGTTCTTTCGCTTGCACGAATGCAATGTCCAAAGCGCCTTTATGCATTACTTGAATAATAACTGCAGTTCTGACGTAGATATTCACGTTTCTCCTTTAAGTTCATTTCTACGAATAGTTAATAGCAAGTAGAATCATGACTTAATGCGTAGTCGATTAGTTTATCTACGAGGGCTGTTTCTTTTTTCAACCTCCTATAGCTAATAAAAACAAGACAAATGTAAATAACTGAATTGCTAATGAAATACTTAAGGCAGCAACAACGTGTACGAAGCCAGTAGCTTTGGAAATGCGAACCGCAGTTGTTCACGAAACGTCAGGGACAAAAATTCTAGTAACACTGCGGAACCGGACAACCGCTTCGATTACGATAAACGGCCGTGAAAACCTGAAATAGCATTTGATTAACTTTGTCGTTAAAATTGTACTGGAAACTGGTACTAGGAGAATGTAACAAATAAAACCTAACTTTCCAGCTTGTACCTGTCGCATTATTATTCTTCCCAATGCAGTTACACAATATATCGGAAAAATAATGGAATGAATATTAAATCTGAAAGGTGTCTATCGCCTCTACAAAACGAGACCGCGAGCATTAAAATCAAGTGGTAGTTAGGTTATAGTGGTTAAAATGACAGTACCTCTTATCGATAACATTATGATGGAGCAACGAGCTAATACTAAATTTTGTTAGAAGTCCGGTAAAAGTTTTACAAAAACATTTGAATTTATGAATAAAGTTTATGGTGATAGCTGTTGATCCTGTACGCATGCTTTCGAGTGGTATAGGCGATTTCAGAATGGCCGTGATGTTTTGGAATAGGACCCATGGCCACGTAGTCCAATAAACAAAAATCTCGAGGAGCTGGTCGAAAAAGTGTGTGAAATTGTCACATACAATGCGAATTCGACTGTAAAATGAATAGCAGAGGAATTAAATACGACCAAAAACATGATTCACGAAATTTTGACGAAGAATTTGAACAAACGGAAAGTTTGGGCTAGATTTGTTCCTCATGCATAACTGAGGGCCAAAAAATTGTTCGTGTTGAACATTGCAAGTATTTTATCAAAACACCCTGATGAAATCGAGCATCTATAAACGAATAACAAATCGATTGCAACTGGATATAAGGGTTGATGCTTCAAGTACGGTCCTCAAGCAAAATGTCAAAGTGCTACGTGAAATTTCCCAGGCTCTCCAAAATGGACAAAATTGCATTTCCAGAAGTCACGAGAGAAGACAATGTTGATTTCTTTTCACATCGAGAATTCGTCCCACAAGGTCAGAATCTCACTGGCGAATATCATGCGAGGGTTATGTGTTGAAAAGAATTGTTCAAGTGAGGCTCGCATATCGAGCGCCTGGAAGTTCCACGTGCGAATTTTTTGCGAGAATACAAGTCTGTGTGTTACAATACCCTTCGTATTCGCTAGACTTATCGCCACTATTTCCTCTTCTCGAAACTGAAATTGGCTATGAAAAGAACGTTTTACGACAATGTTGGACAAGCTCAAGAAGCCGTGACGAGGATCTGGGGTGATTCCGACTTAAAAAATCTATGCTATCATTGGTTGAACACGTCCAGAGCTGTATTGACCCAGAAGCTATGTACTTTGAATAAAATGAATAGTTTTGTTTCTTTCTTATTTGGAAAGTTTCCTTATTTTTCCGACATACTGTGTAGCAACTAATTTTGATGTCCAAACACCAGTGTTACCAACGCTTATATAAATATCAATTTTTCTATTGTTTCAGTGAATTCTTGTAAACCTTGTGTGTATTACTCCAGTTTCAAAAAGTCTAGTTCTGATTTATGATTCTAATGGAAGATTAGATTGTAAAGCTGCAAACAAACTCTAAATTCTACGATTTGTAAAACCTCCTAATATATTCTATAATTAAAAAGTTAAATATTCATGTAGTTATAATTAGTTTCTTTTGCAACTTATGAAAAATTGAGGTTCGAATCTTTTTTTCATCTTTTTAAAAGCCACATTATAACTCAATTAATCTTTTACTGCTACAGTTTCTTTCCGGGAAAAGAATGACGCAAAAACTTATATGTATAGTAAACGCGCAAAATATTCCTGTTAAAAACATGTCAATTACTATCGCTTTAAAAATTATAAATAAAGTTGTAAAGCAATAAACGATAATTCCGTGACTGAAAATTTGTTAATGCGTAAAAATACCTAATAAAATTTGTTACACGATTAAAACTCACTTGAGGCCGGCGATAATCTCCATGGCTCCGTTGAAATTGCCGATATTCCATGAGGACAAGGCAACACGCAGGACGCAGGACAGCACTGCACGACGGGCATCGTGTGTAGGTTGGGATATTATCAGCTGAGTCACCCACGCGCTGACCTACCGAACAAAGCATTGTAGTCATATAACAGTATGTATTGAGTTGTTTGATAATGTCAGGGGAAAAAGCTGTATTAACTTCGATTATGTTTTCCGGGCGTACGGTGGTACATTTTGTTTAAAATTTTACCTTCTATTTTTACTTATGTATACAGGTTGTCCTATATATGCTTACGATTGGGATTTTATAAGCAGTCGGAGATAAATATTATGGATATTTATTACACAATAAGAATGTTTTTTATTTTCTAGTTTATTAAATATTTCTGTCTTTATTTCTCTTTAACAACAGAATTTAAATAAAATATTTATCGAAAACAACAATAATTAATAAACGGTGATATGCAAACGAAATGACATTATTGTAGTGTTCAATTTTCGTTTCTTTAAAAAACAAAGCCTACTTTATGAATTTCGATTGTGTAGTGAATGGTTGATTTCAAGATTTTGTTAAAATAAGTCGAAAATGAACTGAAAGTAAAATATGTTTTATTTCCATTTTTTAAGTAGATTATGTAGAAACAGTCAAAAGTAGGAGTTAACATTTTTAAAAATTGAAATGTTTGATGCTAAGTACATATGTATATCCGTGTTTAACTGGATTTTCGGAACATGAACATCCAGTACAAAAAAAAATGTTGAAATGTATTTATGGGAACAAGCAAGTCTGGTAATTGAAAGAATGCAAAAATTATTTTTAACACAGCTCTCCTTTAAAACCATGTAGGTAGATCAACTCTGCTCTCATAAGTGAATTTTGCTATGATGAAACCTCTTACCAATGCCGTTTCTTACGAAAAGATTCCGTTGATCCATATGATGAGAAATCGAAACAATATGGTGGTTCTGTGTTATTACGTACAACATGTAACTATATTACAGCTCGGATACTGTAGACTGTGGTTCATACATAATAAGCTGTCACAATTGGAACAAGGCGGGTTCAGTTTTAGTTCGTTTATTAAAGTGATACATGCATTCGAAAGACGTGCTCGTGAAAAAAATGTGTTGATTAGTTAGGTAATTACATTGTGCGCTCTTCTGACAAAGACTAGTGAACGAAGTGTTTATATGTCAATTAAAAGTCAAGGTGACAATGAAAACTAACCCTGAAGCAAGAGGACAATGATACGACATATGCAATTCGTCCTGTTATACGCACGGTTTATTTTAGAAATGAAATTCCAAACTTGAAAAAATCGCTGCAGTTCTTCAAGCCGTCGATAGTCTTCCGAAAATATCGAGGCATGTCTTATTACGCGTATTACGAGAAATGAATTTCAGATATGTAAGAAGAAATAGAAAAAGCGCCCTCATTGAAAAAGACGAAATACTTTTATGGCGAAGAAATGTTTTGAAAAATATTAAGAAATATTAGAAACAAGGTCAAAAAATATATTATGCCGATGAAACTCGGGTAAACGAGGCGCATACAGTTGAAAAAGTGTGGCAGAACTTAAATATAAAAGCAGTGAAGTAGTAAACGGTAGGCACATTTTGAAGGGTTTTCCACTAGTTTAAAAGCTTCGTCTGGAAAAGGGTGTAGACTCACAATCACGCATATTGAGAATGATTCTGGTTTCCTGGAAAAGGGCTTGAGCGTATTTGAGTCAAAGAAGATTGGTGACTGTTACGAGGACATGGGCACCGATCGTTTTGAAAGATGGTTTTCGGAAATTTTTTCCAAAATTAAACCTGCGTCTGTTATAGTAATGGATAATGCACCACGTTATATTCGACGCTTAGAGAGATTGCCAACGAAAAGGAGAAATAATTCATTGAAATTAGAGTTGTTATATACAGCTCGACTGCATAAAGATGTAGTTAGTTAGTTCGTGACCGCGGTATTATTATGCTCAGATTTCCGCACTATTATTGCAATTTAAATAGGTGAAATGATTTGGCCACAAATTAAAGGCGAAGTGGAAAGAAACAATACAATTTTTAAATTGGAAAACATGAAAATTCTCCTCGATGGTGCAATTAAAAATGTAACGCCACAATCATGGTGTAAATGTAGGACAAGAAAAGTATGTGGGTTCTTAACACGACAATGGATATTGGTATTGAACCAATTATCATCAACGTTAGTGCAATATGAGAAACAGATATTGGATTCGAGGAATTTTATACAGATGATAACGATTTCGATTTTTAACGCAAAAACGTATAATTACACTTTTAATTGAAATTTTCTTTTTATTTTATAGAATTTACTTTTTATTTATCTTATTGGTGATCTCGAAATTAAATGTTGCTGCATAACAAAATCAAAATTACTGTGTAATTTAAAATGACAAACAATGCTTAATCTGTAATGTAAAGTTCTATATTGTCAGTTATCTAAAATAATGTTATATTGACGATTTTGCCACTTACGAAATGACAAACAAATGTGAGTATTGCTTAATTTCTTCTTTTTTATTTAAATCGATTACCTTGTTTCAATCGATGTTTACAAACTAAATTATTGTTTGAAATTTGTGGTTGAGAGCTTCTTCATTGCAATTGTTTTTGTAGTTGACATATGAAAATTATGTAATTGTATAATGTAACAATATAATAATAAAGAAATGCGGTAGGATACTTTATTTTCACTTAGTTCTTACTTATGCCACTAACTTAAGGAAATATAAAAACAAGTAAATTCTATAATGTTAAATTTGTATTTTTCAATTTAACGTATATAAATTATGCACGGCTATGGAATTTTGTTGCTCGCGTGTTTCCTTTCCCCGCAATCACTGTCCACACTATACGAACATTAACATACGAGGTAGGCGCCACAAATTCTCAGCCTGATACAAAAATAAGAAACTTGGAACAATATAACACATTTTATTTTTCATTGTAATCTCCACTAACCTCTATATATTTATTACAACGATTAATTAATAATTCGATACCCTTAAAAATAATCTGAAGTGTTTTCGTCAAAATGTTCTATAAC
Organism: Trypoxylus dichotomus; assembly: GCA_023509865.1. Lineage (NCBI taxonomy): Eukaryota > Metazoa > Arthropoda > Insecta > Coleoptera > Scarabaeidae > Trypoxylus > Trypoxylus dichotomus. Next base: position 33,234,600 of record CM042081.1, read on the forward strand.
AGTTGCTTGCAACTCGCTGTCGTCCCCTAAGCTTTTTTTTTTAAATTAGAAAACAAATAAAAGTCAAAATGAGCCATATCCGCACTATACGGTGATTCCAATTCTCTAGAGCGCCACATTCGCGGATGGTAGCTTGCGAAGCGGCGGCAGTATGGACGAGAGCGTTCTCGCGCAATAATCGCACACCTTTTTCCACGACGTTTTACACGAATACTTTCCTTTAATTTATGCAATAAAGACGCATAATATCTGCTGTTCACAGTTTGTATTGCGCTCTTTAAACTCAATTAGCAAAATGCTCTTAGAATTCCAGAATATCTTGGCCATCTTCTTTTTAGTTGATTGACCGACTTTCGCCTTTCTGGGACGAGGTTCATCAGGTCGCCGCCATTCCATGGGCTCCCTATTCGATAGAGAATCGTAAAACAGAACCATTGCTTCATCCCCTGTGACAATTGACTTCAAAATAGGTTTTGGATCATTTCCACACATGTTTAAAAACGACCGCACACATTCGACTCAACGTTCACGCTGGAGAACAGAGAGAGGTCGCGGTACCCATCTTGCACTAATTTTATTCATAGTTAAATGGTCATGGAGAATTTGGCGAATACTTGTTTCGGATATGTTTGTTAGCACTGCTAATTTCTTCACTTTCAAACGGCGATCTTCTAGCACTAAATCTTCAATAATTGAAATTTGTGGACGCGTTACCAAGACCATTCAGCATCTTCCAGGAATTCTTACCCCAAACGGAAACATTTTGTCCACATTTTTACAGTGGGATACGAAGGAGGTGAATCAGCGTAAACAGCGTCTAAACGTTGTTTTATGAGATTAAATATATGCCCTTCCTTTGTTAAAAATTTGTTGACTACGCGGTACTCAATTTTTATTACATTTCCATGCGTTAGTCACGTTGGTTGACTGGCTACTAAAAACTACTACTCTTAGAACCGTCAATGTTATAGCGCAGACTTCGCGTATGTGCATGCATGCCGTGACGGGGTTTGAACACTTTTGAATCTGTATAAGCCTGTCAGGCCGAGAATTTATGGCGCCTACGTCGTATGTAAAATTTACATTATTTCTCCCACACGTTCTCATTTTTATTGGTTTCTATGAAATTGCACAGCGGGTTGACGGTCGTTTTGTTTCCATCCATGCTACGTAAATTCGAGCCTCTTTTTCTACAGTGAACATGAATCTTTTACAAAATCGTTCAAAAAAGTTTTTTTTACTTTGAATAAACCTAAAATCACAGCTTCACATCTCTACGTACGTACATAATAGCATATACGTACGCAGAGAAATCGGCATGTCATCTATTATGAATGCTGTGCCTGATATGCAATCTAGACGGAAACGTGGAAGCTGTCACGATTATTACTAACCCCCTCTTTCGCTGCCAGAGCAGCCCACACGCGTGCTGCTCTGCCTCCCCTGCACAAACAAGGGTGTTACGTGTACACAGGTAAGGTCGTTGCGGCTTGCATAATTCAAATTGTGTAATTGTTATTCCGGAATCCCGAAGGTATGCGAGCCATACTGGACATTTACGCGTTCTGCGAGCCTTTGTATTAACGCCCACTATCGTACATGTACATACGTACACTACAGTCCATGGAAGTTTGGCCAAGGAAGAAAGTTTTACAATACTTTAACTTAGTAAGCTTTATTGCATTCAACGACGATCCATCTTGAGTGCATCTGCAACGCAAAGAATGAAATTATTCTAAAGAAAAAAAGTAATTAAGCACTTTACGCCTGGAATAACCCTTCTCATTTACAGAGGATTGTTCTGATTTATTTATTCGATAAGTAGTATTGATGGAACCAAGCAGGTAGATTTTATTGTATTGTTTCTGGGCTACGATTAATCGGCTAAAACTTTACTTTTATGCAGGATAACGATGCGAAGCACACAACCAGAATACGCAAACAGTATCTGAATGAGCAAAATCAAACAGATATTTTATTTAAGTTATGACATGGCAATCACAGAGTCCAGATCTCGATCCTATTGAATTACTGTGGGATGAATTTGATAGAAGAGTTCGTGGTGTCGGTCCTACCTCCAAGGAACAGCTTCGCAATATCCTTCAACAAGAATGGAACAACATCCCAGGTGAAAATCTCAAAAAATTAATCGAAAGAATGCCGTGAGTTGTTCGAGCTGTAATCAATGGAAAAAGTGGATTTTTTAACGAAAAGGATTTTGTTAACAATGAATAGGAACAATAAAACATTTCGTTAGATTTTGATTGTTGTTATTTTTGTAATTTGAGTAATACATTTATTTCATTAGTATTTTTTGCCTTAGATTCATTGACTTTTAAAACTTTTGTTACTTGGCCAAACTTCTACGGACGGTAGAGTATATACAGAGTTGAGCAAATATATCGGAACATTTGTTTTTCGTCTGAAATAGTAGCTGCAGCAAAAAATAACTTGAATCAGTCTTTTGAAATGTTATACGCTGAGTACAATTTAATTTGATTAACACATTTACCAGTTACAATAAATGTAAGACTTATTAAATCTAAAAATATCCGGGGAAGAAATACTTTAGGACTAAGTATTTCATCAAAGATCACAGATTATATAAAAAAGTACAAAGGTTTTTAAGCTCCACCAGTGCGTCAGATTTGTTCTAATAAAGTTTGACGTTTAGAAAATTGGTAAGGTAGCACAATATAATTAGGAGTCGGTAAGGTAGGGCAATATTTTAGCAGCATGTTAATAGTTAGTGGGAGAGGACGAACACATTAATATAAATAATATAATATAAAAAAATAAGGCAGACAGTAGCAGTCATTAATAAAACAATAAAAGGAAACAAAAATACAGTTCACTTTGTTGTAGCAAAATTAATTATTTAAGAAAAGACAAACTTTTCCAATCGTAAATTCGGTTGTGTAATTGAAGAATAGCTAACTTTTGAGTATTATTTTATTAACTTGAAGATGATATGTCACATTTTTAGGAATGTAGCCTACTATTACCCTTACTTATTCCTTTCTTGGAAAACAGAAAACACCATGTATAACATGGTTGGTATTTATTTATGGTATGATATTTTATCTACATTAATTGTTGTTACAAGTTTCCAAGATAATTTGACAAGTAAAAGGTCCTTATTAAATATAATCCAACCTTGGATTTTCAAAATTCATATTTTGCCTGTATATACGTATACATGCGAAGTAGAAGAAAACAATGGTAATTATTGGAATGACTTTGTTAGAATGAGGTAGGGCGTTGCCTGTGTTGTTTTTTAATTAACGCGAGTGATATTGAAATGGAGAACGACGATGATAGAAAATTGCTTTATTATTTTTTAATTACTCAATTAACCGCATCTATGTACATGCATGTAACATTCCAAAAATAAATTCCACGTTATTTTTCGCATATAACAAATGTAGTACGATCCAAATATGGTATTGAAATTAGTAAATATGTAGATCGCAAAGTTAGTTATTTAGTAGGTATTCTCGTCTAATATACCTTTGAAATATTAATTCGCTAAATGTAGTGAAATTAGCATGCGAATTATTTTGTAAACTAATCGATAGAATTTTTCAGTTTTTCAGAGTTATGCCTTCTTTATTACATATCAGCTCCATGAAACTCTGTCCTATTCTCCCAGTTCTCAAATTCATATAATTGTCTTCTGAGAAGAAGATGAGTTGAATTAATAAACCTGTCTAATTGTCCATTACCCATGGTCCGGTTTTACACATTCTTATTAGTTTCAAAATTATCTATTTTGGATTGAAAAATTGTAAAAGATCTAAAGATTCTTTTGCTTTTCCATTATTTCCATTCAAAGGATTTATATTGAAATCACCATAGACAACCGTAGAACGGTATTTAATTTCTTTCTTAAGGAGAAAGGTAAACCTTTCATATCGTTCATAAATAAATCAAAATCTACAGAGAGATCTACAGCTGAGCATTCCCTTGCAGACGCAATGTTTTTTTTCCGCTGCCTCTATGTCGTTCCATACGAGTATGCAGCAATCTCCATACAAAGAGGTCTTTCGAAAATATACTGAAAATAATCTCTACTTTTGAATGTTAATGTGCTTTAGTTGTGCGCTGTTTAATCAATGTTCTGTAAATGCTAGTACACTAAATTTGTAATATTCTTTATTATATCCTCAGTTAACTCCAATTTGTTAGTTACATACTATACGAGGGTGAATCTCTATGCTGTACCCCTGGCGGATGCTCCACTAATTTAAACCTGCTTGGTGTATAGCAGCGATAGCAGTACTAGATGTATGACTGGGAGCATTATCCTGATGGAACAGCACACAGTGCCTTAACTTTCTTTGACGTTTCTCTTTAATAACGTCTCGCAATTTAGAAATCAATTGTGCGTAGTAGGCCCCTGTAATGCTCTGTCCTTTTTGCAGATAGTCAGTGAGGATGATTCCTTGAGCATCCCAGAACACAGATAGCAAAACCTTTCCAGCAGACTGGGCGAAATTAAATTTGCGTGGGGGAGGAGAGCCGTGATGTTTCTACTTTCTATTTTGCACTTTGACGTCGATACCATAATGGTGGACCCAGGATTCATCAATGCTCATATACCGACTAAGAAAGTTCTCTTTGTTGCTACCTTTCCAAAGCAAACCAACACCCAATTTCTTTTTTTGATCAATGGTTAACATTCGAGGCACCCTTTTTGCGCTCATCATTTTCATACCCAATTCTTTAGTCTGTATATTGTGCACCACATCATATGATAAGCCAGTATCTTCCACAATATCCTTGATGCCTAGTCGTGGGTCTTACAGTACGATATCATGTACCTTTTTAATGATTTTGACTGTGGTTACCGTGGGGAGTATCATCGGCATGTTGGCTTTCTTCTGCATTTAAAATCTCGACACCAGCATTTGACTATATCATAAGAAACTGCAGGCTCGCCAATAGTTGCCACAGTGTTTTCATGAATTTGAGTTGGTATCATGCCCTTTTTCTTGAGGTATTTTATTACGACTCTTTGTTCTACAGGATCTATTTTTATGAACAATCACAACACATAATTCAAGCATTAGTCACAGTCCAACAACATTTTGAGATACAATTTGATATTATGTATATATGATCTACAAATGTCAGTTAACTAAATGTCAAAAACATTAATCAAACAACCAATTAGAAGTAAGTGAGGGGTGGAACATGAGGATCCACCCTCGTATATTCTAAAGACAAATTTGTAACCAATTTGGCGGACGATTACTTGTTAAGTGGATATTGCTCACGTTTTCAGTCGCGATTTCTGGCTAAGTCGTGCTAAAAACGATTAATGCACGCACCAGGTAGCCATAAATTCGTCCTTGTTATAGTTTCTCAAATGGAACATCTTATAGGAAGAATATTCTTCAGGAAATCGATTCCAGTTTCTCTATTTTAGCTTGTATTGATGTCCTGTTCAGACAATTAATGATTTTAAATATTTGAGGATCTAAACCGCAAATATGCAAGTGGGCATATATCGTATACGTCCTTTAATTCTATTTGTTTTTCAGTACCATGAGCACCGAAATTAATTAAAATCTTTTTGATTTTCTAATTACACGTACACACTTATACATTATGGTATTATGTATCAACATTTTCATCCTAATTTTGGTACTAATACTCATCATGATATGATCTAATGTACTATTATTACTATTTGTATTTGTCCATTTATTTAACCCCTTGTAATTGTTTCGTTGGTCTTATTATCATTATTTACTATATCTATGTTGAAATCTCCTACCAATACATGGTTTTTGTTATATAATGCGAGAGCTGGAACTTTAATAGTGGCAACTATTTATTTATTAATAATACAAAACTATACATATGTGACGTTACTACAATCTTCCATCATTATCAGCAATTTGTTGCCAGTGATGCGAAAGTCATAGTATGTCTTTAGCAGCGCCTATTCTGTTGATTGTTTTTGGTGGAGCGATCTTCTGCTTAAATGATTTCGGGAACAGTTCGGAATCGAATGCTATGAAGTGGTCTCTTCGTCTTTGAAATTAAGTCAAAGTCACATGGGCTTAAATCCGGTGACTATGAAAGATGGAAAACCACTTTCCCGATCCAGCGATTATACAGATCAAGCACAGGACGTGCCGTGTGTGCGTTAGCATTGAAAGCTTTAACCCATCTCGCCACTTCGGAATAACGCTGTTTCATACACATGATTCAGCAGTCTTCATTGCATTGTCCTGCTGTACGACTATGAGCACTTTTAATTTTCAATCAACTTCATTGTTCCTCTTTTGTGAACATTACAGAAACACAGAACACAGCAGTTTAGATCGGTAACTCCGAAACACCTTGCCATACCGCCGTGCTTCGATTCGGAAGGAAGAGTCCATTTATTGTAAGGCATAGATTAGTACGTATTGGCAGTGCGAATAATCCATTCCATGACAGTGTTGCCACCATTAAAGTTCCAGCGCTCGTATTCATACTTTCTGAAGAAATTAAAAATTTTGTTTTCTAATTTTAAGAGGACTTCGACTTTCTGTCTAATGTTTTATTGAATTGGAAGAAAAAACAGCAAACTACTTTAAAATAAATCATGTGTCAAACTTGTTTCATTACGAACCAAATAATAATAAAAATATAGCTTTAAAAAAATTAAAAATGTTGCAGTAAAAGATCTATGACCGTGGAAACGTATCTTGCGCTAAAGGGAATTTCTTTACGTAGTACATTTAGACATTCTTCCTTATCAATGAGAACACATACAATAGTGGGATTCAAGATTGAAAGATGCGCTTTAACCACCTACACAATACTCCTACTAAAACCGTGAAGCAGATCACATCGACGTTCAGCTTCAGCAAGTTAGATTTCCCGTGTACTGAATTAGCCAGCCCCTTGCGCTATCTTCTTTATTAATCTCGCTTTGCAGACATCTCTGCTTGCCTTTTCAAAAGCGTCGCTGCTCTTGCTTAAAACTATTAGCGCTTGGTTCAACCGTTGGGGAGGAGTACAGGCGATTTAATAAAAGCTTCGTCGAGAACGTCTCTTCGAACAGCATTAAAACCGATCATATGCGACCTGGAAACGCGTTGATAAGTGGGAATTTGGGTCAGGATGCGAGTATTGTGAGAATATAGACGATATCCATGTTACTGTATATTACATTACGATATGTCCTGCTGCGTTGGATAATCGAAAATTTCTGTTCCAAATCGTAATCTCAACGTTTTGCTATGTTTTTCATTGTATTTAATCTCTAAGTATTTTTATAAAATATGTATAACGTGTGTCAATTGAATTTTAATAAAATCAAGAGAATTATCAAGCAAACTAAAAAGAAATAAAAGTTTACCAAAATATCGTGGAACTTAATAAACAAATAAAAGTGGTGATCAGGCCCCTTAACCTCCTTACATAGCATATCAAACTCGTCTACTTTTTCTACTGATTCCAAAGAACGACATCCCTTGCGTTTCTAGTTTACGAATGAAACTTGAAACAAAGCTATATATTGAGTTAACATACAAGAAAGGTTTTGTAGCAATTCTGTTGATGTGACTATCTCTTTACAGTTTTCCAGCGCAATGCAGTCAGCAGTGATTTCAAGAATTACATTTTTTATTCGTTCAAAATTATCGGCGTAAAAAATTACAGCATCGAACCATGTACCCTATCTCGTAATAATCGGTTCAGGAGGCGACCTAACACCGGGAAGTCGCTCCTTATAAAAGGTGCTTTTAAAAATACTTTTTTGACATTGCTAATTAAATCATTAATCAAAGGAAATTGATTCCTTATGTCTTCGGCTACACGATTGAACCCATGAGCTAAACAAGTGGTATGAATAATGTTACTATAAAACATTTAAATTTTGCGCGGCTTTTATCATGTATGGTGCAGCGTCGAACAAACTTAAGTAAAATTTTTTCACAAGATATGCTTCCAGGCAAAAAGAAATTTGATAAACCTTCTTGAACGAATTGGGCAGTTGTCACTTTATTTGCTTTTTGAAGTATATTTTACCTACAATATCTTCATGAAGAATTTTTATTAACAAATGGACAATATACTTATCCGTACTTTCATTTACCATGATATAAATAAAATTATTCCCTACCAATTGTTGAAGTTCTGCCATTGTTTGCTAGTAACAAGATGTGACATAATTTTTTCGTAAGGTACTTTCGTCAGGTATATTATGTTTGCAATATTTTTGCAGAAATGATCTCAAATTAACATCGTGTAAAATTGCTATTGGTATGTTAGATGAAATTAATGCGTTAGACAGATCCGTATTATATTCTTCTTATTCTGAATTTCGTGAAGTTGATGCTACACATTGATATATAGATTGCTGCACACATGCGGATCGCTTTAGTTTTTAACATTTTCCAATATGTGATGGAGTTTTAGCGTGTTGATTAACCAGGTATTTTCTCTCACGAGACACTTACAACAACAATTGTCATTTTTTATCAAAAGTTAAAGAATTTAGAAACAATTATAAAGCTTTTAGTAAAATTAAACTTACCAGTTTACTGCAGGCTCGACAAAATATTTTGTCGCCATTCTTTACCAATTCAGGATACGGTTTAATCCATGAAGAAATTTTGTTCGCTATACTCATTGTATGTACGCACAGTATTTAAAAACGTAACACAATTACATGCCGTTTCGCTCAAAGATATTCAAGGAATGAATAGTTTATTTTGGAATTAATAATAATAAAACGTTTTTACAACATCCCTTCTGCTAGTAGAAATTAAACACGTGCAGTTCTTGGAGAAAAGTATAAGAGAAACTAGTGTAAGAGATTTATCGTTCTTACAATTGTCCGTTATTTTTTACTAATAGAAAGGATAAGAAAAGGCCTAGATATGTGATATATGCAACTTTTGTAAAAATATGCATAGAAATGCCGTAATATGCAATAGATACAATCACTAATTAGCGGTAATTAATTTAAATTAGTGTAATACGTCTAGATATAGATTATAATTAAAGATATGCAAAAAATAAAATATATGGACTTTGCATATAATCCGGTTTCTACGAATAAGAGACGATCTCGAACCAGAAAATTCAAAAAAAATGAAACTTTTACTCTGAGTGGGTGAAATGAATTTTTGAAAATCAAAAATTTTCCATTCTATCTGTGTCCATAACTTACTAACGGTAAGAGGGACAGAAAAAGTTTTAAGACAATTAGATTTTGTTTACAGAAAGGTATAGGTTATCGAAGATGGCAACATTCGCTCGGTAAGCAGTAACCATGCCTTTTAGTAAAAAAGATAAAGTAAAATGAGATAAGTAAATAGTATATGTGCAGTTTATCACAAGGTGGATATTAGATTAGTGATGGATTAGTGGGATTAGTGATGGATATTAGTTGGTTGCGTAACGGATCTGGGGGTCTATTCTCGAATTCTTCGAACGAATGATCGTGCGATCCGTTCGCATGGTCTGTATCGCATGGCGTAACGAATCCGTATTCCTAAAATATCACATCGAGCGATGCGAACCCTTCAACAGGTAGAACAGGCGATGTTCGCTAGATGTCGACCATACTTTGACTATTACGATTCTATTCATTGAAAGGGCCTAACCAATCAGAATGCTGTATTTTGAAATGAAAATTTCCTTACCGAAACAAATACCTGAGTAGTATTTGTTAGTTAGTATTATAATACTGAAATACGCATGGTGCAAAAATTCATCTTCCACTATTTTTTGCACTTCATTTGCTAATATATTTGCAATATGGTGGAAATGAGCCATTATAAAACATTCCTTTTAATACACTACCTAAATAGCTTAAAACGCAACATTCAAAGCAGCGATTATTGAAAAACTTAAATATTATTCAACAAAACCTAACCGCATAGAAACTTATAAAAGATCATCTGATATGACGTATCGCTTGCGGTAAGGTATGCGATGTAATCGTTCGACCGCCCATCGCATGTAAGACTTCTAAGAGCGAACGATTTGCACTCCAGAATACGAATTCGAACGAAACAACAGCCAGACAATCACATCGAACGTTCGACCGATCCCGAAAATAGACCCCTGTAGTGTTGAAAACGGTCGCTATAAACATTGTACATACATATAATTCGTTTGCTGATGGTGACGTTCGAAGTTGGCAATAATAATAAGAGGACGTTTACCAATACCAATCAAATCGAATTGCATTTCGTAATAAAAGATATCCTTCTTGATGCCCAAAGAGAAACGTCGTTTTCATTTGTAACTGATTCCTAGAATTACAAGTCATAGAGTTTGTAGCCGAGGTATAACACATGGGCTGAAAAGTCCCGGGCCTGACACATAGATGACGCTAGTTTTATTGCAGTCACCTTTCTCTCAGTTAGTACTAACCTTCAACAGACAGCTGTTAAAATTTCATGATATTCTATTCATTAATTTGTCAGTTATTGTGCTAAGAGTCACGCTACTTTTGTTATTTTCAAAACAATGGATCAAAAACAATTTCATGTTTTAAATTTGCACTACTTGTTCATGGGAAAAATACCGTTCAAGCGAAGCAATGGCTTGAAAAGTGTTATGGGGACTTCGCTCCATCAGAAACAACAATAAAACGTTGGTTTGCTGACTTCAAACGTGGTCGTAGAGACACCGATGATGCAGAACGCAGTCGACGTCCAAATGAGGCGGTAACACGAGAAAACATAAAAAAATCCACAAAAAATTGCATGAGCATTTGAGCTTTGTTCAAAGTGGGTGCCGCGTTTGCTCACTGTTGACCAAAAACAAGAACGTCTTGATGATTCTGAGCAGTGTTTGGCCATGTTTAAACGTAACAAACCGGAATTTTTGCGTCGATATGTGACAATGGATGAAACATGGATTCATCACTTCACTCCGGAATCAAAACGATCGTCATCTGAGTGGACAACAACTGGTGAACCTCGTCCAAAGCGCCCGAATGCACAACAATCGGCTGGAAAGGTTATGGCCTCGGTATTTTGGGATGTGCGTGGTATAATATTCATCGACTATCTTGAGAAAGGAAATACCATCAACAGTGAATATCATATAGCGTTATTGCAGCGTTTGAAGACCGAAATTGCAAAGAAACGACCGCATATAGGAAAGAAAAAAAATTTGTTTCATCAAGACAACGCACCGTGTCACAAGTCAATCAAAACAATGGCAAAACTACATGAATTGAACCTGGAATTGCTCCCACATCCACCGTATTCGCCAGATTTGGGTCCCAGCGACTACTGGCTGTTCGCAGACCTCAAAAAAATGCTCGCTGGTAAGAAATTTCGCACGAATGAAGAGGTTATCGCTGAAACTGAGATCTATTTTGAGGCAAAAGATAAATCGTTCTACAAAAGTGGTATTGAAATGTTAGAGCGGCGCTGGAATGATTGCGCTGCTCTTGATGGAGATTTCGTTGATGAATAAAGCTAATTTTGAACCAAAAAAACCGTGTTTTCTTTGTTAGGCCTGGGACTTTCCAGCCCATGTGTTATATGCCCACACGGGATGAAGCGTTAGAAGGTGACGAAGAAGAACGTACATCAGAAGAAGGAGGATTCTAAAAATCGAACGCTGATATGTATTGAAAAAGTGGAAAGAAAAGACGGTTTGCGTAGAATATCGTCCGGCAAAAGTTTCGCAAGATTTCATCTATAGCAATTGTACAGATAAATGGTAACATCACCAAGGTAATTTGGAAGTGAATTATTTTTCATTTTTTGTATAAACACTATACTTTTAAATAAAATTCTTTGACAGACATTCATTAAATTAAGTGTGAGTAACATATCTTTAACTGGAGCATATCTCTTACAATTTAAAATTATTCTCGTGATTCTATTTTGTATTTTTTGTATTTGCTGGATTTTATTCTTATTTAGATTAAAAAGTACTGTTGCACAAAATTCTATATGTGGTGCAACTACAGATTTATAAACAAGCATTTTTATATACAGTGATAAATGTTTGCAAGTTCTACTCATAAACCCTACTTTTTTTGACATTTTATTCATAATATGTTTTGCATGATCTTTGAATAGCAAATGTTTATCGATGGTAACTCTCAAGTACTTAAAGTAGTCTACCCTTTCTAAATCACTGTTCTCAATTTCTATTTTAATACTAGCTATATCTATATTATTTAACTTATGCATGCTACCTATAACTATATATTTTGATTTGGTAACATTAATGCTTACTTTACATAGCCACTGATATAATATAGTAAGTTGATTATTACTAGTCTTCATCATATCGCCCACACTACTACCACTTATGCATAACATAGTATCATCCCCAAACATACATATATTGCAGCCCTCTATTGACAACAATAAATCATTAACATATTTGTTAAACAATAAGGGACCTAACACCGTGCCTTGTGGAACACCATTGTTTGCATTTAAACTATTAGATATCCTATTATTATATTTCACTTTTTGAGTTCTATTATTTAAATATGAATCAAACCAGTCCTTAACTTCGTCACAAATACCATATATTTCTAATTTCTTTATAAATAGTTTTCTATCAATAGTTTGAAAAGCCCCACGGAAGTCTAAAAACATAGCTATCGCAACATTTCCCTTATCCATTTCTTGCAATCACTTGTGACATATATCCACAATAACAGTTTCACATGAATGGCCTTTTCTAAATCCTGATTGATTATGATGAATCACATTGTTTCGCTCACAAAAATCATATAATTGGTCTTTTACGCATAGTTTCAAAACTTTTTCGTAACTTGATACAGTATTAATAGATCTGAATTCCTCAAATACTTTCGTCCCTGCCACTTTGGGAATTGGAAGAGTGTACGATATTTTCCAGTTTTCCGGAAATGTACCTGTATCGAGTGAAGTGTTCACTATGTCAAGGATTTTATTTGCAGACATCTGAGCAGGATCCCTAATAATTTTGGTCGTTAGTCCATCACCAGTTACGTCTCCTGTATTTTTCAACGTATTAATTATAGCTTTGATGTCATTCAAAGTTATACTGCGAAATTTGGAAAATTTATTATAGTTTCTTTCATGTATGCATATAGGTTTCGTAACTGTTATATTTGGTATATTTTGGACTATATCATCTATGCTTTTTCAAAAATATTTGTTGAAATTTTGTGCAATTTCTAAATTATCTCTCACCTCCGTATTATCAAAAAATACGTATGTATTGGTGGAACTATTTTTTTTTTAGGCAAAAGTGTTTTTAAAGTTTTCCATAATTCAACAGGTCTATGTTTATTTTCATCTAGTAATAACCTGTAGTATTTTTCTTTGCTATTACATAGCATAGTGGCTACTCTGTTTCTATAAAACCTGTACTCTTCCCAGTTTGTGACGTTGTTAGTAAACATAGCTATTTTATATTTTTCATCACGTGTGCGCATTTCTTCTATAATTTCTGAAGTTATCCACTTGTTTGTGCAATTATTACGTAACAGTACCTGTTGTTTTGGACACATAGTGTTAATAATATTACGTAATGATTTGGTCCAGCAATTCGCCATTACATTAACATCTGAATTATTCCACATTGTGCTAAATATTTTGTATTGTAATGTGTCACATCGTAGTTTTTAAAACAGCGTCTTACAGTCATTTTATCATTATGTATATCTTTAAATTCGTTAATACGTATTGATAGTATACAGTGATCACTAATTTTTGGCGTTGAGTGAACTTTGTGTTCCACTGTTTTATCGTTCGCAATAATATCTACTCTCTATCAATGTTCTACTACTGCTTGTAATTCTAGTACACTTAGTAACAATTTGATACAATGCATTTCTATATAATGCATTTCTATTTAGTGACAGTTTCCCCAAAATATTAGTAGAATTTTCGTAATTTATATAGGAATTGTATTCTCCCAGCTTTACGCCCTCATTCTAAGCTTTGGTGAGTTGATCCAAAGTAGAAATCATTTTTCTGTCGCGAGTTTCAACAGAAAAATATGCGAGGTTTTATTACTCATTCTTCTTGATTATTTTCAGAGATATATCTCGCGCATCCTTAGCTATTTGTTTTGCAAGAAAATTATTATCAGCGCATGGAAACATATACATTTCTTTGAGATCCTTTTAAATATTTTTTTTGGTGAAATTTAGAAATATCAATCGATAAAACACCTTTCATCGTAAACAAATTCCCCCTCAATTTACGTGTGTAAATCCTCGCACATGCTCCACCACTAATTAAATCCATTATAGCCGTTCATATTTACCCCAGCGTGGTTAACAGATGCTGATGGAAGGCGCCAAAAGCGGGAACATCCTTGTCGGCGGTAATTGCGAACGATTTCAGCGGTTGAGTGCTATCGAAACGGACGATGGATGGGAGATGCAAAAACCGGAGAGAACTTCGGAACTAAACCAAAATCCAATCGAGGGATTTATCAAATGTATGCGTATTCATAAGGCGGCGATGCTTTGGAATGACTGGATTTATACTTTCAACTTGTCTCTGATATTTTAATTTGCTGGAATACGTACTTTAAATATCCTTTTAGAAAATATTTCTTTCTCAAAATTACCTTCAAACTTTTTATGGAACGGAGTGTGTTAAACAATTGGTCAAGTAAGACTGATTCTAGAAATAATAACTCTAATAACTTTTAGAATTATTGCTGACGTATATTTCATCGAAACATACAGTACATGTTTTGCACTGAGAACATGATGGTATCCCTAATAAGTTAGAGCAAACAACGTCGATTCAGAAAATTATGCGTTATTGATGAAAGAAGTCAAACACCGCATGACGTAATGAGGATTTAATAGCAGGCGTTGGGATTTATGTCGCCCGATACCCGAGAAAGGGCATATCGATCGCTAAGAGCTGTTATGTATGCATTAGCCATTCTATATGTTACGTTTCGTGTTCGATCGGATATGAGACATTTGGAATTTTTCCCGGGTGAGACTATTCCGCGAAAACAATGCTTCCAATTCGATGTTTGAAGCGTCACACTGCAAAAGCAATAACTTTGCAGTCCAGTGCGATTGTAAATATATAGAAATATATTAGATTTGCCACTATATTTTATGGAGAAATCTTTCGATGGAACCAGGTGTAAATATTGAGCATTTCAATAAAATTCCTCTAAATAAGAAAATAACGTACGTATTTACTAGACTTTTTTTAATATTTTTAAACAAATAATTTTAATGTCAATGGCATTTGTTAATATGTACCAACAATGCTGAACCTGTCATTCTCATTGCGATTACAAACAATTTGCATGAATAGTTTTTACTGAAAAAACTTTAAATTCCATTTACATGGACTGTGAGAAATGTGGTAATTTTACAATTTAACAAAATGTGTGTATATATAGCTACCAGCGATTCGTCAACATTGTCCTAAATATGCCAGTCGTAGTATTTGGCAAAATGTTGACATATACGAGGTAGGCGCCATAAATTCTCAGCCTGACAGGCTTATACTGGTTTAAGTGTGTTCAAACCTACTTGACTAGGGCATGAAAATGTTGAAAGTAATGAAAATTGAGTACCGCGCGGTCACCATTTTTTTAATAAAAGAAGGGCATACGCCTAATCACATAAAACGACGTTTACACGGCGCTTACGGTGATCCATCTCCTTTGTATTCCACTATAAGAAAGTGGGCAAAATGTTTCCGTTTGGGGCAAGAATCCATGGAATATGCTGAACGGTCAGGTCGACCAATCGAAGTGATAACTCCTCAAGAAATTTCAATTATTGTACAACCGACATGCATATTTGGATGATTTTATGAGGCACTTCTCAGAATTAGCGATAATTCTCAAATATTTTTATAACTGCTTTTCCAATTGTCTTGGTGTATTTCATGAGACTGGTTCTGTGGGCGATAAATCGCGTACTGGTAGACCAACTGTTCGTTCGGAAGACGTTATAAGTAATGTTCGTCAACGGATGGAAAATGAACCCATAGAACCTTTGAAACATCTTTGTCAAGAGACTGGTCTTTTTTCTGGAACATTCTAAAGAAAAACTTACACATGCATCCATATAACGTAGACGTATTGCTTGCTGTCAGTGGTTTACAAATAATTTAACGCAAAATGACGACTTGCTAAATTTGACATTTTTTTCTGATAGAGCGTAGTTTCATCTTTCGGAGTACGTCAATTGCCAAAATACTCGCATGTGGAGTAATGAAAATCCTCATATTTTTGTCGAATCGTTTCTGCATACTGCGAAAGTTAACTAGTTGACTAGCAGATTCTCGCCGCAGAATTGTTGGATCTCGAACAAGACTACTATCTTTCTTTAATTTGACGTTCTTGAAGATAATCCAAAATTCCGTGAGTTGTAGTGTATTTATTAATTATACCACCTATTTTTATGAATCTTTTATAGCAGTTTTATCCTCTTTCTTGATTTTTTTACATTTCCCCGACTATCTTTCGTCATAGCATTCATTGTGGTAACGATTGTATTCACCACAGAACTGCGTATATTTTCTTGTATTAAATAAATAATCTGTATCGGTATCTATTCCATAAAGTAAATTCATAAGTAAATCCCGCGTAGAGTTGAGATTCAATATGGTACTGATCAGGTGTAAGCCTGATTGAGTAGACCTGCGCTAGGTACTACTTCACAAAGACATTTATATGTGACTCAAATCAGAATCTTAAAAATTATTTAGAATGCCTTGAATTGACGATGTGTAATTACAGTCCCTGTCCATTTTATTAGGGCCACCTTATAAATCTAAGCCTTTGTGTGTCTCCAACGCGATAATTTACAAATACAAGTATAACATTTATGATTTATGATAAATACCTATCTAAATACGTTCCTTAAATATCTTTCTAAGAAATTGAGAAAGTGCCACTTAATGATCTCTTGTCTAGTATTATCCCCTCATGAATTATTCTGTACTGTATAGAATATGTATACACAGTAATTCGTAGAGTATTACATAGATCGGTTACTATTATAGAAAGTACATTTATCTGTTTATGTAACAAGGTTAGTGTTAGTTACAGTTTAAATTATTGCTTGTATACGCTTTATATGATTTGGGGTAAAAAATGGTCACACCAAATGAGAAAAACTGCGCACTGAGGCATTGCTAGTTATAGAAGTGTGTTCGCAAAGCACAATTGCGAAGAAAGAACAAGTATCCCGACAAACAGTGCAGAGAATCGCCGTTTTAATAAAAGAAAAGATACCCAGTACAAGGGAGGAGCGTTTTGGAAGACTCACTACTAATCGAGATGATCTATATACCCTGCAGCTAGCAGTTGAAAGCCGAGGGTTATCCACCAAAGAAATAGAAAATGTAATATCTCAACAAGAAGTGCAAATATCTACGCGTACAGTATATAGACGATTGTACAAAGCCCGATTAAAATGCAGACGCCTCCTGAAAAACCTAAGATTAACACCGATGATGAAGCGAGCACGTTATGAATGGGCAAAACGTCATCGACATTAGACGATTGAAGATTGGCGTAAGGTAAGACAAAATAATTTAAATGAATATGTAAATCAAGCAACATTTTTTTGTTTGAACAATGTCTTTACGTTAAAAATCGTATTCAGCGATGAGTCAAAACTAGAAGCCAAAATCGAAAGAGCTCATTTTGTTAAGCGATGTCCATCTGAACGGTTTGGTGAAGCTAGTGTACTAGAAACGGTGAAACACCCTCCGTCAGCTATGGCATGGTCCTGTATATTAGTCGAAGGTCCTGTACCACTGCATTGGTAATGGTTCAACGTGTATTGGAGGATGTGTTGATGCCATATTTCTATAACTTAGATCCCAATGAAGGCCCCTACACATTCATGCACTATAAGGCACCATGCCACATGGTCAAATCGATCCAAAGTTTTCTCAAAAACGCACACTCTGCCAGTGTTACATTGGCCGGGAAATTCTCCCAACCTTAACGCAATTGAGAAAGTGTGGAGTGTTCTACAATCAAGCGTGTATTCGAGAAGAAACACTACAAAAGAGTAATTATTAAGAAATATTGAGGATGTGTGGCAAAATGACGCTACAATTAGACATACCATTAACTCTTGCTTAGATAGAATGCCAAAAAGAATAAGAGCAATTATAAAAGTCAAAGAAGGCATTACATAATATTAGTTATGTAGTTGTGACGATGTCTATAAACAGTTCTGAATACACTTATGCTAGTACAATGCGTTTTTCTTTATATAATTTAACAAAATCGCTATTTTAGCAAGTGGCCCTAATAAATTGGACATGGACTGTATATGATACATTCCTACATTTAGTTTAAAAGTTCTGCATCAATCGTATGCATAATAGGTTGCATACACAACTATTAATTCAGTATCAGTACATAATTAGTGTAGCACTAAAATCGAACATAATATCGCATTACAAAATCTTTTAATAGGACCTCGTATTTGTCACACCCAACACGATTTCCAATTGCATAACGTTCGATTTCTGTCAGTCTTTTCGCAAGCGGCGTAAACTTTACGTGTTTTCTAAACATTCTTTTTGAGAATCGCTTAGAAATCCATTGAATACGAGGCGTTAGTTACATCACTTTACCCGTTAATACTAAAACGCCAGGAAAGAACCATCGAAGCTGAAGTTCGAAACAAAACGCGTCTGGAACGATACATCATAGTTGCGATTTATTTCTGTTTTATAACGTATGAGAAATCGCCGACCTACTTTATCGGCCGTAAAACTTCTACACGCAACTCCACCTCTTCTAATGACGGGGTATATTTTCAGTTTCGTGTAAATTACTTAGTATTCGTTCATTATTTCACTATTAAGCCGAGGACGTAAGTGATGAGATAATAAAGAACTATGTATACTATTGCTCGAGAGTTTAAGGTCGCCTGGGAAAAACGACACTTTTTATAAGAAGAAAATGCATATTTGATAGAAATTACTATGCGACGCAGGCTTTAAATACCCTAACGAAAAAAAAAACTCCTGGAATTGTTACCAGGAATAGGAAACTTGCTGGGGGCGCTGTGTACATTCCAAAAGAGCATACTTTGAAGGGGAGAATATTAAATTGTAGATACATTAAATTAAACACTTTATAGCTAATCATTCCCATTAATTCTGAGACATACCTTGTATTTTAAGTAGCCGTATAGTACGTGATACATGAATCTACCATGTTCGAGTACACGAACATATTTAAATTTTGTTGGATTGATACCATGTTTGTATATTAATATATGTATTGAAATATGGATTTATAAACATAGCATCGAAGACATTGGATTGATGCACGGGATTATATAATTCTTTAGTTTTCTAGTTTGATACGAGTTCGGCAAAATACATCGGTGGTTTACCAATTGCGCGGTTAATCTTGTAACAGTAGTGAAACAATAACGCTTTATGCATATTATCTATTATTCTTTTTTACATATTTATATATTAGTAATTTCAAAATTGGAGCAATGACAACACTGGATCATTATGAGTAAAAACAGCTGTATGGTGTGGGAGTGTATGGATACATGCTGAATGCAAACGGAATATAGCCATTTGGATCTTAGACACGAGGAGTTGGTTTATGAAAATAGCATACGTACAAAGAGGAAAAGAGACTAGGTTTTGTACACCATTAACGCCCAAAACATCAAGACGAAGAAATGTCCTCAAATAGCAACACTACGACGTTACAGTACATATCCAATAAACATTGCAAATTCGCTGACGCTATCTTGTTGACGTTCAGTCACGTTCTGACCTTCATCTCCAGTGGAGGACACGAGTTCAGAAACACTTTGCACTACATTTAGTGCTTAAAAACTTATTAACCATTCCGACAACGTTAACTAGTTTCGGTCACTTTTAATCACTGGAAGTATTGTAGCTTTATTGGTTTTCCTATTCCAAAATTAAGCATATCTCTCATACTTCATTTTGTATTAATTATATAAATACAAATTCACACAATGATTGTCTTGTTTCTACTATGAATAGCTTTTCAAAATACTATACATTCCGAAGATAGTTGGGTATACTTAGAAGCATTCGGAAATATTGTAAAACGACGCTTCATCAGAGAAAAATTCCATATTTAGCAGGTCATCATCTTGCATTGAATTATTTGCAAATCACTGACAGTAAGCAAGATGTTTGCCGTACGCTACCGGCAAAATAGCCTGATGTGATTGCATCTTATACGGTTACATGTATAAGTTTTTCTTTATAATTTTCTAGCATATTCCATAAGAAAGTCCAATCTCTTGAGAAATACGGTTCAAAGGTTTTATGCGTTCACTTTCCATCCGTTGACAAACATCATTTAGAACTTCTTCTGAATGAAAAGTTGGTATACTAGTACATGACTGATGACCCACAGCACCAGTCTTACGAAGTACACCAACACAATTGGAAAGGCAATTAGACATTTTTTTGGGAATTGGAACTAACTCAGTAAATGCTCTCTGAAATCATCCAAATTCCACCAATTCTCACTCCAGTTCCAAAATAGCCTAGAAGCATGAACGTTTTGTTGCACTGTATTGTAAACTATATTTGAATTTACTAAAACTCGATATTCAAACTTGCTTTTAGCAGTTCCAAAGCATTTATTGGTAACAGTCAATGTCACTGTCAAAATAATTTTAATAACCGTTAAGTTATAATCCCTGTTCAGACGCGCTTTCTACTTCAATGGCATCTTCGTCCTAGAAACTTTATGATATCACGGTCTATGTAATCCTCAATCTCAGGAATAGATATATGAACCAATATTGGACAAAATTTAACCTGAGCAAAAATTGAAAATTAATGACTAAAGTAGTTAATCAAGACCAATGTAGTAAAGTAATTTTAATAACATCAAATCAAATTATTGGAAAATTCGTTAATTGTACTTAACATGGATCTAGACAAATCAAAATCTTTAAAAGATAAACAGGACAGTCACGTGGCTAGCTAGTTGTTAGCAATACATGTACAAACCGTAAATATAATTGTGGCTCGGATACGTGAAGTTCAAGCAGTTAATGTAAACGTACGTGTACATGAACTGCATGTGTATAAAGTAGCTCTAGTTATAATTCTAACTAAATTCCGTCTCGTCTGAATTTACTCGGAGTTAATTTGTAAGTTTGATGAAGGAATTACGAGAGCGAATATGAACTGGACATTGGTTTAGAATTTGGAATTGTATTGGTCCAATACATTTTTTCTATATAGTCTCCTCTTTTATGCACGTACTTATCCCAGTTTTTTAATTCCGTCATCAAAGAATGAGTGCAGCCGCGTTTGTAAACAATTACCGACGAACATTTCCACACCTTCGTCGTTGCCAAAGTGGTGACCTCCCAGTACTTCTTTGAATGGCCTAATCAAGTGGTAGTCACACGGTGATAGATCGCGAATGTAGGGCGGATGTCCCAGTGTTTTCAAATGAAGTTTGTCCAACTCATTTTGGATCAATGGAGCTGTGTGTGGCCGAGCATTATCATGGAACAGAACCATACTTCGAATAGGCATGTTCCGCCTTTTTCGTCGACAAGCCAGTTTCACTTCATCAAACAGTTGGCTGTAGTACACAGCATTAACTGTACGCCCTTCATAGAGAAAGCATTTTTTTAAACTGCGAACTGTGGAGTTAGTCGACGCAAAATTTCGACAGGTTTTACGCATTTCCACACCAGAAATTTAATAATAGCAGGTTCCTCAATAGACGTATGGACCTCTTGCTCAGACATGATGCTACTAACGCCACTCACTTCACCTACAGGGCGTTAAAAGGAAAAGTCCAGTTCGTATTTGATTCGTCCACGTATTTCAAAAACGTTTCTGCTCCACAAATATTTTGTTTACGTTCTATAGTTAAAGATAAACTCGCTGGATTAAAACGAAATACTTTATTCATTTTTGAAGGTGCAAAAAGCAGATAGCGCTTATTCTAGTTGCTTACAACTAAAAAATTTATTCAGCTTATTTAATAGATTGCCCGCGTTCTGGTTCCCTAAGTAAACACGATATGCTCGCGTAAAATTCTGAACATTTTATTTCTGTTGTATACGTACATATTTCGGTCGCACATTAGGTAGATATTAGGTATTACATTGTACCACTGCAGATCATTTTACTGCGATAAAAGCAATGACGCCCATTTCTCTTACGCTTGGCAGCGCGTTTTTATCACCACGTCGTATAAAAAACTTCAGCGTTCATTAACCAGCTTTTATTATACGATGCATATACAACATCGTTAAAATACGAAAACAAATACCATATTTGGATCGCTTTTATTTGCTTTCGGGACGTAAAACGAAACAAAGAGGAATTCGACGTTAATACTTGGAACCTATCTATTTGTTTAAGCTGTGGAAATACGGAGGACGCAGTATATAATTAGCTTTAATTTATTTTACAGGTTTTAAGGATTTGGTTCTTGTTTGGAAGTTTTGTCTTTCCGAGTATTTTCTTGAAATTCGCGAGATCTATACCAGGTCTAGTAATACCAATTTATTATAACTTATTTCCTCAACTAAATGAAGCCCCAAGTTTCTTCAAATTTTCCAGGTTGCCAAATGACCAAATGATATGGACAGTTCAGATAGACAGTATATTAATCTAAGAGTTTCTTGCAGAACTAAATTCAAAATTTACTGCGATCAAGTTTACAATTGAGGAAGAAGTGTATAATCGGCTTCCTTTTCTATACAGACTGATTCAAATAAAGTACGCACCATTGCTATATTTGTTATTACTGTTTCTAGAAAATAGGTTAATCAGCAAAGTAATGGTGTTTTTAACGCTGATTAATGGTGAGCATACGAGAAAACAATTGCGTGATGCATTGTCTCAGAAATTTTGTGATTTATAATTTTGTTAAATGGAACATCCTGTACATTTAAAAAAAAATTGAAAGATATATTAAGTTATGATGTAAAAGTTTTAATACACTATTGTCTTAAAACGAATAATAGAAGTTGTAGTAGATATTATTTAATGGCAAAATACAATTCCATTCTGTAAAATATCAGTAGGTTTCTATACAGCTTTTCTCATGGCATTGATGAATCATTCACGAGCAAGACAAGATGAAGAGAGACAAAAAGCGTTAACACATGGACATGTTTCTGCCTACCCGGCGTTATCAACGTGGTTTCGAGCGTTTTTTTTGCTCAACACATTGCAATACTATCACCATATCTGACCCTACAGTTCAAGTAATTATTCTTGGCGTTAACAAGTGCCAAAAGAAAGAAACATTTGTCTGCAAAGTCAAACACAACGAAAAGAAGCGCTACTCTCGAGCATTACATGGATTGGTAGTCCAGAGAGGGCGCGCACATAAAGCACAGAGTATAGGCTAACTGCCCATGTGAATGATTTCTCAGGCTTACTTTAACAGCGTTTTTATCTCTGGTGTTATTTTCTAGGCATTTTTAGATGTCTTTTAATACGTTACTGTAAGCCTGAGATATCATTTATATGTGCAGTTGCCCTATGCATTACCCTTTGCGCGCGCGCCCTTTCGGGACTAACAATCCATGTATTGCTCGAGAGTAGGGTGGAGAGCTGTACCCGCTTCTTTTCGCTGTGTCTGACTTTGAAGACAAGTGTTTCTATTCTTTGGCACTAGTTAGTGCCTAGAATAATCACTTGAACTGTAGGGTTACATATGGTGATAGTAGCAGAGAGGGAATTGAGCAAAAAACAGCTCGAAACCTCGCTGATTCCATGTGCGTGCATCGTCTTTTATCGCGTTTTTTATCTCTTCATATTGTCTTTCTCTTGAATAATTTCACCAATAGTAATACCATGAAAAACAGGGTATTTTGGTGTATCTTATAGGGATTTTTAGATGTGTTTTTTATCAGTAGATTTCTTTCACTTTTTAACCCAAAACAAATAGTATGCCCTTTGAAATTGTTTAAACCTTTTGCACATTATTATTTTATAGGCGATTTAAAAAAAAATATGTTGATGATGAGCACACATGGATAATTACTCCTCTGATTTTATTACTAATTTAGAAGAGGATGCGGATACCAATGAAATCTTCTAATTTTCATCGGATGTATAAAATAACTAATTCAGCGAGATAGAAAATGCGAAGCTGATAATTTTCTGCATTTTGACATTACATTGTAATATTAACGAATTGTAAATGTTAGTTATTTGGTACTATTATACGATGAAACATAGGTTCATCACTTTGAGCCTGAGTCCAAACAAGAGTCCATGCAATGGCATAAAAAGGGGACACCATCGGCAAAGAAATTCAAAGTGTCAGAATCGGCTGGAAAGTTGATGGCTACTGTTTTTTGGGATTGTGAGGGGATATTGTTGGTTGATTACAAAGAAAAAGGTAGGAGCATAACCGGAGAATATTACGCAGCGATATTGTTGTGCTGCTCTTGCAAGACAATACGCCGGTTCACAAGAGCAAAGTTACAATGGCTGCTTTGCACAAGCATGGCTTTCAATCAATAGTCCATCCACCCTACAGTCCAGACCTGGCACCTAGTGATTTTTATTTGTTCCCCAATTTAAAAAAAGACTTACGTGGAAGAAAGTTTTCCCGACGACAATGAGGTAAAGGAGGCAATTTTGGCCCATTTTGAGGCGAAAGATAAAAAATATTTTTATGATGGTTTAGAAAAATTAATTCATAGATCTAATAGATGTATTGTGCTTAAGGGTGATTATATTGAAAAGGAAAAATAGATTTATTGTTTTATTTTATTTAAAACCCTTTCATTCCACGAACTTCCGGACCTCACCTCGTAGATATGATTTTGTTGTACAGAATGTAAAACGTTTTGCACGATTCAACATTCTCATATTTTTGTTATTGTTTTAAAAGTTCTTATTTTATGTCTATGAAGACTGTTAGCAAAGGGGCTTAGGATGGAATGCTATCGACATTTTCTACTTCCAAACTATTTAGTCAATATAAAACAAAATAACCTTTGGAAGCAATACCCCTTTCCAATTTGTTTGAATTTTTATGTTATGAGTTAAATGCATAATTAAATATATGTATGTCTCTATGTGCAATATTTTTAGAACATTCTTTATATTCTCATGTCACGTGGTTCGCGCAGATTGGTTTCCTCCGATTTTAATCGTACTGTCAACACTACTTCCATGCACTTTATCCCATTGGTCTTTGTTATTTATTATGTATTAATTGCACTAATCTTTTCTCTTTTTCTTTGAAATTATAATCAGTCAATAGCCTTGAATAGTTTTACGTTTTTGAGAAGTTTGATTAAATAAATTCGCATCCCTTTTTGGTCTTGCAATTTCGATATCAAGGCAGTATACATCACAGATTCATAACTGAGGTTACATTTTCTTCTTCGTGTGCAGAATCATTCTACAGTGTTGCTATTTTATTTCATTAATTTTAATCCACTCATTTTAATTCATGCATATGAGAAAATAAGAGGTTTATAACGATGACGGACGTAAAAACGACGAGTAAACAAGGAAAATGATATAGGAGCACGTTGACGTATCTAATTCGAAATTTTGATGATGGATGGTATCGATTTTCATCAAGTTCGAGCGTCCACGGCCTATATGACCCATTTACGTTGCCTATACTCCCTTTTGCCTCCCTGGTGCCGTTGTATCCCTACATACGGGTCTGTGTTCGTGTGTGGGGTCGGTTTCGGAATTAATTAGAAAGTTCTCCTCAAGCCCTCATTATTGCGGTGTTGTTTTGCTTTCGTACACCGCAATTTACTCAAAGTCTACCTAACGTACGCAAAGGTTAGACTGTAATCTTAATATTTTGTTACATACGTACGTAACAACGCTTCGCTTTTGCGGACGCGGAATTGAATAATTCGTTGTGTGTACACAATAGCTTAATTAGCTTACTTATCGTGATGGATATGCATGCGAGAGTAGCGAAGGAAAATGTTAAGTTGTTCTTGTTAGAAGTTGAAGTTCTTAGAGCTTAGTTTCCGATACGTTTATGTACAGCGTCGGTTAGAAATATATTAAGAGCTGTCTAAGAGAGTAACGCGAAATTTTATAGATGTTTATTTTTCCTCATTGAAACCAGTAAAATACACCATTGTACTGGTCAAATTAGAAGGAAATGTGTAAGTGATAGTATTATTAGGAAACAAAAAACTTTAATTCACAAAGATCATATAAAAGCTAACACGATTCAGATAGTAGAGTTATTCCTCCACAGTATCAAATCATACAAAACTAATCATATACTTCTGAGAAAATGATGAAAACATCTTATCGAACTTAATATGCTTTTTCCAAGTTTTGATACAATTCCAATACCTTCACTTGCAAGAGAAATACTCGAAGTGTTAATCGGCGATTTTGGTGAAACTTTGTCAGTTTGTAGAAGTCATCAGGTGTTCCTCAACGGTGTCTTCCGTTACTGCAGAGCTACATTGGTGAAATTTGGTCTTGAGATTTGCCTCAAATTTCGTTTTTTCCAAAATAAGTTTTCACCAGTTAAAGTGCTGCTACGGATGTACATATACAGGAGGTCACAATAAAGACGAAACAACATACGTTACACTTACTTGTTGGAATTTCCAAAAAGAAAGGCTATTAACATTTATACAGGATATCCGAAAAACGATTACTTTTTCAGTTTAGTTCTTTGTTCAAACGAGATATCCTGTATATTGGTGTGTGGTTATATTAAAACTTGATATAATAATAATGCATTTATTTGTCGCGAGTTCTAGAAGAACATAGACATAGACACACAAACATAACATGAATGCAATACAATACAGAAAGAAAACAAAACTACAAAAATGTTGCAAGGACAAAATAGAGAAATAACAATAATAATAATCCATACTTTCGCATCCCCTACGAGCTTTCGCAAATTACAGGGGGCATCGGCCGGTCACGAGTTATCACTACACCTGCACCTGTGATGCTTCTTAAGATACGAGGGCGAATCATATATGAACTGGATCTTTCTTTTAAACGCCCTGTAGGTTTTGTGAATGCCGTCATGATTTGATATGTGTCCGGGTGGGATGTAAAGTAGAGGGAAGTAAATCGGTTCGGTTCGCCAGAGCAGATGGGCTGTCAGTAGCATCATGTCTGAACAATAGGTGCACATATATTATTATTAAATTCTTGGCGCGGAAGGGCGTAAAACCTGTCGAAATTTTGCGTCGACTAAGTGCATAATTCGCTGAAGAAACGACCAATGTCTACGACTGGCACAAAAAATTTTTCGATGACCGGGAATCAGTGGAAAAAGAGCGTAATGCACTTGACCACGGTCGAGCAGCAATGAGGCGAATATTCGTAAGATGTGAAAGCTGATTGAAGGTGACCGTCGCCTTACAATACGAAAAATTGATGGACACGTCAGAATATTATAGGGGAGTGCCAATCAATCATTTCAGATGATTTGGGTTACCGAAAAGTGTCGGTAAGGTAGGTTCCGTCTTGCCGTGTGTGAAGGACTTTTGGTACGATATCGAACAAAGGAGGATGATTTTCTGAGGCGCATTGTCACCTACGATGAGACAGGGGTACACCGTTACACCATAGAGCCTAAGGAGACAAGCATGGAGAAGCGAAAACTTGAAAAAGCAGTATCGCGGAAATTTCTGCTGGAAAGGTTCTTGCAACGGTTTCTTGGAACTCTAGATGCATACTGGTTATTGAATTTCCCCATGAATAGCGTATAGTTAATGCTGCATACTACTGTCAACTCCATGATGAAGTGAAACTGGCCTATCCTTGAAAAAGGCGAGACGTACCTATTCAAAATGTGATTCTGCTCTATTGACCTAAAATAAGTTGGATAAAATTCATTGGGAAACGCTGGAACATCCGTACAATCCCGATCTGTTTTATACTTTTTTGGTGGCGTTCACACTTCCATCTACCAGTACACATCAAATACTTGTCGCACTTTACACATTTAATTCTATCGCCTTGGTATGTTAAATCCGACATACTCGCTATTACGTTTTCTAGTTTATTGCAAATACGCCGTTTCCAAAACGTGCTTTACTATGACATTTCCTAAGTATGTGTGTACTGACAAGCATTCACTACGACCAGTCGAATAATACTGAACAAACGTGCTTTGGTATGAGTACTCGATTCTCCGTGCCACGCGCTTCCCCCCTCCACGATGTTTTTAGCACGGCACTGAAAGTTGCCCCTCTTTGCTGAAACTACTCATCATACTGATGAGTAGTTTCAGCTCGAACCACGTCTGGTAATTCTTTTTCATTTTTTGTCTCTTTATTAAGTACAAGTTATTGTGCTGGGACGTTCAATAGTTTACTTCTCGAAATATGTTACAAGTAGGTACTTGCTGCAAAGATATTAATTTACATATACCATTTTTTTACGTGCAATATAATACACCATAACATACAGAATATCTCGTTGATGTAAGGATGTATTTAAAAAGTTGTCATGTTGTAGACATCTTGTGTAATTATTAGTGTTCAGGCAAAACTGAACGATTATTGTATTCCTATTTAATCGGATTCCATACTCATGTATATTTAAGGTGTTTAGTATTATTGTAGACAAATAGTCTGTCGTCATTCAAATATTCGTAGGATTAATATCATTAAATATGTTTAAATCTTAGAATTAGTGGAAATCCCGGCAATGTCCCTATTTATTTTATCTTCTTAGTATTCATTAGAAAATTCCTGATTCTCATTTAGCGTATTATTACTGGGGTTTCTAAATACGATTGTAATATTATCGGTAATTATCCAGGTAGTCCTGTAATTGGCGATAAGACAAACCAATGCTTATTTAAACAAAACACAAGACAATTTGAATTGAGTACAACGTGAAGCTGCATCAATGAAACTTATAGTGTTAGATACAATATTAAGAAACAGAGTACATCGTGAAGCTGCATCAATGAAAGTTATAGTGTTAGATACAATATTAAGAAGCAAGAGTATACGTGTATCTACACAAAGGAAGTCATAGTTATAGAAACAATCAAGTCATACTTTTATACATACATTAAAAGCAGAGTGTCACGTGTATCTCCACCAAATCACGATATAGTTTTATATACAATATTTAGAAGTGAATAGAGTTTGAATTCGTCTGTAATAAGTGTACTTTGTAACTAACTGTAAATATAGTGTACATATTGTATTTACTAGTTTTATTAACAACGTATTACAAAGAAAAATACAACTCCTTCAACCCAGGAGCAGTTCAAACATTGGTCCTTCGAGCCGGATAAGAAAGAAAAATACAACTCCTTCAAACCAGGAGGAGTTCAAACATTGGTCCTTCGAGCCGGATAAAAAAGAAAAATACAACTCCTTCAAACCAGGAGGAGATTAGGAGATTAAACAATTAGTATCACCTTTATATACATTATTTCATAGCAAATACAGTCAGTATAATTGTTTTGTGAAATTCGAACAAGTAAGCATAACGTGCGTTGTTCTGGCTTTATTGTAACACCCAGTATATGCCCAATAAGTCCACCATGGATTCTATTTTAATAATTTAAAACTTATTTTAAAAAGCCGAATTGCAAACGGATGATCAACACTTGTACAAACTGAGAAAGTTTCATTAAAATAGATAGACTAACAGTCATCCTCTCTATTCTATTTTTTCCTTTGTTGAAAACGATAAAGAATTATCCTACCATTCTCATTTAACCTTGCTGTTCCGTTCTTTATTTTTAATTTTGTTCTATTGAGCATTGGAGATTTAATTTATCAATATCACGATTCCCTTATTTCACAGTTAATTTTATAAAATTACATAGTTGCTAACATTAGTCAGACTTTATTGTATTGGATTTGTAGCTAACGTATACTATTTCAAGTAAAGATATACTTTATAATGTACAAAATAAAATAATTAAAATGACAATTCTTGGAAGACGAAAGGTTTATCTTCAACATTAGATACTACAGCTTTTAGAGCTTACGCAGCACTGTTGGTACTTGTTGGGGCCTATAGGTTATATGAAGAATCTACAAAATGTTCGTAGTATAAGGAAGCTGGTACAAATATAATATAATTAACATCACTACATTATTGAAAACACTTTGTATGATATTCGGTGTGCTTCGATTTGATGATAAAAATATAAAGCATGGGAGAATGCTTACGTACTGATGAACTTACCCTATCTCGAGATATCTGGGGGATAGGCATAGTGACGATATTGGATGTTGTAAGGAAAAAGCTAATGCTAGATAAACAACCGTCTAATTCTTCCTCCTATCTTACATATGATATTACTACTATGAACAATATTCCTAAAAATAAAGAAGAATGCAGTTTTGATCTTATAAAGAATTTAGATTGCCGTGTTCAAACCGCGTCGTGATTGCATAAGTCTGCGAACGTTTCGTTTTCAGCTGCATGGAGCTTTTTCTGGGCTGTTGCATATGGTATTGCTACAGACCGGAGGAAGCTCCATGCAACTCAGAGTGAAACGTTGGCAGACCCATGCAACTCCGTGGTTTCAAGAACATATAATGTAATTTTGATATATACCCTACACTATGAGAAACAAATCTGGAGAAGGGATGCCAAAGAAAGCGCAAAGGAGTTGTAGATACTTTATGTTAATTCATGATCACATTCACTTGCATATGCATAAGATCTAACAAGAATATGGAGACAGGATATAATACGGAAACCCTATCTCTTCAGCTAATGAATGATTAGTAAGCTGAAGTTTGATGATTTCGTAATAATTTATTTGCGCTGGTTTCTATTTCTATTAGGTGAGGCAGGTTTGGACTTCTCAATGCTCGTCAAACATGGGCAATGCACAAGCAAGCAGAAAATAAGTTCGAACGAAAGCTACTAAATATAATTCAGGGAAGAATAAAGAATTAGAAGAAAATATGCAGAAGAAGAAAATTTAAAAAGGTTGACAGAAAATATAACAAACGGATACTTAGCAAAAAAAAATAGAGCCCAGTAAATAAGGTGGCCAGAGCATGTTTTAAGAATGAAGTAGGATAGCGCTCTAAAACAGAGTATATACGTGGGAGAAGACGCAAGTACAGTTGATACAAGTAATCACGAGTGATTTACAGAGAATGACAGTAAACGATTGTAAAAGAAAAGCCTTGGATAGGTTAAAATGGAAGAAAATTGTTAATAAAGGTCGTAGACCTTAACACCCGCAGAGATATGATTGCATTAAATAAACACGAACTAATAACTTGTACAGTTTCCCCTTCATTTCGAATGAAATACCGTTCGAATTATGTTGGCGCGAATAATATAACTGTATAGTATACGCTAACGGAACAGCAGGACTAAAACCAATTTCACATTTCGCACGTCGCACTCACCTCGTTGAATCGCTTGATGAGTGTGGCTACAGAAGATCTCGCCGTAGAGGAATTACTGGGGAGATTGTCTGCGGATGCGCCGGTGGCTCCCCCAAGATCCAACGTCACCTGCCTGAGATAGTCGATTGGAGGGACCTGTAACAAAGACAAAAACGTCAACGCTTTCGAACGCAGACAGAAGAACGAAGTTTTCGAATGGTTTCCGTCTTAAATACGCCGATTGTTTGTGTAGTCATTCATTCCTCGAGAAGTAAACCGAGTAAACGGAGTGTTATTCGATATCCGGCTTTTATTAGGGGAGATTCTTTCGATTAACCGATCGATTTCATCTCCATTGAACGGTGAAACGTGCCAATGGGAAGGGTAAATCGGTTTGGAATTAAGTTTCTCCCTTTTTTTTGTCTTACGGATAATTTCGAATTCCTTTTACGGACAGAGTACCCAAGAGAATTTAGAACTTCATCAAAGTAAATACTGTAAAAGCTTCTAGTTTGTAGTTTCGTGATTTATAGTATTTGACGTCTATAACTAACAAATAAAAGGATGAAATTAAATGCCAGGGAAAGAACTATTATGATAACGGTATTCAACTGTTAACGTTGGTTGTTTAAATACTGGTCTAACAAGATATTTTACGGTTAAGTTGAAAAAATTGGCATTACGGGGAAAAATAAACAAATAGGCAATAACACATATCTAAAGGAATGCCTAGAAAATAACGACGGGGACGGCGGGCAGGCAGAAACATGTCGGTGTGTTAGCGTTTTATGTCTGTTCACATTGTCTTTCTCGTGAATGATTTCACCAATACCATGAGAAAAGCTATATTTAACAGCGTCTTTATCTTTGGTGAAGTAGGCAATGAATATAAAAAACTTGTCTGTACCGAATTCAAATACATATTTCAATAGTTCTACATAAAGTGTGGAATAGAGTATTTGTTTTTACGAGGTACATCATTAACAACTTATATATCATAATTAACAGCAAACTACAAAGAAAAGCAGATAAAAAGAGAAATAACATCAAGAACCTCCACATTTATATAAATGCGTGTGTATCGTTTGAGGTACACGTTAGATGGATTTTTGATATTCGCTCGTGTTATAAATGTGACAAGTTTCATATTTCATCAGTAGCTCATAATAGTGTTTTCTCGCAAAACATGCACACTGAAGAATGTACAAGACTGGCAAGGTAAGTACGAGGGGAGGTCCAGAAGTTCGTGGAATGAAAGGGTTTTAAATAAAATAAAACAATAAATCCATTTTTCCTTTTCAATGTAATCACCCTTAAGCACAATACATTTATTAGATCTATGAATTAATTTTTCTAAACCATCATTAAAATATTTTTTATCTTTCGCCTCAAAATGGGCCAAAATTGCCTCCTTCACCTCATTGCCGTCGGAAAACTCTCTTCCATGTAAGTTTTTTTTTAAATCGGGGAACAAATAAAAATCACTAGGTGCCAGGTCTGATCTGTAGGGTGGATGGACTATTGATTGAAAGCCATGCTTGTGCAGAGCAGCCATTGCAACTTTGCTCTTGTGAACTGGCGCATTGTCTTGCAAGAGCAACACACCCTTGGTCAATTTTCCTCGACGTTTTTCCTTGATGGCCTCCTTTAATATTTCTAATATCGCTGCGTAATATTCTCCGGTTATGCTCCTACCTTTTTCTTTGTAATCAATCAATAATATCCCCTCACAATCCCAAAAAAACAGTAGCCATCAACTTTCCAGCCGATTCTGACACGTTTGCTGTGGTATCCCCTTTTTTGCCATTGCATGGAGTCTTGTTTGGACTCAGGCTCAAAGTGAAGAACCCATGTTTCATCTCCGGTAACAATCCGCTCCAAAATATGTGCAGGTTTGTCTCCACACAGCTCCAAAAATTGTTTGGGCGCACAGACGCGCTGCTGTTTCTTGCACTGACTTTTGTCATACCCAGGTGGGTATGTAGGATACGCAAAATGGTAGTATCTGATACTCCAACTAATGCAGATAATTGTAATAACAGTTTCCATTTCATTCAATATGGTTTGAGCGTTCTTTCCTTGCTTTGTAAGGAGCTTTATCACAGCACGGTGTTCAATTTCCTCCATAGTTTCAGTTTTCTTCTGGATTGACTTGTTTAGCAGGCAACTATTCGTAAACGACTGACGCTATGGGGCTGCAACTTAACTTATATAATAATGATGAGTCGCCAATCAGAATGACACCTAGCGAGCGCTCCTATCCCCACTCCATTCCCTCCATTCCGCGAACTTCTGGACCTCCCCTCGTATACAGTATTGGACAAACTGTATATCTGCATGACTCTTCTCTTCAGATTACAAATACCTCATAAACATGATCTTTGAAATACACATCTAAGAGAATGCCTAGAAAATAACACCAAGATAAGAACGCTGTAATTACAGCTTTTCTCATGGTATTAGTGCAATCATTTACGAGAAAGACAATGTGATGAGACAAAAAACGCTAACACACGAACATGTTTCTGCCTACCCGGCGTCATCAGCGTGGTTCCAATCGGTTTTTTGCTACACAAATTGCATTATATAAAAGAATTGGTATGCGAAAACCATTATTACACAAACCAAGCAAAGTTAAACGGTTAACATGGGCAAGAGAACCCAAACACTGGACCTTCGAAGGAAGGAAGGTTCTAGACCGTCCAATCTAATATCTCACCTTCAGTTCAAACAGGAGAACATTTGTCCATGGATCGAAAGGGGAGTGAACTCTTGAATCCTATATTAAACCAACAATGAAAGATGGAGGAGCATTAGCCATAATTTGGAGTTGTGCTGTGGGTATTTGAAACAACTGGAGCACAGAGAGAAAATCGTTGATATCCCAAAGTATAGATCTCATTTCATTGTGGGAGGAACTGGATAAACAGGTTCGAAAATCTGCTCCAAATTCGACAACAGTCCTTTGGACGCAACTACAGGATATGTTGAGGAAAATAAAAACTCTATAGTACTGGCAAATCTGCTAGAGAGAATGCCAAGATTGTGTGTGGCAGTAACAAAAGAAAAGATGAACACATTGACGAATCGCAAATTTAAGTTGATAATTTATTTTGTTAGATTTTTTTATGATTTTCTTTGTTAGCTAATTGATAAGAACATTGTTTTTATAACTGTTAACAACTCTTTGTACAGAATAAAGGTTTATTTTATAATTAGTCTTTGACTGGTTTTTGTAATATTTTAAGGACGGGTAAACACTTTCGCCCAGAAATTATTGATTCTTTAATTTAATTGACTGAAGAGCAAACAAGAGATTAACCCAATGAGTATGATGTAACAAATATGCCAAAGTACATATGTTTAAACTTGTGGAAAATGTTAGAGAGTGTAATATTTACTCTTTTTAGGAAAAACTATTTAAGTGAATATCTCAAAATACCAACCTAACAGAATAATTTACTAGTTTAGAAATGCGGAAACGTATAAGATGTATAAGATAACAATGTGGTGATCAATATAACACAAACGATGTAAGTCAGTGACTGATTTTGTCACTTCATCTAACACCAAGTCATTTGATCTATATTCATCCTCATTAAAATTAGCAGACATTTCTATCAGTCTTATTAAATTCAGCACCTGTAATCCTTGTTTTAGGTTCAGCATACTTTTTTTGTTTAATAGAATTGAAAGCAAAAGGGGCGTTAAAAAATTCCAACGCCGGGAATTTCGTAAGATACGAAAATAATTTCTTTTGACCTATTTCGGCCATCTAACTTCGTAATCTAGACTATCAACCGCAATATGTGGAAGATGGGAAAGGAGATTAAAGAATTTTTACGCGGACTGCGAACGTGCGAACTTAAACGCATATTTAAAGACAGCAATAATCAAACAAAGTCTCATCTCGACATTCTTCGCTTTGCCCCAAATAACGTTAGCGACGCGCGTATCTCGCAGGAATTCGCGGAATTAGACTTGGCCGTTGATATAAGCCTGCCAAACAGATTATCATAGTAGTAGATGGATATTGTATCAACATATACAGGGTGAATTATTTAATTTCTCATAGAGCATCTTTTAGGTTTTATTACTCATAAGCAAAGATTTCTAGGTGTCAAATTCAGAATTGGATAAAACTTGATAGGGATTTAGAGTATGTAACCCCCTTCGAAAACCGATTAATTTTCAGTTTTTGCTTTATAATTCCCGAATTGTAAGAACTAGAGATGATATTTAAACGTAAAAATTACTTGATATCGGAAGTTCCTTTATAACGCGGTAGCGCCGAATACACAAGGCGTTGCTTTTAAACGGAACACATGTATGATGGGTGTATTTGTAATAGTATGGAAAAAAGTTTTAAATAAACGTTATCTGCTGTTTAAATATTTGCATTTCCAACTATAAAGAGTATGTCAGAGTTAAGTAACACAGTTAACAGTACTAATTGCACGGAGCAACTGCGAGATATACAGGGTGCTGTACCTAAGCGCAATTTTTTAACTGTGCACGTATTTGTTGCAGTATTATATCTAGCAGATATATAATGTAATGAAGCTGAATACAACCAAATCGAGTCCAGTTGCAGTGCTAGAATGTTATCAGAAAGATGCAAACACACACAGCCTTGGCTAATTGTAATAGACACCTTCATAAAACCCCAGTATTATAAATACTATTATATTTCAAAGAAAATGAAATCGGAATTTATACTTAATTTGCATATTTAATGGGATTTTTATGAGATAGCTTACTTTGCGACAATGGTTTAGCAGGCAGCAATGTTTAGATTTTAAATATCAGTGTATTGTCAACGCAATAACACAGCGGTGTGTGTTATGAATTTATAACCAGGATATTTTGTATTTGATATTTTCATTTTTGATGTTTAAACTTAAAATAATGAAACAATGCCAAAGATTTCAGAATTAACAGAAGTACAACGCGGGCAAATAATCCTACTTACGTCGCAAAACGTATTTGCAAAAATAAATACATTCTGAAACAAAAAATATTTGAGGAATGGGAGAAAATATCTGCAGATTAATGATATCGTCTTGTGGCAAGTATGCTGGAGAGAGCACTAAATATTAAGATCTGTAATATTTTCTAAATAAATTATCAGTACAAACACTTTTGTTCTTGTATTTTTACTTTATTGCTTACTATTTGGTTCCAATCTATAAAAGTGAGGGGTGTCTAATACTATTCTCTAAGGCAGTAAGTTGTATAATAACGATATACTCAAAAGTGTAACAATACTACAAAATAAGGTATAACTGAGACAATTCACTAGCAGAGGATGACGGAGATAGATGCATAGCAGACGGCAGAACATTACATAACTTTCAATTAGCAATGTTGGAGCTGAATGATGTTTTAAAAGATTCTAGGAGACGAGCTGGAGAAGTTGGAAGAGCTTTAATCCTGACATTTAATGTATGAACATCTATTCTGAGTAAGCTAGGTTTTTTATGATAACTAACTTAATGGTAAAACATAATAATCCTACTAAATATGGTTGCTCGGTGTATTGGCGGAATCATTGACGGAAAAGACAAAGTGGGGAGACAAGAAATGCTAGGACACGCTTCTGCCTACCTAGCGTCATCAGCGGGGTTTCGAACGATTTCTTGCTCAATGCATAATTACAGTTCACGCGAGCATTCTTGGCGCTATCTAGTGCCACAAGAATAGCATACCTGTTTGCCGGTTCAAATAGCGACACAAGCGGATACTGTTTCCAAACCCTTCTTCTGAGCAGCTCATGAACTGTTAAACCAGAGAGGGCGCGCACGAACAGTGCATAGTGTAACTGCACATGTAAAGGAAACCTCAGGCTTACCATGACATATTAAAAAAAGAAACACGTCAAAAATACTTAGAAAACAATGCCTAACATAACAGTGCTGCTAAATAGTCATGGTAATGGTGGAATTATTCAGGGGAAAGACTATGTCAGGAGACAAAAAACGATAAGACACGGACATGTTCGTACTTACACGGCGTTATTAGTTTGGTTTCGAGCGTTCTTTTGCTCGATAGATTGCAAGTCCCTCTCGGTTGCTATCACTATATCTAAACTTACAGCTCAAGTGAACATTCTTGACGTTATCTAATGCCACAAGAATGACACACTTGTTTGCTGGTTCGAACAGCGAAACAAGCGGGTACAGTAAGTTTAGATGTGGTGATAATAGTGGAGAAGAAACTGCAATGCATTGTGCATGCAGCCGTTCAAAACTACGCTGATGACGTCGGGTAGGTAGAAACATGCCCGAGGGTTAGTGTTCTCATTTTGTCTCCCCGCGAATGATTCCACCAATATGATGAGTAGCTGTATTTAGTTGCATTACTATGTTAGGTATTGTTCTCTAAGAAGTTTAAATGTGTTTTTAATGGTAAACCTAGTCGTATTTAGCCACGCGTGAAGTATCAAACTAGCCACCCCACCTGAGTGTGTGTATGCGCGAGGGGAGGTCCAGAAGTTCATGGAATGAAAGGGTTTTAAATAAAATAAAACAATAAATCTATTCTTCCTTTTCAATATAATCACCCTTAAGCACACAATACACTTATTAGATCTATGAATTAATTTTTCTAAACCATCAAAATGGGCCAAAATTGCCTCCTTTACCTCATTGTCGTCGGAAAGCTTTCTTCCACGCTCCTACCTTTTTCTTTGTAATCAATCAATGATATCCCCTCACGATCCCAAAAAACAGTAGCCATCAAGTTTCCAGCCGGCACTTTGAATATCTTTTGTGGTATCCTTTTATGACATTGCATGGACTTCTGTTTGGACTCAGGCTCAAAGTGATGAACCCATGTTTTATCTCCGGTAACAATCCGCTCCAAAATCTGTGCAGGTTTGTCTCCACATAGCTCCAAAAATTATTTGGACGCACAGACGCGCTGCTGTTTCTGCAGCGGCGTGAACATTCTCGGTACCCATCTTGCATTGACTTGTCATACCCAGGTGGTTATGTAGGATACGCAAAATGGTGGTATCTGATACTCCAACTAATGCAGATAATTGTTTTTTCTTCAAACGGGCATCTTGCAGTAGAAATTTTTGCACTTTTTCGACGATGTCTGATGTGGTGGCCTCAAATGGCCGTCCTGGACGGGGGTCGTCTTCAATCGACCGTGTTTAAAAAGACAATGCCACTTATAAATCATTGATTTACTAGGGCACTGTTTTCCATAAACAGTTTCCATTTCGTTAAATATGGTTTGAGCGTTCTTTCCTTGTTTTGTAAGGGGCTTTATCACAGCACGGTGTTCAATTTCCCCCATAGTTTCAGTTTTCCTCCGGATTGACTTGTTTAGCAGGCAACTATTTGTAAACGACTGACAATATAGGGCTGCAACTTAACTTATACACTCATGATGAGTCGCCAATCAGAATGACACCTAGCGAGCGCCCCTATTCCCACTCCATCCCCTCCATTCCACGACCTTCTGGACATCCCCTCGTATATTTTGTGTATTTTATCTCTATCCCTTCCATCCACACAACGATAATAAGCAGTCGTACAAAAATTAAATCTTGAAAGAACCAATGACTTACACAACGGTCTTTTTAATTGTGTATGGAAACAATTTTTGCTCCCAAACAAAACCTTCAAGTCACTATATACCGTTCCAATGAAGTGTGAATCATATTCTTTGAAACATAATTTAGTGTTCAGGTACAATCTCAAATCACCTGCGCAACCAATTATAGTGTAGTAGCACTATCATCATTGATTTCAATTTCAAAATCATTGACTATAGCCGATTTTAGTTTAGGACGACTAAAAGTCATGACGCATTTTTTTTTACTATTGACAAAACCATAGTGTTTAGAGGAAGCGTTTGCTAACATTTTAATGTTCTCGTTTATAGCAGATTTAGCGGAAGTCAATTCCTCATAGATGAAGGAAAAATAAATCTGTGTGTCAGCGTAAAAGTGATATTTACAATGTCGTAAGCATTATATGCTATTGCGCATGTACATTATATACAATAATGGACCCAATATGCTACTTTGCAGCACACTAGATATAGTATGAAGAAAATATGAAAAGCGAATCTATTGTGCAAGTAAGAGGAGAAAAAGCTTGGAAGCTACCGACTGAACCCGTTATATTTTAAACTTTAAAGCAACAGCGACACTGCTCGCTGTTGCTCAAAAGGTTTGAATCAATAATCTAACAACACTAGAGTGGTAACTATATTACACACTTCAAACCAAAGAAATTTATAGGGACACTTGATGTAGGAAGAAGCAGAATAATGACATTTCTCCAGCAGTCTGGGAAGACGCCCTCATATAAACAGGTATTCACAATATACGTAATTACAAGCAATATGAACGGGTAATATAATATCATAATCGAGATACCATCGTAACCTACCGCCTGAGATTTAATGGATGTCAGTGGAATATAAATATCTGATACTGAAAGTGCAAAACTGAAATTCGTGTTCAGACTTTCATTGCTGTTACAAAAATTTATTACATCAACATAAGCAGCAGAACTTGACATAGAATTGTGATTATTGATATCAACATCAGATAAATGGCAGTTCAATTTATTGCATCTTTTTCATGTTGTAGGCAGTACCGAGGCTAAGAATATATTCTACGAATTTATTTAGTTTAGTGCCTAGGTACTACAGTTTCCACCAGAAAATGTTTTAACATCGGGAATTTTGACATGAATGTTGCCATGCAATTTAAATACAGCTTATTTCATTTTTTATGTAATTCTGACAGGTTAAGTGTCACACTGACATTAAAAATTGTACATAACTGCGAAAAGTACATATTAAGCAGTGATGAAATAAAAGTAATGTCACATGTTTGAATAACATTTTAATTAAAAAAATACAATAACTGTTGAAAATAACCACCGCCTTCAAAAGCTTTTTGCAGTATTCGTAACGTTATGCTTGCACATTCTTGAACTATTCTCTGTTGCAGTTCTTGCAAATCAAGTGCAGGAGTTTTGAAAACCCTATTCTTCAAGTAAAGGGATACGAAATAGTCCACAATAGTCAAACCTAGAGACCTCGAAGGTAACTCAACTTTCATGTGCAAACTTATAAACCGATCATCAAGAAATTCACGGAAAAAGGATATAGTGTCCCGTGTCAATGTTGCTCCGTTCTTCTGCAAATAACTATTTTGAAGTTTTTCGTCGTGAAATTATTGAACAAATTCAGTCAAAATTTCTGTACCCCTCTGCATTGATTGTGAAATTAAAAAAATTGCTCAATTATTCCTCTACGAGGCACTGCAATCCAAACACCACAAAAATGCGGCTTGCCAGTGCTCCAAATTCTCGTAGTTTGAGAATTGACGTACCCAGAAAGATGAATCCATGCCTCATAAGAAAAAGATGTTTAGTTTAACCGGATTACTATTCATTAAATTATTGACGAACAATTGGCAGTATGCAAGACGTCTGGGGTTGTTTGTTGGCAAAAGGGCTTGATATGATTGTAACTTATATGGACGCATGTTCAAGTTTTTCTTTACAATGGTTCGGCATGTTTCATTTGAAATTCCATTTTCCTGGGATAGGCGTCTCAAAGGTTTTGTGTTCCATACGATTACGAACATCAATAATAAACTCTTCTGCACAAATAGTTGACCTACCAACACCTTCATTATGAGTTACAGGTGCAGTTTCGCGAAGTACATCAACAATATGTGCAAAACATATATGAAAATCTTGTTCTACTCTACTGTGAAATCTGAAAAGTGCACACGAAAATGGTCGAAACATAAACCCTTACTTATTGGCAAATTTCATTAACCATCACACCTGTTCTAAAATAGGCATCAATCACGTGAGCCTTGTGCGCTGTGGTGAAAACTATAATTGAAAAATTACATAAAATTCCAAAGAGAAAATATGTGACCAATGTTAATAACAGTGTGACAGTTAACCTGAGGAATTATATGAAAAAAAATGAAATAAGCTGCGACATATGTACATTTTCAAATTCCATGGCATACTTTTATCAATATAATTGTTGCTCTCTCGATGTATAGTACATACATTTGATTAGCGATGTAAATCGATCTTATTTAGAATAAAATAAGGTGTATGCATGAAAATATGATTTTAATGTATTCCCTCCCCAAAACTCCAATTTCTAGATTTAGTTGTTGCAATGCAGAACTTAGCGATCCATGTATGATTTTACTAATAGTTTTATAGATTACATAACAACGTCGGATACCAACAGAGTAATAGAATAGTTGAATGGCAAAGCCTTCGGGCGACGAGATTTCATTAAACTTAAACTATCGCTTCCTCGGGAGCGCCACAATGCTGCCATTCTCATCGGAGCACCAACAATGACTGGTGTTGGTCGAGCGTAAGGAATACGGGAGAAATCTTCATCCTACGAGGCGATCCTCTCAGTCTACCTCACCGTTCCGCCCTTAAGAACCGAGAAACGTCTAATTTAACTCCTCGACTAAGAAAGGCCTTTCCGTTCCCACCGTAACGCACACAATCCCATATTGACATTATCTTTCAGTCGGCTCGCGTACTAGATTATTAAACTTGTCTGCTACAAAACCCTCCCGCCCCTCGCTCCGTTTTCCTACCCACTCGCTTCCTTCATTGTCGTTGAGGACGAGCAAGAGGTAAATCGTTGAACGCAGGAGAATAACTCGATCTTCGTCTCTCCTGTCCACCGTATGAATTAGCATGGTAATTCGTACGTTGGAAAAGAAAGGGGGAAATCGGCGCTGGGTACAAAAGAGCCGAAGCGCATCCCTCGTTCGTGTGTTTCGGACGGCCCGATTTGCCTTTGGGACGTTTCATGGCGTTGCGGCGAGTTACTGTCGTTGGGTTGAAAATAATTCGGAATTATCGTCCGGCAATCTATATGCAAATATCAATTATTTAGGCGCGTAGATTAGATTTAGGAATTTAGCGCTTTCGAGAGGACGAAGTTAAATGGATATATTTCGATTTAATCTCAGAGAATTGCCTAGCAATTTCTAATATTCGTTAGCAAATAGGTACAAATTCAGGATGGTTTTGAAATTGGAGTACAAGCGAATCATTTAGTAGCCATGTTAGCAAGGTGATCACTTTAAATGTATTATATTAAATTTTACATGTATTTATAGCAACAAGTCAGCCCTTGTATTATCACTACATTTTTATGTAGGGTGAAGGTAAGGGTGGATCTCTATGCTGTATCCCTGTTTGTCGACATAGTCCCCCTCTAGACTAATGCACTTGGTCCATCGGTGCTCTAACATCTCAACAGCCTGCTGGAAAAAAAAATTGTCTGACCTCTGTAAAGCACCTCTCTACAGCTTGCATCACTTCATAATTACTGGAAAATTTTGCACCACGTAAATTTCCTTTAATTCGGGAAAGAGCCTCTAATCACTAGGGACCAAATCTGGCGAATATGACGGGTGCTCCTCTAATGCAAAGCCAGCTTGGTGTATAGCAGCTATAGCAATATCAGATGTATGGCTGCGAGTATTATCCTGAGAAAACAGCAGGTCGTGCCTAAACTTTCCGCGGCGTTCCTCTTTAATAGCGTCTCGCAATTTAGAGATCAATTGCATGTAGTAGGCCCCTGTAATGCTCTGTCTCTTTTGAAAATAGTCAGTTAGAATGATTCCTTGAGCAACCCAGAAGACAGATAGCAAAACCTTTCCAGCAGATGGCACGACTTTAAATTTGCGTGGAGAAGAATCGTGATGTTTCCATTCTCTACTTTGCACTTTGATCTCGGGATCACAGTGCTAGACCGATGACTCTTCCATGGTCACATACCGACTAAGAAAGTTAGGTGTTTCTTTGGTACCTTTCCAAAAGACGCTTACACATCAACACCCGATTTCCTTTTTGGTCAATGGTCATTCAGAGCATCCATCTTGCACTCGCCTTTTTCATATCTAGTTCTTTAATCAGCACATGATATGATTAGCCAGTATCTTCCACGACGTCCCTGATCCGTATTCGTTGGTCTTGCAGTACGATATCGTGTACCTTTTTAATGTTTTTATCTGTTGTTACCATTATGGGAGGACAACCGGCATGTTGGTTTCCACAAGATGTTTTTGCGCCTTTAAAATCTCGGCACCAGCGTTTGACTATACTATAAGAAACTACAAACTCACCACCAATAGTTGGCGTAATGCCTTTATGAACTTGATTTGGCGTCATGCCTTTTGTGGGGGTGCTTTATTACGGCTCTTTGCTCTACAGGATCAATTTTTATGAACAATTACGACACTGTAAGATACAAACTTGATATTACGTAGATATGATCTACAAATGTGAGTTAAGTAACTGTCAGAAACATTAATCAAACAACCGATTACAAGTAGGTAAAGTGTGGGGCACGAGGATCCGCCACCGTATGACCAAACTGACTTAGATGTCTCCTACCAAATACTAAGAGGCTGTCGTTGTGAATGATCCTGTATATTAAAACAAAGAACATAAAAAAAATTAAACACATTAAAACCCTTTCCTCAAGCACTTAGCTTAAATTTTTTGCTCGCTAAAGGCGTCCTTCATCCTACCCTGTTTCTATTTCCGCTTTCTTTAATTATGCGGATGCTTGAAAACCAGTGCAATTTCACTTTAAATCGTTGTCAAAGGGATCGAAAGCCGCGGGAAGCCTGCGGTCTACGAAACTTTTTCTGATTTAGCTCGATGACGATGAATTCGATATTCGTGAAAATTTTATTTATCTTTCGCTTTATTTTCGCCCTTCTTTTGTACGCATAACTCTTTCATTAACGACGATGGCGAATTGACGACCATTTAAAGTTCGTTATCGCTTCCTTTCGCCGTTTTGTTAAAAGCAATTAACCGCTGATCTGTAGAAAAGGGATCGAGCTACCCGTCTGACTAGTATAATGGTTGAAAATAGCGAGTGCGATCTCGGCCTTTGTGATTTTAGATTACTTCTGTTTTTGGTTGATTGTTTTTTTTCCCTTTTGTCATGTATTGCTGTTTCATTTGTATGATTAATTTATGATGGTTAAAGACACACGTTTGATAAATTTTACACAAATGTCGTGTTTCAATGGAATCCCTACTTTTTATGACTGCTATGATTTTGTGAGCTGATTTCGAAGGTAGTGTGTCTAGCAAACTTTGCCTCTAAGTGAGTGATTTTTGAGTTATTTAATTTTGATTATTTATAGTATAATCAGAAGTACAAGAATTCAAAACTACACAGCGACCAAGTAAATCTGATGAGCGAAAAATATGCGAAATAATAATAATAATTTATTACCCAACAGCTAACAGCTTATTACAGGATAATCGTACCATAATAACCATTATAAAACAGGACTAAATGTGTAGTAGCAAAAG
Source organism: Trypoxylus dichotomus (assembly GCA_023509865.1). NCBI lineage: Eukaryota > Metazoa > Arthropoda > Insecta > Coleoptera > Scarabaeidae > Trypoxylus > Trypoxylus dichotomus. The sequence goes on from CM042081.1 coordinate 33,279,261, forward strand.
AAAACAATAACAGACGAAAATGTGAAAGTTCCTTAATCAATAATAACTAAAAATTGGCTTAAACTAATCAAATCTAGATACATATATATTATCACTGTTACATATTAACATAATTGGTGACAGAAATTACGGGAAGATAAATAGTTAATTTATTCCTATTATTAAGCTTCGGGATGTAAAAATTTAAAAGGAACAGCAAATCCCAAACCTGTAGATCGCCATTTAACATCTTATGTGCAAAAACTATTTGTGATGAAACACGATTATCTATCAAAGAAATAAATGCAAATTCTTTTAGAAGATTAGTATATAAATATCCATCTTGTAAAAAAAACGAAAATATAAGGTGTTCAAAACTTTATACTGTACCATCTCAACTAAATTCACATATCCATGATATCCTGGATTTCACACAATAGAACCATATTCTAGTCTCGAGCGAACGAATGCATTATATACAGCAACAAGGGCACCACCAGTCAAAATTTCAGTATTGCGAAACACAAAGCTTAGTGTTTTAAGAGACTCTTCACATATACTTACAATATGCTTATTAAATGTTAACTTAGTATCAAACAATATGCCAAGATCTCTATATTCCTCACAACACGTTAAAAGTTCACCGTCAATATTGTATGAATACCTTACTATATCAGTTCTGTGGGAAAACGTCATCGCTTTATACTTAGCAATATTTGGCAGTACATGATTCTCCAATCACCAAAGATGAATCAGTGAATCCAGTGAAGTATATTTTATGGAAAATTTTAGAGTCATCGGGGTATAGTAGACATTTACATAAGCCGGTTAGGAAAGAATAAAATGGAATGGTCCAAGAACAGACCCTGCGGAATACCCGAAAGAGACAGATATAGGCGCGACCGAAAGCCACAGTATTCAACGTAATTGAATCGCCTGCTCAGATAGAATTGCAATAATAGTATCAGATTATCAGATATACCCCATATATGCAGTTTATGTAAGAAAATCTGATGTTCGGCCCCATCGAAAGCCTTACCGAAATCTGTATAAATGACAATCGTCTGAGGACGTAAATCTAAAGCCTCAAACACATTATGAGAAAACGTGCACAAGGTAGACACCGTTGATCTGCCTTTAATAAAACCATGTTGCGTTAGAGACAGTTTAGCTGCAACGTGCGAATAATTATATACGTATAACATAATTTCAAAAACTTTAGAAAAGTTATATAATATAGGTATCGGCTATAATCCCGAATGTTATTCCTAGACCCGGACTTAACAGGACTAAACAGGAGTAATACAAAACACTTTCTAACAACTTGAAAAAGCTCCCTGTTTCAGTATTAGATTGTAAATGTGAAGAAGCCGACTGCAAAGAGCAAATCTACAATTCCTAATAACAAAATCGGGAACGTTATCAGGTCCAGCTGTCATTTTTCCCTTCAATTAACAGAGAGCTTGTAAAACATCTCTCCTACTAAGTTCTTAAAAAAATTAATCAAAAACCAAAGTATCGTTATTGAGATGATTAGTAGTAGCATTCACGTTAGACATGGTCGCCAGGAAATGTGAAGCAAAAGCGTTAGTAATCTCATCAGGTGACAAAGAGGTATTGTTGTTATCCATCGCAATACCTGATATACGTGTAAAATTCAGTTTAGTATTAATGTAAGGCCAAAGTCTGTTGGGATTCGCCTAAATAGATAGGTTAATATCACTAATAGGATTATCGGAACCCCGTTTAATTGTAAACCCGTGTTTCTATGCATTTTGAGATAATGGCGCTTGATTTCTACGTGTTTCATTAGAGGACCGTAGTGGAAATACATTCTTCCTAGGTACTCTCTTTGAAACAGGCCTTATTAAAATAATTAAGTAATATAAACTTCATTGTAAGCATTATCAACAGAATCGCAACTGGTCACTACATGAATTGTATGTTTAGTAAGAGCTCATAAGGGTGTGCCAGATCGGTACGCCTGAAATTAAGGTTCGCGACGTTAGACACAACAACATCAAACTCGAGAGCTGGATGACGACTATCCGCAACCACCGGTTAGATCACACGGCAAAATCCTAGAGCAACAAACCAGATCTAAACATCTATTATTATTATTCATCGTAATTCATCTATAGAGCATCAAGCGAAGTAACAAAATTATTCACAATTATTCATTAGGCAGAATCAGGACAATTTACAGTAGGGAGGTTAAAGTCCCTCACAAGGATAAAATAATTATCCAATAAAGGAAGCAATTCCAGCCTATGAAAAGAAAGTGTTCAAAGATAACACATGGGCTGAAAAGTCCCGGGCCTAACACATAGATGACGCTAGTTTTATTGCAGTCACCTTTCTCTCAGTTAGTACTAACCTTCAAAAGACAGCTGTTAAAATTTCATGATATTCTATTCATTAGTTTGTGAGTTATTGTGCTAAGAGTCACGCTACTTTTGTTATTTTCAAAACAATGCATCAAGAACAATTTCGTGTTTTAATTTTACACTGCTTCTTGATGGGAAAAAATACCGTTTAAGCAAAGCAATGGCTTGAAAAGTGCTGTGGGGACTCCGATCCATCAGAAACAACAACAAAACGTTGGTTTGCTGACTTCAAACGTGGTCGTAGAGACTCCGATGATGCGGAACGTAGTGGACGTCCAAATGAGGCGGTAACACTAGAAAACATCAAAAAAATCCACAAAATCGTTTTGAATGATCGAAAAGTGAAGTTGCGTGAGTTAGTTGACATCGTAAAGATATCAAAAGAACGTATTGGCTTTATATCGCATGAGCATTTGACTATGAGAAAGCTCTGTTCAAAGTGGGTGCCGCGTTTGCTCACTGTTGACCAAAAACAAGAACGTATTGATGATTCTGAGCAGTGTTTGGCCATGTTTAAACGTAACAAACCGGAATTTTTGCGTCGATATGTGACAATGGATGAAACATGGATCCATCACTTCACTCCGGAATCAAAACGTTCGTCATCTGAGTGGACAGCAACTGGTGAACCTCGTCCAAAGCGCCCGAAAGCACAACAATCTTGGCTGGAAAGGTTATGGCCTCGGTATTTTGGGATGTGCGTGGTGTAATATTCATCAACTATCTTGAGAAAGGAAATACCATCAACAGTGAATATTATATAGCGTTATTGGAGCGTTTGAAGGCCGAAATTGCAAAGAAACGACCGCATATGGCAAAGAAAAAATTTTGTTTCATCAAGACAACGCACCGTGTCACAAGTCAATCAAAACAATGGCAAAACTACATGAATTGAACTTCGAATTGCTCGCACATTCACCGTATTCGCCAGATTTGGCTCCCAGCGACTACTGGCTGTTCGCAGACCTCAAAAAAATGCTCGCCGGTAAGAAATTTCGCACGAATGAAGAGGTTATAGCTGAAACTGAGGCCTATTTTGAGGCAAAAGATAAATCGTTCTACAAAACTACAAATGTTAGAGCAGCGCTGGAATGATTGCGTTGCTCTTGATGGAGATTACGTTGATGAATAAAGCTAATTTTAAACCAAAGAAAACGTGTTTTCTTTGTTAGGCCCGGGACTTTTTAGCCTATGTGTTATAACTTAGCGTAGCCGGTGATATATAAAACTATGTATAATGATAATCAAGCGATTGTGAAAAATCAGCCTAACAGCAAGCAAATCAACATCACTACTAATTAAGTCACCATTATTATCAATCACAATCTGGTCACACAAAAAATTATGAAATGAATTATAAAAATGTTCCAAAAGAGTTCAAGACACAGTTAATTCTTAATACACTAACAAATTCAATTACTGTTATGTATATCATAATGTTCTAGTTTATAAAGCACATACCTTAATGGATTGGTTGGAATTTAAAGAAGAGTTATAATTTACTTTTTATAAAATGAATTATATAAAATTAATTGAGACAGCGTTGTAATTCTTTCTTTTAATTTGGTTGGACAATACTACCTGCCAAATTTCAAAACGCAATTATTACTTTTCTGTATTCTTCTAAGTAAAAGTTGTCCCGACACTCCTTTTATAGCGAAGACACCTATAGTTAAGCTAATCATTGCATAATGATGAATTTGACAAGAAGCGGATCTCTTTAAGATTGCGGTAATGATAGCTACCGATGTGTCAGAAAGCCAAAATTCCACGAACGACAATGACATCTCAAAAACAACCCTAATAGACATAACAATTATAAATTTTGGTAAATCCCTTCTATGCCTGGTACAAGACTGTGTAGCTACTTAATTTTATATTCAAATTCTCCTACATAAAGTGGTCTTGAGGAGCCAGCAGTGTAATTACTTGCGTCTTAGAGTTCTATTTAAGACCAAATATTCTGGTAAATCTGTATAAAGATTTAATCAAAAAAAAAACATATTCAGAAAAATGCACTTACAGTTTTTGTAATTTTACCTATATTGCCAGGATAGTATTTCTTTCTAATATTTGGATACTTTCCAATAAATGATCTCAAAATTACGAGTTCTTATAACGTGCAATATAAGTCAAATACATGGCCGGTATTATTCAAACGTGTTGAACAACCTTAAAGGATCTGCCACTATTTTAGCTATCTCATCATTTTAAAATAGTTTCCTGTGTCTCACCTGATAAAAAAGCTGATATTCTGTATCGGCCAGACGCAGGGCAACCTCTTCAGGGAAATGGAGCAGCTCTTGCAACTCCTCCAGTTCTGCGCAGGTTCGGATCTGCGCTGTGAGAGGATTCCTCTTCTCCAGCTCTGAAAGCAAAAGAAAACCTTGTCAAAAGCACAGAAGGACAAAACTTATCAGTTCCGGTTTTATTTTTTGGTCGAAAAGGCATTGAGACATGAATTTCAGTGAAGCGTACAGAGGGATGACATCTTTTGCTTAACTCTAGGATGCATAACCAAGGTTTTTGGCCCGGAGATATTTTGTTTACTACTATAAAGTCGACTTGACCATTTAGCTCTAAATATGTCTTTATTCAACACACTTGATTACAAATATTCTAGTGTATTTAGAAATCCTAGTGTTATATGCCAAGCAAACCGGCAAAATATGGAATGGAAATCTTTTGGATGTGTGAAAGTCCTTGGATTGTTTAGTTTATGTTGATCGCTATCCAGGAAAACCTCCACATAAAAACCTGGGACTAGAAGTAGTACAAACTCTTGTGTGTAGCGTTCATAAGTTTGATTTCAATCGCCCGATAGACAATTTCCTCACTAATGTTCCACTAGTAACTTGTTGAACTAATAATATCACTATTGTGGGTACACTACATCAAAAAAAGCATAACATTCCGATAGAACTGAAAGCTTTGAAGAATCGTGTAGTATGTTCTTCATTATTTTGCTTTCGAAATGAGTCAGTTTTGGTCAATGTTATTTACTTTGTATTGTACAATTTTCAGTGAATTTAGCACTTGTCAGAGTCGTACTCCCGTTTTTATTGTAGTGTTTTGTGATAAATCCATGCATTAATATAAGTTGGTCTTTAAGTTTAATTTTTGATGTTTTCTTTTAAACTCTACATTGAAACCTGCTCACTTCTAACCTTTAGAAGCCCTATTTTGAAATAGGCCCTCAACTATATAACACATGGGCTGAAAAGTCCCGGGCCTAACAAAAAAAACACGGTTTTTTGGTTTAAAATTAGCGTTATTCATCGACGTAATCTCCATCAAGAGCAACGCAATCATTCCAGCGCCGCTCTAACATTTCAATACCACTTTTGTAGAACGATTTATCTTTTGCCTCAAAATAGGCCTCAGTTTCAGCGATAACCTCTTCATTCGTGCGAAATTTCTTACCGGCGAGCATTTTTTTGAGGTCTGCGAACAGCCAGTAGTCGCTGGGAGCCAAATCTGGCGAATACGGTGGATGTGGGAGCCATTCGAAGTTCAATTCATGTAGTTTTGCCATTATTTTGATTGACTTGTGACACGGTGCGTTGTCTTGATGAAAGAAAATTTTTTTCTTTGCCATATACGGTCGTTTCTTTGCAATTTCAGCCTTCAAACGCTCCAATAACGTTATATAATATTCACTGTTGATGGTATTTCCTTTCTCAAGATAGTCGATGAATATTACACCACGCACATCCCAAAACACCGAGGCTATAACCTTTCCAGCCGATTGTTGTGCTTTCGGGCGCTTTGGACGAGGTTCACCACTTGCTGTCCACTCAGATGACGATCGCTTTGATTCCGGAGTGAAGTGATGGTTGCATGTTTCATCCATTGTCACATATCGACGCAAACATTCTGATTTGTTACGTTTAAACATGGCCAAACACTGCTCAGAATCATCAACACGTTCTTGTTTTTGGTCAACAGTGAGCAAACGCGGCACCCACTTTGAACAGAGCTTTCTCATAGTCAAATGCTCATGCAATATAAAGCCAATACGTTCTTTTGATATCTTTACGATGTCAGCGAACTCGCGCAACTTCACTTTGCGATCATTCAAAACGATTTTGTGGATTTTTTTGATGTTTTCTGGTGTTACCGCCTCATTTGGACGTCCACTGCGTTCTGCATCATCGGCGTCTCTACGACCACGTTTGAAGTCAGCAAACTAACGTTTTATTGTTGTTTCTGATGGAGCGGAGTCCCCATAACACTTTTCAAGCCATTGCTTCGCTTGAGCGGTATTTTTTCCCATCAAGAAGCAGTGTAAAATTAAAACTCGAAATTGTTTTTGATCCATTGTTTTGAGAATAGCAAAAGTAGCGTGACTCTTAGCACAATAACTCACAAACCAATGAATAGAATATCATGAAATTTTAACAGCTGTCTTATGAAGGTTAGTACTAACTGAGATAAAGGTGACTGCAATAAAACTAGCGTCATCTATGTGTTAGGCCCGGGACTTTTCAGCCCATGTGTTACGTTTGAGGTTGTGGAATAGCTGCAAACTGAAGATGAGGCTAAAGGACAACGTTTTGACCATTAGTACGTAATATAGTAAAATATAATAACGACTTTATTGCAGAGATCCATGTTGAGAATTATGTATCTAGCAATTGCAAGAAACTTACAAAACTAGGTTATATAAGTTTCTTGGAGTTTGTAAGTAGAAAAAATATATGAGAGCAGAGCCATATGCTTTTAGAGAAGAAATGATGTTTTCAATATTTTTTACACATTTCCTTTCAATATAATTTCCACAAATCTCAATCCAAGTAAGTGCTAGTCACTACGGGCCATATCAGGGCTATGTACTGGATATTCTACGGCTTCAGTTTCATACAATGGCCGAATACCTTTCGACAATTCTTCTCACCTCAATTCATGCAAAAAATAAGAGTAGCGTGTGTTATTTGACGATTGTATTTCGATCGTTTAATTAGTAAAATGCTTTACCAATTCCAAAACATTCTAGGCATAATATTTTTCGTTAATCGAACGACCTTTGTACCTATGAGATGAGGTTGATAATACACAAATTATTATCTCATCTTCTATGGTGAATAAACTGGAAAACTGATTTTAGAATCTCCACACATGTTTCAAAAGCAACGCGCACACTTAATGCCTTTATCGGACACAAAGAAGTCGCTATACCATTCTTACACTTTTTCATACCCAAATATTAAATATTCTTGATAACTTCTTAACCTTTAATGGACGATCCTTTAATACCAATTCTTCTATTAGCCAACGGTCATCAGTTTTTGTCAGAATCAGATTTTGCCCACTCTTTATAGTGGTACATAAAGGGAATAAATCACAATAAACCTCGTCTAAACGGTGTTTAATTCTATTAGGTATACTACTTCATTTGTTAAGGATTAATAAAGTTACCTATATCCAGATTTAGACCTATTGCTCGTCGACTTTTACTATTTATAGTAGAGGCTTAGCGTGTGATGTATAGTCTCGGCAAAGAGGAGCAAGTTTCAGTGTCGTGCAGAAAATAAGGGGTGAAGCGTGAGGCACGGAGAATCAAGTATCCGCATCATAGCACCCTTGTCCAGTATTATTCGACCGATCCTTGTGGGTGCTTGTCAGTACACACATGCTAAGAAGATGTCGTTTTTAGGTACGTTTCGGAGACGGCGTATTTCGAGTAAACTAGAAGACGTAATAGCGAGTATTCCGGATTTATTTGTTTCTTTCTAGAGCAAGTATAATGTGGTGAATATGATGATATGTAGAATGAAAGAGATTGAACTATCATCCCCTACCTACTTGCAATATGCACTAGCGATGATATTTTAAGAGTGGTGTTAAGGGCACTGAACAATTTTTTCAAGTTTTAACAACCCAACTTCTAATGTTTCCTTAGACCGACCTCTTAAAAGAGAGATTGGCAGTTTGTTACATGTAATATGTAAAATCCATGCAAGATAGTCAGGTAAAATATGATTTAGAAAGTATTTACAAGAACTGCTATGGACAAAATGATTCGATGTCGTTTGTGGATTCTGTTTAAATTGTGGATGATGGTCACTTACACCTATGCACGGTGGAAGGCAAAAAAAAAATAAAAGTGTAATACGAAATCTTGAAAGTGTTATTGACAAGGGTTCAGATTTTCTCATACTAAGGCAAATTTGTGAAGGTGTGTCGAAAAATCCATTAAGTTGTCACAAGGATTAGTTTAAATTTGCAAATATGACATCACTCGATGTAAAACGCCGTACTCATTTAACTGAAGGTGTGGAAACATATTTAATGATTCTAGTGTTTAATAGATGCCACCCACTTTGTGATTTCGTGGAAACTTCTTAAAACAATAAGTGTTTCAGCACGTTATGTAATATATTTTTTATGATTATTTTATGTGTAAACATTCCTGCGTCCGCATCGCCTCGAGTTGTTCTCCGCACTGTACTGTAACTTGCCCTACTTTGCCGAGACTAGTGATGTATACGTTGAATGAAACAAACTCCTCGTTCTCTTGTGGTTAAAATTTGATTGCAATTCATATCAAATATATAAAGTAAACATATTGAAAAGGCCGACAATGTCTCCAATACTCTTAACTTAAGCCTATTTGTAGCAATAAACGTACAATCGTTTCCAACACAGAATAATAAGAAAAATTCATGCTTTTCACTTTACCATTTTCTTCTCCGTTCCATTTACCATACCTGTCGCTCTCAAAGCGACGTTAAAATTCGCAAACCAAGAACGGTTGCGATTCTCAATTTTCTCAATTCAAAGGCGTCTATCTGTCAAACGTAAATGGAATGAATACCTGACACGAAGCCTCCACATATGCTTTCTTTACTGGCACCACCCTAGGCCCGAAAATTTTGCGTTCTACGTCGTAAAACCTCGACGTCTTATAAATTATAAATTCCTATAAATATATATCAAAGCACGAGCCACTCTCACGAAGTGGAGTATCGTAGCCAAGCAGTTAGTTCACGTGTTATAGAGCATGGGCAGGGGATTGGCTCCAGTACCACAGGGTAGAGTATTACGGACGTGTTCGACATGAAGAGGAGCCAAATTACACGGAAACCCGTGTTCGTTATGTCGGACAGTCGTGGAGGACGTTTATTTTCCTTTCCTTTTTTTCGTTTGGCTTGACGGATATATAACCGCTGTAAAAGAGGAAACAGCAACACGATAGGGATGTTAGTGGGTTTATATATTTTATTCGGCAGAAGTTGTGAAATAAAGCCCCCTTGATATAATAACAGGCTTAATTAATGTATTGCGTGGGTTTTGCGACATATTTCTGGAGTTGTTTTTCTTGTAGCTTGCATCTGTTTGCTCAATTTGATTTCATTTTGCGATACATAATAACTTTAATTTAGAAGTTGCGGTGATAACGACAATATTATATAAGTTTTAGCATCATGTGGCAATAGACCAAGCTCCTCCACCAAAACTTTTTTGCAACAAACACAAAGCTAATATATAGAAATTATTATTTTAGCTAATTATTTAGAGGTTAGTTATTAAATAAAATATAAAAAAAAATGAAAGTGAAAGCTCCAATAATCAAGCCAATGACATCCTCTTTTTCTTCAAAGTTTAGCATAGAACACCAAATATAACTAATAGGAAAATAATACGATATTTGATAAAATAAACTACTCGAAATGATGATTCAATGCATCTACATATACCTTTCAATCCTTCTTTATTCACCTCCACCTTTTTCATGAAATTAACACCCAACCGAGACAACTATGAAAGGTATATTCCGTTGCGGACCCAGTCACATAACTCACCATCAAAGTCAAGTACGTCAAATCAAGCAGGGTTCGGTTACCCAAACGCTTGTCAAATTTAAGAGACGTAGGTATACGTAAGATAAATATCACGAATAGTTTTCGTTATTGGCAACGTCAAGTAGATGCGACCACGGAGGGTTCAACGAACACGATATTTATGTTTCACGTTGATTATTCGATTTCCTCTAGAAGTTCTAGTCTGTATACGATGTCTCATTTTCTACGTCTTTATGAGGCACCTTGGAAACCATAACGGATAAAAGGTAAGCCTATTAGATTATGATTACTGCGGTCGCGTCTCGAATCTACATAGTGATGTTCAAATTTTGCGCGAGATATTTTTAAAAAATGTTTGGGTGGTTAAATTCGAAATAGATTTAAAGTTTCCACTATGTATATTTGAAGATGATGAAGGTGAATGGAATCTTGGTGTTTTGTTAATTTCGGGAACTTTGAGGTGCCACTTGAAACAAACGCTGTACAATCATTCCCGTTAGTTTTTGAACAGAAATCTTTTATATTCAAGCAAATATATTAACATTAATATCCAAAAATATCAAATACTACATCAAAATTCTTCTATTATTCTGGATATGAGAACACATTCAAAATAAAATTCCTCAACAACAGCAAAAGTTCTTTCAAGACGAAACTACGTTTTCGTTTATCTACATATCTGTATTAATAAAGACACTAAAAACGTAACCACAGTCAATTTAAAAGCACCTTTTCAGATTGTGAAGCGCGGTTATTCTACTTAACTGCTAAACGGAATCTAACCTCCTATGCGGTACAGGTACAGTCTGTGACAAAAGTATAGGACACTACATTTAATAAAGATATTTCACTATTTTATTAAGCATATCAAGTTTGGATATTTTTTCTATATACGATAAACAAATTTCACTATCTCTATCACTACTTAGGGCAAAAATACGTGATATAAGGATAATTTGGGGTTATTAACGAAATAAAAGTGCGTCAAAAGTATAGGACATGATTTAGTTAAACCTTATAAACATGTAAAATAATAATTTACTTCAGACAGTTCTATTTCCTAAAACAGCCAAGGAACTAGAGAGCGTGCCACACACGTGCTCGACCCTAACATAATTTGAAAAAGCACAAGAAAGTGAAACGATTCGCAAAGCATAGTCAAGTATACAGCGTTGGGAAACAGAGTAGTAACAAAGTAAAATTGTGCACGTAACGACTCCCCTCTTGCTGCCAAAGAAATTTACATCGTAAATTTCGATAAAGACCAAAAAGAAACCGAAACCAGAACTGGACAAATACTAAGGGAAAGAAGAATTTGAAAAAAGAAACAAAAACTAACTAAATGTTGACTAAAAGTTAAACCAGTAATAAAGGGTGTATCATTTTTATCGCAGTGAGGTAAACACTCATTTAAGAAATAAATAAAGCAGCTCTAGTCCTGCTCAAGAGCATACCCAAGTCTGCAAAGATCACCTGATTGGATCGAAAATTGAAATAAAAAGAGTAAACAAGAGAAAGAAATGGAAAGTTAAGAGTAGAAATGAAATCAAGACAGAGGAACTTAAGAATAAAGTACAGAAGAGTGCCATAATACCGAAATAACAAAATCCTCGTGGATAACGACACTGAGGAGGTAATAGAGTAAAGATACAGAAAAGAATTCCAATCAGTGAACCCACAGACGACGAATCCACGTCCCAAACCTGAAATATAACAGAAAGTATCCAATATATGCCAGAAACAAAGGAATGAACGGTAAATATAGCAAAGGCTGCCGGGTCTCAGCAAGGACAGGGTTCGGGACAAATAACAGACAAGGTTTTAACCCTAAACGTCCAATAAAAGTCCAAATCAGGAACAGTCTAAATCAGTAAAAAGATTAAGTCAAAATCGGCGAATGTTTGCTTACTCCAAATGGTAAACCGCTACAAAACTATAAAATCAAAATGTTACTAAAACGAATCTCCAGAGATACTAAACATAACTTCACTACAGTAACAGTTCAATGTACGAGAATGGATACTCATGCCCTACCCCTCACCTACTTCTAATTGGTTGTTTGATTAATGTTTTTGAGATTTAGTTAAGTGGCATTTGCAGATCAATCTACATAGTATCAAGTTTGTATCTCATAGTGCTGTTGTGCTGTGGCAAATTCTTGAATTGTGTGTCGCCACTGCTCATAAAAATGGATCCTATAGAACAAAGAGCCGTAATAGGAAAGGGACATGACGCCAATCCAAATTCGTAAAGATATTATGGCAATTATTGGTGAGTCTGCTGGTTCTTATGGTACAGTCAAACTCTGGTGTCGAGATTTTAACTGCGGAAAAACATCCTGTGAAAACCAACATACCTGTGGTCCCCCTATAACGGTAACAACAGACAAAAACATTAAAAAGGTTATATACGATATCGTACTGTAAGACCGACGAGTACTCATCAGGGACATTGTGGAAGATACTGGCTTATCATATCATGTGGTGCACAACATACTGGCTAAAGAATTGGATATGAAAAAGATGAGTGCAAGATGCGTGCCCCGAATGTTAGCCATTGATCAAAAAAGAAATCGGGCTTTGGTTTGTAAGCGTCTTTTGGAAAGGTACCAACCAAACAAAGAGAACTTCTTTAGCAGGTATGTGACCATGGATGATGGCCATTGACAAAGTGCAAAGTAGAAAGTGGAAATATCACGGTTCTCCGCGCAAATTTAAGGTCGTGCCGTCTGCTGGGAAGGTTTTGTTATCTGCGTCTTTAGTTGCTTAACGAATCATCCTGACTGACTATCTGCAAAAAGGATACATCATTACAGGGCTTACTGCGCACAGTTTATTTCTAAATTGAGAGACGCGATTAAAGAGAAACGTCGAGAAAAGTTAAATCACGGTGTGCTGCTCCGTCAGGATAATGATCCCAGCCATCCATCTGGTATTGCTGTGGCTGCCATACACCAAGCAGGCTTTGGGACGAATATGGTGGAGCACCCACCATATTCGCCGGATCTGGCCCCTAGTGATTACAGGCTGTTCCCCAAATTAAAAGAAATTTAACGTGAGGCAAAATTTTCCAGTAACTATGAAGTGATGCAAGCTATAGAGAGGTGATTTGCAGAGGTTGGACAAAAGAAATTCCAGGAGTGCATTATTTGTATCGAGTGACACTATGTCGAAAATAAAAAGTATAACGCCACTGTAGTTTTACCGTAAGGGGGTCAGAGATACAGCATAGAAATCCACCCTCGTTGTTGCTACATTAAACACATCTCCTTGTTGTAGTGTCTATAGGCATGTGAGCGTTTTGATCTCGTTATACTTCCCGTGGTAGTATTGATTTAAATTTATTCGCTGCAGTTCTAGAACATTTTGCACACCCTGTGCTAGCACCAATTACCCCCCTTACTACAGATAAGCGAAATTCCTTTAGGCTTTTAAAAACTATTAAAGCGTTAACTACACATCAACAAAATACCAAAATATTTAATGTTATAATTTTTGCGATTTTCTATCGATTTCCTATGACACCCTCTTATTTCACCGAGCAAATCTTCCCTTCCGCCGTCTCTCCAAATACGAATCGTACTCCCTTCTCTTGGAAGTGTAGAAGTCGAACACAACGTCGTAACTGTTTCCGTAGAATTTTAGTCGGTCTAATCCGCGAAACTAATTTGCTCTCACCGAAAAGCGAATAGGCCGTACATTTTCGCGCATTACTTGAGAAGTTCTCGTTAGTAAAAATACGCATGCGTTTCGTGCGGTAGATGTTTCGAATGTAATCGTTCCCTTCGCTTCCCTGTTACGGAGTAATATTGTAATTGCATTTGGAGTGGTCCCCAAATTGGATTTGCTTCCGTAATATTTCTTGAAGGTGTAAGAAGGTTGACGCCCTTCATCTGGCTTAAAAGATTTCCGCGAAAGGATGAAGAGAATGTCGGGGGATATTCTTGTGAAATAGTTCCTGTACAGCCAAAGGATATTTTGAATCCTAACATCTTTCGAATATTACATGATTAGCAACGCCTTACGTTGATCAAAATTTCTGTACGTACACAGCTTTTTGCAATTTAAAACAGTTTAAAGTATTTGAGGATAATGGCTTTTCACTACTTATGTACTGGAGATCGGGGCAGCCAGGACCACCGCTGTAAGTAGGACCACAGACGTAATTCGCACGTATTTTAAATTTCGCGCGCGGTTTATTATCAGTAGAGACCAGATTATATGCGAAGTGCATATATTTTATTTTATTTATTTATTATATTTTACGTCTATATGCAGATGTATTATACTGATTAAAGTTAATTATCGTGAATTAAAACACGCTCCAATAACGCTATATAATATTCACTGTTGATGGTATTTCCTTTCTCAAGATAGTCAATGAATATTACACCACGCACATCCCAAAATACCGAGGCCATAACCTTTCCAGCCGATTGTTGTGCTTTCGGGCGCTTTGGACGAGGTTCACCAGTTGCTGTCCACTCAGATGACGATCGTTTTGATTCCGGAGTGAAATGATGGATGCATGTTTCATCCATTGTCACATATTGACGCAGAAATTCCGGTTTGTTGCGTTCAAACATGACCAAACACTGCTCAGAATCATCAACACGTTCTTGTTTTTGGTCAACAGTGAGCAAACGCGGCACCCACTTTGAACAGAGCTTTCTCATAGTTAAATGCTCATGCAATATAAAGCCAATACGTTCTTTTGATATCTTTACGATGTCAGCTAACTCACGCAACTTCACTTTTCGATCATTCAAAACGATTTTGTGGATTTTTTTGATGTTTTCTGGTGTTACCGCCTCATTTGGACGTCCACTGCGTTCTGCATCATCGGTGTCCCTACGACCACGTTTGAAGTCAGCAAACCAACGTTTTATTGTTGTTTCTGATGGAGCGGAGTCCCTATAACACTTTTCAAGCCATTGCTTCGCTTGAACTGTATTTTTTCCCATCAAGAAGCAGTGTAAAATTAAAACACGAAATTGTTTTTGAAAATAATAAAAGTAGCGTGACTCTTAGCACAATAACTCACAAACTAATGAATAGAATATCATGAAATTTTAACTGCTGTCTTTTGAAGGTTAGTACTAACTGAAAGAAAGGTGACTGCAATAAAACTAGCGTCATCTATGTGTTAGGCCCGGGACTTTTTAGCCCATGTGTTATCTCTATATAATGCGAAGTAAATACATAAATAATAAATAATATACGTTTCATAATTTCAGTACTGTTTATTTTGCCGCATCCTGAGCATAGGCTGGGGTATAATAATGTTAACTTATTTCTGCGTTTATGATATTATTTTAAAACTACTTCCTAGAAAAGGGATACATATTATATTTATTATTTATTGTCAAAGTTCTATATTTCATGTTCGGATGTAATTGCTTTATCTTACTACATAACTAGATACACGTGTAAAGGCACGAAGATGTGAATCAGATAAACTTGGCTACATTCTATTAGATTTACATTGCATCATTAAATACATTTTCTAGGTAAATACATGGTGTTTATAAGGTTTCAAAGTCACATTAGTTATGTTTTTCCTTTTCCAAATTCACTCTGACCATTGTATTATTTACACTACATGTCACTACACTCATCATCAGATCGAAATCACAATACTCGCAGGGATGTTAATGGGGCTAATTTTAGTAGAACTTTGTGTTTTTATTTGAAACGGAGCAAGAAAAAATAACATATCATTAGCATTTTTCTTGTAATACCCGAAGAAAGTTTGTTATATCTAGAACTATTCGCTAAATCGATGTTCGTCGTATAAAGGATTCGTAGTATTTCACAATACAGTTTCAGTTGTGGCTAGTCTCGGTAAACAGGGGCAGGTTTTAGTACTGTGCAGAGAACAACGTGGAGGGGTGGAGCGCGCGGCACGAAGAATCGAGTACCCGTATCAAAGCACGCTTGTTCGGTATAATTTGACTGGTCGTTGGGAGTGATTGTCAGTACACGTATACTTAGAAAATGTCGTATTTAGGTACGTTTCGAAAACGGCGTATTTCGAATAAACTAGAAAACGAAATAGCAAGTATGCCGGATTTAGAATACGGGACAACTATTTGATGTGTACCAACAGGTGAAAGTCTGAACACCACCTGAAAATTATAAAACACTTTTTCGCAATCCGTGAGAAACGATATAGCGAACAATTAATTTGATGTAGGTATATTCCATGTAATATACCGCTCAGTTTACTAGACCAACAAGCATTTGTCTCCTCCTGACAAATTCAAAATGGATCCAGGTACATTGACTAAACCTTGTACAATATCCACTATCAAATAACAGGATACCATTGCATCCCTTTGATCAGATGGATGAAAAAAAGACAATCGTCACAAACGCGAAAAGCTAAAGAGAACAACTGCTGGAATGCCCGCGGTAACAATGGTAGAGAGTGAATCGAAAATCGCCACATTGCGTTTACATAATCGCTTTCAGTCGGATTTTACGTGCCAACTAAACCTTTGGCGTTACGTTGCATAATTTTAGTGGTTCGTTTTATTTTGTTTGTGCATGAAATGGAATACGATAGAGTCGAGTGCGTTTATTGCAGCATTCCGACGATGCTGGTTGCATGCATGAAAGCGATGCTGTTATAATAACTGGTACGTGTTTGTTCGTCGAACACACATAGTTTTAGCTTTGAGAGATGAAAACGCAGCTTATATTCTCGCAAAGTAAATCGAATCATATTATTTATTGGCAGTAGTAATGATTTCGATTCAGGTTTTTAGTAAGATAAAAGCGACGGTAATAATCCGAAGCGCATTGTTCGCCCCTTCCCTCGCCTACTTCTAATTGGTTATTTAATTATTGTTTTTGACATAATCTCAACTATGAATCTCAAAGTGTGCTTGTGCTGTGGCTAATTCTTGAGTTGTGTGTCGTGATTGTTCATAACAATGAATCCTGTTGTACAAAGGGCCGTAATAAAGTACCTCCAGAAAGAGGGCATGGCGCCAAATTAAATTCATAAAGACATTCTGGCAAGTATTGATGAGTCTGCAGTTTCTTATGATATATGGTGTCGAGATTTTAAATGCGATAGAACATCCTATGAAAACCAATATGCCGGTGGTCCTCCCATAACGGTAGCAACAGAAAAAAACATTAAAAAGGTACACGATATCGTACTGCAAGACCGACGAATACGGATTAGGGACATTGTGGAAGATACTGGCTTATAATATTATATGGCGTACTTACTAAAGAATTAGATATGAAAGATATGAGTGCAAGATGGTGCCCCGAATGTTAATCATTAATCAAGAAAGAAATCGGGTGTTGATTTATAAGCGTCTTTTGGAAGGGTACCAAACACACAAACAGGACTTTCTTAGTTGGTACGTGACCAAAGTGCAAAGTAGAGACTGGAAACATCACGGTTTTCTTTCATGGAACTTTGAGGTCGTGCCGTGTGCTGAAAATGTTTTGCCATCTGTGTTCTGGGATGCTCAAGGAATCATCCTGACTATTTGCAAATGGGATAGAGCATTACAGGGGCCTACTACGCACAATTGATTTCTAAATTGCGTGACGCTATTAAAGAGAAACGCCGAGGAAAGTTAAGGCATGGTGTGCTGTTCCATCAGGATAATATTCCCACCCGTACATCTGCTATGCACCAAACAGGCTTTGAATTAGTGGAGCACCAGCCATATTCGCCGGATCTGGGCCCTAGTGATTATAGGCTGTTTCCCAAATTAAAAGATATCTTACGTGGGGCAAAATGTTGCAATGCAAACTGTAGAGACCTGGTTTGCAGAGGTTAGAACATTTTTTTCCAGGAGGCTGTTGAGATGTTGCAGTACCAATGGACCAAGTGCCTTAGTGTAGAGAGAGACTATGTCGCAAAATACAAAAAGATGATTCGCCTAAATTTTACTGAAAGGGGTTCAGGAGTGCCAGCATGCAGATCCACTCTTGTATAAGATTTTTCTCCTGAAATAATGCCGAAATAACGCAATCCAATACGTTGTCAAAACCGATATTTCTATTTCGTTGCCTGTAGCACACAAGTCAAATACCAAACTAATTGTTGTTTGGGCTATTTCCATCGTTTATGGAGCTCTCGTGTTCCGACGTTTCGGCAGTGTACCTGCTCTCGTTTTCAGGCTAACTCTGATAAGGGCTGTTTCTTACATAATCATTAATTCAAGTCTGATTATTTGTCTTTTCTATCTTTTACTGAACTTCATCTGGTATGGGGATTGAACTTGATTTAATACTTTCGAATTTTTGTAATTCAACGCACTTGATCACTAAGCCAATCGTTCTTACCTCTCGTTAACTACGACATTTATATGTGATTGAATTTATATACAACTTCTAATTGTTGGATATCTACCATTTATTAAGATTGTCCAAATATACTGCGTTCAATTTCGTAGTGCGTCCACGTCATTGATCATGTGCGTAGAGATTTCTCAAATTTGATTGAAATTTATCATATGCTTAGTGGTCAAGTGCGTTGGATAACAAACAACGAGTTTAATCCCCACTGCACACGAATTTCATTAAAATATAGGGAAGCAATAGATTTGCAAGGGAACTGTTTCAAGTACATATGTCGAAAGCTTCCACGAGTAAGTTACGAAAAAATTAAAGCTGGGGTTGTTGATACAGCTCAAATTAGAACTTTAATGACAGATCCAAATTTTATCAACTCTATGAACGAAGCTGAGGAAGAAGTCTGAACTTCATTCACTATGGTCGCGAACAATTTTCTTGGAAACACAATAGCTTCCATTTAGTGAAATCAATGCTTCAAAAAATTCACCGCCTGGGTTGTAACATAAACATGAAGCTTCATCTCCTTCACAGTCATCTTGATAGGTTTCCCGAAAATTTAGCTGCTGTAAGCGATGAATAAGGCGAGAGATTTCATCAAAATTTAAAAACCATGGAAACTCGTTACCAAGAAAGATGGTATACTCATATACAACAGAGAGGTCTTTCTCCAAAAGAAAGCGATTAGCAGCGGCGGGAATATTATAATAAATTTTCAAATCATCAGCGTAAGTTAAGAACTTACAATCAAACAGATTCAAAAGATCTTTCAAGAAAACCAAAGAGAAAATGGCTACAGGGACGTATGCAATGATATATCCAATGCCGGATGACAAACATCCTCAAGAACTACACGATCCAAATCTCTAGTGACTATTTGTTAGGGCAAAATCAAGAAACCTCCCATTAGATCTGTTGCATTGTTAAATGCTAATACAAAGCATTTGCTATCATTGGAATAGTTATGGAATTATTGATTTGTCTAATATGACATTCCAATAAAAAAATCGACTTTCTTAAGAAAAATTGCCAAAGCGAAATTTTTGGCGTCATAGTAACTGGGATAAGTCTGGGATAGATGGCCATACCTAGAAATTTCTGTCTGTATTGTTGGTAACTCATGTTGATACTGCAGTCAATTGACTTAGTTGATGTTGTGTTCATGTTTGTTATTTATTTTGTAAAAATCGCGTATGAAGCGAACAAACTACTTTTCTTCTGTTGGCTATGTTGGTATTGTGATATTCTCAGCACATAACTAAACATATTGTCTTACTCGCAGATACCAAATAAATATATAAGAAAAGTAATAGAAACACTTCTCTTGAGTAGTCACAAGACACTTTATTGCTGACAATCAGAAATGTTTGCAAATTGTTCTCTTTGCTGAGCTTCTACTGAATTTAAAATAGCACGTAAAATCTTGGAACATCGAATTAAAAGGGTAATTTCCTCGCCTGCAAAAGGACACTTTTCACGTCAAAAACTGGTAGAAGCAGTGAAAGAACCAACTAATGGTTTAGAAGCATACCAATAACGTCTAAATAAAGGTGTAACACAAAAATTACTCAGTCAAAAATACCGTCTGATTTGTCGCCCCCTATACCAGAAAAAGTAATTGCTGTTAAAAAACGGGCCAAACAAATTGCAGTTATTTTAACATCAGCCGTACATTAAGAAATTCGCAAAGATAAAGAAAAAAAAACAAGAAAAACAACATAAGGTTCAAAATGAAAAAGTCATGACAAACACAAAGAGGACAGTCAGGAACAAGAAGAAACGAGAATTGGAATTTTCAAGCAGCATGGCGGATTTTAATGAAAATTTCTATGTAGGATGTAGAGAGCGTTATAGACAAAACAAGGTATTAATTGGATACAATGTATCAACTGTATATTTCGGTTGCATGAAAGTTGTATGACTTATGGTGACTTCTGCCAAAAATGGGGAAAACTTGATCATAAGTGAAGCTCAGAAGTAACCTATATTTTTTGTGACCATACGCATCATTTCTCTGGAAACTTCTATTGGGTATAAGTTTTACTTTTTTTAAAAATTGATCATATTACCTTATGTTACTTTTATTATATTTTTACATCACAAATAAATATTTTTGAAAAACTTTAATTGTAGATGATTTTTTAACCATTGAAGGATCTATAGCCGTCTCTCTCGGACTTTATTTATAGAAAAAAACGTTACTTAGTTCAGCGAGAATAATTTTAGGGTGGTTACGATATTCAAAAATTCAAATTTTTGATAACCATGATAACGAAAATGAACGAATATCTTCTTTCTAACATGGAGGATGACATATGATGCAGCAATGTAAAGCTATATTTCGTCTTGAATATCATGGTGGTGCCATGATGATGATCATGATAGTATTTCCACTGAAAGCCGAACCGTCAGGGAATTGCTAAATGGATGCAGAAATTGCAAATATAGTCTAGAAAATGTGTCCTAGGTCTTAATTAAACAGTCCTATAGATCATAATAATTGAAAGACTGTATGGTTGTATAATTCACAAGTATCGCAGTAAACTCCACCCCACATAAATTAATAGTTTATTCGGAATACAAAGTAGTGTCAAGACCACGTGGACTCTGATTGTCAACCAAGTTGCCGACTAACTAGTAAAAATATATGAGAGTCCATGTGTTCTCGAAACGCTGCGTTTCGAGTAAATTATTAATTTGTTTAGTGTGAATAACATAGTTTATAACTACCACAGAACTTAAGATTACAATTCAATTGACTATGAAGGTTGAAATGTGAACTCAAACAGTTCTCTAAATTTACATGAAATCCTTTTAAGAAACACAAATATACACAGACTATTTACACGCGCTTTTTTTGTTTGCCAACTTACCGTTAACGTCGAGCAGGGGGTGTTCATGTATGTAGGGCTGGTATTTTTTCGCGAGGTGCAGAAGCCCAGTGCCGTTTAGTTGGCGCATGGCCCCACTAGAGGGGGTAGGCCGCCGTTGGGCGCACTCATGTGTGTGCCTCGGCCTCTACGCCTTTGCCTGCCCCCCCTGGCCGTCGCCTTCTTCTTCCTCTTCCTCTTCTTCAATATCCTTCTTGCTCCACCACTTCCTCGTCTTCCTTTTTATCTTCTTCCTCTTCTTTTTTCTCCCCTTCGGTCGCGGCGCTACTCTAACGACTTCTTCGTGCTTTGCGAGTGAAGCTCGCTTCGACGTCGAGACGGAGATTGCTAGTCGTGTCCCCTTCCAGCGGCTTCTTCTGTGCCCTTTCACATTAGCGTCTCGCTTGAACGTTTCCCGCTACTCAAAGGATGGCGGGGGTGGCTCCTATTCCAAGTCGCCCACTTTACACTGCCTAAGGGACACTCCTACTTTCCACCTGTAACGAAATTATTCATTGAGATTAGCGTATGTCTGGTGAATATAGTCTCGTGTAAGAAGAAAGGAGCGGAATAGAAGGCAAACGAGGTAAGTATTAAGCTTTAGCAAACTGCTGACGTTAGTATACCCTGTCCGAATGAAATATGCATGTGATAGTTACATTGCGGTTAACATCTTATTCAAAATTGCAAGATTTAACTTTGTACTAATTGTAAGTTATTTAGCATATTTTATTGCGTTAAATCGATCATCTCGAAGGAATTGTTCTTTTTGGAACAGCGTGAGGAGTTTTAAGACAAACTTTAAAATATACTTGCCAAATAGCAACAGCACGCTATCAGAAAATGTGTACCAATAGTATATAGCACGTTACAGAAGTTTTGATTTAAATTGTGGACAATATTTCTCTTGCTTTGAATACAACTGAATATATTCATCGCTATATTAGATGTAAAGCATCATATATTTAATAATAACTACAGACCGGATTATATCTGCATATATTTTATTTTTTGCATATCTTTAATTATAGTCTGTATGTAGACGTATTACACTAATTGAAGTTAATTAGCGCTAATTAGTGATTGCATATATTGCATATTTACGGACTTCTATGCATATTTTTACAAAAGTTGCATATATTATTTTTATTATAACCTATTAATATTCTTTTTGAAAACAATCTAAATGTTCAAGCTTCCATTAGCAGCAGCGCAACTTTAAGCCGTTTATAAAAGATACAGAAGATACGACGTTGTTCCACTCATGATCCCATCTCATATAATTTTATGCAAATTTTAGTCTTGCCTGTTTAGTGTGTGTCTTTTCAAGGTGGTTCTGACTGCCGGATAAAATTTGTTGTACATATATCGTTTGTTACTGATATATTAAAATTACATTTTATTTGTTGCGCCGTTACATTTACAGAAAAGGCTAACCGAAATATCGATAAGCGTTGCCGTCGAGTTAGCTTTGGATTTCCCCCTTAGACCGATTTAAAAAAAAATTGTCCAACTTTATAAATTTGTTCATGAGATGATAGGATCATCCTATTTTCTTAGCATGCCTAGGTTTGAAAACCCTATATACATATATATTTAAGAATAAATAAACTTTCAAAGATGTTTAGAGGCCTTTTATACTGAAAGGTAATGTCTGATTTTGTAGGATATTTGTCTAACTCTGTGGAATTATAGAAATTTCGCTTGAATTTGTATCTTCTAAAATTTAGTTATCGGATCAAACAAATTATCCCATTTAAAGTCACAATTTTGTGAAATAAAACCAAAATAATATCTACATAGAAGAGATTTTTAAAAATAATAATCTAAGTCCAGTCATGTCTATAATTTTGCATTTTATACCGTAAATGACATCAGCCAGAGCCACTAATTAACACGTGTGCCGTTCCATGGTCATGTAAAAGAAAAAAGAAAATTGCATAGTTTGCAATTAAAGTTTAACATCCCTCAAAGCTTCGACATGCGAATATTCTTATAAAACCAGCTTCCACGTGGTATAACTGCACGCGAGGACGTTCTACATAAATCTTGTTAGTATAATAAGCATTCGGGACACGTTCGGGGCAAATGTTTGAAACCGTAAAGTTTCCTATCCCTACATAATTGCGAATATTTTCAGCTCCGTGCTTTTTCGTCCCTTTTCCTAAACTCCATTTTGTTAACCGTCATTTTTACGCTCTATTGCGGCCTCTGCCAAGAAAGAAGTCGTAACGTAACAGACCGGATAAATAACCTTTTTCCCTAATCTATTCGTTTGGTCAGTGTTTACAAGGAATTTTTGAAACGCTAAGAATTGCTTTCTGTTAAGATCCAGGATGTTTCAAGAGAAATTGCATATATCTTTGTATGTTATAACTAAAGACGAAAATATGCACTGAAAAGTTTGCCAAATATACAAGCAATATACATGCAATATGCACATAAAATTGCAATATGCGCTTTTGATATGTATTTATTTATTATGTTTTAGGAAATTAAAATTTGTCATATTTACAAATTATATATTTATTTATTACAATAAATAGCCATATACTTTTTAAAATTTTCCATAGTTAAATTATGTCTACGGTCTGTAAAATATTCTTTCAATAACACAAGATGTGATCGGTGCAGTCTTAGAACTTGGTATTAATGAGAGATTTATATTAATGTCTTCATTAAAATTGTCATTACTAACATTATTTATGGATTTTAATGTAACAAAACTTCCATTTTTGTGTAGAACTTCCGTTGATTTTTCTTCAATTTTTTCCAGCTAATCCACTGACTTTCCATTTTCTCTTCAATACCATTTAAAATGCCAACACTGTCATTTAAAAACAATTTTCTATCTTCTAATCTAATAATTACCTCCTCAATTATTGCAAAATTGGATTCAATATATGATTGCTGATTTTTGATTGTCGAATTATTGAAAATTACGCTGCATTTTTCTCTGCCAAAACTGCTTGACGAATCAAATTGGTTACAATTTTTGATACGTTCATAATTATAGGCAAGGAACATCACAGCACATTTATGTCATGTTTCCCATCTTATTAAGATCGGTTCTGGTGGCAGTGAAATGTTGAGAAGCATTTCGTTATATAATTGCGCTCGCAAAGGCGCTTTTAAAAACACTTTTTGAATATTAGTAATTAAACTATTTACAAAGTTAATTAACGCTAATTAACTTTAATCAGTGTAATACATCTACCAATAGACGTAAAATATAATAAATAAATAAAATAACATATATGCACTTTGCATATAATCCGGTCTCTATTTATAAGTAATAAACACGCGGCAACATGGTGCTGCAATGCCAAGCGTGTTAATTGGCGACTATTATATTAATATACATCTATATTCGCTATGTTAAGCAGAATAGTTTTAATATAATTTTAACGTGTAAATAAGTTTTCGAGTTTTCGTAAAAAGTGCAAAATGTAACTTTTAATAACGTTTTATTACCACTATTGCCCTGAATAAGAGGTAACACGACCCCGAAGAGCAGGTCGGAAGTCGTAGGTTAAATAAAATTATATGGTGTAATCAGAGTAGATTATTTTACCTGATTGAAAATTTTCGATACAAAAGAGAAAAAAATACTAACTTGAAGAATAGCTACAGTTAATAAAAGAACCACAGTAAAATTTAGCGTAATAGTAATTGTTTGTTCTCAGATTCCTCTTTATATCAGTATTAAACTACGAAGGAAAAGTACATCAAGAACTTTTTGGGCTGTTACACAGTGACCAGAAATCAGCACTTTTGAGGTTATACGAGGAATATCTTTTAAGTTTTGTTTACTGTGACATAGAGGGCGCCACTATTCAAATGTCAATATTAGAAATTAACCTGCATCTTTAATTAATCCAAATCCAAATTTCAATGCGATTGTGTAATGTTGTAGATATAACGAACTCCTAAAGTTGACAAGTTAGTTGAAAAATGAAACTACACCGAGATCATTTTTTATAATTTTCGAAGATAATTACTTTAAAAAAAAGCCTCACTGAGGTGGTTTGTGCTTTCGGCAGTGGAGCATCATATCAATCAGCAAGTTTTCCTTGGTACGGAAAATTCTAATGTGGACGGATTAGTCTTAGTGACGATTTAGACGATTTAAGAGCTATCATCAAGATCGATATACAGACTTATCGAGAGATTGAGACATCGTATTAATTCAAACAAATTTACATGAAAAATTGTGAGTAAAAAATTAGTTTCCTGTTGGATACCAAATCTGTTAACCAAAGAACAGAAAGCAGCTAAGATGAATTGGTGGTAAAAACTATGCACAACACCGTCAGTGGTATTGAATATGTTGAATTTACACATACGAGCCAGTTAATACACGCCAGTCGTTTCGTTGGATGTTCGAAGGTGAAGAAAAGCCGATAAAAGCCATCTGCTATCGAACAGTCTCCAAAAAGATGGTCGCGACATTTGTCTCAAGAGCAGGTTATGTAGCAACAATTCCCCTACAAAATCAAAGACCTGTTACTGTCGATGACCAAGACAATGCTAGTTCACATACAGTATGCAAGACAATTCAAATTTTAATTCAACAAAACGTCGAATTGTTAGACCATCATATCATGAACAGACTACGTGGTCAAAGGTTGCAGTCGTCAAAAGGAGCAATCAATGCCTTCAAAAACGCAATTTTGACTGTACAAACAAAAGGAGTGGAATAATTACTTCCACAATTGGTCCAAGCACATGCAAAAGTGCGTTAATCTTTCTGGAGAATACTTCGGAAAACAATAAAGTGTTTAAAAGCTATCTATACTTAAAAGGTAAACTTCTTATTTTACATTATTGCTAGATGAAAAGTTGGTTGACTATGTATGAATTATCTCAAGGGATAAATTTAGCGCTGAACTATTGTAAACAGCCATGGAATATTAGATAAAACTAAATCAAACACCCTATTGTTAAATTACTGTAGGTTTAAATTCGGATGGAATATGTTCTTGGATCAATACAAGTAGAAGAATTGAATTTGGATATATTAATAACAGCTTGTTGAGGTGTTCTAACAAAAAGAGTTAAAAATATTTCATAATTTATTACGCCAAAATAGAAAGCTGTTGCATTAAGGTAACACTCACATATAATTAGATCAGTAGAAGGAACTAAATTAGTTATGTAATCAATATTATATTGAACAGAAACAAAATTATTAGAAACAGCAGTAAAAACAGTTTCAAATTTTATAGATAAAGCATGACAAAACAATAGAAAGAGATAAAAATAATTTATTTTTCCTTTCTCCCTTAAATCGTCTTGATCTTATTCCTTTAATACACCTCCACCCATTCAATAGGATATAAAAGCCTCCAATAGAAAGAAAAGCCATCTAAACACCCTGTCCTTCCCCTTGTATATGGTGAATAAAAAGAAAGACACGAATTTGTGCGGAAACCGGAGGAATTTTTAAATTTTTCGTTTTCACCAGAAGTAATGAGATAACTTTGGTGAATTTTCCCTCTCGCCCCGTTACAAGTTTCTTCCGCTTTTCGCCCGTCGCGAAGCAATGATGAAACCAGTCGAATGCGATGTGTTTTTATTTTATTCGCGAACGGCTGAGCAAAAAAAAGTAATCTTTGATTCTCTTCCTTTACAACAATTTTTCTTTCGGATATCTGCCGTTTCGTCTGACAGACGGCTGCGGGAAAAATGAATTATTAAAATTGTTTGTTGGGTTAAATTTCATTACTTTCCTTGGGAACTTTGGTAAGAGAAGGGTGGGGAAAAAAAGCAAATGATTCTGTTGAAATATCTCGACTTTACAAAGAAAAATGTAGTTCTGTAGAAAAATAAGACTATTAATTAATTTTTGCGAATCATTTATATGCAGTCCTCCTCATACGTATTCCGCATCTAAGAGGAACCATTATAAAATTTATATTTACTGTATACAAGATTGATTGTCTCTACTCTAGAATAAGTTCATATTTTGAAATTACGAAAATTGATCTTATTTCATAAAAATTAAGACTTTTCACATAATACATAGTACGAAAAGTGCCTAACTTCAACCTTCAGTTTGCACAATCTGAATAATTACAGCCAACCAACGTGACTAGCGCATGAAAACGTCTGAAGTAATGAAAATTGAGTATCGCGCCGTCATAAAACTTTTAACAAAAGAAGTCCATACGCCTAATTCCATAAAACAACGTTTAGACGCCGTTTACGGTGATTCATATACTTCGTATTCCACTATAAAAAAGTGGGCAAAATGTTTCTGTTTGGGCAAGAATCTCTGGAAGAGGCTGAACGGTCGGCTAGGCCAATTGAACCGATAGCGCCTCAACAAATTTCAATTATTGGAGATTTAGTACTAGAAGATCGTCGTTTGAAAGAGATAGACTTAGCACTGATAACAAATACATCCGAAAGAAGTATTCGCCGAATTCTCCATGAACATTTGGGTATGAATAAAATTAGTGCAAGATTGGTACCGCGATTTGCTTTAGCTCATATTTAAACATGTATGGAGACAACCCAAAACCGATTTTGGAGTCCATTGTCACAGGGGATAAAACAATAGTTCTGTTTTATGATTCTCGAAAAGGGAGTCCATGAAATAGCGGCAACCTCTTCCCAGAAAGGCAAAGTCGTTCAATGAACAAAAAAGGTGATGGCCACAATATTCTGGAATTGTGAGGATATTTTACTAATTTTAAAGAGCGCAATACAACTACATGCGTAGTTTATTGCATAAATTATGCGTTATACATCAATACATATTATGCGTCTTTATTAACAGGCATGGAACAGGTATTTACAGAAACGGAACAAGTATTTACAGAAATGGAACAGGTAATAACAGGTAAGCTAATTGTTCCCCCGTGCGCACATCCATCTCAGCAGCGTGGCGCCAGACTTGTGATGTAGCGTCTGGCTCTATTGGGAGTATACCTACTAGCAGTACGTATTGAAGGAAATAAATCAACGATTGCGTCGACTACATCCTGAAGAGAATCTAGGAGGGTAAGCTGAAAAAATCAACTAAATAAATGTATTGATCTTGAGGGAGATTATGTCGAAAAATAAAGCACATTTTATTGAAATGTTGCTATGTGCTATGCTTTAGTAACTACATTTGTCAGTTTACCCTCGTACATAGGTGTCGTGCCGTTGTGAACAATGGTTTCAGGTATGCGTGCAGTGCCTTGCTTACTACAAAATATTGATATTCCAGTTTCGTGTGACTGATCAGACACAAAATTAATAAAACAACTGAGTAATAACATCAACTGGTGTATCATTTATAATTTCTCTTCCGTGAGCTCTTTCAGCCAACCATTATCTCCATTTTGTTTAACATTCCCTGTTTCCCTAAAAACGTTAATGCAGTATTTAAGTGTGTGCCGAAAACTATTGTTATCAAAGACGAAGTTGGGAAACTCATTTATAAGTTCTTCTAAACAATCGTTAAGAGAATACTGCCAATCTTACGTCCATTTCTAAAATAAGATTCAACCCTGAATGATTTGTGTTGTATAGCAAAAACCATTTTAAGTCAATTTTATTCCTATCAACAATGCATATGAACGACTACTTTGTCAAATTGACAACTAATGCAACTGAAGATAGTAGAAGTTACGAAAAAAGCTTTTATTAGAAGGAACTACTAGAGGTAAAATCTATTTGAACGCTTTATATATATATATATATATATATATATATATATATATATTGTATTGATATTGTAATAATATGTATTATTGTCTTTTAAATCTTTAAAAATATCAATGTTTTTCTAAATTTTCTTATATATCTACTTTGGATATTTTCACGTCAGTGTCACTAATCTACAATTTTAATGTAAAAAAAAAGGAGTTCCTTCAACAACATGTGCAGTGGAGACGTAAACTTCACTATCATTTAGTATATATTCCGCTTTTCATAAGCATATTTTTGTATGTAATAATAACTTTTTTCAAATTTATTTTTAATAGACATTTAATGTACTGTACCCACACATTTTTGTCACATTATTAAAATATGTATTATCCCGAAATTATAACACACTATCTTCAAAATTTCTCGTACATCGGATGAATGGAAATTTTGTTAAAAAAGCGATATATATACATTTTTAGTGTGTCAATATATTTATTTTTACAATCTTACATTTGGTTATTTCAATTGTTAAATACTATATTCGAATTTAAAGCGAAAAAAAAAATAATAAAAGAACCCATTTGAAAAATTAAGAGCCTGAGATTTTCCACCACAATGTATGTAGTATATACATATATGTTATCCTCTCTGGTTTTGTCCCGCGTTCGGTGTTGGTTCTTAGAAGAACCATGCACGTCGTGACGTTTCGATGTAATCGCATACATCTTCTTAGGGTCGTGATTTCGGTCATGTTGTAGCGTATACACACACATATATATATATATATATATATATATATATATATATATATCAAATTGAATACAAATGTTACACAATGAGCTCACGATTAATATATATTTTTTCGCAAGCAGCGTTATTCCACGGCAATTATTAATATAACACATGGGCTGAAAAGTCCCGGGCCTAACAAAGAAAACACGTTTTTTTTTGTTCAAAATTAGCTTTATTCATTAACGTAATCTCCATCAAGAGCACCGCAATCATTCCAGCGCCGCTCTAACATTTCAATACCACTTTTGTAGAACGATTTATCTTTTGCCTCAAAATAGGCCTCAGTTTCAGCGATAACCTCTTCATTCGTGCGAAATTTCTTTCTTCTCGGCGAGCATTTTTTGAGGTCTGCGAATAGCCAGTAGTCGCTGGGAGCCAAATCTGGCGAATACGGTGGATGTGGAAGCAATTCGAAGTTCAATTCATGTAGGTTTGCCATTGTTTTGATTGACTTGTGACACGGTGCGTTGTCTTGATGAAACAAATTTTTTTTCTTTGCCATATGCGGTCGTTTCTTTGCAATTTCGGCCTTCAAACGCTCCAATAACGCTATATAATAGTCACTGTTGATGGTATTACCTTTCGCAAGATAGTCGATGAATATTACACCACGCACATCCCAAAATACTGAGGCCATAACCTTTCCAGCCGATTGTTGTGCTTTCGGGCGCTTTGGACGAGGTCCACCAGTTGCTGTCCACTCAGATGACAATCGCTTTGATTCCGGAGTGAAGTGATGGATCCATGTTTCATCCATTGTCACATATCGACGCAAAAATTCCGGTTTGTTACGTTTAAACATGGCCAAACACTGCTCAGAATCATCAACACGTTCTTGTTTTTGGTCAACAGTGAGCAAACGCTGCGCCCACTTTGAATAGAGCTTTATACGTTCTTTTGATATCTTTACGATGTCAGCTAACTCACGCAACTTCACTTTTCGATTATTCAAAACGATTTTGTGGATTTTTTTGATGCTTTCTGGTGTTACCGCCTCATTTGGACGTCCACTGCGTTCTGCATCATCGGTGTCTCTACGACCACGTTTGAAGTCAGCAAACCAACGTTTTATTGTTGTTTCTGATGGAGCGGAGTCCCCATAACACCTTTCAAGCCATTGCTTCGCTTGAACGATATTTTGTCCCATCAAGAAGCAGTGTAAAATTAAAACACGAAATTGTTTTTGATTCATTGTTTTGAAAATAACAAAATAACTCACAAACTAATGAATAGAATATCATGAAATTTTAACAGCTGTCTTTTGAAGGTTAGTATTAACTGAGAGAAAGGTGACTGTAATAAAACTAGCGTCAACTATGTGTTAGGCCCGGGACTTTTCAGCCCATGTGTTACATGTCTAAATTGAAGTTAATTCTAAATTTCTTTAACAAATAAAATTTTTATCTGGGGGAAAACTATTAACGCTAGCCTTCTGCTCAAGGTTGTCTAAAGCATTTGTAAATCTGTCTCATGGCAAATAGCGTGGGCGGTGTTGTAATTAGCTTGCCTTACACTCGGAAAAACCAACGAATAGGCACTTGAGAAAACATCACTGTTCTTACACACTAAATTGGTTTACAAATCGCAAAATTTCATTTAAATCGCTGGGCAACATTTTAACCCTATATATAAAAAAAATTAAATTATTATATATTTATTTACTTAGAACACGATTCCTTAAATTAAATTCTCTAAATTATGTAATGTGGTCATTGTTCACCGGTCAGCAATTATACACCATACGTATTTTTATTATCCCCCAGAAATCACATCAATGTATTTCTCCTTAAACGCCCAAAAACGTAATAATAAACATCAAGAGCTCTCGAGATAAAATATTTTTATCGTCAAATCAAGTGCATTTTCAGCTTATCGAAAACTCATACCGCACGTGATTTAACACTCAAATGATAGTGCTATAACATCATCACTAGGATATATTTATAGTCTATGGCCGTCTAGACGAGCAGGCAAAAAATGAGGGGTAAAACGAACCACATTAAAGAGATTAGAAGCAAACCCTTTGGAAACCACATGCATAATACATATCTACAATAATATATCATTAATAGTTCAATAAAGATAAGGATTCTGTTCTATATAATATCGATTTTGAGGAGATAGGAACTCGGGTAACTACATATATACACATGTATATAAAAAACCAACTGCAGAAGGAAAAAAATGTAAATCTCCTTCTTGTGCCGTTTTTTAGACGCGTTCGAGGAAGCTATGCGCATTTTTACTTTATCGAGTCTTTTCAGTGATTTTATCGTTGGTGTGATAACGACACGACAATATACTTTCAGTCGACAGCCATCTGGGACCGCTAAATTCTCCATTGAATTTTTTCGAGGCTGTCATTCGTTTGCTACCAGGAATTCGACATCAACTTATTGTTAGGCGACTGTTTTCGATTTTGGTGCCTAAACTTACGCATTGTTTGGTGTCAGTAGTACTTTCCCTATGTATATTGAACAGAGAGTGTCCTTATTTCCCTCTGTTTGGGAATTTCGTTGCAATAATGTTTACAATTTGCAATTCCAAAGTCAGTTGTTCGATTGTTTGGATTGAGAAATAACACTTTTGAAAAATACCGAGCGAAAAGTAACTATTCTCCAAATTTTATAAAAAACATTATTTTATTTTAACGATTAATTAAGACAAATAAAACAACATGACAAAAATTAACTCTAATTTTATAGCGATTTTCTGTGTGTTCTCCTTGTCTTTGAAAGCAATAAGCAAGGCGACCTTGAAAGCAACGCAAGGTAATCTGAATAAATTCTGGCTTTATTCCATCACATGCAGTACGTATACACTCTTTCATTTCGTCCAAGTTATATAGGCCAATAAGTCTGTTCCTTATTATTCCAATCCAGAGATTGACTTTTTGAGGGTACTCAGTTCGGGCCAGGTCTAACGGATTAATGGAAATCAAATTTTGTATTTTTCAATGGATAAATGTAGGTTACTAACCGGAACTTCTGAGAGTTGACCTCACCATTTACGGTAGTTGTGGGTTCACGAGTAAAAATTATTGTATTTAAAATTTCTTCATTTTCATTTAACATATTAAACGTTGTTTCGAAAGAATCGGCTCGCTTTACTTTATTTTCTTCGAAAAGTTCTAGATGGCTTGATATCTTGTATGGCTTTTATTTAAATTTTTCAGGGTTTTGTAGACCGAGCTGTGCGATACTACAAAAAGCGATCCTACAGACCGTCCCTCTACATAACACAGGATATTCAACTTCATCTCGTCTGTTAAATCATGACTGGTTTTATTTTCCTTTTTTGTGTGAATTTAGAGGACAACCGTTTTTGAATTTGTTAAAAATGTTGTTTTTGGACAAGTTATACGCCTAAAATATTATTCTTCTGGTACCACATTATCATTTACACTTAGGTAAAAAGGTAGTTTCATAAATTACTTATTCCCGGTATCTGTTGGTGTCAATGCCGTGTTTAAAATATTTTCTCAGCAAATGGGCGACACACGTAGATGAGAGATTACTTAAAATCGCCGTCAAAATGGGTAGACTACATTTTGCCAGAAACCCCATGACTTTGAACGTAGAATAGAAAGAAGTGATCTTTTCAGATGGGAAATTGGTTTCGATAGTCTTGCCCAACTCAAATTTATTTGGTATAGCGTTATCAAAAGAAACACAAACTGACATTGATTTTGGTGGCAGCACTGTCGTAATTTAATCGACTTTTGTTGCTTACAAGGAAATTTCTATGTACTGGATATCTGCACGAGCGATGTCATAAACATATATCCATATTTTGGACGAAATCCTGATCGAGTTTGGAGAGTAAATGCTGGTGATAAAGTTGGTAAGACCGCAGTTACTATTAAAAATGTAGTGCCTTAGTGGATAATGTGCTGACCAAGTCTGAAATCTATTGTAGAAATATCTCAGTCTAAAGTTTGAATTATAAAGTTTATGGAAATGGAAGGTAATACGCCGATGGTTTGGAACTCGAAAAGCGAATTTAGGTTTTATACGAGGGCTGTCTTTTAAGTTTTGCATATAGATCTGGAATAAAAAAGTAAATAGCTTTTGAAGACTATTAGTTTTCGATGTATTTTTCACGAAGATTAATGCAGTTTCGAAAGAGCTCGAACTGGCTCTGAAGGCAGTTTTTCCACTCGTTTGTTGGTAAAGTCAAAATTGCGTTTTTAATGACGTCGACTGCCCCTTCTGACGATACACAGCCAGTTCTTGATTTTCAGAAAGGTAAAGAAATTGTTGGAATTTGGGTACGAACAGTATAGAGGTTTGTCTAGGAATTCGACATTTTGTTGCGTTAAAAATTCAATTGTCTTGCGTGCTGTGACTGAACTTGCATTGTCTTAGTGGCGGATGATTCGTCGTTCGGAATTGATTTTTCAAAGCTCAACGATGACTTGCGACTTGGTTGTATACCAAATAACAGTAACAGTTCTTTACGAGGAGTACAAAAGCGGACCACACAACAAAATAAGAATGTCTAAGTTATGCAACTACTAACTACCATCTACTAATTTACAACTTCTTAGCAGCATACGCAGCGGTGACAAATTATTTATTGCATTATCATGGGCTACTCTGTTATAATTTAAACTTATTCTATACAAGGACAACCGTAACATAACGTTTGTATTTATACAAGAGCAACAGCAATATTGCAGAGTGTTGTGGTACAGGAAGAGATACTTTGGCAAGTAGTTGTTGAGGGCCAATACCTCCGTGAACTAAGTGCTATAAAAATGCAATTCAACGCAAGAGAATAAATTTTGAAGTTGGAGAGAAAAGTGGTATAATAAAGTCCTTATGTGGAATAAATACCGAAACAGGGAAAATAGAGATTGACATTTTCATCGGACGGACAATGCGTTTCATAGATTGGTGACGAAATGACTGCAGCATACTCGAGTTATAACCACACAAAAGCGAAGTAGAGCAGAATTATTACATCAGTTCATGAGAAATCCTTAGTATTTATGGTTATGAAACCAAGAGCTGTAAGTGTAGAGAGGATTTCGTTTTACAGCAGATATTGAAGCGATAATTGATCTACCTATCTCTAAACATTATCCAATTAAACGGGATAAGAGAGTACACAACAAGCAGTACCAGAAACTTTCGACTGCATATAACCGTACAACACGTGCAAACACACATACATCACGCTAGCGCCCTCTAGATAGCGCGTACTATTTCCTAAAACGAAAAGGGTCGAATTGCTCGCGCCAGACCGTCCGAACTGTCTGGAAAGTCGTGTGTTTGAGCAGTATTACGTCGGGTGAAATACGTTGCACGTCACATTATTTACCTTCGGTAAATTTGCTCACATCTATTCTAGAAAGAGCGTTACGTATAGAGGGCGTCACGATCGCGCCGGCGCTTCTTGTGCAAATATATTCATACATTCTCGGTAATTTATCTATTACGTATGGGTACGTTACGCTGTCGCACAAATAATTGAAATATTTTTGCATGAAATGGTTTTTTTAATATTGAAATATTGACGTGCATCACCGTCAAGATGTTATTTGAAAGAGTTCACTCTCTATTACCATTGCTACTAGAGACTCTTTACGGGATTGAATCGTGTCATAGTGAATAATAATATGCGGTAGAAGCTCACTAATTCGAACTAATTGGGTTAAAAAATACAGCAATGCTTACACTTAAACTTGTACGAATCGTATTCAGCTTTGAATTTTACTAACACGGTATACCGGTATAATCTGAGCAAAGTCAACGAATATAGTACACATGCGCGTCTCCCGTGTACAGTATTCCCCTACAATCAGCTATCATCCATTTGTCGAATGCAATACTACGTTGTTGCCCTTCTCCATCATGGTTATAGCTGTAGTGGAGGAACGTAGGATTGTAGATACCTCTGGGTCGTTGACTTGTGGATAACAATGCAGATGAGGGTGCTTTATACCGAATATTGCTACTGGATAAAACAGTAGTTCATTCTGGAGAAAAACACGCACCTGGACGGAAGACTTCACAAATTAAAGTGTTCAGTGGAAAAGCAAAGAATCCAAGATGATCTGAGAATGTAAATTTACCTATCGACTACAGATTTTCTCGAAATGCCTGGATGTCTTCAACGATATTCAGTGAATGGTTTAAACATTCTTTTGTTACACAAGTCAGAGAATTATATGATTTACCACAAAAAACTTTAGTTTTAGTAAAGAATTAGACCGAACATTCAGGTGAAAAACTCGCTACTGAAGACGATCTATTTACCATCGCAATGTTATAACCAAACATAACCGCTTTGATCCAGCCATTGCACTAGAATCCAATCAACTTAACTAAGTTAGCATATCGAAAATCACTTTTAAGTAAAATTTTATCTTCAGAAGAAGCAAACCTCAGTATGTCCCTTAAAGAATTTAGCTTGAAAGATGCCGTTTTCATATTATCGTTATATACCAAACAGTTGAAAAAAGTTGGCAAAAAATCCTTAGCAAGAGTTTTTTTAAAAATAAAAGTATTGACGAGTATGAACCAGATGATTTGATTTCATTCTAAACTTTACCATAAAACAAAAACTTTCGTCTAAAGAAGGCAATCTAATTCTGATTTCTAAGATGTTAAATTCAGTTGCTGGGGAAAATATTACTGAAAGTGGTGAACTGGGTACAGAGTGATGAGAATTTGCTACCTACCGAAGAACCTAATGAAGAAGAAATTACCGAAGAGGAATAAGAAGAAACATTGATAAATAACAATTTTGCAAAACTTGCAGCAGCAATAAGAGCATTTAATAAGTGGTTAAATTGGGCAGAAGAAGATAATATTCCAATAATAGATATGTCATATTACAAACATTAAAGAACGAAGCCCTTTTTCTACATTAGAAGAAAGTTAAATAACAAACAATTACAAATTATTTTGAAAAAATGTAAAATATTTTCAAAATAATTTCTTCAAGGATTTGCTCTTTAATTACAAATGAAATAAAGCATAAACAGCCTTATAAAATGAATTATTCGGTAATTAGAATTTTTTCGACGCTTCGAATCATCACGTGTTTAATTAACTCGGATTATCGAAGTATTACTGTATTAATAAAAGTATAGAGGTTTTGATTTCTTAGAAAATGCCACAACTTTACATTTAGCGATGTTTAAACGTAAATCTTGTATTCAATTGATCTTGTGAGTATAAACAATCAGTGTAAGACATTAAGGATGTATGATTTAAATCATTACTATATTGAATATATTATACTTTTCTATATTGTGTTAGTCTTTTTTAAATAAGCGTCAAACTGCATTCCACCTTTGAGTTTTGTTTATCATATAGAATTTGAAACTGTAATTGCGTTCTGACATAACGAAACTTTACTTTACGCTGATGGAAAATTGTTAATTAGTAAAATTAGATACCGTTGTCATTTAGACTATTTCTACCGTGTGCAAAATTTTAATATGCCGAAGTTTCGTCAGTGCGTCTCATGTATCATCAGAGTAGTCTCGAGAAGAGCGGTTTCTTACCAGATTCATAATTAAGTCAACGATTGGTCTGACTATGTGTATTCTCTAGGTGAACCCTAAATCCGGTTTAGATATTTCCGAATTTTCTTTTAGTCCAACACACTGGGCTAATCACAAGGACAGAAATTATCCTCTCAAAATTTAACCTACAATTTTCAGCATGCTAGTTGCGGATCTTCGGCAGCCGCTTTCTGTAATGCTAATTATAGGCAGTCAGATAGTCTCAACTTCCAGGCTTAGTGTACTTATGGCGTTTGGTATTATGGTCTTGTAAACTGGCTCTAACAATCTTCTCTTTATAGTGGTATCTTCTTTATCTGGGATTGTTGTACTGTTAGATACAATACTATGGTTTTTCTTTCTTATCTGTTTCCTCTATTCGAACCAGCCTTCTTCTGTGGCATCCAAAGTACAACGTACACTGTGCTAATATAAGTCAGAATTGCCAAACCAACTCAAATAACTATGGTCCATGCAGTGTGCCTAAGATCTACGAATGATTATGAGCTCAAGAAACTCTTCTTATCATTCTCTTTCCAAACGCCTACTGGATGTAATTGCATCGCTATCAATGAATATACAATCGGCGATTGCGAACACCAAAGATTCCATTAATAAGATCCAAGAACTTGAGAACTAATATAGTCTTAGTGAGCTCTTATGTCACAATCCTGCTTATAAACTCGCCTATAGAAATACGCCTGGAAATAATAAAAAATACGCGATAGAGCATGATGTTAAGAATTGTAGAACTGCTATTCAGGTGTGTACACACAACTTATTTCTAAGTGTTGTACCAATAAGAATTTAATACAACGAGGGTATAATACGAAACATGTTTCCAAGATTCTGGGAACTGTGGTCTAATTAAATTACGCAGAACCTAAAGGTAATGCTAGTGGTGATAGACAAGCCTTCAGTTTGATTCAGATGTTTAACCAATATAGAAGCGTTTTCATAGCACTGTTTGCGTGACGAAGGAAGACGTGGCTACATCTCAAGTGGTAATAATTTTCTTTTTGTCGAAAGAGGATATGAAAATTTCAGTAATTATTCAATGTCTGCAAGTAGGGTTTGGTGAGTCTGCCTAATCTAAAAATACTGTATGTCGGTGGAACGATCGTTTCAAAAGTGGTAGAACATCTTTAGAAGACGCCGTGGAGAAACTACTGAAATTAGGACAGGCGAATGACTCTCAAATTAGTGTACGACTAGGATTAGGTATACGATAAGTTCGTAGCATTTTATATAATTATTGAGACGTGACCAAAGTTTCAGCCCGCTGGGTGCTGAGGCTGTTGGGATCAAAGCAGAAACTCAATAGGTCTAACACTTGTCGTCAACTTCAAAAGCTGTTAACCCGTTACGGTGATAAATATTGATAACGGATAATAACCAATGACGAAACATGGATTTCTTACTACAATCCTGAGACCAAAAATCCAAATAATGGTGTAAACCCGAAGAATGTCCTCCACTTAAGGCGCGTGCAGATCGGTCTGTTGGAAAGGTAATGTTAACTGCATTCTGGAATTGCCAAGAGATTATTTCTATGCGTTATCTGACGAAAGGTACCACAAATAACGCAGAATATTATTCGAATTTATTATCCGGTCCGCTGCGTCAGGAACTTGTCGGAAAAGGGCCTGGTAAATTGCATAAGCATCCGTTATTGTAACATGATAATGCAAGACCACACACCGCAAGAAAAACAAAGAATATTTTGAAGGATCTATGATGAGAACTGTTTTCGTGTGATTATCATCTATTCCCAGATTTGAAAAAAATTTATGGGGTGTTGAGGAGATAGGAAAAAGGTTCTTTGAGGATGGTTTAAAAAAAAATAGTTTATCATTGGAATAAATGTATTGAATTAAACGAACATGTTAAAAAATGGTATTGATGAAAATCAACGAAATAGAAAAAACATAGTTAAATTCCCAGAACTTCGGAAACATCCCTCATAATATACGGAAGAATTTGAAGAAAGAGCAATGAATTTATATGGAAACAATTCTAACAAGTTCCAATTTAACTAATATATTTTTGGGAACCAATTAAAGTTCAACTGTTACCTGATAGTTTACCTTTTTATCGCGAAACGAAGCTATTTTGCAGAAAGCAATATAGCATTACACTGAATTTAGGAAATTAAATTTCCTCATTCACTAGTACGACATCAACTTAATAAACTTAATAATAACAATGCTCGAAATGACATAGTCGACACTACTAGCTCTCTCGAGTTGCTAAAAACTCGAAGCTCGAACGCATGCAATCCCCGGGCAAGAATTTAATTACATTTACTGTTTTAATTTCCTGACAAGAGCCCGTTATTTCGCTAAAATATTTAGTGCCGTATGAAAGTAATTGAAAGCACAAAACACGACCGTCTGAGTCTGATACGTATATATAATAATACATAGATAATATCCGAGTTGTTTGCAGACATTTTATTAGAGGATATATACACTATGTGTATCTACACGAACACGTATACGTATAAATGTACAGAAACGTGGGACGTGTTAGTCTGTAATGTGATCATGCACATTAAAAAAAACGAAACAAAGACGGATCGATAACACGTTTATGAAGACAAACACAGGAACAGGACCGTATTTTGCTTTTCAAAATATGCATATAAATGTCTGTGTTTTAATTTGAACGAGACAAAACTAAATAAATTTCTAATTGAAAGTGTTCAACCCGACGCAACTAAGCCAGTGATATACAGTGGTTTTAGGCGGTGATTTATCTCCAAAAGCTGAAGTGAATTGGTCGATATACTGTTGTTGAGATCATCCACGTCGAAAGTTATAGCAAATCATCGCACGAAAATCCTCAGAAGTAAATTCCATTCTTTTTTCTGAGATGAAATTTTCAAGTCACTAAACAAAATAAATAGCATCCGTATAACAAAACGTTCTGAGTACTTATGCAGCCAAATAATGTCAAACTTTACGATGTATATGTCAGATACCGCCTTGCAACATCATTGTTGCCAATTCCGGATACATAAATAGCAACTCTTGTATCA
Source organism: Trypoxylus dichotomus (assembly GCA_023509865.1). Taxonomy (NCBI): domain Eukaryota; kingdom Metazoa; phylum Arthropoda; class Insecta; order Coleoptera; family Scarabaeidae; genus Trypoxylus; species Trypoxylus dichotomus. Next base: position 33,319,621 of record CM042081.1, read on the forward strand.
TTTTGGGCTACAGGTCCAGGTTAAAATTTTCGTTTCAACCGAGTATCAATGTATGTGAAACCCGACGAATGTACTGCAATGACATGATCTATCTCATTTGGAGTTCAATGACTTTTTTTCTCAAACTTTACTGTCTTTTTAAATATATCCTCTGATATTGTTTCGTTTATCATATTTTATTGTTATTGTTGGGAGGTAAAGTTCACCTAATTTTTAATTTAAATATTCATTCCATTCAGTATTATTTTTATGTATTTAATATTATAGTTATCTACATCAGTTACTATTCGGTTTATAATTCAAGATAAATTATTCACTTAAAATTTTAAAAAAGTCACACAGACAACTTGCATAGTGGAGACGTAAATTCCAATGCTGAAATCGTAATGTATATGTCTTTTTCTTAAAATTATATTTGTTTATATTTAATTTCCTCAAAATTACCTCCAAAGATGAGAAACACACTGTATTCATATGCATTTTATTGAGTTATAAGAAATTTATCATCTCGGAAAAATACACACACTATTTTCAAAATTCTCGTATATGAAAAGGATAGTACGTCCGGCAGCTTTGTTAGTAATTAATTTCATTCCACTAAGAGTATATGTTGTGTAGCCTATCGACCAGGCAAGCAAGTTTAGCGAACCATGGGTGAGACATCGCATCGGGAACAAGGGGCCATTAAATAACAACAAGGTCAATGTGACTGATTTTCAAGTTGTCTCTTAAAAAAATATATTTTAAATTTATCTTCGTAAAGAGTAGAAAGTTACTTAAAGTCCAAGGTCAAACATTATTCTCAGTACGGGTTCCAAGCACAAGTGACAGCACTTTCGCTTCCATTTCGTATTTATATAGTCGCGCGTCATAATAACTGGTTAAAATTTCAACCTACGCGATAACTACGCGTAACAACTTGGTAGCAAATTCTTGTGTGTGTTTCAAAGCGTTTAACAATAATGGTTCTAAAGTGTTGCCCCTTCGTGTAACAATACGTCCAAGCAAACGAAACTACATTACTATTTTGTATGTATATTATTTTTTTAGTCTAAATGTACTTTTCCGAATATTAGGTGTATGAGTTATGTAGCTGTATAGGGAGCGAAAATTTACATCCAATGAAGGCAAAGTTTGCTATATGCGCATTTCACAGTGTTACATTCATTTCAGTAATTTTTCAAGAATTACAACACGTACCAATCGGAGTGGCCTCAAAACGAGAAGTTTACTTGCAAATAAATTACCTGGTAAGATTAAATAATTATTTACATATAATAACATAAACTGAGATATGCTAGAAGTTGAAAGTACAATGTTTTACAAAGAAGTTATAGGAAACATTAATTAGGAACTAATGTGCTTCAAGACAAACCATTTACTTAATGTACAGTTTGGGTTATTGAAATATTTGTATTGACATGATGGTTGTTATAACCCAATGATTTTATCTACAGATTTGCATGATAAATCCACTGAACAGAATTCGCTTTTAACTGAAGAGTGTTATTCAGCTAGATCACGATTATACTGTACTCCATCATGCTAGTAAGTATATATTACATATGTCAATTTTGCATATCGCAGTAAAGCAAATATTTTAGTAATACCATTGACAACTACTGCAATGATTGTGAAGGAAAGTCTACAATTGGTATCCAGATTTGGGTAAGCGAAAGTATCTCCTTACAATAATCTATAAAATCACCTTCCCATTGCCTTTTAGACCAAATGCCTCTCTTCAGTAAGGTAAGGACAAGTACTGAAGTAACATTCCATATGGAGCATTTAATATTATCCGGATCACTTGGAAACGGAAAAATAGAGGACAGCTTCTGAGTTCCAAAAGGATTTTTGTCAGCTTGTTTGGTCAAATATTGGGTTATTTGACTCAGATTACACCCACTATTTGTCATCAAATAAGTATTAGGAAAAACTTTGCACATATTTTACTCGAAAATATTAACATTAATAATCGTTGTTCACAACACAGCATCCTTAAAATTATTGTGGAAGAACTAACTTCGTTATATATTTATTTATTCGTAACTAGAATTAATAAAACGGGACTAAATTCCGATGTGGAAAATTGTAGCGTTGTGCTACAAAAAGCATTCGCTAGATACATCAAATTTGAATTTAAAACAAAGACAAATAAATGGGTTGGTTAATGTGGATATGGTTGTATAATTTTTGTTTGTTACAATTAATTTCTTTATATATTAGGTGAATAAAATAGAAAAATTCTCATATAATCAAAAAATATGCATATTTGCATCAAGTTCTCTAAATAACATTTATATATTTTCATACACTTCAACTCGAAGTTTAGAATATTACATTTACATGCTTTTAATATATCTGTTCCCTTAAGACTGACGTTACAGCGTTTTTTTTTAAAGGCGAGGCTGTAATCTCAGCTTTAAATTTACTGAATAGATAGGTAAATTAGTATATATATATATATCCAAAATCTATATTTCGAAGCACTGTAGGAACTTTTGACAACGAACTTCGTTCTTGCCAGAATGCTTATTCAGCGCTTTTTAAATTGTACGGGACTCTCACGGGTATGCTCCAAAGTGAGCACCACACTATAGTGTTCCAACTGCTGCATATCCATTTAATTGAAGCAGCCGTTGTCTTTACGGAGTTCCAGACCAGTATAGCTGAGATGTAGTGTGTGTGTATATAAGTACTTAGTGTGTGTGTGTAAGTAACAAATGAATGCCAAAATCATTCACACAAATAACACGATCCGATTTAATAACAATATTAGATTATATTTTCGAAATTATACAAAAATTCAGTACGATCATTACTTGGTAGATTGTAAATGCATTCGATATTGTAAGCCGTTAAATTATTTTCAATATGTATGCCTAAACCTCAACCATGTTCTATCCGTTCTTAAAAATTGTAGCTAGGTGAAAGAAGAACTGTACAACTGTGCAACTGTGCAACTGCGTCTCGCTTATTCCAATTATATTAAAATTTGAATGAGATACACAATCACGAAGTTCATTGATGTGGTATTACCGTGTCGCATCACGCCAAAGACAAGGTTTTAAATATGTATAAAATCTATACGACAAAGTAATCGGAAATAGAAATTATTGTAACTGTGACCGATATGTTACAAATATTACCAACTCAACTGGATATCGTACGATTAATGAAGGTAAAGGGGCAGGCGAATTCGCTCTTTCGAGGCAAAAAAAAACGTACCTATATTGTATATCCTTATCTTGCAGACGGTGTTTACTTAAAAATATCGTTACATTGTTTTGTTTATTCCAACCCAATAATCACTACCTGAACAATTTAATCATTTCAACAAGCAATCCTTTTTAATATTTAGGTAAACCGAGATTTCCCTTTGATACCCTTTTAAAAACCACAAGCTTCATTTCAAAGTTTACCCAAACAGATCTCGGCGAATAAAAAAAAAGCAGAGCCAAACCTTGTTACCGTACGTTTTTTTTCCAGCTAGCTAGGACATTAAAGCTTCCACCGTTTCAACAAATAACCTCGTCAAAAGTAAAAAAAAAAACGGCCGAGGGAGTGACCCATTTCGCCCGATGCATATTCATCACGTAAGGAGTCGTTTAATTTGCATACGTTATATTTTTGTACCGATGTACGCACAGTAGATGGCGCTGCCGACGCCCGGAGGACGAAAGGGGTAGCGTATAGAAGGGTGGTGGATCGTTGTGTCGCCTGTGCCCTATTTTCTCCGCTTTTAAAAGCGAACGTTCTATTAAAAGTGGGGTTAGCTCGCCTGTGGGGTGAGTATTTAAATGGGGTGTGCGTGGACAATATAATATACTCGACAGTGGTAAATAATTAAATTAATCCTCTAGTTGTATGAAAGGAAGCGGGAGAGGTTTTTGGAATTGCCGAAATATTCGTTAAGCTATGGTTATGGTCAATTCTAATTTCCAGAAAGTACAGTTGCTAACGATGCTAGAAGAAGGACAGGAAAATTTGGAAAATGGATGTACCTTAGAGTAGTCCTCATTTATGTAGAAAAGAATAAAAAATATAATTAAGTATTTAATGCAGAACCACTTAGTTTTGTTCCTTCTGATGAAGAAAATTTCAAATCAACCCAATAACACTAATGATTATAATTCGAAAATAAACATTTTACTTTTTTCCTAAAATCAAATATCAAACTGTCGACAAGTAATAACCCGGTATTCAAAATGACAATACTCAACACAGTGTTTCGATTTCGGTACGAGTGCGGCAGTAGAATATAAGCACACACATACGCGGTATACGGTAAGTCTGGGATCCCGCAGGGATCCGCGCTGAGTCCTGTGCTGTCTACGACGTACATCATGGACATTCCAAAGCCTGAGGATCTCCAACTGCTCAATGCCATTTACGCCGATGATACCGCAGCTTCCAGACACTCTAAGATCGTGGCCACACTTGCGCAAGCACCTCTGACCAAAATCGAGGAGTTCTTCAGTTCCTTGGGTCTCAAAACTAATCTTCGGAAGACGCAAGCCCCGCACACATCAAGAGTTGCAATAAAAGACTACCGTCACCAGCACGGATAGGGTATCTCGGTATCATCTTTGATCAATGATCCGCCTTTTCCGAACATTTGAAAAAAGTAAGAATAAGGGTAATCGGCAGAATATTCCAACTGCCAGCCCCACGTGGGTTAAGGCAGCATCTAGCCACATCGCATCCTTAGTGAGAGTGCACACCACGATGCTGGACACGTCGAAAGCCCTATCCGACAGAGAAGACATGGAGAAGTTCCTTTGTAAGCTGAACAAAGATTTCCTCGAGAAAACTCACGTCAGTGAGAAGCCATCATTGAAGACCGCGATCACGCGTAAGATATGGAGAGCAATCAAATACGAGACAATAACTGAGATTTCAGGAAACTGTAACTTCTCAGAAAGTGCCACTCATTTACACAATCCACATATCTTGTTCTAGGAAGATAAAGAAGCGACGAAGTCCAAGATAAAAGCTTCACTATAAGATTCTTAATGCTGCAGCTATCGTAAGAAAACAATGGACTAATCAATTTATTTTATTTACATATTTTGGTTTTCTTAATATATCCTCGAAGTACTTTCCTTCCTAACTGAATCTTCCTGTACAGGAAGAGGAAAAAATTACACTTTTTTTTATTTACGAGTAATAAATGTGCCGTCTACTTCGTAGTTTAACATCCGCCCTTTAAAAAAAATTCTATTCTCTCTTTCGTTATGTGACTTTGACCATTGAATAATTATAATTAAATAGTAACACCACAATTACTCTAACGCTCTCAAAAAAATCGTTACCCGTTGACCAGCCCTGAAAAGGTCTATGAAATAAACGAGGCGAACGTAATTTCTCCATAAATTATTACTACATCCATACGCCTACACGGTCCCTTACTTTACGGCCCCTACCACAGCGGCAGAAGTAGTAAAGAGACGAAAAACGGCAGCGGCAACGTTATAGGGTACGTCGTATTATTTAATAAAGCTTTCCGTTTGAGACAAAGAGAAACGTTGAGTAGAGTACGAGATCCACGGATGGGAATCTATCGCCCTGAAAGATTATCTGCTCCCTGCGGGGTTCTGGTTGAGGCGTAAGCTTCAAATGAACAGAGAATATGTGTGTTTACATATATAAATGTACACAGTATGTCGGAAAAATAACGGAACGTTTCAAATAAAGGAGAAACAATTAGTTATTTCGCCAAAATTATTTACTTTGATTCAAAATATATACCTTCTGCGTCAATACAGCTCTGGGTGCTGATGATAGCATAGATATTTTTAAGTCATTAAATAAATAAATAAATATTTCATCCTTACAATACGTTTAATACACTGTACTCACATATTTCAATTACATTGCATAATTATGCATTACTCCGAAATTATACTTATAATCTTCAAAATTTTTCGTACGACGGAAGGATGGCACGAGTGGCACCATTTTCCTTCCTAATCTCACACAGATCAAGTATGTGTGTACTGTGTGGCCTACCATATAGTTGACACATGCGTTGCTATGGATATAAAACAAAACCAACAGATGAAGATCGTCTCAAAAGTCAGACATGTTGGCATCGTTTCTCCTGAGAAAGAATAATTAATTAGTTTCTCATATAATTCCGTAATTTTATAAATATGTCCGTTTATATCCAATAATAAAATGTATCAGCTGATACAACATATAATATCCGGAAGTTCCGGACACATGCTTTGGAAGCCGAAAACCAGTGCGAGTGAGTACGATTTCAAAGATTAAAGACGTCGAATCTTCTTAAGTTCCTCGAAATTATTTGTATACTCCGATCTCGTTTTTGTTTCGTAAATTAATTAGAATATTTAAAGTTTACCTAGTCAGGGATTGTCTTAGGTTCTCTGCAAAAAAACATATTTTTTTGGTATTTTAATTTAGAAACCATTATGACTTAATTTTAAAACAAATAAATCAAAATTTTAAATCAAGAATCCAGTTAAAAAAAATTAACGAGCCTGAGATTTTCCACCACAATATACGCCCAATTTCGAAACTTATGTGTCTATTTTCTAGAGGGTCCGTTATAAAAACATGGAGATAAAAACTTTATTGTAGAACTTAGATATGTTCGCTCTCCATACTAGTGCTCTTTACAACCTCCTTTAGGTGCGTGTAACAGAAATGCCATCCCTTACCAAATCCCAAACTTCTAAAAAACGAGGAAAAAGAAAAGTTCGTGACCGTCTTAAGTTGACATTCGTGAAATCGCCTCCGCACAATTGCGAGCCACTCAGTACCCGCCGACTAGATGCTAATAGCAGAGGGACAGGAGGTCGGCTACGCTTGACAGGCAAAACTAGAACTTCCGTGGGTCGGTTCTATAGCGTTTATAACCTTACAAGCTTTATTGACTGCGTCGAGAGGGCTCTTGACAAATGTCGGCATAAAGGGAAATTTGAGAATCTAGAAATTGTCGCCGATTTGGGACGATCTAATAAATAAGGGTGAAGTTATAAAGCAGGAAGGTCGCGCGGCGAAAGTGAAATCGAAGGCCGACTAAGTTTATTCGCTGAAAAAAAAAACTCTTATACGAATTATTTGGTATTGAATCGTTTGGGATTCAACGGCATAGAATTGTGATAGGATTTAAAGCACGGCGAATTTGCTTCATAGTTTTATATACAAGAGCCATTTGAAAAGTAAACAACGTTTTTTTATATAGAAATTATTATTGGATATAAACTAGATCCCCAAGCTACTTTTCTACGTACAAATTTAGGCACTTGTCATACCGTTTTATTAGCCTTTCTATGCCTTTTGCATGCGCAATTGCCACCAAGTTGTTGAATTACTGATTAACTGCCTCCCTAAGTTCATCGTCACTTCCCTAGCGTTGTCCACTCAAAAAATTTTTCAGTTTGGGAAATAACTTGGGGCTAAATTCGGACTATATGAGGGATGTTGAAAAACTTTTCACCGAAACTGCTGAAGCAAGTTCTGTGTCACTTCCGCTGCATGCAGATGTGTATTATCGTGAAAGAAGATGATTCCACTGCTTAGCCACAGTATAGGAAAGATACAGTAAGGACAGTACCCCTACTTATGAAAGAAATTATTCGCCCAATTTCAATGGCCTTGTATCGATTCATGCAACCGTGTCTACGATCACGCGCAGAAAAAAAAGTGTGGCAAAATTCAAAAGTAAGCGTGATTAATTTCGTACGTTTTATAGTACATACTATATGTGTAATTGTAAATGGATATGCAAATTTTGTACGATTTGGGAAATGAAAAATAGGTATAAAGGAGTGTAGATATTAAAAAAGAAATGAAAGCAACAGTAGAAAACTTTTATTAAAGAAATTAAAAAATAATTGTCTGTACTATTCATCTGCATATGCGCACGAATTCCCAGCGCCCATGTAAAAAGATAAATATTTCTAACCAACAAATAATACTAACACCAAAACGTATACAATAGTAAAACTTTTAATATGTGACTTATTATGAATAGACGATGCACTATGCATTTATACTATTTACCCTTTAGAGCAGTAGTTTTCAGTAATAAGCAAATAAAGATAGAATAGACTGAATTAGAAATAGTTTATTTTTGTCAGTTACACCATGCATTGCCACAATTAAATTTGTTACCAAATATTTAATGCAAGCACTCCAATAATCGAGAAAATCTTCACAACCCCCTCTTCAATCACTTTAGCAACAACAGCTGAAGTGGGATAGTATGTAATTAAGCTTTTCATACTAGAATAGTTGAATATCTTTTGAAGAAAATTACAATGTAGACCTTCCAAATGTTTTCTGGATCTGTATTGGGAGTGCGATGTGTACAGATATTGCTGTGCAAGAAAATGTTATCGGGGCTAATAAGTATATTAATTCATACAGCTTCTTCGCATGTGGTTAGTGGTGCGCACCATGTGCAATCCGTAAGGATCCGGAGGTTTCGCAGCACCATATATATGTTGTGGGTTATTTCGATTTTCAGAGCTGGCTGTCGACGCCATTCTTTGGTCGATAGTGTTGACATTTGTTCGCTTAACTATTGTATTGCACTAACGTTCTGTTCGCTACATGTTCCTCTTTATACAGTTCTTCTTTTATATCATTAGGTACATTCGTCAAAACTACTGCCTCCGTAATACTTTCCCCCACAATAGTTAAATAGCAATCAAACTTTTTCCTTAAATACCATCTATTAAGGATGCATATAAAGTTTCAGGAGTTCTCTTAATATGTACTGTATTTACTAATAACTGCTAAACACTATTGTTGTGGTTGAACAAGCACGATAAAAACTCAATAAAGCTCTTACTTTGATGCATTTATGATGCTTTGAATGATTTTATTTATAGCCTTGTTGGCTTACTCAAATTTACTCTACACTGCTTGTGGATTGAACTACAAATGTTCTCAGTTTCGTTGGAGATTGCGGCTGATGCAATTTCATTGATTGACGCTTTGTCTCTAGTGTGAAATGTGATATCAAAGCCTCATCACCAGTGACAATGTGATTCAAAACTTCATAACCATCCTTGCCATAGCGACAGAGAAATGGCAATGCAGCTGCCATTCGTTTGCTTTTATGTTCGTCTGACAAAATTCGAGGAACTCATCTGGCACATACTTTACTATAGCACAGACCTGCATTAACAGTTGCGTACAATATAGTTCTTGAAACTTCTGGAAAGAATGAGTGCAATTAACCAATTATGAAACACCTATTTTCTTGTATTTTTGTTCTAATCCTAGGCTTAATCCTGTCTATCGCCCGAGCGATCTTCATCGTAAACATAACACATCACTTCCGAACTAACGCTTCGTTCATCAGATTACCGTAAACCTTAGTTACCAGTTTATAAATTTCGATGAGTCGGACTTTTTTGCGCGTTTAAAAAGCGGATAATATTGCGCACCTCATACTTGGCGGGATCGTCAATTTGATCATTTTAAAGTCACGCAGTTAAGCAATAATCAACCGTATTAGATCATAACTGCCGCCAAACTGAAGCGGATAAGTACCAAGGTCAGTAGTGGGTTGGCGGTGGTGATGGGAAGACGCGATCACGTGTGAAAACAAAACGTTCTTTACTTTGCGAATAGCCCTCGTATTTGAATATTGAATATTATTTGCAGTTATTTTAAGGACAATTTTCCGAATCGTTAAACTTGAAAACAGCTACCATATTGTATGCGTATAAATAATTTATATTTTGCACAGGACAGTAAAAATGTCATATCAATTATTCATTGTAATGTTATCATTGGAGGTTCCACATCATATCGACAAATCAATATCGTACCATACATAGCCTATCCACGTAGAGCGGTGTTAGTACACAGCGACCGCAATGTGTAAGAGATGTTCGTTATATAGTAGCAATTTTTGCATATAGCGTAATTATATCAAAATGAGGTTCTACTAGTACTACAGCTACTAGGAAATGGCGAAACTTTAACATACAATAAATACAACAAACCTTATTGTGCCGGAACAAATTTGACTCTAACACATTAAAGAAGTGGGGAAAAAGCTTATGACTCTTGATTTAATCTTTATGCTAACTGTTTATAATTAACATATATTGCTTCATTTGTTAAAAAACAATTTCGTCAATTCTGCGATAGATATAATTCTCAATGAAAGTAACCTTCAAAATTGTATTGATAAATCTGGAGATTCAATAATGTACATGGTTCCTGAACTTGAGCTGATCCCAACCAAATATCACACTTAAATGGCGAAAGGATATCCCCTCTAAAAACTGTGAGATATAAAAAAGATGCGTTTCAATATCGGTATGTTATTAATAACCCTGCAGAAATGAGTTCGCACTCATTGGCTCGTTGATATATTTCGAAAACGGGCAGATATACCCGAAGTCGGGATTCATACGGGTATGGTCAGTACATGGATGAATAAGTGTTAGTAGATTTCTTAACCAATTTCCAACAATAGAATACACTGGTACTATTATTAAATATATTGTTTGCAACACCTTACCATACAGCATTTTCGTCTGTAAAAAACATGTTAAGAGCAAACAACACCGGTGCGACGTGATGTACCATATTATAAATTTAAATTTATTATAAATTTTCATCGTAGGAGTATGAATCAGCACTGAAAGACATGCTAATGACACAATACTGCAGCTAGTTTTTGCATCACTCTACATCAACACCATCACACTAAAATGGTAAGTAACCAGATTCATTATTTTTAATGTTGATAGTAACCGAGCCGTACGCTACTGCGAAAGCACTCGTTTCTGTAGCCTTATTTATGAAATCAGAGGTTTATATTTTCTTCGAAATCACAACCGACTTCAAGTGCTTCACAAATATATTATACTTTGAAGAATAACTCAGCTCACCCTGTATGTTTTTGGATTATCTGCATATGCAAAGTAATTGCTATCCAGGTCTAAGCGTAACTGATTACGTATATTTATGTTAAAGGTAGAGGGTCCACGTCAGCTCCTTGAGGAACACCAGCAGGAATTGGAAGTGTATCTGAGGAATAAACATATGTTGCTCTATTTGCCAGATACGATCTTATTAACTCCAAAAAATGATGGACAGAGGCTCATACATGTGATAGTAGATCGACCAGTAATGCATTCATGTTTATGTATAGACAAAAGAGGTTGTAGATTTCTATAAATTCTATGTTATAGTATAGCTCTACACCGTATACTTATAGGTCTGTAACTTTCGATGCTGAATTAATTTATTTCCCTTCTTAAAAACTGAGATGCTCTTAGTTGCCTTCCAAAGGTATAAGCAAAAGTGGTTGCAAAAGCAGTTATTCACTATTAAACTCGGAATAAGATCTTTTAAAGTGATATCTTTTTTCAAATGTAGAAAGCTAGCGATAACTTCCTCCTCTTCGATGGAACCAATGTTAAACAAACGGTTTTGGGTAAAAAGAAAAGAGGGTGCGATACTGTTAGATGTAAACATTCTGGAAAACTCCCTAGCAAACGCATGCACAATTGTTCAAGGTTGGAAAAATCCTTCGTCACCAACATATGTCCAGGTATTCTACTTTCTCCTTTCCTATTATTAATGTATGTCCAACAAATACGAATATCCTTCACTATGCCACCCTCGATCCTACGCAAGTAAGTAGCACATACATCGTGTGTGTTACGTTGCAAAAGCAATTTTCGCTGATTGTGAGTATATTTATACTTCCGCAGTTTTTCTTTCTATTTTCACAAATAATTTAGCACAATTTCCTATATTTATCGACAATAAGCACACGAAATTTACTCAAACCAAACAGCATGTAAATTCCAAGAATTATAAATTCCTTCCACCCCTGTTTCTTTCCCTCGTTTCCCCTTTGCTTCAAAGTACAAAGTCAATCAATCAACACGGAAGGTTTGCTTTAGGCTCCCGCCCATTGTTGAATTCCTGCGAGATAACGGAGAAGTTACGTTGGTCGGCATAATGCGTTATTGTCCATTAAGCACGATGATGGAGGCTGTGTATATATCATTGTTTGAATCGCTTAAGAGGGTATTTCAACTGTCGTATTTAGAATATTCGCTGTGAGCATTAAGATAGCGAGATATGGCCTAATGGTGTTTTGCTTGTATAGAGCTTAATGTTTTATCTAAAGGTGGACTTTCAAGGTGCACACAGTGTTAAGGACTTAACATTGTTTTTTGTGTTTTGTAAGTTTTTTACTATTATGTATTTTATCTTCTTTGCATTATTATTTTCATTTAGAATATTATTTTATTTTCATTTTTATATTTATTTATTTTCATTTTTATATTTATTTATTTTGCTCTCTTATATCCAATTTTATTTTAATATGTATGTACATTACGCATTGTATATGTATGCAAGTCAGCCATTCGCATTACGCTAGCTAAAACTGCCTAATTAGAAATCATTCACTGCAACGTCGTCGGATTTGTAATGGGAGTTTTCTTGAAATTTAAGGTACACAAGCATAGGCAGTCGTCTCCCGCGCGACAGTCGAGGTATTAGCGCTCGTGCACTCTCGGTCACCTTTCGTGCCTCGTCGTAACGTGTACAGTAACGTCGTCGTAAGATTATTAGAGATTTCTAAGTTTTTCTAGTTTTGGCGGGAATCGTCGAGGACGTTGTCTATACATTTATTTCTGGCGGGAGTCATTTGGTAACGTCGTCGGACCACACGTATAGATTTTTTTAATAAGTATAAATTCTCGATTTTTCTATCATCGTACGTCGAGGCTACTGTGTCCATTGTCGTCTATACATATTTTTAGTCTTCAGTTAAGTTTGTGTCGGAAATTATTTTGGTGAGATTGTCGGCGCGCATGTATAGACCTCCTCTACAAGTACGATCACTCCGCTTCTTGCTGACGGTTGTTGCGGCCGTAGCGACCGTTGTCTTTTGTACGTTTGTTCGGTCCTTGTCGTATCGGGACTTAGAAATTTTTCATTTAGTTGCTCGTCGTAGCGGACGAGTGTCACTGACCATTTTTCTTATGTAATGTCGGCATCATCGCTCCGTTTTACTTGTCGGTGCACAGTTCGCACATTTGCTGGTTACTGGATTTTTCCCTTCTTTGGGGCGCAGTAGTAAAGAGCTAAAGATTGCACATAGCGTAATATTTCAAACGAGAACGCCTGGGTAGCTGTGACATTACTTTTGTATTGAGATCGGCTATTATCGCTACTGTCGCCCTCGACCAGGCGTTCAAGCTCTAAGAGATAGGGTGGGTTCCCCTATAAATGTGAATGTAACAAACGTATTTGGTCAAGTACAAATACATGCCAATAATACAGGGCCAAGTCCCTTAGGCAAATTTAAAACAAGGAAAGTATATTAGGCTCCCGGAAAGGGACATATAAATAAGCATAGCATCGAGGTGCGCTTATAAATTTACAAAATAAATAGGGTTGGCTCCCCTATAAAAAGGTAGTGGTGCATGCAAACAGATAGAGGCATTAGTACATGCCTCTAACAAAGCTTCAGCGGAAGCATATAAGAGTTTAACCTTTTAAACAGAATTAAGACATAGCGTTGCAACGTACATGCTGAGGCATTACTTTATGTTGCTACCAATGAAAATACATATACAAATGCTAATGTACATTACATGTATAAGAGAGCTCGAATAACTGCAATTATTGCAAATCTATATATCTTACGTACATCGTACATGTACATAGGCAAGAGTGGAAACCGTGTAACCATTTCATTTTTAAATATATTTTTTTGCGCATGCGCATTGAGTTTCACTGTACAACCTCTCCTCTAGTAAATAAGCGAACATACTCTACAAGTAAGTATTGGTCAAGTAATTAAGGAAATTACGAGCAGGCTACAGCGGCGTTGTTCTTCAAACCAGGAGAACGTAACACACAGCCAATCCTTCTTTTTTGTAGCATAATTAATGGTCGGATTATATTATAAATAAGTGCATCAAAGAATATTGTAACTGTAAAAGCAATTCTTTCTGATGAATGCGTTTTGGTGTGGTCTACTTGGCTTTACTTATTAAATTTGAATTATCATGCAGACAAGACTTTATTTGAGGAGAGGCTTCACAGTACTTAATTACTGAATTCACGAGAAGACTTTGGTATCACTCTATCAAGTTTCCTACAAAGTACTGTAACCAAAAAGATAATCAAGAGTTTGTATTATAAGAATTAAATAAATTATTAGAAATAACGAGCATAAAAATTCTCATATGATTTGAAAGCCAAAACCGCGGGACATATAGTATTACGTTATCATTATAGTACTGCATTTTCAACCCGATAGATCTAATGTAGACCCAATGAAAACAAACATCATTAGGAGAACAAATCGAACTCCCAAATTGAGCGAAAATACCGCATAAAACAGTTAAAATGTCACAAAACGCATACGAGGTAGACGCTGTAAATTCTCGGCCTGACAGCCTTATACAGGTTCAAGTGTGTTCTAACTCTGTCGAGGTATGCATGCATGTACGCGAGGTCTACGCCATAAATATGACGGTACGAAGTGTAGTAGTTTTTAGTAGCCAGTCAACCAACGTGACTAGCGCATGAAAATGTCTGAAGTAATTGAAGATAGAATTCCGCGCGGACGTCAAATTTTTAACAAACGCAGGGCGTACACTTAATCACATAAAACAACGTTGAGACGGCGTTTGCAATGATTCATCTCCTTCCTATTTCACTGTAAAAAGCTGGTCAGAATGGTTCGATTTGGGGCAAGATGTTGGCTGCCATTCATGCTATTTCAACTTTGTTTGCGGCAGCTGTAATTAATGAGAATTGCACTACCGCGCGGTCATCAAATTTTTAACAAAAGGAGAGCATACGCCTAATCACATAAAACAACGCTTAGAAAGCGTTTACAGTAATTCATCTCTTCGTATTCCACTGTAAAAAAGTAGGTAAAATATTTCCGTTTGGAGCAAGACTCCCAGGCAGATGCTGAACGGTCGGGTCGACCAATTGAAGCCTCGACAAATTTAAATTATTGAAGATTTAGTGCTAGAAGATCGCCGTTTGAAAGTGAAGGAATTAGCAGTGATAACAAGCATATCCGAAACAAGTATTCGCCGAATTCTCCGTGACCATTTGGGTATGAATCAAGTTAGTGCAAGATGGGTACCGCGACTTCTTTCTGCTCTCCAACGTCGAGTCGAATGTGCGCGGTCGTTTTTAAACATGTGTGGGGATGACCCAAAGCCGATTTGGGAATCCATTACTATAGGGGATAAAACAATGGTTCTGTTCTACGATCCTCCATCGAAAAGGAAGTCCATGGAACGCCGGCGATGTTATGAACCCTGTATCAGAAAGGCGAAATCGTTCAATGAATGAAAAAGGTGATGGCCACAATATTCTGGGATTGTGAGCGCGCGACCATACTGCTACCGTTTCACAAGCTGCCATTCGTGAATGTGGCCTTCAAGGATTGGAATATCCACCCTATGGCTCCTTGTGATCTTTATTTGTTTTCTAATTTAAAAAGAGACCTTAGTGGAGGTCGTTTTAAGAACGACAGTGAGTTGCAAGCAGCTGTTATAGAAAAGTTTGACTGAAAAACTTGAGATTATTTCTATAAGGGTGTCGAATTATTAACTAATCGTTGTAATAAATCCATAGAAATTGTGAGGGATTACATTGAAAAATAAAATTTCTTATATTGCTCCAAGTTTTTCTTTCTATATCAAGCTGAGAAGTGCCGCCTACTTCGTGTTTGTCCTATGATTGGATGTAAATCTGTTAGACAATAAGGATTATTACTATTTTTATTGTAAAAACATTGCGTAAACATAAACATTTGTAATTAAAAATTGATAGAAACGATTTAAATCTATCAAAAGCCCCCGCTGGAAAAGTGTATGCGATTCGATCAATACCGTCTCTTTCACCAAGATTTTAATAAATACGTCCATTCCTTTTTTTTTTTCCTGTCGTTTGTTTGTATTTAATACATCCGCTGTATTTTTAATTTTTCCGTTTGCTACCTTCCGTACGTGGTATTTCCTGTTTAGTCAGCCTATTGATTGACTCATTCTCTATTGATGTTCTTTTCCGAGAATTTCTGTGTACTCTAGATGTGTCCATATTAAAAATTCATTCGATTGACCTATATACACAACGCACAATCGCCTCTCCTATAATTCTACTGTGTACGTTACTTCGGTGTTTCGTAAGCTTGACGGGAGCAAACGGCGAGTAGGTCAGACGAACTTTATTGGCTAAATATTTGAAAAATTCTCATGGATTTCATACATGCTTAATGCAATGTGTTTGCGCTAACTGAGAAATAGGTTTCTCAGAGTTTTTTTAGGATATTTCCTAAGTATATAAACGATAGCTTGCTAGACGTATCTCTAAAAGTAAAGAAACTATCGTCTTGACATTCACACTTTATCTCTGCATTAATGACAATTACAATTAAAATAAATTAAAAAAAGATGGAATTTAAGTCGAATGATAGTTATGCAAAGGAAATATCATTGTACTACATCGTTTCCTTAAGTAAATCTAAACCTACTTTATGAATGTCTACTATTTACCACTGGCATGTAGTTGATCTCATGATCTCATTAAAGCGACTCGAGTGAATTTATGTGCAGAAAGCAGAATATTTTTTTGTTAGAGATACAGCTGTGTCTAGACTGGATTTTCAGAACACTAGTGTAAAATTTTTTTCTCGCAATAAATATCTTCAAACTGGTTTAGGTGGCAGGTACCCAATAAACGGTACAAATATTTTAAGTGAACCGTACAACTATCAAACTTTTTAAAAAGAAAATTGTAGGTATATAATATCGTTACACTTATCTTTAGAATCGCTATTTAAGGAATCCTTCAAATAGGACATTGTTTGAAACAACGGTATCGACTGTAATCTAATGTGCCATGAAATATGAAATTAAAGATATTTCTATAGAACGTCTGTAAAAAGTCCCTTCAACAACACTTACAGAGGAGACGTAAACTATACTATTGTTCATCTTATATATCGCTTTTCATAAATATATTGCTTATATAAATAAATATTTTAAAATTTAATCTTTAAAAGACGTTTAATATACAGTACTCACACATTTCAATTACATTGTACGAATATGCATTATTCCGAAATTGTACTTGTAATCTTCGAAATTTCACGTACGACGGAAGAATGGCACGACTGGCAGCAATTTCCTTTATAATGTCGCACATATCTAGTAGGTGTGTGTACTGAGTGGCCTACCATATAGGCGGACAAATGCGTTGCTATGGATATAACACATGGGCTGAAAAGTCCCGGGCCTAACACATAGATGACGCTAGTTTTATTGCAGTCACCTTTCTCTCAGTTAGTACCAACCTTCAAAAGACAGCTGTTAAAATTTCATGATATTCTATTCATTAGTTTGTGTTATTGTGCTAAGAGTCACGCTACTTTTGTTATTTTCAAAACAATGGATCAAAAACAATTTCGTGTTTTAATTTTACACTGCTTCTTGATGGGACAAAATACCGTTCAAGAGAAGCAATGGCTTGAAAAGTGTTATGGGGACTCCGCTCCGTCAGAAATAACAATAAAACGTTGGTTTGCTGACTTCAAACGTGGTCGTAGATGCACCGATGATGCAGAACGCAGTGGACGTCCAAATGACGCAGTAACACCAGAAAACATCAAAAAAATCCACAAAATCGTTTTGAATGATCGAAAAGTGAAGTTGCGTCAGTTAGCTGACATCGTAAAGATATCAAAAGAACGTATTGGCTTTATATTGCATGAGCATTTGACTATGAGAAAGCTCTGTTCAAAGTGGGTGCCGCGTTTGCTCACTGTTGACCAAAAACAAGAACGTGTTGATGATTCTGAGCAGTGTTTAGCCATGTTTAAACGTAACAAACCTGAATTTTTGCGGCGATATGTGACAATGGATGAAACATGGTTCCATCACTTCACTCCGGAATCAAAACGATCGTCATCTGAGTGGACAGCAACTGGTGAACCTCGTTCAAAGCGCCCGAAAGCACAACAATCTGCTGGAAAGTTTATGGCCTCGGTATTTTGGGATGTGCGTGGTGTAATATTCATCGACTATCTTGAGAAAGGAAATACCATCAACTGTGAATATTATATAGCGTTATTGGAGCGTTTGAAGGCCGAAATTGCAAAGAAACGACCGCATATGGCAAAGAAAAAATGTTGTTTCATCAAGACAACGCACCGTGTCATAAGTCAATCAAAACAATGGCAAAACTACATGAATTGAACTTCGAATTGCTCCCACATCCACCGTATTCGCCAGATTTGGCTCCCAGCGACTACTGGCTGTTCGCAGACCTCAAAAAAATGCTTGCCGGTAAGAAATTTCGCACGAATGAAGACGTTATCGCTGAAACTGAGGCCTATCTTGAGGCAAAAGATAAATCGCTCTACAAAAGTGGTATTGAAATGTTAGAGCGGCGCTGGAATGATTGCGTTGCTCTTGATGGAGATTACGTTGATGAATAAAGCTAATTTTGAACCAAAAAAAAACGTGTTTTCTTTGTTAGGGCCGGGACTTTTCAGCCCATGTGTTAAAGCAAATGAAAACGGATAGATGAAGGTCATGTCAAAAGTCAGACATGTTGACATCGTTTCTCCTGAGAAAGAATAATTAGTTATTTTCTCATATAACTCCGTAAATTTGTAAATATCTTCGTTTATATCCAATAATAAAGTGTAGCAGCTGATACTATACATAAAATTTGGAAGTTCCGGACACTTACGTTGGAAGCCGAAGGCCAGTCTATCCTAAAAGCGAGCCAGTGAGTACGATTTCAAAGGTTAAAGACGTCGAATCTTCTTAATTTCTTCAAAATTATTTGTGACTTTCGATCTCATATTTCGTTTCGTAAATTAATTAGAATATTTCAAGTTTAGCTAATTAGAGATTGCCTTAGGTTTTCTGTAAAACACATTTTTTTTGTAAAATAGCGGTATATATTTTTTATTTGTCAATATATTTGTCTTTTCAACTTTATATTTGGTATTTTAATTTAGAAAACATTTGCAGTTAATTCAAAACAAATAAATCACAGAACCCAGTTAAAAATTTTAACGAGCCTGAGATTTTCCACCACAATATACCTTACATCGAAACGTCAGGACGTACATGGTTCTTCTAAGAACCAACGCCGAACGCGGGACAAAACCCAAGAGGATAACAAGACATCCTTTACCCGCGAAAACATACGCTACAACACGCACATATATATCATAATGATACCTTTTATTTCAATTTAAAAACGAACAACTTCTTTCTAAATATTTGATTGTATTCTTATTGATAGTGTTTGGTTCAAGCCCTTATTTTATTTTGTTGTTGTTGAAGGCAAAGTACCGTTAGGGCTCCCTCCTCTTTAATCTTTAAAATATTTATTTCATACAGTTTTCTTTCTGTGTATTGAATACTACAAATATATACTTTAGTTACTTATTACTGACATGTATATTTAAATTTAAAATTAAGAAAAGAGTCCCTAACATGTACAGTGAAGACGTAAACTCCACCATCGTAAACGTATATATGTATATATATATATATATAGATATACATATATGTACATATCGTTTTTAATAACAAATCACTTATATCGCCTAACGTACTGCGCTCATACATTTCTATAAAATTAAAAAGAAGCAAATATCGTCTCGGAATAATACACACAGTGTTTTCAAAATTCCCGTACGTCGAATGAATGGCATGCTTGTCAGCTCTTATTTGTAAATAATTTCATTCCATCAAGATCGTTTACTGTGTAGCCTACCATCCAGGTAAACAAGTCAGTAAAACGGCATTGCCCCCGGAAACAATAGGTGATTAAATAACAACAGCGTCAAAGTGACTCATGTTGAACTTGTCTCTCCAGAGGAAAAACTTGTTATTTCTCGTAATAAGCGGAGTTATTACAAATCCTCAAAGCTATTTCAAGTAATAAGCTGTCCCAGTTACTACATTCGCAATAATGTGGAATTCCGGTTACACTGGTGGAGTCGAAGCCCTGAAAATCTAAAATATAATGCTTGTAGTACCTGTGTCGATGAATACTATTTCAACATTAAAGACTTAAAATTGTAATTCTAATCAAAATTCACTTTTCTCTTGTTCTAATTTCATATTTCGTTTTTATATTTTAATTTAAATTATCCAGACAGGAATTTTTATTGGTAAATGTTTAAAGAGTTGTGTTAAAAAGCGAAAATTTGTAGTTATATTATTGTTTCATCGACAGAATGAAGATAAGCGCTATATATAAAAGTCAGAAGCATATGTACAGAGAAGCTTTTAGCACCTGAAAATGTTTTCGTTTATAAGGGGATTTTCTTGACCGCTGGCGGTCATATGGAAAGGCAAATCCTGTCTACCTACAGATTCATATTCCTATTGAGTGTCATAGGTAAACTATACGAGCGCATGATAAATGCAAGGCTGGAAACGGAGCTGGAGGAGGGGGACGGTATAACGAAACAGCAGTTTGGTTCTGTGAACGGACGGTCGACGGTTCATGCAATAAGAACTTTGGTACAAACCACGAGAAACTCTAATAAGAAATGGGTGGTCTTGGTTGCTTTTGAAGTCAGAAATGCGTTTGACGAGGCATCTTGGAACAAGATTACAGCGGCAATGACAGAGAAAGGCGTTTTAGAATACCTAATTAACTTAGTGAAAGACTATCTAAGTTAGCGAGCGATAGTGATTAACAGGAAGGTTAATCTGAAAGTGAGCACTGGGCTTCCGAAGGGGTCGGTCCTTGACCCGATATTATGAAACATAGTATATAACGGTGTCCTAGGTGTAGATCTCATCAGAAGTGTGACGAGTATTGCATACGTGGATGATCTGGTTGTGGTAGCAAAGACTGAGGATGTTAGAAATCTGGTCTTTAAACAAATGAATCGCTTGAGGTAATTGTAGGATAGATGGAAATAGAAAAGCTGGAAGTAGTCCCTCTTTAGAGATGCAGGAACCTGTATAACCCCCAAAACAGAAATAAAATACTTGGGTCTGCCGCTGGGTAATAATCTCTTTTTCGTAACACATGCCTAGTACGTCATCGGCAGAGGGGAGGCGCACGCCTTCATCATTACTGAAGTTAGAGCCAGATGTAGGAGGAACTGGGAGTAAAAAGCGCGTGATCTTAGAAGCAGTCATCCAGTCCCAGGTACTATATGCAGCCTCCGCCAACATTGAAGAGTGGGGGGATCCATAAGATCAGGGACATTTTGGAGAGATCCAAAGGAGACCCTACTACGGGTGACATGCGGTTACAGAACTATCTCGAAGATGGCCATACAAGCGATAACAGGAAGCCCGCCTTTTTCCCGTTGGCGGAGGAAAGGCTAGCTCTCCACATCTCGGAAAACAGAATCATTAAAACAACAAAGGCACAGAGCGGAAGAAAACAGTACGAAGTTAGCAACACTTATGGAGCATGCTAAATGTAACAGCCGAATAGACTAGGGCACTTGCTCCAGCTATCAGGAATATGGAATAGATGACACAGTTTTTATAAGGACATAGGAACTTGCAAAGTTACCTAAAAAGGACGGCAAGAATGAGAGATAGCTGTCTGCATTGCGAAAGAACTGATACGGCTGGACATGCTGTCCTAGAGTGCGTCAGATGGGTGACTAAGAGAAACTCGCTAAAGACAGAGCTTGAGAAGGAAGTAATCCAACAAAACATAGTGAGTATAATGAGTGAAAGCGAATGAAATTGGAGGAGTATTCACACCAACATAAAAGAAGTATTGAGTGAAAATGAGAAAGTGGAATGTGCTCTAATTGCGAGGGATGAAAGACAAGTATGAGTGAGACGACCAAGTTATTCTATGTTACGTTATACAGTTACATCGACATTCTCAAAGATTACAACCCAATCACATCAAATCTGGACCAACATCAAAACAGCCTTTACAACCACCTTTTTACCAACTTGAAGACTTCTACACGGTACTAGCAAAGCAACTACGATATGCTTGCGTTGAAATACAAGGATAGTTCCAGGTTTTGGATAGGGCAAATCACCAAAAGCAAATAAATATCCTTTAGCTGCCCATGCAATTTTGTAGACCAACTGAGAAACAAGAAGGCCCATCGTTTGGTTGCGTAATTTCCTGATTTCTTTGTTACTAATCTTCGTTAGCGTCTTACTTGTTTCTGTTGTTAAATTGCTCAAACTAATGTATGTACGTATTTCTTCGCTTTAGTTCTTGAAATCCCGTCTTTCAACGAATCACGGTATGTTTCTTTATGAATAGTTCTATTCATTCCATTCATGATATATTCAGCTATTGGTATAAGTGTCAGATGGCAAAACTAGTGAGGATGATTAACTTTTTGAAAATTCTCACATATATGTATAGTTCATATATGAATCGAAAGTAATATGCAAGTATTTTTAAATTCAAAAATACAAAAAAAATGCTTCTGCATAATTCCCAACTTCCACTTTTCAGGAGTTAATTAAAGGAGTGAAAACACATCTACAATGCGACAAAATGACGCGCTGATATCAGTAATTATTAATATTTGTGTTACCACCAATAGTATTTAGACTTTTAAATTCGTTAGGTTTTCCTGAAAATATCTGATCCATATAAATTTTCTCCGTGTAACATAAACATAACTTTCTATATACAACGCAATCACCTAAAACTTTAAAAAATTCATAGCTTTCTGACCTAGATATCCGCCTTATCTTGCTTAATTTCGTTCCCCATTTCCCTCCTACTGGAATCGATTTACCGCAATTAGGACAATATGCTCACCAGCTAGCTCTACTCTTTTGTGTACGTATACGCACATATATATATATATATATATATATACATATATAGACTGTTAGTGCTGTACTTAGCCATTTCAGTAGTGAAATAACCAAAGAAAAGTAGGTCTTCAATGCTCAATACATGCAAACTTTACAACGCCTTCATTCGCTAGCTTTAACATTAACAATTTGCATATAATTGGCCTAGTTAGAGTGCACCACCTAAATGTTAAAAGTATCAACCAACAACACATATTAGCAGATGCAGGGAGACGCTTGAAGTCTTATGCGTTATTATTATTAGTACATGAGGTTTGATAATAATATTTTTGCAAACGATATAGTTAGTATATGTTGTTGCAGACTTCCGCGGTGGTTTTCTTTTAGAGAATCTAAGTTTCCGGGTTGAAACCACGTCGTAATTGCATGAGTTTGCCGACGTTTCACTCTGAGCTTCTTCTGGACTACCGCATGTCGTATCTCACACTGTCGGCAGATTCATTCAATTAGGACGCAGTTTCAACACGGAAACCTAAATTCTTTAAAAGACGCAGTTAGTACACCAAGAGACAATGTTATGGATCTTTCTACAATTTTTGTTAATTTGAATATGGACGATAACGAAGGATAAATCACAGATTTCAATTTTTTCTTTATTATTATTATTATAATTTGTAAACAGCTAACTTTGCCATCTACCGCATACCAAACTCCAAGAGCCTCTTCTATCTCTAAAACCATCTTGGCCCAGTCCTCTCTTCTGCATAGCTTCCTTAATTCCTTTTCCCACTCACTCCTGCTTGGTCTTCCTTTTTTTTCCGTTTCAGGCATCTATTTCGAAACTTGTTGCGGTAGTCTCCCCTGGTCCATTCTCTTCATATCGCCATACCACAATAGTTGTTTCCACTACTATTTCAAGTATTAATGATGTTTCAACCCGCATTATTTCTCTTATTCTTTCATGATCTCATAATGTCTTCTTACAGCAGCGTCTCCAGTACATCATCTCCGTTGACATTATTTTGTTTTTCAACTTTGTATTCAGCGCCCACACGTCACTTCTATAGGTAACACAGCTTCCAACAAAAGAGTGGAAAATTCGTCTTTTTGTTTTATTTGACATATTGTCGTTCCGCACTGCAGGATGTACTTGTTATAGTTTTTCGCTTTATTACCTTATTCCGTATGTCCATTTGATCTCTAACATCGTCGGAAACGTCACTCCTAAATATTTATACACATTTGTCATTTTTATCACTTTATTTTCCACTACTAACTATTTTGTTTGTGAACCGATTACCATGTACTCCGTCTTATCCACATTGATCTCCGAACCCCATCTCGCGTATTCTTTTTTCAGTTTCCTGAACATATAATCGATGTCATCTCCGTCCTCGGCTAATATAACCTGATCGCCAGCGAACTCCAAACTATATATATGCTGCTGTCCATCGAGAAGCACCCCCTTCGGCGTAGACTTATTCCACCAATCCCTCAGTGCCGTCTTCACATATATTTTAAATAACGTTGGTGATATGCAGCATCACTGACGCAACTTTTTATTTACAATTAATTCATTCGCGTAGTTGTTTCGGACTTTCAATCTGCTTTTGATGTTTTTATATAGTTGATAAAATTACAATTTTCGTGCAATTTCCAACGTATTAAATTTCCGAAAAATATCGGTCTCGAAGGGGACCGGTATAGCGTGCTAAACCCTTGCACCACGAGGCCATTGAATCTAAGTCGCTTAAATCTCCATAGATGTCACGATGCCAGTAGATATCTTGTAATATCTCACGGACACTACATTATTAAACGGCAAGTGCGTAATAATTAAACTAACATCCATATTAATACTAATATTAATATGAATATAAATTCAATGGCCTCGTGGTGCAAGGGTTTAACACGCTATACCGTAGATATAGAGATGTTGGGTTCAAGTCCCCTCCGAGACCGATATTTTTTCGGCAATTTAACACGTTGAAAATTGCAAGAAAATTGTAATTTTGTCATTACTAATGCAAACCGTGGTTTAGTATTTATATTCATATTAATATTAGTATTAATATGGATGTTAGTTTAACTTTTATATAGCTGTTTAATCGCGTTTAAATAATTTGTTTGTACTCCGTTGTCCTTAGCTAATTTATGGGAACACTGTCAGTTAATTGTTTTAGATAGAAAATATTATCAATATAAGATCTTACAGGCCCCAAAGCACTTTGTTCCTCTGAGTCTTTTACTTGTTCCCCTATTCGTTACTATTGTCGTTCACATTGTCTATTCGTTCACATTGTCTGCACATAGAAGACGTAACACTAATTCCTCTATAGTTTTAGCATTTCATTTTGAGGCCTTTCTTGGATATAGAACTTACAAATGCGATTTTCTATTCTTCCTTGTTCCTTTTTATTTTATTTATATAATCAGCATTCATTAAAGTTACAAGAGAAACACATTCAATAAAATCCAAGAAACAAGCGAACATTTGCAGTTTCCGTTACTTTTGACCAACATTAAAATAACCAAGTGATGGATTTTTGTCTATTTCAGACTTGCATGAATGAATCCTAATTTAATCACCAGTAAAGTAGATTCAATATTGCCAAATTGTGCAGGATCCTGCTACTAAAAATCTTCCGTACGTTCAGATGTTCATGCAAAAACGTGTAAATTGCATTTTTGCCAGTATCCAAGGACGCTTCAATTTCCCACCAATCTCGTTCAATAATTGTATGTACGTACAGCACCAACATCAGTGGTAACAGCAGACGTTAAGTTGCTCGTTCCAGAACGTGATGCTTTCGCGGTGGAATTCGGCAAACCTAGTGCAGATAAAGTTGATTAATGCGTATGCATTGACAGTAAACTGTTTGAACTTTTGAAACCGTAGAAAAAAAATCACGGCCCAGAAATGTTCATGCCAAAATTCCGCTTATATAGAAAATTCCTCTCATTTAAATCCTGGTTCAACAAAATAGGTTAGAAACGTGAGACTGTGAGAGTTGAGAAATACGAAAACCATATAAACTACTAAATTCCAAATATTTTCCATAGTAATAATAAGAATGGTCTAATATAATGTTCTTTCTTATCCTGTCTGTTTCTTTTATTTATCGTTGCTTTACACATGACGCCTTTAAAGATAAACAGCATTCACATTGAAGTTGGCAGTGTTGCTTTCTTTACTAGTATGAAGGCTACATTACCATTTTCTTTCTGCCAACGATAATAAAATCAGACAAGCAGTTGAACACCTATTGAATTTTGAAACCTAAACATTCCTCCATTACATTTATTATTAGCGAAGACGTGTCGAACGTAAGTATAACTCAGACGCTGCATTACCGTAGCAGGTATTCCATAGATATGCGAAAACTAATCAGATACCGAGAGCGTTTTCTATGTTTTCTTCAGTGAAATTTTTCCGTTCGGATGTCGATACATCTTTAAATATTGAAAAGGCCCATTCCACATCATAACTTCCAAAAAAAATGCATAATTAAGATGTCGCAAAAGTACGTGATACTTTGGAAAACATCATGCACCTCTTCTTTAAGGCGACGCCTAAAATTTCCTTCAATACTGCATACACTGTATATTATAATATGAAATGAATCTACCGCATCATTTAGTTTAATGTCTCATTGTTCAAGGTATTTTATAGCATTTATTAGATACCATTAGGAAATAACACATGGGCTGAAAAGTCCCGGGCCTCACACATAGATGACGCTAGTTTTATTGCAGTCACCCTTATCTCAGTTAGTACTAACCTTCAAAAGACAGCTGTTACAATTTTATGATATTCTATTCATTAGTTTGTGAGTTATTGTGCTAAGAGTCACGCTACTTTTGTTATTTTCAAAACAATGGGTCAAAAACAATTCCTTGTTTTAATTTTACACTGCTTCGTGATGGGAAAAATACCGTTCAAGCGAAGCAATGGCTTGAAAAGTGTTATGGGGACTCCGCTCCATCAGAAACAACAATAAAACGTTGGTTTGCTGACTTCAAACGTGGTCGTAGAGACACCGATGATGCAGAACGCAGTGGACGTCCAAATGAGGTGGTAACACCAGAAAACATAAAAAAAATCCACAAAATCGTTTTGAATGATCGAAAAGTGAAGTTGCATGTGTTAGCTGACATCGTAAGGATATCAAAAGAACGTATTGGCTTTATATTGCATGAACATTTGACTATGAGGAAGCTCTGTTCAAAGTGGGTGCCGCGTTTGCTCACTGTTGACCAAAAACAAGAACATGTTGATGATTCTGAGCAGTGTTTAGCCATGTTTAAACGTAACAAACCGGAATTTTTGCGTCGATATGTGGCAATGGATGAAACATGGATCCATCATTTCACTCCGGAGTCAAATCGATGGTCATCTGAGTAGACAGCAACTGGTGAACATCGTCCAAAGCGCCCGAAAGCACAACAATCGGCTGGAAAGGTTATGGCCTCGGTATTTTGGGATGTGCGTGGTGTAATATTCATCGACTATCTTGAGAAAGGAAATACCATCAACAGTGAATGTTATATAGCGTTATTGGAGCGTTTGAAGGCCGAAATTGCAAAGAAACGACCGCATATGACAAGGAAAAAATTTTGTTTCATCAAGACAACGCACTGTGTCACAAGTCAATCAAAACAATGGCAAAACTACATGAATTGAACTTAGAATTGCTCTCACATCCACCGTATTCGCCAGATTTGGCTCCCAGCGACTACTGGCTGTTCGCAGACCTCAAAAAAATGCTCGCCGGTAAGAAATTTCGCACGAATGAAGAGGTTATCGCTGAAACTGAGGCCTATTTTGAGGCAAAAGATAAATCGTTCTACAAAAGTGGTATTGAAATGTTAGAGCGGCGCTGGAATGATTGCGTTGCTCTTGATGGAGATTACGTTGATGAATAAATCTAATTTTGAACCAAAAAAACCGTGTTTTCTTTGTTAGGCCCGGGACTTTTCAGCCCATGTGTTACTACCAATTCAGTATTTTGTATATGAAAAGAGATAGTTGCAAAAATGTTTAATTAACTCAAATTCAATTTTTATAGTTTTTGTTTATAAGTAGGTCTTGACGTGACGTACATTTTGCCTCATTTAGTCGACTCTCTATTCCTTACTTTTTACGAAATCCCAAAAGTAATAATAATAATAATGCGTTATTCTCCAACAGATAAAATAAATATAAAATGATAAGACAAATATAAACGATGTTCACATGTACAACTATGCCCTATTTTTTAACTCGGAGGAGTATTTCTGAATTAAAGCACCAAAAAGATGGCTAACTGTTGGTCAGGTTTCGACCAAAATTACACTAGCGATATTCGATCAACTTCTGGAAGACATTCTTTAATTTGCTGATTACGATGAAACTGTCTAGAATTTTATAAGGCAATGTTTCATAGTTTTTTTGTAAAAATAAACTTCCTACGCTTGATAATGATAAAGTGCTGAATGAAATAAAACAGCATGATGATTTACCACAGACGAGCCGTTCGACATTGTAAAAATTTATGAAAATGATAAACTTCAGGTTAGTGCCGATGTTCTAATTAATATGCAACAAATTTTGAGTGTAGGTGCTCAAATATATATTTTACACACGTTGACATGTTAGAATAAGTACAATTACTATTACAGATACAGATAAAAGATCGAAAAGGTGTTTTGATAGAACGTGATAATATAATTAGATGGAGAAGAAAGTATTTGATGACAAAAGATTATCGTCGTCAAAATCGGTCAATTTATTATTTAGACAAAAAGTTTGGGTAGATAACAATATTAAAAATCGACGGCAAGCGTTTAATGAAGGACTGACTACAGACTTACGTAATCTTGCAGGAAAAGGAAGACGTCTCATTATACTGCATACAGGATCTGAGGCTGGTTTTGTAAAAAATGGCTTATTGATTTTATAAGATAAAAAAACAACCGATTATCATGATAAAATAAATGCCGCGTTGTTTGAAAGATGGTTTCACCAAATATTGACAGTACTGCCACACAATATTGTTATTGTTATGGGTAATGCTATATATCATAGTCTAAAATTGAAAAAATTCCGACATCTAGAAAACTCGATATCTAGATTTGATTTAAATCAAAAAATATCGACTACGATGAAGAGCTGGTTCGATCAGAACTTCTTCATTTAATTCACCTTAATAAAAATCAATATAATGCACATGTGGCAGATGAGATAGCCAGAAATTGCAACAAAATTGTGATGAGGTTACCACCTTATCACTGCGAACTCAACCCAATTGAGTTAGTATGAGTTCAGATAAAAAATGAAGTAGCAACTAAGAAAATCTCATTCAAATTAGCAGATGTAAGGATACTTTTACTACAGGCAATCCAGAATATCACTAGAGACAATTGGAAGACGTGTGTAGAACATGCGATTAAAGAAAGAAAGAAAAATGTGTGAGTTAGATGGATTAATTGATAATGCTATCGAGCATTATTATATCAGTGGGCAAAGATAGTAGTTCAAGTGAAATGGAAAATGGTAGTGAATAATTATTTTAGAAGGTAATGTAATGTATTCACATGTATTTAAGGTTAATTTATTGTTTAATATGTATATGCTATATTGAATATTAGTCTAAATTGTTGTTCGCTTGTAATTAAGCATATGAAAATAAGAATTATAGTAGAATCTATACTTCGTTCACGTTAAGAATGCAGTAGGTAGCGCTACGATCGGCGGCTGTATTACACTGGTGAAATTTAGCCGATGGAACTGTCAAATGACAACATCGTAAACATCAAAGTTTGGTTCTTAAAATTTTGTATAATAAATAGTAAAGTTTTTCATATTTTATGTGCAATACATTATGATTATATGACCTGGTAAAATAATACCGCAACAATAAAGTAAAAGTAACATCAATTGCAATATAAATGTATCCTTCGGTTGTTTCAGTTACCGAAATAATTGGAGCTTAATTAATTACGTTAAAAAGTAAATGAGATTGTATTTGGGGTTAATCGGAAGAGAACATAAATGTCATATGACAAGCTTTAAAATAACAATATTGCCATGGATAAACTTGAATCGAAAATATAACATCGGCATGAATGGTTATATACATAGTGTTATACCAAGTCATTTGTCATGAAGTAAATCTCTCCGTTGGTAATCTCCATCAATTTTAAAAGAAAAGTTTCAATAGTATGATTGAAACTGAGCAATTCAATATATACAAGATAAAGCCAAACAAGGAAGAATGTTGTTGAGTATGAACAATACATAATGGGTTCAAAGGGACTGTATCCAACCCCACGGAATGGCTTCAAAGTATATGCCAACACACAAGATCCTTAAATCTTGCATAGAATTTGGTTGTGAATGGTAAAGTTAAATAAGCTGTTCGGTGAAAAAGAAAACAACAGTGCAAGTATATTTGTCTACTATACCCCGACTGCAGTAAAACCAATGTACATTTTCCACGACAGTATGTACATTCAATAAATAATGGATATTAATGACTACAATAAAATATCAAATATATTAATTACTTAATAAATCTCTTAACTGCACATATTACAAATTTATATAGTTCTCTTCTCTTCATATCTGCAATAAATTTAATAAAAAAGATTTCTTTACTGTTAGCATTTTATTTATAAGATAACAAATGAAATAAACATATGAATTTGATTTATAAATCAAAAGGTAGAGTGAAAAAGGTGAACAAATGATTTCAATTTATTTAATTTTCTAGTGCTAGTTAATTAGCGACGTCTCCATAGCACAATGTCTTGTTCCATTAGCACACTGTTTCGATTCCTTTTTAACCACTTAAATCCTAACTTTTTTTAAATTGTCCATAATATTGTGCGTTTCAACTAGGGCAAATTGTCATCTGCAGTAATAACCTGCAACGGATTAATAAGTAGGTTTACATCTAAGGTCAAAATGTATTATATTTACATTTAATAATTTTGTACAAGTAGGCAATTCATTTCTTAAAAAGAATGAATGGATATGTCCAGTAATTACAGATTTTTGAGCTTCGTCTAAGTGATCGTATATTGTTTTATTCATGTTAATCTCTTTGGCTAGTTCTCATACTATTCTTTCAGTTAAACCAAGTCGTGTTGCAGTCAACTTAACAAACGTTGACTTGCAATTTTCTTGCTTCAGTTGACGATATAAATTATAAGCTATTAGCCCCTGCCTACTGCCAATATGCTTCCCTTGACGGTTTTTCGATGGTCCTGCACTTGGATGTACTAGTGCTTCTTCAGGCTCACCAAATCAAAGCTGTAATTTTGTAATAGTAGAGTAAAAATTATCTTGTATAATTAATTGTGTAGTACCTTGAATTATTAAATGATGGGATAAAAGAGCCCTGAAAAGAATTGTTTTTGCCAGAACTTGCTTAT
This sequence comes from Trypoxylus dichotomus, assembly GCA_023509865.1. Taxonomy (NCBI): domain Eukaryota; kingdom Metazoa; phylum Arthropoda; class Insecta; order Coleoptera; family Scarabaeidae; genus Trypoxylus; species Trypoxylus dichotomus. The sequence goes on from CM042081.1 coordinate 33,350,832, forward strand.
AAAGATAAAATACCATTAAAAACTGCAGGAAACAACGGCAACAATCGTAAGTAAATTTGACAATTGACAGAAATTTAATATAAAGAAATTGCATGAATTTCTCCAGTGTGAACATGCCTTGCCCATTAGCCAATGGCAAGCCCGTATTTTAAGACATATCTATTCCAAGTCTGCAATCTTAACGTGAATGGAGTATAGCAACATTTAGAAACTTCCATTGAGAAAGGTAGGATGTATAAAATTGAAATCTGATGATGATGTTTGATCAATAAATATTATTCTGCAGTATTTTCTATATTTAATTGATTAATTATTTTTGTAATAACTAATGAATATGAAATTAATTAAGTAACTACAATTTATATAGCCCAGCTAGTTTTAAAACTGCCGCCAAAAAGTAACTGAAAAATTCCATCGTGTAAACGCGTCTTTTCATTTTACTTTTCCGAAATAAAAAAGAGGGTATAGTTACCCAGAAATAAATACAAAACTAACAAAAAAAATTAGATGAAATTACAATATGCTTGTAACAAACTTACAACATACTATAACTGTCTACATCTACAGTCAAATTGTTTCAATTTAACATAAAAAAGGTTACACCAGCCGTTAAAGTAGAAAAGAGGAAGGAAGAGAGAAGTCTTATGCATGATGTATATCTAACACACCAGTATCTGTAGAGTTGAAGCCAGTACACATTCTATATACTGGATACTTGATGACAATGTTTATTCTAGGTGCGAGATAGTAAAATATACTTGATGAAGGATGAACACACTACCCAGGATAATCTGTATATGCACGCGTCCTCATGCATACAAAATATTGCTCTCGCTGCATTTATTTACATTGAATGACCGATAATTACGAGCCATAAAACGGCAGCCAAAACCGCTAATTCGCAGCAACAGCGTCGGCACGAGGCCAGGGAGCTTTAGCGGGCACTAAAGGGGAAGGGCTCGTCGCCCGTTAAGTTTTGCCGATTCGACGGTAAACAAATTCGCCCGTCGGTCTGTCGGTCCAACTAACGAACCGCTATTTACGAGTTGGATAACGTCGTATTATACGTCTATGTACGCCGGAATGGTTGTTTTTGATTAGACGAATCAAACGGGTCAGAATTAAAGGGATTTTCATCGTTCAAATATAGCGGATTAATTTAGAGGAGATTGTCGAGTGTCGGGCCGAACGCGGAGTGGGAGGCGTGCAATAAAACTGGGAAGCTAATCAAAGTGTTGAACGTAATAAAAAAAAGGGAAAATTATAACGTTACGCTATATACGGGGTCAAGGAAACTCCTCCAGGGATATGCTTTTGAATGGTAACGAATCAATGTTAAACATGTCTCGTTTATATTTTCAAAAAAAAACAAATACGCAAGCTATTGCGCACACACAGCTAGATGCTAGAGCTTACCTCTCTGTTTTATTACAATTTGGCACATCCGTATTCTTTTTACTAATTCACCTGAGTTAATTTTAATCCACTCGGAATAGAGGCAGAACGTTTTACTGAACTTAAACCACACCAACAATTTTTCAAATTAATTCGTTACATAATTTCTCTATAGGAATGAGGTTCAATTATGACGATGACCAAAATCATATTTTTCATGGCTTCCTCTTCTGCTTTCTATTGTGAAAAATTTTTGCAAAACTTCAAAAAGTGTTTGAGGTCATTATCCATAGACACCACAGTTGCTTTATGAGTACTTAGTTTTTGTGGATAAACATAGTAAGCACACAACAAATTTTGTTTCATTTTCTCAACTAATAAATAGCTTTGGAAAGAAACATTCTTTGTTTCCAGGATGATTCGTGTTGCTACAGTAGGCTTTGGAGATCAACCAGTAATTGAACTGGTAAGTTAATAAACAGTCCAAAATGCAGTTTACAAAAGTAGAGAAAACGTTTCATCTCTCAATTTTAGATTTTTGGAAAGCATTGTAAATATTCAGTAGTATCCTAGTCTTTCATGGTTGTTTGTTGTGGTCGGAACAACTGTGATTCGTGAAACATCATGGACAAAAAACCTAGTGACACGGCGGAATCCGAGAACCGTTACGACTATGATTGTAAATACTATTTATACTTTTAATACCTGTGTGCTTAAAATAGCACGTCTACAATTTACAAGAGAGATAAATAAACAATTGGACTAGTATTATTTTTTGATATTGGGGGAAACAAATAAAATACTATTCATTTAGAAACGCAAACGTTAACAAATAAATATTCCTTACAGTTATTGTTTTGCTTCCTATGATTCTTCCAAGGAATACCACGATAATAAAATTCAAGTTGTTCTTTAGATACATGCTGCATAATGTTCTCTCGATATCATCAATTTTCTTGTGCTCGAAGACGCAGGCTCATTACAAACGGATCTAACTAGCAACTGGAGTCTCAGGGTATGGGATGTCAGACCATCAGATAACTGATATGTTAGCTGCCTGTAGCTGTGTATCCCGAATTTAAAGCATCTGCATCTTTATCAATTGTTTTGTAAAAACGTAGCCATTAGGTCTTGAAGTCAACAATATCATCATATAGAGAAAAATTTCTTTGATCAAACAGATACATATATATATACTGTAGCGATATCTCAGGGCCCCTTGTGTACTATAGCGAATGGAATCTTTTATCAGAGATTTTACTTTTAAACAACGAATTTAGATGACTCGAATTAAAAAAGGCCAAGAGCCTGTTGAATGGCCTCCTAGATCCTCGTATCTAACCCCAATGGACTTCTTCTTGTCGGGTTATTTGATGAACAAACTCTACGTGAATAGACTGAATAACATAGAAGACCTAAAAGCTAGTATTTGCTAGGAGATTAGATTGTGCTTAGGTTATGGCCAGTTACCTAATGAGGAACAGTTTGAACACTTAATACATTGCAATTCAGTTGGTTAATTTTAATTAATACTTATCTTTTGTTACTCGTTATTTACTTTTTTGATTATTCTTAGAAAGAATATTACATATCTGTACATATAAAAACCGGTTTTATCTAAAAACGCAGTATAATCTACAGGTGTCTTTAAGAAATCATAGATGACGTCATATCGTCGCAATGGTAATAGATATGATTGTTCTTATGGTGCCAAAAGTAAGTATTTTTAAAACCCTAAGTTACAAGTTTCTGCGATTTTCAATATAATTATAAATAAAGAAATTACGAATTCTATACATTATTTTGTAATACTCTGTATAAGACGATGACACGTTATAAACTTTGGTAACTCGATAGACGTAGCTCGTTTTGAATTCGCTCAAGGTGGTGGAGTGAAAGGTGTATTATTCCTATGAACATCTGTCCTGAATTTAATCTTGTTGAACAGATATGGTAACTTATCCGTAATGACAACACTATTATAAAGCGTTGCTGAATGAAGCAATTTCCTACTTTGCATGTTAAGCTATTCAATCTCCCCCAATTTATGTGAGATATATTCTCCACCTCTAATGTCGTATACCAAACGTAAACATGAGTTTTAAAAATTTCGGGTTTTAAATTTATTTCTTGCCAAAATGCCCGGAAAATTGCAAAAATTAAGATTGGACATTTGAAAGATAGTCTATCACTAAAAATGATTATATTGACTCTATGACGGTAGACAGGATTAGCTATATATTTTTTAAGTTCAAACAAGATAACTTCGGTTTTGGCGACATTTAAACACAGTGATTGCCCCGTAGAAATGTGCACTAATCGTTGAATATCGGAAATGAATCTGCAGCAAGTTGCAAGTAATGGTAGCCTCTTGAGAATTTAAAATAACACATTTATGTTTTTCATTTAGGTAACTAAACATTAAATGTCTCGAATCACCCCAGACCGATATGGTACGAAATTGCCGACATAAGTTCACGGATAATTCTTATAAACACTTTTGAGTGGCCAAGCAAACACATTATAGTCAATTATATTTCGTCAATTTCCTGATAATATCGTCTCTTATGTGTAGTAGCGCGGTATCACAGCTAAGGTGTTTCCTAAAGTACGCTTGGACAGGGTTTGAAATATCTCTGACGTATTTTTTTTTATTTGAAGCTCTATAATCTTTTCTGCAACTTAGAATAAGATGAGTAAAATACTTACTGGTCACCAACCACTATATTCCAATAAAAATATTAGTGATTATTGGTATATAAGGCAAACATATTGCCATTTCTTAAGGTTTTTGTTGTGTTTTCTCGATTTTCGGGTTATTTTCACCTTCAGAATTGAATATTGTCTTTTTATAAAGTTCTTTAAACATAATGATAAATATGCCTGAAGAAATACCAAAAAGTAACCAAATATTACACTAATATAGATACATACAATGGCACCATCAGTGGTTAATCAAAAAACCCCGGGAGTTCTAGGATTTATATTGTTTTTCAACACAAAAAATGAACACAGAAGTCACTAATAAAGGTTTGATTTTTAAAGCACCTTTATTTTCATTCACTTTTAGGGCCAGACTTAAATAACATCAGTATCATTTTCAAATCAAACTACTAGTTTTACTCCTGTTTAAACAGTTAACGTCACATTTTGATGTTTATCTGCATCTTGCATCCAGCGCATAATAATATGGCGGTTATATTTAAGCGAGTTTCAATCATAAACTAGCAAAAACCTAACGTTACGTAGACTAACTCCACTATATTATCCACGACGTCCGTGAATTATTCGCGTACTAGCCAAACTTTCCAATTCCACCGCCGCCAGCCATTCGCGCAATGTCAATAAATCACAATATACCAGCTCCAGTTTTAACTAAATGAATTCCTATGTTGCGGTTAGCAAACCTTCAGCGGCGCGACTAAGCTCCAAGTTACGGTGCTAATTCTTTTTTTATTAAATCATCGTATAGGAGAGAACGATGTGGAAACGTAGTGCTAGGGGAGAACCTGCTTGTTCGTGTGTTACCGTCGCGATACTTTGGAGAACGCGCCGCGTATGAAATATGTAAGGAATATCATGATGTACGAGATGGAATTACGAAATAAGCCGGTATATTGTACGGCTATCAAAGTAACTACGTCACAAATTAAGTATAACTTGATATAATCGGAGTTTAACGTAATACGTACTCAATAATGACAAAGTTATTTTATGTTGAGGATTTATTAGAACATCCCACTTTTTGCGAATTTAAATTAATATTATATTGGAAATAATAAAATTCACTCTGTATTTCACAAATTATTAAGCTAGGCATGTATTCCGTATGCTAAGCATTTATCGTTAATAGATATAGAAGACTGTCGTTACAAACAAGAGAAAATATCTGATGTATCTGATTTAGTCTTAACACCGCTAAAACGACTAATTACGAAAGAAATACTCTGTTAAGTTAAAATTTTGTCAGGTGTGTGCGCTGAAGTTTTGTTATGTTGAAGTAAATAAGTACAAAATTATACTTTATCGTGAGATTTGTAGGTGTGCAAAAGCATCAACCTATAGCATAATAGAATTGCGACGGTTATTGTATTACTGTGATGATGTCCGATGATCTACGAAAATAACACAGAAATGGAAGGAAGCGCGGAACAATTCCATGCAGTAGCAAGGTTTTCGTGCGTTGTAAGGGCCATAGACTGTACATTAATTAAAATAGACACAGGAAAGGCTTCCTTGGCATCGAATACACAAACCATCAGTGACGCAAATTTGAAAATATATGACATTATCGTGAGATGGCTAGATATGACTCGAGGTTTTTTAGACTTTCATTGGCTTCTGTTTTATATTATATATTTATATATACAGGCTCTTAGTGTTTAATTGTTCGAAAATGTGTAATGTTGTTTTTCCAAAATTTATTGAAAGTGACCACATAATATGTTCTTTGTTTTATTTGAAGCTTCTTCCACTAAAGTACTGGACGATATTAATTTCTTTTTTGTAGTTTACTTTTTATTTTTATAACTATTTCCTTGTAAGAAACAGTCTTCGTACTGTTTGTAAAATGTACCCAAGTAACATATTAACGTTTTCTTCGGAAAGTGGGACTATTGACAGCCTATTAGAAAATAGAATGTAACAATTTCTTTTTTATTTATAAAACGTCAATGGTACTTTATTTATGTAATTGTTTATATGGGCGTTTTTTCTAAAAAATGCTAACATATAATTTTCCTCTCTATTTTTTTTATATTTACATCTAGAAATGATAATGATTTTAGAAAATGTTGAATATTGAATTATTTAGGTATGACTGTTAAAGTATCGTCTACGTATTTCGCCCAGCATTTAAGTACATCTTTTTGTTTGTTATGTAGAGACCGGATTACATGCAAAGTGCAAAAATTTAATTCCATTTATTTATTATATTTTACGTCTATATGTAGATTATTATACTGATTAAAGTTAATTAGCGTTAATTAACTTTAATCAGTTTAAGACGTCTACAAATAGACGCAAAATATAATAAATAAGTTCAATTAAATTTTTGCACTTTGCATATAATTCGGTCTCTAGTTATAAGTATCAATTTTTAAGTTATTTAAAAATATATTATATATATTATTATTATATATATACCAAAAGTTTGCTTGTAAAATTTATTGTTAAACGAGAAGGTATCTGGTCTATGCTTATTTCCTTTAATTAAATAAATTCTTTAATTTTGTTTAGAGCCATCGACTTGAATTCTAATAGTGATCAAGGCATGTTAAATATAATATCTAAGGCTTCATTTGGAAACCGTAATATTACATCAAATAATATAAGTTTATCATTTGGTTCTAAACGTATTTTACTTAATTTAGAAGTTACTTCAGATGTGTCTTGGCTGGAGAAGTTTGTTCGATACTGTAGGTGTTTGAATTCATGGGTTAATCATTCTGCAAGTTCATATATGGGTGAATTAACGTTATAAAAATGCGGGATCGTGTATTTTTGCTAAGCAAAACGAATATGGCAATTTAGAGTTATATGATTTTACTTTGCCTTTACTTTTTTACCTAAAATTGCATTATATTCATTAAGTTTGGTTGATGTTGATTATGTAATTTTCCGAAGAGTCTGTTTAATTGTACATGAGACCATACCCCTATAATTTATTCAATATTTCAATTATATTTGATATACCACAATTACTGCACTTCCTTTATCGGCTTTAGTGTGCATAACGCTCTTTTCTTTTGTATTACCATGGGCGGGGCTTTTAACCCCGAAAAACAACTCGGCAAGTACCGCGCCTATTGTGCACCCATGTGATTCTAGTTCACTCGACCGGGTTGTACCCGAGCAACAAAGTCCATAATCCGCTCGAGAGGTAATTTTCCTAATTTGGGTTCGTCAAGCTGAGTATCCTCAAGGTGAACCTGTCTTTCCCTGCAGACTGCAGAGCAGTCGACGAGAAGGTGCAGAGGAGTTTCCTCTGCTCTCCCACACTTTCTACATGAAGAAGGGTCTACTAGACCCATGCGATGCGTGTGTTTCGCCAGTTATTGCAGTATCCTGCGGTACCCCAACACCATTTCGGAGTCAAACCTGACAGCTTGTAGCACCCTAAGAGCGGCTTGGCTGTCCGTTACGATTTCCACCGCTTCCAAGTCATGTGCGCAGTCCATAAAGTTCTCCGCACATGTCTGGATGGCAATTACTTCTACTTGAAAGATGGAGGGGGAGACCTATAGACTGATGGCTTCGCCATCCGGTTCTCCCTTTTAACAAATTCCAATACCTGTGCCATTCGAGACTTTCGAGGCTTCTGCAAGCCAGCGGGAGATGCCCCGTCTCGATTTGCGTGCACATGCCTTTATTACCTCCTTGATGGGAATTATTATTTTGTATCCCCCAGCAAAGTTGTACACGGGCCGAATTTTGTCGGTCTTCATTGACAGCGGTGGTGTTTGGTCGATGTAATTGAAGATGCTGGTCTCTGAACTTGCCAGAGAATACCTTGCAGCCACTACATTTAATTCTGTAGGCTCCTAGGGTAGTTTCTGACATTTGCACCAGCTGCAGTCGCTAAAGCCCAAGGACGGTCTCCATCGCAGCCGTCGCCGTTGAGGCAATAGCCCCCGTAATGCCCAAGCAAGCAATCCTTTCGGCTTTGACCGCGTAGCCTTGATTGACTTTGCGCCACCAGACTAGCGACGAATAAGTTATACTAGGTACTATAACTATACTATATAGTCGTATACTATAGTAAGTACGATAACTCTTTTTATTTTTAATGATATAATTGCAGTATTTAGTTTCTGTAGCTTTTTTGGTTTACTAGCACTTTGTCTTGCATTCTGGAGGCCTGCGCTTGTAATCCTTGGATGTTTTCTTTAGGAATATGGTAAGTAGCACCTTGAATTTATTCTTTCAATCCTCAACAGACAGCATCCAATAAAATCCGCTAGCATGTACTATACGACAATTCCACGATGTTACAGATATTTTGGATGAGTCATCTACGATCAATTACAATTGTATTCTGAACAACAACGACATGTTTCGATGGAATACTGGTGCGGAATGCTCATTGACATCAAATAATGTCCAACCATTTTTTAAATATTTAAACCAATGATAAGTTTGTGTTTGATTCGAAATGTCAACCCCAAAAGTTCCCCTTAATGTTTTGTGTATTTTTCCAGCACTCTTACCGAGTTTAAAACAGAACTTGATACAAATACGCTATTCTATCGAATGGTCCATTACAAAATTCCAAACAAAAACAGACATAACAGTAGGGAACTGTTTACCAACACACTACCTCTAAAATTTCAATAATATTTTGGGGCGACCTCACAAATAATTTTTTTATTATTTTTCGAATAGAAAATTACGTTAAATACCGACGCAAATTAATCGAACTGATTGCCAATATCCATATGTCTTTGCGTTATTTTAATCATCTTACTTACGATAGAAAAAATTATCCAAATTACTGCTAGAGACCTTAAAATTTTCATCACTTTCCATATTACATCCTTCTAACCTCCGTAAAGATATTAAAATCTACCACCAACCGTGCATTTGTCCCATTCATATCCTTTTCCCGCTGCCCGGCTCAATTAAAAATACAAATTATCCTCTAAATATTTTTTACGTTCGCATTGCTTACCATTTAGCTCGGTTAATTTACGAATATCGAATGAAATATCGCCGAAAATATTATACATAAAGTGTCTCGTTAAACCGTGAGTTATGGCAACAAGATCCAGCGCATATAAAAAAAAACTTCGTATCATTGCGTTAGCTTCATCGTTTTCAAAAATAAATTCGAACATCATCGTTAAAGTGTATGAGTGTTCGGATATTTCGCAAACGGCGGTCTCGTATTAGATAGAAAGGCACTTCAAATGGCTCATTTTTGGTGTAATAGATCGAAGTGGCAGTAATAACATTATATGGAAGAAATACCATTATGCTAAGTAGCTATGACTGATAAATAGGGATAGTGAAATCTTCGGCGCGCCAGGGCCGGACTAGCCCACACGCACCATACAAAAATTTAAGAAGGTCGTTGAAACAATCTGTTTCCGTTTCCCTGCTGTATAAGCATATATGGTACATCGTAATTACGCGTTATAATGTATTTATACTTCATTATATGGAGGAATATTTGAACAGTTTATCTGTATATCTCATGCAGAATAATGATATGTAATTGTAAAATAGGGCTAGCCATATGTTTCGGCTTGACAAAATCTAATTAAGCCAGAGAATGTATATATGTAAATTGTTCTCCTCTTTGTTAAAAGCTTAGCTGTGGGAGATGTTATACATAAAACAGCAATTTGTCCTTTTGTTTTGTAAATTAATTTGTCTATTAAAACATGAGGACTACCTTCTTTATAGTTGTTGGTGAATTCAGCAAACCGAATTAGAGGGTGTCATGAAAAGTTTGCAGCATCAGGTATGTTTTGACATTTGTCTCAGTGAAGTTGGCCCGAAGGTGGGAAAAAAATGTTGTGTAACTAACCTCACTAAATTTCTCAGTCTTTATATAGATAATTGTTTAAGGTGGTACGTTCAAGTCTAATAGCTGCGTTCTGTGCTATAGATTAGATGGATTATGTTATGCATTTAGAATACTGAAAATCATAGTCAGCATACTTGTGTTGAAGGTTATTTATTATGCTATATTTTATTCAAGAACTATGTGAAATGTAATATTGCTTCTCACAATCTGGGATCCGCAGATCTTATTGAACAATTAAAAATATGTGTTGGAGTCATATACAAACCACTGATAAGAATATCATAATTTTTCAATTTTTTTTATTAAATTACAATTTCCTTATTTGCCTTGGAGATTTCAATGTTGACCTTACGTAAATTTATCTGAAACGTTGAAATTTCAAAATACTCTGGATAGCCCTGTTTTAATTCAAATCATTCACTCTCCAATTAGCGTTATTAGTAGTTCCATCACTTTCAATATTCCGCATATTTGCGAACACTTTTAAGCTTGTGTGATTTAAATTCGCGAATAGACCTAGTTTACCTTATTTTTAAGACATAGAAAATACAGATTTTTGCTATCACACACTTGTTAGTCATCTTGCTGGCTATACTTTGGCGAAATTTGTTTCAACTGTATTTATTGTGTCTACTTGTACCGTAGGTTGTTCACATACTATGGCACAAGCTTTCATATTCATTTTCATTTACATTTTTCATCTTCAAGTACATATTTTCTTCTTGGTCATCTTGATAACTTCAATCCGTTCGTATCGTCTGTATTTACTATGCGTTGTGATATGATAGTTCGTTTGGATTATGTTCATCATTTTAATTTTCTCTGCTGCATTAGATACTATGTGATTCAGTATCGTGTGGCTATTAGATATTCCTCTTATAGTGTGGTGTTCTTTAAATCTTTTGTTTATGATTTTACCGTTTCTTTCGTTATACGTCTTATAATATTTGTTTCTTATTTTTGTTTCTACAATATTTATATTTTCCAAATGCAGGTCAACTTTAACAAAAAAAGTTTTATATGTATTATACTTGATTGAATTAGTTACTGTTGCTAACAGGTTGCGTGACGGCGAATTTTCATTAGAAAAGTGTAGGAGAATGGTGTAAGGAACTTCTATTAAAGTATCTGTAGTGACAGGCGATCTGAACCAGGATGTATTTAAAACCCTTATTAAATAGTTTTAATTCGTGATTGACAAATTGTAAACAGGATATTTTGTAGTTTAGTTAAATTACGAATATTACATTTTACATTAGAATTACAAAACATTATAAAGTATTAATTTCCTAAACATTGACATTTCTACTAAAGATAACTTTGACTTCGATATTTAAACTATCCCATGCGGGCATCACAATTCGCGGTACTTCTAATCATCCGACCGGACATAAATTTTCACTATCTTACAGTTATCTTCAGAGACTAGTGAACATGCCACTCTCACGTAAAAATTTTAAGACCCAGCTACATACTATTAAAAAAATTACCGTTTTAAATAATTATGACCCGTCTATAACAGATAAAATGTTAACTAAAACGCAAAACATGTTTGTTGAGGGAAAGGTGACAGGTGAATTCTCGTGCACCGCTACTTCTTTAAGCAGACCTATACAGAAGGAGATTAAACCTTATATATTGATCCCATTTGCTATAAGACTACAAACGTCCTTAAAAATCGCGCCCAATTTAGCTTCAAAACCCTTAATAATAATAATAATAATAATAATAATAATAATAATAATAATAATAATAATAATAATAATAATAATAATAATAATAATAATAATAATAATAATAATAATAATAATAATAATAATAATAATAATAATAATAATAATAATAATAATAATAATAATAATAATAATAATAGTAATCCTTTATTGCCCAACAGCCCAAGGGCCAATTACAGGACAAATTACAATACAATTCTTATTTAAAATAAAATAATTAAAATCGTGTTGCCTACAATAATAACATGCTGAAAATGTATATAATAATGAAACAAAAAAAAAGAGAAAGACTCACACACACACACAGATCCCGTTTGTTTGCGTTCCTCACCATGTGACTGAGAGGTGCCTTAAGCAAAATGTTGGTATTAGCTCTAGGTAGTTGAAATATATTATAGTAGCGAGTATGATGAGTAGGTACGGTAAAGTTTATTTGCGCTAGAAGGGCTGGCGAGTCGATAGTATTTTTCAGAATCCTGCAAGAGATAGAAAACCATGCTCAACAAGTAAGCTATAATACTCGATACCTCTTGCAGGATACACGTTGTCCATTCGAAAGGAGAGATATTTTAGAAATTTCTTTTGAACGCGTTCGATCATAAGCTCTTGGTGTAAATAACGGGGATACCAAACAATGGAGGCGTATTCAAGCTTAGAACGAACGTAGGCATAATATAAACGTTTCATTACACCTAAGTCTGAGAAATGCCTGCAAGAACGCATGACAAAACCGAGAGTTTTGGAAGCAGATGAACACATGGACGAAATATGTTCCGTAAATGACAGTCTATTATCAAACAAAACACCAAGATCCAAAGTTTTGATATTGCATGGTATGGCTGCATAATTAATCTGGTAGTTATAGTGTAAAGTAGTGGGAGTGTTATTGTAGGAAACCACAGTACACTTGTTGAGGTTCAGAGGGAGATAATTGACCTTGCTCCAAGTATTAATGCGAATAATATTGTCTTGTAAATGTTTACAATCGAAAATGCTACCAACAATATTAAATATCTTTACGTCATCTGCGTATGCTAAGACGTGACACGTAAACAGAGATAGTAAATCATTTATATAAAAATTGAAGAGAAGTTGTCCAAGATTTGAACCTTGAGGAACACCTGATGTTGGAGAAAACGGCGTAGAGGAATAACCATTGTAGCAGACATAACACTCTCTTCCAGTAAGGTAACCCTTCATTATTTAAAGAACTACATATTAAATAAAATAAAATAGAATAAAATGCACAGAAGTGGTGGTTACTTATTTAGCTGTAGTGAATGTGATGTGAAATACACAGACAGAAGATTTAGATCTTTTAAGATTAAGTTCAAAGAACACATCGATTGTCTCCAGTTTCCGACAACTGGTTTTCCTCATTTATTAGAAACAAATCATTCATTTGATAAAACATCTAATTTCAAAATCTTCCACTTTGCTAACAAGAATTTGAGGAGCATGAAAATACTCAGATTACAAACTGTTAACAGTTCTAAATCTTTGAACATACAAATGACCTTTAATTCTACTACTAGTTTTCAGATAATGCCTAATCACGTTTAATTTTGTACTATGTAGACCATAATCCATAATCTTCTAGATTATAATTTAGTTTACACTTTTGCCACATGGAGGTATTTCTCTTTAGAAGTTTTATTTAACATTCAATTTTTACATTTACTTATACAACAAAAAACTTTCACGGGTATCCTATTAAACTCCACCCCACAAAAAATAATAATTTATTCGGAGTTTCAAGAGCACATAAGCTCTGATTGTCAACCGTGTTACTGACTGACAATGAGACTCCAGGTGCTCTAGAAACGCTGCATTTCGAATCAATTATTGATTTGTATGGGGAGGAATTTCCTGCGATACCTGTGAATTATACAACCACACAGTCCTTGTGATCGTTGTAACTTCATAAATAATAATTGTATTTTAACTGACTGATTTGTCTATAATCTTTAATTGTCTTATTCCTATCCAACTTTGCAAACATCTGTTAATTTTATTGTATTTTTACTGTTGTGATGTTCTTTGTGATTACTACATCTCCAAAGTCCTTTTCTAGACTAGTAAGTATTAGAACTTCATTTTTATTATGCTCTGAATAATTTTACCATCACTTATTATTCTAGTCCGGACCTGGAGAGGTGTATAATTGCCACAGAAAACCGGTTGTTCTAATACTTATTAAAAAACTTTAATCCCCGTTTTATTTCACCCACGTGCTAAAAAGTCATTGTTTCTATCGGGGATTAACAACACACGCCATCAGCACGCTATTAATTAAAGCTTCAATGCTATTAACGTATAAAACAAAAAGTACAGTACCAATGACATATCCTTGAAGAATCCCAATTCTACCAACTAAAATCTCGCTAACTTACTACGACTTTCATTGTTATAGAAATGTGTTTCATAGTACATTGAGGTCTTGCATTCAAAAGATATTCAGGAGTACCGAATCAATTTCGTTAACAATTCGTTTACCATCCAACAAACTCACCTCTTCCACTTGAATTCAATTCCACCAACACGTTGTCCTCTCTATTTGCATCAACAAGCGACGTCGAGGATATGTCATTAACCCTCGGACAGCACCTGAAACCAAATTAACCCCAGTCAATCGATGCGAGAGTTATTGCGTAATTTGTCGTTGACGTAATGAATAGACCGCCCGGATCATGTCGGTGACATGAAGATGTTACGTGGAGCATCGACTAACGGGAAGCCGAACTGTTGAAGTTATTTTCACCATTGACGCTAGCTAGGTCCCGCTTTCATACGAGCATATACACATAATACATACAACTACGTATCTGGGCGTTTTAGTATCGAATGTATGGAGTTGTAAGAGCGGTTGTAGGCGGTTTTATGACGTTACGTAACCCCATGAACAACCCTTAAGACGATTACACGCATCGTTAAACGCTCGTATTCTTAGGAATTAAGGGTCGTAGTAGAAGGGGTGAATAATTACTCGTATTTGAACGTGTGTACGTCGTGCGTTTGTAGTTGTTAAAAGGGGGTGGCTTGCTTAATGGCCTGTTTAATAAACTAAATAACGTCTATTGGAGCGTAGCTTATAGTAGCAGTTCATACACGTTGTACGATCTACAATGAAACGTCTCGAGTGAGATAATTAGCCCGGCTTTTAAGGCGATGGTTTCTGAGTATTAGCTTCGGATATTCCGTTTATTACAAAGATTATCTAGTTTCCGTTGAACAAATAATGCATTGAAATTTGTCTTTACACTGATTTCTGAGATGGTCCTTTAAAAAATTCTGGACACAGAAAAAAGGTTTCTATATTTAATAAATTATTATCTCTTGAAGAAATTTGTTAGTGTAATGAACACTTAAATGAAGTTGAATGGATCAAAATCATGGTCATGGCCATGGTATTGGCTTCATTGAAAATATAATTTTTGCCATTGGTGTTTAAATATAATTTTTGACATATGAGAGTTGCGTCTGCCTAAAATGAAGCGCATTACCGAAGTTCCAATTTTCGACCATCTTTTCGAGTAGCTGTGCTCGTATATCTGCAATAACTCGGCTAATATTGACTTCCAACACTACGTAATTTATCATCATAAACTAGGGACTTTGCAGATTTCCACAGAAAATAATTCAGAGATGAGATAGTGGAGGCCGATGGAGGTCTGTTTCTTAAAATTATACGCTTAACAAATCTTTTTCGCAACAAACCAGTTGAAACCAGAACTCTTCCACTTTAATGCCATTCCATTGCTGAACGAAAAAACAATAATCAACGCTCTACAGCGCTCTGTATTGACTTTAACGTTCTGAGACCAATGATTCCAGTAGCCCAAAAAGCACGCCAAAGATTGATTTTTGTGTATATAACGGCGTCTCAACAACCGACAATTTTGTTTGTTGACGTACCCATTCGGCCAAAAATGAACCACATTGCTAAATAAAATTTTATGGTGAAAATGATAATCGAGAGCAATCTTGTTTTCAGCCCATTAATTGAACGTAAGACAGGAATAATGTTTACACGGCACCAATTGTTGCACGGGCTGGATCTGATGAGTTCTTAAGTCAAGATCTTTCTGCCAGATCTTCCATAAAGTCGATGGAAACAGCTCCAATTGCAGTACACCATGGTGAATTGACTCAGTAGGGTCTTCTTCAGGACTCCGCTTCAAAGCAAACTTTCTTCAGTGCGTACTGTACGACGCCTCTGTGGAAACGCATTAGTAATTATAGTTTACGTGGTGCGAAAACGATTCATGGTTAATCGAATAACTATGATGAACCATTTATCGACCATGAAATTTTCGAAGTAAATTTGCATAATTTACAAGCATTATTCTGGCGTAAGTATATTCATGATGAAAAAAAATCAAAACAATGTCAATGAATCCAACCAATTTCATAGCCCCCATAATAAGGAGCATTTAACTTTGGACACGGCAGATACATCTGTTACTATAGATATTCAAACACTTTAACAAGGTTTGAAATTACGCTTATAGGACTACAATTGTGAATATCATTGGATTTATTGTCTTTAAGAACTGGAGTCACTACTATTCTTCCATGTACTCCAAGAGGTCGATGGACTTGGCGCCAAGTTAGAAATGATCAACAACTGTTTCATGTGCACAGTCATTTACAAAATGGAACTGGATAAATCGTGGTGACCCGTAGCTATATTTGATTTTAGTCCTTTTACACTATTTTGCACTTGTAACTCACTAAACGGACTAATGGTGTAATTGGTATATGTAGAGAGAAACAATGAAGTTACCAGTTTGACTGCCTAAATTCCTTCACACCATTCACAACACATCTAGGAATTCTAACAGATTTTCCCTTATTGTAGACGAAACACCTAAACAGCTTCAGATCCACAACGAGATCAAGTTTCTCACACACTTATTATGTACGTCGTACTTTTGACGCTTTATGAAAGAATGTAATATCTTCAATTTCTTAATATCAAAGGTGAACTACAGTGGAGAAGCTGAAGTAAGTTATTTACGTTTTCGAAGCGATTGAAAACCTAATAAAAATTCTTTATAAACGTAGGATCCCGAGGTTTCTTTAAAAATCAAGCAGTGAATTAGTAAAGTATAGTTACTTTAATTGTCCCGACAAGAAAATTTTGATTAATTTTAGCTACTCAATACTTATAACTTCCTTGTGTTAAATAATTGCCTTGTAACTGGTAAAATTATTAAAACTATAATTTTAAACCTAATTGACAGTCTTTTTTGTATCCATTATTCATCAAATAGTCATGGTACCTCCACCAAAAATAAACTCACTTTGTTTCTGCTGAAATTAACAGTACCCTTTTTTCGAAGAGATACAGTGCTCCCCTTTTTAAACATAATCAACCCGCAATAGAATCCGAAACAACGACGTAATTTCCAACATAACCCCTAACACAAGCATCCTGATAAAATCTCAAATATCCAATAATTTTTCGGGCAGACTCTAATATCTTCTGCTAAGCACAGTTGTCGACATGCTGCAGATAATACTCGTGGGCAAGTAGGCGGTGGTATTAAACTCGACCGAAGTGAAAAGGGTTGCAGAGATATTGACAACGTTTGATCGATATAATCGTTTGCATATCGCTTCTCGTATAAACGACAGCATTCCGAGCTTGATATTCGCTTGGCTTATGTACGTACGTCCTGCATATATACATTCGTCCGGTATTATTCCCATTGATACAGGACAATATTAGAAGGCAAACATTAAAACTGGAGCGACCGTAGATGTCTACCATTTCCGCCGCAGCGTTTACTACCCCTCCGTAGATACCTCTCGGATTAATCGATACAAACACGAACAATAATGATGAAAGAACGTGTTGTTTAATGATGAATTTTAGATGTGAGCGCATAGCTACATTAGGAACATATCGTTGAATAATCTAGTGATAATGGGCGAAGCTTTACGTGCTGGGGAAGTGGTAACAAATGCATGCTTAGGTAGCTAAACATGTAACTTCTGTAAGCTATTACAGGAATTGAAATTAAGAGAGCGTAACATGTTTCCTTTGAGGTTTTTGTATGGATAATTAATTTAGAAAAGAAAATGTCCTTGGGATGGAACCGTGTATCACAAACCAGCAATATACTTTTTTATACTGGGCGCTGTTTCCAGTTAGAACTTTATCTTCGTTGTTGCGGTAGGTACAAAGATAATCTAAAAAAAGGATGTTATAATAATAATAGCATCATCTATTCAAATTGACAACATCTGCAAATTAAGTTGTTCCATAATATTATTAAGATTGGAAACACATGTGGCATAACTACTTGATACTCCATAAGTAGCGAACTTCAAAAATTCGTTGAATTTGTTCCAGATTCTATGGATTGGCCTATTAAATTGTAAACCATATTAAGCTAGAATATTCAAGTTTGCTGGCAATGAACATCATATACAGCAATTCAACTGAAGCAGTGTTCGTAAACTCCTAATAGGTTCTAATTAGAGAACCCAGTGTTTTAGATGTCAATTTATGCAGTTCATTAATGTGCAGAACAAATGTAAGTTGAACATCGAAGAATACTTAAGATCGCAGCAAGTGTGTGTAGATAAGTATGTGCGGCGAAGTCGGTATGGGTATACAAAAAGTGATGATTGCTTAATGTGCGTATGTTACCTTACAGCATTTATTAAGAATAAACGTGAGTCGATTATATCAAACAGCCACCACGTGCATGTTCAACTACAGAAGATCAGAGTCATCCATACCAGCGACAACACTATAAACTTTTATCGATCTGATATTCTTGCTGGATTCCTATGTGTACCACAGGGCTTTGTTCTTGGACCATTCTTATTTATTATTTTCATTAATGACCTTCCTGACCGGCTTATCTGTAAATGCTTACAATACTCCGATGACCTTAAAATTTTTCGTAGAATATACTCCACTGCAGATTGTGACGTTTTGCAGGGTGACCTGCTATCTATCCATCTTTGGTGTCTAGAGAATGATTACGTGAGATATGTTGGCAGCGAACTTTTAACGCGTTGTGAGGAGTACAGCAGTAAGCATATTGTATGTGTACGCCAACAGTCTCTTAAGACGTTCAGCTTTCTGTTTCGTAATACTGAACACTTGAGTAGTGATGCCCTTGTTACTGCGTATAATGCATTTGTTCGACCGAGATTAGAATATGGTTCTATTGTGTGGAATCCGGAATATATTGAATATATGAATTTAGTTAAGATGGTACAGCGTAAATTTTTGAAAGCCTTATATTTCCGTAAACACTTTTCTTTCAACATGGCTATCCATATACTAATCTTGTAAAAGAATTTGCATTTATTTCTTTGACGGATCGTCGTATTGCATCACAAATAATGTTTGCACATGAGATTTTAAATTGTAATCTACAAGTTCCGAATTTGATGTCGCTTTTAAATTTTTACATAACAGTAGGAATAGGTTAGCTTTTTATCTTCTCGTGGATAACACGCGCCACATTCTCAGTGACCAATTATGTCAATATGTAACAATCAGAATGTATATCCATCTAGATTTGATTTGTTTAACATTACTATCAATGCTTTGAGGCAACTTTTGTTTGAGCAATTCTTTGTTGCTTAAGAAATTTTTGCATTTTCGTTTTGGTACTATACATTTAGTTTTGTTTCATATTAGTTATCATGATACGAATATTCTGTAATAAGCTGTATGTTGTTGGATAATAAATTATAATTATTATTAAAATAATTCTGTTACAATATTTGTATTCTGAATAATTTGTTCCTACTTTGTAGTACTAATCTTAGAAGAACCATAAATTATGAGGTACGATATACGCTTGTTTCTCTCAAATGTCACCAATAACCTCTTCAGTTACGACCATTGATGATGCAACTGGTGAAGTGGAGGATGGTGCAATTATTTCTGAATTCGCTAGTCGTAGACTAGAATTAAGATATTTGATGAATGCTTTGTTCAAAATGAATGCCCCTTTTACTGTTAGGTTTGAGTTCAACTAATAGTCAAAATATAAAACAATATCAACTAATTATTGTTGCTAACTAAGAGATTAATGGAAATCTTGGTGAATATGTCACAACAGTGGAGATCGAAAGATAAACAGAAAACTTCAAATATGTAGTTTTGGTGGCGGTGCTGGTTTTAAGATTCTCCAATATCATCATTTTATACCATACTCTTGCACAGGTGTAAGTACATTAAAGTACATTAACGAGCATCGCTTTAGGGAACCTCCATTGACTCGCCAACCTGTTTGTTATTCTCTATTAATCTTTCGAAGGGATAAACGATGCACTCGAACTAAACGCTCTAATCTCGCTATCGACTCCCATATAATATACGATCGCCGGTTAATGCGTTTTCAAGATACCCACTCTCGACGTAGGTATGCGTACGCCTAATGCCGATAACCACCGCGTATACGTTAGTGATACGTAATGGCACGGCGGTTTTTGTTTGTCCCACATAGATAATTGCTCGTAAAAACGATCAATAAAGCGAGTAACGGCTAATAAAATCGCCAATAAACGTCGAAAACGTTGAATGTTTAGTCGCCGGGAGGCATGTCGTACGACATAATTCGACAAGTTTAACTGTCGATCCGAACGTATTCGACCGAGTACTCCGACCACCCAATGTCAAAATCATATTTCGTATTCAAATTTACGATTCCGGTGACCTACATTTTGTGAGTATAAAAAACAATTGTAACGGTGTCTTTGAATGATTTACGTTTCTTCATAAATAAATAATAATAAAGGAAAGGAGTTCGTTGTTTTCTTATTAGAACAGCTGGCATTCAGCTTACACTGTTTTAAGATTGGCAACTGCTGGTAATACACAATCATTTTATTATATCCATGCATGTTTATATATGAGGATTTTCAAAATTTTTCTTAAAGCCTTACGTGCTTGTATTATTATGTGTTTTCTAAACTTCAGAAAATACATTTGAAAAGGAAAAAGTAAAATTAAAACATGACTTTTTCTAAGATATCTTAGAAAAAAAAACAAAAAATTTAGAAATATTTTGCAAAAAAAGTAAAAGATTACAAACAAACCAACACTAAAAATAAAAGTATTCCAAAATATTTTACAATTAAATTACAAGTATTCTTGACCCAAACGTGAAAATGCAATATGCAAAAAGTATAAAAATTTAAAAAAACTACAAACAAAAATATATAAATTAAAAGAAATGTTAAAAATTAGTAATCTTGTGAAAGTAGAAATATTTTACAAAGAGAAAAACAATAAATTACGTATATTTTAGGGACAAGGAGCAAAAAAACTCAAATATATCAAAATAAAAAGAAACGCCTTATCTTATTTTTATATCTAGAGTATTGCTATTGCCCCGAGTAAACCGGAGATTTACCGACTTTAATCTTTCGATACAAACGCAGCCTATGTCGTGCATTTCTGCCTGTGGTGAATTAGGGACTTTCCCAAGTTGGTCGGGGATTTACCGTTCTTATTCTTTGGGTGTACGCTTTCGATTGAATCTGCTTTCAATATTAGTCTAATGTCTATGCGGAAAAGACACAGTGGGCGACACATTCATTGTAGAAATGGCTCCAAATAGAAAAATTCTCACGCTTAAACAAAAAATTGAGATTGTTGAAGTTTACAATAAGGAGAAATTAAGTGTAAGGAACTTATCCAAGCGTTTTAATATTGGAAAAACACAAGCTGCAGGTATAATTAAACATAAAGAAATCCTTCTAAACAAATGGATGTCGAACAGCAATTTGAATGAAAAAAGAAGCTTTCTGACGGGTGATGGTACTAAAATTGACAAATTGTGTTATGACTGGTTTACAGCAGCTCGGCATAAGGGGATTCCTTTAACAGGTATGCATATGAATTTTTAGATAAGGTTTTCTTGTATTAATGCGTTGATTTTCTTTTCATATTAAATTCTAAAATAGATAAAAAAGTGAGATTACCAATGGGTCTGTCGTGACAAAAACGCAAAAAACTTATATTTTTTTTAGGTTCCGCTAATACGATGTAAAGCAAGAGAAATAGCCGCTTCTTTGGGACATTCTACATCCACTGCTTCTTCTGGTTGGCTCAATAAATTTAGAATCCGCCACAATATAAGTTTTAAACGAAGAATATATATATATATATATATATAGATAACAAATATTTCCCAAAAGATTAAAAATTAAGAAACTCACGAACTCCAAAACATTTTATACTAAAATTACAAATACTTAAAAAAAATGTCGACGAAGAAGTACAAGATATTAAACAATTACAAAAAATCAATGACGAATCAATAAATGCTAAAGAAAAATTAAAAATGTAATGTCTCTCATGCTTGGCAAAGAAGTAAAAAATTGGAAAAATTTTATAAGTATTTTGCAAAGCTATAAACAAGCTCAAACATAAACCAAACCGTTAAAAGAATTAAACAATCACGAATATTTTGTGAAACTATAAATAACAGAAAAAAGAATAGATTTTTCAAATAAATGTGAGTTGATGAATTTACTCAAATAAAAACAAAGAGTATAATACCAGAGAAATACTTTACAAAAAAAATAGATCTCAAGAATTAAACGTACTTTTGTAAAAAGTCGAAAAATTAAGATTACTAATATTTTGCAAAAACAAAATAAAAAATACTTCTTTCAAAAATTCGCGCCCCCTTAACGAATTATCAAAGAATTTACCTCATTTAAGGCCGGTTTATTCACATAGTGATGATGTTGCAGGTAGCGCTACCTAACGGATAAATACAAAAGTGTGTTTATTCCCATTCTGGCGGATAAGAAGCAATTGGTAAACTGCTTATCAAAGGGATAAATTTATCTGCCGCTAAGTCGTCGTGATAAATGTACATATATCGAAAATTATAACCTCACCTTATTTCATGCGATAGTTTTCGTAAGGCAACAGTAACATTCTGAATCAATAGGGAATGTATTGAAGATTTTGAAGAGGATTTTATCGCAGACAAAGTTCAAGTAATTGAAAACATCAATAATCGTTGTCAGTTTAATTTCGTTCTTAACTTACTGTTAATATTCTTGTTGGTAGTCATCTTCAACCCAAAATGAGATTCTCATTAAAAGTACATAAAAATTAAAGAATAATTATAATTTCTTGTACTTCTTTTCTAAAATTTCCATTCTAAATTCATGTCCCTCTTTCATGTATTCCAATTGTCGCTACTTAATTTTAATTTCTAAATCTCTAATCTGAGATTCTTTTTCAGCAACTATTAGTTGCTGTTTTAAAAGATCTGTTCGTCCATCAGCAAGCATTTCAAATTTGTCATTAATTTATTCTATAGGTATTTCCATCCGTATTTTATGTATGTTGGTCTTCTTAAAATTTCCCGTATCCAGTTATTCTATTTCATAATTCGTAAAATTGATCGATCATGTTAGGTTATGTTCAAACCGAAACTGCAATCACGTGTTTGTCTTATTCATTACAGTGTACATATGTCTATCTTTCACTTTTATACCTTGCTATACTAGCCGTCAAAACAGTAGACTATGTTAATTTGCTAACTCTCAAATAAAATTTGAGTGAGATATAAATTTTATCAGAATGTGAATAAACCGACGGTTAACCACGATACTCAACTGACAATATACACGTTACACCTCAAGGAGGAAAGAAATAAAGCCAAATAAATACATAAAACTGAATTATTCAACTCAACAATAAGTTTTAGTAAAAGTAATCCTAGGAATATCCACATGAAATTTATGAAATTGAGCCCTAATTCTACTATCATCAGTATATTGCAAGATAACGAAGTATCTTTTCGCAAACTTTTTTTCTTAAGAAATTCTTTGACTACCTGAATATATCAGACATAAACTTAAAATAAATAAACTTCCTCCAGCTACGTCGTTCCTTTCTTTTCTCTTGAACAACATTAATTTTACGATTAATTATCAAACTCTAACTAATTTTCTCAGTTGCGGTCGGCAAGGTTTCGAAAGAATATAACTTAAAGACCGCACGCAATGTAACAAAGAAAGAAAAAAAGAAAGAAGCGGAAAAGAAAACGACGTGGAATTGGAAAAAGGCAGGGAAAACAAAACTTTTAATTAGTTATAACCTTCCCTTTTCCACGCAAAGGCAACCCTAGGAAAAGAAAGAAGATCGACAAAGGACAGTCGGTGAGGTGATGCCTCTAACAAATGAACAGGGCGAAAGTTCCACAGCGTAAGAGTTACGCCGTTTTTTCGGGTAGAAGGCGAAGAAAACGAAACAAAGATGATGTTAACAGAGGAATGGTTCGTTTTGCAGAGCTTCTATGGAATTGGAAGAGCTATTTCTAGCAGACGTTCCCGAATACGTCGATACCGATTAGGAGTGATTGTTATAATGTCAAGATGGGATCGAATGGGTAGAAAATAAACTTCGTTGGATACAGGGTTGGGTAATTATTTCGGAAATATTTAACAATGATTGTTAAAGAATTATATGTATTATGTCATTCAAATAAATTGGTACTCGAGAAACATTTAGGAAATTTGTATATACGCTGTAACTTTTCATTTTGAGCAATTTTTCTTAGTAATACTTTGGCAAGCATATCACTATTCTTCGATTAACATAATTGCGAAGCGAAAATAATTGTGATAAAATTACAATTTCCTTGCAATTGATCAACGTTTTTAAATTCCTGAAAAAATATCAGTCACGTTAGAATTTGAACCCAGGACCACTGTGTTACCAGCGCATTGCGCTATCACTAAACCGCACGACTGAATATAGGTCGTTAAGGACACAAGAACCTTAACGACCGGAGTGTATGAATAAGAGAGACGACCTAAGCTCTAAGGTTGCCAGATGCATAGAAACTGCTACTTGCACCAGGATATAAATTAACAACAGAATTTGGGGGACACGCAATTCTGTATATACCGCCAATAGATCGCTGATACCTAAGAAAAACCAAATGAAAACGCACACAGTCATGCACAACAACAACAAAACGCTAGCAGGCAGAAGGGACCAAAGCAGTGAGCATATAAGGTAAGGACAGACCGTAGACGAGCTTGTAACGATCCCACGCAGAAGAGCCTGTTCCAGGATACTCTGGTAGAAATTGACGAAATGCACGCCGCTCCTCAAATCGTATTTCCCCAGAAACCCGGTGAGGATGACATTTCGAACGGTGCACAGGAGAATCTGTTCAAGTTGGTAGTCAACCTGACGGCGATCGTCTACTGCGTGCTCCGTCTCACATGTTATCCGTCCAAGTAGAAGTCTACGAAGATAATCCTTGTCACGAAACCAATGAAGGAGCACCAAACTCCTGAAGGTTACCGTCCGATATCGTCGCGCAGCACCATCAGCAAGGTCGCAAAACCCTGCTGTTGGACAGGATCAACGACTACCTGAACAAATGCCGTCTCTTGGACGACGACTAGTTCAGATTCAGATTGGGACATTCGATCATTTCACAATCCTTTCAGATAGCGGATCACGTCACAACCGTGACTACCTTAACAGAAGATGGACCGCCGCCATGGTGTCTATGAATCTAGAGGAGGCGGCTAATCCGTTGCCAAAGGCTGCTGCTGAAGATTAAGAATTGCGATTTTCCTGTTAACATCATTAAGACCATCAGATCTTACTCCCAGAACAAGGGATTCCAAACCGTCGTGAACGGGTTTGGATTCCCTAAGAGGCGCATGGAGTTTGGGGTCCCGCGGGGATCCACACTGGATCCTATACTGTTTACTATCTACATCAAGGAGATTTCAAAGCCTGACGATCTTCCACATATTGTAAGATCCCCGTCGAACTTGCCCAAGCACATCTGACCTACATCGAGGAGTTCTTCAGCACTAGGGGCCTCAAGATCAATCCCAGGAAGACGTAAGCCACTGCATTAACTCTGACACATCCAGAGCTGCAACGAAAGACCACTGTCCTCAGAATGATGAAGCATTCAAGAAAAGAATAAGAGGAGGAAGATGGGCTGACGAATCCACGGACTAGACCAGCTTCAGTTGATCGACAACCTCCTGCAGAATATGAAGACGTTTTCATCGAAACGTCGAGAAACAGCGCATTTCCGTGTTTCTTCCCCTTTACTAACGGCAGTAAAGCCACGAGGTACACATATTCCGAACTGTGTTTTTACTCTATTTTTTTATAATTCAAAGATAAAAATTCTACCAATTCATAATAATTAATATTAAATAAACATAATTATTGACGCCAATGACGAAGAATGTAAGAATAATTAAGTACAGACCTATACATCTTCAGTGGTGTGTCATATTAATTTTATTAATATAGAGGTAATAACTTCGATGCAATACAGAGAATCGTATTTCTATCTTCTTGCATCATCTTTGCATCACAACATCAACCCAAATCTTAAATCGATTTTTCTTGTGTTCTGAGAAATAAGGTAACTCATTTCAGAACCTTTTTCATTGACGTTTTATAAAAACAGAAACAATGACAGATTGACATCAACACGACACTAACCTCTCAAGGTACTAATTTAACATTACCTCTGGTATAGCTTGTTCTTATCACTCCTCACAGTATACAGAAAACGTTTCGCCACAAAATAAAAACACGTACTACCATTTATTTGTCGCTAAAAGGTGTGCAATTTTCACTTCCAATAACGGCAGTAATTTCACACCTTCGGCGCTAAAAATAAGAAAAAGGAACGCTAGAAAAATTCCCCTCCGCCAAAAGCGAAAACTATTCTCCTTTCTTAACGATATTGTCGAGGTGAAATCGAGGAATTGGAAACGTCATCTGTTATTATCGGAATGGAAAAACGTATAGGAAAAGAAATTAACTCGAAGGAACAAGGAAGTTATATAATATTAGAGAAAGAGGAAAAGGAAAGAAGTAGGCAAAGTCTGCGTGCTAAGATCTATCATAGAATTTTATTTTATAACTGTAGGGCACGAATGAGTATTCGTATACGGTGCTTTCATATTTAACCGTAACCATGATCTAGCAGTAAGGGCGAAGTGTTGCTGGTATTCCTGGCGTTGTCATAGTAGTAATAGTAATAACAATCTTTATTGCTCAACAGATTGCAGTCCAATTAATAATTAGATTAGTTATAAATACAACAAAGAGAAGAGGAAAAGTAACATAAAAGATTAACATAAAGTTCCTCTAGTAAATATAGAAACGCCCCTGCAAACAATTTAATTTAAAAACGAGCCTATCTACATAACATTTGGATTCTTATCTCTGTGTTAAGAAGCCCTTTTGTAATATGTTGGTACGTCCACTAGATATATGGATATTTGGAATGCGATAAGGCTGAATGGAAGATACCACAAGATTGTGAACAAACCTTAAAAAGACATCTCCTACTAACTGTATCTCTACGAGAGAATAGATTATTTTGATTTCCATTTGTCATATAATCTGTTCCACGTATAGAATTAATACCATCTGATTTCCTCTTCAAATTCCTTTCTGAACATGTTCAATTAACAATTAACAATAGTGATAATGTGGGTACCAAATGGATGATGTACATATATTCTAATTCTGTGTGTACAAGTTTAAATGCACAAAATTCTACACATCCTCATTGGAAAAATGTTTAGAAGTTCGAAACGAAAATCCAGGCGACGAAGAATCTGGAGAAAGGATGTCAGCACATCGATGCTGATAAACAGAATATTGGGAAGAACGAGTAAAGGTAAATATGGTGCATTTGGCAAATTCAGTAGAACATCAGTCGTTAATGCTTGATACAGTTTCCTGTGGACTTCAAGAATCTGATTCTCAGTTTATAGTAGAATAAATTTTTAGGTCATCCGCATAAGCAAAAGTGTTGTAGTCCAGGAAAAATAACAGATAGAAGGATTGTTTTTTAAGTTTCGCGTATACAGCTGAAATAAAACGGTGGATAGCTTTTAAAGGCTATTGTTTTTCAAAGTATTCTCCACGAAGATTAATGCACCTTTGCATGCGCTCGAATCCACTCTGGAAGCAGTTATTTCACTCGTTTATTGGTGTAGTCAAAATTGCGCTTTTGAAGGCATCGACCGCTTCTTCTGACGACTGAAACTTTTGACTACGCAGTCTGTTCTTGTTTTTCGAAAAGGTAAAGAAATCGCTGGGATTTATGTCCAGACTGTATGGAGGACTGTCTCACAATTCGACGTTTTGTTGCGTTAAAAATTCAATTGCCTTGCGTGTGCGTGAACG
This sequence comes from Trypoxylus dichotomus, assembly GCA_023509865.1. Lineage (NCBI taxonomy): Eukaryota > Metazoa > Arthropoda > Insecta > Coleoptera > Scarabaeidae > Trypoxylus > Trypoxylus dichotomus. The sequence goes on from CM042081.1 coordinate 33,378,691, forward strand.
AACTTGCATTGTCTTGGTGGAGAGTAATTTGTCGTTCGGGGTTTGTTTTTAAAAGCTCAGCGATGTCTTGCGACAAACAAATGATTGTATACCAATCGACATCAACATTTTTTTGGACACTTCGAGAGCGAATAACTTTTGTAGGCTTTTCTTCGCCTTGGAACGCCCAAACACGCGTTTTTTGACGCCAATTCACCCTACCTGCCTTTTGTTTCTCGGTTAGCAAATGCAATATCCGTCGGGAAATTAATTTTTATTTTTTGAAATTTTATTTGGTCCCGAAGTTCTAGAACCCTGTCTAAAATTTGGTCTTCTGAAAATTAGCAAATTTCACAAATTTTAATAAACTCTGGCAACGGAACCCATTTCTTGATTCAGCGTTTCGAATATACGGGACTTTCCTGTACTAATTTTATATAATTAATCATAGAGATAATGAGATAGCGTCATCAGTGCTTTCTGCTATGAAACAGTGACTTGAAATGAGCCATAGAATTTCTTTGTTTGCAAAAGTGATGTGACTGGATACTGCTCCAACTCTATATATTGAGCAACAACATTCCCATCTTGATTGATTTCCTTTAAAATATAGATTAACCAAAGAAAATATATTGTTGACGTGACAAGTTCCTTAGAAAATAAAAATTGTTCGACAAAACGAATAAAAGTCATGAATTGAAGTTTTCCATTTGCACGAGTTAGCTCATTCAATTGTGAAGAGAAATTCTTACAATGTTTTATACTTTCTGTTGCAATGAATTCAATATACGCAGACATATCGCTAATTTCACGGGCTCGCTGTATTGTTTGACAATTGTATCTTCCCAATTTGCTTCACGGCTTTGACACCAAGCATAACATTACAACTTTCCTTGCACGAAAGTAACATAAGTTCTTTCCTGTTGTTATGCATCTTCCTATTAATTGCGATCAATTCTGCCACTTTGTAGGGAGCGATAAGAACTTTGTTGATTGCTGTTAGATGCTTCTCCATTTTTGTGCGCAATTTTTTTCCGACTATACAAAAAATATCGAAAATACTCGACTGATTCGTGGGTAACGTGCTGGATATTTGGTTTCAAATGACCTTCAAGTTTATTTGGTACCATTGACTAATTCACCAATGTTGTACCACATGCTATACACTTCGGCTGTTAGCAATTTTCATCTCCAGTCCAACTAAAACCAAACCTTATTCACTTATACTTCCGATATATTTACGTAGATTCATTTGCTGAAGATTTCGTTAACGCTGTTGGTTCTGGAACAGAAGCGATAACAACCGTTAACTTTACTTCGTATAGTAAATCGCCACCTTTTCCTTTTTAATAGGAATTTATCCATAGCCGCTGGTACGACAATCAAGATCATCGAGAAAGTTAGCTTAATTGTATTTCAATTCAAATGAAGTATGAACGCCTCAACAATTGCCCAGTTTGATAATATGGCAATCAAACATTCTAGATCCACGTGGTATTTCCTAACTTCCAATGCATAATACTAGATATAATGCTACAACGAAAATAAATACTACACATCAGCGTATCGCGACACAGTAGTTGGGAGTCACTGAATTAAGCAACCTAAAGCAGTTTATACGTAATACAAGGGCCGTTTCTTTCAACCTCTCACTTGCCACTTGCAACATCATTACATTTTCAGCTGAGTTACAGCCACGTAAACATGGCTACTACAATTGGTTCTCCCGCTAAGTGCGAATTGCGTAGTGTGATTCGATTTCTTCAAGCAGAAAGGAATGGTGCAGCTGAAATTCATCGAAGAATAAGCCGAGTATACAGCGTAAAGTTTTTGATGGATGATGTGCGTGAATGGTGTAGGAAGTATAAATAAGGACGATCAAATGTTCACGAATGAAGGAAAAATTTCGATGGAAAGTTTTTGAACACCCGACGTATAGCCCCAACTTAGCGCCAAGCTACTTCCAGCTTTTTCTTAAATTGAAAAAGTGGCTAGAAGAGCAAAGCTTGTAACGTACAGACGAACTTCAAACCAACGTCACGGACTATCTCAACTCACTAGCGGCAACATTCTATAGAGAAGGGATTGGAAGGCTCGTCCGCAGATATGACAAAAGTAACCATGTTTGTACATAACTTTTGGTAATAAATTCATTTTGCTATTTAGATTTGTCTTGCAACAAACAGCCCTCGTAAATTAAAAGAAATACTGCCATCATTATTTATGGATGAGTGTTTTTGACATTATTGCTGTGCAATTTAGAATATATTTAACACAACGAAGTGTTCTCTTTTACATTCGAAATATATCAAAGGAATACATATGAGGATTTCTTTTGCCAGAAATATTTCCTTCGACATAAAGCAGGGGTCTACTTTATTCGAATTAAAAATCCTTCCAAATCCCATTTCTTATTCCTTTTTTAAGTCCGAGTAAATGGCTAAACCATTAAAAATAAATGCAAAAAAAAGGAACTTCATAAAGTTTCATTTTTTTATTCCCAAGCGTACGTTACCTCCGCTTTCCCCCTCGACCCATTTATTTTGTCACCGTTAGGTCCATTACGTAGGCGCTAATTAACAAAATTGAAACCCTACTGGCCGCCGACATCGTACAGTTCAATTTGCGCTAGAAAGAGAAGGGGGAAACCGAAACATCTCAGGGGAAATGTTGAATATTTGCTCCTTAAAGCTGCTCTGAATAATTAATAGCTGCTGCCGGTGGATGGAGAGGATCGATTCTTTTAATCGCAAAGCGTGCAAGAAATGAATTAACCGGAATACCTGATGTACAGCATGGAAATACAAGACGAGGATGGATATAGATGTAAACGTCTGCACGACTTCGTCCTCTATTAATATCATATATAATTAATTTTATTTTAGAGCAGGGGTAATTGAATTTTTTGCGAGCGCTTTAGAAGGCGCGGCGGAATACGCGAATCGAACGACACCCTTTGCGGGAAGATTTTACGATGAAAACGTTAAACATGGAAAACGTAAAATAAAGAGAAGCCTCAGAAAATTGTCGTTAGAATCAATATTTGATTTTAATTTGTTCGTTCTCTAAAGACACGATGAGGGATAACATTTGGAGGAGACAAAATTACGAAGTATTAGGTAAAATTTTTATTTTGTACAACCATGGCCATGGCTTTTAAGCCACCCTTGTGATTTTAATTCACTCGACCGGGTTGTGCATGAGCAACAAAGCTTTTGCAACTTAGGATCGCTAAACTGAGCATCCCCAAGATGAACCTGTCTTTCCCTGCAGACTGCCGGGCAGTCGACAAGAAGATGCACAGGAATCTTATCTGCTCTCCCACGCTTTCTATAAGAATGAGAGTCTACTGGATCCATGCGATGCATGTGTTTTTTCAATGTACAGTGATCAGTTAAGATCGCTGTGAGTGCTCACAGTTTGCGTCTGTTCATAGGGACTGCCTTACGCAGCCTTTCCTGACCTGGATAAATCCCGAGATATTTGCAGTGTCTCAAACCGTCTACACCGTTCCAGTAGGACCGGTGATTGGCCCCGAGCTCGGGCTTAACATAGGACTTAATACTGCCATAGGTACTCCCGCACGTCAGCTCAAGACCTCAGAATGGTCGTCCACTGACATCCATTGCTAGCAAGTCAGCTATTTCATTCCCTTTGATCCCCGAGTGACTTAGCACCCGTACCAGCGTAACGCTGCAATGTTCCGCCAGTTGCTGCAGCGTCCTATGCCACCTTAAGCGCCTTAAGAGCGGCTTGGCTGTTACGATTTCCACCGCTTCCAAGTCATGTGCGAGTTCTCCGCACATGTTTGGATGGCAATCACTTCTGCTTGAAAGATGGAGGGGGAGACCTCTAAACTGATAGCCTTGCCATTCGAGGTATTCGAGGCGTCCGCAAACCAACGGAAGATACCCCGTCTCAATTTGCGTGCACATACTTTTATTGCCTCGTTGCTGGGAATTATTACATTGTATTTTCCTGGGAATTATTACATTGTATTTTCCAGCAAAGCTATGCACGCGCCTTATTTTATCAGTCCTCATTGCCAGCGGTGCTGTCTGTTCGATGTAGCTAAATATGCAGGTGTGGTCTCCGGGAAAATATCTATTAGGTGAAATACTGGGCTTATACATACGAGGGGAGGTCCAGAAGTTCGTGGAATGAAAGGGTTTTAAATAAAATAAAACAATAAATCTATTTTTCCTTTTCAATATAATCACTTAAGCACAATACATTTATTAGATTTATGAATTAATTTTTCTAAACCATCATAAAAATATTTTTTATCTTTCGCCTCAAAATGGGCTAAAATTGCCTTCTTTACCTCACTGTCGTCGGAAAACTTTCTTCCACGTAAGGCTTCTTTTAAATTGGGGAACAAATAAAAATCGCTATGTGCCAGGTCTGGACTGTAGGGTGGATGGACTATTGATTGAAAGCCATGCTTGTGCAGAGCAGCCATTGCAACTTTGCTCTTGTGAACCGGCGCATTGCAAGAGCAACACACCCTTTCCTCGACGTTTTTCCCTGATGGTCTCCTTTAATTTTTCTAATATCGCTGCGTAATATTCTCCGGTTATGATCCTACCTTTTTCTTTGTAATCAATCAATTATATCCCCTCACAATCCCAAAAAACAGTAGCCATCAACTTTCCAGCCGATTCTGACACTTTGAATTTCTTTGGCGGTGGTGTCCCCTTTTTATGCCATTGCAAAGGACTCCTGTTTGGACTCAAAGTGATGAACCCATGTTTCATCTTCGGTAACAATCTGCTCCAAAATCTGTGCAGGTTTGTCACCACACAGCTCCAACAATTGTTTGGACGCACAGACGCGCTGCTGTTTCTGCAGCGGCGTGAGCATTCTCGGTACCCATCTTGCACTGACTTTTGTCATACCCAGGTGGTCATGTAGGATACGCAAAATGATGGTATCTGATACTCCAACTAATGCAGATAATTGTTTTTTCTTCAAACGGGCATCTTGCAGTACAAATTTTTACACTATTTCAACGATGTCTGATGTGGTGGCCTCAAATGGCCGTCCTGAGCGGGGGTCGTCTTCAATCAACTCCCGACCATGTTTAAAAAGACCATGCCACTTATAAATCATTGATTTACTAGGGCACTGTTCACCATAAACGGTTTCCATTTCATTCAATATGGTTTGAGCGTTCTTTCCTTTCTTTGTAAGGAAATTTATCACAGCACGGTGTTCAATTTCCTCCATAGTTTCAGTTTTCCTCCGGATTGACTTGTTTAGCAGGCGACTATTCGTAAACGACTGACGCTATAGCGCTGCAACTTAACTTATGTACTAACGATGAGTCGCCAATCAGAATGACACCTAGCGAGCACCTCTATCCCCACTCGATCCCCTCCATTCCACGAACTTCTGGACCTCCCCTCGTACACTCAAAATAATTATCTCCGTCTTCGTGTAATATAATCTGATGAATTCTAAGCTATATACTATATATACTATACTGGTCATCGAGAAGCAAACCCGTCGGCGTACATTTCCTTATCGAATCCCGCAGTACCGTTGGTGCATTCCTGTCGCAATCCTTTATTTACCATGAATTCATCTGAGGAGGTGTTTCCAATTGCCACTCTGCTTTTATTATTTTTGTATAGTTGTTTAATTACGTTTGCATAGTTTGTTTGTACTCCGTTGTCCTTCATTGCCTGCCACATTTATTGATTTATGGGAACACTGTCATAAGCTTTTTCAAATCTATAAATATGTAATTCACGTGCATATGCTATACTTTTTTCAGTTAGTTGTTTTAAACAGAAAATATGATCAATACAAGATCTTCCAAGTCCGAAACCACTCTGTTTCCTCTATTCTAGAATTTGCTATCCGTCCATACATTCTACACATAGAAGATATAACACTAATTCCCCTGTAGTTTTCGCATTTTCTTTTGCTGCCTTTCTTCCGTATAGAAGTTACATATGCGTTTTTCCATTCTTCCAGGACTTGACTGCCGTGTAAGCAGGATATAAACAACCTGGCAATTGATTCTAATGTTCCTGTCTTCGATTAATAAAGACTTATAGTACCTCTTCCAGCTCTCCATTCCTATTGGATTTGTAGACCTCACTTCCCTTGTATTTTTATTCAGTGTTCTGAAGGTTTCCCATGCTTGACATGATTTTGATCCTCCTGTAAGTCTATCCACCTCATCACATTTCCTTTCCCAACAATTATTCATGGCTTTCGTTTTTTCTTTCTTGACTTGATAATTGTATATCATTCTATTTTAAAACACTAAGTAAAACCAATATCTCTTTTGGATTAGTGTTCGTAACACATTCATTAACGGCGATTGTTAATATTTCTATCATAGGTATGTGTTTGACAACAATTATAACATAAAATATATCGCTTACTAGTAATTATTAAGTTTTATCACGCTATATTTTGCACGCTGCTGGTGTATGTCATAGTTTGTGAGGTCTAACCATAATATCGAATCAAAGATTCCTCCATCCATCGGATATGGTTGCATAAAGCTTAAACAATAGAATATAATACGAATCGTATGCTGTTTTAGTGCTATTTTGCAACAATAAACCGATATATTATCGTTTTTGTTCGTACGAAATGCAGTCCATTCCGCGAGCTGTATACACATATACATACATGCATCATATACGTACATACATATGTATATATTAGATACTCTAAAATTTAATGGCCTAAATAAAACCCGAAATATCCACTAGCGAAGATTAACTGCAACGCGATGACTAGTTTATTATAGAAGCCCGGGTTTTGCAATTTACATCTGCGAATACCTACTAGTGAAATATTCGCATCTAAATATTGTTCGTTGCATTGCATTTTAAAACAATACTATAGGCGAAATAGCAATACATGGTGACGTAATTATAATCTGCATTTTGAAGCTCACTGCAATTATTATCAGTCAGAATGGTCTACATAACGGAATGCAATTAAATAGAATTTTTAAAATGATTCAAGTTATTGTCAGCGTTAACAATAAGCGTTGGCTTTTTGAATATATGACGGAACGATATGCAAAAATTTTATCTGGCAAAATTCTGCTCAACTTTAATTATATCCCTTCTTTATCAATTCATTGTAATTATCATTGTATGTTTCTGATTTCTTTTGTGACTACGAATAACCTAACGACATATGGTTGTAAACTTCCGCGATCGTTGTTTTCTTTTGAAGAATTTAGGTTTCTGGATTGAAACTGAGTTGTAATTACTTGAGTCTGCCGAGGTTTCGCTCTCAGTTGCATGGAACTTGTTCTGGGCTGCTGCGTGTTGATCAACTCAGAAACCTAAATTCTTTAAAGGAATCTTAACGAGATCCTTGGAGTGACAGCTTTTCTATATACACTCTAATATAGTGACCGTATCTAGTTGAAATCTGTAGGCGAGAAGTACCTTTTTGATTCTAATTTCTTCTTCTAATAGTTCCTATCCGTTTCAGATGTTGGCTACCATGCATGCTATTTTAACTTTGTTTACTGCTGCTCGGAATAATTTAGTTGTATTCACACCGAACCAGGTTCTGAAATTCTTCAACCAAGAAACTCGTCTTCTACGAAACCCCTCTTTCCCATTACTTTTTCCTGTAGAATATTCTGCAATAGATGAAATCTGTTCTCATTTCTCATTATGTTTCCTAAGTATTGTAGTTTCGGAATTTGCACGGTATTAATCGCTTCCGTTTCTTTTCCGATTCTTCCCATAACTTCGATGTTTGTTATGTGTTGTGTCCACGGTATTTTTAGTATCCTGCGATACAACCACACCTCAAATGCTTCAAATTTCCTTGTTGTGGCTTCAGTGAGCATCCATGCTTCTACCCCATAAAATAAGACGGATAACACATAACTTGTCTGGGTGTTTAATGTTATGTCATGGCCCAGGAACAGCTTTTGTCATTTCATTACAAGTATAACTTTTCGATTCTGCTGCGAATTTCTTGTGCGTAGTCCCATTCTTCATCTACAGTAGTTCCGAGGTAGGTAAAACTGCTCACTCGTTCTGTCCGTTTTTGATTCATTGTGAGATGACAATTATCATTTTATTCTTTACTAATAACCATTTATTTTGTCTTTTTCGTGTTTATGTCCAAACCATACATTTGGCTGTGATATGTTATTCGATCCATAAGTTGTTGTAATCCTTCCAAGCTGTCAGCGAAAATAACCGTGTCGTTTGCATAGCGGTCATTATGCAATCTCTTTCCATTCGGAAGAATTTCTGATTCTACGTCTTCTAAAACTTCCCTGAATATGTACTCTGTGCATATATTAAACAGCAATGGAGAGAGAATGAAACCTTGCCTTACACCTCGTAGTATATTTGTTTCTTCTGTTGGGTTATTATAACGGGAGCAGATTGATTCCAATGTCTTTCCCATCTAGGACCACGTTTTTTAGAATTTCTACCATTTCTTGGTGTTTTATTCTATTAAATGCCTTCTGGTACTCAAGAAAGCATGCATACTCGTATACAGCACAACCTCTCTTGTACCCACTGCATTTCTGAATCCGAATAGCATAGATATTTTTTCTTCACAGGTTCTGTAAATTGTCCTATGTATGACTTCGAGGAAAGTTTTTAGGAGACGACTCATTAAACTTATTGTTTTATGTTCTTAATTTTTTTAGCTCCTGGTTTTTCGGCAAGGTGATAAATTCTAATCTAAGCCAATTATGTTTTCCGGATGTGTATATAATATTTCACATGGATGTCATCCATTTGACGCTGTCATCATCCGAAAGTTTTAAGAATTCAGTATTTATGTTGTGATAAAATTATAATTTTCTTGCAATTTCCAACGTAATTAAATTTCCTCGGTATTTATGTTATCGGGTCCTGGCTATTATCCTTCTTTCATGTTTTATTGCTTCCGTGACTTTATCAACAAGGATATATCACTCCCCATCATCAACTACTTTAGGCGGTTCAAGTCTTGTGTTGTAAAACAGTTGTTCAATATATGTTTTCCATGCATTCTTTAATTCAGCTGTATTAATTATCGTACTTCCTTCGTTGCTGATTACTTAGGATAGGTACCTACGTCTGCATATCCCAGTAATTTCTTGAACTTTTCGGTGAACGTTGAAATGGTCATGTCTTGCTTGTAATATCTTGATGCACTTTTCCTTAATATCTGCTCCTTAACTTTCTTGATCTTTCTGTTGATGATTCGGTTTAAGTTATTATATCCGATTGTGTCATCCTTCTTTTTACACCTTTAATCCATTAATTCTAAAATCTCGCTGGTCATCCAAGATTTCATTTTTGTTGTACTAGGTTGTTGATTCATAACTTAGTTAATGCGAAATACAAAACAAAATGCTAAAACAGAAGATGTTAATTCTTTTTGTCTATACGATGTCTATTTTATCCTCGTGTACAGAAATAAATAATAAAACACTTTTTAATTTCGCTATAGATTATTTATTACAAATATTTTGTAGGTTCTCCATTACAACGAATAACTCCAAATATCCTCTTTCCTAAAGGATTATATACATTTTTCTAAATAACTTTTTTGTATTGAGTCAAAAACAGCTTCAACTGCTGCCATAAGTTCTCTCCTGTCTTCGAATTGTTTTCCTTCGGCATAAACTTTTCGTGCCAACTATCACCAAACATTTTCAATAAGATCTAAATCTGGGAAGAGAGACTAGAATACTCTCGTTGTTTTCTTCAAACCGTTGCTTCATACCTCCTGCGGTGTAATAACTGCTGTAAAATCTATTGCTGACTTTCAAATATTTCATTAAAGTTGATTTTCTGCAACTCTAAAGGATCGATATAATTCTGCCGTGCTGCCAAGCCAACTAAATCAATTACACCATAAAAGGACGATATAGAAACAATTTGGACTTCCTCAGATCATGATAATAGTATTGGAAACTGTCAGGTCCATCGAGATTAACTTTTGCTCGTCGCTAAAGGTAACATGTTCTCATTCATCTTTCTAGTTCAAATGAGCCCGGCAAAATGCTAACCGGGCATTTCTATGATGCTGAAGTAAACGTAGCTTCTTCTTTACCTTTCGTCGTCGGAGATGGGAACACTTTCGGATTATTCTACGAACTGTACGTATACTTACTGAAGTTTCAACGTAATTGTGCGTGCAGATGGAGTAAAATTTGACGCCTCACATAAAATTGACATACGATCTCTCTCTGTTGTTGGACTCGCTATGTGACCTCTGATTTTAATCATAATTGTCGAGCAGTTTTAGAAAATTATTAATTGTAGAAGGATCTCAATTGAGATGATTGACAGGTGGGTAACAATAGATAGCATGGCAACTGCAATAGGATGTTCTCATGGTTTAGCTTACTAAATGATGCACGAGCTAAACAACTGACTGAAGGAATACTACCAACACGAAACAAAGCGTGCTTCAATGCAATGATAACGTCCTTCTTCACCGTCAACAAAGAAATTCAAGGTTGTGCCTTCAACTGGTAAGGTGATTCTTACCGCGTTCTAGGATTCTCAAGAAGTGCTTCCAGGCCATTTCCAGAGTATAAATGAGAATGTGACTGATGAATCATACTGTAGAGTTTTGTTGTTGTTTCGCGATGTAATTCGACGAAATCGTCCAGGCCTATTGCCGAGAGGAATATTATTGCATTACGATAATGCCAAGCCGCATTCAACGCACTTGACCCAGGCAAGAATTGCATAATTAGGCTGGGGACTTCTTGATCATCGTGTGGTTCAGACAGCTACCCAAATACTTTCACGCAGAAGGCATTGGGGCATTGTAAAAGCGATGGCATAAATGTATTAATGTAGATGGAGAGTTTGTTGAAACATAAAACTTATTTTTGACGAAGTATTTCTCTAATTAATTTTATAATAGCCTTTTGTGACCCACTTACTGACTTTTCTTCGTAATATAAAATGTTTATATAAAATGTTCAGAAATGTAAATTCCAAAAAAGGAATTGTAAAAGGAAAATTTTTGGTATGTAAATCCAACTTACTTTCTTATTTATCTTAACGATTCTTCAACAGCTTATTTAAACTTAAAAAGTATCTTTCGAAACCAATTCCACCCATAACAAAAACTGCGTACAATCACTCTCACAAAAGATCGAAATTACGCAAAAGGCCAAAAGCAAAATAAAACAATACGATACGCCTACAATCCTTCGCGTAGCGAAAAAGAGCATCGCCGAGACTACGAACGTTGGTCCTATAAAATCGTAAACTTTTTTATTGCGTTTCACAAACTTCTGATGGCTTTTAATTTTCTAAAATTATCATCCTTTGTGGAGAAGTTTCGTGAAATCTGGGCCGTAATTAACCAAAGTTGCGTGCGGACGCGCTTTTTGGACACTCATTCCTTCGCTTTCTCTCCGTTCCCCCTTTCCTACCTACTTTCCATTTTACTCCGCGTAAAAAATTGTAGGGAAGAACGAGATCTTTACCCGGCTCAACCTGAATTTAATTAATTAAGATTTTTCGGACGTTTGAACGGCCCCGAACCGCTTAAGCTGTCTGCTCTGGTTTTAGACGTGAAGGGAACTAACCCGGTTTGAATAGAAAAAAATGGAAATATTCGCAACATTTGCTGACTTATTTATATAAAGTTTGTAGACACGGAGTGAAGGTTGAAGTTCAAAGGTAAAATGGTCTACGAAATTAGTGAATTGGTTTGTATGATATAGTGTTTTACGATCTGTATTTGTATTGTAAAACAGTGGTTTTAAATTAGATACAAAAACGCTTCTAAGCAAAGTTAATTTGGAAAATTGTTGTAAATTAGCTCGCATTTCATATCTATTATCGATGAATTGTTACGTAAACGTAATAAAATTGTTCCATTAGGAAATAATTATTTAGTTTTTTGACGGATAGGAGGTACTTAGTCTTAAAATAAAAGGGGAAGAAGTTCTTCTTCTTCACTTTTCCATATCAGTTATTATTCACAAGATTGCCCCTAAAATCATCGAAATTTGGCCACTATGTGGTATATATGTACGAGGTAGGCGCCATAAATTCTCGGCCTGATATAGAGAAAAGAAACTTGGAACAATATAAGAAATTTTATTTTTCAATGTAATCCCCCCTAACTTCTACACATTTATTACAACGATTAATTAATAATTCGATACCCCTGTAAAAATAGTCTGAAGTTTTTTCCGTCAAAATGTTCCATTACACCTGCTTGCACTGTCGCCCTTAAAACGACGTCCTCTAAGGTGCTTTTTTAAATTGGAAAACTAATAAAAATCACAAGGAGCCATGTCCTGACTATACAGTGGATGTTAAGTACACTATCCAAACATACCATATCCTTCATTGTTTAAAGAATTTATAACACATGGGCTGAAAAGTCCCGGGCCTAACACATAGATGACGCTAGTTTTATTGCAGTCACCTTTCTCTCAGTTCGTACTAACCTTCAAAAGACAGCTGTTAAAATTTCATGATATTCTGTTCATTAGTTTGTGAGTTATTGTGCTAAGAGTCACGCCACTTTTGTTATTTACAAAACAATGGATAAAAACAATTTCGTGTTTTAATTTTACACTGCTTCTTGATGGGAAAAAATACCGTTCAAGCGAAGCAATGGCTTGAAAAGTGTTATGGGGACTCCGCTCCATCAGAAACAACAATAAAACGTTGGTTTACTGACTTCAAACGTGGTCGTAGAGACACCGATGATGCGGAACGCAGTGGACGTCCAAATGTGGCGGTAACACCAGAAAACATCAAGAGAATCCACAAAATCGTTTTGAATGATCGAAAAGTGAAGTTGCGTGAGTTAGCTGACATCGTAAAGATATCAAAAGAACGTATTGGCTTCATATTGCATGAGTATTTGACTATGAGAAAGCTCTGTTCAAAGTGGCTGCCGCATTTGCTCACTGTTGACCAAAAACAAGAACGTGTTGATGATTCTGAGCAGTGTTTGGCCATGTTTAAACGTAACAAACCGGAATTTTTGCGTCGATATCTGAAAATGGATGAAACATGGATCCTTCACTTCACTCCGGAATCAAAACGATCGTCATCTAAGTGGACAGCAACTGGTGAACCTCGTCCAAAGCGCCCGAAAGCACAACAATCGGCTGGAAAAGAAAAGGCCTCGGTATTTTGGTATGTGCGTGGTGTAATCTTCATCGACTGTCTTGAGAAAGGAAATACCATCAACAGTGAATATTATATAGCATTATTGGAGCGTTTGAAGGCCGAAATTGCAAAGAAACGACGGCATATGGCAAAGAAAAAAATTTTGTTTCATCAAGACAACGCACCGTGTCACAAGTTAATCAAAACAATGGCAAAACTACATGAATTAAACTTCGAATTGCTCCCACATCCACCGTATTCGCTAGATTTGGCTCCCAGCAACTACTGGCTGTTCGCAGACCTCAAAAAATGCTCGCCGGTAAGAAATTTCGCACGAATGAAGAGGTTATCGCTGAAACTGAGGCCTATTTTGAGGCAAAAGATAAATCGTTCTACAAAAGTGGTATTGAAATGTTAGAGCGGCACTGGAACGATTGCGTTGCTCTTGATGGAGATTACGTTGATGAATAAAGCTAATTTTGAACCAGAAAAACCGTGTTTTCTTTGTTAGGCCCGGGACTTTTCAACCCATGTGTTATTAGAGTTTTGCACGGCACAAATATGAGGGTCCGCGCCCTTCTTTCCACTATTACCATCACTTCTAATTTTTGTTTTATAGTCTAAATAAATAAATAAACAATAACAATGAAATACAAAAGAAAAATGAGAACGAAATAACTAAGAAAAAAAACGAAAACTCTGCATATATTGTAACTCAAACACTTTTAAAACTCTACGACATATTTCAAACGTAAATTCTGCCAACTACTGGTACACAAACCAACTAATAATAACAAGGTTATGAAACGTAAATAAATAGGGTAAATACGATGAAGTTGTTTTCTCATATTATTTTTAATATGGCGATTAAGCGCAGGCGTACTGAAAAGACGCTACGGGAGTTTTGGAAATTGTCCTTTCTGTTATTCTGTGGCCTCGGTCAGTACTGGATCACTGATCGTAACACGTTCAAGAAGAAGGTAGCTGCGATGCCACTGATACATCAACGAGGTTCTATCCAGGCCAGTCAACAAACGCGGAGAATCCGAGAAAAAGGATACAACACATACAATACCCGCGAGAATCTCAAATACACCATATATACATACATATATATGTTTTCGCGGGTAAAAGATGTCTTGTTATCCACTCGAATTTTGTCCCGCGTTCGGCGTTGGTTCTTAGAAGTACCATGTACGTCCTGACGTTTCGATTTAATTGCTTACATCTTCTTCGTGAGACAGTTTAGCTGTCTGTCGCAGTCGAAATCACGACCTCAAGAAGAAGATGTATGCGATTACATCGAAACGTCAGGACGTACATGGTTCTTCTAAGGACCAACGCCGAACGCGGGACAAAATCCGAGTGGATAAAAATATATATATATATATATATATATATATATATATATATATATATAGTATATATTCCTTCCTCTATACAACTTCCTTGAAATATTCACAAATAATTCTAAACATCGCCATTAAATTTGTAACACTTGAAGACGCACATCCACAAATCATCTAACTGTTGCGTACCTACCCAAATACATTTGGTAGAATTTCGATAAGCTAATGGAAGTTTGCCTCTCAGCACCTGTTAAATTTAAACTCCTAATAGTCTATTTGACGAACACCAGACGGTATTCTAAATTAATTCTGGCCAAGGAATTTATCTGGAGGAAGTAGGTTGAAGAGTCAAATAAGGCGTTAACCGAGAATCCTTAACTTGAATTTCAAATTTCGTAGTGATAGATTGCTAATTTCTATGTCCTTCCCCATTACAAGACATGTGGCAAATCAATTCTTTCATCGCCAAATCTCCCACGTTCAAGCTTTCCAATCGTAGCTATCAGATTGTACTCTTGGCTATTTTAAAACTAGAACGCCCGAAGGAAATCCTTAAGATTTTACACAGTATCCTTCGATAAATAAATAAGTCGTATTAACGTGATTGATATAAATGGTGTTTCAGGGCGGTTGACGTGGAGTGAGATAAATGATCCTGCGGTACAGTCGTGGCAAATTTTAAGTCGACGATGGACAGATTATTTAATGTTTTAATTGAGTATTCGAAAATCTTCTATTGCTTTTTTATCTATCTTTATAGATTACGAAGATTTCTGCATATTAAAACTTTAATGTTTTTATGAGCTGTATCAAAACAAGCGTTTTGTTGGAGAATCATATTTTGCAAGAATCACTTTAAAAAAAGGTTTACATACGAATGCTTTAATGTAGCTTTTATAAACTTGTTTCGACCTCTTATGATGAATACGAGTACATCGGTAGCTTGCAGTACTGTATCTGTATGGTATTAGAATAATTTTCTTATACTTTGTATAATAAATGGAACCAACTGTGGTTCCATACTCCCTAAGCGAGATATCAGGACTTTTTGCCGTTACAAATGAAATTATTCTCTATAGTCTGTAGGCTAAATTGTTTCAATGCGACATGATGTCAAGTTCATACAACGTTTGCTTAGAATTTGCCACGCGCATACGTCATTGGGGAGGATTATATTAACAGGTGTGTATTTTATCGATCTTATCGTCTACGACCAAACAGGCCGATTACGCAGTACAAATGCAATCAAATTATCAGCCCTTTTAGAATATAGGTTAATTCGTTAACAGTCTGCAATAACGAAGAATAATGGTCCTAAACCTTTGTTTAGACGTATTCTTCTATATAAACGGCCTAATAAAGCCTATACAAAAGGAGAAAACTAATTGATCTCCATTAGACATTTAGAAATTATAGTTTGGATATTTTGGTGTTGGTCACAAATTATAAAAAGTAATGGTCCGAGAGTGGAAATATGCAGTACACCGTTCTTGATGTTCGTAGTAAGTTTACACGTTTAGTATTTTGTTCTCTTTAGTGCTTCATGTCCTAAGTAAATAAGCCATTATGAATATTTGATATAATTTTATCTTACTTGCGACGCGTTTCGGAATTGTGTCATATTTCTTGAAGGTTATAATAATAATAGAAACGCCGTTCTACAAATAATTAATTTGGTTTTTTTTTATAACTAAACAACAATAATTTCTTCGACATATTATGCATATCTGGTACTATACGATCATTTAAATTTATCTTCTAGTAAGCCATGAAATTATTTCTTTAAAATATCTTATTGGTAGTGAGTAGTCAATTTGTGGAATTGCCTTTAAAGAGCGCAATGCAGCTGTGAACAACAGATATTATGCGTCTTTATTGCACGACAATCCTCCCACCCATACTGCCGCCGTTTCACAAGCTGCC
This sequence comes from Trypoxylus dichotomus, assembly GCA_023509865.1. Lineage (NCBI taxonomy): Eukaryota > Metazoa > Arthropoda > Insecta > Coleoptera > Scarabaeidae > Trypoxylus > Trypoxylus dichotomus. The sequence goes on from CM042081.1 coordinate 33,395,045, forward strand.
ATCCGCGATGTCGTTTTCAGGAATTAGAACATTTACTGCATAGTCCGGATATACCTCCTTGTCATTTTTTATTTTCTAATTTAAAAAAAGACCTTGGGGGACGTCGTTTTAAAAACGACAGTGAGTTGCAAGCAGCTGTTATAGAACATTTTGAAAGAAAAACTACAGATTATTTTTACAAGGATATCAAATTATTAATTAATTGTTGTAATAAATGTTTGTAAGTTAGAGCACATTACGTTGAAAAATAAAATTTGTTATATTATTCGAAGTTTATGGCGCCTACCTCGTATTTGTGAAAACGTCAAAACCTAATGTGACAACCGCATGTTAACGATGTAACATAAACTGAACCTCCTATATTTAAGCGCTGTCACTAGCGCCACAAAATAAGTAAATTCACACGTTTTTAAAGTTATCCTACCAACTTAAGTTTAAAGGAAAAAAAAACTTATGGTTTGCTACAGGGTAAATTTAATCGAGCATATGGTATTTGTGCTGTATAAGTCAGACACCCACTATAAAAGATGTCAAGAGAATTGCCCTATATAAGATACTGGTGTCACAAAAAAATATCTATCTAATATTTTCTACCAGATTATTACGAATATTTACAGAAGTCAGCGATATTGAAATGCTAATGTTCTTTTGGCAACCGCTAGAAGAAAAATATAGGAGAAAATAGTGTCACTATTGTAAGTATAATAAAATCGATATCTGTTTGCATATTTGGGCATACGTACCAATAGAAGCGATACACTACACTTTAAATGGGGAAAAAAAGAAAGAAAGAAGGAGAAATGGCTACGTGTCTCTAGCGATTCACGTAACGCTATAAAACCGGCTGAATGGAGTAAATAAATCAGCCAAACACTAACCTTCTCGTATAGCGTCAAATACGCTTCCATTAAACCGAAACATTTTACAAGCGAACTGCATTAGATTTGTTTACGCGAATGTGTTCTTCCCAAAGCCTTTTCAACTGCGTGCCGCTGGTTCCGTTTTGCAAGACTTTCTTCCGTTTATGTCGTTTGGGAGGGCAGGGAGCGCTTTCTCTACCCAACCCATCTATGGCTAACATGTGCTCATTTACGCGATTTATATTTTATTTTTCAAAGAATGAGGAAAATGAAAAAGTTTCTCCCGGCATTTCTGATCTTCTTTTGATTATTGCCATAATGGATGTTCTATTCTTATAAAGGTAATAGAGATTAACTTCGAAACTCCGAAAATTAGCGTCTGAAGAAATGCAGAAGTTAATAAGATTTTCCGAATGTCAACTCGGAGAATATCACAAATTTCAAACTGCAGAAGACTGCCTTCCCGCGCACCTCGACCCATATTCGTATTGTTATACAGTTCAGTTTTTGTTTCTCACGAATTTAGATGGATGAAAAAAATAGGGTCACCCTAATTCGGTGTGATACCGTTTTTTAAAATGTAGTTTCCAAAAGAATGGCAAGTGTAAAATGCATGTCAGCATTTTAAAGTGTGCTGAAAGGTCAACAAACGACTTCACTAAACACTCAAAGCAGTGAAGACTAAAACAACTACAAATGATTCATCTTCCTCGACATCAAACAAAACGATAAACATCTGACTCAATGATTATTTTCAAAATACTTCTGATGGAAACAATCGTTGTACAGTGATAGCAAGAATTGCGACCAAAAATGGAATCCCGCTTTCCGTCTTCACTACATTGTACCTTCGTAATTTTTTTTATATAGTTAGGTGCACTCTTTCCTCGTTTTCAAAGTTTAGATGAACGAAGAAAAACTGAATACATTAAAGAAATCAATCTACTTAAAAATAGAACGTTAAATTTAATGTCGCTTGTGTTGAGTGGACCCTAATATATATATACTTGGAACCACAGATGTTTAAATATAAGGTTTGAGAATGTTGGTTACTGGAATTCGGATTTGGTAAGGATTTCCGGCAGTATCCCGGCGGAAATGTGTGTGTTGATTGGATTAGAAATAAATTTTAAAGAATATAATATTAACACTGGAAGACTACTAAATAGTGGTGGATGACACTAAAAACATGTCAAAAGCAGGAGTTTTGCTGGACGTTTGAGCTGATATTCAGTCCCAACGACTGGACATTCCTGCAGCATCGAAGGTTGTGCCTCTCATCGACTTACTTAGATTGAGCCTGACATTCTTGAACCTGGACATGGCAACATATTGAGAAAAGTGTCTAAACGAGAGTTGCAACAATTTACTGCAGAACAGTTACCAAAAGAGAAATAAAGCAAATCTAGAGCCCGTGCTCATCAAAGCGTCTTCAAAAGAAACTGGTTAAGACGTTTGAACCTCGACTTCGTATATAAAGCGCTGTTGATGATGTCATCAAAAGGTGTAGAGGTGGAGAGGACATTTCTTGCGTTCAAGTGTTTTTGTACTAGTTGAAAGTCAAGATAGGCGACAATCCTTTAAACAATTATACGTAATTATGTTACATTTTTTTTCATATTTTACATAAATATTTCCTTATCCTTTTATTCAATTATTTTTTAAAACTAATATTTTGCTGTGTAAGTGTTGTTGTAGTATGTGTATATTAGTTCAGAATTAAGAGTATCTTTACCAATCCCGATAATCCTATTTTACGAGAACGGCATTACGAGAATGAAATCTCGAAACTTCGAGATCAACATTCAATCCCAGAATTGCAAACCCTAATGTTAATTATTGCAACATTATCTATAACATTTAACACATGATAATAAAATTTGACTGAAATCCTTCACACTTTTCGAAGAAAGAGTATTATTTTGATATTAACTAATCCTAAAAATGCTATTTACGGGAGTAGATCCTCATACCCCACCCCTCGCATACTTCTAATTGGTTGTTTGATTCATATTTTTGATATTTAGTTAGCTGACATTTTCAGATCATATCTGCATAATATCAAGTTTGTATCCCAAAGTGTTATTCTGTTGTGGCTAATTCTTGGATGGTGTGTCGTGATTGTTCATAAAAATGGAGCCTGTAAAACAAACAGCCGCAATAAAATATCTCCAGAAAAAGGACATGACATCAATTCAAATTCATAAAGACATTATAGCAACTGTTGGTGAGTGTGCAGTTTCTTATGATATAATAGGACGCTGGTGTTAAGATTTTTGGTCCTCCCATAACGGTAACAACAGACAAAAACATTAAACGGGTACTGCAAAAAAATGCAGTGCACAACTAAAGAATTAGATATAAATGAGATGAGGTGCTCCAAATGTTAACCATTGATCAAAAAAGAAATCGGGTGCTGATTTATAAGTGTCTTTTGGAAGGATATCAAGCAAACCAATAGAAATTTCTTAGTCGGTATGTGACCATGGATGAGTCATGGGTGAACTATGATTCCGAGACCAAAGTGCAAAGTAGAAAGTGGAAACATCACGGTTCTCCTCCTCTTAGCAAATTTAAGGTTTTGCCGTTTGCTGGAAAGGTTTTGCTATATGTGTTCTGTGATGCTCAAGAAATCATCCTGACTGACTATTTGCAAAAGGGACAGAGCACTACAAGGTTCTACTACACACAGTTGATTTCTAAATTGCCAGACGCTATTAAAGAGAAACGCCAAGGAAAGTTAAGACACGGTGTGCTGTACCATCAGGATAATGCTTCCAGCCATACATCTGGTATTGCTATGCGTGTAGAGGCCGACTATGTGTAAATATAAAAAAATATAATGCCACTGCAGTTCTACTGTAATGAGGATAGGGTTACAGTACAGAGATCCACCCACGTGTTTTAAAATAAATAACAACTCGGCAGATTTATTTTGATCTTATTTAGTTTTCCGATAACCACAAACCATTGACACAATTACATAAAAAAGGGAGCTAAATGTTTTCGAATTTAGTACAAATTTTAAACGGTCGCTGTATAGGCAAGTGCATCGAAGAATTGTTAAAAGTACTAACTGAATTTTTGGCTTTCGAATTGATGAAAATATATGAAACGTATGAAATATCAATTTGTCAATCTTGCGTTTACCGCATTCCTAACAGTAAGCGTGAATCAAATAATTCCAAAACACGAAAAAAGAACGAAACACTAGAGCGATACGATGAAAAATGAAATATCCACGGGCAAAGCACAATATCTCTCGCCGTATACATTTCGGAAGAGCGGTAATAAATATTTTGAAGGCAAAACGTGCCATTTATATACACGTACGCGTTTCCATCCTCTACCTTGGCGCGTTTCCAAATATCTGTTCATTCATATCGGTGGACCGATATCGCCGCTTTGGCGTAATGAAAATTTCGTTGAAAAAATATAAATTATCCGTACGCAAACGGATGGCCCACACGTCGACAAGGCGAGATGTATTTTTGATTGTATTAAATCGACGTTTCATAAAAATGTGTTTAGCGAAAAAACTGGCCGCGGTAATTATCACCTACTGAACGGTATAGCGATAGAATTAGAATGCGCGAAAAACGAAAACATAAACCAGGAGTGTCATTATTACTTCAAAAACAATTTAACTCCTTTTTCTACGAGCATTATTATCGCTCGTTTATTTCAGGAGATTACCTGTTTGATTTCTTTTTTTGCGAAAATAAGTCCTATGGAATTCACGAAATATTTAAAGGGATTATAAAATGAAGCTCTTCGCTTACAAGGAAACATTCTCAATTTTGGAATAAATGATTTGGATGAAATTTGGTGGATATATCAACCTCAAAGAGAAACTCACTATACCACTTCTGTTACCCTTTGGAAGTAACACATGGGCTGAAAAGTCCCGGGCCTAACAAAGAAAACACGGTTTTTTTGGTTCAAAATTAGCTTTATTCATCAACGTAATCTCCATCAAAAGCAACGCAATCATACCAGCGCCGCTCTAACATTTCAATACCACTTTTGTAGAACGATTTATCTTTTGCCTCAAAGTAGGCCTCGGTTTCAGCGATAACCTCTGCGTTCTGCATCATCGGTGTCTCTACGACCACGTTTGAAGTTAGCAAACCGACGTTTTATTGTTGTTTCTGATGGAGCGGAGTCCCCATAACACTTTTCAAGCCATTGCTTTGCTTGAAGGGTATTTTTTCCCATCAAGAAGCAGTGTAAAATTAAAACACGAAATTGTTTCTGATCCATTGTTTTGAAAATAACAAAAGTAGCGTGACTCTTAGCACAATAACTCACAAACTAATGAATAGAATATCATAAAATTTTAACAGCTGTCTTTTGAAGGTTAGTACTAACTGAGAGAAAGGTGACTGCAATAAAACTAGCGTCATCTATGTGTTAGGCCCGGGACTTTTCAGCCCATGTGTTAGTTACACATTATACACGCAATACTATATTACAGGTAACTTCGGTTTTTTATTAGTTGGCTAAACAATTAATAAATTGTTTGTATTTCAAATATTTTTCATCCGTACAGAACTATATCCGTCTGACATATCACAGTCAATAATCACAGCTCTGTTTTTTTTATTGTTAACGTTTCCAGATATTCAATTCTTTGTTTCTGTAATGTGTTTACAACTTTTGGTTCGTTTATTATCTTATTTAATAAAATGATGGGAATAATTCATGTTGTAGTGCTGTAATTTAAATCTTTTTAAATACTCTAGTACTTTCTTCTGAATCCAATGTAGCCATAGGACGGGATCTACAGATTTACTATTGTTACGCACATAACATTTTTGCACAGCACGTACATTACTTTCACATATATCATACATTTTAACCGATTTCTTTTAGACAAATTATAACCACAGTATAATATAGAAACAGTAGTTTCGCTTGGAAGTATTTCTTTCTTCAATTTCAAGTGCGCATGCGCTTTGCGAAACAAAGCCTTGGCGTATCCCGGATCGAACTGTAAAACTATCCTGTTTACATCATCAAAATGTTCACAGTAGTAAAACGTAACCTGTTCCCCAACGCATAGTAATCGGCTGTGGTGATTTAAGCATTTTGGGACATAGTTCGTGAAATCGTTTTGCACGTCTTGGAGACTTTAGAAATACTGTCTTCATATGAGCTATTACAGAATTTACTCGTAGATAATATTTAGGGATCAATGGCGCAAGGTTTAAAGCATGAGTTTTGCATGTTAAGTGTAACAGATTGCCAACTGCACGTGCATTAAAAGATGGGTTGTTAAAACTTGAAATTTGTTCAATGGCTTCAACGCCACTTTTAAAATCTCATCGCTAGTGCATTTATACCTCTTTTAGAAACAAGTAAGATAGGAAATGTGGTTCAAATTCTTTCATTGTACGTTCCATTACATTCACCACAAAATCTTCTGGCCGCACATAACTACTTTCAATTCTACTTTAATTCTTCTTTCAACATAGTCACGAACAGATGGCATAAGGTTTCTTAACGATGTCCAACTTGGTAATATATAATCCGAATACTTGATCCAGAAGGAGACAAATGCTTATTGGTCTAATAAAGTGAACGATACATTACATAGAACAAAACAAACGCCTATATCACCTATTTATACTTTTTAGGTGGCATTCACACTTCCACCTGCTGGTACATGTCAAATAGTTGTCGCACTTTACACATTTAATTCTATCGTCTTCGTATTTCAGATCCGGCATACTCGCTATTACGTTTTCTACTTTATTCGAAACACGCCGTTTCCGAAACGTACCTAAATGCGACATTTTCTAAGTATTCAAGCACTCAAAACGACCAGTCAAATAATACTGAACAAGCGTGCTTTAATACGGGTCCTCTATTCTCCGCACGCTTCACCCACCACGTTGTTCTCCGTACGGCACTGAAACTTGCCCCTGTTTGCGGAGACTATATATAAGGTTTCAAAGTTGTTTTGGTATTTTTTTCCTTTTTTATTATTCATTGTTACCATCATTGTACTGTACATTGTTCCTTCTAATCAGTTGCCTAATTTTCACAGAATCAGTTATTGCATTAAATATTTTACTTATCTTTTTTTATTCTTTTCCTATTTTTAAAAATGTTTTCAATTGTTATCGCCACTATTTGAGTAAAGATGAAAGATACCGCCAATGTTTAAATCTACTGGCCTCATTAAACTCTGCCATCACCATCGTAGTCCGCGATTCTTCCAGCATTAATCTGAGTATGATGAAGATTACGAACATAAAACTGCGTTTCCCAGAGAAGAGGTTATGTAACTGATATCAAATTAAGTTGTTGAATTTTGGAGAAGAGCAAAAGCAGAACGCAAATATCGATTTGAAAAATAATGTTAAACAATCTGCACGTTTGCGAGAACTATTTTTAACAAAGAGCAAATTATTAAATAGTCCAACTACAAAATTTTTGTTCTGAACAACGCTGTATTGGCCGTATATTCGAACTCAAAGTTAGTTAACCGAAATTCCTATTAATTGGAACAATGAAATCGCATCGCACCAACACCTATTTGATTTGACCTCCCGAAAGCAATACACCTACACCACCATTTTGCTGCCAATAAATTACTAAACAATGAGGCAAGCTTTGACCGTTTATAATTGGATTAATATTAACCATAATGGCGTTAGAACTGTATGTAGATAATACGCCTGTCCGCCTTCGAAAACGTATTGTATCATAAATAAATTATGTACGATAATATCTGGAAGCGAATGCAATAACAGATCGCGATATCCAATGCTATGTGCAACCAATTACACTTCTAGGAAATTAAGCGAAATCATAGCTAGAACGTCGTCACTTATCTAGGAGAATTTATTTCTCGTTACTGTGGGAGAAGTGATTAAATTCACTGCATATGCATTAGCGACGAGGAGATACGAAATACTGTTTAAATATTTAATGGATCGATAATTTAGCATTGTTAGATTAGCGTTCCCGGGAAATTACGATGAAATATTAAAAAGAAGGCGGTTAATACTGAGAATCGTAAACATACATTACGGGAGCGTTTAACATAAATTGTAAAGTATTGTATTTGTTTACATTATCTCAATTCCGGCCTGAGAATTATACTCCTCAAAATAATCAACGAATATTTCATAAGGATCATAATAAATTTAAAAAAAAATATTTCGGATGCTTTATAGTTTGAACAATTATTGTCTTATAATTATCCATATTGCAATATACTTTTATTATTTATCATCAAATACTTTTTATAATACGGTCCTCTAGCATGTTTCTTTTATACCGATAAGTTTTATTATTCATTATCGGCTAACCAAAAATACACAAAGCCGGAAATTCATATCGTCGAATCGTTTCTAACGTTAATGCACCCACATATGAACGTGCAAAACGGTTAGTCAATGAATTCAAACACTTAAAATATCAAACGAACTTTTTCATCCAAAACACAATTGAACTAATTTCAAAGTTAAATAAAACACGCTTAGAACCAGATGATAAACTTACCTATATCATTTGTGATAGAATCCGTTTATTATCTCGAGACATCATCCATCCGAGATTGTTGGCTCTATATGATATTCACCTTCTAACAAACATCGAGCTAAAAACATCAACTAATACGAGGGCGACCTCCGGAATCGACAAGAAAAACACTGTATCGGTGTGGCCTTTCATTTTTATTTTTCGATGTGGTCTCTTCGAAGATCAATGCACTTATTCAAAGGGTGCTCCAGTCTATTCAAACCGTCGGAAAAGTAGGATGTTCCGAGGTCTGCAAAATAGCCATCTGCAGCGACGATGACCTCCTCATTTGAGGCAAATCTCTTTCCTTCCAGTGATTTCTTCAGGTTTGGGAATAGGAAAAAGTCGCTAGGGCCTAGCTCCGGTGAATATAGAGGATGAGAGACTAATTCGTAGCGCAGCTCTTTCAATTTGGGCACGACGATGCGGGATGAATGAGCCGATGCATTGTCGTGGTGGAGAAGCACTTTTTTCCCTGCAAACGAGACCGTTTCTCCTTCAACACTGTATTGAATCGGATCAATAAATCGCTGTAGTATTGCCACGTGATCGTCCTTCCCTCCTGCAGACAGTCGATGAGGATCAAACGTTGGGAATCCCAAAAGATGGTCGCCATGAGCTTTCCGACCAATGGAACGGTCTTTGCCTTCTTCCGAGCCGATTCGCCCAGAAAAATCCACTGCTTCGACTGTTCCTTGGTCTGCTGTATGTAGTGGTGGATCTAAGTCTCATCCACGGTTACGAAACGCATGAAGAAATTCCTTGAATTGCATTGAATACTACTGCCAGATACTCCTCCGAAACGGTCACCCGATTTCTTTTTGCTCCGATATGAGCAAACGCGGTACTCGTCGCGCCGAAGGCTTTTTCATGCCCAAAATTTCGTATAGGATATGTCCACCGCGTTCTTCTGAGATGCCTGTTGTTTCTGCCATTTGTTTCAACTTCAATCGACGATCGGCGTGAACGGCCACGTTTGAATCTTCATCCAGAATTTTTTTGCTAGAAAATTGATGTCCAGATGGGGTCACATAAATCGACCGGCACATAGCCTCGTCTTGACACCAATGGATTTTTTGCCATGGGGCTACCTTAAATTTAAGGTATACAGCAACACGCCTCACTCTTTGATTGAATTAAAAGCGAATATTCGGAGAGAAATTGTGACTACGACTGAAAGTATGTATCAAGCAGTTCTTGAAAATTTTGCTTCACGTTTAGAAAGGTGCCGACTATATAACGGAACACTTTTGAAAGACATAATTTTTAAGAAATAAATTCCGAAAGCCTGTATTATAAGTAAACATGGTCATTAATAAATTTGTGAATACAGAGTGAATTTTATTATTTTAAATCTATAATGATGCAGTTCCAATGGTCTCCACTAAAATTATTATACCCAGGTTTTCCGTTTTGAAACCACTCAGTTAGCTTGGAATAGATTTAGGCGAGCACTGTTTCTCATTTGATAGCACACATGTTAAAAAAGTCGCATAAATATACATTTATATATATTATATGTCAACTAAAGTACATAGACTCCATTTCCAGAAGTAAGTGGGCATCTATTTACCTTTTCGGATTACAATTTCCGCTAAGATCGCCACCTGAAAATACCTAATTTAGCTAATTTAATTTCTACACTCTCCAAAGTCGACAAATTAACCATAGGTCGGTCAGATGCGTGACCGACGGATAATATTTGCAAATTTCCGATCAAATAGCAAAAGCGTCGCGTCCTACCGGCATTTGAAAGTTCAATATTGACCGGCCTTTCGAAAGGTCAAATCGGTGGCCATATTTTAGGATTAAGGCCGTTGCTGCATAGTGACGCGCGGGTTGGCAAACTCGTTCGATTTAATTGATATTGACAATAGGGAAAAAAGGGCTAATATTTGAACGGGTCTCGTTAAACGGGATGCGTCCGTCGTAATTTTAGAGGGACGCTTCTAAATGCGAAGGCAGCAGACGGTCAATTTGTTTGAACCTCCGACGTTAGGGTTTGTGGAAATTAAACGAGTTATGAATGGGAACGGAATTGAAGGAAATCTCCGAAAGTATATCGTATTACACCTTATCGAGGCACTATATCAATTAAAGTATTATACAAGTGCTACCTATATCACTTTTCACTATGATCTATGCCAGTCGATCGCGAGAGCTCATGAAAATATTGGTCGATATCTTTTGCTTTTGTTTGATGACGACACGATTCTCATTTAAGTTAATTCACCGTTAAGTCAGAATAATCCCTTTATTACTTCTTTATATCGAAATAACCTTCTGCTAGCGATAAAGACGGCTTTATCAAAGGAACACGCGGTATTTGTTAGCGAAAAAGCGCGGCGCGCAATGTCTTTGAGTCCCGCAGATACTTCTGAAAACTTCGGGTGGCGAGTTTGACGGCATGCTAACAAACTATGCCGGGAGCATACAAGACTTCGTCCGCGCCAGTATAGATACTGGACATCAATGAAATCAAAAGGAAAATAGCGGGAGCATCCAACTATTAAACGAAAAAAGTAAGCTGTCACTGGACAACAAGATCAAGATTATTAAAACAATAGTAATACCTATCGCTACCTATGCTGGAGAAGTTTGGCAGCAGGCAACCGAAGCGCAAAAGAAAAAAATACAGGGAAAACTGAACAAACTAACGCGATTCGCATCAGGGGCACCGCGTTACATCACAAATGCAACACTGTATCAATAACTCAACCTGGAAACACTTGAGACCACTATATGCAGAAAAACACAAAACACACCACACAGAATGGAGACGCATAACCACACAACAGTCAGAAGAATAATACAACCAACACGACGAATAAGGAAAAAAGGAGTTGCACAAATTAGACGAAAAGCTGAGGAAAATGGCATAACGTTATACAAGATAAAAAGAAGAAAACATAAGAAATATACGCGCGCACTGGACCTACAAATAAAATAAAACCCACCCATCTACCAAACAAGATGGAGAGGAAATGAAGTATCTCTCCGGCCCTCGTTCAAAATCAACAGACCTAATTTAGGGTCGGTGTCACTCCGAGTAGTAACTTGAATTCGATGCGAAGTTTACAAATAAAGCACCGCCTTACTAAAATCTGTGTGGCATTATTTTATCCTTTCAAACCCCAAGCACATAACAGTACAAAATAACTGAGGTAAAAGTAAGTAAAACGTATCTTTCTAATAACGATTGGGAAGAAGAATTTTTATTTTGTGAAGACGATTTTCCACAAAAGAGTGAATTCAGAAGGAAAGTGCATGATTTGATAACTCGTTTAAAAAAAGAACAAAGCATGTTTTCAAGACCAGCCAAACAATCAAAGGCTGCAACGATGGCGTCATTTAAAATTTCTCATATATTGGTGAAACACAAGAAACCATCTGAAGACCCCTTCAGAGGTTGTGAAGGAAGCATTTTTTGAAGCGGGTGAGGTTTTATTTGGATTACATAACTTCAGCTATCTCGTCCGACAGTCACAAGGCGTGTTGAAGTTATGAGCCAGAACATGGCAGATAAACTACATAACTACATACTTCTCTTTGCAATTCGGCGAATCCACCGATTTGACAGAAACTGCTCAGCTGTGTATTCTTACTCAAATGATATTGAAAGACATGCCGGCTAGAGAAGAATTTTTAACAATGATTCCTTTGAAAGTAAAATCCCATGGTGAAGATATATATAATGCTTTCGTCAATTTTGTGACAAGCTACAAGCTGCCAATCTATAAACTAGTATGTATTACGACAGATAGAGCACCAACCATCACTGGCGACAAAAATGGTTTTGTGTCATTGTGTCAAGCTAATGACGTTTTTCCTACGTTTTTCTCATTCCATCGCATTACCCATCAACAAGTTTTGTGTTCAAAATTCTAAAGATGGAGGAGGTTATGAACATCGCAGTAAAAATTGTGAACTTCATCCGTGTTCGAAGCTTGCAACGACCGGTCTTCAAAATGCAGTTGGAAGTTGGTGAATCTGCTGAACACACTGATTTAGTTTTTCACACGGATGTAAGACGGTGTGTCGCGGAAAATTTCTAGAAAGGTTTTAAGAATTACTTCTACATGGAAGGGGTGATAACACACATACAGGTACAAAACAGGGTAAAGAAGAAATCATTATCGAGATGATTAGCGTAATTATGGCATTTAAAAGTAAATTGCAACTAATGATAGATCAACTGAAAAGAAAGGATCTAAAACACTTTCCGCCTTTGAAAGCAATGATTCCTCTGTGGAATTTTGATATTTATGAGAGAGAATTAACAAATATTTTGAGTGAACTGTCTTTCAAAGTTTTATGATTTTAATAAATTGACAAATATCTCAACTGTTGTGAGTTATCCTTTTTCCTCTAAAAGCATTGAGAAATCTGGTACTGAAATAGCAAGTCAGTTTAATATGGACTCAGCTCCTGTTGAAAATGAGGTAATGCAAATTATTTCAGATATATTTACATCTCAAAGTCACAGCATCTGATACAAAATTCTGGTCTTTTATATCTAAAGATATATATCCAAATGTTAGGCAAATTGCCCTTCAGTTGACAGCAAAGTTTGGTTGAATCTATTAGTGCGAGTCTGCATTTTCTGAAATGTAAATAATTAAGTCAAAATATCGCAATCGACTAACTGACGAACATATGTCGTCATGCTTGCGATTAGCACCTAGTAATTACATGCCATCTTATGAAAAGTACGCTGAAGACATGCACTGATATTCAGAGATTTATAATTCTTTAATTTAGTAACTAAAACATCGTTTTGTAAATTTTTGGATATCGGTTTTTTTCATATAAATTAAACGCCAGTCGTTTGATTGGGTGTTCCAAGGCGGAGAAAAGATGATAAAAGCCATCTGTTCTCGAAGTGTCTCTGAAAAGATAGTCGCGACATTTGTCTCGAAAGCAAGTCGTATAGCAACAATTCCTCTCCGAGAAAAAAAAACTGTTACTGTCGATTAGTACACAGCTATTTGTTTGCCGCAAGTTATCGTTGAGCTTCGAAATACCAGCCTGAAACAAGCTACGAATCATCCTCAATCAAGACAATGCAAGTTCGCACACCCACCGCTAGATAATTGAAATTTTATCGCAACAAAACTTCAAATTATGAGACCATCCACCATACAGTGAAGACCTAAGTTCCAACAATTTCTTTATCTTTCCTAAAATTAAGAACAGACCGCGTGGTTCCAGGCTCCAGTCGTCAAAAGGAGCAGTCAATTCCTTCAAAAACGCAATTTTGACTGTACCAACAAACGAATGGAATAGCTGCTTCCAGAGTTGGTTTGAGCGCTTGCAAAACTGCATTAATCTTCATGGAGAATACTTCGGAAAATGAAGTCTTTAAAAGATGTCTAATAAAACACAACCCCCGTATTCGTGGGATTTGTTAAATAGTAATGTTGGTATTGCTTTAGTTATTTAACATGGTACTGATGACAATTCGTCCAAAGTTATATAATAAAAATGGGCTGTTTCACATTTATCAACATACGTACATAGAGGTTGTTTTAACCTGTTTAGTTATCCTCGAACCATTTCCATCCTTTAACGAAATTAAATACCAAAATTCGACGATTTCCGTATCATTTTCGCAACCCAAAAACCAATTTCCATCCGCTGATTGTTACATACGTCTACTTCTGTATATTTTACAAATTAGAATCCCTTAACCCCAATTAGCGGCTGCCATTTATACGTATATTTTCGGCATATTTTGCGGGAAGAGGACCCTTTTAGCCTGCGACGCTTATTGTTACGTACTCACGAAACCTACCCGTAGCGGAATTATCCCCTAAAGAAGCCGTATATTCTGCGGTTGTTCGTTTGGTACTTTAAACGGTTTAAACTGTTTATATGCGTATAAACTTTACGGATAAGTTCCATCCTTCCCTTACGATTCTACAAGAGTATTTGGTTAAAGGCGAATTTCACAGTCTCAAGAATTTGTATAAGACGAGGAAAAGCCGGGAAAACTTGACTATAAGGAGATGAAGTGTGATAAAACAAGTCTTGTTAGTGCACGTCAGCTTGATATGCAGCACCGCTCATAAATTTAATACTACGTTGGGAAACATATATTAAGATTTAATTGAAGTTCAAGACAACACATTTTAAAATACACAAAGAGAAAAAAAAGTACTTGGATCAAACAAATATATTTATTTGAAATTATTTACTTCACTCTTACTTGAGTCAAGCCACATATCTTAAGACCAATATATTGGATTTGTTTGAATGGACAATCGTTTCTCTTTAATATATTTCCTCCACTCAAATAAATATACCTGACTTTCATTTAAAAACTAGCCACCCGGAATAACTTTTAAAATGCCTTGAATTGAACTTAAGAAGAAAAGAGGTTAGTTTTGATTTAGTGAGGAACAAATTTTATATGTATCTGCGACTTCATTCTGCTTCAAGAGTTCAAATCAGGTGTTAGGTGATACGTCTTTGAAAAGACCTTGTTATTAGGAATCCTTTGGCGATTTATTTTTTAAAATCGGATATTTCTTTTTCAAGGTATGCCCTTTTAAAGTTGAAAGAAAAACGGAATAAACTTTTAGATTGTTAGATGGAAGGACAATTGTTAAAAGTACCAGTAAATTACTAACATTACGTCTGTAATTAAAAGAGGATACAAATGTAAACACTGAGATAAAAACGTTAAAAGTATTTATTTACAAATGCTGTTTTTGTCTTCTACATTAGCTTTTTAAAAAGATTTAGTTTTCAACTTGCTTTCGTTGTAAATTTGGTGATCATCAGATTTGGACAATGGTTTACTCATTACAAGAAAGAACTGAAACCATTTTTATTTATGGAGAAGACTGTTGTGTACGTAGAACAGCCCGGGTGTTTAATCAGAGACATCCAGGCAAACATATTCGCCACCAGTATGTATTGGATTTAGTTCATACTAGGAGTATTAGAAGTGTGTGCAATAAAAGCGTCAAGAATTTTAAAATTTTAACTGAAGCCGCATATGTTGAAGCACTAAATCATTTTGCCATGAGTCTTCAAACATCGATACCAAACATCTAGAGGTTAAGAATCATTTCCGTTAACTCTATGTATAAAATCTTACGGCTGAATAAATTCTTCCCTAACAAAGTACAGCTTTACAACAGAGGTGAGGACGATTATGATAAAATAATACAATTCTGTGAAGTAATGACTGAAAGAGGGAATGCACAACATAATTTGCTTTAGTGACGAAGCAAGCTTCTTTTTAAATGGGTTTGTTAATAAACACAATTTTAGACATTGGGACAATGCCAATCCACACGTTTTTCGTGAGGAGAATGCACAATTCCCTCAGAAAATTAATACATCAGTCGGAATTCTTGAAGACAAAATTATTGGTCCAATATTCATGGAAGAAAATGTAACTGGTGAAACGTATTTAAATCTATTAGAAAATGTGATAGATCCTCCTATAAATGAATCTTTATAAAACTAAACCGAGGAAGTGGAAATTTGTTGCTAGATGAGGACAACCTATTTCTTCAACAAGTCGGAGTCCCTCCATATTACGCTCTGCCTGTACGAAATTGACTTAATCAGAGGTTTCTTGACAAATGGTGTCATCGGGATCGCTAGACTCAATGCCCCTTGACATTTTATGAGAACATCTAAAGACAGTGTGCGTAAAACTCAACCTTAAAGTATTCGTCATGTTAGGCGTAGAATACTGAAGGAAGGGGATTACCCAAGGGATATTTCAAAAAGTGAGGGAGGAGTTCGAGCAACGGCTTTACCATTGTCTTACCAATAGTAGGCAACATTTGGAACACCTGTTGAATTA
The DNA here is from genome assembly GCA_023509865.1 of Trypoxylus dichotomus. NCBI lineage: Eukaryota > Metazoa > Arthropoda > Insecta > Coleoptera > Scarabaeidae > Trypoxylus > Trypoxylus dichotomus. Next base: position 33,411,263 of record CM042081.1, read on the forward strand.
ACATCTTCATTTTCACGCTAATATAATAAATTTCACTAAAATGTGTACTTAATATAATACCTTATATATATATACATATATATATATATGACCTTTTCAAAGATGTATCACCAAACGCCCCTTCAACTTGAACTTTTCGATATGATTTTCACAATTTGTCTCTGTAAATTGACCTGCATCGTAGTTAAATTCAATTCGAGATATTTTAAAAGTTATTCCGGGTAGTTAGTTTTGAAATGAAAGCCCAGCAATTTTTTTAAAGCAAGTTAATCTAATATGCATGAATAAAAAGAAACAGCTACATATGTATATACATATAACACATAGGCTGAAAAGTCCCGTGTCTAACACATAGATGACGCTAGTTTTATTGCAGTTACCTTTCAGTTAGTACTAACCTTCAAAAAACAGCTGTTAAAATTTCATTTTGTGAGTTATTGTGAGTCACGCTACTTTTGTTATTTTCAAAACAATGGATCAAAAACAATTTCGTGTCTTAATTTTGCACTGCTTCTTGATGGGAAAAAATACCGTTCAAGCGAAGCAATGGCTTGAAAGGTGTTATGGGGACTCTGCTCCATCAGAAACAATAATAAAACGTTGGTTTGCTGACTTCAAATGTGGTCGTAGAGACACCGATGATGCAGAACGCAGTGGACGTCCAAATGAGGCGGTAACACCAGAAAACATAAAAAAAATCCACAAAATCGTTTTGAATGATCGAAAAGTGAAGTTGCGTGAGTTAGCTGACATCGTAAAAATATCAAAACAACGTATTGGCTTTATATTGCATGAGCATTTGACTATGAGCAAGCTCTGTTCAAAGTGGGTGCCGCGTTTGCTCACTGTTGACCAAAAACAAGAACGTATTGATGATTCTGAGCAGTGTTTGGCCATGTTTAAACGTAACAAACCGAACAAACCGGAATTTTTGCGTCGATATGTGACAATGGATGAAACATGGATCCATCACTTCACTCCGGAATCAAAACGATCGTCATCTGAGTGGACAGCAACTGGTGAACCTCGTCCATAGCGCGCGAAAGCACAACAATCGGCTGGAAAGGTTATGGCCTCGGTATTTTGGGATGTGCATAGTATTCATCGACTATCTTGAGAAAGGAGATACCATCAACAGTGAATATTATATAGCGTTATTGGAGCGTTTGAAGGCCGAAATTGCAAAGAAACGACCGCATATGGCAAAGAGAAGAATTTTGTTTCATCAAGACAACGCACCGTGTCACAAGTCAATCAAAACAATGGCAAAACTACATGAATTGAACTTCGAATTGCTCCCACATCCACCGTATTTGCCAGATTTGGCTCCCAGCGACTACTGGCTGTTCGCAGACCTCAAAAATATATACTATTCTCACACATTTCAATTACATTGTATGAATATGCATTATTCCGAAATTGTACTTATAATCTTTGAAATTTCTCGTACGACGGAGGGATGGTACGACTGGCAGCATTTAACTTTATAATCTTACACGGATCAAGTACGTGTGTACTGTGTGGCCTACTATATAGGCGAACAAATGCGTTGCTATGGATATAAAATGAAACCAACAGATGAAGATCGTGTCAAAAGCCAGACATGTTGGCATCATTTCTCCTGAGAAAGAATAATTAGTTATTTTCTCATATAACTCCGTAAATTTTCTCGTAAATTGTCCGTTAATCTTCGTTTATATCCAATAATAAAGTATATCAGCGGATACTATATATAAAATTTGGAAGTTCCGGACACTTACGTTGGAAGCTGAAGGCCAGTCCATCCTAAAAGCAAGCCAGTGAGTACGATTTCAAAGATTAAAGACGTCGAATCTTCTTAAGTTCTTCAAAATTATTTGTATTACTGCTCTCATTTTGTTTCGTAAATTAACTAGAATATTTAAAATTTGGCTTGTCAGGGATTGCCTTAGGTTTTCTGTAAAAAACTTTTTTTTTGTAAAAAAGCAGTTGTTCGCGAAACGTCAAGGACAAAAACCTAGTGACACGGCGGAACCCGACAACCGTTACAACTAATTTATTGAAAGCTTCTGCTTTAATTCTAATCAACTAAGAATAAATGAAGTATATTTTACTTACGGATAGCGACAACTGCAGAAAGGACTTCCAGATTTACTTTGGCATCTGTTCATGTACTGCTTGCTTTATCCCCTACCTGTAAATAAATAAGTATTATAGATTTCTTTTTCAATGTAATATATAAAAAAAATTAAAAAAGAAACTTAACTCATAGCCTAAGATATATATGTACAATCATATCTTGCCCTTATGTGCTCGTAAGGCAGTATGAATTTAAAGGTTAAATACACAATGAGTGTACGTAAAATATAGTACGTAAAACACTATGCAATGTATGTCCTAGAATTAATGAAAACGATTAGTTTAATTGACTGTATCTACAATTTAATATTATCCCCTTCAAAATATGATCCCTTATAATACACACAGCCTCTACAGACGGTTTTCCATTCCTAGTAACAATTCTGAGACACTTACGTTAGGCTATTTAGAACCTGCGTCGTAACTTTTTGGATGTTGTTTATTGTTCCGTAATGGGGACCTTTCAATTTTCGCCAAAAACAAAATAATCACATAGAGCCAAGTCTGGAGTGTAGGGTGGGTGTGGGAGTATTGGAATATTTTTATCTGCCAAAAATTATCTGACTGACAATAAAACACATCCAGGTACGGAAATTTTCCAATTAAAATTTAGCAACATAAAGGGCAATCTAAATAGCGATTTGTTTAGACCGTTCCGTGGTGTAATGGCTCACCACACCAGTCTAGCGAACGGCAGCTATAGGTTCAAATCCTACCGGAGCCGTGAAATTTTTAATTATTTAAAATTTCCCGAGGAACTAATTCATTAAATATAACACTGGAGGAATAAGAAAATTTCAATTATCAATGTTTCTACTAATGTTGTTTCTTCAAGTAAAATAATTGATTCTGCTTTTTCTCGGAATCCTCATTTTGTAACACTAAAGAATTTCTACAATGAGAATAATAATTTTATTACCCCTTGCATGTTTTCTAAGAGCCCGATACAGACCGAACATTTGCTGTAGCATCTTTAGTAAAAACATTGTAATCAGAGAAAAAAATTGTCACCTATTTGAAAGAAATGGCTTCGATTACCACCCAATTACTTTTGTAATATGTACAATTGAAGACTAAGATTTTTTTAATCAAATTGTACAATAACCAACAACTACACTCTCATACAATAACCCATTCCCCCCATTTCACACTTCCACCACTCCCTACATATTTCACCGAAAGGCAAAGGTAATACAATTAACGTTTAATTTCGTACATGAAGTTTTCATTTGCTATCCCCGCTGCACCGACTAACTTTGTTTGCTGTCGACGACGTACCCGCGTTTGAGAACCGTAATCCTTTAAGTCCTCGTTAGCAGCAGCAGCATCGCGTTATATAAACACCAACCAAAAAGAATACAACAGGGAACACCGACACGTAAAACAATCGGTATGAACAAAAACCGAGCAAAGGTTTTGTCGTAAAAGACACCGGCATTAAATATAACGTCATGTATTAAAGTTTTAAACATCTTCAGCGGAGAGAAATCGTGTTTATTCGTAATTCACGGCTCATTTCCACTTATTTACAGCATCTACGTCTGCTCTACAACATTCAGCCGACGACCCTGAAACAAGGGAAATTAGTTACAAGGTTACTTGCTTGGATTATCTATCCTGGGCAAGAGAGGGATTTACTTTACGCTAACAAAAGTCGAGGGAATTCTAAATCAAGGATAGACGTTCGCGGTTGGCTCGAATGGAATGTATGAAAGTTAATCGACTGTGGCAACTCAAACTCAGATAAGTCTTGTCTAGGGTTTTAGATTTAAAATGTTGTGTTTAACAATGTTTTATAATACAAAGATTTTCACGCATTCGAAAGTTGTACTCACTGCTCAGTAGTATCAATAAAATCATATTTTTTATATGAACTTTGAGTATACTGAGCAACATGAGACACACAATACTTGAATATATTACTGCGCCGTCAATTGCAACAACAAGTAGACCTTTAATGCTTGAATTATATTACATTCATCCTATAGAAATTAAAAGATATTATAGCAAATTTATCTGAGAAGAGAAAAATGTGAAAGTTTGCGTATGAGTAGTCCACCCCAAGAGATACTTAAAACTATTTCTTTTTGGTGTGAAAAGTATGTTGAGGTTTTCAGCTTATAACCCCGTAATAAAGGTAGGTACAATATTTGTATTGCATATCGTAGGATTTATTTTTGGATGCTCTATGACACATGTAAAACTTGCCCTACACTATTACTACTTAAAAAGTAAAAAATTTACCCACACTCCGGCACACTACAAAAATATTCTAAAATGTCGATTGCATACCGCTTAATAGAATTGGAAATTATACTAGCCACAGACAGATATTCTACGAAATCAGACATTATCTTTCAGTATAAAAGAGTCTCTAAACATCTTCAAAAGTTTATTTAATATATAAACACATATATATGTGAATATATACTCGGTTTGATATATATACATATATATATATATATATATATATATATATATGTATATATATATACTTAAACGGAGTCATACCTAGGACGATCCGATCATCTCATCAAAAATTTTATAAAGTTGAGCAATTTAAATTGCAAACTCAATTCAATGCAAATTGATTTTGTTTATTAATTTTGTGCTAATAGACCTACAGAAATTTCGCTGTTATGAGTCACCATTATTGTAGATAGCCTCTGTATAAAATATAGAATATTACTTTCTCTTGCATTTATGTGTCTTTATAGTTCAGCACTAACTTCGATTCATAATTTGCCGAAAATATTAAGCAAACCAAATAATCTGTCAAATGTTCATATGGAACTATAGAGATTTTGCAAAGTGTATGTTAAACATTTACCTACATATTAACATTTCAGTAAAACTTATGTATTAATTAGATAAGCAGCCATTCATTTGCGTCTTGTTTATGAATGATAGGATTCACTAAAAAAATTCTTTGTATTAATTTGTTAATTTGGAAACAGTCATTAGTTATATATTGATAAAAACAGATAAGTAATATTATTTCTTAATACATATATAGCAGGATTGTTTAGATCACCTGCAGTTAGTATTGACATGTTTACTATTACACATTTGTGATAAAGTAGTAGTAATAAATCCCGAGAATATCATTCATCTGTCATTGATAACCATCGAATTTAACTACGAGGGGAGGTTCAGAAGTTCATAGAATGAAAGGGTTTTAAATAAACTAAAACAATAAATCTATTTTCCTTTTCAATATAATCACCCTTAAGCACAATACATTTATTAGATTTATGAAATAATTTTTCTAAACCATCATAAAAATATTTTTTATCTTTCGCCTCAACATGGGCCAAAGTTGCCTCCTTTACCTCATTGTCGTCGAAAACTTTCTTCCACGTAAGTCTTTCTTTAAATTGGGGAACAAATAAAAATCACTAGGTGCCAGGTCTGGACTGTAGGGTGGATGGACTATTGATTGAAAGCCATGCTTGTGCAGAGTAGCCATTGCAACTTTACTCTTGTGAACCGGCGCATTGTCTTGCAAGAGCAACACACCCTTGGTCAATTTTCCTCGACGTTTTTCCTTGATGGCCTCCTTTAATTTTTCTAATATCGCTGCGTAATATTCTCCGGTTATGCTCCTACCTTTTTCTTTGTAATCAATCAATAATATCCCCTCACAATCCCAAAAAAACAGTAGCCATCAACTTTCCAGCCGATTCTGACACTTTGAATTTCTTTGCGGTGGTATCCCTTTTTTTTGCCTTTTGGAGTCTTGTTTGGACTCAGGCTCAAAGTGAAGAATCAATGTTTCATCTCCGGTGACAATCCGCAAAATATGTGCAGGTTTGTCTCCACACAGCTCCAAAAATTGTTTGGATGCACAGACGCTCTGCTGTTTCTGCAGCGGCGTGAGCATTCTCGGTACCCATCTTGCACTCACTTTTGTCATACCCAGGTGGTCATGTAGGATACGCAAAATGGTGGTATCTGATACTCTAACTAATGCAGATAATAGCTTCTTCTTCAAACGAGCATCTTGCAGTACAAATTTTTACACTTTTTCGACGAAGTCTGATGTGGTGGCCTCGACTGGCCGCCCTGAGCGGGGGTTGTCTTCAATCGACTCCCGACCATGTTTAAAAAGACCATGCCACTTATAAATCATTGATTTACTAGGGCACTGTTCCCCATAAACGGTTTCCATTTCATTCAATATGGTTTGAGCGTTCTTTCCTTTCTTTGTAAGGAAATTTATCACAGCACGATGTTCAATTTCCTCCATAGTTTCAGTTTTCTTCTGGATTGACTTGTTTAGCAGGCAACTATTCGCAAACGACTGACGCTATAGGGCTGCAACTTAACTTATATACTAATGATGAGTCGTCAATCAAAATGACACCTAGCGAGCGCCCGTATCCCCACTTCATCCCCTCCATGCCACGAATTTCTGGACCTCCACTCGTATCTTTAAATATTGAACATCCACATCGCAATTTTTTACAAGCGCATAATTAAAATACGGCAAAAGTTAATGATACTTTTCTATTAGATTTTGATTTATTAGTTTTCTTTGGGAGAACTGTGTTAATCTATCTAAGTCAGGATTTCTTCGAAAACCATTACGTACGTTCTTCTTAAGGCATCTACTGTTTTATTCCAGCTCTATATGTAAAATTTAAAACACAACCCTCGTATCAGTTAACCATCTATTCGACTTCATATAGCGGTGGTCTAACGTCGAATCATACTTAAATTCGAGCCTTCCTTAATTGTAACATAACTTCTCTTGTCAAGAACAAGAATTAGATGACATTTTATGTGAATTGATAACCAGGAGCATGAACGGTATATGTTTTAAAATGGACACTGGCATTACACTAGAATTCTTGACTACACACTGCTCTCACAAGCCACACCAATTTGATAAGGTTCAACCGCTCACGCTCGAAGACTAGAAAAAGTTAATAGGGAAAGAAAGAGCGTCGTATTTAAATGAAGCTGCAGCAACTATTACTTTAGGCTAAAAGCATAACACTGTTGACTACTGAAAATATGGAACCAAAGATCGTTTATCTTTATCTACCGTGCAGAGTAAATACGAGAAAATTCAATCAGTCTAGCAGCTTTATAAATAGAAAAAGAGAACAAGAACTAAATCAAAGAGAAAAATTGTTGCAAATATCGGACGGTATTTAATAAATTTGCCAGGGCTACAGAATTTAACTATATCGTTCGAGATTGATAGTAAAAGCCCATGATATAACTCACTTTAAGGCATCAAAAACTACTTTGGCGTGTATATTTATTATCTAAATAAATTAAAACAATATACACCCATCACATTTTTCGTTTGAATATACTAATTTGTTTTCAATAAAATGCATTTATAATTACATATGTATGGCTATTGTACAAATTGATACCGGTAGTACACATAAAGAATAAAAAAGAATCGTATTCGACTTGAAAGTTTTACCTCAAACAGACGCTTCCACGAATATAATACTCAGGATAACGATCAACTATGCATTCCCATATGTCGTCGGAAAATGTTTAAAAGATCTCCGTATTATATGAGAATTATGTTGTATAATAGACCTTCGCAACGAAGCAGAACCATAACAAGTATAAAGAACTTTAAAAATACGCTCAAACGTTATTTAATAGGGAATGCCTTTTATACAGCACTGAATTTATTAATGCTCTAAGGATACGTAATACCTTCACTGAGTTTTCTCACTGACTTTATTTCTATTATTTATCTTTCGTTATTTTGTAATTAAATATTGATATACATAATAGATATTACAGATTGAGTGATTTATAGTACAAATATAAAAAAATATTATTTCTATTTCAATTTAGGGCACCTGTCCAATTACAATTTTTTCCTGAATAAAATATTATATGCTCGACAACTTCTATTGGCCCTACCCCATCTCCAGCAACGAAAGATAATCGGTCTAAATATAAAAGAGGACACCGTGCATAATTTATATCTTACAATAATATAAACTATTAATTTCACAGTGTTATAATTCATGAAATGGAACGTTAAATCAATACCAAAATTATGAGCCTCTATTCTTCATTTTGTTTTTCTATCCTTTGTCACGCCTTCTTTCCGCTATATCTTTCATACATATTTGGCAGTTTCAACTAATTTCACGAATAATTGCTTTGGGAAAGGTGGATTTATCAAAGAGAAAAGGGAATAGTATTTTGAAAGAAAACAAAGAGAATTAATGTTCACATTATGTGTGTAAAATTTACCAGCAAGTAGAATTACTGTATTTGTAGCAGTGTCACATTACACTAAGATGCCATTCAACTTCTAATACTACCTAAACAGACTGTGGTGTTAACAATTATTTTACTATATGGAAAGTAAATGTATAAGATCACTTTTTGCTGAATTTCCTTTAGTATAAATTCATCTTACACAACAAAAGGACTATATCATTAAAAGAAAATTAAACAATGCAGGTACAGTTATTGGAATTTTTCAACATTGAATTTCATTTAACATTCAAATAACCGCTTTATCACCTCTTCACACCACCCTGGGAGTATATTCTCCAATTCCTCGAACTAAGGCTGCAGAAATAATGTATACATATTCTACATATATTATTGACCAAATAAAATCTGTAGGATAGCAAACAAGGTTTTTGTTTCCACACAAGTAATATGTTAGATTGGTATTACTTTAAATAGTTAGTGTATCCGCCTTTCGCTTTAATTACTGCCGTACACAATTTTGGCATTCTTTCTAACAGCTTTGCCAGTCTTAGCAGCTCTTCTTTTCCTCCACATATCCTGTAGTTGTGCTCAAAGTAGTGTTGTCGAATTTGGAGCAGATTTTCGAACCAGTCGATCGAGTTCTTCCCACAAAAGTTCGATCGAATTGAGATCTGAACTTTGGGGCGGCCACTTCATAACAACAATTTTCTCTCTGTGCTCCAATTGTTCCAAATACTGCCCGTATATCTTTGGAGTATATTTTGGATCATTATCATACTGGTAAACGAATTTCTTATAGATTAATCGTGTTCCAGATAAGATGCCCTTCTCCACCAAAATCACTCTATAACCTTCTTTCCTAAGGATACCATCTATTTTGATCAAGTGATCCACAAAGGTACAGCCAAGATAACCATAAATCACGACTGATCCTCCTTCATGTCTTATTGTTGGTGTAATACAAAATTCAAGTGCGCATTCGCCTTTTGATATACGAACAAATGCTCTTCTATATGAACCAAAGGTGAAATATTTAGATTCGTTGATCCAGAGCACTTTCTTTCAATCTTCCAACATCCAGTCTTTGTGTTCTCTTGCCCATGCTAATCGTTTAGCATTGTTTGCTTTGTGTAATAAAAGTTCCTGTTTTTACAGTGGTAATGCTGACTGGTTTTTAGGCGGGAAATATTCATTTTGACAACAATTTCCGACACCATTTCTCGTCTCTTTCGTTTGCTCGTGATCACAATTCCGCCATCTTCTGTTAGTGTTGTTATCTTTGGCCATCCAGGATGCTGTTTATTGCATATATTGCAACTTCTTTGATACTTTCTAACATTACAATCCACGGCTGTACAATTTATTATTCCGTAGATAATTCCACATTATTTTAACGTTACTCGTTATGCTGTTTTAGAACATTTTGCGCAAATCTTCCACTATTCATTGGTTGCAATACGAAAGCTGAGTGCAAACTAAATTTTTATTATATTAAAATGCCTAAGTCGTCTATTTAAAATATTTTGTGACGGTCGTGATAAGCATTTCCGAAAAACTGTTCTTTATCTGATCCGTCCAACTAAACGTGCCTGACCCGCGAAAAGGATCATTTTGGATATTTTAATGCCAATCCGCTCATTACATGCACGCAGAAAATTACAGAAAAACTATAATCTATCTCGTACTTACGGTTTAATAATATAAATATTTTGATATGGATAAATAATTAGTTTCTTTGAATAAAACCCAATTATGCAAGTGAGTAAACACTTACGACCAATAGTGTACATTACCTTCGACAACTTCTTATACCCCATTTGCTAATGTATCTGGAATATGATGGCAATAAGCCATTATAAAAGCTTCCTTTCAATTCAGCGATTATTGAGAAATTCAAATATTGTTTAACAAAACCTAACCAAACAAAAACTTACAAAAAATCATACGATTTGACGCATAGCTTGTGGAAAGATATGAGATATAATTGTTCGACCGCCGATTGCATGTACAACTTCTAAGAGCGAACAATTTGAATTCTAGAATATGAATTCGAAAGAAAGACCACTAAATGATCACATCGAACGTGTGATCAATTTCGAAAATGGAGGCTCTGGTTTTCATGAATTTGGGTCATTGTAAGAAGTAAAATAAAATAAAATTGCAATTAAATACTAACGTGGTAAGAACAAATATTAAAAGCTTATTTGCATGCATAAGTGTTTCTTAGACAAATAACTAAATATCAAATTCATTAGCACAATTAAGACCTGCTGAAAACCTATCAGTAGTGAGACAACTTCGTTTCATTTCAAAAATATCTCACTCGATGATAAACCATTTCCTTATTTTTCTACCCTCGCCTTTTACAATAGAATCAAAAATATAAGGGTACACTTCGAACGTTTAACCCGATTATTATTGTTAGCGCGTATCGAGGTTTTAAATATAACTTAGCGCGACTTATGGTAGGTCTTAAAGCTCAATGTTTTCAGTGATTCAGTGCGTGCGATTGTAAAACAAAACAGCAGCCGGTGAAATTTATTGCCTTCGCTGAAAAAAGAAAACTAAACGTATGTATACACCGAACGGATTCGGAAAATCTGGTTTATTGGATTGAGAAAAAGGTTTTCGTAAATAGCCAAACGACTGTAGGAATTTGTTTTGTTTTATTTCCAATATGTTCGAACGAGCTGCTTATATAATTTAGGACTACATCGAAAAGAAAATGCTGCTAGCGCAGAATAATATAACCGATATAAACGTCGTAATTTTGCGTTTGTTTTTTTCTTTTTTTTTTGGTTCAAAGATAATACCACATTGACAAGGTTCAACAAAAACGGACATCCGAAAAAAATTAACACCGGAAGTGTAGAGGTATGCAGAGTATGAGATGTATTCAAATAGAACACATAAACTGAAACCTTTAACATCACTAATTGGGAAATTAAGTGTGAGAACTAAGATTAAACCACTACAGCTCGAAAAAGAGAAAATAAAACAGCGTCAGGATAGCAGTAGTGACACAGGGAATGACAATACAAGTTACAGTCCCTGTCCATTTTATTAGGGCCACCTTATAAGTTTAAGATTTTGTGTGTTTCCAAATCGATAATTTACAAATACAAGTATAAAATCCATGAATGGGGTTTACAATACCTGTCTAAATACGTCTAAGAAATTGAGAAAGTGCCACTTAATGACCCTTGCCTAATATTAGCCCCCTCATGAATCTTTCTGTACTGCATAGAACATGAGTAGAAAGAATATTGAAAGACACAGTAATTCGTAGAATATTATTTGGATCAGGTACTATTGTAGAAAGAATGTTTATGCAATAACGTGTTTCTCCATGTTTACGCGTTAATGTTGCACTTTACGTTATTACAGTATTACTACAAGTGCAGGAATAGCATTTTGGGGGAAGAAAAAGGATCATGCCATGTGATGAAATCCGTCCAATGCTTTTTGGAAACGCACTTTTATGAGAATACATTCTCTTGTTGAGGTATTGTTGTGATATACAGACCACAGTAATCACCACAATTAACCTTGTGAATGGAAATCAACTGTTTGATATTTGAGAAATCTTTTCTTCTTCTGAGAGAACAAGGATGTAACGAAGTGTGTTATATCCCTGCGCTTCTTTATTATTAATGTATTTATTACATTCTGTAGTATTTTTGTAATCTGATAATTCATGTACCATATAAATGGTGTCGGGAGTTATATTTCTTTTAGACCTTTACAAACTTCTTCCACTGCTTCCTATTCTTTGCCAACCTCGGTGCTTAAGTCTATATTTTACCCCTTCTTTACAGAATTTTCGCTATGGCATTGTTCCAAGGCTACCCTGGCCTTCCTTTTCTCATATCTTTCGCAATATTTACTTCCCATATTTTTCTAGGTTGTCTCTTATTATCCATTCTTTGCAGATGCCCCCACCATTTCAGTTGTCTTTGCTCAATAAATTCCAGTATTGAATTAAGTTCTAAATCTTCCTTTATGTCGATGTTTTTTTTTATTCTACCGCATTTTGCCCCTCTAACTCTTCTCAGATACTTCATTTCCATGGCTTATACTTTACTTATTTGTTTTTGGTTTGGTATCCATGATTCGCAGCCAAACGTTAATATCGGTCGATGAATAGACTTATATATTTTCATTTTCGTTTTCCGAGGGATTTCTTTCTTGTTTATAAATTTAGTATTCATAGCATAGTATCATTTCTTTGTTTCAATGCTTTTATTGAGCGTCCCATTCTCGTCGAATATCACTCCTAAGTATTTGGGACCTTTTTACTTGTCCAATTTCCGTCCCTTCGATTTGAAATCTGATGTGCACTGATTCTTCTCCTATTGTCACTACTTTAGTTTTATTTATGTTCACCTTCATTCCACTCTCTCTTAATGTTGAATTCCGTATTTCTATTTTTTTCTGTAAACCTTTTTCGCTGTTTGCCAAAAACACTACAGTTTTTGTAATAAAGAGAGTGAATTATTTTCTCCCTTACAGTATTTAGTTAACTGTTTTTGGATGGTGCTTTCTTTATATAGTTTGGGTCATTTCGACTTTTTTTTAAATCAAGTCGACTCTTACAATTCAGCAAAAACTAATTTCGATTCGAATAAAGTTTCTCTTCACAGTATATCAAACTGCTACTAAGAAAAATTGTTCTGAATGAAAAATTATGACATTATGCATATTCTTCGAATTACTGGCCTGCTTTTAAGAAATCTATTATTTGTCAGTTTCGTCTTTTCTATTCACAGCACATCAATTAACTACTAAGAAAAATTATATAGAATAAAAAGCTATAAGGTACCAGCAATTTTCAGAATGATCAGACTACATTAATAACCATGATGAAGTTTACAACACAATTTAATTCGTCGAATTAGCTAATACTAATTCGAAGCTTTTGTGCTTTCTGTTTGTTTGTTAGTACTTTTGCAAAATTTTAATAAATGCATCAAAATTGCGTTGTGGAGATCTGTAACATTTTGTGTACATTACCGTCCATATTAGCTCGGACACGCAGTAAAATATTATAAACACTGCTAAAAGACAATATAATTACTTTTATATATGAATAACATCTATATTAGCTAATTTATGAAGTTTATTGTTTACTAATTGTACAGGTAAACTTCCAAGAATTAGAGAATGATTAAAAACCTTATTATATATTATGATTCAATATAGCAATTTTCAGAATAATCCTCATCGCCACAAATAGGATTGTGTTTGGAACAATGGTGCAGGTGATAAATTTACAATACCCTTTGGGGTGGGAGCAGGCCACCCGAAAGTGCATTGCATATTTATAAATGCTTTAGCTTCTACATAAACCTGCTTGTGCGTGAGTTAGTGCTAAGAGCGTATCTTTTTGTGTGAACCTGATTAAAGTTACTAAAATGCCGAGAGGAAAACCGACAATTTTAGAAAAGCTATCTGTAATTGTTGCTTTTCATCAAGAAGATTATTCAGTGCGTCAAATTTGCAAAAAAATACATGTTAATAAATTGACTGTTAGTGATATCAACTCGCGCGCAGTTTAAGAGATTGGGGACATTCAGGTCGTAAGAGAATAACAGCTCACGCCGACGAATAAATACCTGAGCAAGCGAAATGGAAGACCGACAGCACCAGAAATCCTCGCCGAAATGAATTGCGACCGGGCACGAAAAATTTCTGTTACTACAGTCACGGCAACAAAAATAAACCTATTTCGACGGGAAAACAGTTAACAGCAGGTGCTGTATGTAGAAACACATAGAAATTGGACAGTGGATGATTGGAAAATGGTGTTATGGACTCATGAGTCAAAGTTTGAAGTGTTCTGACAATCAACCGTATTTTTGTAAGAAGAGCGAAAGCCCAAAGAATGTTGTGTAGTGCCAACTGTCAGGCAAGGAAAAAGTTATGCGCTTGTTTGGGGTTCTTTCGGAGGTATTTTGCAAAAAGATAGCTATTTAGAAATACTGCAAGAAAATGCAATACCATCAGGGCAACGTCTAATCGGCGAACCCAAACACTCAGCAACGACATGTAAAAATTTCTTAAATGAAGAACAAGATAACGGTACTTTACAAATAACGACATGGTCGCCGCAAATCCCCATTGTAAACCCCATCGAGCTGTTATGAGATTAATTGGACAGAAGGCTACGAATAGTATACCCCACCACTGTAGACCACCTATGGAACATTTTACAAAAGGAATGGACTGCTATGCCAAATAAAATCATTGAAAAGCTAGTGGTGCGGATGCCTCGGATTGTGAAAGCTGTCCTTCTTACAAAAGGGAGTTTCTTTAATGAACGGAATGTTTGAAAAGTTTTTGTTTATTTTTCATTAGAATTACTTTTCTTTGTTTTTATACTTTAATTTTAATCAATATTAATAAAATGCAATAAAAGGTTTAGGGAAAATGAGTTTGAATATTTTCTCATTTTTTTTTTTAAATTATTTGCGTGTCCGAACTAATATGAAAAGTAGTGTATATTAATATCACATTTAGTTAATGTGAGAACAGTACCATGTTTTTATGCGGCCTAATCTTTTAAAGTTCCAGCTCTATCTCATCTTATTCCAACCAAAGCCGAGTAATACACAAAATATGTGTGTCTGTATCAGAAATGCATCTTTTCAAAATATCAGTTTTACTTTTTAACAACTGCACGTTAATATTTATGATATTGATATTTTTCATTGGGTTGATATCTGTTTCCTTGGGGAAAAATCCCATATTTTCTTACTTCAATTCCCACATGCCTGTAACTGGAATTGTAGATGCCCTGCTATAGATATGCAAGCACTTAAATAATTCCGTTTGTTTTTACAATCCTTGTATTTTTTATTTCTTCAGTAATATCTAATTGCAAAGAATAATTACTCTTATCAACTTTACTCACAACCACGATATTATACTAAACTATTCTCAATGGCAAAAATTCTTCGAAAACTCGATAAATCCCAGTACTTTACAAATCTCTCCTTTTTACAATGTAACTCCCTTTTGAATAACCTTATACAAGAACGACACAATATTGCAAGCTTTATCATCATTTCGCTTCCACCAGCTGCGCGTATATACATATATAAATACATATATACATACGTAGTTAATCGTGTCTGTACCGTTTGGGAAATGAAACAACGTCGACGACGGCGTCCTGAAAAAGGACGAAATCGCGGTACGCTGCATACGAGAAGCAAGATGTATACTCATGTACAATCCTAGTTAATAATTTATCGTCCTGAAGGGATATTTGTTACCTCTAGAAGCAAAATAAGCCGGAGCTTTTGTATATGCGTTCGAGATACTCCCGAGGTTCGCAACAGTAATTGAAATATACATTATGAATTTGGCCGGGTCGCGACTTAAATTCCTTCATTCTAGATTTTTGATGATGATTCGATATATATATTGAAGTGAGATGGAATAGAAAACGTTAGTAATGGAATTAGGACAATTGAAATGCTTTACGCTAAAAACAGTCTTGTAAACTGCGAAAAAATATGTTATTTTCTTTATAACTGTCTGGACATTTCTTCCCATTAAATGAGTGCAATAACTGAACAAAGTAGATATGCCATATTGTAGTTATTCTACCACAGCTACATACTTAACTTTAGGGAATATAGAGAAAAAGAAAAACCGTAAATGGTGATCGTTATAGCACAATTTGTTTGCCAGAATAATAATCTAAATTTGGCCCACTCATCAAATTATTACTTTTTTAGCTAATGAGTTAATAACTCATCGCTCGTATTTTTCGAGATATCCTTACTCTGTATAGCGATGTTGAAGACTCCTCTTTGAAGAAAATTCTTTATTTGGTCAATGGAAGCTAAATGTACAGAAGAAAAAAGGGTTGTTCGAAAATTTTGTAAACCACCATTGTGGGTGGCAGTCATTATCGATTAAGACGTTGCGCTCATGGAAGACTATTGCTCGTTATAATTTTCCTTTCCACTTATCTTTTATTGCAGCACGCATATTTGGTACTACATATAATCGCTTAATATCCACTTTCAAGCGGTCTTCAAATTTTCACTGTTATTATTGCTGTCTGGGCTTAGGTCCTCCAGTTTTCTGCGTTGTAGAAATTTTAGAGTACTTGAGGTTACTATCATTTTATCGTGATCTTCCTCACAAGTGGGTTTCCACTTCATGTTTGTCCTTTGGAACCGACCAATTCTTAACTGGATCAACTAACACTCCTTCCTCAGATACTCTGTGGCCGAGGTATTATATCTGTTTCTGGAAGAAGTAGCGCTTCTTTGGATTCAGTTTCAGGTTAACCATTCGTTAACGCTGGAATACTTGTGCTACATTGCTGAGATTGTTGTCGAACGTTTTACCGAGCACAATTATGCTGTCAAAGTATACAGGGCAATTCACAGGTATAGCAGTAAACTCCACTCACACAAATTAATTAATTATGCGGAACGCAGCGTTTCGAGAGCACGTGGGCTCCCATTGTCAACCGTGTTACCGACGAGTTTTCCATGATAACCCTCTTAGTACGCTTACCATTAATACTTAGAATGTCGCGTGAGTATTGCACACGTCTAATGGCATGAGAGTGGGTTATCAGAACTCTGTTCCAATTGTGAATACAATCTTCTCCTTATTATTTGGTTCTAATTCCACTTGCCAATAAGCGCTTTTAAAATCAATTGCTGAAAACATTTTGCATCCGCTCATAGTATGCAATGTATCATCAATTCATGGTAGAATATAACTGTTTTTCTTGGTTACATTATTAAGCAACCGGTAGTCCGCACAGAATCCAGTTGTCTCACTCATTTCCTTCAGAAACACGAGTAGCGAAGCCCATCGACTGGAAACATTTGTTGAAAGTTATCAAGACGTTTTTCGAAGGATAGATTTTGCAACGAAAGGACGAACTTTTGTCGTACGGCATTGTATAAATACTGTACATGCGAACAATATTCGCCAAGCGCCTAGATGATTACCAGATCATCCAGGATATATAACGGCATAGTGTGATTGAGGCATTAAAGATTGCTTGTCATTGTTCGATGGTCAGAACTTGACAAGTCACATCGATTCGACTAAGCATTTCAATCCCTGGTAATAATAATGGCCAAATTAATCTCTACACTTATCTAGTAAATATGGTCTTGATCCGCTGTTAACATGTTCGGTATCTAACGTGCAGGAACCTTCCGATCGCTAATTGATGGTATAGAATTTCTCCCAGTGAGATAGATTGTACAAAAGATTAGCATGTGCAAAAACAAAGAAGATATAAACGAAGAATGGTGAAACTGCAAACAAGTAACAAAAAAAACGAGCTAAAAACGAAAATAGTCTCGTTGTTCAAAAAAGACGATAAGAATAACCCTCAACATTAGCCAGGAATCAGCCTATTAGACACCGCTTATAAAAGTTACCCCAGAAACAGATTGAAGATTTTTAGAAAAGGCAGATCAACCGCAGATGCAATATTTATTCTACAACAGATTATAGAAAAGTACAGGCAATACAACAGAGAAACACACATAGGGTTTATAGACTTCCAGAAGGCTTTCGATAATGTAAACAGATGCAAATTGTGGGATACCATGAAAGGAACAGGTTTATTCACACCATTTAATAAGGGCTATACAGGATTTATGCACAGACACCAGACTTATGGTAGATATAGGGGGAAAATTAGCTAGGGAATTACCAACAAACAAAAGAGTTAAACAAGGCTGCTGTGTGTTGCGAACAGCATTTAATACATATAGATTGATGCTATTGTAAAGGAATGGAAAAAGAATTGCACTAAAGGAATATGTTTAGACCAGAACACCGGTCTAAAATCCATTTTATACATAGATGATTTAGTACTCCTAACAGAAAGGGATATATACATTACAAAAAATTTGCCAAAGCATATGACATGAAACTATCGCCAAACAAAACCAAAACCATGGCTTCCCTCTGTAAATATCCAACTAGGATAAAAGCAGTCATAAACGATACTGTATTGGAGCAGCTGAAACACTTTAAGTATTTATGCTGCGATGTATCTTATAATCGAAACAAAGTTAGAAGAAAAATTGAATGAATTCACACATCTCTGTCAAAAAATCAGCATCAAAACAGTAAAAGATACACAAATAAAATTTCACGGACCAAATAATATTTCCTTGGTCACTACTGTTTTTGATGGTCTGACGGCTGCTGCGTATACAGAAAATTCTCTACTAAATTCAAAATACTACAACCAGATCTTAATCAGCTGCTGCAAAGATGAAGAACTATCCAAAACTTTCGACATACTCTTACGGCAATGAGCCTTTTCCCAAAAATACTTTTATCACTGCCATTGCCTCAATTTACCCATCTCAATAAAATTATGAACACCTAAAGTCTATGTCAATAGACGACATTTCTTTTTCCTGTGTCAGTTAATGCTAACCATGCTAGGGACAATGATAAATTTTCCACGTATAAACACTAAAAGAATAGTAAATCTTTAATATAAAGATATTTAAAGTGAAAGTGTCATTCTTTCATTTAATTAACTTCGTAATTCTTTTAATTTTCGTAATCCACTTGCTATTCATTCTCATCTTAGACACAGTACATAGAACCTATAATACAACTTCTTCACTGTATAGCTATACGCGGCGCGATACTCCACTGAATAATTGGATTCGATCTAAAACGTGTAGGTTGTTTCATCTTTGTTTTCACCACAACCTGTCTCTACATCTGTTTCGCCTGTTCGATACGCATCCGATACGATCGCATCCTATTTACTTAAGCAAATGAGCGCTTGTAATGCCAACACGATCGAAGGGACAAAATCCGACGCTTAAGCGAACGAATGAACTCTAATTCAACCGATACGAGGCCGTCACGATCCTAGTATACCATAATACTATCTATGAACATGGTTAGGGACGAAGTAGTGTTTTAATGTTTAGCAGAAGGAGAATCTGCAATGGTGTAGCAAAGTGTAGTAAAGAAAGTTTTCGATTGCTAATAAACGAGGTATAAGCAAATGGATCGAAGAAAGCAGGAGGAAGAACGTTGAGAGAGTCAATTTAAGCGCGGATAATTTTTCAAACTAATCCTGCTCGCGAAACATTTCGACAATATTTCAGCGACTGTTCATCGTGTTTTCCCAACAACGAACCATAATCGACATCTCTTTCAGGACATTGGTGTGATTCATCTTAAAGAATAAGTACTCCAGAAAATGACGCCGGAACTTGTTGATGCTCAGTTGAAGGTGGATGTAATCTGGTGACTCTATGTACAAACTAAAGTATAGTGTTTTAAGTAGAGACACATCCTTAAAGAATTTGCAATAGCGTATGATGAATCCTGAAGCTTTAGGTGCTGGGATACATGAATCAATATCATGTATATAAAACCTTAATCTGGAGTCGAACAGATCCCAAACGGTATCAACTCTTTTGAAATAATTATTGTGTATTGAGTGCATTATGTACATAATTAATCTTCCGTGTACGCGTAATCAGTAAGCATTTACTTGTGAAGAGAACATCAACTAGCAACCTGGCCTAGATTATGTTGCAGGTAAACCACATCGTTTAAAGATCTAATATGAGAGTATATTTTTGCCATTACATGCAAGTAGCTTACAAGATAAAGACATCAATAAGTCGTTGTTTATAAACAGTACAAAAAGAAGTGCCCCCAATTGTGAGTCATGTGGTACACTTGGTAGAGGAATGACGTGAAAGGGTTTATAACCATTTTAAAATATATGGTGAACTTTTTAATTAAATAGGAATGTAGTACTTGTAACGAGGAATAATCCAATCTAAAGGTCGACAGCTTACTAAGTAGAATTCCATGGTGAATTACATCGAAGACTCAACTGAGTTCAGTGTAAACAACTTCAACTTGACCTAATACATCTAGTTTTTCAAAAACCTTGGCAAAATTTCGTAACAACAATATCGATCTATAACACTGATATATTTTACCTTCTTTTTAAGAAACAAGTCCAATTCTTCCATCGAATAGCAAAAGTACAAGCGCCAATCACTAACTTTATAATGTAAGTTATAGGCTTCGTCAACGCATAACGAGCAACATGCATGACAAAGCCGGGTATTAAATCATCAGTAAAAGGAGCACAGCTGAAATGGGTGGTTTCACATGAAAAGTTATTACTGTCATTTTTGTGCAGGAACATTTGAGGTATACATATAGAGACATTCCCAGAGTGCATAAGTCGAAACTTTCCCTCGGACTCTTGTCGATAATAGTCTTTCGATTTTTTAATTAGAAACCCGTACTACATAAAAAGGTTTGAAGGTAGTAGATTTTTTTGACAAAATGTATCAAAAATTTGATATAAATATCAATAAAACTTTTCAAGAACTTAGTTTACATTAGCACAACACTCAAGAAATGACCAATCAGCATTAACAGGATTAAAATATAGATACGTGGGCTTCCATGGCCAGAGTTAGTAATTAACGAAATACTTCCGGAATTGGACCGCGCCATGATGAGATATATATAAAAAGAAATAAGAGTAAGAGGACAAAGAAAAATAAGAAGAAAAAGAGAAAAAAAGTAAAAGAAAAAATGATAAAAGGTGGGGGGACGTGAAATAGAAAGAAAGGTGAAAAGAATAAGAGAAAGAAATAGAGACAGAACGGAAGGGGGGGGGATACGAGCGAAAAAAGAAAAAAGGAACCTTTCTCTTTTGGTCTCATTCTTTTTCCTTTTTTGGTGGGGGGGGGGAGGGGGATCCGAGCGAAAAAAAAAAAGGAACCTTTCTCTTTTGGTCTCTTTCTTTTTTCTTTTTCTCTCGTCCTCCCCCCCCCCTTCTGTCTCTGTTTCTTTCTCTTATTCTTTTCACCTTTCTTTCTGTTTCACGTTCCCCCACCCTTTATCATTTTTCTTTTTCTTTTTATCAATTTTTCTTCTTATTTTTCTTTCTCCTCTTACTCTTATTTCTTTTTGTATTCGTATCTCATCATGACACGGTTCAATTCCGGAAGTAGTTCGTTAATTAGGATTAGAATATAGTTTTTAAGAATATACAATTCTCAACACTGCTAAGTTCATTATCTGGAATACAGAAAATACCTGTATTGCTAGTACATATCTGCAGCAATTTATATTTTCCATGAAAGATTTTTCATTGCTCTTACCTATAAACAGCAACTTCTAAAGTATATAAATTAACAACAGTAAATACTCCCAATTCGCGAGAAATAGATCTACATGCCACATATTTTGGTGCACCTCTGATGCTAATTCTTTGCAGCCAATCTTTGTAGTTTAAAAACTCTAACAGCATACGACGATGGTCCCCAAACAGAAACGAAGTAACTTATCCTATATTGGAAACAAGGATAAGTGTCACGAATGTAATGTAAATACTAAGTGCCTCAAAACTTTTTTTTCAATTTGTTTTGTTCAATACGCGAACACAGTCACCGATTGAGGAGTGGAAAGTATGCCAATTGCCAACTCCGTCCTTGGGAAGTTAGTCGCTATGGAGCATTTTATAGAGTGGAGCCGTGCAAGCTATGTACGCGAGGTTTACAAAAATAGTAATGTAGTCACTATTGCGCGGCGAATCTTTTCCAACCTGTATCATTTACGTCATATTAAACAAGCACGTGTACTCAACTCATCAAAAAATTTCGAAGTTCGAGCAGACCGGTTCGACAATGGGATCAGACCCCGGTTCAGATGGGGAGCCAAGGATATCCAGAACCGCGAAATACGTGGGGAGCGTGTGCCAGTGAGTCTCATAGTCTTTCCGTTCGCAAAAGGGCAAGCACCTTAAATATTCCTAAAAGTTTCATACGTCACATATTGCATGAAGATTTATGTCTCCACCCTTACAAGTTGCAGTTAGTGCAAGAACTAAAAGCAAGTGATGCGGCTGAGAGACTCAATTTCGCTAATGAAATGATTGAATAATATCGGTCCTTCAACAACATTTTATTCTCAGACGAGACGCATTTCCACCTTATTGGCCATGTAAACAAACTAAACTGCCGTTATTCGAGTTCAACAAATCCAAAAGAGAAGCATGAGAGGCCACTTCGCTCGCCAAAAGTTAATGTTTGGGCAGTAATGTCGGTGCAAGGAATTATTGCGCCGAACTTTCTACTAGATCACAGAAAATGTACTGTAACTGTAAATTACAAAGAACTCTTTTACACCAGTCTTGCAAGATTTTAATGGCTTTAATCGGAACACTTGGCTTCAACAAGATGGAACGACTTCTCAGACGTCTAACGTTTCCCTACCAATTGTTCGTGAAATTTTCCCTAGAAATTGATATTAAGGCGGGATGACACAAGCAGGCCGACACATAGCGCCGATTTGTCACCAATTGATTTTTTCCTATAGAGTTACCTTAAATCAAAAGTATGCAACTACACTCCTCATTCTCTGAATGAATTAAAAGAGAATATACGAAGACAAATGGCGGTTATCATGGAGAATATGTACCGACCAGTTCTCAAAAATTTTGCCTCGCGTTTAGAAGAGTCCCAGCGAAATAACGAAACACATTTAGAAGACATAATTTTTAAAGAATAAGTTGCCAAACCCTGTAATTTAATAAAAAAATATGCATTTATTCAATAAACCTGGATATTATTTTATTATATTCTTTTTATTTTGAAAAGGGCTTTTGGAACACCTTAGAACATATTAACGAAAGTTGTGGTACTAAATTCGTAATATGGAATTTCCAATTGAGACTATTTTCAACATGGAATCTTAAAAATTTATTTTCTGTCACTTGTTGCATAAATTTAGATCTTATGCGTAGCAAATTAGATTAACGTATTTTACTATTAACGGGTGTAATGTGAATCAAAACGATCTTGTCAATATTAAGAAATAACCGATTGAAAATCAAACTACATTGTTATAGTATTATTCATAGATTGTATGTCCCCATTCAACAAAATAGGACTTCATAGATAGGGACAGTTTATATGTATGTGCATCACTAGTGAGTAAAGGAAAATTAAACTTGCCTTTTTAGAATTCTATTACCTACTAAATTAGATATAATGCAGGCGATAAAGTGAAATTCCTTACGAGAGCAGAAATGGAACAGCCAGAAAGACTTCACATATACGTTTAATGGTAGTTCCCAAGTTTTAAAAGCTCTAGCGCATAATTTAGCATGCACTTGATGTAACCTTATTTACTACATCTGCTCTACATGTATCCAACAATACCAATATAGGCCCGATACGGTAGTCAATGATGTAATTATTTCGCTAAAGGAGTGGAGGAATAAATCAACATTTTACATGCAACAAACATAGACATTGGAACAAAGGTAATTTAGTTAAACATAAACAAAACGCTTTTGAATTAATTATACATGTAGAGCAAAGTAAATATACAAGGTTGTACGATATCGCTCAAAAATGTAGGACCAACAGTCAATACCATAGGATTTATAACTATGGCTTTATCATACGGTGCAATATATACCTTGAAAAATTTTGCATTTCATTTTTGTAGCACAAGAATTTTATGAATAAAGGGAATTTTAAATATATCTTAATATACTCCAAGAAACAAGTTATGTGATTATTTAAATAATATAAGGACCAAATGGAAACAAAAAATCATATAGGAAATTTTTATTAAGCAGATAAGGTAAAATGAATTATAAAAAAAAATTACGGAATAGTAAATTTATATTCGATATTGCCGCCTCTGGTTCTTGTGACCGCTCGCATTCGATTTGACCTGGATTCAATTAACCTCCGTATATAAGCTTGGTCTAAATTCTCCAACTCCTCACGGAGGGCATCTTCTAATCCCTGTAGCTCTACTGGGGCAACATATTGGGTTGGTAGCATTCTGTGAAGATAGTCCCACACAATCTCAATAGGATTCATGTTTCATCGCAAGCCAGTCTAAAACTCGAAAGCCAACCTCATCAAGGTTTTATTGGACGATTGTCGGTACATCGTGGCGCGCATCATTGTGCAATAACAAGAATTTGTTACTTATTTCTGGTACGTATGGTACTACATGATGTTGTAAAGTATCTGTTATATGTTCTTCCTTTTGGCACTAGTTAGCGCCAGGAATATTCATTTGTATCGTAGAGTTAAGTATGGTGATAGAAGCAGCGACAGAATTACATGTGTTAGCATAAAACTGCTCGAAACCACGCTGATTAAGCCGGGAAGGCAGAAACATGTCCGTGTGTTAGCATTTTATGTCTCACATGTCTTTCTCGTGAATTGATTTCATTAATACCATATGAAAGCTGTATTTACAGCGTTTTCTTATCTTGGTGTTATTCTCTAGGCATTCTTTTAGATGTATCTGTTATATACTTATGGGCAGTCATTATTCGTCTGTTTACGAATACTAACTCTGCACGGCCTGCTAAAGAGATGCCTCCTCAAACCTAAATTAAGCGTAGATCTGATGTTGCACTGGGAATCGCCCTTACCGTCTTGTCTGTACACTGGTATACGTCTACCTGAGATGTAAAAACTAAATCCTAGCTCATCAGTGAAAAGTACATATATTGGCCCAGTTATTCATTTCCTAATTGACGTATTCTCTAGTAAACCTTAAGCGAGCCACTCAGTGGTTCCTACTCTAGCCAAGTCGATCTGTAATTTCCTTGCAATTACATGCCTCCGACGTAATACTTGTGGTCTTAAGAGCCGGCCATCTTGGAGTAGTACAACTTGGACCAACTGACACCGGTCTTCGTATATAACCCCTTGTGTTTCTATATCTGGTTACTGCCGTAGAAACACTTGGTTGATTAACATTCAACAAATTAGCCACGTACATTTGAGATCGCCCATTTTCGATTAAAGTAACTATTCCAGCAACTTACTCTGGAGCTGGGTCATTTTGCTTCCAATAACGTTAGTAAAGTAATCTAACTTTACTAACTTTAAAATTAGTCCATATAAGAACATTTTCACAACAACTAAATAATCCATGTGTATATGCATTTCTCTACAATGTTTCTATAATAACAAAAACTAACTTATTCAAAAGCTAGATGTATGATTTTCTTTGTATATTTGTAATCGGCGCACATATGGCAAACTTACTATGGACGTATACAAAGTATCTCAGTCTATAAACGCCTTTTCATAGTCTATTTATTACAAAGACTGTAAATGTGACGCTAACTGATACAACCTTCTTTTTTCTCTTAACATAAACAAATAAATTCTGATAAATTTTAATGAAAGCGTCTACTTGGCTAAGTTGAATTTAACAATCGCATTTCTTCAAATTGCACGAAGATAATTGAGCAAATATTCTTTGGGGGAATGAATCCAAATTCAACAGTTTCGCTAGTAAACAGCAAATTTTTATTCGGAGAACATATAAAGGATGCATATTACCACAAGCTGTGGTGTCATCTGTAAACCTAGGAGGAGGTTAGGTGATGTAATGAAGATATTTTTGTGTGCATGGGGCAGAAAACTTGATGGAAATGGAATATTGTTTATCGATGATTGAGCTTCGGCTAAATTATATGTTGCTCGCAGCTTCGAAATTGTAAATTTGGATTTCAGTATGAACTAATGTATGAATTAAGTAATTCTGCATTCGCAAACAAGTACTTTTTTTCGATTATATTTAATATTACAGTACTGATTATATAAATTGGATGCTAATTTAAAGCGGTTCTATCTTTTGCACATATTAGCAGTTCAGTTCTTTTAAATATCTTTATAGTTTGGTGGAATTGGATTTGTAAATAAAAGGAATAGTGCTCTCGGTGAGTTATAACTAAAATTAGACAATAGTAACGTAAGATGAATCTCCTATCGCTAGCCAGGGGAGAACGTCCAGAAGAAGATAAATGAGATCTCGCAGAAACGGTCCCTTTCGGGACCAACAACATACGCGGTCACAAACCGTATATTATTTCACAAACGGCGACATCAAAACATCCATCTCAACCTGTATATATATATATATATGTATATGTGTATATATATATATACACATATATATGCCGGGTTCTTTTTTATCATTGTACATATGTGTACCTTTAAAAACATAATTGTCAATGATTTAGCAGGATATTAGGCAACCACTCATACAATCATGTTAAACGAACGGGAACGTTGAATTCCTAGCAAAACCGGATACCAGTGGGATCACAAATTTCTCTTAATGCAAATAAAATAACTATTCTGTAAATCTTCTTATTTTATTTTAACGGTTAATTAAGACAAACAAAACAACATAACAAGCATGAAGTCTAATTTTATAGTAAGTTTTTGATTTTCAAGGCAATAAGCAAGGCAATCTTGAAAGCAACGCAAGGTATTGCGAATCAATTCTGGGTTTATTCCATCACGTGCAGTATGTGTACGGTCTTTCACTTCATCCAAATTATGTATTTGTACGTTATAAATTTTATTTTTCCGGTAACCCCAAAGAAAGAAATCATTTGGAGATGCATCGGTTGATCTTGAGCGCCATAATATGGGGTCAAACCTGCCAATGCACGGTATTTGAAATGCGTAATAGAATTTCTGACGGCGTTTATAGAATCTGACGTACCCCCATCCACTTGGAACCAAGATTGATCAACACTCAGTATCTCAATTGACTGAATGATGTGGTTTCGCAACAGATTCAGATATATTGCTACAGTGAGGTTACCGTCAATAAAAAATGGGCCAATAAATCTATGTATCTATCCTAATGTATGTGTAATGATAAAAAAGGAACCCAGTTTATTTTATCTTTTTTACTGTATTGCTCACGAACTGCACCTCTTGAGAGAAGTTTCTGATTTTAAGGATTCTTACCGAGTAAATTATCAATAGCATTTAATTATTTGTACATTAGTCTGTGTCGTGTTTCTTTAACTAGTTTGCTAGCCGGAGTTTTCAAACCGTTGAAATTATTTAAGTAAATAAAGAACCACCAGTGGTATTACGTTGAGTTATTATAATTAGCACCTTACAAGAGTTTTACTTTTAATTTTAACTAATGTTATCTCCATAAATATTTCATAAATGAAGCACTTATTTCTTTCCTACTTGTCCTTTTACAATTCCAAATAACACAAATTCTATAGTTTAACCCGCGTCGTAATTACAATAATTTTCAACTTCAAAACCTCACACCAAAGGCCGAATACAAGTTCATTCAGAAAAGGTAATCATTCGTAATTTCAAGCATACTTGGCCAATACGCTTCCACTTTGCTCCCGTTCATATTTTATCTCGCAATGACGGAGTGCTTGAGCTTCGTAGAGTAAACTACCGCTCGTACGTAACCGGTAATATAGTTATCATCGAACCCGTCGTACCTTCTTAGCGCCATACCAAGCGTCGCCGCCATATTGCCGAAAATAACGGCGATAAAATTATATGAAATTATCCGATACGTTTCTCTTAACCGGGCGGGCTTCTATTAGAGAATGTTATGGAAGCGTGCCTATAAATTGTTCGGGCATTATCTTTTATTAGGACGTGACGAGGGTCACGAGGTTGGCGGTTGCCTGGGAATAGATTACAAGTGAATTTTAATGTCGCCCTCTAACGTACGGGAAATGAGAAGCTCACCACGGTCGAATGGATGGTATAGAACGGGTAGAGTAAGCAGATTATGAAAGTCGACGATAAGTATTTGATAAGGTAGGCGAATTTTGTTGTAGAATGTGATATCAAAATTTAAATGGTCAGAAGGTTATTTTTAAAGAAGTTTCAGTTGCACTACTGTTATCTTTTACAATTATTGAAAGATGTTTTGTTGACTGAAATTACTTCGAATATGCTTCAGGAACTTTTTTACGTTTATGATCTGGCGTGTTATTCGATGTACTTAATTTGTTTTACTGGGTAAAACACTTCAAGGTTTCTTATATCTGATCCGCCGTTAATGATGGAGTAGTTAGAATCTCTACATTGCAAACATCAGTAATCTCGTGCAATCCCCCACCATCATTGCCTAAATGGGACTAGATTCATTTCCATTATTTTTTTCAAGTAATACATCCACAGCTTTTTCCGTGACTGCTACAGAGATTAAATCGCCTATTACTGCAATACTTTACAGCATTTAGCGTTCTTCCTTTAATCTGCTAGAAACAAAATTAATAAATAATAAAGTACAAAAACATAAGAAAATAAGTAATTACAAGTCCATTCCAGGTAATAGGCTGTTCTTTTTCTTCTTCACTTCATATACTTCTTTTATTTGATCTGCCTACACTTCCTTTTCCTAAACATCTATAAAATCTCGCCCTGGCTGCTAACCTCGCCACTTGCATCCGCTTTACGTGTTCGTTCCAATTATTTTTGTTTGTTGATGATGTTTAGTTCTGTTCTTATATCTCCATCTCTTATCCTAGCAGATCTTGTGCAACCTTTTACTCTGCTCAAAAATGTAATCTCTTGTGTCTGTATCCTGTTTTCTTGATTTTTTGTTGTTATCCATGTTTCACTACCGTATAAAAGGGTTGGTACTGTTACCGTATTGTAAAATTTTATTTATATATCCTTTCTTGTTTTGTCTTTTAACGTTCTCCTCATTTTTCCACAGATATGTATGAATTTATTCAATTTTTCTTTTATGTCTTCATTTCGATCATAAGATATATCGTAGTGCAAATACTTAAAGTGTTTCCCCTGTTCCAGTCCAGTATCGTTTATGAGTGTTCTTAACCCAATTGGATATTTATCCAAGAAAGCCATGGTTTTGGTTTTATTTGTCGACATTTTCATTACATAGTTCTCGCAGATTTTTGTAATGTATATATCCCTTTCTGTAGCTCATCATCTGTTCCTGTTAGGAGTACTAAGTCATCAGCATATAGGATAGAGTTTAGGGCGGTGTTCTGGTGTAAAGGTATTCGTTTAGGACGTTTCCCCTTCTATTCCCTTATAATGGCATCAATATATATCTTAAATAATTTTGACGACACACAGCAGCCTTGTCTAACTCCTTTGTTGGTATTTCCCTAGTTAATCTTTCGCCATATCTACCGTAATTCTGGCTGTATAGGGTAAATAATGCAACCACAATCAGAAAATTTCATACATTTTCTTATTATATATATTCATGTGTGAAGTAGACAGCTAACTCTCTTGATCTGCAGACAAGAAGTTTTCATTTAGCAGACGGAGCGTATTACAGAAGTAACTTCGTTTGAATATCTCTGATCTTTGTCTTGAAACACTTAGTTAATGTTTATTCCTAACATTTGCGTTATAATCTTGAACACGAAACTGAAGCTAGTGGTACAAATACTTGTACGTTCTCGCTTTTAAAATATTACGATAAAATAGTGTAGTGTAGCTTTGCATATTCATTGTATTGTGTAAGTGAAGTAGGATAATACCTGAGATTCACATAATAATCCACTAGTCGCAGTATCTAGTAGATGCCAATTAATATACACCGACTTTAGAGTAGGTATGGTTTTACTAATCAGATGTGAAGTATTGTTATAGAAACGTAAACAGTTATCAATTAACATCACCAAGTTTTTGACATGCTTTACAGTTCTACAGCAGTTGCTGGCTACGAACTGTATAATTACGTATCTTTCTCGGACCAAATAAAATTAACTGCGATTTCACAGGATTAATTCCTAATTGACGGTTTGCAGCAAATTTTCATAAATTTTCCAAATCTTCATTGACTTGTGTCAGAAAAAGTGAGAAATAAATCTGCGCATCACCAGCATACAAATGATAGCTGCAATCCTTTAAAACGTGAGGTAAGTGGGATATATAAATGCTGAACAAGATTGGAATAAGAAGAACGAAAAAATGCTACAGATTATAGAGACAAGCCCGACAACTCCAAGATCAATAGCAAAGTATCGCAATGTATGGCATTGCAGCTTATCCTCGAATTCCAACACTTTCGTTAGATTTTTTCCATAAGATCGATTTTTACGCATAAGTCAACGTGTAAAGTTTTAATCATATCACTACTGTGGATACGAACAATAAAACCAAATGATTTATAAGCTACAAACATGAGTTTTTTATCAAGTGGCATGCCTGAATCACTAATTGATGACTGCCAGCAAATCCTAACCTTGTCCATTGTGTACTGAGATTCCACTTTGCAAATCCTTCTAAAGGATGACAGGATGACACAACAAAACACTTGTTTACGTCCAACAGTAGCTTATTGTGCAAACACCAATGATGAATTTTATCAAGATTATTGTGTACAAATTGAAAATCGGGCAAAGTATATATAGGACTGTAAATTTCGATAACGTTGGCATAAGCTAATACAGGACAAAGGGTTATTGATAAACATATTAAATCAGAGCAGATCCAAGTATATTTCTTGAGGCACACCCGATATAGAAAGAAAAGGATGAGCATTCTTTACTGAACGCGGGCTGTATGATAAGTATCTGGCCTCGGCGAGAGATCCAACAATTTTCGTATTTTCCTTAGGAAAAAGAAATTTTTGGCCTGGAAACGGAAAGAGTAATGGAGAAATCTCCTTCTAGACTGTTATTAATATATATACTTTGTCTGTCGCAATCAGACAAAGTTCACTAACAAGTAACCAATGCCTGAAGATGGTAGATGAAACTCTACCGAAACGTACTGGTACTTTTCAGGACAGAAACACCAACACGCGAAGAGAAATCCGAAACAACGTTATCACACATAGTAGCTACAAAAACCGCAGACAACAAGACAACATATATATATAGATGCTATCAATACATGTTCCAAAACTAAAGTACATAGAATATTTTAAATACTAAATATTGCAGTACGTCATAGGTTAATACAATAAACAAATAATTGGTGGAGAGAAACCTAACACCCGAGGAAATTGTGTCCTTGATAAGTCAGTATTTGCAAAATTCACAAAGTATTGCACATGCTACTGCAGAAAAAGTCACACCGAACGCTTCTTCTTTGCCAAAATTTACCTCGGTTTCCTCTAGTTTCTCTCTGAAATTTTGTGCATTTCTTAGGGAATGTTCATGCCTTGCAAATAAAAGCCTTAGGTTTACTTGAATTTTCCTCATCGTTACGTTTCCTTCAAAATATAATGATCTAAAAGCCTTAATTAAACTTCTCATTAGCAATCCAATGTAAATGGTTCAGATCGAATTTATTTATCAAAAAATCAGATTACATCTTACAATAACAAAACGTTCGACTAACTATAAATCATCTTTACGACAAACTCCGAAATATACGACACGTCAAATTTTTATTTCACCCTCTTCTTGGTATCCTATATCCTGCGCCCCCTTCCTCTCTTTTTTATTAGATTTTCGGGCACGATTGGCATGGCATCCTATTCGAAGTGTGCGCCAGTCCGCATGTGTGCACGTGTATATGTTTGAAGGGCAACGATGCCACACTGCTAACATTATGCTTACGCGCTTTGTTTGGCCGAACGCCTTCCCGAAAGGG
The DNA here is from genome assembly GCA_023509865.1 of Trypoxylus dichotomus. Taxonomy (NCBI): domain Eukaryota; kingdom Metazoa; phylum Arthropoda; class Insecta; order Coleoptera; family Scarabaeidae; genus Trypoxylus; species Trypoxylus dichotomus. The sequence goes on from CM042081.1 coordinate 33,443,011, forward strand.
AAGCAATAAAACTTCCTTCCATTTCGAGGGGAAAGCCGACAAAAACGTATATATACGGAATATTTCTGGATAAAATGTACATACTTTCATATGTTGTAGTAACTTTAATTTTGGAGAAAAAGTGTCTTGAAACATGTGTTTAATTTTTAATGCTTAGTGCGATGTAACAATAATAAGCACCACATTACAGATTTCGCTTCCTTTCTGGTGAAAGTTACTACGTACGCACGGTTTTTGCAATTGAAAGACTTGCATTGGCTGAATTTACTCAGAAAATTACCCCATTGAATAGTCTAGAGACCACGTACGCGTGATACAAAGAGATAGCCGCTTCCTTTCTAATTTCGGACGCGATCACTCTTATGTGTTTCCTCCAGTTTAAGTCAGAGTCTAATTCTAAACCTAGAAAGTTATGATGCGTTGAGTTTATTTCCATAATTAATGTCTAGCTGCAAAAGTGAACATTTTACAACCTTTGCTTTCTATACGTTTAACTTGAAATTGTGTTCTTGAAACCAGTTATTCATTTTATTAAGTGTCTCTATAATGTCATCTTTTATATTTGCTTCATTTGTTTCTTTAGTAATTACGGACGTGTCATTAGCAAACATATTGATAATGTGGTCTATGACTGCCCTCTTACCACTGGGCTTTCGAGCCGTTATAAAATTGATTTTTTAAATACTTTCGCAATAATCGAAATTAAATTGATTGGTCTAGGTCTAAGTCACAAACAGTTGTAGGAAAGCTGAAAATAGCAGTGAGCTATTTGCCTACTAGGTCTCAGCACAATCAAGCTTTATGATATTCAAGTGACGACTGCAGCGCACGTACGCAGGCAGTTTTAAAGAAGAAAGGGAAGACATGCTTAGCAGGATTGTTAATAGTGATTTATAAATAATAATGAATAATAGTGATTTATAACTCATCACTATTAACAATCCGATGCACCACTACCAACCCGAAACAAACCGTGCTTAATTGCAATGGAAATATCCTTTTTCACGGTCAAGAAATAAATTCGAGGTTATGCTTACAGTGTTCTGGAATTCTCAAGGAGTGTTCCTAGCCCATTTCCCGAATGAAATGAGAACGTAACTGTTGCATCACACTGTAGAGTTTTGTTATTGTTTCAGGATGCAATTCGACGAAAACGTCTAGGCCTACTGACTAGAGGAATATTGCTGCATCACGATAATGCTAGGCCGCATTCGGCACACTTGATCCAGGCGAGAGTTGTGGAATTAGGGTGGGAACGTCTTGAACATCCGGCTTACAGTCCCGACCTAGCCCCGAGTGACTATCATCTTTTTGGTCCGCTCAAAAGTATCTTGGTGGTAAACATGTTTCAGCAGCACTCTTCTAATATTTTCGGAGTGAACTTTCTTCCCCAAGATTTTTTCTACTTAGTTCGCTAGCTTTGGTGCGCTTTTTCGGATTCTTCGGTAAGTATTTTTTTGGAATAAGTTCTACGCTTGTTGGTTATTCTTTGATCATCAGTCCATCTTTTTAACAAACACTGAACTGATGTATGGCTTTTGCCTATACCTTTAGCGATTTGCCATCTTTCTGCAGTTTCACTACCTAACGTTGAATATCACAACTAGTTCGTCTTTTTCTCGATTCCATTACACAAATATTTTTTTAAATATTTACGTAGGCAATAAAATAGAATCGTACAAGGAGACACTATTGTATTAACTGACATGAGGCACGGCAGTTTTTCTCGGAGAAGTAGCTATTTTTACAGCTGGACAATTTTGACGGTCAGCGGTTTTACGGTACTTGCTTTAAATACGTGTTTTTCTTAACTTAGTATGACCTCAAAGTACAATGTCTTTATGTATTTGTGCAATACATTTAGTGTGCTACAAAATTAGAAAACATAGTTTGTCACCATTGGTGGACGACTTTCACTGTGACTAACTGTATACATATATGTACATATATCGAGAAAAGGTGATACCAAATCAACTCTATAACCAAACAGATAAAACGCGCAAGAAGTGCCGAAGTGGTAGATAATAGAATCACCTAACGTAACCCCTGTAGTAATAACGTAATATTATTAGAACGTTTCCGACTTCACTTTCTTCTATTCCTTCTACACTCGACGAAAAAGGCATTATTTTGTTAACTACGTTAAGGTGAATGGTGCCTTGTTAAGTTTTTATCTCATTCCTACACCATCGCCAGGATTATTTTTCTTCTTTTATTAGAAATGATGGTGGTGGTATTAGACGATGGTTCTTTGTTGCTTTTCTGTCCTTGTTTCTTTTCTTTTCTCCGATACGCTTCGCGATGGGGGATTCAGTAAAGTTACCCCTTAACTTTTATATCAAATTTGGGCGGATAATTGAAAAGTTTGACGATAGAAAGTTTTACTTTAGCGTAGTTAATAGTTCCGATCGTTTAATGTTATTGGGCAATCTAGTTAAACCAAATACTTCTTTTTCTTTTTATCTCCTGGAAATTCAAACGATTACATTTTTACCATTTCGGCAGTGCAATTTTTTTTTTCAGCACAAGTTATCTCTTATCCTAAAGTTTGTAGCAGACAGCAAAAAGTAAGTTCGCATTGGTTTTGTTATGCTCTGCTAATGTATGTTTTAAAAACATATTTCATCACCCAATAGTATCGTTAAAAACTGTAAGATCGTTTTAAGTTTGTGCTAGGTGTTATTTGATTTGTCTCGTATAGTTTCTGTATATATGATTTAGACGATTGATATAAACAACAGCATACAAAGATTAAGAGGTATTCATGTTCAAAAAAGATGAAACATATAGTTTTATTAAAAGTCATGCATTTATAATCAATTACGTTTGGCTTCTTAGCCTGTTTTGACTTTTGAGGTTATTTGTTGTATTTATATAAAGGGAATACCAGATCAGTGCAGCGTATTCAACATACACTACCTTTCATAAGCTTGACCGCACCTAATGTATTGTGTTACATTTAGAACTATTTTAAAAATGTTTAGGGAAATTCATACTAGACTTCTTAGAATGGCGTTTACAATCCAATGTTGATAGTATAATCTATATTTGTAACAATAAGACATTTGAAAGATCCATTCAAATACCAAGATAATGTATTCCCCTATTAAATATTTTAAGATGGCAATAAAGCAAGAATGCCTTAATAGTAAGAAATTTGGCAAGAACGCGTTATAAAATAAGATTTGGGAGAAAGGCATCCATCTGCCTTATAGTATACTGGACATTCAGTATGCATCCAGTATTTTACCGGGATACTGGAGATGTACATGATTGCGTTAGGAAGACCTTATTTCATGTTGTTTGTTTATTTGATCGAAGATATGTCAAAAAGAAGGGAATTGGATGTTGAAACGCATACCAGAATATGCGATTTACATGAAACAAATGTCTCAAATAGAAAAATTCCCGACAATTAAATGTTTCGGAGTGTTGTGTCCAGGACAATTAAAAGAAAGGAAGAGACCGGTACGCTGCAGAGTAGAACGCGAAGTGGAAGGCTTAGGTCAATAATAAAGGACCAATACACCATTTCCCTAAGAAATCGCTAATTCACCGCACCGCAAGTTACGGCAGAGTTTAATTTACAACGCCGTCCGCCAGTAGATATGTCGACAGCAGAACGGAGACTAGTAAAAGTCAATCTCAGTGGTCGTATATCAATAAGAAAACCATGGTTATGTTCTATACATAAACGGAAAAGTCTGGATTGAACAAAAGCTCACCAAAACTGGAGGATTAGGAAATTAGTTAAAACAGATGAAAAAAAATGACAAAAACACGTGTATTTGAGAATCCTAGAAAACAATGCGGTACCAACTGGATATGAATTAATTGCGGAGGGATTCATCTATCAGCAAGATAACGACCCCTAACACATCGCAAAAGTTGTTAAAGCTTATTTTCAAGATATATCTTCTGAAGGAGTCCTGCCGTAAGATCCGGAAAAGATCTCCAACTGCCAAAGTATCATTCTAGAATGCTCTGCAGGAAGTGTGGAATGTTATAGAGCAAGTATGGGCAACCTTTGGCATGTTGTAGACCAAATTTTAGTGTGCAAATACGATCGCGGGGCGCGTTTAAACCGAATAACACTCGATCTTCCTCATTTGAAGAGAGTATGAGTAAGAAGTGTAATATATTTCTTTTAATTTGGGTTTTTCAAAATGTCTTGCGGGCCGGTGCTTACACACATATGCTATAGAGGAACCATATTTGTAGTGATTAGTTCTAAGGATGCCGCTTGTCTGTCAGGGAGTTATTGAAGCAGATGTATTTTATTAGAATATACTATTTTGTCAATAAAACATTTTAATTATTAAGTAAAGCTTGTTTCTTTAATAAATTATTTAATTATTTATCTAGTACATTTTGGTATTTTATATAGCGCGATCAAATCCCGAACTTCAACGCGAGTACAACAGTAGGTGATTACACATCACTTGTCAACATTCAACCTTAACACAGATCTCTTCCACTACTGCACGAATATATCTAAGTTATACTGAAATTTAATAGTATCAGAGACAGTTGAAATTTTTGTATCATTTGCGTAGCGCAAGAATAATGCAGTATATTTGAGGAAGTAAGTCACCACTATAAACTACGTAACATTTCTACTGTGACAAATAAGAACGTATAAGTTTGCATGCGAACATGATAAAACTAAACGTATCCAATTTACGGTTCATAATTTCATGATCAATCATATCAAATACCTTGGAGAAATCTGTGTGAATTACATCCATCTGCCAACGCTTATCTAGTACTTCAGTGATTTGTTGAGAGATCACACTCAGATTAGTAACTGTTAACCGACCATGCCAATTGGTGGAAATGAGAGTGCTATTGTATGTTAATACTGACAACCTTTTCATATAAAAACGCTCACATAAATTTTACCTGTAGTAGTCCATTCTAATAACAACTTTTGTCGTAACTTGTACTATTTTCAATTGTATTTGTTGTCAATTAGACAGGGTATTTGTTATATCATTCAAATAGCTTATACCATAAATACTACAAAAAATGGATAAATTTGGTTTTGGTGTGGGTTTCCTGACGTTGATTGAGTCTTACCTTACTGGAAGGGAGTGTTATGTCTGCTACAATGGTTATTCCTCTACGCCGTTTTCTCCAACATCAGGTGTTCCTCAAGGTTCAAATCTTGGACTACTTCTCTTCAATTTTTATATAAATGATTTACTATCTATGTTTACGTGTCACGTCTTAGCATACGCAGATGACGTAAAGATATTTAATACTGTTGGTAGCATTTTCGATTGTAAACATTTACAAGACAATCTTCTTCGCATTAATACTTGGGGTAAGGTCAATTATCTCCCTCTGAACATCAACAAGTGTACTGTGGTTTCCTACAATAACACTCACACTACTTTACACTATAACTACCAAATTAATGATGCAGCCATACCACGCAATATCAAAACTTTGGATCTTGGTGTTTTGTTTGATAATAGACTGTCATTTACGGAACATATTTCGTCCATGTGTTCATCTGCTTCCAAAACTCTCGGTTTTGTCATGCGTTCTTGCAGGCATTTCTCAGACTTAGGCGTAATGAAACGTTTATATTATGCCTACGTTCGTTCTAAGCTTGAATACGTCTCCATTGTTTGGTATCCCCGTTATTTACACCAAGAGCTTATGATCGAACGCGTTCAAAAGAAATTTCTAAAGTATCTCTCCTTTCGAATGGACAACGTATATCCTGCAAGAGGTATCGAGTATTATAGCTTACTTGTTGAGCATGGTTTTCTATCTCTTGCTGACCGCCGCGAGCGTAACAGTGTGGAGTTTCTTTGCAGGATCCTGAAAAATACTATCGACTCGCCAGCCCTTCTAGCGCAAATAAACTTTACCGTACCTACTCATCATACTCGCTACTATAATATATTTCAAGTACCTAGAGCTAATACCAACATTTTGCTTAAGGCACCTCTCAGTCACATGGTGAGGAACGCAAACAAACGGGATCTGGAGCCATTTTTGTGAGTCTTTCTTTTTTTTTGTTTCATTATTATATACATTTTCAGCATGTTATTATTGTAGGCAACACGATTTTAATTATTTTATTTTAAATAAGAATTGTATTGTAATTTGTCCTGTAATTGGCCCTTGGGCTGTTGGGCAATAAAGGATTATTATTATTATACCAAACAAAATTTGTATTAATTTTTCAGTAACAAGTTAAGACATAGTTATAATTTTAAAGGCTACTTTGAGGTAAAATTTATTTGCACGCATGTTACATACGTATCTTGACAAAGTTAGCATAGGTTTCTAAAGATTTTATAATATACTCTCTTTGTATATCCATGCACTCCAATCAATTTCTTCTCACTAAGCGAAAACGTGCGTGTCAGATAGGTGAAAGCAAAACAAAACTAAATCTGATGTTTTGTTGATTCTTCTATATAACAAAAAAAGAAAAAGGTGTTTTTAAGGAATCTGCCATTTTGTAAAATCCTCTTGGAACTTAATCATTTAGCTTTCTAGTAATAATACTCTCAATATTATTCGGGTCAGCTTTCGTTTCTGTAATTGCAATTTCATTGTTCAATTTTCAAAAGTCTCGCAAGGCTGTAACACTACTAATAGCATCGTCCATGGCAAAGTGTCCCTAAATCTCCTCTATTAACTTGAGAAGTTATTTGTGTCTTCTCCGTGCCAGACAGATTCGGTGGAAAATCCAGTTTTCAAAAGGCAATTAGCAATTGTGTGATTTCCGACTGTTGTTGTCACTTCAACAGGTCTATAGTACTGCTGAGGGTGGGTCCATTAAAAAATAAAACACTACAAAAGTAATTGCATGTTATAAATTGTACCAAGATTAGTTTAGCTTCAATATCTCTTATAATGTTCAACTTTTTCCAATATGGAGTAAATTAAAATTTTCTGTTCTAACTATATTAGCAATTGCTTGTCTCCGAAGAACCTACCATCTCACTTATTATGTCAATGCTTTATTTGACACTCAAGAAAAGTTTCGCCAGAATTAAAGGCATCTTTACGTTGATAATTCTACAAAGTATTTTTCTCTCCATCAATTTCACTCACGTTTGCAGTTTCTTGAGAAATAATCTTTGCATATGCTGTGTTTGAAATTGCTTAAAACTCAATCGCCTAAAAATTTGAATGACCTAAAGTTGTTGCATATTCTCTGGTTTTTATTTTAATTATTGGATCCGATATCGGCAAGTTTTTATCAGAAATCACTTTCACCCATTTTGGAAATGCTTAGTCCAAGTCCTCCAAGGAAAGAATTTCCACTTCCTTCTATTACAATCAAAAAATTGAAAACATTTTGTTTTAAGATGTTTTCATAATTTTATAAGATTCTTGAAAAACTATACTCTGAACTTAAATGCAATCTACGTTTTTAGTTTGGTTCAAGATGTTTACTTTTTCTGATGAAATATTTTCAATACTTGAGGAAAATTCATAACATCAAGATAAAAATATATGTAAAACCAAGAGTCTCATTAAATCAATGTCCATTATATAAAGGTATAAGAACACTTGGTGCATCAGTTTTTCCAGAAAAATAAAATGGAAAACCTCAGCAACCAATCCAGGCATTCTTAGAGTGGGATGAAGCAGTGTGCTAGAAATTTCAATAAATCTTTCAAACTAACTTTTAAAAGTCTTTTTTTAATAACTCATCTTCGTCTTAATTAGAAGTAAATACTCGGTAAATTCTTCCGGATTATTCCGACAGGTCTACAAATTTAATGCATTTAAAGCCGATAAGTTAATAACTTCCTCAATATGCATAATCGCACGCCTTAAAATAACTTTAACCTTAATCGGTATTAAAGCTTTACGATCGCTGCTATCTAAACAACGCCGTACTGAATTGGCAGGTCTAAAGTTCACGATCGCGCCGTCCTCTCAACTTACTCGAACTGTCACGTTGCACCAGCTGCATCTCAAGTCTACTATGCTAGAAGCCTTAATGCACTGTCGCCCGTTCTCTAGCTTAACGAGTAAATATTTACCGGTTTACGGTAGACACGGACAACATGCCACTGTGAAGGTTGCGTTTGAGACGACCAGGCGGCATCTCGTACGGTATTAGCGCCACAAACGCAAAAAGACTAGGAGATCTTTCATAGACTAAACATGCTTTATTCGGGACGATTTAAAGTAGACCTTGGAAGGCTGAAAATGGACAATAAACAAACGATTTTGCGATTCTTAAAATAGCTGAAGTAAAGGGAAACGATTCCGATAAAATAGATTTCATGGCTAAGTGGAAAGAAAAGAATGGAAAAGTATAAATTGATACCCAGGTAGTAGGTGTATTCAGTAAAATGTTAGATCTCGAGTAGATTGTCTAAGCACCAATAGCAATAAATTGCCAGGTATCTGGATAATAATGTTGAAGAAATACTTTAAAGCATGAATAGAACTATAGACTATATATTAAATATAGTAAGTAGTTATTCGAGGTGGCCATAAAGATATTGAGAAAGTTCGGCCAGTAGATGACCATGCTGGAAAAACACCTGTTGTCAGGTAAATTAAGATTATCTGCAAATTCCTACATTTAATTTCTGATCAAGCCAATGTAACGTTCGCCAATTAAAGTACCTCCGTAAGAAACAGGACCTGTAATTATTTTACCAATTTTGTGCTAAACCGGGGGACATGAAAACCGATTTGGTATTAAGTTTCTTAGGTTCAGCAATGCAGGTTTCTTTCGTTTAGACAGGCCGGTATTGTTAAAGTTAGCCTCATCAAGGCTAAACATAACAAATTTGTATTGTCCCTCGCATCATTAATTAGTTACTGAAAAAATATCAGCCGTCTTACTTAGCCATCAAACAAAGGAGCTTCATTTGATCTAACACATGGGCTGAAAAGTACCGGGCCTAACACATAGATGACGCTAGTTTTATTGCAGTCACCTTTCTCTCAGTTAGTACTAACTTTCAAAAGACAGCTGTTTAAATTTCATGATATTCTATTCATTAGTTTGTGAGTTATTGTGCTAAGAGTCACGCTATTTTTGTTATTTTCAAAACAATGGATCAAAAACAATTTCGTGTTTTAATTTTACACTGCTTCTTGATGGGAAAAAAAATACCGTTCAAGCGAAGCAATGGCTTGAAAAGTGTTATGGGGACTCCGCTCCATCAGAAACAACAATAAAACGTTGGTTTGCTGACTTCAAACGTGGTCGTAGAGACACCGATGGTGCAGAATGCAGTGGACGTCCAAATGAGGCGGTAACACCAGAAAACATCAAAAGAATCCACAAAATCGTTTTGAATGATCGAAAAGTGAAGTTGCGTGAGTTAGTTGACATCGTAAAGATATCAAAAGAACGTATTGGCTTTATATTGCATGAGCATTTGACTATGAGAAAGCTCTGTTCAAAGTGGGTGCCGCGTTTGCTCACTGTTGACCAAAAACAAGAACGTGTTGATGATTCTGAGCAGTGTTTGGCCATGTTTAAACGTAACAAACGGGAATTTTTGCGTCGATATGTGACAATGGATGAAACATGGATCCATCACTTCACTCCGGAATTAAAACGATGGTCATCTGAGTGGACAGCAACTGGTGAACCTCGTCCAAAGCGCCCGAAAGCACAACAACCGGCTGGAAAGGTTATGGCCTCGGTATTTTGGAATGTGCGTGGTGTAATAATCATCGACTATCTTGAGAAAGGAAATACCATCAACAGTGAATATTATATAGCGTTATTGGAACGTTTGAAGGCCGAAATTGCAAAGAAACGACCGCATATGGCATAGAAAAAAAATTTCTTTCATAAAGACAACACACCGTGTCACAAGTCAATCAAAACAATGGCAAAACTACATGAATTGAACTTCGAATTGCTCCCATATCCACCGCATTCGCCAGATTTGGCTCCCAGCGACTACTGGCTGTTCGCAGACCTCAAAAAAATGCTCTCCGGTAAGAAATATCGCACGAATGAAGAGGTTATCGCTGAAACTGAGGCCTATTTTGAGGCAAAAGATAAATCGTTCTACAAAAGTGGTATTGAAATGTTAGAGCGGCGCTGGAATGATTGCGTTGCTCTTAATGGAGATTACGTTGATGAATAAAGCTAATTTTGAACCAAAAAAAACGTGTTTTCTTTGTTAGGCCCGGGACATTTCAGCCCATGTGTTACTTTATAAAACACGTATCTGTTCGCATACAAATAGTCCAAAATTATGTATACAGTTCCTTGTTGATGTTTTTTGTTCTGAAAAACCTTAAAATATGCTACAATGTTAATGTTAATAATATGCGCATGTTTCTATTTTACCATGGCCACCTACGATAAACTCCGTTTATAAACTACTTATGTCCCACTTCAATATATATCAGTGCATTTGAATGCGTGTAACAATTTTATTTTTGTTTTAAATAGTATCTGCTAAATAATCTTTACGTAGGATTTTATCTTCTTTCAAAATATGTAAAAGTATAGTGGGTGTTCCATTAAAAACGTTTATTTACTTTTAAGTGTCTCAATAACTCGATCTTTAACTGTTTTTTCCGATGCCACGATCGTTAACAGCAGGAAGAGCGCTATTACTCTGTCAAATTAAACAACTTTGTAGTTTGAATAATAACACAGTTATTATTTTTTTTTTAACATCCTCCAAATATCTTTAACAACACACATTGGACGGTTCACTAGCTATTACGATTCGGACGATATAAAGGAAATTTGCGCAACGTAAGGAAACTATTGAAATTTATAAATACCTCAGCAATTTCAACAAAAAATAAGAGCCCCTTCACTCTAACAACGTGTAGGCCCTGAAAGATATTAGGGGATCGACTGACGTAAGCAAGACCGCACTTCCACTGAAGCAGAGAATCAACACGGAATGCAGACAAATCAGCAGACCTTATCGCATGGCCAGAACAGCCAAAGAATGCCAAACACAACCAATAACGTAATTATTGATTATTGATCTAACTTGATCGTGTGTCAAAAGGAAGACCGGACACAATTTTAATATTAAGATATACTAACTAGTTTGCAGTTAATACTTCGAAAACCAACGTTCAGAATCTTTTAACAGCTGTTTTAGGCGACGAAAAGATTTCGCCACGCATTTTTTTCATGTCTGGGATAAGGTTTTGAACTAAATGTATAGCGGCAATAAATTAAGAGCTAGAACTATTATTTTATATCCCTGTAAGTACCTTTCAATTAACAAACACGCTCTTTCAGCATCCAGCACTATTTCAATATTTTATGAACATGCTTTCGCTCTCACATTAATCTGCCTTTTCCAAACATAAACATCCCCTGACATCAAGACCCTCTCTCACTGATGGAATACACAAACGACGTTGAAGTTATATTCCAGTAATGTCTATGTGTTAAGACTGCTTATTGTATATTTCAAAAGGCTTCGCCATTTATAATTAAATCCATAACAATAATTTAAATGTCTGTCTCTTGATTACACCAGTATATTAGTGGTAATATGTTTGGTGCCTTTTTAAATTCACCTCGCATTGAAGGATCCACGCAATAGAGCAGGCGAGAAGCGACTCATAGAAAAAGGCTAAAAGCATATCTTCATCGTATACTGGTATAAATTTATATAAATGAAGCTCTTCAAAGCCAAAATATCGTGGACGAGACTACCTGCGTTTTGAATAATTATTAATTTGTGTGGAGTTGAGTTTACTGCGATACCTATGAATTATACAACCACACAGTCCTTGCAATCCTTGTGATTATGGCTCTCCAGTCCAAGGAATTAAACCGATTTAGTAATGTAAGTAGTAAGATTAGATTAGTTTATACTGACATCTTATTTCTAAAGCGCAAAAAGAACTACGTTTTCCCAACATTCATAAAGATCAAGTAACTGTAAGGAACCACCGAAAGTTAGCCCACGGGCCAAAAGGCAATGACTAGAAGATGAAATAAGATACCAGTACACTAAAGGTAGTAAATTAGAAATAGCATTAGACACATTGCATCTGAAATTAACAAAGAATTTAGACGAAAACAAATTTCAAAAATCGTGTGATTTCCAAAGAGGTAACGTCGAACGCGTTAAAAGAAAATTTAAATTAAAAATGGTAATTGTTAATAAGAAATTTAGGCAACTCTCTCCAAAACAGTCAAACAAGACAGAACATTACGGTCGTCATGGCGAGAACACCACTCGTATGCAACCAGACCAATAATGAGGAAATTGATCTCCTAAATATAGGATTAAAATAAAACATTAACGGTCCTAAATCGCCCGTCGGGGAATCAATTGCATCAATAAAATCAAACATTAGAAATTTGGATGTCGCTACGAAAGACTCCCTCAGAACGCATGAAAAATGAAGATTTCTAAAAACATGAACAATATTAAAATTGCGACCAAGATAAGAGGAATCTAAACATTATTAAAAGTCTCAGAAATAAAAATTGCTTTTACCTTAAAACAGATAAATGAAATAAACTAGTCATTTTGGACAAACCGGATTATTGCAATCATGTCAACACTATGTTATCGTCAGAACCATAGAGAGAATTTAAGAAAAACCTCCTACCTTCAATGATTAGAGTCACTAATAATACTATTAAGAACTGCACCAACTTAATCAATAACAACCAGAAATTTAAATTAATAAGTTCAAACCCCACCATTCCCAAAATGTATTGCCTATCTAAAATTCGGTATTGATTTCCCAACGTATAAATTGTCCAAATGGCTAGTGAATGAATACAAGAATTTGCCCCATAAAGTAGATAGCCCAAGCGTAAAAATTCTCTAAATTTTGTAAATAAAATTGAAAATATTGAACTAACAGAAGGGGAAATCCTTGTATCGTTCGACGTTTGTTAAAAGATTAACAAAATTGTGTATGTCATAAAATTATCTGCAAATAGGCGGAAGATGGTTCGAACAGGTGGAATGTACGGGTAATCCTTTATCTCCTTTTATTGCGAACCTTTTCATGAGCAAATTTGAAACGATCCTGAAAAAGAAACCAATATTTTCCGAGAATTTTGCTCAGGTACATAGATGACATTTTCGCGGTGTTTAACACCAATAATGGGAATATACAAAATTTCCTAACTGACCTTAACTCAAAATTCACTACGATCAAGTTTACTATAAAACAAGAAGTGAAAAATCGGCTTCCGTTTCTAGATACCTTAGTCATAAGCAATAACAATAAATTAGAAATAGACATCTACAGAAAAGAAACTAATTCCAACAGATTCATTACGGCTGATTCGCAACATTGCGAACAGCAAAAAATGTCCGCGATTAGTTTTCTGGTCGATAGACTCGATAGATTTCCGTTAAGCAAGAGCAGGTGCGAAAAAGAATTAAAATAAATGGAAGATGTAGCGAGGTACAATGGTTTCTCTTCTACGGATGTTAATCGTATCTTAAGGAAGGTCCAATAGAAACAACACATCCGAAATTCCACGACCTTGACATTAACAAATAGCGGAAATAAGACATTTATAACACTACCTTTCCACCCAACAGTAAAAAGTTTAAGTAAAAATTTCCGCCAACAAAATATGAACGTGTCTTTTGTAACAAAAAACAACCCCAAAGATGCCCTGGATACGATAAAAAGGTGTGATAAAGTTTACATTGGGCAAACAAAAAGAAGTATAGAAACGAGGTTTAAGGAATATATTGGACACAATCGTTTCGATAAACCAGAACTATCTAGCCTTGCAGCATACGGTAAAATCTGGACATATTGATTTATAAAATCTTAAACTTCATAAAAATCTAAATTTGTATAGAGACTTAGACACATACGAAACGATATTTATGAAAAAGAAAAGAAACTTACTGAACAGAGAACCACCCCCAATTGCACAGTCGAGTCTGATTTATTACCATAATGCTCCGTTTAGGATATGGTTCGTTATCGTCCCATCCTTTCCCGAAAGTATACAGATACCCGAGACCTCCCAATAGACTGTAAGTAATCATGTGTTTTAAGAAATTTTAGAGCCTGCATGTGTGATACAGTTTTACATTCAGTCACTAACACGGTTGACAATGGAAGTCCACGTGCTCTCGAAACGCTGCGTTCCGAATAATTATTAATTTGAATGGAGCGGAGTTTACTGCGATACCTGTGAATTTGGTGGATTTACCCCAAGAGAATTACATATATGTAGTACATTTACACATCTTAACAATATCGTAATCTAACGATGGCGAGCTAAAATGTTACCGCGCTAAAGATTTCATTTTGTTACTACTTAAACGTTCCTACTTACTCATGGTATTTAGCAGATGTAATAACGTGGTAACCTAAAAGTAAACAATTATGTTAAATATAAATTTCTTTAGAGGAAGGGCTGTCTAAAGTATTTTCAACAGTGCAGACAGAATCTAAGAAAATTGGCTCAAAGTCTGGTTTCCAAACGGAATTTTCTTGTATGTAATGGGTAATAAATTATTATTCCTGAATAAGACAAATATGATCTAAGTCGTTAATTGAAAAATAATATATGATAATGTCAGGCTAGGTAGCTTTGTTCCACATGATAATCAAAAAAATCAAACATTATTGAGTCTTAGCTGATCACGATTTCTATTTAAGATGTTTCGTAGTTTTCGAAATCTCTGCACTAAAACTTCAGAACTCAGCCTATATTATCTAACAGCCAACAAATAACCAGGCTCAATGTTTGCGGTATATCGAGTAAAATCTAATTATAATCACCTCCTTCGAAAAAAGAAAAACAGTTACTGTATTCCCACTCCTTACTGTAAGCGAGACTGCCCGATATATTGCTAATTATTTTGCCATAAAATTGTGGAACCTCAATTGCTAGCAATTTTTTACATATTTTCTTCATAACATTAAAGTCACCGGTAGCTTATCTTCTTCTTTATGTTAAAAGACGTAGAGAAATAAATATTCATGTCCCGTCTATATAGAACCCTAAATAAATAACGGTTATTTATATTCTAAAAAAGAAAACCGCCTATTCTTTCGATGTGGAAAACTTGTTTCGCAACACAAAAGAACGAAAGGCGAAGGCCTCCCGGGAAAATATTATTAAATCGTCTACCATCAATGAACTAAAGAATCCATAGATTTCCTTGCCTTTATTGTATGTTGCCCGCTTTAGTCAAAATACCATACAAAATTTTGGGATTACGCAAGTATTAATGTAATTAAAATATCGTGATTTTCGTTGGGATTTAAATTTACAACCGTTGACGATATACGAAAAGGAAGTCCTATTTAAGGCTACTCACAAAGAAAAGTTTCTGGGTGTCAAATTCAGATCTTAATGCAACTTGGTAGGTAAGTGGAGTATGTCGAAATGTGAAAATATTTTTTTGTTTGCGCTGAAATTTACTCTAAGAGGGTGGAGCGCCCCTTCGGAAATTCACAGAATTTCAGTCTTCTTGATTTAATTCTTGAACTGAAATAGATAGAACAAAAATTTAAATGCAATTGTTGTGCGTTATCTTTTAGGACACACGAATGTAGTACGTACTGGGTATTGAATATATGCGGCACCCTTCTATGCTAGTGCTGATTCTACTAACATGGAAAAGAAATTTACGCAAGTTGTTAATCTTTAACATCCTTTATTGATTTTAAAACATTTTCAGTTATACAAGGTGCTCTAAAGGTGTAGAGCAAGTCATACCAACACAAAAACCATCTATGTACTACATACATATGTGTTCTATTGAGAAAAACAATTATTAATTAATAAAACTGCATCAGTTATTATGCCCTAATGTTAATAATCCATACAAATGTAAACGCGGGATTACACGTGATAACAAATCCTTAGTACCAATAATAATGAATACAGTATTTCGTTTAACATATTTAAATTATATATTTGTGATTTGATGGTGTAATGAAAATCGTCAAAAAAATGGTTGAGGCGTAAGATGTTTTCGCACCAATAACAACGGATGAATGCAATAGCATCACATTGAAAGCAACGGGGAGAAAACGGTAGGTCTTGGTTTGAAAAGGCAAAATTCATGGGATGTTAGAATGACCGAGGTCGATTCTCTATATAACCGGACGTGTACCAGTCATATGCAAATGAATTGATATATTTAGAGGACGACAATTGAGTGTGTATTAATAATTACAATTTTAAGTCATTATTTCACAAATGGAGATTAACATCATAATTTGAGGTGAGACCCAGATCAAAAAAGTCACCGATTAAATACCTTCCATATTCGAAATCGTCCAGTGGTTGAATCACACCTTTTCTTGGTATTGTCAGTATTTGAATACCTTTGTTGGATGCAACCTCTTTTTTGAAAGACTGTGGATAGTCATATGCAAATGAATTGATATATTTAGAGGACGACAATTGAGTGTGTATTAATAATTACAATTTTAAGTCATTATTTCACAAATGGAGATTAACATCATAATTTGAGGTAAGACCCAGGTCAAAAAAGTCACCGATTAAATGCCTTCCATATTCGAAATCCAAGACGTCCAGAGGTTGAATCACACCTTTTCTTGGTATTGTCAGTATTTGAATACCTTTGTTGGATGCAACCTCTTTTTTGAAAGACTGTGGATAGTGACCTCTCAATGAGTCTAAAAGTATAAGATCTATTGAACCAATGCTTGATAAGTAAGTATTAAGAAACCAACTGTTAAATAAATCAGTGGTTAACTTAACTGAAGATGAGGCTTGAATAACAACGCTTGCAGGTCAAAATAGGGTTTGTTGTACTTGGAGCCTAAACTTGCCACCAGGTTTTTTTAGTACTATCAGTAGTAGAGACATAAGTTTATCAGATACAGATATTATATTATATATTATGGGACCGTCTTAGATGCACTTGTAACACGGCCTTTAGATACGGTTTCTGCCTGTTTTTGAATTCATCGAGTAGGTATATAAATGTCGTCTTATAAAACCACAACGTTGGTCTTAACAAAAACCAATTTTGTTGTATATTATCAAAATATACAACAATCGAACAAATAGCACCAATATAAAAATATGTATATCCTTAAAATTGGTATTTAAAGACAATAATACCTTAACTAAGAGTTTTCAAGTAATAGGATGTGGTATGCAAATATTTCGTTTTGAAGAAATGTGATATTTTTGAATATTTACAATAAGAAACAACCACACACGCAATGTGTCAATTTTGTCGGGTTTCACTTATCCAGTTAGACTAACAACAGCTGCATTTGATACCATATCAATTGGCGATAACAGTTATGTACTTCGATAAAATTTAATTAGTTAATTTAATTTAATTTAATTAATACGAATGATGTGTTATATATTAACTATAAATTCTTATGTTAATATCACCTTTGGAACATCCTGTATAATTGAAAACGCTTAAAATCAGTGAAAAATATTAATGATAAACAACTTGCGTTAATTGCTTTTCCACATTACTATTATTAGCTCTAGCATAAGAAGGTGGCGCTTAAATGCAACACCCTATGTACAATATTTGCATTTGAATGTTTGTCCTATCTATTTCCGTTCAAGAATTAAATCAACAAAACTAAAAATCTGTGAATTTTCGAAGGGGTGTTTCACCTCCTCAGAGTGAATTTCAGCATAAACAAAAAATATTTATTTTCAAGTCTCAACATACTCTACTTACCCACAAACTTTCATTAAGATCTGAATTTGATACCCGAGAGCCTTTCGTTGTCAGTTAAACTACTGCACAATATTTTCAATTAAAGCATTAAAATACTTGAAGAAGCAAGGAGATATAACTCAAGATTAAAGGCAATAAATTCCAATTCATACATTTAAATTGTAAATAACAATTTTAACAGAAAGAACCATTCAAAACGTCGCTTGTATTTTCCCCTTGTACTTTTAACTTGTACCTCCAACAAAGCACTTTATTGATTACAGAAAGTTAGAAGTGCAAAATTGAGTTTTACGTAGTCGACTTTAATCTATTAAACTTTATCAGGTACTCTAGACGACATAAAACTAATTCCCTAAAAGAATTAATTAGTTAATTGAAAAATAACAAAATGATAACTTAATTCAATTTGGTGAAGACGTTGGTCTTTCAATTTATGTTGAAGGAAGAGTTTGGTGCTTTTTACTAATAACTAACAATCGTAGCATTCTAATAAGAAGGTTTTAATGTAAAAGCTAAGTGAATTCTAGTTTCCAAACTTGCACAAATTATAATTTATAACCTACGACTTTATTAAAATATATCTACAATGCGAGGTACAATACAAAGGAGTTCTTTTAATGCAGTAATTATAACAGTAATAATAATATTTTTAATACCCAACAGGTCTAGATCTAATAGCAATAATAATAATACATTGATCACGTACCAACTGACCCACTTACTTCGATTTCAACCTTTTAAAACTCATACCTATTCCAAATTAATGAATGAAACTGTGGAGCACAAAAAATAGGAAGAGAAAACAATGGGTTAACGGGGTACAAAGGCATCGAAATAAAAACTCGTATCATAAATCATTCATTTTTGATTTTCGGACGGTTTCCAAATCAACTTAACGCCACACAGCTGGGGCAATATTACCCATTTCCCTTTCTATCGCTTGCTCTCTCCTAATGACAGGATAGCGGCTCGTTTTTAGGGAGATCTGGCTATATCAATGCTGATTATTTTCCCCCATTCTCTTTTTGAAAGAGATATGATTTTTTCCATATTTCGTTTTAATCCCTTTTCATGCTATCTCCGTTCCTCGGACTGCTAGTAACGGGTGTGGAAATGATAGGACGGTTTGAGCTTGCGCTGGTTGTGTATTAATTAAAATTTATACAACGTTCATCTAGCGTTAACAATTGTAAATGGATTTTAATTTAGTCGACAGGAAATTGACTATAATCTGAAAATACGTAAAAATAAATTGGACTCTTTTATTTTACGTCGTATTCTTTTTTCTTTACCGATCTGCGAATGTTTTTGACTCTCAGACGTCTTAGTGTATTTGTGCGGGTGCACTAACATTAGCGCCTATTGTAGAATTAAGAACTAAGATATAAATTGCGTTATATCTATATACAGGAGATAGATATCACTAGCCTCGACAAAAAAGGGCAAGTTTCAGTCCCGTACGGAGAACAACGTGGAGGGGTGAAGCGCGCGGCACGGAAAATCGAGTACCCGTATCAAAGCACGCTTGTTCGGTACTACGCGTCTGGTCATTGTGGGTGTTTTACAATACAAAAGCAATAGAATTAAATGTGTAAAATGCGACAACTAATTGAGGTATACCAGCAGGAGAAAGTATGAACGCCGCCTAAAAGGTATAAAACACTACTCTGCAATCCATGGCAAACGATATTGTGAACAATTAATATTTGATATAAGTGTTTGTTTTATTCTATGTAATGTACCGTTCACTTTGTTAGACCAACAAGCATTTGTCTCCTTCTGGAGCAAGTATTCAGATTATACATTACCAAGTCGGGCATCGTTAAGACACATTATGCCATCTGTTCGTGACTATGTTGAAACAAGAATTAAAACAGAATGGAGAGACAAAAAATTGCTATTATGTAGATTATATGTGGACGAAACAACCCATCGGCAAAAACATTCTGTGGTGAATATAATGGTACGTGCAATGGAAGAGTTTGTACCGTCATCCCCTATCTTGCTTCCAAAACAGTTGCAAAATGTACTAGCGATGAAATGTTAAAAGACGTGTTGAGGGCAGTTAACAAATTTCAAGTTTCATCAAACCAGATTTTAATGTTTGTGAGTGACGATGCCGCCGACATGCTTTCCTTGAAGAAGAAAGTATCAATCTGTTACATGTAACATGTAAAATCCATGCTTTAAACCTTGTGGCGCAATTGATCCATAAATGTTATCCATGAGTAAATGCTTTAATAGCTCATACGAAGGCAGTATCTCTAAAGTCGCCAACACGTACAAAAAGATTTCACGAAATGTATCCCAAAGCACCTGAGCCGCCACAGCCGATTATCACGGGGGAACATGGCTGCGATTTACTACTGTGAACATTTTGATGATGTAAAGATTAGTTTTAGAATTCGATCCGAGATAAGCCAAAGTTAATAAACACGGTCACAAAATGTTTTAAGATAGTCAGGTAAAATGTGATTTAGAAAGTATTCCCAAGAACTACAATGGAGTAGCAGAGGGAATTAAAAAATTACAAAATGGTTCGATGTCGTTTGTGGATTCTGTTCAAATTGCGGATGATGAAAGTTTAATACGAAAATTTAAAAGACAAGGATTCAGATTTTCTCATACTTTGTGACAAATTTGTGAAGGTACGTCGAAAAATCCATTAAGTTGTCACAAGGATTACTTTAAATTTGCAAATATAACATCACTGGATATGGAGCGGTCGTTTTCATAATTAAAAAATATTTATTCCGCTCACCGTACTTATTTGACTGATACAAGTGTGGAAACATATTTAATGATTCTAGTGTTTAATAGATGCCACCCAGTTTGTGATTTCGTGGAAACTTCTTAAAGCAATAAGTATATGTTATATAACATATTTTTATCACTATTTTATGTGTAAATATTCCTACGTCCGCATCGCCTATGCTCATTCATGAAGATCACGATCAGAAATGGTGCGAGAACGTAAGCGTTACTAAATACTCGCGTTGGTACGGCCGCTCGGCCTCTCCACGTTGTTCTCCGCACTGTACTGTAACTTGCCCCACATTGCCGAGACTAGATATCAGTAAATTGGTCAATCTTTAAACTTCGACCAATGTTAATACAGCATGTCTATAAAATTTACACAATGAATAGTGGGACAAATTATAATACTGACGATCTCTCCAAGATCTGTACCCATTCATAGTTCGTTGGGTATTAAAAATACATTAATAACGCGCTTTCAACGTTCAAGAAAATAATCCTCTTTGTAAATACATAACAGATTATACACCCCAGCGCTTTTCAACTGCTGTATAACGATGAAAAGGAGTACCAGCCCAACGCTTTAAGTCGGAACATGGTGAAACATCCCCGTTCTTTTTTAATCCACCGGTTCTTCTTTTCATTAAAGAGGAACGGCACTTTCTTATTGTGAGTAAAACAGAAACGGTGGATTAGTATGTCGAAATGTGAAAGGACGCTAAGCAACGTTGGACGTCGTATATTTTCGTATAATGTTTCCTTTCCCGTTGTTTAAAAATAAAAGATTGAAACGTCTACTTGAATGCGATACGCTATACGATATTTTAAGGGAAAACTCGTTACCGCTTTAGATTAAATCGGTATTACTGCTGTAGAAGGGCTGCAGATCTTAATGAAGCTGTACAGTGGAAAATACAAGTGAAATATGCATCGAAATCTTTAGTTTGTGTTCTCATTTAGGCAAGAGAACAACAATGCGATCATATTTATCCGCCTCCCGCATTATACATTTCAATTGTATTTTGATAGATTTACAGCGTAGTTTACACAAACAATACCCTGATGTAAAACTGATTTGCATTTTACAACATCTGACTTATTTTACATTTTACGATAGCTGGAACAGTATTAATCCCTACTGTAATCAGATTCCGATAAATTCTAAGAAAGAATTGTTTGTATTGTAAGACGAAGCGGTTCCCAGAAATAAATTTTAAAAATACCCGAAGATATATGATATATATATTTTGAATATAGCGTGTTTAAAATTTTATTTATCATGTGTTGAAGATCTTGGTAAAAAATGTCGAAATAACAAGAAATACCAATTGAAAACCATTCAGCCACTATAACATTACAGGGTGAGGGATATTTAATAGCTCTAATCGCTAAAAAGCTAAAGGTATCAAAAAATGGAATATTTCTGACTCAAGAGAATGCGGGAATCAGGTTCACTTAGATTGAAAATGGCCAGGATGAAAAAGAGCAACGACGACCGCTGAGGATCAGTTTATTGTAGTATCTTCGAAACTAAATAGGTTTCTCACTGCCCCAGAGATGCTCAACAACTCAATATTTCAAGAAAAACACAAATATCTCACATAATTGTTAAAGGGAAACTTTTCGCAATAGGGTTAAGGGAAAGAATAGCTGTAAAAGAGCAATTGCTAAAGCAACTAACTAAGAAAAAGAGACCGGAATGGGCCATTCAACATAAGGATTGGATCCTTGAGCGGCTGTATAAAGTATTATGTACAGATGAATTCAAACTCAAAATCTCTGGTCCAAAACGTCGATCATTTATGAGGCAGCAGACTGGAGAAGGAGCGAGTGACCAATAAGTGATTCCTACTGTGAAACATGGTGGAAGTAGCGTGATAGTTTGCAGTTATTTTGGTGATACAGTTGCGGATGATTTGATAAAAATTATGTGGCCAAAACTTTATCTTACGAGAAAGTAACGATCCCAAACGTCCTTCTCGTTCATGCAGAACATATTTGACGTCACTCTACGAAGAAGGCAAGTTGATACAGCCTGCCCAATCTCTAATATGTCACTAGTGTGGGATGAATTAGATCGAAGAATTCGAAAAAGAGGAGTTAGAAGCGCACGAGGTTTTTGGGCAGAAGCTCCTATTGATATTACAGGCAATTATCTGGAATTTCTGATTAGAAGAGTATTGTCATAACTTTGAATTAAAATTTTGTAATATTTTCTGATTCTTTTTCATTGTTAAACATTCTTTTCGCGATGTAAAATGGGATGCAGTTCCATTCCCTTAATAATTTTCCTGCCTTCAGCATATAAACCGCTACATCGCTAACAAATAAGACGACTCTGTGCCTTTGATTTTGGTTACATTGAAGAACATTTATTAGATTTTCTTAAATAATAATTCTTACAATATCAGGATTAATTTCATACGTATTCTTGGAAAATTGAGGCGTGGAAGGCGTGTTTGGATTCAAAATACCAGCTATTACATTTGTTACACAGCGACCTACTATATCGACTGTTTCATCAGCTCTAATTTATAGGTACTGATTAGTAATATTTAATTTTATTTGTTATGTAATTTTTGTGGAGCATTTTGTGAGCTATTGTTTCCATAATGTTGAATGTGTCTATTTGTATAACTTTCAAGAATTCTTTTTTAACTTAGAGTTTAGAAGTTTTTATAAAGCGATATTGACTGCAACAAATTCTTTAGAGGCTTTCATAAAAGTTGTCCGGCGAGTCATTTTGCTTACGTTTTTTTTTTGTGTTTATATGTTATGCAACGTGCAACTCATATTTTGCAACATTTGAACAGATATTGCAGCTTATTTGTACATATTCTGCATGGCCGGAAATTCAATTTTCCATTATCTTGCGGTTGTCACTAACACCAGCCTTAAAAGGGCGAATATCCAAAAAGGAAACGAAGAAAAAAACGAGACCAAAAATAATGAAAGTTAGAAATAAAAATGTATTCTAATATAAACATGAACTCCTCACTACCACTATTTCAATAAAGCAATATATAAATAATAATTGAAATCCCAAATAATAATCTTGAAGATAATTTATAGAACATACGAAAAGAAACCATTATTACAAAGAGTCGACATTTGTAATAAAAACGAAAATATATTCTTCAAAATAAATTTAAACTGACCACCGCAAATATGTTTTACGACTATACAGGATGTCTTTGAAATAAAATAAAAAATACGGAAAAGGTATAATTATATAGAATATAAATCCAAAAAATTTTGAGTCAATTGCGACGCGAAGGTCAAAATTAAAAAATAAAACCAACTCACATACATAGGACAGCTGTCGATGCTATAAAAACTACAATATAATACTATCTACCTTTCAAACAGCGTGGAAAGAGTTCGATAAAATTCTTATGTACGAATATTTTGGCAGTGAATAATAAAGAAATTTTCATTTTAAATATTTTTATCAGTTTTCTTCTCGCGTCTGTTGCGATATTGATGATTTCGGTCTTACATATATGAGCGATAGTGTACAATTATAGATATTTATTCTGCTCTACATGTATAATTAATTTAAAAGCTTTATGTTTATGTTTAACTACATTGCCTTTATTCCGACCCCTACGCCCGGCCCATTTAAAATGGTTGTACATTCTCCCACTCCTTTAGTAAAATAATTACATCAGCGACTACCGTATTCGCCCTATATTGGTACCAACGGATAAATGTATAGCATATGTAGTAAATAAGGTAGTATCAAGTGCATGTTAAATTACGCGCTAGAGCTTTTACATGAGGACTATCATTAAACGTATACGTGAAGTCTGTCTTGCTGTTCCATTTCAGTTCTCATAGGTAATTTCACTTTTTCGCCTGCACCATATCTAGTTTAGTATAGGTAGATACATAGAGCCAAATACTAAAGCGAAAAAATAAGTATAAACACATGTACGTGAAAAAATATTCTTTGAATTATGTTCTTGTGTATACACAGAAATTCGTCGGGAACTAATTTTGTATTACATATTTAAAACTTGAAATCATAAGTTGGCATAACGTACATTGACATTATTTGTGAATTACGTTGAATGAGAGCTTACAACATAATACCATTGAATAAATCTCATCTAATTTAATTCATGTGTTCCGTATACTCTGTGTGTATGCCGTATCGCTAACATATCAGTTGGTCGTCTATTCAGCGGTGCAGTGTATATAAATTCGACACGTCCTTAGTTATGATAATTTACACAACAAATGTTAGAAACCCAACCCATAAGTTTACCGAGATATACTTCAAAGCCAAGGTATCTTGCATATATGTCCTTCATAAATTTGCTTTTTTGTTAACTGTGAAACTGCAAATTTCCCACAAGTATGATAGAAATTATTTGGATTATTTCTGTAGAGCATACACAAAGTTGCGACACCGTAATAATAAAAAATGTGTTACGTGAGCTGGTTTTACGATCTGGACAGCATGAACGTTAGAAAAACTTAGCTAATTGTCATGTCACAATTTCCTACTTAATATTTAGCTTTCAAATCTTCTTAAAAAGAAACCGTTAACTTACAAAATCAATTTAACTTCTAGCTTCACATTCACGTCTTCTCAAACAGTATAAATGTTTTCAAACAATGAAAGGCTCAAAAATGGTACCGTATACACGTACATATGTATGTATACGTGCCTGCAATGTAGTGAAATTCAAAATGTGGCTCATGTAGCGGTAAACTTTCGCAGATTGTACGATATCTGCATGTATACAAAAGAAGAAGAGGCTTGTTGTCCTTACTCTTCCCATGCCGTTTCCCAGAAAATAAACACAAATTCAGTTTCCAATTTCGTCATAAGATAAATGTGTCTACGTACACACACCATGTTGACTGCCACTTCGTATACACCTCTCCTTCTAGCCGTCCTTCTCACAAATATGCAGATCTCTACGAATGTATCTGTATTATATTTGTAACGGTTCGTCAGTAAACAGGAAAGCAAAATAAAAAGCCAGACAGACAGTATCTCCAATCAAAATTAACTTAAAGTTACGTAGAATTAAACTGTTTATCGCCAACGTGTGTTCGAATGCGGTGCGCCCAGAAAGAGGAGTTTTGTTTGTATTCGATTCTCTTTGAACAGGGAACCGAATTGTGCGTGGAAAGATTTAATTAGCGAAAATTTCAAGTCCGGTCCCAAATTCACTACGCTTATTTGCGGTACTAAATTGGCATGCATGGAAAAGGCTATAATTATCGCAGATGTTCGTAAATATTTTGGCAAGAATCCCGTTTTGTGATTTTTAAATATAGTAAATTTGAAAATATATTAATCCAAAAGTTG
This sequence comes from Trypoxylus dichotomus, assembly GCA_023509865.1. Lineage (NCBI taxonomy): Eukaryota > Metazoa > Arthropoda > Insecta > Coleoptera > Scarabaeidae > Trypoxylus > Trypoxylus dichotomus. Next base: position 33,468,724 of record CM042081.1, read on the forward strand.
TACAGGAAAATTATATGTATAGGATACGTTAGAAATACGTTCGTCCTGGGACCAATGCTACCAGGACTGTCAATTTTTCTGTAGATCTATCGATTTTAACTGATTTCGAAAGATTTCTACCGTTTTAACTTTAAAATGTATCGAAGAAAGACAAAACATAACCGCTAAACTTGAAGATGTACCAACAAGAACTAATAAAGCTATAAAAAAGAGACACAATGATAATAGCGGCAGAAGAAGAAGGAACAGCCCTAGAACAAGTTAAAAGTTACAATTACTTAGGAACAACCATTGAAGACAACTGGAAAATAAAGAAAGAAATAGATGAGAGAATAGAGAAATCCGCAAAATATATAATACATTGAGAAATAAATTTTTAGATAAAAAAGAAATACCAAAACAAATAAAGACAAGAGTGTATAAAAGAGTGCTCCGACCAACACTAACTTATGGCAGCGAGTCCTAGACAACCATGAATAGAATTAGAAGCAAAGTCACGGCCATGGAAATGAGTTCCTAAGAAGAATAGAAGGAGTAACAAATCAGAAACACGACAATTACTAATAGTCTAAATATCAAGCCAATAGAAATAAACATAGAGGGGAGACAACTGGGATGGCTTGGACATATACACAGAATGGAAGAAGATCGAATAACAAAGAGGATTTTTGAAGCCAAAAGAAAAGGGAACAGAATAGGTAGATCTCGAAATACCTGGAAAGGACAAATTTATAGAACATTAGGAAAAAGAAGTATCAGATGGATTGAAAATCATTAGACGAAATTGCAAGGTACAAAGGACGAAGGATTAAACAACGTTATCGATTTTCTTCTAAGAAACAAATTTATGTATATTCTTCATACAATTAGTTGTTTTAAAAACAGATCGAACAAATGTATAGTAAACAATACCCAACATAATGCTGCTAAGTATAGCTACAACCCTACTCCCAATCCTATTCCGAGTAGCTTATGGAATGCTAAACTAGAGAAGGCGCGCACCGACAGTGCATTGGGTAGTTGCGCATGTGAATTCTTTAGGCTTACCATGATGTATTAATATTACAGGGAAACTGTAAACTGCACCCGCTTGTATAGCTGTATTTTGAACGGTAGGAGGGTGTGTGGATCTGTGGCACTAAATAGCGCAAAGAAGCATTTACTAAGCTGTTCCTTTATTTGAGGTAGAGAAAGACGCCTCAAATTGTCTTTAACGCGAATGATCCCACCAATACCAGGAATAGTTGTACTTAGGAACATTTATTTTGTTGGGAATTAATTGTTTATGCTTTAGGTACTTGTTTAATTAATACAATGGAATAAAATTAAATATTAGAAATTCATTTTTGTATTTACACCCTTAGCTATAAGTATTGATGAGTATATTGATGAGGTTTTATTGCAACACAAATACTATCAAAAATGCAAATTCAGAGCTTTGTATATGCTATTTATTCAGTGAACAAAATGCGTTTCTACTTGATTATACTTTGTGAATTTTTATTAATTGTCAAAAATAGTTAACATAAAAAAATGCCAAAATAATTCTGGTAAGCTTGCAAAAGAAGAGCGTTTCTAACATCGCTAAAATAATGAAATATTCGCAAGGGACGATACGAAATACAATGCAAAGTTATCGAGACTCTGGAACCTACAGAACTAAATGGAGATGTGGACGATAACTTATAATATACGCAAGACAATCGAATATTGGAAAGGTCAGCGTTGCGAAGTCGAACAAACTCGTCCAAAGATCTCTCTACTGTTTGTTAGGGTGGCATGGAGTAGCAGTTTTGACACGTACAGTAAAAGAGTGACTAGTATCAGCAGGTCTACATGCCCGTAAAGTCCGAGATAAACCCGTTTTAACCGAGGTACACAAACAAAAACGCACATTCGTCGGTTGACGACTGCCGTAAAACTCTTTACTCTGATGAATCTAACATAAAGGTAAGCTAGAAGTAATGGTTATTATAAATTGTAAATACAACATATTTCCCTTACTTTAGTATAAAGTGTTTTTTATAGGATTTGATGCAGGTTTTCACTCAATAGGAGAAGCATTTTACATATTACATAATAGTCACAGTTAAATAAGGTAGTGATAGTTTAATAGTTTGGAGATGCATATCCTCCTCCGGAGTCAATGAACTATACGTATGTGATCGACATATGAACACTCGCCGGTACATTGAAATGTTAGAGGAGGTTCTGGAAGCTTGTACGTTAAAATTATTTGAAACTGATGCTCTAGATTATTTATTTCAACAGGAAAATGCACTTTGCAACAAATTACGTGATGCAACACGCTGTTTTGATGCAAACCGCGTTAACGTGATGGAATGGCCAACACAATCGCCGGATCTATCACTTATCGAACATCTGTAGAGCATATTGAAATTACGAATTGCAAATTATAAATGTGCCAACAAAGGCGTTTTAAAAAGAAAAATATTTTAAGAATGGGAGAAAATTTTCCTCCGACGTTTGCTACAATCCTGTGACTAGTGAGCCAAGAATTTATTTCGTTTCTCTATTTAATCATTTAGAATAATGTTCTGTTGGTTTTTTCAATGATAATTGAAATTCGCTTGTTCCTCCAGCGTTAAATTTAATTAATTGGTTCTTCGTGAAATTTATACAATACATATGTATGTGTTGTTGCTAAAATAGATTCTAGGACTCAATGAAATTGTGAGAACTTTCGGAGAAAACAACTGCATGCTTAAATTGTGAGAAAATTGTCTCCGTCAAACACCGGAATTCTTTTTATGCGAAAATGTAATCATAAGCTATATGTAATGTATAATGTACTTACACTAGTGCCCAATAAAATTCAAAAAAATCTTAAAATGAACATTGGTATACCGAAACGTTCCTAGAAGAATGGAGGGACAGACTTATAACTTCTATATTTTTCGTTTTTGTTCATATACATATTTTGAAATTACATATTAATGTACCTGTCCCTATTATTACGTATACACAAAGAGTCCCGTAAACAACACGTGCATTGGGGACGTAAACTCCACTATCGTTAACCAGATATATCATTTTTCGTAAACATACTTCTGTGATTAATTATAAATTATGAAAAATTTATAAAAAGACATAATGTACTGTACTCGCACATTTTTATCATATTACTGAAATGAGTATCGTCCCGAAATAAAAACACACTATCTTCAAAATTTCTTGTACGTCAGATGGATAGCACGCCTAGCAACCTTTACCTCTAAATAATTTAATTCCATCAAAAGTGTTTATTGAGTGGGTTATTATATAGCTAAACAAGCTGATTATAGTGAGTATATCCCCGAAACCGACGTAATATAATATAACGACTGTGTCAAAGTCACAGATGACGAAGTTGTCTCGCCAGAGAAGAATTCGTTATTTTTCGAATAATTAATATAGTTTTTGAAATTCTTCAGAGTTATTTGAAGCTAATATTTTCACAATAATTTGGAATTCCGGATACATTGGTGGAAGCCGAAGACCAGGATATCTAGAATACAATACAGTACGTGTGAATGTGAGTACGATTTCGAAATTAAAGACTTAAAATTGTAATAAATTATCAAAATTTACTATTCTTTTGCTCTCATTTTGTATTTGATTCATAATTCACAAGTTTAGCTAGACAGGGATTGTTTTTAGGTATTTGGTAAAAAATAAATTATGTTAAAAAGCGATATATATATACACACATTTTGGTTTGTCAGTACATTTATAGAATCTTACATTTGGCGATTTCAATTATTTAATATTATTTATTGAATTTAAAACAAACAAAAATTTAAATAAGAGGACCCAGTCGGCAAATTTAAGAGCCTGAGATTTTCCACCACAGTACGCTCATCGCATTTCCGCAGTCGCATCTCGCACATTGCAAGAGAAAATCGGACGAAAAAGTAAGCGATACGATATGCAGCAGCCCAGACGAAGCTCCATGCAACTGACAGCGGAACTCATGCAATTACGACTTGAAAACCTAAATTTTGTAAAAGATAACAACGACCGCTGAAGCCTGTCGCAACGTATTATTAAAAATCTTTATCTAGTAGTAAGATATCTTAACATTGAATACTGTGTTAGACACAACTTTTGTGGATTAATTAAATTACGCAACCGCGATGCTAGCACGCTTTATAATAGCACCATTACATTGCTTAATAATAATGCTATTCCCTATTAAAGAAATTCAATACGCATCGCATGCGTTGGCGCAAGCACAAGCATAATCCTGTTATGACTCTCTTAAAAAGGCTATCTCTTTTTTATATCTTATGAAATGCATTTGCCACTCACTTTATTGTCATATGTGCACCGCATGCATGTGAAAAATTGGAAATTTACATAGAGGATCTAACACGGGATATTTCCAATTACTTCAGTTCTAGTTCCAAGAGAATGTCATGTTATTCAGAATTTAAAGTACATAAAGTACTCGATCCGTCTCAAACTCATTGTATGTCGGTCCATTTGGCAATTTCTCGAATTTTAGGGCAATATAACGCTCTAAGATTATATTTTATTGAAGCCGTAAATATCAATGACGTACAAGCTAAATAATATTACCACGAAACTAAATGATCCTGTAACAAATATTCGCATTCCTTAGACTTCTGTCGACCATTATTTTATAATTTCAATAAAGATATACATTCTGAATCTTCGAAGATACATGTTTGTGTTTCACGAACTTTGTTTGATTTCTTTACTAAAAAGGGATCGTACACGATTAGAAAATGTAGAAGTCAAGAACTCTCATAATTATTTGGTAATTAAAGAAATATATTTTGGAACATAACACTACAACACTACTACTACAACAGTTGCATACACTCAGATTAAGATCTTGAATTTTTATATTGAAGTAGTGGGCAAATAGTCGCAAACGAAATACATTTATTTTCTAATAATATAGAAGAATTTTGGAAACAAGTGACACTGAAGCTAAATTAGTCGATGATACGTTACTATTTATTTTACACATCAAAAAATGTTGTTTTTTACATCATTCATCTTCGACATTCTTCTGCAAATGTGGAAAGATTTTTTTCACAAATAAATTTAATGAAGACAAAACAACGATGTTCACTAAATACTGACAAGATCTCGCCTGCTTTTAGTAAAAGGTTTTTTATGCAATACTCACTGTTATGATGTTAATATTGAAAACTAATAACGAGTATGACTTTCAGTAACCTACATCTACATTAATACAGAAATTAATCGAGCATTTGTAAAATGAAGTAATATAATGTGAAAATATAGGTATACGTAAAAATCATACTTAATATTTATGTTTTCATTACGTGTAGACATTAATAATTTTATAATAATACATAAACTGTATAACAAATTGCGATTTTGATTAATAAAGGTCTACCTTCATTTAAAACTTGTTTTTCCTCTAACCAATTTCAGATCTAACGACTCTTTTCTGAAATCTACAGTGTTGATGAATCTTGACATGACAGCACTGCCTCTGTGAAAAATGTTAGACATATATCAAAGTCACGCTATCGTCTAGTTAAACACCCCAAATTATTGACAAAAGAAAAAGGAGTGTAAATAGGAAAAAACCGGGCATTGCAGCCACACTCCTTTGTTTCATTTCAACAGAAAAATTAAGGCATCGGAAGCTTCTGGAAGCACTCGTTTATTTATTTTAATATCAACAAGTGTCCATCTTCAGAAAGATCATCGAACTTTGATGAAGTATGCAAGACCAATCGGCCTTAGTACATTTACATGCCATGGCTATAGTTCAATTGATAATTGCAAAAATTGGCGAGGGGATGTATTCTTTATTAGGTATGTATTTTGTTAGTTAAAAATTTGTAAATTTTCAATATAAAGAAAGACGCTACGAACTCATGTACAAACCTGAATGTGGTACGTGTGAACGTGCATTCAATCTGTTAAATAAAAAAAGGAATGAAACGATTATAGAGGAAATCCCCTTTTTTATGTAAAGAGAGTAATTACTGTATATAACCCAATAATGCTGTAAATACAGCTACTCATAGTGTTATACACTTGTTTGCTACAGGTATTGTTTTTTCTGTGTTCTTAATTCATCGTGGTAAGCCTAAGCGATCGTTTACATTTGTAGTTACCCTTTCTACTTTTTGTGGCCGCCCTCTCCGGTTTAACCGTCCATAAGTTGCTCGGGGCAAGAGTTGGGAAACTGTATCCGCTTGAGCTGCTGTATTTTCAACCGGCTAGAATGCTCACATAAGCAATTAGTTTAGTTACGGTGACAGTAGCTGAAAGGGAATTGCAATGTGTTGAGTCAACACGAAACCACGCTAATGACACCGGGTAGGCAGAAACATGTCCGTGTGTTAGCGTTTTTCTCTTCACACATTGTCTTTCCCGTAAATGATTCCATCAATGCCAATTGTGTTGATAATTATTGGTTTTAATTATATGTAGTATATTCTATAATATTAAATCTTAGATCTCTATAGGGAATATCAGTTATCAAGTTTGAGCAAATATGACACACTTTCAGCTAGCAAAGGTTTTCTCATGCCTTCTTTGCTTTCTCTTTCTCTTTCAAATATATAGACAAAAGCTTGATCTGCTGCACCACACTCAAAAAAATACGGAAACCAATGTCGTAGTAATCCTCTAACTATAACTGTTTCGCAGTGACCAACACAACTCATTCCATAACTTCTTGGAAAACAGTTTTTCTTAACTGCATCAACGATTTTATCCACAAAGCCACTAGAATATCTGCATTCATTTCTATTGCTTGATACAGTAAGTTCTGTATTCCCTACAAGTCTCTTCTTACTAGATTAGACTGAACTGCTTCCGTCGCGATATACGGATACAAAGTTTGTTTGCCAGCTCCTTCACTTTTCTGCTCAACTTTCAACTTTTGCATGTACTGAATATTTTTTCTGCAATTGCCTTATTTTTGCCTTATTTTTAAGGACTTCCTGGATAATGTTACCCAAAACATTTCCTAAATTGGTCATATTTTTGTTCATGTTGAATTTGCCTTCCAGCAGATTCTTCTTTCCCATATTACTCTTGTGATATTTTCCATCAACTTCTGGTTTAACCCTCTCCTGTTCCTTTAAAATTTCGTACTTTTCTAATTCCTTGACGATTCCCTTTACACTTTTATTTTTCCTTTTTGAAAAGCTTATATAAATGTACAAAGTAGTTCGCCGATTCTAATTAGTAGAATTCAGCTCGAGCCTGATCACTGCTGATCATTTGTTAAATGACCAAGTTTTGTCGCGCTAATCTACTCACAACATCTGAAGCATTCAAGGGTGGATATGTTATCCATTGTTTTCCTAAAATGCCAATGTATCACCTATTGTGCGAAAACAACTAATTATAATTTATCCCCGTAATTAAAATAAATAGTCTCTCGTTCTTTTTCTTTATCGAAAGATAAATATCCAGAGAAGGTAAACCATATCTAATACAATGACATTCTGAACTGTTTACGTATGTGTTATGCTCTAACAGTTTTGGTATGAATACGCAAAACTGGAAACACTTTTTGTAAGCTTTGAGCTAGTAGTACCTACAACTGTTTTCAAAAAATGTAAAAATTCTTCAAAAGAAATTGAAAATTTTACCATTTTCTTTCAGAACTCCAAGTCTTACTCCAGTAACAACAACGCCATTAAGAAATTAAGCACGTGCCTTAACCAATATTTTAATGGAAAATCATAATAACCACAACGCAAACGCTGACAATCATCCAATACCATCAGAACGATTACATTCTTTCCAATGACTAATACAACATTCTACAAAGCAGATCGATCCCGATGTCTGAACGCATGCCAAGAGTATCAACCGATTGAAGTCTGTAATTAAAAATAACCAACTCTAAAGCGAGTATACTGCGCATCGGTGGCAACATAACGCGGGCAACAGCAAGCAATTCAAAGGTTACGACGTTATTACTAACACCTGTTGACAACTCAAACGAGCTTAATCGCCGAGGATAGTGGCCAAACGGTGTTTGTAAATAAAGTACCGACGAACTATACGCAGCACATAACCCATGCATGCCTGTACCGTTATTTTCTCTGAATAATTAGCAATGATTCAGCGGCAATTTGTAACCGCCAACCGAGTAGATTGATGAATTTAGGTTTGTCGAATGTAAAAAAGAAGAAAACAAAATTAATGACCGTGTTGTTTTAATTTCGAAACTGTAGTTCTGCGAATTTAATTGTTTTCGTTCGTTCTATTTCCTTCTTAATGTTTGTTTGTCCTAAGATCTTGAGACCTTCACTCTCTGTTTTTTTTACAAAGGGATTAGTTTTATTCAAAGGAAAACTGTAGAAAGAGTTTTTACCACAAGTGGATAGATACGGTAGAAATTCTAGGGCATAGACTATAACATAGAAGTTCCTAATTCCAGAGTATTAATTTTGTCCTGATAAGGATCATTTTCTCGACGTTTCAACGCGATCGCACTTGTCATCTTCTGGAGCTGGTCGTCGCTAATTAAAGCTGGAGATCTACACACTAGAGACAGACCAGCTCCAGTAGATGACGAGTGCGACCTCGTTGAAATATCGAGAAAACTGTCCTTATCAAAACAAAACTCATACGCGGCCAGAAACCCGAGAAACCATACCTTCATCGTACGTCCGCTAGAACAAGAGTAACATATAGATAAATTTATACGATACAATTACCATTTTTCTGCATTTTACTAACGTTTTTAAATTCTGAAAAATATCAGTTACGGTAGGATTTGAACCCACGACCTTTGCGTTACCGGCGCATTGTTCTACCAAGTACACCACGAGACTAAATGTGAGTTTAAATCGCTTTTAATACATAGATGTCACAATGTCTTTAGGTATATCGTAATATCTCAGTAGACATAATATTATTAAAGGCAAGTTCTTACCAACTGAATTAGTATTAATATGAAACTACCGGAATTTAAAAACCGAAGTTTTTAAATTCCTGAAAACAATTTACGATTCTTTACATTTTACTAACGTTTTTAAATTTCTGAAAAAATATCAGTCACGGTAGGATTTGAACCCAATACCTCTGCGTTAGTGGTACCGGTTAATTAGATAGATTAATTGCTCGTACAATTCTTCGGTATACCATATCTTTAAAATAAATGTAACAAGTTATAACTGTATAGATTATCACATCACTGTTAGTCTAAACATCTTAGGCAATGACGTACCAAATATATGTTACAGTCTGAGACTATTTTTTCCATAATTTTATTTTGCAGATATACATAATTTCGCACTGATACTTCATAAATATATTTTTCTGAAGGACCATAAAAACAAATCACTGAGGTCTTATACCGTTGTGTGTGGAAGAAATTTCTGTTTATATTTATTGTTTCACCCGTTGTGCGAGTTCTAGCATCATCTTACTGAAACTAACCCAAAGCTAGTCATCATCACAAAGTTGATTAAAGAAAGCCAAAAGTATTTCTCGCGCATTCAAAGTACCATTAAAATGAATCAGCTATTTGGTGAGTGCAAGATGGGTGCCCCGAATGTTAACATTCTGGAAAGGTATCAAGCAAAGAGAACTTTCTTATTCGGTATGTGGCCATGGACCAGTCATGGGTGCACCACTATGATCTCGAGAACAAAGTAGAGAATGGAAACATCACAGTTCTCCTCCTCCGCGCAAATTTAAGGTAGCACCTTCTGCTAGAAAGGGTTAGCTGTCTGTGTTCTGGAATGTCCACGAAAATCATCCTGACTCACTATTTGCAAAAAGGACAGAGCATTACAGGAGTCTACTGCGTACAATTGATCTCACACCAAACAGACTTTCAATCAGGGGAGCACCCGGCATATTCAGCGGATCTGGGCCCTAATGATTACAGGCTGTACCCCAAAATAAAGAAAAATCTTACGCGGGGCAAAATTTTACAGTAATTATGACGTGATGCAAGCTGTAAAGAAGGGGTTTACAGAGATCAGACAAAATTTTTTTCCAAGAGGCTGTTGAAATGTTAGAGCACCGATGGACCAAGTGCGTTAGTGTAGAGAAGGGGTTTGCAGAGGTCGGACAAGCAATTTTCCTGGCTGTTGAGATGGACAAAGTGCATTAGTGTAGAGGGATACTATGTCGAAAAATGAAAAATATGATGCGTCTGTAGTTTCACTGTCAGGGGGTCAAGGGTACAACATAGAGATCCACCCTCGTATGTCGTTACTATAGACAAATCGTTTCTTAGAATTAGTGGAACTACATTAGAAAAATAAATGGTACGTTAAATGAAATAAGTAGTTCAGAATTTTAATGGTAGTCAAAAAAGTTTCCTCTGTCAATATAATCTTATTTCCAATAAAATAAATAAGTTTATATTAAAATATTTCTTTTAATTTTCTCTTAATTTTGTAAAATGACATTTTTTTCTTTCAAAAGCTTCAGTAACACGGGATGGATTTAAAATCCTCAGGTCCTTTTACCTACTTAAGAAATAATAGCAACTTATTTGTAATTAACTTCATTATATTGTGATAATGATCAGAGAACAACTTTTTCCTATTCATTGAAGGGTTTTACGAAATCTGGGCTATAATTAAACATTGTAAAAAAACCATTCAGTTGATACGTTTTTAATATGAAGAGAAATTAGTTTCTCACAGCGATATGGCAATTTATTACACACATTTTCCTTTCCGAGTACTTCCTGGAAAGGAATTTACTTCTTGACCTCGTCGTAAATCATCCCATTCGTTCCGAAAATGCCGATGTATTAGGGCGTCTGCGGTAAATCAATTTCTACGTCCGAACTACACCCTACTCCTTGGGAAATTGGGGAAACCGCCGTTTTGATAATTCCAGATTTCCCTCAACAAGTGTAACTATCTTTTGACCGCAATAAAATATACGACCTTACTCCATTTTACGGTTACGGTCGGTTATTTCCCAATGGAAATTTATATTCAGGCGGCGGCGTTGCGGGGAGTAAGTTTTGTTACTTATTCGCGCTATCCTAAGGGAGAAATCATAACATCCGTAGAGTTTAGAAAGATTTGCCTTACATTTGCTGTTATTGAGAAAAATTGAGCGATCGCGATTGCGACAAATGGCCCTTCTGGACGTTGTGAATTTATAATGCTTATGTAGTTATATACAGGGTGATGTAAGTTAAGTGGTCACTATTGATATTCGTATTGTGCATTGACTAATACAAGGAAATCGAAAAATTATATAGAATATCAGTACGATGACATACGGACTAAAAAAGTTATTGCCCGCATATTTTCATATAATATAACAAATAGAAAGTTTTAAATTACAAAGCTTTAGGTCTAGACAAAATGTTCGTCGCTGGATGTTACTTGTGAAATATAGTTTCTAGTTACATTACTTATAGAACAATTTTAAACTTCAAATTTTCTTATCAGTACAAATTTATTGTGGTAAATAATTAATATTTTTTGAAGGATTATTTTTTGCGTTTATAATTGATTTACAAACAAATAAGTCTTTTACCAATCACAGACTTCTACCCTCAAAAACACCTTGTTTTTTTAATCTTATAAGATTAAAGTCTCACATTGATTTAATTAATATGTATTTCGTATTAAAAATATTTTTGTGTCTGCTGAAATATCTGCGATATATCTGCAGATATTACGACATCTGGGTACTAAAAGTAATTTGAACTTACAAACAGTCCCGTGGTATTGTAATCGGAAAGAAAATTCCTATGTATTATAGCGGTTTGCTATAGTTTGAACATCTTCGAATAAAATCGCACCTCGCATTGATATGGCATACCACACGATAACCTTTTGATTGTGTAATGGTCGTTCGTCATGGGGACTGTCAGTTGCCTACAAAACTTTAATTCTATTTAAACTAATATCCATATTAATACTAATATAAATACTAAACCACCGTTGGCATTAGTAATGATAAAATTACAATTCCGTTGCAATTACCCAACGTAATTAAATTACTGAGAATATATCAGTCTCGGAGGAGACTCGAATTCGACGTCTTTACGTCTCCGGCGTAACGCGCTAACCACTGCGCCACAAGACCATTGTGTTCAAGTCGCTTTAAACTTAACTCCTACTTTTCTACCAACTCTACAGGACTACCACTACCACATTCAAAATTTTTCGTTTGCGTTTGGCACCCTGCAGAATTACTTTATTTGGTGGCAATTACAATATTTAGGAAGCGTATGAGCTGCAACGTTCGAGTAAGTGCACTTGCCACCGAACAGGAGCTGTGGGTTCGAATCCTAACGGTTGCCGTGAAATTTTGAATTTAAAAAATCATTTTATTTTCACGTTGAAAAAACCAAGAACCAAAGCTGGATACATTAATTTAATATGTTGTCTGACATTCTTAAATCAAGGTATTAAAAGTGATTCGTTTCTATGGTCTTCGTGGCGTAATTGGTTAACGCACTCGTTTAACAAATAAGAGCTGAGTATTCGAATCCTACCGAATTCCATACAATTTTTAAGTTCACGAATTCATTCGTTTTCGTGTTGAAAAGACCATTCTAGATCTCATTACAATGTCACCTTAAGCAACAAGGTAATATTACATATAAAACTCCTATCAGGCTAATCTTCTCCGAATTACAAAAAATACGAGCTCTAGCGTGACGAGCGAGATCTGATCAATTCGCTGCCGCTGTCATACGATTTCGTATATAATCGATCGATTTACACTTCTTTTATCTACGTCAACTGTAAAATGAGGTTGCTCTACCTCCCTCTACTTTAGAAGTTAATTCGCTAAATGAGTAGCGTAAACTCCTTTATCCTTTTCTACTGAAAAAAAGAAGCAAGAAATTAGCTATTTTGTTTCAGGACGTTCCTATGTAATTTCAAATGAAACAAAAAACAAACAACGATAACGACTGCCTATCTGATATTAGGACAATACTGTTTTTTGTATGTACATGAGTACGGAGGAAGTAAGGATTAGAGAAAAAGAAGGGTGAATATTGAAACCGGAATTTCTTCGTCGTTAGCGACGTATCAGACAAAAGAAAATGAGGATTTCAAATGAGAATGGTAAACGGGGACGAGAAAGGGAGGATTCGTTTAGGACAGACCAGACATTCTTTCTCATCCCTCGTTGTTCTCCTTCTAGAAACGATTTTCCGCATCGAATTAATGTTAGACCCATTTAAATCCACGCGATGGTAAGCCTCTAGCGACGTTGCATTAGAACAGTACAAAAGGGAGCAGAGAAGAATGAAAAACAGATCGGTTTGGAACGGAAATTGTGTTGAATTAAATATTCTATTTATCAATGAGGTGAAAGCAATGGTGCTTTTCTTTTTTTTTTAAGGAAAAACAAAGTATCCTATGAATTTGAATTATACTTTCTTCCTGGGGGATTACTTTCAACCTCCAATTCTTTTTGATCTGCATAGTATTGAATGTAGAAATGCAATTTGGTTATGAAATTTATTTAAAGGAAATTGTGGTGAAGACTTTTTTTAAACCAGGGGCTATTGAAGATATCCCAAGTTATAGGAGCACTTACGTATTTTACTAAAGACTACCTTATCAAATAAGCTAATCAAAAAATCCATAGTTGTAAGACGTTTTATATAGAAAATCGTATTAGGATACTTTCATTACGATCAATCGGAATGGTGATTAAGATTTAAAGAAGCCCGTATTACGTACTTCTGGAACGTCCTTCAAATAGATACCGCATTCTGTGGGTATACGAACTCAATAGAACAAATGTAAATGGTTTCAGATAAACCTATTGTTTTTAGGACACGTTATAGATCCAGCAGGACTGCATCCTGCTACAGAACATATTGCAGCTTGTTGAAATCAGCTTAAGCCAGCGATAAAGGAGCAGAAGCGGTGCTTTTTCACACATATGCAGATGGCAGGATGAGACCAGTAGCTTTTACTTCCAGAACGTTTAGCGAGGCTGAAACACGATATTCTACGATCGATAAAGATTCGCTAGGAATAGTTTTTGCGATAACTAGTTTTCACCATTATTTATATGGGAGACATTTTACACTATTTACAGCTCACAAGCCTCTGCAACGAATATTTAGCAAGGAACGAGAAACACTGAAAATAGCCAGTAACAGACCGCTAAGATGGGCGATGATATTAAACAGCTACGACTATGAAATTGCTTATCATCCCGGAGAAGAAAATGCCCCGGCAGATGTACGATCGCGACTGCGAGTGACAGATAAGAACATGACGTCCGAGGAAGAGGTTGGCTTACCTAAGTGTGGTCATCTGTTTAACCTCCGTATGCACCATCTACCAGTGACAAAGCACATATTACAAGATGCAACAAGCAGCGACAAAACATTACGCGCAATTATTAAATATCTACAGACATACTGGCCTGAAAAACGACAAATTCTTGCAGACCTTACCACTTTTTACGAGAAAGAGCTTTCTTATGAAGACAGAATTCTACTATGGAAGACAACATCAACATCCTTACGACGCAATATCTTGGAAATGCTTCACGATGGATATCCAGGATTACAGTCATGCAATCTTGCGCCCGTCTACTTGTATACTAACTAAAGATTGGTGACGACATCTTAAACTTTGTGAAATCATGCCAGCTTTGTCAAGAATCAAAACAAAATAATTCCAAACTCCCACTTTTTCCCTGGAATGCACCACCAGAGCCATAGGTACTAGTGTATATAGACTTTGCAGGATCTTTTGAAAAGAAGTTGTGGCTAGTGATCATTGACGCTTACTCGCGATGGTTAGAGGTGATTCCGACGAAAAACATTACACGTGACGCGAAGTTTTTTCAAGGTTAGGTTATCCGAAAACGATCGTGTCGGACAACGGACCTCAACCTACATCCGCGGAATTTGAACTGTTTCGTAAAAATAACGGCATAACTCACTCGCGTAAAGAGCGGTTAAGACATTTAAAAAAAATAATGACGGCTAGTAGTCGGGATATACCGCACCACGAACGCTTACAAAAATTTCTGTTTTCGTACCGGAATATTATACAGCGTTCCACCGGCCGTGCGCCTAGTGAAATTTTATTCGGATCTCAGATCTGCTTTTGATTAATTATACCAGATATTTTTCACGGGATGGATAGCGCACAGCAGAACCAAAATCGAATCTACGACAGAGGTGCCAGAGACGGGGTTTCCGCAAAACACCAGCCAGTATGGGTGAACAATACGATGGGAAAAGGAAGTTCTCCAGGTAGGATCATCCAACAGACCGACGCGTATTCATACGTAGTGGATGTTAATGGAAATTCCAAAAGGAAACACGGCGATCAGTTAAAATCTTGTATGGAACCAGAGGTTGGATGTCCTGTGGACATGGAAAAGGTGGCACCGACACCAACACCACTACCAAGTATAGAACTAACTAAAGAAACCGTGCCAATAGCAAGCATCGAATAACCACTTGACATGGAACGACCAGATGAAAGAGACCAATCCGAAAACCAGAACCCGACATCACAACACTCCCCTACTCCCACACCGAAAAGAAATCCAACCAGAGAGAGGCGTTTGCCTTCAAGATACCGGGAGTAATCTATTCTTTATCTAAGAGAGGACATCTAGTATGGGATATTACACACACTGTATATACACAAACGAACTTGGACGCACATGGTGGCAGAAGAGAGAACTATTCTAGAGTGTATGGGATATTGCGTACTTACATACATGCCGTCAGTAGTTTTTAGTTATTTTTCGCAATAAATAATATCAATCATACGACAGTAATAATAATAAATGACCTTATTATATATCATACCCCGGAACCTTCTTGTAATGTTATGGATATCCGTTCTGAATGTTATTCTGTTACATAAATAGGGAGTATTTTGTGGTACAGAGTAAGCATTTGTAATTCCCTGCGACTATCCATATTCAACCAACCAGTTTGTATTAACTTGCGTGATACATGCTGATATTCTCTTAGGCCAGGAATATATCTCAAGCAAAAATTTAGGGCCTTCTGTATTTTATTTTTAGTTAAGTAGTCTAAACATTTTGAAGCAATAGGTAATATTATTTATTTGGTCTCGAAAACGATAAGAATTGTCGAGGGTTAGGCCCAAACTTTTTACATTATTTACTACAGGAATTTACACGTTGTTAATCCCAAAGTCAGCCAAGCCACTCTATGCCTCACATGCCTCACATGACTCCCTATTTCCGAAAAATACGATCTGTGACTTATTCGGATTAAGATATAGGGAGTGCCCCAGAGCAGTTTCGTCAACAAGTGACAGATCGCTATTTATCCTAGCAATACTGTCTTCCCAATCACACATTTTAAGTGAGCAGTATAATTGCATGTCGTCAGCGTATAAATGTGCTTTGATGTAGTTCAACTTGGTTATAAGGGAGAAAGTATATAAGGAGAATAAAACTCGACTTAAGATCGCACCATGGGAGAGACCCTGCAATGTTTTCCTGAGTTGGGATACCTGTGAATCGATCCTAACACACTGCGACCTGTGCGATAGATAATATCAATGAAGCGGTACTAAATCTTTTTGAACGTAGTACATTTATAACCATTGTACGGTAATCCTTGTATAACTTGCCACAAACTGTCATATGTTACTGGAAAATTTGGAAATTCTACCCGAAATTCATCTATGCATAGTTGCAAAAAGTACGACCATTCTTCTTTTTCTAATTTTATACCATTTCTGAAATATGATTCGATCATAAAAACTTTGTGATTTACTGCAAACATTTTTGTGTCAATAAACCAATACAGTACACTTGACAAATGTATTTTATTTATTGCCGTCAATTCACTACTCACTACCAACAAGATATTTTGAAGACATAATTTCATGGCCTGGTAGACGGCAAATTTATATCTTCATATGGTATCTGTACCCTATAGCAGGGTTCTGGAGGTACGGTCAGATGATTAGCCAATTTATCAGTCGGACTGTGGATTTTAGACAAACTATAGAATTATCATCCAAAAAAAGCATTATTGGTTGTATTTATTTCTGTTAAATTACTAAATTTGCTTCTATTAGTAAATTTACATTAATTGTTAAGATAATTGTCATAAATATAAACAAATATTTTCCTTTCTAGTTTGTTAACAATCTATAATTTCTACATTCAATGACAAACCTATATACATCACAATATACCGGAAGTAAACATCAACTTTTACGTATGTTATTATTAAATAATAGCAGAAGCATGAAACAACACGTATTTTGAACAGTTTGCAATAAGATATAGTCACTAAAGTACCTAAATTCTCGAAAAACTTACATTGCCGAATCTTCTAACCTGACCTGTACATGCAATCAAACCAAAATAAATTTTATGACTTTTTCGGAAACAAACGAAACGAGGCATGAACATGACACTCACACATACTTTTAAAAAATAGCATTTTATAAAATTTAAATTATTTACATTTAAAATTAACCGATTCCCAGTAGTCACTCATCCTTGCATATTTCAATAGAAAGTATTTTATTTACGCATTCTTCTACGTTTTTACGATTTAAATTGCTCCCATCTTCTCACCAGAAGTGTTTCCGAGAAGTCCATTTCACTATCAACAAACGAGTTTTACTTTTGGCAAACGGTAAAGTCATTAAAATCTAACAGCATCGTCTTATGATATTTCTTTGAAAGAACAGAGACCCATATGCACACAAATATCTACAGAGTCCCTTTGCAGATATTAGGAGCAAACCGTACTCCGTAAGTGTATTATTCACTATATAGACGCATAGAACATGTAAAAATTCAGAATATTTCGCTTGCGTGCAGTTCTGTGTATGTAAATTCATCGCTGTCTTGTTTCGTGCGGCTCAGGCTGCCAAGTGAACGAAACTAATCATTAGAATGGCATTAGATTTATCATAATTAGCGGTAGAGAAGGTTTCTAGGAGATGTATTTTTGGCGAGAACGTTAATTTGTCGAAGGAGGAATAACACTATAGAAAAACTGTGACTCAAAATTCTGAGGAACTGAATTAATTTGTTTAAAGTGGAAATACTGCTCGGAGGTGCCAAAGAAAAAACATTTTTACGACAAACAAATCAATAACATTAGATATACTGGGAGTTTTTAATTTATTTTTTACTGGCATACACGACACCAATGTACGCTTTAAAAAATGATAGTAATTTTACTATCAGCACCGAGTAGTACTACCGACACTAACGTGTCAAATTTACAATGACAAGTGATATCAATTTTACTTTACTGGTTTTCTAACAGACTTTTAGCATTCAATAAAAATATCCAGACAAAATTACCATGACTTTTAGAATATTTTTAAGATTTAAAAAGCTAAAATTCCCAGAGAAAATCAGTGTAATATTTCTCAAAAAAAAAAAAAGATATTCATTGACATCCTGTAATATTATAAATGCTATAATACCTAATTTATAATGTAATATTGCCTTCATAACAAAAGATAAAGTTAATGATATTAATACTAATATGGCTACAGTTCATCTAAGCGCAGGACATAAATACAGGTAGTACATTTTAAAAGGCTGTTTTTATGTGTATTAGATTTTTAGTTTTATGGTGGAATATCGATTGCTCAGACATTGCTTTAAAATGAATTTTTTGCAACAACACTTGTAAAAAGAGTAACAATTTATAACAAACTCTTGCGGAACAATATTATCTTTAAAACGATATATAAAATGCAAAACATGATACATACATGCATGAAAACGACCAAAACACGAAAACGCGTTTGAAATAACCTAAAATATCTTTTGTAATTTTTATGTTGGGGTCCTTGTACCTTCCCAAGTAGTAAGCCAACAGCCACAATCGCTTGTTGTATAACATTTTTGCCATGTATTAACACATTACGCAGAGTTACTGACAGTTTCAAAGTAGAAAACGCCCATTATATATGCTTTGAATTGAAAATTTCTCAAAAATATTGTAGCAGTATTGCCGACAATCTGGTTTTGAACTTTTTCTGAATCTTTCTCTTAGCATCCCTTTCGATTTCCTTTTCTGCAAAGGTAGACATGTTATTAGTTATACATAATATATATTTCATAAATTTTATACGAGCATGCTGCCGTTTCTTCATGCACTCTAAAGGAGTCTTTATTATCGCCTGGGCAACATTCGCATAGTGAAATGTATGACATGGTTAATAATTTCTGTAATGTTTGTAGCGCACTAGTTTTTGAATTTATTCTTGAATTGCTGTAACTTCCGCATTCGTCTTCTTTTAGTTTTCTTTTTCACAAATTCATATTTTATCGGTCGACAAAACCGCGCAAGTTGTGGCTGAGGATTGTCGCATAGAACAGTTGTTGTTTCTGTTGTACTTCGCATTTCTAATGGTACCATAAATTAATTCGCATTATTTATTTCGATGGAACTGTTGAAGCCATTGTTTGTATTCTCCTTGACCTGGGTGCTCCATCACAACTCCGTTTCATAGTTAAAGTTAAATCCCTTTCTTTTATTTAATCGATTTGTACTAATTTATTCTGCAACAATAGCTCTACAGCATGGTCCACCAGGTTTATTTTCAGAAAGCATTTCTTCCGATCAACTTTTTATATTACTCTTATTGGCTCATATATCAGCTCCATTCAGATAATAACCGAATATCTTGAAGAGAAACCAAGTCACTTACGGTTGAGAACATTGTCCGCCGAATAACCCCGCATAACCACATAGTTACGGATTGTTGATATCTCGTCTAGTAATCGGATTATTGTTAATTGAGTGCTATTACTATAATATGCGAGTTTCAGAGCAAAGATTCAACGTAAAATTTTGCGTGAAACCGGGGAAAGTTTCCACGAAAACGTTTCAAGTTTTGAAGAAAGCTTACGCGAACAACGTGCTGGATCATATGCAATGTTACGAATGGTTTACATTATTCAAAAGTACTCCAAAATCGACTGAAGGTAACCTTCGATCAGGAAAGTTCATGATTTCAACTGATGACTTCTACGTTCATATTTAACTATCAGGGAATTACGCAGAAGGCCGTCAGCACTTCAAAACGGTAGTGTCATGATGTTTTCGCCGAAAAACTACACATGCATCAAGTTTCAGAAGAGTTTACTCCACCTTTTATGTCCTACCAACAAGAGGAAAGTTTCATTTTTTGTGAGAGCAGCCCAACGGAGTTATAAGCTCATAGCGTCATAGCTTGTCATAGCCACAGGAGTTTCAAGTTGTAGGAAAGTGTGTGCAAAATGTTCCATGACCTCGTTACTGCACACCCTCGCCGTAAAGGTAGAAGCGTCATTAATTATTTTTCCAACGGCAAATGGTGACTCTGGACCATACCGGGCCCCTCCAGAAACAGTACTACCACAATACTTGACGAACGCTGGTTTCTCTTACCATCTCTTACCATTAGACCACCCACTCATTTTAACTTGCTTTTGGCGCCAGTTAGTTGAACAAGCCAATGATGATGAACCATTTATGTAAAAGATCATAACGGGAGACGAAAGCTGGGTTTACAGCTACGACAATAGAATAAACGTTCAATTATTTCAATAAATTGGCGAAAAATCTCCACACCCACGTCAAAGTATTGCTCAGCGTTCTTTTCTTTTCGAATTTAATGAAAATATACATTTTGAATTTCTATCCTAATGTCAAACAGTCAACTGCAACTACTATAAAAGTGTTTCACAATGCTTACGTAAAAGAAATTCGCAAAAAGAGACCAAAGTTGCTCATGGTTCCTTCATTAAGACAGTACGCTCGTTCACTGCTTTATTAATTCGTCAGTTCTGTGCCAGTAATCAGATGTGTGTCCTCCCTGCTCACTAGATCTGGCTCCGTACAGTTTTTTCTTATTTTTTAAATTGGAATCAGTGCAGTTGGTACGCTATTGATGACATTACAACAATCATTTAAAAGGACCATCTATGTCGCGGACATAGAAGGTCTTTTCAAAAGGGGCTTTCTAAGACTGCTTTACTAAAATGAAATATAACTGAGAAAATGTCTGAATAGGTGAGTAAAGTGCTTTGAATGGGACAAGAACCAATAATCTGTAAGAATAGTAGTATAAATTAGATGTTCGCTTACTTTCCGAACAAACCTCGCTAATTCAATATCAATTTTAAGGATTAACCTCTAATTATCATATCTCATCTTTCGATTATGTTCAGTTATATCCTTCATTAATTTTTTATAATAATCCGTCCTTTCGAACGTTGGCAGTCGATAAGATCAATATTAACACATCAGATCTGCTAAAATAGAACGGACACCCCCACAAATTATTCTCTAAACTGTATATGTATGCGGAAACACGAGGAAAGGTACCCAAAAAACTGCGGAGGACATCCATCAACTTCCCCACGAACAAGCCACAGCGGTCTATTTTAAGTAATTACCGAAATAACTTGGTGAATTTTTCAAAATTAAAACGTAATTAGGACAAAAAAAGATCCAACCGGCGCGGAACTTTATTGCTCCGGCTCCCTAGACGAGATGTCGCTGGATTATTTTTAAACAGAGATCGGAAGTTTCGGCGTTTAAATTTAAATTGGTCTGACGGGCTCGTTAGAACGATCAAAAAAAAGTTTTAAAGTAATTTTCGTAAATTTTGTCGGAAATGACTCAACAGTTTAAGTGTTGTAATGATTGAATGATACCTAATCTAATCATAAATACTGTTACATAACGATTTCATCATAATCCGCAAATGAAGTTAGTTCATTAGGCAAATTTTTCTTTATGTTCTTACAAAATTGTGATAATATAGTTTTATTTCAACACCAAGAAACAAGTAGGAAATAAGTCAATAAGGCTGAGTAAAATATCTGTAGGTTCCCGATTATTAAAATTGAAGAAACATTTAGTTATTGGAAATTACTTTCAGAGAATAGTAGTGTCTAATTATTCAAATATCTGAATATTTGCCGTTTTTATGTTATGTCAACTACTGTCTCCTGATATTTTATCCTTTTGCTTATGAATATAATAGCTGGATCTTCATATTCTTCACTTCAGGTTTTAGGTACTTCGCCTTTTTTTATATAACCATGGGCGCAGCAGTCCACAGGGCCGACTTGCTCTTCGGGGTTACTTTGCCTGTTACGATACCCATATTTTATTTGGTCTACCTACACTTCTTCTTCCTAAACATCTATAACATCTGACCCTGGCTGGCAACCTCATCAGTTGCATCTGTTCTACGTATTCCTTCTACTTATTTTTGTTTTCCTTTATTCTCTTATTTATGTCGAAGATGTTTAGTTCTGTTCTTATTCACTACATTTCTTATTCACTTATAAAAATTGCATCTCTTGTGTCAGTATCCTGCTTTCTTGTTTTTTCGTGGTTGTCCATGTTTCACTACCGTATGGGTAGGATTAGCACTGCCAAAGTCTTGTAAAATTTTATTTATGTATCCTTTCTTGTTTTGTTTATTAACATTCTACTGATTATTCCACAGGTATGTATGAATTTATTCAGTTTTTCTTCTGTCTTTGTTTCGATCATAAGATACAACCCAGCCTAAATACCTAAACTGTTTCACCTCTTCGTTTATGACTATTTTATCGTAATTGTTTATTTACCCAGGAGAGCTATAGTTTTGGTTTCTATTATAACGTTAATACAAATAGAAGTGGATCCAGACTAGAGCATTGTGGGACACCGTCACATGTCTGGGTAAACTTTTGAGAAATACATTCATTATAAATTATGTAGCATCTTCATTCAGATAAAAAGTATGAATTGCAAAACGCAAAACCAAGAGCTTCCTCTATGTAGAGGTGACTTTCATAATCAATTATACCGAAACCTTAAGAAGCATATGTATAGATCTCATCGATTTGGCCCCGTTTATCTAACGCTTCAGTAATTATCGTATCATGGCTAAGTTTGTTATAGTTCAACGACGTGAAATCAAACCACGTTGGCTAATGCGGGTGAATAGATGAGTACTTACTATTGTAGATTCCTAAATGGAGAACCTTCTCGGATACCTTGGCAATGTTGGATATTATGGATATCAGCCTATAATTAGTTAGAGAAGTGCAGCCCTTCCTGGGGCAAGCACAATTCTCATCATTTTCCATTTTGTATGGAAACGTAGAGGTAAAAATATATATCTGCAATC
The DNA here is from genome assembly GCA_023509865.1 of Trypoxylus dichotomus. Classification (NCBI taxonomy): domain Eukaryota; kingdom Metazoa; phylum Arthropoda; class Insecta; order Coleoptera; family Scarabaeidae; genus Trypoxylus; species Trypoxylus dichotomus. The sequence goes on from CM042081.1 coordinate 33,491,823, forward strand.
CCGAATTAAAAACTGGGTAAAGAATCATCGCCCACTGTGTGCTTATTGGGTAAAGTATCCATTACCTTGTATAACGCCTCCTCTGTTACAGTCGAAATAATATGCAGAAGGGAACCCTAATTAGACTTATTGTTAGTATCAACGGAAATTTGGAAATGCACCGCAGGGCGTGAGAACATATTGGCAAATGCATTGACAATATTGTTGGGATCTTCAAAGATATTGCCGTCGCTATCATGAAACCTACCAAGGATTCTTATAGAATGTCGTTTGATACGAAGGAAGTCGCATGGTTAGGATGTAGATTTCTTTAAAGAGCCTTCCAACTTATGTACGACATGTAGAACATAGATTCCTTCTCCATTTTATTAGGGCCACCTTATAAATTTAAGCCTTTGTATGTTTCCAACGCGATAATTTACAAATACATGTATAAAATTCATGAATAGGGTTTGCACTACGCATCTAAATACGTTCCTTAAATATCTTTCTAAGAAATTGCGAAAGCGCCACTGAATGATCTTTTGCCTATTATTATCCCCCTCATGAATCATTGTGTACTGTATAGAAGATGGATAGAAAGAAGACTGAACGATACGGTAGTTCGTAGAATATTATTAGGATCGGTTACTATTGTAGAAAGAATATTAAGTTATTGCTTGTATGCGCTTTATATTTTTTTCGTTATGGGTAAAAAAGGGATATACCAAGTGAAAAAGACTGCGTGTTGGGGCATTGTTGGGTAGAAGAGTGTATTCTCAACGCGCAATTGCAACTAATGAAAGAAAAGATATCCACTACAAGTATCGGAAAAGCGCTTTGCAGCAAGAAAAGAATCGCTACTAATCAATATAATCGACATATCCTGCAACTAGCAACTGAACACCGAGGTATATCCGCCGAAGAAATAGGGAATGTAATGTCTCAACAAGGAGTGCAAATATCCACGCGTACAGTACGCAGACGATTGAACGAAGCCGGATTAAAATGCAGACGCCCCCTGAAAAAGCAAAGATTAACACCGATGATGAAGTGAGCACATACTGAATGGATAAAACATCATCAACCTCACACAATTGAAGATTGACGAAAGATAAGCCAAATAAATTAAACAAATATGTAAATCGAGCAAACCTTTTTCTGTTTGAACAATGTATTTTCGTTAAAGATCGTACGCAGCGACTAGTCAAAACTAGAAGCCATGCTCGAAAATTCATTAGACGACGTCCGTCTGAATGGTTTGGTGAAGTTAGTGAACTAAAAACGGTGAAACACCCACCGTCAGTTATGGTATGGTCCCGCATATCAGTTGAAGGTCCTAGACCACTGTATTTTAGCCAAGACATCATGAATCAACACCAATATAAGCGTGTATTGGAGGATGTCTTGATGTCATATATCAATGATTTAGATCCGAATGAAGGCCCTTACACATTCATGTACGATAAGACGCCATAGCACATGGCCAAATTCTTCCAAAGTTTTTTGGAAAAGCACGCTCTGCTAGTGTTACCTTGCCCGGGAAATTCTCTCGACCTCAGTGCAATTGGGAACATGTGAAGTGTTCTAAAATCACGCGTGTATTCGAAAACACTACAAAAGGCAATTAGTAAGAAGATTGAAAGAAATTGAAGATGTGTGGCAAAATAACGCTACAATTAGACATACCATTAACTCTTGCATAGACAGTATTCCAAAAACAATAGGAGCAATTATAAAAGCCATAGGAAGCATTACAATGTATTAGTTATATAATTGTGACGATGTCTATAAACGGTTCTGAATAAATGTATGCTTATACAATACGTTTTTCATTATATATTTTAACAAAATCGCTATATTAGCAAGTGGCCCTAATAAATTGGACAGGGACTGTAACTGTTATGAATTTATCTTATAACGAGATTTCTCATTCCTCTAAATTCATTAATAAAAATTAAATTTCTGCTTCTATTCCATTTGTGGTGGCAATAGTGTATAGTTTTAATGCCAGTAGTAACTGTAATTGTAAACCATCGCGAATAATTAGAATTATAATTTATGGCTAAACTAGATAGTTATCTCGTTTCAAACGAAACTTTCTTTGTCTATATTTACCAATCTAATTTGATAGAAAAAAAGGACCAGGCAAAATATTTAAGTAATCGTTTCCGCAGTTCCAGTAAAACAAGTTAATCCTTTATTTGAATTTCCCTTTAGACGTAGTTGTTTTGCCACAACTTCCGTCCTCTAGAAATAGCACAGCTAACCTTGTCAATTTTCATTTCTTCGCATTCCTCTTCTCCCACTACGCTTAAATCTATGTAAAAACATAGCCCGAACACATAATAATCAATTTTGTCTCCCATTTCCTCTTCTCTAGAAAGAATAAACGAACTGTACAAGGAAAAATGTTAAGCGGCAACGCCAATGTAAAAGTACGACATCCGGCGTTCCACTATTACACTGCTCTACTCGAAAAGTAAACTTAATTTCGCGTCAAAGTTGTTATCGACTGGAGGACGCCAAAGTGAGACGAGAAAATCGAGTTAGGCACCCGATGCAGAAAACTAAACAAATTCCGTTTCCTTTGATAACCGACGACGTTCCCCCGAGGTGTTTGGTGAAAATCACGAGCAACGCCGAATGGAATTTAAGAAGTTAGCGAGAAAGGTGACAAAGCAATACTAAGCGGAAAGTAGGGCGTTAGTTGAAAGGTTAAAAAGAATCGCTGATTGTTTACGGAAGAGATTTGATGTATAACGGTAACTCAACTTTTACAATGTTTTCTTCCGTGGAATTGTCTTAATTTAGGAAACGAATACGGGTCCTTCAGCAATAAGCGAAAAGAGCAACCTATTAGAGACGATTCTCCTCTAATAATTGAAGATAACTTTCATCCTGTCCATACATTAATTTACAACTGACTACATTTCATTATTAACTACAATCTGCCATTTTAAGGATGGTAATTACATCAAATTTTATGACACGTTCTGTAATATTGATTGCTCATTTCTATCCACATACGAAGGCATTAATGATGCTTAATGACGAAACTAGAGAAGTTAGAGCTATCAACACTGCATGTCAGTTGAGTCGCTGATGTCATACAGCAAATCTGGTACATACGATTTGTTATCGAGACATGGACTTGTAAAGAGTATATCGCAATGATTTACTACGATTTCAAGGTCGGCATAAGTAAACAACAAAGTCCTGAACGACTGCAACTCGTATTTGTGATCAAAGTCCTTCACGCGCAACTGTGTTTCGCGGGTGTTGCGAACTTAGAAGAGGGCGGATATCGCTTGATGATAAAGCACGTTCTGGTAAACCCTACTCTTTAGTTACCGCTGGAAACATTGGAAGAGTGAAACGTACGATCGACGAAGATCTAAGGTGCATCTATCAAGCAACTGAGGCAACCCTTGGTGTTGGATCCGCTACAGTAAATTCAATTTTACATGAACATCCCCGCATGAAAAAAAAATGTTACTCGTTGGGTACCACACACGCGTAACAATTTTTAAAAGGCAGAGCAAGTAAGAATCGCTCGCGAAACGTTAGAAATGTTAAATAATGGTGGACATCGTATTCTATCTAAACTGGTAACAGCTGATAAAACTTACATCCGATTTTACGATGTTCCTACCCATCAAGAGAGCCGTGTGTGGATCGACAAAGATACACCAACAATGGCCAAAAAGCAAAGGGCCCTCAAAAAAATTATGTACGCCGGCAGCTGAATTTTTACGTGAAAATAATGTAAAAGTTAATGAACATCCACCTCATTCGCCTGTTTTGGCTATGCGTGATTTCTGGTTATTCTTTAACTTAAAGAAACATTTACGTGGTCGACATTTCACGACGGAGGATGAGACACATGGAGCAATTCATCTTGAAACTTTTTGAGAACATTCCAAGAGATGGCTGACCACAACCCTTTATGTTGTGGAAACTTCGGTTACAAATGATGCACTGCTGATGCAATTTTGAACATAAATAAAATCATTTTTGTAAGAAGACGTATCTCAAAATATATAGCGTGACCCTCGTATATGTTTCTTTAAGTCATAATTCTCGTACCATCTATCCCATATGATTTACTCCCAACCATATAAATAATGTGGGACTTAAAAGAAAATTCTATAAGAGATACAAAAGAACTTATTTTAATGACGACTTACTTCATTATTTACGAATTGAATGGAATTTACGAAAAATAATAAAAAGAAATGCTATGTTCTTGTACTAAAGCAATATGCTAAAAGCAGAAAGCCAAATTAGAGACAATCCGAAAGTATTCTGGTCCTCCATATAAACTAAAAACAGGGTAGTTCTGTTGAAGCATTGCAGAGTTTCTTCAACTCTGTATATAGCTCTTCACAAATCTACATAATAATTATAACACATGGGCTGAATACGTTCTTTTGATATCTTTACGATGTCAGCTAACTCACGCAACTTCACTTTTCGATCATTCAAAACGATTTTGTGGATTTTTTTTATGTTTTCTGGTGTTACCGCCTCATTTGGACGTCCACTGCGTTCTGCATCATCGGTATCTCTACGAGCACGTTTGAAGTCAGCAAACCAACGTTTTATTGTTGTTTCTGATGGAGCGGAGTCCCCATAACACTTTGCAAGCCATTGCTTCGCTTGAACGGTATTTTTTCCCATCAAGAAGCAGTGTAAAATTAAAACACGAAATTGTTTTTGATCCATTGTTTTGAAAATAACAAAAGTAGCGTGACTCTTAGCACAATAACTCACAAACTAATGAATAGAATATCATGAAATTTTAACAGATGTCTTCTGAAGGTTAGTATTGACTGAGAGAAAGGTGACTGGAATAAAACTAGCGTTATCTATGTGTTACGCCCGGGACTTTTCAGCCCATGTGTTAGACTATTTTTGGTGGTTTTGTGAGTAAACGTTCCATACGATCTAATCCCGCTGCTCTTATCCACTTCCTATCGAAGTGTCTGGACGATGACGTGCAGGCGGACGTTATATATACTGAGTTTTCAACAGTTTTTGGTCGTCTAAATCATACAAGTCTTTTGATGAGACTTTATACTGTTGAAATCTCTCTGTTACTAGTCGTTACGGTTATCAGGTTCCGCCGTGTCACTAGATTCTTTGTCCCAGACGTTTCGCGAACAACTACGGTTCGCATTATTTTTAAAGGTACTGAGTGAGAAGTACCTTTGAAAATAGAACATAATACATTAACTACAAAAGCCATCAACCAAGTCTCTCCTAACCTACATCTGAATTACCGCAGGAAAGTAATTTGGATCCACTACTCTTTCTAATTTTTATAAATGACCTTTCTCCAGTATTAAATTGCAAAAAATGTTAGTCTAGTCTGATAATTTAAAATTTGATAATATTTAATCTCATAATGACGTTTTATATTGTATTCCTTGAGGACTGATATTGTTTAATTGCAAATTATACATATTGCCTTATTACCTAACTCAATCAGAAAATATTGATATCCCCCCATTGCTCTTTAAATGTTTTGCATTCAATACCTGCCTTTCGTTTCTTTTCCGTACTTATACAAATCCGCACAAAAGACACTTACCTTCAAATATATAATACCAGTTCATACTATTACGAGTCTTAGTTCTGGATAAAAGATTGCAGTGGTTTTATGTTGAAGATTTAAGACACTTCAAATTATATTCAAATCATGAAACACAATCATACTATATTTCGCCTTTCAGATCGTAGTTGGCCGCACCGAATTAGAAATTTTGAACTGTTCAACCAAGGCCTGTTCGGCTAAACGCTCAAGGACGTTCGCGGTCGTAGTTCGTGACTCCACCACAAGAGCGGTACTATTATATCTATACCACGCGTAAACAAACAAAACTCTGTTTTGGTTAGGTTGTTTCGTTGTTATCCTATTGCGTTTCCAAATTTTAATTCTATTCTTCAACTACACACAAATATGGTATATACGTGTACTGTCAAGTGTTGCCGAGAAAGGGGCAAAAATATGAAGTTTCACCGCATCCCCATAGCAGATTCTAGGGTAGCAGTAAAACATTGGGTAACTACCGAATTTGTCACAAGCATTTCGATGACATGTGCAAAATCGAAACAAAAAATGGCTTACTCTAAGTACACGAAATATGCCAAACTTAAAAAGGCAATAGGAAAAATTGAAGGTTTATCATAATATATATTAATGTGTTCCAAATCAATCGATGTCAGATATATTAAATCATATTTATATGCGTTATATAGTAGACGTTTTCTAAATAATATATATTTCTCTTGAAAACTGATTTTTATTTACAATGTTTGCCGCATATATTAGATAATACTAACTAATCTTGTATCTTTTGTATTTAATACAGGATAGCTTTTGTACGAAAAAGCCACACGCACGTGTGCTTTTTTCGTGAAAGATAACAGCTACTCCTGTCTTGTACCAATACTTATGATATGAAACATTTAAATCGACATTTTGAATTCCCGCTCTTTAGTAGTTCGGGACTCCAACGCGTTGTCGCATGTACAATAAAGAACGTAGGTATATATTTGCTCCTTTTCATCTTTTTATATGTCTTCCTTCTGATAAACTCTCGGTTGCCTCCCGTATTTATACTAAGCGCCTACGGTGCGTAGATTATATCCGAAAATATTCGAAAGTATTCGAATCTTGGAGACAAGCGATCACGCAGCGGAACTTTTCCAGAACATGCTCTCGCTACATGGTGGTGCTATATGCTTCGACCAACCAAGCATAATTGACGTTTCTACGTCATTTCACCTATCCTCACAAGATGGCACTGTATTACTGTACAGTAATTTCAAATTTGCGCGTAATTGAAAACTAACAGCATATTGGTGAGATGAGCTAGTTTGGTCTTGATCCTTGGAACTTAGTAAATGGGGTTAAACTTTTGGAGGGCCCTGTTGTAGAAGCAAAAAAAATAATATAGAGACCATTCAAAAATGGATTAGCATATCCAACGATTTAAAAAATTACAACTTTTTTTCTGGCAAGTAACACGGCTGTAATATGATGTTCAGTCATTTTAAGGACATGAGAACATTTATTTCTTTTGAAGACCACGAAACTGCCAGATTCGAACTTCCTTTTCCCTTAATTTACCTTCGAAGGTGGTACCGTATGTTGAGGTTCTTATATTAGAGTTAATACGTACACCTAAAAACAGCAGTAAGAGATTTTGTCACAGACTTCAGGAAAGCATTGCTTGATCTGACCCGAAAAAATGTATGCTTGTTATATGATTTGCATCAAAATCAAATTCAAAGGAAGCTAGTTTGACAATGGAATTTATTTTGTGTTGTACAGCGTAATCAGAACATTTGCTATAAATAGAAGGAAATTCTGTAACACATCCCCCAAAATCAGATCTGTAGGCTTACTTGTCGTGATTAGCTAGATCATCTGTGCCGTATTTCAGTTTAATTTTAACTTACAAGAACTAAATATTCATATTTCCTCACATTATTTTTTCTCAGTGTAATAATTAGAAGAGAGAGGTTTTGGCTGCATCCGAGTTGAAAGCTTTATTTTACGATTACAGTGAGAAAATGCTTAGTCAAAACAACCATAAATTGTTGACCAACGTTGATTGTTATTCTACGAGAAACCTTTGTATGTTCCAAATAATGTTGATGTTATTGCGATTAAGTTGATCGCTTTAATTCATCACTGATTCGACTATGTTTTTTTTTTGTAAAATATGGAAAGGCTTTGCTTTTAGAAAAATGTAGGTAGTGAAAATTTAAAGAACCTAGAGAGTCTGTGATTCACATTTATAAACAACATATAAAATATAAAGAAACTATATATTGCCTCGTCTTCGAAAAAAGAGGGCAACTCCATTTCTTATTTTTTCTAACTTCCACAATACCTGTCAGTTGTCTAGGTAAGTATATCCATAAGACATCCACGTAAACAGTATTAGCTAACACTTGCAAAGACCTTCTTTATAAAAAATACAAGGACGGTGAGTGTTGTATCGAGTAACAAGACAAAGTAGTGGGCTCCTTCGATCGCCCTCCCTTATAGGAGTAAGGTAAATAAACCTGATTCATTAAAAGCATTCCATTACACCTGAGCAATTCTCTACCATTACCACAGAAGTTGGAATAATGGAGGAGTTTTATGTTGTTATGCAGGTGGTAGTAATCGATTCAAATACTTTGGTTAAAACGAATAATTTACAAGCAACATTAACTTCACCCCCTTCGTGTACAGGTGTTATTTATGGAGAAAAAGAAAGTTCTATTTTGTCCCCGTTTATTTTTTCGTTCCTATTCTAATTCTCGTTGCGTGCCTATCGATCGTCGTTTTTTCTTGTTTCGTACAACAAAGGATCGGCTCCCAAATGACCAGTACAGACCAGGCAAAAGGGAATCATTTATGTACTATATTTGTAACTCGAGCCAACAGGTCATTTAGACTGATTATAGATAAGCAATGGCAGTAATACTACCCGGTTCTTTTAATAATTGATTGGATGGAATTTGTTTTAATAAATTATTATAAACACAGTTCGATCATAACAGAAACCCACTACATTCACTTTACATGTGTTTTTCTTGTTGGTAAGTTTATATCGAACCTAGCATAATTTACTTGCTTTTATACTTTTGTGAAGTATTTCAATATGTATGTAAAAATTGTACAAAGTCTGGCGCGATTACGCGATACCCAAATATGTCAATGTATTTCTTAATCTAAAAATTCTACGGTATTGGTTGCGCGTGTTTATTTGTTCAGTTACGATTTCGTTGGAGAAGTGATAATTTGCTACTTAAGTTCACCAGAATCGCAAAGAAGCCGACCGTATTACTTGTACGAACAATTTAACCGGCTTTCCCGATAAAATATCGACACGTACCTCCTTCCTTGACGGAGATGCACGATTAACATCCGCCAACTCCCTATGCTCGATATAAGTGCGTGTTTCGCACAATACGTGGTTCGGGTCATCCTCACTTCGATGAAGATTGTATAAAACGGTGACAGAAGGCGCGTAGAGTACTATATATCGAAAACATCTGGATGGTCAGCAGCTCCCCATGCTCGATGTAAGTGCGTATTTCGTACAATACCTGGTTCGCGACATCTTTACCTCTATGAATATTGTATAGAAGACAGAGATACAAAAGGACATAGCCTATTACTATATATCTAGAATGTTTGGTAGTAGTGAGAAGTACATTAGTTAACAATAGTTTTCAACCTGAATTAATATCTATTGAACAGACTGGAAGTGGCACTGCTTTATTCCGTTCCACGTGTTCCAAATTTACTTCAAAATACACTTACGGTTACCTCCTGACGCCCATCATTGCTTTATCATATCAGTGAAACAATTTATTAATCCGACTATATTTCTGGAATAGTGCTAGTTAAAAGGTTAGCAGTATTTACAGTTGTTTAGAACGTTTTATTTGGCGAATATAACAGACAAGGATAGCAGTTCTTCTACAGTATTGGAGTACTGTACTGTTGTCAGAGGTCAAATGTAGGTTAACGCAGTATTTGTGTATTTCGTTTCTATTTGTATTTCGTTTACTCTCTTTCCATATTTCGTAAGAAAAAACTCGTTTATTTCAAAACACAAGGAGTGTAAATGCAAAGCTTTCAATAACTTAATCAAAGCAGTCAATCGATAAGAGGTTAAATTTTAGTAATAAATAAATAATAATGTCCAAAAAATGGGGGAAAACATCCTCATACGTCCGTGATGATGTTTGAAAAGTTAGTATCATTACAAAGAGCAGGCAAAGAATTGGCGATTCACGGCAGTTATTTCTACTATCAAAGGAAGGAAATTGCAAAATAGTATTCTTTCATCTCCTTGGAAAATGGGAGTTCATGTCAAACCGAAAATAAGTGATCTGCCAGAGACGACAAAAATTTAAGTGTCAAATGCTGCTCGCAATATATATCAACAAAGTTAACCATCATCAACAGTTATACAATTAGTTTTTGATTTTGTTACAAAAATATTGTTTTAGGTAGAGAAATTAAAATCTTTTACAAATGAATGAAGGCCAAGGTCATTACTACATAGTGTAAACAATCCTTAAGTAATAAATAACGTGAGACTTTCACGGTCGCAGTCTGAGTTTATGCTGATAGTACATATTTCCGAGCTTGTAGGCTGTGGTCTTGATTTGGTATATGTCGACGTTCCGCCACATACTGCAGCTGGCATCTTCAGGACGATCTTGACGGTTCGCTAGTCGTCTGACTAATGATCACCGTTAACCACCAACGAACCGTCAACATCGTTCTGAAGATGGCAGCCGCAGTCTTTCGGGAAGCGTCGACATATACCAAATCAAGACCACGGCCTACAAGCCCGGAAATACGTACTGCCAGTATAAATCACTGAGTACTTTGTTGAACTAAATTTAGTTTCCTAAAAAATGTGTAGTTAACCACATTGAGCGTTCTGCAAGATTAACAGCACCACTGGCCTCTCTCTGTCCCTCCCTTAAATGAGATGTATTTATCCCAAAAGGAACAAAATGAGGTCCTGGCACGACCATAATGTTGAAATTGGAAAGCATAATTAAAGGGTTATAAGGGTTCTAGCGATAAACGTTTTGTATTTGTTCGCTTCAGTCCAATTAATAATGTATGGGCGATTTATATAAAAAAATGAAAATCGAAATTTGGAAGAACTTTAGAATTAGATTGAAACCGCTCAGAAAGAACTAGAAACTTATTGCAGTTCAACAAATGCAAAACAGAGCATGAGAGACCACTTCACTCGCCAAAAGTTACTGTTTGGGCAATGTTGGCATAAAGAATTATCGGCCCGTGCATTTTGAAGATGACAGAAGTCGAGGATGATTGACAACTTTTTTAAGCTAGCCTTGCAAGATTTTAGTGGTTGGAATGCTTGGTTCCAACAAGATGGGGCGACATCTCGCATGTCTAACGTGTCCTTATCAGTTATTCATGAAATTTTCTCTGAAAAATTGATCCAGATGCGGTGATATAAACTGGCCGACACGTAGTCCTGACTTAATAATAATAGTTTTTCCGTGATGTTACCTTAAATCAAAGAGAAGAGAAATAGTGGCTATCACGGAGAATATCAACCAAGTGGTTCTCGAAAATTTTACTTCACGTTTAGAAAAGTTGGGACACAGTTAGGAGACATAATTTTTAAGAAATAAATTCCCAAAACAGTTATTCATTATCGCTGACCATTATTTTACTATATTGTTTTTATTTTGAAAAGGACTTTTGGGATAACTTGTAGTCTCTTCGCTTGTTTATTTAAATCAAAATATCCCTTAAGATTCAATTCCAGCAATACATTTGTAGCAAAAACATCAAAAATAATTTTAGTTACAAAGTCTGTGCGAGCAGACCCTAGTAAAAGTAAGATGAAGCTTTTATTGCATACGAATTGTACAATAGCAATATTTTTTCAAAAGAAAAATTAATTTATATTATTTCACGGTTCCTATATCCTTCGCAGCCTTATTATTCCCCAACAAAAGGTCATCGCATAAATATTTGTCCAATTACTTCCTTTATACTCGTAATTATTCAAAATATGCACAAAAACGCTCGTATAAAGCAGCTTCGCCATTATTTTACGTTTCCTATTAATTTCGCAAGCTTATATGCTATTAAAACCGACAGCGAAATAAAAAATAAAAAAGGAATGCAGCACAAAGGGAATGCAGCTCGACGATCCACAGATAACGGCGAAGCATTGAACTAATAATCAAACCGTTTTCGTGTTTTAAGCGAGCGCATGCATGTACGGACGTATACAAAACGGAAAGACGGTTAAAACACATAGCCCAGTTGCAGTTCTAAAAATACGTTGGTACGCGAAAGGCTTGAATCGCGGCGCTCCGGTTTTTGAAGATTAATAATCCAGCGTTTGAATCATCGCGAGATTTATGTTTGGTAATGGAACGTTTTCGATATCCTAGACGCAGCAGGATAACTCGCGCAGTGGAGTAATTAAACTGTAATAGACGAGGTGCTTCGCTCTTTGAGATCGATGTCAATTTTTATTTATTTACGTTTCTTTTTATTAGCAGGTTCTATGGAAGTGAAATAAACGCGGAGAAAATGAAAAATGTTCCAATTTTCTAACAAAAGACAAATTACTTAAAACTACTATTACTTAAAAAAGAATATTTTTATTTACGTTATTTAGAATTACTTCCATTGGCGTTTGAATGATAATTCAATTTCTTTGTTATTACTAAAATTTAATTAGATTTTTGTGAAATTCTTAATGAATAAAAATTTCACGGTGCCCGGTAGGATTTGAACCCACAACTCTAGTTCGCTAGACTGTTCCACTAATTTAATTAAATTTAAAGTTGGTAATAACGATGAAATTGAGTTATCACATTTTTATTTGCTAGTACAAAAGTTTTGGTTTAGTAATGACTAAGTTTCGCAAATCACGATCCTTGATCGAAGATGTTCGAATGGGAAGTACGTAACTCTGTTTAAATAATAATTCATGAGATATAATTAATAGTTAACTAATACATAATAATAAAACCGCCCAACAAAATATTTTTTTTGTCGTGGTGCCTGTAAAATACGACCTAATTTGGAGTATTTCTGATGTGCCGGTTCCAAAAATGACTGGCATTTCTTCCTAGGAGCTCTAGTTTTTTGAGATACACTGCGGTGAAATTTATTACTCACACGAATTAATAGCAAAATCAAAATAATTAACTAAATATTTAGCAACCCGAAATTGTCTAAATTTTACCTGAAATTGGTAACATAATTATAATTCTCAATATTCCCCATTACTGAAAAAATCTAACTGTGTAACTCACCAATTCCCAATCCCCACTACCTCTAGCATAGAGTTCCCAACATCTCTGTCTGCATCTCACACTTCAGTTTAGCATTGCGTTTTCGTGTGATAACTGTGTCAGTGTGTACTAAATATTCGCTTTAAATTGTTTCATGAATATTAAAAATTCGAATGACAACAATGGCTACTACAATCAAACGGAATTGTGTGAACCACAAAGATTTTTTTTGCTACATTTGTGATGAATACATTTTTAAGTATAGTAGAAAACCCATCCCTCCCTTTATAAAATAGGCATATGTGGCGTATTTTGGCGTCCCTTTAGGAAACCAGGATAAATCTTAGGCACCACATTTTATATGCAAAACATGGGTAGAACATTTGAGACAGTGGACAAACGGAAAGGGAAAATTTTGAGTACCTATAGTATTGAGAGAGCCTAAAAACCATCATGATGACTGCTATTTTTACTCTATCAACATCAAAGGCTTTAATCAACATAAATGGGTATACCTTAAGATGGAGTCATCAAGGAGACCTCTTCCTCATTCTGAAGAAATACCTATTCCAACGTTCAGTAGCTTACCTATGGTTCTGAGGAATGACTCAGATACATCGTTTGACGAGATGCAGTTCCAGAAAAGTGTTTTGTAATGATATAAAAGGTCCCAGAAGGAGTGAATTTCGAAAACTAGATCTAATAGAATAAATCTAACGGCATTTTTGGATTAGGCACCCCAAAATTACTTAATTACACTTAAAAAATGCGGAGCACCAAAATGTGTGTTGGCCAGTGTAACCAATGCCTTCGCATTCCCAACAGCTTTCGCCAATTACAGGCCCGGCTAAAAGTTATCATTGCGCCTGTGATTCGTCTTAGAATATCTGTTAGTCACCTGCCCCGTTACAAGTCATGAAACGGTTACCTAATAATTAACAAAATTTCCAATAAACATTCTCAAATCATGGCGTATGTTTCCATTACCGGTTCCTTGAACCTTGTTCACAGTGGTAAATAAATGTGTTTGTATAACCAAAACGACTGTTTGTCATATAATTATGTTTGCATAATTAGAATGATCTTTTAAACAAATAAACGCATCCTAACATGATACTGCTGTTAGCAATGGATAATTAGAGCTATTATTTGGGCTTATTTCCATCATTTGTGGAACTTACATAGTCCGACGTTTCGGTACCGTCTCTACTATCTCCAGGATAACCCTGATAAGAACGGCTGTTGCTTGTCAGATTCATCATTCGTTCAATGACTTTGCCTTCCCTATTTCTTTATTAGTGAAACTGTCTGGTCGTATAGGGATCGAACTCGATTTGTTTTTCTCGAATTTCTTATTCCAATAGAATTGACCACTAAGCTAGTCGAGCGGACAGAAGTTACTGTGTTAAACTTGTATTTAAGCTGCAATTTTCTACCCAGAGTGCATTTTGTTCACCTTTCTCCATTCTGCGTGTTTGGTCTGCGTATGCTTCTTATTCTTCTGTCCTCCGTATGGACTTCAGCTAATATTTTCTTTAGTCATAGGGTGCCAAACGTATTTGATCTCCAAGCGTGGTGTGCTAATAGCCATATATGCTGCTTCCAACATATTTCTTTCTATTGCGTTGTCTTCCTTGTCTTGGATTACTGCGATGTTCCATGTAATCCTATGATCTTTTCTCATGTTGAACAAAACGTGACTTATCGCTTTCCTCCATCTGAACTAGCCTCTAAAATTCTTTGGTTCTGGCTAGTATGAACCTGCCGGTTTATCCTGTGTACAGCATCCACACTCACATGGTATTCTGTATACAAAGTTTTTGGTTCTCTGTTTTTCTATGTCCGACTTTGTTCCTGTTAACGTAGACCTGTTCATATTCGAAATTTTAAAACCATGGAAACTCGGTACCAAGGAAAATGGCCGACTACTGTCGGAGTGTTCAAATGGACTACCAAACCAAAAAGACACAGAAGAAAGTGCAACAGATGAGAATTTATGCCCTGATTGTTGTTTGTGTTTTTACAAGTACTCTTCTATTTTTTTTATGGTTATTAAAATAAATATTTGCACTATACTCGTGATTAATATTGATTGTATTTAAATAAATAAATTATTAAAATTTTAAACTTTGTTTACCTTATCAGTTCTTAAATAACAACTTAGCCGTATTAGTTGTTCTTCAAAAAGCATAGTATAGCATAGAGTTAAATTTTGACGTGATACGCAAAAACTAATATGATTTTTGTATTCAGCACACCCAAATTAGTAAATAACAAGTCTTATGTAGAAATCAGCAAAAATTGTGTTAGGCAGTGTTATTATTACTATTATTCTTCGAAGCCATTTGCTTAATACACACAAATATTAAACTAAAGCCTTTTAAAGATCAGCTTCTGTTTTCTCACTTCCTAACCAACTTAAACAAATGAAACAAAACCATCATTTTAAAATTCAAAAACAAGCCATAACCTTCTCCTTTATTATCTCTAGTAAAACAAACATCTACCACATCATCTCGTACATACAATATGCGGGCCTTTCCTTTGTGAAGCCGTTTCATACATTATGCACATTAGGACGACCCAGTGCCTGTTAAGCAGAGACATTGTTGTTCGATTGTTTAGAAGGTCACCTATGGGAATTATCCGGTAAGTTAGTTCACAAAACTCGCGTTAAACTAACTTTTCTCGATAGATTCTGATGTAGTCTTTTGTATAATGTAGGATAACATTGAGTACTAACACACAGGTAAAGAAATGTATTTGCTCTAAATATAATAGATTTCGTATTTTTAAATAACTGAAAAAAATGGTTGTATTATTAATAGTCATCGTCGATGAAGCTATATATTTCTAAAAGCTTAGTTGTAAAACAACCCTATAATATGTAAAGGATGTTTAAGGTTCACACCCATATTAAAAATGCTAGTATTCTATTGTGGGAGTTTATGAATGTCTGTGACGATCATTTTTAAATATTGTTTATTGAAGCTACCTAGTAACATACGCAATAATGAAAAATTAATATCTGTTATATTGTTCACAGGTATAGCAGTAAACTCCACTCACACAAATTAATTAATTATGCGGAACGCAGCGTTTCGAGAGCACATGTGCCATGAGCCATTGTGCTCACGAAACGCTGCGTTCCGCATAATTAATTAATTTGTGTGAGTGGAGTTTACTGCTATACCTGTGAATTGTACATCCACACAGTCCTTGCAATCGTCATCTGTTATATTGTCATTGGCCACCCTGTTATAATTTAAATATATTCTATACAATGACAGGAGGAGCAATAGAACGAGTCATGCTTCACAAAAAAATGATTGAGAGTCAATATTGCCATGAAGTACCAAAGTGGTACCAAAAATAGAGAATGAATTTTAAAGATGGAAAGAAGTATAGCATAATCAAATCCTCATGGAAGATAAATACCAAAGAACCAAAAACTGAAATATTTCAAAAATTTTCGAAAAACATTTCCAACGACATTTTTGTAGATTGGTAACCAGATGACAGCAACATACTCAAGTTTTGACAACGCTAAAGCGAAGTAAAGGAAAATGCATAGTATTCCTTGTTATAAAACCAAGTCCTTTAAATGCAGAAGATGTTATGGATTCTATGTATCTAGAAAAGCTCAGTTCAGAATCGAAAGTCTTTAAAAGAAAAGTTAAGCGAGGAGTAGAATTGTCATCACACAGATAATCGTATTAGCCTTACGACGGAAGATAAGTGCACATTAATAATAAAGATATGACTTATGGGCTAGGTTTATAAAACACTTAGTTGATGTTGAAGATCAACGCAAGAGCAAGGAAGCTATATAACTCCCTTGTGGAATAATTGAATCAGCATTTGAAACCTGGTTTCCAATAAGACGTGGCGACATCACATATTTCTAAACATCATTACCAGTCAGAGCACTGTTTCCGGGATATATTGATCTTCAAAACAGGAAACATTAATTGGCATCCGCGCAGCTCCGATTTGACATAGATGGACTTTTTTCTCATGAGGATTTCGAAAGAGCAGAGTATACAGCAATAATCCCAGGTCTAGCGAAGAGTTACAGCCAAGTATCCACCACGAAATTGCAGTAATCCCAGAAAGGATATGAGTGCTGGAAACGTTATGGTCCACACTTAGATGGCATTATTTTTAAGACATAATTTTTAGAGATCTGAAGTTTGATTTACAATAAATATTTCTCTTTCAAAGGAGTTTATTATCTGGTTTTTAAAATTCAAAATTGAACTTACTTCTGGAAGAAAATGACTGCAGGGGAAATTATCTACTTGGCATTTTTGAACATGGAGAAAGTATTTGACAGGGTACTCAGAAATAAAGTATGGCAATGTTTACACAAGAGAGGAGTAAATTAAAATTAATATCAACTGTCAAAAGTATATATGACGAAACAGCAAACTGTGTAATTACTAAAAACAAGGTATTAGACGAGGAAGTGGACTTAGCCCTCTACTCTTTAATATTTATGGATAAAATTATCAGAGAAACAAGGTGGAGAATAAGAGCTTTTTATGCAGGACATAACAACTTAGAGAAGGTAGAAATTACAGAATGTGTATTCACAGATGATGTGGCGTTAATAGCCGGAAATGAAAAAAATCTACAGCACAACATAAACGTTTGGAACAATTCACTGATTATGGAATGAAAATTAATACAAATAAAACAAAAGTAATGGTTATACGAAAAGAGGAAAAAGAAATACATATACAACTTAGAGAAACAGAAAGACAACAAGTTAGAGATTTCTATTACATCGAATTACAAAACACGAGAAAGGACAACAAGAAGAACTTCATAACAGTATACAGAAAGCCAACAAGGTATACTATGCTATGAACTCAGGATTTATAAACAGAAAAGAAATTACAAAAGAAACAAAAATGACGGTCCATAGAACAGTATTCAGACCAATTCTCACATTTGGATGTGAAAGCTGGGTACTCAATCGTCAAGGAAACAGTAAGATCCAAGCCCTAGAGATGAAATATTTAAGAGAAGTGAAAATGCAACTAGAAGAGACAGGATAAGAAATGAACAAATTAGAAGACAACTACAAACAGAATCAATAGAAAGTTATATCGAACAAAGACAATTAGAATGCTGGGGACATCTACAAAGGATGGACAATACATTGTCGGTTAAGCAGGTCTAGAAAACAAAGATACAGAAGAAAAGAAGAAGAGGGAGGCCAAAAGGAAGCTGGAATAAAGAAATAGGCATTTTAGATAAGAAAAGAAAAACTTGAGATGAAGCTCAGAAAATTGCAAAGAACAGAGAGGACTGGATAAAATTTGTGAAATACTAGGAAGCAAATTTAATATAACCCGACACCCAATGGGTAAAAGGGTTTTATTGATTATATATAAATATATACTTATTTCTGGGACACCTTATATATAAGTATAAATTAGCATGATATACAAAAATACATAGTTAGGTATTTTAAAGTTATGTTTTGAAACAAATTACGCTTTCTTAATCTCTTGCAACATCAGCCCAATTGCACCATTCTATTTCGAAACTTTCCAAATTCCTAAAACTAATTTATAAATTCCGTAGCCAATTATGATACAATCTAAACCAGGCATCGGAAATAAAAAAAAGATTTAACTACTACTTCGTACGAATAAAAGTATTCAGGAACGCAATTTATACTTTAATTTATGTATACAGAGAAGCAAATTAACGGCATTATTATTGTTGCTGTAAAAAACTCAATTCAAACGCGAGAACTAAAGCAAAAGAGCTATTTCTCATCGTTGCTGGACGACATACTAAAATAAACGCAATGAGTAAAAGCGTATACATTAAAAATAACCTGACTTTTTTTCTTTACATTCAACTAGGATCCATATTTACATATGCATGTGGGTTTAAGCATATTCAAAAGGCAGATATTTTTAACTCTATTCGGAAACGCTTCGAACACATACATATTTAAGTATATTTATAAAAAAAAGTGCTACATGCAACGTTTCTATATTTCACTTGAAACGAATATTAAAACGACAGTTATTTCATTTTTGAATTGAAAACCATAAGAAAACATTTATATACAGTTTAACGTTTTGTACAAAATAATCTTGAAAGAAGATGAGATCATATTGACGCGATAAAAAATGATAAAGATGTAAATTTATCGAGAATCGTAACACGTACTTGACAAAAGATGTCAAAAAAGATGAATGTGAAAAAAAATTGATAAAGTCACGTTTCAATAGGATATACCGCGCGTGGTAAAGTTATGGAATAAATTCATTAAATGTGAATAAATTTGTTTTTCGGGGAAATGTTCAGACAGGTTAACTTCATTTTTTAATAATATACCTTCTCGCATCAATTTCAAGTTTCCCTCACTTCGGGTTTTCAAATAATCACGTCCTCGACAAATTTTTAAATGATACTTTCCGATTTCTTTATTTTTGATAGGTTATTTAATTACCGAAATGATACCATAAAAATTTTAATACCGTGTATGATAACATTTTCAAGAAAAAATCGTTTCAAGAGAGGAAAATATAAATTTCATTAATAACAAAAGGTAGACCACAAAACTAGAAGATTTGAAAAATAGAACTAGGCTTATTGTTAAGAGGCCGGTCAATGGTATTTCGAGCATTTACTTTAAAGCAAATAAAAGGATGTGCTTATCTTTGGTTTTTGTTATTAACAAATGCTATGCTGCTAGGCATTCTTGATGTGTTTTTTAACAAAGATCCACTCTTCAAATTACTACCAGAATGAAAAAAGTCCGCAATTATCATTTAAAACGCTGACAATGCCGTCACTATTTGAAAACTGTAAGTGGGAGTAATCTAAATTTGATTCAAAAAAGTATATTCCTAAAAATTAGAATTGACCTGTCCAAGCATTTCTTCATGGGATATTATGATCCTAGACCACATTTGAAGAAATTTGAAGAAATGGTACGGCAATTTAACCAGAAATTTCAATCGTGTACATATATACTGACATGCGAATTGTTAAAAAATTTGAACATGGGCGAAGAAGTAAAACACAATTTTACAAATATGTATATATTTTTTTAATCCTCCGTCCTTTGTATCTTGGGGTGTCGGACTATCATTCTCCTATTTTTGTCTTTCACTGTTTCCTGTTCTGAGCCAGTTGTCTGGCTTCAACCCATCCAACACTTACTTTTTCTAATGTTCAATACATTTGTCCTTTTCTGGTGTTTCGGGGTCTACCTATTCTGCTTTTGTCCCCTATTTTAGCTTCAAAAATCCTCTTAGTTATTCGATCTTCTTCCATCTGTGTATACGTCCAAGCCATCCCAGTTGTCTCTCCTCTATGATCATTTCTATTGACTTGATATTTAGGCTATTAGTGATTGTCGTGTTTCTGATTTTGTTTCTCCTCATTGCTCCCTCTATTTATCTTAGGAATCTCATTTCCATGGTCCTGACTTTGTGTTTAATTCTATTCGTAGTTGTCCAGCACTCGCTGCCATATGTTAGTGTTGGCCTGACCACTCTTTATACACTTTATTTGTTTTGGTATTTCTTTTTTATCTAGAAATATATTTCTTAATGTATTATATATTCTTGCGCACTTCCCTCATTCTCTCATTTATCTCTTTCTCTATTCCCCCGCTGTCTTCAATGGTTGTTCCTAGACAATTGTAAGTTTTAATCTGTTCCAAAACTGTTCCCTCGATTTTGATGTTACGCATTGTGCTTGTTTTCATTGTGTTTATTTCCATGTTTATCTTCGTTAGTTCTTCTTGGTATATCTCCAAGTTTTGCTGTAATGTCTTTTCTGAGTCTGCCATCAATACCATATCATCTGCAAACATTAGTTCCTGTTCGTTAATTGCATTCATTGTCCAGTTTCCTACTTTCATATTTTCTCCTTTTTGTTTAGCTGTTTTAATAGCATTACCTATAATATAGAGGATGGCAATGTGCTCAATACGCATCCCTGGTTTAATCCAATTTGTGATTCGAATTCAGCTGATTCTGGGTTGAAAGTTTTATACAATGCCTTAATCATCTCTATCATTCCTCTCTCTAGCCCTCTCCTTTCCAAGCTTTACCATACATCTTCTATTCTCACCCCATAAAAAGCTTTTTTAAAATCTATAAAGCATATATGTATTTCCTTTCTTTTCCCTTTTAGTTTTTCTCCTAATTGTCTGATTATGAATATTAAGCCTTGGGTGTTTCTTCCTTTTCTGAATCCATGTTCAGTATCTTCTAATGTTGTTTCCAGTTTCTCCCGAAGTCTTTTTTCTAGTATAATTGCCAATATTTTTTCTGGGATGCTAGTTAACTTTATTCCTCTGTAAATTGAACATTCTTTAATGTCTCCTTTTTTGTATATGGGAGTAATTATTCCCATATTCCATTCCTTATTTTATTATGACGTTATTTAAGAGGTCAAGTAGTTCTTTGCTATCTTCGTCTCCCATACATCTTACCATTTCAGCCATGATTCCTTCCCCCCCGGCCACCTTTGCTAGTTTTAGTTTGCTAACTGCTTCCCACACAAATATTTCCAATATATTTAATACATACACATGAAATGTTTCACTATCACAGTAGCTTCATCAAATGTTCCATTACTAATAAAGAACACGTTATTCTAAACCCAGAAAGTTTACTCTTACAATAATTAAGGATAGTGTGTGTAGGTACTGTAATTACATAACCGTTATTAGTCCTCTAAATTCGGGTATTAACTTTTCATAGACAAACTCAACACTAGTAAATTATTAAGGTGTGTTTGATCGTTTAGTAATTAATGTATCTCAATATTTATGTTTATTTATTTCTCAGTACGTTTAATTTTTAACCTTTAGTTTCGGAATGTAAAATCTCGTGATTTTAGAATAAAGTAGTGTTCAATAATTCAAATGATAGCGAAACATGTCAGATACTATGCTGCGTTAAATATATTGGAAATATTTGTAAAATTGTGTTTTATTTCTTCACTGCTGTTCAATATGAATTTCCACATCGGCCGACTTAATCGAAATTAGTTAAAAAGTTGTTTACAACTGGCAACGTTGTTAATGTGAAGAAAGAGAAAAAGAAGGAATACGACGAAAATAATGCCGCAAGTCTTATTGTTATTAATACGGTAAAAGAGCATCCCATACTATCATTCAGGGAACGTCTTCTGTTTGAGGATGCATCACAATCTATATTTGACCAAGTTTAATGTAAAATCAAGCAAACAAATGCAAACAAACTCACATTGATTAAACTCTTTCTTATCTTTGCTTTTGCATACCCTTTCATTATAATTTCGTAGGCTTTCATGACCGGTGTTTTCTTCTGTTCGCCACTTTAACCAAGTGGATCTAACGATGTTTGCAGATACATATATCACGACATCTCGGCAGACATAATTTTGAATTTCAAGTACATATTTAAACAAACTAAATTAAGATATACGACTCGCGTTGACTCTAGCGACAGAGAGACAACTACAACAATGTGTTTTGCTTTTTAATATTTTATCACACCTTCAATTTTGTGACAATTCATAGCGTTTTAACTTAGGATTTCATGGTTTTCCCATATTTTATTTCAGATAATTTCAGAATTATAATTGACGTACACACTTCTGATTAGACAATTATGTCATTTTGGGCCGAGTAAACGTTTTCATTGAAAGGAAACCTTTTCAAATCCGTCGACTTCTTTTGTACAATAAGTCTTAGTTAATATTTAAATTGTAAAGCTCGATTATCTCTAACCAGGCCGACAAATTGTAAGGCAAAATTATCAGCAATACATAGCAACATCCAAACTTTATACCTCACATGGTAACCGCATTTGTCTACTTAAATAACTAGATAATTATCCTAAAGACTTTTCAAAATAAGAAAAATTTTACAAGAAATATTTTTTCCTGTACGTGGGAAATATAGAAAATTGCAAATACAGTTAAATCTTTTTGCGGATACGCATTATATTGTAACGAAATTTTTATTCGTTTAAACCTTTTGCTTTGAAGTCTTTGTGCATCTGTCTAATAATACGTTACATCGTTAAATGTCGACCGATCATTCCCTTTACATAAACAGATATTTTTACCGCAATGGACGTGTCTCAAAGAAACAACTGTCAAGACGTATACAGTGCTGCAGATGTAATAACCAAATCCATCCGATTTTTTTGTAGATATATACTTGTTGGATAAGTGAAACTAAACGAGGAACTCTAATAACTTTATGTTAAACAACCGCTTCTCCGTAGTAACTCATAACCTATACTACTGTAGAGCTCGCTTATAAGGGACTCCTAAGTAACGTACATACATACTTTCGGATACTTTCCTTGACCTTATTTGAAATAATGTATTGTTGTTCTGATATTACGTACATATTTATTACGTACTTCTGTTATTCCGTACAAAAATCTTGTTCAAAAAGGAATTATGTTTTTTTAATAACGTACTTGATCTTTAGTATTATATAAATCTGGTATAAAGAAACATGCAGTACGTGTTAAATACCGGAGAATTACCTTTCTCAACAGTAAAATTTCACACACCACAATCGCTGTTAGGTGGGGCATATAATATACTGTACTAAAGGCATTTTCTTATTTTGCTTCGCAAGAGATGCAGTTATCGTTCGTTAAAGTTAGAGACATTTGTTTCGATAGATTATTAAGTGCAACTTTACCTATTAGAAATATATATAATAATATTTGTAGTGCTAAAAAAAACAACAATTTCTACCATAATGAAAAATAAAGATAAAATTCTCGTAATAGAACGGACAAACAAAAATGTCAAGCGATTACGTAAATCAGTTTGAGGAAGAGTTGATGAAACTTTACTACGATGCTTTGAGTATCAACGAGTCAATAATATACCAATTAGGGATCTTGTTCTGCGAACTAAAGCAGAAGAATTTGCTAAATTATCCCACGACAGTGAATTTAAGTGCACAGTAGGTTGGTTACACCGTTTTAAAAAACGTCAAAACATAAACGCTAGTTACATTCATGATCAAAGTGCAAATGTAAATTTGGAGAAATATAGGGTGTGGCTGCAGTCGACCCTAAGTGATTTTAAGACGATCACATAAATGACATCTTTAGTTCTGACGAAGCGGCTTTGTTCCACAAACTTACACCTAATTGTATACTAAAATTTAAGGGTGAAAAGTGCGTTGGGGGCAAACAATCGAAGCAGAGATTAACTGTGTTGTGTGTATGCTCATATGGCAGGAAATAAGAAGCAAACTTTTTATAATTGGAAAATTCAAAAATCCAAGATGTTTCAAACATATTAAAAAGCTACCTCGTACTTATGCTGGTAATCATCGGGCATGGATGACATCTAAAATGTTTGAAGACGAAATAAGAACTTGCGATAAAGACCTAACAAAATAGAAAAGAAAAATTTTAACATTGGTCGACAACTGTCCAGCTCATCCCCGTATAAGTGATCTTAAAAGTATTCGTCTGAAGTTTCTACCACCGAATTCCGCCCTGGTGATGCAGCCAATGGACCAAGTCACTATTCATACCTTAAAATCCCATATTTGAAAATGTTAGCCAAAACTTGCAAACGAATTTCGCAAAAAACCATACAAAATTGTTTTCAACGCGCCTCGAGAATTGATTTTGATGACGATCTACCGTTGTCTCAGTGGCATGTCAAATATAATGATAACTTTGATAATTTGCGTTTAAGTGTATGGCTACAAAATAATTTATAGGATCCTAGTATCGTGAATCTAGAAACAATAGATGAATTTGTGTCAGGGGATAATAATCTCATTACTTGGTGTCCTTAGTGATACTGATTTTGTTGAGAAAGTTTTAAAGCGAGGAAATAAGAACGATGATAATGAAGTAGGCGAAGAAGGGAAGGCAACTGAAATTGTAAAACCTAGTTATTGAGATGCAGTTACCGGAATAAGGACAGTTACACGATATTTAGAAACTGAACAATGTACTAGGAATATAATTTTAAATAATGCATTAAATATTGAACACTTTTTAGAATCTATTTGTGACTTTTTTTACTAATTAATTTTTTATATGTATTTACTTATTACCTATTATTATTTATTATTATTATTATTGTGTATCTTTTTATTATTTTATAAATGAAAATACATTTTGATAGTATATACATAATCTTTGGTTATATTCTTTTTTAACGTACTGTTTTGTATAGTCCCGAAGAGTACGTTATAAGTGAATATTACTGTATATACTTGTTGGATAAGAGAAACTACAGGAGTAACTCTAATAATTTTATGTTTAACAGCCGCTTCTCCGTACTAACTCGTAATCTATACTATCTTCATTATTTTGGGAAATATTTAGTCTGAAAATTCTAAACGAAACATACATACATACTTCATTTTTTTTTAAACCTCGCAAGAGATAATATAGGTTGATTGATAGTGAAAGATAAAATGTCTTATCTTCATACGAATTAATTTCGTAGAAGGATAATCTAGCCAAGGTAATCTCGCTTGTTGCTATATTAAAACACGTAATGTGAAAACGATGGGACAGCCAAGATGTCTCCATTGCGTTTTGAGCAATTATGTAAATCCCTACTATTGAATGTAACTGAAACTATTTGAACAAGGAACCTTAATAAATTTGAAATATTAGTCTTCCATATTAAATTAAGCTGATCGCACATATTATCATCAAAATTAATATTGGTTTAGGAGTGTTACAGATAGAAGTCTGTACACAATTCCAATCAAGTTAATTTGAATTACCAACTTCTTAGCCGACTTTGAAATGTTATAACATTAATTAAAATTAAAATTCGTAGAAAA
The DNA here is from genome assembly GCA_023509865.1 of Trypoxylus dichotomus. Taxonomy (NCBI): domain Eukaryota; kingdom Metazoa; phylum Arthropoda; class Insecta; order Coleoptera; family Scarabaeidae; genus Trypoxylus; species Trypoxylus dichotomus. The sequence continues at coordinate 33,517,450 of CM042081.1, forward strand.
ATTTATTATCCAGACAAAGTTAATAGAATTAAATATGAAACCTTGCTACCATTGCCTAAGAGCTTGTGATATAATTAGAATTAAAAAAACTTTTCCATAGTAAAGAAAATTCATAATTTTCATGCCCTTCTTTAAAATTTATATACAATAATACTACTACTAAATAGCAAAAATGCTTATCTAATATTTTGGCGAAATAAAAGTTCCCGAATCAGAACCATCAAGAAAAAGTTACAAATATAAATGCATCCAACAAGAAAAAAAGCAGGTTAAAATATTTAATGATAAATAAAAGAATTAAAAACAAAAATCACTTCGTAATAAAATAAAATATATTTAACTAAAAGATTCCAAGAAAAAAAAATAATGATTAAGAACAATCAGTAATATACATGTAAAAGGAACAAAATAAGGACCACAAACATTTAAAAACACTCGAACAACACCGAACTTACATAAAGATGTTCAACGTTAGCGTCGATAACTTCTCATTTCGGGGACAGATTTCTTAGTTACCGTTTAGCACAAGTTCGAAAGCGCGTTACAGTTTTTATTTTATCTCGCTGGAAAACACGAAAAGGATTACAGATCTTCGTCGAAAACCCCGGAGCAGATCGGTAGATTTTTCTTCTTCATTCAACAAACTTTTAAAAACGAAAGTCTAATTCTTGTTGTTGATTTTAATGTTTAATTAATTATAGTATTTTTGTTAAATTTAAATAATTTCTTCTCTAAACAAAGACGGTACGCAATATTTAATTTCAGATCTCTTCTTTGTATTTTTTAAAAAATGGTTTTTTTTTTTAACAAGTGTGTATTTTACAAAGAACAACAGAGTTCCGTACTTCAACTGCGGATTTGATGTTTCTGCTTTGTTGCAAGCAAGACGGCACGTGCTAGACTGACAGTGAGTGACAAGTGAACACACTTGACATACCTACCCCCACTATCGGATAGTGCGCCCATCCCCCTCCACTCAAGGTGGTCGCTATGACGACGCTCTTTCTCTCTCTTGAACGGGCGCCGACGCGTAAGTTGGACGACCCGATAGGTATACGGTTCACACTACGCTAGGTTAGGGACTATGTGTACAACTACCGCGGATATCCCGTTTTGGAAAACACGGGGTTCGCTCAACAGAAAACTAAAATATGCCCTATAAATAATTACATTATATCGCTATGCGATTAGCAACATGATATTTTTTGTATAGACGGAAAATACCTAATGTATAATATCTATAGTCTATGTCACCGAGGCTTCGAAGTATCAGGCCTCATGGAGTCCGGCCCTCTTTTATTAACTTATATGTATTCATATGTAATTATCTTTTTTAGAATTAGGAATGTCGCCAAATTGTTTGGTGTGCTTTGTATCGAGGGTAATACATTTGTTTTGTATATAACCGTTTATCAAATTCGGTGCATCGTTTGCTGTTTTATTGCTTTTGAGTCTTAGTTTTTCCTTTTACTTATGGCTCTTATGGGAAATGCAAACGCGGTTGCCACATTGTATCAAAATTATATTCTTCGGATGTTTTAAATTCTACAGAATATATGAAGAAATGGCAAATGGAACACAACCAATATTTTTCATATATGTTTATTATAGTATTACGTTATATGAGAGTATTCAAGGTAAATATTACAACTTATTTCTATATTTTCCAAATTATATGAAGCGATTTTTATTAAAATATAATTTACGAATATGACATTTCTTTTTCTTTTAGAATTATTTCCACAATTGACTATAATAAGATTAGCAAATTGATTTATTTATTGAGAATACGAGGGCGCCCTAAAATATTTCCGGAATAGACAAGAAAAACACGGTATTGGCGTGGTTTTTTATTTTTATTTTTATTTTTCTATGTAGTCTCCTCGAAGATCAATACACTTTTTCAACGGTTTCGTAACGCAACTCAATCAAAATGACGATGCGGGATGAATGAACCGTTGCATTGTCATGGTGAAAAACAAGGCCGTTCGTCCTTCAATACAACATCGAATCGGGCCAATAAATCACTGTAGTATTGCCCCATGATCGCCCTTCCCTTCTGCAGATAGTCGATGAGGATCATACCTTGGAAATCCCAAAGAATGGTCACCATGACCTTTCCCGCCGATGGAACGGTCTTTGCTTTCTTCGGAGTCGGTTTGCCAGGAAAAGTACACTGCTTCGACTGTTCCTTGGTCTCTGGTATGTAGTGGTGGATCCAAGTCTCATCCATGGTTACAAAACGCATGAAGAAATCGCTTGGGTTACATTGGATCCTAGCCAGACACTCATCCGAAACGATCACCCGATTTCGTTTTAGCTCCGGTGTGAGCAAACGCGGTACCCATCGCGCCGAAAGCTTCTTCTCACACAAAATTTCGTGTAGGATATAGCCAACGCGTTTTTGTGAGACGCCTGTTGTCTCTGCAATCTCTTTTAGTTTCAATCGGTGATCGTCTAAGATGACACCATGAATCTTGTCGACCATTTCATCGTTGGTAGCGGTTTTTGGGCGTCCACTGCGTAGTTCATCACTGTGGCCGCTTGTGCGGCCACCTTCGAACTCTCTCACCCAGAAGCTGATGATCGAAAATGATGGAATACATCCGCCATGAACTTCTAGCAAAGTATTTCGAATTTCCGTGGCCGTTTTACCAGCCATCCAGGTATTTTATCACTGCACGAAGTTCGATTCCCTCCATTTTTGCAAAACCGCCTGACTTGCTACACAAAACACACTCTTAAACAGCAACTATTGACAGTAGACGTCTGAAATTTTGACATAAAAAGGGTTGCCCTTGCCGACCAATTAATCCACTTCAACCTTTGTGCACCATCTCTTACCGATTCCTGGAACATTTCATGTCGGCCTCGTAGTGCTGCAGTGATAGAATATAAATAGTGACCTTCTATATGCCTATATATTAACAAACATTAAAAATATTTGCCATGGAACTATTGATAGTAACGACAGACAAGGTTTTTCGAGTTAAAGCAAAACAGCTAAGCTACAGTAAAGAATGTTAATAATGTAGTTCTACGTCAACTAAGACCACAATTATTACAGACATTGGGATATTTAACAGGTTATTGCCGGTTGTTATTAAGATCAGATGACACGGAACTAAACCAAATGTAGAAGAGCTAGAATCTCCATTCAAATGAATAGTAAACTGTTCGACATCATCCTCAAATTCATCTATTTTCCACATTTCATCTGCCACTCTAAAGAATACCATTATTTTTAATGGCAATCATCATAAACAGTTATTGTAAATACCTTTCTTCACATGAGCAATCTAATTTTTTCAATTCTATAAATTAAAAAAAACTAAATATTGCACTATTCTTAAGAACACACTGCTTCACCTGCACCCAAACCATTTTAATGGAATTTAGCACACAATAATATAGTGAATACTGTATTATTGTACGGCCAAATCTTGCCCAAATGTCTTCAGTTCTATATTTATCGTAATTAGATTTCACTTGCCATAAAACATGAAAAAATTCATAACAAAAACATATTTCCTTTCCAACCAAAATCGAATAATTTGATGTTGATATCCTCTTGATCTTTCAGCTGTAATATGGTGTATTATCAATTATAATCACAGAGTTTGATGGTAAAAAGGTAATCGTAGCTTTATAAGCCACCTTTCGTAGACATCCCCGCAAACTTCATCATGTGCATTTGCAGTACTTTTCTTACATAAAAGTGTAAGCTTTGGTTCGGCAACAAATCCATTCTCGTTGCTCGCATGAATTAATGCATATCTTTGATCACGACCACGTGTGCTGTTATTCTAGTTGTTACATCTACTAGTGCCTGTCTCTTTGAAGTTGCTGTGCTTTTTAAATAACTGTACCTCCGTCTTATAATTTCATCAAGTTCATCCACAATACTTTCTTTGCCAAGATTTTTAAATACAAAACCGATATCTAGCAATAGATTATAATGTGCAGTTCTCTTAAAATTTGGAATATCGTTATCCGCATTAACAGATATTAGTATACGGTTAAGCATTGGAGGAATATTATTTAAAAAGAGTGTATTTTACGTCATATAAGTGTTTGAACTTGCATATCGTTTACTAGTATACGAGCATTCTTTTGGTAACCTTCTCTCTTTGGTTCCTTCTTCGATGGGGATGTCAGTGCTCCTTATTGTGTTCAAAGTGAATATATAATTCGTTCACTTCAACCCAAAGCTTTGTTTGTTTCTTTGGCAGCAGCAGATACCATTCATCGTCTTGTTATAATAGCAAAAGGTATTCAAGGTCATTAACTTTTCTTTGCTAAGATACACTTCACCTTCGCACCTCATTTTCATCACAAGATCCATATTCTAAAACACATATAAACATAATATCTTACTGTATCAATATCCTTCTATCAATCTGTTACTTACTAGTTAATCAGCCTAAAATGTGAACCTCGTGGGAATATCAGGTAAAAAAATTCAATAGTACAAATTCACGCAACTCTAACCAGGTTGAAAAGAGATGTACATATATAAACTCTCTGTCAATAGAAAGAGAGGATAACATTTCATAAGACCCAGTACTTAATTTAAATGTGCGAACAAGTGTATCCGTTTTTCTGAAAGCTCTTAATAGTGTTGTTTAATGTAAGTAAAATGAGAATTAATGTTTCCCATTTAACATTTGTGAAATCATATGAAGTGGGAAAATCCTTAAGAAAATGCACCAAGGTAAAAACTACGCAAATGATTTCAACGCTTTTATGTGTCTAAGACAGTTGAAGAAACTAGCAAACCACTAGGATGTGGCAAAGGAATTGTGTATCCCATTTGAAAAGAAAACGGTGAAAAGAATCATCTAATAAAATCAATCAATTATATGTAAATGTTATTGGCAGAAATAATCGCTTGCAATTATACGATGAACATTTTTAAATGGTTATTAGACGAAAAGTTTACAGTTTCTTTTTACAAAACATTCCACCCAGATTAGACATGATACTATGTGCTGTAAATAACAAAGAAGATGTACCTAATTTCTCAAGGAGTACACTGTCCAGATTGTTGAAAGATCTTGTTTTTTTTTTCGAAAAGATTCCAAAGAAAATAGTTTTAATGGATCCTAATAAGGCAACGACGTGATTATTTAGGAACCATTAAAAATATCGCAGAGAAGGGAGACACATTGTGTTTACGGTATAAATCGTGGGTGAATGGTGGCCAATTTGTATCAAAAACGTGAGTTGATGAACACTGCAAATACATCTCGGCAAGCTTTTACCAAAAACTTAAGTACAGGTCTAACACCAACAGACTCAAGACAACGATTTGCCCTTATTCATGCTGGCAATGAAAATGGATTTGTTGCAAAAGTTGAATATCATCTGAATCTCATCGACAATGTATCTTATCACGGTCGTAAGACAAATCAAATACCTACTACAGCCACTAAAAACATGAAATTTACGTATTTGTACGACGACTTATCTTGAAAGATATTTGTATTGAGGAAGACTTATTGAAGCGTGATTTGTTACAAATTGTAGCTGCAGACATGTATAAATATAACAAATATGTACTTGACGAAGCAGCTGCTGAAATGCTATGTTTCGATTGCCAATTTACCACTATGTTTCGATTCCAATAAATAGTATGGACACAGATCAGAAACCATACTAAACATAGTAACTCTATAAAGTAAACGATACGCTCAACGTTATCGCACAAGGGTATAACCATGTTTCCGTTGAGAACTGGCAACATTATATTAATAACATAATTGTAATTATTGGTTATAATATATCATTCTCCACAAACAACGGATGATTTGCTATTACTATATATCGAAGGTCGCATTGATTCAATAATTGACTTCAATGGGAAGACCCTAATAGTGGTGGATTGTAATAATGATTACAATAAGGACACATTCTATAGCAGAAAGAGTAAAGAATTGCTTTATAGAAATGCATTGTATCAAATTGTTACTGAATGTACTAGAATTACAAACAGTACTAGAACATTGATCGATTATATTATAACGAACCATAAAACAGTTGGACACAAAGTTCACTCAACGCCAAAAATTAGTGATCACTGTATACTACCAATATGTATTAATTAATTTAAAGATGTACATAATGATAAAATGACTGTAAGACAATGTTTTAAAAACTACGATGTAGATACATTACAATACAAAATATTTAGCACAATGTGGAATAATTCAGGAGATGTTAATGTAATGGCCAATTGCTGGACCAAAACATTACGTAATATTATTAACACTATGTGTCCAAAACAGCAGATGCTGTTATGTAGTAATTGCACAAACAAGTGGATAACTTCAGAAATTATAAAAGAAATGCGCAGACTTGATGAAAAATATAAAATAGCTATGTTTACTAACGTCATACACTGGGAAGAGTACAGATTTCATAGAAACGGAGTAGTCACTATGGTACGTAATAGCAAAGAAAATTACTATAGGTTATTTGTAGATGAAAATAAACATAGACGTGTTGAATTATGAAAAACTATAAAAACACTTTTGCCTAAAAAAAAAATAGTTCGGCCAATACATACGTAATTTTTGATAATACGAAGCTGAGAGATGATTTAGAAATTGCACCAAATTTCAACAAGTATTTTTTAAAAAGCATAGATAATATAATCTAAAATATACCAAAGATAACAGTTACGAAACCTATATGCATACATGGAAGAAACTATAATAAATTTTCAAAATTTTGCAGTATAACGTTGAATGGCATCAAAGCTATAATTAACATGTTGAAAAATACAGGAGGCGTAACTGGTGACGGACTAAAGACCAAAATTATTAAGAATGCTGCTCAGATGTCTGCAAATAGAATTCTTGGCATAGTGAATGCTTCACTCGATACAGGTACATTTCCGGAAAATTGGAAAACAATTCCCAAAGTGGCCGGGACCAAAGTATGTAAGGAATTCAAGCCTACTAATACTGCACCAAGTTACGGAAAAGGAACTGTGCGTAAAAGACCAATTATATGATTTTTGTGAGCAAAACAATGTGATTCATCATAATCAATCAGGTTTTAGAAAAGGTCATTCATGTGAAACTGTTATTGTGGATATATGTCACAAGTGGTTGCAAGAAATAGATAAGGGATATGTTGTGATAGCTGTGCCTTTGGACTTCCGTATAGCTTTTGAAACTGTTGATAGAAAACTAGTAATAAAGAAATTAGAAATGCATGGTATTTGTGACAAAGTTAAAGACTGGTTTGATTCATATTTAAATAATAGAACTCAAAAAGTAAAATAAAATACATATATATATATAAAAGGATATCGGATAGTTTAAATACAAACAATGGTGTTCCACAAGGCACGGTGTTAGGTCCCTTATAGTTCAACTTATATGTTAATGATTTATTGTTAACAATGGAAGGCTGTAGTATGTTTATGTTTGCGGATGATACCATGTTGTACATAAGTGGTAGTAGTGTTGGCGCTGTAACGATGACTATGAATAATTAACTCACTATATTATATCAGTGGCGGTATGTAAATGAACTATACATTAATGTTACAAAATCAAAATATATGGTTGTAGGTAGCATGAATACGTTGAATAATATAGATATACACTACAACTGATTATATATTGAATTCCTTTGTTCTGTCCTATTGTATAGCTTGTTAACTAAATAAACTATCTATCTATCTAGCTATAATGCTTTGTTTTATTTTAGTACGTTCTCTTATAATTTGTTTACTTTAGTCGAAGGAGACATGTACAACCTAAATGAACTACAAAACAATCCAGAGATCCTTACATGGATTTTTTATTTCCATAAAATCAGGATGTTAGCGAGTTTTAAAAGTACCCTAACAAAAATAATCTTTAATAAAGCATACATAGTCACTTGGTAAAAGGTATTAGTATTCACAAAATTTGCAACCCCCACATTTTTTAAGCACAAACCGCCACTGCTAACATATCAACGTAATTAGAAATGTACCCGATATATGTATATATTTTACTACAAATATTGTAGACAAAGTACTTTAAACCGCAGAATAAGGTAAAACAAACATTAGCCAAATCGAAAGATATCGCACTGAAGGGAGACTAATCAGATAATGGTGCTATTAACTGTAATGCGAGTACAAGTCTTGGGTTTTAGGAATTTCAGCAAATTAAATGTGAAATTTGTAGTTGGTAGGGTAATAACTTAATGTTACTAAAATGGTCACCAAAATGTAAACAACCGATTTTGTGGCGTTCAGTAAATATAATGGAACTAAAACTGGCAAACATTATAAAGGAAAGTGCTAGAATAGATTACGTAAGTTAAAGAAACACATTTGCAAATGTTCATAATTAATTTAAATAATGTCGATATAGTATCGAAGATTCTACCAAGTTAAAGTTTATCATATAACTATCCATTCTATACTTACTATTCTATACAGGTCAGCGTATTTTTTTCTTTTTCACCTCATGTATTCATTCTATTGCAGTGATGCAAAAAACATACGCTTTGATATTAAATTCCCCTCCGAAGTCCTTAAATCTGAATGGAAAGGTGATATAATATTTACCTATGGCTCTTACCTGTGACAACCGCAAACTATTGTTAGTGAACTGAATTAAATTATCCCCAATACTCATCTGAATACTTGTCAAGTGCTGGCACGATTTGGGGAGAGTAAATTATGTCGGGAGTCGGAGGACTTTAAACCGCTGTTATGGAGTGTCTGCCCCAAACCAGACCACCACTTAGAAAACAATTGGAATAGTTTAATGGGCCTGCAGCTATTGGAACAAAGCAACTACTCGGTTATTGATTGATAAACATAACTTGATTGTGATTTAGTTATCGGATGCTAGTTTCCGAACTTTTGATTGAAGAGAATCACATGGAAACCTCTGTACCATTGTGTTACAGAATACTTTCCTTAGAGGGTGTATACATACTAACGACCACTAAGCATAATATATTGTAATGATATGAATTATTGTCTTTTAATTCTTTTATAATGTCAATGATTTTTTAAATTTTTCTTGTTTATCTACTTTGGATATTTTTTCGTCACTGTATGGTTCGCGCCCTTATTTCTGTTACTGTTGATGTTGTTGTTGAAGGCAAAGTACCGTTAAGACTCCCTCTTCATTAAATTTATTTCAAATATTAAGTCTGTAGAGTTTTCTCTCTGCATATTAAATTTTACAGATATCTACTTTAGTTGTTCATTACTAATATGTAATCTACAATTTTAATGTTTTTCTTTTTTCTTAAAAGAGTCCCTTCAACAACATGTGCAATGCTTCCCGTAATTATATTTTTTCTCAAATTAATCGTAATATTTGAAATTCTTCGAATATATACCTTCCGTGGTGGTCAAACGCACGGTCCGAGCGCTTCGCAACTTTGATAATGATTTATTTCGCGAACATCTGGAACTTACGCCTTAGTGTACTATCCTTGACGTCGACTCTATAGACGAAAAGATGTAAATCTTAAATGATTTCATTGTTTTGTTATTTGATATTCATGCTCCTCTTACTAGTACTACTATAGGGACACGCAGGCCGCCACCTTGGATCACTGATAATGTTAGGTTATTAATGTCGCTTAGGGATAAAGCATTTAAAAAATTTAAGTCAAGTAAGTTAGTTAGTTATTGGAACGAATATAAATCCCTTAGAAGTTTTACTACAAATGTAATCAAGCGCGAGTGGAAGGCTTATTTGCGGCACAAGTTCAAAGCTTCGAACTGGAAAACACTTTGGCATGATTTGCGCGACCTGAATATTTATAAAAAAAAGCACCTCTACCATTCCACCTCACTTACTAAATGTAAATAATTTAAATGATCATTTCATCTCGGCATCGAGTTCCAGTTCGTTGCCTAATCCAACTGTGTTTAATTTTTATAATACTAATGTGAAACCGGGAGTTGGCACCTTCTTCTTCCTTGACACCAGTGAAGCAGAAATTGCTTCTATTATTTCCACCATATCTTCGAACTCAGTTGGAGCGGATGGCATCTCTTTGAGAATGCTTTTACTGTGTTGTCCTATAATATTACCAATTGTAACCTGCATTCTCAATTATTGTCTCCAGGTGGGTGTCTTCCCTACCGATTGGAAGAAGGCTCATGTCATACCCATTCCGAAAAACAAAAACCCTGCTAGCCGTCTTGATCTTCGCCCGATTAGCATATTGCCCGTTCTGTCGAAGGTCTTGGAAAAGATTGTTGACAGGCAATTGCGTAGTCATTTGTCAAAATTTCATCTGCTACCTACGTTCCAATCTGGTTTCCGTCCAGGATTCAGTTGTATGTCTGCTCTCACTTGCATTGTCGATGACATCTTGTCAGCGAGTGACATTGGTGATTTGACAGTGTTGGTACTGTTCGATTTTTCCAAGGCTTTTGACAGAAATGATCATAGTCTTCTGCTAGCAATTCTTCACTACATTGGTCTTGGCGAAATTGCTCTTCACTTCTTTAGGGCCTACTTACTTGGCAGAAAACAGGCGGTGGTTGCTGGCAGGAAGGTGTCTTATTGGGCGACTATACACTGGGGTGTTCCGCAGGGATCCATATTTGGTCCATTGCTGTTCTCTATTTACACCACACATATGTTCTTTTTCCATAATTTCACATGTAATCTTCACTTCTATGCTGATGCTGATCTTATCGGTATACCTAAGCACCACACCTGGCAGTTTGAGAAAAGCTTTAGCTACGCTTCTGCACGATTATACAACTCGCTTCCCCTGGATATCAAAGAGTTACCATTAGGCGTGCTATTTATAATAGTTTAATGAATGAGCAGCTCTCTGGCAGATAGTGATTTGTAGTATTGTAGTATATTAGGTAATTTGGCTGTGTAACGAATTATGTTCTCGTTTTATCTTTGTTCTTGGGTCACCGTTAACAACAGGAAACCTTTTTGGTTTACTGATGGTGATCCAATTGGCAAAAATGCTTGTATTTTTTTCTCTCTTTTGTTTCTGTATTCACTATTTACTTGACAATAAATTATTATTATTATTATTATATATTTAAAGTCAACAGAGTGTATCAGCTGATATTATTATAACAATTTGGAGTTCCGAACATATCTGTGGAAGCCGAAAACCAGGACACCTAAAATACGAGACAATACGTGTGAGTGAGTACGATTACCAAAATTAAAGACTTTAAATCATAATCAATTTTCAAAATTTACTGTCCTTTTGCTCTCATTTCATTTTGTATCTCATTTAGAATTTATAAAATTAGGTAGACAGGGATTGGTTTTCTATTATCCAAGATACTTGCCATAGTTTTGATCAATTTCGGAGTGTTTCTACAAAAATATAGGGGTGAAGTTGTGCGAAGTAAAGTTAGAATGAACTTCATAATGGGAATATTTGATCCTTCAAAAGTTTCCAGCAAAGAGGCATATGTGCCATCAAAGTTTTCAATTGCGCAGCATTTAACTCCTCCCTTACCAGAAAAAAATATCCAAAGCAGATAAACGAGAAAAATTCAGAAAATCATTGATATTATAAAAGATTTAAAAGACAATAATGCATATCATTACAATATGAAAAGAATTGGTCCGAAAGCGTAAAAACCGTTTAATACACCAAATTCGTTAATAAACTTAAGACATACCTATTAAACCACGCTTTGAGTTTTTGCTGTGTGTAACGATACATTACGATTTTTCTTACAATTATATCAACGTTCTTTTTTACATTTCTGAAAAAATATCAGTATCGGCAGGATATGAATCCACGACCTCTTCGCTGCCAGCGGAACGTGTTACCGCTAGACTACAGGGCTGAAGTTCAAATCACTTTTAACACCTAGACGTGATGGTGTCTGTAGATGTCTAACAACATCTCAGCAGACATAATATTATTGAAAACAAGTTTTTTATTAATTAATATGAAACTTTTGTTGGTTGTTGCTTGCATGTTAGCCGTATTTCTCTTAATTTATGAAAAATATCAGAATCAGGTAGGATTTGAATCCACGCCCTCTTCTTTTCCGGGGAAATGTCTTACCGCTGTACCACGGAACAGTGTAACTTGAAATCATTTTTCACATATATAGTCCAATCACTTTAGGAATGCAGCATTTGGCAAGATAGGCTAATATTTTCGACGTTTGCTATTGGCAGATACCTACGGCAAAATTACACACCACTAGGAAGTTATCTATGTACACGAAAGTCATGTTGGATAAAATGAAATATTACTGACCACTACTAGTATGTCTTTATAATATCACTTGTCTTATTTGTGTATAGTATATTGCATTAAAAATTGTTCTTGTCAGAGCACGATTAATACGATATTCATGCAAAGGCGATAGCTTTTTTGAATTTTGATAATACAACTACGAGGGGAGGTCCAGAAGTTCGTGGAATGGAGGGGATGAATTGGGGATAGGGGCGCTCGCTAGGTGTCATTCTGATTGGTGACTCATCATTGGTATATAAGTTAAGTTGCAGCCCTATAGCCTCAGTCGTTTACGAATAGTTGCCTGCTAAACAAGTCAATCCGGAAGAAAACTGAAACTATGGAGGAAATTGAACACCGTGTTGTGATAAAGGTCCTTACAAAGCAAGGAAATAATGCTCAAACCATATTGAATGAAATGGAAACCGTTTATGGGGAACAGTGCCCTAGTAAATCAATGATTTATAAGTGGCATGGTCGGGAGTCGACTGAAGACGACCCCCGCTCAGGACGGCCAGTTGAGGCCACGACATCAGACATCGTCGAAAAAGTGCAAAAATTTGTACTGCAAGATGCCCATTTGAAGAAAAAACAATTATCTGCACTAGTTGAAGTATCAAATACCACCATTTTGCGTATCCTACATGACCACCTGGGTAAGGCAAAAGTCAGTGCAAGATGGGTACCGAGAATGCTCACGTCGCTGCAGAAACAGCAGCCCGTCTGTGCGTCCAAACAATTTTTTGAGCTGTGTGGAGACAAACCTGCACAGATTTTTGGAGCAGATTGTTACCGGAGATTAAACATGGGTTCATCATTTTGAGTCCAAACAGGAGTCCATGCAATGGCATAAAAAGGGGACACCACCGCCAAAGAAATTCAAAGTGTCAGAATCGGCTGGAAAGTTGATGGCTATTGTTTTTTGGGATTGTGAGGGGATATTATTGATTGATTGCAAAGAAAAAGGTAGGAGCATATCCGGAGAATATTACGCAACGATATTAGAAAAATTAAAGGAGGCCATCAAGGAAAAACGTCGAGGAAAATTGACCAAGGGTGTGTTGCTCTTGCAAGACAATGCGCCGGTTCACAAGAGCAAAGTTACAGTGGCTGCTCTGGACCTTTCAATCAATAGTCCATCCACCCTACAGCCCAGACCTCGCACCTAGTGATTTTTATTTGTTCCCCAATTTAAAAAAAGACACGTGGAAGAAAGTTTTCCAACGACAATGAGGTAAAGAAGGCAATTTTGGCCCATTTTGAGGCGAAAGATAAAAAATATTTTTATGATGGTTTAGAAAAATTAATTCATAGATCTAATAAATGTATTGTGCTGAAAGGTGATTATATTGACAAGGAAAAATAGATTTATTGTTTTATTTCATTTAAAACCCTTTCATTCCACGAACTTCTGGACCTCACCTCGTACGGTTATCAGGATTTATTATAGGATTGTAGCTATTTTAAGGAAAAACTATTAAAGTATCCCATGAAGTCTATATGTGATGTACAATATAATATACGACATATTTTAAATAAAATTATTTCCTTTCTTTTAGTGGGATTCAATAAATTGCAATAAACTTAAGTGTGTGTTTGTAACCATCTTACTAAAGTATTTAACATTAGAATTTAGAATTATGTTCAAAGAAACTGACAATTGTTATAATACCACTGATATTTTTTTTTAATTAATTATTGGCCTTGGGATTGCGCCATTAGCCACTTACACCAATTAAACCAGAAAAACCGAAGAATACAAAGGAAACCAAACAACCCGAATGGACACAATGCTAACACAGGACACGCTTCACACCCGGGGCCGATCGGGTGACTAACACGAACACACAGATAGGCCAACGGAAAAGAAGGGAAATCCACAAAGGATACATTATATAAGGAAACAAACTGATATTTTACTTTCAAATCTTCCGCTATTATTTAATCGAGTTAAGTTTTGGCAGTGTAATACGGACGCCCATATCAGCGCTATCTACTACATCTATCTACTACTTGATAGAATTTGGGAGGAATACTAAATCACCCACTTGCCAGTATATTGACGATATACCGGAGACGTGTGAGATTGCGTTAGAAAGATACTATTTGACATTTTCATTCACTCAGTTTATTTCATCGAAAATATGTGAAAATGAAAAGAATTGGATATTCAAACGCACGCCAGAATATGCGTTTTAAACGAAACAAATGTTTCAAATAAAAAAACTGAGATATCTCTGAATGTTGTGTGTGTAAGACAATTAAAAGGAAAAAAAAATAATCTGCTGAAAATAGCAATATTTCCTTTATATTCATTTTGGCCCCTAACAAATATCTCGTCAAGAAATCATAATTTCTTGGACTAACGATCATGACTGCTTCATAATTTTAGTACTTCTTCACGTAAAAAAAGCTATGAGATTTTTGCCCGGAATCGTGATTTTGAAACATTAAAATATATTTAAAATGAGAATAATGAGTATAATCTTAAGTACCGTAATCACAAAACTCATTTTCTGTAATATCAATGAAAATCTAACAGCAGAAAATTTAAATTACATGCTTTTGTCTTCGGTATTCGGAGTCAGAGCCCATTTCGCCACATTACTTGCTAAATTACAAAACATACAAATTTCATTTACAAAACACAACACATCCTCTCTGTACGTTTTATATATAGATGGTAGGAAGGAACAGGGAAGACAGGCTTCAGATCCCAGTGTCTATTGAATGGCTTAACAGAAAGGGACCAACGGTAAAACGGGGACAATCCACACTGATAAACAAAGAACTAATCTATCTAAATTAGACGGTAATTTTCGTGTTTCTTATAATCGGATATATACAGGACTTTGCAAGCTCTTCCACAAGGAACTTTTTGTGTTGAGAAAATTTGGGGTATTCCAAGAGGAAATGATTGAAGTCTCCTAGAGACTCGCCGCACAAACATGAAGGTGAATCAAGTAAGCCTATTCTATGTAAATGAGCTGGTAATTGACAGTGATTGACTTTTAATCTGGCAATGGTCGTGTAATAAAGTCTTGACAATTGCTATTGTTTATACCAGTTATAATGATGCAACTAAGGATGAATTTTGACATACTGTGTCATGTGTCTTGTGCATGGATTGCTAAACCAAAGAAGGCGCGCACCAACAATGCTTAGAGTAACTGCACATGGGAATGATTTCTTAGGCTTACCATGACGTATGAAAAACATATCTGAAGTGCTAACCTAACATAATAATGCTGTTGTGTTCGAACCGGCAGACGACGAGTGTTTTATTTTTGTGGCACTAGATAGCGCCAAGAATATTAACTTAAGTTGTAAGGTTAGATATAGTGACAGTAGCAGAGAGGGAATAACAATGTATTCAGCAAAGAATCGCTCGAAACCACGCTGATGACGCCGGGTAGGCAAAAACATTAACGTTTTTTGTGGCTTCACATTGTCTTTCTCGTGAATGATTTTATCAATACCTTGAGTAGCTGTATTTAGCAGCATAATTATGTTAGGTATTGTTTTCTAGGCATTTTAGATGTGTTCTTAATATATATATATATATATATATATATATATATATATATGTTAATAACAAATGTAAATACATCATGTATAATGTGCCACGGCTCTGTAAATGTAACCTGTCTAAAAATGTACGCATACATTAGTGAAAATTAGAACACATATTATTTAAATTTCTAAATTTGAATCAGTTTTTAAATTTTTCCATAGCTCTAATTCGATGTAGTTACTACGTACACATTATTTCCAACATAATTTACTTTTATTTAATATTTTGTCTTTGGCTCTCTCTTAATCTTTTTATGGTCAAGATAATTCCAAACATGTTCGATAATATTTAAATTCGGGCTTTATGGCGATCAGACCATAGTGCGAACTACCACATCCTCCTCTTGTTAACTTAAATAGTTTTTGATCAATCAAGAAGTGCATTTGGGATCGTTATCTTGCTGCAGAAGGAAATTATTACCAATTAGACGATGCCCAAAAGGTATAGCATGTTACTCCAATATTGTTCGATACTTCTTCGCTTTAAGCTTTCCTTCAGTTTAAATAGTACCTCCAACTGCTTGCGATGAAATGCAGCCTCGAACCTGGATATTGACAAGTTGACCGTGTTTGGCAGTAGCTTCTTATCATAGGTCTGCAAGTGCTTCTCCAACAAATCGTCGAACATACTGACGCCTGTTCGATCCAAGTAATTAAAATGTAGACTCGTTGGTCCATAATACTTGTCTCCACTCATCAATTGTCCAACTTCGATGGTCTTTAGCATATTAGAGCCTTCTTTACTTTATTTCCTTGTCGCAAAAGAGGTTTCCTGACAACTACACACCCACGTAATCCCGATTTCTTCAAAGACCGCCTTACAGTCGAAGCATGTACTGACGTGCTGTAGCTTCTTCTAACTTTCGCGCCAGTTCCGCGCTTACTTTTTTCTGTTTCTTAGACCAATTACTTTCAATAAGTCTGTGATATCTTTTCTGTCGTCCAGGCTTCAGTTTATCCATCACGTCGCTTGCTCCGTTATATTTTTTAAAAAGTCTTTATACATTGCGCCGAGAACACTTCATATGCCTTGCGATTTCTGCTTGGCTGTAGCCTTCTTGCTGAAAAACAACTTTATTTCTGTTTAATAACGATTTTTTCCAAATGTAACCACTACATCACAACTTACAGCGCCAACCTTCACAGTGTACTCGCTTCTACACTATTATTTTTTCTGTAAAGCGTATAACATAGAACTCGTTATAATTTACACGTAGACTCTTCGCACTAGGAAACTATAATGAACAGTAAACACAGAGAAACAGACCCAACCATAAATTTGATTGCTTTTCAATACAAACACCGAAAATTACCCTGTCTGCGGTTCTCTATATGTGTGTTGGTATAGTAGTTACCAGATTCAAGTAGATCATAAAACTTTTAAAAATATACCTATATGCCTCTTTCTTTTGTCCAGTAGTGTATATGGAAGACCTCCACCTATATTATATCATTTCGGCATTATGCTCATTGAATAAATCAGTTTACTAATCTTATAATCAATTGTAGAATCAATTCTAAAAGAAGAGGAAGTCGCATTCGTAAATTATATTTAAATAAAGTTCGTTTCGTATAATTTAGAAAATATAGAAATAACTTGTAATATTTATGTTAAATACTATCATGTTACGTAACATTATAATGAACAACATATGAGAAATATTGGATATGTTCCATTTGTCATTTCTTCATATAGCCAACTGTAGAGTTTAAAATATTCAAAGAATATAATATTGACACAATGCGGCAACCACGTATTTCCCATAAGAACCATACTGAACTTGAAGGTGCGAACGGACTATAAGATTTTTCTAAAGGAATTAATTTATAGGCGGAAAATGGTTCGAACAGGTGGAAGGCACGGGGATGGGTAATCCTCTATCGCCTTTTATTGCGAACCATTTCATGAGCAAATTTGAAACAAACCTGAAAAAAGAAACCAAATATTTCCCGAGAATTTGGCTTAGGTACGTAGATGATATTTTCGCTGTGTTTGATACCAACAAAGGAAACATACAAGATTTTCTAGCAGAACTGAACTCAAAATTTACCACGATCAAGTTTACTATTGAAGAAGAAGTGAACAATCGCCTTCCGTTTCTAGATACTCTAGTCATACGCAATAATAATAAGTTAAAAATAGACATCTACAGAAAAGAAACTAATTCCAACAGATTAATCACGTTTGATTCGCACCATTGCGAACAACAAAAAATGTCCGCGATTAGTTTTCTGGTCAATAGACTCGTCAGATTTCCGCTAAACAAGAGCAGGTACGACAAAGAATTAAAGTATATCAAAGATGTAGCGAGGTACAATGGTTTCTCTTCTATGGATGTCGACCGTATTTTAAGGAAGGTCCAATACAAACAACACATCAGAAATTCCACGACTTTGACATCAACAAACACCGGTAATAAGAAATTTATAACTCTTCCTTTTCACCCAACAGTAAAAGGGTTAAGTAAAATTTTCCGACAACTAAACATGAACGTGTCTTTTGTGTCAAAAAACAACTTAAAGAATCTCTTAGGGAATCCCAAAGATAAACCGGAGATGATAAAAAAGTGTGGAATATACCAAATCGCATGCAATGATTGTGAGAAAGTTTATATTGGACAAACAAAAAGGAGTATCGAAACGAGGTTCAAAGAACATATTAGACACTATCGTTTCGACAAACCTGAACTATCAAGCGTAGCAGAGCATATGGTAAAATCCGGACATAAGATTGATTTAAAAAATCTGACACTACTTAAAAACGTAAACTCGTATAGAGAATTAGACGCGTACGAAACGGTATATATGAAAAAGAACGGAAACTTATTGAACAGAGAACCACCCCCAATTGCACATTCGAGTTTGATGGATTTATTACCATAGACCCTGTTAAAGATACGGTTCGCTTTCGGTCCATCCTTCCCCGTAAAAGGCATGAGGCCACCTAGTAGATTGTAAATAGTCATACGGTTAGAAATTTTAGTGCCTGCGTAGAAAATAATTTGCATGTGTGATACAGTTTTTACTTTCAGTCGGTAACACGGTTGACAATGGGAGCCCACGTGCTCTCGAAACGCTGCGTTCTGCATAATTAATTAATTTGTGTGAGTGGAGTTTACTGCTATACCTGTGAATTGTACATCCACACAGTCCTTGCAATCGTCATTTAATTTATGTGTAATTAAATTTTCAAATATTCAAATGAATGGATTAAGAATTAAATTGATTACCCTGGCCTATAGCAATACAAAAACAATTTTACTGAAATGGTTGCAGTTCAAAAATTAGTTTCTCCAATCATTTAAATACTTCCAAGTTTGGCTGACTATATTGTCGAAGTTGTTCCATTAAAAATTCTCTTTAATAAGACAGAATGCAACAAATGAGATTTGGGATATATCTGCAGCAATGTCTCGAATATAGAAACGAGTTTTTCTTAATTCCACACCTCTTACGTACTAAATAAAGAAAAAAGCAACTTCAACACGAAATCATTATCAAATCGACGAAACAATTAATGCCTTATGCTTCTTATTAACCTACTTTAATTATAAAGAAGACGTTAACAAATTCCTCGTGAAATAATTCCTGCCACTTAGATGAAAGGTACGGTAAATATTTAAGAAGAACCAACGCGGAACGCTCTGTATTTCTCAAAGGAGCCAAAAGAATTCAAACGACGAAGTAGTAAGACGGTTCGCTAAGGGGGAAAGAAACGGGAATCCTACTCGGGACAGGAAAACTAGGTTAGGTTCCTCCGTCATTCCCCTTTCTTCTTCTACTCTTCTTCTTCGTCAGCCTGTCTTCTTTTACGTGGGTTTATGTAAAGAGCAATATTTCAAAGGGAGATAGTGCCGCAGCTGGGCAGAAGCAAGGCAAGGTAGAAAGCTTTATTACGTTGGACGTGACAAACAAAACATGGACGCTTCACCCTTTTACGTCCTCACGTTTTATACAAAATATCCCCTCCGTTAGCTCTCTCCTATAAAATTTATTACCCTACTGACCCATTGATGTGGTCGGCTTAGATATATTAGTTGATCCAACGTATAGTAAACCGCATGTTTACACAGACAGATGAATAAAATCAGCCTGCTAGAAGTGTTGTTGCCTGCTGGATCTTTTTGAACTTGAACTTAATTTAATAATATTTATTCAATATTGAACCAAGCATATTTTTTAAGACATTTAAGAAGATCTTTTGGAAAAATGTAATAATAATAATTTTTATGCTTCTTTCATTTTATTTTCCAATTTTCTACGAACTGTCCCTTAAACTCATTTGCACCTATCAGTACTTTAGTTCTACTCTTTTAACTCCTATGTCCAAAATTTCAAACTAGAAGAATTAATATTATTATTTAAATATTTATGTAATTGTACCACCAGTATGAAAGTCATAAAAAAAACGAAAGCAAGAAATACAGTTTATACCAAATATTTAAGTAATTTGAGTGTGTGCTTTAAACAAATCACTAGTTTTATGCAATCTTCCCTCTAAATGATTCTTGAATGAAGATTTTCAATTGATTGTCCTTAATCATATTTGAAATGTTTTTTCGAAGCTCCGTGATAGCATTTGTATATACAATTTTTGCATACCTTACCAATAACTGATAAAAATATTTTCTCGCAAAAATACTTCTTAGACGTGATTGTTATAGTATGAAGATGGAATTGCCCCAAAAGATGATCCTCTGTGTAGATATGGAATGCTAAGAACATAACTTCTATTAGGACCTCAGTTGATATTGTTCTTAGCGCATATTTCAGACATCCATTTCATGAGAGCACTTATTTACTATTTCTACTTCTACGCGATTTTTTGGGGCAAAAGATATCCATAAAGAAATGTCTCCTGTTTAGGGTTAAAAGTATTTCTTGCGTAAAGCCGTATATGACTCGACCGAGAATTAGGGTGGGGAACTTCTTCAACATTCAGCTTACAGTCCCGACCTAGCCCCAAGCGACCACCACCTGTTTGGTTCACTCAAAAAGCATCTTGGCGGTAAATATTTCAAGGATGATAGCGTTGTTCAACAATAGACGAGTACTTGGTTCAAATAGTAATCTAAACACACTACAAAAAGCATTGGAGCATTGATAAAGCGATGGTGTAATAATGTAGATGGAAGGTTTGTTGGAAACTAAAACCTGTTTTTGCCTAACTACTTCTCTAATTAATTTTATAATAGTTTTTTGTCACCTATTTACAGACTTTCCCTCGTATCAAACAAGTGCGTAGTGACATAAATGAAGCTTATCATCGATGTTGCACAGATGCAACAAGTAATCAAAATCGATCTGTAATAAATTGGGTTTACCAAGAGCTTGCATATCACCAAGGAAAATAGAAAAACTAGGGCAAAAATTTTACGTTCAAAGGACTCCCCTCTCATTTGAACTTTTTAACATAAAAATTCTTGAAGATAGGGAGTAACTACATTAAAATATATCCCTCAAGAAACAAAAATTTAGGCGTTTCAAAATCTTTTGGGACAACGTCACAAATAATATTATATAAAGTTTTTAATCAGTCTGTACGGTATTTTTTTATTTTCAAGAAAGAATTAGAGGTTACCTCAAACACCCATAAAACATTCGGTAATGTCACAATACGCATAAACATGTAAAACACTCTAACAACCTTCGTTTCTAAAGCAAATATATTCAAATATCTCAAACAATAGCTATCGTGAAGTTAGAAAATTAAATGCAGAATTACAAGCGGTTTTGCATTCAAAATGTCTACCTCTTCCACAGACAATACTACAGATTACAGTAGTAATTGTGAATATATAAAGCATACTTACATCAGAATCAAGGTAGCAGAAGCACAACTAGAACTATTTCCTTGACGAAGTGGCTTTTGCTCAACGGCGTAACGTTGTTTATTGCGATTTCTGCAAAGATGAAAGAGTTATGATTGCTGTTGCTAACGAAGAAGAATATTCGTTGAAACGGGTTTAATTTGAAGGCAGTATAGTATAGACGTCAGGACTGGAGTAAATAATATCTTGCTTGCAAGTATAATAAAAGAAGTCCATAAAGCATCGCCATCGTAAAAATTTCTACTACAATTATTATGTATCTTATTCTATCTGCGATGGAAGTTATTAAATAAGAGCATTATCAAATATTAAAAACGAATATTAACTTCTTATCTCGAACTTAAGTTTTCTCTTAATCTAACTACTTTAGATTATTTTATTTTTCTATGCCTATGAGATACAAGAATAAAAGTTTCAGTGCCGTGCGGAGAGCAACGTGGAGGGGTGAAGCGCGCGGTACGGAGAATCGCGTACCCGTATCAAAGCAAGTTTGTTCAGTATTATTCGACTAGCCGTTGTAAGTGCTTGTCAGTACACACATACTTAAAGAAGGTCGCATTTAAGAAGGTTGCAGAAACGGCGTATTTCGAATAAACTGGAAAACGTAACAGCGACTATGCGGGATTTAGAATACGAAGATGATAGAATTAAATGTGTGAAGTCCGACCACTATTTGACGTGTACCAGCAGGTGGAAGTGTGAACGCCACCTAAAAAGTATAAAACGCTGTTCTGCAATCCGTGGCAAATGATACAACGAACAATTAATATTTGATACTTCACTACACTTCACTAGACTAACAAGCACAGCTTCTGGCGCAAGTATTCGAATTATCCATTACCAAGTCGGACATCGTTAAGAAACTTCATGCCATCTGTTTGTGACTATCTTGAAAGAAAAATTAAAGTAAAATTGAAAGATAAAAAAATTGTGATTATGTGTGGACAAAAAAATCGGTTGGCAAAAATACTATGTGGTGAATGTGATGGAATAGTTTGAACCGTCATCCCCTATCTTTGATGGTCATCTTCAATAGTTTGCAAGCCTTATACCACCTGAAATCTTGCGCTAACGACAACGTAGCATCTCCATACGTTGTTCCTATCATTTGTCTCTAAAGCAGTTCCCATCAATTTCACTCAAAATTTAATTGCATATCGCTGCTCGATATTTGCATTTTAAATGTAACTTGATATTGGAATTTAAGGGTAACCATCTCCCGTTCATGCCATTGACACTAAACTAAGTGACCTGCGCCAGTGATGCTTACGTACTTACTCCCTCCACTTATATATAGTTGACTCCAGTCCACTGCAGTGTTGTCACATTGAACGTAAACAATCCAATCGCGTTAATTCTGACACATACCTCGTATGTTTGGAAACTTTAAATTAATGCTGGAAAACGGGGTGAAGAATCAAGGGTAGAAGGTTTTGAAGCTCAAGAGATTGAAAATTCTGGACTGAATATCGCTTACAATACGTAGGAAAGTACTTGCAATCAAAAAATCTAACAATAGCTGATACAAATCGCAAAAATAAGCCTGAATTACCAGTTTCCATCACAAAATCGAAAAATTGTAAATTTATTTCAAGAAATTTGGCTTGACAGACGACACAATGATTAATTAAATGGCCTCTTGCAGTTTTTACAACATGCTAAATATCAGCAATACCAACAATGCATACATATTACGTAAGCTATCGAAACCTACTGCATGTATCGCTTTGAAAAAGAACTTTCTAATCAGGCTAGGAAATGAAACTAGCAAAATACAAAGATTCCGAGAAAGGGGAAGAAGCTGAATCATCTACTAATTTTTAACGTTCTGCTGATTGTTCCCCAGACGTGAATTGATTCAGTTTTTCTTGTATATCTTTGCTTCGATCATAAGATACATGATACAGCCTAAATACTTAAAGCGTTTCGCCTGTTCCAGTACAGTATCGTTTATGACTATTTTGATCCTAATGTTTACCCAGGAAAGCCATAGTTTTATTTGCCGATATTTTCATTTACATAGTTTTGATAGATTTTTTATAATGTATACATCCCTTTCTTTAGATCATCCTCTGTTTCTGTTAGGCGTACTAAGTCGTCACCATATAAGATAGAGTTTAGGGTGGTATTCTGGTCTAAACGTATTCCTTTAGGGCACTTCATTTTCCATTCCTTTATAATAGCATCAATATATATCTTAAATAATGTTAGCGATACACAGTAGCCTTGTCTAACTCCTTTATTTATTGTATTTCCCTAGTTAATCCTCCATCTATATCTACCATAATTTTGGTGTCAGTATATTAACCCTGTATAGCTGTGGATATCCTTATTCTTTCATAGTATCCCATAATTTACATATGTTTACATTATCGAAAGCCTGCTCGAAATCTATAAACCCTATATGCATTTCTCTTTTGTACTCCCTGTGTTTTTCAATAATTTGTTGTAGAGTGAATATTACGTCTATGGATGATCTGCCTTTTCTAAAGCCCATATGTTCCTCTTCTATTAGTTCTTCTGTCATGATTTTCAATCTGTTGTTTAATATGCTGGAGTAAATTTTATAACCGGTATCTAATAGGCTGATTCCTCGGTAATTTTGAAAATTATTCTTATCGCCTTTTTTGAACAACGAGACTATTTTTGCTCTGCTCCAGTCATCATGAATATTATTTTTCCAACATTTATTAAATATATGTAGGAGTCTTAGGTGTAGTATAATTTCCCCGTATTTCCAAAGCTCTATATTGACACCATCCATACCAGTCGCTTTTCTGTTTTTGGTAACGCTCAAGACTACTGTCAGTTCTGTTAAATCTATATGATCTAAATCTTTTATGTCTACTGCTTGTATTGTTATTTCGTCAATATTTTTCTTGTATCAGAGCTGTTCAGAATGTTTTAGCCACTTCTCCTCGTCTATGTTGCTTATTTGTATTTTGCTACATTTAAGTTGGAAAAATAATGTATGTGGTCAATACTTTGTACCTACTTGCATTGTTTAGTGTTATTACTAGAGACCGGATTATATGCAAAGTGCATATATTTTATTTTATTTATTTATTTATTATATTTTACGTCTATATATATGTAGATGTATTACACTGATTAAAGTTAATTAGCGTTAACTAAGTTTAATCAGTGTAAAACATATACAAATAGGCGTAAAATATAATAAATAAATAAAATAAAATATATGCACTTTGTATATAATCCGGTCTCTAGTTATTACCATTTAATATTAGGGCTTCAGTTTATTATATATATATATATATATATATATAATAATAAAATAAAATATTTATTGCATTTAAGATTAGAAAAGATATTTATATATATATATATATATATATATATATATATATATATAAATATCTTTTCTAATCTTAAATGCAATAAATATGAAATAAAATAAAGTTGAATCTATTCTTATTTGAAAATTATCACCCAATTTTAGCGTAAACACATTAAGAAACTGTGTTGGTCCAACGGATCGCGGTAAATAGCGACATGTGCTGTTATTTTCAACTTGGCCATAAAGACTTCAACGTTCCCTAATTATTGGAAGGTTAGTTTTCAAGAAAGGTGATTGCTCTGATATCCTTAATAATAGACCTATAAACCTGTTATCGAACTTCACTAAAATCTTTGAACATCTTCTCCAGGAAAGAATATCTAACAGTATTAAACCGCATGGATTTTTTGCTGGAAGGTCAACGGTTACGAATCTCTTGGAGATCACACAGTTCATGAGTGAGTCGCTTGATAAGCGACAGCAAGTAGGTGTTATATATACAGATTTTACTAAGGCTTTTGATAGAGTTGACCACTGTTTATTGATTCATAAACTAAGTGCTATAGATTTTTCTAACAGTACCACGCAGTTTATAAAGTCTTACCTTAGTAACAGATTTTGCCATGTCCACTACAATGGCTTTATGCCAAACCCATTTACTGTTACTACTGGAGCTACATACGGGTCAAATTTGGGACCTTTATTGTTTAACATTTATATAAATGGTCTTCTTTCATTTTATAACTGTAATGTATTATCTTATGCAGATGACTTGAAGAGTTCTCATACTATCACTTCTGAACGCGACTGCATACACAAGAGAATTTACTGGAATCTAGGCAAATGTGCAGTTGTGACTACTGAAGAGTAGAAAACGAACTACCTATAACTACTTAATTGACCAGACAATTATAACTAGACACTCGTCGGTGAGATACCTTAGGGTGATGTTTGATCAAAAAGCTATCTTTTGTGGAACACATTAAGTACTGCAGAAATTCTTCTTACAACTCGTTGGGATCTCTCATACGATGGTGTGGTGTCTTTGGCAAGTTGACAACTTTCCGTGCTTTATACAATGCATATGTCCGTACTAAACTAGAGTACGCATCTGTGGTTTGCTATCCCCACTACTATTATTAGCCATTATCACCCTAGAAAGAGCGCAAAAAAGTCTTTGTCATTTAAGATAGAAGGCGTTTACCCAGAAGGTGGTGTGGATTACAATCGATTTCACGTGAGATCTAACTGATCGCACATCTAACGAAAGTAGCAAGTTCCTGATTAAACCGATAAACTATCACATCGAGCCCCTAAGCTACTTGCTCATATTAATTTTGCAGTACCACAGTATGGCACAAGAACATGTGTTACTTTCCAAGTTCCGAGAGCTATATCTAATACGTTAATGAAAGCCCCGATAATTCACATGACAAAGAATGCGTGGATCTAGTCAGTCGGTATAGTTTACTTAACCTCACATGGTTTATATGTAATATTGCACTTGTATTGGTTTATTTACTTTGTTAGTCATTTTAATTATGTATATTTTATTTGTTTTGTATTAGTTGATATTTTGGCAATTTCCCTGAACTGATGTTACATTTATTTCATTACTGTTTTCTGAATTAAATGTGTAAAAAGATGATTTGATAGTTCTTCATTGCATCATCCACCAACAGAACTTGTGTTCTGAGTTCATTCGACCCCAGAATGTTATGATTGTGGTAGTGAAAACCATTAATTTTATTCGATTCCGAGGGCTTAACCATCGTCAGTTCAATGCGTTTTTGAATGATATCAGCCGGATATGGGGATGTAACATATTATTGCGAAGTCAGATGGCTAAGTAAAGAGAAAATGTTGAAACGGTTTTATGAGCTTAGAAATGAGATAACAGATTTTATACAGATAAAAGATAAACCACTATTTGATTTGAGTGGCCCAAAATGGATATGTGACAGCATTTTTGGTCGATCTTACAGGCCATTTGAATGATTTAAATTTGAAGCTTCAAAAACAAGGGCAGTTAATAATTTTGTACAGCCGTTTGAAAGCGTTTCAGAACAAAATCCGCTTGTTGGAGGCACAGATGCTGTCTGGTAACAGTTACCAGTTCACCACGTTCTATGCGTAGGAGAATACTGCTTCTGCTCAATATGCTGAAGAACTCAAGTTACTATCGAAGCAATTTTCGTACAGATTTAGCGATTTTAAAAACATGGAAGACAGTTTCAATTTATTTGCTACTCCAACAAAAAGCAATGTACAAAATGCTCCAATACACTTGCAAATGGAGTTGATCGAGGTTCAAAAAAACTCACCCCTAAAATCTAAATATGAAGACGTGGAGTTGCGATTTCTACAAAAAATACCTCTTTCCCGGAGCTTAGAAAATTCCCAAAAATATTGGTTTGTGCGTTTGGCAGTACTTACAAATGCAAACAGTTCTTTTCAATGATGAAAGTTAATAAATCAAAACATCGTACAAGGCACGATAATTTGAAAAATTCTTTGCGTCTTTGTGTCAGTGGAAGTAATCCAAACATCGATGGATTAGTTTCCCAAATTCAAGCTCAAGTGTCTCATTGATTTCATTGTCGTTATTTAACTTTCGTACACGATTTAATTATAATGTTGTACCTATTTTTTTCATTTCATTTTCGTATTTTAATAAATTGCATTATAATAACATTGTCGTATTATTTCACGTCTAATATCTATCGCTAAAAATTACGAACACTACTTTAAAATGCACTACTTTTAAACGCGGCCTGCGAACATATTTGCATACTAAAGTTTGGCCCACAACATGTTAAAGGTTGCCCATACATGATCTAGATAAACCATAGAATGACGATTTGAGGTTATGAGTTCTAAATATCATTTCGGTTTCTATTACAGTGGCGCAAGTTTTTCAAAATTGAGAGCATTGTTAGCATTGTTGAGGGAATCAAGTACAATTAAGGACTGCGGAATTAATTCACACAGAAGAGCGTAAATAGCGTACCGTAAAATAACCTCCTCGTAATCGTATGAAACGACAAAATCCTCATTTAACCATTAAAAAGGGGAAAAAAAGAAAAAAAAATGTCGACGGAAATCTAATAATTTAACATTAAAACATTAACTCTCAAAGCACTCCCATCGCATATATTCACCGCGCCTCTCACCTTTCGCGTAGCCCCACAGCGTACAAATAATAACAATAATGTCGTGTAATATAGTATGCATGGCTTTAAAAGGCGAGTTTCATCTAATAATTAATATCAGGCACGCCCAGGCAACCGCCGTCGGCTTGAATTTCAATTTGCACAGAGCGAAGCTTTCACGCTGCGTGGTATAGTAGTATCGAGTCGCCTATGTTTGCATGACCCGATAACAAATGCCTGGCTATGGCCGTGCAGAATCGCCGTATGACCCGCACTGCCTATACGTTACGCTTGCGAATAGGTTGGCGGTGTACGTAGATAATTTCAAGTTATAGATGGAGAGATGGGAACAAATGAAGCTTTGGAATTGGCCGTTGCGCACCTACAAGTCGCTGGTGGAAGGTGGATATTAATCAAGAACGAAGCCATTAGTCTAGCTTGCATTTACGACATACGGGAGAATGGTTATAATTACGAAATTGGAGATTCCTTGGAGTAAATTTGATCCTTTTTATGGAAAAAGTGTTTTAACATACATTTTATCCAACAGCGAAAATGACAGCTGCCTCTGATCTTTAGCTAATAACGTAGAAGTTTCCCAGAGAAGCTTTGTTGATGATGCTTTCGAAACAAACGAATATCCTTTTATTATTAGTTTGTATCCTGTTTTTAAAAGAGAAGATGAAGCTTGTGCCAGTAACTAGAGACCGATATCAATCTTATCGCATTCTTATTTCCTATATACAGAAGATTAATTATATTGAATCAGTGTACTTAATACATAATAACTGTAATATATGGCAATAAAACACGTTTTTTGTATTGTGCCATACGTGTGTAAGTGATATTTGATACATTTGTCAGTGAGGACTTCTCATTATTTTTGAAGACAAATTGCATTGTACACATTACGCGTCCTCCTCCTTTTCAACCACATTGTAACGGTGTAGCAGAAAATGGCGTGAAACTAATCAAAAATGCTTTAGGTAATAGTAATCACACAGATTTTAACTTAGCTCTTTCACATTTCTTATTTGACTACGACTCGGAATTGTCTAACTGAATTAAAATTGTTCAGTCGCAACAAAAAAAAGTATCATAAAAGCAAACATACGACACAGTTTGTTGAGGGGAGGCGGTTCATGGCAAGAGATTACAGAACTTTAAAAGAACCTAAATAGATAATAGGAGAAATTGGTAAGGTAACTTACGTGGTACAGATTCCTGGACGGGTCGGGAGAGGAAACGCCATGTAAATCAAATTAGAAAGCTTAGTAATGAATAGAGACAGGATTATATGCAAAGCGCATATATTTTATTTTTTGAATATCTTTAATTATAGTCTATATGTAGACGTATTACACTATTTGAAGTTAATTAGCGCTAATTAGTGATTTCAATATATTGCATATTTAGGCATTTCTATGCATATCTTTATAAAAGTTGCATATATTGCATATTTAGACTTTTTCTTATACTTTCTATTACTAAAAATTCCTAGTAATTCCTAATATTATTCGACAACGGACAATCAGAACGATAAATCTTTTACATTGGTTTCTATTATACTTTTTCCAAGAACTGCGCGTGTTTAATTTCGCCTTGCAGAAGGGATGTGGTATATACGTTTTATTATTATTAATTCCCAAATAAACTATTCATTCATTGAATATCTTTGAGCGAAGCAGCATGTAATTGTGTTACGTTTTTAAATACTGTGCGTACATACAATGAGTATAGCGAACAAAATTTCTTTATAGATTAAGCAGTACCCTGAACTGGTAAAGGATGCCGACAAGATATTTTGTCGAGCCTGCAGTAAACTGGTAAGTTTAATTTTACTAAAAGGTTTACAATTGTTTTTAAATTCTTTAACTTTTGATATAAAATGACAATTGTTGTTGTAGGTGCTTTGTGAGAGAAAATACTTGATTGATCAACACGCTAAAACTCCACCACATATTGGAAAATGTGAAAAACTAAATCGATCCGCATGTGTGCAACAATCCATATGTATCAATGTGTAGTATCAACTTCACGAAACACAGAACAAGAAAAATGTAATATTGATCTGTGTAACACATTAATTTCATCTAGCATACCATTAGCAAGATTAAACAATGTTAATTTGAAATCATTTCTGCAAAAATATTGCAAACATAATATAGCTGACGAAAGTACCTTACGAAAATATTATGTCACATCTTGTTACCAGCAAACAATGGCAGAACTTCAACAATTGGTAGGGAATAATTTTATTTATATCATGGTATATCAAAGTACGGATAAGTGTGGCCGTTATATTGCCCATTTGTTAATAGGAATTCTTCATAAAGATATTGTAAGTAAATCATATTTAATTTATTCTAAAGAACTTCAAAAAACAAATAATGTGACAATTACCCAATTCGTTCAAGAAGGTTTATCAAATTTCTTTTTACCTGGAAGTACATCTTGTGAAAAAATTTTACTAATGTTGTCCGACGCTGCACCATACATGATAAAAGTCGTGCAAAATTTAAAATGTTTTTATAGTAAGATTATTCATAGCACTTGTTTAGCTCATGGGTTCAATCGTGTAGCCGAAAACATTAGGAATCAATTTCCTTTGATTAATGATTTAATTAGCAATGTCAAAAAAGTATTTTTAAAAGCACCTTTACGAATCAAATGTTATAAGGAGCGACTTCCCGGTGTTAAGTTACCTGCTGAACCGATTCTTACGAGATGGGGTAGATGGTTAGACGCTGCAATTTTTTACGCCGATAATTTTGAAGGAATAAAAATGTAATTCTTGAAATCACTGCTGACTGCATTGTGCTAGAAAGCTGTAAAAAAATAGTAACATCAACAGAATTGATATAAAACCTTTTGTATATTAAGTCAAATTATATCTTTGTTTCAAGTTGCATTCGTAAACTAGAAGCGCAAGGGATGTCGCTCTCGGAATCAAAATATCGAAATGGTAGACGAATTTGATATGCTATGTAAGAAGGTTAAGGGTACAATAGGTAATTCTATATACGATAAAAAAGGTATTCGAAATTGCAAAAAGTTAAGCTATTTCGAAACATATGTATTCTGATAGAAAACAGAACTTTCTTTTACACAATTTTGAAAAATATTTAATTGTAGATTGGTTTAGAAATATGTTGTAAAAAATTTTGTGCAATAAAGTTAATGTTTAAATTTCTGCTCTTAGGTTTAGGCAAATTTTTTCAAAAATCGATAGACTAATGTGTAAATAATTGTATTTTTTTTTCTTTCTCTTAATCGTATAATTAAGCCACTAAGTTACTTCTACTACTTATTTAAAGGGGAAAATGCAATGTATAGTAAAAAAAATACCTTATTGTGTCATATGTGTGTGTATGCGATACTTTTTACCAGAGGCATTTGGAATGGGACTGTTATACCTAACCACGTGCCAGCAACAGTGTCTATTTAGCAGTAGTAGGTTAGTGTTGAAATAAATAAGTATAAAATAATTGAATGTTTAAATATAATTAACAAGCATCAAAATAACACTGGCCAACAAATATTTTTTTCTGCTGACTAAAATCTGGCACCTGTTTTTAACTAATACAGGTACGATAATGCCAAATATAAAATCCATTTTTCCCTATTACGTCGCCTGCATTTTCTATGACATTTCTTGTTCGCCCATTTCAAAATTCCTGAAAATCATTAACTAAATGCAGCAAGTGCTTTATTGTTCAAATAATTGTAAGAATATTGTAAGTAAACCTTTAGCCAATAGAGAAAAAATAATTTTCCACCTCTTCACATCAGCCAACCGTAAGCTCGCCAAGTTCCTATTAGATATAATTGCCCCACTGCCGGGAAACACACAATCCGCCATCACAGACACAAAGCACTTCATTAACCTGATCAAAGAGATAACAGTTGATGAACACGACAAACTGGTAAGCTTCGATGTCATAAGCCTATTTACCAATATTCCGACGGAAGCAGCTCCAGCAATAGTTAAAAACAGACTATACAGACACACCACATTGGACGAGAGAACATCGTTAAGTGTAGAAGCCATTATAGAACTATTGTCTACATGCGTGAACACCACGAATTTGGCATGGCAATGGGCTCTCCTCTGTCGCCGTTCCTGGGTAACATCTATATTGGAGAGTTCGAACGAAGATCGATGAATTCGTATGAACTTAAACAGAAGATATGGCTCAGACACGTCGATGATACCTTCGTAATTTGGCCACATGGGGAAGAAGAAATCAACGGCTTTCTCAACATCTTAACGGTTTACAAGAATCCATTAAGTTCACTATGGAATTGGAGATAGGTAACGGGATTCCTTTCCTTGACGTCCTGGTACATAAACAGTCCGATGGGCACAGACGACAATATATAAGAAGCCAACACACACATGGCAATACCTCCATTTCGAGTCTAACCACCCACAGAACGTCAAATTGGGTGTTACAGAATGTCTGTATAATAGGTCCCAAGAGGTATATTCGAATGATGGAGATAGAGAGGACGAATTCCGGTACATAACAAATACACCGAAATTAAATGAATACACAGAGAAAATGCTGTCGAAGGCGAAAACAATGCGTACAACTAGGAATAATAGTACAGAACGACATCCGAATGTATGTACAACGATTCCGTACATGAAAGGCAACGATTATAATATCAGAACAGCCATGAAAACCCCAAACACGAACAGGTCAAAGTTAAGAGAAACAAAGCCCGACAACGAAAATCAGAAAGCTAAGAACTGTGTGTACAAAATACCGTGCGAATGTGAAAGGCCGTACATAGGTGAAACCAGCAGACTTCTGTCAATCAGAATAAAGGAACACCAGAGACTGGTTCGGTTGGGGAAAATGGATAAGTCACGATTGTCTCTACATGCTTGGGAAGAGGATCATAGGATTGTATGGAACAACGCAGCAATTCTGGATAAAGAAGACAACGCCACGAAAAGAAAACTGTTGGAAGCAGCATATATGGCCACCATGCCGACCGCCATCAGCAGACAAGGCCTGGAGATAAAGAACGTCTGGTTCCCTATGATTAAAGAAAGCATTAGCCTAAGACCGGCGACCGCGATACACGACAGAAGAATAACAAACATACGCGGACCAACCCAGCAGAATGGAGGAAGATCAGCAGAATACACAACCAACCATGCGCAAAAATCTACCTACTGCGCACAACCCCCTGCTCAGGGCCAATTCGCATCCCCTTCTACGCATGTCTACTGCGTACACAGTAATTTCTGTCCCACATATTAGCTTAGTGGTTAAGTCGGGTGGAATTCAGATATCGAGTTCGATCCCCAGTCACGACAACTTTCGCTAATAAAAAATAGGGAAGACAAATACATCAGACAAAAATCATCGAAGCATTATTGCTCTGGCAAGCAACAGCCCTTCCCAGGGCTACCCCGAAGACGGCAGGTGACAGATTGCCGAAACATCGAACTATACAAATTCAACAATCGATGGAAATAGCCCAAACAATAATTCTAGTTATTATGAGAATCCATCATCAACAGTATCGCGTCAAGACAGATCCGAAACTTATTCTTTTCTTTGAAGAGGTTGCTCAAATTTGGGGTCTCTGAACATCTGTTTAATCTAAGACCACACGAAAACGCCCTCTTCAATTTTAGCTTCACTAAGACAAGGGAATTTTTATGCAGATGCTTGGTGATCTGTGCATATCCGTAGTTTTGCACCAAGTTTTCCGTAAGGTCGAACTTGATGTGTAGTAGAGTTCTAAAAACGGTGGATATTATACATTCGTTTGTCTAAGAAAGGCGAATCCGTTAACCAATCGAATAGTTCGTATTCAAAATGTAGCGTTAAAAATATGAGGGCTTATGCAAAATCGCCCCTATACCAGGTGCTCCTCAGCTTGCAGCTAACCTGTAATAATAGAGACATTTAAAGTGGAGAGCTGAGAAGCATGTTAGATTATTGAAATTCCATGAAATTTGTTTGAACGTCAGAAATCATTTACGCTAAAGGAAACAATGCCCGTCCAGTCCTTTTAAAGTTTCATAGATTTAGGCAATAGCTTTAACGTTTTCTTTTTTTTGCTAACCACATAACCTCACACAAACTATTAGAACGTCCGGAATCATCGTTAAGGTACAATTTCCGATTATGCGCGGATACAAATCGTCTGGTTAATGATGTAGCCATGTTCGAATAAAGTTATTTAACGTTTCAATCCGGCTTATCGATTCGGCCAGCAACAGGCTGCACCGGTCGCCTGAACACTATCATCATATTGCCGACGAACGAGGTCAAAAGCGGAAGCACTTCGCGTTATAAAATAATGAAGGAAAATTGCATTTTCGGTAGCGTGCATTTAATAATTGAAACAAATAATGAGCCAGGCGCTCGCAACTTTTGCGCTTAATAAAAACATTTTTTTTTTACAATGTTAAGTAGATCGCAAACACGATTGGTCAATTTAGAAAAGTAGTTGGTTTTTTCGTAGGTGCGTTACGACAAAAATTAAGAAGCTGTTCCCTAATTATCTAGCGAAAAAGTTTGAAATATGCAATAGTTAGTTATAAATGAAGTTCCTTTAAATAGTAAACTTTTTATGTCTTACAGTTGGCGGTATTATTAACGTTTAAAACTTTAACGCCGTATTAAATTCTACTTTAAAATGGCTGTTTATTAGATAATTTTATTCAATGTATATTGGTTTAAAGTACCAGGGCAATAAAATTAATCCCACGTTTACTCGTAATTCACAAACTTAGTTACTGCTTGTAGATGAAAATAAATAGTAGATGTTTTTAAGTAAGTACCATTTTGATATAAAAAGCAAGAATAATTTTTCAACACCTTTATTTTTACATGAACGCCTCGACTGTAATCACTTTGCTTTTCATCATAATTAATAGCAATGAAGTTTATTTCGCAATGCTGTTTGCCGCATGCAATATAATTACTATATTAGAAACATACTTACACGCGGCGAAATTTGTATAGTTAAGAATATTTGATTTTCTTACTATCTTCGGCCAATTATACATCGAAGTTAATGCTGAACTATCAATTTAGTCAACGTTGAAATAGTAATATCATTCCAACACTTTGAAACGAATAGGTAGGCTTCCACGGCCAGAGTTAGTAATAAACGAACTACTAAAAAGGTGGGGGAACGTGAAATAGAAAGAAAGGTGAAAAGAATAAGAGAAAGAAATAGTGACAAAAAAGGGGAAGGGGGCTATGAGAGCAAAAGAAAGAATAAGGAAAAAGAAAGAGATCAAAAGAGAAAGGTGGGATCTCGACATTTCGCCTCCGTCGTATGAGGCTTCTTCGGGAGAATAGGGGAAACCAAAGTGGCACGGTAACTCGACGTGCAAACCACGCTAGAGGCGAAACCACTTTGGCAGAAGGTTACGGTGACTCGGCGAGTTGACCGCGCTAGAAGCGAGAAGCTTTCTTTCTATTTCACGTCCCCCCACCCTTTATCATTTTTCTTTATCTTTCTATCTC
The DNA here is from genome assembly GCA_023509865.1 of Trypoxylus dichotomus. Taxonomy (NCBI): domain Eukaryota; kingdom Metazoa; phylum Arthropoda; class Insecta; order Coleoptera; family Scarabaeidae; genus Trypoxylus; species Trypoxylus dichotomus. Next base: position 33,553,025 of record CM042081.1, read on the forward strand.
TTTTTCTTCTTATTTTTTCTTTCTCCTCTTACTCTTATTTCTTTTTATATATATCTCATCATGACACGGTCCAATTCCGGAAGTAGTTCGTTTATTATTCCAACACCTTGTTCTTTGACTCCATCACACTGTTTATTATTTGCATACACCCCCCTTGACAATATTACCGATCATCTCATCAACAATTTTACGTAGTTGGGCAATTCCTATGGAAAAAATTGCATTAAGGGGAGTAATCAAAAACTAACTCGAAGCCAGCGCTCATCGAAGAAATAAAATGTAATTTAAGTTTACCAATAACAAACAGGCGTGTACAGCAAATTTTGTCCGGCAGTAAATGTTTTCGATAGCAAGAAAAGCTTTCAAAACGATAATTAAAAGAGACATAAACGGGCAGATTGAAATCTGCGCAGGATCTTGAGTGGAACAACGTCGTATTTTCTGACGAGAAGAAATTTAACATGAACGGGCCTGTTAGTTTTAAACATTATTCTCACGATTTGCGCAAGAACACTGAAGTTGTGCCGAGCCGAAATTTTGGTAACCGTAGTGTAATGGTTTGGGTGGCTTTTACCAATAACAATAAAAGCCCTACATGTTTTATTTTTACGCAAATGAATTCTAATTTTTATACACAACTCCTGAAAATAGTTCTAATAGACTTTGGTGAACAACATTGCCGCCACAAAACTGGATATTTCAGCAAGATAATGCAGCTATCCATAGTTCCACACAAAAAAGAAGTAGTTTCATCAAAAGCAAATCAATTGATTACAGTCTCGCTCGATCTGAACACAACCGAAAGTCTTTAGGAACACTCATTGTTGGTAAAAATGGACTAGAGGAATAATCATTGCATTAAGCATAACACTCTCTTCCAGTAAGGTAAGACTCAATCAACAATAGGAAACCTACAGCCGAACCTATCCATTTTTTGTAGTACCATGGTGTAGTAAATCTACGTAAATAAATTTCACATACTTTCAGTTATCAAGTGCTTCGCTAAGATATTGGGTAAATTTGCAATCTTCGACCTGTCTGCAACAAAACCGTGTTGATGGCCAGATATGGAAGAAGTTATGCAGGTGTATATATCTTTGTAAAGCAAATGTTCAAATACTTCAGCGAAATTGGACAATATACTTATAGGGCTATAATTAACAATGTTAGATCGGTCCCCTTTCTTCTTCCTTCTACGCAGGTAATTCTGCTAATCTTCCAAGCCCTCGGAAAAATTGACGTGCTTATCGCTAGGTGAAATATAATTAAGAGTGGACAGAATAGGTGTACAATCACGTACAAGAAAGTTCGGTAATCCATCATCTCCAGTTGTCAGTTGATTTAACTCTTTTGATACTGTTCGCCACACCTAATTCACAGAAAGCACAACGCAAAAATTATTATAATTAAGAGAAAAGCTGTAAAATGCATGTTGCATACTTCGTGGAATCACGGAAGAAATTTTGTTGTTAGTGAAGCGCCAGAACAACTTACGGTCTCTGTTGATATTAATTTCAGCACGTGCCAAATAAGCATTCTCTGTTTCACTAAGACAGCAAACTGCTTTTGTTCTTTTCCATTTCTAGAACTAAATTTCTTTTAATTAAATATATTGTTTTATTTTTATACTAAACCATGGATGAAAAGTAGAGGTAAGTCGTTTAGTTTTCTCAACAGAACGATCTCTGATGAAATAGAATATAGTATGAAACGCGTCAACAGCAGTGTTTCTATCATTGCACTTATCCAACAAACTCCAGTCGAATGCAAGCATATCACTGTATAAAGACAGGAAATTCGCTTTGCCAAAGTTGTAGCTAACATCATTGCTACGCGGAAAATTTATCCACTCCGCACATGCATCAAAAGTAATCTCAATTTCGAGTGGTCGGTGAAAAATATCAACGTTATACAAAGGTTCAGAACCAGGACGAACATGTAGCTCACATGACATATTGCAATAAACAAGATCTAGAATATTGCCCTACATACTTTCCGTATTCCATTCTTTTACATTTAATGTGATAGCAAAATTGCTTAAAGACGTCACTTTATGGTTATTGTTTACTAGTGTATCAGTTTTTTCATTCTCCGGATAATTAAAATCGCCGAAACAATGATATTTTTGTTAATGATCTTAAAACTGAGAGCGTCCAAAAAAGCCTCATAGTCATCATTATCCTATATCAGGTGGTAAATAAATAATGGCGATCTAAACTGTGTGCTATGCCATCAGGAATTTGCACAACACGATATTAGCCAAAGGAACCAAATTAATCAGCGAAGATACATCCACCAAGGTAACTTGAATATTGTTCTTGAAAACAGTCACACAACTTTACATTGGCGTGCAATTATAAATGTTCAGTTACTTTTGATTTGACTTCAGCTGTCCTAATTTTATCAATTCAAATAATACTGATTGCAAATATATCATTTCATTAACTCTACAAATACTTTAAATTTACGACAGTTCAACAATAATATAAACGTTAATAGGAGGTTACTGGACCTTATTACTATGAAATATTGATTCGTTGATTATAGTCTCTCCAGAGTTGGACCTCCTAGCTTCTGAGGATGTAAGGATGTTTATCATCCGGCACTGCATATATCATTGTATTTGTTCCACACGGCATCTGTAGCTAATTTTTTCTTTAACAGCAGTCCACAATGCAATTTTAAAAAGATACACTTTATCGGCCTCAACAATAATATACATACCTGCAATCAAGTGAATATTTTCCATCGATATTTCTGACGACAATATTGCCGTCTCTGCGTTTTTTAATCAATTATATTCAGTTATTCAGTAGTCTGCCCCTTTGTATACACATGCATACATGTCGAAGACGTTTTCCTCCCTCACACAATAATTATGTTAAGAACTTTTAAAGCGTCAATCTTATTATTTTTACAAATGTAACAGAAACAACCCATAGCTCTCCGAGATTCATTACGCTTTCAAGAAATATCAAACAACTGCCCGAGAAAATATAAATAGTAACGCTAAGTTTTTTCTGGCGGTACATTACTTCAAGGCATGGTACCTCACGCATCCCTAATTATATGGCTCACAATATGTCACCCTAGACAAACCTGATGACATAGTTCAAGCTTTTGCATATATGTTTTTACGGGTACCAACGTGTCAGTTCCGTCGTATCACATCGCCAATAGGAATTCTTATCCTCTGACTATTGGTATTTTTCCATGCAGTGAGGTTCTTGATTCGATCCCCCTCAATTCCTCCTTTATAATTCGCGATTGTGCACCTGCTTTATGTCAACCGTATAGCGTCATTTTAATCTTTGCTTGGAACGGAATGTTTTCTGATTTTAAGAAAGATGATCGCAGTAAACTTGAATATTGTGGACTAACAGCTATTCTTTCCACATGCGCACAAATCTTGGGAACACTTCTGTATGGAAAATTATACAGTTATGTTCAAGCTCATCTGTCAAGCTTAGCCAACTTAACCAAAGTTACTCAATTTATCTGCAAATCACTTGACCATGAACAACAAATTGATGTAATCTATACAGATTTCAGTAAGGTTTTCGATGCAATAGCTAATGCAACATTATTCTCGAAATTGTTTTCATTTGAATTGGTTCCTAAGGGTACTGAACTCCTTCGACCATATCTTCACAGTTAGTTGCTACGTGCATTACAATTGCTTTATATCTGCCTCCTCCATTGCTTCCACCGGAATAAACCAACGATCTAATTTATATACCCCTTTGTTCAATACATTTCAGAATGAACTTTGGGATTTGCTTGTTTGCAATGTTTTGGCTTACGCTGATGATTTGCAAATTTACTGCAATATTTCTGTTGCTGCCCACCCGAAAAGGTAACTCGCCACTGTACTTAACGAACGTTGGTTTCGAACGCACGACACCTCAGTTGCCAAATTCAAGTGCAGGTCCTCTTACCACTGGACCACCAAGCCGTTTGAAATTATTATTATACTATTGTTATTGTTAGCGGTGATGTTGTTTTTTAAACAGACCTCGTATTGTGCAGCATGCAGAAGCTTTAAACAAATGAATAGAAGCAAATATACTGTTAATTCCACTTAAAGCATCGTACGAAACGAACTAATCCGAAAATCAGACGCATAAAATTAAATAAAGTACATCTCGTTTTCCTAAGACATCGCGCGAACTAGAAAAGGTTCCACTAAACATATTGACGCGCCATTATCATTCGTGTCGCGCTGCTCGTAGCCGATTTTGTTGTACCTCAGGTCTTAATCTAATCTCGTACTTCCACCGAGGACCATAACCGCTACGATTCCTTCGTTTATTGTATTACCGTTTCGTTAGAAAGCTGCACACTCAACAGTTGAATGGAAAAAGAAACCGGCAGGAATTCGATGAATACGAAGCAGGAATGTCTGACAATAGTTTCGAGGGACGTGCATCGGGTGCCACTTTACGGAAGATTGCATCTCCAGGATCGAATAACTACGACGTTATCGCATACTGTCGCAAATCTAAGTTTCGAGATTTAAGATTTAGCATTGAACGTCGCTGATTAACATTTGAAAATGCGATGTAGCGAAAATCTGTGGATGTATTATCAAATGTAATAGAACTACGTATTGAAGGGGTCAAGAGCTTGTCGAGAGGCGCAAACTATTTCTCCCTGAATGCAAATAATACACGGTATTAACAGACGTATCACAAGTTCTGAAAGAGGGTATCCCATATATATCTTAAACTATGCGGTAAGATCTTAATGAACATGGATACGCAAATGGACGGTTTCCTTTCCGACGTGTTTGTGCATCGTTTTGCCTATCTCCTTTTTAATTCGAAAAAAAAAACACTTTATGTCAAACATTCAGTTTATAGTTGACATTCAGTGTTTTGTATAAATATTGGAGATAGCAAACAATGGAAATCCATTGGGGTTTGGAACGAACAAAGGTACTGAACACCTTTGAAAATGCGAATCGCAGTTGTTTGCGAAACGTCAGCGACAAAAACCTTAGAGACACGACGGAACCCTACAACCGTTGCGACTATGACCCCGTCGAAAATTCACAGATTTACAGTTTTCTCGATTTAACTCTTGAACGGAAATAGATACAAGGGCAATCCCAAAAAAAGGTCTCCTATATTTTTAGATATACAAAGAACCGTTTATTTTCTATAATTGCTACATCACTTGATGACAGATTGAAGAATGCTTTATTTTTCAACATAATCGCTATTTCGGTCGATGCATTTTTGTAGACGCTGTGGCAGTTTTGCAATGCCCATGTCATACCAGCTTGCCGCCATGCTCTTCAGGAAGCGTTGAACCTCATCTTTCACCTCATCATCGAAGCAGAATCGCCGTACAGACAAATGTTCCTTCAACTTAGGGAACAGGTGGAAATCGCTGGGTGCCAAGTCCGGAGTATAGGGTGGGTGTGTGATGACGTTCCAACCAAAATTTTGCAGGAGATCGACGGTTTGACGGGCGACGTGAGGACGGACGTTGTCGTGGAGAATGCTTACACCCTTGCTCAACATCTCTCTTCTCTAGTTCTGAATTGCCCTTCAGAGCTTCTTCAGTGTTTCACAGTACCTCTCAGCGTTGACTGTTGTCCCAAAACACAGTTGCCATGACTTTACCGGCAGATTGTGTTTGCTTGAATTTGCGTGGCTTGGGCGAAGAGAGATGCCGCCACTCGCGTGACTGTTGTTTTATCTCAGGTGTAAAGTGGAATGCCCAGGTTTCGTCACCCGTGACAATCAAGTCCAAGAAATTCGCGGGAAGAATCAACCCGTTGCCGTTTGTGCTCTTCTGTCAGCATACGCGACACCCATCTTGCACACACCTTCCGATATTGCAACTTTTCCGTTAAAATCTGGTGCTTCCGGAAACCTCAGGAACCAAAATGCAGAGAGCATCCAGAGTGATTCTCCGATCTTTACGCATGAGTTCCTCAACTTTCGCGATTGTCTCGTCGGCAATTGACGGCCTCCCGTTCCTTTCTTCGTCATGAATTTCAGTACGACCGGCTGTAAACTCTCTACACCACTTGCGAATGTTTTTGACATCCATGCACGACTGCCAAAAATCGAATAACTGCAAGCACTTCGCACTTGGCGGTAAAATTTATCGGGAGCTCCATTTCGAATGGCTACCAAGCCAAAACTGAGCATCCGAGCGAAGCGCCTGCGTGCTTATGTGGTAGCGGAGAAGGCACCACTCACAACAGTGTTGCCGACAATAGTATCAAAACTCTACGTCCCCAAAAAATAGGAGACCTTTGTTTTGGGATTTCCCTCGTAGAATAAAAATTTAAACGCAAATTTTGTATCTTATTGAAAGGTATTTCAGGGCACATGATGTTGTATTATGCGCCACCCTGTCATGCGACAGCTGATTATAATAATATTGAGAAAAAATTAACGCAAATTATTGACCTTTAACATCCTTTATAGATTTTAAAGCATTTTCAGTTACACAGGGTGTTCCATCAATGTAGAACAAATCATACATTATGCTATTTAAAGCAAAACCATCTACTTATTGCATACATATGTCTTCTATTAAAAAGTACCATTATTAATTAGTAAAATTGCAGCAGTTGATATGTACTAATTTTCATAATTCATACCAATGTAAACACGGGACTACAGATGAAAACAAATCCATCGCATTAAATAGTAACGATGAAGTACTTATTGCAATCCATATTGAAATTTTGTATTTATGATTGAATATGGTAATGAAAGTTGTCAAAAAAATGCTTAAATCATAAGAAGTTTTCGCACCAAGAACAAAGAATTAATGCAAAAGTATCATATTAAAAGCAACTGGGGAAACGGAAGGTCTTGATTTGAAAAGGCAAAATTCGTGGGATGTTCGAATGGTCCAGGTCGACTCTCTATATAACCGGACTTGTACCAGGCATATGCAAACAAATTGATATATTTAGAGGACGACAATTGATTGTGTAATAATGATACCTATTTTATGACATTATTTCGCAAATGGAGATCAATATCATAATTTGAGATAGGAAACAAGTCATAAAATCGTCGATTAAATCCCTTCCATATTGGAAATCTATAGACATCCAGTGGTTGAATCGTTCATGCTGTTTCCTTTGGTATTGTCACTATTTGAACATCTTTGTTGGATTACCTGTCCATAAGTCCAAAAGTATAAGACTCTTTGACCCAGTGCTTGATAAGTAAGTATTAAGAAACCAACGGTTAAGTGAATCAGTGGTTAATTTACCTGCAGATGATGCTTGAATAACAACGTTTGCAGCTCGAAATAGGGCTTGTTGCACGTGGGACACAAATTTGCCACCCGGTTCTTTAGTACTATCAGTAGTGGAGACGTAAGTTCACCAGATGCAGATATTATTGGGAGAATAGTATAGCTGTGGGTTGTTGCTTGTATAGACTAAACGACAGGCTCAACTTTCTTCGTATCCTAGAATGCTAGTGAACGTCCAGAATGTATCTCCAACTTGAAATCGCTTTCATCTGCATTTTATACATCCCCGGCACCATAACTCTGGATTACTGGTTTGATTGCTGACAATCCAAGTATTGTCCAGCAAGAAACCGCTCTGAACTATGCTGATGACGCCGGATATGCAGAAACATGTCCGTGTGTTAGCGCTTTTTATCTCTTCACATTGTCTTTCTCGTGAATGATTTCACCAATACCATGAGAGAAGCTGTGTTTAACAGCGTCTTTATCTTTGGTATTATTTTATAGGTATTCCTTTAGATATGTTTTAAATACATCGTGGTAAGCCTGAGAAATCATACACATGTGCAATTTTCCCTATGTACTGACCTGACTGGTGGGAAACTGTACTCGCTTCTTCTCGCTCTGTCTGACTTTACAGGCAAGTGTTTCAATCTTTTGGCACTAGTTAGCGCCAAGAATAATCACTTGAATTGTAGGGTTAGATATGGTGATAGTAGCAGAGAGGGAATGACAATGTGTCGAGCATAGAACCGCTCGAAACCACGCTGATGGCGGCGCTTATGCAGAAACATGTCCGTGTGATAGCGTTTTATGTTTCTTCACATTGTCTTTCCCGTGAATGATTTCGCCAATACCATGGGAAAAACTGTATTTAACAATCAGGGAAGTATTTTCTTGCATTGAAAAATTAGATTTTCTCACAAAAATCTGTCTCTATTCAAGTAAATATTTTCTTGGGGTTGTAAAATCAAACAAATGCAATACAGAAAAATGTTTCTTAGAAGCAAATCATTTAGTCTTAAGTTGTAAAAATGTTCAATAATATTGCAATTAAGGAAAGTCATTTAATTTATAAATTAATTTCTCTATATACATTTGAAAATATCACTTTTATCAGAGTAGCCCTAAAAATAAAAGTAAAACAAAACAAATTTTTATTTGGAAATGTAACCAGTTGTGTAAAAAGTTAGTGTATTATAATAACTGGTGTTAAAATAATGCTAAACGTGTAATGTTTTCTCTTTTGTTAATAACGTAAGATTTTTGACTAATAATGTTATACGTAATTTTAGAAAACCAGTATTCAAATTACCACAATAGAGCGCAATCCCAGTAGCTGTTATTCATTAATGTTTTTAAATCAATAAATTTATTCATAAAGCTTTTTCTTTTTGTAATAAAAAAAGTAGAAAAATTATATATATAAAAAAAACGAGTTAATAGAAAATCTTTTGTAGTTGGAATTCAAACAGTGAATTTGAAAAGCGTTGGGGTTGTTATATATTAATAATATACTCCCGACCACTGTTTTTGAATGGAGAAAGATCAGCGGAATACACAACCGCTCATGTGCATAAGATCGGTCTACTGCGCACCCCCTTCTGTACAGGAAATTGTAGCTTAAATATAAGTTTAACATAGTAGTGCCTGCAAAATTTCCTTATGGATTAAGCCGTATCCTGAACTGGTAAAGGATGGCGACAAAATATTTTGTCAAGCCTGCAGTAAACTGTTTAATTTTACTAAAAACTTTACATTTGTTTTTAAATTCTTTCACTTTTGATATAAAATGACAATTGTTGTTGTACGTGTTTGTGAGAGAAAATACCTGATTGATCAACACACTAAAACTCCATCACATATTGGAAAATGTGGAAAACTAAAACGATCCGTATATGTGCAGCAAGCTATATATCAATGTGTAACATCAATTTCACGAAACGCAGAACAAGAAGAATATAATACGGATCTGTGTAATGCATTAATTTCGTCTAACATACCATTAGCAAGATTAAACAATGTTAATTTGAAATCATTTCTGCAAAAATATTGCAAACATAATATACCAGACGAAAGTACCTTAAACAAAATTTCATATTTAATTTATTGTAAAGAACTTCAAAAAACAAATGATGTGACAATTGCCCAATTCGTTCAAGAAGGTTTATCAAATTTCTTTTTACCTGGAAGTATACCTTGTGAAAAAAATTTACTAATGTTGTCCGACGCTGCACCATACATGCTAACAGCAGCGCAAAATTAAAAATTTTTGGTAGTACCATTATTCATACCACTTGTTTAGCTGATGGGTTTAATTGTGTAGCCGAAGACATTAGGAATCAATTTCCTTTGATTAATGATTTAATTAGCAATATCAAAAAAAGTATTTTTAAAAGCACCTTTACGAATCCAATTTTATAAGGAGCGACTTCCCACTATTAAGTTGCCTCCTGAACCGATTATTACGTGATGGGGTACTTGGTTAGACGCTGCAATTTTTTACGCCGATAATTTTGAAGGAATAAAAGAAATCACTGCTGACTGCATTGCTCCACACAACTGTAAAAAGATAGTAACATCAACAGAATTGCTACAAAGCCTTTTGTATATTAAGTCAGTTATAGCTTTATTTCAAGTTCCATTCGTAAACTAGAAACGCGAGGGATGTCGCTCTCGGAATCAGTCGAAATAGTAGACGAATTTGATATGCTATGTAAGAAGGTTAAATGTACAATAGGTAATTCTATATACGATAAATTTAGAAAAGTGATAAATAAAAATATGAAATTGAAGAAAGTAAAGAAAATTTTCGAAGATGAAACAGTAAACGATTTCGATTTTTATATAATAATTACTTTGGAATTAATTATTTTTATATAATAATTACTTTGGAATGTACTGCAAAGTTAAAAAATGCATTAATTACATCTGTGGATGTTGAAAGAAACTTTTCTATTTCGAAACATATGTATTCTGATAGAAGACAAAACTTTCTTTTACACAATTTTACAAAAGATTTAAATATAAATTGTGGAATAAAGTTAATGATTAAATTTCTGCCGTCGCAATTCTTTTTGCACATATGCCCCAGGTTTATACATATTTTCTCAAAAATTGATGCATATAATTGCGCATATATTCCAGTTTTTCTTTGTATCTAATCCGATCTCTAGTTATTACCTTCGAGAGCATATTTTCTTCTGTAACAATGACAATTTACTTATATTAAGAAAACAAAATTTTTACATTTTCAATACAAGAAAAGTATTTACTATCTTTAAGAAAATATTGTTTTGTGTTCTAACAGTGATTTACTTATACTAAGAATACCTATTTTCAAACTGTCTGCAAGATTTTCCTGAATCAAGTTAACGAATTTCTTATGCAAGAAAATACAGTTGTTTCATTACAAATACATATTTCTCTTTAGCGGAGCAAAAAAGGCTGAGAAAATATTTGTATTGATTTGAAGTAGTAATTCTATTGTGGATAATTGAAACGATTATTTTCTTGAATAAATGCGGGCAGTCTTTATACAAGCAACACTCTCTGAGTGTAGAAGAATAGTACCAATATCAAAAAATAACTTCTTTTGTAAATATCAATCATTATCGCCTTTTTATGATTTTCTCTATGTAAAATAATTTTTTCACGCTTGAATTATCTTTTTGACCTCTTTCTATAATATGGTATGAAAATATAACTTCCATGCTTGGTTAGTTATTTAAAAAAAGAAGAACATCGCACACGGACACGGGTTAGTTCCGCTGAACTTTAAATTTAACGAAATTGATTAGGCACGCAAGCCAGCACTTTGTTCATAAATATACGCGTTATTTTCACCTGAAAAAAAAAGTCAACGCTTACGTACACACCGACCGCAACACATCGATAGGATAAAAAACTCCGAAACTCTCTCGCATGGCCTATCATAGAGGACGAGCTTAGCCTAACGCGTTTACCCATTGAAATATGGTCTACGACGTCACCTCGGCGTTAAACGCGATAAATTTCCAGTAGATGGAGCGCGAACTAGGAGACATAAATAATGCGTAGTTTGGTTTGTACGCCTCTCCCATCTTCCGCCGTATTAACGGCGCATACGCGCGTTTAAAATTTTTCTAACCGACGCTTTACGCTTGATTATCCTAATTCAATTAGTCGGCGTGTAGATGGCGCGCCGATTGCTTTGATCTTTTACCAAAGCGATCCATTGGTCCTTACCTAATTGGGTCTTACGGAGCTTAGACGTTATCCGCTAGATGGACTATCTCTTTGATTGGTCATCTGTGTTTTATCGACCAACCCCGTATACATATATATATTCGTTCTCCGTATATATCATAGTAGGCTTTGTAAAGCGAAGTCGCCGTTCAGGTGTAAAAACTTTAACGGATTAAATACACCATGTTTATCCGACGATGAAACGTATTGGCTTGATTTAGATTGGAGGTGGTGGACCGAAAAAAAATCGGGAAGGGTCTTCAGTTCCCCATCGGTGGCCAAACTAAAAATAAGGAAGCTTTTCTATTGTTTTAGCTACTCATGTATCCTTTTTTGTCGCTGCTATCCTAAGGAAGGATCCGCTTCGCAGAGCACGGGAACAGAAAGGGTTAAAAAAGGCCATTTTTTGCGCTTCGACTAGCCGCTAAGTGACCGTTAAGTCTACAGTCGTCCCTCTTGCATGCGTATGTTTTGTTTATTTTGCGTAAAATATTCCGCTTCTCACATCTTTCGACCGTATATAATTTTATTAAGCCGACCGCAGCTTTCGCATATTATGAGAGATCCTCCATTTTGTGCTAAATATGGAAACCGTATACGAGGTTGTTTATTTAACCTGCAACTCGGGAAAAGGTTTACATGTAGATACAACGTTACATATTCGTTAGAATAATTAAAATAAACGCTGTAGGTACATAAGTCCGTGTGGAATAATGTGTTTTCCCACAAGAATTCGTCTATTTATCAAAAATGCCTAATAGGTGTTACAAATAATGCTTCTATAGTCCATTCACTTTAAGAATGCAGCGTTTGGTAAGATAGGTTAATATTTTCGGCGTTTGCTATTGGCAGATACCTAAGACAAAATTACATACAACTAAAAAATTGTTTATGTACACGAAAGTTATGCAGGATAAACTGAAATACTACTGACCACTATTACCATGTCTTTGTAATATCAATTGTCAAATCTCTTCATTCGTTTTGGTTGTCTCTTTGGTTATTTGTTGTATCTCTATTTACTTGTATAGTATATTAAAAATTGTTCCTGCCAGAACACGATTAATACGATATTTACACAAAGGCCGTATTTTTTTAAATTTTGATAATTCCATTGATCAATCGAAAAATTTTCGAGGGAAACGCATTTGCAATGGACGAAGGCTAATGACTTATAATTTATATATGAAATGTAAATAGAATATTCTGAATCAGCGACTATCAAGCTAACCTCAAAGCAGGTGGAACTTGGTGAAATAACCATATAGAGCATTGGAAAGAAAATGGAGTCTACAGATATTGTTCGTTCACTTCCAAAAAACGAATAACAACTTACAAAGCCTTGGACGATGCCTAAAAGGCTGCAATTCGCAGATATATACATTCATTTTTCTTAAGGAATGAATTGCCAACATGCACTAAAATTTTAAAGATACTGATTGTTTTAAAAAATATTCTATTTGTAGATCATTAATACAGATAATACCTTGCCAGAATTAAAACGGACAACGTTGTTGAAAATTATGAACAAATTGACGTCGCTACCTAATAAACACCAGGAAATTTCGTGCAGAGAGTTTAAGAATATATTACTTAGATAAGACGTTAGTTAACGCAGGCCACACCAAATGAACTGTATGAAAAGATACATTTTTTTCGGCAAAACAAGCTCTTATTAAAGGAGTAACAACCGGACTAAAAAATCCACCTGGAAAAGGAAGTAGACTTATAGTACTGCATATCGGGAGTGATAATGGTTTTGTAGAGAATGGATTAGTATATTTTGAATTGAAAAGGACGTCAGATTATCATGAAGAAATGAATGGTAAAATATTTACAGAATGGATCAAGAATGTTCTACCACTTCTAGAACCAAATTGCGTTATTGTAATGGATAACGCACCTTATTGTTCTGTCAACGTAGAAAAACTCCCAACGACTACATGGAAAAGGGATGCCTCAATTACTTGGATTATTTCGAAAGCAATTGCCACTGACAATTCACTCTTAAAGGTTTAGAACTTTTGAAACTCGCGAGAAATTACCTTAATAATAATCCGATATCCTATGTAATCGATGAAATGGTGGCAGAAACTGCTTGTACAATTTTAAGGCTGTTACCGTATCATTGTAATCTAAATCCTATAGAAATGGTATGGCCTAAGTCACGGAATGTGATGCTGCAAATAACAAAACTTTTAAATTGCCAGAGGTAAATAATTCTTTTACCACTGGATAGTTGAAGGACTTCAATTTATAATTCATGAAGCATGGAAAAATTCATTGAACACAACATTACCGAAGAAAGTAAGATGTATAAGCTAGATAACGTCGTTGAAGATATGATGGAAGAATTTACTATCACCGATAGTACTGGATCATCAGAAATGTCTCACTAAGTGATGAATCCGATTACGTTGAATATTGCCTCTACCAGCACTAATGTCCGTATATCCTTTGCAAATTTACAAGCAATTTGACTTTTTTCAAACAATTCTCAAGGAATTGCAATATTGGACGAAATAGTTAAAAAGCAATTGCCTTGGTCGGCTTCAACAAGATAGAATTTCATTATTTAATTCCAAAGTTTTCAGCACTGTGTTCGAACACAGGGCAGAAATTATAGAAATGTGAGAAATTTTGAATGAAAATAAAACTGTAAGCATCACTACTATCAATCAAGCTTGAGGTTATATTACGCTTCTTACAAATAAGAATTTTACTTTCTGGCTAAATCTATTTTACAAGATAATGCTTCAAATACATATACAATATGCAAAATTTCAAATTAGGCAAATGTATCCCTTTATTGCCACTAAACCTATATTGTCATTTAAAACTCGGTAAATTCAAATCAGTAATAATATCACGAACACTCCGGATACCAGTGACAGTGGGCCATCAACTACAAAACAACGTAAGATCCGATGGAGACGAATATGCCCGAGAAGCAAAGGAAGTTTGTGATAACATTATTTGTTAGGCCAAAGATAGATTTAGCTTTGCTGGACGCTTAACTGCAACGTCTCTACTTTATGCTGATAAATTTAATTAATGCAGCCTCCATTTTCCTGAAAATCTCTTGCAAGAAACAATTAAGTCTTACTCATAATTTGATGAACTCAAATTACGTACTAAACTAAGCGTAATTTATGAAAAGGAAGAGTTTAAATCATTGGATTTGCTTCCACTTTGTGACATCATTTCACAAAACAGTGAACTAAATGTGATTTTTAGTGAAACTTTAAAACTTCTAAAAAAACTAACAGAACTTCCTCATTCGTGATAGTAGATTTGTCCTGGTGAAGCCAATGCTGATAACAATCAATCTCATTTTTTCTACATATACCTTTCCAGATCCCTGAAAACATGCATCTTTTGTACCAGTACATATAAAAGGAGATTCCTATGTGATTAATAATTACAGGCACATAGGATTTTTTTCTAATTTTCAAAAAATATATGACCATGTTATCTATTCTAGGGTACTTAATAGTGTGAAGTCCATACTTTCTGTACACCAGCATGGTATTTTGGTTACCTGGAAGATCTGCAGTAACCAATTTGGCAGTTGCTACTCAATACATTCGTGAAATACTTGATGATCGTATATAAGTTGATCTATTATATACAAAATTTTCGTGCATATTCGATACAATTGATCCATGGAATTCTGCCTAATAGACCGGATTGCTTTGAATTTTGAAGCTTATAAGCTCCTATTTGTCGGTGCAAACCAACTACGTATCTTATAATGGCTATCGGTCAAATTAATTTGTATCTACATCTGACGTACCGCGAGACTCCAACTTAGGGCCACTATTGTTTCTATTACTTATTATTTATTAATATTGGTTAGCATTTCCTCTCCGGTTCAAGCTCATGCTGGTGACATTATGATCTATTCCGTAGTTTCAGGCCAAGAAGATATTGCTCTTCTTCAGAAGGACATTTACTTGGTAACAGCTTGGTGCATGACCAATATGCTTAAGCTAAATATCAATAAAAATTAAAACCTTTTCTATACCTCTTAACGTTAGCGAGTTATGTATATAGACAGGATGCAAAATCTCCAATTTTCAAAAATTCGCTTCACATACTCAAAGAGTGTTTTTCCAAAGCTTTATAATTCTTTTGAATTTCCGGGTGCGCGATGTACAGACACATTCGTAAGGGCATAGACATGCAGGTTACTTTTATTTAATTTAGCTAATTTCTCAGCAAGTTTTACCAAGTGTACAAACATGAAATACGGATCTTTTCTGTTAAAAAACATGTTAAAATCGGAAGAATGATAAAGAGTGCTTTATTCAAAGTATGCTTCATCGCTTGTTAAACATTTTGGTATCTTTCGGGCAATTTGTAAATACCATGTCGGTAAAGATCTTCCTCTTTTCCTGCGAACCATTCATCGAACCATTTCTTCACATCATCGTACGATCCAGCGCGCCTGCTCAGTAAATTAGTGGCCCATCGATGCAAACAAGTGGTAATCGGAAGAAGCCAAATCTGGTGAGTAAGCCGCATGGGGTAGAAGTTCCCAGCTGCCTGGTATATAATAATCCAAAACCCTTAACATGAGCTAGGTTCATTTCAACATGTATCGGCAACGACTAAATAGTATTATATGGAAAGTACTCTAACAATAGATAAAAATACCAGTGTCAAAGAGTGCAATAAAGGATACAATAAATTTAACTTATATAAAAATTATATTTACGCAACCATTGTAATTCAACCTATATAAACACGTATAACACCAATTAATAAAAACGTTTGGACATTTAAATTTTAGCTGAACTTCCAAGACTGAAGAAAACTATGTGCACACACTACAATCTATGTATACCATATATCTCAGAACGTTTGATAAAAATATTTACAGTTGCAGTAACTCCTGCAACATTTCCCTTTTAGTTCTTTTGTGAAACGCCAGACTTTAATTCGATAATCTACACGTATCATTTAACGATCTCCGTTGTTTTCCACCTAACCAACAATAATAAACTCCCCTTTCCAAGACGCGCACGTTCGCCAATTTTAAAAGTAGTCTAACACTTCGGCTAACTTCTACTAAGTTACCCCTTACTTCTTCGATCCCATCCACTCCATCTCTCCATTATGAATGTGTACAATACCTTTCAAGAAGTTTCATCTCGCTTTCCACGACTTTCAACATTCTCTAATATCATATTTCTTCTCCTTTTCCTCCTAGCTCAAGATATGACCTTGTTGAGCTTTCGCTTAGATGAGGAAGATACTTTCCGGCCCTGCACCTTAACTCGTTCTAGCCGGTTATAAGTGAAGTCGATAAATATTACGACGTAATTCCTTACCACAAAAGTAAGTTAACGTACGCGAGTGACTAATTGGAGATGAATCCTCCGTATCCTTCCTATAGGTAGTAAGGTAAGAGGTGCCCTCGTTGGGAGATTAATTCCGTTTCTCTGGGACTATACCATGTAATTAATTTAAAACTTCCTTGATGAAGCGTAGGTAGACAGGATGTATAGGACACTTATATCCGACCGCGTATTAGTAGGTTGGTGAATATATAGTGAATGTGGTGTATATATCATCATTAATTTGAAAATCGATTCCTATTACTCCTTCTATCACTTTTATGAGAGGTTGTACCATTTTCTGCGAGCCTATAGTGTCAGTAACAAGGAGAATCTATTAAATTCTACTTAAAACCATTGGTTGCTTTTACACATTCCTGGATTTCCACTATGATCCATCCAACAAAACAGGGTGTATATAAACGATTGAAAGCCGTTTAAATTTCCTGCCTTCTATTTTTTACTTTAAGTTCGTGCTAAATATTAGTCAACGCCTCCAAAGCTGTAAACTAGATATCATAGACGTAACATAAAAATATGAGAAAGGAACCAATTCTAGTGGTATATACCTATTTATTAAAAGATAACTAGTCTCGGCAAAGAGGGGCAAGTTCCAGTGCTGTACGGAGAACAACATAGAGGGGTGAAGCGCTCCGCATGGAGAATCGAGTACCCGTATCAAAGCACGCTTATTCAGTATTATTCGACTGGTCGTTGTGAGTGCTTTTCACAGTGCACACATACTTAGAAAATGTCGCATTTAGGTACGTTTAGGAAACGGCGTATTTGGAATAAACTGGAAAACCTAATAGCGAGTATACCGGATTTAGAATACGAAGACGATAGAATTAAATGTGTAAAGCGCGACAAGTATTTGACGTGTAACACATGGGCTGAAAAGTCCCGGGCCTAACACATAGATGACGCTAGTTTTATTGCAGTCACCTTTCTCTCAGTTAGTACTAACCTTCAAAAGACAGCTGTTAAAATTTCATCATATTCTATTCATTAGTTTGTGAGTTATTGTGCTAAGAGTCATGCTACTTTTGTTATTTTCAAAACAATGGATCAAAAACAATTTCGTGTTTTAATTTTACACTGCTTCTTGATGGGAAAAAAATACCGTTCAAGCGAAGCAATGGCTTAAAAAGTGTTATGGGAACTCCGCTCCATCAGAAACAACAATAAAACGTTGGTTTGCTGACTTCAAACGTGGTCGTAGAGACACCGATGATGCAGAACGCAGTGGACGTCCAAAGTAGGCGGTAACACCAGAAAACATTAAAAAAATTCACAAAATCGTTTTGAATGATCGAAAAGTGAAGTTGCGTGAGTTAGCTGACATCGTAAAGGCATCAAAGACCGTATTGTCTTTATATTGCATGAGCATTTGACTATGAGAAAGCTCTGTTCAAAGTGGGTGCCGCGTTTGCTCACTGTTGGCCAAAAACAAGAACGTGTTGATGATTCTGAGCAGTGTTTGGCCATGTTTAAACGTAACAAACCGGAATTTTTGCGTCGATATGTGACAATGGATGAAACATGGATCCATCACTTCACTCCGTAATCAAAACGATCGTCATCTGAGTGGACAGCAACTGGTGAACCTCGTCCAAAGCGCCCGAAAGTACAACAATCGGCTGGAAAGGTTGTGGCCTCGGTATTTTGGGATTGCGTGGTGTAATATTCATCGACTATCTTGAGAAAGGAAATACCATCAACAGTGAATATTATATAGCGTTATTGGAGCGTTTGAAGGCCGAAATTGCAAAGAAACGACCGCATATGGCAAAGAAAAAAAATGTTGTTTCATCAAGACAACGCACCGTGTCACAAGTCAATCGAAATAATGGCAAAAGTACATGAATTGAACTTCGAATTGCTCCCACATCCACCGTATTCGCCAGATTTGGCTCCCAGCGACTACTGGCTGTTCGCAGACCTCAAAAAAATGCTCGCCGGTAAGAAATTTCGCACGAATGAAGAGGTTATCGCTGAAACTGAGGCCTATTTTGAGGCAAAAGATAAATCGTTCTACAAAATTGGTATTGAAATATTAGAGCGGCGCTGGAATGATTGCGTTGCTCTTGATGGAGATTACGTTGATGAATAAAGCTAATTTTGAACCAAAAAAAACCGTGTTTTCTTTGTTAGGCCCGGGACTTTTCAGCCCATGTGTTACTAGTTGATAGAAGTGTGAACGCCACCTAAAAAGTACAAAACACTGTTCTGCAAAGCATGGAAAACGATACAGCGAGCAATTAATATTTCATATAGGTGTTTATTTTATTCTATGTAATGTACCGTTCACTTTACTAGATCAACAAGCATTTTTCTCCTTCTGGAGCAAGTATTCGGATTATACATTACCAAGTCGGACATCGTTAATAAACTTTATGCCATCTGTTCGTGACTATGCTGAAAGAAGAATTAAACCAGAATTGGAAGATAAAGATTGTGGTTATGTGTGGACAAAGCAACCGATCGGCAGAAACATTCTGTGATGAATGTAATGGTACGTACAATGGAAGAAATTGAACCGTCATGCCCTATGTTACTTGCTTCCAAAGGAGTGGTTTAAACCTTGTGGCGCAATTAATCCCTTCATGCTATCCACGAGTAAATGCTTTAATAGCTCATACGAAGGCAG
This sequence comes from Trypoxylus dichotomus, assembly GCA_023509865.1. Taxonomy (NCBI): domain Eukaryota; kingdom Metazoa; phylum Arthropoda; class Insecta; order Coleoptera; family Scarabaeidae; genus Trypoxylus; species Trypoxylus dichotomus. The sequence continues at coordinate 33,572,477 of CM042081.1, forward strand.
TATTTCTGAAGCCCCCAAAACGTACAAGAAGATTTCACGAATTGTGTCCCAAAGTGCTCGAACCACCGCAGCCGATTACTATGCGTTGGGGAACATGGTTAAGGGCTGCGTTTTACTATTGCAAACATTTGATGATATAAAGAAGGTAGTTTTACAATTCGATCCGAGACACGCCAAAGCTATCAACAAAAGCCAGAAAATGTGTCAACATTATCAGGTAAAATGCGATTTAGAAAGTATTCGCAAGAACTGCTATGGACTAGCGGAGGGAATGGAAAAATTACAAAATGATTCGATGTCGTTTGTGAATTCTGTTCAAATTGTGGACGGTGTTCACTCACACCTTTGTAGGCCGGAAGGCGAAAAAAATGAAAGTGTAATACGAAAATTTGAAAGTCTTTTTGATAAGGATTCAGATTGTCTCGTACTAAGGCAAATTTGTGAAGGTGCGTCAAAGATCGATTAAGTTGTCACAAGGATTACTTTAAATTTGCAAATATAACATCACTCGATGTGGAACGGTCATTAAAAAATATTTATTCCGCACGCGGTACTCATTTAACTGAAACAAGTGTGGAAACATATTTAATGATTCCAATATTTAATAGATGGCACCCAGTTTGTGTTTTCGTAGAAACTTCTTCAACAGTAAGTGTGAGACTAAAGATAACTACAAAGGAAATGTTTTTTAATATTGATATTTTATATTACATTCTAGCTTAATTTCAGATTAGATTAGTCAATGTAAATTACTACAAAACCGTTACACTTACACATTCACCATTTAGATACTTTAAAATTACAACATTTGTTCAAAATGCTACCCATGAAAATTTAAATACGAATTCGTCCTTCATACTTTTGAACACATTGCGTAATACCTCTGCTCCAATGTCACCTACAGCTTCCACAATTGTACGTTGTAATTCGTCGAAGATATGAATATGGTTAGAATGAAGTTTATTTTTTAAATAACCAAGCATGAAATAATCAAAGGGGGTCGAATCTAGTTATAGAGAAGGCCAGCGGTCTCTACTTATCAATCGGTCTTCGAAAAATTGTTGTAGATAGTCCAATGTTCTCTGCGTAGTGTAGGGTGTTACACCAACCTATTGGAAATAATCAAGTTGCAACTCATCATCATGAAGTTGTTCAACAGAACGATCGAGATTTTGACACGTATTGGCATCAATGTTAGGGTCAATGATTCTTCTTCTTAACCTTGCTAACCATGCAGCAATCTTCTAAGAATGTAGTGGAATCTCTACAAAAATATGAGAATTTTCTGCAAACTAAATTTTATTATTCTGTGAATTTACATATCCACCTTTCAATCATTATTTAACACAGTTTAATAATAATAATATTTATTAGGCACCTCAAGTGCATACATACATGTAGGTAACAGATGAAGTGCAAAAAAAATACATTATGAAACAAAACCATAAATCAAGTTAGCTCAGTAACCTCTGAACTTCACCAAAATCCCTAACAGTATTACTCTCCTGAGATAATTATTATGTATTGAGTACACTGAGTCAACATAATTAATCTTCCAGCTATACGGACCAAATAAACATTTACTGACATTTGGTTTCAATTTGTAAAGAGAACACCATCTAGCAATATGATCCAGACTGTGTCGTAGGTGAGCCACATACTCTAGTTCTAGTGTAGGTGTATATATTTATGCCATCGACTTATGCGAGTACTAGACAGAATAAATACATCAGTAAAAGGTTTACAAAAAGTACAAACAAAGGTGGCCTCAATTGTGAGCCTTGTGATACGCCTAATGAAGGAATGAATTCAAACGATTTATAATAGCAGAGTACGAGTAATAAAAAAGACCTCAATGGTCAACAATGTCAGCCTAAGCTTGTACATCTAATTGTTCACTAATACGAGGGGAGGTCCAGAAGTTCGTGGAATGAAAGGGTTTTAAATAAAATAAAACAATAAATCAATTTTTCCTCTTCAATATTATCACCCTTAAGCGCAACACATTTATTAGATCTATGAATTAATTTTTCTAAACCATCATAAAAATATTTTTATCTTTCGCCTCAAAATGGGCCAAAGTTGCCTCCTTTACCTCATTGTCGTCGGAAAACTTTCTTTCACGTAAGTCTTTTTTTAAATTGAGGAACAAAAAAAAAACACTAGGTGCCAGGTCTGGACTGTAGGCTGGATGGACTATTGATTGAAAGCCACGCTTGCGCAGAGCAGCCATTGCAACTTTGCTCTTGTGAACCGGCGCATTATCTTGCAAGAGCAACACACCCTTGGTCAATTTTCCTCGACGGTTTTCCTTGATAGCCTCCTTTAATTTTTCTAATATCGCTGCGTAATATTCTCCGATTATGATCCTACCTTTTTCTTTGTAATCAATCAATAACATCCCCTCACAATCCCAAAAAACAGTAGCCATCAACTTTCCAGCCGATTCTGACACTTTGAATTTCTTTGGCGATGGTGTCCCCTTTTTATGCCATTGCATGGACTCCTGATTGGCCTCAGGCTCAAAGTGATGAACCCATGTTTCATCTCCGATAACAATCCGCTCCAAAATCTGTCCAAAAATTGTTTGGACTCACAGACGCGCTGATGTTTCTGCAGCGGCGTGAGCATTCTCGGTGCCCATCTTGCACTGACTTTTGTCATACCCAGGTGGTCATGTAGGATACGCGAAATGGTGGTATCTGATACTCCAACTAATGCAGATAATTGTTTTTTCTTCAAACGGGCATCTTGCAGTAGAAATTTTTGCACTTTTCCGACGATGTCTGATGTGTTGGCCTCAACTAGCCGTCCTGAGCGGGGGTCGTCTTCAATCGACTCCCGACCATGTTTAAAAAGACCATGCCACTTATAAATTATTGATTTACAAGGGCACTGTTCCCCATAAACGGTTTCCATTTCATTCAATATGGTTTGAGCGTTCTTTCCTTGCTTTGTAAACTTTATCGCAGCACGGTGTTCAATTTCCTCCATAGTTTCAGTTTTCTTGCGGATTGACTTGTTTAGCAGGCAACTATTCGTAAACGACTGACGCTATAGGGATGCAACTTAACTTATATACTAATGATGAGTCGCCATTCACAATGACACCTAGCGAGCGCCCCTATCCCTACTCCATCCCCTCCATTCCACGAACTTCTGGACCTCCCCTCGTAAATTGACATATGAAAGCAAGATTAGTAACTATTGACCTACCATGAACAAATCCACACTGATTTGGTATGATATAAACAAGAGTAGATAATATATTCAACAATCTCGGTAAAATTCGATAAAATCGATGTCGGTCTCTAGTTACTGAGACAAGTTTTATCTGTTTTTTCTTTTAACAGGACTAATTATTGATGCCATCGAATAAGTAAAGTACAAGCGCTGCTCGCTAAAAGAATAATGTAAATAATAGTTTTCGAAAACGCTTAACAAGCGTCATGTACGACAAAACTGAATATCAGATCAACACCAGCAATGTTGTTCTAAATAAATTCGGACATGGCTATTCCATTTTCTGTAATAAGTAACAAGGTAAAGGGAATACAATTGGAGTACGTGGTTTCATATGTAGAGTTATAACTATCTCCTGCGGGGTAATGCGTACATCCTCATGAAACAAAACTTGAAGTATACACAAAGGTTGCTGTGTAACTAATTTAGACAGTTCATAAATAACAATAGTAATAATTAAGCATTCAAAGCGTATTTATGCTCGCCTGTATGTTAACTAAGATGCATATACTAGGAAAAACACAAGGAGAACGAAAAAACCGAATTATATATTTCTATTCGCCTATTATCTCTATATTTTACGTGCAGTAAGATTCTTAGGTGATTCAATCCTAGGTATAATCTCCCTTTTTATCGTATAGAACGGATTTATAGGATTCTTTTGACTATGAAGGCAATATGTCGGCATTTATTAACAATTAGCTTTAATCAATATTAATTGGTCATGCACTTCTGAAGGAGTGCAATATTTTTTCGTTAGAAACAGTGTAATAGGTCTTAATGTCGTCAGCATAAGCCAAAGACGGACAGGAAAGGCTAACTAACAGACCATTAATAAATAATAGAAACAATAATGGTCCTAGATTACAGCCCCGCGGTGCGCCACATGTAGATACAAATTCCTGTGACTGATAACCATTACAAAATACATAATTAATACACTTTGATAATTAGGAGGTTATGAGCTTAAAAAATTGGAAACTAAATCTAAAGCGATCCAGCTTATTCAGCAGAATTCCATAGTCAGTTGTATCGGTTGCACGCGAAAAGTTTATATCCAATATATCAACTTGACCACAATCATCAAGTATTTCACTAATGTGTTCAGTAACAACGGCCAAGTTAATTACTCTAGGTCTTCCGGTTAACCAAAATACTCTGCTGACGTCCAGAATATATAGACATCCCACTATTAAGTAGCCTGGAGTAGATAACATGCTCGTGTACTTTCTCAAAATTAGAAAAAATCCTTTGGGCCTGCAATTATCAATCACATAATAACCCCCCTTTTTTGGACTGGTACTAAACAAACACATCTTCAAAGATCTAGAAAGGCAGATGTAGAAAAAGAGAGATTGATTATTATCAGCATTGGCTTCATCACAACAAATCCAGTATCACTAATAATAATAACAAAATTTAGCAATTATTTTAACTAACTCACATTCAGTTGTGCTTAATACTGGTACGAGGGTTGCTATTTACGTATCCGAAATTGGCAACAATGATGTTGCTAGGCGCCATGTGACACGTATATATATGTACTCAGAACGTTTTGTCCTACGGATGCTACTTGTGTTGGTTAGTGACTTGAAAATTTCATCTCAGTTAAAAAAATGGAATTAACTCGTGAAAATTTTGATTTACTACGACTTTCGACATGGATTGTCCCAACAAGAATGCAACTCAATTCAGCTTTGGGCGATGAAGCACCAACTAAAGCCACTGTATGCCACTGGTTTAGCGAATTCGATTGTAGCCGTTGTTCACTTAGGGACAAATTTAAAGAATGTCAAAATTGATTGTTGTGCCCGAAAGCATCGATACTGTGCGCGAAGTGATAAAGCAAAATCGTCATGGAACGTACGGTGAGATTGAGTCATCCCTGGGCACTAGCATGACAATCATACACAAGATTTTACACGTTACATTTAGCCGTTAAAAGACATTTGTGAGCGTTAAATTCCGCATAGTTTGACAATTGCTCCAAAAAGAGGTTGTGTCAATCGGTCCAAAGAAATGCACAAAAAATACAATCGTGGTGTGTCAAAAAGCAGAGTATAATATATACGCAGCCCGAAAACAAACAGAAATCAACTGCATGGGTCTTCCAAGATGAAAAGTGCCAGAAGCACATCGAAGCAAATGGTCGCCTATTTTCTTTTTTTGCGATAAACGGGCATGTGGCTACAGTGCCACTAGAGAATTGTAGAAGGGTCAATTCTAAATGAGATTCAACCATTTATTTGCCAGAAGTGTTTGAAGAAATAAGAAAAAACAACCAGCGATGTAGGATCATTTTTCACCCAGATCGACTAAAACAATTCGATATTCAACTGGTCAAAACATCGAATTGATGGGTCATCCGCCATATAATCCTCATTTGGCTTAATGGTCTTTTTTTATTTCCGTGAAGAATAAACTACGTGCTTAGCGATTTTGGACGCCAGAAGAAGCGGTTGATGCGCTTAAAATGCATGTTTCGGGGATATCCCAATCGGAATGGAAAAAGTACTATGAAAATTGGTTCAAACGTATACAAAGGTGTATCGATCATCGCGGAGAATATTTATTAAAAATAATTTCCATTAACAAATATTTAGTCTTGTTTATTATTCCAGATACACATACATCAACCCTCGTACTATAGAATGGCTAGAATAGTTAAATGGCGAGCTACTCAAAAGTTATATGCTTAAATATCTTGCAATAAACGTATTCGCAATCGCATCGGCATTATCATTTGCTGCGCTGTGGAAATCCGCTCCATACAGACGGACAAGCGCTTAAATTCCTCATACTAGAAATTGTATCGTGTACCCATATTTCCATTTACGCCTATAATATTCTTTGGTTTTCAATGCACAGATAGATTATACTGGGGTTAAACCAAGGAGGATAGGAAAACTTTTTACACAACATCAGTGGAATGGACTTATATAAGACTAATATAAGACCCACATGGAGATAGAAACTAGATAACGCATCACCAACGACCGTATTCGACAGATTTGGCCACCAACTTCTTCTGTTTTCTACTCTCAAAGTTTTGCTTGAAGGAAAGAGATTTTCATCTAATGAGAAGGCCATCATATTCTTAAGCTTTTATTTTACAGAACAAGATGCCAATTACTGTCTGGACAGATTAAAGAGCTGGAAGCAAGGAAACTGTTTCAAGAAAAAAAACTGAATTTGTTTCTATATTAACTAAGACTTTTTTCAGGCTACCTGCATAAGTAATGCACATATTAATTTTGACTAAAAAAAATTTAAGATAATTTCTGTGACACTAACCATACGTAAATATAATTGTAAATTACGAAATAAAAAAATAATCACGACCTAAATCTTTCTTTAATAACTTCATCACCGTTAAGTGTTAAGTGCATTTCCACTCTCTACATACCTAGCTTCAAGAATTTCCTAACCTCAACTTTTTCGAATCGCCTCACACAGATCGAGCTCGTTGGCTAGCATACGTGCAATCGCTTTTAGTGGTTGTTGAACTTCGTTTTACGGGTATAACAATTCCTGATATATATATAGAGGGAGCAGGCGAGCTTTTAGAGCTGGAACGTTCCTATGCGCTAAGCATGTCACATTACGTTTATGACATCAAATGAAGCGAATAAAACAACCGGCGAAAAGCTTTTACGATAAACGTCCCGATGTTTACAGGGAGCTTTCGCAAGCGCTCGCAAACTTGCAAAACATACACGGTTAGTACGGGACTTGCATATAAGACAACGGGCGGAGGAGTAATGGGAACGAGAAGCTATTGGTCCGTATGTATGTAAGACGTTAACTTCAAGCTATTGCGTTGTTGTGTTAGGTTTTAAAACGCTAACGGCACAGGAAGGAAAGGTCGTTTTACTTGTGGCATTTCGTATAGGATGGAATCACGCAAAATCAATATATAGATGGTGCAGATGTAAACGTAATTTTACATTGGCGAAATAAAAATAATAGCATCAACAATAACAATAAATGGCAATGATTGTGTTTGAATATACTAACTGAGAATTATCTTCAACAATTGATCTTTTGCCAGCTACGAGCCATTGTGCATAGTGACATTTGTGGTATCCAGAAGTTTTCTAAATTAGAATTAAATGTATAAATTCAGGGGTGCTCAGGCTTGAACTGCTGTCGATCTACCTCAAAATTGTTAGACTACAAGCGATCAACTCTGTAGATGCCGCTGTTGTGTATTTCAAGTGTTAAGTTAAAACAACTGATTCAACATTAGGAACTTTATTTAACTTATCGTTATACATACGATTCACAACGGACACACGTGGCTGACGCCATCTTGCTTGTCGCCTACTTTTCCCTAGTCATACCAACTTATATACTATAATCTAATCATAACACTTCACCCCTTGTTAATAATTGTAAAATTTATAGATTTAATCGGCCTGGTGCTTTTACAGTCCTTCCAGAACGAGTATGAATTGTGTTGCTTTAGGATTCGCTACAGTACTACCAGGGAATTGAATGTTAGGTTGCGGTTCTTCAGCATCTTTAGAAATTTCAGGTTTTTCCAAATCACGGTTCCTCTCTTTTTCAACATTCGGTTGCATTCTCTCTTCCAGCTCTACGTTCGCTTTGATAGGTTCAGGTGCCCTGATGTTAAGAGGTAATCTAATCTTATTCTCCTCTTCACAATCAATGTAGGTTCGTACACTGCTGACATGTAACACATGGGCTGAAAAGTCCCGGGCCTAACACATAGATGACGCTAGTTTTATTGCAGTCACCTTTCTCTCAGTTAGTACTAACCTTCAAAAGACAGCTGTTAAAACTTCATGATATTCTATTCATTAGTTTGTGAGTTATTGTGCTAAGAGTCACGCTACTTTTGTTATTTTCAAAACAGTGGATCAAAAACAATTTCGTGTTTCAATTTTACACTACTTCTTGATGGTAAAAAATACCGTTCAAGCGAAGCAATGGCTTGAAAAGTGTTATGGGGACTCCGCTCCATCGGAAACAACAATAAAACGTTGGTTTGCTGACTTCAAACGTGGTCGTAGGGAGTAGTAAAAAAAGTAGTAAAAACGCAGTGGACGTCCAAATGCGGCGGTAACACCAGAAAACATCAAAAAGATCCACAAAATCGTTTTGAATGATCGAAAAGTGAAGTTGCATGAGTTAGCTGACATCGTAAAGATATCAAAAGAACGTATTGGCTTTATATTGCATGAGTATTTCACTATGAGAAAGTTCTGTTCAAAGTGGGTGCCGCGTTTGCTCACTGTTGACCAAAAACAAGAACGTGTTGATGATTCTGAGCAGTGTTTGGCCATGTTTAAACGTAACAAACCGGAATTTTTGCGTCGATATGTGACAATGGATCAAACATGGATCCATCACTTCACTCCGGAATCAAAACGATCGTCGTCTGAGTGGACGGCAATTGGTGAACCTCGTCCAAAGCGCCCGAAAGCACAACAATCGGCGGGAAAGGTTATGGCCTCGGTATTTTGGGATGTGCGTGGTGTAATATTCATCGACTATCTTGAGAAAGGAAATACCATCAACAGTGAATATCATATAGCGTTATTGCAGCGTTTGAAGACCGAAATTGCAAAGAAACGACCGCATATGGGAAAGAAAAAAAAATTGTTTCATCAAGACAACACACCGTGCCACAAGTCAATCAAAACAATGGCAAAACTACATGAATTGAACCTGGAATTGCTCCCACATCCACCGTATTCGCCAGATTTGGATCCCAGCGACTACTGGCTGTTCGCAGACCTCAAAAAAATGCTCGCCGGTAAGAAATTTCGCACGAATGAAGAGGTTATCGCTGAAACTGAGGCCTATTTTGATGCAAAGGATAAATCGTTCTACAAAAGTGGTATTGAAATGTTAGAGCGGCGCTGGAATGATTGCGTTGCTCTTGATGGAGATTACGTTGATGAATAAAGCTAATTTTGAACCAAAAAAAACGTGTTTTCTTTGTTAGGCCCGGGACTTTTCAGCCCATGTGTTATATGCTTGATTTCATCGTTTATTTTAACTAAGTATGTGCTATGGCTTAAAATTTTAATAACTTTGCCAACGTCCCACAATCTAGTGGTTAAATTCTTTACTAATACTATATCGTTCACAGCATATAGTTTTATGTTCCGTTCCAGCTTCTGATTAGTTTGTGCTATCTGCGCCTTAAACACCGGTTTCAGTAGATCGTACCTAGTTCGTGGTTTATTTTTAAAAATAATTTTCGCAGGTGTCCAACCCGTCACTGTTGTCGGAGTAGTTCTATATGAGAAAAGAGAACTTAGTAATTGACTTTTCAGAGAATAATCTAATACTTGTCCACCTCTGCTAGCCGATATATATTTGGTTAAATTTTTCTTTACAGTTTGTACAGCTCGCTCTGCACTGCCATTGCTTTGTGAGTGATAAGGAGGTGACTTTAACGGTTTCATTCCGTTTGCCTGACAGAATGCGAGAAATTCTTGGGAACTAAAGGTGGACCATTGTCAGAAACTAATTCCACAGTGAAACCGAAATACCATCCTCGTCGCCAATTATATGTTGTGTATTTCAAGTGTTAAGTTAAAACAACTGATTCAACATTAGGAACTTTATTTAACTTATCGTTATACATACGATTCACAACGGACAGACGTGGCTGACGCCAATCTTGCTTGTCGCCTACTTTTCCCTGGTCATACCAACTTATATACTATAATCTAATCATAAAAGCCGCAAGTATGTGTGTTACAGGATTAGTGTAGGTAGATAAGATATATCATGGCGTAGGTGGGTCATAGGTGTAGATCACTGCTCTAAAAGATTTAATGAAAAAACAGATATTCAAAAATGGGTCTTTATTGATTTTTAGAAAACGATGTTGAAATTGACCCAAAGATTGCTGTCAACAATTTGCCTTAGATTCGAATATTTATCTTCAGATATAATATACCAAAATTTTGTATCAGATGTTGTGGCTTTGAGATGTATATATAAGATAATCTACACTACCTCATTTTCAACAGAAGATAAGTCCATATGACACTCATTTGCTATCTCAGTAACAGATTTCTCAATGCTTTTAGAGCAAAAAGGATAACTCATAAAAGTTGAGATATTTGTTAATTCTCCCTCATAAATATCAAAATTCAACCGAGGAATCCTTGCTTTCAAAGATTGAAAATGTTTCAGATCCCTTCTTTTCAGTTATTGCAATTTACTTATGAATGCGCACTTATTGGGCTAATCATCTCGGTAATGGTTTTTTCTTTACTTTGCAGCTCAAAATTAATGGTGTTTCGATGCATTTAAAACACAACTAAAGGAATGCCAAGAAAAGACACCAAAGATAAAGACGCTGTTAAATACAGCTGTCTCATGGTATTCGTGAAATCCATAGATGCATTGTGACATCCGTTAAAAATGCAGTCAGCTACATTTCGCTTTTATCTCTAACATCTCAGTGTTATCACCTCTTTCGTATAAAAAAGCAATTATTTCGGGCAATAATTCTTGAAACATTTCTAGCAATTTTCAGCGACTCAACCATCTCACATCCGTGTAAAAAACTAAATCAGTATATTCGGCAGATTCACTATTTTCCAGCACTGCAATTTGAAGAGCCGTCGTTGCAAGGTTCGGGCACGGATAGAATTCATAATTTTAATTACGATGTCCATAACCTCCTCCATGTTTAGAACGTTTGAACACAAAAATTGTTGATGGATAATGCAATGGAATAAGAAAAACGACGGGAAATCGTCATTAGCTAGACACAATGTAACAAAATCATTTTTGTCTCCACCTGGTGCTCCGTCTGTTGTAATGCACACTACTTTATAGATTGGTAGCTTGTCACAAAATTAAGAAAGCATCGTATGTATCTTCGCCACGGGATTTTCCTTTTAGAGGAATAATTGTTAAGGTGAAGAGACCATAAATGACAGCGGGAGAAGAATAATAGATATGTGCATCGAAAACGACATGATTATAACAAATACAAAATTCAGACATAAAGATATTCACAAATACACAAGAGAAGTGCCTAACAGGAAAGAAAAATCAATCATTGATTATTTCTTAATAAATGCTGAAAACTGGAGAAAGGCAATAGATGCCAAAGTTCCAACAAATGCGGAAATAGGTAGCGACCACTATCTGCTACAGATGAAGATTAGCAAAAATTCAAAAAGGATGAAAGAAGAAAGAAGGAAAAAAGTAATTAAGGAAAAAATAAGAAGCTACAAATTGAAAGAGGAAGAAATTCGAGCGAAGTACCAATACAAGTCAAATCAACTATTTGAACAAGAGACTAAAAACGAAATAAGGAAAGAGGACAAATGGATAAGATTCAAAAACATCATACTGAAGACGGCACAAGGAAGCTGTGGAATAACAAAAATAGCAAATACGTACACAAAAAGAAGCAAATGGTGGACAGCAGAAATACAACTCAAAGTGAATGGATCAGATATATGCATACCAGGAAAGAGGAGGATTACAATATGTACAAAATGGCTAGAAAAGAAGCTAAAGAGAGTATCAAGAAAGCCAAAGAAAATTCTTGGCGAGAGTTCGGAATAAAACTGAGAGATAACTATAGAGAAAATCAAAAATTATTCTACAGAACAATAAAACAATTGAGACAGAAGAAGGCGCCGATATTGAAAAATATAAAGGATGACAAAGGAAATATACTAACTGAGGAAAAAAAGATAATGGAAAGATGGAAACAATACTTTGAAGAACTCACAAAAATAAAACAGGACAGATACATAAGAGAAAAAGAGCATAAAACAAAAAACGACGATGAACGTATCACACCAATAAGCGACGAAGAAGTCAGAGAAGCAGTTGGCAAACTAAAACTAGGAAAGGCGGCCGGGGACGATGGAATCACAACTGAAATAATAAAATATATGGAAGACAAAGGTAACGAAGAACTACTTGACCTCTTAAACAACATTGCAATAAAAAGAGAAATACCTAAGGAATGGAATATGGGAATAATTATGCCCATATACAAAAAGGGAGACTCTAAGGAATGCTCAAACTATAGAGGAATAACATTAACTAGCATCCCAGGAAAAGTATTGACAAGAATACTAGAAAAAAGACTCCGAGAGAAACTGGAAACAACACTAGAAGATACTCAACATGGATTTAGAATAGGAAGAAGCACCCAGGACTTAATATTTGTAATCAGACAATTAGGTGAAAAACTAATAGGGAAAGGAAAGGAAATACATATATGTTTTATAGATCTTAAAAAAGCTTTTGATAGGGTAAGAAGAGAAGATGTGTGGCAGAGCTTGGAAAGGAGAGGTTTAGAGAAAGGAATGATAGAGATGATTAAGGCATTGTATAAAAGCAATAAGAATAAGGTGAGAACTTCCAATACAGAATCAGCTGAATTCGAATCGCAAATTGGATTAAAACAGGGATGCGTATTGAACCCATTGTTATTTTCTATATTAATAGACGACGCTGTTAAAAAAGCTAAACAAAAAGGAAAAAATATGAAAGTAGGAAACTGGAAAATGAATGCAATTAACGTACAGGAACTAATGTTCCCAGATGATATGGTACTGATAGCACACTCGGAAGAGGCATTACAGCAAAACTTGAAGATATACCAAGAAGAACTAACAAAGATAAACATGGAGATAAACACGAGGAAAACAAACACAATGATAATAGCAACAGAAGAAAGAAAACATAGCATCAAAATCGGGGAAAAAGCATTGGAACAAGTTAAAAGTTACAACTACTTAGGAACAATCATCGAAGACAGCGGGAGAATAGAGAAAGAGGTAAATGAGAGGATAGGGAAATCCGCTAAAATATATAACATATTGAGAAATTCGTTTCTGGATAAAAAAGAAATACCAAAAAAAATAAAGACAGAGGTGTATAAAAGAGTGGTCAGACCAACATTAACATATGGTAGTGAGTCATGGATAACCACGAATAGAATCAAGAGCAGAGTTACGGCCATGGAAATGAGATTCCTAAGAAGAATAGAAGGAGTAACTAGAAGAGACAGAATCAGAAACACGACAATCACAAATAGTCTGGGTATCAAACCAGTAGAAGTGGTCATAGAAGAGAGACAACTAGGATGGCTTGGACATCTACATAGAATGGAAGAAGATCGAATCACAAAGAGGGTATTTGAAGCCAAAACAGAGGGCAAAAACAGAATAGGTAGACCCCGAAACACCTGGAAGGAGCAGATGTATAGAACATCGGAAAAGAGAAGTATGTAATGGATTGAAGCCAAACAACTGGCTCAGAACAGGAACCTGTGGAAGATAAAAATAAGAAATAAATAGTCCGACACCGCAAGGTATAAAGGACATAGGATTAAAAAAAAAATTGTTAAAAATTCTTTAGCTAACATATTATTAAATACCATTCGAATAAAAATACACAGTTGAGCAGTATCTGTCAAATCGGTGGATTCGTCAAACTGCAGAGTAAAATATGTATATTCCATGATATCATATTTTAGTTTATCTACAATGTCCTGGTTCATGACTTCAACACGCATTGTGACTATGGGACGAGTTAATTGAGGTTCTTTAATAGCAGACATGTTCTCTGTTTTATTTTTAAAATCTTCAAATAAAACCTCACCAGCTTCAAAAACTGCTTTCTTCGCAACCATTCGGTCTTCAAAGGGTTTTTTCGCTAATATATTAGAAATTTTAAATAACGCGATCGTTACAGCTCTTGATTGTTTGGCTGGTCTTGTGAGCATACTTTGTTCTTTTCTCAAACAAGTTATCAAATCATACACTTTTCGTTTTCTTAATTCACTCTGTAATGGGAAATCGTTTTCATAGTTTTTTGATGCCTCTTTATGTTCCCACGCTGCAACTGTTGTTCAGCAAATGAAACAAACGCACTTATCTTTTGCCATAGAAAATAAAAATTATTCCTCCCAATCGTTATTAAAATGATACGTTTTACTTCTTTTTGTTGCACTCAGTTTATATGTATGCCTTGTGTGCTACAGGTTCGAAAGGATAAAATAATGTCACACAGATTTTAGTGAAGCGGCGCTCTATTTATAAACTTCTTATTGCATTCGAGTTACTACTCAGTCTGACTGCGACTCCCGTGGGCGCAGTATTTATATCGGCGCGGGCGAAGTCTCGAATGTTCCCAATAGGCAGTTTCGCCATGGCTTGTTAGCGTACCGCCAAACACACCGCCAGAAGTTTCCAGAAGAATCGTCAGGAATCAAACACGTCGCTAGCCGCGGCTTTTGTTTGACAAATACCGCGCCCTACTTTGATAAAGCCGCTTTTCGCATTAGCAGGGGATTATTCCGATACGAAAAAGTAATAAGAGGATTATTCTGGCTTAACTGTGTACCAACTTAAACGTGAGTCATATCGTCATCAAGAAAAATCTGTGAATCGACCGATATCGACCAATATTTCCCAAGATCGACTCAAAGAGCTCTCGCGATCGACTGGTTGATGACGATCGACCGTTCGAAAACCCCTATTCTATACAATTATATCTTTTCATTTTCCGTATTTTTTTCCTTTATTTCAAAGACACCCTGTATAACTTGACAAGAAAAGAATCATTGTCATGTGCTTTCCATTATGATATAGACTCAATCTACAGAAATGAGATACTTGATCACAAGCGATATAAAAAGAAAACAGCAAAACCTCTTCCGCAAACTCCCTTATATCCCATTAAGCTTTCAAGATTCCAGATTATTCCCGGCCTCGTTTTGCTTTCTTCTATGCGACCGGTTCGAGTTTAATGTCGGAGAATGAAGTCCCCATGAAATATTCATTCCGTAATTGTGGAATTTACAGCCGGCTAGTCGCTAATGATATCCGAAAATTTAAAGCTGGTTGCGGTCAGTTCACGGTAATCTCGAAGTCTGGCGAGGGCGGCGAGGAGGGAAAACCGACCCATTTTCGCTTCGTGAGTTGAATTCCGTGACCGAAACGTAAACAAGCGATAGTTCTGTCGGCCAAGAGATGGCCATTTATTCGCCGGCGTAGTGCGGTAAGCTTCCTTCCGGTGTACACAGGAAGTAATTTTACGTTCAACGGCTAGACGATTATTTAGTAAATAATATAATACCTCTTGTAGGGTATCCGGCGAAATCGGGTTTTGGGGGAGAGGAAAAATATCCAATAAAGATAGCGGAGCGGATATTTAACGATAGGTATTTGGAATTACTTATTGGAATTTGATATTTCGTTTTCCGAAGCTTAAAGAGCAAAGAGACTGTACTTCCCTTTGGTAACCATATATTGATAATAAGAACGTATTAAGCCTGTAAAATCCTCCATGTCACATTTCTTCACATCTGTACCTTCTTAAAAGTGTACAGTTCTTGCCGATTTCGCCACGCCATATATTTTTTTAATCCTACGTCCTTTGTACCTTGCGGTGACGGACTACCATTTTCTTATTTTTGTCTTCCACATTTTCCTGTTCTGAGACAGTTGTTTGGCTTCAATCCATCCCAGACTCCTTTTTTCCAATGTTCTACATATTTGTCCTTTCCAATTGTTTCGGGGTGTCCCTATTCTATTATTTGCCCTCTATTTTGGCTTCAAAGATTATCTTTGTTATTCGATCTTCTTCCATTCTGTGTATATGTCCAAGCCATCCCTTTCATATGTTTTCCTTTTTGTTTGGCTTTATTAATGTAGAGAATAACAATGGGCTTAATACGCATCCCTGCTTTAATCCAATTTGTGATTCGAATTCCGCTAATGCTGCGTTGGAAGTTCTGACTTTATTCCCGTTGATCTTATACAATGCCTTAATCATCTGTATCATTCTTATCCCTAGCCCTCTCCTTTCCAGGCTCTGCTATACATCTTCTCTTCTTGCCCCATCAAAAGCTTTTTAAGATCTATAAAACATATAAATACTTCCTTCCCTTTTCCTGTTAGTTTTTCTCCTAATTGTCTAATTACAAATATTAAGTCTTGAGTGCTTCTTCCTTTTCTGAATCCATGTTGAGTATCTTCTAATGTTATTTCCAGTTTCGCACAGAAATCTCTTCTTTTATTTCTTATTCTTCTCCGATCTTCGTGTACTTTTACTTTTTATTTTCGTTTGTCTATTTCTTTTAAATTTTTGCAATTAATAAAGGATCACCAAATTTCTCCAATTGTTACTTTATCATTTCCATCTTTATCATTGATCGGTAATCGTATTTCGGTGGTGGGAAGATTGATAAACTCTCGAAGGTTTTCTGGCACTTTGGCAGGTGATCCTCGACGAGGTCAAGTGTTTTAAGAGTTCGTCTGGGAAAATTTTGGCTTACGTAGCATTTTTTTGAAATTTTTGGGAAGTGACACGGTTAATGTGGACATATACGAAAATCTACGCTTTTTATGTTGCCGCAATTGAAGTTTGAATTTTTGGATTGTACCGGGAGATTGGCAAGACGACGTTGTAAATTTTTCTGTAATTACAGGATTAGAAGGTCAGTTTTCCCGACGCCATTATTTTGCCTGAATACGAGGTGCCAATAATACACTAGGGTGACAGAATAATAGACACCTACTAATTAAAAAAAAAGATTCTATTCTCGTTATATATACAAAATATTTTAAAATCATCGATCCTCTTTTACTTGCGTGAAGTGCTGCGAGTCGTCGGGGCATAGAATCTATTAAATGATTAATGGTGTCTTCTGGAATATTTAACCACTCTTCTGTAACAGCTGCCACGAGTTCTTCCTTATTGCTGGGTTTTCGAGGTCGTTTCGCCATATTTGTCTGGATTATGTGCCAAACACTCTCTATCGGATTCATGTCTGGTGATTAGCCTGGCCATGGTAAAATCCGAATCCCCTGTTTTCTTTCCATGTGGTTGTTGTTCTTGCTTTGTGGCAGGGTGCTCCATCCTCCATAAACGTGGCGTCTTCTTTAAATAAAATGGCGTTGTCGAATATCGGTAGTAGTCCTTCGGTTAATATTTGGATATATTTTGCCGCATTTATATTTCCGTCGCAGATTACTAATTGCGATCTTCCACCATACCATATCGCGCCCCACACCATGATGTTCACACCGCCGTATTTCACCGTCTGATGCAAAAATTTGTCGTCCAGTTGCTATGACGAACGTCTCCATACCCACGTACGACCACTATCACTGAATTGGCAGCATCTGCTTTCGTCTGAAAAAATGACAGACCGCCAAAAGTCTTCGGGCTTCGTTCGCATTTCGATTGCTCAAGCCATTCGGCGACGTTTTTGAAACGCCGTAAGGGGAAGTTTTTCTTTGCCACCCTTTTATACATCCCCACACTGCGGAGATATCGCAGAACGGTGCGCTGACTTTTCTGCGAAGTTGCCGCAAGCTCAGCTGTACTTTTTCGCAGTTCTCTTAACACTTCGCGCACAAGCACCCTTTTACTTCTTTCAGAAGGTCCGGCACGACCTAGTCTCGGCTCCACTGTTGTTTTTTCCTTGCGTTTAAATTGTGTAATCACACGGTTAACTGTGGACAACGGAATATTTAAGAATTTACTTATTTCACGATGCGAAGCGCCGCGTTCACTCTGGCCAACGATGCGACCCCGGGTGAAGTCGCTAATATCACTCGAACCTTGTAAGCGAGGCATAGTTGTAACGATACTAAACTATGACGAATTCCTTCCGATACATCTACCCCTACCCTAATGACAAGAGAAAGTTCTTAATTCATTCTTAGAATTTATCTGTTTACATATTTATACCGCTTTACCTGGTGTCTATTTTATTCTGTCACCTAGTGTACCTATATTACCGAACAGAACTAAAAATACATTTTTAATCCAAAAAGAAGACGTAACAACGTTTTCAGTGGAACTACAAAATTATATGGATCTATAGAAATCCCGCATTGAGATTGTACACAGAACATACAAGAAAAACACGGTATTAGTGTGGTTTTAGTCTCCTCAAAGATCAATACACTTTTTCAAACGGTGCTCCAGTCTCTTCAAGCCGTCGGAAGAATAGGATGTTTTAAGATCTGCAAAATAGCCATCCGAAGCCATGATGACCTCCTCATTTCAGGCAAATCTCTTTCCTCTCAATGATTTTTTCAGGTTTGGGAAGAGGAAAAAGTCGCTGAAGGCTAGATCCGGTGAATATGGAGGATGAGAGACTAATTCGTAGCGCAACTCATTCAATCTGGACACGACGATGCGGGATGAATGAGCCGGTGTATTGTCGTGGTGTAAAAAGCACTTTCTTTTGCTGCAAATGAGGTTGTTTCTCCTTCGATACTGCATCGAATCGGGTCAATAAATCGCTGTAGTACTGCCCCGTGATCGTCTTCTCCTTCTGCAGATAGTCGATGAGGATCAGACCTTGGAATCCTAAAAAATGGTCGCCCTAACCTTTCCGGGCAAGGGAACAGTCACCCGATTTCGTTTTTGCTCCGATGTGAACGAATGCGGTACCCATGGCGCCAAAAGCTTTTTCATACCCAAAATTTGGTGTAGGATATGGCCAACGCGTTCTTCTAAGATGCCTGTTGTCTCTGCTATCGCTTTCAGCTTCAATCGGCGGCGATCGGCTAACACGACATCACGAATCATGTCAACCATTTCATCGTTGGTCGCGGTTTTTGGGCGTCCACTGCGTGGTTCGTCACTTGTGCTTGTGCGGCTCTTAAACAACAACTATTGACACTAGACGTCTGAAATTTTAACAGATTCCATAAAAGAGGATGCCATTGACGACCAATTAATCCACTTCAGCCTTCATGCGCCATCTGTTACCGATCCCGGAAACATTTCAGTTCGCCCTCGTATATGCGAGTGCATAAAAAAAGTAAAACATATTGTCTAACGTAATTATAAATGTCAAAAACATGCCATCAACTGAAACACAAACAAAGCATCCTAACCATAACCTCTTCAAAATTATCCACTCACGCCTGTGATGCATATTTTTCACTGCAAATCCATCCGTAAGCCCCACCTACTTTTCACCCCCAAATAACGAACAAAAGAGGAAATTTATTTAACATGTTGGAGTGATATAATTTAGGCAGCGGATGACAACCAACTCAAGGGACGAAAACGGAAATACCTGAATCGCCGAAAGCAGTAAATTCTTCGCGCTCAGAGATACAGAGAGGCTCCCCCTTGCGCAGATAAATTCTTTTTCTCGGGCTTTAACGTTGCCGTTTAATATTTTCTCGTTATGCGCTCGCAATTCTGACTGCATGAATCCCCCCGGCCTATCCGCTTCCTCTTTTGCTCCGAACGCCGTGTTGAGAATCGATATTTAAGAGTCTCGAGAAAGAACGGCGTAAAAATGATACTGATGATGATGACGATGACGAGGGAAAAGAAGAAGAAAACAGAAGTAGCGGACGTAAAGCGAAAACAAGATGAGAATAGAAGTGGAGACGTTAGAATTTAATATTTTACGAAAACGTGTTCATATTTCACTTTATTGATAATTTTCGTAATGGATTGCTTTTAATTTTTGGAAGTAAATTGGTACAAAAAGGTAAAGGAGGGGCGGGGAAGATTAATCTAATAAACCGTACAACGATCTCGAGGAGGATGAAGCGATACCTTTTCCTTTAGAAAGTGAAACTGAAGGGCAATTTGGTAAGAGGAAACCTTTATTCCTTTAATTCCTCCTCCTAAAATGGATAGAACTCCAATAGAGTAAAGTGAGGGTATACTTAAAATCAAACTCTACTTTGTACAGATATTCGTTTTGAAATATTGCAAATGCTTGAAACGCAGTTGCATCTATAGGTCAATCGTGATGAGAGAGAAAAGAAATAAGAAAAAATAACAAAGTTCTTCCAAAAAACAGAGTAACATCCACTTGTTAACAACTTCATAGGTGTATTTAAAATTTAAGAAATGGGTACATAGTGTTCCTACACATATGTGTTAAGAATGCTTTTAATAAGATGTTGGTATGTGCACTAGACAAATTGAACGTGTCACAAGATCTATCACTAGGTTTTTTGTCGCCGACGTTTCGCGAACAACTGCGGTTCGCATTTTCAAAACTACCTTTGAAAATGTGGCGGAACCCGACAACCGTTGGTGGTCCTCCCATAACGGTAACAACAGAAAAAAAGATGTACACAATATCGAACTGCAAAACCGACGAGTACGCATCGGGACATTGTTGAAAATAATGGCTTATCATCTCATTTAATGCACAACATACTGACTAAAGAATTAGATATGAAACAGATGAGTGCAAGATGGGTGGCCCGAAAGTTAACAATTGATTTAAAAGGAAATCAAGTGTTGATTTGTACGAGTCTTTTGGAAAGGTACCAAGCAAACAAAGAGAACTTTCTTAGTCTGTATGTGACCATGGATGAGTCATGGGTACTCCACTATGATCCTGATACCAAAGTACAAAGTAGAGAGTGGAAACATCACGGTTCTCCTTCTTCACGCAAATTTAAGATCATGCCACCTGCTGGAAAGGTTTTGCTATCTATGTTCTAGGATGCTCAAGGAATCATCCTGACTGACTATTTGCAAAAGGGACAGAGCATTACAGGGGCCTACTACGCACAATTGATCTCTAAATTGCTAGACGCTATTAAAGAGAAGGCACGCGGTGCTGTTCCATCGGGATAATGCTCCCAGCCATACATCTCGTATTACTATGGCTGCTATGCACAAAGCAGGCTTTGAATTAATGGAGCACCCGCCATATTCGCCGGATCTGGTCCCTAGTGATTACAGGCTGTTCCTCAAATTAAAAGAAATCTTACATGAGGCAAAATTTTCCAGTAACTGTGAAGTGATGCAAGCTGTAGAGGTATGTTTTGCAGAGGTTGGACAAAAAGTTTTCCAGGAGGCTATTGAAATGTTAGCGCACCGACGGACCCAGTGCATTAGTGTAGAGGGAGACTATGTCGAAAAATAAAAATATAATGTCACTGTAGTTGTACTGTAAGCGTGTCAGGGATGCAGCATAGCGATCCACCCTCGTACATCTTCAAATGATTTGTCGTACCATCCTGACCTATAGTTTCTCTTTACTTTTGAACATTGGATCTATGGGATGAAGACAACAGAAATATCTTTGAAGCTGATGGGAGAAATACGTAATACAGAAATCGTTTAGATAACTCTTCAAATGTTTTACTTTACCAAAAGTGCATAAACTATCTACTTCTTTTGTGACCGACAATTCCAACTTGGAAATATCAAATTCATATATTCTTGAACGCAAAAGCTTCCTTTCTAAACGAAAACACCATATCTATTTCATTATAGAAATTCTTTGAGCATTAAAGAAACATAACATCAGAAAAATATCAGTCCCGGTAGAATTTGAACCCATGTCCTCTCTGTGACCGGCGTCATAACCGCCTAGATCACGGAATTGATTGTCAGTTCAGATAACTGTTAACACCTAGATGTCCTAATCTCCATATTAATTCGATTAATAAGAACTTACCTTTAATAACATTATGTCGACTACGATATTGCGATATATCTATAGATACTACAACACTTAATTATGATATTCCACCGGAGATGGAGTGGTTTCAAATCCTAGCGAGACATATTTTTTCAGAAACATAAAAACGTTGATAATTTACAAGAAAGTCGTAATTTTATCTAACAAGTTCATTATTTTTGAAAGTACTCGTCTTAAATCTACTTTTGCGTATCCTCGAACGAATTTGGAAAACAGTAGTTTTATTGTACATTAGATTTCAATAAAGTTAAGGCGGTTATTTTCCCCAAATTATAGGTTATCTTCGCACCTGACATTGAAATATTCAACTTTTTAAAGTAGTAACATAATCATTGTATAAAAATTATTTAATAGATTACAAATGGTACGACAAGATAGTTCCTAAGGAGATATCTTTAAATAGTATAAAAGAAGTTCTTTTTTGTATGTCTAACTTAGTTTTATTTCTATTGCCGTTTACTTATTCACGATATTCGCAGAAATTCGCCTTCAAAAACTATCAAAAGATCATAACAAGACCACTAACAAAATAGAAAGAAGATATAGTACAAAGAAACACCAAAAAGCACTTACTTTTCTACAATTTCCAGTATCTATAAGAAAAATCTAAAGATCCTTACGAAAAGCAATATTATTTCTTACTCCGACAGAGTCTGCATTGGCAATATATTACGTATTATATTTGAATTACGTCTCAGCCGATTTTTAAACTTTACCTTCGCTAAGGCACATCTAATATCTAGCCAAAGCTTGTCATCGTTTTGAGAAGGGTATGCTCGTTCCATCCGACATATTTCATTCGCCTTCCATTCGAAGATATCTTACCAGAGGTAAAGTTCGAATAATATTGTTTCTTGATATCGTTCTCCTATCGACTAAAACACAATACGAACTTACGATAGTCCGCTTTTCTTTCATTGGATCTTTTGTTAATGTAGTATACTTTAGTATAGTTATCTGTCTTTTAACGTCTTTAAGAAACTTAAAATTTCTATTATATATTAATATATACACAGGGAAAAATCCTCTGATTTATCTTTTGTACAGTGTATGGAGTAAACTGTAGAATTTAAAGTACATCTTACAAAGGAACACTGGCAAGCCGAAAATTCAGATTTTGATGAAGGTTGGAAGAGCGAGAATGCAGCTTGATATAAGAAAAACATATACAAGATGCCCCAAAAGTCCTTTTCAAAGTAAAAGGCATATAATAAAATAATGACCTGATTTAATTAAAATACAGGCTTTGGAAATTTATTTCTTAAAACTTATGTCTTTTAGATGTGTTCCGTTATTTTCCTGGAACTCTTCTAAACGTGAGGCAAATTTTTCTAGAACTGCTTGATACATATTCTCCGTGATAACCGCCATTTCTCACCTTTGATTTAAGCTAGCCCCACAAGAAAAAATCCACTGGTGTAAAGTCAGGGCCATGTGCCGACCAGTTTATGTTGCTGCGTTTGGATATCAAATTTCCATGAAAAATGTCACAAACATCTGGTAAAGACACGTTAGACGTGTGAGATGTCGCTCTATCTTGAAGGAACCAACTGTTCCGATTAAAACTATTAGAATCTTGCAAGCCTGGCCGAAAAAAGTTGCTAATCATCTCCACATATCGCTCGGAATTTAAGGTTAGTGTACGAACTTTGTCATCCTCAAAAATGTGCGGGCCGTTGCTTTAACATTTAACATTGCAGCTAAACAGTAATTTTCGGCGAGCGAAGTGGCCTCTCATGTTTCTATTTCGGTTTTATTAAACTCCATTGACAGTAGTCCTGCCTGTTTACATGGCCATTAAGATGAAAATACGCCTCATCTGAGAAGTTTTTGTAAAACTCGCACACACTACACGCGCACTTCGCTCCTGTACAACGCTCCATAGTGACTAAATTCCCAAGAATGAGACTAGCAACTGGCATACCCCCCACTCCTTACTCAACGCGTAGTAAATAAAAAAAAACTAAAGAAACTTTTGGTACACCCAGTATATTTTCAGCGGTCGAATTGTCCGGTTTTAGGGTACAGCCTCTTCGAAAAATTAGAAACGAATAAATTTTATATGAATCATGATTCACTAGTAGCAACAATTGACTCTGCTTCTCCACAGACCTGAAATATTCATTTTGAGGAAGTGTTCTGTCCCTAACGATGAAGATGGTTTTATATTTATCTACAGTTGGTAATTTTTTTGTGTTACGTAAAACTTCATATACCAGATTAGATGTTGCCAATATTAGTCTTATTGGTCTTTTCTTGAAGGATTTGTTGGATCGTATTTGCCTGATCGCGTTAGATTTTGAAATTCAAATACAACATGGAGTCTTGTTAATATTCCTCGAATGGTAGAAATATCGAACGTCATCCATTTTCGGGACATTCAACGAAATTTAGTTATTCTCCCCCGCGAATAATCTTCTCAGTAGCATTGTAAAAATCTTATCCTTTAGAAATTGATTTGCAGCTTGAAACTTATTAACTGTAGATGTAGCAGCGTGTTAGTGCTCTCTGTAGTTGATCCTCAGGTTTCAAGCAATCAGGGCACCAATAAAACAATTTTCGGAAATCAAATATGTTAATTTGACCAATATGGTCCTAGTTTCCATAAAGTTTATTTTGTAGAAGTTTTTTGTCTTTTTTGTTTAACAATGTAAATTTTGACAAGTAAAGGAAATTATTAAAAATGAGGATGTGAAGTACTCAGTCTCACGTTATTTATTCTTTCCTAAAATAATGTTCGTCATCCACAAGGATATATTATATAAAAACAAACCAGAAAATGCCTAGGAAATGATACCTAACATAATGCCGCTTAAATACAGCTACTCATTGTATTGTGACATTATTGGGGTACTCATGGGACAGACAATGTGAGGAGAGAAGAAAACGCTAACACGCGGACATGTTTTTTGTTAACATTGTAATTCCCTCCTGGCTATTATCACCGTATGTAACCGATCAGGAACTAATGTTTGCAGATGATATGGTATTGATAGCAAACTCAGAAAAGACATTAGCAAAACTTGAAGATGTACCAAGAAGAATTAATAAAAATAAACAAGGAGATATACACGATGGAAACAAACACAATGATAGTAACGGCAGAAGAAAGAAAAAACAACAACAAAATCGAAGGAACACCCTTGGAACAAGTTAAAAGTTACAATTACTTAGGAATATTCATTGAAGACAACGGGAGAATAGAGAAAGAAATAAGTGAGGGTATAGGGAAATCCGCAAAAATATATAATACAGTAAGAAATACATTTCCAAATAGAAAAGAAATACCAAAACAAATAATGCCAGAAGTGTATAAAAGGGTGGTCAGACCAACACTAACATATGGCAGTGAGCCATGAACGACCACGAATAGAATTAAAAGCAAAGCTGCGGCCATGAAAATAAGATTCCTAAGAAGAATAAAGAGTAACAAGGAGAGACAAAATCAGAAACACGACAATTACTATAGTCTAAATATCAAGCGAATAGAAATAAACATAGAGGAGAGACAACTGGGATGGCTTGGACATATACACAGAATGGAAGAGAATCGAATAACAAAGAGGATTTTTTAAGCCTAAACAGAGGGAAAAAACAGAATAGGTAGACCCCGAAAAGGTTGGAAAGGACAAATGTATAGAACATTAAAAAAAGGAGTAAGGGATGGATTGAAGCTAAACAACTAGCTCATAACAGGAAACTGTAGAAGATAAAAATAGTAGAATGGTAGCCCGACACCAGGTACAAAGGATGTAGGGTTAAAAAAAATAATAATAATAACCGACCAATCTAAGTGAGCATTGTTGGCTCTATCTAGTCCCACAAGAATACACACTCGTTTGCCATTCAAATACAGCCAAACAACCACGTACGTGTATACTTATCCAAGCCTTCCACCGAGCAGCTCATGAACTGCTAAATCAGAGAGGGCCCGGCCCGAGAGGCAAGCGAGTGAGTATTCTTTTGGCGCTAGATAGCGCCAAGAATGGTGACATAGACTGGTCAGTTATATACAGTGATACTTAGCGGTCAGAATACTGTTTAAGAATTCATCTCCCTCAACTCTGTACCGGGTAAGAAATGTCAAAGCACTGCCCTGTCGCTTCGTTTTGTGGACATCCTTAAACATTTTCGAAACCATTTTCCAATAATTTAAGCAATTTGTGGTAACCTCATGCAAAATAGTTCTTCAAAATTATAGAAACTTATCACAGGGGTTTCTTATTGTGAACCGTCTGTTTTCAGCAATTTTCTCATCAACTTTTTCAACCAAACTATCATTGACAAAATATGCCGCCCACTCCATGTTTCGTCATGAACATTGCGACACTTGAAAAGGAAAGAAGAGCGCTTGCGCCATGTAAATATTTTTAAATTTCAATAAACAAACGTATCGGCTAGGCAAAAATTATTTGCATCAAAATATTGAACCAATTACAATAAATATGGATTTAATACAGAAAGTTGATGAAGTCGCTGATAATATGTATAGTAGAAGACAATGAGTTAGATTTACTAGCATCTGTAGAATATGATCTACCTGGGCAAGTGTACGTTCGACAAAACCACCACAAAGAATTTGGGTGATATAAATTTCATACTCGATTTTGATTATCTAGGACTTGTGCGATGAAATTTTTAAAATTAATCGAACAACATGTAACGGGATGAGTTGCGTGTCTACCTATTTCACAAAGTTTTTTGTAGGAATAACTGTGTCGGTCCTATAAATCAGTTATTACTGTCTGCGATTCCATTCTATTCCGCAATAACGACCTACAGGAGGCTACTTACAAGAAATTGCAGACCTTGCTAAATTAAGTAGAAGATTTGTTACATTTTCTAAATCTGACGAAGAACAAAAAATCTGTCAAAGGAATTTTATAGTATCGCATCATTAACAAGTGTTATTCCAGTTATTATATTACATTATAAGTTTCTAACGTATTTTGTCGGTGGAAATGGTCCTGAACTTTTCCGTAAAAAGGAAATCTTATTTTTCAATGAATGTTCAAATGATTTGTGATGCCACTCTAAAAATTAAATGTGTTGTTGCAAGATGGCCTGGATCTACACATGATTCAAATATTTTCAATAACAGCAACATTTTCGCTGAATTCGAAAGCAATCAATATCATCAATGTATTTTATTAGGTAAATATAACGCCTACTTTACAAATCTTGGTAATATTAGGTCTCTTTTTGTACATAAGGATATTGAAATCAAACCAAAAAAATATTCTCATAATTTTTTTAACTCAATTAAAACTTTTCTAACGTTTGTAATTGTTTTTTTTTGTTTAATTATATCGCTATATTTTTTTATGAGCGATAATACGGATACTTTCTCCTCAACTGTAAAATTCGGGGTACCATGATTCTCAAATAGTGTACAATCTAATTAACAACCGAACCATTTTTAAAAGTTTTTTCGTATATATATTACATGTAATATGTACGTAATAGAGGACCCCATCAAATTACGTCGGTTTAAGAACCATACATTAATAGAAATCTCCAGAAGTCCCTAAAAATTTTCTAATGCTACTTTTCTTACTAACTTATTTCTGAAGCTTTACCAACTGATACTTTTAATGTAGCGGTGCAATGCAATCTGCCTCTTAAAGTTAAGCGTAGCTTACTTAAGCCGAAAGTTTAAGGGTAACCGGTGCAAGCGGGCCTAATGAATGTAAACACAACACAATCCAACTGTAATGGCGTCAGCGGAAAGACTGTGCACCAGAAAGAAATGTGTGCACACGCGGAACTACGACCAAAGCGCTAGGGTGGCGGTAGAACGAAACGGTACTTAGTTTCCGGATAAGCCTCGTATGATATACTTCAAATTACGTTATTAATAAATCATTATCTGCTTTAGTTTCTGGAGATATCTACAAGCATTTAAAGATCGTGTAAATATTTACAGGGGAGTGTAATCAGGTAATTTGACCGTTATAAAATATGCATGCAATCTTTCTACGGCAACGTAGCGTTTCTTCAAATCTGAATTTTCGAATTGCCGCTATTTCTTGTAAATTAGATTTAAGATTGTTAGCATAGCAAGCAAAAAACAAATTAGCACTCGATATCTTCTTCATTACTTTTAATATAATTTCTCTGCAACATACTGAGTAGGTGTTAATAAAATATATAGTCACTGAAAAAGACTACTTGATTGAACTTCGTATTTGAAATACGGTCCGCGCTATCCATTAGTTAATATGCTAGTAACTTCTCCAGCTGCGGTCTCAAATTAAAAAAGGTAAACCAGAATTCCATTCGGTAATTAGAATTATTCATAAAATGCTTTTAAATATTCGAAAAGGAATAATGTCGGTAAAAGTGTATATTGTATTACTTACAAAACGCTGTACTTGGCTAGAAACTTCACAATTATTAAAAATCTATCACAGATTCACAGTTCCACCGAAAGATATATTATTTGAAGTCTTTTTCGATAAATACACACATATTTCATACTTCGTACGTTACATATTCACTTCAAAGTGACCACTGTCGGTTGTACGCGTCCCGTTTGAAACATGTGTTTTTCGCCAATTTAGTCTAATCGCAATCATTAAACGTAGACGGTCGGTCTGAGTGATTTGTGCAGTTTGGAATCTGCAGAATTTCACCTTATAGGGAATATGAACTTGGCTAAAAAAAGAAATTGATTTTACTAATGAGCATCATTGAGTAGTTGAAGCGCAGTACGTGCGGTGACATACAAAGCATTCTATAAAAATACGTTATATAAATTTAATGTACGATTGCAGAGGTGAAAAATGAACAAGAAATGTGAAAGAATGTGATGGAAATGTGGTTCAGATATAATTTAATGACATCCAACTTAATTGCTTCGGAGACAAGATTATGTAAAGCATCTTCACCAATTGTAATGTTCCGATAAATTATTTGATATGAATAATCAATATCCAAATGAGACTCCAATATGTCCCCGCTGATTAGTGACGTTGCAATATAAAATAAAACATATAGAACACTTATTGATACGGCTGCAGAAGCGAGTGCTTTCGCAGTAGCGTACGCCTCGCTTACTATCAATATTCAAAATTCGGTGTAGTACTCCTACGGCGAGGTGGAAATAAGTTGGTGTATTTGGGAAAGCAGCGTCCTGCGTGTAATGATGTGGTGTTCGCGAATTTAAACAGATCGTTCGCATCACACTCGTAGTCTTGCTTTTCAGTTAAACTCTTACCTATACGCACTAGTTTCAAAATCGAGGTTCTTATTTCTAACCGCAAACGATTTATCCGTTATTAATCTTCATATACCATCTGTTAGATTTCCTAACGAGGCTTTGAGGTAATCTACTATGTTTACCGTTTTATGTATGACAGCTTGGTGTTCTCTAATTTGGAAATAGTATCTGAAAGAATTGAATAATTTAAGTACGGATTTCAGTATCTGAAATCAACCGCTAGCTTATTGACGTTGTTTGGGCTTCTGCCTGATTTAAATTTAAGGTAGAAGATATAATAAAGTGTAAAAACTTCTCATAATATAAAACAGTTTTAAGCCATGTTTTCCATCTCGTCAGTACCAGCTGTTGTGGCTGAGAAATGCCCGTTAAGCCTGTTTAAACTCACGAATGCGTAACTTTCGAGCTTTAACCATGTTCGAACCCCTATCTGTAACCAATATTACAGGCTAGGTTGCCGATATATTGAGCTTCTTAAAGGTATTTTCTATGGTTTCTACTATCCTTTCCGCGTTTGTCTTCTGTAATATTCTACTGCATAAAAGAAGACGCAAGGATGCCTCGCCGTTGTTTAAAGTACGCACTAACATTCAAAATACAATTCTTTTTTGTATCCGTTGTTTCACCTAACGTTAGCCGTATTTTTTGATCTTTTAACTATGCCTTTATTTGATTCGTAATCATGTTTTTCACCCTATGCAAATTATACTGTCATTGACTTCTTGTTGTCCATTCCGGAACGGATCTCCACAAAAATTTTCCTTGCCTACAATACTTTGTGGAATGTTGCACACACTTATACTTCATATACTTTTTATGCGGAGTAAAATGAAAAGACGCGTTTACACGATGGAATTTTTCAAAGTTACTTCTTGCCGGCAGTTTTAAAACTAGCTATGATTTTATATAAATTTTAATTACTATGAATATATAATTAATTATTTATTAGTAAAATAATTAATCAATTAAATATGGAAAAAACTGCAAAATAATATTTATTAATTATATACACATCATACTAGATTTCAACTTTATACATCCTACCTTTCTTAATGGAAGTTTCTAAATGTTGCTAGATTCTACTATAATTCTTATTTTGATATTTTTATTTACAAGCAAACAACAATTTAGACTAATGTTCAATATAGCATACACATATTAAACAATAAATTGACCTTAAATACATGTGAATACATTACATTACCTTCTAAAATAATTATTCGCTATCACTTTCCATTTCACTTGTTCTACTATCTTTGCCCACTGGTATAATAAATGGCTCGATAGTATCATCAATTAATCCATCTAACTCACACATTTTTCTTTCTTCTTTAATCACATGTTCTACACATTTCTTCCAATTGTCTGTAGTAACATTCTGGATTGCCTGTAGTAAAAGTACCCTTACATCTGCTAATTTGAATGAGATATTCTTAGCTGCCACCTCATTTTTTTATTTCAGCCCATTGGGCACAAAGAAAAAAATTTCTCAATTGGGTTGAGTTCGCAGTGATAAGGTGGTAACCTCAACATAATTTTGTTGCAACTTTTGGCCATCTCATTTGTCGCATGCGTATTATATTGATCTTTATTACGGCGAATTAAAAAAGTTCAGATCGAAACATCTCTTCATCGTACTCGACATTTTTTGATTTCAACCAAACCTGCATATCAAGTTTTCTAGATGTTGTGGGAATTTTTTCAATTTCTCGACTGTGATATGTAGCACAGTCCACAACAATAACAGCATTGTCTGGCAGTACTGTCAATATTTGATGAAACCATCTTTCAAACACCTCGGCATTCATTTCTTCATGGTAATCGGTTGTTTTCTTACCTTAGAAGTTTTCTTTGGTGAGGTAACTTGTCCTTTCTCCTTGTAGTCTCTTATGGTACGATATACAGTAGACTGTGCCACTCCTAAAAATAAGATAACATTAGTATAATGATGGTAATGTAATTATAACACCAACCTATCATGCTTGATATTCTTGCAACAATAGCAGTAATTCTCATTCTCGGCTTATCAGTTCTAAACTTTTTCAATATATATTCAATATATTTTGCTCCTCTATCAAAGATAAATGTTCTAAACTCAGATAACACATGGGCTGAAAAGTCCCGGGCCTAACAAAGAAAACACGGTTTTTTTGGTTCAAAAATTAGCTTTATTCATCAACGTAATCTCTATCAAGAGCAACGCCATCATTCCAGCGCCGCTCTAACATTTCAATACCACTTCTGTAGAACGATTTATCTTTTGCCTCAAAATAGGTCTCAGTTTCAGCGATAACCTCTTCATTCGTGCGAAATTTCTTACCGGCGAGCATTTTTTTGAGGTCTGCGAACAGCCAGTAGTCGCTGGGAGCCAAATCTGGCGAATACGGTGGATATGGGAGCAATTCGAAGTTCAATTCATGTAGTTTTGCCATTGTTTTGATTGACTTATGACACGGTGCGTTGTCTTGATGAAACAAAATTTTTTTCTTTGCCATATGCGGTCGTTTCTTTGCAATTTCGGCCTTCAAACGCTCCAATAACGCTATATAATATTCACTATTGATGGTATTTCCTTTCTTAAGATAGTCGATGAACATTACACCACGCACATACCAAAATACCGAGGCCATAACCTTTCCAGCCGTTTGTTGTTCTTTCGGGCGCTTTGGACGAGGTTCACCAGTTGTTGTGTGGATCCATGTTTCATCCATTTTCACATATCGACGCAAAAATTCCGGTTTGTTACATTTAAACATGGCCAAACACTGCTCAGAATCATCAACACGTTCTTGTTTTTGGTCAACAGTGAGCAAACGCGGCACCCACTTTGAACAGAGCTTTCTCATAGTCAAATGCTCATGCAATATAAAGCCAATACGTTCTTTTGATATCTTTACAATGTCAGCTAACTCACGCAACTTTACTTTTCGATCATTCAAAACGATTTTGTGGATTTTTTTGATGTTTTCTGGTGTTACCGACTCATTTGGACGTCCACTGCGTTCTGCATCATCGGTGTCTCTACGACCACGTTTGAAGTCAGCAAACCAACGTTTTATTGTTGTTTCTGATGGAGCGGAGTTCCCATAACACTTTTCAAGCCATTGCTTCGCTTGAACAGTATTTTTTCCCATCAAGAAGCAGTGTAAAATTAAAACACGAAATTGTTTTTAATCTATTGTTTTGAAAATAACAAAAGTAGCGTAACTCTTAGCACAATAACTCACAAACTAATGAATAGATTATCATGAAATTTTAACAGCTGTCTTTTGAAGGTTAGTACTAACTGAGAGAAAGGTGACTGCAATAAAACTAGAATCATCTATGTGTTAGGCCCGGGACTTTTCAGTCCATGTGTTATTTTCGCTTTCTCGGGGGAGATATTTGGGTTCCAGAAATAGTTGCTACTTCCTCCATATCCACGAAAAAGCGCTGTGAAAATGTTTTACACGAAAAATATGTCAACCCAATTAGTTCTCAAAAGAACTTTTTTTATTACAACAACGCGAATTTAGAGAGAAAACTGAATACAATCACACACAGAAAAATACTCAATTTAAACACCAATCAGTTGTTATAACAATATGGCGGCCGGCAATATATCGAATATCGCTAGTGTAATTTTAGCCGAAAACTGACCAACACTCCTAATTAAAAAATAGAGTATAACATATAAATAGAGCCGTATGGAAATTTATAATATGGTACATCACGTTACGCATTTAACCGGTGTTCTTTGCTACACACAAAAATACTGTACGGTAAAATGTTGATATTGCAAATACTACATTTAATAATAGTGCCAATGGATTCTAATTTCGAAAATCGATTAAGGAATCTATTATGTAACAAAGAACGCCGTCGATTCACCGTCATTAATCTAATTCGGCATTCATACACAAACTAACCATACGCTTACCATTGGATTTCTTATTAACCAATCAATATCTGAAGGTTCACATACTGCTGAACCTTCGCTAGTATCATTGATGTGTCTTCCATTTTCATTCGCTACCATTGTTCCCTTGCACATTTATGATGTCTTGTATCATGTTCTCACAAATGTGCTCTCATGCTCTTATTTTTTCTTTAATTCAATAATCGTTCCTTTATTTTCAATTATCTGGATTTCTTATCTGATGTATTCTATTAACTTGCGCCTTTCTAAATCATCAGTTTTTTTATCAGCAGCTTTGTCATCTAAAAATGGTTTATAACTTAATACATCTACCTGTTTTGTAATTTACTATTACCTACATTAACTATTTTCATATTGCTCGATATAAAGTAACTTTTCCAAAGGTATTTTTTGAGAACCACGGTTTCAGAATTCTAATTTTGCCCGCTTTTTATTCTTGTGGTTAGCTCTAAACGGCCTTTAAACATATCCCACAGCGATACTAATATTTCAGTAGCTAACTAACGTTAATAATCGTAGTAGCTACTAAATGCATCTGTAAATAC
The DNA here is from genome assembly GCA_023509865.1 of Trypoxylus dichotomus. NCBI lineage: Eukaryota > Metazoa > Arthropoda > Insecta > Coleoptera > Scarabaeidae > Trypoxylus > Trypoxylus dichotomus. The sequence continues at coordinate 33,605,866 of CM042081.1, forward strand.
GAATTTTGTTAGTAGCATCTTAGTAGAATCTTAGTGGCCAATAAATTTAGCTATGAATAAGAATGCTTATCTCTAAACCAATTCACTTCCATTTCCATTCAGTCATTGTAGCACCATCTGTTTCTCATTCTCTTTAGCAAGGTGGGCCAAAAGCATTTTTGTTTGTTTGAATATATAGTCGAATTTGGAATCATCTGCACACTATATCAATAATCATTATATTGCTGTCTAGTTTATTACTATAACAAATATTTGCTACTTACTTTTTCTAAATAAAATTTCAAATAGATGAGATATTAAATATTTTTACAAGAAGATATTTTAAAACGACCGGATTTCCTATAAAAGTCAGTAAGAAATGAAGAATTTTAGATAAAAACAACTTCACACCACTTGAAAAAGGCGAGAAAACGCGTTTAGAAGTGACGTTTATTGAAATACCCCAATAACCCGACCTTATGTCCAGCCTTTCACGAACTTGAGTGGATATCACCGCTAAGGCGTATTTACGTAAGTACGCCTTAAGCAGCACCTTGAATACGATTTATAAATGATTACTATGATGAGGTAACCAGGTCTTCGCCCTTGTAACTTAGTGTGACCCTTTGGATAAAAAGTTTGAAGACGAGGGACACGTTTCTTAATATTAACAACAGTTAACAACAGAGTTCACATTTATAAAAAAATATCCTTAATTGCAGTTTAACACCTAAACGATGAAAGATAGGGGATTCCGATTTTCGCCAAACAAAAGTATTCGTCAAGATCTTTAAAATGAGCAAGGTTTCGATACGACCACGGATAATCGAGATGAAATTGCCCTCCTGCGAAAAATCACTACTATATTTCCCGTTAATGAAATTCAAAATTACGTAATTCGAATATTAAATTAATTAAAATGCTCTCAGATATTCCGACCTGGAACTGGAAAGGTACAAGAGCGTATTAAATTAAAATGGCTACTAGCTATTAAAACGCACTTCAAAAGGAGAAAGACGGAGAGATGACCCAATTACGCGATTTCCAATAAATGTAATTCACTTAATCGCACCAAGACTTCCTCTAATTATCGAAAATTCTTCGTATACCGACGTTCGGACGTTGAATATTTTCCGATTTGCTTTGCCGCTGCGGGAAATTTTTCCCATTCCTTTCATTCGAATATTTAATTATATTATTAACAACTCTCTTATTAGATATCGATTCTAGAAAGGTGAGTAAATGGCTACGGTACTAAAATTAGTAAGAATTAGACGAATTAATAATACAACTCAAGAAGAAAATGTTAGCTACAAGTTTTTATTGTGCAAAGGATCTGATGTAAATTCTTTTTAATTGTTACTGAAGCCGTTTCTAATTAAGCAGAATAATTTACAGATTTTTTTTCTTATTTTATTTAAGATTTATTTAGAAAACACGTGTGCTTCAACATTGCCTTATCAAAAAAGCATATTGATCTGAAAAAAACTTTCGTGGCCTGAAGAACGAAAATTCGAGTAATTTCTTTTTCATCCAACAAGCAAGTTTTCTGCGGGTTTTTGCTAAAAAGAAACGCGTAATTTTCAAGGAAAATTATTTTTATTCATAATATTGACCATCAGCTTCTATACATTTCACTCATGTTTCAGGTAATCTATGGATACCATGCCAGGAAAACTGTTTGCCATTCGTCGAGCCATTTTCCAACTTCCTCGAAATTGCTGAAGTGCTGCTCTGCGAACACGTGCCCCGTTGATGCGAAGAGATGATAGTCAGGTGGCGCCAGGTCTGGCGAATACGGTGGGTACGAAAGGATGTCCCATCCAAGAGATTTCAAGGTGCCTTTCACTGGTTTTTCTGTGTGAGATGGCGCATTATCATGTAATAAAATAACTTTGCCATGTCTTCTGGCCCATTCCGGTCGTCTTTCAAATAATATGTGGTTTAAATTAATCATTTCTTGGCGATAGCGTTATGTATTAACGGTTCCGCCGGGTTGCAAGAGTTTATAATACACAATACAGCTCTGGTCTCACTAGACATAGTGCATGGTCTTCTTGCCGAAACGATTTGGCCTTGGTGTTGAAGAACCGACTTCACCAAGTGAAATCGACGATTTTTTCCGCTTCAGGTTTCCAAAATAAATTACAAAAATGATTTCCTATCGCGGCACTGAAGCAGCACTTTACAAGTGAGTTTACGATTTTTTATTTGACGTTCTTTCAAATCATGTGGGACCCATTTACCGAGTTTATTGATCTTCCCCATTGCTCGTAAACGTCTGCTGATTGTTTCTTGTGACGCATGCCATGCTTCTCCTAATTGCCGTTGAGTTTGAGTTGGGTCATCGTCCAATAACTCCTGCAATTGCTCGTCTTCGCATTTCTGTGGTCTCCAAAACGCTCACTCCCTTTCACAATGAATACGAATATAATAAAAAATTATGTAATATGTATATACACATAAATTTATAGTTCGTTAAAAAAAATTTATTATGAATAATTTCTCTATAATTAATTATTAATATAAATGAATATAATAAAATTGAAGCAAAAGTATGTAATAGAAATAGCAATTGTTTGTATAAACATATTTGAGTGAATTACTGCGCTTTAAAATAATAAAGGCTTTTTATTTAAACAACGTTTAAACATTAATCCTCTATTAATCGAGAAATCCTGATAAAATTCTCCAAATAAATACGTACTTGTCTCATGTTTAATTATTTATTGATGTAAAAACACGAAACATACTCAATTAGTTCTAAACAATTGCTAAATACAAGAACAAAGCGCCTGAAAACGTTTTTAAACAGAGGTCTCTTCTTACGTCATCGTTTCTCTTTAACGCATCTCGTATAGTTAAAAATTTCATGCAGAAAATTTTGAAAATTGCTATTTTTTTCTTCGTATGTCATAAAAACATTATTATTATGCGCTTTTAATGTAACAAGTTGAAATATAAGAAAAATCAAAATAACAAATATTTTTTATTTCATTTTCCTACATTTTAAATTTATCTCATTTAATGCTTTTGATTCCAAAACACAATCAAATATATGTTGAAATACACGATAAACTACCGCTGTAAAAGGCGTTTTTTTTGTTTACACTGTATAGATAAACTTGAAAACGATTTTTTGAAATCGAACTTTATCATTATCAAGCCACATACTATCTTTTTCTGTGCAAACATTACAGATTTGTATTAATCTCGTGGATAAGCAGAAAATATTTGCTCAATTTTTTATTGCTAAGAATTGCATGTAGGATAGCTTGTGAGTTAAATAATAACACAATATCTTCTTTATTACTTCGACCAAGTACTAACATATATAATGTGATGAAAAGTACTGATTGTGTTACTATACCAGAGAAATGAACATTGAAATTAATTAAGTTCACAGCTTGGTTTAATTTATTGAATATAATTATTGAAATATGCATAATGAAACCATTACTGACTATCTTTTAGTATCTTGTAGTAATGCAATGAAACAAAAACTTTACAATTTTAAAGAAGGACTCTATATATATAGTCCAGGCACTCTAAGTTCACATGCACGTCATCAATAAATCGTGACGTCAAGTTTCACACCGTTGCCGGATACACACACAAACTCGCTATCAAACCTAACCTAACATAATAACGTAACCTATAGATCGTCCCAACCTCCGTATTCAGTATGGGATAGAATAGCAACTTTTATCTCTTACTATCCTTGGTTGCTGTCATTAGCGCTATCTCTACAACCGGTTGCTATGTTGCAACTTATTTACATATGCTGTCGGCGTCGACAACAGTTGTATACTATCTGTCTATTAGCATCAACTGTCAATCGTCATCGTCCTTGTTTTGAAATATTTCGTTAAATTGTTAATTTGCTTATATAGTTGTACAAATTGTTCTTTTCAGAACACTTCTATCTTTTTCAAGCGTGCACAGGGTAATATGGGTATTTTTATTTATTTTTATAAATGTTATAACAGAATATAAATGTAATTACAGTTTTCACTACATTAATGGAGCCTATAGGAAGAAAACGGCGCAGAGGAGACAAATTTAACCGTAAGGAGAAGTGTATGATTGCAAATGTTTTCAATTATTTCAATAAATCAATGAATGTGAGTGCTGCCGTTCGAGAAGCAAGTAAAGCTTTGGGCATCTCAGACCGTGCAATATATCATGTAAAACAGGAGCAACAAAATGGTTTATTATCAAGTCCAAAAAAACCTAAAAAAAGGAAGGGCATACAAGTAAATGATCGACTGCATACATATGGTGAGAACACGCAAGCAGCTATTCGACGTAAAGTGCATGGATTTTTTATACAGAATATGCCACCTACTTTAAATACAATTCTTACTACTGTCAATGCTGACGATGATCTCCCTAACTTCAGTCGAACAACTTTTCATAGATTGTTACACGATATGGGCTTCGAATTTAAAAAAGTAGGACGAAAAAGTATACTCATTGAACGAGATGAGATTATTAGATGGAGGCACAAATACTTGCGAGAGATCAAGAAATTTAGAGAAGAAGGTAAAATTTACCTCTTGCTATTTGACATGGCTGTAATTTTATATTTCAGGTCGAACTATTATATACACTGATGAGTCATGTGGTGAATACAGGACATACGGTAAATAAAACTTGGACAGATACTGCTATTCAAAGTAGTCGACAAGCTCTTATTCAAGGACTAAGCACTGGTTTGAAATCACCAACCGGAGCTAGGACCTCGTTTTGCATTAGTTCATGCAGGCAGTGATAATGGGTTTGTTCCTGGTGCTGAATATACATTTCTTTGCAAGAAAAACACTGCCGATGTTCATCATGAGATGGATTCAGAAACGTATGAGGATTGGTTTATAAATAAATTACTTCCAAATATACCACAGAAGTCAGTCATTGTTCTTGATAATGCTTCCTACCACTGCAGAAAATTGAGAAAATTCCAACAACAGCATGGAGGAAAAACGAGATCATTGATTGGCTCAATGAAAACAAATACAAATCAGTACCGATATGCTAAAAGGACTTACTGTATTGCGTGTCACAAATTAAACCGCAATATGATAAAAGTAGGATTGACGAATTTGCAAAAGAAAAAGGTCATGAAGTTCTTCGATTACCACCTTACCATTGCGAGTTAAATCCCATTGAAATGGTATGGGCACAACTTAAAAACTACGTAAGAATGAATAATACCACATTTAAGGTAAAAGATATGGAGCAATTAATTCGACGAGGCGTATAGCACTGTAACACCTAATAATTGCCAAAACAAAACCAACCATGTAAACAATATGGAAAGGAAATGTGGATAGTGGATAATTTGCAAGACGACATCGAAGAATTTATTATTCACGTAAGATATTCGTCATCATCTGAAGATCAAAGTGATTCTTCGACTGACTAGAAAATTAACGTAAGACATAGATATGTGTGTAATTGCTATTCCTTTCTTAGATATTATTGTATTATACATATACGTATTTCTATGACTCCAGTTCTTTTGTTACAAAAGTGAAACTATTATTTGTATATATATAAGGATCATCTTCTTTTTTAATTTAATAAATTGCATAGCACCTCAATATCGAAGCAAATATTCACTGTACATTGCATAGATATCGTTCATATGTATATTTGTTTATAGATGTGTGTATAGTATTGTTAATAAATATTGAGATATAACTATTTTATCTGTAGTATTTTTCTATAATTTTACGTGCAGCGAAGTCGCTATGCACTCTGTTAAAAGTTAGTTACTTTAATAAAATAATAAGCAAAATGTCATATGAATGTCAATAATTTTGCACCTTCAACGTCAATAAACGTTAATAAAGGTTATGAATTGATCGGGTGAAATTGCAAATAATTAACCGGAAATAGTAATGTACAGCCGATCGGATGATTTGGCAACCATGAAACAAATTCCCATAAGACGTATACTGAATACGGAGGTTGGGACGGACTATAGTCGAACTGTAAACATTTAAAATGGCCGGACCAAAGATAACCGACAATATTATATTTCATCAAATATATATAACGTAAAGTACTGCGATATGGAAAATATAATTAAGTAAATAACTATTTCTTTTACATTTTTAACTTTGATAGAATGAGCGTTTGCATCCAATTATTAAGTATTATGTTATAATTACGTACTAACATAAAATACTTTTAATTTATCTGTGTGGTCGCGTTGCATTTTTATGATGTCGTTTGATTATATGTATGACGTGCGTGTGAACTTCGAGTTCCTCGACTATATATATATATATTACAGGAACAACAATGAAAGTAATTATAATAACACACAACCAGTACCACAAAACACAGTGATATGTAATCTTTACTTCCATTTTATTTATTGATTTCTTCGAACCTTACATCTTTTTTCTATTGGAAATGAAAATTTTTATTTTTTTCATACAAATATCCCGTTATTGATAAGAATTGAACAGTATGTTATACAAAAATGTATAACTTTCTTAACATGAATGCAAGTTCTTTTACTGATATGTATTACCTCAGACATATAAATATCGCGTTTATGACGAAAATCAAACTTCTTTTAAACTTTATTATTTGGAACATTTTCTATATCTAGAAGCAAAAAATTTGACATTGTTTTGGTGAATGTACATACGTATATACAGGACCTGTTCTCTTAATACAAGTAACTGATTCCATTAGAAATAGTAGCGTAAAATCTCAAGAGAGAGCGCAAACAAACAAATGACATGTTGGAAGCACGATATTATCGACTGCGTCACCGCTTTTTCTACCTATTAATATTATTCATCATTTGTTCGACATCTTTGTTGTCATCTAGTCTGTTGATTACTTTATGAACAACTGAAATTTGAAAGTGTATTCGTTTTTGCAATATCCTATGGTTCAATACCTATTATAGACTTAAGTATTCCGTTTTTTTACTAGTTTAGCGGTTATCTTAGATATAGTGATTTAGAGTACTGGGTTACTATATTTAGAAGAAGTTCTATTTTTCTATAAAATAAGAACAAGACACCTTGTAGGTAAGATTAGAAATACGTAGTAAGTTTTAAAAATAAGTCACATATAGCTGGAAAGTGTTGAATTAAATACAATTGCCATTTTATGGTAAACGGATGTGCAAATAAAGTTGCAACCCAACACAGTTTCCCAAATCCCACAAGGGACAAAGAACATTTTAATTTATGAGTTAAAACATGTCTAAGTAAGGATTTGGAGAATTTCAGTACTGCAAAAGTATATAGGCTTCAGAAGACGTGTCATTCATTTTAATCCTGAAACTAAAGTTTCAAATATGTGCTTCAAAGAAAATGCAATACTAAGTCTACATCTTCCGAGTCATACTGATTCAGGTAATGTTTCGTTTTACACATTTGACATTGTAACAGAAGTACATAATTTAAAGGCAATACTTTATTGTATATATTGAAAACGGCAGTTACCAAAGAAAGGTTTTAACGATTGCAAGGACTATATGGTCATGTAATTCACAGGTATCGCAGTAAATTTCGAATAAATTAATAATAATTTGTCTGGAGTGGAGTTTACTGTGATACCTGTGAAAAAAATGATTTACTTACATTTTAAAATATGTTTTAATTGGGTGTAGTATTTTGAAATTTTTGTAATAATATTTCGTTTCTTACAGTATTTAATTTAATAATAATAATTGTTTACTTTCAATTCCTGGAGTTTTACATATCGTATTCTACTTCACAGAATCCTTAAGCGAGGGTGACCATTGGGGAAACATTTTAATAAGTTCTGAATTATCAACTGAACTAGGAGAGCAAACTGAACATGTTCAAAGAAGAAGCGTGATCTATTCTCAAGCAATAAATTGTTCGAAAGGAAAATAGCTAGCACATTTTGATATCTATATCTTAGACTAGGCTTTGTCAGATCAAACTTTTTTAATGAACCTCCCTATGAGAGATTCATTTATGTTTGTATTCTAACCAACCAATTGTTTGGATGGTTATATTTTTTTGGTATAATCACTCTCATTATACAATTTACACGGTACTATGTGCTTTATTTAGAATGTGATAAACATTGATAACATTTCTTTTAATTTATTATTCAATCTTATAAATTAACAAAGTTGTTTTTGCTTGTTTTTCTACGTTGGCGTTAGTACTACATATAATACTAACGTCAATGCAGAAAAACAAGCAAAATCACTTTCTTGGCCTCACAATATTGCCATCAATTAAATTCAAGCTGCCCTCCCTTTTCTCAATACTTGGGTAAAATCCCTGTAGATGGCGCTTTCAAGAAAACAAAAACTTACGTGGAAATAGCCTTTGTTGGTATTATCTTTGCTTGGCGTATATACGAAAATATACCGTACATGTATTTAATTTGTGTACCCAAACACGAAAACTTAATTTAAACAACTATAGTAACTCTATGTCCTCCTTTTATCAAATCAAATTTGTATTAAAAATAACAAATACCGGTAATAATGTTTCATACAGTTCATAATTTCACGCATTTTCATGTCAATAAAAAAAGAGATGATTGAAAATTCTTCATTATAATTCCAAAAGATGGCGCTAGTTACAGCTACAGAAACTCATAGATGGCGCCAAACGCAATATACAAGGTTATATAAATAAAAACAAATACAAATTTATTTGTCATTTATTTGGAGAAACAAACTAGATTCAGTCTTCAATGCTTTATTACACTTTAAAACATGCTTATTAAAGTATTTTTTGTAAAAGAACTCTTTCCCACACGTCGGACAGCTAACGCAACCCTGTTTATGCGAATGCATGTGATCTTTCAATTTTCTGACAGTAAAAAACTCTTTCTGGCACACTTTACACTCGTGTAGCCTCTGCCCAACGTGCTTTTTCATGTGCTTGCTCAAGTTGTATTTTTCGATAAATTGTTTGCCACAAATCGTACAAGGATGCCTCCTATCGGAGTGTATACGCTTCATATGCTGTATTAAACTAGGTTGAGATTTAAAAATCTTTGCACAAATCTCACAAACGCATTTCTCAGCAAAGTGCTTGCGAGAAGTATGGACCTGGACTATATTGAGCGATTTGGCCGCGAAATCGCAATATTTACATTTATACGGTCTCTCATCGCTATGGTAGGCCATATGACGGTTCATAGAGGATTGGCAACTGTTTTGTTTACCGCAGACATGACAGACGAACCCCTTTTGCTTCGTGTGGCGAGCTTGAACGTGCTTTTCGAGCGATGCTTTTGAAGTATGTCGTGTATCGCATATTGGGCACCTAATAATTGAAATTATTCAAACTCTCAAATAGTTTTTTAATAGAGAAATTTCAATTGTCACTACAAATATCAAATTTTAAAGATAAGTTTCATTTTGTGGTAGAAAAATCTATCATCTGAAATTGAAAAATTTAAATAAGATTTACTTACTTATGTATATCAGTGTGTATAAACAGATGTGCACGTAAGCTGCTTGGTAACATTTCCATATTACAAATATCACAAGTTACCCGATGTTTACTATCATGCTGCACTAATAATTTACGTTCATCAAAAACCTATAATACATAAAATGAGAGGGTCACCAATCTATTGAAGAAAACAGCAAAATAAATTACCATTTCACACTTATCACATTTAAAAACCAATTCACCGTTATGTTCGAGTTGATGGTCCTGATATTCGATAAAGGCAGAAAATGATTTCTGGCAGATATCACATGAATAAATATTATCTCCAATTATGGCAAGTACATCTTCGGAAGCAGGTTCCCAAACATCTTTCTGTTGTTTTTTCCATCTTTTTAAATTTGTTATTGGATCTGGTAACGTACAACTATCAATATCATAACCGCTATCACATTCCTCATCTATATTTACATTCGTTTGTGTTGCACTAATCTCGTCACCTTTGACAACCTCTGTTTTAATATCAAATTTATTTCCATATACAGTGTGCTTCGATCCTCTCAAAAGTTCATATGAATTACAGCAACTTTTCTTAAATGCGTCAAAATGATTAATTTTTTCAACGCAATATGAACAGGCAAATATTGGAAGGCCATCGTTTTCTACTACCTGCATGATTTAAAACAAATCCGATTCAATGCAGGATATAAGGTTAACTCTAACCTCAAAACATACCTGTATCGAAAGACAATTCTGTATCTTTTGAATAAAACCGACAGGCAGGCTGGTAAATATATTGAGGTATTCTGTAACGGTATCATTATTAAGGCAAAATCGACATATTTTCGTTTCATCCATATCAAACTGCTTTTAAATTTAATTTCAAACTCCTTTATTATTCCGCTGTCAAATAACAGATGTTTTTGACTGATGTTCAAAACAAAAGGTTATAATTTGAATGTCATCAGATAAAGTAGTGACTTGCTATTCACTTCAGCAGAAGAATCTTTAAAGATGGCTAGTTATCCTGAAGAAATGAGCTGGCAAATGCATTTCTTGCAAATTGCTCGTCTTTTAAGAGGAGAAAGCCCCTTCGCGGAAGCAGAAGTAAATCAAAAACCTGCACCACCAGCTTCAAGAAAAGTAGTTGATGAGTTACCAGAAGAAATCATTGATGTTGAAGGTATTATATCGGTTCTGTAACTGTTATAGTAGCCAAAGAGCTTCCTTTTTTTAGGCAAACAGTGCGCAGTTTGTTTAGAAATGTATAAAATTGGAGAAATAGTTAAAAAATTGCCTTGCAAACATCGCTTTCATAGTTCTTGCATAACATTATGGTTAGAAAAAGTAGGCCATCCCTAGTATTATAGATATATACTTGTAGTAATCTTCTACGTATTGAATTTTAGACAAATTCATGCCCTATATGCCGATACGAGCTTCCAACAGATGATGAAGAATATGAAGAATACAGAAGAGAAAAAATTAGGGCGAAACAACGTGAAGAAGAAATTGCTGGTTTACATAACTCCATGTACACATAATACGCTGTTTCCCAATTACATATCATAAATAATTCGTTTGTCCCTATACATATTTTGTTGAGTTGAATTGATGGTAAACTGTGAATTGCATTTTCCATGTATATACTTTCTGAACAAACCCTAAGCGGTGGATCGACTTGGTTAATCAGCCAATCAAAATTCCAGTGTGTTCCAAAAATTGTAATTATAAGTAGATGTTTCATAAAGTATAGTTTGAAACTGTATCGTTATTAATTTTATGAATATATTAAAGAGGAATATAAAGAGTTGTTGAATTTATTTATTTTAAATCCATCAGAAAACAATGAAATGTATCTAAACTCTTATACAATCAAGAACGTACCCCTGCAATGGTGATGTGATTTCCACTTCTACTATTACATTCCACATGGTAGCGTTAGTAAACAAAAAATTGAAAAAAAAAGAAACGATGGTTAAATTAAAGCGTTTTTAAGCACAATTAGCATCGATTCCGCCAAGTACACCTTACGCTATGCCAATAACGAACATTCAACGAATATATTATCCGTTTGGATGTGCAGTATGCCTAAAAGCCGAACCGAACATAAAACGATGCTCAAACTGCAAATTAGCGGCATATTGCTCGAAAACCCATCACATATCAGACTGGGAATACTCGCACAAACATTTTTGCAAGGCGGTTAGCGCTTGTAATAGGAATTTCACGCCGAAAATAAGTAACTTCGAAGAATGGACAAATTACAGAATAGGACGACAATATATTTTAGAAAATATGCTTAAAAGGGATTTAAGTCCGCAAGAAATATTGATGAATCACTTCTCGCCAGTTTGCGTAGTATGCTTCTCTATAAGAAATCTATTTTGCTGTCCGTTATGTTTTAATGTTGCATATTGTTCAAAAGAACACCAGTTAGGAGATATGGAACGGCATCGAAAACATTGTGCTACTTTGAAATTAGGTTTACTGACTGATCAGTATATTAATTTTAAGGGTTTACTTGATGAAGAGTTTGATCCTATGGATAGGAAACCCTTAACATGTACAAAAGATATTTTAAAGTATATAAAGCATTCTGTTTGTAATTTGAAACATGAATACCTAACGGAACAGCAAGAATTACTTGCAGTTGATATTGTAAAAGTTGAGCGATTAACTTTAGGTTTAAATTTGTTGCATGCACTGAATCTTGTTAAATGTACAAAACAATTGTTGATAATACATATCGTAGGAGCTTCGGATCTCGAATTAGAAAGTAATTGGGGGGTTATTACTGAAATATTAGCTAATTGGTTAAATATATCATATGTAGCATATCATTTAATAGGACCTGATATTAAATCTGTTTTATATAAACCCAACAAATCTGCAAAGTATGAAGTTCACTTTCATTCAAATTTTTATCATGAAATCTGTAATGAAATTGATAAACCAGATCTAATTGCTGCATTTAATTGTGGTTTACACGAATTTGAACGTGAACATGGGAATCCCTGGCTCAAAAGCATTCCAGAGCTGCTACATCATCCATATATTCCATTGTTATTAACTTCGTTCACTAAAACTGAATTGATTAGGGATAAGAAAATCATATCGGATTTAAATTATAAGTTGAACGTAATACTCGATGTGGAGAAAAACCCATTTGCGTTTTTGAAGCCGTTAAGGGATTGGTTGTCACTGAAAGAGCCAATTTTTTATAGATGTAATTACCTTCACATAGTACAAAAACTAGATTAATCCAGGTGTTTTTGAAGTGTTCTCGTTTTTTACTTTTGCTCGATTTTTACTTTTATATTTTTGTAAACACTTTTTGACATTTATGTACAAACTAACTGTGTTTTGACACTGGTATGTGAAATAAAGCATATAAAGACGATTACAAAATGATTTTCGTTGTACTTTACCTTGTCTCTTTATACCGATTCTTTTCTATTTAAATAAAATTACATCATTTGCCAACTTCTAAAAATAATTATTGCATTTATATTGATTAATTTTTTTATTGATAGAAATGCAGCTGACTCCTATTAATTTTCAGTGTGGAAATTACTTCAAAATTCTTAATAAAATAAAACAAAAAGGAATTTATTTAATGAGAAAAATAGCAACAGTAAAAATAACAGGCATTTCAGCAACCTATAAATATTTACTTAAATTGAAAATATTTAGGATTTTTTCTATTTTCACTACTAACGTCATCTTACTCGATCAGGCACTCGAAAAAAATCTATAATTGAAGGAATTCAAAATGTTTATTTTTGCATTGCATATTACATTAATTAAGCATAGTGTTTATCTACAAAAATTTGTAGGTACAATCAATTATATGTGTAATTGTAATGAAATCATATTCCTAACTATGAATAAAAAGACACATAAATTCATAATACTGGTTAGTAATTACATACACATTAAAAAATTATAAAATAATGCTACTGAGTGTTTTACGTAATGAAATAGGAAAAACCCGATTTATTTTATTTAATAAATGTATAAAGAACACTTACATGAAACAAATTGGTGTTATATTCCCTAGAGTATATTTCCTTATGTGACTTAAAGAAAAAAATGATAATTGGCAGTGTCCTTTCGTGTGTAATTTTAAAAAGGAGAATGAGAATTAATATAAATGTAATTTGTATGTGATTAAAATACTAACGTGATGCTTATTTAAATATCAATTTATAATTTAATAAATTTTATAAAATGGTTTTATTTTTGTTGGACGGGATTTTCAATCAATATTTTTTTTGTATAATTTTTCTTTTTGTTTCGAAAATTGAACACATTTTATTCCAGAAATGGCACTTACTTTTTTGTTAACAATATTTTCTTGCTTTCAACTATTTCATGAATCATACCAACTATCTAGAAACAAATCTAACCATTCTATCAACCCATCAAATCAACAGGTTGTCGACTAAAACCACCATACTTTGCTGTCATCTCTCCTCAATTTTAAACTTATTTGTGAGGTTGGGGTGTTGTAGCACGTCTATCATAACTGGAGGACAATCCTGGAGGTAGACTGGCAGTGGTAGATAAGGTTGTATCGAGTTTCCTGGCCTCGTGCTCAAGGAGCAAGGCGTCCAATGAGGGATCTTGAGAAACGGTACGCAAAGAATCGCCTAGAGCTTGTCGTAGTTGCTGAACATCACGGCCAGCTCTAGTGCTTCTAAGGACGTACTGTTGTCTGCGTTTGATTTCTTGGTTTAGCTGCTCTCGCAACATAGTCACCTTTAAAACCAATGTCGGTATTTTTTTATTTTTTATTCGTTTAGAATGGTTAAACGTTGGTTTACCTGATTTTCCAATCTAGTAACCTGTTGTCGATGGCTTTGTTCCCTAGCTTCTAACAATCTCTCAGCTTGTAATTGAGCTGCTCTGTACCTTTCGATTTCGGCCCTATCGAATTTGGAGTCCAAGACAGTTGTAGATGACCTCTGCGCTTTGAATCTTGCCAATTCCATCTCCTTTTCGCTTAATTCGTTCTCTAAGCGAGCTATCTTCATCTTTAATTCCCTATTTTCTTGTTCCAGGCGCGAGGTGTCTCTTTCTGTACTGCTCATGGTTTCCAACTCGTATTTCTCTGGTCGTTCGTATGATTTGCCGCGATTCACCGATTGGGTTTGCGCTTGAGATTGAGATTTAGCGATGCTACGCTCCAAATTACGTTTTTCAGTCTCCATTTGTCGCAACTGTGAAAGATATAAGGTGAAGTAATCTGAAACTGGTTAATTTCTATATGAAGCGCATACTTTACTAGTGATCGAGTCTACTTTTCCTCTAAGCTCGCTACGCTCTCGTTGAGTAGCTTGTAATTGACGGAGAAGTTCTTCATCGTGGTGAGGAGATGGACTATCAGTAGGCCATTGAGCCATCCTTAACTGAGATTCGAGAGCGGATTTTTGAACTTCATTGTTGGATATTTCGTTATTTAAACGAGCCACTTGATCTTGCAAAATCTGATTATTTCGTCTGAGTTCGGCTACGGTTTGTTGACAAGTATCCATACGTTCCGAAAGAACCCTTCGTTCGTTTTCGCAATTGGCCAAAGATTTTTGAAGCTACGGTCGTAAAAAAATTAATCAAAATAATTATCCAACTTGCACGTTCCAAACTTACATGCTTCAATTTCTCGGCACCGCTCTGCGAAGACGAGCTAGCTTCCATTAAGGATCTGTGCAATGCTTGTATTTCAGCTTTGAGCTCGGATTCGCCCGTGGCAGCCCTTTCTAAAGACATATTCATCTGATCTATTGTGGATTTTAAGGAGACGCATCGTTCCTCCAAACTTGCAACGCTTCTTGATTGCATGTCGCATTTTTCTTGTAATTTCTGGAAGGAAGACAATTGAGAAAAGTACGTAGTCGGGATTGGACGTTACCTGTATATGGGCATCTTTTTCTTGCAGCATCATCTGTAACCTCTGGAGATCACCTTCGGCCGACATTCTTTGAAGTTCCAACTTCGTCGATCTGCTCTCGGTCCTGTTTAATTCTTCTTGAAGATTTCGCTTGTCAGATTCGAGCTTTGATAGGGAATTCTTCAACTTTTCAATCTTATCCTACAGACAGTACTTTTTCACGTAAAAAAGAAAATATTTATTAAGAAAAATAGCATCAATCACCTCAAGTTGCATTTTGTCATCATTAGCGGAACTTATAGTCAACTCCAAAGATACAATCTTGTCTCTCATCTGTTGGGCTTCCTCGGATTTCTTTTGAAAAGCTTCCACCTATTAAAAAAGATGCAAATCAATTTGTCCAACAATTGTCTTTGCTTATAAAACCAACTTGAGCTTGCAATACTTTAGTCTTTTGGCCAAGCTTAGCTTCTAAGCTCCCTTTTTCATCTTGCAAGGTCCTCAGATTTGACATCAATTTCGTTACTTTGGTATCACCTTTACTTTGCGTATCTTGAGCTTCTTGTAATTGCTTCTTCATCGTTGTTATCTGCGTCTTCATATCGTCCTTAAAAAAGTATCATGACATCCAAAGAGATCTCTTTTTGAATTGGTGGAATTTTGAACTTACCCTCTCCCTTTCCACCTGGGCTACTTGCTGCATCAAATTTCTTACACCTTTGCGTATGGTTTCTGGATCTATATCGGCTATTCCGTCATGATCTTGAGCTACGATAAAGAGATATAAGTTTAGAGCAAGAATTGTAAGTTTTCTACTTTTATACTTCTAGCTGGGCTCCATCTTCTCGATGGGCTCATAATCCTGTAAGGTGTTGTAACTGAACCATCCAGTTGAATACCAGCGATTCTTCGTAATGTGGAGACTACGCTGTGCAGCTTTTGCTCTACATCTCTTTTGTTTGCTTCAGTTTGAGCTAACTGTGCGTCGAGAGCTTTGACACGACCTTCTGAGCCGCTAAGTTTAGCCTTAAATTATTTAGAGATTCAGTGAAGCAATTTTTGGATAAACAAAGGTAGATTGACCTACCTTTAATTCTTGAATTTGTTGTGTAGCATCCACTAAACAAACTTCCAAGTTGTGCTTTTGATCTTCTAGCTTCTTTTCACGAATTCTGCTGTCCTCTAAATGCGCTAGAAGATCTTGTTCTCTAGCGTGGAACTCTTCTTCATGATGTGCGCTGTGGGCTCTCGTCCTTGCTAATTCCTGCCTAGTTTGTTCCAAATTTCGTTCAAGTTCTGCAATCTGAAATTATTTTTTTTTCCAAGACGAATCTCTTATGAAGGAATATAATAATATATTTCCAACCTGCTTCTTCAACTGATGCACCTCTTGATGAGCTCTTTCCCTCTCCTCAACTTCGTTCAGTAGTCGAGCCTGTAATTCTTTTTCCTCGGCTTGTTGCTGGGTGCTAGAAGCTTGTTGTCGCTGAATTTCCTCTTGCAAAGATTCGATTTTGTGTTGAGTCTGCAACTGATCTTTTTCCGTATCTCTTAATTGATCTTGAAGGCGAGCTTTTTCAGCTTCCATAGCGCCTTTGACATCTTCCATGGCTAAAGTGCAAATGAGATAGAATCAATCTTAAATTAGCGGAACTGGTTTATCGACAAAACTTTCCACTTTAGTTACGCCAGCAATTATAGATATGGGGTTGGATAACTGAAGTTTGATTCTATACGAGAACAAAGCTCACCTTGAAAGGGTGCATGTTCCCTAAGAATCAATTACGTGGGTTTTCAATTATCTTAATTGGACGATTTTAGATGGGGGTGTAGGATAATAAAACAAGGGAATTGAGGTCACTGAATGTGACAGAAACTTGCATGCTAGAAATTATACGAAGTGTTAAATTTAATGTTACAAATTCTAGTATTTCGGCAGTGTTGAAAAGAAAAGTTATATAATTGATACTACAGATTTTACACTCACTTGTAATTTTCTGAAAAGCTTCTTCTAACTGTCTTGCCGTTTCACGCTTTTCAGATTCTGTTCTCTTAACGTGCTCCCTCAATTCTTTATTGGTGGCGTGGTACTTTTCTTTCTCGATATTGCAGTCTGTAAGTTGTCTTCTGACGTCCGTTAGGTCTTTACGAAGACTTTCGGAGTTATTTTCAGCTGGAAAGAAACGATTAGGCGATCAATCGAGAGGTTTCGGTTGCTTGACCATAACAAAATTACTTTCTTTAAGTTTCCGGATGGTATCGTGCAACTGGTTGTGCAAATCGTCAACTTTATCCTCGGTCAAATGCAGCTGAACTTTCAGATTCTCAACTTCACCGTTAGCCGCATCCCTTTCACTACGGATGTCCTCAATTCTATGCTCCAATTTGCATTTTTCCTCTTCGCATCTTTGCCTAAAATTGAAACGATATCAAGATCAAAGTGATTTCAAGTTTTCTAAAAACCTAACTACCTAAAAGCTACTTCTTACTCAAAAAAGTGCGCTTCTAAAGCTGGTGAATTGGCGTTTTTTTTTTGTTCGTAGCGGAAAAAATTACTAAAGTTAAGATTGGTGCAGGAAAAAAGGATGTCCGACACCTTCTACGACAAAAGAATATTACTTTAACCATGCAACGTTTTTAATTAAAGAAATCGAATAGAAATACCTGGTTTCCTCCAGTCGTACTTTATGTTTGTTTAGTTCCTCTTTCAGTTGGTTTATAGTATTGCGATCTGCTTCAAATCTACCGTTGGCTTCCCTTTTAAGCCGTTCGAGAGCTTCCCTTTCTGCTTCTAGGTCTCTTTTCGTGGCTTCTAGACGGTCGTGGACGGCTTGGTGATCATGATGAGCTTTAAATGAGAATAACAGTAAATAATTTAATATTTTACCTAGCACCATTGTTACTTTTTACGTACCCAATAATAAAGCTTGCTGCTTGTCATTTTCGGCCCTCAACATCAACTCCTCATGCTGCTGGCATACGTTTTCGATGTGATTCTGCAACGATTCGATTCTCTCTAACAGCTTTTCTATTTCTGCGTCTTTCTCATGCGTCAATTGCTGAACAGTCTGCTGAAGACGCTTTTCCAAATTGCTCCTAATTTTCTCCCTTTCCTCCGTCAGTTTCCTCACATTTTCTTCGTTTTGCCTCTTCAAATTGCCCATAGCTTGTTGAAATTCGGCTTCTTGGTTACCTGCTTGATTAGTCAGCGAGCTTTTGATTTCTAAGCAACGTTTCTCGGATCTTTCAAGGTCTTTAGACAATCGCGTAATTTGGCCTTTTAAACCTTCTTGCTTTACCAACAATTCCTGTTGGTCCTTCTCCAGTTGTAACTTTTTGTTTTCGGAAGTTTCGAGGTTAGTTTGGGTGTCGAATAAAACACCTTCTAGTGCTTCTTTTTCACAACGAACAGCCGCCAGTTGTTCTTGTAAGCGTTGCATTTCCTTATCCATTGCATCCATGGAACACTTGCGATAAAAACAGCAACAGATGAAAGATTACATTCCCAAAAAATATAGTGGAATTTTACCTGTTTTTCTTCACATTCTTTGACCAATTCCTCAAGATTTCTGTTAATTCTGGAGTTAGTTTCGTTACATTGTTCGAATTTTTGTCTGGTCCTCATAAGTTCTTCGTTTAAAGCGTCCTTTTTTCTTGCCATTACTGTTAGTTGATTACTGAGATCACTTCTTTCGCGGATTACTTGTCCCAATTCCATTTCAATCTAACAATTGGCTTTGGTAAATTAAAATCACTTGTATTTGATGTAAAAAATACTCACTTTTCCTTTCTCGATTTCTAAAAACTTCGTCTTCTCAGATAAGGACACCTTATCAGATTCTAGATCAAGTTTTTGCTGCTCAGCTTGTAGCAGTTCCTTTCTCAAGGATTGCATGTCATTTTGAAGGTCATTACATTGGGTTTGTAATGCTAATTTTTCGTCTTCCATCTAAAACGATGAATTTAAAAAGATATTTTCAGGGTTCAGAAGGTTATTTACCCGTTTGATATCATCTTGCAATCGTTTCTTATCTTGCTCTAAATTTGCGGCAACATTTTCTTTTTTGGAAAGTGAATCAGAAACATTGGATCTTTCGCCAATAACTTTATCCAGTTGATGCTCCACATCAGCTTTATATATTGAAAGAAGCGAATTTTAAATAGAGACAACTCGATGGAGAGATATTTTTTACCTTTAGCCTTTTCCAAAGAAGAAATTTGCGTATCCGCCTCCAACTTCTGTTGCTCCAATAAATCATGCGATAAGTAAAGTTTATTCAACTCTTCACGGACCACCAACAATTCTTCCCTCATTCTGCTGCACCTATCTTCTTCAGCTCTTAAACTCATCTCCCTATGGTCGGCATCTTGATTCAAACGATCCACTTCTGTTTGCAAAAAGATTTTCTCTTCATGGAGCACGTCCAGTTCTTTTTGAAGCTTGTGATTAATGCCTTGTAACTTTTCGTAGTCTCTATTCAAGTTTTCAGCCTAAAATTAGCAAAATCGGACTTAGGTGTGAAATTGAATTAATAGAAACTGGTTACCATATGATTAACTTCTATTCTGTGCCTATCCAAAGCTAAATTTTCCGCCTTGCAAGTATCCAAAGCATGCTGGAGCGAATCTCTTTCCTGGGTAAGTTGCGAGAATTGCGCCTTGTTGGCATCCAACTGGGCTACCAATTCCTTTACACGTTTGTCTAAAACGATCACGTTTTCTTCGGATGTTTCGTATTGCTTGCGAACTAATGCTAGTTGCTCCCGATTCGACTGGAGTTTTACCTAAATTTGGACAATTAAATATTAATGGGAGCTGTTGAAGAAGAAAATCAGTGCAGATGAAGAGATTATGAAAATAGGAATATTCTTATTATTGGATTGGAAATTTAACTAGTAAATACACAAACTCATTTGGAATTTGCCTTCTCTAAATGCATCGATGACCGAAACCTGTCAACAATAGACATCAGGACCACATATCAAATGTGACCCATTTTCTTATTTAAGTTTCTTTTCACACAGCAAAGTCTCACCTGTAGTTCGTGTATAAGGGACTGATATTTGTGCAAAGCAGCTTGGACAGCTGAAATAGTGCTTTCAGCGAACGCTGCGGGTGATGCCATACTCCTAAGACCACCTCGTTTCGGAGATCTGCGAAAAGTCATAATCTCACAAGCTAGTACATTTTACGTCATATTTAAAATGTTACCGAGATCAATGTCACCTACTTTCCTCTAATATTTGTCAAAAGTAAATAATTACAAAGTAAATGTTTTTAAAAGAAATTATCGAAGAATAAATAGAAGTAAATACATTGACGTAAGAAAATATCAAACAAAAATACGATGAATGACACAAACTTATAAATTCGTTATAAACATATTTAAAGTATTTACTTTTGAGGTATAGGAGTGGATGCACTCAGATGGACATGGGTACTCTGTCCTAGGTCCGGTTCCTTTGCTTCCGCATCTTGAATTAACGCGTGCGCGATATCCCGAAGGGCACCCTGCAGTATATCGACGTCATCTTGCATTCTCAACGCTTGTGAAACGTTATGTTCGGCCTCCGCACAACGCTCCTCCTGTAGTGATAAAGACTTATGAAATTAAGATTTCCGAAGAGAGTGCACTAAGCTACCAAATTTTGCACTTCTCTAAGTAGCTGTTGGATGCGTTCTTCTTTCATTTTAACTTCAGCCTGGCAATTTTCGTTTTGACTTTTTAGTTGGTCTAGTTGGAATTTGAGGTCGGCTGATTCATGGTCGTACGATTTATCCTTGTATGGTGTTGTTGACTGAAATTGGTTGTTTGATTCTATTTAATACTGAATTCTAATATATAACGATTTTGATTACAAAAATTTGTTGATGGCGTTCTTTATTCTTTAGTAATTTTATAAAATTGAAAATTGCAAAATCAAACTAGAATTTTCGCATCTGCTGTTTCAAGACTTTTCTAATTTTTCTAGATTTAATTTTTTTGCCAATATCTAAATTTAATGTGGTTTGTATACAAATAAAAACCAATCGGATACTTTTTCCAATAAAATTTTCCAAAATGACACCTTATTATTTGAAATAACCCTTGTATTAGGAATGCGACGACACTTCTATTGTAATATCCCAAACTTAGAATACAGTACCGGTCTTAACGAAAATTTCATACATTGTTATTCAACAATTATCTGAAGATCAAGGATCTGAAAAAGGAAACATTGATGCAGATCATTCCATTTTCAGTATTCTTCTTATGGATTATAATCATCTTTTTTATTTGATATGTATCCTGCTATCCTTTTCTGTTATGGGGATTGATTTTAGATTGTTTTATTCGTATATGTCATTCTGTTTGTATATACATATTTTATGTCTAACCAGTTTGTTTTTAAACTATCATACTATCGATAGCGTTATTGATTGTAAAATATAATGAAAAAAATTACATATAATACAAAAATGATGGAATTTGTAGAGTTGGAATATGGAAACTTGCAAGCGAAGACGAAAGATTGAAATATTTTTTTATATATTATATATTTTAACAAAATCGCAATTTTAGCAAGTGGCCCTACAAAAATGGACAGGGACTGTACAAAAAATGAAGTAGCACTATCACTCTGGTAATTTTGCATACGATATGCATGGAAATAGAATAAAATGAACGCCAAATCTTTTCTGGTAGATCAAAAATATCGTTTTTTCGCTTTTAACAGTTGGCGACGCGCTTAAATGACAGTTGCTGTTTATCTTAATATATAATACCATTTATTTAATGTTTTTGCTCCAAAATGGATATTAAATCCTTAGATATATCAGAAATCAAAGTCAAAAGCGAAGAAGAAAAACAAAAACACAAAGAATTAATCGAAATATTAAGAAATACATGCGAAACTAAAATTGACATTAATAAAACGGACATTCAATTAACGCAATTTCAGAAAGAAATGGACAATTTGATTGGGGAATGTATAACGCTTCAAATAGAGTACGATTTGGAGACAAAGAAAGAGCATATGCTTGAAGGTAGGATAAAAGATCTTCAAGATATCTGCGCAGACAGTGATGGAGTGATTACTGCAAAGTATGAAAGGTTGTCCAATGAGATAATTGAATTTATTAAAAACTCTAATGATTACTTGGAACAAAATAAACATACAAACGATGAAGTTGACGAAACAATTGAGAATGTAGAAGAAATGGATAGGATTCAATTGCAAGGTGAAATATCTGGATTAGAATTGTTTTTGAAACTTCAAAAAAGGATATTGCAAAATTTAATTACCGCGTAAGCACTAAATTTGCTGTAAAAATATAATAATTAAAATATCAAAGATTATAGTGAAATACACGTGAGTTTATACCACTAACCGGGTGTTGTAACGAAATGTTTATAGTGACTTTTAAAGTGCTTAGGTTCTAAGGTTAAATAAATAATGTTTTGGTGTTAAAGAGAGTGTTAGTTTTATACATTCAATAAACAGACTTCAAAACAATCGTTACGTAACCCAATTAGGAAAATGTAATTGTTAGTTTTATTTATAGAGCGTAGAAGTAGAACAAAAAGCGAAAAACAAGTTTACATCAAAAGAAGCGAAATAATTTCAAAGCTCCAAAATCCGCAAATATTCTCAAAGAGTAGCCTGATATACTCCGTTGTTTAAAGTCGCGTTTTTTGTCATCAGGCGCTAAAAGTTTTGTTCGTGAAAATTAAGCCTGGTGTTAAGAGCTATATCTTTAATCAGCTAAGTAAGATATTTATATTTAGTATTTATCTTGTTATGAAACGATATAAACGTTTTAAAACAGTTCTTCTAAGTACAATTTGCTTGCAAAGGAATAACGACAACCCGAAAATTCAGATTTCCCTAAAACTCTCTGAACTGCGTCATTTTTTTTTTTGCAAATATCTCAGGAACATAATTAGAAGTTTATTACATAGTCTCAAGGATGATGCAGGTTATCTTCCAAAAAAAAAAGTATATTACAAGGAACCGAGTACCCCATGCCTCTCATTACAATTTCTTTTTTTTATCTATCAAAAATGGTCGGTTTTACATAGAAAACAATGTTGCATAATAAATTTAGATAGGCAAATATTGAAGACATTTAAATAATAATAAAATTAATCGATATACATAAATAAATGTTATTTTCAATAAATATTATAAAACAACAAAGACAATAGAAATTCGTGACTATTGCGATAACTTAAAGAAATAATTATTACAAACCCATCTGACGTATATTGATTAATTATAAATATTTACCGTAGATATCAAAAAACTAAAAATACACGCATTGTTCTGCCACGTAAGCCGTTATCGTAGTGCATATACGAGGGCCATTCAAAAAGTAAAGAATATTTTGTTTTCACACGTGACCCGTCCTCTCACCACCACTGCCGACCTAGCACTAACCTTAGTACTCATCCACTTCAGTTTAGCAGCAGCTACGATTCAACACGGTTGATTACTGCTTAGATGTGCAATTTTATAGTGCGTGACAAAATTGACGATACCGCCAAATATGAGGTGCCCAGTATTATCCGTTTTTTAAACGCGCAAAAAGTCCGACCCATCGAAATTTAAAGACGGATAACTGAGGTTTAGAATAATGTGATTAACGATGTGTTAGTTCGAAAGTGGTATATCATGTTTAATGGACGGACAGAAGAATGTTCAAGAGGAAGATCGCTCGGGCGAGCTCTCAGAGAGATACCTGAAAAATACCTGTTTAAAGTGTTTGGAGAAATACTAAAAAATTTGACCAAACTTGGAAGGGAAGCAACTTTATAGATAATGTTAGCGACGACCGGGGATAAAGGAGAACTCATGGCAGCTCCAGAAACGTATCGCGGAATTAAAAAGTTTCAAAGAAGAAATGTGGAGGTTAGATATGGGTTTACCGATTCGGTTATGTCGGTGAGCTTGTCGTGGGTTGATAAAATATCGGTAATAATTTGGTCTGTGTCTGGAGTGGGAACTTTTGTGAATAGAGATTCCACATCGAAGCTAACTAGAATATCCTTTAGGTCGATGGTGAGATCTTGTATGCGTTCCACAAGATAAGATGAATTTAGAATAAAAGAATCTGTGCCGCCGGTACAGGGTTTTAGAAATTTGGTCAGATGTTTAGCCAATTTGTAAGTCGGAGCGTCGATAGCACTGACAATGGGGTTGAGGGGGACATTGAGTTTATTGGCAAACCATAGACTTTGGGTGGTTTACAGTCTCTAGGAATGACGCTCTTTTCGATGTCGTCAGGGACAGAACAGCGTTGAATAATGGTTGTTTAATGTTTGAATGCGTGAGATCAGGTCGTAAGATAAGGGGCGATAGGTGATACCCTGTAGCAACGACAGAATCTTACCGTCATAATCTTTAGCATTGACAACTACCGTGATATTCTCTTTTTTAGCTTTTAATGTGACGATATCTGGATTCGATTTAAAGGATTATAAGGCAGAAAGTTCGGACTTAGGCCGATTTGCTGTAACATGGAAGTGGTGCTGTATCTTATGAGGTTAGCTATTCTTTGAGGGAATTTGATAAGGGCACCCTCACGACAATTCAAACGATTACTAAACTATTGAAAAAAAAACTATCGAATGTATTAGTAAGGTTGAGGAAAGAATGTATAACTTAGATTGTTTAATTGATAATGCAATTGAATTTGTTAACACTGTTGATTCTGGTGAAAGTAGACGTTAAATAAAAAATGTAACTGAATAATTTTAATTTGTTCAACTGGAATAATTGCTTTTTATTTCGCAAATTCATATCAGATCGCATTTTCTGTATTTGGACCGAAGGTAACAATCTACATGCTGCAAAATTTAATTGCACTTTTGAGACAATAAAATCGGTAAGTTTTCTCTATTAATAATTAAACAAGATCAATAAGTATAATGAAAATTAGTTAACTTTGTGCAAATGTAACTTTGTTCTTTACTCCTCCTATATAAAAAACACAAGTTATAGTTATAGTTTTAAATTAAACCAGAACCGAAAAGTTCACTTACCCCGAACAACGATTCAGTAGAGGCGTTCTTATCAACTCTACCGATGGCCAAAGCAGCCTCACGTCCCATATTTCCAATTTCGGTCTTCAACTTGTAAAGATCTTTCTCGGTCGTCGATTGGACCTCCATAAAAAGTCTCTTTACTGAGACCACGTCTCTCCACAAGTTCAGTAGGCGATTATGCTCAGTGCTATAGTAATCGTTAAAGGCCTGTTCCTCGTCTTTCCACTCGTCTTCCTTCACCATCATCTCCTCTCTGAGCTCTTCCCAGTCGTTGGTTAATTTTTGCAGGTCTGACGTTAGGGATTCATTGGTCTGTCTGGATTCTTCGAGTTGTTCCCTTAGGGTATTGTTGAGTTGCATGAGCTTATCGCATTTCTTTTTTTCATCCTCTAATCTGCAATTGAAAGTAATCGTATTGTCTATCATGTACTGGCACGTTGCAACAAAATCTACCTAATTGGAATGATATCCTACATAAAATGCTATCGTTGTAATATCCCCCGTATGAATAGTTTCTCACATTGTATCGGTAAAATATTGATACATTATGCAAATTTCAAATTCATACGAGAAATTCAAAACTCAGTATTGAAGAGTAGTTTAGATCTATTGCTATTTTAGTCCAAAATCTTCAGTTACCCAAAAACTACACTCAATATAGAAATGATTCGGTTGAAATACCTGCTAAGAGCTGAATCTAAATCAGTAATTCTTTCCTCCCTGATATCCCTGAGATGTTGCTGAGCCTGCTCCAAAGCGGAACTAGTCGTGCTGGTCGGTGTATGAATAGGCGGTGGTCGTGGATGAATGTGGTGATCGTAATGAATGTGTGGATCGATGTGCGTATGCGAATCGGCCATTTGTGACTCCAACTCGGCGCAGCGTTGTTTGTACTGGAGGACTTTCGCCTGAAGTCTGCTTACAAGAGCCGCCTGATTTTGCTGGGCTTGTCTGTAGGTATCTAAACGACGTCTGTACAATGAAGCTTCGTCTTGAAGCCTTTGCCTAAGGTCCGTGTTCATCCTAGTTAAATCTTCATCGCTACCTGTGGGAGCATCACTTCGAAGACGACTATCCATTTTACTACTACTTCTACCGGTCTGGAAAAATCATTTAGATCATTTGGAAGGGTTGGTTGCTCTTTAGTTACTGGGTTCTCTGGCGTATAGCAATTGTGTAGTATTTGATATTTTGATCATCTTTTCACGAGCTTTTCAAAAGTTTAGCGATAATCACGGTAAGATGATCGAAATGTGAAGTACTACAACATTGACACACTGATGAGAACCCGAAACCTCAAGAGCAGTCAGCAACAATAACCGTAAAAGCTTGGAGACTAATCTACACCTACTTACTGACAACTGCTGGATTTCGGTTCTACATATATCAATAAGTATCTGCTGATAAAACTTAGAGATGTGCTAATATTAGCACCGAATAACAGATTAAGAGAAAAATTAAAATTGTCGGTAGTTTTATAATTTAAATAGAAAAGATGGTGTTTGCATTAAATTACAAAAATTCAGGGATAGCTTTCACCCTCTAAACAAGAAAGTCCGTCAAAATGGAAAACAGCGAATACTCGAATCTGCCAAGCTCCAATCCAACCGATGCTTAACACTTTGGAATCTTCCCTTGAAGTTAAAATTCTTATGTAATGTTATTTAGTTCTTATGTTTGAAGTAAAATATCATTTCTGTCGGCCATCATCAAGGATGATGATTGGTCAGAAATAGCCGAATTGTAAAGTTAAGATGTAAGCGAGCATTACGTAGGCCTGAGATGTTTTTGTGTTACGTTATTCTATTATTACATGAATGCGTACTTGAAAAAGACGAGTTAAACCTCAAATGGCAGTTATAAGAAATATCTTATTGTGGGTGTAATTATGTAATCCTTATCTAAACTAAATAAATCATTAAATAAGCTATCTATTACAATTTAGTGAAAGTTATGTAACAAGAATATTTCGCACAGAATATGGAAAATATGGAAGCGAAAATTATCTATCACATGTCGTCATTAGAAAAATGACTACAGAAAACGCTAAAGGATAAGATAAGTAAAACATCCTCGTAGTGGTCACCTTCAAAGAGAAGAGAAGATCCATAAACATCAAATCGTCGTCATTCTCGGCAAATGACGATTGCAAGGACTGTGTGGATGTACAATTCACAGGTATAGCAGTAAACTCCACTCACACAAATTAATTAATTATGCGGAACGCAGCGTTTCTAGAGCACGTGGGCTCCCATTGTCAACCGTGTTACCGACTGGTTACGCATTCGTGAGTTTAAACAGGCTTAACGGGCATTTCTCAGCCACAACAGCTGGTACTGACGAGATGGAAAACGTGGCTTAAATCTTTTTTATATTATGAGAAGTTTTTACACTTTATTAAATCTTGTACCTTAAATTTAAATCAGGCAGAAGCCCAAACAACGTCAATAAGCTAACGAATGACGATTGCAAGGACTGTGTGGATGTACAATTCACAGGTATAGCAGTAAACTCCACTCTCACAAATTAATTGATTATGCGGAACGCAGTGTTACCGACCAGTCGGTAACACGGTTGACAATGGGAGCCCACGTGTTCTCGAACGCTGCGTTATGCATAATTAATTAATTTGTGAGAGTGGAGTTTACTGCTATACCTGTGAATCATTCTCGGCAGTTAAGCATTCTAAATACCAACTTATTCAGAATTTTGGATAAGAATTTTCATTTAAAGGCTTACTAGATTCGGATATTCCAAGAGATGAAACCAGCGGATTAGTTAGCGCATTAGTTTATGACATAACTCACTCTTTGGCTTTATTTTGCCCATACTTACGTCTGTTCTTGACTTAGGCCTATATGCTGGGGGTCTTCTTCTTTCTGGAAGACTCATTTTTTGGTCTGCCTTCTTAAGCGGTGGCTGTAACCAATTAAAAATACTTCTTTAATATATCTCTGAAAAAGAACCTATCACATTCTTTACTCATTAACTGCCAAAATTTCCATTTGGACATTTTAAAATTTTACGTACACCACTCGGCGTGAAAAATATATTTGGTACGCCAGATAGTTTAGTTTCATTCTATATATATATATATATATCAGTCAATACTGTGTGTAGTAGAAAGTGTGTATCTTGTGCTTGGTATCTTTACAATAAACGAACAAATTTAAAATTCATCTATAAGTTAGAGAGCATAACTGTCATATTTGACGCATTATATTTTTGGTTTGATTTTTATTGTTATCTGCTCAGTTTCTAAAACACATCTAAAAGAATGCCTAGAAAACAACAAGATAAGGAAACGCTGTAAATACAGCTTTCTTGTGGTTTTAGTGAAATCAATTCACGAGAAAGACATGCGAGACATAAAACGCTAACACACGGACATGTTTCTGCCTTCCCAGCGTCATCAGCGTGGTTTCGAGCAGTTTTATACTAACACATATAATTCCCTCGCTGCTTCTATCGCCATACCTACCTCTACGATACAAATGTATACTCTCGGCGCTAACTAGTGCCAAAAGAAAGAAACATTTGTCCGCAAAGTCAGACAGCGAAAAGAAGCGGGTACAGTTTCCCTCCTTCTATCGTGTAATTCGCGGATTGCTCTCACGAAAGGGCGCTTTTGCACCAAAGGCAGTGCATAGGGAAACTGCACATGTGAATGATTTCTGACATGTCCGTGTGTTAGCGTTTTAAGTCTCACATGTCTTTCTCGTGAATTGATTTCACTAATACCATGAGAAAGTTGTATTTACAGCGTTTTTTTTATCTTAGTGTTACTCAGTTTTTCTTTTTTATTCAAATCATTTTATTGATCATTTTATAACAATACTCATTGGGGATTGCGACTGATATCAAATATATTTCGCTCACTTAGAGAGATTACACTGCTCAACACAATTTTTTCTGTCTTCTACATGCGGCTTGATTGTAACTAATTTGAGTGTGCTGAATCCGAAAATCATATCAGTTTTTGCGTATCACGTTAAAATTTAACTACACTATACTATGTTCTTTGAAAGATCACTAATGGGACTAAGTTGTTACTTAAGAACTGATAAGGTATAAACAACGTATAAAATTTTAATAATTCATTTATTTATTTAAATATAATATTACCCAAGAGTATAATACAAGTATTTATTTTAATAGTCATTAAAAAATTACAAGAGTACTTGCAAAAATACAAACAGCAATCAGGGAATAAACTTTTGTTTGCTGTACTGTCTGCTGTGTATTTTGGTTTGATTCCAACCAGTAGTCTGCCATCATATCAGGATCCCATCTTCCTTGGTACCGAGTTTCTATTGTTCTTAAATCTTGATGAAGTGCAATATCTTTACAGCGTTTCCTTATCTTGTTGTTTTCTAGGCATTCTTTTAGATGTATTTTAGAAACTGAGCAGATAACAATAAAAATCAAACCAAAAATATAATGCGTCAAATATGACAGTTATGCTCCATTCAACTTATAGATGAATTTTAAATTTGTTCGTTTATTGTAAAGATACCAAGCACAAGATATCTTTGAAGCAATGATTTCACCAGATCTTTATAATTGGAGGTCTTTCTGTTTCCAAGAAAATTATTCGCGACCATAATAAATGAAACCCAGGTTCCTTTCTCCACTTCGTTCATCAAGAGTTGATGAAATTTGGATCTATCATTAAAGTTCTAATTTGAGTTCCATCAAATACCCCAGCTTTAATTTCTTTGTAACTCAGTCGTGGAAACTTTTGACATATGTACTTGAAACAGCCCACTTGCAAATCTAGAGATTTAACATAAATAATAACTTATATAGTCAGAGTGTCATATACGCCGCTCAAAATAACACACATAGTTCTACTTTTTCAGCAGAATAATTCGTTTGCACAGAAGCAAATGTATTGATGTAAAAATAAAGGCTTATACATTGAAGTTGTAAGAAAATGTTTTCCCAGAAATAGATATTTTGAATTTGGAAATAAAGAGAAATCTTCATTTCAAAATAAGTCCATTAATAAAGTTAATGAACAAACGATATCTCAAATTTGGTGTTATCATAATTATTTCAAGTAGTTCATTAGGAGAAAGCCAATTCGATTTGGATTCAAATAATCGACAAAATGCTGCGTACAAACAGGATACTGTTATCACTACAGACCGGATTATACGCAAAGTGCATATATTTTATTTTTTGCATATCTCTAATTATAATCTATATGTAGACGTATTATACTAATTGAAGTTAATTAGCGCTAATGAGTGATTGCATATATTGTATATTTAGGCATTTCTATGCACCTTTTTACAAAAGGGTCATATATTGCATATTTAGGCTTTTTCTTATCTTTTCTATTAGTAAAAATTCCTAGTAATTCGTAATGTAGATCGACAGCGGACAATTCTTAGAACGATAAATCTTTTACATTGGTTTCTCTTATACTTTTTTTCCAAGAACTGCACGTGTTTAATATCGTCTAGCAGAAGGGATGTGGTAAATATGTTTTATTATTATTAATTTCCGAATAAACTATCCATTCATTGAATATCTTTGAGCGAGACAGCATGTTACGTTTTTAAGTACTGTGCGTACATAGAATGAGTATAGCGAACAAAATATCTTTATGGATTAAGCCGTATCCTGAACTGGTAAAGGATGGCGACAAAATATTTTGTCGAGCTCGCAGTAAACTAGTAAGTATAGTTTTATTAAAAGCTTTACAATTGTTTTTAAATTCTTTAACTTTCGATATAAAATGACAATTGTTGTTGTAGGTGTCTTGTAAGAGAAAATGTCTGATTGATCAATACGCTAAAACTCCATCACATATTGGAAAATGTGAAAAACTAAAGCGATCTACATGTGTGCAGCAATCTGTATATTAATGTGTAGCATCAACTTCACGAAACTCAGAACAAGAAAAATATAATACGGATCTGTGTAACGCATTAATTTCGTCTAACATACCATTGGCATGATTAAACAGTATTAATTTGAAATCATTTCCGCAAAGATATTGCAAACATGATATACCTGACGAAAGTACCTTACTAAAAAATTATGCCACATATTGTTCCCAGCAAACAATGACGGAATTTCGACAATTGGTAGGGAATAATTTTATTTATATCATGGTAGATGAAAGTACGGATAAGTGTGACCGTTATACTGTTCATTTGTTAATAGGAATTCTTCATGACGATATTGTGGGTAAATCATATTTAATCTATTGTAAAGAACTTCAAAAAACAAATAATGTGACAATTGCCCAATTCGTTCAAGAAGGTTTATCAAATTTCTTTTTACCTGGAAGTATACCTTGCGAAAGAATTTTACTAATATCCGACGCTGCACCATACATGATAAAAGCCGCGCAAAATTTAAAAATTTTTTATAGTAACATTATTCATAGCACTTCTTTAGCTCATGGGTTCAATCGTGTAGTCGAACACATTAGGAATCAATTTCCTTTGATTATTGATTTAATTAGCAATGTCAAAAAAATATTTTTAAAAGCAGCTTTACGAATCCAATTTTATAAGGATCGACTTCCCGGTGTTAAGTTGTCTCCTGAGCCGATTATTACGAGATGGGGTACATGCAGCTGCAGACGCTGCGATTTTTTACGCCGATAATTTTGAAGGAATAAAAAATGTAATTCTTGAAATCACTGCTGACTACATTGCTCTAGAAAACTGTAAACAGATAGTAACATCAACAGAATTGATACAAAACCTTTTGCATATTAAGTCAAATTATAGCTAGACGAATTTTATTTGCTATGTAAGAAGGTTAAGGGTACAATAGATAATTTTATATACGATAAATTTAAAACAGTGATAAATAAAAATGCAGGTATTTGTAATTGAAGAAAGTTAATAAAGTTTTGGAAGATGAAATAGTAAACGATTTCCACTTTAATTTTAGTTTAGAATGTATTACAAAGTTAAAAAATGCACCAATTACATCTGTGGATGTTGAAAGAAGCTTTACTGTTTCGAAACATATGTATTCTGGTAGAAGACAAAACTTTCTTTTACACAATTTTGAAAAACATTTAATTATAAATTGGTTTAGCAATATGTTGTCAAAATTTTGTGCAATAAAGCTAATGTTTAAATTTCTGCTCTTATTTATTTTATGTAAAAGTTTTACATATTGTCGCAATTTTTTTGCATATATGCCCCAGGTTTCTGCATATTTTTTCAAAAATCGATGCATATATATGCGCATATATTCCAGTTTTTCTTTGCATATAATCCGGTCTCTAGTTATCACACTTAGCTGTGTATTCGGAAAAGAAATGAAGGCTGCGAATTACAAGGTTTGGGCGAATCTGTTATAATGAATTACATAGAGCTTCTTGCAAATCTTCAAATCGTGTATCTACTTATTTACTAGCTTTTTACAAATGAAAACGTGAAAGAAGAAAAACATATTAGCTACGGGAACAATTCGATCAAATCATCGAAACAAGTATCCTCTAAAATCGGAATATGAATTCAAGAACGAACTTCGCGGCAGTTTAGATTACAAATTTGACATGAATGAAGAAGTATTTTGTGTACTGTGGAATGTGTGAAAGTCTTGTCAAATCATAAAGGTATACAACCGTTAAACAATGTAACTAAATGGTCCAAGCCTGAGAAGAAAACAAATAAAAATAGATCAACCCCATTGCATAAATAACTGTAATAAGATTATGGGGCGAGAAAAAGAATGGTATCTTTGATGTTTTTCTATTTTTATAAACATAATCCACACAACAGTTGTAAACGTCTATGTACTATACTGCCATACTAACAGTCATCCCTTTATTGGAATTTCGATGAAGTATCAGCCGAGCATAATTTGCAGCGAGCATGTCCTTCTAATCCCAAAAATCACGGTAGACCTTCTACAAAAGCAAGCTTCAAAACGTGTTCCCGAAAGTGTAAAGACGAACCCAATAGGGCATCACTTAGAAAGAACTCTTGAAGGAAAGTGCGCAAGACAAACGTAAGAGGTCAATGTGGTAGATGTAACGTCGAGTTACATGCGGACTGTATGGAAAATGGCATAAATAACAACTATTTTTCATGTATAAGATAACGCATGTAATAAAAAAAATGTATTTCCTATTACTTTTCCTAATGAAACCTGCCACAATCCGCCATTTGAAAGTTTTTCAAATATATAAAATATTTTCAAAACAAAACATAATTTACACATAGTTATATCGTTAATCAACTTTTCGTGCGCACATACACTACCGTCTATATTAGTTCGGACAACGGAAAAACTGAAAATATTCACCAATTTTTTCAAAATATTAAAATTTTTATTGCAATTTATTAACCGCGATTAAAATTAAAGTATAAAAGTAAAAAAGAGTAATTCTAACCAAAAGTAAACAAAAACTTCTTAAACATTCCGTTCATCAAGGAAACTTCCTTTTACGCGAAGAACAGCTTTCACAATCCGAGGCATCCGCTGCACTAGTTTTTCAAGGACTCTATTTGGCATTAGTCTATTCCTCTTATAGAATGTTCCAAAGGTGGCTTACGGAGGTAGGACATACTTTTTGGATCCTCCTGTCCAATTCATCCCATAACAGCTCGATGGGGATTAGATCGGGGCTTTGCGGCCGCCATGTCATTATTTGTAAAGTGCCATTATCATGTTCTTCACTTAAGAAATTTTTACATATCACTGCTGAGTGTTTGGGGTCGTTGTCCTGTATGAATAGAAAATTGTCGCCGATTAGACGTTGCCCTGATGGTATTGCATTTTCTTGTAGTAGTTCTAAATAACGCTGTTTTCGCGAAATACCTACGATTCGCTTCAAGTCTCCTGTACCGGCGTAGGAAAAACAACCCTAAACAAGCACAAAACTTCTTCCTTGATTGACAGTTGGCAGTACACAATTCTGCAACAATCCATGGCCTTTCGCCCTTCTTCCAAAAACGCGCCTTGATTGTCCAAACACCTCAAACTTTGATTCATCAGTTCATAGCACCCCTTTCCAATCATCCACTGTGCAATTTTTATGTGTCTCTGCCTACTGTAGCCGTTCTTGCCTGTTTCTCCGTCGAAGTAGGGTGTTTTATTGCAATGTGGCCGTGAAGATTTGCAGCTTTTGGTCTTCTTTTCAATGTAGTAGAAATTTTCCTTGCGCGGTCGCGATTTATTTCGGCAGTGATTTCTACTGCTGTCAGTCCCCTATTTCGCTTGCTCGGCAATTTTATACGTTCATCCTCGGCGTGAGTTGCTATTCTCTTACGACCTGAACGTACCCGATCTCTTAAACTGCCAGTACGTTGATATGTCCGAATGATATCACTAACAGTCAATTTATTGATATGTAACATTTTTTTTCGGACATATGACGCACTGAATAACTTTCTTGATGAAAAGCAACAATTACAGAGCACTTTTCTAAACTTGTTGGTTTTCCTCTCGGCATTTTAATAACTTTAATCAGGTTCACACAAAAAGATACGCTCTTAACACTAACGCACGCACAAGCAGGTTTATTTAGAAACTAAGGCATTTATCAATTCAAAATACACTTTCGGGTGGCCTGCTCCCACCCCAAAGAGTATTGTAAATTTATTATCTGTAATATTATCACAAAAATAATCCTATTTTTGGCGGTGAGGATTATTCTGGAAATGACTATAGTGGCTCACAAAATATAACA
This sequence comes from Trypoxylus dichotomus, assembly GCA_023509865.1. Lineage (NCBI taxonomy): Eukaryota > Metazoa > Arthropoda > Insecta > Coleoptera > Scarabaeidae > Trypoxylus > Trypoxylus dichotomus. The sequence goes on from CM042081.1 coordinate 33,640,857, forward strand.
GGTTTATAATCATTCTCTAATCAATATTCTTGGACGTTTGTCTGTACAATTAATAGACAATAAACTTCATAAAGGACGTCATATAAATGTTATTTATATATAAAAGCAGTTATATTATCTTCTAGTAGAATTTACAACGTTTTTCTGGGTGTCCGAGCTAATATGGACGGTAGTATATGCACGTATACTATTGTACAAAAAAGAAGGTGCCTAGATAAATTTTATGGAAAGGAAATTTAAGAGAAAAAAAGTTACCGTAATGTAAGTAACTATGTTCCCCGATAAATGTTTACAACTAATACAATATTTATATCAGTAAATAGTATACTGAATATCTTCAGAACTTAGTTCTTTAATATTTTGTATGGCTACCTTAATTTTTGGTAGTGTCTCTTACACGAGCCTGGAGAGCATGCAGTGTCCTGACGTAATCGTATGGAATGCGATACAATTTTTGTTGCAATATGTTCCGCAACGCATTCAAAGTCTTTGGTGCCCTTTCAATCTTATTACGATCAAAATAATCCCAAACATGTTCGATAATATTTAAGTCTGGGCTTTATGGCTGCCAGACCATAATGCGAACTAGCTGGCGTAAATACTTCTTCACCAATCGAGAAGTGTGTTTGGAATCGTTATCTTGCTGCAGGGAAAAATTATTAGACCAATTAGACGATGCCCAGAGGATATAGCATGTTGCTCTAATATTGTTCGATATTTCTCCGCCGTAAGCTTTCCTTCAATTTTAATAATGTCACTAACTCCTTGCGATAAAATGCAGTCCCAAACCTAAACATTGACGCCCCCATGTTTGTAATTTCTAAACATGGTTCTGCAAGAGCTTTTCGAATACGTCGAATATACTGTTCTATCGAAGTAATTGAAATTTAGACGCGTCGGTTCGCAATACTTGTCTCCACTCATCATCTGTCCAATTTTAATGGTCTTCAGCATATTTGAGCTCGGTCTCGTCGCAAAAGGTTTCTTGACAGTTACACACCCACATAATGCCGATTTCTTCAAAGACCGCCTTACAGTTAAAGCATGCACTCGCGTGCCTGTAGCTTCTAACTCTCGCGCGCCAGCTTCGCGCTTATTTTTTTATTTTTCTTAAAGCCGGCCAAAAATTTCAAAGAAAAATGGGCAATTAATGGGTTAAACATTATAGTCACTCTCAGCAACGAAATATAGTATTAGCAAAAAGGTTTAACCCCCTAGCATTACAGGGTATTTAATTTCGGAAAGCAGAAAAAAACAACCACGGTCGTAAATAAATTTTCTCTTTCCTTTTCAAGTTTTCAAAGTTTCCCCTAAGGCCATTAACCTTTTGTCTTTCCCTCGTTATACGATATACTTATTGTTAGGTGATTCTAGGAAAACCGGTAGGCCTGGACGCGTGCTATTCTCATTCTCTATTCGCTTCCCCCAAGACACAGTGACAGAGAGTTGGATAAGGGGTTGTTTTCCGTACCAGGCGGAGAAGTTTGCGTGTTTCCTGAAAACTATCCGGTTTGAACTCCTCGGCACTGAATTTTACAGGAATGTTTATCAATGTTTGTTGACGATGACATCGTGTACAACTGCGCGGATAATTTTAGAATTTAAGAAAAGAGATTCTTAGGTGGCGACTAACTGTTTATTTTTAAATTGAGAAATTTATACTTTAGCAAGTTGTTAAGAGTACGGACCTTCTACTTAAAAGTTTTTGGGAATTTTAATATGTGTAACGTCTTTTAACATAAACACCTACCGAGCATCGCCAATGAAAAAAATTAAATTTCAGCAAAATTTGTAAGACTTAATTCAGGGCACACTTCCTCCCCAAATTTGAATGATCCTTTATTTCCGCAAATATCTTGGAAACTATAACATACACTCTGCCAAAAAGGTATCGCATAGATTATGAAGAGACGTTTGTAGTCTGAGATATTTCGTATACGTCTACAGGTACAAATAAAATTAAACAACTACCTTTTGAATAAGTTCTTAAAGAGAATATGGATAAGTGCCGATCTTAAAAATGCGTGGTTACCTTAATAAATACTATTCAGTCAAGTATTTTTAGGGCAGTAGCCAGATATAGAGGAACAGGAGGTTACATATACGAAGAGCGGTGCCAGGTCGTCCAAGCTGTACTACACCCTGCACTAAGATAACCTGTTTTAAAGGCTACAAGCATGATGTCGAAGACATATAAGTGCAAGGCAATTACAGATCGTCTTGGCTAGGTCAAAATAAGTACCCAAACTGTTCGTAATAGGTTGAGTCAGAATGGAATATGAAAGGAACCTTCAAAGTGAATTACCGCCGATAAAAAAATTCTCTTGCATATTTGAACATACTTCATCATCTCCACCAAGTTTCATTTAATTTTGAATTTGACACCTGGAAGGCTTACCTCTGTGAATCAAATCTAAAGGATTCTATCTCTAAATGTAGTACTCATAACTATCTGCATGCTTGTATGTGCAACGTGCCCTGTAGCATAAAATTAGAAAAGAAGGATTACTCGAACAGGTAATTGTTAATTGTTAATTGTAAACCAGTTGAAATTAGTTAGCAAATAATTCTGAGTATGCTGCTTTTTTGCTGCATCGAGACGACTCACACACAGTTATTAGGTCAATTGCAGCCTTTCATCCTATGCGCTTAACATTTTTTGTCGTTTACAACATTATATATTAGAATTATAATTGCCTAATTTCAACTTATATATAGCCATTGTTATTTCATTTTAGTTAAAAGACAATACGACGAAGTACATTTGCTACGATTACGTAGTAAAATATTTATGTAGGTTATTGGATCTAGGCAGTGTTAGTATCATTAACACAAAAATGACTGTTTCGTGTTGGTCGAGAATTAACGTCTATCTTCGTGGTCTTCGGTGGAAAGATGTAATTGTTTATGGTGCTGCGGGTGTCAATCCATTGTGGCTTGAATTATTTTTTTGCTTGTTTTAGGGTAACGCTACGTGGTGTGGCTTAATTTTCTCTGCTCGCGCGTTTATGGATTAAATGAAAGCAAATTTTACGCTAGATTTACAGCTGCAACACGCGAAATAAATATTACGTTAGTTTAGATACACTACTGTGCAAAAGAAAGAAGTTTGTGTAATAATAATAACAACAATAATTTATTTCCAACAGGTACATATCTACCTAGTTACAGGAAACAGTAAAATTAATATTGCAGGACAGCAAAATACAAATAGAAAATATATATATACACTTCGTCTATTTTAGGTTTTTACCTACATCATTGTGTTGTCGTATAAGTTAAGATAATCTATTCATTTGGCGATCTTTCTCTAGTACTGTTGCTGAAAAAGGAAGCAACATTTTATGAATGAATAGATTGTCTTAACTTATACGACAAAACAATGACGTAGGTAAAAACATAAAATAGATATATATATATATATATATCTACTATATATATATATATATATTTTATATATAATATATATATATATATATATCTATTATATATATATATATAAAGTAATTGCTAAGGTACATATATTTATTGTCTCAAGAATACAAAATATTACTACTACTATAAAAACAGAATTATTCAACCAATACTAAAACTAAAATGGGTGATGAAAACTTGACAAATGTTAGGGGGAAGAGACCAAACTGCAAGACTGCATCAATGATAGATTTAAATGGATCAGCATTGATGTTACAAAGATCAAAGGTTCCGTTGAAGTTAGTGCACATCAGGTATACTAGAGACCTTATACGGACATTTGTTCGAGTACGACCGCAATAGAAGGCAAATGACGACCTGGAGCTAATTCTGGGAATGAGAAAATTACACTTATTTAGGAACCAGCGACATTCAATCTTGTTATGTACTAAACAAAATAAAAATGTTAACAAAGAAATCGTTCTCTCGGTAGAAAATAACAGAGTGGTATCAAAAAGCAGCCCCAAATCTTTGACTGATGTTGACACCTGCAGTGGTGTTCCTTCAATGTTATAATTATAGATAATAGCTTGCTGTCGCTTAATAAATGTCCTGGTAGTGCATTTAGATATATTTAAGGACAATCTATCAACTTTACACCAATTAGAAAACAATCGATACTTCTCCGGGGCAAAACAATCTGCAATGGAATCAATGCATAGAAATAGTTTAATATCGTCAGCGTACATTAGCATTTCGCATTTAACAGAACTAGCAATGTCGATTATGAAGACCAGGAATATTAGAGGTCCAAGGTTAGATCACTGCGGTATACCAGAGGTAGCGATGTACTTGGATGATATGTAGTTCGTATAGCATACTTGGAATTCTCTATTAATCAGGTACGATTGTAAGAGTGAGCGCAATGGTCTTGAATATCGGAATGAATTCAGTTTTCGTGGTCTATCTGATCAAATGCTTTCTGGAAGTCCAAGTAAATAGTGTCAACTTGGCTTCTGCTATTTATTGCCCAAGGCACATATTGCGTAATACAAGCTAGATTAGTGACGGTTGAACACTGGGATATAAAACCATGTTGCTTCTGAGAGATCCATGCGCGCACCTCCAAGAAAAGATGAGCAAAAGAATATGTTCAAACGCTTTTGAAAAGTTACAAAGTAAAGAAATTGGACGATGTGAATTTCAGAAGGATCGCCTTTCTTGAGTACTGGGAATATCTGTGCCAAGTTCCAAACTGTTGGAAATTTAGACTGCTTCAAAACAAGATTGAAAATAACGTGCAAAGTCTTCGCAAATACACAAGCACAATCAGGAACGATAAATCCCGGAATATTATCTGATCTGACGTAAAAGAATTCTTCGACCGCCTAAGTACCAACTCAATTTCTTAAAGTGTAATAGATGTAAATATTACCGTCGAGTCTGTCATATTGTGAAAGGCAGGCAAGTGATTATTTTGGGATTGAGTGTATACGCTACTAAGGTATTCAGCGTAGTAGATTCAATATTATTATACTTCATACGTACAGATATTCCATTACGTCCACGTTTGCTCTGAATATAAGACCAGAAATGTTTTGGATCCCTGCACAGACTTCACTGAATATTGGCAACATAACTTTTATGAGACGCTGGTATAAGTTTTTTAAGTTCGAATCTGTAAAATGCTATACCAATACATAAATAGAAAAAAAACTTAGAAATCGTAATCCTTCTGTAGTATTCAAGAATGCGATAAATAAAGAGATTAGCAGGTATATCGCAAGCGGAGTAATTTTCGGTATTTGTATTGAGAGGCAGTAAAATCTATGGTTGGATCTATTTCTATGTTTTTATTGGTTTATTGTACATTGTAGCTTCCGAATGCCGAGAAGTTTACGCGTATATTATAACGAGTTCACAGGTATAGTAAACTCCACTCACACAAATTTTTAATTATTCGGAACGCAGCGGTTCGAGAGTACATGCACTCCCATTGTCAACCGTGTTACCGACTGAATGTAAAAACTGTATTATACATGCAAATTATTTTCTACGCAGGCTCTAAAATTTCTTAAAACATATGACTATTTACAATCTATGGGTGGTCTCAGATATCTTTATATTTTCAGGAAAGGATGGGACGAACACGAACCGCATCTTTAACAGGGCCTTATGGCAATAAATCCACCAGACTCGAGTGTGCAATTGGGGGTGGTTCTCTGTTCTTCTTCATAAATATCACCCATAGATTGTAAATAGTCATATGTTTTAAGAAATTTTAGAGCTTCCGTAGAAAATAATTTGCATATGTGATACAGTTTTTAAATTCAGTCGGTAACTCGGTTGACAATGGGAGTCCACGTGCTCTCGAAAATTTGTGTGAGTGGAGTTTGCTGCTATACCGTTATTATATAACGAGTTTTATATTATGTTCCTAACAGAAAAAAATAATAGTGTACGAGCGAGTATACTGGAAAAACTGGTGCTGCAAGTTGTGAAACATTGCAAAGAATATTGTTATTAAACAGAAATAAAGTTGTTGATTTTCACCAAAATGGTTACAGCCAAGCAGAAATCGCAACGCGTATGAAGTGTTCTCAGCTCACTATACCAAAAATTCTTAAAAAATATAACGAACCAGACGGCGTGGTGGATAAGCTGAAATATGGATGACCGAAAAAACTTACCAGAGCGAATGCACACTTGTTGGAAGTAACAGCTTTAAGAAACAGAAAAAAATAAGCGCGAAGCTGGCGCGTAAGAGTTAGAAGAAGCTACAGGCACATCATGCTTTAATTGTAAGGCGGTCTTTGAAGAAATCGAGATTACGTGGATATGTGACTGTCAGTAAACCATGCTGAAGACTATTAAAATTGGACAGATGATGAGTGGAGACAAGTATTGCGAACCGACATGTCTAAATTTCAATTACTTCGATCGAACAGTATATTCGACGTATTCGAAAAGCTCTTGCACAACCATGTTTAGAAGCTACAAACATGGGAGCGTCAATATTTAGGTTTGGGACTGCATTTTATCGGAAGGAGTTGGTGACATTATTAAAATTGAAGGAAAGCTTAGGGCGGAGAAATATCGAACAATATTAGAGCAACATGCTATATCTTCTTGGCATCGTCTAATTGGTCTAACAATTTTCCCTGAGCAAGATAACGATTCCAAACACACTTCTCGATTGGTCAAGAACTATTTACACCAGCTAGTTCGCATTATGGTCTGGCAGCCACAAAGCCCAGACTTAAATATTATCGAACATGTTTGGGATTATCTTGATCATAATAAGATTGAAAGGGCACCAAAAACTTTAAATGTGTCGTGGAACATATTGCAACAAGAGTGGTATCATATTCCAGACGATTACATCAGAATACTGCATGATAGTCTCCAGGCTCGTGTAAGAGACACTATCAAAAATAAAGGTAGCCATACAAAATATTAAAGAACTAAGTTCTGAAGATATTCAGTATACTATTTACTGATATAAATATTGTATTAGTTGTAAACAGTTATCGGGGAACATAGTTACTTACATTACGGTAACATTTTTTCTCTTAAATTTCCTTTCCATAAAATTTATCTAGGCACCTTCTTTTTTATACAGTAGTATGCGTACATATACTACCGTCCATATTAGCTCGGACACCCAGTAAAATGTTGTAAACTATACTAAAAGATAATATAACTGCTTTTATATATAAATAACATTTATATAAGGTCCTTTATGAAGTTTATTGTTTATTAATTGTACAGGCAAACGTCCAAGAATATTGATTAGAGAATGATTAAAAACCTGTTATATTTTATGACCCAATATAGTAATTTCCAGAATAATCCTCACCGCCACAAATAGATTTTTTTTGGTATAATATTACAGGTAATAAATTTACAATACTCTTTAGGGTGGGAGCAGGCCACCCGAAAGTGTATTTTGAATTGATAAATGCCCTAGTTTGTAGATAAACCTGCTTGTGCGTGCGTTAGTGTTAAGAGCGTATCTCTTTGTGTGAACCTGAAATTCTGTTGCTACAGTGAAAAGAGGATTAAAAGCTCCAAATCTTCATGGCCGCATCGCAACAAAAACACTCCTACATCGACGGAGAAACAGGCAAAAACGGTTACAGTGGCCAGAAACACATAGAGAATTGGACAATGTATGTAATTGAAAAAGGCTGCTATGGACTGATGAACCAAAGTTTGAGGTGTTCGGGCAATCAAGGCGCGTTTTTGTAAGAAGAGCGAAAGGCCAAAGAGTGTTGCAGAACTGTGTAGTGCCAACTGTCAATCAAGGAAGAAGTTTTGTGCTTGTTTAGGGTTACTGCAAGAAAATGCAATACCATCGGGGCAACGTCTAACCGGCGAAAATTTTATATTCATGCAGGGCAACAACCCCAATCACTCAGCAGTGATACGTAAAAATTTCTTAGATAATGGTACTTTACAAATAATGATATGGGCGCCGCAAAGCCCCGATCTAAACCTCATCGAGCTGTTATAGGATGAATTGGACAGGAGCGCCCGAAAAGTATGCCCTACCTCTGTAGGCCACCTGTGGAACATTCTATAAGAGGAATGGACTAATATGCCAATAGAAGGATAGAATTACTTTTATACTTTAATTTGAATGGCTATTAATAAAATGCAATAAAAATTTGAAGTTGTTTAAAAATGAGTGAATATTTTCTCGTTTTTTTTTTTTTGATTTATGTGCGTGTCCGAATTAATATGGCCGGCATTATACATAGTAAGTATCATAACTTGTACCTCTCGTTCTGTGTAATTGTTTTGGAGTAATAAATCGGTGATTACGAAATCCCAGACTATATGATTTCAATTTATTTGTATTTACCAGTTTATTTTCCTTAAAATTCCTTATCTAAAATTTAGTCTTAAATGCGCAAAATTCACACGCTTTAATTAGTTTAATATTCTGTCTAAAATATTATTATTATCGTTATTGTTAAACATTTCCAAATAATTGCCTTGTTTTTTACGTCTTTCTGCCTCATTAGCCGGTTTAAAAACTGTACGTATATCCGATCTGAACTTTGCCGATGCCAGGTCCAAAGTTCGTAGTCAAACGTTCTTCTCTGTCAGGTTTATCTTGAAGGCCGTTAGAAAAGTATGTCGTGTTATGTCTGGATGCGTTAATAAAGTGAAAAAACAAGAAGGAACTAGGAGATAACTGTAATATTCCAATCTATCGGAAATAAATGGCAATATGTCGAGAATAGCATTTATATCAACAAGTTTTTGGAAAATCGAAATAATATCGAGATCGCACAGTGTCGAGCTAAGTCCAAAATCAGCAAACTTTTAGTAAATTGTCCTCTGTACCTCTTGTGCTTCTTACAAAAATCGAAGTTAGCTAGAATATGCTAAAAAGTTTACGAAAATAAATATTTTGGCGTGAAACTGATTGGAAAACCACCCCTGATAGACAAATTCTTTTATTTCTAAGGTTACGTAATGGGAAGTAGCGCGCACTTATAACTAGGGTTAGCTAAATCTTGGGCGCCCCAGATCCGCACTCACCCAGACGTATGATCGATACGAAAATTGATCGAGTATTGGATTGTAATTCCTAAGTATTGGAAATTTCTAATTGTTTTCTGTTTCTCCAAGTTCTATGTGTATTTCTTTTTCCTCGTTTGTTATTATTTTTGTTTTGTTTGTATTAATTGTCATTGCATACTCAGTGAGTGTGTAGTTCCAAACGTTTATGTTGTGCTGTAGAGCTGTTTTATTTCCAGCTATCAATGCTACATCATCTGCGAATACACATTCTGTAATTTCTACATTTTCTAAGTTGTGATTTCAACTATAAAAAGCCCTTATTTTCCTCCTTGTTTCTGTAATAATGTCATCCATAAACGTTATAAATAGTAGAGGGCTAAGTCCAACTCCTTGTCTAACACCTTTCTTTGTATATACCTCTGATTTCATATTTCTACTTATTACACAGTTTACTCTACAAACATTGCACACCTTTTACTAATTCGTAATTTGCTCTTCTCTTGTGTAGACATTCCCATACTTTATTTCTGGGTACCCTGTCAAATGCTTTCTCCATATCCAAAAAAGGTAAGTATACTCTTTCTTCTGCAGTCATTTTTTTGTACACTATCTCTTTTAATGTAAAAATATGGTCTTGTATACTTCTTTTTTTTCTAAATCCACTGTTGTTCATAAATCTTCACTACTGTGCGTAGTTATTGCAGTCTTTGTTGTCACCGTTTTTGTAAATTGGTACTATTAGGCTCACACTCCAATCTTTTGGGATTCTCCTTTCCTGCCATACGTTATTACAGATATTCAACAATAACTGCGTTGTGTGGTACCCCATATTTTTAAACATCTCGGTTGTTAATTTATCGTCTCCTGGAGGTTTCCCGTTCTTTAGTCTTTTTAGCACTTCTTCCAGATATTCTTCTATGATCCTCCCCTCCTCGAACTCTCCGCCCGCACTATCCAGACTGTCGCCTGGGCCGTGTATCTCCTGTATTGTCACTTGACCTGGGGTATTCAACAGTTCTTGTAAATATTCTTTCCATCGCGTTATAATCATTTTTCGGTCTATGAGTATTTGTCCTTCTTCGTTTTTTAATGCTGCTGAATCCACTTTTCTGTCATTTCTCATATTTTTAGTACTCCATAAAACAGCTTTTTGTTTCCTTTACCATCTTTTCCTAAATTTAGTCCAAATTCTTTCCATGATAATTGTATCGCTTCCATTACTGCGATCTTGACTTTTTTTCGTTGTACTTTGTATATTTCATACCATTCTTCGCTTTTACTATTTAAATAACTCTGCCATGCCTTTTTTATTTTCACTAGGTTCTTGATTTCCTCAGACCACCATGAAGTTTATCTTTTATTGTAATTTATCTTCGTTGTGCTGCATGGTCTTAGCTGTATCTATTAGCGTTGCTTTAAGCAGTATCCATAATTTGTATGTTCTTATCTCTTTGTATTTCCCTTTTATCTTCTGAAGCTATTTCCTCATCTTTCAATTTATAGGAACATATTGACTCGTAACCTATCTTTTTATCTTTTTCTCTATTTAATGCGAGATACGTTAAAAAAAATTCAGATTTCACCTAGTCAACTGTGCCATTTTCTTCAAGAACAGTGTGTTAAATTTTTACATATTACGTGTAAAATGCACGCTTTACATCAGGTGGCAGAAACTATTCCACCATGTTATCGCAGGTAAATGTATTGACAGCAAATACAAAAAAAGTGTTTCTGAAATCTCCAGAGCATACTCGAGCATTTCCCAGACAATATGGTATTTCACTTGGATTTGTTATAATAATAATAATAATAATATGTGCACATGTACACATATAAAAAAATTAGTTATAAGTAACATAAAATTAAGATAACACATGGGCTGAAAAGTCCCGGGCCTAACAAAGAAAACACGGTTTTTTCTGGTTCAAAATTAGCTTTATTCATCAACGTAATCTCCATCCAGAGCAACGCAATCATTCCAGCGCCGCTCTAACATTTCAATACCACTTTTGTAGAACGATTTATCTTTTGCCTCAAAATAGGCCTCAGTTTCAGCGATAAACTCTTCATTCGTGCGAAATTTCTTATCGGCGAGCATTTTTTTGAGGTCTGCGAACAGCCAGTAGTCACTGGGAGCCAAATCTGGCGAATACGGTGGATGTGGGAGCAATTCCAGGTTCAATTCATGTAGTTTTGCCATTGTTTTGATTGACTTGTGACACGGTGCGTTGTCTTGATGAAACAAAATCTTTTCTTTGCCATATGCGGTCGTTTCTTTGCAATTTCGGCCTTCAAATGCTCCAATAACGCTATACAATATTCACTGTTGATGGTATTTCCTTTCTCAAGATAGTCGATGAATATTACACCACGCACATCCCAAAATACCGAGGTCATAACCTTTCCAGCCGATTGTTGTGCTTTCGGGCGCTTCGGACGAGGTTCACCAGTTGCTGTCCACTCAGATGACGGTCGTTTTGATTCCATGTCTCATCCATTGTCACATACCGACGCAAAAATTCCGGTTTGTTACGTTTAAACATGGCCAAACATTGCTCAGAATCATCAACACGTTCTTGTTTTTGGTCAACAGTGAACAAACGCGGCACCCACTTTGAACAGAGCTTTCTCACAGACAAATGCTCATGCAATATAAAGCCAATACGTTCTTTTGATATCTTTACGATGTCAGCTAACTCATGCAACTTTTGTGGATTTTTTTTTTATGTTTTCTGGTGTTACCGCCTCATTTGGACGTCCACTGCGTTCTGCATCATCGGTGTCTCTACGACCACGTTTGAAGTCAGCAAGCCAACGTTTTATTATTGTTTCTGATGGAGCGGAGTCTCTATAACACTTTTCAAGCCATTGCTTCGCTTGAACTGTATTTTTCCCAACAAGAAGCAGTGTAAAATTAAAACACGAAATTGTTTTTGATCCATTGTTTTGAAAATAACAAAAGTAGCGTGACTCTTAGCACAATAACTCACAAACTAATGAATAGAATATCATGAAATTTTAACAGCTGTCTTTTGAAGGTTAGTACTTTAGAGAGAAAGGTGACTGCAATAAAACTAGCGTCATCTATATGTTAGGCCCGGGATTTTTCAGCCCATGTGTTAAATCAAATTACAATACTTTAGTTGCTTTAATTTAACTTAAAAAAAATAGTTCACCAGTGGTTAAGAAAAAAGGAGAACGGAAAAAGAATTCAGCTATGTGTAATGTACCCACGATCTACATACCATCAAAAAGGACGGTAAACTGGAGGTATGTATATCTAATTCGATAAACTCCACAGAGTTGAAGTTGCTACACATTCTATGTATTGGGGACCCGATGGCGATGTTTGTTCTAAGTGCGAACTGTAAAATATATTTGTTTGCCTAGTTCCTGAACGTGGTACAATGAAAGTAAAGTAAATAGGAATTTGCACTCAGCTTGTTTTCGACGTAGTTCCAACGAATCAATACTAAATATCTCTAGCAGAGTATTGTGACTAAATCCTTGTGTCGGGTAAGTATTAAATTTTTTAAAGTATAAGAACTTCAAACACCTTCTCTAAATCTGCTCTAGAAGATGTATCTGATAGATGTATAAAGGCGATCAGACCAAGTACGTATACTCCAGTCAAGACGAACAAAAGCGAAATAAAGAGGAAGAATGGCTGTTATAGAAGAAAATGGTCGTGTAACACGTATAATGAATCCTAACATACTCAACGCTGATGTACAAATACTGGATATATGCTCCGTAAAGGTCAATCTTGAGTCGAAGACGACGTCCAAGTCTCTCATAGAGGTCTCTTTAGGTAAAGGAGATCCAGCCAAGTGATAAGTATATATAATTGGAGTCATCTTACGAGTGTAGGTGACAATTTTGCATTTATTTACACTAACTGTTAGTTTGTTGTTGATAAACCACGTGTGGAATGTATTAAGTTGGCTTTGCAAATAATTACAATCCTGAGAATTATTAATTGTTGTATATAATTTTAAGTTATCTGCGCATAACAACTTTGGACAGTTCAGTTGATAACTCAAATCATTTATATATATCATTTATATATATATATATATATATATATATATATATATATATATATGAGCAAAAAAACTCGACCCAAGTTACTCCCCTGAAGAAATCCAGAGGTCGGCGTGAAGTAATTAGACTCAAATCCCATGTATGTCACAAATTGCTTTCTATCGAGAAGATACGATTGGAATAAAAACAAAGGAGAAGACGAAAATCCAATATTGTCCAATTTATTAACAAGTAAGGTGGGGTTGATTCGATCAAAAGCTTTGTATACACAACATCTACCAGTATGCACAACATCTACCTGCCTTCCAGCATCAATACTATCAGATAGGTATTGAGTAATTGTAACAAGATTAGTTACTGTAGATCGTTGAGCAACGAAACTGTGTTGGTCATTTGAAATCCAGGGTCTAACTAGAGCATAAATATACTTGTACAAATATTTCTCAAAAACTAACAAAATTATTTAATAACGCTATGGGACGATAATTGCAAATAACACACCATACCATTTTAAAAAACAGGCACCAATTTGGCAATCTTCCACACAGATGAGAAGGTGGATGTTTTGAGAGCAAGATTGAACAAGTAGTAAAGAGGAGAAGCAAATATATTTGGACAATCCCTAACAAAAAAAGCTAGAATGTCGTCAATTGTTATTTCTGACATCCTAGCTAATACTACTACCTACATTTTCAACTTCGTATTGAATTTAAAAGCAATAAATTAATTTAAAAACAATTCTTCTTTCTAAAAAAAAAAAACAATTTGGGTCACGTCCAGACAACGTGACTTATAACACATCAAAAAAGCATCATATCGTTCTTATATTCTTCTTATTTGATGCTTATTTTAAGACAGACAACTGATGTCTTAGCAAAAATACATAAACAAATAAACAACAATTAATCCGAAAACGTTGTCACGTTTACTGATCGTGACCTATTTGTTCGATATGTCACTGAAATTGGAATTGAAAGAGGCGAACTGAACTTGTTTCGTCTGCATGACAACCGCAAGATGAACAGAAAAAATACCGATCTAATTAGCGAAAAGGAATCAGTTTGTAATCTGTCTGGACAACAAGAGTTTATCGTCTAGCGGAGCAGAGATTACTCGCATGCATACAGCTAATTAATTTATTTATAACTTCACGCCTTAATTGATCCGGTTACGTAAAATTGCATGCTTGGATCTTGTGCGTGCTTTCAACTGGAATTCGAAAGATGAAGCAATAATTTATTCGTTACATATCAAACATTTGGCAAAATCCAAATGACATCGATATGATGTAAAGTTTTAGGATGGTAAACTTAAACCATTTAATGTGCTCACACAATGTTACAATGAGATTGATAGTTAAAACCTAAAAATTGTGATTTTGCTTTCATACGAAGCGGATTATCAATCTCTTTTACCCGGTACACAACCTTCTGCCCACAGCACACTGAATCCTAAGCCTATTAACGTTAAATGTGTTTCCACAGCTACTCATTTTAATAGGGTTTTTGTAAAAAAAATGCATGTACACTTTCTGTTCATATCATTATTCAAATGGCATAAAATGCAAGTAAATATTTGCTTTTTTGTCAAAACAAACGAGGACCTAGTAAAATTCTTCCATAAAATTAAAAGTTCAAAATACACATACGCTATACACAAACAATACTGTTAATGGTATTATTTATATTATACAGGGTGGCGCAGGGGAACGGGAAATTTTGACCATTACAGTTGTCAACACTGTAGAGCCGGCAGTTGTTCGTAACGTCGCACAGTTGTTGTGAACGCATTGCCATTTAGTAATCATGGATCGTTGGACTGGTGCGGAACGTGCAGTAGCTGCGAGAGCGTTTTATAAAAATGGTGATAGTATGACTGCAGCGCAGAGAATATTTCGACAGCATTACCAGCTTGGACATCATGGACGTGTCCCATCTTCGCATGCGATTACAACGTGGGTGCGTAATTTTGAAGAAACAGGTTTGTCTTGAAAAAGAAAGCTCCAGGTGTCATTCGAACGGTACGTACCCCAGAGAACATTGAGGCTGTTATAGCTGCAATCGAGAGAAGTCCTCGCCGCTCCGTTCGACAGCATGCATCTACGCTAGGGATTAAGCGACGAAGCTTACAAAGAATACTGCACGAATTACATTTCCATCCCTATAAGTTGCAGATTGTGCACTAATTACATGAACGAGACCCAGCGTCACGTATGGAGTTTAGTAGGCAGATATTGGCTAAAATTAACGAGGACGCGAATTTTGTTGGTAACATATGGATATCAGACGAAGCCCATTTCCACCTGAACGGTTTCGTAAACAAACAGAATTTTCGTTATTGGACCCAGGACAATCCTTGTGAGTTACACCAGCGACCACTACATAGCGACAAGGTCACAATATAGTATGCTGTATCATGTCATGGTCTTATCGGCCCTTATTTTTTTGCACGTGAGGATGGTAGTGCAGCGACAGTAACATCCGCTCGATATGTTGAAATCCTTCAAACACCGAGACTGTACGAGCATAATCTTAACATGGAAAACATGTGGTTTCAGCAGGACGGAGCCACGTCACACACTGCTCGACATTCGATGGCAGCAGTTCGTCAATTGTTTGAAGACGCATTATTTCACGTAACGTCACGTAACGGTGACATTGAATGGCCTGCGAGATCCCCTGATCTTAGTGTGTGCGACTTCTTCCTGTGGGGCTATCTTAAAAGCAAGGTATACCACACGACCTGCAACAATCCATGAACTGAAGGAGAACATTCTACAAGAAATCACTGGCATTGCCCAAGATTTGCTACACCGCGCATTCCAGAGTTTTCATAACAGGCTGTTAGAGTCTGAACTGCGAATGGGAGGACATCTTTCCGATGTCATCTTTAAAAAGTAAAGAGACACTTTTGGACATTTTGATTGTAAAAACATAAATGGCATGCTGCATACATGCACTTTTGTTAATAAATTACTAGTTTTATGAATTTATTCGTGGAAATGACGTTATTTCAAATTTTCCCGTTGCCCCTGCGCCACTCTGTATTTGAAAAGCAATTTATTTGGCTTTAATTTAGTGAGGTATAGCCTCTACGGCTAATGATTTGCAACCTAATTTTTCTTCAAGCAGTTGAACGCCCTTTCCTAAAAAAGCTATCAGAAACTCTCTTGTAAAAATCCAAAATGTAGAGCAAGCAACAAATATATCTTTCTGAAGCCAGAACTGCTAACACTCCATTCTGAGCTGCACCTAAGTTATTCGTCAGCGCTTACTCTAATAAGTTCTTCTTATCATATGATATCCGATTCTGCAACGTCATCGTATGGATTGATGAACCGGTGTGGTACTTTCATAATCAAAACATCCTCAAACTCAGCTTCGAAGTCCACATGAAGGTCATTTAAACATTGAACTTACACCAAGAGATCATCATGACAAATTGGGGAACGTCTTCCAATATTAATGTCATTGAATTTAGTAAATAAATTGGTGAAATGAGCAATATCTGGCTTCCATTTAATCAAATTTCATTTCAAAATGGGATATGTAGCATCCAAAAACTCTACTACAACAGTCCTAAAAAGCGAAAGAAATCTTCCCAATCTTCTGCGTAAATAATCTAGAATTCAACTGTTTGCCACGAATCTTATTTATTGTCGCTATGATTGATTCGAGAGATTTCTGGAATTTGACACTAAAATTTGTAGCTACCAGATGATGAGAAAAACGCATACAATTGCAAACACCGTTGGCCGAAAATCAGTGGAAAACCAGAGCCATGCACGCCGTCAGTTCTTACAGCGGTTTTTGGGATTCCAGAAACATACTACTCATTGTTGCGAGCGACGTACAGTTAATGCTGCGTACTACTGTCAACTGCTTGTTGAAGTAAAACTGGCCTATCGACGAAAAAGGCAAGACATGCCTACTAGTGCGATTCTGCTCCATGACAATGGTCAGCCACTCACAGCTGCATTGGCCTAAAATAAGTTGGACAAAATTCATTGGGAAATACTGGATCATCCGCCCTACAGTCACCGTGTGACTACCACATGTTTGGATCAGTCAAAGAAGAACTAGAAAGTCACCATTTTGACGACGATGCAGGCGTGGAAATGTTCGGAATTAAAAAACTTCCAATACGATGGAAAAATATGTGAATAAACGAGGAGATTATATAGAAAAGTAAGGTGTATTCATTTTTTTACTGCACCAATAAATGTTTTAAAATCAAGGTCAAGTTAATATTTTATTCGCCCTCGTAGTATTATACTTGACAAAGGAACCGAGAATAGAACCTTGAGCAGAGGTAAATTCGTCTTCATTCAACTGAATAAAAACTGTGATCTATCAAATAAATACGTAATTACCCAACAATTTAATAGCACTAGGTTTTAAGCTAATATAATGCAAAATCGGTAACATAACATTTATTTAAGAAAGTATCGGTATTAGTTTGAAGAATGCTTCGCTGTTATACGAGAAAATTTGGAATGATAAATACGAATTAATTTATTTAAAAAACGACAACTTTTTCTAGATGTAGCGGAAAAGGAAAGCAGTAGATTTTTTAGACTCCTCAATAATGTGTGTGTTCTCCACGAGCCAAAATAATATCATTTAAACGCCATGACATTGATGCAATTATCGTTGGGCATATTAAAGAAGTTGCTTCATATTTTTCTTGAAGAACCATTCCTAATTTTTGAAGCGTGTGTAATATGATTGAAGTTGATCGCAAACATATTCAATGAATTTTGTCAAAAATTGGTCGTGTTTAGAAACAGATGGCGCTTTGTGTCAAAATCTACATTACCAACTGTGCTGTTACATTGTATAATTTATAATGTAAGAAAATCATACAATAAAATAAATAATAATCAAATGTTTTTATCCAACCGCCAATTTAGAAACACTAAAAATTATTTCCATTTATGAATCAAGTTTACTAGTTGAACTTATCAAGAGCTACTTTAAGTGCTCACCAGTTAACTTGGATCTGTAAATATTTTTGTATATTACAGGTATTTAATAAATGGAAGGGGCAATGTTTCTATCAGTCATCCATGTGATACTTTAGTAAAAAAAAAAATAAGAAGTAATTTTAAATTCGAACCCCCTACATAAGCAGAAAATATTTCTTTATATTTAAATTTTATCATTAAAACACAGAAAATCCTAGTACTGAGCGCAAATTTAATAAGTCATTTTTATCAATAACAAGACATACTGTTAATTGCTTCACATATTGTTTTTGATGTAATATACAAATCGTTTGCATCATAAATTTATATTAGCCTCTGTTTTGAAGCATTTTTTTCTAAATTATGCAATAAAATGATACAAAATGACTTGTTTATTGCATAGAGTGACCCACAGTGAAAATGATAGTGATATATAACTTGGTAACAAACGGAAAATGTTAGGAAAATTAACGATTTGGTGAAAGTAAATTAAATATATTATATGTACTATTCTTGATTCTTAGATATCAAAACTCGGAATTAATACAGCAGAAATTAACGCGGAAGAATTTTTGAGGAACCTATAGAAGCCTTCTATCATTATCCAAAACTATCTCTTTATAAGAAAAAACGATTTTTTGCTTCACTGAATCTGACCCTGTGTTGTATTTCTTTCAGTTCTATGAATAGTACCATTGAGAGATATATAAAATCTGTTTGTACGTTCAATATTAGCTGTATTACCGATTATCGGTATTGTCCAACACATAATTATGTCTACAAGAAGTGATTCTTCTCCGAATTCATGTGCATACAATTGAAACGCGTTTGTATACAGACGAAGCTGATATAATTCTGAGTATTCGGTTCCAAAGTCCATGAGTCGAAATCCTTATTTACCATGGAATCGTGACGGACGATTTAGATATGTTGTTTATCCGTGTACACTAGGTAGAGCAAGGTTTCGTTCCTATTACTTGGAAAATAATGAAACTGCGAACCAAAATATATAAATAGGTTATATAGAAAATGTCTCAATATCAGGTTAGGTTTTAAATTTAAAACACAGCATGCAAATTATTAAAATGTACCAATGTTCTTATTTCAAACGCTAGTACGAAAGTTCACAAACAAAAAAATTGTAATCACGTTTCCATGTAATCAAAAAACCGATGGTTTTATTTTTTGAATATTTAAACCGTTTCTTATTATTTATTATTATTATCTTATACTAATATCAAATATAAATATTCCAATCAACTAACATTTCCATTATTATACCACAAATCTTTTTTACATATAGCGTTATAGGGTAATAGTGCTTCTTGAAGGAAGGACGTTGAGTTAAACTAAGAAAATTTATTTATGCAGGCTCTTTGCTTTATCCAAACACAATATAAGGTTCAAATCTGCAATTTCGTAGTCACAAGCACATTCGAGTGGTTCAATTATGTACACTACCGTCTAAAAGTTTGGAAGCAGCAATGGATTTTACAAAAACTCACAGATACACGATTATTAATGAATTTATGCCAGATAGCCGCGTCGTCAAATAAAAGTAAATTAATTGAAACATAATAATATTTATGCACTATTTAGCTCGTAAGCTTATTTTCGTGGATACGATCGCCTTTGGCTTTGATAACCGCTGGGCAAATTTTGCATTCTTTGAAGCAATTTTTCGAAACAGCCTTCGTCAATTTGTTGCCGTGCGTTCTATAAATATTCTTATACGCGTTGGATGTTCTGAGGTTGTTGTTGTCTAGTCCTTCGATCAAGTTCATCCCATAAGAGCTCTATGGGGGATAAACCCAGATTTTCAAGAAGCCAAACCATTAATTTTAGTTCATTTCTTGCTGCTTTCTCCTCTAAACATTTTTTCAAAATTCGACACGTATGTTTGGGGTTGCTGGAACACAAACGGCTCACTAACAAGGCGGTTTCCACCCGTACTTGTTTTCTCCTGCAAGTATTGATATTTTTGTTCATTCAACATACCCTCGAGTTTTTAATAATTCGAAATATTTAGATTTAATATTAACAATTTCTGTAGGCGGATCAAATAAGCTGTTCCGTCTAGTCTCTCCTGATTTAAAAAGCGTATGATCTAATACGTTCTGCACAATTTGAGCACGCTTGGAGCATCCCACTGGTTTCCATAAGATGATACATTTGTTCATGGTTTATTTGTGAACGTGTGCCAGAATTATTTAACTCTTTGCATCGCTAGTATACGTAGCGCAGCATACGCTTTAAACGAGTTGGAGGGATATTTTGGAAACCAGATTGAAACTTTATATCACCTCTGAATCAGAATTTAGTTCTTCTGGTAATGTATTGCTGTTATCTGATTCTGTAGATATGTGTACACGTGCTGGCAAAATAATCTTTTCTCAAGAAATACACCAATTTCTAGTTGTAAAATAGTGAATATCAATTAGATACGAACATCTAGACACAAGCCCAAAAGATATGACAAGTGAATAAAACAATTTGCGTTTTAAATACTACATATAATTTGATTAAAAAAAAGCTTTACTCTGCTTTAAATCGACATGAATTAAGTTAGAATCGGAATGGATTAGTGCAAACAACCCTAAAGTATCAGCCGCCTATATTGGCCTATTTAGAAATTCTCGTCATTTAACTGGGATCTAACCGAACATTCGGAATTTGTGCAAATAGTTTCGATGTTCTAACGTCATCGAACTTATTTCAAAGGAAAAATATCTTCCATTGGTGTTACGATGTTCATAACCACGTATTATACAGGGTGGCGTAGGGGAACGGGAAATTTTGAAATAACGTCACTTCCATGAATAAATTCATAAAAGTAGTAATTTATTAACGAAAGTGCATGTATGCAACATGCCATTTATGTTTTTACAATCAAAATGTCAAAAAGTGTCTCTTTACTTTTTAAAGATGACATCGGAAAGATGTCCTCCCATTCGGCGTTCACACTCTAACAGTCTGTTATGAAAACTCTGGAATGCGCGGTGTAGCAAATCTTGGGGTATGGCAGTGATTTCTTGTTTAATGTTCTCCTTCAGTTCATGGATTGTTGCAGGTCGTGTACGGTACACCTGGCCTTTAAGATATCCCCACAGGAAGAAGTCGCACACACTAAGATCAGGGGATCTCGCAGGCCATTCAATGTCACCGTTACGTGACGTTACGTGAAATAATGCGTCTTCCAAACAATTGACGAACTGCTGCCATCGAATGTCGAGCAGTGTGTGACGTGGCTCCGTCCTGCTGAAACCACATGTTTTCCATGTTAAGATTATGCTCGTACGGTCTCGGTGTTTGAAGGATTTCAACATATCGAGCGGATGTTACTGTCGCTGCACTACCATCCTCACGTGCAAAAAAAGGGCCGATAAGACCATGACATGATACACCATACTATATTGTGACCTTGTCGCTATGTAGTGATCGCTGGTGTAACTCACAAGGATTGTCCTGGGCCCAATAACGAAAATTCTGTTTGTTTACGAAACCGTTCAGGTGGAAATGGGCTTCGTCTGATATCCATATGTTACCAACAAAATTCGCGTCCTCGTTAATTTTAGCCAATATCTGCCTACTAAACTCCATACGTGACGCTGGGTCTCGTTCATGTAATTATTGCACAAGCTGCAACTTATAGAAATGGAAATGTAATTCGTGCAGTATTCTTTGTAAGCTTCGTCGCTTAATCCCTAGCGTAGATGCATGCTGTCGAACGGAGCGGCGAGGACTTCTCTCGATTGCAGCTCTAACAGCCTCAATGTTCTCTGGGGTACGTACCGTTCGAATGCCACCTGGAGCTTTCTTTTTCAAGACAGATCCTGTTTCTTCAAAATTACGCACCCACGTTGTAATTCCATGCGCAGATGGGACACGTCCGTGACGTCCAAGCTGGTAATGCTGTCGAAATATTCTCTGCGCTGCAGTCATACTATCACCATTTTTATAAAACGCTCTCGCAGCTACTGCACATTCCGTACCATGATTACTAAATGGCAATGCGTTCACAACAATTGTGCGACGTTACGAACAACTGCTGGCTTTACAGTGCTGACAACTGTAACATTCAAAATTTTCCGTTCCCCTGCGCCACCCTGTATAACTAAGTAAACAGTACGTCTCACCAAACTGTCTTATTAGAATTTTTCGAACATCTTGTGGAAATTTGATTTTGAAACTTGCAGTAAATGTAATCATGGTGAACGATAATCCACTTGAAAACAATAGTTTCAGCTTAACAGTATTGCGGCGTACAGGGTGTTGATGTCAACTTCGTTATTTTATGTTTAATGGTATAATTTTTATCGATTTATCGAACTTCTCATAACATTTGCGAACAACTTGCGTTAGGATTGACTATATCTAAACTTAGTTTTTGAAATGTCTTTAATGTTTAAGTAAGTAAAACTCGTTTTTCTCATATAAACCGCTTATCACAGTGGCTTACCATCACCATAACTTTGTAAATCATCATTGTTTAAAATTTTATAACTATCTCTCCAAGAATATCTCTTAATTTCCTTATGAAATATTTCATTTTATCGAAATGCCAAAAAACAAAACATAATAGCAAATCAAAATTTAAAAAACATACAAAAGATTATAGAACATAAAGACTACAAATATTATAGACTTCATTTCTTAAGAAAATGATTCCATACAGCCACAAACGAGGATATATTTCATAAGATCCTCGGAGTCGTCAGATCCCTATATAACACACCTGAGGTCTAAGTCTAAGAAGAAACATATTCCCATCTGTGAAGAAGCTCTTGAATTAATGTTGCCTCAGTAAGTGTTTGGCCAAATTATTAGTAGGTATAGCTATTATCATAAGTACTACATTATATGTTACATGTATATATTATTAATGTAAGAATAACTCCCACTTTATCCTATTAGTCTCTAAAATAATACTGTTTTATTGTAAACTATGAATGTACAGAATATACCCATATTTCTAGTACATTATTATTAATAAATCGTATATTAAACTAATTTATTTTTTAATTCAGTATCATTTTAATGTATTCCTTTATCCTGAATCGAGTGAGACCAACCCCAGTTCGATAGGACTATCCGTTCTCAAGATATTGAATTTTTTCCGCTTTTCGAACCGTTGACCCCACTGTGCGTCGTAGAATTTAAACGTGTTTGTGAGGTCACTCCTATTGCTAGTTATGGTTCTACGATTTTGGTTTCTAATAAAGCAAATTGTGTATGAAACCATCAACGTGCTGAAGCTGCAACTTTTCTTTCAGGTATGTTTGAGAACCCATAGGCAGTTACTCCTAGAAAACTTCTCTTTTTATTAAACCAAATATCTGCGGTGGTACATACAAACGGTATTGTTTCTAAAGAAATTTACAAGCAGATATATCGTACTATCCTTGTCTATTATGGTGAGAGAAAGTATTATTTTATTATAATTCGAAACGAATTGTAAATATTTCATACTAGTCTAATTAAGATGTTATTTCTTGCACGCGGCACTGTAAATCTAAAAAATTTTTTTCTCGAACACCCTCGCTAACATATCTATATAATGTCTTCTTCTTAATTATTTTTAACGATTGATAAAATTAACGTTGCCATGCCTCAAGATATGCAACATTGTAATGTATAAGAAAAAAAAAAACGGTCACGTTATCGAGAAAGGGAATCCTCCATTTGGTCCGTGATAGAAGGCAGAAGTCATATTACCGGACGTGATAATAGGCCTAGACGATCAAAGTGCAAGGAATCGATGCTGCGGTATTTGATGGTAAACAACAACAGTAGATTTGTATATCTACAGAACTACTATACGTTATATTTGACGTCGACGTAAATACATTGCATGTGAACATGCACGAGTGTTATGGCACGTTTTCGTCTGCCATTGCCTGGATTTACTGCTCGGGGGATAGAATCTTCTACGCGGTGATTTACTTCGAAGCTGCGTAATCTGGGATTTCAACTTCCGTCGTTCAAAGGATAACCTGATGAAACATCCGCGAAGAAAATAATAAAATTTCGTCAACTAAATGTTTGTATTAATAAAGTTTGAAGATGCTCTTAGCAAAATAGCATTAGTATATTGCAGTTAAAATTTTTAAAAATCTTCAAGAATTCTTTTGGGCTTACATTTTTGAACAAAACAATTTCAAACCAAGCTTTCGTGCAATTGAAAACATTGGAATTTTATAGGTGTCACTATTTTTGTTTTTTTATGTAGGAAGAATGGAGCAGAAAGTCACGTTTATACACGTTTAACTAATTTTAAGCTAGAAATTTGAGAAATATAATGATTTTAATAAACAAATAAAATATAAATTTACATTAAAATTTCTAAAAATTGTATATTGGTAATTGTAATCGAAAAATCGTATTATTCATTGTTTCTAGTAACACGATTAACTTTTGTAATACACAGATTGTTACAAGAAACCAAATACAAGGGATGTCTTTTAAGTTTTGCATACTCAGACATAGAGGGCGTCACTAATCGAATGACAGTACAAAAATACACGGTGCGATACGTGTAGCTACAACGATCTGTCAAAGTTGACAACTTAGTTGAAAAATTTAATCATTTCTTCTTTACATGAATCATGCTAATAATAGGCAAACCCATCCGGACCACCCAAATTAAATTTTTTCTCACCACTAAAAAGAACAGTTTGCCACTCTCTTGACCACCTCATTTTTAGTCGAGCAAACTGATGACATGCAGTGTGATGAAATTCCTTTAAGGCAGGCCATCGTTGCGGTTTTAGCCGTTTTAACAGTAGGCAGCTGTTCAGTAGCTTTTGTACAGTTGTCACCGATGCATTCGTTCTCACGCGATTTGTGTTGCCTTTACCAGGTGCCTGCATAAGGTCTTTCCGGTTTAACTAAGAGATGACACCCGCGAAAAGTACGCAGCGTATTAATTTAACAAACACGTCATTTTGTTCGTCTGACATTTAAACTACAAACACACACAAGTTGAGACGGTTAAGAACTAGCGTCTTTGCTTTAACGTTCAGTAGAGTTTTGTGCCAAACAACAAACAAAAAACAATTGCGGCACGCATTACTTTTCTTATTTAATCAAAAGAAAAAGGTTGTTGAAAGTTATGGTTTGCTGGTAGAAACATATGGTGAATATGCTCCATCGATTAGAACATGTGAGACATGGTTTCGACAATTTAAAAGCGATGATTCCAATGTGAGAAACAGGGAGCTATTGCAGGAGTTCTTGGATGCTGACCCAACTTAAACTTAACGGCAATTAGCAGACGCATTATATGTGTCACAAGAAACAATCAGCAGACGTTTACGAGCAATGCGGAAGATCAATAAACTCAGGACGATTCGAATGAAAGTCAAATACAAAATCGCAAAGTTACCTGTAAAATGTTGCTTCAGCACCACGAAAGGAAATCATTTTTCACGAATTGTGACTGGTGATTTATTTTGAAAACCCGAAGCGCAAGAAATCGCGGCTTTCACCTGACGAAGCCGGTTCATCAGCACCAATCTCAAATCGCTTCGGCAAGAAGACCATGTGTCTACAGAAACTATTCGCGCAATTTTCCATTTTGTAGGGAATATGTTTGTTCTTAAACTAAGATTCATTAACGTTATCAATGGCCCAGCCAATGCAAAACGACTATGTTTAAGTACACATACTGATATCTGATCGTGACCTGCAGTAAATTTGTTGCTAAGTTCAGACATAACAGAAAGTAAACACTCTTCAATGACAAGTATTGGTGTATTGTAGGAATATTTTTGGACAGCAGTGCCGCAAGTTCCATGGAATTATCTAAATCATTTCTTCGAAAAACATTTAAGAACAAATTGACAAAAGAGTTACCAGTGTCCTGTGGATTTTCAAGTACATCTTCGTCATTATGCATAATACCCGGTATTCTCGAGCTATGTCTCTTTTGAGCGATATATTTCTATAATGCTGACATATCTTTCGTAATATTCTGCTGCACGTCAGTTAAATATGTTTTATATGCTGCCGATAGCTGTTCTTTCACTATTCTGCGTAGCCGCTTAAAATCATTGGCGTAAACTTAGGTTTGGGTAGCGAACCACTGGTTTCTATAGTAATTCTGGGTCTTAATATTCCGAACTTAAATATTTACTTTACTTTAAATTAAAGTAGTAATTTTGCAGAAGGAAAATTTGGATATTTCTATTCAGTAGTGTGTGTGAGACAGATTTCCAAAGCCGAGTGATTCCTATCTGCGTAGAAAAAATCAAATCAAGTAGTCTATTTTCTGAGTTTAGTACAAAACTATGTTGCTTCATGTCCGTACTATCGCAAAAGTTCTCAAATGTTAGTCTATCACGAAGAATAATAACACGTGAAGCTAGGTAAACTAAATTCTCCCAGAAAAAGGACACAGCATTGCAGAACCTTTCAATATCTTCAAGTGATATGTTGGGTGGAATGTACACAGGGCCTATGAGACATTTACAAATAATAACATCGAACAAGGTAACAAGCGCAGTTATATACGAGGGCGACCTGAAATATTTCCGGAATCGGCAAGAGATGGCGCAAGAAGGTTGAAGATTGGTGATTCATTGGTCGACAAAGGCGATCTTTTTTATGGCAACTGTCAAATTTTTGGACGTCTACTGTTAATAGTTGCTGTTTAGGAGTGTATTTTGTGTAATAAGACAGGCGGTTTCGTAAAAATGAATAAAATCGAATTTCGTACAGTGATAAAACTCTTCTGGATCGCTGGGAAACCGGCCACGAAAATTCGAAATCTTTTGCTAGAGGTTCATGGCTTCTAGGTGAGAGAGTTCAAATGTGGCCGTACAAGCACAAGTGACGAACCACGCTACCAACGATGAAATGGTCGACAAGATTAATGGTGTCGTGTTAGCTGACCTCCGATTGAAGTTGAAATTAAATAGCAGAGACAACAATTTTGGGTATGAAAAAGTTTTCGGCGCGATGGGTACCACGTTTACTCATACCGGAGCAAAAACGAAATCGTGTGACCGTTTCGGAGAAGCGTCTGGCCAGGATCCAACGCAATCCAAGGGATTTCCTTATGCAGTTCGTAACCGTAGATGAGAGTTGAATCCACCACTACATACCGGAAACCAAGGAACAGTCGAAGCAGTGGACTTTTCCGGGTGAATTGGCTCCGAAGAAAGCAATGATCATTCAATCGACCGGAAAAGTCATGGCGACCATTTTTTAGGATTCGCGAGGTATGATCCTCATCGACTATCTACAGAAGGGAAGGACGAGCACGGGGCAATACTACAACGATTTATTGACCCGATTTGATGCAGTATTGAAGGAGAAGCGGTCTTGTTTGCAGCGGAAAATGTGTTTTTCCACCACAACAATGCACCAGCTCATTCACCTCGCATCGTCGTGACCAAATTGAATGAGTTGCGCTACGAATTAGTTTCTTGTCGATTCCGGAAGCATTTCAGGTCGCCCTCGTAGTGTATTCTATTGGACGTTACAAGTTTAAAGAAGAAGTAATTACGGGAAAACCATTAATATATTTAATTTTCAAATTAGATTCACCATTTGCAAATCCAATTTGTAGATCAGATTTAGCGTGTTTTTAAAAAGCTTTTTGATGCGGCGTTTTATCGGAAGATACGGACAAGCGTGAGAATTTATCGTTGGACCTTATATTATTAAATTCACATAAAACTGTATGCACCGTTTTAGAAGATGACAATCTAACTTCAATTGGTCTTTTACGATTTTGTTTTAATCCGTCAAATTTACCTAACTGTACAGGTTTAATGCTGTCTTCATTAATATTAAATTCAGGTAATAATTCAGTCACCGTATTTGTGCCTTGAATAATTTGTTCCTGTTTTGCTATTTTTAAGCAAATCGCAAATTTTTTTAGACTAACGCACTTCTTTCCCCAAAGCGATACTCACCTTCCTAACCTAACAAATCCAATCCCTCAATATAACACCATAATCTACAAACTCACCCTTGTCGACATCTCCTTCCGTTCGTCACCTTCACGGTCCAGCAGATCCGGCAAAGAACTTCTTCGCTTTCTCTCCGGATTCTCCTCGCCTTCGACCGGCTTACTCGCGACGAACGCACCGGACAAGAGGCACTGGAACGTAGGCGACGCGTTCTTCCCGAAAGACGACGTTTCAACGCGTCCCGACGCTTCGTCCGTCCGACTAGTAGGAGATGGCGGCGGCGTTCCGGTCGCCGTAGCGGGAATATAGACGGTTGCACGCGATCCAGCCGGTAACCGACTCAATAATCCCCTTTCCTCCCCCTCCATAGGCGTACCGTTTGGATACGAAGAGACGTGATAACAGGTAAGATGTTCCTATTAGTCCCGCACCCCGCCCGAAAGGGGAGATCGAGAAAAACGGCGGTCGGAGGAATAAATCGTGCAGGAATTATGCGCGGAACGCAGAGTTTCGAAGGTAAATCTAGATTCTCATGTAGGTCACGTGAATTAATAGCGGAGAAGGTGGAATGGTTGTTTTACAAGCTTATCTAGAATAGCGTATTTGTGTTTTGTTGAATAATGTTCAAAGCTAGAGCGTGTAAGTCTTGGGTAATGGTTATCAATTAGAAGTGCATGAAGTTGGACCTGAAACGCAAGTAACAAATCCATACCAATTTTAGGATGGTGGCATCCAAAATGATTATAAATTGGTTAATAAATGACCAGTTTCTTACGTAATTTTTGCAAAAGCACCTGTAAACATTTGGTTTATCTATGATTTTATCTAATAAGTATCGTCATTTCACGTCCAGTTTGCCTCTGATATCTCCAATACTTTGATTCTAAGGATAAACACGCAGAACGAAGATCAACCTCCATAAATTAATAAATCGAGTAGTGATTAAAAGAAACTCAGAATCCTTGCTAAAGGAAGATACCATTGTGAAATCGAATGAAATAGATATACTTTCTCCGTGTAGAGCTCTGCTTATGTATACTGAAAACCACGGAACTTTGTAGTTACGTCAGAGTATGACGTAACTACAAGAGTAGGTTATGACGTATGCTTAGCTACGACTTATGTTATATACTTCTGTCTCGCTTGTGTATACGTATGCTTCTGACTTTTATATATAGCGCTTGTATTCACTTTATTGATGAAACAATGATGTAACTACAAACCTTCGTGATTTCATCTGAATATACAAGTATCGACTGTCGTTTCGTAACTTAGAGTTTGTTACCGAATTAGTCATTTTTACGTGTCTTATATACCATATACTATTTTGTAGTTACAGAAAACAGTTTTTAAAAAGTATACAGCGCGTTCTATGATTATTACATTGTAGTTTCTACAATTATGTGTTTGTAATCATAGCAAACAATTTTATTAGATCCTTGATTCAGATGCTGGGATTCCTAGGAAATTTGAGTTTTAGATGCACTCCAAAGAAAAGATTATTATTCTTGAACAGTCTCACGTTCAATTGCAAATAATTTTGACTGTTTACAATTGTTTTAAGAAGAACCATCTAGGGGGTTTGTGTGAAATTTATATTTCTTTAAAACGAGGTATACATATATATGTTATTCTTTTGTCGGCAATATTTTAGATATTCTTGGCCGGATTATCCGAGGTGCCATTGAGAGTAGGGAAAATAGTTCTTTTCTTTCAATATCCACTCCTAAATTATCACCATCACGACATGGATTTAATAAATTATAAAATGTGGTCAGAAGAACATTTAATACCAAATCTTCCACAACGATCAGTACGGCTGCAGAAACGAGTGCTTTCGCAGAAGCGTACAGCTTGATTACTATCAATATTAACAAAAATAAATGTAATTACTTACTATATTTGTTCGATTGTGTTGTTGATGTAGAGCGACGTAAAAATTAGTAGTACTGTGTCATTAGTAGTCTCGGCAAAGTGGGGCAAGTTATAGTGCAGTGCAGAGAACAACATGGAGGAGCCGAACGGCCGTATCAAGACCATTGTTCAGTAACGTTTACGTACACGCATTATTTATGATGGTGACCTTCATGAGAGAGTATAGACGATGCGGACGCAGGAATGTTTACACATAAAATAATAATAAAAAATATATTATATAACGTGCTGAAACACTTGCTGTGTCAAAAAGTTTCCACGAAATCACAAACTGCGTGGCATCTATTAAATATTAGACAGACATGTTTCAGTCAAATGACTAGAACATGCGGAATGAATATTTTTTAATGACGAAAACGACCGCTCCACATCGAGTTATATTATATTTGCAATTTTGAAGTAATCCTTGTGACAACTTAATGGATCTTTCGACGCACCTTCACAAATTTGTCTTAGTATGAGAAAATCTGAATCCTTGTCAATAACACTTTCAAATTCTCGTATTAAACTTTCATTTTTTTCGCCTTCCGCCGTGGTGTGAGTGTGTGTGACTGAACATCATCCACAATTTCAACAGAATCCGCAAACGACATTAAATCACTTTGTAATTTTTCAATTCCCTCTGCTAGATCATAGTAGTTCTTGCAAATACTTTCTAAATCATATTTTATCTGACTATCTTGAAAGATCTTCAACATCTTTTAGCTTTTCCTGATAGCTTTGGCATGCCTCGAAGCGAATTCTAAAACTACCTTCTTTATATCAGCCTTTAGCCATGCTTCCCAACGCGTGGTAATCAGCAGTGGTGGTTGGGACACAGTTCGTGAAATCTTTTTGTACGTTTTGGAAACTTTAGAAATAGCATCTTCGTATGAGCTATTAACCCATTTACTCGAGGATAATATTCACGGATTAATTACGCCAGAAGGTTTAAAGAATGGATTTTACATGTTACATGTAACAAATTGCCACTCTCATCTTGAAGAGATCGGCCTAAGGAAAGCATGCTAGTGGCACCATCAGTCACAAACACTAAAAGTTGGGTTGTTGAAACCTGAAATTTGTTCAATGCCCTCAACACCAGTTTTAAAATCTCATTGCTACCCTTTTGGAAGCAAGTGAGATAGAGGATCACTCTTCCATTCTTGGTTGTTTTCTCCACACATTTTTTATCTTGTAATTCTGCTTTAATTATTCTTTCAACATAATTACGGACAGTTAGCATAAAGTTTCTTAACGATGTCCAACTTGGTAATGTACTTTGTATTCTAAATCTGGCATACTCGCTATTACGTTTTCTAGTTTATTCGAAATACGCCGTTTCCGAAACGTATCTAAATGCAACATTTTCTAAGTATGTGTGTACTGAAGCACTTACAACGACCAGTTGAATACTATTGAACAAACGTGCTTCGATACGGCACTGAAACTTGCCCCTCTTTGGCGAGATTAGTCATTAGCATATTTCCAGTGCTGACTCAGTCATACTGCTACGACGAGGAAAAGGAGCGTCCTGCGTCTAATGATGTGGTGTTTGCGAATTGAAACAGGTCGTTCGCATCATATTCCCACCATTGGTTTTCAGTTAAACTGTTGTTTACATGCACTATAGTTTGAAAATCGCGATTCTTATTTATAATTGCAAATAATTTATCGGTTGTTAATCTGTCTATAACATCTGTTAGATTCCCTAACGAGGTAATCCACTATATTTAGTGCTTCATGTAATGACAGCTTGCGATTCACTTGGAAATGGTATCTAAAAGAATTAAATAATTTTTGGAAATTTACTGCCTCATAATATAAAAAAGCTTTAAGCCACGTTCCGCATCTCGTCAAAACCGTCTGTGGTGGCTGAGGAAGGTTCGGACAAGCCTGTTTAATCTTCCAAGTGCGTTTGGGAAATTTGATAAATACTTTTTTGGTAGAAACTATAAATTGATCTACTTTTGGGTAACTGTTTCTAATAAATTCAGCTACAAGATGACATGCATGGGAGCAAACAAATTACATGAATCAATTGAAGATAAGATTGTTTCAGTAACTTTTCAGCTTTAACCATGTTCGAACTCCCATCTCTAACCACCTTTACAAGTTAGGTTACCGATATATTGAAGTTCCCAAAGGTATTTTCTATAGGTTCTACTATCCTTTCCTTCAGTAATATTCTACTATGTAATAGAAAAGGCAAGGTCGCCTCATCGCTTTTTAAAGTGCGCACTAACACAGTTCCTTCTTGCATCCTTTGTTTTATCTATCGTCAGCCACATTTTTTGATCTTTTAACTGTGCCCTTATTTGATCCGTAATCGCATTTTTTACCCCATGAAAATTATACCGCAATTGACCTCTTGTCGGCAATCTCCATCCCAGAAATACTTTCCCCAAAACTTCCGAAATCTTTAATTTCTACAATATTTTGTGAAATGCTGCACATATTTTACATATAAATCAGACATATAGAAATTTATAGTATGGTACGTCACGTTGCGCATTTAACCACGCAAAAATACTGCTTATTTGTAATACTGATATTACAATTAATATATATAATAATAGTTCTAGTGTATTCTAATATCGGAAATCGCTTAAGAAATCTATTAACACTCGTCGAACATAACAAAGAACGCCGTCGATTTACCACTATCAATCTAACCTAGCATTAATACACATACTAACCATACGCGTATGAATCCCGACTTCAGCTACGTCCGTTCGCTTTCGAAATATATCATCGCCGCCAATGAGAGGTCACTCGCTTCTGCAGGCTTAACAATTAGTAATTATTCTCGATAATACTAATTATCACAATGCATGGGCTATCAAGCATCCAATCCTAAATACAGAGAAAACAGAAACGATAGAATAGCTTGATGAGCGGAAAATTTTGACCCACAATACACGAAAGCGCTTATTCCTCTTAAATATTGGAGCTCACGAAATGCCTATCTTTCCATTGATGAGAAATTTTCTTAAAATGTAGAACTAGCGATGTCGTAAATAAGGTATTGGATTGCATATTACGCATAAATTAGAATACCAGAATGCCAACGGGTAAAATGACGATGCTTTTTCTACGACTTCTGCTTATATTCATATCAAACATCGCGTGTAGATCGCCGAAAACAATTTGTCAAATACCTTAATACCTTCTTCCTCCACCATTTTGAACCGCGTACGCATGTACGCAGATAGACGCAAAATATAGAAAGAGTAATAATAATAATGAATTCGAAATTGCCCGGAATTGGGTTCAATGAATCCCGAAATAGATTATTGCCTGAGGTTTCGGCATGCGATGCTCCATAAACAATACGGGCGAAGATTCTATATATATATATGTGTATAAACGTATTTCTGCTACTACAGCTTGTAAAGTACGGCGAATGCGATAGGGAAAAGTGAAAACATCAAGTTTTCCATGTGGAACAGTTAGAAGTTTTTTTTTATTGAGCAATAAACGGTTATAATGTGGGTAATAATTTCTGATCTTCCGTGGTTTGGCTGACGTTCATATTCCTAAGTTAATTTATCCAGTTCATGATCGTTTCGTCAGAAGTAGGTTTTCCTTACGTGTATGTATGTTTTATTTTTTTGGAAAAAGGAAAGGGGATGAGACAAAATTGTCGTACAAATTACAGTCTAATTAAATTAATATATTAAATTTCCGAAGTAATTAATTAGACGCTATAAAAAGTAAAGAAAATTGAAATTCATCATGTGAAGCCAACGAAATCATATATATACGAGGGCGACCTGAAATGTTTCCAGAATAGGCACAGATGGCGAACGAAGGTTGAAATGGATTCATGGTCGGCATTCTCTTTTATGGCAGCTGTTAACATATTACACGTCCACTGTCAATAGTTGTTGAGCAGCAAGTCAGGCAGTTTCGCAAAAATGAATAAAATCGAATTTCGTGCAGGGCAAAACACTTCTGGATGGCTGGGAAAACGGCCACGCAAATTCGAAATATTTTGCTAAAGGTTCATGGCCGATGTATTCCATCATTTTCGACCATCAGCTTCTGGGTGAGCGAGTTCAAACATGGCCGCCCAAAAACCGCTACCAAAGACAATTTCATGGTCGACAAGATTCATGATGTCGTGTTAGCCGATCGCCGATTGAAGCTGAAAGAGATAGCAGAGACAACAGACATCTCAGAAGAACGTGTTCGCCATGTACTAGACGAAATTTTGGGTATGAAAAAGCTATCGTCGCGATGGGTACCATGTTTATTCACACCAGAGTAAAAACGAAATCGGGTGACCGTTTCGGATTTCTTCATGCGTTTCGTAGCCATGGATGAGACTTGGATCCACCACTACATACCGTAGACCAAGAAACAGTCGAAGCAGTAGGCTTTTCCGGGCGAATCGGCTTCGAAGAATGCAATGGGGCAATACTCCAGCGATTTATTGACCCGATTCGATGCAGTATTGAAGGAGAAACGGCCTCGTTTGTAGCGAAAAAAAGCGCTTTTCCACCATAGCAATGCAGGTCATCGCTGCTACAGATGGCTATTTTGTAGACCTCGAAACATTCTACTTTTCCGACGACTTGGAGAGACTGGAGCGCCGTAATTAAAGCATAATTGAAATGTTATCCACAACTAAATGCTTTAATAACTCATATGAAGGCAATATTTCTAAAGTCCTCGAAACATACAAAAAGATTTCACGAACTATGTCCCAAAGTGCCTGAACGACTACAGCCGATTACTACGCGTTGTGGAACATGGTTAAAGTCTGCGTTTTCGACTACTGCGAACATTTTTTGATTTTTTTTGATGATATAAAGAAGGTAGTTTTACAATTCGATCCAATTCAAGACAGGGAAAATATGATTTAAAACGTGTAAAGGTGCTTCGAAAGATCCATTAGTTGTCACAAAGATTACTTTAAATTTGCAAATATAACATCACTCGATGTGGAACGGTCGTTTTCATCATTAAAAAAATGTTTATTCCTCACGCCGTACTGATTTGATCTAAACAAGTGTGGAAACATTGAATGATTCTAATAGTTAATAGATGCCACCCACTTTGCAATTTCTTGGAAACTTCTTAAAACTGTAAATGTTCCAGCACGTTATATAATATATTTTATATATATTTTTTATCATTATTTTATGTGTAAACATTCCTGCGTCCGCATCGCCTATGCTCACTCATAAAGGTTACGATCATAAATGATGCGAATACGTAAACGTTACAAAACGTTCGCCTTCATGCGCCGTTCGGCCCCTCTACGTTATTTTCCGCACTGCACTGTAACTTGCCCCACTTTACGGAGACTAATGATCAGCCAAAAATATTCTTAGAACACATTACAGATAAACATTTATTTTTAGTTAGAAGACATCTCCAAAGCGTTTAGCTGCACCTTCCCATATTTGTAATTCAGTCAAACTCTTAACAACTAACACCTCTAATAATCATAGAATCAGCAAACAGTTTCAACCGCAATAAAATATAAATATAACTGTACCACAAAAGCATTGATAAATTTTCACTCTAACTCGCTATTTTTTAAAGCAAAATATAAATGATTTTAGTATTAAACTAACCCCCATCACTGTAAAAACACAACTGGCTCTTCAACTTATCGCTTGCATCAAAATTTTATTCGCGAAAACATAGTCATTGATTGGTAACGAAAACCATTAATACCTGTAGATGAGGACAATAGATGTTATTGATTAGGACATGTAGCGAGTCTTGATAGCTTTTCAGTATACACTAAAGCATAGCTTCAATTTCTGTGGAACATGCTTTTAGTCGAGAAAGGTTTTACCATTATCTAAATTATAATACAGAGTATTCAATAATTTTGAAATCAATTCTTTTATTTCCTTTTCTTGGTTTTTTTCGGCTTCTTTTACAATTGGGTCTATTTTAGAAATGCGAAAGAGGACCTGGGATAATGAACC
Organism: Trypoxylus dichotomus; assembly: GCA_023509865.1. NCBI lineage: Eukaryota > Metazoa > Arthropoda > Insecta > Coleoptera > Scarabaeidae > Trypoxylus > Trypoxylus dichotomus. Next base: position 33,676,598 of record CM042081.1, read on the forward strand.
AGAATATTCTAACTGACATGCTCAAGTGCTTAGTATCGCGAAAGAGAAAGCTTAATGTTTTAAGAGACTGTTGACATATACTAATAATATGCTTATTAAATGATGATTTGATATAAAGAAATATGCGAAGATCTTTATGCATAAAGCCTTAGAAGTTTACCGTCAACATTCTAAGTATACAGAACTATATCAATTCTACAGGCGAACGTCATCATTTTACACTTTGTGCAGTGGAAAATAATTCTCCAAACACGGTTGACAATGGGAGCCCACGTGCTCTCGAAACGCTGCGTTCCGCATAATTAATTAATTTGTGTGAGTGGAGTTTACTGCTATACCTGTGAATTGTACATCCACACAGTCGTCATTTGAATTCTCCAAACACTAAAGACTAATAGATAACAGCTCCCTCTGCAAAATGTCACAATCTGCAGTGGAATATATTCTACGAAAAATTTTAAGGCCATTAGTCCATAGTAAACATTGATGAAAATAATAAAAAGGAGTGGTCCAAGAACAGAGCCCTATGGCGCATTCGAAAGAGACAGACATAAGTGCGGCGGAAAACCACAGTATTCTCTATAATTGGTACGCTCGCTCAGATAGGATGCAATAGTATTATCAGATCGTCAAAGGTACCCCATACATGGCAGTTTATGTAATAGATTTTGATGTTCAACTATATCGAAGACCGTAACGAAACCCGTATAAATGACATCCGTGTGAAAACGTATATCTAAGGCCTCAAATACATCATGAAAAATGCGCACAAGTTGACAAGACACCGTTGATCTGATTTAAATAAGATCATGCGCTGACGAAAGTTTAGCAACAACGTCTCAATAAATATATTTGTATGAAATATTTTTAAAACGCATCACATATAAACATTCATTTTGAGATAGAGGACACCTTTAAAGCGTTTGATTGTACCTCTCAATATTTGTAATTCAGGTAAGCTACTGCTAATTAACAATTTCAACGACAACAAAATATAAATACGACTGCTCCAGAAAAGCATTAATAAATTTTCACTCCAACTCGGTATTTTTTAAACTTCAACTTATTGTTTGCATCGAAGTTCTATTCGCGAAAGCATAGCCATTGATTGGTAAAGAAAACCATTACTAAGTGTAGATGAGGGCAGTAGATGTAATAGATCAGCATACGTAGCGAGTATTGGTAGCTTTTCAACAAACTCTAAAGGATACCTTCAACGTCTGTGCAATATGTTATTAGTCGAGAAAGGTTCTACCATTGTCTAAATTATAATACAGTGTTCGACAATTTTGAAATCAATTATATTATTTTCCTTTGTTATTTATATCGACTTTCTTTACTATTGGGCCAATTCTAGGAATGCACAAGAAGAACTGGAATAATAAACCAGGACATTCTAACTAACAGATTCCATCTGACAAGTTGCAATATTCCAAAATAGTACGTACTAGACTAGAGTTCTAGTTGTTGAAGTGTAACACCATCGATGAAATAATCATAACGGATAATCTTATTCCTTTTTTTCAGTAAAGGAAGTAATTTCTTCTGCATTTGAATTACATTTTTTAAGAAATTTGTTATTTTAAGGTAGTTGCAATTTCTCTCGTTCTAACTGTCGCTTCTGCCTTTTCTCTTTGGCTCTTCACTTGTTAAAGTGACTCCAGTAATTATGTAACGTGTCCGGGGTTCAAAGGCGAACACATACGATATATATAAAAATACATTTATTTTTCACATTTAAAGTCTAATTAGAAAATTAGATTTAAAATTTTATGTGCAAAACATATCTGTGATGCAACACGACAATCAGCCAAAGAAGCAAATGTAAATTCTTTTAGAAGATTAGTATATGAATAGTCATGTTGCAGAAAAACATGGTGTTTACGGAATACAAAGTTTTCAAAATGTTACCATATCAGCCAAATTCATATATTTATATCTGGAATTCCACACAATAGATCCACATTCTAAGCTCGAACGGACAAATAATATGCAGTAACGAAGGCATTAGTACTTCCGTGTTAGTATCGCGAAACAGAAAGCTTATTATTTTAAGAGATATAAACTTACAATGTGCTTATTAAGTGATAACCTGATATCAAATGTATATCTATTACTAAACTGTATCCGTTCTACGGGCGAACGTCATCGTTTTGCACTTTACAGTATTTAGTGGTAAATAATTCTCCAACCAGCAGTGGAACAGATTCTACGAAAAATGTTGAGCTCATCAGCGATGAAAATAATAAAGATGAGTGGTCCAAGAACATGGCCCTATGATACACCCGAAAGAGACAGATATAAGCCCGACCGAAAACCACACTATTAATTAATAGTATAAGATCGTCAGAGGTACCCTGTACATGCAGTTTACGTAATAGACTTTGATGTTCGACCATACCGAAGACTTTAGCGAAATCCGTATGACATCCGTCTGAAAACGTTTATCTAAAGCCTCAAATACATCATGAGAAAACCCGCACAAGTTGACAGTTTAGAGACAACATGCCAATAAATGTATTTATATAATATTGTTTAAAAAAACTTTAGAAATGTTACATAGTATAAATATGAGGCGAAAATCACGAATGTTATTCGTAGACCTAGACTTAAAAACAGGAATAATACGAGATACTTCCAACAACATAGGAAAACTTCCTGTTTCGGTATCAAGCTGTAATGTAGACAAGCAGCCCACAAAAAATAAATCTATAGCTCGTTTAAAGTGAGATGACACATTGACATCATTATAGTATGGTCAGAAAATTCGTACATTGACGTGGACAGTTTGAAAGTAATGGGTGCTAAGTACAAGGAAAATATATATATATATTTAAAGTGTTTGTTTACACCTTATTGCTAATTTTATCGTAGCTGACCCCATTATACAAATAACGAAACTAAAGTGATTATTTTAGTAATAAAATCTATGTTTAGTACTCCTATTTACCGTTAGTGGTGACAAAATTGACAAATTTGTCTTGAGAAAGTTTTTATTAAATAATCTATATCAAATTGCGGAAAAATAAATCTATAAATCACAAATTGGAAAGCTGATCAACATTCATACTCAATAAAAGTAGCCTTTGCCTTAAACAAACAACAAACATGAAGCATAAATAAAAATGATGCCAACTACCACCAACTACGAACTATCGACTACCATCTTCTAAATTGATAAATAATATTGCAACGCCTATGAACTTCCACCCAACCCTATTTTAGTGATAATGAGTTCGCCCAGACATAAATACTCTCTCTCTTTTCGTTTTGAACGAGCTCTACAATCCCTAATAAAAAAATCAGGAACGTCATCAAGACCAGCTGCCATTTTTTCTTTCAATTGACACAAAGCTTGTAAAACATCATTTTCACACAACAATTCGAAGCAAACACTGGGAATCTGAAAAACTAAATAACCGAAATAAAACATTATTCTCTACTAAGTACTTAAATTCCGAAATTCTTTGCGGATCACTAAAATTCTGCTTACTCATACTCACTATTTATTTCCATTATTATGGAGTGATATAATAGAAGAGATCCCAAAGCTTAGGGGCCCACGCAATATAGTAGTAATGCCCCTGATAAGGACACTATCCCGAAGAAAATATTGTCCTCCCAAAATAAATACGAGGACAAATCAAACACGAACCAGACTTGAGTTTTAAAACATTTATTGCTGCAGTAAAAAAAGTTTGAATACACCCTATTTTTCTATATAATCTCCTCTTTTATTCACACACTTTTTCCCACCGTATCGGAAGTTTCTTAACTCCGTCATCACAGAATGAATGTGGTCGCGTCTGTAACCAATTGCGCATGAACATTTCGACACCTTAGTCTTCGTAAAAGTGTTGACCTCCTGGTTCTCGCCTTGTTCGTCGATAGACCAGTTTTACTTCATCAAGCAGTTGGCAGTAGTACACAGCATTAACTGTACGCCGTTCGTGAAGAAAATCAATCAGCAATGTGCCTCTAGAACCCTAAAAAACCGTTGCAAGAACTTTTCTAACAGAAAGACAGGTCTTGGCTTTCCGCGGTGTTGCTTCTCCAGGTTTTCACCACTCCATGCTTGCCTGCTTAGACCGCGATTCTGTAAGGGTCGACTCACATCACTCTCATCACAGGTGTCAATGTGCCTTAACAAATCATCCTCCTCTGTTCGATATCGTGCCAAAAGTCTATCACACTCCGCAAGACGGTTCACTTTCTCATCGTCCGACTCCAGGAAGGCACCTAGTCGACACTTTTCGGTAACCCAAATCATCTAAAGTGACTGGTTGGGCACTCCCATATGATATTCTAACGTGTACAGCAATTTCCCATATTATTAGGCGGCGGACACCTTCAATCAGCTCACGTATCGCATGAGTATTCGCCTCACTGGTGCTCGTCTGCGGTCGGCATGCAAGCCTCTTGTTTTCCACTGACCCTCGGCCATCGGAAATTTTTCTGTGCCAGTCGTAGACTTGGGTTCTTGAAAGCGCTTTTTCAGCAAACTGTGCAGTTAGTCGACGCAAAATTTTGACAGGTTTTACGACCCCATCGCGCCAAAAATTTAATAATAATACGTTGCTCAACAGACGCGTGAAACTCTTATTCAGGCATGATGCTACTAACAACCCGTCTGCTATGACGAACCGAACCGGTTTACTCCCCTCCACCTTTCACCCCCTTCTCCCTCAAATATATATCGATACGAAATGACACTCATTTCACCTAGAGAGCGCTAAAAAGAAAAGTCCAGTTCATATTTGACTCGCCTTCGTATATATAGTCACCGTCATTATAATTCTAACTTAATAATCTACCTGATAGACACCAATCCATCATTTTCAAATATTGCCGATGTATTCATCACACTTTTGTACACAGAAGTATTTAAATATTTATCAATAAGCTTACCAAAATCTGCACGTGCTGCGTCCGAGAAATATAAAACACCAACAACGTAGAACTATGCATATATATATACAGCAATGTCTGTTCTATATGTACATATATATATAACACATATATACTGTTGTATACGCTATTCTGCACCACTTGATCCATTATTTTAAGAATGTAAAGATAACATTATGTTATAGACGTAAGTGTTAGCGTAAAAAAATAAATAGCATCATCAATTATTTTGCTTGAAATGCGATCCTATCCGCTAGATTCGAAAAAGGATCTGATAAATGGTACAAAAGTTACTGTTCAACTTTCATATTCTTGAAGAAAACGTTAAATATGCTATCGCTTGAGAATTCAATTGACGTAGGTAGCACTTTTGTTATGGGTATATTGAGAATGTTACGATTTTGTTGATTCTTAATATTGAAGTAATTATTCCGGACAATGTGGCTATTCTCTCAAGAAGAGCTTTTGTACTTTTAGTCCTGATAATAGACAACACGGTTCTATTTAGTGAAAAAAAAAACTGACGACACCGTGAAAGAAGATGTCTATACATCTATGTTATACTGAGGTAATCACGAACAATAAAAGTCCTTATTATTACATAAACAAGTTATCGTAGCCAACTTCACTGTTGTCTCGTATGACCTCTGTAACCCCCAGATCGTAGACTTTAACCCCATAAATATATAATGGCACTTTTCTGCACATCGATGTGCTAGCAATCGCTGCCTAGGATCAAAAACAAAAACAATATTTGATTAATGCATTCATACAGAAGCGAATAATGATAATAATGTGTTGTATTCCACTCGCATAATACATAAATATACTTATTAATTAAATTACATGATTAGAGATCCCAATTAACCACACCATCGTCACCGGCATCTATCATTTTGAGAACGACTGAAAATTAATTAGGTGTAAAACTACATACAATTTGTTTCTTTTAGAAAGGTCATTAGTGAAATCTGAAATGTCTACGTACAATTCCTCTACTGGATAAGCTAGTTAAGAGGTCAAAATAAACCGAGGACATTTTTTGAACTTGAATACAAAAGAAGCTTAATAAATAAATAAGCTGTATTTATTCAATAGTTTTGCCATTTCATTATGATGGCAAATATAATCATATGACTCAAAGATCGAAATACTGCACTTGTACAAATAACGCTATATATAGCGTTGCCCGATTACTTTCAATAATAGGTTGGTACAAATACCAGTGCGACGCCTGCAATGTTAGACATAGGAAACCTTTAGCATATCAGGATTGATGGAGATTTTTAAAACCTTCATCGATCCAACTTCCATCCTCTGGGTTTGTAGAAAGAACTTTTTTTATAGGTGTGTAAAATAGCAGAGTTTTCTTTCCAAATTCAAATAATTTATTGACATTGTTAAGTTTACAACGTAAAATTTTCAAACATCAATGTCCATTTGAAGAAAAAGATATAAGGATACTAAGTATTTTGTCAAAAGCAAAAAAAAGTTTAATTCGTATATTTTTATCAATTTAAGATTTTGAAGGAAAATTGTTTATCAAAGCTTAATACGCAACAATTGCCAATAGAAATATCCATACGAATTGGACTTTTCTTTCCAAATCCGTTGTTAGTTGTCTTGTATCCAAATTATCTAAGATTTCATGTTCTATTCGAAAAAATAATAAATTATTTTTTGATACATTCTTGATCTTAAATAATGTTTTATAATGTTTAACTTTGAAAAGGATCTTCCACTAGATGCAACCAAAACTAACAGTCAGTAATGTTCTTAACGCTAATGCTGTACTGGGAAAACTTAAAATTAAATCATTTGCAAAAAGATATTCTAAAAGTGTATGTAGATCACAACAAGGAGTAACATATACTTAAAAGCTGAAGAAATTATTGGTATTATTGCTGAAAAGGAAAAATATGTTACATAATAAAAGGAAAAGAGGCCAAATAAGTTTTGGATTTCTTAGATATTACTTTAATATAGCGAGTGCCGCTGATACACTCGGCAAGAAATTTTAATTACTACAATTTGGATTTGCCTTAATTTGTCATATTTTCATTTTTTAATTTTAATGTTTCGTATTAATGGTATTTATTCTTTAATTATCTCTTATTAGTATTTCATTTTTCTTTCCGGTATTTTTTTTCTTGATTTGTTTTTAATGAATTACAATACCCTTTATTTAATATTGTGTCCATTTTTGGATGTTTATCTGTTGGGCATTTAATAAATTATTTTTATTATTATAGTAACTAGTGCAATAATAACTATACTTATGCTACATACACCACCGTCCGTAGTTTGGAACCAAAGTGGAATTCCTTTAAAATAATACAGCCGATAGGTATATCGTGAAATTGTTAATCCTCCTATTATAAATAAAGGTGTACATTACACATTGGCCTGGAGAAGAAAGACAGGACAAAATCTTGATAGAAAACGAAGTGGGCGACCACGGATGACTTCTGGAGCTGAAAATAGATTTATAGTAACGATTTCGAAACGAGATCGACGTCTAACGGCACCGGATAGCACAACGCGCGTTAATATACAGCGACGAACAAATGTTTCTGTTACCATCATCAAGAAGTGTTTATTGGCAGCAAGTTTAAGGGGATGCATCGTCCGCAAATATCGTTTTTAAAACGCGTAAATGGAGAAAAGTGATTAACATGGGCAAGAGAGTATGTAAACTGTTCAGTCAGGACTGACGAGACCAAATTTCAGTTATTTGGTACGCAACGTAGAGTTTTTGTTCATTAACGACCAGGGAAAAGAGCAAGCAAGGCCTGTTTACTGCCGTCCGTCAAACACGAAGGTGGTAGTGTGATTTAGAGAAAATTAATGGTACAATGCGGAAGGAAGAATATTTTCCAAAAATATGATATACCGTGTACAAGCCGCCGTGTTGGAAGCCGTTTATGGTCCAGTAAGACAATAACTCCAAACATACGGCTCGAATTTGTAAAAGCTTTTTAGAAGAGAAAGCAGCAAGAAATGAACTAGAACTAATGATTTGGTCTCCTCAAAGTCCAGATTTATCCCCCATAGAGCTCTTATGGGATGAGCTTGATCGAGGTGCCAGACAGCGACAACCTCAGACCACCCAACACCTATGGAAATATTTACAGACCACATGGCAACAAATTGACGCGAATTTCCTCGAAATATTGCTTCGAAGAATGTCTAAAATTTGTGCAGCCCTTATCAAACCCAAAGGTTATGACGACGAAAATAAACTTACGAGCTAAATAATGCATATATATTATTATGTTTGAATTAATTTACTTTTATTTGACGACAGTCACTTACGTTGTACAAATTCATTCATAATCGCAATAAAATTTTACTGTATCTGTGACTTAATGTACTGGACTCTAAAACCCGTTGTTACTTCCTGACTTTTGGATGCTAGCGTATGTATATACATAATGCGTAGTACGAATTATATATGCATTGTATATGGGGATATTTAGAGCAGGATTTTTATTAAAAACATTATGAAAATTAGTCGCTACTTTTTGTTCTTCAGATTCATCAATATTGATACTACTTTTTTTCAATCTCTGTATTTCATCCGGTATGTCACCAAAATTTGAATAGATAAAGGTTAAAGCATTCTGAACTTCTTTCTCACTAAAAAAGCGTTTCAAAAATTGTGAATACACACAGAATTGCTTGCTTCAAAACTACTAACAATCTGAAAGATATTTATAAATACAAGCAGGTATTGTTAAGTATGAATAAATCAATACTTCGAAGTTGTTTGCGTAAAAACTACAAATCCTTATAATTGTCGTAACTTTTTTTTTAATCGATTCCAACGAAAGTATTTTCAAATCTTTTCTGACTTTTTTTAATTGTTGCAGCTTCGTTAGTGTTAAATCGTAGAACCATAGATTTTACTTGTTGGAAATTCTCACAATAATAGAAAGCCGCTTTCAACCATGTTACCCAACTTGTGACAATTAACTCTGGTGACTCAGAAATACCAGGGCACCGTCTGTGAAATTCTTTGAATTCGTTTGGGAAATTTCAAAAACACTTTTTTGCTATTTAAAATTAATGCATCCACCTCCTTGTCAAATACTTTGTGCTACAAGGAGTAAAGCATCAACTTTACCCGTCACATGTAAAACTCCCTCACAGTCTTCCTAAAGAGTACGGTCTACACCACACTACATTGTCGCTGCACCGTTGCCCACAAACATCAACAGTCGGTCAGTTGATCCAGCACTACCTTCATAATTGCTTCGCTAGTACACTTTTCTAATCTTTTGCTAGCTAATACAATGGAAAATGTTACTTTATCCATCTAAAGCACTTTAATATTTAAAATGGAATGTTTCTTTTTTCGAGCAATCATTTCGTTGTCACATAATTACAGCTGCTGATCATTTACTACAGCTTTGACCATGTTTTGCACACCGTCACGCACAGTTGGCATATGGTTCTGTAACCTTTTCTAGGATTGCATTTATTCGAAGATACATGAAACGATTGCTTATCGAGTAGATGAAGTCTCAAATCAGAGGTGATCATAATGTACAGTTTATCAAACATAAATTGCGTCTTATGTGGCACATTATTTTTTTTCTTTTGGTGTTGTGCATTCCTTATACGATGATTATAATTTTTAGAGTCGCGTTTGTCCCAGCACATCAACCGTTTATCGCAAAATTTACAGTATATCTTAGTACCATTATAATATAAATCGGAAAATTCATCAATAAACTTTTGCACTACGTTAACCAATGATCTTGTTTTTCCTTTCTGCACGTCCGCCATACTCAGTAATCATTGTATAAAGATCTCCTTGGTACTAACTTATAATTCTACGCTTCGTCCGTCTTGTTACATTGCATTGCTGGTGGCGCCACATACTCAATACGAACCTGACGTGTGGAAAGACATCCCAACCCTAATAATAATTATTAGCAACCAGATGCAAATAATAGCCGCTATAAAAGTATTAGTAAACTATGACTAGTCCTAGGAAATAAATAATAAGAATTAGAAAGCCTGCTTCTATTAAAGAAATATTGCAAGCAAGAACCTGAAAATGAGAAAGTCATAAACAGGTAATCCATGTATATCTTTCCAAATATTACTTAGATATAGGGGAATTTGTTCGGCAAAGCACAAAGTTTTTTATTTAAAGTGTAAATTAAATCGAGTGTCGAGATATGAAATATGGAAGTCTCTAACAAAGAGGAGTCGGAAAAAATTATTCGAAATTTTCAAAAGCTGTATAAGAACATCAATTATATAATCAGACAGAACATGAGATCCGAAGGATTTATAACTCAAGACGGGTTAAGACAGGGAATAGGATTAAGTCCCGTACTGTTCACTGTATTCATGGACGATATAGTAAAACAGTGCTCAACGCAGACGAAACAAAATCAAATTGGATACAGGAATCTACAGAAGATACAAGTAGCTGGGGTAACATTTACAGATGACGTTGTGCTAATAGCAGAGAACAAAAAGAATCTGCAAAATAGTGTAGATACATGGAATGAAATAAGAAAAAATGGTATGAACATAAGTAAACATAAGATAAAAGTTGTGACCACCGATGAAGAACGACTAAATATGCAGATCAAAGGAATAAGCATACAAGCACTGGCAAAAATGAGTCAGAAATTAATGAAAGAATTGAAAAACCAATCAAACTATACTACGTGATGAATAAGAACTTCATTACGAAAAAAGAAATACGTCGAAGCAGTAAGATAAAAGTATAAAAAGCAGTCTATAGATCTGTTCTGACATACGGATGCGAATCATGACTACTTAATAGTAGGCAAAAAAGCAAAATTCAGACTGCAGAAATGAGGTATCTCAGAAGAGTGAGGGACGTAAGAAGAAAGGATAGAATGAGAAACTGGAAAATACGAGAGGAACTGGAGATACCATCTATAATGGACTTTATTGAACACCAACAACTAAATTGGTGGGTACATACAACGGAAAACACTAGACCATTAACACATGAAGCCAGAGCACAGAATAAAAGAAAAGGAGGAATACCGCGAAAAGTATGTGACCACACTATTGGACAGATCATCCAGAAGAAGCTAAAATTTTAGTCAGTAACAAAGAATTATGGAAGAAATTTGTTTATAGCTAACAGTAGAAATTTACTCACCCGACATCCTTACGGGCAAAAGGATTTTCTGATATACATATATGAAATAATATTCCCGGCTTTCTGGCCGCGTGTGCTGTTGGTCCCGAAAAGAATCGTTTCGACTAGGTCGACGTTTCGACGGAATCTCACTCATCTTCTTCAGGACGCTCTTATTCGGCTACCGAACATTGTAAACGCAAACTCCTCGTTCCTTTCATATATCATACAACGCTTTTGAACATAATAAATTGTTTTCTTTTCAGTCAAGAAATGACGTATTCGCTTGATTACTTATATATTACATTATGTTACATACTTTTAAGCAAAAGAGATAAAAATCTTGGATATTACTAATAAAGGATAAAAAGGCAAACAACAGGCATTTGTTTAAACATCCAATCTGTAGTTATCATTATGTTTTATGTATAAGAAACCCATGGTTCAGTGTTATTATCCGAGATTCTAAAATCCGCTTTGTATATCGTTGATGTTTCGCTGATGATCTTTCCAGCTTACAAAAAGGTATTCCATGTTATACACCCTATTATCACTCAGCTTCGTCGTTAATACAATAAGGAAAAAAACATATTTTAGAAAAGAGTATGGGTATAAACAAACTTTCAATGTTTACTTATGCTTTCCCTATTACGGATAGAATTTCTAAAATGAAGTATCAATATTTAATTCTCAAAACCTACTGTACGATGGGTACAGAAGAGTTTAAGTAAAATCGACCCGTATAAATGTTTACAACGTTAAATTATCCTATATACGGCGCAAGGTCAAAATGTTGCAATCGTACTGATACCTATAACTTAAAAATAGACTAAACAAGCTGATCTTGACGATTGGCATTCTGGTTTAGTTCGAAGGTTATTTAAGTATTTTTTCGGTTGCTACATGCGATAGAATCTCAATGTGCAATGTTTACAAGTCGTGTTGACACAGATAATAACGGCGAGAAAACAACGTCTGCATTTTGAGATTTTGCTTTGGTCGGCAGATTTTTTTTTTGGCATAAGAGAGGAATGTTTTTAGGTCAACCGTATGGTTTGTAACTTACATAATTTTGATCCAATTTTAATCTCAAGAGAATGTATTTTGGATTAATTAGTTGATAAAGGGGATATATGCAGCAAATGGAAATGAAAGATTAAGCCGTAACTTTGCAAGTTGAAATTTTCTTAGCAAAATTTCCTAATATGATCTAAATATTGTCTCGGTTTTTCTAAGATCTAATTCGGTTCCAAGTTTAACGGCCGCGTGTCATAGATTAAATTAAAATTGCGCACTTTTCCTCTTCAAAAAAGACAGCATTCTTGATTCCACATTTTGGATATCAAAGCGATGTTCTGTATCTCCGTAATGTAGAGCTATTCCTGATTTTTCAAAGTTGTGGTTTCTTAAGTGCGATAAATGCTACTTATATCTAATTTCCCTGTTTCTTTTTGTTTGTTCTATACGAGGGCAACCTGAAATGTTTCCGGAATCGGCAAGAGACGGCGCACGTAGGTTGAAGTGGATTCATTGGTCCGCAGGAGCAACCTTTTTTATGGCAACTGTCAAAATTTCAGACGTCTATTCCCAATAGTTATCGTTTAAGAGTGTGCTTTGTGTAGCAAGTCAGGCGGTTTCGCAAAAATAGATAGAATCGAATTTCGTACAGTGATAAAACACATCTGGATGGCTGTGAAAACGGCCACGGAAATTTGAAATATTTTTCTAGAGCTTCATGGCGGATGTACTTCATTATTTTCGACCATCAGTTTTTGGGTGAGCCAGTTCAAACATGGCCGCGCAAGCGCAAGTGATGAACCACGCAGTGGACGTCCGAAAACCACTACCAACGATGAAATGGTCGTCAAGATTCATGATGTGTTAGCCAATCGCCGATTGAAGCTTGAAGAGATAGTAGAGACAACAGGGGAACGCGTTAGCCATATCCTACACGAAATTTTGCATATGCAAAAGCTTTCGGCTCGATGGGTACCGCGTTTGCTCACACCGAAGCAAAAACGAAATCGAGTAACCGTTTCGGAGGAGTATCTAGTCAGAATCCAACGCAATCCAAGGGATTTCTTTATACGTTTCGTAACCGTGAATAAGACTTGGATCCACCACTACATACCGAAGACCAAGGAACAGTCAAGGCGAATGTCTGGGCGAATCGGCTACGAAGAAAGCAAAGTTCCATCGGCCGGAAAGGGCATGGCGATCATTTTTTGGGATTCCCAAGGTGTGATCCTCATCGACTATCCGCAGAAGGGAAGGATGTTCGTGGGGTAATAGTACAGCGATTTACTGGCTAGAAGTGCTTTTCCACCACGACAATGCAACGGCTCATTCATCTCGCATCGTCGTGTTCAAATTGAATAAGTTGCGCTACGAACTAGTCTCTCAACTTCTATATTCACCGGACCCAGCTTCCAGTGAATTTTTCCTATTCTCAAACCTGAAAAAATCACTGTGAGGAAAGAGATTTGCCTCAAATGAGGAGGCCAGCGCCACTACAGATGGCTATTTTGCAGACCTCGAAACATCCTACTTTTCCGACAGCTTGAAGAGACTGGAGCACTGTTTGAAAAAGTATATTGATCTTCGGAAAGACTACATCGAAAAATAGAAATAAAAAATCGCACCAATATCGTGTTTTTCTTGTCGTTTCCGGAAACATTTCAAGTCGCCCTTGTATGTCACAAAGCGAATTCTTCTACATATGAGCTGAAAATTGCAACATAGATTTTTTTAAACATTTTTTTTTCATAAACAAAACCGAAAAATACATCAAATAATTTTTTTTATAAAAATTGAAAAATTCATACAGTTAGGAGTTAAATTGGGGTCATGGGTATGTTTTGTTAAATCAGTACAAAATTATAATTCCCATAATCACCCATTGTTTTGTAACTCAGCTAAGGGACTATTCATTACATTCAAGAAAATTTCGAATATTGTTCGGAGTTAAAAATATCGCGTTAGAAGTCAATATGCTCCTTAGGCTAGAAACATTGGAGACTCCGCATGTAATGTGTGAAGTACGCAAGCAATTAATTTGCGCCTCCACGTTTTAGGCAACTTGATGAAGCTTTCATGTTTTGTACGGTTAACATAACATTTAAAGATATAACTCACCTTTTACCTTTTTACATCACAATAGTTTTTAAGTGTGAAGAATTCGCGATGTAAAATTTATCAAAAATAATGTGAACTTTTAATACCAAATTCTATATGCAACCTTTTATCGCGTCCGTCTTATTTTAGTTGAACCAATACCAAATAAATTCATCAGCGATCGTTGAAATCTTTAATGAACTCGTGAATCATGCACGACCCGTTTGTTTTTCAATAATTACAACGCTTACGCAGATGTAAAAATCGTCCGAAAAGAAATCCGTAAGCAACAATTCAGTAACAATCGAAATAGAAACCGAAGGCGATAAGCTGATAATTTCTTTTATTGCTGGCGTGTGATACGATGTTAATTATAAACGCTATATACTGTTTAATGTTTCAACGTCAGCGTTACAGATATTATAAAATCAATATTTAAAATGTTTCGAAAAACATTTATTCTTTTTTTTTAACAGTCCAGAACCATATTGGTAACTAACATCTGTTCGAGTTTATTATTTTAATGCTTAATTTAATAACTAATCGTAGAAGGATTATCTGTGCAAAACATCAAATAATATTGCTGATATTATAGCAAACAATAACAGTTCCAAATTTGAAATTAAATACTCTCTAATTTGACGATTATCCTAGCTTGAAATCCTTTGATTACACAGAACACAAAAAATTCCAATTTTAAAGTTGTTGGTTCTTTCTGAAGTCAGTTTTTGTACAGATAACGAAATTAGCATTGGTTTCTTCGGCTCTGGCCAACCAACACAATTTTTACTGTTACGGTGTTGTTTATTGTACAACTTTTTGCATCATATTCATACGTAAGTAACGTAATGGTGTGTTCACAATTGAAAACAGCGATGCAGAAACGAGATCGTTCCATTTTATTATTGTTTTGACTTTTACAGTGGAATAATGAATAAAAGAATGCATAGAAGTTAGTGTAAAAATAGGGCAAATGCCTAAATTTATTCCAGTCTTGCGGAAAATTTTCATGCCCACGTGTATATAACAGACATTTTACAAGATCATGTACCATACACACCAGTAATAGGCAACAAATCCTTGCTAATCCACGATAATGCAGGACCCCATGTAGCGATAATCAGCCAGGAATACCTTGATGAGCTGGGCATTCCAGTTTTAGATTGGCCTGCGGTGAGTCTAGACATGAATCCTATTGAGAATGTGTGGGACTACCTTCACAGAATGGCACGAACCTAACGTGTTGCCCCAGTAGAGTTACGGGGAATAGAAGATGCTCTCCACGAGGAGTGGAAAAACTTAGACCAAGTTTATATACGGAGGTTAATTGAATCCATGTCAAATCGACTGCGAGTAGTCATAAGAACCAGAGGTGGCAATGTCAACTATTAAGCTAGTATCCTGTAATTTTTTTCTGAAGATATAATTTCAAATGAGTTTCTGTTTTCATTCGGTCCCTATATTATTTAAATAATCATAACAATTGTTTCTTGGAGTATATTAGGATACATCTAAAAGTTGCTTTAGTCATAAAATGCGCTACAAAAACGAATTATGCGATATTTTTCTGCGGAGTGTAATACGACTGGAAAATATCTTAATTAAATATAGTTTATCCAAATTTCACCAAACAAAAATACAGTCAACTCAAAATCAAAATACGTTCTCTACATTTGCAACAGCCACCTTTTCGCAAAAGAAAAAGTTATACAAAAAAATGAAAGATGGTATGACCGTAGAAATATCTGTTTTAAACAGTTAATATTAACACTGTGGCTTACAAATTATTAGGAGAAATCGACTATCAGTATTTATTGCAAAGCGCAACGTACAATGGACAATTTGATAAAGGTAATTTCGAAAATCTGTTCGAACTCCAAAATAGCACAAAATCTTACCTACGGGCGAATAAAATCAACAGCCATAATCAAGCACGTGTTGGGACAACATACATATATTTAAATTCCTTGGTACACATCTTTGAGAAAACAAATTTTCTCTTATTGAAGATGAATTACTAAAAGTGTTTCTCTAGTGGTAGAATATATTAACAGCGAGTAATTAAAGTCAACGCCAATGCTAGTATGCTTTATAATAGTATAATTACATTACTTATTGATAATATTTTATATTTTTTTATAAAACAAACTTCATAGGCGCAAACGTAATGGGAAACCATCATTATTCTATTACGAAGGATGTCTTTTAAGTTTTACATACTGGGACATAGGCGGTCTCACTAATCAAACGTCAGTACAAAAAATTAACCTCCATCTTTAGTTAACTTAAATCCAAAGTTTCAACGCGATACGTGTAATGTTGTAGCTACAATGAACTATCAAAGTTGACAAGTTGCTTGAGAAATGGAATTAAGCAGAGAACATTTTCGCCATATTTTTTATTATTTTCAAAGATAATTATCCTAACAACAATGCCCTTCTAAGTTGATTTCTGTTTCACATTAGTCAACAATTTCTCGTTGATATGGAGAATTCAAACGTGGTCTTAACGACACTCAGGAATACGTCGATGCTTTGCGCAAAATCATCAACAAAGATCGACATGTGACATATCGTGAGATGGAGGCATCATTGGAGATTTCAAAGATCTCAATTCAAAAAGTTTTGCATGAAGAAATGTGTGTAAAAATATTTGTTTGCCGTTGGATGCCGAATCTCTTGACTGAAGAATATAAAGCAGTTAGGGTAAATTGATGTGAAAAATCTCTAGACTGCTCCAAAGCCGGAAACTCTAAAAACGTATTCAACATCGTTAGTGGTGCTGAATCTTGGATTTACTCGAATGAGTCATAAAATAAACGCCAGTCGTCTATTTGAGTGTATCAAGGTGAAGAAAAACTGACAAAAGTCATCCGTTTTCGAAGTGCCCCAAAAAGATGGTCATGACATTCGTCTAGAAAGCAAGCCATGTAGCAATAATTCCTTTACAAGATCAAAGAACTGTTACTGCCCATTAGTTTATAATCATTTGTTTACCGAAAATCGTTGCTGAGCTTCAAAAAATCAACCATTCACCAAGACAATGCAAGTTCGCACACAGTACACAAGATAATTGAATTTTTAACGCAACAAAACGTCCAATTGTTAGACCATTCTCCATAAAGTCCCAACAACTTCTTTACCTTTCCGGGAATCAAGAACGGACTGCGTGGTCAAAGGTTCCAGTCGTCGGAAGGCGTAGTCAGTGCATTTAAAAACGCAATTTTGACTGTACCAACTAACGAGTAAAATAACTGCCTCCACAGTTGGTTTGAGCGCATGTAAAAGTATACTAATCTTCGTAGAGAATACTTTTAAACAGAATAAAGTCTTTAAAATGTATCTACTGTTTTATTCCAATTCTATATGCAAAACATGAAAGACAACCCTTGTGTGGCTCTCTTCAAAAACAATATCCTTCCTTGTATGTGCTGAAATGCATTTGCCATTCATTTCATTTATGTCCATTGCGTGCGTAATGAAAAATTGTCAAATTTATCTAAGACGGAATATTTACATTTACTTCAACTGTAACTTGAGAATCAAATTATGTGCAATATTTAGATTAGTAAATATCCTATATGCTGTAAATAACATTGCTATGTAATCCCATTATGTAAAGCAATGATATGCACCTGAATCCATTATATTTGATTTATATATCGAAAAAGATCATGTCAATAAAACACCATTACAAAATGTAGAAATTAGGAACTCTCATAAAATTGAAGCGTTTTTTGGAAAATAAGTAGAAAATTCCATTCATGTGGGCGTGAAGGGTATGCTAATCGCTTGTCCCGTTCTTGGGAATTAGTTGCTTACGGGAGCGGTGTCTGCGTGCTGTGAGCGCGAGTTTTACAAGAACTCCTCAGATGAGGCACATTTTACCTTAATGGCTATGTAAACAGGCAGAACTACCGTCATTGGAGTTCAATGAATCCAAAATAGAAGCATGAGAGGCTACTTCATCCGCCCAAGATTAGAGTTTGAGTTGCAATGTTGCCGTAAGGAATTATCAACCTGCACTTTTTTGAAGATGAGTTTTGCAACATTTTAATTGAAACACTTGGTTCCAAGAAGCTGGAGAGGCATCTCACACGTTTAACGTATCCCAACGTCTTCGTAAAATTTTCCCTGGAAAATTGATCTCCAGACGCGGTGACATAAACTGGCAGACTTGACACCAATGGATTCTTTTCTATGGGGCCACCATAAATCAAAGGTATACAGCAACCCTCCTCACTCTCTGAATTAAATGAAAGAGAAATGGCGGCTATCATGGAGAATATGTACTAAACAGTCCTCGAAAATTTTGCTTCACGTTTAGAAGTTTAGAAGAGTAACAGCAAAATAATGGAACACATTTAGAAGACATAGTTTTTATGAAATAAATTCCCAAAACATTTATTCATTAACGCTGTCAATTATTTTACATTCTTTTTGTTTTGAAAAGAACTTTCGGGACACCTTGTATCAGGTGTATGCATAAGGTCTTTCCAGTTTTTTGCTAAAAAGAAACAACGGAAATTTTTATTCAAAATATAGGCCATCGGCCTCTACACATTTCACTCATCTTTCAGGTAATTTATGGATACCATACTAAAAAAACTGCTTGCCTTTTGCGGCAAACCATGCATTGGGTGTGGGTTCAGGAGAATCTCCCATCCAAGCGTGGTGTCTTTCACTGGTTTTGCTTTGTAAGACGGCGCATTGTCGTGTAACCAAATCACTTTGCCATGTCTCTTAGCTCATTCCGGTCGTCTTTCGATTAATGCGTGGTTTAAATTAATCATTTGTTGGTAATAGCGTTGTGTATTAACGGTTTCGTCGGGCTTCAAGAGTTCATAATACACAATACCACTCTAGTCTCACCAGGCACAGGGCATGGTCTTGTTGCCGAAACGATTTGGCCTTGGTGTTGAAGAACCGGTTTCACCAGATGAATGCCATGAATTTTTCCGCTCCGGGTTTCCAAAATAAATACATTTTTCGTCGCCCGTCACAATTCGATACAAAAATAATTTCACATTTACATTCGCATTGCACAGGTGACACTGCGATTTTCTATTTGACGTTCATTCAAACCGCGTAGGACCCATTTACTGAGTTTATTGATCTTCCCCATTGCTCGTAAACGTCTCCTGATTGTTTCTTGTCACAAATGCAATGCTTCTGCTAATTACCGCCGGGTTTGAGTTGAGTCATCATCGAATAACTCCTGCAATTGCTCCTCTTCGCATTTTGGTGGTCTACCAAACCGGTCACTGTCTTTCAGATTGAAATTACCACTTTTAAATTGTCGAAACCATGTCCATTTCCTAATCGATGGAGTGTGTTCACTATATGTTTCTACCAGCAAACGATGACTTTCAATAGCTTTTTTCTTTTGTTTAAATAAGAAAAGTAATATGTGCCGCAAATGTTCTGTTTCAGGCACAAAACTCGACATGATCACTGAACGATAAAGCAGACAGCTAGTTTTTGACGTGCTCCACTTGTATGTTTATAGTTTAAATGCCGGACGAACAAAATCACGTATGTGTCAAATTAATACGCTGCGTACCTTTCGCTGACGCCATCTCTTAGTTAAACTGGAAAAAACTTATGCGTGCACATGGTATAATATTTTTTCGCGCTGCTGAAAACACATTGAATGCTGTGAATGTACAGCCGAAGTCATTCGGTGATAATTTTGCAGAAGGATGTTACAGAATATTTTACATATAATTACGAACGGCTATGGTACCCTGACCGACTTGGCAACTATAATTATAAAAAACCGAAACGTTAACTATTGCAGTTCACACTTGTTCAGCTGTTCATGGTACTAATCTATTATGCTAGTCAAACGTAAAACGGCATTAATCACCAGAAAATATTAGTTGCAATTAGATTAATTAATTGAAATCATTATAAATAAACTGTCTCTATCGCAATATACTAATTATGTTTATTATATGCAAAAATGCATTTGACTCACTATCAACGAGTTCTTCGTAAAGGCCAGATAATTAAGTACGAGATTAACAGCGAAAAAAGAGGAAAAAATCCAAAGTAAAATGCAAAAACGTGACTAGCTTATTAACCAATTAATGTGTATTTCGTAAGAGTCCACGACGATTATTTTATCGGCATTACAACGATATTTTTGAAATTATGTTTAGATGTACATAAATGTATAATGCATACACAAATTACGAAGCTATCCGGTTTGTTACATCAACATAATTGACTAGCAATTAATCTTAAATAACTGCATGTTGATAAGTATTTAGAAAAAAAAATCTGATATCTAAAGTCTTCTAAAGTACGCAGTGGTCACTTAGAATTATTCTAGATTGACAAAGTTTCTAGATTAGTAACGCGCTGTAGGCCATACAGGATATGACCGGCAGTCTAATCAAGCAAATGTGTCACGTGAAACAGCACTGGACATATAAACTATTACTATATTATGTAGCCAAAAACTCTACAGTTATTCGTCTCAGTAAATAACTATGCAAGCGTAGCTAAGTTCTAACGCATATGGTCTATGTGTAAGATAAAATCAGGGTTCGATAACCGGACTTCTCCGAGTGTGTACGCGGTACGCCTCGACCCAAAGCTTACGATCCGGAATTCCGGGTACTGTTGCGGTACCAGGCGCTAGCCGGTTTCCCCGTTTCGTATTATATCTTCATAAAGATATAGGGTGAAATAATTTGTTGGGAATTTAGGAATTTGAAGGTTATATAACAGCGATACGTGTTGTGTACTTACATACATATGTACATATGTATAGTAGCACCAACAAGAGCTAAACGGTAGTAAAAATTATAATACGCAAGGAGGACGATGTAAAAATGAAATTCGTTAAGGTTATATATATATCAAACCTTACAAAATATGATCATGGATAAAGTTAATTAGGCCTCCAGTTAATACATTAACGTAAAACTTATTTTAAAGAGATTACTATTAGTACACGCTATTGAAAAACGCTGAAAGTTTATTTTGATTTTTTACAACTAGCAAAAAAAAATGTTTTTGTGTTCTTTTTTTGAAATAAACTTATTCCCGTTTTATTCGTCCCTTTTTTGCATTCTGAAGTAATATGAATGCCTTTCTAAGCAGATCCATATTTAAATTTTCGTTTATTATATTTCAAGATGGCCAACTTCTTACTGGTTCGTTTAGTTAGTCAGCAGGTAAATTAGGCTAGTTTGTACCATTGTCTTCAATAAAAAGTGCTTTTACCATAAGTTTGCCTGCTATTTTTCCATAGTAATTAGTAGTAATTTCACACACATCACTCAGATTTCATTTAAAGATTTAAGATGGATTGGATACAACATTTTTTAATGGAAGGGAAATTTCACCAAATAAAAAATTTAGAAGTACACTTCGTCTATTTTATATTTTTACCTACGTCATTGTTTTGTCGCGAAAGTTAAGACAGTCTATCTATTCATTTGAAGATCTTTCGCTAGTACTTTTGCTGAAAAAGGAAGCAAGATTTTGCGAATGAATAGATTGTCTTAACTTATACGACAAATAATGACGTAGGTAAAAACATAAAATAGACGAAGTATATTTATATACAGTCGCGGTTTTTTAAGACATGGAAATGTATATACAGACGAAAGTAATAATAGTAATATGCTATTTATTAGCGTTGAATTCTACCTCTGTCAATACTATCCAAGCAATTATAGTAAACGTTCACGCAAAAATTAAATCTTGACAAAAAAAAAGAAATTCACATAATGATTCTTTTTAAGTTAAGTAAGCAACCAAGGAGTAACACTGAATTTTTTCTTGTATTAATCTGAAGCCAATGTTTTAGCGATATGTCAGCAAATATTTGAAGATCCTTATTTATATCAGAAACAGCCTCACGCGCTTCCTTTTCATTAAAAAATTAATAAATTTGCGTATCATCAGCATAAAGATCATAGTTACAGTATCTTAAGCATTCTACAATAGATGTGTAGATGATGTACAATAACACATGGGCTGAAAAGTCCCGGTTCTAACGAAGAAAACAAGGTTTTTTTGGTTCAAAATTAGCTTTATTCATCAACGTAATCTCCATCAAGAGCAACGCAATCATTCCAGCGCTGCTCTAACATTTCAATACCACTTTTGTAGAACAATTTATCTTTTGCTTCAAAATAGGCCTCAGTTTCAGCGATAACGTCTTCATTCGTGCGAAATTTCTTACCGGCGAGCATTTTTTTGAGGTCTGCGAACAGCCAGTAGTCGCTGGGAGCCAAATCTGGCAAATACGGTGAATATGGGAGCAATTCGAAGTTCATTTCATGTAGTTTTGCCATTGTTTTGATTGACTTGTGACACGATGCGTTGTCTTGATGAAACAACATTTTTTTCTTTGCGATATGCGGTCGTTTCTTTGCAATTTCGGCCTTCAAACGCTCCAATAACGCTATATAATATTCACTGTTGATGGTATTTCCTTTCTCAAGATAGTCGATGAATATTACACCACGCACATCCCAAAATACCGAGACCATAACCTTTCAAGCCGATTGTTGTGCTTTCGGGCGCTTTGGACGAGGTTCACCAGTTGCTGTCCACTCAAATGACGATCGTTTTGATTCCGGAGTGAAATGATGGATCCATGTTTCATCCATTTTCACATATCGACGCAAAAATTCCGGTTTGTTACGTTTAAACATGGCCAAACACTGCTCAGAATCATCAACACGTTCTTGTTTTTGGTCAACAGTGAGCAAACGCGGCAACCACTTTGAACAGAGCTGTCTCATAGTCAAATGCTCATGCAATATAAAGCCAATACGTTCTTTTGATATCTTTACGATGTCAGCTAACTCACGCAACTTCACTTTTCGATCATTCAAAACGATTTTGTGGATTTTTTTGATGTTACCGCCTCATTTGAACATCAACTGCGTTCTGCATCATCGGTGTCTCTACGACCACGTATGAAGTCAGCAAACCAACGTTTTATTGTTGTTTCTGATGGAGCGGAGTCCTCATAACACTTTTCAAACCATTGCTTTGCTTGAACGGTATTTTTTCCCATCAAGAAGCAGTGCAAAATTAAAACACGAAATTGTTTTTGATCCATTGTTTTGAAAATAACAAAAGTGGCGTGACTCTTAGCACAATAACTCACAAGCTAATGAATAGAATATCATGAAATTTTAACAGCTGTCTTTTGAAGGTTAGTACTAACTGAGAGAAAGGTGACTGCAATAAAAAGAGGGTCATCTATGTGTTAGGCCCGGGACTTCTCAGCCCATGTGTTATAGAACCAACAATTCTGCCCTGAGGGACACCAGATGCAATAGGAAGTGAGGAAGGTAACGTACCATCATACGAAACTATTTGAGTCGTATTCAACAAGTATGAAGCAAAAAATGATAGTAAATTAGCACTAAAACCGACATACTTTCAAATAGCAAGTAAAAGGGAATGATTAATAGTACCAAAAGCATTTGAGTAGTGTAATAACATCAAAGCAGTAACTTGGCTGTTATCAATATTATGTATCAAATCGTCTACAATATGTGCCAATACAGATTCGCAGCTATCGAAATCCTGGCTGCTGGCCAGGTAAAATATCATGAGTATCAAGGAAATGTCGAATTTGCAAACTATTGCTTTCTCTAGCAGTTTTGACAATACGGGAAGGATAGAAATTGGTCGTAAATCAGAGAAACTTACAAATGTCTTAGATTTTGGTTTAGGCGTAATAATGCTCCTTTTCCAGCGATCAGGAAAAACACACTGTAACAAGCATGTGTTGATTATATGTATAGTTGTTGGCAGCAAGTGTGGGCAGCATAGAGTTAACATTTTAATAGAGATGCCATCAATACCAGTTGATTAAAATTTAATAGAATTAAGTAAAGAATTAATATCATTAACTGATAATAACATGAAATTGAACGTAGTATCAATACGTTACATTGCCATTGTAATAATTTAGTAAATCGGTGTCCGCATGAACGTCACACACAAAACTAAAGAAATGATTATTAATTTTATTCACGTCCGACAAATGAGTTGGTAATTTGGAGTTTTTGATATTGTTATAAATATTCAATGACTTTAGATATATTTGCCGATTGAGTATTTCCAATTATGGTTCCCACTATTGTAATTTGCTCAATTATAATGTTATAATTCATTTAGTGTTTTTCATTTTGAAGGAAAACTTGTTTTTAATACATGTTTTATCACAGTATGTTTCTTTTCTCAGGCGGGGAGGTCAAATTTGATATTCTGGGGGGAACTACGGCATTGACAAGGAAAGTGCTCAGGTGTCAAATTCAGAATTCGATGAATCATGGTGTGGTTGTAAGCATGTTCAGATACAGCAAATCATCAAATAAATTTCGCATTAAATGTAGTTTCTTTTAGTTTGTATTTACATGTCATTTACTGACAGTTCAATTATCAAATACATACATATTTTATATTTATACATAATAAAATATACTCATCTATTTAAAATGTCTAAAGTAAAAATAGAATAGGAAATTTTGCATATTCTTGTGTCCATTAAAAAATGAAAATAAATATAAAAATTAAAATGTTAGTAGAAATGTCTTCCAGGTATTGCCGTGTGTCTATACTTAATGTTTCAGCGAAATAGATAGCGATCCCGAAAGCCTACATTCCAAGTATTAAAATGTTACTCTTCTCGCATTGGCGCTGGCTAATTGATTTTATAATTTTTTCAGTGTTTAATTGATCGCATATATTATTTTCAAACGCAATTATTAATAGGCTATCTAACTGTTCTTTTGATAATTTTAATCGAAGATATGTTTTTACAAGCTTCAATTTCGAAAAAAAGATTCTCCACTTGCAACTGTAATTAATTGTATCAATAAAATTCTTAGTGCTATACATATATTTACATACGATATTTCTAAATTATTTGCATAACTATAATTTAATGAACTACAAGGATTTTGAAAATTATTTAACTCGGAACATATCTTTGATGAAAATTAATTCGTTAAATAATTCACTGGATATTATATCTTTCTGTTGTATATCTTTTAAATAAACTTCTAAATTATCGGAATTTTCTGAAGTATTTCATCACTTAAATCTAATAATTTTAAATTATACAGAAATTCAAAATACTTATTATGTGTTACTAACTCTTCATGTTTTTTCTTCTAGTGTGTTAATTGCTGCATCTGACAGTGTTGTAAAAATTTATCTTAAATAAATCTCTTGGATTTTGTGGTGTTTTATCTTCATGTCCATAATCGAATTGTCGTTGTTGCCTTTTTCGCACAGTAGAATCACTGAATGGCGCAAATTCAGGATGTAATTTTAATATGTTTGCTAATTCTGTAGAAGTTTCTAACAATTTTATGGAACCTTCATCTGAACGATAATTTCAAACGTACGCTACCGTCCATATTAGTTCGGACACCCTGTAAAACGTTCTAAACTGTTCTAAAATACAATATAAGTTTAAGAAGTTTATGGTTTATTAATTGTACAGGGAAAGAATATCGATTAAAAACCTGTTATATTTTATGACCCAATATAGTAATTTTCAGAATCTTCCTCATCGCCACCAATAGGATTATTTTTGCGACAATATCGCAGGTAATAAATTTACATAACTCTTTGGGGTGGGAGCAGGCCATTGTGCATGCTTCAGTGTTAAGAGCGTATCTTTTCGTGTCTACCTACTATTCCGACGGGGAAACAGGCAAAAAGCTACAGTGGGTAGAAGAAATACATAGCAACTGGACAGTGGATGATTGGAAAAAGGCGCTATGGACTGATGAGTCAAAGTTTGAGGTGTTCAAACAATCAAGGCGCGCAAGACCGAAAGGCTAAAGAATGTTGCAGGATTGTGTAGTGCCAACTGTCAAGCAAGCAAGTTCTGTGATTATTTGGGGTTATTTTTCCTACGCCGGTGCAGGGGGCTTGAAGCAAATTGAAGGTATTTTGCCAAAAAAGGGTTATTTATAAATAACAAGAAAAACAAGAAATGTAAGAAAATGCTATACCATCGGGGCAACGTCTAATCAGCGAAAATTTTGTATTCATGTAGGACAACGACCCGAAATACTCAGAAGGGATATGTAAAAATTTCTTAAATGAAGAACAAGATAATAACATTTTACAAACAATGACACAACACAACAGCTCTATGTAAACCCCATCGAGCTGTTATGGGATGAATTGCCCAGGAGGATCCGAAAAATATGCCCTACCTCTGTAGGCCATCTGTAGAACATTTTACAAGAGGAATGGACTCCTTAAGAAACTAGTAGAGCGGATGCCTGGGATTGTAAAAGCTGTTCTTCGCGCAAATGGGAGTTTCTTTGATAAACGGAAGCTTTTGTTTATTTTTCGTTAGAATTACTTTTTTTTTATTTTTATACTTTAAATAAAATACAGCAAAAATGTTAAGTTTTTGAAAAATGAGTGAATATTTTCTCTTTTTTATAATTTTTTGCGTGTCCGAACTAGTATGGATGTAATTATATTAATAATAGCTGTTACAGCACTTGCAATGTCAGTATTTATATTTTGGAGTATTTATTCGATTAAGTAAATTATACTAAAGTACGAAAGAATACACAAAATGAAATTTTTTAATTTTGTTGCGTAATATTCTGGTCTGGTATCTACTGTGCTTATCTATCAACACGAGATTTCCACCGTGTTTCTGATAATAGTTTTAATTTAAAATTTTTAATATAAATTTTTTTAATATCCCACTGTTTCATTGATGTCATTTACAATTCAACCATCCAACCTCATTCGCTCAATGTGATATCTGGTTTCTTAAAAGATTCATTTAATTTAGTTTTATATGATGCGTCCCCCTGCGCCGCTTACCGTCTAGCGCCGCCCCTGTTCAAAATCGAGCAAAATAAAACAAAAACACCAATACGACGCAATAAACATTGAAAACTACAATAAAAGTACTTTCCTCTAGTGCAATTTAGTTCCCACACAACAGCAGAAATATACTTTTCTCGTTGGTTGTCGTACACCTTATTTATTTGTTTAGTTTTCAAACTACAATTAACGACATGAAACGTAGAATCGATGAACTCTATGTAAATTCGAAACAATATATAGGCAAGAATAAATTTTAAAAGGTACATACTTATGTACGAGGTACTCGCGATAAATTCTCGACCTGATATAGATCTTATCAATATAAGAAATATTATTTTTCAATATAGTCTCCCCTAACTTCTATACATTTATTACAACGATTAATTAATTATTTCGATACCCTTGTAAAAATAATCTGAAGTTTTTCCATCAAAAAGTTCTATAACAGTTGCTTGCAATTCACTGTCCTCCTAACGATGTTCCCTAAGGTCCTTTCTTAAATTAGAAAACAAATAAAAAACACAAGGAGCCATATCCGGACTATACGGTGAATATTCCAATTCTTGAAACCTACATTCGCGGATGTTAGCTTGTAAAACAATTAGCAGAATGCCTTCACAATCCCAGAATATTGTGGCCATCACCTTTTTCATTGATTGAGCGACCTTTGCCTTTATGGGAAGAGGTTCATCAGGTCGCCGTCATTCTATGGACTCCCTTTTCGATAGAGTATCGTAAAGCAGAACCACTGTTTCATCCCCTGTAAAAGTGGACTCCAAAATCGGTTTTGGGTCGTCTTCACGCATGTTTAAAATGACCGCGCACATTCGGCTCGACGCGGGTACTCAATTTTCATTACTTCAGACATTCTCATGCTCTAGTCACGTATTTTTATGAGCAAAAACCGCCCAAACCACTACATTACCGTCACCAAAACTTCGACTCATCGCAACTTCAGTGTTCTTGAGCAAATCGTGTCAATAATATTTGAAACCATCAGGCCTGTCTAAGTTAAATTTCTTCACGTCAGAAAATATGGCATTGTTCCACTTACGATCCCATCTCATGCGATCTTGCGCAAATTTTGGTCTTGTTTGTTTATGTGTCTGTGTTAAGTATGCATTTGAAACCTTTTTTAGCCACCGAAAACGTTCGCAGCCAGATAAAATTTGTGATATATATCTGTTTGTTACTGATAAGTGTAAATTACATTTCATTACATAAAGGCTCAGTTTCAAAACTTTACCTCTTTATAATTAACTGACACGAATACTTTGATAATACATATATTTAACAATAAATAAATCTTTAAAGATGGTTATAGGCTTTTTTACACTGAAAGGTCATGCGTGGTTTCGTATAATGTCTGTCTAACTTTGTGAAGCTTTAAAAATTTCGCTGTTTTAAGTTACCACTATTGCAAATATTCTTTGCATAAAACAATAATTTTTTAATGTTATTTTCTCTCACATTTGTGTTTCTTTGTAGGTCAGTATTGACTTCGACGCATCATTAGCCGAAGATATTAAGAAAACCAAACATTCTGTTCAAAAGTTCAACTATAAGAACTATAGAAATTTCGCTGAGTGTATGCCTGAACATTGTTTCAAGTCGAGGAACCAGCTATCTATCTTTTAAAGTAAGCAAAAATACAGATTTTTCCAGATTAGTCGAATTGACAGTGATAATTCTTCTACACATTCGTGAACTGAGTTCAAAGTCCATAGATACGCAAACATATCACCAAACATTCAACACAATCTTTTATACAGTGTGATTAAAAAGTGCTAATTGCATTGGTTTACCTGAAAAATTGACAAACCTTACAGCTATTTTAGTTTTTTCAGTGGTATATTTATGTAACGAAAAATGACTGTTATCGTTCTTAATTATATTATTATATATTAGTAGTAGAATGAAATAATAGCTTTTAACGTTTTATTTTACCATAAAAAAGTTAAAAATTTAAGTTTCTGAATTGCTAACTTAATCAGTGTCCGTTGATCACATTGTATTATATTTATATCGCAATATGAAAAATAATTTTGTTAGTGTAACGAATTTCAATGTATTAGTATTTTCGGAGTTGAATTAAACAGAATTTTGTTAATTGTACAACTCGTGTGATTTAAGCAAGCGGACATAATTAATTGTATAAGATAATTTTTTACCAAAATTACTTTATTTTATGAAATCGTATTAAAACCATATTTAACGTGCTAACATATTAACAACAACTTGTCAGTGTTCGATTTTCTTTTTTCTTGCAGAAGGGAAACGGTGGTGCCTTCTGCAAGAACATCTATGTTCAACAAAATCGATTTTATACTACTTAACTATGGTCAATTGAAACTACAGCTAAGAAGTCGAAGATGAAGATTTCATGGTCCTAAGAAGAGGACCAGAAGCTCTCAGTAAGTTTCCAGGAAAAACTAAGCTGGAAGAAGACAAACACAGGACCTTGGCACGTACATACCAACAGCAGACATCCCTGTTATTTGTCAATTTTTACGAGATATTCGTATAAATATTCGATATTGGTAAAACTTGATTACACCAAAAAAAAGTATATTATTATCTGACACAATTATAATAATGTATTGTACAATTTGCTCCCTTTGCTTCACCTTTCTTTCTAAAGAAATTACCAAAAAAAACTTGTAGTAGTTCTTGCTATGTTTTTTAGTGGATATCAAACAATTATTTTATTAAAACATTGCAAAGCAATTCTAGTACTTCTTTCTAAAGAATAATGGATTATGTTCACTAAGAAGACAATCCACAATAAGGTTTTCATAAAGATTTCCAAATCCATCAAAAGATGTGTTGCCTTATTGAGACTAATTTTAATAATTCAGAGAATGCTGTTCAAGAAGAAGAGTTAATACATACACACCACCATAAGTGTTTAGATGCTCTCAACAGCATAAATCATGTAAAAAGTCAGCAGAAAATGTGAAAATATTTATTTTTATGTACATCCACACAAAGATTTAGAGAAATGCACTAAATAAATGGGAAACGTGGACAGCTTATGACAACTCAGCCAAGCGCAGGTAGAAGAAATAAATTGAATTAAATTTTTGCACTTTGCATATAATCCGGTCTCTACTCCCAGGTATAGGCGTACTTAATACGAGGCCACAGCACAGATTTGTTAAGATTCGGCGACACGTCGTAGTTCAGCTGAAATAAAATGAGCGTGATATTCGTTTTCTAGCTAAAGCTCATTCTTGTATCGCTATTAATGGTATGAATTACAAATTAATAACCAATTATCTAAGCGAGCTACTGTAAATATGATTTACGAAGTTTGTAAAACTAATATTAAATCCAATGTTATATTTGTTGAAAAGGGAAATAATAAGACAATACTCATTCGATAACTAAAAAACGCAATAAACTGCAATGTGTAGCATTGATTTGTTTTTATTCATACTTATTTCTAGGTATGTATACCAAAGCATCAGATAATATAACTTACAACAGATTTCAGTGACAGAATTCATCATAACGTCGTGACAAATTAAATAATAAAAGTTCTTCTCACATAAAAGCGATAAACATTAATAAAATTCTGAAATTTAACAAATTCTTATTAGAATAAATGAAGAATTAGTAAATACAACAACTTAAACTTAAAAGCAATAATTGCAAACAAATGTAAAACTATAAATAGAACAACAAATTGTAAAAGAAATTCAACTGTTTACGAAATGTTCGAATAACTGTTTCCGTTTGTATTAACAGTAACCTAGCCGGTCATTAATATTACGACAAACATTTCTTAAAAAATCGAACACCGGCTTCACTTGAAATGAATTACGCATATCTAGCCATTCGTTCCCCTCACCTCGCAGTAATACGGAATGAGGAATTCATTAAATCGATTGAAATTGAAAAGATCGATGCGAGGATGGCATTTTGTAGTAGTAGTTAAACAATGGTAGAGAACACCGTTAGACAACGATAATATACCGTGGATTGGAGATGATATATCGAATCGTACATCTGACACACAATCGCCCTGCAGAATACTACGCGTATTTTTCGACTTTTACTCAGAATTACGGCCATCATTAGGTCAAAAATACGCAATAGTATGAATGCATTTCATTTTATTCTTTTTTTTAGTAAACATTATACTGTATCCATAATCTATGAAAAGAGAAATGTCTAAACACTTACGAATGGTAGTGTATATAAAACTATACGGTATTCGTCTATTTGAATGCGAACAAAAATTAAGGCAATAATCTTTGTTCAGATAAAATTTAACATTTAGAAAGTTAGTAGAAGAACATAATTAGGACTCGATAAGATAAGGCAATATATGAGCAGCATGCTAACATTTAAGGGGAAAATGACATATTAATATAATTAAGAAAAAACAAAACAGGCTGTAAGTGTCAAGCAAGACATATACAAAGTGTAATACACAAAAACTGTATGCATAAAAATTAATAATGGTTTTCAACGTTTCTTTTAAATGCTAATTGTGTTTTTTTATACACAAAAAATCTATCTAATACCTGCACCAACAAAAATATGTTATCAACACTTCTTGTTTCAATAGCAATCCAACTGTAAGTTAAATGAAAATATCTCCCTCCCAAAATAGATCAAATCGTAAATTAAATTATTAGTTTCCTCCCTCTGAGAAAAAAAATATTGTTCTATCATTGAGACCTATTTCAATTAAGTTAGTGACCCTTTGATTGAACTAAATATACGAAGCATCAGGCGAGTATTGCATTTCAGTTATTCCAACAAATACGAAACTTTAAATTAACATTACTTTTATACTATTTGAGAAACATCTAGTCTGTTTAAAAGATGATCGGTATCTGAACATACAAATGTTAACCTATGTAGTTTACGAATCAAAATTTAAATACGGTTGTGTACATATAATGTAAACATTTTAATTAGACAGTAAATGATTTAAATAAAAAGCACCACTCAATACCAACAAAAACAATTGTACTTTCTATTCCATCATTACTAAACGCCATTAACTTAGTAAAAACAACATTACATATCTCAGAAATAAAAAAAGAAACGCATCAATTCGCTACATGACATACAATCGTATCATTTATAGTGAGAATAAAAAACGAGAATAACACTTATCAGAATTGCATATTCTTGTTGTAAATATATAACACGCAGCAAATAACGTCAAGTGCATCATTTATCAAACGGAATATTGTTTAAACTTTAAACGGATTTAGCATTTTAACTCTTAACGTATCTCGCAATAATTACGCACATTGACGCTTAGCAAAAGAAGCAAAAAAGATACGATTTCTCTGATAGAATAGAAACATCATGGAGTACACTGATAATATTTGTATAACAATATTGTATCCCGTCATATTTTAATTTTAAACCAGGATTTTTATTTCAGTGTACTCTTTTTACACACAGCAAGAATAGGTGATTAGATTTGCACATGTTTTGTTTTCGGTGAAAGCCTCAGATAACCTCAGTTCGATATAAAGTTAAAGAAATGAAAGAATTCATTGTATATGGGATTTGTATATTTATTCCTTTGATTCATTGCTAAATACGAACTATTAATAACACATACATACTTAGAAAGTATCATTGATACAATGGTACATTACGTATATAAGATAATTTTTTGAAATACCACTAGACAACAATAGAAACAATATTAAGAAATATATATGTACATACAGCGCGTTAATATAACATACAAAATCAATATTTTTTGTACATATTACAAGGAACTATAACTAAATGAAGGAAAAAGAAACAATGCGACCACCATACTACAAAAAAAAAACTGAAAGTAAAGAAAAACCCTAATCATACAAAGCAAAAAATCAAAATTAACTTGTCATACGTCAAATAATTTTTGACAGTTAACAATTTGATCTTTAGCGTTTTCAAAATGCAATATAAATAAAAAGAATCAATCTCATCAACGATTCACCTTCTCACAATATACTGACTGATAACAGGCTATATTCTTCTCTCTCCTTTCAAATTAAAGAAACGAAAGTAATTGTAATAAGATGTCATTGTACAGGTGCCGCTACGGGCCTTGGAAAGCTATCCTGGTGCCTTTGGACGAACCCCAAAACATTTTGGAAAGGCAATTGCATATGGTAATACGCGCAGTAAGGTAGCGGGTCCCAAATTTCAAATAGAGCTTCTCTCTTATCCAGGACGGTGCCTATTAGCCGGGTCACTGCTTCTACGCTTGGATTTCTGAAAGTGTTCATCAAGGTTTCGGGCATCCAATATCGTCCGCTTTCGGATATGATAGGACCCGAATTCTGCCTGTTGAAATGCTTGCACGGTTTCCATAGTAACCTTGGATGCACGGAAGTGTAGCAAATGTAAGGTAGAGAAACACCGACTCTACTGCTCAAGGGTAGAATCCTGTTGGTCTCCTTACATATGACGAATCTGAAGCTTATATGTCCAGTGATAGGCCTTAGAAGATTCAACTTCGAGAAAAAGTTCTTCAACCATGTGTCTATAAGTTTATTTTCTTCGGGAACCAATCCGTTTGTACCCTGCTCCATTCGACAAGTCACATTAGCTATCACTTGAGTGTCTTTAATCGTAGTGCACGTCAAGTAGTGTTCACCTTCTATATCCTGGACCACAACCCATGGTTTCTGTTCGTTGATATCGTTTGGTAGTCTAACGTCAGTTCTGCAAGGGGGTAATATGATTTTAGCACGTTCTCTTAAGCCGCTAGGACCAGCCGTTGACATTACGAATCTCCCGTTTCTAATAGCTCCCGTTTCGTAAAGTTGGAACACGTCGTCTCTTGAAGTTATTGCGTGGTAGGTCGGGGTTGCTATTCCCAATTTTTGGCAGCGTTTTAATACCTCTAAAGTATCATCTAGAGCCCAAACTTCCTTGATTCCCGGACAGAAGCTCGTGCAACCCAGTAACTCCAAATGGGGTTTAGCTACCGAGTCATAATAGGCTGAAGTTGTAGCTGAAACTGGAATGTAATATACGGCCTGTTCCTTATCGACGATTTCACATAGCGCCCTGACGTAATTCTGTAATTGGTCGCTAGTGGGTTTAGGGACCGTATAGAACTTACTAACTGCGGTTGAGAATCTGGCCAAAGCAAATAGTCCTTCGACTTCACATACGACGACTCTAGCTCCAGCGGAATAAAAATTCCTAGCCAAATGTAATGCTTGAATGGTACTTCCACCACTGATAAGCACCGTCCTTTTCTTGCGTAATCTTTCGGATGGCGGGGTGAGGAGTAACGATAGGAATAGTTTGATGATCGTAAACGGGAGTTGAACGAACTGCCAGAAGATCCAAATCCACATCGATATCCAAAACATGGGTATCGCCATTAGAATTTGCTTCCATGTTTGCGGCAATATGGCGATGACGATAGCTTGAAGGACCCTCAATAAGAACGCAGGATACCAACCGATTAACTCAGTCAAAGCGGAAATGCACGGCTCCTCTTGAGGTTGCTGATTGATCGGGCTCTGACTGCGAGAATCGCGACAATCGGAGCGAATTACAAAAGGTTCTTGGATAATCGATCCTGCGGAAGATCCTCTGCGAATTCTGCGCCTCCTTAAAGTATTATCCGGTGACGTCGAAGGCGAAACGGAGACCGGAGAGGTTGGACTGTGGAAACCAGAACTGCTACTACTTCCGGCACCGCCGACGTGAATACTTTCCGTACTAGACCACATTCTATTTAAACTTTCCGTTGTGCAAGTCGGCATTTCGTTTATTTCTTCGCAATCCAACTTACACTCAGAGAAATGATCAACGAAACCCAAATTTAAATTGCACGTGTTAAACACTTCGACTTAACGCTCACTTTAAAGTAATAAGCTCTTGTTGTGGTATTGCGGTGTTTTTATGTAGTCCGCCAATGCACTATGAACTCTTCGTAGCCCAGACGGGGGCTCCCTACCACAACGCTCGCGAAACGGAAAATACGATACGAAACATCGAAACTGAATTTAACTATTTCTGCGTAAATATTAAATTATCTAAGTACCGAGTAGAATTGATTTTGTTCATCAATAATTCGTTGAATATTAAACTACGGAAGTTGTTGGTTACTAGCTTTCGTAAGAAAATAAATTTGAATGCGAGATAAACATAACGACTCCCAACTAGACAGAAGAAACAATAAATTATTAATGAAATAATGAGATAATGAGATAATTGCCTAATAAATACGATTGTAATTGAAACCTTATTCTCAATCCGATAACAATGTAAAATTACACCCATTAAGTATTTTTATTTTTAAATAAATCTATTTCTTCTAGTATATAGAATATGGAATAGATCCCGTAAATAGGCAACCCAATTCTCACCAATATCTACTCTGCCTGAGTATTTCTAAATATGCTGGTAAAAAAATTATTTTCCTTCAACGCCAAAAACTATTTCCTTGATTAATATTTTCATTTAAATCAAATAATATCAGAGTCATAGTACTTTACAGTTTCTAAAAAAGGTTACTATAGATCAATAAATTGTGTAGAAAATTTAGAATTTTAAAATTGATAATACGTTATCGATACCCTAAATACTAATTTATAAATAAATTCTATAGAGGTAATTCATATATATATAAAAAATAATATTTGTATTAAAATTTAATTCTTACCACTGTTTCATTTTTACATTTAAACTGTTGGTATTCGAGATAAGATCTCCAACTTCAAAGTAAATTAATCCTATTTTCTAACCTTGAAAACTACTTTCAAAACGGCTACGAAGATGTGAGTGTTTAGTTGTCAGCAAATAGATAATAATTATAAATAACGATGTATTTGGATAAGAACTTACCGCTTACATTATCTCCATTCTAAACACACTTTAGCGGCTGCCAGAGAAGGAGCGTAGAAAATTCTCCGCCCCAAACGTTCTGTTGTTAAGGAAAGCAAAAGATACAAACAATTTAACCTCAAAACAGGAGGGAAATTTAAACAAGTGTAAAATGGGGGATATAAGGTTAAAATTAGAACAACTTTATAGTATTATTTTAAGTAAATCAGATGAATCGGTAAATGGATTGAAGGAATTGCATCATGTTGTCAAACAGAGTCCACCGCACATAATAGAGAACCTTACACCAGTTATCTTGAGTATTCTATCGCATATCATTGTAAAACCTGATGATTTTAAGAATAACGTTAAGGTGGAAACTATAAGGGTGTTAATGGAAATATTCAATAAAATCAAAATTGATCGTGTTGGTCTTTATTTTAATATAAGCACGTTTTTAATAGGAGAACTGTGTCACTTACCAAACTGTACCAGTATGTATCTATTCTTTTTATAGTAAATATGTTTCTAGGTTATAATTTTAGTTAAAGATGTTTACGAAGAATATAAGTTGTTAATAATTAATTGTTTAATCAGCTTAAATAATTGCGTTTCAATGAATATATTGCTGGATATTTATAAAAGAAAATACAATTCAATATTTATGCCAATAATATATACATGTATAAATTTTGCAAAGTCCGAAAAGTTACGCTCATTAAGGTATATAGTGTTTGTATTAATTAGTTAATATAATTATATCTTATGAATTATTTTATAGAATTGCAGCTATTGATTGCATAATGACAATAACAAGGGTTGGTAGAGATCTTTACGATTCGGATATTGTCCTTTGTCATCAAATTGCTGAAACATTTATGCTTTTCCTACCAGGCCTTACAAGTGGTTTATGTAAAATCTGTTTAGAAGATGAAAAAATTGGACATAAAGTTACTAAGGTGTGTTGAAAATTTCAAGATGTTTTTTTTTACAAAAGTTATTCTTTTATAGATTGCAATTAGAGCATGGGCAGGTCTTGTTAATCTATTTGCAAAAAACAACCCTAGTGAAAAACGTACCAATTTTGATATGATTTTATTACTAGATAAACCAAAACTAAAACCTTCAACAAAACGTCCCAAGAAATGGAGTAATGAAGCAGAATTTAAAGAATACTTTGAAAATTCTTCAAGAACTTCTGAATGGTATGATGAAACAGATTTGAATCTATATGAAATGGTAGATCTCTTACAAGGTCTTTGCAATCATTCACACTCGACAGTTAGGTTAGAAT
Source organism: Trypoxylus dichotomus (assembly GCA_023509865.1). Taxonomy (NCBI): domain Eukaryota; kingdom Metazoa; phylum Arthropoda; class Insecta; order Coleoptera; family Scarabaeidae; genus Trypoxylus; species Trypoxylus dichotomus. The sequence goes on from CM042081.1 coordinate 33,713,718, forward strand.
TTGCAAAAGGATCTTTGCTGCTGTTAGAAAATTGCACCGAGTAGGTAATTATTTCTATATATTTTGATCAGTTTGGTAGTATTCAGAATCTTTTTAAAGTACTCTTCCGAAGTGTATCAGCAGAATCGTTGTTATTTTAATAACTCTATCAGAAGATAATGATCCCTTGGTTTCTGAAAAATGTAAATTGGGATTGGAACATCTATCGAGCAAGTTTTCCTCAAATTACTTTCTACAACTTCTAAATTACCTTGAAGAAGATTTTTACAGAATGTTGAAATTAGTTCCCAACATCTTTAATGGGTTAGGTTAGTGCAATTTATATATCTCAATATTATTAAAGTTGGTTTCTAATACTTCAATTCGCAGACAATCAAAAACAACAATCATCATTAAACTGTTTAATCGGCTATATACGTTTATTTGGGAAATACGAATTAATCAGCATTTTACATTCAACAACAGGACTTCTTGTCGAATCTCTGCTATACATTTGCGAATTAGACAAAATAGATGTTCGACTTCTAGAAGAATGGACAGTAAAAGGTTCGCGAAGCTCACTAGTAATTTACAATGAATGTGTTCATAAGATTTATTCCCTTTTAGATTTTGATGAAAATCCAGATTTAAGAACACCATGGAAAAAGTTTATGCATTTTGCAAGTGATGATTTAGCCTCCAAATTAGTACAATTATGCGAGCTATTAGCCCAAGATATTGTAGTGGATATAGTCTCAGATTGCTTGCTAAATATTTATAGAGATGATGTAGATAGACGAAAGGAAGCTACGATTTTATTGAATGAGATACTTTCAGGTAAAAAAACAGTAATCTGAAAGATTGTACAGTAGTTATCAAATGTTAGTTCCCATATGGGTATTTGCAAATGATTTAAGCTGTAGAATTATGATAATTTATTACTTGTAATGTTATTTTTGCAGTTAAAATTAGCAAGGGTAATATAGAGATCGTAAAAACTGTAATAGACTTATATCTAGAACCTCAAAATTGGAATATCCCAATTTCAACTAGCACAGATGATGAAAACAATATTAATTTGACACAAGTACAAAACAACGTCGTTCAAATCTGCCTCCAATTAGAGGGAATTGGAAAAATTGCTTTAATATTGCAAAATGATTTCAAGGAATTTCTTTTAAAGACACTTTACCCTGTACTTGAAAAAGCAGGTTCCGGACAACCTCTACTTAAAGCAGCTGGGCTTGCTGCGATTGTTAATATATCTGTAGCTTGCAAATATCACTCAGTGACAGATTTAATAAACAATAACTCAGATTATTTCTCGTATCACGTAACTAGAAAGATGAAAGATTTAAATAGAAACCAGCATGTGTTGAACGTTCTTGGTGTAGTGATGAACCATTGCTCGATGGATGTGTTGCCATCTATTAATGATATTGTTGAGGATGTAAGTTTTCAAAAAAAATACTATTATATATTTTTTTTAATAACAAAATCTATTGTTACTTAGGTGTTGTTCCAATCTCGCTACTGTACCAGCGGAAACATAGCTAGCTTCATGAAGGTATTTAATATTTTTACGAATTGTCTATTGCGATGGTTGAATATTAAAATCGAGCTACCACCTATAAAGAGTAAAGCTGAAAAGGAACAAGAACTTAAACACTTCGAAGTGTCAAATTTAGAAGAAGAATATACCAATTTCGGTGATGACATCATGGGGAAAACGGCCGAAGAAATGTACGAGGAGGATATGAAAAAGAAGGAGGAGGAACTTGAAAACAACAATGTCTCAGAGGGTAAGTGATAGCTAACTGACCGTCCTCACGTTTTACTTAATAACAGTTATACTTTCGTTTAAATATACACTCCCGCTTACAAATTTAAGCCCACTTTATAAAATAGATCATTCCACGTCAAAAAGAGTTTTTAAAGGTAGTTCTAGCTCGACCATCACTAAATTTTATGAAATTTGGTTGCTCTCTTTTTAGCGCTAAATTTAAGTTAAATATATTCATCTTCGATTCGCACATGGTGTTGCAAAGGTGCAGTCTTAAATAGCTTTTTGAGCTGAATGAGAGTATATTACTGATCAGTAGAGACCGGATTATATACAAAGAAAAACTGGAATATATGCATATATTTGCATCGATTTTTGAAATAATATGCACAAACCTGGGATATATATGCAAAAAAAATACGACACTATGTAAAACTTTTACATAAAATAAATAAGAGCAGAAATTTAAACATTAACTTTATTGCACAAAATTTTGACAACATATTGCTAAATCAATTTATAATTAGATGTTTTTCAAAATTGTGTAAAAAAAAAGCCTAAATATGCAATATATGCAACTTTTCTAAAAATGTGCCTAGAAATGCCTAAATATGCAATATATGCAATCACTAATTAGCGCTAATTAACTTCAATTAGTGTAATACGTCTACATATAGACTATAATTAAAGATATGGAAAAAAAATATATGGAATTTGCATATAATCCTGTCTTTACTGATCAGTCTTTGGCACGCATCTGTGTATAGATATGCTTTTTGAAAGTAAGCAAAAAATTCGTTGAAAACTGACTAGAGTAACTTGTAGTTGAATGCACATATTCAACCAACACCTGGTAGTATGATACCCTGCTATGATGTCTGTGTGGATTAAATTTAGTTACTACTGCACTGACTGTTTCGAGATATAGTGCGGAATGCAAGCTTTTACAGTAGCAGAAGCACAGGAGGTGGTATCCAATAACACTAAAACTTCAGAATATTCTTAATTTGCACAGAAAAATTGAAAAGAAAGTTATTCCAGGAAATCAGTAATGGGCCTGTTTATAGTTGCGCACTATAGATTGAAACGGACTATACGCTTACATCAAAAGACATCCACTTACTAAAACGTGTAGCGATCTATTTCAACCTGTGGGGCCAGTCTCATAGTATAAGCAAAAGTATAAAGTTAAAATGAGACTCTTAAATTTGTAATAAACTGACGAAAAATGTTCATTCGTTTTGTAAGTAGTTTCTATTGCTGCTATTGTACAAGTCATACATCTTCAGAAAACTATAATTTTATTATTTTCATAGTGGAAGAATGTAAGAAACCTGAACCACCACAACACATCAAGTTGGTAGTATTGATCTTGCAAAGAACGCTTCATTTTCTACCGTCGAAAAACAAAGAAGTTAAACTTCTATCATTAGAAATATTACAGAATGGTTTGGAAGTAATTAGAGATTGGGAAGATGAACTATTACCCATCGTACATCAAATTTGGTCTCCATTAGTGAATAGATTTAAGGAAGATAACGATTGTCTAATATTTAACTTGAGTTTTCAATTATTAATGACTCTCGGGAGATTATCAAAAGAATTCATAAGATTACGTACTGTAAAGTATGACTTTAACTATTTAAACTGATCAAAATTATACATATACTGTTTCTTAGGGAAGTTTTACCTTCGATTCTGAATAACCTCAAAAAATTATCAAATGAAAGTTATTTGAAGGATAAAGGTTCAGCATATAGGTACACACAAGCCTATAAACTACAAATTACAATACTACAACACTTTCCAAGGCTTATAATTTATTTAGAGATGGCACAGGAACATATTCGATCATCCATAGAAGTGGTGGCTATATATCTAAGTGATAAACAACCTTTACCATTAAGGGTAAGTTTTCAGTAATATAAGGGGTACTTCCTATATGAATTGAAATTTTTAGACCCTCTCCATTGAGTTTTTTAAAACTTTAGCCATATACGATATAGATACTGTGAAAAGTACTTTGGAAAATCTAGAAACAACCATCGAAACTGAAAAAAACACGCAATATTTGCTAGATGTTCTATAGAAGTAAAAGTAAATGGACTGTAAATATTTAAATGTATATTTTCATTTTAATAATAAACAATTTTTTTAATACCTTCTTATTTCTACAATTCCAACCTAGCAATGTAATTGCACTATCATTATCTCATTTTTAAAATTAAATAAAACGCAAGAAATAAAAAATAATCATAACCATGATCAATTCCTATTATATAGAAAAAGATAAGAATACTTGTGACTGGGAACAAAGTGAGATCATACATCTAGCTTATTTGCAAGGCTGCAATATAATCTTCTATATTCCCCACCTTCTTCTCTTTATATCTTTGCTTTATCTCAGTCAGAGCCCATTCCGACAAATTAGTAGCTTCCTTTTTCTTTTGCGAAGGATACTTCGGAGAGGTTGCAATATTACTGGTCGCCTAAATTCATAAAAATAAATTAATTAAACTCTGAAAATGTAAAAACAATTGTTTATATAAATCAAGTATGATTCTAATCTAACTCTTAGGTGTTAAAATCCCTGTCATAACCTCAATTTTTGAAAAATATGGCAAGTATTCAAACTATGTCTTACAAAAAGCACCAACTTACTAAATATAATCCATACAATGCTCTCATATTATTCGGATTTAATTTCAACGCTTGACAATAATAGGCCCTTGCAAGCTCCATATTCTCCATACCACCCTGTGTATATCTGATATCAGCGTAACGTTGATGCAACAAATGGTTATGTGGACTATGCAGGATCAATTCTTCCACGCAAAAGGCTGCTTTCTGAAAATCTTGCTCTGCTATGTACAATTCACTTAATTCTTGCCACGCTTCTATGTCAGTCATATATCTAGAAAGCAACAAAAACATTTTCAGTAAAGATTTATAAGGACTATAAACTTATAAGGTAAAAGTAAAAGTAAATAGAGAAATACGTTTTTAAATATTCGGTCAACTGTTTAATAGCCTCGACATTCCGCCCTTGCGCTTTGAATATAGCAACAATCCTTTTTCTAGCAGCACTATTAGTTTTATCGGCATTTATTATATTCTCCAATATGTCTAACGCCTCCTCGTATCTTTCTTGCGCTTCTAAGATCATCGCTTTATATTTTTCAACCCGTAAACTGTATGGAAACTCCTTACTCAAATAACGAACACAAAATTCAGCTATGTCAAGTCGGTGACAATCTAAAGCGGCAATACATACTTGTTCTACAACTAATTGCTCTGGAAACCAAAATAAAACATACTAAAAATCAATAATGAGGGCTAATTGTAATAACCTATCTTACTTTCATTTCCTAGCTTATTTAAATTATATTCTAGTACAGCTTTCCATATATACACTACATCTTCGCTCTTTCTTTCGTTATTCTCTCTCCATGTTCGAAATAAATCTTTGGCATCTAGAAAAGAATTGTTCATTCATGAATTTACAAGCATGTTAAGATTTATTATAGGCATTTGTGACCTATATAACAAAATTTAATTTATGTGTCGAAATTACCTTGCCAGGAGATATTATTTATGCTATTCATTCCTTAACAAATATTTTTAAACTATTTTATTTTAATTTTATTAAAAAATCTAATGAAATTCATTAAATTTAAGCTACATGGACAATGTGAATGACGTATATAAAATAGTCAGCTGAAGATAGATGTAAATAAGAAAATAGGTTATAATACCAATACACAAAAACATATATATTTAATTAAAATGAAATGGAATGCAGTATTTATTTATTCCAAAAGGTCTATTGTGTTATAAATTTTAATACATTTTAAAATTATTTGTATGTGTGTTATATAATTTTTATAATAAACAAATACTTCTTTGATGACAGAAATGTCAGGCGATATCGAAAAGTCCCTGTTACAATCTTAACAAGAAGCTGGCTAAATAGTGAATAGCTAGCTCAATTTTATTACAAAATGATGGATTTTAGTTATAAATATTACAGTTGACATGTAGTAGGTAGGTACAATTCTTTTTCCTGTTGATTTACTCGATATTATCTAAAATTTTTCTTGTCATCTATCACCTTACCAATTTTATCTATTTTATAAATGTCTAGATAAGCATTTTTTCTGTTTGTTTATGCAATACATAAAGCTCTATTTTTGAAATCAAATCGTTTACTTTCTTTTATGTAAAATTTCGCGTTACATATGTAAGCTATATGTATTAGTAATACATGTTCCAACATTGATTTTACCTTATAAATCAATAGGGAGATGGAAGGAGTGTGCAAACTAAACCAAATGCATGACATGCTTTATAAAATGCATTATACCAACTGAATCTTGGCGAATCCTGTGAAGAAAATTACAGAAATGGATAGTGAAAATATCGTGTGCCCTGTTTGTACCTTATTCCTTAGACCTGGAATTACATTAAAGGCTCATCTGAGCAGCCACCCAAAACAGAAGGTGATTGAAGCCTTAGTACGAATATCTAGTGGAGAGAATGAAACAAAAACGCAAGCTAGCACTTCCAATCAAAATGAGAATTTGATTGGTTCAACAAATACAATAACGTCTAATAATCAGGCATGGAATTCGCCATCAATGCCAGTCAATACAGTTTATCCAAATTTCAGTGCCATGCCTGGGAACCATTCTTTTATCTACCAACAGTTTATGAGTTCCTCAACGCCACCACCAAATGTTTTAAATGTTAACCCCCTGACACAGCAATTCGTAACAGTTCCAACAGTGTTCAATTCTCAAATGATGTGTCCCCCTTATGTCTATCAACAGCAGCAAGTTATTATGTCATCTGGACCTTCTGTAATGTCGATTGTACATAAACCTTTACCGATTGAACTTCCCACATCACCTAATCAGGAAAATAGAACTAGTACAAATGAAATAGATGGTGATGATCAAGTCGATTTAATTGATGAGCCAGAACTTGTCACCATTGAAATTTCCGAGTTGAATAAGAGCGAAGAAGAAAACCTAAGGGATAAGGAAGGTAACACACTAGAATTAGACAAAGTAGAAACCGAAATAAGCGAAATTAAAGAAAATGCTGACTATAAAATTGATGTATCGCCAAATAAAATTATGCAAGGCAATACAATAATTACTAGCTCAAATATTGCAAGGGACATCTCAGAAGATCCAATTGAAGACTGCATAAAGGACTCAGAATGCGAAAGTGCTTTAACGGAAGTTCATGACTCCGAACAGGAATATTCGGTGGAATGTGATGTTGATTTGAATAAGTCATGTCAGACGCAAACTGTAAATAATTTCGGTGAAGTCGCTGTTGATGAGGAAGAAGAGGTGATAGAGATCCAAAACGAGCCCGAAAATAAACCTGGCTGTTATTACGCAGAGGTAACTATTATATTTTTTATATCTAATCGCATGAGACCTATGTGGTTCACAAAATTTTCATGTGTAATTCAGGTGGGTCACTGTTTTATGTTAATGTGAATTCCACGTTTTTTTTTTTGAACATTATTTAACATTTAAATAAGTGAATGAAATATATATATATATATATATATATTAATCTAATGCAATATTTTCTATCTCATATTGGCTACTAAAACATGGTATTGTCGAACCAACTTTATTTATGCGTTTTGCGAGTAAATATACGTATCTGGTATAAAGTTGAAGAACATAGTATTATCATCATTATTATTATAATTATTACATCTTAAGACCGTACAGAATTGTAAGGAGATATACAGGATGTAAAAGCTGTTATCAAAAAGTAGAAAAAATTTGTGAGAATCTAAAGATACACAAATAATATTACTCTAATATTACTCTATGATTAAGTATTATTTAATGCGGTACAAACTATTCTAGTTTCCTTTTTGGGACTTGTCTTAATGTTAAGACTGCTATTCTAAATTGAAGTAAATTGTAAGATGTAAAAAAATATAAATGCGCATGGATTCTTTTACTACTCTCAAAACTATGAACCTACACTACTGTGCAAAATAATATGTGTTAATGCTATTTTTGCATTAAAAATCATTTTAATACTACGTTTTCTGTGTGCGCCGCATATTTCCAGGGAATACTTTTCTTATGTCAATCGACAGTAAGGATGCTGTGCAAAAAAGAAATAGATGCGCCGTTAAGTATTGCAAAAACAGATTATGTCTTCGTTTTATTTGGTCATAATAAATAAATATTTCATAGTCTTGATATTACAAAATCTATACTAAATGTATAAATTCTATAAAATCATAGTTTTGGGCCGAGCTAAGCGTTGTATCGCAGAACGAAGAATCATCTTAAAAATGCGAGAGGACGGCAAAACATACAAGTTTATTGTACAATTGTTGGGGCGTTCAGAAAACATGATTATAAATGCCGTGAAATGGCAAATAAATCCCGAAAAAAGAAGAAGACCAAGGAAAACTAGCGATCGAATAAATAACGCGATAACAAGACTAGTGAGAGTAAACCCTTTTATTACCTCAAAACAAATTAACAATGATTTGAAACTTAATATTGTTACCTCGACAATTAGGAGGCATCTGTTGGACTAAAATTTGCATGCACGTGTACCGAAAAAGGTACCACTATTGAGTCGCCGTAATGTAGGACGCAGGTTAGACTTTGCGAAGAAACATAAAGATTCATGATGCAGAAATGGCACAGTATTTTATGGACAAACGAATCAAAAATATGTTTATTTGGTTCGGATAGGGTAAAAACAGTGAAACATGGAGGCGGCAATATTATGGCGTGAGGTTGTTTTTCTGGGCATGTCCTAGGTCCTACTTTTTGGATAAAAGAGAAAACGACGCAAACTCATTATGTAGAAATATTGGAAAAAATATGCTTCCTTATACTGAAGATGCCCCTGCGCTGGATGTTTCAGCAAGATAATGATCCTAAACATTCGTCCAAAGCAGCTAAAGCTTGGTTTTTTGCAAATAGGGCGAATGTTATGGTGTGGCCAGCTCAATCGCCAAGCCTGAACCCTATCCAACATCTATGGAGTAATGTGAAAAGGAAATTAAGTCAGGTCAACGCTTCTAATCGCGAAAATTTCCGGCGAGAAGTAAGGAATGCGTGGTATTGAATTCCCATTAAGAGATGTCAAGAGTTGGTGGAATCGATGCTGTAATACAGAATTCTGGATATACCATGAAATACAATTTTTTGTCGATATGATCATAAATCTATTTAATTTATGTAACTTATTTCGAAAACTGCTTCCTTTTATTAGTTACACCTAATTTGCACAATTTACTCTTCGAATTTGTTTCATTTTTAAGTCCACGCAATTATATTTTTGTTTCAATCTTGCATTTTATACTTCATATTGTCCCTTATATAATATAAGTGCGTTTTGAATAGTGTGTTATTTCGCCTATAACAATTTACCTAATCTTTACATGAATTTTTTCACACAGTAGTGTATGTACCTATAAAAAAGGACCTAGCGCAAAATTTTGCGTAAAGACAGATAGGGAGAGGGGGTACTCAAAAATATAAAGCCTAATTAAAGAGTATGAGAGAGAAAAAGGGTCGAGAACCGCTGTTGTAGGCGAATACTTGTTTAGCAAATTTTAATTGTATTTTCTTCATTTCCAAAAATGTTCCCTACAAACCGTCATGTCAGAGCGTGAATCTCATAGGACTCACCGTCATAATTAAAAGCTTTTAAGATACTCATTATATAACTTATTTTATATTTAAGGTGCAGGAGAGTATTACCAACACAAATTACACCATCCTTCAAAACAGTTACGAACAAGCCGAATCCACCTACACCTCTACCCACGCAGAAAGTCTGTTTGCGTCAAGATCTCACGAACAAAACACGGCCAGCGTAATCGATATGGATGGAATGAACTTGTTCATCAACAGCGATTTTTTAAACAATCATCTAGTGTCGCAAGTGGACGAGTTCGAGTGCGCCAACAACGAACGGCCACGCATCATTCTAAATTTAGGCGGTATGGACAACAACTACATCAGTCGCGACAACAACGATGAAAGTTTAAGTCGGGAGAGCGCTAATATCAGGACTGACGAGCATATGCCTCCCAGAGGCGAGTTATCCGGACAAGAAAGCAACGGCGCCACCAGCGATGTGAACTGGAACCGAGTGCAGTACCAGGAGGTGTGCAGTACTTACGATCTCATCGCGAGAGAGAATTGGAATGACGATATATCCGATTCCGAGCCGAATAGTGCGCCGAATCAAGCTCACAATCAGATATCGAATTGCGACGATGACACTCCTACCGTTTCGGGTTTTCGGGAACCCCCGATCACCTACAAGTGTCCGACATGCGGCGAATCCTTTAATTGTCCCAAAGAAAGGAGAGTCCATCAGCGAGCACACCATAGCATCGCCGAGAAAAGGGATAAAGAGATCGGAGGTCAAATCGGCGGTAAACGCGTTAAGAAATTAACGATAAAACCTAAAAGAAATGACATAAAAACGGAAAACAATTTCGACAACGTTTTCACAAATAAATTAAAACTAGAATCTAATAATGAGAATGATAAGTGCGACGTCATGCCGCAAACTAACGAAATAGAAGTACAAAAAAAGGAAGACGTCGCTATAAGCAACCCGAACATATGCACTGTCTGCGATATGGTGGTCGCCGACAATAACGCCCTCAAACAACACCAACTTGAAGCTCACAATCTCTCGCAAGACATCCGGCACAAATGTAAGACCTGCGAACAGACCTTTCCCAACGAATCTAAGTATACCGAACACCTCAGGACGCATCCTCTCGAATGTAGACTGTGCGGAAAGTACTTCTATCGTAAACAGAATATGCAGCTGCATATGAAGAGGCATCTTGGTATTAAGCCCTTCAAATGCAACATCTGCGAGAAGGCATTCTTAACGAAACAAAAGCATGACGAACATAAAAATATTCACACTGGTGATACCCCTATCAAATGTAATATGTGTGATGAGACCTTTCGGAGGCACTCAAATCTTGTACAGCATAGGAATAGGCATCATTTCAATATGAAGCGGAAGATGAAGGACTACGTTTGTTTTTGCGGAGAGGTAATTTTTTTTTCTTGTTAATTTCAATTTAATTAGAGTGAAACCCCGACTATCCGAGGTAACATGGGGACCACCTAGCTCGAATAACAAAAAACTCGGATAATCTGGATTTATTTTTCATTTATATATTTGCAAACTAAAAATACGTATGTATGTATGTACATTATAAAAGACCAAAGGAACTGTCTATCGGAGTCTGTTTCATATTTGATCTTTTTCTTGCCGCGATGTTTCTCCATCGGTTAGGAAGCAGATCCGCTGGTGTTGCTTCTGGTTGTTGTTCGACATAGAGCAATGCTTTTGCAAGGTAGCGAAACCTTCTTGGTGAGAAATACGCTGTTTATTAACTACACTGGCTTGTCTGTTGTCATCCTGATCATAATCTATATTTCTGGTTACCTGGGAAGCAGTTGTTAATTCTTCGATAGTATGGTTTTCTTCTCATCAGTCATCCGCTGTAACCGATTGTGCAACATCTTTTGTTGTGACGTTTTCGCAACTGTTTAGTTTTTGCATTAATTCAAACAAATTTTGTTGTGCGTCTTTTGTTTCGTTAGCAAAACTTGAAGAGGGCATTTCTTCACTCCTTTTCAATTTAGAAGCTAATTGGTTCGTTGGAAGATCTTTGTCACTGTCATTACCGTCCTCAACATTAATAACTTTTGACCAATATTTTCTAATAGTGGAAACACGCACTAAATTCCAGGCTTGGTTCACCCAGTATATAACATCCTTTAATGTAATCGATCGCAAAGCATTTGTGAAATTTTCATTTTCTGTATATCCCAACAGATGTTTAAGGAATAAACCTCTATAATTCCGTTTTATATTTTCGGAGACGCTTTGATCCATCTGTTGCATTATGCTGGTTCCGTTCGGAGAAAATAATTTCACCCACATTAAGTCCTTCTCCAGGATGAGAGAGAGCATTATCCACTAACAAAGTTGCTTTAATGGGAAGATTGTTTTTTTTTTTTTTAAACCTGGTCACCGCTGGTACAAATTCTTCTTTAAACCAGGAAGTAAATAAGTTTTTGACTTTTATAATACACTGGCAGGGTATTAGGTGAAATGTCTTTTATTGCTCTCGAACGTCTACACTTTCCAATTACCAACAATGGGAATATGTGCGTGCCGGATGCATTGAAACATGCCATTATGATTAATCGTTCCTTACTGCGTTTGTACCTAGGAGCGCATGTTTCCTGTTGAGATGCCAAGGTCTTCGAAGGAAGTAATTTATAATTCATACCACTTTCATCGCAGTTGTAAATTTGATTCCACGTGTACCTACTGTCTGTGATTTCCTTTTTAAAGTCCTGCTTAAATTTTTTAGTTGACGACACGTCAGCGGAAAGTTCCTCCCCAGATACCGTTAATTGTCGTACACCGTACCGTTCTTTCCAGCGGTTAAGTCATCCAGGACTAGCAATAAATTGATTTACCGCTGGGAATTGCCTACTAATTAATATTGCCTTTCGTTGTAGAATAGGACCCGAAAGTGGCATACCTTTCAACCTTTGTTAGTTAAACCACATATATAATATTTCGTTAATCTATTCATATTTGCCAGATTTCATTGATTTTCTCCCCGAGAACGAATAGGCTCGGTTCATACACCACTGCTCAATTTTAGTACCATTCCTTTTCCAATCTCCGATTGTTACTTCACCTACTCCATAATCTCGGGTTACAGCTTTAATTATTTCACCTGCTTCTGCTCTTCTGATGGTTTTTAATTTATTTTCAATTGATATAACAACTCTTTTTCGCTTCTTTTGGTACATAATACCGCAAACGACAACTCAAACAAGTCACAACATAATGTAGCTGCAGTTTGTGACGAACACAACGCGTTCCTACTAAAAGAATCTAGATACATACCTAAACGGGGAATTACCGTCAAAAGTGTGGGCCGGGTCAGGCGTTCCTCGGTGATTTTAAGTGGAAACATTCTACAAGCTCTGTTAATACGGAGCACTGACGCCTGTACCTCGATTAATCCAGACTTCGTATAATTGCAACTCGGATGATCAGGATTTCACAGTACTTATTAAAAATGCTTGCATATCATGCTCCATTTTTTTATACTTGTTATGAATCATCCTGTATATCGTAAACTATAAAATTTATTGATATTCCTCTTCGTCGTAACTAGATTTTTCACTCTAAACGAAAACTAGCATGGCACAAGGAGATCCACGACCCCAAGCCGAAAGCGTGCAGCCATTGCAGCGAGAAGTTTATCCACATGTCCAGCCTGACGAGGCACATCCGGCGCGCTCACAACGAACGCTTTCTGCCGAACAAGGAACGGGTCTCCGAGAACGTCGAGTGCCCGATCTGCAAGGGTGTCTACCTCCGTTCCTATCTCGAAGTGCATATACGCAACCATAGCGGACATAAGCCGTTCAATTGCCTCATCTGCAACAAGGGCTTCACCACCAAGTGGAATCTGAAACTGCATAAGTGGACTCACGCGTCGCGTACGGCGAAGCCGTTCAAGTGTGATCTGTGCAAGGGCGCTTTCATTAGGGAATCGGACTATACGGCCCATATGAACGCTCATAAGTCGGTAAAACCGTACACGTGCAATTATTGCGGCGCTCAGTTCATCAGAAAGTACAATTGTCAGAGGCACGTCAAGGAACACGAGAAGGTGAAGACGTTTTCGTGTCAAGTTTGCGGGAAATCTTTTCATAGGTAAGTGGATGTACAGCTTTTCCGTTTTTGGTCTAGAATTGTTGAATTAGACGTTACTTATTCGGGAGGAAAAGAATTAGGAAAAGAAAGAATTGGGATGATTACTAGTATCGGCAAAGTGGAGCAAGTTACAGCGCAAGGCCGAGAGCAACGTGCATGAACCGAGCTGCCGTATCAACGCATGTATTCAGTAACGTTTACGTACTCGCATCATTTATGATCGTGACCTTCATGAGTGAGCATAGGCCAGGAAGACGCAGGAATATTTACACATAAAACAATATGATATATGATATATGACGTGCTAAAACAGTTACTATTTTAAGAAGTTCCCACAAAATCACAAACTGGGTGTCATCTACTAAATATTAGAATCATTAAATATGTTTTCACACTTGTTTTAGTCAAATGAGTACGGCGTGCGGAATAAATATTTTTTAATGATGAAAACGACCATTTTACATCGAGTAATGTTATATTTACAAATTTAAAGTAATACTTGTGACAACTTAATGGATCTTTCGACGCGCCTTCACAAATTTATCTAAATCCTTGTCAATAACACTTTCAATTTTCGTATTACACTCTCATTTTTTTTTCGCCTTCCGCCGTACATAGGTATTAGTGAACATCATCCACAATTTGAACAGAATCCACGAACGACATCGAATCATTTTGTAATTTTTCATTTTCCTCGCTTCACTCCGTTAGTCCATAGTAGTTCTTGCGAATACTTTCTAAATCACGTTTTGTCTGACCGTTTTGAAACATTTTCTGGCTTTCCTTGATAGCCTGGGCATGCTTCGCATCGAATTGTAAAACTACCTTCTTTACAACATCAAAATGTTCGCAGTAGTAAAACGCAGCCTTCAACCCTGTTTCCCAACGCGTAGTAATCGGCTGTGGTGGTTCAGGCGCTTTGACACATAGCTCGTACGCTTTTTGTACGTTTTGGGGACTTTAGAAATACTACCTTTGTTTAAGCTATTAAAGCATTTATTCGTGGATAAAATTTAGGGATCAATTACGCCACAAGGTTGAAAGCATGAATTTTACATGTTACATGTAACAGATTGTCACTATCTTCTTTAAGAGATCGGATTAAGAAAAGCATGTTAGCGGCACCGTCACTCACAAACATTAAAAGTTGTTGAAACTTGAAATTTGTTCATTGCCCTCCACCACTTTTAAAATTTCATCACTAGTAAAATGGCGAAGAGGTAAGAGGGGAGTAAGAGTTGTTGGATGCCCTTAACACCAGTTTTAAAATGTCATCGCTAGTACATTTTGCAACTCTTTTGGAAGCAAGTGTGATAGGGGATGACGGTTTAAACTCTTCCATTGTACATACCGTCACATTCACCACAGAATGTTTTTGCCGATCGGTTGTTTGGGCCACACATAACCACAATTTTTTATCTCTCAATTCTGCTTTAATTCCTTCAACGTAGTCACGAACAGATGGTACAAAGTTTCTGAACGATGTCCGACGTGGCAATGCATAATACAAATACTTGCTCCAAAAGGAGACAAATGCTTGTTGGTCTAGTAAAGTGAACATAATATAAATATGATATAACAAACACCTATATCAAAGGTTATTGTTCGCTGTATTGTTTGCAACGGATTACAAAACAGTGTTTTATGCTTTTTAGGTGACGTTCACATTTCCACCTGCTGTTACACGTCAAACAGTTGTCGCACTTTACACATTTAATTCTATCGCCTTGAACAAGTATGCTTTGATATGGGTACTCGATTCTCCGTCCCGCGTGCTCCACTCCCCGCACGGCACTGGAACTTGCCCCTCTTTGCCAGGACTAAACATTAGTAAATTGCACTGTTTTTAAACAACTAACAATATGTGATCGTGATATTAAGTGTAAGAAAACAAAATAGTAAAACACAAATATAATTTACCTTTAAGCTTTCTTTTTAAAAAAAAATAAAGTATATACAGGGTGTCCCAAAAGTCCTTTCCAAAATAAAAAGAATATCATAAAATAATGGACTGGTTTAATGAATAAATAATTATTTTTTTTATTAAAGTACGGGCTTTGGGAATTTATTTCCTGAAAAATATTCTGAGCGTGTTTCGTTATTTTGCTGGCGCTGTTTTAAACGCGAGGCAAAATTTTGAAGAACTGTTCGGTGCATATTCTCTATGATAACCACCACTTCTCCTCGACTATTCTCTTTTAATTCATTTAAAGGAGCATTGCTGTATACCTTTGATTTAAGGAAGCCCCATAGGAAAAAATCCATTCGTGTCAAGTTGGGGCTACGCGTTGGCCAGTTTATGTCACCGCGTCTAGATATCAATTTTCCAGATAAAATTTTGCTGGCGCCTGGTAAGAACAAGTCAGATATATGAGATGTCGCTTCATGTTGAATCCAAGTGTTAATTAAAACCAAATCTTGCAAGGCCGAGGTAAAAAGTTGTTAATCATCACTACATATCGCTTAGGATTTACAATTACGATATGCAAAACAAAAAACGCTCCATACCGACTAAATTCCCAAAGACGGTACTAACGATTGGAATACCCCTCACTCTCCACTCGACGTTTGTGTTCGCGCAATAAAGAAAACAAATTGAAAAAGACTTGACACCCAGTACATGCATACGCTTTTGTAGCTTATAAATAAGTATTAAAAATATATATTCTATCTATACAGAACTTTCACAAACCTTGTCAATGTGTAGTTTGCTTCTTTCTTTTTTTTTTTAATATACATAGTATAAAGAGTGAAGTTGTTTTGGACTACTAGGTTCTGTTTGTGTACTGAAATGTAGAAAATGCGCGTTTGCTGGCGACTTGACAATCTTTTCTTCCATAAAAACTCTTGAAGACTGTTACACACTCCAAGCTGAAATAAATTTGACTAAACAATGCTGCGTTATTAATAAGCTTGCAGTGAACCTCAATGAGTGCAAAGTAGTTATCTACACCAGAAAGTACAATCCAATTGCACATACCTGTATTTACGATAACACTGAATTGTTACGTTGCTCGGCTATAAAAGATGTTGGAGTATATATACTTCGATAGTAGAGTTGCTTTTGTTGAACACATAAGTTGAACTACTGCCTCTGCATTAAAGACTTGTGGTTCATAATAGATCTTTATTTGGCAATGTGTCTGCTATCAAGATGTTATGTTGTTTCTGTCTACGATCAAAATTAAAATATGCTTCTTTAATTTGGTATCC
Organism: Trypoxylus dichotomus; assembly: GCA_023509865.1. Classification (NCBI taxonomy): domain Eukaryota; kingdom Metazoa; phylum Arthropoda; class Insecta; order Coleoptera; family Scarabaeidae; genus Trypoxylus; species Trypoxylus dichotomus. The sequence continues at coordinate 33,730,486 of CM042081.1, forward strand.
TGCATACGAAACAGAACAACACTTAGAGCAAATTTCTTAATACTTGCATTTCAAAGTTGAAGGAACTTCTTTCACCTAGCGGCTGTGATGACAACTTGTTACTCCAAGTATTTGACATATCTTTGGTGGAGAATGCACAGTATTAGATGTTTGTATAATGCTGTACAGTATAATATTGATTTTAGTTATTTAGTTTCTACTCTATCTATTTGAATGCCGCTGCTTTCATTTATTTAAGCTGTATATTCTGTGTTTTCACGTAGGTTTAATACTATTAGTATTGTTTAATTTAAATAAAATTACAGCTTAATTTATTGTTAAGGTCAAAGTTTGTCACAGCAGTAGTATTTTTGTCAACATTGCCCTGTAATTGAATTATTGTAATTTGTTGGACAAACATACACAGTAGCAGACAAAATAATAGCAGTATGAAATTTTTTTGAAAGTGACAGTAGTGTCATCTATGCATAAGGTCATTAACTTAATAAGACCATAAAAATGTTAACAAGATTTTCTTCTTGTAAAAATATCGAGGAAGTTTCTCATTTGATGTTTACAATATGTATTTATCTGGACAAAATAATAGCATGATATAACCAATATAATGAAATTCCTGAAAAAAATATCGGCCTCGGTAGGTTTTGAACCCACAACCTCTGGGTTACCAGTGCATTGTGCCACCATTGCACCATGATACCGAATGTGAGTACAAATCGCTTTTAATACCTAGATGTCACAATGTCTAGATATATCGTAATATCTCACAGACATTATTAAATGCAAGTTCTTATCAATTAAATATATTAATATTAAACCACCGTTGGTATTAGTAATGATAAAATTGTAATAATAATAATTTTTTCTAGGTATTAAAAGCGATTTCTACTCAAATTCGTGGTCTAATGGTAGCACAATGCGCCGGTAACGCAGAAGTCGTCAGTTCAAATCCTACCGACACTGATATTTTTTCAGGAACTTAATTACGTTGGTTAATTGCAAGGAAATTGTCATTTTATCATTATTAATACCAATTTAAAAGAGGTGATTGCCTCTTAAACTTAAGTATTTAAGTGCAACTGTTTTAGACAAATAAAATGGGCTGAAAGAAACACTGCATTGAAGAAACGCGACAATTGATTTTAAAAGACGACAATGAAGAACCTATCAATTAACTCAAGAATTATTGAACTGTTCGGCGAAAATGATTAGAAATACAATACGATATCGAGGAACTCGTGGCTGCAGAAGGAAGCAACAGTTTATCAGGATAACTCGATAGTACGACGTGCAAGACTGCACCCTTATATAACAGCCACTGCACTAAAACAAGAATACGATCTAAATGTTTTTGCGAGAACAATCCGAAGACAACTGAAAGAGTATAGTTTGGCAGCTCGAAGTCCGAGAAATGTGCCCCTTTTGAAAACACAACATATCAAGCGTTGTCTAATGTTCGTTAAGGGACATGTCAAATAGCCGGCCACAAAATAACGCCGCAATATTCTCTAGACTGATGAAAATAAAATCGTGCTACTTACTTCAAAAGGACGTAGAACGTATGTTAGAAGTCCCGCCAACGCGGTTTATCATCTACAACATGTTTTAAAAACTTTTAAGCACGGAGGTGTAAAAATTATGATTTGGGGCTGTTTTCTCCTATGCTCCAGGGCTCATGTATTGAATAAGAGACATTTTAACCCAAGGAACAGGTTCTGCTGTCCTACGCAAAAGAAGATATGCCATTAAAGTAGCTTTTAATGCACGGCAACAGCCCCAAACATACCACCCGAATGACTTAACTGGTTACTTCACAATAGAATGGAGATTTTGGAGTGGCCAGTATAATCTCTGGACCTCAATCCAATAGAGCATTTGTGGACTGCTATTAAAGAAGCTGTTTTTGAAGAAAAACCAAGGACACAACAACAGTTATGGGAAATTGGTTCGAACTGTTTGATATTCTATCACTCCAGAACGCTGCCGACGGTGCGAAGCAGTAATTAAAGAAGTAATGGATACTCAACCATATATTAATTGTATTGTATTGCACTTTATATTATTTGATAAATATGTAGACAATTTCTTGTCGACTCCGGAAACATTTCAAGTCGCCCTCGTATATTACTGCTATTATTTTGTCCCCGTTAGTTGGAACTATTATTAAGATTATTGCCATTGCTCAACAATATTAAGCACACAGAGGAGTCTGGACACTTTTGTATGAGAACATTCTCATTTTCAAAAATATTTCGATCGTTTTTGGACTACCTACATTAATATATTAATATATATGTCGATTTAGGAATGTTTTCACTAAATTCGTATTTCACATGTTTCCTTTTCCAGATCTTATTACTTAAAAGACCATATAAGGGTACACAGCGGCGTCCGTCCGTACACGTGTCACATTTGCGGAAAAACCTCGACCACGAAGTCCAATCACAACAAACACGTACGGATTCACCACGCCAGAGAACCTGTGAGCACCGAGAACTAGGCCCTTATATCGTTTAATATTTATTTTTCTTTATTCGAACTTTATTCATACTGTGATTAATCCTAATTTATGATTAGAACATTATTAGATTATATTACGAAAATTAAGCCCGACAAAAATTCGATTAGGTACAAACAAGGACACACGGCGAGATATGCATTAGGCAGCAATTGTTAGAGTAAATGCATATTACAAAACATTTTATTCGGATATTTTTACATCTTTCGAAAGAGAAAACGTTTTTATATAGATATATTTTTTTTCGTAATTTGTAGGATTTTCTTTTTATTGTTATGCGAGATATAGTAATTTTATAGTAAGGAACCATTTTAGAACAATTGACTTTATATTTTATCGTTTTTTTTAAATCCATGTGTTCAATCTAAGCTATTATTTGTGCAGCAGGTGATCCAAAGTAGCGTTACAATGACATCTCATGGCGCTGTTTACCTGATCTCTACGTTCCAAGATATAACTCCATCTTCCGGCTATTTTTTTAATATATCAAATAAAATACCAGTGTTGTTAAAACAAATATATCTAACTCAACGTTGTAATGTAATAAATAATATCGTTAGTACTGGTCTATACCGTGGTTATTTAGAAATGTTTTAGATTGGCGACATGAAAGTTTGTAGATAATGTTCCAACTAAAGAAATGCTCTAGAAATATGTAGCCAAAATGAAGATAGGGGTATTGCATGTAATACGTTACGATAGACGTGACGTCAGTGGGGCTAGGGTTCATTATAGAAACATACCAAGTCGCCATAATATGCAAATAAGGTTTAGTGCATACGAACAAACATCTCCTTTTTGTCTTATTTCAAATTAACACAAATGATAATATAAAGCTAACCTGAACCAAACCTTGCAAGGCTACTCACAGACGTCGCTAAAAAGTTATCTTTATTTTTAAGATAACTAAAGAAAAGACTCTTCTGAAGTAATGTATCCTAAGTAAAAATTGATAGAAAGATGGTAATTTTTTGGATCACGTGTTGTATAGGTATATAAAGTATGTTTAACTTTAACAAGTAAAGTTCTAATTTTATCAATAACGATTAACATTTAAATTTAGACAGTCTGACCACTACTACAAATATTCTTTTGTTATTATTATAAAAACGGGTCCTGAATTGAATACTAATCCAATCTTGATCGAAGATCCTTGTGAAACATGCTTTATAACAGAGGTCTCCAAACTACGGCCTGTGGGCCAACACCGATCCTCGAGCACCACCTGAGGCTCCCTACAAGATGGCGCTGTACTACTGTAACGTGATTCAAAACTACAGTATGTTGGTGTAATGAGCTGGCTAAGTCTTGGGTTTTGGAATATAGTGAGGGAGTCAGTGTGGCTCTTAGGCTAAAAAGTTTGAAGACTCCTGGTTTATATCAAATAATAGAAAAAAAAATGTATAACGTAGAAGACTGTTAAATTGAAATATTATTTTTTTGTTTTAATAAACTAGATATGTAAACGTATGGCAAGTACTGTGTGAATTGTTCGAGCACGTTTGATTGCTTTAACTTCCAATACACCTTCCCTTTCCTTTTTTAATTCCTTTAATTTTCCTTCCTTTCCGATGAATGTCAGAAGCTATTTCTTTTGACCACCTTTTAAGATGGATGGATTCCATTTTATTCACTACTATTTAATTTTGAATAATTGACTATCGATTTATAATTGAAGTAGGCACGAAGTGTCCAGTTTGTTTTATTTTTTTTATCCTTCTAAAGAAATAAATAAATCTTGTACATACTATATAGATAATGAAACAAACAATAATAATTATTATAAAGTTGAACGATTACCTATTAACTGTTAAGGTAATTTTTAATTGTAATAAAGGTGTGCAATTATGTTTTTATAATATGTAAGTCTCTTATGTTTACAATTCGATTAAAAAAAAAATAATAAAAAATATATATCTTTACTTATTGTATTATTATAAATATACTGTAGTTCTTTTCCTTTAAATCATGTGATAAATGTAATTATTTGGATTCTTAGTGTTGGCTCATAAATATCATTTGCATACCAGGTTATCTTCAGCAACATTGTGAGAAAATTCAACACCTCCAAGGTTTTTCTACAGCAGCCAATACGCATGAAAGTCAGACACCAGTAGTAATACTGTGTTTGAATTAAGCTCTAGGAATTTTACGAAGATAACCTGGCCATAATCTATACTAAAACTAAAAGGTTAATACAAACATTAAGCCAAATACAAATTAAAGACATGCTATTTTGAAAAGTTAAATATCTAATGGATACCTATATTCCGTTATATTTCAATGCGTCTTGTGAATTTACACGTTAGTTTCAACAAGTAAGCATATATACAATATCTCCTTCCGAAAATGGAGTGGTCCATAGTTAACAAAGAAGAAAACAATATTGCCAGATAACAATGTCAGTACCGAAAGATACTGACTCGATACTGTTGACAGGTTGTTATAATAACTAGAGTTGTTTTTGGACTATTTCCATCGTTCGTTGAATTTAGTATAGTCCGACGTTTCGGCAGTTCATCTACTGTCGTCTTCAGGGCAGCCCTAGGAAGGGCTGTTGCTTGTCAGATCAATTATACGTTCGATGATTTTTTTACTTGACGTATTTGCGTTCTCTATTTTTTATTAATGAAAGCTGTCATGATTGAGGATCGAACTCGATGATTTATTTTTCGCGATTTTCGTACTCCACCTGTCTTAACCACTAAGGTAATAGGTAAATGTTAAAATTGAAGCTACAATTTTCTGCGCAGAAGAGGATGGACGGAAGAAGATGCGCATTTCATCTGCCCAGAAGGTGGTGCGCTATAGACCGATTTTTGCGCATCAGCGGTTGTGTATTCCGCTGAACCTGCTCCATTCTGCGTATGTTTTTTATTCTTCTGTCGTCCGTATCACGGTCGCCGGTATTCGGCTAATGTTTTCTTTAATCATAGATAGCTAGACGTTCTTTATCTCCAGGCTTGGTGTGCTAATGGCGGTCGATGTGATGGCCATATATGCTGTTTCCAACAGTTTCTTTTTGTGGCGTTGTCTTCTTTATTCATTATATTTATTTAAGTTAGACAGAGTAGTTCACAAGTAAAAGCTTTATAAATAATGTAATATTTATTTTTGTGCTTAGTAGCAAGTCGTACGCAGTTAGTGCAGTATTGCTATAGAATATTATTCTACCTAGAATGCTGTCAGCGATGAGCACATTGTACCTGCATTTCTCAAAATATCGATATTACGTAAATAAATGAATGTATACGTTATCTAAATATTTCTTCTAGAAATAGTTTTATTTGAACGATAGTGTCATTCATTCAAAATTAGCATTTGTCAAGCATCCTATTTATCGTGAAACCATCAAAAAACAATTGGGGTATACAAAAGCTATTCTGTAGCTTTCCCGTATATCCTTGAAAATAAACTGTAACATTTTAAAAATGAGCTCTTTAAATAAAGGTTACTTTTCTCTGTTAAAACACAGTCAACTTACTATGAGGTTCATTCCAATGGTCTAAATTAAGTCTAGATCAAGTTCAGATGCAAACCATATAGCGATATTTTGTTTTACCTTTCTACTATATACATACTTTTTACTATAGATCGTTCGCACCTTAAAACTCAGTGGGTCTTATGGAATGTTATCCTCTCTTTCTATTGACAGAGTTTATGTATGTACATCTCTTTTCAACCAGGACAAAATTGCTCGATTTTGTGGCTAGTAACTTTTTTTTGAGTAAAGTTAAGAGTAAACCAGTTTACTAATCTTTTATAGTTGATTGTTGAATCGATTCTAAAGGAAAACATATTACATTTGTAAATTATATTTTAATAAAATATAGGAATAACTTGCAATATTTATATTGAATACTATTATGAAACACAATACTATAATAAACATATATGAGAAATATTGATTACAATGTGGCAACCGCGTTCACATTTTCCATAAGAGCCATACTGAATTTTAAGGTGCGAACGGACTATACATAGACGTTAATAATTATTTATAGAACGTTTTTCTAAGTACCCATAAGAATTTAAATGCACCTAGTTTAAGATGAAAGAAATTATTTTTGTATTATGTATACTATACCGAAGATGTCTAGAAATTGCTTAAAAAATTGTAATAAGGCAATGTTATAATAACAAAATATGTTGAGTACTACTCTAATAGAAAATTTAAGAAAGTTTCCATAATTACAGCAGTATCCAAGCTATTTCATTTTTTATGTTTGTTAAGGACTTAACATTGTTTTTTGTATTTTCTATATTTTTTTTACTATTATGTATTTTATCTTCTTTGCATTATTATTTTCATTTAGAATATTATTTTATTTTCATTTTTATATTTATTTATTATCATTCTTATATTTATTTATTTTGCTCTCTTATATCCAATTTTATTTTAATATGTATGTACATTACGCATTGTATATGTATGCAAGTCAGCCATTCGCATTACGCTAGCTAAAACTGCCTAATTAGAAATCATTCACTGCAACGTCGTCGGATATGTAATGGGAGTTTTCTTGAAATTTAAGGTACACAAGCATAGGCAGTCGTCTCCCGCGCGACAATCGAGGTATTAGCGATCGTGCACTCTCGGTCACCTTTCGTGCCTCGTCGTAACGTGTACAGTAACGTCGTCGTAAGATTATTAGAGATTTCTAAGTTTTTCTAGTTTTGGCGGGAATCGTCGAGGACGTTGTCTATACATTTATTTCTGGCGGGAGTCATTTGGTAACGTCGTCGGACCACATGTATAGATTTTTAATAAGTATAAATTCTCGATTTTCTATCATCGTACGTCGAGGCTACTGTGTCCATTGTCGTCTATACATATTTATAGTCTTCAGTTAAGTTTGTGTCGGAAATTATTTTGGTGAGATTGTCGGCGCGCATGTATAGAACCTCCTCTACAAGTACGATCACTCCGCTTCTTGCTGACGGTCGTTGCGGCCGCAGCGCCCGTTGTCTTTTGTACGTTTGTTCGGTCCTTGTCGTATCGGGACTTAGAAATTTTTCATTTAGTTGCTGGTCGTAGCGGACGAGTGTCCTGACCAGTTTTCTTATGTAATGTCGGCATCATCGCTCCGTTTTACTTGTCGGTGCACAGTTCGCACATTTGCTGGTTACTGGATTTTTCCCTTCGTTGGGGCGCAGTAGTATAGAGCTAAAGATTGCACATAGCGTAATATTTCAAACGAGAACGCCTGGGTAGCTGTGACATTACTTGTGTATTGAGATCGGCTATTATCGCTACTGTCGCCCTCGACCAGGCGTTCAAGCTCTAAGAGATAGGGTGGGTTCCCCTATAAATGTGAAAATAATAAACGTATTTGGTCAAGTACAAATACATGCCAATAATACAGGGCCAAGTCCCTTAGGCAAATTTAAAACAAGGAAAGTATATTAGGCTCCCGGAAAGGGACATATAAATAAGCATAGCACCGAGGTGCGCTTATAAATTTAAGAAATAAATAGGGTTGGCTTCCCTATAAAAAGGTAGTGGTGCATGCAAACAGATAGAGGCATTAGTACATGCCTCTGAGAAAGCTTCAGCGGAAGCATATAAGAGTTTAACCTTTTAAACAGAATTAAGACATAGCGTTGCAACGTACATGCTGAGGCATTACTTTATGTTGCTACCAATGAAAATACATATACAAATGCTAATGTACATTACATGTATAAGAGAGCTCGAATAACTGCAATTATTGCAAATCTATATATCTTACGTACATCGTACATGTACATAGGCAAGAGTGGAAACCGTGTAACCATTTCATTTTTAAATATATTTTTTTGCGCATGCGCATTGAGTTTCACTGTACAACCTTTCCTCTAGTAAATAAGCGAACATACTCTACAAGTAAGTATTGGTCAAGTAATTTAGGAAATTACGAGCAGGCTACAGCGGCGTTGTTCTTCAAACCAGGAGAACGTAACAATGTTCATTATTTACCACTTATTATTTACATTCTTTTTAGAAAGTTTACAAGCGCACTGTATCGCCCATTCAGCACCAATAAGTTTTTAATAACAAGCATTAACCAGGGATTGCTAACTAAACGTTGCATAACGTTCAATAGACCTGAAGTTTAATACAAATCTGTTTGAACGATCTAAATTAGACCAAAAATTCAATCAAAGGCAAAAGATAGCTTCTTCAAGCTAATCTACACCTATGAAAAAATTTTAATTAGGGCGCCACAGAAAGGACAGGAAATGCCAAATCGATAAATAAAAATGAACATATTGCTGCGATACCACTTGTATAATACATCAGTACAAATTAAAAGTGGTCACACCACAGCAACAATTACGCGTATTACAATCGCTCGTAAACCGCAACTAAATTAATTCGATTGTGGTATACAACCAGACCTACATAATTGCAATTAAAAGCAGACTACAACTTGGTAAATTTTATTTCAAAATAACGTAGTTATATACACTTTTTTTAAACGTTTAAAATTAAAAAATAAATTAAAAAATCATCAAATTTAAGCGTGGGTTTGGTCATCCTCGACAAAATCTCTTGCCACTTCTCTGGTGACGCATTCAACATGACTGACTTTGTTCCTAAACTTAACGCCGTAGAACTTACTCGCATGTTCCAGCAGTTCCGGCCTGAACGTAGTTGTAATGAACTGTGCATCCGTAGACAGTTCGTGTATCATGTCCGCTACGGCTTTTCTATGTTGAGCGTCTAGAGCCTGGTCAATTTCGTCGAATAAATAAAACGGAGCCGGATCGCATTTTTGAATAGCGAAAATCAGCGCTAGGGCAACAAGAGATTTCTGCCCACCAGACAGCTGATTCATCTCCCTCATTTCGGCGTCTGAATCGGTAAAAGAGACCTTGATTCCGATACCGGTGAAGTTATCAGAATTTCTATCCTCCGGTCCGATTTCGCGACCTTCTTCGTTATCCACGGTCTTCATGACTAACTTTGCGCGCCCAGCCGGGACTAACTTCTTGAAAACTTCCGAGAAATACTTGGAAACCTGCTTGAAGGTGAATTGGATCGCTTCCATCTTACGCTGTTCTAGCATGTTGAGGAGCTCTTTGATCTTCTCGTCGCTGTAATATAATTATTAATGAAATTATTGATGGAATAAATAAAATGAGTTAGTTATTTTACCCTCTATCTAATTCTTCTTTTCGCTTTTGCAGCTTCTCTTTCTGATCGGAAAAGCTCATGAACTGGTCCAAAGCTTTCTTGTTCACGTGACTGAACTTCTTTAACTGGTTATTTGTTTTTTCTAATTCTTTAAAGAGCTGAAATTAAAAATAAATACAAACCAACTTCAATAACATATTTACTATTGGTGGTAAAAAAATCGATAAAATTATCGACGCACATGGTATAATTCGGACACAATACTAAATAAAAATAACCTTAAGCTACATAAAAATGTAAACTCTAAATACTCATGAAAAAGAACAATTTGCTCAACAAGGAACTACCGCCAATTGTACATTCGAAGTTGATAGATTTATTACCCTAACACATACGGTCCGCTAAAAAATACGGAATCTTTTCGTTTTCTCCTTTTCGAGGGATACAATATATCTGGGATCACCCAATAGGTGGTAAAAATTTGGCAACTTAAGAATTTTTAGAATCTACATAGGAAATATTGCATGCCGATATAACTCAGTTGGTAATGAAAGTCTGCATGCTCTTCGAATACTACGTTCCGAATAAATTATTGAAGTTTACTGCAATACATGTGATTTTGTATAAATTGCAAATGAAATGTAGAAGAAATAACTAGAATAAACTAAAATATATCTGTTTAAGTTTTCTTTTTAATGTTTATTAATACATAATCTGAAATACAATTTTATTCTATTATATCCCTAGTCTAAAATTTAGCAAATGATAGAAACGATAAACAAAACATTTGTTTCGTTTATTATTTGTATTACCCTTGATACGTAGCGCGCTAAATAATTTGGTAACACTACTTCCAAAAAAAAAAGATAGTTATATGCGAATTCAAATAAAGTAATAAAATAAGGCTATACTACACAAAACCTAATACTTCGAGGTCTGGGTGACGTAATTTAAACAAGTACGTAAAAATATTATTTACGTACTTGTTTTCTGATAAAAAATAATAATAATAATTTATTAAATACTCAACAGACAACTATCCAAAGTGGACAAAAAAATACATGTAATGCAACAAAATATACAAAAACATCCATATAATAATTAAATATTAAGTAAGATAAATAAATATTAATAACTCAACATATAGAAAAAAAGAAAAATTGAGGCAAATCTACATTGAGGCTATTAAAATTTCTTGCCAAGTGTACCAAAGAAGCTCGCCAAAATAAATTCCGCTGAGCTGTAGGGATGCGGCGCAAAAGGTGCGATCTTGATTCCAGGCGCAGAAGAACAGATCAACCGAAGATAGTATACAATTTGTTGTGAAAATCCTGTACAGCCAGCTTAACATTTTGGTGACTCGTAAGAAAAGACCAATTGGTTGTACATAAATCAGAGTTTATACCGAAGGTTATAGTTGAAAGGAAACAGAAATACCTTGGAAAGTTTAGTATTATGTACAGTAATATCCAGAGCGGGGTAGTGATTATCTTCACCTAAGAAAGGGAGAAAATGATGCAAAACTTGCACTTCAGAATCAAAATTAGACAAAACTAAAACTCTATTATTTTAATTCAAAATATGATTGAATTGGCGTAGGTTCAAAAACTATAAAAGATAGGAATAAGCTTCATTTGCTATCATAAACACTAGATTTAGGTATGAAATGGGGTACATTAAAATCACCAGTATCACCAGTAATAATAACAAGTTTATGTATTGTGTAATCTCAACATTTAGAAATTCTCATTAATTTAATTACGATATAATAAGTATATATTTATATATATATATATATATATATATATATATATATATATATATATATATATATATATATATTATATTCATTATATTATACTTTTCGAATTGACATCTACAAATTGTGAAATTTCTATATTTTCATATGTCGTACTGTACGCACTACATACCTTACTTTGACTACAAAGTACCGATTTGTTTCGCTCACTAAGTATTGATACAAACAGAAATCTAACAACAAACAACTTTTTCGTCCGAACTTGGCATGTATAGCACACATATTACTACGCTATATCTCAATTTATTTCACTTACCGCTCTGGATGACATCTTAATATAAACAGAATACAATTCTTGCGACGGCAACGCCCCCAATTGGGACATTTTATCGACGCTCTCAGAAACCTTCTGCTCCAGTAAGTTCTGTTTCGATGCGAACTTTTCCAACTGCTTAGCGTCTTCGTCAATCTTATCCTGAGCTTCTTTCTCGGTTCTTTTCAACTTATCTAACTCGGCTTGTTCGGTTTTCAACTAAATACATAAACAAGAAATAGATTTACGGACGAATAAAAATTTGAGAACAAGATATTACCTCTTTAGACATATCTTTGATTTTCGTATCTAACGATGAGGACTCTGTAACCACTTTTTCGATCTTTTTATCGATTTCCTCTATTTCCGTTTTACAATTGACCAACTGTCTCTTCCGATCTTCGAGCGAGATCTCCTGCAAAGCGTGTAATACCTCGTCTCTACGTCGGATTAGGTTGTTCGTTAGAAGGTTGTCCAATTTATTCTTTTCAGCTTCTAGCTTCATACGCATGCTGAAAGCCTCTTTATTCTCACGTTGGAAACGCTGTATATCATCGTTTAGGGAATCAACTTCCGCTTGATCGGCCACGGATAATTGTGAAAGTAGTTCCTATATATATAAAAAAATAAAAGCACGAATTCGTAAATGAAACTATTTTACCTGGTGTAGCTCCGACTCTAAACTTTCTTTAGTGTTTTGCATAGCTTCCAAACTAGATTTGGACTGAGCTATGGACCTCTCTTTTGGTGTTTTGAATCTTTCGATGCTGGAAAGCTCCTCTTTCATCAGTCTGATTTCGCCCTTCACCTTATCGAAGATAGCTCTGAAATTCAATCGAAAAATTATTATTATTATCCTGTATTATGCGCAAAATCATTACGTACTTGGCTTTACTATTCTTCGTTTCCGTTTTCTGCATTTCCGAAACGATATTGTTAATGGTAGCTTCCGTTTTTCGCAGATCACCGCGTAAAGTTTGCAATTCCTCTTCGCATTGCTTGATCTGCTCGATCAGTTCGCTTCTGGTCTTCTGCATCTCCAAACGGGAGCGGGACGCATTGAAGTAACCACCGGTTAACGAACCTTTCGAAGAGACCTGATCGCCATCTAACGTCACACAATCCAATCCGGTGCTTCTGGCTAACTTCGTAGCGACGTCCAGATTTCGACAAATAAGCGTTTTTGCGAACAGATATCGCAGCGCTTTATCGTATTTTTCGTCGTAACGTAGCTTTGAAACCATAGGGATTGCATCCTAAATTTAAGAAATGCAGATATAAATAAATGAAAACTTTTGTATCTATCGTCACAATTTTGTCATTCAACAATAAAGGAATAAAACTATCCAACACGTAGGCCATCACATCGGCAACTAGATCCCGAAATTCATTTGGCCTGTGTAAATTGTTGCAAGGTAGTGTCCATAAGAAATAGGCAAACGCTGAATCAATGAGTATTTGTCGCATCAATGCAATGCTAGTTTCTACAAAATGTTTATTCGCATTGGATGATTATATAAAATAAAAGCACGCCATATTTTTCTGGATACAGCGCGAATTTGTATTACGAGACAATTCTTGTTAATCTAAGAAATCCCATCATACACTTTATATTAGAGATGTGACAAATTTACAGAAATACAACAAAAAATAATTTATTATATTTATTGAATTAAAGAAATTCCTAAAATATGTTCTGAATATCACGAATTACAATAGTGGCCATATAATTAAGAACGATATATTTTGAACCGATTGTTACGTTTGCTTATGGGTTATTTAAAAGTGGTATACTGTATACACTAGGGTGACAGAATAAAATAGACACCAGGTAAAGCGGTATAAATATGTAAACAGCTAAATTCTAAGAACGAATTAAGAACTTTCTCTTGTCATTAGGGTTGATGTATCGGAAGGAATTCGTCATAGTTTAGTATCGTTACAACTATGCCTCGCTTATAAGGTTCGAGTGATATTAGCGACTTCACCCGGGGTCGCATCGTTGGCCAGAGTGAACGCGGCGCTTCGCAACGTGAAATAAGCAAATTTTTAAATATTCCGTTGTCCACAGTTAACCGTGTGATTACACAATTTAAACGCAAGGAAAAAACAACAGCGGAGCCGAGACCAGGTCGTGCCGGACCTTTTGAAAGAAGTAAAAGGGTGCTTGTGCGCGAAGTGTTAAGAGAACCGCGAAAAAGTACAGCTGAGCTTACGGCAACTTCACAGAAAAGTCAGCGCACCGTTCTGCGATACCTCCACAGTGTGGGGATGTATAAAAGGGTGGCAAAGAAAAAAACTCTCCTTACGGCGTTTCAAAAACGGCGCCGAATGGCTTGGGCAATCGAAATGCGAACGAAGCCCGAAGAGTTTTGGCGGTCTGTCATTTTTTTAGACGAAAGGAGATACTGCCAATTCAGTGATAGTGGTCGTACGTGGGTATAGAGATGTTCGTCACAGCAACGGGACGACAAATTTTTGCATCAGAAATACGGCGAAGTGAACATCATGGTGTGGGGCGCGATATGGTATGGTGAAAGATCGCAATTAGTAATCTGCGACGGAAATATAAATGCGGCAAAATATATCCAAATATTAACAGAAGGACTACTACCGATATTCGAGAACGCCATTTTATCTAAAGAAGACGCCACTTTTATGGAGGGTGGAGCACCCTGCCACAAAGCAAGAACAACAACCACATGGAAAGAGGAACAGGGGATTCGGATTTTACCATGGCCAGGCCAATCACCAGACATGAATCCGATAGAGAATGTTTGGCACATAATCCAGACAAATATGGTGAAACGACCCCAAAAACCCAGCCATAAGGAAGAACTCGTGGCAGCTGTTACAGAAGAGTGGTTAAATATTCCAGAAGACACCATTAATCATTTAATAGATTCTATGCCACGACGACTCGCAGCACTTCACGCAAGTAAAGGTGAATTGACAAAATATTAGTCTAATTTAAAAATTTTAAAATATTTTGTATATATAACGAGAATAGAATCTTTTTTTTTTTTTTGATTAGTAGGTGTCTATTTTATTCTGTCGCCCTAGAGTATATATCAAAAGAAGAATTGTTGTTAATTATATTCCCACCACTGTAAATACAACAGTTGTAAAAACACAGATGTCTTTTGTAATAATCATTTTCTAAGAAAAACGAATTAACAACTAACTGATGCTGTCATCTGCCATTTGCAAATTACAGTTACCAGTACAATTTTTCAATTTATAATAGATAGCGTTTTCCTACTTACCGAATCTTGTGGGTAAGCAATATCACGTACAGTTAATCTGTTCAACGGCATAAAAGTTACTTCCCCGGGCAACTTTTGGCGATTCATCTCTTTCAGGATCTGAGTACCGACCTTATCAGAATCGATGACGTGGTGAAACAATCGATTTCCAGCGGTGACTTCGACCGCGATGTATATTGATTTGTCGCAATGGAAATTCTCGATTAACGGCCCGTAATATGATCTTGCAATCTCGGCTTCTTTCCCACCGCGACTGAGGAACGTTTCCAAAACCTTCCTCACACTATCGCGGCCGTTAAGTATCGGTTTACCGGCCATAGAACGTAAAGCTTGGTCGGCTTTTGCAAGGTCCTCTTTTAAAGATGACAGATTTTGCTGGACGTTATTTTCCTTTCTCCACAGCTCGCTAAGATTCGTTAAAATTGAAAATTAAGAAACTGTAAATAAGGAGGAACAACAAAACTTACTTCCTAGTTGTTTGGTACTGATCCTTATTTTTCTTCAGCTCGTAACACTGCTTGTTGTGATCGTCAATGCAGACTCTTTGACGTTCCATCTCCTGCGTCTGTTCCTCGATTTTCTTATTCAATTCAACCTGCTTGGCAGCATCTCGTTTTAGATCTTCGACCAACTTATCCCTATGGTTCCGCTTATCCTTGATTTGCTTGTTTAAAGATCTGTAAAAGTTATAAAAGCGCATAGTACATGTTATCAGCTTTTAAAGTGCTCGTTTAATTATTCGTACTTCAATTCGTTCTGTATCCAGCGATCTCTGTCGTCCTTTGATGCAAATTGACTACCTCTACCCTGTTTTGCATAGAGCTCCTTCCGTTTTTGTTCTTTTAATGTTAATTCCCGAGAACATTCTTCTTCTTTTTTCTTCATAGCTTCGTACTGCGGCTTTACCTACGAAATTGTTTACTTTAGTGGAGATATCTATGTGTAATTCTGGAATTTTTCAGTAGCACAAAGTGAAGTTTATATACGGAATGTTAAATGCTTTCGTTTTAATTTCCTAATACCTTTTCAAGTTCCATTTCTTTCTCCTTTATAGACTGCTCCAATCGCGCCAGTTCATTTTCAGCCCTTTCCTTCGATTTATTGTCTCCTTGCACCTCCTCTGATAAATCTTTTATAGTAAGATCCAACTTGGCTTTCTCCTTGATCAGATGTTGATGATCGTTGTTTAAGATATCGCGCTCCTCTTTTATACTATTCAACTCTTTCTTCGTCTCCTTGCTTTTGCGCATCAGCATCTTGATTTGATCCTGCGCCTTCTTCAAATTTGCTGCCAATTTCTCCTGTTCGCTACCAGATTCTTCCCGCTGCTTCAATAACTAAAATAAAATTGCACAAATTATTTACACCAATTACAACAAACAGATATATTGAAAGCTACACACCAGCTATTCAATAGGAAAAAAAGCAGTTACCTAGAAACTATTGGGCATAGACTTCATGATCTCGGCTCCAATAAACCATCGGTAATAAGAAATTTATAAAACTACCTTTTTAATCAGCAAAGTATTAAATAAAATTTTCAGTAGCACTTTAGGAAACTACTTAGACAGTCTTAAAGATAAACAAGATATGATGCAAAGATCTGAAATTTACTAAATTGCATGTGACGATTATCACCGGCAAACAAAAAAGAGTATAAAAATGTTTAAAGGACACATAAGGCACTTTTTTTTTGATAAAACATACATAATGACTTTTGGATATAACATCGAATTAAAAAACCTAAAGTTATTTAAAAATATAAACTTAGAGAATTAGACACCGTTGAAATTTTACTCATGTTTACTTTTTTATTAATGATTACTTAACAGAGAACTACATACGAATTGCATACTTGAGTTTAATGAATTTATTTACTACAATAAAACATATAATTGTGTATACTTGTATATTATATGCCTATTACAGATTCATTTGTTGTTTTTATAGTTTGCAAGCAGCAGGTAATTTAAGAATTTTTAAAACATATATAGGAAACACTGTATTGGGTAATTCTTTTGACAATGAATCCTCATTCTCTCGAAACACTGTGCCCCAAATAGGTAATTAATTTGTGTACTGTAGAGTGTACAGAGATACTATTCAACATCTGCGCCATCTTTTGTTTTAAACAAGAAAGGAGAAACGCTCAATTGATTTCATTGCAGATGGCAGTACAAGCGCTATCTACATATCACTTTTGGAATACAAATTAATTAAAATTGAATCCTCACCTCTGTTAATTTTTTCTTATTTTCATTCAACTCAACCTCATGTATGATATACTCCAAGGCTCTACGATTTTTATCATGATGCTGATATTGTTTTAATTCCTCCTTTTCTTCCTCTAAGGTACTCAATCTTTCTTCTATGGTATGCAAAAATTCATCGATCTTCGCAAGTTTTCCTTCTGTTTCTTTCAAAATCGTCATCGATTCATCTCGACGTTCATCATACACCCTCGTCCCGGCAACTTCTCTTAATAACTTCAATCTATGCGCATCAGGAGCGGTTGCCATTTGATTTATCTACGAAAGTAAAAGATGTACAGCAGATCAAAAAAATATTATTCATAAGAAACTTGCCTTCCCCTGCTTAACAATATAATATGGATTTGAATTTGAAAATCCAGCCGACTCTAACAAATTCATAACCTCACTACGTGGTACTACCTTCTTATTAAGGAAATATTGATCCTTCTTGGCACCAATAACACGCCTCAGAAATATCTCATCTTTCTCGATCTAATAAACATATTCCATGCACACAAAGAACAAGATCACAACTAAAATTTTTAATAGAACTTACTGGCACTCTATTGTCAGAATTATCAAATATTATTTCAACATACGCAGAAACAACTCTTGGTCCAGTACCTTCGTGTAGCAAAGCTTGTCGTTGTTCGGGCCGTAAATGTGAAAATTCATCACTGAGTACAAATTGAATTGCTGTGGTAGAAACAAAAAAGATTAAAGTTACTTTTGGAATGTTAATATGATGCAGAATCATAATTACCATAGAAAAAATTGCTTTTTCCAGACCCATTGCGCCCTACTACGACATTGTGACGCTTGTCAAAGGGCTCCACAATGGTTTGATCCCTGTAACTCTTAAAACCTTGTATAATAACCTGAAGCAATTAAAATTTACAAATTAGGTTTTCTTAGCAAAAGCGTTGAACTTGCCTGTTTTATATGCATGGTGGAATAGAATTTTAACTAGACAAATAACTTAATTCCTATGATAGTTGGTACATAATAGAAAATAGATTTTTTTTCTTAAGAGAATAATAAACAAACACTACATATATGGCGCACTATTTTACATTAACATGAACGATATTAGCAAACACAGCCTGCCTCTGATATTAGCTATAAAAGTAATGTCTTAAAATTTTTATAGATACATTAATAATAAACACAAAAACATTTGTGTTCTCAGTTAATGATAATTAATTCAATAAGAATATATTATTTTTGAAAATATATTTATCACATAAATATAAAAACGTATTATTTTGTTCAATGCAAACTTCATACGTAATCATAAAACAGTAGTATGAAAACTAATTTTTTGTGCAATAATAAAACTTTAATTAAGTGTTTTTTCTGCTGAATATTGATATTTCGAATTTAAGATATCAAAATAGAACGAAAAAACTTCAAATGAATTTTTTAGAATTAGATACTAGTATGAAATTAGCGTCAAAATAACTAAGATAACTTGGTAGATTAACAGTTCTTTTGTAATGCTTTAGCTGCTACTGTCACTTCTGACTAGCATCTCAAAATAACTATTACTTTTTGTGAAGCTGCTCTTGCATGACGTTAATATCTGACGTAGTGAAAGAGTTTTTGAAGGGAGATGTTTAGAAACAACATGAGTTTCTGATATATTAAAAAACTGGCATGGAGCAGAACTTTCGTTTGCTGGCGGTAATTAACAGTTACCAATAAGAACTTTTACTACGTCATATGCTTCTTATAGCCATAGAACAGAAACAAGTGCTTATAACCAAAGAAATTGGTTAATTTTCCTGTATTTTTTTCTGGATTTCAAAATGCACAAAACAAATTTTAATATACCAGGGACAATTCCTAACAGCCAAACATTTCAATTATTGGTATCTTCAGGCATCCCAATGTTGGACAAACTTTTAGGTTAATTACATTGAATTACATTTAAAATTAATCAGTTTTTTACCACTAATGTTTTACAGGAGATGGATTTCCTGTTGGGACCGTAACCCTGCTTGGTTTGTCTATTTGATTACTAGATAATAATTTCGATAATGTTAATATTACATTTTAGAAGAGGATATTCACGCCACTTATGCCAGAATAATTTTGAAGTATTTCTTAGCTGAAGGTGCTGTAAATAAACATGCCATATTTTTAGCATCACAGGAATTAGAACCCAAGGAAGTTGTAGGTCTTTTTAAACATTATGGTTACCTTTTTTTAATTCCAACTTTATATCTAAGCTAGCACATTTACCAGCCTTAGTAAAGGAAGATGTTTCGGAACTGAAAAACTCTCCTGCAGAAAAAATGAAGATTGCTTTCCGATACAGTAATTTACCTATGAATGAGCCAAGTGTTAGACATGAATTTGGCCATTACTTTGACTTATCATCCAGGATGTCGCAGGAAATTCTAGAAGAAATCAATATACGTTGTTGGCCAAGAGAGAACGACTTTAAAAATAGTAGGTTTACTTTTTTCTTCGGTAATAAGTAAATTATCTTAGGAAATTATATTTTTAGAGCGAGGATATTTTAAAAACCCTGCTTATCAAGACCTTTTGGAATCAATTAAAGAGGAAATTAAAAGTGGCGGTTATTCACTAAGTGATTGCCATTCAAATAGTAATTTATTAAAAATAGGAATTCATGGGCTAGGATCTCCATTATGGATGTCAAATTGTACAAAAGAGTCCGTCAATGATTTGAACAAATTTCTATACTGTCTTAGAGCATTGCTCAAATCTGCACTTGCTGTTGCGGTTGTTACTGTTCCGACACATTTATATGATAAGGTTAGTCACACTAATATTGTAGTTTACAACATTTTCATTTGTTTTTACAGCCTACAGTAAACAAATATAGGAACACTAGTGATATCTCTTTGAGGTTACAAGCATTAGCTGGCACCGAACTGGAGCATAACAAATACTTAGCCGACTACCACGGATACTTTCATATTGACAAAATAAGTGCGATTAACACATTTGCTTCAAAGTGTGGGAGTTCTATTGAATACATGTTTAAGTTGAGAAGGAAAAAGTTCATCATAGAGTTGTTACATTTACCACCAGGTAATTTTATATAAACAGTACAGAAACTTGTATGTTATTATATTAGGTATTCATTCAGATAGTATTATTCTTTCTCGCTTATTAATCTTTTTCTGATATTAGCAAATTTGTAGCTATACAATATATATAGGCCTTTTTTTTTGTAGATTTAGAAGTATCAGAAAGTAAAAATGCAACACCTACTCTCGGTTGTGCAAGCAACGCAACACATCTTTTGGAATTTTAAGCTTGCAAATTTTTATCAAGATACGTTCTATTATATATATTGTACATCATTTTTACATGAAATAAATGATTGTGTATGTAGAACTTTTATTTCTTTAGATTTTCCTTTAAAAAACACGAATTCTCAGTAAACATTTTTAAAATTTTTCTTACATCAAAAATTTGATGTAATTGACTGTTTTATTTTCCATTTTACCATTATATTTATTAGGAAAAGCCTTGGAACAAGTTAAAAGTTACAATTAATTAGGAACAACCATTGAAGACAACGGGAGAATTAAGAAATAAATGAGAGAATAGGAAAATCCGCACAAATATACAATACATTTGTAGATAAAAAAGAAATACCAAAACAAACACTGTCAGAGGTGTATAAAACAAGTCTGGCCAACACTAACATATGGCAGAGAGTCATAGACAACCACAAATAGAATTAAAAGCGGAGTTACGGCCATGGAAATGAGATTAGAAATGAAGAATAGAAAGAGTAACAAGGAGACAAAATCAGAAACACGACAATCACTAATAGTCTAAATATCAAGCCAATAGAAATAATCATAGAGGAGAGACAACTGGGATGGCTTGGACATATACACAGAATGGAAGAAAATCGAATAACAAAGAGGATTTTTGAAACCGAAACAGAGGGCAAAACAAAATAGGTAGGTGCCGAAACACAAATGTACAGAACATTAGAAAAAAAGAAGTATGAAATGAATTGATGCCAAAACAACTGGTTCAGAAGAGGAAACTGTGGAAGACAAAAATAAGAGAATGGTAGTCCGACACCGCAAGCTACAAAAGGACGTGAGATTAAAAAAAATTATTTATGACCTATGCTGCCTTTTAATCGATGTATTTCTATCTACGCTTCAAGCACACATTTTCAAATTTACCGAGCGAAGTTGATTGTTCCGATAATAATTGTTAGGGATTAAATTCCGTAATTTTGCAAGCTAATACACGGAAATATGGTGTTTATTGACGGAACCATAAAGTAGAATTTCCATTATATTTGCTAATTTTTCATAACATGCAAATAAGAAGGGTGCTATTTTTTTTGTTCTTGACTAAGTATATTATATGAATAAAACTCAGAATAAATCTTCAGCAGTGCAAATTGATTGAAATACTAACTATGTATAAAAACAAGAACAAAATCCCTATTCGGCAATGAAAAAAAGTAAGACAATAAAATAAGGTTCCCGGAAATCTTT
This sequence comes from Trypoxylus dichotomus, assembly GCA_023509865.1. Taxonomy (NCBI): domain Eukaryota; kingdom Metazoa; phylum Arthropoda; class Insecta; order Coleoptera; family Scarabaeidae; genus Trypoxylus; species Trypoxylus dichotomus. The sequence continues at coordinate 33,752,216 of CM042081.1, forward strand.
AAATTTACAAAACTGCAGAATAAAACAACTTTTGTTTTAATTAAAAATAGTCTTTCAATACATATTTTCTATAATAATAATAATAATGTTGTTTTGATCATATGTTCTTTTGGAAAAGACACTTTCTATCCTGGTAGGATCATATATATGCACAGAGAAAATATAAAAAGAAAAACTTAATACCTAAGCTGTTTTAATAACAGGACACCTTAAAATTAATATTTTTAGATATCTATATAAAATCGAAACAATTGGGATATATACGACATATAAATACTATTAGTTAGATCTTTTCACTAATAAGATTTTATTACGCTTAATTATTAAATACATATGGTGTAAGTAACTAGGAATCTGTTTTAATCAATAGAATATTCTTCTGTCGTTTCATTTAAGTCGGTTATGATGAACCAACTGGGAACTTGCCACAGATGAAACACCTTCAGTTCCATATCCTTTTCCTGTTCTTTAAGTAAAGCAAATTGTTTCTTAAGTTTTGACTCAGTTTCCCTCAATGAACATAGCTGTTTGTATAACGCTGTGTGTTGTTCTCGAGTTTCTTGCAGACGTAATTGTAATGATTTTATTTCAGCTTCCCTAACTACAAAATAATTGAATTTAATTAAATATTTTGGGCATTCATTTAATACTTACGATTCACTGCTGCAAATAAGTTATTCATCGATTCAGTCACCGACTGAGATACTTGGTTTTGATTAGGTACTTGGGTCCTCGAATTAGACGAGGGCATAGCATCAAGACTAGATTCATCCAAAGAAGTGCTGAAAGACAGACTACTGGTGGCACCTGGAACATCAGTCTCATAATCAGAATTTAATTCCTTCGAAATGGCACCAGCAATCGACTGTTGGTGTTGACGACCAAGAAGGTGTTCTCGCTTATTGTGTAAATTATGAAACCATTGATCGCAGGTACGGCAATATAGCTCTTCATTATCTTCATCCTGAAAAGAAGTTTTTGGTTACATGAATATAAACTTTATTTATGCTACTTACATCTATATCATCCGTAGCATCCATATCACTTTCAGATAAAACATTATATTTAGCTCGCTTTCGCCGCTTATTAGCTAAATACAATTGGTATGCTCCAGATTGGCGATATTGCCTAAATTCTTCCCTGTATCTCCGCTTTTCCTCCTCGGCTTTCTCCAAATAAGGCCTCTTCTCTTCTAAACTTAAACTTGACCATTTATTACCAATAAGTTTGGTTTTCTCGTGAAACGGCAAGTTGCTATCTTTTAACAACATTCTTTGATCGTTTAAAAATAAATTATAACCAGTAGCAGGTGCTTTTGGTGGGAGATGCAGTAACTCTGGTTTTCTTTTCCGACCTTTAGGCCATCCACCACGTTTCTTTGCAGGTACCTTGTGTGTACCATCCTGTACACTTTCTATATTCGTATCACCATCTTTCTTAATAACTGGATTCTTTTTGTGCACTTCTGGCTTTAATATAATGCTATTTGTATCAGAATCAGACACAGTAGAACTTAGATTCTCTGGATCAGTACTTAAAACTATTAATTTTGGATCAGAAACAAATTTTGATTTGGTATTATTAATATTAACATAATTAGTTAATGTAATCGACTTTTCTGGTATCTGAACTGCTACAACGGCTTCCGAATTATTTATTATCCCACTTACATCACTAGATTCACTTGTAAACCCATCACTATCCCCAATTACATCACATGTTACTGTAGAACATATTTTCTGTATCTCTGATTTATTCTGTTGCAATAACAATTGAGTTGCTACATTCTGTAAATCCTCAACTGATAGATTTAAATTTGATGATAGGGCATCACTGAGAGACATGCATACTAAACTGCAATTGTAAGAAATAGTAATTGGGACTCACATGGTTTAAATATTTGTGAATGTAATTTCTCACCCTTTACTGGTCTCTACTAAAATTCCATTGCTCAAAATATCATTAGCTTCCTCAACGGCCTCAAATTCCATTGTAATTCGTTAAATATTGATCACAAATGTTTGGGCCCTGATTTTTTTTCAATAAGAGGTGTACTGCTTCTTTATTCCTTGTTGATTCCTGGTTTTGCAAGGATTATGATCTGGGAAGCTATATAAAGCCATATTGCGAAAATTTTAGTGGATTCCGCCTGGAAAAAGGATATAAGTATTAAACTATGCGATAATATATGGAACAACCATTATATACATGAATAAAGAGCACTTATTACATCGAAAACGTAGATACATTTTAGGTAGAGATATTCTTGCAATTTTAGCATTAGATCAAATGTAACCTAGTACTTATGAAGGTTTTCCTACTTCCTGAAATTCTTAGAAATCTTTCGTTTCTGTTGATATAGGGAAATATTTTATTTGCCGATATAGCAACTCCAAGGAGATTGAAAATAATGAAAATGCCAATAAGTAAAAGCAATTTTTCTCATTGTTATATATAAACAGGGTCGAAAGACCCAAACAAAGTATTTACTTTTATTCAACATAAAAATCGATTTAAATATAAAACATTTTGTAAATTTCATTCACATTATTTTCTGCAACATTTAGGTGATTTTAGTTTATTTGTACAAATAAGTTTGCATTTAAATAATTGTGTTATTTAAATTACATGATCCCTTTAAAGGTATAGTACTTATCGCAGGTGACATCAGCGCTACCTTACATGTACAATCCGAAGTAACGTAGCAGAGGTAATACACATAAAGTAAAAGGTAAATATAACCTTAAAGTTCAATAAGTTATTTAAAACCGTAACAAGAAGTATTCAAGAAATGGCATTACGATTTCCCTTAACATGCATCAGGAACATAATTAGAGCGTCTGCATTTAATCAAGTAAACGAAATTCAATTAGGTATCCCTTTGAATAATTTCACAAGACATCGCAATAATACAATAGCAGTTAATCTTTGCCGCAATTACTCACAACCAGCGCAACAACCCGTATCTGTACCTTTGGGGAAATTGGAAGGTAAATTACATCTAGCATATACATGTAAAGTATGTAATAATAGAAACGCACATTCGATATCTAAAACTGCATATCAGAAAGGCGTTGTGATTGTGACATGCTCCAGCTGTAAAAACAATCATTTGATAGCTGATAATTTGAATTGGTTTAGTGATTTAAATGGGAAGAAGAATATCGAGGAGATTTTAGCAGAGAAAGGTGAAACTGTGAAAAAGATTAATATTGGTGATTGTATAGAAGCTTTACCTAAAAATTAGCAATGTGTCATTTGAATTATATAATTTTTTTTTGAATATAAGTGATATATTTTATGTATTTTATTTTTTTACTTCAGTCACCAAGATACTTCTTATTTGGCAATCAAACAGGTAATAGACGAATAATAATTAAAATGATAGTAATGCAAACAATTTTTATTTCTGTATAAAATATACAAAGTATTCGAACATGTAGTATTATTGTAGAACCATCAGTAATGGCAGTAGTGATAAGTAATATTGTTTTCGATTTTGATTATTTCAAGAGAAGGCACTTAATGAAATGGCATTTTCAAATATGTTGCTTAGGATTTGAATATAATTCATATTCAATTCCGATAATTGCAAAAATTTTGCTTCCATCATCTTTGGTCCAAAGTTTATTCTTTTTATATACATATTTTCAATGTTACGATATGTTAAATCGGCAAAAAGGTTTCATATTGCAAGGGAATCTATTGAATTAAACAAAAAAGTATACTCTTATTGAGTAAGTGTCTTTCTACAATTTTTTGCCAATTTATCACATAATAATTATGGAATTATATGGAGTGTACTTTAAGTACAATACTTAAGACATAAACTATATAATAATATCGGTAAACATAACTGTTACATTATCTACAATATTTTAACATGATATATCCACATAAAATATAAAAGTGATAAAAAGGGTAGAATATAAAGCAAATCTTATGATAACTAATGTATCTTACACGTATTTGGCAACCACAATAAAAGGCACTGTTATAATTTCCTACATAATACACTTAGATAATTGAAAGTAAGCAAAATGTAAGAAGTAGATAGTGTATCACAAACTTAAAACAATATTTAAATGGTACGTAATAATTTTCATGTTAATTTGAAACATATAATCGTAAATCTAAAATAAAGGAATATTTTACCATATGCACATAGAATACCAAACTTTAAAATGTAAGATATTGCAAGATATTTGATGTTGTCCAAAAGATCGTTGGACAAAAAGATATACATTGTTAAAATTATCTGGGTTTATTTTGAAACTTAATAGCCACTATAATAAATAAATACTATAATAACAATTAAAGTAAAAGTAATGCACCTACGGTAAGTGTGGAAATATGGTATGTAAGTAAATTGTGAAACTAAGCATCGTTTCAAGAATAATAGAAGAAAACAAGTATAATACACGCTCAGTAATATCACGTATGTATTTAACAGATATGGCATTCTATTCTTATGCAATTTAACCTATTATATTCAACAGATAAAATTAGTAATATTAAAAATATTCGATATTAAAAGATGGGTTTAAAATGTATCTAAGCAGATTTTTCAAATTTATACTGGGAAAATTATAAAAACATAGTTAAAATCACAATAATGCTTCACTACACTTATCGAGGTATAAAATGATATTCTCAGGATTAAAAATTTTATAAAAATATACTTATCAAAAAAAAATGGTACAAAAATATCTCTTAATCTATAATTCGAATATATACACTTGATCGAATTTTCAAAGATCGTAAAATTGGCGCATCCAGTGGGATAAAAGGATCCTATTTATTATTAAGTGATGTAGAAAATGAAAAAAAGTATTCCGTTGTACGTGGGAGTAGATTCGGCACGGGCCGGTGGTATTTCAATTCAAGTTTTACAAATTCGGAATGATTTATAGAATAATGCTTAGAAATATGTCTTAAATTTCACGAGAGTATTTAGGTTGGCAACTGAATTCTTTCGATTACACATTCCTATTGAGTGCATAACCAATGAAAACGCATGGATACGTAGTCCTTTTAGATATTGGCTCAATTGTTTAGACCAATTTGAAGTGGGGAAAAGAATGTAACTTCCCCTTACGGAGTTTATGTTGTACAAAACAAAATATCATTAATAATGAAATTTAATGTTATAGCTACTCCTGTACCTTCTAGGCGTTAACTGACGAATTACGCAGGCACCATCGTTGTTTATTGTTGTATTTTCTTTTTAATCGTTGCCAGATGTCACGTAATTATCAAATGTTAGCATAATTTTGTAATCTTCTTTCCGCTTTTTTGTATAAAAAGAATAGTTTCACAGAAAAGAATTACAGGAAATTTTTGTTTGGTATCTACACAGCAAAGATTTATTACTACAGCAATCAATATTTTCAGATAAAATATTTTGTGTCAACATTACGAACTGTGGTGGAATTTTCTTCCTCATGTCTATATAAGTGCTGTAGATAAAAATTGCATTTTCATCCATATTTTTAAACACTGCCTTTTTGATTATTTTAAGATAGTCTTTTATAAAGTTTAATTTCATATTACATATATTCGATATATATTTTGTTTATTGTTAGATTAATGTATTGTTAATTGTTTTTGTTTTGTTTGTTTTTAAATAATACCGTTTCTTTGTCGTGAATTACAGTATTTGTAAATGCAAAACCTAATCTAATAATTTTGGCAAAGCTGTAACGTAATTTCTAGATAGACCATTGGCAACACTGTTGCTAGCCAGCTTGCTTGGAAATGCAGCTGTGACTGTATAAGTAGGCCATTGAGGAAAGGAACTGACGTAAAAATGAACTTTGCGATTTATATGTATGATTTTTATAATGAACAGTGATAACGCTGGAGCATGGTCTTCTATACCAAAAAGGGGGTAATTTTCCTAAATATGTAGAAGCAGAGTTGTTTCCGATTTTAAGATAATAGTGATGAAGATCACTTCCTTTGAGTAAGCATGGAAAGGAAATCGCTGCAGTAAATAATTCTAATTTAACTCAATATAAACAACGTTTGCTGTACAATTAAATTAGCGATTTTAAAATTCAATTCTAATGTTCAGTAGATGAACCAGACGAAAGTGCAAATGGAAAACATTTAGATCAGGACTTGATTATGGAAAGAAGCTTCTGGGGATGCAGAAGATTTCCCATTTTTAGACCATCAAAAAATAAATACTATCAAAATAATTGCAAGGACAGTGTGGTTGTATAATTCACAGATCTGGTAGTAAACTTCACCCCCACAAATTGATAATTTATTCAGAATGCAGCATTTCAAGAACACGTGGACTCTCATTGTCGGTAACTCGGTTGACAGTGAGAGTTCACGTGCTCTTGAAATACTGCATTCCGAGTGAATTATTGTCATGGGGTGGAGTTTACTGTGATATTTTCGAATTAAATAGTACGCCTACTGAAAATACTTAGATTTTTTTTTAATATCCTATTTGAAGGAAAATCCAGAACTTCTTCGGGGAAACCAGTGACAAAGGATGAACTATTTATTTTTCTTGAAAATTATGCTTTATTCAATATCAATGGAATCTCATCTAGTACGGGCACAAATCGATTTAATTATATGAACTCTGCTTCACTTCTGGAGGAATCCGAAACCAAACTAATCGAAATTTGAAAATCGACTTAAAAAATACGATAGATTATAATTTTTTTCAATGAAAAAAAGGCTGGAATATTTTCTTCAGAGAGTGAACTTTCTCTGTATGAATCGATGGTACTTTTCCGCTGACCAATCATAAGGGTACTGTTCAGAAATTTACTGTATATTTTTTTAGTCAAAGCTTATTTGAACGCTTATTTCTTTCCATGCATTAGTTTGTAACGTTGTCGAAACAAATTTATTGGCAAACTAAAACTCTCGCGAAATTTAATTAAAAAAAAATTCTTGCGTTAACAACAGAAAAAAGCCAGTACACTTACTTCGAATCGCCTATCATAATCAATTTTCCTATTTCTATTGCACAATAGTAACGATGCGATTCGCAATACTGAAAGACTAGACTCGTTTTGGCTTGCTGATTATGGCGTATGGATCGTTATTGTGGAACTGATGATCCACCGGATTCTCCTTCGGGCTCTTGCGCACCAACGCGTATCCCAGATGCGAATCGTCGGCTAACCTGGCGCTCTCCATGATGATATTCACCTCGTCGTATTCGTTAAAGGATGGCGGACTCGGTTGGTGAGGGACAATAGGTGCCGGGGTGACCTGCTTGTAACCGGACTTGTTACCGGAGAGTTTGATGGCGGACCCGAAAAAGTTCAATTTGTCGTAACTTATTTCGTTGAGAGGCGGTTCGGTGATGACCTTAGGCGCTTTTGGAATTTCCGGTTCTGGAGTAGGCTCCTTCGGTCTGCCCCAAGAGGCGTACACTGCATCATCTTCGTCGTCGCTAGGATTTGGATTTTCCGTGTGATTAATTTCGTCTAAGCCCAATTCCTGCCATGCGTTGTTCCGATATTCGATCTTATCGTACTTCTTGAACACCTCGTAATCTTTATCGAAGTTATCCACCTTATTGACGGTCTTTCTCGGCGGTTTTTGTGGAATTCTCTTCTTCCCATTCAAGGTATCCGTGTCTTCAGGCTTTTTCAACGTGAAAAACTCGGTCTCGCTTCGACTGGACTTCATGAGCGGATTGGATCGTTTCTCCCATAGATCCGTCAAGATAGACGTCTTTGTCACCTCCATATCCTGGAGGGAGGTGCTACTAGTAGGCGATGGCGGAAGCGGACTGCGAGACCTCGGTTCCATTATGAGCGCCGCGTGTAATTGATTATCGCCGCAGTCGAGAAGAGCTGGAGAAGATTCTCCTTTTAGGAGTTTCTTCATTGATTTCATTTTTGAAGCTACACATCTATAGCGTTAAAAAAACAGATATGGTAAAAATATCTTAAGAGAAAATGAAACAAGACTTAAAACTAGCGACAAATAATTCGATTCCACTTTCAAATTAGTATACGTTGGAGTTAAAAAAAGAGACGCCATTATCTTTAATAGATGCAGTAACAACAGTAGTTGAACATTGCATCATCGTCATCATACCCCAAATAACGTTTATCACTGGTTGATCGATAAGCCCGCTTACAGAAGAATCCAGTAATTTGAGGTTTCCTTATAACATGTTTTCGTTAATATTTTTGTTCCTTTATTATCTTTAGTATTATTTCGGTCATTATATTTTGCAAATGAATAAAAATTCATTCATAAGTCGTTTTTGTAAAGCAGGTAAATAAACGAATAAAACAAAATTAATGTATGTATAAAGTTGCATTTTATTGATTAAATTCGGTTATCGAGAAAAAGGTGCGCTGTTTCTTTCAGCAGTACCTCCAATTTTGCATGTTGGCAAATTCACCTCCTAAGAAGAGGGTTACTAAACATTTTTTCATATGAAACAAAAATAAAATTTTAAATATATGTTTAACACCAGCAAAGGCAGGTATACACCAATTTATTTTCATACATTCAAAAATTATAAAATATCGTTTGTCGAACTTATGTAGACCGACGTTTCGGCAGTTCGTCTACTGTCGCCTTCAGGGTAGCCCTGAGAAAGGCTGTTATTTGCCGGATTAATCATACGTTCGATGATTTTTTTGTTTGACATATTTGTCTTCTCGGAGATATTTATTTTTTCTCGATTTTCACTAAGCTAATAGGGACTTATTGGTTAAGTCAGGTGGAATACGAAAATCGAGGAAAAATAAATCGAGTTCGATCCCCGTTCACAAGGTTCACTAATAAAGAAGTAGGGAAGACAAATATGTCAAACAAAAAAAATTATCAAACGTATGATTAATCCGGCAAATAACAGCCCTTCTCAGGGCTACCTAGAAGATGGCAGTAGACGAACTGCCGAAACGTCGGACAACATAAGTTCAACAAACGATGGAAATAGCCTAAATACAACTCTAAGTATTATGAGAATCCAGCGTCAACAATATCATGTCAATGGTCTACGACCTTTTCAAAAAATATGAAGTTCATCACGAGTTTCAGGAAAGAACTGCCAAAAGTCTGTTTTAGATAATGTGGATGAGGAGATGAAAGATAGCATCTGAAGAATTGTCGATTCCTTTTATAGAAATGAACCGTCAACTGTTTTTTCCCATGGGCGGGGATTTTAACCCCCATGTGATTTTAATTCACTTGCCCTACAAGTCTACCATTCACTCGAGAGGTAATTTTCTTAACTTGAGTTCGTCAAGCTAAGCACCCCCAAGATGAACCTATGCGCCCAGAGGTTTCCTCTGCTCTCTTACACTTTCTACATGAGGGAGAGTATAGTAAGCCCATGCGATGTATGTGTTTATTCAGTGTGCAGTGTCTGTCAACTATTAAAAAAGTGCTTGAGATGATAAATAAAAATGAAGATCTTCCTAATTTTAAAATGATTTCTCTCAGATTGTTATTAAAAGAATTAAACTTTTCGTATACAAAAGTCGAGATATTTTGTTTGCATGAGTTCTCGTAAAAACTTTACAAGTGCCGTTATCAATTGGTATTGACCCATCTATTATATCACTGCGAATTAAATCTAATTTGGGCTCAAGCAAAAGGATATAATTATTTGAACGAAATATCACTAAAATATCTACTGCACATTGAGAAAATTGCATCAAACGTGTTATTCAAACGAAGAAAAAAAATATGGGAATTAGGCAATTTAAGAAATCTTCATGTAGAATCGTTTTATAACAATAGTTCAATCATTTCTCCAAAGCTTAAACCAAAAAACGGAGATGCAGATCGGTCGACTCGTCGTCCACATATTTGCCGCCGCTGGCCCGCCGACACAATAGAACAGCTTTAGTTGTTGCGAAATTCCTTCAAAATTCTTCTGTATTTCTATATTAGATTCTATGCAGCATACACTCTCTGTATTTCCTAACTATAACATATTCTTCTTTATTCTCTCTTTAAGAGTTCCTATCAAATCATAAATTACCGGACGAGGTTTCTCACATTTTTTTCGCAGGATGTTAAGTTTGTAAATTAAGATAAATATATTGATAGAATGTTGTATGCCACTAAAACACTATGTCATACAAAAATTGATATAAAACCAACTCGATTTTTGTAATTATCTATAAAAATGTCGATTTTTTCCTTTTTTCTGAAATTTTCCATATCTTCCCAGCCAAAACAATAGGGAGGGTAAACGAGTTGAAGATGTTATACCTATCTAAAGTTTTAGTAAGTATGGATCCATTTTTCACAGTTCGAAAGTTAAAATAGATAGTAAGCTCGAAATAGGCGCAATCGATTCTATGGATTCGATTTTATCTACAGACATATAACGTGAGCTCACGTTCGAAATCACAGTCACCAAATAGTTTTGAAATCAAGAGATTGAAAATCAAATTTGAGTTTTAAATGAAATTTTGCTAAAAATTTACGTTTGGGTCCAAAACGTGTTTTTTGACTCAAATAAACTTTTAACCACTTTCAAAAATACTCTCGGATAAGACTTAAGGTATTAGTTAACAACATTGATTTCTATACCCAACAGGTCAAAATCCACCCACTTACATACTTGAAATGCTCAATTTTAAGGGTATTTAAAGTGAAATCTTTCCTGCTTTAAAATTTTAGTGTATATTGGCGGAAACAATGTAACAAAATCGAAAAATAGCATTTATTCAGAGTCAGAAATAACTCCACACATAAACAAAAACTACAATTAACTTACCGAAAAATTTCTTGCTGATTACTATGTTCCAATAAGAAAGTACCTTCGCCTGTTTCACACTTTCTCCCTGCCTCAAAAGTGAACTTCCCTTCCTTATGTCCATAACGTCGAATAAAGCAATATGGCCAAGTACAAAGTAGCTTATTATCAGTGCTACTTCTTAATTGAAGAGCGGTTGAAGTTAAGACTAATGTATAGTTGATAGGTTCTAAACCGCACCTCTTTGATGCATCCGAAGTGTGTAATTTTACACTAAACACACCCTCACCTGAAGAACAATATAGATCGTTGTCTTCTACTATGGTAACTTTAGAAACGTCATCTCGAAAAGCGACCGATTGCAAGGCATTCGTCCATTGTTTCAATGCCTGTTCAGATTGAGTGCTAAAATCGTGTGCGGCAGTTTTGGTGATAATCGTGAATAGTGTCGGTGCCTTCTGTGTGATTTTGATACAATTTTCCAACGTTATAATTTTGTAAGGAGAATTTCTAGATGCTGATAGGTCATCGTAGATTTCTAACCTTTCTATACCAGATTTACTAGATTTATATAACACACAATACTTCTGTTGCCACGATTTCTATAAAGTAATATTCACATCTTAGCAAAAGTCTGTTTTATGAATAACTAAGCGACGTAAGCAATTTGAAATTAAAAAAGTGCTAAAACAAACCTTAATAACCAACTTTCCAGTTGGCGGTAATAATAAATAACCAGAATATACAGATTTCTCATCTTCCATGGTCTGTTAAGATCTTAAATGGTGCGAATACGAATTTTATGCGCTTTTGCAGTTTTAGTGCATAATCACATTTTGTTATTGGGAGAAAACACATTTATCTTCTGACATTTCCGTATATAAGCAATGTTGCCGTTTTAGCTGAGGGATTCGAAGTATTAAATTTTAGTTTGACCATTAATAATTGAAATATTTTCTGCTGAAAGACTGGGATTGTAGACAGTGTCTATATATTGTACTACATTTTTAATTATTAATTTAGAATTACTGAAATAAGACTTATTATATCTGTGAAAATATTCACTTGACAACAATGATCTCCAGGAATTGTTAACCACGATAAGACAAGTGATAAATCTGTAATCTGTATTGACACTAAATGTATGAATCGATGTTTAATTTACTTTATAGAACACATATTGTAAAGTTTATCTAAGAGGCAGAAAAACAAATTTCCAACAATCAGAAATAATGGCAAAAGCTTTTTTTATCAAACAGAAAATGTTTTAGATAACTAATAATCAATACATGCAGTTTAAAATTTCAAAATTTAACAATTAACAGTTACTAGTAATATAATTTACCAATTACATTGTCACATCATTATTTTTAATTATAATAGAAAGTAAAATCGGTGATTCATTCTTAATACTTTTAACAGTACAACAAAAATGAGTAGGAGCTACACAAAAAAAATGCGTCTGGAAAGATAAATTAAAACAAACTGAAAATTCACATTTTCACATTAAAAATCTTCACTTTGTACATCTAGTGAAGTCAAAAACAAATAACAAGTACGGTGAATACTTTCTATAATTAATGAGTTTAGCAGCTTGTGATTATTGTATGCGTGAGCTTCTTCTAGGCAGTGAAGATACTCTGAATTTGAAGAATATTTAAACGAGGATGAGAATAGAGATATCGGTATGTAGGTATGTTTTATTAAGATTATTGATAACAAAATTCTAGCTGTTCGACCATTGCCATTACTAAAAGGATGTATTTCTAAAAACCTATCAAAAAAAACTGCGGAAAGTTCAATGCAATCGTGCAAATTTACATTTTGCTTAATTTTCTTTCCTGTATCATCAAACAATTTATTCATCTGACTTTCGATATATGCAGGTTCCAAATAATAAAAATTATAACCAGCAGGTTTTGCAAGCTTTACACGATAATTACCGGCATTACTAAACAGATCCCGTCCAATTATTCCATTAAGTTTCTTAGCTAATTCCACTGTAAAGTCGCGATTACAAATTCTTTCACTAAGTGTTTTCCCAAAAGCGTACTTTGTAGCTTCCTGTAAGTTCTTTATCTTCAATTTCGTACGTTCCTCCAAACTATCACATTTCTCCAAATCTTCAAGTTGCTCGATATGCTCCTTAAGGAAGATCCTGTTTTCACTACTACATATTTCCGAAATGTAAGTGCGATTGTGTTCTTCTAGAAATCCCTTTACATAATCTTCATTCATGGGATTGGCAACAAACTTTCTGATTTTCTCGACGTATGGCGGTATTTCTTGTAACAAGATTTCAATACTATCTGCATAAGAAGGCCTCCAGTAAGGATTCTCTACGTAGAAGAAATATGTTTGATCTGCCATAAAACCACGTCTTTCATTTCTAAGATTATAATCGAGATAAAATGAGATAAGCGAACCATATTTTACAGCTAAATGATGTAATATTAGAACATAGAAGTAGTAAAATTAATCGGTTATAATTAGGATTAACAGACAGTGAATTAAGGATTTAAATGGATTTTCATGAAAAGTTCATATTCCGCTGAGTTCAAAATGAGTCTTCTTCCTATCAAAGGATTAATATAAACAAGCTAAAAATCAATTTAAAATGAGGAATTTGTAGGTTATTCATATAAGTTTATGAATAATACCCTAGCTACTCAAAAAATTCGTGAAAAGTAGTTTGGTCCGGCCATCTAATCGGATTTTCATGAACTATTTAGCAATGTAGATAAAGAAGGTACTCTATAAACGAAGCACCATGGCAAAAAGCGGGGAACTTCAAATGAAAGATAATATTAAGATCCTTATGAAATGTTAATATTATATTTTGTACATTCCAAGCATGTGAATATATCTACAGACTACTGCACTGTTATAGATATATTCCAAAATCTAAAATGTACAGAATATAAGATTAACATTTCAGTGTGTTCCTAATTAAAATAATGTGACATGGAAAATATAATTGAAAATAATAAATTACATAAGTAACGTTTATTATAAGTATATGAATGCAAACAACAAACATTCGCAATATAAGCAGTAATACAATTCATTTGTACAATCTTTCCATACCCAGCACTTATGTACGAAAATGAAATAGAAGTAAACTATGTACAAAAAGTGGAATAGAAACGTTCACAAAATTTAACAATTTCATTTAAACTTATTTACATATAAACACGTAAAACATTCAACAAAATTAAGTGTTAAAATTGCGACTAAATCACAAAGACGAAACGAATAACTCATAATCATGTACAACAGAAACATAACCTCACGTAATGGAATGGTAATATTTAAGAACGCATGCGTATTTGTCTGTATAATTCAATTCTTGCGCCACTACCAAATATCTATGAACGAATAAAAAGAGAAAAAGAAGATCAAGGCCACAAATTTAAGATCCCTCCCCATGATCTGGACTAAAAGTTGCGGTAAATTCAGATGTGAAAATTTCGGGTTAATATATTGTTACTATTCCATATTTTTTATCTTTATACATAGGTGAGAAGCTTCAATTGTGTTACCTTATTCTAAAGCTTTTACTTATAAAATGATAATAGCCTATTCCCCAATACGAAACATATTACATGTATCAAGGCACTAATTCGTGTGGGTCATAGAAAACGATTTTCGTTAAAAAACAAATAAAAATACTTCTAAAATAGCAATGATTCAGAATTTAAAAATAATTTCATAAATAAAGCAGTGTTAGAAAATATTATTAAAATCTTAAATTATTTAAAGGTAAGAAATGCTAGAAAAAAGAAAGATAATTTGGTAACATTTGATAAATACCCTGAGGAAAAAAATTCACCATTTTCTGGCATTTTATCAATTGAAGATGTACTAAACTTTGATATTTAAATTATTACGTTACGTATAGAAAATATAGTCGGCAGAAAGCACTTTGCACTAGGAGATATCCGAAGACAATACATTATTACCACTAGTCTTTTCTAAAAGATGTACCATCAGTAAATTTATATTTTGTCATATTCTAAACCAATATACTCTATCTATTTTGAAAGAGATACAGAATATACTAAAAACCCGAAAAGGGACATATTAATTGAATTGGACGTCTGAGCCTAGTGCCTCGATTTATGTCTTGTAACTTTGATTATAAATATACATATATCTCTAACTAACTAGCTTTATTTTACCTTCCTTTTTTCTGCTTGTCTTATAAGACAATTTTCTTTTAGTACTTGCTTAACAGAATAATATAATAATTCAATGTTTGTCTATTACTTTATAATTAAGATTTTGTATTCAGTTTTGTACATTTTCACTATTTTTTGGTAAATTCTAGTAAATTTAGGATGCTTTGTCTTTTTTTAATCTTATTGTTTGATGTTGACCTATTTTTGCACTTAAAAATTATTTCCAAACCTGCTTAAAGGAATAACCTAAACAATAATAAGAATAGGTAAGTTTGGTGTTGACGCTGTTTGTAAACCATTTAATTCAATATATTGAAGAAATTGTTATTGTTAGTATTTGTGATTTCTAATTTAACAAATCACTAAGACTAAAATTTAATCAATATTAACATATTTTTCCTTTCCAATGCAATATGTTACACTGAAACGTATATGGATTCTGTATCGTACCTAGTCTGGAATATTGCTAATAAATATGTGAATGAAAAGTTGTATGAAACATTAGCGTCTTGCAAAAAAGAATCGAGTTTCAAACAAACAACGTATTCAGTTAGTAATACGTCGGTATGTCTATCAGAGATATTGAAATGCACATTACACCTGTAATGATTATTTCAAAACAAAGATATGTTTAGAACAATTTTATTTATTTAAAATCTACATCTTCTACATCCAAAGCCGTTAGAAACAAATGGCAAAAACGGTGTATACTTTCAATAATTAGCGCATTTAGAAGATGATTATTATTGTGGGAATGAGCCTCTATTAAGCAATCAACATAATCAACATTACATGTATAACTAAAAGAAGATGAAAATATAGAAATCGGCGCATAAGTATGTTTTAATAGCAGTGTAGATAGTAAAATCCTGGCTGTCCTACCATTTCCATTACTGAATGGATGTATCCTCAAAAATTCTTCAAAGAAACCCGCAGCAAGTTCAATATAATCTATTATGTCTAGGTCCGGCTTAGTTTTCTCAATTATATCTTGAAATAACTCATTCATCCTATCCTCAATGTAGATTGGGTTAACGTAGAAATAATTGTGACGTGAAAGTTTTGCTTCTTTTATACGATAGTTACCAGCATTATCAAATAATCCTTTACCAATTATTTTATTCAGTTCCTTCGCAAACTCCACTGTAAAACTAGGAGTTCCATCATCTGCACAAAACTTTTCACCAAAAGCATATGTGATAGCTTCAGATAGATTTTTTATTTTCATTGCATTTCGATAATTTAAATGTTGTGTTTGCAGCAGGCCCTCTTTTATCTCACAGATCAGTCTATTCTCCCCACTACATATTTCGGCAATATAAATATTACGGTATTCTTCTAGAAATCCCTGCGTAAACTCTTTGTAGAATTCGTTAGAAACAAATCTCTTAACCTGATCCAAATATGCAGGTATTTCTGTTAATAGAACGTTGATCTCTTCAGCATAAAATGGTCTCCAATGAGGTTTTTCTTCGTAAATGAATTTTTTATTCGTAGCCATATTTTCACAATTATCTCAATGTATTTATAACTTTTTTAAGAGAACATAACCTGGAAATATCGTTATTAACGTAGATAGTTAAGATAAAGTAGGATAAAAAAACCCTATCGCTTATTATCATTGTTAGAAGGAAGCAGTTCTGCTTATTTAAGAGATAAATACTTATCTAAAATAATGAATAATTCTGTTTAGCAACCTTTTAATTTTTCACAGGTATATGTGGTTATAGATATTCACAAATTACAAAGTTGGCATTGCAATTATCTTATGTTGTTTCTTACTTCTAGTTTTCCCCGCAATAACAGATGGCAACACGGGTTTCATTGGAAGAGTTCGCTAAAAATATTTCATTAAAACTATTAATGTATTGTGTTACACTCAGAACTATTTTAAAAATTTTTAGGGATACTCATACTAGTCCTCTTAGAGTGGCATTTATAACCTACTCTTGATAGTATATAGCAGAGCGGATCCTCATGCCCCACCCCTCACCTACTTCTAATTGGCTGTTTGATTAACAGTTTTGACATTTAGTTAATAGCACTTGTAGATCATATCTCCTTAATATCAAGTTTGTATCTCAAAATATTGTAGTGGTGTGGCTAATTCTTGAATTGTCTGTTGTGACTGTTCATCAAAATGGGTCCCGTAGAACAAAGAGCCGTAATGAAATATCTCCAGACAAAGGGCATGACGCCAACTGAAATTCGTAAAGAGATTACGGCAACTATTGGTGGGCCTGCAGTTTCTTATGATGTAGTCAAACGCTGGTGTCACAGTATAATTCTGTGACTAAAGTGCAAAATAAAGAGTGGAAACATCTTGGTTCTCCTCCTCCGCGCAAATTTAAGGTTGTACCTGGAAAGGTTTTACTATCTGTGTTCTAGGATGCTTAAGGAATCATCTTGACTGACTATTTGTAAAAGCGACAGAGTATTACAGAGGCCTGCTATGCACAATTGATTTCTAAATTGCGGGACGCTATTAACGAGAAACGCCGAGGAAAGTTAAGGCGCGGTGTGTTCCATCAGGATAATGCTTCCTGCCATACATCTGGCTTTGCTATGACTGCTATACACCAAGCAAGCTTTGAATTAGTGGAGCACCCGGTATATTCGCCGTAATTATGAAGTGATGCAAGCTATAGAGAGAGGGTTTGCAAAGGTCGGACAAAAGTTTTTCAAGAGACTGCTATTATGTATACACATCTACTAATGGTATAATTGTTAGTTTCTTCCAAGCCTCGCAGATGGTGCTACACGTGAAACCGTTAGTAGCCCCATCCCTCCTTGTATCCACTATCGTATTATATCATGCATAATAAAAATTAACCGCATTGATTAATTTTATTTATATTTTATGTAATAGTAATAGTAATAGTAATAATTTTTAATAATTAAATTTAATTAATATATTCAATAGAAAAAAAAAGTAAGTTTATACAACATATAAAATAATAATTGCATAATAATAGTGACATCTAGTAATGAATAACAATTATGGAATTGGGTAGGTGTTGGTATTATCGCTATCTGATTTTGAAGGTTTAAGTAGAAAAGTCAACCAAAGATGTCGCCTTATGTGAAATATAAAATAGGGTAAATATATTATATTCTCAAAATAAATTGCTGTTGTATTGTCTTTTAATAGACATTTATACATCCAGCAGAATTATGTTAGTTATCGTATATTCCTAGAAAATGTATACAGTATTCCAATGTACCGTGCACAGCTTCGATTATGTAAGACTTTAGGAGCTGATCATTTTTGAATTGATGAGCTTCTTGAAGTACGCGCAGGTATAGGTCGTTGGAATTACTTTTCCATGCATAGAAGCACACCGGAATTATTGTGTAATTGATGAGCAATGCCGATACCAAAAATATAGCAACGCGCCCATTACCATTTGAGAAAGGATGTGAAAAGAGGAACTTGTTGAAAAATTCAGTCGCCACGTTGTACCAATCACTTTTACCTGGCTCTACTGGTTCGTTTATCTTCGTGAATAATTCTCGCAAATTGCTTTCGATCTCTGCTGGATCTAGATAGTCGAAATCAAAGCCGTTTGGACGAGCAATATTCTGACGGAAGATACCTAGACTGTCAATTAGTCCTTCGCCAATCTTCTGGTGGAGAGTTATTGCCAATTCTAGATCAAAACTGACTCTCAACTCATTTGTAATTATCGATTCCCCAAATAGGTATTCAATTGCCTCAGTAATATTTTGGCGTTTCCTCTGTAATTTTCGAACTTGGTCATCTCGGAGGTTTTCTATTTGCACTGGAGGTCTACGATTGTACTCTTCGATAAAACGCGTACGATGTTCCTCCAGAAACTCTTGCATATCTTGGGCGTTTTTAGGATCGGCGGCGAATTCTCTAATATCTTTATTGTAGCGTTCAATTTTGGGAAGAAGCGAGCTTATGCCGTCTGCAAAAGAAGTTCTCCAATCGGGGTGTTCCAGGAGATCGGCCATAATGGGAAGTTATAGGGCTATATTGAATATTGTTTCACTACGTGCACTTGTTCGTTTAACTATTTTCCATTGAAACAAGTATCACCTTTTAATCAACACCTCATTAGATTATCTCGCATTGTCGCTATTTTTGCGTTGCAGAAAGATAAGCAAAGATGGTTTAAAATATTGATATTTTCTGATAACTAATACAATGCGTAATGATTACCTATATAGGTGTTCTAAATTATTCTTCTAAAATTGTGCAAAAATATTTGAAGCCCTCTAGTTCCCAAACGGACACGGATACAGAAATGTGATTTTTCGCCATTGTATGTGCTTGTCCAGATCTTATAATTTTGTAATTTAAACGAAATAATACTTCAAGACATTTCACTGTTTTAGTTTGAAGCTGACAGGAAAGAAGCACCAGTTTTTATTATTTGCCAATGTTCTTTTAAAGTTATCTTGGTGAAGAAGTAATGGTTTTAGACTGCTGTTGGACAAGACTTCATTGTAAATTGCATAAAGTAGTTTGGATTCTAATTTTTTTTTGTGATAAAATAAAAACCCATTTCTAAATGGTCGTTTTCGTTTCTTTCTTCCTTTTTTCTCATTATGCTAGGCTAATACTTTCAGTTTGGCGTGAAACTTTCAATATCGTCATTGCGTTGATTCCAAATCATGGAGTAGATGAATAAGTAATAGATTGCGTAACTCATTGGGATAATATTCATGAAAGTGCTTCGTAATTGATTTGTTGTCCCATTTTTATAATTGTATTATTAACAGTGCAGCATGTTTGCGTTTTAAAATTCGTTGTTTTCGCGAATCTTTAGGGGTATATTCTGTTAAACCAATCATGAAATACATTAACAATAAAAAATGGTATAGTCTAAATATTACGCTACTGTTATATATTTTTATTTCTGTAATATACAGCATTATAAACAAAACTTCTTAATATTACCTCCCCGGTAGCAGACTGACGACATTTTGAAAACAAAGTACGTCCTTGACGTAATTTATCCACAACTTGGGCGTTTTTGTGAAGTTATGCATGCTGCATGTATGTCGAATCGTCCACAGTGTAGGTCATATGGACACGTATCAACTGTGCGATACCTGCCTTAAGACTATCTGATTGAGAGTTTTGCTAAATGTACATACGTGAAACCGAAAATTATCCGCGAGGTTATTCAAAATCATACGAGGGCTGCTATTTATGTATCCGGAATAATAAATAAAAATAAATATTTGTCATTGAAAATGGTTTTATTGTTTTCCAAAATATTCTTCGCGATGAGCGATGTACTTCTGCATACGTTTGAACCAATTTTCATAGCACTTTTACCATTTCGATTGAGGTATCTCCAACACGTGCATTTTGAATGCGTCAACCGCTTCTTCTGATATCGCAAATCGTTGACCACGTAGTTTATTCTTTACGGACGGAACTAAAGAAATCATTAGTTGCCAAATCAGTACTGTATAGCAGATGACCCATGAATTCGATGTTTTGATCGGTGAAATATTGAGTTGTTTGAGTCAAGGTATGAGAGCTCGCGTTGTCATGGTGAAGAATACGTCGCTGGTTGTTTTTTCTTATTTCGTCAAAGGCTTCTGGCAGACAAGTGGTTGCGTCCCATTCAGAATTGACTGTTCTACGACTCTTTAGTGGCACGGTAGCCACATGTCCGTTTATCCCAAAAAACAGGCGACAATTTGCTTCGAGATGCTTCTGGTGCGAAGAACTATTGTTGGGTTTGGCTCATCTTGGAAGACCCATACAGTCGATTGCTGTTTACTTTCGGGCTCATACGCATAGATCCAAGATTCGTCACATGTGTAAATATTATAAATGGCTGTTGACGCACCACCATTGTATTTTTTGAGCATCTTTTTGCACTGATCGACCCGAGCCTCGTTTTGAGTAATTGCCAAATTATGCGGAATCCAAAGCGCACAAATTTTTTTCACGGCTAAATGTTCGTGTAAAATCGTGTATATGCTTCTCATGTGAGCGCACACGGATGCCTCAATCTCACGGTACGTCACATGACGATTTTGCTTTATCACTTCGCGTACAGCATTGATGTTTTCTGGCGCAACAATCGATTTTGGAAGATCTTCTCTAAATTTATCCTTGAGTGAACAACGGCCACTATTGAATTCACTAAACCAGTGATATACAGTGGTTTTCGATGGTGCTTCATTGCCAAAAGCTAAAAAGTAATCCCATTTTTTGACTGAGGTGAAATTTTGAAGTCACCAAACAACGAAAATAGCATCCGTATGACAAAATGTTCTGAGTACGTTTACAGTCAAATAATATCAAACTTTACGATGTATTGTGGTCGAAAATCTCAGGTTCGTTAAATTTTTTAAACGGGTTCTTTGATTTAAAAATTTGATCAATTTGTTTTTAAATTAACAGATGATGTTTACTAATTAAAATAACCAAATGTAAAGTTGAAAAGATAAATATATTAACAAATTAATAAATGTATACCGCTTTTTTACAAAAAAATATGTTTTTTACAGAAAACCTAAGGCAATCCCTGTCTAGCTAATCTTTAAATATTCTAATTAGTCTACGAAACAAAAATGAGATCAAAAGATACAAATAATTTTGAAGAACTTTAGAAGATTCGACGTCTTACTCTTTGAAATCGTACTCACTCGCACGTGATTTCTCGCCTTTTCTTCTGGTCTTCGGCTTCCAAAGTATGTGTCAGGAACTTCCAGATTTTATTTGCAGTATCAGCTGATACACTTTATGACTGATATAACGAAGATCTTTGCAAAATTATGGAGTTATATGAGAAAATAAGTAAGTATTCTCAGAGAAACGATGCCAATATGTCTGACTTGACACGATATTTCTTTATTGTTTTGTTTTATCTCCATAGCAACGCATTTGTTCGCCTACATGGTAGGCCACAGTACACACATACTTGATACGTGTGAGATTATATAGGAAACTGCTGCCAGTCGTGCCATCCTTTCCGTCGTACGAGAAATTTTGAAGATTGTAAGTATAATTTTCGAATAATGCATATTTATACAATGTAATTGAAATATGAATTATTAGAAAAAAATTAATAGACAATATTTCATATCATTACAGTATGTATACATCAGATGGCGCCTGGCAACTCCATTGTTGCCAATTTCGGATACATAAATGACAATTCTCGTAGAATACAGAGAACGTTTGGCCTTTCTGTTTCCGGGTTTACTGATCCCTCCTTTATCTGTCTTTCTTTTTTAGGATCATATCGCCTGATATGTTTGTTGTTTTGTTTAATATTGGAAAGAATCGAACTTATATCGTTTCCTGTAATAGCTCTCCAGGATGGTATTGAATTAGGAGATTACCCACATAGTTATAAAACGCTATATACGTGGACTAATTGATTAGCTAAAGTGAATTACTCGCATCTAGAAATATACATTTCTATTTATCGATTTGGTCAGATTAGATAAAAAAAGAACGAAACAAAAAAATGTAATCCTATTTAATGTTTAAATAATATGTATCGATTGTCACTTATTTAGTTAATTGTGTAATATTTAATTATAATTTCTTGTTTCAAAACGACTTGCAAGAAGACACGTTTTAAATGCACATAACTTTCTAATAATTAAATCATTCCATTGCAAACAATAAACGCTGAAGAAGAGAGCAATGTTGCTGCGAAAGTAGGCTTAAAAATCCCTTATCTAACGCTACCTGAGAAACGCCTTATCTTCATTAGGTGGATTATGACCAAAAGCCAAGAATAACTGAGTTATTAGAATAATACCTAGATTATAATAAGAAACTATTCATTAACTGTTGCGAAATTTTTGCCTAGTTTTAATATATCACGTCGAATGTTATAAATTAAAATTGTATAAGCATACAATTTTTAAGCAAATGTTAAATAAAAAAGAACGTTACCTTCATAATATTTATTATAAACAAATACATAAACGAGTAGCTTATATGAATCTAAACAAGTGTATCTAAAACCCTCCATTTTTTCTTTACAATTGAGAAGAGCCTCAAGTCATACAGCATCCAACCCAAAATATTGGCGGCATACTTCTAAATTGTTGTGGACGGCCTCGATGATGAAGCAACGTAAAAGTTCTTCATTATCATGCATATGAGCTTCGTCCAGACTTCTCAGAAACTCCTCATTGGAATTGCGTTTCCAAGTAAACGGGCATAACGGTACTACGGTATAGTTCATCAAAAGGATGGAGAGTAAAATTCTGGATACTCTTCCGTTACCATCTTGAAACGGATGAATATATAAGAAACGACGAAAAAACTTTGTAGCTAACACGTACCAATCTCCTCTGTTGGGTTCTATAGGCCGGTTGAAATCTCTAAATAATTGCTCAATCGATTCTTGTATACTTTCCGATCCTAAGTAGTATGGAATAGGAAAACCAACTGGTGCTGCTTCTGTTGAACGGTAACTTTCCGTATTCTCGATGATTCCCTCACCAATTACTCCTAGTAAGGTCATTGCTAAAGCCGGGTTTAGTTCTATAGTCGTATCAGCTCTTTCAAGGTCATTTCCGAATGCAAAATTTACCGCTGTAGCAATGTTTAATCTTCTAAATTCCATGTTAGCAACGTCCTGCGCTGGGAAAACATCGTAACGATTTTCTTCGGTAACGAAACGATTTCGGTGGGAATCGATAAAAGATCGAACAATTTCCTCGTTCTCTGGATTCCGGATAAATTCTTTAATTTCTTCGAAATATTGTCGGATCGCAGGTAGAAGTCCGCTTATATCCTTGGCGTATTCGGGTCTCCAGTAAGGTGCCAATGCGACTTGCATTTTCACAATTTTTCAAATTAGAATTATTTTTTTTTACTTACTTAGTTTGCGTAAGATTAGGAAACAATTATTATTTTGCGCGTTAATGTACTGCCTAAATACACGGTCTCATATCTCGAATATAGATATTGAAATGTAAAGATATAAATTTGTAATCGCTGGTTTTTTATCATGCTCAAAAATTGTAGGTAAGACACGAAACAGTTAATATCTAACGAATAACATTTTGTAAGTATTAACAAAAATTGCGTTCATTACATTCAACGCAATTTCTACACTTCAAAATATAGTCGAACTTACTTAATACATACGAGGGCGACCTGGTTGTGGTTTTTACACTTTTTCAAACGGTACTCCAGTCTCTTCAAGCCGCCGGAAAAGTAGGATGTTTCGAGGTCTGAAAAATAGCCATCTGTAGAGGCGATGACCTCCTCATTTGAGGCAAAGCTCTTTCCTCCTAGTGATTTTTTCAGCTTTGGGAATAGGAAAAAGTCCGGTGGATGTGGAGGATCAGAGACTAATTCGTAGCGCAACTCATTCAATTTGGACACGAGGATGTCGGATGAATGAACCGGTGCATTGTCGGGGTGGAAAAACACTTTTTTCCGTTGCAAACGAGGCCGCTTCTCCTTTAATACTGCATCGAATCGGGTGAATAAATCGCTGTAGTATTGCCCCGTGATCGTCCTTCCCTTCTCCAAATAGTCGATTGCGATCACACCTTGAAAATCCCAAAAAATGGTCGCCATGATTTTTCCGGCCGATGGAACGGTCTTTGCTTTCTTCGGAGCCGATTCGCCCGGAAGTCCACTGCTTCGACTGTTTCTTGGTCTCCGGTATGTAGTGGTGGATCCAAGTCACATCGTGGTTACGAAGCTTATGAAGAAATCCCTTGGATTGCGTTGGATCCTGACCAGACACTCCACAGAAACGGTCACTCGATTTCGTTTTTGCTCCGGTGTGAGCAAACGCGTTACCCGTCGCGTCGAACGCTTTTTCATCCCCAAAATTTCGTGTAGGATATGGTTAACGCGTTCATCTGAGATGCCTGTTGTCTCTGCTATTTCTTTCACCTTCAATCGGCGATCGACTAATACGACATCATGAATCTTGTCGACCATTTCATCGTTGGTAGTGGGGTTTAGGAGTCCACTGCGTGGTTCGTCACTTGTACTTACGCGCCCACGTTTGAACTCGCTTACCCCGAAGTTGATGGTCGATAATGATGGATGCCCATTTTGCTACACAAAACACACTCTTAAACAACAAGTAGTGACAATAGACATCTGAAATTTTAACAGTTGGTATAAAAAAGGTTGCCCTTGCCCACCAATGAATCCTCTTGAACCTTCATGCACCGTCTCTGCCTAATTCCGGAAACATTTCAGGTCGCCCTCGTACCGAGATTTTTGAGTTCTAAACCAGAAGTTTTCATTTCTGGATATTCTGCACATTTAAGTAATTTGCTGTTGCCTGGCGCAGCCATAGAAGTGGTTAATGAAACTGCGGAGATGTTAATATAATGAACTGTTAATCGGAGTCATAACAATAAATGCACTTCCTTCCTTTTAATTCTAGCCTTATTTTTTTATATCCGAAATAATGGGTTGTTCAACACCATACGAAACAGCCAAATCTTTACCACTGTCGTGCAAGTGCCTAAAATTTCAGACTTCTCTTTCAGTGTTAGTGTGTTGTGTTTCCGTTTTGAAGCCATTTCTAACAACCGTATTCTGTGTAACAATATCGAACTAACGAACTGACTCAACTAACGTCGCGTTTCCGCTTGGCGCCATTTATACAATCTGGAACTTGCAGAAATTGTTGCCAGTCCACGTGGGATAAGTAAATAATAAAAATTTACATAAGTACAAAGTACATAATGTATTTTATAAAGCTATTTGAATTACTGAAAAATTCGGTTTATTGTAGTTTCGGACTATCAAGGCATTACTGTACCTTTCTTGTGTGCGTGCGTTTAATTTATTACATAGTGAGTTAATTTAGTTTTCTAGGTAACTACTAAAATTAAGAAGACAACCCTTGTATTCTGATTACGTCAAAACTACCCCTCTTCGATCGTCTTTTACGATTATTCGACCAAACCTCCTCATACGTGGGTAAAATGACGCGAGGAATCAATGCCCCAACGTACTACGCTCTAACGGACCTAGTATCGGCCTTCAGTCGCCGTCTGCAGCTCTTGATTACCGGACAGACAATATATGTGGTTTTTACCATTCGATTTGTTTCGATGACGAGATCGACGAGCGGTCGGGATGCCGAAATTTTGGGAACACTTCGGCAGAAGTTCGCCCAAGCACAGGAATCTTCAAGAAGGCCTCTTTCAAATCGCCTCGCAGACCTGTAACCTGCTGGTGCAGGTAAACAATACGAACAACATCAGTTTCGGCAACAATGCCACCAATATCCTTTCGAACACGCTGGATAGTTTCGCAGGATATTCAGGTAGAGATGATACGGAGCAATTGGTCGTGCTGCTACCGCCTTCGAATGTTTCCAGAGGCTCTAGATTTAAAAACACCGGTGGATTGTTGAAGCCCAGATTGTCGGTAAGGCTCAACTAGGGTGATTTTAGAATTTAGAGATTTTTGTATGGAAAATTATTAAGATGGGGTAATTACAACAAACTACGAACATAATTTTCAGTGAAATTTAGACCGTCAGAAAAGAAAAGTGTATGTATTTGATTGCTTTTGCCATTAGCTTTTGCTCCAAAAATTTGAATATTATATTTAATAAAATCGACCAAGTTACGTACCTACGAAATTCTATTTAAGTGCACCAAATATCTTAAATTACAATGTATCATGCGATTTTTTATATCTATCAGGATTTCCAATTACGTTATGGATGATAAAAAAGCACAATATCGCATTGTCATTAAATCATTATATCATCAGATATAATTTTTTCGATGCAATCTGTTTATAGATTGTATTAATATTTTCATCTTTATTGTATGAACATAAACTATATCTTTTCTCAAGAATGTTCCAATATGAGATTACTTTGTAAAAATATCGCTGTTTATATTTTTTGCATATTAGATGATATATTAATAAATTCGAAAGGTATGTGATTAAATAACGCGAAGGGTGCATTCAATGTTTGGTCGCGAGGTGCATATAGAAAAGGCTTTCATTTTAAAGTTTTATCTTGACATAAATAAAGAAACATCTTAAGTGGAAATAAAAAAATTAAACTAAACTAGATAGGGAACATTCCCATATCATCCAAAAAGAGATTCAGAAAAATTACACTGAAATCGTTGGTAACAATGTTGCCAATATTCTCATGTAAATGTAAAATTTATATATATATAAATATATATATATATGTATGTATATATACGAGGGGAAGTCCAGAAGTTCGTGGAATGAAAGGGTTTAAATAAAATAAAACAATAAATCTATTTTTCCTTTTCAATATAATCACCCTTAAGCACAATACATTTATTAAATCTATGAATTAATTTTTCTAAACCATCATAAAAATATTTTTTATCTTTCGGCTCAAAATGGGCCAAAATTGCCTTCTTTACCTCATTGTCATCGGAAAACTTTCTTCCACGTAAGTCTTTTTTTAAATTGGGGAACAAATAAAAATCAGTAGGTGCCAGGTCTGGACTGTAGGGTGGATGGACTATTGATTGAAGGCCATGCTTGTGCAGAGCAGCCATTGCAACTTTGCTCTTGTGAACCGGCGCATTGTCTTGCAAGAGCAACACACCCTTGGCCAATTTTCCTCGACGTTTTTCCTTGATGGCCTCCTTTAATTTTTCTAATATCGCTGCGTAATATTCTCCGGTTATGCTCCTACCTTTTTCTTTGTAATCAATCAAGAATATCCCCTGACAATCCCAAAAAACAGTAGCCATCAACTTTCCAGCCGATTCTGACACTTTGAATTTCTTTGGCGGTGGTGTCCCCTTTTATGCCATTGCATGGACTCCTGTTTGGACTCAGGCTCAAAGTGATGAACCCATGTTTCATCTCCGGTAACAATCCACTCCAAAATCTGTGCAGGATTGTCTCCATACAGCTCCAAAAATTGTTTGGACGCACAGACGCGCTGCTGTTTTTGCAGCGGCGTGAGCATTCTCGGTACCCATCTTGCACTGACTTTTGTCATACCCAGGAGGTCATGTAGGATACGCAAAATGGAGGTATCTGACACTCCAACTAATGCAGATAATTGTTTTTTCGTTAAACGGGCATCTTGCAGTACAAATTTTTGCACTTTTACGACGATGTCTGATGTGGTGGCCTCAACTGGCCGTCCTGAGCAGGGGTCGTCTTCAATCGACTCCGGACCATGTTTAAACAGACCATGTCACTTGTAAATCATTGATTTACTAGGGCACTGTTCCCCATAAACGGTTTCCATTCCATTCAATATGGTTTGAGTGCTCTTTCCTTGTTTTGTAAGGAACTTTATCACAGCACGGTGTTCAATTTCCTCCATAGTTTCAGTTTTCTTCCGGATTGACTTGTTTAGCAGGCAACCATTCGTAAACGACTGACGCTATAGGGCTGCAACTTAACTTATATACTAATGATGAGTCGTCAATCAGAATGACACCTAGCGAGCGTCCCTATCCCCACTCCATTCCACGAACTTCTGGACCTCCCCTCGTATATATATATATATACTTAAATAATAATAAACATAAATAAATAATATATATATATATATATATATATATATAAATTTAGTATGTCTAACCTATTAGTATCCTCTGCAGATTCCTGTATCCGTTTGGAATTTTTTCGTCTGCATTGAGCATTGTTTTATTATTTCGTTCATCAATACAATTAACAGTACGAGACTTAATCCTCCGTCCTGCCTTAATCTATTTTGAGTTACAAATCCTTCGGATCTCATGTTATGTCTGATTATATAAATTATGTTCTTATACAGTCTGAATATTTCGAATAACTTTTTCCAACTCCTCTTCGCAGGGGGCTTTTCCATATTTCATATCATGACACTCTATCAAAAGCTTTTTCCACATCAATAAATGCGAAATATGCGATTTTTCCTTGTTGTAATTTATTGTCTATTTGTTTTATCGTATCTAATGTTAACCGTATATATTCATAACTAGAGACCGGATTATATGCAAAGTGCATATATTTTATTTTATTTATTTATTATATTTTACGTCTATTTGTAGATGTATTACACTGATTACATTAATTAGCGTTAATTAAGTTTAATCAATTTAATACATCTACATATACATGTAAAATATAATAAATAAATTAATTTAAAGTTTTGCACTTTGCATATAATCCGATCTCTATTCATAACAATAAGACTTATTTACAAAATCTATTCAAACACGAAAACAATGTATTCCTGTATTAAATTTTATGATGGCAATAGAGCAATAATGTGTTAAACGTAGGAAATTAGGTTGAATGCATTATGAAATAGAATTTGGGAGGGATACTGAATCGTCCACCTACCTTTGAATAAACTGTACATTCAGTATACATCCAATATATTGCCGAGATACTGCAGACGTGCGTGATAGCGTTAAGACCCTATTTCACATTGTTAGTTTATTTAATCGAAAATGTGCCAAAAAGAAGGCAGTTGGATATTGAAACGCGCGCCGGAATATGCGTCTTACATGAAAGAAATGTTCAAATAGAGAAATTGCTCGACAATTAAACCGATGGGTTTTGAGATCAGAAAGGAAAGTGGAAGGCTGGGATTAACGACGGAACGAAACGACTAATACATCCATAAGATTTTCCTAAGAAATCTCCGTCTTAGCGCATTGCAAATTACGGCAGAGCTCAATTTACAAGAGCGACCTGAAATATTTCAGGAATCGCCAAGAAATGGCACACGAAGGTTAAAGTGGATTCATTGGTAGGCCAGGGCAACCTTTTTTATGGCAACTGTCAAAATTTCAGACGTCTACTGGTCAATAGTTGTTATTTCAGAGTGTGTTTTGTGTAGTGATAAAATACTTCTGGATGGCTGGGAAAACGGCCACGGAAATTCGAAATATTTTGCTAGAGGTTCATGGCGGATGTATTCCGTCATTTTCGACCATCAGGTTTTGGGTAAGCGATTTCAAACGTGGCCGTACAAGCACAAGTGACGAACCACGCAGTGGACGCCCAGTAGCCGCTACCAATGATGAACAGGCATTTCAGTAGAACGCGTTGACCATATCCTACACGAAATTTTGGGTGTGAAAAAGCTTTCGGTGCGATGAGTATCGCTTTGCTCACACCGGAGCAAAAACGAAATCAGGTGACCGTTTCAGAGGAGTGTCTGGCCAGGATCCAATGCAATCCAAGGGATTTATTCATGCGTTTCGTAATCGTGGATGAGACTTGGATCCACCACTACATACCGGAGACTAAGAAACAGTTGAAGCAGTGGATTTTTCCGGGCAAGTCGGCTCCGAAGAAAGCAAAGACTGTTCCATCGGCCGGAAAAGACATGGCGACCATTTTTTGGGATTCCCAAAGTGTGTATTTGCAGAAGGGAAGGACGATAACGGGGCAATACTACAGCGATTTATTGACCCGATTCGATGCAATATTAAAGGAGAAACGGCCTCGTTTGCCACGGAACAAGTGCTTTTCCACCACGACAATGCGCCGGCTTATTCATCCCGCATCATCGTGTCCAAATCGTATAAGTTCCGCTACTAATTAATGTCTCACTCTTCATATTCACCGAGCCTAACCCCCAGCGGGTTTTCCTATTCCCAAACCTGAAAAAATCACCGGGAGGGGAGAGATTTGCCTCAAATGAGTAGGTCATCGCCGCTACAGATGGCTATTTTGCAGATCTCGAAACATCCTACTTTTCCGGCAGCTTGAAGAGACTGGAGCAGTGTTTAAAAAAGTGTATTGGTCTTCGAGGAAACTGCATCGAAAAATAAAAATAAAAACCACATCAATACCGTGTTTTTGTTGTCGATTCCGGAAACATTTCAGGTCATCCTCGTAGAACGCCGTCTAAGGAGTCGTATTGCAATAAGAAAATCACGGTTAAGTGCTCTACTCAAACGAAGAAGACTAAATTGGGCAAAGGCTCACGTAAACTGGAGTATAAATGATTGGAAAATGTATTATAGACGGACGAATCGAAATTCGAATTATTTGGAAATAAACGTCGCACGTTTGTTCGTTACCGCCCTGGAGAAAGAATGTTAGACGAGTGTATTTGAAAAAGAGTGAAACATGGAGGAGGAAACATCATGATATGGGATTGCTTTGTAGGCGGAAGGATTGGAAAATTAGTTAGAATAGATGAAAAAATGACAAAAGATGTGTATTTGAGAATCTTAGAAAACGATGTGGTACCAACTGGACGTGAAATCTTAGCATTTTTGTTACATCTCGTAAAAATTTAAGGGCTGCTACCTCATGGATTATTACAATGATTCCTTCCTTTTAATCTATATACCAATGATCCATATTGCATGTTCAATACAAATGTGAGTGCAATTCAATACGCTGAAGATAACTGGTGGGAGAAAAATTCATTTTTAATTTACTCTAAACGAAACTAATAATAATGTTTTTCTCGTGTTTAAGATGAGCACTTACTGACAATATAGAGCTTAATGGTGGTGTTCTTTCTATACTGCAATCTGTCCCGTATCTAGGCTCAGTTACAAATCGCAAGCTTAGACTGTTGTCCATATAAAACATATAACCGGAAATTGTGAATGCATTCAAAATTTTACTTAACGGCACTATACAATGCTGTCCACGGTCCTCTAACGAAGAGGAGTATGTTAATGTTGTCACTTGCCTTTTTTGGAAACCTATCAGTATTGCCGTAATACTTACTGAGGTCACACTTTTCTTTGCTATTGCGCTGGCTAACAGTACCATTGGGATAACACGTTATTTAATCAGAAAAGACTGATTAGGTTATCCTCTGATAAATTCTTCATTAATTCGCCAATTCGTCTGCGATCTGCATCATCTTCAATCAACTCATGGACAATATATAGTTTGAAGGGTTTCCGTTTTACAGATTTTAGAATTTTGTGTAAATTAAACCAAGAAGATTATGGTTAATGTAATGAAGTTAACCAACAAAACCTGCAGGATTTCTTTCTATTTTTTTTTAGTTCTACGTACTTTGCACCTTGCGGTGTCGGATTACCATTCTCTTACTTTTGTCTTCCACAGTTTTCTGTTCTAAGCCAGTTGTTTGGCTTCAATCCATCCCATACTTATATCTTCTGATGTTCTGTACATTTGTCCTTTCCAGCCTACCTATTTTGTTTTGCCCTCTGTTTCGGTTTCAAAAATCCGGTTTGTTATTCGATTTTCTTCCATTCTGTGTATATATCCAAGCCATCCCAGTTGTCTCTTCTCCATGATCATTTCTATTGGCTTGATATTTAGACTATTAGTGATTGTCGTGTTTCTGATTTTGTCTCTCCTTGTTATTCCTTCTATTCTTCTTGGGGATCTCATTTCCATGGCCGTGACTTTGCTTTTAATTCTATTCGTGGTTGTTAATGACTCGCTGCCATATGTTACTGTTGGTCTGACCACTCTTTTATACACTTCTGTCTTTATTTGTTTTGGTATTTCTTTTCTATTTAGAAATGTATTTCTTAATATGTTATATATTGTTGCGGATTTCCCTATTCCCTCATTTATTTCTTTCTCTATTCTCCCGTTGTTTTCAATGAATATTCCTAAGTGATTGTAACTTTTAACTTGTTCCAAGGCCTGTTCCTTCTATTCTGATATGTTTTTTTTCTTCTACCGCTATGATCATTGTGTTTGTTTTCATAGTGTTTATCTTTATTAGTTCTTCTTGGTATATCTTCAAGTTTTGTTGTAATATCTTTTCTGAGTCTGCTATCAATACTATATCATATGCAAGCATTGGTTTCTGCATGTTAATTTCATTCATTTTCCAGTTTCCTACTTTCATATTTTCTCCTTTTTGTTTGGATTTTTTAATAGCATAATCTATTGAGAATAACAATGGGCTCACACAGGATTTGACTTTATTTCTGTTGTTTTTATACAATGCCTTAATCATCTCTATCATTCCTCTCTCTAGCCCTCTCCTTTCCAGGCTCTGCCATACATCTTCTCTTCTTACCCAAAAGCTTTTTTAAGATCTATAAAACATATATGTATTTCTTTTCCTTTTCCTGTTAGTTTTTCTTCTAATTGTCTAATTATAAATATTAAGCCTTCGGTGCTTCTTCCTTTTGTAAATCCATGTTGAATATCTTCTAATGTTGTTTCCAGTTTCTCTCGGAATCTTTTTTCTAGTATTCTTGTCAATACTTTTCATAGGATGCTAGTTAACGTTATTCCGTTGTGAAGTTGAGTATTCTTTAGTGTCTCCTTTTTTGTATATGGGCATAATTATTCCCATATTCCATTTCTTAGGTATTTCTTCTTTTATTATGATTTTGTTTAAGAGATCAAATAGTCCTTTGTTACATTTGTCTCCCATATATTTTATCATTTCAGCCGTGATTCCATTCTCCCCGGCCGCCTTTCCTAGGTTTAGTTTGCTATCTACTCTCTGACTTCTTCGTGGCTTATTGGTGGGATACGTTCTGCGTTATTTTTTGCTATTTGCTCTTTTTCTCTCATATATCTATCTTGTTTTATTTTCCTGAGTTCTTCAAAATACTGTTTCCGTCTTTCCATTATCTCTTTTTCGTCAGTTAATATATTTCCTTTATCATCTTTTATGTTTTTCAATCTTGGTGCCTTCTTCTGTCTCAATTATTTTATTGTTTCGTAGAATAATTTTTGGTTTTCTTTATAGTTATCTCTCAGTTTTAGTTCAAACTTTCTCCAAGAATTTTCTTTAGGCCTCTTGATATTCTCTATAGCTTCGCTCTTTACCATTTTGTATATCTAATAATCCTTCTTTCTAATTACAAACATAAAAAGGTGCAGTTATATTGAGAAGGACAATTTTTCGCAATTACGAAATTAATAAATGAAACAGAAAAACACGAAGAAGCTTTTGTTTATCCTTGATTATTTTGGTATGTGAAACATTTCAGTACTGAATGTAGAATTTGATACATTAAAAATGCAAATGTAAATCAAAAATGCGAGTTTAAACCTAATTCAGTTTAGAAAGCTCGTTCCAATTTAAATTCCGAATCATTAGCGAACTATCTTCGTGTAGAAACGATTTTTTTTTTTCGTGGCGCATTTGGGTACATGCAACATATTACGTATTGATCGACGATATCAGGGCATAATATGCTAGAAAATATTCTTCCGTAATTAAGGGTTTAACAACACGCTAGCCTACAAGGGTCACCTTTGAAAATTTCTGGACATATCGATGTGACGTAGGTGGAAAAACCTTCATTTATCATACGAATCGTCGGATGATAATAGAGTTTAAC
The DNA here is from genome assembly GCA_023509865.1 of Trypoxylus dichotomus. NCBI lineage: Eukaryota > Metazoa > Arthropoda > Insecta > Coleoptera > Scarabaeidae > Trypoxylus > Trypoxylus dichotomus. The sequence continues at coordinate 33,786,320 of CM042081.1, forward strand.
CATATAACTCACGATACGATCAATACATGGATAATTAATAAAGATCTACGTAAAGTACCTGTATGACATTTTTAGTTTGTTTAGTCATCATTTTAATAGACTTTTTAATGATAAGTTTATCTAAGGAGATTAAGCCAGAAATACCTAAGGAAAGTGTACGCTGTCACTTTCCTTGGTCCTGACAAAGCTTTATTTGAAATAACGTATTTTTATTCTGATATTACGTACATATTTATTACGTCCCTCTATTATTGCGTACAAAAAACTTGTTCAAAAAAGAATTATGTTTTTTTTTATAACGTATTTGATTTTTAGTAACATATTTATCATTAGAGATCGGATTATATGCAAAGTGCATATATTTTATTTATTTATTATATTTTACGTCTATATGTAGATGTATTACATTGGCTAAAGTTAATTAGTGTTAACTAAGTTTAATCAGTGTAAGACATCTACAAATACACGTAAAATGTAATAAATAAATAAAATAAAATATATGCGCTTTGCATATAATCCGGTCACTGCTTATTATATAAATCTGGTATAAAGCGCCATGCAATACGTGTTAAATATCGGTATAATATACTGCATTAAAAGCACTTTCTTATTTTTCTTCGCAAGAGTTGCAATTATCCTTCGTTAAAGTTAGAAACATTTATTTCCATAGATTATTAAATGTAATTTTACGTATTAAAAATGAGTACTTCTAGAAAATAAGTTGAAGAGAAAATAAATATAATTCAAGAAATTCAAAGTGATAAAAAACAATCTTATATTTGTCGTGCTAAATGTTTTTAAAAAACAACAGTTTCTCATAATGAAAAATAAAGATAAAATTCTCACATTAGAACGGGCAAACAAAAATGTCGAGCGATTACGTAAACCGGTTCGAGGAAGAGTTGTTGGAGCTTTATTCGGGTGGTTTGAGTATGAACGACCCAATAATATGCTAATTAGGGGTCCTATTCTTCAAACTAAAGCAGAAGAATTTGCTAAATTATTCAACGACAGTGAATTTAAGTGTATAGCAGGTTGGTTACATCGTTTTCAAAAACGTCATAACGTAAATGCTAGTTACATTCATGCTGAAAGTGCAAATGCAAATTTGAAGGAATATAAGGTGTGGCTGCAGTCGAACCTAAGTGATTTTATAAAACACTATCACATAAATGACATCTTTAATGCTGACGAAACGGCTTTGTTCTACAAAATTATACCTAATCATACACTAAAATTTAAGGGTAAAAAAATGCGTTAAATGCAAACAATCGAAGCAGAGATTAACTATTTTGGTGTGTGCTAATTGGAAAAGTCAAAAACCCAAGATATTTAAAACAAATTAAAAAGTTACCTTGTACTTATGCTGCTAATCGTCGGCCATAGATGACATCTAAAATTTTTGAAGACGAAATAAGAACTTGGGATAAAGACCTAACAAAACAGAAAAAAAATGTTATTATTGGTCGACAACTGTCCGGATCATACGCGTATAAATGAACTTAAAAATATGAATATGAAGGTATGAATAATTCCTTGGTCCATTGGCTACATCACGGAGGTGGAATTTCTACCAACGAATTCCACCTCCGTGATGTAGCCAATGGACCAAGGACTTATTCATACCTTAAAATCCTATTTCGGCGCCTGTTAGTAATATAAGACATTACGAATTTGGATACTGGAACATCTAATCAAGTAAACTTGCTAAAAGCGATGGAAATGTTAGCCAAAGCTTGGTAACAAATTTCGCTGGAAACCATAAAAAATTGTTTTCAGCACGCTCGGAAAATTGATTTTGATGAAGATGGCGATTTATCGCTGTCTCAATGGTTTGTCAAATATAATGATAACATCAATGACGATAATTTGCCTTTCAGTGCATGGTTAGAAAATAATCAGCATGATCCTAATATTGTGAATCTAGAAGCAATAGATGAATTTGTGTCGGTGGGTAATAATCTCATTACTTCGTGCATCCCCAGTGATACAGATTTTGCTGAGGAAGTTTGAAATCAAGAAAATAACGGCGATGATAATGAAGTAAGCGAAGAAGAAGGGGCAACTGAAATTGTAAAACCCAGTTATAAAGATGTGATTACCGGAATAAGGACAGTTGCACGATATTTAGAAACTGAAGAACGTACTATCAATATAATTTGAAATAATGCATCACGTATTTAACATTTTTTAGAATCTATTTGTTTCAAACAATCAAAACGATAGACTCTTGTTACCGACTTTTTACTAATTAAATTTGTATGTGTATTTGCTTGTTTCCTATTATTATTTATTTGCATTTCCTGGTTTAAATGTGACACTTTTTTAAATCGGAAAGCTAAAATTAGAATTTATAATCTTGTTTAGAAAGTGTATAGTCTTTGATTTGACAAGACGAAACCATCCACATTAGTCTCTTCAAATCTAATAGTTTTCACCAGCATTTATGGCAATCTATTTTACATGAAAATAACAATTGATTTGCGTATCTATTTTTTTAATTAGGTGTATATTGGATCTGCACCAATTCATTCATACCACTACAAATTTATGGTCGAGCGTATATACAGCATAATATTAAGTATTAAAATGCAGTTATACACATATTGAGTGTGAAATTTAGGGTTTTATAAAGACTTGTAAGAAAGATGAAATATAAATAACATTTATTTGAAATTTACCATAAATTAGTAAAATTTGTTTTTTCGAGCCGTGTAGATGACACAAAATAGTTTGGTATATTATAGTACTGGTGATATTGCAGTGTCCTATATCTTAGGAATTTTATTAATATAATAATACAATTTCATTATATTGGCTACCTTATTATAAATCTATTATCAAAGCAAAACATGCGGTATAAAACTGTTAATTTTAAAATTGTATAACACGCGTTCTAATAAATTTTATCTCAAAGTAGCATTTGAAATTATAATTTTGTCTTAGCTTGTTACTGAAACTCTTACTACGAATTTTGTTTGGTACACGCTATTTGAATGACACGACAAATGTCAAAATCATAAAACGAAAATTATTTTTTTTTATAAAAATTGTTCAAAGTGGCCAACCATGAATAAGTTGTGCTGTATAATAGAAACCATTTCAAATCAATTTTAAATTACAATACAATTTCAACAAGTTTCTGTCCAACTATGGACCTGAATCAATACTCTATCAAATTGGCAACTAATGCAACTGATAATAGTGTAAGCTACGACAAGTCTTTATTGAAATGGAGTACTGAAGGTAACATGTATTTGAACGTTTTTTTTACTATTAGCTCTCATTTTTGTTTAAATTATTTTACTGCGTTAAATAGTGTCTCAAACTTTCACGGTACTGTCAGTACCTTTGAAAATGCAAACCGCAGTTGTTCGCGAAACGTCAGGGACAAAAATCCTAGTGACATGGCGAAACCCGACAACCGTTACGACTATTTTACTGCGTATCTGTCATGAATTAAAATGGCACTCTTCAATTGATCCGAAGTTCGCACAGTCCTTTGCACCATCTATGAGTGTGATTATGCTGATGGTGTTGGTATACATGTAGAAAAAGCTTCTTAACTATATTCTGGTAGTGGAATGAAACAAAAAACTTTAGAATTGTATTTATTATAGCGATTAAAATAATAATAATACACAATATATACCAAAAAAAAAAAAAAAAAACACCAGTACGATAATGGTAACAATAAAGTGATAGATAAATTTTGTTAATGAAAGGTAACAAGCTAGAAATTTATGCTTCTGAATTGCCAAACTGTGTATCATCTTTAAAATGGGTTGATTGCATGATTATCATATATATGATGTAAACAACGAAAGGGGTTTTCGAAATTAGTATTTTAAAATTTGTATTGAATTCCAATACGCAGATACACATTGAACATTTTTGAGAACAAGTTATGCTGGCATACAGGTTGAAACCCAAGACATTTTTAAATTTTGCAGGCGAAATTGACAATGAAAACCATATTTGCCTGTATTTTCTCGAAAAATTAGCGAATATGACCTTGAACAACCTGCGAAAATTTAAAATATCCGCTTCCCCAAGCATAATTCTGCATGCAGAATTGGATTTTACTAAGTTTCAAGGCTCATCTACGCATTTTCTTGTTAAGGGATATTCTTTGGGGTTTATAGCGTATATTTTTTTCATTAAACACAGAACTCTCAATAGAAAATTTAATTCAGTGTTGGCGGAAAGTATTTCTTCGTCAAAATACGAGTACGAGTGAGCTTGAGTGAACATTATAACCAGAAATTAGTCAGCAAAAACTAAATCTCTTGGTTCTTTTGAAATTCCTTTACGTTGTAGGCAATTTCCATACACAAAATCGATAATAAATGTGTTAAAATAGTGTTTAGTACTGAAAGTCACGACAGCCATTGCTTTGTTATGCATCGCTTCACATTTAGACGCCATGGGTGGCATGGGAGTCGTTTCTATTTGATTGTTAATACTCTGTATTCGTTTTGATTATATATTTTTTTAAATAATCAATGAGAAACGCATCCATTAGCACCTTACAAATAGATGTAGAGGTGACTCAGATTGGAACGCTGAAGGGAATTCCATTCTTTCAGACGACCCTAAAGCGTTAGGCAAATGTCAAGCGTTACACGTTGCGGAATTCGATTTTCTCCTTCACCTGCATATTAGAAATAAGGAAAATAGGTCGGTGCTTTGGGGTCGATACCAAAAAATCGTTTTAAATTGACAGTACAGGGAAAACCTCACCTGTCGATTAGAAGTTTTATTTAAACATGTTAGCTTTGATCTAAATCATTTCTTGTAAAATTACGAATATTAATGTTGGAAATTAATACGTTTAAATTAAAAAGAGTTATATCAAAGTACTTCATAATAATGGGTGGTTAGTTATTTTTTTTGACGAATATATAAAGAATGACAAAAAGTAGATTCTAATCCTGCAAAGATTGTTTTAAATTTCGCGGGTAGTTTTAAATTGATGGATTTAGGAATGTTATATTTCCTAATTTCTTTTAGGATAATGTAAGCGAATATGGCTGCTACTGCCGGAACTACCAATTTAAATCACCTGCAAGATCAAAAACATTTTTGTTCGAAAAATAGTTAGGAATTTTTAATTCATTTAGGAGCCTTGGAAATTATTGAAATTACAGAACATTTTTACGAAATACAACCTCCCGTTTTGTGTGATTAACAAATAATTCCTACTATACTTTTTTTTATTGTTCAATGTTCCTCTACAAGTTTATTTTTAAGTAAAAAATACATAAAGGTGTCGACAGGAGCTTATAAAAAGCTTAAAAGAATAAACCAATCGGTTTTCGGGTGTTTATATTAATCCTTTCAATTCTTTGTACACGGTATTTTTTGTTCATTTCTCTCCTTTTTACGATCCTATCGATTAGCTTTCTAAATGAAAATATACGTCTGGCGTATGCATTATTTATAACCATTAATTTAACAGCGGCACGTAGGATAATAATGCAAAGTACTGAGTTTTGTTATAATTCATACAGTTCTGCAATTTGGGTTGCGGATGTAGTACGCGGAAGGCATGCGGAAAGCTTGAACTAGACACAACAAAACAAAGATAACGATGTATAGTTTATTTCGTAAATATTGTCGTGTGCCTAATTTTATCGTCCTTATCAGTTACCTTTTTGTTTGAATTCGATAAAGTGTACCTATAACGCTTTGAACTGATAACTGTTTGTTTTGCTTTGTGCGACTGTTTGTAAACAATAAGAATTGTTTGTATTGAAAGTGTAGAATATGAAAATAAAGGTAACGACTTCTATGAAAAATGTAAGTTACTCGTGTTTGGATTTTCGTAATTAATCCATTGCAATGCGTATATTTTAATTTGGAATATTTTCCGTTTCACAGACAGTTTTGGAAACGCCTGTGATAAATCATGACGAAGAAACGGATTTATGGAATCAAAATTATTCCATCCAAACAAATCCAGATGGTAGTCCCATTAGAAGGTATATATTTTTTTCTAGTTTTCTCATTTTATATTACTATGTGAACTATTTCTATTCTATGATATGTATTCAATAGGTCTGGTAGTAAACGTAATTGGTGTAAACCATCTTGCATTCCTATATCGATAATTTTAATTCTGATCTTCCTCGTTGTACTACTGCCATTGTTGGATCACGCCGCTGAGAAGGCTTTGCAAGCAATAAATCAGATCAATGACAATACGTGTCAGCAGAAATGCAGGTTTGTAAAGTAATCATTTTATTATTTGACTCCACATTTTTAATTACCTTTTGTTCATCATTCAACACCAGTATTTTTGAAGATGTCATAGGCGTTGCATACCATAAGTATATTATTTGAGGGTTCTATGTAGGTCCGCAAAGTTACTTTAAATGCATAAAAATGTACACACAAATGCATCAAAATGACCAAAGAGTACGAAAAATAGATGAAAATTATTTTGAATTTTGTAATTTGATGGATTTGATATTGACAGTTCAGTGGCGCACGTTCTTAGGTATTTCATGGAAATTATTAAAAATATACATATGTTGACCACAATTTTTTTGCCGAATAAACCATTCTGCAAAAAATATCCAAAAGTCTAGATTAAATGAAATGCTAAATGCGTTATTATATAAACAAATATTGAGGAATACATCACACAAATATCACATTAGCTTCAAAAACAACAATTTCAAATAAAACCGAAACAAGTAATAATAAATAGAATGAATATAAATAGCATGTTGCACAGAACGGTGATAGCTATTAAATTCTCAGAAACTGGATGGACGCGTGTGTTATGTGTTCCAAATACTGATCTTTTGAGGCACATTTTGCACTAGAGAGAAACCGATAGTAAAAGCGATGGTGGTTTCTAAAGTACAAATAGCTAGAGGTTAGCTTATTTTAATGATTTCTTATTTTTTCTGTCTATTTAGGACTTATCCGAAAATTATATCGTGTGCGAAAAGGATTTTAAAAACATTCTATTGATTTATTAGTTGTGAGTTATAACGGATTTTGATAAACTTTGAGTGTACTGCTTACAAACTTTTTGTTTCTGTGTGCTCTCTTTGTGTGCTAAATCAAGTGCTCTCAATCTGGCCCAGAATCTGTTCAATCTAAAAAAGAACCTCTAAAATATTTTTAAGTAATAAAACATCACAAAACCACTTAGAATTATTTTTTTCTGTATAAGATCCAGCAAAGTTTGGAACAATAATCCTAATTTAAATTATGAAATATCTACTACCAATTAAAAGAAACTTTCACAAAATTTATGTGTTTTGCGAGATGAGTTGTTGCATGTTTCATCGATAAACAATGTTAGTACTTTGAGTATTAAAACACTTTTAGTAATAATTTTCATCTCAAACGGAAGTTTTTCAAATAGGCCATAAGATACTTTTGAAGTAAAAGAAATAAATTTTGAATTTGAAAAATCTTAGAGCTTTTTATAAAATGCAGAATGTATCATTATTTAAAATTATGTGGTGCATAAATTTTAGGAAAGTTAACCAATGTCAGACAGGAAAAGGCCAAATACTATATTTTTGCTTTATCTTATCAGTGCTAAGTCTATTTTTTAGTTTTATTTTATTATCTGAAGTACATACTTCAGGTTATAGTCTAGTTTATACAAGGTTATCAATTTAAGTGTACACTACCGTCAATATTAGTTCGGACCCGTAAATAAATTAAGAAAGAACGAAAAAATATTCAATTTAATACTTAACTTATTTTTCCAAAACTTAAAATTTTTGTTGCATTTTATTAATCACGATTAAAATTAAAGTATAAAAGTAAAAAAAAGTAATTCTAACGAAAAATAAACAAAAACTTCTTAAACGTTCCGTTCATTAAAGAAATTCCCTTTTGCGCGAACAGCTTTCACAATCCAAGGCACCCACTCCACTAGTTTTTCAAGGACTCTATTTGGCATATTAGTTCACTCCTCTTGTAAAATATTCCGCAGGTGGCCTACTTTTCGGCCCCACTGTGCAATTCGTCCCATAAAAGCTCAATGGGGTTTGGATCGGGGCTTTGCGGCGGCCATATCATTATTTGTAAAGTACCATTATCTTGTTCTTCAGTCAAGAAATTTTTATATATATCATTGCTGAGTGTTTGGAGTGGTTGTCCTGCATGAATACAATATATATATATATATATATTTCTTGTAGTATTGCGTAATAATCCTCTTTTCGCATAATGCCTTCGATTCGCTGCAAGTCTCCTGTACCGGCGTAGGAAAAACAACACCAAACAAGCACAGGACTTCTCCTTTGCTTGACAGTTGGCACTACACAATCCTGCAACATTCTTTGGACTTTCGCTCTTCTTACAAAAACGGGCCTTGATTGTCCGAACACCTCAAATTGTGACTCCTCAGTCCATAGCCAATCATCTCCTATCCAATTTTTATGAGTTTCTGCCTAGTGTGGCCGTTTTTGCCTGTTTCCCCGTCAAAGTAGGGTGTTTTGTTGTTGCAATGCGGCCGTGAAGATTTGTAGCTTTAAATCTTCTTTTCACTGTAGTAACAGAAATTTTTCTTGCACGGTCGCGATTCATTTCGGCAGCGATTTCTTGTGCAGTCAGTCTCCTATTTCGCTTGCTCAGCAATGTTATATGCTTATAGTCGGCGTGAGTTTCTATTTTTTACGACCAGAACGTGCCCGATTTCTTAAACTGTCTGTGCGTTGATGTCTCTGAATGATATCACTAACAGTCAATTTATTAACATGTATTACAGAGCGCTTTTCCAAATTTGTCGGTTCCTCATAAATGATGCGAGTACGTAAACGTTACTGAACAGTCGCCTTGATACAGCTGCTCTGCCCTACTTTGCCGAGACTATTAATCACCACACACATCGCTTAACTTTTTAGCAGCTTTTGTTGCGTTCTTTCCTTTTTGGAAGTAATAAAACAAAATATGAGGAAAATGAACGCCTTTGTTTTCCATGTTAAATTTAAGTCCGCATAAGAATTTCACAAAATATACACTTAATTTGATTTTTAAGAAAGCTAAAGTTCGCAGCTGACAAATATCAAAACTATAAAACTCTAATGTTGATAGAAGTCATTCAAAAGAAATGCTACTCCCATCTACACCTAAAATAGGCAATTTATCAATTCAATATATTGCCTGGTTTTTTACATACTCCTTATTAAAAATATAACATACAACTGTATTTTGTCATGGTGTTTGGGTTTACTTGAGCAAGAAAATCTTATGTTGTAGATTTTCATTAGTAGAAAGCATTCCAGAGGGACTGGTATATCCAAATAGTACAGCGCTCTTTCCATCAACGTTCGAAACATGGTACGATTTGATCCACAGAGCGCAGCATTCGATCGAAATCGCTTCATTTTATTGGACTTTGAGGCAAGATGAAGTCTATCCGGATCCATCTTCCGTTCAGGTACACGTAGATCTTTCGATGACATCTAATTTCACTCCGAATGCCAAAACGCTATCGAATTCTTTTCCAAATTTAGGGTGAAGAAGTCTACAACGCTCTCTTAGCGGCGGGTTTAGATAGGAACATCAAAATCAAAATCGCTCAAAACGCACCTTCACTAGACCAGCCAAATACCGACACGGAAACGTTAAACAAAAAGGGGGCAGCCGAAGTGAGAAGTTTAAATTTCGCGCAGCTTTTAGGAAACGGGGTCTTGCACACCAAACTCTGGGTAATTGACCGGGAGCATTTTTACATCGGAAGCGCCAATATGGATTGGAGAGCTCTAACGCAGGTAATTCAGCTTCAATTTTGCTTTTATTAAAATTTATTTTATTAAAACTCCTCAGGCTAGTGTGTGAGAATTTTTGGCAACTGTCCTCGTCCACATTAAAGATACGTTCCAGAAAATGACATCAATTGTGTTTACTTAGAAGAGTATCCAGCTTTTTAAAATAATTGTCGTTCATTTAATTTTTGCTCCCGTATAGAAATTTAATGCTATATTATTGATATTTTCACTTCAGCTAATTTGATTATTCTTTCCACTAGCTCTATTTCTTGTTCGTTACTTAGAAAGTTTTCTTCCAACTCTTTTTTAGAAGATTGATTTTTCAAATTCCTAAATGTTCGTCGTGGAATTTTACAAAATTCTTCCAAATATTTTTGAGCATTTAATAATCGCAAGGCTTTTTTCATCAAGCTTACACCGTACATTACTACCACCTGACTGGCATTTACAAATACCTCTCTGAAAATGAGGTTCGCTAATATTGCTAGAAATTAATATTAAAAACATTATAAAGGCGTACTCTTATGTAGGTACATCTTTTTCTTAAAATCACAATAAACAATTAAATCTTTTGCTTATTTTAAGACCACGGTACACCTAAATGTATACCGAATTTAAATAAATTATCAATTGGTACCCGCATCCTTAAAAAAGTAGTAAAAACAGACTCACCTGTTGCTGTGGAAGATGATATTGGACAATCTGTGACCTTATTTTTCGATGGGATTTTTTATATTTATGTTGTGTACCTTTAACGAACTTTTTGTCTTTTACAAACATAATGTATACATGAATACGTAGGCTTCCGCGGTCAGAGTTAGTAATAAACGAACTACTTCCGGAATTGGACCGTGTCATGATGAGATATATATAAAAAAAGAAATAAGAGTACGAGGAGAAAGAAAAAGAGATAAAAAGAAAAAAAATGATAAAGGGTGGGGAGACGTGAAGTAGAAAGAAAGGTGAAAAGAATAAGAGAAAGAAGTAGAGATAGGGAGGGGTGGGGGGATACTGCGAGAGAAGAAAAGGAAAAAGAAAGAGAGCAAAAGAGAGATCCCTTCTTTCCCTTTTGGTGTCTTTCTTTTTCCTTTTTTCCTTTTATAATCAATAATGTATACATGCTAGCAAACTTACCAAACTGTTGTTTTCTAGTAACTATAGCAGTAACTCACCCTTTTTTTGATGTGCAGTAGGCGGCATATAATTAAGAACTATATATTTTAAGACATTTCTTACGTCTGCTTCTGAGTTATTTAAAAATGGGATACTTGTTGATATTTTAGCAATAATACAGCTTAAAATACAGTAAAATATTTAATTTATATCTTTTATAAAAAGGAACAATTAACGCTGGATAGATAATTAGGAATAAAAACAAAAATAATGTTGAATTAAAAAAGGTAATTAATATATTTAGTTAACTTTGGTATTAATATTTATCAAGAGTTGCACCACCGTTTTTGAAAAATAGCTTGCCAGGCTGTCACAACTTCTCCAAAAAGTTTATCGATATTGGTTACTCCATTTTGCCATATACTCCGTTTTACAGATAAGATAGAAGAAGCAGTGAAAGAAAAACAAAAAAAAAACAAACATGCAGTATATAAACCATACCAAAGTTAATCATGAATTTTACAAGCGTAGTAGAAATGTTGCGAAAGAAATATCCAGAAAGATCAACGAAAAGTCCTGGGATAGATTTATAAGTAATATCGGATAAAACTGGATAAAACATTATGAACAGTTCTGGTGCAAGGAAAATATTGACGAAACAACAATACAAGAAGTAGACGTAACAGACTTGGATGATGTATATCCAACATAACTGATAGAAGCCTTGAGAGCTACTAAAAAACAGAAAAGCGACCGGTATGGATGCCATTAAGACGGAGCTTTGGAAATACGGATGAGTTGTACTACAGCTAAACTTCTACATGTATTTGATAAATGTTGGAAAATAGTATTATCCAAAGCGATAAGAATAACCCTCAAAATTACCGACGGATCAACTTATTAGACATCGCTTTAAAATTTACGCCAGAATATTAAACAGGTTGAAAATCGTAGCGGAACTCATAGAAGAGGAATAACCAGAGATGGAATATTCACTATACAACAAATTACAGAAAAGCACATGGGGTACAACAGAGAACCACACATAGGGTTTATAGGCTTCGAGAAAGCTTTCGATAATGTAAACAGATGTAAATTATGGCATACTATGAAAGAACAGAGATATCCACATAATTTAGAGCTACACAGGGTTTATACGCAGACACCAGAATTATGGTAGATATAGGCGGAAGATTAACTAGGGAAATACCAACAAACAGGGAACAAAAAGGGAAAAAAAGAAATATGTTTAGACCAGAACATTATCTCAAATTTCATCTTATATGCTGATGACTTGGTACTTCTAACAGAAGCAGAGGATGATTTACAGAAAGGGATATACTTTACAAACAAATCTACTAAAAACCATGATTTTCTTGGGTAAATATCCAATAACATAGTCATAAACGAGACTATACTGAAACAGGTGAAGCACTTTAAGTATCTAGGCTGCGATGTATCTTATGATCAAAACAAAGTCATAGAAGATAAATTGAATAAGTTCACACGTATCTGTAGAATAATCAGCAGAACGTTAAAAAACAAAACAAGAAAGGATACAAACTAAAATTTTACAAGACGATAGCAGTGCCAACCCTCTTATACGGTAGTGAAACATGGACAACAATGAAAAACCAAGAAAGCAGGATGCAGACACAGATGAAATTTTTAAGAAGATTGAGAAGTTGCACAAGATCTGATAGAATAAAAAGTGGAAAATGTAAGAACAGAACTAAACATCTTTGACATAAATGAGAAAATAAAGGAAAACAAAAATAAGTGGAAGGAACACGTAGAAAGGATGCAAGTGACGAGGTTGCCAGCCAGAGGAAGATTTTAGATGTTTAGAAAGAACAAATATGGGCAGACCAAATAAAAGATGGGTATCGTAACAGGCAAAGTGCCTAAAACCCGAAGTGGAGAAAAAGAAAAAAACTCCGTTTTACATCATTCTATTACAGATGTTCAATAGAGCTTAGATCGAAGCTGCATGAAGGTTAGTCTAGAACTCTGACCGCATTATGAGTAAACTAATACTTTATTGTCCGGGCAATGTGTTTTGGATCCTTATCATGTTGAAATTCGAAACAACCGGTAAGTTCTCCTCTGCATAAGGTAACATAATAGTTTCTAAAATATTTATGTACATATCTATGTTGGTCGATAATTCCTTTAATATGATAAATTGGACCAACTCCATGCAATAAGAAATATCCACAAAACCAGGATGGACCTTTATGCTTCAATGTAATTTCTGTAAGTTTGGCATCAAATGTAATTTCTGTAAGTTTGGCATCAAATTCTTTGCCTGGTGGTCGATGAACATTCTGTCTGCCATCAGATTCTAGATTATTTATCTTGGTTTTGTCCAACCAGAATATATATTTCCATTGATTTATGATCCATTCCCTAAATTCCCTAAGTTAACTGATGGTTTCTTATGCGTGCATGATTGTTCCAGCGGATACGCCACTGCTATTTCTCGTATTATTTTTTTAGGTCCTAGTCGCGGATTCTTTTTGATAAGCGTGCAGTTCTTGCATCTGTTCTAGCAGTTGTTTTGCGAGATCTAGTTTTCCTTTTTACATTTGCCGTAATATTATATTGCTTGTAGTGGCACATGTAGAATTGAATACTATTACGTTCGAACATCTGTACAGGCGGTCTCCAGAGAATTCTTGGAATTATATGGTTTTGAAATGAAAAAGTTTTGCATACAAGTATATAAAATAAAATCAAATAAGTCCCTGTTATTTTGTATATCGTTCTTAATTATACGACCATCACTGTATGTTATATAGATACTTCCTCAGAAGACAGTGTCCAGTTAACAACCCGGTGATAATTTTTAATCTCTTTTTTATTCCGTCGAAATAGGTTTTCTGATATATGCCTAAACATTTCTTTTTATTGTATAAAGTCCAAACCCAGCATCTATTGTGTTGAACAATATCTCTAACTTTACGAACAGCCAACTCGATATTGTGGATTTTATTCGTCGTTTCCTTGGGAGTCACTATCCTGGGTGCAACTCATTATTTGTGCCTGTTCGACCACATCGAAACTCTGTAAACAACTTATGAATCACTAAACGTGAATTTAATTAACACACGGAGTTCACTTTTTTCATTGAGCAATACAATCTGCTGTCATTTCACTGCAAAATCGTTTTCAAAATGGCGTTTGTGTTATTCAAGAGTATGAGTGAACGTAAATATTGCTTCAGAAGAAGCTACAGAGTTTATATTTTTGAAAAGTAAAAAGATTACATTCATTATTAACTGAATATGGACGTTTGGTATTTAATTGTATTTTACAGGTACAATTTTGAAAGTGATATTGGCAATGTATTGGTTTGCAGAATGTTTCTACTAATCAGTTTAGAAGGTTATCAAAATAAAACTAACAGTTAGATCGGTATGAAAAGGATCTAATTTTTCACTGTAACTTTATATAATTCCTAATGGGGCACTCTGTACAGAAAGCAAATGTCTTAATGATAGGTGAACACCATCAAAAGTAATTGATAATGGATAGGGATTGTAATAAATGTCATCCACTTGATTGACGTTACGGACAAAAACTAACAAAGAACAATCGATTAATACAGCCTACATTAATATACAAACAAAGAAAGAAATTTTCGTTTGACCACATTTTAAATACACTCAGGCAAGGTTGAATTGACATGAAAATTTACGTGTTGACGTCCTCAATCCTAAAAATACCTTATTCCCTATAAAAACATATTTTAATCCTTCTGAAAAAATGTCTAAAAATAGCAACATTATTTACGCGAAAGCCTCATTAATTCAACTAACATCGAAACGACAATCAAATCCTTTTAACTGGAATTTATCGATTACCTGCTTTGTGTAAGGGCGGTATTCGTATTTGTACCGTCAAATATAATTTATTAACTACCTAAAAACGTGTAAGGTCAACAATATCTCAAATGGAAAAAAGAATCAGGCTTGTCTTCCCTTGACCTCATGGCTGTTTATTGGAAACTTGACACATTTGTTATACATCAATAAATATGCTAAGAGGTAGAAATTATCGATTACACATTCATTTCCATTCGTAATTTATGCATTAAGTTGTATATTAAATGGAGTAATGGCATTATCTAGGATAAATAATAAATGAAAGAAAATATAGTGGAAATGTTGAATTTGCCGCTCGAATTTGAATTACCTGCGTTCTCACAAGATGTCACTATTATAACTACTAATTATAATAGTAAAGGATTTTTTCGCGAGTAACAATGTTATGTATAGTTACAGAATTCGATAACATTTGCATTTTCTTGACGAATAGTTACTTTAGTTCGTCAGTGACGTCATATATATGACAATTGTTATATATTTTATAACTACTTCAGGAAGGTGGTTATTCGTAGTTGTTAATCAGAAATGATATTATTGTTGGAAAAATGTATGATGAAATAATTTTTTTAAGGAAAATAGAAGGTGATATTTCCGTTATTTCATTCATCATTTTAGATATAAAGCAATTCACGTGGAAATTCAATTGCAGAACTTATTTCTTTGTGTATATCTTATATCAATAAAAAACATTTATATTAATATGAACACAACCTACTTGATATGTGATTTTTAAAAATACTTGAAAACATCGTTTTCGCGACTAAGTTCGTGGTTATAGAAAATTACGTCATTGTGTTGGTTACTTGTGGTTATAACGTCGTAACCATAGTTACTCGCAAAAAAATCCTTATAGTATAGTAGAGATTTTTGGAATTCCTTGCACGTCATTGCTGACATCACAAGCATTTAAATTTATTACCATTTTCTTAATTATAACTAAAATTCGTATAATCCTAATATATTTTAAGATAATCGGACGTTGCTACACTTGATTTTAGCTTTAGTTTATTTACATTATAACTAATATTCTTTATCGATAATTATAAGGCAACTTGCAACACCTAAGTAGCAGACGTTATTAATTTCATCGTGAATTTTTAATGTCGTGCAACAGACTACTAAATATGTTTTTTTTTAATATATTTCTTTCTCGATTCTTATTTTAGGTAAAGGAATTAGGAATCGCAGCATATAATTGTTCATGTCTTGCAGAAGACATCGGGAAAATATTTGATGTAAATATCAATTTTTGCACCTTAATCTTTCCTTTCTTTATATTGTGAATTTATTTAAGGTCTATTGGCAATTAGGCGAGAAAGGTGCTAAGATTCCAGACCACTGGCCATATGATCTCCAAACGAAATTTAACAATAACACACCGATGAATGTAACTACAGACAGCAACAATTATCAGGTGTATGTATCGGTGAGTGAATCCATTTGGATTTTTTAATAATACAAGTAGTAGAAAACAATGACATAACATACATACCTTTGTTCAATATTATTAATTGTTTCTAAGATTGATGGCTGATTAGATTGTGTGCCCTTAAAATAAATTCTTTATTTACTTGACATTTTTTGGGTTTTAAATTATGTTTAAAAACAAAATTTGTTCTTTAAATATTCCATTGACATTTTTTCTATTTTATTTTTAAAGCAGATTTTTTTATATACCAATTGAGTGTCATAATGTTAGCAAAGTTAGATATGATTATAACGGCACATATACTATCGACCAAAATTAATTACCCACCGAAATATTTATAAAAAAGCACTAACCAAAAAAGAAATTGTAGTTTTCATTTAATAAAACACTCGCAAAATGAAAGTCTTTGTTCTATAATAAAACTTATTTGACAAAAAATTCTATGTTCACGTCGACTCTTAATAATTGCGACATTCTTTCGATCAATGTCGTCAGAGTAAAGATATCGACTTTAAATCAGGCTTCTTGTAGTTGTTTCCATAACGATTCCTAAGTAGTTCGAGGATTTATTTTTACTTGGCCATCGAATTCCTTCCACAAAAGCTCTATAGGATTAGTACCTGGGGTTTGAGAAGATCATTTCATTATTTTGGTATTGCTTTCACGTTTCACCGATTCTAAATATTCACAGCACAGTTTGGATGTGTATTTTGGGTCATTATCTTCTTAAAATATAAAATGGTCACCGATTGCTCTCATTTCAGATGTTATAGGATTTGTTTTCAAAACTTCCCGGTAGCGTTCTATTCTTAAAATTTCATTTATCTTAATTAAGTCAGATGCGGCGCTAAAACAATCCCAAACAATTACCAAGTCTCTCCGATGCTTGACTGTTGGCACTACACATAATTCTACTGCTGATTTACCTTTCGACCTTCGAACCAACTTTCTTCTCTAGGAGTTCAAATTTAGATTTATCATTGATGCTCGCTTCTCATTGCAGCCGCTTAATTGCGCAGCACTGTATACACTTTTTTTCACTATTTGTACTGACTACTAATGACAACCCAGTATTTTTACGTGTTACTCTTTTAGTATTTGCTATTCACGCATCTACTCCTGGAAAATATTCTCGAATAGTTTGCACCACGAAGTGTAAAGCATGAACTTTACTCATCACATGTAAAAGTTTCTCACAATCTTCATTAAAAGAGAGACCTACAGATTACATTGTGCCTACACCATTGCTCACGACATTAACAGTGGATCAGTCGAAATTTGAATCATTTTAGGGTATCCAGCACTATCTTCATAATTGCTTCGCCAGTACATTTTTCTAATCTTTCGCCAGCTAATACAAAGGAAAATGTCGCTTTAACAGGATATAAAGCATGCACTATACTATTCAAAATAGAATATTTTTCACAGCTGCTTGTTTTTTACTGCAAGTTTTTTATGTTTTCATGGTGCACAGTTGGCATACAGGCCGATTCAAATTAAGTGCGCACCATTGCTATCTTTGTTATTATTGTTTCTAGAAAATAGGTTCAATTAGCAAAATAATAGTGTCTTTAATGTTGATTAATATGCAGTATACGAAAAACAGTTGCATGTCCGAGAAATTTTGAGATTTATATTTTTTTTAAACCGAATATCCTGTATATTAAAAAAAATGAAAGATATATTAAGTTATGATGTAAAAGTTGAATACGTTATTGCTTTAAAATGATTAATAGATAAGTTATAGCAGTTTCCATTTTGTTCTAAGTGATATTCCTCCACCAACTTTGCTTTTTAAAATTCTCTGAACTGACGTTTTTCCTTGATGGCCTCCTTTAATTTTTCTAATATCGCTGCGTAATATTCTCCGGTTATGCTCCTACCTTTTTTTTTGTAATCAATCAAGAATATCCTCTCAGAATCCCAAAAAAACAGTAGCCATCAACTTTCGAGCCGATTCTGACACTCTGAATTTCTTTGGCGGTGGTGTCCCCTTGCATTGCATGGACTCCTGTTTGGACTCAGGCTCAAAGTGATGAACCCATGTTTCATCTCCGGTAACAATCCGCTCCAAAATCTGTGCAGGTTTGTCTTCACACAGCTCCAAAAATTGTTTGCACGCACAGACGCGCTGCTGTTTCTGCAGCGGCGTGAGCATTCTCGGTACCCATCTTGCACTGACTTTTGTCACACCCAGGTGGTCATGTAGGATACGCAAAATGGTGGTATCTGATACTCCAACTAATGCAGATAATTATTTTTTCTTCAAACGGGCATCTTGCAGTACCAATTTTTGCACTCTTTCGACGATGTCTGATGTGGTGGCCTCAACTGGCCGTCCTGAGCGGGGGTCGTCTTCAATCGACTCCCGACCATGTTTAAAAAGACGATGCCACTTATAAATCATTGTTTTACTAGGGCACTGTTCCCCATAAACGGTTACCATTTCATTCAATATGGTTCGAGCGTTCTTTCCTTGCTTTGCAAGGAACTTTATCACAGCACGATGTTCAATTTCCTCCATAGTTTCAGTTTTCTTCCGGATTAACTTGTTTAGCAGGCAACTATTCGTAAATGACTGCCGCTATAGGGCTGCAATTTAACTTATATACTAATGATGAGTCGCCAATGAGAATGACACCTAGCGAGGGCCACTATGCCCACTCCATTCCACGAACTTCTGGACTTCCCCCTCATATATGTAGGCAATCAATATTACAATAATCGAATGAGTTCACGTCAGTTTGATTTATTTTCGAAAACACTGTAGTAGGGGTATAGAAAATTGTGGAAGATATTACAGCAATTCAGACAATTATAATTAATAAATATAAATTTTATGACATTTTAAATTAAAAAGAATCGATTAAAATTTTCAAAAGCATAAAACTTGCTCAATCATAATATGAAATACTTTACAGGATGTTTATTTGAACAATAAGTAACAATTACCTGTTTTAGTTCTTAAAAGTTAATCCTGATAAAAAAATTATAACTATGCCAATGGATTCTATGCGAAGAATATTTAGAACAATCATTTTGTTCTATTAAGTAGCATATAAACGATATATAAAGCGTAAAACTAAATATAATACCCTAATGTAATTGAAGATCAAAGTCCGAGGATTATTACAATTCTATTCTTATGCGTTCCATAGAGTTCTCCGCCGCCATTTTGCCCAGACGGTAGGACAAAAGACATCGACGCCGTCCTTAGCGTTATAACACGTGCCGAGAAGTTCATTTACATCTCAGTCATGGACTATTTCCCGTTGACGATTTACACTCCAAAATTAAAATTTTGGCCCTTAATCGACGATGCCTTAAAAACCGCTGCGATCGAACATAACGTGCAGATTAGATTGCTGATCAGCAAATGGAAGCATTCCAGAAAGTCCGCCGACAATTTTCTCAAATCTCTGGCTGATATTTCGAATTCTTACCCGAAGGTGTCCATCGAAATTGTAAGTTCATATCCAATGAACCGTTTTTCGTTTACTTACCAAGGTTATTTATTCTGTTATTTTAGAGGAGATTCATTGTGCCTTCAACACCGGAACAAAATCAAATTCCTTACGCGAGAGTAAATCATAACAAATACATGGTTACCGAATCGACAGCCTATATTGGAACTTCCAATTGGTCAGGGGACTACTTTATCGACACGGCCGGTGTTGCATTCGTCCTGCAAGATGGCGCTAGTATCAAGAACGGCACGCAAACGATACGAAGTCAGTTGCAAAGCGTTTTTGAACGTGATTGGAATTCAAACTATTCGCAACCGATCGAGGTGCTCTTCTAACGATGCCTTAAGGATTAGGCTTAAGTAGTCAAATGTTTTTGATTAATGATAAAGATGCTACTTGATGTATGTAGATTTAATTTATAGTTTTATTTAAATATATACAAGTGATTTGTTCTACTTTATCGATATATTCGTTTTTGTGATTTTTCCGTTTGGAATAGTTCTACAGGGTGTTTGAGTAGATACTATTTTATTATATATGTAATTTTTTGATATGTACATGTATGATAAGAGTTAATTCTTATTTATATAAAGTATGACATTACTAAGTGATAAAATTGATTCTAAAATAGTATTCTAAAATAATTTTTTGAATAAATTGTATTTCTTTTGTTAACTGTGTTTTATTTTCTTTAAAATGTTTTGTAACATTTGGTAATACACTTTACTTACGTCAATGATAGAAAGACATTTTAAAAAAAGTGAAGTAATTTTTACAAAAATATGGGAATCAATCTGTCTTACATACTTTTATAGTGCGACAAAATAAATGTAATGAGCGGGAGATATGCGAACTAATTTTTTTTATTAACTTTGTGATAGGTTAACTGCCTTGCTTGTCTGCCTTCCAAAGTGGTTTCGCCTCAAGCGTGGTTTACACGTCGAGTTACTGTGCCACTTTGGTTTCTCTGTTTTCTCCTGAAGAAACCTGCTAAGACGGAGGCGAAACGTCGAGATTCCACCTTTTATTTTTTTCCTCTTTCTTTTTCCCTCTTTTCTGTCTCCCTTCTCTCTTTCCTTCTCTTACTCTTTTCACCCCCCTTTTTCATGTTTCCTTTCTATTTCTTTTCCTCTTACTCCTATTTCATTTCTATATATCTCATCAATCATATATCAAACAATAGGGCTGTTTGAGGCTGCTTGATCTGATTTTACCGGACGCATTTGCTTGGTCGAACTATAGAATACTTACAGTCATAGATAACTCCATAGTCTAATAGAGCAATACAAACACTGATCTTTAAAAGATTGCGACAAATAAAGTTTTAAAAGTTCTTTGGGCAAGAAATCCACAAATAATAGTTTTGATCAAGAAAAATTGCTTCAAAGTAAAATAGCTTTTCTATAGATATTCATTTTCGGAATGAAGTTATTCACTTTGAATTTAAGATTCGCCTAACTTCGTTTATGTTGTAATGTCATGCCGTGAATTGAATACATTGAGTATGTATTTAAAATTATAAAACACCGCACCAACTAAATTATTAATCTACATAATATAGACGTTTTGTGCATATTAATTTCGTAATAACGATATTTGAAATGGGTGTCTTAAATGCAGACTGTGTGTTATACATCATTTTACTATTTTTATGGTTAGAATACCTTTGGGAAATCTATTTATCCGTCAGACAGGTAACATTCGAAGCGATATGGCGATCTATGACTATTACTGTTTCTTTATCCTTTCTTTCAGTATAAGGTAACTAAAAAAACCGTTCAAGTGCCAAGTGAGTTATCACCTGTAATGACTAAAGATACATTTGACAAGGCGCGGTTATATTCCATGGATAAGAACAAGTATGGAATGGTTAATGATACCTTTTCAATATTCGTTTCTACGGTCGTGATTTATTGCGGTATTTTAGCAAGAATTTGGAAGTATTCTGAGTCGATAAATCCATGGGAAGGCGAAGTTACTGTTAGTTGTATATGGATGTTTTTATTAATGACTATTACGACATTTATAAACTTACCACTTAGCATTTATTATACATTTGTGCTCGAGGAGAAGTATGGATTTAACAAGCAGACTGCTAAATTCTTCGTCATAGATAAAATTAAGGCATTTGCTGTGAATCAAGTTATAGTCTTGCCAATATCAGCTGTTACGATTGTCATCGTAAAATATGGTGGCGATTTGTTCTTTGTATGGTTATGGATCGTTGTAGGCATAATAATGCTGAGTTTATTAACAATATATCCATCATATATAGCGCCTTTGTTTGATAAATACACCCCACTGCCTGAAGGTGAACTACGCACGCAAATTGAAGATTTAGCTTCAGAGTTGAAGTTCCCTTTGGCTCAATTATATGTTGTAGAAGGTTCTAAGCGATCTGCGCATAGTAATGCTTATTTTTATGGACTCTTTAAATCAAAACGGATTGTTTTATTTGATACATTATTGAAGAATCCCGAAAGTGGTGGTTGTAGAAATGATGAGATTTTAGCTGTGTTATCCCACGAATTAGGCCATTGGAGCCATGGACATATTATTAAGAATCTAGTGATTATGCAGTTGAATCTATTTTTCGTTTTTGCGGCGTTTTCATTCCTGTTTAAATTCTCACCTCTCTACCAAGCCGTTGGGTTTGCCCCAGGCATTGAACCAGTATTAGTAGGGTTATTAGTTGTTATGCAATACGTTATGATGCCATACAATGCTTTGTTGTCCTTTATCTTGACTTGTTTGTCAAGAAGGTTCGAGTTTCAAGCGGATGAGTTCGCTACGATGTTGGGTAGAGCCGAACCGCTTAAACGAGCTCTAGTACAATTGAATAAGGATAATCTAGGGTTCCCTATCTACGATTACTTGTACTCAATGTGGCATCATTCCCATCCTCCACTGTTAGAAAGGATAACAGCGTTAAAATCCAAGGATCAGTGAGGTGCTATTGTCATCATCTCCGTACGTCTTCTTAGTTTAGCATTTATTACGAAAAGAAAAGAACGTACTGTTTAATTTTTTTACAATATAGTGAATATACAATTATTGTAACTTCTCTGATTTTACGCATTATGAAGTAAGGATTCTTTATACTTAAAAGAAGTGAAATAAAAAACATTGATTTAGTTTTTTTTGTTCTAATTATTTTCCTTCTGCCATGTATCTTGAAACTATAATTTGTAATATTTTAGGAAGTTGTAAATATTTAAGTTGCCAACAGTGAATCTAGTGATGCCGAGAAGGATTTTCCATATATTATTGACAGATTCCTTTTGCCCGTATTTTAAGCTACTTAAGCACTACACTAATCATATACCTCTACTGTATTTATGACAATAATAGAAATGAAACAAATCGGTTTTTTGTTTATTACATCAAAAATATTTTAAATAAAAAAAAAGTAAATCGAGGCAATAGAATGACGGCAACTATTAAAAGGGATAATTGCACAAGTACGAAAACGTATTGCCAATTCACGGACATGAAATTTAATACACTTCTATATATATAAATATAGGAAAAAAAGTGTAATGTCAATAGGCATTAAGGCGACACTGATTAGTTTCCATAGAGAACAAAGACACAGCAAATTAATTGCGCTGTTTTGCGACCATAGGTACCATTGTGTTGTTTCATTAAGTGACTTGAAGTCTATTGCAATTGCTATTAAAACCTAAAACCCTAAAGTTGTAAACTTCGTTAATTTCAATGCCAGTTTTTTTGGTGTACCAACGCAACCAGTAGTTGTTGGTATAGACTTTCGAGGTCTTTTTCTGAAAGTATTTGGTGCAAAAAATAGTTTTTATCATATTGTATTTTGTTAATGTGATTGATCTCTTTGGCTGGTAACAATCTATTTACCTTATTGACCACCAAAATTTTGCAATATATTTATCAAGTTTAGAGCGTTGACAATGCTGACTTTACCACAGTGTAGTTATCTGCGTGACATAAAAATTTTCTGGATTAGGGAATTTTATATTAACACTGTTAACTTGAAATAAATTACGAGAGCTTAAGAGGATCAATATAGCTACTGATCATCTCTATAGGGGTTGCTCAAAAATGTCGAATTTTGGGAAAGATGAAATAAAACGAATATAATATACAAACAATTTTTTCCTTTATTTGCCGAACAATAATTATTTATTAAATATAATTTCCTGCAACACTATGTTTAATATAGCCTTATTAACAAGAAAATATCAGAACTGGGAACAAAATTTTCTCTTTCTTCGTCGGAAAACTATAGATAAAATGCAGGTATATAGTAGAATACAGGATTTAATTTAATGAGATAAAACCGTATTTTTTTTAAATTTTTTCTCTGCGTAAAATACGGTACTTTCTTTTTAGGTAAGTAGGATAATATCAAGATTTGGTTTTCTATATCTGAATAATTAATATAATTAGCATCTTTTATATACTTACAAATTTGAAACTATTGTGCTTTGAACCAACATATATGTACTTCGAATAATACGAAATTTTCCATTTAATCCGTTCTTTCTTCTGGGGTATCCTACAGCTAATGTATATTTATTTTAACTTTATTTGTAAATATTTCAATTTTTTTTTTCAAATTCAACAGTAATTGTTCCCACTTCATTCTATTCATCGTACTATTTACAGTTATGCATTTAATAACAGTGTTAGAAATAAAATATATGTCATATGTATAATGCAATATTAAAAAAATATATAATATAATAGAGAAAAAATTCCAAATTATATGATTTTAGATATTAGGTATTTATTACCTTCAAATAACGTAGTAAGCAGTGCAAATCATGAATATGAACTGCCAATTTACTTGAATAAAATGGCGGGAAATTTAAAATTTGAAGTTTTCAAAGTTAAAATTGGCCTTACATAATTTGATATTCTTCGTTTTAAATTCAGATTGAAAGCATTCAATAAAATATTTCATACACATTCTTGAATCGCACTGTATACATATAACTACAAATAAATACTTACATTAAAGCACAAAGAAATATTTAAAATTAATAATGATAACAATATGGGTAACAATAATATGCATATAGGGACTTTCACGCAAATTCTTCATTAAAAACAAATTCTTGCAATCAAATATAGTTGATTATTGTACAATTTTGAAAATGTGGTAACTTTTATCATTAGACATTAAAAAAATTGATTAATCATTTTATAGGAAGTTTTTTAATAAACTTTTTCTCGTGAAAATCCCCTATATTTATAACTCCTAAGAATGTTGCTGATCATTCCATTGTTTTTTTTTGATTTTATATTTGTTTTATTTTAATTCGAAAAGTATTCAATCCCCCACATGCGGGGGACGACAAATATTAAACACTAATTAGTATGTTTCTTCTATGGCAACAGTCAAGTTTATCTACGTCCTATGTAAATTATGACATATCTCCTTCCGGAAAAGGTTCAAGAACATTATTTCATCTTTTTTTTTAGTCATTTTGGCAATAGTAGTTAATGTAAAAGTAGGAAGACAAATAATTGCAACGAGGGTAACTAGATAGAAATGAAAAGAAAGTTACCAAATAGAAACCTTAGTTTTCAAATGTTCGCGGGCTAAAAGCTGATTGGTTGAAATTGCTTGATCTAGATTGTAATAAAGCAATGCGCCTGTAAGCTTTTGTCTTCCAAAACGAAATGTTTTTTTCGATATTAAAGGAGGTCATTCAACTTATGAAAGTATTCTGAGTTGATAAGAATATGTTTAACTGGAAGAAGATGCTTTAGTTTAGCAAAATTTTAGAGATAGAGTATGAATAACCACTTAAACAAATAAGTTGGAATGCATTTTTTGTAACGAAATTGTTGAAAAATCCTTCCATTCTGATTGCCTTTTTGTTATAAAATTTGATCCATCCCAAATATTTGGATAAATTTTTCGAAAGAATATAAAACGATATAGGAGAAACACCTACCAAATCTAAAGCGCTATACATGAAAAAATTCTCTTCAAAATTTTACATTTAATATGTACATTTATAGTTGGCCATGACTAATATAAAGGTAGCTAAGATACTTTTGTTTTGTTATAATAACCTGATCTCTTTTCATCTCAATATTTACAAGTTAGTTCATCAAGAAATGAAAAAGAAACACTACGCACTAGATAATATTATGTATATAAAGTATATAAAGTTTTTGTATTATTTTTATCATTATTATTATTTTAAAAGTGTCTGGTTCTAAACATTAAATTTATTACTTTTTTTATAATTATTTTATAATCGTTAGCTTACGTATCAATATTTTTCTTTTATTGTATTCAATTACTGTTGTACAGGGCTACAGTGTTTTTGATGGTATCTTTTTTTAGGTATATAAAAATTGTAAATCCTACTTTATTCATTGATTTAAGTATATGTATAATAATTATTAAGATTACATCATTATTAGTATGTATCAAATTTATTGTTATTGTTTTC
The DNA here is from genome assembly GCA_023509865.1 of Trypoxylus dichotomus. Classification (NCBI taxonomy): domain Eukaryota; kingdom Metazoa; phylum Arthropoda; class Insecta; order Coleoptera; family Scarabaeidae; genus Trypoxylus; species Trypoxylus dichotomus. The sequence goes on from CM042081.1 coordinate 33,812,411, forward strand.
AAACGAGAATGCGTTAGCTCCAAATTATAGTACTAATTATAAAACGTTTCATAGCGTTTCTTGTGTTTTATTTATTTATTTAAGTTTTGAGTGTATCCATGCAGTTATATATTTGTTGTTTATATTTCTCTTTTACGAATGTAGAGGTACTTTAAACAGGTACAGCTTTCGTATTGTTTAGTATAGTTTCCAGTCTAAAATCAACTCGATATGGATCTGTATTCTGCTAAATCTTAAATTTGAATTATTTTGTTAAAGTACCAGGACATTTATTTTGCGAATTGCTCGTCTTTTGGTTTGATTAAGTGTGATTTTATTGTAGTTAGAAAGCTGTAGCTAAGCAATTGGTTCGATGAAGATCGAAGGATAACTTTCAATAATAAGAACAATTTTTATTGTTCTTAAATGACATACTAATATACGTAAAATTAATATTGAAGTAGAGCTGTATACAGAATAAAGATAAAAGCAAATATTTTACCTCTACATGAGAAATATTACTATAATACTCCGATTATATATGTTTAACTCTACATTCGTTTTGCAAATAAATTTAAATTCCCGTTATTTGTGGCTCCCACTTACACGGTATCTAGGAAAAATAATGGAACTTTAAATTTACAGAAAGTTACAAACTCTATCCGTTGAAATAATATATAATCCGAAAGCTGTATATTTACTCTACAAAACGAGACCGCGAGCATTAAAGTCGAACAAGTGGTATACTCTACTTTTTAATTCGGAGGAGTAAAATGAAAAGATGCGTTTACACACTAGAATTTTTGAAAGCTACTTTTTGGCGGCGGTTTTATAACTAGCTAGGATTTTACATAAGTTGTAGTAACGTAATTATTATTACAATGCAAAATTAGGAAAAAAATCAGAAAAATACATGATCTAAATTAGTTGTTGTAACAATATGGTGGCCGGCAATATATCAAACATCGCTAGAGTAATTTTTGCCGAAAACTGACCAACAGCTAGCCTACTTTTTGGGGCTTCAATTTGAAAACACTCCTCCGGATTAAAAAATAGAGTATACTTAAGTTATAGTGCTTAAACTGATAGTACTTTTTATCGTTTCGTTACAAACATATGATGGAACAACGAGCTAATATTAAATTTTGCTTAAGGCTCCGTAAAAGATTTATAGAAATATTTGAATTAATGAAAAAAGTTTATGGTGACGACTGTTTATTCTGTACGCGTGTGTTCGAGTAATATAAGCGATTTCAGGATGGCTGCGATGCTTTGGAAGACGACCCAAGGCCAAGAAACAAGAATCGCGAGGAGCTGATCGAAAAAGTGCGAGAAATTATTGCATACGATGCAAATTTGACTGTGAGATGGAGGAATTAAATACGATCAAAGACGTGATTCACGAAATCTTGACGAAAGATTCGAACAAACGGAATTGAGCACAGACTTGATTTGTTTCTCATCCCTTAACTGAGACCAAAAAATTACTCGCGTTGAACATTGCAAAGATATTATCGAAACAGCCAGACGAAGTCGCACATTTCTAGAATCGATTGTAACTGGTGATGAGAGTTTGTGCTTCAAATACGATTTTCAAACAAAACGTCAAAGTGCTACGCAGAAGTCCCTAGGTTCTTCAAAATCGGCAAAATTGCGTTTCCAGAAGTCATGAGAGAAGGCAATGTTGATTTGTTTTTACGACTGTAAAGGTATTCTACATCGGGAATTCGTTCCACGGGGTCAGAATGTCACTGGTGAATATTATGTGGAGGTTAGAACACCCTCCGTATTCGTCACACTGATCACCATGTGACTATTTCCTCTTCCAGAAACTGAAATTGGCTATGAATTGAACGTTTTACGACAATTCTGGACAAGTCCAAGAAGCTCCGACGCAGATTTGTGAGGCCATTCCGAGAAATGACTTAAAAAAATTCATGCTACCATTGATTGAACGTGCCCAGAGCTGTATTGATTCAGAAGGGATGTATTTTGAATAAAATGTAATAATTTGGGAAAATAACTAGCTCATCCTTTTTTATTTGAAAAGTTCCGTTGTTTTTCCAACATACTGTGTATGTAATGTGATCGTGATGAAGGAAAACGTAAAAAGATGATAAAATAAACATATTTAAAAGACAATATCTGCTATGGTCCTATTATACATCGTTTTAAAAAAAATAATGGAATGGCTTAAATCAGTAAGTTCGAAAAAAGAAGTTAACAATATGCAAAGCAAAAGAAGTAAAAGATTTACGCCATTCCTACGCTGTACGGATGCTATAGCCTAAACTATATTAGTATATATTTGTCTATATTTTATCACTGATTAAGACGCAATTAGAAAGAAAGTAATTGCTCCATAAATGCTAGAGGAAATAAAAATTTTAAATGTAAATAATACAAGATATTCAGAGGTTCAAAACAATATTTGAATTTTTTCCAGAATACGTTGCAATAGTTTTCTCTTTTCGTTAATTCCATCTTAATCATTAAAAATAAGGAGGGTAGCAAGTGATATGCACTTATTTGGACCTGTCTCCTTAAAGTCATAATTTACAGAAATGTTTTCTATGTTGGTGTCTTCGTCGATTTTATACTAATAGAAATATAAAGCAAATGCTGATAATTGGATCGAGATCTTTTTCTTGGGACATGTGTTGCATATTATGTGGGCTTTCTTAATAATCGGGTCATTTATTCAATAGAATGATAGAAGAATTATCATTGCTAAGTTATCCTTCGATAAAAATACTTGAAATTATCTATAATTTTAGAATTAATCCCAAATTTGCCGTTACAACTGCGGTTACTAAAAGTTTTACAATACGCACGTCAGCTGTGAGTTCTACCTAAGTATAGATTAAAATTTACTTTCCGTTTAAAAAACTTCTTTGCAGTCATTGTAATTATTATTTTATTTCTATAACAGCAGTACACAAAATTTGGGTACCGTTTCGCATGTTTGTTTTTTCCTTTTCTATTTGAATTCAAAACTACTATTGGTATTAATTCAAAAAAGGGCAAATCGTGCTGTTTTCTCTTCATTCTCCTGTCATTCATCGCTTTAAAAAGGTAACCATTGTTTTTTCTTTTTTTTTTTTACCTAAGACAAAGTTAAAAACCTACTGGCGAATAAATGCTAGCCAGAATAATAGTATATATATCACAATTTGCGTTTAAGTACAAAGAGTCTCTATAAAAGTGTGGTTGGTGCCGAAAAAGATGCTGCTTTCCTTTTGATTTTGCACGTTGTAGATCCATAACGATCTACAACTCACCATGATTATTTTCAGCTGGTACAAAGGATTTGTATGGTGATTTAGTACATATATGGAAGTCAGCGATTGCTGTTGCCAGTGATTATTGAAATCTTGCTTTTCAGCAGTTTTAAAGTTGTGAAACTCTTATTAAGAGATACAACTGTGTTTTCAATTGCAATTAAAACATCGTAGTTAAAGTTTCAATGATTTGGAATCAACTAAGGCAAATTAAATTTATATGAAATTTCCGTTGAAAAATTCGTAATAATAAATTACATTTTTTTTCTAATTACCAACGTATTTAAACATGTTTTTTTGAAAAAGTCAGTTTCGGTAGGATTTGAACCCACATCTTCTCTCTTGCCAGGAGAGCGTCTTACCGCTAGACCACGGGATCCTGTCAGTTCAAATTAGTCGCTACCCCGGCAAGAGAAAGGATGTGAGTTTAAATCCTACTGGGATTGACTTTTTCAGAAAAACATTTTTAAATACGTTGGTAATTATAAAGAAATTGTAATTTATCACTACAAGTCATGCAATTTTAACGTTGGGAGATTTAGTTACTGGAAGGAAATATCCGAAATATGTTCGAATTAATTTAAAATGCTGTCTAAAAATAAGATTTTTAGCTTGGGTAATCGTGAGAATTCCTAAATACCTTCCGGACTTTTAGAAAATGCAAATAAATTAACATTTATGCCTGAAATCTTGTTTTTTTAGTAGTATAGAAATTCAATTGCGTTTCCCTTTATATTGAATCAATTCAATCTTGAATGATTTACAACCATTTGGCTTCAAGCCAGGTAATTAACACAGTGTTAACGATGGGAGATTTGGCTACTGCAAAAAAAATATATAATTGAAATAATATGAAATACCGTTTGAGACTAAAATTTCGAGCTTGATAACTCTATGATATCCAAAATACTTTCCAAATTTTTATCTTATTTTGAATTCACAGTGCAAAATCCATACCACCAATCTCTATCGCTATTAAGAGTTCAAAGACGAAAACCAAAGGTATCCATCTTTATCCCACCAACCACATCTCTCAAAAGTTATTGTATTATATTTTCAGTTAAAACCGTATTACCCTAACGTTTTGATAACCTGTACAAGAAGAAAGGAGAAGAACAACCTTTTTACGCTTATAACTGGTACCATTTCTTGTCCCTGTATTTTACCATCAGGTCGTGCGCTGCACCGGCGTAGTTTTCAGCTTCGTTTCTCATCCTTTCCGCGTTGTCCTCCAATTTATTTAGTTTTTCACCTCTCTCTAAGACCAGCTTGTGAGCACGACTGATTTCGTTTGTGGAAGATGTTACTCTGGCGTTCAAATCTCCCATCGCTCCCGGTATATGTTTTGCTATAGCTTTGTTCGCCTTGCCGCTTGCTTCCCCGACTAAAACAAAAACAACACGCGCAATTCCTATCAATGAATCTTTAGCAAATACGATTAGATCTAGTACTTACACAATTCTTCCCGATCTAAAGACCTGACACCACCACCAAACAGTCCCTTGAAGAATCCTTCTTTTGGAGGTTCCGGCATTTCCAATTGCAGGAACAGTTCGCCAGTCATCTCGGAAAGGTTTGAGCTGGAATAAAACAATATTCCCGGATATATTTCGCGAAACCATTGCTATTTTCATGAATCATTACCAAAATTCCGTACATAACGTGAATTTTTGCAACTCGGATGGTGAAGATAGGTACAGACCGTGGCCTCGATTGCTAAAGCAGAAAGTTCTGGCGATTCTGCAAAGGTAATTTTGTCGATTTTAAAGAGCAATTTAGATCGATGTATTCTACTAAGTGTCTATAGGAAGACCGCATGGAAAAGAATTGATTCGATCAAAATAAACTACCTTTTTGTATGAAATTTGTACAGGTATAATTAGTAGTCAGAATTATATGTGTGCCATCAATTAAAGAATTTATTGATCAACTGAATTCTTCCAGATGGTTTTCATCAAAAAATTGCAAATTAGGAAAATTCAAATAAATTTCGTAGGATTTTGGCGGCAATTTTTTACTTGTGGTGCTATAATCTAAAAATACAATATCTCCAATTTGTAATGACTTTCTTTTGCTAACAGTAAGAAGTAAAATAACGAGTAGTCATACTTGTCAGCTCATCAGGTTCGTAGTAGGTACGCACCGCCATCTACAATGAAAAAAACGGTATGGGCAGCTGGCCCTTCACACATGACCGTTCGTGCATTAGCTTCTTTCATCTCGAATCAGCTTAATAATTACTTTAAAAACATCTCTCACATAACTAAAATCTTTTCTGACTAAACAAATATGCGAGAATAAAAGAAAAAGATTGACTCATATATTTCTATCTATGTTTGATGATATCTCCAGCGATTTTCGAGATATTTTGCTTTTAAACTCTCATTCCAGTCAAAATTAATTGCATGATCTTATACAGACACTTAGTATAGTGGTTTTTAAATCGTAGTTAAAATTTTATTTGGAAATTCCTTTGCTACCTATAAATGTTTCCAAAGAAAATTTTTGATATACAGACCATATGCTGATGGTTATAATCCTCAAGCACAAGTCATTTCTAGGAAAGGCTATCTTATTATTTTGCAGATGTTTACCAGAAAAATAGAACTAATAGCATGCACATAAGGTATTGTAAATCTAAATATTTAATTTGTTTTTCTTCTTTGAAAGCCTTGAATGTTGGGTACTTATTTAGATTTATAAAAATTGGTTTTCTATAAAATCTATAATGTCTAAACAAAATACATGGGCATAGGTACTGGATAGACCATATGTAACTGACTGATTTGAATCTCTCATCATTCAGAAATACACAATACAACTTTAAGCCACATTTCCCATCTCGTCAACGGTCTGTTTAAACGCACGAATGCGTTTTACAGGTTTGATAAAAACTTTTTTAGTAGAAACTATGAATTGTTATACCTTTGGATAGCTGTATACTGTGGATAACTAATAAATTCGGCTACAAGATCACATGTATGGAGCAAACAGGTTACATGAAGCAATTGAGGATAAGATTGTTTTAGCAACTTTCCAGCTTTAATCATGTCCGAACCTGCCCGCCTGTAATCAACATTATAAGTTGGGTTGCCGATATATTGAACTTCCCAAAGGTATTTTCTATAGTTTCGACTATCCTTTCCGGGTTTGTCGTATGTAATATTTGACTACGTAAAAGAAGAGGCAAGGATGCCTCGACGCTTTTTAAAGTGCACACTAACACACTTACAGCACAATTTTTTCTTGCATCGGTTGTTTTACCTATTATCAGGCATATTTTTTGATTTTTTAACTTTGCCTTTATTTGATCCGCAATCGTGTTTTTCAGCCGATGAAAATTACAGTGTAATTGACCTCTTGTTGGCAATCTACACTCCGGAAAGTATTTCCCTCAAGACTTTCGAAATTCTTCATTGTCTACAATATTTTGTGGAATATTGCACACACTTAACATATAAATAAGGTCATATAGAAATTTATAATATGGTACATCATTTTGCTCATTTAACCGCTATTGTTTGCTATTAACATGTCCTTTATACATAAAAATACCGTAGAAATCTATTAACACTCGTCGAACATAACAAAGAACGCCTCCGATTCGCTATTATCAATCTAATCCGGCTTTCATACGCATACTAACCATACCCGTATGAATCCCGACTTCGGGTATGATCGACCGCTTTCGAAATATATTATTTCTGCCAATGAGTGGGCATGAAGTACTAAGTCTTTTGTTTTCCTCTTTTGTAGTTCTTCTCCTTTTGTCACGTTGTTAGTAGATAGAGTTCATCGGCGTCATGGTTGATGGTCTAAGACCGAAGTTATCATTCAACGGAAAAAAAGTGCAACTACAGGTTTACTGTAACTACCTACAGCTCCTGACATAATAGCCAATGGCTACCTGCTGAAACATTTTTCGAAAGAAACATTTTAAATAAAACAGTTTATTTTCCACATAATGTTTCTAGAAGTAATTGGAAAATGCCGTCTAGGGAGCACACATCTACAGCATAGTTAGCCGAGGACATATATTTTAATTATTCCCGAAAAATAAATCAGTCAGTTGCATATAGTCCACCGCAAATACCCGCATAATAACTTGTTTGATTACGTGAGCTTGGTACGGCAGAAAGGATGAGTTAATATTCGGAATCAAAAGTCAATTTTGGGCCTCCAATGGTATCAAAAACCTGCCAATATAGGTCCAACAAATTAGTGTGAACAAGCGAAAACGGCATCTTTAGTTTTCTTTCGTCATCTGACTTCATCCCATGCATCTTTCTAAGCTCCAATATCAATCTCTACAATAATATCTTACAGTTACTACTCTTCAGTTTCATGCATGTACATGATTTGTATTAGCGTTTGGAGCTTTAACAAAAGAAGCCTATAGCATTCACCTATCTTGGAAGTACGAAACTGAGTAGTTGTAACTGGTTCTATTGAACGTGCTACTAAGAAATGCGGTGCATTCAAAAGTGTGCTCAAAAGCCAATTACACACACAGTGAGGCCAACTAACATGTGTGAGCTTTTGTAGGGTGCTAATGTGTGCTTTCTTGTTAGTTAGTGACTATAGCCAAACCCAAAATTGAAAAAGGAAAGCTACCGAAGGATTAGGTACCTGATCTTCAAGTAAAAAAGCCTGCGATTTCTCAATGATATATATTTCGCACATTTTCTATATCAACTGCATTTCTTTTGTTTCGCTCCTAAATTTATCGACAAGACTTCATAATAATTCAAACATTATCCAAAATAAAAGGGAAACAAAAAATATGTATGGAGAAAACTTTTCAAAAAGACCGTCAAAAATGGGATCAGCTGGGACAAGTTGAACTTGCTTTTGTAGAGATATTTTTGACGGAAGTTTTGCCACAAAAAATAACCAAAAAAAAGGGTAAAAAAATCTCTGTAATAATCCTGAACAAACAAAGCGTTTCTTCGACAATCACAACTACTTCAAGACGTAATACTGCGCTAGATGGCTTTGGAATGGATATTCTAGGTGTCGATATGGATTGTTGATTTGGAAAAACCGATTAGTTTTCAATCGATATGTTGCACAAATTAGTATACTTGGGATATTCCAGTATTGACAAAATTAGTAACGATAAAAGATCTTCATATGGAAAAGGATGAAATAATCAGATAGGTGATTAAAGAAAGAAATATACTGAATATATTCATCTGGTTAGGAACAAATGTGTTTTAGCAACTCAAATAATGCAACATTTTGTTCTAACTTCTTTGTTTTGTCATCGGTTATATCCATAGAAATCAAACAAAGTAGTTACGTCATCTGTGTACACGGATTATATACTGGCCGAAATAAATAAACGTACAGTCTGTAAATGTTTGTATATTCTACATATTTTGTTCGTAACATTCGATTAATCAAAGTAGTATTTGGGCATACCATGGTGCCAAACGTACATTTTCCTGTTAAAAATCTGTAACTATGTAATCTTTGTATCAATTGTTATAGAATTTGAAGAACACGATTACGTTTTAAGATATATAATTAATTGCATGTATTACGCGTTAAAAAAATTATATCATTATAAAAGCTACTATAATAAACACGATTTATTAATATAATACTTACTATTGTGTTTCAAAAAAAAATTACATCTAGATTCTTATGAATTTTCTATTAAATATGATATAAATTAATTGGTATAAATGTTATCCACCTGACAAAAACAATACATGAAATGATAGTAATATCAGTTACCGAGTTACAAATGTCAAAATGACAATTTTCGACATTAATACTTACCTATAGATATAAACTAAGTGTCACATAATAATTTACAAGTAAATATATACACTACCATTCCATATGTTTGGAGGCAAGGTGAAATTCTTTTAAAATAATACAACTGATAGGCATATCGTGAAATCGTTAATCGCTGTTATAAATTATTGTATGCAAATATAAAATTGTTACACATAATCCGTATAGTCCAAATATTTAGATACAAATTTCATCCGAATGTAAAGGTATTAATCGTGAATGTCTTATCACTTTCCTGTGCCTACCAAAACGCAGATAGTTGACTGTAGAATAACATAGCAATATTTGTACTCTTCGCGACGAAGGATATACCGAGAGAGAAACTGCTCTACGGTTAGGGATTTCACCGAAAGGTGTGCATTACATATTGGCCTGGAGAAGAGACAGGACAAAATCTTAATACAAGATGAAGTAGGCGGCCACAGGTGACTTCCGGACCTGAAGATTTATAATAACGAGTTCGACGTCTAGCGGCACCGGATATTGTAACTCGCGTTAATACACAACGACGAACAAATATTTTTGTTACCACTGTCAAGAGGCGGTTATTGGCAGCAGGTTTAAGGGGGCACATTGGCCGCAAAAAACCGTTTTTAAAACGCATGCGTAAAGACAATTAACATGGGAAAGAGAGCATGCAAATTGGTCATTGGATGATCTTATCGACTGATGAGTTCAAATTTCAGTTATTTGGTACACAACAACGTTCATCAAAGACCAAGGGGAAGAGCTAGTGAGACCTGCTTAGTGTTATTCGTCGTTTTGCTGAAACAACTACGGTAATTTAGTGAAAATTAGTAGTACAATGCGAAAAGAAGGATATTTTGCAAAACCATGTTATTCCGCGTGGGGGCCGTCTTGTTGGTGAGACAGTGACCCCAAACATACGGCTCGAATCTGTGAAAACTTGTTAGAGGAGAAAGCAGCAAGAAATTAACTAAAATTAATGGTTTGGCCTCTTCAAAGCCAGAATTTATCGCTGATCGAACTCTGATTGGGTGAGCTGGATCGAAGGGCTAGACAGGGATAATCTTAGAACACCCGACACCTATGAGAATATTTACAGAACGGATGGCAACAAATTGACGCGGACTGTTACGAAAAAATACTTCGAAGAATGCCTAAAATTTGTGCAGCGATTATCAAAGCGAAAGGATGTTATATCGGCTAAAATAAACTTACGAGCCAAATAATGCATAAATATTATTATGTTTGAATTAATTTGCTTTTATTTAACGACAGCCACTTACATTGTATAAATTTTACTGTATCTATGACTTTTTCTAAAATCCTTTGCTGCTTCCAAACTTTTGGCCGGTAGCGTATATGAAAGCCTTCTGACAATGAGATACATTTCTTTTTGAAACACTGCCCATAATAGAAAGTTAAGAAATATCGTCATCTACGAAGATTGTCTTTTAAATTTTGCAGATAGAGCTGGTTAAACCAGTAGATAGCTTTTAAAGACTTTGCTTTTTCTTTCGTAGTATTCTCCACGAAGATTTATGCACTTTTGCATGTGCTCAAACCAACTCTGAAAGCAGTTATTACACTCGTTTGTTGGTCCATTCAAAACTGTGTTTTTAAAGGCATCGACTACTCCTTTTGACGACTGGAACCTTTGACCACGCAATCTGTTTTTGCTTTTTTAAAGGGTAAAGAAATCGTTGGGACTTAGGTCTAGCAATTCGACATTTTGTTGTGTTAAATATTCAATCGTGTTGTGTGTTGTGTTGCATTGTCTTGGTGGAGGATAATTCGTCGTTCGGTGATGGATTTCCGAAGCTCAGCGATGACTTCCGGTAAATAAATGGTTGTGTATTAATCAACAGTAACAGTTCTTTAATCTCGTAGAGGAATTGTTGCAATATGTCCTGCTTTGAAGAAGGGAATGTCGCGACCATCTTTTTAGAGACACTTCGAGAACGGTTGAGTTTCGTCGTTTTTTCTCCATCTTGGAACATCCAAATAGACGTTTACTTTCTGGTTCGTATGAGTGAATTCAGGATTCATCACCACTGATACTGTACACGTTTTTAGAGTTTTCGGCGTTAAAGCAGTGTAGAGCTTTTTTGACACAAACTCACCCTACCTGCCTTCTGCTCTTCGGTTAATAGATGCGATATCTTTTTACACACAATTCTTCATGCAAAATTGTTTGAATTGAGGCGTTTGAAATTACCAATGATGTTCCAAGTTCTCGATATGTCACATGTTGATCTTCATTGATGATCTTGCGCCAGCCATCGACGTCTTCCTGAATGACTGCTGTTTTTAGTGCATCTGCTTTTGGATCGTCGCCAAGACTAATCCGTCCACGTTCGAATTCTCCAATACCGACGGGAAATTATTAACTATTGCGATGCTTCATTGCCAAAAACAAAGACCAATTCGGTGAGATACTCTTGTTGAGATAATTGTCTTCGATAGTGATAAAAAAATATTGTGTAAAAATGTTTTCGGTTTAATTCCATTTTTCAACGAACTTTTCAACTTTGATAGTTTGTTGTAGCTACAACACTACACTAGATGTATGGCACTGAAATTTTGGATTTAGGTTAACTAAAGAGGGAGGTCAATTTTTTGTAATGACATTTGATTTGTGGTGTCCTCTATGTTTCAGTATGCAAAACTTAAAAGACGTCCTTCGTAGTAAGTTTAAAACTCCTTCATCGAATTCTATATGCTTCTGTGTAGGCTGCCTTCTAGAGCTGCTTATAAATAGACCGGATGAGGATAGTAAAGTATGAAAAAGATCTTCATTTGCAGATGATCGAGAATAATTTCAAGAATGGTACAGTCTGAATTTTGTATAATCCTTGTTTCTAGATTCTTGAGCATTTTCAAATAGCTATTCAAGATGTATGATTGAAGTGTAGCTAATTGTGCTCTCCCAATGAATAAGAACTTCTGAAGAAAAGTGAAGATCGCAGGTAGTACTAATTTTATTTGTTTATGCATTTTTTTTATTAATATTTCATTAATTCATGTTATACTTGGGATATATAAGTAAAATTGGCAAAAAAATCTTCAGTAACAACAAATAGAACGAAGATTAAAGAAATAAATAAAAAAGAAATAAATAAAAAAGAAACAAATGTCCCTTATTACAAGAATTCATCCTTTATCAAAAGAAATACAGAATAAAAGCAAAAAAATACTGGAATATCGTAAGCATACGGTACTTCTCTTGTATCAAGGGAGAAAACGTCAGGAAAAGAAAACGAAATGTCATGTATCGGATGATGATTAAGTATTACGTGTACTTTGAGCCATGACTTACTGGTCCGTATCTTCGTTAACAATGAGTTGCTGTCCCCAAATGGATAACATTGGATCTACAATGCCTTTCTTAGATTGTGTCTGGAAACTATTATAGCAAGGTAGATTAGAAAGCAAACTACTATAGTTATAGTTCAGTTTTTGTTTTTTCTTTTTGTTCTTTTTTTTTTTAGATAAATAAATATAAATATGTGTTATATTGTTAGTAGAATTGCCTTGAGGAAAATGTTGTAAAATTTGTGACAATCTTCGAATATTTAAGGTAAAACCGGACAACATTGATAGGTTGGAAAGATTGATACATATTCAAATTTCGTAATAATTGTACTAGCTTACAAAATTCAAAGCTTAAATTTTGAAAAAATCAGGTATATCAATAACATGTAAAAACAGAGCATCAATTATGATTCAAAGCTTTGTCTGCGTTAAAAGAGGAACCCGATTCTTACGATTGAAAACAAAGGTTAAATAAGTGTTAACTTCATAACATCAATTTTGCCATGTCACAGTTATGCTTTTGGAGGATGTCAGTATTCCATGGTTTAGGGAACAAGCCTCAATCAAAAGGCACTATAAAACTTACGTCATAGAGAGTATGCAAAAGGCCTTAGAATAAGAAATTCCAAAATGGCCGTGTAAAAGTAGCAATTCGATTTTATGGAATTAGTCGAACTACTTTCTTATATCACGTCAAAAATTACAAAAGTAATCCTGTAGGAAGATTCACAGTTTTTACAGAAGCGGAAGATTTTTTAGAGCAGCAATTGATTAATAGTACATTCTCACACCAAATTGACTGATTGTGGATTTAGATTTTATGGACTACAATTGCAGTCAATATTATAAGATTACCTAGGACAATGGAACAAACCCAATCCGTTTGAAGACAGGATATCCGGAAAATATTGGATTACTGCATTTGAGATTCATTGGAAGAAATAACCTACAAGGAAAGGTTTCCAGATATCAAATTCAGGATTGGATGAAACTTGGTAGGGCTGTAAAGTACGTTCAGATAAGGAAGGCCATTTACTTGACACTAGGCCAGAAAGCATTAGATTTTTAGATTCGTTCAAAGTCTACTCTGAAAAAGATCTTCAAGTACTTACAATACCAAAGAAAATTACAGTTGTAATTTAACCACTGGACGTGTATGAATTTCGGATATGGAAAGGGTTTATACGACGATTTTTCGATTTGATGCTCATATTTAATTATGATGTGAAGCTAGACTTACGAAAGGTGCAGTCTTTAATATACATATAATCAATTGCCGTCGCTCAAATGCACAAATCTATTTGTGTATGCATGGTATTGGAATGATTATGTAAAGAACTGACTACGGCAGTTTGAACATCCCATTAACTTTGCTTTTACAAACCAAGATGTTCCATGTCCATCACGTTTTTCTGAATATAACATCTTGTTATTTATTTGTTGCTCTTGGGGTGAAGATTTTTAATGCTTTAATCACTTCTTCACTGATTTTCATTATCTATAATAAATTCTGTTCCTAATTTGCTCGATTTTTATTTAAAACATTTTCCCATATTATTATAAATACCATTATAGCTAAAAAATTGCGCTTAAGTGCAACACGCTGTATGTTTTGTAGTTGTTTCTTGCAATTAATACCAGTAGGTCTACAAAATTTATCATGACATCGGGAAAATCATGCAAGACTTTTATAAAAAATTGAAAGCTACCGTAGGCCGTTTGAAACCACGCAATATATTCTGCGATAAATTAGACTTTAAAAAAATATTGTGGCGTAAGGGATGCAAAAATCCTCAAAAAGCTGCTCGAAGCGTTACAAACTCAGTGCACACCATATTGGTCTGCTGCAATGCAGTTATCTCCTACCATCTACCATATAAAAGATACCTTTATTTAACCGAGTATCGGGATGCTCCAAAAGATGCTGTAGATAGCTGTTCATGAGGTTGGACGGAAGCAGCATAGTTTTCTGACTGATTGGCAAAATGTTTTTACTAAACATACCAAAAGTTTAGAAAGGTTGAAACTCCTTATTATTGATGGTCAAATTTCCATTTTACAGCACTGTTAATTGATATGGCCCGTGACAGCAATGAATCATACACACCGCAGGCATTTCAATTTTTAGATGTTGGAGTGTTTACATCTGTTAAAACAGCTTCGGATGGTATTTTAAAAACTTACCGCAGTATTGGCTGAAAAAGCGTTGAGATAAGTTACACCAGAGTGGATGTTTTTCTACGACTCCAAAGGATTTGGAATTTGTCCTTTAAATGAAGACAACATTTTACAAAAATGCAATACCTCTACCTAGCTTTTCCCTTCTATAAATGCCAGTGGGGTCTTCCTTGAAAAATTCTTCCTTCTGGCACCAGCACGATGGTTGAAGGATTTATTGGTATCAGTTTTGTAAAGAAAGATGGCAACCCAGGAAAACCATAGGAAAAGTAGACTGAAACGGGAATTTGTAAAAAGTCAACTTCTGGAGGAGTTCGAAATAAGATGACTGTAGAACAGAGAAAGAAAGCTGAAAAAAGAATGAAAGGAGAACTAAGGACAGAACCTGAAAGTATGGAAGAAGCTGAGATGACATCTGAGGTAGAAATTTCAGTAGATAATTGGGTTTTTGGTGAAATTTGAAACTGAGGGAAAATCTTCATATAAGGGTGAACTTTCTTATTACGTTGGAAAGGTAACATACATTTAAGACAAAGAGTTAAGAATAACGTATTTACGCAAGAAATGTTACCTGAACCGAAAATTTCATTTGCTCGATCAGTGACATACATCTTGTAATCAACATCTACATAAAAGTAGGTCTTGTTTTATGCCAGTTACTCAGTAATATATAAAGCGCACAAGTTTAAAAAGAGGTGTCAATCTTAAATGAGTTAGGGGTAACATTGACAGATGGCAGCACTTTTAAGAAATTGAAGATTTAATCATTTGTAAAACGTACATTTCAAATATTTAGGACTATTAATAACCTCACAAAAAAATGAGATTTATGCTATTGTTATCCGGCTTCACCATGACAATTAGTATTACAACATTTTTCGTCAGTGTATCAATAAAATTATATACAGGTTAAGTGGTGTTTGCATCTTAGGTGTTTAAGTTTTAAGTTTCATTTTAATTCAGAATCAATTTAACTTCAACATCCATGCTGTATAGAAAATAACTGTATGTACAAGAACAAGATACATTTGACATTGATATTAATAAATCTAACCCATTAACAAAATCACTAAAGAGATATCAGAATGTCAAATACATCTTGCCGAACTAATGGTACATTGATAGCACCTGCTCGGATAGTTTCCAAAATGCTATCAATGCACGAAATTTTTCATTGTTAAAGAATTGTTAAGCGTAAAACAGTGCTGCACAGCGTTTTGGTGTATTGTTAAAGAGAAAAAAAATGTAGAGCACAAGAAACCTCGTCACTGTAGTGACTTGAACTCCAATAAAACAAGAAACTATAAAGAAACTGTTCGAAAGATGTGGAACTAGTTTCCGGAAAGTGAAATTCTAATTAAAGAGCAGATGCGGTACTTACCTGAGCTCCGATAGGGGTAGGAAGTCTATATCGATAAGTGGACGTAAGCTCGGTAAAGTGTAGGCCATCAAATGTCCGTTGGAAACGTAGCACACTAGGCAGACACTGTCTGAAATGACAATTGTAACATTTGTATGGTTTTCGCAGTTTTTGTTACTGTTATTTTTTCATTGATTATAGTAATTCTTCAATTTACTATTTTTTTCTTTTTGATTTCGAGAATATCGGGGGTATAATATATTCCGACATAATTTTATTTTACTTATAACCAGTTACGAAAATGTCGGCCTTCAAATAGGAACAATTTAGTTATTTTACAAAACTAATAACAATTATTTTTTAGAAAATTTGCATAATGTATTTTTATGAAAACTCTAAAACTTATTTTAAAATGTTACATACCAGCCACAAACATGTTAAAATTATACAGTCCGCGACAATAGTATAGGCCATCCCTAAATTTTAAGGAAAATAAGAATTACATTGAAAAATTCTAGTAGGCAATGCGTGTTGCAAACATATAAGGCTGATTGTAGTAGTTTCCGGTACTGGCATTGCGAAAGTGGTAATTAGCAAAAATATTCCGAGAAAATCACACATCCAAGTCCGACAAAAGTATAGACCATGCCATAGTTTTCTCGTCAACGGGTACAGTGCAAATAAGGAAAATATTTTATAATGAAGTCTTTACATGGTGTATTAAATGTTAGTGTATTAATCTGCTTTCTACACATCAAGATGCCACGTGAACAACAATTGACTAATACTGAAATGGGTTTAATTCGTACTTGGCACGACAAAAATTGGTCAGTTGCAAAGATAGCAGCAAATTTGAGTAGAACCCGTCTTGTAATTCACAGTTTCTTAAATAAAGGCGAAAATTACGGAAAGGCACGCAAATCTAAAAGACCAAAGCGATAACAGAATGTCAACGTCGTGCAATTTTAAGGTTTGCATCAAACTCAGCAATGACCGCTAGACAAATAGCACAAGCAGCAGTTGCAAACACTAATTTGAGAAATATTCAACGTCTGCTGAAAGCAACAGGTCACTCAAAACCAAAACGACTGCAAAGAAAATCTCGTTTAACGCGTCACCATAAAGAAGCCAGATTAGCATTTGCAACCGCGCGTAAACGCTGGCGAAAAGTCATTGTTACTGATGCGAAAAAGTTTAATTCAGATGGTCCTGATGGGTATCAATGTTATTGCCATGATCTAAGAAAGGAGGAAGTAGTTTTGAGTCATAGGCAGATGGGTGGTGGTAGTGTAATGATATGGACAGGTATAGGGTATGACGGAAAAATTGAAGTTCTGTAATGCCAAAATGAATAGCGCTAATCATATAAATCTTATTGTTGATCAAATATGCTGAATAGGTTACATGTCGGCACTTTGTGTTCCAGCAAGATAACGCTACCGTCCATCGTATTCAAATTGTAAAAGATTATTTTCGTTCGTGCCTGTAAACAGTCACAGGAACGGTGGGAAACGGGAATGCCCCACTATAATATCAGCTACTAGTAATGTCATTACATAATTTTCAGCTGAGTTGCAGGCACGTAAACATGGCTGCTACAATTGATTCGCCAACCAAGTGCCAGTTGCGTAGTGTATTCCATTCCTTCAAGAAAAGAGATTAGTGCAGCTGAAATTCAGCGAAGAATGTACCGAGTATTACGTTATAAGTTTAAAGAAGGCCGAGGCGATGTTCACGATGATAGGGACAATGACGCGAGTCTGTCGCATCAGAAAACATTGTTCAACAAGTTGACAAAATGGTTCGAGAAAAACGGAGTGACTTGAGTGTGGAATTTCCAGTACAGAGTACAGAGAAACTTCAAAACAACGTCACGGATCATCTCAACTCACTGGCAGCAACATTCTATGCAGAGGGGATTGGAAGCCTCGTTCATAGATATGACAAACGCATAAATTTTTACGATGATGTAGGAACGTAACCATGTTTGTGTATTACTTTTGATAATAAATTCATTTTGTTATTTACACTTGTCCTGTTTTTATGAGCTATTGGAGGTTGAAAACAAAAACAGCCCTCGTAACAGTCTAAGTGAGCAGTCTTGGTGCTGCCTGGTACCACAAGAATTACATATAAGCCTGTCGAAAGCCACAGCGAAACAAGTGGGTACAGTTTCCCAACCCTTCTCCCGAGCAGCTCATGGACTGCTTGTTAAACCAGAGAGGGCGCGCACCAAGAGCGCATAGGGTAGCTGTACACATCACTACAATAATAAAATCAAAAAAAATGTATGTGCAATGAGAAAACATACAAATAACTATTATACTTCGTGAATGTTATTTATTTAAATGTTGGTTACAAATTGACACCAAATTAAAAAAAAGATAAAACTTGAAAAGAGAGGACAATAGTGCATAAGGTAGCTGTAGATGTGAATGATCCCTCACATGATGTATTAAAAACATATCGAAAAATCCCTAGAAAATAATACCTAACATAACAATGTTGCTGTACTTGCTTGTTCTGCTGCGTTTGAACCGGCAGACGAGTGTGTTATTCTTGTGACACTAGATAGCGCCAAGAATGCTCATTTAGCCTATTAGTTCAAATATGGTGATAGTTGTCCGAGAGGGAATTGCAATGTGTCGGATAGAAAAGTCTCTCGAAACCGCGGTGATGGCGTCATCAGAGTACACATAAACATATCCGTGTGTTAGCGTTCTTTTCTGTGAATGATTCCATTAATACCATGAGTAGCTGTATTTAGCAGCATTATTATGTTTTTAGGTATTGTTTTCTTTACATTTTTTGATGTATTAAAATACCTTGCCAGTTTTTTTAATTCTGGCACAGTAATGAAAAATAAAACAAATTCAAAACCAATGTTTCATAAAAAAATCATGATTTTTATCATTCTTGCTTTATATGCTCCTTTGAAGGATTCAAACTTTATATGTTACTGATTAATACTTAATTCTTTGCGAAAATGAAAATTGTCATAAAGTCCAATAATTTATGATTACAAGAAAAACTTAATTTATGTTGTCCTTCAACTCGATTACCTTTCAAAGATACAATCTCAGCTTTCACCACGAAATCGGAATCCGCGATCTGTTGCCTGTACAAGCATGTTTGAGACGGTAAACCGACGACCCTCGCCTGTTTCTCGCTGGTTATCACAACGTATTGCCTATCGCCGAAAGGTTCGACTTTATTTTGATTGTCATTTGGGGTTGGACTCATCCGATTTTGGGCTTTGGTTGGAGTTCCTGAAACGTAAAATAGAGAAAGGGATTATTTCAATTACCCATGAAGAAATTCCCAGTAATTTTGATCAACTTTAATGGCATTTCGTAAGGCCAAAAGATTCTATTTTACTTACTGTCTTTTTTCTCTTTATTCTCATCTCTCCACAGCTCGAAGCTGTACGGTATCAAAGCGCCATTGCAGTCCAGAAAGGACATGTTCAGAATTCCGCCTTTAAGGCGAAATATCGTAACGCCCACTAAGGAGACCACTACTGGTTGTGAGGAGCGACTATCTGGGTCTGGAGGTGTAATTAGTATCGTTAGAACGGATCCTAGACTAGTCCCCACCCATAACGTCGGTGTGATGGTATTGGGCTCTGAAAATGTGATATATGGCGTTGGTTAATTTTCTATTTCGAAAGGGAATTTATCATAACTTAATATTCTGCTGGATTTAAATGTTTTAAATTTGCATTTTGACAACCAACTGGTCCTTATTCTCAAAGATTACACTTACCTGTTCTTTTGGTATACGAATCTGCGAAAGTTAGACACTGTATCGCTTCCGACGTGATATTCTCCAGCGAGCTCATGGAACTGGACCGTGATCGCGAAAAGGAGCTGTCCAACTTATCTACGCGGCCCATAAACATAAGGTAACTATTAGCTACGTGACTGTCGCCACCATTTCGTTTTGGTAAGAAAGGATTACAGAATCAGATAACTTTTGCAGCTACACATGCGCAAGAAGCAAGACATTCTAACGTCATACACTGATGGTATCGATACAAATTCGTTTGGATCTTCAATTGGAAGTTTATAAAGCGTTATGAGCACTTATAAAAGTTGAATATGTATTGATACCACCAAGGTTAGGTACTTTCCATTCAGGATTTTCTTTTTTAAGAAAAATGTGATAGTTAAAGAAAGAAGGTATTTAGTTTCATACTCAAAGAATTTTTAAAATTTAGTTTATCGTTTAAGAGACCAAAAAATGAAATCAACAAAAGTAATCGTAAAACAAAAGACAATAATAAAAGGAGTTTACGTGAAAATATAGATGAAAAGGAAAAAATGTCTGTCAATGGAGTGTTAGAGACATTTTAGAAGACAGAGTATTGAAGAAAATTTGTTAGATTATTACATATAAGAGAGATATCAAAAAACTAAGCGACTATATGTCAGTGTAACAAATATATCGGGATTGCTTTGCTACATATAAAAGTAGGTATACCAAAATAAAATTTTTAATTTTCTATTAATAAGGTAAAAGATCACTTATAGTCGCTTGATAAATTATGTGGAAAGAAAGAGCAAGATCAAAAGATATATTGTTTAATTGTTGTATCCTCAGCCTTTTCAATATTGTTTTTCTTGTTGTTCGGATTTCTTTTTTTCTAATACCTTTTTTACTAACATTTTACTTTTGATATGGCTTAATGGTAATAGATAGAGTGGTAGAAAAAAAGGTTACATACCACGTTTAAACGATATCATGAGAGTTTTATATTTTCTCTTGTTTAATTGATTAGGAATTTTGAGTATAAACCGTTTTTCTGCCACTTTAATTTTCTGTTTTACCATCTGAAACCTGGCATATATTCTCACATAAATTGAATGTTACGTTAAGGTTAAGCCAAACTAAAATTTGAAACTGTTTTATCGGCTGATATATTTAAGTAAAATTAGCTAATATAGCGAAAGCCTGTTAAATTCTAATTTTAAAATAAGCCAATGGTACCAACCGAAAGGCTCTTACCGTAACTGTTTTGTAAATTGTCAAAAAAAGAACTAAGAAAAATCACAGTTGGTAATAGTCTTTCAGCAATCACACCAACCATGCAAAAAGCTTTAGCAATAGCAGTATAAACACAATATTCTTTTAGCAATTACTAGATTTTGACTTTTAAATCGGTTTAAACCAAATAAATACATAGTTTGGGCTTTATATTCTCGAACTATGTAAGATCCTTTAAATATACCATATTCGATAATTCAATTGTACTCATGCTATTTTGTTTGATCAAAAATAAGAATTAAACAGTAATAAAGCGTCTTATGGCTTTTTTAATTTCAAATCATTCATCTGCAACCAAGAAATAATATGCAACTTATCGTCAATTAAAATCTTAGTCGTAACAGTTATTTCTTCAGTCCGACGTAAATTTATTCAAGTTCAGAGTTGAGTTTAGTAAATGGTGATTTAGGTAAAATGACAAATTGACGAAAAGGAGATGTGGCGAGGAAATATTCTCAAGTAGGAAGTTGTTAAAATAGTAATTGCATGGATTTAAGTATTTGATGTCAAAATTTACTTAATTATTTTGACATAGTAATCTCTGGACGAGGGGCAGTCAAATATGAATGAGCCTTTATTGGCTGCCTATCAGCAAGGATATTTCGATGTAATTAGCTGGTTTGACCCTGGTTTTGCTTAGTAGCTCATACGATGAATGAGAAAAGCGCGTCTCTATTGGACAATCCAAAATTATTCAAACGTTAAACTAGTCAAAATCTACTGCACATATCATCTCATGGCCAAGAATAAAGGCTTAGTGCAATTAATTCAAGCAAGGCCGTGAACGCGCTACAGATCAAACTCATTCATTTTGTTTTCGCACTACGAGGGCGACTAGAAATCTTTCTGGAATCGGTAAGAGATGGCGCATGAAGGTTGAAGTGGATACATTGGTGGTAACCTTTTTTATGGCAACTGTCAAAATTTCAGACGTCTACTGTCACTCGTTGTTGTTTAAGGGTGAGTTTTGTGTAGCAAGTCAGGCGATTTCGCAAAAATGAATAAAATCGAATTTCGTACAGTGATAAAACACTGTTTTTCTTATCGATTCCGTAAATATTTCAGGTTACCCTCGTAGTATGATTAATGAAAACATTGTATGTGCTCGTTAACTTATTGTACAGAATCACCACTTAGCAGTGTTTCAAATTTCGGAAAAACTTAGTAGTCAATCAATGATCAGAAAGCGGTTGGGCTTTATAAAAATCTCATCTCGTTCGATTCCAACGCTGCTGAGTGAGATCGCGTCTTCCAATTGTTCCTAACGCGCTTTGGAGAAAGAGAAGCTTTTATTTGGATAGAATTGCCACATGTGACAAGACATCGGTAAATTCACCCGCAAGCCTGTAAGCATAGAGTGGCAGTCACCGAGTAGAGAAGGAAAGGCGAAGGAAATTCTGTCGAAGCCAAAAAACCGATTGTCTACGGGAAAAGTGTTAACTATACTTTTTTTGGGCTGGGAGATCTATTAGTCTACAGACTCTTAGATCATAGGCTTCAGTATCAATGCAAAAACGAGACTATCCCGTCTGCAAGGTGTTGTTTCTTCATGACAATGCCAGCGCAAGAGGTATTACGTAGGAAAGGATGGTGATAATACACTGGGAAGTCCTTGATCATCCACCTTACAACCCAGATTTATGTGATTGAAGCGCTCAAAGCAGTACTTGGTGGTAAGTGACTTAAAATCAGCGATCTGGATAGATATTTGATTTCATTCTACGACAACGAAATAAAAACATTGGGAAAAATGTATGGCAAAAGGAGGAGATTATCTAGAAAAATAGTGTGTAGAGATGCTTCTTAAAATAAATAAGAGACTTGTTTATATTTGAATATTCCCTGTAATTTAGTATACTGATCGTACTAATCACTAGTTTTTTACTGCAATTCCAAGAAATGGTTGATTAAGAGATATAACGAAGTCAACACTTGTTTTGTCCCAGTTTAGAATGTCCCACCAATACAGGTTTTTGCTACTATAGATTACAATAGGCAATTTTATTTATATCAAAACTGGTATATTGAAGTGTAATTTATCTGTATTTATAATGAATTACCTGGTATCAGCTGCGGGTTACAAATATCCCACTTCAAAAGAAGAAAACGTGTCCCATAATATTATCTATAGACACCTATATACTTTCTGCTAGAATAAAATAAGAAACTAGTAAAAAATATATTGCGATAAAAATGTCCCGCTCGTAGCAAACGTTGTTCAAATGTTAAGCAAAAAGATCAGATTATTATAGGCAAGAAAAAAATACCACACAACTATTGCATATTATTCCTTATTAAAAGAAATAGAAAACAGAATTTGTGTGTCCATTCACAAGCAATCATATCATTTGCAACATTCAAGGACATCACAGACATCATCATGCCAGAGCAATCTCATAGAGGCATTTATTAAGCCGCATATGCTGTTTACACGGTGTAACCAAAAAGTCAAATATTGAATCAATGAAATAACTTTAAAAATATAATTAAATTATATAGAACTCGAACTAAATCGAAGGTCAGTGTTTGATGATGTATTTTTACGCCAAAAAACAATAGAATTAATTCGTAAGTAAGAAAACGTGCAAAAAATTAGCACAAATTTATATAAAGAATACAGGAGAATATAATGTTAGAACAATAGAACAGCTGCAAGATTTTAGTTTTGTTGAATTGTTTCTCTATATGTAATTCTTTTTAGAAGAACTGAGCCTATCTGTGATCTTAACTAATAGGAATTACAGAAATTATTATTTTTTTAAATCCAGATAAAATGAAAAAGAAATAGTTTAAAGACAGTTAGGAGCACAGATAAGTAGATATAGAGTGATCGATAACATCGAAAGATATTGAAAAAATAATAGAGTACAGTATAGATTTTGATAGTACATGTCACCCCCTTAAATTATGGCGTCATGCTAGGTCATAGAAAGGAAATTTTCATCAAAACATCGAATGCAAGAGGAAAATACATGGAAATGAATAGTAGGCTATGAAAAAGTGAAACAGGTAACACAAAAATAAACAAACATAAAAAATCGTTTACAGTGCTATGATACTTGTTGTGTCAAGTTCAAACCACTACCAACATTAGAACATTGAAAAGAAAATTTCTTATGCTTACGTTGTGAATCTGTGTATCAAGTCAATATACGCTGAGAAAAGTGACTATACGTGTAAGGTGATATGAGCATAGAGAAAAAATCTACATACAGTGTTTCTAAACAAATTACTACGTTAAAAAGATAGTTATAAAACAGGGAAAATATAATACATATATAGGTAGAAGAATCAATCTTTTATACACTGCTATTGCTCAAAATCGATGAAATTTAAAATGTTTTCGTGAGTTAAACTACAAATTACAGGCAGAACGACATTCGTTTCTGAGCAGCTGATATAATGTGGTAAATGAATTGCATGATAATTAAAAAAAAAACCTGTTATAAGTTGGCGTAGTTATTTTATAGTTTTTATGTTGGCAGGCTTATTTTTATTTAATTTTTTAAGTTGTGCTATTGGTGGATGTTTATTTAGATTGTGTTTATTAGAAAAATGTTCATATTAACTAATTTGTCCAATAGTTTTCTATTAATCAAATAATTTTTATTTACCAGAATATTTTTGGAGGTACTGCGTATATGAACATTCTCTTTACTTGTTTACAGTAGTAAAGTTAGTATACATAGTAAAGTCTAAAATGAAAGAACGAAATAATTGATAATAAAGCAAATGAGTAGTAGTCTACATGAAAGAAATAAATGAAATTATTTTCTTTTTTTGGCAATTAAAGAGGAGATAGGTAATATTCAATGAAGATTTCTCGTCGATGAGAAGAAAATTTTTTATTACGTTTTGATATGTTTCGGCTTTTTCAAGCTTGCATTCTTCTATATTTATTTATTACTGCATTTTAGTAACCATTGGGTACCACTTTGAAGTTTAATTAAAAATTTTAAGACAATTGTTTTGTTTTTATTTGAATATATCACAAAGTTCTTATTTATTCGGTCTTCATTTTTACAGAATATCAAGACAAATTAAGAAAATTTCTAATACGTAGTCAAAGTAATGTCGTTTTGCAGAATATTTAAATTACTCGATATGTGTTGTTGATATAAAGCAACCAACATTTTTTTAAATGCATAGGTATCTGTTAAAAATCTCTATAAAAATGGAAGGAGACAAAACGATTTGGAAAGTTCGAACCCAATTTCGTCATCATGAAGCACCGATATAATCAAGAAATTTGACAAAATTATGATGACGCTACACCTCAAATAAAAACCAGTTTTAGAAAATTCATATGCATAATTTTTACGATAATTTTATAGAATTCACATTTTGAGAAGTACATGCATAATTGTAATAGCCACATAATAAAAGTTCCTACTTTTTTGTGTAACATTAATGAGAAGGACCAGGTGTTGTTGTTAATCTATTTTTACTGCTCTGCATTTTATTATTTCAATGTTTTATCGTAGTTAGCTATTACTGCTTTGGTATGCTAGTTATTATGTCTTCTGCTATATTTTCGAAGTTTTAAATATAAAAGCATTTCTGAAGGGTGAAAGTTTGGCAGTTTGTATTAGATTGATATCAGTTGAAAATAAGGAGGATTGTGAAAATAGAGCAATACACAACTGCACAATGGATAGAGATTTGTTA
Organism: Trypoxylus dichotomus; assembly: GCA_023509865.1. NCBI lineage: Eukaryota > Metazoa > Arthropoda > Insecta > Coleoptera > Scarabaeidae > Trypoxylus > Trypoxylus dichotomus. The sequence continues at coordinate 33,838,007 of CM042081.1, forward strand.
AAAATCACTATAAAAATGGAGAAAGTTTCATAAAAACGGTTCGGAAAGTTCGTACCCAATTTGGTCATTATAAAATACCAATATAATCAAAAAATTTGAGCAAACTGAGTCTCTTACAAACTAAAAGTTAGAACATACTCCTGTTGCAAAATTAGCCGGAAATTTGCACGCAGTTGAAGAAAGTGTCGTTAATCATCCAGGAGTATTATCCCAACAATTGAACATTTTAAGGAACAGTCTGATAGATGTTTTACGGGTTGATTTGGAAGCTATAGATTTAAGAGGACCTTTATTTCCAAACGGACGGCATTACAAGCCATACGTATGGTGAAAAGATTCGACTATCAGGTAAGAAATCTCCAGATCGCATTATTTCACGAAATGGAACGATTAATTGGCCGCTTATGAGGATACGTGAGGAGCAATTTAAGAAGACAACATTAGAATTGTTAATCGTAATATTCAGCCAGAAATGTGCACAAAAATCATGAAAAACTTCGTCGAAAGGATGATGAATTGGTTTTGATATAGGCTAGCCAGTATTTCTAAAATTTTTCAATAAAGTAAACCTACATAATTTCTCCGTTACTACCGGCGTTTGTTTAGTGAGTAATTCCATCTCTTAGAATACCTTTTCCAAGCAATTAAATCTAAGTACAGTTTTATTAATGTTATTGATTCTCTAAATAAAAAAGAACCTCATGTTTGCAACTGCCAGATTACAAGAAAAATCTTAATTTTTTTTGTATTCCTGCAGTGGAATAATACTAATAATCTTAATTTTTAATTATATATAGAATAGTGAAAATTGAGGCAGTCTCTACCTCAAAAATTTTCTTCTACATTGACGATATTATCTACAACTATATTTTGTCCGTTTTATCATAAGATGCACGTCATTTTCTAGCCTTTTGTGATCTAATTGTTATTGTTTAATACTGCTAAAATAGAAGCAAGATTTACATTCATTCGTATTATTGGCAAAGTCCTAGATTGAGGCCAAAGCCATATATTCTTGCAGCAAAATGTGTTGGTCAAAAATATTCCTTGGAAAATGTTATTTCAGTAGTTACTTGGGTTACAATGTACATTAATAAATTCTGCAATATTTCTACATAAAAATATATTGAAAAGTAAGAAAAAAGTATAAAAATCTGGATTTTGTACTAAATTATACTGGAATTTCGTATTCTTCTTCTAGTATTGATATAAAAACTACCCAGAAAACTACTTGAGAAATCGAATTAACGAAAAAGAATATATTTGGACGATTTTGGAAGTCAAAATATTTTTTTAAGAAAAGATTTAATCATTATCAGATTCCCAGAATTCTCTATTTTGGATTTTAGTTTTGCAATTGTTCATTGGCCGGAGTTGGACGTGGAAGTGCCAGGAATCTGGATTCTAGAATATATACTTAACAAATCTGATAACATTTAGAATTTTTACATCGAGCTTTTTTCAAGGCTATTTTTTGTTTCTACCAAAACATCAAACTGTTGGTACTGATAGCGGTAAAGTTTATCATACTAGCTGCCACTTACAGCCGACACCTGATATCTGCTGATCACTATGAGAGCTAGTTCCATCCTAACCAGAGTACGAGCGTCTCCAGAAATGTTTCCGGAATCGGCAAGGGCAACCTTTTTTATGGCAACTGTCAAAATTTCAGAAGTCTACTGTGAATAGCTACTGTTTAAGAGTGTGTTTTGTGTAGCAAGTCAGGCGGTTTCGCAAAAATTGATAAAACTGAATTTCGTGCAGTGATAAAACACTTCTAGATGGCTGGGAAAACGACCACGGAAATTCTAAATATTTTGCTAGAGGTTCATGGCGGATGTACTCCATCATTTTCAACCATCAGCTTCTAAGTGGGCGAGTTCAAACGTGACCGCACAACCACAAGTGACGAACCAAGCAGTGGACGCCCAAAAACCGCTACCAACGATGAAGTGGTCGACAAGATTCATGATGTTGTGTTAGCCGCTCGCCGATTGAAGCTGAAAGAGATAGCAGAGACAACAGTTATCTCAGAAGAACGCGTTGGCCATATCCTACACGAAATTTTGGGTATGAAAAAGAGTGGAGTACTGTTTGAAAAAGTGTATTGATCTTCGAGGAGACTACATCGAAAAATAAAAATAAAAAACATCAGCAATACCGTGTTTTCTCGTCGATTCCGGAAACATTTCAGGTCGCCCTCGTATGTGTAGTTTTATATCAATATTGTTGTGAAAATATAATCCACATACAGAACAACTTCCAAACCACCCAAGTGGGGCAAATCCATTGCTATATGGTGTACTGTCTATGTTATATTATTGTATATGAGTATGCACGTATTTGTATAGTAATAAATATATATAACTACTTGATGATGATAAAACGGATATGACATTTCACTGTCTTGTAATTGTTGTTTCCTTTTTTAGCGTTTCTTTTAAACAAAAATAGTTTTTAATAAAAGTATTAAGTTTTTTATTTAAAACACAATATATTGTTTCGTTAATGATAAACTATAATTTCCTTGTAATTACCAGCGTATTTAAAAAAAAAATTCCGAAAAAGTTAGTCCCGGTAGTATTTGAATCCACGTGCTCTCTTTGGCCGCAGGAATGTCTTACCGTTAGGCCACGGTAATGTGTGAGTTCACATCACTTTCCAAGCCTTGTGAAAATTGCGGAGGAAACATCACTGTATGGTGTTGCTTTAGAGGCGGAAGGATTTAAAAAATAGTTAATATAGGTAAGAGAATGTCAAAAGAGGTGTATTTGAGAATCCTAGGAAACGATACAGTACCAACTGGATGTGAATTAGTTGGGAAGGAGGAGGAACCTAAATACACCGCAACGATGGTCTCGATTGCAACCTCATTGACATCTTGTGGGAAAAATTTCCAACTGGCAAAGCAATAATCTTTGCAGCATTCATTGGAACTAGTCTGGGCGAAGTGAGGCAAGTTACAGTGCAGTGCCCAGAACAACGTGGAAGGGCTGGGCGGCCGCATTAAGGCGAGTGTTCAGTAACGTTCACGTACTCGTATCGTTTATGATAGTGACCTTCATGAGTAAGCATAGGCGATGCGGACGCAGGAATGTTTACACATAAAATAATGATAAAAAATATATCATATAACGCGCTGAAACACTTACTGCTTTAAGAAGTTTCTACGAAATCACATACTGGGTGACATCTATTAAAAATTGGAATCATTAAATATGTTTCCACACTTGTTTCAGTGAAATGAGTACGGCCTGCGAAATACATATTTTTTAATAATGGAAACGATCGTTCCATATTAAGTGGTGTTACGTTTACAAATTTAAAGTAATCCTTGTGACAACTTAATGGATCTATCGACGCACCTTTACAAATTTGTCTTAGTATGAGAAAATCTGAATGTTTGTCAATAGTACTTTCACATTTTCGTATTACACTTTAATTTTTTTTCGCCTTCCGCCATACATAGGTGTGAGTGAACATCATCCACAATCTGAACAGAATCCACAAACAACAACGAACCATTTTTTAATTTTTCAATTACCTCCGTTAGTCCAGAATAGTTCATGCGAATACTTCCTAAATCAGATTTTACCTGACTGTCTTAAGACATTTTCTAGCTTTTCTTGATAGCTTTGGCGTGTCTCGGATCGAATTGTAAAGCTACCTTTTTTACGTCATCCAAATGTTTACAGTAGTAAAATGCGTACTAATCGGCTGTGGCGGTTCAAGCAGTTTGGGACACAGTTTGTGAAATTTTTTTGTACATTTTGGGGATTTTCGAAATAGTGCCTTCATATGAGCTATTAAAGCATTTAGGGATCAATTACGCCACAAGGTGTAAAACATGGTTTTTACATGTAACACATTGCCACTCTCCTTTTTAAGAGATCGGCCTAATGAAAGCATGTCAGCGGCACTGTCGCTTGGAAACATTAAAAGTTGGGTTATTGAATCTTGACATTTGTTCAATACCCTCAATATCACTTCTAAAATTTCATCGCTCGTACCTTTTGTAAGTGTTTTGGAAGCAAGTGAGATAGAGGACGACGGTTCAAATTCTACCATTCCACAGAATATTTTTGCTGATCGGTTGTTTCGTTCACACATCACAATTTTTTGTCTTTCAATTCTGCTTTAATCCTTTTTTCAACATAGTCACGAACAAATAACATAAAGTTTCTTAACAAAGTCCAACTTGGTAATATATAAACTGAATACTTGCTCCAGAAGGAGACAAATGCTTGTTGGTTTACATATATATCAAATATTAATTGTTCGCTGTATCGTTTACCACGGATTGCAGAATAGTGTTTTATACATTTTAGGTGGCGTTCACACTTCTACCTGCTGGTACACGTCAAATAGTTGTCGCACTTTACACGTTCAATTCTATTGCCTTCGTATTGTAAATCCGGCACACTTGTTATTACGTTTTCTAGTTTATTAACATTTAACAATTTCTAAGAATGTGTGTACTGATAAGCACTCACAACGACCTGTCGAATAGTACTGAACAAGCGTGCTTTGATACGGGCACTCGATTTTCGGTGCCGCGCGCTTCACCCCCTCACGTTGTTTTCCGCACAGCCCTGAAACTTTCCTCTCTTTGCCGAGACTAATTATAACAGTATCTTATTAGAACGTACTATTTTGTCAAAAAAATATTTCGAATTAATGAGTAATATTTGTTTCTTTAATAAATTTCTCGCAAACATTTTCTGTTTAGTTTATTTCGTTATTTTATATAGTGTGATGCGGTAGTTATAAACGGTAATGTAATCTTCCATTTGACTAGGAATTATTGCTTTGATTCGCTCGAATAAAAGATTTTTGACGTGCGTCTGAAGATAAAACAGACAGAAACTACTAGAAAAAGTACCTAGGGCGTCGTTAATAATATAAATGTATTGTAATGAAGCGAAAAATAGAAAGAAAGAGAACATAAAAACGTATCGTATAAAACGTATGTAAAACACTGGTGACTGTACTACCAAAACTGCAATACTGCCGGGCGACCAGCAGTTGCTGTCGCTGCTGGCTACCACCACCAACGTTACCGCCGGCCGTCAGAGTGTTGGCAACATTGACCGGCGAGATGCCGCCGCCCCCGCCGCCGCCGCCACCGCAGACGGACGCGGAGGAGGCGTGAAGAAGATGAAGGTTATGGTGGTGCAGACTGCTACTTCCGCAGTCCTCCGAATAGCTAGCCGTCGATAGGCACTTGTGCAGTTTGCGGGTACCTTGCGATCGGGAACGTCGCGGCGGATCGGGTCTCGTTCGGCCGGCGTTCGAGGACATCGACGAGATGCCGGAGGAGGCCGAAGCGATCGAGCCGGTGGCTATCGCCGAAGAAGCACCGCCGCCGCCGCCGCAGAACGTAGCCGGACTACTGCACATCACTCCGTTTATCTACAGCCCACACCATTAGCATCGTCAAGCAGACGGGAGACCAACAACAGAACACCAGAGACAGTTACGCGACGAGCTCAAAATGCGACAAAAGCGACACGCTGGACTCAATCACGTACGCTCAACATAATTAACGCTCACCAATCGCTCGTACAATTATTACAATTTGAGTTCTTCAAATGTTTTTGGAAGGTCAAATTTTTACACTTCTAAGTAAAAACATTGTTAAGATATGTTTAGGAACGTAAGACAAACTATACGGTGAAACATGTTCAAACACAAAAGTTACCGACAGCTCCGATAAAAAGAATTGTAAATTTATATAACTTCTGGAATTATTATATAATCTACGTATATTTGAACTGATGCAAATTCATATTAAGTGCAAGTGCAGGTTAAAACCCTTGGTGTTCTTTTCTTTACATCATGATTAGATCTTTGATGTGTAATACTTAATTACCCTTGCTTGACTCCACTTTAAGAATAACATAATTGTTTCTTATTTCAGTATTATTGATTACTTACAGTGTTACTAAGATTAATACTTTCGGATGTACCCATGCTACAATGTTATTTATTTGCTGGAGTGTACAATTTCATAATTACACAAAACTTGAGATTTGCTTATATGTATATTTATCATTTTGCTTAAAATTAATTAATATTTTCAAGTAGCCTTCACTAGTGTGGCTATTTTACATTTGAATATACTGTGGTGGAAAATCTCAGGCAATTATTTTGTTAAGTAGGTTCTTTGTTCAATAAAATATATTTACAAAAACTGTAAATCGCTTTTTTCGTCAAATTAATTACAATTATGTCTCTCCGTCCCTGTCTAGCTAATCATTTTTTTTAACTAAATAGAAATAAATAGAAAGAAACCAAGAATTTTGATGAATTCTTGGTTTAAGTTTTTGTATGAAATGGTATTCTCTCACACACACACACACTGCTTTTCAGCTGTTTCTGTCTAGATCTCAGTAAGGATAATGTCAATTTTTTTAAATATTTGGAAAACTGCTTTCTGGCGCACATTTTGAAATTGAACAAATGAATTACGCGACGTTTCGCCTCCGTCGTGGGAGGCCTCTTCAGGAGAATAGGGGAAAAAAACAAAGTGGCAAGGTAACTCGACGTGTAAACCACGCTAGAGGCGATATCACTTTGGCGGAAGGTTACGGTGACTCAGCGTGTTGACCGCGCTAGAGGCGAGAACTTTCTGAAGGTGTCTTCAAAAAGATGATCGCGATTGGTATACAACCATTGGTTAGCCTCAAGTCATCGGTAATCTTCGAAAAACCAGCCCCTAACCAGCATCCTCCGTCAAGAAACATTGCAAGTTCGCACACAGCACGCAGGGCAATTGCATTTTTAACGCAACAAAACGTCGAATTGTTAGACCATCTTCCGTGCAGTCCGGACTTAAGTCTTAACGATTTCTTTACCTTTTCGAAGATCAAGAACGGACTGTGTGGTCAATGCTTCCAGTCGTAAGGAGCAGTCGATGCCTTCAAAAGCGTAATTTTGGCTGTACCAACAAACGAGTGGAATAGCTGCTTCCAGAATTGGTTCGAGCACATGCAAAAGTACATTAATCTTCGTGGAGAATACTTCAAAATACAATAAAGTCTTTAAAAGCTATCCGCTGTTAAGTAAAACGCGCTCAGATATTACTCAATGACTAAAATTATGATTTCTTAATCAAGCGTTAATCAAAAAGTAACCAAAAGCGATAATATGCAAAATCATAAACCGTTCGTTCCCTATGATTTACCATTTCAATTAAATTGTTTACAAAATGTAACTTGAAATGGGGCTTTCCTGTCACCAATACGACTTCTTCGGTTTAGTGCTTGTTGCACTACATTCGCAGAAGCAACTTGTGATATACGCGCATTAAGTACATATTATCGCCTTCATTACTAGAATTGTCATTTTCGAACGTTTTACTTGTGTTAACTTGATATTTATAAACATGTTCATAACTGTTGGAGGCTTGGATACACGCTTGTAACTTAGATAAAAATCAGTGATATGCCGCTCTTGAATGCAAAATCAAAAACTGAAACGTAGCTACATCAATACAACTTCAACTTCAACATTGTCAATAACAACAGACAAAGTATGATATACTGGTTAACAAGTTGAAGTTGTAGACGGAAGTAGAAATTCATTACTGTATTATTTTGCAATTATTAGAGTTGTAAGTTGTTTCAGAAGTTTTTTTTAATAGGGACTTTTTCCTAACCCAGTAGACAGTTAAAGTAAAGGCAAAACATAGGGCTGCGTTTTCTGGGTAAATCTATAATTATTTTTTTTTATTTGAAAACTAAAGATCGTATAATCTTAAAGAAATTTCCTATTGCTGGCTTTAATATTACCAAACAAGTTTTCTTTCTCCTCCAAAAAAGAACGTTTTTACATAGAAGTTGATCCAGTCCTTTTCCAACTTCAGTTCTTTAGTTCATTTTCAAATATTGGCATTCAAAAGACTTGTTTTGTGCATTTCTCATGTTTTCAGTAAGTTGTGACGAATTTGACCTTCCTTTTGTACAACAGAAGTTTTATAATAGTATCTCTGCTTCTAAAATTTTGCACTATAACTCAAAGATTGCTTTTCTTAGTTAACCAATTAAATCATTGAGGATAAATTAATAAAAACTAAATCTTTTTTATACGAATTTGAACTAGAAGGGAAATAGAGAAAAATGTTTTGCAATTTTGACACATACAATCTTTGATTTATGTATGCAAGGTTACTATTTTATTCCCACACAACATTCACCCAAAACAAAAAACATTCTTTTTCAGACATAAATAATTGTTTGTTTGATGCGTCATGTAAACAAACAAAACGCAAATAATAACTTAAACAAAACAAATGGATGAAGCTGGAGTGAATCTAGACGGAGTGTAAGCACAGCATTTCTTGCTCTCTATTGACAATCAAAACAAAATTAAAGGACAAGTCAAAAATCGTCAACAGAAAATAATCAGGTTGGTGTGAAGTAAAAGCTTTCTAGATTAAAAAATCGCAATGTCACACGTGAAAATCTGTTTCTCGATCGTCAAAAAAGTTATTTACATAATTCACTATCGGTTTTTGCGCAAATTTCGCGTATTCATCGAGATATCAATCAAATAATACGGGTTCTTCTGGGGACTACGCTCTAATTTGTTTAAAATAATCAATAAGACCTCTACTTTTAATTTCCTACCCAGTAATTCTCCAAGTAAGGCCCTTAGGCAACTGCCATCTTCGTCCTTCAACACAAACCAAAGCCACTGTGAACAAAGTCACAAACCCACCAATGCCCGCTGAAATAAAGCATTTATACATAGGTACAACATAAAATTAAATGTGGCTGTGAATGTGCTGGGACATGAAGGTTTTTCTTTAGGAAAAATTCGGACGTAAAGGTCATGAAGTGCTGGTGTAATATGACTAGGAAAGATAAGACTAGGATTTGTTATGAATGATGTTCGAATATGAGGTGAATCGATGTATGTCTCTAAAATGGGTCGATAGTGATGGTGGTGATAATGAATGTGGTTGAAATGGTATTGCTCAAGTACATGAAGAAATAATTGAAATGTAGGAAGTATCTTGAATCAGGTATCCTTTAAGCTCAAGAGATTGTATATATATAGGAAGAACTTAACAAACAAATGCAATTTGATATAGGATCCAATTCCGATTCTAACTGAAAGCCTTGCTTGAAAACTTTAGAAAAAACATCTCCCATAATTTATTACGGCAAAGATTACCTTCGTTGTGTTTATAAATGTAATAAAGAAAAATTCTAGGGAAGATTTGTCCAAAAAGTTTCAACTAATTGCATCCATACACTATCGCCCATAGATTTAAAACCACCTTTCGAAATATACCAAATATAAAAAAATCAGCGTCATTGATAGATAAATAGATAGTCACTTAATTCAGTGATTACCGTTTGGGTTGAATATGTCAAATTAAATAAAACATAATAATATAGAAAAACGTATAAAGTGGAAAAACATGGAAGTCAAACGAGCACAAATAGTTTACTACAAAATAAAAACGTGGCTTTGTTATATATCACATGTAAAGTATTCGTCAAGGGTCTAGAGGATATACTTTGATAGTAAACATTGGGATGTTTAAACTTTTCAATTTTGCTGGTAAGTTATTATACATTTACATACAGTAGAAGCTCGATTATTCATAGACCACTTAACCGAAAGCCGTGTTATTCGGAACGAACACAATTTCTAAATGTGCCGTTTTATCCGGAACGCGCAACGGGCGCTTATTTAACCGAAATAAACTAGGAATATTTGGTATTTTTCCGATTGTAGCGTGCGTGTTGCATTTTGCGATCTTTGCATAAACTAGTTGGTCACTGCTCGCCAATGCGATTGTTTAGACGGATTACTATGGATGCCAAAACGAAGAAACGGAAAAGAAAGGTAGTTTAATTGGAAGACAAATTGAACGAGATAAAACGCTTGGATCGCAGTGAAAAATGTCGCTAAAGACTGTGTGGGCACGAGCGGTGTAGGAGACTGGAAAAAAGTGGAAAGACATCGAAAAGTGGTGTAGTTTATTAATTTCTCCTTCAATTACGCGAAAAATGATGAACCTCCTCAATATGACAAAATTGTTATGTTTGTATTTACTCAGCAAAGAGAACGTGGTGTCTCATTATGAGAGTCCATGTTACAACAAAAGGCGATTTCCTTACCTGAAGACTTGTCGATTACCGAATATCTAGAAACTTTTACGGCTAGTAATGACTGACAGCTAACAATATGTGGAGAGAAACTGGTCAGCAGACACAAACGTTATTGGAGACTGGAGACTTTACTGTTTTAGGAAGTTAATAGACGAGGAAAGTTATTCCATTGATCAAATTTATAACTGCGATGAAGCGGGTCTCAATTATAAAACGACTCCCTCTAAAACATTAGCGTCAAGAATTCTGTCTGTCGCGCCTGGCTATAAGAAGTCCAAAGAGCGTGTAACCATTCTTGTTTGCAGTAATGCAGCTGATAGACACAGATTACCATTGGTGTGTGTTGGAAAATCTGCCAAATCAAGGGCATTTAAATACATTGTAACAAAAGCTATGCCTGTATATTATACACCAAGTGAATGGATTAATGAACGCTTGTTTAAAACGTGTCTTTTTGGTGAATTTGTGATCAGCGTTGAAAATTTTTTAAAAAAGTGTGGACTTGCAAGAAAGGCAAAGTCCAAACTTCAGAGCTCCAGCCCATGGACCTAGATGTTTTAGAAAACTTTAAGCGTATTTACAGGCGAATATTACTACAGTGAATTTTGGAGAACATAAATAAAAGAAATTATGGTTTTATCGACAGTTTATAACAAATAAAACTTAAGGTCGTAGTGTACTGGAATAAAGTAAAACAGTCTACGATCCAAAAGCCTTGGACAAAAATGATTGGTCGCGAAGATATTTTAGACGAACAAAATGTGAACGACGATCATGACACCCTGTTTAAATTGCTCCAAAAACGGCTCGATTGTAAACATGTTACTAAGGAAGATTTCATCGGATGGTTGGATGGGGAAGAAAAAGAAAAACAGATGGACTCGGATATATTAAATCTAGTCACAATGGAAACCATGACAGAACACAACATATTACAAGATGAAGGCGGACAAGTTTTGGAATATATAGAACAGCAACCTAATGCAACACCTGCTGATACAATGCTACTTAGAAGATGGAGAGAGTACGCCGTTAAGAACAGAAGTAGAAAACAGTCAACACTCGAATCGTTTCAGATAAAGCCATAATATCTGTATGTATTTTATTCACGTATATATACGAGGGACACGCTATATACTATGAGATGCCACAAAACTAGAAAAGTTACAGATGGCAATACTGCATTTCTAAATACCATCATCCTTAAATAGTAAGTTCTGACTGTCAGTTGAGTCGCTCCTGTCGTAGAGCAAACGCGGTACATGCATTTGTCATCAAAACATGAACTTGTCAAAAGGACATGTGTGCGTAATGATCTACTACGATTTTAGGGTCGGTTTCAGTGAACAAGAAGAAGATATAAAAAAAAAACATTTATTCGTTAAACCTGGCCATTACTTTATTATATTCTTCTCATTTTGAAAAGGACTTCTGGGATACCTTGTTATAATCTTCCCCGTTTTAGTATTATAACTTTCAGCAAAAGTATGTCTTTCTCGTTAAAAATGCGACATTTTTCAAATCAAATCTTAGAACAAATTAACGTGGCTTTAAATTTATGAGCAGAAGGATACATACTTGTAGTTATGTCAGAGAATAAAAGAATATACATACATATATCCCCAAATCCTTCATTTCTGGTAATTGCTTCATATACTTGATGACATTTAGTAATGGATGAATATGTATACACATCAGTACCAACTTAAATACTACAAGACGAAACATTTTTAGCTGCTTTCTTTGTTTACCAAACGATATTAAGAATATATTTTAATATTTTAAGTTGGCGCTGATCAGTCACATGAAGTATGTCAAAATGTACGACAACGAAATGTTTACTACAAACAAAAATGCAACAGTGACGTAATAATGTAGAAATGTCAATGTATACGTGTATAATGGATACACTTATTAGTTTACAAATAAAATTACAAACTTAAAAAGAACAATTAAAGCAACTTAGCAAATAAGCAGAGTTAGGTTAGTTAATTATTATTTAAAATACACCACAAAAAAAGATATGAAAGTAACCAAAGGAATTCGTGGTACTATAAATAAACGTAACAGTAATAAAAGCACAAAAAACGGTCTCTTTTCGTGACATTACAGCGTTGTAGCGTGTCATGATCCAACAAAGGACGCAAACAACTAAACCAAATTAATACTATATACCGCGTCTTATTTATATACGCGGCAATTAAGATAGGCAAGAAACCAGTAAATATATTAAAGTAATTAATAGTTACCATTCCCTAAAAAATATCACTACGCTCTCTTCTAGTGGTTGTCAATAATGTATGGCTCAAAAATAGCTCTAAAGATTTAAAAAAGGAAAGAACATACATAACTGTATAACTTATTAACTACACAATACTGTCGGTTAGTAATACTTCCTACTCAGGCAAAATTCAACGAATCCTCAAAGAGTATGTTTCGTATTCGTTTAGATTATGTACAAGTGTGTTTAATTTCAATTTTTTTTTTGGTTCTTATATGAAGCCACTTTTGTGTTTGTCCGAAAAAAAATTGCTTGTTTTAATCGACAGAAATTGTTTGTTTGTCGTTATGGCGCCTGCATATTTTCAAGTAGTCACCCAAACTCAGAGGGTAACCGAGATATACCTGGAATTTTCTAATGTGATTTCTTAGTCATTACTAGAGACCGGATTATATGCAAAGTGCATATATTTTATTTTATTTATTTATTATATTTTACGTCTATATGTAGACGTATTACACTGATTAAAGTAAATTACTTGTGAAATTTCTCTCCAAAGAGAACAAAGAAAGGAATGGATTTACTACGAGAATCTTAAACGTAAAAAAGTTTAGGAACAGCCTGTTGAAGGCTGGTCTACCACAAGCAACGCGTTCTCTGTATTTGGTGAAATATGAAAGGCATTATATATTACGGGCTACTGAAACCTTGTAAAACTGTTACTGGCGAAGTCTACCGAGGACAACTAAAACCTTTGAAGCGAGTTGTTCAAGAAACCGTGAATGGGAGAATAACCAAAAAAAAAAGGAATTTAATTCTTGCATATACATATTTGAAGGAAACTAAATGATCCTATAGCAAAACTGTATTTGTAAGTTCTAAATTTCATTAGAATCATTTAATAATTTGAATTGGAATCTTCAAAGACTGAATGCGTAGCTCCATAGAAAAGCAATGGCATTTGCTTCATGATAAAGTTATAAAATGTCGTATTTTCAATAAACTCAAAAATTGGTAATAAAGGACCTAAAAATTTTGAAGGCCATGTAAACAATGTTATAATAGCAAATGAAAATTAAAAGCAAATTTGATATATCACCTTTTTTGGGGTACTCTATATATTTGATAATAGTTTTAAAGTGTAGCCTTTGACTTTCATAAAATAATTATGGCAGAAGTTGAACTAAGATGTCTGACTTACATTGTATCTCAACAAGGTGTTAGATTTCGAAAAATTCATTGTTCATTTTTTTGTGTCCACTGCTTTATATTGACCATGTTAAGAACTGATTTTACTTGTGATAAGTGCTCCTCCTAATTTACATTTTTTTAAACGATTCTTAAGCTGACATAATAGGACATTTTATTGTAAGAATGTACTAGTTTCAATAAATCCAAGATTAAATTTGCAAAAAAATTACTTCGGTATCACAATCAGCGTGTATGGCTTCATATAAAAACCTCACATATCCTTTAGTGTAAGCTACGAATAGTTTTGGAGTAAAAAAAGGTGTATGGGGAAATGTGATAGGACATAGAGACATCTATTCCGTCAAAATTCTCAAAAACAATGGATAAGTGGGGAAGACGAGGAACGGAGGAGTCTTTTAAAGTAGAGTTAAGACTTACTGAAACGGCGCATAAGGTTCCCAGCGAAGGAAGGTTGCTCTTTATTGTTGCCACCGCTGGTCTCTTTGTCGTCTCTATCTCTAAGATCCCTTAATTCGGCCCTTTGGAATTTTATATTGGGCACGGACATTAATCTTTGATCTCTTTTATCCGGGAATTTTTTCTTATGTCTCGGTGGTCTGATCGGGTAACCGTTTTCGTCGACTAGATTGAGACTTTCGGGTCTATTCGCGAAACCCACCCTCTTATTGGCGGGAATCTCGTAATGGGTACCTAAGGACCCTACAAGGAAAGACTCCTCTATGGGGGATTCCTCCTCCAATTCCCTAGAGTCTTGTTTTTCTTGTTTCGGCTTGGTATGCGCGAAATCTACGTTGATATTGGAATTTTCGATTACAGTATCGTCATCAGATTCTGGCGAGGATTTTTCATGGGTCTCTTCGAGATCTTCGCTTGGAGAAATGTCCGAGTAAAAAATGGAATTCCTTTTTTCTTTGCTATGATGATGGTCCCCGCTCGAGAACGTGTTCTTTAATTTCATATCGACTTTCGATAATTGGCGCTTGAAATTGAAGCCTTTCCACGCGGAAGAACGTCTTCGATTCGAAGATGGGATCGGGATGGCCTTGTCTTCTTCCATATTTTCGGAGACGGTTTCGTCGGGAGTGGGACAGAGGGGATATGGGTATTCCGGAGAACGTCCCATCTACGGTCAATCACGGCATGCACATCAAGGCCAAACAAAAGAGAACGATTTAGAAAGAAACAAAACGGTAGAAGCATGGTTGTATTGGACGCTCTCCTTTACGTTTTTGTTTTCTGTGCGTTTTCGGATTATTCGTTAAGATTGGATACTTTCTTTCGTAATTTTGTTTTCTTTTCGCATTGAACATTGAAACAGCAACTCATTAGTAACCAGCAACATAGAAAAAAATTGTATATATACCTAAGGATTAATCAAAAAACATAACTGATTACAAAAAAAAGAGTGTGCATTGGGTGCATGTGTAGTTTGTTTCCTCTTTGACGCTTTATATGTAGCACTTTTTACGTTCTTGGGAAATATGTAGCATACATTGGTTCTGGTAATGGATTACAGCTTTGAAACAATTTCGTATCTAAATATATATACTACTTATATACTACAAAGGTGAAATATTTTTTTACAAAGAATACAACTGAGCTTCTGATGATTATATGCAGAGAATTTTAGCATTTTTGGTACATACATATTTGTTATTCAAGGGCTTAAGAAGTTCTCAAATATATGAATATTCCGGTTGATATAGATAACAACTTTCCTTTATTTGGCAAAGCAAAAATGCTTAGAAATGCTGCTACCCGTAAAAGATCATATAGTCACTACACACAATAGTGATAAGTATTTCCTGTGGCATACAAGGGATGTCTTTTAAGTTTTGCATATTGGGACATAGAGGGCGCCACTAATTAGATGTCAGTATTAACCTACATTTTTAGTTAACCTAAATTCAAAATGTTAGTGCGATACATGTAGTGTTGTAGCTACAACGAGTGACACGTTAGTTGAAAAATGGAATTAAACGCAATATTTTTTTTATAATCTTCGAGGACAATTATCTCAACAAGAATGGTTCGCCAAGTTGGTTTCTGTTTTCGGCAATGAACCACCATATCACTCAACAACTTCTCTTTTGCATAGAGACGGATTAGTTTTAGCGACGATCCAAGAGCAGGTACACCAAAAACCGCAGTCACTCTGGAAAACGTCAATGCTGTGCGCAAGATCATCAACGAAGATCGACATCTGATATATTGCGAGATTGAGGCATTATTGGGCATTTCAAAGACCTCGATTTAAAAAATTTTGCGTGAAGAATTGTGCGTAAAAAAATTAGTTTCCCGTTGGATACCGCATCTGCTTACCGAGGTACGGAAAGCAACTAGGGTGAATTGGTGTCAAAAAACTCTACACCGCTTCAACGCCGGAAACTCTAAAAACGTGTATCGCAGTACGTGTCAGTAGGTGGTGAATCTTGGATTTATTCGTATGAATCAGAAAATAAACGCCAGTTGCCTACTTGGGTGTTCCAAGAAAAGAAAAGAAGAAAACCAGACAAAAGTTATGCGCTCTCGAAGTGTCCCCAAATCTCCAAAAAGATTGTCGCGGCATTTGACTCGAAAGCAGGTTATGTAGTAACAATTACTTTATAAGATGAAATAACTGTTACTGCCGATTGATTTACAACCATTTATTTGCCGGAAGACATCCCTGAGCTTTGGAAAACCAACTCGGAACGACGAATTATGCCCCACCAAGACAATGCAAGTTCGTATGCAGCACGCAAGACAATTGAATTTTGAACGCAACAAAACCTCGAATTATTAGACCATCCTAGACCTAGGTCCGAACAATTTCTGTATCTCCGAAAATCAAGAACGTGCTGCGTAGTCAAAGGTTCCAGTCGTCAGATGGAGTTGCCGATGCCTCTAAAAATTCAGTTAGATTATATCAACAAGCAAGTGGAATAATTGCTTCTAGAATTGGTTTAAGTGCATGCAAAAGTGCATTAATCTTCGTAGAAAATACAATAAAGGCTTTATAAACTATCTACTGTTTTATTCCAGCATTATATGCAAAGCTTAAAAGTCAACCCTCGTAACTATATTGAAGTTAGATTAGTTTTTGTATTTCAACAGTTTGAATGACTGTAAATTTCATGTGGATAAAGTCAGTTGCTAGTTAGTTAATATGAAGGTAACGTGCTCTGGCGTAGTAATGGGTGACCGAAATTTAGAGCACTACTGAAACACTATAACCATTGCATGAGGCATTTAGTGAAAATTGTACGAAAAAGCCGAGTATACTTGAATGGTATAGGAGATTCAAGATGAGCAAGAGGATGATCTTAGAACCGGACAACCAAAAACAATAATGACCGACGTTATCAAAGTAGAAGATGCAACATGGTCCGCTAGCCAGCTGAAAAATTGCAGATTCATCGAGTAATAGTTAGTCTAATTTTAATTGCAGAATTGAATACGAAGTTTATGACACGGATTGTAACGAACAAAGAGTAGCAACTTAGTATTGATATTGAGACTGATTTCTCGTCAAATTTGTATTAAGTCCCGAGAGTTATTACACGGGTCATAAAAGTTAATGTTTTCAATATGACCCAGAAACAAAACAACATCCTAAACAGCACGCATGCCATGCTCACAGTTTAAGACTATACTGGTATCCATCAAGAATTTATTCAACAGGTACACACGACAATGTTATTTAGAGATAGTGGAGATTCTGCTACTGGAATTGTGGCCTGTCGCGCTGCGCTCTCTTTTCTGGCAAAAAAAAACAACTACTTAATTTAGATCATGCTGTATATTTATCCAAGTTGGATCTCAGTGATTTTTGCCTATTTTCAAAATTAAAATCTTTGCTAATGACATCGATATATTCTAATAAAACTCAACAGTATTCTGGAAACCGGGAATGTTGGTTAAGGCACGGGGGGAATATTTCGGAGGTGACACTAATATACAATTCTAGATGTATTATTTAAAGACGCATTTCAGGATTACACTGCCTATCTCATATTGCTTAATCAGCGGGAAGTTGATAGTCAAGAAGAAGCTAATAGTTGTTTACTTGCAATGCGATAAAAGACAGTTGCAATGTAGTTGTGGCAACGTACTGGTCTGTTTTCGAGGAAAAAGTAGCTTCGCCAGAAAAATCAATAAATGATTCACAAAATTGCAAGCACCAATTTGAATTTGAAGTATTTATTCAATTCATATGCTAACTGCATTTTGTATGGACGAGCTTTTTCTTTTTTTAAACACAAAGGTGCCTCGGAATTCGTTTAGACATAATGCAAAAAAAAACGCACCTGAAACTTAATAACACGATCTTTGTTTGAAACAATTTGTGAAACATTTTTTTCCAGTCTGTAGTTAATATTTTCAAAAGCAGTGCTCAGAAACCTGCAGTAGACGATTCAGGTACGAAAACTGGTCACCGCGCATTTCATTTAAAAAGTAAGTATTAATATTGAGACAGGGTATGCCTCAAGGCAGTATTCTTGCGCCAGTCCTAGTTTTAATACATTTTAATGATGTGTGTACCAATAATGATAATTGTTTGACTGTTAACTATGCGAATGATACGTGTCATGTTATTTGTTAGAGGTTGATTCCTTCGAAGATTTACACGATTTAGAGATAAATTGGGAATACACCAGAATAATTTCATTTGAAACAAACTATTATTCAGACTAATTGAAATTGCCATTCTGTTCCCTTTATCGCTAAATTATTAGGAATAGTGTGGAATGTTAATTTAATCTGCGATAAGTTTAGTGTTGCTTTTAGATAACTAAGAGATATTGTTGATAATTACAATTTACGAACTGTTTACTTTGTCTGTTGTTACTCATGAATTGGATATGGTATAATTGTTTGAAGAGGCAGTCGCGACCTTCTTTGTATTTCTATATGCTAAAATAATCAATCATGTAGAACCTTACTTTAAAAATAGCAGTGTTTTGTTTTTGGAATTTATACCTTTGAGGTATTGCTCTTTTGTTTGTCCAAAAATAAGTATCTTTCTGAGCAGCACTATTTCGAATATGCTCACGATAAGGAATCTAGGTTTTTAAAACCGTATCATAATTGCATGAGTCTGCCAACATTTCGTCTCAGTTGCATGAAGCTTGATCTGAGCTACTGTCGCTGCTGTGAGAAGAATTCTCACGACATGTAGCAGGCTAGAAGAAGCTCCATGAAACTAAAAGCGAAACGTTGGCAGACTCATGCGAATACGACGTGCAATTCTTTAAAAGAAAACCAGCGCGGAAGTCTACAACAACATATGCCTATGATAACTTCTTTCTCAAACACAGACTTAGTTTAAGAAGAAGTGGTCCAGCGTATACGACGATAAAGAAACGTAAAAGAAGCTGGTAACCAATTTTATCATGATAAGTATACTTCTGACTTCAACCAAGATTTAGAAACGTATAAAATTTTGCCCAAATCAGTCACAACAATCGTGTTACGTTTGTGTTGATATGGGAAAAAGAGAATTTCGTGTGTTGATTTTTTCTTATATGGAAAATCATTAAAGAAATTGAAGAAAAGTAGCATAAATGTTATGGTGAATCTGTAAAAGTGTAAAGCAGTGGCTCAATGCTTTCAAAAATGGTTATATAACGAGGTGGACGTTCGAGGCCTTCATTCATAGTAACTTTTCTAGGAATGATTAATGAAGTCCATTGTATTGAAAAGAGTGGCCGGCAAATAAACGTATGTGAGGTAGCTAATGCCGTAAACGTACAGGTGCACGATATTTTATATCAATACTTAAAGATGTAAAAGCAATTCGTGGGTACTGTGGTTTGCTTGTTATTAACTAAATGCAAATTCCTGTTAGAATTTCAAAAGACTGTAAGTTAAGGTTAAGTTAGGGTAAGACTACTAAGGGTAAGTTCAAATTAAATCCAAGTGAGTTTCTTCATAGACATGTTACCATACATGAAATCTACATCACTCCAGTCCAGAGACAAAAACACAGTTAAAACAACTAGATTCTTCTGACGAACATGTTCCAAAGAAGGAACAGAAAACGTTTTTCGGGCTATAAGAATCTGGTCACGATTTTCTGCGATTGCAAACACGTAACCTTTACTGGTTGTTTACAGAAGGGGGTGAGCAATAATTGGGTAACATTATCCTGATATAGTAATATGCTTCGATGCCAAATGACATGCATTTATTCAGAAAAAAGTGTTAATCCATTAGGATAGTAGGCTCTCCTATTTATTCGCTATTGTAACCACTAAATTTGTCGAAATAGAATAGGAATTGTTGTCAATTCATATCACATTAGATCTGGTTCAGAATGATTTTGTTCGTGTTCATAAGCTTGAAAAAAGCCTTTGACGTGTTTCTGAAAGATTACTTTTCGTGCGGTTCGAAAAGATGGAAATTTGCTGGGTTAGACGTATAAAATTGAATGGGAATATTGTTGAAAATAAAATAATTATTTATTCTAAGAAATAAGTACTTCATTGAAAGATTATTCCGCTATAATAAATTACTGCCGACTAAACAAAGGATATGCAAATCTTTACTAGCACTCAACTGAATTAGAACTGTGTAACTTAGGATATTTGCTGTAGTAATTCCGTTTTAATCTGATGACCACTGTACTCCTTTTTTTTGCAAGGCAATAAAGACGTAATTATTATTGCTATTTAGTTTGTTGTTTGTTCAGCGAGAGTTAGTATCGTCAGGATAAAACATTGTTCGTTACTCATATTAAATTTATATTTCAAATACATTCAAACAATTTTTTTTTTGATACGGTGCTGCTTGAGTACCGATATTTCAGGTCGTTCTAGCACTATACATAAGTGTTATGATGTTGCGCAAAATTGAAACAATAAAAATTGCAGCAAGACGCATAAAAAGGAAACCCTAATAAATATTCAAAAGTATCACATAGCTTACAACAGTGAAAGCCCGTATTTCATCAAATACTAAGGAAATCCTTCAGAACTGTAATCCATCACAAAACCTTACATATAATAAATCTTAGCAACCTACTCAAAAATAACGGTGCCTAGTTGATAGCCTGCTATATATATATTTTCAAACTTAAGTCGAGGTATATTTACAAAATGGGTAACCTATAGAGTGTCCATCTAGTAAATATTAATATCAATTATAGCAATAAATGGAAGATATTCCTAACGGTTTCAAACGTGTACATGATTTTGAGCATTTTAACCTACTGTCAGAGTGGCGGTGATTTCTATTCGCTTCTGAGATTTTGACAATTGAAGTGATAGTTGATGTGCTTTGGGGGAAGATTTTTAAAGAAATCAGAATCAAAACAAAACGAAAACAATCTCAGAAAAACGATCATGCTTAAGAATGTTATGGGCGTAACCATAATAATGAAAAAAAACAATAAATTTAAAATGAGACAATAGATACGATTATACACATCATAAAAAATAACGTTTTCTTAAAAATATCGTGTAAAAAACGATTTCTTAAATATATCTGCACGCTTATATGGAACATATAAGTTTAGACTTACAACTAGAAACAAGTTCTCTTAAACTTAATCGTACTAAGAAAATAAAGGAAATTCAAACTGACCTGGTCTATGCTGGGACTTCTGAGTTGTCTATCATCCCTCTCGACAGGAAGCGATTCGCCTGAGGCATGGTTTTTCTTAGGGCTGCGTGGTGCTCGTGAGTAAGGATCCTGCGCACCGTACAGGTCCGGACTGCCGATGTTTAGAAGGCAGACCTTTTGTTCTATATCTACTATCACAATTCCAGCTTCATTTCCGTAAGCCATTCTACGTTTGTAAGGGACAGAATGCGATAAATGAAAAGAAACGTCTAGCGTTTTTAGATATCGAGTATCATTGGAAAGATTTTTTTGTTAAATATACTCACATTCCGTAAGAACTATTCAGCGTGAGTGCTGATATTCTGCTCGGGGGTTCACCGTTATTGTGCGGCGTTAAGCAGACCAGTTGAGCTTGAAAACCGGGAGATTTTTTTTGAACCCCCGATCTCACCTTTAAAGTTGTTACTAGCTCCTGTTTTGAACAAGAAAGAGTTGATGCTATTACGATTAAAAATATTAAACGCAATAGTTTTGTCAACGTACTTTTTTATTGTCATAATCTAACGTATCCAATTTGCTCACAGACCCCGCGCTTCCGGGACCGGAAAATTGACATTCCGGGGAATATTCACTTTCGTCTGGGATCTCGTAGACAATTGGTATTTCTAGAACCTACATAATATTGTTAGGACGATCTTGGTAAATTTCTTATGATTTCTTATATAGTTTGGTGTTTCGTAAATTTGTGCAGTATGCCGCGAAAGACTTTTAAAGTATAGCTTAAATTCGAGGTTTCGAAACTTTATCAACCCGCGGCGCATTTACAGGTTTAGTATTTTGTTCTAGCCTTCATATTAAAATACGTGTGTAATGACATAAACCAGGCAGAGAAATGAAAACAATTTTTAAGATAAATCTCATAATGCGTCACATTTACTAAAATTTAATAATGAAAACATCAAACTAAAGTATAAAAAAAACAAAAATAAATAACCGATGAAACCGTCTTGACTGCCATCCTTATTGATTTTCCTTATCTGCACTTTCTCCTAAACGCTTTAATCTACTTCAAACGTTTCAAAACGTGCATGTTGTTGCCTTTCAGAAACAGATTCAAGGCATTCAGCTTGTCAAACGTATCGCACGGATGTACTTGTTTCAGCAAAAAGTCGAGTTCAGCAAAGTACCCAGAGTTTTCATGGCCCTCCTCTTGCAGAAAACGTGGCCATGTGCAGGTAAGATAATAACTGAAAGGCACTGTCAATACTTGCATACCAAACTTGCACGCAATGTCTGATGGCTGAGTTCATCATCTTCATATACCATATATATTTTGGGAATCCTTGACGTAGATCTTTTATCAGAAATGAATGCCCAAAAATCCTTCGGATTACATACAATATAACTTTGCAGACTAATTTGATAATCCATATATGCTGATTGAGTTTCCTCCTTAAGCAGGAGGACCGTCGTTTTTCAAAGTCCGTTCGTGTCTGTAAATAGTTAGGCGAGTGGTGGGAGACGGGGATGGCGACAAGATGAATGCACATCTCCTTCACTACAATATCTGCCACTTGCAACGTCATTACGCTATTTTCAGCTGAGTTACAGGCACGTAAACATGGCTTCTAGAATTGATTCTCTCGCCAAGTGCGAGTTGCGTAGTGTAATTCGATTCCTTCAAGCAGAAATCACCGAGGAATTAGCGAAACATATGACGAAAGCTTTATGGCGGTTGGTGTTGTGAGTGGATGGTGTAGGAAGTTTAAAGCAAAGCCGAGTCGATGTTCGCGGTGAAGGAAGACAAGGACAGAACTCTGTAGCATCAGAAGACATTCTTCAACAAGTAGAGAAAATGTTTCGAGAAAAACGGAGGTTTACCATCAGTGAGTTGAGTGTGGAATTTCCAGTACAGGGTACAGAGGAAGTCACGGACCATCTCAACTCACTGGCGGCAAAATTCTATCCAGAGAGGATTGGAAGGCTCGTCCATACATAAGACAAATGCATTAATCTTCACAGGAATTATGCAAAAAAGTAACCGTCTTTGTAAATAACTTTTGGTAATAAATTCATTTTGTTGCTTATACTTGTTTTATGCGTTATCGGAGGTTAAAAAAAACACCTCGCATAGTTATCTAACTCTTTCAAATTCGTATAGAATGTCAGTGATCTTGAAGTTTTCCACTTCTTAACCTGGTATTCTTTAATTTACTATTTGATGTTATCTGGAAACCATGGAGGATGCTAATGATCAATAGATTTGACTTTAGGTGCTAAATGGTCAGTGATGGAATACACCAAAATATATATAATATACTGCTTCATTGACATCACCATGTTCCAGTTAGTTCAGACTAAAGTGCTATTAAATTACCTCTACGGAAATTCTAACGAAAATTATTAGGTTGGAAATTTGATACCCATGTATAGCAGAAAAATGCAGGATAATAATAAGAGCAGGATGGTGGGGAATCAGTCCCTACGGCAAATTCCTTAGTATTTGATTCAATGACCAACTCAATTTGACGTAAGAACTTCTATAAAATGTTTAACTATTGCAAATCTCCCACCACTGATATCAGGAATCTTAAAATTGGGAACATTAAGTAAGTTAAAATAAGTATTTGTTTATTTAACAATAGTAGACACGGTACATCAAGGAACGTTGGAATTGTGGCAATAAAATGTGGCGAATATCCACATTTCTTCACAGTTATGTCGATAATTGGGGCTAACCTCATAATAGTTGACGTGTTGACTAGTGAACCATTACATACGTTTGTTAATGCAAAGAGGATGCTCCCGCATTTGATTTTTCCAACTTCAGTAATTTTTCTATTAACTCTAAATACACTATAATATTTTTACTGAGCCATATTTCAGTGAGTTGTAGTATCTGCCTCTATAATGCATTGACAAGAATAAATCGTTTCAGTCTTAGTATGCTTGCCTCGTGTGTTCTGGTATCTAACAATAGTGGAGACCCTGTTAAATTAATCTCATTTAAAGGAGCAGAGCATTTGACAATTTGAGGGACAACATATTTAACTTTAATGTTCAATGCGCTTCTAGTTCTAAGAAACTGTTGTGTCTTCTTTCACCTTTTTAAATAAATTCAGTTGCTGGGATGCTTTATCCTTCGAAACTCTGATTATTTTAAACCTATCAACATTCAGTAGTTTCACCAAATTTTCTATATCTCTCTCTCTCATGTTCTTGATTAGATAGAGCAGTCTTTCTCTGTTGGATCGAGAGGGATCAAATTTTTCCAAACTAATTGGTTGTGGGTTATCAATTGATAAAACACTTTTTACTACATCGAAATCAACAAAATAATCGAATAACGGCTTTTAAATCCCATTAAAAACCACTCAGCGATCGAAGTATTTTTTGTTGCAGCGAAAGTTGGCTACTTAATAGTCAAGCAGTAAGAGCTATTGTAATAGGATTTTTGAAAAGAGTGGTGAACAAAACAAGAACAGATGGCGTACACAACAAAACTATAAGAAACCAAATAGAAACATATATAAAAAATAAAGGAAAGGCAACAGGAATTGTTGAAGATTTAACAAGAATGGAAGACAAAAGAATGGTGTAAACAATATCCAATGTTAAATACACAAGAAAAAGGACACGTGGTAAGATGAAAACGGAAGTAAGGATGTTATATAAAATTTATTAAAGTAATATTAATATTAAACCACCGTTGGTATTAGTAATGATAAAATTACGATTTCCTTGTAATTGACAATGTTCTTGAATTACTGGAAAAACATCAGTCATGGTAGGATTTGAAGCCGTGACCTCTGTGTTATCAACGCATTATGCTACCTTTACACCACGGGACTGAATGTGAATTCAAATCGCTATGGTACCTAGATGTTACAATGTCTGTAGATATATCGTAATATCTCATGAGATCTAAACCAAGTTCTCTTTACATAGGCTACTATCTTCGAACTTAGTTTTTAAATTTTCAAGGCTAAGCAGTCATTGTAGAATTTAGTAAAAGCAAAACTTATCCTTCACAATTAAAAGATTTTCTACCAATCTCCAATTATCACCATATTACTGTTCATATATCTGAATCCACTTACCGGAACTTCTTCACTTGCTTCCGTTTTCTTATACGAGAAGAGGATGACATGACTTGACGCACCGGCAATACACAATTTCCGAGATTCCGGACAAAGCGAGATGATTTCTACAGCAAAGGGATCTTCATCGGCTTCTATCGATTTGACTTTGGGCTTTTCGAAGACCTTCGCCGTCTTCAGCTTGTACAGAACTTGCAGCGTGCCGGCGCTGGCGTCCCAAAACTTTATGCTACCGTCAGCATGCCTAGAGACAAGTAAATGCATCTTTTGGCGGTAAGAATTTTTTGGCACGCGACGTACCCCGTCATGATTATTTCGCTGTAACTGCAAGAGTTTGCCGACCATGAACCGCCACTGATAGGCCATTCTTTCTCCGAGAAACCGATTTTTTTGCTCGAAGCCGATCTTCCGACCGAATAAAAGGCAGGTATTAGATCTGCGGGGCAGTCGACGAGGTAACTACAACACGTCACGGGAGATTCGTGAATATCCATGGGATACGGGTTCTCTATGCAGGGGAAACCGGCCGTCTGCAGATCCATGACCACAAGATCGTTTTGGAGGAGGACTATTATTGCGAAGGGATCTTGATAGTCTGCAAGAATCGAAAGAAAAAGTTCATACGACTTCTATTGCTATCGACGAAACTAACGGGAACTTACCACTGGGATAAGGAGACTCGCAGAGGGTTATAAAATCGATGACGTTGTGCTCCATTTCTAGCACGGTGGTGGTTTTACTGAACACGACCGTGATACTAGGAGTCCTTCCGCTTTGATCATACGGCATTCCACCCGAAAAGATCACGTAAGCTTCCCTAAAATTGATATTATAAAGAATTTATGGCATACTTTATGACAAAAATTTTGGAAACCACAGGTGCATGCATCAGTTTTTTTCCAGTTTACCGGCACGCATTACTTTTCTTATTTAATCAAAACATAAAGGCTGCTGAAAGTCATCGTTTGCTGGTAGAAACATGGTGGTGAACACGCTCCATAGATTAGAACATATGCGACATGGTTTCAGCAATTTAAAAGTGGTGATTTTAATGCGAAAGACAGTGAGCGCTTTGGTAGATCAACAAACTCAACAGCAATTAGCAGAAGATGGCGAAGATCAACAAACTTGGTAAACGGGTCCTATACGATTTGAGTGAATGTCAAATAGAAAATCGCAAAGTCACCTGTGAAATACTGCTTCAACACGACAAATTGTGACGGGTGACGAAAAATGGATTTACTTTGAAAACCGGAAGCGGAAAAAATCGTGGCTATCACCTGGCGAAGTCGGTCCTCCAACACCAAGGCCAAATCGCTTCGGCAAGACGACCAGGGGTAGGACCAGGGCGGTATTGTGTATTATGATCTCTTTAAGTCCGGCGAAATCGTTAATACACAACCCTATCGCCAACAAATAATTAATTTAAACCACGCATTAGTCGAAAGACGACGGGAATGGGACAGAAGACATGGCAAAATGATTTTGTTACACGACATTGCGCCGTCTCACAATAAAACCAGAAAACACCTTAAAATCACTTAGATGATCTGGCGCCATCTGATTATCACTTCTTTGCATCAATGGGGCACGCGTTCGCAGAGCAGCACTTCAGCAATTTCGAGGAAGTTGGAAAATGGCTCGACGAGTAGTTTGTCGCAAAAGGCAAGCACCCCTTCTGGCATGGTATCAATGAATTATCTTGAAGATGGGTGAAATATATAGAAGCCGATGGGCAATATTTTGAATAATAAAAAAATAATTTCCCTTGAACATTACGTGTTTCTTTTCAGCAAAAAACTTATGCATACACCTGGTACACAAACAGTGATATAGAGTGAAATTAAAATTTTTCCCAGATAAGGGTGACCTTTTTATTGTCATTGCTAGTTCTCAATATTATTACTAAACCTTTGGCTTTGAATAACGTGTAGAGACATTTAAAATGTTTCTAATTAATGTAATGCTAATATAAAAAATCCTAACGACTGCGCCACATCGTCTTAACCACCTTTAAATGAAAATCGTATAAATTACCCCGATTTCGACAATTTCCATTCCACTTTCGTAATCGGTTTACATTGCTCCAATTTTCCATCTTTATTGGTTTTTGCTGTAAATAGAATTGTTTTATTAGGCTTTTTCGGAGTTGGCACAAAGATAAGAAGACATTACCATGGGGTTGTGAAACGTGTACTGGTTTATTATATTGCCTCAAACTCCACGTGGTGAGTGAACCGTCTGTATGCGAACACATGAATTGTTTACCCTCGTGATGCCATGCTATTGATCTTAACGGTTCAATTGTTTGACATCTTAAATCCGCCACTTTACTCTTTAAATCCCACAACACTATTTGACCTGATTCATAACCTATTAGTAACTGTAAATGATTTCATGTTAAGAATTTAGCCTGATTGATCTTTTGAAAAAAATCGGTTAGTTTGTGGATTATTACTTACTTTATTAGCATCTAAAGGATTATCACTTAAATGCACGATAGCACCGGGATGTGTTTTCCTCGTCCTAAAATGTTTTCAAACAGAGAAAATCGTTATACAAAGGAAAGTAATACGACTACTCCCTACAAATCAGAGGCAATGTAAGCTTACATTTCTATGGCTTTGTTCCAATTTATTATGTAACCGCTGAGTGCAAAGCTATCCGTGTGAATTATGTGGATATTTCCTCGGTCGGAGCCGACGTATAGCCATTTCGATTGCAGAGGCAGGTGCATATACGTTATCCTGTCACAAATACAAAGCTTTTTAACTGCGGGCTCATATAAGACAATAATCAAGAAATATTGGGTACAATTTTTGTTCGTGCAAATGATGTCGATGGAAAATAACATATGTACATATATACAGAGCAATTCTTATTATAAATTACGTTTCTACTTTTATATCTGGCAACGTAATTCTTATTATAAATCATGTGTCTACTTTTACAATGCAGAAAAAGAATGTAATCAGAAATGACGAAAATTGAATCCGAGCGAAAAAATAAAGTTTTTGTTCTCATTACGATTTGCAACATGTGTTGTTTTTATAGTGATATAGTGACTGTGCACGTCGCAGAAATCCGTTAGAACAATTATGGAAACCCATACAAAAAAGGGGTAGTTAATTGATAGTTAGAAGCAATTTGAATTGGATTATACACTCCGCAAAAAAGTATCACATAATTTGCTTCTGTAGCATAAGAATGATTTTATGACTAAAGGAACTTTTAAATATATCCTAATATACTTCAAGAGACAAATGATTATTTAAATAATAGAGGGACCAAACAAAAATAGAAACTCATATTTGAAATGGTTATTAAGCAGATATGGTAAAAGAAATTATATTTTTGGAAAAAAATTCCAGGACAGTAGCTTAATACTCGATATTGCCACCCCTGGTTCTTATGAGTGCTCGCATTCGATTTGGCATGAATTCATTCACGTTGGGCATCTTCTAATCACTGTAGCTCTAACATGTTGGGTCCGCACCATTCTGTGAAGATAGTTCTACAGATTTTCGGTAGGATTCACCGCAGGCCAATATAAAACTGGAATGCCAATTTCTTCAAGGTATTCCCGGATGATTATCGCTACACGGGGTCGTGCATTATCGCGCATTAATTACTGGTACGTATGGTACTACGTGATCTTGTAAAATGTCTGTTGTATACCTGTGAGTAGTCATTCTACCTCTGTTTACTGATACTAACTCTGTACAGCCTGCTAAAAAGATGCCTTCCCAAACCATGGGCGTAGATCTGGTGTCGCACTGGGAATAGCACTCACCGTCTCGTCTGTACACTGGTATACGTCTATGTGAGGTGTAAAGACTAAATCCTAACTCCCTTGTGAAGAGTATGTTGGCCCAGTCATTCATTTCCCAATTGACGTATTTCCTAAAAAACTTTAAGCGGGCCACTCGGTGATTCCTAGTAAGACGAGGAGCTGTCGTGGCTACTGTAGCTCTTTTTTTACTCTGACTCAACCTACTACCAACGCTTTGAATACTGATTCAAGTATTTCTGACTTTAGCCAAGTCGATCTATAATGGCCTTGCAGTTATATGCTTTCGACGTAATGCTTGTAGTCTTAAATACCAGTCATCTTACGGAATAATACAGCTTGGACAACCTGGAATGGTCTTCGTATGTAACTTCCTATTATTCTATATCTGGCTACTGCCCTAGAAACACTTGACTGACTAATATTCATCAAGTTAGCCATGTATGTTTGAGATCGCCCATCTTCGATTAAAGCAATTATTCCAGTCACTTATTCTGGAGTTATGTTACTCATTTTGCGTTTAAAACCGTTAGTAAAGTACTCTAAAAGGCAATTTTAAATGGACAAATTTTAAAGCACACTTTAAAACTTATTCATGTAGGAACACCTTGAATAAACAACTAAATAAACCATGGGTATATGAACTTTTCTAAAATGTTTCTGTAAGAACAAGATAACAAATTAAGTTGTCTTACCATTTGTTCGGTAAACATTTCACGTAACGATAATGAATCATTGTTTGGTAGGTTGTTAACCTGTGACGAAAAGTCGATATTGTACTCAAATTCTAAGCGTTCGTATTATTGCTTGTCGCTAACTGATACGATAGTACACATTTCCAGGGCTTTCTTGCACTCAAGCAGGATTTTATTGTGTTTGGTACACAGCAACCGGAATAGTCTATTATGAGTTATTGGAAAGGGGTCAATCCATCACTGCGAACATGTATTGTGCTCAGCTTCAGCGAATACAAGGAGCACTCATCCAAAAACAACCTACTTTAGTCGATCAAAAAAAAGCGGTATTCTTACACTAAACCGTATATCGGAGAAAATTTTTGAACTTGGCTGGGAAATGTTACCACACCCTCCATATTCTCCTGACATTCCGCCAAATGATTACTACTTTTTGTTTGTCTCCTGATAACTGTATGAGGCATAAACAGTTCAAAACTCGAGTTGATATAATACACGCTGTCCATCAATTTTTTGATTCAAAATCCAAAGGGTTTTACAAAAGTGGTCTACAAAAATTGGTGTCATGTTGACAACAGATCAGTGACTGTGAACCGCACGGATTTATTTGGTTACCCGATATATAAGGTGAAACGTAAAAAATGGAAAATTTAATTTTCTTTGTTTCGATTCAGTTTCACTAATGCTTATATCACTGTAGCATTTTACGTTCTTGAAATTTAAAAGATTTGTAGAAAAAAATATATTTTTTTTTGCAAAATTTAGTTTGATTGTTAGGAGTGGATATTTCGACCATCACATTCGGTAGAGTTTGATTCCCTAATTACAATTTAAAACTAGTTGCATAATTTTACAATATTGCTTCATGTGAGATTGAGCAGGGTTTACTTGGGAACCGACACAAAAAAAAATGTAATCAAACTTAATCCACGTCTAATACTGCCAATAACTTACTTCTCCTTCGCGAACTTCAAACTTTGGACGATTTGGGGTATCTTCTGCTTGAAGTTCCACAAATGGATGGTATCGTCGGCGGTCGCCGAGATCAAGGAACCTTCGTTGACGAGGAACTGAAGATGGAGAACGGCCGCGCTTCCTGGAGGTCCCTCCATGTCGTGCCGAACGTGCATATCGACTCCGGGTTGGCCCAGTCTATGTGAGTAGCGTGTTAAGGAGAATTGATGGCTTCCAGTGAATGACGCGTAGCATAAATTATATGCGTAATTGAAGTTCTAGCGTAGGAAGGGGGAAATTTGCAAGTTGTTATTGTAATATTGGTTAACTACTGGTATAATGCATATGTCACCGACCATTAGGTGCAGTTGTATGTTTTAGTTTAATATCTGAATTTCTGTCTAATACTGGGAGAAAAAATATAATGAAATAAGTAGGTCGTCGCGGAAATTAGTGCTATTTACAAGGTTTACAAGTTCAGAAAGTTGGGAAGTATCTTTTATAAATCATCTGCTGTTAAAAGAATCACCCAAACATTAGTTTCTTTGACGGGACTTTTACTTTTATATACAATATAAACTATATTAAGGACAATATAAAAACAATATAAAAATATAACAAAATAAAAGTAATAAATTAATAAAAATTAAACAGAAGAACATAAAAAACAAAAAAATAATAGTGCATAAATTAAACAAAACTAAACTGGATCCGTACTTGCACGTAACAATTGCCCAAGCAAACAGTTAAACACATCACAGTTTGAGCCTATCTGGTTGGGGACCAAGAAAAATAACCTGCTTAGTAGATAGATGGAAACGATGTTGTTATACAGTAACTTGCATAGAAATGAAAGAAAGGCATTGCTACGTCACGATTCCAAGGTAGTCATCGTGAATGTAAGAGAAACCTCAGTATTGGTAGGTATTATTTATTTCATACTATAGGTATTTAAGAAAACCCCTTTACCTACTTTCTATTCCTATTTTGTGTACATTATAATACGGAGACCATATTATCGCTGCATATTCGAGCTTAGCACGAACAAAAGAACAAAATAATACTTTAAGTGAAGATATGTTAGTAAACATTTTTGTGTTTCGCATAATAAAGCCCATTCTCATTAATGCAGAAGAAACAATTTCTATTATATGATTGGTTAAGGCAATATGTTCATTAAATACAACCCCAAGGTTTTCTAATTTTAGTGCAGCGTAAGAATGCCTCAGTATCAACGGAGTAATCAAATAGAATTTTTTTCTAGAAAAGGTAAGTACTTTACATTTAGCCAGATTTAATTTTAACTTATTTGATATACACCACCGAGAAACAAATTCTAAATTATACTCAAGTTTCAGACCAAAGTAATATTTGAATAAATTTTAATGTCAAATAGTATCTCAGACTTTCTCGGCCGTTTGTCATAGTCGTAACGGTTGCCGGGCTCCGCCTTGTCACTAGTTTTTTTTCCTTGACGTTTCGCGAGCAACTGTGGTTCGTCAGGGACAAAAAACCTAGTGACACGGTGGTACCCGACAACCGTTACAACTATCAAATTTTAATGTCGTTAGCAAGCATCAAGATTTCGCAATCAATCATATTCGAAATGTCGTTGACAAATAACAGAAACAGTAGGGGACTCAGATTCGAATCCTGTGGTACTCCCGATGTAATAACTCTGGTAATAGAACGGAAGCCGTTGTAAGACACATACAACCTGCAGTGGGTAAGACAAGAGTGAAATAAATTGAAAAAGCTATGTGACTTCTGTAATAGAATACCATAGTCGATACTATCATATGCTTGCGATATGTCGGTGTAGATTACATTGACCTGTTGCTGAGCATCTGATATTTTTATAGCGAACTCCATAAACTTTGCTAAGTTAGTCGTGGTAGACCTCTTCAATAAAACCAAGCTGGGCTACACAGATGTAATTTAGTACCGCAAATACAGCTGTTAAATAAATCTAATTTTATAAGTTTTCGAAATGTCCTCTTTGTCTTTCAAGGCAACGAGCAAGGCGATCTTGAAAGCAACACAAGGTATTCCGAATAAATTCTGGGTTTATTCCACCACATGCAGTACGTATACGGTCTTTTGGTTCGTTCAAATTACGTATTTACATGTTATGAATTTTACTTTTCAGGTAACCCCAAAAGAAAGATATCATTTAGAGATAATCGGCTGATCCTGGGGGCCATGATATGAGGCTAAATCTGCCAATCCACCCTCTTTGAAATGCGTCATTCAAAAAATTCCTGATGGTTATTGTATCTGGTATCTGGAACCAAGCTTCATCAATATCCAGTATTTCAATTGATGGAATGATGTGGTCTTGCTACAGATTCAGATATTTTGCTGCAGTGAAATTACCGTCAATAAAAAATGGGCCAATAAGTCTAACGCTTAACCTAGATACTGATTGATTAATGGGAAGGAAATTTTGTATTTCTTCTTCACCATTTACGGTAAGTGTAGCTTCAGCAATAAAAATTATTTTATTTAAAATTTATTAATTTTCATTTAACGTATTTCTCAAAAGTTATTTCGCTTTACTTTAACTTCGTCGAAAAGCTCTTGGTGGCTTGATATCTTGTATAGCTTATATTTAAATTTCTTCAGGGTTTTGTACGCTGAATTGTACGATACTCCAAAATGCGTGGTCTCTACATAATACAAGATATTCAACTTCATGTTTTCTGTTAAAACGTGACCGGTTTCATTTATTTCTTTTTTTGTGGGAATTTAAAAGACAACCATCTTCTTTGAATTTGCTAAAAATGTTTAGAATTGCTTTCGCACAAGGTATAAGCATGTCGGGATAGGTAGTTGAAAACATGTCTCTAACTGTTCTTAAACTATTATTCTTCTGGTACCACAGTATCATTTCCAACTTTTCATCTTTGTTGTACTTAGTCATTATTTAAATTAGTTATTTACCTTTCGATAAAATGTATTTAATTTAAGATTCATGTATTAATAAAAAAACAGAAATACTTGTTAAAAAAATGTTTTAATCGTTAAATTATAGGTAAATCCTTCACTGTTTATAACTGGGTGTCATGCCTCTAATGCATACAGTTACACATAGGAAAAAGTTACACATAGGAAAAATATATGTGTAATGATAAAAAAGAACCCAGAATATGTATTTTTTTTGTGTACTCTATATTTCAAATTTATTTTCATAAAGCTTTGAATTGTAAAAGATTTAAGGCGGTCCTTTTTTTCGAACACAAAAACCGTAGATATAACCTTTTGTACCATTTCTTAGTATTACACAAAATATAAAGAAAAAAAAAAGAATAGAGCTTACACATACATACATGTTCTTGTGAAAGCAGCCTTTTATCTATTGTAACGAAGCCTATAGAAGTTAATGTTATTTATGCTACAAAGACGAAAGCACTTAAACAAGCAACGCAGTAAAATCAAGGTAGATACAATATTCCTGTATGCATACACAAAGCGCGCGCGCAAAAAAAAACATTTAATTTACAGAGGAAACGGAACGCTTAAAGCGTATACACGAAGCTTTTTTTATTCGACGTAGGAACATACTTTGTTCAATATTATGTCGGATACATACGCTTTTGTTACGACGATCGTATTCCGGAGTGTAGATTGAATGCACAGAGGCCTCTTTTGCGATAGTACCCCGATAGAGTGAGCATTTGTTTTATGTTTCGTTTTCCTGTAATCATAAAACTCGTCTGGCACTCTAAACTTTGATAGAAGTACCTCTTCAGAAAACGTGACGCGATCTAAAGTTTAATATTATTAAGTGAAACGCGGGTGTTGGGAACTTTTACTGTCGATGAAACGAAGTTAAAGTTCAATATTTATTGTATTTGTTTAGACAAAGCTACATTCTAAATCAATTGGTTTGAACATTGCAGCGTCGTCCATTTGTAAATTGGGCCAAACAGCAAAAATAGATCAAGATAAGAAAACGCTGCAAATACAGCTTTCTCATGGTATTACTGAAATCAATTCACGAGAAAAACACGTGAGACATAAAACGCTAACACACTGACATGTTTCTGCCTATCCGGCGTTATCAGCGTGGTTTCGAGCAGTTTTATGTTAACACATGTAATTCTCTCGCTGCTTCTATCGCTATACTTAACCCTACGATTCAAGTGAATATTCCTGGCGCTAACTAGTGCCAAAAAAAAGGAACACTTGTCCGCAAAGTCAGACAGCGAAAAGAAGAAGGGGGAAAGAAGCGAATTACATGTGTTAGCATAAAACTACTCAAAACCACGCCGATGACACCGGTTAGGCAGAAACATGTCCGTGTGTTCGCGTTTTATGCCTCACATGTCTTTCTCGTGAATTGATTTCACTAATACCGTGAAAAAGCTGTATTTACAGCGTTTTCTTATCTTGGTGTTATTTTCTAGGCATTCTTTTAGATGAGCAAAAATAGATGTTTTCATCGTTAGATGACTAGGTAGATTATAAACCAACAAAATTTACGAATCTGGAGATAGATGACAAATACTAGAAAAACATTTGGATCAACGAAAACGAAACTATCTGGTATGGTGTCTGGATTGACAGAGTTATTGAGCACTACTCCTTCGAAAATGAAGATGGTAATGCTGTTACTGATGCTGCAGCTGGAGATATCGAAATACGATTACAAGCTTTTTATTTAACGAATGGTAAAGTACGAATATCGAGAACATATCTGCACCTGAACGGAAAACGATATTACTTATAGTTGTACTACTTGGTTATTCAAAAGCATTTGACGAACTAAACTACGACATGCTGCTCGCCCTTTTACACTACATTGGGCTAAATGATCAGGTAGTGAATGTCTTTAAGTCTTGTTTTGCTCGGATATGTCACTATGTAACATTGAATGAGAATCCATTATGAGACTTCCTTTGTTCGCAATCTACACCAGTAATATCTTCACGAATATTATCTTTATTTATCATCTGTATGCCGACGATAATCAACTATACGTTTCCTTCCAACACGATGAAATACACTCAGCTGTACAGAAACTTAACCTTCCACTGGTGAGGTGGTGCCTTCTGGGCCCCAAGTGATTTTAAACTTAACAGTAGGTTACGCTGCTGTTGCTAAATCTACCTCTAAGTTAGCAGTAATTATACTGACATATAAATTTTCACAACAAATTAAGGCGTAGTTTTCATTCAACTATAAATTAAAATTTGGAAGGGGTAATTTTGGCATGTTTTGCATTTTTCCATGTTACTGTAAATATAACTGCGGGAGTCTGGCTAATTTTTCGAAAACCCGTTCGATTTTATGATTCTTATACCGAGGAGACACTAAAGAAATGGTACAAAGACGTAGAAGGTAAGGTTAATGATATAGATGAGGTTAGTGAATGTGATATTGAAAGCGAACATGATACGGAATTAGAATTCGACGTCTCCGAAGACGCTGAAAGTAATGATAAACTAACAATCGTGAAAAAGTACAATTGCAGAAGTCGATTTGAGTGGGTGTCAGAGCTGTTAATATAAATATCGAGAATACAAAAGCACAACATTGTGTCACATTTATCTGGTCTTAGAGGAAAGGTAAAAAAATATTGGAAACTCTGCCGAACTAATACATGGAAATGCCTATTATCTGACAATATATTAGGACTTTCGCATATGAGGCAAAAGTATCCAGGCTCTAATAAAATTGAATTAAATGATATAGAAATGATAGAACTTAGGGATTCTTGTGTCTACTGTACTATATTTTTGTTTTTAAATCGAATAACGAGGATCTCGCGGGTCTTGATATTTTCCTTTGTGGAATATCACTAAAAAGAATGACAATCCTAGCTTGCTTGCGCTTTGATAATAAGGAAACTCGAAGCCAAAAAATAGAAGAAGACCCAGCTGCAGCAATATCTCCTGTCTTTAGTGAATTTGTTAAAAACTGACAAACACAGTACTTTGCAGGCGAATTAGCTTGCTTAAAGGAAGCGCTTGTGGGTTTTAGAGCCCGCATAATGTACATGCCGAATAAGCCTAACAAGGCAAAATTTTAGTCTTAATCGATGCTCGAAAAACTATTTTTATAACGGCTAAGTATAAACCGGCAAAGGAAGTAACGGGAAGCTGTTGTCGAAAAAAGACCAAAGATTCCCAAAACCTACGTAAGCTGTACTGCAATTGATAAAGCCCATATACAGAATATAAATAGACACGTAACGGTGGACAATTGGTTCTCTTCCATAGAAGTTGTCGACGAGTTGTGAACAAGAGGATTCATTTAAGTAGGCACGCTGAAAAAAATAAAAGAGAGGTTTCTCCACAATTTTTATCTAATGGACATAAATCAGAGGGTAGTACGATGTATGATTTCACAAAAGATACAACGTTAGTTTCCTATGTACCAAAAAAAAAAAAAGTTGCACTACTAATTTTCTCAATGCGCCATAATGAAGGACTCGATGTAGCAACAGCGAAACCAGAAATAATAGCGCTCTATAATGCTACCAACGGTGGCGAAGATACACTTGACAGAATGTGTGCCATTTACAGTACAAGTAGACGTACCAGATG
Organism: Trypoxylus dichotomus; assembly: GCA_023509865.1. NCBI lineage: Eukaryota > Metazoa > Arthropoda > Insecta > Coleoptera > Scarabaeidae > Trypoxylus > Trypoxylus dichotomus. The sequence goes on from CM042081.1 coordinate 33,875,202, forward strand.
GTGGCCTATGGCTGTGTTCTATGCTATGCCCGATATTGCCTCTGCTAGTTCCTTTGCTCCATACCAAAGTTATAGAGACAATAAAGAAATTTCCCGAGCAGAATTTACTTTCTAAACAATTAGTAACAGATCATCTAAATAGACGCTTGATAAATTCAAAACTTTTCCGAGATTTGCGTTTTTGCATAGCGAGGGTTCTAGAAGAACCAACAACTTATCAGCCCATTCAAGAAAACTTGAACAAGAGGAAAAGATGTGGGATTTATCCACAGTAAAATGATAAGAAAACTAAAAAATCTTGTCAGCTTTGAAATATTCCCATGTGTGGTGATTGTAGAGGTTGTATATGTAAAATTTGCCAGGAATAATTTTTCAGTTATGAATTTCTTAAGCGCTGTAGTTTTTTATTTAAAGTTACGATTATCTATTATTTACTATTTTTATTGTTTGTCTATGTATAACCTACAAAGAGAATATGTACAATTTTAGTTTACTTGCTTATTCAAAGTAAGTAACAAAAAAGAATGAAGATATTGTGTATATTGCTCTATTTTTATAGACGTGTTATATTTTCTCTTACAGATCTCATCCTTTGTAAAGGATAAACAGTATATCACACCAGCTGTCGCAATATATGAAATGCGTAGTATATAGATGTAGAAAACTTTTTGGGATCCAGTAGCCATCATGTCACCAGTCATGCCACATAATTTGTACGTCACCAGTAGAAGGTTAATGAAGGTATTGACAATCTAATCAATATACCATGAGTGTTAAACACTGCCTAGAGATAACTCCTGAGCGATCTTTTCTTTAGCTTCTTACCAAAGAAAAACCGAAAGCATCACTGGTTGATATGGCCACAATTAACGTTAAGGACAAACAATTCATCCCTGTTGAAACTGCCAAGAATTTAAGTGTTTGGACTGACATAAAACTAAGATTTAGGGACCATGTTAATAAAATGATAAGAGCAGCTTATTGCAATCTCAACATTCTATATGGATGCGGAGAGTGCCTTGGGCAAAAACTTTATCGTCTTCTTTGCAACAGTCTCATCCTGCTCCACTTCAATTATACTCTGTATGGCCCTTCCATTAACGTTATGGATGGACAAAGAATACAGTGCGTGCAGAACTTATGTCTTAGGGTGGTGTTTGGAATCAAAAAATACAGCAGAAATAGCTGTACATCGAAAAAGGTTGGATGGCTTAACATGTGTTACAGAACGTTGTATGCAATGCATTTATACCATAAAATTATGACCTTGAAACAACTTGCTTCTATCACTCAGATATTAAATATTTTCTCTGCACAATCCTCTGCCGGAATAATTAAAGTTGCTGCCTCTAACATCTTTTAAAATTAAGCTGTATGCGCATTTGTACCAAGAGTAGGTTGCTATAATCGAATGATGAACTCTTATTTCATCTAAAACAGAAATTGACTGGTTTCGTTTTTTTTATGTGTACATGCTTTGTAGTATATTTAGTACTACTACTTGTGTGCGTCCATAACACGAGAAACCTAATTATCGGACTATTTCGACTTAACGACTTTACCTTTTGGTGTACTGACATGGTTTTAGCGCGACCGAGACACGTTTCATGTAAAAGTTACAAGAGAATTATTTAAATTAATAAAATTCACCATGTTTCTGACTTTCAGATCGAGATTAAAATATCATAATAAAGTCCGCTGGTGTATAAATACAGGTCGAAACCATGTTCAAACTTCACGACGCGATTTTTCACAGTATTACCGCCTAGAATATAACGTATAATGGAAAGCAAATACCGAAAAGGGTACCCGCTTGTTTAAACAGCGACTGTTTGCTACGTTGTCGAGCGAATTCGAAATATCGAAACTAACCACACGACATAACCGGACGACTAAGCGGATTTCATTTTAATATTCCCGACGGACCCGTACAGGACCAGCGATAACGTACAGGTCCGTTGTTGTTAATGGAATTTGAATTTGAATAGGCGAAACGATGCCATTAAAAATTAACGTGAGCGCTCAAAGTTAACCTGGACACCGCAGTAAACTATGGAATATTTAATCGAAGGATATTTTGTTGGGATTATGTGAGGTGTAGTAAAACTGAAGGAGACTCCAGTTACAATTACTTATATGTTAGCTAGTATAGATGTTGTACAATTGGCCCTTAGCTATCTCTGCGGGATTGGAGTTGAGCAAAAGGGTTGTAATAAAAATCTGAAATAGCCCAAACAACAACTCTAGTTATTATGATAATCCATCGTCAACAATATCACGTCAAGTATGAAAAATCTACAATATTAAATATTAAATTTGTTTGCTGAAATTTTGTTTCAATCTGTATATTATAATTTAAATGCTTTCGACTGAAAAAAAGTACCCACGGTTACGGCTTAAAAGGTCAAGCTGGATAAGAACAGCGAAATGGCTGAAAGGAATTGGTAAGTCGTATCAATATAATATACATTATCACTTTAGGATTAAAATTATTTATCGAAATGTAGTACAATATTCAAAAAGCAATATTATGGCTGTATAGCTACATATGGTTTTGACATATAGTTTTAGTAGAAACTCTGAAGATGTCGTTAAATTTCGTATAGTAGAATATTACCTGCGAGTGGCAATGCAAAAGACCGCTCCGTATGTGGCAAGTTGCAAATAATAACAAGAGACAAGACTTGAAGAGGTATTTGAAAGTTCAAGAAAATCTAAATACGCTACCACTCAGTTGGCCAACGATTTCAGTATTTCACGAATATCTTGCGAAAATGCAGCCTGCCACAATAGTATAGACCATCCACAAATTTTAAGGAAAATAAGAATTATATCGAAGAATTCGAGTAGGCAACCTGTGTTGCAAACGTATAAGGTTGATTGTAGTAGTTTCTGGTATTGGCATTTCGAAAGTGGTGATGGGCAAAAATATTCGGGGAAAACCACACAAAAGTATAGGCCATGTCATCGGTTTTCGTTTTGTCCTCAATGGGTACAATGCAAATAAAGAAAATATTTTATAATAATGTCTTTGATGAGCGATAGTGTATACTGAAATATTTCCGGAATCGACAAGAGATGGCGCGCGAAAGTTGAAGGTTGTCGGCAAGGGCAACCAATTTTTACTGTCAAACTGTCAAAATTCCAGACGTCTACTGTCAACAGTTATTCTTTAAGAGTGTGTTTTGTGTAGCAAGTATGGCGGTTTCGCAAAAATGGACAAAATTTCGTGCAGTGATAAAACGCTTCTGGATGGCTGGGAAGACGGTTACGGAAATTCGCGATATCTCGCTAGAGGTTCATGGCGGATATACTCCATCAATTTCGACCATCAACTTCTGGGTGAGCGAGTGTTAGCCGATCGACGATTGAAGCTGAAAAAAAGAGCAGAGACAAAAGGCATCTCAGAAAAACGCGTTGGCTATATCCTACACGAAATTTTTGGTATAAAAAAGGTTTCGGCGCGATGGGTACCGCGTTTACTCACACTGGAGCAAAAACGAAATCGGGTGACCGTTTCGGAAAAGTGTCTGGCCAGGATCCAACGCAATCTAAGCGACTTCTTCGTGTGTTTCGTAACCGTGAATGAGACTTGGATCCACCACTGCATACCGGAGACCAAGGAACAGTCGAAGCAGTGGACTTTTCCGGGCGAATCGGTTCCGAAGGAAGCAAAGATCGTTACATCGGCCGAAAAGGTCATGGTGACCATTTTTTGGGATTCCCAAGGTGTGATCCTCATCGACTATCTGCAGAAGGGAAGGACGGTCACGGGACAATACTACAGCGATTTATTGACCTGATTCGATACAGTATTGAAGGAGAAACGGCCTCGTTTGAAGAGGAAAAATGCTTTTCCACTACGACAATGCACCGACTAATTCACCCTGCACCGTCGTGTCCAAATTGTCATCCTCCATATTCACCGGATCTAGCCCCCAGCGACTTTCTTCTTATTCCCAAACCTGAAAAAATCACCGGAAGGAAAGAAATTTGCTTCAAATGAGGAGGACATCGCCGCTACAGACCTCGAAGCATCTTACTTTTCCGACGGCTTGAAGAGACTGGAGTACCGTTATTGATCTTCGAGGAGACTACATCGAAAAATAAAAATAAGAAATCACACCAATACCGTGTTTTTTTGGCGATTCCCGAAACATTTCAGGTCGCCCTCGTGTGTATATATTTTTAATTCGATAAAATAACGATGAGCGACTTTCTTGTGGTATGTGCTGGAGATGATCGGGATGTGATGACTTTGGTTTTCGTTATTATATTTCTGTCGATTTGGTAACTCTTTATTAACGGTACAATGAGTGTATTTCATTTTATGGCTTTCAAGTGTCACTGAGCTGATGAACAAAGTGGCTGATTCTACTGGCATAATCTCTTAACTGTATAAATAATTTTGAAATATGAGATTAATACAAAAGTTAGATAACTGGTTTCGAGTTTAGAATATAATCTAATTTTTTGTATTTTTTACATATAAATATAAACAGCAATACAAAAAAAAATGTAATACACATATGGTCGAGATATAGTGTTTCTAGCGATAAAAAGTTGTAATAACATTCAGTAAAATCAAGGCGAGCTGTAAGTTTAGATATGGTGATAGTAGCAGAGAGGGAATTGCAATGTATTGACCAAAAAATCGCTCGAAACCACGCTCATGATCCCGGGTAGGCGGAAGCATGTCCGTGTCTTAGCGCTTTTTTATCTTCTCACATTGTCTTTCTCGCGAATGATTTCACCAATACCATAAGTAGCTGTATTTAGCAGCTAAGTAGCTCGACTCAATTTTGTTGTGTCATCTCTTTCAGTTGCTTTTGCTATGAATGTCGTTTTTTTTTCTAATTAAAATAGTTACTTAGAAAAATACATTTAAAGAGCCATTTTGTTAATTATCTCATTCCTTCCACGTTCGTATATATATATATTGTATCTTTCATGTCTCTTAAGGAACAAAAGCAAAATTAATACCAACTTTTTTTCAGCCATTTCATTTTTACTTTTAACCATCTCCATTCTAGAATTTAATCTTCTAACAAAAAAATTATCCGCGTATAAATCATGTCTATTTTAAAAATGTCATGGTAAAAAACGTACATATTTATCCACTGTTTACATACTCCGACAATTCATATACATATGTATATGTGTACCGAACGTTACAGCAGCGATATTCATTTTGTTTTGTTTCATATATGCACGCTTTCTCTCTGCATTTCCTTGATTTTCCGTCGCATAGTACCCAAACAATGCATGACCGACGTTATCTTCTTGTTTAGGTCCCGAACGCACATGTTTCAAGCGATGTCGTGGAATAGATATTGCACGCTGTCTGTTTTGTGTCTGGCACCGCAGGCAGATGGCTTTGCGTAGTTGCATTATATTTCGCTGCGATTGCATGTGACGTGTGCACTGAATAAAACATCCTGTTTCAGCAATATTGTGCTTGTTTTATGTAAACCACAGCGTTTTATTATACACATCGAAATGCTGACCAGATGGTATTAAATTAGATAGTCTATGGTTTATAAATAAGCTATTTCGCTGAACTTCAGTCGACAGGAGGAAATGCTCTTAGTTCTCAATGTGAAAATGGTGGATATACATTTAATAATAAGGATGTACAATTCTCATATTCAACGAAGCTTAATCTTCCCAAATTGATTATTATTATATTACTAAATAGTTTAAACTTTGAAGTAAATTAAACTCAACAGCGAACATTTATATATCATCATGAAGTTTCCTTCTCTAGTTTCTATAGCACATATTTTAGGCATAAATCATTTACTCTAAAATCTTTTCATTATGTAGGTTTCAATTGATTTAATATTTTAAAACTGGCAGTTTTTAAGATGATAAAATTAAATTTGGGCATATAGGTGAACATATTCTACCAGATTTAATCATTGCTTGACTATAGTGCGACCAATTCTATTTGGGAGTTATTATGCGAGACTCTTTACCCCTTACCTCCTTAACTTGTATATTTGGCTATAGTACATTCAAGTACAACATCATATGTATTTCTGTCATTAACAGCGTTGTTTGAGTTACAGGTTAGTTTGGTGTTCTTTTTTTGTAATTTCTTTAGTTTATCAAGTTTATTTTTTATTTCCCGTTTCTATTTTCATCCTGTTTCGTTTTATATTCACTATTAACTGTTAACTTAAGAGCTACAGTGTTTTTCATCTGATTTCCAGGTTAGTAATGTTAATTTTAATAACGCTGTCATTTGTCTTAGATATATAATTTATTTTTAGACATATTACAAACATGCCTAAGAGGAAATCTGGCCACAGCGAAGCACTCACAATGCTGCAGAATATTATCACATTTTGCGAGAGCGAAAAGATATACATTTTCCGTTGACAAAGTTACAATTCGTCTAACAGCAATAACGGGAAAATTTGAAAGAACAATTCGGCGAATCAAACAGACGTTTTGTAATAAGGAAAATGAAGTACCTCAGGCCAAACCACAATCTTCATCGATGGATATTGTCAGAGCAAGCTCCATTTTGGTAGATTATGCAGACAGGTATAAAAATATTAACTCTTTGTGAGTACTTACTATATCATTGTTTTTCTGTTGTAGATGTGCACTTCGCAATAAAATTCATTCCTTATATGGAGTTGATAAGACAATGCAAATTCTAAATATTCTACAAACGTTCATAGTAAATGAAACCCAAAGGTTCGAAAGAAAATGTGATTCTTAGCTACACTCAATGTACATACTACGAGGACGACTTGAAATGTTTCCCGTTGTCTCTGCTATCTCTTTCAGCTTCAATCGGCGATCGGTTAACACGGGCCGTCCACTGCGTCGTTCGTCACTTGTGCTTGTGCGGCCACGTTTGAACTCGCTGAAAATGATGGAGTACATCCGCCATGAACCTCTAGCAAAATATTTCAAATTTCCGTAGCAGTTTTCCCAGCCATCCAGAAGTGTTTTATCACTACACGAAATTCGATTTTATCCATTTTTGCGAAACCGCCTGACTGCCTCCACAAAACACACTCTTAAACAACAATTATTGACTGTAGACGTCTGAAATTTTAACAGTTGCCATAAAAAAAAGGTTGCCCTTGCCGCCTAATGAATCCACTCCAGCCTTCGTGCACCATATCTTAGTGATTCCGGAAACATTTCAGGTTGCTCTCGTATATCATCCACATATGTTAAAATGCGAGCTGCTAGAAATTGCTAGGAGGTACAAATTAATGCCGCAATATGTAATTGGTGAGTATGCGAAACCCAAGGACCACTGTCTTACGCCTTCCTCCTTACCACTGTGACTTGAATCCCATAGAGCTAATTTGGAGTATGGTTAAGCGAAAAATAGCCTCTCACAATATTCGAACAACAAATATGGAAAATCTCATTCACGAGGCAGTAAATCGAGTACCTCCAGAATTATGTAAAACATAATATAATCACATCGATAAATTTACAACAGAATATATGAGAAAAGATCAGCTGTTCGACAATGAGGAAGAGAGATTTATTATTCATATAGATGAATTGGACAGTGATACCATAATATAGTGATTCTGATTAAAACAATTTGTAAAAAATGTATGTTTTTTGACATATGTATGATACTTGAAACAGCACAAATATATTTTGTACTATAATGTAATCAATGAATGTGTAAATAGAGTAATAATATTGTCACTTTTAATATTTTGGTCTTTAATCTCCATAATGGTTGCTGAAGTTTTGTTTATGTAGATAATATACCTTATTATGTTAGGATATATAAAATCAAATATTAACAACTACACAAAAAAAACCTTTATTTTATAATCTAATAAGCAACAGCCATAACCTTGCATTCACAACTGTCTACATTATAACTAGAAATGTCAAATTTTTGAATAAGCGCCATCATTTTTTTTCTCTGAGTATACCTTTCAAAACGATCGTGCTGCTTGACCGGCCGCATTGAAATGGTTGAACTGTAGGTGCTGAAATACTTCATCATCTCCTTAGTGTTTCACTGTAGCAATGCCACAGTGTTAGAGTTGTGTGATTTAGGATTAAATGTTTTTTCTTTCAATTTAAATCTCCTAAAGGAAGTGAAATAACCAGACACTTTAGTATTTCTCATGTTCGTAGTTGTGATTTTGAATTTGCATCGAAATGATGGATTTAGATACAATTCAGCGGCACAAAAAAAACCATTCAAAATGTTTTCGCATTTCTTCATAAATTTCTTGTAACGTTCGAACTTCTTCTTTGAGAAATATTTTATGATAACTCCCATTTCAACTTTACCTATTCTTAGATAAACGCAAGGCAAGATAAATTACAACTTTGTTATCATACGTCGGACGATAATAAAAGAATTTTTAAATTTAAATTATATTCGAACCCTCTTGCAACATAATTTAAACAGTTGACATCGTTGTCGCCTCCCCAAAAGATTCCTATGCAAAATACCATCATACGTTTTACAATTTATATCCCCTCGAAGACCGCCACGGTTTACCTAAGGGATCTTAGATTATATTCAAAGATACCTTAACCGAATACCTTATGTCATCATACCGAAGTTCAAAGCGTCCCCTTTACAGTGTAAAACAAGCATACGTTCCAGGCACGGTAGAGAATTCCGCAACATAGTTGTCAGTCGGAATAAGCTACGGAGTACGGGATTCCCAAGCGAAAGCTTATTTGTTTTTGCACGACGTGCGAGGAATGTAAATGTCGTCGAAGGTCTGAAAGTATCGAGAAATTTGGACGGCAGGTAACATGCTAAGATCGTATTATGTAAGGTTTGCGAGGTTAGAATTGTGTTGTTAGGGTTGGTATGCGTGGAATCGAATAGCGAAACTTAGGGGCTAAAATAGGTTGTACTGGACGGTTTTATTTGGAACGTTTTTAGCCTTTTAAGTGCTACTTAACTTTGCGTTGACGTAGGAATTTAATGTTTGAAAAACAGTTTAGCCACATTTATAAGCAACCGGCACCTCCACCAAAATTGTTATTTTTATTTTCTAGTAATACTATGCCTAAAGAATTATAAAAAGTAATAGTCATAAAAAAAAACAAATGTGAATATTTAATGAATAGCTCTATTTTTCAACAGATTAATTGCAAACAAAAAGGAAATCAAGCTACTAGAACGGCCAGATTGCTCGCCCGCTGAACTCCATTGAAAATCTCTGCGGAAAATTGGTAACGAACATACACCAAATACAATAGTATCAATGAACTAGCATCTACACAATAAAAATGTGTTGGAATGCGATATCTATGTTAACATTTATCAAGTTTGTAAGCAACATGAAACCAATTTCTGGCGTTAGTCTGTTTTGGATTAAATTATCTCCTATATTATTTATTTGTTTCGTAATGAACCGAAATTGAATTATTTTCATCATAATTAAATCATTTGTTGCCTCTTTTTGTAGTTTAGTACTATTTTCTTTACTATTTTTAAAATGCTACTTTCGTTTCAATAGAATTGTTGTGTATCTGCATTTATGACTCTTTGGTAACAATTCTATATTATGTATTCTAACTATATCTATCAAATAAAACAATATATCGTCTCTACTAATTTTAAGTTGGCCCTTCAGAATCAATAACTTTGCTTATGCGTTAGTGACTCTCATTTTCATCGTATGCATTGTTTAACTCTTTATTTGGCATAATGCACGTTCTGCTCTGCGCGTTCTGCTTAGCATAACTTCCTTTTTTAATCGATGTTCTAAGGGTTGTTTTAGTTTATTCCAGAATTTCAGATCCGTGTCGTTTATAGATCAAAAGATATGTCAAAAAAAAAACAAAATCCGCGCAGACCCGTTTGTTCAAAAACCGACATTGCAGCTGCTGTTTCTGATTGATAAAAATTACAATTTCCTTGCAATTAATCAACGTAATTAAATAAAACTGAAGAAAATATCAGTCTCAAGGATTTGAACCTACGACCTTTACACCACGAGACTACTTGCGAGTTCAAATCGCTTTTAATCCCTAGATGTCACGATGTCAGTAGATGTGTTATAATCACAAGTGGTCTCGTGATGTAATGGTAGCACAATATGTAGGTGACGTAGAGGTCGTGGGCCTAAATCTCTCCGAGACTGATATTTTCCCAGTAATTTAATTACGTTGGTTAATTGCAATGAAATTGGAATCTTATCATTATTAATAATAATGGTGATTTAATACTAATAGTAATACTAGTTTAAATGCTGCTTCAGATTGTTCAAAACATTGTTCAAGAATTCTAGAGCCGTACCTTTTGCAAATAAAAAGGATATCGATAAAAGAAGAAATCAATCGAAACTCTGGGAGTTGTTTTAGATGGTCTTGGTCATTTTGAATGTTGTTCCAAAATTTCAGAACTGTATCTTTTACAGATTAAACAATATGGACAAAAAGTGACATTCCCCAATGAGAAGGTTCTATATTTCTTTCTCATTTTTCCAGAATTTCAAACTCATATCTAGTACAGATCAGGAGATATAGCAAAAAAAAACATATTCCCCCCTCAAAAACTTCTAGAGAGGAAGGAAAAAATATTAGTATAAATAATCATTTAGCTTAAAATTTGAAATATTCAAGCACAGAGAAAAACAATAATAGCAAAATACATTATCGAAGAAAAAAACCATACCTATAAGAGAAACACATCGGGAATCTCCGCCGTTGAAACAAACATTAGGATAAATTTTGGGTTGTAGCAAGCAAAAGGAACCAATTTACTTACTACTAAAATATTTTTTTCTATTATGGGGCGCTTCATTATGGTTAAGAAGTGAAAATAGTGTGTTGAGAAGAGCAAAATAATTCATCGAAGTGTGATGTGGGATAAAATAAATTTATTGCAGCGGTTTATGTCCTCTATAGCTTTTAAAATTTTCTATTTTTAACAATTACGTTAATACAAGTTTGCACACGAATGCAAGCGTTATAGAAACGATCCCAAAATTCGGATGGGAGATATTCGATCGTCTCTCTTATAGTTCTGATCTCGTTTTGAGGGAAATAAAGAACTGGAGATCCTGATGCAAAACAGGCTAAAATCCTAGCCGGAGAAATTTCACGCAGAAAATTTAAAGAAGCTTATTTCACGTCAAAGGTGTTCGGAAGGAAATAAAGATTATTTAGAAGAATAAAGTAAATCCTTGAAATCATTACTGATTGTCCTTTAATTTCGAATTGCGACTCGTAATATTCGTTGAACTGGATATGCATTTCGGATAACTGAAAATAAATTGCCATCCTCAGTAGACATTATCAGGAAGAAAGTTTTTCGTCTAATATTTATACGTGGGGTAAAATTTTGGAATTATGAACATTATTACATATTTTGATTGACCTCTAGTAAACGAAGAAGTTAAGATAAAAGTGACAATAATTTTATTTATCGCCATTCTTATTAGATACAAGTTCAAATATATTGATACATATGTACGTATACGAAACGAAATAAATCCCTTGAACAAAGTTGAAATCATCCAAGTTCTAATTGCCCCATAATTATTCAAATTTTTCTTAATTAAACTCGGATAAAACTACCATTACGAAGCCACGCGAAAAACTTCCCCGAATGCAATTGAAATGAGAAGAAAGAAACTTAGAAATAGGATATTATGCGGAAAATGATTATCCCTATTAATCAAAACTTTATAAATCTACTAGCTACGCAAATTAGCAGGAAGGATCCATAAAAAGACAACTCACTCTATCATAAAAAAAGGGAAACGAATCTAATATAAAGCGATGATAAAGCATGAAAAGTTAAAACGGCAAAATTAACTTCTCAGGATCGTTAGGCTCGGTCTGCGTCTTACTTACGCATGAACGTGAAGGCAAATAGAACGTTCGAAAGTAAGATATAATGTTTGTGTTGAGATTTACGATGGTTGAGTCGGTATTCGTTTTTGTCAGAAAAGAAATTACCTCAATCAATCTCTTAGATTCTGGAGTTTACAATTAATCGTTGTATACCATGATGTTGATATTACGTTATTTTATCATTTCTATCGACCAGTAGATCCAATAACCGCTTTAAAAGGATCCATTAACAATACGTGTGATATATTGGTCGTACTGCATCGATAAATTGCCAAATATTATTTGGCGAGCGCCCAACACCCATTTGTTGGGCGTTTGCGCATTGCTAATATGGTAAACATCTCAAGTGAACGCAAGTAAAATATTACCTAACATAATACTGCTAAATACAGCTACTCATGGTATTGGCGACGCCGAGAAGGCCGATATATGTCCGTGTATTAGCGTTTTTCGTTTCCTCACATTGTCCTTCCCGTGAATGATTCCACCAAAGCCATGACTAGCTGTATTCAGCAGCAGTATGTTAGGTATTGTCTTCTATGCATTTTTGATGTGATTTTTAATATGTCATGGTAAGCCTGAGGTATCATTCACATGTGCAGTTACCTTATGCACTGTTTGCGCGCTCTCACTGGTTTAATAATCCATGAGTTGCTCGGGAAAAGGCTTGGAAATCTAGACTCGCTTGTTTCGCTGTGTCTGAACTGGCAGACGAGTGTATTATATTTGTGGCACTAGATAGCGCCAAGAATGCTAACTTGAACTGTAAGTTTAGATAGGATGATAGTCAAGGCAATGTCCGAACATGTTTAAGCGCAATACGAGTGAGTTTCTGCGGTGGTGTAGATCAAGCTGGAGACAGCGAACATGTTCTTTAGGTTTAACGTCAAAAGATCTAAATGTCATCTTTTCCCGCAGCTAAGTAAGTAGATGCAACATGTTTGTTTTTTCAATGGATTCTTGTTAATCAAAATATAATTCTTAAAACACATGTTAACATGGTTGTTGAAGATGTTGGCAATTTTTTAGGATATAGAGGCTCCATAAAGAATCTATTTGAAGAGTTTACTCTCTGTCTCTATGGTGTAGTCATAATAAGTGAGTCAGCTTCTATAAAGTAAGCCTATCTCAATTTTGGTCTGTTTTGAATTGTAACTAACAACTTACCTATTATGGAAAGATCATAATTACTTAGTGATGCAATTTGTTTGATAACTTGCAGTTCAATATGGAAGTTATCTTGTAAAAGTGGAATGTGGACCAATCTATGGAGACAACTGTAAAAGAAGGCTTATGTCTAATAGAATGGTTGGAGAAGTTGACAATTATCATGTCTATATGTGGAGGTTTACCATAGATATTAATGGCATAGTTGTTATTTTTATTATAATGCTGATGCCTAAAAAGTTAATACCTCTATCGTTTGTTTGTAATTCTACTGTAAATTGTATATTATTATGTTAGTGTTGTGTAACCTAAAAAGTTATATATGCAAATCATCCCAAGCAAAAAGTTATCCATGTAACGTTTGTAATTCTTGATGCTGTTTGGAAAAATATTATTTGATAAAATGTATTTGAATTCAAATTCTTGCATAAAGATATGTACTACTAGAGGGAGCAGAGAAGAACCCACAGCTAGATCGAAGCGCATGTTATAAGTCAACTTGTTAAAGTTAAAGAAACTTTGTTCTAAAGAGATTTTAAATAGTTGCAAAGTTTCAGAGGCTTGTTGTGTAGATAACTGTAGACTCAAACGTCTAGATTCTAGCAATTGTAACATCTCTAGTGGTGGTATATTTGTAAAAGGTTTTTGATGTCTTATGAGATTAAAAGATCTACATCGACTATAGGAATTCATTGTAGCTCCTTAATGAATTGAATACTACCAAATACGGTATGCGTAAAGAAATCTTTATATATTGCTTTAAGTCAAACTGATAATTTGTAAGTATATGAGACTGTTGGTCTAATTAGTATGTGAGGGAATAATGCAGATTTGTGTACTTTCAGCAATCGTATAGTGGTGGTGTCAAAGTATAATCGGAGGACAAGGTTTTCCTCAATTGATCTGTAATAAGAATATTGGATTAAGGTTTCCAATATTCTTAATTTAATTTTCTGATAATAATAATAGAGTTTATTGCACAACAGAATGCAAGTTACAAAACAAAACAATATTAAAAAGCTGGACTTATATTGTGAAAGTATATTTAACTACCAATAAGAAAAATGGAGATCTAAGAATAAAAAAATGTAAAGAAGAACTATAAATCAGGCGTGCGCAAATTATGCCAAGAAAAATTAAAATATTAGAAATTTACTTGGACTTACAGAAAATACCAGCATACGTAGTACTTATTTGCTAAACTACACGTAGTGCAAAGATAGAACAATATTGAAAGGAAAAATGAGGTACATGAAAGTGCGACTTAGATACTAAACCAGTGCAATCGATAAATCGGTTTGCTAATTTCCAGACACATTCACAGCGATAAGCCTATGCGTTCTTTAAGGGAACGTACAGTATGACTTTCAAGCAAAGAATGGTAGTCAATTCCTTTAGGTAGATGTTCACCAACAATTTTGTATGAAAGAAATGTAAGGAAACTGCGTTGAACTTGCTCCAATGTAAGCCGATCAAATATTAGACGGATATTTCAGATAACTCACCGCAAAAACAAAACATAAATACTTTAACATATTTGTGTTACCAAATTGTCTGGTGCTTTGCACCACAAAACCAAATCTTTCAGAGCAACTTAAAAGAGTTCTTCAATGTGATGAAGAAAGTTTAAGCGGCTATCAAAAACAACTCTAATATTCTTAAATGCTTCCACCGTAGGTACAATCTTTCCTTTTACTGTATAGAATGAATTTGTGGGATTCGTTTTAGGTGAAATGGAGGCATATATTGACATTTAGCTTTAATCTATTGATCATGCACCAAACGGTTATCAGGTCAATATTCCTCTTGGTTGGAAACAGCGGAATAGATCTTGACATAATCTGCAGAAGCTAAAGTCGGACAGAAACGCCTAACCAACAGATCATTAACAAGTAATAGAAACAATAATGGGCCTAAGTTGGAGCCTTGCAACACGCAAGATACAGATACAAATTCCTGTGACCAATAACCATTATATAACACGTATTTAATATGCTCCAACAAATAGGAACCCATAAACTTCAAAAGCGAGGAAGTAAATTCAAAGGGATCTAATTTCTTGAGTTGCAGTCCATTGTTAATTGTATCGACTGTAGATAAATACTCTGTATATAATATATCAACTAATATATTGAGTAACAATTGCCAAATTGGTTACTGTAGAACTTCCAAGTAAAAAGTACGCTGGAATAAATAACATGTTCATATATGTACTTTTACAAAATTAGATAAAATTGCTGTAGGCCTGTAATTATTAACCACACAAGAAACCCCCTTTTTTATGCATTGGTACTAAACGGGCATGTTTTCAGCAGTCTGGAAAGGCAGATGCAGATAAATATAGATTGATCACTGGGTTTTCCAGAACAATCCTACTATCACGAATTAGGAAGCTCGGAATTTCATCATCACCAGTGGTATGTTTATCAGGAAAGTTAACCATTATTTTAACTAGTTTATCTTCAAGTGCGTCCAATATTGACAATGCAGGATTAGTAAAATGCTCAGAGAAGTAAACTGGTGACCTACTCAAAAC
The DNA here is from genome assembly GCA_023509865.1 of Trypoxylus dichotomus. NCBI lineage: Eukaryota > Metazoa > Arthropoda > Insecta > Coleoptera > Scarabaeidae > Trypoxylus > Trypoxylus dichotomus. The sequence continues at coordinate 33,890,734 of CM042081.1, forward strand.
CTACCAGGCGTATGCATAAGTTTTTTTCCGGTTTCTTGCTAAAAAGGAGCACGTAATCTTCAAGGGAAGGAATTTTTTTATTCAATACATTGACCATCGACTTCTACACATTTCACTCAACTTTCAGGTAATTTATGGACACCACGCCAGAAAAACTGTTTGCATTTTGCGGCAAACCATTCGTCGAGCCATTTTCCAACTTCCTTGAAATTGCTGAAGTGCTGCTTTGTAAGTGCGTATCCCATTGAGTCAAAGAGGTGATAGTCAGATGGCGCTAGGTTTGGGGAGTACGTTGGTGCAGAACGATGTCCTATCGTAGCGATTTCAAGGTGTCTTTCACTAATTTTGCTGTGTGAGACGGCGCATTGTCGTGCAACAAAACCACTTTGCCATGTCTTCTGGCTTTTCGTTTTGATTAAATGAGAAAAGTAATGCGGCCGCAAGTGCTCGATTTTAGGCACAAAACTCGATATGATCACTGAACGATAAAAAAAGACGCTAGTTTTTGGCGGACTCAATTTGTGTATGTTTGTAGTTTAAATGTCAGACAAACAAAATGACATAAGTGTCAAATTAATCTCTTAGTTAAACCGAACAAAACTTATGCATATACCTGGTATGTGCTTAAAAATCTGGCAGCAAACGCATTCACAACCACATCAATCACGAAAGAAGCTTGGAATTCTGGTAGTGCCTTGCTTCGTGCGTATGTACTCCTGAGGATTAAGAGACATGATTTTCTCAATATTTTTTAAATATATTTCATATGCTGAGGAAATCTGCTTCTTACAGATAGTTTCTAAACACTTACGGAGATTTCCTGTGCAATATCAGCAGAGCAGAAGAACTAATGAAAGGAGTAATCGAAATATTAAGCTGTCTTATATAGTCTTCATCAAAATTTATAGTGTCCGATAACCTCGCTATTTTTACCTTTAGCTGAGTTCAGAGCCGTCTTTAGTAAAAGCGGGGCCTGGTGCAAAATAGTTTTGCGGAGCCTTTATGTAAATGTTTAGAGACAAACAAATCCAATATAAACCATTGAAAAGAGAATGTTTCAACTAATTCATTTTTAGTCCGTATTATCTTATTCTAAGAACATTTTATTGTGAAAAGGCCCCTCACCGCGGGGCCTGGAGCAGCCGCTCCACCCTAATGACGGCCCTGCCTATGTTGTATGTACTCAATAATATTCAGTATAAAACATGTACAGCAAAAGTTAAGAAGATTAGCTACCACGTTTATTTGCGTGCGCCTTTTTATAAGTGCATTTGCAGCGCTATTCCGTTACGGTTAGACGAACATTCCACGATTCAACCGAGTCGCGTTATCCATTTCAAATTTCCGCCCGATTGGAAAATTTTATTTATCGCTAGCAGCGTAAAATCTCCCAAAAACCATTCAACTATGTCTTCTCCGCTTGCGGCTTCTGCTAGCGCTGCGCTAGCTACTCTTGTTGCATCAATTTTCGTAGTAGTACTTCTTGTTCTATTTTCGATTCCGTTTTATCCCCTTGCGGCGGTCTGCTCGTCGGCGAACGCTGTCGAAAGAAGCAAAATAACTGCGCAGACGGGTTGAACATGATTTGCCACTATTTTCGCTTAGTTGCATGGCTAAGAAGTTTAATTCTTTGTATTTGTGTTTCTTTTTGGAAATGTTTTTCGCTAGAGCGGAATATTACAAAGTTTTGAGAAGGGAATTATTTTAAATTTCACAAAAACTTTTTACGATGAGCGATGTTCTACAAAGTGATTTTCTTTTAGTATTTATTTTGTTACGTAACATCTTTTACAAGATTAAACTTTGTAAGAAGCACGTGTAATCCTATAAACGTATTGACCTTTTATTTTTTTCCGTTTACTTTCATTTATTATACATACTGTAACAATATAATTTACCTAATTTGGAACTCAATTATTATTTTCTAGATTTTTCCTATTTTATTATTATTATTATATTATTATTAGTAGAGACCGGATCATATGCAAAGTGCATATATTTTATTTTATTTATTATATTTTACGTCTATACGTAGATGTCTTACACTGATTAAAGTTAATTAGTAATTACTAGAATATTACCGGCTCTGTCGAAGATCTTTCCAATCTCGTTTTCGCCCAGGAACTAGTTGTATGTTTGCTGTTACTTGCATTGTCGATGACATCTTATCAACGAGCGGAATTAATGATTTGACAGTGTCGATCATAGTCTTTTGCCAGCTGTTCTTTATTACATCGGGCTTGGCAAAGTTGCTCTTTTCTTTTTTAGGGCATACTTATTTCGCAGAAAACAGGCGGTTGTTGCTAGCGGACAAGTGTCTGATTGCGCGATTACACATTCAGGAGTTCCACAAGGATCCATATTAGGTCCGTTGCTGTTCTCTATTTACATAACACATGCTCTTTTTCCATAATTTCATATACAATCTCCATCTATACATTGATGGTTCACAGATACACAGATTCTATTCCATTGATGAGTTTCACAGTATTGTTGATGACATCAACCGCACCCTTAACTATATTCTATTGCAACAAAACATTGCCAATTTATAAATGAAACCAAATCATACTTTACAGTGTTCAGTAGATCTAAAGTAAGTGCGACCATACACACTTCCTAGCATCAGACATGCAATTAATGATTTTACAATTTCAAAGCTATGTGAAAAATGTGTCTCTTTGCAGATAATGATATTAAAGTTAATGTCTGTACTTGTATTAGACGCGCTTACTGCAATTTAAAATTAGTTTATCCCCACCGGCATTCTCTTGACGTTTCTATTAAAAAGCTGCTATGTGAGTCCTTAGTGTTATCACATTTTAATTTCTGTGACGTTATTTATGGAGAATTTAGTTGGTACAGAATGGATCCCTCAGACTAATTTATAGAATAAGGTAGTGCCAAAGGATTTCTCATAAACTTAGGGATGCTGGATGGTTAAGTATGATATGAAGAAGACTGTTACCTTTCTCATGCTGTATTTATAAATACTGGTGTTCGGCTCTGTTTATCAAATAGTCCACAATATCAACGTTCGCGGCAGTGACTTTATCGATATAACTAGACATCTCATGAATTGATTTCACTAATACCATGAGAAAGCTGTATTTACAGCGTTCTTTTATCTTGGTATCATACTCTGCAGTTTGAGAAGAGTTTTAGCTATACTTCTACACGATTATATAACTCGCTTCCCCTAGATATGAAGGAGTTACCATTCAATGCCTTTAGACGTGCTGTTTATAATAATTTAATGAAACAGCTATTTTCCGGTAGATAAATATTTGCAATATGCAGTATGATAGATGATTTGGTTGTGTAACAAGTTATTTTCTTATTTTTTCTTATCTAAAATTTTGGCTATTTCTTTATCCCAGCTTCTTTTTTGCCCCCCTCTTGTCCTTTTCATCTGTATCTTTGCCTTTTAAACCTGCTTGACTGGAATTGTATTATTCATCCCTTGTAGATGTCCTCACCATGCAAATTGTCTTTGTTCGACATAGCTTTCCATTGATTCAGTTTGTAGTTCTATTCTCATTTGTCCATTTCTTATCCTATCCCTTCTAGGTACGTTATTTACTTTTCTGAAATATTTAATCTCTAGGATTTTTATCTTACTTTTGTTTGCTGGGTGAGTACCTGAGTTCTTCATTCAAAAGTGGGGATTCGTCTGAATACTGTTCTGTAGACCGTAATTTTCGTATATTGTATTCTATTTTTTTGTTTAAAAATCCTAAGTTCCTTATTGGATTTCTGGATTCTGTTGTTAAGTTATTCTTCGTGTATTGTAATTTCTAAATACTGAAAATCTCTAACTTGTTGTATTTTCGTTTCACCAAGTTACATGTGTATTTCCTTTTCCTCCTTTGATATAACCATTACTTTTGTTTTGTTTGCATTGTCATTCCATAATTAGTGAGTGTGTTGTTCAAAACGTTTATGTTGTGTTGTATAGTTCTTTGACTTCCGGTTATCAATACCACATTATCTGCGAATACATATTCTATAATTTCTACCTTTTCTAAGTTGTGATCTCCTACATAAAAAGCTCCTGGTCTCCTCCTTGTTTCTCTGATGATTTCATCCATACATATTATAAATAGGGCTAAGCCCACCTCCTTGTCTAACACCTTCCTTTGTGTAGAATACCTCCGATTTCATGCTTTTGCTAATTACGCAATTTGCTGTTCCTTCGTATAGACTTTTGACGTCTGATATTAATTTGCAATTTATTCTTCTCTACAATATAACAAAAATAAAATAAAGTAAAAATGAAGAACAGGAACAAAACGGCTTCGATACCGATAGTCCGAAATTAGATGAAAATTTATTTCAATACGAGGACGTCATATTGGAAACAACGAAACGCTGACTAGCGCATGAATATGCATATTTATCAATTTATATAGCAAATGAAACTAACTTCTTCTAAAAAAGTAAACAATACGAAAATAAACAGACATGTAACTTGCATGGCAAGTTTATTTTATTAATGAAACAATTTTTAATTTAGGATCGCACGAATATTAATCATTACGGATATAAATATCTATATTAATAATTTACCTGTATCTATACAGGTAAATATTGTTCCATTAACGTAAATAGCTAAACAAATTTCCGACGGAAATTTAATATATTCGGTAACTAGTTGCAGGAAATGTAATGGTTTCGTTGTTGAATATTCAATTAAATTATTCATTTAATATCGATACTCAATATTAAAGCATGGGAATATGATATGATTGTGTAGAAGGTATGTACAAACTATAATTAAAGAACATAACTTAATAATGCAACTGCATCAATTATTAGGAACATTATATATATATATTTTATTTAATTGTACCGCACATTTAGTTGAAAATATACCTTCGTTATTGATATAGCCTAAAATGAATTATTAAACATAACGTATAGGTAGTTTGACTAACAATTTTCTGTGTTGCCCATCTTCACTCATAAAAGCATCGCGGGCGTAGTAGGTTTTGTACAGAGTGAAGTGGGGAAATAACGAATTAGTAATGAACTCTTATTGAAGTAAATTTACAAGATTTATATAGCGAGTATGCAGGATTCATAATACGAAGGCGATAGGATTAAATGTGGAAAGTGCGACAAATGTTAGACGTGTACCAGCATAAACAGTAAAAAGTATAAAACACTGTTTTGTCATCCGTGGCAAACGATACAGCGAACAGCTAATATTTGATATAGGTGTTTGTTTTATTCTATGTAATGTTCACTTTACTAGACCAGCAAGCATTTGTCTCCTTCTGGAGCCAGTACGCGGATTATACTAACAATAAGTCGGACATGGTTAAGAAACTTTATGCCATCTGTTCGTGACTATGTTGAAAGAAGAATTAAAGCAGATTTGAAAGATAGAAAATTGTGGTTATGTGTGGACAAAACAACCAATCGCCTAAACGCATTCTATGGTGAACGTGATAGTATGTACAATGGAGAGTTTGAACCGTTATCCCTTATCTTACTTGCTTCCAAAAGAGTTGAAAGAAAAGAGTGGCAACCTGTTACCTGTAACATGTAAAATCCATGCTTTAAACCTTGTGGCGCAATTGATTCCTAAATGTTATCCACGAGTAAATTCCTTCACAGCTCATACGAAGGCAGTATTTCTAAAGTCCCCAAAACGTACAAAAAGATTTCACAAACTGTGTTACAAAGTGTCTGAACTACCACACCAGATTACTACGCATTGGGGAATATGGTTAAAGGCTGCATTTTACTACTACGAACATTTTGACGATGAAGAGAAGCTAGAATTCGATCAGAGCTACGCCAAAGCTATCAAAAAAAGCCAGAAAATATTTGAAGATAGTCCAGTAAAATGTGATTTCGAAAGTATTCGTAGGAACTATTATGGACTAGCGGATGGAATTGAAAAATTACAATATCATTCGATGTTGTTTGTGGATTCTGCTAAAATTGTGAATAATATTCTCTCACACCTATATACGGCGGAAGGCGAAAAAAATGTGTAATATGAACATTTGAAAGTGTTATTGACAAGGATTCAGATTTTCCCATACTAGGGCAAATTTGTGAAGATGTATCGAAAGATCCATTAATTTGTCATAAGGATTACTTTAAATTTGCAAATATAACATCATTCGATGTGGAACAATCGTTTTAATAATTAAAAAATATTCCGCCCGCAGTACTCATTTGACTGAAACAAGTGCGGAAACGTATTTAATGATTCTAATATTTAATAGATGCCACCCAGTTTGTGATTTCGTGGAAACTTCTTAAAACTCATTCACAAAGGTCACGATCGTAAATGATGCGAGTACGTAAACGTTACTGAAAACTCGCTTTGATACGGCCGGTCGCCCCCTTCAAGTTGTTCTCCGCACTGGGCTGTAACTTGCGCCACTATGCCGAGACTATACTCCATTCACGTTAAGAATGCAGACTTGGAATAGATAGGCCTTAAAATACGGGCTTGCTATTGGCTAATGGGCGAGGCATATTCACACAGGAGAAATTCATGCAATTTCTTTATATGAAATTTCTGTAAAATTTACTTACGATTTTGTTGCCGTTGTTTCCTGAAGTTTTTCATGGAATTTCAGCTTTATAAACAAGTTGTGGCAAAAAGAATTCTTTCCAGAGTTCTTTTATCTCATCATTTCATAATTCAAGGTACTACATAATTAATTATACATACTAAATTATTTTTACTCTACTATTACAAAATTACAGCTTTGATTTGGTATGCCCGAGGAAGCAATAGTACATCCAGTGGTAGGACCATTGAAGAACTCTCAAGGGAAACATATTGGCAGTAGGCAGAGGCTAATGGCTTACAATTTATATGTGCAATTGAAACAAGAACATTGCAAGTCAACGTCTGTTGACTGCAACATGACTTGGTTTAAGTGAAAGAATAGTATGAGAAGAATGGCAAAGAGATTAATACAAGGTACATTCCCAGTTCGCCTAAGAAACGCCTTCGAGAAACAATATACGATCACTTAGACGAAGCTCAAAAATCTATAATTGGGCGACATGTCCATTCATTCTTTTTAAGAAATGACTTGCCTATATGTACAAAATTATTAAATTTAAATATAATACATTTTGATCTTCGATTTTAACCAACTTATTAATCCTTTGCAGGTTATTACTGCATATGACAATTTGCCCTGTTAGGATTTAAGTGGTTAAAAAGCAATCGAAACAGTGTGCTAATGTAACAAGGCATTGTGCTATGGAGACGTTGGTATTTAACCAGCATTAGAAAATTAAATAAATTGAAATTATTTGTTTATAAATCAAATTCATATGTTTATTTCATTTGTTACTTGTATAAATAAAATGCTAAAAAGTAAAGATGTTTTCTATTATAAAGAGATATAAAGAGAAGACAACTATATAAATTTGTAATATGTGCAGTTAAGAGATTTTTATAATTAATTAATATATTTGATATTATATTGTAGTCATTAATATGCATGCAATTATTTATTGACTGTACTGTCGTTGAAAATGTACATTGGTTTTACTGCAGTCGGGGTACAGTAGACAAATACATTTGCATTGCTGTTTTCTTTTTCACTGAACAGCTCATCTAACTTCACTATTGACAATAACTAAATTCTATGCAAGATTTAAGGATGTTGTGTGTTGGCATATACTTTGAAGCCATTCGATGGACTTGGGTACAGTCCAGTTGAGCCCATTATGTATTGCTCATAATCAGCAACATTCCTCCTTGTTTGGCTTTACCTTGTATATATTAAATTGCTTAGTTTTAATCATACCATTGAAACTTTCTCTTTTAAAATTGATGGAGATTACCAACGAAGATTTACTTCTTGACAAATGACGGCATAACACTATAACCACTCATGTCAAAGTTATATTTTCGCTTCAAGTTTATCCATGGCAAAATTGTCATTTTAAAGCTTGTCATATGACATTTATGTTGTCTTCGATTAACACCAAATGCATTCTCATTTACTTTTTAACATAATTAAATAAGCTCCAACTATTTCGGTAAATTAGACAATCGAACGTTTACTTTATTGTTGCGGTACTACTTTACCAGGTCATATAACCATACTGTATTGCACATAAAATATGAAAAACTTTCTATTTATTATATAAGATTTCAATAACCAAACTTGGATGTTTACGATGTTGTCATTTCACAGTTCCATCGGTTAAATTTCACCAGTGTAATACAGCTGCCGATCGTAGCGCTACTTACTGCATTCTTAACGTGAATGAAGTATAGTAACATGATACACCTTTTTGTAGTGATTTAATCATCCATTACAACACACGGTTCGGAGTTATTGCATTTTGTAAAGGCAACTTATATTAAACACTGCTTACCGTGTAAAGCAAAGTAGTATTATGTCACTCACATGCCTGCAGGCAGCCCCTAACTTATTATATAAAAGTAAATGATATATATATGAGTAAAATTTACTAAAGAGATAATTGCCTAAAATCCGCGCCAGTCCTAATATTAGAACTAATTAACGCAACTGTTTGCTCTGTAAATTACGTAAATTAAACATTAAGACCGTTCTTAATAATTAATTGGGAGATGGCGGTGCTGTAATTCAGTTGATTTACAAAAGCGCCCTCTTCTTATATATAAACCACCATTATGGTTTCTTAAAGAACAAAGTAAAGTACCTTCAAAGATTTGGAAGCATTGTAATCTTTTCGCATAAAGTTACCTCAAAATTTAAATTTTAATTAATTTTTCTTCGGGCAAAATGGAGTTAAGTAATTGTGTATTAATTCACGGGGTTATAAAAATATTTCCTTTCTCGGTCGCGATGAAACAAAAAGAAAAAAGATGCTTCCCGCTGACTACCCACGCTGGAGTAGACGATCCTTTCAAAAAATATAACGAAACGTGACAAGGTTTATGAGTTATTCCCCGACATTCACCATGGCCCCCTTTAATTTGACTAATGGGAATGAAATTTCGCAAATTAATGAATCGCAAAATGGAAATCTCTTTGTTTTTGCTTTGTAAAATGTAATTTTTGTACGTATATCAGATTTTAAAATTAAAAGGGGTCCTTTTTTTAGTTCCTCGGTTTTTTTGTTCGTCAAAATGCTTTTACAAGTTGACTAATTTGGTTTCTTCACATCGTTTTGGAATGAAAAACAGGCCCGTTTTTGTGCTATGCTATAACCTAGACGGCATTTTTTAAAATCCTACGTCCTTTGTACCTTGCGGTGGCGGAATACAACTCTCTTATTTTTCTATTCGAGAGTTTCCTATTCTGAGGCAGTTGTTTGGCTTCAATCCCTCCCATACTTGTTTTTTCTAATATTCTATACATTTGTCCTTTCTAGGTATCTGTTTTGGCTTCAAAAATCATCTTTGTTATTCGATCTTCTTCCATTCTATGTATATGTCCAAGCGCTCCCAGTTGTCTCTCTCTTATGATTCTTTCTATTCGCTTGATGTTTAGACCATTAGTGATTGTCATGTTTCTGATTTTGTCTCTTCTTGTTACTCCTTCTATTCTTCTTAGGAGTCTCGCTTCCATGGCTGTGACTTTGCTTTTGATTCTATTCATAGCAGTCCATGACTCGCTGCCATGCGTTAGTGTTGGTCTGACCACTCTTTTATACACCTCTGTCTTTATCTAAAAATGTATTTCTTAATGTATTACATTTTCCTACTTTCTCATTTATTTCTTTCTCTATTCTCCCGTTGTCTTCAATGGTTGTTCCTAAGTTCCACTTACTAAATCCATGTTGAGTATCTTCTAATGTTGTTTCCAGTTTCTCTCGGAGTCTTTTTTCTAGTACTTTTGTCAATACTTTTAGTTAACGTTATTCCTTTGTAATTTGTGTCCTCTTTTTTGTATATGGGCATAATTATTCCCATATTCTATTCCTTAGATATTTCTTTTTTTATCATGATGTTGTTTAAGAGGTCAAGTAGTTCTTAGTTACCTTTGTTTCCCACATATTTTATCATTTCAGCCGTGATTCTATCTTCCCCGGCCGCTTTCCCTGGTTCCCTGGTTCCTAGTTTGCTAACTGCTTCTCTGACTTCTTTATTACTTATTGGTGTGATACTTTCTTCGTCGATTTTCGCAATTTGGTCTATTTCCCTTATATATCTTGTTTTATTTTTAAGAGTTCTTGGAAGTACTGTTTCCATCTTTCCATTATCTCTTTTTCCTCAGTTAGTATATTTCCTTTACCATCTTTTATATTTTTCAGTCTTGGTGTCTTCTTTTGGCTCAATTGTTTTGTTGTTCCGTATCCAAGAATTTTGTTTGGCCCTCTTGATACTTTCTTTACATTCTTTCCTTGCCATTTTGTACATCTTGCAATCCTTCTATTTTCTGCTGTGCCTATATCTGTTGCATTTATTTTTTTTATCTTTAACTTTGAGATGTATTTCAGCTTTTCACCATCTGCCTCTTTTTGTGTACTTATTTACTATGTTTGTTATTCCACAGCTCTATTGTGCAGCCTTTAGTATGTTGTTTTTGTGTCTTGTCCATTTGTCCTCTATCACTATTTCGTTTTTGATCTCTTGTTCAAACAGTTAATTGGTCTTGTATTGGTATTTCTCTACAATTTCTTTATCTATTAGTTTATAGTATTTTATTTTTCTGTGACTACTTTTTTCCTTTTTTGTTCTTTCGTCTTGTTTGTTCTTTTGGTAATCTCCCTCCGTAATAGGTAATGGTATTTCTGGATTTATTTGAACATTAACATCTTTTATCTTTCTTCAATCTTTGGAATTAATTAAAAGATAATCAATGATTTTTCTTTCCTGCTAGGTACTTTTCTTTTCGTTTTCAATGCACATATCTATTATTCTTCTCCCGCTGTCATTTATAGCCTCTTCTCCTTCCTTTCCATATGTCTCTCCACTCCATCATATCTCCCATTACTATAGTGTTTCTCTCGGCAACGTCTATTTGAATTTGTAGTGTTTCGAAGAATTCGTCTTTGTCTTCTCTTTTTTGCGTTGTCATTTGGGGCATATACCACAATTATGCTCCATATTTCGTTTCCTCTAGTTTTGTATCAATTCTTAATAGTCTTTTAGAATTTATGTACTTTTCTTTTTGTATGTTATTCACTATCTCCTCCACCTAGATGGGATTGTATTATTTTTTAGAAAACAACACTCTGCAACATTGAACTTAAACTTTGCACCAAAGTAATCTAATATTATTTTCTCCAAGGCTCCAAGTCTCCTACTAGTTTTGAACAGCGCAATAGTAGCATCTAATGTTTTTCCCAGCCTTCCCTGGTCGATAAACACTTCGGATATAACCAAGAAATGTACCTAGATGAAGTTGAAATGTAACGCAAAGGGAGTTTCTTCAACTAGAACTCACCGCTCTTTCTCCGTTTCGCCGCGTCGAGCGTATGCAAAACAAAAGCTTATAATAAAAGCGCCTCGACCGAAAATTGAATTGCAAACTTCGTCTCTACTCGACTGGGGAAAAGAAGCAGCTTCGTAATAAAAATTTCGCCGCCAGTGCAATACAAGAACAGCAAGTGCAATTCATAACCTTTCGCGATATCCTTTGAATAATAATTTGGCTTCGTCGAAATAGAAATATTTTTATTATTCCCACGCCGCGGTATATTATACAAACTTTATTATTGAAAAGCCATCCAGAATAAACACTTCGGCAATATCAAGGATACTAATCCAATAAAGACATATTAAGAGGTAGACACGGAGGTAGTTAATCTAAGAGATAGATGCGATGAAGTAACAAGTGTTGACTTGTTAGAGGCATACCGTAAGATCACTTAGGCTACACACACAACTTCTCAAAACATCAACAGTTAGTTACATAGGGAGCGGAGTTTCATAAATCAATTGGGAAGTGGATCTAGATGGAACGAGGTACTTGACTAGCTTTCGCGGAATGGAGGGGAGACAGCGGGGCTTTCTGAACTTTATCTGTCGATATAGGTATATTACGGTTAAATGGATAGTAGCATCGCTTAATCGGTTCTATCATCTTTAATGATAGATATGCAAGTTAGGCAGTTGAGGGGCTTGTACAATCAGCAAAATTGTTACCCAATCTATTGAGTATGTAAAAAAACTACATACTTCCCAGAATAATTAGATGTGAACTTAATCTTTTGAGAACAAATGTCTGCATTCAACATATTTCGTCATTAAAAGGATGAATATAAATGAACAAAACTGTATAAAGAAATCATTAAAGACAGAATACCGGGTTACTAGATCATACCCTACAACTCAAAAAACGGGAAAAAATTAACTTTTTAAATCCGATTGCTATTTACCGTTTACCTATTAACCAGGTCTACGTATAAATTTTTTTCCGTTTTAACTAAGAGATGGCTCCAGCGAAAAGTGCGAAGGATATTAATTTGATACATACGCCATTTTGTTCGTCTGATATTTAAACTATCATGTCGAGTTTTGTGCCTGAAAATGATTCCGGCACGCATTGATTTTCTTATTTAATCAAAAGAAAAAGGATGTTGAAAGTCATCGTTTGCTGGTCGAAACATATGGTGACCACGTTCCATCGATTAGAACATGTGAGACATGGTTTCGACAATTAACACGTGGTGATTTCGATGTGAACGACAGTGAGGGCCTTAGTAGACCACAAAAATACGACGACAAGCAATTGCAGGAATTATTGGATGATGACCCAACTCAAATTCAACGGCAATTAGCAGAAGCATTACATGTGTCATAAGAAACAATCAGTACACACTTACGAGCAATGGGGAAGATCAATAAACTCGGTAGATGGGTTCCACACGATTTGAATGAACGTCAAATAGAAAATCGCGAATCACATGTGAAATGCTATTTTAACGTCACGAAAGGAAATCATTTTTGTATCGAATCGTGACGGGTGACGAAAAATGGATTTATTTTGAAAACTCGAAGTAGAAAAAATCGTGGCTTTGCACTTGACGAAGTCGGTCCTTCAACACCAAGGCCAAATCACTCTGTGTCTGGTGGGACTAAAGTGGTATTGTGTATTATGAACCCTTGAAGCCCGGCGAAAACCGTGAATACACAATACTATCGCCAACAAATGATTAATTTGAATCACGCATTAATCGAAAGACGATCCGAATGGCTCAGAAGACATGGCAAAGTGATTTTGTTACACGACAATGTGCCGTCAGCAACCAGTGAAACGAGTAAAAGTTACATTGAAATGGCTTGGATGGATCACCCTACCGCATCAGCCGTACTCCCCAGACCTGGCGCCATCTGACTATCACTTCGCATGTGCTCGCAGAGTGAGTAGCACTTCACCGATTTCGAGGAAGTTGAAAAGTGGCTCGACGAATGGTTTGCCACAAAAGGCATGGTATCCATAAATTATCTGAAAGATGGGTAAAGGGTGCCGATGGCCAATATTTTGAATAAAAAAAATAATTTGCGTTGAAGATGATGTGTTTCTTTTTAGCAAAAAACCTGAAAAAGCTTATGCATACACCTGATATAAGAACTCGTATTTCAGAAAGGCGCAAAAGATGTCCAGATATAATTTTGTTATTAACACCCATAGAAATGCAAGCACAGTAAAATAATTAACATTAACTTCTTATGTAATCGTGACGTACACTTTGTTTTTTTTACATTTTGAACGAGCGGAGAAAAGTCGCAGTTAAAGAGTTGAAATTAATAATAACACAAAAAATATTAGCGAAATATGCGCTAAAAATTGTTGCAAAATAAATTCCAATATTCAAGTAAGTCAAAATCAAATATTTATAGCCAGTAGACAAAAAAGCTGTGATAAACTCAGGTATAAATAAGATGAATTTTTAACAACGCGCAAATGAATACGTTTCCCCTGTCTTATTTTCAAGAATAATGGTCCCTGCTTTTCTATAAAGATTCATACCAGTGACGTATATATGTATATATAGGATATATTATTGTTTGTTTATTTTTTATATCGAAACCTTTTACACGTTTGTTATTATTATACCAAACGTAAAAAGGAAAGGTGTTTCATAATCATATGTTTGCAAAATAAGATATGTATATGACTATCTGCAGAGAATCTAGGTATCAATATTAATAAAAATAGCACAAACAATACGTCGCGCAAACAGTTTTGTGTTTTGTATACAGGTAGCTACCACCGTTCACATTAACCATGTTAATATTATCTATTTGTTGAAGCTTTCACACAATTATAATGTGAAGAGTATAACGGAAATGAATCCTCCAGTCATACAACTGTATGATGCGATAAAAAAAATTTTGTAGTTGAAAGTATCGAAGGAACAAAACATGAAGACATGTCATTAACAAGGCAAGAAAAGTTTAGACAATTTAGAAATTGTAGAAGAAGAGTATGAGAAAGCCTGTGCTTCGGAAGGCGGTAATACAGGGTGGCGCAGGGGAAGGGGAAAATTTGAAATAACGTCATTTCCATGAATAAATTCATAAAACTAGTAATTGATTAACGAAAGTGCATGTATGCAGCATGCCATTTATGTTTTTACAATCAAAATGTCCAAAAGTGTCTCTTTACTTTTTAAAGATGACATCGGAAAGATGTCCTCCCATTCGGCGTTTACACTCTAACACCCTATTATGAAAACTCTGGAATGCGCGGTGTAGCAAATCTTGGGGAATGGCGGTGATTTCTTGTTGAATGTTCTCCTTCAGTTCATGGATTGTTGCAGGTCGTGTACGGTACAGCTTGCCTTTAAGATACCCCCACAGGAAGAAGTCGCACACACTAAGATCACGGGATCTCGCAGGCCATTCAATGTCACCGTTACGTGAAATAATGCGTCTTCCAAACAATTGTCTTACTGCTGCCATCGAATGTCGAGCAGTGTGTGACGTGGCTTCGTTCTGCTGAAACCACATGTTTTCCATGTTAAGATTAAGCTCGTACAGTCTCGGTGTAAAGAATGTTTGAAGCATTTCAACATATCGAGCGGATGTGACGTGCAAAAAAATAAGGGCCGATAACACCATGACATGATACAGCACACCATATTGTGACCTTGTCGCTATGTAGTGGTCGCTGGTGTAACTCACAAGGATTGTCCTGGGTCCAATAACGAAAATTTTGTTTGTTTACTAAACCGTTCAGGTGGAAATGGACTTCGTCTGATATCCATATGTTACCAACGAAATTCGCGTCCTCGTTAATTTTAGCCAATATCTGCATACTAAACTCCATACGTGACGCTGGGTCTCGCTCATGTAATTGGTGCACAATCTGCAACTTATAGGGATGGAAATGTAATTCGTGCAGTATTCTTTGTAAGCTTCGTTGCTTAATCCCTAGCGTAGATGCATGCTGTCGAACGGAGCGGCGAGGACTTCTCTCGATTGCAGCTCTAACAGCCTCAATGTTCTCTGGGGTACGTACCGTTCGAATGCCACCTGGAGCTTTCTTTTTCAAGACAGATCCTGTTTCTTCAAAATTACACACCCACGTTGTAATCGCATGCGCAGATGGGACACGTCTATGACGTCCAAGCTGGTAATGCTGTCGAAATATTCTCTGCGCGGCAATCGCACTATCGCCATTTTTATAAAACGCTCTCACAGCTATTGCACGTTCCGCACCAGTCCAACGATCCATGATTACTAAATGACAATGCGTTCACAACAATTGCGCGACGTTACGAACAACTGCCGGCTCTACAGTACTGACAACTGTAACGTTCTCAATTTCCCGTTCCCCTGCGCCACCCTGTATAATAATAATAATTCAAGCCTTCGCATCCCCCAACAGCTTTCGCCAATTACAGGGGGCATCGACCAGCCATGACTTAATTACTACGCCTGCGACTGTGGAGAGTCTTAAGATGTTCGTTCTCAGCATTCGCCATAGAGTGAGGAAAACCACGGAAAACCTCAACCCTGAGAAGCAGTCCCGGGGCTCGAACCCGAGACATCGAGAGTGATAGTCAAGGGCATAAGGCACCGAGCCACCAGCCCGGCACCTATTTGTTCATATTACAAAAGGAAGACCATTTAATACTGGACTGCTCTGAAATTACAGCAAATATCGTTAAGTTCTGCACAAGCCAATTTCAGGAAAGTAAAATTAATATAGCAATTATGTATACAAGATTCATTAAACACTTTTCTGGTCAAGTTTTGCTTGTCAGTATCGAAATCAATCTCTGCGACACTTGATCTTATGCAGTTGAAGAATGGAAAAGTTTAGGCGTAATTTTTAAGTTAGACATAAAATGGAAATTGTTACAGAGATATGAGCAAGCAATAATGCCTTTTGAGTTTCTGGCTTATTTGCATTGGCATCAGGAATAAGAATGATTGGTCCCAAGTCAAAAAAAAATTCAGTTTTAGAAATAATTTCTAAATATTATTCTGGTATAATATTATCACCATTATTTATTAAATTGGAAGCCAAATGACATATATTCCACGAAGCTATATTTTCACAAGAAATATTGGGAAACCTAAATGCAGTACAATGGCGGGGATCTCAGAGTAATGCTCCAGAAATGTGTCAACTATTGAATAACATCTTCCCAATTTTATGTGAAAATGGTTCATCTGCAGATGCAGAAACAATTTTCTCATAATATGGGCTTATCCATTCAGAATCAAGAATTAGCCTTTCAAAATTGCAGTAATACCTCATTAGATTTTTCTTAAAAATAACTTTTTACATTTCAGTTAAACTAGTGAAAGATTTTTTTTCTAACTTTAAATATAACATTCAACACTTTTGCGGCACAAATATTGAGTTTTAACTACTATCTACTTCTTAAATGCAAACGAAATCCAATGAAAAGGAAAGCTGGAACGTTAAAAAGTCTATCTACGAATGTTAAAAACTTTACTTTAAAGATATATCCTCTAAAAATCCTCTTTCATCAACTTTACATTACAAATACGTCTCTTTCCAAACTGCACAGTGCATATCTTTATGTACCTTATTCTATCGATTAACTGCAGACTTCGGAGTGTTATTATCTGAAACTGCTATCTGCACTTCTTCCAACTTAATGGACCTCGTACAACTTCCACGATGTACCATTCTACCTGCATTAAAGAGATTCTCGCTCGTGCGACCAATCTGCTAGCAAATTATATACTAAGTTGGACTAAGTTTAATCCGCAATTTCGCTTCTATACATTTGCTAGCTCCGTATGTACACCGAGAAACGATAGAGATCTCTTTTTCGAAGTGAAAACTACAGACCCATGAATAAGAAGCGCTAATTTTCGAATGTTAAACAAAGAATGCGTTTTTGCAAGGAAATAAAATACGGTACAGAATTCTGTTTAATCCTTTTTATATGTTAAAGGTGCTTTTCTTCGCTATTGCGTATCTGGAGAGTTTTAAATATTTGCTTTGAGTACTGTAAACTAAGATTATAATTCCAGATTTTATACATCAGGATCAAATAAATTTCGTTATAATCCGACAAGCTTTGTTCAAATATTAGCCGAGATAGGAATTAAAAGGTGAAAGATACAATCTTGGCCGAAAAAGTTGAGCACCTTAAACTACAATTTGTTATAGAAGATATACTGTAAAATTCGTTATATAAATTAACATTTTACTTAGCCTCCTTGAGCTTTAGTACTTACCTGAATACGTTTGGACATTGTAGATTACGCGTGCCAATCAATGATTTTTCTTTGAAACATCAAAGCCCAGTTTCTATGAAACAAACAGCTAAACTCTAACAGGTAAGCTTCCATCACAGTTTAGTCTCATTAGCTAATATACGTAGTCGAAGTACCTAGCTTATTAGATCTGGGAAATGGCCAAAGCTATAACGATTGATGTCAATGCATATGACGTTACGTTAATGTAGAAACGTAATGTGCATGTATCTTGTTACTAATTCAATGTTGGATCGATCTCGTCTGAAATGCAAATGAAATAGGATGTGTGCGGTAACAAGATAACTTCATGGTTCGATGTGTACGATTCAATGTACTGCAGTGGTGTACAGCATTTGAAATAATATTACATGAATGTGCGTATACACTATTAGTCATATGTTTACGACGGCGTATCAATATATGATAGAATGATATTTCTAAGATTGAAACACTTAGAAATATTAATAAAAGCGTTTACTTCTTCAGGAATGGAAGGTTCCCAACCTAAAGATTCAGAAAAATTTGAAACTTTATGTGTGAGTAGTTTATCCTTTTCCACAAATTCCTTTATTTCAGGTTCTGATGGTGTTCCAGGTTTTATTGTAAGAGGTTGTGGTCATATTTTTACAAAACTGTTATAGTGGATGTTAAACCTTACAAGACTTTTTAAACTTCCGTCAATTTGGAAACTATACCGTATCTGTCCCTTTAAAGAAGGGCGATTTATCTGATAGCAATCATCGGCCGATTTTCTTGTTTTGCAACTTTTCTAAAGCGTTTGAACGCGTTTTGTTTACGCAGTTATACTTTCAACTTTCTGATAGAATGATATTTGTCAACCAACATGGATTTATGTAGCCATTACTAACCTTGCCTGCTTTATACAGCGTGTGTTTGGTTATGTTAAAGGTCAAGTGGATATAGTCTATTTGGATTTTCAAAAGATTCTCGATCAGATTGATCACTATGGCCTCCTTTAAAAGTTGCGATCGTTTGGACTTTCTCAATGTCTGTACTCTTTGCTTGATTTGATAGCACAGCGAATTTCAAGTGCGCTATAGAAATTTTACATCTTCCAAACATGTAGTTACATCAGACATGCTTGAAGGATCTCATCTTAGGCCCATAATATATCTTCTATTCATTATTGTTATTATTAATAGTGTGAGAGGGGAAATCTTTATGTGTACTGAGAGATATCTGTAACATCTTTGACTGCTTCATCAGTTAGAGTTCTAGAGGTGTGCTTTGATTCATCTTTGTTTTTTCCTGGTCAGATTTTGGAAATTTGTCGCAATTATAAGAAATTCCATAATATGAAAGCGTTATCTGCCTTATTTCTTTTAATGATTCGGTCTCGACTAGAGTACGGTGCTTTGATCTGGTTTCCCACTTGCACAACTCATGTGAATTTTGTAGAGTCCCTTCTAAGGAGGTTTTTGAAATGTTTGTATTTCTTGCTTGAGGGATTTTATCCAGACAGAAATTACGAGTGCAACGCTTTGCTAAACAAGTTGAATTTCACAGCACTTTAGGTAAAAAAGAATTACATAACACATGGGCTGAAAAGTCCCGGACCTAACAAAGAAAACACGGTTTTTTTGGTTCAAAATTAGCTTTATTCATCAACGTAATCTCCATCAAGGGCAACGCAATCATTCCAGCGCCGCTCTAACATTTCAATATCACTTTTGTAGAACGATTTATCTTTTGCCTCAAAATAGGCCTCAGTTTCAGCGATAACCTTTTCATTCGTGCGAAACTTCTTACCGGCGAGCATTTTTTTGAGGTCTGCGAACAGCCAGTAGTCACTGGGTAGTCAAATCTGGAATACGGTGGATGTGGGAGCAATTCGAAATTCAATTCATGTAGTTTTGCCATTGTTTTGATTGACTTGTGACACGATGCGTTGTCTCGATGAAACAATTTTTTTTCTTTGCCATATGCGGTCGTTCCTTTGCAATTTCGGCCTTCAAACGCTCCAATAACGCTATATAATATTCACTGTTGATGGTATTTCCTTTCTCAAGTAGTCGACGAATATTACACCACGCACATCCCAAAATACCGAGGCCATAACCTTTCCAGCCGATTGTTGTGCTTTCGGGCGCTTTGGACGAGGTTCACCAGTTGCTTTCCACTCAGATGACGATCGGTTTGATTCCGGAGTGAAGTGATGGATAAATGTTTCATCCATTGTCACATACCGACGCAAAAATTCCGGTTTGTTACGTTTAAACATGGCCAAACACTGCTCAGAATCATCAAGACGTTCTTGTTTTTGGTCAACAGTGAGCAAACGCGGCACCCACTTTGAACAGAGCTTTCTCATAGTCAAATGCTCATGCAATATAAAGCCAATACGTTCTTTTGATATCTTTACGATGTGAGCTAACTCACGCAACTTCACTTTTCGATTATTCGAAACGATTTTGTGGATTTTTTTGATGTTTTCTGGTGTTACCGCCTCATTTGGACGTCCACTGTGTTCTGCATCATTGGTGTCTCTACGACCACGTTTGAAGTCAGCAAACCAACGCTTTATTGTTGTTTCTGATGAAGCGGAGTCCCCATAATATTTTTCAAGCCATTGCTTCGCTTGAACGGTATTTTTTCCCATCAAAAAGCAGTGTAAAATTAAAACACGAAATTGTTTTTGATCCATTGTTTTGAAAATAACAAAAGTAGCGTGACTCTTAGCACAATAACTCACAAACTAATGACTAGAATATCAAGAAATTTTAACAGCTGTCAGGTTAGCACTAACTGAGAGAAAGGTGACTGCAATAAAACTAGCGTCATCTGTGTGTTAGGCCCGGGACTTTTCAGCCCATGTGTTACATCCCTATTTAAGTTCGTTTGTTGCGTAATTAATTGTTCATAGCTGCTACACAAGTGTACTTTACTAGTATCTAGAGCTAAGATCAGATCCTCCTTTACCTTCTATTGCAACCCTAGCAGGATAACTATTTTAATGAGGTCTGCCGATACGTTGCCTTCAATTCTTTTGGCGATTTCTACTCATTTCACCAGGTAATTTTGGTTTTGTTGGTAATTTAATTATTTATTCAATTTTTAAGTTTATACCTAGCCTATTTTTGCTAATGTTGCTGTTATATATAATGTACCTTGTATAAGTGGGTATATATATCTGTTGGTAATAACCGTACATTATTATTACATTCCAAACTATAACTTCACACACTTTGATGATATTCGGTAACTCCTGAACATTCCTAGTTACTTGTTTACCAAATTATATCAAGAAGTTAAGCTGGCACCAATCGCTCATGTGGTGTATCTTAAAATATATCACGACCAAGTGGTTATTGCTAACAAACGAATGTAAACATGTCGATGCATACAAGTATAATTCCGCAATTACTGTTTACAAAGAAAAGTGTAAACTTACTAAAGCCATTAAAGGCTTTATCAAATAAGTGGAGTATAATATATAAAATACACTATAAACAAAAAATAATAAAGTAATCAAAGAAATTCGTCATTCCAGAAATAAACATGACAGTAATAAATGCACAAAAAATGATCTCTCTTAGTGACAATACAGCGTTGCAGCGTATCATGATCTCACAAAAGACATAAACAACTAAACCAAATTACTACTATACATCGCGTTTTACGTATATTCGCAACAATAATTAAGATAGGCAAGAAATCAATAAATATATTAATGTAATTAATAATTCCCATTCTCATCTAGTGGTTGTTAATTATATATTGCATTAAAACAGTTGTAAAGATTAAAAAAAAACTATTCAATAAATTCGGTTAGTATCGTAATTCATTCCCAGGTAAAATTTAAATTATGTACAAGTAGTCAATTCTAGTTTTCTGTGGGTTAAATGATAAGTGTATATTAGTATTGTTAGTCTTTAAAACGCCGAAGTATGAAGGCTTTTAAGGGTTATGAACGATATAAAGCATATTTCTAATCGAAACGAGAGATTACCAAAGACGTGTCGAATATAAGTATCACTCAGACGCTGCATTACGTAATAGATACTCTATACACATGCTAAAAACACTTAGACCGTTTACTTAGTAATAAACCTGCAGAAACGAGTACGCACTCATTGGCTGCGATGATATATTTCCAAAGCGGTCGGATATATCCGAAATCTGGATTCATACGCGTATGGTGAGTATGTGTATAAATGCCGGATTAGATGATGGCGAGTCGACGGCGTTCTTTGTTATGTTCGACGAGTATTAATAGATTTCTTAACCGATTTCCAACATTAGAATACAGCGGCACTATTATTAAAAGTATTGTTTTACCGCACAGAGAGCCACCAATTCGATACACGAAAGAAATACGTACGACATACATGCAAAAAATCATATCCGAACTTTAATTACTACTAATACCTATCTATCCATCTACCCACTTACGCACTTACGTACGTACATAGTACGGCTTCAAATCCTAATTTTAATTGATATTAAAACAATCTAGAATTCGTACTACGTAGACGAAACGAGCAGATATAAAACAATGCATTTACAGATGCGAGCAAAAGCAAGACCAAAAGATCATATCGCGTTCATTAACAAATTTCCAACTATTCGTATATAATAGATTACTACTTTAATTTAACAAACGCCGATTATTAAAATAGACCTCCGCCGTTTTGCGTGTCCGCGTAATTTACTTTATTTATTTAGTTGTTTGATTATTTATTTTATAACGTTAGCTATTACTTGTCTGACGATATGATCTTTCGGATCTTGTATCGAATAGGAAACTACGTATCTTTCTACCGTTTCGTTTTGCCAGATTAAATACGACGAAAGATGTACCGATGATCATCTTACAAAGTCTAACTAATCTAAACTAATTGACGTCTACGTTACGTTTACGATCATCGTAGGATCGTTCACGTACGTGCGTGCGTATTACAATTTCTCTTTTTAGGATAACCGATTGTGGTTCCAAAAAGAACCGGTTTCTTAAGCGTTAATGCGTCAAGCAGGTTAAAACTGGCAAGTTACTAAAACAATCTTATCCTCAATTGCTTCATATAAGGTGTTTACTCTATAGATGTCATTTTGTAGCTGAATTTATTAAACACAGTAGTAGTAAGTACACTGAAAACCGTGAATGTTTGTAGTTACGTTACAGTTGATTATGACGTATGCAGCGTCTGAAACGAATTCCAGGTACACCAACCATGTTTGCAATAAATTGTACGAAAATAACAATTGTCAAATTTGGAGGTTATCATCTTTAATACATTTTCTTGGTTATATAACATTTTAATCAACGATGCATTTAAAAATCTAATCATGGGTGATTGCAAGCAACAGCATTATAACTAATGAACTCTTCTACTGACAATGCTTTCATAATAGTAAATAAACGTTGAAAACTGAACTCGAATAAACAATACAAAGCAGATATCAAATGTCAACGGACCGGAATTTTCTGTTATAATTATTAAGATTGCGTGCCCTGTAGTAAACATTTTAAAAGGTCTTACCCACGCATTACTCGACCGTATTTTATCTCACTTCAACTAGTTCATTTATCCTGCATGAAATATGGACGTATATCTTAAGAAGCTACGACTTATGTTGTATACTTCTATCTCGCTTGCGTATAGGTATGATTCTAACTTATAGATGTAGCACTTATCTTTACTTTATTGATGAAGCTATGATGTAATTACAAGCATTCACGGTTTTATCTGTAGATCAGTTTATAGTTTCTACCAACAAAAAGTTTTTATCAAATTTCCAAAAGGCACTTGTAAGTTTAAACAGGCGTGTCCGAGCATTTCTCAGCCACCCCAACCGGTATTGACGAGATGGGGAACGTGGCTCAAAGTTATTTTATATTATGAGAAATTTGTACACATTATTAAAACTTGCATCTTAAATTTAAATCCGCAAGAACCCTAAACAATTTCAGTAAGCAAGCGGCTGATTTCAGATATCGAAATCCATACTCAAATAGAGGAAAATTTCCGAAAGCTATTCAATTCTTTTGGATAGTATTTTCAAATTAGAGAACACTAAGCTGTCATTACATGAAGCGCCAAATATAGTAGATTACTTCAAAGGCCTCGTTAGGAAATCTAATAGGTAGTATTGGAACATTAACAACCAATAAATTGTGTGCGGTTATAAATAAGAATCTCGATTTTCAAACTGTAGTACGTATAGGCAAGAGTTTAACTGAAAACCAACAGTGCGAATATGCAAATATGTACACCAACATATTTTCACCTCGTCGTAGGAGTATGACTGAATCATGCTTATGACGCAATACTACATCGAATTTTTGCGTCACTCTACATTAACAACACAATCAAACTAAAATAGTAAGTAATTACATTCATTATGTTGTATAGCCATATAGTCGAGCCGTGCGCTAATGCGAAAGCACTTGTTTTTGCAGCCTTACTTATTAACGAACATACAAGTTTCTCGATATGTATAGAAGTAAAAAAATGAATATCTTGGCCATCTATTCGATGTATCAATATATCGGTAGTGCAGAATCATATTTAAATTTGGTATTTTATGTTGTTGGTCTCATGAAAGTTGACTTGTATCTACACTGCATAATCATCAAACTCAAAGTAGTATTATTTTTGAAGAATTGCAAGTAAATTTTGTCATTATCAATAGTTTATTTGCTTTTGCAGTGTAATCAGTACAGAAAAAGTTACGTTTATAAAAGCTTCCAGTGATAGATAACGGTGTTAGAGCTTCTCTGGTACAGCCGCTAATAAAATATAACCTCAGCTCACGTTCTTCCACTATCATGTCTCTTTTTTCATGTTATCGCAATAAAGCAATTTTACGACCTATAAATTACATTAAAAAATCAGCTCGTAAAAAATCCATACATACTCGAAATAGACAAAGAGGTAATAAAATGTTGCGGCGACATACTTTCAGCGAGGAAAATCTTCCCCTTTCTTGCATCATATTTTATCGTCCCAAAGTAAAAGAAGCGATAGGAAATATCTATCATACTCAGAACGTCAACTTGACACATTATGACTCGCACGAGGTCCTTTTATTATTATTTTTTTAAACGTCTATACCTCGGTATCTCATTGTTAGACGTGGAATTTCTTTTCGCCACGTTTGAAGACGCGAACAATGAGATTGGAGGTTGAGTAGTTGAGTAGCAAAGCCGCAAATAGGATATTTTCGCCTTTAAAACGACCTCCTGTTGCTGCCCGAAATTGGTGTATTAGAAGGGGAAAGGAATTTGAAGGAGATTTTTGGGGGAATGCACGATGAAGAAATATTTTCATCAATGTTTTAACGATGAGCCTGCGAAATGAACACGATAAGACGAAGTGAGAATGACAAAATTTCCGTGTTTTTGTCGCATTACAGTATTGTTAGAAATAAATAGTACTGAAACTACGTTGGAGGTCTCTATATGTACCCACGTTAGATAGTATAGGCTTGTCAAGTAAACGTCAGGCAATTAATTAGTAGTGGTTAATTATTAAAAATGGTGTCAAGTACAGAGGAGAAAGTTTCTCTGGTGGAGCAATATTTTCGCTTATACGAAATCGGCCGACTCAACTGTGCAAGTCAGCGATAAATTCACAATAGTTTATTCTCCGGGCAATACCGTAGTTTGAAAGATTGTTGAAAAGTTCAGAAATACTGGCAGTGTATTTTACCAACGAAAGTCGGGCTGTCCCAGGACAGTTAACACTGACAATAACGATCAACGCGTTTTTGAGCAGATCTTAGAAAATCCGAAAGTCAGCCAGCGAAGGACAACGTTGCAACTTGGTGTAAAAATTTCAAGTAATTATTCTTGGCGCCAACTAGTACCAAAAGAATGAAACACCCTACTTGAACTGTAGGGTTAGATATGGTGATAGTACCACGGGAAACTGCAATGTGTTGAGCAAGAAACCACTCGAAACCACGCTGATGACGCCGGGTGGCCAGAAATATGTCCGCGTGTTAGCGTTTTTTGTCTCTTCATATTGTATTTCTCGTAAATGACTTCACCAATATCATGAAGCTGTATTTAACAGCGTTTTTATCTTTGGTGTTATTTTCTAGGCATTCTTAGATTTGTTTTAAATATGTCACGATAAGTGTGAGAAATCATTCACATGTGCAGTTACCCTTTGCACTGCCCTCGTGTACGCGTCCTCTCGGGACTACCAATTCATGTATTGCTCGTGTGAAGGGTGGGAAGCTGTACCAGCTTCTTTTCGCTGTGTCTAACTTCGAGGACAGGTGATTCATTCTTTTGGCACTAGTTAGCACCAAGAATAATCATTTGAATTGTGGGGTTAGATATAGTGATAGTAGCAGAGAGGGAATTGGAATTCGTTGAGTAAAAAACCGCTCGAAGGCACGCCATTGATGCCGGGTAGACAGAAACATGTTCGTATGTTAGCGTTTTTTGTCTCTTCATATAGTCTTTCTCGTGAATGATTTCACCAATACCATGGGAAAAGTTACATTTAAGAGCGTTTTTCTCTTTGATGAACAGCTATGTTGTTTGTTTTTAGCTGAAGTTTTAGGAACAATTTTGAAAATTAATTAAAATGTACATGACTCCAATTCTTCAATGACTACGTGGGCGATATTTTTGCTGTCGTTAAGACAGATTTTGACTTAGTATAATATTTGTGAATGCCGTCAATAAAGAGGTTCGTATTGAGTACGCAACGCCCCCATCAATGAATTAAAACAGATGAAGCATGGAATTAAAAGTTAATACCGAGGGGATGTTTATATAAAGCGGACGTGCAAAGGCTTATTGATGAATTTTTCAATTTATATGGTGGTGGTGTATAGATATACTGTAAGGTTTGTAATAATCCTGACGTGCTGGGCCAAAACAAGAAAAACAGTACCTAAAACGCAATTTACGTTTGATTTGCTGTTCATGATAATGCTTGTGATTTGAGACTTCATCTATTCGAGTAGCAACCGTTTCATGACTTATGGAATAAATACAATCCCAACTGGAAGCTACCATCCCCGAGAGTATTACAGAACCATATGCCAACTGTGCGTAAGGACATTGAAAACATGATCAAAGTTGTAGTAAAAGATAAAGAGGTGTGGTAATGTGTGGACGAAACGACCGATCGAAAAAAAAACATTTTATTTTGAATATTGTAGTGCGTGTTAAAGTGACTATTATATTAGCTAGTAAAATATTAGAAAAGTGCACTGCTGAAGCAACTATGAACGTAGTGTTGGATACGCTACAAAATTTCAAATTTCAACTTTCCACTGGCCAACCCTTGATGCTTGTGAGCGATGGTGCAGTAACAATGTGTAGGTCGTTTTTTTAAAAGAGACTGTGGCGGATTTTGGAGGATACTTGTAGCACAAAATATTCGACAGTGTTATCCAAAGATGGATGCATTAGTTTCAAATACGAAGTGTTTTTGAAATCTCCCAATAAAATTCTAAAGTTCCACAGTTGGTGCTCTGGTATATCACAGTTATCACACAACGTGTGAGAAACGTTGGAGAACATGATTTCAAAGCGGCTTTCTATTATTGCGAGAATTTCCAACAAATAAAGTCTGTGTTTTTACGATTCAACTCTAACGAAGCTGCAGCAATATGCAGAATATATCATTTACTTTTTTTTATTACATTTCAACACATTTATTTTCAAATTATACAACAAATAACGTTATTTAAAACGTTAATATGTAAAAAATAAATGTGAAGGCGGTACTGCGGGATTGGAGAAAGAAATGTATGCCGATGGGGGTGGTTTTCGATGACCAGCATACCGTCAACCGGGGTGACTAACTGCCTATAGGTGTTATGGAATATCGTGGTAAATGTTATCCAAGTTTAATGTTGACCAACTTTAATGTCAGCGTAAAAGCCAGTGTATCCTGTATGAGAAAGAAAGGAAAATTCTGGGAGTGATCTCAGCTCCCGGATGTTCTTTGTTGCAGAGAGCAACAAATTAAAAAGAAAATTGTGCCGCTGACAAAAATCAGCTAGTTTCGGGTGGACTACTAATCCCCTCATTTTCCATTTTTTTTAAGTCAAATTTTTTAAAAAATTCCTAAACTCTGTACAGTGAAGTTTAAGAGAGTTCTACATACGTAGTTCCTTTAAAGTTAGTTTCCTCTTAACTAGAGTTTGATTCAATGTTTAGGGCAGATTTTTGAAAGAAAAGGTGTTCCCACCAACTCATTATTTTGTTTGTTTCTTATTTTTTTTTTTTAGGATTCTATTGGTAACCTTTTGCCGTTTTGTTATTAAGAATTTCAATTATGTTGACATCTTACAAGTTTATAGTGACTGCTTTTAAATATTAAACAGTTTCCAACATAATAAATCTGTATATTTAAATTTTGTAGGGTATCTAGTAACCACAAAACGTTTCTAATATCTTTTCAAAGAGAAACCAGGTGTGGCACTTAGAAAAATAATTCCTCCCTGTCTTCTGTTGTAACTAAAATTTCTTTAAGATTTCTAAATTGATAGCAAAGATATAAGTCTACATTGTATTGAAAATTCAGTTCAATTCAACTGATATCAAAAGAAATATGGCATAAAAACTTTAAAATATGGCACTTTGTCACCCCGGTTGACGGTATATATAGTTTGGAGTTCGATGACGATCAGGTTATATTAACTGAAGACGGAGATGACATCGATTACGCGTTCAGGAAACTGAGGAGAGAATATGCCAGATGGGGTTTGGAGATTAATATGGATAAAACAGAGTACATGGCAATCGGTTCACAAGGAAAACAGTTAGTGATGGAAAATTAAGTGATAAAAGTGACAAATGCCTATAAATATCTACGAGTTACGTTAACTTCCGATGGTAGAGATGAAGTAGACATACAGAATATACTAGAAAACTATAATTAGACAACTATACCATGTGGTGTGGAATGACAATATTTCGAAGAAAACAAAAATACCTTACCGCACAGATGTATACTGGTGGATACAATTAAGAACGATTTGCAAACTAACAGGTACTTGTTTGATTTTATTTTATACATAAAATTGTCTTATTTCAAAAACATAATTCTGAGAATTCCCTGCTTTTAATTCGCTTTTCATAAGATAAAATAGAACCGTTATTGTTCTCACGACACCCTTAGACGTGTAATTAAGGACGATGCAAATATTAAGTAGTTTTCGTTGGATTCATGCTAACATTCAAAATGTATTATTTTAGCTGTGATATTTGTTATTAGTAAGTAAATAAGGGGAAAAGAAAAAACTGTGATTATAATGAGAGAATCTATTGCAAACATATGTGAGAAAAGCTGGTCACAGAAGAAGAACCGCATTTAAGATGTTCAAAAACAATGGTATTCAATGCTGCACATATCACTAAGCGCAGTTATTTAAAGGAGTTACACCTAAGAAACCATTAGTTAGCTTACGGAATAGAAAACGTATTGAAAAACTGTAATTCGACAACTACACCCTGTGGTGTGGAATGACAATATTTCGAAGAAAATAAGAATAAGAAAATAAGATGAAGAAGACATTATTAGATCATGAAAGAAATGAAAGAATAAGAGAAATAGCGCAAGTTGACACATCACTAACACATGAAATAGCACGGAAATAACTATAAAGGTATGGCCACATGAGGAGAATGGACCAGGATAGACTACTACTAAAGGTTTGGAAATGGAAGCCTGGTAGTAGAAGGAAAAAAGGAAGACCAAAAGGAAGTTGCGAAAAAGGAACTAAAGAAGCTATGGAGAAGGGAGGACTGGGATAGAACCTTTTGGAGATTCGGATGCGGTAGATGGCAAAATTAACTGTCTACAAACCATACGCCATAAGAGAAGAATAACAAATAAACAGATCCACAAACTCTTATTATGACCAGTATGTACCGTATATAACGTGGATCATTTCCTTCTTCCCCTCCGTCCTACACTGACAAAATTTTCATCATCCCAATCTGACATTTCAATCAACTAACTCATATCGTCG
Organism: Trypoxylus dichotomus; assembly: GCA_023509865.1. Classification (NCBI taxonomy): domain Eukaryota; kingdom Metazoa; phylum Arthropoda; class Insecta; order Coleoptera; family Scarabaeidae; genus Trypoxylus; species Trypoxylus dichotomus. The sequence continues at coordinate 33,920,321 of CM042081.1, forward strand.
CTACGGTATGTTATTATTGCGACGTGTTTCATTTTTTCGCCTCGGCCTTTTATTTCCTTTTCGCCGATTTCCCTAGAACCGAATGAATGAATGCGAATGATGTCGAGCTAATGGAATCGCTCAACTCGACCGGAAACCGTCCGAATAAAAAAGAAAGAAGCTGGGCGTTTCCAACCGTCGCGAAACAAATAAGTACGAAATCGATTTGAAAGTTTTCGGCGGGTGGGCGATGGAAATTTGGATCTTTCAGGCGAACTCCACCGTACAGAGGATTCCGTAGAACCCTTGGGACTTGTCCAATTCGGTCGCTACACGAACGATATGTAGCGACATATTTAGCCGTCCCTTCGGGATTCGAGTCTATTTAAAATAGGTTCGAATTCGGTTTGAAATAGGCACGAAGTTGTCATGTTAAAGACTGTGTACAGGAGTGTAATACAAAACGATGTTAAATTGGGCTATTCGAGGGTGCATTGACGTTGACCTTGACGAAATTTAGTATATGCAACTGAAAACTGGATTGAAAGATAATATATAAGGGAGGCTAAAACATTGTAAAATATCAATTTCTTAACGTTGATTCTTCTCGCAATGCGTATATTATGTTTTTTTATATACGACTCATGCCCCACCCCTCATCTACTTCTAATTGGTTGTTTGATTACTGTTTTTAGTTAATTGATATTTGTAGATCATGTCTACATAATATCAAGTTTGTATTTCAAAGTGTTGTTGTGCTGTGGCTAATTCTTGAATTATGTGTAGTGATTGTTCATAAAAATGGCTCCCGTAGAACAAAGAACCGTAATAAAATACCTCCAGAAAAGGGCATGACGCCAACTAAAATTCATAAAGATACTATGGCAAGTATTGGCGAGTCTGTAGTTTCTTATGATATAGTCAAACGCTGGACTCGAGGTTTCAAATGCGGAAGAACATCCTGTGAAAGCCAACATGCCGGTGATCCTTCCATAACGGTAGCAATAGACAAATACATTAAAAAGGTACACGGTATCGTACTGCAAGACGGACGAGTACGAATCAGGGACATTGTGGAAGATACTGGCTTATCATATTATGTGGTGCACAACTAAACTAAAGTATTAGATATAAAAAAGATGAGTGCAAGATGGGTGCCCCGAATTTAACCACTGATTAAAAGCGGAATCAAGTATTGATCTGTAAGCGTCTTCTGGAAAGGTATTAAGCAAACAAAGACAACTTTCTTAGGCGGTATATGACCATGGATGAGTCATGGGTGTCCCACTATGATCCAGAGACCAAAGTGCAAAGCAGAGAATGGAAACATCACGGTTCTCCTCCTCCACGCAAATTTAAGGTAGTGCCGTCTGCTGGAAAGGTTTTGCTACCTGTCTTCTGGCATGCTGAAGGAATCATCTTGACTGAGTATTTGCAAAAGGGACAGAACATTACAGGGGTCTACTACGCATAATTGGTTTCTAAATTGTGAGACGCTATTAAAGGTTAACGCACAGTGTGTTGTTTCATCAAGATAATGCTTCTAACCATAAACCTGGTATTACTATGACTGCTATACACCAAGCAGGCTTCGAATTAGTGGAGAGCCCACCATATTCGCCGGATCTGGCCCCTAGTGATTACAGGCTGTTCCCCAAATTAAAAGAAATATTACGTGGAGCAAAATTTTCCAGTATCTATGTGATGCAAGCTTTACAGAGGTGGTTTGCAGTCAAAGAAATATGTTTTCAGAAGACTGTTGAGATAGAGCACCGATGGGCGAAGTTAATTGGTGTAGAGGAAGACTATGTCGAAAAATAAAACTGTAGGTTTAGTTGTGTTCAAATCACCATCAATGTGTCAGTTATTCGCAAAAACTTTACTCAATTTTTCAAACATATTCCATTTTATATCTTTTATCTTATATGGAAAGTTTAATCCAATAAACAATTGCCAGTTCAATAGTAGACAATTTCAAAATAAATACATAAAGACACTAAACTCTATTCATTGTTTCGATTGAATCGGCCGATACTTGTTGGAAATCCATATTGAACAATGGTCGGAGAAGTAAAACTCGATTTACAAAATTTTCATTATATTTAACACAGTATTAATATGAGATATTTCGCTGTCACTGTAGTTTCATCAGATGAAGCACTCTCAAAGGGCATCTGATGAAGTTCCACTGATAGCGAAACATTTCATATTAATACTGTGTTAAATATATTAGAAATTTTGTTAATTGAGTTTTATGTCTCCGACCATTGTTCTATCCATTGTTTTATGTTTTAGTAGCAAAAAAGGTTTCGATTAAGGAAACTTGATTATAAATAGTCCTTTTAACGAATAAAAAAGGAATCGTAAATAACCATAAAGGTAATACCACTAGCGCTGAGAAGCAAAAAATCCTATATTTCCCTTACAATATACACGCCCATTCTAAAGAGTTAAAGATAAAATCGCTCTGGAATAAAATATATATGTGGAAATTCTCTTTCCGAATAAAAAAAAGAAGAATATAAATTCGGTAATGTTAGACCCGCCCCAGCTTGCAATACTTTTATTTGTTTTTCCCTACTTTTCGTTCTTATCGAAACATTTGCCCTTGTGGTATGGATTCGGAATTGGCTGTGTGCCAAATGCTGTTCGTGATCTCTTTCCATTTAAATTGTATTATGTATAGCACGATTTGCAAATTTATACAAACGTTTTTCGGAAATTTTCTATATTATTAAAGTAACATTTCAAAATGTTATAGGTAAAATAACATGTTTTCTATTTGAATCTTTACACTGTTGAAAATTGCAAGATTCGGGAAAAATATTAGATTATATTATGATACTCAAAGGGATAGTTGCTGTACGCAGGTAGTGTTAGAATGGCAACCGTGCTCGAAGTGTGTATTGTGGAAGAACAGCGTGCTGTTGTGCATCTTTTTTGCTGCACCAAAGAACTTCTTGCAAAAGATATTCATAAAATAATGTCTCGTGTTTATGGTGAAACGTGTTTGTAGCGTAAAACCATCGCGAGAACTGCGTCGAGAAATTCTCTTAAGGGCTCTCGAAAGTTGATTGACGATCAGTGAAATGGCCGCCTCATTCAAATTGCGACGGGTGGAAGAGATGATTTCGAACTGACAGGACGGTGGGTATCTAGACAACTGGTCAAGGAACACAGAACGATTCCAATGGGCGTATTCTTGCTACAGCTCTATCAATACGCAGCGGAAGGACAGGGCATGCTTAACAGAATTGTTACTGGTGATTTGTCATGCTTGTCATTGCACCACTACTAACCCGAAACAACGTGTGTTTCAATGGAATGGAAACATCCTTCTTCAACGTCAACAAAGAAATTCAAGGTTACACCCTCGGCTGGTGAGGTTATGCTTACCATGTTCTTGGATTCTCAAGGAGTACTCTTAGCATATTTCCAGAATAGAAATGAGAACGTGACTGCTGAATTAGGCTGTAGAGTTTCGTTGTTGTTTCGGGATAAAATACGACGAAAACGTCCAGACCTACTGACGAAAGGAATATTGCTACATTACGATAATGCCAGACCGCATTTGACGTACTTGACCTAGACGAGAATTGCAGAATTAGGGTGAGAACGTCTTGAATACCTGGCTTGCAGCCCCGATCCATACCTAAACAACTATCATCTGTTTGATCCACTCAAAAAGCATCTTGATGGTAAACATTTCGAGGATGATAACGATGTCAGCAAGAGGTACAAACGTAGTTCATTGATAGAGCGATGGTATAAGTGTATTAATGTAGATGGAGACTGTTTTTGGTTAACTATTTCTCTAATTATTCTTGTAATAGCTTTTTGTGACCTACTTACTGATTTCCCTCGTACATAATAGACAATAGCAACATGAAAAATAAGCCATATATGAACTTAAAAATCAGATAAGAATATTTGCTATTTTGTTAGCTATAACTTCATTTGGAAAGACTTTCTCTTTATAACAGGTTATACTACTTTTTTCTTCTTGAGTTAGCAATTTACTTGTCAACAAATTTAGAAACTAGTATGTTTAGAAATACAATTAATGTAATTCCAAACTTTTACTATTGATAAAAGTTAAGGGGGAACTATCAAATGATAACGAATTATAGAAATTATGAGTATAGTATGCAAAGTATACGAAAGTGAGTAATTTACTTTTACAGACATTTTAATGGCAATCACCTACGGTAACTAGTCAATAACGCAGACAGAAGTATGTTATTTATCGGATTAGAATATCGTCACAAGTACCTAATTTCGGGATCTATGTAGTAAATTGGACGATAAATTCTCAAAAATTAGAAGTGTGAAATGTTTAAGCCAAGCTTACCCTGATCATTTGATGACATTAAACGAAGAAATCAAAATTATTATTATGACTTGAAGCTAAAAAAAGTGATAATATTACCACAAGGCAAATTGCCCTCAGTAATAGCGTAGTAGTCTTTAGTTGTCAAATTATTTGAAAATAAAAAGTGTCACCAATGAAGCATGGATACGAGTTGAAGAAGTAGATTTCTAGGAAAGAATAAGCAACAGTCGCGACTTTTGTCACACATTCTATTCCCACATTGTATGTTTCTAGATAAGCATGAACCTTCTGCAATGACTTACTTATGCATTACAAGTCTAAGTCCAGGATTGTTATACACAAACAATATAAAAACTTTTTCAAAATCATTTACTACCATATATTGAAAGGTTGTCACCGTTGGACTGGTCCAGGAGTTTTCCAAGGTAACAGAACACGTATGGGATATTTTATAAAACAAAAAAATATTTAAAAAGTCTGGGAAAACAGCGATGACATGAAATTGGTAATACAGGCATGAGTAGAAACTATGCTCAGAACAACAGTTGCCGTTATTGAATCAAAGTGAAGGACACACTAAATATGAAACAATCTACAAAACAGAATTATCGTATGCTGTCAAAAAGCATATGATTTCAACGAACATACTATAGAAAGTAATAGTAACAACGGAAATTGTACCGAGTATAATTTAATTAGCCAAAAGCATTTTAACGATTGTTAAAGATTCTTCTAGCGACAACTTAGCTTTTTCTTATTACAGCGAGGATCCTACGTCCTTTGTGGCATCTCGCACTTCGATCTCCGCTCGTCTCTATTTTTACAAACTTCTTCTTTGATTGCTCTGTCTCTCATGGCTTTCTCGATCCCATCGCTTCATGATGTCGCTGGCATTCCTCACCTCCTTCTATTTTGTGGTGTATAATTTACAGCTCTCTTTGGCCATCTATCTTCGCTCATTCTTTGTACATGTCCATAGCATATAAACTGTCTTGTTTCGATCCGATCCGCACTAGTAATAACTCTTCCTGTTCTTCGTCGTATCTCTTCGTTTCTCACATGTTCCAATTTTGATACTCCGCAGGATCTTCCCACGAAGTCCATTTCAATGGCGTCTACATTCTTTTTGTTGCTGTTTGTCATCTGCCGATAGCTTTATATATTTCTATCTTTGTTTCCAGTATTAATCCTTTGAACCACAGCAAGGAATTTAAGGCCTGCATTGCTTTCTTCCCCCGTTGTATTTTATTTCGTACATCTATTTTCGATGTACCTTCCTCACTAAGTATGTTTCCTAAATATTTGTAATGGTTTATTCTTCTTATTTGTTTAAGTTGTAAGCCCTGGTAGTCAATTTCCTCGTTATACCCCACTTTTATACATATATTCGGTCTTTGTCATGTTTATTGTTAGTCGACAATGTTCGTATTCTTGTCTCAGTTTTCTAAACATGTAGTCTATATCCTACATAATTTAGCTCTAATTTCAAATATTACACACATTTACAAAGGTTAATATTAACAACTTGCAGAAAATCGAAGAATAACACATTATCACAATATCCACCATCCCTCACAACCAGCAGTAACAATCTTATTCACTCAGCATCTCGTTTCTAATTCCAAATCCCCATTCAAGACACTAACGAGGAAAAAGAAGAATCAAACAAAGCGATGCCAAAGCGCCGCAAATAGGTTCGGAATTAGAAGGGCTCCGAATTATTCGCAACTATCTCATTTGTACGTAAGAAAAGAACCAGCGCCGTCGGCTAGATGAAACCAGGGGAAAGCTCAGTGTGCCATAGGTAGAACCGACGACATCTTGTCTCTACAAAATGGCATTATCCTCGCTCCTAAACCGGGGAATGCGAATGGGAAATTACGTCGGAAAACGGTCTCGGCGGAATTGAAATGGTAAAGCATGAGGCTTTGGTAATTCATCGCTTTTAGCGGCTTTGTGTTGATGGACTGTGCGGATGATGAGTTACGAAGTATTTAGGAGAGCTTCTTTTACTGTATCTTGAAAGGAATGACAATGAAATGTTTTGTTGAAGAGGGTGTTTTATGGGTCATTCATGAAAGGTGAACGATGGAGCTATGAAGCAATAGCTTGTACCGGTAAAGAGGTTCTTATGTGTCCTTTAATATATTTAGTAGTTCCACCTTAGCAACTTCAATGCAAATATTGTAAGAAATTTGTTCTTCCCTAGTAGGTTTGGATAAGACGTCTCGGCATGTTGACGTCATATCTACTCAGTCAAGTTTGTCTTAGAACCAATTAAATTAAAGAAGTAATAATTCTAAAGGTGATATTTTCTTGACATTTTCACTGAACTTAGGCAATTTATTTTTTGCTCACAAACATAACACACCATGATTGTTTTTCCTTGCAATAACATCTATTAGCATCGTATTAACATAATGCATGTATATAATACAGTTTAATATTCGAAAACAGAACAGAAATATACCACCCTTCATCAGTTCGATGGTATCTAATATATTGTTCCACTTGGAATTATTTTAAAAATATTTAGGAAAATTTATACTAGTCTTCTTAGAATGGCATTTGCAATTTAATATTGATAGTATGTCTTAATAACAATAAGACTTATCTGCAAAATCCATTCAAACACGAAAACAATGAATTCTTGTATTAAATTTTATGATGGCAATAAAGCAATAATGAATTATTGAACTAAGAAGGGGTTACTTTGAGCAAACACCATAGTGATAAAATTACAATTTTCTTGCAATTTCCAACGTAATTAAATTGTCGAAAAAATAACACGGTTGAAACGCTGCGTTTCGAGTAAATGATTAATTTGTGTGGAATAGACTTTACTGCGATATCTGTAAATTATACAACCATACAGCCCTTGCAATCGTTGTGAAATTGCCATTTGTTGATTACTTTGACTCCGGATTTGCATGTTAGTGTATTTATTACTCGCAAAATGGATTTGCTTTGTGATGTCAGACTATAGTTTGAAACGAATTGTATATCATTAATATGTATTTCTAATTATCGTTTTTATTCTGTAAAAATAAAATTACTAATGCACAACAAAAAATAGAAAATTTGAGTAAGTATAATTGGTGGAGGCGCCGGCAGTGGAAAATCAAGAGAACTATACGTGCACCTTATTAAGGTTTTCAATAATGATTTTAAGTTGCGCATTAATTTCATGTTACCAGATTAAGATTCACCTAATCCTATATAATCTATGAAGTACTTTTATATTCATAGACCAGGCAATTTTGACACGAAACTTATTTGAATGCTTTACATATCGTATATAACATGTTTCGAAATAATCATAGCGCAACAAAGAAAATTTTAAAGTCTTCATTTCACTTACATCCTCCCGAAGATAAGGCTAAATCCTGTCGACGGCAAAGGATATGCCAGCGGCTATGACGGGCCGAAAGAGGAAATTTACCATACGTTTATTTTCCGTGAAAATGCCTTATGTTAGGCATATTTCGACGCCCACATCGTTTAACATGATAAATTTTACGCGATGAGATGGGATAGCAGGCCGCCGTCGTCAGCAGGACTACCACATGTACTTACGTTTTCCCCTTTTGTAAGGTCTTCCGGACAGAATACCGTCGATTTTAGGCGGGATATTAGGCTGACGTGTCGTTTTCACTGACATAATTTCTGTTTAGGTAAGGTATGTTTTGATGAAGGATAGGGACGGAGATGAACGTTGAAGGTTTTTGGAGGCGTATTAGACGAGGGAATAACGCGGTTGGTTCAGAATTGTGAGGTAAGTATTAGTTATTGTATGCATTTAAAGAAGTTCTTTCCCAGTTTTACGTGGGCTGCTGGGAATATTTGGAGCGCATGTTTTTCGTTTCTTGTACTATTTACGGTAATCCCGTTTTTAAGCCATATAAAAGGTAATTTTCGGAAATTCATTTCGGCTATCATTTCGTCGTTTTTTTTTTTCATTTTTGATAACAATAAGAAACCACTCGGAGCCAGATCTAGTGAAAATAGTGGACAAGGCAGCAATTCGTTTCTTAATTCGATTACAATAGCAGATGAATAGGAGGTCATGTTATATATTTTTTCGGGATACATGCGGTCGTTATTTCTTTATTTTGGCATTAAAACGTGTGAAGACAACAGCAAAATAGAAGACAACAGCAAAATAATAGTCATTGCACGTTAAAGGGACTGGTTTTAAAGATCGTCCCAACTCGATGATTTTCAAATGAAATGAAATTATGTCAAAATTCAGTTCAATATCGTCATTGATTGCATTTCTATAGTCTCTCAAAGAGGGACACTGATGCAAAAATACTTTAATTAGTTTTTGTTTTTGTAAAAAGCAGATTTGTGGTTTTGCACTGTTAAACAGTTTTTTGACCTGAAGCAGAATATACTACTGATTAGCTTTTTAAATAAATCTGTGTATATATAAGCTTTTCGAAAGTAGGCAAAAAAATTGTTGCGCAATTCTGGGAGCTCAGCATTACCTTTTGTGGAATGCATCGATTTAACCAACATTTGATACTATGATATCCACCTATATTGCACTTGAAAAGTTGGCCAGAACTTTTTCTACGCAAATTTTTAAATAGCTCTGGAGAGTAATACTTTTAATTGTTTCTTTTTTCAGTTTTCTTTATCTTACTATAGCTAGAAAGAGCGTATTTCAATCTTTAGAAGCTATTACAGTGTAATGCTAGAGTCCTTTGGAACTTTGAGGCTTTTTACAGGATTGACGCAATCACTGAAAATTATTTTTACTTCACTAAAACTACAACGTAAGCATATATATAAGACTCACAATAAAATGAATAGAAAAATACAAAGTCATTTTGTGAAATATGAACTATGTTGAAAAATCCATTCTATTTTTGACTACATAGATTTGCAATCTTATCTAGATAGACAATTCGTTTGTTGTCCACGAAGCTGTTCAGGAATTTCATTGGAGGAGATATGGTGTAAAACTACAAACCTGTTTATCTTTCATAACTTTCAGAAGCTCTAAACAAACATGGCGCATTTACACAGGTGTGTGTGGGGCCAAGATGAGTAGTATCCCATTAAGAGTCAAAGCCAGAATAAATGTGAAGAAAACAAAGCAAAGAGAGAATTACAGTAATGATTGGAGCGGTTATGACAAGAAGCGAAAAATTGAAACTCTTGCCTATCGGAAAATGCAAAAAATCCAAGATGCTTGAAGGATATGAAATAGTTGAAAGGAGATTATTATTCAGACCAACGAGATCTTTAAAGAGTGGCTACTAAAATCGGATAAACAAATAAGTATGCACCTGACAATTGTCCTGTATATCTTTCTGCAATTTCAAACAGATTCGAAAGCAGCCAGCTTCTTTATTTTCCTCCCAAAGATGATGTCGAAACTTCAACCCATATGGTATATACCAAATAATAAAATAATAAAAAAAGTGAAATCTCATTATCGTAAAAGGATGTTAATGAAGATTATAAATGCAATTGAAAATAACAATTCCAACGTTATGAATGAATCAAGATGTGAGAATCCACGAAGTAAGTCAACATTGCTTCGCAAAGACTACCTTTTATGTTTCGGGAGATTGGAATCAAGAGGACGAATTGCCACTTTACGACATACATAGCTTTTGGATAACACTGCAACCGTCTGGTCATATTGATAGCAACATTGCACTTGAGGATTACCTTGTTGTTTTTGAAGATATTGCTGCAACTGAATACAATATAACTGATGACGACGTTTTGAAGATTGTAATTTATAATTAAAGACTGCATTTTATGCAAAATGTAGATTTCTGTTTTTTGATATATTTCTTCTGTGTACTTCCCCTTTCCTACCCTAAGAAAACGTTTTTGCCATTTTTTAGTACATACAATGCATGTATGGACACTTTACCATAGTAGATATGCACATGTATATTTCATCACTATTCTTCATATTTATGCATATATTCGCCACTTTCTTCCTGTCGTAAGAACTATAATAAAATCTGAAAAGATAATTAGCATTCCTTCAACTTTGCAATAATGAGATGGACTTTCCCAAAAATAAGAGTAAAAAAAGAGATTAAAATAATCGTTAAAATTGAGAAAGATGTCTTCTTCATAAACTTAAATCCTATTGTACTGATAAATTTATGATGTTAGCCATGGTATTAGAAAGGAGTGGAAAAACCAAAATCTTTGGATCTCTGTTGATGAAACCACCGACGCGGAAATCAGTCAGGTTGCTAATAAAATATGGCGAACACTACAAAAAATAATTCTTTATCTATTGTATTAGCGAATAGGATAGCTACCTTTAATTTTTTACAAAAATGATTACATTTTAAATCTTTTCTGACGGGTTGTTTTCTACCTTTGGCATAGAAAGTTATTCTAGTGTAATACTAGTGCCCTACCAATGAATGACTAAAAAATTGTGAAAAGCAATATAATTGAGACTTTTTCGAGGATGAATTAGTCATTGAAAATTGTTTTTACTTCACTAAAACTACAAAACAGTAAGCATGCATACAAGCATAACAAGAAAATAAATAAAGAAGTACGAAGTAATTCTGCGAAAGGTGAACAATGCTGAAAAATGTATTCTATTTTTGGCTAAATAGATTTGCAATCTTATCTGGATAAACAATTCGTTTGTTCAATATGCTGTTCAGCAATTCCATTAGAACAATAGCCTGACCAGATACAATGCAAAAGCACAAAGCTGTTTGCCTTTAATAACTTTCTAAGAGTGTAAACAGAGTCGGCATATTTACATTTCGCATTATAACCTGAAAGGAACGATACGTCATTAATATTTACTGTTTAGATATTTTTTTCTGAAACCGTATTAGAAGAACTTTGTTTCTATGATAATACATTCATCTATAAAATACAACAAAATTATACGAGCTTTCAAAAGAAAAGATAAAAATTTGAAAATTCGACTGTATATATATTTGAAATATATGGACACATGCTCTTATACTGCAGACTGCTGTAGGGAATACTAGAACTTTGCTAATTTAAAGATCTTGTAACAGCGCCAAAGATGGTAGCACAGGCCACTTAATTTAGATCATTTCGTATATTATATGTCGAAATTAATTTGATATGGTTGAAAACCTTAAAGGCTGATATTCGTCCGTAGTGTGTAGTTTAAAAGTTATCTTTTAATAGCAAAAACCAGATACGAATGAAACTTGAATTACTTGGTTATCCCGAATAATACTGGTTTGAATTTCCCTTGACCAAACTTTAGTTGAAACACCTCCAAACAGTAATTACTCAAACCCGTACATCTACGTATATTCACATATACGTCCTAAACTAACAGCTTCCATATTCCAATAACATTTTCAGAAACTCATTTTCCACCCGTACATCCGGCTCGTCTATGTTTACCCTTATTTAAAACGAAATTAACGACGCCGTATTTACATTAGCGCACTCTAATAGTGCTAGGCGAAACCTAACTACAACATCCACACGCCAACCCTCAAATCCCTCTACCACCTCGTCACGTTTTGATTACGTATTTGCCCATTGCCGAGTTTCGGTTTATCTTGTTTGAACGTGTCGAGTACGGATTAACATTAGCATTGCAAATGACGAAAGAAGAAACGGGCATTGACGTCGTCGTTGGAGGGAGTTGGCATTCCTGCGAGCTACCTTGTACATTACGTTTTCCGTAGTATATTTTAAAATTTACCTACTAATCCCCGAGTGGACGATAGGTCGGCCGAAATTAAAACAACACGTTCCTGAAAGCATACATATTTAAAATTTAAAGAGTTTTTCTTTTTTGATATTCATTTTTAATAAAGTGAGACGGCGGAAAAAACTTTCTGCGAGAGATATGCGGATTCTGTTGAATATCAAATGAATTGAAAATAAAAAATATGTACACTTGGGCGTAATTTTATCTTAAAATTTAATAAGGGTATAAGGGCAAAAATTTGAACATATTTAGATTTATTTGATAATCTTTCTAATAAGAGCACAGAGTTGGATAAGACAATGTTGCTATCTTCAGAGCCAAATATCTTTTGAACATTACTATAAGTTATTGAACACACGCTCAAATTTGATATGTACAGTCTGTAAAGTCAGAACGTGTACGAGTTAACGTACAGACACATTTATTTTTGATGGTTTTCAAGTACATGGATTTGTTGTACTCCACGAGAAGAAAAATGCTATACCATTAAAAATGAGTCCAGTCACCACCGGCATTGGTAATTGCCTGGCATCTACGAGGCATACTTTCCACTAAGTTGACTCCTCCAAATGAGACGAATTTGTCATGCTAACTGCTTCAAAATGCACACTTTTTTCTCGCGAAGCTTGTGCTTGAGATATGCCCGCATATTTTCAATTTGCATCTAGCGACTGCGATGGCCAATCAAATGTGACGATGCCGGACTGCTCTTTCCACTCGGTATTTTAGATCGTTGTCCTTTTTTATGAAGGATCGTTTAGCAGCAAACAGCTAACAGCAAACACATCTCATAAATTTGAAGCATTTTCGGGGCATTTACATTAGATGTAAACAGAGGAAATGCTCCAAAACCCTGTTTCGAAAAGCTGCCCCAAAGATGAACTTTTACAGGGTGTTTAACAGTCCGTGTTATTAATTCATTGGTCGGGGTTGACCAGGAACGTCGGATGGCAATATACATCCAAACAGAAGTATTGTCGGTATAGATCACGTTGCTCCAATCTCAGTCCAAATTCTTCCTAGCTCAGGCGAGTTTTTTCGTCACATGTTTTTGCCTAACAATGGTTTTTTGTACTTCGACATTTGAGGTTATGTGTAAGGAAATGTGTTCTAATAGTTGCATATGATACCTCCATGGCCGTCTGTTTTAAGTTTACTGCTTCTTGTCGCAATGTTAAGGTCGAGTTCGGCTTCGAACAAAATTTACAATTTCTATTCATATTCGGCCTCACTTTGCTTATTGAACCACGTTCTGACAAGTCACGAAGGATTTTAACCTTGCCATCTATTTAGCAGCCACTGCATATGACATTTTTGGTCTTTTGAAGTGGGAACGAAGGAATACAGCCCTGTAGCGCGATGCGTATGCGGGATTCATGGCGGTTACCGTGTTTCTCAGATTAGACTTCGATGTCAACGACAAAGATTCGGGTCACAAAAGAACTAGGACGATATTTGAAGCCAACTGCCATTTATGCCGGCCATGCTCTTACTTTACAGACTATAAAAATAAAAAAAGATCGGTGGCCGTTGTTAGCAAAAAGACTCAAATCAATTTTTTTGAGGTTATTTATTACAAGTAAAACATTGTATGGAATTTGAAAAGAAAAACATCAACTGGACTAACCATGAGGAGGTGGACCAGTAGACGGTAAAAAAACGACTGGATTAGTCCAAAATGTTAAAGAAAGTGAAATATCAAAATCCTAGACGTAATGCAAAACCCAATTCGTTCCTTTAATAATCATATTTTATATTTTTTTAATGCCGAACGACGAATCATCCTCCACCAAGAAAATGCAAGTTTGTAAACAGCACACAACAAAACGTCGAATTCCCAACAATTTCTTAACCTTTCGCAAAGTCAAAACGGACTGCGTAGTCAAATATTCCTGTCGTCAGAAGGAGCACTCGATGCCTTTAAAAACGTAATTTTGGCTGTACCAACAAACGAGGGGAGTAATTGCTTCCAGAGTTGGTTCGAGCGATGTAAAGGTGCATTAATCGTCTTGGAGAATACATCGAAAAACAATAAAGTCTTTAAAAGCTATCTACTGTTTTGATCCAGCTCTATATGCAAAACTTAAAAGACAATCAATATCATCGAACTTAATTTGAAGGTCATCATTGATGATAAGTTCAAAGCGTTGCGCAAAAGTGTTAGTAACCTAGAATCAGAAATGCATTCATGAAACTTGATATCGATGGTTGTCTGATTTTGCGTTTTGGCAAGATTTCTTAAGTATCGCGTGATCCAGGGCCTAACACTCTTTGTAAGGGTACCGTAAAGAAAATGTTTTTTCTTGCGCTTCAACAATTTAAAAGAGTTAAAATGACCGTTGAAATTGAAATTACTACAGGATGACTCATGGCAAATTTCACTCAATGTCTTCTGGAATGTGTTTAGAGGATATAATATTAATTGTTTAAAAATATGTACGATGTTTAACACTTTATTATGGCAAATCATTAATTGTTTCATATTTGAATTTACATGGAGTTACTTTATAATATATATGTTTATTTCATTTTTGCGTTTCAGGCATGACTAGTAACAGAGGCATCTATGGCTATAATAAATATCAGGATATTTATAAGGGGTGATCAGTTTTTGTTTCTAGGTTGAAAACTCGTCGCAATTGTATGAGTCTACCGAAGTTTAGCTCAGAGTTGCATGGAGCTTCTTCTAGACTGTTGCATGTTGTATCGCAGACGCGAGAACAATGATTCTTTAAAAGAAAACAACGATCGCTGTCTACAACAATATAAGGTTACTGTGTTAATTGTGTTGTGCACTGTTTTCTTTAATTCACAAAAACTTCTATTTTTTAAACCTCCACTGGGGCTCTTGATGTTTTGTTTTCCATTATTTTTTTTTTCTGAACAAGCTTGGTTTATAGTAGGTTTATATCGACGTTAGAGCAAAAGCAGCAAATTTCAAGGAATGAAATAGAAAATCCAGATCTCGCGACTTCTTTTTATGAGGATTGCATAGCCGGTTATTGTGAAGTTTATTCCATTAGCCTTTTTAGGTTTTGAACTACATATAGCCTAAAAATACAGACAGGAGCAATCTAAAACTTCTATATTCAATGTCTTGTCTTCAAGTATTTTTTTTCTAAGAGAACATTTTGCAAAACTCAGCAATTTGAATCAATGAATCTGATTCCAACGAGATTCTTGAGTAAATCATTAAATTGTACCTATATATTTCAGAAAATTACCTGTAGGTACCTGTAGGATCTAATTTCTAGTTTTGGCGTGCATGTACGAGAGCGACCTGAAATGTTTCCGGAATCGGCAAGAGATGGCGCACGAAGGTTAAAGTGGATTCATTGGTCGACAAGGGCAACCTTTTTTATGGCAACAGTTAACATTTCAGACGTCTACTGTCAACAGTTGTTGTTTAAGAGGAGGTTTTGTGTAGCAAGTCAGGCGGTTTTGCAAAAATCGATAAAATCTAATTTCGTGCAGTGATAAGATATTTGTGGATGGCTGGGAAACCGGCCACACAAATTCGAAATATTTTGCTAGAAGTTCATGGTGGATGTACTCCATCATTTTCGACTATTAGCTTCTGGGTGAGCGAGTTTAAATGTGGCTGCACAAGCACAAGTGACGAACCACGTAGTGGACGCCCAAAACCTGCGACAAGATTCATGGTGTCGTGTTAGCCGATCGCCGATTGAAGCCGAAAGAGATAGTAGAGACAAAAGGCATCTCTGAAGAACGCATTGGCCATATCCTACACGAAATTTTGGGTACTAAAAAGCTTTTGGCACGATGGGTTTGCTCATACCAGAACAAAAACGAAATCGGGTGACCGTTTCGGAGGAGTGTCTGGCCAGGATCTAACGCAATCCAAGGAACTTGATGCATTTCGTAATCGTGGATGAGATTTTGACCCGCCGTTACATACCGGAGGCCAAAGAATAGTCCAAGCAGTTTGCCTTTTCGGACGAATCGACTCCGAAGCAAGCAAAGGCCGTTCCATCGACCGGAAAGGTCGTTTTTTTTGGAGAAAGGAAGGACGATCACGGGACAATACTACAGCGGTTTATTGACCCGATTCGATGCAGTATTGAAGGAGAGATTGCCTCGTTTGCAGCGGAAAAATGTGCTTTTCCACCACGACAATGCACCGGCTCATTTATCCCGCATCGTCGCGTCCAAATTGAATGAGTTGCATTACGAATTAGTCTCTCATCCTCAATATTCATCGGGCCTAGCCCGCAGTGACTTTTTTCTATTCGCAAAGCTGAAGAAATCACAGGGAGGAAAGAGATTTGCCTCAAATAAGGAGGTCATCGCCGTTGCAGATGGCTATTTTGCAGACCTCGTAACATCCTATTCTTCCGACGCCTTGAAAAGACTAGAGCACCGTTTGAAAAAGTGTATTGATCTTCGAGAAGACTACATCGAAAAATAAAAGTAAAAAACCGCACCAATACCGTGTTTTTCTTCTCGATTCCGGAAACATTTCAGGTCGCCCTCGTATATCAAATGAACATGCGACATTAGGTTGCCATATTCCCAAACCTTAAATATTCATAAATTCCTGGGTAATTAGATTCAATGTTATTTGGAGTGTACATAAATTAGTATATACTTAATAGCTATACCCCAAATTTTGAACTTCATGTACCACATCTTAATATTGTCTGTTATTCTCTAATATAACCTTATTATATGAATGAACACTTAGTATACGTGCATCAGGTTACAAGATTGTTATTCAATCCAGAAGAGCGGAAATTTGCAAGGTAAATATGCATTCTCTAGGAAATCGCATCTAGTTCAGTATGGAGCATATAGAAAGCTCCCTAGGGTGTACTAACCAATTACCTACATCGTTAAAGTTTCAGCATAATTTACTATAATTTATTTCAATCGATTTATCTCGCCTCATCCATGGCTAAGTGTATGTTGCTTGGAGGAAATTTCTTCTTATCGTCTTTAATTTACACTTAATTTAAACTAATTTACTCTTTTGCTAAAGCTAGAATTTTGCTACAGGCTATACGTGCTATTGTTCGCGACTGAGATGTTCGCATTTCCCTTTTGAAGATACTATAATTCGAGTGAAATGGAATTGTTTTCTAACATAATTATAAAGCTATTATTACAGACCTTTGTATCCGCTTCTTGCACTCTAACGTGTTCTGAGAGAGTTTATGTTTTGTTCATTGTTGTTTGTTCATATTATATAAGGGCGGATGTATTTGTCGTAGTTTGTAATAACAAAGGATACATCCTAAGAGAGCCACATTTCGAGCCGACTGCCAGGAGCTTCTGCACGGGGTCGTACGCCATTGCTGTTGGTTGGAAGGGAAATCCATGGCGAAATGTCTGGAATAAATAAAAAATATGTTATTATTTTGACTAAGTTTTGATGTGCAATTTTACTTAATAATGGGATGATAGCGTATCTCTACCATCTAGGATAACCACATTCATCTAAAAAATCTAATAAAAATGGAAAAATTTTTACAAGGAGGGTGTTTAATACAGATGACCATGACTGTATTTTTTCTGCCAGCTATTAAAAAAAGTAATAAAGAATCAAGTTGAACTTTACACAAATCACAACGCCAAAAGTCCCGTTTTGAAAGCGTTTTCGGAGGTATTAACTGCAGGCACACTCGATTTCATTCATTTTTGATGCGTATCTCCATCTGTCTTTCATCCCTCTCTCAGGCTATTTCTAGACGTCGAAGCGTCGAAAATCGTATTTCGCCTATGCAGACCAAACACATACATTCTCGTATATACATATATGATGATCCACTCAAGTTCGGAACCGTACTTCTCGAGTCCCATTTTCCGGGTGGGTGCATCGGCCATTATGCAAATTCGTTCCTTTGATCTGAGTTACGGGCGCGGCAAAGTCTTTGTCATCTATTCTAACGGCGATATATATTTTTCGTCCTTTTCTTCGACATTATTACTGCTATATTCCAAGATAGGAGTCGCTTCGGTTGTATTCGATGAAGGAAAAAGGCTGATTTACCCGAAGAATTCGTCAGCTTTAAAAAATATTCTCATCGTTTTCAGTTTCTTTTCCTTTTCGTTTGAATAGTTCGTAGTAATATAAAGTGAAATATTTCTATGGAATGTAAACTTCGGTTAACACGTTTTCTATATTTTGAAATAACATAAGAGGTTTTAGGAACAAAGTTAATACACGAAATACGTTTTAACATTTTATCATTCAAAACAGTACATATATTAATAGACAAATAATTCTGCAAATGCATCAAACTATAGACCTGCATCTGTATTGCCAACATTCTCTAAAACACTGGAATCAATTATGACTAAAAGAATATATATTTTTTTGGAAAAAAATAGCTCATTTACGAAATGACAATATGGATACATAAGAAGCACTAGTACTATTGAGGCGGTTATGAAGATTATTTTCATTTATGACGCGCTTGAAGATTGTAATCATTGCTTGCCTTAGTTCTATGACTTAAGTAAGGCGTTTGATTGTATGAACCATGAATTATTTTTGGACAAAACGCGGTATTAAGAAATGTTATGGAACAGCTATGGAACTTATAAGATCTTTTCTAAATAACCGTAAGCAAGTAGTTAAATGGAATGGCGGGGCGAGTCAGGTGAGGGGTATTGCTTTCGAACCTTTGTTTTTTGTGGTGTTCATGAAGGACTTACGTTTCAACATTGGAATTTTTTAGAACATTTAATAAGGAATAAACATTTATTCATTAAATCCGGCCGTTATCTTATATTGTGAAAAGGACTTTTGGAATACCTTGTACTTTAAAACGTACACGATATGAATGGATTTTAACATCTCAAACGGCATGTACAATCTCCTAATCCTAATGAACTATTTGTGACGTTTTGTAAAACAAATAATAAAAGACCGCAAGCGCATACTGAAAACAAGATTGGAAGTCAAAATAAAATAAATTATGGAAGAGCATCTCCAATTTATTTTGAAGGTTTAACTTTTAAAGAGAGTAACTACAACTCGAAGAGACCACGTGCGATTATGACGACTCTTATGATGTAGTTTCCATTCCAAACACGATATTTCAATAGTTTTACATATCAAAAAATTATGTGCTTGATTTTTGGATGAAAGCCGTTGATTTGAAAGAGTTTCTATACTCAAACCTATATTGCAATGTATGGTAAAATTAGAATTTCCTTGGAATTATCCAACGTAATTAAATTACTGAAAAAGTATCAGTCCCGGAGGGATTCGAAGTCACAATCCTTACGTTTCCGGCGTACTGTGCTATCGTTACACCACGAGACTACCGATACATCAATCCCCCTAGATGTCACGATGTCAGTAGATATATCTCATGTCTCACAGACACTACATTAATACGGCAAGTGTACAGTTAAACTATCAATATTAATACTAAACCATTAGTAATGATAAAATTACAATTTCTTTGCAATTATTCAACAATTTAAAAATATATGATGCAGCATCTTTTTCGGGAATCATCTATAGATAGTTACTAAAACAAATATTGCATTTACAATAATATTCCGATTCATCTCCTTTAACTAAAGGGTAGAAACCATACTTCGGAATTCATACATTAAATTTTAATTATTTTTAGAAAAAAAGGCCTCTTCTACTTTATCAATACTTCATTCACCACGATACTATTCAACATTTCGACAATATCATTAAACACACAAAAAAATCTGAAACGTGTTCTCTTTGAAAGAAAGACTGTTTTCCCGAGCTTTTTCATTCTCTCTCTTACGATTTTTCTTTAATTGCCTGTCTATCTCCGCTAACAAAAGCACCAAAGGCAACAAGCCATTTCGCCGGTCAGAGTGAAATGGGATTTGTTTTTTGAAAGTCCTTCTTTTTTATTTCCATCGATTTTGTATTTATATCGAAAGCAGCTTAACTACGCTGTATTTTACCGTTCTGTGCTTTCCGTTTAGAGTGTTAGCCTGAAACCTCTTGTGATGTTTGCGTTTGAAAAGCTCCAGTTTCATTATCTTTAGTTTGGTTTGATTTTTTTGCTTGTTATTGATGGAAACGAGCGGAGCTGAGTTTCACCTGATGCTTGTTGCACTTCTTTTTTAGTATCTGCTTTTTTTGAATCGCAGAATAGGATATTTTTCTGTAGTCTCACCAGTGAATTATTTTAATGAATAAATTTATTCTGAGATGGAAACGAAATGTAGTTAGTTTGTAGTTTATGTGTACATACACTTGCAAATAAAGTAAATACTATGTCTGTTGACCATATATGGGGATACAAATATCATGTCTGTTGACCATATATGGAGAAAAAGGCTCTTGCCAAAAATTAGCTTATCATTTAATTTGTTACAACTGTTTTATCATAATTCCGCATGCATTTTACAGAAACATAAACAAACCAAGAACTACAAAAACGTAGAAAAGATGATTGCAACACTGGGTGGTCTTCGGGCAAATGTATTGGTGGACTATTAATTGATATGTGGATGACTGTTCAAAAGATTGGATGTGTGTACAACTTGTATGCATTTCTTTCATTTAATACGTCTTTATTAAGTCTGTAAGCAATAGACTTTCTAAATTTGCTAAATAATTTTCGGTGAAATGAATTTTATATTTATGTCATGGTCCACATTCTCAATAAATCTTCTTTCTGTATAGATTATTCATTCCTAATTAATAATGTGTCGGTGTTTTGTGAGTCGGGGTGGTGACAAGTTCTCTCGTCGTGTAGACAAAATTTATATCTTCGTTCGACTGTGCAATTTAGTATTTCACCTTCACCTTTCTGAAATACATCAGATAGTTATTTGTAAGTTTGATATGTTTGATTTTTTCTACATTAAGTTTCACTCATTACAATTCTTTCACAGCAGCAGCTAGAGACGATAGTAGAAGAAATGAGTAACATTCAGTATAATAGTGGGTACGCATCTTTCGATGATGATGGAGAAATAGACGCCACCGAACATCTTCCCAATGATCAAAATAATGTCAAGAGTCTGATAGAGAAGAATACAGACATGCTGATGATAGAACTCGTGTGATAACTCTTTTACCTTAAAGGATAAACAAGTTATGTGATATTAAGATCCCATCTTGCCACCTCATCAGGGAAAACAGTCGCAGCCCAATTATGGATAGGTTCAAATCTAACTCGTTATGCAAATTGAGAGATGGGAACTACAGATTCTTCTTCTCTATTTCCCGGAGTTAAAGATTTTTTTTGAAGTTTTGATATTGATAGATGAGAATAAATGGTACAACGAAGATGTAACGCAATTTTGGAGCAAAAGTAATGGGAGGTAAATACTTAGCTAGCATGATAATTAGCTGAAACAGGTTTCCGATTCATAAAAAATATGCCTAAATTACAAGTTTCTTTCTTGGAGTTAAAAAATCGTGAAGTATATTCGACAGGGTTTGATTTTACGGACAATATAACGATTATTTCTTATTACCCAAAAAAATTTAAGCTTCTTACATTATCTAATTTATTCAATAAAGAGGTGTAAATCCAATTGGGAATGACTGGTACCTCTCAAGATATTGTAAATGATTTCATGAAAGAAATATGTTAATAGTTCAACAGAATGTAACGAGCTTACAGAAAAATAAATGAGTAACTATCTTTTAGCGGTTTATAATTAATTGAACATAATTACGTTAGTGGGATTTTGACTCGAGTCATAGACTTTACATATCAGCATTGACAGATATATCTTGATGATAAACTAGGTTATATATGTAAAACATGCAAATTAATGAAATTACGTCTATCCAAGCTAAGTTCAGAAATGACAGAGAAATTTGTCTACAATTACAACAACAGGATATTTAGAAATATTTAGATCGCATATTAACTCAGAAAAGATATATGCTTCTCATATAAAATCAGAGAGGTCATTGTACCGGGTAATTTGGCAGAGATCTAGGTTATCATTGGAGCAAAGCTTCTAGTTTACAGGGTTGAAATTCGGAGACATATCCGGATTATAATATTCAACTACAGAAATCTCATACTGAAAGGTTCCAGCTCAAAATATTTCCGTTTGCTGTATGCCAAATAATTTCATAGTCGACCTTCAGATAACAACTGCTAAAGAAGAAATAATTGAATCTGCCCAAAAATACAACGGCAGATTACAAGCTTACTTTTACAGAATAGCTAGAAATTTGATGAATAGCACTGACCAATAAATAAAAATGTTTTTTCTGCTGATTAAAATCAGAAACTTGTTTTTAACTAATATAGGTACACTAATGAAAAATTTGAAACGCATTCTTGAAAATCGTTAACTAAATGCAGAAAATCCTTAATTGTTCAAATAATTGAAAGACATTCCAAATACATTTAGTTCATTAGCATAATGTCAGAGAAAAAGTAGTTTTTCCACCTCTTTATCAAAACTGGGTCTTACCAAGCAATATGTTAAAGCTCTCGATCTGCAGGTAAAATGGTGTTAAAAATATCCACGACTAAGTTACGAAAAAGTTAAAGCTTAGGTATTTGATAGACCTCAAATTAGAACTCTAATGACAGATCCAAATCTCATCAACTCTATGAATGAGCTGAGAAAGAAGCCTGGACTTCATTCACTATGGTCGTGTACAATTTTTTTGGAAACAAAAAAGCCTCCAATGCTTCTTTTCCTTCATAGTCATCTTGATAGGTCTCCCGAAAATTTAGGCGCTGTAAGCGATGAATGAAGTGAGAGACTTAAGATTTAAAAACCATGGAAGCACGGTACCAAGAAAGATGGGATCGCAATATGATGGCCGATTACTGTTGGAGTGTTGAAAGGGACTGCCAAATCAAAATACACAGTAGAAAGGGCAACAAACGAAAATTTGCTCCCTGATTGTTGTTTGTGTTTTTATTAGTACTCTTGTAATTTTTTAATGATTTTTAAAGTAAATACTTTATACTCGTGACTAATAAATAAATGAATTATTAAAATTTTATGTTGTCAGTCTTTGTCTTATATTTTTTTAAGTAACAACTTGCCTCATTAGTGATTCTGCACGGAGTATAGTATGGCATAGAGTGAAATTTTGACATGATACTAATATACTCAATCAGTAAAAAAAACCAAATCTCGTATAGAAGTCAGCAAAAATTGTGTTGGGCAGTGTAAGCAACACCCACTCAACACGATCTATTAATTGGAAATAAATCTTAACGCCGTCAAGACCCCAAGTAAATATATGAGGTGGGGCAATTTTTGAACACCACTTCTTAGTGTAAGGAAATGATTCAGTGCAATATATTGTGGTGGAAAATCTCAGGCTCTTTATTTTTTTAAATGGGTTCATTGATTTAAAACTTTGATCTATTTGTTTTTAAATTAAATGATAATGTTTTCTAATTAAAATAACCAAGTTAATAAATATATACCTCTTTTTTACAAAAAAAAAGTTTTTTTTACAGAAACCCGAAGGCAACCCTGTCTAGCTAATCTAAATATTCTTTTTTATTTAATATCCGAAACAAAATGACAGTAGTAGATACAAATAATTTTGAAGAACTTAAGAAGATTCGACGTCTTTAATCTTTGAAATCGTACTCACTCGCACGTGATTTCTCGCCTTTAAGATGGACTGGTCTTCAGCTCCGAAAATATGTGTCTTCCAAATTTTATTTGTAGTATCAGCTGATACACTTTATGACTGGATATAAAAGATCATTGTAAAGTTATAGAATTGTATGAGAAAATAACTAATTATTCTCAGGAGAAACAATGCTAACATGTCTGACTAGCAACACATTTGTTTGCCTATATCGTAGGCCACACAGTACATATATACTTGATATGAGTGAGATTCTAAAGGTAAATGCTGCCAGTCGCGCCATCCTTTCGTCGTACGAGAAATTTTGAATATTATAAATATAATTTCGGAATAATGCACATTTATAGAATATAGTGTTGCTGAAGGGACTCTTTTTTTTAACAAGAAAATTGTGAATAATAAGTTATTAAAGAATACCCAAAGTAGATTTCTGTAAAGCTTTAGAAAGAAAGATTGGATATCTGTGCTTAAAATTCATAAAGAGGGAGTACTAACGGTACTTTGCCTCCAACTTCTAACATCAACCATAATAAAAAATAACATCGCGCAGCAAACAGTGACGAGAAAATATCTGGAATAGGTAAACTAGTAAAATTTAGAGAAATTCATTGATATTGATAATTAATAGACAATATATTGCAATATATACAAAGAGGGAATAAGGAGGAAACCTTAGAAGAGGTGTGTCGATACGGATGTGCGTTAATAATATATTAAAAAGTGTAGTAAGATAGATATAGTAGTATTAAAGAGGTTGAAGGGCGAGTTGGGTTTTCTTATATTACGTTCGCTAAAATTTTCGATATTATAAGTGAGAACATTAATGAATGTTTATCCTTTACGTTAGGTATTATATTACGTATATTACATTATTTACTTACTGTAATTCAATTAAAAAATTGCAAATAAGTCTGGGATATAGAAAAACGAAGTTACATCGTAAATTCGAACTTTTGAAAAACATTTGCCACTAAATTTGAACAACCTCTGTATATTATCCAGGCACAAAGCTAAAATCAATAGCAGCAATACACGCATTTTGTTTATCGCCACGATTAAAAAAAACACCGCTCAAATTAAATTTTCAGCGGAGTTCGGTGAAATCGTAAATTTTCATCTTTTTTTTAAATTGAAAAAAAAGCTAAGCGCTGGGGCCATATTTTTCAGTGTTTATTATCTACCAATTTCGAGATCGTATACTCTTGTTTAACTTTGTTTTTTCAACAGTGCACTATGCAGTTTGTTTTGCAACTAAAAAAATGTAAATGGTAAAATTGCAATTAAAAAAATATTTCAACAATAAAATATCGTACTAACGATTTCGAATGCTAGAGTTCTCCAAAATCAATAGTTTTTGCAATTAAAGTACGGAAAATGCTGTTAAATTTAATATTTTTAACTTATATTCACGTAGTATCAACCAAAACAGCAGACTATAGAACTCAAGCATAAAACAAAACTCAGTAGTTACAAACCTGTCTTCCAAATCATTACAAGAACCGGAGAAACAAATTTTAACAAAAGGATTATACTATCAAGAGACGAAACAGGCGCCATTACTGAATTGAGGAAGGACAAAGACTGCTCCATAATATCCGTAGACAAGGGGTATCTTGGATACAAGAGACTATAAAGATGAGATGCGGGTATAACTACAAAAATCTACGTACAACAAACTTAAGAAAGATCCAGCACCAGTTATGCTAATGAAAATACTAACATTAGTTAAATCCTCATCGATACTTTCAGAGTTACATCGAAACATTATCAAAACAAACATCAAAACACCAACATTACAGGAGGCCTATTGTATCAACAGGGAGATCCGTGATTCATTCCTTAGTCAAATACTTGCCCAAGAATCTTTAACCGCCCGTAGGAAAAACAGAAACATGAAGATTTCGGTCCATTTCATCGAGAGAGTTAAAGTGGCGAAGAATAACTTTCCAATGAGTTTCGGTGTCAAATAACCATCCACAAGTATCTCAACAGAAAAACCCGTTAATATAGTCCGACAACGCTTCCGAGGAATTAATATGGATACGACTGTTCGGACGCAACCGAACGATTATTGTATTTCTAGATGGTCATATTTCACATTCGTATTACATTCTATACTACAACACTACTACAACTACAGATTCAAAGACATTACCGATACCATCAATGGACAATCTGAACAATAGGAAGAATCAACAACCTTCATTGGAACCAGTTGCTTGCTACTGATCAAATGATACACGGACAAAATCAGAAGAAAACTAGGTAAATGCAATATTAAAGTAATCTTGACTGCTTCCGAAAAACTGTAGATTAAATTACTTTCACCGAAAGATCGTTCTTCGCCGCTCCAAAACCCAGAAGTCTATGAGATACCTTGCGCTTAATAGAAAGGTATACATCGAACACAGACAGAAATATCGGTATCAAGTTAAATGAACATACACTAGATACAAAGTACGAATACACAGGCAAATAGCAGAATACTCAACAAACACGAAACACAGAATCAACTTTAATAAATGCATGGAAATAGGACCGGAACCACATTACGAATACGGAAGAATCAACAGAAAACGGACTACATTGCCACGTATTTAGAAAGCATTCCTCTCAGACTAACAAAGAGCAATCGACATGCCTCAACAAAGCATAATGGTTAACACATCAAACGACGTACCACCATATATAAACACAGAATCACGACAAATCAGTGACTTCACTTCTGATGAAAATGATAACAAGATAATCGAAATGTCAAGTAGTACAAACTTAGACGTCAGAGAACACGAGAACCGAAGAGCAGCCAGCAATAATGGCCGTAAAAGCCCGAAGACTATTCTAATTTAGTTGACTGTTCGTACACAGCCAAGGTTGACACTAATTTTGCGGCTACCACAAATCGAGACTTCGGCGGTTTCTATTACTATGACTTGTTTCTTCACGTCATTCGGTAGTGATGAAACTTTAAGCAATTTGTTTCTCTTACTACCACGACATGGAATCTTGTTGACGTGTTACATACGTTGGCGGTAGGAGTAACATTTTGATCTTCTGTTTGTACTCCTCTATATAGGCTCCAACTGTGGCGTTGCCCTTGTCCGCTTGTATGATTGTTAGCGATTCATCCTGTTTCAATCGCTTTAAGGCTTTCCATTCTGCAGGGAAGATATTGCTTCTTAGTAGTTTGGATGTTCGTAATATGTGTGCATCTGTATGTAACCGCATCTCCATCCGTCGAAGGCGGCTTCCACACCTGCTGGCTTCTTCTTTCGGAATGGATTTCGGTGTAACGGCAAAGTTACCTCCTTTTTTGTGGATGTGGATAACGTCCGGCAGCAGGATTTTATCCGTAGAATTCACTATCGTTCTGGTTGGATCCAATTTATATCGTTTTGTGCTGTTGTCAATTCGCTGAAATTTAACGGTCTGTTTCTCGATGAGGTGTTTCTTTGAGCTTTCTGCGGTGTTTCCGGTATCGTCCACTTTGTGCCAGTCGTGATAGGAAAGTTAGCTGTTAATCACTTATATTTCTATTTATTATTATGCTATATAAGTCACCGGCGGGTAGATTGAATCTGTTCTCTCAACAACGCCTACTCTGCGCGCTGATATATTCTTGTAACTTTCGCACTTCCGAGTCTGAGAAACTATTTAACATTTGTTATGCTTCCATACGTAGTTGTTTTGACCATGGCCAATTATTTTAGATTGGTAATAAATTGACAGATTTTGATTGGTTGAAGAATTAGTACTACTGCGCTGTCGCCCGAGGGCGCTCTCTTATAAAAGTTTTGTCTAAAATACAGATTATGTTTTTATCTACTAAGATAATTTTAGTGTAACTATTAGGTTAGGGATATGTTATATACTCCATTTTTTAATTCGGCGCAGTAAAATGATAAGCTGCGTTTACACAATGGAATTTGTCAAAGCTGCATTTTGGCGGCAGTTTTAAACCTAATTAAGATTATATAACTTCGAGTTACGTAATTACATATTCATCACCACAGTAAATAATTAATTAATGAAATATAGAAAACACAGAAGAATACAATTTATGGATCAAGTACACATTATACTAGATTTCAACTTTATACATCGTATCTGTTTTAGTGGAAGTTTCTGAATGTTGTTTTATTCTACTATAATTCTTATTTTATATGATTATTTAAAACCCAGCAACAATTTAGACTAATATTAAGTACAGCGTATACATATTAAACAGTAACTTGACCATAAATATATGTTAATATTTACATTACCTTCTAAAACAATTATTCACGATACAAATACGCAATGCAAATATCAATCAGGTGTTATAAAAATATGGCGGACGGGAATATATATAATATCGCTAATGTAATTTTTGCCGAAAACTGACCAATTACTAGCTTACTTTTTAGCGCTTCAATTTAAAAACACTTCTCCGAATTAAAAAATAATGTCAGTTAGCATTGCTAATGTATTTCTGCTGTTTAGTATCGAACTTGGTCTGCGTCTTCGTTCATAATCTATCTCATCCAAGCATATTATTTGCTCACAGTGTATGTATTGTTATTAATAGCTTTATTCCTTTTCTATTTATAACTATAATCTGCAGTTGATAGTACAACAAAAGGAGAAGCTGTTCTGCATCGCTTTTCTAATCCACATCACGACTGGGCATTATTTAAGCAGCCCTAGTATGAAGTAAGGGTTCCATCATATACCACTAGTGATATTTCAAAAGATGAGAGCCCAAGGAAAAGTTTGACAAAAAAAAACTGATTATCAAGTACTTTTCTAAAGGTTAATTTCATTCCATTCATGTTTAATATCTATTAATGCTATTTTAGAACAACCATCAAGTTCTTACCTACCAAAGAAGAGAATATTTTTAGAAAGCGAAGCAGTCTCCCAGAGCGTTTCCGCTTATCACCTACTATCGAATCAAATGCGGTTAGATATATTAACAACTGGGTAACTAAAAATATTATGCCCCCCATTAAAAATTGTGAAATCTTTAAACGAGATATTTTTAGTAATATTGACTTAGCTCAAGACTACCATTGCCTACATATCTTTGAATAATTGTAATGTTGATTTGATATCTAGTCTTACTTATGTATACAACATATGCATGTTCCTTGTAGAATTATAAAATTAAATTGTGGTAGCTTTGTTAAATAAATGTTATCGGTATATATAAGGTAAATAAATAATCTGATGTTAGTATAAAAAAAACGACATCTTGCACAGTTAGAACGCAAGAAGCAGCTGTAAAATATAAAAAAAGAAATTGAAAACATGATTATTTTGTTGTACATACTATATTACATAGTACACTACAAATAAGTCGCTTGTTTGCTATTGTTTTTGTTTTATTCATAAGTATCTTAGTAGATAATCTTTTTATAATGCCATTTGTTTTAGTTGTCATCACAAACTATGAATAAAATTCAACGAAAACGTTTAGCCACGTTTTCAATTGGATTTTATTGTAGTTTGTGATTAAAACTAAAAGAAAATGAATCAATAATTGCTATAATTATAAAATATAAAACCATTTAAGTTTCGCGGTTACACTGTTAATGATGTTTTGCCGTCAGATGGGTCTGAAACCTATCTTACAAAATATGTATTGACATGCGCATCTCTGGTTTTGGCAAAGCGATATCGTCGTGAGAAAGGAATAGTCTTTCATGAAGAAAGAATCTGTTCGAAATGATTCATTATCTAATAAATTGTAAAATGTTCCAGCACAATAGAGGTCTATCACAAAGCAAACATTTAATTTCTGCACTATGGTAAATTAAATCCGGAAGTTCATTAATAATTTCGTTTACTTTGTTAAACAAAGCTTGCCTTTTCGGTCAACACACAAATACAATAAATAAGAATCTGGTTTATATAACGATATTTTCTACCTTATTAGTTAGTAGTGGTTTTTGGTATTATGTGCGGTATGTGCCACAAATAACGAGTAAGATGCTGCAGATAAGATATATTCTGTCTGTGCGTTGTATAATAGCAATACTTAAACAATAATATTTTTTTAGGGATTTTGTACTTCTTACAGAGTTCTGTGGAGGGAGATTGTCATTGTATTCTTGCCATTAAAAGAATATACTGGAAACATTTAGTTCGTAATTTTCATATAGAAATGCAACGAAACGTAGCATGAATTACAAATTTTAAAGGCAGATATCAGCTTCCAAGTATAACTTGACCCGGGTAAACTCTAATAGTAGTAAAAAGTTTAATCAA
Organism: Trypoxylus dichotomus; assembly: GCA_023509865.1. NCBI lineage: Eukaryota > Metazoa > Arthropoda > Insecta > Coleoptera > Scarabaeidae > Trypoxylus > Trypoxylus dichotomus. Next base: position 33,950,147 of record CM042081.1, read on the forward strand.
AGTGAAAAAAGTTCTACAAAATAGACGAACTGGAGAAGCACTCATTATAATTTCAATCCACGCCCGCAGGTCTTCCTTGGAACAATGGAATTGGAACGGTCAATTTAAACGTAATTTAAAACAGTAGTGGTGGTTGTTAAGGTCTTAACATTGTTTTTTGTGTTTTATAAATTTTTTTACTACTATGTATTTTATATTATTTTATCTTCTTTATGGGTTACCATTATTACATTATTTTCATTTTTATATTTATTTATTTTGCTCTCTTATATCCAATTTTATTTCAATATGTATGTACATTATGCATTGTATATGTATGCAAGCCGGCCATTCACATTACGCTAGCTAAAATTGCCTAATTTAAAAATCATTCAGTGCAACGTCGTCGAATAAGTAATGGGAGTTTTCTTAAAATTTAATGTACACAAGCATAGGCAGTCGTCTCCCGCGCGACGGTCGAGGTATTAGCGATCGTGTACTCTCGGTCACCTTTCGTACCTCGTCGTAACGTGTACAGTAACGTCGTCGTATGATTATTAGAGATTTCTAAGATTTTCTAGTTTTGGCGGGAATCGTCGAGGACGTTGTCTATACATTTATTTCTGGCGGGAGTCATTTGGTAACGTCGTCGAATAGCATGTATAGATTTCTTTAATAAGTACAAATTCTTGATTTTCTATCATCGTACGTCGAGGCTACTGTGTCCATTGTCGTCTATACATATTTTTAGTCTTCGGTTAAGTTTGTGTCGGAAATTATTTTGGTGAGATTGTCGGCGCGCATGTATAGACATCTTCTATAAGTACGATCACTCCGCTTCTTGCTGACGGTCGTTGCGGCCGCAGCGCCCGTTGTCTTTTGTACGTTTGTTCGGTCCTTGTCGTATCGGCATCATCGCTCCGTTTTACTTGTGCGCAGTTCGCACATTTGCTGGTTACTGGCTTTTTCCCTTCTTTGGGGTACAGTAGCAGAGAGCTAAAGATTGCACATAGCGTATTATTTCAAACGAGAACACCTGGGTAGCTGTGACATTACTTTTGTATTGAGATCGTCTATTATCGCTACTGTCGCCCTCGACCAGGCGTTCACGCTCTAAGAGATAGGGTGGGTTCCCCTATAAATGTGAAAATAACAAACGTATTTGGTTCAAGTACAAATACATGCCAATAATACAGGGCCAAGTCCCTTAGGCAAATTTAAAACAAGGAAAGTATATTAGGCTCCCGGAAAGGGACATATAAATAAGCATAGCACCGAGGTGCGCTTATAAATTTAAGAGATAAATAGGGTTGGCTCCCCTATAAAAAGGTAGTGGTGCATGCAAACAGATAGAGGCATTAGTACATGCCTCTAACAAAGCATCAGCGGAAGCATATAAAAGTTTAACCTTTTAAACAGAATTAAGACATGGCTTTGCAACGTACATGCTGAGGCATTACTTTATGTTGCTACCAATGAAAATACATATACACATGCTAATGTACATTACATGTATAGGAGAGCTCGAATAACTGCAATTATTGCAAATATGCATATCTTACGTACATCGTAACTGTACATAGGCAAGAGTGAAAACCGTGTACACATTTCATTTTTAAATATATTTTTTTGCGCATGCGCATTGAGTTTCACTGTACAACCTTTCCTTTAGTAAATAAGCGAACATACTCTTTAAGTAAGTATTGGTCAAGTAATTCAGGAATTTACGAGCAGGCTACAGCGACGTTGTTCTTCAAACCAGGAGAACGTAACAGTGGTTTCAAATAATAGAAAAATTATGATAAATAATACTTTAGTATGTGTAACAATTTCCAACATCCAGGATGACATCGCCATAAAACATTTTTAACAAATCTTTCAGAGGAAAGGAATGATAACGATTCATTGAATCTTAATATTGACAACCCTGTACACAATATTTAAATGAATGTACTTCTGTGAAAATCATTATAGTTTCAAATGTATTTAAATTAATTAGTGGTACATTTGTACATGCTAAATTTGTAAGCGAGAGTGTATGTGTGCTAGGGGATATTCTCTAATCAAATCACCTTTGGAATTTATAATTCGCTTGAAATTGGAGAGTTGTTGAAAGTTATAATATGATCTCCGGATGCGATAAATTCTCGTGGTGAAGGATTGTGGAAAATTTAATTTGCAAGGCAGGATACGCATTAAAATGAACGTGAATTGAAAATTTGTTTGATGGAAGTTTTAAATTTGAAATTGGAGTTGTTAATCATCTATGCATATTTGTATATTGCGAAAAATATGATTTACTTACCCCAAGTTATAAAATTAACAACGTTGCACGCTACTTTAACAACACCCTACGCACACATGTAATGCTACATAAAGCATAAATCAACCGGATTTATTAACTTTTAAATTTACAGCCATTTTATTCCAATGAATATGTGCACACAATTAACGAAAATTAGTGACACGCTTGCAGATGCGAAAGGACGCTTTTTGACGACAAATTTCGTTCTACGGCGTGGATGTGGGGACGAGCGTCGGTTCCATTAGTTATATTAATGCGTTGGATATTAACAACGTTCTGGTGTTTCCTATGAATTAATAAACAATTCCAATGCATTACAAATATGTAAATACAATACGTATGGAGTGAGGCTGCAGATACCTTGGCAATTTATGGATTAGGTTACAAACATTTTACGGGAAAATTTTACAAGCACCCTTTGTTTAAAATATCTTTGACAGAAAACAGTTTGAAACAAGAAATTAAATTATCGACAACAAGAAAACTTTTTCCTTGAAATATAGAATTTGACGTTTAAATGAAAATAGCCTATTAATTTTGGATATCCTACAGAACACGAAACTAAATTATTAGAATAACGTCCGTTGGTTTTTCAGTGGTAAATCAATTTCCTTGTTATTACCAAGGATAAATTTAATTGGATTAGATTTAATGAATAAGAATTTCACGGTTCCCGGTGGGATTTGAACCTACAGCTCCACTTCGCCAGACCGGTGCGTATCTACGCGACGCGGACGTACCACGAAGACCGTCCAATATAAAAAAGGTATAAAAATTTTTAATAACTTATATGGCGATTTAAATAAGAATTTGTTCAGACGGTCTCCTTAGTGTAAATGGATACACAACGGTCTGGCGAACTGGAGCTGTAGTTCAAATCTTACCAGGAACCGTGAAATCTTTATTCATTAAAAAATTAATAAAAATGTAATCCAATTAACTCAACGTTGGTAATAACAAGGAAATTGCATTATCACAGAACAGAAAATCTTCATCTGCTCTCAATGATTCTGCAATCCCACCTACAGGTTTAAAGTGGAAATATTAAAATTTATTATTTTTTTTCTGTTGAAATGTTACTGCTGTCCTGAAATATGTAACACAAATAAACGCCTTCAAGGTAATATCTTTTTATAGATATCGGTATATATACGATTATGACTGCTTATTTCTTGTATGTTTATATCGACAAAACCATAACAAAAACCGAACTAACCTATACACGGTTTCGTTGCCGAAAATATTCCGCTGACTATAATAAAATATCGTTCCTCACATAGAAAGTATGCTGTAAAAATAATTTTTTGTGATACGATCGACAACTTTCTTTTTTATGACGGCCCATGGTCATAAAACAAAGTATAACGACGGTATTTACTCGCATATAGTTAAGATAAAATTTTCGCCACAATTTAGTCTTTATATCGACGCTACTATTGTAGTAAAATACATTTGCACTATATACACACACGTACATATACAGGCCCTTTAGTAAGATTATAGACCAATAAAAAGCGTTATTGCAATTTACTTCTGACATTGATTGTTGTGTTTCGTAAATAAACTGAGATTTTATTTGATACACGTCGAAGAATGTAAAAGTTCTTTCTTGAAATAGGAAAATTGCTGTGTTACAACTTATATCTTACCACACAGATGTACAGTGGTGGCCAAATAGTTAAGAATGATTTGCAAAATAACAGGTACTTGTTTGATTTTGTTTTATACATAAAATTCTTTTATTTCAAAAACATATAATAATGAGAATTCTCTATTTTTAATTCGCTTTTCACAAAATAAAATAAAACCGTTATTGTTCTCACGACACCCTTGAACATGTAATTAAGAATGATGCAAACATAAAGTAGTTGCCGTTGTATTCGTGTTCACATTCAAAATTTATTATTGCAGCTGTGATATTTGTTATTAGTAAGCAAATATGGGGAAAAGTAAAAGCTGTGATTATAATGAGAAAAAAAAAACAGACGTGAGAAAGGCTCTTTAACAGGGCACTATGATAATAGATCAATCGGACTCGAGTGTGCAATTGGGGGCGATTCTCTGTTCAGTAAATTTCTGTTTTTTTTTTTCTCATAAATATCGTTTCGTGCGCGTCTAATTCTCTACACGAATTTACACTTTTAAAAAGATTAGAATTTTTTAAATCAAAATTGTGTCCGGATTTTACCATATACTCTGCCACGCTAGATAGTTCTGGTTTGGCGAAACGATAGTATCTAATATGTTCTTTAAACTTCGTTTTGATACTCGTTTTTGTTTGTCGAATGTAAACTTGAACTGAAACTGTTCATTCCTACCTAAGAGGTTCTTTAAGTCAACTTAATGAACTTAGGTAACACGTTGGCCAGGCAGTAAAGGATTGGTTTGCTTGTAATACGCAAGCATATAATATGGAGTCCCGATCTAAACCCTACTGAACATAGGCGTAATATGCAAAATAAGGCAAAAGAAAGTATAGATAAACTTTCAAGAAGTCGTGATAGCCTGCTAAGCTATTCCTTAAAAACTCCGTGCAGCTTTTGCCGAATCTATGGGTAGAAAATGTGGGGTAGTGTTAAAAAATAAATAAGGATATCCCGCTAAATACTAATACCAAAGTTAAATAATTATATTAATTACATTTTTAATTGTCATTATTTGTGTTTTTGTTACAACGTTCCGACGTTCTTAATTACAGTACCAGACAATATAATAGCAGTTAGAAATCTTACCATCATCAGGTACATAGTGATAGGTAAATGTACTACGCTATCTGCATCGTCTGTATTGTTTAGTAATATTGCCAATTTCAATATTAATTGTAGCTAAGACGTATAAAATAATAACTGTGATACAGCAGTTGGAAAGAAAAGGGAAAATATAGGGAAATTATTTACTAAATAAAATAAGCTGTAATACATTTAATATTTGGTTGCATAGTCATTATTTAGTACTACTGATGTACAATGTTCAGGATTAAATACCAAGCAGCTTGTACAATTTCCCACGGTTGTTGCTGCACCTTACGATTTACATTGTAGGTGACTTCTTTAAGATCAATCCATGAATTTTCGATAGGATGGGACTGCGCCAGCTACTCCAGGATCTGAATCGTTTGTTGGATTATCCACTTCATCGTTCGTCAACGAGTATGCTTGGGGTCATTGTTGTGCATTAAGATCTATTTTAAAGACATTTCCTCTTCCGTGTAGGGCCGCATTACATTCTATGCTATTTATACATACCCATCTTGACTTAAAGTGTCTTTGATCCAGTGTATGGACTCTAGACCATAAAAAGAAAAGCTCCCCCAAACCATGATTTTTGAACCATCGTATTTAATTGTTTTTAAAGTGTATTGAGGCTGATACGCTGTGCCCAAACATACGATCCACGACCACTCAAGCCAAATAAACCGATTTTATTCTCATCAGACTAGACGCAGAATATTGCGCGATTTTGCTGCCGACCAGTTTTCATGATCTCTAACAAACGCCAAAACGACGCTTAATAAGCAGCTTTTTTAAAAGTGACACCCTTCTTAAACTTCTATCAATTTACTTGCTTTTAACCATCTCCGGATTGTCCAGAGAGTAACATTTAAATGTAATTCTCTTTATGATTGCGTAATACGCCTATCTTCGCGAACTGTTGTTTTTCTTTTACGATCACGGGTTTTTATTTTTTTTTTTTCGATATGGTAATGTCGTTGAAATCATTTCAGCCGAGCAGTTTAAATGTTTTTGAATAATTTGATACGTTTCTCTTTCATTTCTTAATTTTATAATCAGATGTCACGTTTCTTCGTTGCAATGTTTTTCCGACCCATTCTATTTCTTAAAAATAACTAAACTTAATTGTAACCGAATACTAAAATAAAATATTTGAACAAATGAAATCCTTTAATCTGCACACGACGACACGCGAATGAATACTGCTATTATTTTGTCCCGGCACAACGCATACTGCTTGTGTAAAATGCAGGAGTTCCCCGCAACAATAACTTGCTAAGTGACTTTTACGTGTTTTTATGTCTGTTAAGTAAGTATCATTTCACGTGTAAATGTCACTACAAGGGCGACCTAAAATGTTTCAGGAATCGACAAGAAAACACGGGATTGATGTGGTTTTTTATTTTTATTTTTCGATGTAGTCTCCTCGAAAATCAATACATTTTTTCAAACAGAGCTGCAGTCTCTTCAAGCCGTCGGAAAAGTAGGATGTTTCGAGGTCTGCAAAATAGCTGTCTATAGCAGCGATAACCTCCTTATTTGAGGCAAATCTCTTTCCTCCCAACGATTTTTTCAGGTTTGGGAATAGGAAAAAGTCGCTGGGGTCCTTTCCTTCTGCAGATAGTCAATGAGGATCACGCCTTGGAAATCCCAAAAAATGGTCACCATGACCTTTCCGGCCGATGGAACGATGGAGCGGATTCGCCAGGAAAAGTCTACTGCTTCGTTTGCTTCTTGGTCTCCGGTTTGTAGTGGTGGATCCAAACCTCATCCACGTTTACGAAACGCATAAAGAAATCCCTTGGATTGCGTTGGATCCTGTGTAGACACTCCTCCGAAATTATCACCCGATTTCGTTTTTGCTCCGGTGTGAGCAAACGGAATACTCATCGCGCCGAAAGGTCTTTTATATCGAAAATTTCATGTAAGATATGGCCAACGCGTTTTTCGGAGATGCCTGTTGTCTCTGCTATCTCTTTCAGCTTCAATCGGCGATCGGCTAACACGACATCATGAATCTTGTCGACAATCGTCACTTGTGAACTCGCTCACCCAGAAGCTGGTGCTCTAGCAAAATATTCCGAATTTCCGTGGCCGTTTTCCCCGACATCCAGAAGCGTCTTATCACTGCCCGAAATTCGATTTTATCCATTTTTGCCAAACCGCCTGACTTGCTACACAAAACACATTCCTAAACAACTATTGACAGCAGACGTTTGAAATTTTGGCAGTTGCCATAAAAAAGGTTGCCCTCGCCGGCCAATGAATCCACTTCAACCTTCGTGCGCCATCTCTTGTCGATTCCGAAAACATTTCAGGCCGCCCTTGTATTTATACTTTCCGTTAATGATGAGAAACATTGATTTAAGGTATTCTTAGTTTTTGCTATTATTTTATCCGTTACTGTATACGTCCAGCGTTAATTGCTCCTTTGTATATAGGACATTAATTCCAGATGTATAGAATAACTATTTTACTCTATTTGAAGGTGTATTCTTATTTTAATAAATTATTTCAGTCTACAATATATTATTTTTAATTTTTCGGTAACCCCCAAGCAAATAAATCTACTAAAATTATTTATTCCGCTCTTAAATATGACGCTACCACTATATACTTCACATTGAAGCGGGCAAGAGAATAGCATACAGCTTTCAAAGCATTAAAGTTGGGAAAATATCTGCACGTTCGATGTGTTCAAAGAACGATAGTTGCGCATCGAAAAGAACACTAAGATTCTCTCAATTGAATCACCTATAGGAATGGTAGCGTGTGAAGCACTCACACAAATCCTACAAAAAAAACCTAATGATATCCTATACATTGACTCATCCTGTACATATTATACTGTGTCAACGTTATCTTATTAAATAAACTAAAAGCGCTTCAGAATATTTAATTAAATCCTTAACTGCACTTACACTAAACTGTCATCTGGAAATTATTTTGTTACAAAATGGAAGGGTTAAAAGTGGGAATCTGCACACTCTCGACTTTAATCCGGTTTCTAGACGCTTTGAAATAAGTTTTTATTGTTATAGTACACTTCCGTAAGATTACAGCGGATATTATAGGCATTATCTTGGGAAAATGCACTCCTTCGCGTCTATAAGTTGCAGCAGTTTTAGGCACTGATGGACTTTTATGCATCTAGTACTTAAAAGTAAGTAGACGTTGTTGGCTTACAGTTCGTGTTTGTTTATTTAAAGATGTGTATAATGTACGTAGTTAGGAAAAAAGTTAGATACACGTAAGCCATTTGAAGGCGATATTAAAGGAATAAATTGGACTTTATGAATTTCCAAAACGGAAAACCTATAAGATCTGCCTACATTTCAATTTTAAAGTTCCACAAAAAAAAATTGGAAGATAAGCTGAGAAGCTGCAATTAATGAGGAATATATTGATAAAGTTTTTGAAAAGCAAGAGTAGTGGAAAAAGGAAATTCGCCGTGAGAGTTTTATAAATATAAATATTCTCTTATGATAGTAAATTTAATCTTTTCGGCTCAGATGGGAAGGGTAATGGAGGAAAAAGAATAAAGAATTAAAACCGCAACATTTAAAACCAACAGTTAAACATGGAGGTGGGCATGTAATGGTCTAGCCTGCGTTTCTGCTGCTGGTGTTGGAAACCTTGATTTTATTGAAGGTACTATTGATAGGTTTATGTACTCAAACATCCTTAAACAGAATTTAGTTTCTAGTGCCAGGAAACTTGACACAGATGATGATTTTAGATTTTACCAGGACAATGGCCCGAAACATTCTTCGCGTGTGGTCCAGGAAAAAATTATCGAAAATTTGTGGCTTACTCTTGAAACAAAAATCCGTAGTCATCGAATATCCAATGGCAATGATCTAAAAAATACTTTGTTACAAGAATGGAACAGTATTTCGCCAGATTATACGCATAAGTTAGTAGAATCTGTTCCAAATATATTATAATTAATTATAAATTCTAAAGGAAACCCTGTTATGTTCGAAGAAAGAGAATGGATGCTACTAACACTAATTTACTTACCAAAATACACAATGTGGTTTTACAATGTACTCAAGCAGAATTCTTACTTCTTACTAAAATTTTAAAATTGTTAAAGATTTTATACTGTCAGCCATCCAAATAACCAATGTAATGTTCAAACTGAGATGAATGTGTCACATGGTACACGTCATCAGCAAGTTATCCAAAGATTTAATAATCAAATTCAAACAAATACGCTATAAATATGCAGCGGAACAATTAATTAAATGAATGAGAAAAATAGATATACAAACTGTTAAAGGTACACGTCATCGGCAAGTTAACGAAGCAACAAAACTTAAATACACAAACTGTTAAATTATCGGGAGAAGCAAACATTATGATAAATACAATGAATAATGATTGAGTTTAGTAATACTAATACATAGTGCTATATAGTATATATATATATATATATATATATATATAGATAAATATACAATAATATATGTCTAATACGTAAATCCAACGTTTGTAACAACCCCACTAAGTATTAATTATTTCTTTTTTAACTTTCAAAAATACTTAATTAATTACTATTGCAGGTGCATCCCTCTCATTGTGGTATTAAATATGTAACCGCTGTAATCTTACCTGAAGAATTCATAATACCTGTTCAAATTAGTTTTATTTTTGTAATATACTTCAAGAATAGTAGATATAATATATTTAATTTACTTTTCCCAAATAATTATTTTACCTAACACTTTCAACTTCGTACCAAATTATATACCACTGCATCATTTTCACTGTGAGTCACTGTACGTACTAAATGAGAAATTTGTAGTAACTTCTCTCGTCACGTACCACTTCTGTTTGTTTATTGTTTTCACCCACTTAGAAGAAATAAAACATGTAGTAATACTATAGAATAATACAAGTACCAACAAATCGTAACTATGTCACAATATTACTTCACCATTTACCTGTAAAATTACCACAGAGAAGACTGCGAAACTTTTGTTGGTCGGTGTTCAACACAAGTCGTCTTTTCTTCACAATTTTTTAATACATAATAGCGTTGGTTTTGTTTTTAAAGTTACAATACCTTCTATTTCTGGTATACACTCTTCTTCTTTAGTTATATTGCTTCTAATGCTTTTTCCTGTGTGGGCATATATATCTCGTCTACAAATTCTACGGAATGCGGCCTGTCGTTGCAAAATTCTAGGGTAGTATCACATTCCAGTGAAAACGATCCTCCTCTTTGAATATCAAGAAAGATATCTTTTATTATTCCATCCAATTCGATTTTGTTGGTATTCAAATGTTACCATCAGCAATTATACGTTTATAATATTTATGGCGACCATTTGCAACACTACAGATCTAGTACACACTTTCAATCCACTTCATCTTTTTGCACACACATGATTGCAAAATATTTTGAGGTTAAATAAATATACAAAACAGACTTATTTAATTCCAGAGTGCTCCTTTGTGTGTACTAGTATCCAATCGACTAGCTCACTCGTGGGAATCCTAGATATTATATTGATTTAAATTGTAGAGGAACGCCTTATACATTAAAACGCTCATTAAAACTTCACAACTACCGCAACAGTAGAACCTAGAATTAGAATTACAATGTTCAAGCGTACAAGTCAACGTTCCGTTTATACCTTCCGTTGGATATTAATTTTTGACGTCACGTTTAATGAATCAAGCCCCGAATAATGTATCCAGTATCCCTCAAGCTCGATACACGCATATGTACGTACGTAATGTATACAAGGGAACCATTATGTTCGCCGCTGAAGGCAAATCCTCTTATTATACCTCAAAATTAAAGCTGGCCGCCGTGCCTATGTAAAGAGAAACCTTTGTAGCGTACTTCCTTTGCTTTCAACCCCACGTAATAATTTAATGTTTGGACGAAAAACCCTATTTCGGGCCGTAGCTATGATTACGTAATTCATGAGGAAGTCTGGTAGGATTTCCAGTGAAGTAATTGCGTTTGAAAGCTCTTAGAATGTGATTCTGAGTGTTTCTGTACATGTTCAATTATAATAGTAATATGTGCCTTACATATGTAACTGTGAGACCTGATTATTAGCCAGATGTCTTTATGACGATTGCAAGGACTGTGTGGATGTACAATTCACAGGTATAGCAGTAAACTCCACTCACACAAATTTATTAATTATGCGGAACGCAGCGTTTCGGGAGCACGTGGGCTCCCATTGTCAACCGTGTTACCGACTGTCGACCTGTGAATCAGATGTCTTTAGACCATTAATTTGATTTGATTTCATATATTAAAGAAGTACTAAACGGAATGATAATAGAGCGTAGTGGGTCAACCTAAATTTAAAAAAAAATTAAGTAAACTAATATGGTTAATTAAAGAATCCAAATATAATTATTTATACTGCAGACAGGAACAGAAATAATAGTTAACAACTGTGAAATAAGATGAAGCCTTTGATATCAGATAAGATAATAATTAGTTATAGATAGATAACATATTGATATAGATAGATATAGATGATACAGTTATAGATAGATGTTACGTTGAATTTAACACTTGGATAATAAATGATGGCAGTGGTATAGAAGAAAGTTTTAGCAACTATTTTGTAAATAGTATAGGTGAAATTGTAAATAATACGGTCCCAGTGCACGCCATAAATTCCTGATCAATAGCATTCCAACGTCCGCAATTATGGATGGTTTTAATCCAATAAATATGGCATACCTGAACAAAGTTGTTAAGAAAACGAAGAATACTGGTGGGGTTGAAGATAACATCTCAGCTATCATATTACGGGACGCAGTTAGTATTATTAAAACAGATTTTTAGATATTATTAACATATCGTTAACTTCTTCAGTGTTTTCTCAGGTCTGGTAGTAGTTTTTGATACCACCAGTGCAAGAAATACAAAAGACTACAAAAATTGAACAAATTCGACCTATTAACACGGTTAGGGCCCCACGAAAAGATACTAGAAATTGTTGTAAACGAATAAATCTTAAATTACTGTGACATTTATTCTGTAATACACAATCAAGTTCTAAAGCTAAAATTAGTTCCTAACTATTTATATAAAAACATAACATATGCAGCCGAAGTATACAACTATCAAGCTAGAGGTATAAAAGATTGCTATGTAAGTAATTATCTTTTGTCTAGGGATAAGAATAGTGCATTTTAATTTCCGTCCGTAATAAAGGAGTGTGATTATATGCAAAGTGCATATATTTTATTTTATTAATTTGTTTATTATATTTTACGTCTATTTGTAGATGTCTTACACTGATTAAAGTTAATTAACGCTAATTAACTTTAATCAGTCTAATACATCTACATATAGACGCAAAATATAATAAATAAAATAAAATATATGCACTTTGCATATAATCCGATCTCTAGTGATGAGATTAATTGTTTTAGATACTCTAAATTGTATATACTTCAAAATTATTAAATAACCGTCAAAAATATTGGGCTTTGTTATGCGTTGCTGCAAATTCTTCCGCAGCATATAATTTTGGAAACAGCTGTACTTTACCCTTGTCGGCAGCAAGTTGGAATATGATTCGCAGTTTTGCTGAACATGTTACTTATACTTCCAGCTGAATCTTGAAAAGGTGCATAGACGATTTTTAGTATGCATATACATATGTCCGTCGAACAAACAGGAATTTATTCCGAGGGTAGCGTCGATTACAACGTGTTGCGGAATACAGATTGAGTCCATCCCTTAAACCATCGTCGGAAAATACATTGTACACAATTCATATTGACATCTAGCAATTGATGGATCGATCTTTTTTTCTGTCCAAAGTTTATTTCCTTTTTCTAAGAACAATGCTCTTCAGTTCTAATAATGTATTACAAATCGGACCTTTTTTTTATTACGATGACTTTTGCTTTGAATCCATAAATTTTAGAATTATTATTATTATTTTTTTTTGTATTTTGTGTGTATTGTAATGACATGTATTGTTAACTTTTAAATCTTTTAAAATATCAATGTTTTTCTAGATTTATGTTATACTATAATATATTGGATATTTTCTCGTCATTGTATGGTGTGCGCCCTTATTTTGTTAGTGTTGATGTTGTTGTTGGAGGCAAAGTACCGTTAGGACTCACTCTCCTTTAATTTATTTATAATATTTATTCCGTATAGTTTTCTTTCTCTGTATTAAATTTTAGAGATATCTACTTTAGTTGTTCATTACTGACATATAATTTACAATTTTAAAGTTAAAAAAGAGAGTCCCCTAAACATGTGCAGTGGATACGTAAACTCCACTATCGTTTACTATATATATATATATATCGTTTTTCGTAAACACATTTTTGTATTTATTTATAATTTCTTTCAAATTTATTTCTAAAAGACGTACAATGTACTGTACTCACACATTTTTATCATATTTTATTAAAATATGTATCCTCCCGAAATTAAAACACATGATCTTCAAAATTTGTCGTACGTTGGATGGATGGCACGCCTGGCAGTTTTACTGGTAAATAATTTCATTCCATCAAGGGTAGGTTTACTTTGTAGTCTATCATATAGGTAAACAAGCTGAATATAATGAGTGTATCCCCGGAAACGAACTGATAAAATAACGATTGTGTCAAAGTCGCAGATGTCGGGGTTGTCTCTTCAGAGAGAAATTCGTTACTTTTCGAATTAATTATAATATTTGAAATTATTCTTCAAAGTTATTCAAAGTTAAAAAGTGTATCAGCTGATATTTTCACAATAATTTGGCGTTCCGATCACATTGGTGGAAGCCGAACACCAAATATCTAGAATACGGTACAATACGTGCGAGTATGAGTACGATTACAAAAATTAAAGACTTCAAATTATAATGAATTTTCAAAATTTACTGTTCTTTTGCTTTCATTTTGTATTTTGTTTATAATTTACAAATTTAGCTAGATAGGGATTGATATATTACATTTGGCTATTTCAGTTATTTAATATTATTTACATTCGAATTTAAAAACAAAAATTTAAATAAAAGAATCCATTGGGCAAATTAAAAGCCTGAGATTTTCCACCACACTATGTACACTATCGGCCATAAGTGTTTGCCCCCCCTGCATGATTAGAAATTATTCAAAGAAACTATATTTTATCCTTATCGTATTACATAGTTAGCTCTACTATTTTGAATTTCGCGCTGTGCTTCACCTAGGAAGAACAGAGAACATAGAGCGAAGTAGACAAAAGGGTAAGTAACCATAACTACCGAAGTTTGTAACGGGCAAGCACCATGTGTTTGTACATCAAGAGATAAAAGTGAGACAACCAAAGGGTTTCATTTTAAAACAAACAAAGAGTCATTATTTTATTCAACACGTATTATTGAATTGTAATGTTCTGTGTGTACGTAATGCGTCAACTAGTATAATTATAATATTACATTTAATTATCAATCAAATATCAAAGAAGTGGCAGTATATCCAACAAACAGCGACCTGGAGGGCCAGAAATAACAACACCAGCACAAGATCGCGCAATTACAATCACGAGTAAACGAAATAGATGAACAGCGCTAGAAATTTCCGCTGAAGTGAATATATCGCGCCCAAAACCAGTTAGTGTCACCACGGTAAAAAGACGTTTGTGTCAAGCTGGTTTGTATGGAAGAATTAGTATACACAAACCGTATTTGTACAAAGCAAATAAAGCTAAATGGTTGGCATGGGCGAGAGAATACAAAGGCAGGACGTTGGAAGATTGGAAAAAAGTGCCTTGGATTGACGAATCTACAAGTGCCTGGATTGACGAATCACCTCTGGTTCAAACGAAAAAATATTCTTCCGTAGATTGAAACGGAAACACTGGAACCCTGCATTATACGAATAATAAAACATGGAGGAGATTCAGTTATGATTTGGGGTTGTTCTGGCGGTACCTCTGCGGGCGATTTGGTCAAAATAGAATCTTATAGGAATATTTTGGGGAGGAATTCTATCTTATCTGGAACACGATTAATCGGTAAAAACTTCGTCTTCCAGCACGATAATGATCCAAAATACACTGAAAAGATATGCCGTGAGTATTTGGAACAGCACAGAGAGAACATTGTTGTTTTGAAGTGGCGGCCACAAAGTCCAGATCCCAATTCGATCGAACTTTTGTGGGAGGAACTCGTCCGACAGTTTCAAAGATCTGCTCTAAGTTCGACAATAGTACTACCCAACTACAGAATACGTGAAGAGGAATACAGCTACTAACACTGGTAAAGCTGCTAGAGAGAATGCCAAGATTGTGTGCGGTAGTAATAAAAGAGAAAGATGGACACATTGACTAATCGCAAATTTCATTTATGAGCAAAGTAATAAGCACTTTATTTCTATAATTGTTAGAGTTCTTGGTATAAATACAGCATAAAGGTTTATTTTATAATAAGTTATAGAATTTTGTGCTGTAATTGGTTACTCGTTGGACAAATAAATCACTATTAGTATTATTATTATATTATAAAAAATAATGGTTAACATTTTAAATTTTAAAACACCTCGTTTACTTAGGGACCCCGAAAAAGTTTCATCGAGACGTCAGCTTTTACGCATGAGAATAGAATAGCCGGCTATTGTTCAAGAATTCACCATTTTACACCAATTATACTTTCATTTTATTCTGCTTTAAACCAACATGGGGAAAATATTTTTTCTCATTTTATAGCCACATATCACTAGGACAACCCTTATTTTAATTTAGTATCTTCCCTGCTGGTCTTCTTTATCCAAAACAAGAGCGTTAATTACAGCTTGGAAAGCAGAGAATTTGTCGAATTTTCTGGACGAACGACGAACAGGGGAACGATAAAAAATACGGGGGAGCAATAAAAAAATACCCGTGAGTCGTGCAATTACACCAACCGGAAAAAATACGCGTTTTCGCCAATTTGCACCGTCGGAAAAACGGGGTTCGGAAGGGGACGGCAGAAAATGAAAAAACATCCGTTAATTAAAGTTAAGGAAAAAACAAGCATTGTTACATCTGCGCGTTTAGTTTGTTAATTGCTTTTTTGGTGCTCAGCGCACCTGTAAATATTTTTCTT
The DNA here is from genome assembly GCA_023509865.1 of Trypoxylus dichotomus. Lineage (NCBI taxonomy): Eukaryota > Metazoa > Arthropoda > Insecta > Coleoptera > Scarabaeidae > Trypoxylus > Trypoxylus dichotomus. Next base: position 33,966,226 of record CM042081.1, read on the forward strand.
TTATATACTACGTTGAAAGAGATGAAGAAGAAATGAATTTTAGATTTCGGTTTTGGATGTTAAATGGTGACAAATTTATCTCATTCCTTTTTCGTCTTCTAGACTTATATAGACGACAAGGGGAAAATTAGCTTTTAATACATAAAACATGAATGCATTCGGAATGATTTTAAAGCAAAATAATAGTTCAAATTAGCTGATAATCGCCAAGAGATAAATAAAATGTTATTATCCATCTTGTCTTTTAATTCATTTTTGTAAAACAATATTGAGACCTTAAAGTAAACTTGGAACGAGAGATCATCCTCCGTGAAGATTATACAGCCTTGGTCAAATGTATTGGGCACCCTACAAATTTTGCACATGTGCGATAACCATAACAGTAAATAAATCCTGTCGTTTAAGAACTACTTTGTTGGCATCTAAAAGAAACGTTAAAAACAATGATTCACGCCAAAACTACCAATAAAACACCGGGTGTAATGAAATTTGTCATTTTTAAATTTTTCTATTTATTTTTCAGTTCGCTACTTTTGCCCGTTGCTAACAAATCCCATGATCCAGCGCGCTTTTAGTGTTTCGACACAGAACATCTATGGGGTTAATAGAGCGCAAAGTCAGGCGTTAACAATTACCTCAAAAGAAGAGTTAAGGAATCGTTGCGCTTAGACTGGAACGCTACAAGTCCCCAAGACTATCAAAAGATTGTGGACCCTTTACAATAAAGAATTTCTACTGTAATTAAGGCAAAAGGTGGATGCACTAAATATTGATTTTTTTTGTATAATAAACATTATAAATTGATTATTTTGAATAATAAACATTATAAACCTATACAAGTTATTTCAATTTATTTTAATATTATATATATTCTTCAAGAAACTCAATGTTAACCACGGTGCTCAATATTTATGGCCAAGGCTGTGTGACACGAATTTTCTTATGTTCGCAAATGTGTGCCTTGTTACTTAAATTATCCATCAATCAAGGATCTGAAAAGACTTCTATAGGTTCAACCGTGGATATATATTACACGTTTTGTGCTACTTATGGTAAATTATCTAATAGACGCTCTTATGTAATTTTATTGTTATTTTTTCGTAATGATGAATGCAGGATGAATATAGGATCCTTTATTCAAAAAACTTTAAAGACATCCATCCCTTTACCGCAGATTTTAATCCATTGAAGCTATTGTATTACTTACTTTTGACATACACCACTCTCATGTGTTTTTGTTTGTGTTCTCTGTTTAGTATGTAAACAGTCACAGAACCGAACTCAACAAATGTTGAGTATATGAATAATAAATAAAGTAGTGAACCAGCAAGAATATTGATCGGAATTTTTTTTATTAATATATTGAAAAAAAAAACACCGTTACACCATTGTTGTCAATATTCCTCCAAAGATTTTGAATGGGGTTCAACACGAGTAAGCAAGGTGGTGATTATAATAACAAACAGAGTTGTTTTACTAGAATATCCAGTCTTCATTTGTTCACCAATGCCTTATCACATCTGCACTGCTCCTATGCAAATCGTGCTAATAATATTTCAAACAATCGAGATTATCTATTTATTATAATTAAACAGTGTTTAACAATTTGTGAACTGCACTCATTTTTTCAAGAAATTTCAAGAACTGTGTTGCATAGATCTGGGCTATAATAAAATGTGTGCCAGGTGGGTTCCTCGAATATTGTCAGAGGATCACAAAACCAAACGAATAGGAGCTGCAATGACATTTCTCAGTCGCTATGACAAAGATGGCGATGAAGTTTTGAATTACATTGTTATTGCTGATGAGACGTGGATATCACATTTCACACCAGAAAGAAATCGCAAATCAACGCAATGGCATCATTCACAATTCCCAACGAAACCGAAAAAAGCAAAACAAATTTGGAGCACTAGAAAGACTACGGACAGTCCTCTGTAATATAGTGGCCAGTATCCCCGCCTGTCACGCGGGAAACCGGGGTTCGAGTCCCCGCCGGGGAGGAGGTTACCTTTACAGGCGCCGTGGCTTAGTCGGCTAAAGCGCCTGTCTAGTAAACAGGAGATCGTGAGTTCGAATCTCGCCGGTGCCTAATTTTTTTCTGTCCGAAACCGCAAGGTACAAAGAACGTAGGATTAAGAAAAAACACTATGGTTACCGTATTTTGGCATCATAAGGGTGTTCTGCTAATCGACTACATGCCTAGAGGTGAGATCATACATGCAGCGGCCTACTGCCAGACGTTTCCCGCGGTATTCAAAACAAATGGCGCGGAACGCTAAGCAATGGAGTCATCACCCTTCAGGATAATGCACGTCCGCTTGCAGCGGGAGTGACACATGACTTGCTTCAGCAGTTTCGGTGGGCAATTTTTTAATATCCGCAATACAGTCCGGACTTATCCCCAAAGTGATTTTCACCTCTTTCCCAAATTAAAAGATTTTTGAGAGGACAACGCTAAGGAAATGATGATGAACTTAAAGAAGCCATTAATCAGTGATTTAACAACTTGGCAGCAAAAATGTTAAATTTGAACGGTGACTACGTAGAAAGGTATCTTGAACATTTAATTTTATGTAAAATATAGTTTCGTTTAACCATATCTAATAAAAATTTCTATAGAAAAAAGAATGATCCTCGGATAAAATCAATATGGTAAATGACACGGAAAGAAATAGAAAGATAAAGAATAAACTTTGAAAATTAAAATTTGTCGTCTCAAGGAGGTACCAGGTATAATAATAATAAGTATTTCAATTCTGTGGTTTTCTTGAAACAGATTTGAACAGTAAAATTCTTACGAATAACCTTACACACTTACTGGTCTTAGGAAATATGCATATTTCAAATCTGACTCTTCGATCTTTCTCCATATAGTGCTATTATTATAATTTAAGAAGAAGAAGGCTTATAATATTATGAAAGAGGTAATATACATCATCTTAATATTGATTTAATCAGTTACTATTCCCTATATAACTTAAGACAATCCTCCTTATGTAACATGAACATAAATCATTCACGTCTTCTTTAATACAAACCCTCAGCAATATTACCGATTTTCCCATTGGATTATTACGCTGGAATAGATAATTTTCATATATTATAAACGCATATATTTTCCATACGGTTATTATCAAACGCGGCTGGAGGATGTAATTTAGGTAACGTTGCTTCGCTTGGAAAGACACTCGAATTACGCAATTTCGTCCTCATGCTTGTCGAAAATACGTAATTGAAAACGTAGTAGCTTTGGTTGATTGGGGAATATCTGTCGTGATTAAATATATTAAAGATGGGAATATGTTATTAATATAATTTTCGTACAAGCTATAATACCTTGAAAATGGTGCACGCAATGTCGAATTTTCTAATTGGAGGTAATCCGTTCCTCTGTAGTTTTGTGATTCGCTTTTCGATTAAGATAGGTATATGGGATGGGTTCAGAAAGTTTGATCGATCGTAAAAAGTGGCCTTATAATTGATTTTAGTGAAATTAAATTTGTAATAGAAGGTTCAAGCGTTAGGGTCTTGGTAAACATTTTAAAAAAGATTGCGTATTATTTTCAAATGAAACTTTTTCGTAAATGGTCCGAATATTGACAAAAAATTTTAATATTTACGAAATAAAATAGGATAAAGATTTACAACACCAATATTAAGCTATTTTTCGAACATCTCCAAATAAGTATTAATTGGAAATAAAATGAATATCAACCTTGTCTTCTGAAATAAAATTCAGCATTGCCTTATTCGGTATGTGGGTGATGATTCCCATAGGAAAAACTTTTTTAATATTAATTTTAGGGGAAAAAGTTGTATTCTTTGTTTGACTTAAAATTAAAAATGTTACGAAATATACTGGTTTATTTTGTATTTTTGCAACAAATACGAAAATGTGTCTACATACACGTAAAATACATTGAAGTAACATGTTTACTGAAATATCTAGTTCATTAACTATTTCTTACTTTTATAGCTCTTGTTTGCAACGCTCCCATAGAAAGATCGCTTAGGTTTAAATTAGACCAGCTCAAATCCAGTGCCTAGTCTATATCATCCAATCCATTTTTCAAGAAAAAAGGACATTGCCTCACTAACGTAAGTACTGTGTTTGTTGGATATCTTTCGAATCAAACGTATATGTATCTACACTATCGTTGATAAGTTCGATTGCACCTAATATATTGCATTCACTTAGAACTATTTTAATAATATTTAGGGAAATTCTTAAAATCACATTTACAATCTAATGTTGATAGTATATATTCATAGCTAGAAGACTTATCTATGAAATACATTCAAACACGAAAACAATGTATTCCGGTATTAAATTTTATGACGGTAATAAAGTAATGATGCGTTAATAAGTAAGAAATTGAGGATGAATGCGTTATGAAATAGAATTTGGGAGGGGTATTTAATCATCCGCCCGCCTGATAGTAAACTGCACATTCAGTATATTGCCGAGATACTAGAGACGTGTGTGATTGCGCTAAAGAGACCCAATTCCATATTGTTAGTTTATTTGACCGAAGATACGCCAGAAAAAAGGGAATTCGATATTGTAACGTTCGCCAAAGTATGCATTTTACACGAAACAAATGCTTGAAATGAAGAAATTTCTCGACAATATTTCTGAGTGGCGTAGGATAACTAAACGAAGGGAAGAGACCGGCAAGCTTAAAAAAAGCGAGGTGGAAGGTCAAGATCAACGACGAAACGAGGCAACCAATACATGCAAGTGATTTCCTTAAGAAATCGCCGCCTTAGCGCACCGCAAATTACGACAGAGTTCAATTGACACCCCCTCAGCCAATAAGTGTGTTGACAATAGAATGGAAACTAATAAAAGTCGGTCTGGGATGTCATATAGTAGTAAAAAACCGCGGTTAACTTCTATACATAAACGGAAAAGACTGAAGGCTCACGCAAACTGGAGGGTAAATGTTTGGATAAATGTGTGGACGAACAGAATTTCGAATTATTCGGAAGTAAATTGTGTTGGCTACGCCTTTCTAGGCATTTTTTCAATGTATTTCTAGCTAAAGATGAATGATGTGGAGAAATGCAAAAACAATTATAAGCAATTGACAAATTTTCTCTGTGGGACTCTGTAGCAAGTGTTGGGTTCCTTTTAGAGCTAACCAACCGCTCTCATCACCCGGGCGCACATCTAAATCATCCTCTAGTTTTATAAAAACACATCCCTTTTTCTCTTATTTTAATCTTTTCATAAAGATGCTGCTTATTATCGATACCTACTCGCTTTCACTACCCGCTTGTTTACTTCGCGTTCATTGCACGTCACGTGTACCAAAGAAATACAACAGTAAAAAATTACAGTAACATCCCAGGTATTTCTTACGTCAGGATGCGTAAATTTGCAAACAGGGAGTAAGTGGAAATGAAGGTGTAAAATTACATTTTGGGAATTACAGTATTTTGATAATAATGTACAAAAATTTCATGTGTGTTTCTTTTTAGCGTTCCACATTTTCTGGTTCCATGTGGTTGTTTGCACATGACGTTTTGCTGTTCATTTTGTCAACTTTTTTTATGAAAGTTTAACAGAGGCAGCAAACATTATTTTCACATCCAGTCCGTATATGTTCAAAAGATATCTTTGTAATAAATAACATCAAAGTCGTCGCTAAATACACAACTTCAAAAATTACCTGACGCCCAAGATTGGGCAAAAGCTCACGCAAAGTATTGCGTAAATGTTTGGAAAAAATGTGTTATAGACGGACGTATTTGTATTTTCAATCCAAATCTTCTGAAAGAGTACTATCTTTAATGGACAAAGAGCCCTGATTACAACCCTATCGACCTCTTGCAGGATCACTTGAATCGTGATGTCCGGAAAAAATCTCCGACTGGCAAAGCAGCATTCTGGAATGTTTTGCAGAAAGTGTGGAATGCTATAGATGAATCGTATTTGAAGCGATTAGTTCTAAGGATGGCGCATATCTGTCAGGTAATTATTAAAGCAAAAGCTTTGAAGAAACACTATAACAATATTTATTTGATTAGAATGTACTATTTTATCAATAAAACATTTTAAGTTAATGGGTACAGAATGCCTCTTTAATAAATTGCTCGCAAACATTCTCTGTCCATTTTATTTTATTTTATATAATGCGATCAAATTGATGAACGGTAAATGAATCAGATCCATAAAGATAAAATTAAAAAATCACATATGAAATTAAATCTAATTGATATATAAAGAATATGTGTAATAGTATCTCAGACTTTCACGGCCGTTTGTCATAGTCGTAACGATTGCCGGGTTCCGCCGCATCACTGGGTTTTTTAGGGACAAAAAAGTATATGTTTAGTTTATTGCATAAATATGAATTTAATTCAAGAGTTATGTTTATATTCATGTATAAGAATTATGCGAAATATTCAATTTCTTGAATTGTATGATTTCCAGCAAATAAAAAATATTGCATGGCGTCCTTTCTAACGCAAAATAAGAAATCTAATGTCTAAATTTTAGTTTGCATACAAAAGTTTTGTTCCTTTGTATCTTGTTTTGAATTTAAATTCGATTCCAATATTTTGTGGGCATAGTGCCCTTTCTGACATTCAGTGATGATTATAACGACATAATATTAACAGCATCGTCTTGCTCATAATTATTACGGGCCCTTTTCTTTTGCTTTTTATAGATCATCTTTCATCAATATCATTTGAGGAGATCTATTAACTGTCTGCTAATAAACGGAGTAAATAACCTAATATATATATATATATATATATATATATATATATAAGAATTTACTTGTGATTTACTAACTTACAATATCAATGGACTATAAAAATTTCAGTGACTATAGTTTCTTGACGAAGGATTTTTTGAAAATTTCTAGTAAATATAGCGATTTGTATTTGAAAAAAATACTATTTTGAAATTGGTTCTAGCTCAATACAAATCTTATCAACCGGCTTTTATTTAGAATCCTTTTGAATAAAACCCTGCTAAACGATATAAACATCCAATCTAACCCAGATTCGATTGAAAATCAAATACGACTCAAAAAGAAGAAACAAAAAAAGGCTTCCTTATTGAGATCGGGGTGAGGGCTTCTAGCGTTTTACCCTTGCATGTCGGCTGGATGTTAAACCGAGCGCAAAAATCGAAAAAAGCGACCCCGATTATTCATATCTAGCCATCGCTAGATCTAACGCTATTTGACGCTTCACACGCGAAGGCAAGAGCAATACCCACCCTCCACGTGCATCGTATAGGGAAAAATCCGGCACATGGACGTCGCGTCGGTGGCAGGTTGTTGCTTACACAGTTCACTTGATTTATACATTAAAAGCGTCTAGACGAGTACCATGGTAGCGGACGGCCCTCGAACACGACGATGAAGCCCTACAACAGCTAAAACGGTACGGAGAAAGGGCGAGATAGAGATAGAAAGAGGCAGGCTGTTACTTCATCGAGTTAGAGGAGAGTCGGGTGTCTCACCCCATTCCTCGATCCCCGCTTTAATAATGCAAACACATGTCGGCCTTCCAGAAGCTTCCACACACATCCAGCATCCATTCCGGTGGTTCCGGGTAAGTTGAATCCGGTCGTCGTAGGGAGTTGGAGTGCTGCTAGTTGGTTGTATAGGCTTTGTGCCGCCAGTAGAGACCTTTTTCTCTATATGGGGTAAATAGCACAGTTGTTCCGTTTTATTCTACTTTTTTTTGCGGCGTTACACAAGATTCGTTTGGAGTTGCTTTTTTATGGACGCACTCAGGTGTTTTAGCAGTAAAATTTATTGTTGGTACACATAGCAAGGTGTAATCGAAATAGACAATATAGAAGTATAATTTTTAATTTGTTTCTTTGAGATTGTTTTCAAGATTATCATTTAATTTGCTTCACAACTTGGCAGAATATCCTATCACCTTGCTCGATTTACACATAAATACCTTGAAAAATACGATATAGATATTTTGCAAGAACAACGATACTTTTTCTGAATGTATTAATCTTTATTCTACCTTGAAGGTATTCAAATTCATGAATTACGATTCCATATAGGAAATTGTTTGAAACTTTTCAAAAGTTTGTTAGATTTTTATATGAAAATTTCCTTGTACGAAGTAATTCGATTTCGTGTTTCAACCATATCCTTTTTATGAAAATGAATATAATAAAATAAAACTTTCATCACAGAAAAGCTGAAAACAAAACAGAATTATATTTGTCAATGAATACCTTAGATTAAAATTAAGAACACCCTCAGTGAGACATTGCTGCTTGTTTGAAGGAATAAAGATATTCAAAATTTGGCTTGATGTCATTTAATCTCTTTCTGTATAAGTTGAAAATCTTTCTTGACATAGATGTGTTGTGTTAAGAGGTAATAAAACTTTAACAGCTGTTTCTGACAAAATAAGGTAGTTACTTCTTACACTGGGCAACTAAAAAGTAATTCTGCAACTTTCTCGAAGTGATTCATCATATTCGTTTAAGCTGACAAAAAAGAAGAAAAACTACACTTTTTGATAGATTTCAAGTTCTTTGGTTTTATGTAATTAATTGGTAAATTAAAAATTTTCAGACGGTGGGATTCGAACCTGCAGCTTCTGTTCTGTAGGCAAGTGCTTTGCCGTTTGCGATAAAACCAAGAAATTGGAATTTATCATTTTGAGCCAACGGAAATTGCATAATTAATTCAATCTAATTACACTTTTTATTACCAGCCAATTTTATTTTAAAATACTCAACAGATTTATCCTATATAGAATGCGTTGATTCAGGATCTTTATGGAGCAATTTAAACTGCTTTTAACCACGGCTTCATTAGAAGCCACACGAAGCGGTATAAGTTCTGACTCACAGTTTCTTGGCCCTTTTGGGACATCCCAAAGATCTGCCGTATTCATTCCCTGTTAATTTCTTTCTTCATTGTTCTACCAATTCTCACTTGACGTCTATTTATTGATAATTGCCTCAATTATACCTTTTCACATTTGAACTACATAAAAAACAACACAAAAGCAAAAAACGAGCGGTTTCACATTCACGATTATTTCTTCGCGTACAATACCAAGCTTTTCTTTCCAACTTTTCCTTTTTTTCGTCAGATGAAAATTGGTTTTCCACTTCAAAGCTTCGCAATTATGCCGGAGGACTAATTAAATCAAACGCATGTATATGCAGGGCCGCTCAAAAGGCAAACTACGAGAACAACGACGGCTTGTTTCGAGGGTAAACAGATAGAGGGAGAGACAGAAACAACTCCCACTACACGCTAAAGGTCGCGTCACGCGATGCTTTTGTTTTATTTGTCGAAGTAGTACAAACGCAACAGCTGCCAACCAAATATCAAATGGCTACGGCAATGCTAGCGTTCCATAGAATTTGTTTGCTTAGCGCTTTCTGCGTATTTGCAACTGTTTGTAGCTTGGGAATATGCAGATGACATCTTCAAATGTGCATTGGTCGGGTTGCGCGAGCTGTTTCAAATGTCTATATCGTCCATGAAAAGGATTTAGATGATAAAAGAGAAATGAAAGGCGTTTTATATCTGGTCTTTGCGATAAGGAGAGAAAATAGAGATGCAGTTGTATTTACCTTATTGATGTGTATTTCAATTAAATGTTTTTTGCCAGTATTCAAAGCTCCAGAAAATTTTATGCTCAAATTATTTCGAGATATATACATATTTGTTGATAATTTTCCTCAATAAGTTCTTTATACGAGGAAGAAAATAAAAATGAAGGTTTAAGGAAACTTGCACTTTCGAGGCAAATATTAAAACTGAAGTGAAATTGCAACTTTGATGTGTAATATATTTTGCAAGAAGAAGTGAGAATTTTAAACCCAAAAGGAAATGGTGAAAATATTATCCAATAAGTTTGTTTAATGAAACTGGCAATTGCAAATGAATTGCGTTTCACTACGTACAATATCGGCGATACGTGTTTATCCATCTGCATAAATGGAGATTATTCAAAGATGTTATTTCTTATCCCTATCAAAATATATGTACTATTAAACTGTACGCACGATATTGATTATAATTCCTCTGCAATATTCTGTATGTACGTGGCATTAAAACATTCAAAATGACCCTTTTTGCGTATCAGGCACGTTCAGACAGACGAATTAGAGAAAGAGCAGTTTTCTCGGCAATGTTTGTCACAGCCCTCATAAAATACGAAAATAGTCGACACGGGTATCTAAATATAATGAAAAATTAGTTTGCATTCAGCTTTCGTACTGCAAGCAGTGAATAGTGAAGAAATTGTGCAAAATATTTTAAAACAGCAAGTAATGTTGGCAAAAAGCAATTATCTATGGCAACACGTGCTCAAATAGTAGTTTATTACAACATCGGTAAAAGTAACCGACAAATTGCTGAATTACTGAAATAAAACCGTAGAATCGTGGAACACGATTAATCGTTGAAAACTTCGTGTTCTAACATGAAAATTATCCAAAACACACTCAAAGATATGCGGTAAATATTTGGAACAACTGGAACACAAATAGAGCCGCTAACACTGGGGAAGTTGCTAAAGAGAATACTAAGGTTCACGGTCCAATTCCGGAAGTAGTTCGTTTATTACTAACTCTGGCCGTGGAAGCCTATGTATTCATTTTAATGCTAAGGTTGTATACGGTAGTAATAAAGGTGAAAGTTAGGCACACTGACGAATCGCAAATTTAAGTTAATTTAAGATTATCTTCGTTAGCAACTTGATAAGCATATTGTTTCTATAACAGTCAGAGTTTTTTGTATAAGTATGTAGTAAAGGTTTATTTTATAATTAGATTTTGTAATATTTTAAGGGAGGGTGAACACTTATGGCCGGTAGTGTATCCCGATGAATTTTCAGCAAGGAAGGGGCTTGACTGAATTTGACCATGAGACTTTATATTCAAAGCTTGAAATGATTGGTATAAAGACGAATGGCACTAGATATCCTGAAATTATATTCAACAATTCGCAGGCAATGTACAGCATCCACATAGAAGTGTTTTCTTGGTTCAACAAATAAGAGTAATTACGTTTATTTGGATGAAGCAAACAATTTTCCTGAAGAACTACTTCAAACAAGTAAATATTTTATAAATTCAAATGCATTTTTTTTTAATAAACCTTAAATGGTTTCCACAACTTTCTTCATAGACTATTACTTCAACCAAATAAAATATTTTCTTGAATCAAATGTTTATATTTTTTATAAACACTCTATGGTTTGGATAAAGTAGATGCACATTTTCTTACTTTAACACTGCCAGTAATTAAAGTGGTATGAGGGCCGACCTCCATTCCATATAAAAAATGGATCATTCATTCATTATAATATGAAACGAATAACATGCAACATAAGAATTTTGTTTAATAGAAATTGAAAACATGAATGATCTAAAATAACTCAAAATACTTTAAAGTTGATATAGGGGATATTAATACAGGCCGATGCAGAATTTAATTCTAAATCATAATATTAAATGAAAGATGCATAGTACTTAAAACATTTTAGCTTAGGTTCTCTGAATTTGCGCTAAATTGAAATTTTATTTAGACCATCCTGTGCTGAGCACGTGAATACATTGTTGCAATTCTTGAGGGTTCTTACAAAAATAATGGGAATACCGATATCTGCATTTTAAAAATGACTGCTACAGATGATTTCAAAAGTTGTGCAAATGAAAAAAAAATCGAAATTTTCAAAATGAGGCAAAAGGTAGGTATGATGCTTGACGAAATTCTATCAAAAATAACATGTAGAAGTGAAATAGTCAATAAAAAGGCACTATTCCACTTGGAAAAAGAAGTTGAAGCTGACGTACCTAAAAAGTAACCATCTAATATTTTTCAACGAGTTGACCATGGTTCAATTCGCTTAAGACCAAATTTCCAAAAAGAAAAGACTTTCTACGACCCATAATACTTTTAAATAAATTCCTACTTGCCATTGTAATTGTATCAGATTACATAATTATTATAAATGTGGTTCTTATGTGGTAAATTAAAGTAGCAGGGCGGATCCTTATGCCCCATCCTTTACCTGCTTCTAATTGGTTGTTTGATTAATATTTTTGATATTTAGTTAACTGACATTTGTAAATAATATCTACATAATATCCAGCTTGTATCTCAGTGTTGTTGTGCTGTGGCTACTTCTTGAACTGTGTGTCGTTATTGTTCATAAAAATGGCATGACGAGAACTCAAATTCATAAAGACATTATGGCAACTATTGGTGAGTCTATAGTTTCTTATAACATAAAATTTTCTAGTAATTATAAAGTGGAACAAGCTGTAGAGAGGTGATTTGCAGAGGTAGGGTAAACATTTTTCCAGGAAGCTGCTGAGATGTTGGAGCACTGATTTACCAAGTGCATTAGTGTATAAGAACACAATGTCGAAAAATAAAAAATATAATGCCACTGTAGTTTTACTGTAAGGGGTACAGCATAGGGATATCGTATATAGCTCAATTAACCGAATAAATCGGTTTTCCGAACACCCATGTCCCCCAATTAGTTCGGATAATCGACGCCCTACTGTACTAACATAAGGGCTAGGTTTGGCACTCACAAAAACGCAATTTAACTAGATATAAAGAACCTGAAGCTAGCTTCAATTTTCTACCTTTGCGTTGACTTCGTCCAACTAAGCTACAAAAAAGAAAACCTAGTGCCTGCGCTAATAATTAAAACATCCCCGAACGGTGTTCTCGAGTGCTTTTCAACGATCCCTTTCGTACGTACTTTACCTTCATCCATTCCGATGAATAGAACGCTAAGGGTAACTCCGGCACAGCTCATAAATATAAATATAAGTTACAAGTGCGAAGGAGTGGGTGGTAGCATTAAGCGCGCGTGCGAGGGTTGAATAAATGTCTAGCTAATGACGCCCGGGGCCTGTTCTCCCCTTTCCGTAGACGGCAAGCGATCTCTAATCTAGTGCCCCCTTCTACGCACAGCTGCGTTATCCGTTTGTAGTTGTATAGGGTGCTTGCCGCTTAACGGTAACGGTTATTGTTCCCGGCCGCGTTGGGAAATGCTCCTTTAATTGTTAATGATGCGGTAGTTTCGTTAGGAGAACGGTTGTTAAAGCGAATCAGATCTCAAAGATAGCGTATTGATTCCGAAGTAGCATGGGAGTAGGAGTGATATATAATAATAGGCTAATAACGACCGATTACAAGACGATCCTTATCAATTATGGAGCATTCAGGTATAAAATTTAAAGGAGCTTGGGAAAGTTTCTAGAGATAAAGAATTTAGGTAGACCTCTAATTATATCTTGTAGGAATGTTGAAATTAGAAAGTTCTAGGTCGATGAAAGTAAAAATGGAACAACTGAACCGAGTATAATAATAAATTGGAGGTCACTATAAATATTGAATTAAATGTAGAGCACTTTCGTCTTTCAAATCACATAAATGTCCTTTAACGTTTTGTATTACTGCAATGATCTCTAATGATACGTCAGCCAATTGTAATCGTTTAAACTATTCACCTTGGAATATACATGGTTAAAGGCAATTTAAAAATGCGTTTGCTGAAAATGCATTGATGTTAATGTCAACTTCATCCAAACAATAAGACTAAAATACGATAAATGTGTGGTCAAGCACTGCCCTGCATTAAAATATAAGCCTCTCCAATGAAATAAGAAAATGGAAGGACAATTCCTTGAAGAACATTTTTGACATTGTACCTACGGAATTAGGGTGGAGCGATTTACAAAGGCAATTTCTTTTAATTTCTAGTTGCTTATTCTCATGCATTTTATAGTACCTATGCGTCAATTCACACGCTGGTTAGTATTTTACTGTTTCTCATCCTTCATCCTTGCCTCGATTGAAGAGATTTTCGTCATATTTCGGTATTGAGGGCGATTTGATCCTGTTCTTGACTTTTTACCAGAAGGAAGGGAATTGGATATTGAAATGCGCGCCAGAATATGTACTTTACACAGAACAAATGTTATGTGGTGTGCGTAGGACAGTTAAAAGAAAGGAAGAGATCAAAAACCTTCAGAGCAGAACGCGAAGTGGAATGCCCGGATTAACGACGGAACGAGACGACCAATTCATTCGAGTGATTTCTATAAGCCTTACCACAGAGCAAGTGTGTGAGTTCAATTTACAACGCCGTCAGCCAGTAAATGTGTCGACAGTAGAACGGAGACTAATAAAAGTCAGTCTGAGAGGTCGTATAGAGGTAAAAAAACCACGATTAAGTTGTATACACAAACGGAAAAGACTACATTGGGCAAAAGCTCACGCAAACTGGCGTGTAAATGATTGGAAAAGTATCTGAAAATAGACGTCGCATGTTTGTTTATCGCCACCCTGGAGGAAGAAGACAAATGTATTTCAAAAACAGTGAAACATGGAGGAGGAAACATCATGGTATCGGATTGCTTTGGAGGCGGAAGTATTGGAAAATTAGTTGGAATAGATAAAATAATGACAAAATGTGTATTTGGGAATCCTAGAAAACGATGTGGTACCAATTGGATGTGAATTAATTGGGGAGGGGTTCATTTATCAGCAAGAAAATGACCCAAACACATGGTAAAGGTGGTTAAAGTTTATTTTCAAGGCAAATCTTCTGAAGGAGTCCTATCTTTAATGGAGTGGTCACCGCAGAGCCTCATTGCAACGCCATTGAGCTCTTCTGGGATCATTGGGTCATGAGGTCCGGCAAAAATCTCCGACTGGTAAAGCACAATTCTGCAATGCTACGGAGGAAGTGTGGAATGCTATAGATGAATAGTAGTTAGAGGGACCAGTTCTAAGTATGCAGCGTATTTGTTAGATAATTATTAAAGCAAAAGGGGATTACTTTGAAGAGAAATTATAGCAGTATGTATTTTATTAGAATGTACTATTTTTCAGTCAAACATTTTAAGTCAGTGGGTAGAGTTTGTTTCTTTAATAACTTTTGGGGAACCATATATTCTGTTTTCTTATAATTATCTACCAACGGATTTTTTAACAGCATTCTTCTATTTTTCAGCGTCAATTTATCGCTGCAGTTTTTCAATTTGTTGGAATACATTTGCATCTGTTAATGGACATCATTTCTTTCTTTTGATTTTTTATTGCTTGATGTTTTAAAATTATTTTTAAAAGTATAGTTGCTCAAAAGTACCTACATCAACATGTTTACGATCTGATACTATGTGATATTTTTATAATTTGCTTTGGTTTCCGTATAGTATTTGTATTCCGGCGTCTGTCGTATTTGTGTTATTCTTGTTCCCGCTACATAATGGTACGATATATTTGTCGGTATTATCTTTACTTCAATTTTATCTTTAATATTTGTAATATGACGGTCTACAGAACAGTATTCAGACTAATATTCACATTTGGATGTGAAACCTGGGTACTCGATCGTCAAGAAAAAAGTAAGATGCAAACTCTAGAGATGAAATATTTAAGAAAAGTGAAACATGTAACTAGATGAGACAGGATAAGAAATGAACAAATCAGAAGTTAGCTACAAACAGAATCAATAGAAAGTTATGTCGAACAAAGACAATTCGCATGGTGGGGACCGAATAAAAGAACAAGAGGGAAACCAAATGGAAGCTGAAATAAAGAAATACGCAAAATTTAAACAAGAAAGGAAAAACTTGGGATAAAGTTCAGAAAATTGCAAAGAACAGAGAGTACTGGAATAAATTTGTGAAATACTAGGAAGCAAATTTATTCTAATCTGGCACCTAATGGGTGAAAGGGTCTTTTTATTTAATTATATATATGTAATAACTAGAATGTTGTGATTATTTGTAGTATTTTTCTTCTTCTATTTAATATTGTGTAATCATATTCCTTGAATATCTTTCATGGTTCCGTGCAGTATTAATTTTGTCCATTATGTTTATATTGAGTTTTCCCATTATTAGATGTTTCCCGCGTTCGCATAATATGTTATTTCTGAGCACATTCTCAAGAGTGTTGAGGAAAATTTGTGGCGATTCATATCAAAGTCATAATTTGGACAGTCCGTAAAAGTAAGTAACTGAATGTGTAAGTCATATAAACAGAATACAAATGTATATTCTCAAACAACAACAAGAAAAGTGCAATTTTCAGGTATAGCAGTAAACTCCACTCACACAAATTAATTAATTATGCGGAACGCAGCGTGGGAGCACGTGGGCTCCATTGTCAACCGTGTTACTCAGTCGGTAACACGGTTGACAATGGGAGCCCGCGTGCTCTCGAAACGCTGCGTTCCGCATAATTAATTAATTTGTGTGAGTGGAGTTTACTGCTATACCTGTGAATTGTACATCCACACAGTCCTTGCAATCGTCAAAGTGCAATTTTGTTCCAAATTGTGGTAGTTGCTTTCTAGATTCGACGCTAGCCTCTATAAACCCATTCCATGCCTCTTTACCAGAAGCAGCTGTTGATACTTCATTACTAGTTTCGCACACCTTCACACAACTTGTATTTGACACGAAAATATGGTTACACCTATTTAGTTTGTCGTTTTTAAGTTTTTACCGTACCTTTTAAATCTTCCTCTGCGATCGGCACCCTTGAATAGAGTTCAGTGATGGTAAAAATGTATCAGTCTAAATCAAAATATTATTCGTATGAAAATTGAGTTTGAAAATGTTGAACTCTCTTATTGCTTTCTCATGGATACACTTTAGGATGCTTCGCGATCTTAATTCATTTGTCAACGATGAGTAGAGCATTCTCCATTCTCTGGGCGAGGAAAGTGCCTGTCAGTCTGAATATTGGAGTCAACGATATTTGTCAGAACTTCAGGTAGGAAGAGTGATATTTTTATGATACCAAAAAGACTATTACATCCTCTGTGCAGCATAGTTGGGATTTTATTTGAATCCATGTAACGGCATAGTTTGAAAATCCAGGAATTACAGAAAGTCTAAGAATTTGCCATTTTATCAGGTTGTCAAAAAGCTAATGAAGGTGATACACTACCCTGCAATTAAGGAAATCTAGCCAGTTTTTTGCTGCTCGGTGTACACAGAAATTACGTATCTACTTTCAAGTAAAATATAGAGTATAGAATAAATAGAATCCGTGGATCTTAGCATTTCGCTATCTAACTTGGAATCATTCAGCAATTTTCGTAAAGCAAAATAAGGAGAAAATAAGAGATACCTGAAGTCGTTTTTCCCATAAAAAATTCGGACTATCTCGCACAATTCTAAACAACTAACCAAGATATTCAATCCCATATAAAGAAAACTTTGTACACGAGTTTGAAGCGGATTCCCAACGGATAGAGTCGCTTCTCTCGCCTCATCTAGAGCCGGTTACGTGCGACGCATTTCAAAGACGTCTTAAAAAATGCAACGAAATTACCTTTTGGACGAGATTTTCAAGGTCAATAGCGACGACTGAAGCTACTGTTGTTGATAAAAGTGTTTGGCAGGGTGCCAGTTCGAGAATCTCTACATTCACTTCGTTCTCTTTCATTTCGTATGATTTATGTTATTCCGATGTTAATGGTCGTTTTGTCTAGTTGGGAGAGGGTTGTACGAGAAGTGGGCTTGGGGATACGGTTTATCATTTGCTTCAAGCTTGCGTAAAACTTCAGACAGAAACTCAAGCGTATTTACTGGAAGAGAATGTGAGAAAAGAGATGCCTTTGGTATCAGTCGGGGTTCGGGGTCTTGAAGATTATATTTTTTGATGCCGCCATATATCTTCCTTCGGAATTTACTACCAAAACATCTATTAATCTTTTATCTGAAAATAGATTTTCTTCTTCGAATAAATACGATAAAATATGCCCTGAATAAAGTAGATTCGTTTTTGTTTAGATGGCATACGTCATCGCTGTTGTTGGTAATATTCGCAATAATTTGTAGTCCGCTTTTACTAACATGGCAACATCGTATACATGCAACATCGTGTTCATGGCGTTACATATAAATAAGGCATCATGGTTTTCATGATCATCTTTAAGAGTATTAAGTAAAAATATGCAATAAATGAATTTTTGCACTTCTTCATTATAGTAGTTGGAACTAGGTAACAATTTAAACATAACCATTTAATTTGAACATGACCACTTTATTTGAAATTTTATTATAGCTCTTTATTTGTCTATACAGCCTTTTTTAATAACATCCACATTTATTTTCATTATTTTTAACAATAACAATAATCTTTTATATTTGCAATCAAAATATTATAAATAATGTCAGTATGCATGTAGAATATCATGAGTATGTGCGTATAACGAGCAAAAGAGAACAAGTTTAAACAAATAAATAAAACCACGTGCGCATATATGTATATCATGCTGGTCAACAAAGCGTATATAATAAAAAATAATAACAATATAATACAAGACAAACAAAGCATGTAAAGAAAATACCCCTGTGTTAGGCAAGATTATTCGTAAATTCCTCTACTGTATAGCATTCCAATTCTTCAATTTTATTTTAAATTTGTTAGGGGGTATTTCCCTGATATTTGACATTATCAAATTGTATAACTTGGGCCCCCAATAATCCACCTGTGGTAAGGTATTCGCAACTGGTCACAGTTTCGTGTGCTATAGTTATGAGTATGCCCGTTGATAAGCATACCCTGTTCCTATGGACGTGAGTTAGGACTGTAAGTAAATACACACCCATTAAGGTAAGTATTCCTTTCCTTTTGAAATTGCCTCTATAAATTCCAAGTGTCGTAGGTTGCACAGTAATCAACCAGCTTTCTTTTGCAAAAGAAATATTCGAGTTGCTTCTCTAACTTCTTCATCACTTATTGGTGTGATACGTCCTTCGTCGTTTTTTGTTATTTGGTCTTTTTCCCTTATATGTCTATCTTGTTTTATTTTTGTGAATTCCTCGAAGTACTGTTTCCATCTTTCCATTATCTGTTTTTCCTCAGTTAGTATATTTCTTTTATCATCTTTCATATTTCTCAATCTTGGTGTCTTCTTCTGTCTCAATTGTTTTATAATTACTTAGAATAATTTTTGGTTTTCTCTATGGTTATCTCTCAGTTTTAGTCCAAACTCTACCCAAGAATTTTCTTTGGCCTCTTTGATACTCTCTTTAGCTTCTTTCCCTGCCATTTTGTACATTTTATAATCCTCTTTTTTTTCTGCTATATTCCATTTATTTTTTTTTATCTTTAATTTTCAGTTATATTTCTGCTGTCCACCATCTGTTACTTTTTGTGTATGTACTTGCTGTTTCTGTTATTCCACAGGTATCTTGTGCAGCCTTTAGTATGTTGTTTTTGATCTTTTGTTCAAACAGTTAATTGGTCTTTCTCTCGAATTTCTTCATCTTTGAGTTTATTTCTTTCTTTGACTACTTTTTCCTTTTTTTCTTCTTTCGTATTGTTTGTAGTTTTGATAATCTTCGTCCGTAACAGATAATGTTCGCTTCCTATTTCTGTATTTGTTTGAACTTTAATATCCTTTATATTTCTCTAGTTGTTAGAATTTATTAAAAAATAATCAATGACACTCCTCTTGTGTATTTGTGGATGTCTTTATGTCTAAATTTTGTATTTGTCATAATCATGTCGGTTTCAATGCTCATATATATCTATTATTCTGTGACCTCTTCAGCCTCCCTTTCCATATACCTCTCCACTCCATCATTGTCTCTTTCGACTCGTCCGTTCATATCTCCCATTACTATAATGTTTCTTTCGGCAACGTCTACTGCAGTTTGTAGTGTTTCGTAGAATTCGTCTTTGTCTTCTCATTTTGCGTTGTCATGGGGCATATGCCACAATTATGTATTTCGTTTCCTTCCAGTTTTGTATCAATTCGTAATAGTCTTGAATTTATGTACTCTTTTTTTTTGTATTATTTACTATATCAGGCTTGATAATTATTCCTACTCCCTCCGCTCCTCCGCGATTTTCATCCACTCCGGACCACTACAAACAGTATCTATCTTTCATTTAATCTAATCCTTGACCCTTCTTTTTTCCTTCGGCTCCTCCCATATAGTAGAGCTTTTGTACTTTGCGGAGGTCCGGTATTTCCTAGAGAAATATAAAATTTATAATGGTCTAATCTAATATAACGTGAAAGCGCTATCTGATGCTGTCTTCACACTTTCTAAAGTGGCTGCACGGACTGTCAACAAAGTATCGCCCGCGTACAAGCATATCCCGGAACTCCCAATGTTAGTTGGTAAATCGTAAGTTAAATAATATTGGGCCTAGTATCGATACCGGCGCTACTTCGTACTTAATTTTTATTACCGGCGACATTGTGCGTTTCCACGCCATTGCTTGTCTTCTTCTGCACGGTAGGAAGTGAAAAGTTCAAGTATGTTTCCTCTGATTCTGAAATATTCTAGTTTAACATCTAGTCTGTCAGAGCTAACGGAATCAAAGGCTTTTGATAGGTCCAACGTACGTACATGTATTGTCGTCGAACGCCGAATTTATTTTCTGTAGAACCTCCAATATACCCGTTGGCACTGATCGTCCCCTTCGATACCCGTGTCGTTACTTAGTTATAAATCCTTTCTCACCCAGATATGCTATTAGCCTATACGCAATTGTTAGTTCAGTCTTATGAGACAGCTGGAAGAATGTTAATAGGACGATAGTTTTCATATTGGTCTGGATCCTCTTTTTTGAAGATTACCTTAGCGAGCTTTAATTATGATGGGAAAACGCCCTTTTTTGAATACAAAGAAAAATATATATTTTACAAAACTTGAACCAAGATTACTCCAAGTATAAATAATGAAATTCACATTCTTGTTGCAAGTTGTCATCGATATAAAAATTCTTCTCCTAGAAAAAAAAGGTACATCATTTGTAAGTACTTTCCTCGCGCTATTTCAAGGTGAATATTTTCCGTATCCCTATTGCTGCAGCGGAAATGTTTACGTCGATCGATGTTCCCGGATATAGCCGCGAGTGTCTTATGATAGCTAGTGATAACACTATCAGTACGGCACACGCGTAACTTTATCCGGGCACCACGTCCTTCTCCATCTTCCTGAAACAAGTTGCTTCCTAAGAGGTATCCTTCAAGTTTGAAGTTTAATTTCTTCCGTAATAGAAGACATCGGTGTCTACTGATAACATTCTTCATTTAAATTTACTTCCACATATTGCGCAAGTTGTGCAAGTAATAAAAGAATTTGTCGTCGAACTGATATAAAAAAACCTTGTAAAATGTGGATAAAAACCAAATAATATTCTCCTGGGATCTTTACCGAAAATGTATGCGTGAATCAATAGTAATATATCTATATTCGTAATTACACCTTATCCGGAAATTTGGCAGACTTTGTTATGTATATATAAGGCATAATTGTCAAACTAGACAAAAATAGAATAAAAAGTAAAATTAATTATAAGAACTAAAATAACACACAATCATATAAAGCAATAAGTAAATACACAAATAAATAAACAAAGACAAACAAACACACACATACCAGGGAATTAGAAATTTCTGAATGTCGCAGAACTCCTATTACAAGAGTAAAAGTACCTTAGACTTTTAACACTTCTGGTAATTTATTATATAACTTTATTCTCCAGTAGTCAATTGGCCGCTCTCTTAGTTAATTTCTTAATCTGGTAGAGTAGTTACGAAAATTTTCATTTTGGAGAAATATCTTCTTGCTCTGGTAAACGTGACTGACAGCTGCTAAAATGAATGCCGACGGTTTTGTAGTAAGTTTTGCAGTTGTTTCTATATTCCAAGTTGCACAGGAATCTGATTGCTGTATGAAAATCATCTGTACTTCCCAGGAAGTTCCTGATTAAAATATACTTCATGATATTAAAGAGTGGAAATTTTTAGTGATGTAGCTGCTGGTGTGTGACTGTATGTTTAAGCTTCCTGCAACGGCGAACAGTACATACGATAATATTCTATCTAGGTGCTCAATATGTAGGGACCATGTACGACCACTATAAACGATACTGTCTACTAAATTTATCGCTGAAAACTGGCCAATATGTGTGGTAGCGAAGAACAGATTTTGAGTCGTTCAACGTTCACTTCTAGTTAGTTCCAAACTATATTTTCGTATCCTCAATAGCAGGTATGGACTTTTAACGGAAGACCTCTTGATCGGTACCTTATAAGAATCAAGAGGTATCATTAGAGTGTATGCATACTGTAGCTGTAGTAATGCTAGCCGGAATATCATTGTATAAATGACTGAAAACAGAGGATTAAGAACAGAACATTGGAGAATGCCAAAAGTTACACTCAGCAGCTAGTACTGCAAGCTGCTCCACTTCGTTGAGCACATTTTGCTTGGGAGTAGATTGGGCGGTACGCCCCCTATTCTATAATATTCCAACTTATATTAGGTCTAAAATATTCAAAAGCAAATTCAAGTTGCTTATACAGGGTATTCTGAAAAATAATAAAACGTTTTTAGATGTTTATTGAGAAGTATCTGGATCAATGCATAATGATGTTAGACTGTTGAGGAAATCAAATATATGTGCTAAATTTTAAAATGATCCTAATTTGATTGTGAAAAAATGTTATCGGTAAACACGGCTTCTCCAAATTTATAGCAGCGGTCTCCAAATAATCAAACAGATTTTAACTACAAACTTTCTGCAACCACATTTGTGGAAGAGCATGCTTTTGGATAATTAACTGGTCGATTCCGAAGCTTGACAAGTTAGATAATAACCTTTATTTCGAAATAATTGTGAGTACTTAGATGTTACATAATATGTGCAATTATGAAAACGATTTTATTGAAGCAGACAAGAATGGCATTAATCAGCAAGAAGAACACCATTAAAATAACTGCAATGCTGATTTTAACGAGCATCAACACAATAGACAATAGCATATACTGTAATCATATTATTAATATACTAAATTTAATTTAAAATATGCGATACATTTCGATAAAGAAATTCGTTTACTGTTATTAAATTGACAAAGAAAGATGTTATAAAGCATAAATATAAGAAAATAGTTCAAATTTTAATTATGTAACAAATTATGAAGTTACTACACATATAAACATATTCCACCACTTAGGTTGCATTGACGTTGTATGATATCGAGACACATCTGAATGCACCCGAAAGACTTTCAACAAAGTTCGTCAATTGTATACATGGATTCTACTCGCTCTGCAACGTTACATGTTTAGAAACCAACAGGAAGTAGTATATAGAATAGTTTACGTTATAATCAGTTAATTTATTCTGTGAGATAGTACAAATTTTTTATTTATAATTTTAAAAATAGAGAATTACGCTTTTTTCATTTTAGAAAGTGATAATTTTCTTCTATTATTATTTTTGATGGTGGCGCAAATCTGCACACCATAGAAGAAACAGCCAGAGGATTTGGTCATACACTACATATTTTTTTTTTGTAAGATGCGGTTTTCACTAATCCCGGAAGTGGAATTAAACGATCGAACTGCCGATAACACTAAAGCTAAGCTTACAGAGAATGTAAATTATATTTTTTCTAATAATGTTAGCTGTTTAAAGGTTAATGTAGAGGTAGATGCGCGTTATACTTGTTGTACTCACTGCTATTTATTTTTTTCAGCAACTGGTAGAAAAGGCGTCAATTGCGAAGATTGCGATAATTGCAACTATTGTGACGACTGCGATCGCAGTAACTATCTTCTCTTAAGATCCTTTATCATCGAATCTATACATGGTACTTTGGTGTATTGTGTAGAAAGTCTTAAAATAAAGATAAACTAAATGAATAAACTTTATAACGATCAGGTAAACATTGTCAATATTTTTTTTGTGAAATGAATTAATACAAATTTAAATAAACATTTAATCCTCAAATTATATGCTTGTATATTCATACATTTACAAATATAAATATATATAACATAAACATATAGATGTATTATTTATCTAAATTCTATACATTTCAAATTGAGAAGATATGGATTGTTTATATTTTGATTCCCTTTAAATGGAACAATTATAACATATAATTGGTATTATACATGCACTGAAAACTACTAAACTTTGAAGTTACGTCATAGTTGGTTATGCTTAAGTAACTAGGGCTTACGATGTAAGAGTTTTGAAAATGTTTACTACAGTGCATGCAACCCTAACAATTATAACAGAGAATACCGCTTCGTTGAAATCTGACATCTGCTTTTTACTGTTTATTCGGGCTTCCATACTTCTCAATGCTTATTTTTATTTAATTCCACTACTTCTTTTGTTAAAACTTTTTCAGAGATATAGTGAAGTATATAGTTTGGTTTGTCGTAAGTTTAGAAATGTTAAAAAAGGACACGAAGACTTAAAACACTTTTTTCAAAGGATGCTCGGTCGACTTAGTTCTTGTTGCTAAGACTTAGTTTGTCATTTACTCGTGTATTTCGAGAAGGAAAAGCGAAACAGAAGTTCTCTAATATCCGTTGATGCCGTCCATGAGGTAAATTATAATTGGTTAGTACTAAATCAAACTTTACATTGCAAATTGTAGGGAGTTGCAAATGCTTTGGACATTTCGATGGGTACCGTCTACAACATAAAACAGAAGAAAGAAACTATACCTGCTTTCCTTCGTCCAGTCCATCAACAGCTCCGCACAAGTCAATATTGATGCCCAAAACACTTGATGTGTCACAGAGAATTAAAATGTATGTTCGTAAAGTAATTTATGAGATGTACAACGATAGTCATTTACACAATTAAATTTCAATTCTAATTTCTTCAAAAGTATTACAAGAAGTGCTTGAACATACAAATATTTTACATATATATAGCATTTCCTCACTGTGAGGATGGAGTAAACACTCCATCCTTGGGACTTAAGTTAAAAAAGGTGATAACCGTATAGCTCTTATGTTGAGGAATGATATTTCAGAATTATGATTTTCTTTCATGCAAATTTGATATTTGCCTCAAAATCAAATATAGGTGATTACCACGGTGATATAAATAGCGATATATTTACAAAGTGGGTTGAAACTCAACTAATCCCTAATTTAGAAGAAGCAAACATAGAAGACTTTATTCTGATGGTTAATTGTGGACCAGAAGACGAGAGTGAAGACAGATTAAATATATTTTTAATTGTCCGATCTGGTTTTCTCGTTCGGTATTGACATATTTCAATTTAATTTACTTCATAATATGTTTTGCATATAATATTGTATAAAAATATGTTTGTTACAAAAATAAAATAAAGATATATTTCGTGTAACACACATTAGACAACTTTTATGTTTCTTGTTTGAATATTTTTAACATTTTGAGTTAAAAATAGGTTTTTTTCATATGCGATAATATATACACTAGGGTGACAGAATAAAATAGACACCAGGTAAAGCGGTATAAATATGTAAACAGCTAAATTCTAAGAACGAATTAAGAACTTTGTCTTGTCATTAGGGTAGGGGTAGATGTATCGGAAGGAATTCGTCATAGTTTAGTATCGTTACAACTATGCCTCGCTTACAAGGTTCGAGTGATATTAGCGACTTCACCCGCGGTCGCATCGTTGGCCAGAGTGAACGCGGCGCTTCGCAACGTGAAATAAGTAATTTTTTTAATATTCCGTTGTCCACAGTTAACCGTGTGATTACACAATTTAAACGCAAGAAAAAATAACAGTGGAGCCGAGACCAGATCGTGCCGGACCTTCTGAAAGAAGTAAAAGGGTGCTTGTGCACGAAGTGTTAAGAGAATCGCGAAAAAGTACAGCTGAGCTTGGGACACCTTCACAGAAAAGTCGGCGCACCGTTCTGCGATACCTCCACAGTGTCGGGATGTATAAAAGGGTGGTAAAGAAAAAACCTCTCCTTACGGCGTTTCAAAAACGGCGTCGAATGGCTTGGGCAATCGAAATGCGAACGAAGCCCGAAGAGTCTTGGCGGTCTGTCATTTTTTCAGACGAAAGCAGATACTGCCAATTCAGTGATGGTGGTCGTACGTGGGTATCGAGACGTTCGTCACAGCAACTAGACGACACATTTTTGCATCAGACGGCAGTGTGAACATCATGGTATGGGGCGCGATATGGTATGGTGGAAGATCGCAATTCGTAATCTGCGACGGAAATATAAATGCGGCAAAATATATCCAAATATTAACAGAGGGACTACTACCGATATTCGACAATGCCATTTTATCTAAAGAAGACGCCACTTTTATGGAGGATGGAGCACTCTGCCACAAAGCAAGAACAACAACCACATGGAAAGAGGAACAGGGTATTTGGATTTTACCATGGCCAGACCAATCACAAGACATGAATCCTATAGAGAATGTTTGGCGCATAATCCAGACAAATATGGCAAAACGACCCCGAAAACCCAGCAATAAGGAAGAACTCGTGACAGCTGTTACAGAAGAGTGGTTAAATATTCCAGAAGACACCATTAATCATTTAATAGATTCTATGCCACGACGACTCGCAGCACTTCACGCAAGTAAAGGTGGATCGACAAAATATTAGTCTAATTTAAAAACTTTAAAATATTTTGTATATATAACGAGAATAGAATCTTTTTTTTTAATTAGTAGGTGTCTATTTTATTCTGTCACCCTAGTGTATAATATTAGAATGATAGACTTTTGTTAAGAAAACATTTAATAATTAACATTAGTTTAGCCCGTTCAGCTCCTTTCCGTAAGTACAAATGTATTGATACACTATTATGAAAGCACTATCAATAGAAGGACTCAATATTTATAATACTGTTGGTTGTAATCACCTATGATTTGTTCTTTAAATGCATCGTTGATGAAAATGTTATATAACCAAGAAAATGTATTAAAGATGATAGTAATCCCAAAATGTGACAATTTTTCTTTCTGTACAATTCATTACAAACATATAATGCTGTATACATCATAAGCAACTATGACGTAACTACAAAGTTTCGTGGTTTCCAGTGTACGTATTTGCAAATATACATATATATGTATATTTGTCAATACGTACACTGAAAAACCAGAAATCTTTGTAGTTCATCAAATATAGCCAATAACAGCAACGTAAAAGTACTGCGATATGGAAAATACAATAATTAAGTAAATAACTATTTTTTTACATTTTTAACTTTGATAGAACGAGTGTTTGTATTAAAAAACAGTGTGTTGCGTTATCCATTGAAATTTACTTTAATTATTAAGTATTATGTCATAACTATGTACTAATATAAAATACCTTTAATTTATCTGTGTAGTCGCATTTCATATTTATGGCGTCGCGTTAATGACGTGCATTGGAACTTAGAGTGCACCGAGTATATAAATATTAATTTTAAATTCCATACATGTTAATAAAAATAAATAAATTAATATTTATATAAATATTATATATTTATATAAATGTTTACGTTTCACCATATAATGAGTTTTTATAACAGTAATATCAAAAATCAGCTGCCATCAACGCATAAAACAGATTAATTTATTGATGACATAAATTCTTGAAATTGTTTCAACAAGAATATTAATTGATTAAAGTTACTTCCGACATATTTCACAGTTTCTTATTAGACTTTATTGTATGCTTTTCCTAACATAGAAGCTTGTAAGGAATTCTATGAAATAACTCCACGAATTGCACAAAGCACTTCCAAAAAATAACCTAATAAGTTTACATTCCACGGGCATTAACATATATTTCTTTACAATTCCCAATATACACTCCTCAAATAACACAAACATAGGCAGTTACATATATTTCAAAATCCATTCAAAAACTTCAACCATAAATCTACCAACAACGAACTGTACCGCTCCTTTTCGTTCAGCATAAATAATCTCTTTAAATTCTCGCCGGGAAAAGCATATCTTCACTCGAAAAACGATTTCTGAGAAACCAGCTGCAACGCGGACGTGTGTTGGTTGGAAAACTAAAGAAGCAACTATACTGAACTGGTTATACTACTGCAGTGTACTACTCAGCTTACCGCATAATCGAAAGCCTTTAGTCGGAAAGTTTGCCATGATAGATTTTCAAGATATCGAATAGGGCGAACACGGTTAGTGCGGCGAGGTTGGATGGGACATTTGTCACCGTTCGCGAACTAAAGCTCGATCCGTTTCTACGGTGACGTTTTCCGTCTTTCGAAGAATAACTACTGGATTTGTCACTAGAATGTTCTTGTCTACGTAGCGGTGTTACGTTCGAAAAATTGCTGCAATTTGTCCGACGACTCGGTAAGTTTTTATTTCTGTTTTTGTTCAAAGTAAAGTTTTCAAATCTGTCACCATTGTAGGAGCACTTTATTTTTGTACAACATTGAACGTCTGGAGCTGAAGATTTAAGATTTATGTGTGGAGTGAATCACTTGGTGTAGTGAAACTAAAGCTGTCATGGCCAATTATAATTTTAAATTCGTTTAGTAATAATAGTATCTATAATATTAATATAATATAGTAATACTAGTCATAATGATAATAATAGTGGTATTAATCATAATAATAATGATAACTTTAAGGTGTAAGATACGTATAAATATCATTTTGTGCATGATATGTAGCGACTTGTAAGCACGTCTGTGCTTATGCAATAAATTACAGTATATCATTTAACAAACATAATATAAGTAACAGGTAAATGTACACCATAAAGAAGAGAATATGTTTGCAAAATTGAATAAATGTATCTAAATAAAACCCAATATCCGTTTTCTACCTTGAAAAGAACATTCACTGTGTTCAGATTATCACTTCTACCAGCTTTGTTACTACTGAAGCTACATAGCTGGTAAAACTGGGTTTTCTATAAGTTGTTGAAATATTATTGAATTTATTTTTAAATATTTCAACAACTCAATGTTCAACAGCTTTTTTCTGATTCCACTGTTATTAGCAATACGAAATGCTATTATTTCGTCAATTTAACCAATCTTGTAGTTTCTATAGTAATAAGGTTAGTAGCAGTGCCAACTCCAGCTGGAACACAGGACATCCACGAGCTCATCCTTACTAGGGCAACGTGAAATGTTTCCGGAATCCACAAGAAATACACTGTAATGGTGTGGTTTTTGATTTTTATTTTTTGATATAGTCTCCTCGAAGATCAATACACTCTTCAAGCCGTCGGAAAAGTAGGATATTTCGAGGTCTGCAAAATAGCCATCTGTATCGTCGACAACCTCCTCATTTGAGGCAAATCTTTTTCCTTCCAGTGATTTTCTTCAGGTTTGGGAATAGGAAAAAGTCGCCGGGGGCCAGGTCCGGTGAATATGGTGGATGATACACTAATTCGTAGCGCAGCTCATTCAATTTGGACACGACGATGCGGAATGAATGTGCCGGTGCATTGTCGTGGTGGAAAAGCACTTTTTTCCGTTGCGAACGAGGCCGTTTCTCCTTCAATACTGCATCGAATCGGGTCAATAAATCGGTGTAGTATTGCCCCGTAATCGTCCTTCCCTTCCGCAGACAGACGATGAGGATCACACCGTGGGAAACCTAAAAAATGGTCGCCATGACCTTTCCGGCCGATGGAACGGTCTTTGCTTTCTTCGGAGCCGATTCGTCAGAAAAAGTTCACTGCTTCGACTGTTCCATGGTCATCGGTATGTAACGGTGGATCCAACTCTCATCTACGTTAGAGATCCCTAGGATTGCGTTGGATCCTAGCCAGAAACTCCTCCGAAATAGTCACCCGATTTCGTTTTTGCTCCGGTGTGAGCAAAAGCGGTACCCATCGCGCCAAAAGCTTTTTCATACCCAAAATTTCGTACAGGATATGGCAACCGTGTTCTTCTGAGATGCCTGCTGTCTATGCTATCTCTTCCAGCTTAAATCGGCGATCGGCTAACACGACATCACGAATCTTGTCGACCATTTCATCGTTGGTAGCGGTTTTTGGGCATCCACTGCGTGGTTCGTCACTTACGCTTGTGCGGCCACGTTTGAGCTCGCTCAGCCAGAAGCTGATGGTCAAAAATGATGGAGTACATCCGCCATGAACCTCTATCAAAATATTTCGAATTTCCGTGGCCGTTTTCCCAGCCGTCCAGACGTGTTTTATCACTGCGAGAAATTCGATTTTATCCATTTTTGCGAAATCGCCTGACTTGCTAAACAAAACACACTCTTAAACAACAACTATTGACAGTAGATGTCTGAAATTTAGACTATAAAAAAGGTTGCCCTTGCCGACCAATGAATTTACTTCAACGTGGCCACCTCTTATCCACGTCGGAAACATTTCAGGTAGCCCTCGTATGTATGAAAGAATAAGGCAATAATCAAATCTCAAGTTCAATGTAGTTTGAGAATGTTAATTGATTCCAGAATAAAAGGGCAACTTACGCCATCCTTAGCAGCATATTATGCCCTTACAGTAGCCCATCCTCTGGAGTACTTCTTCCAAAATAAGTTCCGTCCGTTTTCTTATGAGAGGAATTTGAAAATGCGTTTTGAAAAAAATCCCCATTTGAAAAAAAATTGTAATGAATAACAATTTAGACTACGATAATCATAAGTATATAAAAAGTATCAAATTAACAGCACATTCTAGTTTACTCTACACAAAGGTAAAGTACAACGACTTTAATAAGGATGCAAGTACGAATTATTTCGAGATATTTATTTCAGAACAGATACTATCGATATGCGATTTAAAGGTGAAAATGGTACCAAAATATACACCGAATTCCTTAAATTAAGGTTTATATGATAAACTTGCACTCCTAATTTGATGGGATAAGATCCAACATGAATACGAATAGGAACAAGTCAATATACGACATTTTACAACATCCTGTTTGAGCATAAAACATTGTACTAAGCATAACAGGACGACTTCGAAGCTTCAAAATGTCATTAATTCAACATATTTCGAAGGAGATTTGAATACTATCAACATGAAGGCCGATTTTAAAAAGTAGATCATTAAGATAATAGGTAATAAATATATTTTTCTTCGTTTAAATAGAAATATAGAATTCCTTAAGACAAAAGAATCCTTTTCCAATATAATGGCACCAAATCCCTGCTTAAACGGGAAAAGATATATTAAAAATAAATTTCTTGTCTTCTAAATTCGCGCCTATTATTGGAAACAAAGTTATTTGACAGCAAAACCATATGTAAAAAATGTACCTACTCCTAGTTTTCCTTTCAATACACTCACCTGTCAGAAAACTTGACATCTTGCGATCTCATAAATATCCATCCGCCAATACTAAACCGGAAAATGTCAGCTACGGAATACATCACGTTTTCTTTTCCCATCGATAATTTAGTACGAGTTATTGACGTTTTTGACGCGTCTGGATACGACCCCCATACGTCTTTACACGCAGCTATTCGCGGGCAACGTTTTGCCCATTTAGGACGATGCAAATTTAGCTCGAAGATGTTAAGAGAACTCTATCGAGCCTCTCGGGTCGAAGTCGATTCGCCAAAACTTCGGTCTCACGTTTCTGGGTCAAGTTCGTGTAAACAGCTTATGGGGAGTGAATTTGGCTCCTTTTTCTCGTATTCTGACGGATGTTTGCGAAAGTTTTAGTTCGAATCGAGTCAATTAAATGAAGCCGAAGGAAATGTATGGATAGATTTTTTTTTATCTTCCTTCGCGAATGTGCATTATGGAGAGATGTAAACGTGTAGGAGATAAAAATGTGATTTCTACTTAATGCGACCTACATCTCACGGAAAATAAATGAGGATAAAAACAAGTATATAGACACTAGAGGAAAAATATAACTTTTCTTTCTAGAGAACAAAAAACATGGTAGTTGAATTTTATTCTTGTTAACAAATGCTTACATCCCTTGCTTTGTAAAAAGATGTTAAATATTTAAACGTACATACGAGCGCTGATTCTTCTATATTTGAATTTTAAAAAGGTGTGTATAAATTACTGGAAAGGTCTCTACAAAAAAGTAAACAACTTCGATAAAACTCTGAAACCAGATACATAGTGCTTTGATATCAAGTACAGAGAATATTTAAGGATACCTCAGGAAGTGAAATTTTTACTCAATCTGTGATATTCGGATCCGATTAAGCTTAATTGCCCAATACTAAACTTTAATGTGGAATAACTAATGCACTAGCTTACGAGGGGAGCCTGAAATGTTTCCGGAATCGGCAAGAGATGGCGCATGAAGTTGAAGTGGAGTCAAACTTTTTTATGGCAACTGTCAAAATTTCAGACGACTACAGTCAATAGTTGTTGTTTAAGAGCATGTTTTGTGTAGCAAGTCAAGCGATTTCGCAAAAGTGGATAAAATCGAATTTCGTGCAGTGATAAAACACTTCTGGATGGCGGGCAAAACGGCCACGAAAATTCGAAATATTTTGCTAGAGGTTCATGGCAGATATACTCCATCACTTTCGACCATCAGCTTCTGGGTGATCGAGTTCACAGGTGGCCGCACAAGCACAAGTAACGAGCCACACAGTAGGTGCCCAAAAACCGCTACCAACGATGAAATGGTCGACAAGATTCATGATGTCATGCTAACCGATCGCCCATTGAAGCTGAAAGAAATATCATAGACAACAGGCATCTCAGAAGAACGCATTAGCCATGTCCCACACGAAATTTTGGGTATGAAAAGCTTTCGGCGCGATGGGTACCGCGTTTGCTCACACTGGAGCAAAAACGAAATCGGGTGACCGTTTCGGAGGAGTGTCTGGCCAAGATCCAACGCAATCCAAGGGATTTTTTCATGCGTTTCATAACCGTGAATGAGACTTGGATCCACCACTCCATACCGGAGATTAAGGAACAGTTGAAGCAGTGGACTTTTCCGGACGAATCGGCTCCGAAGAAAGGAAGGATCGTTCCATCGGCCGGAAAAGTCATGGCGAACATCTTTTGGGATTTCCAAGGTGTGATCCTCATCGACTATCTGCAGAAGGGAAGGACGATCACGGGGCAACACTACAGCGATTTATTGACCCGATTGGATGCAGTATTAAAAGAGAAATAGCCTCGTTTGCAGCGGAATAAAGTGCTTCTCCACTACGGCAATGCACCAGCTAATTCATCCCGCATCATCGCGCTCAAATTGAGTTCCTCTACAAATTAGTGTCTCATCCTCCATATTGACCGGACCTAGCCCCCAGCGACTTTTTCCTATTCCCAAACCTGAAAAAATTACTGGGAGGAAAGAGATTTGCCTCAAATGAGGTGGTCATAGCCACTACAGATGGCTATTTTGCAGACCTCGAAACATCCTATTTTTCCGACGGCTTGAAGAGAGTGGAACACCGTTTGAAAAAAGTATATTGATCTTCGAGGAGACTACATCGAAAAATAAAAATAAAAAACCACACCATATTTCAGGTCGCCCTCGTATTATCCAGACGTCACATGTATTTCCGGAATCCTGACTGCCTTTCGCTCAGGTCATCCATGTGTTGTTCTATTTGATCTTTTGTTACGAGGTAAGGAGTCTTGCGGTTGAAGGGATGCCATTAATTCCTCTATGGTTAGTTGTTTTGTCTGCTTCTTTGTATATAGATGAAATATATGTATAAGATCTATTCAAATGGGATTTCTTCTCCTGTTTCGATTTTGTAGAATTACACAGTGATCAAGAATACCATCCCCTCTTCGCCTCATTTAAGCAGGTTCATTTTTATATTTCGCGGTCCGGGTGCCTTATTGTTTTTCGCCTTTTTCATCGCTCTTTTTATATCTTCCTCTGTGATTTCAGCTTCGACCGTCCTTGTTGTCACTGTTTTATTTTCCATACTCTAGTCCATTTCCTTGTAGCAGCATTCAGTAATATTCCCTCCACTCGCCTCTGAATTTTCAATTTCAAATTATATTTTATTTCTGCTTAGTGCTATAGTGCTATAGTGATGTCAATCTTAAATAAATTATATAAAAACAATTCTATATCTTCTAACTTTCATAACATTTGTATTCGTCACTTTAACCTAAAACGATTTCCACGTTTCCTTATTCAACGAAAAGAAGAAATTCAAGCTCAAATTCCATTGTCATCATTCTCATCGACGGCTCAAAGCAACAAAAAATTAATTGTCGCTTTCGAACAAAAGTAAACGTCGACTACGATTGCGTTTCATTCGATTTCCTGCGATAATTACGTTAGTGGATCGATCCGAATCTCATTCATTCACTTTTCCTATTTGTAGAAGATTAAATTGTGCACTGGAAACTTTATTATCGCCTCCTAAGCGTGGATAAACCGCTTTCTTGCTATTCAAGCGGAACTATCCGAGAGGGGTGTTAAAAATGGCGTTCGGAGAATCTCCAAGTTCCCGAAAATCAACGGCTTCGCTTATTGACAGGTCGCTTAAATCGTCGATTATCGTTAATTGCTAGCCGATCGTCGCTAGTCAATCGCAAACAAATGAATAAATCGTTATTTTATTGGTGGAAGGTGCGTTCAAATACAATGGAGTCGAGTTAGACATTTTATTGGTAGAAGCCGAGGTTTGGGATAAACTGTTATTAACAGTTGAAATATACTACGCGTAATTAATAGTATACAGCCTTAGCCAAAAGAAGTGAGCACCTTAAGTTATTTAGGTATTATAAAGTGAGCACCTTAAGTTATTTAGGTATTATAAAGTGAGCACCTTAAGTTGTTTAGGTATTATAGTTTTTTTATAACAATTAATATCTTCTGTAATCTTCTTGAGTACTAATAATCGTGATTTACTACATTTTAGGATGATTTTTATCCTTCTTTTTTATTTCGACTTCTAAGTCTTCTTGTCACTGATAATGCATTTTAGTGACATCTTACGACGATCTTCGTTTTGTGCGATATACATAGGGCATGGCCGGGGAGTCGGCCGACAACTGTTGTAATGGTCTAGACGAGCAACAAATTTTCCTTCGGACGAAGTTGTCATGTCGCTAAAACATCGGTACTCGATTAGCTTGGACCACACTTACTGGTAATGCGGCATGGGTGCACCACTTCCAAACCGAAACGCAACGAGCTGCAATGCAATGGAAACATCCTTCTTCACTGTCAACGAAGGAGTTCAAGGTTGTGCCTTCAGCTACTAAGGTTATAATTAGCGTGTTGGGATTCTGGCATTCCCAAGGAATGCTCCTAACTCATTTCCAAAATAGAAATGAGAACCTGACTGCTGAATCATACTGTAGAGTTTTGTTATTGCTTCGGGATGCAATTCGACAAAAACGTCTAGGCCTACTGACAAGAGGAATATTGCTGTATCACGATTGCTACGTTCTCTTGGCTTCAAGAACACTGAACTCCTCTTGGTTTGAAGAAGCTATGTTTTCTTTTGTAATACGTTTTTAATAAATCTCGTAAGTACGATATGTAGACTATATTTAGAAGAATATACTGAATACATTAAATAACGAGTTAACCCGCTCAAGCACGAATTGAAACCCACTAGTTGCTGTTACAAGTTAACTTGCTCTGGACAAGTTGAAACTCTATAATGCTTGTACAGCTGCAAGCAAATGTTGTAGGCACCCTAATCAAACATGTGTTTCGCGCAGCAGGTAGCGCTTCTTAGAACAAGGATACTGCGAACCTATACCTGGTCGTAGAAATTCCTAGAAAATATAAATTACGAAGCTATATCAGACAGAAATTAAAATTTTTAGGTTGGGTAATATATTGTGCGTAGAGAAAGAAACGTCGTTTGTCGGTTTCAAAAGTTCATTTAGAGTGCGGACCTTCTTTTGTAAGTTTGTGTATACGTAATATGCCAAATAAGCCCCAAATAAGCCCCAAATATCTGAGGCTTTACGAGGTCAGATAATTTTATTGCACAAACAAGGATTGCCACAAGTAAAAATTGCTAAGACAATAAAATGTTCGCGTTGTGCAGTGCAAAACACAATTAGCCGTTACCAAAGGACTGGAGAGTATTATAATCTACCAAAGAGCGGTATAAAACGTGTAACGACTGTGCGAGATATAGGTATAGATAGAGCGTATCGCGCTCCGGGATATGCACAAATCCGCGGTAGTGATTTCTGCAGAGCTCCGCGCTCAACGAGACGCTCCGATCTCCATGCATACGGTAAGAAGAAGGTTAACTGCGGCGAATTTACGTGCCCGGAAACCGCGACATAAGCCTTTGCTAACCACAAGCAACGCTTTACGTGGGCAAAGAAGTACCGACATTGGACTGTAGATGACTGGGCCAAAGTACTTTGGTCCGATGAATCTAATATAGGCGTAAATGCTTAAAAATATTTCACAATCCTTGCAATATACATAACTAAACGCCCCTACTTTTCTCACCAAAATAGAAATATTCAAAAAGTTAGCGTCCTTCGTTTATTTTGTGCAGGTGCACACCGTTTCCGGAGTTAGTTATGTACGGAGGAGGTCCGGCGAAGCATTTTTCCCAGAGTGTATTTTACCTACTGTTAAACGACGGTAGAAGTATTATGATTTGGGGGTGTATGTCTGCGCAAGGTGTAGGGGAACTCCATGTGTGCGAGAGCCGCATGAATGGGGCAGGCTACATCGGTATGTTGGAAGAGGTTTTCGAACCATCAATTGTCAGATTTTATGAAATGGACTCAGAGGAGTATTACTTTCAGCAAGACAATGCCCCTTGCCACAAGGCTCGATCTGTAATGAAATGGATTACTGATAACCAAGTGAAGATTTTGGACCGGCCCCCACAATCGCCTGACCTCTCGCCTATTGAAAATCTATGACATATATTGAAGGACAGGGTTCGTAAGTACAACCATGCCTCTAATGAAGCCCTAAAGCAAACAGTGTTTATGGAATGGGCGTCTATTTCCCCCGAAACATGTTACAAACTGGTAGCTACTATGCCTAAAAGAATTAAAGCTGTAATAAAAGCTAGAGGAGGCAGCATTAGATACTGATTTATTTAATAAAAGAACCTTATAAACTGAATTATGTATTTTTTCTTAGTTTTGAGATTCTCGTCTTATCGTAACGCAAAAAAACTTACTCGGCCTATAACATTTGCTCGCAGCTGTATTATTCCCTACTGAATTACATGCTACACTGACTTACACCATGTGTTGAATGACGTGTACCGCACGGAGTTACCTTGTGGACTGCACGGAGTTACATTGCTAATTAAAGTTATATTGTTGACTTGATTATTTTATAGCAGTTTGGATCTTGCATTAATGCGCAACCCTAAACTACCTAATTGTCTAGACATTTAGTAATGATATCCTAGTAGTAACAGAAAGCCCAGCAATATCCTCCGAAATACGAGATAAGAGAATAATCAGCACAGTAGATAACAACTAGAACCTAAATTTAGCAGATTAGGATAATTGCCGAGACCTCCATTACGTCAAGGTTTTCACCTGAACTTAACTATTACTAAGTACATAGATATTGTATGGTGATTTGATTACAATAGTAAATAACGTATAAATATTTATCTACACAACGAAATGCAAAGTAGAAATATATGCGAAAGTAAAATTGAACGATTTCAACACATACACATTTAAAATATTACGATAATACCAGACCGCATTCGGCTCACTTGATCCAGGCGAGAATTGTAATTCTTGAACATCTAGCTTACAGTCCCGACCTAGCTTCAAGCGACTATCATCTGTTTGGTTCACTGAAAAAGCATCTTGACAGTAGACATTTCAAGAGTAATAACGATGTTCAACAAGGGGTACGCATGTGGTTCATTAATAAAGCGATGGGATAAGTGTATTAATGTAGATAAAGACTTTGTTGAAAAATAAAACTTATTTTTGGCTAACAATTTCTCTAATTATTTTTATAATAGCTTTTTGCGACCTAGTTTCTGACTTTCCTTCGTATATAAGCCATTGGTTGCTAAATTAGGATCATTTGAAAGTACTGTAAAAATTAACTTAATTATTTATGAAGAATGAGATTGCAAACCAGTGAAACACAAAGAAAATTAAAAAAGGATGTCAACCAATACTTATTTTGGGGCAGGAGACGTTTCGTATATTTTGGAGAAAACATGTATGTTATTGCTTAGAAATTACCAAACAAAAATACACAGCGACAGCAATTACGAATGCGCTGCTATCTGTCGGCAAAGCGATCCATCGTTAGTTATGACGAATGAAATTTGTACATTGACGATTTTTCTTATCGCATCTTTGGGACTTCAACTCTGTCAACTTAGTTACATAACTTTATTAGCGTATGTGAGGTTTCAGCAGCATTTCTAAGACTTCCGACAAAAAAATTGTATCTTCCAAAGTTAAATTGATAAGTTTCAGCATCTTCTCGTCCTAGCTTTTTCCATCCAGTGTACGTAAAGTGCTTTAGCAAACCATCTTTCCGATCTTTATTTTACTATGAAGCAGCAGTGACTGATATAGAGAACGAGGAGAAAGAAGAAGCCGGTAAAAGACGCCAAGAAAAGCGGTTTCTCTCAATCATCCGGGTAGCGGCACAGCGAAATAGGCTTATACATAGTTTGCGAAACTCGAAAAGATTCAATTTCAACTTGTAAAAGGATAAGCGGCTTACGTAAGAGAGTACCAGCAATGCCATGGAAAGAAAATCGTACGAAATTGTAGCCACGCGCTGTGGGATAAAGAAATTTCGTCACGACAAAATGGGTTTTTCGTTTACGCTTCCAAAAGAAGTAGAAAATACAAGATACTACGAAAAGGAGGCGTAAATCAGATCAAATCAAGTTAACGACCCCTTATATGATGCCTTAAGGACAATAAAATAATTTATCATCTTATTATCTGATTCCGCGTAATTAAAAAAGAAAGCAGCAAGAAACAATGCAATGATTTAATGCTAAAATTACTATTCCAATAATGCTTACAGTGTATTTTTTTTGTTCACAAGCAACTGTAACATTTATGTTAATAGCCCGTTTCTTTGTCTTACATTTCACTTATTTATACACATAAAAATATTTAAAACAACTGTTTGAACCAAGTATAAAGGATACGGTAAACGATACAGTTTTTGGTTTCTGCATATACGAGGACGACCTGAAATGTTTCCAGAATCGACAAGACAAAACATGGTATTGGTGTGGTTTCTTATTTTTATTTTTCGATGTAGTCTCCTCGAAGATCAATACTCTTTTTCAAGCGGTCTTCAAGTCTCTTCAAGCTGTCGGAAAAGTAGAATGTTTCGAGGTCTGCAAAATAGCCATCTGTAGTGGCGATAACCTCCTCATTTGAGATAAATCTCTTTCCTCCCAGAGATTTTTCAGGTTTGGGAATAGGAAAAGGTCGCTGGGGGCTATGTCCGGTGAACATGGAGGATGAAAGACGAATTCGTAGCGTAACTCATTCAATTTGGACACGACGATGTGGGATGAATGAGCCGGTGCATTGTCATGGTGGAACAGCACTTTTTTCCGCTGCAAACGAGGACGTTTTTCCTTCAATACTGCATCGAATCGGGTCAACACATCGCTGTAGTATTGCCCTGTGATCGTCCTTCCCTTCTGCAGATAGTAGATGAGGATCACGCCTTAGGAATCCCAAAAAATGGTCGCCATGACCTTTTCGGCCGATGGAACGGTCTTTGCTTTCTTCAGAGTCGATTCGCCCGGAAAAGTCCACTGCTTCGACTGTTTCTTGGTCTCCTGTATGTAGTGGTGAATCCAAGTCTCATCCATGGTTACGAAACGCACGAATAAGTCCCTTGGATTGCGTTGGATCCCGGCCAGACTCTCCTCCAAAACGGTCACCCGATTTCGTTTTTGCTCCGTTTTCCCAGCCAGTGTTTTATCATTGCACGAAATTTGATTTTATCCAGTTTTGCGAAACCGCCTGACTTGCTAAACATACTCTTAAAGAACATCTATTGATAGTAGAGGTTCTGAAATTTTGACAGTTGCCACAAAGAAGGTTCTTCAGGCTTCTTTCAGGCAAGGCACTTCAGGCATCTCTTGCCGATTCTGGAAACATTTCAAGTCGCCTCTTGTTCTCCATTCTTTGTAAAATTGTTTTTGAATTTCATCAAGAAGTTTATGAAGTTATTTGCTATCGATACCGCCATATATTGAGAAGTTGTATTTTTTCCTTATAGGGTGCGTCATTATAATTCTCTTCGATGATCAAAATCTTTAATATGAAAAAATATATATACTGTATCGAAGGGTACATGATCGATTAAATGTACCCTCTAGCAGACAGTTTTATGAAAGATCGCTTCACATGCGATTACTTTCAGAGATCTTGGACAACATTGTCCTGAAAAAGTTACGAAGTGACTGTGACAATCCCATAAAGAATGAACAATACCAAAATAAGAAAAATAACCTACCACCTAAAATGCAATCTGTGTTTTATTTACTGTTCGTAATCGCCCCTGATTTGGGACTTAATCCACAGCGTAAACAACCGCTTCATGACTTCTGGAGTAAGTAAAATCTCAACTGGAAGCTACCACCCACACAGCCAGAATGAAATTTATCAAACCAATTCCGGCACTGTTTCTCTTTTAGAGCTTCATCACCATACACCACGCTTCACTAGCAGTTTGTGCTGCGTTTATTTTTCTTTTGGGAAATAACAAAGCAAAATATGACAAAAATGAACGCTTTTGCTCGCTATGTGAACCCACACAACCAAATTAAAAAAATAAACATAATTCGGCTATTAAAAAAGCTAAAGTTCAAACCTAACAAATGCCAGAACTATATAATTGTACCATTAACAGAAGTCACTCAAAAGAAACACTACTCCCATCTACATATAAAATCTACATTTACTTTGCAATTACTTTGGTACCATCGCAATATTCGTTTTCAACGCTTTGTATGAATTTCAAAAATATCCAATCATACATCAAATTCATGCGATGAAACAACGTCATAAACCATGTGAAATACGTACCATCTACAAACCGGAATGCGCGTTCTAGATAATCGAAATCAACGCCATCATAAATTCAACATGTTCCGGTATCCGGGCTTTCATTCATGGTTTCTGGTCCGAGCATCGCAAATGCGTTGAAGAGTCCTCTGCCGATGCCATTTGTATATCGCGATTGTTTGAAAATTTATACGATACCGACCCTTTCTATCCTCAGTAGTAAGAGCAGGGAAGCGTAGAGGTTTATTATTAATACGCAGGATCGCTTTTCCCTACCGCTAGCTACAGCAATTTCCCCCGATTATACAGTTTCGGATCCTTATTAGACCCTCGATGAATACGAGCATCGCTTCCTGTTGAGGGATCAGGAAAAAGTGAAAATCGATCGAAATGTGGGCAAAGGGGATATTTCCATATCTTCAGGGCCGTTAAACGTGACGTGCTTAAGCTTTTTCAGGCGTTATGCTTCGAAAGATTTAGCCAAATAAATCAATCAGTAAAGCCGATTTCAAATATTTGAAACCCGGGCCTTCTACGATTAGCAACAATGAAATATTGCGATTGTTACGTTTGCATTTAGGTTGAAAATTTGGCTATGCCTTTTTGAATGAGATTTATGGGAGAGATGCTTAAATCTAAATTTATAAGCGCAAATTTTTTAGAAGGCTATAGCATCAATCCATCATCATTCCTGATAACCAAATTATATATGCGAAGGTGAGCTGAAAAATTCGGTAACTAAAGCATAGCAAATAGCAATATTTCAATGAAATATGTTTTATTTTTCGACACAATCTCTTTCAAGATCAATATATTTGTTTAGTTGATGCTCAAGTTTCTTTATGCCTTCACAGAACTCATTTTCCTCGAGCTCCTCAAAATAGTGGTCCAGGGCAGCTAGCAGGTCCTCTTCCGAAGCAAATCTTGTACCGCCGTGATGTTTCTTAAGCTTAGGGAGGAGATGATAGTCCGACAGAGATCCATTCTGTGAATAAGAGGGATGCTGAAGCCCCTCGAACTTTAGTTTGGCCAATTTTGCTTCGACAATTTCGTTCTTATAAACTGGCGCATTGATTGCTTTGATGGAAAAGGACAACAAACTACTTGACATGAAGTTTAACATACATGTCTTTGAAATATCAAGCTATATAGAAATCGTCAAAGATTGCTTTCACACAGCGCCATCTCGTAGTCAGTTACCGAGTTTTTCAGCTTACCCTCGTATATGTATGTATTTTAAAAGTAGTAGAAGACTACCTTACAAACGATGATCGCGAGCCCGGAAATTCAAGACATTATGAAACATTAGGGAAATGTAGATCATATATATATATATATATATAGGTGATGCCTGCAAATGGGTTTTATTGTGTAAATAAGAAAATAGTGAAAAAATAAACATTTTTATATACATTTTTTTGTCAGATAAACATGTTTGAGATTAATAATAGGTAATAGGGGTTGGTTGATGGCAGCCTTGTAGTTACAGTGTTGGAATTTATTTTAAAACTAACATCAATATTTTTCGTAAAACTACTTTATAAATTATTTTGCATTAGAGTTTACAGCATAATCCTGTCCATTTTAATACACTTTATAC
The DNA here is from genome assembly GCA_023509865.1 of Trypoxylus dichotomus. Lineage (NCBI taxonomy): Eukaryota > Metazoa > Arthropoda > Insecta > Coleoptera > Scarabaeidae > Trypoxylus > Trypoxylus dichotomus. Next base: position 34,008,521 of record CM042081.1, read on the forward strand.
CACGTACCAATATAAAATTTATTATATTTACACATACAGGGGATTATTCTGCATGGTGATGAAGTTCTTCAAGGAAGTGTTAAGAATATAGAAGTTTGTTATAGTACGCATATCGTGTGATAGTATGGTTGCCACATGTCGAAGGAGGATGCCCAAAATATTGTTGTGCGAAAGCAAAAGTTATTAGACTTTCAAATTCATTCGGTCTTTGGTCAACATATCCGATTTTATACCAAGCATAAGCAAATATATCGTGATATTGTGGTGTCTAAAGTTGATTATGAATGAGACTGTAATTTGATAATGTTCTTGCGTGTTTTATGTATTGCAGTACTATAAGATCAAAAAATTTTGTTGTATGGTGTACTGTTCTCTAGTGTAGAAGGACAGTGGTAAGTTTAAGAGTCCAAAAACCAAATACTGTGGGCTCCCCCACTTGGTAAATCGGACCATTATTGAAACAGTTTTTTTGTTAATTTTCCAGATGTGGATGCGGTTAAATGAACATTCTAGAAACAAAGACTGTGGCACACGTAGGTCGTTGACACTTTGGTCTTCCAACACAATAAATAGGGATGAGGGCAGTTTTTCGGAAGTTGATATTGTTCGGAGTATCGCATAACAATGCGTAATTACAGATATATGCTACGCAAATGTTATAAAAGCTTTTGTTTCTTGCAAAGTTAAAATGACGCCGGAATATAGCTCAACTCTACTCGGCATTGAATGCATTATATATCCCAACCTTACCTACATGTTCTTTTGCACCATTGACGAATGTTGAGGTAATTTCCTTTAATTGCTTTGGGTCTGCCCGTATGATCGCATAATAATAATAATAGTATGGAATAATACAAGGAACAAATCGTTGTTGTATCACAATGTTACTTCACCATTTATATGGTGGTATGATTGCTACATAGATGAATCTTTGCGAAGCCTTTGCTGAAGGGTATTCAACAACACAAGCCACATTTTCTTCTAACTTTTCCAATACATAGCAGCGTTGGTTTGTATTCTAAAGTTACAGTACTTCCTTCTTCTGGCATACCCTCTTCTTCCTCAGCTTCTATTGCTTCTAATATTTCTTCCCATGTAGGCATGTATACCTCCTCTACAAATGTGGTCTATGCGGTTGTAAAAATTTTAGGACTGTATCAGTTTCCAGTAGAGACGATGAATCTCTCTGAGCATCAAGAAGAATATCTTTCATTATGCAATTCGATTTCGATTGTATTAGTAGGTGGCAACTTCGAACGTTATCATCAGTGAACGAATTACATTTATAATATTTACCATTTTCACCACTACAGACTTGCTGCAAAACCAACCAATATCTATCATTAATTTCAAGGAAGATGAATTGCACGCAAATATACTCCTTCCTTATCTCATTTCACATTATTTTTTTTTACAACTATTTACCCGTCGAATGTTACTTCTTTCGATAACCTATATCTTTCTGGTAAAAAACAATCTAATCTAATGAAGCCAATGCCATAAATGTAATTAAAAACAATGTTTACATAAGTACAAAACAGATTCCACCTGCACTGGATAAGAAAATTATTACGATTGGTATTAGCTGTAGGAATATATTGTAATGATATGAAATATTGTCTATTAATTATCAATGAATTCTTCTAAATTTTACTAGTTTACCTATTCCAGATATTTTCTCGTCATTGTTTGGTGCACGCCGTTATTTTTTATTATGGTTGATGTTAGAAGTTGGAGGCAAAGTACCGTTAGTACTCCCGCTTTATGAATTTTAAGCACAGGTATTCAATCTGTACAGGTTTGTTTCTAAAATTATACAGATATCTACTATGGATATTCTTTATTAACTTATTATTCACAATTTTCTTGTTTAAAAAAAAGTTCCTTCAACAACACTTACGAAGGAGACGTAAACTTTACTATCGTTTATTGTATATATCGCTTGTCGTAAACATACTATTTATATAAATAAATATTTCCAAATTTCTTTCTTAAAAGATGTCTAATATACTGTAGTCATACATTTCAATCATATTGTATAAATATGCATTATTACGAAATTATACTTATAATCTTCAAAATTTCTCGTGCGACAGAAGGATGGCACGACAGGCAGCATTTACCTATATAATTTCACTTATATCAACTATGTGTCTACTGTGTGGCCTACCATATAGGCGAATAAATGCGTTGCTATGGATATAAAACAAAAAAACAAAAACATCGTGTCAAAGTCACACATGTTGTCAACGTTTCTCCTGAGAATAATTAGTTATTTTCTCATATCACTCTATAAAAAGATCTTCGTTTATATCCATTCATAAAGTGTATCAGCTGAAACTACAAATAAAATCTGGCAGTTTCGGACACATATTTCGGAAGCCGAAGACCAGTCAATCTTAAAGGTGGGACATCAAGTGCGAGTGAGTACGATTTCAAAGATTAAAGACGTCTTCTAAAGTTCTTCAAAATTATTTGTATCCTCTAACACACTAATTAGAATATTTAAAGATTAGCTAGACAGTTTGCCTTAGGTTTTCTGTAAAAGAACATATTTTTTTTGTAAAAAAGCGGTATATATTTATTAATTTGTCACTACATTTACCTTTTCAACTTTACATTTGCTTATTTTAATTAGAAAACATTATCATTTAATTTAAAAACAAATAAATCAAAATTTTAAATCAAGGAACCCATTTAAAAAAAAAATTAAAGAGCCTGTGATTTTCCACCAAAATATGTAAAAATGTCGATCTTTAAGTTTTTTGTTTGCTACTTAATACAATTCATTCGCTCAAACAATTTTCGTTATAAAATTTTTCCTCTACCTCTTACCGTTAGCGAATTATGCACATAAACAGAATGGTTCAAAAATTCATTTCACCTACTCAAAGTACTTTTCCGCAGACAAAATCGTAGTATATACATACATATGATCAAGATGTTCATTTAGTATAGAAAACTCATCCCAGAACTTTATTAAAAGAAGATCAGCTGTGGATTCTGAAAACTGCATAACAATCTTTTGTCAAACAATTATCCTCCGATTTTGGTACTCATGTCCATCTGTATTCGATGAGTTAAGTTCTTTTTCTCCAGTTCTCATATAATACGAACAATGTGTGCAACCTCATATATTATACAGATTCTATTAAAACAATCCCGAACTAATCTTCTTATCTCAGTTCGGGTTTGTAGCAAAGATAGGGAGAGGGAGCATGCTTAAATAATGTCTGATGGTTCTGTGGGTTGTTTTATCAGCGCTTAGCTTAGCTTAACGTTTTCTCGATATTCAATCCGATTTAGGAATATATCAGGAGTCCTGTTTGTTCTATCTTCAATGATCAGCGAAATTATGGAAAATCAATTGTTTCAAATGAACTACATTACTACTCGTGCGTGTACAATCATTTAGAGTGACGTTTATTGCGATTTAATTAAAAAGGAAACACATTTTTTAATAACAAAGACATGAATATTTGTTAAAAATTATAATATTAAAACCGAAGAAATTATATTGAAGAAAGTACGTAAGTCTTCTTGCATGTACCTAAATGAGTTTGTAATTTTTATTGAAAATAAATGCAAATCAATTCAGAATTCTAGTGTTTCTTCAAATAAAAAGGTAATTTAATTTAATGAAGACATTTATTCTTGTTAAGGACTTAACATTGTTTTTTATATTTTATAAATTTTTTACTACTATGTATTTTATCTTCTTTGCATTATTATTTTCATTTAGAATATTACTTTATTTTTCATTTTTATATTTATTTATTTTGCTCTCTTATATCCAATTTTATTTTAATATGTATGTACATTACGCATTGTATATGTATGCAAGCCAGCCATTCGCATTACGCTAGCTAAAACTGCCTAATTAGAAATCATTCACTGCAACGTCGTCGGATATGTAGTGGGAGTTTTCTTGAAGTTTAAGGTACACAAGCATAGGCAGTCGTCTCCCGCGCGACGGTCGAGGTATTAGCGATCGTGCACTCTCGGTCACCTTTCGTGCCTCGTCGTAACGTGTACAGTAACGTCGTCGTAAGATTATTAGAGATTTTTAAGATTTTCTAGTTTTGGCGGGAATCGTCGAGGACGTTGTCTATACATTTATTTCTGGCGGGAGTCATTTGGTAACGTCGTCGGACCGCATGTATAGATTTTTTTAATAAGTATAAATTCTCGATTTTCTATCATCGTACGTCGAGGCTACTGTGTCCATTGTCGTCTATACATATTTTTAGTCTTCAGTTAAGTTTGTGTCGGAAATTATTTTGGTGAGATTGTCGGCGCGCATTGATAGACCTCCTCTACAAGTACGATCACTCCGCTTCTTGCTGACGGTCGTTGCGGCCGCAGCGCCCGTTGTCTTTTGTACGTTTGTTCGGTCCTTGTCGTATCGGGACTTAGAAATTTTTCATTTAGTTGCTCGTCGTAGCGGACGAGTGTCACGGGCCAGTTTTCTTATGTAATGTCGGCATCATCGCTCCGTTTTACTTGTCGGTGCGCAGTTCGCACATTTGCTGGTTACTGGATTTTTCCCTTCTTTGGGGCGCAGTAGTATAGAGCTAAAGATTGCACATAGCGTAATATTTCAAACGAGAACGCCTGGGTAGTTGTGACATTACTTTTGTATTGAGATCGGCTATTATCGCTACTGTCGCCCTCGACCAGGCGTTCAAGCTCTAAGAGATAGGGTGGGTTCCCCTATAAATGTGAATATAACAAACGTATTTGGTCAAGTACAAATACATGCCAATAATACAGGGCCAAGTCCCTTAGGCAAATTTAAAACAAGGAAAGTATATTAGGCTCCCGGAAAGGGACATATAAATAAGCATAGCACCGAGGTGCGCTTATAAATTTAAGAAATAAATAGGGTTGGCTCTCTATAAAAGGTAGTGGTGCATGCAAACAGATAGAGGCATTAGTACATGCTCTCTGACAAAGCTTCAGCGGAAGCATATAAGAGTTTAACCTTTTAAACAGAATTAAGACATAGCGTTGCAACGTACATGCTGAGGCATTACTTTATGTTGCTACCAATGAAAATACATATACAAATGCTAATGTACATTACATGTATAAGAGAGCTCGAATAACTGCAATTATTGCAAATATATATATCTTACGTACATCGTACATGTACATAGGCAAGAGTGGAAACCGTGTAACCATTTCATTTTTAAATATATTTTTTTGCGCATGCGCATTGAGTTTCACTGTACAACCTTTCCTCTAGTAAATAAGCGAACATACTCTACAAGTAAGTATTGGTCAAGTAATTTAGGAAATTACGAGCAGGCTACAGCGGCGTTGTTCTTCAAACCAGGAGAACGTAACAATTCTAATTATTTCAAATATTTGTTTCTCAAAAGATTCATAGGGTAAAGCTGTACATTTTTTATGTATTGATTTGTTTCATAACACATCGTGAAGGTATTTGTAAAATCATTAATAAGGCTGATTCACAACAACAGTTCTCTGAAAGAAAAGTATTAAATGAAAATGTAATTGAAAAAATTCTTTCCAGTGTCCAAGTTATACCGGGTGTTTAAAAACAAAAGTCGGATCTTGGACTCACATATAGTACTTATGCATACTATAGTGCTGTCACTCAGACGGATTTTCATGAAATTTAGAAGAGATTAGTTGAATTTGTATTACCACAAGCAAATGAAGAATAAACGAATCAATTGGAACCGGTTTCGGTGGTTTCGTTTATAATTGCTTTACGGTAGATATTTGTAGCTTATTCCAGCTTATTTTGAGTGCAAATACATTGTTTGTGTTGTGGTAAGAAAATTGGTCTTTTGGGTAAAGAGCTAGATTTGAAATATTTCTGTGTAATAGTTTTAGGTTCTATATATATATATATCTATAAATGGTAGAAAAATAATATAGATAGCAAGAGAAAGTAAAAAAGGAATAAATAAGGTGAGCAATGATTTATTCAGATAGACTCGTTGAAGGTATTGGCATTATGGACACTAGGTGCATATATAGATGTTCTGTTTTTCGGTGTAATGACACATTCCAGCAGGTAAATGAATTGTAAAGTCTCGATTAGATAAAACTAAAGGTGTTTATAATGTAGCCATGCAATTCCTATATATAATAGGATGATAAAGGATTTTTGATTACGATTAATAACCTAGATTGTCAACATTAACATCAGAAATTTACTTGTGCTACTCATTTTCTAAACGTGTGCAAAGGTAAAATGTCACAATCATGAGGATTTAGTGAATAGTTTTGTTAAGATATGTATTGATTTGGCAGTACGTATATGGATAAAACGCATCAATGCCAATTTATCTGGTCAAAATACACGCCTTAGACGCAAGTAAATGTAAAGACAGTGTACAACTTGGTACATTCAAAAAATTCTTTTAATTTTTCATTCATTTTATTATAGTATTTCAAATTACATGTTCTCATAAATTACCTTTACATACTATATTTGTATAGCTCAATGTATTGTTTTTATTTATACAGTTATAATAAACGTTACTTACACATTTGTTAATAGTTGAAAATCTGATTATATGGCTGAACGAAACAAATTTTCAAGAAGTGTTTTTCAAGTTTGTGTGCATTAGTGTCATTTGCTGTAATTTTATGCAAAAGTCAGTTTATGCGTATTGGTGTCAATTGTTGTTTATGCGTTTGTGACTTTATGACTAGTAGCCTAATGCCTTTTTATACAAATTTAAAGATGGCTGACATGCACTTTATGTATGGTCGTGCTAATGACAACGCTTACGGAGAACAGTGACTCTGAAGTAGTTTCTTCTGTCTATTCCACCTGATAAATTGTTTTCGAAATTATATCAACGATTAAGTGAAAAAAGTTCATTTGACTATAAAAATCTGATGTCGGGCAATTAAGGTCAATAACAACTCCTAAACGGAAGAAAATGTTCTGAGAATAGTGGAAGAAAAACCGAATATTAGCATCAGAAGAATAGGAGCGGAACTAAATATTAATGCTCTTTTCATCTTTACGAGAACAGCTGCTGTGTCCCTATCATATCCAACGAGTACAAGCTGTTAAGGACTTAACATTGTTTTTTGTATTTTCTAAATTTTTTTTACTATTATGTATTTTATCTTCTTTGCATTATTATTTTATTTTCATTTTTATATTTATTTATTTTCATTCTTATATTTATTTATTTTGCTCTCTTATATCCAATTTTATTTTAATATGTATGTACATTACGCATTGTATATGTATGCAAGTCAGCCATTCGCATTACGCTAGCTAAAACTGCCTAATTAGAAATCATTCACTGCAACGTCGTCGGAAATGTAATGGGAGTTTTCTTGAAATTTAAGGTACACAAGCATAGGCAGTCGTCTCGCGCGACAGTCGAGGTATTAGCGATCGTGCACTCTCGGTCACCTTTCGTGCCTCGTCGTAACGTGTACAGTAACGTCGTCGTAAGATTATTAGAGATTTCTAAGTTTTTCTAGTTTTGGCGGGAATCGTCGAGGACGTTGTCTATACATTTATTTCTGGCGGGAGACATTTGGTAACGTCGTCGGACCACATGTATAGATTTTTTTAATAAGTATAAATTCTCGATTTTCTATCATCGTACGTCGAGGCTACTGTGTCCATTGTCGTCTATACATATTTTTAGTCTTCAGTTAAGTTTGTGTCGGAAATTATTTTGGTGAGATTGTCGGCACGCATGTATAGACCTCCTCTACAAGTACGATCACTCCGCTTCTTGCTGACGGTCGTTGCGCAGCGCCCGTTGTCTTTTGTACGTTTGTTCGGTCCTTGTCGTATCGGGACTTGGAAATTTTTCATTTAGTTGCTCGTCGTAGCGGACGAGTGTCACGGACCAGTTTTCTTATGTAATGTCGGCATCATCGCTCCGTTTTACTTGTCGGTGCGCAGTTCGCACATTTGCTGGTTACTGGATTTTTCCTTTTGGGGCGCAGTAGTACAGAGCTAAAGATTGCACATAGCGTAATATTTCAAACGAGAACGCCTGGGTAGCTGTGACATTACTTTTGTATTGAGATCGGCTATTATCGCTACTGTCGCCCTCGACCAGGCGTTCAAGCTCTAAGAGATAGGGTGGGTTCCCCTATAAATGTGAATATAACAAACGTATTTGGTCAAGTACAAATACATGCCAATAATACAGGGCCAAGTCCCTTATGCAAATTTAAAACAAGGAAAGTATATTAGGCTCCCGGAAAGGGACATATAAATAAGCATAGCACCGAGGTGCGCTTATAAATTTAAGAAATAAATAGGTTGGCTCCCTATAAAAGGTAGTGGTGCATGCAAACAGATAGAGGCATTAGTACATGCCTCTGACAAAGCTTCAGCGGAAGCATATAAGAGTTTAACCTTTAAACAGAATTAAGACATAGCGTTGCAACGTACATGCTGAGGCATTACTTTATGTTGCTACCAATGAAAATACATATACAAATGCTAATGTACATTACATGTATAAGAGAGCTCGAATAACTGCAATTATTGCAAATCTATATATCTTACGTACATCGTACATGTACATAGGCAAGAGTGGAAACCGTGTAACCATTTCATTTTTAAATATATTTTTGCGCATGCGCATTGAGTTTCACTGCACAACCTTCCCTCTAGTAAATAAGCGAACATACTCTACAAGTAAGTATTGGTCAAGTAATTTAGGAAATTACGAGCAGGCTACAGCGGCGTTGTTCTTCAAACCAGGAGAACGTAACAAGCTCCTTTAGCTCCGGATACTAAATCTAGACTAGCTTAGATGAGATCTTTGGGAAAAATGATTGAGAATCAAAACTTTACTACTAATACTTTATTTACTGACGAGGCTATTTTCACAAACAATCATTTGATTGGACCAGCGTTTTTACCAAATCTTTAAATAACGAAAAATAGTGGAACTTTTTAATTCACATTTTACTCCCATTATTGGAAGATGTGTCCCTAATTGATAGAGTTAGAGATGGGGCGCCACCGCACTTTGGTCTCGCTGTAAGAAATTATTTAAATGGAAGATACAACAACAAATTAATACGACGGGGAGATCCTGTATCATGGTCACCTAGGTCTAAACTCACTTGACTGCATTTGAGGTTATTTAAAACAACTAATATATTCAAGGCCAATTAATAATGTGGATGAACTACTGCAGCGAATAGAAAATGAGTGCCGAAACTAAAGAAAATGTAGACTTGTTTGACGGAGTTAGAGCTACTTTTCGATAAAGATGTAAAGCCTGTGTATAAAGGACAGGTGGATATGTAGAACATCTTCTGTGATCTTTTTGTTTTGAGATATACAACTTAATGAAACAACATGTATTGTTAGTTTGTTTATGAACATGTAATTTACTGATTGCAATCCAAAATCAGCTGTATTTTTGAAACACTTTAACGTTTATTAAGACTTTTAGTTTGTTTAGATGAGTACCGTAAGTGGGTAAAATATCCGACCTTTTTTTTAACACACTGTAGATCGAAATCAACAAACTTCAATGTTTGAATGCATCTCATCGCACATTGGATTACTTACAGTAATCTCTTGAATCGAACACCCTGCACCTTTCACATTTTTCAAAAATACTGCACACTTTTCAATAAAAGGCCTATAATTCGAAATGTTTATAGGATACACATCTGCTTCATAAGAAGGCCTTGAAATTGACTATCACATCACAAAACAGAACTATTCTAATCCGTCAAAGTTTTTGGGGTCAGAAACTTTGTAATTTAGTAACTAAAGAGGCTATAAAACTTTTTGTTTGCGACGTTTTCTTTTGCCGAATAAGAGGTAATGCGAAAATGTACGCTGACGTAGATATACAACTACAAAAAAAAATTGAGATACTGTACAGGACGTCTCATTTTCCTTAAAGAAGCACTTTCTCCAAGACAACCGCTTTTGCCTCGCAGCCAATAAAACTAAAAATTTGATACGTTAAAATGGATTCTATTTTCCGCAGTGGCTTAAAACTGATTTTCTATATTTTCCATAACATTTTCCGGTATGACGTAGTTTTCAAATAAACTCAAAATTTTCCCAGAGAATTTTTTTAGAAGATAATCATAACAGTCTTGTCGATAACTCTGGCGAAACTTTCCTTATATCACAATATAGTCTTAGAAATAGTGTTTTTCTGCTCTACATTAAGGTCTGAAGTAACACAATAACGTCCGCCTTGCTCTCATATATACATAGTTTGTTAACTATTTTATGAATATAACCATCACGAACATACCATACCATCTTTGTACATTTATAATTAAATATTGAATACAGCATCGCTATTCCATTACAAGTTCTCTGCGCTGTAGTATTGAACCGTTTCTGGTTTCCAATAAAGCTTTCATCCTACGAGCAAATTCAGAAATTCTGCACTTGCAAGTTGTTAGCGACCTTATAATTGAGAATTATTCGACGGGAGTTGAGAATTTGAAATATGATACGGTCCGTACAGATTCCGGGAGTGATTAGGAACTTGAATTTCCAAGAAGAAGATCGCTAATACACGAATATAATATCTAGAAAGGGAGAATCCGCAATATCTAAACAGCTGGATTTAACGAACATGCCGGAAAACGAAGATTTATTACCTTGTAAAGGTAAGCGCATCGATGTGGTAGTTGGAATGTCGAAGTATTTCGGTTCTTTGATACTATTTGTAAGAATTTTATAAAACATGAAAATGAATACAAAGTGTTCATTTTGTGTTTAGATTTTGTATACGGAGTAAATACGCTGCTGAAAATATTTAAAGAGTATTTTATAAAAATGATAATACATTAAAGATACACTTCTAGTTTCAATATTTCTAAGCTAATATCTGAATATATAACATTTGTTAGGAAAAGTTTTAATGATATCTTGTTGGAAGAGTGTAGAATATTGCATTTTTGATGGTATGTTTTACAGAAGCTTTTAGAGCTATAATAATGCAAATTTGTTTGATTTAATATTTTTTTCTCTGTGCGTCATTTAACATAATACAACAAAATTGTCCTACAGCTCGCGGTAGATTGGGTTCTCAAAGCATTCTTAACGCATCCCATTGAATACCAGCTGAGGAACTGACTACCCACTTCAACTGCAAGTATGAGAGTAACACTTCATTTTCCTCTCTTCGATGGACGTACAATTGTTTACATCAATAGTGGATAGGATACAATCAAAGTAATAGGATCACTTAACCTCTTATAATCGACTAAATTAGTAGTGGAGTTGGAAGTATTTGGAATACCTTCCGTTTGGCTTGGTGGGGAGTAGTGCTTGCATGTCCTATTTCTCTACATCGGTAGCGCTTAATTTTTCTCTTGTGTTGGCTACAATTCCTGGTGATGTGATCTTGGGCAAGATAATTGTAGTACATCACTTCTTCCTTACGTTTTTGTGTCAGCCCTTCGTTTCTTAGTTCATCTTGTTACGTCTTCTTTTTATCGGATTTAAAATGTATTTTTAGTTCTGTTCCACGTAATTCTTTATTTTGTTAATTTAACGCTCTATACGTACAGTATAATTTAGTTTAGCATTTTTAGTTTTGTTAATTAATATTATTTCCTCCGTTATTTCATATTATTGCTTTTCCTTTTACGTGTTTTAATTTTGGGTTTGGATCTTTGGTTTCTGAATCCCACCCTTTTCCCACGTAAACCTTGTAATACGCCGAGGAACATCAGAGGATAAGGGAACCTTGAAATGCAGAATAGTTTATTAAACGATTCTACGGGAGGAGAAGTCGGCGTTAAATCAAGAAGTCGAAACAGAGAATTGTATTAGTACCACAGATTTCTTATCTATTATTTTATTTTAATCGAAAGTTTATTTGACTTTTGAAGCTAATAATACATAATTTAATCACGGTTTTCCTGTTTGTTTGTTAGAGAGAGTAGAAATTTGCTGGCTTAGATTGTATTATTTTTTATTTTTTTTTTATAACCGATTAAGAGCCTATTGACTTAACTTTTGTGCACTTTTAAAAAAAAAATCAGTTGTAGAGGTACGTTAATTTGATTTAGTAGATACCTCGAATATTCTTAATTCTTATTTTTTCCCTATTTAATTAATTGATGTTATGTCTTGTTAAAACGTATTGCGAGCGGAATCGTTGGCCAGCGCATCCGAATTATTTAGTGTTGATGAAGAATTCACAGGTATAGCAGTAAACTCCACTCACACAAATTAATTAATTACGCAGCGTCTCGAGAGCACGTGGGCTCTCATTGTCAACCGTGTTACCGACCAGTTGAGTTGTGTGAGTGGAGTTTACTGCTATACCTGTGAATTGTACATCCACACAGTCCTTGCAATCGTCATTTGATGAAGAATTAATTAGATATATAACCAAACGTAATTTTTCCTATCGTAGTTTTTTCTATATTACAAATCTACTTTTGCTTAAAGGAAAACAAAGGTCCTTTAGCATTTTCCACTGTTGCTTTTAATTAAACCTTAAAATTGAATCGATTTTTGATTAATTTTTTTTTCTATTAAATTCAGATTTACATTAGAGCAGATGGTTTTTTTGTTAATTTGCATTTTCTCCTCCGTATACTTTGATCATCTACGAGGGTCCTGCTTCCCCCGCCTCGTTACAGGGTTTGTATAAACAGGTGGTACCTTAAAAAAGAGTTTATCATAGTTTTAGATAAGCGGTAGAATTTTAACTCACTCCCTCGCCGACGAGCAGGGTAGCACCCTGAAGGAACGAGATACGTTTGTTACGGAGTTGAGAAACGCGCATCGGATTATTTCCTTGTTTATTATCTTTTTTTACTTTCGATAATTGAGGCGCTATAGGCCTTCACAATCTACTAGCTCAACCTCAATTCTTTAACGTTTTCATATTTCTATCAATCCGTTGGACACTATTTTAATATTCCATTTTCATGTGGATGAGATAGGAAATACTTTGCTAGGTTCCTTGACCACAATCCTATCACAACTTATTCTTTTATTTCGTTAAAAGCTGACTTCAATTGTCTACATAATGTTTTCTCCTTGCTCTATTTGAACGCACTATTTATTTCTTTCCACAAATCAGTTGTATTCTTTTAAAAAAGGAATGTTCTTTGAAAAATATTCAGAATGTCGACTAACCTTCAATATCTGAGTGATCAGTAAACCAATACTTCACACCTCCCTTCAGATACAACTTCGCAGATTTGTAGGTAAGAGCAGAAGACCAACAGTGAAGATGTGCAGTTTTCTCTAATTTTCAGTTCATTTTCAAGTATATTCTATTTTTTGAACCCAGATCTATCCCTCAAACTTACGAATTTTCGTTTTCGTGCTGGTGGTATTTTACTGATCACAATTACGCAGATGTTAATAAAATCATCAAAAGCAGATACAACATCGGGTAGAGTACTCTTATACATTGGTTTTGGTAATTCACAACAAGGAAGTATGACTGTCCACTTAAATTTTATTTTGTGATTGTGTATGGAAAATAACCAAATTTAGGCCCACTATTTTAAAAAATTTTTCCTAATTCGCAAAATAAAACCGGATATAGTATGTAACTATTTATTAACCAATAACTTTGCTCCAGCAAATTAAAACGGAATTGGAGGATATATATTTTTCCATTTCCTGTGGAAATATTTTCGCTTTTCAAAACACAATTTTCACTCTCCAAATAACCAATACCCCTACTTGCGTTCTTTTAGCGTTTTAACAAACCAATTCGCCATTTGGTACTTTGCACGCGTACATTTTGCATATCTCCGTAGATTCACGCAATAAAATACCTCGAAATTGTTTCCCTTTTATATTTAGATACTAAATATTTTATGGTTCGGCTGACGTTTTTATATCTTCGCGTATAAATCATTCAATGAGCGCGTAGAATAAAACCAAATCGCACTATATCTTCAGCGTGCTATAGGCACGAATTGCGTAAATATTATTTATATCGGCCATTTCGCGTCGAGTAGAAACTTTATTTGGAGATGTCGTCGCCTGAAATATTATGTATAGTACGAGAGGACTGATAGCGGTAGTAAAAAAAGGGTGTTCACACGCATCCCGGACTGGTAGCGCTGAATTTCTAGATATGGAAATAGCATTTGCCGCGGTGTCGGATAGTTTAAGGTGGTGAAACGAGTCTGGAAAAAGCGTTGAAGATCGTTGAGGTGTTTTGAAAGGACTATCTTGGGAGTTACGCGAAATAGGGTAAACAGAACTACTAAACCCGGCATAAAATTTTACAGACGTTTGAATACAGTCTTTATATGTTTTGGGGTATTTTGAAAAATAATAATAATAATAAAGACATATATGGAAAGCTACTTAAAAAGGCAGTTGTTCTTCCTTCCAGATATAAAAGTGACATATATAATAAGAAATTAAATCCAACTGCACTTGTTTAACTAAAAATTAAAATGCGTATGAAATTAAAAAGGAAGAAAATGCTAAAGAAAGAAAATGCTAAGTATACTGATCGTAATGCTTATACGTCACCTTAAGACTGAGCCACCAGCCGCGGGCAAACGTGAATGCGGTTATTATACACAACCTGCTAAGTTCCGTTAGTAAAATACGAAGAGAAAACGTGTAAAGAGATTTGAGCGAAACTTTCGTATTCTAAATTAACACAAAATATCAAAAACCATGCATTAGTTTAGTAAAACTAAAATTGCCGTTTGAATATTATCATTCCCGCGCATAAGACACTCCCGGCTCGCAACTGTAGCTCCATCGATATGATTTGCTTAGCAGTAATATGTCAATGAAACGTAATCAAGAAAGGTAAGCAGTTTGACATGAGAAAGAATTCGTATGTATAAAATTAGTACGTCGGCGTCATATTCGAGTTAGTATTCGAAATTATCCTTTCTTCCTGGAAAAAGGCGACATTTTAAATTCAATTCCCTTAATAATATAAGTTGTGATTATCATTGGCTATTAAGGAAATCTTCTAGGAATATGAGTTGTAGATTCAAATCCTACCGCAAACGTAAAAATTTTTAATTTCACGAACTAATTAAAATTAAAATTTAAAGTTGGTAATACCCAAGTAAGGAAGTTACTTCAAAATAATTTAAATTTTGAGAATGCAGAAAAGCTGTAGGTTCAAATCCTACCGGGAATGATGAATTTTTTAATTTCACGAACTAGTGGATAGATCCTGTACTACTCACGAACCAGACCCCTTGACAGAAGTTTGTTATATTAAGGAGTGCCGCCCAGGTTATTTGTCAATTGCTATTATTTGTACACTTATTCGAGTCATTTTTCTTTAGTTAGTTTGCTATCCAACGCTTTCATATTATTGAGATTGTTTTCATAAGTCTACAATCATCCAAAGAATTGGGTCGTTATAAGTTGCACAGTTACAATTTATATTGCATCTGCCACTCACTCAAGCGGATTTCAGTGATTGATTTATTTACAACTGAATTTTTATCTGCTGTGTATTCACGGATATCAATGGTCATTTAACTGTTGTGATTGAGAATGTATCGTTCTATCATAATCTGCCATTATATCTCTATTTGCACAATAGCGTACAGTAGTTAAAAGATACTAATTTTGCGTCATAGTAAACGAAATAAAAAAGGAAGAAGGAACCAAATCGAAATACTCGTACATATGTATTAGAGGTTAGATGTTAGATTGTACGACACTAACCAACATAAACACAAACGCCGGAAATACCATTCTAGTAAATGTTCTTTCTCCTTGCCTGTAAAATCACTTACACTATGGCATACCAAGAAGACACGCATGCAGATTTTATCCTTATCTTATGCATATAATCAGACAAGACTTTCTATATATATTTTATCGAAATTCAATGTGTTAAACTTTCCAGATTTTCAATACGTCGATGTTCCATAGTAAAACATGATTTCACATGTAGTTCTACTAAATTTAGTAATGAATATAATGGAGATGTTAAACAATTTACAATTTCCGACGATTATACCAAACTATCTCAAATTTCCCAAGCCTGCTTATTTGTATTCAAACCCTAAGCCAAATTTAATTTTGAAAACTTCCAAAACTTATCAAACATTCTCCACAAACTCTCGAGGAAGTAGCGAAACTTTTCAGGCATGCACAGACTCGATTAACTTCGCCAAAAACGCCCTCTATAATAGATAATATTAACCTTCTATGTAGCCCCCCCACCACTAAACCTACCATCGCTCGACTAAATCGTCCTAAAATTTCGACAAGCGTTACTGCTACACTACGACAATAAAATAGCAAATGTAATACAGCGCGCCAGTTTTCACCGCGAGAGGTCGTCGCCATCGGCTAAATCCGATTTAACCGACCTAGGCTTGGGCGGGATGTTGCAACACCTGACTGTCGGGCAAATAAAAGTAAACGCTATTTAATTTGGCGTACCGCCGCCCCCACGGAAAGCTACAATTTGCATTTAATTTGGGCGCCGAAATTAAATCTAGAGCGTGTTCCAGTGTTGATTGCGGCGCCATCTTGCACCGTTTTCACGGGATGACGGAGTTTATTTAATGATGATTAGAAAAGTTTGGACGAGAATATATACAGCCTGTTTGTTAATTACGTTCGCGTATGGGAAAGGTAACTATTTCGAAAACTGTACCATGGTTTGTTTACATTCAAAACGTGCGAGAGCGCCGATTAAAATAAATATTTAACTTATCGTTAGTGTAATGAATTGTGAACTGTAATTACTTTACTTAGTTATCTAGTTCTGGGTTTTAACGAAGTTTCGGGGTATTTATTATTTTTTTTCGGTAAAGTTTGCTCATTTTGTACGAGGTATAATAGAACTAGTAGCTATAAAATCTGCAACGTTTTTCTCAGTTGTAAACCGGCGACACCTCAACATGCTCAGCATCTTGATCTGAACCTTTCCGAAGGAAAATGCAATTTTTTCACGATCTGGTGTAAATTCATTCCATAAAGATTGTTTACCTATTTTGGATGGATATAGATGAAAGAAAATTTGTCCGAGAAGAACTTAATATGTAGAAAAAGTCAATAAACTGTTGCCGTCCAAATTGAACATTAATGAAGTTGATAGGTAATCATGAAAGCATTTTCGAAAAAATTTGATCGATTTGAGTGAAATATAAGTAGTTTATGTTCTTAATTTGAGATATAGAGAATATAAAGTTAATGTGCAAACGTTTATATAAGGATGTACTTTACATTAATAATAAATATGAGTTTTCCCATCAATTAACGATTCCATTATTATACGAGGTCTTTTTTGTATTGTCGCATAATATAGCAATAGGGTATGTTGAGGTCATCAAAATAAAATTTGTACTAATAGTTTGATTACGATATCCAAACAATATGTGGTTCAAATCTGCAATTTTGTAGCCACAAGCACATTTGGGTGATTCAATTATTTTCTTTTGCTAAATGATCACGAAACTGTGAATTACCAAATTGAAAACGCGCCATTGTGGTATGATAAAACCGGAATATATTGGTGTTGGCACACCACGCATTATTAGTCGATTTTGAATACATACGTGTATTGAGTCATCAGACGTGTATGGTTTTCCTATCGTCGTTAGTCCCAATCTACGAGGGCGAATCAAATATGAACCGAACTTTGGTTTTAAAACATTTATTGGTACAGTAAAAAAAATGAATACACCTTATTTTTCTATATAATCGCCTCTTTTATTCGCACATTTTCCTACAGTATCGGAAGTTTTTTAATTGTGCCATCAAAGTATGAATGTGGTCGCGTCTATAAACAATTGGAGACGAACATTTCCACACCTTCGTCGTCGTCGAAGTGGTGATCTCCCAGTTCTTCTTTAAGTGGCCCAAATATGTGGTAGTGAACTGTGTAGTTAGTCCACGTAAAATTTCGACAGGTTTTACACCCTCCTGCGCCAAAAATATAATACTAGTGCGTTGCTCAACAGACATGTGTATCTCTTGCTCAGACAGTACTCTCCTCCACCTTACATTCCCCCAACTCCTATCAAAACGGCACGCCACTGACTTCACCTAGAGGACATTAAAAGTCCAGTTCATATTTTATTTGTCCTCGTATTTGAGGTATGAATATGTTTGCTGTAGATTGAAGTCTTTCCTTGATCGTACGTTTATACACTTTTGCAACCTAAGGCATGAGAACAATAGTGTGATAAGAGTCACGATCAGAAGGATTTTGGTACAGTTTCAATATAGGCGTGACTAAGATCCTTTTTAAGGGCAGGAACATCAGTATCACTTATAAGCATATTTTTGAAATGACTTGACTAGTACCTTCACAAATTGTAAATTATATCTTCTAAACCAAGTGATAAGACTCTTTGACTTAAGTCGGAATTCATTTAATATTCTCCTATTTGCGTTAGCGCACCTCACACTCGATCTATTGCACTTCCTAATTGCGTTACACACTTGGTTAATGGGAATATCTTCATTTATTTTATTACAAAAGAATCTCTTTTGTAAGTCTCAACTTCTTTTTACCTTTAACCTTTAAAGAATCTCGTTGAATATAAGCGGAGGTCTCTTTAACTTTTATGTATGTAATTACTTAGGATCTTATTATACATATTTAAATTCTTTTAAAGTATGCTTTGTTAGAGGAAAAAATATTTTCTTCCATCATGAATGTCCACAGAGATTGTATTAGATCCGTCATAGATTATGGGTGCACGTTATATGACATTAATAGTGCAACAAATTTACGTAGAATTGACATTGCAAAAGAAAGCTTTACCCCTATATCTAGGTGCAATGAGATGTGCATCAATTTGTGCCTTACAAATTGAAGCTAACGAACCGCCTTTAGTTCAACATAGACGTATGAAGGCAATTAAATAAGTGTTAAAACTAAAGTTGTTGCATACATCTCCTACGTTGTCAAAGATCAACTAGTTCTATTTAGATTTGACCGCACGTTCCTGGCAGAAAAAAGGATCGCCTGTTTTATCTGAAGCTTTTCGCTATACGGCTAAATTATCATCTTTACAGACCTTCGAATCTTATAATCACATGCTTTCAATATATGAAACCCCTAACATCGCCTTTTCTACTTACACTGGGCAACAGGACTACAACGTGGAACTAATCTATTTTAAGATATCACCGTCAAAGATTGATTATATTTACAAGTGGTTCCAAAAGCAACAATGGTTATAGCGGCGAAAGAAATTTGCCTCAAATGAGGAGGTCATCACCGCTACAGATGACTATTTTGCAGACCTCGAAACATCCTACTTTTTTGACGGCTTGTGACTGGAGCACCGTTTGAAAAAGTATACTGATCTTCGGAGAAATAAAAATAAAAAACCACATCAATACCGTGTTTTTCTTGTCGATTTCGGAAACATTTCAGGTCGCCCTCGTAGACATGCTGAAACTTGTCGAAACATATTAAACAGAACAATATTTCTAATGGTATTTTACCTTTAAGTTACTCAAATTCAACAGAACTTAAATACAAAAATTACGAAGTTTAGGCCTGTTTTTAAACTTTGGGTCTTGGCAAATAGTCATATAAAAAATTGTAATTTCTTTCTCAAATATTTAAACAATTTAATATAAAAGTATAGTCGAAATCTGTATGACAACAGATAAATAGTCTATCTGAAGTTTAAACTTTTTTACCTTAATACATTCTTTCTCCTTATCAAGAAAAAATAGCAGGAAATGAAAAGAAAAGAAAATAAATGTCAGCATCCGCAGGGATTAATCTCCTTTTCTTGCGGTCCAGAACTAATGATTTCCAATGGGAATTGAAATCGGATCTCTAGCGAAACAAAGGAACAAACGGTATTCACATGTCACCTACCTACAAGATAGATTAGATCCTAGCTTTCGCCGTGGCAGCACCGCTTCGACGGTTCGGGTTCATTTTTCGAAAAACTAGGCATCCGTAAGCGGTGAGGACGAAAAGACGTTTCCACGACGGATGTTCGAGAAACGTTTAGCCAGGGTTGCAAATCGTTAATCTTACGATGTAGTTAGAAACAGCGAATGGAAACTTTAAAACCGCCATTTTGGAATAGATTTAGTAGGCGGAGAATCATTTTTCTTCCTACTTCTAACAGAATAAATGGAGACAAAAGCTTTGGAATTGATAATTTTTTCTTTTAGTTACCCATAAATTTAAATCAGATTATTTTGCTTTGCTATTAGATTAGCAGAATACGTTAACTGCAATATCGATGACCACTGTCTTTATGTCAGTTTTTGACTTTTTATGTTATGCATTTTTATACAATCTGTATATACGCTTAGAAAATTTCTTGTGCTGAAAGGTAATGTCCAACTTCGACCAATAAGTACCTAACTCTGTGAAACTGTAGGAATTTTGCTAATATTTGTATGAATATCAATATTAAATATACATCGCCCATTTACTAGTAGCGATAAGCCAGAAATAACACACCTACCATTCCATTAAGTTCGCAAATGCATTTCTAGGTAATTCCCAATTATCCAACGACGATAAACATTTTTCTTTTCTGTTGTATATTTTACGTTAAGGTAATGTTAATTTAATTTACCCTTTATATTTTAATTATTGGCATATTATATATCTGGAGTTTAGACGACTGCAAAGGTTGATCAAAACTCAAAACGAATCAGCCTTTGATAAGTTTCAAATTGCTGCTGAAAACGACATTTGTAATCCAAAAATTTTCCCGCAGCTTGCTAACGTGAAACTTGGTACTTAAAGAATATCTGGTTGTCTGGTGTAATTAACTATCTATTAAGAATTCTCAGAGATTATCGAAACTTTAGCTACTTTTTAAACATTACTCAGTCTACTTCTGCTTTGGTAATTGTCGAAGATAGATTAATATTTGTGACAGTTCGTTTTCAATCTGATTCGTTACTCCTATAGATGAATACAATAGTAGGAAAAAAAATTAAAGCGAATATGACTGCCGGACATGATAGACTACCAAGCTTTCTTGTCCGTGATTGTTCACTTACTGTACGTGAGCCTCTTGCTATCATTTTAAATCTGGTCACAAAAAACTTCGCCGCAGCCTAATTGCTGGAAGATTGACAGAATAATACCGGTTTTCAAAAAAGGTGATGGTTTTGATGTTCTTAGTTATAGACCTATAAACCTGTTATCGAACTTTGCTAAAATCTCCTCCAAAAAAGAATATGTAACAGCATTAAACCATATTTACTGTATTATTAGCATAGATTCTTCTTAAGGAGGTTAACAGTTACAAACTTTTTGGAAACTACACAGTAAATTAGTGAATCACTTGATAGATGTTGTATATACAGATTTCAGTAAGGCTTTTGACTGATACCTAAAATAAGTGCTATCGGCTTTTCTCAATCTTGTTATTTTTTCAAATCTAAAAGTTATAGTTTATGTATGTTATTATATTTTCTGAGGTTTATAATATAATGTATTGAAACTAGCTACTACTTTAGACTGTGCAATAATAAAACGTGTAAGTTACTTATTTATACAAACCGTCGCCGACTAAGTTAACAACTATAGCTTTACGGCATTACAACCCATGGGTGGCGAAACGCAGAACTTGTGCATGAGTTTGATATAGCAATTAATTGACAAATCAAACAGTGTCTTGCTCTTTATAAACAAGTACTACACAGTTTATAAAGCCTTACCTTAGTAACAGATCCTGCCATGTTTACTACAATGGCTTTACGTTAAACTCATTTGCTGTTACTACTGGAGTACCACAGGGACCTTTATTGTTTAATATTTACTTAAACGATCTTTTTTAACTCTTGGCCTATAATGCGCTTATGCAGATGACTTGAAATTTTTTTCCGAACGGAACCGTATGTTTGTGCAAAGGAATTTGAATGCAATTAGCACTTAATATGTATGTATAAAACAAAATGTACTTAAACCTACACAAGTGCGCGATTAAGATTCATACCAATACAGAAATTCAGCTACCCATACTACGACCAGACCATTACAGTTAGACACTCGTCGGTGAGAAAGTTTGGTGTACTATTCGATCAAAATTTACCATTTACGGAACACACTTACTGCTATAGGAATTCCGCTCATAAGTCGTTAGGATTTCTCATACGATTATGTGGTGTCTTTGGCAACTTGACAACTTTCCTTGCTTTATACTAAGCACACGTTCGCTCTGAACAAGATATGCTTTTGTGGTTTGATATCCTCACTACTTCTTCAACTAGTTACTCCAGAAAGAGTGCAACTTTTTAATTGTTGTCGTTTAAGATAGCCGGTACCTAACCAGAACGTGGTGTGGATTACAAGAGCTTACTTGATCGATTTCACGTAGGATGTCTAACTGATTGGAGATCTGGAATAAGAGGTAGGTTTCTAATTAAACTGATGAATAATTACGTCGATGCTGGTAAGGTACTTGTTCATACTAATTTAGTAGTACCACAGTATGACAGAAGAACATTATTTTCTAAGTACTGAGAGCTAGAACAAATGCATCGTAGAAGCCTCATGCTAAGAACGCACTATATGCCGATTCATTTAGTATATATGCATCCATTCAGTCGGTGCTATTTACTTAGCCTTACATATTTTGCGTATAATGTTTTACATTTACTGGTTTATTTTTGATTAAGTGCATTACTTTATACTGATTGATGATATTTTCATCCTTCTAAACTGACATTAGTTTAAAATTCATTTTTGTTTTGGGTAACACATTATTTTTTCATTTATTTTCTATTCCTCTTTACTTATGAATTATTATATACATCACTTATTTATAAACACAACTAATTGCTTTATATCATTTTCAGCGAGATATTATTATACTTCCGAAAATTCTAAATTCAAAGCTTTAATTTGGGCGTATTCATTCAATTAGTGTGCGCTCCGTTTGTTCCACGGAATGACCTCCTACATTTCCAATACTGACGCAAATGCGGTTTATGCTAAGCCGGCTGTGATCAGTAATATAATAGGGGATCTATATTGCTCTCCATGTTCGGTCAATTGGCCTTTCTATCATATTGAATAACAATCGAAATTCGAAATAATTACAAGGGTATGCATCATTAAACCCTAATTCGGGCCTTATTCGAGCCATAACTTTGTGGAATTAAATTACTCAAAATCTAGTTACTACCAATGAAATATTTCTACGTTGTTAGGTAGGAATTTCCATAAATTTGCCGTAAATTTAGCTCTTTTTCGTTTATCGCAAAACCCCGTTCGTATTTCAAATATTGATTATTTTAAATCGATAAAAAGATTATCTATATATACACATATCTCGTCAGAATAATAAGTTGTTGTTAATAATAGTGATTGGTTTTTAAGGTTCTACGAAAATGTTTGAATTAAACTGAAACATACATAATGAACTATGAAACACCTTCTTGAACGTAACCTATACTATCACGCGTAAGCTTAAGGCTACTTATTGAAAATCAGCATGATGTTAAAAAACTGCAGATGCACGACGACTTTATATATTTTTATTTTTGTTTCCAGTCGTACTCCTTTAGACCACAGCAAGAAATTTAAGGCCTGGGTTTCTTTTTGTCCCCTATTGTATTTTATATCGCATGTCTATTTTCGACGTACCTTTCTCACTAAGTTTGTTTCCTAGGTATTTGTACTAGTTTGTTCTTATTTCTCTACTCTGCAAGTACTGGTTATCTTCGTCTTTACATCCCACTTTCATATATTCAGTCTTTGTCATGTTTATCGTTAGGCTCCGATGTTCGTATTCTTGTTTCAGTTTTCTAAACGTGTACTCCATATCTTCTTTATCACAAGCTATAATTACTTAATCGTCTGCGATATAAAGAGTTGTGAGATAGTGATCTTCCATCTTAATTCTTTGTGTTTCTGTTTTTTAATTCAACAACCGGATTTTTAAGAAATGGAACTGCAGCAACGAATAAACCCAAGAATTAGATAACAGAACGAATAATAGAAGTAAGGCAATGTGGATGTTGAAGTTGAAAAAAATCTCGAGAATAGTAAAACTAAGGATATATGTATCAATCACTTATTCCCAGATCTCTCATCCAACCATTTCCTCCTTGGCCTTCCCCTCTTCCTTTTTTTTTCTTCTACTCGCTCTACCACTACTTGCGTGTCTATGATTTGGCATATATGGCAAGGGAGAAAGATATTGAGGAAGATATTTAATAGTATAAAAACAAAATAGTGATCATGGAGGCGAAGGATAAATAAGGAGATGAAAAACTATACGGGAAAAACACGAAATCACAAACGTTAAGTTGGCCACGATGTATTGGTAGAATGTCAAGTCATAGACATGCAAGTAGTGGTAGAGCAAGTAGAAGGAAAAAAAAAGAAGAGGGGAAGGCCAAGGAAGAAATGGCTGGATGAGAAATCAGGGAATAAGTGATTGGAAGTGATTGAGGAATTAAGTAGATTTCGATGGAAAAAGTTTGTCAAGAAGATGGAGGAATTGCAACGTTTAGAATTGTAACGAATAGAACAAAGTCAAGGGCCTTATCGGTCTATAGGACTATTTGAATGCATTTGAGCAGAATTTTAGGAACTCTATAAATACAATTTTTAAAATATTTATTATGGTGACACTATCAGAAAATATTCTTAAGCCTATGCTACGGCAAAATTTCAAAACCAAATTAAAGGAAGCTTACTTACATAATACTGTATACAAAATAAATTATAAAGAATTTGGTAAACTGATATAACGTACATCATTTGAAGGTTTTACAAAATTTATCGTTTTAGATGAAGATAATTTATAAAAAAGACAAATTATAAACCGATCGCGCTTGTCATCTCGCCAGGTTTGTAGTAAGTACGTACCATCATCCGCAATTGAGAAAGCGGAATGGGTGGAGGAAATATTTACTGGGACCCTCAACGCATGACTGTATTTGCATTAATTCCTTTTTCCTCTTGACGTGAGGTAGTTGATTGTCTTTGTTTTTGTGCGCTTTGTAAATATTTGTTCGAATATATGAATATTCATATATCGAATGTAGGGAAGGTCAGTTAACACAGTGAAAAAGTATATAGATGAATTTTCCGATTTATTTTGTAATGCTAGTAAAATAAACCGTTAATGTACTCAGAAAAAAAGCGACTGTAAAAAACATGTAAATAATATTATAAAACACAAATAGTATTCGATTTATTATTCATACTTCTTGCTAGTGCAATTTCGCCTAGTGGATAAAAAATTATTTCGACACTTTTGGAATAAATACAATATCAAATAGAAGCTACTATCTCAGACAGTGTTATTATATGTAATAGCATATGTACTGGAACCTTTTAAACCGACATTTCCGATTTTATTAGCTAGCAAAAGATTAGAAAAGTGTAAAAGTGTACTAGCGAAGTAGTTACGATGGTAGCGCTGGATAGATTACAAAAATGTAAACGTTCACTGAATGATGTTTATGAGTAACGGGATCGCAATAATGCGATATGTCGGTCGTTCTCTTTAGGAAGACAGAAAGAGACTTTTGCATGTAACGCGTAATGTTCATACTATACAATGTTTTCCAGGGGTGGATGCATTAATATCAAATAGTAAAGTAGCGTTTCTAAAATTTCCCAAACGAACTTGAGAATTTCACAGACGGTGCCTCGGCACTTCCATCAGAGCCAATTTTTATACGTCGAAGAACACGGCAGAAGGCGACCTCTCGTTATTCTCAGTATTTCCAACACAATCAGATCTACGATTTTACAACTCAACCCTGGCGAAGCTGAAGCTGTTAAGGACAGCCAAACAAGATTTCAAGATACTTTTATTTAAATAGATTTAAAAACTAATTACAACAATTATAAAGGATTAGTTGACACAATAGAAATTGGAAATACAAATTTGCTGTTAGTCGACTTACGAGGTAAGGCACCATAAATTCTCGGCCTGATATAGAGAAAAGTGGGTGGTAGCTTCTAGTTGGGATCATCATGAACAATAAATCAAACATAATTTGCATTTTACGTGGCACGTTATTTTTCGTATTTTGGTATTGTTCACTCTTTATGTGATTGTTACAGTCACGTTTTTCCCGGCGCATCAACCGTGTATCGCAAACTTTACAGTATATGTTAGCACCATTATATTTCTAAATAAAATACTACTTATGTCATTCCAACTATCACTGACCAAGACAAATTATTTCTGGCTGACCAGGAGAAATATAATATTTTTCCTGGCCATTTCAAACAGATTTATGCGTCTTAAAGTAGTACAAATTATAATGTAAATACTATGTATATGATCATATAAATTTACCGTTTAGCAAGCCATGAAATTGTTTCTTCAAAATATCTTGTTCGTAGTCAGTAGTGAATTGACAGTGACAAATAAAATACTTTTGGTATATGTACTGCAATGGTTTATTGACACAAAAATGTTTATAATAAATCAAGTTTTCATTATCGAATCATACTTCAGAAATGGTATATAATTAGAAAATGGAGAATGGTCGTCCTCTTTAAAGCCATGTACAGTATATCTTAGCATCATTATAATACTTGTAAATACAATACTACTTACGAGGTACACGCCATAAATTCTCGGCCTCATATAGAAAAAAGAAACTTGGAGATAAGAAATATTATATTTCAATGTAGTCTCCCCTAACTTCTACCCATTTATTACAACGATTAATTACTAATTCGATAATGCAAAATGTTCTATAACAGCTGCTTGCAACTCACTGTCGCCCGTAAAATAACGTCCTTTAAGGTGTTTTTTAAAATTAGAAAACAAATAAAAGTCACAGGGAGCCATATCCGGACTGTACGGTGGATGTTCCAATTCTTGAAAGCCACATTCGCGGATGGTAGCTTGTAAAGCGGCGCCAGTATGGACGGAAACATTATCGTGCAATAATCGCACATCTTTTGTCAATTTGCCACGATGTTTTGCACGCATACTAATACCTAATTTATGTAATAAAGACTCATAATATGTGCTGTTCACAGTTGTATTGCTCTCGTTAAAGTCAATTAGCAAAATGCCCTCACAATCTCAGAATATTGTGACCATCACCTTTCTTGTTGATTGAACAACTTTCGCCTTTCTGGGGCGAAATTCATCAGATAGCCGCCATTACATGCACTTCCTTTTCGATAGAGGATCGCAAAATAGAACCATTGTTTTATCCCCTGTAATAATGGACTCCAAAATCGGTTTTGGGTTGTCTCCACACATGTTTAAAAAAAACTGCGCACATTAGACTCGACGTACGCATTGGAAAGCAACAAGAAGTCGCGGTACCCATCTTGCACTAATTTTATTCATATCCAAATGGTCATGGAGAATTCGGAGAATACTAGCACTAAATCTTCAATAATTAGGCGTATGCCCTTCTTTTTTTTTAATGTGATGACCGCACGGTACCTAATTTTCATTACTTCAGATATTTTCATACGCTAGTCACGCTGGTTGGCTGGCTACTACGAACTACAACTCTTCGAGCGTCTGGGTTACCATTGGTAAATCACGTGTGCATAACAGAAAAAGGAATGGCCCTAGAATGGAATCCTGTGGTATTCCTCCCTCTGATTTTAACCACGTTGATTGAACTCACCATTGTCGTCTGCCCTCACAGCTTGCAGCCTCTCTGTTAGGTAAGATATCAAGAGGTCATGTGTCTTACCTCTGAATCCCATGAGCAACAGTCCCGTCAATAGAACTGAATGGTGTACATAGTCAAATGCTTTGGAGAGATCTAAGAAACACCCATTAGATAATTTCGAAGATTATTGTTAATTATATTTGTATTACACCTGTATATGTAGAACGCTCTTTCTCAAAACGTAAAAACTTTTTTTTCATAACGGCGAACATCGTTTACCAAGATAAAATGTAGAAACTTATTTAATATTGCAAACATTTCCACAATCCTACCCAACGCGATGTAATAGTAGCTGTAAATACGTAATACTGTACTGAACTTTAAATTTTCAAATCACTTAATTTAAATCCATCCTGTCTTAAACACATCAAGATTTAACAACATTTTATATTCTGGTATTACGACAAATACTAGGTCAGGAGTGCAAGAGAAACATTTGGCCCGAACTCCAATAAAATATTTTGTAAAAATCGGTTATTGCTTGCCTTCCCATTTAATATCTCCCTCATAACTTTAACCATTCAAAATAACAAACATCTACAGTAATAGTTGAAGCTAAATGCATCTACTAAATAAGAGTCGCTCTTCCGTATAACTAAAACTGGAACAAACGCTACAAAATCGGAAAAATAAAAATCTTCTGCTGGCGCGTAATGTGTTTCCGGCCATCGCAATAAGCGTAGGACGATATTTCCGTGGACGTAGAACCTTCTTTTCCGACGTCGCCGGAGGGTAAAATTTAATCATTCTCGGACGTAATGGAGCCATAAACGTTACGTGTACGATATGTGGTTATTTCGGTGTTTTGGTTCGCATTTTGTTCCTCGACGATGTAAGGGGCATTTGTTTTTCTCCTGTTTTCATTCAACGTTCAGAATGATATAGAATGGGATGCAGTAGGGAAGCTGCGAATCTTATACTATGGTTGTAACTAGAGGAATAGGCTTCGAAATGAGAAATGTGTTCGAAAAAAATGAAAGGCACAACGTTATTGCTGCTGCTGATGGCTGAAATTTGACGTGATTTATTGAAATAAGGAAGTAATCAGGAAAATACTTTTTTTGAGAATAAGCTTTTAGAGATTTGATTGTAAAATAGTGCTATATTAGTCTTGTGTATTTCGATGTTTTTATAGAGAATGTGGAAAACCAAAGGGTGTTCCAATTAAACCACCCTATTCAGAATTTTACGGAGAGGTCTTCATTTAAATGCGTATAAACTAAATCGCCATTATCAATCTTCTTTTTTAAGGAATGCTTGATGAAAATTAAAATCAATCATCATCTTTTCTTTCCTAGTTATTAGGAGAACCTTTCCACTTTTCTATTTAAGGTGTTTCTTGCTTATTTATAAAAATAAGCTTTCTGCAATTCAGTCTATTACATAAATTGGTGTGGAACTTGTTGGCTACAACTTAACTAAAAAGATGTTTCCTGTCTTTCGAACAATATGTATATAACATATAGGATCAATTGTCAGTTACAATTTTGTTAAAAATACATACTTGCTTTCACATCTAGTCGTTAATAATTGCTCATATTTCAAAGTAAAATAATAGATGGTGAAAATTACGAGTCGCTTGTTTTAAATTTAATTACTTTATTTTACAAGGGCAGATTCTCATGCCCCATCCCTCACCTACTTTTAATTGGTTGTTTGATTATTTTTTTTGAAGTTTAGTTAACTGATAATTGTAATCACATCTACGAGGGGAGGTCCAGAAGTTCGTGGAATGGAGGGGATGGAGTGGGGATAGAGGCGCTTGCTAGGTGTCATTCTGATTGGCGACTCATCATTAGTATATAAGTTAAGTTGCAGCCCTATAGCGTCAGTCATTTACGAATAGTTGCCTGCTAAACAAGTCAATCCGGAAGAAAACTGAAACTATGGAGGAAATTGAACACGTGCTGTGATAAAGTTCCTTACAAAGCAAGAAAATAACGCTCAAACCATAATGAATGAAATGGAAACCGTTTATGGGGAACAGTGCCCTAGTAAATCAATGATTTATGAGTGGCATGGTCTTTTTAAACATGATCGGGAGTCGATTGAAGACGACTCCCGCACAGGACGGCCAGTTGAGGCCACCACATCAGACATCGTCGAAAAAGTGCAGAAATTTCTACTGCAAGATGCCCGTTTAAAGAAAAACAATTATCTGCATTAGTTGGAATATTAGATACCACCGTTTTGCGTATCCTACATGATCACATACACGTATGACAAAAGTCAGTGTAAGATGGGTACCGAGAATGCTCACGCCGCTGCAGAAACAACAGCGCGTCTGTGCGTCCAAACAATTTTTGAAGCTGTGTGGAGACAAACCTGCACAGATTTTGGAGCGGATTGTTACCGGAGATGAAACATGGGTTCATCACTTTGAGCCTAACTCTAAACAGGAGTCCATGCAATGGCATAAAAAGGAGACACCACCGCCAAAGAAATTCAAAGTGTCAGAATCGACTGGAAAGTTGATGGCTACTGTTTTTTTGGATTGTGAGGGGATATTATTAATTGATTACAAAGTAAAAGGTAGGAGCATAACCGGAGACTATTACGCAGCGATATCAGAAAAATTAAAGGAGGCCATCAAGGAAAAACGCCGAGGAAAATTGACCAAGGGTGTGTTGCTCTTGCAAGACAATGCGCCGGTTCACAAGAGCAAAGTTGCAATGGCTGCTCTGCACAAGTATGACTTTCAATCAATAGTCCATCCACCCTACAGTCCAAACCTGGCACCTAGTGATTTTTATTTGTTCCCCGATTTAAAAAAAGACTTACGTGGAAGAAAGTTTTTCGACGACAATGAGGTAAAGTTATAAATGTATTTAGATTTATTGTTTTATTTTATTTCAAACCTTTTCGTTCCACGAACTTCTGGGCCTCCCCTCGTACATAATATCAAGTTTATATCTCAAAGTGTTGTTGTGCTGTGGATAATTCTTGGATTGTGTGTCCTGTTTGTTCATAAAAATGGATCCTGTAGAACAAAGAGCCGAAATAAGATACCTCCAGAAAAAGGACATGACGCCAACTCAAATTCATAAAGAGATTATGACAACTATTGGTGAGTCTGCAGTTTATTATGATATAATCAAACGTTGGTGTCGGTATCTTAAATGCGGTAGAACATCCTGTGTAAACCAACAAGGCAAGGCGGTGGTCCTCCCATAACGGTAACAACAGACATTAAAAACAAGAACATTAAAAAGGTACACGATATCGTACTGCAAAACCGACGAGTACGCATGAGGGACATTGCGGAACAAACTGGGTTATCATATCATGTGGTGCACAACATACTGACTAAAGAATTAGATAGCTGTTCCGTCAGGATAACGCTCCCAGCCACACATCTGGCATTGCTATGGCTGCTATACACCAAGCAGGCTTTGAATTAGTAGAGCACCCGCCATATTCGCCGGATCTGGCACCTAGTGATCACAGGTTTTTACTCCAAATTAAAAATATCTTACGTGGCGCAAAATTTTCCAGTAATTATGAAGTGATGTAGAGAGGTGGTTTGCAGAGGTCGGACAAAAACTTTTTCAGGTGGCTGTTGAGATGTTGGAACATCGATGGACCAAATGTATTAGTGCAGACTATGTCGAAAAATAAAAAATAAAATGCCACTGTAGTTTTACTGTAAAGGGATCAAGGATACAGCATAGAGATCCATCTTCGTATTTGAATATGGTTAGTATTAGCGGCAAGCCCAAGTTAATGGAAAGTTAGATTTCTGACCACACAGAATATCTGTCAGTTGTTAATGATACAGAAATAACCTGTAGTACCTGTTCAAAAACTCTAGAATGTGAGCAAAAGAGACGGGTTGCACAACATACATGTTAATTTTTATGAAGACTTCTGTAAAGAATTTATGACAGCTAACATCTTTGCTAAACTTTAAATTAAGAACATTTGCTGAAAGTTATATAAATAGACAAATTCCTAACCTTTCAAGATTACGGAAACAATAACTCACTTAATATATTGTTCATTTTTTTAAATATACAGGATGTTCCACTTCAAAGAATAATAAATCACAAAGTTTCTTGCGTTTCATGCGTCATGTAGTTGTTGTTTGTTAACTGCATATTAATTAACGTTAAAAATACTATTACTTTGCTAATTTAATCTATTTCCTGGAAACAATACTCACGGAGATAACAATGGTGCGCACTTAATTTGAATCACTTGAAGTGATCGTAAAAATATTAATCCAAGTTACCAATTTTTTATGTCTAGTTAAATGGTGACAGCTCCCTCTCAAACACCTACACTTTTTCTCCACTTCCTACAGTGTCTCTTTTTTGACTAGTACACATTGAAGACGAAGACTTCAGCTCAATCTGAATCTGAAAATTATTACTGAATGCCTATGGAGACAAAGATGAGAGTAAGCGGTTAAAAAAAAGACAAAAACTAGGGTATCAAAATATTAAAGAAATGATCAACATAATTTTGTACGATAAACTTGTTAACTAATAAACCAAAATGCAATTTGCAGTGATTTTGTATTCAAAGCTCTTATTTTTTACAATTTTCTCATTTGCCGTAATTTCGTCGTGATAATGAAAAGAAAATAACAAGACTACAATGAAAATGTTCAACAATTCTAACAAAACACTAGAAGCCTACAACGGATAAAAGTTAGCTGAAAATAATTTTACCGTACCGAACCGGAAGCTTACGCAAGGACGCTAAAAAGTGAATTACGACCGGAGCTGTAATTCTTCCGTTAAGTAAGTCAAATAAAATATGCAAACTCTTCCTCCGGTCCGCTAGAAAATCGCCCTACCAACGAGCAATTAACGTTTTAAAGCGCACGAGCGACTGGTGTTGCGAAATTACGAAACCCACAGTGTAAGCTTTAGTAAACGAACAAAAGAAATATGCGAGGGGAAGAAATTGAGGTAAACGTAGGGGTTATGCGGAATTAGTGAAAACAACTGCGTAATGAACGAAAGTCGGTGAGCAATTAGTTGCAAAATTTGTCAGCGAATTTTGGGAACATTGTGGTTGAGTCGCCAAGGTAATAAAATATTCCCTTTTGGTAGAGTTAAGGGAGTTTGGGGAAAGAATTATAGAGAGTAATTAATTACCGACAAAAATGGAAATAACTTTTAGAGAGAAAATCTGGAATATGTATGAATCATAGTAATTAAATATGGCAGGTGCACGTTTATCGTATACAGAAAAAAATAATTACTTGAATTAAATAATAGGTTCGCAACAAATTACATAATTGCCGATTTTATATGTAGATGCGAGTAGTAATTCTTATGAATGAACTCTGTTAATGTTATAACTATGGAGTTTTGGCATTTGTCAGAAGCTGTAAACTTTAGCAAATTGAAAAATGCGTAAAACACAATACCTAACATAATACAGCGTACTCATGATATTGGTGGAATCATTCACAATGTGAGGGGAGTGAAACTAACATGCTGACATATTCCTGTCTACCCGGTATCATCAGGGCAGATTCGACCGATTTTTCTGCCCAACACATTTTTGCAATTCCCTCCAGACTACTATCACCGTATCTAAACTAATAGTCTAAGTGAGCATTCTTGGTGTCGATGGAATGTAGGAGAACTTTTTCTATTACAATCCTTTTATTTATGTATAGAACCATATATACGAACATCTTTGTTACATGCGAGTACATATATTAGTTTTTTCATTACTCTTACATCATATTACATATAATTACAAAAGTTAGGTGGGATGCAGACCATTTTCTGCCATGAATGTCAATAGAGATTGCACAGGTGCCGTTATAAATACGGGTGTATGTTATGTGGCACTAATAATACGACAAACTTACGTAGAATTAACAAACTGCAAAGCAGTTACAATAATAACAAATTATAATAATAAAATCCTTTGATTTTAATATTATAATACGAAGCAATAACAAAAACATTAAAATAATGATAGCTTCGGCAATTATGTCTGTTGATTTTAAAAATATGATACTATAATGTACAAAAATTCGAAAGGCTTCCCTGTTTTATTGTTCTATTGAATTTGTAAATCTGTTCCGATAAATGAAATAAGAACACTACTCGTAAACGTTTGTTAGTCGTCCGTGGTTACAATAATCAACTATTCTAATGTCATTTGGCGGTCCTTCGTTCTTATCATAATACGGTGAATACGATGAGGAAGGCATTCTTTTAAGTACAATATTAAAAAAATCTTCACCGTCAAATAATAAAGTATGTTTTTAAAGTAAACCACAAAATTTGACATATCCGGAGATGAAGTGTGCTCATGCATGGCTTTGGCGAACTATAGATATATATACAGTGATTTTATATGTTTGAGGACAGTTTAAATTTCGCGCGGTGGATTCTAGGGGATTTGACATGTTAAGAGTGGCCATTGTGAGTATCGGTCCTGTCAACTGCCTGTGCGACACGTTATTTATTATTCGTTCTTCCTAGAACTACTGTTTATCAGTGTTATTTTCCATTTCGCTTAGAACATCAATATGAAATTGATTTTTTGAAGATCTGTTGTCAATATTTTATCACCCATCCAAAATCTATTTGCTACGCTACTGGTTACGAATTCAAAACCAAATCGCCAACGTGACAAAAATTTAGCAAGGCGCGAAATTTAAACTGTCCTCAAACATTTAAAATCACTCAGTACTGACACTAATAGTGATTTAATGACTATAGAACACTTAGCAGTAAATACTGTTTTATATAATCTGAACAGTATAAGTTTTCATTTTTCTTAATAAAAGCAATGCAATAATAAATATAGAATGTAGGAAACCACATACATAACGTAGTTTATGTAGCCATTTGCTTCAATATATACCAGGTAGGCACCATAAATTCTGTCAGGGAGAGAATTTATGCTGCCTACCTGGCTTATACAGGTTCAAGCGTGTTTAAACTCCGTCACAGCGTGCATACACATACGCGAGATCTACGCTATAAATATGATGGTCCGAAAAGTAGTAATTTTCAGTAGCCAACTAACCAACGTAACTAGCGCATGAAAATGTCTCAAGTAATGAAAATTGAGTACCGCGCGTTTAGACGGCGTTTCCGGTGATTCATCTCCTTGGTATTCCATTGCAAAACAGTAGCCACAATGTTTGCGTTTGGGGCAAAAGTCCCTAGAAAGTGCTGAACGGTCCGGTCTACCAATTAAAGTGATGAAGTAATGAAAATTAGGTACTGCGCGGTCATCAAATTTTTAACAAAAGAAGAGCATACGCATACATAAAATAACGTTTGATCGGTCGGGTCGACCAAATGAAATGATAGCGCCTCAACAAATTTCAACTATTGAAGATTTAGTGCTAGAAGATCGCCGTTTGAAAGTGAAGAAATTAGCAGTGATAACAAACATATCCGAAATAAGTATTTGCCGAATTCCCCATGACAATTAGGGTATAAATAAAATTAGTGCAAGATGGGTACCGCGACTTCTTTCTGCTCTCCAACGTGAACGTCGAGTCAAATCTGCGCGGTCGTTTTTAAACATATGTGAAGACGACCCAAAATCGATCTTCGAGTCCATTGTCACAGGAGAAACAATAGTTCCGTTTTACAATCCCCTATCGAAAAGGGACTCCATGGCATGGCGGTGACCCTTCGTCCCAGAAGGCGAAAATCGTTCAATCAACGAAAAAGGTGATGTCCACAATATTCTGGGATTGTGAGGGCATTTCGCTAATTGACTTTAAAGAGCGCAATACAACTGTGAACGGCACATATTACCCGTCTTTATTGCATAAATTAAGGGACAGTATTCATGCAAAACGTAGTGGAAAATTGACAAAAGGTGTGCGATTATTGTACGACAATGCTGCCGTCCATACTGCCGCCGTTTCACAAGCTGCCATCCGTGAATATGACTTTGAAGAATTGGAACATCTACCGTATAGTGCGAATATAGCTCCTTGAAATTTTTATTTTCTAATTTAAAAAAAGACCTTAGGGTACGCAACAGTGAGTTGCAAGCAGTTGTTATAGAACATTTTGACGGAAAAACTTCAGATTATTTTTGCAAAGATATCGAATTATTAATTAATAGTTGTACAACATGTATAGAAGTTACTCCTTATATTGTTCTAAGTTTCTTTTTTATATACCAGGCCGAGAATTGAATCAGTTTATTTTCGAAATTTTAATAAATGCGATAACGGTTCACCTTCTCACACAAAATGCTTTTGCCAGATAAGACAGGATCAAACAAGCAAATTAATTACACAAGAAACTATATAGCAGTGGTAACTTTAAAATAAGAATCGTTACTAGCTATTGCATTATAGCTTTCAAATATATATTTGAAATAGGCAAATACTAGATTTAGGAATATATATTGTTGTAATAATATCACATTAACTTCATATTGCATAGATTTTATACTTCTTACACCAATACTAGATTACTTCAAGTAAGTCACGAGTCGAATAGTGTGTCATTTCTATTTGAAGATATATTGTAACTACACTCAGCGAAATACACACCAAATTAGCAAAAAAACAATAAATATATATGTATAATTCCTACTAAACTTAGTTCAAATTTCGGCTCATTGCAACGTCAGTTTTCTTGCGCAAATCGTGCCAATAATATTTGAAACCATCAGACCCATCCAAGTTAAATTTCTTCTCGCCTTTAACGGTGGTGTTGAAACCTTTTTTTTGGGCACCGAAAACATTTACTGCCGAATAAAATTAATTGTACACATCTGTTTGTTACTGATAAATTTAAATTACATTTTATTTTTTGCGCGGTTACATCACCCGAAGAGGATAAATGAAATATCGATGACCGCTGGCTTCGAGTTTTATTTTTGAGTACTTCCTTTAGCGCGATTTTTGCCGCAAGAATTGCCCAACTTTATAAAATTATTGATGAGATCATGGAGTCCTCCTACAGTCTGTAAAACAAGAGACGATGGAGAGTAAGAACATCAATACAATATAAAACTTAAAATATGTGTATTTAGTAGGTAGTACATTGTAATACTTAATGCATACTACACTCAATATGGGGTCCAGTCTCCATCGTTGCCGATAATCGCCTGGCAACGACGCCCCATGCTCCCAACCAAGCTTTCGGCATAAGAAGCTGATAACGATCGCCATATCTATCAGAGGTTCCTCGATAATTGCTTTAGCGTATAGGCACGTTTACGTTGAAGTTTCTGCTTCATTATTGCCCACATATTTTCAATTGGATTTTTTGCATCCCGGCTCTGGGAGGGACATTTCAACGTCGAAATATGATTTTCTAACTTCCACTCCGTACAACATCTACTTTGATGCTTTGGATTGTTGTCATCTTGGAGAATCCACTAATTATTATTCTGTCCAAACCACTTCCTCACAGATGGAATGAGACCCTTTTCGTACAGTTTCACCATTCTTTCTGCATTCAGGTTCTCCGTGAATACGCACAATGATCCAAAGCCGCGCGCATTAAAGCATCCCCGCACATGGACCTTAACTGGGTGCTTTACTGTGTGTTGTACAACTCGGTGGTGTTGCGTAGACCAAGCTCTTCTTGTCTGTGGCCATGCATAAAAAGAAGTCTCATCTGTGAAAACAACATCAGACCAATCTCGATGACTGTTTTTACTCGCCCAAAAGCGGCTTCTCGATGTCGGTCCGATGGCAGCGGTTTCATTATCGTACTGCGGTACGCTATGTTGTCTTCACGTATGCGATTTCTAATCGTCATTATGCTTACTCTAATTTGTTTTTTTTTGTAACGGATACTGCCCCTGTCGCAACGTGTATTCTGGGTTTCTTTCAAACAAATTAATTATCGCTTTGTCCCGCTTTGTTGTGGTTTTTCGTTTTTTACCGCGACCAGGGAGATCTTCTACTGTTTTGTTCGCTTTATATCGGTCCACCCACATTTTTACAAACTCCTCCGACTTTCGCATATATCTTGATGCGGCCGCTATCGACATTTTAAGTCCTTTGAGGTGAATGCAAAGAAACACAGCTTCGTGCCGTTTTAATACACTGCGCTCATAACTACACTGCCTCTGTTTTCTTCGGCTGACAAAGTGAAACTGCTATTAAATGAGTAATGCGTATTAGGCCTCAGTACGCCTTATCCCAAGGTCACATTAATCACGTCCGCTATCTTAAAATAAGCAGATAGCGACCCCTTTTCTCTTGTTTTACAGACTGTATTTTCTTAGCTATGATAATATGTATATATAAAACAATAAATAAGCTTTTGAAGATGTTTGGAGGCTTTCTTACACTAAAAGGTAATGCCTGATTTTGTAGGATGTCTGTCTAATTCTGTGGAATTATAGAAATTTCACTCGTATTTAAATATATTTATGCGGTAGGTACTACTACCTAACAATTATGATATTGACAAAATAATGTCTGCTATTTCTTTACATTTAAACATGTAATTTTAGGCAATTCCCAACTCATACATACACAGGCTAAATGTTTATAGGGTAATTACAAAATTATATGGAACTATAGAAATTTGGCTGGGTGTATAAGCTAGTTGTAAATGAAATATACTTATATCTGTTGTTTAAATATAGCCAAAATAATAATAAATAAGTTTGAATTGAGTATTTAAAGTTGAGTATATTATTATTCTTGAAATAAGAATACATTTGTATGTGTGTAGATCTACCTGTGATCGATGTTAAAATGTCACTGTCCAGGATGAGATACTAAAAATACGAAGTATACATTCTCCGAGTATTTAACTGCCACCTAAAGACATGCATTTACGATGAATGACAACATTTTGAGCATATTTTAAAATGCTCTTGTTGACCTCACGAAAATAAGTGGAGATGTTAATGCGGTACCATAGAAAGTTTATCGAATGTAGGAAAGTACCTTTTGTTGCTCGCTAATTCTGCAGCATATGTATTTGCTCAAAGGTAGATAGTCATCCCAATCTACGCGAAATCATTTTCTTATCGTTGAAAAGTTAATAGCAACTCGTAAGAAAAACAACAGAACCTCATTACGCCTACTAACTAAAGTGTTTACTATACTTTTCCTCCTGCCTCTTTTCTTGAAGACAATTCTAAGATAGTGATTGTGTCCCCTAAAAACCAAAAAAGAGGGAGAAATACAACGTCTTACTCCTTTTAAGGTCACAAATTAATAAAAAGGCATTGATATCTTGTTTCTGGCGTAACTACAGTATGATGGTTTCCTTATTTCTATCACGATAGTATTTTCTGTCGTCAATTTCTTATGGACATGGACTATGTATTATATAAAAGTAACATAACTTATACCGACAGTTCCTGATAAGATTTTCTTTCATCTGAAAAAATTGAAGAGACACCTAGATACATCTTATACATACACTTCCAGGGATACCGACATAACATCCGACAGATGTCTCAAAATATATTCGATGTGCTTATACAAGCATAAAGATAAACCATTATTTATTTACTTTTCACGGCTAGACAGGAAGGAAGATCCGAGTCGCCATTGACAACGTCACAGATATTTTCAGATCTTTCTGTCTGGCGTGCATTCAATAACCAGGGGAGTATATTTATATATCGTATATTGCATGTACAGTGTTCTTCTTCCTCTTTCTGTGTTCTTGTTGCCACGTCATGCCTTTTCGGCGTTTCGTCGATGTTGTTCCACAGCACGCGCAGTCCGTTTTCTCCAGGGGTTTTTCGAAAATAAATTCTAACACATTCGCACATGCCGATACCGGGTTTTTCATAGGACGTGTCTCTTGGTTTCCTGTCATGTCTGCCTGTCTTCGGATTTATTGGATTCTGTCGACTTTACTGCAGGCTATTTCGCTTCAAATGTCGAATGTTGTATAGTTGAAAACGTTTCGTGGTACGCGACATAAAAGATAATTGCACAGAATTAGACTTTTCTTTTTTGCGACTTAATAGGAAACGCTTGAGATACGAATTGCAAAATGATAGTTTTCTATAAGAAAGATACTGATTAAGTGAGCGTTCAAAGTTGTGACGTAGAAGACGTTGGACTTCTCTTTTGCATTTGGGCACTATTAAGGTAAAATGAATTGCTCCAGTAATAAAGAAATGCCGTAAATCTTTGTAGTAAACCAAGTAACAATCCAAATTTAAAAAAGCTAAGTGTTGAAAAAGCTTTAACAAATTTTAATTCATTTACAAATAAAAACGTGTCCTTTTTAATTTGAGAACATCAACTATAAAAAGAAATGTTGCTTATATGAAACTTAACTGTGATAAAGAAAAGCATTTTTTTTCCTTTTATAATATGGGATCCATTCTTAATTCTTAGGCTCTTTACCAAAGTTCAAGTTTTCACTTTCCCAGTATGAATTTCCTGAAAAGATTGTGTAATTTCAATATTGAAGTGTTGAAAGTTTCGCACTGTATAGGAATGCTGAGATTTTTAATTGACAAAACGGACATTGGTGGTCCGATATTAATCGAGACGTTTTCAGTTTTAGTGTTTGGTACGTGATATTTGGTCATCGCGTTTTTGTTTATAAAATGTATGAATTGATATGACAAAATGCAAATAAACAACATAGGCAAGGAGAACTGGCCAAAACATTATGAACTGCTCTCGTACAAGGAAAATATTTGA
This sequence comes from Trypoxylus dichotomus, assembly GCA_023509865.1. Classification (NCBI taxonomy): domain Eukaryota; kingdom Metazoa; phylum Arthropoda; class Insecta; order Coleoptera; family Scarabaeidae; genus Trypoxylus; species Trypoxylus dichotomus. The sequence goes on from CM042081.1 coordinate 34,048,672, forward strand.
CGAAACAACAATACAAGAAGTAGACGACAGGTTTGGATGATATAGATCCAACATAACTGATAAAAGCTTTGAGAGGTACTAAAAACAGAAAAGCGACCGGTATGGAAACGGAGCTTTGGAAAGACGGGGGACTTATACTACACCTAAGACTTCTGCATTTATTCAATAAATGTTGGAAAAACAATCATTGAAGGCAATAGGAGAATAGAGAAAGAGGTAAATGAGAGGATAGGTAAATTCGCAAAAATAGCATATTGAGAAATTCGTTTATGGATAAAAAAGAAATACCAAAAAAAATAAAGACAGAGGTGTATAAAAGAGTGGTCAGACCAACATTAACATATGGTAGTAAGTGATGGATAACCACGAATAGAATCAAAAGCAGAGTTACGACCATGGAAATGAGATTCCTAAGAAGTAACTAGAAGAGACAGAATCAGAAATACGACAATCACTAATAGTCTAAATATCAAGCCAATAGAAATAATCATAGAAGAGAGACAACTGGGATGGCTTGGACATTTACACAGAATGGAAGATCTAATCACAAAGAGGATATTTGAAGCCAAAACAGAAAGCCAAAACAGAGGGCAAAAACAGAATAGGTAGACCCCGAAACACCTGGAAGGAGCAGGTGTGTAGAACATTGGAAAAGAGAAGTATGGGATGGATTGAAGCCAAACAACTGGCTCAGAACAGGAACCTGTGGAAGATAAAAATAAGAAAATAAATAGTCCGATACTGCAAGGTACAAAGGACATAGGATTAAAAAAAAAGAAAATGTTGGAAAAATAGTATTGTCCATGTTGATTCAAAAAGAGTGAAAGTAGTCTGGTTGTTAAAAAAAGGCGATAAGAATAACTCCCAAAATTACCGAGGAATCGCCTTACTAGCCACCGCTTATAAAATTTACAGTGGAATATTAAACAACAGGTTGAAAATCATATCAGAAGAACTAATAGAAGAGGAACAAATGGGCTTTAGAAAAGGCAAATTATCCAAAGATGAAATATTCGCTCTACAACAAATTATAGAAAAGCAGGGAATACTTAGAAAATGTCGTATTTAGGTATGTACGTTTCGGAAACGACGTATTTCGAATGAACTAACGAGTATGCCGGAATTAGAATACGAAGATGATAGAATTAAATATGTAAAGTGCGACAACTATTTGATGTATACCAGCTATGTAATGTACCGTTCACTTTACTACACCAACAAACATTTGTCTCATTCTGGAGCAAGTATTCGGATTATATATTACCAAATCAGACACCGTTAAGAAACTTTGTGCCATCTGTTCGTGACTTTGTTGAAAGAAGAATTAAAGCAGAATTGGAAAATATAAAATTGTCGCTATGTGTGGACGAAACAACCTATCGGCAAAAACATTCTGTGATGAATATGATGGTACCTACAATGAAAGAGCTTGAACCGTCATTCCCTATCTTACTTGCTTCCAAACGGGTTTCAAAATGCACTAACGACGAAATTTTAAAAGTGGTGTTGAGAGCATTGGACAAGTTACAACAACTTTTAATGTTTGTGAGTGACGGTGCCGCTAACATGCTTTCCTTAGGCTGATCTTTTAAAGAAGAGAATGACAATCTGTTACATGTAACATGTAAAATCCATGCTTGCAACCCTCTGGCGTAATTGGTCCCTAAATATTATCCACAAATAAATGCTTTAATAGCTCATACGATGGCAGCATTTCTAAAGTCTCCAAAGCGTACAAAAGATTTTACGAACTGTGTTGCAAAGTGCCTTTACCACCACAGCCGATTACTACGCATTGGGGAATATGCTTAAAGACAACGTGTCACGACTGCGAACATTTTGATGATGTAAAAGCTATTAAGAAAAGCCAGAAAATGTTTCAAGATAGTCAGGTAACATGTGACTTAGAAAGTATTCGGAAAGAATACGCAAGAACTACTATGGACTAGCGGAGGGAATTGAACAATTTCAAAATGATTCGACGTTATTTATAAATTCTGCTCAAATTGTGGATGATGTTCACTCACACCTATGTACGGCGGAAGGCGAAAAGAAGGAAAGTGTAGTACGAAATTTTGAAAGTGCTGTTGACAAGGATTCAGATTTTTCCATACTAAAACAAATTTGTGAAGGTGCGTCGAAAGATCCATTAAGTTGTCACAAGGATTACTTTAAATTTGCAAATATAACATCACTCGATGTGAAACGACCGTCTTCATCATTAAAAAATATTTATTCCGCACGCCATACTCATTTGACTAAAACAAGTGTGAAAACATATTTAGTGATTCTAATATTTAATAGATGCCACCCAGTTTGTGAGTTCGTGGAAAGTTCTTAAAAGAGTAAGTGTTTCAGCACGTTATATAATATACCTTTTATTATTATTTTAGGTAAACATTCCCGCATCCGCATCGCCTATGCTCACTCATGAAGATCACGATCATACGTAAACGTTACTGGACATTCGCCTTGATGCGGCCGCTCGGACCTTCCATGTTGTTCTCCGCACTGCACTGTAACTTGCCTCACTTTTCCGAGACCACTTATAACCGTCTAACAAACAAACATTCATTTACTTTCCAGATGACCCCGCGTATATTATTGAGCAATAGTCGTTGCTACCCATCAAAAAAGTAAACTTCTATGAATGGTTGCGATAAATGTTAAAAAAACAAAAAGGAATATTTACACCAGTTTGTCAGATTGTTAATCAACTTATGAGAAGCATATGTCAGAAAACAATATCAGATCTTAGAGTTTAATTTATTCTTAATAAATAACTAAAGCAATAATAAATATATAACTTCAGTAATAAAATAATTGTATACACTGGAGTAGCACTTACTTACCAGTGTAAACCTTAGCAATGGTTACTTCCGTTTTAATGGACCATAATTCCTTCGTAGAAATACGTTTTCAGGAAAATGATATTGTCATTATAAACAAGGAACACTACACAGTACCTCCATAATAACTACAATAATAGCACGAGCTTTAAAATAGAACACCGAAGATACGTCCTATTAACATACATGCAGCCGGTTTCCATGCTTTATACATACCTCGTTAAAGTGAAACGAAAATAAATTCGAACGAACGCAGTTTAGTTATTGCAGGAGACGATAGTTTACCGGAACATTTCATTTTACATTATCTAGCGACGTGGTGGATTGTTCGACGCTGGAAATTCATGGAAAAATATATGCGGTAATTTGCTACCTACGTACTCGATTGCTCTATCGAATGCCTAGAAGCGTTGGAAACTTAATAAAGATACGTGAGGCAATATGTTCGCCAGTTTGAGTATGAAATAATGCGGCCGGAGGGCTCACGTGATTGGAAAGAAGATGATATGAAGATTCCACTCGTTGTTTGGTGCTCTCTGAGACATAGAAGGTTACCATTGTTTAAAGGTATTCCATTATGGTTGTTGAATTTCAAACTGCCTTTTACTAAATAATTCCTCTGTTATCGTTCGCCTGTTTTGCGAGACAGGCTCGGAAGGAAACAACTGAAATATTTGATCAAACCAGAACTAAAGCCACCAGTGATGTTAACACTGTGAATTGACAAAACATGTTCAAATCTTTTTGGATGGTGGATTCAAATTTTGATTCAACATAGTGTAATGATATGAATTATTATTTACCAATGAATTTTTTCTAAAATTGTACTGGTTCACCTATTCCTGATATTTTCTCGTCACTGTCTGGTGCACGCCGTTATTTTCATTCTGGTTGATGTTAGAAGTTGGAGGCAAAGTACCGTTAGTACTCTCTCTTCATGAATTTTAAGCACAGATATTGAACCTGTACAGGTTTCTTTCCAAAGTTTTACAGGTATCTGCTTTGGGTTATTCTTTAATAACTTATTATTCACAATTTTTCTTGTTAAAAAAAAGAGTCCCTTCAACAACACTTGCAGAGGAGACGTAAACTTTACTATCGTTTATCATATATATCGCTTTTCGTAACCATATTTTTTTGTATAAATAAATATTTCAAAATTTCATCCTTAAAATACGTTTAATATACTGTACTCACATATTTCAATTACATTATATAAATATGCATTATTCCGAAATTATACTTATAATCTTCAAAATTTCTCGTACGAGGGAAAGATGGCGCGACTGGCAGCATTTTCCTTTATAAATCTCACACAGATCACGTACGTGTGTACTGTGTAGCCTACCATATAGGCGAACAAATGCGTTGCTATGGATATAAAACAAAAGCAAGATGTGAAGATCGTGTCAAAAGTCAGACATGTTGGCATCATTTCTCCTGAGAAAGAATAATTAGTTATTTTCTCATATAACTCCGTAATTTTATAAATATCTCCGTTTATATCCAATAATAAAGTGTATCAACTGATACTACATATAATATCCGGAAGTTCCGGACACGTACTTTGGAAGTCGAAGACCAGTCCATCTTAAAGGCGAGAAATCACGTGCGAGTGAGTACGATTTCAAAGATTAAAGACGTCGAGTCTTCTTAAGTTCTTCAAAATTATTTGTATCCTCCGATCCCGTTTTTGTTTCGTAAATTAATTAGGATATTTAAAGTTTAGTTAGTCTGGGATTGCCTTAGGTTTTCTGTAAAAGACATATTTTTTGTTGTAAAAAAAGCGGTATATATTTCTTAATTTGTCAATATATTTATCTCTTCAACTTTGCATTTGGTATTTTAATTTAGAAAACATTATCACTTAAGTTTAAAACAAAGAAATCAAAATTTTAAATCAAAGAACCCACAATAGTTTCAATAGCTTCCAGAGTACATATTGACAAAAGTTGCCTAAAACCAATGCCCAACATAATGCTGCTAAATACAACTTCTTATGGTATTGGTGGGATCATGGACGGGAAATACAACGTGAGAAGAAAAAGAAATGCTAACATGCGGGCATGTTTCTGTCGAAATTATTTATTTATAAATTCTAGGAAATGTTTAATTCTCTTATGTATTATAAATAATTTACACGAAAATATTAAGATAACTATCAAAAAGAAGTAAATAATAGTTTAGATTTTACAGATCTAATAATTTCGAAAGAAAACAATAGTCACATATTCTCAATTCATCATAAACCGTAACACGCAGACGCAGTTATTCACAACAGTTGGAGTCGCCCAGTTAAACAAAAACTGGCATCATTTCACTGCATGATCCACAAATTAATTTCATTACCACTAAATAAAGAAAAGATTCTTTAATAATTTAATATTATTAAACAAACAGCAGTAAATAATGGATTTAATGCCAAAGTAATAGACCAAATGTTAAAGAAAAAGAATTATAAAAAAGTAAAGGTTTATCCAAATATAAACCAAAAAACGAATAGCTACAAAATATTAACTTATACAGGACCAATTAGTGAAAAAAATAGGCAAAATACTAACTAAATCCAATTTAAAGATAGCCTAGAAAACCAATAATTCTTTAGGAAAATTCAATGAACAATAAACCTTTTTTCTTGTTATAATTTAAATCATTTTTAATAAGAAAAGGTACGTAGCTTGTTAGAAAAGATAACGCTAAAAGGCAGGAGGTTCTACAGCCATAGGTATATGGTGGTTTTACCAAAATAACCTATTCTCGTGTTTTATTGCAATTTAGTACAGCTTTAGAATTCCTTTTGGTAATTTATTTCAGAATTTATGCGTTAATTTCAATTCACTCAGAATGCAGCTATTACCCGTGAACATGGACTTCGCTGACGTAGTTTTTTCGCTAATCCGTCCTACAATACCTCTATAGGATTAAGGTCCAGTTATTATGGTGACTATTCCTACACTTTTCTCTTCTACTTTCTGCTCATTATTGTGCTGAAAAACAAGTTGACCCCCGAAATTATTCCCAAATTTCCCTCTCCATTCACAGTAAAATGTCCCTGTGCCATCACCGAACGTTCTCTGTGTTTTACAGCTTGCGGCAACACTCCTTGTGTAGTTGTCTTTTGAACAAAAATTCGCAGTTTAGTACCAACAATATCGAATGTGGATTCACAATAATCTTTTTTTACGGTCTTCTTCGGGCTAATTCTGATGCTTGAAAACTCAAATAAATCATGTTCTAGTATCGATGCATTCTTTTAAACCTGCAGCATTTAGATATTGCTGTATCCTGGGTTCATTAAAAACAAGAAATCAAAAATAAACAAGGAAAAGGAATCAGGAGCTTATAAATGCACTAGTGATGATTGCCCAAAAACATATATCGCCCAAACGAGTACGAGTTTTAATACGAGCATTTCATGAGCTGTGTACATAAGAACAAAGGTTCCAAATATGCACTTCATTTGCTGGAGAAAACCCATACATTCAACAATAAGTTCGAAATTGTACATTACGAAATTAAAGGTTTAAAATTAATCTTAGTCGAGTCTCTAAAGATAAATAAAACTCAAATATTCAAATGTATTACTAAACGATCAAATGGACTTTAATAATTCGCCATTGCCGAATTTGTTTGTGGAAAGCTAGTATCTGAATTTAGGGGGCTAATGAGACAATTACGTAATTACAGTATGTACACACATTATCCTTAATTATTGTAAGCCTGGAATTTCGAGTTTTAAAACAATGTGTTGCTCAGTAGGAAGACAACTTCTGATGAAGCTACAGTGATACCGAAACATGTCATATATTGCGTTGTGTTAAATAAGTGGGAAATATTTGTAAAATTGTATTTTACTTCTTCGCCTATGTTCAATATGAATTTCCAACGTATCCAAGTATCGGTCTATTCAATCTAAAAATATTTTACTTTTATTTCGTGACGAACGTATATTGTTCAGGGTATTTGTTCCTTCTTCTCTATTAATATCTCTTCCGCTAATACTCTCTTAGATCTTCAGGGTTATTTGTACAACGTGTAATTGTGAGCAACGCATCTAGCGTCTTTCACGTTTTTTAATAATGCCTGACGTGCTTACTGTATTCTGTTGTTTATTAATTTTGTTTCCATTATACGATGTTGATCCTATATGCTTTAGTTTCTTCGAAGATAATAGATAACAGTATAGATTAAATTTAAAGAGTTCGCTTAAAATATTCATGATCAGAAGCTAAACAGAGTGCCCGAATTGTCAGTGCGAAAATGTACAAATGCTTGTGATAACAACTATTTTGTTTGGTTTCTTATACCTGTAAAAAAACATTTCATGCGTTGTTATAGTTATCTTAACTGCAGTGCGAAGTGTATTTGTTTTATCGATATAGACAGGGGTAAACTAAAGGTAAGTAAATATTGTACCAAATATAGAGTCAGTAAAACAAGAGAGAAAAGGGGTCGCTAACTGCTTATGCTAAGATAGCGGACGTGATTAATGTGACCTTGGGATAAGGCGTACTTAGGCCTAATACGCATTACTCATTTAATAGCAGTTTCACTTTGTCAGCCGAAGAAAACAGAGCAAGTGTAGTTATGAGCGTTGTGTATTTAAAACGGTACGAAGCTGTGTTTCTTTGCATTCATCCCAAAGGACGTAAAATGTCGATAGCGACCGCATCAGGATATATGCGAAAGTTGGAGGGGTTTGTAAAAATGTGGGTGGACCGATATAAAGCGAACAAAACAGTAGATGATCTCCCTGGTCGCGGTAAAAAACGAAAAACCGCTACAAAGCGGGAAAAAGCGATACTTAATTTGTTTGAAAGAAACCCAGAATACACGTTGCGGCAGGGGCAGTATCAGTTACAAAAAAAAACAAATTAGAATAAGCATAATGACGATTAGAAATCGCATACGTGAAGACAACATAGCATACCGAAGTACGATACTCAAAACCGCTCCTATCGGACCGACATCGAGAAGCGCGCTGCGTTTGGGCGTGTAACAACAGTCATCGAGATTGGTCACAAAAAGAACTCGGTCTACGCAACACCACCGAGTTGTACAACGCACAGTAAAGCACCCAGTTAAGGTCCATATGTGGGGATGCTTTAATGTGTGCGGCTTTGGATCATTGTGCGTATTCACAGAGAACCTGAATGCAGAAAGAATGATGAAACTGTACGAAAAGGGTCTCATTCCATCTGTGAGGAAGTGGTTTGGACAGAATAATAATCAGTGGATTCTGCAAGAGGACAACAATCCAAAGCATCGAAGGAGATGTTGTACGGAGTGGAAGTTAGAAAATCATATTTCGACGTTGGAATGGCCCTCCCAGACCCCGAATGCAAATCCAATTGAAAATGTGTGTGCAGTAATGAAGCACAAACTTCAACGTAAATGTGCCTACACACTAAAGCAATTATTGAGGAACCTCAAACAAATATGGCGATCGTTATCAGCTTCTTATGCCGAAAGCTTGGTTGGGAGCATGGGGCGTCGTTGCTAGGCGATTGTCGGCAACGATGGAGACTGGACCCCATATTGAGTGTAGTATGCATTAAGTATTACAATGTACATTCCTACTAAATACACATATTTTAAGCTTTATATTGTTTTGATGTTCTTACACTCCATCTTCACTTGTTTTACAGACTGTATCATATTTTGTTGACACATCCCACTAATGCCAATAATAACGGACTATATAGAAATATGAATTTTTAAGTAAAAAAATGCTGTATGCACTTTATTTTTACATACGGATGAAGATGGAGAAGTTAGGTCTTCTATATAGTTTCTAAGAATATACAAGTCCTTTAAGTTCTTTTTACAAAAATGAAATAATAAACAATCATTTATTTCATTTATTGGTAGATGTAAGTATGATAGAAGCTTATTGTGTTGTGTTGGCAAAGTTTTCCAAATCCCACCAAAAATGCAGAATGGACTAAAAAAGGATTATATTACGCATAAGGAAATAGACAATCATCGTAGAGTTTGTAGAAAGCACTTTGCAGCAGAAGATATGGAAAGAAATAATGAATTATTACCACTAGTTTTTCCAGAACTAAATATACCTGGTATAATCGGGAAATTCACATTTTGTAATATTCTAATTCTAAATTCATAGGAAACAGATCCAGAAAATACCAAAAGCCAAGAGAGAAATATGTTAACTGAAATGGACGTGTTTTAGCCTAGTACTTCTACTAGTAACTAGTAAGTTATAATAAATATATATACATCTCTAATTGAGTAGCTATATTTTATTATAAAAATAAATTCCCAAATATTTTATGTCTTGTAAAACGATTTTGATTACAAACATAGCTGATTTCATCCTCCATATTCGGCGAAGCTAGCCCCCAGCAACTTTTTCCTATTCCCAAACCTGAAAAAATCACTGGGAAGAAACAGATTTTCCTCAAACGAGGAAGTCATCATCACTACAGATGGCTATTTTGCAGACCTCAAAACATCCTACTTTTCCGACGGCTTGAAAAAACTGAAGCACCGTTTGAAAAAAAATATTAATCTTCGAGGAGACTCTATCAAAAAGACCATACCAATATCGTGTTTCTCTTGTTGACTCCAGAAACATTTCAGGTCGCCCTCGTACAGTAAGAAACGAGTAAGTAGAGTAAGAAACGTCGTTTGTCGGTTTCAAAAGTTCATTTAGAGTGCGGATCTTCTTTCGTAAGTTTGTGTACACAACAATATGCCAAAAAAGCTCCAAATATCTGAGGCTTTACGAGGCCAGATAATTTTATTGCACAAACAAGGATGGTCACAAATAAAAATTGCTAAGACAATAAAATGTTCACGTTGTGCAGTGCAAAACACAATTAGCCGCTACCAAAGGACTGGAGAGTATCATAATTTACCCAAGAGCGGTAGAAAACGTGTAACGACTGTGCGAGAAGAACGATTGATAGAGCGTATCGCGCTCCAGGACAAGCACAAATCCGCGATAGCGATTTCTGCAGAGCTCCGCGCTCAACGAGACGCACCAATCTCCGTGCATACGGTAAGAAGAAGGTTAACTGCGGGGAATTTACGTGCCCGGAAACCGCCTTTGCTGACCGAGCTACACCGCAAGCAACGCTTTATGTGGACAAAGAAGTACCGGCATTGGACTGTTGATGATTAGGCCAAAGTACTTTGGTCCGATGCAACGAATATAGGCGTAAGAGGTTCTCGAACCATCAATTGTCAGATTTTATGATATGGACTCAGAGGAGTATTACTTTCAGCAAGACAATGCCCCTTGCCACAAGGCTCGACCTGTAATGAAATGGTTTACTGATAACCAAGTGAAGATTTTGGACTGGCCCCCACAATCGCCTGACCTCTCGCCCATTGAAAATCTATGGCATATATTGAAGGACAGGGTTCGTAAGTACAACCATGCCTGTAAAGAAGCCCTAAAGCAAACAGTGTTTATGGAACGGGCGTCTATTTCCCCAGAAACATGTTACAAACTGGTAGCTACTATGCCTAAAAGAATTAAAGCTGCAAAAAAGGCTAGAGGAGGCAGCATTAAATACTGATTTATTTAATAAAAGAACCTTATAAACTGAATTATGTGTTTCTTTTTAGTTTTGAGATTCTCGTTTTATCGTAACGCTAAAAAAGTTACCCTGCCTATAACATTTGCTCGCAGTGGTATATATACATATATGTATATATATATATAAGAAAGTAACAATAATGGCTTTAGTGCATATATACAGATATATATATATATATATATATATATATATATATATATATATATGCACTAATGCCATTATTGTTACTTTCTTTCAAACCACGCAGATGGCGCTAAACCTGGAGACGTTAGTAGTCGCGATCTTTTTGCTAAAAAAAATAACTTAACAATTCTGATCGCATAGATCAGTCATTTACTCTAGTTTAAAGAAATTGAAGAGTTGGAAGAGCACGAATACCTTTCCAACACGGTATACCACTTGCTATCAAAATTGTTCAAAACTCCGCGTATTTCCTTGCGATATGCTATCAACTAATTTAGAACTTTCAGTCAATTCAATTAATTATAAATTGATTACGATGACACGGATTGGAGACGGTAACGATTCAAACGGTAATAGAAGGGGAAAGAACTGAAATCGACGAAAGGCAAATAGACTTTCTTGCTTCTGGAATCGCACGGATTACTTTTAAACGAACCAATTTACTCGAACTCGTCGTCAACGGCGAAACTCAATCAATTACGAAATATTTATAATTAAGGGGACGTTTTGTCGTCGTCGCTTTCGCGCCCCGCCGGTTGCCTAATCGAAAAACTTCGAAAAAGCTGCGTTTTCGTGGAAAGCCATGAAGTAAAGCGAAACTGTTTCGACGAACCCCGGCTTTAATTTTAATTAGAATCTGAATCTAAATCGTTACACTTTATACATCGCAGCAGTGAGGAGGGAAGGAGAAAAAGGGGGAGAAAGGAAGTAAATAAAATGTCAGTACTTTTCGAAAGATTCGTATGAAAAAAGGGAAAAAGTTCCCTTCAATTTTTCTCTTGAGACTTTTATTTCGAATATTGGATGGGGTTTACATCTAAAGATTGCATGCTATTACGTTGATTCATCACAATTCTCTTTTTATTGAAATATTCCATTGCAGTTTGAAGAACTTGATTCTTTAGTGGCACGTCTGATAGAACGCTATGTCAGCTGGAGTGATATATTTTGTTAATTTGATTAAATCGACATTTACCTGTCTCCATTTTGAGTCTTAATTGTATATAGGAAAATAATTTTTATATTTAATGTAATGTAATTTTATTTTATATATACAAGTTTAACCAAGTTATATTAACTTCATGTTAATAAAATGCTTTGTTTTTATATTTTTTTAGCATTAACAGGCAAGTAAATATATGCTATAGCGTGGATAACTTAAGCATAAATATCAAAACAATTTGCAAGAAATAAAACCTTGTAAATTGCATTAGGGTTAATAGTATCTCAGACTTTCACGGCCGTTTGTCATAGTCGTAAGGATTGTCGAGTTCCTCCGTGTCACTAGGTTTTTTGTCCCTGACGTTTCGCGAACAACTGCGGTTCGTATTTTCAAAGGTACCTATATCACTTTTAACGAGAAAAGGTACGTAGTTTGTTAGAAATGATAATGCTAAAACGCAGGAGGTTATGTTATAAAAAAATGTATTATACACCCACAGGTAAATGTGGGTTTTGTAAATATAGTCCACCCTTGTGCCTGATTACAGTATAGCACAACTTTGGCTATCTTTTTGGCAATGCATTTGAAACGTATACGTTAATTTCAAATCATTCAGAATCAAGTCGCTGATATACCTTTTTGTCTAGTTCTTCCTACAATTCCTCTATATGATTAAGGTTCAGTTATTGAGGTGGCATCCACGTCCAATAAAAAACCATTTTTAAAATTAAGTGACAAAGTGAAAATCATCGAAGACATTAAAAAAGGTGCGGGAGTGACTCAATTGGCAGAAAAATATCTAAGTATCTAACGCCACAATCTGTAAAATTAAGTGACTCAAGTCACAAATTTTACGACGTGTGTCAGATACATACGGAGGCCCGGGAAATCGCAAAACTTTAAAAATTGCCCAAGCATCTCAAATGGAAAATCGTCTGTATAAATGGTTTTTAAAACAAAGGGATAATCATGTTCTAATTAGAGGTGTACTAATTAAAGAGAGAGCAAAATTATTGAATGAGAACCTAAAATTTTGTAGCCAGTGATGGCTGGTTGAAAAGATTTAAAAAGGAGGTATGGCATTCGACTGCTGTCGATATCTGGTGAAAAATTATCGGCACCATCACAACTACTGCAACTATTTAAGGAAAAGTTAATGAACAAAATCAAAGAGCTACATTTAAATGAGGAGCAAATATACAATGCAATACTGGACATTATTACATACGAAAACCTATGTTGCATCGCATGAAAAATCTGCTCCGGGTAGAAAGGCGGAAAGACAACGCGTGGAAGACACGTTTTCTAGCGCGCACTAATGCTAGTGGCATCAGGCACGCACACAAAAAATCCACGTTCATTTAGAAATCTGAAGAGTTCCGTTGATTATTACTGTTCAAAATCCGCTTGAATGACCAAAGGCATATTTCAGGAATGGTTCCACAAGCACAATAACTGTAATAAGCAATTTATAGGTGAAAGATTTCTTAAGAAAGCAAAATCTTCTAATAAAGTCGGTGCTAATCTTGGGTAACGCACCAAGTTATCCTCCAGAGAAACAATCAAGAAGCAGCGATGGCTCAATTTTTGTTATGTTCATGCCGCCCAACGTAACTCCACTTATTCAACTGAACAAAATGTAATAAAAATTATCGAAAATTTCTACATTCGTCTGCGTTATCAAAAGCTCTTAAAAACATTTCTGAATCCTTAAAGCAAGTAACTTTACGTAAAGCAATTTTAAATTTAGATATGGCGTGGAATGCCCTTAGATATTATATTCCGATATTTAGTGCTCCGTAAACTATGCGCAATGACATTAGAGAATACCAAATTTACGCAAACAAAACTAGGACATTAGTTTTCAAGATAATGTAAAATTTATTTTTTATTTTTTAATATTATATGTATTATGTTATTCATTGTTCATAATTTATTTTTTCATAAACATATATATTTCCTTTTATGCAATTTCTTTATAAATAAAATAAGGCTCGCTAATGTAAACTTTCAGTCATGTGAACAGTGCTTGGCTGATATCGTTCACATAATCGAGAGGCTGCTGTATTACCAAATTTCTCACTTCAATGACAGTAAATCCCATGCCATCAAACGAACCTTCTCCGTGTTTTACAGCTTGTGGGAGAATTTCTGTCCTTTAAACAAAAATTGTCATTTAGTAGCAAAAATTTTGAACATGGATTCACAACATCCAATCTTCCACAGTCTTCTTCAGCCAAATCACTATGATGCAAAGTTTAATTAGATCATTTTCTAATGGCACTGAATTCTTTCAAACTTGTTGCATTTAAATAATGCTGGATCGTGGATAATGATGCAATATTTTTATGGCTTTTATTAGCATCTGGACAGATTTCGGGTGCTATAGATTGAATTGTCGAATTGATATTTTTAAAATTTTTAATTTATTTGAAAAGTAATGTTTACTTTGCCTTCATTATGAGGAGTAATTACTGCACTCCCTTTTTCAATGTTTAAATTCTTAAAAAATCAAATATCTTTTTGATCCAAGTAAATTTTAATACGAAGTATGAATACATTACAATTTACCCACGCCTACCCTTAATCAATACATCTCTTCTTTTTCAATAACAAAATGGAACCAAATAAAATCAGGCGGAGAAAGAAAATCCACTTCGCAATATCGCAAAATAGAACGTTAGTCGGTGCAGATTGGATATAACCGAGTAATTTTGCGGACCAATAGTCTTATAGCAATAATACGCCTCATCCAGACTTTATTCGATAAGAGAAACGGAAATTCGGTATAATACTAAGCGATAAGAGCTGTTGAAAAGAATCAGATCAAAACTTATTGGGCACTGATTCGATCAGGGATAAAGCGAGAGAGGAGTTCTCGGAAAAAGTACGCAATCAAGGAGATAAAACCAATCTTACCTGCTTTCTGACCGTAAAATGATCAGAGCGAATCGAATAATTTCAGTGATGCTACCTCAAACTAACACAAAGAATTCTCTATTCGAGTGTACAGTTTTAGTAAAAAGAGATGCATATAGATTTTCATAAACTTATAAAATGCCATTCTATGAACTGTCATCGAAGAAGTTATTTCGAGTACTCAAATAAAATCAAAAATCAATTTCTGATGATTATGTTATCTAACCGATTTTTAGGGCCTCTTAAAATATTTTTAAGATAAATGTTTGACGAAACGATTATTTTTGCGATCAACTTTAAAAAAGATTTTCTGAAGGCTTACGTCATGGTAAGCCTTCAGAAATCATTCACATGTGCGGTTCCCCTTGCACTCCCCTTGTGCTGCCTGCGCCCTCTCTGCTGTGCAATACACGAATTGCACGAGACAAGAGTGGAAAACTGTACCCGCTTCTTTTCGCTGTGTCTGACTTTGCGGCCAAATGTTTCTTTCTATTGGCAATAGTTAGCGCCAGGAATATTCATTTGTATCATAGAGGTAGGTATGGTAATAGAAGCAGCGAGAGAATTACATGTGTTAGCATAAAACTGCTCGATACCACGCTGCATGACGCTGGGAAAGCAGAAACATGTCCGTGTGTTAGCATTTTATGTATCACATGTCTTTCTCGTGAATTGATTTCCCTAATACCATGGTGTTATTTTCTAGGCATTCTTTTAGATGTGTTTTAGAAGGTGAAATGCAACAGTGGATGTCAACACTGTTAAATGATGTTAGTTCGTTGCTGTAATGAAGTTGAAGGACAAACATCGTTGACTGCAGCGACGCCACACAACGTTCAGCGTTCGATGACATCAGTCGTGATGACCGGTGAATGGCTGCAGATAAATTGTGTTCCATTCTCTTGCCCAGTAAAGGCAGTTTGGTGACAATTATTCGACAACTGGAGTACTCAAAGTTTTATGCAAAGTAAGTACCGAGAATGTTAACCGACCAGAATGAAGAAACAATAAAAACAATAACCTCACAACACTTACAGCACTTTCGTTTGGAGGTAGATGAACTTCTGGTAAAAATTGTAACCGGAGATGAAACATGGGCTCATTTGTTTCAACCTGAATCAAAGAGATAGTCAATAGAATCGCGTCATACAAACTCACTGAGGATAAAAAAGTTCAAAACTATGCGATCGACAGGGAAAGTCATGGGGACAATGCTCCGGGATGCAGAGGGTATGATTATGGTCAATTTTTGAAGCAGGGATGCACAATGAATCCTGTCCAATACATCATAACCTTCAAAAAGTTTAAAGCACGTCTCCAGCGAGTTCGTCCAACAAAAGCTATGACGAATATTCATCTCTTGCATGACAATGCAAGACTACACATACGTCGTCACATCACTGAAGATATTGTGAAAATTGGATAGAAAGTTATGTCCCATCTCCCATCCAGGCCTGACCTTGCACCATCAAATTTCCATCTCTTCGAGCCCCTAAAAAAATGCCATCGCGGGATTCATAATGAAGATAAGGGGGCCGTGAAAAAAATGGTTGTGCTTTTTTTCACACTGGTATACATGCCCTTGTTGAAAGATGGACCAAAACTGTGGAAATGGACGGAGATTATATTGAAAAGTGATAAATTAATCATCAACATTGTGGCTTTCAATTTATGTGATTGCATTTCAATCTCTTAACAATTAAAAGAAGAAAAAAATAGGAGGCATTAGTTTTTGACTCACTCTCGTATCACTAACAAGGTCTTTTTGGTCATAGTCAAAAAAACTAGTGACACGACAGAATCCGACAACTGTTACGACTATGACAAACGGCCGTGAAAGTCTGATATACTATTTAAGGTCTTTTTGATTTCTGTGATCATTTTTGGCAGAGGATGTACGGTTAGTTTTAAATAAAAACCACGTGACAATACGGTGTTGACCTAATTCAAATAATCATCCTCCTATATGATGACCAGAATTTTGGTTTTAAATAGAAATGGTTCTTTTAACACTGTTTTGATGTTTAGGTGCAATCTTGTACATTTGGTCACTTTTTAACAGGTGCCAATAAAGCTTTTGGTGTTATCATTAGAAGTATTTTTCAGGTTTCCTATAGCAACTATGATTTTTTTCTGCCGAAGACTAAAGTTTGAGGTTATATTCAAAACTTTTGCTAATTCAATTAATTTTTCCTTACTAACGGATTTTGATGACTCGATTCTAATTATTTCATGCGGAATATTTACCTGGACAGCTTCTGTCTATTTATTGTAATTCATTTTCTTATCTCAATCGTTCTTAACAATAGAGTCTCCTGTCTTATTTAGATAATCGATTCAGAATAGTCGAAGATGCAAAAAGCTTCAGTGAATTTCAAATACAGGCTATAAGCTTCTAACTCTAATTGACTATTGATATTTAATTTCCCAATTTGGTACAACATTTTTTGCCATTTAGCCTGATTTGATAGTTAGAAACTCATACGTATCCATTGAGACAATTACGTTCAATGTCCCAGTCGATGTAACTGTGGAATATTTAGAAAAAAAGTTATTGGTTACCAGGTGGACAAGAAGGAAGTTGTCTCTTTAATTCCTTTGACAAATTTGTGCATGAAACAATTTTTGTTCCAAATTAATATCACTTTTCACCAACAACCTGAAGGGGCGACACCTGACATTAAAAAGAGGCTCAAACAGAGAGTGTACATTCCATCTCCTATAATAAGCAAAACTAGAATGTTGGTCCACGAATTTGGAACAGCCTGTACATAAATCAAGGCGAAATTCTTCTTTAGAGAACTGTAAACAGTAGCCCTTCTTAGCTTCCCTTTTAAAGCCTATACCGCCTGCCTTCTCCACCTTCTTAGATCCAAAACAAAGCGGTTAAGGATAAAAGGCGACCTTTTTCTTGAATTCCCACTCCATGTAGCAGTAATTAAGTAAGTAAGAGAAAAGAGATCGTAGACAAGAGACGGCCCCCAAAGGTTGTAAACAACAATAGCCGGAAGAATTGGAAAAGCTTTTAACTTGTTAGATCGCACTCTTAACAGATTGAAATGAATGTCACGTATATTACGTAGGACTGGATAAAAAGGATGTAACATTTAAGGAGATTAAATTGGAACGTTATTAAATCAATTATAAGAAAGGGGGCCAAGACAAATAATTGGTTATAGAAATGTAAATATAGTTGGAACGATAGCTAAAGGCAAGTGAAAAGCAATTTGATATTACATTTGTAGCTTCTCGTAAAAGAAAGATAAGGATATTTTAAAATAAACAGTAACCAATAATATTAGAAATTCAACAAGACTGAGATTCTATATACTTGAGATTATTTGAGGTTTCTGTGAAACGCCCATGTTTTTCTAACGTAATGTGAATTACACTGTCAATAATATTTAAGACGTATTTCCTAAAAGTGATAATAAATTAAAAAAAAACTTCATTTATGTTTTAATTTCACTATTTATAAATACATTATTGTATTTTACACTTATTGAAATCAGCAGCATAAGCGATCACCTATCTACTACTAAAATGTTGCTATAGTAATTTGTGAAAACTGTAGAACAAACTATAAACCCCCTACCCAAGTTTAGTATCACATCTGCACGATCCGTTTTGCACGTTAAGTCCTAATCCACCAGAGAATTATAAGAGATAAAAAATCTGACAATCTAACCAGAAAAAAATTGTCTTCTTTTGAAGACTTAAATCCAACACTTCCAGAGCGAGTGACTTACTCGTGACAAAAGCTGACCTATATTAGGTCCAATAATTAAAGAAATAGCAAAAGAATATGCTATAACTTTAGTAGGTCACTCAAATTTTCAAGCGAGCAAGCATTTTGAGTACTAATAAAGACAAATATGCAATTTTTAACAGAATTTTATTTTCTTCCGCATTTTATGAGATAAACGCAGTTCCCATGATAAATCATTAACAGCAAGTTTCTACAAGAGCTACTTTCTAGTTACGATAGCCGTGACATATTGATGGAAGCGCGATGTTCGAAATAAAATGACGCAAATTCTTTAACAATAATGTTTGCCTTCACATCCTCCAACGGCATTCATCACATATAACAACTGAGCGTCCAATATTGCAGCAATTTTCAAAACTATCTTTCAGCGTATGCGCAATTATATTACCTTGAATGTTTTTGACGAGTACCTCCATCTATATGTTGAGGCCCAAAATATTTCGTACTAGCCAAAATTGCTTTTCTGAAGCTGGATTTTCCACCGAACCTCTTTGGAACGAAGATACACAAACTATAAAAGTTATGGGATTAACACTTAACACACTACCTTGTAAGACTTTTTAGAAACGAACAATCGAATTGCAACTGCAGAAATGTCAAATAACTCGAACATTACCAATAGCATTTCTATTAAAAATCGAAATTAATATAAAGATAAGGCAGAGAATTGAACAGTTTCTTATATGAAACTTTTAGGACCAATAGATTAGTTCTACAATTTCAGGAAGAAGTTCCAAACAATATTTTTGCTGTTTTATTTATCATATTGGGTTTGAAACTGCGTTTTGATATAACAAAATTCCGATTTAAAGAATTCCTTCTGGAAATCAAACTATTGCACAAAATCGAATTTCGACCTTAGTTGAAATGGACTCCACTACAAAAACTCCGTATCTTTTTCAAAAGATGGAAGGAATACAAACAAAGTTAAAAGGAACACCGAAGCAAGAACATTAAAACATCATTCGCTACTTTACCTTATTACCGCCTTGTTAAATAAAAAAAGTCTGTCGCGAACAAACTTTAACGTCCCTGCAACAGAAACTCTTGTTTGCGCTGTTTCATTTACAGGACGGCCAATCTTCGAACCATGCCGTTGAAGTTAAATTAATTATTCTAGCGAGAAGCGAGGCTTTGTCGGCACGGTCTTTTCTTTGACGCTTCGTTGCAAAAAAGAAAAGCGGACATAATAAACAAAAGACAAACGAAAAGACGCGAACAGTCTGGAGCCTAGGCGGAAGTGAAGCGCAGATAATAAATTATTGCCTGCTTCTCACTTATTTGGACAGGAATTTTCAATTTCCTAACGCTAGATGCTCGATGAGATCGACCCTATTAACAATAATTTTCAAGCTGAAGTAATTGATTGCTCAAAAAAGGATGTATACTTTTGACAACTTAACTTAAAACGCAATGCATATTAAAAAGGAGATTTCGACCTCATCGAAGATAATAGTGAGTAGTCATTTGTTTCGACTCCCCGCAATACAACACAGAGATACTTGTGACCCAATGAAAGGGACACTACGAGCAGGCGCACCAGTATTGACCCAAAAATGCCATGAGCAAGTTAATATATACAGTGGGGTATCTTTATTTACGTAATTTTAATTTGGGTTGCATTTTTTTACGTTACAATAAAAATTTGAAAGGTGTCAACGGAAGTGAACTGTTAATCAGAATTTCTTGTTTCCATTTCCCTTTCAAGTGAAATTACAATAGTAGAGGCGCTGCTTAAAGATATTTCAATGAAAAATATTTTCTATTTTCAACGTTGCATAAAGTCTATAATAAGGTTTTCTTTCACATACCATCTTTTTAGTTTATTTTTTTTGTACAAAATACTTGCGGCGTTAAAAGTGTTAACTTCAGCGACGTTTTTCTATTTCTCAAAATTATGTACAGAGAATAATCTGGACATCTATTTTTGTTACAAAAACTGAATGATTTACTCATTAACAATAAAATAATTACAAAAAAACTATGTTAAAATACAGAAATGTATAATGTAGACACTCTGACAATCGTCATAGATTTGAGAAAAAGGCAAAGCTTTTTGCGAAATATCAAAAATTAAAAAAGTAGTGAATAAGTTCGAAAATTCTAGGTTAGTTAAAAATTTGAAACAAACAAAACGCCCAAAATGGCTAAATGGAAGAGATGTGAGGGAAATAGTGTCTACAGTAAAGAAAAATCCTGAAACTAGCGCAATGCAAATTGCTAAAGGCTTTACAACGGAATCCAAGAAACACGTAAGTGCCAGCACAATTAAACGAGTTTTGAATAAATGCGAATTTTATGGTCGACGTCCGAGAAAGAACCCTTTCACTTCGAAGGTAAATAAAACAAAGCGACTAAACTACGCTCAGAAATATAAAAACAAGGAAAAAACAGAAACATTTGGAAGAAGCAAAATGAGAAGTTATGTACATGCTCAACATGTTCAACGTACAGTTAAGTATAGTGGTGGCTCCCTTATAGTGTGGAGGTACTCTGCAGCATCTGGTGTTGGAGAACTTGATTTTATTCAAACCACAATTAATGTTCAAGGATACGTAAAAGTTTTTCAGAAGAATGTCGCTTCCAGTGTCGCTAAATTATGCTTGCCGAGGCATTGGATTCTTTAGCAAGGGAATCAACCCGAGCATCATGTATAGCGAAAGAATGACTATTGTATACGACCCCAAAAGTATGGAATCACACCTCACAGTCTCCAGATCTCAATTGAATTGAGAATATTTGGGGTTATTTCGATCGAAAAATATGTAAAAAATATAACTAGCAAGGAAAGGCTAAAAGCAGCGCTTTTAGAAGAGTGCACGAAAATCCTAGCAGATTTTACAACTAAGCTGGTTCAATCTATACGACAAAGGCTAGAATGTGTAAGAAAGGCGAAGGGAGGTTCAATCAAATGTCAATTTATGTTACAAATTTTAAAATGTTTACTTATTTTAACTCCACGTGTAAGTGTTGACTCACTTTTGAGGCGTAGAACGTGACATTTTTTTGTTCAGGTCTATAAAGAAAAATGTATGATGAGCAGAGTAGTTTCTGTTCATAATTTTGAGAAATGAAAAAGCATCTAATCAATGGTCTTGTGGTGCAAGGAAGAGCACATTATGCCGGAGACATAAAGATGTTGTGTTCGAGTCCTCTCCGAGACCGATATTTTTCGGAATTTATTACGTTGGGTAATTCTAAGAAAATTGTAACTTTATCATGGAAAAGCATTATTGGTGTTGACTTACTTTGACACTCGTTGTACTTTTAAAAAGTACGTTATTCAAAACTTATTTTCGTGCAATATTACTATTTTTATTTTTTCCAATTTTATGAAATTGAGTCATTACTACGGTAAAGACCTCATTAAAAAACCTCTAAAGGAATGCACCAAGGTAAAACTACACTGCAAGCGAAAACCAGATGATTTTGCGAAAAATATGAATGTTCTTAATGTAGCAATGAAAGCTAGTGAGGCACTAGGGCGTGACAAAGAATTGTGTATACTGTTCGAAAAAATAATGGGGAACCATCTATCTACAGCTTTAGGAGTAGTGTTATCAACAAAAACACTCCCTTGCAATGTAATTACTTACTGATTTAGTTTAATTGTGTTGTTGATGTAGGCTTTGTTGGTTTAGAGTCTACATCAACACCACAATCAAACGAAAATAATAAGTAATTACATTAACTACTTTTAATATTGATAGTAACGGAGCCGCACGCATCTCTAACAGCACACGTTTCTCCAGCCTTAAATTATACGACGAACATACATAAAAATTTACCAGACGCAGTCAACATTTTCTTTTTACGAAACATTCCACTCGCATTAGATAGATTGATATTATATGCTGTAAATAATGAAAGGGATGGCATCTAATTTCTCAAAGAAAAATTAGTAGCAGTAGAGAAAGGAAGTGATGTTAATGGATCGTGCTGAATCATAGGTGACTGATAGCATTGTAAATACACCTCGACAAGCTTTTATTAAGGATTTAAGTGCCGATTTAATAACACCAACGAGTCAAGGACAACGATATGTTCTTATTCGTGCTGGCAGATTCATTACAGGTGGTAAAGATACCTTTTCAATACCAATATAATATTTAAAATAGTATAACGGTTCAATAGTCCTGTGCTAAGAAAACCTGCACTTGAATTTAGCAACTCAAGTGTAGTAGGTACGAAGCCTAGGTCCGTTAGTATACTAGCGGTACTTTTTCGGACAGGTTCGGTATGCCCCGAGTCACTATTAGCTGCTGGGAAAATAATTACGGCGCTTCACCTCTTACGACGAAGAGGTGTAATAACAAGGCCATGAAATACTTTACACACACTTTATTACACTTTAAAACTCCCGAGGTTATGACAAGCTAAGAATAGCCTATAACCCAATTCGACCACTCACCACTAAAACAAAAAACTCTTGTACTGAAAATATGTATACCAGCGTTTAGTGCCCCATAAGAGTAATACTTCGAAGTTTGGGAGAAACAGTCTTTAAAAGTAATGGTCCCAACGAATGTCTGATTCTCTCCAAAAACAACAAAAAAAAAAACAACACCTCGTAACTACCCCCGTCTCACAAAATTTAAATTTCATCTAACTTTCCGCATTAATAAAAGCGCCTGTTTCCAAGTGTCAATCCAAAATCGGCATAACCAAACGTTGTAAAGCGAAAGGCAAACAAAGAAAACTAATTTCGGCACCTTCAACTCACCTCTATTCGATTTGCAGTAATAGGTAAGCGGCAGGAGCGAGAAAACGTAACTAGTAATGAGTCTATACATTTAGAAATCAATTCGAGACGACGCCGATAGAAACACAGCGAACGAATTTCCCGTTGATTTCATTTCAATTTTGCCAGGCGATGCGAAAATTCATACATATAAATGTATACGCGTTTTGATGGAGAGAGGGGGGATACAAGACGTTATTGACACAACATCGATTCCCGAGCGAAGCACTGCTGCAGCAAATCGTTTATTAAATTTTTTCCTATATCTAAGGGTCTTGGGAGAAATACATACAATATATATATGGAAAGAACAAACAAAGAAAAGAATTGCTGATGTAGAAACAGCTGTAATTACGTTTTTTTTTCCTTTTTTTGTTTGTCGAGTTGAGAATAAAAGGTTATTTGTTGATGTTGTAGGTTGTAGTTAATGTTTACTTACGAGCTACAACGAACATTGACTGATGCGGCTGACTTACCTGAAACAAAATAGAAAGTAGTTATTAGATAATCCTAAATACAGTACGAGGATTTATAGATTAAATTTAAATACAAGCCTTGGTAACTGAATTAGAATCTTCCTCATATTTATAGAAATTTGCAACAGAAACTCTTTATATTTCAGCATATTTCGGATTTTCAACTGGAAATATTTGTTCGCATATTTCAGTTCCAATCAAGATCCTCATATTTTCTTAAATTGATAAACAAATTCACAATTTTTTCGAAACTAAATGATAACGATAATAATGTCTTTTATTTAATTTTACAAAGGTATGAAATGCATCAATAACAGAGAAAGGTTCAGTAAATTAGCCTGAAAGAATTCACCAATCTCGCAAAAAAAATTGATAGTTTGTTTTAATTTATTTTAAAAGTTTTTGTATTCAGATTTTTATATTTTGTGGAATATGATTATAGATTTTCAAAATTTGAATGACTACTTTTACATAAGCGTGTATAAGTGGTTTGAGAAATATATAACAAGGGAATACCGGCATCGGGCATACTCAGAATTCCATAAAACTTTACAGACTGAAACGGTAGGTTGGTACAAGCACTACCCAATTTTTTGTCGCCGGACACACCCGAATTGGGGCTACAGCTCTGTTAAGGACTTAACATTGTTTTTTGTGTTTTGTAAGTTTTTTACTATTATGTATTTTATCTTCTTTGCATTATTATTTTCATTTAGAATATTATTTTATTTTCATTTTTATATTTATTTATTTTCATTCTTATATTTATTTATTTTGCTCTCTTATATCCAATTTTATTTTAATATGTATGTACATTACGCATTGTATATGTATGCAAGTCAGCCATTCGCATTACGCTAGCTAAAACTGCCTAATTAGAAATCATTCACTGCAACGTCGTCGGATATGTAGTGAGCTTTCTTAAAATTTAAGGTACACAAGCATAGGCAGTCGTCTCCCGCGCGACGGTCGAGGTATTAGCGATCGTGCACTCTCGGTCACCTTTCGTGCCTCGTCGTAACGTGTACAGTAACGTCGTCGTAAGATTATTAGAGATTTCTAAGATTTTCGAGTTTTGGCGGGAATCGTCGAGGACGTTGTCTATACATTTAGTTCTGGTGGGAGTCATGTGGTAACGTCGTCGGACCACATGTATAGATTTTTTAATAAGTATAAATTCTCGATTTTCTATCATCGTACGTCGAGGCTACTGTGTCCATTGTCGTCTATACATATTTTTAGTCTTCAGTTAAGTTTGTGTCGGAAATTATTTTGGTGAGATTGTCGGCGCGCATGTATAGACCTCCTCTACAAGTACGATCACTCCGCTTCTTGCTGACGGTCGTTGCGGCCGCAGCGCCCGTTGTCTTTTGTACGTTTGTTCGGTCCTTGTCGTATCGGGACTTAGAAATTTTTCATTTAGTTGCTCGTCGTAGCGGACGAGTGTCACGGACCAGTTTTCTTATGTAATGTCGGCATCATCGCTCCGTTTTACTTGTCGGTGCGCAGTTCGCACATTTGCTGGTTACTGGATTTTTCCCTTCTTTGGGGCGCAGTAGTAAAGAGCTAAAGATTGCACATAGCGTAATATTTCAAACGAGAACGCCTGGGTAGCTGTGACATTACTTTTGTATTGAGATCGGCTATTATCGCTACTGTCGCCCTCGACCAGGCGTTCAAGCTCTAAGAGATAGGGTGGGTTCCCCTATAAATGTGAATATAACAAACGTATTTGGTCAAGTACAAATACATGCCAATAATACAGGGCCAAGTTCCTTAGGCAAATTTAAAACAAGGAAAGTATATTAGGCTCCTGGAAAGGGGCATATAAATAAGCATAGCACCGAGGTGCGCTTATAAATTTAAGAAATAAATAGGGTTGGCTCCTATAAAAGGTAGTGGTGCATGCAAACAGATAGAGGCATTAGTACATGCCTCTAACAAATCTTCAGCGGAAGCATATAAGAGTTTAACCTTTTAAACAGAATTAAGACATGGCTTTGCAACGTACATGCTGAGGCATTACTTTATGTTGCTACCAATGAAAATACATATACAAATGCTAATGTACATTACATGTATAAGAGAGCTCGAATAACTGCAATTATTGCAAATATATATATCTTACGTACATCGTACATGTACATAGGCAAGATTGGAAACCGTGTAACCATTTTATTTTTAAATATATTTTTTTGCGCATGCGCATTGAGTTTCACTGTACAACCTTTCATATAGTGAACATACTCTACAAGTAAGTATTGGTCAAGTAATTTAGGAATTTACGAGCAGGCTACAGCGGCGTTGTTCTTCAAACCAGGAGAACGTAACAAGCTCCCTCTAAGGTTTGCGCGATTTTTTAATTTTTAGGCATATCTCCCAAATTATAACAGATATTAAAAAACTTTTTTAACATAATTTCCAGTAGATTATATAGGACGAAGGATGACGTAATCCATCTTTGCAGAAAGCCAAGAATGGGGAATGGAGTACCACATGCTCATTTTTTTTAATAAGTTTCTTTCTCCTTATTTCTCAAAAAAAGTCACTTTTACGTAGGAAACGACAGTGTATAACAAATACAGAGAATTAATAAGAATACTATTTAAAAATAATAAACATCTAAAATAAGTAAACTTGTCTATTTAGATATATCAAATAGCACAAGAGAGAGAGAGAGAGAAATTAAAAATAGAATTATGCCACAATAATAACTGAAACAACAACTTTTCGAAATGAGATTAGCAAGCCATGCAACCGTTGGATATATAAATAATTACAATGGCAGTAATTAATAGTCTCGGCAAAGAGGGGCAAGTTTCAGTGCAGAGAGAAGAACAACGTCGAGGAGTGATTGCTTCGAGTACCCGTATGAAAGCACGTTTGTTCACTATTACTCGACTGGTCGTTGTGAGAACTTATCAATCAGTGCACACATACTTAGAAAATGACGCATTCAGGTATCTTTCGGAAACGGCGTATTTCGAATAAACTAGAAAACGTAATAGCGAATATCTCGGATTTAGAATACGAAGGCGATAGAACTAAATGTGTAAAGTGCGCCTCTCTGACGTGTACCAGAAGGTGGAAATGTGAACGCCACCTAAAAGGTGTAAAACACTGTTCCGCAATCCGTAGCAAAAGATCCAGGGAACAATTAATATCTGATATAGGTGTTTGTTTTATTCTATGTAATGTACCGTTCATTTTACTAGGCCAACAAGCATTTGTCTCCTGGAGCAAGTTTTCGGATTACCAAGTCGGACATCGATAAGAAACTTTATGCCATCTGTTTGGGACTACGTTGAAAGAAGAATTAAAGCAGAATTGAAAGATAAAAAATTGTGATTATGTGTGGACGAAACAACCGATCGGTAAAAACATTCTGCGGTCAATGTGATGGTACGTACAATGGAATAGCTTGAACCGTCATCCGCCGTCTTACTTGCTTCTAAAAGAGTTGCAAAATGTACTAGCGATGAAATTTTAAACGTAGTGTTGAGGGCATTGAACAAATTTCAAGTTTCACCAACCCAACTTTTAATGTTTGTGATTGACGGTACAGCTAGTATGCTTTCCTTAGGCCGATCTTTTAAAGAAGAAAGTGGCAATCCATGCTTTAAACCTTGCGGTGTAATTGAACCCTAAACGTTATCGAGGCAGTATTTCTAAAATCACCAAAATGTACAAAAAGATTTCACGAACTGTGTCCCAAAATGTCTGAAGCACCACAGCCGATTACTACGCGTTGGGGAACATGGTTAAAGGCGGTGTTTTACTACTACGAACATTTTGATGATGTTAAGAACGTAGTTTTACAATTGGATGCCAGATACACCGAAGCTATCAAGGAAAGCCTAAATAAAAAGAAAAGATGGTCAGGTAAAATATGATTTAGAAAGTATTCGCAAGAACTACTATGGACTAGCGGAGGGCATTGAAAAATTACAAAATGATTCGACGTCGTTTTTGGATTCTGCTAAAATTGTGGATGATATTCACTCACACCTATATCATGCAGAAAGCGAAAAAAATGAAAATGCAATACGAAAATCTGAAAGTGCTATTGACAAGGATTCAGATTTTCTCACCCTGAGACAAATTTGTGAAGGTGCGTCGAAAGATCCATTAAGTCGTCGCAAAGGATTATTTTAAATTTGCAAATATAACATCACTTGATGTGGAACGGTCGTTTTCATCACTAAAAAATATTTATTCTGCACGCCATACTCATTTCACTGAAACAAGTGTGGAAACATATTTAGTGATTCTAATATTTAATAAACGCCACCCAGTTTTTCATTTCGTGAAAACTTCTTAAAACAGTAAGCATTTCAGCACGTTATATGATATATTTTTTATCATCATTTTATGTGTAAACATTCCCGCGTCCGCATTGGCTATGCATTGCCATGCACACTCATGAAGGTCACGGTCATAAATAATGCGACTACGTAAACGTTATTGAACATTCGCTTTGATATGGCCGCTTGGCACCTCCACGTTATTCTTCGCACTGCACTGTAAGTTGCTCCACTTTACCGAGACTACAAATAAGACAAACACAGTCTTTGTACTATTTAAACAAACTTGGTTGAATATTACAAGCCTATTTGCAAATCGTAAATTGATCATAATAAATATGAAAAGATGGTCTCAATATTTATCAATATGACTATGTGAAATAAAATAATTTTGGAAAAAAGTTTTCACTCAGTTAATCATTTCTACCTGTTTAAATCACAAAAAAGTTGTTCATTTAACAGCATTTTAGGTAATTCAACCCCGAAAATCTTAAACAATAAAATTCGTTAAATTAACAGGATTATCTTTCTCAATATGTAACTTCGAATATTTACAATAAGAACATTCCGAAATTCTCCAAAGGAAATGTATGTTATTTAAATCGACAAATGTGAAAATTGTGCAGAATATTAAAAACCTTTAATGAATTTAACCAATAATATTTTTAGAAATGGATTAATCGTAGAGTATGAAAAGCAATAGAAAAACAAAGTAAAAGAATCAGAACATGATTACAAAACATCAAAAACCTTTTCAATAACAGCCGCAGATGATGAAAGGAAGCAAACAATGACACTATTTTATGTTTTCGCGAAATGGCACCGGCGTAAATCTTTTATACGGTGTCGAGTTTCAGTGTTGTACTTTTATGATTCGGAATGGACGCCGATGGTGACGTAGCATGCAGCATGATGAGAGCAGAACGTCACCGTTCGATAATTGACGTCAACCCAACTGTTGGTAAATATAAATTTACGACCTGGCAAACGAAGAATGCCACTTCGACAATTCAACATACAGGGTGCTTTTTATAGAGGTATAGAACTTTGAAATGGAATACAACAAAGATGAAATTTTTTAAATTAACATGAAATTTACTTCATTCGAAAGATAATCTTCTGGCATTACAATTTAAATATGACTTCTGGCATATGACCGCCACGGCTGGCCCGGACGTAGTCTAATCTGGAGGTCCAATTTTTGATTACTTTTTCCAACATTTGTGGCCGTATATCGGCAATAACGCGGCGAATGTTGTCCTTCAAGTAGTCAATCGTTTCGGGCTTATCGACGTAGACCAGTGACTTCACATATCGCCACAGAAAATAGTCTAGCGGCGTTAAATCGTACGATCCTGGAGGCCAATTCACGGGTCCGAAACGTTAAACTATGCAGTTACCAAACATTTCAATTGATGAACGAAAAAGTCAGTAATCATGGCTCTATAGCGGTCACCATTGACGTTCTGACCAGCATCGTTTGTAAAGAAGTACGGACCAATGATTCCACCAGCTCATAAACCATACCAAACAGTCAGTTTTTCTGGATGGAACGGTGACTCAACATACACTTGAGGATTACCATCACTCCAAATACGGCAGTTTTGGTTATTGACGTATCCACTCAAACAAAAGTAAGCTTAATCGCTAAACAAAATTCGCTTATGAAAATCGGGATCAACGGCAATCTTGTTTTGGGCCAATTCACCGAATCTACGCCTTGCTACGTGTTCGTGTGGCTTCAATTCTTGCACGAGTTGGATTTTGTAAGCCAAGATCTTTCCGCAAAATCTCCCATAAAGTGGATGGACACATATCCAAATCCTGTGTACGATGGCGGATAGAGTGATTCGGGTCTTCCTCTCCGCTACGCTCTACAGCAGCAATGACCTCTTCTGTACGCATTACACGGCGTCTCAGCGGATGCGTATTATCATTTAAAGTAAACGTGGTGCGAAAACGTTCCGTGGTTAATCGAATTAATTGCTCTGATGACGATTATGTTGACCGTAAAATGGACGTAGTGCGCGATACGTACTTCGAACAGAACTATGATTTTTAAAATAAATTTGCACAATTTAGAAGCGTTGTTCAGGCGTCAGTCAATTCATGTTGAAATGCCAAACCAAACTAAACATAAATCACTTGACAGCTGACAAAATGGCCGCCAGTTAAAAAAGTGTTGCCAACTTAAAGTTTTATACCTCTATAAAAAACACCTTATATATAGAATAAACGAATGAAGTTAGCGACTCAATATCTCCATTCCCTATAATCCAAACAATTTCTCTTGGTTTCCCAGATATTCAACTGCCTCAAGTTGATTGATCTATTCTGCGTATTTGCCATACTTTCAAACTCCATCGTAACATACGGAGAACCAAAAAGGCAACGCAGATTACCGGAAATGCATTAAAGGGTCCGTATCCGACAGTCTCTCCGTCTAAATGCGATTCTAATTGCAGCAAAAACTCGACTTCTAAACGGTCATTCGTCATATGAATGCGATTCGTTAACGCAGCGAAAATTGAATCATCAAACTCTGACCTAAATGCACGATGATGAATTTCAAATTTGAATGTAGTAACTACTTGACGGGTCACCTTTAAATATTCATGCGACAAACAACCGGCGAACACCCAGCCAACTTTTCCAGACATGTCTGCTTGCGTTTCAGAACGGAAGGTGGAGACAGTTTGACAAATGATGCGCGTCTGGACGTATAAGAAAGTAGATTTACGTGAGGGAGTCTACTTCCAGGCGTTGCCAAAAAAATTAAATGGGTATGAGTGCACTGTTGTCCGTAAAAGTCTGGACATTTATTATTTAATTATAAACATAAATACTTACTAAATTTATGCACAAGAAAGAAATCTCTTGGAAAACAAAAATGACAGTACACAAGTCTATTTATCGACCGATATTAACGTTTGGCTGCGAATTGGATACTAAACCACAAACAAAGACGTACGGTGCAAGCAATGGAAATGAAGTATATGACAAAAGTTAGAGGGGTCACAAAATGCGATAGAATAAGAAACATTGACATAAGGGAAGATCTAGAACTTAATTCAGTACTGGAATTTATTGAGCAGAGACAATTAGAATAGTGAGGGCATCTGCAAAGAATGGATATTGAGAGACAACGTAGAAGCATATGGAAAGCAAGTATTGCGGAAAATAAGAGGAGAGGAGGACCAGGGCAGACTTGGAACAATGTCATAGCGAAAATTTTGGAAGGAACAGGTAAAACATGGACTGAAGCAGCGAAGTTGGCAAAGGATAGGCAGCAGTAGAGAAAGTTTGTAAAGCTTTGAAAGACACATAACTCCCTACACTATTTATATGGTACATGAGTTATATATATAATACATACTTAAAAATTAATGAAGGTCAATACCGATTTCTAGCATTCATGTGAAACAGGTTTTTAGAAACAATATTTATTTAATGCAAAAAATAAAAGTGATATAAAAAGTACTGGAAAAATATCGCGCAAAAGTGTAAGCTTTATAAGAAGCTGTCAAAGTATTTGTTTCTGCAAACAAAAATGCAGCTAGTTTGCTTGATTCTGTTAGAAATAAAAATGGATATCCCCTGTCAATTCCAGAAAAAAATTCAACAAAAAATATAAAAGATTATTACAAGAAAAAATGTCATAGTTTATTAAAACAAAAAAAAACCAATGATTTACATTTTGATTTTATTCAAATAGTTGAAATCATCTCAACTCCTAATCAAACGTATATACATATGTGATGATCTAATTACCGTTAACTTTTAATTTAATCAACTTATAAAATTAAAAATGTCACGGTTCCGGTAGGATTTCAACCAAGAACTCCTATTTGCTAGGTATTTAAAGTAAAATGGGTACTTTAAATATCTCGATGTATTGATTATGATGATATAATATAAAGGTCTTTTCGATTCATAAAGATTTCAACTGTATGACGTGCTAAAGGAACTATGTAATTTTAAAAATTTAATTTATAAAACAAGAAGGAAAGTATCAACATCTTAATTAAAGCAAAATGATAAATAATTAAGGAAGCAAACATTCGACTTTGTTCCAAATTCATGTGACTGCAATAAAATAACTTTTTTAAATCAAATGAAAAAGTTTACAAGCAGATGTCTGTCTTACCTATCACCAAATATCTAAGCCCTAAACTACAAAAACTGAATACCAATAGGTAAAGAAATGTCTATTGACAAAGGCTAACGTAGATAAAATGTCTATTAACATTTGCTAAACAGAAATATTATTCTTTAATTTTAACATTCAAAAAGCGAAAGCAATTACGAAACAAATGAATCATTATCAAAGAAGAAATTTTTTTAACAAAATTTTTATAGACAAAATATTTGAAAGCAAATAACCTTCTTCCTCATTTAATATGCTTTATACGAGGATGCTGACATCAAACGGCAATGGCATGACAATTATATATATTTTGTTACAAAAAGCTAAAAACAATTTTTCCTTTAAAAAGATGTTCCAACCTGAAGAAGATTAAGAACATCTGTACCTTACAGAAGTCACAAAACATTCAAATATTAGCAAATAGCATCACAATACCAATATAATCTAAACGTCCGAAATATATGAGTAACAGTGTACAATTATTCATCAAATTAATCTATATATATATATAGTCTACTCTAGTGTGTATTTCGAGTGGTAGGCTTTGGTTTTCGTATAAATATTTTATCGTGATCACAATCAAATTTACGTCGGCTAAAATATGAAACCTTTTTTGATTGATTACTCATGGGAAGTTAATGAACAGGCGAAAATTATCCACGATAATAATAGCTTTTAGATAATTAACGTGTCCGATTTGGAATGCAGCAATTTAGGGTTAAGGTAAGGTGTGAAAAAGTAATTAGGTAAAACCTTACCCAACAAATAATGTGAATTACCTAAATAAGGATCGCGCTAAAGCAATACTAAGTAAAGCATAGGGTTGAAATATATGTAGGTTAAATAAAGGCGACTGAAGAAACTAGCACAGCACTTGGGCGTGGCAAAGGAATTGCGTGTTCCATTCGAAAAGGAAATGAAATAAAGAATCGTTCACTCTCCAATTGTCGGAACAAAGGAAAATAAAAGTGTTATCAGTAAAAACGCTCGCTTAAAATTATACGACGAAAATATATAAAGTCCACAGTGTCTTTTAACGAAACATTTCACCCGAATGAGATATTATGTGTTGTAAATAATGAAGACCATTGTGCCTAATTTCTCCAGAAACACACTCTACAAATTCTTGAAAGATACTAGTTTTTCTTTCGAAATGGATGGAAAAAATAATGTTAATGAGACACGAGCTCATGATGAATAATGAGTGAATGTCCATCTATTTGAATTAAAAGCGCTATAAATGCATCTCGACAAGTTTCCGCAAAGGATTTGAGAGTAGCTCTACCATGAGCAATGGGTCGAGAACAAGGATATGCCCTTAGTCACACGGGTAATGAGAATGGATTTAGTGCAGGTGCTAAATATGATTTCCTCTGCTAGAAAAACTCCCCAGAGGAATTATATAAAGATGATCATACTGTTTATTATCTAATTTACTTACCAATTCTTCTCACAGTCGTAAGGCAGATAAAATACGTACTATTGTTATTAAAAGGCATGTTGGTCAAACTTGAAAGGTAATGATTTTGGGTAACTATTACCAACATTTGGAGAAAAATGTAAATAAAACAAATATGTACTTAACGAAACAGATGCTAAAGTGGGACATACACTGAAAACCATGAAACTTTGTAGTTACGTCATAGTTGGATATAACGTATGCTTAAGTAGTTACGACCTCTATCTCGCTTGTGTATACTTATACTTCTGACTTTGATATATAGAGTTTGTCTTCACTTTATCAATGAAACAATGATGTAACTACAAACTTTCATGATTTCAGCTGTACTGAATTACGATTAACACTTTACCACGGACTTTTGAACTCAATTGAAGTGATATGTGCACAGGTCAAGAACAAGATGAAGTACGATGACTTTTCATTTAAACTAAACAACAATGGGATACAACCATGTTTCTGTTGAGAACTAGCAAAATAATGTTAATCGTGTAGTCAAAGGTATAACATTTTCAGTCTTATTCATAGTCAGAAAGTTAGTAGCGTGTTAGAACGCTATTAGTTAGTGGCCACTAAGACCCTACTAAGACGCCACGAGGGGAGGTCCAGAAGTTCGTGGAATGAAAAGGTTATAAATAAAATAAAACTAAATCTATTTTCCTTTTCAATATAATCACGCTTAAGCACAATACATTTATTAGATCTATGAATTAATTTTTCTAAACCATCATAAAAATATTTTTTATCTTTCGCCTCAAAATGGGCCAAAATTGCCTCCTTTACCTCATTGTCGTCGGAAAACTTTCTTCCACGTAAGTCTTTTTTTAAATAGGAGAACAAATAAAAATCACTAGGTGCCAGGTCTGGACTGTAGGATGGATGGACTATTGATTGAAAGCCATGCTTGTGCAGAGCAGCCATTGCAACTTTGCTCTAGTGAACCGGCGCATTATCTTGCAAGAGCAACACACCCTTGGTCAATTTTCCTCGACGTTTTTCCTTGATGGCCTCCTTTAATTTTTCTAATATTACTGCGTAATATTCTCCAGTTATGCTCCTACCTTTTTCTTTGTAATCAATCAATAATATCCCCATCAACTTTCCAGCCGATTCTGACACTTTGAATTTCTTTGGCGGTGGTGCCCCCTTTTTATGCCATTTTTTTAGGCCCGGAGTGTTGTATTGTCTAACGAAGAACACCTGAGAACATTTTCTAAATATATATATATATATATATATATATATATATATAAATTCATGCCTTCTTGCAATTTTTCATATAGACTGTATCATCTAATCACATCTGATTGTGATTTGGTTCGATGAATGGATATAAAGAAGTATCCTTGACAAATTCTAGTAGGATCGGATCTCTTCATGTCCACATACTGCTGGGTCTTCACCAGTTACATTTAAATTGTTCCTTTCACATTTATGTTAAACAGATATCTTGTACATGCCTTCTATCATGTTCTTACAAATGTGCTCCAACGCTCTTTTTATTTCTTCTTTAATACAATAATCCTTCATTTGTTTTCAATTATCTAGATTTCTTATTTGATGTATTCTATTAACTTGCGCTTTTCAGAATCATCAGTTTTGGGAGTGCGGTTTTTTCGTCTAAAAATGGTTTATAACTAAATGCTTCCACCTGTTTTGTAATTTATTATTACTTACATTAACTATTTTCATATTGCTCGATATAACACATGGGCTGAAAAGTCCCGGACCTAACAGTGGACGCAGTGGACGTTCAAATGAGGCGGTAACACCAGAAAACATCAAAAAAATCCACAAAATCCTTTTGAATGATCGAAAAGTGAAGTTGCGTGAGTTAGCTGACATCGTAAAGATATCAAAAGAACGTATTGGCTTTATATTGCATGAGCATTTGACTATGAGAAAGCTCTGTTCAAAGTGGGTGCCGCGTTTGCTCACTGTTGATAAAAAAACAAGAGCGTGTTGATGATTATGAGCAGTGTTTGACCATGTTTAAATGTAACAAATCGGTATTTTTGCGTCGATATGTGACAATGGATGAAACGTGGATCCATCACTTCACCCCGGAATCAAAACGATCGTCATCTGAGTGGACAGCAACTGGTGAATCTCGTCCAAAGCGCCCGAAAGCACAACAATCGGCTGGAAAGGTTGTGGCCTCGGTATTTTGGGATGTGCGACTATCTTGAAAAAGGAAATACCATCAACAGTGAATATTATATAGCGTTATTCAACCTCAAAAAAAAATCCTCGCCGGTAAGAAATTTCGCTCGAATGAAGAGGTTATCGCTGAAACTGAGGCCTATTTTGAGGCAAAAGATAAAACGTTCTACAAAAGTGGTATTGAAATGTTAGAGCGGCGCTGGAATGATTGCGTTGCTCTTGATGGAGATTACGTTGATGAATAAAGCTAATTTGAACCAAAAAAATCGTGTTTTCTTTGTTAGGCCCGGGACTTTTCAGCCCATGTGTTAAAGTAACTTTTTAAAAGGTATTTTTTTTTTAAGAATCACGGTTGCAATCACAGCAATCTAATTTTGCGCGCTTATCATTTTTGAGGTTGACGGCCATTAAACATACCCTACAGCGCTACTAAGATTTGAGTAGTTAACTAACGTTAATAGGGTCTTAGTAGCTGCTAAATGCATCTATGAATTTTCCTAGTAGCACCTTAGTAGAATCCTAGTGGCCACTAAATTTTGACTATGAATAACGCTGTTTGTGTTTTACTTCGCTACTTTTTCTCATAATTCATTTTAGTTGAAGAAAACATGTGGAAGCTGGATGAACTATAAGATGATTCAAGACAATTTAAATTAACAACCTGTTATTTAAAATAACCCTTGTACTAAAAACCCGAAAACGTTTAGTGCCATCTCCATAAGAGCAACAATAGGAATGATCAAGTGAATCAATACTTTAGTGATGCGTATATATGCATTTTATTAACTTAGAATCCCATATACACACCGATTCACAAGTGAGCAGTTCAGGTCGTAAGAATTCCTTTTCATTAGGTAAAAATTACAGTAGCCACACTTTATTAAACTTCATTTACAATCTGCGACAAAAGTATAGGCCACTACATTTATTAAATAAATTTCATTCTTTTGTTATCAAATTTGGACATTTTTTTTATATGTGATAAACAAATTTCACTATCTCTATCACTACTTGGGACAAAAATACGCGATATAAGGATAATTTGGGGCTATTGGCCAAATAAAGGTGCGTCAAAAGAATAGAATATGATTTAATGAAACTGTATAAGCATGCAAAATAATAATTTACGTATTTATAAATAATTTCTAATAATGCGTAAGACCACCTCGCTTCTCTACTACTTCAAGTATTCTCCTTGGCAAAGTGTCAAACAACTTTTGTATAGGTTTTTGCATTATATGCTCCAATTCCATTAAAATATTGGTTGTTAATTCCTGAATTGAATTGTATTCTGCCGCTGTATATATATAATGTGCTAACATACTCCTGGCATTTCGATCATATTCACGTCAGGCGGACGGGTCGTCCACTCAAGAACTAACATTTCCTTTCTTCGAAAATATTTTTTTACAATTTGAATACGGTGGACAGCAGCGTTAACTTGCTGGAACACAAAGTTCCGGCATGTAATCTGTTCAGGATATTTGAGCAACAATAAGATTTATATGATTAGCGATATTCGTTTTGCCATTACAGAACTTGATGTCAGTTTTTCCGTTATACCGTATACCTGCCCATATCATTACACTACCACCAACCATCTGCCTACAACTCAAAACTACTTTCTCCTTTCTTAGATCATGGCAATAACAGTGATACCTATCAGGACCGTCCAAACTAAACTCTTTCTCATCAGTAAAACTGATTTTTCGTTAGTGCTTACGCCAATGCAAACGAGCGGTTGCAAATGCTAATCTAGTTCCTTTATGCTGACGCAGTAAAGGAGGTTTTCTTTGCAGTCGTGCAACTAACCATTTTTTGTCGCGGCAAGTACGAATTAAACCCATTTCAGTTTTAGTCAACTGTTGTCCACATGGCATTTTGATATGTAGAAAGCTGATTAACACACCTTATAAAGACTTTATCATAAAATATTTTCCTAATTTGCACTGTACCCGATGAGGACAAAATTAAAACTGATGATATGGCCTATATTTTTCTCGCACGTGGATGTGTGGTTTTCCTCGAATATTCCGCAATCCCAGTACCAGAAACTACTACAATCAACCTTATACGTTTGCAACACGGGTTGCCTACTCGAATTTTTCTATATAATTCTTATTGTTCTTAAAATTAATTGTCGCGGACTGTATTATGTAAATTTAAACTTAACTCAATGTTGCCATAAAAAAATAGTATTATCATTCCAGCTCAGTCGTTATGGATTATGTCACGCAAACAATATCTTCATTTCTTTCTAAGGTTTTAAGTGAGTTAAGTGTCAATAATTTATCGAAGCTAGTATATAATTTAGTTCATAGACGTATCATCTCCTCAGGACGTAGATCTAAAGCTCTAGCTTATCTCGGAATTAATACGTTTGAATAATCTAATCTCAGAATTCCCTAAACAATACAGACACACGACTATCGTATAACAAACAAATCTCGTTAATTTCCGCGCTATTGTAGCAACAATACGTCTGATTACGTGGTATTAAACCCCCAGTTTGAGATTGGAGTATGGGAGAGTAGAGATTGATATCGCCTACCTGACTGATGTAATATTGATGAGCAACAGGCTGTTCCTCAAGGGAAAGGATATACCAGGGTGAAATTTGCGGCGGCTAACCGCTTAATCCTCACATTTTTCGTTCAGGGAGCTTTGGCCTGATGTTATATTAGAAGTATGGAGGAGATCACGTATTATATTACATAAACCTGTATCGTAAAATTTTTCCGTTGCAATTTTTGGAAGATTAATAATTTTCTTCTAGAAAAGATATGGAAACGCTAGGATATAAAATGAATACGACGTATATAGTATAAACAAAGAACCTACATATATGGTAGGAAGTACGCACATCTTTGAATATAAAGAGGGAGATAGAGTTTTTTAAAGCATTATAAAATCCTAGCCAATTACAGCCTTGTAAGTCCGGATAAATTAAAGCAAAGACGAGACCAATTTATGGCTTTCGAGATAGCATGCCTAATCGTGCAGAAACATTATTACCAAATATTACCATCAATCGAATACTCGAAACAACTATAGATTATACTTATTATTATTTGTAGAATGTAGAATACCAATTATTGGCTTGAAGAAGGGGTAACATAACCCCGAAACACATCGAAACTCAAGATATACTACCATTCACAAGTTTGATCGCACCTAATATATTGTGTTACATTTTGAACTAATTTCAAAATATTTCCGGAAACTGATCTTAAAATGGCATTTACAATCTAATGTCGATAGTATATATCCATACAAACATGAAAACAATGTATTCCTATACTAAATTTTATGATGGCAATAAAGTAATAATGCGTTAATAGTAGGATGTAGTAGGATGAATGCGTTATGAAATAGAATTTTTGAGAGGTACTGAATCATCCGCTTGCTTTATAATAAACTGTATATTCAGCATGCATTCAGTATTTTGTTGAGATACTGCAGACGTATGTGATTGCATTAGGAAGACCCTATTTTATATTGGTAGTTTATTTGATTTAGGATATGCTAAGAAGGGAATTGAACATTGAAACGAACGTTACTTTTTACAGGAGTCAGAGTATACATTTTACGCGAAACAAATGTTTCAAATAGAAAAATTTCTAGGCAACTAATATTTTTGAGTGTTGTGTGTGTAGGACAATTAAGAGAAAGGTAGAGGCCGGAAGGCTCTAGAACAGAAACCGAAGTGAAAGGCCCAGGTCAAAGACGAAATGAAACAACCAATACATCCGAGCGATTTCCCTAAGAAATTGCCATCTCACCGCAGCGCAAATTCTGTCGGATTTCGGTTTACAACGACTAAACTGGAGTGTAAATGATTGGAAATATTATTCGAAAGTAAACATCGGATGTTTGTTCGTCGCCGCCCTGGACATAGAATGTTAGACGAGTATATTTTCAAAAGTAGTGAAACATCGAGAAGAAAACACTGTGGTATGGAGTTGCTTTGGAGGCAGAAAGATTGGAAAATTAGTTAAAATGGATGAAAGACCCTAAGGACACTGCAAATTCGGTGAAAGCCTATTTTCAAGACAAATCTTCTGAAGGAGTCCTATCCTTAATAGAGTTGCCACCACAAGGCCCTAATTGCAGCCCCAATTAGCTCTTATAGGAACACTTAGATCGTGGGGTCCGGAAAAAATCTCCGACTGACGAAGCATGATTCTGGAATGCTCTTCGGGAAGTGTAGAATGCTATAAACGAATCGTATTTGGAACGATTAGTTCTAAGGATCCCGAGTACTTGTCAGGCAATTATTAAAGCAAAAGGAGGTTACTTTGAAGAAGAATTATAACAGCACGGATTGTATTAAAATGTACTTCGTCAATAAAACATTTTAAGTTAATGAGAAACCTTATTTCTTCAACAAATTTCTTGCAAATAATATCTGTCTAGTTGGTTTTATTATTTTGTATAGTGCCACCAAACTTATGAACCTTACGGGATGTAGAGCGATCACATTTGATTATTTTACCTGAGTGAAAATACTCGATAGAAAAAATGGAACAAAAAGGTAGTTCTCATGTACATGAAACTATTTCAAATATTAAAAAAAAAAACTTTTTGCATCCAGTAAAGTACAAAAATCTTTTCAATTAAGGATACTGTTATGTTTTCTCCGTTATAAATTGGATTTGATGATTTAATGGTCAATTTCGATTTAAAGACAATAAAATATTCAGATTAATTCTCATTAATCAGCTTTATTAAAAAAAATCAAACGTCACGTAATTTTCCTCAAAAGGCGGATATGTCCTCAGGTAGGTAAGGGTCTGGTCGACTTTTTATGTGTACGGATTGTCTTTTTATTTAAATCTTTTTCTTATATTTATTTTTCTTTTTTTGTATCTTAGTATTAAAAATGTTTGAAATGGAATCAAAGTTTTGCATGTGATACTAAATTATTGTATTATAACAAAAAAGATTATTAATGATTTTTCAAGTTAGAATCGTGCTGTTTCCTTTTTTCTAGATTTGTTAATGTTTTGTTTACTTTTGTACAATGCTCTTGCAATAAACATTTGTCTATCAATCCAAAGTTTCATTTATTGTAGTACGAGGAGTAGTAAGAAATAAGTCAATAACTAGGCATTTCAAAGCTTGTACTTCAAATTTTATATGATATAATAGTGTAAATACATAAGGCATCTTACAAATTCGCAAAATGCTCTGTTATGATTAATCTTTTTACGTGTACTCCACCACTATCTTCATTATTCTATTAGCCTGCAAATCAGCCAATCCTTCGATACCAAGGTCTAACCAAATGCCAAGGATATCCTCTTTCATTTTGACAGCGATATTGTGCAGTAATGCCGTTGCAACGATGACATCTATGACTGTCTCCAAGTGGAGCTTTATTCCTTTATTTAAAATGGGAAACCTTCTTTTCCATACTCCGATTGTCGTTCTATCATATTGCGATGTCTAACTAATGCTTCATTGTATAAATTTTCTGAAGCAGTTTCTGTTCGCAATAAAGGTGTCACGTCAAGTTTCTTTTTTATAACCAGTACTCTCTAGCAATAGGTAACGACAATATCTCCCATTAATAAAGTTACGTTTTACGTTGGAGTTATTAAATATGGTTTGGTCGTGGCAAGAGCCAGGCTAACCTGCAATAATCTTTCTTATCTTCAAGTATGTGTTTCCTTGACCAAAAAAAGTCTGCATCATTGCCTCCTGGAGATTGTACCTTTATCAAAGTACAACCAATTACACCAATAAATAAACCTGGCTATATCATAAAACTTCTCTGCGCAACTACTCATTTCGATATTACTGCGGGGCATATAAATGTAGTCCGGTAATAGGGAACGAATTGCTATGGATACTCGTTTTATTGTCCTACAGGCTGAAGCTTTTGACACGCCAACAAAGCCCCCTGCACTAATCAGCATATTGCCAGTGGCGTAAAAACGCAATGCAAGTAACAACTGTGTCATTGATGATATGCATCCACCTCTATAACATAACCCAATAATAACATCCTACTTTATACATACTCCTAAACCTTCCAATTTATGGGAGGTGCAATTAGACGCTGTATTCTATCTAATAGAGTGGTCACTGTTTCTTTTGTTAACTGAAACCTTTTAAAACATTCCTGTTCATTATATATTTGCAAAGCAATTAACGCCCTTTCGTCTTTTTAGAATTATTTCTACTTCACCATTTGTCGTAGTGCTTGAGGACAATGGATTGATTTTTGTAAATAATATTTCGAACTAATAGCAAGTTGAAATGCTGTTAATTTGACACCTGACGCGTATCGAATAGGTTATAAAGTAAACCTTAACTTAAAGTGGTGAAATCGGCGCTTTAATTTAAAGGAACCTTTAAAGCTCCTTTAACTTTAAAGTGAGATTATAAAACCGGTTTTGAAAGTTAAAGTCGACCTTAAGAAATAAAGCGGCTTTAAATTTATTATGAAACCAAATACTAATTAAAAGAAACTCAACTGATTAAAAATAACTTCAGTATAATCATTATACATATTCTCAATGCATACATTTCATTAAAAATGCGAATATTCACATGTTAGTCTTCAAAAAACCGCTCCCTTTGCAAAAAGAAACTGCTCTCCTTTTGCTTAGAAAAAGAAAGTTACAATTTTAATAAAATCTCCTGGCATACCATCGTAACTCACCTGGATTTATAACGTCGTAGCTGGCCATGACTTTATGACACAAAAAGTTCTGTGCCCCTCCTCTTAACAACGAAAAACTTTGCAGTTTTCAAACTTCGGTATCGCTGGTGGTTAAACGGTTTTAAATTTTAAGGCCTTTTTAGTTCACCTGTGCGTGATACCTTCCGCTAAAATTAGATTAAAAAACATTTCCCGCTCAAGATGTCGTGTTGTATTCTAAGATGGAAAGTTTTTATCTCATTATTTCACGCTTTCTAGCACTTTTAATCAGGAGGAAAATATAATTAAATTTGTTCATATCTTAATTGCAACATTTTGTAAGTGGACGAGTAATTAATTAAAATTATAGTTTTACAAAGGAAGTATTACAAGAAGTTGTAATATTAGAAATATTTTTGTGAACAGTTATTGTTATATAATATTACCAGTACTGATACCTTATTTCAATTTTCAATGTTCTGATACCATCTTTCGGACCTATCCTGCTATTTTTCAACACAAGAATTCTTCAATGGAAACACACTTAAAGACTATAAAACAAATTTAATTCAAATATTTAAAAGAAATCTCTATTAACATTAAGACAACGGACATGTCTATGTAGGCCTTAATACTATATAGTAACTGTTTGCTTACTTTGAGGGTTGTGTAAATTAAAACCTTGCAATTCAATAATTGCAAATTGGCGGTCGGTTCTCTCGTTCTCTATTTGTATTTCTATCACTAAAGTGTTTCCTATCTTTTTCTTAATTATATCGCACTGATGAGGACGAAGAAACCCGAAATATGTGCCTTACGTTGTAGAAAGTCAACTCTTGTGAAAGAGTTAACAACGTGGTAGATCTTTATATCGTCGGCATAAGCTGATAAAGAACACTTAATAGATTTTAGCAGATCATCGATGTATATATTAAAGAGCACTGAGCCTACGTTCGACCCCTGGAGTACTCCAGAGGTGGAGTACGAAGCTCGAGATTTAAAGCTAAAGTAAACATAATTAATTCTATGAAGAAGATACGATCGAATAAAGCCTAGAAAATTTTTGCCGACACCAAAACAACTCAGCTTATCCAATAATTTGCAATGATCTATCGGGTCCAACGCGCAAGAAAAATCAGTATACACAACATTCAATTGCACCGCATCTACAGTCTTAGCTAAATTAGTTACAGTAGATCTATTTGGCATAAAACCATGCTGAGATTCAGAGAGATATGCTTTAATACTGAGATACGTTTATAAATTAAGACTTCAGAAGCTTTTGCAAAAGAAGAAGTTATAGCTACAGCTCTGTAACTGCCAATATTAGAGGTACCACCCTTTTTCAAGATTGGCGAAATTCTAGCTACTTTCCACATATCAAGAAACGTACATGTGTGTATAAATTAAAGATTATACATAGAGAAGTGGCAAAGATAGCAGCACAATCCTACAATATCCACAAAAAGCAACCAATGTTATCATCACCAGTTCGTTCTTTAAACTTTTGATGTACTGTATTACTTCATCTACCGAAACAGACTGCAAACACAATGGTGGTAAGCAAGAATCTATATCTGGAAGATCAAGAGTCCAAAGACTCGGGCACTAAAGCACCAAAAAATAATGTAGCAAAAGCATCAACTATCGATGAGATATCTTCCATATGTTACATCTTGGTTATCTGGTAGACCGAAACCTGGATTAACCGATAGCATAAGGCTGAATCTTAGGGACAACGATGTCTTTTATTGCTCTTGTGCTTGGTCTATAAGTGACAGAGTTTAGGTTCAATATACAGTTAGGGTTGTTCTCATTTTTATTTTTATTTTCGCTTTGTTATAGGGCTGTATAGAAGGTCAAAAGCAGTTTTGAATTGAGCCTGCAAAGTACATATAATGCTTTACTTTCTAACCTAATATTTGTTGCATAAGAAAATAAATACTATTATTATTATTAATGAATTAATGAATGAATTTATTTATTTATTTATTATTAGCTACAATTGGTTTATAACACTATTCTGTTATTATTATTATTGTTTAAAATTTTGTACAATTTAAATAATATTTAGCTGCTTCGGAGTGTTTGAATAACTCTGTATATACCAAAATAGAAATAATATTCCTGGCAATCAGCTTTTAAAAAGTTAATCAATTCTTATTGGGTTCAAACGTAATAAATCCATATTAAACGTCAAACAACGAAACGCACTTTACACCGCCTCGTTTAACTCTCCACTTATCTCCGTTTAAGTGGCCGATCGTTCCTGCGTTTAAATGGGCCTCATCGGAACGGGCGTGAGGTATTTTGATTCGCGACGAACCCACACCAGCCTCCGTATCGACGGCGTTCGGTTCAACCTGGCTGAACGCCGATGCGTCCGGAAGCCGATATCTTTGACCACATGAATAAAATATAGCGATTTTGTAGTGGATAGGTGTGCGGTCTAGCCCTCTTCTTCTGCCTTCTACATCGCGTAGAATGGTCGAAATTTCAAACGTTCGAAATTTGACTTTCATGAACGCTTCTCT
The DNA here is from genome assembly GCA_023509865.1 of Trypoxylus dichotomus. NCBI lineage: Eukaryota > Metazoa > Arthropoda > Insecta > Coleoptera > Scarabaeidae > Trypoxylus > Trypoxylus dichotomus. The sequence goes on from CM042081.1 coordinate 34,093,376, forward strand.
TGTTCAATAGCGTTGCTTTTTTAGCGATTCAATACTCCGTGGATAGATAAATACGTCAGGATTGGTGGATGTTTGGAGCACTAGAAGCTTGTTGATGTAGTTGTTATGAAATCGTTTAGGAGAGATTGTAGACCGTTGTTGAATACATTTAAAGTGGATTGAAGGTAGATTTATTTCTTTGGTATATAAAAAAGTTTCCTGCAAAGTTTACGATGGTTTTGGGCAGTAAATTGAAGCAAAGAAGGATAATACAACAGAGTGAAAATAGTATACTCTACGACGAGAAGTGCATATTTAAAGTAATGGTAGTCATAATTATTACTACGAGGGTAAGCTTAAATATTCGACAGCTAAAGCCTAGGAAATAGCAATATTTCAACGAAATGTGGTTTATTTTTCGATATAATATCCTCAAGATCAATACATTTATTTGGTCGATGCTCAAGTTTTTTTATGTCTTCACAGCACTGATATTCCTTCAGCTCCTCAAAATGGTGATCCACTGCAGCTATCACATCCTCATCCTAAGCAAATCTTATACCGCCGAGGTATTTCTTAAGCTTAGGGAAGAGATGAAGGTCCAACGGTGCTAAAACCGGTGAATAGGGGGGATGGTCAAGCACTTCGAACTTTAATTTGGACAATTTTGCTTCAACAATTCTGCTCTTGTGAACTAGCGCATTATCTTGATGGAAAAGGACTTTTTTTGCTTTCTTCCGGGTCTTTTTCAGCGATAGCTGCCTTCGATCGATCCAAAAGTTTAGAACAGTATTGTCCAGTAATCGTTTGTTCCTTTGGAAGGTAATCAATAGGAAGGATTCGCTTCGCATCACCTTGCCTGACGATAGAATGACTTTGGTTTTCTTTGGAGCCGGTTCAGCACGTTTAGTTCACTGTTTTGACTGCTGTTTACTTTTTGATGTGTAGTGGTGGATCCACGTTTTATCGCAAGTCACAAATTGGCACAAAAAAAATTGTTGAATTTTTCCGAAACCGCTACAAAATGGCTGTAGAACATTCCACGCGTTTGAGTTTTTGCAGTGATGTGAGCAAACGCGGCACCCATCTTGACACCGTTTAGACATGTCTAATTTAACATTTAAAATGTACGTCACCCATTCTCTGGAGATGCCTTTAGCCTTAGCAATATCTTTCAATGTATATCTGTTGATGAAAGTGGCTGTTTTTACGTCCAGAATGGGGATCGTCATTTATGCTTGTACGACCTGTACCCATTTGCAAACAGTATTGAGAGAGGGTGAGCGAGTTCGAACGAAATATTTTGCTAGAGGTTCATGGCGAAAGAACTCCATCACTTTCGACTATCAGCATCTGGGTGAGCGAGTTCAAATGTGGCCGCACAAGCACAAATGACGAACCACGCAGTTGACGCACAAAAACCGCTACCAACGATCAAACGGTCGATAAGATTCAGGATGTCGCGTTAGCCGATCGCCGATTAAAGCTGAAAGAGATAGCAGAGACAACAAACATCTCAGAGAAACGTGTTGGTCATATCCTACACGAAATTTTTGGTATGAAAAAGCTTTCGGCGCGATAGGTACCGCGTTTACTAAGACCGGAGCAAAAACAAAATCGGCTGACAGTTCCGGAGGAGTGTCTGGCTAGGATCCAACGCAATCCGCATGCGTTTCGTAACCGTGGATAAGACTTGGATCCACCACTACATACCGGAGATGAAAAAACAGTGGAAGCAGTGGACTTTTCCGGGCGAATCGGTTCCGAAGAAAGCTAAGACCGTACCATCGGATGGAAAGGTCATGGCGACTATTTTTTGGGATTCCCAAGCTATGATCCTCATCGATTATCTGCAGAAGGGGAGCACGATCACGGGGCAATACTACAGCGATTTATTGACCGGATTCAAAGCAGTCTTGAAGGAGAAACGGCCTCATTTGCAACGGAAAAAAAGTGCTTTTCTACCAAAACAACGCACCAGCTCGTTCATCCCGCATCGTCGTATCGAAATTGAATGAGTTGTACTAAGGATTAGCCTCTCATTCCTCATATTCACCGGGCCTAGACCCCAGCGACTTTTTCCTATTTCCAAACCTAAAAGAACCACGAAGGAAAGAGATTTGTCTCAAATAAGGAGGTCATCGCCGCTACAGATGGCTCTTCTGCAGATCTTGAAACATCCTACTTTTCCGATGATTTGAAGAGATTGGAACACCGTTTGAAAAAGTGTATTGATCTTCGAGGAGACAACATCGAAAAATAAAAATACCGTGTTTTTCTTGTCAATTCCGGAAACATTTCAGGTCGGCCTCGTAACTTAAACTGAAATATTTATTTTTAATTAAGTCGTAAAACTCCAATTGTTGGACTTTTATAGAATATATCCCATAGTTTTACGACATCGTACTCTATTTTGTTTCTTCTATTGCAGATTTACTTTTGAAACGACGCACTACAAGAATGTATCCTGTAACGACACTAATACAATTGAGTTTATGTTTTAATTTCCTACAACAGTAAATAGCCTAGAAATTCTCGTTCAATATTAAAGCGATTTTCCACTTTTATAACCGCTGAGAATGTTCTTGAGAATTCTCCCAGCGCAAATATTATTTTATCATCTTGCACGTCGAAAATTTTTAATATCCATTTTGTACGTATCTCACGAGATCATAAACATTTTACGACCGTAAAATGTGGAGTTTGGCAAGCTTACAAGATGGCTAGATACGTTCCTGGAATAATAGGCAAATTATGGAAGCAAAATGTCGAAAAAACCAGGCCAATCTCGAATCAAGTTAAGATGCATAGCGTTAGCTCCAGCAGAGAAAAATTTCTAACTTCTTAACTTTATCCGTGCCTCGGTAGAATATTGGTGAGTTCGATGTAAATATTCAGCAATGGTAACTCGCCATAATCGCTGGCTAATGGAAAAAAAGTGGAGGCGGAGAAAAATATTTGATGTCGGGTGAAGGAAGAACTGGTAATTGTTATTCTAGTCGGAGTCTTGCTGCGGAACAGGCTGGATATAAATTAGATTTTCTTCTTTTCTTTTCGGAAAAAGAAAACTTCATTCATATTAAATACTTTGTAAAATAAAGTTTCCCTAAGTAACTTTTTAAAATTCATCAGAAAGATTTTTTTTGAACGAAAGGGACAAGATATGAAAAATAGCACCTAAGAGTTCCCGAAAGTAAATAAAACCACGATTTCATTAATTTCCGTAAGCATCAATGTAGTCGACTTGGAAGTAAGAACACCGATCCTACTGCCTCCGCCATTTAACGAATACGAGGTCTGTCTCAAAATTAATGAGAATGATTAGTTTTAAAGCGTGAATGTATCTACAATTTAATATTATCCCCTTCAACGTATGCTCCTTCTATAAATTCAAACATATAATACTATAGACGGTGCTCCATTTAAACTAACAAAGTGGACGGCTACTTCCGGTATAACTAGAAGTGTCAGATTATTGAAAATATTTTAGAAAACATTTTCTGGACCAACAGCATACGCGGCCAAAAACCCGGGAATATTATTTCATATATACATACATACAAAAACATATACAATTTAGTGAAATGTTTCAAGGTTTAATTATAAGAGAGTTGGGTTCTTGAGTTAAAATTTTAGCTATAAAAAGAACAGATTAAAAAGAATCAAAACTTCGAGTCTCTATGCGAATTATAGAAAGATTATACCAAAAAATTCTATTAGAAGGTTTGAACCAGATTTTATTCTAATCACACGCTTAATTTTACATTTGTATTTATGATCCGAAACTCGCGCCGATTGTATGTTCCGGGCTACGGCGCAAGTGCTCTACAGATTGTTAGAAAGAGAGATATATTTTCGCAAATTTAGATTGCGTTCGTTTTATTAATTTAGATTTTTGATAAAATTGTATTTTTTCAAACCATCTGCACCAAAATGTGTCTAATACTAAGCAATAAAACCCAGTTCTCCTTTTTTCCTGTCAAGAAAATTATTCCCTTATAATTTCTATTTTGGGGATATCAAATCTGAATTTGGAATTCTGTATGTGCGTGGATGCCATACATTTTTCCATTAAATTATAGATTGTTACATACTTTCGCGTATTAGTTTTCATTGCATGAGACGGCCAAACGCGGTTTCAAACCGGAAACCTAAGTTCTTTAAAAGAAATTGTACATTAATTGTATTTTTTTGTAGTATAAATAATGTTTGTGTCAAAGGAATCTATGGCTCATCTTTTCTTGTTAATTAATTGATTTAATTTTAATTAATTGTATACAGGCTGATACAAATTAAGTGCGCACACTTCCTGTCTCTGTTATTATTGTTTCTACGAAGTAGGTTAAATTAGCAAAGTAATAGTGTTTTCAACGCTGATTAATATACGAGGGGAGGTCCGGAAGTTCGTGGAATGGAGGGGATGGAGTGCGGATAGGGGGCGCTCGCTAGGTGTCATTCTGAATGGCGGCCCATCATTAGTATATAAGTTAAGTTGCAGCCCTATAGCGTTAGTCGTTTACGAATAGTTGCCTGCTAAACAAGTCAATCCGGAAGAAAACTGAAACTATGGAGGAAATTGAACACCGTGCTGTAATAAACTTCCTTACAAAGCAAGGAAAAAACGCTCAAATCATATTGAATGAAATGGAAACCATTTACAGGGAACAGTGCCCTAGCAAATCAATGATTTATAAGTGGCATGGTCTTTTTAAACATGGTCGGGAGTCGATTGAAGACGACCTCCGCTCAGGACGGCCAGTTGTGGCCACCACATCAGACATCGTCGAAAAAGTGCAAAAATTTCTACTGCAAGATGCCCGTTTGAAGAAAAATCAATTATCTGCATTAGTTGGAGTATCAGATACCACCATTTTGCGTATCCTACATGACCACCTGGGTATGACAAAAGTCAGTGCAAGATGGGTACCGAGAATGCTACGCCGCTGCAGAAACAGCAGCGCGTCTGTGCGTCCAAACAATTTTTGGAGCTGTGTTGAGACAAACCTGCACAGATTCTGGAGCGGAGTGTTACCGGATATGAAACATGGGTTCATCACTTTGAGCCTGAGTCCAAACAGGAGTCCATGCAATGGCATAAAAAGGGGACATCACCGCCAAAGAAATTCAAATTGTCAGAATCGGCTGGAAAGTTGATGGCTACTGTTTTTCGTGATTTTGAGGGGATATTATAGATTGATTACAAAGAAAATGGTAGGAGCATAACCGGAGAATATTACGCAGCGATATTAGAAAAATTAATGGAGGCCATCAAGGAAAAACGTCAAGAAAAATTGATCAAGGGTGTGTTGCTCTTGCAAGACAATGCGCCGGTTCACAAGAGCAAAGTTGCAATGGCTGCTCTGCACAAGCATGGCTTTCAATCAATAGTCCATCCACCCTACAGTCCAGACCTAGCACCTAGTGATTTCTATCAACTTAAAAAAAAACTTACGTGGAAGAAGGTTTTCCGACGACAATGAGGTAAAGGAGGTAATTTTGGTCCATCTTGAGGCGAAAGATAAAACATATTTTTATGATGGTTTAGAAAAATGAATTCATAGATCTAATAAATGTATTGTGCTTAAGGGTGATTATATTGAAAAGGAAAAATAGATTTATTGTTTTATTTTATTTAAAACCCTTTCATTCCACGAACTTCTGGACCTCCCATCGTACAGTATACGAAAAGACAATTGCAAAACGCATGTCCGAGAAGTTTAGAGATTTATATTTTTTTACAACGATTAGCGAATATTACGACGACAGCAGCCAGATCGACGTTACTTTCGAAAACTTTACAAAGAGTTTAGATAACGTAATTGCTTATTTAAAAAGAAAAGAACAAAGAAAAATATAATTAACAACGAAAAAGTAGAAATCACTGTGTTAGCATATTTTGAAGCCCGTCGCGAATTTTCCATTAGACATGCTGCCAAGGAACCGGGTTTATGCACCAGTTCAGAGAATTTTAAAAAAGCATAAGTGTACTCCATTTAAGTACCGAACCTCACAAAGACATTACAATCAGGAGGTTTCGTTAATTTTTGTGATGAGAATTTTAATGGAGCAGAGTGTATTTTATGGAGAGATAAAACAAATTCCACCAACAGAGGTCTGTTTAATAAGAAAAATGATTACTAGAGACCGGAATGCAAAGTGCAAAAATTTAATTTAATTTATTTATTATATTTTACGTCTATTTGTACATATCTTACACTGATTGAAGTTAATTAACGCTAATTAACTTTAACCAGTGTAATACATCTACATATAGACGTAAAATATAATAAATAAATTCAATTAAATGTTTGCACGTTGCATACAATCCGGTCTCTAATGATCACTATTGGTCACAAAAAAATTTATCAATAGTGCGTCCAGATGCTGCACAAGTTCGATTTACTTTTGATGTTTGGTGCGAATTAATTGGTTCGATAGTCATTGGTCCAGTGTTCTACAATGGTACATTAGCAAGAAACAGATATCTTAAATTTATTCGGAATGTTTCCGGAAGATTTCCTTGGTAACGCCAATTATCTGATACGCCAAAAGTTATACCTTCAGCAGGACAGTGCTGCTGCATACAACTGCCGAATCGTACATAACTATCTGGACACCATCCTTTCCGATAAGTAGATTGCTACAAATGGACCAATTCGATGGCCAGTGCGCTCTCCAGACCTTTCACTTTTAGAGTTCTTTCTTTGGAAATATTTAAAAAATCAGATGTTGAAAACGCGGTACAATAACGTAAACGAATTGCAAAATAAGATTAAAAAAGTTTTCCGCGAATTATACGCAACGGGTGGGCACGAAAATGTATTGAGAAGGAAGGTGTCACTTTTGAGCATTATTTATAAATTTTACATTTCCTTTCTTTTTTAATTCAATTCCAACGATGTTATTTTAAGATCTAATATGTGACTGCTTCGTCAAAAATTGGCGGAGCAATGATACCACTTAGGACGAAATGGAAACTGGTATAACTTCTTTATTCGTTTTAAGACAATAGTGTCTTGAAACTTTTACATCATAACTTAATATATCTTTATATATATTCAAGTTTTTTAAGATATACAGGTGACCCACTTAAAAAATATAACTCCCAAAACTTCTCGGAGATGCGTTACGCAATTGTCTTTTTGTAAACTGCATATTAACACTATTACTTTGCTAGTTTAACCTACTTCGTAGAAACAATAATAACAGAGATAATAACCGTTCGTACTGAATTTGAATCAACCTGTATATAAAATTAATTGAATATACAATGATTAAGGTAAAGTAAGAAGGAGGTAACTTACGACGACAAAAAAAAACGAATTTATTATTAACAAAGAACCTCCATTATATAACGTCTAGAATTTTAAATTATTCAGTCTAAAATTATGCCGCGACATAAATACACCTTCTCGCAGCGCAACCGACACAAAGGACGAATTTACGCTCCATTTAATTTCCATTTTTTTTCATTCACTCCGCTCCCCCACTTGACTTACATAAATCTTTCATTCAAATTCATTTAACACCCCTTCCTTGCCGGTCTACCCCTTTCCATTGATTCCCACGTAACTCTGCTTCATACGAAGAACACGGCGCTGAATTTAAATGGTAATTAATACGACGGGGTAGGCCATGCTTTTCCATTCTCCCATGATTCAAACCAGACTTCTGGGGCGACGTCGTAGTCTAACGTATTTCCCTTAAGTCGGTCTAATTTATTTTAGTCGCTATTGTAAGTAATATGGAATGGTGTGAGCTTTATTGGCATAACGTCATCGTTATCTGTACACCTTAATTCAGACAGTTAATTTATCGCCGCCGGGAGAGTTATTGTGCTATTCCGACTAGAAAATGTTATCAGTTTATCGTCGCGTTGGAAAGAATAGAGTTGGGGAGACGTGCTTCATTGTTTTCTTTGATAAAGTTGTAGTCGTTATAGTGGACATAATTGTTTCTTAGTTTAGAGTCACGTTCAGTAAATATAACGAAGGAAAATGTACCTAGAACTTTGAAAGGAAAAGAAAATATCTTCGTGCATGTGGCGTTATTACTTTTAATAAAGGACAATATTTAAGTTGATATTCTTGGGTGAGAAGTATGCGTTCAATTTACTGCGCTCTTATTCATAATAATAGCGTTTATTGACCAACAGTGTAACATGAATATACAGTAGAACCCGGTTATAACAACTTCGGCTGTAACGACACTTCTTTTTTAGCGTCAAATTTTAAGGAGTTCCGTACTTTACTATTCAGACGTACAAGAAAAAAACCGGTTTTAGCGTCAATAACCCCTGATATAACGACAAATATTTACCACTTGAGGTATGTATTTATATTATCATTTATGGCTCAATCCCCGGTATTTGCCTTGCCTGCAACCGAATCGGGGATTCCAAGAATATTACCGTTCGTTGAATTAAGATTTCTTAAGCAATTTGCCTAGCCTGCAACGTTCGACCGTTCAGGGATTCCAAGAATACTACCGTTTCTTGCAATGCGCCAGACAAAAGTTCGTCAAAAATTTCCTCAGTCGGCATTTGAATCGTGTGAGTGAAACATCGAGATTTCTTTATCGAAAATGTCAGGTTTAAAGCGAAAAATTTTAAGCGTGAACGACAAGGTCGCGGTAATCATAGCAGTCGAAAGTGGAAGGAAGAAAGCGGAGGTGTGTCGCGAATTTGGGTTAGTTAATTCTACGATTTGTACAACTGTGAAAAATAAGAATAAACTCATGAATACCTTTGTGAAAGGGAAAAAAAAGTCAAAAAAATTCGTGGGAAAAGGTTGAAATCGACGAAGCGCTTATTACGTGGTTTAAGCAATGTAGAAGTGCAAATTTACCCGTTAATGGACCACTGCTTATGCAAAAGGTCGAAGAATTTGGAAGTTAATTTGAAGACACAAATTTTAAGTGCAGCAATAGGTGGCTGAAACGTTTCAAACGGAGACATTCAATAGCGTTCGGAAAAGTGAGCGGTAAAGCGAAAAGTGTTAATATGACAGAAGCAGCGACGTGGCTAAATGAAGTGTGGCCTAAATTAAGACAAGATTATGAAGACAATGAAATTTACAATGGCGACGAAGCGGGAATTTTTTATAAACTTCTTCCAGGTAAGACTCTGAGGTTTATAGGCGAAAAATGTGTAGACGGTAAACTAGCCAAAGAACGGTTAACTTCATTTGTGTGTGCTAATATGACCGGTACGGAGAAACGTAAAATTGTTGTCATAGAAAAGTCAAAAAAGCCACGCTGCTTCAAAAACATAAAAACACTCCCAACAAATTACTGCACAAACAAAAGAGCATGGATGACTTCAGAAATCTTTGAAAATGAAATTCGAAAATGGAATAAAGAACTTGCGGTTAAAGGTAAAAAATCATGCTTTTAGTCGACAACTGTCCAGCACATTGCAATTTGGTGTTTCTGCCCCCAAATTGCACTAGCATCCCTCAACCAATGGGCCAAGGCGTAATAAGAAGCGTAAAATGTTTTTACAGAAAATTTCTTCTGCAGAAAATTATTACGGGTATGGCCAAGAACGCACCATGTGCAGTTTCACTTCTCGACGCGTTGGACTTTTAGAGAAGCTTGGCGTAGTATAACTTCTGAGACTATAACAAGCTGCTTTAGTTATTCAAGATTAAGGAATAATTCAGTTTGTGACAACTTAAATGAAGATGCGTTCAGATTTTGATATCGTGGAGAACATAAAATAGCGGGATAACGAAAACGACAATGAAATCGAAGAGGAAGAAGATTCATGCGACGTAGCAGAACACGTACCGACAAACGAAGAAGCTCTAGTGCCATAACACTTTTAAAAACTTATTATAGACAGCGAGAAACGTCACCTCAAATTATTAATAAAGGTAGAGAATTAGAAATAGATATAGAAAAACAGTTTTGGCGTGCGAAAACTGTGCAACGGAAAATTACAGATTTTTTCATTAAACAAACAAGTTAGTATGTACCTACACGTATAAGGTTATATGGTTAAGTACATTAAATTAATTAAATTCACATATGTATCTGTTTACCACCCGTAATATTGTTTCCCACCAATTCTTGTATGTAAACATGGAACTTGTAAAAACTCCGCCTATAGCGTCACCTTATTATAGCGGCAATACCGTCGATGAATGAGTTTTGAACGTTGAACATTATCTTTTAATTCGTCTGTTCAGTACGTCTCAAGCAAGCTCAATCGGATTAATATCCAGACTCTAGTGAGGCCAAGTCATTATTTTTAATATTCCTTGAATTGGATGAGAATGGAACCACCACTTTTCTTTATTGTTGGTGTAATTCAGTTGGTGTACGTCTTTTGAGCGTATGACAAAATTCTGTGGTTTTGATCAAACACTTCATATTCCACAGTACGTTTCTCCATTGTTCTATTGTCCAGATTTTGCGAGTGTTAGCCCACTAGAGACGTTTTTGTTTATTCCTACGACGTGGCAACTATTTTCGTAGTAAAGCCCTGGAGGTTTGCTTCTTTTAAATGACGTTTCACTGTGCTAACGGATATTTTCCTGTTTCTAGCCCGATTCATTTTCGCTATAATCAGGTAATTTCTGGAGTCAGTTAAATTTACTGTGGATTTCTTAAAACTAAGTCGCCCAAAAACGTTCCGTGCAGAATATCCTTCTTGATGTAGAGTTAATATTGCTGATCGTGTTTCAACACTAAGTTTCCGCGAGGTATCTTTACGCAGGAATTAAAGGATGTACTCGCAGAAAGAAATAACAATATTGAGCTGCACGTAACGGTATCTAATGAAAAAACTAAACTCAATGTTAATGTAATTTATGCAAAATGTAAATACCATCTCTGCAAAAACTCAGTCAATTCTTAAAATAGGGGATTTGATTTATATTGTTATAAAATTTCTACCCGTATATTACTAAAATATCTATTCCTGGTATTGTTTGTACTGTACCTAATTATTTCACGATTTCTTGCTCTCTGCCCTGTTTTGCTATTTATTTGTTGAATTCATATTTTTAGGTACAGCGACATCTGGTTCTTGTTGTTGGGAATTAACTGTACGGCACTGAGATTGCAGCGGCGATTTTTGTTTTTTCATTAATAAATGCATCCAACTTACTTGTGCTTGCTTCTTCTATATTAACTGGGGTTATGTCTGTCCTTCAACTTGGGCAACTTTGGCTTCACTTACGTCTGCATAAGCTTTATAAAGGTTCTTTTCACATTTGCTTCGACAATTTGCATACTCCTCGTAACGACCGATATTTTTAAAACACTTCGCGCACTCCATCGCCATCTTGAATGTCCTCCTTTGAAGATGAATAGAAATTCTAACACTTAGAGCACCTCAAAAGAGAACTGCTCATTCCAGTTCACTTTTGACTTTGATCTACACTTGTAATGATTAGCGACGTCAGATCTATGTTCTCTAAGCTAGCCTATTCCAACAAGCTTTAGATTTCACAAGTATTATGTGCTTATTAATGTTTTTTTCGTAATTCTTTTTCGTCTTCACTTTAGATTTTAGACGCTTTGCCTGTTACGATATCCATCTTTTATTTGGTCTACCTACACTTCTTATTCCTAAACATCTATAAAATCTCGCCTTGGCTGGCAACCGTTGTTGCATCCGTTCTACGTGTTTCTTCCGCTAATTTTTGTGGAGACCTAAACTCGGATAGAACCGATATTCAAATTTTGAAGTATTTGAGTACCCCGGTACCCGAAACCGATTACCCAGTTTCGAGCAACACCCCTAATTATTACAATTTTTCTGTAGTTTGCCTTTAATATATCCCCAAAGGAAGTATTCCATCAGCTTTATATTAGATGATTATTATAGTCATCTGATTGACCTATTGGTTTCTCCACAATTGTCTCCAAAGTTATTGTTTACCAATTCCGAGGTAATCTTTGTATTATGGGATGGTACACCCAAAATGTCATGTTAGCGCTGGCTCTTTTTCATAAATTGTCTTCTTTTTCTTCACTTAAGGTTTTAGGTACCTTGCCTCTTACGATACTCATCTTCTAGTTGGTCTGCCTACACTTCTTTTTCCTAAACATCTATAAAATCTCGCTCTAGCTGGCAACCTCGTCACTTGCATCCGTTCTACCTGTTCCTTCCACTTCCTTTATTCTCTTATTTATGCCGAAGATGTTTAGTTCTGTTCTCATATCTACATTTCTTATTCTATCAGATCTTGTGCAACTTTTCACTCTTCTCAAAAATTTCATCTCTTGTGTGTGTATTCTATTTTATTGTTTTTTCGTTGTTATCCACGTTTCACCACAATATAAAATGGTTCGCACTGCTATCATCTTGTAAAACTTCATGTTTGTATCCTTTCTTGTTTTGTTTTTTAAACTATTCTCCCGATAGCTTCACAGATATGTGTGAATTTATTCAGTTTTTCTTCTATATCTTTGTTTTGATCATAAGATACATCCCAGCCTAAATACTTAAAGTGTTTCGCCTGTTCCAGTGCAGTCTCGTTTATGACTATTTTTGTCCTAATTGGATATTTACCCATGTTTTGGTATTATTTACCGATATTTTCATTTCATACTTTTTTTCGTAATTGCGGATGCAAAATCATCAGTAAATCCAGCATACACAGCTACGTATACGATTATTTATCTTACAAACCTTACTACATAAAGTAAGAGGTTACTTTCCAAGCTAACAACGCACTAAACGCCATCCAACATTATCCAAACGTCATTCAATTTTTCCCCCGTAACAACTAGACAACTTTTCTTCCACCCGCTTGGCAAATCAAAGTACCGCCGCGGGCTGCGGGTAAACAGGATTATCTTTTTTTACGGCGAGCCTGATGCGGCCACGAGTGCTTTTTAATGTGTAATATTTACGGTGGAAAAATGCCAACGAATCGTAAACAGCGAACTTTTTTTTGTTTCGCTATCTCGGAGGCAGGACGCGTTGTCAGCGGGTAATGTGGAGATATAAAAATGTTTAATGAGACGTTTTTTCTTCCCGAACGACGCGATATGGAACTAGATACTGCTTGTGCGTGATAATTGAATATGTCGTAAGCCATAATTCGTTAAATACGATCTATTTAATGGTTGAAAATAAAAAAAGTACGTTATCACTGTATTGGCAAATGGGATTCTGTGTATTATCTCTTTTTTTTTTGATAAAACAAGCAAATGTTTCGCTAATTTGAAGTATTACTACTGCATTTTCGTTTTTATTGCTTGTTTTATATTCTCACAGAACATTTGAACATGCGTGGTACTACTGTAATAATTTAAAAGCTTACAAAGTAACATTTAGCTTCAAAATAGCAGTAAAAATTGCACTAATAAATTAGTAAGTAAGCTATCTGAATAGCAAGCACTATTTGACTCTAACGATATATGTTCATACACCGCACTTTTTTTAATCTTTTAGCTTATTGGCAAATTTCTTAATCTTACTGAGTATATTTTTGGTTCCTGTTTTGTTCTGAAATTCATTATATATTCTATTACATTCAGCGAAATTTTTACAGTTCCATGTGAACTTTTGAATAGAATACTTGGTTTTCTTAGTATCTTCGGCAAATTATGCATCGAAGTTCATGTTGAACTACATAGAAACATAAATGCAAGAGAAGATGAAATTCAACAAAAATATTATTATTATTTATATGACGGGCTGGTGGCTCAGTGCCTAGCCCGCTTGGTTATCAGTCCGGAGAAAATGGGTTCGAACCAAAGGGTAGTTTCTCAGGGTTGAGTTTTTCTGTGGTTTTCCTCCACTCCATGGCGAATGCTGAAAACGAATATCTTAAGATGGTATATATATAAAAGATAAAAATGCGATCATAACCATTCTAATTAAAGGCAAAGGTGTAAATAATCTTTCAGAAGTACAGAAATAAATTTACTAGCAGTAATATATTTCAAAAAAAAACATAAACCAATATTTATAAAACATTAAAAGCTATTTACATACGATTTTCGAAGCAAGAAACTCTACCGCGCCACCTTGTGTGAAACGCCAACACCACATATTATTGATTTTCAATCTTCCCAATTTTTTTATAACCAGCCTACCCATATAGACCGAATAAATCCCCACATCTCAAGCGACTTTATGCCATAGAAGCGTATTTTCTTCTTACGCGCGTCAGGACATATATTTTTTATATCCAATTTCGCGCGGTAAGTCTCCCGCAAGGTAACTCGATAAACCATCCCCGCAGCGAAATGGTCTCTTTTTTGCTACGTTTCCCTTGGTAAAATCAACAAATTGACTTCACAGAATGTAGATTAAATTAGCCAATTTCGTCACTTATCGATATTCCAAATTTGGGAAATCGAGGACCAATAAATTTAACGCGATTATTACGGATGAGGTTCCGCTAAGGCATCCCTTTTCAGATTTTCCCAGTCTGTATAGACTCCTCTGGATGGCTAAATATTATATTGAAATGGAAATGAAGCCAGCCATGAATATTAATCACTGAAACGTGCCGCTTGTACATATAATCTATATTAATTGCATCTGAATACGTAATTGGGTTCAAATTCTAAATAATTCATCGGGCAAACCGTGCAATCGTTGGCAGAGATGATGCTGGCGGATGGGAAACTCGAGCTCGACGCCTTGAATGTATAAATTAAGAACGTAACGTGTTGTCATCGTCTTCGTAGGTGATTTTAATGGTCGGAGACTTTACGTAACGTCATCGAGTTTGACGAAGCTCGCTTCGCCAGTGAAACGCTAGGGATTGGAAAGAGATGACCGATGGTACGTCTCGACTATTGTTGAAAGGTAATACTGGTGCGCCATCAAATTTTACGGTCGTATGCTTTATATATAGATGGATAGTGTAAGGACAAACATCGTTCCGTTTTATGGTTATTAAATATGTATGTTACGTCGAGCTTTCAGAGCCCGGTTTTAAGTAATAATAAAATCTCTGGATAAAGATCGACAAGGAAACTTACTTTCCAAGCTATTGCAACAGAAATACTTGTAGTAAGATTTTCTTTCATTTAAACTGCATAATTAAAAAAAAAATCAAAATGATTTCCAAGAGTTGCTCTCTTTTGACTTACGGTAAAGCTAATGTGCTCGTCTTCACAGACTAGTAGGAGATAGAGCTGTATAATTTCTACAAAAAGGAATTTTATATAAATAGTTTTTGCAATATACATCGTGATTTACCGAAGGTGTCCAATAAAGACACATGACTTTTACAGTACGTAAAGGGATCAGATTTTATATTTAGTAGTCGCTCGGTTATAAATTTGCGGTCTTCCCCAAAATTAAATCGCCTTTTATGCAATTCCTCAAATTTAACAGAACAAGAAAAACCCCTCATTATATGGAATTGGAGACTTTGTGGTACTTCAGTACTTAGGCTTCAATAATGTGTCAAGTTCTCTCCTAATATAGACGAGGGCAAGCTGAAAAATTCGGTGATTAACTATAAGATAGTGCTGTGTGAAAGCAACCTTTAACGCTATAGTATGGAAAATATTTCAATGACATACGTGTTAAAGTTTATGCCGATCTGTCATGTAGTTTGTTGTGTACATTCGTTCAAAGCAGAACACTTTTAGCGCTTTCTAAAAATAGATAATATTGAAATTCGCGCAGTGATTAAATGCCTAAGGGAAAATAATTTTTCGCCCAAAGAAATTCGTGCTGATACGATAAATGTGTTAGGCGAAGATGCCTGTTCTTTTAAAACCGTTTGCAAATGCGTGAATGAATTTAAAAGAGGCCCTATGAGCAAGAATAACAATCCCCGTTTTGGACGCCCAAAAACAGCCACTTCTGGAGAAAATGTGCAAAAATATTTGGAATTTGTGGAAGCTGGTTGCCGATCAACATGAAAAGATACTGCTAAGGCTACAGGCAACTCCAGAGAACGGGTAACGTACATTTTAAATGTTAAATTAGACATGTCTAAACCGTGTGCATAATGGAAGCCGTGTTTGCTCATACCACCGAAAAAACTCAAACGCGTGGAATGTTCTATACCAATTTTAGAGCCGTTTCGGCAAAATCCAACAACGTCAATTTGTGGCTTGTAATGAAACGTGGATCCACCACTACACACCAGATATTCGACAGCAATAAAAATAGTGGACTAAACGTGGTGAACCGGCTCCAAAGAAGGCCAAAGTGATTCTATCGGCAGGAAAGGTGATGACTTCCGTTTTCTGAGACACGAAGGGAATCTTGCCTATAGATTACCTTCCAAAGGGAGAAACTATTACTGGACAATACTATTCTAAACTTTTGGATCGATTGAAGGCAGTTATTGTCGAAAAAAGACCCGGAAGAAAGCAAAATAAAAGTCTTTTTCCATCGAGACAATGCGCCAGTTCATAAGAGCGGAATTGTCGAAGCAAAATTGGCCAAATTAAAGTTCAAAGCACTTTAGCATCCTCCTTATTCACCAGATTTAGCTCTGTCAGATTATGATCTCTTCCCCACGCTTAAGAAACACCTAGACGGTATAAGATTTGCTGCGGATGAGGAGCTGATAACTGCCGTGGGCGACTGCATTGAGAAACTCGAGGAAAATGAGTACTGTGAAGGCATAAAGTAACTTGAGCATCGACTAAATAAATGTATTGATCTTGTGGGAGATTATATAGAACAATAAAACGCATTTCACTGGAATATTGCTGTTTGCTATTCTTTACTTACTCTGAATTTTTCAGCTGACCCTCGTACAAGCTCGTTCGATTGTGCTGTTCTATTTACTATTTCAACCTTACTTTTTAGCAATATATACCAGGTAGTTATTTGAGAGTTTGTTCGATGTTTCCTACATTTACCTTTGTTGATTACAGAAAATGAAACAGAAAAAATGCAATCGTCTCATAGCAGCAACTAAGAACAATAGTAGAGGAAATGTGTGACATTGAGTATAATAGTGAGTACGCATCCTCTGATAACAATGGAGAAATAGGCACCACCGAACGTCTTCTCAATGATTAAAGTAACAAGTACTCCATAAGAGTCTAAGAGTGAAGAATACGGTGATGAATGTCTTATGGGAACGTTCAGGTCTAACTCGTTTTGCAGATGAACAGGTCGATATCATAGCTTCTTATTTTTTTGATTTATGACTTGATACTAATAAGTGTACACAAATTCCACAAAGGAGATATAATGTAACTTTGGAGCAAAAATAATGAGAGGACAATATTTAGAGTGATTATCAACCGAAACAGATTACGAAATATACTTCATATACTAAGGTTTGATAATGCAACGGCAAGACGTCGATCGAGAATACAACTTAATTACACTTTTACGAAGGTTATCTTTTAAGTTTTGCATAAGGAACTGGAATAAAACAGTAGAACTTTTAAAGACTTTATTGTTTTTCGAACTATTATCCACGAAGATTGCATCCGCTGGAACCAACTCTGGAGGGTTATTCCACTCGTTTGTTGATACAGTCAAAATTGCGTTTTTGTAGGCTTTGACTCTGCACTCCGTTCTTGATTTTGAGGAAGGTAAAGAAATCGTTGGGGCTTAGATCCGAACTGTACACTCTGCAGGATAGTTTAACAATTCGGTGTTTTGTTGCTTTAAAAATTCAATTGTCTTGCGTGTTGTATGCGAACTTGCATTGTCTTGGTGGAGGATGATTCATTGTTCGGGGTTGGTTCTTCAAAGCTCAGCGATGAATCGCGGCAAACAAATAGTTGTATACTAATCAGCAGTAACAGTTCTTTGATTTTGTAGAGAAATTGTTGCTACATGATCTGAGAAAAGTCTTGATCATCTTGTTGAAGATACTTCGAGAGCGGATGACTTTTGTCAGCTTTTCTTCACCTCGGAACGCCCAAACAGACGACTGGCATTAATTTTCTGGTCCGTATGAGTAAATCCAAGATTCACCACCATTGACGATGTTGTACACGTCTTTAGACTTTCCAGCAGTGAAGCGGTCTAGCAAGAAACTATTTTTTTAAACACAATTCTTCATGTAAAATCTTTGAAATCTTTGAAATCCTCAATGATGCCTCAATCTTGCGATATAACACATATCGATCTTCGTTGATGATCTTGCGCACAGCATCGACGTTTTTCTGAGTAACCGTCTTTGGTGCACCTGCTCTTGGATCGCCACTAAGACTAATCGTGCACGTTTGAATTGACTGATGTGGTAGTTCATTAGCGAAAACAGAAATCAATTCGGCAAGGCATTCTTTGGGATAATTGTGTTCGAAAATTATAAAAAATTATTGCGCGACATTTTTCAACTAACTTGTCAACTTTGACAGTTCGTTGTAGCTACAACACTACACACATCGCACTAAAACATTGGATTAGGTTAACTAAAGGTGGAAGTTAATTTCTACTACTCATAGTTGATCAGTGGGTCCTCTATCTCCCAATATGTAAAACTTGAAAGACATTCCTCGTATATGTTGTCGCGAATTTCTACAGTACCGTAAGCAAAATTAAAAACACAACCGATATGTGAACATGTACGTTAGATAAATTTTTATAATTAGATGCAAGATGTACTACAGGCAATGGCGGGGGAAGATCGCTAATCTAGAATGCACCTTGTAAGTGGATGTACAACAGATTAAATGACGAACTAGTGTTTTAACTAATTATATGCTGCTAAAATTCTAAAACTATGTACATTTAAGTTGAATTCAAGACGAGCTCACAGAACAAAGCAAAATAACAGGATACTTAGGAAATTAAACCCGATAATAAGAGATTAAGAACTAAAGATATCAACCAATTAAATTCAAACAACTTTGAACGTTGGCTACCATGTACACAGCAAAAACTACGAAACCTACAACTAACGGTCGACGCTAATATAAAGCCGTCCACATAAATGTCACGGGTATGTCGGTTCTGGAAACGAAACAAGTTTAGGTTAGCACTTAAATTGCAAGCACAACGTATAATTGGCTAGACAAGCAAAACATTGCATACAATTTCCTTGAAAATATGCAATTATTTAGAGGATTAGTTGTAGAAACTAATTAGGGAAGTTTCTAGCGATAAATGTGACCGCAATCAGACGAGGGAACTATTGAAATTAATTAAAATGGAAATTAATACTACTTAGCGGGCGCTATTCGGAAAGTAAGGAACGTTTTGTTATCACACATGGCCTTGGTATTCACCCGTTTCAGTTTGGCGGTAGCTACAATCCAATACAACTGATTACTGCTTAGCTGGGAGACTTTAAAATGTGTGACAAAATTGACGATGCCGCCAGTTTTTAAATGCGGTTATATCCATCGAAATTTATATAACAGATAACTGAGGCTTACGGTAATGTGATGAGTCATCCTCTTTCACGATAATGGACACTCAGCAAGAGTGACATAGGACTTGCTTCAGCAGTTTCGATGAGAAATTTTTCATCATCCGCCATACAATCCCAACTGATTTTCACTCCAAATTGAAAATCTTCTTTAGTGGGCAACACTGCAGAAGTGATGATGAAGTTAAAGAACCCTAAATTTAAACAATGACTACGTAGAAAAGTAGCTTGGGTATCCAATGTTATGTAAAATACAGTTTCGTTTAATTATATCTAAAATTTCTATATAAAAATAACGTTCTTTACTTTCCCAATGGCCCTCGTAGTATCTTTAAATTTATTTTTCTGTATAGGAACAAAATTTGTATATTTCATTTGCGTGACTTAAAACTATTAGGTCAAATTCACTAAGCTAGAAATTTGTTTTAATATAAAAAAAACCTAGAATCCTTTTTACTAGCAATAATGTTAAAGCTTAATAATTCAGAAACAGCTCATGTGTGCCAAGGCGGCTTCTAATGTCATTGATAGTGACAAGGTGTCGAGAAGTCAAGGGTTCAAATCCGACTAGAAGCATTGTCAGTAACTGGATCTGTTCGGCCTTTACTTGTAAATCCATGATCTTTTAAAATACTCGCTTTATGATACTAATACCTGAAGAAGCCATTGTGTGGTGAAACGATAGTTATATTTGGTTACCAATGTGTAAATCATAAAACGTGTTTTATTCCCTTAAAGCATTGCCAGTTCTCTTTACGGGTTCAAGATTATGAATGGGATATTTTCATCCCTTACAGCAAGAAGGTGAAAGAAGAAAGCGACAAAACACTTCAAAAGTACAAAATTTACAGAAAAAAAATTCACCCCCTAAACTTCTGTCTAATCTATAAAGTAAAACAGATAAATGCTACTTGAGTTTTCATTATTCGTATATGTCTATTCTAGTTTTCCTGTAGAACAGATATGTTCCTATAGCACCGCCCAAAAATGGTTCCAAAACTAACTAGCATTTTTTCGTATCAGCTTTCGTTTTTGAGATACTCCACGGTGAAATTTATTATTGATACGTAATAAATTTCGCCGTTATTAATTAGTAGAACAGATCAAGATTAATTACCTTCACAGCCACTTAAATCGTTTTCCAGAAAACTTAGGTGATGCTAGTGATAAAAGATTTCACAAAGACGTCAGCATTATGGAGGAAAGGTACCAAGGAAGATGGCATACCCATACAATGGCCAATTAGTGCTGCAATCTTCAGCGAGACTGTTCCGGTAAGCCTCACGTAAGGAAATCTTATAAAGGGAAATTTTAACTGATGATTGAAAGTTGTATTTGCATATTTTTCTGTTAAATAAATACCTCCTACCCATGTTTTGTGTTTCAGTTAACAGTTATCAAATAGTAATATTTAAAAAGTTACATAGATAACAAAACATTATATCTAACTTTGGTGAATTTTTCCTAAATAGCGCAGAAAGAGTGAATTTTGAAAACTAGATCTGATAGAACAAATCTGACGGCATTTTTGGATCAGGTACCCCAAAACTACTAAATTATACTTAAAAAATCCGAGGCACCAAAATGTGTGTTGGCCAGTGTAAACAAAAGAAACATTATCCAATACTGTACTTATTAATTCTAATTATGGGGTAGTATTTATTCGGTGTATGACAATCAACAAGGTATTCATGAAGTATAACAGATTGTTTTTACATTGGAAGTAAAGTAGACATTTTGATAGGCTAGTAATTACATCCAATCCATACTAAATTACTTCTTATATCTAATTTTACTACGTAATAATTTGACTATTAATATTTAATGCCACGTTTCTTTCCACATCGTCCGTAAACAAGCTTCCCCACCATCCTCATCCACCCTTTCATCAAAACAAACAACAGCGAACTTAATGATAATGTTACATGGGATATACATCATTTATTCCGCTGTCTATTAAAAACGAACGACGAACAGGGACGATGATGTTTTTCTACGTTTAACGCACAACAAATCAAATCCTTCTGTAAGTAATAGGCCAAGGTACGCCCTTAAAATATTACGGGGCCGTTTTATTAGGTCAACAAGTCCGGCATTGTCTGAAGACCATCGATGACGGGGAAGGGCGGGCAAGCTTGAACTTGATGAGTTAGTAGGTGAAATTCTAGGTTAGGCGGTCATCTGCGTTAGGGAACCGCTCTTTGGCCAACGTAAGTGCGGGATCGATATGCGCTATAATAATAAAGGAAAAAGCGTTGGCGAAAGACGAAGACGTCATGGGAGAAGATATACTACAGGTCGTAAGTTTGATCGCACCTAATGTATATTGTTGCAGTAAGAACTATTTTAAAAATATTTAGGAAAATTCATACTTCCCTTCTTAAAATGGCATTTACAATCTAATATTCATGTATATATTCATAACAATTATTATTTACAAAAGCAATTCATACGAATACAATGTATTCCTGTCTCAAATTTTATGATGACAATAAAGCAATAATGAATACGAATGAAATAGAATTTGAGAGGGGTACTATATCATCCACCTGCCTTATAATACATTGTACATTCTGTATGCATCCAGTATATTGTCGAGATACTGGAGATATGTGTGATTGCGTTCGAAAGACCCTATTTGGTATTGTTAGCTTATTTGATCGAAAATGTACTAAAGAGAAGGAAATTAGATATTGAAACGTGCGCCAGAGTATGCGTTTTACACGAAACAAATGCTTCAAATAGAAAAATCGCTGCACACTTAAATATTTCGGAGTGATGCGTGTGCAGAACAATTAAAACAAAGGAAGAGACCGATAGGTTGCAGAATAGAAAGCAAAGTGGAAGGCCCAGGTCAACGACATAACGAGACAACCAACACATCCGAGTGATTTCCCTAAGAAACCGCCACCTTACTCCAGCACAAATTAGAGCAGTTTTCAATTCACAACGCCGTCAGCCAGTAAATGTGACAGACAATAGAACGGAAACTAAAAAAAGCCGGTCTAAAGGGTTACATAGCAGTAAGAAAACAACGGTTAAGTTCTATACACAAACGGAAAAGACTAAATCGGGCACGTTTGTTCGCTGCCTCTCTGGAGAAATAATGTTAGACGAGTGGACACATTATGTTATGGGGTTGGTTTGGAGGGGGAAAGATTGGAAAATTCCTTAAAGTAGATGAAGAAATGACAAAAGTGTATTTGAAGATTCTAGGAAGCAATGTGGTACCAACTTGATGTGAACTAATTGAGGAGAGATTCATTTACCGGCAAGGCAGGCAACACACCGCATATCTTCTGAGGGAGTCCTCTTCTTAATAGAGTGGCCGCCACAGAGCCCTGGTTGTAACCTCATTGAGTTCTTGTGGGATCGTGGGGCCTGGAGAAAATCTCCGACTGGCAAAGCAGCATTCTAGAATATTCTGCAGGAAATATCGAATACTATAGACGAATCGTATTTGGAGCGATTAGTTCTAAGGATGTCGCATATCTGCCAGACAATTATTAAAGCAAAAAGAGCTATTTTGAAAAAAATATTATAACAGTATGTATTTTAATGAAATGCACTATTTTGTCAATAAAACATTTTAAGGTAAGGAGTAAAGTTTCCTCCTTTAAAATTTTTTTTGGAAACAGTATCTGTCTACTTTATTTTGTTATTTTATACAATGCGATCAAACTTAGAACGGTAGTGTATATTATATACCTAATAAAACGACGATATCTCCGTTAAATACATATAAGATAGGAAGATAAAATGTGATTAATGGCATTTGTTCGGTATTGTTCGTCGCGGCCGAGCAGTGTCGTGCAAGTATTGTAGACTGTAGTATCGTGTAAGGGTGTCAGGCAACGTGGTACAAAAAAAAACGCTATGTGCTATATAAATGTATCAGTAAATATTTTTCAAAATAGTACAAGCAAATGCTATATAGTGTAACAATGTATCAGTAAAGACATTTACAAGTAGTACACAACAGTATGGTCTTTCGAGCCGGATTGAACCAGCGACCTATGAATGTCTCTTTGTGTGGTAATCGGCAAAGAAAAAGAGCCTACGTTAGGAACTTATTTCTCAATAAAATTTTGTAATTCTCTGCTTCTGTTTGAGCCTCTTTGAGATCTATATACAAAAGAAAAACCAAATTGACATATTTCGCCTTTATATATACAGGTTTAACTGTTCTAACCTAACCTTTTCAATTCAATGTTTGCTACTGATAAGGTATACAGTATTAATTGATAACTGCCTTTATGGTTTACTCCACTAACTTCTTGAAACCAATGGATATGGTATAAATAGGGATAATTTTACCGCAAATACAGCATAACCTACTTCAATATGCTTTCGGGATCATGTTCGGAATCCTCCCTTCACTTGCTGCTTTACGCAGAACTATAAGTGTGAAATTACACTTTTAACACTAATATTCTTAATGGGGAGTAAATGTACGGAATAATATTTTCGGATTACATTGATATTATTAAAATAGCAGCTCGAATCGAATAAATGTAACAAGGTTAGTTTAAAAGCTACCCTAGCTATAATAAAAATACTGTAAACCAGAGGTGCTCAGACTTGAACTGCTAGCGATGTATCTCAAATTTATTAGACTACAAGCGATCGACTCTGTAGATACCGCAAGTATGTGTGATACAGGATTGTAGTGTAGATAGCTAAGGTGTGTCATTGCGCAGGTAGGTCATCGGTGTAGGTCACTACTCTAAAAAAGTGAATGAAAAGACCGATATCCAAAAATGCGTCTTTATTGGTTTTTATAAAACGATGTTTTAGTTACTAAACTAAAGCATTACAAATCTTTGGATGTCGGTGAATGGCACATGTCTTCAGCAGTTTTTTTGTGAGATGTTACATAATTACTAAGTGCTAATTACAAGCATGATGACATATGGTCGTCAGTTAATCGATTGCGTAATTTTAACTTAATTATTTTCATTTCAGAAAATGCAGACACGCACAAATAAGTTGACATTGCTATCAACTGAAGGACAATTTGCCGTAGATTCGGTTATTTATCTTCAGATATGAAAGAAGAGATCTTTGTATCAGATGTTATGGCTTTGAGGTGTATATCTGAGATAATCTGCACTACCCCATTTTCAAGAGGAGATGACTACATTATTAAACTGATTTGCTACTTCAGTAGCAGATTTCTCAATGTTCTTACAGGAAAGGGGATAACTCATAAAAGTTGAGATAATTGCCAATTTACTAAAATCATAAAAACGTCTTTCAAATTCACTGAAGATATTTGTTAATTCTCTCTTGTAAATATCAAAATTCAACTGAGGAATCTTTCAGATCCTTTCTTTTCAGTTGATCTATTATTAGCTGCAAGTTACTCTTGAACGCATTTATTGCTTTAATCATCTCAGTAAAAGTTTTTTCTTTACCCTGCAGCTCGAAATTAATGGTGTTTAAATGCATTGTAACGTACGTTAAAAATGCTAAATCCGTCAGCCATTTTTCGTTAATAATTGTTGTGACCTTTCTAGTGATTTTCCGCAACTCAACCATCTTACGTCAGTGTGAAAAACTAAATCAGTGTGTTCAGCAGATTCACTATCTTCCAACTACAATTTGAAGAAGCGTCGTTGCAAGCTTCGGCCACGGATGGAATTCACAATTTTTATTGCGATGTTCATAACCTCATCCACGTTTAGAACTGTTAAACACAAAACTTGTTGATGGATAATATAATGGAATAAGAAAAACGAAGGGAAATCATCATAAGCTCGACACCATGCATCAAAACTATCTGCTGTAATGCATACTACTTATAGATTGGTAGCTTGTAGCTTGTTACAAAACTTAAGAAAGCATCATATACATCTTCGATACGGGATTTTTCATTCAGAGGAATCACTGTTAAAGTTCTTCTTTACCCGACATTAAATACCATTCGAATAAAACTACATATTCGTCGAACTGTAAAGAAAAGTACGTACATTCCATGATACCATATTTTAGTTTATCCGCCACGTCCTGGCTCATGACTTCAACACGACATGTGAGTGTCGGGCGAGATAACTAAGGTTTTTTAATAGCAGACATGATCTCTATTTTATTTTTAAAATCTCCGAATAAATCCTCACCTGCTTCAAAAAATGCTTTCTTCACAGCCATTCCGTCTTCAAAGTGTTCTTTTCGTTTAATTAATTCACTTTTTGGTGGGAAATCATTTTCATAGCTTTTATGAATGGTTTTATGATGCCTCTCTATGTTCTTACGCTTAGGTATTGCAACTGATACTGGCACTTATCCTTCACCATACAAAATAAGAACTCTTCCTACCAATCGTTATTGAAATAATACGTGTTACTTCTTTTTGCCGCGCTCCGTTTGTATTGTTATGTGCTGCGGGTTCGAAAGAATACAATAATACTACACAATTTTTAGTGAGACGGGGTTCTATTTATAAACTTCGTATCGCACTCGAGTTACTACTCGGACTAACTCCAACTCCCGTAGCGCAGTATTGGTTTAAAAAAATTTTTACTCTGTACTTTTGCATTCTTCGCAACAGTTTCAAAACTTTTTAAATCATTTGCATTACCTCATCAATTAAGTCCATATCTACTTTGTTCTCCCTTTCATAGCGTCAAAGCTTACACCAGCATTACCAAAAATAACCAGTTGAGGATTATCAAAAATTACTACCTTCTAACAGACCATCACCGCAACCCTTCACGTACTTTAGCAAAAGCACTTTATATTTACACTCGGATTATCAAAGTTTGTTCATGTCCCAATTGACAAGTTTACGCGATAAAATTACGCAAACTTACACTCCCCAAAAAGCGTCCTTCAAAATTATCTGTCTGTCATTGTTGTTGTTTCCATCTGCGTCCTTGTTTTAACAGGGTGATTAAAATCTCTCATCTTCGCTTCGAATTTCGCCGAAGACTCTCGAGATTAAGACGCGATATTAATATCAGTTAGCGCACGGGAATAATTTGTTACAAAGGAAGGCGGCTCAAGAGCGTCGCGCCTGTGTTTTTGCGAAAATATCGGCCGATGCCTGGGTGCTGTTGCTAATTGCCGTGAAGCTGGGATGTAATTAGATCGCAGTGTCGAGAGAGAAGCCGCGTGTTTATAATGTTATCCGTTAGACGGTACTACAGTTGCTTTTCATAATCAAGCGCCATGTTCACCTCTACACGATTTATGAAGATGTGATGTGCTTGAAGGTGATAAATCATCGTTGTTATAATCGATAAAGAGGTTTTTTTATATATATACTTAGCACTTTTAATTCTAAGTTCTCTGATTATATATTGACTGTAGATTATAATCATACCTACTTTACAATACTTAACAATTTCAAGGATTTTAGTAACTTGCAACTTGGTCTGTTTGGGGAGGTATTGGTGATATAAATGAGGCATGTTGCACATTTTACGACAGTTTGTACGAAGTGTTTAGCAAATAAGTTCCTAGATTTAAACGAACTGACTTTCATTTCATTTCAGAGTTAAACCAAGGGGGTTACCCTTGGTTTAACTCTGAAATTATACAAACCAAAACTAAATCGTTAATACTAAAAAAATATAGTAGGTATAGGACGGCATATTTTCATGATTAATTTAAATATTATAGATCCGAACTTAAAACACTTATATCAGCATCTCATAAAAGTTATATTGCCACTATGAAGCAGGAATTCAAAACGTTTTTGGTATTACGAGGGGAGGTCCAGAAGTTCGTGGAATGAAAGGGTTTTAAATAAAATACAACAATAAATCTATTTTTCCTTTTCAATATAATCACCATTAAGCACAATACATTTATTAGATCTATGAATTAATTTTTCTAAACCATCATAAAAATATTTTTTATCTTTCGCCTCAAAATGGGCCAAAGTTGCCTCCTTTACCTCAATGTCGTCGGAAAACTTTGTTCCACGTAAGTCTCTTTTTAAATTGGGGAACAAATAAAAATCATTAGGTGCCAGGTCTGGACTGTAGAGTGGATGGACTATTGATTGAAAGCCATGCTTGTGCAGAGCAGCCATTGCAACTTTGTTCTTGTGAACCGGCGCATTGTCTTGCAAGAGCAACACACCCTTGGTCAATTTTCCTCGACGTTTTTCCTTGATGGCCTCCTTTAATTTTTCTGATATCGCTGCGTAATAGTCTCCGGTTATGCTCCTACCTTTTTCTTTGTAATCAATTAATAATATGCCCTCACAATTCAAAAAAACAGTAGCCATCAACTTTCCAGTCGATTCTGACACTTTGAATTTCTTTGGCGGTGGTGTCTCCTTTTTATGCCATTGCATAGACTCCTGTTTGGACTCAGGCTCAAAGTGATGAACCCATGTTTCATCTCCGGTAACAATGCGCTCAAAAATCTGTGCAGATTTGTCTCCACACAGCTCCAAAAATTGTTTGGACGCACAGACGCACTGCTGCTTCTGCAGAGGTATCCATCTTGCACTGACTTTTGTCATACCCAGGTGGTCATGTAGGATGCGCAAAATGGTGGTATCTAATACTCCAACTAATGCAGATAAATGTTTTTTCTTCAAGCATCTTGCAGTAGAAATTTTTGCACTTTTTCAACTGGCCGTCCTGAGCGGGGGTCGTCTTTAATCGACTCCCGACCATGTTTAAAAAGACTATGACACTTATAAATCATTGATTTACTAGGGCACTGTTCCTCATAAACGATTTCCATTTCATTCAATATGGTTTGAGCGTTCTTTCCTTGCTTTGTAAGGAATTTTATCACAGCACGGTTTTCAATTTCCTCCATAGCTTCAGTTTTCTTCCGGATTGACTTGTTTAGCAGGCAACTATTCGTAAACGACTGACGCTATAGGGCTGCAACTTATATACTAACGATGAGTCGCCAATCAGAATGACACCTAGCGAGCGTTCCTATCCCCACTCCATCCCCTCCATTCCACGAACTTCTGGACCTTCCCTCGTATATTCAGAGCAAATGCGGGCGTACTAGAATACCTGGGCGTATGAAGTACAATAACATTGAATCTACTACATCGGCTAAAATAGTAAATGCTTTTGCGGAATACTTTAGTAGTGTATATGTACATTCAATCTTAAAATAGTCACTTGCCTACCTTTCATGATACGACTAATTCGACGATAATATTTGCGTCTACTACACATTGAATTGTCGTTCGAAAGATTCTTTTACGCCAGGATCAAATAATAGTTCAAATAAAAATCTCATAGAAATTAAAAACTTCATCAATATATAAAGTAGTTTCTTATTGTAATATCTGCGAAAGATCATTTGCATACAATAGAAATAATAGCGGGCCTACTATAGAACCTTAGGGAACTGTATATATTTCTTTTTTTGCACCCCCTTGATGGCCCAACAATGGACTTTTGTCGTTTAGCAATGTAAAGTGATCAAAGTACTACCACCTTATACATTTTAAAATCATCGATATAGTCTTCTAAGTTTAGAAAAAAAATATTTTATATTTCCAAAATTATTTACACCATCTCAACGTTCCGACAATAAACTCGTGTTGTAGTATGTACTTCAAGTTGTTAAGGATAGCAATAGTAAATAATAAACCTTATGGAGTTTTCTGTACTTATACGAGATTGTCGCATCGCAAAACCCTTGTTAACTTCAAGCCCGTCTCTTTGCAAATCTATTTAAATTTATTTTAACAATCCAGTGCACAATGGAAGTCTGTACAAGAAAGAAACAGTGTACACTACAATTCATATCAAATCGCAGTCAATAAAATTTCACACACCTTCCTTTGAAACAATACCGCTGTTAATATAACTATTCATGATATTGTTTTCTATTCAACTTTCTTCAATATGTTTAGGTGTAAATAACAAGTTTATATTCAATAGTTTATGAGGGTTATAATTCATTACAAACAATACTTTAAAGAATTCCTTGAATCTTTAAGTAACTATTATACTTTGTGGAAATTATGGTAATTTCGAGAAGAATTTATAATCCCTTTAATTAAATCATAGGCACCGAGGCAAATACTATAGTCTTAAATCATATCAGAGGATGCTTTACTTCCCAAATAAACTTGCTTGCATATGCTAGAACTTTGTATGCCAGTAGTTAAGTTTAGAATTCAGATCCAGGCGAAGCATTTTTCAATTGGGAAATAACTCAAAACACAATTTGGACCTAAAAATATTCTATATGTTCGTATTTCACGTAACCGCATTCCCTGACGTCATTCATCACAACTCCATTCATACAACTAACATAAATTGTCCTACGATGATATACGTTCCTAAATTTAGACGTCCCAGTTAAGATTTATTACCTTCCAACAAATTGCTTGACGTTATTGCCGTCCTGTGGCCACTGTCCCCCAAGTGAATTCTCGACAACGCCTCCGTTAGTTTTATTAGCCCGCCTTGACTTGGTGCGAATACATCATTTGTTTTCTTAGTATTCCTTAGTGAGCACGTTAGGATCCAATATTAACTCTGGTGGAGGTGCCAGTATTTCAATATCGTCGCCATTTCATTTGTGTCTTTCCATATAAATCGCACCTTGCAGATATTATCATCCCTTAGGTTGTGACATTTTTAGCAATTATTGTAAAAGTCCTTCTACACCCTTTTGCATTGGAAAAAGGAAATAAAACAAAACTTGCAATTTTCTCATTTTTTTTAAGCGATTCCAAGCATTTTAGCGATTCATTCAAGTAAATCGAACCTATCGAGTCAAATACAACAAACTCTTGATGAAAGGCAGCACTCGGCACGTACAAACAATATAGATGAAGAGTAGCAGCGCCACATTGACAACGAGCAATCGACGAAAGGTAGTCGTTGAATAATATACGACATTGACGACCCTTTAATAATACCGATACGTGAAGAACCTGTTGTATCGTTTATTCGTTGCACACAGGTTATATATGTAGCGTGACACGCGAGAATACAGAACGCAAACATTTTTAGCGTGATATCAGACGTGAGATATTCCGTACCTGTCGCGTATGTAAGCAGTACGCAAACAAATATTGATTCGTTATGTTTGCCTCATTGTTTCGTCTCTGGAAAGTGTTCATCAGATTAGAAAACCGAAAATATTTAAAATATTATTTTAGCTACAGGTAGAATAGATATATAAGTAGTAAGATCGATGAAAGGTATCGGCGAAAAGGGAAAGTGCCGATCTTGCTGTATAATAAAAACAACACCATTGGCTTCCACTTCTAAAAGTGGAGATCATGTCATATGTCAGTAATCTAGCAGAAGTTTCGATCTACATTACAATGGGCCGCTCTTCTAACACTGCTATAAATAAACTGGCGAACATTGCTCTTTTATTCTGTTTTGATTTATAATTATTCAGTCTTGAGGAGGACTTCTCTTATTTCTAAACAACCGACGACCAAGTTTATAAATTGGTACTATTTGGGTAGCTATTTTCTTAAATGGCGTCGTTGCGTTTACTTCAAAAAGCTGCTAACGTAAAAGACGTCATCTTAAAACAACACTTTAAACTTTAAGAAATTCTGTAAGTCAAGAAAACAACAATTGTGAAAACCTAGAATAAAAAATGGTATATATGCATATACAACAAGATCTGTCCCAACATATGTAACACTTACATATATCTGTAAAAATATGTAAAAACTGATTTAAGAAACTTTATTTTAAATAAATAGATAATACTTTTAATTCTTTGGTAAGGATTATTAGTGACACCTTCAGGACCGCAAATTACATATACGAGACGATAAATTTTTGACCTACAAACAGATGTCACAAATACGTGACATAAAAGATGTTCATATTCAACGTAATGATCATATAAAATATAAGGCTGGTAGATCTTTGTAACCATTCCGATATATTATGAATAAAGAAAAAAGGCGGAAAGTATGTTGTATGGAATTGATAATAAATTTAAATCTATAAGAATGGAATAATGTTCAAAATATGTACGGTAATATTCTCAATTAGTGGCTCATTAACTACTTTGTATTACAATTGTAAAATTGTAACTTGTCAAAAAAGCGAGTAAGTTGAAAAAGGTGCTGTCTATTCAAGGTTTGTAATCTTAATATTTTCGTACTTGTTAAGTTATTCAAACGTGAACCTCTATTGGCGAGATGAAACATTTCGAAATTAGATATTAGGACAAATATATGGTTAGTTTATAGTAAATGTCATAGAAAATGGAAAAACCCTGAAGCCGTAGGCTGTAAACAGTTTATATGTTCTTTAAGTCTAACGTCAAAAGATCCGAAAGTCCTGTCCACATATTTGGCTTCACAGTAACTTAACGCCACGTGTGTTCATTTTTCAACTGATCCTTGTTAAAGATATAATCCTTAAGTGGATTTAACATCTTAAAACACAATTTGAGATGGTTGGTGAGCACGTCAGCAATCTTATAAGATATGGGATCTATACCGACAATCGATCTAAAAAAATCTCTCTCTTAACAAGGTTACAGCTAACAGGTTACAACTACGACTCAACATGGACGTAGGACTTCTTTTTCGGTATTCCAACCGGGATTGAAATCAATTGGATTACATAATTAGTAGAGTTAGTTCTGATAGGAGTAGTGATACTTTCTAAACTATAACATTTGATTATGTCATTTTTTACCATAGAATTGGATGTTGGTGGAAGGGTAACAGTATTTTGGAAAACGTAGTGGATTACATGTTTACTTGTTGAGAGCTGAGGAGCAGGTAAACATGTGACAGCCTCATTACCATTCGATTAAAAACAAGAGTGGTAGAGATTTTCCACTCCACTCAAGCAATTATAATTTCTCAGACGTGTTGTTGCTTATAACAGACAAATTGATGAATTAATTAATAAAGAAATATTTTCAGACAAACATGTGTTTCATATATCTGTCCAAAATTAATTTCTACTTGATCTTTAGGTATCTAAATTTGGGTTACTATTACATATATCACAAGTACTTTGATTTTAAATTCGTATAAAAAAAATTATATGATATGCTCCCTTGTGCCAATTTACAAAGTCTGTACAAACCTCATTTTAATCTGCGTAAAATATTAATTGCTCTTACAACATAAAATCGCCCGCTGTCCAATTTGACTCCCAGTAAGCTTGTTAATCAAAACAAGACCCTTTTGTATAGTACATACCATACTACATTCCCACGACAAAAAACACATATGATCCCCACAACGATCTCCGGTAACAATTTTAAATTACAATTAAAAATAATTTAACAGAGGGCGCGGGCATCGCGATGTACGTGACGATGCGTTGTAATGCGTATAACGTGTGGACTTCCACCTACACCTTTCCCTACCCCGCTACCCTCTTTTGTCCCACACCCCATCGGCACTATTTTTTCTTCTCATCTCGCGTCCAACGACGCCACCGGTGTCGCCGAAGTTTCACCGGAGTACCGGAGTCGTCTGGATCTATCGATCGGCGGTTTGGCGTTCCGAACGGCCGGATACGGGTCGAAACTTTTTTTACGAGACGGACATCACGCAAAAACCTTGATTAAAGTCACGGGCTCGGTTCTTCCCTCATCTTCTTCCTTGCTGTTGCCTTATTCCTGTTCTTTTTTTTTTCATTGGGTATCCTTTATCACGCTTGATATTGGTTATCTTTGTTTCATGTACTCCTGTATTCCTTTTCTTTTATTATTCACGCTGTTGTTATTGTTTGGGATTCGACGTAAAAGCGTACAAATTGCTCCTTTTTACGTGTGCTTTGTGTTCTTTCGCATGTAATTTTACACATACATGGATAAAATATTTGAGTCGGTTTTAACAAAGTGTACACAATTCAAGTAAAACGTTTTGAGATATTTGTTACGCCCTGTACAATATCCACACCACTCAAAATAGAATGGACACTTTAAATTTTAACAAGATATTTTAAAAAGAAGTACTCTTAGTCATGTAATAATTCTATAGGTATGTACACAATTTACTAATTAAAGTACTAACTTCACAAAGAACAAAACTAGAATATTACTTTTCAAAATTGTGAAATAATTAGGTACAGTACAAAAAATAAGTAACATACGGGTAGAAATTTTATAAGACTATAAACTACAAACAGGAACATATCCATTAGCACAGTGAAACGTCGTTTAGAAGAAGTAAACCTCCACGAGCGTATTGCTACACGAAAACCGTTGCTACATCGTGGGAATAAATAAAAACGTCTCCAGTAGGCGGTCACTCACAAAGACTTGGCAATAAAACAATGGGAAAATGTACTATGGACTGATGTACCCAAATATGAAGTGTTTGGTTAAAACCGCAAACATTTGTCAGGCACTCAAACAACGAGAAAATGATTCCTGAGTGCATTACATCAACAATAAAAAAAGGTTGTGGTACCACTCTTGTATGGGATGGTTTTTCATTAAGTGGAGCAGACGTCCTTGTGAAAATTGATGTAATAATGAGGAAGGAGAATTATCTCAAGATATTAGGGAGGAAAATGCTCTACTATAGGGATTGCGCTTAATTGAGTTGATGCACGATAACGGTCCGAAGCACATGTTATTATGCAAGAACTACCTCGTTGATACAGAGATTGAAAGAGTATTAAAAATAATTACTTGGTCTTCCCAGAATCCGGATCTTAATCCGTACGAGCTTCTGTGGGACAAACTGTACAAGCTAATTAAAAGAGAATATCTAACGTCCAAACCCCATCTCTGGACGGTATTGCAGCGGGAGTGAACTAATATTCGTCAAAATACACTGAGGAAATGGGTAGAAAGAATGCCACGAATTGTGCGAGCAGTTATTAAATCAATTGGTGAATTTTTCTATGAAGAACAATTTTATGTTTTCTAATGTTTATTATTACTTTTTCTTTTGTGTACAGAAGTGCAGTAAGTCGTAGATGAACAAAAACTTTTCTGATAATTGTCTTGTTTAAAGCATTGAAGCTAACGTCAAATTTTGCATACAATAGGTGGTTTCCATACTATTATGGGTGGTAGTGTATATAGATTGGTTTATGTCCCTAAAGTTTCAATATTCAGCAGCATCTTATTTGATATCACTTGATAGGAAAAGCTAGATCCCAGACGTCTTTCATAAGAAAATGTATATGGTGTAATATCTGGTTTGTTTATGGGTATACTTTCAAAGTCAGGCGCCAACCATAAACGTCCTCATTTCCTTAAATTGGCCCGGTTTTACAATTTATTACCACGGTGCCGTCGATAATTTCCATTTTACACCCATTTAAACGATATTTCAATTTAGGGTTACTTTTAAAGTTTATAATGGAATACACAAGTTATTTAAAATGTAACAAGATTTTTCTTTCAAATGTTTGCACAAAGGTTATGGTTCAATGATGAAAAATAGTATCTTTTAAATAACTTCCTGCTGTTGTGCGGCAGGCCTCCATATTCTGTTGCTGAAGCTTTCAATAGCATTTTGGTTTAACTCAAACTGAATTTCACAAACACCATCAATAATGGTCTCCTCGTTGATTATTAACTATTTGCTCTAAATGACCCGAAAAGAAAAAAAAACAGAGAATCTATAACTACAGTCCATCAGCCAGAGGTTTATTTTCATTACATCGTTTAATTTAGAACGCAAACAAATCATACACAATAATGATGTTCTTTTTTAGCAACCAATTACGGAGCACATACTAATCAATATCTATCAGGTAACCAAATAAGTTCGTGAGGTTTTTACACAGTAAAGTGCCACGAATATTTTTTACGTTGATCGATAGCACTTGCCATCTATTTTAACATAAATCCTTCTTTCATCGCATACATACCCATTTAATGACAATTGTTTAATTCCTAATTTGAATAGTTGAAAATGGCAACAATTACAACATGAATTCGAGATTGTTTACTCTATGAGCACAAACTTAGCACCAAAGCTGCAGTGGGAGCGTAAATAATATGTACCGCATGTGAAGATGATGCCGTTAGTGATCGAACAGCACAGAAGTGGTACTTACAACGAGGATCTTACACAGGTTGTGGAGGCAAATTCCAGTACAACATGCCTAGAGCATGCAGAAAAGATGTGGAAGTTAAGCAAATGGCTCCAACATGAATTTTCAAATGATAACAAATTAAGTCGTTTTACCATTTCTTCGGTAAACATTTCACGCAATAATAATGAACCATTTCTTGGTCGGTTGTTAACCTGCGACGAAAAATGGATATTGTACTCAAACTCTAAGCGTTTCTGTCATTGGATGTCGCCTAGTGATTCGATACCACGCACTCCCAAGACTTCCTTTCATCCAAACATTATTTTGTTGTGGGTTTGGTGAAGAGCAACCGGAATAGTCCATTATGATTTTTTGGAAATGGGGTCAAACTATCACTGCGAACTGTGAAAAGTTGTATTCTTACAGGATAACGCCAAACGGCACACCGCAAGATTGACGCGAGAAACATTACCACATGCTCCATATTCTCCGGACATTTCGCCAAGTGATTACTAGTTTTTTGTCTCTTGACAATTGTATGAGGTATAAACAATGCAAAACTCAAGTTGATGTAATAAATCCAATCCGTCAATTTTTTTGATTCACTATCCACAGAGTTCTAAAAAAGCGGTATAGTAAAGTTGGTGACACATGGGCAAAATATTATAGAGTGTGATGGTAATTGTTTGGACGAATTATAGTATGTTATTGTTTCTTAATAAATATGTATATTTTACCATAAAAACCGCAAGAACTTATTTCGTTATTATTTTTGATAATAACAAGACAGGCTTTAAACAGTTTGAAGTTAACAAAGATAACTATTAATAATCAACATTTAGTAATCGACTTCATGACGCATTTCTTTACTAATCTTTAAAAAGAAGAACCTTACACGCTTCATTACTTCTCAGTGGGTCGGCAGAGAACGCAGGTAATGCCCTTACTATTGGATTGCCGCTGTTTTTACTTAGATAGGTAGGTAGGTTTCATCGCTTTACGTGAACTTGATTAATGAGTGCGGGTTTGTCGGCGAAACTAATCGTAGACGTTACGGAACCGCCGCCATTATCGAAATCGGATCTTTGCAGAGCTGCAATTATTTCCGTGCTAGTTGCTTGTGGGACTCAATATGTTAGCTACCATAATCGTATTTACCGATTCGAAATTGCTTGAAATACATCATTTATTGTAATTAAATTGCTAATTCGGTATAAGAATGAATTAAGACTGCTGTTTATTGCGGAATTAATCTTGAAACGGATAAATTAAAACATAAATATAATTCCAGTAATCGTAGTAAATTGTTGTAAATGTGGCCGTTTCGCTCTATGAATACCTTCTTTTTATTTCGCTTCATATACCTAACTCTAATACAGTATATTCGCATATACATGTACGAGGTGTCCTATAAGTCACGGTTAGAATGAGAGAAGGTGATTGAGGTAATCACTTACTAGAACTATGTTAAATCTAGAAACAAGTCAGTTGCTTTTGCTATCGGAGGAAACGATAAGGAAAAATCTTATATTGGAGCTAACAGAACGGATTTACTTTTCTTTCTATTCATTCACCAATATTTCGGACCCAATTGGCTGCTCTATCAGGATTAAGAAGTAACAATAAATTATTTAAAAGAGCTAAATGTGTCATCGATGTATGTCTACTATTGTAATAAGTATATCAACAGAAAGTAAATTATGATTAACCCATATATACCGGGAGAAAAGCTGCAATTAACGTTTTTAAATTCTTGAAAAAATATCAGTCCCGGTAGGATTTGAACTCACGACCTCTGCGTTACCGGCGCATTGTGTTACCATTACACCACGAGACTGAATGTGGGTGAATTTTAATACTAATTTTAATTTAAGTTACTAACTGGTAAGATCGATTCGCCAGCTCCGCTTTCTCCAATAAATTTCATTATTATAGTGCACAGTTATTATTTGTAAGTCTGAGATGTCGAACCTACATTATGGGTAAAGCACCTAACGCACGTGATAAAAAACGCGAACCGAGTACTTGTCTAGTTTATTAAGTTAATCTAATTTGCTTATCTGTGATTGTTTGAGATAGTTGCTATTTTTTTTATTTTCATAAAAAAATTCTCTTATTTATATATTATTTCCATGTCTCTGAATGTACTGCATATGCAAAGTTTTATACAAATCATTAAAAGAATATAATAAAATTAGCAGCTAAGAGTTTTTCTCAAAAATACCGTAGAGATATATTGATCGAAATAATTCAAGTCTTGAAACAAAAAGCTGCTCAAAATTCCTTACAGTGTTAAAAACACTATTTTCTGTTAAAAGATTTTAAAATGCTTACATTATCAATTAATATTAGACACGAGACACAACAGAGTACGTTCAAATCACTTTTGTCTGCAATATAAATCATTATTACATTCGCGTCTAACATTGTCAGAACGATTTACACAACACCATCTACGTAAAATGTACTCAACAAGATAACATTCCTCAGGGAGCTGTTTTGCTTCATAAACCTTTAGAAAACAGCGTTTCCTTTATCAAATAAGCTTCGTCCATAACGAGAGCATCCCCAGGGAGACGAAACTGGACGATGTTCACGAGGAAAATGCCTCCTGTTCCGACGCTAGCCCCGAATTAAGCGTAAGAAAATTGACTACTACGAAGATAACAACGTTGTTTAGTGCACAGGATGAACTATAAATTATGCATAATTTAAGACGTAATTTTCTTATATGAATGAGTCTACAGCGCTCGTTAATCTTAATATTCTTGCTAGTTTTATGCATAATCGCAGCAGGATGGTAGCTTAGTTCGATTGGAATAAAATTAACGATGCAATGAGCAACCCTCTACGCTTTCAAACATAATCCTCTAAAGTTTCAATATCGGTGTTTTACTATCTTTGAAAACAACTTAGTTATAGAAGTACTGGCGCTTCGGCTGTAACCTTCCATATATCGTTCAAGGCGACCATTTTTGCGTCATGAGGAAATAGTTTAGCCACCATTCACTTTTTACGATTATGACCCTCGTATAGTTTTTATGATCGTCCTTAAAATTAGCGTCCCTTTGTTTATTGGCTTTCCCCTTTGTCGTAAAACTAAAGAAACTGCAAGGCCACGTACTTAAGATGTTATTGAGGTCTAAATTCGATTGAGCAAAAACTGCACATCGAAATTATTTAATATTGTAAACAGTAACAGTTGAAACATTGTGTTGTGTAAAATCATAATCACGTTGCCACGATACTGATGTTTTTTTTTTTGATTTTACGATAGATGGCTTTGAACATATGAGTGACAATTAGATAACGACATTTGAAGGCAAGCAAAATGAGAATTAACAACACCTTCTTCCAACATGATGCATAGTATAAAGATACGTGGGAAAATACAAGGAATCAATAATTTGTGATAGATTATGTGATCACTAGAGACCGGATTATATGCAAAGTACATATATTTGATTTTATTTATTTATTGTATTTTACGTCTATTTGTAGATGTCTTACACTGATTAAAGTTAATGAACTTTAGAATAATAAATAAAAAAAAATCAAATATATGCACTTTGCATATAATTCGGTCTCTAGTCATCACTGATAGGACGATTACATCACAGATGATAGTTGATGAGAGAACACTCAATGCAGCTAACGTAAGTAGCAACCACAAATTGATACTCTGCAAAATAAGAATAAACGTCCCTTGCTCACCAAAACCAAAACCACAATATATACATAAACCCATCATCGAATCTATGGAAGATGGAAGCGCGAAACAGCTATATGAAAGCAGATTGACAAAGCAAATAAAGCAGAGATCAATCAATATGGAAGAGAGTGTGAATATACAATGGAAAAACCTCAGGTCAAACATCACTGACGTAGCTAATGATGCGCTAGGAACGAAACAAGTCTATCTCAATAAGACAAATTCAACACCATGGTTCACCCCAAAAATAAAAGTCATGGAAACAAAAGAAGAAAATATACATCAAATAACTTCGAAGCAAGAACCAAGAAGACTGGATACTATACAAGAAAGAACGAAACAGAGTAAACACAAGGATAAGGGAAATAAAGGAAGGATATTGGGAATAATTGGCAAAACAAATGGAGAGGGACATGTACGGAAACCAGAGAAAAATACGGGGAATCAGCAGAAATAATATATAAATTAAGGACCCTTTGCAAACAAACAAAATCAATGCAGAGGAGTGGAAGACATATTTCGGAAACCTACACAAAGACAATATGGAAACCAAACAGCCGCTGATTAAGGAAGATGAAGAACAAGACATATTATAGAAGTAATACAGAAAACGATGAAGAACATCTTAAAACAACTTGAAAATCGGAAAGCCCAGGACCCAATGAAATAACAAATGAAATGCTGAAATATTGAGGAAACCCTACAAAAGGAAATACTAAAACTTGGAAAAATAGCATAACGATTTCAGTTTTCCTTAATAGTACGCTCAAAGCATTTACAAGAGCAATCTTAGGAGAAATGTGTAAAACTATACAGATCCGCGAAGAACAACGTTTTCGAGAAAATAGGTCCACTATCAACGCAATCTACATTGTCAGAATAATAGCAGAAAAATCGCTGGAGTTTAATAAACCGGCGTTCATGTGTTTTGTCGACATGACAAAGGCGTTCGATTGAGCTCGCCTAGCGGGCATAACACAGATAATGAGATGAAGAGAAATAAACCCAAAAATTACAAACCTAATTCACGACATTAACAGCCACTCCAGAACGGTGATAAAGGTGGGGACTAAATTAATCCAGGAAATACAAATACGCACCGGAATAAGACAAGGCAACTCACTTAGTTCATTTATATTCAACATGATTATGGATACGATAATCGGAAAACTACCTAAAATAACACGCTACAAAATGGCAATACTTACTTTAATCCTGTGCTGATAACGCGGTACTAATCGCCGATTCTAAAGACAACTTGCAAAGATTATTTCACTCCTTTAATCAATCCGCAAAACAAGTGAATATAATTATTAACACTGATGAAACCAAATGCCGAATAACATCCAAAGAACCTAGACAGTGAAGTCCTTGAACAAACAATGAAAGCATCCCGAATATCAGGCTGCTTAAAAGACATCGTATGGAGAAACAAATACCTTAAGATGGAAAGCAGAGTGAGAATATACAATTCAGCAACAAGGTTCGTAATGAAATTAGATCAGACACCTTCAAGACACAGCAAACGATGCGACCAATGGAAACGAAAATAGTTCGAAGCATTCATGAAAAGCACTACTTGACCGAATCAAAAACCAAAATACAAGACGTGGGAAAATAGACAAGAAAATAAAAAAAAACTGCTGGAACAAGCACGTAAGCAGAATGAGCAATGATAGACTGGTAAAAAGTGGCAAAATAAATAACTCAGTTGGAAAAGAATTCAGGGTAGGTCATCAAAGTGCTGGAAGGGATGCTGGACCTCTACACCCGAAGACTCATGGGAAGAAAACACACAGTAGCCTACCTACCACGTGTAGAAAGGAAAAAAGAAGAATTTGAAAATCTAAAGTGATACTGTAACAACTGGATAGTAAAGTTCCGCAAGGACAAAATAGACCGTGCAGATATATTGATTTAAAAATATAATAGATAATACAAGAAATTAATGAACGAATCAGATTACCTTTACTAGGCGTCCTAATCTTTCAATATGCAGAAATGCACAATTGCCACGATCGCAATCATAACCAAACCATTCAAAACATCAGAAACGCATCAATATTGCAACAACTATCGCCGATTGTAAACGACATGCATGATGCATGCTTGCAGTTTGAACATAGACAATTTATCGATAGTTGAAGTGGCAGGAGGTAGCGAAATGGTTTACCACTTTACGCTAATCCGTTTCCGCGTGACCGACGTGCAACGTACCATAGCGAATATTGCGATAAATTTCGATTATTGCAAACATGTCCGAACATGCCAGTAACGCGTCAGAATTTACATCGAATGCATGCCTGTGCGTTACGATAGACTTATCCGAAACAATTTTGTTTGCTGCTTAACAGTGATCTAGTTAATTATTATAGACATGTACTGCAACGTCTGTTAATTAAATGCATACATACATTATCAATGATAGATTGGATGTATTCCAGAATTTGCTTTAGGAGGTTTTCAAGCGTAACGACAATGCTAATAAAATAAAAGCAAACTAGAAAATCAGCTTTCCGAACAAACTTTGGGAATGGATACTTCTATCATTCTAGTAATTCTAGCAATTACTCCTTAAAAAAAAAACAATTTGTATATATGGTATGTTAGAACAACATTATATTGCCTTTTGACAATAAATTTAGGTAGGCAACCTCCTAATTCCATCTATTACTCTAACTAGCACAAAGGACTTCAGTTTGGAAAAAAAATTTAGGTCCGCCACTGTACTCCATCATACAAATTTAACGCAGATCCAATGTCCCTGATTACGTTACAAAAACTCCTTTGAATGAATAACTGGTAGTCCTTATCAAGCGTAAGATGCACAAAAAGAATTCAAAGATAGATTCAAGAACTTTATATATAACAGAATAAATCTTCATATTTTTAATCTAAATTCTGTGTAAGTTTTCCTTTACTCCATCAATATCCAAAAAATTGTACTTTAGTAAACACTGTGGTAGAAAATCTTAGACGATTATTTTATTAAGTGGATCCTTTGCTTTAAACTTTTCAAATATATTGTTTTTATATTAAATTAAATTATGTGACCAATTACACAGTTTACTAAAATATATTATCGAATAAATATATCACTATATGAAATACTTAAAAAAATATTTTTTAAATAAATAAACACTGTGAATTCTGATGAGTTCTCATTCAGTTTTTACGTGTAAAACTGCTCGCACACACGCAATGCTTTTCAGCTATCCTTGGATCTTCGGAAGGATTCCAGCAATTTGGAGGAATGATGTTCGAAATGTGGAATAATGCTTTCTGCTTCACTCTATTACGTTTGATACAGATTTATTTTCGCGAAGGAAGTTGTCGACAAGTCAGTTTAACCTTATTGTTATTTAAAGTACCTGCTGTTACCGAGGCACTGGCTTATCCAACATGCACTAAACTTGTTCGCCTGGTCGTTAGGCTACACAAGAAACACTCTTTATGTATTAAAAAATTATAAACCAACTGCCGGTTGTACCGTCATCTCCACATATACGGGAATTTAGAATATTATTGTGGGTGTGTCCAAGTAAATAAAACTTTTGCGAACAATAGATAGTTCCATAATGTGCGTGTGAGTATAGTATGCCTCTCATCTCAGGAATGATTTTAAAGAACTTAACTAACATAAGCTGATTTTTTTCGAAAAAGGATATACACCGTAGTGGACAAAAATTAAGCAACTCACAAAAAATGTAACTTTTTAGGGAATTAACAAACATACCAAAATAAAATTGAGAAATATCATTCTGAGTATTTCAAACATTATTATTGTCGTATGAAGGCTTTTTATAACTACAAAGTGATTATCTTACAAAAAGTCGAAAATATACGTGATAAAAGTTAAGCAACTTGATATGTTGTACTTCTGGGAAGCCCCCATTTGTATATTTTATGCTTGCATGCTCACTCATTTCTTCATTGAGCAATATCAAAAAAGCAAAACTTTTGATGCAGATAAGTCCATAGTATCGAGAATGATATAAAGAGAGAAAGCTACGGGCACGGTGACAAATAAATTCCGCTCTAGACGACCACGAAAAACAAGTTACAGAGAAGATAGATTAATTCTTCGTAAGTGTAAAATAAATTCCTGAATAACAACTCAAGAAATTAAATCTTAGCGAGATAGCAATCTGAGCACACACACCATACGAAGACGTTTAGTACAAGGCAGACTTTAAAGTTGAAGACCAGCGCGAAAACCTTTGTTATCGGATAAGCAAAGGGCAGCGAGAATACGTTTCGTGAAGGAGCACGTGTCATGATCTGTGCAACAGTGGAAAACCGTATGATTTAGTGGCGAATTGAAGTTTAATATGTGTAGCACTGATGGAATTTGTTATGAACGGCGTCCCACACGAGAAAGATTAAATTCAAGGCTGTAAAGCACGCAGGTAGTCGTGTGGTGGTGTGGGAGTGTTTTTCTGGCGATGGAGTGGGCTCTCTACATAGCGTAAACGGTATTATGGACCGATTTGTATATCAAAATATATTGTAAGACGTAATGCTGTCATTTGCTGAATGGAATATGCCACTTCGATGATATTTTCGGCATGATAATGACCCTATGCATGCTACTAGAGTCGTTAAAGAGTGCCTAACTGAGCAAGGAGTTAGTGTTATTTCTTGGCCAAGCCAATCTCCCGATCTCAATCCTATTGAGAACTTGTGGGAGATTGTAAATAGAAAAATAATGCATAATAAAATATATAAAAATGCCGTTGAACTGTTTGATGTAACATCAATACAGTGGTAACAAAATTAAATTTAAATGTCCTATTTGTATACCTTATTTTGAGAACTTTTACGATAATTTTGGAGGTAATTTTACTGCTTGAAGCAAATAATATTTGAAATAATTGTCATTAAGTAATTAATTTACAGGATTTTGTACGATAAAAGTGGAGATTAAAAAGGATTCCACTAATATAAAATTTTAAGAAGCGCTGCTCTAAGCGATAGTCTTAAAGCTAACAATATCTCTTTCATCTGTGAAATTCTCCATGTAGCGATAGAACAAAGTTCAAAAAGCTATTAATAGCTACTATGCCTATACAGAGCAAGATCCCTGATTATATCGAACACACTGGCTACACATGCGATGTTGGCTGGTTAATGTTCCTTCCCTCTAGATTCGATCCTTTGCTTTTGCACGAACACAACAATTACCGAGGATGAAAGCGAAAAATTAATTAAGATCTGATTTTTCCTTTCGCTACAAACCTGCAACATGTTAATTGAAGAAGAAAAAAGAAGATTAGCGAGCGATAACAAGAGCTATAAATGAATAATAGGATTAAATCGTACATTTTCTAGGGTCTCTATAATAGAATTTTGATCTGGAAGAATACTTTTTTCGTGATAGTTTCTACTGAAATTAATTCTGAATACTGAAATAAATAAATTAAATGAAACAGAAATATTACTTCGAATATAAAGCAGGTTGTGCAGATTACTTTTCCTTTATCAACATTCGACACAATAGACTACGAAGTAGAGTCCCGTGTCGGGTGGCGTATCTATAAAATCCGGCCGGGTCTGGTGAGTAGCGGATAACGCTTCGAATCACAGCTGAGTACCGGTACAACA
This sequence comes from Trypoxylus dichotomus, assembly GCA_023509865.1. Lineage (NCBI taxonomy): Eukaryota > Metazoa > Arthropoda > Insecta > Coleoptera > Scarabaeidae > Trypoxylus > Trypoxylus dichotomus. Next base: position 34,137,889 of record CM042081.1, read on the forward strand.
TCCGTTATACGCTGTAGGCGCCATAAATTCTTGGCCAGACAGGCTTGTACAGGTTCTAGCGTGTTCAAACTCCGTCACGGTATGCATGCACATACGCATTTTAATAGCCAGCCAATCAACATGACCAGCGCATGAAATTGTCTGTAGTAACGAAAATTGAGTACCGCGTGGTCACCAAATTTTTAACAAAAGAAGCCTCATCACATATCTCCTCGTATTCCACTGTAAAAATAGTGGGCGAAATGTTTCCGTTTGGGGGAGGAATCCCTGGAAGATGCTGAACGGTCGGATCGACCAATCGAAGTAATAACGCCTCAACAAATTTCAATTATTGAAGATTTAGTACTAGAAGATCGCCGTTTGATGGTGAAGGAATTAGCAGTGATAACAAACATATCTGAAACAAGTATTCACCGAATTCTCCATGACCATTTTCGTTTTTAAATATGTGTGAAGACGACCCAAAACCGATTTTGGAGTCCATTGCCACAGGGAATGAAACAATGCTTCTGTTTTACGATCCTCTATCGAAAAAGGAGTCCATGAAGTGGCGGCGACCTGATAAACTTTCCTCCCAGAAAGGTGAAAGTCGTTCAATTAACGAAAAAGGTGATGGGAGCAATATTTTGGGATTGTTAGGGCATTTTGCCAATTGACTTTCAAGAGCGCAATACAACTGTGAACGACACATATTATACGTCTTTGTTGCATAAATTGAGGGGCAGTATTCGTGCAAAACGTCGTGGAAAATTGACAAAAGGTGTGCGATTATTGCATGACAATGCTCCATTCCATACTGTTGCCGTTTCGCAAGCCGTTATCTGCAAATATGACTTTCAACAAATTGGAACATCCACGTCGTTTTAAGGACGACGAGTTGCAAGCAGTTGTTATAGAACATTTTAACGGAAACATTTCAGATTGTGTTTACAAGGGTATCGAATATTAATTAATCGCTGTAATAAATGTATAGAAGTTAGGGGAGATTACATTGAAAAATAAAATTTCTTATAATGCTCCAAGTTTCATTTTCTATATCAGGCCGAGAATTTATGGCGCCTACCTTGTATCAATAACTGTAGGACGTAGCAGATTAATAATTTGGTGAATTCATGACATTTTATTGTTGAAAACGAAAGCAACTACAACAAATTCTCAATACAAATGGGTTATACACCTTGTTCTTGTTCATTTACGCATTCGAATAAAACAGCTTGATTATTATCAGCATATCACCTACGTCATCTAAGATATTACAAAAACTTCTGTATAATAAAATTTATGAAATTTTTACAATTAATAATTTTTCTAGTTATCAAGCTGGTTTTCGGAAAGGTCTGCTTCTACGTTTGGTAATGCTTTGAATTATCATGGCATCTTTTGATAGGGTCCTATGTAGAGTGCTAATAGCGAGCGTTCAAATAAGTTTTACCTCAAAGTAGCCTTAGAAATTATAATTATGGTTCAGCTCGCTATTAAAACTCTTAATACAAGTTCCTGTCAACTATGCATCTGTACGAATAGTCTATAAAATTGACAACTAATGCAACCGAACATAGTACAAGTAACTGTTCTAAAGGTCCGTGTCAGAACAGTTCGGTTATTGCTAATCTAATTATTATATTACAATTACTCTTGTCCTCTTTCTATCGATAAGAACGCAGACAATTTCCTGTGGTAATAAATTAATAACTTTTGCTATTTTATCAGGTGCACCCTAAGGTTCTATTCTAGGACCACTCCTTTTCATAATTTATACAAATGATATTTTAAACTCAGCTGTTTTTCTCGTTCTCTACTCGTGATTACCGACAAACAATTGGTCAGTTATCATTTGATCACAATTTAATTTTAGTAAAACTAATGTTTCTATGTTTCGTACTAATCACAATACTGAATTTTAATTTGCAGATTTCTAGTAACTCTTGATCTTTGACTAATGTCTGTAAATAATCTCGGATTATACGTCGATACTCGATTATGATTTACCGGACACTGTTAAAAGATCTTACGCGTCTTTGAAATTGTTTGTGAGTTATCAGTATTATCAGTATTTAATTATTTTATTTATGGGACATGTTTGCTGCTTCATGATAAGTGTAAAATACAAAAGCTTCAAAATTCTTGTTACAAGTTCGTTTGTAACCTTTCTCGATATGATCACGTTTTTGAAAGAATTACTAAATGGTGAGAACTGTCTTCAGTTGCATTTAGCTAGATTTGTTCAGGGTTCACTTAATAATAGAAAACGGCCAGGGCAAAAGAATCCAGAGATCAGTTTATTATAGTATCTTCCTAACGCAATAGATTTCTCACCATCGCAGAAATCATTCAGCAATTCAATATTTCAAGAACACCAGAATCTCGCACAGCAGTTAAGTGGATACCTCTCGGAGCAGGGTTAAGGGAGAAGAATAGCTGTGAAAAAACCATTGGTGAAATAACAAAATAAGAAAATGAGACTGGAATCGACCATTCAACACAAGGATTAGACCCTTGAGCAATGGCATAAAGTATTATAGACAGATGAATCCAGATTCCAAATCTTTCGTTCAAAACGCCGACCATTTGTGAGACGACAGACGGCAGAGTGAGTGGCCAATGTGAGGTTCCTACTGTAAAACATGGTGGATAGTTTGGGGTTGTTTTGGTGGTACAGACGTAGGCGATTTGATAAAAATAAATGGGATCCTGTGTAAGGAGGATTATCTAAGAAACTTACAAGAAAATGCTGTGCCAAGTGGGGCAAGACTATGTGACCAAAACTTTATCTTCTATGAATATAAGGATCTCAAGCATTCACCTCTTATATAGAACTTATTTAATGTCACTCGAGGAAAGACAAGTTGATACAGATGATTTAGCCACCCCAATCTCCAAATCTGTAGCCAATAGAACTACTATGGAATAAATTAAACGGAAGAATTCTAAAAATTTCGAAACAGCACACTAGATCTTTGGTACAAGCCTCAGGTAGCATGGGCTGAAATTACGGGAGATTACCCGGAATTTCTGATTAAAATAATGCCAGAAATGTGCCGCCATTGGTGGGCATATTAAAGGAAATCGCTTTGAATTAAAAATTTTGTAATATTTCTGTTTCTATTTTGCTATTACACATTCCTTTCACGATGTCAAATATTACTACAAAACCAACTTTATATTTTAACTAAATATAAAATGTTTGTGTTCTATTTGTCTCTTTTCTATTCAGTTTTATGATTGACTAGACAGCTTGCTTTCATTGCCTTTCTGCAAAAAACCATCCAACTGCGAAAAAGATTCTAAACAGACAAAAATATCCGATCTTGTCACTGAGAATCTCCGCGTAGACCTCCTAAAAGTAATAGGATTTCAATTGAAGAAGAATTAATGCTCACATGAATATTAACATGATCGAAAATTTCATGCAAAAATATCGTTTTTTTTTCTCATGAACACGTTCAGACAAACTTTTAACAATATTATAAATTTAACCCATGATATCCCAAGCATGAGAACATATTCCTTTGCGTCCTTTTGTTATAAAAATCGATTTATTTAAAGCATCTTCGAGAAAAGTACACCCAGTAAACATATTCTTATTGGAAAATATATTTTTTCCTCAATTCACCAAATACCAACGCGCACGAGCATTATTAGCAATTTCTATCATGTTTTGCCACATCCTAACGAATCACATCTGGCAACACCGACTCCTAAGCATCATTGTCTTCGATTTCCATCTCGTAATAACGAAGTGTCGAATCTAATTTGCGAACGACCTCCTTGCTTGCAGACTCAAAAAGTTTAATATCAAGTCGACGCGTTGTGTTCCTTTGACACAAATCTTAAAGGTGAAATTGAAATTTTATCTGATGATACGCATCGAGATTGTGCTTCGTGGAATCCCTAATAATGGAAGAAAACGACTCTTTGAGAAAAGGAACGTCGTTAAGTCGAGATTGTTTGGACGGGGAGCTGCGGGGACGAGATTTTAGGGTGTATTTGGCGACTTCCTTTAGGAATTCAATTTTACGTATAGAGACTGATAATGTTCTTTTGTAAAGAGATTTTCGTTAAAATATTTCGCGGAAAGCTTTAATTCAGTTAGGTTTGATCTGAAACGAATGACAATATTTGTAAAACGTTTATTCCAAGATTAAGTACCTTACAGAAATCGGCATAATAAATCGATACTGTAAAAATTACTAGCAATGAGTGTTACCCTATGAAAAACTGTTAAAATTTGATTGTTTGAAATGACTATGGAAGTGTACACGTACAGTCTAGATACACGTATGTACATACATATGTACACTACCGACCATAAATTGGAAGCAAGGTGAAATTCCTTTAAAATAATACAACTGATAGGCATATCGTGAAATCGTTAATCCCTATAATAAATTATAGCATGCAAATATAAAATTGTTACATATGATCGGTATAATCCAAACATTTAGATACAAATTTCACATTTTTATTGCTCTTTTTCAAAAATACTAGTACTGTTTGACGAGGATAAGGTAGGATACCTACAGTAATTACTTTCGGTTAAATGGTCTAATACAACTTCGGTAACCGTTTAGTGTACGTGATAAATGTATTGATCTTTAACTTCTTATCGCTTTGCCGTGCGGAATTGATAAAGTACTGGGTGTAAAAATTCCAAAACGCAGACAGTTGACTGTAAAACAACGTAGTCATATTTGTACTACTTGCGACAAAGGATATACAGAGAAAGAAATTGCTCCGTAACCGTAGGATTTCACCGAAAGGTGTGCATTACACATTGGCCCGGAGAAAAGAGACAGGACCAAATCGTGATAGAAAAAGAGATAGGTGGCCACGGGTAACTTCTGGAGTTGAAGATTTATAGTAACGACTTCGGAACGAGATCAACCTCTAACGGCACCGGATATCGCGACACGCGTTAATACACAACCACGAAAAAATGTTTGTTACCAACGTCAAGAGGTGAATAAGTATCCGGAGCTAGAAGACCTTATAATCGTTGGATATGTTAAGGAAACGACAGTTGTTCTCATAAAATCCCCCACATTAAAGAAGCCTTAGTATTTAGTTCTGCTCCTATTCTTCTGGTTCTGATATTCGGATTTTCTTCCTTTGATAGCAATAAAGAATATCTTGGTTTGTTTGTTGACTTGTCCAAGGCTTTTAATTTAGTTAATTATAGCATTCTTCTGTATAAGCTCGAAGGATGTGGTGTAAAACGTGTTAAATTAGGTACGATTTTACCTTAAAGACAGAAAGCAAAGTATTGAAATTGATGATCCGCAATCTGATTTTGTAGATGTGAATATTAGGATGCTCCAGGGATCTGCTTTGAATCCTATATTATTTTTATTATACATCAACGACTTCCGAACGAATTTAATTTAAGCACAAATAATATTGTATGCTGATGATATCTGTGTTTTTGTTTACAATTTCAATGACGTTTGGTCTACATAATATTGGATTTAATTTATTAAGATTGATTCTTTCCTATTTTTCTTCTTTGAATAGTTTCAGGCATGTACATTTAAATTATTCCTTTAATGCATATTGTTATTAAAAGGAAATACTGAAGATCACAATTTCTGTTCCCGTTGTAATAACGTAACAAAAAGGCCGTCGTGGAATTGTCTTCCACCAGCTTCTCGATAATAAGGTTTCGGGACACCAAAACATAATGTCCGCAAAATTGTCGGAAAGAGGATTTTATGACAATTCTCTTTTCATAATACAATGATAGATGCCTTGTATCTTCAACTTTTGCAAAATGATTATAATATTGGCAAGATTTTGAGAATTTAAGTTTTCCAAAAAATAAACTAAAGCTTTGATAAGAAAGTGACAACATGATTATGCAAGACCTATTGTGTTATCATTATTCAAGTTGATTATGTTATAACTAACTAACTTTTTTCTAATAGGTACACGTCCATAAGTTTGGAAACAAGGTGATATTTCAGTTATTTGGTACGCAATGGAGAGTTTTTGTTCGTCGACGACCAGGGAAAAGAACTATTTTGCAAAATCATTCTATTCCGTATGCAAGCCGTCTTATTAGTGAGCCGCTTGTGTTCCGACAAAACAATGACCTCATACATAAGGATCGAATCGGTAGAAACCTTTTAGAGGAGAAAGCTGCAAGAAATGAACTAAAATTGATGGTTTGACCTCCTCAAAGTCCGGATTTAATCCCCATAGAGCTTTTATGAGATGAGCTTGATCGAAGGGCATGACAGCGACAACCTCAGTACAACCAACACATACAGACCGCATGGCAACAAATTCCCTCAAATTTGTGCAGCGTTTATCAAAGCCAAAGGAGGTCATACCGACAAAAATATACTTAGAAGCTAAATAATGGATAAATATTATTATGTTTGAATTAATTTACTTTTATTTGACGACAGTCACTTCTGTTGTATAAATTCATTAGTAAGCATAATAAAATGTTACTGTATCTGTGACGTCTTGTAAAATCCGTTGCTGTTTCCAAAACTTTTGGACGGTAGTGTACATATATTTAAGTACGATCTCTACGTGTATTGTACACGTATCGAAGACTCCAGAATACAGGTTCGAACTAGACGTTCGACAGTCTTTATGGACTTGGTTTATCTAGGTCAGTGTTAACCTCAATCAACGGAACACCCCATCATTTAAACCCATGTAATTAAACTTTTATAAATTATAAAAAAGGAAAAATAGAAAGAGAACGAAAAAGAGGAAGGAAATAATAAGCTACCAATAATCAACTGGATATAAACTTACTCTGCAATAATTTCGATAAATCATAGTTTAAACTAATTTTATCACTGGTCTTGAATGGCTGATACAGTCTTTAATTTTCAATCTTTACTCAGACTAAATTATGCTCAACATTGGTTGAAAGTTACATTAAATGTACGCAGAGGATGCTCAAAAATGATTCTTTCCCATCGTCTCTATGACGTTGTGATAAAGCATTTGTCTGCAAAACAGATGTGGGTTCGAATCCTACCGGAAACCATTAACAATTTTCCATTAAATCTTAAAACTGAAAATTACAAGGAAAGTTATAATGCATCAACTCCAAATTTCCTCTCAGGAGGACCAAAGCTGCATGAATTTTCTTTGATATTAGAGCCGAACCACTTTCAAGACTAGCATCCGTATTCTCTAGATCTTCACCATCTGGTAACTGCTCCTTTTCCAAAACCAACACTTAGAACTATATTTTCAACATTAGACAACGCAATGGTCATCAAATAAGTATTAAAATTTCCAACCTTGCTTAATCTTACAGCGACGTTCTTTCGAACCGAACACGAGCTTTGCAGTTCCAAATAATCGCACTCGATAGGATATTAAATTTCAGCGCTACGCTGTACGTGGCAATAAACCTCAATTCTGAGTTCACCTCGCGTCATATTCCACAGCCGCCTTATTAATTTACATATAAAGCGTGTGCTGAAAATTTCGCGTTTCGTCACCCCAGCATATAATTTCACATATTTCTGCTACGTTAGAACATTTGCATATAACAACCACTTTCAGGAATTCTTACTTTATACTACGTACTACTAATATGCCAAGCTTTTATTTCTGCCGTATGCTTGTCGTAAAAACTAAATAAATTATAGACAAATTAGACGGCGTAGCGAGGATATTACAAGGTATCCTCTACTTACAAAGTTTCTTTAATAATATACAAGGTACGGACATTTATTTTTGGGATTTGCAACGCAGGGTTGAAAGTGAGGTAAGACAATTTTTAAGAATTTAACATTGCTAATGTATTTTTGTAGAAGAATTTTAAGTTGCTAAGGAAATGTATTTTGTTTTATCCATGTTTCTTTTACTACTTTATGTATTTTATATGCTTTTATCTGCTTTACAAGCGGTAGGGTTAGCATTATTACTTTATTTTCATTTAGCATATTACTTTATTTTTGCTTTTTATGATTTATTTCTAATATTAGAGTCATTAGGCGCAAAGTCGTCGGACAAATAATGGGAGTTTTCAATATTTAATATATTCAAGTACAGGCAGTCGGCTCCCGTGTGACGGTGAAGGTATTAGCGATCGTTCATTCTCGGGCGCCTTTGGTACCTCGTCGTAACCTTTACTGTAACGTAGTCGGACGAATAGCCACAATTTTTAATATTTTCAAGGACGAGCTGTCGCAGCAATTTTTAAACATTTTCAAGGGAATTACTGAGGGTTTACGCAAATTTTAACCTCTGAAAATAGGAAAATAGAGCTAAATATGGTGGTTCACAAATTGGCGGTCCAGAACCGGCATATATTATACTACTACTGTGATAATCCTGAGGATCTAACTCTTGGTACGAAAATGAAACCAGCTTCTTCAAGATTCTTTGCATGGAAGTTCTATTTACACCAAGTTGCAACGCTATTTATTGTTAATGTTAACTGTCCTGGGACGGCCCGAGTTTCCTTCTCGTTGGCACAGTACATCGCCAGTATTTCTGAACTTTTCATCAATCTTTAAAATTACGCCATTACTTGGAGAACGTTTATAAAACTGTTGTGTGAATTTATACGCATCGCAGACTTGCACAGTTGAGTCGGTCGATTCCTTATAAGTGAAAATATTGCTCCACCAGAAAAACTTTCTTCTCTGTACTAACACCAGTTTTAATAATTAATCACTACTAATTAATAGCTTGACGTTTACTTGACAGGTGTATACTATCTAACGTGTTAGTTTCAGTACTGTTTATTTCTGGCAATACTGTAATATCAATTAAATATGGAAGGTAATATGTAGGTAAATATTTTGAAAACTACTCGCTAATTTCTTGTAAAAAATAAGATGTACTTACACATAACTGACATATTTTGATTGGTGTGAAATAAACTTTAATATCTCGTGAAACATATTTATTTAATAATAAAGGAATGAACTCGGTGTGAGTTCATACAAATATGTAGGAAAATCAAATAGAGATTAATTTGTTAGCATCTCTTATGAACTTGGCTTTCTAACATTTTGAACCATTTCATTGTCTTGTTTCGTCCATTTTACAATTTTAGCATGTTGTTTTTTAATTGAATTTTGTTGTCATGATGCTAATTATAAGTGTTGTCTACAACAGTTTGATTTTGTAGTGCTTTCCTGGAGCGTTTTAGCTTGAGGATATGCAGAGTAGCTGCACGAAAACGGTAGTCATAATTTAAACAAATTTAGTGATAGTGTGGGGTTAGTTCCTTTTTCATTTTCTTATATATTATTCAGGAATATTTGATATAATTAAATTTTCCATTCAATTAATACAAATCTCTAAAATTGGATGTATACTTGCTCTAACAAAAGCTCAAGCTTTGTCAGTGCATTTAGCGCTAGTTTCATAGTCACATAATCAGAGCCCAAGTCATTATTTTTAATATTCCTTCATTCTCTGCATCAGTGAGGTAGTTTATGCATAATAACGACGGGGATTGGATCATTATCGTGCATCAATTCAAAATCGTTGCCTATTCAGGGCAATCCGGATGATAGAGCATTTCCTTCTAATATCTCGCGCTAATTCTCCTTCTTCAACATTCGATCAAGTTTCACAAGGTTTCCTATTCCACTTAATGAAAAGCAACCCGATACAAGAATGGAGCCATCACTTTTCTTTATTGCCAGTGTAATGCACTCAGGAAGCATTTTCTCGTCTTTTTAGCGCCGACAAATGTTCTGCGGTTTTGACCAAACACTTCATATTTGAGCTCATCAGTCTATAGTACGTTTCCCCATTGTTCTATTGTCCAGTCTTTGTGAGTGTCAGCCCACTGGAGACGTTTTTGTTTATTCCTACTTCGTAGCAACGGTTTTCGTGTAGCAATGCGGCTGTGGAGGTTTGCGTCTTTTAAACAACGTTTCACTGTACTAACGGATTTCTTCCTTTCTTGTTTATAGTCATAAAATGTTGACCCGTATATTTCTTAAAATATCTATACCTCGTATAGTTTGTACTGTACCTAATTATTTCATGATTTTGAAAAGTAATATTCCAGTTTCGTTATTTATCAACTTAGCCCGTTAATTAGTAAATTGTGTACATGCCTATAGAATTATTACATGAATAAAAGTACTTCTTTTCTATTATGAGTGGTGGTGTATATATTGTGCAGAGTGTAACAAATATCTCAAAACGTCTTACTTGAGTTGTGTACACTTTGTTAAAACCGACTGAAATATTTTATCCATGTATCTGTAAAATTATATGCGAAAGAACACCAACCATACGTAAAAAGAAGCATTAATCGTCTATTTCTGTTACTAAGCAATTTTATGCGTTCATCAACACCCCTGGGCTTGCTAGCAATTGTACCAGTTTGTTCGAAGCGGCGAAGAGTTAAATTTACTGTGATTTTTTTTACATAAAATCGCCCGGAAATATTCCGTACAGAATATCCTTCTTGATGTGGCATTAATATTGTTCACGATTACGTTACGTTCTACATATGTTGCATATTTATATTCGCTTTAAAATGCTTTCCTGATAGTAATACATAAAGTATATGACAAAAGATGTAAATATGAGTATAAAATTAAAGTAATATCCCTAAATATAGCTATTTATACTACACAATTTGGTAGCTAAATAATGTCAATTTTTTTATCTAATTTTGAGGTGTGAACGATGTGATATGCTAATAATTTTTTATAAGATAATTGTGCGAAATTAACAGAGAACATGGGTGTTTATATACGTTCATAATTTGGTAGCGATTAAATAAATTCAGTTTTTTATATAATGTTAACTTGTGAACGAGTAAAATTGTGACTGTAAATTTATGGATAAAATTTGGTATAAATATTTTAAAATGTAGCAATTTTTAAACATTTTCAAGGAAATTACTGAGGTTTTACGCAAATTTTTATACCGTTTATAGACTGTTAAATTGTTAAGCATTACAAGTAGTTTTAACCTCTGAAAATAGGAAAATAAAGCTAAATATGGCGTTTCACAAATTGGCGGTCCAGAACCAGCATATATTATACTGCTCACAATAGAGTGGAATATTGCGCCAGAATTCTCGCATTACAATATGAAAATTCTGACTTTCTTTAAAATGTATGGCTTTCAGTGGAACCACATTTTCATTTGTCAGGCCATGTGAATCGGCGCCCGAATCGATTTATGGGATTTGCCAAACCCAATGAAGTTCAAGAAGTTCCTTCACACAGTGCAAAAGTGAGTGTAAGGTGTGCAGTTCCGGGACACGGAGTCATGTATCCGTACTTTATCGAAGAGAATAATAAACAAGTCACACTTAATCAACAGCTGTACATGCAAATTCTAAAATGCTTTATCCGTAATCCACGTCGACTCTATTGTGCACGTAATTTGGCACTTTGAAGTTTTTCAGCAGGACGAAACAACTTATCATACTGCTATAGGGATATTTCCAAACCAAAATCATTTCACGATTTACTGACTTCCCTTATCCTTCATATTCGCCAGACCCTACCTCTCCAGACGCATACATTTGGGACATGATCGTAGATGCCGTCTTCAAAAGGTGACCACAAACCATTGATGAATTAAAAGATGTAATTCGAGCCTTCTTCACACAACTGGGGCAATCCTTATTCGATAACATGACGACCAACTTGAAACTTCCTTATGAAGTCTATCTTGAACGAGGATGTGCACATTTAAAACATGTAATGAGGTCTAAATAACATGAAAAAAATAAATGAAATACAAGTTCAATACTGTTTATTTCGGGTCATATTTTATATGAACATTAGTAAAGTGAGGAATCTGAGTATACATGAGGAAAATAAATGACAGCCTGGCAAAAAGTTTTATACCACGCATCAACAAATACTATGCTGCAAAAACTAGATAAGTCCCTCTAGTGACAGTAATAGTACCAGCACTCTCATCACTACAGCAATACTCAATAAAAAAACAAAAAACAGTTCCCAGGGCGCTTTCAATTTCCGTCGATAATGAAAGCAAACCCGCGTTGTTAGCGGTAGCCGGAAGACTAGTTTTCCAGATGTATGGATCCGGCAAAAAAACGTGCCTACACTCGCCGCTTCAAAAACCGAGCGAGTCGCTAATTGAATTTATAATTAGCCACCGCTTTTATGCATATCGAATGCGTTCATTCGTGCGAGTCGTTCATAAAAACCCCGCCGGAAGCTATCGGAAGAGAAAAAAAAGAGAAAGAAGCTTTCAATTCGGCGTGTTTTGTTTTGCAGTATATGAAATTGATGCTTGGAGAATGGGGAAATGTGAAAGCCTAGTTAGAATCCATTTGTTGCCCTGGTGAACTGTAATACAAGATCAGGAACCAAAACATATTGGCAAATATATAATATATACATACACTACCGCCCATAAGCGTTTACGCACTCTCAGTAACAGGATAAATCATATAAAAACCCAGCAAAAATGTGAAAATATTTATTTCTTCTGAGTACATCCATATATACTTTTATGTAAATCTATTAAATAAATGGGAAAATTACAACGTTTAATTTAAATTTTGGTTTGATTCACATGGCCTCTTGACTGATTGTTCTGTCGAGAACACACAATCGAGGCATTCTCGCAATAAGTTTTGCTACAGATTGTGGCTTTACTGAATTCCAAGTTGATTCAAGTTTGTTCCATATATATCAATAGATGATGTTGAAACAATCCGGTTCTTCCCACAGCAACTCGATCAAGTTTAAGTCAGGGCTCTGAAGAGGTCATTAAATAATTTTAATAATTCCATCGTCCACCAAATGGCATAAATAGTCTTTAAATTTAGATAAATGTTTTGGGTTATTATCTAGTTGAAAGATAAAATTTTAATCCAAGTCGAATTCCTGAAGGTAATGCGTGGTTCTCAAAAATTTCTCGGTATCCTCCTTGCCTTTGCATTTCCTCTGTATAACCTCCATGCTTGACAGTGGCAGCAATACGCTATTTTCTACCACGTTCACTCACACATCCTCTCACGAATATTCGTCTTCAGATACGGACCTCTCCAAATTTGGACTCGCTCGTCCATAAAACCTTGTTCCAATCTTTTATCGTCCAATGTTGATGTTTTCGAGTACATGGAGCCCGGCTTTCTGCAGGCGACGTAATCGTAGAAACATTAACTGATCTTGGGCGACACTTAGTTCTGCAGTAATTTCCGGGGTTATTTTGCATCTATTAATCGCGCTGGTAACTAGTATTCTACGATCATCTGCATATATTGTCACTCTTAGCTTTCCACAACATCTTCTGTTTTAAAAACTACCATCTTCCCAAAATTGTTTAACATTATAGTCGTAACAACGATTGTAATGGCTGTATGGTTGTATAATTCACAGGTATCGCTGTAAACAGTCCACGTGCTCTCGAAGAGCTGCGTTCCGAATAAGTAATTAATTTGTGTGGTGTGGAGTTTACTGCGATACCTGTGAATTATAGTCGTAGTGTACTACATAGTGTAATTTATTTTTTTTTGACAATTTGTCGAATACTTATGTCAGCTGTACGGTAGACTATTGTAAACGTACGTGTTTCAGTACTTATTTCTCCTTTTGGAGGCATTTTAAACATCAATACTTACAATCTACCTGACTGATAAATTTTCCCGGATATTCCTAGAAATTATTATTGTAACTGCGCCATGGTAAACAGTTTATGACAACCCAGCCAAGCACAGGCACAAAGTAGTAAAACTAATCTGACATTAGAGGTGTCTGTATAATTGAATCGAATCTCAGATGTTTTTTGGTAAGTACAATACTGTATCAATAATACATGAAATGAGGAGTGCCCAGACACTTATGAGCGGTAGTGTACACAAATTTGGAAATTTTTTTTTTATTTTTTGTAATTTCTAGCTTATTTTTTCTTGAGAGGTATTAGAGATATTTTATTTTTTTTAAGGATAGATATCGAGTTTTCGTAATTTTAGCAAATACTGATGATTTAAGTTTAATTTTCTAATTTCTTTAAACTTCATTGACACCTCAACAATAAATTCAACATTGTTTGGTAATGAGAAGAAACGCCGGTACGATAGCTCAAAGCCTATAAAAATTGAGGCCAAGATTGGCGGTTTAAGCAAAGATCAAGTAGATTTTGACGTAAATATAACCTATAAACCGTATTGTAATATTTCATTTAAAACGTATGTGGGCAACAACCGGCCCGCTGTAGAATTTGATCCGGCCCGCGAGACATTTTGAAAAACCCAATTAAAAAAAATATTACACTACTTACCAAGTTTCACGATTTAATTATAACGTTGTACCTATTTCTTTCATGACATTTTCTTATTTTAATAAATTGCACTATAATAACATTGTCGTATTATTTCATGTCTGATATCTATCGCTAAGAATTATGAACACTACTTTTAAACGCGGCCTGCGAACGTATTTACGCACTAAAATTTGGCCTACAACATGTCAAAGGTTGCCCATACTTGATTTAAAACATAAGCATTTCTGTGTTAACGTCGTTCACATTCACATATGAATGTGTTAGACGACATTCTAAAGCATTTCAGGCAGTCAAAAACTTGAAATGTGGAATGATGAAGAATTTCAAAAGAGGTTTAGATTATCAAAGCCGGTTGTGGAATACGTAATACGAGGTATGTCTTAGAATTAATGAGAATGATTAGTTTTAATATGATCCCCTTTAAAGTATGCTCCGTGAAGCGTGTTTCTTCTATTGAATAGAATTACTTATCTATCAAATGCAACCGATATCCACGAGCTATCAAATGACTACATTTTCAATTCCTCCATACCTGAATCAAGTACCACATTTTTGCCAAACTTGGGGAAACATTCCGTCGACATATTATATAAGCTAAGTTATTTTCTCTTTCATTTGCCTTTCTGTTTATTTTAGTATCAACTTTCATGCATATGTTGCCAAAGATATTAAGAAAAATGTACTATGATCCATGTCGACCTTAATGAAATTTTGCCAAACTCAAAAGTGTTTCAACTATCAGTTTGGTTTTTTTAAGCATACATTGGAGTTATACGGGGACTAGCGCTTGACTTCCCATATCTGAGAAGATGGCCCAAATATTCTGTATCTCATCCGCAATTAAAAACCAACAGCTTAGATCAACAATCGAACTCATATCTTCGGAATTAATAAGCGAATATCCCACCTATACGACTACCAGTAAATTATTAAAATATTATAAATTTACTTCTTTTGATACCACCAGGCTCTATATAACTTGTAAATTATTACAATTCATTTCACCACACGTATAATATAACAAATTCTACTTCTCCTCCCGAATATGTATGTATATATTCCCAATAACAAGTTAACAAATTTCATTACCAGAGGGCACATTGTCACTTTGCTTTGTTCAAATTAAAATCACGTACATTCATCGTACAGCATTGACACGAAAACAATTTAAACTAGGTACGGAGGCAAAACGTTGCACAAACGTTCTACGTTATCGGAACACTTCCTCTTGTTCTACAAGTGTAACAAGTTGCTGAATGCAACGCATTTAAAAAGAGTGCTTCACCTCTCTGAATAGCTCGCGTGAAAGCTTTGGCTTTGCTTTAAAATTGTCTCCAGCGCATGCATCGCCCGCTCTGAGCTTTCAGCTTTTTTTCCGTCGGTGCTTTTGATGTGTCACGTTTAGTTCGTTTAATTCAGTTTATACGAGAAACACAAAAAGTGTCTCCAGAAGCGGTTGTTTTATAATAGTCTCTGAAGATAAAAGAGGAGAATAAGCAACAAATAAGTGCGATAGCTTTCGAAATTTGATGGATCTACATACATTATCTGTTATCTAACATCTATAAGGAAATGTAGATTATGCCAGGTTATTCAGTTTTAAAAATTACGTTTTCCGATTAAATTTCCAAACTTTAACTTTTTTTGCAAGATATTTCAATCTTTATTTTGCGAAATATTTCTACAATTTTCTATTTTGATAGATTTTTAAATCTTCTTCGCCCCTCATTTACGGCCCAATTAGTAAAGCAGTGCTCCCTTTGCAAAAACGTAAAGTACATTAAACTCATACAAATAACTTTAAATTAAATTTGGACTTCTCAATTTTTGTTGACATAATTTCTAATTTTTAATCACATAGTTTGCCAAATATTTAAGTATTATAAATTTTTACAGTTTCTTTTTTCATTTTCTGCACCTCTTTGCTAGCTCGATATTAAATTTACATGGTTTAGCAATGTAAATAATAAAATAATAAAAAACAATTAATTTATTAGAAAACTCGTAAATGTAAGAAAGCTTCTCAAATAGCTATTTTTCTGTACATTATTATTTAATTTCTTTTACTAAATATTCCAGCTTGTTTAATTTTTGCCTTTTTAGATAAAATACCTTATTTTATTTTATTTTTTGCAAAATATTCCAACTTGTTTAATTTTCGCTTTTTTGTAAAACACCTTATTTATATAAAATATTTGTAATTTCTCAATTTTTGTATTCTGTTCAATATTTCTAGCTCTTTTCTAATATGTATGTACATTTTGAATTACTTCTTGCACTTCTTTGAAAACCCATTAGTTGTTGAAGTTATATGTAAAATATTAATTATTTTGCGAAGTATTCTAAATTTCTAATTTTTTGTATATTTTTAATTTATCATTTTTCCTAATAAAACCATATTGATAGCATGAATTTTTGTACTTTTTTTAGTTTCTCTTTACCCCTTCTTGCTAGCTTAACAATAAACTTATATCGTTTACTAACATCCAACACATATTACTAACATTAAAATACTTTTTAAACTTTTCTAATTTCCTGAATTATTCGTGGAATACATTTTTTAATTTTTCTTGTAAAATTTTTCAAGTTTCTCATTTTCTCTTTTTTGTTTTGTAAAATACCTAGTTCTAGTTTTTTTGCAAATTTATAAGTCTGTAACAAAAATTGTGGTATTTAAATTTGGCAATAATTATATAAACGCTGTTTATTTATTTGCCGGATAATTGAAACTTTTTAATTTTTTTAATTAATTTGATTTTAATTTCATGTATACAAAACTTATAGTTTTTAAATCTTTACTTATTATTATTTTTTAAAGTTTGCACCTATTTGATAATAAGCTTTGAAAATTTGCTAATGTGAAATAATTAATTCATTATTAAAATATTGGTAAGCTTTTAAAATTCCATTATAGCATTAATAATTAAAATATCCATGATTCCTAAAATTTTTCAAAATTTTCAATTTATTTAAATAGTAGTTAAATAGACCGACTTTCGCGACCGTTTGTCATAGTCGTAACGGTTGCCGGGTTCGGCCGTGTCACTAGGTTTTTTGTCCCTGACATTTCGTTAATCAAGTATATTTGAAAATGCGAACCACAATTGTTCGCGAAAAGTAAGGGGCAAAAAACATAGTAACACGGCGGAACCCGTTAACCGTTACGACTATTTCAATTTATTTATTAAATGTTATTTTTAACTTTTCTTGGAAAAAATTTGTAATTTTATATTTCACAAATTATCCATATATTTTCTTTATTTTGCCGATTTTTAAATCTTTTTTGCGTCCCTATGACGGCCTAACAATGAACTTAGATCGTTTGATTCTCGCTTCACATCTTAGACATATCAAAGAGATTGAGATAATTTTATAAATTTGAAAAAAAGGTTTTGTTTTTTTTATTTTGTCAAATATTTTTGGTTTAATTTTTTTAAAGTTTTTAAAATTTTTCTACATCTTGTAAAGTATTCACTTGTTCAATAACTTGAAGCATACTAAAATTAATGATTTATTAATGTGAACTAATCTTGTGAAATATTTCGATTTTTTATGTTTATTTTTGCAAAGTATCCTAATTTTGTTTTCAGTAAAACATTTATAATTTTTTGATTTGATATTTTTGATCTTTTACAATTTTATAAGTTTTGCTGTTTTTAAATTCTTCGCGTCCACTTGCTAGATTGTTAATATTATAATGTCAAAATCATTGACAACTTTATAAATTTTGAAAAATATATTTCGTACTTTTTGAATATTTTGCAACCTGCTGACAATTAGTTTGTATTGTCGTCGGTATTGTGAAGCGTGTTCACTTCTATGAAAGAAGGGGAATTCAAATTTAAGTTCTCTAAAAACGAAATTAAAAAGTATTTAAAAAAAAATTAATACAACTTTCAAACAAATCAAAATTTTCTACCGGCCCTAAAGTAGAAGGTTGGAACCTCCGGAAATAATTTTCTAAGCGTCTTGTAACCGGATATTGCATCTCCTGCTGTTTATCAAAATCTACGAAGCATCGAAGAATTTACTGAAATGTAATCTTACAGCTTTTATTACATATCGTTTCTACGACAGTAGCAACTCCGGTAAGCTCCGGGAGTAGACGTAAAAAAATCCGGTTATTGAACTGCTTCCATACGGCTCGTGTTGTTTTCGCGCTTAATTAAAACAAATTCTATGTTATCGTCAAGCAGGCGCCAGCCGTCTCCTCGCGTATATATTACAGGCGAGCAAGACTAATGAAGAAAAACAACGTTAAACAAGGACGGAACGAAAATAAGATAAAAAAAAACAAAAGCAGGACGGACGTCGTAGAGACAGCTTCCACCCCGTTTGAGAGCATATTGTCCTGGGTGAATTTTTCACTTTAATTAAATCATATTTCCAGAAGATATCGCGTTTAATCGCACGGTTTATTGCAGATGCGAAACGAGGGATGGTAGTAAGAAAGACGGGCGGAGGACGGTATCGCGGAGACGCCATACGATCGCTTAGAGTAGTGGAATTTAATTTAATACAAAGATCGTCTTGATTAATTACTTTGGCGATTCTTCCGCAGATATTTTAATTTTTCAGAGGCGGCCTTTATTTTTTCGACGGACTAGTTTAAAATGTGTAAAGTGACGCTCCCAGATCGCATTCATCGCGAAATAGTGAATATTTAACGCTCCTTTTATGAACCAGAAATTAAGACAATCTCGGAACATTCAAATTAAGGGTTTCCAAGCGCTGATTCGAAAATTCCGTATGTATTAATTTAACCTCTGAAAACGTATGCGATAGAAGAAGCAACTTACAATTTGATCAATGGCTATTTTGAACAAAATTGAATAAAAAGGTCTTCTTGTGGGCACAGATAACGCATAATTAATGGCCAGGAAATTTCTTGGCCTTGTGCTACAAGTAAATAAGCTTGGAAGTTTTCACGTTTCTTTACAACTTCCTACAAAAGTTAGTATTTTCTCTTGACTATTCAATTTATTTACCATCTTGTATATTCGAGAATTTAGTTTTAAAAACTGGTATTTAGCTGATATTTTTTCTAGATCACATAATTTAATAAAATGCTTTTATTTAAAAATTAGGCGTCTGAATTTCGCATACTTCAGACGCAAGTATTCTAAACTTGACTCCTAGATCAGTATGTAAAAATGTAAAAACGAATACAAATAGATTAAAGCAGTTGTGTAAAAGGACAGAACAAATGTGTTCAAAACATTCCAGTGCTCCCACACCCGCCTTATAGTCGAAACATGACTCTATGTGATTAATTCTTTTTTCCAATGCTTAAACGAAAATTGAAAGGTTTCCATTACGGAATAATAAACATCATCCAAAAAGCCACGACGCACGTTCTAAATAGTCTAATGGAACAAGACTTCCAGAATTATTACAAGGAATAGAGAACTTGCTGGAGACGCTGTGTGCATTCCAAAGGAGCATATTTTGAAATAGATAATGTTAAATTGTACATACATACAATTAAATACTTTAAAACTAATCATTCTCATTAGTTCTGAGACATTCGTCGTATTAGCTTTATTTTCGTTATACTTATATAAACTATTAACTTTCATATTTCAAAGTATAGGCTAAATTTCAACTGCACAGAGATATACGTAATTATGGAACTACGAGGGTTGCTTTTCTCAACCTTCGTTCGGGTCTGTAAACACTTACGCGAGTGGTGGGAGACGGAGAAGTTCAAAAAAGTGATTACGTATGTCCCCCACTATATCTACTACTTGCAACGTCATTACGTCATTTTCAGCTAAGTTTCTCTAAGATTCTCCTGCCAAGTGCTAGTTGCATAGTGCAATTCGATTCCTTCAAGCAGAAGGGGATAGAAATTAATTGTGACTGGAGATGAGACCAGGATTCAATACTGTACTCCCGAAACAAAACAACAATCACCACAATGGATGAGCTCAAAGTCGCAAAAACAAATCGAAAAAGTTCTAAAAAACATTCAACAGCAAGAAAATTATGGCTACAGAGTTTTGAAAACAAGATGGTGTGTTGCTTGTCGAATTTATGGAACCGGGGACTACGATCAATGCAGCTGTTTATTATCAGACTTTAAAACGATTGCGGACAATCATTTAAAACAAAAGAAAAGGTATGCTGACTTCTGGAGTTCCTCTCATTCATAACAATGCCCGCCCTCACACTACTGTTGTAACCTAACGACTTCTTGAACAATTTCAATGGAAAGTTTTTGAGCACCCGCCATATAGCCTCGACTTAACACCAAGCGACTCCCATGTCTTTCGTGAACTGTAAAAGTGGCTAGGAGGGCAGAGCTTCCAGAGTACAGAGGAACTTCAAAACAACGTCACGAACCATATCAACTCACTGGCGGCAACATTTTATGCAGTGGGAATGGAAGGCTCATCCATAGATATGGTGAATGCATCAATCTTCACGGTGATTATATAGAAAGGTAACCATACTCGTACGTAGCTTTTGGTAATAAATTCATTTTGTTATTTACACTTGTCTTAATTTTATGAGCAATCGAAGGTAAAAAAAAAAACAGCCCTTGCAGAAATGCATATATGATCGTACAAAATAGACCTAATGACTTACTATCAAACATCACCAATGACGTAGAAAAATAAGCATGTTTGTGCATAACTTTCGGTAATAAATTCATTTTGTTATTTACACTTGTTTTGTTTTGTGAGCTATCGAAGGTTGAAAAAAACAGCCCTTGCAGAAATACATAAATCGTTGTACAAAATAGACCTAATGACTTACAATCAAACATCACCAATTGCGGCAGGTTTCATAATTTTTAATAGGCTCCCATCAAACATCTGGGGCTCGAGTGATGTCTCAATGTTCAAACATAAACTAAAGAAATATCTAGCTAAACGCAATTGTTTTCTGAATATGAATTCATTAGCTGATGGATTTGGAAATAGTGATGAAAGCAATTCAATCTGGGTTTTCGTTTTTTCTTGTTTTGTTTTTATTCGTTGCTTAACTGATATTTCTTGTTCTTTACCTAATTGATGTCTGAATAAATCATTTATTTTACAGCATGGGTATGCCAATTTTAGTTCTGCTAAGAATTTTTACTAACGTTATTTTGCAATCAATAAATAAAGAAGTAGATATTTCTTTTTACTCGAAGTCCTCGTTAGATGAGTAACAGTATAAATATCAACTCAATCAAATAGGCTAATGACTTCCTTAATGGTCCCGCCACGATCGGTGATCTACATTTTTTTCTGTATCCTGTCAGTCCTAAACGACACCTAAAATTATTCTTGCTTTATTTTTTTGCAAGAGAAAAGGTACGAAGTCACACCACGCCAATCTATTACAACTCAAGCGTATCCTCAAGGCGAACACAGAAATAACGCATTTTCCGAAATTGTTTGCGTGACTAACCTAGCAAATTCTTTTCGCTTTAATGAAGGCAAAAAAAAAATCAACGAAAAGAAAAGTAGAGAGGCGGAAAAGAAATGGTAACAAACGCACGAGACCATAGCGTAATGTAGTTACATGACAGGGAAAAGAATGACGGAAGGAAATCGGAGAAAATAATCATTAGGAGAGCTCACGTTCTTTTTTGGAGATTTGTAGCTGTTGTTATTTGAAAATTCAAGTCTTTATTTTCTTTTCTCAGCCGTGCTCTTTCAACGTGTATCGGATATAGTGGTGTATAGATGCTGTACAAGAAAATCCAAGTTGATTTACAGCAAGAGTGTTACTGGCAGTTTGTATCTAATGGAATCCATTTGTTTTTGTAGATATACATGGGAACATAGTAGCGCCAACCATTAAGGTTACAAAGTTCTCGATTTTCGTGTAATATAATACATTCCCAAGGGAACAGACAACCAGAAAATTTAGATTTTGATGAAACTGTAGCAACTGCCTTGTCATAATTAATAATATGTTTATAATTATTTTGTAGTTGTTTGTGGTTTTTGCTCAGTATACAGCGGTGCCAGTTTCTTATAACAACCAAAAATGATAGTAGAAAAAAGATATTTAATTTGTATAATAAAAAAGAAACATTATTATACGTATTTCGCTAAGGCTTTCGATAGAGTTGAACATCAAACCCTATTGCGTAAACTTAATATATGCGGTATCTCTTGACGACCTGATATTATTATTACAATCCTATTTGAGCGGGCGTACCAATTACGTTGGATACCGTAGTTTTCGGTCGGGCTTATATCTGTCACTTTCAGGTGTGCCACAGGGCTCTGTTCCTGGAACACTGCTATTTATTATTTTCATTAATGACCTTCGTGGCCGACTTATCCCTAAATGCTTACTATACGCCGATGACCTTAAAATGTTTCGTAGAATATACTCCACTACAGATTGTGATATTTTGCAGGGGACCTACTATCTATTTATCTTTGGTGTCTAGAGAACCATTTATCGTTAAATATTACTAAGTGCAAAGCGATGATTTTTGCCCGTAGAATTGATACAGATGCCTACAATGTTGGCGGTGAACTTTTAACACGTTGTGAGGAGTATAGGAATCTTGGCATATTTTTTCATACTAAGTTAACTGGTAATAAGTATATTGTAAGTATATGTCAATAATCTCTTAAAGCACTAAGCTTTCTACTTCGTTATACTAAACACTTGAGTAGAATATGGTTCTTCTGTGTGGAATCCGGAATATCAGGAATATATACATAAATTTAGTTGCGATGGTACAACGTAAACACCACATGCAACATGGCTATCTGTATAGCCAATTTCTTTGGCAGTGGAGGGCCCAATTTGATATTCACGCAAGGAGGAGATGTTAAAAGGAAATAAAAGATTCAATATACCACATAATATAATGTGATTATTGTTATTATAATTATGAAGGAATTGAAAATTAGTATAAAAATATTGAAACAAAACACCATGAATAACGTACAATAGGTTCTTTACAAATACAAGGGCGTAGAGTTCGTTTGCAAAACAAAACTGTACGGAATTTTTCGATCTTTCGTCCATGTAGTCACTTTTATGCGAACAGAATTTGAAAACCAAAAAATTTAAGTGAAGAAAACTAATAATTTTTTAACATCTTTAATATTTGTCTGTCGAAACTTGTTGTACATTACCATTTTCTACGTAAAACAAATAAATATCAATTTATAGCAACAATGGGGAGGCATGGGGTACTTGCTGTCCCGCCATGTATTTCTTCCCAAAATAATTTACATTACCTTTGCGACTATGTAATATGCTTCATATCGCGTTCTAAAAAAGAATTTATGTCTGCGTATATTGTTAAAAGGGCATGTACCCCAAAATTGGACGATTCAGCCGTTAAAAAATGTTGTTCTTTTAGGTTCCAGAGTTTCACTAGAATCTCAGTTCTCGGGTTGCCAATGCTCCCTTGTGAATGCAGTCGATGCGTTAGAAATCCGAGGTGTATTCCATAACCTTTTCTATACCTTTTTTTTTCTTTTTCTAAATAACAAAACAATACCAAATAAAAAAACACAACAGATGCATTAGCCTAAAAACAAGCCTCGCCAAATGGCCCAGTACTTTCCGTCTCCGGAAAAAGGGTAGTAGGAACCGAATGACTGCCGAAAATCCCATTTACACCCAAGGACATGAATATGAGGCACCCTTTAAATGTTTCAATATAGCGGTATTAACAGACAAATAGTCTTTACCTGCCGCTTCTTAGAAATACCCGTAGTATAAATAGAAGGGTTGGTGGGAGAAATACCGTTGTTAATCCATTTATTGCTGTATTTGCGGAATTAATTGTATTTTACACTTAGTATAGTTCGGTAAAGTGACCGGTGAACATTAGTATTTTTATTTTAAATTATATGTCCGTTTCTTATTGGCAAATAAAAATATTTATTCGTGATTAGTTTATGTGTATGTAACTGAACATGCCGAAATCTAAAGAACTATCTGAGTTTCAACGTGCGCAAATTATTACACTATATGCCGAGAGATTATCCCAAGTGATGATTAGTAAAAAAGTAAAATGTTCCAAATCGGGAAGAGGTCCAAAACGTAAAACGACAGAAAGGGAGGAGCCGTGGTTAAAACGACACCCTCTACAAAATCGACGTCAAACGACAACAGATTTGGCTGGCACGTTAAATCGACAACTCAACGTTAATTCGTCACCTAAAACAGTAAGTAGACGCCTTCGAGAAGTCTAAGAAGGTCTATCTATCATCAAGAAAAGCTAAAAAGAAACTGTGGCTGTCCGACGTAAATAAAAATAAACGATTAGCATGGGCTCATAAACACAAATCGTGGACAGAGAAGGACTAGGCGAATGTGATTTGGACAGATGAGTGTAATATAGAGGTAAATATAATTAATCGTATATTCAATACAAGCTAACTATTTTATAGAAATTTAAACAAATTGTGTTAAAAAAATCGAGAGTTCAAAGGATTAACTGGATAGGTTTATTACAGATTTTTGGTACACCTGATGCCATGCTAATGCGTCGGAGGCCTGGTGAAGAATACCACGCCGATTGTGTGGTGCCTACCGTCAAACATGGTGGCGATAGTGTCATGATATGGGAGTGTATAACGTCGACAGAGGTTGGAGAGATGTTCGTGTGCACTGGTAGAATGAACTCGAGGACCAACGCCAGCATGTTAGATGAAGTTTTACTGCCCTCAATTGAAAAATTATTCGGAATAAATACTGACGAAGTTTTGTTTCAACAAGATAATGCACCATACCACACTGAGGCTGCAAGTTTAGCGTGGTTTCGGGATTGATATTCTGGAATGGTCACCCCAAAACCCAGATCTAACTCCGATCGATCATTTGTGAGCTATCATTAAGCGAAAAGTATGCGAACACAAATGCAAATCCAAACAAGAATTAAAAGCAATACTTGAAAGAGTATGGGAGGACATTCCAATTTCAACCTGCCATATGTTAGTGGCCAGTTTACCTAAAAGGATCGAAGCTGTCATAAAAGCCCTCGTGGGACCAACCAAATATTGAATCTCTAGATTTTAGTAATAAATATGTGCTTTTATAATATTTATTCATTGTTTATGTTAAAGATAATCGAAAAAAATTTGGGGTGCCTAATAATTGTGTCCCTGCCTGTAGTTTTTAGCTAAGGTTCTAATTCAGACACTGCAATTTGTATCTCTAAAGAAGCTACTGAATATATCGAAAACATAGATGCAAATAGCGGAATAACTCTTTTCCTCCCTCACAGTGTTACTAGTCCTTCGATTAGATACACAATTTTTCCTTCACACCCCTTGAACCAACTCATCCTGTCCAAATAATTCCAACAACTCCCAATAAACACATTCATCACGCCTGTAAAATTCTTTCCTTTACGAAACGTAAACCCAATTAGCACGCCAGAAGCACCAATCAATTTTCCGCACCGGCGGTAGAAAACCACCCGGAAACGTCAACCGGAAAAGTTCCGGCATGATACACTATCCCAGCAGCATTTATTCCATTACAGCGACTTTCGAGACCTCGCTACGGATTCGACTCACGTGAGGTACGATCACCTATCTCGCTCGCGCCATAAACGTCGTCTATTTTGGTCCTTTCGCTTTTTACTACATGTAGAAAGCGTCCGAAAAACTTCCAGCAACTTTAAACCGGACGCCAGGTCACCGCGGCTTGTAGAATATTTACGATACTGCGGTAGAATCCAGTGGCGTACCGTGCCCAAACTTAATGCGAAAGAATGGGGTCATGTGGGGGCTGTAGAAGAAGGGAGAGGGTTAGAAAAGTTCGAAATCGTGTTGGGCTGAAGTAGCTGCGCGATAAGCTGAATTGGGGTGATGTGTTGTTGTTATGAAAGTTTTCATCTGAAAAGTATTTTATATGGAAGAAGAGTATCAAGTTAGCTAAGAAAAGGTAGCGAGTATACTTCTTCATATTCCTTTTTGAGTTCTTTTTTCGTAGATTGTACGGTTTAATTAGCGTTACAGCAAAGTTTCCATAAGCATTAATTTAGGCAATTTAAATTTAAAAATGCAGTAATAAATTAAGGTGCTGCAGATCGTGGCGGCTTTGCACAAAGATTGTAATTTGATAACTGAAATCTATATATATATATATATATATATATATATATATATATATATATATATATATATATATATACATATATATACATATATATATATATATACATATATATATATATATATATATAATACATGGTGAGAGTTGACATGATTTGAATCATATGAATAATAAAAATATTTTCAACATACAAAGGAAAATGCGAGTAATTACATTTTATGTCTGCTTTTCCCAAAAAATTTTAAAAATGAACCTACCAAATAGAACAGTAAATCGACAGGTAGCGGAACAGCAGGAATCTTCAATGGGTCTAGCATAGCACCTAGTCAATATCCTCCTAAACTTAATATGTGGGCGGAAGTAATTGACATTAGAATCATTGGTCCTCTTTTCTATGACGGAGCTTTCACGGGGCGACGCACAGTGCGGCAACGGCAAAAATAATTGCGGCCGGCAAAAATCATCTTTTCTTAAGAAATATACTGACTTCTAGTTTTAGAATAGTGAATAGCAATTAGGTATGAACATTTATACACAAGCCCAAAGCGAGAAATGGATAAACCAATTGCGCTATAAATACTATATATAATTTGATTAATAAAATGTTTAAGTCTGCTTTAAATTGACATCTCTTAAGTTAGAAGCAGAATCCATTACGTGTTATATAACTAACTATATAAATGAATAAACAAACTACTTCCGGAATTGGACCGTGTAATGATAAGATAATATAGAGATGTAATCAGAGTAAGAGGAGAAAGAAATAAAAAAGAAAAAGAGATAAAAAAAAGACAATGAAAAAAGGGGGGCATGGAAAAGAAAGAAAGGCGAAAAGAGTAAGAGAAGGGAAGAGAGACAGAAAAGAACGGAGGGGGAGAAAGAAAGAAAGAGAAAAAAAAGATAAAAGGAAAGAGAACAAAAGAGAAAGGTGGAATCTCGACGTTTCACCTCCGTCGTAGGAGACTTCTTCAGGAGAAACAGAGGAAACCAAAGTGGCACGCTAACTCAACGTGTAAACCACGCTACAGACGAAACCACTTTGGCAAAAGGTTACGGTGACTCGACGTGCTAACCGCGTTAGAGTCGAAAACCCCGTATTCATTCCAACTATACAAAATATCCCACCAAACTGCCTTATTAGAATTTTTCGAACTTCTTGTGAGAATCTAATTTTAAAACTGCATAGTGAATCCATTTGAAACAAATAGTTTCAACTTAACGATATTGTACCGTACAGAGTGTTGATATCAACTTTCTTAGTTGATGTTTAATGACATAGTTTCTATCGATTTATTAAACTTCTAGTATTATTTACAAAGAACTTGCATTAGGGTTGACTATAAACTTAGTTTTTGAAGTATCTTTATTATTCAAGTAAGCAAAACTCGTTCACCTCATAGAAAATACTGAGCACATTATTTTTTAACTTATCATAATGGATTACCATCACCACAGTGTTATAAATCATCATTGTTTAAAACTTAGAATGTTTCTTAATTTCTTTATAAAATATTTCACTTTATCGAAATGCCAAAAACAAAACATAATATGAAATCAAAATTTAAAAAACATATAAAACATTTTACAACATTGCATAATATTACATTACATTACATTGTGTTACACTATATTACATCACACTACATTACATTGTACTAAAGTGCATTATATCAGACGATCCCTTGAAAGTGTAATTTTTACTATATAAACCAATTTCCAAGTTAGCCGTTAGTAACACTTGTGTAACATTTGACCCATTTGTTCTGAATCGAATGAGACAAACCGCCGTTCGATAGGACTATTCATTCTCTAGATATTGATTTTTTCCGGTTTTCGAGCATTTGACCCCACTGTGCGACAATATCTAAATTTCGGTTTTAGCAACATGATGCACCCCGATGTACCACGCGTGTTCTATTCGCAAGTTATTAAACAATTGCTTTCCGGAGAACAGGCATTCCAGCTCCCTAGATTTTATGCTCCTTGTGGAGGTATTTAAAATCCAAAATCTATATTGATGGACCACAAAATCAAGAAGTTTTGCAAATACTACATAACGTAATAAACATAGTAATAATAAGGAAACAAACATTTTACCAACTGAGCTAAGAAACATTCAATCTTACAGCGTTCTAAAGAAAGCATTAAAACAGTGGCTGATCCATGATCCCGGTTTCAAATTTTAATCGTAAAATAAGCGTTTCACAATTGTAAACTGCACTCATTCTTTTAAGAAATTTCAAGAACTGTGTTGTACGGAATTGTTAGTGCAAGTCTGATCTGTAATAAAGTATGCGCCAGGTGGGTTCGCCGAATATTGTCAGTCGAACACAAAACTAAACAAATGGCAGCTACATTGACATTTCTCAGACGCTATGACAAGAATGGTGATGAAGTTTTGAATCGCTGGTGACGAGACTTGTATATCACATTTCACACTAGAAACAAAGCGTCAATCAATGCAAGGGCATCGTCCCCAATCCCCAACAAAATCGAAAAAAGCAAAACAAATTTTGAGAAAGATTATGACCGTAGCCATAATCTTCTTTGGCTATTGGAAACAAGCACCGCGAAATGCTAAGCAATGAAGCCATTATCTTTCACGCTAATGCACGTTCGCATTTAGCAGGAGTGACACAATTTTTCAACATCCGTCATATAATCCGGACTTAGACCCAAGTGATTTTCACTTATTCCCTAAACTGAAAGATTTTTTGAGTGGACAACGCTACGTAGATGATTATGAGCTGAAAGAAGCCGTTAATCAATGGTTCTACAACTGAGTAGGCAGGAGGCATAGAAAAGCTGATAAAACGGTACGAGTAGTGCCTAAATGTGAACGATAATTATGTAGACAAGGAGCTTGAGTATCCGATTTCATGTAAAATACAGTTTCCTTTAAATATATCTAATAAAAATTTTTATAGAAAAAAAACGTTCTTTACTTCCCGAATGGCATTCGTACTAGCTACATAAAATTTGAATATTGCCTGTATCTCACCGAAAAAAGTACCCTCAATATAATAAAAATAACACCTGTAGAAAACTGAAAGACACCTATAGTCGGTATGTTAAGCAGCTTAGGAAGTGGTTTTAATACAATTTTAACACACTGTGGGTGTTATGTAATACTTTAAAATAAGTTTTAAAGAACTTTTGAAGTTTTCATAAAAAGTACTCTATGTAAGAAACGATTGCTGCTTGGTTTTGAAAAAAACTGAATTGGTGCTATGCAATTGTGGAACGATAGTTCTAAAATTGCAATGATTGCCTTGAAGAATTAGTAACACAACCCCGAACCCCAAAACAAATCGTAAGTGAAATAAAATTATACAGAATAACCAGAATAGATTATTTACCTGACTAAAAGTTTATAATACCAAAAAGAAAACAATACCAAATTGAAAAATTGTTTTAGGAAAGATTTTTCTAAATTTATGTTTTATATTAACTAGATTTATTGTATATAATTTTTTTAATGTTTTTTCCTTTTCCTTAATACAAAATTTTAATCCAAAGAAACTAAACTTGAATTATAATAATTTCAGTGACAAAGCAGGTATTGTTTTTACGTCATTAATAATAATAATAAAAGAACACCAAGCACAAAAAGAGTCCAATAAACCCCAAACAGCACATTCCCCACATCGCCCATTTTATCGAATCGTTGCGAATTCGGTACGTGTCCAATCAACGCCGTACCTACACAGTACCGAGGTTAGTTCCAAACGCGACCAACCGCATGTTCCCTTTTTCCCTGTGAGGCCAGGTCTCTCTAATTACGGCCAGTCACGCAAACCGTAATGATATAAATCCGACAGCTAGGCTGGCGTCGTTTCTCCTTTCTTCAAGACGACGGTACGGTTTCGTCCGTAAGAGGGTGCTGTTTACGTTGTCCTCCTAACCACAGTAGCGGGAAAAATATACACACTGGAATGTGCACGGTGAGGTGTTTCGTGACTGGCGTATCTCGAGACACTGATGGAATAGCAAATATTTCTTTTATTTTTCATGCAAAAAAACGAAATACGCAAACAAGTAAACTTTTAGGGTTGCCAAATAAGAAAAAATTAATACAGTCAGAAAGAAACTAAGAAAAATTGGGACATAGAATGCCGGGAATTGAAGTATTATGCCGTACATAGAATTTCGAAGGTAGTCAGACACACAGAAAAGTCACGCAAAAAAATCCATAAAATCTATGCCCATAACTTCCACGACAGTAATTCTCTCACGATTTTATTTACACCTCCAGAAAGACTAGACTAAGAGCAATAGAACTGTTAGACACTCAGAAAGAACTACAACTTATTAATTGTTACAGGTAGAGGACTGTAGTTTTTACTTTAAATTAACTTATTGAATACCTTCAGTAGAAAGTCCATACTACCTCCTAACTCTCTGTATTATTGAGATATGCAAAAGTCCAAAAAAAGGCAAAAGTTTCCATTTCGAGTATCGTTTCGATACAATAGAATATAATACACACCCTTACAAGACATTTGTAACGATAAGATTAAATTATCTTCAGCTACTACTGGAAAAGAATAACGAAACATATACATCTGCATGTATATACAAAATTAAAGCAGAAGGAACAAAAACTAATGATGATTAGGGTAGGTATTATAAGCTGCAAAATTACAAAAATACATAGAATATTTGTTAGCACTCCCACACATGGGAAAAACCGGTGCCCGCAATAGAACTTTGTGCGATGTGTAGGAATTAGAAAATTTGAAGCATATCTACAAGCAAAACGTGGTACATTAAGTGCCACTAGAGACAGTAGAAATTCACAATCTACCTCATTGTGAAAGATGTATAATAAGTCGGCACTATGTTTACCACCTAGTTCAGAGACTGTAGTTCATGCCATTGTAATAATGCAAGCTGGCGGATACACTCCATCCAGTTTGAATGGTATAAATTTTAGAAATCTTCTGTACACATCATTGCAACAATGGAAAGAGCCCAATAGTTATTATGAGAATCCATCGTCAACAGTATCACGTCAAGAGTTAGAAATTCGGTATGGACCAGAATTAAACAGGTCTTTCAAACAATACAAAGAATGATGGAAATAGCCCAAACAACTCTGATTATTATCAGTATCATGTCAAGAGTATATTTTCTTACCAAAGACTAAAGCATTGTAAACAATTTCCAGCGGAATAAAATTTGTTCTTAAGGATAACAAATATAGATCTACGTCCAAATTACCTTCGATAATAATACCAAATTTCCTCCACAATGCCTCTGCAAGATTTAGAATTTTTCCCCCTTCACCTTTGACATTTGAACGCAATTTCAATAAAATCCCAGCGTATACGTATACGTTTCCTCCAATACTTTTTGCACGTTATTCCTTTCCATTCTCCACAGGAAAGACGTTGAAATAGACCGTATTATTTCGCAAAAAAGAGGGAATAAAAAGATGGTTACAAACGCGATACAATGTTGAATAAGCAGGCAACGCGTCATACGATATCGCATCATTGTTTACCTGCGGAGTAGACGCCATCAATATTCCAAGACGCGGTGGGTGCACATACATTCGAAAAAGAATGGCGGCAATAAATTTTAGACGTGTTTCATTTCATGCGGATGCTACGGAGAAAGGATGTCCGTATGGAATATCAATCCAGGTGGAAGAAAAGGGACGATGCTCGAAAGAACGTGAATTATTCGACTGTTAAAATTTCAGTACTACCGTATTGAAAAAGTAATTGGCTATCGTTGTAGTACGAGGAAGGAAATATTCGATATATTGAGGAAACGATCATAGCTAATAGATTGAGAAATAGCTCTTTACCCTACGCCTACGGCTAGGTCCAGTGGATCCAATACGATTTTCAACAGCTGTTTCTTTTTAATCTACGGTAGAGCTCATGTAGTCGTATCCACTATTTCTCGAGGAAGAAGTATAGCTTCATAGTGTTTGCAAAAAGGAATTTTCCTAATAAATAGTAGCAACCTAAAAATACTTTCGTGGTTTACCGAAAGGACCTAATGAACCCATCAAAAAGACGTCAATGCTGTGCGCAAGATCACCAACGAAGATTGGGATGTGACAGATTTTGGTGTTATTAGGGATTTCAAAGACCTCAATCCAAAAACCATTGCATGAAGAATTGTGCGTAAAAAATTAACTTCCCTAGCTTGGGTGCCATATCTGTTGACCGAAGAATAGAAGGTAGGTAAGTGAATTGGAATCAAAAAACTTTAGACCTCTTCATCGCCGAAAACTCTAAAAACGTGTACAACATCGTCAACGGTAATAAGTCTTGGATTTACTCGTTCTTCTTCTTCTAATAGTTCCTATCCGTTTCGGATGTTGGCTACCATGCATGCTACCATGTTTAATGCTATGTCATGGCTTATGAACAGATTTTTCATTTTATTATAAGTAGACCTGGCCTTTTCGATTCTGCTACGTATTTCTTGTGAATGGTCCCATTGTGCATTTAAAGTAATCCCGAGATACATAGATAAAACTCATTCGTTCTATCCGTTTTTGATTTATTGTGAGATGACAGTTCTTTGCTAATGATCATTAATTTTGTCTTTCTGGTATTTATATCTAGACCATACAATTGGCTGCGATATGTTATGCATAAGTTGTTGCAATCCTTTCAAGCTGCCAGCGAAAATAACCGTATCGTCCGCATAGCGGACATTATTCAATCTTTCTCAATTCTTATTGATTTACTCATACGAGCCAGAAAATAAACGCCAGTCATCTGTTTGGCTGTTCCCCAGGATAAAGTTGATGGTTCTGCGGAACTGTCTGATCCCCCGATCTAAGGGGCGCGTAATATGTTGCGGTATTCTTTTCAGGGCACCCCTCCGCCAGCGGAGGAGACATGAGGAGGACAAGCCCCGAAAAGGGCAACATAATAAGTATATTTTGTATATGAGAGGATGAATGTTAACAAGCATATGCATCGGCATACATATTGTACGAAAACGAGTGAGAGAATAGTAGGTATAATTTTGATGAGTATTATGACTACCGGTCTCCCTTAGTTTCAGGTAGCTCGACACGGCAACTAGAAGCAGGACGACCGTTAACCACGAGCCCGGAGGAGAAAGAGAGCCACTCGAAAGACCACTCGCGGACGCCTAGGACCTTCTCAAACCAAACAGACTACCAGCGAAACGAACCAACCGTTAGAAAGCAGTGGCCGTTAAGAAAGACGCGCCTTTATTATCGTATTTGTGATAACATATTTAATATAATGAAATATTTAAGTTAAGCATTCAATTTATTCCGATCCAGTTCTATAGGGTTAGAATATATATTATATTTACTTAAATAGATTTGCGTTTATCATGAACGGCTAAGTAGAGGACATCCAGTGTAGTACCTATGGCGGAGCAGCAGAGCTAGGCAATTTATTGCATATAGATTAAGTTATTCAAATAAAGTGTTTGGCTGTACCAAGGTGAAGTAAAACCGACAAAATCCATCCGTTCTCGAAGTGTCTCCAAAAAGATGGTCGCGACATTTGATTCGAAAACATCTAATTTGGCAACAATTAGTCTACAAGAGCAAAAAATTGTTACTGCCGATTGGTATACAACCATTTGTTTGCCGCAAGTTGTCGCTAAATTTGAAGAAACCAACCCTATATGGCGAGTCGTTCCCCCACCACGACAAATTCGCATATAGCACGCAAGAAATTGAATTTTTAACGCAACAAAACGTCGAATTGTTAGACCATCCTCCGTACACAGGACCTAAGCCCCAACGATTTCTTTACCTTTCCGTAAGTCAAGAACAGGCCGCGTGATCAAAGGTTCCAGTCGTCAGAAGGAGTAATCGATGCCTCCAAAAACGCAATTTTGACTGTGTCAAGAAACAAGTGGAATAACTGCTTCCAGAATTGGTTCGAGCCCGTGCGAATGTGCATTAACCTTTGCGGAGAATACTTCGAAAAACAATAAAGGCTTTAAAAGCTGTATACTGTTTTATTCCAAACCTATATGGAAAGCTTCAGACAATCCTTGCATATTCCACCAAACCCTAGAAGATGTGAACTTAAATTTTAGGCTATTTGTAATAGTGTAATAAGCCATGCATGGAAACTTAAAATTTACACTGGAAACAGGATGAGGAAAGAGAAATGGGTAAAGGAAAGAAGGTTGCGAAGCATTTAGTTCAAGAAATTGAATATTCTGGAAGGAATATCACTTGCGATAACTTTTTACTTTCTACTACCTACAAAAATACTTGCTATTAAAAAAATCCAATAGTTAATAGTAAAGTAAGTCTTCATAGAAACTAAAAATAGCGAAGTGTATTCCACAAAGTTTGGTTTTACGGACGACATAATGATTATTTCTTATTATCCAAAGAAATGTAAACTTGTAACATTGCTTAGTACTTTGCATAATAAAGAAAAAGTCAGTAACATACAAAAAAGAGAAACCCCAGACAATTCTCGATCGTAGTAAAACAAAAGGAGGTCTAGATAACATGGACAAATTTACACTATCATATATATGTATGGTGAAAAACCATGACACAAAGATGACCTCCAGTAATTTTGTACAATATGCTAGATATGAGCGCCATGAATGCATACAACCTACTACATGTATTGTATTGAAAAAGAAAAGGAACTTTCGAATGGCCATTAAAAAAGGAACTGGCAGAACACAAGGATCCCGAAAAAAGAAGAACCCGAACCATCTACTAGTATTTGTCCACCTTCAAAGGATAAAAAACAAGAACAATTTGTGCACGTCGCACAAATAATGTCTTTGGTAAATGCTCTGTAGTTATCTGAAAAAGTTATCTAACCAACCTTTTAACTCTTAGGGTTTACAATATCTACTATTACTACCATTTAATATTAGCGTTTCAGTTTATTCTAAATGTCTTTTCTAATTTTAAGTGCAATAAATGTAAAATAAAATAAAGTTGGGTCTTTGCTTATTTGAAGATGATCACATGAAACACATGAAGAAACTATACGGGTCCAATGGATACGCGGATCGTTGTAATACGGGGTAGGAGATACTCAATATCTTTAGGAAAAGATCATGGTTAATGGATTGATAAGTAGTTCTTAAACTGGTTGCAGGTAATATACACTACCGTCCATATTAGTTCGGACATCCAGTAAAACGTTGTAAATTCTACTAAAAGATATATAATTGCTTTTATATATAAATAACATTTATGTTAGGTCCTTTATGAAGTTTATTGTTTATAAATTGAACAAGCGAACTTCCAAGAATATCGATTAGACAATGATTAATACCCTATTATATTTGATGACCTAATATAGTTATTCTTCATGTTGGGGTGGGAACAGGCCACCCAAAAGTGTATTGTGTACTGATAAATGCTTTACTTTCTAAATAAATCTGCTTATGCGTGCGTTAGTATTAAGAGCGTATTTTTTTGTATGAACCTGATTAAAGTTATTAAAATGCCGAGAGAAAAACCGACAACTTTAAAAAAGCGCTCTGTAATTGTTGCTTTTCATCAAAAAGGTTATTCAGTGCGCCAAATTTCTGAAAAAATACATGTTAATAAATCGACTGTTAGTGATCATTCGAAGACATCAACGCATGGGCAGCTGAAGAGATCGGACACGTTTAGGTGGTAAGAGAATAACTCACGCCGACGATGAGCGTATAAAATTGCTGAGCAAGTGAAATAGAAGAATGGCAGCACTAGAAATCACTGCCGAAATGGATCGTGACCGTACAAGAAAAATGTCTACTGCTACAGTGAAAAGCAGATTAAAAAAAAAACCT
Source organism: Trypoxylus dichotomus (assembly GCA_023509865.1). Taxonomy (NCBI): domain Eukaryota; kingdom Metazoa; phylum Arthropoda; class Insecta; order Coleoptera; family Scarabaeidae; genus Trypoxylus; species Trypoxylus dichotomus. Next base: position 34,173,925 of record CM042081.1, read on the forward strand.
ACTTCCACAGGAAACAGGAAAAACGACTACAATGGGCAGAAACACAGAAATTGGGCAGTGGATGATTGGATAAGACTGATGAGTCAAAGTTTGAGGTATTCGGACAATCAAGGCGCGCTTTAATAAGAAGAGCGAAAGCCCAAAGAATGCTGCAAAATTGTGTGGTGTCAACTGTCAAGCAAGGGAGAAGTTCTGTGCTTGTTTGGTGTTGTTTTTCCTACGCCGGTACAGGAGACTTGAAACGAATCGCAGGCATTTTGCGAAGAGTGTTATTTAGAAAAACTGCAAGAAAATGCAATACCATCGGGACAACGTCTAATCGACGAAAATTTCGTATTCATGCAGGACAATAACCCCAAACACTCAGCAATGACATGTAAACATTTCTTAAATTTAGAACAAGATAGTGACACTTTACAAGTTATGACATGGCCGCTGCAAAACCGCGATCTAAATCCCATCGAGCTGTTATGGGAGTGGAGCGGATGCCTCTGATTGTGAAAGCTATTCTTCGTGCAAAAGGGAGTAAGTATCTTTGATGAACGGAATGTTTAAGAAGTTTTTGTTTATTTTTCGTTAGACTTTTTTTACTTTTATGCTTTAATTGTAATCGCTATTAATAAAATGTAATAAAAATTGTAAGGTTTGGAAAAATGAATTTGAATATTTTCTCGTTTCTTTTTTAATTTATTTTCGTGTCCGAGCTAATTTGGGCGATAGTGTACATTCAAAATATGATTTTTATTAACCCTGGACATGACAGGAGATTGAAGCTTAATAGCGCATAGTAACAAACGCATTCACAAAACAAAACTTCTAGAATGCATTCTTTTCGTGGTGATCGGTATTTGCATTTCCAAGGAGTTACGAAGGTGAATGAAAATCTGGAGTTTTACGATTTCATTTATCGCTACAATTCGGAAACTTTTGAACACCACCTCGTATTACATTTTCAAAAAAAGAAATACAGTGTTGCTTGAAAATAAAATGTATGCTTGACGGATAATTCCAATTAGTAGTCATACCATCCTCTGCACACCCTACACCAACCCGATCGACTCATTAACAAATATTCTGGTGAAAATACGATCGACAGCTAGCAGTCGAGGAGCCGGACAGCTGAACATCCTGCCGCGTCCAACAAACCAGTACGGATATTAGGACACGTCCGAACCTAGCAGCGGCGCGTGATTTTGAGCCAAACGCAACACCATTAAGCCTTTCACCCAATCGCTGATGATCAACCCATCGGTACGAGCCGTTAACGTGTCCGGAAAAATAATGTACAAGCGTTTGATTGACCGCACCGAAGCGTATGGTGTAGGCGAGAAGTAGATCGAGTCACGTGCTTACCAAGGGATTTTTTTCCAACCTGCCCCTCCCTAGGGTTCCATCTATCACGGATTTTTCGGCATGCCCAGAGGGAGGAAACGTAATGATTTAGGGGTGAGTTGTAGTGGCGAATTGCTTAAGTTGAACTGGTGGATGAGGGACAAGGTATGTACACTACCGTCCATAAGTCTCGAAGCAAGGTGAAATTCCTTTAAATAATAGAACTGATAGGCATATCGTAAAATCGTTAACCTCCATTATAAATTATTGTATGTAAATATAAAATTGTTACATATAATCCGTATAGTCCAAATATTTAGGTACCAATTTCACCCGAATACCTTATTATTACTCTTTTCCAAAAATACCATTATTGTTTGCAGTAATTAGTTTCAGTCAAACGCTTTCGTACTACTTCGGTAATCGTTTAGTGCATGTGGTAATGCTATTAATGATTAATGTCTTATCGCTTTTCTGTGTAGAATTAATTTTCTGAAACCAGGGCGCAATTGTAACAATTTGGTAAAGTACTGTGCGTAAAAATGTCAAAACGCAGACAGTTGACTGTATAACAGCGTAGTACTATTTGTACTCTTCGCGACGAAGGATATACCGAGGGAGAAATTGCTCTACGGTTAGGTATTTCACCGAAAGGTGTGCATTACACATTGGCCCGGAGAAGAGAGACAGAACAAAATCTGGGTAGAAAACGAAGTGAGCGACCACATGTGTCTTCTGGAGCTGAGAATAGATTTAGAGTAACGACTTCGAAATGAGATCGACGTCTAACAGGACCGGATATCGCAACGCACGTTAATACACAACGACGTACAAATGTTTCTGTTACCACCGTCTTCTTTCCAATTAACATTATTGTTGTGTTTATATATCTCTATCGCTTCTCGGTACAGTCATGTGTAGTAGTGTCGCGTGGAATCGATAATTTGTGGAGACGACAAGTTTTGAATGTGTTTTTGCAGCCGCAGATTTATCGAAATAGCCCAGCCTACACACATCTTTCGTGTTCCGTTACCCGAGTCGAAACGCCCCGTTTAGTGGTATCTATGCACTGCCGCAACTACACGCGATGCAATACACGTCTGCTAAACTTGCTTATTTGGACAGCCAGTGGTCGCTTTTTACGTGTGTTCGACATTCTTAATTAATTATTATTACGGGTAATACGACATACAACTTCTATCGTCAAATAGATACCGCGAGACAGTCGAGTCACACGGGGAACGTAGTAGGTTTCCGCATTGGCGTAGGTGAGGATCCGAAGATTTGGCGAACTTTACATATTACTATACTTCATAAAATATATATAGATAAACTGTTAAAATGTTCTTCCATACAATGAAGTATAAATGCATTATAATGCGTAATACGATGTACCATACATGCATACATAGCAGGGAAACGGAGACAAATTGCTTCAGCGAACTCAGTCAATTTTGGTAACGGTCGTGCGTATGGGCGAGTCCGGACCTGGCGCTTCGAAGATTTGGCCAACCCTAATTATCAGTAAACATTCTTCTTGAATAAGAAAATTGGCTGCTAAAATTGAGTATGTATATTTTTTGAATTATTACAATACCAAAACTGCGAACGATGTCCACAAAAAAAGTGGCTTCAAGTAGTAAGATGGTTATCTTTTTAACATCTACGATGGCAACAATATTGTGAAATTTTTGATGGAAGAAGAAATAGAAAGTAATTAGTAGTAATTTCCATGAGAAAAGCGTTTTAAAAGCAACAACCCTAATTTACATAACAAGACAACGAGTAATTTTGCTTGGAATACTAAAATGTAAAATATAAAACCTAATTCTTTCAAGAATTTCTTGTAACAAGAGCAGCAACAAATACCATATTATATTAGCTCTAATGACTGTTATTATTATTGAATAATACTTTATGCGACATTGCTTCGCGTATTTCATGCTATGCAATTTACCGTATGTTTTATTTGCTGTTTCTTCGTTATTGTATTTTACTTCTTTATATTTTCAGTACTTTACATTAGAATATATTTCGTTGTTCACATTTTCTTATATCATTAAGACAAACGATGTATACAGGGATATAATTTTTTAATGTACTCTTTTCAGTAGGCTACGATATGTTTACTAATGGGATGCGAAACCATATGGGCATGGTTTTATTCACCTTCTTGCAAAATATATAAAACTATACTGGGTGCTTCATTAAGAAAAAGTTTGTTTTTAAATAATTGAAGAACTCAATGTTCAACTGTTTTCCTAATTCCACTATCGTTAACAATAGGAAAAATGCTGTTACTTTGCCAATTTAATCATCTTTGTTGTTTCAATAATAACACTTGGCAATAGCGCAAACTTCAATCTAAACACAGTATACGTTTTCTAAACACCAAACGTACTCCACTTCACTGTAGCCTGACAATTAAATAACGAAACGTTAATTTAAATCATAGAACACTTAGCGCCATATATTAAACGATAGCAGCATTAGAAACACACAGGCTTCCTGTTTTAAACGCACTGAAGTACGACCAAATCGAATGATAGCTTATAAAGTTGCACGCACTTTAGTGACTGTCATGTAATCACAACGGAACAAAGAGCAAATATTAAATGTCGTTTTAAAATAGGAAAAAAATTGCGAAGTCGTACGAACTGCCGAAAAAAAGTGTATGGTGATGAGTGCATGTCTCGTACAAGAGTCTATAAGTGGTTCCCGCGATACGGTGACGATTTAATTGATGATGCAAGACCTGAACATTTACAAGGTGAAAATTACGCTAAATTGATGCAAAAAAAAATTGAGAAACCATTGCTCTCAATGGAAATTTCACTGTGAGAATGTTGGCTGAAAAATTAGATGCCAATAGAGAAACTGTTCAACAAGATTTTGACAATCGATTTAGGTAAAATAAAGGTGTGTGCACGTTTTATCCGCATCAGTTGACTGAAGGTCAAAAAATCGCTCAAATAGCCTATTGTGATTCTATAATAATTGATGATGAGACATGATACTTTAAGTATGACCTTGAAACTAAGAGCCAATTTGCACGATGGAAATGCGAGTCAAGAATCAAGACAATTCTGATCATTTTTTATGATTCAAGAGGTATTGTACACAAGGATTTTGTTCCAGAAGGTGAAACTGTTAATGGACAATACTATCTAGGAGTTTTACATCGTTTGTGATCAGAATTTTTTGAGTTACGCCCGAATATAAAGCAAGAAAACAGCTGTTTTCACTGCACCACCTCGCAAAACCTTTAAGGTTCGAGAGTTTTTGAGCACAACAAATTTGCTTCATCGCCCACCCACTGTATTCCCCTGATCTATCACCGTGCAATTATTTTCTGTTCCCGAAACTAACAACTGCAATGGAAAGACACTTTTATGATACCGAAGAATATCTCATAACCCGACTACAGGGGCATATTTCGAATAAAAAACAATAATATAACGTGTATTTCATTCTATATCTGAAAAGTTTCGTTATTTAATTGTCATACTGTATACGAGGATAACCAAAATGTACTGGTACAATAGTTGCTGCTTAAGCAAAAATGGATAAAATCGATTTCGTGCACTAATAAAATACTTCTGGATGGAAAACGACCACGGAAATTCGAAATATTTAGAGGTTCATGGCGGATGTACTCCATCATTTTCGACCATCAGCTTCTGAGTGAGCGAGTTCAAATGTGGCCGCACAAGCACTAGTGACGAGCCATGCAGTGGATGCCCAAGAACCGTTACCAACGATGAAATGGTGGACAAGATTCATGATGTCGTGTTAGCTGATCGCCGATTGAAGTACAGACAAAAAGCATTTCAAAAGAACGCGTTGGCCATATTCTACCCGAAATTTTGGATATGAAAAAGCGATAGGTACCGCGCCATCCTAGTTTTCCGACGGCTTAAAGAGATTGGAGAACCGTTTGAAAAAGTTTATTGATCTTCGAGGAGACTACATCGAAAAATAAAAATAACAAACCACACCAATAACGTGTTTTCTTGTCGATTCCGGAAACATTTCAGGTCGCCCTCGTATGTATATGTACAATTTGGTATATATAATACAAACCACAACATTTAGAGATAATACGGCTTATCAACGTGTTAGGTACTATTAGTCCCGTGTTATGCAAATAACGGTTGCTTATATAAAAAACATTACCGAAATAACACAATAAGAAACATATTCTCGACAAACCAATTAGTAGTTTCCTTGCGACTTCATGCATAGTAAAAGACGATAAATATTACGCAACATACAAACATACATATTTCAAATGACATTGTAGATAAGGATTAGGTATTCGACGGAATATCGAAAATAACCGCAAGGATTGATTATCTCTATGACTACATACATTTTTTTAAATAATTCTATGAAATTGGGTGCTACTTTTAAATCTGCAAAGATAAAAGTAATACAATTAAAAGAGTACAGGATTTAGAATGCTGCACTATCCAAAAACTTTAATGAATTAGAGCAAATGTATTAATATTGCTTCAAGTTTGCTTATTTTTACCTGTATCACGTATCTCTAGATAATTTCGAATTATATCATACACAAACCTATATATTCATATTTGCTATGGGATAATATTAGATACTTTATTAATAAATATCAATTATTTTTCCAGTCAGAAAAAAAATGAGATAACAGAGCTGTTGTGTCGGTTCTTAATGAATTTTGTTAATAAATTGGTTATAAATACAGCAATAAGGTGAAAAATATAATGCAGGTATGTATGGAGATTTACTAAAGTATCGATTGGATCACATTTAGGAAAATAGTATCAATATTTCAACAAGCAAATACGAGGTAAATGATTTTGCAAACTGTGTAACAAACATTCATAAAATTTAATAAATAAATCTACTTTGACGGCATTATAGAGTCAGCAAAATTTCCACTTAATCTCTTGAATTTAATATCTGGCGTATTACTTAGAATATGCACTACGACTCATAAGTTTGATCGCACCTCAATTATTGTGTTATACTTAGAACTATTTTCAAAATATTTTGGGAAATTCATCTTAGTTTTCTTAGAGTGGCATTTCCTACTTAATTTTGATTGTATATATTTATAAAAATAAGGAATTTATAGGAATAATTGAAACGCGCACCAGAATATGCGATTTACACAAAACAAATGTTCTATATGGGGAAATTGCTCGACAGATATTTCTGAGTGTTGTGTGCATAGGATAATTAAAAGAAAGGAAGGTAGGTTTCGGAGCAGAAAGTAAAGTGGAAGACCCAGATCAACAACGAAAAGAGACTACCAGTACATCCGAGTGATTTGGCTAAGAAATTCCCGTCTTATCGCACCCCAAATTACGACAGAGTTCAATTTACAACGTCGTCAGCCAGTGTATGTGTCGTCAGTAGAACCAAGACTAATAAAAGCCGGCTACGGAGCAGTAAGAAAATTACAATTAAGTTCTATACACAAACGGAAAAGACTAAATTGGGCAAAACTCACGCAAACTGGAATGTAAATGATTGCAAAGATGTGTGATGGATGGGCGAATCGAAATTCAAATTATTCAGATTTAGACATCGCACGTTTGTTCGTCGCCGCCCTGGAGAAAGAATGTTAGACGTATTTCAAAAACAGTGAAACAGAGAAGGAAACATCATGGTAGAGGATTGGAAAATTAATTAAAATAGATGAAAGAACGACAACAGATGTGTATTTGAGAATCTAAGAAAACGATGCGATACCAACTGGATGTGAAGTATTTGAGGAGGGATTCATTTATCAGCACGATAACGACTCCAAAAAATACCGCAAAGGTGGTTAAAGCTTATTTTCAAGACAAATCTTCTAAAGGAGTCCTATTTTTTATTTATATTTTTTTTCTTTGATATTTGTTGGGAGCTTTTATTGTTTGAGATATTTCCATCGATATGGTACATTGGAAATAGCCTAAACAGCAACTCTAATTATGATAATCCATCGTCCGCAATATCGCGTCAAAAAAAATCTTTTTAAGGCAATTTGATCGATTTCAAATAATAAGATAATTCTCATTATTAGATGTTCATAGCAGTTTAACTTGCATTTTCCATAACAGACAAAATATTTGGCATATACCGTTGGGACAATTAAATGCGGTCCCAATAAAGCACCGTCATTTGGAAGAAATCATAAGTTAATGTACGGAAGAGAAAACGTATAAAACCAAGATACTGGATACAAGGATCTAATCAGATAATATGATCGTTGGCCACCAGGCAAAAAATTTGATACCAAATTTACAGAAACTATAATGCAGTAGTGGGTCCATCACAGTTTGGAAATGTTTCTCCTAGCATGAAATTGGTCCAATTCACCGTGTTAAAGAAATTATGGACCAACACATATACATTAATATTTTAGAGACTTTTATAATAATAATAATTTATTACCCAACAGCCTACAGCTTATTACATGATAATCATACCATGATAACTATTATAAAACATGAGTAAATGCATAATACCAAAGAAAACAATAGCAAATGAAAATGCAAAAATTTCTTAAGCAACAGAAAATTGCACAAAGAAAACTTGGCTCAAAGCATTGATAGTAATGTTACACAAATCAAATCTAGATGCATATACATTAACTTTGTTACATATTGACATAATTGGTGGCGCGTGTTAGCCACGGGACGATAAAAAGTTAATCTATTCCAACTGCAAATCCGGAACTTGTAAATCACCATGTACAATCCTATGTGCAAAAATTATTTGTGATACAACACGACGATCCGCCAAAAGAATAAATGCAAATTCTTTTAGAAGATTAGTACACAGATAACCATGTTGCAAGAAAATATGGTGATTACGGAAATAAAAGGTTTTCAAAAATTTACGCTGTATCATCTGAGCTAAATTCATATATTCATGATATCCCAGTTTCCACACAATAGAACCATATTCTAACCTCGATCGAACAAATGCATTATATGCAGCAACAAGGGCATCACTACTCAAGTGTTTAGTATTACGAAATAGAAAGCTTAACGTTTTAAGAGACTGTTACTTAAAATATGCCTTTAATGTTATTTTAGTATCAAAAAATATACCAAGATATCTGTACTCCTCAGAACGGGTTAAAGGTTCACCGCCAACATTATACGCATACCCCACTGCATTACTTCTACGGGTAAACCTTATCGCTTTACACTTAGCAATATTTAAAGGTAAATGGTTCTCTAGACACCAAAGATGAATAGATAGCAGGTCACCCTGCAAAATGTCACAATCGCAGTGGAGTATATGATACGAAAAATGTTACCGGACGTTTCGAAATTTCAGCATGATAACGAATAACGACCCAAAATACATTCTACGGATAGTAAAAGATCGATTTACTCTTAATACAGCCACAGTTGCGAACTGGGATTCATAGAGCCACAATCTAAACCCTACTGAACATCTGTGGAACCATATAAAGCGGAGTATAAAGTAAAAGGAAATAATCAATATGGATTAAAGTTTATCAAAAAGTCGTGAGAGCCTGATAAACTGTTCCTTTAAGAACGCTATGCAGCTCTTGTTGAATCGATAGGTAGAAGATATGGGGCAGTGTTAAAATGTAAAAGATGTCCCACTAAATTTTTTTGTATTTTTATTTTAATAAATTATTTGAACATACAGCATGCCATCTTTTAATAACTGACAAGCAAACGTAACAAATCTGTTAAAAATATATTGTTCCTAATTATATGGCTACTGCTGTATAACATTTTCCATTTTGATCTCTACAGTTTCATGGTTGGGAGGAGCAACGCTTCGAAAGGTAAAGCTAATTCGTGAAGATATCCCATTTTTAGGCTTTTATGCTGGACTAACTTCAGTTACATATATGTGTGTGTGTGTTTGAAAATATAAAAAAAGTATATTGATTATCCTGGTTTGGGATAAAAGTTTTCTTTCTGAGGAATTATTACAGAGATGTAATAAAATTTGTAAAATACATTTATTATTCAATTTACAGCATTAAGCACAGTATTAATTAGTATAATAAAACGTGAACTAATATTTAACACGATCTCGTTTAGAAGAAGAACTACGCATCTAAATTCAGTCCAAGACTTTATTGTCGTTGTTCGCACTAAATAGGAAAAAGTTTATTTCTCGCTTTTTGAAAAATATAATTACGCTATTAATTTGTGCTTACCTGAAAACTGAAAACAAGCCCAGATCAGATCTGACAAGCTACCATTTATTTTGGAATTAACAGCATTTGTAAAAACAGCCAAAGTCAAAATAATTCTTTTTTTTCGAAAAAGCATAAAGGTTTTCAATCAAATTTTATTATCTTGTTGCAAATGACTTTTGAACAAGAATGATTGGAGTCCTGCTGTAGTATGTAACATTTACAAAAAAAAAAGAATTTAAACCAGCAGTTCGTTAAAATACGTGAATCTCTTGTCTGTACAAATGTATGCAAAATTACAAAATAGAACTAATTTATTCACTCAAACACGTCGAACATAGACTGTTTCAATAATTACTATTTAAAACAAAAGTCGACAAAATAACGTTAAAAAAACGAATACAACGATTGAAACAGCCTATTCTAAATATAACTCATGAATAATCAAACGACTACGAAATGAATAAATTAACATCTCCATAGACAATAAGCAATAAAAAATATTGCAATAAGAGCGATGGCTTAAAGTGACTCAATCTAAAATTCTATTCCAAACAATTTTAAATTATAAAACAGCGTATCTGATTACTGTAATTATTACGTTATGTTTTATTTACTCTTTAAATCGCGATAAAGCATTATTAACCCAGAGGTCTTAATTACTCTAAACAATTATCAAAGTTAGCACTGTTCCGATATGAAAACAACGAAAAAAAACAAGTGATAAACAGTTACGTTTCGTACTCATGTATTTTCCTACCTACTGCGATATATATCTCATAAATTAAATAAAGATTATAAGGAAACACTTACCCTTTTAACCTGAAAATGCTCTGGCCGAAGAGTTTCATGGATTTCTTGATCCGGCCTGCTCGGTTGGGCGACTGAAGTGCGAAAATTGTCAAGGACGCCTTTGAAAGTAAACTTCCTCATGACTTAGGGAACGTTTACTTTTGGTTTTTTGGAAAACACGCGCTTAATCACACCATAATCGGGAAAAAATAGTAAAAAATCGTTCCTATCGTTTGAAAATCGCGATTTCCTGTTCGAAAAAATGATGGAAAATGAAATAAAAATTATTATTAATTGTTAATTTTTTTTAGTTAGTCTTTGAATTGTATTCGCGAGTGTTTCAGAGTAACATATCCTGCAACTCTATCTGGCTTCCGATAGGGTTGTGTTGCTGTTGGGTCGCAGGATCGTGAGCTTTTGCAACAACGGCGAAACAGTGCCTGGAAGTCGACGTTAAACAGGACGAAGTTAAGGGTAGAAAGGGGCGGAACGATTCTCCGCACTCACCGACGCGCCAAACGGAACGAGAAAGTCAATATTCCGGGCATCGGAACTTTATCCGGACGTCGGATTTCTGCGCCACAACAGTGGAAGCATATAGCGCAAGAGTAGAGTTTTGGCGAAATCGGAGAACACACACAGATACACGATCGGAGGACACTTTTCCTTTTTGGAGCGATCCGTATTGCAAAAATCCGGTAATTTAGTAATCTCGATGAACAAAAGATTTAAAAAGAAAAAGGAACGAACTTACTCGTACTGAACAAGCACAGGGGCCTTATCGTCGTCGACTTTATCGCGAAAATTATCAGAATCAACAATTTTGACAGATCGATATTAACACACCAACACCACACCAAAACCTAACCAGCAACCAACACATGTTGCATATGCGCAATGTGTCAGCCGGTGGAAATGTAAATTTTTCCCGTGCGACCGAAACACGCGACTTACAGTTATCGAAAAAAGATGAGGATATCGATCGTGTCGGTCCTCCAAACGAGTCTAAATAAATAGACGTGAAGGAAAAAAAGAAAACAGCTGATCGCTCTACCATAACCTAGAAATTAGTGGCAGATACCTAACAAAATTCTTAGTAATAGTGCGTATCGTATTCGCTATTCATGGTAATTAATATTGTATTCGAGTTCGTTACAAGGAAAAAAAACGGTATTAATTGATGCGTTCAAGTAACGGTATTCAACATCATTAATTCGCGAATATAAAAAGATATAATTAGGATGTTATTTAAAGTTCTCCTCAGAAATTGCAGTATTATTTATTATCAACGCCAGCACAGTGTGACCAAATTTTGGTAAGTATGCATTAATTTATTAGTTCGAATGAAAAATTTAATTTACAAAATCATTATTTTATATCCAATATGTGCTTTATCATCATTACAATACTAAAATGAAAAGATATTGATACAGATCAATACCCAATTACTAGCATTATCTAACGGAAATTGCCAATTTTCCTTTCATTCATATCTTATGCACACAAAACGTGCTTGCGATCACGTAATCTTAATTCTTTATTTCAATTGAAAATACAGAAACTTTTCATTGAATATCTATACGTAAACATTACTTTTTTGTTGTAAGTATATAATAGGCAGTGTAACTAACCTTGTAACACTTTTCAAATTGTTTGGATTCCATTCAGTTTGATATTTATTGATTTTTTTTTGGGTAGTTACCTGTAATACGTTAGGATTTTGCAATGTTAATAGATGGCGGTGAATTGAAATGTTAACATTTGAAGTATAATATATTTTTTATTTATAATATTTAAAATTCATATTATTATAATAAACAATATTAAAATCTGTAAATATTTAAATTATCAATAAATAAAAATAAGCATCTCTAATTACTCTTGAAATGTTTTCTTTTCCTGTATTCAGGTAAACAGGTAACATTAGTAAATATCTGCAGTATAAAATTATTAATTTTATTCTATTATTGATACATTTCACATATTAATTAGATATTAAATGCCCATTCTATTTCTACACAATAAATATAATCCTATATAGACAGACACCAAAAGTTATAGCAGGAAAGAAAGGTTTGATAAGTCAGCAAGTACTAAACTTCCAAACAAAGCAAACACACTTGATAAAGTTAAGCTTCATGGTTCAATGGGTTTGACACTTATTGTCATAAAAATCGCTGCTCATTTATACATAACTTTAAAATACGATCTATAGTAGAAATCTCCAAACTTCTTAGCCCAAGGGACGCACTGATTCCTCCACCAAGTTCTAAAGGCCAAGACCTATCTACCTCATCATACCAACTGTAATGATATTCACTGTTTATACTTGAGTATATCCAAGTTTATTCCACATTGTATGTATAAGATTTAATCTTCACAGGTATAGCAGTAAACTCCACTCACACAATTAGGCGGAACGCAGCGTTTCGAGAGCACGTGGACTCCCATTGTCAACCGTGTTACTGACTGGTCGGTAACACGGTTGACAATGAGAGTGGAGTTTACTGCTATACCTGGGAATTGTACAACGATACAGTCCTTGCAATCGTTAAGATTTAATCTGTTCAGCATTTTCAAACATGAAGGGTATGTTATACTCACACGCACGTTATAGAACAATTTATTATTCGGAACATATTATTGAATGAAACACTGCATTATATTCTAAATTCGGGTAAATATGGGAGGGATGGTAGAGCTGACAGTTTTATTTACATTTTTTCAAACCATTGAAAGTGTTTTCTAACGGCCAGGCAAACAAATAAATCTGTCAGCGCCTCGGTAACAACGTGTTCTTCAAATAACAACATCGTCAAATTGATTTTTGAAAATGTTCTTCGTTTAGAGAAAGATATAATTATCAAAGTATAGTCTCTCTCTAAGTGCTAACTACGTATCCAGAACACTCCCTTTCCAAACTGAGTGATTCAGGGAATGTCCAGAGAAAATTGCGTGTGTGAGTATATTGTTCATGCAAAAACGTGATCAAAAATTCCTCAAATGTATTTAGCTAGCCGGGGATTGGATTAGAAATTTATTTATTTTTTTTTATAACCGAGAAAACCCATTAGTTTGGTCATTTTCTTATTGTTTAGAAACGTATTATACCTTCAAATCTCTAAATCACAGAACCTATCCAATAAACTAAATCGCCCACACATCCGTTCAGTTTTGAATTACAGCACCTTCCTGCGGGGACCAGCAAGCCGGATTGGTGATGTTCACGGTTCGTGGTTTGAAGACCCATGATGTATAAGATCATCTGTACTAAATATGCCTGAAGAAGTTCAACTATTAGTTACGCTAATGAAGCTTGACGCTATACTACTATAACGTAATTAAAATTTGCGCGTAATTCCAGATTGTATGTTGGTATGATGAGTTTGGCCCTTGGTACTTAGGGGAGAAGTCACTATGGCTCTTAAGGTGAAAAAAGACCCCTACTATAGTCAATCCACGTTAAGAACAACGCACATAGCGTTACAATCGGCGTCCTTATTACATTGCCCAAATTTAAGTCTAAACTAAATTAAAGAGATAAATATAATTATTTGTTCCCAATTATAACTGTCGCATATTTTAAAGTCAACAGTGGTAAAAAAATGTAGATTTACATTCATCTCAAGTAGTATATCAGTTTGTGCGTTTTAATCCTATCTTGAGGCTCTAAATTGTCGTCTTATATATGTAACTCAAAAATTCGAATTCTTTTTACAGGAAATGTGGCTTAGCCGTAGTAGGTACCGGATTAGCCCTAATAAGCAAAGATCTCTCTATTCACATGGCCTCCTCAATAAACGTAGACAAATTCATGGCGGCTCCAGTGACACCAATCGAAGAACTCGAAGCGAACCCAAATGACATGAAAACAAGAATGGAATTGATGATTTTGAGAGTGCAAGCTGAAATATGCAAGGCTCTTGAACAAGAAGAGAGCCCCTCGAAGAAATTCACGGTTGATAAATGGCAAAGAAATGAAGGTGGAGGCGGCATCACTTGCGTCCTGCAAGAAGGGCAAATATTCGAAAAAGCCGGAGTCAACGTATCGGTCGTACACGGAAATCTACCGCCTAGCGCCGCTGGGATGATGAGGGCAAGAGGTAAGAATCTCAAAAGCGACAAATTACCCTTCTTCGCCGCCGGAATAAGTTCGGTAATTCACCCGAAGAATCCACACGTTCCAACGATGCATTTCAACTATAGATATTTCGAAGTACAGGATGGGGATCAGGTTCACTGGTGGTTTGGGGGCGGTACGGATTTGACACCGTATTACTTAGATAAAGACGATGCTATACATTTTCATAAGACCCTGAAAAAAGCTTGTGACAAACATGACAAAACTTACTACCCCAATTTTAAAAAGTGGTGTGATGATTACTTCAACATCGCCCACAGAGGTGAAAGACGTGGTATCGGAGGTATTTTCTTCGATGATATCGAGACACCTTCGCAAGAGGAAGTGTTCAAATTCGTTACGACATGCGCAGATTCGGTAATACCTGCTTATGTACCCATAGGTAAGAACTTACTGCTGCTACGCATTCAGATATAACTTGTCGACGTTTTAGTGAAAAAGAATAAATGTAAACAGTACACTCTGGCGGAGCGTGAATGGCAATTGATACGTAGAGGACGCTACGTTGAATTCAACCTGATTTACGACAGAGGTACCAAATTCGGACTTTACACACCAGGAGCAAGATTTGAGAGTATCTTGATGTCTTTACCTTTAAATGCTGTAAGTAATTTTGGGTTTTTTATTTTTCTTTTAAATCATCGTCAAATTCTTCTTTAGAAATGGCATTATATGCATAAACCAAAAGAAGACTCACCTGAAGCAAAATTGTTGGAAGTCTTACGAAGCCCTAAGGAATGGGTTTAATGACAACAATGGATAATTATTATTTTTTAATTCGAAATGATACAATTTTTATAAATAAAGTTATATTTTATTCAATGTATTCTATTCTATCTCTGATTCAATAACATTAGTGCTAGTTCTTCAGTTTCATTCAAAGTTAACGGTTTACTGCTAAAATTTTCGATGCTTTTCTTTTTTCTTTTAACCTTACTTGTTGGCGCTTCTAATTTTCTCTTCATAGATTTGGGAATGCCGTCAGATTCCTCTTCGTCATTTAATTCTTGTCTAGTTATCTTTTCATCCCCTTCACTTTCTTCATGAAATTCATCTTGCTCTGATGGACTTTGATCTTCGCTTCCTTGCTTGTTATCTTTCTTTCCATATACTTTCTCTGGATCTGGCAACCATGATAAATCAGGGCCTTCATCTTCAGAATCCGTGCCAAAATCATCCTCGTCTTCCGGTTCTAACTTTTTCTGTTTCAATTTCTTCTTCTGTTCCTTCTTTTTAGCTTTAACTTTCTCCTTAAACAATGCTTTATCGTACTTATCCTCCTCTTTCAAGACCATTCGAGCTTTCTCTAAATCTATACCGCCGACATTTTCGTTTTCATATTCCTGAGCCAACTCCGATCGTTTCTCTTTAGTTCCTTGAACGATTGCTTCTCCGGAATCATCGAAGACCACCTTCTTATTTGGAACTATATTCTTCTTGATCATTTTCTTGGCTACGGCCGCCTTTGTTACGGGTTTCTTGTTTTTGGATTTACCACCTTCTAATTGGGCCAATTCATTTTCCGTAGGCAAATCTATGTCGTGGTCCTGTCTTTTGATCTTCAGTATATCGTCGTCCTCAGAGTTTTCATCGTCGGGTATCGAAAACGGCTGTTGTTTAACGGTATTCTCAATATCATCTTCCGAAACACCGCTATCACTAGAATCATCAAATTTGGTGACGCTATTCTGCCTACTTTGGCCTACATTAATGTCCAAATTTTCTTTTGCGTTATTGGAATCTTTTTTCGAAGGTCGTGCATTTAGCCGTTGCAAAAATCGTATTCTTGGAGGAATAGCTAGTCCTAGCGACTTTGAAAACGCATCTGTATCTAATTCTTGCACTTTAAATACATCCTTGTTCTTCATAAGGAACACCGACTTCGCATATGCAACGAATGCTCTCTGGGCAGTATCCTTTAAAGAAGGCGTGGAAGCCAGATAAGCTTCCATTTTCCTTACAGGATTACGGAGCTGTTGTGGATTAATCCTGGAAAGAAACAATAACATGTAAGGTGCCACACAAGTTAATCTTATAATTTTGAAATGATGATGCACTCACTAAATAGAAATCAATTCTCAAAGAAATATATATACACTAGTTTCGCAGTATTGAGAAATTGCGTGTGTGCCTTATTACAGAATTTTAAGGTCAATGATTGATCTTATTGGTGAAAAAATAAAATGAGAACTATCAATTTCACAAATTGCCACGATGCGTATGTAACAGGATCGCATATCGTTTATCCCATTACTAATTATCTACGACTTTAATGCATTGTTATAATTCCTGCATCTTTATCGTAAAATAAACAGTTCAGGCCTCCCCACAAATAAAAACTGAATTCAAAATGGCGCAATGTACATTGTATAGATTAGTTGCTTATATTTCAAATCATAGTAGACTGCATCTAATATGAGAACATGACATTACACTAATGAAAGTAATTATATTTTAAAGCTCTTTCCACAGTTTATAACGACCACGTAAAAAAAACGACGCGATTGAATTTATGTTCTATTCAAAACAGCTTCAAGGGTAATTATATTATTGGTCCCATGTTAACATCCAGTAAATCTTACTAATGTCACATTCTCATCTTGGATGCATTACATTCTAGTTTCTTCTTTAGTTTGAGAATTTTGTTGTACTAATTAGAAAAGGCATATGTCTCTACAACAATTTTTTAATTCAAGCTCAAAAGAATATTAACCACTGAAGCCATGGAAGCTCCAAAATAAATTTAATAGATTTAATTAACGATTTAACAAATGTACAAACCCAAACCCGATTTTACGTTAATTGACAAAAAGACAGGCTCTGTAATTGATTTTTACTTATAGATGCAATAATCCTAGCCACACTGATCCTTTCCCCAAAATTTCGAAATCAAGTTATGTGACACCGTGTACACAATTCTAGTAGTACTTACTCGATTTTCTCAATTGGTATCTTACGATCCAATAACTGATTCACCATCGCCTTCTCGCTGGGAAGCAATAAAAGTAAGCTTTCGCCACCTTTATTGTACCGAGCCGTCCTTCCAACTCTATGAATATAGGTAGCACTGTCCTCTGGGCAATCGGCTTGCACCACCCAATCGACGGCTGGAAAATCTAACCCCCTAGCGGCTAGATCCGTTGCGAATAACACAGCTGCTTGTTTACGGCAGAATGTTTCATAAATTTCCATCCGCCTAAGTTGATGCAAAGTCCCATATAAAGCTATTAAACTTGTACCTGGTCGTAACCTATCAATGTAGTATATCAGATGGATATTGTTCTTCTTTACAAAAAAAAAACTTACTTGCAAAATATCTCATACATATACTTCACTTGCTTGCAACTTGAGAAGAATATAATACTCTTTTTCTTCAAATGATTCTTAATGAAGCTGTATATTATCGAAACTTTATCTTCCAAATTACAAATAATGTAACTCTGTTCCAATCCAGGAGGAGTGCTATGTTTCTCATGTTCATGTACTGAGACATAACTAGGATCTTTCAAACTTAACCTAGCTAAATCTTTAACAGATTTAGTTTGTGTTGCTGAGAACAGTAATGTTTGCCTTATAGGTGGTAAATTAGCAATTATAGCATTCATTGTCGGTTCAAAACCCATATCTAAACATCTATCAGCTTCGTCTAACACTAAAATCTGAATAAAATCATCAGATTGTTTCCAACAAAGTTATACAAAGACATACCTTCATATTTACACAATCAAACAATGGATTTTCATCCATATGCTGCAATAAACGTCCAGGAGTACAGATTACAATATTACATTGATCCATTCGAGTACGTTCAAATTTCAAGTCCTTCCCGCCAATAATTAATCCTGCAGAAAAGTCGTGATGAATGCCCACTTTCCGTAAGGTCTCAAAAATCTGGTATGCCAACTCTCGTGTTGGAGTAATAACCAATGCACCCAAACCATCCAATCTAGTCCATTGGAAACAAAACAGTTTCTCTAATATGGGTATGATAAATGCTAGAGTCTTTCCAGAACCAGTTCGCGCTGCTCCCAAAATATCTTTGCCTTGTAAGCTTAGCCCAATGGTATCTCGTTGAATCTCTGTTGGTTTCACATACCCTGACTCTTTTAAACCCTTTTGTGTTTGTGGTGACAAGGGGAAATCGGAAAATGTACTCATTTTTGATGTGTCTATCTATAAAGTTGTACAATAAGCTGATTTATATATGAAATAAAGCAATACTAACCTCTGAATATTTTTCCATTAATTTTTGTATAAATACGGATTCGGGTTCGTTACGTTTTTTCTTTTTAGTGAATACTTTCTTCTTATTTTTGGATTTAATCTTTGCCTCCATTTTAGAAGAGATATCCATACAAATTACAATGGATCAATTCTTTCCGTAAACGCACGTGTAACCAACAAATGTACCTAACTGGTATCAAATCAACTAATAGTGAAGTAGATGAAGTGAGGTTATATTTATGCCAAACCTTCAAACTCTGTATCTTCTAGTTTATCTATGAAATATGATATAAATGAAATCTATATAGTGCTATTAAGCACTACTAAGTAATAGCAAATATTCAGTACCAGATGTCACTCCAACAATGGATTAATTGTTTATATATGTGGTACCAGCGCCTACGCGGGCGTAATATAAACAAGCTGCTCAATTTTATATCACTGTAGTTTGAAGGGAGCATTTAAATATATAATATTCTGTATCAACTTTATTTAATTATAATGACCTCAAACAAAGGATAACTTTTTGTACATACCGTTAACAGCATTTAAATTAATTTATCATATTTTATAAATGAGTGAAGACCAGATAAAAATATAATTAGGAAAAGTGTCACTATCATACGTACTCGACATCAGATTCCCAATTTGTATTAGACATATCTTTAATAAATCTTCATTATTTGTAACTTACCTATATATGTCTAAAATCATAATCCCGCATTATAAATTCCTAATGGTTCTTCAACCGTTTGATATTGCGTTTGGCAGATAGCGCATGACGTAAGCGAAATGTTATATTCGCGGTGTGCGCCCTCTGAGAAACACCCAAAGGTACTTCTGAACGGTTGAATAACTATAAGGAATATATAAATACAGCTATAACTGTAATAAATCTTAGTAACACAGCTTAATGAAATACTGTCGTATTAATTACAATAATATAATATTCTATACTTGTAAGTGTTTGATATTAATAGCTTTTACAGGAAAGACTAGCAAGACAGAATAAATATTCAAAGAAAAATGATAAGATACACAGTAAAATTATATAAAAAGGTTTACAAATAGCCAGCACTATTTGTAAGGAATATATGTGACACTGGCAAATATTCCGTAAACGTATTAACAATCTACTTCATTGAGGTCGCTGCAATAGTAATCGATGGGATAGAAGTCTTCGCCCCCTGCTTAAAACTGATACCAGCTCCAAATCGCTTGTAATTATGAACTAAAGAAGAGTACTAATAGCTTAAATTGGACGATGTTGACTGACTCACGTCGTCTGTCACTATAATTTTCATAGTCGAATATTTCAAAAATCATTCAAAATCATAACTATGGCAGATTACAAAATTATAACTCCAGATTTCGTTAATCTCCACATATCCACGTCGAAGGATGACATCTCTTTTAGCGAAAAAAGATTCCCTAAGGATGTCACAATTACAGAGTTAAAGGTACATCCGTAACTTAATGATGCAAATTGTATTTACTATTCATTTTAGGCAAAGTTAGAATTGATAACTGGTGGCAGCTGTGCTACAATGCAAATAGAAGCGTATGCAAAAGATAACAAATTAGTATGTAGCTTATCTGATGATGATGCCTTATTAGGCTCGTATCCATTGGAAAACGGAATGAGATTACATATTATTGACAAATTCTCCATTAGAAATGAATTAGACTTTGGCAATGTTGAGAAGTATGAGCTACCAGAAGAGATGTATGCAAAGAAAACAGATTCAGTAAGAGCATTCCTTGCAAAGAATAAACTAGGTTTGCATAACCTAATCCTAGTTGTATCTATTCTGTTTTATCATATTAACTTTTTTAGGACAATACAATGAAGAATATCAGAAAAATAAACAGAAACAAGAGGAAGAAGAAAAAAAGTTAGCAGAATCAACTCCTGTTGGATCAAGGTGTAAAGTGCAAGTACCAAATACGCCAACAAGGTTAGGAACAGTCATGTACAGTGGACAAATCGAAGGATTAGGTGGTTATTGGGTTGGAATTAAATATGATGAACCTCTTGGAAAAAATGATGGCACGTATGTTATTCATCCAATTATCGCGATTATTCTGTATTATGTGTCAATCTTGTAGTTGCAAAGGAAAGCGTTATTTCGAATGTCAACCGAATTATGGAGCTTTCATTAAGCCACAACATGTACTTTGTGGGGACTTCCCTGAGGAGGATTATGATTTAAACGAAGAAATATGAAATGTAGAGGATCTGCAGACCACATGGCATTCCATTCCCGCTTGAATATTAACTAGAAATGTGAAGTATTTACTGATTTAATTACGTACTTTAATCATGATATAGATTTTTTTTGTGAGGATTTGCGAGTAGAAGACGTCTTGAGATTTGAAATCAATTATTAGTAAACTGCTTTATACACTTGCAACCTATGCTTTTAAATTAATTTTTGAAATATAACAACATGTAAAAAAGTAGCCTTTTATTTATTACATACAAAATTTAACATAAATTATATACAATTCTTAAAAAATTCTAATAATAATCTTGATAGTAAGAAATGTATAAAATACACCAGAATACCTTGACTGCAGACATTCAAAACTTCCGTCTTTTAAGAATATCAGGTTTCCAGTTGATAGGATGACTCTCTTCTGTAGCTGTGTCATCTTCCTTGTAAATCTTTATCGTCTTATCGGCTTCCGTTGTAATTAATCTTGAACCTGATTGGTCGTAGATCATTGAGAATATACCTGCTTCGCTGTCCATCGAACCTGGTTGTACAGGTGCCTTTAAGTAAATTTCACATCAGCAATAAAATTTTTCATTATGCAATCGCTTACCTGTAACCTTTGGAAATTATACCCAGTTCTCCAATCCCAGAAATGTAACGTCCCATTATCACCTCCAGAAACTAAAACACCCTCTGCGTTAACGGCTAAACAATTGACGATCGCATTGTGACCCGACAAATTCTGTATGAACTTCCCTTCAGGGCATTTCCATTGCTTAATATTATCAGGAGACCCAGATGCGAACATATACCTTCGAAATGCGTCTATTATTTGTTATTATTTACAAAAATATCAATCAAATAAAATATGTTCATTTATTAAGTGATAGAAGCAATAACGCCATGTATGAGTTCCTAATTCAATTGCAAAAATTTAAAGATTATTTACACTTACAACGTAGGATGGAATACCAAGCTGCGCACACTCTTCTTGTGATTTGTCAAAGTACAAAGGGATTTTCCTGCTGCTAAGTCCCATAGTCGTATTGTAGTATCATGAGAACCTGTTATAACTTGTGGTTCAGAAGCTTGGGTTATTACACTGGCTACTGTATGTGTATGTCCACTTAAGGTGTGTACATTAGCCTTTGTTCGCATGTCCCATACTCTCGCTGTTGAATCACGACCTGCTGTTAGTAATACATCAATCGTAGGGTGTAATGACAGTGAATATACAGCCGACAAATGTCCATGATAGTGCCTGATTACCTATACATAAAAAAGTCTTATAATAAAATAAATTAATAGCCTGCTTAGTGTTACCTTATTATATTCTAAATCCCAACATTTTACTTGTCGATCCTCACCACAGCTAAACAAATATGGATGGCGGCTACTTACAGCAAGTCCACGTACTGTACTGACATGTCCTGTGAGAGATACTTTTAATTGTCCTGTTGCTAGATCCCATATTTTTATTATTCTATCAGCGGCTCCAGTTGCGAACCACTAAAATAATAATTCATGCAAAATTAAATGAACACACATATAAATATAATCATACCTCATTTCCTGGCTCCACTGTAACACATCTAACCCATCCTAGATGTCCAGCAATAACTCGATACAATTTCCATGGAGCATGCCATTTTGGTTTTGGCATCGTTGGAGCTTTCCTTATCAGTGTATTTAATTGATTTTGTGCATTCTGCTGTGAGCTTCTCTGCATTAGAGATGTGTCTGTGTAGGGTACAACAGCAGTATCACTGTTTGCTACATCTCCATCTCTTGTTGCACCAGAAGGAGGTAGACTTGGTCCGCTTTCTACTTCTTGAAGCTGTTTCATCGCCTTCATCTTTTTAACGTCATCAAAAACCAATCCATAATTATCTCTGGCTTTTATTAATTTTCGTATAGTGTCCCTGGAAGTTGAAATAATACAATAAAAGAGTTAAGGTATTAAAACAAAAACGACTTACGCTTTTTCATCTACTGGTGGTAAAAGACCTTGATTTGCCAGGAACATATCGTGAGATCGCTTAAGCGATCTGAATACTAATGTGTGCACTGAATGCCTTTGTACTTCTTCTAACATATTTATATGTAGTTAAACCAAAGAAACTCAATAACAAAACGTTCTGAATCTAACCCCTAATAAACAAATCAAGTTATGAATATTTGTTGGTAATATAGGAATTTATATTGCCTTTAACATGATAAAATATCAACTGTTATTTAAGCCCTTTTATTTGGATGAGGATTATTAAAGAATAATGAAAAGACATATAGTTGTACTATACTGTATTTAACATGATATATAAAACTATTTTCTTGCATAAATAATGCCCGAAATTTATCCATATAGCTTTGAATTAGATTTGTGAGAAAAAGAGAAAACAGATGCCGCCGTGAGTAATTATAGAAAACTGTATCGTTAATTGGATGATAGGTGGGAAATTTAAATATATTTGGAAAATTATATATGATAAAATATTGGTATTCATTATAATCAAGCAAATAAGATAATACTCTATAATTAGTGCAGATAAAATATAATATAAGTAAATAATTTCTTCTATTTACTACACTAATTAGAAATCCAAACATGGCGTGCGTTGAAAACAATTTTAACACATTTACAAGATCACTTGATATTGAAGTCCTTTCTAAAGAATTAATTCTTCATCAAAAATTAGAAGGCGATGTTGGATGCGTAGTGTGGGATGCAGGAATTGTTTTAGCGAAATATTTAGAAGAATTATACAAGAGAGATCCTCAATTTTTGCAAGGAATTAATGTACTTGAATTAGGAGCGGGTCTTGGCCCTGTGGGACTTGTTGCAGCTTCATTGGGGTTGATCTTTCCATGTTAAGAAACGATAACAGGAACGTTATTTAAATTATATTTTAGTGCTGATGTTATGCTAACAGACTTATCGGAAGCCATACCTCTATTACGGTTCAATATTAACAAAAATAAATCTTTATGTAGAGGCTCAGTTAGATGTGCTATTTTAAAATGGGGAGAAAATATTGATTTCGGATATATTCCAGGTAAAATATTGCTCGCTGATTGTGTCTATTACAAAGAGGTATGTCACTAATAAAATCTACTAATGTTTATAAGATTTCCATCTTAATTTTAATTTCAGTCAATTGATTCTTTAATAAAGACATTAAAATACTATGCTGGCCGAGACACAGAGATCATTTTAGCTCAGGAATTGAGGGAAAGCGACATGCAGAAAAGTAATTGGACGTATTTCTTAGACAGTATACAGAAAGACTTCCAATGGATTGAAATACCATTGTCAGAACAAAATTCAAATTACAGCAGTTCAGATATAGTAATATTGAAATTGTATAAAATATCTTGATGACCTGTGATTTAATCAATTTATTTTTAATAATAAATGGACTTAAACGAAATCTTTTATTATACAATTTATTTAACATAAATTAAGTACAAAATGATAATTGCTTTAATAATACTGTATTAATCTACTTAATACCTATACTGGATTAATTGCAACAATTTAATTGCCATATCTTTTACCTATCTACGGTTCTTGGAAATAAATCCAGAATATGAAATTAGTTATGAATACAGGACGTTTGGAAAGACAACTTATTAGTGTAAGCATCAAAGTAATAGAAACGCTCATACTGGAGTATGTTTCAGTATTCATACAGGCTGTTTCAGAACTGCGGCGATAAATTATCGATATAGAATGTACGCTAAAAAACTAGATTGAAAGTCTGAATGTTGTGTATGGTCAAAAACGCTTCGTTTTGATGAAATTCGCCTAGAAAAGCGATCAAAAATTTGAGCAAGAAATAGCCAACAGAACGGTGGATATCAACAATAGCTCCCCATCCAATCTAAGAGCTTTAATAAACTGCAATAGCTGTGATGGTTTCAGGGAAGGTATTTCCGTCTCGACTATGACGTCTTTATCGAGATGGTTGGCACGAGTCTCTATAATGGCAGTGTAGTGAGATGCTAGGTGTTCTGAACTTTCAGCCTTCGCCCCAAAAAACGTGCAGTCGCTACTCTGTTTCAGACCTATTCTTGTCCCTAAGGTGACACTGTCCTCTAAGCAAACCTGAGGACGCGCTGTCTATCTCTACTTAGTTCTAGCATAGTGTTTGCTCTTTGCTTATTGAAGTCTACAATGAATATATTGGAATGTCTTAGACCACAAATTCTCCCAAAGAAATACACTTCTCCTCTCCGGTCCTGCAAACGAAGTTGTGACCTCCTTTTTTGCTAATAGCTTAGCTTTCTCGTTGCCGCTGATTCCAGTGTGTCCTGGTACCCATCATTGTGCAGCTCTGTTTTCTCTGTCTAGGTTATTTAATTCCCAGATTAATTTCAAACTCAACGCCATCATGGCTGCTTGACTATTGGAGAAAATGGGAATGCTTTGCCTTCGATAGTTCCTGTCGAGGTTCAATTGAGTACATCTTCCAATCGCATTGATCTCCGCATGAAGGACGCTAAAGTATGTTCCCATTGACTGAATATTTGGTTCCCGCCCGAATGCCTCTGCACCCGTTCCTTTATTAATTTTGGAACCATCCGTATATCATTTAATGGTGTTTTCCTTTAGAGAATAGGTGGAAGATTCTCCCTTCCATTCTTCCTTGTTACTTAGCTTTGTAAGAAAATTCTCTTTAAAGCTATATTTCTTAACCATTTGATTGTTTGGCAGACTTAGAAGTGGGGAGATGGCCAAGTTCTCTGGCTCGCAGTCCCGTTTCCTTCAGTCTCCCCCCTGGTTAGTGTAAGAGTAGTGAGTAGTGGTATATCATATTAATTAAAGGAAAACACTCAATATGAAAATGCAATGAGAAGAATAGACTTCCGTAATAAGCAAATTTGTGACCTTACCCGTAAAACCGCTACTTGCAACAAATTCAAATTGCTTGCCATAGAAAGTGCTCAAACAATTAATTCAGAAATGTTAAAGTAGGTTCAAGACCCGATCATAAACAAAAAAGTTGAGACATATTTGAAATCACTGTTTTTTTATTGTTCCGGAATAAAAGAAAAACAATGCGAATTTTATATTAAACAGATTATTTTATTTCACTTAACCGATTTTCCAACTCCGATGAGAACAACAGAGAAATACCCATTATAGGCCGCACCTGTAACCTGTATATTCTATATAACGCCTTCTATCATTGCTTTTAAGTAATTATATTCTTAATTTTCTTAATGTATATGGCAGTTAAAGTGTTACAAGTTGTAAAAAAATCACATCCAAAGTGATAATTAACAATGAAGAGGTAAAAGGCTTCAGTTTTAATATCTACCGTAAGTTAAGTACTACACCCTAATAGAATTTAAATATGATAAAAATAATAACTATAAACATATAAAGAAAACAACAAAACAATAAATAAACAATACAATTCATGTTTGTGACTTAAAATGTAGCTTCAAATTATATTCATGTGCAATGGTAACATCGTTAATATGGAAACTTGACTTATACAGAATGTCTCATTCCTTTTTGCGAAACTGACTACATCAATAAATTGTGAAGATAAAACTACGTGTTTAACTGTTTTAAGATCTCTATCAATTATAACAACCGAAATATAACAAATTAAAGAAAAAAGCCAAAACTTGCATGCAGCAGCCTTGATCTAATAGGCCAATTGTTACTTTCTCAGAAAAAAACAATCAAGACATCCTTATCAACGTTTTGGTATTTGTTATAGTTTTTGAGATACTCTATAAGAATATCGAGAGGTATGAAACACCATGTATATGTAATAAAACATTATATAAATTTCTATCATCGATTGTAAATAAAGCAAAAAGTAAAACAAATAACCATCTGTTTAGATAAAGCTAAAAGATCTACTTATTCGGGTATTACCGGTCTAAGCATACTTTGATTTGTACTACCAACTCTATTCCTAGGTACTCTAATATGAATAACCCTCCTATTATCAGACGGATGTATCAAATCTGCCTTATTCCTCCACTCCTCCCGTTTAATCTCGTCCCTTCTCCGTTTTCTATCGACATAGCCAATCACGCAACTCGCCGGTATCCATAGCAACGCTGTAACCAAGACGACGGTCCCAACAATATTATCCCGAAGGAATAATAACACTTTATTGATGTTAATGTCCTCGATAATATCCCAGAAACGTTCTACGACGTCTTGTATGGTCTTCTCACAGTTACCCTTTAAAGAAACATCTTAGAAATGTGAAATATTTGAGTGAAAAGCGTTAGATATAAATACCTTATTACAAAAGCCTTGAATGCAAGGTGTACCGTCTGGAAGGACATCTAGCGGCTCGACAGGGAAACATGTTTCGTTAATGTTAGTCCTACAACATCTTCTACAAGCATTTTCAACTAAAATATTTAATACATTCGTGTAATAATCTGTAAGATCTTTGAATTGTATTTAACCTACTAATATCACACATGCAGCTTTGTAATCCTTGTGTTTCACAGTATGGGGTACATTTTCCATTACGACACTTTCCTTTCTCCTGACAATCGGTTCCGTCGTCCATTGGGGGACTTCTAGGACATTCGGCTTGTCTTCCAGTGCATCGAGATTCTTGCTCGCATGTAGCATACTGTGCTTCTCTACATTTAACACCTGCTTGCATATATTGGCAGTTTTGACAGCATGGGGAATTTTTGTCACTAAAAAAATGTTGAAATGAATCCGTAAGCTTCCACGGCCAGAGTCAGTTATAATCGAACTGTTTCCGGAATTGAACCGTATCATAAACTAAGAGGAAAAACAAAGGAGTAAACAAGAAAAATGAAGAGAATAAGAGAAAAAAAGGGAGAAGGGGGAATAGAAATAAAAGAGAAAAGAAAAAGAGAAAGGCGAGATCTTGACGTTTCGCCTCCGTCGTAGGGGGCTCCTTTAGGAGAAAAGCAGGGGAACCAAAGTCGCACGGTAGCTCGGCGTGTAAACCATGCTACAGGCGAAACCGCTTTAGAAAACGGTCACAGTAACTCGACATGTTAACCACGCCAGAGGCAAAAATTTCCTGACGCGTACCGCGGAGTACCGGGTTTATATAGCACAGGAGAGTAACGCCTGAATGGTTGGTTGAGTGGAGTATCATGACAAGATCCAATTTCGGAAACAGTTCGTTTATTAAAAAAAAAAGTTATTGATTGAAAATAATGCAGCAATTTCTTTTTTAATGTTACCTGCATACGGCTCCTTGATTTCTTCGAAGCTTACAATCTTTATCACAACAAGCGTCATTATCCTCAGTCCCTAGAAGACCCGCATCACATTCCTCGTCTCCTTCAACCCTTAAATTGCCACAGAAGCTTTCTTCCGGTTCCGAAAAACATTTTCCGGATTTTGCTTGAAGGACTTTCCTTATCGAACGTAAGCTGCACGGCGAAAATCGCTGTAAAATGTATTCTTCAATGGTGTTCAATTATTAATGGAGACTCTCAAATATGATATGAAGTTAGTCAATCAATAAGATGGTTGACAGTTGACAAATACAGACGTCAAATTAAATATTAATCTTAAATTCACACTTACCTTATTATTAACGTCATATCCACTGACACTGTATGTATACATCAGGTACGACCCTCCTTGACTAGCACTTGGAGAGCACTCAGGTATGTCAGGATCATGCTCCGAGCCCCAATTGTGTCCGAACTCATGAGCTGTGACTAGATCTGCTTCCCGAGTAATGACTCGCTGACCATAATGATTCCGGCTTGAACTCAAACCGGAGTTTAGATATAAAGTATATCCATTTTTAAAATATTCTATATAAAGGAATGTTTAAATTAGTAAAAATATAGAAAAATGATTATTGATTAAATTGTTTTAATAAAAATTGTTGCTATTATTCCACAAAACCAAAAACATAAGCACAAGCACAAGACAAAAAGTATGTTACAACAGCTAATTTTTCAGATGCAGAAACATTAATGTACCTGGGGTACAGATGCCCCCTACGGAATTGCGACGTGGCGAACCGACATAAGCTAGACCCAAGATACCACCTTCGAATTTAAGATCCGTGAAAAGGTGAGCCAAACAGAAGTCCTTGTGACTATATTCACGACTAAACACCTACACCAAAAAGTTAAAAGACACTTCAGATACAGATCATAGTATCCAAACACGTTAGTCTAGTACAGTTATATTAAGTAAATAGATAATTTTAAATTGAAATTTTATATTTTAAAACAATAGTTATAACCTTAACAGTCAAAATTGACACATATATTGATATTTTCTCAATACAGTGCGATCAAAAAGTATTGATCATGTTGGTTACATCTGAAAAGTTGGTATTGAAATTGATGAAAGTTACAGGTATAAAAAATGTTATAAACTTAAAAACTCAAAGGTACCTGTCAGCTTAATGTCTTTTTTGATCACAATATACATCAAAAATTGATATTTAGGAGTTTGAATTTGCAAAGTATTCAGTTTAAAATTTCTATTCTGAAGAAACAGTTATTGTTCAAAAATGAAGAGATACACCTAAAATCTTCCGCAGTACCGCCACCTTTTAGTTAACATTATTGTATTAACAAAAACAAACAGAAATAAGCTAAAACAAAATTGAACCAAAGGAATAAAAATAACAACCCCTAGTGCAAACTCCTCCAAGGGAATGCCATCTGGGTGATGCGATGTAGGCCAAACCAAGTACAACAGAATCCCTCGATTTAAAAGTTTGATGGGTGAATAAGTGCGCTAAGCAAAAATCCTTGTTTATTTTCTCCCGAGAGAATACCTTCAAATTTAACGAATATCAAACGCCACATAAAGAAAAATAACGTGCATTAAAAAAATAAATCATATTTAATAATTAGCATATGGACACTTCAAAAATATTAATCGCCATTAAATAGAGAGCAATTTAGTTGCAAATTAAAGTAACCTTTTGAGGTACTACTATGAATTAGAGTAAAATGTTGAAATGTCCATTCTCCAATTACTATACAAAAATTTTCAGAAAAATACATCAACAATGACAAAAAACTACTTACCTCTAATAAAGTTCGTACATCCCATTTTTCTCTAACCATATTATAGTGAGCATCGCCAGGTCTCACACGTGTTGGCTCGTTATGAACAACAATCTTTTTAATCACAAATCCCATTCCTTTGAAACCATCAATTTCCTGCCGATCTTGCCATATGGTATCATTATATATTTTATGTACACGATCTATTAAACTGATCTAAAATTCCAAAAACTTTCAACATAACATTTAAAATAAAGCTAACTAGATACTAGATAAACCTAAAACATACTTACTAAATAATTTATTGTTGTTTTGGTATTGCTAGCTCCCATTTCTGTAAAAAATCTATAGTCCGCCACCAATAAAAGAGGGCATCTAGTTTTAGTTGGAGTGTATTCATATTGATCAATCTGTCTTTTTTCCCTATGATCACCTGATAACCAAGGACTTGGTTCACTATAGTCTTCATCATCATCATCACTATTCACTTCTAATTCAAGTCCTTCTTTAACATAACCACAAGTTTTAGGTCCAACTTCATTGGGTCCCAAATTCATATGATCCCAGCTTAACTTTATGTCTGAAGATTTGTAAGCGATCATTGTGCGATTATCTAAATGTGGTAAATGTCTCCATGATGGCTATACAACAAAGATCAAAATAAACAACAGTTAAACAATATAAGTTCATGAATCATACCTCTACATGATATATATCATCAGGTAAATGAATAGAGCCTGTTAGTATACCATCATCTATATGCAAATTAACATGAGAATTTACTTCGCCAAATACTCTTCCATTAAAAAAATTTTCATGGTCTAAAATATAACAATACATTTATTTTTCATAATACTTAATATTTTATAAATGCACCAATGTGAACTGATGTTTCTCTCCCATCACCATCTACAGTATAAGCTTTAAATTTTGAGTGTAGTACTTCTCGTTTTGGTGTCAATATCAATCTGAAATCACGCCCTAAAGCCTTGAAGTTAACTTCTTTGATTTTGTTGAAAGGATGACTGCTTTCCTTTAAACCCTTCTTAACGATTGTGTGTGTAAGATCATCCGCGTGTATGGTTTCGAAATACTTTAAATTTTTATGGATTGATGCTGCAAACAACAAAATTCAATCAAAAATAATTGGTACTTATTAAAGTTTCGAAGTAACATACCATGAACACCAGTGATTAATAAAAGGACTACGAAGATGTCCATAATCTAGTGATTTTCGGATGCAATTATGGTGACACAACAAGCGTTTAATTAAAAAGGATTACATGTTGAATAATTTGATGGATTTTATCCCAAACCTCCCAAACTTGAACTGACTTGAACTTGTATAAAATGATCTGTCAAATTCATGCTCTCAATCAGTCAGTCAGCTGCCTTTATGGTTATTGGTTCAAATGTAAAACTATAAATCTTGATAAACATTAAATGCAATTTTCACAGCAATCTTATACCATATTCTATATATTTAATTAATTAGTATACAATTTCATATCTATAGATCGTCCCAACCTCCGTATTCAGTATGGGATAGAATAGCAACTTTTATCTCTTACTATCCTTGGTTGCTGTCATTAGCGCTATCTCTACAACCGGTTGCTATGTTGCAACTTATTTACATATGCTGTCGGCGTCGACAACAGTTGTATACTATCTGTCTATTAGCATCAACTGTCAATCGTCATCGTCCTTGTTTTGAAATATATCGTTAAATTGTTAATTTGTTATATAGTTGTACAAATTGTTCTTTTCAGAACACTTCTATCTTTTCAAGCGTGCACAGGGTAATATGGGTATTTTTATTTATTTTTATAAATGTTATAACAGAATATAAATGTAATTACAGTTTTCACTACATTAATGGAGCCTATAGGAAGAAAAACGGCGCAGAGGAGACAAATTTAACTGTAAGGAGAAGTGTATGATTGCAAATGTTTTCAATTATTTCAATAAATCAATGAATGTGAGTGCTGCCGCTCGAGAAGCAAGTAAAGCTTTGGGCATCTCAGACCGTGCAATATATCATGTAAAAACAGGAGCAACAAAATGGTTTATTATCAAGTCCAAAAAACCTAAAAAAGGAAGGGCATACAAGTAAATGATCGACTGCATACATATGGTGAGAACACGCAAGCAGCTATTCGGCGTAAAGTGCATGGATTTTTATACAGAATATGCCACCTACTTTAAATACAATTCTTACTACTGTCAATGCTGACGATGATCTCCCTAACTTCAGTCGAACAACTTTTCATAGATTGTTACACGATATGGGCTTCGAATTTAAAAAGTAGGACGAAAAAGTATACTCATTGAACGAGATGAGATTATTAGATGGAGGCACAAATACTTGCGAGAGATCAAGAAATTTAGAGAAGAAGGTAAAATTTACCTCTTGCTATTTGACATGGCTGTAATTTTATATTTCAGGTCGAACTATTATATACACTGATGAGTCATGGGTGAATACAGGACATACGGTAAATAAAACTTGGACAGATACTGCTATTCAAAGTAGTCGACAAGCTCTTATTCAAGGACTAAGCACTGGTTTGAAATCACCAACCGGGCTAGGACCTCGTTTTGCATTAGTTCATGCAGGCAGTGATAATGGGTTTGTTCCTGGTGCTGAATATACATTTCTTTGCAAGAAAAACACTGCCGATGTTCATCATGAGATGGATTCAGAAGCATTATGAGGATTGGTTTATAAATAAATTACTTCCAAATATACCACAGAAGTCAGTCATTGTTCTTGATAATGCTTCCTACCACTGCAGAAAATTGGAGAAAATTCCAACAACAGCATGGAGGAAAAAGCGAGATCATTGATTGGCTCAATGAAAAACAAATACAAATCAGTACCGATATGCTAAAAGGGACTTACTGTATTGCGTGTCACAAATTAAACCGCAATATGATAAAAGTAGGATTGACCAATTTGCAAAAGAAAAAAGGTCATGAAGTTCTTCGATTACCACCTTACCATTGCGAGTTAAATCCCATTGAAATGGTATGGGCACAACTTAAAAACTACGTAAGAATGAATAATACCACATTTAAGGTAAAAGATATGGAGCAATTAATTCGACGAGCGGCGTATAGCACTGTAACAACTAATAATTGGCAAAACTACATCAAACATGTAAACAATATTGAAAAGGAAATGTGGATAGTGGATAATTTGCAAGACGACATCGAAGAATTTATTATTCACGTAAGATATTAAATCATCATCTGAAGATCAAAGTGATTCTTCGACTGACTAGAAAATTAACGTAAGACATAGATATATATGTGTGTAATTGCTATTCCTTTCTTAAATATTATTGTATTATACATATAATGTATTTCTATGACTCCAGTTCTTTTTGTTACAAAAGTGGAAACTATTATTTGTATATATATAAGGATCATCTTCTTTTTAATTTAATAAATTGCATAGCACCTCAATATCGAAGCAAATATTCACTGTACATTGCATAGATATCGCTCATATGTATATTTGTTTATAGATGTGTGTATAGTATTGTTAATAAATATTGAGATATAACTATTTTATCTGTAGTATTTTTCCTATAATTTTACGTGCAGCGAAGTCGCTATGCACTCTGTTAAAAGTTAGTTACTTTAATAAAATAATAAGCAAAATGTCATATGAATGTCAATAATTTTGCACCTTCAACGTCAATAAACGTTAATAAAGGTTATGAATTGATCGGGTGAAATTGCAAATAATTAACCGGAAATAGTAATGTACAGCCGATCGGATGATTTGGCAACCATGAAACAAATTCCCATAAGACGTATACTGAATACGGAGGTTGGGACGGACTATAATCGCTTCAACTTTTTTGATTTTTTTTAGTGCCTTTTCCATTTCATGTTTGTCAAATGACGTGTCTTCGTTTCCATTTCCAACTTCACGCGTACGGTGAAAATAGTGCCGGTGATAGAAATAGCAGTTGCGATGGAACGTCGTTTATATTTAAAATTGAATTGTGTTTTTGTTACGTATTCGTTTTTAATTATATCTACTAATAGTTCAGAAGTTCCTAGACCTAGAGGTGTTTCTATATCCCGAGCGCCATTATACAATCCCGAAAAAAACTTTATATGTTTTGATGGTAGCTTAACAATACCGTTTAGTCAAGTCAACGACGATTATTGTGACTGCCCTGATGCTAGCGATGAGCCGGGCACGCCGGCATGCCCTAACGGGTCCTTCCATTGCACTAATGCAGGCCACAAGCCCTTAAACATCCCCTCATACAGAGTTAATGATGGGGTTTGTGATTGTTGTGATGCTTCCGACGAATACGCTAACAGTAACGCAAATTGCGTGAATAATTGTAACGAATTAGGTCGTAGTGCTCGAGAAGAGGCTTTAAAACAAGCCGAATTGTTGAAAGCCGGTAAGCAAATACGTACTGAATATATACAGAGGAGTTCGCAGATTAAACAAGAGAAAAGAGATAAATTATCGGATCTTGAAAAAAATCTTGCCGAAGCTGCAAAAGTTAAGGATGAAAAGCAAGTTCTGAAGGATCAAGTGGAAGTATTAGAAAATGCTGCTTTACAAAAGTATCGGGAAATCGAAGAGGCAGAGAAGTTAAAAAGACAAGAAGCTGAGAATGCTAAGAACCGTGAGGAAGCCATTGAAACATTTAAATTGTTTGATTCCAATGATGATGGGAAAGTTGATATGTCGGAGATAAAAACTAGACAAAACTTTGATAAAGATAGAAATGGTGAAATCTCTGATGAAGAGGCGAAGTACTTTTTAAATGAGAAGGAAGAACTAGAATTGGAAGAATTTATTTCTGATGGTTGGAGTAGGGTAAAACCATTTTTGATGATGGATGCTGGCCTTTTCAAGCCACCATCTTCTGAGAAGGAGGAAGAAAATGTAGAACAAGTTGAGGATATTCACGATGATATAGAAGGAAGTGAAACAGAGCCTGGTAAGCGCAAATTATTTTTGGTTATCAACTGTGTTTAAAATGTGATTATAAATTTGTTACAGCTGAAGAAACTGAAGAACCTGAAGATACTGAGGGTGAAGGTGAAGAAACGGAGGAAGATGAGGAGGAAGAGGAAGAAGTTACAGAGGAACCAACACTGGAACCCACAAAATACGATGAAGAAACTCAAAAATTAATTGATAAGGCTACTGAAGCCAGGAAAGAGTTTACAGATGCCGAAAAGGAAGTTAGACATATCCAAGCCGAAATTAAAAAATTAGAAGAATACTTAGAAAAAGATTTTGGCCCAGAAGATGAATTTGCTACTCTTGCAGGGGAGTGCTTTGATTATGAAGATTATGAATACATCTACAAACTGTGTCCATTTGATAAAGCTATTCAAAAACCAAAATCCAACTCTATGGAAACAAGATTAGGAGTCTGGTCAAATTGGGTTAGTACCGAAGACAACAAATACAGCAAAATGTTGTATGATAGAGGTCAATCATGTTGGAATGGCCCACAAAGATCGACGAACGTCCATATTAGCTGTGGTAGTGAAAACAAATTGACTGCCGTGTCTGAACCAAATCGTTGCGAATATTTGTTCGATTTTACAACTCCCGCAGCATGTAAGGAAAGTGAAAGTGATACCCAAGAGGACTTACATGATGAATTATAACAGTAATGTGTTGAATTAAATATATTACAAACTGATCCTTGCTCTATACTTCATTCCATGAATTTCATTGTTTTTTTATATTTATTGTTTTATATCAGCAATTAATTACAATGCATTTGTTCCGGTGTTGTTTTTACAAATATTTTTGTCATTTGTAAAGGCGAAAATTTGATATCAGAAAAGTAAAAAAATTATTTGTTGAAATATAGAACATATAAAATTTGTGATGTAGAAATACAAACTATTTCTTATGTATTGGATAAATAAATAAATAAATTTAAGAGCTGTTTTTTTAGAATATTGATATCCTGCATATAAATATAAAATTGTTTAAGTTAGGGGATTTTCTCGAAATTAAATATGAATTATTGTCGCTTTTAAGAATCACCGATAGATGGCAATATATTTTCTAAAGGGAAGCGTTCTAAAAATAAGCTAAATTATACATACTTCGTCTATTAAATCTATAAATACATTGTAACATAAATCGCAATGTTACATCAATAGTTTTATCATTATCAACTAAACCCAATCTTCGTAATTTATCTAAAAAAAATAATTTGAATTATAAATAGCACAATTTCATTTCAATACAATCTATACGGGGAACTAAAATATTAGTATCCTTCATTATCATGAATTTGTAAAAAAGCGAAACTATTTATAACTTAACTGTTACATAAATGGAATTTATGCATTATGATTAAATCAATATACTGCAATCGTGCATGTCATTTAAATAAGTTGAAGGACGTTCAGGTTTCCACATAAAACGCAAAGAACAATATTATTGTTCCAATTATTGGAATTGTGGTAGAGTTGTGATTCAAACAATAGTTCTTTATCAATCAAATGGAGCATGTATAAGAATTTAAATATCGCGCCGTATTGAATCTCGCACGATAACCAACTGTGACGTAGCATAAATTACTAGAAACAAGAATCAACAGTGAACAAAAATATTTTGCGAGATCAATTTTTATAACATTCTACGACGTTTTTTACATGAATTCAACAATATATTCATGTTTCAGACTCATGTACGAGTGAAGAAGTTTCGACGATATCGCAATAGTTATTACTACTTTTTGTTTATGAATTTTCATTCTTTTTCGCAGTAATAAATTCTATGAGCACTTCGGATAAAGATACTGTCCAAGACGAAGCTTCAAGGTAAATATTGCATAATTCTGCACGTAAAAATAACATCCCACACGTAAAAATAGATTTATGTGTTTCTATCGAAATTATATCCGCTTTGAACTGTTCGGTATTCGAGGTTAGGTTAACGAACGTCAAATTTGATTGTCATCTCGGCAATATCAAAGTCTTTGTTGTTTAAAAAGTTTAATACGTCGGTTTCGAATATTTTGTCGATGATGTTCTTATGGCAGTCATGTGTTTTATTGAAGGAGTGACCAAGAGGCATCGTCAAGTACAGCACATTTAGAGAACAACGAAGCTGAGTCCATAGACAATAAGGAGGACGAAATGAAACGTGCTGCCGCCAAAAAGTTGATCGAAAGGTATTTCTATCAACTGACAGATGGTTGTGGAAATTCCAATTGCAATAATGTTTATTGCGCATCTAGCAAAACAGTAAGTAAGAAATTCAAAATAACATGTTTATTTTAAGTAGAAAATATTGTTTGTGATGTTCAGGGAATATATCTCCTTTTACAGTTTTTATTCAAAGTAAAAAATCTTTCACCGAATGAAGCTGCAGCACAAGCAATTCAATTATTCTCACAAGATGCTAGATTATGCGAGCGGCATCCGAACAAGATGCCCCGAACACAGAATCAGCTCGTTTTGCCAACAAGTAATAGCGAACAACAGCAGAGTGAATCGGACAAGTCTAAAACGCCATCTTCAGAAAGTCCTCTTACCCCAAGTAATGATGTTAAGTTGTCGTTATGTACAGAGTCTAGTAGTAAAAATACTAAGGACGGAAAAGCAAGTAAGTATTTCCAGATTGTTTAAGTGTTGATTGGTAATTTTTGATATATTTTGAAGGTAGATTTACAATTATTGTAATATTTTTGAAGTTGAATTGCTTTTGGGCTGAGTTGGATTTGGTGGTATTATCACTAATTCATAGGTAGTTTTCTTGGAAGAACGAAGCTTCTGTTTTGAACATTTTTTTGCAAGAATATGCGTATTTGATGTGCTTATTTACTGTATCGTTGTTTGATAACATCACACTAATTCTTATATCCGTTTCTACTCCATTTTGAGATGTCAAAACTATATTTTAAAAAAGCAATTGATGACACAATGGAAGTTTTAAATATAACAAAGAAGTTTTTTAGTATAATCTTTGAAAATTTAAATAATGCATGTTGGTTAGACATTGGTAGCGGCCATTCATTTAAATTTAGATTCTTTTTTTTCCCCAAATATTGTTAAGAGGAATATGTTACATATATCACGTGACATAATCACATCGCACCGTTGCTGATTTATCGGTTGACTCAGATGTCGGCTGTTAGTGTGTTATCGATCGTGTTATAACTAAATTGTGGCCACTAGTTTATTCTATTTTGTTCTCTTATTTTTACTGTTTTAAGTTATTTACGTAGTTATTACTCTGGTGCAATGTATTGATAATGTACATATTCAGCCAATTTAGCAAAGATCTGAATCTCAAAGGAGTGGTAGTGACTTGTATAAGCTCATTGGAACTTGATAACTGGTGAAAAATTTGGCGCATCTTTGTCAGTAGTTCTGTAAAATATTACATGATAATTTAAAAGTCACTGAAAGTAAGATAGATAATTAATATGATTAATATTTGGAATATTATTAGAAATTACTGAAAAATACATAAATGTTGGTTGTAGGTTTTATATTAATATTTAAAATAGGTATTATATTCTTCATATGTAAAGAATTGTTTGCAGATGCTGCTTTTAATTTATACATTTTTTTTACAATATTCATATCCGAATTGGTGCCTTATTATTTATATTAAATATTGTATGGACGACACATGTGTAAATAACAAAGCATTATGTAGAAGAATTTAGCTTAAATAGTAATTAAAAGTGAAGCAAGAATTTTACAAAAAAAAAAAACTTACTAGTTGCCCACTATAACAACATATGCTAATATAAAGCTGATATAAAACAAGGAATAACAAATTCCCTCTAGGCAAACGACGATTGTGGTGCCATATCACAAATCGAAACTATCCTGTATATTTCATTTAGAATTTACGGAGCTGGTGGAGAATTGCAATATAGTTGTTAAATGTTTGTTCTAATATAAGCTATTTAGTTCCTCTAAAACTTTAGAATAGAATGAACTTGCGTAATTTTGGTGCTTGTGGAAATATTTTCTCTAAAATTGGCTATTATTTAACAGGCAGTATCGTTGGCTATAATAAGTACATGAACTTTTGGAACATTCTGTAGACAAGATTTAATCATTCTCGAATATAATAATTATCTAAGATTTTTAATTGTTGTTAAATAAATTCTATTGCATTCTTTTCACATTCTTTCTATTGAATGACTTTATATTTCGAATAGGAACTTTTACAAGGACTTTTCAAGGTATTTACCTTAATATTTATCATTACAAACTTTTTCAAACAACGTGACCGTTAAAATCCAAGTGCATATCGACCTATTCGCCTTGTCAGTGAAATACATACACGATTGCTTTCAAAACATCAGAGAAAATGATAACAATCTGGCTTGCTTGTCTACATACAGGGAAGGTCGAATATAACAAGCGATCATTCAACGAAAACTTAATTACGGATAAAGAATGTGTATTTTCGTATATGGCTCACGCAGTAGTAGCTAATTTGCGTATTTGAACTAATAAAAACTTGGACGATTTCCAAAAATACATATTTATTTTTCTCGGCGGAACTTCGACTACTAACAATGAATTTCCTAGAGTTTACAGCCTCGAGATCGTTCATGTTTTTGTTGTTATTCATAGCAACGAAGCACGGGACAAAGACACCTTTTTCCAAATTTAACCCAAATCGAGGGAGAGATACGTTACTTTCACTTTGTCCGTGTACGATGCTCCTTTTGCGCTTAAATTTTATCTTTGAAGTATCAATTATTGCTTGGAACTGTTCGTACTGATCAGTGCTTGTAACGGTTTTATTCGTTTTACAATAATAATAAGAAAAAAAAACGTTTTCATCGGTTTATCAATAAATTTAAATATATACGAATAAACAATGTATAGAAGACGTTATCCGTGGAGATACAGGTACCGTGTTTTAGATGTGGCGGTTCCCTATTTGACAGAAGAAAGACTCTACGAAATAATCGATAGCTGTGAAGAAAAGCAATGCTATTCCCCACTAA
The DNA here is from genome assembly GCA_023509865.1 of Trypoxylus dichotomus. Taxonomy (NCBI): domain Eukaryota; kingdom Metazoa; phylum Arthropoda; class Insecta; order Coleoptera; family Scarabaeidae; genus Trypoxylus; species Trypoxylus dichotomus. The sequence goes on from CM042081.1 coordinate 34,213,801, forward strand.
TAAGGATGCTGGGTGAAGTTTATAGTGATATGACGTCGTTATCGAGAAGTTTCTTACAGAATGATCTGAACTCTCCCATAGATGCCATACTGGACAAAACTGGAGGTACGTCCCTGCTTTTCAAGCATTATTTTTTTTATTACGGTGCCAATTTGTAGCCAACATTTAAATAAGTAACATTCCCAAAGCATAATAGTTATTTTATATTTTCTCATTATACGTACATTTTTTTGTTGATTCTATTGTAGTGACGTGTGGAGCTACCCTACGCATTAATAAGAGAACTACTTCCGGAATTGGACTTCTGAGAAGGTTTTCGCCTCTAGCGTGGTTAACACGTTGGGTTACCGTGTCATTTGGTTTCCCTGTTTTCTCCTGAAGAAGCCTCCTACGACGGAGGCGAAACGTCGAGATCCCACCTTTCTCTTTTAATTTTTCTTTCCTTTTTCTTTCTATTTCCTTTTTCTTTCTATTTCCTTTTTCTGTCTCCCTTCACTCTTTATTTCACCTTTTCTTTTCGCATTTTTTCATTTTTCTTTTATTTTCTTTTTTCCTCCCACTCTTTTGTCATTTTTTGTATCTCATCATGACACGGTCTAATTCCGGAAGTAGTTCGTTTATTACTGACTGGTCATGAAAGCCTACGTATTCATTACCCTACGCACTGTTGGTGCGCGCTCTCTCTGGTTTAGCAGGCAGTCTAAGAGCTGCTCGGGAGAAGGGTTGCAAAACTGTACGCGTTTGTTTTGCCGTATTTGAACCGACAGTCGAGTGTATTATTCTTGCGACACTAGATAGCGCCAAGAATGCTTACTTAGTCTGTTACGGTGATGTTACCCGAGAGAGAATTGCAATGTGTAGGGCAGAGAAAAGGGTAGGCAGAAAGATGTCCGCGCATTAACACTTCTCTCCTCACATTGTCTTTTCCTGTAAATTGATCCAACCAATACCATAAGTAGCTGTATTTAACAGCACTATTGTGTTAGGTATTGTTTTCTAGGCATTTTTCAATGTATTTTTAGTGATGATTACGTAAACAAATCGATTTTAAATTTTACTCCATTCACGTTAAAAGTAGAGTAGACAGTGTTTGTAAAATTGAACTCAGTTAAGTAGTAAACGACGTCAAATAAAAATATTTATTATGCTTGATGAAAGAAGAATATGAACGCAATATTGTGTCTGTGACGGAAGTTGCATATATTAATTTAATTAGTTGTGCACTTGGCATTCAAAATATTGTATTTTTTTAAAAGTGATTCGTTCCTACAGTATCCATGGCGTAATTAGTTAACGTACCTGTTTGGTGAACGCTGTGGATTCGAATTGTACTGAATGCCGCGAAATTTTAAATTTCACCAATTAATTTAGACGTTGGAAAAACCAATAATTATAATAATATCTACATTTTTCTCTTCCTCTAACTAGGAGACTTAACAAGATTGAAAAAAGAAGACGTCCGTTCTTTGGAAGGGGAAAAAGACAAGGATGAAGATAGTTGTTTATCGTCCCCAGGGTGCAATTCGCGACAACGTAAATTACCCGTCGATCTATCATCTGTGAGGAGGGCTTACAACGCCCTCTTCAAAGTGAAAAGTTCGGTATTTGAGAGCGCTTTGGTGAACGCTTTGGTTACGCTGGCCGGTTACTTGCAAGTCGAATTGCAACGCAAGCATGACACCTATACTACGGACGATCTCGTCAATATACTGCTTATTGTGTTCGAGATACCTGCTTTAGGTAAGTTAAGATAATGTTGCCATCCGTATAACATCGCTATAATGAAAATCACGTCAATACTCCTAGGTTCGGGGGAATTTCTGGAAACAGCCTTGCCGGCACTATGCAGGGCTACTACATATCTACCAACGGAAGTTCAAGCCCAATTAGCTCTCGCCTGGTCCAGTCCTGGCCGTAAAAGTATGAGAAGCATCCTCGAGAATCTGCAACAACTCATCACGTTACGTGTTATCCTTTCAAATATTCCAAACATAGACATCCAAGATGACAACGTTATTACGTCGGCTACGAAGCTGATGAAAGTGGTCTACTACGCCAACATTTTGGCAGGGGTCATGGAATCCCCAGAGTTAAGGGAGGATTATTCAATGGATGATTCCTACAACGGTTTGAAGTTATCTAGGACGCCATTACCGCCGGATCCGTTAGGTAAAAGCATAGAATTTCATACTGTTATAAAACTGGGTCAAACTGGGATCATTTGAATAAAATTTTAACGATTTTTAATTATTTCTACCCCTAGTTAGTAACATATGTTGCTCTTGATTATAAATCAACTGAAGTCACATTCCTGCCCAACAGATAATATACAAATCACACCAAATTTAAACTAAATTATTAAATAAAACAATATATTTTATTTAATCCTAAACTTTATTTTAAATAAAGAAATGCGGAATATTTTTTGCATGGATTATTACTTAATTATTTTTGACTCATAATCATATTAATAATATTAAACTTAAGTATTATTGTTGATTCATGTATAAAAGAACAGGTTGAATAAGTGAATTAAATGCTTCCAAAAGTAATTATGAGTGAAGAAGTAACACAATTTTTACAAATGTATTCAGTATGTTTAACAAAACATAATACATATACAGGCAGGGACACAATTATTAGGCACCCCCATTTTTTTCAATTATCTTTAAGATAAACAAGGAACAAATAAAACAAGTATTATAAAAGCAAATATTTATTACTAAAAACTAGAAATTCAATATTTGGTTGACTCCCCCGCGGGCTATTATGACAACTTCTATCCTTTTAGGTAAATTGGCCACTATCATATGGCAGGTTGAAATTGGAATGTCCTCCCATACTCTTTCAAGTATTGCTTTTAATTCTTGTTTAGATTTGCATTTGTGTTCGCATACTTTTCACTTAATAATAGGCCACAAATGCCTGATCGGATTTAAATCCGGGCTTTGGGGTGCCCGTTCCAAGATATCAATGTTCGCTTTCCAGAACCACGCTAAACTTGCAGCGACAGTCTGGCATGGTGTGGCATCTTGTTGAAACAAAACTTCGTCAGCATTCATTCCGAATAATTCTTCAATTGAGGGCAGTAAAACTTCATCTAACATGCTGGCGTAGGTCCTCGAGTTCATTCTACCAGTGCAGACGAACATTTTTGCAACCCTCGTCGACGTCATACACCCCCATATCATGACACTACCGCCACCATGTTTGATGGTAGGCACCACACAATCGGCATGGTATTCTTCACCAGGCCTCCGACGCATAGCACGGCACCAGGTGTACCAAAAATCTGTAATAAACCTATCCACTTAATTCTTTCAACTCTCGATTTTTTTTAACACAATTCGTTTAAATTTCTATAAAATAGTTACCTTATACTGAATATAAAACGATTAATTATATTTACCTCTATACTACACTCATCTGTCCAAATCACATTCGCCCAGTGCTTCTCTGTCCACGATTTGTGTTTATGAACCCATACTAATCGTTTATTTTTATTTACGTCCGACAGCCACGGTTTCTTTCTAGCTTTTCTCGATGATAGACCGACTTCTGTAAGACGTCTACTTACTGTTTTAGGCGATAAATTAACGTTGAGTTGTCGACTTAACGCTCCAGCCAAATCTGTTACCGTTTGACGTCGATTTTGTAGAGAGTGTCGTTGTAACCACCGGTCCTCCCTTTTCTGTCATTTTACGTTTTGGACCTCTTCCCGGCCTTGATTTAGTATCCCCTGTATCTTGGTAACGCTTTAGAGTTATTTGTACGGCGCACCGTGAACATTTTACTTTTTTACTAATCATCACTTGGGATAATCCCTCGGGATTTAGATTTCGGCATTTTCAGTTACATACACATAAACTAATCACGAATAAGTATTTTTATTTGCCAATAACAAACGCATATATAATTTAAAATAAAAATACTGATGTATACCGGTCACTTTACCGAACTATACTAAATGTAAAATACAATTAGTTCCACAAATACAGCAATAAATGGATTAACAACCGTATTTCTCCTACCAACCCTTCTATTTATACTATGGGTATTTCTAAGAAGCGACAGGTAAAGACTATTTGTCTGTTAATACCGCTATATTAAAACATCTAAAGGATGCCTCATATTCACGTCCCTAGGTGTATGTACATGACATGTTTCGCTGTCACTGTAGTTTGGTTGGATGTTTTATTACTACTTGAAAAGCATGAGAAGCAACCTGAAAGTTGATAAGCGGTTACACAAGAGCTCTATTCAAAACACTGGATTTTCTCTTCCAACCAATCCCAATGCATTTCCGGAGGGATGGAGGAGGATTACGGCAACACGTATAACCGTTTTCGGGAGTTTTTCCAATGAGTATACCTTCTATTTATGTTAACTCCGTTGCCTGGTTGATGATTTCAATTATTACCACTTACCAGTTGGATTTCTTTTTCCTAGAGATAATTCTGTGAGCGACTTGCGTGTCATCTTCGATTCAAAACTGAGCTTTACAATGCATGTATCTAGTATTTGTGCATCTATGTTGAGTATGTTGAGTTTCATCCTAGGTGTTACACGACTGTTTTCTTTTATAAGAGCCGTTCTTCGTTTTTATTTTGCTTTTGTTCGATCTAGACTGATGTGTACGTTCTTGGTTTGTTCATCTATATACATCTGAAACAGCTTCCAAAACGGTGTTTAAAGTTCTAATACTTCAAAAAATTTAATACTTGCCCGATACAATGATTCATTTCTCAATACTCTAGTAAAGCTATTGAATATTGATTCGTTGGAACGATGTAGAAAACAAGTTGAGTACAAATTTTTATTCAGATTCTCAATAATGGTCCTGATGCTGCTGAATTGTTGGGTCAAATCAATTTTGTTGTTCCACGTCTAGTATTTAGGCAAACAAATATTTATTAGGTTGTACCAAGAACAAATTTTACCATCAGATCCCCAATATACAGAATATGTACTAGCTTCAACTACATATATAAATACTAGTGAAGTGGATATACATACCTACCGCTTACCATTACTTTTAGAATTTGTAAACCTCAAATGGATTATGAATCGCAGAAATTCTTCTTTCGTTATTTCTTTTTACCAATTAAACTAAAGCACTTTGGTTGTGGGTGTAGATGATTATAATATATTGTAATTAGTTATATATTTTATTTTATTTATTTATTATATTTTACGTCTATATGTAGATGTATTACAATGATTAAAGTTAATTAGCGTTAAATTAATTTTAATCAGTGTAAGACTAAATATATTGATACCAATTTGATTAAAATTTTTCTTGTTAATTTTGTGTTTACTTCTAGGTAACTAGATTTACATGCATACATTTATTATGCCTTGCAATTAGATGTTTGTTTTGTCTATCTTTTGGATAAAAATGTATTATTATTATTAATTTTATTTATCTCAATTTGGAAGAATTAACCTCAATTAAGAGCACGCACGGAAAGCCTTCGGTTTTTCTTCTTATATTTTATTCACGTTTTAATTTTCATTTCGTTCCCTTCGTACACAAGTAAATTACATGGTTATATATTTTTGCAGCGACCTTACTTGGTATAAACGTCCTAGACTGCCGAAAACCCTACTTACCGTTTTCCGAATTCTACAATGAACCGTTGAGCGACGTGGTAGAAATGGACAGAGATTTCGCGAATTTTAAAAGCGATATGGGTAACGAATTTAATATCTTCCGTAAAGCAATGATGTCATTTCCCCAAACCGTAGGCAAATTCAGTTTTATGAATTACTCGTTCATTCTGACGCCGCCGACGAAGACCCTAGGTCTGTATTTCGACAACCGGATACGAATGTACTCGGAGAGACGCATCAGTCTCATCCAGAGCGTTGCTGGACAACCGTCCAACCCTTACCTAAGACTGAAGGTCCGAAGGGACCATATAATCGATGACGCGTTAGTTGAGGTAAGCAAGGGCCTTATTGCAATACCTTGAGGCACTCTAGAGTACCTTTCATTTTCTTTATGGAAGCTAATATTTTTTAAATTCTATATCTAGATAAAATGGAAATGAAATGGGTGTGCTTCAAGGCTGCATCAGAAACTATACTCTTAATTAAAATATTTTATTTAACGAGTTTCTTTATTTTTCAGCTTGAAATGATAGCAATGGAAAATCCTATCGATCTGAAAAAGCAGTTAGTAGTAGAATTCGAAAATGAACAGGGCATCGACGAGGGAGGCGTTTCTAAGGAATTTTTCCAATTGGTAGTCGAAGAGATCTTCAATCCCGATTACGCCATGTTCACATACCAAGAAGACTCGCAAACAGTTTGGTTTAACCCAACCAGCTTCGAGAACGAAGCCCAATTTACGCTCATAGGAATTGTACTCGGTTTAGCCATATACAACAACATCATATTAGCGGTTAACTTCCCAATGGTGCTGTATAGGAAATTGATGGGTAAACGGGGATCATTTGAAGACTTAGCGGAATGGAATCCGGTAAGTTACATGTTCTTGGTGGAGCTCTATATTGCAATTCTAATTTGATGTATTGTTTTTTCTTTCTATGGATTACAGACTTTGTATAATAGTTTGAAGCAGATATTGGAGTATAATGAACCGGATATTGAGGACGTCTTCATGCAGACGTTTCGAGTTAGTTATCAGGACGTTTTTGGAACCGTAATTAACCACGACTTAAAGGAGAATGGTGATCAGATCAATGTTACGCAAGAAAATAAATCTGTAAGTTAAATAAACTTCAAACTGTGTTCCATTCTCATAGACCATTTTATTACTATTCTCTTGAGAAAGCACCAGGGTCAATTAACTCCAATAGATTAAAGCGTGAGGCTGTATTTAAATACCTTGTCTTTGAAGACTACAAATCCATAAGCATTAACCCAATTTAGTTAATTTTTTTTTAAATACAGTATGCCATCTTTTTACCTAAAATATTAATGTTGCTCAATACAGCTACTTATGGTGTTGGTGAAATCATTCACGGGAAAGACATGTGAGGGGAGAAGGGACGCTAACATGCGGATATATTTCTGCCTATCCGGTGTCATCAGCGCGATTTCGAGGGACTTCTCTGCCCAACATATTGCAATTCGCCCTCCAGTGCCACAAGAATAATACACTCACCTACCGGTTCAAACCCTCTCCAGTTTAGCAGTCCTACAGCAGAGCTGCTCCGGAGAAGGGTTAGAAAACTGTACCCGCTTGTTTCGCTGTTTGAATCGGCAGACGAGTGTATCATTCTTGTGGCACTAGAGAGCGCCAAGGATGCTCAGTTAAGGTGTTAGTTTAGGTGCGGCGATATTAACTAAGAGGGAATTGCAATGTGTCCGCGTGTTGGCTGCTTTTCTCTCCTCATATTGTCTTTCCCCTGAATGATTCCACCAGTAGTAGATAAGTATAAGATTACGCCTTGGTCCATTGGGTGAAGGATGCTAGTGCAATTTGGGGGCAAAAACACCAAATTATTTTTTAAGTGGACTAATGATGCATGTGCTGGGCAGTTATCGACTAAAAGCAAGTTTTGTTTACCTTTAACCGCAAGTTCTTTGTCCCATTTTCGAATTTCATTTTCAAAGATTTCTGAAGTCATCCATGTTCTTTTGTTTGCGCAGTAATTTGTTGAAAGTGTCTTTATGTTTTTGAAGCAGCGTGGCTTTTTTGACTTTTCTATGACAAGAATTTTACGTTTCTCCGTACCGGTCATATTAGCACACACAAATGCAGGTAACCGTTCTTTGGCTAGTTTACCGCCTACACATTTTTCGCCTTTAAACCTCAGAGTCTTACCTGAAAGAAGTTTATAAAAAATTCCCGTTTCGTCGCCATTATAAATTTCATTGTCTTCATAATCTTGTCTGAATTTAGGCCACACTTCATTTAGCCACGTCTCTGCTTCTGTCATATTAACACTTTTCGCTTCACCGCTCACTTTTCCGAACGTTATTGAATGTCTCCATTTGAAACGCTCCAGCCACCCATTGCTGCATTTAAAATTTGTGTCTCCAAATAAACTTCCAAATTCTTCGGCCTTTTGCATAAGCAGTGGCCCATTAACGGGTAAATTTGCACTTCTACATTACTTAAACCCTGTAATAAGCGCTTCGTCGATTTCAACCTTTTCGCACAATCGAATTTTTTTTGACATTTCTTTCCTTTCACAAAGGTATTCATGATTTCATTCTTATTTTTCACAATTGTACAAATCGTAGAATTAACTAACCCAAATTCGCGACACACGTCCGCTTTTCTCCTTCCACTTTCGACTGCTTTGATTATCGCGACTTTGTCGTTCACGCTTAAACTTTTTCGTTTTAAACCTGACATTTTCGATAAAGAAATCTCGATGTTTCACTCACACGATTCAAATGCCGACAGAAATTTCTTACGAACTGTAATATTCTTGGAATCCCCGAACCGTCGGTTGCAGATCAGGCAAATATCGGGGATTGAGCCATGAATGATAATATAAATACATACCTCAAGTGGTAAATATTTGTCGTTATATCAGGCGTTATTGACGCTAAAACCGGGTTTTTCCCTGTACGTTTGAATAGTAAAGTACGGGACCGCTTAAAATTTGACGCTAAAAAAGGAGTGTCGTTACAGCTGAAGTTGTTATAACAGGGTTCTACTGTACTTACTTTTTTCGGTATTCTAGCTGTAAGATTATAGCATTCTTTCTTCAGTAACGTGTTCTAGACCATGATAGTATCTCAGCAAACCTTTCCTGTCTTCTTCGAACATATGGGTGTCCAAAAAGCTCTAACATTAAAGAAAAAAGATATTCAATGATCCAATTTTTTTTTTAATCCTATGTGCAGATTGAATTGGTTACATTCATAAGAGTAATAGGCATTAATATATGCCATACCTCGATCTTAAATTCGTCTGGCCATATAACTTTAGTGCATCACTGACAGTCCAACTTTTGAAGTTTTTAGTCCATAAAGCGTTTCTTTTTATACCACTCTGTCAAATAATGTTTGTGCCGCGCTTTACGTCCACGTAAACTAACATTTACAAGATGTCTTTTAACTGTTTATGTAGAAATAGGAACTCAATACTGTCGTAGAAGCTCGCTAGACAATTCTTTAGCAGGTTTTCTTCTGTCCCGTAAGAAAATGCTCTATAAAAGGTGGTCTTCCTTTGCTGTTATAATACGTTGGCGACCATGTTCTCATCTACTAGCAAACGATTTGGTTTATTGGTATCGTTTAATAGTAGTGACAATTGTACACCGCCAATACTTCATTTTCCTTGCTATTACAATTAGCGATAACTCTTTGCGTCTGAAAAAATACTATAAGCCAGTGGCGGGTCGAGCTTAAGGAATGTGAGGGTTGCAAATTTATTTACTTGTTAATTTCGGTGCTGTGCTTATTTATATGTCCCTTTTTGGGAGCCTAATACTTTTTCCTTTGAATTTGCCTAAGGGACTTGACCCTGTTTCATTGGCTTGTGTTTGTATTTGAATCAAACACTTTCGTTATTTACACTTTCATAGGGGAAGGATGGGTTCCCCTATAAAGGTATGAATATAAATATTGCAGATTATCGTTGCTGCATTTATATATGCAGTTAATGTTAACATTCGCCGCCAACAGGCAGAAATAGCTTCATTATTTTTCTACATTTCAGGAATTTGTCGACATGTACGCAGATTTCCTGCTAAATAAATCAGTCGACAAACAGTTCCGTGCCTTCTACAAAGGCTTCAAGATGGTAACAGACGAATCACCCTTAGAACTACTATTCCGTCCAGAAGAAGTCGAGCTTCTAATTTGCGGAAGTAAAGTAAGTCTTTTAAGGACACATAAGTCACCTTTCCATCTTTGCTTTACATCTCACAGAATTTCGATTTCTACGAATTGGAAGATGCCACCGAATACGACGGCGGTTACACCCCGGAAACGCCTATCATAAAGCAATTCTGGGAAATCGCTCACGCGTTCACAACGGAAGAAAAAAGAAAGTTGTTACAGTTCACCACAGGTTCAGATCGAGTACCGCTGGGCGGCTTCAGCAAACTTAAACTTGTGATCGCCAAAAACGGGCCCGACTCTGATAGATTACCGACAGCCCATACGTGTTTCAACGTGCTATTACTGCCCGAATACTCGTCGAAGGAGAAGCTGAAAGACCGCCTCGTTAAGGCCATCAATTACTACCAAGGTTTCGGAATGTTGTAATTTATTTCGTCGTTTCCATCTTCGCCGTGTCTTGTTCTTTTTTTAATATTCTATTTTTTAAATACACGTTTCATCCCATTTTCAAAACAAGCGCCCTCTCGCGGATACCCGGCCTAGTTATGTGACTGCATTCTCTCTGCATTGACGGCTATAAGTATTGCAAAAAAGGCAGCTTATCTTGAATTGAAAAGATGGCCGAAGTTCGAATAGTGTAAATACTGTTTTTTTTTTTCATGAAGGAAAGGAAGAAGATAGAAACAACACACAGTGCTGATTGTATTACGCTATTAACAAACTATACTATGTTATCTGTTTATAAACAGTACGATTTTTATTTCACCAATATCTGTTCAATTTTTATTTTCCAGTTGTAATGAACCTTTATCGTATCTGTTTTTCTCTATATTGCTGTTGTTATCTTTATCATTATTATTATTGCAACATCATGAAGGAAGCAAGAAAATATGTCATAAAACCTTGAACAGTGAGTTTTAATTATTTCGCTATGATTATATATTTTTTAAAGATGATATTTGTACATATAACATTTCTTGTATTGATTTTGATCGAGTCAAGATATCAAATTAAAAAAAATGATATGAACAAAAATTATTAAGTTAACACGTTTTTATCGAAGTTGTAGAAATTCTTTGCCAAATTATATGTATAATTTCGAAAAATAATGAGTCTTTTAATAAACACCTATCCTGTAATAGAGGATGTCCTATAACTTCGTAAGATTATTTTAACAGATGACATTATTCGGTAAGTAGAAGTCCATATTGAGGGAAATATTTACCAAAGTCGTATATTAACTGAGAAAGTAAATGGTTTCCAGGTTACATTCGTTGCCATTACTCCATCGTAAGCTAAATATTTTATGGTCTCCACAAATAGAAATCAGCTGTATAATAAACAATTTAGAAAATATAACAAAACAAATAAACATCTACGTTAAAATACTGAAAAAGTAAAACCTACTCAATAAAATAAATAACTTCATTTCCCATTACATAAATACGCCACTGAAGAAAGCAAAATAGCTGTAACATAATCAATTTCAATGGCAATTTCTTAGGTACAGCAACACACGCAGTACTTTTTGATCACACTGTATGGAAATAAAACTTAAATCTAAATAGATTAAATGAATGATATAGTTATTATCTAAACGTGCTTTCCTTTTCTCTATATCTTGTGGTACTATGTAAAATTCAGTGTACATTTGTACTCGTACCATATTTAACATTTAAGTATAGTGTATACAGTGAAAAACTTGTATTTTATGACCTACGCTCTTTCCACAATTTTAAGTGTAAAAGCATGTATTAGTACATAATAATTTAAACATAAACATTTCTTTGAAGACTAACAACAACCCATACAAGACGACGGCAATGAAGTAACGGACATGATAAGAGATCAAGATGATGTTCTCTGTTGGCTGAAATGAGAAATAATCATCTAGTGTTGCACGAGGTCCATTCGGAAAGTAAAGAACGTTTTTTTTTTTCTATAAATTTTTTTATTAAAAGATACTTGAGCTATTTTTCTACGTAGTCACCGCTCAAATTTTGGAACTTGCCGTTTTATCAGCTGTTTTATGCCTTCTGCATACTCAGTTGTTGAACCATTGAATAACGGCTTCTTTAAGCACACCATTTCCCCACCACCACTCCGCGCCGCTTATTTTGAATAGCGCGGGGAACTCGAAGGTTCTGATAGTAGCTGCGTAGATAATTTCGCTAAGATAGGAATGTTCTGTACTAAATGTTGTAACTAAAAAAATGCCATCTGTTGGTTTGGTAGGCAAGCCTTTCTCGAGCGTGCTGTCAAAACCGGGGGCTCTTTATGGCGGGAGATTTAAAATAATTTCCTTTTTTCTGAATGGCTGGTAGACATGAAAACACTGGCTTTTTTATTATAAAAGTTTTACAAAATTACATGGTACGAGTGTAATATTACATTGTGTAATAATCAGTAATAATATAAATGCTATTTCCCACTTTTTTTTTCGTGGGCGGAGCTTTAACCCTGAAGACGAAACTCTGCCAGTATCTCGCCTATTATGCACCCATGTGATTTTAGTTCACTCGACCGGGTTGTACTTCAGCAACAAAGTCCGCTCGAGTAGTAATTTTCCTAACTTGGGTCCGTCAAGCTGAGCATTCCCAAGGTGAACCTGTCCTTCCCTGCAGACTGCAGGGCAGTCGACAAGAAGGTTCACAGGAGTTTCCACTGCTCTCCCGCACTTTCTACATGAAGGAGAGTTTACTAGGCCCATGCGATGCATGTGTTTATTCAGTGTCCAGTTAAGATCGCTGTGAGTGCTCTCAGTTTGGCCCTGCTCATTAAGACTGCCTTGCACAGTCTTCCCTCACCTAGATAAATCCCGAGAGATTTACAGTGTCTTAAACTGTCTACACCGTTCCAATAGGACCGGTGATTGGCGGCCAGCTCGGATCTAACGTAGGTCTTATTCGATTCAGGACCTGAGAATGGTCGTCCACTGGCATCTTTTGCTAGCAAATCAGCTATTTCGTTCCCTTTGATCCCCAAGTGGCTTGGCACCCATCTCAGCGTAGCGCTGCAATGTTTCGCCAGTTGTTGCAGCCTTCTATGGCACCTCAATACCACTTCGGAGTCAAACTCGACAGCTTGTAGCGCCCTAAGAGCGGCTTGGCTCTCCGATACGATTTCCACCGCTTCCAGGTCATGTGCGTAGTCCAGAGAGTTCTCTGCACATGTCTGGATGGCAATTACTTCTGCTTGAAAGATGGACCTGGAGACCCCTAGACTGTGCCATTCGAGGTTTTCGAGGCGTCCGCAAACCAGCGCGAAATCCCTCGTTTCGATTTTCTTGCACATGCCTTTATTGCTTCGCCGTTGGAAATTATTACATCGTATCCCCCAGCAAAGCTATACACGGGCCGAATTTTATCGGTCCTCATTGACAGCGGCGCTGTCTGTTCGATGTAGTTGAAGATGCTGGTGTGGTCCCCGAACTTGCCAGAGAATACCTCGCACCCACTGCATTTGACTCTGTAGGCTCCTAGGGTTATGCCCAAGCAAGCAATCCTTTGGACTTTGCCAAGGATCTTGACCGCGTAGCCTTGATTGGCTTTGTGCCACCAGACTAGCGATGAATAAGTTATAGTTGGTACTATAACTCTCGCGTATAGCCAGTGAACCATTGCTGGTTTTAGGCCTCACGTTCGACCAAACATTCCTCTGCAGGCCCAAAAGGCCTTTGTGGCTTTGTTTGTAGCATGTTCCAGGTGTGACTTGTACGTCAATTTGGAGTCCAAAATCACACCTAGATATTTAGCCTCTGTTGACAGCAATACTTTGGAGCCGAAAATGGACGGACACCGGAGTTTGGGAAGTTTCCTCCTCCAGGTAAACGGTACCATAGTCGTTTTACTAGAGTTAACATTTAAGCCTTCTTTTCGGCACCACGTTTCTACAAGCCTGAGTGCGACTTGCATGGCACGAGTGTAATATTACATTGTGTAATAATCAGTAAAGGCTGGAATTCAGAGGGCCGAAATCTGCAATAATGAACAGAGGTTGGACTTTGTGAATTCCATGCCTTCACTACAATTTCAATGAATAGATGTAAAGATTTGCAAGTTTTATACTATCAACAAAATGATTTCTTTCAAGCATATGTAGGGCGACATTTATTATGTGCAACTTTCTAAATTAAAGATAAATGAAATTGTAGGTAATTGTAAAAGATCCTTTGGCTACCCAATATATACTCGATCACAGTATTGACATTATAGTTAGTAAATTCTTGATTTTTCCCATGTTATCTACTTGGTCTTTGGAGTTTTCCAGAAAGTGTTAGACGATATTCTTTGCCAAAAAAAAAAAATTGCAATCAACTGCAGAAAAGTGTTTGTAAGGCCTAATGCTAGAAATCGACATTTTGCAAACTAATTACAAATGCTACTTTCCACACTGGCTTTATTTCTAACTGTTACTCACGTGCTAGGCCTCTTAACAGTAGAATATATATCATCTTTGTAGGACCAGTAAACACTTGCAATTTAGATGATTTCATTGACCTGGTCTTAGTACACGTCCTTAGTTGAAGATTAACTGCGGTTTTGATAAACGAAAGATAAATTACAGGTATTAGTAAGTTTTATGTATAGATCTATTTCTTGTTTACCTGTACGCCTTGTGAGTAGGCCGCTGCATTTGTGTGAGGTTGTAATCTTCTGGTGCTCAACATTTGTTTTGCTTTTTTCGGTTTCGTTGGCAATTGCGGATGATGCAATTGCATTGATTGACGCTTTATTTCCGGTGTGCAATGTGATATCCAATCACACTTTATTGTAGCCCAGATATGCACTCACAATTCTATACAACACAGTTTTTGACATTTCCGGAAAGAACGAGTGCGGTTCACTAATTGTGAAGCATCTATTTTCTTGGATTTTAGTTTCAATCCTAGCTTTGAGTCCGTCAGTGACCACCGAGGGCCGACCCGAACGATCTTTATCGCGAACATTCTTCCGTCCGCTATTAAACATGATACACCACTTCCGAACTGGTGCTTCGTTCATTAAATTATCGCAAATATGTTATCTGTCTAAGTCAAACTTTTTGCCCGTTCAAGAAAGCATACACTTTAAAGTCGTACAGCTAAGCACTAATCGATCATATTGGGTCGTAGCTGCCGCCAAATTGAAGCTCAGTGGTGGGGACTCGCGGTCATGTGCGAAAACAAAACATTCTTTACTTTCGAAATAGCCCTTGTATCTGTAGTGGCATCTAACGCAAGGGCATTTTATAGAAACATCACGTATATTCATGTCCGTTTACCAATCTCGCTTATGCGGCCCAATTTTATTAATCCTTTTTAGTGATTCCTACATAGATATTCAGAAAAAAAAGGTAAGGAGGCAATAAAAAATAACACACATTCATATCATTTAAAATATCTTTTAATTGAATTATGAAACAAAAGAAAAATCAAAAAGGTACCCATTAAAACAAAGTGCAATAACTATATGCTCAATTGCTATAAAAATTTCTCTCTCAACACTAATCGAAAAAGAATTATAATATTTAAAACAAAAATACAACGCCTCTAAATATAAGAGGAGCGATGGAAAACATTACAGAATTATACATATACATACATTCCATATACATGTACATATCTAGAAATATATATGACGAACAACGTTGCACAAAAAATAATATTGTGTTAAAATTTTTATAAACGAACAAAATAATAAACTTAAAAAATACATTACACACAATTGCATGAATAAAGAGGAAATTTGCCTTTGAGACAAGTAATAATAATAATAATAAAAACATATTTTACAATAATAAAATATCTCTGCACATCTCAAGACAACAATCATATTTCAATATATTTATCGATAAATATATATTTGTTTTCTAGTGTATATAAATATATATATATATTAGTTCTTTCAATCAACAATGTTCCATTTATAGAACAAGATAATTTCCTATTAGAGTTCAACGATCGATTGAACAAAATACGTTCAATTTAGATAGACTTAACAATTATTTAGAAATGTATCCAAATTTCATATCTTAAGTGCATATTTACACTTTTCATCATGGTATTACATAAGAATCTCCTGTAATATCATCATGTGGAGATATATTTTTGGAGGAAAACAATTTTAATATACAATAAGTGTATAGTTTTAATTATACATAAACAAATGTTCTTGGAACAAACTAAAAAGCTTGAGAACTACTGCCAATAAAAGACTAACAAATGTTTTTTCTAAAACATACTTTTACGCTTACTGTAGATTATTTTCAGACACTTCATTTACTCTACTATTCTATTATTTAAATATTTCATCAAAAAATAATTCCATTTACTTGAATAAGTTATAGTATATATATAAAAAACTATTTATTATAAATAAGAAATTAGCTAGAATGTATAATAGTACTACAAATTACATTTTCTTCTGCTCTTCTTCACAGCTAAATTGGCATAGAAAAATACATTGCACATTTATTTTCTTTATCTAGCTACATGATAAAGTTTTCACTTCTTCTTTTTATTCATCTTTCAAGGTAAACACACATAATTTGTTGAAGTTACAAAAATAGATTACGCAGGGCAAACGATGTTTAATTAATAATAAATTTTAATTTTTTTGTAACGACGAACGTCTTAAA
Source organism: Trypoxylus dichotomus (assembly GCA_023509865.1). NCBI lineage: Eukaryota > Metazoa > Arthropoda > Insecta > Coleoptera > Scarabaeidae > Trypoxylus > Trypoxylus dichotomus. The sequence continues at coordinate 34,230,190 of CM042081.1, forward strand.
AATTAACGAAAAAATGTCGGTCTCGGTAGGATTTGAACCTACACCTTTTCGCTTAACAGGCAAACGTCTAAACCTTCTAGGTGTTTGTCCGTTAAGCGAGAGGGCGTAGGTTCCAATCGCACCGAGACCCACATTTTTCGGAAAGTTTCAACGTTGGTAATTACAAGCAAATTGTAATTTATCATTATAAAAGCTAACGGAAGCTTCATATTAATTTAACGTTTAGTTCATGTTAAATAGCAACCTTCGATCTTCATAATGTTTAGTGTTTGTATTATAAAACTCATCTTATACTTATATTAGATACTATATATGCTTTTAAGAAAACTGCAGGCATCCTGAAATATCTAGTGATTCAATAATAGTATATATAATTCCAATTTACTTGAGCATTTTCAAATGATTTACCTTCAGGTTCTTTCCAACGAAACTCGAAATCAATAATCACGAATATACGCAATCTGAAGTTAATGCTCCAATCAGATAAGAATAGTAATCATTTGGAGTATAGTCATGGATGTCTCACGAAATGTGGATGGAAGATGCGACGTGGAGGTATTGATTTTTTCGCGAGTAACTATGGTTACGGGGTTACAACCAGTACAATGACGTAGTTTCCTATAACCACGAACTTCGTCGCGAAAACGGCGTTTTCAAATATTTTTATAAATCACGTATCAAATAGGTTGTGTTCAAATTCATATAAATGTTTTTTTTTTATTATTATTTGAGTATAAATAATCAAACATATACGCAAAGAAATAAGTTCTGCAACTGAACTTCCATGAGAATTACTTTATATGTAAAATGATGAATGAAATAATAGAAATGGTATATATCACTTTCTATGGTATATATTTTCCTTTGTAATTTATATTAAAACTTATTTGATCACACATTTTCTCAACAAGTAACCGATAATGTATATATCATTTCTAATTAGCAACTACGAGTAACCACCTTCGCGAAGTAGTTAAAAATATATAACCATTGTCGTATATATGACGTCATGTATGACGAACTCAAGTATAACTATGTATAACTATTCGTCAAGAAAATGCAGATGTTATAGAATTCTGTAACTATCTATAACATTGTTACTCGCGAAAAAATCCTTATTGATTAGATAAACGTTTGTTAAAATTATTCTGCGTTTGTGGTAATCAGAATGCATATATATTAAGAAAGCATAACAAAAATTATTATATCTTTAAATGATTCGGATTCTGACGAGGAATTGTATATTAAAAACATATTTAGATTTTATGTAACATAATATACAGGTTGTACGTCGTAACGTGTCGAGAGCAGGAAATGCGCAATGGTTCAAAAATGGCGTCAAATTCAAGCAGTCGCTTCACACAGATTTATAAGTAAATGTTGGAAGTGTTCTGAAATAAATCCTAGAAAGATCTAAATGTGTCTTTTACTAAAATGATTGAATATTCAGTTTAAGTTTAGTAATTACATATAATTAAACTAGTTTATTTTGTAATTATTAATTAATTGTCGATTGGTTGCAAATCTTGTATTACGCGTATGATCACAGTAATTAACGCTTTCTCATTCACCGACCTCGCCCGAATACACTATCGACATGCGCCAGCTCTCGTCATCCTACAGCGACTTACCTGTATATATTTGATAAACGTACTAGATTTGATGTGTAAAGGATATTTGAAATGGAATAGTAAGTATTTTGGGTGGTAGTAATATGAGCTATTCTGAATGAAAAAGCTCGTATAAACACTTATCTAATTCTAAACGGTTACAGAGACAGAGTTGTTTGAAGTTAGTGAACGAATACGTGTAATAAACTCGACTCAAACTACAAGAACTATTAATAACAATTAGTATTGCTTTTATATAATTGCGTGCCAACTTTTTTTTAAGTAGCCATTTTAACGTTTTTTTTTAATCCAATGGTGTTGAACACTACATCTAGTGTAACATCTACTATAAAATTTTAAGCAAAGAGTTTGATTTGACCACATTTGGCGCGGAAGTCATAGTTCTGTATATAGATCAAGGAAGTTTGAAGTGCTTGAGCTGAGAAATCGTACTACCGAAGATTATGGCCTGGCCGTAGTATATCTAGGTGATAACCTAAAGAATAAGGGTGCAAATGTATTTACTTTATCTTCCTTATGTATATATTACGTTCATCTTATTGTGGTGGTCTAAATGGTAATTCTGTATTGATGGCAATTTAAAAAAAGGTTAGCTAGATATTGCTAATAACAATACATATAGTAAATATGTTTACAAATTAGTATTTGATATATAGTGTGAGAAGGGCATTTGACATGTTGCAATTGTAACCTGGATGCATTGCAAAATTTCGCAATTCCTATACTACCACTACTCAAAATATTTACTATTCCCTCAAAAATATCCTGTATATACATGGATTTATTATATAATTCTATTAGATAAGTTAATAAATGAAAATTTTGTTTAAGATTTTTCGGATAATCGCATACGTATTTGAAATATATTATACTAGTGTTATAGGTTAACCAACTGTCAGCTTTCATAATACACGGTTTATAGTTTGCAATTCATTTGAGTCTAAGGCGTTAAGTGTTGTTCTTAGAATATACATAATAAATCAAGTGCTGCTTAGGTAGTAAGCTAAAAAGTAATAGGAATTATATGCGTAAAGCATATAAACCTAAACAACAGCGTCAAACAAACAAAAGATTCCATAATTTTAGCTATATTACACGAAAAATAATGTTACATTTCATACCTAACTCACGCATTTCAACAGAGTTAGTTTTGAGTACTGTTGGAAAGAACCTTTATTGTTTTATTTAGATTACCTACACTTTAGCGGCTGGTATATAACCAAAACTCTCTTTTGTTCTAATTTACAGAATATCTGCGTGTATTCTGATCTATATTAACAAATGTGTATAACAGGAAGGAATATAAGAATAAAACATGGCCGAATAACATTCACAAATCTATGGAAAAATATATACTATGTGAGAATGTATTTTAGAATACCCGGTTACGTTTGAAACAGAATTGCCCCATAATCGTAATTTGTCCTACATAATACTACAAACATGAATCAGCTTTGTACGCTATTTCCCTCTTTTAACTCTAAAAACAATAAATTGGCCTTCAAGAAGAAAAACGAATTTAGTCTCTTATAAGAGCAGCTAAACAGCTACTTTAATGATATAGCTACGGTACATTTCAGGCTGATTCATTCTAAAACGATTCCGATTACCCTGCGTTATCGAAAAAAATCCGTTCAAATTTAATTGAAAACCCGTGTATATACAAATATCTAAACTACCTTTAACGAAACAATATTTATATAAAAAAAGTTGCAAGAAAAATTGTTTTAGAGATGTAATCGAATTTAACAGAACTAATACGGAGGCAAAACTAAATTCGATTGATTCCATCACAACGACAAAACCAAACAACAAAAATACTTTTTCAATTATACAGTTACTCCTTTATATGTAATACTTTAACGTTAACATTTGAAACATCAAAATTTGACAGATAACATTGCTTTCCATTATTAAGCGCTACATGGTGTTTTTATTTTAGTCATTTCTTACGAAGAGATAAATTCAAAATACTTTTGGTCCCGTCTCTAGCGAAATTAGACAAGAATTTAGCCAAAGAAAAAATTTATGTGCGTAAATAAAGGCATACTGGTGCTTTCCAAGGCACACCGTGATTCTACAATTCAATACACTACCTTTAAGGGTTTTGTAAGTATATTTTCAATTTGTAGATATACTTAATCTATAGTAATAAGTTTTGAGTTCCTTTAAGTACATTTTAATATAGGCTTGCTTCGAAACTTAAAGATTTGAGCTCATTTCCTTACTCATTATTAAAATTAAAGATTATAAAGTTTAACTTTGGTTTGTGGAATGTTTTTCAAACGGAAGACTATTTTCTTTTTATTTTTCACTTTACTATACAGGCATTTCCTATTTTTAAAACGTTTCTTTTACTATTACTTTATTTAAATGCAAGGATTAAAAATAAATATTATAACCTCTAATATTTCAGGACGTTTAGAATTACTCTGACTTCGATTATTTGTTTGTACTTGCGAAATTATAATAAGTGGGTATTCGCTGGTTGATTTTCAAAGGTTGAGAATATGAAACGCTTCATTTTGGGTATCGTCCCACTAAGTGTGGATGGGTCTTCGCAACAATAGCTTGCAATTTCGATAACTGGCTTATGAGATTGCTGTTTGAATCTTCCAGATTCTCAATCTTCTTTTTGTACTCGTTATTTTCCGATACTAACATTTCCACTTTTCTTTCAAGCTGATCCATGTATTCTTTCTTTTTCCGTCTACTTTCTTGCGCAGAAATCTATAACGTCATTGAGAAGGCATTATTCATAAACTATCAATTGTATTAAAGTATTTATGTACCTTATTCTTAATTTTCCTTCGCACCTTCTTTAATGATTTTTCTTCCGCTTTAGAAAGAGGTAGTCTTGTTGGAACAGGGTAACCTTCAGCAATTAAAGTTCTCTTCTCCTCCTCCGTTAAAATTAGCATTCCCGTTGAGCCTTTCTGCATTATTAAAAGATATTTAGAACATTACTTAAACGTAACTAAACGTGTGGAGGTTTTACTTACGGGTTGACTGCTAATCAAAGGTGTATGTATTGGTTGACGTGTTGTCGTATGATGATTTGTCACCATAACTCTCGAATTAGTCTTCCTAACACTAGGTGAAGCAGGTTGCGAAGAGGCAGGTGTATTGTCTTCACTATCTTCACTACTACTACACGAAGGTGGTGTTGGTGGAAACTGAAACCCCGATTCTAGTTTCAAACTTATCTGTTGCGGTAGCGACCGTTTCTGTGTGAAATTGTTATTTGTGGCTAGCATGATATTCGCATGTCTCAAAATACTTTGTGTACTCTTCTAGAAAATCAAAATCGATCAAATTAGACGACAGATTATAACTGTACACAATGTAACTTACCGTTGGTGTTTCTGACATATATACCTCCGTACATGAATCATTTAAGCTGGCAGGTTGTGGAGAAGATGGACAGGATGAATGTACACTTTCTGTTTCGCTGAAAGGTTCGTCTTTAATCACTATCTCCGATGACAGCCTCGTACAAGCTGTGTTCATTGGAATTGCAGGGAAACATTCGTCTTCCATGTCTGAAATTTACGTAATTTGTTAGCTTACGATTTCGATACGTAGAAAAGGTGTAGAATTAAAGAAAATTAACGAAGTAATCGCACTTCTTTTGAAATCATTGACGGGACGTAAACAATTTTTCTTTATCTTTTGCTTACTTGTCACGTAAATACAATAATTTAACAGGTGTTTATAGAGGACGCTACTGAATATCGTTGACAGCAGCGGGAAATTTAAAATGTTGCATATATTGGAACGTAAGGTATATAAAGTAAATGATTGTATACGTATTCCTATTTTTTTAATCAACATATTTCTTATAACTAATAAATAATTATAATTCGATTAAACGCAAATTAAGGAAAGTAAGTAGGGATGACTTCTTTTGGAATCTCTTCGTAGTGTTATTAATTTTAAAGAGATGGCGCCAGCATTTACTTTGGCGCGGTAATTTCAACTCATATTTTAGAATCTACTCCGCGGCAACAATCAATTCTTCACGTCTTAAAATAGAAACAAACTGCATAAAAACTGTGTAAATTGATGATACAACGCGTAATAGAAAGTATTAAAGAGTTCCATTCGAGGAATAATTCTATATTCTTATGCCTTTCTCTTAGCATTCTTTAGCGAGAAGGCATTAGGAGTTATTGTATACTCCAGCGATTGAAGATTGGAAAGTTGGAAATCGGAGATTGTAATCGATGATGAGCGTATCCTTGAAAAAAAACCTATGGCCGGAATTTGCATTGTGATAGATATTAGCTCAGCGAGTCAAAAGTAGATCGTCTTAATTTTTGATGGCGAATAAGAAATAAAAGACATGATATTTTAAGAAGCACTATATGTCTGCTCCACTGCCACAATATCTTTAAGTTCACGAACAAATGTGTGCAACAAAAGGCAAGCGATACATAAAGTAAGCTCTGTAAATAGCGGTATAAATTTCGTGTTTTGCGAAATAACTATAGGAAATTCGAAACCAGTCAGAATTACAGGGAATATTTTGTCTTAGAACTATAGGAAAAACGAGAATTTTCAAGTGCAAGCTCCCAAGTGAAAAACAAAAGTTAAAAGCGAAACACGGATGTTTCCATGAATTTTTGATCAACATAAGAGGGTTTGAAGTAACGGTAATTCTTTGGACAGATAATAAATTAGTAACCATTATTTCGTTCTTTACGGAAGATTTCACGCGTGGCACGCTTTGGTAAAAAAGAGAAAAAGACTGTCAATGCTTCATACCCCAATTTAGTAAGAGAGTGTAATTATACAGATCTACTTAACGGTTAGATTGGGCACTACAAAATAAAAATGTATACTTAAAAGAACATATAATAAATTTCTAGTTATTATATGGAAAGGTGAATACTCTAATGAAGGGAGAAATATACCGAGAACATGCAGATATTTTTAAATGTCACAGGCAATTTAAGTTGGTAGTTCCGACAACAATGGGTTTATTCGCTAATTTTCCCACCTAAAACAAGCAAATATGATTTTTATTGCCCGAATCACCAATCTAAATCACTCGCGAATTTTAGATGTCTGCTTGAGTATTTACCTCCTAGTAATCAGTATCAAGGATTGTCATGAATCGTGAACATTGGAAACAATCTGCAACTACAGCTTATATACCACCTATTGATATGCTAAGATTCATACAGTCATTCACCAATTCATGATAAAACACGGCAAGATGCAAACTTCCAGGGTGTAGATCATTTCCGTTGAAGTGCGCCAAATATAGTATATATACACATAAATAAAAATAGTAATTGCCTTCTAACATTTCATATCGAATAAGACACTTACTTATATTCGCTACAAAATGTAGTAGGCCTGGTAAAATTACATTTTAGAATTGCTTGTGAGATAATATTGCAGGTAATAAATTTACAATACTTTTTGGGAGCAGGTCACCCGAAAGTGTATTGTGTATTGATGCTTAGCTTTAGTTTCTAAATAAACCTGTTTGTGCGTGCGTTAATGTTAAGAGCATACCTTTTTGTATGAATCTGACTAAAGTTATTAAAATGCCGAGAGGAAAATCGAGAAGTTTAGAAAAGCGCTCTGTAATTGTTGTTTTTCATTGAGAAGATTATTCAGTGCATCAAATTTCTGAAAAAATACATGTTAATAAATCAATTATTAGTGATAAGCATTCGGAGACATCAACGCACGGGCAGTTTAAGAGATCGGGCACGTTCAGGTCGTAAGAGACGGCGATGACGCAGCATCTCAGCAAACAAAATAGGACTCTGAAATAGGCACCAGAAATCCCCGCCGAAATGAATCGCGACCGTGCAAGAAATATTTCTGTTACTACAGTGAAAAGAAGTTTAAAAGCTGGAAATCTTCACGAGCGCATTGCAACAAAAAAAACCACTTCGACGGCTACAGTTGACAGAAACACATAGAAATTGGACAGTGGATGATTGGAAAAGAGTGCTAGGGACTGATGAGTCAAAGTTTGAGGTGTTTGATTGTGTAGTGCCAACTGTCAAGCAAGGAAGAAGTTCTATGCTTGCTTGAGGTTGTTTTTCCTACGCCGGTACAAGAGACTTGAAGCGAATCGAAGGTATTTTGCGAAAAGAGGGTTATTTAGAAATACCGCAACATCATCGGGGCAACGTCTAATCGGCAAAAATTTTGTATTCATGCAGGACAACGATCCCAAACACTCAGCAATGTAAAAATTTCTTCAATGAAGAACAAGATAAAGGCACTTTACAAATAATGGCCGCCGCAAAACCGCGATCTAAACCCTAACGACCTGTTATAGGAAGAATTGGACAGGAGGGTCCGAAAAATATGCCCTCCCTCCGTAGACCACCTGTGGAACATTTTATACAAGGAATGGACTAATATGCCAAATAGCGTCCTTGAAATACTAGTGAATCGGATGTCTCGGATTGTGAAAGCTGCTCTTCGCGCAAAAGGGAGTTTCTTTGATGAACGGAATAATTTCATTTATTTTTTGTTAGAATTATTTTTTTTCAATTATTAATTTTATTATTAATAAAATGCAATAAAAAATGAGTGAATATTTTATCGTTCTTTTTAAATTAATTTGCATGTCTGAACTAATATGGACGGTAGTGTACATGAGGGCGGCTATTATCATGTTTGTGTGTGTAGTATAAGGTATCTGTATGTCGTTCAGTATTGACATTAACACTACATTCTTTACGATTTGAGAGCTGTACGCTTTGAAAATTAAAGAATGACGTTATATTGCTTTTCTAGATGAAGGTTATGATTATTTTCTCACCTTTGGAAATGCTACAAAACTGAGCATTCTAGTGTTTTTATTCTGGGCCGTGGTGATAACACCAAAATTCATCGTCGCTAACAACGTGATGTTACTGTTAAAAATTTAGATATATCAAATTCCGTTGTGGTCAAATCGAATGTAAATTTATTCTGCTCATCAGTCATAAAATTTGCTTATTAGTAAGCAGTCATGAAATACATTGAATAGCAATTTTGTGGTAGCCAAGACTATTCAGAATGAAGAGTTCCCACTGGTGTTCAATATTTGAGAGAGCTCTCTAACTTTGATAAGTCTATTTTCATCTAATGCTTTAACACGAACATATCCTGCAAGGGAACAAATTTGCCTTTGTCAAAATTTATTGTTTTAATTGGAATAACTATAGAAGATAATCATCGTACATCATCTTTAAAAAATTTCAACCGACCTACACTTTGGAATGGTCAAAATGTAAGCATGGGAATTTCTTTGATGTACGGAATGTTTAAGAAGTATTTATTTTCCGTTAGAATTGCTTTTTTTACTTTTATACTTTTAACCACTATTAATAAAATGCAATAAAAATTTTAAGTTTTGTAAAAATGAGTTTGAATATTTTTTCGTTTTGTTTTAAATTTATTTGCTTGTCCGAACTTATATGGACTGGCTTATTTATTACAACCAAACTTACCATCTATCCTTTTACTAGACATTGGCGAATCCGGTAGGGAATCGCCATCTGATGCCAGGCTGTATGAGTGCTCGGTTTTGATTGGTCTGGTTCCTAAAGCAGCATCCGTCATCAGTTTGTCGTGCAATATAACCGTTGGTATCTCTTTGTCCAGGATGTTCCATTCTAGCGTTAAATCGTTGGCTCCAGACACTCTCAGAACATCGTGTATTGTCTGCAAAGAAAAGATGTACAAATTAATGCATATATTCGCAAAAAAACGAATCTCAAAAGATAATTCATTCAGCCCTGGTAAATAGTATCGTAACGCAATTATAAAAAGAATTTACATTGCACTTATGAAGCAATTAAACAAAGCGAAGTTTTTAAAGGGAATTCATTAGGTAACGCAGCTGCTTTAACAATGGTACTCGAGAGAAACCGTACGTACGAGACTTTCAGAAGTCCTTCAACGCGAATTCAGATGAAATCATGAATATGCTTCGTGTTTGCGCGAAGTAGTCATCTCTTTGCGATCGCCGAGTTGACGGTCTTTATTGCCTGCTTTCTTTCGAACAAGGATACTGCTGCACACGGAGTTTAACAATATCCGCAACATGTGGTTAATGTACATGATCGATGCTGATTGTATAAGGTGTTTATAAGATAAAAAAATTATAAAACAAAACGTGTTCCGGATATATTTTTCAGATTTATAAATATTAATTTATACATTACGTATATACAGTCCCTGTCCAATTTATTAGGGCCACTTGCTAAAATAGCGATTTTGTTGAAATATATAATGAAAAACATATTGTACAAGCATAAGTTTATTCAGAACTGTTTATAGACATCATCACAACTATATAACTTAATATTTTGCAATGCCTCCTTTGGCTTTTATAATTGCTCTTATCCTTTTTGGCATACTGTCTATGCAAGCATTAATGGTATATCTAATTGTAGCGTCATTTTGCCACGCATCCTCAATATTTCTCACCAATTGCTCTTTTGTAGTGTTTCTTCTCGAATACAGGCGTTATTTTAGAACACTCCACACGTTCTCAAATGCATTGAAGTCGGGAGAATTTCCCGACCACGGTAACACTGGCAGAGCGTGTGTTTCCAAAAAACTTTGGCTGGATTTGGCCATGTGGCATGGTACCATATCGTACATGAATGTGTTAAGGCCCTCATTGGGATCTAAACCATTGATATATGGCGTCAAGACATCCTCCAATATACGCTTATGTTGGTGTTGATTCATGGTGCCTTGGCAAAAATACAGTGATCCAGGACTTTCGACTTATACATATGTAGGACCATACCATAACTGACGGGGAGTGCTTCACCGTTTTTAGTACACTAGCTTTACTAAATCGTACAGATGGGCGTCGTCTAACAAATTGAGCTCTTTCGATCGTGGCTTCTGGTTTTGACTTATCGTTGAATACGAGATTTAACGGAAAGACATTGTTCAAATAACATTCTCTTGTTGATTTACATATTCATTTAAGTTATTTTGTCTTACCTTTCAATCTTCAATTGTGTAATGCTGTTAACGTGTTGCCCATTCAGAACGTGTTCGCTTCATCATCGGTGTTAATCTTGGCTTTTTCAAGGGACATCTGCATTTTAATCCGGCTTCGTACAATTGTCTACGTATAATACAAATGGATATTCGCACTCCTTGTTGAAACACTTACATTACATTATTTACATTATATCTCGATTAGTACTGATCTTTTTCTTGCCGTAAAACGCTCTTCCGGTACTTGTAGCGGATATTTTTTTCTTTCATTAAAACAGCGATTCGCTGCATTGTTTGTCTGGATACTTCTTTTATCTTTGCAATGGTGCGCTCAGAATACACTCATGTGCCCAACAATGCTTCAATACGCAGTTTTTCCTCATTTGGTATGTCCTATTTTTTACCCATAACGAAAAAATATAAAGTGCAACATTAACACGTAAACACGGAAAAAACGTTGCTAGACACACAGATAATTATTCTTTCTACAATAGTAACCGATCCAAATAATATTCTACGAATTACTGTCCTTCAGTCTTGCTTCTACCCATCTTCTATACCAAGTATGGGCAACCTTTGACATGTTGTGGGCCAAACTTTAGTGTGCAAATACGTTCGCAGGCCGCGTTTAAAAGTGGTGCATTTTAAAGTAGTGTTCATAATTTTTCGCGATAGATATTAGACATGAAATAATACGACAATGTGATTATAATGCAATTTATTAAAATAAGAAAATGAAACGAAAAAAATAGGTATAACATTATAGTATAATATTTGTAATATTTTTTTATTGGGGTTTTCAAAATGTCTCGCGGGCCGGATCAAACTTACAGGTTGTTGCCCTCATATGTTCTATACAGTACAGAATGATTCATGAGGGGGATAATAATAGTCAAGAGGTCATTAATAATAATAACCCGTGCGCCTTCGCATCCCCCAACAGCTTTTCGCCTATTACATGGGACATCGACCAGCCATGAGTTATTATTACGCCTGCGTCTGTGGAGTGTCTTAAGATGAAATTTGTTCTCGGTATTCGCCATGGAATGAGAAAAACCACAGAAAAACCTCAACCCTGAGAAACAATCCCGGGGTTCGAACCTGGGATCTTCGGACTGATACCTAAGCACGCTAGGCACTGAGCCACCAGCTCGGCTAGGTGGCATTTGCTCAATTTCTTAGAAAGATATTTAGGGAACGTATTTAGATAAGTATAGTAAACCCTATTCATGAATTTTATACTTGCATATTTTGGAGATTATCGCGTTGGAGATACACAAAAGCTTAAATTTATAAGGTGGCCCTAATAAAATGGACAGGCACTGTAAGTTATACTTCCAAGAATACACCCAAAACTCAAACCCTGGTAGTTCCAGTTATATGCGAGTATTAACTTAAAAATAACAATTGTCACCCGCTTGGGTAGTTCCAATTCTCCAAAGTATTTTAATAATTACTTGTTTTATTGCCTTTGGTTCATTTCATTAACACTCTCACAGTGACGTGCAACTAGTGCTAATTCAGCGCAAGCTACTTCTGCAATAAAACACCTATGCACATACATACATCGATGCTTATTATTGGAAATGAAACAGTTCAAAGATTGCATAAACCATTACAAATTTGCATTGTATGTCAACGTTTTTGTCTTCGTCGTAACTTTACCATCGACACGGCAACATTAATTTTATACCTTGCGAGACTATACACTCTGCTACATAAGTTATTTTATGAAAGCACTTCGAATAAAGGTGCATAATAAACTATACTATAGCAACAACGTATGTAAATTGTTTTGCTACACTTTTGATGTATACAAAATATGCAAGGCGTCTATTGTGCAGTGTTTGGTTGACCCAAATTCTTTGGAAAACTGTTTATGCGATGTAATAGTTATATGTAATCATAACAGTCATATTATAACACAGAAACTAAATTCTAGATGAAATGCAAGGTACAATGTGGAGTACCATGAGTATAAAAAATGATTAGATAATATGATGGGTCTCAAAGATGCCATATGAAAACATCTTTTTGAACTTTTTAATTAGAACAAGAAATGTAACCAAAATTTAATTTGGTTGCCAATGAACGTAGTAAACGCTTGCCAGATGCTTGTTAATAAAATATGTTAAGTTTGAAACGGAAACTTTTTGCAGATGTCTTGCAAATTTAAAAAAGAAACCAAGGTTTATCTGCTAATTGAACGTATATTAATATGTGAAATCATGAACATAGAGTATTAAAAAAAGAGAAAATTTTGCATAAAAGCATTAATGCTGACATCAACATCCATGTTCTCAAACAAGTTGTGGGGAATCAGAAAATGAATTGGCTTTAAATTCGGTATAATAGATAAACATCGGATAATTATGGAAAGCCTGAGATTGCAGAAACTCCAACATACTTAACAACTTACAAGATAAATAGTATCTCAGACTTTCACGCCGTGTCACTAGACTTACATCATACTATAAAATTTTTAATAAAGTTTCCCTCATTTTTTGAAGCAATCCAAAAGTTTCACGAAGATTTTGACTCAATAATATTGTCATACGATGACCCTCCATCCCTATGAGTCGATTTTGTCTCACTGCGCCTCCATATCAGAGAAAAATATTGAAAGTCCACGAATTTTATGCGAGAGTACATCATGATCTAGATTCTTGACACCACTTGAGTTAAAATTTAAAGCTACATTATTTTCTGTTTCAGTACCATTTCAGCTTTGATTACCCGAGTGTAGCAAAGCAGAAAGCGGGTTATTATGGCACATAGTTTTCATAAAAATAATCTTTGGCAGCACTTTTTAAAGATTAGTGAATAGGTAAAACTATAACGCCACCTATGCAGTGGTGGCTATATACGAGTGTTATTTTTTCAGCCCCTGATAGTTCACAAAACAAGGCAAGTTTAAGTGGCAAAATAAATTTATTACCAAAAGTGAGCAAACATTGATACTTTTCTACATAATCTCCGTGAAGATTTGTGAATTTGTCATATTTATGGACGAGGCTTCTAATTCCCTATCCTTCTGCATAGAATATTGCGGCCAGTGAGTTGAGATGGTCCGTGACGTTGTTTTGAAGTTCCTCTGTATTCTGGAAGCTCTGCTCTTTTACAGTTCATTCCAAAAACAGAGAGACAAAATTCTGAACAGGCCCCTAGCCCAAATTACAACCTATAAATTTGTGGAATCAATTTTACGGGGTAAACTTAAATTTGAGGATCTGTCTGAAATATTAAGTCTGTACCAAATAAACTTGTACGTGGATTCTTTACAGATAATTCTACAGTTAAAACAACAGAATGGTAAATGTAGTAGTTACAACACATGAAATTAAATAAATTTGTCTAGAAAACATATATTTTATTTATTTGTTGAAAAAAGTTCAAATAGTACATGTCATTATACAGATAAGAGTGTATGTATAGTAACACATAATAAGCAGTGGAGTTGAAAGTAGCTTAAATTTTACAACCAAGTTAATAACAACATTTAATTTAATAATTATATAATCTGATGCTTGTAAGGAAGTCAAGCCATCACTATCATTGTCGTCTCCAACAGAAATTATAAATGGCTTTATAACTTCATCGATAATTCCGTCAAGAGCCTTCATGCTCGCTTCTTTCCCTATAACATGATTTATGTAGTTCTGCCAAGTTGTTGCAGTTACTTTATTGATGGCATTCCGTAAACGTTTTGTTTGACGTTTAATTTGAAAATTCTGTTGCGTGCAGCAACCTCATTCTTTATTTGTGCCCATATGAGTTCAATTGGATTGAGCTTATAGTGGTATGGAGGTAAAGAAGGAACAGTCGTGTTCTTTGAATTTGCAATTGCATCAATTACGAATGAATTGTATTTACTTTTGACCATGTTTATCAAATTCAACAATTCTGCTCTAATCGTATCCTCTTCATACTCTATCCCCTTACTTTGTAAACAATTTAGTATGTTCGCTTTTCCCCACATTGTTGTTGGTGTTTTTTTAATCTTTCGGCTACAATATAGTGTATTATACATCACTATGATAACATTCTCTGGAAATATTGTAATATTTTAGTAAACCACTCCTCAAAAACTATGGAATTCATTTCCTCTTGAGAATCGGTTGTCTTTTATACTCGCTGGTAACCCGATATACTGTCGGTTTTGAAACTCCTACAATTGCAATATCTTGTAAGCTGTTGATATGTTGCATATATTGCATTCAAGAAAGTAGTACTTGGAAAATATGCTTTATCATCACCTTTTCTTGTGTTGGGTGTATCCGTTACAATTTTTTGTAAGCACTCAAAATTGTCTGCTTTTCAGCGTTACTCAAGTGATTTGCTTTCTCTCGTTTCTTTGGAAGAGACTGCACACCTGTACTTTTAGTAGTACTGGTGCTAAGTTCTGCATCTATAATTGAAAGCTATAGAATATAGTACAACTCTAGAGTTCTCTGTATTTGGATATTACTTACATAATCTATTAATTTTCAAATCAAGACTACGAAGAACTAATCTACACCGCAAAATAGCTAAAATAATATAATAATTATGAACAAAACTGTCGAAAGGCAAAATATAATTAGACGAAACAAGCATTGTAGTATAGAACCGCGCGAGTTAATCATATAATTAATAAATGAAGGTAAAAGTTATAGATTCATCCAAAGTATGCTAAACTGTTCAGCGAAAATGATAATAAATACAGTACGATGGCAAGAAAAGGAAGAAGCTCGGGGTCGAAAGAAAAAACGACCCTTCACTAAGACAATTTGATTCTGCGCTTTATAAAGATAATCCTTTTCTTTTCTCTCTTAAACTAAAATAAAATTTAATATTAAATATTAGACCAAGAACGATACGGAGACGCCTAAAAGATAATTCACTAGCGAAGGGCCGAGGGATGGAGCCATTTAAAAAACAATACGTGTTAAACGTCATTTGAAGTTTGCTAAAGAGCATATGAATTGGTCAGCGCAATATTCTCTGATCAGATGAAAGTAAAATTGTATTATTGGGCCAGAGTGGATGTAGATCATACGTGAGAAGACCTGCTAATACAGCTTACCAACCTCAATACACTCTGAAGACAGTCCAAAAATCATCGTTTGGGGGTGCTTCTTATACTGAGGTACAGGGCCAATACATTGGATAAAAGCCATTCTCAATCGACATTTACATGTCGATATCCTGCAAAATGTTATATTACCTTATGTCGAATGGAAAATGCATTTGAAATGGGTGTTAATACGGGACACTGATCCTAGCGAAGGGCCGAGGGAAGGAGCCATTTAAAAAACAATACGTGTTAAACGTCATTTGAAGTTTGCTAAAGAGCATATGAATTGGTTAGCGCAATATTCTCTGATCAGATGAAAGTAAAATTATATTATTGGGCCAGAGTGGATGTAGATCATACGTGAGAAGACCTGCTAATACAGCTTATCAACCTCAATACACTCTGAAGACAATCCAAAAATCATCGTTTGGGGGTGCTACTTATACTGAGGTATAGGGCCAATACATTGGATAAAAGCCATTCTCAATCGACATTTACATGTCGATATCCTGCAAAATGTTATATTACCTTATGTATATATATTTGAAATGGGTGTTAATACGGGACACTGATCCTAAGCATACTAGTCGGAGGGCGAAGAGTTTCAAAATAGGATTGAGATTCTGGAGAGGCCGGTCCAGTCCCTAGACCTCAATCCAATTGAAAATTTATGGGATGATGTTAAAGAAGGCGTATTTAAGGGCAACTCTAGAATACAAGAAAAATTGTGGGAAATTGTAGAATTAACTTGGCGGTCCATTCCAGCAGAACGCTGTCAATAGTTGGTTGGCAATATGCCTCGGCGACTTGCTGCTGTACTGAAGAACAAAGGTAACTCGACAAAATATTAAGTTTCTGCAAATCTTACAATGGGTAATGTATTATATACTTATATTTTTTCAAACTTTATATCGTATTTGTATTACTCCTATTATATTGTCCACGCCAATTACAATTGTTACTGACATTAGATACATTTTCAGCCAATATAAAACTATAAAATAAGCTACAGCACATTTACGTCTACATTACTGCTTAAAATTAATATCACTTCTACCCGTAAATAAGTAGCTTAAGAACAATGTGCAGTTTTCATAACAGAAAATTAACACTGCTATTATTTTGCCCATAACTGTACATGAAGTAGCATAATAGTCTCTTAAAATATAATAATGTATATGTGTTGTTCCATAACTCCTTTAATGCGGTAAATTGGACTAATTCAATGCAAAGAAAAACATCCCCAAACCACAATAGAACTACAACTACGCTGCAATATAATTTCTGTAATCATCAGACCTTAGACGATTCCATTCCTACACCGAGTGTCTGTTTCTAACTCCTCATACTTTATATACGGAGTTTATTCACAATGTGCATGCTTTTCAATAACATTCATCTTATATCTGAAATGTT
The DNA here is from genome assembly GCA_023509865.1 of Trypoxylus dichotomus. Lineage (NCBI taxonomy): Eukaryota > Metazoa > Arthropoda > Insecta > Coleoptera > Scarabaeidae > Trypoxylus > Trypoxylus dichotomus. The sequence goes on from CM042081.1 coordinate 34,247,275, forward strand.
AACTAGAGTTAAAGCTGAATATTATATCCAGCACCAATTTTTTATAGAAATCAGAAAAAAAGAACAAAGTAAAAACCACTGCTTACTGGAAGTAGTATTAATAGTCTAGATTTTGAGCTAATAAAAGGCTAAAATATCAACTAAAGATCGTAACATTGAAACAATGCACCTTGCAATCTAAACAAATAAATACGTAGGTAAAATCTATTTTTAAGCGACGATATCTTTGTTAATATAGTGATTAAGCACCTACCATAATCCCGATATCTATATGACTTCGACTTGACCGTCAGAAAAAGCAGACTCTTTGAAGTATCTAAGTGTATAATTAACACGACTTACGTTCGAAAAAATTCCATTCCAAATATTAAATTTCATTAAATCAAACACCAAAATAAATAAACACTAACTCCAGAAATAGACGCCGACGCCTTTTGCGAGACGAAACTTACAGATTTTACGTAACAATTCAGACACTTCTGGTTTGTATTTATATACATATCGTATAGAGGAAGTCGGTGAAAGATATTGCGGATTTAAGGCAACATTTGACGAAATACAAACTGAATGTATATACAAATTAACATCGTACTTGATTATTGACACCAACATTATGTATTAGTAAGCTATCCTGAATTAAAAAGTGAAATTTTTTGCGCAAAGTTTGGATATCATCCCAAATAATTATTTATGAAGTTTGCATAAACAAACAATTTTTTTTCAGGAGAGTAAGTGCTTCCGAGAAGCTATGCTTGGTGTAAATAAATTGATAATGTATATTCTGGGAAGTGAGTAGCTCTATAGATTTTATTTTACCGGCAAATGTACACTGCCGCTCATTGAGATTTAGTCACTTTGGACTATTTCAAAAAGAAAGTTGAATTAACTTGAAGATAAAAAATACAAAAAAACCCAATTCGCTTTTGTTGTGATGTAAATATCTTACGGTATATTATACATAATATTTACTTTATTTGCATAATAGTTTTAAGATGGTAAATTTTACCAAGTTCCCGACTGTTCATGTGCGGCAGTGTATAATCACTTGCATATTACTGTACTATATTGAATTACAGAGTTGGCATTATTTAAACAAGTATGTCACGGTTAAAAGTGCATGCGTTAACATACAACGTAAAATAGTTGCAATAGTAGTGTAGCTTACAAGCAAAAAAGCTAGGTGCGGTGCAAATTTAAACTCGCTTACTATAATAAGTTGTCCCATTTCTCGTCAGGCGATAAGATAGGAAGATATTCTTTCCGGGCGCTATTGATGTCATAAATAGTTTTTGTACTCATACTTTGCAGTGGTTTTCAGATATCTACATATATACTCATAAGTACAGACAAAAGTTCTAAATTATACACAAAGTAATTCAAGAAATTCCATTTTAAATTTTATCAAAATCCAGTTTATATATGCATACAGTTAGTCACAGTGACAATCGTCCACCTAGTAGGAGACGCACATTTTCTTCCATTCTTCATTACACAACTAATGGTGACAAACTATGCTTTCTTATTCTTTGTAGCATAGTGCGGGGGAAGTACTGTATAACCACTCACAGTTAAAGTTGCAAAAATAGGTAGAAACACGCAAAAATTCCCGTGTAATAGTGCGTTCTATTGTGAGAAACGGGTTCTGGGCATATATAGATATTTAAAAAATATTTATGTAATGGAATTGTGAAAAAGACAAACTTGTTGTGATAGTCGATGTTTGATAGTGAAACTGCAGAAAGATGAAAAATCACTAAAATTGTAGGCAAAAGCTGTACAACAGTTCAGTGTATATTAAGAAGATGAAACTGATGATACAAGAATATCCAACGAACGCAGAACTTATTCGAAAGAAAAGAAGACGAACTTTAAAAGGTCTAGACAAGGAGGCGAAAAAGGCGCATCAAAACTAGCTAACGAAATAGAGCAATACTTGGAAAAGAAACTTCGTCCCGAAGAAGCCGCATATCAGCGACAAAAATAGGAATTCGCAGAAGAGTAAACAGAAATCTGAGCAAAGTCAACAACGGAGAAGTATTTACAATCTTACGTTTCCCTACTATAGCTATAACCATTATGTAGAAGGGCAATAGCGAAGTACTGCTTACGGCGAATGACTAATTATAGGGGAATAGTGCAGCGAGAAAGAATAACGGGAGATGCACACGCGAATTGTAACCGTTGACTTTTCTCAGATTATATCTGTAGAGAAAAGGATATATCATCTACTGATTTCTCTTGTCCTTATTGACGCTCATTCAGCACTTTCAATTTATTTATGGGTCATGTGTGACTACCATTCGATTCCGTTTTCATCTGCCAGTAACGTGCGGTATAATTTCCGCAGAACCGACATGCAACAGCTTTATATTAATCTTCTTTACACTGAGTCGTTATTCCTTGAAAAATTTAGTGATGTTAACGATCTAGCTGTTACCTCCGTCTGAATCTCATTCTTTTTAAGTCTGTTCCTTTGGTGTCGCGCAATGGGAACATACCCTAGCGCCTTTCAAGCGGAGATCAATGCGATTGGAAGATGTACTCAATTGAACCTTGACAGGAACTATCGAAGGCAAAACATTGCAACTTTCTCCGATAGTCAAGCAGCCATAATGGCGTTGAGCTCTAACACCATCAGCTCGAAATTAGTCTGGGAATGCCTAGAGAAACTAAACAACCTAGGCAGATAAAACAGAGTTGCATTATACTGGGTACCAGGACACACTGGAATTGGCGACAACGAGGAAGCTAACCTATTGCAAAAATGGCCGCCACAATTTCGTTTGTGGGACCGGAGCCGTTCTGTGGTATGGGAATGAGCACCTATAAAAAAGAACTTAAAAACAGGCAGGGGAATCTTCCTGGTCTGAGACATTCCAAGGTATTCATTGGAAACTTCAATAAGCAAAGAGCAAAGACTATGCTAGAACTAAGTAGAAACAAACTACGTCCCCCCACAGGTTTCCTTACAGGGCATTGTCACCTAACATCTAACTGCACTATTATCGAGACTCGTACCAACCATATTGGCAAAGACGTCATAGACGAGGTGGAAATACTTTCTCTGAAACCATCACAGCTATTGCAATTTATTAAAGCTCTTGGGGAGCTATAAGTGCGGGCAAACCCTAGCAGCTTGCAGCTCATATAAGCGGCCACAATAGATCAATAGGTCGCAGTGCAACGTCACCCTTAATCTAATCTTGGTGTCGCGTAACTTTTATTATGAGGAATTTAAGAGATTAAGAACCGTCAGGAGCAGATTTCAGATTGGAATTCTACTTAATAAGCTGGATTGCTTTGGCTTTACTTCCTCGTTTCTCAAGCTCATGAGCTCCTATTTATCGGAGCGTATTAACTACGTATTTTATAATGACTACCGGTCGCAAGAATTTGTACCTACTTATAGTGTGCCGCAGGGCTCCAACTTAGGACGACTATTGTTTTTATTATTTATTAATGATTACTTACAGCGCCTAGCAGTGAGTATATATCGTCTACTATATCTAGTGACTTCAATAATGGCAATTAAAGATCTTACAATTTTTCTATTATTTCAATTATTCCTTCGTAATTATTACTAATAGTTTGTAAATTCGCCTCAACTTGAAAATCTTGAAATATCGACTTTTCTTGATACCAGCTGGCTCTTTAGGATCAAATGTAATACTGCAGACTTTATTTTATGTAAATACTTAAAATAATAAAATGCCACTTTCAACCACAGTAAACCAGTAAGGCTGAGATGGGTCACTGTTTTGAAATGTTTGAGAACGTTTAGGGGATTTAGAAAAGACAGTTTTATTTAGATGATATTACTGGACATACGTAGTTCACACGTAATGTTAAAAATTTACTACACTGCCTCGCTGACAAAATCAAGCAGCTCTACTTATTATAACCATATATACCTTTAAACAATATATTTTTTAGAATGTAATCCTAAATATTTTGATTCAACTATCATTTATTTATATTATCTGTTCTACCTTATTCTAATTTTAATAATTATTAAGTCCCGTGATGCAGTATGTAGGTTTGAATTTGTTTTCAAACCTAAGAATTTCACATTCCTTAAAGCAGTAAGTCCAAGAATCATTTTGATTATTGACTTTCAGTGCACATATACACTACTAACCATAAGTGTTTATTCACCTGTATAATTAGAAACTATTTTTTAGTCTATCAACACGTTTGTATTATCAAACTGTAAGTATGAGATAGATTAAGATATCGAAAATGACCCTTTTTGCGAATCAGGTACGTTTCGGTAGATGGATTAGATAAAGTGCAGTTTCTCGGAAATGTTCATCACGGCCGTCAGCGTTTTAAAACAGGGAGCAACGTTAAAGTACTATGGGCAAGAACAGAATTGTCTATGAAAACCAAATTAAACCATAGAACCTTGCATTATAATTTAAAAGATATCAAAGAAGTGGCGGTGTATCCAATAAACAGCGCCCTGGACGGTTAAAAATAATAACACCAGCAGAAAGTCGCGCAATTGTAATCACGAGCAAACGCAATAAACGAAAAACCGCGCCAGAAATTACTGCCGAAAACCAGTTAGCGCCATAACGGTAAAAAGACGCCAAATTGATTTGAATGTAAAAATTGCTATGCGGAAACCGTTATTACACAAAGCAAACAAAGCTATACGGTTAGCATGGGCGAGAGAATACGATGACTGGACGATGGAAGATTGGAAGAAAGTGCTCTTGACCGACGAATCTTGATATCTCACCTTTGGTCCAAAGAGAAGAACATTTGCCTGTAGATTGAAAGAAGAACGAGCACTTGGATCCTGTATTATACCAACAATAAAACGTAAAGAAGAATCAGTCATGATTTGGGGTTGTTTTGTAGATACCTCTTTGGCCAAAATAGATGGTATCATTAGAAAATAAGGTTATAGGGAGATTTTAGAGAGGAATACCATCTCATCTTCAATACGATTAATCGGTGAAAATTTTGTGTTCCATCACGATAATGATCCAAAACAAACTGCAAAGATATGCCGTGAGTATTTGAAACAACTGGAGCACATACAGAAAGTTGCCACCCCAAATTGAGTTCCTCCAGGAGGTAACTCGATCGCCAGGTTCGAAAATCTGTTCCAAATACGATAACAGTACTTTGGGCGCAACTATAGGATACGTGGAGGAAAATAGAGCCGCTAACACTGGCAAAGTTGTTAGAAAGAATGTCAAGATTCTGTGCGGCAGTAGTAAAAACAAAAGCTGGACACGCAGACGAATCGCAAGTTTAAGTTAACTTATGATTACATTTGTTAGCAAATTAATAAGCACATTGTTTGTATAACCGTTACAGTTCTTTGTTTAAGTACAAAATAGAGATTTACTTTATAATTAGTTTTTGACTTGTTTTTATAATATTTTAAGTGTGGGTAAAGACTTATGGCCGGTAGTGTATAAGAAAGTCTTCAACATAAATTAAAGTTTCGTCCTCGAACTTTCAAACATCTCTCGTATTGCTCAGGTAAAGTACCACGTCCATTAAAGTCCAAGAAAAATAGAACGAGATACGCGTTAAAGAAACAATATTGATCAACTTCAATGTTTGCCTAGAATGCTTTATATTAATGTAGATATAACAAGTCCAAATAAGCATTATTATTCATGAATTATTTAGATTGTTTGGATGTTTATGCAAATTATAAAATCGTTCATCAAGAGTTACCGATTGAACTTGATTCAGACACACGCATCGCTACACAATACAGGTGGAATTGTGTGGAATTTCAATTACTACTATGTTAACGATGTAACGGTGAAACATGTTGATGGTGAGCGGGCATCACGTAATATGTTCGGGCTTCTTGAAGACCTTACGTACCCATTGACCGGCCATTGAGAACGATTACAGTTAGGAATACATATATAGAAACTGTTTTGACGTAATAGTTCACGCATTAAAAATAAACGTTAGTAAAAGCATTAATAATAATAGCAAGAAACAATTGCGAATAACCTTTTAAAACTTTTTCTTTTAGCAAAATACACTACTCGATAAGATCGGTCTAAGATATTTTGCTTCATTAGGTAAAAGACAGAAGTAGTAAAAAAAAGGGAAAAGAACTAAACCGTAAATTGAAGAAGGAGATAATTTTATTTTTATTATACTGCATGTCCACTTCGTATTTCGGTGGAAGATCGCTGTTTTTGTATCGGTGTGAAGTTAGCAATAGATTCTAGAAATAAAATTTAAAATAAAGAATATTTTAAACGGGATTATATTGCAATGATTAGTAGGCTACACTTTTCCTCGCACACACTTAACCAAAATACACCACGGAATATCCCGCCTGAAAAGATACAAATATCTCCACAGTATTGTTTATGCATAAATAAATTGATAAATAATTGATTACACTTGTCAACACACATTTTGGTGCCTCGAATTTTTTAAGTGTAATTCAGCAATTTTGGAGTGCCTAATCCAAAAATGTCCTCGGATTTGTTCTATCAGATCTAGTTCTCAAAATTCGCTGTTTCTGTCCTATTTAGAAAAAATTCGCCAAAATTAGATATACTGTTGCAATGTGCGTAATTTCTGAAATATTACTATTTGATAACTGTTAACTAGTTGTGGACTGTCGGTGATTTTTTCACCGTGATTTGAAAATCACTAATCACGCCCGTGAAGTTAAATATTAAAAAGCAGTGATCGGTGATTTGGCAGCGATTGCCTGAAATATTTAAGTTGTAACGGCGCTATGAAACGGTGATCACTCGTTGGAAATACATACGTGAATAATTAAATACGTTATTAAGTGCATAACCGTGGTCTAACAAATGACCTTCGGAGTATCTACTAATATCTGAGCAAAACATCTATTCTTGCTAATAAGTATACAGCGAAATTCCCCTTCGCGGACTCCCCTCTTACACGGACACCTCCCTTAAATGGACAGTTTCTCATCAGCCCAACCGACTCTCATATAATTTCCCTTGTATTAACTCCTTCTTGGACGGACATTCTCTTGAACGGACGCGGACACCTTAACTGGACACCAAAATACGCCAAATATGCCTTTTTCATAAAAGAAGATATGGGTTTTCTACTTTCCTTAAAAATGTATTCACCACAAATGTAACAAAAAACATCTGGGCGATTCACACAATTGCGTTTGCTTGTAGAAGCTATCTCGAAAACTAGATCTGCTAGGAAGAAATACCAGTTATTTTTGGAACCAGCATATCAGAAATATCCTAAATCAGTTCGTATTTTACAGGCACCACGACAAAAAAATTATTATAATGGGCGGTGTTATCATAGTAGATTTCAAAAGAACATATATTTTTGGTAGCGCCTTTAATTTCGAATTTTCTTGCGAAGACTCTTCTAGATAATACTGAAGTGTAAAATAGAATAAATATTTGTTGAAGACCATATCAGGTCCTCGATTTAAGTTGCTTTTGCGTCAATTTTCAATCGTTGCTAAATTTAAGGTATGTTACATCAATTTTCTTTTAAGTAGAACATTCTGTATATAAGTATTCACAGTATTTCACAATTTCATTCAACAAATTTTTGCAAACACCTTCCAATTTTTCAAAAATATTTTATATAAGTTCCAGTGAAATACTCGATTCATTCTTACAGTTTTTGTCGCTAGAAAAATTTGAGTTAAGAAGACCTATTCAAATTTTAGACTGAAGTCAATATTATGTAAGTCGACTGTTTCTTATCTAATTGTTGTTTAGTTGCTGGTTGGGTGTGGATGACCATTAAATTAGATCAGAAACCACAATTTTTAAATGATAGACATTTAATAGCCGGAGGACCAGATATACAGCAGGCAGCGGTAATAGTTTTAAGCAATGTATATCTTAGACATTTCTCAATAATATTAACGAAATATTAGTAAGCATTCAATACAAGGAATCTTAAAGAATATTAATTATTGCAAAAATTATATTGAACTGATATTGAATAGTTTGAAAAGAAAAATAGCATGGATTAAAAGGAAGCCTCTCAATATGCAGTAATAGAGTATTTCTGAAAACAAGGCAAAATTATAATCGTGTAAAGCAAGCATGGGCAACCTTTGATATGTTGTAGGCCAAACTTTAGTGTGCAAGTACGTTCGCGGGCCACGTTTAAAAGTAGTGCATTTTAAAGTAGTTTTCATCATTTTTAGCGATAGAAATCAGACATGAAATAATACGACAATGTTATTGTAATGCAATTTATTAAAATAGGAAAATGAAATGAAAAAAAAAATAGGTACATTTAATTATTACAAACTACGAAAGTTAAATAGCGACAACGAAATTAATGAAACACTTGAGCTTGAATTTGGGAAACTAATCTCCATCGATGTTTGGATTAATTGCACTGATACAAAGACGTAAAAAATTTGCCAAATTATCGTCAGTCAGCTTTGTACGATATTGTAATTCATTAACTTTCATCATTGAAAAGAACTGTTCGCATTTATAAGTATTACCAAACGCACAAATCAAGGTCTGGAAAATGGTCTTCTTCGAGGTATTTTTTGTAGAAGTCGCGCAAATCAAATTTATATTTTGGGAGTAGTTTTCTTGAAGCTCGATCAACTCCATTTGCAAGTGTATTGGAGCATTTTGTTGGAGTAGCAAATAAATTGAAACTGTCTTCCATGTTTTTAAAATCGCTAAATCTGTTCGAAAATTGCGTCGACAGTAACTTGAGTTCTTCAGTATATTGAGCATAAGCAGTATTTTCATACGTCGAGAGCGTAGTGAAATGGTACCTGTTACCAGACAGCATCTGTGCCTCCCACAAGCGGATTTTTTCTAATATTTTTTTTTAATTGGGTTTTTCAAAATGTCTCGGGGGCCGATTCAAATCTTACAGCGGACAGGTTGTTGCCCACATATGGTGTAGAGCATAGACGACAAACAAGAAATAATAAACCAAATATACAAACACAACGCTAATCTATATTTAACAACTGACAAGAGACATAATAAGCGCAAATAATACTGTACTACCAACGGTGTAAGAACACTGCTACTCTCAATCAAAATTTGTAGATCTTTGTGATACACACGTAAATGCAGGAGTAATAGTTAGGAATGATAGTCAGATTAATAGATTGTCTTACTTATTACACGGCCTAGTAATGGACATACTGTATACGTCCATATATATGCACATCATAACTATATTATAATTACTGGAATACAAGTTCTGCTAAAATTAGACACATTGTTACGTCATACGGAATATTTTTTCAAATAAAAAATTCTCAACTTAACTACTATTAGCAACTACAAATTAGGTATTCCTCAAATTGTTTGCATTCTTCCTTAAAGACATTTCAAGCATTCTAACGTTTCTAAACAGGCTTGCACTCATGCAGTTATGCTACGCTGTGAATAAAGAATATTTACAATATCTGCTATTATTATCGTGTTCATAGAAAGCGTGACTGGCGGTTCAGGCCGCGTCTTTTTACTTTTCTGGAATTCGGAATGATATAACTCTCTAGACCCGATATTTTGTAAAAAAGGTGCGACTTCGTCGCATTTTAAAAGAAAAAGGAGGATAACAAAGTGTTACAAGTTCGTTCGTTGAACGTCTGTTGAACAATATGAGCATTTCGTAGACTTTGTCATATGCGTCTTTAGAGAACAGCATATTACTGAACGATATAATCCCGAAAACAGAGTGGAGAACAAATGTAAAATAAGGCTAAGAAAATATTTAACGAACATCCACTGTTAGGTCCTCCGAAGTTAACCAAGGAGCTGAAACGTGTTTTGGGAACTTGGTAGATTGACTCTGTTGATCGCTATCTGGATTTGAATTAGGTTTCTTTAACAAACGCTTTATTTTGGTCAGTTTAAGTTTTTCTTGTTTCAACTGTTAGTTCTATCTTCGTTTTGCAGCCCCACTTACTGAGCTGCGGCAATTCATTACTTGTATAACGTTTTCGGGGATTAAAAACTGCGCTCCTTACTGCATTTGACCTTTTTGACGAATAACAGTATGAAATAATATAGATAATTAATTGCAAAGTTGATTGGGGAATCATAGCCACCAGCATCATAGTACATAATCAATAAGTAACATCTTGTATGGGCATGCGGAGAGGGGGGAGTGATTCAAACAAACAAAATTGCAAATGTTATTTCAGTTCGTTCGACGTTATCGTGTTTTAGTAGCAAAGATGAGTGAAGGAATAATTCGAAAAAAGTACTGTAGGAATGTTCAAGTTTATTCTAAAATATCTAAATTTCAAATACGACTGGTATCATGTGAGGAGCTTAGTGTGCATTAGAGATTTTCTGAATTAGAAACGATCACAACCCGAAAAACATGTCACTGGTATAAGCCACAAATGAAAAAAAAAACGCGGTCAAAACTACCGAACTCTTGTGATATTGTTGCCGATGGATTTTGTTAATAACTAGAGCTGTTGTTTGGACTATTTCCATCATTTGTTGAACTTGTATAGTCCGACGTTTCGGCAGTCTGTCTACTACCGTCTTCAGGGGCGCCATGAGAAGGGCTGTCGCTTGCCAGAGCAATCATGCTTTGATTTTTTTGTCTGACATATTTGTCTTATAAACTATAATTTTCTGCGCGGAAGGGGATGAGCACTGCACCTGCGCGGGGGTGGTCCTTCTGTAGTTCCTAGTTGTACGCATTGTTTTTGCCTTCGACAGCGTTTTTTCTGTGTATCCATTTAATTTCAGTGTATTTGTGATGGAGCGGAATTCCTCCTCTCTATCTCCATCATCCGAACATACCTCTCGGGCCCTATTATACAGACATTCTGCGACACCCAATTTGACGTTGTATAGGTGATTAGACTCGAAATGGAGGTATTGTCCTGTGTGCGTTGGTTTCTTATATACCGTCGTCCGAAGTGTGCTATCGGACTGTTTATGTACCAGGACGTCTAGGAAAGCAATCCTGTTATCTACCTCCAATTCCATAGTGAATTTAATGGATTCTTCTAAGCCGTTAAGATGTTGGAGGAAGCCGTTGATTTCTTATTCCCCATGTGACCAAATTACGAAGGTATCATCGACGTATCTGAGCCATATGAATCCATGGCTCTTCGTTCTAATTCCTCCATATAGATGTTACTCAGGACCGGCGACAGAGGAGAGCCCACTGCCATGCCAAATTCTTGTTGGTAGAACTTGTTATCCACCTGGAAGAAGGTGGTGTTCGCGCATATGGACAACAAATATAATGGCTTTTACACTTAGCGATGTTCTCTCGTCCAATGTGGTGTCTCTGGATAGTCTTTTTTTAACTATTGCTAGAGCTGCTTCCGTTGAAACATTGGTGACATCGAAGCCTACCAGTTTGTCGTGTTCATCAATCGTTATCTCTTTAATCTAGTTAATGAAGTGCTTTGTGTTTGTGATGGCGAATTGTGTATTTCCCGACAATGGGGCAATTATATCTAGTAGGAACTTGGCGAGTGGATGAGTGAGAATTTCTTAAGCTTACGATTGGCCGGAGGGGGTACCCGGTTTGTGTAGTTTAGGTCGCTTGTAAAGATGGGGTGGCTTCGTGTAGCATGGTATTAATTTCTTTCAGCTGACTGGTTCGGTTGGGAGAAACGGATAAGTCACGCTTGGGAAGAGGATCACAGGATTGCATGGAACAATGCAGCAATCCTGGATAAAGAAGACAACGCCACGAAACGAAAACTGTTGGAAGCAGCATATATGGCCACCACACCAACCGCCATCAGCACACTAATCCTGGAAATAAAGAACGCCTGGCTCCCTATGATCAGAGAAAGCATTAGCCGAAGACCGAAGACCGACGACCGCCCGTGCGCAAAAAATCGACCTACTGCGAGCCACCCCCGAGCAGGTCCCCTTCTGCGCATAAAATTGTAGCTTATAAGACAAATACGTTAGACAAAAAATCATCAAAGCATGATTGCTCTGGCAAGCAACAGCCCAATAGCCTAAACAGTAACTCTCGTTAAGAATACCGAATTTGAGAATTAGCAAAATTTCCTAGCAGTCTCTAATTTAATGAGCAAAGTACTTTAGCGTATAATTTTAAAATCGACTTAACTCTGATAAATCTAATCATGACAGGAACGTCTAACAATTTCTGGTAATGTTTTCAACAAAAATAAAATATTTCAAGCGCTAATGGCACTAACATATGTTACATCCTTGTTTCTCGTGCTATAATGGACAAGGTATGCGGAATTCCATATTTGTCTTGCACAACTTGTTCTATCGTTTGACCGTAAATCAGCCGGCCCACGACCTTGTTCGTGGTCATGGAATGGAGACCTCGGCATCTTTTTTTAATTGTTCAAAGAAACGTTATTTTTTTTTTCGTCAACTACTCTTTCAAATAAAGAATTAATTTGATAAATTGATGAACAAGAAAATGCTTTTAGATGAAGACATGGAGACGTAAATTTAATTTTTAAAATAGTTATATTCTTTACAACCTAAGGCGAGCTTTCAGATGTAATAATGGGAATGATATTCTTGTATTTAATAATGTATATAATTATGCGTTAAATATGTCAGGGTTTCATATTTATATAGTAAATGAAAATGTATGTAACTGACAACATCTTCAACGAAAAATATGTATGTACATAGTGTGACGATAATACGATATTCTTGGATAACATTTTTATTATTGGTAATACAAAAAAAAACCTCCCAGTACCAAAAACGATTCGATACTGAACACCTTGCATATTAATACATGGGTAGCGGCAATTCAGAAAACTGAAGTAAGCAAGAGTTATTTTAGTAAAGCTTGAACGTACTCTTAGAAAAATATAAAAAATCACAAAGATGCTAAATGGGAGCTCTACATGAAAATCGAAACGTAGGGGATAGAATATTTTTTAAATTCTATAAAATTCTAAATTTAGTTTTTCATTTTGAAGATATGAACATACAGTGAATATACACGAAAAAATCCGTAGTATCGGAATGTATATTAATGCAAATAATATTCTTTACAATCGTTTCAATTTAATAAAGCAATCAATAAAAAAATAATAACACATACTACGAAAGCTGAATGGGTATTGAGAAAACTCGTGGAAGGTAAAAATATGAATTTATCGGAGGTGAAAAATGAAGGTTTGGTATTTAGTACGGGCCTGGTGGTTCTGTGCCCAGCGCGCTTGACTATCAATCTCGGGGTCGCGGGTTCGAATCTCGGTGCTATTTGTCAGGGTTGGGGTTTTCTGCAATTTTCCTTACTCCACTGCGAATACTTAGAACGAATATCTTAAGACGTACCACAAGCGCAGACGTAATAATACCTCATAATCGGCCGATGCTGTACTTAGCGAAAGCTGTTGGGGGATAGAAGACATGGATTATAATTGTTATTATTATTAATAATAAAAAGTAGTATCTTGCCTACGATTTCAAATTTTCCCATATGGTGCGAATTTATAGAAGTCACTGTATACAAGGGAGATGTTAATATATACGAGGGGAGGTCCAGAAGTTCGTGGAATGAAAGGGTTTTAAATAAAATAAAACAATAAATCTATTTTTCCTTTTCAATGTAATCACCCTTAAGCACAATACATTTATTAGATCTATGAATTAATTTTTCTAAAACATCATAAAAATATTTTTTATCTTGCCTTTAAATGGGCCAAAATTGCCTCTACCTCATTGTCGTCGGAAAACTTTCTTCCACGTAAGACTTTTTTTAATTGGGGAACAAATAAAAATTACTAGGTGCCAGGTCTGGACTGTAGGGTGGATGGACTATTGATTGAAAGCCATGCTTGTGCAGAGCAGCCATTGCAACTTTGCTCTTGTGAACCGGCGCATTGTCTTGCAACAGCAACACACCCTTGGTCAATTTTCCTCAACGTTTTTCCTTGATGGCCTCCTTTAATTTTTCTAATATCGCTGCGTAATATTCTCCGGTTATGCTCCTACATCTTTCTTTGTAATCAATCAATAATATCCCCTCACAATCCCAAAAAACAGTAGCCATCAACTTTCCAGCCGATTCTGACACTTTGAATTTCTTTGGCGGTGGTGTCCCCTTTTCATGGACTCCTGTTTGGACTTAGGCTCAAAGTGATGAACCCATGTTTCATCTCCGGTAACAATCCGCTCCAAAATCTATGCAGGTTTGTCTCCACACAGCTCCAAAAATTGTTTGCACGCACAGATGCGCTGCTGTTTCTGCAGCGGTGTGAGCATTCTCGGTACCCATCTTGCACTGACTTTTGGTGGAGTGGTCATGTAGGATACGCAAAATGGTGGTATCTGAGAGTCCAACTAATGCAGATAATTGTTTTTTCTTCAAACGGGCATCTTGCAATATACATTTTTGCATTGTTTCGACGATGTCTGATGTGGTGGCCTCAACTGGCCGTCCTGAGCGGGGGTCGTCTTCAATCGACTCTCTACCATGTTTAAAAAGACCATGCCACTTATAAATCATTGATTTACTAGGGCACTGTTCCCCATAAACGGTTTCCATTTCATTCAATATGGTTTGAGCGTTCTTTCCTTGCTTTGTAAGGAACTTTATCACAGCACGGTGTTCAATTTCCTCCATAGTTTCAGTTTTCTTCCGGATTGACTTGTTTAGCAGGCAACTATTCGAAAACGACTGACGCTATAGGGCTGCAACTTAACTTATATACTAATGATGAGTCGCCAATCAGAATAACACCTAGCGAGCGCCCCTGTCCCCACTGCATCCCCGCCATTCGACGAACTTCTGGACCTCCCCTCGTAAATTATTTAAAGTTGAAGAGTAAAACCGAGAACAAATTTAGCGTTTAGAGCGTATTCAACAAATCCCAATGCTCTACGCATACACTACCGCTCATAAGTGTTTGAGCACTCGTCTTTTCATGGATTATTGATACAGTATTATGTTTACCATAAAATATTAAAATATATTGTTGTAATACATTGCTATAGACTGGTTTCACATTGCAGTAATAATCTGTAGGAATCTCCGGGAAGATGTAATCAGGTAAATTATAGGTAACGATACAGTCGACTATAACGTTCAAAAATATCGGGGAAATGGTGGTTTGTTAAATAGACGACGTAGTGAAAGACCAAGAGCGATATTTGCAGATGATCGTAGAATGGTGGTTATTAGCAAGATGAGTAGACACAAAACCGCTCTGGAAATCACCGCAGAATTAAATGTTCGTCGACCAAAATCGATTAGTGTTTCTATAGTTGAACGTCGTCTACAGAAAGTCGGTCTCCATACATGTGTTGCTATAAAAAAGCAATTATTACGCAAACAAAATAAACAAAAGTGACTTAAGTGTACTTGTGGAGACCAACATTGGATAATAGAAGATTGGAACAACGTTTTATGAAGGGACGAGTTCAAATTTGTAGTAAATGTTCGGTACCAGAGAATGCATATTCCTGAGGAGACCTGTGAGTGCTATAATAAAGTGTATTACCGCTATCGTAAGGCATAAGGGTCGTTAATTAGGATTTCGGGGTGTTTTGCTGTTATGAGGGATGTTTTTTAAGTTTTGTATACTGGAACTGACAGGGCGTCACTAATCAAATGTCAATACTAAAAATTAACTTCCATCTTTAATTGACCTAAATCGAAAATTTCAGTACGTTACATGTAGTGTTGCAGCTACAACGAACTGTCAAAGTTGACAAGTTAGTCAAAAATGGAATTAAACCGAGAACATTTTCGCGCAATAATTTTTTATAATTTTCGAAGGCAATTACCTCAACAAGAATGCCCCGCCGAGTTGTTTCTGTTTTCGGCAATGAAGCATGATATCAGTCAACAATTTTTCGGTGGTATGAAAAATTCAAACGCAGACGGATTAGTCTTAACGACAAACAAAGAGTAGGTGAACCAGAAACGGCTATCACTCCGAAAAGCATGGATGTTATACGCAACAATGAAGATTGACATGTGACATATCGCGAGATTGAGGCATTATTGGGGATTTCAAAATCCTCAATTCAAAAAATTTTGCATGAAGCATTGCGTGTAAAAAATTAGTTTCCCGTTGGTTACGGCATCTGTTCATCGAAGTACAGAAAGCAGCTAAGATGAATTGGCGTCAAGAAACTCTTGAGCGCTTCAACGACGGCAACTCTAAAAACGTGTGCAACATCGTCAGTGGTGATGTGGATTTATTCATATGAGCAAGAAAATAAACACCACTTATCTATCTGTTTGGGTGTCCCAAAGTGAAGAAAAAACGACAAAAGTAATCTGTTCTGGAAGTGTCTTCAAAGAGATAGTTGGGACATTTGTCTCGAAAACAGAACATATAGCAACAATTCCTCTACAAAATCAAAGAATTGTTACCGTCGATTGGTATATAACCATACCTTTACCGCAAATCAATGCTGAGCTTCAAAAAACCAACTTCTACTAAGACAATGCAATTTCGAACACAGCTCGCAAGATAATTGAAATTTAGCACAACAAAATGTCGAATTGTTAGACCATCCTCCATAGAATCTGGACCTAAGTCCCAACAACTTTTTACTTTTGCGAAAATCAAGAACGGACAGCGTGCTCAAAGTTTCCAGTCGTCAGAAAGAGCAGTCGATGGCTTCAAAAACATAATTTTGATTATACCAACAAGGGAGTGGAATAACTGCTTCCAGTGTTGGTTCAAGTGCATGCAAAAGTGCATCAATCCTCGTGGAGAATACTTTGAAAACCAATAAAGTCTTTAAAAGCTATCTACTGATTTGTTCCAGCTCCATACGTAAAATTTAAAAGGCAACCATCCTATTTTCGGTGCACATGTACTTGTCGGTGTGCTTTAATGGGTAGTATAGTCCCAGGACATGATACCATATACATACACCCTAGAGTTATTCTTGTTTCTAATAGGTTCTGGCCCTATTCTCTCTGGTTTTCTTATAAAACAAAATTAAACTCACGTCACAGTACAGTGGAAAGATGTTTATTTTACTTTTTGAGCACGCTAAATACGTTATCTTCACCGACAAACTAATTTAAATATTTATGAGGGGTACCTAAATAATATTAAGTAGTAACCCACACGAAAAAATTAAAAGTGTTATGCAATGTGTACTCAATTTGACGAATGAGAAGGGTGCAGAAAAGGTTTATAAGATTACCATAAGATTCGAAATATTCACAGTCTGATATTTTAGATACTTTAATTTAAGGATCATTTGAACCGTTGTGAACTTTACCTCTGGTGCGGTAGCAGTTTTTGGCAGTTCTGTCTCGTTTGTACGTACTTGTCCACTTTTGGGTGGTGATGCAGAAAGGATAAAATTGGCTCAGTATATTTTTCATATCGATAATAACTTAAAATCCTTTAATCAAAATACATTTGACAACAGTAGCAGAATGTATGAAATATTTTATTTTCGTTAATGGAATCGTCACATTCACTGTTAGAACCTCGCCAAATTTTATAAGCTAACTAAGTAAACAACTAAAATTTAGATTCTATCCTACGATCATCCATATACCTCACTAAGAATTTAATATCCTTAAATTGACACACATCCAAAATTTATTAGCTCTATTATTTCCATTAGTTCACAGTCAAGGTTTATAACAAAAGACACTGCAAGAATCTTGCCAAGATTTTTAGGTTAAATAAGTAACAAAATTTTGACCTGAGATTTTCAATAAGATTCCATCCTCTACCTATTTCATTAAAATTTGTTGTCCTCAAACCAACACTCACATCTAAAAATCATGAGCTCCACTTCAAACTTAAAGTAGTCACACTCATTAATTCGCACTAAAGGCGATTAGTATCATCTACGAACTAAAAACTTTAATTGTCTGATGATCTAAGATCCCAATTTTAAGTTTATTTTAGCATTAAATTGATCTCGATTTATCTTTACGTTAATCGCTCTACCAGGGCGTCAATTCCACGATAAAATCCTCGTTTTGTTTATCTTAGACTGGCACATGTCAAGAATCTGTCCGACAATCTAATTTCGAGGCAATTTTAACTTGCTAATCAAGGCTTAAATTGAGTTAGATATAAAAAAATATGTTAAAGGATGATTTTAATTGGGAATGGAAAAACATTAACGTTACCCTGGTTCATTTGTTTCTATTTAATTGCTTAGCGTAACGAGACAGGTGATTCGGAATCTCCAAAAAAACAAATCTTAATAGACTGAGGGTGTATAGTTCTTCGTAATTAAATTAGTGTTTCCCTTGGAATTCTTTCTATATTCGAGTATATTTTATATTTTGGATTCTCGAAATGTTACCCATCCCATTTGGGTAGTCAATGCATTGCAAAAAGATGCAATTGATATAAAGGGTGTGTTTTAAGAGGTGTAGAACTTTAAAATAAGACAAAACAGATAAAAATCATAGTTATAGCCATCCTATTGGCTTTCTTAAAAATATAATTTTGTACAATTAGTGTTTAAACATGATTTGTGGCAAATGAATGCGCCGTGACTGGCTTAAATGAAGTGCAATCTCGAAGTCCAATTTTCGACCAATTTTTCGCGCAGCTGTGGCCGTATATCATAACAACAATAACACGGCAAATGTAGGTTTCCAAGTGGTGTGGACCACACTGTGGTTTATCAGCACAGACTACCGACCTTATGCACTCCCTCAGAAAATAAAGAGATGTGATATCACACGATCATGGAAGCTAATACACAAATGGAAAATGGCGAATATATACATAAATATGCAGAATAATGATGAAATATGCACTAAAAAATGGTAAAAAACGTATTCTTAGAGTGGGAAATGGGTAGGTACAAAACATGGAAGAAATATACCAAAAAACAAAAATACGCATTTTGCATAAAATCCAGTTTTTAAGCATATATCATTAAGGTCAACGAAGCATCTATTCTGTTCTGTTAAAAAGTCTTCGGATATAAACGCGAGCAAAATACAGTGAAGTATCGTAAGAACCACATCCGCACCTCTCAATTCAACAATAGATATTAAAAACAGATTCTCAGAAATTGTAGGAAGATTATAAAACCGCAAGAGATGGTAAAAAAATTGTATTTACTGCATGCTACAAAGGATTAGAGGAGGTTCAGTTTTTCCGTGATTGAAGTGGGAAATTTGATGAAAATAGAAGTGAATTTACGAGAAGTGCACTATAAATTTGTAGCAGATTACATTTCCATCACCCAATTATCATTGGTTGCGGATCAGATTACTTTTCTGCACGATAATAACCTCAAACACTCTTCGAAGATTTGTAACATTTTTTTTACAAGGGAAAAGAGAAGAGGGGGCTACCAAAAGTATGGTATGGCCAGCATAATCATCGGGTGTCAAAATACTATATACATCCTTTTAAGTGGAATCCTTTCTAATATCTACTTTTATCGTGGTACCTCTGCTTCGATAGTATGATTTTAATGTAATGTTCTGTAAATTGATTATTTGCAACAAAAATGACAATTATTTACTTATTTCAACATTAAGTCAAAAAATTAAGTTAAGTTGCGGTGTCGGACTACTATTCTCTTATTTTTGTCTTCCACAGTTTCCTGTTTTGAGCCAATTGTTTGGCTTCAATCCATACCATACTTCTTTTTTCTAATGTTCTATACATTTAATTCGACATTGTTTTAAAGCAAAAAAAAAACAAGCACCTCGTTTGTTAACTTAGATGAGTGATTTTCCTCAAGATAACCATCTGACTGTAAAAGAAGATATATATGGATCTAAATCTCTAATACTCTGAGCTACCAGAAAAAGGATCTGCAGTACCTTCGCACTTATTTGAAAATACTGTAGTTCCTTCCTTTTCTATCGCATATCTTTTGCATTTGGATGTTTACCTTTCCGTGTGCAAACATTTTCCTGTTAATGTGCATGTATACATAATGAAATACTCTAAGCTATTGTGATTAATTTATTTTGCGAATTTATAGATCTTATTTGATTATAGAACGTAAGTGTTTCCTTAGACCACGTGCATTTGATTTAAGCATATAATCTTCTCAAATAGATATTTTGTTTCGAGTTCTATCAATTGGAGATTAAATTACGATATAAAGCGGATGTAATTTATTGATGTCGATCTAATTAACAATAAGTTTGTTCCTTTTGGTGATGATATAATTTCAAAGAAAAACAGATAGTACTAATGAAATAAAACTTGAAGCAAATCAATTAATTGATTAGCCTAATGGAAGATTCTTAAGTAAAAGGAATGTGATAATATAAATCGTGTTTATCCGATAACATTTTATTTACACATATAGTAATCTATTATCTAATTACTACAGCATCAGGTGCTCGAATTAGGTGACGAATGCTACAAAAAGAATTAAAAATAACACAATTATAACGCTATTAAATAAAAAAAAAGTAAAATTAAAGGTGCCATAATTGTATTAGTAACTATAATTGCTAGGTATTCTAAGTAACTTTGCTAATTAATATACACTACCACTCATAAACGTTTACGCGCTCCCAATAACAACATAAATTATATAAACACTCAGCAAAAAGGTGATATTCATTCTTGATGTATATCCGCACATACATTTATAGAAGTATACTAAATAAATGGGAAAATGAAAACGCTTAATTTAAATTTTAGTTTCATCTACAAGGTGAACTACTTAAAATGATAAAAGCAAATAACAAACAAATTAAGCAAATATTGCAGGTAGAATTATTATGCACGATGGGGGTCACAACAGAGAATCTTAATTATTTAGCATTACATCGCACGAAACACAACCTACATTTTTTTAAACGGAATGTATATTTTTATGCTTTTATTAAAGAGGCCATTATTTGGAATGTTTAAAGTATGCTACTTGGTTCACATAATTTTTATGCAAAATATTGTGCTACACTACCAACCTTAAATAAGCCAAACCCCAAACGCCTTTATGGCATTGTCCAAATGACCTGGATAGTCTTTACTACCCAATTTAGATGAATGCTTCGGGTCATTATCTTATTGAAAAATAGAATTTTAATCCAAAGTCGAACTCCTAAAGGTATTATTGCGTGGTTCTTCAAAATTTTTCAGTATCCTTCTTTTCTTTGTATCCCGTCAATTTTCACAATATCTCCCTACCCTAATACCAGCAAAACAGCTTCAAATCATCACTGAACGATATCTGCGCCTCACGATAGCGGCAGTACACTTTTCTCTGGTAGTTTCACGCACAGATCTTCTCGGGAATATTCGTCTTCGGGTGCCGAACACTTCAAATTTGCACTCATCCGTCCATAAAACTTTCTTTCAATCTTCTATCATCCAATACTGGTGTTAACAAGTCCACTTCTTACAACCGATGCCCGAACAGCTTCAATGTTTTTTGTGCGTTGAGTTCGATGGCTTCCTTTTTAGAGCAGAACCCGCCTCCTCGATGTGACCATGGCATCCTATATTGTAATGCCATCTGAATGTCCGTTGAGCAGCTGTCACACTGTCACCATTTTTGTAAAATGCTTTCAAGACAAATGCATGATGTGAAGTTACTCACTGGTCCATGATTACTAAATGGTAGGTATTTGTACGCAGCCGGATGCTACTTTCTCCCATCGTTCTATCAACCCAACAGGACTGCCCTACAATATTCAAAACTTTCCGTTTCCCTATGTCATCCTGTATCTTACAAATTAGTGTTGATCTATCATCTATGATGAGAAGTATAGGAGCGTATGATTTGGAAACTCCTGTTGTAATATTCTTTTTCTTTCTAACAGTAAAATTACCAAACAACAGGCTTGAATCGTCATCGCTTTAGTTGGTTTTGAGATAAATGTTGCAAGACTTTCCGGTGCGTAAAAACAGGCATATTTTGAATCGTTTGCGGTACATGAGGTCGGCTATTACCATGTTAGTCTGTATAGTATAAGGTATCTGTATGTTAGTTAGCATTGACGTTGACATTACGTTCTTTACGATCTGAAAGTTGTACCCTTTGAAGGTTAAAGAATAACGTTATATTGCTTTTGCGGATGAAGGTTATGATGCTTCAGGGATCCTGCAAAACTGGGTATTCTAGTGCTTGGATTCTGGACCGTGGTGATAACATCAAAATTCTTCGTCGCTAACAAGATGATCTTACTGTCGAAAAGATGGATACAGTGGCGGCCACATAAATAGTACGGGCTTCAAATTTCATTTGAATTAACCCCTCAAGATGTTCCCGTTTAAATATTTATTAAACAAGCGTGAGAGTCCGCGAAAAAGTTGCGTGTGCTTCCCCTAAATACGTATTCCAGAACAATAATACGGCATTCAATGAAAAAACAAATAGTTTCACTTTTCTAGCAGGCATAAATAGCACAGTTGTCGGTTCTGTAGCGGAATCTTATTATAGTATGACGATTCGAGTTATTTTGTACCAAAAGGTGGTTTACGTACCACTTTTTGAATTAAAGTGTTTGTACAATGGAACGTGGAAAACATTACACACTAGAGAAAAGGGAGTTAATTTGCACAATGAAAGACAAGGGCATATCAATTTTAGAAATATCACGAACATTAAATTGTTCACGTAAATTAATACAAAATGCGATAAAGCATATTCAGGGAAAAACTTTCGGAAACAATAAACGGAAGATTAGGCCTCGTAAAACAACCTTACGACATGATATCCTTATTTGTCAATTAAGTCAAGAAGATCGTTTTCGCACGGCTACACAAATAAAAACCAAATTTTATAAACAATTTGATATTAATATATCAAGAAGAACAATGCGGCGTCGACGGAAGGAATTTAACTTACAAGGGTGCGTTGCAGTACGAAAGCCACACATATCAAATGAAAACCGCACAAAAAATGCACAAAGAAAAGCCGATTTCTTTCTGGAAATCTGTACTTTGGACAGATGCGAGTAAATACAACCGACTTGTGTCTGACGGAAAAATATGCGACGCCCCATCGATAAGAGATTCAACCCTAGGTATACTATAAAAATATTGAAACACGGTGAAGGAAGTGTTATGGTATAGGCTTCTGTCATGGCGTGGTATATATGGTAACATTTTATAAAACGTGATGGAACCAGATGCTGATGAATTTCTTCCAGTAATCTGGACTTCGATGCACGACAATAATCCCGAACATACGGCGAGGACCGTAAAATAGTAGCTAGAGGAGAAACAGATTCCAGTGTTAAAATGGCCTGCACAAAGCCCTGATTTAAACACCACAGAAAGTCTTTGGGGATCTGTGTTGAGGTTGCTATAAAGCAAGTATGGGCAACCTTTGACATGTTGCGGGCCAAATTTAGTGTGCAAATGCGTTCGCGGGCCGCGTTTAAATCCTATCACTCGATCTTCCTCATGAGTATGAGTAAGTAGTGTAATATTTTTTTTAATTGGGGTTTTCAAAATGTCTCGCAAGCCGGATCAAATCTTTCAGCGGGCGAGTGGTTGTCCACATATGCTATAAAGTCTAAATCTCCAGCGACATTAGACGAATTATGGAATACTACTAAACAAGCCTGGGATAACATTCCTGTGGAAAGACGCCAAAAATTTGGCTTGCGAAGGATTTCCAGCAAAATATTAAATATAAAAGCAAAAAATAATTTAAAAACAGCAATAATACAGTATTTCGTTATAGTTACTAAGTCTGCTATTTCTCTGCCCACTTAAAAAATAATACATTTATTTCTTTAATTTGTTTATTTTGAAGTTTATAAAATATGTGTTTATTATAAACTGCACAGTATCTACTGCATTTTTGTGAAGCTAAGTTAAATAAATCACTTGTTAACGTTTACAAATTTATCAATTAATCCATATCAGTTTACCTGTGCTATTTATATGGCCGCTACTGTATATCAAATTCCGTTGTCATCAAATCCAACGTAAATTTATTCTGCTTATCAGTGATAAAATCTGCTTATTTTATGAGTAAACAATCATGACATACATTGAATAGCAACTTTGTGGTAGCCAAGACTATCCAGAATGAGGAGTTTCCACTGATGTTTAATATTTGAGACAGCTTCCTAACTTTTATAAGTCTATTTTCATCTAATGCTCTAACACGAACATATCCTGGTAGGGAACAAATTTGCTCTTGTCAAAATTTATTGCGTTTTGATTAGAATAACTATAGAAGATAATCATCATATAGAGCCTTCATTTTTAAATAAATTTCCATCGACTTACACCTTTGAACGGCCAAAATGTAAGTAACATATAGTTACACACCAATTTGCTTAGTCATTAGTACTCATTAAACATTAAACATAAACTATTGAGTGCCGTTTTTATGGCGAGAAAGTCGCAGCTAAACGCTCTAGACCTGTTTCTATTGAACAATCTTCGTATATTTTAAGCAGAGGTATATATTTAATGTAGTTATCAACGCAACGACTTGTATTTTCTCCTTATCGACAAAACCATTAGCGTTCTACCTAAAAACCCGAAGGTCGAATGTTATGCACAACTCGTTTACGAAGTCGTATAAAGCTTAGCCAGAAGCGATACGACAGCATTTTTCCGGGGAAAGACGGCGATTTGTTGACATTTCCCAGTTCTTTTGCAGTTAATTAGCGCCCATCTACGTTGGACAAGACCACAAAAATGCCAGGTACCAGTTTAAACGACAAATTCAGATGTTGATGAGTTTCTCTAAGTGCCACTTGTCTTTTCTTCTCTTTTGTTGGGTATTTTGTTAGTCGCTGTGATAATACTGTTAAATAATACCTGCGAGAGAATGCAGCGATAGTACTAAGAGAGAGTTCAGATGACAAGCATTTAGGAAGAATGTTACAATTTTGGTATTTTTTTTTAATTATTATAGCGCTAATCCCAAATCTAACATACGAGTTATGAAATATGAGGATTTGTATATGAAGGATACCAGTCCATAAAGAGCAGTGACGAATTGTTTCTTCGTTTTCTTGAAGACTAAATTTGAGTTCAGAAAGTTTCTTTTTGAAAATGAATTCTATTAATTAAAGGATTTACTTTGGGTATTAATTGAAAACACTCTGTCACTATAAACAAACCATACGATAATTGCACCAGAATAGGAATATAGAAACGCTACAAATTTATTTTGTAATGAAACTGGTCCCTTATAAATTCTTTTCGTGTTTTAGTACCACTGAGTCCTATATTCCATTGTGGTATACTCAATAATACTGCAGACAATTTTTGCTGATTTCTATGTGTCCTGTTCTTTTTGCTAATTTTGGATGTGTTAAATCCGAAAATCCTATTAATTTTTGCGTATCACATCAAAATTTAACTCTATGCCATACTATGCTCTTTTAAAAATCACTAAGGCGGCTAAGTTGTTACTTAAAAACTGATGAAATATAAACAAATTATAAAATGTTAATAATTGTTAATCAATTACAAGACTGCTTCTAAAAACACAAACAGCAATCAGGGAATACATTTTCGTTTGCTGCACTTTCTGCTGTGTATTATATATAGAAAAGCTTTATGCTGATATTACAACCTCGGCAGTGAAATTTTTGAAGCACTGATTTCACTAGATCTTTGTAATCGGTGTCTTCTTTCTGTTTCCAAGAAAATTGTTCGCGACCATAGTGAATGAAACCAAAGTTTCTTTCTCAGCTTCGTTCATAGAGTTGATGAAATTTGAATCTGTCATTAAAGTTCTAATTTGAAGTCTATCAAATACCCCAGTTTAGTCGTGGATACTTTTGATACATGAACATGAAACGGTCCCCTTGTATATCTAGAGCTTTAACATATTGCTTCATGCGACCCAATTTCGGCAATACCGTAGAAAGAAAAAAACGTGACGTGATAGGAGAAAATGGGATTAATATTTGCCATCAGCATACCTATATTAGCTAAAAACAAGTGTCAGATCTTAGTCAGCAAAGAAAATATTTGTTGGCCAGTGTGATATAACAAATAGAGAAATAGATGTTTGTTACCATAATCTAAGTTTGTATTAAAAAAAATTGGTCCATGCTTGAAAGTAAGATTCATCAATTTCTACCAAAAGGAGTTGGTTACATTCACTCGAGCATCTTTAAATATTTCAATCTAGTGTGATGGAATTTCAGCTTTCTGTTTGGAATTTACTAATACTATGTTCTTCTCTGGCTTCATATATTTTGCCCTTGGCATAAGTGGCAAAAAATTTCACACGATTCTACTCATAAATGAAGAAAGTCATGAAGTACACAATAGACATTGCCCATAAACCTTCACTTGATTCTGATCATAAGCATCGTTTATTGGTATGTTTGGAATACTAAGACATCTCCCAAAATTTATACAAATCTTTGCTGAAGTCGCGGAAGTTGAGCTTCTTTTCTTTACAGTTCTTCTTTGTTACAGAATGTCTCAGCCTTTTGTGGAAATCATTTTGTGGTGTAAGCTACACTATTTAATTTTGTAAACGTTTTTTTTTATCAATGTTACTACAAATACTTCTGCAGGCGTTTGTTGTACGATATTCAAAAGCTATGTTAAATTTTGAATGGAAGATTGTTCTATGTGACTTCTTGTAAAATACTTTCATCTCGGGTTACAACTCATAAAACATTTTGAACATCTTTTTCCACATTGCGGGTTTCAGTAATAACCTCTTACTGTCATTTACACTATAGTAGCTTTGATATGTATGTACACTACTTCACGGACGTGAAATTGGAATGTTCTAGGATGGTTTTTTCCCCTCTTATACTTTGGGGGCCATACTGTGTATTTTCAGAGAAATTAGCATTATTGCCACTTTCATTTCCATGAATGGACATGAAAGATTGTTCAAAAAACATTTACTTCTTTTAGGCTATTACTTCTTAGATTTACTTCTTTTTCATTTTTCCTAAATCTACTTCGACAAGTAGGCAGTACTGCAAACAATCCATTGAAATACGAATTCTGCTCATTAATACACGTCAGCGTGTTATAATAAATTAATTAAATTAAATTAAGTATGCGTTTCCTTGGTTCGATCGAGATTTTCACTCGATTCGTAGCTCTGTAATCCATCTTTTTTATTAACTTTTCTCATTGTGTCATATTTCTCACTCTTGTTTCGGTTTATTTCTAGTTACTTCTTCTGACTTACTTTCATTGTCACTATAGTTATTTTCAAGTTTCATTGCACAGTACAATGCAAATCTATGAACACGTTTATTGTCAGCAGTACACTTTACGCGTTATACAAGATTACTTTATGCCTTATTTATATGCACTCAGCTCCTTTTGAAGATGAGTTATAGTCAATTTCTAATGTTGCTGTATGTATCACCAAAAACATATATTTCCCAGTCAATCAATACTTCCTTCAAATTCTAGATAAAAATGCTATAAGATGGGACTAGTAGTTCACTCTACTTAACACTTGAACTTGCCTCCTTTTGGGTTTGTATCTTTCATATATAAGGATTGTAGATAATCGTCTTTCCAATTGTCCATCGGAGTAAATGCCAACGTATTCTAACACGTAAAACATCCTGTATACTTTATCATTTCCCAAAGACTCGTATCATTAAATTAATATGATACTTCCGTTGGTTTTTTAAATGATAAATTTTGATTTTCCTTGTTAAAATGTAATAAAAATTGTTGACATTATTAAAACTATACCTGCGCGGATATCGCGATATATCTGCAGGCATTGCTACCGTCAAGGTAATAATAGTGATTCGTTTAAACAGTCTTTGTGGGGTAACTGAAAATGTACTTGTCTAGAGAACAGGAGTTGTAGGTTCGAATCTTACCGGAAACCACCATCATTTTTCATTAAATATTGACGTTGGAAATTACAAAAAAAATTGAGTTTTTTCTATGTTTATCTATTGCCGTTTTTGGGAAAAATGGATTTAGATAATATTTTATGAAATATTAGTTTTATAGTGCTAAGTTTATTACATAGTGTTTTATAGTGTTAAGTTTCTTACATAGTGTTTTATAGTGTTTAAGAGAGGAAGTCAGCTAATAAGTAAATTTGGAATTAAAAAGTAGATTAAAAACTGGAATGAATTTATTTTTTCCCAATAATAAAAAATAATACGAGCCTAATTAATGTCGTTTAACGACCAGCATTGTTGTAATTGCATCATTCACATTAGGTACATTTGAAGAAACTGCGCTATATTGTTTTTGAAGAGCCAATGGTAATGCTCCAAGCGTGAGTGGCATGTGCCTTTGTAGTTAATACCAAACATTTTCAATTTCAAGAGAATTTTTAAAAATATTTTAGACTGGCCAGTTTTTTTATCGAATATCTTCAAAAAAAGTTATGAATCAATTGTAATGATCAAAAACATCCGAAAGTTCATATCATCAAAACATTCAGCAAGCTAATTATTTCAAACTGAACACCATGGATACCATTAGTGCATCTGGCTTATCTGATCATTTTATTTTGAAATGAATTAAAATTTGCTATATTTATCCCAAATAATTTTAGAAGTACAAAAGAGTCTATATTTAAATTTGAATTGCTTTCCTAAATTTGACTGCGAAATGACGACAAAGCACGTTTTGAAAATTTGTTAATCATCCTGTCACTAGAATATCAACGTTAACAAAAATGACAAAAGGTTCGATTACATCAGGAATTAGACCATCTAATTTACACATTCTTTGTCGTTCCATATAATATGTTCAACGCACGTTTTTTGTTGTATATGTTCGCTAACTTTTTTCAGTTTGAACATTGTGTTCTAGATGCTACTTTATTTTTTAATGAAGTTGCTATTGGTTCAATAGCACTTATGTGTCAATTTTATCTATTTTGTTTATGAAAAGTTCCGACCCAACCATATCTGTATCATAGGTAACATTCTTTGATCTCAACCGAGTTTGCATCTTGCTTTCCTGATGTTGAGAGTATTTTTTTCCGTTTTATGGCTGCGACATGAGCCGTTATCCATAATAATAACAGCATCACCCGGTAATACTTTTAATATCGTATCCAACTACTTTTTTTACTTTCACAAAGCCATAAACCATCTGCTACAAGGCCATTATCAGATCCCGTATATAAAATAATGAGACGTCTGCTTTTCCCTGAAGGATTCCGCAATCCTGTACTTAAGCTTTCGTTAAAAGCTTGATGTCAATTCCGAATATCATTATCCACCCAATTTTTTGCCTTTGTATGTCTCTCGTTCAACGAGATCTCATCAAGATAGTATATTGGGCGATTTCCACTCTGTACTCTTTTATTGTAGTTAACTACTTTCATCTAATTATGTCTTCACATTCTATAAGATCATCTATGTACATACGTATCTCAAACAGTTTCCATAATATTATAATTGCAACAAACGCAAAAATGCTACACATATATTGTTGACATTAACTTATTTGAAATGACTCTGTTTCATGAATATTTATTAATACAGAATGGCTCATCTGGAACTTATCTTCAAATTGCTTTATTGGACTTAGAATTTTTAATTAATACAGGAAGCTCATTTTTATGATACAAATTGCGAATTATAAGATTTATGTACAGTTTTATCGAAAGAATCTGTTAAAGACTGCCAAAAAAATCAAATTTTTAGCGTCCAAAAAGACAGAATGTGAACATCTGTGGATATATGAGTACTAGGATATTTTATTTTGTTTTTGTTCCAAGAATATTTTAATAAAACATTGTACAATTAAAGTGGGACGCCCTGTATGCTTCCTTTGTATCAGTTGATAAGCTTATGGCGAAGGTGTTTTGGGATTTGGTAGTTATCATTGATTACTGGTCGATTTAAAGTCTAAATGAAGAAGAATGTTCTTCTCCTAGAATACTATGAGGGCGACCTGAAATGTTTCCGGAATCAGCAAGAAATAGTGCACGAAGGTTGAAGTGAATTCATTGGTCGACAAGGGCAACCTTTTTTATGGCAACTGTCAAAATCTTAGATATTTACTGTCAATAGTTGTTGTTTAAGAATGTGTTCTGTGTAGCAAATCAGGAGGTTTCGCAAAAATGGATAAAATCGAATTTCATGCAGTGATAAAACACTTCTGGATGGCTGGAAAAACAGTCACGGAAATTCGAAATATTTTACTAGAGGTTCATGTCGGATGTGTTCCATCATTTTCAACCATCAGCTTCTGTGTAAGCGAGTTTAAACGTAGCTGCACAAACACAAAAGACGAACCACGCAGTGGACACCCAAAAACCGTTACGAACGATGAAATGGTCGACAAGATTCATGATGTCGTATTAGCCGATCGCGAATTGAAGCTAAAAGAGATAGCAAAGACAACAGGCATCACAGAAGAACGCGTTGGCCATATACTACACGAAATTTTGGATATGAAAAAGCCTTCGGTACGAGGGGTACCGCGTTTGCTCACACCGGACCAAAGCAAAATAGGGTGACCGCTTCGGAGGACTGTCTGGCCAGGATCCAACGCAAAGGGATTTTTTCATGCGTTTCGTAACTTTGAATGAGACTTGGATTCACCAATAGATATCGGAGATTAAGGAACAGTCGAAGCATTACACTTTTCCTCATCGACTATCTGCAGAAAATTCGATGCAGTATTGAAGGAGAAAAGGCCTCCTTTGCAGCGGAAAAAGTGTTCTTTCACCACGACAATACACAGGGTCATTCATCCCCTGCGTATTGTCGCAGCGCAACGTTCAGAGTTGCGCTGCGAATTAGTCTCTCATTCTCCATATTCACCGGACCTAGCGCCTAGCGACTTTTTCCTATTGCCAAGCCTGAAAAAATCACTAGGAGGAAAGAGATTTGCCTCAAATGAGGAGGTCATCGCCGTTACAGATGGCTATTTTGCAGACGTCGAAACATCCAACTTTTCCGACGGCTCGAAGAGATTGGAGCATCGTTTGAGAAAGTGTATTGATCTTCGAGGAGACTACATCGAGAAATAAAAATAAAAAACAACACCAATTATTTCGCCTTTCTGCGAATTGGACTTCAAATTCTCTTAGTAACTTTTTCTTATTTTCGTATATGATTAATCCTGTATACAATACCCTTTTTATGAATCACACACATACCCAAGCAACGAGATGCCTAATAATAGCCAATAATCATAACTATTGACGTATATGAGGATATTCAATATTTTTGTATATATTCCAGATAAGCCGTACTAATTTGTTCTTATCTGTACCAATGTTTCGCCGAATTTTGAATACCTCCATGCACGTATAAAAGATAAAAGCTACGTATTTACTGTAAATGTATGCATAAAATATAGGTAGCATACAAATGGCTGCGGGCAAACATATTTTTTATACAATTCATTGACGTATTTTGCTATTCGAATGAGTCATTAGAATGTTTCGCATTGCAGGACTAGGTTTACGATATTTTCGTGTATATCTCTACAACATTACGTGATACAAAAGTTTTTGCTTTTACATTCTGGTTTTTAAAATTAGTGAAATAAAAATATATATGAGCAGTTATCTTCTCTTTTCGTCAAACCTGTCGATTTTTCCATATACCAGGTCCGATTATTAACATTTTTGCGTACTATTTATTTTATTATAACTTTATTGTTTGGTTTGATCTCCGAACTGTCCACTAATATTTTTCTTTGTTTCTATAAAACCTTTTCCTTTACTATAAGCCTCGTGCTTGTCTGTTAGTCAATAGGCCCAGCCTTTGCCCTTGTTTTATTCCTCTTGAATATTAGTGCACATTACTTCTGGAGTGATTGTGCAGATAATTTTAACACAAATAATTTCATCAGTTGCAGCGAAATTTCTCTAGGCTGCTGGATGTCGTATCGCTGCTGTGAGGAGAAATATCGTGTTCGGGAGAAGGGCTGAGAAATTGTACCCGTTTGTCTTTGCTATGTTTGAACCGGCAGACGAGTGTTTAATTTTTTTAGCACTAGTTAGCTCCAAGAATACTCACTTGAGCGGTAACTTTAGATATGGTGATAGTAGCAAAGAGGGAATTGCAATTTGGGTAGGTAGAAACATGTCCGTGTGTTAGCGTTTTGTGTCTCCTCACGTTGTCTTTCTCGAGAATAATTTCACCAATATCGTGAGTAGCTATATTTAGCAGCATTATTATGTTAGGTATTGTTTTCCAGGCATTGTAGATGTGTTTTTAATACGTCACGGTAAGCATTGAGAAATCGTTCACATGCGCAATTACCCTATGCACCGTTGGTGCGCGGCTTCTCTGGTTTATCAATCCATGTCTTGCTCGGGAGAAGGGTTGGGAAACTGTACCAGCCTGTTTTCGCTGCGTTTGAACCGGCAGACGAATGTTTTATTCCTTGTTAGCGTCAAGAATACTCACTTGATGTGTAAGGTTAGATATGGTGATAGTACCAGGAGGAATTGCAATGTGTTGAGCAAAGAATCGCTGGAAGCTACGCTAATGATGGTCGCGAGGCAGAAACATGTCATGTGTTAACGTTTCTTTGTCTCCTCTTATTGTCTTTCTCGTGAATGATTTCACCAATACTATGAATAGCCACATTTAACAGCATTATTATGTTAGGTGTTGATTAATTCTCGTTGGACAAATATAGATTATTATTATTATTAAAATGATTTACAGAAACAATGAAAGATATTAGTGCACAGTTCGGGAATCAAACCAAACAATGAAGTTATAATAAATAAAAAGTACGAAAAATTGTCAACTTAATAATCACACCTGGTATATGTAAAAATCGACAGAAAATAAAAATTGTATTGGTATTGGGAAAGCTATTTAAACGAACTACTTAAAGGTAAGCCGTAAATATGCAATTTGAGAATTTTAAATATAAATTACAGATTAATGTGTGGCTGTAGAAGAATATGAGAAAACTAGAGGAAGTATTGGGCTAAAAAAATGTTACCAGAATGAACAAATATCATTGCACATTACCTCAAAAATTAGGGGAGGAAGAGGATACACCCAGAGACACAAGCACTGCTCAATTTTAAGTTATTTCAAAGAAGAATGCAAACAAGTAGTAGGTTTTCAGATCTGACTTGGGCTTATTTAGTTAGATGGGTTAAAAGTGGAAGTAACTTTTTCCCATTTCATGCGAATTTTATGGCAGTCACTGTATAATTGTTATCCTAAAATCGATTTTGGGTAAAGATGAATACTATTACCTTTACGGAATAGCCACTTTCTTTAAGCTGTTCTAAAAATTTATTTGTACTTTTACGTTAAAAAGGCGCTTTAGACTATTTGCTATAGATGCCAGTTCAACTAACAATTTTATTTAAACTTTTAATGGTGGTTATCATACTCTACAATGTCACAGCTGAACGAGTGAAAGATACGATCTATACCCCATAGTAGAAGACATCCGCAGTATACTTTCAAAATTCCTAATACCTTCCACTAAAAAGTTGTTCCACTTCATACAAAAATCGATTGCAAAAAAGTCAATTAAAACAACGCCAGCAGATTCTCATTTTTTCATCGGGTTTCGCGTTACCCACATACGTTCGTGTACAACTACTAGATAGGCGAAACAGCAGGCCCTGACAACTTTCTAATTTGCTCACTTATTGGCGTAACCCGCGCTGATCTAATATCGTCGACTATTTAGGTCTTCGTAGACCTAATTGACATCTCATCGAGGGCATAGAGTTATTAATGCAGTCTCTCTCACATGAATTAGTACCGCTTATGCTTAAAAGCCTACTTTTCGTCTACTTCGACTAATCGGAGATTGTTTGCAGGTTCGTCTTCGTTCTTAATACGCTATTCGAACGTCATCCGGCATTTTATTGTGTTTTATTTCGTGTACATTTCGAGACAGCTTTGAATAAACAACCCGACAATTTTGGGATTGCATATAGTCGCAAATAACAGGTCCTCCCCTGCCCCTGTCTGAGTCAACACGATGCCGTTGACATTTAAAAATATTCGCAAAGTGAAGGGCAATCGCGTTAGCCGTGCAAAACGAGACAGATGAATGTATTATAGATGGTTTCTCTTGGCGGTAAAGGTGTGCACGTTAGCGATGTAGAAGCGATTTCAAAAAAAAAAAGTCGAAGTTACTTTCTTTTCTCACTTCTAGATGGATCAGGTTTTTTCAGTTTTTTTATTACTATTACGACATTTTTTTATATGTTAAATTCGATAAAATGTATCGATTGTAGGATGTGAAATTAAGATAGAAAAAAAGTAATTATCGATAGGAATTTGCTGCTTCCTTGAAAGTTTAAGGAGAATGGATAGTCAAAAAAATACGTAACTTCAAAAAAATGGCTTTGATTTAGACCGTCAAATATAGCAATCTTAAAAAAGTATTCAAATATCCATAACTATTAGAAATATTACCAAAAAACTAGAACTAGAAAACGATTTCCGAAAATTTTTGGAAATGTGAAATTCTCAAAGTGCTTCTTCATTCTTAGGAAAAGATCTCATGTCTCGACAAACAGGCAGGTTGTCAAGTTATATAAGAATTAATTTAAAAATATTTAACTACTAGTAGCGGATTCAAAAAGAAAAAAAAACAAAATATCTTTTCTTTTATGATTTTTGAATTTTCGATTGCCTTTTTGTCCTTTCGGGTTCGCAGCTAGTAAAGTAGGTAAAATACTGACCTATACCAGACGCAACTAACAGAGGCAGTAGGTTGAACATTACATCACCAAGTCGTCATACTCCATATAATATTATTGGTTGACTAGCAAGTTCGCTTACATTAGGATAATCTTGTCATGATGTTTCGAAGAAACCTTTATAAATGTTAAACAATCGTTTATGCAAAGTGTACAAAAGTTTTGTAATTGTAAATTGTAAATCAGATTTTGAATTTCTACGTCAACGATTCTAGTACAAAGGCTTGAGAAATCAAGGCTCGTTTGATACAAAATATTATGCTGTACATTATAAAAAAGTCACCAAAGTCACATGATGGAAATTTGTCGATATGTGCTATCAAATGAGATGACTTGGATAAAAAAGGACATTGCTACTTAGACATTACACTAGCTAAAATGTTCAGAGATAGTGCATTTTTACTTTATAATGAGAACTTTTGAGGACTGCCCAAATTCTCATTTACATTAGGATTACATTCAACAACAAATATATTGTTTATACTAATTTAGTTCGCAGTACCTTCTGCATATTTCTTGAAGAAGATTTACCAAACACATTGTATTTAATCGCCGTTCAGATTGACGATTTCTATGCATTTTAATCTATTTTGGATTCATTCTTTTAGACGTTTAATATTTCTAAAATACCACTCTTCTACCACCTCGGATACATATTCTTTTTAAATAGACGTCCTGTTCATGTGGACAGAAATGGACAATACAAATAACAACAGTTAAGACTCAAAACAAGGACATACTTTTTGAAAGAAGTTTAAATGGCAACGAACAACGTCCTTGTTTGTTAGTTGACTTATGCAAGTCTTTTGATTTAGTTAATTATAGCATTCTTCTGAATAAGCTCGAAAGGTATGTTAAAAGTGTTAAATTAGGTTCGATTTTACCTTAACGACAGAAAGCAAAGTATTCGAATTGATGATTCGCAATCTGATTTTGTAGATCTGATTATTAGGGATGTTTTGGATCCTACATTATTTTTGTTATAGATTAATGACTTCTCAATGAATTTGAATTGAAGCACGACGAGTGATATTGTATGTCGATATTTGTTTACAATTTAAATGACTTGGTCTGCGTAATATTGGGTTTAATTCATTAAGATTGATTATTGATATCCACAAAATTGTCGGAAAGAGGATTTTAGGAAAATTCTCTTTTCGTAATATAATGATAGGTGCCTCGTATCTTCAACTTTTGCAAAATGATTTAATATTATATTGGCAAAATTTTTATAATTTAGATTTTCCAAAAAATAGACTAAGGCTTCGATAAGAAGATGACTACATCATTATGCAAGACCTG
The DNA here is from genome assembly GCA_023509865.1 of Trypoxylus dichotomus. Lineage (NCBI taxonomy): Eukaryota > Metazoa > Arthropoda > Insecta > Coleoptera > Scarabaeidae > Trypoxylus > Trypoxylus dichotomus. The sequence goes on from CM042081.1 coordinate 34,283,031, forward strand.
TTGTATAATCATTATTTAAGTTGATTATGTTACAACTATGTTTTTTTCTAATAGGTACACTACCGCCCATAAATTTGGAAACAAGGTGAAATTCATTTAAAATAATGCAACTAAAAGGCATATCGTGAAATCGTTAATTCCTATTATAAATTATTGCTTGCATGCATGACGGGAGGTCATAAAACAATAAATCTATTTTTCCTTTTCAATATAATCACCCTTAAGCACAATACATTTATTACATCTATGAATTAATTTTTTTAAACCATCATAAAAATATTTTTTATCTTTCGCCTCAAAATGGGTCAAAAGTGCCTCCTTTACCTCATTGTCGTCGGAAAACTTTCTTCCACGTAAGTCTTTTTTTAAATTGGGGAACAAATAAAAATTACTAGGCGCCAGGTCTGGACTGTAGGGTGGATGGATTATTGATTGAAAGCCATTGCAACTTTGCTCTTGTGAACCGGCGCATTGTCTTGCAAGAGCAACACACCCTTGGTCAATCTTCCTCGACGTTTTTCCTTGATGGCCTCCTTTAATTTTTCTAATATCGCTGCGTAGTATTCACCGGTTATGCTCCTACCTTTTTCTTTGTAATGAATCAATAATATCCCCTCACAATCCCAAAAAACAGTAGCCAGCAACTTTCTGACACTTTGAATTTCTTTGGCGGTGGTGTCTCCTTTTTATGTCATTGCATGGTCTCCTGTTTGGACTGAGGCTCAAAGTGATGAACCCATGTTTCATCTCCGGTAACAATCCACTCCAAAATCTGCGCAGGTTTGTCTCTACACAGCTCCAAAAATTTTTTGGTTGCACAGACACGCTGCTGTTTCTGCAGCGGCGTGAGCATTTTCGGTACCCATCTTGCACTCACTTTTGTCATACCCAGGTGTTCATGTAGGATACGCAAAATTGTGGTATCTGATACTCCAACTAATGCAGATAATGGTTTTTTCTTCAAACGGGCATCTTGCAGTAGAAATTTTTGCACTTTTTCGACGATCTCTGATGTAGTGGCCTCAACCGGCCGTCCTGAGCGGAGGTCGTCTTCAATCGAATCCCGACCATGTTTAAAAAGACCATACCACTTATAAATCATTGATTTACTAAGGCACTGTTCCCGTTTATGTGGAACAGTGCCATTTCATTCAATATGGTTTCAGTTTTCTTCCGGATTGACTTGTTTAGCAGGCAACTATTAGTAAACGACTGACGCTATAGGGCTGCAACTTAATTTATATACTAATGATGACTTGCCAATCAGAATGACACCTAGCGAGCGCCCCTATCTCCACTCCATCCCCTTCCCCGAACTTCTGGACCTCCCTCGTATGTATGACTACGTGGGCGGTCACGGGTAACTTGTGGAGGTGAAGATAGATTTATAGTAACAACTTCGAAACGAGATCAACGTCTAACAGCACCGGATATCGCACCGCGCGTTAATACACAACGATGAACAAATATTTCTGTTACCACCGTCAAGAGGCGATTATTGGCAGTAGGTTTAGGGGGCTACATTGACCGCAAAAAAAACGTTTTTAAAACGCGTGCATAAAGAGAAACGATTAACATGGGCAAGAGAGCTTGCAAATTGGTCACTGTATGATTGAAGTCTTATGGACCGAACCAAATTTCAGTTGTTTGGTACGCTATGGAGATTTTTTGTTAACTGACGACCAGGGGAAAGAGCTAATGGGACCTGCTTAGTGCAGGAGGTAGTGTTATGGTTTAGGATTGTTTTACCGACTATTGACAACAATGCGGCAATAAGGGTATATTGATATTTCGCAAAATCATGCAGTGGGGAAGCCGTCTTCTTGGTAAGCTATTTGTGTTCTAGCAAGACAATGATCCCAAATCTACGGCTTAAATCTGTAAAAACTTTTTAGAAGAGAAAGTTGCAAGGAATGAACTAAAATTAATGATTTGGCCTTCTCAAAGCCCGGATTTAGCCCCCATAAAGCTTTTAGGGAATAAGTTTGAACGAAGAGCTAGACAGCGACAACCTCAGAACATCCAACGTGTATGGGAATACTTACAGAACACATGGCAACAAATTGACGCGAACTATCTTGAAAAATTTCTTCGAAGAATGCCTAAAATTTGTGCAACAGTTATCAAACCCAAACGATAATGCATAAATATTATTACGTTTGCATTAATTTACTTTTATTTGGAGAAAGTCACTTATGTTGCATAAATTCAGTAATAGTCACAATAAAATTTTACTGTATCCATGATGTTTTATAAAATCCGTTACTGCTTCCAAACTTTTGGATGGTAGTGTAGATTCGTTAAAGATGCGCAGTTGTATGGTCTGCCAGATCCCCTAATGACAACCTTAGATTTCTTCTTACGAGGATATAAAAAGTGCAGTGTACAAACAGAAACCAATTTACGAGAACTAGATAGATGAAAGAATAAGATCAGTTAAGTATGTGAGGATTAATTCTGTTACATTCGGAGGAAAACCAAAATCCATCCATTTTCCATAGATCCATAGATTCGGCAATATATTGTGCTAATTCTTGGTTGTAGTAGGTTGGTTGTAGTAGATCTCCCACGAGCGAAATCATCTTGTCACGCAGATATGCAAGCTTTAACACACACACATTTAATGTCACTGTAAAGAAACAAAACAGCTCAAGAAGATAGCATTACAATATGAATTTTGAAGATAACTCATCCTTATGATCCCATCTTAACCTTCTTCGACTATTCCTTCTGTACCGAATACGCACGAGACGCTAATATACATATTCTTCACCGTAATAGTCATCTCAGCAGTCTCTTCATCATGATCGTCGGCTCGTTGCGCTCATTATCGACTTACTCGAGAAACGACGCGCATAGTTCGTGATTCACAAAAGGACAATAACCTCGCCGACGAACGGTTCTTCTTCGGCGGCTTGCCCGCGATCGGGCGGAAGAGAACTCGCCGCGAAACGGGCACAACGCCATGCCTGAAATCCTCGGGAAATATTCGTACGACGACGCAAGGTATTCAAGGTGCGTGGGAGGAATTCTTTGGAAAGAGAGAGGAGCTTTATGGTGGCGCTCCTAATAGAGCTATTCTTTGCAAATTTCGCAATCCTTTTAAGTATGATGCGCTACGTCATATATACATAAATAGCATTAAACAAAGATGAGTTATTTGAAAGGAATGCATGCACTAAAGAAATATTTAAATCTCTGGTGCGCTGGTGATTGATTTTTGGGACACCAGAAGAAACGATTTCAGAATAAAATGCAAACAGAAATGTATATGAGGTACAAAGTTTCAGCTCAACAGAACTGAATGAGAGAATACAAGAAACAAGATTAAATATAGTAGGGTAGGGTTATAGTGAAACTATGGTCAGAAAGGATCCCTGAAAGAGAAGCTTACAAGCAACAAGAAAAATTAAAGCCCTGGATAACTAAATTTTGAACAGCTCGAGTTCCACCAAGGGGCGTATCATCATTTAGAAAGATATATTTCTTGTGAGATTCCTGGGACAGTGAAACTTTCATATTGCAAACTTCCAGATAGCGAATTTCCCTGTTTAGCGATCTTTTGTCCAAACGTTGCATTTGAAGCGAAACTGTCTGCAAGTTTACTTTCCGGCATATCGCGGGTTCATTGGACCCATATACACTATCGGACATAAATGGAGTAACAATGGTTATAAGTTTTATAATTTACAGCAGATTTTAATAAATTATTATACTGAGCGATTTGATGAATATTTATGAAATTCTGCGTAATGTAAACCTTTATAAACATTAAAAAAAGATGAAGAGATAATTACACTAAAGAACCATAACAGCATTTTTGAAATACGGTACTAATAAGTTTTTTCCGTTTTTTTTGCTAAAAAGACGCAAGTAATTTTTAAGGGAAATTAATTTTCTTTTAAACTAAATATTGGCCATCGGTTTCTACACATTTCACCCATCTTTCAGGTAATTTATGGATACCATGTCAGAAAAAGTGCTTGTCTTTTGCGGCAGACCATCCGTCGAGCCATTTTCCAACTTCCTCAAAATTGCTGAAATGCCGCTCTGCAACCGCGTGCTCCATTGGTGCGAAGAGTCTTAGGAGCACGGCGGGTGAGGAAGGATGTCCCATCCAAGCGATTTCAAGGTGTCTTTTACTGGTTTTGATGTGTGAGACGGCGTATTTTCGTCTAACAAAATCACTTTACCATGTCTGCTGGCCTATTCCGGTCGATTAATGGTTTAAATGAATCATCTGTTGGCGATGGCGTTGTGTATCAACACTTTCGCCGGGCTTCAAGAGTTCATAATATACAATACCGCGCTGATCCCACCAGACACATAGCATGGTCTTCTTGCCGAAGCGATTTGGCCTTTGCGTTGAAGGACCCGCATCGCCTGGTGAAAGCCGGGATTTTTTCCGCTTCGGGTTTTCAAAATAAATCAATTTTTCGTCGCCCGTCACAAAATTCGATACAAAAATGTTTTCCTTTCGTGACGTTGAAGCGGCATTTCACAGGTGACTTTGCGATTTTCTATTTGACGTTCATTCAAATCGTGTGGGATCTGCGTTGATCCGTTAGCAGATTAGTTTTTCGAGGACATCACGTTTTTTTGGAGGCGTCTATGTAAACTAAACCGACGCGCAATTTCGCTTTGTTGTACTCTTCTATAATCCTATTTTGATTCTACCAAAATATCCAGCGAGACATTTTAAAAAGATATAGGAACAATTCTACAAATGCTGGTAACAACTTGACAAACTTGCCAGTTCGACGAATTGTGAATGACTAAGTGTTTGCAAAGCCAACTAATAATTCCATCTTTGTTGCACCATTTTTATCCCAATAATTCGTTTGCTGCAAAATGCTGACAACGTCTTTTCTTATCATTACACTTTTATCTATTTCAATGTTTATAAAGATCTGCATCGTGCAGTACTTAATAATCACGCAACAAAATTACTTCGTCTAATAATTTACTGAAATCAATTACAAACATTCGGTTGCATCGTTTGTTGCTCCAGTTATGTCCTACAGAGCAGTTTCTTCACGAGTTTACATCGAAATTGGGTGATCATTTTCAAATTAGAATAGATTCAACTTTATCTTATTTCACATTCATTGCGATTAGGATTAGAAAACAAAAACATTTAGAATAAACTCAAGCGCTAATATTAATTGATAGTAATAGTAAATATTGCAAACCTCAAGATATAATAGATTTGTGAGATACACTTTTCGCAAATAACTATAAAGTGTTCATGTTTTTGCAACGTGCGCAAATTGTTCTTGTTTTTCTATCTTTTGAACATGGACAAGTACTACACTTCTTCTTCTTTCTTGGAGGCTATTAGCACATGATTCAGATTTCTTTTTCTTTCTCGGGATTCTTATTCTGCTAGTTCCTTTCCTAGACGAATTAGAAAGTTTCTTTTCTTTTTCAATGCAGTAAGTTTCGATAACTTCCATAATAAATATGCACTCTTGGCGATGATATCTAGCATGTTGTAAAGACCTACAAGAGGCCATCTTCGTGTCATCCTTTTCACAGTACATGATCGTTTTACTGTAGTCGAGAACTGTCTCGGGTTTCTTGTTTTGGCCGTCATAACCTTTTTTCTCATTGTGCAAAGTATTCACAGTAAGTAATGTTACAAGCTTACGTTTCTTTAGCCAATAAGAAATAATCATTGTGTCGTCCGTAAAACCACAACTTGGACGTGGAATACATTTGACTATTAATCCAGGATGATCATATCAACCGTTGTTAGATTTTTTTTAATAGCAATTACTTTCCCAGGTTGTACGAAGTAAAAAAGTTATCGCAAGTAATATTCCTTCCAGAATGTTCAATTTCTTGAACTAAACGATTCGCAATCTTATAACCTACATTACTTTCACTTTCATCACCTTGTTTTCCATCATAAATTTCAAGTTTCCATGCATAACTTGTAACAGTATAACAAATAGCCCAAGATTTATGTCCATACCTTCCAAGCTTAGATGGAATATATTGTCTGAAAGAACATCTTCTGAAGGTTGCGAGTTATTCATCTAATAAACAACATTCCACAAAATGTTGCAGACAATGAAGAATTTTGAAAGTTTTGGGAGAAATACGCTCCGGAATTGAGGTTGCCAATGAGAGGTCAATTGGTGAGATGGGCAATGGGGAATGTAGCTTATTTAACTTTGTATCTTAAATTTAAATTCGTAAGAAACGTAAGCAATTTTAGTAAACCAGGGGCTGGTTACAGATACTGAAGTCCATACTCAAATTGTTCGATTATTTTTAGATACTGTTTCCAAATTAGAGAACAGCAAGCTGTCATTAAATGGAACGCTAAATATAGTAGATTACCTCTAAGTCTCGTTAGGAAATCTAACAAATAAAATAGGAAGATTAACAACCGATAAGTTGTTTCAAATTATAATGCGTATAGATAAGAGTTTACCTGAAAATCAAGAAAGACCTTTTTAAATTCGCGAACACCACATTATTCGACGCAGAACGCTCGTTTTCCAGATACACCAACATATTTTCACTTCGTCGCAAGAATATAACTGACTCAGTACTGGAAGGCATAATAATGGTACAATACTACAGTGAATTCTTGCGTCACTCAACATCAACAACACAATCAAACTAAAATAGTAAATAATTACATTCATTATTTTTAATATTGACAGTAACCACGCCGTACGCTACTGTGAAAGCACTTGTTTCTGCAGCGTTAGTATAATGAGCAAACAAGTTCTTATTTATATCATCAAACAGACTAGTATGTAGGCTACGTATATATTGTTTCTTTCGTTATTTAGGACAATTAACTGTCTGCTGTTAAGGTTTTATTAGTAGTTTTTAATCGTATAACATAAAAAACTGCATTTTCTCAAGTTACGTAAGAAACATTCTGTTTACCTTCCTACCTATATTTTTTTTAATCTCGACGATAACTGGCATACCTATTGTGCACACACATATTTCAGAAAAAATCCGTGTTATACAAATAACCATAACTTTTATGGTATAGCATACTTAGGTCTGTAGAGCAAGTTACAATTTTAACAGCTTATCTTATCAATTTCTTGCGCTAAGAAATGAGTTATTTCGAATTTCAATACCGGATCGATAAGAATTTAATTGCCTTTTTTCCGATGATAAGCGTCCAGTTTTGCATAGCCAATGTTTTCTGCCCGCATACTCTCTCCTCTACGAAATAGAAATAAAGATTAAATAAGTTGTTAGCAGTAAAAATCGCGTATGCGTTTCTGAGAAAAAGCGATTTAAAAAAATGTAGGTATTGTTTGTTGCGTAATCTTTGCTTCTTACGTAAAACCCGATCGTTCTTATATAACACGCGATAAAGAATACAAGTATACTACCGTCCATGTATAAGAGGAAGAATATAAAATGTATAGAAACACACAGAAATAATATCTTAACATTCTGTATTATACATTTCAATTATATTTCAATAGATTTATAGCGCAATTTACACAAACAATACCATAACATGGTATACTTTAAAACCAATTTGCATTTTACAACACCTGGCTTATTTTACATTTTACGATAGCTGGAATTCTATTAATCCCTATTGTAACCAGGTACAGATAAATTATATGAAAGAATACCAAGAAATAAATTATAAAAGTACCCGAAAGTGTATGCAAATATTTTGAATAAAGCGACAGCTTAAAATTTGTTATCGTACGTGTAAGAACTATCAACTGAAAAACATTGCCATTATAATATTACGTGGTAAAGGGGATTCAAGAGCATAAATCGTTAATAACACAAAAGTATCAAAAAACGGAGTATATATGATTCTTCAGAGAATGCAGGAAACACGTTCACTGAGCAATAGAAAACGATCAGGGCAAAAGAGAGCAACGACAGCCGCTTCGAAACGAAACAGGTTTCTCACCACCTTAGAGATCGTCCAAAAACTCAATATTTCAAGAACACCAATAGAGCTAAGGGGGAAAATAGCTGTGAAGAAGCCACTTCTGAAACAACAAAATAGGAAAAAGATACTGGTGTACTTTGATACCTTGTGTTGAATGGCTCATTCAACACGAGGATTGGACACTTAGCAATGGTATATAGTACTATGGACAGATGAACCCAAATTCCAAGCCTTTGGTTCAAAATTTCGATCATTTGTGACGCGGCAGACTGGAGACAAAGTGAGTGATCAATAGTCTCGCCAAAGTTTCAGTGCTGTGCGGTGGACAACGTAGAGCGGCGAAGCGCGCGGCACGGAGAATCGAGTATCCATATCGAAGCACGGTTGTTCAGTATTATTCGACTGGTCGTTGTGAGTGTCAGTACGCACATACTTAGAAAATGTCGTATTCAGGTACGTTTCGGAAACGGCGTATTTTGAATAAACGTAATAGCGTGTATGCCGGACTTAGAATACGATAGCCATAGAATTAAAGGGTGTAAAGTGCGACAACTATTTGACGTATACCAGCAGCTGGAAGTGTAAACGCCACCTAAAAAATATAAAACACTGATCTGTAGTAATCCGTGGCAAACAATACAACGAACAATTAATATTTGATATGGGTGTTTGTTTTATTTTATGTAATGTACTGTTCACTTTACTAGACCTTCTGGAGCAAGTATTCGGATTATACATTACCAAGTCGGACACCGTTAAGAAACTTTATACCATCCGTTTGTGACTACGTTGAAAGAAGAATTAAAGCAGAATTGAAAGATAAAAAATTGTGGTTATGTGTGGACGAAACAACCGATCGACAAACACATACTGTGCTGAACGTGATGGTACGTACAATGGAAGAGTTTGAACCGTCATCCCCTATCTTACTTGCAAAATATACTAGCGATGAAATTTTAAGGTGATGTTGAGGGCATTGAACAAATTTCAAGTTTCAACACCGCAACTTTTAATGTTTGTGAGTGACGGTGCCGCTAACATGCTTCCCTTAGGCCGATCTCTTAAAGAAGAGAGTGGCAATCTGTTACATGTAACATTTAAAATCCATGCTTTAAACCTTGTGGCGCAATTGATCTCTAAATGTTATCCACGAGTAAATGCATTAATAGCTAACACGAAGGCAGTCGAAGTCCCCAAAACGTACAAAAAGATTTCACGAACTGTGTCCCAAAGTGCCTGAACCACCACAGCCGATTACTACACATTGGGAAACGTGGTTAAAGGCTACGTTGTACTACTGCGAACATTTTGATGATGTAAAGAAGGTAGTTTTACAATTCGATCCGAGGCACGCCAAGGCTATCAAGAAAAGTCAGAAAATGTTTCAAGATAGTCAGGAAAAAACTGATTTAGAAAGTATTCGCAAGAACTACTATAGACCAGCGGGGAATTGAAAAAATTACAAAATGATTCGATGTCGTTTGTGGATTCTTTGAATAGAATCCACAATTGTGGATGGTGTTCAAATAACCAGTAACTGGTTTAAAGGCCAATATTTCCTATTAACTTGCACGTGTCGGATTGTCTGTTAAATTCCCAAGGACGGGTTAGCGATCGGAAAACCCCCCGCTCAACAATTGTGTTCGTGCAGTGAGCAAAACAAATTGAAAAAGACCTTTGGGTCCCCCAGTATTTCCTCTAATTTACCTGAATTTAAGGAGGTTAGAAGGTTTGTCGTCTATATCAACTACTCAAGCTAGGTGTCTTTTGTTTGACGCGCCGATTTGCCATCACGCGTGAATGTCGCCGTGATATCCTCCAACCAAACAAATAAAAATTTTATACTAGTTTGACAATGGTCTTAGGTATGTCACCATGGCAACGAAAACATTTCCCAAATACTTCTCGAAATGAAGATGCTTATTTTCGATGTGATTCTTGCTAATTGCTCTGTGTGCGAAATAATTTTATAATAGATTTTACGTTAGTTAAGTAATTTTGCATAATGCACACTTTATGCTGGAGTAGTTTCTTGCTCCTCTTTTCCTGTTAAGGGGCTGCGTCTTTTCAAACGAAATGGTGTTTTGAAATTATAGGGGCAAAGGGGAATTCTGGGATATGAATGACGATCAAATAAAGCACTCTATCGATCTGGGGTCGAGTTAAATGATAGCAATCAGGAGTCCAACAATACATACTCTTTCACAATAAAATCAGTTTAACGTAAAATCCTAACAAGAGTAAGTAACTCAAAAATGGTAAATACCAAAATAAAATAAAATTGAACACCACAGAGATCCCACTCCAACTTCACTACAATAAACTATGTCTATGTGTTGGCATCAAGTTTTCAAAAAGGAAATATCTGAACAAAGAACACAAGGATCCTAGGCTTAGACCAAGGTTTATTAGAAGGAACGAACTATCCTAACCACATTGTTACAATAGATCTTATAGTTCGCAGTGACTACAGACATCGCTACCTAAGACCCTTCCTAATAACAATAATGGAACAGAGGGCATCAACAGCAAAATTTTGAGCCTAGCAATTTAAAATAGTTAGATTTAAAATCAAGTTAATCAATACATTAAAGCAATTCTTAACGTTATATAATTTCGACTTTATTTATCCACATTTATACAACATCGGTTATAATAATTTAGCAATTATCCACGCTTTAATTTCAAACAATATAACCCGTTTTATTGCAGCATTATCTTAACATTCAATTCAGCGATTTCATTCTTATGAAATGGCGCAATTTCACACAAAATTTCCTCTACGTAAACGTGAATACAATCGCTCTCTTAAATAATATCAGACCAAAGCGTTTATTGCCTAAAGTGCAATGAGATTTTCATTTTGCAAAGCGCAATCGAGATATTTGGAAAAAGCAACTGCTTCCGTATCGTAATTAAATAGTAGCAGACGCTAACACTCCCAAAAATGAGCAACGGACCTTTCTCCTGTCTCTTAAAAGAAAAAGATGAGGAAGCAAAAAACCTCGGAAGAAAACGGATTGTGCAAAATTTAACTGTAAACCGACGAAATACCTGGTATAGAGTAGAAAGGCACCTGGCAACTTCGTTTGATGTTTCGAGAGGCCAACAGCATTTCCAGTTTCTTCCACTAGTAGTTACGAGATACCTACTACTATTTATTTACGGCACTTTATTTTTTTTTGTTATATACAGGCTATTGCAAATTATCGGAGCACTATTGGAAAATTTGTTCTGATAAACAGTTTAGTACAATTCTAAAATAAATTATATTTCGCTATGGCCACATTTTAAGCGTACATCAGACGGGTTTTCTTTTTGTTTTCCATTTCCTTTCTTACTTTTGAAAAATCATATTTTTACTTTAAACTATTTGAAGGTTCAAAAATGCTTACACTATTAGATTACAAAAATAGTTCCATATTTTTAAAGTAATTCTGGAATACCCAGTAAACATACATATTTCATAAAATTTCAACGATATCACGAAAATGCTGTTAGGTCTATCATGGAAGCGCTATTGCTAAAAAAAACACTTAATGCTATTGATGAACATTAACAATGGAATACCGCATTACAAAAATAATTTTACATCAAAAATAGCCAATTTCAAGGTTTCCCACAATCATTGCTGTACATCTACGAATTTCTTGTTACGGTGTGAAATAAAACAAATTTGTCCTTCTAGGATACATTCTACACAGGATGTCTTTCAAATAAAATAAAAAACGTACGGAAAATGAAAAGGTGTCATTATATAGAGCACAAATCTAAAAAATGAGTCATTTACAACCTAAACGTCAAAATTTAAAAAAAAACATAAGAAATTGTAATTTGTGCCGCTGTGTATACATAATACATCCATCCAATCAAACTCGCACACATACACGTACACTTACCTACACTGCAATAACATAATTGTCCATGTTATAAAAACTACAAGATAATACTCTCTACTTTTCAAACGGCAGGCTAAGAATTCAACAATATGCTTACGTCCGAATATTTCGACTGTGAATAATAAATTTTTATTTTAAATATATAATTCTTTTCTGACGTCTTCGAATGAATCTTCATAAAACATTTGGGATTTAGGTTAAAATTAGATCTTATCATTTTTAATATTTTTTATTTTATGTCGTCGACACCCTTTATAATACAGTTAGCAAACTTGTTGAAGTAAGAGAATTCCATCAACCGAAAAGCAGAGAAATCACTTTTACCTCAAACTGAACTCAAATTTGACACCTGATTTTCAAACCATTCCGCATTAAAAAGCCAACTTATATAGAAACTAGAGAAAAAAGACATTGGAGAAAAATCAAGAATTTATAAGATCGATTGTTTTTCATTCGGAAGGACATAAATTCTATATTGAAAACAAAGAAGTTTTGAAATATTCTCTGTCTGACCTCTTCGTAAATACTGAATATACAATACACATTCATAATATATAATTATTGAAACAAAGTAATAAGGAGAATTTAAACACTGTTTATTTGAAAAAAAATTGAAAACAATATGTTTAATTATGATCTATCATCACGAGAAACATTTTTAGTTCTGTTTGAAGTAATACTGGTTTCTTTATTTTCGATTATTACAATGCACTCTATAGTCTTTAAGATAGTAGATAAAGTAGGCAAACTTGAACAGAAAACTGGAACAAATATTACTTTTACTATGTTAAAGAGCAAGTTGGAATAAGTCCTGACATAACAGCTAATATCTTAGTAGAGAAAGTAGTTAGTCCAGATATTAGGAAAATACATCTACCTGGCTGTGATCGTAGACGAGATATGGGATATACGCACCAGAACCAAGGATATTGAGAATAGTGATACGTCATATACAAGAAGAATGATGGATTATGCTAAAATACATCCTTACGCCCGCGATGGTTCAATAAGCAGTAATCGCAAGATCAAGACTCCTTCATGGTCGATTTGTGGCACTCTCGTAAAATTGAAAGCATGCATTATAAGATCTAAATCATATTTCTCCGTCCAATATTCTTGTTTTGATCATCATAGTAGAATTTCAAACGCAAACGAAAAGAAATATTTATAATAATAAGACAACGGAATTTTCATAACAATCCTACCTAAGCTTAATAATGGGTGTTGGGTCGTTTATTCAGAACACAGAAAAATATTTCTTCACAGACCCTTTTGTATTGTCTTTTATGTACCCCCGCAAGCAATATTCCCCATGGATCTTCAATGAGGTTCGAACCGAGTGAGCGAGTTGCTCATTGCAATAACTTAATTTCATTTGAATTAATATGAAACATTCGTTACTGCTGTTAGTGATGATAAAATTATAATTTTCTTGCAAATTACCAAGGTTTTTAATTTCGGACTTTCGGAAATTAAAAACTTGGATAATTGCGGGAAAATAGTAATTATAATTTCTTCTGTTCGTCTGGAAGTAAGGACAGCAGCGTAACACGACTGTCAGCAAATTTGTATTATTAGCATTCGGATTCTTGTAATTGTGGAAAAGACTTCTTAGAATTTTCAAATTTACAGGTGCATTAGACTTTACAAAAAATTACCATCGGCAAGTTTCATCTCACATTACTGACCAACGACTAAAGATGGCAAGTGCACGTTTACATTAGAGGTATTGGTGGATTAAAAGTCCAAAAACCCTTTTCAGAATAAAAGGAATATAACCAGGTCTAATGAATAAATGCTTACTTTTTATTAAAATACAGGCTTTGGGAATTCATTTCTTAAAAATCATATTTTCTAATGTGGGTCTCGTTATTTTTCTAGCATTTTCCTAAACGTGAGGCAAAATTTTCAAAAACATATTCCCCGTGATATCCATGTGACATTGCAGTCCAAACAGAAACATTTGGCCAGCGAACTGGACTTCATGTTCCTGTTTCAGATTTGTTGAACTCTAATAATGGCAGTTCTATCTATTTACATGGCCATTAAGATGAAAATGCGCTTCATCTCCATAACGACTAAATTCCCAAGGACAGTATTAGCGATTGGCATACTCCCTACTCCCCCTTCAATGATTGTATTCGTGGAGTGAACAAAACAATTTGAAAAAGACTTTTAAGACACCCAGTATTTTCCTCATTTATCAGAAGCAGTATTGATAAAATACCACTTCTACTATTTCATTAGGTTCAGAAATGCAACCCTAGCTAATTCCTAATTTTTATCGTTCATAAATATTTCTAAGAAAACTAGAAAATTATATGGAATTACAATTGCAATTAGAAGAAAATTAGGATTTAGATTAGGTTTCTTTGTTTGTGTAGGTGAATTAAAAATATACTTAAGGGGATGTAGAAAAGACAATTTTCCTTATTTCAAAACGTTAGAATAAAAAAAATTACATATCCAACGTATTGTATACAAAAACTTTCCATAGTAAAGTACGTCTTATTTTCAAGTTTCTCTAAAATTATAAAAGATATAAACAACCAAGTTTGTGTTTGATTATTTATCTAAATTAAATTTGGCAAAATTCCAACGTTAAACTTGCTCTACACTACCTTTTACTGATCCCTATAGCGGTCAAACGTTTTGAAGCAGTCTGTACACAGCAATATTAGCTGTAAGTTAAAAGAGTACCGAGACTTATATGTATCTATATATACACATATAATACATTCTAGCAGGCAAAGTCAATGTACTCCGCGTTCTTTAGAGTCAGTGATTTGAGAAACCTTAACCTTGTTCTTTGTAATTCACAATAAATGCTAATAGGGAAATTACACACTCGAACATGTACGCCTAACGTATGAAAGTATCGTTTTAGTCATTGCTCTAAAAGTAATAATAGCACTTTTCTAATTATTAGTATTAAATAAAAAAGAATTTAATTAGTACGAATTTGATAACCATGTTTTAATGTGTTTAAGAAGGTTATTTCGAAGTTGATTTCTCAAAACAATTAGCAGGTATTTAATAGCAGGTACTTGTAACGCAGGAAATACGCTAATATAATAAAGATAAGACTTGATAGGACTTCCTCTTATAAAGTGAAGTATTTCGAAGAAATTGCAAATAATACCGCCAAGGTGTGAAGTTTTAAGCTAAAAATAAATATTTCTTAAGCATCTTTCCTCGAAAAATGATTTTTATGTTATTAAATTTTAAAACGCTTTACCATGCTCTTTCAGTTATACCGGGAGTTTTAATCCCATATTCGTGAATAAAACAGAACGATTTTTTTTACTTTTGTAGTGATACTTTATCATTTTGTTCAAGTCGATCTGAAAATTGCATGGAAAATTGGTGGAAAAACTTCTAAGAAGCTTGTAGTTTTGTAACTGTAAAGGATGGGGAGGATTCAAATAAGCCTTTTGACCTGTTAGATATTAAAAGGCATTTCAGTTTTAAAAATTACTGGCAATGTTTTAACCATCTTTTCTAATATATTTTAATACGATGAATTGATAAAATTGGATCAATTTTAAGATATCGACGTTGAAAATAAAGAACTTTATTTTGGGAAATGTTTCAAGCATAAGTTAAATATTAATTTGAGCGAAAAGGTAGCTTATAATTATATGATGTTTGGATACCTCTGAATAATACATTAAATGGTTCTTAACAAAAAAAGTACAGGAGCTAGAATTTCAATTAAATCTCATTCAAATTCCAAATTGAAATTTCGAGATTTTTTCTTGCAGAACCATTCAGATCGCAAACTGGGTAAATGCAAATAAATGCGATTTTATATCTGTTGTCTTTGAAGCAATATTTGTCTCACTTTTTGAACTACAGTTTAAAATAAGTATTTTTGCTTAGTGCAGTGTACGAAAACACTATAAAACTGTTGGGTTATACATTGCGGTTCTTAAATTTAAGACCATCTTGAAAAATCTGTCATAAAATTTGGTTAAAAACATATTTTTAATGAGAAAGAAGACATGGATAGTGCGAGTGATTAAAATTTCTTCATCGAATGTGTTGGGGGTGATTTCCCTGCTCTATTTTTTACGTAGGTTTAGGTTTTGTAAGCTTGCGTGTTCTTTTTTAGTATTCCCTCCCGTTGACACAACCAATAGGTGAAATAAATTATAAAACGAATAAACAAAGATAATTTTGATTCAATCACAGTGATACAATTTGTTTATAAATATAATATTTATGTCTGATAGGGCTTGCTACTTGTTCTTGATTATTGTAGGTTATGTGCCCACGTGCTTACTTGTTCGATGTTCACACAACACTATTAATATCCGAACAGTTTATTACACACGAGTGTGAAAGTATCTGAACAGAATGAATAGCAGCTTTTGAAACATTTAGTTTATTTCAGTAGCACCAGGTTCCGTTTTCTACCTGCCGTTTAGTATAATTATGGATCAGTGGATATAATCAGGTATGAGAGCTAATCAACGGACATTCCAACGTCATTACAACGTAGTCGCGTTCCATCTTGCCACGCCATCAATACATGGAGTAGGAATTTCGAGGAGACGGGTTCAGCTTTAAAAAGAAACCACCAGGAGCTCAGCAAACGCAACGGACCCCAGATAACATAGAATCTGTGCGGACGTCAGTTGCAAGGAGCTTGAGACAATCAGCAAGGAAACACGCAGCAGCATTAGATCTAAGCCGAATATCCATCCATCGAACATTCTACAGTGATTTTAGGTTTCTGGCTTCCAAAACTCAAGTTGTACAGGAAGTGTAACCATTAGACTATGAAACGCAACAACAACTGTATGTTAATAATTAAAAACTATGATTGCAAGGACTGTGTGAATGTGAAATTCACAGGTATCGCAGTAAACTCCACACTGAATAAATAATTTATTCGGAACGTAGCGTTTCAAGAAGACGTGCACTCTTAGTTGACAATGGGATTCCATGAGCTCTTGAAACGCTGCGTTCCGAATAAATTGTTAACTTGTGTATTGTGAATTTTACTGCGATACCTGTGAATGATTGAAAAGGCTAATGACGACCCCAATTTCATTAACAATCTTATCATATCGAATGAGGTTCACTTCCATCTGAAGAGATATATCAACAAACAGAATAGCAGGTATTGAGCAACTGCTAACCCTCTTGAATTGCACAAACGACCGTAACATAGCCAAAAGGTTACAGCGTAATGTACCGTAATAATACAAGGTGTGATTTGCCCTTACTTTTTCGAGGATAACACAACAACGACAGTAACGTCAAAGATCATATGAAATGGGATCGTGAGTGGAATAACGTCATATTTTGATGTGAAGAAATTTAACTTGGACGAGCTTGGTGGTTACAGATATTATTGGCACAATTTGCGCAAGAACACTGAGACGAAATTTTGGTGGGGGTAGTGTAATACCTTGGCGGCTTTTATCCATAACAATAAATATATTTTATTTCTACGTGAATTAATTCTAATTCTTATATACAATTTTGGATATGGTACTAATGACGTTGGTGAACAATTGCCGGCACAAGACTGGATATTTCAGCAAGACATATTCAAGTGGTTTCAATTAAAGGAAATTAATTGCGATGTTGTGCTGGTTCGACCAATTTGAACCCCATGGAAAATCTTTGACAAATATTGGTAAGAGAGGTGTATGCCAATACAATAGCGTCAATAAACTAAAATCTGCACTAACGAGGTGTTCGAGTGATATTCCTATTTGCACATTGACCAAATTGATAAACAGTATGAGGACTCCTTTGTTTGAAGTTATTTTGTATAGAGGATCTAATACTCCTTACTAAGTTTAGAAAGAATTATAATTTTTTTATGTATTCATTTTATTTATTAATGTTATGTCTATGTAGTATAGAAATTTCGTTGTTTTGAGTTACCATTATTGTACATATTCTCCGTATAAAATGTAATATATTTCTTTAATGTTATCTTGCATTTGTGCTTCTTTGTAGTTCTGAATTAACTTCGATGCATAATTTGCTGAAGATAGTAAGAAAGCCAAATACTCAAAAGTTCATATATAGAGCTGGAGAAATTTCGGTGAGTGTATTTTTATTTTGTATGCTTTTTTGTATTACGGAAAATGTACGTTTTTGTAACAAATACTTTCATAGATATGGCGGTTAAAATTGCTCTATTTTTAGTGCAATAATGCCAATTGTTGCAAAAGTCTCAGTTTTGTTAATATTTACGTGTTTTTAAAATAATGCTTAAATAACGATGTTATTAAACGACAAAAACTATAGTTCTAATTATACGCTCCTAAACGCAATTAAAATATTGAAAAAAAAATATTTTTCCAATTTTTAATTTATCATTCCAGTAAAATATAGATATTTCCACTTATAGCAGTATTGAATTAGATATACGATATCTAGTTTTACCTTTTCTAGTAGCAGAAACGTTTGCACGTTATGCAGAAATATAAGAAAATGTTGCTGTTCCTGAGTCTGATTATTGAATGCTAAGAAAGAAAATTCTTATGTAACCCTTTAATCCTTTTCTTTGAGGAAGTGTAAGAAAGTCAAACAAAATTTCTTTTGTTGTTTTTAAATACGAAAATCTTATTAAAGAACAGTTTTATCGGTTTTTAGAGAAATTAGCTATTCTCAACATTCTCTTAGAAATCGACATTATTTTTGTTCTTTTTTTTAATAATCAAAATCTTTGTATTAGAGTGTCTATTTCTATATAAAGATAATATTGTAATCTCTTAAAGCAGGACCAAAAAAAATCTTTAGTAAGTCGATATAAGTTAACTCAATGAACCGAATGAAAAGAAAACCATTCGAGCTTGTTACGAAAAACAGTTCCTAAATCCATGCGTTTCATTTTGTAAGGCGATAACGCATACTTAGACTGAATAAAATTATCATGCGTATACCCATTAAAAAGAACGTATCAACTTCCGGTTACTAAGCCTGCGCCGAAGCAGACAGGAAGTGATTCCGTAAGACTTTGTTAGCCGTTAAATCGCCAAATAAACATAGATAACGATGTAAACCGAACTGTACCGAAAAAATAAATACGCATACATATCTAACCATATATTTTACATTCTCGATTGCGATTGGTATTTCTATTCACGAAGCTCTTAAAAGGCACCGGCTAAAGGTGTTTCGAAAGGGTAAAGTAACTCGCTAATCTATCATAGGCGTATAGGATAGGACTAAGCAAGCGGAAACGTAGAGTTTAACGACCCTCTACCGGTCGAATTACGCATTGTGACGCTTGAAAAACGAAGCAAGACAAGATTTTGACGTAGAATTGCATATGAATGTTTGATCTAAAGTTCAATTTGCGTTTACAGAAGAAATTTCGTTTAAGGTTTGTAAAATACTCGTAAATAACCGACGTTAGGTCTTCATTATCATGAAATTTCATACCAACAAGGAATGATTTTGAGTTCTGGAATGGACGAGACTTAGAATGTCCTAAATTTGACGGATATAGAGGATGCGGCAACCATCTACAGTAGCATTGGAATCAGCAAACCCGTTTCCTGCTAGAAAATTATTATTCTTAAAAGATCTAAAGTTCAATGCAATACGATTTATAGTTCATCTTCCAAATAGAATTGTAGCCAAGTACCCTTTGTTTCTAAAAAAAAAAATGACGCCATAATTTTTTATTCTAACAAAACAACCTTTGGTATTTGACCATGGTATCATAAATTTGTATTTAGCTTTATCCAACCTTCTTCTGAAAATTTTGCAACTATCAATATTTTCCTCAGTTGCTTCGTTACCAAATCAAAGAATGTCTTTGAAAAAGTCTTTTAAGGGAGGAAGTTAAAAATCACAAGTGTAATTTGACTTTAAACCTGCGTAATTAGGGTCAAATGTCTGTCAGATGTAATTGTAACTAACGTGACGAATAATTCAAAAAAAAACATGGCCCTCCCGATTATGTCTTGTTATGACCATATTGTATTTGACTTGGCGAACGACCCCACGTTTTATGGTTCGCACGTTCTCCAAACTTCACCCCAATGGATTTTTTCCTTTGGACCTACATACAAAAGATGTACAATACCCAATTCTATAATTTGAAAGAATTATAAACGTGTGTTTATAAGGAGTTACAGGAATCAGATAAGTGGACGCGTTTTACAAAAAGTTGATATTGAGGAAGGCTTAGTTATGTATCAACAATAATAGTTTTTTGAGCATTTGGTGCAATCTTGGTGAAGTACTTTAAAGCTAGAAAACAATCATAGTCGTAACGGTTATCGGGTTCCGCCGTGCTGACGTTTCGCGAACAACTGCATTTTCAAACGTACTCCAGTACCTCTGAAAATGCGAACCGCAGTTGTTCGCGAAACGTCAGGAACAAAAACGTAGTGACACGGCGGAACCCGACAACCGTTACGACTATGTCAAACGGCCATGAAAGTCTGAGATACTATTTAGAAATCAATCATTCAATTTTCCTTAAACTTGCTATTTAAAAACCAAGCCTTGACATGATACATTCCTTTCCGTCTTCGAGATCCCAACGGTGGACATAGTAATCTGGATAGCATGTATGTGTACATCATTCACTAATTATGTAATTTTAAACCTATCCACGTTGAATTATTTAATAATTTTAATACCATATATATGTGTGTATAATTTACAAGCCAGGAAAATAAAATTTGCTTCTACAATACACGATGATTCTGTTATTAATGGCCAACTCTTCCATTAATCTAAGGCATTCAGGCGTGTCGCCGCGGAACAGAACCATGTAAAAACGTCACAGCACTGAAGTGACGGCTACAAGGTTGTCGGTAAACAGGAATTATGTAAATTACGAGGCTGTAACAACAGACGAACATGATGGCGACGATAACAAATTCATTGGTGTATTTGTGTTGATTGCGAATGAGTATAAACAAACAATAACATCCCACTAGTTTTCTAAATCTCATTAAGTAAATACAGCAATAGTGGAAAGTAAAATAACACGATTTAATTAGTATCAAAAAACACTGTAACGAATTTGGTAGATACTTATAATAGGAATGGAAATTTAATGACATGATTCATTATCTTTTTTAATCTATGTTTTGAGCAAAACACATAATATTTAATTGTACCATTCTTTTGCGGAGAAGTATATGCTTATGACACTTTAAAATAGATTGGAATTATATCCGTTTTCTCATTCTAATAGAATGAGATGGAAGGTAATACAACAGGAAGTACGAAAATATAATTTTAAATAATCTTTCAATGCTTGTTGGTATTGTATTGTATATGAAATTGTGCCTTAATATTACATAAAAAAGATATGGGTTATGTAATATGTGTTTTTATTATAATACTGCTTGCGTGTAGATGAAAAAAATAGAATACATCGACGTAAGAGTAGAAAAGAATGGAGAAGAAGATGCTGTAATTAATTTTTGCAGTTAAGAAACAGGCTAGAATTTGAAGCTCTGCCACTAGTGCCACCAGTATGATTTTAGAGGTCTATGTCTAACTGACCAGCATCTGCATTAATTACCATAGTTATTTTTTTTCAATTCCGTGGATGAGACTTCGATCCATTATTGCATACCGGAGACAAAGGAATAGTCAAAGCGGTAGACTTTTCCGGGCGAATCGGCTCCGAAGAAAGACTGTTTCATCGGCTGGAAAGGTCACGGCAACCATTTGTTGGGATTGCCAAGATGCGATCCTCATCAAGTATCTGCAGAAGGGAAGGATGATCACGGTGTAATACTAAAGCGATTTATTGACCCGATTCGATGCAGTATTGAAGGAGAAATGGCCTCGTGTGCAGCGGCAAAAGGTGCTTTTCCTCCATAACAATGCACCGACTCATTCATCCCGCATCGTCGTGTCCAAATTGAATGGTTGCGTTACGAATTAATCTCTCATTCTCCACATTCACCAGACCTAGCCCCCAGCGACTTTTTCTTATTCCCAAGCCTAAAAAAATTCTGGGAGAAAGAGAAATGAGGAGGTTATCGCCGCTACAGATGGCTATTTTGCAAACCTCGAAAACATCGTACTTTTCCGACGGCCTGAAAAGAATGGAGCACCATTTGAAAAAGTGTATTAATCATCGAGATCACATCGAAAAATAAAAATAAAAACACCACACCAATACCGTGTTTTTCTTGTCGATTCCGGAAACATTTCAGGTCGCCCTTGTAACTGTGTTAATATTGCATTAGGTTGAATTGGCGTTCAATTTTTAACACAATTAATGTGAGCCTTGTGAGCAAACTGTAACGTAACTATAGTGCGAAAAACTGTTTTTGTGTATGGCACTAAAGTTTTTTCTCATTAGCACAATACAAGATCCACAACATTAACTCAACGCATCATTTTCACTTCATTTTCTTTCAAAAAATTTCTGTTTATATTACAAACAACTTACACGTAAATGGTACAACACGTTAACGACCGCATCATGGTATATCTTCGCTAATAGCGCATCAACTATGCTAGAATCCGCCAGCTTCAGGACGACCTACCATTAAATCGTATGCACTTCGAGCGGTCTTGAAAACCCATTAAATTGCATCGATGTACGGTTGAATATTAATGAAAGTAAAACCTTTGCTTTAATGTCTGTAGAACCGCTATAAAATTAGTCATCGAATTCCAGGGGAGTTACCTGTCGTGCGAGCAGAATACAATGCATACCACAACGTTTCGATTATGAAATGTATAATAGGTAAATTGGGAAATCCGTTCGTTTCTGATAATTCAAGAGAGGTTAAGGGTGGTGTTTTCAGTTATAATACATTTGGATAAATTAAAAAAAAAGAATGTTTGCCAAAGCTCCAAATGCATTCTTATTTTTAAACCGTCTAAATAGTAGTTGTTATTTTGCTGTTGTCGCTGAGTCAGACTTAGATCTTGGAAATAAAAGAAGTCTTAGAGATAAAAATATTTGCGCAAAGAAAGAAATTTTCTTATTTAATCGATAATCTAGTAAGGGTGTGCTTTGCGTACCAACAATTTTCATATATTTTTTTAATGCAAACATTATTATTATTATAACTATTATTATTGTTAGTTTTGGAGCTGTTCCATTGGCCACTTACATAAACTAAACAAACAAATAAACTAATTAAACAAAAAGAAAAACAAAGCAAGAAAAGCAAAAGACAGCCAAGCTAACATAGGACACACTTCACACCCAGGGCCGATCTGGTCACTAACAGACACGCAGGTAGGCCAACGGAAAAAAGAAAAATGCACAAAGGACAAATCACATAAAGAAACTCGCTAAATAGTAAAATGCAGATATATGTTTGTATACAGGATCTTCATGAATTGAAATAAAGAAGCATGAAAAATGGAAAGATCTAATTATATCAGAATTAAAACCAAAATATTCCTTCGCAGAGGCAAGAAAAAATGAGAAAGATATTTAAAATAAAAATGTCTTTATTATTCACAGATGAAATATTCGTACGTGAATATGTTGTACGTTTGAAAGGTAGACAGTATTTTCTTTAGTTTTTATAACATCAACAGATGTGTTATTGCAGTGTCTAATGTATTATTCTGCATCCATAGGCGCTACAATTTCCTTAGGCTTTTAAAACTTGACATTCGTATCGTAATTGACTCAAAGTTTTTTGGATTTATGTTCTATATAATTACATCTTTTCATTTTCCATCCTTTTTTATTTTATTTCAAAGACAGCCTGTATTGTGTTACACTCATAACTATTTTAAAAATATTTAGGCAAATTGATACTAGTCTTCTTAGAATAACATTTACAATCTAATGTAACAATGAAGTACATATTCATAACAATAAGACTTATTTACAAAATCCATTCAAACGCAAAAACAATGTATTGCTGTATGAAATTTCATGATGGCAATAAAATAATAATGCGTTAATAGTAGGAAATTAGGGATGAATGCGTTATAAAATAGAATTTTAGGGGGGTACTGAATCATCCACCTGCCTCATAATGTAATAAACTGTGTACTGTCCATTCAGTATGCATCCGCTATATTGCCGAGATACTGGAGATGTGTGTGATTGTGTTAGGAAGACCCTACTTCATATTGTTAGTTTATTTGCTCAAGATATCACAAAAAAGAAGAGAATTGGATATAACCGCGCTCGTGAATATGGGTTTTACATGAAACAAATGTTTCAAATAGAGAAATTGCTAGACAATTAAATATTTCTGGGTGTTGCTTGCGTAGGACAATTAAAAGAAAGGAAGAAACCGGTAGGTTTCAGAGCAGAAAGCGAAGTGGAAGGCCCAGATCAATGACGAAGCGGGGCGACCAATGCATTCGAGTGATTTCCCGCATTATTAGAATGAAGTACCTTGTCAATAAAACGGTTTAAGTTAATGAGTAAAGTTGGTTTCTTTAATAAATTTCTCACAAGCATTATCTGCCTAGTTTATTTTGTTATTTTATATCGTGCGATTAAACTTACGAACTGCGTATATCAATTGCATTAGATTACCTATACGTATATGTTCTTCAGTTATAATAATAATTCGATTATTTTCTTTATTTATTACAGATGCATCTGTACTTAACCAATAAGGATCTTTGCCTACCTTGTTCAATTACACTAGCTTTATAGACACTTTTATTCCAAGTATGGTGCTTATTTTTGATGAAAACCTCTTCTAAATGATTCAAATCTTTTTTTTTTTTGGTTCGCCTGTTGCACAAAAATTTTGTAAATAAACAGAAGTAGCTTTGTTTCTGGTGTTGGCTTTGTTTTATAGAAAACGTGTCTTCTTAAGTATGGCAGATAAGTAGTGTAGCAGTTATTTCAATCATCAAGGCATAAATAAATGGTTTACGAAAATATTTCTTTTCCTTTATTATACTTTTAGCTTAATATGTAATTATTTTTTACCCTTTCCAAGGTAGTTGATGATCCCAATCATTCCAGAAGCTATATTCATCCTAATTTATGAAATCGTTTTCATTTCTTTAAAAGCCAAATTGATTTTTCGAAATTCAATCTTCGTTCCAACTAGGCATTGAAAATATGCATTCGATTTTTGACACAAAATGAACAAGCATGGTTACTAACTGTACGTTTACGAGGGCGACCTAAAATGTTTCCGGAATCGGTAGGAGATGACGCACGAAGGTTGAGTTGGATTCATAGGACGGCAAGGGCAACCTTTTTTATGATAACCGTCAAAATTTCAGACGTCCACTATCAATAGTTGTTGTTTAAGAGTGTGTTTTGTGTAGCAAGTCAGGCGGTTTCGCAAAATTGGATAAAATCCAATTTCGTGCAGTGATAAAACACTTCTGGATGAGTGGGAAAACGGCCACGGAAATTCGAAATATTTTGCTAGAAGTTCATGGCGGACGTACTCCTTCATTTTCGACCATCAGCTTCTGGCTGAGCGAGTTCAAACGTGGCCGTACAAGCAGAAGACGCCCAAAAACCGTTACGAACGATGAAATGGTCGACAAGATTCATAATGTTGTGTTAGCCGATCGCCTATTGAAGCTGAAAGAAGCATCTCGGAAGAACTCGTTTTCCATACCCTACACGAAATTTTGGGTATGAAAGAGCTTTCGGCGCAATAGGTACCGCGGAGCAAAAACAAAATCGGGTGACCGTTTCTGAGGAGTGTCCGGCCAGGATCCAACGCAATCAAAGGGATTTCTTCATGCGTTTCTTAACCGTGGATGAGACTTGAATCCATCACTACATACCGAAGGTTAAGGAACAGTCGAAGCAGTGGAATTTTCCGGGCGAATCAGCTCCGAAGAAAGCAAAGACCGTTCCATCGACCGGAAAGGTCATGGCGACCATCTTTTGGGATTGTCAATGATTGATTCTCATTGACTATCGGCAGAAGGAAAGGACGACCACGGGACAATAAATACTACAGCGATTTATTGACCCGATTCCATGCAGTATTGAAGGAGAAATGGCCACGTGTGCAGCGGAAAAGTGCTTTTTCACCACGACAATGCACCGACTCATTAATCCTGCATCGTCGTGTCCAAATTTAATTGCGCTACGAATAAGTCCCTAATCCTCCATATTGATCGGACCTAGCCCCCAGCGACTTTTTCCTATTCGAAAACCTGAAAAAATCGCTGGAAGGAAAGAGATTGGCCTCAAATGAGGAAATCATCACCGCTGCAGATGGCTATTTTGCAGACCTCGAAACATCCTACTTTTCCGACGGCTTGAAGAGACTGGAGCACCGTTTGAAAAAATATACTGCTTTTCAAGGAGACTACATCGAAAAATAAAAATAAAGACACACCAATGCCGAGTTTTTCTTGCCGATTCCGGAAACATTTGAAGTTGCTCTCGTAAAGCCGTTCCAAAGGTATTTTGAAAGCCAAAAACGACAAATATAAACCAGATACTGTTTTTAATATTAGAATTTGTTTGAAAAGAATACAGGAATAAACACTCAACTTCAATTCGAATTAATACCAATACATATATCATACTTTGGTGTAATTAATTGACGAGCAAATATATTAACGTTCTAAAGATTTCACCAAGTTTATTCAAACACATAATTAACAAGTCGATTAAACTTATATCAGCATGTATTTATACAATAAATGTAAATTTATAATTAATCCCATTTTCTAGTAGGAAGAAAAATAAACCGCAAGTAACCTCATAAAAATCTTAGAATATACATATGTATGTATAGATATTATACACAGCATATTGCAAGCAGTAATTACATGGGAATAAACAACAAATTTCATTACTATTATTAACGTGTACAATACACAAACCATTAAACCACTAACTATAAGCAGAAACTTTCTAAACTGCCTATGATGTCACTATTTATGGTGCTTTTACTTCAACATGGATAAATGACTAATCAATTAGTAAGGTAAACAATGCTATACTGAGGTTTCACGTTATTACTGAAGTTTTGATCATGGATAAACAATGATAACTTTTAATTGGTTCTTTCAATGCTAAACGTATTATTGATCCTTAAAAAGTGGATAACCTCCAATATCCTTAGTTTTAGAATAATGCAGATTCGTAGAATTACGTAGGCACCGCCAGTATTATCTTACGCAACTAAAAAAGCCGCCACAGTGACGCAAAAAGGCACGAGCTTTGAATCAACAACGAAGGGATGATTTTGCACCCACACGAAGTTCGTGTAATCTATTTGTTAGCCAATCGGTCACCGCCCACTTAAAACTTGCGAATCTACATCATCGTACCGTGTCGCGCAAAGGCGAGAAAGATATACTGTTACTATTGAGCTTGAAGTTACTATTTCTGGACGGTGGTAAGATGAGAATTTCTTGCGGAGGTGGATGTCAAGTCTAGTTGGCGATAAAAGTTTAGTTTACACCGCCGGTCGTATATTAAGATCACCTTAGAAGATATGTATTCATAAGGATGAAAACATACTTCTAACAAGGACAAAACATATGTACATTTATTATAAATTACAGTACTAAACTAAAGGAGATTATATTATAAAAAGAAATGGTGGGGCGTTTTATTATTATTATAAATTTGGCACTGCTTTGGCATTCTTTTCACTAATTTATTTGAAGGTTTTACATTAATCCATTCAAAATGAAGGCACTTAATTTGTCTAGTTTAACAGGAATCCAGTCTGGTGATTTGGGTGGCCAAACCATATTATTGATGACTCCCTCTTCTTCAGTCAGTTCTCACAGGTTTTCCAAATTCCCAAATCAATCATCTGAACTATTAAAGTGTCCCCTGGCCTGGTCTCTAATCGGTATTGAAATTTTCTGTTGGTCACTAACGATAATTTCAGGTCCCATATTGCCTGTAGAAACTCGTAGTAGAGGGTCATCCAGTACCTGCAGCATCAGTGTGCCCTCGACTTGTATTGTCAGCTTATCACAGACTGTGAGGTTTCAATCTAAGGATTCTAGGCACAACGACTGCCTTCACATGCAGTTCCAGCCGGGGAAAACCCACAATGGCCTTTGAAAAAGCAGTGTTTGCTGTCCTTTTTCCACCAGACTACTGCTCCATAAGTAAGGTTCGTCTTACCACCACAGTGTATATAATTAGTGTGTAATTAGTAGATCACTTTCTGTTTCAATTCTCATGTTTTATCAACAATTCTTCTACAGCGCCAGAATAGCTGGGTATGATAACCCTCTTTATTATTTTAATTAGGTGATTGCTCCAGTTTAGTTTAACATCAAACGTAACCTCCAGATACTTTACCGGCATGGTTAATTGTGCTCCTACCCAAACAGTCTTAAAGCATTTAGCTTCCTTATGTTGGTAAAAACAATCAACTTTGCTTTTGTGAATTAACTGGGAGTGAAAAATTATCTACTTTTCAAAATGCATTGCACATGATGTGCCCTTTACATTAAAAAATACTGCAAGGGAAACTTTTTTTGATGTCAACTCCATTCGAGACTTGCTACCAAACTGTGCAGGGACGCTTCTTCTAATTTCCCCATCTGGAATGTCCACTGCAAAAGATATAGAGACGATTCGCTAAGTTTTCCTCCATTTATTGATGCATTTTAAATTTTCAGTATCTTTGAAAAATTCCAATGGTTGGAATTTGAGAAAAAAATACTGCAATACAAATTTGGTGGATGCGCCGATATTGTAAAATTACTAACAAATTACGTAAATCCTTTGTTACATAGCCAATCCCTTCTTTTGGGTATCACCTATGGTTAATTTAATATATTAAGGATAGATTTCACATATACAATTTATGTAGCACGCGACGTATAGGAAAAACTCAAAACTTTCCTTCTGATGCAATTCTACAAGAATATTCGATACGAATCTTAAAAGTGGAGTTCGAACTGTCGAAAATCTAAAGATAATATTAAAATTCTTTATCAACATTCGCTTACGATAATCCCAATGCTCGTGTTACGAAAATTACAACGTATTTTGCAAATTGAAAACTCGGCGATCTTCTGTAACTTCGAAGACGCGGTGCTAACAAGAGATATCGGTGCATTTCAGTGCACAACCGCGAAATCCAAGAAGCGCGTGCAAGTACATAAATGCAGTAAGAGTCGTTCTCGCAAGCAAAGGTCGACCAGTTTTCATAAGAAGAGAAGATTCTCTCTCCCTAAGCGAAGGTGAAATCTCTTTCCAGCGAGCAGCCTTGGGAATTCCAATTATCGAGTGCTACAAGTCGACGTACAATCGCGACAGTGTATAGTGACCTAAAGCGATATAAAACGGTATTAAAAAACGTTGATAATGTGCGTACTTCAAACCGTTTGTTTCTATTACAGTGTAAATGGTATCTTACTATTAAAACCTTAATGTTTGGATATAGTAGTTTGTACCTCTGAGAAAACCTAAGGATTAAATTTTGTTGCAAATGTGGAAAAACCACAACAAAAACACTACATGTATATAATAGATATCTTAGAAACAGCTGTTTAGTCATGGGGTACAGCGGGCGAGTTATAAATTAGCAACGCTCTTAATGTGGCTACAGTGAAGTGTTTATCTACTCTCCTAGTTGCCTGTACATCATAGAAAAGCATATTAAACGATTTACATATTTATATATGCTGTTAACAAGGATGTGACTCATGGCTACCTTGTGAAGATGATTTTGCCCTATAAAATGCATAATAAAAATGTACATGTACACTATCACTCATAAGTTTAAGGCCAACTACAGAAAAATAGCAAAATGGAGTATGAAACTTGGTAAAACACTTTACAATATTATATGATTCAGAGACAGTTATCAAAAATATAGTTTGGATACAATCACTTATAACTCTATAAAGAAGCTATTTAACTCTAACTAGACAGAAAAACTACGCCAACGAAGACTAAATCCAGCGAAGTATTTATTGAACTGCCTTCAAACTAAACAGGAACGATCACAAACCCGGAAATTAAAAAGATGGGAACATGTAGATCGCATACATGTAGGTATGTACTACGCATTCTTTTGCGGAAAAACATCCTAAGTGAGTGAGTGAATTTTTGAAAATTGGAAATTTTCCATTCTGTGTATAAGCATAACTCGCTAACAGTACGGGGTAACACAAAATTTTTAAAGATAAAAATTATTTGTCTGAATGAGTTTTATTAAGCAGCAAAGGAAAAAGTTAGATCAATATTTTTTTCGACAGTTAACATGTTTGGAATTAATAATAGGTAATAGAGATTGGTTGATTGGGTAACAGACGTGTAGTGTCAGTGTTGAAATTAATTTTAAAACTAGCATCAATATTTTTGCCAATAACTACATTGTGTTTGGTGTTAGAGTTTACAATAATAATAACAGCATCATCCTGTCAATTTTATTATACCTATTAATATAAAATTTATTACATTTAAAAATACAGCGGATGGTGATAAATAGGATTGGCCAAATCTTCGGCACGCCATGCAATCCATAGAACACCTATTAAATAGAATACCGTATCAAAAAAATAAAAGGGTATGTATAAAAACCATCTAACGCCAACAGGGAAAATATTCACATTAAAATTTAAATATTTTCCTTGATCTTTTTTACAGAACTTGTAAGATACAATTGCAAGCAACAACTATCTATGCAATTGTATCTTACAACTTCTATAAAAGAATCAAGGGGGATATTAAAATTTTAGTGTAAATACTTTCCCTTTTTTGACATGGTATTCTATTTAACAGGTGTTTAACCCTAGTGATGAAACTCCTCAAGCAAATGTTGAAAATACAGGAACTTGTTATGGTACACCATGCACAATCTATGATGGCACGACTACCACATATGGAATAACTAAGACGATGCACAAAATCTTGCTTGAAACTAAAAGGGATTTAGATTTAATCAACGTATCCGCTAGCGAAAGCTATGTGTTCCCAAAATTTCATAATTTTCAGGTTCTGGATCGACCTTCGTTAGGTAATATATCTTTGTGTTAAGAAAAAAATACATCCAACAAATAAGATTGACCATAGATCCTTCGTTTTGTCTGTACAATGAAATTCCCCTTCGCGGACACCCCTCTTACACGGACACCTCCCTTAAACGGACAGTTTGTCATGGTCCCGATCGGCTCTCATATAATTTCCATTGTATTAAGTCTTTCTTGGACGAACATTCTCTTGAACGGACGCGGACACGAAAAAATTTTCTCTTAACCGGACAAAATATAAAATAGAAAGAAACGCCTTATCTTATTTCTATATCGAGAGTATTGCTATTGCATTTCAATCACGCCGCGCGCCAATTTCGCTGGGACTTCCCCGAGTAAACCGGGGATTTACTGACTTTAATCTTTCGGTACAAACGCAGCCTATGTCGTGCATTTCTGCCAGGCGTAAATTAGGGACTTCCTCAAGTTGGTCGGGGATTTACCGTTCTTATTCGTTGGGTGTACGCTTTCGATTGAATCTGCTTTCAATATTAGTCTGATGTCTATGCGGAAAAGACACAGTGGGCGATACATTCATTGTAGAAATGACTCCAAATAGAAAAGTTCTCGCGCTTAAACAAAAAATTCAGATTGTTGAAGTTTACAATAAAGAGAAATTAAGTGTAAGGAACTTATCCAAGCGTTTTAATATTGGAAAAACACAAGCTGCAGATGTAATTAAACATAAAGAAATCTTTCTAAACAAATGGATGTCGAACAGCAATTTGAATGACAAGAGAAGCTTTTTGACGGGTGATGGTACTAAAATTGACAAATTGTGTTATGACTGGTTTACAGCAGCTCGGCATAAGGGGATTCCTTTAACAGGTATGCATATGATTTTTTTAGATAAGGTTTTCTTGTATTAATGCGTTGATTTTCTTTTCATATTAAATTCTAAAATAGATAAAAAAAGTGAGATTACCAGTAGGTTTGTCGTGACAATAACGCAAAAAACTTTTTTTTGTTTTTTGGGTCCGCTAGTACGACGTAAAGCAAGAGAAATAGCCGCTTCTTTGGGACATTCTACATTCAGTGCCTCCTCTGGTTGGTTCAAAAAATTTAGAATCCGCCACAATATAAGTTTTTAAGCGATTTCAGGAGAAGGAGCTTCAGTTAATGCTGAAGATGTTTCATCGCTTTTAAAAAAATGTCCTTCTTTGATTAAGGGATATTCACTGAGAGACATCTATAATGCCGATGAGACAGGCCTGTTTTTTAGGGCTCTACCCGACAAAACGCTCACATTAAAGAAGGAAAAATGTGTTGGGGCTAAGTATCCCAAAGAGCGGTTTACAATTTTGCATTGTGCAAATATGGCGGGTGAAAAAGAAAAACTCCTAGTCATTGGTAGGGCAGCTAAACCCAGAGCTTTTAAAAACATTAATATAAATAACCTGCCTGTAACTTGGAAATACAATAAGAAAGCCTGGATGACAGGACAAATTATGACAAAGTGGTTGCAAGACCTAGATTGAAAATGGCTAAAGAAAAAAAACATTCTGTTATTTTTAGACAATGCGGGATCTCATCCGAAAGACGTTCGCTTAAATAACATAAAAATTAAATTATTAAAAATATTATTTTTACCCCCTAATTGTACATCAGCTTGTCAACCATTTGACCAGGGGATTATAAAGAATTTTAAAGCTTATTACCGAAGTCTAATACTCAAACATCTGCTAGTAAACATTGAAACTGCTGGTACAGCTTTTGAGTTAATAAACAAAATGCAGAGTCTTTGGAGCTTCTTTCTAAATTAGAAATACGATTTCAAGACGCCATTTTAAAGAAAAAGAAAAGACAAACAACAATATATGAATTTTTGCGTCCTTAAAGTGACTACTCAATTCATTGTTTTGTATTACATACTACATTTATGTATCTATGTACATATATTATACTTTGTATGTATATATCTAAAGGAAATAAACTTTTTTTCTTAGGTTTAAAGTTTCTTATTTATTTTAAAAACATTTATATACATATACGATTTAAATGTCCCAGTTTCTTTAATATATTCATTTTTCATTAAAACACGATTTTTGTTGTATCTACTACATATTTCTTTTATGCGGACAGCCCTCCTGAACGGACATCTTCAGTTGGTCCTGTTGGTGTCCGTTCAAGGGAGATTTCACTGTATATCGAGATAATAAAAATGGTGGAGATGATGCTACAGCGTCTAGTGGATTTAATTCTTGATTTTAAGATGTAGAATATTTCTGAATTATTCTGAAGTAAATAAGTATTTGCTTTAATTGATACCTTGCAGGTCTATAGGCCATCTTGAACTTTTTTAAATTGCAGTGTGGCTTTTGCTTTGCAGTTTTTTAATAGGCTTTATATTATCTTTTTCACGAATTTGTTTGCAAGACCAAGAGTTTGAATCTATTGAACGCTATAGTAGCATCGCTCCCACGTCTTATTATTTATTTATTTTATATTTTAAAGGAAACCAACCTGACTGGCAATCCTAACAGTTTGCTCGCCCCCACTGCAATCCATGCTAAGGAATGTGACAGATTCCAAACGTCGGCCTGAACACACAGATGGCGGTACTAGTTAATCCGATATGGTTGCAACTTATTTGACGCACTGTGTATTTTGTGAATAATTTTCAAATAATTTTAAGCATGTTTCATGTTAGTGGATATGTTTTAACTCACAAAACATGAGGATACAAAGTCTAATAATTTTTTTTCGCTCCTTTATATCCTCAATAGAATGGTATTTGGTGTGCTCCAAGCCGAAGGAAGATTATCGGCCGAATTATTTTTAATACTGCTCTGAAGAGACAAACTTTATAGTTTGCAATTTTTTATCAATAAGTTAGTTTCAATGATTGACATAAATTTCCTCCAAGATCTTGTGGCCTCACATCGTGTAATTTAAAGAAAAGAAAAACATTAAGTACCAGTGCAAGATTATATAGATCTACAGGATAGGATTATAAACAAAATTAATGAAATTAGAAATGGTCCCACACTGCAAAATATATTTGGTAGCATTAGGAGGAAGAGCGTAAAATGCTTGGAGAAAGGGATGGATAATGTCTATGTCTCCTATAATTAACATTTTAAAAACTTTCAAATTCCTTCGCTTTTCCTGCTTAAGATTCTCGTTTTTTTTTGGACACGCTGTCTACTGATTCAGTGTCTTCGCACAGAGTCGCTGCATATTACCTCGATAGTACTCGATATAGTAGCGAATACCGAAACGAGAAATTTCTACCGGCTTTAGACACGAAGAGACTCACGTACAGTATGTAAGTAAATGTAACGGTATACCATCTAAACTGCCTATAGCTTGGCTGACGGTCTGTAGTATGTTGTGTTGTGGGAATTGGTACAACACCGTGCGATTCGTGTCGTAAATTTCGGTTGTCTACTGGTTCAGAACGCTACGATACGCTACGCCGTATTCCCTAGAGAGAATCTATGAGAAACGGACAAGAAGGATTAAATAAAGACTTAAGTGAGCGGGACCCCGGTCACGTGATGTCTAATTAAGTCGGCCATTATGGATGTAAGATATCCTGTTCGTTATTTTGCATGGGATGAGGTAGTACGTTTCAGTGCAAAAAAAGGAAGCTGTCGTTTATCATGGAAAGGTGGCTTTCGTTAGGAAGTAATGGGTTAGGTAGACATGGGAGTAAATATCAGAAATTTCTGATTAATTGACATCCATATCCGAGAAAAATACATAATAAACAAGAAAATCGATTTTACGAATGCGACTAGAACGAAATCTATATTTTAACACCAGTAGCAGCTGGAGAAATACTTAATTCATCACTTTCAGCACATTTCGGAAAGCATCTGCACTCGAAAAATTGTTTTAGTAAATGTCAGGCCTGGACGACTTAAATTAATGAGCCACAGCTTGATGGATTGACTTCAAACTTGCTTGAGGCTTCTCAAACGTAAACACTTTTTAATTGTATTCTATTTTTCCGAGGTTGTAGCTTCACTATAATCGATCGTATTACGAATAACAGGGGAGTAAGACTACAAAAACGAGTGCTTTCGCAGTAGCGTACGGCTGGGTTACTATCAATATTACTTACTATTTTAATTTGATTGTGTTGTTGATGCAGAATGATGCAAAAATTCACTGTAATATTATGTGTATGTAAGTAATGTGGTGTTCGTGAATTTAAAAAGATCGTTCCCATTGTATTCGCACTCTTAGTTTTCAGTTAAACTCTTGTTTATACGCACTATAGTTTGAAAATCGGGACTCGTCTTCATAACCCCATACAATTTATCGGTTTTTAACCTTCCTATACAATCTGTTAGATTTCCTAATGAGTCTCGGCAAGGAGGGGCGAGTTTTAGTGCTGCGCGGAAGACAACGTGGACGGGTGAAGTGCGCGGCACGGATAATCGAGTACCCGTATCGAAGCACGCTTTTTCAGTTTTATTCGACAGGTGAATGCTTGTCAGTACACACATACTTAGAAAATGTCGCATTTAGGTACATTTCGGAAATGGCGTATTTCGAATAAATTAGAAAACGTAATAGCGAGTATGCCGGAAATAGAATACGAAGGCGATAAAATTAAATGTGTAAAGTGCGACAACTGTTTGACGTGCAACAGCAGGTGGAAGTATGAACGCCACTTAAAATGTATAAATTCCTGTTCTGCAGCCCGTGGCAAACGATACAGCGAATAATTAATATTTGATATAGGTGTTTGTTTTATTCTATGTAATGTGCCGTTCACTTTACTAGAGACCAACAAGCATTTGTCCCCTTCTGGAGCAAGTATTTGGATTATGCATTACCAAGGCGGACATCGTTAAGCAACTTTATGCCACTTGTTCGTGACTATGTTGAAAAAGAATTAAAGCAGAATTGAAAAATAAAAAATTGTGGTTATGCGTGGACGAAACAACCGATCGGCAAAAATATTCTGTGGTGAATGTGATGGTACGTACAATGGAAGAGTTTGAACCATCACCCCCTATCTTACTTGCTTCCAAAAGAGTTGCAAAATGTACTAGCGATGAAATTTTAAAAGTGGTGTTCAGGGTATTGAACAAATTTCAAGCTTCAACAACCCAACCTTTAGTGTTTGTGAGTGACGGTACCGCTAACATGCTTCCCTTATACCAATCTTTTAAAGAAGAGAGTGGTAATCTGTTATACGTGATATGTAAAATCCATGCTTTAAAAAAATGGATAAAATCAAGTCATTCGTTATTGTTAAGGCGAAAGTTCCTAGAGCTTTCAAAAATTTGTCTCTTCCTGTAGACTGTGGCTACTCCAAATCAGTTTGGATGATGAGGTCTATTTCTAAGAATCGGTTCCGTAATTCCTTTGTACCTCAGGAAAGTTTACAAACTAGTGAATTTTCAAAAATTAATTGTTTGTTCTGTCAGAAGGTAACACGTTTCCAGAAATCAAATGGACATCCAATAAAAGCTCTTTTGATTTTGGATAATGCTCCATCAGATTCCCCAATAGAAACATTACAGAGTAAAAATGGGCAAATTACAACAATGTACCTCCCGCCAAATGTGACACCCCTTATCCATG
The DNA here is from genome assembly GCA_023509865.1 of Trypoxylus dichotomus. Lineage (NCBI taxonomy): Eukaryota > Metazoa > Arthropoda > Insecta > Coleoptera > Scarabaeidae > Trypoxylus > Trypoxylus dichotomus. The sequence continues at coordinate 34,319,256 of CM042081.1, forward strand.
GATCAGAATATGATCAGACGTTAGTTACATTATGGAAGTAGCCTTCTTCCCAATGTTATTGCAAATGAATCCAATTAGAAACGTTAACATGTTTGATATACGCATAAAACCGATTATATACAACAATGATTGCTAAATGCTGCGGAAAAGTTCTAGATTTTAGTAATCAAAAAGACGAGGATGATTTGTCACTTACTGCATTGCGGCAAAAATGGAAAGATGGTCAAACGGAAGCTTTAATTAAAACACGTAATATTTTAAATACATTACTGCACCATGTATGTCCTTCATGTTAATGAACTTTCATTACTATAGGTATGTACATCTATTTCTATGTATGTCATGTAAAATTACATAATATTGTTAGAATGTATTTTTATCTTTTTTAAATTAAAAAAGATGTCCAATTATAAATAAGTAAACAAGTATTGTTGCAACGATATCTATTATTTTAAGCATAAAATCATGAGTCACTCCCTTTAATGTAAACAAATAGTTAACCGAAATAGTCTGCGTTTCATTTTGTTGACACTATTGACAATTTACTGTATTGATTATTCAATTACACTCAACGAAATTTCCACATAAATGAACTTAAATTAGAAGTTAGTACCAAACTCCAAAGACAGGAAAATGGAAAAAAAAAATTATTGCACTTTTTACGGCAAATATTTACAATTACGATAATTTAAAACGATGAAAAGCTGCTTTGAATAAAATGAAATTCTACAAATCCGGAACTCAATATCAATCATATCCTGTAATAAGCTGTGTGCTGTTGAGTAATAAATAATAATAATAATTATTATTATATTTGATCTCTATTTATTATGTATAAATTAATTAATAATAGTTTTAACCTTCCTCAAAAATGAAAAATAATCTTAAGTTAGGTTTACCTAACTGGATACTTTTAAGAAACGTATGCGTTAATTCCCTCCCAGAAAAGACTCGTTTGTTTTTTGGTGAACAACACAAAATACTGGTTTTAATTACTCTAAATTGCAATTGCTTTAAATTCTTAAAGGACCGGTTCTTGGATCTCAGTTATACTGCACTTGACGTTAAATGATACGATCATAAAAGAAAGGTTGAATGCTCAGAGTAAAGGTACCAAATGTATATGAACAGGTACGTACGTATATCAGTAATATGCAATTAGTTGTTTAAAAATTGTAACTGGAATACTTTGTATTTGTGAACGTAGTGAGAAAGTATAGCCTAATTACGTTAAAAAAATATATAACCGCTTTTCATGCTTTCAATAATAACTATTACTTAGACGAGTAAAACCATTTTTTGCTTATCTTATTGTAAATATCCTGATTACATAAATCCCAATGTATAGGCAATAAAAAGTAATCATATCTTTACGATTTTGGTAGACAATAAAATGAAATAGGGCATATTTGCCAAATTAACGCAAATTACACAAATGGAGATATATACATAGATAGTACGTTTCGTGATATCCTTGATTGTACAGCCATCCTAGACTTCTCAAAACAATTAACGGATATTCCACAATCAATAATAAAAAGCAATGACAGTTAATGTAACACCTACAAATATTTTCATAAAAGAGTGACATTTTCTTTAGACAAAATATCGAATGAACGGATGTGTTCCAAAATGAAGATGCATGTTTCAAAACAATGGTCACTGGAGCTTTTAAACGCGCGTTTTAACTCGCTTTTCGGTCAGTATTTAAAAATTTAAGGCTGTGATTAGTAGTGGAGGTATGCAATTTTGAGTATTACCCTGAAATGGAAACACATCACGATCTGTCAGAAATAGAGAGGGATGGTGCAACTGAAAAAAGTGTGCCAAAATGCAATTTCAAGACTCTAGAATTACATTTTGCAAATCGGAAATTTTGGAGGGTGACTAAAGCAAGCCAACGTCAACGACTCCAGAAGACGATCGGTACTTGACGCATTTGGGACACAGAAACCGTGCTCTTTATACAATACAGAAATGGTTCACAGGTATAGCAGTAAACTCGCAGCACGTGGGCCCTCGAAACGCTGCGTTCCGTATAATTAATAAATTTGTGTGAGTGGAGTTTACTGCTACACCTGTGAATTGTACATCCACACAGTCCTTGCAATCGTCAATACAGAAATGAGTTTGCTACTGCCACTGGAAAACCAATGTTAACGCAAACAGTAAGAAATTGTTTGCAGAGCTCTGACTTGTATGCCCAAAAATTGTTAGCTTATACACCTTATACTGCAAAGCGCAAAAGGACCCATAAAATATAAACTAAGGAGCATACAAATTGGGCTCATGATGAATGGGAGTGAGTAACAAATCCAGATTCCGCCGAAAAGAGCTCAATATGAGGGTGGTGACGTAAAGGTAAGAAGCAAATAGGTAGTAGAAGACACAGCGACCTGTCGTTCATAGAAAATATATCTCCCACTAGTCAGAGATTTCTGGACGAAATTCTAGGATTCAATGTTCTTCAAAATGTAGTCGCAGTAGGGGAGTTATTTATTTTTATGTACGATAATGTTTGTTCCCATATCATGGAGTATAAAGATAATGGAGTTGGCCATCCAATTTCCCAAATCACCTTAGAGGCGACTAAAAAAACCAAAGTACTGGTAAAAGGATCGTATGGACACAATGCACTGTTAAGTCTTGAAAATAAGAAAAGAGTAGTAAACCATATCACTAGAGCACCACCTCGTAGTTTTATCTCAATCAGAGATACTGACAGATCAATGGTACTTAAGTTAGCAGAACAAGTTGAAATGATTTTGATGAATTATTGTATTTGTACAATTTTAGTGTATTAGAATGACTGCCAAAAATCTCAGACGTACCACCAATTCAGCTTCTGCCCCAATACTAGAAATTCTCCATATGTAGAGTACTACGACAGAGAAATGTTACAATGAATACAACGTTACACTGCCTTAAATTCTAATACGTAGAAAATGTTTGATTGAATAACAAACTTAGCACTTATCTAAGAAATATTAGTCCCGCCTGGATAGAACAAGTTCAAGTAAATGATTTCAGCAAGTACCTGTCTATGCAAGGTGGAATACATAAAAATCTTCGATGGCAAACATTTGTAGAAGCCATTTAAATCAAGAGGCGTTTACGTCCAAGTTATGTAAATATTTGATCTCAGTTGCAAAAGTATACATGCACCGACATCCAACACGAAGTCTCATTATTTACTATTGCCATATCTAATCTGTGTATCGATGAATTTCTGTTAATAGTTTGTGATTAATTTTTAAAAATTTTAACGTATTTATTTAGTTTGAACTCATATCTTTCGTAAGATAAACTAAGTTAAATGTTTAAGAAGTACTTTAGAAATGATCTAGAATAGTTATCTAACATAATTAAACATATTCGAACAAATTTTGCTATTAAAAATGTTGTTATTCTTGTGTAACAGATCTGAAATAAATCTAACGACACTTTAAAATTCCCACCAACCTCGATTTGACCCAGCTTTGATAAGAAAAACATAATAACCAAGATAAGTATAATGGAATGTAATTTATTAATAAAAAAATCGTGTAATATAACACACAGAAGCGTTAAATAGACATATTTGCAAGTACCGTATTATCATTATCGAAAAACAAAAACGGAAAAAACTTTACGTTATATAATTTATCGATTATTTCTTAAGATAAGGGACTAAATTTAAAGCGTTTGTTTTTATTATAAATTTATATACGGGTATGGTATGATAAATACTTACAAGCAGAGAACGTAATTATGTTCTATTTAGTAAATTTATTTCTCCTTGCAATTCTATACATTTAGTCGAGTGATGTTCCAGCTTTTTAAGTTATCCAAATCATACGACTTGAATCCTGCAAAATAGGCTCTTGCTTCGGCAGTGACTTGATTTGACGTAAACAACTTTCCGGCAAGCTATTTTTTCATGTTTGGAAAAAAAGAGAAATATGCTGACAAATCTGGCGAATGGATGAGGCACAAATTCGTACCGTAACTAGGGGGAGAAGCACATAAGTAGACAGATACACAGACTCACAAAAATGGATCAAGATCTTGCTAGTGAATCAATATTTTTTTAAGATTTTGCAAAGCAACTCCAAACTGCAACGCTGACGGCGGTCAGTTAGAGACAGAAAACTGTGCTTCGAAAGTAGGATTGTGATTCTGTCTGGGTACACAGTGTCCATTCGAAAGGAAAGATACTTTAGAAGTCTGTTTTGAATACGACCAATCGTAAAATTTTGGTATAAATAGTGTGTAACTTAATTCACAGAATCAAAGATATACCTCGGAACTGAACGAAACGCTGGACATCTACATCAGAAGAGGCATAAGAAGAAAACAGGCAGTAGCCTACGGACCACGTCTAGAAAGGGAGAAGAAGAAAGAGCTTATAGGAAGGAGCGCATGATAAATCACAGAGTTTTGGAAGAAGACAACCACATTGATGAAATATGTTCAGCAAATAACAATTCATTATCAAACAAAACCTACATCATCTAAAGTTTTGATGTTGCGTGGTAGGTATACCGGTAGGTATCGTTAATCTGGTAGCTGATGTTTCCGGAATCGACAAGAAAAATACGATATTGGTGTAGTTTTTTATTTTTAATTCTCGATGTAGTCTCCTCGAAGATCAATACAATTTTTCAAACGGTGCTCCAGTCTCTTCAAGCCATCGTAAAAGTAGGATGTTTCGAAGTACGCAAATTAGCCATCTGCAACGGCGATGACCTCCTCATTTGAGGCAACTCTCTTTCTTGTCAGTGATTTTTTCAGGTTTGGGAATCGGAAAAAGATGCTGGGAGCTAGGTCCGGTGAGTATGGAAGATGAGGGACTAATTCGTAGCACAACTCATTGAATTTGGACATGACGATGCGGATGAATAAGCCGCTGTACTGTCGCGGTGGAAAAACACTTTTTTCCGCTGCAAGCGAGGCTATTTCTCCTTCAATACTACATCGATTCTGGTCAATAAATCGTTGTAGTATTGCCCCATGATCGTCCCTTCCTTCTGCAGATAGTCGATGAGGGTCACACCATGGGAATCCCAAAAAATTGTCGCCATGACCTTTTCGGCCGATGGAACGGTCTTTGCTCTCTTCGGAGTCGATTCGCCCGAAAAAGTTCACTGCTTCGACTGTTCCTTGGTCTCCGGTACGTAGTGGTCGATTCACGGTTACGAAATGCATGAAGAAATCCCTTGGATTGCGTTGAATCCTGGCCAAACACTCTTCCGAAACGGTCACTCGATTTCGTTTTTGCTCCAGTGTGACCAAGCGCGGTACCCATCCTGCCGACAGCTATTTTATGCCCAAAATTTCGTCTAGGATATGGATACCGGGTTCTTCTGAAGTGCCTGTTGTTCCCTTGTCGACCAATGAATCCACTTCAACCTTCCTGCGCCATTTCTTACCGATTCCGGAAATATTTCAGGTCGCCCTCGTATAATAGTGTGAATGTTATTATAAGAAACCACGCTATACTTATTGATGTTCAAAAAGAGATAATTTCCCCAACCACCTGCTTTCGGTTATCAAATGCCCAAGTATGCCCCTAAGTATTGCCCAATGCATGCTGAGTTAGTGATCGTCGATGTCTATAACAAAATCATAGTGATGCTCAGATATTGAAGGAGTTATACAGGTGTATATTTATTTGTAAAATAGATATTCGAACAGTTTACAGTTTTACACTTGCAGGCCTACAACTAGCAAAATTAGATCGATCTCTTTTCTTAAATACGAGGATAATTCTGCCAATCTCGCGAACCTTTGGAAAAGCTGACGTTCTTATCGCCAGGTTAAATATAGTTAACAGAATATATGACAAAACAGATGCACAATCACGTACAAAAAAGAACTTGATAATCCATCATCTCCTGTTGTCATATTTTAATTTAAGTCTTTTTTTTGATATTGATGTCCACATCCGATTCAGATAAGGCATGAATACCAAAATTATTATGGTTAAAGAAGAATTGGAAGATGCCCACTTAACACTTGATTTATACACACTTGCAAAGACTGTATGATTTCTGGAATCCTTTACTATATTTTAATTTCATCATAAAAACGAAACATTTCCTTTTCAATAAAGAAAAATGCTTATATTCATATCTGTAAAGCGCTATAAAAGTGCATGGGATCATTAAGTATCCCGAAAAGAGAAATAAATAAATCTACTAATTAGGTTTGTATCGATTACCCTCCTGCTTAACTACTAAACTGATTAGATAACAGTGAGGATGTACGTTGTTTGCGTACTTGCCCGTGTATGCCGCATGCCGCATATCAATTTACTAATTGCAAAAAGTCCAGAGGAGGAGATGTCTATGTTGAGGATTCTTGGAAGTAGTCTTATCAAGCGGATACAAATCTCGAAAAGATTTTAGAGGCTTATGTATATTAAATACTTTCCTGTTCAAATTAGGACACGCCATAAAAAAAGTCATTGAATTATAACAAGACAAGAATTTAAGTGCAATATTTTTGGAACGGAAATACATATTCAAGATAAATATTGATAGATTTAAGACATCTAGACTCATTTTAAAAGCCGTGTATTATTTGACTTTAAACGATATTCGATATCTAATAGTAAGATTCAAAGGATTAAATTAGTTGAGGAATTTTTACACAGTATGTCTGAGAAAGCAGTGTTATATTTCATCCATGTATAACGTTTGTGAAAAGAAACAAAAACCATCTTAATGAATATTAGTCCTCAAATTTACTATTTCAAAGATAGAGCCAGTGTTGTATTTTAACCGTTAAAATGTAAGATGTTCCCTAACAAATTCCCCAAAAAACTATAACTTCTGTGTGTATTATTCGATTTAGATGAATTAAAAAGCTAATTAAACGATAATATGGAGATTATAAAAGAAAGTTTACTGCTAATTTTTTTAAGTCTAACTTGACCATAGCGGCAGTCAGCTGTTTTTCTTAAATAATGATATAATTTTAGATAAATCTCTATATCATTAATATGTATTTTAATTGAATGATGTTTAACGTTTATTGGAAAAGAAATAAAAAAATGCGCGATACTTATGGAAGGTGTTAGATATTTCTCTATTTGAGGCTTACATGTCGTGATCATCTCTAAAAGCATTTGTTTCTGCAGCTTTAGTTCACATTTTTCAGCATGACGAGTATTAAGCCAGCTGAAATTCATCGTCAATTTGTAGAGATTTATGGTGAATATATAAGAGATGGAATGGTGAGAAAGTGGGTTAGAAAATTCAATAATGGACAAAGAAATGTTCATAACGAAGCATAGAGTGGGCCATCTGTTGTCAGTGATAGTTTAGTTGAAAGACTTAATAAGAAATTTCAGGAAAACAGACGGCTTCAGAATAAGAATATTTAGTGATAAATTTCAAAAACTGTTTTGCATGAGGTTTTCACAAATCACTTAAATTATCGAAAAAAGTGTTGTGGTTGGGTACCGAAAATGCTTATGGATGTCCACATATCTTGACATTTCTTACCCGGTACATTGTTAAAGGAGACGAATTCTTAAACAGTATTGTGGTCGGTGATGAAACTTTGGTTTGTCATGTTACTAGAGATTCAAAATAACAGTCGATGGAATGGAGGCACTCACAATCCTCCAAAAGATAAAAATTCAAAACAACGTTGTCATCACGCAAAATCATGTGCAGTGTGTTCTGGAACCGACAGACCATTTTGCTTGTTCAGTTCCTTTCCAGAGGTGAAACCATTAATGGGGAACGACACTGTGAAACATAGAGATATCTTTGGCGTGCAATTCAAAACAAAAGACGTGGAAGGCCAAGCATTGTGCTGCTTCGTGACAACGCGTGTCCCCATTCTGCTGGTGTCACCCAAAACCTTATTAAACAATTCGGTTGGGAGCAATTCGATCACCCACCTTACAGCTCCGATGTCACACCTTCCGACTACCACTTGTTCTTTAACTTGAAGCGTCATTTTGGAGGGAGACGCTTTAACAGCAATAGCGTCGTAAAAAGCAGTGTTCAACAGTAGTTGTTTTCACTGGGGTATCTTTCTATGAAGAGGGTATAGAAATACTGGTTTTTCGCTATGACAAATATCTGAGCGATGGTGGCAACTGTATAGAAAAATAATTCAAGAAATGTTCTTTGATGTAGAAATAAATTTTGTTTCGAATAAGATGTTTTAAGTTTTTTTTCTAAAATGGTACTTTCCAGACAAGCTACGTAGTTATTAGCAGTATGTGTATCTGGATAAAACATGGATATTTGAAAATGAAAGTGGCAATTATTCATGGAAACATAATAGTACACAAACTGACCAACAATTAAGAGTGAAGGTAAAAGGTTAAATTTATTTTCTATATTTAATTGTTTCTAGTAATATATTTTTGTAGATATATAGATTCATAATGTCAGTCAAGTTAAACTCTGAATTGAACCAAAAAAATCGAGTTCAGCTTTACCAGAGGAGATAGAACTTCTAGTCTAAAACGTACCATATTAAAATAGAAATTTGTGGAACGATCAAGCAATAATGTATTATTTTTTTGTAAATACAATAACTTTTTCTCAATTATCTGAACATTTTAGCCGTAACAGAAGGTCGAAAATAGCGTGTAATAGTCATAATAGTTTTATAATATTGAATGATTATGATTTTTTCGTACGATAGAAATTAAGGCAAGGTTACTGATGAACATGTGTTGCATGATTGCATGGCTGCATCATTTTTCCATTGTATTTTTATGTAATTTTTAATTAAAAAAATTTTGGTTTTCTCCATTGGAACTCATAAAGTCAACCATTGGTTATTGGTAAAGCAAAAAATCCTAGAACTTTCCAAAATTTTTCTCTTCCTATGAACTATGACCTCTCCAAATTAGTTCCATAATTTCTTTGTTCCTCAGGTAAGTTTATAACGTAAATTCAATTTATCACACATGAATCTCCCAAAAATTATTGACATGTCATTATTTGCTCTGTTTGAGGGTTACACGTTCCCAGAAATCAAATGGACACCCAATAAAAGATTTTCTTATTTATGCAACGCATTATCACATTCCCCGATAGAGGAATTACAGAAGAAAGATGGGCAAATTACAACAATGTAGATCTCGTCAAATGTGATACCCCTTATCCAGCCAATGGATTAGGATATGATCAGATTTACAAATTGTATTACAGAAGTAGCCTTCTTTGCAATATCATTGTAAATGGATCCAATTTAGAAACATTAAAAAAATTGACAGTACAAGAAGCTTTGATATTTAATATATGCATGGAACCGATTAGATCCAACAATGGTCGTTAAATATTGGGGAAAAATTATAGACTTCAGTAATCAAGAAGACGAGGATGATTTGCCACTTAGCGTACTTCAACAAAAATGGAAACATGGTCAGGCACAAGCTCTAGCTGTTTATGTATTTACACAACTTTCATTGCAATAGGTATGTATGTACATCTATCATTAGGCTGAACTGAATGAGAGAGACGTAATTGCATGGAATTGAATAGACCACAATTAGACAATTTTGACGAAGAAAATGAAACTAAAGGTGAGGGAAATCAAGAAAATTCACAAAATAAAATTACTCCAGACAGTGCAATAAATGCACTGAACACATCAATTCAATGGGCAGAATAATATGGACTTAATATGAAATATATTCAAATATTAAAAGAAATAAGGGAAACGGCTGTAACAAACAGATGAAAAACACAAAAAAATAATAATGAGTAACAATATTTTTAGAATGTATTTCTATCTCTTTCAAATTAAAATAAATGTGCAATTATAAATGAGTAAATAATTATTGATACGATAATATTTATTAATTTAAGTATAAGATCAGTTACTCTCTTTAATGTGAGCAAACTGTTAATAGAAACAATCCACGTTTAATCTTGTTCACACTATTGAGCGTCCACTGCATTTGCAAAAAGGCAAAGCCAAAATCTCTATTTAACATTTCTATAACTATAACCTAGTTGATTCGCATTATAGGTTAGTGTTTGTCAATAATTATAAGCGAATTTGCAACTCAGAACTAGCAGAAGTCATAATTTCTCCATGAATTTCGAATGACGTAACCGAACTTAGAAATCTTTACTGTGCATACAATTAGATACTCTTCAACATCGAAAATGCGGAAGCAAAGTTTCTATTGATAGCGATAGTATTTTTTGAAATAAATTTATTCCAGTTTCTATTTGTTTTTGTTTAACTTTAAATGAGAACAACGGGATTAAACTTTATACTCCAGTAGAGTATATTTAGTCAGTATCCGGTATACATCGGTGATTGTACATATGTGTATGTATACATAGTACTTTTACAGATAAGAATTTCCGTACGTTATACGCGATATTTACATTGGCCTGGTTACGTTATTGATTTTTTGCTAAAGAGGAATCTTATTAATAAATTAAACTTTATCGGTTTGACATAATTTTTTCCTCGAGAAGAGTCAGGTATCAAGGTAGCTAGCTATTACCCTGCGTGGGTAGCCTTATAAAATTGGATTGTGGGTGTGGTTGCACTAGTTTTCCGTGTAGAAATTATACAGGCGTCACGCAAAACAATGAGTGATATAGTTATTAAGTTGCTCCTTTTTAAATAATATTCAATATAAACTTTCTAAATATACTTACCTGCATATAGGAAAATTAAAAAAAATAATTTACGAGATTATGCAATTGTAGGGTCAGGGTATAGATCATAAATTGTTTATTTTTTTGTTTTAAATATCTATTTTGATATTAAGAAGAATATTTCAACGTTTATTTTAAACTTCATACAAACTTTCAGTTTTTAAACAATAGGGCATTTTTAATATAACTGGAGATACGTAAATATTGATGATACATATTATTTCAGAAGTAATAACATAATCTAGACACCCCATATAAGTTTTTACAACAACAATGTTATTGTGTCATCCTCAAAATGAGTTTAAATAACGCATTGGGTCGAATTTTTGTTATATTTTTTTAAGTTTTTACGTTATAAAGTGATTTCTAGAATTGCCATCATTCATTATACATTAGAAGATGACTCTTTTGCAAAGTAAACTGGTTTTATTTTCAGAAAAAAAATAGTGCTAAAGTATAATCGGTTAGTAGCACTTGATATTCCTATATTTACATATGAACATCTACTTAGTATGGAACAGTCTGTAACAGTTTAGGCATAATGCGACATCGGATTTTACTCCATATGATATTTAATCGATGATGGGAAATTTTGAATGAATCCTCACTGAAGTAAAATCAACGAATTTTCAAGTTTTACTGTTATAGAAAAGAATAAATAAACTGTGTACCACTACACGATAGCCTCTTGAGCGTATGCATTCCTGGAAGCGTATGCAGAGATTTTGCATAGCAAGTTAAAACACTTCCATGGATATTGGACTAATTTCTGTTTGTTAACATATCCATTCAGATGACAGCAACCTTCATCCGACATAAAGTTGTTAATGAAATTGGTGTTGTTATTAATCTTTTCAATCATTAACTAGTACAATTGTTGCCGGGTTTCGTAGTCTAATGATTGCAGTTCTTGGACAATTTGAATTTTGTAAAGGTGAAACTTGAAATCACTGTGGAGTATTCGACGGACGCATGTTTAGTTCCGATATAATGCTGATGCGTGTTGCTTTGCGGATTGTGATGGGCTCCTTGCAACTGACGCCCGAATAGGTTCAATATTTTCTGGGGTTCGTTGAACTCCTGTTGGTTTCCTTTTTAGAACTGAACCCATTGCCTCGAAATCCCTAACTCATGTATTGATGCGTGGCAAGATGGAAGACGACCATGCCGTCCTACATTTTAATGACGTCGCAATGCCTGTTGATCAGCTGTCACTCCGTCACCATTTCTGTAAACTGTCTTTGCAGCAAATGCTTATTGTGAACCCACTCACTGGTCCATGATTACCAAATAGCAGGTTGTTGTGCACAGTCAGATGCTACTGCCATCTTTGTACTAAGGGTCATCTCAACTCATCTCTCTCCAAACGGTTGCTAGTACCATATTCAAAATTTTCCGTCCCTTATGCCACCCTGTACAATATACCATCTTCGGTAAGTCCCTTTTGTTGGAAGATAATCTCCAACATTTGTCTGTCGCAATGTGCTGCTTAAGGAAATAGTTCTATGGTTTCAACGTTATTTTTGGTGGTCCTGCCTTTCGCTAGCTCTGAAATTCTTCAATTAACTAATACTGTTCTAAATTATAATTGGGGTATGCTATTTTTGTTGATGGCTTCAAGAATTCCACATACAATATAAAGGATAACGAAATGATATATGTACCAACATCGTCTGGATTTCCGAGAAACATAATAAGATTTCAGAAATTGATCGAAATGATCCACCCGTCCCATATATTTCTTATAGTCACGCACAGTTTTAGAACACTCTAACCGTTTTTTTTTTCTCCTTTTTTTTGTTAATATTTGACGCGGTCTCTATTTGTGAGAGATTATGGAAAGAAGTAACTATTACAACGGATTTCTTTCCTCTATCTCTCCATTTCACTCAAGAGATATCTTCTGACATTACACAATCGGAATCTCGTGCTATCACGTTTTTATCAGAATATAAACTCTACAGACAACGCTTTCGATTTGTTCGAAACGTACCGCAGCAAAAGGAGTCTTCAGATAACCGTTTATTGCAAGGAGGTATTATCGTAAAAAATTATTAAGTCCAATGACCCGGATTTGTGAAAGGCTTTGATGGCTCTAAAATTATCCTTTCCCCTAAGGTCTCCTCCTATTGGGTCTTTTGCCTTGAAGCCAATCAAACCTATCAGGAATAAAAGCTTCCAGGTATTTATTTGGTAATATTTTTATCAACGGCCTGACTTTAAAAAGTTTAGTCGAAATTTGAATCGCCTCTTTTGGGCATCTTATGGTTGTTAGCAGTGGAGTGCCATAGTATTTGACATTCTGGATACATCCTTATACTGGGTAAGCAGTGAAATCCCATTTCGATTAATATTCCTAGGAATGCATCTAACGTCTCGATAGTTAGATTCAATTTAGTGTGACGCTATGCAGCATACCGGTCAGATTGTCTCTTTGGAGAATCTGTCTTTACAACAGTTGATTCATCTTTGCATAGACGTAATTATTGAATGTTTGTGACATGTTTATTTGCTTTCACCACTAATACCTATCAATATTAGGTTCACTCTATGAACTACTAACATGTAGTGAAGTACGCTTCAGATTCTTATAAATTTCGGGATTATACGACAGATCCGTTAACGATTCATCAGAATCCCGTACAGTATTTGATGTCGTAAGATGAAAGTCTACATTCTGAATCGAATCACGATTGTTAACTCGACGTAGAACAGGATTTATCTTTGCATTCCTCGCATTGCTATCGCCTTCAACATTAGAATTCAGAGCTTGCTCTTTCGTAATATCATTATCAATAAAATCTTATACATGCTCGAGATCGAGGTTTTCAGGTTCGCCTCACAATTTTTTCCACTATTTAATATTGCTGGAGATTGTAACCGAAAATATTGCTATAGATTGAGTATGTTATAGAAAATGGTAATGATCTTGGGTTAGCAGAAAATAATCAGTAATAAGGTCTAATAATATATTTTAGCAGCCAAAGTAATTATAAAAGTATTAAAGTCACCATAAATTACTTACAACGTAAATTGCTAATAAATCCACAGCAAAACCTTTATTACACTTAGTCGCATTTAACTAATCTCATGGTGATTAATATAAAAACCACTTTAGAATTTTATCAAGCGAGAACTTAAGCGGCACCTATAAATGCCAATATGTATTTACAAGGATGTACTAAAAACATAGAAGCGGTAGACAATTGTAAAATAATTTAATTCTGCCTTTACAGCAGGTGGTAAATATAAAAGCTACTATGCTATAAATAGAGTTGGTCAAGTCTTCGGCGCGCCAGGTCTGGACTTGCCCGTACGCAAGACCGATACGAAAATTGACCGAGTTCGTTGAACCAACATGTCTCCATTTCCCTTCTGTGTATGCACGTATGGTACGTCGTATTACGCGTTGTATTGTATTTATACTTCATTATACGGAAGAACATTTTAACAGTTTATCTGTATACTCCACTATGGAAGGTGGATTGTTATACGTATTGCCGTAATCGTCCTTCATAGTTTTAGGAATACCTCCCATATCTCTCCGAGAATGCATAAAACTGCGAAAAGTGTCTAGGATTGATTGTAGCACAGAATTCAGTGTTTTGAACAAAATTCTTGTATAACCGCCTAGAATCTACTTTCAATTTCCTTCTCATACTTTTGAAAGCATTTAAATCACATAAATGATGATGATGAATCGATAATGATTTTAAGTTTAAGATTATTAATGTGATAACGTGTAAACCACAAAGGATAATTTTAGTACGCGCACTGGTTTTTTACTGGAACAAACATATCCAAGTGCCTATAAATTTCAGCACAAAATGCAGAACAAGCATCATCTATACTGGTATAATTGTAAATAAATGTCCAATCTGTAATTAACAAAGAATTATTCAAATTAATAAAGTGTGCACGCTTAAAATGATACACTCTTTCATCTTTATTACCACACATACAGTAAATCGTGAAGATGAAATTGATAGGTATAGTACTCGAGCGGGGTGATCGCCGTTTTCGGCCACTAGTGAAAACATCTCTTTGTCAATAGCAACAACTTCATATAAAAAGAGGCTGGTCTCACTTCGCTGCATTTTGATTATCAAATCGCATAAAAGCTCCCGACCAATATGGAACAGCATTTATACGCGTCATTAAATTGAAATTCTTCACATTTGCGAAAGGTTCGAAGAATCGCACGGATACCAAGAGACCAAATAATAATACCAACGTTAAGCTCGAAATTATGCAGGTTATATTGCGTTCTATCGTCGCGGGCTTTACCTCATAACAACAGTAACAACGTTCGAAGAAACAAAGGGGACTCTCCTAGTCACGTTCCAGCGAACGGTTGGTTTGTGGGAACACGGCCGCAGCAACAAGTCGCCGAGGACCGTTCCTGAATGCTAAACGGCGAAGGAGACGACGACAGTGGAATTTAGGGTCATCTCGACATCTAATGGTTGCCTGTAGTAGGACAAATTGAACTCATTCGAATGCGCGCAACGTTGGACGATTACAAATTTAAATTAACTTGGAAAAAATGGTGAAATTAAGAGAAAGGGAACGTTTAAGGTTATTACTGTAGGAAAGAAAGTTCTTTACATTAGCATTGATAGAAATTATTCTGCTTCTGATTTTGAAGTAATGCTATCAATTACGTATATGTTAATATAGGGAATATATTTGTATCCCACAACCTCTTTGAAGGAAAATCCCAATCGGGTAATTTATTTTTTCTATCCAAAACGTAAAGATTTGTACAACATGTAGTGAACGGCACCTAACTTTCATAGCCAAATTTGGAAATGAACTTCAACTTGCCCACCTTATAGAACACCCTGCATATTTTGCCATTTTCCAATTTTATTCTGGAGAAGTTCTACTCAGATCTTCCTACACGTATCTCTTGTCATTTTTGCGAGAAACGGATTCGGATGAAATTTGATAGAATATTGATAACGTAGTGCCAAATCAATAAACTCAAAAGGAGCTGAATCCAGAAAGTTGAGATTCTATGGTAGAGGAGTATGTAAATTATATCATCGAATATACTCAAAAAACAATAAGTAACTAATATTTATTGCTATTTTTTTCATTACGATTAAGGATATTTTCTTCCAAATCAGAGGCTTTGACAAACCTATCCCTGCCATCATTATTATTCCCAGAATATAATCTTCCATTTCAACTTAGTCAGCAATGTTAATTAATAAACTTTTGGTTATTGGTATTAGTGCACGCTCTGAATACCTTTTCTGATAAAGTCGTCGAGTTAGGTTTGCCTTTCTATCTGTACCTTCATAAGTAAAACGACTAGCAGCCATTTCTTGTGCAATGAACCTAACTTTTCCCACAAAATTCAGCAAAATAGCATACGAACAAGATGTGTAATTTTAAATTGACAGTGACCTGAAAACAAAAATCTTTTGTCCAAATTTTAAAGCGACAATACCAAGGCGACCTAAATGTGACAAATCACGCAACTCAAATGGACGCCCAAAAACCGCTACCAACAATGAAATGGTCGACAAGATTCATGACGTCATGTTAATCGCTCGCTGATTGAAGCTGAAAGAGACAGCAAAGACAACAGGCATCTCAGAAGAAGGCGTTAGCCATATACTACACGATATTTTGGACATGAAAAACCTTTCGGCGCGATGGGTACCGCGTTTTCTCACACCGGAGCAAAAGCGAAATCGGGTCACCGTTTCGGAGGAGTGTCGGATTCAACGCAATCCACGGGATTTCTTCATGCGTTTCGTAACCGTGGATGAGACTTGGATCCACCACTACAAACCGGAGACCAAGGAACAGTCGAAGCAGTGGACTTTCCCAAGCGAATCAGCTCCGAAGAAAGACCGTTCCATCGCGGAGAAAGACTATGGCGACCATTTTTTGGCATTCCCATCGACTATCTACAGAAGGGAACGACGATCACAGGGCAATACTGTAGCGGTTTATTTGCCCGATAGGATGCAGTATTGAAGGAGAAACGGCCTTGTTTGCAGCGACCATGACAATGCACCGGCTCATTCATCCTGCATCGCCGTGCCCAAATTGAATAAGTTGCGCTACGAATTAGTCTCCCATCCTCCATATTCACCAGACCTAGTCCCCAGCGACTTTTTCCTATTCCCAAACCTGAAAGAATCACTGGGAGGAAAGAGATTTGCCTCAAAAGAGGAGCTCCTCGCCGCTCCAGATGGCTATTATGCAGACCTCGAAACATCCTACTTTTCCGACGGCTTCAAGAGACTGCAGCACCGTTTGAAAAAGTGTATTGATCTTCGAAATCAGATCGAAAAATAAAAATAAAAGAATCACACCAATATCGTGTTTTTCTTGTCAATTCTGGACGTACTTAGACGTCTTTTAGCCCAAATCATATATATGAGGGCGAATCAAATATGAACCAGACACTGGTTTTAACATTTATTGGTACAGTAAAAAAATTTAATTTCCTCTTTTATCCACACATTTTTCCCACCATATCGAAACCTTTTTAATTCCATCATCAAAGAATGAATGTGGTCGTCTCTGTAAACAATTGCGTACGAATATTTCCGTTGTATGAACTTTTCCAGCAGAAAAACGGGTCCTAGCTTTCCGTAGTGCTTCTTCTCCAGGTTCTCGCGACTCAATGCTTGTTGCCTGCTTAGACTCCGGGGTGTAATGGTGTACCCACGTTTCAAGTGGCAATGTGCGTCAATAAATTATCCTCCTCTGTTCGATATCTGGCTAAAAGTCACGACACACAGGGCAAGACGGTTTCTGATCTTCCGTCGAGGAACCCACCTTGCCGACATTTTTTGGTAATCCAAATTATCTGCAATGATCGATTGGGCACTCCCATATGATATTCCGATGTGTGTAGCCATTTCCCATATTGTAAGGCGGCGGTCGGCGTGATAGCTCTCGTTTTCCAGTGACTCTCGGCCGTCGGAAAATTTTTGTGCCAGTCGTAGACTTAGGTCTTTGAAAGCGATTTTTCTCGGGCCAAAAATATAACAATAATAAGTTGCTCAACGGATGCGTGTACCTCTTGCACAGACATGATGCTGCTAACAGCCCATCTGCTTTGGCGAACCGAACCGGTTTACTCCCCTCCCTCTTACGTCCATCCTAACACATATCAAAACGTCAAACCACTCACTTCATCCAAAGGGCGTTAATGAAGAAAATTCCGGTTCATACTTGATTCGCCGTCGTATTTTCGGACGTATGTTTATTATAAAAAGAAGTCTTATCTAGGTGTCCACAAGACGACTGTATAGTTTTGCTAGATGTTTCATATACAGCCTGTATGTATAGGAATTAACATTGCCTCTACTGGAACGAAGAGTCAAAGCAAATTACTATTCACTGCATTAGCGAGCATGTCAACACATAACGTCGTTTAAGCATACTCAGAGTTCGATGACGTCCGAACACGTCTGTATGTAGTGCCTAACGCAAGAACTGTAAATGTTCCAAAGAAAAGGATATCCTCGATGTATCAAAGAAGAATGGAGAGATTACCAGACAGAGATGCAAGCAATTGCTACTTACGAATTTTGTAAAGAGAATGTGATATGCACTCAAGAGAACGATCCAGTTTAGATTATTTACGGTTCAACGAGTAGACGAGCGGTGTTAGTAATATAATATTGCTCCAAATAATATATAGGTACCACATATATATTTTGAGATGATTTAAGATTGGAGATAAGATTTTGAAAACATAATTTAGAAGTAAGTTGATTATGGTAAATTAAGTCTCTGTATTTCAAGAATTCTCCTCTTTGAACAACCAAACACACCTACAATACAGAATTTGAAATATAATGAAATATAAAGTTCTTGTATAATAAACTCCTTTAAATGCGAGCGTGACTAACTCAATTACCACGGACTGGGAGTTTGTTTTTTATGACATCCATAACAGCGTTCTTCTTTTACCAGCATCAAATTATAAATCTCTTTATATATCTTTCCATAACCTTTCAGTTTTCGATCAGATATCTTTTTTATTAATAATGTATCGATATATCTTAAAATTGACAATTAGTGCGACGCTTAAAACACAATTTGTGATAATGAGAAAGTAAAAATTTGCTAATTGAAACACTTCCAATTGCCCATATATTTGTCGTACCTGTATATTATTTTGTAAAGGCACTACGACACTTTCACCGATTCTGTAGGGCTACGTTAGAGCTCTTAGCAAAGAGCCACTTTTCAATCCGATGGGAGTTATTGCCACCCAGGAATTAGGCCGTCCTTCTACAGACAACTAGATTGCATACAGAAAACCCAGTTTTAAACCATTTACAACGATGGTATCTTTCCTGATCTTCCACAGTATGATAAAGGAAATACTTCTTCCCATGCTAGTACCACTGTTTAGAAGTAGCCTAGCATGGGGATATATACCAACTAGCTGGTCAATCGTTGGAGTAACATATATATATATATATATATATATATATATATATAATTGGGGCGACAGGACCTAAACCAGATTCTTATAGACCAATTATTATTTCTTACTGAATACCCTTGAAATGGTACTGAATGACTATAAACGTCGGGGGAGATACAGCCCGATCTTCTCCATCGCCATCAGTATGCGCATCCAACGGGTAAACTCACGAAATTAGCTCTTCATGATAATCCAGTCACTATAAAACAAAGAGATTGCGGTGGATGCCTTTTTATATATAGAAGGTGCATTTAATAACGCTTAAACTAGACTTCTATCGCAGTATGTTGGATCATAAGCACGTAGACGAGGGCACCAAATGTTTATACCAGGAGGAGGCTACCCACAAGGAGAAGTTCTATTCCTCTGCTATGGTAGTTCCCAGTAGACGACGTGATAGGGGTAGTGGAAGCTTGAAGGTGAAATACAAGCAAATCCTGATGATTTAATCGTCTCAATCAGGGCCTCTAGCAGTCAACCTGCACAGGTGATTCGTTCCATTCACAAGAAGGAGGAAGTTAGAATTGTCGATTCCTCCAACTCTTCTCAGGGAGAAATTTTATACCTCAACGAAAATTCTAGGGATCGTGCTTGACAAATCACTTTCCTGAACAGATTGAATCACAAGCTTAAAGGGACCTGTTGCAGACTTCGTGAGAAGACTCAAGGATTATCCCCAAGAGGACGTATTGGCTGTTCGTGACAGTAGTAAGGCCAATCGTAACTTATGGAGTTGCATGGTTTGAGAAGAACCAATAGCTAATGGCGAGCGTGAAACTCTCTGGACTTTGGTTGTGGTGTATTTAGATACAGAACACGGCTTGTACATGAACGGGGGCCTTCAATAAACTTCTTCAGGAGAAAGTCTTGTCTGTACCGTTAGAAATGTGCCGTAACATGAACGAATATATCTTTTGATGTATGTACGTTTACTAGATAAGCACAATTGGAGTAGCGATTTCGTCTCTTGAGCTAGGTCTGATATAGGCCTCTATATTAGTGGTTCCAAAATTCGCACCGGAGTTGGTGCAGGAACCTACCGTTGCAAACTTTTAATTGAACAAACCTACAATCTGAGTAGATTTGCTACAGCTTTACAAACAGATATGTTCGCCATCGACATGGACGCTACAGTACTTCTTTATGGCGGAATAAACAGGAGATCATTTAATTTTTTTTTTTGACAGTCAATCTGTAATGTAGGCTGTTGGTAGAACCTCCTTCAGATTTGTAGCTAACTATAGGAACAGTCTTAACACACTGAGAAGACTAGATACCAGAACATACTGAAGGTAACGAGACGGCCAATACCTTTGCCAGGTCCGTGGTAGCGGTGGGTACTACCAAATTACAGGCTGCCCGGTGGGCTAAACAGAAATTTCTCAGGAACCAAGGTGAATCCACAAGACTGCCCTATACAAAGGCATTTATATCGCGTAGCCGAGAAAGAGGCAAGAAATTAACTCCAAATGTTACAAGCCATGCCATAGTAAGGAAACACCTCTATCTAATGGACCCCACTTGGGAGAATGACCATCGTCTATGCCTAGAAAAAGACGAGACAGTTGACCATATTTTCTGTCACTGTTCTGCCGTATGCATAATCAAACTCTCTCTGTCTGTCAGTCTGTTTCTAACATCGGATAAATTGAACAAAGCTCCTTTGAGTAAACTTCTGGAATTTGCCAAAAATTGAGATGTACTCAAGGATCTTTAATATTAGTTGGCCGGCTAGAACAGATCCTATCGGTCGATGAAGAGAAGTGGATTAAACCACCCACCCAATTTGCTCTCAATGCAATGTATGATTCTGGCGATGTTTCGCTCTTAGATGCATGGAACTTCTTCTGAGCTGCTGCATGTCGTGAGAAGTCGGCAGATTCATGTAATTACGATGCGGCTTCAACCAAGAAATTTAAATTCTTTAAAAGAAAACAACGACCGCGAAAGTCTACAGCAACATATCCATGTAATGTAGTTGGCAATTGTATATGGTTCTATTATCAGTTTTATTTGATATATTTCAGCATTACTGCTAAAGTTCTTATTCAGCCCAGTAATAAAACCAAGACATTTCAGGTATAAGACGAATCAAAATGTATCATTACATTTTGAACACAGTTTTATAGAGTCTCCATGTTTGTGGCCACTTAAAATAAATTGCACTTGTTGACATTGAAATACCTAGAAGGTTACAAAGCAAAATATGAAAATAACCTGTTGTATTTTTTAAATATCTCTAACATTAATTTATTCCGTTTATAGTCTATATTTAAAACAATAGATAAAACAAAATATGAATCATTGTCGCAACAATACAAAAACAATATGCATAAGTCACATAGTAGCACACAAAGCAAATATTGCATTCCTTTCATTAATAGTAGCACGAGAGTACAAGAACGTTTTGCACTTTATTCCAGTTATTGACAAAGAAAAAAGTCGTTTTGTGATAACGACACGATACGCTGCAAAAAGTTTCTAAATACATATATAGTTTTACCTTTGGTTGAATATTAATTATGGTCATTATCGTGCGCCTATTTCTGGTGTAAATGTATTTTCTATGGGAAGCAAAAGTTTCTCAACACTTTTAGCATGCATTCTATGTAATCTTGACGAAAAGACATATGTTAGTCTAACATCTGAAAAAGGGGTGTTCAAATTATTGTAAAACCAGCAAGATTAACAAGGAATTACGAGCATAATTTTTCACTGTAGAAATAGATTTCTTCAAAAGCAATCGTTTGTATCTTTGGAAGTCTCAGAGGTATCGTACAGGATATTCAGCAGAAGAGTTAATACAATCTTAAAGAGAAGAAAATTCTACTTTGCAATTTAGAATGCTAAAGAATTAAAAACGAAAGGGTGATTGTACGATATACGAGGTATGTCTCAGAATTAATCAGAATGAATTGTGTATGTTCAATGTGAAATGCATACGTGATCATATGTGAGATGCAGGCAAATATCAAGCTGTGATATGCAATTAAATTTTGCGTTAAACTACGAAGAATTGCTTCAGAAGCACTACCAATGATAAGAACAGCATATGGAGATGTTGCGTTGTAGTCAGCATAGGTTTTTAGATGGTACAAGACCACGAAGCCATTGAAGACGACCATCGCTCCAGACAGACGTCCACGTCAAAAACCGATGAAAGGCTGGTGAAGGTGTGGTAGCACGAGACATACCGTTGACACGTGAAGTCAGCATCAGTAAGGATACTATTCATCGAATTGTGACCGAGGAACTAAGCATGTGAAGAACTTGTCTGATGAACAAAAGGAAAATCACTTTTCCATTAGCCAATAACTGCTGGATCGCTTAAGAACCGAATTCAACTTAATGCACAGAGAGATCGCAGGTAACGAATCATGGGTGTTCAAATACGATTCTGAAACAAGTCTATGCTTATCGTCTTTTTTTATTATAAAGCCAGACAGTGAATTAAAGCTTTTATCGCGAGGTCCTTGAACGGTTGTGGAAAAGACTTCTGCTTATGTGACCTGACATTGCGAGCTCGTGAATCTTGCCCCAGTACTGTCGGTTGAAGAATTTTTGACAGAGAAAATCATTCCAGTACTCTCACACCCGCTCTACAGTCCAGACATGGCTCTATGTGATTATTTTATTTTTCCAACACTTAAGCAGAAATTGAAAGGTTCCCATTACGAAAGCGTCATGACGTAGGTTCTTAAACAGCCTAACGGGACAAAACTTCCAGAATCGTTACCAGGAATGCAAAACTCGCTAGAAACGCTATGTGTACTCCAAAGGAGCGTAATTTGGAGGGGACAATATTAAATTGTAGATGCATTCAATTAAACACTTCTAAAACTAATCATTTCCATTAATTCTGAGAGATACCTCATAGTATTGATGTATCCTTCATGAAGTTATAGCTCGAAAAGTAAGGAAGGCAAAGGTTCAACACACTTAGAGAAATTTCAACAGTTTCACATAAATTTTCGAAAAGAATATTAATTTTAATACCCTTGACAACTTCCACGTTACATTAATATTAGAGTATAAAGAAAGGCAAATGAAAGAGAAATTAACGTTCAGAAAGCTTGCACTCCTAACAGAAAATATTTACAATAATAATTTACAACAACCCAATCTACTAAACTTGATAATGGGTGTTAGATTCTTTGTTCAAAATAACTTCAAACATCCGGGTCTTCATACTGGATCTCAATTTGGTCAATGATTAAATAGAAATCTCATTCCAGCACCTCTTTATTGCAGATTTCAGTTTATTTACGCTATTCCACTGCCTACTATTGGCATGTAACTGTGTTACAAATTCTCCTTAGAGATTTTCATGAGATTCAGCATTTGAAATTATCACGCCTTTTTTCTTTCGAACACTTAAATTCTAGCGATTCTTCCAGGTTGTTCTAAGTTTGTTCTACATTGTTTTAAAGTATAGAAACAAGTCAAAATCGAGCAAAAAACTTGAAAGTACAAACTCTTTTACACAGTCCCCATTTTTTTTAATAATCGAAACTCTGAGGATTACTCTAAACATTGTTCTAAAGTTTCAGATCCACTTCTCTTATACATCAAAAGATATTGTCAAGAAAGTCCACGTACCCCGTCACCTCCATTTTTTTTCTAGAATCCGAATTCAGATGGATATTTCGCGTTATTTTGGTTATTCCAATTTTTTTCTAAGAATCTTATCTCTTACGTATTAAAAAGATAGCCAAAAAGTTTGTTTTAATTGGTCTAAATATTGTTCAAAATTCTCAGAGTCGCACCCCTCACAGATCAAAAGCTATTTCTAAAAAAGGGTGTCAATCAAGGAGCAGTTATCCACATGTTTTTCAAAAACCAAAATTCAAATTGTTCCAGACTATTCTACTTGTTTCAAAATCTAAGAACTGGATTTCTTACAGATCGAAAACTGTGACCTAAAACAATGGCGTCTGTTAGTGAGAAGCTAACACATTTCCTTCCTTAAAAACTGAAAATGTTGATCGTTGCGGATTTGAAACTTATATTTAGTGCAGATTAAAATATATAGCGAAAAACATATTCCCTCCAAAATTTCAGTACCTTCTCAGAACTTAATTAATTAAGATGTGAAATAGATAAGCCTCGATTATATGATATGGATATTCGATCGATAAATAATATTTCTAGGAAGATGTACATAAGATTATACATGATTTCGAATAGATATGAAATTACGGTGATTCACATCCTATTTAATTTTGATATGTATGTATTACGAGGGATTTATTTTAAGTTCTTCTCACTGGTGCATAGAAGGAGCCACCAATCTAACATTAATACTAAAAATTAACCTTCACCTTTAGTTAACCTTAATCAAAAAGCTTCAGTGTGACACGTGTAGTGTTGTATTTACGACAAACTGTTAAAGTTGACAAGTTAATTGAAGAATTGAATCAAACCGAAAATATTTTCGCCCAATATTTTTTTTTAATTTTCGAAGACAATTATCTCAACAAGATTGCTACACCAAGTTGGTTTCTGTTTTCAGCAATTAAGTCCCACATGAATCAACAATTTCTTATTGGTATGGAGAATTAAAACGTGGACAAATTAGTCTTAACGACGATCCAAGAGCAGATGCAACAAAAATTGCAGTCACTCAGGAAAATACCAATGGTGTGCGCAACATCATCAACGAAGAAGGAAATTAGAAAAGATTAGGGATTTCAAAGACCTCAATTCAAAAAAAATGCATGAAGAACTGTGTGTAAGAAATTAGTTTCTCGTTGGATACCGCATCTGTTGACCAGTTGGATTGAATTGGTGTTAAAAAACTTTAGACCACTTCAACGTCGGAAAGTTTGAAAACGTGTACAACAATGGTGATGAATTTTAGATTTACTCATGCGAACCAGAAAATAAACGCCAGTCGTCTCTTTGGGTGTTCCAAGGTAAAGAAAAGTCGACAAAAGTTATCCATTCTCGAAGGGCCTCGAAAAAGATGGTTGCGACATTTGTACAAACAATTCCTCTACAAGATCAAAGACCTGTTAATGTCGATTGGTGTACGACCATTTGTTTGCCGTAAGAAGCAGCAACCCCGAACAACAAATCCTCTTCCACCAAAACAATTCAAGTTCGCACAAATACAATTGCACTATTACAACAAAACTTCAAATTCTTACACCACCTTCCGTACAGACCGGACAATGATTTCTTTACCTTTCCGAAAATCAAGGAAGGACTGTGTAGTCAAATGTTCCAGTTGTCAGAAGGAGCAGTTGAAGCAATCGAAAACGAAATTTTGACTGTACCAACAAACGAACCGAATGATTGCTTCCAGAGGTGGTTCGAGCGCATTCAAAACTGCATTAATCTTCGTGGAGAATATTTCAAATAATAAAATCTTTAAAAGCTATCTACTGTTTTATTTCGCACTCATACTCATACTACTCATGCGCGTATAAATTCCGACTTTGGGTATGTCCGACCGCTTTCGAAATATATCATCACCGCCAATGAGTACGCACTCGTTTCTCCAGGCTCACTGAGAGTGCGATAACCGTTATTATTTTAAACAAGCTTGCGTAAGAAGCATTCAAAAATGATGTCAACACTTCGAAATCCATTAAAGGAATTATCAAGTCGATTTAATTCTTAAAATATTTGGAGCAAAAAAAGCCAAGCAGAAACAATCCACTCTCCATTAATTGGCATTATTCTGTAGAAAACTAACATTTCCCAACAAATCTGTGACGAAGAAAATAACTTAGCATAAATATTTTATTACCCTGGTGCATTTCCACACAACATACTTACAATGTTCCCTACAATCAGCATATAGATCCGAAAATAACATTTTGTTATTTGTTAAATGAAACAATCACTTGAGACGATGAATTAATTTGAATAACAAAGTAGGTCGTTATATTTATTTCAAGTTAATTAGGAGTTTACTGTAAACATATGTACATGGGAGGACGTACAGTCCAGTGTCAGTGCATTAGCGTCAGTGAAAAAGCAATTTTTAAAATAGAAAGCACTTCAGAAAGATAACAGAGAAGCGACAGTATAGGAGAGATTCAAGGTGTGTGTAATTAGTTTCATTTCAGATTACAGTTTGAGAATATAACCAGACCAATGACGTATTAAATTATTTACGAAATACACAAAATTTTGAAAAAAAAATATATATCGAAAATCAATAGGAAGAAATGATTATAATAAACATTTGATTCTTTATGAGGAACAAGTTATTTACCAAAGATAAATATAAATATAGTACAGTAATAACATTTTAGAAGAATCAATTCAAACACTACATACTGTATTTGAATAATTTATTTTGGGGAAAAGCAAACAAGTTTTAGAGAGGTAAAATATAAAATCAGATAAAACTATTTACAATACTCTTGATTACATTTGCACTTAGGCGATTTCAAAACAATATTCCAGGAAATTAACCAAAGAAATGACACTTCATCAAAAATTTTTTTTATTATTATAGTTATTCAATTTTTCGTATCTTTTACGTTATATGAATACAAATCAGCCTTTGTAAAATAACTTATTCTTTCCACCGATGTCATTGCTTGAATAAGATCACCGATCGAAAATAGAAAGTATGCAATATGAAACCGGGTACGATCTAAAATTAAAGCATTTAAGTGCAGTTCAAATTGCATCATATGCTTCGGGCCCCTTTCCTTGGGTGAAATATTCATTTATTCATTCTAAATGTTGCAGCAATTACACACCGTCCGGTAGTAGAACGAAAATGCCCAAACTTTCTAATAAAATAAAGGCGCTTTCTTCTTGTTATCTTACGGCAAAACTGAATTTAACTGAGTATAATTTGCACGGTCCTCACGTTAAATAATTTAGGTTAGATCATCATGAAATGATCTTTTCAAATATTATATCACAGAAAAATTACACGCCGATTATTGTAGTACATAAGTCAAAAAAACAAAAGGTACATAAATGCATGTAGAGATACATCGAATAAAACACAAAATAATTGAATGTGTTTGAAAAATCTGTAGAATAGTTACATTGTTTTAAATGAACCACTCTCTATTTGTATCTACCTACGTACTTTGGATAAAAACGTAGTTGTTAGCTTTTTAATGCACTATCAACTAATATTAAAAATAAATTTAGAAGTTCGCATTAAAAAAATTACTTTTTCTTCATAACAGTATTGGACGTCGTCCAATAAATTTTCAATCGAACGAATTACAAACTAAACTAGGAAACCAGTGAAGAAAAAGAAAAAGGCTCAGGAGGAGGAAATGAAGAAAAAGAACAAAAGAAAGAAGGGAAAAGTACAAATAGGAGAAGAACAAGATGAATATAAGGCTAGAGGCAGAATAAGATAAGGCAATATAGAAAGAACGGAACGAAAAAGATAAGGAAGATAAATGGTAAGAAAAGGACAAAAAAGAGAAAAAGGAAAGCTAGAACAAACAGGAAGGAAAACAAAAAAAGAGGTAAGAGGAACAAGGAAAAAGAAAAAAGACGAGAAAGGATAAAAAGCTGAAGAAGTCGAAGAGGACAAAGAAGGGAGAAAAAAAGGAGAAGGACAAGAAGATGGAGAAGAAGAAGGAAAGGAACAAGTAAGAAAAGAGCAAGAAGGAAAGCTTGAGGAAAGAGGGAGAATAGACTAAAGAAACATGACAGAAAGAAGGGAACGAAGAAGAATGGGAAGAAGATGAGAAGAAAAAACGATAAGAAAAATAAGAAAAAATTAAAAGAAAGAGAAGAAAACAGAAGGAAAAAAGTTGAAAGGCAAACAAAAAGAAAAAGAATAGAAAGGAGAAAAGAAGAAATGAAAAAAGGTAAAAAAATATGTGCTAAAGATAACAAATATGTAGTGCCGGATATACACATGTAACAGGAAGAAGATGGAAAGGAAGAAACGCAAGAAACAGGAAGAATATGAAAAGGAAGAAACACAAGAAACAGGAGAAGAGAAAAAGGAAAAACAGGAAGGAAGAGAGGAGGAGGAAAAGACATGGAAGAAGAAAAATAAGAAGAAGAAGGGAAAGCAAAGGTAGAAGAAGAAGAAGGAGAAGAAAAAGGAGAAGAAATAGAAAAAACGGAGGAAAAAAAAGGAAGAGCAAAAGGGATGGAAAAGGAAGATAAGGAAGAAGCAGAAAGAGAACGAACAGGAAGGGAAAGAAAGAAGGACAAGAAGAAGGTAAGGAGAGGAAATGAACAAAGACGAAAAAGAAAAACAAGAGGAAGAAGAAGAAAAAGAAGAGGAGGAGAGATGAGGGAGAAAGAAGGAGAGAACAAAGGAGAAGAAGAAGGACAAGAAGGGGACCACGAGGGAAGAGGAAGAATAAGGAAAAGGCATTAGAAAAAGAGGAAGTGAAAAGAGGACGAGAAGGAAACAAAATAACGAGGGAAAGGAACACCGATGGAGAAAAATAAAAAGGAAGTTAAACCTAATTTTATCTTAAAATAATCTTAATCAAAGAAATATAATCATAACCCATAGTGTTAAAGCTCAAACAAATATCAATCCATTAATAATAGTATGTTAGCAACTATCTTTATCATTAGTGTTGAATTTTGATTAAATGATTTAAGTGTGCTCCATTTAAGAAATGTTTCAGCGTTTAATGCCGGCTAGCAATGTTGCCGACTTCTTATTTTTTTTTTACCTCGTTCCACAGTACGAATTTTAAAAGAAACAAAACTTGCGCTTTATTATTTAATGGTACCGTTTTAATGGACACAGCTGTACACTCATCTGTCGCTTGTTATTAAAGAAAAAACCCGTACTTCCAGTCATTCTATTTTTAGACCGAATGCGAGAATGAGACAGAATTAATAGAGCACACCGCGGTAGATTACGTAAATTGCAGGTACTTTCCGTATAGATGTTTCTGTTTTTTTTTTACATCACGCGGGATCGAAGTGCATATTTTATCTCTCTCCAATTATTTCCAAATCTAACCAGCTTTGAGATGAGATCTAAAGTTGTTCAATTGACAAATCGACACGCGAAAGTTACGGAGAATTATGTAGCTCCTGTATAGAGATCGGTGCTGTAAGTACTTCAAGACGCTCTTTATGGGAATTGGACGCTGACTTTGTCAGATAGTTTTAAACAATTAGGTCACCGTTTATATAAATATTTTAAGCTTCTTTTTTTCGCGGTTTTTTACGACTTTATACGTTACGCGAAGCAATAGGCTTTCTTAATTTGTCGTTTATTAAGTCTAAGTCTAAATAATGGTACCTGGGAGTTGGTTAATTTGCACGTGGAGCTGAGTCAGAATGAGCACTTTGTTGGAGTAAACATGAGAAAGAGTAGTCTGCGGAAAAGTCTTCTTCTAATAGAAAAAAAATATAGGTTCGCAATATTTATGCATCCTACTCCGTAACAACTTGGTAAATTTTACTACGTAATTTGGTCCAAAGCCTGATGTTTGAGCTTGAAAAAATAAAAATCAAATGGAATATTCCAAAAACAACACGAAGGCAAATGTAAAAGTGAAAATAGTAGTTTAAATTGCGTCTGCGTTTTTCCAGTGTTATAGTCGTAATACTTGAGTTTTATAAACTGATTCAAAAGGCAATTTATACTTAACTAAACTACTTTGGTTTACGAAGAATTTAAAAGAAAGCAATGACAATTTTCGAGTCATGATTTTTAATTTTTTATTTAACATTCAAGATTAGTGTTTACAATTGTTTTCTTGAATTCGGCGTCTGATATTGCTGTTGCCACTAATATTGATGCCGTTAATCTTGGGCATTAGCAACACAATATACGACGGATGTTTCCAAAGTTCTGGAAATTTAGCTATAACTTTTTTATTTGATCATTTTTTATTAATATTACAATATAGTTTTCAACACAATCGCCACTTAATTGGATACATTTATCCCACCGATACAGTAATTTTTTTTTAAAGTGTCCTCAAAGAACTTTTTGGTGTCTCCTTAATACACCTATTTAAAGCACGTTTTACGTCACTGAAGCTCTCAAATCGAGTACCCCGTAAAGGCTTTTTCAAACCTGGGAACAGATGATAATCACTAGGTGTGAGATCCGGCGAGTAAGGTAGATGCGGAAGTAATTTACGTCATAAATCGTTAAAAACATCCTTCGTTTTTCTCGCGGTGTACGGTCTTGCATTATCCTGTTGCAATAATGGACGCTTATGTAACTTTCCAGGCCATTTTCTGATAAGTTCCTGTCGCAATGGTTGGGATAATAAATTCGAATAATTTTCTACGTGAATTGTGGGAACTTGCGGTAGATAATCCATAAAAATAACCCCTTTGCAATTCCAGAATACAGTAAACATCTTCTTCGTATTTGCTCCATATTTTTCGATTGACGTTTGGTCTCACGATTGAAATAACTATAAATGCTTTGGCAAAATTCATCACTGTAACGGGCTAACAGCTCTTGAAGTTGACAGGTGTCAGAGCTATTGAGTTTCTGCCTCGGCACCCAGCGGTCTGAAACGTTGCTTAAATAATCATGTAAGGTGTAGTGAACATGAGTACCAATTTCTAGGCGTACACTAATTTGAGAAGTAGTCATTCGCTTACCCTCTTTCAGTAGGTTCTCCACGGCAGTAATGTTTCTTTCTTTCTTTTACCGACATGCTCAAGCGAGCACTGGGTGGATCATCGTCTAATGATGTCGTACTCCTTTTAAAACGATTCATTTACCAATATACAGTACTTCTAAATTCTGCAGACCCCAAACACTCCTTGCAGACGTTGAATAATTGCTGAATTTTTCACACTGTCTTGCCATAAAAAGAAAATTATTGCTTTTTGATATTTAGCCTCGTTTTAATCACACAAACAGTGCTAAGAAAACGAGTCTACGGTCGAACATCCGAATCAGACTAAATGATATTGCACTGGATAGCTGCATAAACATGTCAACACTTGTCTATCACTAATAGTATTGCCTATAAGTTCAGCGTAATTTAATTAGAGCACAATTCTCAGAATTTTGGAAAAGTCCCATGGCAAAAGGCATGGAAGCTTCATGTGGCTTCTCCGAGCAATAAAGTTGAAAGCAATACCAAATCCAACTTAGATAATTAAAAGTTTTGGTTATTTGTGAATGAAACTATAGATTTTGAAACGGATTTTGTTGTCAATGCTGTAGTACGAACGCTGTAACTTTTTCAACTTTGTCATTGATATTAGCTAACAAGAAAGTAGTACATTAACAAAGTACTTACTAAAAGGTAAAAGACAAGAGAAGAAAAACGTTAAGAAAAGGTAGAAGACAAGAGAGAAAAAACAACATACAGAAAAAGAAGAAGCCAAAGAAATGGAAAGGTACAAAAAAAGCAGAGCAAAAAGAAGAAGAGGATGGGGAACAAGAAGAAAAAGAATAAGTAGAAGAAGAACAGTAAATAGAGCACGAGGGCAGACGGAGAGTAAGATAAAGAAACATAATAGGAAGAAGAAAGAAACGAACAAGTTAGAAAAATAGAACAGAAAGAACTATAAACAAAAGGAGAAGAAAGGCAAAAAGGAAATAGGTGAAGGAGGAAAGGGAAGAAAAAGAAAAGAAAGGAGAAAACAAAAAAAAGTAAAGAAAAAGAAGAAGAGACAAAACGAGAAGAAGAAAAAGGAGAGAATGGAGAATGATAAGAAAAAGAACACGAGGAGTATGAAGAAAGAGAATGATTTACCAGATTTCGATAATAAGCTCTGATTATGTATGGACGAACATTGGAGCCTTTTCAACCGTCATTCTCACATCAGCTAATTGAGAAAACTTCAGGTCTCACTAGGACCAAGTGTTAATGCTAATAATTGATTGTGCCGCAATAATTTATATGGGTCATTCTCTTGGAAGTACGTGTTGTAACTTAATGTATGTAACGTATAAACTTTATGCTTTACATCTTTCAGCAGAAACTATGACAAGGTGTTATCCAGAGATAGATGGATTAATCACGCAAATAAAAGCCAAATTTCTTAAATCCCTTAAACGAATTCCAGGATTTTACAGCGAGTGTCTCCTAGCATTCCTCAAACATCACAGATAATTCTTACGCGATGCGGAACATGGTTACAAGCAGCACTTTGTTATTTTAAACGTTTTCAACAAGTGAAGACTTTAATTCTACGATCTAATCTTTAAAAAGCAGTAGTTATTAAACAAAGACATATAAAACCTGAAGATATTAGAGCTTTTATAACTTTAGAGATTGTTCATACAGAAAATATTTCATTACAAATGAAAAATGTTTCTTCGTATGTTTTTGTGTAGTTGCAAATCGTTGACACAGATAATATGGTATGGATATATTCAGGTCTGTGTACATGACATCGCCTCGTTATAAAAATACCTTTTACATTTACTCCTGATGAGTATGTGGATATGTTTCTTATCTGTGGGAAATGCAGAAAAAAATGCTGACGAAGGAGACGACTTATATTGCTCCAAATCCGTCAACTATGACATTTCACAGACTCAAGCAAGGAAACGTACAGTTCCTTTTACAAACACAATAGATATCCAAAACCAATCTTTAGTTAGAAGTGAAAGAAAGAAAATATTTTAGCACATGTAGGCGCAAATGTACATTATCGCTCGAAAAATACAAAAAATTTTGCACCTGCGTAAATACTATCGTATCAAAATTTATATGGTACAAAAATTAACTGTCCGTGATGAAAAGAGATCATTTAAACTTTATTGCACAACTTTAAGCTATAGTAAATGGGAATCCGAAGCCCTTAACTCGAATTTGTTGAACCGATGAGAGTCGATTTTTTTTCAAATATTTGATAAATGTAGAACTGTATTTCTTTGATGATATATAACGAGAACAGAGATTTTATCGTTTCGTAGAACGAATTATCAAATTTCCTGGACGACATGCACTTAACAGAATGTAATGCTTTACCACAGAATGCATTGTTACTGAATATTTAACTAAAAATTATTTCCCTATTCATGGACACTTATAACAAGGATAACATTTTCGTGACTTAACGCAAATGCACGCGACCTATTCAGGTAATAACCGAACATTTTAAATTACGTGCCAACGGAAAGGCTTAGCAACGTATGGTTGCCAACATTACGTCCGGCATAACCTTCCACATAACCACATGTTTTCAGATTTTTCAACACCTCGTTTAGTTGTCGTGTTATTGTTATTTGGGCGCAAAATAAAATTTTGGTGAAACTTGGAACAACTTTCACGGAATCATTCCAACTTTTGAAGCAAGTTTATGGAGATAAAGCGTCGTACGTACAATGTTACGAATGGTTTTAACAATTCAAAAGTAGTTGTCAGTCAAGATAAGTGATAATTTCAAGGCGTTAGTTTAGAGGTTAGTATCATAATAGAGTCATGAAAAAAATGGGCTTGGATCGAGTTGCAACAATGTTTGATCCTCATTTGATTATCGAATAATGGAAGTCTAGTGGACGTTTACAACCAACTTCTTGAATAAGTCAACGATGATTAATTATTCACGTAAAAGATCATACAGCTGGGTTTACGGCTATGACATTGGAACAATTATCATAGTGGATTGGTAAAGAACCTCCATGCCGAAAAAAAGCACGTCAGTGTCGATTCCATTCAAGGTTGTTAGACTTTCGGTATCAGTGTCGCCAATATACAACAGTTAAACCAGCCCAAAAGCGCCAACTTCAGAAATGCTAAGTAGTAAGTAACTAAGAAAAGAAATAGCATGTAAATAAATGTATTTATTGTGAATATGTTTATTTTTAACCAAGGACTAAAGTGTTTAATTCACTCAGGAATTGAATTTGGTGGATTATGGAAGATTATTAATTCTTCATCCTCCGCAGAATTTCCTTGGAGAGTATTAAAACCAAGTCATGACATTTTCGTATACGGTTGAAAATTGATTCCCATGGACAGCTATACTCATTTGCATTTAATATTCTTTAATATTCATTTCAATCTTTTTTATTTTATATACTTTCTTTTCTCATTTCTTGCCTACATTTTCGCGAATATTTTGCCCGTTTACTCATACTTAAAAATCAAAAAAGACGTTGCTCTTTTGATTTGGATAAACGAGATTTAAACCAATACACTATTTCAAAAAAAATAAGTAGTAGCGGCTAAAGTATTAACTAGAGAATGCAAAGTTATTTGTGGTTGCAATACTGTACTGAGATACATTATTCAAAATATGCATAACATAGGGTGTCAAAGTGTCAAATTTTGTGTTTGATGTTCCACTGGAATCCAAAACCCAACATTGAAATAGTAAAATCGCCGAAATTTCGCCCAATCTGGTAACTCTGATTTCGTGTCAAAATAATGGTTACTGTTTTCTTCGATTTTAATAGACTTGGGTATTTTAAATTTTTGCCATAAGGTCAAACAGTCAACTGTAAACACTATAAAGGCGCTATACACTAGTTACTTGAAAAAATTCGCACTAAGAGATCAAAGTTGTAACGAAACAACTCATGGTTCCTTCAACATTAGAATATACCTATTTACTCTGCTTTGTTACTTTTGTGTTAAAAATCGTATGTCTGTCCTCCCTCCCCTTTCTACTCGCCAGTCCTGGCTCCCTACGATTCTTTCTTATCCCCGAAATTGAAATTAGTATTGAAAAAATACTGTTTTAAGACCGTTGATGACAAATTCGTCGCAAATATTCAAAGACATCTCAAAAAGAAGCTTTCGAAGCGAAATAGAATCACTATTGGGAAAAGTGTGTAAATGGAGCCATAGGGAAGTGCGGAGTACTTTAAGGGAAACAAGGACCAATCGTTTGTAAGAGTAATAACAAAAGTTGAAAAGATAAAATTCAGTTATTTTCTGAACAAACCTCGTATACGTAAATATTTGTACTGTATTTATTAGCTAAATCTCTTGGGGATTTATAACACTGCAGAACGCCAATTCTAACCAGTAAACTAAAAACCATTTTCTTGATATATTCGATATCAATCGATTTACAATTCAAACCAGACAAATATCCTTGAAATTTAGATGAGCAACGCATAATAAGAAGATAATCTAGTTTACATTTTCAATCAGACAATCGGCTTCATTCTTATTCATGGATACAACACAAAAAAATCTGCTAAAACGAAAAATTCCGATTGCAATACATGTGCTTCCTAATTTTATCTCTACTTAACGCAAAAAAAAAACAAGCCAGCATTCGCAATACCACGCTTATGCGCATGGTTTACGGGCAACACAAGCGAACGGCTTATCCAATCAGCGTCGTCCAAGTATCCTCAATTTTCACTGAGACCGTACGGATCTCCCCTCCAGCACTCTTGCCTTAAAGCATGCCGTCGACTCCATAGCACGCTCGATCAAACGTGGGACAATCTGTCGATTGCTTAAGGCACGCAAAGGCTTGCAGCTACGATAGCTAGTTGAGCTGTCATATACAGTACTCGACATAAATATGGCAACGAGTTTAACGTGTCTGGCGTCTTAAATAACGAATTAAATTAATTCAAATATATCTAAATTAGAATGGGTAATAAATCACAGTTTCGACATTATCTATTATCACCATCATATCTTCTTAGGATGCCTAGACACCAATTGCGCAAAACGTTTCCAATGATCCATGATATGTTTTTTAACACACATTTGCTGGTCTTTGCAAGCATTTAAATTGTTAATATTGTGTCAACTCAGGAATTACGATATATCTACAGACATTATTACACCAAGGTATTAAAAATAATTCGTTCCCAAGTTCCCTCCGTGCTATAATAGTAACGCACTTGCCTGGTGTAGAAAATTCGCCAAAACTAGTGACAAAGGAGAGAGTGCAGGCACCCTCGCATCGAGGTGGATAGTACCATCTCAACCCTCAACATCGAACGAACGTTTTACTAATACATTTCTTTTATTCTTTATATATATATATATTCAGTATTATCACATTTTATTTAATGGTGTTGTAGTAAACCCAAAATCTGTTAATGAAACGGGGAATTTCTTTTAACGCCTAACAATTTTCATACCTGGGAGATATATCTATAGATTCGAAACCTACCGGAAACCATAAATAAATTTTTCATTAAAATTTAACATTCGAAATTACAAGGAAAATTCTAATGTATTATTAAAAAGCCAACGGACGTTTCATATTAATTTAATTAATAAGGCTTTAGCATTACTAATATCGTATCTACTCAAATAATACGATATATCTACAGACAAGGTATTATGTGATTCGTACCCAAGGACTCTATGGCATAACGGCAACGCATTTGTTTGGAAAACAAGGAGATATGGATTTAAATCCTACCAGAAACCATTTTTTTTTATTACACTTTAACGCTGCATATTAGAAGGACAATCATAACGTATCTTTACGAAAAATATCCTTTGAGCTTTGCACACTGGGACATAGAGGGCGTCACTAAGCATATGTCAGCACTAAAAATTAATCTTCATCTTTAGTTAACCTAGATCCAAAGTTTCAATGCGATAGAGTAGTGTTGTAGCTACAACAAACTGTCAAAGTTAAGTTGCGGTTTTTGCCAATGAAGCACCACATCAGCGAAAAATTTCTCCTCGGTATTAGTCTTAGCGATGATCTAAAACCAGGTGCACCAAAAACGACAGTCACTCAGGATAAAGTCGATGCTGTGCGCAAGATCAGCAACGAAAATCGACATGTGGCATATCGCGAGATTAACGCAGCGATTTCAAAAACCTCGATTGAAAAAAAAATGTTGCATAAAGAATTATGTGTAAAAAAATTAGTTTCCCGTTAGATAGCGTATCTGTTGACCGAAGAATAGAAAATAGCTAGGATGAATTGGTGTCAAAAACTGTAAACCGCTTCAACGCCGAAAACTCTAAATGAATCTTGGATTTACTCATACGAGCTACAAAATAAACGCCAGTCACGTGTTTCAGTGTTCCAAGGTGAATAAAAGCCTGAAATGTCTCCAAAGAGATGCTTGAGACATTTATTTAGAAAACAGGTCATGCACCAACAATTCCACTACGAGATCAAAGAACTGTTACTGCCGATTGGTATACAACCATTGGTTTGCCATAAGTCATCGTTGAGTTTCGAAAAACCAACCACAAACCATGGATCATCCTCCACGAAGACAACGAAACTTCGCACACAACTGAATTTTTAGTGCAAGAAAAAAGTCCAGGCTTAAGTCCCAACGATTTTTTTTTGCCTTTCCGAAAATCCAGAATGGACTGCGTGGTCAAAGGTTTTAGTCGTCAAAAGCAGCAGTGGATACCGTCAGAAACGCAATTTTGACCATTCCAACAAACGAGTGCAATAACTACTTCCAAAGTTGGTTTAAACGCATGAAAAAATGCATTAATCTTTGCGAAGAATACTTCGAAAAATAATAACATTTTACTCTAGCTCTATATGCAAAACTTAAAAGACAACCCTCGTACGAACATATGCTTGTATTTGCGCGAGTTTCAACTAAAGTCGGTGACATCAAACAAATTGCGTGCATCTTGTTTTGTCGGTGGAGACAGCAGATCACAGTTTGACATCAAGCGAGATTTTCATCGCGTTGTTTTCACACATCAAATTTGTGAGGGTGATTTAAAATCAACTAATCTATATATAATTTTGTTTTAATGATCAACCATCAATTATCGCAGCACGTACTTCAGGAATTACTTTTGAAGGAAGTTGTTTAGAAACTCTAAAAAGATACGTGGACCTGCTATTGAAATCTTCAGCAGCCAAAACCGCAGCGTTATTATCAATCTAATTTCGAGTGGAGTAACATCTCTATATTTTACCTACTTTTGAACTAGTTTTCAGTACCAGAAGTTTAATGTTCTATAATGACATATGACAAAACAATTTCTATTATCACTGCTTAAGTCAGTCAGGAGTTACGTTGAGTTCGTAATCTTTGAAAACTGGGACTTCCAAAACTTACGGTATTTTCCTTCTTCCCCTTTCTTTTCTAATTGAATCACTTATTATTAACACATTAACTGCTATCTTGGTTTATAAAATCGGAAAACTTTATATCTCTGCAGCCAACTTAAGACATCACAGTGTAGTCCCTTTCTGCAGTGTTTTAGCTTGATGAGCCATAATTTAAATAAATTTAAGATACTGTGAGATTAGTCAATTATTATATTATATTTATTTTCCCACTTATCATTGATAGAATATCGAAGGCTTCTATCACGATTATATGTGAACATTTTAATGAACGATTGTAAAAAGTAGAAATAAACTAATAAATAAATAAACAAGATAGAAAGTAGCTAAAAAAAAGAGAGCTAATAAAATCCAGTGTTTTATATTATTATATTAATGTTTTCATATTCAACTAAACCGTTTCTGTATTTATAGCGGGTACACTGCAAACCATAGAAATTCACATACATACACTGAAAAAGTTTTAGAAAAAACAAATAAAAATTATTTGATATTGAGAGAAAACAAATGGTTATACTATAAATTAATCTTGATCATCACGGTTTCCAATTAATTTCATTGCATTTTTTTTTAATTGGAAACCGATGTTTTTTTATTACGAAACTTTAATCAGCCAAACAAATGGAGTAAGTTTTATCTTAGACTTGTTTGTTTAGATATACAGCCGCCTCACAAGTATATTGAAATAATTCATCCTGTATATCTACCATACCGCTTTATCGTTGCGCCATCGGAGTCTCGCAAACTATGACAAGTGACATATTTGAGCTAGACACAGATAATGTAGTAATGCTACTAAAATGCTTAGACGCGGTAGTAAAATGAACCGTAAATTCTACGCAACTTCAGCGATGAGTTATTCTTTAAATATAGACGTGAACAAGTGTATAAGGCATACAGTGAGATCGATTAGATTATTCTCAAGACGCTTATTGATTGTATTTTATAAATAACTATAAACAATCTAAAAAAATTCAGAGTATATTTACATGATCAACATGGTAATATTACGTAATTTGTTATGTAATAGAAGTAATACACGTTTACAAACGTTGATATTTTTAATTTACACTGCTATATAACGAAAACGTAACTTTACAGTCTCACTTGTGTAAATATTACTAAATACTACAAACAACAAGTAATTTTTACATGATGAAATTATTTTGACATAATTATGCATATTACTTCCATCGAGCGTCGGTCAGCTTATGAGATGACGATTGCAAGGACTGTATGAATGTACAATTCACAGGTATAGCAGTAAACTCCACTCACACAAATTAATTAATTATGCGGAACGCAGCGTTTCGAGAGCACGTGGGCTTCCATTGTCAACCATGTTACCGACTATCCTATCATATTTCCTGATACCTAACCACTAAGAATCAACGTTCTTAATAAAGTAATGCATCCAATTTAGTATCAGATTGAAAAAATTCGCATAATGTGTTACTGATAATTTACACTTTCAAATGTTTAGAGCTTTTACGATTAACGTGACATCAAAACAAATAAAGTCTTACATTGTAAATTTACGGAATGCTTGTCTCAAAAAACCTCCAGACAATGTGGAATTTAACAAAAATTGCCCAAAAATTTCGATTAATTATTTCTTGATGAAAATTGAATCTACATAGTTCATTTTCTGTCTCGTATCGTGTTTTTCCTTTTTACGCTATAGTCTAAAAAAGAAAAAAGTTTACGAACAATAAAAATTAACAAATGCATATTTTCGTTTGAGTCAAGTTACTGAGAATATACTTTAAAATAAGCCATTAACTATGTGAAGGCTTTCAGCATTCTTGATTATTGAAATCTAGAATGCAAGGAAAAAATGCGAAATTTTTTATCATCTCGACCATTTTGTTTTACAATTTTTAATTAATAAGTAAGGTATGGAATGAATACCTGTGACATTTCCATTCTTGCCTTAGATTACAAATGTCAATCCACCAAAATTGGCAAAAGGCATTTTACCATTTTTGGTGGATTCGTCTGTATATGAAAAGATATAGTACGTAGTATGATGTTTATGTAATATTCCAGTTTTTGAAGTAGCTCTCAAAGAACTACATCTTTTGGCTCGAATATAAATTTTTCTGGACAATTTCTAAGGTTAAAAGTATAAAATTCGTCAACAGTCACTTTCTAATTATATAATTAGAAATATACTTCATCAGCCATGACACTCACTCTACTTCAACAACATTTCGTTCCCAAATGAGGCGCATTTCCACCTTAATGGCCATGTAAACAGGCAAAACTCCAAGGTATACAACAACACTCCCTACACTCTGTATGAATTAAATGAAAATATTCCAAGAAAAATGGCGGCTATCACGAAGAGTATATACCGAGCTGTACTTAAAAATTTTGCTTTACGTTTAGAAAGGTGCCAGCAAAATAACGGAAGGCATAATTTTTAAAAAATAAATTCCCAAAGCCTGTACTTTAATAAAGAAATAAACATTTAATCGTCAAACCTAGGCATCATTTTATTATATCCCACTTTTGGAACACCTTGCATTGTTTAACGTTTTGTAACATCTGGAGATTCCTTCAAATCTAAACATCTGTCTCTTCCAAACATTTTTTTTTGGCCTAGAATATTCTTAAGGCGCTTTATAAAGTCTTAGTTTGGCGAACCAGTTTTTACTGTGAAGTTTCAACTCCGTATGAGATGTTTTCAACGAATTTATTTACCCTATTTAAGGTCAATTTTTGGAATCGTTTTCTTTTTTTTGGCAAATCAAAAAGAAACTCAATTTCGAGTGTGGCATATTTTGTTGGCATACTAGTTTTCAGAGGCATTCAAATTCTGAACTAACGCACTTTGGAAGACACTTAATTTTTCTCTTGCTATTAATGCGTTTTTTGGATAATTTCTCATGTAATTACCAAAATGAAGAATTTCGAAAGTTTTCGGGGAAATACGTACCAGAATTGAGATTGCAAGCGAGAGGTTAATTACAATGTACATTGGACGAAAACGATTACGAATCGGAGTTAAAAGATAAAAATAGGGTTGACCATAGATCAATGGATCCAAGAAGGAATTGGACTTTAAATGTGTTAGTGCGCAAGTGAGCACTTTAAAAAGCGGCGAGGCATCTTTGCCTCTTCTTTTACGTAGTAGAATATTACAGAAAACAAACGCGGAAAGTTTAGTAGAAACTATAGAAAATACTTTTGGGAAGTTCAATATATCGGGAACCCAACTTGTAATGTTGTTTGCAGATGGGGGTTCGAGCATGGTTAAACCTGGATAGTTATTAAAACTTATCATCTTATCATCAA
Organism: Trypoxylus dichotomus; assembly: GCA_023509865.1. Lineage (NCBI taxonomy): Eukaryota > Metazoa > Arthropoda > Insecta > Coleoptera > Scarabaeidae > Trypoxylus > Trypoxylus dichotomus. Next base: position 34,360,548 of record CM042081.1, read on the forward strand.
TTGCTTCATGTTATGTAATCTGTTTGCTCCATGCATCTCATGTTAGGAAGGTTAACAATCGATACGTTGTGCACAGTTATAAACAAGAATTCCGATTTTCAAACTACGAGGGCGACCTGAAATGTTTCCGGAATCGGCAAGAGATGGCGCACGAAGGTTGAAGTGGATTCATTGGTCGGCAAGGGCAACCTTTTTATGGCAACTGACAAAATTTCAGACGTCTACTGTCAATAGTTGTTGTTTAAGAGTGTTTTATGTAGCAAGTCACGCTGTTTCGCAAAAATGGATAAAATCGAATTTCATGCAGTGATAAAACACTACTGGGTAGCTGGAAAACAGTCACGCAAATTCGAAATATCTTACCAGAGGTTCATGGCCCGATTCGATGCAGTATGGAAGGAGAAACGGCCTCGTTTGCAGCGGAAAAAAGTGCTTTTCCACCACGACAATGTACCGGCTCACTAATCCCGCATCAGCGGGTCCAAAGTGAATGAGTTGCGATACGAATTAGTCTCTCATCCCCCATATTCACCGGACCTAGCCCCCGGCGACCTTTTCCTATTCTCAAAACCTGAAGAAATTACTAGGAGGAAAGAAATTTGCCTCAAATGAGGAAGTCATCGCCGCTACAGATGGCTATTTTCCAGATTTCGAAACATCCCACTTTTCCAAGGGCTTGAATAGACTGGAGCACCGTTTGAAAAAGTGTATTGATCTTCGAGGAGACTGCATCGAAAAATAAAAATAAAAAACCACACCAATACCGTGTATTTCTTGTCGAATCCGGAAACATTTCAGGTCGCCCTGGTATAGTACATATAGACAAGAGTCTAATTGAAAACCATGATGTGATATGATGTGAACGACCTTTTTAAAAGTTGCGAACACCGCATCACTAGACGCAGAACGGCCCTTTTCCAAATACACCCAACATATTTTCATCTCGCCGTAAGAGTATGATTGAGACAGCACTAGAAGGCATGCTAATGACACAATACTACAGCGAAGTTTCGCGTCACTCTACATCAAGAACACAATAAAACTAAAGTAGTAAATAATTACATTAATTATTTTAAATATTGATAATAACCGAGCCGTGCGCTACTGCTACTACTACTCATTTCAGCAACCTTACTCCCAAGACCTAATGCGTATTAAGGAGAATTATTACAAATAAGGGACTTCTTTATACAGCTCTAGCTGATAATAATGGTTGTTGGAATATGAATAAGCTGAAGGAAGAATTTCTATATGTAAATTACTATATATTGATACCCTAGATACGGTAAAATGTTTCATTTGATCGTAATAATGAATTTATTAATAATATTAATCTGCCGGATGTTGCTCTATCCAAATACATTAAACAAAAGCTATACTTACATTTATATACCACAAATATTGCATAATTTCTGACGATTATAAACATTTTTTTTCAAAACCAATTATATCATTTCCTTGATTACATCTGCATCCAATACAAAGTAGTTGTTGACAGTCATCTGGTCAAAGGCTAAAAATAACGCACACTTAAACTTAACTCTGACACGAATCACGACCATCAACTTCTTAATAGTACATACAAAGCGCTCTCGAAAAAAAAAGCGGGTAGGATTACAGTATATCGAGCAAATAATATTAACCGTTTCAATTGATGCTACAGAGAATTAGGTCTGCAGCTGTGTATGAGTGTGCATGCAGTGCTATTAGCCTTTATGTCGTGTCGAGATGATACGATGACATCTGGTCTGTAAATAATAGGAGTATGACGCAGACAGTGCTGCATGGATCTATAGGATGTTGATCTAAAGGTCAGCTGTTAAATGTGAGCGGAACATTTTGATATGCGAATGTAGATTGATCTGTGGAATGAAATGCTTTTGCCTATTGTTTTTCGATATATTTCTCCAAAAATACAATTTTCCTGAAAACATGCTACACGTTTTCTATTGGATTTAGGGTTTTTCGAGCTAATCCAACAACGCCAATTTTTTTGAGTTGAGATACTTCCTAATAGACTGCGGTCAATTGCATGGGGTATTCTTATGCCTCTATAAACATACATAGAATATTAGTTTTAAAACGTTGTTGTATTGGTTTTGTAGTGCATGACTAAATCATTACAGAAGGTGGAATTCTTTCCAACGTCTGCCTAAACGTCTTCTAACGTATTAAGAACGCTCTGTTACAGTTAGAAGTTTTCAAAAAAAATATCTTTATGAATTATTGCAATAAATATTCCAGTACCTTTTTAGACCAAAGTCAACAAGATTTTTCATACGTTCCGTTAATTAGTTTTCCTATTTACTGAATGCCTACATTTAGATCCAGCTGCGTATGGACATCCTGTAACTCTTCTATGTTTGGATATGTTCGCACCATACGGTTTTATTTGTTTTATGAATATTATCTCTGGGGAACTCCAATGTTTTCGGTCTCTTTAACGCTTACTGGGATAAGCGTTTCTAGAACAACACGCATTTTCGTGTCCATAACAACAGCAATCAAAGCAATTTCCTATTACAAAATAAAATTAAATTCACGACACAGCACAGCGGAGAAAATATCCGTTTTAATTTTCGGAAACACGAATGCGTTATCTTCACTGTACAATAGTCGGAAATAAATTAATTTATAAATATTTCAGGAATAGTATTTAATCGCATTTCCGAGCTAAGCCGTTTAGAAATGAACGTAAGCAATAAAATAATTCGTCAGCAATTGTACATTTCTTCAGAAACTCCCACAAGTTTGAACTGTTGAATTTTTATAAATGCGGAAGATTTTCATATATCTTGTAAGATTTTCTGGGTTCGACCCTTTTAAACTGATCAGTGTAAATTCACAATATCTCAGCACGAAAATGTTCATTTTAATTTTCGAACAAGCGAAAACTGCCTAAAAAACAATACCTAACATAATAAGTGCAGTTACTCATGGTATTGGTGGACGCGGGAAAGATAATGCGATGAGAGGAAGAAACGCTAACACACGGACATGTTTCAAACCATGAAATGTAAGGGCAGTCGTCTTAACGTCCTTCGCTATGTATATAGATGTCAACTAGTGTTAGTCCCAGCAGAAGTTCTAAAGCTGCTGTGGGACGAGTACCGAACGGTCCACTTCTGTTCTAGATATGTCCTTTTGATTTTAGATGTTGGTATAGACTTTATTTATATGTATAAATAATAATAATTAATTTCTTGGAGGTACGTTATTTGCCCATTTACAGGAACCATTACAAACCTACATGGCAAAACAGTAGTAAAATAGGGAAAGAAGCAAGGTTTCAATATACATAAAATATTTGTTTCAAAATTGTTAAGAACCTAAAAGGTATTTATAAATATAAGCAAGCACTGTTGAGTATAAAGAAATAAAAAGCATGTAGTGCTTCCAAATTTTTTACATAAAAAAAACTACAAGTTTATAGTTACGCACCTCATCTTGTTGTGACGGGCTCTGGAGGCAAAAGTAAATCTAAAGACATCCTGCAGCATATTATTTTTAATATATCGTTTTGGCAATATACTTTTAGCGAAAGGAATTTATTAATGGCTACAAATTCTTTAATAGATTCACATACACGGTGTAATCTACATGCTAAATATTTTGCATTTAACATGTCTGGATAAAGAATTTTTGAAACTTGCCCTGCTTTATTCACATCTGGAACAAACAGCAAATAAAATACAAACCAATTATTATTCCGTAACATGTATCTAAGTATTTTTTTCCCGAGATTGATTGGACGGGAACTGATAAACTGATGTAAAGGTTTTCAAAAATTCTTTAAGTACAGGTTCAACCAACTTATTGAATGGAATATTTCTAGAAACCATTGCTTTACAAAGTTTTAAGCAAAATGTTGAACTTTCGCTGCTACAATTAACGACCTCAATTTTTTTACTTTTTTTCATAAAAAATTCGAGGAGCAATGGAATCTTTAAAAGTGGTACCATTTGATATTACTATATGGAAATTATGTATTTCCCATTAACCGTTGTAGTAAAATTGTAATGATTTCATTGTAATGTTTACCCTATAAAATTCATAGTTACAATGCTCAAATTAACAACTATAATCATATTATTATATAGGGTGTTTTAGCAATAAAATAGAAAAAGTACGGAAAATGAAAAGGTGTAAATATATAAAACATAAATTCAGAAAAAGAATTGAGTCAATTACGACGCAAACACTAGAATTAAAAGAAAACCTTAGGAAATTGTAATATGGGTACAGAATGCGTGTACACAATACATCCATCCAGCCAAACTCGCATACATGCACGTAGACTGCATATACTGCAATATAATACAGCTCTGGATGTTATAACAACTACAGGAAAACACCGTCTACCTTTTAAACGCCATGCAAAGAATTCAATAAGTTGTTTACGTGCAAATATTTCGGCTGCGAATAATAAAGAAACTTTTATTTCAAATATCTTTATCATTTTTTTCTTGCATCTGCAAAGGAATTTTCGCAAAATATTTTGGGTTAAGTCTAGTAAAATTAGATCTTTCTATTTTTCATGCTTTTTCAGTTTATTTCATGGACAGCCTGTATAGACCATGTCACCCAAGTCTCCAAGTATTGCTCTTATGGAAATAGTACTAAACGTTAATACTAGGGTTATTTCAAATAATAAGTCATTTTGAAAAATTTTATTGGATAAAGTGTCTATACAGGTTACTGTTCCTTATGATGAACTGATTTTGTATAAATTATGTTTGAATTTGTTTTTGTTTTTTGAAAATGTAACATTTCTATAATTTTATTCTGTTTATTACAAGAAAAATGAATGTAGTTGTAGTTTCAAGTCTATTCATAGTCTAAAACATATATGGGTAACAACCGGCCCGCTGTAAGATTTGATCCGGCCCGATTAAAAAAAAATATTACACTACTCATATCCACTCCAAATGAGGAGCTTAGAAAATTCGCAAGGAGATTGATTTGTGCGTTTGGCAGTACTTTATAAATGCGAACAGATCTTTTCAGTGATAAAAGTTAATAAATCAAAACATCGTGCAAGGCTGGGTGACGATAATTTAGAAAAGTCTTTGTATCAGTTGAATTAATCTAAACATCGATGGATTAGTTTCCCAAATTCAAGCTCAAGTGTCTCATTGATTTCGTTGTCGCAATTTAACTTTCGTAGTTTGTAATAATTCCAAATTTCATGATTTAATTATAATGTTGTACCTATTTTTTTCATTTCATTTTCTTATTTTAATAAATTGCATTATAATAACATTGTCGTATTATTTCACGTTTGATATCTATCGCTAAAAATTATGAACACTATTTTAAAATGCACTACTTTTAAACGTGGCTCGCGAACGTATTTGCACACTAAAGTTTAGCCCACAAACATGTCAAAAGTTGCCCATACTTGGTTTAAAATTTGTCAACCTACGGAAGCGATAAATAAAATAAATGTATTGCCTTAGATACGAAGGGTACCAAATAACTTGGCAACGCTTATCATTCCAAAAAAGCTAGCTACATGCGAATCCATATAAGGTAATAAAAGAGAAAGACTTAATACTTCGTAGCCTGGATAACCGTTTATAGTATGCTAGCACATAAAATTATTTTTTTTTAGAAAGGGCAATATCAAACGTTAAAGCTATTGCTTTTCTATAAACTTACACTACGTTCACGTCCGGTAGAAAGTTCGATAATATTCAATAAAGGGTCTCAAACTCTCGCAGTGTACCTTAAAAAGACTTAGAATTTTTTTGATATAAACATAAGAATTTCGCAAATGCATAATGCAAATAATATTAGTGGTTATCCAGTGCATGCAATTTCGAAATTTTGCATCGCTTTTTCTACAAAACTAGTTTATTATACAACTATCAAATTAGTATTATTTATAACAGTTTTTTGCATAATTTAATTAATCGCATTTAATTTGACCGACTCGTAAAAGATACTGGTGCATAGAAAGTAACCGCTTTGTTATTGGGATAACCTCTAATTTGATTCCACATAAATTCGCAACTTTCTCCAATTCGTCAAACTCGAAAAATAAAAGCATTCTTGCAAGAGTTATTAATTTATACTATTAATACCTTTGCTCGTTACACGATTTAAATAAATTGTCGGGCAGGGAAAGAAATTTCAAATTAGAAAGACATACGTTCACCGTAAGTTTTATCTGGATGAATTCACGTGTATATTTTACTGTTAGATTTATTAAATACACATATAGAACCGCGCCAGGAAGAACACCAGCAGGATATCCGTACACTAAAATGTAATATGCATATTTTATCTTTGTGACGGTGTTTAGTTCGTAGATAATACCATTTTGTGTTCTTGTTTAATTATTCAAGATTAACGTCGCGGTAATGGACATTTGAAAAAGAATTTCTTTGACTATTATAAATAGCAAAGATCAGAAATTGTACAAAGAGGAAAATATGTGTTGTGAATATACACTATTGCCCATAAGACTACGTTTCGTTAAAAAGAAAATAACGTAATTTTAATCAGAAAAAGCATGTGTATTTGTCAAAATGGTAGTATTAAAATGGAGAAGATATATTACAAAATATTTTGAACTTGGACTCCGCTACTTTTCTGTCTAGTTAGTCCCACAGGTTCCCTATAGAGTTAAGGTGATAGCCACACCATATTCTTCAGGACCCCCTTTTCTTTCTATTATAAAAACAGATTTAAAGAGCCTTGAAGACTGTTTCAGATCGTTAGTCAGCACTTTTTATAAATTTATATATTTACGTTAAAACAAAGAAGAAATTTATTTTTTTTTGTAAACTTAGAAACATATTTTAAAATCACAGTTATAGCGTCACGCACTTTTTTAACATTTTTCAGTTTTTGAATAGATGGCTTTACACTTATGAGCGATAGTGCACTTGCAAGAGCGAATCCACTTCAAAACGTTCGTATATTTCAAACCACGTTTGTTCAGATTTTGAATAAAGGCTACTAAAAGTTCATATTCTTTTTCAACATGTATGTACATCTATAATCAAACACTAGAAAGGTCCAGATAAAGATCAATGATATGTCGAAACGTCAAAACATTACTTTTGACCAAACTAAAATGCAATATATTGTAGGCTAGATACCTCCGAAAAAACTCCGCACTTCTAGAAAATTCTCTGGTATTCAGGCTGGATCGATCCTGATTTCTATTTTTATATGGTTCTGCATTTCTTTCCGCAATTTCCTCTTCTTTGTCTTGTCTTGTCAAATCGTGACAGTTGCTTTTTGTAAATCTTCTGTCACCTCACTCAGTTGCTTTGATCTGGGGTTTTTTTCGTCTTCCACTGGGCTTAGCGTTCCCTCACATATCATACACGTCCAAGCTATTTCGTTCTTTGCTGTTTGATCCTTTCTCCTACATATATGCTTTTCTATATCTTCGCCGAGACCAATCTTTGCTTTCCTTCTATGTGCATTTCTACAACTTTTACAAAATCTAGTACAATCCTTAGCATTTTGCATTCTAGTTCTCTTAGATCTTTCTCGTCTTCTTTCACCATTTGCAATGTTTTATCTCAGTTCAATGTCACTGGTCTTAAAATACTCATTATTGTTTCTTTATTATAAGGTTCCTATCCGTAAAATGTTTTTTATTAGCGTCAAGTTTGTTCCCAGTCATTTTACCTAAATATATGAATTCTTTAATTTGCTCAAATCTATGTTCTTCCATCTAGACATAAATTTACAAATCTTTTGTTCCAAAACTTTATTATTTTCGTATTTTTTAAAATTTATATCTACTCTTAGAATCTCTCCTTTAACAATTTACTCAGTCAATGGCAATATTTATCGGAATTAGTTTCCGAATCAATACGTGAAAAAGTAGATTTGGGACACCCTGTATATTCATATAATTTGTTATCTAATATTAGATATTGTAAAGCACATATTTACATTACCGTCCAAAAGTTTAGAAGGAACAACGGATTTTACAAAAAGGAACAGATACAGTAAATTTTTATTGTGATTATTATTGAATTTATACAACATAAGTGACTAAATTAATTCGAACATAATAATATTTATGCATTATTTAGCTCGTAAATTTATTTTCGTCGATATGACCTCCTCCAGCTTTGATAACCCCTGTACAAATTTTAGACATCCTTCGAAGAAATTTTTCGAGACTGTTCGCGTCAATTTGTTGCCATGCGATCGGGAAATATTCCCATAGGTGTTGTTGTCGCTATCTAGCCCTTCGATGAAGATCATGTCATAAGAGCTCTATGAGGGATAAATCCGGACTCTAAGGAGGCCAAACTATTAATCTTAGTTCATTTCTTACTGCTTTCTCCTCTAAAAAGTTTTTACAGATTCGAACCGTATGTTTGAGGTTATTATCTTGTTGGAACACAAACGACTTATCAACAAGACGGCTTCTACACGAAACAGCATAATTTTGCAAAATATCGAAGTACTCTTCTTTCCGCATTGTACCACTAATTTTCACCAAATCACCTCTGTGTTTAACGAACAGTAGTAAGCAGGCCTAATTAGCTCTTTCTTCTGATCGTCAACGATCAAAAACTCTTCATTGCATACGAAATAACTGAAAATTGTACTGGTCGATCCGTAGGACTGCGCTCCAATCATCCAGCGACCAGTTTCTATGCTCTCTTGCCCATGTTAATCATTTCTCTGTATTTAAACCTACTGCCAATAATCGCCTGTTGACAATTTTATATTTGCAAACAATAATTTATAACAGGGATTAACGATTTCACGATATGCCTATCTGTTGTATTATTTTAAAAGAATTTCACTTTGCTTCCAAACTTATGGACGACAGTGTATATTGAGTACATTCACTTCATTAAACATTTCCTCTAGTGATATAATAAACCTCTTTACAGGCATTTAAGCCGAAGATTTTGGTGCTGTGGCTAATTGGATGTGGATTGACATGGTTACGCTAATACAGTTAATTTACATTGCATGGAAAATTTGAGAAACTCTGTAGTCACAAATTTTAGAAAACTGTTAAATGTGTATCGTAATATTTCCCCAAACCGCAAAATTTAATTAGAATCACCATATAATTTGTAATAACTTAGACTACGCAGTATTACTATCAATGTTTGTATACATATTTTGTTGATACAGTGTTTCATTTTACCCAAGGATACACCTGTGATACATTAAACGGTCCGTTATCGTAACACACGACAATAAAACACGATCTACTAGTATGGATGATGAATTGTACGTGTATAGTAAAACGATAATCTTATCGAAAGTGGGTTGAAGCGATACCGAGTAAAGTGCTAATTGAAATCAACCCATATAATAACTGCATCCACACACGAGTACAGTATTACGTACATCTTTATTTATGGATGGTTTTATTTATTATAGGCATGACAACGTTATTGTGAATATATTCTTGGAAACGTAAACTACCGTTTGTAAGTTTGATTGCACCTAATATATTTACGTGTATTTTATACATTAGTATTACACTTACAGTGACTCACAGTAAAATGATGCAGTATTTTATAATTTAGTAAAAAACTAAAAATGTTGGGAAAAATAAATTAAATATATTATGTCTATTATTGTGGAAATGCAATACAAAAATAAAATAAAACTAATTCGAACAGGTATTACGAATTCTAATCAGATAACATTACAGCGGTTACATATTCAACATCACAGTGAAAATGATGCACCTAGAATAATAATGAATTAATTATTTTTGAAAGTTAAAAAGGAAACGATATTTAGTTGGGTTTCCTTTAGATTTTATAATTAATTGTAATCTATTTGAAACAGATTGTACTAACTTACGCGTAAAATCTGGCCAAATACTGATCCACTCTTATAACAAAGCATTTCTTAGGTCATTCCTTTTGAATATTCGATGACTACGCCCTTTTGTTTCAGAATAACTCACAAATTTTCGATAATGTTTATGTCAGGAAAGAATTATAGGAAAAAGATGCGGTACCAAGTAGATGTGAATTAATTGGGGAGGGGTTCATTTATCAGCAAGATAGCAACCCCAAACACACTGCGAAGGTGGTTAAAGCTTATTGTGCAGAAGAATCTTCTGAAGGACTGCTATCCTTAATGGGATCCTAATAGCAATCCCATCGAGCTGTTGTGGGATCACTTGGATCAGCAGGTCAGGGAAAAATCTCTCAGCATTCTGGAATACTCTGCAGGAAGTGTGGTATTACATTATAAGGGGGATACTTTGAAGAAATATTGTAACAGTGTGTATTTTATTAGAATATACTATTTTGCCAATAAAACATTTTAAGTTGTTGAGTAAAGTTTGTTTCTTTAATAAATTTCTCGCAAACATTACCTGTCTAGTTTCTTATTTTATATGGCGCGATCAAACTTGGAAACGGTAGTATGTGTACATAGAATACAGTTTAACATACATTCACTGTCGAAATGACGCATAAAGATGAAGGCTATTCTTCCCAACTTCTCTGAGATCCTTACAATGTAACTACAATATTAGTTTCTGTATATATATATATATATATGTTGCAAAATTTCAGATAACGTTATCAGTTCCAAGGAAACAACTTGGTTCTTGTATAACATTCGATCGATTAACTTCTAAGCGCGATCTTTATACTACATTTTCTACTTAATGTCGCGATAAGTTCATTTTCGTACGTTAATACGATTGTAGTGGAATAAGATGTTTGTTTGAAAATTCCCAGATCTATTTTAATGTTATTGTCATTCGAATGCGGCTACTGACTTCTTGGTAAAACCACACACTGGATATGTGAATATGCTTATATACATACATAAATGTACGAAAAAACGAATGTTAAGTGGCTCTTGCTTAGGTATAACCAATAGTTTTTACTTTTGTTGTTTTTATACATATATATATATATATATATATATATATATGTATGGGCGTATACATAATTTAAATTTTGGTATTTCTTGGAAATAACATATATATTGTGGATATGTAATTTATTTTAATGTAATTTAAAAATAAATAGGATCAAAGTATCAAAAAAGTAAAAAAAGAGCATTTAAAAAAAATGGGCAAATTAGGACTTCATAGAACATATAAGGTAAAGTTCTTAAATGTTCCCTACTTGTTTTGATGATATTTTGTACAACTGGAATCTTTGTTTCATCCTTCACTTAAACACTATTCCCTTTTTTTGAAATCTATGCCCAAATATTTCACCGTTGTTGTAAGAAATAATCTTGTATTTGTATTATCTTATGAAAAACTAAAAATGTGGATTTCCTGGAGTCCATTTGCAACCTCCACCGTGTAAACTATGTGGTTACATTGTTACTTATTTTTAGCAGGCACTGCATTATGTTACTTATCGTATTACTGGAACAAATTAAAGTAGTATCATCTCCATATACCAGTATGTATATATATACATACACCTATCTGTATCCAGAAGACTAGAGAAACACGGAGAATCCGAGAAACAAACAACACATACAAACATATATATATATATATATATATATATATATATATATATATATATATATATAATGATTTGGTTATAAATGTGTTCTTTGATTTCAAATGGTAAAATCGCATAGCAGACGATGTTATAAAGAAATATGGGCAATGCCTTCCAGAGGTTGGAAGATTGACTTGGACTTGCAAGCATCGTTCCTCCAGAAACGTCTTGAACGAGGTAAATTAGATATTTAGGACAATTCAGGATGTGGAATTTGAATATATATATAATAATTCTTTTGGAATACCGACTCGCAATTTTTCCAATAATAGGTTGCAGTGATAGAATGACATTCTGATGTATTGCGCGCGTGATTTGATGTCGATGCCACCGTAATTAATATCCGTCTTCAATTCCTTTGGAAAATGATTACTTTCTATGCAAAAAGCAGATATATATATATATATATATATATACTAATGCAGTTGGTTGTAATGGTGTCTCTTGCGAAATGGTTAAATACTGTTGTCCTTTTGTAGATCCACACGCACATAATTAACTGTTTAGGGTTGCCTTTCATGACATTTTTTCAGATTTACGAATTATCAGTATATTACCTATATTATCTAAAATACTGTAAGGAGTATTATTTTATGATTATCAAGCAGGTTTCACCACTGCGCCTGTACTCACTTATTATTTGAACAGTATCATGGTATCTTTGGACAAGGGTCTATGCAGTATGCTAACATTACTTGAGTATTCTAAACCTTTTGTTCAATTATTATGGGTTTTCTGAGGAATCACAATTATTTCTATTTTTATTATTTCTTATTATTGTTAATATTGATTATTTGTTTTCCTGTGAATAAGTTAAAAAGTGATTTGTAATACAAAATTTACGAACAACAGTAAGGCCTTTTACATTTTTGCTATCCCTCTGAAGTACTGTATTTTATTTCTGAATGTGGAGAAGTGAGGGTGTAATTCAATTACCAGGAAGCGCAATAAACATCGAAATCCTAACAAATCTATATATACCACCTTTTCATATTTGTAACATCCTCTACCACCATCAAAACTTTCTTTGTTGTAATAAAATAATCAAGGAAGCCGCTTTCGTTCACACGAACAAAAGTCAACGGTTTCCTAATAGACCCAACATGTGATACATTCCAATCGATCTATTAGATTATACCCGTTAATTTTGCAAAAGCGCTACTGAAGTGAATCCATTGTTTACTTTCACGTCTAAAAAAATTATCATCGCGAAGAAAACGGTCGTTGAACTTCGCGTTTTGCGCAAAAAGAAAATATAGATTTTTGCCGGCTATAGCGTCTCGTATATCGGTCTACGACGCCGCATTTCAGAAAATTAGCGATTGTTAGACCTTGGCCTCGGCGTTAGACGGTTCTTGCGTGCCTGGTTCTTTCGGAGCCGAGCGGATTGTTCACGGGATGGTGTCAATAACCGAAAAAAATGTAATGTGGCGCATGATATAATAAAAGCTGGGTGAATGGTAAATATTTAACCGAGGGAGGGGGGGGGGGAATGTTTTATTTTTGATAAAAGTGTTTAGCCAACGCAAATAGGAAGATGGTTATGATATTTTGCTCAAATTTGTTTGAATCTCCTTCATCTAAACATACAAAAATTAATATGGTAAATCAACGATGCGGATGAGACCAGTCAGTTTTTAATACATTTAAAAAATGGAATAGAACCAGTTTTATAGATAATTTTAAAAAGTCGTATGCTAATAATGTAATATCTTAGCTTGAGCTCTCGCTCAAAATAATTCTACCTCATCTTCATAGACTATCTCCACTGAATTAGCATACTTCTGTTTGGAAAGTATTTAAAAGGAATGGTTACAATAATAAGAAGATATTCAAGTATAGGCAATTATTTGCGGATGTTTATGTTCAAGAGGATGCAATTTTGTGAATCTGAAAGAAATTCATAATGGTGATAGCAGTGGGATTAATGTTCACTTCCTTTATTTGGTCTCCACAACACTTCAACTGTTGCGTGCTGGTCTAAACAAAACGAGCATCGAAGTTTACTGACGGTATTTTGACAGCAAATAAATATTTTCAATTGCTTTAAGGTCAAATTGTTTCAGCAATCCAATCTTACGCTGATGCTGACATACAACGGGTGTATATCTAACACGAACAATAGTTTGGCCGTATAAAAATATTCGAATGAATATTTCCAACTAGATGGATAGGCACCTACTCGTGTGGACTCCAAATTTGTTACACTTGGACTGTTATTGTGGGATACTTAAGAGAAGAAACCTATGAAGACGAAAGTTACAGACATTTAGAACAACTGCGTAACAAACTTGCTAAAATTTCAAATCCCATGACTCCTAAAGTAATGATAAATGCATAGAGTATTTTCTATGGTAGACTAGAGTGAATTTTGTTCGGATAAAGAAGGTAGTGTATTTGAAAGTTCTATTTAAGCATTTGTTTTAAGTTCCTGTTATCACTAGTTTGTTTGAATCAAATGTAAACATTCTTATTCTTTCTCTTCTACTTCAGTTTAGACATTTCTTTATGTTCCTTGAGGGGTTGAAAAACTTTGATTTGAAATTTTCCGTGTACAACGACAACGTACATTGTACATGTAGTTTTCTGGCGCAAGTAAAATATTTATTTTTGTTATAGAAATTTAGAATTTATTTTTTTATACCAGTTTAACCAATATCTTCTTTTCCTTTACCTTAACAGATCGTTCAATTTAATACCTCAATATTTTTCGTACTTCTACAAAATACTAAATTCTTTTTCCCATTTGGAATTTTTTTCTTTGTATATTTTTAATTTATATCTACTTTTTAGAACACTTTTTCATGTAATACTTTTGACATTTTCTCAAAATTTAGTTCTTTTTAAATATATACAGGATGCCCCCAAAGTTCTTTTCAAGATAAAAAGGATATAATAACATAATGGCCACATTTAATGAATAAATGTTTTTTTTTATTAAAATACAGACTTTGAGAATTTATTTCTTAAAAATTATGTCTTCTAAATGTGTTCCGTTACTTTGCTGGTAGATTAAAAAAAAGCTTTACCGGGTGTTCGATTTGAAAGTTTAAGTGACGTAGAACGTACTACAAATAACTATCGTTACTTATCGTATTACTAAAACAAATGAAAGTAGTATCATCTCCATATACCAGTATGTATATGTATACATACACCTATCTGTATCCAGAAGACTCTAGAAACACGGAGAATCTGAGAAAGAAACAACACATACATATATATATATATATATATATATATATATATATATATATACATTGGTTATAAATATGTTCTTTGATTTCAAATGGTAAAATCTCATAGCAGACGATGTTATAAAGGAATATGGGCAATGCCTTCTAGAGGTTGGAAGATTGACTTGGACTTGCAGGCATCGTTCCTCCAGAAATGTCTTGAACGAGGTAAATTAGATATTTAAGACAATTCAGGATGTGGAATTTGTAAAGGATTCTCTTATGCCTTGCGGTGTCAAAAGCTTTACTGATATTCAGAAAAAGTGATGCCGACTTGTTCCATTGAATGTTTAAGGACAATAAGAATGGAGTCCTTCTTTATAAACCCAAACTGATGAGAGGATATCGCGTGTCCTATTTCTTCGTTAAGCTTCTTTTGGAATACCGACTCGCATTTTTTTCCAATAATAGGTTGCAGTACGTAGAACGTACTACAAATAGGTGAATCGAAGAAAATCGATCAAAATTGACAAAATAAAAAATATATAGCTACATTTCCAGAACTTTGGAAACATCCCTCGTATCTTATTTTAAGTACGCAAGCATTACATCACTAGATGTGGAACAATCGATGTTGTTTCATCGCCGACGGAATTTTATTGGAAACATCAAATGCTGTAGCTGTATAGCCGAGGTCTAATTATTTATCACGACTGTGTTATTCCGACCGATTTGGCAGCTCTATTTATAATTCGTAATTGCCAGATTTCATTCACAAATCTCGATTGAATAGAGACGTACAATAAAGACAAGAGATAGAGCCTTTTGGATGTAAGCCAATATTTTTTCGTCTAGACAGAGATGAATTTATCAACATAAAAGTATCTTTTACAAAAAGGAAAAACACCCGCATACGTGCAGCATAGTCGAAAAGGTCGGCGAGATTAGAGGATAAACACGAAACCGTTGAAAAGAGACGCAAACAAGTTCAGCAATTGACCTCTGATAGAGGAGACATGCTCGTAAAAAGTTATTTTGTCAGTGCATGTTCACAATGATAGTACGGGCACAGACGACGATGCATCGAGTATGTTTGTATGTGACTGAATCATCCTCATCCAAAACAGAGCCTCATTTACTTTTGCTTTGTTTTGTGCAAGGTACCTGCTGTCTAAGTGTTTTCTAATGGTCAAAGTTAATGGTCTCTTAAAGAGGGAAATCTATTTAGATTTTAGTATCGTGATCATGGAATATTAACTGATTCCAGCATAGTAAATTAAATAAAGCCTTTTTAAGAAGTGTATACAGGATGTTACGCAAAAACTTCACACACTTAGAGATGAAAACAGGAAAAAAATCTAATAGATATACGTTCGATGATCTATTATTTTGAAGATATGAAATTTTGAAATTTGATTGATTTCGGCGCGGTTTTATCAAGCATTAGTTAGTTGTATTATTAGTTAACGCGGTATTTAAGTGAACAAAATTGCATCTATCAAAATAAATATCACAATATCGTAAAATACATGTGTCAAATTCAACGCGTCAGTGGTCCAGTGGAAAAAGGACCAGCACTTGAATTTGGCAACCCAGGTGGCGTGAATTCGAAACCAACGTCTGTCAAGTGCAATGGCGGAATTTTCGGGCAAGTTCGATACACTTCCGCCATTCACTGTTGGTAAAATAATTAACAACGCTTGACCCTCTACGATGAAGGGATGTTGTAACAAGGCTATGGAACACTTTACGCTATTCTATACCTTAAAGATCCTGCGGTTGTGACAAGCTAAATAGCTCATCACAAAAAAAAAGAAAAATATTGACGGTAGTTATTACGTGGAGTTCCGTTTCACAATGATTACATTTCCTTCACCAGAATATGCTGACTTGAAGACACGTCCCATCTAGTCCAATGTTTCCAGAAATCGACCGTAGGCTTAAAGAAACAGGCCAGTTTAAGTTGCCAAAATTAGAGAGTGGCAGGCATCGTACAATCTGTACGTGAAACTTTGTAGAAGCTGTTTTGCAAGCTATATATAATAATCTTCACGTTAATGCCAGGCAAAAACAACAAAGAAGGGAAAATTGTTATGTTAGGTTGCTTAAATGGTTGGAGCAGAAGAATTTGACTTACTGGTTATTGGAAGAAAGAACAAAAATCCAAGACCTTCTAAAAACGTCAAGCCTCTAATAGAATGGTCTGGATAACGAGTGAAATTCTTTATATCTACAAAAGAAATTGAAACCTCTAGAACTTATATTTTTCCACCAACTATGATCTTGAGACTACAGCAATGGAAATAGGAGTGTTAAAAAATGTTAAAATGCACTAACGCAAAAGAATATTGATCAACATTATAAGAGATTTAATAACATTCACCTGATTAACCGATATTTAGCTTGTGGGATGCAATTACACTAGACAAAGGAAGGACAACAGAAATAAAACAGTTGAAAACTGCTTTTTAATACATAGGTATCGTAGTAAACTCCACTCCACACAAGTTAATAATTTATTCGGAACGCAAGAGCGCGTCAAGAGAACTCTCACTGTCAACCGTCTTACCGACCAATCGGTGTAAATTATATAGTCACACAGTCCTTGCAATCGTTGTGCTTCTTAATACCTGATTTTTCCAAGCTCAAAAATTATGAGAGCACCTTACGGTCAATGATGCTATTGATAGTACTATAACCTTAAAGGACAATTTTAGAGTCGCCAAGTGATTCAGACATTATTGCTATTAAAAGTCGAATTAAAACAGCAACACTGGGACAGAAACTAATAGATGGTAATTTAGAAAGTAATATCGAATAGTCAAGTGTGTCAAACACCTTATTGAAATGGGTGCATACTGTATCCACTTGGCAGTTGTGCAGATTTTCTTGATTGATATCCTTGGTAATCTCAATTGGTAAATGGAAAGATAAGGTTTAGCACAATGATATAATTTATTATGCAAATGATGTTCCAAGACCTTAGCAAAGTTAGATAATATGCTAATTGCCCTATAATTATGAAGATTACAACAATCATGAGAACGGGTGTAAGCATGCTAATTTTCCAGTAAGCGAAAAAAGTGGATGTGTGCATTGCCAGATTAAAAAACATGCAAAGCAACTCACACTGGATTTGAGTGCAGTCAGGACTCAGAAACCTAGGTATTGCATAGTGTCTACAAGTCACATCGGAAGCTTACACTTGCTTTATAGCATGCAATATTTTATCTGAAGCGAATTATCCAATATCCAGGGAGAAACAAACTCTTAAACGGATGGATGACAAATGCTATGTATTGTATTTTGAAAAAGAAAAACAATAACTACGCATCATTACTTGATAAGCTGATGACAGAAATTTTGAAAAAAGAAAAAACGGCCGCAAAAACACCATGGCAAAAAATTCACAAATTGGGATTCGATTTAATTTACTCATCGTATTCACCAGATATGATTCCCAGTAACTACCTTTGGGCCGTGAACGCCCATTTTATAGAAGATGCCAACTGTGATATGGACAAATTATAGAGATGGAAACTTCACTGGCAAAAATGTGTAGACTCCTAAAGAGGCTATGTTGAAAGATAAAACTGAATTTAATAAAAAAATACTTGCATAGTGGATCGAAAAATAGTTGGGTACAAAAGAGCTGCGTCTGTAAAAGAAGATTAAAACTTATTTTTCACAGTACCAAGAAGATACGTCACCGTGCCTATTCCAGTATTAACATGTAACAACGCCACACTGTACCAATTCTTTGATAAACCTATTTTCAAACAGCTCTGAAGATATGCCTTCTTGATAAATTACACAAGATTTTATACTTTCTTGCTGAAAATAACGGTTTACCAATTCAACAGATCCAGCATGTGTAATAACGATTCTTGAACGTTTTCCTCTGGAAACAGAAACACATCTCAATCAATGATTCCAGTATTTCCTGAGAATGTCACGGCTATCGTGGTTCAAGTAATAGCAAATAAAAGCTTTTCTCCTTAGAATATCTTTATTTTCGTCAATACTTGCTAAGTAACGTTTTGCTTTAAAATTCGCGATAGTGTAGCAACGCCACACTGTAGTATTTTATTTTTCGCCTCAGATGCTTACCCATAATTTTGGTCCATTTAATCTGTATAGTACACAATACACATGTCAGTACAATATCTAAATGTTTGCTAATGACAATTTAATTTTCGTTTATATTTATGACTAGTCTTATGAAGAGAAAGTTGTTCAGAAATATTACAGACGAAAAAATGCAATCATTTCAAATTCCCCCGAAAAAGAAAAAGCAATACTTATAAATCGAAAAAGTCACGAGTTTATAGTTTAACATTTGAATTAACCAGTTTTTCCAGTATGCCGCATTTATACTTTAGAATAGAGTTCAAAAGGCTTTCATTGAACTAATTATCCTCGATCAGTTTAGCATTTTACATTCACTTTATTAACTCCAACAATGCGCCCAATATAAAATAATAGAAGGCAATTCGTCTCCATAACATTTACTTTCAACAGTAATCAATATTTGTTTTATTGCTTTAGTTTTGTATGTGTATGAAAAGAGATGTCAGGCTGTTATCGTTTGTGTATCATCTAAATGAGTTTGTATGGATAATACGTATTTACCAAGTATAGAATTGAAAT
Source organism: Trypoxylus dichotomus (assembly GCA_023509865.1). Lineage (NCBI taxonomy): Eukaryota > Metazoa > Arthropoda > Insecta > Coleoptera > Scarabaeidae > Trypoxylus > Trypoxylus dichotomus. Next base: position 34,379,872 of record CM042081.1, read on the forward strand.
GCAAATATACACTAACACACATAGAAATTGCACCGCTTTTAATACGGGCGTTTGAAGATATTTCTATGTGTAGGAGATTAGAAGATAACCCGATATTTCATTTATTTATTTATTGAATAAGTTTTGTTTAAGTTTGTAAATGTAAATGGGCTCGAGCAAACGAAATTTTTCTAACCTCAAAAATATGGTTTTTCGTCATACCCATTTCATTCATGTATGCCCGAAATGATCATGAGGAAATACTAAGAAAACTTCTCAGTCAATTTGGGTTTTTCTTTTGATGATGAGTAAAGAAAACTAACGTATATCGCTCACAGGAAAAAGTATCCAGTTGTTTGCTAATTCATTTTCTACTTTTTCGTTTAGTAAGTTACCTTATCTATAATTGTTTAATTGTTACGGAAACAATGTCTGTATAATAATCATTCATTGCCAACGTTTAAAAGAAGTCAATTTTGAAAACAATTCAACTGAGAGTCTTGTCAATATTTACTCATTACAAATAGTTAAAAATGAAAAATCATCATGAAAGCCGCGTATTTTCACCCGTAGAAACCTTCCTTTCGTTCTTTTTTTTGTTTTCTTTTTTAAGAATTCGGAAATTCTATAAAATAAGGTTATGAGACACTTACCGGATCTAAATCGGAATCGAAAAGCTCCTTAAACTCCTCTGCCGACGTTATATCGTAAAACGATTTATCCACAGCAAATGTCTCCATGTTTTCGAAATGCACACAACAAAATGAAGAAGCAAAAAAAAAAATTAAAAATTCCCAGGAATTCCCAACGGATCAACACACAAGAACAAAAAAAGCGCAAATTTCACGGAACAAGTTAGCACTTTCAAAACAATTAGATGCTCTCAAAATTCACGTAGACCTTCCATATGGTAAAACAGGTGAAAGATTGTCACTTCCAATTGCGAATCAAATTTAACTGAAAATTAAAAAGGAAAAAAACCGGGATCGGACACACCTTGTACGCGAACTTTCCCGTCTAATCGTATGGCCGATTAATTGCGCGAATTCGGGTCGGTTTCCGGGGGATTGTCAGTGTTTTCTTTAGCGTGCCGGTGTATATATATGTATATGTATACACGTGTTTGTAGACAGCGCAATTGTCGATTCCGCAACGGTACACAACAGAACACGTCCCGAATCGAAGTGGGCCGTGGAAATTAATTCAACGCAACTTGGATGCATTCGCGGTCGACTAGAGAGGAGATTTGCGAGCGGACGCCTGCGCGCAGCGAAATATGTACAGGGTGAAAAAAAGTGGTTTTTCACGTAAAATTTTATTATATTGCTCTGATATTGTTAGTGGCTTACTTGCTATCCGAATATTATTCAGGATGTAATACGGGCATATTAACTTTATTTCAAGTACAGTGTGATCGAAAAGTACTGAATGTGTTGGTACACCTCAGAAGTTAGTATTGAAATGGACGAGGTTCAGAGCTATTTTGGCTTTTTGAGTAGTATTGTATATAGTACTTGAAATATACAACACGCATATGAATTCCTTCGCCAAACTTTACCAACTTGATGCATGGAACAAAACTATAACAAAAATCTATAATTTACGCGCGATTTTCAAAATCCATACAAGCAAATATTTAATAAAATTCTTATTTCAACAACTTTTCCGAGTTTTTCATGTTCGCTGAAGCCGAATTAAATATATTTTTTTTTGTTTCTTAGTAATTAAGTAACAGACATATACAAGTTTCAAATTGTCAACTAGTTATGAATTTTACTAACGAAGAAGTGGTGGTCATGCATTTCCCGTAAGGGAAACACGAATCGAAGATGGGAGGAAGGAACTTTTGAAGCTATCCACTAAAATCTTCGCTAAAAAAGATGTTTTGAATAGAATACTGTAGATTGCGGTTTGAACCTCAATACCAAAGTTTGAAGAAGATGCACTCGCTAAAATTGCTGAGAATCCTAAAAACAGTACGAGAAAATCATCCTTAGAAGTAGGTACTTCACATAGTACTGTGTAAACATGAACAGTTGGTTTACTCATGCCACATACAAGTGTATGGTTTTAGTGAGACTAATTTTCTATCGCCAGTGCTATTTTGTAACTAGTTTCTATAACTCCCAATCTACAGTCCCTGTCTAATTTATTAGGGCCATTTGCTAAAATAGAGATTTTCTTAAAATATATAATGAAAAACGTATGGTACAAGCATAAGTTTATTCAAAACTGTTTATAGACATCGTCACAACTACATAACTAATATTATGTAATGCCTTCTTTGACTTTTATAATTGCTCTTATTCTTTTTGGCATACTGCCTATACAAGCGTTAATCGTATGTCTAATTGTAGCATCATTTTGCCACACATCCTCAATATTTATTACTAATTGCTCTTTTGTAGTGTTTTTTCTCGAATACACGCGTGATTTTAGAATATTCCACATGTTCTCAATTGTGTTAAGGTCGAGAGAATTTCGTGGCCAAGGTAATACTGGCAGAGCATGCGTTCTTAACAAACTTTCGATGGATTTGGCCATGTGGCATGGTGTCTTATCGCGCCTGAATGTGTAAGCACCTTAATTCGGATCTAAATCATTGATATATGGCATCAAGACATCTTCCAATTCACGCTTATATTAGTGTTGATTCATAGTGGCAAAAATACAGTGGTCCAGAACCTTCGACTCATATACAAGACCATACCATAATCGATGGAGGATGTTTCACCGTTTTTAGTACACTAGCGTCACCAAACCGTTCAGATGGACGTCGCCTAACGAATTGAGGTCTTTCGGTCATGGCTTCTAGCTTTGACTCATCGCAGAATACGATCTTCAACGAAAAGATATTGCTCAATCAAAAAAAATTTGCTTGATTTACATATTCATTTAAGTTACTTTGTCTTACCTTTCGCCAATCTTTAATTGTGTAATGTTGATGACGTTTTGCCCATTCATAACGTGCTAGTTCGGCTTCTTACAATCGTCTACATACTGTACGCGTAGATATTTGCATTCCTTGTTAAAACATTACATTTCCTATTTTTTTGGCGGATAAACCTCGTTTTCAATTGCTAGTTGCAGAATACGTCGATCATCATTTTCCTGCCGCCAAACGCTCTTCCAGTACTTGTAGAGGGTATCTTTTCTTTCATTAAAACGGCGATTCGCACTGTTCGTCGGGATACTTCTTCTTTCTTTGCAATTGTGCATTGAGAATACACTCCCATACTCAACGTAGCCTCAGTACGCAGTTTTTTCTCATTTGGTATGTCCTTTCTTTACCCATAACGGTAAAAAAAAGGTTGTTACATAAACAGATGAATATTCTTCCTACAACAGTGAACGATACAAATAATATTCTACGAATTATTGCGTCTTTCAATCTTGCTTCAACCCATCTTCTATACAGTTCAGAATGATTCATGAGCGGGACAATAACAGGCAAGAGGTGGCACTTCCTCAATTTCTTAGAAAATATTTAGGGAACGTGTTTAGATAAGTATTGTAAACCCTATTCATGATTTTTATACTTGTATTTGTAAATTATCGCTTTGGAAACACACAGAAGCTTAAATTTATAGGATGGCCCTAACAAAATGGACAGGGACTGTATTGCGTTTTTTAAGGACGAAACAAACTTTTCTAGGAATGCAATCATTAATTTCCACCATGATTAACAATGCGTTAAAGAAAAATCCTAGCTCCATTAGACAATCGAAACATCAAAGCAAACTTTCTTACACAACATTTGGTCTGGCATTGTTAGCGATTAATAGAATCAATGTACATAGGCCAAATTACAAGAATTTCATGGCAAATGATGTATCTATTTTACTTGAAGACGTTTCATCGGAGACACGCCGTGGCTTATCGTTAATACATAATGATCCTCTTTGCCACTTGCTAGATATTATTTAAATAATAATTTTTCCAAATCGCTAAATTGGCTGTGGCGTGCCAGTTACGTGGCCACCGCGATTCCCAGACTGTTAGTTACTGTTACTGTTAGATTTTTTTAAAGGGTGACCTGAAAAATATTATATACTCTACGCCGATTCTTATCTTAAAAGATCTCCATGGGCTAACAGGGCATAGTTTTCGTGTAATCCACAATAGCTCTGGAATTTTTGAGTGAGTTCGATAACACGAAGCCTGTATTGCTTTAGAAGGAGGACCTTACTCTAACATTCAATCATAGTATATTTGATGAACCATGTTAATAACAAATCGTATACTGTATGAAATTTGATCTTGCTGTTTTCATAAAAAATCGTTACTGATTGTTCGCAATTTTAAAATTTGCGCGTAATTTCTTAAGGAGACATTTTTAAACATTTCTTTATAGGAATTCTTTTGCAGTTTTGTTCCATACAACACGCTGGAAAAATTTGGCCAAGCATGTCAGATACATCCTGTGTATTCAATAAAAGGGTTATTAACTATATTTTAGTATAAAATAAATACTTTGAAATAACACAGTAACAAGGTAAAAATACACTACCGTCTAAAGGTTTAGAAGCAGCAACGGATTTCACAAAAACTCACAGATACAGTAAAATTTTATTGTGATTATTAATGAATTTATACAAAATAAGTGACTGTCGTTAAATAAAAGTAAATTAATTCGAACATAATAATATTTATGCATTATTTAGCTCGTAAATTTATTTTCGTTGATATGACTTTCTTTGGTTTTGATAATTGCTGCACAAATTGTGGGCATTCATCGAAGCAATTTTTCGTGACAGCCCGCGTCAATTTGTTGCCATGCGTTCAGCAAATATTTCCATAGGTATTAGATGTTTTGAGGTTGTCGCTGTCTAGCCCTTCAATAAAGTTTATCTCATTAGAGGCCTATGGGGGATAAATCCGAACTTTGAGGTGATCAAACCATTAATTTTAGTTCATTTCTTGCTGCTTTCTCATCTAAAAAGTTTTTACAGATTTGAGTCCTATGTTTGATATCATTGTCTTACTGGAACACAAATTGTTCACCAACAACACGGCTTCCATGCGAAATAGCATGATTTTGCAAAATATCAAAATACCCACATTATAGCACCAATTTCACCAAATCGCCCATAGTTCTTCCAGCAAAAAAACCAGAAAGCATAACACTACCACCTCTGTGTTTGATGGATTGCACTAAGCAGACTTCACTCACTAGCTCTTTCCCCTGGTCGTTGACGAACAAAAACTGGTTGATCCATAAGACTGCATTCCAATCATCCAGTTTGGCTAGTTTGCATGCTCTCTTACCAATGTTAATCGTTACTTTGTTTGCACGAATTTTAAAAGTGTTCTTTCTTTGCAGTCGATGCATCCCCTTAAACCTGCGGCCGATAATCGCCTCTTATCGGTGGTAACAGAAACATTTTGTATTAACGCGCGCTGCGATATCCGGTGCCGTTAGACGTCGATCTCGATTCGTCATTACTATAAACTTATCTTCCTTTCCAGATGTCCCGATAAATTGTTTGAAGTGGAGGTATTTAATCAAGAATGTGTATACGTATAGAAACACGCCATCTTATTCTCAAGCTAAATTATTGTCTAAGTTCTTTCGAAAAGTCGAGAATTTACCACTGGAAAATAAGTATTTGTCATTGCTAATGAAGCTTCTACATATATCCAAAACAAGTGTTCTAGAAATCTTGCATATTCGGCTTGGACATGCAAAAAAAGGGAAATTCCTAAACTGCTTATATTTGACAAAAAAAAATTGTTAGGAAAAATATATTTCTTCACGTTTAAAGATGAGATAGACTTTTGTGTCGAATTATTAAGTAAAAGGGTATTAAATATATTACTTGTACACTTCTATTAAGTACAAATACGTGCAGTAAGAGCTTTTCATCATTAAAAAGCTTAAATATATTTGTTTTGTAAAAAGTTGACGATAGTAAACAATATTTTGTAGAATTGCCAGAGGATTTTATTTCTCACGGTAATGGATAATTGAAAAAAATAGACTAGGTATTCAAGAATATTTTCGAGAAAGGTAAAGGGTAACTAATCATGATACGTGTATTTTTCAGTCATATAATCAGCTTCTTTCCTATATTTTGGTAATTTATCATTTGTAAATTTTAAAAAATGCAAAAAGCACTTTAGATAGTAATAGCAGGCAAACAAAACTTTGGTATTACAATATACATATATCAAACTATATACTTAACAGTTTTCTTTTAGAAATAGTCTCAAACAGTATAAGTAACTTATTTATTATGCGCTTTACAGACAAACACGTAAGGCTTTAGACAATCTAGAAAACCACGTGAAACCAAGTTAGATATGCGGCTCCCTCTATACAGGAGTGGCAACATCATCGATTGAATACGAGGAGTGACTATTGCAATGGCGTCGTCTTAACAAAATTATTGTGTGATTATATATTATCAGGGTCGTCGTTAGGGTGGAGCGAGTGGAGCGTCTGCTCCAGGCTCTGCGCCTACGAAGGCCCCGCGGTGAGCGGCCTTTTCACAATAAAATGTTCTTAGAATAAGATAATACGGACTAAAAATGAATTAGTTGAAACCTTCTCTTTTCAATGGTTTATATTGGATTTGTTTGTCTCTTAACATTTACATAAAAGCCCCGCAAAACTATTTTACACCAGGCCCCGCTTTTGCTAAAGACGGCTCTGTATATTATTAAATATTGTCAGTGTTTATATTAAAAATAATAAATGTAACAGTATTAATTTAAAATTAACATAGAGATTTTTGAAAATGGTGATTTAGAGCAATTTAAAACATTGCTGCAATGTGTAAACAAATTTTGAACAAGATAGAGGCTAATTGCAGGCAAAGCTGGATACAGATAAGGCTACTCATACAATCTGAGAATTGGATAAAAAACACATCTCCAAACTACATCAATTCTTTTAATATATATTAAACACATGTGACCAAAAAAAAAAATAGGTTGGTAGTAGGTATTTTTAACTTAAGATACATTTTGTTATGAATTTCTGATTCTGTCTACCGTTACAAGTGATACAATGAATAAAATATTTTAATAATATGGTAACATAGCAAGAATTAATTCATTCAGTTCTAGTTGTATTACGGGTGTCAAAATTTTAGTTAAATTAGAACTAAGGTACAAAAGTCCAACTTTAAAACAGGAACAGTAGCTTAAAGAATTTAAACAATGGAAAGTTGCTTCATTCGCTGTTTGTATAATACCCAATAGACTTCAATACTTATAATTAATAAAATACATAACTTAAATAATTTCCCATTACATAAAAGCGCGACTGAAAAAGAAAACAAATTGCTGCAGACTTCCTCAATTTCGATTCAGTTTGTCAGGTGTGCCAACACAATCGGTGCTCTAGAATATAAAAAAACAAGGAAAAGAAATTTCAATTTATTTTCTTATTCTGTTCATGATGTTTTAAATCTAAAGGAAATTTTCGTCGTAGTGTGGATCTTTTTATACATTTTAATGCATTTTGCTGCTATTGACACGATGATAATATAAATGTTTATGCAGGTAATTGATTTATCTTCTTCACAAAAATGAGATGGTTGCAAACTAATTAATTCAAATTAAAAAATGAATATTAAAGTACACAAACAATGCAGGTAAAAGATGAGGCCATAACACTAAAGATATTGATCAAGACTGACGTAATTTGTTGTTTATAAGCTTATAATATGATCATCGATACTATTATCATTTAAAATTAATAATACAAAGACTGCAAAACAATAAATGACTGCAGTCCCAGCGGTACAAAGAAAACAATTTGTTTATCAAGTAAATCGTTTGAACATCGAAAAATACTTTAATTAATTTAATAACTTCAGAATTATTTTTGTTTTTGTATATAATTTAAGACAATAAATACTCATTAACAAATTATTTTCTTCCTCGAAAAGTATAAAATTAGCTTTCTGTTGCGCATTTTGTGGTCATGGTTTGCCGTTAAACGAAATAGGTTCTTTATCGTTATCGGTTAATAATTATCCACATTATTGTCGTGCAGCACATGCATATAAAATTTGAAGTCATACAGAAAATTGCGTGTTTCAGCGCAAAATACAGATAACTTTGCTGTACTTTTTTTTAATATGCAGTTTAGTGATAAAAATTCGTTACAAACGCAAATGTTCTCTTTTTGTTTAAGTATTTAGAATGAAATGTTTTGTCTTATTTCAATTTTTTTTTCCTAATATTTGTTTGTAACATATAAAAGTATAATTTTTATATAGGTTATACTAAAATTACTTATGATTAAGAGCTTTTTTTTTAATAATGCTCTATCCCTAATGTACTAAATATTTCCCTTTCTACTACTTCCCTCTCTCTTATCCGCTTTTGTAGGGAAGAATAACAAAACGAAGATAGACGATCATAAACATAACCTAATCTATTATAGTCAAAAGTTGGAGGTAATATTTTCGTTCTCTATCACTCCATTCAAATTGATGTGTTTCTGAATTAGAAAAAGTTCCTAAAGTATATATGGCTAGCAAATAAGTCACGAACATTTATTTCGCACATGACTGTATTAAATAAAACTACATTTATCGCAGAAAACAACGCATTTCTTGCCGGTTATCTCAAGCAAATATCACAATTTTTTCTTTTAAAGTCTCAGTCCTACCTGAATAAATTTAGCAAATCTGGATGAGAAAATAGAAATAATGATTGCTGCCACGAATCCACAGGTATCCAAAGCATATTTTCCAAAAAAAATGTTTTAAACATCTTTTAATTAGGAGTTCATTCCAAGTGGGAGGCAGCAAGTCCTCAATCATCCTGGTCCTGTAGAGCCGTTAAATAAGAGACAAGACTATGTAGCCGATGATTTCCTATTGCGAGATTTTGAGAAGGTGTCTATTGTCGATACAAAATCCTCAGAATGGTGGATATTAAGAAAAACCCCAAATTTATACGAAATAGCAGACAGTAGATTGCCAAATATTTTAAATGATTGTAATAAAAATGGCATGGGTCCTGGAGGAAGCAAATCTCATTTAGCAGATGTGCAGGGGGACTCGTGGAGCTCTAAAAATGTTGAACTGAATGCCTCTAACAAACGACGAACTTCAGATGCGAATTCATCAAAATTTTTACCAGGGAGATTTTCTAGTGAGTTCGAAGGAAAATCTGGTAAATATGTGTGGGAAAGTGTGTTATTAAATTTACTTCTAAAAATTTCCAGGTGGTGGTTATAATTTCAAAACTGAACCGTTATGCTGTAAACCAACACTTAATTTCATGGAAGAGGAACTATATGTTAAAGGAAATATTGTTATTTGGAGTAAGGGCTTGTTTTATAATAATGACGAAGATTCCACACGTGAAACGATATGTACTTATTCATCTACATATCCTGTTAAGCATGCATTATGGTGTAACTTTTATTGTGAGAGACCTACAATAGAGAGCCCTCTTATCCCACCTCAATTCAAACCTGATCATCCTACAACTGATCCAATATCTTGTGTTACAATTATAGATGGACAAACTTTGAAGGTGTTCACCGTGGATAATGAAGATTTTATAACGGCATTGCCATTTTATGTTAGTAGGGTGTGGAATACCAAATTTGGAATATTACTGCAGAGAGATATTAGCGGTAAGAGTTGTTTTATCTTATCTATGAGCTTGTTTTTACAAAACCTATTGCAGATGAAAGTAATCGAAACAAATTCGAATACCAATTTCCAATGATCTACTCATTATCCCATCCATTAGATGAAGTAGCTCCAATCGCATTAAAGGGTGATATTTATCACTTAATAGAGGAACCACTATTCCAAGTTGTATTCACCAGCGAAAGGCCTAGTATATGCATGGCATTCGATGGTCGCACAGGACAGCATAGTGTTTATAGAATTAAACGGTTACCTCCAATGGAATGGATTGATTTAACTGAAAAATCCAAATCGATTCAAATGGAATCAATGTTTTCTAGTTCTAGGAAGGTAGATTGCAGAATCATTGCAAGAAATTGACTTAAAATTTTTTTTTTTCTAGAAAAGTACACGTCTCTCATTTTGGGATAATTTTAAAAATAGTATACATCTGAGTATTCCCAGCCCATTTAGTAACAAAACAGCAAGTGCTGCTAGTGCAATCAGTCAAATACCTTCTCGGGCTCAAAGTCCCATGGCTTCAATAAGGTATTTTAAAATATGTAGGGTGCTACAAAAATTTATATACATGTTTTAACAAATGATACTACTAGTGGTATAAAGCTCATTCTGGAGAAATTATTCTTACATTTATTTATTGCTTTAAACCCACTTTTTGAAAACTGCAGACATAATTATAGCAAAGCAAGTACACTACCATCCAAAAGTTTGGAAGCAGTAACGGATTTCACAAAAGTCATAAACAGCAAAATTTTATTGTAGTTGTTAATGAATTTATACAACATAAGTGACTGTCATCAGAAAAAAATTAAATTAATTCAAACATAATATTTACGCATTATTTAGCTTGTAAGTTTATTTTCGTCGGTATGACCTCATTTAGCTTCGATAACAGCTGCACAAATTCTAGGTATTCTTTGAAGCAATTTTTCGAGACAGCCCTAGTCAATTTGTTGCCATGCGTTCTGTAAATATTCCCACAGGTGTTGGGTGTTCTGAGGTTGTCGCTGGTCTAGCTCTTGAATCTAGCTCATCCCATAAGACGTCTACGGGGGATAAATTCGGATTTTGAGGTGAGCAAACCATTAATTTTAGTTCATTTCTTCCTGCTTTCTTCTCTAAAAAGTTCTTATACATTCGAGTCGTATGTTTGGGGTCATTATCTGTTGGAACACAAACCTTTCATCAACAAGACGGCTTCTACACGGAATAGCATGATTTTGCAAAGAATCAAAATACTCTTGTTTCTGCATTGTACCATTAACTTTCACTAAATCACCCGCAGTTGTTCCACCAAAAACAACCTTACATCATAAAATTACCACCTCCGTGTTTGACGGACTGCATTAAGCAGCCTCCCTCCTCTCTCTCTCTCTCCTGGTCGTCAGCGAACAAAAATTCCTTTGCGTACCAAATAACTGAAATTTGGACTCGTCAGCCCATAAGACTGCGTTTCAATCATCCAGTAACCCGTTTGCATGCTCGCTTCTTACCCATGTTAATCGTTTTTCTTTACACGCATTTTTTTTGCGACCGATGCATCCTCTTAAACCTGTTGCCAATAATCGCCTCTTGACGGTGGAACTGAAACACTTGCTCGTCGTTATGTATTTATACACGTTGCGATATCCGGTGCCGTTAACCGTCGATCGCGTTTCGATGTTGTTACTACAAATCTACCTTCAGCTCCAGAAGTCACCCGTAGCCGCCCACTTTGTCTTCTATCAAGATTTTGTCCTGTCTGTTTTCTCTAGCAAGTTCTCTCGATATATCCTTTGTCGCGAAGAGTTCAAATATTACTACGTTGTTCTACAGTTAACTGTCTGCGTTCTGGCATTTTTACACTCGGTGTTACAATCGCGCACTGATTTCAAAAAACGTATTCCGCACAGGAAAGCAATAATATACTATGGATCAATACCTTTACCACATGCACTAAACGATTATTGAAGTAGTATTAAACCGTTTGACTGAAAGTAATTACTGCATGTATCCTAACCCATTCCCGTCAAACATTAGTCGTATTCTAGGAAAACAGCAATAATATGAATTTGGGTGAAATTTGTACCTAAATGTCTGGACTTTACGGATTATATGTAACAATTTTTACATGCACTAATTTATAATAGAGATTAACGATTTCACGATATGCCTATCAGTTGTATTATTTTAAAAGAATTTCACCGTGCTTCCACTTATGGACGGTAGTGTATATGAATTTTTATGGCAGCTTGTATTGAAACATATACAAATTTAATAGTTTTATGTATTTAGCCGTTCCCACACACCAGGCGCAACCATTAGTAAGTTAACCGACAGTCCGTTGTTGTTCAGATCACCAAGGCTGAACAGTTTGAAAAATTTAAGATCTAATTTTTCTTCAGCACACGAGATCACTTATTTCGATAACTCCCAAATTTCATTCGCAAATCCCGACTTGTGTCTTGAACATATATGGACAGATACAATGAATATAACAACTGGGTATAAGTATAAAACAAAGACCTTATTAAATCGTATTTTTGACGAAAATTTGTTTTAATTTTCAGAGAAATGTCACTGAATTGTGCAGCAAGTAAGGTGTTCTTAGTCGATGACATGGTTGGACAATCATTTCTGTGCTATTTACTTCCTACTGGACCTCAGTTGTGCCTCGTAAAAGCTGAGATAGTCGGGGATAACGTAACATTTGGAATGATGACAAGTGTGGGAGCTAAAGATGCTATAGATATCCCTGTTAGTATTACCTTTATTTATTCTCTTACTTGTCATTACTATTTATTAATACAAATTGTATTTGCAGAGTTTACATATGCTGGCTGTACTAGAACATAGTGGAAACGTTGTGCTGTACTCTGGACTAAATGTTGTCGGTAAACTTCATATTGGTGGCGTTCTGCCTCAACACATACCTTCACCTAATGTAGTACAAAATATGAAACAATTTAATTCGCCTTTTCCAAGGTAACTATACATTTCTTTTCTGTTAAAATATCTGGTGATGTTATAAGTGTATGTTGTTCTTATTTTGTTTAGAAGGAGTAGCCTGTTACCTACTTGTGGACCTTCAGTGCCCGACATAAAGTTCGATGAACATCTGTTATCACCTGTATTACCTTCGGTACCTCTTGCTAGGAATACCAACGCAATACATCTGGCATTCCAATCTGAGGGATTGAATACTTTGGGTATGCAATTATAATAATATTTTAAATATTTTTGATGTTGCCTATGTTCAAGTTAGTTTTGAATACTTACATATATATGACGACTAGCTGTATGTATGCGGTTGACTAGGTAATAGTTTTGGAAAGTTTGGTAGTTACCTCTTCGTAAAGTATAAACATTAAATAGGAGGAAACATTTGCACTTCTCTTGTTTATTTGTTTGTCTCGCTTAAAAAAATACTATGAAAAGGATGGTTTTAATTATCTGTTTTAAGTGAAACGTAAATATTTGAGCGTTCAGTTGCTAACAGTTAAATAGTTGACGATTTTTATCAAGATAAAACCTACTCGCAGCCAAAGCCCAGGAAAACATATTTTCGTCATATGTCCATGAGAACATCAAGAGATACATGTTGTGTTGTAATGTCGGAAGGAGCAAAGCGGTTCGGCTCGCCAGAGCAGATGGGCTGTTAGCAGCATCGTGTCAGAGCAGGAGGCGCAGACGTCTGTTGACCAACGTTATTAAATTTTAGGGCGTAAACCTGTGTTAATTATTCATAGTGCCTGGGCAAAAATACAGTGGTCCAGAACCTTCGACTGATATACAGGACCATATCATAACTGACGGAGGCTGTTTCACCGTTTTTAGTATACTAGCTTCACCAAGTCGTTCAGATGGACGTCGTTTAATAAATTGAGCTCTTTCGGCCATAGCTTCTAGTTTTGATTCATCGATCTTTAACGAAAAGACGTTGTTCAAACAAAAATAAAAATTGCTTGATTTACATATTCATTTAAGTTATTTTATCTTACCTTTCGCCAATCTTCAATTGTGTAATGTTGATGACGTTTTGCCCATTCATAACATGCTCTATTCATCATTGGTCTTAATCTTGGCTTCTTCAGAGGGCGTCTGCATTTTAATCCTTCTTCGTACAATCGTCTACGTACTGTACGCGTGGCTATTTGCACTCCTTCTTGAAATATTACGTTTCCTATTTCTTTGGCGGATAAACCTCGGTGTTCAATTGCTAGTTGCAAGATACGTCGATGATCTCGGTTAGTTGTGATCCTTTTCTTGCCGCAAAATGCTCTACCGGTACTTGTACTGGGTATTTTTTCTTTCATTAAAACGGCGATTCGCTGCACTGTTTGTCGGGATACTTCTTCTTTCTTTGCAATTGTGCGTTGCAAATATATTTCTGTACCCAACAATGCCTCAATGCGCAGTTTTTTTTCATTCGGTATGTTTTTTTTTACCCATAACCAAAAAATACAAAGCGCATACAAGCAATAACTTAAAGTGCAACACTAATACAGAAAAAGACGTGAAGGGGATAATAATAGGCAAGAGGTCATTAAGTGGCATTTTCTTAATTTCTTAGAAAGATATTTAGTGAAAGTGTTTAGATAGGTAGTGTATGAATTTTATACTTGTATTTGTAAATTATCGCGTTGGAAACACACAAAATGTTTAAATTTATAAGGCGGCCTTAATAAAATTGACAGGGACTGTATATGGCTCTACGGGCTCACCCTTGACAAGTGCCGTTTACTTGATTCGAGTAAGGACAGTAAAAGCAATTTTTTGATGCGTAGCGAGATTGTTTACCAAATTTTGGGTGTGTTTTATTTACATGCTCCAGGAATATTCTAAGCAGCCCGAAAATGTATTTCTAAAGTGTGGTATATTAAATTGATTCTCTGCTAATGTCTCTTTCCAAATTAAGTAAATCTTGCAATCTAAGTTGAAATCCGCACTTTTCTGTTTGCTAGGCGATTCGACAAAAATCCAGCTAACCAACCTCCGAGATCCAATTGAAAATAGGATCACCTTGCAGTATTCTGACGGCACCTACTACAGAATTAATTTACCTCTATTAGCGACTTCAAAATTAGTAGAAAATGCCATAAATGCTTTAAGAGAAACTTTACCCAAAGATGCGAGCATGACATTATTGACTAGATGGTATTCGATTAGGAATGCTCCAGGTCTGACTGATGTAACAGTCGAAAAGGAGTGGGAAATGTTTAGTGATCTTTTATTCCGTAAGTTACATCCCTGTTTAATTTTAATATAGAATCATAGATACAACAATAAGTTGTAAGTTTGTACAGGGTTAGTCTTGCTAATTTTTATGTACTTGCATTTAGAATTATTGGGGTACGAAGAAGATCATACTGCAGATATTTCCACTGATCACACAGCTACTCCAGCGAGCTCTGCCAAACGGTTACGACAGTCTTGCAGGGCAGATAATTCAGATTGGGCTTATTTGCAGCAATCTCAAGAATACCAATGTGTTTCACATTATCTCAGTGATATATTAAATTTGAATGTCACAAATTCTGCGAGTAACATTGTCCAGGAGAAGAAAAACGTAATAAAAATCAATCACAATTCCATATTCTTTCCGAACATTAAGATTGTACACTTTACTTTACATCTGTTATACGAAGATTTAAAGTTAAACGTGTTAAGGAAAAACGATTTAAAGTTACTGGCAGATTTCCTGGGTAAAATTGCTTACGATTTAAGTTTCGAGCACTATGAAGCATATTATTGGAAGGATTTTCCGGAAATTTGCAATACCAGCAATTACAGCAATCGAAATAAGGTTAATCCGATCAGTTTGAAGTTTATTGTTGCTTGGCCGTGCACTGATAACAAACCGGTAGGAATATATCAATTCTTATATGATTTGCTCGGAAAAAATAACAATTATTCCTATCCGTATATCCGAAATGTTAATTCAAGGTCTCGAGATGTAATACAGGTTAGAATTTCCTCTATTATTCTTTATTTAATCAATTAAAATGTTTCCTTTATAGTTATGGGGCGCTTTTTTGAGATACAGGAAGGATGTTAAAAACGAAACGTATTTAGATATGTTAGTACAATCTCTAACGCCACCTGGTGGTAAACCGGAACCTACTCAATTGAGAAAAACTTCAACGGCTGTAAACGCATCACGTCGCGTTGTAGAAATAATGACCGAAATGGGTTTGACCACTAGGGAACTCGAAACTTATCCCCCAGCCATTAACTTCTTGCTCTACAATGCCATTTGGAATAGCAGGGAAAATCCTCCGGGTGACTGGCCGGCAGAATCGTACACATTACTTCAAAGACCTGATTTAGCGGCGCAAGCTCAAGTTGTAGAAAAGGTACATATTTAGAGTCTCGCAAGTTTCCTGTCTGTGTGTTACCTCTTCATTTTCCTTTTTCCATAGAAAAAAGAGTCATCCGCCTTTATGCAATACGTTAACCAAAGCAACGTTCAAGAAATCTTGCCAACGATCACTCAAGTCGAAGTAGACCAGGAGGATGGTATGGAGGATGTCGACAGCACTTTGCTAAAATTGAGATTTCCAGACGATCTGCGGGTTGCCGAAACTAGAAGATTATTGCAAAGTTCGAAACCGGTTTCTATAGTCGTAGTGCAGAGGCCAGATGTTTCAGATCACGATTTCATCGAAGAACAGGAGAAGTACCTTTACGCTCTCTGTACGCGGACCATGGCTTTACCAGTTGGAAGGTAACGTAATAAAATAAATACAGGATGTTTTACAATTTGATTAGATAATTTTGAAAGGATGACGTGTCAGCTACGACTATCCCAAAATAACTGCGCAAGCATTACACATACGTTGTTAGTTTCCATATTTAATACTTGATCACCAACACGCGCATAAGCCAACTTTCTGCTTATGGGCGGTTATTATCCGTAGTTAACAAATTAAGTTTTTGACCGAGGATTGGAGGAGCACTGCGATTGGTGAATGCTACGCTGTAATTAACCGCTAGTAAATCAAGGCGTGGTGCCCGGAATTGATATGATACGTATGATTGTCGTTCTCAAAATGGGGATGTTATACAAAGAAGAAGGTTTTGTAAATATTTTTTCTAAAAGTAGGTTTGCTTAACACAGTGTGTTATCCGTTCAAAATCATCTGATAAAGTTGGGAAACATCCTGTATAATCAACAATTTTATCTCAATTTTATTTTATTTTATTTTATTAGAGGAATGTTCACGCTCAGAACCGCTTCACCAGTAATTACAGAACCACTAGCGATTCCGCTATTGTGTCTGTCTGGTAAAGCGCCACCTAGAGGTACTACGGTTGAATTGAATCATATAGATGTACCTGGAGCTATGAGCGTATGGCCGCAGTTCCATAATGGCGTCGCTAACGGGCTGCGGGTAACTACGGACGCCCACAATATCGATTCGACTTGGATCACATTCAATAAGCCAAACGGCAATACCGAATTCGAACATGCCGGCTTCTTAATGGCCTTAGGACTAAATGGACACTTGAAGAATCTGGCGATCCTGAACACTTTCGACTACTTGACGAAGTTTCAGGAAATGCTTAGCGTTGGTCTGTTGTTAGGTACGTATAATTGCACCAAAGATGTCACCAGTAATAACTACGTTCTATTGTCCCTTAGGCTTTTCTGCTGCTTATCGAGGTACATCGAACGCGTTAGTCACCAAGATGCTGAGTATTCATGTCGAAGCTCTACTACCACCTACATCCATGGAGTTGGATATCTCCCAAAATGTCCAAGTCGCTGGGCTGTTGGGAATTGGCCTATTGTACCAAGGCACTGCGCATAGGTATATGACTGAAGTTCTTTTGACCGAGATAGGAAGACCTCCAGGACCGGAGATGGAGAATAGCGTGGATCGCGAATCCTATTCGCTGGCTGCCGGTTTAGCTTTAGGTTTGGTAACTCTAGGGCAAGGCGGGAAACCTTCCGGATTGTGCGATTTAAACGTCTCTGATACTCTGCATTACTACATGGTAGGAGGAAATAAGAGGAGTTTAACAGGTATGTGGACTTATAATGTAATGTATTGGGTTAGTCAGAAATGTAGGGCAAAGTAGTGATGTACAACATACCGAGTGGATCATGACGAAGTTTTGGTTACAAGGATATAGAAGTAGTAGTTTTCGGTTAGGTTGTTTCGGTTTCGAATTTTACTTTGATTATGCCAGAAACAGATACTAATTTTCTTAATTCGAATAAAACTATCAGCAATCTATTCATTTTAAGAACGAAGTAGATAACGCTAGAATCAACGGCTGCATCAGATTGCCAAAATTTAACTTGATTAACAAATAGCGGGTAATTATAAATGTACAACGTTTTCGTCAAAATTATTTGAGTGAAACGTTAAAAACAATACAAATATAATTGTTTGTACTAAGGCTGCAGAAACGAATACTTTCGCAGTAGTGTATGGCTCGGTTACTAACAATATTAAAAAAAATATAAATAAAATAATATAATTACTTACTATTTTAGTTTGATTGTGTTGTTGATGTAAAGTGACACAAAAATTCGCTGTAGTATTGTGTTATCAACATGCCTTCCAGTGCTGATTACGGCATGTTGGTGTTCAGGAATTTAAAAAGGTCGTTCTCATTATATTCACATTCTTGGTTTTCAGTTAAACTGTTATCTATGCGCACCATAGTTTGAAAATCGGGATTCTTATTCATAACCGCACACAATTTATCGGTTGTTAATCTTCCTATACAATCTGTTTCTAACGAGGCTATGAGGTAACCTATATTTAGCGCTCTATGTAATGATAGCTTGTTGCTCTCTAATTTGGAAATAGTACCTAAAAGAATTGAATAATTTTCGGAGATTTGCTCTATTTGTGTATGGATTTCGGTATCTCAAACCAGCCATTGACTTACTGATATTGCTTGGGCTTCTTGGTGATTTAAATTTAGGATATAACGTTTAATAATATGTAAAAATTTCTGATAATATAAAACGACTTCAAGCCACGTTCCCCATCTCGTCGATACAGGCTGTAGTGGCTGAGGAATGCCCGGGCAAGCTGTTCCTTGGTAGAGGGACCTTCGAACTCCTCCATCAAGTTAATCCTACAGTAATTCAATAGGATTGAGGTCTAGAGTCTGTGGTGGCCATGTCATAATTTGTAAAAATCTGTTTGATTTTGCTCATTCAGTTACTGTTTGCATATTCAGGCTGTATGTTTCGGATCTTTATCTTGCATAAAGGCATAATTGTCGCCGATTACTCGCAGTCTGGAAGGAATGTGTTCGATGTAATGTTCCTGTTCCTGACTAAGAAAACCAACCCCAAACTGTAATTGAACCGCCACCGTGTTTTATTGTCAGTACAATGCATTCGGGAAGCATCAGCGGAACATCTGACAAACACTCTCCTGCTTTGACCAGACACTTCAAATATTTTTATACCGTCCAATCCCGACGTTTACGGCCCCACTCTAGCCTTTTCAGTTGGTTAGCCCGGAGTAGCAATAGTTTTCGAGTTGCCACGCGACCGTGTAAATTTCTTTCAGCCAGCCGGTGTTCGATAGTAGTAACTGAAATCGGACGCTGACTTCCGCGATTGAATTTGCTCGCTATTTCTGGTGCTGTTTTTCTAAGATTTCGTTTTCTTGATAGTTCTAGTAGACGATCGCTTGCTGGGGTGGTTATTCGTGAGGCACCTGAGGGATCACGGTCCTCTAAGTCGCCTATTTCTTGATATCGACGAATGGTGTATTTTACTGTCGACGCGGCTAGATTTAATTTCTCACCGATTTGCTTGCTGGGAAAACTTTCTTTATGCTAAGTTATTATACTGGATCTTTTAGCAACACCTACTAATTTGTCACGAGGTATTTTGAACAGTGTTGTTCACTTACTGTACCGCTGATAACAATAATATTCTAACTGAATTGTTGTGGATTTGTTAATTGCGGTACACGTTTGAGCCGGACAGGGACAGGCCTAGGAGAAAGAGGGAATGCAATAAACCTACTTGATCCCATCGATACAGCTTATCTAATAAATAGATTAGAATAATCCGCTGTAAATGAGGATAATTATTCCGGGCCATAAAGTGCTTAGTTACTTCGTTTCTTCAAAATACTTTCATTATTTGAGTTGCATATGTATTTAAGATAGATGTTTATTAGGATTATCATCGTTGACTGCAATAAAACTTTTAGGTGTTTCAACATTTCTGCCATGCATTACTAATATAAACAATTGTATTGTATTATCAGCAATCGTCATCCATCTGTTGTTTCCAGGGTCACAAAAAGAAAAGTACAAAGTAGCTTCCTTTCAAATCCGAGAAGGACCTACTGTAAATTTGGATGTTACGGCGCCTGGTGCAACTTTAGCCTTGGGTTTAATGTATATCGGAACTGGTAATAAAGCTATAGCCGATTGGATGGCGCCACCTGATACTCAGTACTTATTGGACTTCGTACGTCCAGATTTCTTAACATTAAGAACGTTATCTAGAGGTAATGTTATTATTTCATTTTCATTTTTTTTTTTAACTTTTCAGTAGATTTCTAATGTAAAAGTCAAGCTAAATTCAACTACAGCATCCCGAATGCATCTTTGTAAAATTTAATTTCTAAAATTCCTGCAAACACCTTAAATAACATAATCGCCTGTTTCAGCCCTAATCATGTGGGACAATATTAAACCAACAAAAGATTGGATCGATTCTCAAGTACCTGAAACGATTCGGCCCCACTGTATGGTAAAACCCTCACCATTAGTGGATGTAGACTATTACGAGACCATGAAGTAAGTAACATCCTAATATGCACTTAAGATATCAAAGCATGTGAAACAATTTCAGCCAAGCCTACTGTAACATAATAGCTGGTGCATGTTTCGCGTTGGGGCTAAGGTACGCTGGTTCCGCTGATCAGGATGCTTTCCAGACGCTCCTGCACTATTGCCACATGTTTACGTCGCTCACGATGAAATCTATAGCGGAACTGGCGGGAAAACCAACTATCGAAGCGTGTTTGAACTTGATTGTTGTGTCGGTCGCGATGGTAAAATGACTTTATACTTTTTGTTGTTCTTTTTTAATTGAATGTCAATAGGTGATGGCTGGTACAGGCAACTTAGACATAATGCGAATAGTACGACATCTGCGGAGGCGGGTCGGGGTGACAACTAGCGTCGTAGTTACTTATGGATCTCATTTAGCCACTCATATGGCGCTAGGATTGCTGTTCCTCGGAGGAGGAAGGTATACTCTTTCCAATACGCCGGCTAGCGTTGCTGCGCTAATTTGCGCTTTCTACCCCAAGTTCCCGACTCATAGTAATGACAACAGGTAAGCCTGAATGTTCGTCGTTGATGTACAGCAAGGTTATAAAGTATCCCTTCCTTCACCTTACTAACTTTTGAACAACATTCTAATTTTATTATTTCATAAAATATGTGCTCCCATTTATATATACAGTGAAATTTCTCTTGAACGGACACCAACGGGACCAACTGAAGATGTTCGTTCAGGAGGGGTGTCCGCATAAAAGAAATATGTAGTAAATACAACAAAAATCGTGTTTTAATGAAAAATGAGTATATTAAAGAAACTGGGACATTTAAATCGTATATGTACATAAATGTTTTTAAAATATATAAGAAACTTTAAACTTAAGAAAAAAGTGTATTTCCTTTAGATATATACATACAAAGTATAATATATGTACATAGATACATAGATGTAGTATGTAATACAAAATAATGAAATGAATAGTCACTTTAAGCACGCAAAAATTCATATATTGTTATTTGTCTTCTCTTTTTCTTTAAAATGGCGTCTTGAAATCGTATTTCTAATTTAGAAAGAAGCTCCAAAGACTCTATATCTCCGTGATTTTCGACAAAACTTTTGAGCTGCTTGGTCAGGGTAATAGATTTACCATAATTTGGGATAGCTTATGTTGGCATTGGAACCTCATCGACATCAGAATCTTCCGAAAGTTCTTGTATTTCAACTGGATTTGCAATTTCTTGTTCTGAATTTGGATCTTCAACATACAAATCTTCATCTACGTTCAAAAAATCATTAAGGTTTTCATTATCGATTTCAATAAATTCTTATTTTCGAGGATATCTGAAAGTACACTAAGAGGCAAATCATCTTCTAGGTTAGGTGTATCAGCCTCAGTTAACTGGTCTTCACTTTGCATATTTACATGATTAAATCCTGCTTTGCGGAAGCAATTTTGAACTGTCTCTTTGGTTACTTGGTCCCAAGCGGTTTTTGCCAAATAAACTGCATCCGGTGGTGTAATTTTGTTTATTAACTCAAAAGCTGTACCAGCAGTTTCAATGTCTACTAGCAGATGTTTGAGTATTAGACTTCGGTAATAAGTTTTAAAATTCTTTATAATCCCCTGGTCAAGTGGTTGACAAGCTGATGTGCAATTAGGGAGTAAAAATAATATTTTTATATTATTTAAGCGAACGTCTCTCGGATGAGATCCCGCATTGTCTAAAAATAACAAAACGTTTTTTTTTTTCTATAGCCATTTTCCAATCTAGGTCTTGCAACCACTCTGTCATAATTTGTCCTGTCATCCAAACTTTCTTATTGTATTTCCAGGTTACAGGCAGGTTATTTATATTAATGTTTTTAAAAGCTCTGGGTTTAGCTGCCCTACCAATGACTAGGAGTTTTTCTTTTTCACCCGCCATATTTGCACAATGCAAAATTGTAAACCTCTCTTTGGGATACTTACCTCCAACACACTTTCCCTTCTTTAATGTGAGCGTTTTGTCGGGTAGAGCCCTAAATAACAGGCCTGTCTGATCGGCATTATAGATGTCTCTCGGTGAATATCCCTTAATCAAAGAAGGACATTTTTTTAAAAACGATGAAACATCTTCAGCATTAACCGAAGCTTCTCCTGAAATCGCTTTAAAACTTATATTGTGGCGGATTCTAAATTTATTGAGCCAACCAAAAGAAGCAGTGAATGTAGAATGTCCCAAAGATGCGGCATTTCTCTTGCTTTACCTTAAAAAAAAATAAGTTTTTTGCGTTATTGTCACGACAAACCTACTGGTAATCTCAGTTTTTTTATCTATTTTAGAATTTAATATGAAAAGAAAATCAACGCATTAATACAAGAAAACCTTATCTAAAGAAATCATATGCGTACCTGTTAAAGGATATACATAACACAATTTGCCAATTTTAGTACCATCACCCGTCAAAAAGCTTTTTTCATTCAAATTGCTGTTCGACATCCATTTGTTTAGAAGGATTTCTTTCTGTTTAATTATATCTGCAGCTTGTGTTTTTCCAATATTAAAACGCTTGGATAAGTTCCTTACACTTAATTTATCTTTATTGCAAACTTCAACAATCTCAATTTTTTGTTTAAGTGCGAGAATTTTTCTATTTGGAGCCATTTCTACAATGAATGTATCGCCCACTGTGTCTTTTCCGCATAGACATCAGACTAATGTTGAAAGCAGATTCAATCGAAAGCATACACCCAAAGAATAAGAACGGTAAATCCCCAACCAACTTGGGGAAGTCTCTAATTCACGCCAGGCAGAAATGTACGACATAGGCTGCGTTTGTACCGAAAGATTAAAGTCGGTAAATCTCCGGTTTACTCGGGAAAGTCTCAGCGAAATTGGCGCGCGGCGGGATTGAGAAATGCAATAGCAATACTCTCGATATAAAAATAAGATAAGGCGTTTATGTTTTAACTATATCTCATGAACTGTACGGACATATACCGCCAGTTCGTTTTCTGTAGGTGACATACGCAGTAGATAAGATTTTCTACGTTGGTTGAAATGTATTGTGCCCGTACTCCACAAACATTGACAAATAAGTCCGTCTTATTTACTCTCTCTTTATTTTAGATGGAATCATTAGAAAGGGATTAATGCGTGTGAAGAATGCGTTTAAAATAGATGAATATTTTAGAGATATAATAAAGGCATTAGGATTACCTAATTCTTGAAATGAAAATAATTAAATTGGGATTATTTACATAGTAAAATGAAGTACCTATTTAATAAATATAATCTACTTTTGTATCTGGTGCTACCAATAATATAATAAACCATTTAATCCTGTATTACTCAAAGAGGCCTATCCCTTACTGGGAGAACGTCATATCACTAGACCACGAGACTGTATAAGTTTCAATACATGCGTTTCAATCCTACTAATACATATTTTTTAGAAATTAAAAACGTTGGTAAAGTGCAAGAAAATCGTAATTTCGTCATCATTAACATCAACGTGAGTTTCATATTAACTTGCGTTCAAATAAATTTTACGCCAAAGTAGCCTTTGAAATTATAATTATGTCTCAAGCTTGTTACTAAAACTCAATACGAATTTTGTTTGATTTTGCCAAATTGACAACTAGTGCAACTGAAAATAGTACAAGTTACGACAACAGTTTTTATTGTAATGAACTACTAGAGAATTTAGTTAAACGCTTTTTACGAGGGTTGCTGCTTACGTATCCGGTATTGGCAACAGTAGTTGTGCTAGACGCCATCTGACGTATACATCGTAAAGTTTGACATTATTTGAGTGTATACGTACTCAGCACGTTTTGTCATACGGATGCTATTTATGTTGTTTAGTGACTTGAAAATTTCATCAGTTAAAATATGGAATTAACTCGTGAGAATTTTCGTGTGATGATTTACTACTACTTTCGACATGGATTATCTCAACAAGTACATCCATCAACTCACTTCAACTTTTGGCGGTGAAACCGTCGCATGCATCTAACACCACTGCATATCACTGGTTTAGTGAATTCAATCGTGGCCGTTGTTCACTCAGAGACAAATTTAAAGAAACTCATCCAAAATTGATTGTTGCGCCGGAAAACATCGATGCTGTGCGCGAAGTGATAAAGCAAGATCGTCATGTGTGGGCATTAACATGACAAGCATACACAAGATTTTACACGAATATTTAGCCGTGAAAAAAAATTGTGCGCGTTGGATTCCGCATAATTTAGCAATGGCTTAAAAAAAGGTTCGTGTTGATTGGTGTAAACAAATGTTCAAAAAATACAATTGTGGTGCGTCAAAAGCTGTGTATAACATTTACACAGGTGACGAATCTTGGGTCTATGCATATGAGCCCGAAAGAAAACAGCAATCGATTGTATGGGTCTTCCAAGATCACTCAAACCCAACAAAAGTTGTTCGCGCCAGAAGCACCACGAAGCAAATGTTCGCCTGTTTTTGTGGGATAAACGGGTATACGGCTGCAGTGCCACTAGAGAATCGTAGAACGGCCAATTCTGAACGGTACACAACCAGAAGTCTTTGAAGAAATAAGAAAAAAAAACAATAAGTGACGTAGGATCATTCTTCACCTTGACAGCGCGAGCTTTCCCACATCGACCCAAACCACTCAATATTTAAGCGGTCAAAACATCGAATTGATTGGTCATCCGCCATATAATCCCGATTTGGCACCCAATGATTTCCTTTTATTCCGTCGGTGAAGAATAAACCACGTGGTCAACGATTTTCGACGCCAGAAGAAGCGATTGTGTTCAAAATGCATGTTTTAGAGATACCCTAATCGAAATGGAAAAAGTCCTGTGAAATGTGTATCGATTATCGCTGAGAATATTTAGAAAAACATTAAAACCATTTTCAATTACATATTTATGTTTATTTATTATTCCGAATACATAAATAGCATTCCTCATATATACAAATATTGTCTGAGCAAAGTCAACGACGGGGAGGTATCTACAATCCTACATTTCACCATGATGTAGAAAGGCAACTGCGAAGTACTGCATTCAACGAATGACAGACTGATTGTAGAGGAATAACGGGAGGTGCACATGCATATTATAACGGTTGACTTTACTCAGATTATATCTGTATAGAATATCAATCAAAAATAATACGTACAGTTTGCTTGGTTACCATATTTTATACCTTTTCTGTGTAGTAAAGGATGCCTGTTTAGGGCCGTCACTAGTAACAATAACATGGGCACTTAATTTTTCTCATCACTAACACAATATAATTTCAAGGTATCATCTACAAGCATTCAGGCACCTTTACGTCTTAGCCGTTGAACCACGGTTGCTAATTCCCAGAGACGTCATGATGGGCAGAATGTGTTATGCTAACATTAAGGTAATCAAAATAGACGGCACTGAAATTAACATTAAAGGACCCGGATTGATCCCAGAACTTAGTTCTCTATATAAAGTCTGCATTGCTGATGACAGATACTGGCCGGTAGTCTTCGAACGCGGGAGAAATTGGGAATTACTAGAGTAAGTTACTGAATTAAGTTTATTTTATATATTATGTTCTATTCATATCGTAGGAAGGTCTTAAATTCGTACGGGTGCATTGAAGTAAAACAGCGGGCCGGTTGCCTATCTTACCTGGAAGATAAGCATGGTTATCGAACTGAACTGGCTCATACATTGACTCAGTCGAATACAGTGCCATGGGATCCTTCGTCCAAGGCTATTTTGTCTTTTTCCTCCGATTGCACGATCAGAAACTTCTGTGATTACTTCTTGTCCGATCTCGAGAGACCGGTTGATGCTGCCGAAACTAAAATGAAACAGAATCTTACCCAAATAGCTTACGATTGTGTTATCAAGGATAAGTTGAACGTCTTGCCGATATTTCTCAGTTTAGTAAAGGTAAGTAAAATGTAAAAATGTATTAATATTTGCGCAATAGATTATCACCTAGATTTGATTTATTTAATATACTTCGAATTGACCTTAATACCATTTTTTGCGAAATTTTTGTGTTGAATTCCAATATACTCTATTTACTCTATTCAAAGTCAAAGGGTTACTATCAATTTAATTAAATTTATTTATTGTATTTTACGTATATATTTAGATGTATTACACTGATTAAACTTAATTAGCGTCAATTAACTTTAGTCAGTGTAGGACATCTACAAATAGACGTAAAATATAATAAATAAATTGAATTAAATTTTTGCGCTTTGCATATAATACGATCTCTAGCGATAACTATAAAAGGTTCGATATTCTTTTGAAACAGAAAAAAAATATTTTTAAGAAAAAAATACTAACATGATTGTGTGCTAACGCAATATTTAGTCATAGTTTATAGCATCTAAAGTACCGTATCGCTTTAAAATCATTTATAAAACTTATCCGAAAGTGACGATTGCAAGGACTGTGTGGATGTACAATTCCCCATTTGTCAACCGTGTTACCGACTGTCGGTAACACGGTTGACAATGGGAGCCCACGTGTTCTCGAAACGCTGCGTTCCGCATAATTAATTAATTTGTGTGAGTGGAGTTTACTGCTATACCTGTGAATTATCCGAAAGTTTTTAACCAAATGTGCATCTTTCAATGAAAGGCATAATCAGGTTTTAAAATACAAAATATTGAATATTTTCACACACGAGTTTGTATATGAGTCATATTGTTATTGAGACTGTGTAGTATACTTATTTATATATAATTAGTCTTAGCAAAGTGGGACAAGTTACAGTACAGTGCGGAGAACAACGTGGAGGGGCCGAGTGGCCGTATCAAGGCGAGTGTTCAGTAACATTTACGTTCTCGCATCAGCATAAGCGAAATATAATATAGCATAAAATAATGATAAAAGATATATTACATATTATATATCACAAACTGGGTGGCATCTAGTAAATATTAGTATCATTAGATATGTTTCCACACTTGTTTCAGTCGAATGAGTACGGTGCGGAATAAATATTTTTTTATGATGAAAACGACCGTTCCACATCGAGTGATGTTATATTTGCAAATTTAAAGTAATTCTTGTGATAATGAATTTTTCGACCCACCTTCACAAATTGGTCTTAGTACGAGAAAATCTGAATCCTTATTAATAACACTTTCAAATTTTCGTATTACACTTTCATTTTTTTTCGCCTTCCGCCGTACATAGGCGCGAGTAAACATCATCCACAATTTGAACAGAATCCACAAACATCGAAATACGGAAGAGATAAATTGGAGCGATTTCTTAAACATCTGAACGAAGTACACCCTAACATTCAATTCGCAACGGAGCTAGAACATAACGGAGTATTACCTTTTCTTCGTTCGTGTCAACAGGGAGCAAGCACAGGCAACAACCAGTGTGTTCAGGAAACCTACGCATACCAACCGTTATCTACACAATAAGTCTAATCACCACCCTCATCAGAAGAATACGGTGGTGCGGACGCTGGTAGAACGAGCACGCAGAGTATGCAGTGAGGAACAACTACAAAAGGAATTGGACCAGCTGATACAAGTACTTCAGTGTAACGGTTATCCTGAGAATATAATCAACCATGCCATCACGACTAAAACCTGGACCCAGGGACAAGAATGATCGGGAAATAGAAACATTGGGCACAGCATACCTACTGTACATTAACAACACTACAGGCAGGATAGGACGAGTGCTTAAGCATTTCAACATCCGGACGGTTTTCACTTCAACAAAGGACCCCTTGTCAACACCCGGGGTGTACAGCATACCGTGCTCATGCAAGAAAGTGTACATCGGCACAACAAGACGTTCGATCAACACCAGAAGGAAGGAACACGAGAGGAATGTTGCGGTTGAAACAAATAGACAAATCGGCCATTGCCGAACATATCCACTCGGACCCGAATCATAGGATTAGATTCGAAGAGTTCTAACATCAACTAAGAACTACTATAGCCGATTAAACAGGGAAGCCATTGAAATATACAAAAACCCTAACAACATCAACAGAGACGGCGGGCTGAATCGAATATCGACAACGGCATTGCGCGCATCCGGTCAGGCAACAGCGAAGGCAGCAACAACGTGCACGAAGCCAGTACCTTTGAAAATGCGAACCGCAGTTTGCGAAACGTCAGGGACAAAAAACCTAGTGACACGGCGGAACCCGACTATGACATCGAAAGATTTAGTAATTTCTCAATTCCCTCCGCTGGTCCATAGTAGTTCTTGCGAATACTTTCTAAATCACATTTTATCTGGCTATCTTGAAACACTTTCTGGCTTTTCTTCTTGATAGCTTTGGCGTGCCCCGGATTGAATTGTAAAACTACCTTTTTACACCATCAAAATGTTCGCAGTAGTAAAACGCAGCCTTCAACTACGTTCCGCAACACGTAGTAATCGGCTGTGGTGGTTTAGGCTCTTTGGGTGAAATCTTTTTGTACGTTTTGGGGACTTTAGAAATACTGCCTTCGTATGAGCTATTAAAGATATAAACAACCACCTATATCAAATATTAATTGTTCGTTGTATTGTTTGCCACGGATTGCAGAACAGTGTTTTATACTTTTTGCGAAACGTTTACATTTCCACCTGCTGGTGCAAGTCAAATAGTTGTCGCACTTTACACATTTCATTCTATCGCCGTCGTATTCTAAATTCGGCATACTTGCTATTACGTTTTCTAGTTTATTCGAAATACGCCGTTTCCGAAACGTACCTAAATTGGACATTTTTTAAGTGTGTACTGACAAGCACTCACAACGACCAGTTGAATAATGCTAAACAAGTGTGCTTTGATACGGGTACTCGGTTCTCCGTACCACGCGGTTCCCCCCTCCACGTTGTTCTCCGCACGGTACTGAAACTTGCCTCTCTTTGCTGAGACTATATATATTATAGCGAGTCTTGATTTAATGAACTCTGATAACAATGAGTAGCCAAACTTTTGTATTGCGTTGCGAATTCCTAGTAGCTTCTAAGGACATCAGGAGAAAATTTCTTATTTCAACCATTTTAAGCTTCCAAATATACGCTAGCTTTTTCTTTAAAACAGGTAATGAAAGACGATGGCAGCTACCCTAGTTCACTACAACTATGGCAGTACAAATTAGTGCATAAGCTAATCTTAACTAGAAGATCTACAACTAGCCTAATTTCCCCAGAAGCTATTCTTGGCCTACATTACAGATTTATGAAGATATTCGATGGTAGAGAAAAGAACTTGAAAGAACATTTGTTGTCTTACTTAAAGGGACAAATACCGCAATGTAAAAATGATCTCTTGAAAAGTCTGGTGAGTTATGTTGTATTCTACGATATACCGTTTAATTTTAAGCCACATGACAGTAACCCGTTACAAAACGTAGTTACGTTAAAATCTTTATTTTTAAGCGCGGAAACGATCACAAAAGTTTTAGAGATTACACGTTAAAATATATTTTTGTTATTATATTCCATATTTTTTGTTTATACAATAAATGTGTAAAGTGAAGAAAAAAATAAATAAAGAAAAGACCGAATTAATGTTTTTAAATTTTTATTAATGCATTAGAAAATACAAATAAATATTACAATAAACTTTTTTTATAAATCACCATAATATACAGTTATTAGACATTACATTTTTCCGTTTTTTTTTTTTTAATAATTACACGTCTCTATTTTTTACACATTCTTGATTAAAAACGACTAAAATTACAATGACTTAATTATTATCATTATAGCAATGATAATCTTAAAAAAATAATATGTACTGCTTCCAGTTTCCTTACACAACACAGTAATATATACACATGTGTTTATGAATGTAGAATTTTGGTTGTCCGGTTCAAAATTTGCATCCTCAAATATGTACAAAATGACTATGTGGATTATTTAAAATCAGTGGCGTTGCTTCATTGTTACACAGGCAATCACGTCATACTGCAAAAGAATGCATTAACTATAAGCGATGTCACATGGTTATCACATTGAAATGGGGTCACACATCATATGGATTAAAATCTCATTTTTGCAAATTGTTTATTTTTGATGACGTGGCGGCACTTAAACAGATTTGTTTTTTAATCAATATAAACCACATCCTGTATTAAATCTACCTCTACTCCTTTTTTCCGTACATACATGCACGTTACTGTATATTTTCGCAGTAAGACGCAGTTTACTGTATATTTAAAAATTATTTGTCTACTTCTAATTTTAAAACGGTTGAGGATACAAATTTCGGTCAGAGCACCCCCCATGTATATATCTATATATATATGTATACATTACGCTATTATCATGAGATTCATTCGAACTATAAAAATCGACTCGGTCATCATATACTTATATGTATATTGCGTACTCTTTACAGCTGACTTAATTACATCGATTAAAAAATAAGACAGAATAATTCTTAATACAAGCTAGGCATCCTTAATAAGTTTAAATCTTGCTTCATCATAGTTAAAATTCAGGTACAGCACACTCCGGAAGAAACTGAATCATCCTGCGGATGATAGCAGCTTCAAATGCATCGAACCAAATTGTCTAAATTTGGCAGTATCATATTTTTTGTAATCTCTTCTAACTCGAACACATTCCCAATTCATCGATTAATCTTTTAACAGATTTTCTCATCATTTATTACATGTATAGCATAATCACATTTTAAAATTATTCCTTTTCAATATAGAAAAGGTTTAAATAATCTTAAGAGTCAAAAAATAATTGTTTAGAAGTGATTATGCTCTTTACTAAAACCACTTATCCGTTAGTCTCTCTTTTTTTCTTATTCAATATAGTGTATAATCACATTTTGACTGTGGTATACAGGATGTCTCAGTAAGTAATTGCCATATTCACTGTAACGGTACCTGATTTCAATCTAAAGGAAATATCTTAATATACTTAAGTCCGTAAATAAGCCGTTTTTGAACAATAAATGAAACAATAGTTATGCATGTTACTTACAGACTGGTAGACAATTTATCAAATTCCACTTCGCCAATTTATATCCTTTTATTTGACATTGTCAAAATAGGTTTACTAAGATTCAAGTAAGGTCTCTACAGTAAATGTGGAACATAACTAACAAAACATCCTATATAGTTCTTTACATATCTGCTTTATATGGTTAAATTAGCATTGCCCAATAATATTTAAAAAATCGTCAGTAAAAACAATATAACTAGCACTGAAAAAACTCTGTTGACCACAGTAACAGTAATAATATTAATATTAGTTGTTATAAATATTAGTTGGATTGTTTATAGATATTTCATAGTGGATAAGATAAGGTTGAAACACTAAGTGTACAGATAATTTATTTCTATATTTTTTCTTTCCCGAAATTCACACCCCGATTTTCGAAATACCCTAATAATTTGATCTTTTAATTAGTGCATCAACTTTATCAAAAATAGTCGAAGACATCTTTGTAGTTTTCATTAATACACTTTATTATTTTACTTAAAAAATAAAATTGCACATAAACTTTTTCAAAATAACATTAAGTATATCAAATCACTATATCGTAGGACATAATAAATTATACTAAACTATACACAAAAGAACATACAAGTTGCCATATTTACCACTAATTCTAAAATTAAAGAAATGTAGAAGAAAAAGTACACAACGAAAACAAAAATTTACAAAAAAAAAGGAAACAAAAAGAATATAGACAAGAAAGAATAATAACAGGTATCATCATTTAACATCTTTTTGTTTTACAAACTGCATCGTTTTTCTTCTTATGTCAAAGGCAAGGTAAGTAGAAGTGGGTGTAGTTAGGAGTAGTGATGTTATTTTGTACGTGTAAGGTAATATCAATCGTAAGTTCACTTTCTTTGAAGTTGTATATATAAAGAAGGATAGCGTTTTATATTCATTCAAAAGGTAGCAAAACTACATTTGAAGTACGATATACTATAAAATGTCCAAGTTGTTAAACAAAAAATTGATTTCAAAGCTATACATCACATAGTAATTTATGTTGAATTATCCGAATCTCAATTAACCGAAGCACGTGATGTTTATAAAGTAAAAGAAAGAATTGAAATATCAATATAAGTAAGTGGGAGATATTTTAAGTTTTTAATTCGGATAAACATAAACATGTTGGTAAGTAAAAGAAAGATTAAATAATTTTTCACGAGTAACCATTTAAAATAAGTTGAAAGTAATCATTTTCTTCATTAGACATTTTTAATAAAAGATAGCGTTGTATAGCATGTGACGTATTTCTAGGATGCATAGTAAAGATATCGATTTTAGTTGACAACCTGTAACTTGATAGTGTTTTATGCACTGTACTAGCAACCTGTACATATACTAGCTGCCTTTTTTAAACACCGAAGTATTTGCATTTACTTTTTGTACTATTTATAGCTTATATTCATATCATCAAGCTTTTCATTTCTAAGTCCCAATTTCAAAAACAAGCTAATAGATTTGCTGTTTTAAGTCAGATTATATGCGAATCAAAAACTTTTTTAGTACACCTTAAATATTAGATAAAATAATAAAAAAATAGTGATGTCTTAATCTAGAGTATATACACGTACAGTGTGATGGTATGGTCTACGCTCTGAAACTACCGAAAAAATCATCTAGTTGATTCAGAGATGCTTAAAAAATAATTAGCCTCGAAATCTTTCACAGTATACCTAGTCGTTTAAGAAGGAATCCAACGATCAACTAACATATTATCTTTATCACACCGTACATATAAAATTTCAGTTTACTACTACTACTTAATTCCATTTTAAGTTTCAATTTTATATCAAATCAATATACTTAAATATAGTTGTGTCGTAACAAAAACGTGAGAAAAAATTAAACAAACATTTTTTTGTATTTTTTAACGAAAAAATCCCCTAAACAAATTGTACAACGAACACAAACATTGTATGAAAAAAGGACACAAAATACTATCAAATCAATAATAAAAACGTAGGTTTTATAAAAATATATATGTAAATGTAATAGGTATATTGTATAATACGATCAAATGTATACAGGATGTCTGTTTTTATAGAACTTATTTGCTTCTCATAGCTAATGCAAATCTACATGAAATATACTCAAAAAAAAAATCCACACAATACAGAATTCGTGATAATTAATGAAACAAATCCAGCCAATATATAGGGAAAATCTTTAAGTACAAAAAAAGTTCCTGTTAACCCATGACTTGGAGCGTACAGTTTTTGAATTACAAAAATTAAGCTATGGTTTTATAGAAATTTTTTTGTTTAAAATGAACCTCCTTATATAATGGTTGCGTTTTTTTTTTGTCTGCAGATGATTTATCTTGTTTATTGTAAATGTGCAATAACCTTTCATCATTGCTTTAAAGTTTAATCCTATACTTAATCCTGAATTTTGGAAGATATAACTTCAATCGTGATCATAAACTTGAATTCCCTTGAAACATATATTCAATGTAAAATTTCAGCTTAAGAAGCAAATATATTCTATGTGGAGCAGTTCCTGCATCTTGCTTCTAATGGTTCAACATTAAGAAAAACGCATTGAAGGTAATATTTTTTTATATAGTATATAGTGTGTTTCAAAAGAATAATGTATAATATGTATATAAATGTAGTATAACATGTGCATATAAAAATGAATCATACTAGTAAAAAAATGCAAAAATTTTTTAGCTTCAAAAATAATATTCAATTAAACAACAATAATTGTTAGAGTCTGCTATTCATAAGACATTTTTTCTCATTTAGCGTATTAATAGAGTAGAAGTATTCTCTCATGATAAATATTTAGTTATTTCTTTTGATTTATTAAGTTCTTCCATTTGAATAAATTAAAAAGAGAGGATAAATAAGTGGAACATATGAATACAGAACAGGAAAATTCATTTGCCGTGAACATGTGTAATGAAATAAGGAAGGAATACCTTGTTTTCCATCATCTTCAGCTCATTTTTCAAACGTAAAGGACTAGCGTGGAAACGGGTTGCTTCACTGAAGCAATAAATGGATCCCGCCGCCCCCTACACCGATCGCTGCATCTTTTGTACATTTCTACTATTATAGAGAAGGAGAGAGAGCTACTACATAGTAATATTTAACGTAAGTAAAAAGAAAAAATCGAGGAAAAAGATGATGGAAATGTTAGCCGAACTAAACCTATGATACAAGTTAAAGACATTTTAGTACATAATAAAGTTAATGGTTGTTTTTTCTTTCTTTTTATTCTACCTGTTCCCGTGGCACAGATCGATGGCCCTTTGGACAGCTTTTGTGATGTTATCGAATACTGATACTTGCTTACGTTTTGCTAGATCCGACAAGTATACCCTGCCTCTGTTGTAGTCTTTTATAGCCTGCTTCGTTATCTGAAACGAAGAAATTCGCGATTAAAATAAAGTAAATTTTTATAAGTAAGCGCATTGTAATATAAATCCTGTTATCCAAAAGAAACTCGTACTAGTGATTAAAAAGGCAAAATCTACTAAGGAGCGCACAATATGTGGTTATTGACGTCTAACGCGAGAGTGAAAAATCGAAGTTTGTTGCCAAATTTCTATTAGAAGAATAATCTCAATTAGGTCTTTAAAATATATGTATATGAATGAAGAAGCAATTTTATATAAATCACAAATTTAAATTTAAAAGAACAAAATATTTATGAAGAAAACACAAGATGTCAAATTATATATGTATTTGCTTTAATGATCAACATTATTCGCGAAGTAGAAAAATGTAAATACATTTATTAAGAGGCACTGTCACCCATTACAATAAGTATAAATTTTTGAGACATCTTCTATAAGTTAAAACGCAATTCAACAAAAGGAGATAATTATATATAAATGGATATAAGCTAATAAAAGGAAGGTTTGCCCAAATAATTTATAGAACATAAAATGTCTTAAAAAGGTTAACCCTTTACTAAGGGCAAAGTTGGTATAAACAATCGTGGCAGTTAGTTTTAATTTTATTGAACTATTTTGATGCGCCATTAATCTTTATAGTAACATTTAATTTGAATAATAATATAACAATATTTCTAACCAGCTTGTCTGATGCTATTTATTTGCAAATCGCGAATATAATTTATTACAATAGACCAATCAGTGATGTCACTGGATATGTCCTAACGTTTTTCTAACGTCTTTAGTTGTTTTTCGTCGCGATTATGTAAGAATTAATTTTATACATCACAACGTAATTTACAAACACAAATTATCTAGGGAAAAAGATATATAATTCGATATAATTTGAAAGTACTTTGTCGATCAAACTGATGTGTTTTAGCTTTAAGTTCACACAAATAATTTATAGGAGAGAGTTCCACTGCACGTCATGAAAAATTTATGACGAAATAATGACGTATGCTTGTCCAGCGTTGCAAATTCCCATATAATTATTGAGAAACACTAACTTATAGCGCAAATGAACTAGGTTGTAGTTATAGATGTGTTATGTGCGTCTGGGAACGACTGACATTTTGTCGTACTAGCAACTATTGAACCACAAAATACTAAACATTTTTTTTGATTATTGTACAACAAAAAGGTGTACTTTTTTACTTTTGATGTAAATACACCTCAAACGTAATTTAAAAAATAAATGAGATATGTTTTGCGCAGCAGCTTATTTATTGGCAAATTATATGAATTTTAATCAAATGGCAGTAGATTTAAATGCTTATGATGTTATTAATGACGTCCAGCAGATATTTTTACTATAGTATTATTTAATAAATAAATTTCATGCCTTATATTCCGTCACTTTTTTCCAATTAACCTGGTACAAAAAATAATCTTGTACAATATAAAGCAAGCCTAAAACTTGACAAGATTAATAGTCTTTTGTTATATAATCAATTAGATTGTTTGGCTTCTTTAGTTTTGCATAAGAAACCGGCCGGAGAAGCTTAAATTATGACCTGTGATACACCAAATTTAAATAAGGCGACGGAATACAATAAAACAACAACACAGCTGATACAATTGATTCATTTCAATTCTTACCTTTTCGTTCTTGACTATGGACTCATCTTCGGGCAGATGCTGCACGCACAATACGACGTCCTTGCCCAACCCGATGTAATAAGCGGCAAGGATCATCGTCGTCAGCGACCTCGTATCCTCCGTGATAACAAAAAGAAGCACTTTACTGTTGTCCATAGTTCTCTTCCGCCCTAACAGCTTACTCTCACTAACTTGCGCACTACTATCGAAAGGCGTGTCGACTCCGTCGCCGCTTCCGTTGCTGTAGTAATAGCCGACCATCATACTGAGGTTCCTTTCGACGTCGTCGTTGTCGAAGTCGAAGCATTCCCCTTCTCTGATTGCCGGATTATAGTACCTTAGCCCGCGCTTTTTGATCAGCGATATCGCTTGTTCCCGCCACGCGTTGCTACTCTGGCATGAGCCACCGAGGTAGATGTCGCAGCTGTAGTTGTTACTATTCTCCATCGTGTAGTTGTTGTGAGCGTCTACGGAAGAGAGAGGGTCGTTGCAGCAGTTCTCGTGTTTGTTAACATCGTCGCAGTGCGAATTGTTGTTACGTGAGCATTGACGTTGTAGAGGCATGCTTACCCATTCTAGAAAATTAGAGAAAATAAAAAATAAAGTTTGCTGTTATGGTATATGTACCAACTTGTTATATATATAATAATATTCTTTTTAATAGAATAAAATACAGTTTAGCAAACGTAAACAAAGTGATAATATCAGGAAAACTAAATTTCTTGTGTGTATCTGTCATGCTATAAAATTAATTATTTACACAATTAAGTGGGCTTAAGTCGGTAATTTAACTGTCGATATTATCAATTTGTTGCAATCATTTATTATTTTTAAAAAACTTGACCACCTGTACTTGAGTTGCACTGCTATATTTGCTGACCTGTACCAAAACATTCCCTTTCAATATGAGAAAAATAAAAAGTTTCTAACTTCAAGATATAACAAAAAGTTTTAAGAGTAAAAAAACATCAATCTTAATTTTCCTTACAGTAATTTTAAATCAATATGTAATCAAAATAAATGATGTGACTGCAATAAAAGTGTATTTCTGTTTTCAAGCAGGAATCATGCTTTTAAAACGTGTAGAAACATCTGTGCTACAAAAAAGTATTACTTAAAAGCTGAATTAGTGCACTTTTACTTCATAAATATACATTTTGCGGTAAATTTATTAGCTTTTCTTTTAAACGAATAAATGAATGTATTATCGCACAAATTAGAAACAAGTAAATAAATAAAATATAATAAAATAATTAATAGGGGTAACTTAATAATTATATTAAAAAAACTTTTGAGAAACCAGCATACTGCACCAAGAAAAATTAATATTAAAATTACAAAAGGTAAAACCAAAAATAAGGAAGGCAAACTTAAAAAAAAACCATAATTGAAAATGACTGTATCGCAAACGTACATATGTATACAAGTCATTCACGACCATCGCCTGTTAAGTAGGATTCACATTTACGCAATTTTCCGATGAGCAACTTTAATTTGCAATTTTAACAAAGTTACGTTTCTGTATGTGATACTAACGTACATTACCGTTCACATATATGGGACGACTGTAAACTTGACGTTTTGATTTCAATTTAAATTATAAAGTTGGTTTGTAGTAACATTTATTAATAGATATTTGACATCGCGCAAAGAATGTTCAAAAACGGAAAAAATGAAACATTACAAAACTTCCCGTCGATATGCCCACCTCGAGATTGAATTAGCCCGGCAGATATCCTAAGCATTCTTCTAACTAGAGATTTCAGATAATCGTATGTAATTTCAGTCTATGGAACGTGGAGCTTCTGCTAAAGGTTTCGCGTGCTGCTAACTTTTTTTTTTTAATTCTTCGATCCAATTCATCGTACACTACAACACTACAACAGATCTGTAGATTGGGCAGGCTAAATCATCCGTATCAACTTCCCTTCTTTCTCGAATGACATCAAATAAGTTCCACATAAATGAGATGAATGTTTGGGATCGCTATCTTCTTGAAAGAGAAAGTTTTGGAGTGCATATAGCTCTACCACACCAAAACATCTCCAAACCATCACACTACTTCCACCATCCTTTCACAGTAGGAACCACAGATTGGTCACTTACTCTTTCTCCAGTCTGCCGCTTCACACATGATTGAAGCTTCGAATCAAAGGTTTGGAATTTGGAATTCATCTGTCCATAATACTTTATACCATTGCTTAAACGTCCAATCCTTGTATTAAATGGCCCATTCTAGTCTCTTTTTATTGTTTTGTTGTTCCAGAAATGGCTTTTGCACAGCTATTTTAGATATTAATTTTCTTGAAATATTGAGTTGTTGAGTGACCTCTGAGATGGCAATAAACCTATTTTGTTTTGAAGACACTGTAATAAACTGGTCATCACCTGCTGTCGCTGCTCTCTTTTGCACTGGGTGTTTTCTATTGCGAAGTGAGCGTATTTCCTGTACTCTTTGAGAGTGATAAATACTTCATTTTTGATATCTTTTTAGCGAATTTTGATATTGAATACTATTCACTACGAAATATTGTAATGGCTGAACGTTTTTCAATTCACATTTCTTACCATTTTTAACTACGATCTTCACGTACGATAAGCAATTTGAAATTAATGCTTTATTCAAAATACTTGCATACATTTTCGGGTTTCTATTATTTATTTCTTGGAATCTTTTCGTTTTAAGTTATAAACAGCTTTTTTTTAGAATTTATTTCAATCTGATTATAGTAGAGAGTAATATAGTTCCAGCTATCGTAAAACGTAAAAAAGAGTGCCGTAAAATGCAAATCATTTTTAAAGTGTACCAGAGTATTATATTATAGAGTATCATAGAGATCTGTAAAAATTTAATTTAATTTATTTATTATTTTTTACGTCTATTTGTAGATGTATTACACTGATTAAAGTTAATTAACTTTAATCCGGTCTCTAATTATAATATATATAGAGTATATAAATCTATCGAAATACAATTAAAGATTTTGTGTGTATTTACATATTTCTTATAGTCGTCCCCAAATATATGGACGGTAGTGTACATAATGTAGCAATCAAAAATACTATGGCATGCTGTTTATGGTGGCGATGATTAGGTGCATTGATACTAGTACATACCAAATATTTGCACTAGATCATGCAAGAAAAATTGCAATGACAGTGATAATGAGCACAGCTGCAATGCTACTTGTGCCTAAGAGAAAATGGTGAGCAAGATCCGTGAAATGGAGGAGAGCTACAGTTCACACTTTAAATACATTCTCTTTGTATTGATTTGCACAGGTTAGTTCTAACTGTTCTATACCTTGCTGCAGATTAGGTTAACACGCCATGTGCAAATGATGCTAGTAAAATATATATGAACAGTCGTAAGCACCATAGAAATTACAAAAATCTTGCATGCAACTTCTCTATCAAATTTTCTCTCATTGACAAACTACGTGAAGGAATTGCATAATCTGAATACTAACTTTTATACAACCTTTGTTCAGATATAAATTGGTACGAGCAATTGCATCAATGTAAATGGTTTTATACGTATTACCTAAAAGTAATGTAACTACAGTTCCGAAATTTTGACGGACGATATTATGGATGTATTTTCTTTCTTATATAATGGATTTTTCAGATAGCCATTTTAGGCACGCGCAACGATAAGCATACCACAACTCTAAAGTATACTAAATTTGAGAAATTAATTTCTTTGTTCTACTATTCACCACAAAAAAAGTACGTCCTTATCCATAACATTAAAACGATAGTCTCTCGATCTTTTTAGAACTATATTTAACAATAGGTAATCGTCGTGAATGACTTCGTATACCAAGTCTATATTCGAGTGCGTATAGGCAGTTGTGAGTAAACAGCAGTAGATAGTAAAGAAACGGAAAAAAGAACGATTACATTAAAATCAATGCCTATTCGTTAGCTAATCTCATACGAACCGATGCGATACGCTCAAATCTATTAGGTCTTAGTACCTACGACATTAGATATAGGACGTATTACGTAATATCTGAGCAGATGCCGGGTAGTCAAAAGTGCACTTGTCCAATATAAACGATCAAAAAATCTACCATCGGAAAGGACATTCTCGCAACCGTCCGTGCTGAACTCGGCCACCAGGACGCAGAACTGCTCAAACGTGATCCGTATCTGCGAGAGGTCCGGCTGGTTGGAAGTGCTCAGGTACCTATACAGGTCGTAGATCACCATCGATCTGTTGGTTAATGTATAGTAGGCGTTCATTACTCCCTCTAGTGTTAACTCACCGGTACCTTTTAGATCGTGAAGGTCGAATACTTGCCTCAACTTCCTGCGGAACAGAAAACACGGAAACGTCAGTTTAAACAAAGATAACGAACAAAGTTTGGTTATGTTAGCAGATTATTGGGGCGTTGGTACAGGATGTGCCAAAATGATTGTAAAGGCCGAAATGTATCACATTTTCTTTTATTCTGGAGACTTTGATAATTACACAAGCTTTAATTTTAGTTGCCTCCGGTAGAAGGAGGGTATTTTAAATTAAGTTGTTCGGATAAAGCCTTAAGTATTAGTGTTTTACGACAAGAACGTTTAATAATTAATGAGATAAGTTACAATAGCGGGAAAAGTAGGATTACCAGTATGAACCTGAATTAAAATGCAAAATCTTGAATGGATATATTTATATTTATCAAGATTCGTCTACGAAGAAAAAAACTCAAAACTTGAGCGTTTACCAGTAAAGTGATGTTAATGGCTTTCTAGGATTCTCAAGACCCAATTTTTTGTGACTACTTTAAAAGAACATACTGTGATCAGTGAGTATTGTTTTAACATACAGTGATAAGCAGCTAGGATACTCACTCCAAAAGTGTAATTCTATTCCACGACAATGTCCAGAAAACGTGAGATTATCGAAAATTTGAGGTGTTGTCACAACCACCAGTCTTTTTTCTCCGGCACCAAGTTTGAAAATAAGAAGTGCTTAATAAAGCTGTACATACGCTGCCACGTCAGCAGAGTCGAGACCATTTTACCAATGGTAATAGAAAATCCTAAAGCGATAGGATAAGTGTCTAAATGTTAGTGGAGATTACGTTGAAATGTGGCGTAAGTTTCATTGTGATCGAATAAAACATATTTTTTTTGTCCACAGCCATTTGTCTCGTTAATTATTGGAGATGCCTCGTATTTCCAAGATGTTCACATTATCGCTGTTGCTTGCCAGTAGTTTATTTCGAAGCGGATATGCCACACGTTAGTATGTTATCGATCGTGTTATAATTCTTTTAATTATTTATCATAACTAGTCGTTATTCATTCAGTATTTCTAGTGTTTACGACTAGGTTTTTTTGTAGGCACTCAGATATTTACAAAATATTAAGGATTTTTCCGAGAGTAACTATGGTTACGAGGTTATAACCACAAATAACCAGTACAATGACGTAGTTTTCTATAACCACGAACTTCGTCGCGAAAACGGCGTTTTCAAATATGTTTATAAATCACGTATCAAATAGGTTGTGTTCATATTGATATAAATGTTTTTTTATTATTATTTGAGTATAAATAATCAAATATATACGCAAAGAAATAAGTTCTGCAACTGAACTTCCGTGAGAATTACTTTATATGTAAAATGATGAATGAAATAATAGAAATGGTATATATCACTTTCTATGGTATATATTTTCCTTTGTAATTTACATTAAAACTTATTTGATCACACATTTTCTCAACAAGTAACCGATGATGTATATATCATTTCTAATTAGCAACTACGAATAACCACCTTCGTGAAGTAGTTAAAAAATATATAACCATTGTCGTATATATGACGTCATGTATGAAGAACTAAAGTATAACCATGTATAACTATTCGTCAAGAAAATGCAGATGTTATAGAATTCTGTAACTATCTATAACATTGTTACTCGCGAAAAAATCCTTATTGAAAATGAAATATATGCGCATAAAGACGTGTGTAAGGATGTTTTTTGAATATGCAAATTATCAAAACATCATATTACTTTAATTTGTAAGGTTTGGTATTAGTGTGACTACATTAATTACATTTCACGAGTAGGTCACGACGACGGTATTGTTCTCCATTTTTATTATAGGTTCTGCCAGTCTAGTATTTGAATTATAATTAAATTGGGAATTCAGAAGCAGATACTCTTTCATTATTGGAACGATATGAGGTCAGCCGTCCAATTGCATATAGTTATCAAATGTAAAGCGGTACTTTGCGAGATTTATAAATCTTTTCTTGACGTGAAATCAACACCTCGTAATTATTCAGTTAATACGGAAATTGTATGAATGTTTTCTACCAAATCAGTATTTATTTAGCGAGTAGTTATGTCCGTTATGATAAATACATCAATTTTTGGTACATCCTATATACAAGTTACCCATAAATTTTACTATCAACTTTTGGGGATGGTAGAGAATTATAAAATGAAAACATTTTCTTTACAGTACTTTTTTGGAAATCACCTTCTTTCAAAGTTAAGTAGTATTAAAACTTTTCACTAAAACGTTTTGAAAATGAGAAATTAATTTTGAAATCTCTTCAGCAAGTTTTTCATTAATAGCTATAATTTTTAAGTTCTACAATTCAAGATATTAAAATAAATGACCATTTAATCCTGGGATAAAAAACATTTCCGTAGAAAAAAAATAATAGGGGATCATTTTACAATTCCTTTGCACCCTGAAAGAACGTCATTTTCGTTGTGTAAAAGAGCATATAAGTTAAAGTATAATGTAATACCAAATTCTGCAGCATCTTACCTTAACTTAAACGTGATCAATTCTTCAGCAGTCATCCCATTGTTCAACGATGAATTCTTCAATAAATTAGCTGTACATTGTATTGCAGATGCTAGATTACCATGCACCTTAATTCCTCGACTCTTAACCAATGCCAATAGAGCTGCTTGTCCAGCAATTAAATCTACACATTCTCTAAAAGAAGGCAAATCAAAAACACTTCTTACAAGTGGGTATCTTTAGCTTACTGTTTCGTAATCACTTCACCCATTATCATCTGTCCCAATTTGTACGGATAAGCTACCAATACCACACATCGACCTGTAGCTACAAGATACGCAACCTCTATCATACCACCCACACTTCTCGTTTGACTATCAATCACATAAAGTAGAACGGATGCTGATTGCTTAGCATCATGTTCTTCAGCGACTAGTTCAGGTGCCCACATAGAAACTTGCTGCAATTTAAAAGGAAACAAAAAACAAGTTAGTTGTTGGTAGGCTAAAATATTGTTGGTACTCTTACTGGATTATAGTAAGTGATCCCATGTTTTTGCAACTCAGGTATAGCAGTATCTGTCCTCCATGTTGTTGGATTACACGAACCACCTAAGAATACTTCGCACTTACTGCTGCATTCTGCAAAACATACAACGAGAAACTGTTAGGGCACGAGTCCTTTAACTCAAATAGATTTGGAACATTGTTCACAACTATTTTCAATTTAAGTACATTTTTTTGCCAAACGTACTTTTTGGTTTCTGTGATGTCTTTCGGATCTTTCCATTCTGCATCTCCCTGGCGAAGAGACAAAACTCTCCAAAGGTGAGGTAGGTGCCATTTCTTCGACTGCATTGTCTTGCACATTGCAGCATCTCTGTTACTACAAATCAGAAGAGAAAACACCATTAATAACCCAGTATATCATGCATTGTTTACAAATAATAACCTACAAAATGTTAATAAGAGGCTCTAGGGAAGTAAAAGCCATATCAGTACTAATGTGAATTGGTTGGCCAAGTTTTGAAGTAAAATAAAGAAATTTGTACTCGATGTAATAATACAGGAGCCAATAAATGGAAGTTGTTACCTTAAAAACATTTAAAAAATCTATCACATATTCACGGACGTTTAAGGATCTACGCCATTATTTTCTTTTTTTGCAATACTAATTTGCCTAATTGGTTGCCTATACGGCTATATTTAGATTGACGTTAAAAAGAAGATCAATACATTTAAATTTTTGGAGGGAATTGCGTAAAAACAGAGAAATACGTAAGAAATGAAATAATAAATTGAAAATCAATTTTTTTCTAGGCAAAAAAAAATGGAGAACGTTTTTCTTTGTTATTCTAAATTCACGGACACTTTTTATCAAAGTTAATTACTTTTTAATTCAGGCAAAAATATATTAAAGGTCTGATTCAAGTTATATCGGGGATGTTTATTATTTACCTTGAGGTTTGGACGGATAAAGATGCATGTCATTAAATAATTCTTGCAATGAATCTCCAGGAATGTGTAAAGTTGAACCTAAACGCCCGCAGATGGCGTTGTAGACCTCCCTGAAACAAATTTTGAAAATTTAAAATTGAATTACAGAAGCCCTGATTCAATAATTAGAAAAGTCCAGTACGAGTTTATTTCATCAGCACTACTTTATGATTAATTTCATTTCGTTTAGTTACACAATGAAATATTATTATCAATATTAAAGCGATAAAAAAATACCTAACATTGTTTTTCTTCTTGTCGATAACGTAGTTAGCGATAATTATAGAAAAAATTATATCGAATATGTAGGCATAAAGCGATAAATAAGT
The DNA here is from genome assembly GCA_023509865.1 of Trypoxylus dichotomus. Classification (NCBI taxonomy): domain Eukaryota; kingdom Metazoa; phylum Arthropoda; class Insecta; order Coleoptera; family Scarabaeidae; genus Trypoxylus; species Trypoxylus dichotomus. Next base: position 34,424,792 of record CM042081.1, read on the forward strand.
TATTATTAAAAAGTGACTGAATAATCCTAATTTTATAAAAAAGAAACAAGTATACTAATCTATACTAATGCTTAATTCATTGATTTGTTGGGTATTGTTCCGAAAATTCACCGGACTATTACAGCAGATTTTAAATGAGCTGGCAAATTGCCCGAGATCAAAGATTAACCATGGAGGATAAACAATAGTCAGTTTTCTGCCGAATCTTTATAATTACATACCGTGTGCGAAAGGGTTAGCATTACAATATAAATTTTAATGTACATTTCAAAGCTCTTCCAATACCATCCAACTAAACAATTTCTAGTTCCCCTAAACTGGTTAATTTGGTAGTTTCTACAGAAGGCGAGGTTTATTGCCGAAGCCACCAACTTCCATGAAATTTAAAAAATGTTTATTGAGATGAAATGAAATTAGAAATTAAAAGTAACTAAATTATTAGAACAAACACATTCTTTCGGTACTACTATTAGTCAAAAGCGTGGTACATATGTTATATTGCGACGTATTTCGTGGAAATTAAACATCTTACAGATAGTATACAATCCAAAACCCCACATGCTCGAGCAACTACTTCAAAATAAACAAGACCTTATTTATTTTCCTTTCGAAATTTTAATAAGTAATTAAAAAGTATGCAATTATCAATGGAACGGTCGTATATGGATACGAAGACTTAATATCAATTTATATAAAAACTATTTGGCTGTAAAAAATAACAAACAAATCCAATATACTCACATGACGATTAAGAAAAGCAAACATTGACAACACGAGGTCTTCATATGTAATATCGTATGTGATAGAGACTTATATTATACTATGAGCCTTGGTCCCTTTTGAAGTTGGCGAAAAGAAATGACATACACATCCACAAATTAAACACAAACGCACGGCGAAAATTTGCTAGCAGACTAAATAAACATTATATACAACACTGGTATATCTGGTTGGTGCGCTGGCTTTTGATAAACTTAGATTATTTAGTGTGTATCTGCGGTTTATATAGAATATCTGATTGGTCCTGGCTTCTCCAGAAACGACGATAAAGTTAATTTGCGGTAGATTCTAGAAAAAGTGCAGGAAATGTAATTAATCTACCGCAAATTAGCGCATGATATCACCCTTAAATCTAGTAAACCTGTTGTTTGACGGTATGTTAACAGCGTAATAATGTTGGTAACGACATTGTGTGGAAAAACGTATTTCAACTTGTTATTCTGGTAATGACAAAGATAACAATGATCTTCTTTTATATACGTGCAATTTCCGTATAGCAATTTTCACGTAGAACATATTCAAATCAGTGAAACGTTGGTTATTTGTTTCATCTTCAGCAAGTAACACATCTGTAAGTATCGACGATGTAATTATTTTATTTTAATATGGCTCTGGTCTAATTTAACAGACCTTTATCAATAGTTTAACAAACATTTTAGTACTTCAATCTTTTTTGCATTCAGTTATAATTTGGCCTAATAAGTTCATGATGTTTGACCTCTTTTTTTTTGCTTCAGGACTTTTTCGAAACTTGCCAACTTTTCTAATTTAACTAATACCAGTTTCTTTTAGTAATATATTATTTCTATGTAATCCAGAAGTTTGACTTAATTTATTCTTCTAAAAATATCTGCAAATAACCGAGGAACAAACAATTCATCTCCAAAATATAAAATTTGATGAAACCAATTATACGAATCTGATGCTTTTTTGATTATTTGTTAGATGATTAAACCACTGGACGTACTATATATTTTCTACTTAAAATACCGAGTTACATATTGTAATGAGTGGAGTTGCTGTTGAACTAACAAAAATTGCTGTTGAACTAACTGGAGTTGCTGTTGAACTAAACAGGAGTTGCTGTTGAACCAAACAGGAGTTGCTGTTGAACTCGTTATAAATACATTGAAAATGAGAGTTCTGTCTCCGGTGATGATGTCATAGTAGAAAGCACAACAATACCCCAAATGTGGGGTAAAGAAAATAAGTAGTGATATTGAATAGTATCTCAACTAGCTGATTAGGGTAACTGCAGGGAATTTCCACTACGTAGAATTTTCTACCTATACTTAAGCTAACTTTTGGTTACAAAACAATAAATTACATTTGACTATATACAAAACAACATAATAATATATAGATTAAAGTGCAATAAAGGCATTACAGTATTACTAAATAATAATCTCCAAAATGACGTCGCTCATTCGTTCAGACATCAGACGACGACCTTCAAAGAATTGCAAAGTTATATCATAATTCACTTCATGTGAATTACTAAGTATTTCGAGAATCCGAACACCAATAATTTTCAAATGAAGAACTAATGAAAAAGAAGATGCTATTTTGAAGTAATTTAGTATAAGTTTACGTGAGGTGAAAAATTGATGATTAAGATAAGAAAAGTTTCTTACTAGAAATGTTTTGTTTTTGTATAGTTGGGCATGTCTTGCTTTGAATATTTGCGCTCTAAAGAATCTGTCTCCGTGATTATAATTTATTTTTATATCCATATCAAATCAAACAGAAGAAATTATCATCGTTAATTCTTTCAAGTAAATGAAATGTGAGCATCCTTCTTAATATATTTTTCTCAAATGTATACATGTATAAATAAGATATAACCATGTAAAGTGAACGTACGTATGTGCTCGTAAGTGTAAATCATATTGATCTAGCAGTGTGGTAAGTAGTGAAAGGAAAAAGCTTTACATTACGTACAAAATTTAACAAAGTGTATACAAAAGATTAATTATTTTAAAAACATCAATTAGATTCCTTCTCAGACTCATACCCAGAGTCTTTATTTTGCCCAATAATTACCGGATTTATATTTATACCGTTTGTGGCTCCAGCGAACCGTTCTGGACTCATTTTCAAGATCTTGACGCGTACTTTCGAAACTGCAATCTCTTATCTCTAACCATTTAGGAGCTACGGCATTTCGAAGTTTGCCGCTTTCATTCCACTTTTCAATTAGATTTTCTGTACACTTTACACAGCTGTTCCACATTTCTTCGTTAGATGTGGCCAACGCTTCTTTTCACATTTCGAGCACCTTATCATCACCACATCCATCTCTTCCAATATACGTATTGTAGCATGATTTTGCTCGACCTCCAAATCAACTCAATAGCATTAAATTCACAACGACAACGAGATAAACATAAAACTTCATGCTCATATTTTCTTAACAGATTGTCAATTTTGTACATTTTTTTCTTTCTGATTTGTTTTTAGTAAATATAGTAATTCGATTTTGGACGTAGCTGTCGTGTATTATATATTATTTTCCTTCAACCACACGGTGTTTCACTGTTTTTAGTAAAATAGCTTCACCAAACCGTTCAGATGGACGTCGTCCAACAAATTGAGCTCTTTTGGTCATGGCTTCTTGTTTTGACTCATCGTTGAGTACGATCTTTAATGAAACAATGTTGTTCAAACAAAAAAAACTTTGCTTGATTTATATATTCATTTAAGTTACTTTTATTTTACCTTTCGAAAATCTTCAATTGTGTAATGTTGATGACGCCCATTCATAACGTCTCGCTTCATCATCGGTGTTAAACTTGGCTTTTTTAAGGGGCGTCTACATTTTAATCCGGCTTCGTACAAACGTCTACGTACTGTACGCGTGGATATTTGCACTTGTTATTGAGACATTATATTTCCTATTTCTTTGGCGGATAAACCTCGGTTTAACCGCCAAATCGATTCGCTGCACTGTTTGTAGGGATACTTCTTCTTTCTTTGCAATTGTGCGTTGGGAATACACTCCTGTACCCAACCATGTCTCAATACTCACTTCTTTCTCATTTGGTATGTCCTTTCTTTACCCATAACGAAAAAATATAAAGCGCATTCAAGCAATAACTTAAAAGTGGAACACTAACAAGTAAACACGGAAAAAAACCTTGTGACATAAACAGATAAATGTTCTTTCTACAATAGTAACAAATCCAAATACTATTTACGAATTACTGTGTCTTTTAATCCTGCTTCTATAATCTTGTATACAGTACAAAATGATTCATGAGGGGGATAATAATAGGCAAGAGGTCACTAAGTAGTATTTTCTCAATTTCTTAGAAAGTGAAGTATTTAGATAAGTATTGTAAACCCTATTCATGAATTTTATACCCGTATTTGTAAACTTTCGCGTTGGAAGCACGCAAAAGCTTAAATAAATTTAAGCTTTTGTGCTATGTTATAAATAAGCAGGCTCTAATAAAATAAACAGAGCCTGTAGTTGTTGAGCATTTGTTTTCTTGTACACTGTGGTATGGTGCATTACCTAATACTATAAGAGATGGTTCCTCCATAATAGAGGTATAAGTCGATTTCTGAGCCAATCTATAAATGCATCACTATTCATTTCGTCATAGTAATCTGTTGTTTGGGAATTTGAAGGAAAAATAAAAACCTTTTTGGAGACAGCATTAACAATGACGTATCTTTTGCCAGCGTATCGCTCAGGCTTTCAAACACTGTTACCCATGTTTCATCAAGGAAAGCTATCTCTCTACGAGAAGATGATTTTTCGTTTTCCATGTATTTTCTTAAAAAAATACTGCGCATACGCGCAATTTCTAGACGCTCGTTTGTTTTAATATTTTTTAAACTTAAAACAGCGGTCTTTTAAAAAGGCTTAGTTATCTATGCTTCCTCATCTAAAATGTTCACAAATTCTAATTATTAAATGTTTCAGGTTTCAGGTTGCAAATCTTTAAAAATACAGAACAAAATTTTATTTCAAATGAAACCAGTAGTAAACATTCGAGTATGAATTAAAATGACGTTGATTTAGGTATTTTACATAAACAACACCCGTTTATTACTCTTTAATGCGTTGTAGAAGTAACCGTTGATGATATGGTACATTTGAGATACTAGTGAAAATACTTCAGCGCTTCTTTATCCCATACAGCTTTTTCATGTGGAACTCGTTCTTTCTTGCGTTCTTCCTTATTGTTTGTTTGGTTCACTGTTAATAATAAAATTGTCTCTTCACACATGCATAAAATTTCTCCATCGCCTTCTGTAAGCCATTGTACAATTTCATTGTTGGACATATTGATTTAAAAAATGTAATTGCACTATCGGAAATCTGCCATATTTCCTCACCGTCGTTTATTTAATGTGATTCAAAATAACCTACATCGTGGAATACTCATTGTTATCATTTGTTTTGAGTAGTTCATTCATTTTACGCCACAGTTACTTTATATGACTATTGCATACGTTGCAATGGTAACAGCATACCAAGCGTCTTAAAAAAGATAGTATACCTTGAAGCATCTTCAGATGTTCTGAGATTTACCCACTTAAATTTTAAACTCATTTGTAATAATCAAAACATTATATAAAAGATTCAGTATTTGTTCGCAATCACAAAAAATGTTTAATTTCATTCGATATTATGTACGCAAGGGTGAGGAGACCCTTAAGAGCATCGTAAATCTTTTTTTTTGTTTTGAGATTTGTCTCATTTCTAATCTTTATTATCTGCAGACATCTCAATTTTACTTAGACATTACAAACCATTAATTTAATCATTATTAAACATCAGGCTGTTTAAAAAAAATTACGTGTGACGCGAGCTGTAATAAACCAAAGGTTATCTATACTTCTGACACCATTTATAATGATATTTTAATACTCAATACTTTCGGTGAGTTCCACTTCATCACCTCCGAAGCTCTTTCGGCTTACATTCTATAATACAATTAGCAACTGGACTTTAATCGATGTTGTTCATTCTAATAGGTTGTGTAAATAAGCACCATAGTAGGAAAGAGGATCAATCATCAGAAATAACTCTCACGCAAACTTGGATTTATAGAATAATTTCGATTTTTATTGTTTTAAATACCTCTGGCAGAGAATTTAAAGAATTTACTTTTTATTTTTGAAGTTAATCACTTTTTTCTGAACGTGTTTATAATCGTTTTTATCGATAGCTACACCTCCGGCAAGCTTTTTATATTTGCATTTTTTCGCTTTGTGTAAAGTAAAAAATAATATCATGATGTCACGACATTTGAACTTGGTACTGACGAAATTAGTCATGTCTTTTAATAGAAGCGTCAATATCTTATCTATAATACCGATATGTTCCTTTAAATAAGGCGATTGCAATGTTTTAAATAATTCACTTACTTCATTTGTTTATAAGGCGCTTGTATATATAAAAAAAAATGTATGACCGTTTTCAACGTATAAACTTGAGATATTATGTACACGTTAATATTTATCGCATTGCAGTTTGGGTCATTAGAACGCGGTGGAGCTCGATTATATGCATTAAAATAGATGAATACATGTGTTAGAAGTTAGAAGCGATGATGAGACCATAAAAAGAGGTTAAATACGTTAAAACGCGTGGCGATCGTAAAGAAACCCTGATTTGATCATAATACGCGTATGTTTGTTTCGGGTCGACGTGATTTTATTGTTAGTTCGCTAATTTTGCCACAGACACTTATCTAATTAAAATCTCAATTGAGATTGCCGTGATTTGAGTGCTGCTATTTACGCCAATTATTACGTATGAACGGGGTCATTGTTCGAAGATTCGTCGTAAGATGTCGTTGTCATTTCCTCAAACGAAGTTGCGTTCTTCAACATAGATTTCAGATAATGCAATAAAATTTGTGTAAAGACTGTATAAACTATTAGCAAAGTGGGAAGAACCCTGCCAGGGAAAGTACAGCACGAAAATGATTTTCACGTTTCAAAAAGGGTCATTTTAACATGAATCACCAGACCTTGCTAAATATCATTTGAAAACTTTAATCCATAATAATCCACGCCAATCGATTCTAGAATTTGTCATTATGGTGGATTGCGACTTATAATCGGCCATAGTACGACATTTGTGTTCCAAGACCAAAGCTTAAAAGCTGGGGGTTACTGATGACAATTGTGTTTTATGTTAACATTAAGAACAGAAATGAATGGCTCTTTTGTGTAAGCTGATGTCCATCTGGCGGGACAAAAGATGTATCGAAAATATATTCTTGATCGCTATGATCTGTTCTATGCATTAACCAGATATATAAAATAGAATATAACATAGGAACTAAACTAACTTAAAGATGATTCGCTTTTCAGACAATTTTCAATGCCTGCTTGGAGAAGATATACATTTGTATCTGTAATCTTTTGGGGAAAAAACAGTTATACCTCATAACTATGATTCATTTAATTGTAAATATTTATGGATAATACGAAGCAATAATTCAATTTCTTAGTTTTTTAATCTCAATCATGTATGGTCATTGCTGAAATATTGTCATGTATTAATTTTTCCAGGTGAATCAGCTTCGAAGAAAGCAAAGACCGTTCAATCGACCGGAAAGTCATGGCGATCATTTTTTGGGATACCTAAGGTGTGATCCTCACCGATTATCTGCAGAAGGGAAGGACGATCACGGGGCAATACTACAGCGATTTATTGACCCAATTCGATACGGTATTGAAGAAGAAATGGCTTCGTTTGCAGCGAAAAGAAGTGCTTTTCCACAACGACAATGTACCGGCTCATTCATCTCGCATCGTCGTGTCCAAATTGAATAAGTTGTGCTACGAATCAGTTTCTCATCCTCCGTATTCACCAGAACTAGCCCCCAGCGACTATTTCCTTTTCCCAAACCTGAAAAAATCACTGGGAGGAAAGAGATTTGCCTCAAATGAGGAGTTCATCGTCGCTACAGATTGCTATTTTGCAGACCTCGAAACGTCTTACTTTTCCGACCGCTTGAAGAGACTGGGGCGCCGTTTGAAAAAGTGTATTGACCTTTCGAGGAGACTGCATCGATAAATAAAAAAGAAACCGCACCAATACCGTGTTTTTCTTGTCGATTCCGGAAACATGTCAGGTCGCCCTCATAAACAGAATGTTAGGAAATCCAACAATATTTTGTCTCCTATTAATTGTAAATGAGCAAATTAAGCATAAGTACCCAAATGAAGTAGAATGAAACATTAATAGAAAGTAGATCATGTCTAAAATCTAATTATAATACGTTTTGTCTCAGCTTGACAACAGTTTATTGCAAACTAACAGAGTTGTATTGTAAGTCGTAAAACTCTCCTATAAACTGATTGATTTGATCGCTTTTTATTCCTACGTACGTTCAACAGAACTAAGTAGCACTTTGAAACGAAAAATCGCTGATCCAAAGCCGGTGTTTTGCTAATAAATAAAATAGAACAGTTGTAGTAACTAATGTTGTCCTTTCTTTACTGGACATTAGGCGTGTGACTACTTTGTAACCGGTCCATTAATATTACAACGAGGGTAATTTGAAAATTTCAGCGATGTTGGACACTTAGCTGTTGTTTGTGACAGTTTCTGTAAAAATAAAAAAGAATCGTCATTAAGTTCTTGCATTTGGAAGACAATAGCGCATCCGCAAATTAACGTCGAAATGGACGCTCCTTAAGGAGACTCCGCACCGTCATTTGCCAAAGCGAAATTTTGGGCAATTGCATTTAATTGCGGCCCAGCTTAGTTGACGATGAACATACTGGTCTGCCGGAAACTGCAACCATTATCGAAAACATCGAAATTAGGCAGAGGCGATGTCCATCCCGAAGAACATGTTCTTATAGATATATTGTTTGAAAATTTGGTCCTCAAAAGCTAACCATGCGTTGGGTTCCACCTTGCTCAGTCAGGACCAGAAATGTATTCGGGTGAACATTTCTAAAGCTCTGTTGAAGCAGTTTAAGTGAAATAAGTCGATATTTTGGCGTCGCTTAACAACTGCAGATAAAACTTGGATACATCACTACATTCCGAAAATCAAGGCACAGTCGAACCAGTGGACTGTGAAGAATGAAATGACATCGAAAAAGGCGAAGACTGCTTCATCGGTTGGAAAAGTGATGGCGACTGTTTTTTTCTGGATAGAGTTAATCAGCTACATTGAAAAAGGAAAAGACAACAACAGTTGGATATTACGCATCCGTGCTTGTCAAGCTAAAGATAGAAATTGCGGGATATCCGAAACATATGAAGAAAAAGAAAAGTTTGAAAAAAAATCCACGAATTGGTGTTAGAATTGAATCGCCACCCACTGAATTTACCGGATTTGGACCTCAGTGACTTTTAACTGCTTCCTAGGTTGAAACCTTCGTTCGAAGACTAGAGAGTTTCATCAAATGAAGAGGCCATTAGATTCATAAACGCCTATTTTGTCGAAGAAGATGCCAACTACTATTTCAACGGATTAAAGGCATGGGAACATCGCTGGGAAAATTGTATAGACTTACACGAAGATTATGTTCTTGCTTCTGTTAGGTTAGACACTTTCCAAACTACCTACGTACCAGGCTACTATGGTGTAATCCCATCCTATATTGGATGAGGATGAACTACGATAAACATGCAGAAAAAGAACAAAATAAAAAAAATTATATGAACTAAAAATAGATGGATGAGACGTAAAGGCAAAAATAGATTTTACAATGATTAATAGCTAAAGTTACATCAAAACCAGCAGTAGGTTCGTGTTAAACAGTTCGTGTTACAAAGAAAATATTTTTCAGAACAGACGTTTATGCTAAACACTGAAAGAAACAATTTATCTTGCATAAACGATACACGTCCAGGAATCGAATTACACTCGTTTAATACGAAGAGCTACGTACACATACTTCTACAAATGTTAAAGAAACAAAATTATATTCGCAAACCATTGCATAATACATAATTCATCTTACATTTCTTGCTGTCGGCTATTTATACCATCCAATAAAACGCATGTAATTTAAATCGACGTTGAAGAATAAGAAGTAAATATGTAATCCATGCATCTCATTAGATGTCGAAGAGGAATCCGCAATTTAGATTTACACTCGTACATTATTGAAAAGAACTTGCGTAAGAATGAGATAGCCTTATACTTCTTTCATCTTCTCAGTTTCTAACAATCTTTTTTCCCTTATCGTTATCTCGAAAGTGGAGTCGCTAAAGCGAAGGATTAAGACGATATGGAAGATTACTACATACTTTAAAGTATTTATGTGCGTATAAATGCATATATTTATGAAAGAGGATGACATCACACTTGAATATAGTAAGTTCCATTGACGATTCCTACTGTTTATCTCGCGTTATTGGTTTTTAATTGGCAGTTAATACGAATGGTACGTTTTATTTTTCGACATCGATTTTGTATGGTTAGCAATAGACGTCAGTAGATCTTGCAATATTACAATTGCTAAATTTATACAGATTAGTACGCTTGACTAGATATATACATACATACTTGACGCTGAATTGGCGGGGCGACAAGATGTTCGCTTCTACACTGCATTTAAGTATAAATGGTGTATTGCAGTTCGTTTATAATTTTTGTAACAATAATATGCGTTATTATTTGAATATGTATACCATATGTTTCGATAACATTCGGTATAAAATATTGTTGCACTATTTAAGAGGATAGTATTTACATATCCTTTACGAGGGCGACATGAAATGTTTCCGGAATCGGCAAGAGATGGGGCATGAAAGTTGAAGTGGATTCATTGGTCGCCAAGGGCAACTTTTTTATGACACCTGTCAAAATTTTAGACGTCTACTATCAATAGTTGTTTAAGGTGTATTTTGGCGACCATTACTACAGCGATTTATTGACCCGATTCGATGCAGTATTGAAGAAAAAACGGCGTTGTTTGCAGCGGAAGAAAGTGCTTTTCCACCATGACAATGCACCGGTATGTCCAAATTGAATCAAATGCGCTACGATTATGCTCCATATCCAACGACTTTTTCCTATTCCCAAATCTGAACAAGTCACTGGGAGGAAAGAGATTTGCCTCAAATGAGGAGGTAATCGCTGCTACGGACGGCTACTTTGGAGACGTTGAAATATCCTGCTTCTACGATGGCTTGAAGAGGCTACAGCACCTTTGGAAAAAGTGTATTGATCTTCGAGGAGACTACATCGAGAAATAAAAATAAGAAACCACAGCAATACCGTGTTTTTCTTGTCAATTCCGGAAATATTTCAGGTCGCCCTCTTACGTTGGGTAAATATCAATCAAACTAAAATAACTGCATCTGATTAAATATAAGATATAGAATATTCAAAAGTATAAAGAAAAACAAAACTAAAAACGCTTAATGCAAGGAAAGAATATTAAGAGAAAGGGGTCCATAATTGTAAATAAATGATAAATTTCGGAAATATTAAGGTGTCAATACATCACGAAAAATAACATAACGAAGAACCAAAGTTAGATTGTATCCAATAACACAAAAAATTAAAAAAAAAGATATACAAACTCACCTCCATCTACAAACAGACACTAGCTTAATCTGTTATGAAAACTGTGTCAAAAATTGAATCAATATTGATATTTGCCACTTCGCAACTTATCCAAAATATTTGCTCTGAATATCTTGCCTTTCAAATAATCCCTATGGAAAAAACCATTTGATGACAAATCAGGCGATCTTGGTGGCTAACGATTATAGCTACTTAATAAACGTCCTTTCGGTTTTTCAATGAATTAAATATTGACGCACTAATAAACTATTAGCTCCATGCCTACATCTGGAAAATTAGTAATAGCTGCTATAATTTCATTAGCTAACACGTCCATTTAATACAAAATGGACCAATAATATTACTACCTAATCATTAGGTTTTTTTGGTGGATTTTTTATAGTCCAAACACGTCCAACCGAAAGTGTATCACAATATTTTCACTTGTGAACACAATATTTTCAATAAAATGTTTATTGCCGTTGCATAAGTTCATTAGAAGTTTAAAAAATATTGCTATCGAATTTATTTTTTTGTATATTTTCCAAATTTTGAAAACTTGTTACCACGGTATTTGTCATTGTTCGTTAATAGAAGAACTAGACTAATTAGGATCTTGTTAGACAAGACCACATACTGCTATTTCTCGTAATTCTTGTTAATCGTTATTAAACAATTTCGCCTTTAAGCAGTGTGCTCAAAAATTTATTTTAATGCAAGTTATATGGTGCGTGCTGTTCAGGAAGCACGTTCTGAAGTAAATTTTGTATTTCTATAAAAAATACCTCTCAGATCACTTGTATACAATTAATGTGACCGAGAGAATATGCTTTCACTTGTCATACCACCCAATATTGATACAGTGGCATATCTACTTGAACGAACTGATCTGTATATATATATATATATATATATATATATATGTATATATATATATATATATATATATATATATATATATATACATTTATATATATATATATATATACATTCATATACATACACATACACATATTACACATGTACGTATATGTTTCCTAAATGAATTAATACGATGACTTCATTTAAAAATCTCGTTTATGAAATGGAAAAATTTCATTATATTTTGTAAGTAATTGCTTACTTTATACCAAAAAGTAGAAACATCTACGTTAAATTTACCTAATTATTTAGGCCAACGTTGGTGTTTGAATTGGTTACGTAGATGTCAGCAGCTTGCTACTAATCTATTAATGAGAAAAATAAATAGAGGATACTCAAAAATATAACTTGCATTCGTAATGTTAATAAAATTAATGCCTCTCTATTTTCAACTGCTATAAAAGCTACAGTTTTGCTCCGACGAAATGGAAGTGAAGATAGAAGGCTTGTAGGAAATATTGAAATTATTCTTTGTTACCTTAGAAAAACGAAGTATTTAAAGAATTTACATTTTTGTCATTATCAATACTTCAACCAATTCAAAATAAGACCCAGGCACTAACAGCTGGGGGGATTGATATCTAAAGACTGGTCGTTTAATGAGGTGAGCAGGATGTGGATAGAAAAGAGCGACAACTGCGATTGATAATCCTTCGATTATTCTCAGTACACGAATCACAGGTTAACAGCAGTTCAACTTGGACATTGCTTACAAACAGTGCTTGGGATCGAGATAGGCGAAAGAACTATACAACGTCAAGGGAGCTTAAAAACATTAGTTATATTTCCTGAAACCTCGCCACTAGACAATTGTAACCTCAGCTTCTTTAGTTTGTATATTTACCTGCGATTTAACTATTCAGCAATGGAGCTATATTCTCTTCATCAATGATCGAGAAAAGGTGTTGAGAAGACAATGTGAACGATATCTGAATTATACAATCTCCTGAGGAGGTGCTCATGGAAGCGCCGTTGGTTCCGCATTAAAACTGGTGCTCTGATTACCCATAAGCATATGAAAGATATTATTTAGAAAGCTATCGTTAATATATATTTAAATTCTTTTATTAATTTAAAAGACTGCGTCGAATTCTTAAGACTAAGGTTGAAAGCGCGTTTGTTACTTATCAGGGGTGAATAGACTCTCAAAACTTTTTGGGCATCGATAAGTAACAGACACGTGTATCAAGAGATGCTACTGCAGCTTTTGGATGTCATAGGTGCCTTTGCGTCATTATTTTGAGAATGTTTCATTCTACTTCACTTACGCTTCCTTCTTACTAATCCTTTTAATATATCTTGAGTTATGGAGAATGATCTGTTATACAATACTTATAGACTTAAGGCAGACTCTGATGAGACCTCTACTTCTGGTGATCATTGTATACCCCTAATTGTTTTAAAGAACTGGGTACCAGCGCAGCTCTTCCCCTTGTGGTGTTATTTAATCTTTGAGTTAGAACCAAAAGCAGGCATCTGTAAGGTCAGCAAAATAACACAAGGGACTCGTAGAAATATTAGTGATTATAGACCAATAAGTGTACTGCCACATTTTGCAAGTTTTACTCAACAATATCGACACTAATGTTGGAAAGTTCTTGTCAGTCTACCAGTATGGATTTATATCACGTCAATCTGTAACAAGGTATCTTCTCTACAATATTTAGTACATTTGTATCGCAATAGACTAGCGTGAACAAGTTGATGTCATTTAAACAGATTTCGCTAAATCTTTCGATAAAATCAATCAAAATCGTCTTTTTGTTTTATTGGATTCTGCCCAGCTTGTTGAAATAATCCTTTCTCTGTCTTACCAATAGAGTTGGTTATGTATTTTATAATGACTTCACTTCCACTATCTACAATGTGTTCTTTGATGTGCGGCAGGGTTCGAACATGGGACCACTGCTTTTTAATATATTTGCCAATGATTTGTTTTATAAATTGCGTTGCGAGCTCTTAGGGTTTGTTGACGATGGTAGTTGCCGATTGTACTACTCGCATCAATTTGCAGAATAATTTTAATCTCATCAACGAGTGATATACGTTAAACAGAATTTCTTTGAATGTAGACAAATATTCGACTGTCTCATATACAAAGTTATCTAATCCTATAACGTTTCAATATTTAGTTGAATCAGAATAAATCTCTCAATAAGACCAAATAGAGGATTTCGGTGTTCTTTTTGATGCTCGTTAAAAGTTCTATGATCACATCTCCACAATGTGCCTGTTAACCAACCCAATCACTGCGATTTGTTATTATTCTCTAATACATTGCAAGTTTTGCTTTCAATAGTAAATGTGAACAAAAAATCAATAAAAAATCAAATTAATTAGTAAGAACTTGCCTTTAATAATATTGTGTCTGCTGAGATATCACAGTATATCTATAGACACCGTAACATCTAGGTATTAAAAGCGATTTGAGTTCACATTAAATCACGTGGTATAATGGTAGCACAATGCGCTGATAACACAGACGTCGTGGATTCAAATCCTACCGTGACAGATATTTTTTCAGCAATTAAAAAACGTTGGTTAATTACAAGGAAATCGTAATTTTATCATGAATAAAAATGTTGGGAACCATTGGTATATTTTTTTATTTTTATTTAAAAGGAATGTCTAACACCTAACCAGGTCAACTAAAAGGCAAGGATCCTAAAATAGAACTAGGGTTCATTAAGAGCCTCAAACTATTCTAGCCTTACTAAGGGTATTTATTGTTACAATAACACCCAGCTTATTACAGAAGAATTACAGAACCGTTCCAATAATGACTTATGTGAAAGGTTTCTTACTTATGATGAAGCAAACAGTGGAGAATGCTGTTGATACATTGTTTTAATCATACAGAGCATCATAATTTCCCAGTATTTCACGCTACAATAACAAGCAACTCGATGTAATTGTAGTAAAAAAATGCATATTCAACAACACGTCCGCCACATCAGTTAACATCAGGTTCTTCGTATCGCGAAAACGTGTGTATAACTAACCACAGACAATCTAGAAGGCGTAACAGTGTATGTGAAGTATATAACCAGCTTCCTATATATACGTGTACATATACGCATTGCGCATGGGAGACGGTTTACCTTCAACATCAATACTAACTTTTGTAGTATAATGTCAATGGGTGCCTCGTATAAAAAACGAAAGGTTAAACGAGCTCCATTTTACGCTTTGTTTACAACGCCGTCGAGGAAGTAGCCCGTTTAATGTTTGTCCGTATTGATATACGAACGTACCCGGTTGTAATCGTATCTTTCCTACTTCCGGCGTTGTTGTTCTCTCTTAAGCCAGCACGCAATTAAAATTATCCGTAATCCGTTGAAGCTTGCCAACGAAATGATATTAACCTATCGTTAAATCGTTTCCTGTTCTCCATATTTGTAAGTGCGAACGTGGAGTTGCTCAAAAAGGAAAAAAGGAGGCATTTCCATATAAATAGATTTTCTTTTATTTTTGCGTACGTTACGCGATTACGCGAATAAATCCTTTTCTTTATAGAAATAAATCTATAACATACAGTTGCGACAAATTAGCAACGAGTATAAATTTGTTTTTTTTTTTTGAATTTCACCTCAGTAATAGAAAATATGTAAATATAAGTATTTGTAATGGAATTGGAATTGAATTTGTGCTATGTACTTTTTGATGGGTCCTAAGCATTCAAATGCGAATAATGCCCTTTAAACTGCCTTTTTCGTAGCGACAACAGTATTCTATAACATTAATTTTGCGTGTGATTTTACATGACCACACTTAATGCTACTTTAATTGAATGATGAAGAAGATACTAATTAGGAGTTCACTATGAGTTGGTAATTGTTTTCGTATGAATATAAACGTACTGTCTGTATTTGTTTCCTGTGCAAATCTCAATCTTCGTTTATCATTTGTTTAGCAAGAAACACCAAATCTTTCCAAGAAACAGGCCTGCATCCCTCACAATTCTCAATACTTTGCTTGGATTTACTTTCATTAATTCACAATGACCTTTTACCCAGTACACTTCAGTCGGCACTGAACCTTCTTGCAAGTTCACTAAAACCTATATAATTTTTAGTACATCTAGATGCATTTGAATATGGTGCTTCTTATTTTGGATTAGTGTTAGGATCAGATATTTAACTGAAGATAATCCTCTATATTTCAAACCCTCCAGCTTGTTGGATCTAAATTAAATTTCCCTACTTGTAGACTATTTAAACAATGGACGTTTGTCCGACAACCATCATCAATGAAACTTTTAGACCCGTCTGTAAACATAACTAATACGTCTTCCAATTTATCTGTAATAGATCCGCATACTTTAACGTGACCTAAACAATCGGTTAAGTTGTTTGGAAAGATGATATAAAATTAAATTATGATATTGGGAGTAAATCTTGAAAATGAGTACATATATACTACCGGGACACATTTCTAAACACAGATGTTAAGATTGATGAGTGTTTCTTCATCTAGTATTTTCAATATGAAATCCTGCTGTCGGAATTGATCGCATGACACCCACACGCAGTTTCGGAACTTTATTATTATTATTATTATATTTTTACCTTGACTGTTCACTGACAAGAGTCCACAATGTTTTGAGGTTGATGGCGGGACACCATTCCGAGTTTTTCCTCAAACGATAATTCCCCGTACCCAGCTTACCAAAATAACCCAGATGGTATTTGGCGAAATTTATCCAGCATTACCACGATAAACAAAGTGTTTGCGATGTTTGCCAATTCGGCCATGTCCCCGGCTTTACATGTCCTCCTAGTTTCCTTGTTTTCTTCTTGCGGGTTGACATTTTAGAAGAAAAAGGTAATGATTTAATTATTCGCTCAACGAGTTTTAAGGTGGTAGTAATCTGGATGGCTGCGTTATTTTGAAAAAGTTGTAATATAAACTAATCATTGGATGTTACAGTTAATACTTTTAGTATAAAAAATCTATACCTTTTGGAAACTTTTGAATCAGAAAAAGAAGTGAATTTATTGTGTTTAAAATGAAAATAGTAATTGAAATGCGTAAGGACGTCATATTGAACCTATGAGCCATATTCGTTCGTATAAAAAATTCTAATCTATCCAAATTTTCCTCATAGAATTGAGGTCGTTTTGGAATTAAAATATCTTTAAGGTTCGAGAAGGGTCTTTCCCTAGAAATTTTGGTGAAAACTGACTTAAATACTCTGCAAAAGCCTGTAAAAACTTTTTCCAACAGAAAGTAAAAGAAAGAGCTACCAAATCTAGAACCCACAAAGAAATGGTGGGAACAACTCGACAGCAAGGTACATCAGCGCGAAGCTAAGCACTTGCGAGACTGCCTTTGTTCTGAATTGGTTAAAATTAACGAAGAAGTTTTTAATAAACTAGTAGTTTATTTCTAGCAATTAAACGTTTTTTTTTTTAAATGATACCAATGCAGAGTTCTCAAGGTGGTCTGAAATTTATAAGAGGTGGAGTAGTTGTAAAATCAAGTTTCCTTACGATGTGTTGAAATTTGTTAATATAGCCTTGAATTCAAAAAAAATAACTACGCATCTGCGACATTTTAATTGTATCCAATGTTTTACTAAAATTGGTTTTAATAAATTTAAATTCCAATCATAAACCGTTTTCTTCCAATTAAGAAGCAAATTTCTGTACAATATTTCAGAATATAGTTAAAAGAAAACGTTGCTTGAAAATAGAAAAAAAAAATACTGGACACTAATTACAACCACAATTTTACACCTAAAGGTGTCGTGGTGAAGAATTTAAAGCAGCAAAATAAATTATGTGCTATACAACTCTTTCCGTTGAATACACTATTTTGACTTTAATAGCTTCCTCTTTGATTAATAGCGGAGGAAGTTATTAAAATCCAATCTAACGTTGGTATTCCGTTTCACACAACAATTTCTTTTAATGATCATGTATCTCCAGATTTCTACGAATAATATGATGCATGACAGGATACATATGTTAATGATGCCGTGGAATTAAATGTCCTCAATGTGTTAATCTAATTGGCGGCTTTGTGTGTACCAGAATGTAGGAATGTGAAAACAAGGAAACGTTTTTGTAATACAGCTTCATTAAGATGAGCCATTTAAAGAATTTAATTAAATCTGATGATTAGAAGCATACCAACATTCTAAGATGACAAATTCTCCCTTACAACAGATGTTAAGCAGTATCATTCTTTTTTATTCGTTGTGAATTAAAAGAAGACAAATTAATGCTAATTTAGATGTCATATGGATTAATGATGAAAAAGAAAACAAATCGAATAAATCCTAAAAGCTCGTAATTATAGTTATACTAATTGTTTCATGCTAGAAGCGAACAGTCTTTGCAATTTGCATCTACACCCACATTCATTGGTCTATTTTTAAAGGTCCGATTTACTTGTATCTTGATCAAAGAGAAGATAATTTTACACGTGGATCCATCTTCCAAAGTTGTTTTGAGTAGCTGCCGCGAACATCAACCCATTAAAGTTTAATATGTATAATATAATCGTGACTACGGACGATAAATGTTTAGACTAGTCATTTACACGTGAACGTAATAATTTTTAGGAGTGATTATTGGTACTAAAACGAATACGTAAAAGGCATATTTGTTGATGGAATTGAGATGAATTTATTTTGCAGGCTTACGTATCGATCATTAACAAGTCGCAATAAATTTTAAAACAAAAACGTGGTAACAAAAATAAGCACGCTTTAGGCGGCTTTGTTTTATGTTAATAAAGACCATGATGATTGGAAAAATAATACATTTAAACTAATTTTAAAGAAGTACAAAGTAAAAATGATAAATGTTTAGAAGGAAAATAAAGGAAAGGGGGAATTGAAGCGAAAAAGTGAAACTTTAAATTAACAGAAAGCTATAAATAAAATTCAGATTCAAAAACCTACAGATTTCTACTTTCCCGCAAACACGAAGCACAATTTTAACATCGTAAAAGGGTATTAGTGAGAATTACAAATACAATTGTATATTCAATAATATACAGGGTTTTCTGTAATATTGATGAAACTATAGGAACACGCTTTATGTAATACTAATTATAAAAAAGTGAACGTGCAAATGGTTCTAAAAAAATTAAAAATTTTTGAAGTTTTCAAAACCATTTAGCCCAATACAATCAAAGAAATTTTCATTGCTTGATTTGCAACTGTTTCTTTTTTTAATGAGTTTTTGAATTAATACAATTCTAAAACTGTATATATTATCATTTCAACCTTTAAGAATTGATTTGTGGCGCAAATATTAATCACTCCATCTTCAGGTACAGAAATGTCATTACATTAAAGCAATTAAGTAAAGAATTACGATCGCGACCTCAATCTAAATATTCCAAATATAAATTTTGACCAACAACAACGTTATTTATCGTTTAATATTCCAAGCCGATTGCTTTGGTGACCGCAAAGCTGAAGCGGGTCCTTTCGTTTTGGTTTAACGTATTACAGGTGCCACCTTTATTATTATTACCTAGTCCAGTAGTGGATGACATAAGACGTCTAAAAGAGGAGCTGATGTCATAGAACTCGTCTGCAAAAACAATTCGCCAATAGAAAATGAAGCTACTTAACAACGGTAAATTCGCGACGAAGTATTGTGTCACTTCTAAAACTATTCTTCTGAACGAAATGCTAATCGCGTCTTAAAATAACATTTTTGATTGGAGATACGATACTGAAAAATAAACCTTCTCAATTGATCCCCAATTGAATCCTATAATAATCGATATCGTTAATTGAGAAATGGAATTGTTTCGATAATAAAAATCGATGACGGAATCTATATTTACAACTTAAATTTTAGGTCACGGATCGTACTATAAATTTGTTGTTTGTTATGGTGATTATTATTTAATAAACGTCGTAAATATAATTCAGAAATATTAAATTTTAATGCAGCAGTAAGTGGTCAATATTTTTAAGCTTCGAATATGACATCATTTGTGTATAAAATAAAATATCAGTTTAATTTTTTTTCCACTATTCAAATTATTTATGATTTATTATCAGTTTAAAGATAGTGAATGTGTGTATATTTGTTGTTAAACTCGCATTAAAGCATACAAAATCATGTTCGTACAAAGTTGTTTAGACACTTTAAATCATGAGTAAATTTGTTTTGAACCAAAAAAAATATAAGTTTTGAGTAGTATTTTATTTGCGTTCACGAGTATTAAAATAAAAGTATTATGTTGGACATAATTTTAATAGTAAATAAGGATAAGCATTTCGGAATATTGTATAAGTATTATGTTGAACATATACAATATTTCGAAATGCTTATCCTTCTGCCAAACACAATCAAACTGAATGACTTTTGCTATGCACTTGTAGTACTTGGTACGTTTCCAATATCATTTAACTTTCACTGAGCGATGTTGAAGGTTATGTTCAACAGGAATTTTCGTGGAAGCTTAAGTTGGTACTGAGCATATGTAAACTAAAGATATAAAATGATGCGGAAACTAACGAATCTTCTTAAAATTTGTGGGCGACAGGACAGTATGTTGGTTTTTCAATTGGAAATGCTGCTTTACGGTCCTCTCCATATGCTTAGAGTTGATATTGCGCACTAGTTTCCATGTTATTGGAAATAATTCATTCGCATATGGTTCAACTATGTTTTGTAAAATATTACGACAAACAAACTGTCACCGTGCCGTGTCATAGAATTCCATACCATACTATTTCCTCCGCTCTGCTTTAATGTTTTGATGGTATAATTAAGAAGAAAGAATTAAAAATATGGTCAGATGGAAGAAAACATATATGCAATATTATTAACAATCCTATTGACGTTAATCATGAAATTTACAACCATAGTAGAAATATTGCGAAGCAAATATCCAGAAAAATCAACGAAGAGTTCTGCGATTTACAAGTAACATCGAAAATGACATACATGGAAAACAAAACCTACGTTATAAAGTAATGCAATCCTTAAATAATTAGGAAAATAACAAAGTACAAATGCACAATATAGGCGAAGAAATGGGTTAAACTTTATGAACAGCTCTAGTACAAAGAAAATATTGACGAAACAACAATACAAAAAATAGAGGTAAAAAGTTTGGATGATATAGATCTAACAGAACTGACAGAAGCCTTGAGGGCTACTAAAAACAGAAAAGCGACCGGTATGGATGGCATCAACACAGAGCTTTAGAAGTACGGAGGACTTACACTATACGTAAGACTTCCGCATGTATTTAATAAACGTTGAAAAAATAGTATTATCCCTGATGATTGGTAAAGAGCAAAAGTAGTTTCGTTGTTCAAAAAATGCGTTAAGAATAGCACTCAAAATTACCGAGGAATCATCTTATTAGACACCGTTTATAAAATTTACGCTAGAATGTGAAACAACAAGTTGGAAACCATAGCAGAAGAACTAATAGAAGAGGAAGAAATGTGCTTTAGAAAAGGCAGGTCAACCACAGATGGAATACTCACTCTACAACAAATTATTAAAAAGCATAAGGAATACAACAGAGAAACACACACAGAGTTCATACACTTTGAGAAGGCTTTCAATAATGTAAACAGATATAAATGGGATACTACAAAAGAATAGGGATATTCACATAATTTAATAAGAGCTATAGAGAGTTTACACATTGGCACCAGAATTATGGTAGATATAAGCGGAAGATTAACTAGGGAAATACCGACAAATAAAGGAATTAGACAAGACTACTGTCGGTCGCCAACATTATCTAACATATATATTGATTTTATTATAAAGGAATGGAAAAAGGAATTCCCTAAAAAATACGTTTAGATCAGAACACCACCTTAAATTCTGTCTTATATGCTGACTACTTAATACTCCTAACAGAAACAGAGGATGATCTATAGAAAGAGATATATATTCTACAAAAAAATCTGCCAAAACTATGAAATTGAAACATCGGCAAATAAAACCCAAACCAAGGCGATACTGTATTCAAATAGGTGAAACACTTTAAGTATATAGGCTTGTATATATCTTATGATCGAAACAAAGACATAGAAGAGAAACAGAATAAATTCACATATATCGATGGAACAATCAGCAGAACGTTAAAAAACAAAAACAAGAAAGGATACACAAATAAAATTTTATAAGACCATAGTAATACCAACCCTGTTGTACGGTAGTAAAACATGGATAACAACAAAAAACAAGAAAGCAAGATACAGACATAAGAGATCAAATTTTTAAGAAGAATGAAAGGTTGCACAAGATCTGATAGAATAAGAAATGTAGATATAAGAACAGAACTAAACATTTTCGACACAAATGAGAGAATAAAAGAAAACAAAAATAAGTGAAAGGAATATGTAGAACGAATGCAAGTGACGAGGTTGCCACCCACAGCGGGATTTTATAGATGTTTGGAGGAAGAAGTGTAGCAAAACCAAAAAAAAAAAAGATGAGCATCGTAATAGGCAGTGCCTAAAACCTGAAGTAAAGAAGAATGGTATAATTAGGGTTAAATCTAGCGTTGATGGAAAGTCGTATATACGTTTTTCCGTCAAATGCTTTCGTCTGTCAATAAAACAGATTTCCAAAAGGAAATCGGCTTATCCTTGTGCATCCTAGCAAATCTCAATGTTTGGAGGCGATTTTATTTTGAAACAAGTGACTTCCGCACCGCAATGCGCCCATGCAAGCCAAATTCATTGAGGCGACGACGGATTGTTTTTGCTGATATATTAGCACGAAATTGTTTGTTAAATTCGGTTTTTATCAGACTAGCTGTAAGAAATAGATCCTTTTGACTTAAGCCCTGAATAGTTTTATCTTGCCGTGCGGTCATTTGACGAGATTTCCTTTTTCGTCTCTTATTGCTCTAAGTTGTTTTGTGTTCTAATGTATGTTTTAATACATTTTGTACTAATTTTCTGGAACAGTTTAATGCTCGCGAGATTTCTGAAATGAAGCCCCATTTTTCTTTCATTGTAAAAATTACTTGTCTTTTACCTGATGTACAATATTGAGCTCGTCCCATTATAGCAATTCCTAATTGCTTGTTATTAATAGCACATTACATATTTTAATAAACCTTTACGCTTACCTTGAGTTGAAATCAATATCAATATGAACCAACAACAACGTATACTTCTGGATTAGATCAGTAACTTTGCTATTTACATGCATCCACAAAAAAATTAGAATACTTTATTGTTAGCGATTGTAAGGTTTGTTACTCTGTATGTGAAAACATGGGAATAACAGACCTTATGCTAAGGGATTCATATACAAACTTAATAACATTTTAAGCGAGAAAAATTGAAACACGTAATTCAAGGAATATATTTTGCATGTGCTATTCGTATGGCCGCTACTATATTTAAGTTTCAATATACTAATAACATTTCGTTAACATCAATCAAACATTTATGTAAAATATTAAAAACTGCAATGATGCAATTCTTAATGTGTGGAACAATATCGGAGAAAAGAAAGTTTCAATCGTGTTTTGCTCTTACGAGGGGAGATCCAGAAGTTCGTGGAATGGAGGGGATGGAGTGGGGATAGGGGCGCTCGCTAGGTGTCATTCAAATTGGCGACTCATCATTAGTATATAAGTTAAGTAGCCCTATAGCATCAGTCGTTTACGAATAGTTACCTGCTAAACAAGCCAATCCAGAAGAAAACTGAAACTATGGAGGAAATTGAACATCGTGCTGTGATAAAGTTCCTTATAAAGTAAGGAAAGAACGCTCAAATCATATTGAATGAAATGGAAACCGTTTATGGGGAACAGTGCCCTAGTAAATCAATGATTTACAAGTGGCATGTTCTTTTTAAACATGGTCGGGAGTCGATTGAAGACGACCCCCGCTCAGGACGGCCAGTTGAGGCCACCACATCAGACATCGTCGAAAAAGTGCAAAAATATCTACTGCAAGATGCCCGATTGAAGAAAAAACAATTATCTGCATTAGTTGGAGTAGCAGATACCACCATTTTGCGTATCCTACATGACTACCTGGGTATGACAAAAGTCGGTGCAAGATGGGTACCGAGAATGCTCACGCCGCTGCAGAAACAGCAGCTCGTCCGTGCGTCCAAACAATTTTTGGAGACAAACCTGCACAGATTCTGGAGCGGATTGTTGCCGGAGATGAAAGACGGGTTCATCACTTTGAGCCTGAGACCTAACAGGAGTCCATGCAATGGCATAAAAAGGGGACACCACCGCCAAAGAAATTCAAAGTGTCAGAATCGGCTGGAAAGTTGATGGCTATTGTTTTTTGGGATTGTGAGAGGATATTATTGATTGATTACAAAGAAAAAGGTAGGAGCATAATCGGAGGATATTACGCAGCGATATTAGAAAAATTAAAGGAGGCCATCAAGGAAAAACGTCGAGGAAGATTGACCAAGGGTCTTGCAAGACAATGCGCTGGTTCGCAAGAGCAAAGTTGTAATGGCTCCTCTGCACAAGCATGGCTTTCAATCAGTAGTCCGTCCACTCTATAGTCCTGACCTGGCACCTAGTGAATTTTATTTGTTCCCCAATTTAAAAGAAGACTTACGTGGAAGGAAAGTTTTCCGACGACAATGAGGTAAAGGAGACAATTTTGGCCTATTTTGAGGCGAAAGATAAAAAATATTTTTATGATGGTTTAGAAAAATGAATTCATAGGTCTAATAAATGCATTGTGCTTAAGGGTGATTATATTGAAAAGAAAAATAGATTTATTGTTTTATTTTATTTAAAACCCTTTCATTCCACAAACTTCTGGACCTCCCCTCGTATATATCAAAATATCAGACATTCATTACGTACTAGATTCTACGTATTCATCAAAATCTAGAAATTTTAACGCAGTACAATGCTTGGCTTAAGCACACGGTATGACAAAACAGAAAACGAGAAAGATCTTCGAGATACAAATTTCATATTACGTATATCTAGAGTATTAAAAGCGTTGCCAAATTTTTTACGAGTCTGGCGCTAAAAAACTAAGTTTAAACAGGTTTTTGTAGCAAAGAAAACGTAAAATCTCTGACATCCTGTGTTACAACAATCCTAAAGAAAGGATTTGGTGCTAAATTCTCGTTCAAACTCACAATTAGTGGCTATTTTCAGTGATGGTTGCTGCATTGACGTCTATCTAAATATAGACAAGCTTCAGCATCACGCTCGCACACCAATGTTTGTAAGGCTTATTAGCGTTTGCGTGAGGTTCTCCAATACGCTGAAAATAACAATGAAATAGACGCAGACGGAATAAATGAATATGAAAACGTCGTCGGTAGAAGGCTATTCGGAAAGTGTCAGCGGAAGTAGTGCCGCCCTCTACGCTTTATACTTGTTTATTTCATCTCCATTGATTCTTTTGCTTTTTGGACGGTTGTCAAAAATACTAGCGCCTTTCTCTGAAATTTTCAGGTCTTACTGAATATTTTAATACTGATTCTGGATATTACCATAATTTCACAATTTGTATTACACAGGCTCTTTCGTCGTATGTATTGAAATATATCGTGACGCTCTTAAATACGAAAACATGACAGACATTAATGGAAAATCTTACAAATCAATGCATTAAATCACTAACCACGGATGTTGTGTCACTCTTAATTATTTTATTATTCGAAGTATGGTATTATATATCATCGAATATCAAGTACTTAATAATTTCATGGGAACTAGAACGGACCATTCTGCAAAACAATTATAGCGATTGTATGTATAGGATGGAATGATCTAACCTAGCAATTTTGTAGAAAATGAGAAATAATTATACATTAGCTTACTAGATTCTTTTGAATCATGCTATACAGTAAGCTAAGATCAATTTCATTAATTATTCGTCCAAACAATGCGATGTTTTTTTTTTTAAAGGAGAGTATCTTTAACTTATAATAAATTTCCAATTAGCAACTCGCAAGTAGGAATCATACCTTTGTCAAAATATATCTGCTATGTATATATCTGTTTAGTCTATAAAATAACTCATTGAAGAAAAACCACATAACGAGTTAGTTCTAGGAATGGACACGATCTGTCATTTTCAAACAAATTATGCAAATTGGAATATCAATTTACATCCTGCTGCTAATTTACAGAATAGCAAAACAGTTGTGTCAGAGTATGGAAATAAGAAATTGGCGAAAAAATGGTTGCCGTACAGAAAAAGCACCTTACCAAACAAAATTAATGTGGGAAATGTGGGTTAAAAAACTAAATGAATATTAATATAAATAAAAACTTATCGATTTAAGCCATTCATTCAGATTTCGAAGTACTGTTGTTATGGACTCTGTCACACAGATTTCAAAGCATTGTGAGTTTATTTTGGAGTGAACCAATATTAATTAGCTTTTGATAGTCGCGCGTATTGTAAATAAAACCAGAACAATTATATTTATGGGATGAAAGCTCTTAAAAGAAAGCGCTAAAGTGAAAACTATGCTTCGAGAGAAAAGAAGATGATTTTCAACGTCTTTATTTTGCGAAAAAATATGAGAGAACGATTCCACTCAATGTTGTGTGATGGAAATAATGAGGGGGATTCATCTAATTTCTCAAAGGGTATACTCTTAAGATTGTTGGAAGATATTGAATCATGATAATATAAGATGTTGACAGGAATATTTACGGACTATTACGAAATATCGTAATGAAGGGAGAAACATTGTGTTTACTGACAAATCGTAGGTGAATGTTGGTTATTTTACCCCAAAACCGTAGACTGGCAATACTGTAAATACATCTTGACAAGCTTTCATTAACGATTTTTTTGCAGGTTTCTACCTGCAAACAAAGTCCTAGAAGCTCATGTTAACGTATGTATATGCAGAATTATATGAAGACTGTATCTTAAATCGTTTGTTGCCCTATGTTCCTGCCAATTCAGAAGTCATCAATAGATAAAATACCTCATAGATCCGTGAAAAAAGTGAAATTACACATTGATTATACCTGAAAAGCGTTGATTTTGTGGAAGAGTAAGTAAAACGTGATTTGGTACAAATTGTGTTTGCGAAGAAATATAAGTACATATAATAAATATGTGTTCGACGAAGCAGGTACTCAAACATAAAGTAAACGAAATATCTACTTCTATCACGTAGGAGTACAACCATGTTGCTGCTGAGATTTGACAAAATTATATTAATCATCTAATCAAATGTGTAATATTTTATGTGTTTTACTACTTTTTTTATAATTTGCTTATATTTGTTGAAGAAGACATGTGAAAGCTGGATGAACTACAAGATGATCCAAAAGGAAGTTATTATTACTAAATATATACTATAGTCTACCCATGATACTATCACAAGTCCTGAAAGTAGGTGCGCATGAATCTAGGAAAAATATTATAAACTTTAAAAGAGTATTACAACAAGAGATTAACCAAAAGAGTTTCAAAATTAAATTGATTTGAACAAATACAAAATGTTTCTTTTTTATTTATTAAAACAAAAAAACAAGGCATCGGTAATAATTCTGCATTCGGACTGTACAAACATTTTTCGTATAGGACGAATAGATTTTGTATTGATTGTATTTAAATGTACGAAAAACGAATATACAGAACAAAAGTAAGATAGTGTAAGCATTTTTTATAAATACTTAAGTTTAAACACAATTTTAGACCATTTCTTACAGCAAGAACAAAATTACTTGTAGAATATACACTAGCGTGCATAAGTATTTGGGCACCTATGTTTCTTCTTAATTTCTTGTTATGAATTATCAATTACAAATAACAAGAGTAGATACAAATAACCCTGATATGTATACACATTATCAGTAAGTTCGCAAAATTCGTAGGTAACAATTCGCTTGTATGTGTTCTCAACAACAGTAAATTTCGAACTAACACAAACCACAATGATATGGTAGAAAGAGACCTCGGATTATTCATTATGTATTGCAATTAACTACATTGCATCAAAATTACAAGAAGAGCTCATTAACAGCATCGGTACCCTTACAGCCCAGGTATAGGTAAACTGAATTTTTATTTCTAAGAACTTACTAATGATGCGTGTAATAGAGAAACTTACTAATAACATGTATCCGTATGAGTGTAATTACTCCCCTTATTTGTAGTAGGAAATTCATAACGAAAAATTAAGAAAAAACATAGGTGCCCAAATACTTATGGACAGTAGTATACGTAGTCTAAAGGCATATAAAATTACAATTAAATAAATTTGTGCATGTTCGAAATACAAATAATAATAATATTTATATGATATTCGATATCCACATCGAAGAAGATAATAAATAAGTGAGCAATAAATTGAAAAAAAGCAGTAAATGCAAATACAAATCGTTTTATGTATAGCACCTTACTACAGACTAACAAAATTTCATCAGTTTCTCAGCAGAAAAAAAAACAGGTCTGGGTATTTCATTAACACTTTGAATTTAATGTTTGACCAACATTTGCATGTATCCACGACTCAGTTGTACGTAGGTGCTCTTGCACATGACAATACTTTGTATGTTTTTCCTTCTCTGGTAAATACACAATCGCTCTCGCAAGGTTTGCTTATTTTTCCGGTTGTTTTGGAAACGTCCATATATTGGCAAATTATGCGGAGACATTAAAAAAACATTAACTGATTTTTTCTTCAGAATATAACTGGTCATTTTAGTAGTATTTACAACAGACAATATTATTAAAAATTGTAACAGTTAAAAGAAGCAGATTCACATAGAAATAGAGAGAAA
Organism: Trypoxylus dichotomus; assembly: GCA_023509865.1. Lineage (NCBI taxonomy): Eukaryota > Metazoa > Arthropoda > Insecta > Coleoptera > Scarabaeidae > Trypoxylus > Trypoxylus dichotomus. Next base: position 34,453,705 of record CM042081.1, read on the forward strand.
TTAAACATTAAACGAAATGATAAATGAAAAGAATGATAAAGTAAAAAATGTAATAACCATATCCGTACTTGGCAGCCTGCCAAATTTACCTGCAGTTGTACTAGTTCTAAAAAAAGATACTTACATGTATATACGTCAATACAAGCTAACGAATATATATGACCTAATAAAAAGCTATTGCTGGAAATTATCATCCTGTTTTGATTTTATGTATCTCTGTTGAGATCTTTAACTTTATTATTTATAACATTTTTTATGATGGGCTTGTCACTTTAGATACAGCCTATAGTAAAACTTTTAACAAAATAGACCATCGACTATTACTGTTACACACGGGGTCCAACAAGGATCTCACTTGGGACCATTACTTTTCGAGTATTATATTCATGACACACGTAGTACCTTTAGTCATCTTAGTTTTCTTTAATACACTAATGAGCTCACGATTTTTAAGTCTTTTAAGTCTTGATAATAAAGTAGGTTCTTCTTTGCGTACATGAACAAAAAATGAATACTATCATGATCTGTACAAGTAAAATCAATTTATATTAATAACATTTATCACCTAAAAGATACAATTCAGAAGTTTTTCAAAATCTAAATCAAGGATACCTATTTGGAATTGTGTGATACGGTTATTCTAGCTTTGTTAACTAATCTATATAGGGTGTTTCAAAACTAGTACATATTTTAGTATATTATAGTAGCATTCAATTCAAGTGAAAGAACTTAGCCCTTAATAATCGAATCATGTTACATATGAAATAGAACATATATATATATATATATATATATATATATATATTCTTCTTGTGCTTGAAGATGAATTGGATTTTGTTAATAGAAGAATTTCTTCAATTTCATTCATTAGAATCAAAAAAAGACAAGTGCGATACTGGCGAAATGTAGAAAAATATCTGTAATTGATCAACAACTCAAAAGCAACCTTAAGTGTATGAAGTAATGTAAATTATTTACATACAATTGTAATCAAAATAATCATATTTATATCATAGATGTAAAACTTACCAACATAAAAATTTAATTATTACGACATTTTTCTATGATATCAAGTGCATTAAACAAAAAGTATGAAACACAACACGTATACTTTTAATTTAATGATAAATATCAAATCTATTGTGTGATTATATTCATAGCATCAATCTCTCAGATTTAATTTTAATCACTTTTACATCTTAAAACAGTCTAATTTTAACAGCATCGATTTTTCGGTATATCTAAATGACTATAATAATAATATTAATAATAAAATAAAAAGCACGTCCAATAAAGTAAAATAAAACATAACAAGAACATGCTTGAATACATACTAGACACGTATTTAAAAGACTAAAATCCTGCATTAAAAAAATCGTCAATAGCGTAGAATACTTTTCTAGTTAGCAACTTTTCAAAGCCACTTTAAATTTATCAAGTGTCAGATGTTTAATTTTGTTTGATGTAGCGTTGTACATTTTTACACTGATAGGCAGCATTTTCGCTAAGCGAGCCCTACGTGAATAATACACAATTAGAGGGTGCCATAGTTGCGCTCTAGTTGATAGTTTTAAAAAGAATCGTCGTAATTTTGTTTAACACAACAAAAACTGAACATTTGAAAACAAAGATGCTAGCAGAGGTAGGTATACGATTATCTCTAAAAATATCTTTACACGAATTTCTAGATGACAAGTTTTTGAATTTTAAAAATAGGGTCTGGTTCCACTGAATTAGTTCAGAATATCATCAGCAAACAGGATAATTAGTATACTAATTGTAGACGGAAGATCGTTTATGTAAAGTAACAATAGGAGTGGTCCTAAAATAGGGTCTTCCGGAACACCGTGATAACCGCACTCCATTCAGGGACAACCTCTCTTGTCTCAGGTACCAAGATACATTGTGCTCGTTCAGAGAGGTATGTCACTTTTGAGGTATTTCATCTATTCCTATTGTCATTGTGTTGTTATTTAGATCATGTATTGTGTTAAATACTTTCAGTGGATCTGTTAGATACGGGACAAAAGTGTCGAAAATTGCATCAAAAACGTTTACACCAACAAGTGAAGCACCTGCGATTATTTCATTAATATCTCCAAAACATTTATTCATAGATGCTTTCCTTGTCTATCCCTCATATAATAGTTGCATACATTTTTGAGTACTCTATTTTGTTAAAGACCTTCATATAACTGTGTCTTTATTTTAGGCATAATTTTTATTTTTTCTGTTCAGTTTTAGTATTATTTCTAATCGTAATTGCCTTCTTTGTCTTGCCTTAATGCAAGTATACCCAGGAACTAACTGTTAAGGACTTAACATTGTTTTTTGTATTTTCTAAATTTTTTTTACTATTATGTATTTTATCTTCTTTGCATTATTATTTTCATTTAGAATATTATTTTATTTTCATTTTTATATTTATTTATTTTCATTCTTATATTTATTTATTTTGCTCTCTTATATCCAATTTTATTTTAATATGTATGTACATTACGCATTGTATATGTATGCAAGTCAGCCATTCGCATTACGCTAGCTAAAACTACCTAATTAGAAATCATTCACTGCAACGTCGTCGGATATGTAATGGGAGTTTTCTTGAAATTTAAGGTACACAAGCATAGGCAGTCGTCTCCCGCGCGGCAGTCGAGGTATTAGCGATCGTGCACTCTCGGTCACCTTTCGTGCCTCGTCGTAACGTGTACAGTAACGTCGTCGTAAGATTATTAGAGATTTCTAAGTTTTTCTAGTTTTGGCGGGAATCGTCGAGGACGTTGTCTATACGTTTATTTCTGGCGGGAGTCATTTGGTAACGTCGTCGGACCACATGTATAGATTTTTTTAATAAGTATAAATTCTCGATTTTCTATCATCGTACGTCGAGGCTACTGTGTCCATTGTCGTCTATACATATTTTTAGTCTTCAGTTAAGTTTGTGTCGGAAATTATTTTGGTGAGATTGTCGGCGCGCATGTATAGACCTCCTCTACAAGTACGATCACTCCGCTTCTTGCTGACGGTCGTTGCGGCCGCAGCGCCCGTTGTTTTTTGTACGTTTGTTCGGTCCTTGTCGTATCGGGACTTAGAAATTTTTCATTTAGTTGCTCGTCGTAGCGGACGAGTGTCACGGACCAGTTTTCTTATGTAATGTCGGCATCATCGCTCCGTTTTACTTGTCGGTGCGCAGTTCGCACATTTGCTGGTTACTGGATTTTTCCCTTCTTTGGGGCGCAGTAGCAGAGAGCTAAAGATTGCACATAGCGTAATATTTCAAACGAGAACGCCTGGGTAGCTGTGACATTACTTTTGTATTGAGATCGGCTATTATCGCCACTGTCGCCCTCGACCAGGCGTTCAAGCTCTAAGAGATAAGGTGGGTTCCCCTATAAATGTGAATATAACAAACGTATTTGGTCAAGTACAAATACATGCCAATAATACAGGGCCAAGTCCCTTAGGCAAATTTAAAACAAGGAAAGTATATTAGGCTCCCGGAAAGGGACATATAAATAAGCATAGCACCGAGGTGCGCTTATAAATTTAAGAAATAAATAGGGTTGGCTCCCCTATAAAAGGTAGTGGTGCATGCAAACAGATAGAGGCATTAGTACATGCCTCTGACAAAGCTTCAGCGGAAGCATATAAGAGTTTAACCTTTTAAACAGAATTAAGACATAGCGTTGCAACGTACATGCTGAGGCATTACTTTATGTTGCTACCAATGAAAATACATATACAAATGCTAATGTACATTACATGTATAAGAGAGCTCGAATAACTGCAATTGTTGCAAATCTATATATCTTACGTACATCGTACATGTACATAGGCAAGAGTGGAAACCGTGTAACCATTTCATTTTTAAATATATTTTTTGCGCATGCGCATTGAGTTTCTCTGTACAACCCTTCCTCTAGTAAATAAGCGAACATACTCTACAAGTAAGTATTGGTCAAGTAATTTAGGAAATTACGAGCAGGCTACAGCGGCGTTGTTCTTCAAACCAGGAGAACGTAACACTAACGTCATCCAGAATCAAGACATCATTCCAATCCAGATCTCATAACTCACAATAAATAATCAAATACACAATCTTTTCTAAATAAACCGAAGTATCTTAATATAAACGATTTGAGAAAGAAGATTACCTCACTATGTCTGGAATCAACGATCTTTTCCGCATTTTTTTTTTATTTGCATATTTATCAACACAAACAGCAATCCTATTTGCTGAAAAATACGAGACACATTCTACATAACCTCTACATAGCATAAATATGTATAAACCAAAGTATGTTTATTGAAAGAAGGCATGACATTGTCGTGTTGTTATAATTGCCAGCGAAGTTCCAACATGTGTTTTAGCATCGCCAAAGGAGACCGTCAACAGCTTTATATAGGCCAATGTTTATTTACATATTTTACTTAACTATAATGATAACAATAATAAAAAAAAGATTTCATTTTTTTTGCAAGGTTAGTATACGCAATTTTTTGCTGGTTTTATGAAGATGGAACAATAACGGATGTTAATAAAGGAAATATATTATTTTATAAAATGTATATTGGCCAGATTTAAAAATTCCTTTTGATCGAAAGGCGGCTCAACGTGTTAATATTGAATTTTAATTTTCGTGTCATACATTCATGTTTTTTTAGAAAATATTACAGGTAAAAAATATTGTACCGTGACACGTGTTTGTTTAAATGAGTTGCCAACTTAGTTCTCACCAAGTACTAAACAAGCCATCATAGTGAAACTAACATATGTAGGACGAATAAAAAAAATGCGGAAAAAACTTTAATCAAAAAGGGCCATGGAATACAGTAGACTCTCGATAACGTGAAGGTCCCATAACACTGGCCAACAAATAAAACTTTTTTTTCTGTTGACTAATATCTGACACTTGTTTTTAACTAGTATATGCTAATGTCAAATATGAAACTCACTTTTCCCTATCATGTCACGTTCTTTTCTACGACATATTTTGTTTGCCGATTTCAAAATTCTTTAAATTTGCTAACTAGATGCAACAAATTCTTAACTGTTCAAATAATTATAAAAATAAAGTAAGTCGACAGTGAAAAAGTAATTTTTCCACGATTTTTCACATTAAGCTAGGTTTTATGAAGCAATACGTTAAAGCTCGAGATTTGCATATATATTCCAAGTACATATATATATATATATATATATATACACCTAACTAGACGGCGAAATTTTTTCCACTAGATCTTTGTATATACTTGACAGATAATGACAGATCCAAATTTCTCTCTATAAATGAAGCTGAGAAAGGAGCCTGGATTTTATGCACTATGGTTGTGAAAAATTTTCTTGGAAACAAAAAAGCCTCCAATTACAAAGATCTAGTGGAAAAAAAAATTTCACCGCCTAGGTGGTAGCATGAGCATAAAGCTTCATTTTCTTCAGTCATCCTGATAGGTTTCCAAAAATTTAGGTGCTGCAAGCAAAGCACTGGGCGAGAGGTTTCATCAAGATTTAAAAACCATGGAAACTCGGTTCCAAGGAAGATGGTATCCTCATATGATAGCTGTTATGTACGTATGCTAGCAGACTACTGTTGGAGTGTTCAAGGGAACTGCTAAACCAAAGTACACAACAGAAAGTGCAACAAACGAAATTTTGTCCCCTTCTTTGTTTGTGTTTCTGCAGGTAATCTTGTAATTTTTTAATGATTATTAAAATAAATACTTATACTGTACTATTATGTTGGGCAGTATAGCATGAATATCCTTAAACGTAAACAGCCAAATTGATTTGTTCAATTTTTAAATAAAGTATGTTTTAAGCATATGTATATTTAAGTTTTGACACCATCTTTGTTTGTAACTGACTTTATCCAGTAACATAAACTCGAATATGTAAGCACAGTCGTTCATAATTAGTTCACGTTATCGAGACTGCATTGTACACAGATATCTCTCAAAAATTACTTTCGAAAGGATACATTGGCTTTGCTGATAACACAATAAGCAGAATTCGTTGGCATATAACCCATGCCTATGGCCGATGTGAAGTTACCAGCAGATTTTTACGATAGAAAATCAATATGTAGCCATTTTTAACTCATAATCTTTGATTGTTACAGATATCAGGGAGAACCTGTTGAGAAAAGTTAAGTCAATATTTTTGCAACAATTATTATATATTACTAAAGTTAAGTATCTCTCTAATAGCACGATAAGCAAAGAGTCATTTATTTCAGCAGTGTTCGCCACTTCCTGTTGGGAATTTTTGCGTATTGTACTGCTGAAGTTGTCTGGGAGAACTTGTTAAAAAGTTTTAAAATGTAAATATTTTTATAACAATTTGTATAAACAATTCAAATTGGGTACCTCAATTATTTGCAGCTTTTGAACATTGTGCTATTACAAATATGGGAGAAAACTTATTAGAAATGTTCTAAATGTTAATAATTTTGTAACAATTTTTATAGGCAATCAAAGTGGATTATTAGGTATGTAGGAACAAACGATCTATTGTAGCAAGCCACGAGACACCTAACTTAAGTAGTTTATAAAAGCATTTTTATTTCAAAACTTTACCAACAGATTTCCCTTGAGATTGGTCCAGCGTGCAAAAATGGCAAAATAAAGATGGCGAACATTAAAGAAATGAGTGAAGTAAAACACAATCTGAGAACATCTGATGTAGTTACAGTGATAGCGAAACACGTCATATAATATGCTGTGTTAAATATATTGAAAATATTTGTAAAATTGTGTTTATTTCTTCTTCATTTTTTGGACGCTGGGTCAACCTCAAGGTAAACCTCTTGGAAGTTTCCAAATGAAAATGTTTTTGTACGCAAGTAAAGTTAGGTGTTTCAGATGTTGTCAGACAACATGTGATGAAGCTACAGTAATAGCGAAACATGTCACATATTACGTTGTATTAAATATATTGGAAATATTTGTAAAATTGCGTTTTACCTACTTTTTCGCTCATGTCCAATATGGATTTCCAATAAGTATCGGCCTACTCAATCGAAATTTATCTATTGAGTTAGTGATTGAGATATCCGACTTTAATTGTTAATAAAAATTGTTATAAAAATATTTACATTTTAATACTGTTTTCATAGGTTACTTCCGATATTTGCAAAAACTCGCACATGAAAGGTAGGTAAACTGCTGAAGTAAATAATTCTTTATCTATTGTGGTAGCGAAAAAGATACCTGAATTTAATTATTTATAACAATAGTTTATATTATAATTATTATAATAATAGTTTATATTATAAAATGTTTATATCGTAAAATGTTTCTAAGAGGTTCTCTTCGATATTTACGCAAAAATCTCGAATAAAATACTGCAGAAATAAATGATATTTATATTTCAACAAGTTCTTCCTGACATCTGCAATAACCCAGTGTGCAAAATTAATAAGCTAAAGATGTCGCGCGCAAATTTATTTTCTATTACTAACTTCTGGGATTATTTACTATCAGATAAATCACGGGCACTTATTTTTAGACATATTCAAACATTTCCAAAGCATTGGAGACGCTAAGTATACAAATACAGTGTAGTTGGGTATTTGGTATTAAAGCATATAATAATCAAGTGTTCCGAATTTTATGAGCAACAGTGTAGAATTTTATAATTTTTATTACGAACAGGTATGTTTAAGCAATTTGGAAAACAATATGCGAAATTATTTAAAGAATATTTCCGAATTAATCCCTAACCGAAAACCTCTATTACCCCAATAAAAAAATCTATTTCTTAACAAAACTTTAGTTAACACTAGTAAATTAACAAGCGATCGTCTTTTTAGTACACTTAGCAAATTTTCATTTCTAACTTTTTTAATTACAAGGCATGTACAAACATAATTGTAAATATACATTAAAAAACGGTTTTATGTCAAAGTATTTCTTTTTGTATGACTAAATTTTAAGTTTTTCAAATCAAATAGGATAAAAGAGACATTTTTTAAAAGAGAAACTAAGATTACTTTCTATTAATAAAACATTTTAGCCATTTCACTTTAAAATTTCTTTAGTTACAGCTTTTCACTTTTAAAACAGCAAAGAACAATCAATTGATTAAGATAAAAAATTGTTTAAGCCTGGCACACTTGATTCATATAGAAATAAATACATAAAACAATCGAGTTATTACCTTTTGTCCTATAAAAAGGAATTAAGACCGATGAGCTTCTCCCACATAATTTTTGTAGTTCATTAGTTCCAATACGACCGGCATTCGAGCCATTTTTACAGATTTGTTTTAAATATTACTTCGTCCTATTTATCTTCATTTAAAGCTCGATTTTATTGCACTATCGAGGAACAAAATAAAGGTAGAACGACGCACTGGAACGATGCGAAAAACACGTAAAATTGCGACGATGTCAAGCGCTCGCGCACTCTCACCTCGAAACTTGTACGACTGATAGACCGATGTTTGCGTGAATACTTTTTATTTGGCCTAGGCATCGAAGCAAGTTTCCACGATGTATACAGAACGATATAGAGGCTTCTCGATAGCGCCCCCACCATGAACGTAGTTTGCGTTGTGTGTAACGTATTTATACGGTGTAGCAGGCAAAATTATTACGGTTAGACACAGTTATACTAACCCATTTTAAGCTGTTTAAGCAAAGAATCGATTCTTTCTTATACGAGGAGGATTCGCGACTTATTGTCCCCGAAGTAGCAGTCCTTGGTTGAGAAATATAAAGAATTTGTAGGTTATCATTTATTAAAATTATTGCACTCGAAATCTTAGGTGGTAATGTTTTGCATATATTTAAAAATGATATTATTATTGGTAGTATCTCTCCAAAATATTTTTTAGATTCTAGGAAATAGTGTCTATAGAAAAGAATGATACTTTCGTAGACGGTCAAACCTTATATTACCCAACTACTTATGTAAATTATTTGGAGTTCCTTTTTTCCTACATTTATCGTTTCACTGCCACAAAAATATAGTCCCTGTGTATTTTATTAGGGCCACCTTATTAATTTAAGCTTTTGTGTGTTTCCAACGCGATAATTTACAAATGCAAGTACAAAATTCACGAATAATGTTTACAATCCTTATCTAAATACGTTCCTTAAATATCTTTCTCCGCAAAACGCTCCGCCGATACTAGTGGGTACACAAGTATCGGCGGAAACTAACTGAAAACCGAGGTTTATCCCCCAAAGGAATAGGAAATGTAATGTCTCAATAAGGACTGCAAATATCCACGCGTACAGTACGTAGACGATTGTAAGAAGCCAGGTTAAAATGCAGACGTCTCCTAAAAAAGCTAAGATTAACACCGACGATGAAGCGAGGACATGTAGGATATAGGATCAGAATCACATCAGGCTATTTTGTCGGTAGACTACTTTATACGTCTTGCTTACTGCTAGTCGGTTGCAAATAATTTAATGAAAGACGATGACCTGCTAAATTTGACAATTTTCTCCGATGAAACGTGGTTTCATCTTTCAGGGTACGTCAATTCCCAAAATACTTGGGTGTAGAGTAGTGAAAATCCTCATATTTTTGTTGACCATTCCTGCATCCTGCTCAACTTGCCCCGTTTGGCTAGTACTTACTCGCCGCAGAATTGTTGTACTTTTTTTTTAAGTTATATAATTAATGCTGAGGCGCATAGAAACAGATTGAACGAATTTATTGAACAGCTGTACGAAGCAAGCTAGCGTAATGGCACATAAAATACACGAAAATATTGCTTTTCTTCATGAGTTTTTTGACGATCGGATTATAAGCTTACATAGCTTACATAATTATGGAATTTTTCATGTTTCCTCACCTAAAGAATAGAATATTTAAAACTTCAATTGCTAATTTGCAAGATCTGCACCAAAGAATTATTGAAAAATGTCCATTAATAACGCCCCCAATACTGCAAAATGCGTTCGACAGTATGAGAATGCGTATAAACTTGGGAGTTGAAAATAATTGACAACAATTTCGACACTTGCTTTAATTTCACTTTTTTTTATTAATAAAATGTTGAATACCAGTTGAGCTTGTTGTTTTATTGTATGTTTAAATCAAATGACATATTTATTTATGTCACGATGACACTGTCAAAGTAATTTTCAGTTAAGGTTGTATTACGAGTATGATAACATATTTTTCATTTCAATACCATCTTCGTCCTAGACATTTTATAATATCTCGGTACTTTACCATATGAATACTAAAATGGTGCTTTTAAGATGTCGTTACTTCTAATGCAAAACTAATACCTGTTACATGTTTTTCTACATTAACTTTAATCAGGCAATTTTAAATAACGATCTCGATGTACTGGAAAAGGACTAAAATATATTCAAACTTTATTCATTTTAGTAAATTTTATTTATAATATGTGTTAACTTGTGTATTATTTTTCTTCTTATAAATCCATTATAAGCTAAATAGCGTTTTTGAAGTGTAAACAGGGTAAAATAGAGTCATAAGTTTGTTTTACAAAAAAAATATTTTTAAAATTAAAAACATCATTACATCAAATAAAACACCCGAGCTTTGAAACTAATAGCTTTGATGTAGTTCCAAGATCTGTCGCATATACAGCCTACGATCTAACCTTATCCTCAGTTATATTTATTTTTAAGATTGAATGTTCTATATCTAATAAGTACAGTAGAACTACGATTATCCGGGATATTGACAAGGACAACATTGTTGGATAAACATCGAAAATCAGAATTGTACAAAGAAGAAACAATATTGGGTTTGTATATTTTTACATGTAGATACAAACAGGTTCAGATACATATATGCTTTATTGATCTTTACATATTTATATCTGCACACATCTATACATATTTATTCATTTAAAATTTAACTAAAAATGTATGTAGTTTGTGTCTATTTCTTATTATTGTGCATTTTGGTACAGACGTACGTATAGTTTTTTTCAAGTACGTCAAGGTTATCAACAGCGTTTTGTTGAACCAGGTGATTTAACAACACATTTGACCTGATTATATACTCTAACCCTCTAGAATTTGGTAACTTGGTGTCGAGAGCACGTGAATTCTTCTTGTCAACCAAGTTAGCAGTTGGTACACTGCGTTCTGAATAAATTATTAATTTATGTGGATTGGAATTATTTGCTACGGCACCTATGAAGTATGTTACACTTGATCACTGCACAAAACACTTTCTTCTGTTATTTTAAATTTTTGGGTTTGAAAATAATATTTATGTGCCTTTTATATTTTGTATATTAAAAAATAAGCGAAGGGAGACCTAACAATTTTTTTCGGCTGCCAAAATATAAATATGCACAGAAATGACTTATCTCGCAACCAAGCAGCATTGCCATGGATTTCGAAGTTGCTATGCATATATATTAAGTATATATATATAAGTGCAATAGATGTTCGTATTCTATAAGATTTTTATTTCAATCACAGGTGAAGAAAAAGTCAACGCTTGGGCTAACCAAGAAATATATAAATATTCTGATACTGGGAAAATGCTTTGGTTTAATTTATCTTAAGTAAAAGACATACGAGATGTCTATGTATTTGATTTCGAATGCAATCAGAGGCATGATACAGAAGTATCTGAAATCGCAGATTACCTAGTTGAAAATTATATTGCACTCGCCAGAAATTTGGGTTGAAAATTCTTTATCAAGAATAAGAAAATGTTGCGAGTTGTTTAATTCAAAAAATATTGTAGTTCAACTAATGACTTAGGAAACAATAATTCGTCGTGGTGGAGTTCAGAAAAGGCACGAGGGTTGTCTTTAAGTTTTACATTTAGAGCTGGAATAAAACAGTGGATAGCTTTCAAAGACTTTATTCTTTTTCGAAGTATTCTCCGCACCTTTGCAGCGCTCCAACCAACTTTGGAAGTAGTTATTTCACTCGTTAGTTGATACAGTCAAAATGGCGTTTTTGAAGGCATCGACTGCTCCATCTAAGGACTGGAACCTTTGAGCATGCAGTCCGTTCTAGATTTTCGGAAAGATAAAGAAATCGCCGGGACTTAAGTTCGGACTATACGGGGGATGGTCTAACAATTCGACGTTTTGTTGCGTTAAAAATTCAATTGTATTGGATGCTGTGTGCTAGCTTGCAGTGTCTTGGTAGAGTCGTCATTCGGGGTAGGTTTTTCGAAGCTTAGCGATGAATTGTGGTAAACAAATGGTTATATACCAATCGACAGTAATAGTTCTTTGATCTTGTAGAGGAATTGTTGCTACATGATCTGTTTTCGAGACAAATGAGGCGACCACCTTCTAGGAGACACTTCGAGAACGGATGACTTTTGTAGGCTTTTCTTCACATTGGAAGGCCCAAATAGACGACTGGCGTTTATTTTCTGCTTCATATGAGTAAATCCAAGATACATCACCACTGACGATATTCTACACGTTTTTAGAGTTTCCTGCGTCGAAGCGGTCTACAGTTCTTTGACACCAATCCACCACAGCAGGTTTCTGTTCTTCGATCAACAGGTGTAGTATCGAACGGGAAGCAACTTTTTTTACACAGAATTCGCCTGGGTAAGAAAAATATCCTTTATTAACCCGTGGTCCTTAAGCTAACTCAGATACATTGCATTTAATGTTCTGTGGTTAGTATGGTCGATTTATGACTATATTATAATAAATCCATAATGGATTTGCTTATGATTTTGGGCTTTAAATTAAAGCGAACCTTACAGCTAACATTTCTTCGAGAATAATCGTTGGGAGTTTTTTCTTCTTTTGTATGCAATTCTATGTGTTACTGACATTTTGATGTATGACAAAATTGATAAAAAATTTTGCAGCCAAATCTTTGAAGCAATACAAAAATTAATATTATATTAGCCCATTTTTTGCTCCAGACAAGTACATTCTTTTCGTCGTTTTAAATGTTAATACATGACAAGTGATTCACGATCTCTATCATAATTGAAATTAAATCACTCGTGTTTAGCGGATAACAATTTAAAAATAAATATAAATGTCACATCGAGACCACGATGATACAATTAACCATAGTGTTATTATTATTATTATTAATCTCAAATCATGACATCAATTACAACAAAATTAGACAGATACATATAACATATATTCACAATTAACAATTAATGCTGTACACGCATATACACAAGTACGAATTGTTTAAGGATTTTATGCAGGCAACAAGGACAATCCGAACGGCTATTGTTTACGTTTTCGGGATCGGAAAGCTGTTGCACTGGAACAAGGCTTTAGATAAGCTATAAATAACGATATCAGAGTGTAATTTACAAATCGAGATCATGATATTAGTACCACATATCATCAACATCCAACAGACGCGCTATACCCAATCTGACTCCTCTTGTTATAAGTTTATTTTTACGAATGATGTCATATCTATACGTTGATAAGATCATGTTCGGGTTTCGTATTCAAGTGTAACAAATATTGATTTATATTCAAAATTAAAAGCAGGAAATTTGAAATGTTATCAATATCAAGTTTGATTTTATCTTTATTAGAGCTTTGTAGAAAGGTTCCCGCCAGACATTTTGAAAAACGCAATTAAATAAAATATTCACGATTTAATTATAATGTACCTATTTTTTTCATTTCATTTTCTTATTTTAATAAATTGCATTATAATAACATTGTCGTATTATTTTATAAAAATTAAGAACACTACTTTAAAATGCACTACTTTTAAATGCGGCCCTCGAACGTATTTGCACACTAAAGTTTGGCCCACATCATGCCAAAGGTTGCCCATACCTGCTGTATAGAATAGGTTCAAATTAAAGCTGCAGAAACGAGTACTTTTGCAGTAGCGTACGACTCGATTACTATGACTATAAAAAAATAATCAATTTAATTACTTACTATTTTAGTTTGATTATGTTGTTGTTACTGTGTCATTAGTATGCCTTTCAGGGCTGATTTAGTCATACTCCAACGGTGAGGTGGTTGGTGTATTTGGAAAAGAAACGTTCTGCGTCTAATGACGTGCTGTTCGCGAATTTAAAAAGATCGTTCGCTTCATATTCGCGCTCTTGGTTTTTAGTTAAACTCTTGTCTATGGAATACGCACTACTGTTTGAAAATCGGGATTCTTATTTATAACCGTACACAATTTATGCTTTAATCATCCTATACTATCTGTTAGATTTCCTAACGGGGTTTTCAGGTAATCTACTATATTTAGCGCTTCATGTAATAATAGCTTGGTGTTCTCTTATTTGAAAATAGTATCTGAAAGAATTGAATAATTTTCAGAAATTTGCTCTGCTGGCTTACTGAAATTGCTTGAGCTTCTTGAGGATTTAAATTTAAGATACAAAGTCTAATGATTTGTCAAAAATTCTTATAAGATATAGTAGCTTTAAGCCACATTCTCCATCTCGTCAATACCAGTAGTGGTAACTGGGGAATGCCCGGACTAGCCTGTTTAAACTGACGATCACGTTTAGGATATTCAAGATTCATTGATAGAAACTATAAATTGATCTATTTTTGGATAACTGTCTCTAATAAATTCAGCTACAAGATTACATGCATCGAACATACAGGTTATACGAAACAATTGAGGATAAGGTCGTTTTAGTAACACTCCAACTTTAACCATGTTCGAACCCCCACCAGTAACCATCATTACAAGTTGGGTTGCCGGTATACTGAACTTCCCAAAGGTATTTTCTATAGTTTCTATCCCTTCCGCGTTTGTCTTCTGTAGTATACCACTATGTAAAACAAGAGGCAAGGATGCCTCACTCCTTTGTAAAGTGCGCACTAAGAAATTTAAAATATATTTTTTTTCTTGTATCCATTGTTTCATCTACCATTCAGCAATATTTTTTGATCTTTTAACTTTGCCTTTATTTGTTCCGTAAACGTATTTTAACCCGATAAAAATTATACTATAATTGACCTATTGTTGGCATTCTCCATGCCAAAATGTATTGCCCCAAAACATGCTAATTCTTCATTGTCTACAATATCTTGTGGAATGTTGCACACACTTAACATAAATAAAGTTATATAGGAATTTATAATGTGCTATATCACGTTACGCATTTAACTGGTGTTGTTTGCTATTAACATGCTTTTTACACACAAAAATACTGTACGGTAAAATGTTGATATTGCAAACAATACATTTAATAGTAGTGCCAGTGTATTCTAATGTCGAGAATTGGTTATTAACACTCGTCGAACATAATAAAGAACGTCGTTGATTCATGAATCCCGACTTTGGGTATGACCGACCGCTTGAAAATATATCTTCGCCTCCAGTGAGTGCGTACTTGTTTCTGAAAGCATAGTTCAAATTGAAGTTGGCACATATTGGTAACCTTTTCATTATTAAAAGCACAAAGTCGGTGAAATTGATGAAGTAATCGCATTTTTTCTGGTGTTAACGATGGTTATATTAGAAAGACAATGAAATACCCAGTGCATATTTGGGTTAACCTAATCTTAATTATAAAAGAACTAGAAGCATATAAATGTATTAGTGCATGTTAAGTAGCTTACTTAAAGTAATAACAAAAAGAGAACTTTTGGCAGATGCTCTAACATGTCCTTGATCTACACATTTTGCGCACTTTTTGTGACCTATAATGTAGTTCCTCGATCAATATTGTTCATAATATCTGCAAGTGCTTCTCGAAACTCATCCTCCCACCGACTTTTATAAATACCAATTTTACATAATCCCAATAATAAAAATTTGTGGGTGGAAAATCTGACGCCTTTGAAAAAGTTAAATCTAGAAATTTCTCCATTATACTTTTTATCAAGTTAATGTAACGTTAAGCAATAAGAGTGCCTTCGCAAAATACAGGACCGACAATTCTCTTACCGATTGGACCACTTTGAGGATTGTGAAGCAAATTACACATAAGATTTTCTTGGTTAGGAAATACAATTTTTTCGATTAAACATGATACTATTACTCCACGAAACTAAGCGTAAAAGATGTGGTTTATTTTTAACAGCATTAATTAGCCACTGACCAAAATATCATCCACTTTTCTTGGTCGTCAGGTAATAAAGCTTGAATTGGTCTATAGTTATAAGGCGCATGTTTGTGCTCTTTTAAGATATTATGAACCAAACACAATTTAAGGCTGCATATGCAATTCGATATTGATTGGTACAGATTTAATAAATACTTTCTGATTTCATCGAAACTCTCGATATGGGACCACAAAACGTTTTTTTTTCAAAAGATCCCTTTGGAAAACAATTTTTATTACAACATGTGTAATTCGAACCTTTTCCTAAATGTGTGAATACCATATCCAAACTGAATTACAACATGGACTTTTTATAATAGCAGTTTAATTATGACATATAGTAAACAAAACACATACGCATCAACAATGCTGAATTTTATTGCGCCATTTTCTATAATCTTCAAGATCCACAAAATACTTAACCGTAGCTGCATTGAGTTAGTTCTTCATGCTGCCAAAACTTCTGTCCAGCATGAGGCTATTTGGGGCTGGGAAAGAAGCAGAAGTCACTTGGTATAAGACGTCGGTGAAGCACAACTTGAAATGAAAAAGAACGGCAGATTGGTCAAATCAGTTCCTTCAATGTACCTAGTAGAACGGCATAATATTATGGACATTAACGATTTGGTCCTTCTCAAGATTGCGAGTCCTAAAAAATTGCATTCATTCCTGCATCCATCGATGGTAATGTCTGAGTTCTTATTGGTGATGTATACATAAGATTGTCATTCGGTAGATAATAAAGAAACCTCCAAAAATAGATTCTGATGCAATTGAATTTCTAGTAAATTTATTCTGAAATTCGCAATAATCGATTTTCAGGGAAAACTTTCTGAAGAGGTTTTAAATATTGGATTTTTAAAATGAATACGTAGGCTTCCACGGCCAGAGCTAGAGAGAAGGAAAAAAAAGGAACAAACGAGATCCCACCTTTCTCATTTGTTCCCTTTTTTTCTTCTTTCTTTTTCTCTTGTTCTCCCCTCTCCCCCTCCTGTCTATCTTTCCTTCTCTTAGTTTTTTCACCTTCTTTTCTATTTTACGCACCCCCTTCTTTTTCATTCGTCTTCTTTTTATCTCTTTTTCTTTTGATTTCTTTCTCCTCGTACTCTTATTTCATTTCTATATTATCTCATCATGACACAGTCCAATTCCGGAAGTAGTTCGTTTGGATTAATTAAAAAAGAAACCTTTGATTTTGTTTGTATATACAATTTTTGTAAAACAAAAAAAACTATTTAGAAACAGTCGTACACATTGAATAAGCGACGCTCACTCAGATTCAGTTGACAATAATTGTATTTAAATAACTTTCTTGTTTCTAGAAGTATTCATTACAATAACATAGGTTCATTAATATATTAAAAGATAAACTAATCGTATTCTAATGTTGCAATACTAATTTATACGTTGTATCTCCACCGTTTATTGTATTTAATTTGAGTGAGTAGTAATGTACTTCATTAAAAGAAATATTATCGCTTTTTATCGCCTACTAACTGTACATCTAACATAAATCTTTATACATGTGAAGAACAAGCAGCATTGAACTTTATTAAGAAGTAATATCAAACAAGTTATTGTCTTATACCTCTTATGTAATGTATATTTTTAATGACGTAATTGTGGTCGCCGGCTACGTATAACAGTTTTGTCTTCCGATGAAAACCGAGAACTATTACTTTAGATATTTAATAAATGATATTTTCAAGGTATTCATACGACAAACATAGAGCATTATATAATTAATAAAGTGTATACGAGGGCTTTCCTTTTCTTTTAATCGAGAATATAAAGTATCTCTTTCTGAATAGGAATTTGGAATTGATCTTCACAAAAAATCTACCCGATATATCCATCATTGAAAAATATTATCAGAACAAACGAAGTAATAAAGTGCTTGGAAAAAATCGTAAAAATATGCAAACTCACGTAAAATTACGTTGGATATTAACAATTAGGAGGTGCATAATTTATATTTATTCCATTCAAGTTGTCGACAAAACAGTATTTTTCTCTTGGGAAAATTAACAATGATCAATTCGGAAAATTACTAAACAACCTTGAAATTGTGTTAGTACGCCTAAATGAAACTATCATTATTCCACTTGTTTGCTTTTTGCATATGCAAGTCATTTCCAAACCGGTACAGGAAAGAAAAATATCGAGGAAGAATAATGGTAGTTTATAATATTATGCGCAACATGGTTCAGTAATAATGATTACATTATTGGAAATCTCACGTATTTTGAAGTATTTATTCAATACCGGCCATGTATGTCTATGGGGACTACTATAAAAAATATAGAAATACACAGAAATATTAATACAAATATCTAAACATTTGATATATAGCGCAGTTCACAGAAACCATGCCCTAATATACTACACTTTACAAATAATTTGCATTTTACCACACCTGCCTTACTTAATTTTACATTTTACGATATCACGAACCGTATTAGCGACTACTGTACGAGGGCGACCTGAGATATTTGCGGAATAGGCGAGAGATGGCGCACCAAGGTTGAAGTGAATTTATTGATCGGCAGAGGCAATGTCTTTTATAGCATCTATCAAAATTTCAGACGTCTACTGTCAATAGTTGTTGTTTAAGAGTGTGTTATGTGTAGCAAATCAGGCGGTTTCGCAAAAATGGAGAAAATTGAATTTCGAAAACGGCCACGGAAATTCTAAATATTTCGCTAAAGGTTCATGGCGGATGTACTCCATCATTTTCAACGATCAGCTTCTTTGCGAGCGAGTTCAAACGTGGCCGCACAAGTCCAAATAACGACTCCGAAAAACCGCTACCAACGATGAAATTGTCGAAAAGATTCATGATGTCGCGTTAGCCGATCGCCGATTGAAGCTAAAAGAGATAGAGACAACATGCATTTCAGAAGAAGGTGTTGGCCACATTCTACACGAAATTTTGGGTATAAAAACGCTTTCGGCGTGATGGATACCGCGTTGGCTCACACCGGAGCAAAAACGAAATCCGGTGACCGTTTCGGAGGAGCGTCTGCTAAGCTCCAACGCAATCCAAGGGATTTCCTCATGCGTTTTGTAACACTGGATGAAACTTGGATTCATCACTACTTACCGGAGACCAAGAAACAGTCGAAGTAGTGGATTTTTCCGGGAGAATCGGCTTCGAAGAAAGCAAAGACCGTTCCATCGGCCGTAAAGGTCATGGCGACTACCTTTTGGGATTTCTAAGGTGTGATCCTCATCGACTATCTGCAGAAGTGAAGGACGATCACGCGGCAATACTACAACGATTTACTGACTAGATTCGATGCAGTATTGAAGGAGAAATGGCCTCGTTTGGAACGGAAAAGCTGCTTTTCCACAACCACCATGCACCGGCTCATTCATTCCGCATTGTCGTGTCCAAATTGAATGAGTTGCGCTAGGAATTAGTCTCTCGTCCTCCATGTTCACCGGACCAAACCCTAGCGACTTTTTCCTATTCCTAAACCTGAAAAAATCACTGGAAGGAGAGAGGTTTGCCTCAAATGAGGAGGTCATCGCCGCTACAGATGGCTACTTTGCAGACTTTGACCCATCCTACTTTTGTGACGGCTTGAAGAGACTGGAGCACCGTTTGAAAGAGTGTATTGATCTTCGAGGAGACTGCATCGAAAAATAAAAATAAAAAACCACGCCGATACCATGTTTTTATTGTTGATTCCGGAAACATATCAGGTTGTAATCAGTCAGATAAATTTTCGGGAAAGAATGGAAAGATGTTCTTCCGTATTTAAAATCTCGACACCAGTTTGACTATATCATAAGAAACTGCTCACCGATAGTTGCCATAATGTCTTTATGAATTTGATTGGACGTCATGCCTTTTTTTTGGTGGTATTTTATTACGGTTGTTTGTTCTACACGATCCATTTTTATGAATAACCACGACAAACAATTCAAGAATTAGCCACATTACAACAACACTTTGAGATACATACCTGATATTATGTAGATATGATCTACACATGTCAGAAACATTAATCGAACAACCAATTAGAAGTAGGTGAGGAGTGAGGCATGAGGATCCGCCCTCGTACTTCCGGTCATTTACAAAAAGAACTAAGATCTTTAAAGCCCATTTCGAATTCTTTCGAGGTTATTCCCTCAGAAAATAGCGGAAAAAGAATTTAGTTTCGTCACTTTATTAGTATTTCAAGATCACACTACCCTATGTATATGCATAAAAGAATTATATTTAAAACAGCAATGCTGTTTTTATCAGATTTGCAACTGGTACACTACAAAAATGCAGAAAAACATGTGGACATCTATATTACACGTGATCGAGAATGATACGCACATATTTAAACACCATTATCCATTGAATCGAAACGTGTCGTGTTCCTTCTGCGACTTAAAGGAAATATAATGTAAATAATAGACCTCTGACATTTAACACATGCAAAATTATATGACATCGTATACAATACGATTTCAGGCTTGTTCTTGACTTTTAGAAACCTATTCATTTGCGAAACGTCCTAAATATATTAAAATTTAGACATATTTTGGTACCTATGTATTTAAAACGATGGCAATTGGCCAAAACGAGTGGGCAGGTGTTTTCTTGGCTACTATGTGTGCGGACGACAGAAGCCTAATGTTGTCCCCGAGACTATAAAACTTGATGAAAATAGGTTTACATTAGGTGCAATATCAAGTAAGGTAGATGACCTCATTCTTTAGTTGCATAAGATTTGTTTTGTTTTGAATCGCTTCCTAGAAGTCCAGATTTTATTTTTTCGCTTGCATAGATGCTTTTTGATAATTTTTGGTAAGGAACATATAGTGTTTTATATTTCTTGTGGTACTAGATATTCACAGAATAACACTGGCGTTGAAACTTAAATAGTATCTCAGACTTTCACAACCGTTTGTCATAGTCGTAACGGTTGTCCGGTTCCGCCGTGTCACTAGGTTTTTGTCCATGACGTTTCGCGAGCAACTGCGGTTCGCATTTTGAAGGGTACTGGCTTCGTGCGCTAGGTCTATCGATTTTGAACGAGGGTCGGAGAGATACTCCATTTCCTCTTCATCTCGTTTGGTGGCTTTTATTTTATTTGTGGGTCCAGTGTGCGTGTGTATTTCCTATGTTTTCTTTCTTTTTGTCTTGTGTAACGTAATGCCTTTTTCCTCAGCACTTCGTTTAATTTGTATAACTCCTTCTTTCCTTATTCGTAGTGTTGGTTGTATTATTCTTCTGACTGTTGTGTTATCATGCGTCTCTATTCTGTGTAATGTGTTTTGTGTTCTCCTGTATATTATGTAATGTGTTGCATTTATGATGTAACGCGGTGCCCCTGATGCGAACCGCGTTAGTTTGTTGACTTTTTCATGTATCGTCTTCTTTTGCGATTCGGTTGCCTGATGCCAAAGTTCACCAGCCTAGGTGGCGATCTGTATTACTATTGTTTTAATGATATTGACCTTGTTATCTAGTGATCGTTTACTTATTTAATTTAATAGTGGGTACAGGACCTGCGAGGCTGCCGCTATCTTCCTTTTGATTTCCTCGATGTGCCAGGTGTAACACATGGGCTGAAAAGTTCCGGGCCTAACAAAGAAAACACGGTTTTTTTGGTTCAAAATTAGCTTTATTCATCAACGTAATCTCCATCAAGAGCAACGCAATCATTCCAGCGCCGCTCTAACATTTCAATACCACTTTTGTAGAACGATTTATCTTTTGCCTCAAAGTAGGCCTCAGTTTCAGCGATAACCTCTTCAATCGTGCGAAATTTCTTACCGGCGAGAATTTTTTTAAGGTCTGCGAACAGATAGTAGTCGCTGGGAGCCAAATCTGGCGAATACGGTGGATGTGGGAGCAATTCGAAGTTCAATTCATGTAGTTTTGCAATTGTTTTGATTGACTTGTGACACGGTGCGTTGTCTTGATGAAACAACATTTTTTTCTTTGCCATATGCGGTCGTTTCTTTGCATTTTCGACCTTCAAACGCTCCAATAACGCTACATAATATTCACTGTTGATGGTATTTCCTTTCTCAAGATAGTCGATGAATATTACACCACGCACATCCCAAAAATACCGAGGCCATAACCCTTCCAGCCGATTGTTGTGCTTTCGGGCGCTTTGGACGAGGTTCACCAGTTGCTGTCCACTCAGATGACGATCGTTTTGATTCCGGAGTGAAGTGATGGATCCATGTTTCATCCATTGTCACATATCGACGCAAAAATTCCGGTTTGTTACGTTTAAACATGGCCAAACACTGCTCAGAATCATCAACGCGTTCTTGTTTTTGGTCAACAGTGAGCAAACGCGGCACCCACTTTGAACAGAGCTTTCTCATAGTCAAATGCTCATGTAATATAAAGCCAATACGTTCTTTTGATATCTTTACGATGTCAGCTAACTCACGCAACTTCACTTTTCGATCATTCAAAACGATTTTGTGGATTTTTTTTTTATGTTTTCTGGTGTTACCGCCCCATTTGGACGTCCACTGCGTTCTGCATCATCGGTGTTTCTACGACCACGTTTGAAGTCAGCAAACCAACGTTTTATTGTTGTTTCTGATGGAGCGGAGTCCCCATAACACTTTTCAAGCCATTGCTTCGCTTGAACGGTATTTTTTCCCATGAGGAAGCAGTGTAAAATTAAAACACGAAATTGTTTTTGATACATTGTTTTAAAAATAACAAAAGTAGCGTGACTCTAAGCATAATAACTCACAAACTAATAAATAGAATATCATGAAATTTTAACAGCTGTCTTTTGAAGGTTAGTACTAACTGAGAGAAAGGTGACTGCACTAAAACTAGCGTCATCTATGTGTTAGGCCCGGGACTTTTCAGCCCATGTGTTATGTGAGTTGTTCGACTAGAATAACCTCTAGGTACTTCGCCTTCTTGGCCCATCCG
This sequence comes from Trypoxylus dichotomus, assembly GCA_023509865.1. NCBI lineage: Eukaryota > Metazoa > Arthropoda > Insecta > Coleoptera > Scarabaeidae > Trypoxylus > Trypoxylus dichotomus. The sequence goes on from CM042081.1 coordinate 34,476,611, forward strand.
ATGGCGTGTTTGTTAATTTGGATTTTGTCGGGTTTTTTGTGTCTTCTACGTGGCGTGAAGTTTGTCAGTGATGGAAAAGTAGGTTTCGTTTTTGGCATGACCACCTGGACTGGCCCACGTTCATTTGCGTTGGGGTGTTTTTTTTTATCAAAGAAAGAGTTCATTGTTAACAGGTTGTTCTGCTGCAAATAGTGTAAAAGTGTGGTTCCTCGTTCGTTTCTTCCGCAATATTCATTATCACCCAATCAATCTTCTGATTGGTCCTGTTTTTTCCCCAGTCTATAATTAAAGTCGCTTATCAGTAGCGTTGTGGTAGGCACGCTGTCCCTGTAGGGCCATCTCAATATTATCATAGAATTGATCAAGTTCTTCTTCCTCTGAATTGAATGTAGGCGAGTGGACTTGTATAACCTGGAGGTTGTCTCTGGCATTTAATCTCAAAATCAGGTAAATGACTCTTAGGTTTTCAGGCAGGTATCAAAAATTAAATTTTTATTATTGTATACCTAATATGCTGCAAAGAATATTCTTTTATCCACATCACAAACTTGGAATCCCCAAAATTAACACTTTTATATTTAAAGCTATTCACAATCGAAGAAAGAAAGAATACCAGAAAGTTTCCCCATCTTTAGCATGTTTGAAAATATGCTGAATAGATGGTGTCTATTTCTATCATATTTATACATCATCTTTCGGCCAACAACCTACGATATTGCCATCCACACCGAGACCCCCGAAACGTAACGCTTCTTAGAATGATGAATTGAGTTATCTTCATCTCTACGCAGAACCGGTTCTTAATTGAATATTGCAGACGTCCAAGCGGGCGGACAGAGTCATAACGTATCGGATGACATAAATTAGTTGCCTCTAATTGGTTCTCATTAATTGCGTTTGTCAATTTGTTGACCATCCATCAAGCAAAATGATGCGATTACATAAGTTTGTAGTACGTCTTAAACTGATAGCACTTAATAAATGTAATTCATTGATTTAATTAGCTTGTGATTCTAGCGCTGCGATAGGAATTTTGTCGATTTTTTTAATTTGCTGGATTTTGCGATAAGAAATTCTATTGGAAGTAGAACGTCTGGTGACTTCCGGTATTAAATGGGGCACAATTAGATTGCAAATATCAAGATGATGCTACTAAATAGATGCAGTATAAACAATAGTATGTTCACAATATTCGGTTATTAGCGGCGAGGTGCTTCTTGTGGAAACATTTCCCTTAATTAATTTGGCAATTCTAGTAACAGTATAGGAAAGACCTCCTGTTCATGCATTTCATACTTAGAGTACATGCAGAATATACAGGATGTCTATCAAACAGTACATAAACTTTTATTAGCGGACACAATTCGTACATCTAGATTCTTCAAGGTAATCCGCCATATTCACAAGCTCACTCTACTTCGATTTGGTGACGTTTGAGTGTTTGGACCATTCGTAACTACTATTGTTTGTGTTATTCTAATTAGTTAGATTAGCTAATGTGTTTAAGTCAGATACTTTTGGAAGTTTGAATATGCCAGATGACAATTTCAATTTAAATTTAAGTGAACATGTAATCAAATCTCTTATAAATGAATATCAAGAAAGTAGTTATACTGTAGGTTTAGATTATTTTGTACGTTTATTTATAAATAGAACTTTTAAAGGAAGAATAAAAGATATTGTTTAGAGATAATTCAATGGTCATTGCATATATCCAATATGTGCATAATGCATTTGTATTCCTCTTAATATTTTCTGACTGTTTTTGACCGAATTTCAAGTATTCCTCAGCATATGATATATTTAAATACATAACTTTTTCAGTATACATACTAGTACTGATCATCATTGATAGGTTTTCAGTTATGATTCAATCTGTACCTTATTTCTGAAACAACATAATTTCTTGCATAATCGTTTACAATATTCCACATTACCACAAATCTAAATTTACTGAACAATAATATTAGTAGCTACAAACAAAGTAAATAAGCAAAACGAAAATAAAAATAAAAAAGTATGTTATAATTTTTTGGTGATTCTTTACAATTAAACATGACGAATCTGCTCTCAAGATTGGTAAAATGGGTGAAGGTTGTCGATATTTGCTTTCTTTCCTTTTCCTCTTTATCTCGATTGATAGATGTACCACACCGTGGCGACGATTAAAAAAATCAAATCACAAAATAAAAGTAATTCATGACAAAGTAGAAAGATGTATATTTTAATTTTTGAACACACTCAATATGTCGCCTTCACTGTACGACAGTCAGAGATAAACTAATTTATAGATTCATGAGATGCAGTATTTACCTACACTACCGTCCATAAGTATTTGGCCACCTGTTTTCTTCAAATTTCGGAATAAAATCGCATTTGAGTCGTGAATATTATTATTTAACGGTACTTAGTTAATATTTACATCTACACAAAGCCATACAAATAGACATACATAATATATATTATTATTAAATCAAATTTTGCATCCGTCAATACAGTTCTGTCAGAATTTCTTATGACATGTTCCATTTTTCATGGAGAGAGGTCCACGGGACGGTAGCAAATGTTGGAAGTGGCTTGTTTTACCTTTCGATCCAATTCATCTCATTATAACTCAATGTAATTAAGGTTGGGGGATTAAGGGGGTTATTCCATAACTACAAGGCTGCCCTCCTAATGTTTTTCTAGCAAGTAATCGTTTTCTCCGACTAATTGTAACACTGATGACTGACGTTTCACTGGAAGCATACTAATCGGTTTCCTGTGTCACTCCTTTACTTCAGCCACAATTTCTGGCGCTATTTCCTTTGCTAGTCTTTATGATTACACAATTGGCGTCATCTTTTTCGGTCACACACTTCCCTTTTTCAGGTCACACACTTCTCTTTTTGTTGGAAAAACTACCCCTACTTGCAAATGTGTTAACGTTGTAGTGCACTGTTTGCCTACTAATGTCCAATTCGCGTGTAATTGTTCTATGATAACAATTCAAGCACAGATCAGTACGGACCAGCTTTTTAGTTTTTGCCATTATAACACAAGACAAACAACTAAAAAATATCAAAACTCGCAGGTAGTAATTTTACTTGTGTGTGCTTACAACAACAGTATATTTCGAACTAACAAACTACAATGATATGATATGGTACAAAGAGACCTCGGATTATAAAATGCAATATAGCAATTAACTATATTAAATCAAAGTTCCAAGAAAAACTTATTGATAGTGTCGGTACCCTTATAGCTCAGATATAGTTAAAATGAATTTTTATTTCTTAGAACTCACTAATGGAGCGTATACCAATGAAACTTACTGATAATATGTATACAAATGAAGGTTGTTTATATCTACCCCTATTATTTGTAGTAGATAATTCATAACGAAAAATTTAGAAGAACATAGGTGACCAAATACTTATGGACGGTAGTGTATCTGTAGCTCGAAAATATGTTCAAGAGATAAATTCGGCTTAGTTACCGTGATTAGAGTAAATATAATGTCAATTCATTGAAAGAATGTTACTTATTAGATAAAATCAACTGCAACATAATCATGTTCAACGCGAGAAAGATCTTTTCATATAGAGGTTGGTGTTGAGTTGTTTCGTTGAATATGCTCGAAGGACCAAAATTAATAGCTATCTTTTAATGTTTCAAAGTTTTCTGCTTAACATGTGACTGTTCTAGATCTACTCTTGTTACATAATGCTATATACTATTCACTCCTATACCTAACTGCACAATTTGTACTTTACCTTATCAACTACCGAATACTAGCGGGTAAAATTCAGAAATATGGGTTTAAGTTTGTACAGTTGGTCTAGAAGAACCAAATTTTGTTCCATTTTTGCGTGTTTTTAGAACCCCAACACGATATACAAGCTCCATTTAAAAGTCACCACGAAAGTTGGAAGGAAGAAAAGTGACCTATTTCCTTAAGTATCGTTAAGGTCCTTTGTTATGGCATTTTTGAAATGCTGCATACGTTTCAAGTATACAAATTGTTGTATGTGATAATAATTTTTTGAAGTAATTTGAATTTTAAAAATACCATATACTAACGGCAAAGCATTTTATTATATTATTATTATGATCAGTATAATTTCAATAAGTGATAATCTACGAGCGCTATTCGAAAAGTTTGTTGTTTTCACACGTGACCGCGCCCCCCCCCCCAACTGACCTTGGTATTCATCCGCTTCAGTTTAGCAGCAGTTACGATCCAATACAGTTGATTACTGCTTAGCTGTGCAATTTTAAAATATGTGACAAAATGGAGGAACCCGCCAGGTGTGAGGTGCGCAATATTAACCGCTTTTTAAACGCGTAAATGTCCGACCTATAGAAATTTATAGATAGATAACTGAGGTGGCGTATCATGTTTAATGGCGGACGAAAGAATTGTTCATGATGAAGATCGCTCGGACCGGTCTCCAGTAGTAACTGAGAGACTCAAAGTTAGGACTGAAACAAAAATCCAAGAATATAGATGTTCCACAATTAGTGAATTCTACTCATTCTTTCCAGAAATTTCAAGAACTGTCTTGTTCGGAATTGTTAATGCAGATCTGGACTATAATAAACTGTGTGCTAGGTGGGTTTCTCGAATTATCTCAGACGAACACAAAACCAAATGAATGGCAGCTCCATTGACATTTTTCAGTCGTTATGACAAGGATGGTGATGAAGTTTCACAGCAGAAAGAAAGCGCCAACCAATACAATGGAATTATCCACAACCGCAACGAATTTGAAAAAAGCAAAATAAATTTTGAGCACCAGAAAAATTATGGCTATGGTGTTTTGCTCATCGACTACATGCCTAGGCGGTGAGACCATAAATGCAGCGGCCATTCTGTCAGACGCCTCAACGACTTCGCCGCGCTATTCAATATAGCGCAGCGTAATATATATATAAAATATTCAATTCACAATAATGCACGTTCGCATGCAGCAGGAGTGACGCGCGACTTACTTCAGCAGTTTCGGTGGGAAATTTTTCAGCATCCGCCATATAATCCGGACATAATCCCGTTTCACTTATTCCCCAAATTGAAAGATTTAATGAAGAAGTGATGACGAAGTTAAAAAAATCCGTTAATTAGTGGTTCAACAACTTAGCTGCAACTACGTTCGTAGAAGACATAGAAAAGCTGATAAAACGGTCTGACAAGTGCCTAAATTTGAACGGTTACTACGTAGAAAAGTGGCTTGGGTATCTAATTTTATATATGTTCTTTATTTTCCGAATAGCCCTCGTGTATCTTAATAAAGCTGCATAATTAATTTATTACTATGCTAGTAGTAAAAGGCATTGAAAAAACAATTTACATTATTTCAAGATCAGTATTTAATTTTGTGAATTTATAATATCCGTGATAAAACTTTAATAGAATTTGGAAATTATGTAAATTTAAAATGGTTATTTTTAATCAACGATATTTTGCAAGTACCTCAGAAGAAACTCAGTTATGTAAGCTTATTAAAGCACATATGTAATTTTCAACAATTCTAAGCGAAGATTGATTAATATTAACCAAAGTGTCGGTGTCTTCAATCGCTTGCATCTTCAGAACACGTCTTCTTAGTTTAGTATACAAGTTGATCCAAATTAGCTGGTCACTATTGCTACGTATTATTACTAACCCTATGACGTCGGTTAAATTAACGAAGTATTAGTATTTTTTATGCACATTAACGTAAATCACCATTTTATTTTCACAGGTATAGCAGTAAACTCCACTCACACAAATTAATTAATTATGCGGAACGCAGCGTTTCGGGAGCACGTGGGCTCCCATTGTCAACCGTGTTACCGACTGAAAGTAAAAACTGTGTCACACATGCAAATTATTTTCTACGCTTGCGAGTGGAGTTTACTGCTATACCTGTGAATTGTACATCCACACAGTCCTTGCAATCGTCAAGCCATTTTATTTTATTTAAACAAAAATATCTTACGAATTCTGCAAAAATGTAGTGTTATATTAAAAAAATAGCACGTCAGCAATAACGTCATTCATCGCTTGATAATTCAATCGATTTTATCCTGTCAATAATAACAGCGATAGCAATAGTGCGACTTAATTTATATCACCTCGTATAAAGAATAAATTGCTTTATTTACATCTGTTATCCTTATCCCTTGTATTCTTTAACGATTTTAAAAATAGTCATCACCTCGTTCACTTCATTAGCAAATTCCACATCACATATTAATTTAAAACGCATATCTCAAGTAAGCCTTGTAAATAACAACTGCCCGGCGCAAAGAAACGAATATGTGTACATGTATAAATAGAGTCAGTTCCGGCCTGAGACCATACGCCCAACTCAGTTACAGTAGGCCGCGCGTACACGACAAAACAAACGGAAAATCTAAATTGGTTAGCGTGACGTTAGTCATTTGTCTTTCCTTCTTCATTTTCTTTTTTTATTAGTTCAATCCCGCATCGTAGTGAGCGTAGGAACGGCTGTCGTCGTTCGAGAATCTAATTGAAAGCAACAGTCCTCCGCAAATTAATCGTTTCGTGTGTAATTTTATATACACTTACACTTACAAGTAAAATTCGTATTTGACATGACAATTACCTAATTTCGTACATTTACCTATTAGTTTTGTTCCAGTCCAAATTAATGTTAATTTGGTAGCAACGAGTAAATTTCTCTCATCTGATTGTTAAAATGTTATGCGTCAACGATATACCCTACAATTATTCTGAATCGAACGTTTTGAGGAACCCTTCTCATATGATGATTTATATGATGTTGTTTACTTTATCGTTTGTGAATTGGCACTACATGAGTTGGGACCTCTGACTTTTTTTGCTAAACAAAAGTGCACTTAAATGGATGTTATAGTGCACTTGTTTCCTATTTAACCGCTTTTCCTTCTTTTCTTAATCTTTTATAGTCTCCAAGACTTATACACTAAAACTAGAAAAAAAATAATTAGGTGTACGATTAAAATTGCTTCTAAGGGATTTACCTGTAACATCATCAGAACTTTAAAATGTAACATTGGCAACACTGCTTGCAATATCGTCGTCAAGCCATCAAACCTGTTTTCAATTGCGTTTCGCAAGAAGGAGAAATATATAATTTAACAAAGACTGGAAATTATTAAATTTTGTCGTCAACATACATACTTGGTTCAACAATCCTTGCATTGTGAGAGATTTAACACTAACATAATCTACCAACTGGATACCCCATTTATAATCCCGTTAAAGAACTTGAAAAAAGAGGCTGAGTGGTAGACGAATCTACAAAAGATCCTAATGACTTTATCCCAGATGTTCACCTGAAGGGGTATAAAATTTAGCTTACTCAACGCCTTCAAGGTCATCGTGTGATTGGAACTTCCACGACTTGGACTCGGCAACAACTGAACGTCAATCCAAATTTTGGCCAAAAAATTATCTCTTTGAATGAAAAACATTTCTGACTTAGTGGATTGGTGAACAAACAAAATTACAGAATTTGGGATGATGAAAGTCTTCGAATTATTCAGGAATTTCATCATTGCTGAAAAAGCGTTTGGCGTGGTATTTGAGCTCTTAGACTAATTGGTCCTAATTATTTTGAAGACGAACAGAGAAATCAAGTTACTGTCAACGGTATGCGTTATAGGAATATGGTAATATGGTATTGTAACTGCAACTATTAAATTTTCACTTAAACAATGTTTCCTTTCAACGAGATGGTGCAACGTCTCACACACTTTACGAGACCATTGAAGAAAAGTTTCTTGAATAAATTGTTTCGAAAAATGGTAATGTGAACTGGCCGTTAAGGTTATGCGATTTCTCACCGTTGGACCTCAGTTCAGACTTCTTTAAGTCTCAGATCTACGAGAATGAAGATGGATACGACACGCAGTGCCGACGGGTTGCTAATTTGATCACTGGAAATTTAAATGGTACAACCCAATCTAAAGGATATTTAATTAATGTAGATAACTTAGACAAAACAAATTATGTTACCATAGTCAGGTTTGTTAATGCATTCTTAGCTAATTTGTTTTTACCAACAATGTACCTTCCGAAGGAATTTTATTAATGGTAAAGGACGCCGCATCATATTTGTTTAAGCAGTTAAAAGACTGAAACTTATTTTGTCGAATTCAATCCATTGTACTTGTTGGGCCCATGGTTTAAATAGGGTTGTTGAAAAAGTTAGGTTAGAGTTTTAAGATGTAAATAGTTTAATTACTAATACGAAAGTATCAAAGAGTTCTTAAAAGCGTCCTTACGAGTGCATTTACATAACGAAATGCTTTCCGACATTCTATTGCCACCAGAACCTATCTTAACAAGATGGGGAACATGGCTTACATGTGCTGTGTTTCTTGGCGATAACTACGAAGGCATCAAAAATATTGTAACTGAATTTGATTCGAAAGTCTTGCCATAAAAAAGTGTAGTTTTCAATAATTCGACCATAAAAAATCAGCTATTATATATTACAAGCAATTTTACGATAATTCAGGAGGCAATTACTAGATTAGAAGATGGAAAATTATAATAATAATAATATTTAATGCCCAACAGATACAAATATCCAATTACAAGGCAATGTTAAATAATGTACACATGCAAATATAAATAACATAAAATTAAAGTATGTCAAATTAGAAAACTTAGTAACTAGTTGCTTTAATTTAAATTAAAAAAAAAAAAGTAGTTTACCAGTGGTTAGGAAAAAAGAGAGAACGGAAAAAGTATTCAACTAAGTGTAACGCACCCGCGGTCTACATACCGTCAAAAGGGACGGTAAAGTGCAGGTATGTATATCCAACTCGGCAAACTCCATAGAGTTGAAATTGCTACACAATCTGTGTATTGGGGACCTGATGGCGATGTTTGTTCTAGGTGCGAAACAGTAAAATGTATTTGTTTGCCTAGATCCTGAACGTGGTACAATGAAGTTGATTTTACTCAACAACTCAGGTACATCAAGACCATTATGAAGTAAAGTAAATAGGAATTTACACTCAGCCTGTTTTCGACGTAGTTCTAATGAATCAATATTAAATGCGTCTAGCAGAGCACTGTGGCTAAATCCTTGTATCGGGTAAGTATTAATTTTTTTAAAGTACAAGAACTTCAAACACCTTCTCTGAATCTGCTCTAGAAGATGTATTTGATAGATGTACATAGGTGACCAGACCACGGACGCATACTCCAGTCGAGACCGAACAAAAGCGAAATAAAGAGGAAGAATAGCTGTTATAGAAGCAAATGGTCGTGTAACACGTATAATGAATCCCAACATACTCAACGCTGATGTACAAATACTGGATATGTGCTCCATAAAGGTCAGTCTTGAGTCAAAGACGACGCCCAAGTCTCTCATAGAGGTCTCTCTAGGTAAAGAAGATCCAGCCAAGTGGTAGGTATATATAATTGGAGTCGTCTTACGAGTGTAGGTGACAATTTTGCATTTGTTTACATTACCTGTTAGTTTGTTGTTGACACACCACGTGTGGAATATATCGAGTTGGCTTTGCAAATGATTGCAATCCTGAGAATTATTAATTGTTGAGTACAACTTCAAGTCATCTGCGTATAACAACTTTGGACAGTTCAGTTGATAGCACAAATCATTTATATATACGAGGAACAGAAGTGGACCCAAGTTACTCCCCTGAGGAACTCCAGAGCTCGGCGAGAAGCAATCAGACTGAAATCCCATGTATGTCACAAATTGCTTTCTATCAAGAAGATACGATTGGAATAAAGACAAAAGAGAAGACGAAAATCCAATATTGTCCAATTTATTAAATTAAAATTAATTATAATAAACTTAAATATTTTAAATGACATTGCCATTGTAATTTATATTGAAGAGAAAATTGAAAAAGTCGATGGATTAACTACAAAAAGAAAATTAACCGAAAATCTACACAAAAATGGAGGGTTTGCTACATTAAAATCGATAATGTAATTAATGGGAATTTTAATGAAATTAATATAAACCCCCCATTAATACCTAATTTCAAAAATGCACCGACCATACCTTGCGATCTTGAAAGAACATTTTCCTAATATAAAAATGTAGTTATAGACCGTAGACACAATTATGGAAAATTAAAAAAATATATGATTATTTATTTTAATGAATAAATATATAATTTGTGAGTACGACAAATTAATTTCGTAACATAATAAATAAATGCATATCATAAGTGGATATTGCGGAATTTTAAGTGCATATTTAGGGATGTTTTAGAGCATATTTTCCAGTCTTTCCTTATCAACATGTTAAAATACGTCTGTGTACTCATTTCCTTGGTTAAAAAATTTGGTACTAGTTTACGGAAATAACTGCAGGGTCTTATATTAACCGATACTACTTTATTACTATTATACGTTTATAAACGTATCCGTTGAATGTTTTAACAATGTCTTACGCCCAAATATATATGCACAATAAGTTGAAGCAATTTCATATGTAAGATTCCAAGTAGAAAAAAAGAACAATTACTTACACTTACTGCAATCAATAAATTTCATGTAGCTTGGACTCACCTGGAACAAAAAGAAATAAGATGAAGTACAAAAATAATAATCAATAAAGTTACTTAAAAAAACCTCAATATCTTAGAAGCAAATTTGTAATTTCAAATGAGAAATTTTATGCAAATATTTTGTTTATTAAAAATTGGTATTATTTATTAGAGAGCATGTTACTATTTGAAACTTACACTTTACTTATCACTAGAGACCGGATTATATGCAAAGTGTATATATTTTATTATTTTTTTTAGTTATAGTGTATATGTAGACGCATTACACTAATTGAATTTAATTAGTGCTAATTAGTAATTCCACATATTGGATACTTAGGCATTTTATGCATATTTTTAGAAAAGTTGCATATATTGCATATTTAGGCTTTTTCTTATCCTTTCGTTTAGTAAAAATTCCTAGTAATTCCTAATGTAGAGCGACAACAGACAATTCTCAGAACGAGACATCTTTTACATTGGCTTCTCTTATACTTTTTCCAAAAACTGCAAGTGTTTAATTTCGCCTAACAGAAGGGATGTGGTAAATACGTTTTATTATTATTAATACCCAAATAAACTATTCATTAAATATCTTCTATCTTCTATCTAGCGAAACAGCATGTAATTGTGTTACGTTTTTGAATACTGCGCGTACATACAATGAGTGTAGCGAACAAAATTTCTTTATGGATTTTATCGAGCCTGCAGTAAACTGATAAGTTTAATTTTACTTACTTACAATTGTTTTTAAATTTTTTTTGCTTTTGATATAAAATAACAATTGTTGTTGTAGGTGTCTTGTGAGAGAAAATACCTGATTGATCAACACGTTAAAACTCCATCACATATTGGAAAATGAAAAACTAAAGCGATCCGCATGTGTGCAGCAATCTATATATCAATGTGTAGCATCAACTTCACGAAACTCAGAACAAGAAGAATATAATACGGATCTGTGTAACGCATTAATTTCGTCTAACATACCATTAACAAGATTAAACAATGTTAATTTGAAATCATTTCTGTAAAAATATTGTAAACATAATATACTTGACGAAAGTACCTTACGAAAAAATTATGTCACATCTTGTTACCAGCAAACAATGGCAGAACTCCAACAATTGCTAGGAAATAAATTTATTTATATCATGGTAGATGAAAGTACGGATAAGTGTGACCGTTATATTGCCCATTTGTTAAGATTTATCAAATTTCCTTTTACCTGGAAGTATACCTTGTGAAAAATTTTACTAGTGTTGCCCGACGCTGCACCATACATGATAAAAGCCGCGCAAAATTTAGACATTTTTTATAGTAACATTACTTATACCACTTTTTTAGCCCATGGGTTCAATCGTGTAGCCGAAGACATTAGGAATCAATTTCCTTTGATTAATAATTTAATTAGCAATGTCAAAAAGTATTTTTAAAAGCACCTTTACGAATCCAGTTTTATAAGGAGCGACTTCCCGGTGTTAAGTTGCCTCCTGAACCGATTATTGCGAGATGGAGTACATGGTTAGACGCTACAATTTTTTACGCCGATAATTTTCAAGGAATAAAAAATGTAATTCTTGAAATCACTGCTGACTGCGTTGCTCTAGAAAACTGTAAAGAGATAGTAACATTAACAGAATTGCCGCAAAACCTTTTGTGTATTAAGTCAAATTATAGCTTTGTTTCAAGTTCCATTCATAAACTAGAAACGCAAGCGATGTCGCTCTCGGAATCAGTCGAAATAGTAGACGAATTTGATGTGCTATGTAAGAAGGTTAAGGGTACAATAGGTAATTCAATATACGATAAATTTAAAAAAGTGATAAATAAAAATGCGGAGTATTTGAAATTGAAGAAAGTTAAGAAAATTTTGGAAGGTGAAACAGTAATCGATTTCGACATTAATTTTAGTTTAGAATGTATTGCAAAGTTAAAAGATGCACCAATTACAACTGTGGATGTCGAAAGAAGCTTTTCTATTTCGAAACATATGCATTCTGATAGAAGACAAGACTTTCTTTTACACAATTTTGAAAAAAATTAATTATAAATTGGTTTAGAAATATGTTGCAAAAAAAATTTGCGGCAATAAGGTTAATGTTTAAATTTCAGCTCTTATTTATTTTATGCAAAAACTTTGCATATATGCTCCAGGTTTATGCATATTTTCTCAAAAATCGATGCAAAATATGCGCATATATTCCAGTTTTTCTTTGGATACGGTCTCTACCTATAACTATTAGCTTGCAGGATGCAATTATGATGCAACACAAAGTGATAAATATTAAATTGCATTTTACTTTGTTTGATTTAAACATCAAAGCCTTCAAAATTGTAGCTGCATTTTATATAATGATTTCTTTTGATTCATTTGTTTCATTAAATTGAAATTCGCTTATATTTTGAGGGCGAGATAATTTTAAAAATCTTCAGAGAAATGTACTATCAATAAACTTAATTTTGGAGCCACCTGGTATACGAAAGAAGTATAATAACTGTAATTCTTTTACTCATCTTGTTTATTGTAATTTTTACTACAACTCCGATCCGATCATAATTTATGGCAGATAATTAAGAAGAGACCGGTATAATGTCAAGAGACAGGTTGGTCGTCGTGAAGTTTATCGCAGTTGGCGAGGTCAGTAGTCAGTTAATGCACTCTCGCAGTATATCATAAAGCGACAGCTTTATATATTTCAAATAAATTACGACTACAGCACAAGTAACACCGTTACTCTTTAGCGTTTCTTTCGTTCGTTTGTCTTTTTTTGAAGTTGTAAATTGGGCAACGGTTTTATTCTGGGGTATGTATAATACCGACATTACCGACACAACATTTAAAATCAAATTTCTTTAAAACATAAATATTAGTAAGGATGTGATAAAACCGATCAGGATCATTTTAAACTACATTATCTAAACACGTAATCGATTATATTTCTTTCAAAAGCGAAAAATTATAAGAAAATTAGGTTTAAACTGCTTTATTGCTGATTTTTCAAAAATATGCGAATTCTACTGTGGTGGGTTCAAATCCTACCGAGACTGATATTTTTTCAGGAATTTAAAAACATTGGTTAATTGCAAGCAAATCCTTCTTTTATCATTATTAGTGCCAACGGTGGTTTAATATTAATACTAATATTAATTTAAAAGACGATGCCGCTTATTTAGATTTTCAAAAAGCCTTTAATCAAATAGGCCATTACATTCTCTTGAAAAAATATTAGTCACTTATTAATTACACCGCAATTGGTTTGTTAAATATCGTAATCATCTTTCGGCTCATCTGGTGTTCCCCAGAAATCAAATGTAGGACCCTTATTATTTCAGATATTTGTTAACGATTTATTGAGCTGTATTAATTGCAAGACGCTAATGTTTGCTAAAAATTTAACACTATGCATATCTGTGAATTCATTTTCTCCTATTCTGTTAATGAGTTTACTTTAGATAGATGCAATGCTGTTAAAGATTTGGGAGTTCTCTTCTACACTGTTTTATTATTTAGTAATCATATTTCTGACGTTATTAACAAGGGTCCTAAGCTAATTAGGTTCGGAGATAGAAATTGTAAGGCATCTCAAAGCGCTCATACATAATCAAAGAAATAAAGAAAATAAGTTGGTATTAACATACATACAGTTTCTTAATTGCATAATAGTGTAATCTAAAATATCTAAAGATACAGTAGCTTTGCTTGTATTATAATACTATCCCAAGTTAAAACAATCTTTTTCTACAGCTCAAAATATACTATTAAAAAAACTATTTTTTGCGCTAGAAAATGTTGTAAATGATCTTCTGTTACTGTATCCATATCAAAATTTTTCAATAATACTCTGACATAAACTGTTCCATTTCACGAGTACCATCAATAATGTTGTCCTTAAGATCATCAATTTTTGGATTTTTTTTTTGACATCCATACTTTTTAAGTCGTCAAACAGAAAGTTTGTAATCATGCTTCGATATAGAACTCCTTCGATAACAGTAATAAAATTTCCAGCCTTCTATTCTTCATAGAAATACGGCCTGATCGCATTACCAACGCAGAAATCACACAAAACGGTTACTTTTGGTGAATGCGACGTTTTTTTCAATATTTCCCGTAGATTTTCTTGGCCCCAAAATCGGAAATTATTTTGTTTACAAATCCATCCAGTTGTAAATGCACCCCGTCACTAAGCTAATTTCCTCGAAGAAATAACGTTATCCGTTCTTTTGGTATATGGCCCAATTGACGTAGTCCAAAATCCCTTAGTTTCTTTACTTCAGTTATCTGATAGGTTTTGCAACACTTTAAATAAAAAAGATCTTTATGTAATATTCCGAATAAGGTGGTTTTTGGATGAACGACTAATGGATACCCAAATAGGACTAAATAGGAAATTATACGACCAAGAAATGTCTTGTACAATAATACCATTGTTTTACGTGATGTCTGGTAAGTAACATTGCCCTGTTGGAACCACATATGTTCGAGATCCATCCATACTATCTCTTTGAGAAACAAACACCTCGTTAGCTTGCTGTTTCTCGTTGGCCGTTTGTTCATTCCCGACAGCAAAATTGTGCAATGATGCTTCCAGATCAAAGTCCACACTAAACAGTTCGAGATGCATTAATTTCTCATGAAATACATCTCGATTTTGTGTCGTACCAAACGTGTTACATAAAACAGCTTTAAGCCACGTTTCCCATCTCGTTAATACCGGCTGTGGTGGCTGAGCTGAATGCCTGGGCAAGCCTTTTAAACTCACGAATGCATTCAATAAATTTTTTTTTGGTAGAAACTATAAATTGAGCTACTTGTGAATAGGCGTTTCTAATAAATTCAGCTACAAGATAACGTACATGGAGCAAACAGGTTACATGACGCAATTGAGGATAAGATTGTTTTAGAAACTTTCCAGCTTTAATCATATTCGAACCCCCATCTCTAACCAACATTACAAGTTAGATTTCCCAGATATTGAATTTCCCAAAGATATTTTCTACAGTTTCTACCATCCTTTCCGCGTATACCGTCTGTCATATTCTTCTACGTTCTACGAAAAAGAAGAGCAAGAAGTGTGTACCAACACATTTAAAATTACAACAATTCTTTCTTGCAGCCGTTGTTTCATCTACCGTTAGTTGTGGAATATTGCACACACTTAACATACGAATAAAGTTATATAGAGATTTACAATATAATACATCACTTTACACATTTAACCGGTACTGTTTGCCATAAATATGTCTTTTACACACAAAAAAACTGTACGATAAAATATTGATATTGCAAACAATACATTTGATAATAGTGCCAGGGTATCCTAATATCGGAAATCGATTAAGAAATCTATTAACACTCGTCGAACATAACAAAGAACGTCGTCGATTCGCTATCATCAGTATAATTCGGTATTCATACACATACTAACCATACGCGTATGAATCCCGATTTCGGACATGTCCGACCGTTTTCGAAATATATCATTGCCGCCAATGAGTGCGCACTCGTTTCTGCAGACTTACTCCATACAATATGGATATAAATTCTTGTCAATAGTAAAACTGGATGTCGATTTAATATTAAACTTAATGCGGTCCTGATATCTACGTCTCCTACTAAACCAAATAACTCGCTGTCATGTCATCCCATGTGATCCTCGGAATTTGATAGTAATTGCAAATGCCAGAAATGGACCTCAATTGAATAGTTCTGGAAGTGATTTTTATGCTTAAATTCGTTTTATGTGGTTTATATTATAAACTTTATATGTAAGCTATCACATTTATAGTATGCTAGTTAAACATAAATTAAAAACGAGATCTGTAAAGACTGCTAGAATGGCTATGGTGTCTAAATAAGTAAATGTTGATGATGTCATACGTCACTTATTTGCGAGGAGAAATTTACAAAATACTTTATGTGGGTTCAGTAACTAATATTGTCATTTCATTATATATTATGTACATACGTAGACATACATATAAATGGACCGAGTGTTAGGTAACTATCACATTACTACATCGCAATGCGCTAATTCGATTATATTATCACCTAGTTGTTTGTTTATTTATTAATCAGCGATCTTAGAGATATTAAATTATAGGTACGAACTTAGAACATATTCTTTTTTCTTTAAAACAAGCATTAGAGTAGTTAAGCAAGGATTTCAAACGCTCAATCCTACGATAAGCGTCAATGTACTAATATTAGTCCATCCAACGTCGAATGCTGTTTAATATCTTTCGTTATGGTCATTTATTAAAGTCGATACGAATTTTACCAAGGCTAATTTTAAGATTACACCAAATAGCTCGCTTCCTTCTTGAAGATTTCTACTTCACTATGTTATACACTATGGAAAAATTTTAATTTTTAAATAAAAAACGACGCCAAGTTAGCATAAACGCCAGATTAATTAATTTATTTTTTTCTATTTACTCAAGAGGAATCTACGAAGAAAATCTTAGTAGAAATGACATAAATCTAAGTTTCTTTAATTATTTTACAACATATTTACGCGTGACTCTAACGCATTTGGATCCAGATGCTGAAGTATCATTTCTGTCATGTCTTTTTCTCAAAATACTGCTCCATTGTTGCAATTTTCAGAAAAGAAAAGTATGAATCTAGTAAATAAGCAAAAATTACTTACTTTGATAAATAAGACAGGCTTGAATTACTGGATCGACTGATGTCGCAAGTATGTGGGATACAGAATTGTAGTGTATATTCTCGGCAAAGAGGGGTAAGTTTCAGTGCCGTGCGAGAACGCGCGGCACGGAGAATCGGCTACCCGTATCAAAGCACGATTGTTCAGTATTATTCGACTAGTCGTGAGTGTTTGTCAGTACGTACATACTTAGAAAATGTCCCATTTAGGTACGTTTTGGAAACGGCGTATTTCGAATAAACTAGAAAACGAAATAGCGAAAATACGAAGGCGATAGTAAAGTGCTAGAACCATTTGACGTGTACCAGCAGACGGAAGTGCGAACGTCACCTAAAGAGCATAAAACACTGTTCTGCAATCCGTTGCAAACGATATAGCGAACAATTACTGTTCGATATAGGCGTTTGTTTTATTCTATGTAGTGTACCGTTTACTTTACTAGACCAACAAGCATTTGTCTCCTTCTGGAGCAAGTATTCGGATTATACATTTGTTTGAACTCCTCCTGGTTTGAAGGAGTTGTATTTTTCTTTGTAACACGTTATTAATAAAACTAGTAAATACAATATATACAATATATTTACAGTTAGTTACAAAGTACACTTATCACACTGAGTGATGAGTTAACCCTCTCAACGACGAATTGAAACTCTATTCACTTCTAAATATTATATATAAAACTATATCTTGGTTGGATGGAGCTATACGCATACCCTGCTTTTAATGTATGTATAAAACTATGCCCTGATTGTTTCTATAACTATGACTTCCTTGATGTAGATATACGTATACTCAGTTCAAATTGTCTTGTGTTTGGTTTAATTAAGCCTCGGTTTGTCTTATCGGTAATTATAGAACTACCTGAGTGCCCTTGCAATAATGAACATTCTAGATAATTACCCATAATATCATGATCGTATTTAAAAACTGCAGGAATAATACCCAAAATGAGAATAAGGAATTTGCTAATGAATACTAAGAAGATAAAATAAATAGGGACATTGCGGGAATTTCTACTAATTCTAAAATTTAAAAATACTTAATGATACAAATCCTACGAACATTTAAATGACAACAGACTATTTGTCTATAATAATACTAAAAACATTAAATATACATGAATATGGAAAGCGATTAAATTGGAATAGCATAATCGTTCAATTTTGCCTGAACAACATTACCAAGTCGGATATCGTTAAAAAACTATATGCAATCTCTTCGCGACTATACTGAAAGAAGAATTGAAAGATAAAAAATTGTGATTATGTGTGGACGAAACAACCAACTGGCAAAAACATTCTGTGGTGGATGTGATGGTACAATGGAAGAGTTTGAACTGTCATCCCTTATCTTACTTGCTTCCAAAAAAGTTGCAAAATGTACTACAGATGAAATTTTAAAAGTGGTGTTGGGGGTATTGAACAAATTTTCAGATTCAACAACCCAACTTTTGTTTATGATAATGACGGTGCCGCTAACATGCTTTCCTTGGGCAGATCTCTTAAAGAAGATAATGGCAATCTGTTACATGTAACATGTAAAATTCATGCTTTCAACCTTGTGGCGCAATTGATCCCCAAATGTTATCCACGAGTAAATGCTTTAATAACTCATACGAACGTAGTATTTCTAAAAAGACAATTATACACATTCTATCTAATCCTGAAATAATTAGGTACAATACAAACAGTAACAGGTATGGATATTTTATGTAATATACGAGTAGAAATTTTATGACGCTATAAATGAAACCCGAATTCTAAGAACTGTCCAAGTTCCTGCAGAGATGCTTTTTATCTCATACAGTATGCACAAATTGCTTTAAGAGTGAGTTTAGTTTATCATTAGATACCGCTACGTCTAGCTCGATATTGTTATTTCTTTGTGCGAGTAAATAATTTAATGCCCATGTAAAAATGCTTGCGAAAAACCGTTTAAAAGACTGATACACTTTCTAGCAAAAATCGTCCAGGACATCCTCGAGCAACATTCAGGGGCGACGATGAACGCAATAAAATAAAAGACCGTAGCTACGCCGTGGAAATAAGCAAAAACGTCTCCAGTGAGCTAACACTCACAAAGACTGGACAATAGAATAATAGGGAAACATACTATGGACTGATGAGTCCAAATATGTTTGGTCAAAACCGCAGAACATTGTCAGGCGATTAAAAGACTGGAAATGCTTCCTATGTGCATTACACTGGCAATAAAGAAAAATGGTGGTTCCATGCTTGTACAGGGTTGTTTGTCATTAAGTGGAACAAGGGACCTTGTGAAAATTGATAGAATAATGAGAAAGGAGAATTATCGCGAAATATTACAGGGAAACGCTCTACCGTCCGGATTGCGCTTAATAGGTAACAATTTTGAGTTGATGCACGATAACGATCTGAAGCACACGTCGTTATTATGCAAAAACTATCTGGCTGATGCAGAGAATGAAGGAATATTAAAAATAATGTCTTGGCCTTCCCAGAATCCGGATCTTAATCTGATAGAGTTTCTGTGGGATGAATTGGACAGGCGAATTAAAAGAGAATGCCCGAAGGTCAAAATCCATCTCTGGACGGTATTGCAAAGGAAGTGTAACAATATTCCTGAAGATATACTGAGGAAATTGGTAGAAAGAATGTCACGAATTGTGCCAGCCGTTATTAAGTCAATAGGTGGATTTTTATATAATGGTACCATAATGCAACAGTAACATATAATTTATTATTTGTTTTCTAATGTTTATTATTACTTTTTCTTTTGTGCCATTAAAACTTCATAATAAATAAGATCCCCATGCTGGCAAAAATGCGGTATATTTGGGAGAGTTTGTATTATATTGACCTAGTAAGAAAATGCTATCAGTAGTCAACCATTTGTATGTTTTCTAATTAGTTAGTTGCCCATCAGCAAAAATATTTGTATTACATAAATATTCTTTGAATAAAATAAAAATAAGAGCAACAAACTTGTGTAAGCTTCGTTGTTTCTATCACATTTTGACATTAAATACGACTACGAAATGTCTTAGATAAAAGTGTTTCAAAAAAAATGCAGCTACTCAATTTTCAGATTTTCATGGAACAAAATTGGAATGAACGATCGAATATAAACTAATAGAATAGATTTTTAGGACAAAATATATCTTTTACATATTTTTAAACCTTTTCGCTTTAAAACATGGCTGCTTATTTTCAAGCATTAGAACTGCTGTTCTCTTTTCTCTTATCAATAACAACGGCAACTAAAGAAATCTTTCGGCACAAACCAAAATTAAATTCGCGATATAACATAGTGGATAGACGCTTATCTCAATTTTTGAAAACATTAAATACGTTATCTTCGCTCTGCGATATTCAGAGATAAACTAATTTATGGGTCTATGAGAAGCAGCTACTTATCTCCCGTTTAGGAATAAGTCTGAGCAATAAAGCAATTCCTAACCAAATGTGCCTGAATAAAGTGGCTTATTATAGGACATTATATTAAGATTCATTTTAAAGATAAGGATACGGTTTCAATGAATTTATTTCCAAATTATAAATCCTTGTGTTTCGATTTGAAACTTAAAAATTTGATAGCAAAAGAATTGATAAGATAAACGTCACGAATTCCTATATGAATATGAGTGGAATTTTGGGTATGAAAAAGCTTTCGGCGCGATGGGTACAGCGTTTGCTCACACCGGAGCAAAAACGAAATCGGGTAACCATTTCGGAGGAGTGTTTGGTCAGGATCCAACGCAATTCAGGTGATTTCTTCATGCGTTTCGTAACCGTAGATGTGACTTGGATCCACCACTACGTACCGGAGATCAAGGAACACTCGAAGCAGCCTTTTCCGGGCGAATCGGTTTCGAAGAAAGCAAAGACCATTCCATCGGTCGGAAAGGTCATGGCGACCATTTTTTGGGATTCCCAAGGTGTGATCCTCATCGACTATCCGCAGAAGGGAAGGACGACCATGGAGCGATACTACACCGATTTATTGACACGATTCGATGCAGATAGTAATAATTAGAAATCACAACAATAATACCCGAAATGTGAGGTAAGAGAATAATTAGCATAATGAATTGATAATAAATATAATCTTAATTTAGTAGATCCAGATAATTGCTGGGATTTCCATAGGTCAACAGATTCTACCTAAACTTAAGCAATAATAATTAGTTAGAGATTACACATAGAATATCGGCTATAATAACCAACGATAAGGCAGAAATGAATGCAAAGTACAAATAAATGAAATGCAACAGAAAGATATTAGATATGTAAAATGCAAAATAGCAACTCATTAGGTTGTATCCGAACAATCGTACAAAGATAGCAATTTTACTGATAAGATAATCACCGTGATATCTTATTTAAAAGTGATCGGAACACTGGTTCTACTTCAGTTTGCTTTCGTACGCTAGTTTAGCCAAAGTTATTATTTTATAACCGTAACTTCGTATTGAAACTACATATTATTTGCTACACTATAAAACATGTTAACTGACGTCGAGAAACGTATTTTGTCCTGTATCGAATGTCCAATTTGTACAGAATACATGTCTAATCCGATCTATCAGTGCAATGCAGGTCATAGTGTTTGTTCAAACTGTAAGAATAAAGTGTCGGTGTGTCCTACATGTAGAGTTGATATAGGATCAACCAGAAATTATGCTCTAGAATCGGTAGCTGTGTTCTTCAAGTATCCATGTCCGTTTAGCAAAAACGGTTGTCAAGTAGGGCTGTCCTTACAAGAAGTCGATCAGCACAAGATTGTTTGTGTCTATGGCAACCACCAGTGCCCTTTCTGTAGGATCGTTTGGGAAGGAAGCCATCTACAATTAAGAAAACATTTGCTAGAAAAACATTGGATATTTGCATTAGATCTCAACATGACAAAGGGTATAGAATTATTTCAGCATCCA
The DNA here is from genome assembly GCA_023509865.1 of Trypoxylus dichotomus. NCBI lineage: Eukaryota > Metazoa > Arthropoda > Insecta > Coleoptera > Scarabaeidae > Trypoxylus > Trypoxylus dichotomus. The sequence goes on from CM042081.1 coordinate 34,498,703, forward strand.
GGACTTCTGAAAACTGTGAAATTCTTCATAATCGACTTCAATTCTATATTTTATGTCCATCGAGCATCCGATGCCAAGAATACTGTAGTTAAATACGCAGTGCAGCATATTGGAAACAAACAAGAGGTCGACAAATACATTTATCAGATCAATTTTCATTCAAATATTGATAATATATCCAATATCCAGTGGTCAGAAAGATGTATTGACAGTAATGTTTCTTTCAAGGAAATTGTTGAATCTGGAACATATATTGCTATATCTGAAACTGCGTTGAATCGTTTTCACGCATTTTCTGTAACAATTAGACAATTAGACAATTAGAAAAAAATATTATTAAATCGTAAACCTTATACAGAATTTGACTATATTTTCCGATTCTTTTCTTCTTTTGAGATCAATTCCTTAATTTAAGTTTTCTTGTGGAAAACGAAATATTCTTTGAAATAGTTGGAAGAGATGCAACAAAATTCAAATGAAATGTTTTCTAGTTTAGCTCTCAGAAACAAATGATTTAATCTGAAAGAAAAACTATCGAACGGATGTAATTATATATATAAGGTATCAAAGAGAACGGTCTACAATCAATAATAAAATTAATGTAATTAATTTTTTACAGAAGACTATTTTGTTTAGGGATGCGTTAAAATTACATACAAATAATAAGGTTGCTTGATAGTAGGCAACTGTAATTAAAGCTGTCCGCTTGCTATATAGTTTTAATATAAAAATTTCATCAGACAATCCATACAACATCTCACATTTTGTACTATATTTAAGCTGTAAATAAGAAGCATTCTTAGAAGATTACGTTCATGTCGTAATTTCAGGATGTGTAAGAGAGATTTTACTCTGCAATTTGACATCACATGGGTATGTAGGTCACAATTACGTTTAGAAGAATAGTTATGTTTCTTGGATACTCAGTTGTTATTTTTTCTTTAGAAAAGCAACCTAGAATCAGTTTTATAAAATCGATCTTTTTGTGATTATTTCGCTATATTTTTGGGATAAATACTGGCATACATATATGCTATATCACTATAAAGAGGAGAGGAACACATTCAACTATTCTAAATTCAACTTGACGTTCCACTAGAAAAATTGCATTACGGTGTTGACAACTAAAAATCGGAGAGGGAAAGGAAAATTAGGAAAGGTACCAAAAGAAACTGCTATACATGCATTGAACTTGGTAAATTTTAAAATGGTCATCAATAATCTTTTAATACTAAAGAATAATTTACCTGTTTTAAATGAAACTACATCTATTTGTTGTTCATTTATGATCTAAATTAATATCTTCCCCTATTACGGAGAGAATATCAAAACAACTTTTATTTACAAAGCGTATATAAATGCTTATTACCGTTTACAAACATTATCGTACAAACTTATTTACCCACCCTAAGAAATAATCCATAAATAAAGAAAGTGCTATCTGAAGAAGAAACTGTAGTGTATATACAATACTACCAAACAATGAAATTGATAATATTATTAATAATATAATTTATGTGAGACAAACATATTAAATCTTTGTTTCGTATGGATTATTTCTTAGGGTGGGTAAATGAGTTTGCCCTATAATATATGCGTAACAGGAAAAGTAGTTTTATATTCTTTCCGTAATAGGGTGAAACATTCATTCAGACCACCATTTTATATACATAGTAATTATATTTATATAGTTTACTCGAAAAATGTTATCAATAGTTAAATAATATGTTATTCAAACTAGTTGTTTACCATAAAGTCGCTGTAGTAGTTGCTAATTTTATAATTATTAAAATTACATTTATTAGATATAAGAATTATATTTACCTAGTTTGCTAGAGAATCTTGTAAATAATTAGTTAATGTATTTCAAATTAGTCAGCTGTTTACCACCAAACACATTGTATTAGTCACTCAATAAATATAAATAAGTATACCTATTACATTTTGATTAATTATGATTAAGGAACACCATTGTAGATAAAAGTATTACCAAAAAGAAATTAAGAACCCAATTTGGATTTTTTGCGGTAAGGAGGTAGGAGGTGATCAATCGTAGAACGAACTTTTTGGAAAATATAAATTTCTAATGAAAGAAATTATTCTTTTAGATTATTTATTTACCCCGAAGAAAACCACAGAATCCTTGTATTTTAGAATTTTTAGTGGCTAAATGACATTTCTCAAGGCAAAAAAAAACAAACACCCAGAAAGAATATTTCTAATAAAAAAAAATATATTGAAACAAGCATCACAATTTCCTTGTATTAAAGTTCAAGTCTTTCGTTTCAAGCTGCAAAAAAAAATTTGCATGCAATATTTTTTGTAAGATTCAATACTTTGTTGTAAGGACATATTTTACTTCATTCATAGCCATAACACTCTAAATACGTTATTCACTATACGATAGGGTTTTTCTTACTTTTCTATGGCAGTCGCTACTAGTATATACACCCAGGGACATAAATATGAGGCACCATTCAGATGTTTTAATATAGCGGTATTAACACACAAATAGTCTTTACCTGCCGCTTCTTAGAAAAACCCCCAGTATAAATAGAAGGGTTTGTGGGAGAAATACCGTTGTTAATCCATTTATTGCTGTATTTGCGGAACTAATTGTGTTTTACACTTAGTATAGTTTGGTAAAGTGACTGGTGTACATCATTATTTTTATTTTAAATTATATGTGCGTTTGTTATTGGCAAATAAAAATATTTATACGTGATTAGTTTATGTGTATGTAACTGAAAATGCCGAAATCTAAAGAAGTTCCTGAGTTTCGACGTGCACAAATTGTTGAGCTATATACCGAGGGATTATCCCAAGTGATGATTAGTAAAAAAGTAAAATGTTCACGGTGCGCCGTATGAACAACTCTAAAGCGTTACCAAGAAACAGGGGATACTAAATCAAGACTGGGAAGAAGTCCTAAATGAGAGTTGAAAGAAATAGGTTTATTACAGATTTGTGGTATACCTGGAGAAGTGCTAGTGCGTCGGAGGCCAGGTGAAGAATACCATGCCGATTGTGTGGTGACTACCATCAAATATGGTGGTGGTAGTGTCATGATATGGGGGTGTATGACATCCACAGGGGTTGGAGAGATGTTCGTGTGCACTGGTAGAATGAACTCGCGGACCTACGCCAGCATGTTAGACGAAGTTTTACTGCCCTCAATTGAAAAATTATTCGGATTGAATACCGACGAAGTTTTGTTTCAACAAGATAATGCACCATACCACACTGCGGCTGCAAGTTTAGCGTGGTTCCGGGAGGCGAACATCGACATCTTGGAATGGCCACTCCAAAGCCCGGATTTAAATCCGATTGAGCATTTGTGGGCTATTATTAAGCGAAAAGTATGCGAACGCAAATGCAAATCCAAACAAGAATTAAAAGCAATACTTGAAAGAGTATGGGAGGACATTCCAACTTTAACCTGCCATATGTTAGTTGCCAGTTTACCTAAAAGTATTGAAGCTGTCATAAAAGCCCGCGGGGGGCCAACCAAATATTGAATTTCTAGTTTTTAGTAATAAATATTTGCTTTTATAATATTTATTTTATTTGTTCATTGTTTATCTTAAAGATAATTGAAAAAATTGGGAGTGCCTAATAATTGTGTCCCTACCTGTATAATTGACAATAACAGTTTGTAAATCCGGTTCAACTTCAAAACTTTGAAATTTTATCTGGCGTTCTTTGAAAAGCTAGCAATTCTTTAAGGCTGAACCGTAACACTAAGGACTTTATTTTGTGAAAAATTTTAGAAATATAAACAGCTGCTTGTAGCCACATACTTCGCTGTGTCAAAATTGGTTGGGTGGGTTCTCGAATACCAGTGTTGGTAAAATGCCCGTATCAGTTTAGAGGATTTGAGAAAAACTTTCTTAGTATTTGGTACTAACTTATCTAGATCTAAGTATAACTTTTACGAATAATTACATATAGTGAACTGGAACAATGATCTTGAACAAAAAGTCCCACACAACGGTGTATTTTGTATTACATTATGGAAGCAATTTAACAACCTTTTACAAGCTAATAAAGATCAATATGAGCATTGCAGAGCTTCCATTTTACGTGCTACTACATTGAGAATAGAATTTAGTTACAATCTGTTATCTCATCATAACTTAACCACAGACCTTTTTTCTCCAAAGTTAGTAATAGTTGATCGTTTACCAACAAAACCATGTGTGTTAATAGATAGGTATGGTTTAATGCATTTATATACTATCATGGAGAGGATGAGCAAAACTTCTGCACAATTAGGAATAATAGTTTGTAATTGTAGATGATATCGGCTTTTCCCCCTTTATTAAACACGGCTGTGATCCTGTTGAGTTTCCGATAAAATGTAAAAGTAACACATGGGCTGAAAAGTCCCGGGCCTAACACAGAAAACACGTTTTTTTCGGTTCAAAGTTAGCTTTATTCATCAACGTAATCTCCATCAAGAGCAACTAACATTTCAATACCACTTTTGTAGAACGATTTATCTTTTACCTCAAAATAGGCCTCAGTTTCAGCCATAACCTCTTCATTCGTGCGAAATTTCTTACCGGCGAGCATTTTTTTGAGGTCTGCGAACAGTCAGTAGTCGCTGGGAGCTAAGTCTGGCGAATACGGTGGATGTGGGAGCAATTCGAAGTTCAATTCATGTAGTTTTGCCATTGTTTTGATTGACTTGTGACACGGCGCGTTGTATTGATGAAACAACATTTTTTTTCTTTGCCATATGCGGTCGTTTCTTTGCAATTTCGGCCTTCAAACGCTCCAATAACGCTATATAATATTCACTGTTGATGGTATTTCCTTTCTCAAGATCGTCGATGAATATTACACCACGCACATCCCAAAATACCGAGGCCATAACCCTTCCAGCCGATTGTTGTGCTTTCGGGCGCTTTGGACGAGGTTCACCAGTTGCTGTCCACTCAGATGACGATCGTTTTGATTCCGGAGTGAAGTGATGGATCCATGTTTCATCCATTGTCACATATCGACGCAAAAATTCCGGTTTTTACATATAAACATGGCCAAACACTGCTCAGAATCATCAACACGTTCTTGTTTTTGGTCAACAGTGAGCAAACGCGGCACCCACTTTGAACAGAGCTTTCTCATAGTCAAATGCTCATGCAATATAAAGCCAATACGTTCTTTTGATATCTTTACGATGTCAGCTAGCTCACGCAACTTCACTTTTCGATCATTCAAAACGATTTTGTGGATTTTTTTGATGTTTTCTGGTGTTACCGGCTCATTTGGACGTCCACTGCGTTCTGCATCATCGGTGTCTCTACGACCACGTTTGAAGTCAACAAACCAACGTCTTATTGTTGTTTCTGATGGAGCGGAGTCCCCATAACACTTTTCAAGTCATTGCTTCGCTTGAACGGTATTTTTTCCCATGAAGAAGCAGTGTAAAATTAAAACACGAAATTGTTTTTGATCCATTGTTTTGAAAATAACAAAAGTAGCGTGACTCTTAGCACAATAACTCACAAACTAATAAATATCATGAAATTTTAACAGCTGCCTTTTGAAGGTTAGTACTAACTGAGACAAAGGTGACTGCAATAAAACTAGCGTCATCTATGTGCTAGGCCCGGGACTTTTCAGCCCATGTGTTAGATGCCCGAATAGGCAAATTCAAGTTAAAACAAATGAATTTGCATACAATCCAATAATACATGCATCATATCCACATAGCATACTTGTTTTCAATTTATAGTACACAACACCTCTTCAACATTAAAAGAAAGAACTACAAAAAACCAACATTAAAGGAGTAACTTAAAATCTAAGTCGACTTTGTCAGAAGTTTTATAAGTGAATATACTCGAGAATACGTGTGTAAAAGTTTAAACATTATGAAGATTTTTATTGAGGATCCTATTGTTAATCTTCATACACATAGAAATTCTGAAGAAGGAACACTTCGTGTTTATAAATTTCCAGAAGAATAGAGGTCTGTGTCAATACTTTTCTCAATGTTTTTATGATACCTCCTATTAACTATTTTAATTTGCGCTTTGACCAAGTGTTTCAAACGTGAAAACTCCATCCGGAATATATACAGATGATTCAGTATTTTTCCATTTATTGTAATAATAATGCTTTATTTTCATGTTTCTTTCGATGTCAGTACTAAACCATGAAGGAAAACTACGCCACGTGGGAACAAGGAGAAATACAATGCCAAGCAGTTGGTCATAAAATGCTGAAACAGCATTATCAACTTTATAGATTGTTTTAATAATGGACCAGTTTGCGCTTAGTTTCAGTAAACGGTGCCCAATGTAATTGTTAGAAGGAAAGTTGCATGCAAATTTGGTATTCGTTATACCGAGGGTAAAATGTATCTTAAGGTAGAAGCTGATTAGTATTTCGGATTACCGTAATCATGCGAGTGACGACAAAATATTGTCATTGTACAAATGTTTTTCGATTATTTGAGTTACAAGCGTTAAAATTAAGACATGAAATCACTGCATATTAATAAATGTTTACCCAGCCGTTATTCATACAGGGCGTAAAAAATTTTCATCCCATTTAACATAAATGTATAATACAATAAATAGTGATATAGAAATTTATAATATGGTACATCACGTTACGCATTTAATCGGTGTTGTTCGCTGTTAACATGTCTTTTACACACATAAATACTGTACGATAACATCTTGGTAGTGCAAAAAATACATTTTGTAATAAAGCCAGTGTATTCTATTGTCGGAAATCGGTTAAGAAATCTATTAACACTCGTCGAACACAACAAAGAACGCCGTCGATTCACCACCATTAATCTAATCTGGCATTCATGCACATACTAACCATACGCGTATGAATCCCGACTTCGGGTATGTCCGACCGCTTACGAAATATATCATTGCGGTCAGTGAGTGCACACTCGTTTCTGGAGACTTACGCAGAAAGTAGAAAATGATATATTGAATTTTGTTTTAAGAGTAATTACGGCCGGTTTCATAATAGACACCCTAAAGCGCCTTTAGCTAAAGAATCGTTAAAGTTAAAGCGAACTTTAAGTCGACTTTAAGTAGATGCGTTTCATAAAGTCGACTTTAGGACAACATGTTTATTATAAAATTATGTATTGGTCACACTGAATGGTAGTAACTTCTGTTATGTATTCGCATAGTGTTGGTACTAAAAACAGTTTATCGCGTGCTACTTTTACGCACTTCTTGGCAACACAAGTAATATGAGTAATATTGTGACTACCTTACAATATAACTTGTATTATTTTAACTACTCTAATTTAAAAAAAAATTCACCCTCATTCTATATACCTTTCACCTTCTTACAACTATTTCTACTTCATCATCTGTGGATGTTGTACTGCTTCAGTCTAATGGGTTCATTTTTTTTTAAATTATGTCTCAAAGCATTAGCAGGTTATGTTCAAATGCTGTTGATTTGGCGTTGACGCGTATCGAATAGGTTATAAAGTAAACTTTAACTTTTTAAAGTGGCCAAATCGGGGCTTTAACTTAAAGGACCCTTTAAATATCCTTTAGCTTTAAAGTGAGATTATGAAACCAGTTTCGAAAGTTAAAGTCGACTTTATGATTTAAGGCGCCTTTAAATTTATTATGAAACCGGCCGTTAGTCTTTAGAAATATGAATAGAACTAAAGCTAAAATAAATAGTACTAAAGCACTCTTATTTTAATTGCAGGTAATCATGGGTAAACTAATAATTTTAAATTCCATTAAAATAAATTACTTGAATACAATCGCTGGAAAGTATTGAAAATGGGTTCATATTATATTCATACCATTCTAAATATGTATTTAAATATAAATAAGGTTAGATAAAATATATTGATCTGATAAATTTGAATACCCTAAAACTAAATTATCTGGTATTACTGAAATCCTTTCGTTGAAGACGGAACAATATTGCTTAAGCAAATTATCGTTCGCAGATTTTCTTTAATGGTTAGTGTTATCCAGACATAATATGCATTATTATATACATACATAGTATCAATAGAAGTGTATTATTGCGTTTATATCAATTCATTCAAGAACATTTCATATTTATTAATTAACCTATTTCTCTTAACTGAAGTGGTTACTTCTCATTTCGGACGTCCAAACTATATTTCTTTTTCTTGAATCGAAATGATAATTATAGAACTCGTCAGGGGATTAAGGATCGATTTATTTTAAATTTATAATATTAAAATCTTGGTTTGAATTTAAAATCATTGCATAAGAGGAAAAAAATTGTTAAATGATTAAAGTTGTTTATCTGAAATCGCTTAAGGAATAGGAATGAATTTGTTACGAATTTATAATTACTTTTAATTGCATATTGCAGTGCATATGCAATTGTTACTGATAAAATAAAATCAAGTTATAAGTGAGGAAAGGCATAACTGTGTTCCAGATATTGTAAAAAATTATGTCGATAAGTGTTTATATAAAGGCATAAAGAGAGCAAAAGAAGAACTGACAGCAGTATCGATGATAGTTGCTAAGGACAGAGATTTGGGTTTTGTTACAAATATATAACAGTTCACATTAGTAAAACATGCATTGTATAATGAGCGTCGAAAATAACTAAGTGCTTCCGAAAAAACGAGAAGATATAAGAGGTTCCCGAGTTTATGAAAAAGTATGTCATAATTGACGATGGTATGGAAGACAGGATACTTGTATTTGCAATGGACGGAGGTGATTTATTAGCAGAAGGTTCTTGCTTTTTATTCGATAGGACTTTTAAAATCTATAGTTCAGTGTTTTGCCATTATATTCACGTGGATATTGGTAGTATAGAAGAAAGATCAAGCATCATTCCTGACCAATTTTTTCTTATTAAAAAATAAAATCAAGAATTTTTTACTAAAAAAATGCACTTTCGATTTTGAAGTTGCCGTTATTAATGCTTTAGAAGTGTTTCCGACTACAGTTATCAAAGAATGCAACTTTCATTTTAATCAAGCTCCTTGGGGTAAAGTAAAAAATTTAGGTCTAACCAAGTTGTATAAGGAAGTGTGCGGCATTCGTTTATCTGCCAGAAGTGAAAGTTACAGATGGTTGCGCCTCTGTATAATGAAAAATTCTCCTACCGATAAAGCCATTCTTAAATTTAACGATTATTTTGTTTGTTACTTTGTTAAAATTTGTCTTGGTACGAGAAAATCTGAATCCCTGTCAATAACACTTTCAAATTTCCGTATTATACTTGTATTTTGTTCGCTTTCCGCGGTACATAGGTATGAATGAATATCATCTACAATTTTAACAGAATCCACAAACGACATTCGCTTCGCTAGTCTATAGCAGTAGTTCTTGCGAATACTTTCTAAATCGTATTTTACCTGACTACCTTTCAACAACAAAATATTTCCAAGATAAGAAAACGCTGTAAATACAGCTCTTTCCTATGGTATTAGTGAAATAAATTCAAGAGAGAGACAACATGAGACATAAAATGCTAACACACGGATATGTTTCTGCCTTCCCGGCTTCATCAGCGTGGTTCCGAGCAGTTTTAGGCTAACACATGTAATTCTCTCGCTGCTTTCTATCACCATACTTAACTCTACGATACAAATGAAAATTCCTGGCGCTAACTAGTGCCAAACGAAAGAAAAGTCAGACAGCGAAAAGAAGCGGGTACAGTTTCCCACCCTTCTCTCGTGCAATTCAGTGGATTGCTCTCTCCCGAGAGGGCGTTTTTGCACCTAAGGCAGTGCATAAGAAAACTGCACATGTGAATGATTTCTGAAGGCTTACCATGACGTATTTAAAACACATCTAAAGGAATGACTACAAAATAACACCAAGATAAGAAAACGCTATAAATACAGCTTTCTCATGGTATTAGTGAAATAAATTCACCGGAAAGACATGTGAGACATAAAATGCTAACACACGGACATGTTTCTGCCTTCTCGGCTTCACCAGCGTGGTTTCGAGCAGTTTTATGGTAACACATGTAATTCTCTCGCTGCTTCTATCACCATACTTAACTCTACGATACAAATGAATATTCTTGGCGCTAACTAGTGCCAAAAGAGAAGCAAGTAAGATAGGGGATGACGGTGCAAACTGTTCCGTTGTACGTACCATCACATTCACAACAGAATGTTTTTGCGGATCGGTTGTTTTGTATACATATAACCACATATTTTTATCTTTCAATTTTGCTTTAATTCGTTTTTCAACATAGTGGCGAACAGATGGTATAAAGTTTCTTAACGATGTCCGACTTAGGAATGTATAATCCAAATACTTGCTCCAGAAAGAAACAAATACTTGTTGGTCAAGTAAACTGAACGGTACACTACATAGAATAAAACAAACTCCTATATAAAATATTAATTGTTCGCTGTATCGTTTGCCACGGATTGCAGACCAGCGTTTTATACTTTTTAAGTGGCGCACTTTGCACATTTCGCCTTCGTATTTTAAATCTGGCACATTCTGTTATTACGTTTTCTAGTTTATTCGAAATACGCCATTTTCGGAACGTACCTAAATGCGACATTTTCCTAGTATGTGTGTATTAACAAGCACTCACAACGACCACTCGAATAATACTGAACAAGCGTGCTTTGATTCTCAGTGCCACGTTGTTCTCCGCTCGGCACTGAAACTTGCTCCTCTTTACCGAGACTATATATAACTTACATTAACTTAGTTATTCTTTGTTACTGTTTGTCCTTCTAACAAGTTGCAAATAGCACTGTACACTTCGATACTAAAACAGAACTATCCGAGCAGCAGACTGTCATTATTCCATTTTGCTCACATAATTACTCTAAACCTAGAGACCTACTTAAAATCATCGCATAGAACGAAATATTTGTGCGATGTTAAAGAATTGCGGTTCTTTAAATAAAATCTTTCAAATCGTTTAGAGAAACCTAATGCTATGGCTAATGATTCTCTGTACTTTACTCGAATCCATTTTATTTATCGACAATGATAAGTAATCTAATATTTCCTTTTACCTGCTATCTCAAAGATCTCAATAGAATAAATTTGAATTCATGAGATTAGGCAAGATATCAGAGGAACTGATAAAAATATACGAGTTCTTGTAATACTTGTTTGTACGTGTAGTAATAAATTTATCTCAGCCAGTCTACATTTATTCACGAGCCATACAGCAACATGTCGACCAACTCAGTTCCCCAAATTTTTTCTGCAATTGAATGTCCGGTTTGTTTCGATATCATGTGTGCGCCGATATATCAGTGCAATACGGGCCATAGTATCTGTTCGAATTGCAAAGACTCGTTGCGACAGTGTCCCACGTGCCAAGATGATATAGGACTCGTCAGGAATTACGCCCTGGAGTCCATGGTGGTATCACTCCTTAACCAACCCTGCCCTTTCGCCGAATACGGCTGTCAAACAAAACTTAGACCGAAGGAGATTGAGCAGCATCAAAAAATTTGCGACTATCGTATTTACGTATGTCCATTTTGTTCTACGAACCCTATTTGGCAGGGGCCCATTGAAGAATTACGAGAACATTTAGTGAGAAATCATGAAGATTTTCAGTTGCCCAAAGCCGAAGAATACGCTCAAAATATGTTGAAAGTGCCGAATTGTCACAAGGCAAAATTTAAGTTCTTCATCGTGAAGGATAGCTTATTCTACTTTTATCAGATTGAAACAGCCGGAGGAACTATGAATCAGTACTCAGTTGAATATGTGGGTAGCAGAGGAAATCGTGAAAATTTTGCTTATAAAATCGAAATTTGTTCTGGAGAATCAAGATACCGTAAAATCGAATACACGGAGTTGTGTAGCAATTATTTACTGCCGCTGAAAGTTCCTCGAAATTTGTTGGATAGCTACAAGGAACCTGTTATTTCGTTGGAAATAATCGAGGTGAAACAAGAAAGAAATAATCGAGGTGAAACAACAAGTATATGGCCTAAAAGAAGGGTAAAAGTTCTATCCAATAAGATGAGATTGAAAGGGAAGACTGCAAGTTACACATCATATTAATGCACTAATACACCTCCTAATATAAACGGGGGCATGTTGTCTACCAAAATTGTAACAAACACAGTATGTAAACATTCGCATTTATTTTCGTTAAATATCTATCTATATGTAAATATTAAAAAGTATGATACGATCTTAAGTTATACATCGCCAGCATATAGTACATACTATCAAAACAATATCAGTAAAATTGTACATTTAGTTTTAGAGCAATATAATTAAATATATTCAAATTTATTATTTTTAAACTGTATGATACACGCATTCTGATAATAGTATGAATATAAAATAAGATCCTTTCTTCAGTACTCTACATAATTAATAGGGCTGCTGTTAGAGATCCGTGCGGCTCGGCTACTATCACTATCAAAAATAATGAATGTAATTATTTACCATTTTAGATAGTATTTTTGATGTAGGATCTATATCAACAAAGCCTGCATGAACAACACAATCAAACTAAAATACATTCAACGAAATTTTTATAGTTCCGCTAAAAACATTTAGTAACGGTATACACTGTAAATTACTTAGCATTATATTTCTGAACGTAAAGAAATAGCAGATACATAATTTTGTCAATATCACAAATGTTAGATATATAGAGGAAGTACCTGCCGTATAAACGTATAGATGCGAAATTTATATAATTCCACGAAATTAGACAGGCATCCTACGAAATCAGGCATTACCTTTCAGTGTAAAAAAGCGTATAAACATCTTCAATCGATCCCATTATCTCATGAACAATTTTATAAAGTTGGGCAATTCCTACGGCAAAAATCGCGCTAAAAACTAACTCTTCTGGTAATGTAATCGCGCAATAAATAAAATGTAATTTAAATTTATCAGTAACAAACCGACGTGTACAACAAATTTTATTCGGCAGTAAATGTTCTCGGTGACTAAAAAGGTTTCAAAACCACGCATAAACAGGTAAGATTAAAATTTACGCAAGATTGTATGAGATGAGATCATGAGTGGAATATTCATATTCTTTGACGAGAAAGAATTTAACTTGGACGGGCCTGATGGTTTCAAATATTATTGGCAGGATTTACGCAAAAACATTGGAGTTGCGATGAGCCAAAATTTTGGTGGCGGTAGTGTAATGGTTTGGGCGGCTTTTACACATAACAATAAAACCACTATACGCTTTATTTCTACGAGAATAAATTGTAATTCTTATATACAACTTCTGGAAATGGTTCTGAGACTTTGGTGAATCATTACCGACGCAAGACTGGATATTTCAGCAAGACAATGCAGCTATTCATCATTCCAGTGGTTTCATAAAAAAGAAATCAATTTATTACAATGGCCTGCTCATTCACCCCATCTGAATCCCACTGAAAATCTTTTGAGAAATATTGGCAAGAGAGGTGTACGCCAATAATAAACAATACGATAGCGTCAAGGAACTAAAATCTGCGATAAAGAGGTGTTGGGATGATAGTAATATTTAAACATTGACCAAATTGATAGACGGTACGAAGATCCAGATACTTGAGGTTATATTGAATGATGATCTAACAGTTATTTCTAAGTATTGAAAGAATTATAATTTTTTTATGTATATAATTTATTTATTAATTTTATGCTAGACCTATAGAAATATCGTTGATTTGAGTTACCATTAATGTAATTATTCCCTATATAAAATGTAAGATATCTTTTAATGTTATTTTCTCTTGCATTTGTGTTCTTTGTAGCTCAGCATTAACTTGGATGCATAATTTGCCGAAGGTATTAAGAAAAGCAAATATTCTGTTCAAACGTTCATATGGAACTATACAAGTGCAGTGAGTAATTACATTCATTATTTTTAATATTGATAATGATTTTTAATACCCGTTTCTGTAGCCTTAATAATTAAAGCAATTCTATGCTACTGAATTATTCAACTCTTTGAAATTTTATAAGTTATAGTTATTAGTTTACCAGTGTTTCCCTAATTTACAGTAGAACTGTATTACTATTATTTCTTTAGCCTTTAGTTTCCATCATTAATTACATCCGAATTTCTGGAACCTTTGATACTTTTTAATTTCCAGTTTCTTAATGTCGTTGCATAAGAGACACACAAATCACTTCGTGCAGCTTTGTGTAGTCTTGCGTTACTATTAGACCAACTGTTCAATTCAAAGATCAAGATTATTGTATATCTGTGTAACACGGGGTACGTAATTTGCTCAAAGTGCACGAGGAAGATAGTGATGTGTCCTACATGTAATGCCATAATGGCATCAACAAGAAATTATGCTTTGGAAGCGCTAGTTTTGTTCTTAAATTATTCATGTCCATTCGTCAAAAACGGTTGTGAAGTGGGGCTGCCTCCAAAAGAACTACAACAGCGCAAGATTGGGTGTCTATATTCGGAGTGGAACCAGTAAACAATTACCTCTACACTTGGAACAAAAACACAAGATATTTCAATTGTAAGGAGTAGTGAATATAAATCTGAATTGCATTCTGAATACTCGGGGAACGGTGAAATATTTCATTCCTATTCGATTCTGCATTCTAGTTGCACCAGAAGTCCGATGTCCATAATACTATCTGTTAGTGCGCTGTACAGTACATTGGGAACAGAGAAAATGCTAAGGATTTCGTATACCAATTAAGTTGTCGTTCGAAAATTGATTCTTGTCGCGCGATAGTGTCCAGAAGTTTATAGCGATGAGGTAACTTCTTTCTACGAAATGATTGAATCTGGTTTTCGTGTATGTTGGATGATTATGGAATGTCTGTAATTCTATGTATTAATAAATGTACTTATCTACATCAAAGGTATGATATAATTGATTGTACGCATTATATTCTCTAAAGAGAAATAAATATAATTTTAATAAATAAATTTCTTTTTTATCAACATATTATAGCTATGACAGTTTTCTTCCTTAAACTTAAATTTGTACAACAACTTCAAAAACGTGTAAATTGACTTTCTGTGACGTTAGTAACAGCGCTAAGTGTAGGTGGTTCAGTTTATATTACACTGTTAACATGCGGTTGTCAGATTAGGTTTTGACGTTTTAATAAATAACTACATACAAATGTTTCAGTTGGAAAAATAAAAAGTTTGATAATAATAAAGAGTTACATCAAATTTTCTAAGTCAACTTCTTCATTTTCTTTACTTAACGCCACTCTTCGTTTTATGTTACTGAAGGCATTCCTTAAATTATGTGATAGCTTCAGTAAGTTCCTCCATTGTATGAGGACGATTTGTAAATATTCTACTTTTTAGGTGTGGATATATAAAATTATCCATAATTATCAAATCGGTAGTTCGCTGTCAAAAACTTACTATCCAATTACCAAAGAATTCTCATAATTCATCAATAATTCCATCGTTTCACTTGTCGTATGGGGGCCGGAAATCTCCCTTTCAGAGTTCGTGGTCATGTGATTGATTTAAAACGGTTGTAATAAATTATTACGATATCGTTCTGCATTTATAATATCATTAAAGAATATTGGACCAATAATCCGTCTATGTGAAACACCAAGCCAAACATCTATTTTTTGAGACTGCAAGTATCCCTCAAGAGTTACACGTGGATTTTTATTAGACCAGATACGCATTGTTTGTTTATTTACATATCCAAATAAGTCACACTATGCTTTATCCAAGAAGAAACATTTGTCAAGAAAATCATTATTAATTATTGCTTATCGTACCTAAAAACCATTGACAACAATTAAACCGGGTTGCGTGATAAATGGGCTTCTGTACGCAAGAAGACTTGTATGAAAATGTTTGTAGATCTTTTGTAAGGATTGCCTAGCATGTCCCATATGAAAATTGCGCTTGCTGTGAAAGTTTGCGAATAGACTTCTTATGTGATTATTGTGTTATTAGTTTCTCAACATCTGCTATATTTTCAGCTGTCTATTCCTGTCCTGTCCTTCCAATACAATAAACATGACAAATGTATTTATTTGCCACTGTCAATTCACTACGCGCTGCCAACTAGAGGGTAAATACGATTATATAGAATTTATATGCATGGTGGCAAAAATTTCGAATAAAAAAAATTATTTCCCTTGAAAATTATGTTTCTTTTTAGCAAATCACCGAAAAAACTTATGCATACACCTGGTATGTAATTTTACGAAACATCTTTTTCAGTACAGTACTTGAATAGCAAATATTACGTTATTGTATAATAGCTGTAAGTAATTTTTGGTACTTAAATTACCCACGAATTAGTTATTTAGTTATGCACTAGCTAACTTTTGTAGATGTTGAGTGCAAGTATAATGTTAAATGTTCACTCCTGCGTAATTAATAGCGAACAACAGATGAGTTATGATACCCGTGCAACGAAAAGGTTTATGAAAAACTCATTGAGAAATTTTGGGAGTGCTTAGAGTATATGAACACTATTGTATATGTATAACATATAGGGACATGTTATTATAAACGGTTAATGGATTCTATAACGGTCGAAGCGTTTGGAAAATTCTTGCTTATAACTTATTCATACTAGTTACAATAATTATCGCACAATAAATAAGTTTTCTATTTCCTATAACTCCTTCTTCAGTTTGTGGAATAAATAATTTGCGAGATTGAAAATTAAGAGTTATTATTTTATTATTTTGACTTTGAATTAAAAACCGGTAGCACATTTTGACCTAAAAAGACTAGGCAGATAAACCTATCAAAATTGATAAGATACTGTCGTTACTTGCGTTTACTCATACTGTCTAATAATTAATAAGTTAGTGCTTATAGACCATGATGGCCACTGTCAAGAAAGAACTTTTTATGAATGTCCGATTTGCATAGAGTTTATGTCTGGACACAATCTACCAGTGCACTACAGGCCACAGTGTTTGTTCAACTTGCAAGAATAGAGTGTAAAGGTGTCCTATGCGTACAGCCGCTGTAGGACAAACAAGAAATTATGCTCTTGAATCACTAGTTTTGCTCTTCAATTATCCATGTCCATTCGCAAAAAAACGGTTGTAAAGTGGCGCTGCCCCTAAAACAAGACCAGCACTAGATTGTGTGTCCAAATCGCATATACCAGGAAGCAATCAACAGTTACCTCCACATTTACGAAGAAGTCACGAAGAGTTTCGATCAAATTACGATCATAAAGGAGACTTGCTTCTGCCTTGCAATTCTAATCATCAAAGAACTGGAAGATGTTACGTAAACTGTTTCAGTTCTCTTTTCTATTTCCATCAAGCGTCCAGTGTCGACAAGACTATGGTCCAATACGCAATGCAGTATATTGGAAAAAGGAAAGAGGCCAACAGATATTCGTATCAAATGAGTTTTTTATCCGAAACATAGTTGTAATAGCAAAACTGTATGGACGGAAGTTTGTAGGAATGATATTGTTTCTTTCACAGATATCATAAAATCTGGGTTTTGTGTTAATCTACCAAAAATCGCAGTGGACAGATGTGATGTAATTTTCTCTTTATTATTTACTACTAGATGGAGAAAACGTGGCAAAAGAACCAAAGAAATTTTTGGCTGCTTATTACCAGCGGAATTTGTTTAAATTTGCGTATGCAGAAATTATGTTACCCCATTTTGAAGTTAAATTATTTCTATCAACGTTTTGTTCTTTTCTTTTTTTTTTTTAGTTATTAAAGTTCTTTTATCGGATATTAGTTACAGTATTAAATAATTACTGTTATAATACATTTAGCATTTTTTACATGCTGCCATTTGCTTTAAATAAGTAAAAAATAAAATGAACTTTACTTGCAAAATCATGTCAACTCAACCAGTATCTATAAACTAACAATTAATATTATTATTATTATTATTATTATTATTATTATTATTATTATTATTATTATTATTATTATTATTACATTAATCGAACAGCTTTGAAGCAAATGAAGGTACCGTTGAGGAACAGTCGGTGAGATCTACTAAATGACAACGTTTCATTAAAATAGTTAAATAAATAAAATAAAGTTCACGTATTTGCCTTCTAGATAGTTTAGGACTCTAGAGAAAAAAGGGGTCCATTGTATGGTTATTGTCTCACACTCTTAGCTTTTGGAAACCTTAAGTATGAGGATTATATGCTAAATGTTATTTCCTATAGGGAATAACGGGTGATTTACGACGAGAATGCATCGCAAGGTCTTATTAGTCGAACTATTATCTCAATCTGGTGCATACCTGAAGAATGATGCAAGGAATTAATAACTAGAAAAATACCTACACAAATGAAGACTCGACCAAGATAAGTCAATATGCACTACTGGTGATTATTCAGCTCTTTGAGTTTATATTTTAGACCAATATTACTTGAAAATACGGTGAAACATGAAAATCAATTTTGTTAGCAAAAGCTTGCAATCAAAAACTAGGAATATGCAATTAGCTCTGGACGCGTTACAAGAACAATTCTTGCAAAGAGGCCAGAAGCTTAATTACGTTATGAATACGGCAACAGGAACGACAGAGTTAGATGTGGAGCCCGATTCAACTGTTAAATACCCACACTGTTACGGTGTCGACAAAAACTAAACAACTGGATTATGAACATAAAGATGAACCAACTTTGGATCCTAAAGGATCTTACAAGGCTTATCTTTTAAGTTTTGTATACAGAGCTGAGATAAAGTTCTCGAACCAACTCTGAAAGCAGTTATTCCACTCGTTTGTTGGTACAGTCAAAATTGTCTTTTTGAAGACATCGACTGTTACTTTGACGCATGGAACCTTTGACAATGCAGTCCGGTGATTTTCGGAAAGATAAAGAAATCGTTGGGACTTAGGTCCGGACTATATAGAGAACGGTCTAACAATTCAACGTTTTCTCGCGTTAAAAATGCAATTGCCTTGCGTACTGTATGCGAATTTGCATTGTCTTGGTGGAGGATGATTCGCCGTTCGAGGTTAGTTTTCGAAGCTCAGCGATGACTTGCGCCAAAAACGGTTGTATATTAATCGGCAGTAACAGTTATTTGATGCTGCAGATGAATTGTTGCGTTCGAGAGAAATATCGTGACCATCTTTTTAGACACACTTCGAGAACGGATGATTTTCCTCGGCATTTCTACACCTTAGTACATCCAAACAGACGACGCGTATTTATTTTCTGAGTAAATCCAAGATTTGTGACTACTGACGATGTACATGTTTTTTAGAGTTTCTCGCATTGAAGTGATCTAGAGCTTTTTCACAGCAATTCATCCTAGCTGCTTTCTGCCCTTCGGTTAACAGATGAGGTATCCAACAAGAAGCTAATTTCTTTAGACACAATTCATTAATAGTTCACTTTTTTGAATCGAGATACTTCCAATGACGTCAAATGTCGATCTTCGTTGACGATCTTGTGCACATCATCGACGTTTTCCTGAGTGACTGCCGTTTTTGGTGCACCTACTCCTGAATTGTCGCTAAGACTAATCTGTCCTCGTTGGAATTCTCCATAGCAACGAGAAATTGTTGACTATAAAAAGTTATTGCGCGAAAATGTTCACGGTTTATTTCCATTTTTCAAGTAAATTTCCAACAGTTCATGACAGCAGCTACAACACTACACGTATCGCACTAAAACTTCGGATTTACGTCAATTAAAGAGGCTAATTTTTAGTACTGACATTTGATTAGTGACACCCTCTCTATCGCAGTATGCAAAACTTACAAGACGTCCCTCGTCCAAAATTCTTTTATTGCATTTTTAATCTAACGTTGGTTCAAGATTCTCGTTATTACACAATCATATTGACCTTCTCAGGTTTTTGTACAATTTGCGTGAAATTCCTGAAAAATTACAACTAACAGTTTCGTGCGTTTTGAAAGATCCTCATGCCCCACCACTCACCTACTAATTAGTTATTTGATTAATGTTTTTGAGATTTGTAGATCATTATCTATATTATATCAAATGTGTATCTCAAAGTGTTGTGTTGTGGCTAATTCTTGAATTGTGTGTCGTGATTGTTCATAAAAATGGATCCGGTAGAACAAAGAGCCGTAACAAAATACCTCAAGAAAAAGGGCATGACGCCAACTTAAATTCAGAAAGACATTATGGTAACTATTGGGGAGTCTGCAGTTTCTCCCATAACGGTAATAACAGACAAAAATATTAAAAAAATGCAGGATATCGTACTGCAACACCGACGAGTATGTATCAAGGACATTCTGGAAGATACTGGATTATCATGTGTGGTGACTAAAGAATTAGATACGAAAAAGATGAGTGGAAGATGGGTGCCCTGAATGTAAACCGTTGATCAAAAAAGAAGACGGGTGTTGATTTGTAAGTGCCCTTTGGAAAGGTACCAAGCAAACAAAGAGAACTTTCTTAACCGGTATGTGATCATGGATGGGTCATGGGTGCTCCACTATGATCCCGAGACCAAAGTGCAAAACAGAGAGTGGAAACATCACGATTCTCTTCCTCCACGCAAATTTAAGGTCGTGCCCTCCGCTGGAAAGGCTTTGCTATCTGTATTCTGAGATGCTCAAGGAATCATCCTGACTGACTATTTGCAAAAGAGACAGAGCATTAAGGGGTCTATTACGCACAATTGATTTCTAAATTGCGAGACGTTATTAACGAGAAACGCCGAGAAAATCAAGGTACGGTGTGCTGTTCCATCAAGATAATGCTGCCAGCAATACATCTGGTACTGCTATGGCTGCTATACACCAAGCAGGCTTTGAATTAGTCGAGCACTCGTCATATTCGCCGGATCTGGCTCCTAGTTATTACAGGCTGTTCTCCAAATTAAAAGAAATCTTACGTGGGATAAAATTTTCCAATAAGTATGAAGTGATGCAGGCTGCAAAGAGGTGGTTTGCAGAAGTCGGAGAAAAATTTTTCTAGAAGGCTGTTGAGATGTTGGAGCACCACCAGCAGACCAAGTGTATTGGTGTAGAGAGAGACTACGTAGAGAAATAAAAAAAAATATAATGCCACAGTAGTTTTGCTGTAAGGGAGTTAGGGATACAGCATAGAGATCTACCCTCGTACCACGAACCAAGAACGGATATCAAATTTATCTATCATCTCTGTAGGGTCCTCTACATTAGATAAAATAATTTTATTTGTTAGAATAATTATTGTTAATAAATTACATTTTATTTGTGTGTACAATTAAGTGCATAAAAGGATTGGTATTTCTTCCTTGCGATATTATTTCAAAGAGTTAATTCTTTATTTATTAGAAATAGCCGTTTTAAGTTTCACAGGTTCGTTTTAACTATATTTTTAAATCACATATTTTATCGTTATTTTATCATTCATCTAAGTTGAGGGAAATAC
Source organism: Trypoxylus dichotomus (assembly GCA_023509865.1). Taxonomy (NCBI): domain Eukaryota; kingdom Metazoa; phylum Arthropoda; class Insecta; order Coleoptera; family Scarabaeidae; genus Trypoxylus; species Trypoxylus dichotomus. The sequence goes on from CM042081.1 coordinate 34,519,971, forward strand.
CAAACAAATTACACCTTAACCGTATATCCTCCAACAGATACTTTTAATTTTTACAACGAGATAACATTTACTTTATCTGCGCTAACAGAGTTTGTACCTTCATAATTCGACGAAAAAGTGATTAGAGAAAAATTATCGAATTGGTATCTCATATTCGATAAAAAAAAACTCATTATGGGTAAAACGCCGTATAGTAGTAACGTTATCAATCAGGCGATTACAAATTCTATTATTTATCATCTAGATATATATCACAGTATTACTAAACTCTTTTCAAAGCGCACACGTTTTTTTCCCGCTTCTCATACGCGCGATATTGTGTATTTATTGTTTTGTTATAAATAAAATGGAGCGACTGGCTGATACTCTCGCAACTAACGACCCTCGGTTGTTATCCCTAGTTACGTGCCCTCGATGCCAACTGTACATGTTCTCGCTGATATACCAGTGCGAGACAGGACATAGCATTTGTATAGCATGCAGGGATCCGAATATGTGTCCCACATGCGAAGGTCTCATAACCGCAACTAGGAACCATTCGCTTGAATCGTTGCGGACGCTACTCAGTTATCCATGCCTGTATAGAAGCGGAGGCTGTCAGAAGGTGCTCCATTATGACAGATATCAAAAGCACGTTGCGCTTTGCGAGTATAAGACGCGAAGTTGTATTTTTTGTCCCGAAGATGATGTTTGGAGAGGCCCACTTAAAGAACTAAAACAGCACTTACTCCAATCGCACATGCAATACATTCTTGAATTGGGACGCCCGTATTTCTTGTATTCCAATTACCTTCCAACGACTGGGAATAAGGTGACACTATTCTTCATCCATCAGGGTTATCTGTTTTATTTCTACGTGATTTGTGACGCCGCCAACGTGGTGTACCTCTACATACAACAGATCGGTAAGAAGGACGAAAGTACGCGGTATATCTATAAGATCACATTTGGAAATGAACATGAGTCGCATAAACATCGCACGATTCACTATACGATGGAATGTCTTGATGATACACGGACGATTGCTGATGGTCTACGCATGGGTCATTATTGTGCCATTCCCCAGAGGGCGCTGCTGAATTACACGAACATAACATGTATGTTAAATGAAAAACGTAATGAAGAAATCAACCTTCTAACTTGAAGTTGACATGGATCCAGAAATGTTGATAAACAATTGATAGTTAAACACTAGTTTTTTTATGTATTAAAAAGATATCTTGACTATCTTTTAGACAGCAAATAATAATATATTTCTCTAATAATTAATTTTAAAATATGCTTTTAAATTTAGTATATAGGTGTTCCACAGATCGGGGGACAACAAATCGGCGAAATTCGAAACATTCTGGTCCTGCACTGATAGAATGGAAAAGAATGTTCCTTGTTAATAACTAAACTGTTTCCGGAAGCGTGCAGTTTTATACTGAATGCAATTTTTTTTTGTTTTTATATAAAGTTTCTTTTTTGGTAAGTTATTTCATATTCTTTGTAATACGGATTTTCTATTTTTATATTCTCTTTTGCGTTATATTTATATAAAGTTGACATCTAACGTGTAGTCTGCTACCTTTTCACTTTCTATCATTTGTTATTTTCCGTTATACTTCATATACTCTATAACCTTTTGCATTATTTAAATTCGTATTTATTTATCGTCACTATGGCACTAACATGTTACAGCTATAAAAACATACCTCTGATATTGATAGTGCAACTTGTTATATCTGTAATTTAATGCAGGATGTGTAAGCCTTATTGATAAATATATTCGGGTTTTGAGATATAAATATTAAATAGACGCGCACTTGATATTCCTAATCTTACATAGAATTGAACTCTTTCGGTTATTTCTTTACAAGTAGAATTTGAAATAAAGAATACCTTAAAATTCAAGAAATTAATGACAAGCACTTTCATTACTTTAGATCAGAGATTCTCAAAGTATTTAGTACATCACTTTTCCGTAGACCCCTTGCCTGCAGTATATTTAATTTTCCTACAACTTTTAACGTCAAATATGTTTCTGACAGTTACTCACTTTAATAGGATTTCTGAAGAGTGGACAATTGCAAAAAAAAAACATGTAAAATTTTTGTTGGAAGGATCCAAAATGCAAGTGAATATTTGCATTTTTGACGAAAGAAATGAAAATCTAGTAAAATTTTTACATAGGATTAACACGCTCAAAATGCACAATGTAGGTAGATACCCCATTCTGAACTGTATCTTAAATCCTTCGGTAGTGCTTATTATGATCAGTTCTTCTCTCTCCCGTATCCGATAAGAGAGTCTGAAAAAGTGAAAAATTGTTCTCAAACAGCGCACTTCAATCGATGAAAATCATTATTTATTACTGCGCAAACAATCTAGAACCCAACGTTTTGCTACGTGTGTGGTTTGCTACCGTTATGACGAATTATAGATCTGGTATTGGGACCTTATTTACTAGATATTATCAGTGAATGTTATCTCATTTATATCCTTATTTAAATCTCGTAGACTCCCAAAAGTTTTTTCACGTCAACAGAGACCCCAATGAGACAAAATCGACTCTAGCGGTATATTTATAATATAGGAGATGTAGCCTTAGATGACGTTTTGTATGAAATTGTAGAACGTAGATGTAAGAAAAGAGACATGAGTGTTTTCAATTTGGACGATAATAACTCAGCAGAAAACGACAGTATTGCAGTTTAGGTAAAAGATATGCTCTATCAATTGAAAAATATTTTGAACCCATATAAATGATGTAACACAAATTTTATAAGGGGACTCATAAACTTCCTCGTGTAATACATCCAATTATTGTTATTCCATCGTGGTGCCTATGTTTACAAGTTTTCACTTTTTAATCTTTCGGCAATTTCTAGAAGTTTATCCTTTTTCTGGATTTGGTCTTTCTTTTAAATATTATGTCACTAACACGTTAACTGAATGTATATGCATTATGTATATGTTTAAATTAACGTAACCAATAATTAACAAATGGACAATAACAAATTTTCTTCATTAAAATGTAAAAAGAAGAGAAAAGGGAAAGAAAATAAAAAACGAAAAAGACAAATAAAGATAATAAAAAAAAATTGGTTGGCCCGTTCATCTTTGTGTCCTAAAGAAGCCTCCCTATAACAAAGATGAAGCGTTCTTTTTACTTCCATTTTTCTTTTATTTCTTTTACTTTTCTTGTAATTTTTTCTTTATTATATCGTATTTTTTCCATTCTTTTCTTTCATTTTTATTTGACTTTCCTCTTACGTTTTATTCATTATGATAGGCTGCGATCCCAGAATCGGTTTGGGTATTATTGACTCTGGCCATGGAAGCCTACATATTCATTTGACTATTTTTGTATATAAAAAAATATTTATTTGATTCTATTGATCTCTCAATAATTAAAAGAAATCTGTTGTTTAAGTTTAATTAATTGCTATTTTGGTACTAGTTTTATATCTTGTTCTTAGTGCTAAATCAACTGTTAGTTTTAAAACACATTATTATTTTTGTTATTAATATATAAAAGAAAAAAGAAAAAGAAAAAAATTAAAACCGAGACAATAATAAAAATAAAAAAAAAAATTATTGCCCCATCCATTGCTACCTCCTGAAGAAGCATCCTGCAACGGAGAAAAAACATCGTGATTTCGATTTCCCTTTTTCTTCGATTTTCTTTTCTTTTCAATTTTTCTTTTTTCCTTATCTTCTTTTACATTTTATTCACTATGACCAGGAACAGTTCGTTTTTTTACTGACATCGCCCGTGCAAAACTGCGCCTTCATCTAAATATTTCTTTGTATACAAAAGATATTTATTGGGCTTTATTGCAAAGAAGCATTTCTTTACTCAAAAAAAAAAAATTGCAGTACTCAAATATTTTGATTTATAGGAAGTCGATAGCGACTTTATTTTAAACATCGCTGTATATTATTCCAATTTTGAATCTTAATTAAAATTTTGGGTCAAGTTTATGCAAAATTATTTATTAGGTTTTTAAAGAAATTGATGGAAAGTCGTTAATTTCTAATAAAGGCCCTCAAATTTTTCATATGCCTTTGGAATTTTCTAGTATAAGTTCCATTGTGTCATCATGCACATTAGCTTTTGTTTTGTTATACATTGGATGATTTTCTCACCCATTGGCCTTAAGAGTTTTTTTCAAATGACCATTATGTAAAGAGAAAATAATACAAGATACCACTTCATATAATTTTAGGAAATATATTTAGAAAAGATGGGGTACTAATTGATACAAGGGCCCTATAGCTGTCAATGTTTTAAGAAAATTTGATTAGAGATAACACAATGCGTTGACCTTTTTTAACTAGAAAAGTAAGTTCCTGAACTCTTATATATATATATATATATATATATATAGATATATATATATAAAGAGACTATAAGATTTGCAATTAGTCTCCCATGTATTTTCAATTTTGAGAACACTAGATGCAAATAACAAACAAAAATGAATGAAATTTAGTACATTTTTCTTTTCATTGCAACGTTAATATCTGTAGCAATTATGTTTTTCTCAGTTTTGGTAATCAAAGACTGGGATCTCTGATCATTCAAACAATGCTTTATAACAGATTTTTGTTTCATTATAAAACTATTTGATTTTTACGTCTAAGTTTTGAAAGGAAAATTAAGAAGGTTCAATTCTCTGTACGTTTGTCATCAAAAATAGTATAAGCTCTCATAAAACGTAGCTCTCTAACCAGAGCTTTATTAAGTTTCCTAATATTTTTACACTAAGAAATAGAACAAAGAAATATAGTACGCTATGATAAACATTCGACTACAGTCTGGTTAGGATGGCACCTACCCAACGGTCAATTTGTATGTGCTCAACATATGTATATCATTCTCTTTCGAAATCATCTCTCATTAGCAAGAGGAAGAATATATCACTAAACGAATTGGGAGCAATATATTTTATCGAGAACTTTTAATAGTATCTAGGAAATTTGTTTTCAATCAGTTGTATTAATTATTGTACCTTTATCTTTGTAAGATAAAATTAAATCAAATAAAAAAGTTTACTTCAAATGTTTATCTTGTTTCTTTTGGAGTTTCACTAATAATCTTAAACAGTATAAGTTATATATGTAACACTACGGCTATCAAAAGAAATTCAGCACGATAAGTAAGAAAGCAAGTCCTTATATAGCCAGTGGCGTAACGGGGAGACGCCAAATCTGATATAACAATTAAAATATAAATATGTATTCTCACTGCCTAATTTCTTGTTGTGACGAAAAAGTATATGGTTCCCATGAAAAAGCACTTATTTTTTGCTCATTCAAAGATCCTTAGACCAATCGGTGCCATGCATAATTTTTTTATCAAAACGCGTTTCACACTTTTACGAAATGCTCGCATTGCCTGTCGCTTCGAATGCTTTGATTTATGAATCGTTAAAATGAATTTTATCCATTATCTCTAATATCATATCAGTTCCTAGTAATCTATTACAAGGGTCACCTTTTAAAGTGGTTCTATCTCGTTCGAATGTATTTGCTTACATCACAATGACTGTATATAGCATGCTTCACAAAAACTTCACATAATTTAAGCGGATAGTTGACCGTGAAATAACACCACTTAAAATATTACTATTTACATGGGGCATATATACCTTTGTAGCATAAAACCATTTTTGAAAGATACAAAAATTCTATCTGCGTTATGATTTACTATTCTTCTTTATCACTGAAACAACGTCTAGAGTTCATTAGCTACTAATCGCATTATAAGCAAGCCTTCAGAAACGACTGCGCACTCATTGACGGCGATCATATATTTCGAAAGCGGTCGGAGATACCCGAAGTCGGGATTCATACGCATACGGTTAGTATGTGTATGAATGCCGGATTAGATTGATGATGGCGAATGGACGGCGTTCTTTGCTATGTTCGACGAGTGTTAATAGATTTCTTAAGCTACATTAGAATACAGTGGCACTATTATTAAATGTATTGTGTGAATATCAACATTCTACCGTACAGTATTTGGTGGACAAAAGACATGTTAGTAACAAATAATCTGTTCTTCGTTTAAGAAATTTTTACATATCACTGCTGGGTGTTTGGGGTTGTTGTCCGGCATTAATACAAAATTTTTGCCGATTAGACGTTGCCCCGATGGTATTGCATTTTTTGCAGTTTTTCTAAATAACCTTCTTTTCGTAAAATACCTTCGATTCGCTTCAAATTTCCTGTACCGGCGTAGGAAATACAACCCCAAACAAGTACAGAACTTCTTCCTTGCTAGACAGTTAGCACTACACAATCCTGCAACATTCTTTAACCTTTCGTTATTCTAACAAGAACGCGCCTTGATTGTCCGAGGACCTCAAACATAGCACCATTTTCCAATCATCCACTGTCCAATTGCTATGAATTTCTGCCCACTGTAACCGTTTTTACCTGTTTCCCCGTCAACGCACACTGAATAACCTCCTTAATGGAAAGTAACAATTACGGAGCTTTTCTTGGAAGTTTGCCTGTACAATTAGTAAACTTTATAAAGGACCTAATATAAATGCTATTTATATATAAAAGCAATTATATTATCTTTTAGTAGAGTTTACTGGATGGTTGAACTAATATGGACGGTGGTGTATGTGTTAAATTAATACGCTGAGTGCTTTTCGCTGACGCCATCTCTAAGTTAAGCGAGAGAAAACTTGTGCATACACCTGGTATTGCAAAACCTTGTGATAAATTAATCGTCGCAGAAATCTAACGGCAGTATGATAAGATAATTGAAACTAGATATTAAAAAGTTCTTAGAAAGGAATACGAAGCAGCGGAGGAAATACTTCTAGTTAACAAAACTAAAAATGCTAATCTAAATTATATTTTACGTGTTGAGCGTTAAATTAACAATATAAAGAATTACACCAAACAAAACTAAAAATATTTTTTTTATTACGATAAAAAGAAAGTAACAAACAAGAAGGGGGTAAGGTAATTATTTGCACTAGAGAAGATCTAGAATACAAGGTGCTATTAAAGAAAACCATCACGAAAATCGAAACAATCAACATAAAATGTAAAGAAAGCTCAGTAGCAATCACTCTTATCTACAAATCACTTCAAGTCACGTTCAATAATTCAAGAGTATACTGAAAAAACAACATAATCAATAGAAACGAAGGGCATATAATAATATTGGGTGATTTTAATATAAATATATTGTAGAAAAACGGCGTAACAAATGAATACTTCAAGATATATAGAGAAAGAAACTAGACAATCATAATCAAAAAGTAAAAAATGCACTATTGTTCTAGAAATGGAATAACCACACAATGTTGAATTAGGTAGTAACCAAATATTTATTATTATTAATAATAATAATAACTCCATTTTCACGAGTGTATTCGTCACGTTCGCTTCAAAACGTTACTAGCATCAGAATCCCATTCATAATATCTACGTTAATTAAAAAAATATCCCGTATATTCTTGGTAATAAAGAGAAGCACAATATATAGGAGACAAATATGCACTACAGATAGCGACGATATTTCCTTTACATACGAGGAAGCGATAATGCATTGCTGTAATGTAATACTATGCATCCTGGTGCTGCTTGTTTATTAAATAGGATGTTGCGGTTCTTATCATCCACAGAATGGAGGTATGTATGTTTGCGTAATGTTATTGACTTCTTCAACTTCCTTTAAGATCGCGTTAAATACGCATTCGCTCCATCACGAAATAGATAAATAAACAAAACGGAATCGTATATTTCAACGACCTGAAAACAGAAACGATTCTGTTAGCGAATTTTATCCTATATCGTCTGGTTTGCGTTTAATAAACGCAAAAACAAGCTCACGTACGCCAATGGAGGAAATGACCAACGTAGATCACGTAATATAGGAACGTGAGCGTGTGATAAAGAACTGTGGGAAGATGGCGCTTCGTTCGTATTATGACATATCTAAGCGCCATGAGATTGCTACATATACACGATTTCTGGAATATGTACATTTTGTGTATACAAACTTAGTTACTGGGAAATACGTATTGTGTTAGAGGTTAGTTTGTGTTATTATAATGAATCATTATTATGCAGAACTGTACCTCATCACTGTTGAAGAAATTCGAATATATGAAAGGGAAATACCTTACGACCACTAGAGTGAACATGAAGATATAAGGCAAGATTTTACTTAGCGTTTACTTTGATGTTTGTATTTTTAAAGGGCATGAAGTCTTTAGATATTAGATTAAAAATTGGCCCTCAGCTGGCATCAAAAAATTACTCATACCAAATAAAACAAAATTACAAGTAAGTCATTGGAAAAATGCTGTGATTTATCATTGCATCTTGTATATTTACGATGTAGGCGCCATAAATTCTCGGCCTGATATAGAAAAAAAGAAACTTGGAACAATATAACAAATTTTATTTTTCAATGAAATCTTCCCTAACTTCTATACATTTTTCAATCTGTTTCTTTCGTCAAAATGTTCCATAGCAGCTCCCCTAAGATCTTTTTTTTTATTAGAAAACAAAAGTCACAAGGAGCCATATCCGGACTATGTGGCGGATGTTCCAATTCTTGGAACAGGTACGAGACGAATCACCGTAAACGCCGTCTAAACGTTGTTTTATGTGATTAGGCGTATGCCCTTCTTTTGTTAAAAAATGTCATTACTTCAGATATTTTCATGCGCTAATCAGGTTGGTTGGTTAGCTACTAGAAACGAGTACTCTTCGAACCGTCATATTTATAGCGTAGACCTCCTGTATGTGGATGCATGCCGTGACGGAGCTTGAACACGCTTGAACCTGTATAAACCTGTCAGGCCGAGAATTTATAGCGCCTACCTCGTACATTACAGAACGTTGGGTACCTGACGTCTTGACTAATCATGTAAAAACACAAACAATACAAATTAATTAATTAATTAATTAATTAATTAATTACACGTAAAAATTTTTCTAATACAAGTCGAATGTATTGTTAAATAGGTATGCAGGAGTGCATATACATTGGCTCAAAGTCAGAAATCATACGCCAATTGTTAATATGTGTATAAATGCCAGATTAAATTGAAGATGGCAAATCGACGGGGGCTTCCTTCTTATGTTCGATGTTTTAACCGATTTCCGACATTAGAATACACTGGCGCTATTACTAAATTTATTGTTTGCAGTATCAATATTTTACCATACAGTATTTTTGTGTGTAAAAGATATGTTAATATCCAACAACACCGGTTAAAGGCGCAACGTGATATACCATATTATAAATTTCTATGATTTTATTAAGTTGTTAAGTGTGTGCAACATTCCACAAAATATTGTAGACAATGAAGAAGTTCGTTTTGGGGGAAATATGACCCGGAATGGAGATTACCAACAAGAAGTTACAGTATAATTTTCATCGGGCGAAAAGAAAAGATGATAGATGAAACAACGGATGTAAGAAAGAATTGTATTTTAAATGTGACAAACACGGAAAAATAGTAGAAACTATAGGAAATACTTAACTTATAATGTTGGTTATAGACGGGGGTTCCAACATGGTTAGAGTTGGAAAGTTACTAAAACAATCTTATCCATCTTATGCCATCTTGTAGCTGAATTTATTAAAAACAGTTATCTAAAAGTAGATCAATTTATAGTTTCTACCAAAAAAGTTTTAATTGAACCTCCAAAACGCATTCGTAAGTTTAAATATCTTTGCCCGGGCATTCCTCAGTTACCACAGCGGGTATTGACGAGATGGGGAACGTGGCTCGCAGCTGTTAATTCCGCTAGAAGCTCAAGCAATTTCAGTAAACCAGCGGCTCTTTTCAGATACCGAAATCCATAGCACAATAGAGCAAATTGCCGAAAATTATTCAATTCTTTTAGATACTATTTCCAAATTAGAGAACACCAGGCTATTGTTACATGAAGCGCTAAATATAATGGATTATCTCAAAGCCTCGTTAGGAAATCTAACAGATAGAATACGAAGATTAACAATTAGACAACAATTTAACTGAAACTAAGAGTGGGAATATGATACGAACGACCTTTTTAAATTCGCAAACACCACATTATTGCACGCAGAACGCTCCTCTTCCAAATACACCAACACGTTTTCACTTCGCCGTAGAAATATGACTAACAAGGGAACACCGGCCGGTGTCCCCTTCCGATTTCAATGAAACTTAACAGATCGAAAGAGTATCTTAAAATAAGAGACACGTATTTTTATTTATCGGCGTATCCCCCTCCAAAGTTTGGACGATTTTTCAATTTTTGCAAATATTTCCTAAATTATAACAGATATTAAAATTTCTCCTTAACATAATTTGCAGAATATGGCATGGCCCTAAGGATGGCGTCATCCGTATTCGCAAAAAGTTAATAGCGGGGGACGGGGTACCCCATACCCCCATTTTTTTTTTAATAGTAACCTGGCTAACGGATGTTTTTCTCTCGAATACCGGGCCAAAGGGTGTTCTCTTGATTGATTCTTGGAGTGGGCATTGTGTTGCCGAACTTCAGCAATTAGTGTCAAAAGACAAAACTTTGAACATTTTAAATATACCAAAAAAAACGACACCCGCCGGTGTTTCCTTGTAAGTCAGCACTGGAAGGCAGCTAATGACACAATATTACAGCGAATTTTTGCGTTACTCTAAATCAACGATACAATTAAACTAAATAGTAATTACATTCATTATTTGCCTACATGTGTAAGGTTATACGGTTAAGTGCATTAATTTAATTAAATTCACATATGTATCTAATATTGTTTCTCACCAATTCTTGTATGTAAACATATGTATGTAAAAACTCTGCCTATAGCGTCACCTTGTTATAGCGTCAAAAATTCGCAGTCTCGTGACTGTCGTTATAACCGGGTTCTACTGTATTTTGCTATTTGAATGAAATGTGATCGTATTCTATTCGCAATCTATAAATTCAGTAAAGTACGCAGATGCTATGCAATAACAGAGAATAGCAAATTAAGTGAAAAAATAACACAAGTGATTACTTATTTAAGTATTATATCGTAGAGTTATTCCTCATTTCTTAACGGAACTAACCGACTTAGAAATAGCTAACAGTTTTTTTTCTGCATATTGCAATCATTTATGTCGTTTTTACAAGCTACCAATAATTGTAGATGACATCATCTAGATGGTGCGACAAGCTTTACTACGTATAGACGTCGTTAAAGTATATATTAGAAACCAATAATCCAACAAATTAAAATAAAATTGATGATGACGTATCGATAATTTAATACGAAAATTATGCGTTTGCTACGGATTAAAATAATAAAACACGGATCCAACAATGACTTAATTCTCGCAGTATGCTAACGATCAATTTGAAGTAGCGAAAGATGAGACAGCAACACTTCTGCGATTAATTTTCGATAACAAGAAGTAATAAAGTCGAAAAGAGACTTGTTACCTTTCGAGGAAAAGAATCCGACAAGTGAATGCCTTACATAGATAACTTCCTTACTTTTAACTAGTATTACTCATGCCGAAGATATTTTCAAAATACTTTTATATATCACCTACGTACTCGTAAGCGGATAGAATGCAACAATAACAGCGAGAAGATATGAATTCTAACATCAATAAACAAAGGCATGTGTTACTTATCTTTCTAAGTAACGTGGAGTTTACAATGAACAACCGTTCATTCAAAAATTTATTGCGATTTTGAGAAAAATGTGTTCGCTCTCGTCATTTTATTATTGCCGGTCGTTTTCTACTATGTTCGCGTGTCCGAGTGGTACATATTTACGCAAATACGTTACTGTGTAACATCGGACAAGGCCAATGAACGTAGAAGCACATCGAAATGTATGGACATGTTTGTTCCTTTATATGACGTATACGGAATTAGATTTTGACGTCACAATCATGATTTGAATAAAAGTTCGATTATTATTTGATTCGTGGAATTATTGCGAGGATAAAATGGATTCAGGCATGGCCAAAGGCTTAGATATTTTGTCCATTTGTTGGGTAAAAATGTTACAGATAATTTGGCAGCTTGGTTATAAGGAAGACAAGTTACATGACTCTTAAATATGTTGGCCTTCTGTTTACATTTATTACACTTTACCTTACACCAACAATACACATTACTGTTATAATTATATTATGTAATTCCTTCATCTTAAGAGATGATAGATGTTTCTATCCAATTATGTTTTAAAACAATTGTCATTTTAATTTCTTTTAGTGGAAGTAATAATAACTTCGAGACATTTTTATTGTTAACAAATAATAAACAAATGTAATATTGTGTGCGAAATCTCCTGAATTTCTCCTATAGCCTTCCCAAAGTCCAGATTTAAATCTAGTTGAATATATATGAGCGAAATTGGCGGCCACAAAATGCGAAAGAACTTTGGAATGATGATTACACTAGATATTAAATCGCACATTTTGTAATTACTTACTAATATTTAATTGTTAAATACAAGTATGGTATGATAAATATATGTTTAAGGAAAAATACGCAACTGTTTTGCATTTAGTAAATTTATTTCTCGACATAACCCCCTCATAGCTTTATACACTTAGTTCAGTGATAACACCAACGACAAAATCACTGTAAATACAGCTTTTCTCGTGGTATTGGTAAAATCATCCACGAGAAAGACATGTGAAGAGGCATAAAACCGCTCGAAACCACGCTAATGACGCCGGATAGGCAGAAACATGTCTGTGTGTTAGCGTTTTATGTCTCTTCACATGTCCTTCTCGTGAATGATTTCACCAATACCATGAGAAAAGCTGTATTTACAGCGATTTTGTCGTTGGTGTTATTTTCTAGGCATTCCTTTATAAGTGTTTTGGTTCAGTGATGTTCCAACTTTCTTAAACTATCGAAATAATACGATTTGTCAAACTCTGTAATATAGATATCTATTCGACGAACTCCTCCTAATTTGACGTAAACCGGACGTTAATATTGGAAAAAAAGAAGTTATAATGTATCAAATTTGATGAATATGGCGGATGGAGCACCAATTCCTATTGTAATTGGACTAGTTTTGCAGATGAGTGCGTCAGGGTGTTATGATGGTACAAATTTCTTTATTCATTAAGTGGGAGCTCTTTCTCTTTAATTCAGCGTCGAATCTGTACAGTAAATCAACATAGTCCTATTCCGTGATTATCTCCTCATGCCGAATTCCAAAAAAATCGTCGCCATAATTTTTCAGGCTCATGTTCCTATTCTTTAGTGCAGGTTCGGTGAGTAAAACCCATTTAGCCGACAGACCTTTGGTTTCTGGAGTGTTGTGTTTTATCCATCTCTCATCTACAGTCAGATAATACCGCAGAAGCTCACTCATATTGTGCTTAAACATGTCCGAACATTGCTTTGAAGTCATCACGCGATTCCGTTTTTGATCAGTCTTCAGCAGACGCGGCACCCATCTCATTTGAAATATTTACCAGGCTAGTAATCTATCTTGGCTCACTCGACAGTCTATCAACAAGATATCATTTAGCCAGTATCTGATTTTAGTCATTGAAAGTGTATTGCCCTTATAAACTGCATCCAACTTCCTTTTGATTTCTGCGCAGACTTTCTCATATAAAAGAAAAAGAAATCGAGTCAATGACCGGTACCGTCCTTCCATGATTCCACAAATATATAACACTTTCAACAGCTTTCAAAACAACACTATTCCGTGAATGTCTCCGTAATTTTAACAGATATCGACTAAAGAATAGTACTCACAGTCGGTAATAAAGATTTTGACACAAATCACCATCTGTCTCCAAACATACAGTCTCTGCCAATTTTATTAGTGCCACCTTATAAACTTAAGCTTTTGTGTGTTTCCAACGCTATAATTTACAAATACAAGTATAAAATTCATGAATACGGTTTACAATACCTATCTAAATACGCTCCCTAAATATCTTTCTAAGAAACTGAGAAAGTGCCACTTAATGACCTGTTGCCTATTATTATCCCCCTCATGAATCCTACTCATACTGTACTGTATAGAAAATGGGTAGTAGCAAGATTGACAGACACAGTAATTCGTACGATATTATTTGGATCGGTTACCATTGTAGAAAGAATATTTATCTGTTTGTGTAGCAACGTTTTTTCCGTGTTTACGTGTTAATGTTGCACTTTAAGTTATTGCTTGTATGCGCTTTATATCTTTTTGTTATGGGTAAAAAAAGGTCATACCACAGGAAAAAAAAGCTGCGTATGAGGCATTGTTGGGTACAGGAGTGTATTCTCGACACACAATTGCAAAGAAAGAAGAAGTATCCCGGCAAACAGTGCGGCGTATCGTCGTATTAATGAAAGAAAAGATACCCACTACAAGTATGGAAGAGCGTTTTGTGGCAAGGAAAGGATCAGGCCGTTACACATGCACGATAAGGCACCGTGCCACATGGCCAAATCCATCCAAAGTTATGGCGGGAAATTCTCTCGACTTTAATGCAATTGAGAACGCGTGGAGTGTTCTAAAATCACGCATGTATTCGAGAAGAAATACTACAAAAGAGCAATTACTAAGAGATATTGAGGATGTGTGGCAAAATGAAGCTACAATTAGACATACCATTAAAGCTTGCATAGACAGTATGCCAAAAAGAATAAGAGCAGTTATAGAAGCTAAAAGAGGTATTACAAAATATTAGCTATATATGTATAGTTGTGACGACGTCTATAAACAGTTCTGAATAAACTTATGCTTGTACAATACGTTTTTCATTATATATTTCAACAAAATTGCTACTTTAGCAAGTGGTCCTAATATATTGAACACGGACTGTAAATACATTTCATATTATCCTCATAAAAATAGCTCCTAAAATCCAATTTCAGCGAAAATTGTGCAAATGATAAGTGTATTGATAATAAATAACGCTAAATTAATTTTTGAAATAACAGTAAAATATTAAACAAATTTATGTTCCCAAATAAAAATATTTCATCTTAAGGAAGTGCTAAAGATTTTATTAAAATTTTTTTTAAGTGTTGGCAATTCTTGCTATTAGTAACATTTCCAACTAAAAGATATTTAAAAGGACCACCTCCTGCAGGCACATTTAGAATATACAGAACCATACTTCAATGCTTTCTATTATAGTTTTATTAAGTGTATTCTCTTGTTGCAAAACAATAAAAGTGTTCATTTATACACAGACGTGCTTTCCCTGCGTGGTGAGAATTATTGTGACCAATCCTTCTTTTATAGAATTACTTGAATGTTCATAATAACTTCAATTTTATTTAATACAATTATTTTGGAGAATAAAAGTAATGAGGGTAAATATTATAGAAAAGTTAACAGAAGTTCATAATTTAAAAATGAAACTGCAATAAGATACCGAAAATATCCATAAAAAAATGGACACAATATTTTTTTCTGTATATAAACAAGTCAAAAGTCAACTATAAGTTACAGAAAAAGCATGCCCAAGAAAATAGGGTGTTTTTTGGTAACTTACGCTAAAATAGTGAAGAACTTTTTGTAAATTTACAAAAAGCTGTTTTACTTTAAATGAATGTGATATATCACTATTTCAGTCACTTACCACATAATATAGCCATGTCGTTTTAGCTTGTCAGTTTTTTGTTTGTTTAAGTGAATATATAAGATAACCTTAAAAAATTGGGCATTACTGCTTTAATTTTAGTTAAGTGTTGCAGTATATATACACTACCGGCCATAAGTGTTTGCCCAGCTTCATAATTGGAGAGTATTCAAAGAAACTATTTTGTATCCCTATCAAAATATTTGTATTATCAAACTGTAAGTACGAGATAGGTCATAATTTCTCTGTAATATTCTGTGTGTACGTAATGAGCCGGCTAGTATTAAGATAACGAAAATTAGCCTTTTTTCGAATCAGGTACGTTGATGTAAGCGCATTAGATAAAAGCCAGTTTGTCGAAAATGTTTATCATGGCCGTCATAACATATGAAAGTAGACGACACGATCATTTTAATACAATGAAAAATTTAGTTTGCATAAAGTTTTCATATTGCCAGCAGTGAATAGCGAAGAATTTGAGCAGAGTGTTTTAAAACAGCAAGTAACGTTAAAATAATGTCGGCAAAATAGAATTATCTACGGAAACACGTGCTCAAATAGTAGCATATCACAACATCGGTCAACGTAACCGAGAAAACCAAGAAACTGCTAAATTACTGATATTAGGTCATAGAACCGTGGATTATAATGTTAAAAAGTATAAGAAAAGTGGTGATGTATTCAATAAACAGCGAACCGGACAATCAAAAATAACACCAGCAGAAGATCGCGCAATTGTAATCACGAGCAAATGAAACGGACGAAAAACAGCATCACAAATTGCTGCCGAAGTAACTATTTCGCGTCCACGATAGAAAAGGCTTTGTGCCATAGAAGAATTGCTATGCGGAAACCATGCGCACTCAAAGACGTGGGAAGATTGGAAGAAAGTGCGTGCTCTTCACTGACGAATTTAAATATCGCACTTTTGCTCAGTAGCTCCCTTAGAATACAGATCTCAATCCGATTCAGCTTTTGTTGAAGGCACTCGACCGAGAAGTTCGAAGATCTACTCCAAATTCGACAAGCGTACTTTGGGCGTAACTACAGGATATGTTGAGGGAAATAGAACCGCTAACACAGGCAAAGCTGTTGGAGAAAATGCCAAGATTCTGTGCGGCAGTAATAAAAGCGAAAGGAGGACACAATTTGCGATTATTTTTGTTAGAAAATTGATAAGCACATAGTTTTTATAACTGTTAGAGTTCTTTGTATAAGTACAGAATAAAAGTTTATTTTATAAATAGTTCATGACTTGCTTTTGTAAAATTTTAAGGCTAGGTAATCACTTATGGCAGCTAGGGTAATTCACATACACAGGTCTTGTTAGTAACTTGTTGTATTACTAAACGCGTGTACTTCACAAGTTATATCTTTTCTTTATTCAAATACCCGTTTTGATTGTGTGGCACGTATTGCAAACTATAAGTATCAACATGGAACATTAACAATAGGACTAACGCAAGAAATTGTAGATTTCATTCTGTTAAGGTTAAATGCTAATAAATGGAAAACTAGGCATTAATTATACATGGAAATACCATAAGAAATTGCAATAAAGAATTTTTATTTAGGTATAGAAAGAGATCACCTGGATAATTTGCTGAAACCACTTGGTGAAGACGATAAACATAATTATGATGATGTAATCAAAGCATCCGTTTAGTTAACCCTATACTTTTAGAAAGGTGATTGTGCTATACACCGTATTCATTACATTCTCTCATAAAATGACATACCACTAAGTTAACCATAATACCACATTCTTGAGTCAATCAACGCCGATTATGCCAGGATGAATTGTTATCAAGCGGAAATTCACTAGTAATCGGAAAACGGCAATTAGCTCGTCTAATATGGTCAACCGCAACTATTTAGAGGAAAAAAAAAAACAAAAAAACCAGAAGCGCATTTCTCAGCTGGCTACCGGGTACTTTCCTGCAAGTTCGTATGAGGGAATCTTGTTTTCTAGAATGTGGTCTGTGCAGAGATCAATTAAGGTTTCCAGGAAAAAATATGCACTTAGTACCCTAATGACTTCTAAGAATACATTAACCGAGATTAAGGAGACATTAATCTGCAATATGACTGGCATTTTAAATTGCACATTTGTAATACGGGGATAGATGAGAGTATTTTTGAAGTATACTAGTTTAAGCAGCGCCCTCATTTTTTAACTGTCGCATTCGTAAAATTTGACATATTTAACCTATAACTAAGTTGATATATAATGTGGATGAGATGGGAATTCAAATGATAAATAAACACTTTACTACAGCTGGGATATTGTAGACAGTGATTCATACATATTAAGTTGTCACAATTGGGAAAAGGCGGCTGTAATCTGTAGGATACGAAATTTAAACTACGACATAACATCGCATTGCTTATTCGCGTTGCCGGTCTATGAAAGTGTGGCCCAAGCTAATCGAGTCCCGATGTTGTAGCGACATGAGAACACCACCGATTAGATTCGCGTCTTACATTCACAAAAACTGACTCAAAGTACCCGAACTATTATTATTGTACCTGAGTGAAAACAAATTCGAAATATCCTTATAATACGATTCGACATGTGTCTCTCGCAATGCTGTTTTATTAAGGAATTAGAGTAGTAAGTAATTCAGAGTTATATATTGTGGTGGAAAATCTCAGGCTCTTTTCTTGCCGAGCGGGTTCCTTTATTTAAATCTTTGTTTGTAATTAAATGTATATTAAATTAAATAATTGATGTAACCAAATGAAAGGTTTTATAAACATGTTGTGTTATGACATGTTGTATATATATATATAGGCAGAGACACATTCGATTTTCGATTTCTGTCGTTTTACGTTTTGGACCTCTTCCCGGTCTTGATTTGGTATCCCCTGTTTCTTGGTAACGCTTTAGAGTTGTTTGCACGGCATACCGTGAACATTTTACTTTTTTACTAGTCATCACTTGGGATAATCCCTCGGCATGTAGTGTAATAATTTGCACACGTTGAAACTCAGGCAGTTCTTTAGATTTCTACATTTTCAGTTACATACACATAAACTAATCACGAACTATACTAAGTGTAAAATACAATTAGTTCCGCAAATACAGCAATAAATGGATTAACAACGGTATTTCTCCCACCAACACTTCTATTTATACTACAGGTATTTCTAAGAAGCGGCACGTAAAGACTATTTGTCTGTTAACACCGCTATATTAAAACATCTAAAGGGTGCCTCATATTCATGTCCCTGGGTGTATATATATATATATCGCTTTTTAACACAGCTCTTTAAAAATTTATCTGTAACAGCCCCTGTCTAGCTAAATTTTCAAAACATAGAAACAAATTATGAATTAGGATAAACGAATAGAGAATTTTGGTAATAATTACAATTTTAAGTCTCGAATGTCGAAATAATGCTCACATACATACATACTGTGTTTTGTTTTTAGGTTTTCTGGGTTTCGACTACCACCAGTGTATCGGGAACTCCAAATTATTACGAATATATCAGCTAGGACACTTTATTGCTTCAAATTACAATAAAGTGTCCCAATTTAATAACAGGTTGTTGCCGGGGGCACTGTCATTATACTGAACTTGGTTACCTGGACGATAGGCTACACAGTAAATACTGTAGAACACTAATGAAATGATATTATTTACAAATAAAAACTGCCAAGCGTGCCATCCATTCGACGTACAAACGAGAATTTTAAAAATAGTGTGTGTTATTCCGAGGCAATACCTGTTTTTATAATTTGATAGAAATGTGTTATATTTAATCACAAGTGTATTTTTAAGAAAAAACGATATATATAGTTTACGATGGAGTTTACGTCTTCACTCTACACGTTGTTTAAGGGACTTTTAAATTTAAATTACAAATTCCATGTCAAGTAGTAAAGTAGATATATCTGTAATATCCACACAAAGAAAATTATATGGAATAAATATTATAAAGATTAACGAAGAGGGAGCCCCAACGGTGCTTTGCCTCCAACAAAAACAACAAAAAAAAATGGACGTGAACCAATCACTATCGAAAAGAATAAAATAAAAGAAGAAAATTTAGAAAAATGTTATTTATTATTTTTAAATAAAATAAATAAAATAAAATATATACTGGCATCCTGAGGTTCCATTTTAGTTAATTTATTAAAGTGGTAAGTGAGAATTATGTATGAAAGTGGCTGAGAATATTAATAATTCCGATTTCAGCAAACAACATCGTCGTAATTTGATTCCCGCAGAAAAGGCAATGATTCGAAATTTATTCGAAGGACTTCGACAGTCGTTCTTAATTGTATGGGCACCACTGTGTGTACAGTCTGGGACAAAAGTATAGGAGACTACATTTATTAAAGAAATTTCATTGTTTTATTAAACATGTAAAGTTTGGATACTTTTTCTATATATGATAAACAAATTTCACTATCCCCGTCACTACTTGTGATAAAAATAATGTGATAATATAATAAGGATAATTTGGAGTTATTGACGAAATAAAGGTACGTTAAAAGTATAGTACATGATTTAATTAAACTTTATAAACATGTAAAATAGTATACTTATGTATAAATAATTTTTAATAGTGCGCAGGAGGACCTCGCTTCTCTACTACTTCAAGCATTCTCTTTAGCAACGTGTCAAACAACTTTTTTTAAATATATACGTCAGGCGAACGGGCCGGCCACTCAAGATCTGATATTTTCTTTTTTCGAAAATAATCGTTTACAATTTGAATACGGTGGACAGCAGCGTTATCTTGCTGGAATACAAAGTCCCAGTATGCAATCTGCTCAGCATGTCCTGATATTTGATCGACGAGAAGATTTATATGATTAGCGTTATTCATGTTGCCATTACAGAACTTGATGTCGATTTTCCTATTACACCCTATCCCTGACATTATTACACTACCACCACCCACCTACCTACGACCCAGAACTATTTCCTTCTTTCTTGGATCATCGCAATAACACTGATAGCCATCAGGATCATCTAAATTAAACTTTTTCTCATCAGTAAAAATGATTCTCCGCCAGCGCTTACGCCAATGTAAACACGCTGTTGCAAATGCTAATTTGGCTTCTCTATGCTGACGCGTTACAGGAGGTTTTCTTTGCAGTCGTTTTCATTTTAAGTGAGCTGTTGCTTTCGGCACACGTTGAACATTCCGCAGATTGGTGTTTGCGCCTGCTGCTTGTGCTATTTGTCTAGCAGTCATTGCTAAATTTGATCCAAACCTTTAAATTCTGCGACGTTCACGTTATGTTATCGTGTTGGATCTTTTAGATTTGCGTGCCTTTCCGTAATTTTCGCCTTTATTTAAGAAACTGCGCATTACAAGGCGGGTTCTGCTAAAATTTGCTGCCATCTTTGCAACTAACCAATTTTTGTCGCGCTAAATACGGATTAAACCCACTTCAGTGTTAGTCAATTGTTGTCTACATAGCATCTTGATATGTAGAAAACAGATTAATACACTAACACTTAATACATCATGTAAAGACTCTATTATAAAATATTTTCCTTATTTGCACTGTACCCGTTGAAGACAAAATTAAAACAGATGACATGGCCTATACTTCTGTCGCAGTTGGATGCGAGGTTTTTCCCGAATATTTTTGCTCTAGAAACTACTACAGTTATCTTCATACGTTTGCAACACGGGTTACCTACGCAAATTTTTCAATATAATTCTGTCCGTCACAGATATTTTACCTTTTTGTAATTAATACAAACATATAAACGGCAGATAAAAATTTGGCCACTATAAGCACTATACCTATCATGTTAAAACCAATATAATACTTTAGCAGTTTGATTGTGGCAAGTATCATACTTACGAACGGCAGAATAATTACTGTAAATAAAAGAAATACTGTAGTAAAGTTCTGACTCAAAAATCTAGTGTTGCTTACCGTAAATCCTTGCAAGTAGCTGTGCTGTATTTACTTATAGTGAGAGCATTAAATATTCACTTCTCAGCAGTATTTTTTCCTTAGTACAGAAATGAGAAAAACTTAATTTGATGCAAAAATACATATAAAATAAAGCATGTCTTCGAGCATAAATTGCTTGAAATTTAATAAATATATTTCACAAATTTACCGCTCATAGTACATCAGTGAATTTTGGAAAAAAAATGGAAGGAAAATGTTGTCAAAATTTTATACCGTACGAATTTCATTTCGATCATTTTACCAAGTGCGAATATCATTCACTAGCTGT
Organism: Trypoxylus dichotomus; assembly: GCA_023509865.1. Lineage (NCBI taxonomy): Eukaryota > Metazoa > Arthropoda > Insecta > Coleoptera > Scarabaeidae > Trypoxylus > Trypoxylus dichotomus. The sequence continues at coordinate 34,541,755 of CM042081.1, forward strand.
CGTAAAATCCTGTACAATTTAATAACCAAAATTCGAAAATAATAAAACAAGATTTTTACCAATTCTATACCTAAATACGGCTCTGTCGGCGGCGTTTATCGCTGTTATTTAACTTTATTTAACGCAACCTGTATTTATTTAGTCCCAATACTTGAAAAGTGCAAATATACAGTTCAACAATCATTGTCCCCGTATCTGTACGCCTTCCCATTGGTTGAGCATGACATCAACCGTACGTTCACTCCGCCAATCCGGTAAACGCATTTTCTATACGTGAATGCGAGTTTTACAAAGGACTCGCACACCAATGCACTTTATATACACTTATATAAGGTATATATACGACAATACACGCGCAACAGAAAACGATACAGTTTCGAATTGCCGCACGGTTCGTAGCGGTTCGACTTGATAAACATTCTAAACTAATTTTAACGGGAAGTATCGTCGTATTTCGGAGAAACGCTGCATAATTTCCAAGAATAACCCGTAGTGAATCGCGTCCCGAGAGAGAGAGACAGGTGCTCAGCGTAAAGGAAAACGCTAATACGACGTGATGTCAACGTAAACTCGCGGGCAATATGTGTACGCTTTCTTTTATGATAAGAGAGGCCTGCGAGGATATTTTTGCTGGCGATAAGTTTGTTGTAATTGACATGAAGTTATTGCGATAGGTAGTAGAAATTTTGACATTGATTTAATGGTTTTATTTATATTTTTTTCATGTTTACGATTATATATGATATCAAATGACAATGGAATTGTTTTACTGTTTTGTTTGATCATTGACAGTTGTGTAAATAATCGAATTTGAAGGTTGAACTTTGGAGAGCTGTATGCAAAATATATTGCCATCATGTGATACTTTCATAATGTTCTTATATGTGTAATGTTTTATAAACGTAAAGCAAAATATGAGAAGCCCTTGTTTTCATAAAAAGAAATCATTACTTATTAGCGCTTATTATCAGACATCCAGACCCGGACTTTAACAAGCAAAAATTATATCCTTTTGCGACTCAGAAAAAGGTGTATGGAAAATTACAAACTCTACGAATATGTATGTATATTTAAAAAAAAGCAATAGTTATAATTTTACACATATTGTAATGATATAAATTGTTGTTATTTATTTACCAATGATTTTCTTCTATAATTTTACTAGTTCACCTATTGCAGATATATTTTTCGTCACTGTTTAGTGCACGCCATTAATTTTTATTTTGGTTGATGTTACAAGTTGGAAGCGAAGTACCGTCAGTATTCCCTCTTTATGAAATTTTTAAACAGAGATATTCAATCTGTACAGATTTCTTTTAAAAGTCTTACAGATATCTACTTTGGGTATCCCTTAATAACTAATTATTTACAATTTTCCTTGTTAAAAAAAAGGAATCCCTTCAACAACACTTGCAAAGGAGACGTAAACTTTACTATCGTTCATCTTATATATCGCTTTCCGTAAACATATTTCTTATGTAAATAATTTTTTCTAAATTTCATCTTTAAAAGACGTTTAATATACAGTACTCACACATTTCAATTACATTGTATGAATATGCATGACGAAAGGATAGCACGACTGGGAGCAATTTCATTTATAATGTCACATATCGAGTATGTTTGGTGTGTACTGAGTGGCCTACCATACAGACGTACAGGCGAACCAATGCGTTGCCCTGGATATAAAACAAAAGAAGAACAGACAGATGAAGATCGGAAACAAAAGTGAGAGATGTTGGCATTTTGATTCTCCTAATAAGTCGTTATTTTTCTCATATAACTCCGTATAATTATAAATATCTCCGTATTATATCCAATAATAAAGTGTATCAGCTGATACTACATACAAAATTTGGAAGTTCCGGACACTTACGTTGGAAGCCGAAGGCCTGTCCATCTTAAAGCCGGGCCAGTGAGTACGATTTCAAAGGCTATAGACGTCGAATCTTCTTAATTTCTTCAAAATTAATTCTATCTTTCGTATCGCAATAAACTCCACACCACAAATTAATAATATATTTAAAGGAGTAAAGCATGCTTTATGATATACAGTTTAATGACTAAATATAACAAATTATTTCATCACACGATGGCTTCTTCACATGGAGCTGTGTGTGAAGAAATAGCAGAGCATTGAAAAGAGTTAAAAACTAAACCACAACACATTATAAACTCTATATATGTAGTTATACTTAATTATTACGGAAGATATAAGCTACATGTTCATTGTACAGCAAAATAATAATAACTTTATTAATTATTACACATAATATATGTATATTGCAGGTGTGCGAAAAAATAGCAGTATTAAGAAGAAAATATAATATGTAAAGAAAAATGTAATAAAGTCATAAATTGTTTAATATTTTGTTTGCGATGATTGCTTCACAAGTCCGTGGCATAGAATCAATCAATGCCGCAATCATCGCACATCTGGAATGAAGGGCTGTTTCTCATAATTTTTGTCTCAATGTGGGGGTTGCTGCAGCAAAAATGGCCTATTTTACATTTATCCATAGATTTTCCATGTAGTTTAAGGTCTGGTGATTACGCAGGCCACAGCAAAACCTTCACCGAAGCTCCCCGTTACCAGTCCCTAACCCTACGACATATATACTTTGGGTCGATATCGTGAATGTACACCCAGCGAAGCGGCATTAAAAGTACATTTGGATACATAAATTGGTCCACAGTTTCCTGTATCATAGCATGAGAACCATGACCATACCATAATATAGGTTCTTCCTTATTTGACAGCCTTTATTGTGCAATTTAGGTTGCATTCCGTTCCTATAAGTCTTTTAACATACTACCTTCATCCTTTAGATCCAAATAATACGACCTTACTTTCATCTGACCACAAGATATTTCGTAATCCAACAGCTGGCCAATTTAAATGTTCTCTAACAGAGCGTAATCGCTTCATCAGCAAAGGCACTTTTCTTGGACTTCTAGCAACCAACTTATCCTTTATCAAATGTTTTCGAATGGAGGAGGCGTAAATTGGAAGATTTAAAGTTTGACACTTCTTTACATCAATTTGTCCTTTGTTGTATCAAAGTCTATGATCTCGGATGTAATTAAATACCTGGATTTGGTATTTTTATACTGAGCTACGGACAATGCAAACTCCACGGTGCTCTTGAAATACTACGTACCGAGTAAAGTATTAACTTGTATTGTGCGGAGTTTAATGCGATATTCATGAATTATACAACCATACAATCCTTGCGTATATGTATTATTTTATTATAATTCGGGTCTTTACAAACATATTGTGTTAATTTTACAAATATCCAAATACATTATAACGTTATTTTACGTCTCGTACTTAATTTCACAATAAAAATGGAATTTTACACTACAATTGAAACGAGTCAATTCAGAAAGATACTGAACAAACGTAAATATAACCAATGACAACGGTATTTGGAATCGCATACGCCATGTATAAAAACCTTTACCGATAAGTAAGTTAATGTGAGCTGTTAGAGATGAAAACCTGGTTTTGCATAAATTGCCGCAAAAGGAATGAGCATCCTTATAGCTTTTGAAATCAAAGATGGATATTTTTGATTGCTATTCGAAACTCCATTAGTGTGTTCTGGTGCACCTAAAGGATTTTGGATCCTTGCAAATTTCTCGACATTGTTTTCCTCAAAGTATTTTGCAAATCAGTTAGTGAGGTTTGAACGGTATTATTACAGGACACAATCCACAGCTGTAGCTCTTTGCTGAACACCGCAACCTTCTCCAAAAGTTTCAAAATGTGTATATTATTGTCTTGCTTGTCAAATATATCGCACAATTAGTTTCAGCAAGAAATCAAGTTCGGCAAGGTACCTGGAGCTTTTATAACCTTGCTCTTGCAGAAAAGTGTAAATTTTTTGACGTATCTAGGATGCACGCGATAAGACTGCAGTGGTATAGCAGGATCGTGTGTTCAGCTCACATGTCGAAGTTTTTGAAAAATCTGGTTTTCAGTGGCGCCACGGTGCCCTTGTTTACTACTTACAGCGTAAACTTAGAGAATCCCTGCTGTAGAATAATCTTCCGAATGCTTCGTTGTCCTTAAATTTACCTTATTACATGTCTTTGTTCATTACAATATTTGTTATAGATAATGTAGAAGTTTATAGTAAATAAACGCGCTTTGTTGTTATTATTATTATCAGCTTCTTCAGAAGCTTTCTAAATACTGACTGAACACAACACCATCAATCTTTAGAAACTTTCTGAAGAACAAGACTATTCTGCATGTCCGAAATATTTTTAAAGTATTTGTAACTTTCCAGCTTTTGTCAACATTTAATTTTTTGCCTAGATTACTATTTAGATCCTAGTTCGTGATTTTTCTTTATATATCTTTCTAAAATAACATTACTTAATCACTTCCTCAATAATCAACTCCTATTACTTTTTATATTCCTAGCAAACCAACCAAATTTAGGAAAATCTATACGTGTTATACGTATCGTATGACGAAACTAGAAACACAATATTTCGGCATATAAATTTCTATATTTAGGCACTCATATATGCTAATGATAACATTAATCCGGTCATGGATTAGCATAATGCAGCTATAAATTTTAGCACGTTTTATTCGACACGTTACGTCATCGCAAAAAAAAAACGGTAAATACAAAAATTAATTAATTAGTCTCATTAACGTGAGGCCATTCGGTGCGCTTCTTCGGTTGTTACACGATTAATCAAGCTTTCGTAGAAATTAAGTGACGTTCGCTACTGTTTTATGTCCGAACATAAATTCATAGGATTGTTATTGTTGCAAAATTGAATTAATGAATAGGAATGATATATTAATGTATTATACATATTCATACGCACATACCCTCTAGCGTTTTTGGTAGAGGAGGAAGGAATACAAGGCTGGTGTTTGAATTGGTGATGCGATGCTTTGAAAGTTTTATTATGTTTAATAAGGAAAAAAAAGACATGTTAGAGAGAAGTTCGTTAGCAAAAGATATATATTACAATTCTCACATCCTCTATTAGGATTGCAGGCGATACATATTGGAGAATTTGCTCTAAAGCAAGCCTCTTGCCTTCCATACAAGTGGTCTAACTCAACCTAATGTTCTAGAACCACTTCATCCCAAACAAAATAAGTATTTGATGTGCTTTTAGTAAGGAGAATCATTGATTACACTTTTCAGTGGCATACTTTAATCGGAAAAGTATATCACATAGAAATTCTGATGCAATTTATTAAACAATTTAAAGAACATGCGGCGAAGCTACAGCATACGCAGTGGTAGATACGAGTAACTTGCTATAGTAACTTTTCTTTAACAGCTTAATAAAGTTGAATGCAGGATATCAATATTCATCATTTTCACTCAATTTACAAAGCTTAAATACCTGATTATCGCATATATATATATATATATATATATATATATATATATATATATATATATATATGACTTACTGTCTTGCACGATTGGTTATTAATTTAGGTCTCCCGGATTCGAACCTCAGAGCTATTTGTCAGGGTTAGATTTTCTGTGCTTTTTTTCACTCCATGGTGAATGCTAAGAACGAATGTCTGAAAATTCTCAACAGGTGCAAGCGTAATGATAACTAACGGCCGGCAAATGCCCCTTATAATTGGCGAAAGTTACTGGTAGATACGAAAGCATGGATTATTATTATATTACAGGCGTAAATATCGTGGTACACTTCATATCACACAAATGAATCATTTATCCGGAATAGTGTTTCGAATAAATAATTAATTTATATATACCACGATACCTCTGCTTATTATTCACAGGGACATGCCAAATGTAAGTATAACTTAGATGTTGACCACTGTCATGTCGAAACATCGAATAGAGAACCAAGATATTCGTCATGTTTCTGATTATACAACCCTGTAGTTCTTACAATCATAATAACAATACTGCACTGTAAAGTATTTTTTCTAGTATTAGAAGAAAGTGTGAGAAATATCTTGCATAAGATGGTGGATACTTTTAGCAACTTTTATAAAACACTAGTCTCCCACTGCAATTAAATATATGTCTTGTGATTAAAATGGTTTTTTGATGAGAAAATCATCTTTTTGAATAGCTCCGAGGTAAAAGGAAATTCGTTTACCGTCCTAACGAGAAGCTAAGTTTACTCCTTGTAGATACACGGTGTTGTACAAGAAAAGATTCCCCGACAATTTTTTAGACTATATATATTGTGGTGGAAAATCTCAGACTCGTTAAAATATTTTTTAACCGGGTTCTTTGAATTAAAATGTTGGCTTATTTGTTTTAAATAAAGTTAAAATGTTTTCTAAATTAAAATACCAAATGTAAAGTTGAAAAAAAGAAATATATTGACAAATAAAAAAATATATATCTATATATACCGCTTTTTTAAAAAAGAAAATGTTTTTACAGAAAACCTAACGCAATCCCTGACTAGCTAAAATTGAAATATTCTAATTAATTTACGAAACTAAATATGAGATCGAAAGATAGAATTAATTTTGAAGAAATTAAGAAGATTCGACGTCTATAACCTTTGAAATCGTAGTCACTGGCTCGGCTTTAGGATGGACTGGCCTTCGGCTTCTAACGTAAGTGTCCGGAACTTCCAAATTTTGTATGTAGTATCAGCTGATACACTTTATTATTACCTATAATACGAAGATATTTATAATTTTACGGAGTTATATGAGAAAAATAACGACTCATTCTTTCTTAGGAGAACAAAAATGCCAACATCTCTCACTTTTGTTCCAGATCTTCATCTGTCTGTTCTTCTTTTGTTTTATATCCAGGGCAACGCATTGGTTCGCCTGTACGTCTGTATGGTAGGCCACTCAGTACACACACCCATACTAGATATGTGTGACATTATAAAGGAAATTGCTGTCAGTCGTGCCATCCTTTCGTCGTACGAGATATTTTGGAGATTATGAGTACAGTCTCGGAATAATGCATATTCATACAATGTAATTGAAATGTGTGACTGCTATATATTAAACGTGTTTTAAAGATGAAATTTAGAAAAATTTATTTACATAAGAAATATGTTTACGAAAAGCGACATATAAGATGAACGATAGTAAAGTTTACGTCTCCCCTACAAGTATTGTTGAAGGAATATCTGTAAAACTTTGAAAAGGAACCTGTACAGATTGAATATCTGTGTTTAAAAATTTCATAAACAATTTATATCATTACAATATATATATATATATATACTCTATACATCTATATGTATTGTAGCGTGTTTTCGCGGGTAAAGGATGTCTTGTTATCCTCTCGGGTTTTGTCCCGCGTTCGGCGTTGCTTCTTAGAAAAATCATGTACGTCCTGACGTTTCGATGTAATAACATACATCTTCTTGAGGTCGCGATCTCGACTGAGTCTCATACACGTTACAAGATGTACTGTATTACATTTTGTATTAATGAGCACTCCTAAGTTACATGCCGCATTGTTCTTGTAAATAAAAGTTCTGCACATCTGATGTCATAGTAATAATTAGAAAGCACAGATATACTATCCAAAATGTTAGGTAGAGAGAATAATTAACATAATGAATTGGTATTGGATGACATCTTAGTTTAGTAGATCGGGGTAATTGGCGGGATTTCCTTACATCAGCATTTTCTACCTAAACTTAGGCAATACCATTTACATAGAGATTACACATAGATTTAGTTATAATAGCGAACGATATACTAAAATATATCTGTACAAAATGAATGAAAGGCAGAAACAAATCCAAAGTACAAATAAATTAATTATAACATTAGAAAGCTATCAGAAATGTAAAATGGAAAATAGAAATTCGTTCGGTTGTATCCGAACAGTAAACTAAAACACTTGAAATTATCGATAAGATGGAAATTTACATATTTTCTTATTTCTCACAATGTAAAACTCCCTCTTATTAAACAGGGTCACGGCAATCTATTTATTCAATTGTAATGTTACAAAGATTTCTTCATTGTAGTACGAGAAAATAATTCGTGAAAGCTCGTAACTTTTTGTCAGACTAAATATATACTGTGACACATGATCAATCCTAAATATAGTTTTATAAGAAAGTTTAATTGGTCTAATAATAACATATTTCCCAACAATTTGCAACGAATTTCCTTTTTTCAATGTACATCGATGATTACACTGCAATTTTCGTAATCGCTTTCGAACCGCCTTGAACATCAAGAAGGCCTTGCACACGCACTAAAAATATACTTGCATCCTTCCCAATAGGTACGTTTTCGTTCATCGACCAAAAACCAGTTCCCAAATCGATGGTGATTCAGCGGCGCATACAGCAGATGTAGCAGGTGTAACTTGAGTAAATATCTTGCACCTGTTCCTCTTGTTCGGTTGCACAATGAAACAAAGACATGGAAAGCCAGTTAATCTACAAGGATAATATTAAAAATAATTCTTTTTCGTTTCACGTTCATATAAGGGCACGTTTAATTATCATTCCATTTATAGTCGATAACTCGTATCCATTTCAATTTATTAGCTTTAAAAAGGTAGTAAATTAAATATATGAACTGTCAAAATATGTCCAAATAAACCTTAATATAGCTCATTTGATACATCGTTTGGAAAATTCAAAATTTCTCTAAGATCTTACGGCTTTTGTATACATTTTTTTAGATTTTCTTCTAATAAAAGGTTACTTGGAAACAACGTTAGCGTCATTTAGCCACGCATATTTTCGCCGATGGAAATAGTATCAAGGTCAAACAATGCGTTCCTCAAAGTAGGCGTTGTTGTCCTCCATACGACGAATTTCTTAACTTAATTAACGCCGGTTATACGGTTAACATTTTATTAGTTTTACCTTCGTAAATGCGTATTGATGGTCGTGAGAGTACGAACGCGGTAGAAAAAGATATAAAACTGTATTAAAGGCACATAAATCACTATATAAAGCAAGCCAAGTGATAGCTTAATAGTCGATACGAAAGCAACGTTAAATTTAACTACAAAGATGTGTGATAGGAAGTGTGTTCTAGCTTTTTCGCGGAAATAAAATTTTAAATTCCTTAGGGTTTACTTCCAAGTTTTGAAATTAATTGCTTTTAATTCATTTAAGACTAGAAAATACATTTAGACTAAACTAAAGCGTTAATGTTAAATGATAGTAATAGACATATTTTTCACAGATAACTACAGAGTGTTTATCATACACATTATTTTTGCAAGTGGTTATTTTTTTAATCTTTTGAAGATGGACGAGTACAACAGGTATGGTTTTTTTTCCTCGTTTTCGAGAGCCTTGTATTCTACTAGTTCGTTTACTACGGCGATTATATTATCGTCCAATCTGCACATGAACAAACATACAACGACGTATGCAACAAATCAGCGTCCATTCGATACGTAACCAGTGCTCAATCCCATCCCAGCCAGCGATAGTGTGGTATTTTCTTATAATAATTATATAACAATTGCTTAATTTAATGGAAAACTGAATTGACATTTGAGTAAATTCGATGCTCTAGAGACAGTTGTAAGTACATTGTTTTTGGAAAAATTGAAGACTATTTTAAATTAACAAAAATACCAATGGATCAAAATACGTTTTTGTTTAACAATAAATTTTACAAGCAAACTTTTGGTACCGCCATGCAGAATCCCGCGTCACCCTCCTTAGCAAATGCGTTTCTAAATAACTTCAGAATCAACGTTCAGAACAAAGAAAAATATGTCCTTAAGAAACTTACATTCGAATTAAAATATCACAGAGCATTATCATTTCTATTAAATAAAATTAGATTTTAGTATTTTTAGAAAAGAACAAATACAGGCAATTACATAAATAATCAATAATTTCTTAACAATTCCACTTTTTAAAGAAAACTTTCATCCTCCTTTACTCCATCTTTTGGGATTTAAGTTTAAAACAGATTATGACTGCAGAGCTGTTATGCAGAGGAGTGATATTTCAACACTTTACGATATTTCTTCCTAAGGAAACACAATGAAATGTTGACACCTTTAAAAAGAAATCCAAATGAAACGTTATTGCCTGGCTAAATAATAATAACAAGTTTTAAGAATTCCACCGTATCACTACGATTTCAATCCTATTGAACTGATATGGGTTCATGCGAAAGGATATTATCATAAACATATAGGTCGAGACGAATATGGCGAAGTGTTAGGTATGTGCCACGAGAGTTTAGACACCTGTACACCAGACATCTGGCAGAATTGCATAAACCATACAGACAAGATAATTAGAATGGAACGAATGTGAAGCAAACGTAGAAGACTTCGTTCTGTCGGTTAATTATGGATCAGAAGACGAGAGTGAAGACACAGATTAAATATATTTTTACTTGTCCTATCTGATTATTTCTTTCGATATTGACATATTTTAATTTCATTTACTTCAAGTTATGTTTTGCATATCATATTGTATAGAAATATGTTTGTTACACAAACAAAATAAAGATAAATTTCCTTTAATGAATCATTGACAACACACTGTTGCGTACTTTGTAATTTCGTATTACGCGCTTTCACTCTAGTGGCGAAGGGTGCAAACATTGTACCTAGTAGTTAATTAAGCTAAGACACAAGGCCATTCAGAACATGTTCGCCATTGTGATCATATTGTAAACGGCAAGTACAGTCAATATAAACAATTCAATACAAAAATACAGTTCACTATTATTTCACAACAACACATTAGACTAATAAACACTTTTATTTTTGAATATTTTCTTCATTTTTTGAAAATAGATTATTCGTATGAGATCTATATTATTAGAGTGATAAAGAACTCTGTTGGGAAAACAATTAATAATTGATTTTGCCTATTTAGCTCCTTCCGTAAGTACAAATGTATGAATACACTGCTGTGAAAGCATTGTCAATAGAAAAGCTCACTATTTATAATCCTGTTGGTTGCAATCACCCACGGTTTGTTTTTTAAATGTATCATTGACTAAAGTGTTATATAACCGAGAAAATGTATTAAAGATGATAATAACCCTATAAAATTTGACAATTATTACTTTCGTACAATTCATTGCAAACATGAATTTGTTTCAGAGCTGCAAAAATGAGGGGCGACAAAATTGTGGCCGGTTGGTGGCCAAAAGGGTATCGGATTACCAGTAATAGGAATAGGCCAGAAGACATGGCAAAGTGATTTTGTTACAGGACAATGCGCCGTCTCAGATAGCAAAACCAGTGAAAGACACGTTGAAATCGCTTGGATCCGCACACGCCGTACTCCCCTGACCTGGCGCCATCGGACAGCACTTCAGCAATTTCGGGGAAGTTGCAAAATGGTTCGACGAATGGTTTGCCGCAAAAGGCAAGCAGTTTTTCTGACATGGTATCCGTAAATTAGCTAAAAGATGGGTGAAATATGTAGAAACCGATGGCCAATATTTTGAACAAAAAAAAATTAATTTTCCTTGAAAATTACGTTTCTTTTTAGCAAAAAACCGGAAAAAACTTGAAAAGACCAGATGCATACATCTGGTAATTCTAAAGGGTGACAAATATTATTGGAGCTGGTAAGTAGCTAGATTGGGTCCTGGTTCCATAAATACGTTACACCTTTTACGGAGGCGTACATAAAGTATCTGCTCCAGTTTCACTGATAGATGTATGCTTATTATACGAAACATACAGTTAGATTAATAAATAATTTGTGAAATATAGAGTGAATTCAATTCATTGAATACACTGTTTCTTCAAGTTTCAAATGAATCTAAAAGAAACATGTTGCATTTTATTAATCGATTTAAGCAAACTGGCAGAGTTTTTTTTTGATTCGACTGATAAAATTTGTAGGCAACACATTTTTACAAGAGCAATGTATTCTAAAGGGAAACATATATTAAAGATATTTCGTAACTTTCTCAAAGCTTAAAGAAGAATATTTTATCCAAGTTATAGGCTCATTGTCATCGAATTTGGTTCCTCTTCATTCTACGCAGAAGAAGAAGTTTATTGACTATTTCTCAATATTCAAAAACCTACACGTTCAAATACAAAAAGTGTGCTAATTTAAAAAAAGCGAAAAGGATACAATTCAACAATCGTAAAGCAGGCAAAGAACCAATAACCGTCCCATAATTTACAGCCAATAAAATCCGTAATTTATTCCAATATTTACGGCCGCGTTATTGCACAACTTTCCTATACTCTCCTAGTGACACGACATTCTTAAATCGCCGCTAACAATGTTGCGCGATCGAGCACAACATCTCCGCTCACCTTCCGCCAGCGGACTGGCAAATGTTGTTCACCTATGCGGAGATCGAACGACCGGAGAACCATGTCTTGTCGCGACCTAACTCTTTGCCGGTGCTTTTCCTGTGGCGCTAGACCCGAAGTCGACTTTACCTTTGCGGATAAGTCGTAAGAGAAGGACGGAGATAATACAACCTTTTCTCGCGATGACATCATCGATATTTATGCTTTCTATTCACGATACGAGGTCTGTGTAGTACAGCTGGTTTCCGAAACGTACAATTTTATTGTAGAGATTGTAGATGGTGAAAAATGGTGAAGATGTTTTTTATTAGAGTAATTACCGTGAAGTAAGGTAAATAGAAACAATTTTGAACTTTAGATTCGTTCAATTTTCACGAATTAAATTATTTTCGGGTTTTAAATTATAAAATCCCTTAATAAAATAATTATTCCTGTTTGTATTCATCCGACAAGATAAACTAAATGGAAATAGTATAAATGGAACCTACTGCATTTAGAAAAAAAAAATTCCACGACCGTAATAACTTCTCTCTTCTCTTATGTATCATTGGTTTCGACTCATAATTCACTACTTACCGCTCATACTGCTAACTACTTCAAGATTACTTGTGCATAATCTACCAATCTAGAACTCGAAAGCCAGTATAATTGTGAATAATGGCCGTGAAAGTTTACCATGTAAGGTTCATTTCAATTTATAATGCGGAATCATAAACAAACCCATTATGGATTTATTGTGATAATTTACTCATAAACCGCTATTGGTAAATATATGATTTGAAGTACCTACAAAGTATCTGGGCCGGATTAAGGATATTCTAAAATTTGAAACTTTATCCGATTTCTGTTTAAATATAGAACTTCCATTTCAAACAGTATAAAGTGTAAGTTCAAATAGTATTGCTACACTTACTTTAAGAAAAAACTAATTAGTTGATGAGAATACCAGGTGTATGCATAAGTTTTTTCCGGTTTAACTAAGATATGGCGTCAGCGAAAAGTACGCTGCCTATTAATTTGACGCATACGTCATTTTGTTCGTTTGACATTTAAACTACAAACACATACAAGTTGAGTCCGCCAAAAACTAGCGTCTTTGCTTTATCATTCAGTGATCATATCGAGCTTTGTGCCTAAAAAAGAACATTTATGACACACATTACTTTTCTTATTTAATCAAAAGAAAAAGGCTGTTGAAAGTCATTTTTTGCTGGTAGAAACATATGGTGAACACGCCCCATCGATTAGAACATATGAGACATGGTTTTGACATTTTCAAAGTGGTGTTTTCAATGTGAAAGGCAGTGAACGCCTTGGTGTAACAATTGCAGGAGTTATTATATGATGACCCAACTCAAACTCAACAGCAATTAGCAGAAGCACTACATGTGCAACAGAAAACAATCGGCAGACGTTTACGAGAAATGGGGAAGATCAGTAAACTCGGTAAATGGATTCCACATGATTTGAATGAACGTCAAATAGAAAATCGCAAAGTCACCTGTAAAATGCTGCTTCAACGCCACGAAAGGAAATCATTTTTGTATCGAATTGTGACGGGTGACAAAAAATGGATTTATTTTGAAAACCCGAAGCGGAAAAATCGCAGCTTTCACCTAGCGAAGCCGGTCCTTCAACACCAAGGCCAAATCATTTCGACAAGAAGACCATGCTCTGTGTCTAGTGGGTCTAGAGCGGTATTGTGTATCATGAACTGTTGACGCCCGGCGAAACCGTTAATACACAATGTTATCGCCAAAAAATTATTAATTTAAACTACGCATTAATCAAAAGACGACCGGAATGGGCCAGAAGACATGGCAAGGTGTTACTGCCAATCCCTATGTTAGCATCTGATAGGTTGAGGCTACTTAACTACTGAAGTTTTGCGACGAAGAATTTGCGACAAATGTAAAACGGAACTAGGTCAAAACAAACTATGGCCCTAGAATGAACACGAATCAGCATCTACTGATGAAATGGATGTTGTTGATGCTTGCTGCACAGGAGATACTTCATAATCATCACTTGAACAACGTGATGCCCAGATCAATTTCATGCACTGTTATGGTCTGGCGTGTTCTTTCCACTGGTCTTCCGTCAAAAATATATGCCAGACACTAGAGCTGCATATAGTTATGAGCTTAGAATCATCATCAACAACACCGTCAGGAAGACAATATATTTATTTATCTGTCCAAGATTGCAAATCTATTTAACGAAAAGTAGAATTGATTTTTTTAGTGTGGTTCAGATTTCTCAAAATTATGTTGTGTGTATAATGGCAGTACGTATTTGCGGGAGTGTGAACCGTGGTCTTGAGTAGATGTATATCGAAGTTTCGCTAAACACGTCATCAGATTACTGGCATCCCATTAGCTAGACGACCGCCAACACCGTCCTGAAGATGCCAGCCGCAGTGTTTGGCGAAACGTCGACATATACCTATTCAATACCACAGCTTAAAAGCCCAGAAGTACAATGTACTACCAGTATAAATTCAGACTTCGGCCGTGAAAGCCTATTTATTTTGTTTTTATGCGTATGCGTGACATTGACTTGTAGTTTTGTATTTTTGGTGAAATAAAAACAATTTTCGATGACTGCAACAAACAAAATATTTCGATTACAAAAATGTTTAAAGCATTTTTATTCATTAATTCACATAGCTCTAAAATTAAATTACATAGCGCCTAAAGATTGAAGCATGTTCCTTCTATCTTTAGAAAAATAAAGAAGATGGGAGATGGAACAATTGAAACATTGCCTCCTAAAGAGACCCAAAGATTTGCATGCAGAAAACTTTGACCAACTCTCTAAAAGGCATCTTTTAAAGTAGATGAATAGTGGCAACTGAATTTAGTACACATATACAAAGCATAGCTGGGCATCATGCTATCAAGTGTTGGTCGAATCTTTGCACTCAACAGTAAGTTATTGTAGCATAATTTTGATAATCAATTGAAATATTCTGATTTAGCTGAAAAAGTTGCACAAAAATGTTTCTGTATGTGTCATATAAGTTTCTTAAGCAAGTTTCTTTTTGAGAGGTCATAGAAATGTAACCGATGAAGGTATTGAGCTGAATTTTGGCACAAAACGTATTTACGTAAGAATGCAGTCAATCATTTATAGGTATGTTATGTTGTTTATTTTATGTAATTTTTATCCGATTAAATTCATTTTCAGTGAAGACAAAACTCGTGTAGGATTTACAGCTATACACCAAAAAGTTACTGCGATATCTCTTGCCAACCAGCGTCCCTAAAACTTTTTAATAAAATAAACATCACGTAATTGTTTGAATATTTTCTACAAAATGGGTCATTATTTCCAGAACACAGCTTCCTACTAGAATAATTGCGCCATGATTTAGGGCATCCTATATATTCTAGAAGAATAGAAAAGTTACTGGATAGTATCTCGTTGTTTCATTAAATATTCTATCAATTAAAGATAGAATAAAGTACAGTGCACGTCTGACTTCTAAAATTGAATATTGTAATTTTCCAACACAAATAAAAAATATCTTAGTAGAGAGTATTAAGTAGAAAGAATAACAATTTCATTTATTACAGCATCTCATCAATCGTATCATTTCTATTTTAAACCTACACAGACGCAATTAAATGATTAACAACTCCATACTAAATGTAACAACTACACATTTACGTAAAATCTAGCTAGGTTAGCTTTTTTTTGCATTTAGCAACATCAAATGAAGTTAAAGCATGACGAGAGCTAACGTAACTTTCAACGTGCAATAAATATCCATTATTTTACATTTTTGGTGTACTTTGATTAGTCTACAACTTAAACTTAAATTCCCTTTTTTTCTCTTAATCGTTTTTAATTAGAGGCAAGAAAACATGCAACAGTAACAGCTAATCAAATACAACGTACATTAGATTCGCTCAAACATTGCGAAATCTGTTGATAAACATTATAATGAAATGTAAATAGACGTGAGTGTGTGATGATGATCCGTGCGTAAGAAAATAAGATTACAGAGAGATAAAGTATAACGTTCAAAGTAAGGTTTCAAAACGTATTATAGGTATGGTGAACCGAGAGCATAAAACTCGAGAAATCTGCGCATACAAGGAGCTTGATATAATTTATTATTCTTGTGAAATTCAAACAGCACAAAGCACGTTGTTCTCATAAATCCTTAGAATTGCTTCTTCTTCATCCTTTTTACACGTGGTAAGTAGGCTATTGCCTCTTTTCTCCCTAGACCTCTTCGGATGTGGACGTCCAGCATTCTTTCCAGCGTTTTGATGGACTGCCCGGATTTCTTTTTCCGACAGGGTTATTTATTTTGGCACTTTTTACCAGTCTCTCATCGCTCATTCTACTTACATGTTTATTCCAGCATTTCTTGGCTTTCTTATCCATTTTCCCACGTCTTGTATTTTGCTTTGTTATCCTAGGTCCCTGCTTCTGATTCTGTCGAGTGGTATTTTTTCATGAATGCTTCTTATTATTTTCATTTCGATTGTTTACATCATTTGCAGTGCTTTGGAGGTGTCTGGTCTTGTTTTAGTAGCGTATGTCACTTCGGGCCTTATTGCTGATTTGTACATTCTCATTTTGCTTTCAATTTTAAGGTATTTGTTCCCCTGAATGATGTCTTTTAAGCAACCTGAGATTCAGGATGCTTTCATTGTTTGTTCCCGAACTTCACTATCTAGATTTCCAAATTTTGTTATATCAGCTCCCAAGTATTTAAACTGATTCACTTGTTCGATCATCCTTTGGTCAACCTCCAGTTTGCATCTTACTGGTTCTTTGGATGTTACTAAGCACTTGGTTTTATCAGTGTCATTAATAGTCATATTTAGTTGTTTTGGTGATTAACTAAAGGAGCGAAGTAATTTTTGCTTTATATAGGCTTCCGAAATATGTCTTCCACTCCTTTGCATTGATTTTCTTTGTCTTCATGGTGTCCTTAATTTCCATTTTATTTCTTCTGACCATTCCCCGTATTTTTCTCTGGTTTTCGTACATGTGCCTCTCCATTTGTTTTGTGAATTATTCCTAATGTCTTTCCTTTATTTCTCTTATCCTTGTATTTCGTTAATTTTTTGTATGGTGTCCAGTGTTCTTGGTTCTTGCTTCGAACGTGTTTGATGTATGCGTTTTTATTTTGTAGACATAACTAACTAAGAATTGCTTAATATCCGAAATACATAGGATGAGGCTAAAGGATGTTAACACTGTATGGGAGATTAAAGTATGGCATCCCGATACTCAATTGAGGAACGACGAAAGATACCTGCCTAGATGGAGGTCTTTCATTCCTCACACATTATATTAGAAAAATTCAAGGCCTGGACTGGACGGGACGCACCATCGCGCCTGACAATTGGTAGGATCTACGAGAAGTTTATCCGGACGGGGTCCGTTCAACACGATTGCAAAGAAACTAACATTTCGCAAAGATCACTAGTTAGAATTTTGCATCGTGGTTTAAGGGTGAAGCCACACCACCTGCAGACTGTGTGGCAGGTCACAAATGCGGACAAACAAGCACATGTGAGTGCTGCACGAATTCTCGTGACAATAGTGCATATGTAGCCTGACATTCTGGTCATGTTTTCCGACGAAGCAACATTCCATATCAGCGGTCGTGTGAACAAGCTCAAAGGTGTCATCTGAGAGACCAAACACTCGAAGGAAGTTCGGGAGCACATGTGGAATTCTCCCAAGGTGAACGTTTGGTATGCCGTCAGCAAATTAGGAATGATTAGACCCTTCTTTCTTGAAGAACAGACTGTTGGTGGAGAAAATTACTTTGTCTTGCTTAGCACGTTCATGGCGGAGAACGTACCATTCGCCATTTTTCAGCGAGACTTTCAGCATGACCGGATCCGTATCCATTACCGTCTAATGCTTGGGGATCATTTTTGACTATGAGGTGTGGTCAAGGATCAAGTCTACGACAGCAAACCTCGCAACTTGCACAATTTGAAACACCGCATCACTCACATCATTGCTGAAATTCTTGTCCAAATAGCCCAGAGGGTCTTACAAACAACAATGAACAGACTCCATAAGTGCATTGAGAGTGGTGAAACCCTGTAATCAAATCCTCGCCTTATAATCCAATGTAATTAAACACCAACTAAATGTTGAAATTATTTTGCCTCACCCTGTATTCTATTAAATGCAAGATACAACAAGATAGATTAGATTAAATAACCAGAGATTTCAAACGTGTTCGAAAAAATTGATACCAAAGAATAGTTGAGATATGATAGTATTCAATATCTGGAACAGAGTACAGTACTCGCTATACGTATATAGCTAAGAGTCGAGATCGGTAGATTTAACAGTAAGAAACACTGCCGTAAAGTGCGTTGGCAGCGCGTCGTTCATTTTTAGCTCCACAATAATTGCGCCGATGGAAAACATCTGTTCTGTTCTCGTACGTTCGGGGTTCGGCCTCCCGCAGGAGGAAGGAATTCGAATAAATTTCAGCACATTTAGAGCATGCAACCGGGCTGCGTGACGTAAGGGCCGTTGTCGGCCGATCGAGAAAAAAGTGCAGCAGTCGAACCGCAGCGGTAAGAAGTGGCGTAGCAGGTATCTCGGATTGGAGGGGAAGAATCACGTATTATATGTGCATACGCGAGATGTGGGCAGGACTGGTTCCCTTTCTGATCGACCGGCGCTGAGCATGTAACTATTACATGATTTGTATTTGTGTACGGTGTGCATAAGGATATTGAAAAAAACGTAATCGCTATGAGAAACCGTTCGAACTTTATAAGGTCGTTGATTAAGAATTAATTATGAACGTTGCTATTTTCGTTTAGAGAATTTGCTTGTGGCAATTTAACAGGTGAAATTCTCTAAGCAGTAGACACACTAACGATTGGTAACTTTTACATTGAATAATCATCGAACAAATGGTTTAGAGATTCGTGGTAATAAAGCTACATTTTCTTCCTTTTGAAAAGCTTAAACTCATTGATTATTACTTGACTTTCACTCGCAGGAAGATAAGAAAATTATTAACATAAGAAATCAGGACGTTGAAAATTAATATATTAATTCTTATCTATCTTAAACGTAATTGACGAACTTGAACTACACTCGATCTTATCTGTTTGGCATATTCAGCATATAAGCCCAATAATACGCGATCACGATGGAATAATCATAATAGATAGTCTTATTCTTCTTTTTAGTAAGAAATAGTTTTGTATTTAGTGATAATTAAGGATATAATATTAAAGCTGAAAATTAATGTGCTCGAAGAACTGCCGCAACAGATCACATCTCATAGGTACACTACCGCTCAAAAGTGTTTAGGCACTCTCACTGACAGCAAAATTGTATAAAAACTCAGCAAAAATGTTAATAGTATTTATTTTTTATGTACAGATACACGTACATGAATAAAAATATATTAAATAAATGTGAAAATTAAAACGTTTAATTTGAATTTTGCTTTCATCTATGTGACCTCCTCTTGATTTAATAATTGCAGCACACAATCGAGGCATTCTCGCAATAAATTTTGCCAGAGTTTCTTGTGTTATTGAGGTCCAACTCGATTGCAATTTGTTCCACACGTCAGTAGCTGATGTCGGAGCCGATTTTCGTACTTCCCGATCTAGTTCTTCCCATAGTAACTCGATTGGATTCAAGTCGGGGCTCTGAGGAGGCCATTCCATAATTTTGAGAGTTCCTTCCTCTTCTAAATGGCGTAAATAGTCTTTACACAATTTAGAGAAATGGTTTATCTTGCCGGAAAAAATTTGACCCAAAAGTCGAATTCCGGAAGGTATTGCGTGGTTCTCCAAAATTTCGCGGTAGCCTTCTTTTTTTAATATACTGTCAATTTTCACAATGTCCCCTACACTAGTGCCAGCAAAACAGCCCCAAATGATGATAGAACCTCCACCATGCTTCACGGTAGCAACAACACACTCCTCTCTGGCACGTTCACCCACATATCTTCTTACGAATATGCGTCTTCGAGTTCCGAACAACTCAAATTTGGACTCATCCGTCCATAGGACGTTGTTCCACTCTTCTATGGTCCAGTGTTGGTGTTCCCGAGCCCATTTAAGTCGCTTTTGCTTATTTTGTTTGCGTAGTAATGGCTTTTGTCATCGCAATACGTCCATGGAGCCCGGCTTTCTGTAGGCGACGTTTGACTGTAGAAACACTGACTAGTTTTTGGCGACCAACATTTAATTCTGCGGTGATTTCCGGGGCTGTTTTGCGTCTATTTAACTTGCTGGTAACCACTATTCTGCGATCATCTGCAGAAGTTGTCGCTTTTGGCCTTCCACTCCGTCTTTTATTAATAAAACTGCCAGTTTCCCGATATTATTTTACGTTATAGTCAACCGTAGCGTGGTGTATTTTCGTCTTTTTGGCAATTTGTCGATTACTTATGCCACTTTTATGGTAAGCTATTATAAGCGCACGTGTTTCCGTACTAATTTCTCTTCGCGGAGGCATTTTAAAAAATTGCCACACGATATTTCGCTCACGACGTGAATAGAGTAAATACCACACTGCAACTGACCATAGGTTACAGATTTTACTATAACCTTCTAGGAAAGTAATTTAAACGTTATTACCTACAATCTAACAGATGACTAAATTTACCCAGTAAATTCGGAGGGATTGTTATTGTAATTGCACCGCAATAAACAGTTTATGGTAATCCGACCAAGTGCAGGTAAATGATAGTAAACCTTATGCGATATAATGGGTGTTTATCTTACTGAAGTACATTTTAAATACGTATTTCATTTTATTATAATGTTTTTTTGGTAAACATAATACTATATGAATAATCTATGAAAACAGGGGTGCCTAAACATTTTTGAGCGGTAGTGTATGTCCTAAATCATATTGACAAATTTACTCAGATTG
The DNA here is from genome assembly GCA_023509865.1 of Trypoxylus dichotomus. Taxonomy (NCBI): domain Eukaryota; kingdom Metazoa; phylum Arthropoda; class Insecta; order Coleoptera; family Scarabaeidae; genus Trypoxylus; species Trypoxylus dichotomus. The sequence goes on from CM042081.1 coordinate 34,562,901, forward strand.
AATCTGTTGGAAATGTAAAACATAAGCAGCCGAGAATTTTAAATGAAGCCGCTCAAGTGAAAGTGTAGGGTCATTTCGGCATAAATCCTAATATTTGATTACGACAAATTTCTACGGCTACTAGAATTTTCTTGGGTTCTATTCATAAAATTACAAAACTTCATAAAGTGCATTCTTATAAATTAAAAATATGTGAAGAGCTAATTGACGACGATTTTAACAGAAGAGTAGAGTTTTGTGAACAAACGACCACTATGATTTTTTAGTGATGAATGTACTTTTTATTTACATGGATTTGTAAATAAACATAACTGCAGATATTGAAGTAATGAAAACCCTCATCTGTGCCTGTGTAGGACAAACTCAGTATCCTGAGAAAATTGATGTATGGGCAGGTATCTTGAGGGATCAAGTGATTGGTCCATTATATTTCAATGGAAATCTAAATGGAGAAGCATATTTGGATGTGTTAGAAAATGCTAACAATCCGTTAATTAATGACGCTCTCGAAAATCAACTAGATGGAGATGGAAATATCCTACCTGATGAAGATAGATTACACTTTCAACAAGAAGGAACTCTTGCTTACCGTCTTCTTCCAGTATGGCAGTGGTTAGACAATGTGTTTCCAAACAAATAGATAGGACGAAGAGGACCTATAGAATGGTCAGCCAGATCACCTGATTTGACGCCACTAAACTTTTTTCTATGAGGTTATGTCTATTGTATTTATTCCTCAACTTCAAAATTTAGAGGAACTTCGTCCAGGATTCCTGCAACCTGTAGTGGAATTCCAAGAGATGTTTTTGAGAATGTATGCCGCAGTTTTGAACAACGGCTATACCATTCTTTAGCGAACAATGGACAACATTTTGAATAATTGTTGGATTAATTTTTTTTCTGCAAAAAATGTATGAATTCCTAAATAACATTGAAAACGAAAATAAAACATTTTAAATATTTTTGAAATAATTAAAGTGTGTTTGAGTAATAAATATTTAAGCCTAAAATAAATAAAAAACTCTGAAACGAACCATTAGGTATTACACGATAGCCTTTTCCATTTAAAACTTTTAAGGAGGGTAACTTCTGGAGGGAGAAGGTTAGAATGGATGAGTCAATTTTTGTATAAAAGGTTCTCCCTCTAGATAATGCTTTTTACGTATTTCAGGAAATTCCTCATTAATTTCCAGAAATTTAGGGTGCAAAATTTTCAAATGAATCTTAGCAACGTATTTATACGCCATTGATTGAACCTTTATGCAATCTGATAGGAAATCAATTGAAAAAATAGTTTTAAGTAGTCTGCAAAGCATTTTGAGTAATTTACGCGATGTTTAATGTTATAAAAACGTAAGAACAAAATTGGTACAATAACATCAAAGCATTCATGCTATTGCTTACGCGCACACTCTATTAAAGACAAAGTTGTCTCGATACCCACACTCCAATGATTTGGAAATAAACTAATAAATTAATTTTAGTGCTTCTACAATGAATAAAGTCGTATTATTAGAGAATTACACAAGAGGCACACGTTGACGCCATTATACAGGATGGGGAATAGAGATTTTCCACATTATGAAAAAGTATAAAAAATGGAGAATTTAACTAGAAAAAACTGAATGTGTGAACTGAATAAAGAACATGAAATATTGCTTTTTGATGTGTTTTAAAAATTATATCAGACAAATGGCGGCCATCGTTATCTAATGATAACGATGGCCGCTACTGGAGACGTTCCCGGAAGTTTACCATTACTCTCCGCGTTAGTTGAAGCGAAATAGCGTCGATTTCCTATTGGATCCTTTCCTTCAATTCCTCAAAAGATAAAAGCCGATGTAGACAAGCCTTTTCATTCCTTCCTTTCTTTTGGATGACCGTGTAGGCCACTTTACATCTCCTCTTAAGCTAATCAAACTTTCAGCAAACATTTCCCTAGCCACTTCGGCTGAACGTCGTCCTGTGTGAGGTGTGACCCCATTCTGTTGAAACCCCGTATTTTTTGTATCCACATCGTTCAATTTGATGCGCAGAAAGGTCTTGAACATCTCAAGGTGCCGATCAGCAGTCACAGTTACCGTTGCACCACCTTAAGCTAAGATGTTACAGGATGCGGAAGATCTTAATGCCCCCTAAAGGAAAAGATTTTCAAAGGATCTAACAGCAAATCAACGCTATTCCGTCTCAACTAACGCGGAGACAGATCGTAAACTTCTGGGAACGTCTCCGGTAATGTATTGACAACGATGGCTGCCATTTGCCTGATATAATTTTTAAAACTGTATTTTGTGTTGTTTTCAAAAATATATTCAGTCTCTCTCTAGTTAAATTTCTTCGTTTTTTTATACTTCTTCAAAATGTGGGAGATCCTTATGCCCTACTCTGTATTTGCAACAATTGACGACGACTACTAAAACCAGATACTGCTCATATTGGACGATAGTTGCACACCTCAATACAATAAATTTACTTTCATTATTTTTTAAGTTACCATACAGACGTGGTCATATGTTACCTTGGAAAATAGGTATAATCCATATTTTTGTTATTATCGAAATTTCAAGTAAAACCGTTGCTCTCGGGTGATCGTAAATCGTATACTGACTGTACTGAATTTGTAAATGGCAGTTCTAAGAAATGACGATAAATAAGAAAATGTAGGCACTGGAGTAAACATAGTACATATTTTAGTTTATTTTAAGTCGTGAAGCAGTAAAAGTTGTTGTGTTTATTTTCATTTCCTTTTTACTTATACATTATTTATATCGCAATATTAAGGTTTTGTATTAAATAAAGATGCCTAAAAGACCCCAATTGAGTGAAGCATCTCGGGGTTAAATTGTTTTATTAATAGACAGGGCATGTTGCAAATAAATATTGCAAAACAAATGAAATATTCGGAATATACAATGCAAAATACCGTAAAACGGTTCTTACAAACAGGATTATATATTAACCGGTCTAAAAGTGTAAGTAAACTGACATCGTGTAGGGAAGATAGAACGTTAGAGCGAATTGCATTGCAAGACAGTAGGAAAATCTCCAAAGAACTTTCTGTAGAGCTATGACACCAGCATGGCATTGAAATTTCAGCACGTACGGTACGATGACGGTTGGTATCAGCGAATTTACATGGGTGTAGACCGCGGTGTAAACCGCTTCTCACAGAGAGACAAAGGAAACTGTGCCTTGCTTCGGCGCAAAAATACAAAAACTGGACAGAAGACCACTGGGCAAGAGTGATATAGTCTGATGAATCCAATATACAGATAAGAAACAAGACTACCTAAACATTCACTTACTGGGTGCGAAAACAACAGTTTCGCGATTTTCATCATAAAATAAAAAACACATTAAATTGAAGTTTACTAAGTACAGTTAAGTAGAGTTATTTAGTATACCTGGCAGTCAGTACGTTAGGAGGAGGCGGGGGCAAAAGTATCACCCACAGTGTATTAATAGTACTGTCAAATTTGGTGGAGATAGTGCAAAGATATGGTGGTGCATGGCAGGGAGTTGGAGAAGTGTACTTATGTGAGGAGCGGATGAACAACATGCGGTACATTGATATGTTGGAAGAAGTAGTGGGATCATCCATTCTTAAATTTTATGAATGGGAGCTAAGCCAATATTACTTTCAACAAGATAATGCCCCGTGCCATTAATCGCAGCCAGTTATGAGATGGTTTGAAGAAAACAATCATCACTAGAATCACTAGCATGGTGTCCCCAATCGCCCAATCTATCACCTATTGAAAATTTGTGGCATACTTTAAAAGAAAATATCCGTAAGCATAAAGTATCATCACACACTGACCTTAAAAACATAATTCTGCAGGAATAGCAATTAATTTCGCTAGATTTAAGTGAAAAATTGATGTTTAGTATGTCAAAAAGTGTAAGACCGTTCAATTAAATATTAATTTTGGAATATAAATAAATATTTTTGTTTGACTTTATTGCGTTTACTTTTCTTGTAACTGAATATGAGGGATCTGGACTATAAGACATGGCCAGGGCTGAATATTAATTTAATTAATTGTACATTTAGCATTAAATAAAAATATTAAAATATATCTGTGGACATTTCAAATCAATTAAAATTAAAAATAATTCGTTTATGGTCTCCTTGGCGGAATTGGTTGACGCACTTGTCTAGTGAATAGGTGCCGCGGGTTCGAATCCTCCCGGATGCCCACAAACTTTTAATTTTACGAATTAATCATCGTATTAATTTGTTTCGTATATATTGATCAGTTTTTTGCATGATGAGATCAACTAAAATTAATAAGCTTCTACGCTTCTCGTTTCGAATCTCCTTTCAGCATCTAGGTTAAAACCGTATCGTTTTCTAGATACACAAGTAACTTTACTCGGTAACTAATATACCCGCATTCATTTATAAAGACATAACAAGAACATTAATTGATGATCTAATCTAATAGCAACTGGAGGCGCGATTAAATTAATAATTTTACAAAAATATAAAATATGATCACTAATTACTGTATTTGAAGAGCCGTTAAACGCCATTCGACGTGCTAGACTTCCGATTAATTGCCTTGTTGGATTGGTATTAATTATCCCTCCGCTTGAATTACATATTTCAAGGATCTTAACGTTTCGCAAGAGCAGTAGATAACGTGTACTATCGCAATAATATAATACTAATAACTCTATTCCTACGTGCGATAAATTTGACACGCATACCTAGAAATACGAACTTGTGTAGGAATCGGTATGTATGGTATATGCAAGTGAGGTGTAACCGTTAATGCAGCTTAAAGATTGCTTCATTCCTGTCGTACGAGGCGATGCTAGTAGGGAGAAATTATTGGAGTTATTAAACGGTTACAAAGATGTAAGTATACGCTGACATGTATAGGATGATATTCAAATTAGTAGTGTTGAAATGCTCACAATTGCCACAGCAACATCAACAGTTTCTCACAAGTTTTCATAGGTATTTCAAATAGATTTAATTCGCAATTTTTCTTTTGTTCCGAAAAAATCTATATGAGGATACGAATGAATAAGTTTATAAAGAGCGCATTAACGGAAAAATGTGGGTACTTTAAGCTTTACATACAGCATACAATACGCACTAAAGATGACCACCGCATCTAAACGAATTATAGGCGTCCGCGTCCAAAGTGGTGGCCTTGTATGGAAGCTGAAGGGTCAAGTTGTGAGTGACAACATTATAATTAATCTAAATGACCCCAAGTTAAATGGAATGAGACACCGTGCGTAGCCATAAACGTAGTTTGTTTGATATATGGATGATATTTATATACATACGTTTAACTTATGCAAATTAATACGTACAATATAAATCTTTATTAGTCCGTATGTTGTCAGTATTGATAGGGTGTTGTATCGTATTTAAGCAATGACGTACACTTGTAACGGAAATACGTTTGTAGAATTGCAATTGTCGATCAGGGTCATCTTCATTCAGTTCTTGAAGCTATTGAACAATGTCTGTTTTTGTTACGGATTCGATTGGGCAAAACTTTACAATTAATTCCAACAACGGAAAACGTACACTACCGTCCATAAAAGGTTGGCCAAGTAACAGAAATTTAAAAGATCAGGAAATAAAATGCAATTAATACTAAAGAAATAAATTAAACGAAAAGTTTTAGTTTTCCTATTCATTGCTAACAAAATTCGTAAATATTCTTTTCGTCAAAAAATCCACCTTCTGCATTGATTACCGATCGAAGAACTCGCGGCATCCCTTCGATTAATTTTTTGAGGTTTTCACTTGGAATGTTATTCCTTTTTTGTTGAAGGATATTCCAAAGCTGTTCCTTGGAAGAAGGACCAACACTTCAAACTATTCCATCAAGTTCATCCCACAGTAATTCAAAACGGTTGAGATCTAGACTCTGTGGTGGCCATGTCATAACTTAAAAATATCTGATTGATTTTGCTCATTCAGATACTGTTTACATATTCTAGTTGTATGTTTCAGATTGTTATCTAGCATAAAGGCAAAATTCTCGCCGATTACTCCGGCCCATAAAGTGCTTAATTACTTCTTTTCTTCAGAATACTTTCATTATTTGAGTTGCACATGTATTTAAGATAGATGCTTATCAAGATTATCATGGTTGAATGCAATAAAGCTAATTGAATTAGTAAAGTATTGTATTGTATTTCCCCCTTGGCCAAACTTCAATGGACGGTAGTGTATTTGCCTTCGTGTTCGAGTGTATAAACATAGTATGTAGGTAGCTATGTAGTTCTAAGGAATAGTGCAATTATCTTAAATCACTCTGCAGTAATGATAAACTACTTTGGAAGGAACTAAAATAAAATTTATTCTCTGGTATTTTAGTATAGCTCTACACAACAACAGCAGGAAATGAATTGTTTCTAATAGACAGTTTTCGAAGAAAAAGGAATATTTCAAATATAAATCAATAAACAACATTAATGAGCTCTCTTATATTTTGTTATAAGATTTAGTGCGGAAGGTAAATTATTACAGTAGCATGAGTATAGTGAATGGTATGCAATAAAACTAATCGGTATATAGGAAACAGGCTATAGGCCCATATTATCAGAAACATTTGGTTATAAATAGTAAAAGTATTCGGCCACAAACTTCGTAGAATCTTCGTCATTATATAAATTAATTATGAGCTCCGAGTGTATTCTTATTCTTGTATTTTGATTAAATTTTCAACAATGTCAACATCTCTAAAAATTACATTTTTAAACTGTTCAGTATTACGTCTCTTCCTCTTTCCGAAACACCAAAATTTATAGTTCTTCTTATAGTCGACTCTGGTATTTTAGTAAGTTGTGAAGATGTTTTAAGAGGCTTTAAATAACAACGGTGTGATAATCGCCGATTTGAATGAAAGTTTGCGTCTTAAAAGTAAACGTAACGTACGTTGTTCCGTGGTGAATGTAACACCCTGTATACGTATACACGCAACAACCGAAAGAGGCCATTAAATAATATAAGTTCACCATTGATACTTTTTTCTATCTTGAACACTTCAAAACTTATTTCGGAAAAACAAAATTAAGGGAGAATTTCAAGGCCAAATCTCATCTCTTAAATATACAGGGCTACAATAACGGATAGTGCGGTTGAGTAATACTCAATGGGGTCTACAAACTGACAAAGTTTCATTAAAATCGGTGACTAACACCTTTCCTTGTAAGACAATTCATATATTTCCATCGTAACATTGCAGATATTTAACATCATTTGCTTTGTATCCATGGGTAAATGTTGTATTTGGTTTCCATTATATAATTCGCCATCGTAGTTAACATGCACATCATTTGCCTCAAAGTAACTGTAGCACTACTATCACAAGGTTTCAGCATTTTTTGTTTGTAATTTATATATTACTATTATTTAAATTTCAAAATATGCTTTACGGCTCAAATGCTTTACGTGTACCTCAAATTTTGAGCTTTAATTCCTCATGTTACAGAGAAAAATATTGTTTCCATTTGAGATTAGTGGAGAGAAAGTTACTCCCAGTTAAGAATTCAAGTCACCCAAAAGAAATGTGTTGTTGTTTGATGTCTTCTAATTTAGAAGATGCAAATCATATGCTTTGAAAATTTGAAATACTACAAAGTTATTGATTGAATGCCTTCCATATTTCCTTTTGGTCAAGCAAGATTTGTATGAGAAAGGTATTGATTTGTTCGGAATTTAAAGGTAGGTTTCCATCTAACGTTCAGAATAAACTTTTCTAATTAGAACTGCAATTGTAGTCATCTTTGCCAAGTTACGAGTTTATTAATTAGTATAAGAAAACTTAATTTGGAGCAGACAAATTCCTTTTTCGGATATTATTCGGAAATCGCTTTCATGGTTGACAAATTTTTGTTCTAAGGAATTATCATTGGATCGCACTGGTCTGATTGAGGTCGATAAGTATGCGGGCTACCATTACTGACGTATCACAATTTGCTAACAGTACTTATCAAGGATTCAAAAAAAGACTGTGGATTGATTGTGACTAGTCGATGTATAGAATTGTTTAGTTACTTATTACTAGAAAAATGTTAAAGCAAAACAATACCAAAACTTGCAACAATTTCCGAACAACCAGATAATTTAATCGAATATAGCCGCTTGGGATATCTTAGAACGTTATGTAGAAAAAAAATATTGTTGTTTATACTACACAATTGCAGTAACTTTCACAATCTTTTGTGTTAATTCACGAGTGATTATGATAAAATGCAACAATATTATTGTAAAAGAATGTTCAGAAAGATGCAATAAAGCGGTATATTGTCTTCTTATCTTTCAATGTTTTAATCATACTTTTCATGTGCACTAGCCGCTCCTTGCGGCAGTATAATCGCCACTTAAGAACCACTAAGCAATAGTTAATTGATAAAAATGATGTTATAAACGCGTAATTACAGTTCTGCTTCATCTACATTACGATTATGTATTGCTGAAATGTGGTTGTCAACGTTAATATATGTACATATGACGTAAATACTAAAACAAAGTATATAGTATTACCAGATATAATTTAGTAAAATCTCATATTTTTTAGAACATACTTTTATTTTTTACTTTGGCCTTCAATTTTATTCTTAATTTCGAGTTTTTTGTTTGTGAAAATTAGGTCGTTGTGTTAAAAAAAAGCGGTATTTTTTCTTTTTTATTAAAAAAAAAACACGTTTCATTGATATGATGGCCAACTCTTTCAAGCAAATTTATTGTAGAGCCTAACCAAAGCATTTTGTTGTATTCTCTTTTTCTTTCTTATTTCTTCCTTCTTCTTCTTGGCCGTGTACTATTTTCGTTTCACTGTTATTTCGTCAAACTTTGTTATTAAAATTTAATGCAGAAAATAAGAAAAAAATTAACGTTTTCCTTTAATGCAATGACTTAATTTTCTCAAACAAAAAACTCGAAGTTGAATTAAATTGTTACAAGCTTTGTGTGAATTTTTATATTTCCATATATGTACGAGGGCGACCTCAAATGTTTTCGGAATCGACAAGAAAAACAGGGTATTGTGGTTTTTATTTTTATTTCTCGATATAGTCTCCTCGAAGATCAGTACACTTTTTCAAATGGTGCTCGAGTCTTTTCCAGCCGTGGAAAAAGTAGGATATTTCGAGGTATGTAAGTATGTAGTCATCTGCAGCGGCGATTACTTTCTCATTTGAGGCAAGTCTCTTACCTGGCAACGATTTTTTAGGATTGGGAATAGCAAGAAGTCGCTGGTTCGGTGAATATGGAGGATGAGAGACTAATTCGTAGCGTAACTCATTCAATTTAGACACGACGATGCGGGATGAATGAGCCGGTGCAATGTCGTGGTGGAAAAGCACTTTTTCCGCTGTAAACGAGGCCGTTTGTCCTTCCATACTGCATCGAATCGGGTTAATAAATCGCTGTAGCATTGCCCCGTGATCGTCCTTCCCTTCTGCAGATAGTCGATCCATTGCTTCGACTGTTCCTTGGTCTCCGGTATGTAGTGGTGGATCCAAAACTCATTCACGGTTATGAAACGCAGGAATAAATCTCTTGGACTGCGTTAGATCCTAGCCCGACACTCCTCCGAAACGGTCACCCGATTTCGTTTTGTTCCGGTGTGAGCAAACGCGATACCCATTACGCCGAAAGCTTTTTCACGCGTTCTTCTGAGATGCCCGTTGTCTCTGCTATCTCTGTCAGCTTCAATCGCCGATCGGCTAACACGACATCATAAATTTTGTCGACCATTTCATCGTTCGTAGCGGTTTTTGGGTGTCTACTGGGTGGTTCGTCAATTGTGCTTGTGCAGCCACGTTTCAAGATGTTCGCCCAGAAGCTGATGGTCGAAAATGACGGAGTACATCCGCCATGAACCTCTAGCAAAATATTTCGAATTTCCGTGGCCGTTTTCCCAGCCATCCAGAAGTGTTTTATCATTGCACGAAATTCGATTTTATCCATTTTTGCGAAACTGCCTGAATTGCTACACAAAACACACTCTTCAACAACTATAGACAGTAGACGTCTGAAATTTTGACAGTTGCCATAAAAAAGGTTACTCTTGCCGACCAACGAATCCACTTCAACCTTCGTGCGCCATCTCTTGCCGATTCCGGAAACACTTGAGTTCGCCTTCCTATAAGCTTTGTGTATTGTTTTTATCCCTATATGTCAAATAATTTTTTGCGCAGGTTTGTTTAGCATCATCCAACATTTTTTTTTCTGATGTGGATAGTAAAAAAATTGACATTTTTCTTGAAAGAAGATCTTTCCGACTTTAAGAAAGGTTATATCTTATTCTAGTTTAAGTAGTAGACACTTAAACTCCTCAGATAAACATACCAACGTCAATTTATGGTCATTGCAAAAATATTACCGTATTAACTCAATTAAAGCGCATAATATTGCTGGAAATTAAGCACTTCATGTGATGATTATTAATGTTTGTTATGACAGAAGCGTTATTTTCGATAAAACTTATTAGGTTCAAGTGTTTTGACTTGTAACTATTGTGTCCTCCTCATTTATGGTATTTTTAGAATTACAATTGGAAGCAGCGTCGTGTTGAGTTGTTGATCTGATGCACGGAATATGTGGCGTGGGTATTTAAAGATTAAAAGAATAAGTAATAGTTTCAAAAGATCGTATGTGATAATGGTTTAAATATGTGTAACAATAGGTGTTCTATAAGGACCAATGCGTAATTTACCAATTCTAATACCTCGAATTCCATGAAATATTGAATAGAAATTATGCGAGAGTTCACTGGATTAACCTTTCATGCATTCTCGTATTTTAAATACTGGCGAAAATTGTACTCAGTCGCCTAGAAACCTCCACGGTCTATTAAATTAAAGAAACATTACTAGGAGACAGTCGCATTCTTTAATGTTGTATTTCCGCGTCTGTCAATTTCTTTTCTAAATAAACACCAAGCCGACCGCAGGCTAGAAGAAATACATGCGGCAGTATTAGCTCTTCCGCTTCAAATTATCAATGGTTGGCGTTGTAAAAATACCTAGTCGGTGATATCATCGCCGCGACTCATTATCATTCTGTCACCTTTAATAATTTCCATATCGTTTGAATAAAATGCTGTTTCAAAAAAAGAAGACGTATTCATGATGTGTATATATTTCGCTTGAACTTACCAATTCCGTATACATGTATGTAAATAGGCAAATAATTAGTGATCACGTATTGCGATTTTCGGTTTTTCATCTTTAGTAGGTTGTAGAGATTTCCCCTGGTGTATGAGCGAGGAATGGTCAAGTCAAGATCATGTTCATAACTTACCTGAAATCAAAAGAAAATAAATTGTTTAGACTGAAAAGGTATTAGTAATAATATCTAGAAACCAAATCTTTTATACAAAAAAAATAGCTTTATAAAATGTTTTTGAGTCATACATCGTTAGAATATAAATACTTTTGTGTAAATGCTTTCTCAGTTTAATAAATAAATAGACTCCGCGACACTTGATTAAACGCAACCATAATATTTCAAAAACAAAGTTTCTGTACGAATCTATAGAATTTTAAATATAGTATTATAGACTTTCTAATATTTCTTGGAAATCCACCTGGTACCTGCGAGCGGCAAGAACCGGGTATCGTAGGGCCCGGGGGATTGTAATAGTAGTAGTAGTAGGATATGATATAACTACTGCAACATTTGACGCACTTCAGTTACCTCTGTGCAACCGATAGAACCAAACGTTTTTCAGTGATAATTTAGTTAAATTGGCGATAAAGTTACTGTATACGAATAATTTGTAGTAGCGGTATCGTAGTGCGACGCAGAAAAACGCTTATGGAAGCAGAAAGAGCGCAAGTCGATGCTTTAAATAACGAAAATTATTCTATTCTATTCTAAAGAAAACGCTAGGCAATAAAGCGGAGTGATTACGCAATCCATAATTATGTCCGCGACAAAGAAACTACGGACAAAACGTAAGAGACGCACGGCAAAAGCAACTACCGAACAGGAGAGAAGGAAAATTATTCGGATAGCATCGAATTCAGCGGCAACAGCACGTCAAATTTGGGATGCTGCCGGAACTTCTGCATCCGTAAGAGCAGTGCAAAGGGTTTTGAGACAATCTTCACACATTCGTCGGTTGAAACTGAAAAAGAAAAATCGTTTTAACTGCCCAACACAGTGGAGGCCGATTAAATTTCGCAAGACAACACATTCAATGGAGTGAAGACTGGAAGAAGGTCATTTTCATGGATTAGACGCGATTTAGTCTCGATAGACCTGATGGATTTCAACATTACTGGCACGATATGAGGAAAGAATTCAAGGTGATATCGCGGATACCTCAAGGCGGCGGAGGTGCTATGGTATGAGGTGCAATTTTTTATTCTGGGGCAGTTGAAATCATTTTGATCGAGGGATCTCTAAATGCCCAGAAATACCTAGAAATAGTCAGAATCAATAGTGCTCCTACGCATAATGCTCGGGTAGTGAAACAATAGTTAGAGCAAAGTGAAACAACTTTATTACCATGGCTACCGTTCTCTTCGGACATCAACATGATAGAAAATATATGGGAATGGTTATCCCGAAGGATTTATAGTGGTGGGAAGCAATTTACAAATAAAGAACACTTGAAACTGGCCATTCGGGAAACATGGGAAGGATTTCCGTTAGAGTACATTCAAAATTTGTTTAATTCATTGCCCAACTGAATGTTAAGAGATAATAAGTAAGAACGGTAGCCATACATGTTGTTATTAAATAAAGTTTTTGACAATAATTTTGTTGTTTTATTTTGCTGCGGTTAATCATGTGTCCCACCAGTTTTCAAAGTAACATTTATTTGTTTATTTTAATTTTCTTTTACTCTTATTTGGAATACTTGCCTAAAATAGTAGTAGATTACGGGCACAATGCACAAAAATTAAGAAGTATTCTTTTAACAAAGTTATAGATATTGCGTTCAATCAAGTGTCGGGGAGTGTACATTAAAACATTTTAGAATTCAAAAAGAAAAATCAAAGAATAACGTAGTTTATCCTGGATATTCGACAATGTAAACAATTAAAGAGCCTCTACGTTTGACCATAAAAATTGCGAGCAAATGTTATAGGCACCCTAATCAAACATGTGTTTCGCGCAGCAGGTAGCGCTTCTTAAAACAAGGGTACCTGGTCGTTATCTAAAGTAGAAATTCCTAGAAAATATAAATTACAAAGCTATGTAAGACAGAAATTAAAATTTTTAGATTGAGTAATATATTGTGCGTAGAGAAAGAAACGTCGTTTGTCGGTTTCAAAAGTTCATTTAGAGTGCGGACCTTCTTTTGTAAGTTTGTGTATACGCAATATGCCAAAGAAAGCCCCAAATATCTGAGGCTTTACGAGGCCAGATAATTTTATTGCACAAACAAGGATTGTCACAAATAAAAATTGCTAAGACAATAAAATGTTCGCGTTGTGCAGTGCAAAACACAATTAGCCGCTACCAAAGGACTGGAGAGTATCATAATCTACCCAATCGATAGCTGTACACGTGCCATTTTCAGTAGTCGTAAGTGGAGTCCGTATTTTTTCGAAAAAGATGAGCTAACAGTAACAGTTACCTAAAATCGCTACTGTCAAGGATCGAAACCCTCTTCCACACCTACATTAAACCAATTCGTTGGGGACCATGAAGAGAAAGAAATCCGGTTTCAACAAGACGGAGTCACAGATCACACTTCGCGGCATTCTCTAGCAATTTTGAGAGTTGTTTCCTGGATGTGTCTCTCTTTGCTAGGAGACATTGCCCGGCCCCCAAAATCGCCCGATTTATCACCTTGTGATTTCTTTCTTTAGGGACACTTAAAGGCGTAAGCGCAGAAACATCGCCCCACAACCCTACAAGCACTCCAGGAGGCAATCACTCGGGCTGTCTATCAGAAATGACATGAAAAACTATGGACAACCTCCGGGAAAGTCCCAGTCAATGTATCAACAGTGGAGAGAGCCATTTACCATACCTAATTTTTAAAACCATGTAGTGTAAAATGGCATAGTATTTGTTGTTTTCAAATAAAAATATTTTTCTGTATCTTTCTTTGTTTGTAACTGCCTTTTGAAATACGGAAGGGCGTTTTGCCGGACCTGTAGTCAGAGCTTAAATTATGCGTTATAGTTTTGTTAGCTTAGACGTACTTTCCCCAATATTCGCATTGTCAATTGATGACGATATCGAACTAGGTTGTTCCTTTGGAAAAGTTTTGGGAAAATCTGTGTAAATTATATATACTTCAATTTTCCTGTTCATATTATCACAAATGTATTGAGGTATGGTAACTAGGTTGGTGACTATAGATCTTTTAGCCAAAAGCCGTGCTGATATGTAAGGCATCACATTTGGATATAACAATGTGTAAAGTGCTGAAATATTTTTGCGAAGTTGGAAATAATTGATATAGGTTGGTTAATCTTTCTTAAAGATAGGAACAATTACAGTTTTTTTTCCAAGTCATAGCGAACACATCAGTAGCTAGCACCAGGTTGAAGATAATGGTTAATGGTTTAACCAATACGTATTTTCAATCATTGATTACGTAGCTTGGGATGAAATCATCACCGATAGATACCTTGGATAGAAGAGTTGATATGCTCTTCAATACGTGACATCCTTCAATGGATTTAATAGTGAGCAGTAAGCGACTGCTGTAAATATTGGGTATGGTTATCTTTGTATCGGTTAGAAAAACGTTAGAGAATACTTCAACGAAGGCGCTTATGATATCTGCAGGACGAGAACTTCCATTAACATCATAACAAAGTATATCAGATATTCTAGACATGCTACGTTTATAGTGAGTAAACTTCCATATATTCTTCCAGTTAAGATTTAATATAAGTTTCAATAATATGCAAGTAAAAGTAATAAGAATCGCATATTTGAGACATGAGAATTGGCAGGTGTTTAAATTCATAGTGATGGGATATATTTTTAGTTTTAAACCTCCTAGATTTGAGGTAAAATTTATTTGAATGCAAGTTATTTAATTTCTGAAGTTAACCATGTAGAAATCGTAGATTTATGGGGAATATACTTAGGGACTAAAGTTTCCAAAATATTATAAAGTGGTAGAATGAAGTTACAGAAAATCAGCGTTACTAGTACTTTTCAGAAAAGACCAATCAATGTTAAAAATGTCGTTATATACGATGAGAAAGTTTCGTGAAATTTTTGTGCATTTTGAAAAAAGTGTATTTGAATATTAGGGGAAATGATTTTTAAGAAAGAGTTAAGGGTAGATCGTATTCATCATTGGAAACAAATGGGCTTATTCAATATTCAACCGTTACATTACAATGGATATTCATTATTCATTTCAGTTCTTTTTCGCGTCCATTATTAGACACAGGCCTCCTTCAAACACCTCCAGTTCTCTCTTTTTGTTCTTAGCTGTTGCTATCTAGTTTGTTATTTTCTTCAGATCGGGTGGAAGGTATGTCTCGGCTACGTGCGTCGGCTGTTGGTCTCCATTGTATAGGTTTTTTGGTCCATCTACCATCCACCCTTCTAGCGATATGTCTAACTTTTCTCCACTTCTGTCTTGCGACTCGTTATACAATGTCATCCACTCTAGTACGTTGACGTATTTTCTCATTCCTTACTCGGTCCCTGAAAGTTAGGGCCAACATCGACCTCTCCATTTGCTTTTGCGCCACTCAGAGTTTTTTTGCGGTTGTTTTCCTTAACATAAATGTCTCTGCGCCATAAATCATAACCGGTAAGATACATCGATCAAACACGTTCCCTTTCAAGCGGATTAAGATATTTGGCTTGAAAATGTCTCTTATTTTTCCGTATGCCGCCAATTTCAGGGTAATTCGTTTGGTTAGCTCACCGGTTTGGTTGACTTTGCTTATTTTATGACCGAAATATACATATCTGTTATGGCTCAAATATACATATTTGTCGACCAGTTCTATCCTGTTGTTATCAATTTGTATTTGCGCGCTGGAAACCATATTAGTCATCATCTGCTTTTTTCCAAATTTATCGTTAGTTCAATTTCCTGTGATACGTCGTTAAGTTTCTATTTGGCTTCTCCTTGTCTGACACAATAACAATATCGTCCGCAAAACGCAGATGACTAAGTCACTCTCCATCGATAAGTATTCCTTTCTGTTGCCATACCAACCTTCTAAACACGTGTTCTAACAACAGTAATAAATAATTTTACCGACATGGTATCACCCTAGCTGACTCCTCGTTTTATCACCATCTTGTTGGCTGCTTCATGTAGTTTTATTATGTCGCAATATCAATAGTCGATTTTGGATTGTTGCCCTGCTCTTAGAGTGGCCGGCAGTTCTACTCTATCAAACTTTCTTTTAAATTAACAAATATTAATATTAGAGGTCGATTATATTCGATTATTTTCAGAACGTAAACCAGCTTGCTCCCGAGGTGGATAAGAATCCAATTTTGCATCCAATCTATTTGTTATACTTCGAGTGCACAATTTATAAAGATGGTTAAGGAAAATTACAGGTTAATTGACCTGTAATTTTCCAGATCTGCTATATCTGCTTTCTTATGTATGAGTATAGTTATTGAGTTTTTCCATTTTGTTGGGATATTTTGGGTTTCCAGGTAGAAATTAATTATATTACTTACTTATATCAATTACTAATATTTACCAGTTGATATCCAGTTGAGTTATTTAAGATCAGCAGTAGTGCAAAACAGTGTAAGAAGTGATGATTGTATAAAACCAAAAGAAGCATCTGTAAAGTTTGCTACACTAGGGTGACAGAATAAAATAGACACCAGCTAAAGCGGTATAAATATGTAAACAGCTAAATTCTAAGAACGAATTAAGAACTTTCTCTTGTCATTAGGGTAGGGGTAGATGTATCCGAAGGAATTCGTCATAGTTAGTTAGTATCGTTACAACTATGCCTCGCTTACAAGGTTCGAGTGATATTAGCGACTTCACCCGGGGTGTCGCATCGTTGGCCAGAGTGAACGCGGCGCTTCGCAACGTGAAATAAGTAAATTTTTAAATATTCCGTTGTCCACAGTTAACCGTTACACAATTTAAACGCAAGGAAAAAACAACAGTGGAGCCGAGACCAGGTCGTGCCGGACCTTCTGAAAGACGTAAAAGGGTGCTTGTGCGCGAAAGTACAGCTGAGCTTGCGGCAACTTCACAGAAAAGTCAGCGCACCGTGCTGCGATACCTCCAAAGTGTGGGGATGTATAAAAGGGTGGCAAAGAAAAAAACCTCTCCTTGCGGCGTTTCAAAAACGGCGCTGAATGGGTTGGGCAATCGAAATGCGAACGAAGCCCGAAGAGTTTTGGCGGTCTGTCATTTTTTCAGACGAAAGCAGATACTGCCAATTCAGTGATAGTGGTCGTACGTGGGTATGGAGACGTTCGTCACAGCAACTGGACGATAAATTTTTGCATCAGACGGTGAAATACTGCGGTGTGAACATCATGGTGTGGGGCGCGATATGGTATGGTGGAAGATCATAATTAGTAATCTGCGACGGAAATATAAATGCGGCAAAATATATCCAAATATTAACAGAAGGACTACTACCGATATTCGACAACGCCATTTTATATAAAGAAGACGTCACTTTTATGGAGGATGGAGCACCCTGCCATAAAGCAAGAACAACCGGATTTTACCATGGCCAGGCCAATCACCAGACATGAATCCGATAGAGAATGTTTGGCAGATAATCCAGACAAATATGGCGAAACGACCCCGAAAACCTAGCAATAAGGAAGAACTCGTGGCAGCTGTTACAGAAGAGTGGTTAAATATTCCAGAAGACACCGTTAATCATTTAATAGATTCTATGCCACGACGACTCGCAGCACTTCACGCAAGTAAAGGTGGATCGACAAAATATTAGTCTAATTTAAAAATTTTAAAATATTTTGTATATATAGCGAGAATAGTATCTTTTTTTTAATTAGTAGGTGTCTATTTTATTCTGTCACCCTAGTGTATATTAAAATCACCGACCAATAACAATGCCCCAAAAACGTCCAGGAAAATCTCAAAATCAAAATTTCTCGAAAATGTTTAATTATTATTAAATATTTATTTTCCATTTTTCTTTTTATTACATTAGATTAGAGATCCTTTTGATACATTTTTCCGCATTTCTAGAGCAATTACCTTTTAAAATTACACAAAATTAAACTGCGGCTTTTATTTCCAAACATCAACGAACGCGTGATCCACCAAACACATAAAACCCATCTAAACGGCTGGATTTTATGAATAGTTTACCCTCTCCAAATGTTAAGTCACAATATCCAAAAGGTTTAAAGATTTCAATTTTTCTCCGTTAATTTACATCAAAATTTGTCGCGTAGAAACTAGAGTATGTATATAGAAGGGATTCTGCATGTTTGACTACTTTAAGGTGATATATTAGTGTCCCCCATGGTACCGATTTAGGACCAATGTTGTTTCTTTTTTATATTAGTTTCTAATTTCTGAGCAATTTGATTTTTTTTCAAAAGCAAATGGAATAGAAATTGTTTAATATTTTTCAGATAATTTGAAGGCTAGTCCTACAAAACCAAATCCACTTTATATCTTCAAAAATGTAAATGTAATCACGCAAGACATCCGATATATCATACTAACAAAAGACATTCCTTTTACCTTGTTTTATTTATCTTTGCAATAAATTTAATCTCGACAACGATAATTTCCTTACTAATCATCTAATTCATTTCATTTTTCATTCTACGACAAACATGCGTTAATAGTTTTGATAATTTATGTATATTCGACGCACAAAAACACGTTTTTTGTTTATCAAGAACGCGAAACAAATTAATAAACATGTCCTCGCGCTCTGACTGTTATTATATTCGCGAATGTACGCGACATTACTAGCACGTTCGATAAGAATAAATACGACAAAGCGTGATCTTCGCTCCGGTCTAAAATTAGCCTATCAATGGATCGACGGAAGCCAACGCAGCTTCGGACTAAACCGTACTGACGTTGGTGAATCGAAACAATACCCAACAAATCTCCCGAATGTGTGTACGTAGTACCGCTCGTCGTTACCAAAATTAAATTTCTGGCCTAATTGCATGGTGCTCGACATCGACGTAGCATTGTAAAACCGTAAAACATGTTCAAAGAATGCCAGAATATAAAACCTCTTTCAGTGCCTTGAATTTGAATTATAAGGCCGTAATTATTTAAATCGATGTGATTTCAATTTATATTTTATACAGAGTGATAGAGAAGTAGAGGAACAAAATTGGCCAAGGTTCTTTTTTAAGAAACCTTTTTGATTTACTCAATCAAGAACATCGTAATAGATCCCCGATTTCAAGATCTAAGAACTGATCGTCTAACTCGAAAGTAGAAATGTAATACATTTGCATCGACCGAACCAATTTGCAATAAGTGAAGAAGTCAAACTCCGCCTGTGGTAAGCCAAGTCCGGATAAAGGAGATCAGGTTAGCTCCCTATCTGCACAAAAAAAGGTAATAGCTCACAGAATGAAACGAAGAAGGAGTAAGTGGATAGATCTCATGCTGGACATCTGCATCCGAAAAGGCATAGGAAGAAAACGGGCAATAGCCTGTCATACCACGTGTAGAAAGGAAGAAGAAGAAAAATCAAACTGAATATGTTACCTGTAATTGTTATTGCTTCTACGAGGGAAATAGCACATTGATGTTATTAATAAGCGCCAGCAAGTAGATGTAATTCAGACTATTCAACTGTAATTTCTAAATTGTCTAGTAATAGGCCAAAAACTGATTCTAAGCATCTTACTTCAGTTTGCGTTATTTTCCCTACAGGTTTATTTTTGTACCTGACGTAGGTGTGCCACAAGGTTCAAATTTAGGATAGTTTCTCTACAATATTTACATTAATGATGTTTTTATAAATTCTTGATTCCAAGAGATGTGGACCATTTCAAAGTCTATTAAACTACCACATTACGTTTGACTGTAAAAGCTTCACTAATAGAATGACATTTTTATAACCAGACTTTACTTACGGCAAAACTGCGTCGATCGGGATATTGGAAAATTATGAAAACAACAGCCCATAGAAGTCGTTATTAAAGGCAATTCACAATCAATAGTAAGTAGGTTTGTGTTTTTAAATTCTTGCCTTGAAGGATCCGAAGTTTTCAAAATTCCGTATTATTCGCGTAACTGCGTTTGGTGATCGCTTCAGTTTTTGCGGATACTAGACGGCAAAGGTATTGCACGTTCTTGACATTACTTTATTACATTCTCTATAAATAATAAAGGAATCTAAATAATCTTCGCCAGTATAATTTAAACATGCCGGCATTATAATCAGTGTTGGATTGCTTATTAATAGACATGGCTAACTTAGATACACTAAAGCTGGATGACATTTTAAAAAATTACATAAGCTACATTCTTATACCGTACATATATACACTACCGTCAATACAGGTTCGGCTAAGCAACAAAAATTTAATAAATCAAAAAATAAATGGTAATTAATACTAAAGAAGTAAATCTATTACTCTTAAAAATAACGAACTATCAAAATCTAACGAAAAGTGTTATTTTTCCTATTCATTGCTAACAAAATTCGTAAATATTCTTTTCGTCAAAAAACCCACCTTTTGCAGCTATTACCGATCGAAGAACTCGCGGCATCCCTTCGACTAATTTTTTGGGGTTTTCGCTTGGGATGTTATTTCATTTTTGTTGAAAGATATTCCAAAGCTGTTCCTTGAAAGAACGACCAACACTTCGAACTCTTCCATCAAGTTCATCCCACAGTAATTCAATAGGGTTGAGATCTAGACTCTGTGGTGGCCATGTGATAACTAAAAATATCTGCTTGATTTTGCTCATTCAGACACTGTTTGCATATTCTGGCTGTATGTTTCAGATCGTTATCTTGCATAAAGGCAAAATTCTCGCCGATTAGTCGCAGCCTAGATGTAATGGTATGAGTCTCCAATATTTCGCGGTACTACTCTTTTCGTATTATTCCTTCGATTCGAAGTAACGTTCCTTTTCCTGAGAAAGAAAAGCAACCCTAAACTGTAACTGAACCGTCTCCGTGTTATATTGTCGGTACAATGCATTCAGGAAGCATCCTTTTATTAGCGGAACGTCTGACAAACACTCTTCTGCTTTGACCAGACACTTTAAATTTTGATTCGTCAGTCCATAAAATATTTTGCAACTTTTCTACCGTCCAATACCGATGTTAACGAGCCCATTCTAGCCTTTTCATTCGGTTACCCCCGCGTAGCAATGGTTTACGAGCTTCCACGCGACTGTGTTAATTTTTTTCGACCAGCCGGCGTTTGACAATGGTAACTGAAATTGGACGCTAACGTCCGCGATTGAATTCGTTCGCTATTTGAGGTGCTGTTTTTTTCTAAGATTTCGCTTACTTAAAGTTGTAGTAGACGATCGTCTGTTGAGGTGGTTATTCGTGAGGTAGCTGGACGGTCACGGTCCACAAAGTCGCCTGTTTCTTGATATCGGCGAATGGTGTATTTTACTGTCGACGCGGCTAGATTTACTTTCTCACTGATTTGCCTGTTGGCATAAAATCTTTACCTGCTTGGTCCCATCGATACAACTCATCTAATAAGTAGATTACAATAACCCGCTGTAAATGAGGATGACAGTTCCGTGTCATAAGGTGCTTAATTACTTCTTTTCTTCGTAATACTTTCATTATTAGAGTTGCAGATGTATTTAAGATAGATGTTTATTAAGATTATCATCGTTGAATGCAATAAAGCTTATTAAATTAAAGTATTGTAAAACTTTCTCCCTTGTACAAACTTCTATAGACGATAGGAATTATGCTGAAATCCACATTTTCCTAAATATCTTGAAAAATATCATTCTAGATGAGTAGTGGATGTAACACTTTTATTATTATTATTTTTTTTTTTTGTAAGAGCAATTTGATGACAAAAATGAGTAGTTGCATTAAAAAATTAAGTTTTAACAATTTTTCGGAAACACTGTATATGCATAATTTTTCTCTCATTTCTTGAATCAGCCTTTTTTTAAACACTGAATAACTTAAAATATTGATTTATTTCAAAATTTCACAAGAGTACGGCAAAAAAGTCGCAACAGTGACTAATATGATGAACAATAACTAATAACTGAACGTTACTAACTACTAATGTGGGTATTTATACAATCTTCTTATCTTAATAGCAGATATACGATACAACAATATTTACGAGATGATTCAGTTGACTGACAGTTTGGTTCTTGAATCCTTTGTTTGTGGTTACATAATTACACGCCTTTGAAAAATTCATTCGGTTTCTACTCTTATCCTGTATGACCAATAGTTCCGCACAATTCCACTTTTGCATGCTAAATACTTTTATAATTATAAAAGTTTAGGTGCACTTATCCATCTGTCAAAAATTTTTAAAAAATACATACCTATTTTAAATATGATTAGAAATATCAACTCAGATGTTTCTTCAAAGATAGCATATAATTGAACTAGGAGTTCCAAAATGTAATAATATGTAGGTGTCCTATTTAAAATAACAAAGTTGACAGGTACACCATTACAAGTATTTTAGAATTATTTAATGTATACTTCGATGCAATTCCTCATGAGACAACCTGTATGTTGCTGGTTATTTAGATGTCTTGAGATTTGATTTGGTGCCAACAGCTATAATTCTTTTTCCTAATAATGAAGAAGCCAAAATATTTCATCAGAGTATTTGCCGCAGAGATTGAATTGTATCTCGATGCAATATTTCTGGAAAGATAAATCAAAAGACAGGGACCATTGGAATAGGAATTTAAATCATTTAGATTTGTATCTATACAAAGCAAAGTCTATTTTAAAAGACCTGGCACGTTAGAAGACAGCAGAAGAAATAGCAGAAACAAATTCAAATATTTATTTCATCCTTCCTTAACATTTGGATTTGGTTTTCTTTTTTTTTGTTCCAAAAGTTTCCAAACATCGTCAAGAAGTGAATGCTAAATTTTTTGAAGAAAATTTAGTCAAATTGATGACGTCATTACCGTTTCGTGCAATGACACCATATTTTTTTTTATTTGTTAAGCCCCACTTCCTTCTCTAGTTTTCAATAAACGTTCTTGCTTAATGAAAACTAGAGAAAAAATGGGGCTTACAATTTAAAAAGAATGATGGTGTCATTGCACGAAACAGTAATGACGTCACCAGTTTTATTTCTACGTCAGAAGATATTTAAAAAACCAACATTGACGTGTCTTTTCTAGAAAAGAACAAATATAAATTATGAATTTTGTTCCATACATTATGGCGTTGCATATTAAGCATTCCACTAAACAAAAAGGAATACAAATATTTATTTTCATCTTTTAGAATGTATTGAACTAAGAAATAAATACAAAAGTTTAAGCACTACAGACAAACTTCGGCATTTAGATTTTAGTGATATTGTTAGAAGTATAAATAATCGCTAGTACCTTCCTTCGAATTTACTCTCACTTTTTTATTTTGTTTAGAAACAACTTTCGTAAATTACTACATCTTACATGGCTTCATTACATCACACTGCCTTAATATATACACTGTCGCTCACAAATTTAAGTGTACCTATCAAAGAGTAGCAAAATGTTAAAATATTGATACCATTGTAACAAAACGTATTATATTACAAAAACTGTAAATGTACCATTCTAGCTAATATAAACCTTCAATTTTATAGAAACCTTTTCAGTTGCGTGGCCTTTGGTTGGTGATTTAGTTAAATTGTATTCTAGCTGTTATCACTTGCGCAATTGAATTTATTTGCGTAATATTGGTAAAAATTAAAAGTTAAACATTAAAAAACGGGCTGTAACAATTACTCCTCATAATGAAGGCAGAAGTGGATAAATAAATTAAAAGTTGGTAATCTTGCACTTATGAGCGGTAGTGTACGAGGAAAATTAAAATTTGTGAGAATAAAAATCGATTCTGTTGTGGTTTAACCTGTCAGATTTGAATGATAAATTCTGTTGTTTATTGTAAAATTACCATATTTATGAACTTATAAGCTGGATTACACGAGGTACCATAGCGGTTCACATTTTTTTTATTCACTATGAGGTTTCGTTGATGCGGTTTCTGTTATTTTTAGAGATCCTATTTTTGAAGGTTTTGCCATGATATATTTATTTACGTTCAGCGCGCATATATATTTTGGGAAAGACTTTTATTACCTGTTAAATTGAGAAAAAAAATGCATAATATAATCGACACCTATTCAAAAAAAACTAAAAGGATTATTACAAATCAAAAGGCTTAGGAATTCGCGAAGAAAAAATAGGTCATGATCAAAGTCGATTGGATAAGAGATATGTAGGACGAAAATTTATATAAATAGGTTACCTCATTGAATGAATGATATAAATATTATTTCTAAAATTTGAAAATCGCGCAATATTTAGAAGCGTTCAAGATCGATTTATTGGAATGCTAGGTTAGTTTTCAAGGTATTTTGTATGAAAATAATTAGATAACTATACAAGATTAGAAAAGAAAGATAATACATCAATTATTACAATTCATTGACAGAGGTAGAGATGTTCATAACGAGTGTATGTAACACTATTTTAAGAAAAGGCTAACAATTCTAATAGATCTTCAATCACAGCGAAAAATGTCATCGAGTGTACAATTTACGAAAAAAAAAAACAGGTAGAGCTGACCGAATGTCATTTTTGTTCGGTGTAAAATACACCATTATTGGTACCACACATCATTAAAATGTCCTCCATGAACACTAGATGATTATTGATGATTTGTTCCACTTAAATTGGATCAAAATCAACAATGATACGTTCAATGTTGGTTTGAAACTCGTGCAATTCTGTTGTGGTTTAATTGTCTGGTCCATTTCTAGAAATTGTTAATTCATCAAACCTCTCAAACAGTCAATATAAATTGCTTGATTAGCAGTGTGGAAAGCCCATGTTACAGTTACCAGCATCATTAAAAGAAAGTAAAGCCTAATGACTTCTTACAGTATAAAACACACAGCAGATGATCGGTTTAAACGGATGCAATGCTTCTTTCATGGATTATTTGTGACTAATTTTTAGATCAGCAACAAATGCTCGTTTGCTTTGAGTTCTTGCGTTAAACCAATCTTGTAAACATGCAAAATTTGCCATAAAGTGGTGTTGGAGATGTTCAATACCTGAAATAGACGAGGAATTGACATGTTTGGATCTTTACGAACACACTAATGTACAGCTGCAATATTCTCATTGCTAATTGGATATTTGTTTCATTGGTACGTGACGGTATGAGGTAATTGATTCGAATTTTTGCAGAAGATGCTCAATTATTCTTCGACTTGGATAACTATAATGCACGTAAATTAGCTAAGCCCGATCGTGAATTTTGATAAAACATCATTTGTAAAAATTTTGTTGAAGTGTATATGATTCCATGAAAACACACATGCACCGAGAAACAATGGTGCCATATGAAAGGAATCTCAATTTACAAATGTTTAGTTCCTAGTGGAAAACCTCTTATTATGGGTAAAACTTGGAAAATGAAGAAGTCAGACGGTTTAAGGAAACATTACCAAATCTTTACAATAAATCTAAATAGCAACGGCTCAAAAATAAAATTCTTTTAATATCTAGGAATACAATAAAAGGACCAATCTCACTGTATCTTAAAACTTGTTCAAGTAATGTTGCTACTGAGTAGTCCGTTTAATATTTTATCTGTTTTATTGTCTTCTTTCTTCCTTCTATAATTTTAAGGTGTTGTTTCTTTAAATGTAACTTTGATGCCGTGATGGTAGTAGCTTTGGGAAAGAGGTTAAAGAATACGAACATCAAGCGATAATTTGAAGCTCTTTAATAATAATTATAATGCTTTATTTTCCAACAGATAAAACAATATCCAATCACAAGGCAAAATTGAATTATTAATGTAAAAGTAAACATAAAACTAAGAAGAAAAACAAGAGGTAGATCAAGCTACTATAAACTTATAACTAACCATATCGTACTATGACTATCTACAGCCACATCCAAATAGCTTTAATTTAACTTAACAAAACACGTCACCAGTGGTTAAAAAAGGAAAAGAATTCTGCTATGTCTAATGTATTTGCGGTTTAAATATTGCCAGAAGTGATGATAAGCAGCAGGTATGGATATCTATCTCACCAAACTCCATAGAGTTGAAACTGCTACACATTCTATGTATTAGAGACCTGATGGCGATATTTGTTCTAGGTGCGAAACAGTAAAATATATTTATTTGCCTAGATCCTGAACGCGGTACAAGGAAATTTATCCGATTCAACAATTCGGGGACATCAAGACCATTATTAAGTAAGGTAAATAGAAAATTGCACTAACTTTGTTTTCGACGTAGTTCTAAGTAATCAGTATTAAATATCTGTAACCGGGTATTATGACTAAATCTTTGTATCGGTTAAGTATTAAATTTTTTTAAAGTATAAGAACTTTAAACACCTTTTTGAATCTGTTCCAAACGATGCATCTCATAGATGTATATAAATGACCAGACCAAGGACGCCTACTCCAGCCGAAACCGAACAAAAGCGAAATAAAGAGGAAGAATGGATGTTGCAGAAGATTTTAACATATCCTACCATATCCAACCCCGATGCACAAATACTGGATATATGGTCTGTAAAGCTCAGTCTTGAATCGACGCCGACACCCAAATCTCTCATAGAGCTCTCTCTAGGTAAAGGAGATCCAGTCAAGTGATAAGTATAGGTAATTGGAGTCATCTTACGAGTATAGGTGACAATTTTGCATTTGTTCACATTAATTGTTAGCTTATTGTTGATACATCACGTATAGAATATAGTAAGTTGACTTTGCAATCCAAGGAATTATTAATCGTTGTATATAATTTTAAGTCATCCGCGTATAACAACTTTGGACAGCTCAATTGGTAACACAAATCATTTATATACATGAGGAACAAAAGTGGACGAAAGTTACTTCCCCGAGGAACTCCAGACGTTATCGTGAAGTGATTAGACTCGTATTTCATATATGTCACAAATTGCTTTCTATCAACAAGATATGATTACAATAAAGATAAAAGATGAAAATCCAATACTGTCCAATTTATTAAGAAACAGGGTGTGGTCGATTCAATCAAAAGCTTTTGTTAGGCCAATATACACAACATCTACCTGCCTTCTAGCATCCACACTATGAGAAAAGCATTGAGTAATTGTAACAAGACTAGTTACTATAGATAGTTGAGCGACGAAAAAGTAACGCTCTAGGACAATAATTAAAAATAGCACACTTCTCCCCACTTTTGAAAACAGGCACCAATTTGGCAATCTTCCATACAGATGGGATGATGGATATCTTGAGAGTAAGACTAAATAAGCAAAGGTCAAGCTAATTTCGGCAAAAATTTGTAAATGCTGATTGAAATCTATCTGCATTTGTTACTGTGTGCTTCTAAAATCAACTGGTAATCTCAACAGTCAACACATCTGGTAAACAAATTGAAGAAATAGTTCTTGTATCACGACCATATGCCCCCTTACTCTAGTGATTTTATTGGCGGAAAATTAGAATAATCGAGCCAATAAGCCAAACTCCTACGGATATTGAGAAAGATCATTACAAAGACGGCATAATGGCAGCATCGTTAGTCCAAGTTCGTTGAAATTAAAGCAAAATTAGTTAAAAAACAAAAAAAAAATAATGCGCAACTAATTTGTTTCATTGAAAGTCTCATTTTCCTTCTTCATTACCTGGATTTTTTTTTAATTTCTCCAGGTAAAAAAACTATAAATTTCCAAATCACGATTAGATCACCTGATTCTACGCAAATTCTTCAAAAACTCGAATCTCTTTTTTCGCAATTATCCCGCTAATTTCCCATCAACCATTCTACCTATCTATTCCCCATTGTCCCATCGATGTTAGCGACGAGGTATGCACGGCAATTATTCTAATTGGGATGCGTTACAAGATGCGGAATTAGCCGGTACAGTCCGACGACGACGATGACTTCTATTTACGTGCTGATATTTTTCAAGACGTGATGTCATCGCACACTTAGAGGAGCGCGGTCGTGTGCCATCCGTCAGGCGCCATTCTCCGGTTATGCAATAGTTATTTTTAAGCGCTACCAACCCCCCATATCGTATCCGAGGAGTTGGCTTGATGTTATACGTGTCTAATTTGGCGCGGTTATTTCTAATTCCGGACGCAAAAGCTTACTATTGCGCAAAACAAATACTCCTAAAAAGGACCATCATGAGAATGGAACGATATAAATGCCGTATAATTTTTATTGCTTTCGTTGTTTTTTTTAATGTAAAGAAGGTGACTTCTACTTTATACGCTGTTAATGGCTTAGTTTCGTGTGTTGTCGAATTTGCGAGGAGTTAAATTTAGACATTAAGTCATTTCCAGAATAGATTAGACGTTGTAGGCATATTGGATTGATGTAATCTGTGGAATTTTTAGCCAAACATCATCACGCACACGTTTGTATATTGCCTATTATTGATAATAGTATTTCGATAAAACAAATGTCGAAAACACACACTTATACTAGGAAAAAGGATGTTTGGCTTTGTCAGACTTTCAACAATTCTGAGTTATGTTACAGGCTTCCGTAACGTTTTCAGTATATCATAGAAAGAAGAACAGAAGAAGAACTTTTGCCAATTAACAAAATTCGAAAGGGGGAGATCTATTAGGTTCAAAGAAACTGAAATGTGTTACAGGGAAGCCGAGAGAAGGATCAATAGGGACTTACCAACAGCACTTCTCTATATTCGTGCATGGACAGAGGAAGGCTGTCATAATCGCAGTCGAAGAAGAAAGTGACTACCGATTACTAGTATCTTTTAGTTGAAAAGACTGAGTTTCCAGTACCAGAAAAGTAGCAGATAACCCTATATCATAGCGTAGTTGGCCATTAACTTAGAAACACGAGAGAGTTAG
This sequence comes from Trypoxylus dichotomus, assembly GCA_023509865.1. Classification (NCBI taxonomy): domain Eukaryota; kingdom Metazoa; phylum Arthropoda; class Insecta; order Coleoptera; family Scarabaeidae; genus Trypoxylus; species Trypoxylus dichotomus. The sequence continues at coordinate 34,591,856 of CM042081.1, forward strand.
GATGATAATAGCATTTATAAAACAGATGGAAAAGGATTTCTCTCCACTACTTTATTAACAACTCTTAACAAAAATATACAGTGCGGAACCTTAACGGTCTCCAAAAAATCAAAGGTTTCGATCACATCCCATTATACGATAGGATTGCAGGATAATAGATGGCAATAGAAGTTAAATTTGAAGAGTTTATTACAAATGTTTCACCAGAAGTTAAACAGAGTGCGCGCATCATCAGTGCCAAAATGTGCAAATGTAAAATATAAACGTAAAGACGTCGGGTTCGAGTCCCCTCCGAGACTGATATTTTTTTAGTAATTTAATTACGTTGGATAATTGCAAGAAACTTGTAATTTTATCATTACTAGTGCCAATGGTGATTTAGTATTAATATGGATATTAGTTTAAAATATAACCGTTTTGTTTGGTCTTTGATACCTCATTACCTGAAAAAAAAACATGCCAGCTGAAATGTTTTCGGAATCAGCAAGAGATGGCGCACGTGTGTTTTGTGTAGCAAATCAGGCGGTTTCACAAAAATGAATAAAATCGAATTTCGTGCAGTGATAAAACACTTCTGGATGGCTGGGAAAACAATTGACGAACTATGCAGTGGATGCCCAAAAATCGCTACCAACGATGAAATGGTCGACAAAATTCATAACGTCGTGTTCGTCAATTGAAGCTGGAAGCGATAGCAGAGACAACAACCATCTCAGAGGAACGCGTTAGCAGTATCCTACGCGAAATTTTGGGTATGAAAAAGCTTTTGGCGCGATAGGGGTACCGCGCTTGCTCACACCGGAGCAAAAACGAAATCGGGTGACCGTTTCGGAAGAGTGTCTGTCCAGGATCCAACGCAATCCAAAGGATTTCTTCATTAGTTTCGTAACCGTGGATGAGACAGATCCACCACTACATACCGGAGACCAAGGAATAGCTGTGGACTTTTTTTGGGCGAATCGGCTTCGAAGACGGCAAAGACCGTTCCATCAGCCAGAAACGTCATGGCGACTATTTTTGGGATTCCCAAGGTGTGATCCTCATCGACTTTCTGCAGAAGGAAAGGACGATCCCGGGGCAATACTACAGCGATTTATTGACCCCATTCGATGCAGTATTTAAAGCGGAAACGGGCTCGTTTGTAGCGGGAAGAGGTGCTTTTCTACCCCGAGAATGCACCACACCAATACGGGGTTTTTCTTGTGGGTTCCGGAAACATTTCAGGTCGTCCTCGTATTATTATTACTTGCATAATTAACTGAATTGTCCCAAGCTTTGCGACGATAGCGCTATATAATTTTTCTTTAAAATCCTATTATTTTTAGGAAATGATACATCTGGAGTGAAATATACTTTGCCAGACTTCCACAAGAGCATAAAACTTAACGAAGTAAACAACAATTATTAAAATCGCGCATGCAATGATTTAATTCGGCTGCCATATACTATCACGTGAAATTTTCAACCCATCCTCGTATATATTATCATGACCATGTGGAGCAGATTATTTATAAATTTAGATAAGTTTTATTACTGTTATACCTATCTGCTTTCATTCCTAATCCATTTTAAACAATAACATCGTAATAAAGAATACTTTCTACACGTGGCAAGCATATTTAAATATTTCCAAAAGTCACGCTGGACAGATAAAAACAATAAAATTCCCACCGAGACAAATTCCTATGCAAAATTCGTCCCAAAAACGCAATCAAAAATTTACGACCACCAAATTAATGCAAAAAAGACGAACCAGCGCTTCATGATCGCGGTGGCAATATTGCCGCACGTCTCGATATTAAATCGCCTTTCGACACGAGTGGGATCGTTTATTTTCGAACGCAAATCTCGCAATTAGAATGCAAACGTTCGACGTGTGTATTACGGATTGCTGCCATATTGGCGATATCCTAATGGAGCCGCGCGTAAAAACGAAATATCGACTTATTACGATCCTGACGTAACGTTATTGTTATGGCGGTCGTTTTTGCACATATTTTGGCCGCGGCCAAAAATAGTGCCGCTTACATTCGGCAACTCGAAGGCGAAGCACTTTCACGACTCCCGCGAAGTTTTTCGACGATTCGACCGACCTAGAACTAGATTCGGCATAGCCACGGTTCGATATTAGTTCGGTTCGTATGATGTCATCCTTAATGACCGTATCGAAATAATGACAAAGTTATGTACGTTTCGGGTTGCGTGTGAGTAAGTACATGGGCGTTAGAAAGTTTTTGAATTGATGAGCGATGAGGAATGAAAGATTCTTAAGTTAAATCAGAAAGCAATCAAAGTACAAATTACACAGCTAGAAATTTGTCGGTGTTGCGTCAAATTTATACCTAGTCGATAATTTTGACTAAATAAAGTATCAATTTCTCTATGACTGTTATAGAAGCTATGTGAAAATATTTGATACTGCTGAATAGAAAGCTTGCACACCCAAATTTAATAAAACAGATAATTTTTATTATTGTATTAATATATGCTTTTCCGTTGAAGCAAGTATTGAATTTCTTTCGTACAGTGCAAGTTCCAGTGAGTGTTGCGGTTGGTATTCGATACATATAAAAAAATTAATAATAATAATAATCTATTAGTCCAACAACTAAATCACTTACGGGACTATATTCATATACAGGGGGAGGTCCAGAAGTTCGTAGAATGAAAGGGTTTTAAATAAAATAAAACAATAAATCTATTTTTCCTTTTGAATATAATCACCCTTAAGCACAATACATTTATTAGATCTATGAATTAATTTTTCTAAACCATCATAAAAATATATTTTATCTTTCGCCTCAAAATGGGCCAAAATTGCCTCCTTTACCTCATTGTCGTCGGAAAACTTTCTTCCACGTAACTCTTTATTTAAATTGGGGAACAAATAAAAATCACTAGGTGCCAGGTCTGGACTGTAGGATGGATGGACTATTGATTGAAAGCCAAGCTTGTGCAGAGCAGCCATTGCAGCTTTGCTTTCGTGAATCGGCGTATTGTCTTGCAAGAGCAACACACCCTTCGTCAATTTTCCTCGACGTTTTTCCTTGATGGCCTCCTTTAATTTTTCTAATATCGCTGCGTAGTATTTTCCGGTTATGCTTTTTCTTTGTAATCAATCAATAATATCCCCTCACAATCCCAAAAAAACAGTAGCCATCAACTTTCCAGCCGATTCTGACACTTTGAATTTCTTTGGCGGTGGTGTCCCCTTTTTATGCCATTGCATGGACTCCTGTTTGGACTCAGGCTCAAAGTGACGAACACATGTTTCATCTCCGGTAACAATCCGCTCCAAAATCTGTGCAGGTTTGTCTCCACGCAGCTTCAATAATTGGGTGGTCATGTGGGATACGCAAAATGGTGGTATCTGATACTCCAATCCTGATACTGCAGATAATTGTTTTTTCTTCAAACGGGCATCTTGCAGTAGAAATTTTTGCACTTTTTCGACGATGTCTGATGTGGTGGCCTCAACTGGCCGTCCTGAGCGGGGGTCGTCTTCGATCGACTCCCGACCATGTTTAAAAAGACCGCGCCACTTATAAATCATTGATTTACTAGGGCACTGTTCCCCATAAACGGTTTCCATTTCATTCAATATGGTTTGAGCGTTCTTTCCTTGCTTTGTAAGGAACTTTATCACAGCACGGTGTTCAATTTCCTCCATAGTTTCAGTTTTCTTCCGGATTGACTTGTTTAGCAGGCAACTATTCATAAACGACTGACGCTATAGGGCTGCAACTTAATTTATATACTAATGATAAGTCGCCAATCAGAATGAGACCTAGTGAGCGCCCCTATCCCCCCTCCATTCCACGAACTTCTGGACCTCTCCTCGTAATTATTCCGATTTCATTGTGTACAAAAACCAAACAATTACGTCCATACGGTTGAAAGAAAACAAAAAAATGGTTTCCTAACATAACAAAATACAAAGAAAAGATAAACTTACCCATTTGTAAAGTGAGTAAGAAGACATGTACATATATAAATGCTTTCTTGCTACCTAAAGTATAAATTCATATAAAATCATTTTAAAAAAGAAAAGTCGCTGAGCAAGTTATTAAAGTTTCTGATCATATGTGACACGGGTGATTTAAATAATACATTAGTTCTTTCTCTTGGAACTCTAAGAGTTACGTCACAACGTGTGCTACAAATGCGTACGTGAAAATCTACGTATGCCAACAAATCAGGGTTGTCAAGCTTGTTATGTAATAAATTCAATAATAAACTTGCGCTATATTGATTCCCTCTATCAGATAAAGCACCGACGTTATGTAAAGATAACAAAGCAGTATAATCTACTCCCCTGTCTGGATAAACTCCAGAAGTCTTACAGCATAAATATTTTAAAAACCGTTTTTGAATTCGTTGAATTGCCTGGTGCTAGTAGGCATAATGTGAAAACCATACTATAGATGCATATTTTAAACGACTTATAACTAGTGAATGGTATAATCTTTTTACAGTTGCAGTATTTTGGCAGTTACGACAACATCGAATTACAAATCCAAATACTTTCGAAGCAGAAAGGTACATTATATTTATGTGTTCAGCAATAATAATCATAATGAATAGGATTTTTGGATTTGGTGTATAACACAACCTGACACTGCACTAGAAATATTTTCAGAAAAACGAGATGGTACGTATCAAAATACCGAGTAGATACAGGAAATAGATTATAATTTTCAATTTACACCTTAACAATATACAAGGAAATTAAGAAATTCTTGTTGTATATTGCGAATAGTATAAGATGTACTTCCTGAAGACTTCGCACCTTTACTTCATCTATGGTATTAGCCTTACTCTGAACTTTACTTTTTAAATAGCCCGACAAGAAGAAATTAAGTGGATATATACGGATTATCCAACTGGTCATTCTATGAATCCTTGCTTACCAATATTCTCGAACATGCAGTACATAGTGAAATAGGTTGTTCCAACATGGTGAAACCAAATTGGTTATACCAGGACCTTGATCATTTAGAAATAATACTGCTAACAATGGAATTAAATCAAATTGAACGAAACAAAGATACCAATCTCTATTCAGCGTTTCATAAAAAAGAGGGTCCCCTCCTGCGGATGCTGAGTATGCAACTCTTGCATCCAATGTTGATTCCCATCCGACCAATAACGACCATTTTGTCCATTAACTTAACCATGCTTCTGAGAAAAGGAAAATCTTTGATTATCGTGAAATCCAAAAATTCAAAATGTTTCAAATGTATAAAACCGTTGGAACTAGATTGTCATTTTAAGAAAGAAAGCATGGCTAACCTGCAAAATTTTTAAAGACTGGTTACTAAAATTAGATCAACAGATGGGTATCCATCATAGAAAAAAAAACTTTAATTATTGACATTTTTTGCATATGTAGCGTTCAATTTTCCACATTTCTTCACACATTTCATTCAACTTCCACGTTTATTAAAAATCATTTTTGTAGCAAGACGAAAATTCACTGCTTTGTACAGAAAATTTCAAATTCATAAATACTGTAATTTTCATTATGAATTTATGGATAAGCTATCGAACGGCGTATTGCCAACTTGACGGCAAAAAAACCTGTGCTATCTACATTATTTGCACGTCTAGATAAGTTATGCAAGGGTTTCCATGACGTACGATTATTTTCCTTTCGTGCAGATCAATATTTTATCTATTTAACTGCAATAAACTGACAAACGATTAGCATTTTTTTTCTCCTATACAATCCCACGCCTATTATTACCCAACGAGCTCTGTCGACAAAACATCTGCGTTTAAATTAAGTATTCCCTTAGCATGTCGAAAACGTCACAAGCAAATATTTGCTCTTCATCGTCCTGTCATCATCGCGCAATCTATCATTTCCTTCTCAATAACCCAAATTTTATAGAACCTTTCACATCCTTCGCAGGCATATTTTTTCAGGTTATAGATGGATCACATGTTCTGTGTACATTGTAAACTCCTTCTAAAAGCCGATTACGAAAATTATTGGCGTCGGTGACACCTTTCTATTGACTTTAGCCGATCGATCGGCGTAATGCGTATAACGTAATAATAAACTATCGACTTCGTGTAGCAGCGGCTAATTTCAACAATGATGTCACTGCTTGCTTAGTATCGTAATTCGAAGGTGTAGCAGGGAGCGAACAATACAAAAGTATAATATGCGTATAGGGACATGGACTATCTCGTAAATATGTTTTCAAAATATCCATTAACTAGACCATACAAGCTTTAGTCGTTGGACAAACAATAATAAACAAACAGATTGCGGACTATTATAAAAATTAATGTTGAATATGTTGATTAAAGCTTTTGAAATAATATAATAATATACGAGGGCGACCTGACATATTTCCGGAATCGGCACGATATAGCGTATGAAGGTTGAAGTGGATTCATTGGTTGGTATGGGCAACCTTTTTTATTTGAATTGTCAAAATTTCAGAAGCCTACTGTCAATAGTTGTTGTTTAAGAGTGTGCTTTGTGTGGCAAGTCACGGGGTTTTGCAAAAATGGATGAAATCGAATTTCGTGCAGTGATAAGTCACTTTTGGATGGCTGGGGAAACGACCACGGAAATTCTAAATATTTTGCTAGAGGTTCATGGCGGATGTACTCAATCAAAGTTCAAACGTGACCGCACAACAACAATTGACGTACTACGCAGTGGACGCCCAAAAACCGCTACCAACGATGAAATGGTCAACAAGATTCATGATGCCGTATTAGCCAATCGTCGATTGAAGCTGAAATAAATAACAGAGACAACTGGCATTTCAGACGAACGTCTTGGCCATATTCCACATGAAATTTTGTATATTAACAAGCTTTCGGCACAATGGGTACTGCGTTTGCTCACACCGGAGCAAAAACGAAATCGAGTGACCGTTTCGGAGGAGTGTCTGACCAGGATCCAACGCAAACCAAGGGATTTCTTCGTGCGTCTTGTAACTGTGGATAAGATGACATACAGGAGACCAAGGTACAGTCGAAGCAGTGGACTTCCGAGCGAATCGCCTGCGTAGAAAGTAAAGACCGTTTCATCTCCCAGAAAAGTCATGGCGACCATATCTTGGGATTTCCAAGTTGTGATCCTCATCAACTACCTGCAGAAGGGAAGGGCCATCACGAAGCAATACTACAGCGATCTATTGACCCGATTTGATGGAGTATTGAAGGAGAAATGGCTTCGTTTGCACCGGAAAAAAGTGCTTTTCCACCACGACAATGCACCGGTTCATTCATCCCGCATCGGCGTGTCTAAATTGAATGAGTTGCGCTATGAATTACTCTCCTACCCTTCATATTCGCTGGACCTAGCGCCCAGCGATGTTTTCCTATTCCCAAACCTGAAAAATGACTGAAAGGAAAAAGATTTGCCTCAAATGAGGAGATCATCGTCGCTACAGATGGCTATTTTGCAAACTTCGAAACATCCTACGTCTCCGACGGCTTGAGAAACTGGGGCACCGTTTGAAGAAGTGTATTGATCTTTGAGGAGACTACATCGAAAAGTAAAAATAAAACACCACACCAATACCGATTGTCGATTCCGGAAGCTTTTCCGGTCGCCCTCGTATATATTTATTATCCGAAAAGCAAACTCCTAAACAGGATAACATGAAAATAATTAATTAGTAATAATAAATCTATTGATTGTCTTCAAACAAACATACAAAAATAAATTAGATCATATTAAATGAGTTGGGAAAAATCAGTTAACAGCTATATTGCTTTTCCTAACCAACTATAATCTAAACTAAGTAAGTATATTAAACTAGATAATTGAATCTAAACTACATAAGAAAGGGGGATAGAGAGGATAATAAGAAGCAAGTGTAAAGACGTCAAGATAGATATGAGGAAGAATCCAATTGAGAAAGCCAAACTATGTAGAATTATTTATTATTGTGGTATAATTTTCCACTTACGTACCCGTACAACACCATTCTAACAACCACGAACCAGGTTGCCAAGTAAAAAACAATTATCTGCATTAATTGGAGTATCAGATACCACCGTTTTGCGTATCCTACATGACCACCTGGGTATAACAAAAGTCAGTGCAAGATGGGTATCGAGAATACTCACGCCGCTGCAGAAACAGCAGCGCGTCTGTGCATCCAAACAATTTTTGGAGGTGTGTGGAGACAAACCTGCACATATTTTGGAACGGATTGTTACAGGAGATGAAACATGGGTTCATCACTTTGAGCCTGATTCCAAACAGGAGTCCATCCAATTGCATAAAAAGGGGATACCACCGCCAAAGAAATTTGAAGTGTCAGAATCGGCTGGAAAGTTGATGGTTACTGTTTTTTGGGATATTATTGATTGATTACAAAGAAAGAGGTAGGAGCATAACCGGAGGATATTACGCAGCGATATTAGAAAAATTAAAGGAGGCCATCAAGGAAAACTGTCGAGGAAAATAGACCAAGGGTGTGTTGCTCTTGCATGACAATGCGCCGGTTCACAAGAGCAAAGTTGCAATGGCTGCTCTGCACAAGCATGGCTTTCAATCAATAGTCCATCCGCGCTACAGTCCAGACCAGGCACCTAGTGATTTTTATTTGTTCCCCAATTTAAAAAAAGACTTACGTGGAAGAAAGTTTTCCGACGACAATGAGGTAAAGGAGGCAATTTTGACCCATTTTGAGGCGAAAGATAAAAAATATTTTTATGATGGTTTAGAAAAATTAATTCATAGATCTAATAAATGTATTGTGCTTAAGGGTGATTATATTGAAAAGAAAAAATAGATTTATTGTTTTATTTTATTTAAAACCCTTTCATTCCACGAACTTCTGGACCTCCCCTCGTAGTTATATGATAGGGTATATGTAATGTATTGATATTATGAGAGGATAGAGAAACAACCATAGAAATCTATATAAAATAGATAGCCTAGGAATCGAAGTATTTCCAGTAGGCGATTATATTGCCATTCGAATTGATTAAGTAATCGATTTTAGAGACAAAATATTTGATTCCTAGGTGAAAACCTGATGCTTCATCAGGTGGTACATTCCAAATAAGCTGGTCGAATATGGGATAAAAGTTCATGCTGTAGAAGATTCAAAAAGCTTCAAAACATTACAGGTCGCCCTCGTATAGCTAGAAAGCAAAAAAAGGGAAATAATTTTGAGACTTTTTAATCACTTAACAATAATATTTAGATTAGCATTTAAATCATTCAATAAATTATAACAAGTGATAGCCTTTATTGAACTTTCCTTAAAGACAACAGCAAATCGACCATTGAAAGTCAAACCTGCTATAAAAATAAGATAATTATCGACTCGAAAAAGCAAAAATTCATATTTCTTCAAAAAAAAAAAGTAAAACAATTTTTCGATTATTTCATTTACGCGACGATTAAAATTAATTCAGAAATCGCCACATCATAAACAAACCAATTACGAGGATCGTGACATCTGCGACGACCACAGGAAACAAATGAATAGCGTCCGCCGATGCTCTTCTTTTTTTTTTCTTTCGGCTTTTCTCTCTCAGACGAGTAGAGTGCCTTGGATCGTCCGTACAGTACATATAAATATTGTCAAAGGACGCGGACACGCGATTGCACGCATATCGCACATGCAGAAGGTTATGCACGACTGGCCGACAGTAGCATAATAGAATGCAAGTTAATTGTTCAAAGTAGATTAATCATAATGCAGCCGGGTATGCATATATACACGATATAAATGACATATGTATGTCTGTATCTGTACAAACAAGCCACGTATGGTTGTTTCTGGTATTGCACTATACATGTAAATATGCAATGCGATGAATTATGTTCATACGTATCTAGATTTTATATCACTATTCCACTTATGCTTAAGCGTTTATTTGATTCTTAATACTATAGATAATGTGCAGTGATTGGTAACTGAATTAGCCCATACAGAATGGTTGAATTGGCTCAGTTGTTTTTGATCACGACAAAACTGCAAAAATACCTGAAAAGTACTTGAACTATGCAACAATTATTGCAAAAATTGGTTATAATTCTTTTCCAAACGCTCGAAATTTGGAACCAACATGACGAAATTACATAATTAGAAAATATCTAATAGATGCACAGAAACAAACCATATATCTTCAATTTCTCATTTTTTTTAAACAAATTCAATTCTGTTGTAAATCAAAATTATCTATATATAATCTTTTGGTTTTAAGTTCAAAAATTAAATTTGATTTTTCAAATTTTCTATAAAAGTCGATATCTTGGTTGGTGTTAAAGTTAGAGGAATGTTGTTTGTGTGTTCTTGAAGCACTTTGTTGAGCTGAATTAAACGGTCTTGTTAAAAGAATAGTAGGAGTCCTCCGTACTATTTTCGTTTCCATTTCAGTTTTACAACAGCACGCATTAAATTTGCATAATATTTACTTCTTACGGTGTGTCTATGTGATAAAAAATTTATGAAAATAACCACTATTGCCATGGCCTTTCTCACCAATGGTACGCCACAAAATTTTCCAAAGGCCGAGGAACCCATTTCATGCTTTCTCGTCCATTGCAACAAATTCTTTTAGAAATTCGTTAACAATGACCAAATGGATATCCGCGATAACCTGATGGATGTGGTTTTGACCCGCAGTTAACATTTTTGGTATTCATCGTGTAGACTTTTCAAAGCCCTAATTCATGGTATAATTTTTTTACGCTTCTTACTGAAATGTTTTATACATATCTATATATATATATATATATAACATCGTACATGACATTAATGTTTTCCTTGGCCACTGCCGCTTTTACTGGTTCTATACCTGATGCGTGTTGAAAAAATGCTCTACATAGGTCAAAATCCTATGACCAATTTTTAATCTCCTGGCACAATGATGATGCATAACTCAATTTCTGGAATATTATTATAAATTTCTTATGGTAATAAGCCCTTTTTGCACAACCATTTTACCACTGCCTTTCTTTCAATTTTGTTGATCTCAACAAAATTATAAAGTTCAAGTCTATGTCTATTGAATTTTTACCTCTTACATAAAAATAAGTACAAGAGACAGATTTTCTATACTTAGCTAATGCCAACTATGCTAGGGATAATAAGCGATGAACTTGTTGTACTGTAAAATAGGATATAATATATGTGAAAAGTATTTTTTTCCAAGCAATAAGAACTCCAACACTGCATCTAGAATATATTTTAATCAGCACCCACAAACAAGGTAACCTTATAAATCCATATTTGAAAAATTGAAACAAAATCAAAATTACAATATTAAAAACACGAGAGACGTCGTCATTACTGAATTTAGTGCTACAGTCCTAAATCGTTCTAAAGCGAGACATCAAATACTACTGAAGTATCGCAAAGCCGGCCTTTACAGCATTTTGAGAAGAAAGACAAATTTAGGCCATATTTTGGCTACAGCCAAATGAGTCCGGGCAATGTTGCAAATTTTCTAACTGGTACATTAAAATAATTTAAGAGCATCGACTTTTTTTTTCAATTTAGTTAGACGAACCATTAACGAATTTTTATTCGACGCAGTGATTAATGGTGATTTTATGTTTGTCGTTGGATACCTCAATTGTTGACCGAAGAGCAGAAAGCAGCTATGGTTAATTGATGTCAAAAAACTCAAAAAACGTGTACAACACGGTCAGTTGTGCTGAATATTGGATTTAGTCATACGAGAATATACATACTGAAAATAAAATCGTCAGTTTGAGTATCCCAGAGTGAAGAAAAACCGCCAAGTCATCCGTTCTCGAAGTGTCTCCAAAAAGACGGTCGCGCCATTTGTCTCGAAAGCAGATCATGTAGTAATACTTCCTCTACAAGAGCAAAGAACTGTTACTGCCAATTGGTATACAACCCTTTGTTTGCCGCAAGTCATCGCTGAGCTTCGAAAAGCTAACCCCTGATGACGAATATCCCCCAGGATATTGCAACTTCGCATTCAGCACGCATGACAATTTGGATTTTGAACGCAATATAAAACGTCGAATTGTTAGATCATCCTCCGTCAGTCCGGATCTAAGTCCCAGCGATTTCTTTACCTTTCCGAAAGTCGAGAACGAACCGCGTGGTCAAACGCTTCAGTCGTCAGAAGGAGCAGTCGCTGCCTTCAGAAACGCGATTTTGATTGTACCAAAACGTCGTAACAAACAAGTGGAACAACTACTTTCAGAGTTGGTTCGAGGGCCATGCAAAGGTCTTTTAATCTTCGAAAAGTCTTTAAAAGCTATCTACTGTTTTATTCCAGTTCTATATGCATAACTTAACAGGCAACCCTCGTAATATGTTTCTTTCTTTATATATACCAGAGATTCTAAAATTAGATCTTTACTCTCTACAAGTGTCACCAAAAATCTGCATATAAACAGACGTAGTTCCCTCGACAAGACGTTGTGCTAGAATGCAGAAAATCTATTATCAACACTTTTGGTACGCCCAAAAATTTAAATTTTTCGAACAGAGCCACTGTAGGTAGCATGAACTGGGAACTAACACGAACACTTCGCTTGTATTATAAATATTAGTCATGTGAAAGCCTTCCCAAGGTCAAGATACAGGAACTCCGTTTGCGTACTGCCCAAAGGCGTTGCTTACATTAAATTGATTTAAAAGGTGGCGATTGTCCGTAGTATTTCTACTATAGTAAATGTGGTTTTTCCTAATAAAGCCACCGCTAAGGTAAAGCAGTGAAAAAAGTAATTTCAGTCGCGTCATCTTTAAAAATACTATCTGAATTTGAAGTAAGTTAGTATAGATAAATATAGATTTTACTGAAAAACTTGTACTGTTTTTGGTAAAAACAATAACTTATTAAAATCCTACCACAACGTAAGTTTGCTGGGAATCTTCTTGATTACCGATAGCAACTATACGTGATAGAGTTCACAGACCATCAATAATATAATTAATTCATTATTTCACTTATCTATAACAATTTCGAAATCGATATATCAAATCAATCAAACATTGAAAGGTAATAAATTATTGATTTTGTCAAAAAAACTTGGCTATAAAACAACAATAAATATAAATAATTTTATATGTTCAAGGCCGTCTGTAATCTTAATTTTAGTAAATAATAGCCTTTCTTACATCAAAGCACTTTTTAAACTTGAGTCAACAACACAGCAGTTCTCGTAGTAAATAATCAAAAATATTATCTCTTTTGATTCATTATCTTTAAGTTCTATTTTGTTATCAATTTAAAACATTGAATGTGACATTTAAATGTGAGCATATTTTTGCTGCTAGAACGAGTCGAGGAAAAAAAACAAGGAAATTAGTTTACATATCGTGTTTTTAAGTGATTTTTTTGCATTATATGTTGATTATTCCTAGCAATATTAATTAAAAGTACGTTATAAACAACATAGATACTGTCAACCTGGGATTTATGAAATAACCTGGGGTTATATGAAACAAATGTACGGTTTCTTTTTTAATTTCGTGATTTTGAACAGCAATGTCGACATCTTTTTGAATCTAATTGTTTCTGCAGTCTTACTTAACCTCCATGAGGTAAGGTAAGATTATTAAATATATTATTATGTATTTCAGGACTTTTGTCACATATTTTATGGTCGTTGCAAAAAACTCTCTGGGTTTAATTACCGGTTAATACCAGAGGAAATTAATATTAGTACATAACCTTAACAATGTAAAATACAAAGTTTTAATGAATAACTTTTGCGCATAAATTAAGACCTGTTTGCAAAAGAAATTATAACCCAGACAATATAGAGAATACCAATGCTCTTAGAGAAGTTATACTGTACAGTGCAAATATGCAAAGGAAAAAAATGTAATTGTTCAAGCTTTACTTGCGACTGCTGAATTTAAGCTTCCACTTGCGCGTTCAATATCACAAGAATTTATCCAGCAGTATTTAAATTGGAAAGGGGTCAATTTGTTTGTTGGAATAGTTCAGCAGCCCAATATCAGACATTGTTCCTATTGACAGATCCCGATATGTGGAAATGCGCGTCGTCACACATTATTAAATTATTTAAAGCGTTTCAACTAAGTAAATTAATAAAAATTCTAGTTCGATGGCTACTAAACTGCATTAAATAGGGATTCATTTACGCTATTTATTATACCTCCCACTTTATTCATATTCGAACACTGACTGGAAATAATGTTGGTCATCTACATTCTAAGAGGCACAGAAAGAAAACAATCAATAGCCTGCCTACCACGTATAGAAAGGACGAAGAAGAATAAGAAGTAAAGTGCCGTTTTAAAAACTCAATACCCATTGCGCCACCCTTTAATAGTTAGCTTTACTTAAATAAAAACATGTAAAACGAATATGAAAAGGAATATTTCACTAAGTTATAAAGGTTTCGAAACAAGCCATTCAAAGTTGCTAAATAAAAGATTCATTTACTTTTTCAAATATAGAATATACTGCAAATGTATAATTCTAAACCTAAAGTATCAATTAATGCTTAGAAACAATCATTAACCCTAGTCACCGGGTAAGACAACAGATAAAGTTAATCATCTATTATAACATTATTATGCTGTGTATTATCCATTTAGATATCGCTAAGATAGTAACCCTATGAAATATATATCCACATTCAGTTGTTCAGAGTCAGCCATAGTTTAGTCTAAGTGGTATTACTATTCATTAACGTTGAGGCTTGTCTGCTGTATTAAATTGTATAGAACTTTCAAATAAATCTTTGTCTTAAAGTTTCTTGAGTGTTTTTAAAAAGACTGATTCAAGAAAAGAAACCAAAATTAGAGGCATTCATTTATTTGTGAAAGATATTATTTAAAAATAATTCTTAAGTTTTCCAGATTATTTTTAAAGTTTATTGACTTCCGGTTTATATTTAACATTTTTTATTGAAACAAAAATAGAACAAATAGAAGCCAGTAAAAAAAATGCTTTGTTCTTATTCCTATAAACTATAAAGGTTTTGGTTTCAGAATGTTCTATCTCTTTTTCTTAAATAATGATTTTTTGCTTGAATGATCCATTCGTAAAATATAGCACCAACAGTTTTTGTTAAAAAAGGAAAGTTTATTAACATTTCAAATATTTTTTATTTCGATGTATGTAATTAATAAATAGCTTCCACATAACATCATTAAATAAGCAAATAAGCAAAAATGTATTACAAAAAAGTTTCATATATCCCCGGTTGTCGGTACTTATAGACGACTGTAACAACACCAGCAGTAATAAACTACATAACTGGATTGAAAAAATAAGTAAACTATAATCGTCAAATTTAAAAAAATTAAACCGTCAAAATTTACACGCCCATCAAGCCGAAGTAACACGACACTAATAAATTACTTAATAGCAAAAGAATAATTGTTTCTTTTGTGGGGCCAAGATTTATTATTGTTACATGTGCTAGCTCAACATGTGGCCAATCTAATAACAACTTATTAAAAGAAGCTGTGTAAAGTATGATTGACAGGAACCGCGTTAAATGATTAGATCTATGGCAAGATTCGCAGATTACCGAGGCATCCAACTGCGCAGGGGATATGGCCTCACTGTGAGTGATTTTTGATGAGTCTTTCGCAACAAAATACATTACGTACAGTTTCCTTAGGTGCAATTTAACGGAGATCAATGTATTTTCTCGATAATAAAAAAATATTAGATATTCCTTAGCAATTACAGCTTTGCAGCGTCTTATAAGATGTAATAACTATTTTTGTGCATAATGTAACATAACTTATAAATATATTTTTCTATAACTTGGCAAAAAATAATATAGCTGACGTTATTAGAAAAATGAAATCATGGTTCTTTTTTTGCTATATAGAATCATTTATTTGTTGCTGTGAAATCACACTATCTTTCAATCTGAATCAGATTCGTGTTTTTACTATAGGAATTGAGTTTATAATAATTATCACGTGTCGTTTTCCATTTTTTTTTTGTGATAATAAGTTTGCAGTTTTATGCCCTTTTTAATTTCAAAGGAGAACTAAGGAGAAGAAAGAGGAATAGATCGATTCAAGATAGAATATAACTTGTAAAAATCCACAGCCAATTTAACATTTTGTTAATTCCCAAACAGTAAGCAATTGGTTGTAGGTAAAACCAGAGCAGAGATTTAATAATTCACTTTACAAATATTTTATAGAAGGTTATTATTGGAAGGAAATGGAAATACTTTGGAATGGTTAGCAGTAGGTACAGTAATGTCTACAGCGGGATGGTGATTGCCTTCACCTAAGAGACAGAAAACATGCAAAGCTTCCATTTTAGAACCAAAATTGGACAATATTAAAAACTCTATTATTTGAATTTAAGTTGAATTGGCGCAGATTCAGAGACTGTATAAAAGATAAGAATAAGCTTAATTTGCAATCAAAAGCGCTAGGTTCAGATAGGAAATTGTGTAAATTAAAATCACCCGTAATAATAACAAGTTTATCCAGGATAAAGATTTTAAGCAAGTTAAAGAAATGTTCAAAAGAATCATAATCCATATCGGGAGGAATATAAATTAATATTAAATAATAATAATCAGCTTTAAAAGCAATTTTAGTTATTAATAGATCAGCTGACGGTGCTGATGTTTTCTAAAATATACTCCTTCTGTTTCTAACAAGTATATTTTAATTCGCGTTGTATCTATTTTGCTAGAACTATCTGCAAAAGATTCGCGTTACATACATACATACACAGATGTATATGACATATTACATATATATTTCATTAATATGAAGCTTCGGTTAGCTTTTATAATGATAAATTATAAATTCCTTGTAATTACCAACGTTAACATTTTTCCGAAAAAATGTGGCCCTCGGTAGGATTTGAACCTATGCCCTCTCGTTTACCGAGCGAACATCTTAACCATCTAGACCACAAGGATATTTACCAAAATATAAAAACATATATAAATTTTGTAACATTTTAAAATAATGCTCATTCAACATATTTTATTTTTTATTTCCTTAAAAACAAATTGAAAAAATATTAATAATATGTGAATCTGTCTTTACTCTTTTGAATAGTATAGATGAAACAAAATATTTACACTGAAATTATTAATATCAATATACCCATACTGAATTTTAAGGTGGCAACGGACTATACGTAGTAAAATATAGACGGATAGCCATACATATACTTCACATTAAGGCCTTCGTTTTTCACCTTGTTTTGTCATATAAGACGACGATTTCAATCTACACAAAACCAGATCTTATATTTGCTTTGTATGGAATTTATATAAATTATAAAGTCTTTCTAAACACAATTTATGCGTATTATTACATCAGTTTACCTGCGGTGCCCAAACATTGGAATGTTAACTATGTCGGAATAATGCCTTAATTTGCGTTTTATTATTTATGGATTTCTAAATGTGATAATTGTGCATTAATATTTTTTTGGAGTTAGCGGAATTGATTTTATTTAATCATATATCGTCAAATAATTTTGTATTAAAAACAATAAAATGCACATACATATTTTAAACAAACAGAAACGTTAATGTCTACAGTTCATAACGCAATTATATAGTGTTCAAATAAATTTTATCTCTAATAGTCCATTCCAATAAAAGCTTTTGTCGTAACTTGTACTATTTTCAGTTGCGTTAGTTCTCAATTTGACAGAGTATTCGTTCAGATGCACAATTGTAATTTAAAATGGTTTTTACTATACAATACAAATCATTCATGGTTGAATTTTTATAAAATCGTTGTTGCAAATAAACATATTACATTCAATTAAAAAATTTCATGTTATGATTTTGACATTTGCAAACAAAATTTGTATTAAGAGTTTCAATAACAAGCTAAGGACATAATTATAATTTCAAAGGCTGCTTTGACGTACAATTTATTTGAACGCATGTTACTTACCTAGCAAACGGGCCTTTGTATCTCTCATTAATGTTCCTCGGGATATTATCGTTATTGCAACATTCACCACTATTACTGCCTCGTCTCTCAGAAAGGATGACACAAGAAGTTGCATTATCATTGATGCAATTATTGTTCGCGATCGTAGTGCTTTTCTGATGGTTGTTTCTCAGGGAATAGTAACATTTCTGATGGTTCTTAAGCACGCCGTTCCTTTGCTGGTGTAAATTGAGATGGTTAGTGATCCTACTGTTGGGAAAACGCTTTTTCGTGAAAAGATTCGCGGCGCTTCTAATGCGACTTCTTAAACGCGTACCACCAACTGGTGTTGTCATCATGACACTTTCCATGTCACAAACTTTGTAATGTATTTGCGTTTGTTTATCTGAGAGAGATGTGGCGTCTATTTAGGATTACTCATTTCAAAAATTTTCGGTGGGAAGGGGGAAAAATGGAATTTTTACTTTTTTTTGTTTTAAAAGAAAAGGAAAATTTAGTAAATATGGCAACTTTTTAGATAATTTATTTGATGGTTATTTTATTCTAGGGCGGAAAGCATAAGTTAAACGACATGGTTAATTTCTGTGGCCTGTCTAGGATTTAGGGTTATTAATTTCTCGATTCGTTTTCAAATTAAATCTCGTTAACAACAAAAAAAAACTACTATTTTACTACCTCCAATACTCTACGATCTTAATTCCCAAAAGACTTATAGCAACAAGCTTTCTCTCTTTCTCTGTCAGCTAGCGGAGGCGTTTTTTTAAAAATACTTTGCTGCCGTGGTGTCATTCGGAAACTATATTTCCGAGTCTCCTCGAAAATCTTTGAGGACTTTCGACGGCCCGCACTTCAAACGGTGTGCCATTATCGCTTCCCCTCTGGGCGATCCTTATCGCGATGGTTTCAGTAACCCTTTTATATGCGTTTAGAAATGACGTTTTTCTCGACTCGTATCCGGTTACTTGCTGCTTAGCGAGCGGCGTTCACACAAACCGCCACCTTGTTTCGAACTGAACGCCGTGTTTCGCTGAGATCCGATCTCGTCGCGTTGAGTTTCCACCACTACCACCGCTTCGCTTCGTAAACTTGGTATAACACGGATACACAGATCTACTAGGGCACTATACTAAACATACTGACGGGCATACGAGCACTCGCGCTGCGTAAATTGTGATAGTAAGTTACTCGACAATACGTACTCACTAGCATAGCGTATTTGTGGTCCATGTACAATGTGTAACACATAATATACATAGATTCTACCTTCGGGTACGGCCGGATTCATTATCTCTACGTAACCGTGAATACGGCAAATGTTCCACCGATGATCGCTATTCGAGTTTATCGGAGATACAGATAGGAGTAATAAATATAGAATGAATGCTTAGGATAGTATGTGATTGGAACAGAGCCGGCTGCAGGATATTTTAAACTGCGTTTGAACCTTATGTCAATAACCACATACATTCTGCGACAAAAATGTAGGACACTACATTTTTTAAAGAAATTCATTGTTTTGTTAAGCAAATCAAGTTTGGATATTTTTTATCTATATATGATAATCAAATTGCTCTATCTCTAGCACTGCTTGGGACAAAATACGCGATATACGGATAATTTGGGGTTATTGACGAAATAAATTTTTCCTTAAAAAATTTAGTGAGGAAGATGTTTTACAAGCTCTGTATCAAATTGAAGGGAAATATAATAGCTGGTCCTGATAACGTTCCAGATTTTGTTGATAGGGACTGCAGATTTGTTCCTTACGGTCGAGTAATGCGTGGATAAGAGCTTTTAAAATGTTTACTACAGGGTATGCAACCTTAATAATATAATAATAACAGAGAATACCGGTCCGTTGACATTTGACATCTGTATTTACTGTTTATTCGGGCTTCCTTAGTTTGCAACGTTTATTTTTATTTAATACCACTACTACTTTTGCTAAAAGTTCTTTTCAGAGATATAGTGAAGTAAATCATTTAGTTGGTGATAATAAGAGATGTCAAAGAAGCATACGAAGATTTAAAATACTTATTTTACACGTTACATGAGGTAAATTTTAAAAAGTTTACATTGTAAATTGTAGAGAGTTATAAATGCTTTGCACATTTCGATGGGTACCATTTACAACAAAACAAAACTGAAGGATGTTGTATATTTTTATATTGATTTTGTCTTTCCTTAAATAAAAGACTTTTTAGTTTTCTCTAACTGTTTTTACTTTTTTATCTTGACTAATTATACGCACTACTCTAAATACATATTTCTTCTCTATATCTTCCTCTCTACTCGCGCCAACTTCATGCTATATACCACAAGTCGTGGATTACTCTATTACCAACTTAGATATATTTCAACACTCCCTTTTAATCCATGACTTGTAATAATATACTTGTACATAGATGCACCAATACACAATTTAAATAGAAAAGGATTTTTTTAACTACATATTAAACTTAACAAACTAGTGACAGAATAATAGAATACATTAAATATTTCAATTTACATAATACATGATTTCATTTCCTAATTTCTTAAATTGGTTCTTGTTTAGTGCTTTAGTGCTTTAGTGAACGTATCATCTAGCTGTCTATCTGTTGGACAATATTCTACTACAATGTCTTTGTTTTGAATCTTTTCACTAATGAATTTATAGCGCACATCAATGTGCTTACTTCGTTTGTTGAACACGCCATTTTTTATCAGTTTAATGGCGCTTTGATTGTCTACATTTAGTCTTAATTTCACTTGTGCATTTAAAATCTCACTTACCAAACATTTCAAGTACATTAACTCCTTGGTACTGTGTTCGATACTGTGTTCACAGAACATAATAACATATCCAGATGTACTTCGTCTTGTATCTTCACACCCAGCAAAGTCTGAATCACAAAAGGCTTCTAACAGTTCAGTATCTGCTCCACTCATATATTTGATGCGGCCTCGTACTTCCATTCAAATATCGCAGTGTTCTTTTTACATTAGTCACATCCAGTTTCTTTGGATTCTCCACGAAACGACTCTCATAATTTACCGCATATGCTAAATCTGGTCTCGTCTTGCAGGATGCATATAGTAAACTTCCAATGACTTTTCGATATGGAAATCTTAATTCGTCATGTTCATCATCCGCTATTTTTGTTATGCCTGCAATAGACGTCTCAACTGGTTTTGAATCTCTCATTCTATGTTTTATCTAAAACATTTTTAATATAGTTTTCTTGTTTTAACATCAAACCATCTTCCATTTTGTCGATTTCAATTCCAACAAATGTTTTCAAGTTTTTGTCTATTTTCATTTTACATTCATACTCTAATTTCGATAACAATCATTCATTTAATTCAGGATTCCATCATCTACATATATAGCCAGTATCAAAGTTTCGTCATCATTCTTGAGTATACATCTTTGAGTTTCTAGGGCTTTCAGTCCATTCTTTCTTAGGAAACTTGTGAATAATTCATTCCATTTTAATGGGGCCTGTTTTAGTCCATAAAGGGATTTCTTAAGTTTGCATATTTTGTCTGCATGAGGATATCCCTTTGGCATGTTCATGAAAATGGTTCCTTCTAATTCTGCATATAGGAAGGCTGTTTTAATATCAAAGCCAAATACAGTATTATTTCTGGCTGCAGCTACGGCCAGTATTATCCTCAGAGAAGATACGTCAACTAACAAGGCTGTAGGTTTCTATGAAGTCTATTCCATATTCCTGTTGATTTCCACATACCATTAGTCTTGCTTTATAGCGTCCATTGGTTCTTTATTCGCAGTACCCACTTATTAAGAATTTTCGCTTCTCCCACTTCTTGTCTGTTTACTTGTTCCCAAGTGTTGTTTTCTATTAGGGATATCTTTTCTTCTTCTACAGCTTGTAACCATTCATGTCTATTCTGTCCTGTAACAGCTTCTTCATATGTCATACACCTTATATTTTCAACATCTAGCTCATACTCTTCTAAATATTTTGGTAATTTTTTTGTTCTTTCACTTCTCTTTGATTGCATTGGTTCTTCTACTTTCTGTGAATTTTCTTCATTGTCCTGAATTAAGTCTTCATCATTTTCTTGATCCTGTTCAATTGAGTTTTCGTCTAGTGTTTCAGTTTCATTTTTGTTTTCTTCATAATGTGCATCATTTATTGGCCATCTTAATCCAATTTCTTTTCTTGGAGTATCGGTGTTCCTGGTTTCTTTAAATACCACGTCTCTGGCGAAAATTATCTTTTGCTTTTCATCGTCCCATAATCTGTAGCAGTTGTTAGTATCCCACAAAATAATATTCTTTCGATCGATCGTCTAATTTTTTTATTGGACCTAGGTTTTTTGCAAATGCTTTACACCCACAATGTTGTAATCTCGACAAGTCTGGTTACCGTCCATACTATCTTTGGGATGGGGTTACATTCATCCCAGCTGTCGGGCTTCTATTCAGTAAATAATATTTTCTTGGCGAATTACTTCGGGTACATGGACATGAAGTTTTAAGAATTCCTCCATATCACTGCGATTTCAATCCTATCGAACTGATATGGGCACATGCGAAAGGGTATTACAATAAAATATTGGTCAATATGGTTATGGCGATAGAGTGTTAGATATGTAGCAAGGAAGTTTGGACAGCTGTACACCAGACATCTGGCAAAATTGAATAAACCAACAGACAAAATAATGAAGGAGTGGTACGAACGTAAAGCAAACGTAGAAGACTATTATGACGGTTAATTGTGGATCAGAAGACGAGAGTGAAGACACAGATTAAATATAATTTTAAGTGTCTGATCTGATTATATCTTTCGATATTGACATATTTTAATTTCATTTACTTCATATTTTGTTTTGCATATCATATTGTATAGAAATATCTTTGTTATATAAATAAAGTAAAGATATATTTTCTTTAATGAATCATTGGTAACACACATTAGACTAAACATACTTATGTTTCTTATTTTTCTACATCTTGATATAAAAATAGGTTGTTTCATATGGGATCTATATTATTAGAATGATATAGATTTTTGTTAAGAAAACATTTAATAATTAGTTTAGCACATTCAGCTCCTTTCCGTAAGCACAAATGTATTGATACACAATTATAAGGGCATTGTCAATAGAAGAGCTCACTATTTATAATCCTGTTAGTTGCAATCACCCATGATTTTATTTTTAAATGCATCGTTGATCAAAATGTTATACGACCAAGAAAATGTATTAAAGATAATAGTAACCTCAACATTTGACAATTATGTCATATTTAAATGTCAATACAATTCATTGCAAACATGATAGGTGTACATGAATTTGTTTCAGACGCTGCATACGTTACGCATAACCAACTATGACGTAACTACAAACTTTCACGGTTTTCAGTGTATATAACACATGGGCTGAAAAGTCCCGGGCCTAACACATAGATGACGCTAGTTTTATTGCAGTCACCTTTCTCTCAGTTAATACTAACCTTCAAAAGACAGTTGTTAAAATTTCATGATATTCTATTCATTAGTTTGTGAGTTATTGTGCTAAGAGTCACGCTACTTTTGTTATTTTCAAAACAATGGATCAAAAACAATTTCGTGTTTTAATTTTACACTACTTCTTGATGGGAAAAATACCGTTCAAGCGAAGCAATGGCTTGAAAAGTGTTATGGGGACTCCGCTCCATCAGCAACAACAATGAAACGTTGGTTTGCTGACTTCAAACGTGGTCGTAGAGGCACCGATGATGCAGAACACAGAGGACGTCCAAATGAGGCGGTAACACCAGAAAACATCAAAAAAATCCACAGAATCGTTTTGAATGATTGAAAAGTGAAGTTGCGTGAGTTAGCTGACATCGTAAAAATATCAAAAAAACGTATTGGCTTTATATTGCATGAGCATTTAACTATGAGAAAGCTCTGTTCGAAGTGGGTGCCGCGTTTGCTCACTGTTGACCAAAAACAAGAACGTGTTGATGATTCTGAGCAGTGTTTGGCCATGTTTAAACGTAACAAACCGGAATTTATGCGTCGATATGTGACAATGGATGAAACATGAATCCATCACTTCACTCCGGAATCAAAACGATCGTCATCTGAGTGGACAGCAACTGGTGAACCTCGTCCAAAGCGCCCGAAAGCACAACAATCGGCTGGAAAGGTTATGGCCTCGGTATTTTTGGATGTGCGTGGTGTAATATTCATCGACTATCCTGACAAAGGAAATACCATCAAGAGTGAATATTATATAGCGTTATTGGAGCGTTTGAAGGCCGAAATTGCAAAGAAACGACCGCATATGGCAGAAAACAATTTTGTTTCATCAAGACAACGCACCGTGTCACAAGTCAATCAAAACAATGGCGAAACTACATGAATTGAACTTCGAATTGCTCCCACATCCACCGTATCCGCCAGATTTGGCTCCCAGCGACTACTGGCTGTTCGCAGTCCTCAAAAAAATGCTCGCCGGTAAGAAATTTCGCACGAATGAAGAGGTTATCGCTGAGACTGAGGCCTATTTTGAGGCAAAAGATAAATCGTTCTACAAAAGTGGTATTGAAATGTTAGAGCGGCGCTGGAATGATTGCGTTGCTCTTGATGGAGATTACGTTGATGAATAAAGCTAATTTTGAACCAAAAAAAACGTGTTTCCTCTGTTAGGCCCGGGACTTTTCAGCCCATGTGTTATGTATATGAAGAAAAAACCTAGCTTTGTTACTATTATTTCAGCAGATACATGTATTATATAAACAAATAAATATACATCATTTACATTTTTGTTTGAGCATATTTATTTGTTTTAAATAAAATGTTTTTATTATTATATGTGGATAAAGCATTGATCGTAACAATAATTCAAAAACACAACAACAAACGCCTTGTTAGAGACACTAATTCTGCTTTTGTTTAGAAATAATTAACAGATCAATTAGAATTGTTACTCGCACTTCTTTCTCTAAAACAAAACGCATCAATTTAAACAATTTAAAAACGATTTCCAACAATACGCACAAACAATTACTATTTCGACAGCGCTCGTTCCATAAGAACGAACAAAAAAAAACAACTCGCCAATAGTTTCTATTATACAAGACTTAAATTAAAATTCCAAGAAGAGAGCTCAATAAACAGCATCGTTTCTAAATATCGACTTTCAACTTTGCAAGTCATCGTCACCTCGATGCCTTTCTATGCAACTAAAATACATTAATACGTACACTTCGTCTATAAGCGCTGGTTGTATGTTGCTTAAAGCGTAAATTGAATTGAATTAGTCTAGATATTTACTATATCCCGTGAATTATTTTCTACAAGAAACCTTTGAGATGAGTCTTTTGCCGCGGTAGATAAATTAGTGCTTTCTCACGGCTAGTAACACGTTAAGTACATAGATGGGTCCAGTTTCGTGTATATAGTCCGTGTTAATCGTGTTGTGGTAGTAATTTTACGATCCAGACGTGCTTTGCATGTATACATAAGATATGCAAATGTACTCAAGGATTTGCAAAATTGTTGTAGGAACCTGCGTATATGGATAAAAAAACATTTAAACTGGTTAGAAGGTTTCGTTATGTTTTTAAACAGGTTTAATGTTTACATTCTTTTTATTATTGTAGAATAGATGTTTTTGATTTAAGATCATTTCATTTAAGTTTATTGCTATTCGACTTTCCTTTAACTAAAAGTAATTTAGAAAAAAGAAAGAATACTTAATATAATGCAGCTAAATATAGCTACTTACGGCATTGGTGGAGTCATTTACGGGAAAAATAATATGAGAGGAAACACGCTAACACGGGGACATGTTTCTGTCTACCCGGCGACATCAGCGCGGTTTCGAACGATTTCTCAACCGCACATTGTAAATTCTCTCTCTGCCAATATCACCAGATAAACGGACAGTCAAAAGTGAATATTTCTTAGCTAACTAGCGTTCATAAACAACCCCACAAGCAGGTACAATTCCCCAACCCTTCCCCGAGCAGCACATGGACTGCTAAACTAGTGAAGGAGCACACCGAAAGTGCAATGTGTAAAACTGCACATGTAAAAGATCTCTCAGGCTTACCATAATGAAATTTTCTAGAACGCAATACCTAATATGCTGCTAAATACAGCTACACATGGCATTAGTGAGAGATCATTTACGGGAAAGACATATACAGCTTTACCCTATCCACTTTCGGTGCGCACTGTCTCTGGCTCTAAGAAGAATGTGAAGAGTATGAATTTCCCTAAATATTTTTAAAATAGTGTAATGCAATATATGAGGTGTGATCAAACTTGTGAACCAGCGTGTATACTGCTTTAAAAGGACCCAGAATATGTGTTAACCTAGCACAATATATAAATATAATTTATGTTCATGTTTAGAGAATATATACTGTTATAGAACTCATTTCTTGTTGTTTTCTGTCCCCATATAAAGAATGTTGTGGTACCCTAATTGTTTAGTTATAGCACCTGATTGGCGACTAACTGGGAACATAACTTAAAACAACTCGTATGTGCAAATTTAAAAATATTTGAGTATACATATCTTCGTAGAGTACTTGAGAGACAAATTTCTCACCCAAATGACAGTTATTTCTTATTGGATGAAAGCGAGGCGATATCACACCGTACAACATTCCCCTTTTGCCGTAAATTGTCAAAGACTATGACATCCTTATCATTGTTTGTATCACTTTTGCGTTTCGAAAATTTTCTTCATAATTATTATATTACCTTAGCTATTTTGCAGTATAGTTCTTCTTAGAGTCTTGATTTGAAAATTAATACATTATATAAGTAATATGCAAATACAGAGAACTTTAGAGTTGTACTGAAATTATAATTCTGTAGCTTGTAATTATGGATGCAGAACCTAGCACCAGCACTGCTAAAAGTACAGGTGTGTATTCTCCTCCAAAGAAACGAAAGAAAAAAACTCACTTGAGTAGCGCTGAAAAGCAGACAATTTTGAATGCTTACAAAATAATTGTAACGGATACACCCAACACAAGAAAGGGTGACATGATAAAGCAGATCTCCCAAATACTATGTGACTTTAGTCAATATAATATATACAACATATCAACACCTTACAAGATATTGTGATTGTAGGAATTTCAGAACCGACAGCATATCGGGTTATCAGCAAGTATAAAAAAATATCTGATTACCACGAGGACTTGAATTCCATAGTTTTCGAGGAGCGGTTTACTAAAATATTACAATATTTACCAGAGAATGCTATCGTAATGATGGATAATCCACCATATCATAGTCAACAACACCAACAACAATGTGGAGAAAAGCGAACATACAAAATTGGTTACAAAATAAGAGGGTAGGATAGGAGGGGATAACGGGTATGAAGAGGATACGGTTAGAGCAGATTTGTTGAATGTGGTAAACATGGTCAAAAGTAAATACAATTCGTACGTAATTGATGAAATTGCTAAGTCACTGTGAGCTCAATCCAATTGAACTCATATGAGCACAAGTAAAAAATGAGGTTGTTGCACACAACAGAACTTTCAAATTAAAAGTAGTTATGCAATTAACGATTGCAATGACTGTGTGGTTGTACAATTCACAGGTACAGCAGTAAACTCCACTCACACAAATTTATTAATTAGGCGAAACGTAGCGTTTCGAGAGCATGTAGACTCTCATTGTCAATCGTGTTACCGACTGTCGGTAACACGGACAGTCGGTAACACGGTTGACATTGAGGGTTATCTGTTATCTATATAATGACATGGTACTATTTGAATTTTTTTCAAGAAATAAATAAAATATGTGTTTTCTAGGCAAATTTATTTATTTGCATGTGTTGTAACTACTATATTTACCATGCTGTTGTTTTAATTATAGAATTATCTCGAAAAAATCCATATACAATTTTATTTGGTACAGACTTTATATTTCAGGCAGATCCCCAAATTTAAGTTTACCGCGTAAAATTGATTCCACAAATTTATAGATTGTACGAAGGTAGGTCCAGAAGTTCGTGGAATGGAGTGGGTATAGGGGCGCTCGCTAGGTGTCATTCTGATTGGCCACTCATCATTAGTACATAAGTTAAGTTGCAGCCCTTTAGCGTCAGTCGTTTACGAATAGTTGCCTGCTAAACAAGTCAATCCGGAAAAAAACTGAAACTATGGAGGAAATTGAACACCGTGCTGTGATAAAGTTCCTTACAAAACAAGGAAAGAACGCTCAAACCACATTGAATGAAATGGAAACCGTTTATGGGGAACAGTGCCCTACTAAATCAATGATTTATAAGTGGCATGGTCTTTTTAAACATGGTCGGGAGTTGATTGAAGACGGCCAGCTGAGGCCACCACATCAGACATCGTCGAAAAAGTGCATAAATTCCTACTGCAAGATGCCCGTTTGAAGAAAAAACAATTATCTGCATTAGTTGGAGTATCAGGTACCACCATTTTGCGTATCCTACATGACCACCTGGGGATGACAAAAGTCAGTGCAAGATGGGTACCGAGAATGCTCACGCCGCTGCAGAAACAGCAGCGCGTCTGTGCGTCCAAACAATTTTTGGAGCTGTGTGGAAACAAACTTGCACAGGTTTTGGAGCGGATTGTTATCGCAGATGAAACGCGGGTTCATCACTTTGAGGCTGAGTCCAAACAGGAGTCCATGCAATAGCATAAAATGGGGACACCACCGCCAAAGAAATTCAAAGTGTCAGAATCGGCTGGAAAGTTGGCTACTGTTTTTTGGGATTGTGAGGGGATATTATTGATTGATTACAAAGAAAAGGGGTAGGAGGATAACCGGAGAATATTACGCAGCGATATTAGAAAAATTAAACGAGGCTATTAAGGAATAACGTCGAAGAAAATAGACCAAGGGTGTGTTGCTCTTGCAAAACAATGCGCCGGTTCACAAGAGCAAAGTTACAATGGCTGCTCTGCACAAGTATGGCTTTCGATCAATAGTCCATCCACCCTACAGTCCAGATCTGGCACCTAGTGATTTTTATTTGTTTCCCAATTTAAAAAGAGACTTCCGTGGAAGAAAGTTTTCCGACGACAATGAGGTAAAAGAGGCAATTTTGTCCCATTTTGAGGCGAAAGATAAAAAATATTTTTATGATGGTTTAGAAAAATTAATTCATAGATCTAGTAAATGTATTGTGCTTAAGGGTGATTATATTGAAAAGAAAAAATAGATTTATTGTTTTATTTTATTTAAAACCCTTTCATTCCATGAACTTCTAGACCTTCCCTTGTAATTTGGGCTGGAGGTCTGTTCAGAATTTTGGAGTGAACTATAGCGTATTAAAATCTCTACTGGGGTTTGTAACAAAAAACTTTTACCGCCACCACTCAAGGATTTTATACAAATATGCATGTTTATTAAGTAACTGTAATTAGTCAGCAATTTAGCGATTATAAAAACATCTATATAGTAATGCAAGAACAACAAGTGTTGACCAACTACGCTGCTATAAATTAGTTACACTTCATTTATCACGAAATATACAATTATAATCCAATTAAAACATACATACTTTCAATAGGTTCACATAATATGATAGCGACCGAGAGTATGATCTCATAGTTTCAAATAAAAAAAAGACGTGCCTCGAAACAGCAGCGTGTAATAAATTTTAACTTGACAATTGGTCCGTAATTCTTAGAAAAATTACAAGATTACGAGAGCTCGGTTCAGTTCGAGAAACTAATCCGAAATATAGAAAACATTGTTCGTCTTATCGGAATAGTTATATATGATAAACAACACGCACTTTACAACAAAAATTCGCGACTTCGTTAGCCTGCAAAGCGTTTCGATTGTTTGAGGTGCATGTCGCGCAGAACCTTGGCATTAACCGAGAGGTTACTTACATGCACACGTTGTACAGGTAATATTTTATTTGCTACGTTGTAATTATTGAGATTTCTACGATTACTCAATAGGATTCTTAAAAAAAATAATAATAAAATCGCTATTCATATACATACATCCATACGTATGTACATACGTTTCACCGACGGATTGCGAGAGCTATATACGCATTAAATTAAGTAGTGTGCGAAACTTCCGTGAATTGGTGGGGCATTGGATAGTTGAAAGGTTGAGAGTGTCACGAACTCGTAGCCAGAGCGTAGATAATAAATATTAGGATTGTTGTTGTATTGTAAACTGCGTGTAATGCTTATTGATTATTAGATTGTGAATGGGAAGAACGTAGAATCGATATGAACGTCTCGTTTTCCTGTTTTATAGTACGAGGTGGTACCAAAAACTTTCCGAAGTGCAGTAATAAATAAAATTGTACAATACCAGGGTTTCTACCAATTCCAGCGCCTCTACGACGAAAGGATTGCATTCTAAAAGTCTTGTTCCGCTAATGTGTTCGGCAGCATCTGCGATTCCGCTTCAACCTTTTTTATCGTGTCACATCTTTGTCTTTTCAACTTGATTTTCGTATTTGGAAAGAAGAAAGTCGCAAGAAGGCAAACTGAGCAAATACGCTGGATGAGGAACAACAATAATGTCATCTTTCATGGTAATGTCCAATTCTTGCGATACAATCCATTGGGATGTACCATATGATAATCCTACAATGCTATACACGATCGTTCATAACTGCACTCTGAACAGTAATGACATGTTCTGGTGCAATGTTAGTTGATGGTCGTCCCGAACGCTCATCGTCATTAACTATGTGCTTCTGCGACAGTGAGTTTTAAAACAGAACTTGATCACAAGCACATTGTTGTTCTAGATTCATGAGTGTTCGATGAAAACTTCATCTTCTATCGGAGGTTCACGGTCAACCGAGTCAACTCCAGAAGATGACAAAGTTTTCACAGAAACGTCAAAAACCACGGCCGCATTATAATATGGATCAGCATCAACTGCGGGAAGAACACCCAAGAATCCAAAACAACACATTACAACCGCGAAAATATCAGAATCAACAAAACACATTGTTGTCTCAATCCACAATTGAAAAATTACAAACATAGGCAGACACAACAATGAAAAACTGTTTGCCAAAACAAATGTTTCCATTTAGAATGACGCCACTTGTTTCGCTGGCTCAAAGAATGTATACAACTTCACGTAATGCCGTTTGACTAACAGCGTCTGTTCACACGGATGATTCAAATTTCGGAACCTTTTAGACAAGATACTTAATTATATATTACCAGAATGATATTCGTATGTGGAGATTTTACGAGAGTGGATCTGTATGCTGTACCGCTGACCTTCCCCCCCACACACAGTAAAACTACAGTAGCATTATATATTTTTCACACAAAGTGTCCCTGTACATTAATGCACTTGGTCTACCGGTTCTCCAACATCTCCTGGAACAATTTTTGTCCGACCTCTGCAAACCACCTCTCTATTACCTGCATCACTTCATAATTACTGGAAAATTTTGCCCCACGGGAGATTTCTTTTAATTTGGAGAACAGCGTGTAATCACTAGGGGCCAGATTCGGCGAATATGGCGGATGTTCCACTAATTCAAAGCATGCTTGGTGTACAGCAGCCATACCAATACTAGATGTATGGCTGGGAGCATTATCATGATGTAACCGCACACCATGTCTTAACTTTCCCCGGCGTTTCTCTTTAATAGCGTCTTGCAATTTAGAAATCAATTGTGCGTAGCAGCCCTCTGTAATGCTCTGTTCCTTTTGTAAATAGTCAGTCCGAATGATTCCTTGAGCATCCCAGGATACGGATAGCAAAACCTTTCCAGCAGACGGCATGACCTTAAATTTACATGGAGGGCAAGAACCGTGATGTTTTCACTCTCTACTTTGCACTTTGATCTCGGGATTATAGTGGTGCACCCATGACTCATCCATGATCACATACCGACGAAGAAAGTTCCCTTTGTTTGCTTCGTAGCCCTCCAAAAGGTGCTCACGAATCAACACTCGACTTCGTTTTTGATTAATGGTTAACGATTGAGGCACCAATCCTGCATTAATCTTTTTCATATCTAATTCTTTAGTCAGTATGTTCTGCACCACATGATATAATAAGCCAGTATCATTCACAATGTCCCTCATGCGTACTCGTCGTTTTGCAGTACGATATCGTAATGTGCTTGCCTGTTGTTACCGTTATGGGAGGACTACCGGGATGGCATGTTGGTTTTCACAGGATGTTCTTCTGCATTTAAAATCTCGACACCAGCGTTTGGCTATATCACAGGAAACTGCAGACTCACCAATAGTTGCCATAATATCTATATGAATTTGAGTTGGCGTCATGTCCTTTTTTTGGAAGTATGCCATGATCCTTGAGTTTTCTTTTGGGCGTTGCGCTTTATCAATGCCGCAATGCCTGCTGTTGTATTTGGATTTCGTCTGAACCACCTGCGTACCTCTTGTTGAATATCGTTATCACGCCCGAAATGTTTGCCGTCAAGATGTCTTTTGAGTGGACCAAACACATGATAGTCGCTTGAGGATCGGTCGGGACTACAAGCAGGATGTTCGAGAAGTCCCCCTCCTTCACCCCTCTCTAATTCTCGCCTGGGTCAAATGGGTCAAATACGGCCTGGCATTATCGTGATGCAGCAATATTCCTCTCGTTAGTAGGCCTGGACGTCTTGGACGAATTGCATCCGGAAGCAACAACAGAACTCTATAGCAGTCACATTCTCACTTCTATTCTGGAAATAACCTTACCAGATGAGAGCGTAACCTTGAATTTCTTTCTTGAAGGTGAAGAAGGATGTTTCCATTATTGAATGTTTCAACAAAGCATGCTTTGTTTTGGGTTGGTAATGGTGCACTCATGACTCATCAGCAACAACAATCCTATTAAGCATGTCCTCCCTTTCCTCTGCGTACCGAGAGGTGTTGGAAGAACAAGCCCATTCGAATCCTTCTGTATTCTTCGGTCAGTTGTCTTGGTACTCACCGTGAGCAAACTTTCCGAAAATTCAAACGATCGTGCATCAGTTCATAGGCTAACCCATGAGAACACTCTATTACAATTGCTAATACTGTCTATTGTTATCCACCTGTCAGTTCGAATCACCTCTTCCACCCGCCAAGGTGTTGCATCGGTCACAATCTGAACGGGTCAGGCACGCTGATCGTTAATAACGTTCGAGCGCTCTCGAGAGAATTTCTCGACCCAGTTATACACGGCTTTAGGCGACAAACACTTTTCACCGTAAACTGCTTGCTCGAGCCACTTTAACACTGCCTACGTACGTGCACGGCAACGTCATTTGAGTATCATAAACCTGGATTGCTCTGGCATCTAGTGACAGATAGTGAAATAGATCACTGCTATTCTTAGCTTTCTCACAGCAGTTTGTAACTTATTTAATGACTTTCCCACGTATTTCTCAATTAGAAACGTGGTATTATTGTATATTTGCTTGTATCTTATCATCGACGAATTTTATTCCTGTTAGGGTGCACAAAAATATTACTATCAGTTTACTACTAACTTTTCAAGTGTCGCAACATGAAGTCATTTTCGACCGCACTGTATTACACATTTCATTCCAAGCAACTGAGATTTGGCTAAACTATTGTAACCCCTTGTATATTGTATATTATCTTTCTTTTCAACTATTTGGTGCGATGTACCAAAGTAATACCGTGAACATTTACAAAAATTCGTAATATTGTAGATCCCGATTTTCACAAACGGTATATAATCCATCGATCTCTAGGAAACTAAACGACTATAATCAAAAAATGCCATCGGAATAATAACTATCGTAATCTTCGCGAATAGCATATTTTATCCTTGCCTAAATTACACGACCGATCACTGTAAACAGATATCGCAAGGCAAGGTTAGTGGCCAACGCGAAAAAAGTTTCGAGTGCACCGAATTCGGCGAACCTTGACTCTCTTAAGAGCGTTTTGCAATTTTCATCCTGACGGTCACCGTTCGCACAACGTAAACCTTTAAAATCGCCGACACCGCCGGGCATCGCAGCTTCGGAAAGAAGTGAAAGCGATCGGTCAGGCAGAAACTTACGACTTGGTTGGTCATTGATATATTTAGATTGAGACACAAAGATCCATCTGTCTGGATGGTTTGTCGGCTCTTGCTCGTCGCTCAACGTAAATATGACGACGTTCACTTCGCAGGTTTCGATGCAAATGCACGAAACCATCGAGTGCAAGCAGCGTAAAGTCAGGAATCCAAACGGTATTCCACTATCGAACTCTGCCGGCTGGAAGTTTATTTTCGGCGATTACATCACGGCAAGCTTCGTGTTTTATTTATCTTCAATATATTACGGAGAAAGAAGTAGTAGAAGTAATATTGAGGACAGTTTGGAGAAGGAAAATTTAAATGTTTTCTCAATTCGAGGAGAGAATAAAAACTAACTACAGCACCCGGGTTTGAAGTCTAATTGGCTAAAGGGTCAGGAGTATTTCATTTTACTAATCGATCTAAGGGTTGAACTTGTACAATACAAGGTTTGTGCAGATAATAATCAGACATTTTGAATTACGCGTCGATGGAAAAATTCAATAAGGTGAAGTTGGTAACTTTGTGTCTGGTATAACAGTCCGCAAAAACACGTCTTCGGATCATTAATGTTTTGTCTAGTTCTCGTGTTATTATTATTTAGGTGCAAAATATTTCAATGTCTGTAGCTATTACTGTAATATGCAATTTTCTGGAGCAATGATCCAAAATTTTGTGTGAAGCTGGGGATACATTTACGGAAACGTTTAATCTTTTGATGCAAACCTACGGCGATGATGTTCTAGATCAAGTATGGTCAACCTTTGTCTTGTTGTGGGCCAAATTTTAGTGTGCAAATATGTTCGCGGGCCACGTTGAAAAGTAGTGCATTTTAAAGTAGTGTTCATAATTTTTAGCGATAGATATCAGACATGAAATAATACGACAATGTTATAATGCAATTTATTAAAATAAGAAAATAAAAAAAAATAGTACAGTAAGTAGTGTAATATATTTTTTTAATTGAGTTTTTCAAAATGTCACGCGGGCTGGATTCGGCCCGTATATGTTCTAGATCATACGCAATGTTTCGAATAGTTTACACCAGAGGCCTCCGCATTACGGCCTGCGAGTACCAAGTTTATTTTGGTTAGATGATTAGATTTATATAAGTAAATCATATAAAATAATACTCAAATGTTAGTAATAAACATAATAACCGACATACTCAATAGAATGAAACATTGTAATTATGATTAATGAGATTTATGTAGCTGTAACTTACACTGACGACTGTTTGGATCAAATTTACTAGTGGTAATTATCAGCAGCGACTTCAAATGCTAATCAGTTAACTTGCGTTTGCAAATACTTTTTTGCATATTTCATTTTGAAGAATGTGTCTCATACAAATACGTGATTCCCAAAGCGAAAAAAAGCCAGGAACAAATTTATGCAACTGATCAAACGATGTGAGTGGAAAATTCTTCTCCTCGGTTGCTAGGTTCCGCCGTGTCACTAGGTCTTTTGTCCCTGACGTTTCGCCAACAACTACGGTTCGCATTTTGAAAGGTACTGGCTTTGTGCGCGTTGTTACTGCCTTAAGTATGCACTTTCGCTACGCTCCGCTGAACAGTTACGTTGTCCCAACAAGGATCGGGAAATAGAAATGTTGGCCACAGCATACCCTACCATACTTAAACAACACTACAGACCGATAGGACGAGTGCTTAGGTGTTTCAACGGCGCCATAACGATTCAGTGGAGCGGACCGAAAGAGCATGCTTAAGGCAGTAGCAATGTGCACGAAGCCAGTACCTTTGAAAATGCGAACCGCAGTTGTTCGCGAAACCTCAGGGACGAAAAACCTAGTGACACGGCGGAACCCGACAACCGTTACGACTAATATTGATGTTATTTCCAATTGCATCAAAATCTGGAAAACGAGATTTGCTTCTCCAGGTGGATTTCTGATTGATGACACTATAGGGTGGCGCAATAAGAATACATGGATTTGAGTTGAACAGTATAAGTAGTGGGAATGGAATGTAAGGGGTGGAGAACCTGTTGTTTTGTAGGTTAGAGTGTCCAGTTTCTGTAGCAACGGCGCAATGGATCGTGTAGCATCAAGTTTTCGGTATTGAACATTGTTTCAAAAGTAATAAATTTATTGAATGAATGGTTCGATATCTGATCGCAACACAATAATTCGTTGAGTTAACTCTTTTCGCACAACTGCATCAGTCATGAAGCAGAAGTCGAATGCCGACAGAATAAGGAGCGTGTGTCTTTCGAAGTCCTCGCCGCTCCACTAGGCGACAACTCTGGGATCCCATCTTGCTATTCATGATGTTTTGTTGATGATAAGCGATAAAGCGCAACCTCAGGGGTAGTAACCTTAGCGTCACGGGGGAACCCGATAACCGTTACGTCAATAAGAAACGGCCGTGAAAGCCGAAGAAACTGATTTGATATGTTATCTTTGAGAAAGTGGAGGGACATTATTTGTCAAAGATTACTTACATAATCTTTGCAGGAATTCGATTGATTGCTTTAGACGGTTACCACTTTTACCTTCACATAAAATTCATGATTCGATTTGCAAGGAGACTAATATCTAATATAATGAACAGAATTCCAATATATTTATTATCCAAGATCGGCAACGATAAATTGGATAACTTACACTATTATTATTACGAGGGATGTCTTAAATTTTGTATATTAGGACATAGAGGCATTTATTCAGGAAAACGTCGACGCTGTGCGCAAGATCATTAATGAAGGACGATGTGTGACGTATCATGAGAATGGGAATTTCAAAGACATCAATTCAAAAAATTAGTTTCCCGTTGGATACCGCATCTGTTGACCAAAGAAAAAAAGCAGCTAAGGTAAATTGGTGTCAAGAAACTCTACACCACTGAAAACTCCAAAAACTAGTACAATATCGTTAATGGTGATGAATCTTCGAGTTACTCATTCGACCCAGAAAATAAACGCCAGTCGCCTGTTTGGGTGTTCGAATGTGAATAAAACCTAACAAAAGCCATACGTTCTCGAAGTGTCTTCAAAAGCATGGTCACGACATTTGTCTCGAAAGCAGGTCATGTGGCGCCAATTCCTCGACAAAACCAAATAACTGTTACTTCCAATTGGTATTTGTTTGCTGCAAGTCATCGCTGAACTTCGAAAAACTAAGCCCGAGCGTCGAATCATTTTCCACCAAGACAATGCAAGTTTGCACACAGCACGCAAGACATCGAATTGTTAGACCATCGTCCCGAAAATCAAGAACGAACTTCGTGGTCAAAGGTTCCACTCGTCAAAAGGGGCAGTCAGTACCCTCAAAAGCATGGAGAATACTTCGAAAAACAATAAAATTCTTAAGAGCTATCTACTGTTTTATTCCAGGCTCTATATGCAAACCTCAAAAGGCAACCATCGTATTACTATTGTTATTATTATAACTTTATACTATATATAACTTTAATGCTGCATAAGGTTTAAAATGTTTGATACTGAAGATTGAAGCCGGGAAAATTTTTGAATCGATGAATCCTTTACACTGCTTTAGCTTGGACTCTTCTCTTAAGTATGAAGTACATATATACTTCCGGTTATATAATGTTTGTGTTCAATAACTTGTTAAACATAATATATTCGTGCAGTATCGCTAATTCTGAGGAATTAATGGAAAAATATCCAGTTTAGTTGAGACAGGATGATGTAATCACCGGACAATACTACGTATATCGCCCGGACATCATAACTAAAATTAAATGTCAAACACATGCATGTAATGTACACAAACGTTTGTATATATACATACGTATACATAAGTGTTTAAAAACGTATGTACATAATAGGACGTAAAATGTAAAAAACATGCATTATGTTATGAATGTAAACTATGTAAGTACATACATACGCATTTGAATATGTATCTGGTGGTATTAGATTTGATTAGCATAATTGGAAATACGATGTTAACAACAGTGCGCCGTTAGATTAAGACAATCTAAAACAGTTCTGTAAGCGTACAAATAAATTAATATACTTTTCTTTCGATTATAGTCGTTGCTACGATTCATAGGAAGAAGACAACAAAGAAAAACCAAAAATAATTCTCCTATTACCAAAGAAATCGCATAATGAATCTCGAAGATCTTCTGGCAAAAACTTGACACCCCCATAACTTCTTGGATAGATAAATTGAAAATAATTAAGAAATTGTTAATTTTAATTTTATGAGGGATCAATTACGACAAAAATTCATACCCGGGTATATTTACCAGAAACCCCGTTAAGAATTTCAAATAGGCTATGTGACATATCTTATTACATATATTTCTAATGCCCGATTATTTTCAAATTGTGTGGATTAGCTTTTTAAATCAAGGTGACATGGAACAAGTGTAACAACAGGCTAGATATAATAGTGACATCGTTTTTAAAACATTCTAAGTGAGATGAAGCAATAGGCAAATACTATTGAGGAATTCCTTTTTTCCTGTCCAGAATTTAATTCTCTTTTATTAAAATATACAAGCGTATATTTAAAACATTACATCATTATCAGAAAGGTCCTGTACGGGAGGAAGTCATTTTATTTGACTAATGGTTTTTGGTGACAAAGAATTTGCTCGCGCTAATTCGCATTCGTGAAACATTTGGCTGTCTTACTTAATAGGTACGACTGCTATTTTTGCGCAGCAATTAATTATGTAGTATTTTTTTCCTTTTGAAGTATGCACCGTAAAAATAGCTTTACAAACTTCGCGCGTCTAAGTAATAATGATAAATTAATTTTGATCGGTTGTTATATATAGCTATGATGTGACTAGTTACGCTTGTTATAGAAAACTGATAAACGGTTAGGAATAATTTGTTTCGCTTCATAGGTGTGAGCAAACATTAGATTTATTGATTATGATCAAAATTTTTGAAAATATACATAAGTATATAAAAAACTAACTTTTTAAAGCAACATATTCCAAAGATATTGTATCATACTTTTATACTTTATTTACACTTGTTAAATGAATCTTCTAGATATCGGATTAGAAATGTTTGCTACGATAATTAGGCAAAAACATCGTTAATATATTCATATAACTGGGAGTAGTATGCAAATTGTTGGAAGGGAGCATTTTCTATAAAATAAGATACAATATCTCGCAAAACATGTAAAATTAAAAAAAAACAGACCACAAGAGCGATATGCTCTGAGTTAATGTTCAATCATTGTCAAGGTTACCGACCACTAAATTAGCTACCAGCTAAAAAATCCACTGGGTGTTTCGTTAGATATTATTGCAAATAATGATTATAAGTACGTGAGGATGTCATATCAAATCTATTAGTCATTCTTTATGGAAGTGCGGTGATTAGCTTAAATTTCAAAAAATTATATATTCGACTTGAGCTCTTTTATTTATCGCATTATAATATCAAGCCAATTAATGGTTGCAAGGACTGTGTGGTTGTACAATTCACAGGTATAGCAGTAAACTCCCCTCACACAATTTATTAATTAAGCGTAACGCAGTGTTTCGAGAGCACGTGGACTCCCATTGTCAACTGTGTTACCGAACGAATGTGTGACACGGTTGACAATGAGAGTCCACGTGCTCTCGAAACGCTGCGTTCGGCCCAATTAATAAATTTGTGTGAGTGGTGTTTACTGCTATACCTGTAAATAATATCAAGCCGTTCATTAATGAAATTTTAATGTATCATTATACTGAGCGAAATTTCTGTAGTTCCATATAAACTTTTGAATAGAATATTTTGCTTTTTTAATGTCTTCGGCAAATTATGCATCGAAGTTAATGCTGAATTATGAAGAAATACAAATGCAAGAGGATATTTACAATAGTGATAACTTGAAATAGCAAAATTTGTGTCCATTAACACAAAATTAATAAATAAAATAAATACATAAAAAATTTATGATTTTTTCTAAACTTACTAGTGAGTCTATAACAGAGGATCTACTCTGTTCCAAATAACTCCAAACATCTGAGTCTTCAAACAGTCTATCACTTTAGTCAATGTTGAAATAGGAATATGATTTCAATACCTCATTATCGCAGATTTTAGTTCTTTGACACTATCGTATTGTTTATTATTGACATGCACTTCTCTTGCCAATATCCCCAAACATTTTCGTTCGCGTTCAGATCGGACGAGCGAGCAGGTTAGTGTAATAAATTGATTTCCTTTTGATGATAGCACTTCCTTGTTTATCTGGAATTAGAGATAGCTGCAAAGTATCCAGTTTTACGTTGGCAATCATTCAGCAAAATCTATCAGAACAACTAACAAGTTCTACATATAAAAATTAAAATTCATTCGCGTAAAAATAAAACATATAGGGGTTTTATTGTTATGAGTAAAAGTCGTCCAAGCCACTACACTTTCGTCACCAAAATTTCGGCTCATCGCAACTTTGGTGTTCGATTTGTCCCTAACCCTATTTCGGTTTTAATCTCTTGTTCAAACAGTTCATTTGTCTTGTATTGGTATTTCTCTCGAATTTTTTCATCTTCTAGTTTATAGCATTTTATTTTTTCTTTGACTACGTTTTTCCTTTTTTTTTCTTTCGTCCTGTTTGTACTTTTGATAATCTCCATCCGTAACAGGTAATGGTCGCTTTCTATTTCTGCATTTGAACTTTAACATCCTTTATCTTTCTCCAGTTTGTAGATTTGTGGATGTCTCTATGTCGAAATTTTGTATTTGTTATAATTGTTACGTTCTCCTGGTTTGAAGAACAACGCCGCTGTAGCCTGCTCGTAATTTCCTAAATTACTTGACCAATACTTACTTGTAGAGTATGTTCGCTTATTTACTAGAGGAGAGGTTGTACAGTGAAACTCAATGCGCATGCGCAAAAAAATATATTTAAAAATGAAATGGTTACACGGTTTCCACTCTTGCCTATGTACATGTACGATGTACGTAAGATATATAGATTTGCAATAATTGCAGTTATTCGAGCTCTCTTATACATGTAATGTACATTAGCATTTGTATATGTATTTTCATTGGTAGCAACATAAAGTAATGCCTCAGCATGTACGTTGCAACGCTATGTCTTAATTCTGTTTAAAAGGTTAAACTCTTATATGCTTCCGCTGAAGCTTTGTCAGAGGCATATACTAATGCCTCTATCTGTTTGCATGCACCACTACCCTGTTATAGGGGAGCCAACCCTATTTATTTCTTAAATTTATAAGCGCACCTCGGTGCTATGCTTATTTATATGTCCCTTTCCGGGAGCCTAATATACTTTCCTTGTTTTAAATTTGCCTAAGGGACTTGGCCCTGTATTATTGGCATGTATTTGTACTTGACCAAATACGTTTGTTATATTCACATTTATAGGGGAACCCACCCTATCTCTTAGAGCTTGAACGCCTGGTCGAGGGCGACAGTAGCGATAATAGCCGATCTCAATACAAAAGTAATGTCAAAGCTACCCAGGCGTTCTCGTTTGAAATATTACGCTATGTGCAATCTTTAGCTCTATACTACTGCGCCCCAAAGAAGGAAAAATCCAGTAACCAGCAAATGTGCGAACTGCGCACCGACAAGTAAAACGGAGCGATGATGCCGACATTACATAAGAAAACTGGCCCGTGACACTCGTCCGCTACGACGAGCAACTAAATGAAAAATTTCTAAGTCCCGATACGACAAGGACCGAACAAACGTACAAAAGACAACGGGCGCTGCGGCCGCAACGACCGTCAGCAAGAAGCGGAGTGATCGTACTTGTAGAGAAGGTCTATACATGCGCGCCGACAATCTCACCAAAATAATTTCCGACACAAACTTAACTGAAGACTAAAAATATGTATAGACGACAATGGACACAGTAGCCTCGACGTACGATGATAGAAAATCGAGAATTTATACTTATTAAAAAATCTATACATGTGGTCCGACGACGTTACCAAATGACTCCCGCCAGAAATAAATGTATAGACAACGTCCTCGACGATTCCCGCCAAAACTAGAAAAACTTAGAAATCTCTAATAATCTTACGACGACGTTACTGTACACGTTACGACGAGGCACGAAAGGTGACCGAGAGTGCACGATCGCTAATACCTCGACTGTCGCGCGGGAGACGACTGCCTATGCTTGTGTACCTTAAATTTCAAGAAAACTCCCATTACATATCCGACGACGTTGCAGTGAATGATTTCTAATTAGGCAGTTTTAGCTAGCGTAATGCGAATGGCTGACTTGCATACATATACAATGCGTAATGTACATACATATTAAAATAAAATTGGATATAAGAGAGCAAAATAAATAAATATAAGAATGAAAATAAATAAAATATAAAAATGAAAATAAAGTAATATTCTAAATCAAAATAATAATGTAAAGAAGATAAAATACATAGTAGTAAAAGATTCATAAAATATAAAAAACAATGTTAAGTCCTTAACAATAATCAGGCCGTTTTTAATACACATATTTATTATTCTTCTCCCGCTGTCGTTTATGGCTTCTTCACCTTCCCTTTCCATATGTCTCGCCACTCCATCATTGTCTCTTGCGACTCGTACGTTCATATCTCCCATTACTATGTTTCTTCCAGCAACGGCTCGATTTAAAAACCATATCCCTTTAACAATTTATTTTTGTTTTTTTCTCCTCGGATAGCACTTTATCTCTCGGCATTTTTATTAACTGATCAAAGAGGTTTAGAGACTTTTTTACACTGAAAGGTAATGCCTGATTTCGCAGGATGTCCGTCTAACTCTTTGGAATTATAGAAATTTCCCACATTTTTTAAGTTCTACGACCGATTTAATATGTATGTGCACTAGTACTAGAACTACATAGAATTGCAGATTTGAATGAACCTTTTAATTTTTTTAAGTGAATTAATTTACTTATTTAATAAAATTAAAATTTGAACAAGATTTAGTGCAACGATCTATTCATTATTAGTACAGCCTATATGTTTTCGAAAGGATTAAAATAGGAATACTGGTTCAGTAATTCAATAATGACAAGTAATGGCGCTAAACGAGTTAAAATCGTAGACTCTTCCGTAAGATTTTGAACGAAATCTCTATAACCCGTTCGCACAAACACGAAGACAGATTATTTACTTTATGAACTGTATCTTTTCTATGCTTACGTTACTAGTTCGTTTGGAGTACAATTTACAGTTTATATTTTAGAAGCGCTGATTCATCGTTAGTTCAACTACTCATAGATGAGTCGCACCTGCCAGGCAAGTTATCCTTTTATTATTTTTTCTAGGCAATCACAACGCCAAGTCACAACGATTTATACACGTACGCTAATCGAAAACGGCCAGAGTCGAAGCTGGTAGATCTGTACGTAAAGCTAAAGAGACCGCTGACTAATTTTGCCTAATTTAAGTGAAAATCCTTTTCGAAAACATTCTAAACGTGATCGAACGTCATCCACCAGTTACGACACATCGTATAAAATGTTGACTGTAAATAAGACAAGTCACACGTTGACCAGGCCTTCTGAAATTTCTATTATTCATATTTATATTCATAATACATGTATGTAGGTAACTGAACTTAGTTAAGGTGGTGTGTGGGTTGAACCAGTAAGGTGAAGAAATGGCATCTGCTTTTATAGATAGAGACTCTGTCATTATAGTTTTGATGAATACAATAGGTGAAATTGTAAATATATATTACGCTTGGTTTATTTTTGTATTCGTGTTTCAGAATCTTTATTGAAGCCGTATTTTTTTTTGAAACAGAGAAAACCTAGTTACATTAAACAATTAATTCTTTAATAAATGAG
Source organism: Trypoxylus dichotomus (assembly GCA_023509865.1). Lineage (NCBI taxonomy): Eukaryota > Metazoa > Arthropoda > Insecta > Coleoptera > Scarabaeidae > Trypoxylus > Trypoxylus dichotomus. The sequence goes on from CM042081.1 coordinate 34,635,457, forward strand.
CCTATTGCCACCAAAAACAATCATCAGATAATTAAAGCTTTGGCCATTTTTTGAGAGAGCTGGCAGACACAAGCAGCTTGCAAGAAAGCAAATTTGATAACCTTACATCGAAGAACACGTTGTAATTTGTTCTGGAGTTTCATATATGTACGCATTCATTTACAAAAGCTATATTATATATTGTATGTATACTACCGTCCATATTAGTTGGGACACCCAGTAAAATGTTGTAAACTATACTAAAAGATAATATAATTGCTTTTATATGTAGATAACATTTATATTAGGCTCTTTATGAAGTTTATTGTTTATTAATTGTACAGGCAAACTTTCAACAATATCGATTAGAGAATGATTAAAGACCTCTTATATTTTATGAGCGAATATGGTAATTTTCAGAATCATCGTAGCCACAAGTAGGATTATTTTTGGGACAATATTGCAGGTAATAAATTTACAAAACTATTTGGTGTGGGAGCAGGCCACCCGAAAGTATATTGTGTATTGATAAATGCTTTAGCTTTTAAATAAACCTGCTTGTGCATGTGTTAGTATTAAAAGCGTACCTTTTTGTGTGAACCTGATTAAAGTTATTAAAATACCGAAAGGAAAACCGACAAGTTTAGAAAAACGCTCTGTAATTTCTCCTTTTCATCAAAAAGGTTATTCAGTGCATCAATTTTCCGAAAAAATACATGTTAATAAATCGACTGCGAGTAATATCATTCGGAGACATTAACGCGCGAGCAGTTTAAGAGAGATCGAGCACGTTCAGGTCATAAGAGATTAACAATTCACGCCGAAGATGAGCGCATAAAATTGCTGAGCAAGCGAAATAGGAGACTGACAGCACCAGAAACCGCCGCCGAAATGAATCGCGACCATGCAAGAAAAATTTCTGTTACTTCGGTGAAAAGAAGATTAAAAGCTGCAAATCTTCACAGCCGCATTGCAACAAAAAAACCTACCTCGACGGGGAAACGGCTACAGTGGGCAGAAACACATAGAAATTGGATAGTGGATGATTGGAAAATCGTGCTATGGACTGATGAGTCAAAGTTTGAGATGTTCGGACAATCAAGGCGCGTTTTTTGTAAGAAGAGTGCCAATTGTCAAGCAAGGAAGAAGTTCTGTGCTTGTTTGGGGTTGTTTTCCTACGCCGGTACAGGAAACTTGAAGCGAATCGAAGGTACTTTACGAACAGAAGGTTATTTAAGAAATACTTCAAGAAAATACAATACCATCGGGGCAACGTCTGATCAGTGAACATGTTGTATTCATGAAGAACCACGATCCCAAACACTCACCAGTGTAAAAATTTCTTAAATGAAGAACAGGAGAATGTCATTTGCAAATAATGACATGGCCGCCGCTGTTATGGGATGAATTGGTCAGGAGGGTTCAAAAACTATGCCCTACCTCCGTAGGCCACCTGTAGAAGAGGAATGGACTAATATGCCAAATAGAGACCTTGAAAAACTAGTAGAGCGGATGCCTCGAATTGTGAAAGGTGTTCTTCGCATAAGAGGGAGTTTCTTTGATGAACTCAAGTAATCGTTATTAATAAAATGCAATAAAAGTTTTAAATTTTGGAAAAATGAGTTTGAATATTTGCTAGTTTTTTTTAATGCATTTGCGTGTCCGAACTAATATGAACAGTAGTGTACATAATTGTATACGCGTATACGAGTATATATTGCTTTCTGATTGATTCGAAATGTATAGGCCGATAGGCCGTTCCAGTCTAACGGTGTAGAGATTATTCCGTTTTATAAAGCATCGAGTGGTTTGGTATTAGTAATGTCCAATTCCTGGATTTTTTATATAAAGTCTACGTTGGTGAGTATAGCCTTTTTAGAGATTCCGTTTCGTTGCCTGATGTTCATCAAGTAATTTTTGCTAGATGTGCATAACGCCTAATTTTTGCCACAGCAGCAATTCCGTTTTATCAGCGCATTGATATATGCGTTCCATATTAGATTGTTTTATATCCTTAGCCGCGAATAAATGATTTCATTTGATTTCTTTATTGTTTGCGGTCGTATTTTTGCATGTATCTTATTCTAGTGAAGATGATATATTTGGTTTGACTTTCATTTATGGTTAGTAGATTATTATAACACCATTCTTATTTTTTTACGTATGTGTGATTGAATTTCTATTTCATTTTTACTGTGGTACATTATACTTGCATCGTCAGATGTGGTTTTTCTTTGAGGCTTAGTTCTATGGGATCGTTTGAATATACAAATATAATCTGAGCAGTCAACAACGGGGAGGTATCCCCACTATAGCTATAACCATGATGTAGTAGGGCAACAGTGAAATACTGTTTACGGCGAATGACTGATTGTAAGGGAATATTGCAGCGAAGAAGAATAACGGAAAACGTACATGCACTTACATACACTCTTCTTTTAGGTGTGAATATATGAAATAATGCAATTGTTGCCGAATCGGCAGATCGCGTTGGGAAGTCTACTATCCGATTATCAAAGAATTCATGTAATAATTCTATCGCTTCTCTTGTTGTATGGGGTGTGAAAATATCTCTCGCTGAGTTCGTCATCACGTAATTGATTCGAAAATGGCTGTAATAATTTATTACGATTTGATGGTATACCACAACCTGGTTTTAGGGACAATTACGTTTTAGGGGTAATACAATTTTGTTTTACTCAAAGAAGATGATGGGATAAAATTATAATCTTACTCTGTTTTTTTTATGCAGTGAATTTTTTAAAAGGGTCCATTTGCCATATTTACGGTATTGATATTTTCTATTAAAAGAAGCAAAAATATACCGCATGTACCAGCATGTAAACTAACTTCACATACCAAACATGTACAAATGCGTTTCTTTAATGAAATAGACTATACTTTGTACTTTTTATTGACGTTTCGTATAAATTATTTATTAACCAGGTAGTTCAGAGTATATAGGTGATGTATCAACCATGACTAACACTATTGCTATATCACATACTAAATTATAAATCAGGTATTCCAAGAATTTTTCATTATGAATATTTATAGACAAACGATATTTATTGTTTGTGATTATAACATATCCTTGGTGGCATTAAAAACCGAATGTTTACATTAGGTGCGTACTACAGATTTACACGTTGTACGTTTTCTAAGAATAATTACTCTTTCTGAGTATCTTTGGAAATTGTTTAAATAAAACGACGCCAATATTTTCGCAATATATCAAATTAAAATGGGTTATCATATTGAGATTCACTTTCAACAATTTTTATAAAATCTTACTTGTTTGTTCCAAATAAACATATTGCATTTAGTTAAAAATGTTATGCTTTTCACATTTGTCATGCCATTCATATAGCTTATACCAAGCACAATTTGTATTAAGTGTTTAAGTAACATGCTAGACATAATTATAATTTCAAAGGCTATCTTGAGGTAAAATTTATTTAAACGCAAGTGGTTAAGGTAGAGTACGAATAACAATGGTCCCAAATTTAAGCCTTGGGGTACATCAGATGAGACACAAAATTCTATTGATTTAAATTGTTGAATACATAGTTAATTCTATCCATTAAATTGGAATGCTGTAGTTGAAGCAAATCCAAGTTCAAAAGTAGAAAGTTTTACAAGTAAGACTGCATGATCAATTGTGTTAAATGCGTGGCTAAAATCGGTGTATATCATATCGACTTGACTCTGGCCATCCAGTACTTGCCAAATGGACTGCATTAGCGGGATTAACTTAGTTACAGTAGAACATCTATGTACAAAATCATGTTGATAAGGGGATATAAACGCTTTAGTATTGTTGAATGCGCACAAATAAATGATCAGATTCAGAAACTTTGGCGAAATTTGAAAGAATTGATATCGGTCTATAGTTTTCCATTCCAGTTTTATCGTCCTTCTTAAATATAGGACAAACTCATATCTGAATTATCGTCAGCACTGAAAGTCTAAGAAAAGGTGGACATAATTTTAATGAATTCCTCTTCAGTAATACCGGACAGAACAAATGGGACTTGAAGAATGGGGAAGATTTGTCGATGGAATAAGAAGAACTAAGTCGATATATTGATGGAAACATATTGGTAAAGGCATCCACAATATCCTGAAGGGAATCAAGACGAATATCGCTATAAAACAAAGGAACAATTGCAATGTCGGCGCAAGGGATTAATGACTCGCACTTTTTTAAAGATGCCAGAGGTCATACAGTAATCATGAATTCCGAATATTATGTGGAGATAATTAACAACTATTTTACGCTAGCCTTGTAAGATTTTAATGGTTCTAATCGGAATATTTTGTTCGAACGAGATGAAGCGACGTCTCAGACGTGTAATGGTTCTGTTAACACATGGGCTGAAAAGTCCCGTGCCTAACAAACAAAACACGGTTTTTTTGGTTCAAAATTAGCGTTATTCATCAACGTAATCTCCATCAAAAGCAACGCAATCATTCCAGCACCGCTCTAATATTTCAATACCACTTTTGTAGAACGATTTATCTTTTGCCTCAAAATAGGCCTCAGTTTCAGCGATAACCTCTTCATTCGTGCGAAATTTCTTACCGGCGAGCATTTTTTTTAGGTCTGCGAACAGCCAGTAGTCGCTGGGAGCCAAATCTGGCGAATACGGTGGATGTGGGAGCAATTCGAAGTTCAATTCATGTAGTTTTGCAATTGTTTTGATTGACTTGTGACACGGTGCGTTGTCTTGATGAAACAAAATTTTTTTCTTTGCCATATGCGGTCGTTTCTTTCCAATTTCGGCCTTCAAACGCTCCAATAACGCTATATAATATTCACTGTTGATGGTATTTCCTTTCTCAAGATAGTCGATGAATATTACACCACGCACATCCCAAAATACCGAGGCCAGAAGCTTTCCAGCCGATTGTTGTGCTTTTGGGCGCTTTGGACGAGGTTCACCAGTTGCTGTCCACTCCGATGACGACCGTTTTGATTCCGGAGTGAAGTGATGGATCCGTGTTTCATCCATTGTCACATATCGACGCAAAAATTCCAGTTTGTTACGTTTAAACGTGGCCAAACACTGCTCAGAATCATCAACACGTTCTTGTTTTTGGTCAACAGTGAGCAAACGCGGCACCCACTTTGAACAGAGCTTTCTCATAGTCAAATGCTCATGCAATATAAAGCCAATACGTTCTTTTGATATCTTTATGATGTCAGCTAACTCACGCAACTTCACTTTTCGATCATTCAAAACGATTTTGTGGATTTTTTTGATGTTTTCTGGTGTTACCGCCTCATTTGGACGTCCACTGCATTCTGCTGACTTCAAACGTGGTCGTAGAGACACGACCACGTTTGAAGTCAGCAAACCAACGTTTTATTGTTGTTTCTGATGGAGCGGAGTCCCCATAACACTTTTCAAGCCACTGCTTCGCTTGAACGGTATTTTTTTCCCATCAAGAAGCAGTGTAAAATTAAAACACGAAATTGTTTTTGATCCATTGTTTTGAAAATAACAAAAGTAGCGTAACTCTTAGCACAATAACTCACAAACTAATGAATAGAATATCATGAAATTTTAACAACTGTCTTTTGAAGGTTAGTACTAACTGAGAGAAAGGTGACTGCAATAAAACTAGAGTCATCTATGTGTTAGGCCCGGGACTTTTCAGCCCATGTGTTATTCCTGAAATTTTCCCTGAAAAATGGATGTGGCATAAACTGGTCGGCACGTAGCCTCAACCTGATACCAATGGTTTTTTCCTATGGGGCTACCTTAAATCAAAGGTATACAGCAAGACTCCTCATTCTAAGAATGGATTAAAAGAGAAAATTCGAAGAGAAATGACGGTTATCAGGAAGAATATATATCGAGCAGTTTTCGAAAACTTGGCCTCACGTTTAGGAGAGTGCCAGCAAAATTAAAATAATTTAAGAAATAAATTTCCAAAGCCTGTATCTTAATACAGAAATAAACATTTATTCGTTAAATCTATTATTATTAATTATTTTATCATATTCTTTTTATTTTGAAAAAGACTTTTGGGACACCTTGTATCTGTCTTCCCAGATGAATTTCTAACAATAAATGTGACACACTACACTGACTATAATTTATTCCGGTGTACAGCTCACCTATGAAATCAAGATAGCAGGTACTTTGATGTACAGAATACACCAGCCTCAAACTTCTTTATCTTCCAGTCATAGGTAGTAGCTAACTTTGAACGGCTATACGGAAAAGGAATTATTTGACGAATTACTGTGTTTGTAAAACATAAATGAGGTTGTAAAGATAATGGGTACCTAATTGTGAAACAAAAAATCTTGTAGGGTATATCGAAAGTTACAATAATGAAAATAGAATGCCTCTCTAGACAATTGGTAGTATTATAGGCAGATGGATAGCTTCGAGTAATTAGTAACTTTTTTCTTTGAAATTAGTGTAATTAAAAAACATGTAATGATCTTTGTTAGAATCACCTATTGAGATCACCAACTATTTTTAGACTTGATACCAACCTAATATTTGCGAAACTGGGGAATACATCAATTCTTTTAATGAAGACTAATACCAGTCGTTCAATTTCCTTAGAACCTTATTTCATTTCGCGAAATCTTAAAGAGAACTATTTTTAACATAATTCTAGAAATTAAAAAGATCCGTGCACCTGTATAGGTAATTTGATTTCGTATTTTCGTATTCTTTTTTAGGATAGTCACGATTATCGATTTTCCATATTCGGTGAACAATTAAGCAAAAGGAATCGTAATCGTACTGGCTGATGTATTATTTACCACCAAACCGCTATATCATTAAAGTTTTTCGATTGATTCCATCGTAGTTGTTATATACGGATGCGATCATAAAAACACGAAACAAATTGTATACTAATAAACTACTGTAGAGTATCATTCGCATTATAATAGGTTTGTTTTCAGCGCTTCGAAGTTTCGTTGAACCGTCGTACATCGCAATCCGTCCGTATGATGCCGCTTAGGTCATGTCAAGGTTCGGATACGTCGCAAATTATGCTTAAAAATGATGTAATTCTTATATTTAAAAGCGAAACATAATAATATATTCTACGTTCGCGGATATTATTTGGCGTTTTATCGTCTATTGTCGTGATATTGTACATGTACATGCGCCCGTGTGTATGTGTCGTTTCTGTGGTTAATATCGCCTACATAAAATGTAAATTTGGGAGAATATATGTTCTTTTTTAAGCTCAGATCATTTTCACCAGATCATCTGTCGAATGTTGAAAACTTAAATAACTGCTTTGTTCCCAGAAATAATGTTAATAGACGAGATATTGTTGAATTTTACATTTCAAATATACAGTTGGTCACGGTGAAAACCGCCCGCCTACACTTATTACATGTTAATTTGTTGTAAAATCTGGCTTAATTAATTTCATATTAATATGTCTAATATATATTATTTTATAAAATAGCCTATATGTTACATAAAAATACAGAAATACAAAAAATTTCTTTCGTATAGTATATAAGATATCCATTGGAAATAGGCACTGAAAGAGCAAAAATGCTATTGATAACAGTATGCTACGGAATTTGAAAATTTTGTGTCGCAGTTTATTCCAGTCCTTAACATAATTCTGACATGTAAAGTATCACACTCTCATTGATATATGTCATATATTTCTCTCTGGAATTTTAAGTAGCTCTTCAATTATGGTTTTCACCACAACGTACAAAACTTAATGATTGAAGACTATTTTAGAACAGGTGTGGTAGTTAATGATTTTTATACGTGCCTTGCACATATTGTTGGTGTATTTCGCGAAAATGTAAATGTAACTCATAATGAAGGTGATGGTAGGTCAACTATTTGTGCAGAAGAGTTGACTATTGATGTTCTTAATCCTATGGAACAGGACTCCACAAAACCATTGAACCGCCTAGCTCAAGAATTTGTAGTTTCTTATGGAACATGCCGAACCGTTGTAAAGAACTTGAACATGCATCCATATCAGATGCAATCATATTAGGCTATTTTTCCAACAGACCACCCTAGACGTCTTGCATACTGCCATTGGTTCGTCAATAATTTAATGAATAAATACACTTAACATTTTTCTGATAAGATATGATTTCATCTTCCGGAGTATGTCAATTCTCAAAATATGCGAACGTGGAGCACTGTGATGAGCAGCATATTTTGTGGACGTAGAACAATTGGGTCGATTTTTTTCAAATTTACCATCAACGCAGAGGGGTACAGAAATTACATTTTGACTGAATTTATTCAACAATTTTAGGACGCTGAACTTCAAAATGGTTATTTTCAGCAGGACGGGGCAAGAACACATACAACACGAGAAACTATATCCTTTCTTCGTGAATTTTTTTGATGATCGGCTAATAAGTTTGCACACGCAAGTTGTGTGTCCTCCGAAGTCACCATGTTTGACTACTATGGACAATTTTGTATTCTCTTACAGGAAAAATGGAGGTTTAAAAACTCTTGTACTAAATTTTCAAGAACTGTAATAAAGAATAAATAGGACAAAGAATCTGTAAACGTAACGTCACAAATGCTACAAAATGCTGGTGGTCATTTTCAACAGTTATATTTTTTATTTAATTAAAATGTTATTCAAACATGTAAATCATTTTTATTTTATGACTTCTTAAAATACACTTTTCGCAGTTATATATATAAATATTAATGTGAATGCGCTAAGCTGTCAGAATTAACACATGGGCTGAAAAGTCCCGGGCCTAACACATAGATGACGCTAGTTTTATTGCAGTCACCTTTCTTCCTTAGTACTAACCTTCAAAAGACAGCTGTTAAAATTTCATGATATTCTATTCATTAGTTTGTGAGTTATTGTGCTGAGTCACGCTACTTTTGTTATTTTCAAAACAATGGATCAAAAACAATTTCGTGTTTTAATTTTACACTGCTTCTAGATGGGAAAAAATACCGTTCAAACGAAGCAATGGCTTGAAAAGTGTTATGGGGACTCCGCTCCATCAGAAACAACAATAAAACGTTGGTTTGTTGACTTCAAACATGGTCGTAGAGACACCGATGATGCAGAACGCAGTGGACGTCCAAATGAGGCGGTAACACCAGAAAACATCAAAAAAATCCACAAAATCGTTTTGAATGATCGAAAAGTGAAGTTGCGTGAATTAGCTGACATCGTAAAGATATCAAAAGAACGTATTGGCTTTATATTGCATGTGCATTTGACTATGAGCAAGCTCTGTTCAAAGTGGGTGCCGCGTTTGCTCACTGTTGACCAAAAACAAGAACGTGTTGATGATTCTGAGCAGTGTTTGGCCATGTTTAAACGTAACAAACCGGAATTTTTGCGTCGATATGTGACAATGGATGAAACATGGATTCATCACTTTACTCCGGAATCAAAACGATCGTCATCTGAGTGAACAGCAACTGGTGAACCTCGTCCAAAGCGCCCGAAAGCACAAGAATCGGCTGGAAAGGTTATGGCCTCGGTATTTTGGGATGTGCGTGGTGTAATATTCATCGACTATCTTGAGAAAGGAAATACCATCAACAATGAATATTATATAGCGTTATTGGAGCGTTTGAAGGCCGAAATTGCAAAGAAACGACCGCATATGGCAAACAAAAATTTTGTTTCATCAAGACAACGCATCGTGTCACAAATCAATCAAAACAATGGCAAAACTACATGAATTGAACTTCGAATTGCTCCCACATCCACCGTATTCGTCAGATTTGGCTCCCAGCGACTACTGGCTGTTCGCAGACCTCAAAAAAATGCTCGCCGGTAAGAAATTTCGCACGAATGAAGAGGTTATCGCTGAAACTGAGGCCTATTTTGAGGCAAAAGATAAATCGTTCTACAAAAGTGGTATTGAAATGTTAGAGCGGCGCTGGAATGATTGCGTTGCTCTTGATGGAGATTACGTTGATGAATAAAGTTAATTTTGAACCAAAAAAAACGTGTTTTCTTTGTTAGGCCCGGGACTTTTCAGCCCGTGTTATGTCAAAAAAATTATATAAGCAAATATTTTCAAATTCGGGGCATACTTTTTTATCCATATAATTCTTGCTTTCTCGGTATAATATTGAAGATCACAGTGAAAATTGTTCATTTCAAAACAGCACACGAATAAACAAATAAAACATTTATTAATTTTTTTTAATTATATTAATAACAATATTTAGTGCTTAGGACATCCATTGCTATTTTTGATGGCATTTATTCTGTCGTTGGTAGAAAGCACCCATTTATTAGTTGCTTGGGGTTGTATTTATGACCATTTTTTTTTTGAGTTGCATGTTTGAGTTGTCGTTTATTTGAAATGCTGTATGCTTTTTCACGCAAAATTTTAGTTCTTGCTGTAGGTGTTCCATTAGGGTCAAGTCTGGGGATTGCAGTACAGTTTGAATTGTTGTATAGTAGCTATTCTCGTTCAACACTGGACATGCTTAGGATAATTATCCTGATAAAAAATTAAAGTATCCAAAATACCCAATTTTTCTGGATTTTGTTTGACATTTTTCTCAAATATATATCATATAAGAAGACACTATTGTAGTAACTGATACGAGACACAGGAGTTTTTCTAGGGAACTACCTATTTTTGCAGCTGGACGATTTTGACTGTGAGCAGTTATACGGTACTTCCCTTGAATACATGTTTTTTGTTAACTTAATAGAAAATGCATAGGTCAAAAATAGGGATTCAGTTGGATGAAAGAGAATATGTTGTATTGAATTAAATACCATTTAGATTCATTGTGCAGCACGTGACATGAATTTAGCAACTAGTGACCCCGTAACACCTATCAAGGAAACTGAAGCATTTTTGAAGTCATTGAGGATTTGTACAAGTTTTTTAGTTTAAATAATGAATCCCGGGATTTAGTGAGTTCCATTACAGATAAATCAAAAATTACTTTAACAACTAAATGGGATGGCTGAGAAAATTCCTTGATGGCTGTTAAACTCCGTTCATAGACATAACTAGATCATAAAAAGGAAGAACAAGATGAAGCCAAGAAGACTTAAAAAAAGTTTTGACAATTTTGAATTCATCTTTGTTCTTACAGTTTGGTCAAAATAAATCTATTTAGTTGCGCGCTTTGTTATCAGTCTTGGGTTCGACCCCCGGGGCTGCTGCTTCTCAGAATTGAGGTTTTCCTCTCTCGTCGGCGAATACTGAGAACGAATATCTTAAGACGCACCACAGGCGCAGGCATAATAATTGTTCGTGGCCGGCTGATGCCGCTAGAAATTGGTGAAAGCTATTGAGCAACGCGAAGACATGGATGATTATTATAAATTAAGATTCAGAACAGACGTCCACAATACCAATGTGCCTAGAAAATAGATATTATTGAGTACGGAAATAAGTTTTTCAGGTAGACAAAAATGTGAAAATATTAAATGATTTTATTCAAAATATTTTCCATTTGAAGGGACAACCTTCGCCCATTTTTCGAGCAATAGACGGATTCCTTGACTGAACAATTCTATTTCTTTCGAAGCTATCCAGTTATCGACCCGTTTGTGTATGCTATCATGTGAGGTGAAGCGCTCTGCAGTAAGTGCAGACTGCATCCACTGGCACAAATGATAGTGTGAAGGGGCAATGTCTGGTGAGTACGGCGGGTGAGGTAGAACCTTCCATTTCACCCCTTCTAGGTATGTCCGGACTGATTGACCAAACTACCGTTGTCGTGCTGCAAAATCAGCTTCTCCTGTCTACCGCGCCATTCCGGCTGTTTTTCTTGAATAGCTTATTCCAAACGCATTGGTTGAAGTCGGTAACGTTGGCAATTAATAGTTTCAGGCGGTTTCAGCCAATCATAGTAGATTACACCCGACATGTCCCACCAGATACAAGATATGACGTTTAACCCGTGAATATTGCGCTTGGGCGTTGATGGACCTGGTTCACCTGGCTTCAGTCAAGCTAGTTTGCGTTCAGGACTGTCGTAGTGAATCCATGTTTCATTGGTAGTGATGATCCGATGCGAAAAAACGCTTTTCTTGCTTGTCCTTGAAGCAACATTTCCCACGTGACCAAACGCCTTCTAATGTTCCTTTCCTTCAACTTGTGTTGATTTCCATCGCATGTAGCCGTTTTCTAACGGTGGATCGATCAGCATCTAATGCTGCAAACAATTCTTCAAGTGTCTGACATAGATCAATATCAAACAATTTCTCAAGTTCCTCATTTTGGAACTTTTTTGGGGTATCATCGCGTTCTTTGTCGTTGACATCGAAATCACCGCTTGTGGCAATGTTGGCCAATCCTCAAGCAAACGGCACGTTTTCGTAACACTTTTCTTCAAAAGATAGTAGTGGAAAAGAAGTTGCCCCAAATGCTGCTTTCTTGGAAGAAATTCCGACATTTTCGATGCGATATGAACAGTTGCTATTTGCACTCTAAACAAAAGTCTTATACTGCGTTTAATAGCCTACATATACACCTTTAAATCCATGTATCGAGAAGTTAGAAAAGATGTAAGCGATAATGCCATCCATGGGAAAACAATTAAAACGTACTCCCATACCGAATACTTATTTCCCATCACTGGGCGTCTACTATGAAGAGAAGTTTCACTTCGCCATTTTTCTGCACTGTGTACTTTAATGGTTTAGTTTAATTTAAATCTTTTGGATTACTCTTACGTAATTTTTAAGAGCATCAGGTGAAACAGGACGCCAGCTTTTGTCTGAACTGATGATGCATCCTTTTGCTTACTTTTCCATTTATTGAAATTAGTATTGTGTATACTGGTAATCAATATTGGTATACCATTACTAATAATAACAAAACAAATTTTTATACTTGCCTACTCTTTAAAACGCGAAAAATCAGAAATGAAATGCAACAAATGTGTCCGCAAACGCAGACGTTCTAATAGGATCTTTTCTAACGCGCACGTCGAACTACTCATCCCACGCTTACTTTCAGTTCTTTCATCTCGTTCCTCGGTCTCAACGCGAGGAGATGCAGTCATGCAGTCTGCGATACCGTCATGGTTTATTTACGGCGGACCCGCTCTTGTGAAAGGGCCATTGTTCTATTGTTCGAGACGAAGTCGAAACATGATTCAGAACGAACCATATATTTGCTACCACAAAAGAGCACCGTTTTTTTTTCTATTTCATTCTTCCGTCTTCTTCTTAAACTAAATACATGCGCGTAGTTAATGAAACTTTTACGTTCGCTCGGTTTGGCTTGTTAGGTGTAACGCAATTTCTTTAACTAGGCAGGTGTTAATGAGGTGTATTCTATGGAATTGCATCGTTACTACATAGATATATAATGGAGATAATTACTATTTTGTGGTAATTTAATTATTCATTGCGACAATGACGAAACAAAAGAGAAATTCTTCAGTGGTGAAGCATGATATCACACGTATCATAAAACATGCCAATAATTAATAAGTCGCGTTAAGACAGTTTTACTAACCTAAAATCAAGAAAACTAGATTACGTTTGCATTTAATTAACATACAACTGTCTTGATCTTGTTGATCTACTAATCTCTAATTTGGTTTATTACAACTGCGTATTTTAAGTCCGATATCCAAAAACAAAAACACACAAATCCAGTCGAATTAGGGGGCGAGCTAATAATACTAATGATATGATGATCTAAAGTATATTTTCGGCGTTGATATATACGCCATCAGCGTCAAAATCGTCGATCCGAAATTAGCTTTTTGTTTTATCATATTTAAAAATAAATGTGCAAAATCGTAATACAGAAGCATGGCAAGTATTGAAAAAGTAAGAAGGAAACAATTTTAGGCTTTTAAATACACATATAAACAAGCACGCGTGTTATAAACTAAAGCTTGATGAAATATAACTTTTTGTCCTTGTGGCGTTCAAGATACAGTTTTCTGATGCAGTGTGGTGCAAACTAGAATAATACGGATGTTTTATCGTAGCATTAACGTTTAACCGTTTAAATGATTTCCATTTAACTTGCGGACTATAGAAACACCTAATTGAACTTTGAAGAGTACAAATTTATATCAAATTGGAAGATATCTTGAATATTTCGGTATAACTTCAATCAACACTGTCTTTAACATGCTATACCGTGATCGGAGGATCAGAAGGCATCAGGCTTACTACAGCTATGAAGAATTCTATTGCAAGATATCGAATTTTCGATGAAAACGCGTTATTTAAAAATGCTACTGGCGTATATGAGGGATGTTTTTTTAAGTTTGGCTTACTAGAAGATAGAGAATAGCACTGCTCAAATGTCAGTACTAAAAATTAACCTCTATTTTTAATTAAACTAAATTCAAAGTTTCAGTGCAATGTATGTAGTGTTATAGCTACAACCGAGAAAATTTCTGCCCAATAATTTTTTTATAATTTTCGAAGATAATTTTCTCAACAAAAATGTCTCGCAGTGTTGGTTTCTGTTTTCGACAATGAAGTACCACATCAGTCAATAATTGCTCGTTGGTATGGAGGATTCAAACGTGTATGGATTAGTCTTAGCTACGACTTAAAAGGTGGTGCACCTAAAACGGCAGTTACTCAGGAAAACGTCGATGCTGTGCGGAAGATCATCAACGCGCGAGATTGAGGCAAAAATTATGTGTAAAAAAAATTAGTTTCCCGTGGGATACCGCATCCATTTTCCGAAGAAGTGAAAGTATTTGGGGTGAATTGATGTCGAAAAACTGTAGACCGCTTCGACGCCAGAAACTTTAAAACCGTGTACCGCCACTGGTAATGAATCTTGGATTTACGTATACGAACCAGAAAAAAACGCCAGTCGTCTGTTTGGGTGTTTCAAGGTAAAGAAAAGCCGACAAAAAGCATTCGTTCTTGAAGTGTCTCTAAAAAGGTGGTCGTGACATTTGCCTCGAAATCAGGTCATGTAACAATAATTCTTCCACAAAAAGCTGTTACTTCCGACTAGTATACAACCATTTGTATGCCGCAAGCTATCGCTAAGCTATCAACCCCGAACTGCGAATCATCCTCCACCAAGATAATGCAAGTTTGTACACTCCACGCAAGACAGTTGAATTTTTAATGTAATAAAACGTACAGAATTATTAGACCATACCCCGTACATTCCCCACGATTTCTCTATCTTTCCGAAAATCAAGAACGGACTGCGTGGTTAAAGATTCCAGGCGTTAGAAGGAGCAGTCGATGCCTTCAAAAAGCAATTTCGACTGTGCCAACAAATAAGTAGAATAAGTCTAGAGTTAAAAAGTGCAATGATATTCGTGGAGAATACTTCGAAGAACAATCAGGTTTTCCTACTGCTTTATTTCAGCTCTATATGCAAAACTTAAAAGACAACCCTTGTAATATATAAAAGTTCGATTATTTAACAATATTTACCCATATGTGCTTAAACTCTCGATTGAATGAAGGTGGGAACGCGCAGAAGACAATCGCAAAAGCCCTAATGGAAAAAAACAATATTGGAGCTGTTAAGGACTTAACATTGCTTTTTGTGTTTTGTAAGTTTTTTACTATTATGTATTTTATCTTCTTTGCATTATTATTTTCATTTAGAATATTATTTTATTTTCATTTTTATATTTATTTATTTTCATTTTTATATTTATTTATTTTCATTCTTATATTTATTTATTTTGCTCTCTTATATCCAATTTTATTTTAATATGTATGTACATTACGCATTGTATATGTATGCAAGTCAGCCATTCGCATTATGCTAGCTAAAACTGCCTAATTAGAAATCATTCACTGCAACGTCGTCGGATATGTAATGGGAGTTTTCTTGAAATTTAAGGTACACAAGCTTAGGCAGTCGTCTCCCGCGCGACAGTCGAGGTATTAGCGATCGTGCACTCTCGGTCACCTTTCGTGCCTCGTCGTAACGTGTACAGTAACGTCGTCGTAAGTTTATTAGAGATTTCTAAGTTTTTCTAGTTTTGGCGGGAATCGTCGAGGACGTTGTCTATACATTTATTTCTGGCGGGAGTCATTTGGTACGTCGTCGGACCACACGTATAGATTTTTTTAATAAGTATAAATTCTCGATTTTCTATCATCGTACGTCGAGGCTACTGTGTCCATTGTCGTCTATACAAATTTTTAGTCTTCAGTTAAGTTTGTGTCGGAAATTATTTTGGTGAAATTGTCGGCGCGCATGTATAGACCTCCTCTACAAGTACGATCACTCCGCTTCTTGCTGACGGTCGTTGCGGCCGCAGCGCCCGTTGTCTTTTGTACGTTTGTTCGGTCCTTGTCGTATCGGGACTTAGAAATTTTTCATTTAGTTGCTCATCGTAGCGGACGAGTGTCCCGGACCAGTTTTCTTATGTAATGTCGGCATCATCGCTCCGTTTTACTTGTCGGTGCACAGTTCGCACATTTGCTGGTTACTGGATTTTTCCCTTCTTTGGGGCGCAGTAGAGTAGAGAGCTAAAGATTGCACATAGCGTAATATTTCAAACGAGAACGCCTGGGTAGCTGTGACATTACTTTTGTATTGAGATCGGCTATTATCGCTACTGTCGCCCTCGACCAGGCGTTCAAGCTCTAAGAGATAGGGTGGGTTCCCCTATAAATGTGAATATAACAAATGTATTTGGTCAAGTACAAATACATGCCAATAATACAGGGCCAAGTCCCTTAGGCAAATTTAAAACAAGGAAAGTATATTAGGCTCCCGGAAAGGGACATATAAATAAGCATAGCACCGAGTTGCGCTTATAAATTTAAGAAATAAATAGGGTTGGCTCACCTATAAAAAGGTAGTGGTGCATGCAAACAGATAGAGACATTAGTACATGCCTCTGACAAAGCTTCAGCGGAAGCATATAAGAGTTTAACCTTTTAAACAGAATTAAGACATGGCTTTGCAACGTACATGCTGAGGCATTACTTTATGTTGCTACCAATGAAAATACATATACAAATGCTAATGTACATTACATGTATAAGAGAGCTCGAATAACTGCAATTATTGCAAATCTATATATCTTACGTACATCGTACATGTACATAGGCAAGAGTGGAAACCGTGTAACCATTTCATTTTTAAATATATTTTTTTTTGCGCATGCGCATTGAGTTTCACTGTACAACCTCTCCTCTAGTAAATAAGCGAACATACTCTACAAGTAAGTATTGGTCAAGTAATTTAGGAAATTACGTGCAGGCTACAGCGGCGTTGTTCTTCAAACCAGGAGAACGTAACAGGAGCATTAATATATTATTTTTTTAAGGAACTACCAGATAAATAAGTTTTTCTAACCGGCCCGCTGTAAGATTTGATCCGGCCCGCGTGACATTTGGAAAACCCAATTAAAAAAAAATTCACGATGTAATTATAATGTACCTATTTTTTTTCATTTAATTTTGTTATTTTAATAAGTTGCATTATAATAATATTGTCATATTATGTCATGTCTGATATCTATTGCTAAAAATTATAAACACTACTTTAAAGTGCACTACTTTTAAACGCGCCCCACGAACGTGTTTGAACACTGAAGTTTGGGCCACAACATGTCAAAGGTTGCCCATACTTGGTTTAAAGTATGGATTTTACATGTTACATGCAACAGATTGCCACTATCCTCTTTAAGAGATCGCCCTAAGGAAACTTGTTGAAACTTGAAATTTGTTCAATGCCCTCAACACCACTTTCTGCTTTAATTCTTCTTTCAATATAGTCACGAACAGATGGCATAAAGTTTCTTAACGATATCCGGCTTGGTACAGTATAATCCGAATACTTGCTCCAGAAGCAAACAAATGCTAGTTAGTGTAGTAAAGTGAACGGTACATTACATAGAATGAAACAAACACTTATATCAAATATTAATTGTTCGCTGTATCGTTTGCCACGGATTGCAGAATAGTGATTTATACTTTTTAAGTGGCGTTCACACTTCCACCTGCTGGTGCACGTCAAATAGTTGTCGTACACATTTAATTCTATCGCCTTCGTATCCTAAATCTGGCATACTCGCTATTACGTTTTCTGGTTTATTCGAAATACGCAGTTTCCAAAACATACCTAACTGCGACATTTTCTAAGTATGTGGGTATTGACAAGTACTCACACCGACCAGTCGAATAATACTGAAGAAGAGGGCTTTGATACGGGTACTCGATTATCCGTGCCGCGCGCTTCACCCCTCCACGTTCTTCTCTGCACGGCACTGAAACTTACCCCTCTTTGCCGCGACTACCCATAATGTAGTTTAACAGTCATAAAAAAAAACTTTTACAAATCTCCATTGATTGTAAAAAATGCTGCAAAATAAATCTAAATGGCATTTGGTACAATATAACATATTCTCCTTCGTCCACCGTGACCTATGCATTTTCTATCAATACCCACTTTTTCTATAGACTCTAATATTTTGTTAGCCACTACACATATTCAATTATTGTTTCGGTCTTAAACCACATTTGAAACCATGGCTCAATAATTTTCAAGTGAAAATTCAATTTTTGCATACAATTGACTTGCTTCAAATACTGTGTAAACAAGCTGGTCACACAACTACAAACTCTCAACTCAGTTATAAATTAGAAATGCCAAATTTTCAAATATGACATTTGAAAAACACAGGTCAAACTGTTGGATTGCAGAAGTATCCCTAGCAATCCTGGTATGCAATTTGTTGAAGTTAGAAACTTTTTAGGCACAACAGATCAGAACATGAATAGTAATATTCTTAAACTAATAGAATATGACACATTTTTTAGCATTAACCCGATATATAGACCGATAATAGTAAATCATTCGCATAAAATCAAGAGCTCGTTAAACTCACATGCAGTAGCAGTAAATCAGGTTTATATACAAACTAATTTGTCCAATATGGCTATCGGTTTTATTTTCATATATCAAATATTTGTTTACGCGTACATTTGCAATTACTTCTCGGGTAAATATTCATTTCGCATGCCATTTCACGACCGTAATTAATCGTCTTAATCGTTTTTGACAAGCGTATTTCACAATTCAAATCTATAAGCAAGCAATGAGATCCAGAAACGACAGGATACAATCAATTTTCAAAGCGGATTGCTTCCGTGTACGTTCTAGATTATTTCAGCGGCTCTAAACAACGGACCAGTAATATAAATGAAGTCATTTCGACGTGATACTATTATAATCGACCGTGTTGTGGTGTACAGATCACTGTTATTAATATAAACGTTCGATCAACGGAGGCATGATTCCGGCGTTAAATTAACCAATATGATAGTAAACGTGTAAAGAAACATTGCTTGAACGGTAGTGGTTCTTAAAGGAGTGTATTTTTCTTTTCGGATGATAGGAAAGGCCACAAATTTCCTATTGGAAACAATAGGTTTCATTTTGTAGAAGGAAGTGGGTTGAGAATGATGTAATAGTATAACAGTAAAATAAATAGAATATCGGCGGTAATAGTAGTGTAGCCGTTAATCATTATATTAGGGCCACTAGGGAATCGTAGTAATTCCATAGATAAAACAAGTAGAATACGATTTTTCTTCAAGAGAACCATGTACACTATCGCCCATAAGTTAATTCCTATTATAAATTGTTGCAAATATAAAACTGATACGCATAATTCGTAAACTCCAAACTTTCGACTTTACGACTATTGTTCGACGGTCAAACAGTTTAGTATTACTTCGGTAATCGTTTAGTGCATGTGGTAAAGGTAATAATGTTTAGTGTCTTATTGCTTTCCTCTGCGGAATTAGTTTTCTGAAATCAGTGCGCAATTGGAACAATTTTGTAAAGCACTGAGCGTAAAATGTTAAAACGCGGACAGTTGACAGTAGAGTAACGTAGTAATATTTATATTTTCCGTGACGAAGGATATACCGAGAAAGATTAGAGCAATATCTTTAGGTTAGGGATTTCACCGAAAGCCACGCAGTACACATGCGTCCGAAGAAGAGAGACTAGACAAAATCTTGATAGTAGACGAAGTGGGTGGCCACGGGCGACTTCTGGAGCTGAAGATAGATTTATAGTAACGACTCCGAAACGAGATCGACGCCTAACGTCACCGGATATCGCAATGCGGATTGGTATACAACGACAAACAAATGTTTCTGTTACCACCGTCAAAAGGCAATTATTGGCAGTTTAAGAGAATGTATCGGCTGCAAAAACCTTCTTAAAACGTGTGCACAAACAGAAACGTCTTTGGACCGACGAGTTCAAATTTCAGTTATTTGGTACGCAAGGGAGAATTTTTGTTCGTCGACGACAAGGGAGAAAGAATTAAAGGCCTGCTTAGTGCCGTAGATCAAACATGGAGGTGGTAGAATTATGGTTTGTGGTTGTCTTGCCGGCACAATTGCGGGTGATTTAGTGAAAATGAGTGATGCAATGCAGAAAGAAGAGTATATTTTGCAAAATGATGCTATTCCGTGTGGAAGCTGCCTTGTTTGTGAGCCGTTGGTGTTCCAGGAAGACAATAACCCCAAACATACGACTCGAATCTGTAACAACTTTTTAGAAGAGAATGCAGCAAGAAATTAACTAAAATTAATGGTTTGGCCTCTTCAAAGTCAAACCCGAACGTTGAAACTCCACCATGCAGCTTTTATGGGAATTGATCGAAGCGCTAGACAAGACAACCTCAGAAGACCCATCACCTACAGGAATATTTACAAAACGCATGGCAACAAATTGACGTGGTCATATCGACGAAAATAAACTTACGAAGTAAATAATGTATAACTATTATTATGTTTGAATTAATTTACTTTTATTTGACGACAGTTACTTATGTTGCATAAAGTCATTAATAACTACAATAAGATTTTACTGTATCCGTAACAACAGATACAAAGATATGTATGTACATATATACCATGTATTAAAACTAAAATTAAAAATATTAATAATTATAAGTAGTAAACTTGGTAGTTAGTAATAATAAAAGTTGATGCTGCATCTTTTTAATAGCGACACTAAAAAAAGTCATAAATGTCAGTTGAAAGCATCAGATATTTAATTATAGTTTGTGCACATTCTATACATAGGTGATTGAATCATATTAGTTTTAGTCGTTGCACAATAAAATACATGGATAATGGACGAGGGACAACAAACCTAATACCATAAAAAAGTTTAAGGTAGTCTAATATATTATGAAGTAAACCGAATATAATTTTGTGACGATGGTCGAGCGGATCAACTTGGTACATATGCAGCAATAATCTGTGACAAAAACCCCGTATCATGTATTCTCCACGATTCTTTGAATGTAAGTACTTCAGGAGAGATTTTTGGATCTGTTCAAGTAACTTAATTCGATATTTGTATGTAGGTAACCAAATGACAGATGCGCATTCCAGTCTCAAACGTACAAATGAAAAGTAGGAGAGAATAGAATCAGTGGAGATAAAATTGCAGGCGATCCTTATAATGAAGCCAAGTATACATAACGCAGAAACGCATATACTATTAGTATGCTTCATAAATGTAAGCTGAGAATTGAAATTTGCATCCAAATCCTTCACAGAGTGAGTACATTGTCAAAATGATAGGTATAAGTGATAATGTCCTTTTCGCCAGAAATCCCATTACTATACATTCAGAGATATTCATTTTAAATTTATTATCGTCATACCATGTTCGAGCAATATTGATCTGATTTGGATACATAGTCATTGACACCGCTGATTGAAGTATGTATTTTCATATGCAAAAAGCAATTTGAACATTCTAGTTTAAAGCACAGGTCATTAATGACGATTAAAAAAGATAGGGCCCCAAATTTGTTACCTGAGGCACGCCTGACGTAGGAGAGATATATGTCCTTTATACAATTACGTACTGACGTCTGCTGGAAAGGTATGTACTTAAGAATGAAAACAATGGGGCAGAGAAACCAATTGCGTCAAGCTTATACAAAAGCAGAGCATGATGAACTCGATCAAATGGCATGGACATGTCAATGTAAATAACGCCCACCTGTATATTATTGTTGAGATTATTAGACAAACATTGAATTATAATAGTTATACTAGCGACAGTCCAGTAATTTTCCCCCAGCATTTATTATAGTGTTGTTTCATTTAAGATCAATAAAATTTAAAAGATTATCCACAGCTTGACATTTATTAATTAAAGAGTCATTACAGCGAGTGATGTTGAAATCGCCCATGATAATAATTTTGTTCCTGAGGTAAACATTAATTTCTTCAACTAAAAGCAAAAACTGTTCCAAATTTGTACGAGATAAATCAGGTTACTATAAATTCAAAGTTGTTCAGTTAACAGAGCAACCAACAATATCAATCTATGCAAAAGCATTATTACTTTGATTAAGATTAAGTAGTTGGATGCAAAAATCAGATTTACGTACTACCACGGGTTTTGCTAATTAAACCAAAGTTTCAATTTGTGCGCGATACAGTGTTACATCTAAATTATTATTATAGTTGAAGGTAGGGGAACTATAATACCAGAATGTAAGTTCTTTACTGCTTCAAACAATCCAAAATAACACGAATTTTAGCTTTTAATTTTATCTCAACGTTAATGAAAGCTACTTTGTTTCTGATCACTTACTTATGACAAAGTTCAAGCAAAGCTTGCATGTGAATTGCATCAATGGAGCCTAGTTCATTTAGGAGTTGCGTTTTTGTCTACGGTCACACACTTGATGGAAAAATGGTGCGGAGAAGGCAAAATGAACGGTATATGGATTGCACTATCTTTAAGTGAATTCCTTTCCATAAAGGTTCTTCCTATTACAGTGGTGATTTCCATGAAATCATGAATTGACCTCATATTTGTAGGAAATAGTACTCTGAATGTTCATAGGTAGGTAGAAGATATTCTTCACAAAAATGTCGTTCAGTTTTCTCATTTTGTTGGGGAAAGATTCATTTTAATACACTACCTGCTAGACCACAGATTGCTCGTGTTCTGTCTGAATATGTAGATGAATACACACCAAATTTCCGGCTAATCCGAGTAAATGTGTTTGGAATCAATTTCAATCATGCCATACATGCTTAAAGACTTGAGATTGGGCCTAAGATGAGTATAAAGCAATTACTCAAATGTACTTAACGGGGTAAATTACATCAAAGCCGCGGTGGTTAAATTCCGGCATTTAGACTTGTGGAGGATATACCACATTATTAACAGATCGATTACCGTTTTATTGCCTACACTTTTCGAAATAAATTTATTCTTGTACTTTTTCCATTTCAAATTTGCTTATATCGTATTACTAGCAAAATATTCTTCGAAATAATAGTGATACCTTTCTATCCCGTTGACCAACTTTTAAGATTCTGATGCCCACGTTAATGCTTGTAAACACCTTACACATTGACGTCCTGAAAAGCTTACGAAACTGATTAATGGCTTGCGTGATAGTGCTTGTCCTACCAGAATCTGAACGGTTCCAGACATACATCCTTGCTGAAATATTGGTTGGCAACAGACTAATTGCCGATTTTAAATGTAGATGGGAGTAGTGCTTTTTTATAGCTTTTGTCAATGTTACAATTATATAGTTTCAGCATTTGTGAGGTGTAAACTTTCTTGAAAACCAAATTAAATATATTTTTTGTGAGATTTGTTTGTATGAAAATAAAAATGTTCATCTTCATCATATTTTGCTTTATTATTTCTGAAAAGAAAAGAACGCAGCACGAGGTGCTAAAACTTTAAGCGATGTGTATAGTGATGAAGCTCTGAAAGAAGGTGCCGGAATTGATTTAATAAATTACGTTCTGTTTCTTTCACTCAAAGATGAATTACGTTCTGGTAAGGCAAATGAGGTTGATGATGATCAAATCCAAGTCATAATTGATACGGATCATCATTTTCCTCTCCAATAGATTGCATAAAGATTATATATATCGCACAGAACAATCGAAAATCATTTGAAACATATGGGATTCATTAAAAAGCACAATATTTGGGTTCCCCATGAGTTAAAGGAAATTCAACGCATATCTGGGATTCATTCATTTTCATTCATTTATCAATATCTGGGATTTGCATCTCAAACGAAATGAAATCGAACCTTTTCTAAAAAAAATTAATAGTTCATCATAATATCGAACAAAAGCGGTCATGGTCTAAAGGAAATAAACCAGCGCAAACAACATCGAAATCTGAAATGTACCAAAAGAAGATTATGTAGTCTGTTTTGCGGGATTATTGCTGTCTGCTTCCTAGGAATCAAACGAATAATTCAGATATCTATTGTTGCCACTTAGGCAAATTAAACTCTACAATTGAAGAAAAACGGCGCGAGATTTTATGAATCGTAAAGGTGTTGTATTCCATTATGTCAACGCTAGGTCACACGCATGGTTGGTCACTCGCCAAAAATTATTTACAGTTGATTGGGAAGTGATGTCACATCCACCTACAGCCTCGCCATCGAATTGGTGTAGAAGCTTTACAAAATTCCTTGAATGGTAAAACCTTCAATGATGATAACGCTGTGAAATTACACCTAGTTTAGTTTTTTGCTGATACAGACCAGAAGTTTTATGAGCGCGGGATAATTAAGTTGACGCAAAGATGGCAAAAAATTATTGATCAAAATGGAAAATATATTATTGAATAAGGTTTAATAATTATATAAAAAATCATGTTACATTAGTGTAAAAATCGGCAATTACTTTGTTATTTATCCATCTTAGTCATCAATTCCTTGTGCGATTCCATATATTTGGCCCATTAGATATGACGGTTCTTTTCAGGAATCAAGTTAGAGTTTGTTATATAACAATAATTTACGACATTTATCTCGTTACGTAATTTTTTTGATAGTTTCCACAACAATGAGTTACATCTTCGCATGGAAAAACCATTTTTCAAATAAGCATACAAGTTGTAGTTGGAAACCTTCAACTGAGGACATCGTATTCGAAACGAATCGTAGATCCTTCTATTAGATCCGTTGCAAATTTAATTTAAGCATACAATAACAAACTATAAAAAAAAGTTGACGTCCACATTTATTGCAGACCTCTCATGAGATGACCTAACTCATCTAACATTGCGCTGTATCAATAAATGTAAAGTGCACTTGAATTCGAACAGAGTTTTCCTTATTTGACGCAATAGGATGACCGATGGAGGGAAGGCTATGCAGTCTATTTATGCGGCTGATGCATTTCATGTCGCGTTAAATTCTAATAAGGAAACAAAGCGCTTTATTACATTACGAACCGCATAATTAGAGTATTCTAGAATTTATGATCGGAGCGACTGTTTATGCATGCGCTTCCAGTGGAACTTGGCTAAGGTTAGTTCAGTAGGTCAGCAATAAGCGAGTAATGAAGGTGTTTTTTTCTTCTGTAATATACAATTATACCGATGAATTTAATTTAAAGAATATGAATCTCTCAATTTCCAACTCGCCTTTAGAATTTTTTCGATCTTACCTTGGGTGTGTACATTTTTAGAGGTTTCTTTACCTTAAATAGAACTTTGTCTATAAGGTTAACATCAATCTATTAAGCGTGACCTACGATGGCAGATTTAAATTGAATTTACCTTATTGATTAAAGATTATTACTTATGATTTTCCTATATGATGAACATAGGCACATACTACACTAAATTTTCTTATTTATTATTTCCCAGCACAATTAACGTAAGAGCTCAATTAAATTTAACCAGATGTCTTTTTAAACTAAAGTGCAATTTACTGCACAAATTATACTTCTAACTCTTCTTTTGTATGAATTATATTACTTGCTATAATGCATTGTAATTAAGCCAATTTAATACAATATTTATATTAGAGAATTATTCAATTGCTTAAACCCATTTTCGCCTTCTAGATAAGTAAGTATCACCTTTGATAAATCTGTAATTATTGTGCAGTGAAAATAACGTATTTAATGTGTTCAAAATTAAGATAAACATTATTCTACTGTGATTTGTCGTGAATGTAATTTTATATTTATATGTAACGGGGAAGAAAGGAATAACCAGTAGTCTCCTAAAAATGGGAATATACTTTAAGCGTAAATGAGCAATAAAAGAAGATGTTTCTCATCAAATTGTAACAAAAGTTATCGAGTAGAGTTGTAGCTTTTGCTATTTCCATCGCTTGTGGAATTTTGATATTCCAACGTTTCAGCAATGTATCTGTTGTAATTAGCCAACAATTAGTCTGAGTATGAGTGCTTCCTATTTTTTAGTAAGCAATTAATGTGAAGCTCGAACCCGGGTTGACCACTTCCAAATTTCCATTCAATTACTTCAGCAGACTATACAACTACGCTAGGGTGACCGAATAAAATAGACACCTACTAATTAAAAAAAAGATTCTATTCTCGTTATATATACAAAATATTTTAAAATTTTTAAATTAGACTAATATTTTGTCGATCCACCTTTACTTGCGTGAAGTGCTGCAAGTCGTCGTGGCATAGAATCTATTAAATGATCAATGGTGTCTTCTGGAATATTTAGATACTCTTCTGTAACAGCTGCCATGAGTTCTCCCTATTGCTGGGTTTTCGGGGTCGTTTCGCCATATTTATCTGGATTATGTGCCAAACATTCTCTGTCGGATTCATGTCTAGTGATTGGCCTGGCCATGGTAAAATCCGAATCCCCTGTTCCTCTTTCCATGTGGTTGTTGTTCTTGCTTTGTGGAAGGGTGCTCCATCCTCCATAAAAGTGGCGTCTTCTTTAGATAAAATGGCGTTGTCGAATATCGGTAGTAGTCCTTCTGTTAATATTTGGATATATTTTGCCGCATTTATATTTCCGTCGCAGATTACTAATTGCGATCTTCCACCATACCATATCGCGCCCCACACCATGATGTTCACACCGCCGTATTTCACCGTCTGATGCAAAAATTTGTCGTCCAGTTGCTGTGACGAACGTCTCCATACCCACGTGGCAGTATCTGCTTTTGTCTGAAAAAATGACACACCGCCAACATTCTTCGGGCTTCGTTCGCATTTCGATTGCCCAAGCCGTTCGGCGCCGTTTTTGAAACGCCGTAAGGAGAGGTTTTTTCTTTACCACCCTTTTATATGTACATCCCCACACTGTGGAAGTATCGCAGAACGGTGCTCTGACTTTTCTGTGAAGTTGCCGCAAGCTCAGCTGTACTTTTTCGCGGTTCTCTTAACACTTCGCGCACAAGCACCCTTTTACTTCTTTCAGAAGGTCCGGCACGACCTGGTCTCGGCTCCACTGTTGTTTTTTCCTTGCGTTTAAATTGTGTAATCACACGGTTAATTGTGAACAACGGAATATTTAAAAATTTACTTATTTCACGTTGCGAAGCGCCGTGTTCACTCTGGCCAACGATGCGACCCCGGGTGAAGTTGCTAATATTACTCGAACCTTGTAAGCGAGGCATAGTTGTAACGATACTACACTATGACGAATTCCTTCCGATACATCTACCCCTACCCTAATGACAAGAGAAAGTTCTTAATTCGTTCTTAGAATTTAGCTGTTTACATATTTATACCGCTTTACCTGGTGTCTATTTTATTCTGTCATCCTAGTGTATGCTAATCAGCGAACAGAAATTATTTTTTTAAAAGTTGTATTTAAGCTATAATTTTGTGCGCAGAAGGGGTTGCGCGGTAGGCTTTTCCATGATGCCCAGAGATGATATGCGTATGATTATTTCTTTTCCCGCCATTATTCCCGGTATCGTGGTTGTAGATCTCCAGTTCCCTATAATCAGACAAAGTGTCTGATTATAGGGAGACATTTTTAATCTCTAAGCTTGATGTATTTATGGCGGTTGGTGTTATGGCCACCTGCGTTGCTTTTAGCAATCTTCTCTTTGATTTCTGCTTTGTTTCGCGTTATCCTATGGTCTTCCTCCTAGACGGGTAGAGCTAAGTCCGGCTTATCTGTTTTCCCCAGCCTGCAAGAGTGTGCTCGTTTCGCCTATGTCATACTCTTCCACACCCTCATTGTATTTGATATTTACAGTTTCTTTTAGTTACATTGGATTTGTATGTATTTACGGTTGTGATGATCGTCCTAATTTTGTACCAGTTGTCTATTCTTTTGATTTTGTCCCGAAAAGCCTTTTACGTATGAGATTAACGTGTAGTACATACATATGGTGGTCTTTTTGTACTCCAACTTTCAGGTACTCGTATTATTTTTGCTTTTCACAGCGTCTTCTCCGTGTAGCCATTCAATTTCAATGTGTTGGTTATGGACGAAATTTTCATCCGTATCTTACTCATCTAACCATATACATTTTGCCCTACTGTATAAAACTACCTCCATTTTAACATGGTATGAATGATAGGATCGAAATATAAATATTGTTCTGTGTAACTATCCTGGAAAAGGATCTTGCTATTCACCTTCAACTCCATAGTCAACACAATGCGCTCTTCTAAGCTATTTAGATGTTGAAGGGAGCTGTGGGTTGTGTCTTTCCCACCCCGCCACATCACGAAGCTCTCGTCAAAGTATGTATCTAAGCCTTCTGTCTGATTTCGTATGAATCTATTGCTCTTTCTTCAAATTCTTCAACATAACATTAGCTAGAATAGCAGAGAGAAGAAACTATGGTCATGCCAAATTGTTATTGGCTGAGCTTGTCATCCACTTGGAATTATGTTCTATTTACACATGTGAATAGTAGTTCTATAATGGTTATTACACTTAAGAATGTTGGATCGTGTAGTATGGTATTTTTAGATAGTATATTTTTCACTATTGCTAGAGTTGCTTCTATCAAAAATACTGGATTTTACGCCGGCCAGTTTGTCATCAGCTTCTTCGCTGATGATTGAGTTGGATAAAGTAGTTGCAAGAAGAAGCCTTCAAGTTTTAACCTGTAAACACCAACTTCGACGTGCTGAGTATTTTCCGCGTAGATTCCTTACCTAACTGAAACTGCTTCCATATGCCCACAATTCATTTATACCGAGCCATTGACTTCTTTGGACAAAACATTTGTTTGTCACTTAATTTCTTGTGAATTTATATTTTTACTGTATCAAGTTACTATACTTTCAAAACTTTTGTAAGGTTTGTTACTTCAAACGATTTAATTTGAATATCGTTTAAAAGAACGTTGCGTGCTTTATTAATAATTTCTGGTGTCGTAATAGTTTGTGATCATTCACTGTAAAAGTAATTTTTTAAATTTGTTTCCTCACTTTACTGAAGGACAAGATTGGTCCGATCAATATTCCTATTATTATGAATTTCAACCAATGACAATAGACAAATTGTTAGTTTTCATAGATATACTGATCCCGTTTACTTCAAAAAATTATTAACATAAAAACTTCGTCAGAAAGCTTGAAAGCTGTAAGATATTTTAGAAAAAGAAGCAAATATATAGTGGCTTTTATAAAATACAATTTCTTTATCTACATGACCCGTTTTATGGCTTCGCAAATTTATAATTGTTCATAATTTTGATGACGAGATTCCTCTAAGAAGCCCCAAAACTGTTGAATATTTTGTGGCAGTCGATCTTTACCTTTTCTGTCTAGCTCGTCCCACGAAAGTTCCAAAGGAGACAAACACGGGAGTTTGAAGACGCCAGACTACTTCGTTATTTCACTTGTTGCTCTTCTTTTTTTCAAAAAGTTCTTACATAATCCAGATGTATGGTTATGGTCGTTATCTTATTGGGATATTAACTTTTGACCAGTAACCCGACTTTCAGATGGTAATACTTTGTCAAAATGCCCTTCCTCTCACATTTTTCCAGTTATTTCTACCAAATTATTTGCGCTTACGTTAAGAAAA
This sequence comes from Trypoxylus dichotomus, assembly GCA_023509865.1. Taxonomy (NCBI): domain Eukaryota; kingdom Metazoa; phylum Arthropoda; class Insecta; order Coleoptera; family Scarabaeidae; genus Trypoxylus; species Trypoxylus dichotomus. Next base: position 34,665,155 of record CM042081.1, read on the forward strand.
CAGTCCCAAACCATTACATTTCCACCTTTGTGTTCCATCAAAGACTTCATTATGACGCCATTTTAACTTCATAATACGGTTTTTCTTTACAGGAAAGTTTTAATCATTGCTTTTTTACCGGAATACGTCGTTTCAAATGTGCAGACGATAAAGGCTTTTTACAGCAGTAACAGACGCTTTCGTTCTTCGCTAGGTACTAAGTAAGGTGCCTTATGGTATCCTGTTGATATAAATTTGTCTCCCACAGCTACTGTTCTCTGTGGTCATCCATTGCGTCTCCGATCATAAAACTGTTCCATTTGTTTTCTCCTTGCTAAATAAGAGTAAACATCTTTCGAAGAAATGGCCAAGCTATTAGTGATTCCTGAATTGCTTCCCTCTTGATGAGTACAATGTTGTTCTAAAAGTAGTTACTTATGTTTACAGTTTTGTCAACTTACGCATCGATTTAGAGAAAAAAAGTTATTCTTTTCTTCTAATATTTCACATTTTGAAAAAATATTGATGGATTATATGCTTAGATCATTTATTTTAAAAGAGGGTTTGATACCTTTACTATTATGTATGTTTTGAAAAAATCATATTTGCTTTACTTACTTTATGACGACAGTGTACATGCACAGAATATGCGCATATTGTATATGATATATGCTCACATTACTGTCGTTTTTTTTAACTAGCGCTAACAGTTATTTATTACATTTCTGTTATGAATTGCGCAATCATAGAAATATGACATTATATCATTCAATATTCCACATAATTGGACATGATCTGCTTTCCTAATGGAATATTATTATTATTATATTGAACGTTGACGTAGTATTTCGGCTGTGTCAATAAGCGTCGTAACATTTCGCCTATCCTAATAGTAGCTATTTGGCATACTGCGATGGTATTCTATCTCCTATTCAGCGATGACATGAGATCATTTCGTTTGATTACATGTACACCAGGCACTACGTTCTTTCTACGATCACATCTATTAATGGTATAAACCTCCCTAATATAGATTTAATTTCTTTTAATTTCACTGCTACCGCATCATCGCCAGTCAAGATCAGATGCGTGAGGTCATGTCTATTTAACCGACGTTGAATGTAAATATTTTGTTGGTGTTTGTGTACTCGTCTATGCAGCAAAAAAAATTGAATTAGAAAAACAGTAGTAGTTTTTATAGCATTTTCGTCCGGTCAACGATACATGCGATATGCGATTTAAAAATATAACAGCGCAAAAGGATTGGTTAAAATATTACTCTTCATGTAGTTTTAAATTCGTACAGGATCTAGAACTATTGCAAAATTTAGAAAAAAGTTTAATAACTAAGGTGTTAAGCAATATTGATTATACAGAATGTAACTGAAATAATAAATAACAATGTAGTGAGGTTAAAGGAAAAGTAGGGGATAAATAACGTAGTTTGGCTTTGAAATATTTTAATGTTGGTGCTATTTTGTCACTGCTCCTTTCTCTCCATCTTTCGTTTGAATTATTAAACCATAGTAGGACGAAGTTTGTTTTAAAATCTGTTTCCTCCGGTTATCGCAGTAATATTTTCCTCCCACTATTTTTTGCTCAAAATTTACACCAAAATATTTCTTCAGCTCCGAAACATTTCCGTTTTTCCGTAAACAATCTTTCCTTCAGTCTTCGTCCAATTTAGAATAATTTCAAGAAGAGATTTATGAAAGTAAATCAAAATGGAGGAAGCCATGGTATCGATCTGTTGATTCGCAAAAAAGTTGGACGCTCCCACGATCGAAAGCATCCTTGGTAATCCTCCGAAGTTAACCCTTTCAACACCGCAGTTACAGCTTCCTCGATCTGCTATACGCCGCCGCAATGAGTTCCCTTGAGGTGTGACTTCATTTTGGCAAATAAAAAGATGTCGCAGGAGGCGATATCAGAGCAGTAGAGTGGGTGTAGCAACGTTGGAGAGTATTTTTCCCCCAAAAACTCTTTCACAATAAATGAGAAATGGGCCGGCGCGTTGTCATGGTGCAAAATCCACTAATTCGCGGCGATTTCGGGCCGAACACGGAAAATTCGTGGCTGTGACCACTCCAGGACGTCAACACACAGAACTCTCTAGTCAATGTCTAGTTGAATTTACGATGAATGATGCCGCGGATATCGAAAAAAAACGATCAACATTGCCTTCAGTCGCGACTTGGACATCCTCGCTTTCGTGGGCAGCTCGCTCCCATCTTTTGACTTGCTGACTTTGTTTACGGACAGCGGGAATAATTTCCCATATTTCACTAAAACTTTTTCGCCATATTTCGCTAAAAATTGGATCACAACACGTTGCTTGTAATGTGAGACACCCATTTTCACGATGCCATTAAAATTACTTTCAAAAAACACATAAAACACAAACCAAACGTACTAGCGACTTCAAACTTTGACTGGAACCAAAGGAAGGTCTCCCCTTTCCAGACAATTCCCGAGTTACAATTAAATTTCCGAAACTTAATTGCCGTACCTCGTATATTCTATGTTGTGTGTGTGTGTATATGCATTAATTTCATATATTAAAGAAAACAAACTCAATATTTTCAATTTTTATAGTCTTTTAAAAAATGAAAACATTCTATTCCAATAAGACGCTAGGGCATTTTAGTTTGTTGTAGACACTACCGCTCATAATACTATGGACAGTTGCAATTTCATGCAAAATTTGAGACTTGTTTCAAAGCATTAAACCAAACAACTCAATCAATTTCAGGAATTCGGGTTTCATTTATATTGACATAAAATTTCTACCCATATATTACTTACAATATCTGTACTTCGTATTGTTTGTGCGGTATCTAATTATTTCAGGATTTTCAAAAACAGTATTCCAATTTCGTTATTTATCAGTTTAGTTCTTTAATTATATGCATACTTATATAATTATTACATGCATAAAAGTACTTCCTTTTAAAATATTTTGTTAAAATTTAGTGTCCATTCTAATGAGCTGCGGTGTATTTCAAATTTTCAATAGTAAGGTTTCTTTCTAGTCAATACCCAAATTAACACTATAAGTTCTGAAGTAGTTAGACCCTGACGTGATTAATAACAAATGTCGATATCATAAATGTAGGGTTAATGCGTTGTTATTCTAGAAGCTACGCTGTATAATAAATAGATATTATGTATATAACTATATACCCACATTTCCTATATAAACTAACCGAACTCGTGTGGAAACCTAATAATGTTTAACCAATGAACGAAGGCCGAAAATGATGTCATTTTCGACCAATAGAATAAAAGTGAAAGAACCTATGTATACGCTAATGAACTATATATTTCATTATAGTAATTTACTCATAAAATAAACGACGTACAGAAAATATTTATTGCATTACGTCTACAATGCAATGTCGATAGCATTACATAGAATGGAAAAATTACGTATATGTCCGTAGTTGCACTTAATGTCCATGCGACGATATTAGCGGTGATCAATTACTAATTATCATTGAGATCGTTATTTTGCTACGATAAAAAAGTGATTTAATGCAATAATGTGCTTTGCATAATAAACAAACACTGATGTAACCGCTTCTGGAAAAAAAATCGCAGACATCGTTTGTCCATTATAATAGCTACTAAAAACAATGATCAATGAGAATGCAAAAAGGAAATGGTACGTCTGTAAATACGTCTACGACCAGCACGGATAATGAATATTAATTTAACTGCGATAAACTTTGACCTGCATAAAGGAATATACAGCATACTAAAACATCATCGCAGTTTTTATACTCGTTAACTAGATACGAAAACTAAAGAATAGAATAGTAACAAAAATTTCCATATTTTGAACACCGATATTATACTGATCCAATAACTAGAGCTGTTTGATTTTGTCAGCAGGACGGTGAAATATATATATGCGAACAGGTGCGGGCGATGTATCGGTGAATCTGCGAATCCGCTCAATCAACTGCGCCAATTAATTATGTTAAGTAAATAATAATAAATACAGGGTTTGTTCGGAAATTGTTGAAATTTATTTTCCTCGACACTTTTTCCGTTAGCAGTGAATTCGAACTGTTTCTTCGAACTTGCGTTAAATGGCAGCTCATATTTAAAGGATTGGTTACAATAATAAAATTCAATAGTAACATTTCCAATAGCGAACAGATTAACTATGGTGTGCCGCAGGGTACAATCTTAAGGCCCATCTCTGTTTATATTGCATATCAATGATATTGTAAGTTGTGTAAAACATTAACGATTGCAAGGACTGTGTGGATGTACAATTCACAGGTATAGCAGTAAACTCCACTCACACAAATTTATTAATTATGCAAAAATATTAATTAATAAATTTGTGAGAGTGGAGTTTACTGCTATACCTGTGGAATGTGTAAAACATTGTTATAGAAAAATGTTTGCGAACGAAACTACGTTTTTAATACGTTTGGGGCATCAATTTAAATAGTATGGCGGGTAAAATAAAGATGTTGTGTAACAACTGTATGGTAGTGAACATTGATAGATGTAAATATGTCATTCTTGACACAATATGTAAGCTAGAAGATAAAAATATGAATATTATTCTTATTAAGCAGCAAAATTAAAGAATTACAAAATACCTTGGTGTGATGATAGAGGAAAATTTAAGTTTTAATGAAAATGCGGACTACACTTCAAGAAAAATAGCAATAAAAAAATAGAATTGGTAATAACTTAGCAATGCATATGAGATTACTTTCGTGTGCTTTATCGTACCACACATAGACTATCGTTCGGGCCTATTGTATAATTTGTCTCAAGAAGGGATGCTCCGATTGGAAACGGTGCAAAATTTTGCTATGAAAACTATTCTCAGTTGTAGTAGATATATGCCAATAGACTCAATGTTATGCACTGAAGCTCATGGGTGTGTGACAAAAACATTTATTATAATTTATAAAATGAAGCAAAAATTATTTCCTAACTACTTATATAAAGACATGACGCATGTAAATGAAATACACAACTATCAAACTAGAGGTATAAAAAATTCTATGAAGACAATTGTCATTCGTCTAATTCTTTCATCTAATGTATCTATTGACTGCTTTTAAAACGCCACTGTTCGAATATCAGTAAAGTGGGAGGGGTGCGGGGATTATAATCAATAGCCTAAATTATAATCCTCAACTAAGTTCTAAGGATCAAGATCATCATACAAACATGTAATTACGAATTACGCGTACATTTCAATCACGTTATAGTAGTAGTGCCATCTTGTAGGGAACCATGGCCTAATGAATCCCATCGAAATGTGGCCGTTAAATCAAGGCAGCTTTTGTGTTATTAAATAATGTGCGACGGGGTACATTTCCACATACCGGGATCTGTAAGCGGGAATAATTTTCGGTACTACCGAACAACCTCAACAAGTTCACGAACAACCTCCTCTACATGCCTGAATTCGGAATACTAGGTCCGTACTCTTTCGAAGAAGATGACCTTACAGTTACTGTAACTTCGGTATTGTTCCGACACAACCGAACAAGTTTCTACTTTGCATTTTACATTTCTAATATCTTTCTAATCTTGAAATTCATTTATTTTGTACAAACATATTTAGTACACTGTTTACTATTTTAACCAAATCTATACGTAATCAGTAATTAGTATTGCTTAAGTTTAGGTAAACAATATTGACATAAGGAAATCCCAGCAACTATCCCGATCTGCTGACTGAAGATTCTATTTATTACCATTATGCTAATTATTCTCTTACCACACATTTCGGGTATTATTGCTGTGCCTTCTAATTATTACTATGACATCATCACCAGAACTTTCATTTACAAGAACAATCAGGTAGCATAGGGTTGCTCATTAATGTGAAATCAAGTTTCTTATAAGTAACCAAGCAGTACACGTTGTAATGCAGTGTTTATCATCTCTGCAGTATGCCGATGACACAGCAACATTAGTCACAAGTAGAAACGAGAATGCAATCGTCACAAAACTGAATAAGAGCCTAGAAGAAAGGAAGAGATACGCTGAAAAGCGTAACATCAAGATAAACGCCGGAATAATCAGCTTCTCAAGAAAAAGACCTAGAAGCGACAACATCCTTTGGTGTAACCAACGATTAAAGATCAAACAAAGAGGGAGATACCTGGAACTGGATACCAAATTAAACTTCCAGCGCTACACAGAGATACGAGCGGGGCTAACAAAACACAATATGGCAGAACTGTATCCCACCCTAAAGGAATATAGTGGCCTACCCTTAAAGGCAAGGATGACCATATTGAAATCCATTGCCTTCCCGATTGCCTTTTATGACCAAGAAATCTGGATTAAAGGCAGCCCTAAAACCATCCAAACCATGAGGAAGATCCAACTGATCCTGGCTAGGAAATAATAGAACAAACAGCATTATCAAGGAGACAACATGCAATCAGAAGCATGAAGAATCAGGCGAGAAATCGATTAGAATCAGGACAGAAAAGTTCCTCGATGGCTCTTAGGTGGATCTAAACGTGAACACAGACCCCAACCAGGGCGAAGGCTAAAATGTTACTGTTTCATAGCCAACGGACTGAAAAAACAGCAAAAGCCAAGGGAAGAAAAAAATGTAATGCAGTACACGATGTAATGAAGTATATATGTAACTTTATTTAATACATCAATAGAACCAATACATACCATGAAACAGTATACAAGTTCATTCAAATCGCAACATATGCTTTTTTACTTGGTTCGTTTCGTTTTCTATGTCCGCAATATCCCTAAAAAAGGTCAATTCCCATTGCGCTACCCCATAGCATTACTAAGTAAACATTATTGTTACTAGTTCTTTCCGAATAAAACTTTTATTTCTAGTTTGCGACAAATCGTTGTTGTGCTAGGACAATATTCTATAATAACAGTGCTATAACAAAGTTTGACGATGCCTTAAGAAACGATTCAGATGTTGCCAGTAATGCTTCTGCTATCGCACTTTTTATCAATTTCATATTTCTAGCTTAATTTTCTAATTCCCATACTAAGCCTTTCGTGACGATCTGTAATCAAAAATCGTTTTTTCTTAGTTCGTTCATCTTTCGCAATCTGGCAAGGAAGTTGCCCACTAAAATGTTTCCTCAGATAATCATGTTTCTGTTAACATTACTGTAAACAATACTCAAAAAGTAAACAATGTTCAAATTGCACTTAAATACGTTTTAGCAAATAACAAATAAAACTTTTGAATGTACACTCAGGTTATACATCTCGAAAACGTCAACAAACTTACAAATACTCCCAAAATATAACCAGTGAATAATATTTTTCGGACAACTTACGAGGAGTCCAATTAGACTAATTCAGAAAAGCAAAACGTAAAACAGCTATTTTTAACGGTATACCTAATTTATCATCATCACAACTCAATCGTTTGGTCTTGGCAAAATTGTTTTTATATCCGTTTCTATAGTATGTGACTGCAGATAAACGCTAAGCACGCCTTCTTAATTATTCAAGTGCTAATTAATTGCAAAATCACTACGGTGATATGGAATAATTACCGTTAGCAATAACAATTTGCATATTAATTGGCAAGTGATGTAAGACGTATTTAATTAAAATGAATTGCATTATGTTTGTAAATTAGATGCGTACCAAATCGAAATATCAACGTATTAATGTCCAGATTTTATTAAATTGTAAATTGATTACGTAAAGGAAACAGGTTGTAAAATAAGAAATCATCTATGTTGACGGAGAGTTTCGTTAAGTTTTTTCGTTTTTTGTAAACAAAATTTAATTCAACTATATAAAAAGCCCAAACATAATTAATATTCAAAATATAATAATAATATAGCAATTGATTCAAAAAGCTGGTAATTAAATGGTGCTAAGTTCTAAATTCTTAAAGTTTTAGCGGAATTCCTCGGGCAATATGCTGGCTAACATTATCTTGATGAGATAGCACGCGATTTCTATTGACTAATATAGGGAGGTACCCTATCCCTTACAACTGCATACGTATATTCGATGCAATTGCTCATAGTATAATTCGGATTTTAATGCTCTATTTTCTGGTACAAATTCAAAGTGGATAACACATTCGTAATTTCACCAAATACACAGCATTATCTTGATTTCAAAACTGTATAATTTGATTTCAGGTTCTACGTATTTGCCATCGATTTGCCATCGATTTGCCACTAATTTGATTTGTTAGATTACGAAGGTAGATTCGTTTTCCATCACACGTTACAATTCGTCGATGGAAAGAGAAATCCCTCGGATTATTATAGATTTGCATTTCTTGCTGTGTCTGTTCGATAATTCATGGGGTACTTTCTCTGCATCTTCTGTTTAGGTTCCTCAGATTATAAAGATGGAGGTCTAATGTGCACCATGAAGGACCAAACTCTTGTGACTACTGTTGCTTATTGAAAAAGACAGTGGCCTCAATTCATTGACGAAGAACCTTTTTGTTTATGATAGAATGTCTTCCGGAACATCGTTCCCCTCCAAGATCTCTTTGATCTTTCCTGAGTATTTTACTATCTACTATCTATTTTTTGCAATGCAATCTGAAATAGCGTTTTGACCTTAAATTTTACAAAGTATACGAGCGGTATCAACTGTGCCTCTGACTGATTGTCAATAATGATATCAAATTCTTTTTATTAAAAAAAAATATTTACCCAGTTACAGGGAACATTGCAAATTAAACAATGGTCGGAGAAGTAAAACTCAATTTTACTAAATTTCCAATATATTTATCAACCGAACAATAAAAAAATCACTAGATCTAGTCCAAAAGATAGAGAACATAAAACAACCAAATAACGCAAAATTAATTTCTTTCGAAGTCACGAATTTATTTCCAAGTATCCCAATAGATGATACTATTAACTTGGTTGAAAAGCTTTTGGAAATGAAGCACATTAATATTATTATTTTTCTTTGCCACCCTTTTATACATCCCCACACTGTGGACCCCGGGTAAAGTCGCTAATATCACTCGAACCTTGTAAGCGAGGAGGCATAGTTGTAACGATACTAAACTATGACGAATTCCTTCTGATACATCTACCCCTACCCTAATGACAAGAGAAAGTTCTTAATTCGTTCTTAGAATTTAGCTGTTTACATATGTATTTATACCGCTTTACCTGGTGTCTATTTTATTCTGTCAGCCTAGTGTATATACACAAAAATAAAAATTCCAATTACACTCGCCAATTATTGGAAAACAACAACAATTTCAATAGTAATTTCGAAATTTTACATTTCGAAAGTAAGGTCTAAAGTTAAACTTACCCGGATCCCTGGAGATAAATAAACTTAAATATTCAGATGTATTAGTTAATGATCAAATAGACTTACATACCTTTGTTAAATTTGTTTCTAAACTCTAATACTAAGAATTTGGAGACATGGTCAGCCCATTATCTAAATACATTGAACACATTATCCTTAATTAGCATAAGATAAGGTTACCTTAAGTTTGAGTAGGTAAGGTTTTTGTTCAGTAGGAGTGGAATATCTGATGAAGCTACAGTGATAGCGAAACATGTCATAATAATATTGTGATAAATATATTGGAAATTTCGTAAAATTGAGTTCTACTTCTCCGGCCATTGTTCAATATGGATTTCCAACAAGTATCGGCCGACTCAATCGATATTGTAAATTAACTTAGCGTGACAGCAAAATATAAAAAAGTATTCATATCTAAAACAATTACTAAGCCATACGCATATAATGTTTTACAAATTCAATACATTTGCAATTACCGCATAGATTATTCAACGAATAAAAGAAAATATTGATCGAATAACACTAAAATGGCTGGTGAAAAAAGCTAGGAGGAAGAGACCAGGCGAAGAAAGATTGCACCCAGGATAGATTTAAATAGGTCAGCGTCGATGCCATAAAGATCAGAAATTCTGTTGAAGTTAGCAGACATCAAGCATACTTCAGACTTCATGAGAGCGTTTGTCTGAATGCAACCGCGATAGAAGACGACCTGAAGTTAATTCTGGAAATAAAAAAAATTATACTTACTTAAGAACTAGAGATAATCAATCTTGTCATGTACCAACCAAAATAAAATTTTTAGCAAAGAAATGGTTCTTCTGCTGGAAAGAGCATCAAAATTAAATTTCTACAGCCGAACTCCATGTTCGTAGGCTCTGCATGGATAAGAGTCTTCTGACAGAAGATAAGGGAACTTCAGCAATATTCTCTGCATTGACTCAATGGAGTTTATGTCTGTTCCATAAATAGGAAACCAGAGCAACATGGCATATTCTAATTGAGATCGAATGAGTGAAAAAATAATAAAGATAAGAGCTTATATTCCTGCAAATTACAATAAATAAATCCATATATTTTAGGCTAAAGCGACATTAACTGGCTTATGTGGTCAGTAAAAAAGAGTTGTGACTGAAGTTGGTAGTTGTAGTGGTGTTCCATTAACCTTATAAAAATAGATAACAATTTGTTGCCACTTAGTAAATGTCATAATAGTCCATTTAGATATATTTACAGACAATCTATTAATTGTACAACAAGTAGAATTACAATCCATATCTCTCTGAAACAATACAAAGTCTGTAGTGGAATCAATGCTTGAAATTAGCTTAACATCGGCAGCGTACATTAGCATTTCTTACTTAACAACACTAGCATTACCGTTTATCAAAAGATGGGAATATTAGAGGTTCGATGTTAGACTTTTGTGGTATACCGGAGGTAGTGCTTGGACGACACGCAGTTTCTATAGCATACTTGACTAAGTATGATTGTAAAAGAGAGTGCAACGGTCTTGAAAACTCGTGCGAATTGAGTTCTTACAGAAAAATGTAATAGTCTACCATATCAAAAGCTTTTTGAAAGATCAAGTAAATAATGTAAACTTGAATTCTATTATCTATCGCGTCAGATGCATATTGCGTAAAGCAAGCTAGATTACTGACAGGTAAACGTTGGGATATAAAGCAGTGTGAGCCGCATTCTCGCAGCTGTAAAAAAAGATGAATAAAAGGAATGTGCTCAAATGCTTTTGAAAAGTCGCAAAGTAAAGAGATGGGACGATAATCGTTGACTTCAGAACGACCACTGTTTCACATAAGTACAATCACGAACGATAAATCAAGGAATATTATCTGATGCTGATATAAAAGAATCTTTCGATTGTTTAAGTACTGATTCAATTTTCTCAAGTGTAATAGCGGTAAATGTTATCGTAGAATTAGCCATAACTGGCATAACATAATCAATTGACAAGCAATGTTGTTCGAATCGATTTGAATCTATTGCCACAATAATATAGCTTCGTGTTTTCCTTAGTTTCTGACATCGATAGGGTTTAATAAACTAGAGGTGACTGCTACTAGTCTGCCATAAACTTTGTATTCTGTCACTAATTTGCTTATTTGTCAAATCAGTATTTTATTGTTGTTCCAATGTTCGATGCTAAATTATACCATGACCAAATTTTCAGTATTCAGCGAATGTAGCGGTTTCTATTGCATCAAGTCAGCGTTGAGATTAATCTATTGGTGAACCACTCCGCAATTTTTTATTGTGATTGCGAATGTTTATTTAAATTTGCACATCTTTTTATTGATTTTGATCCACGATCTCTGCATTACCGGCGCATTGCGCTACCATTACACTGCGAGACTGAATGTGAGTTCAAATCGCTTTTAATAATTAGCAAGAACTTGCCCTTAATAATATTGAGTCTGCTGCGATATTAAGATATATATGACTGTGACATCTAGGTATTAAAAGCGACTTAAACTCACACTCAGTCTCGTGGTGTAATGGTAGCACAATGCGCCGGTAACGCAGAGGTCGCGGGTTTAAATCCTACCGTGGCTGATATTTTTTCAGGAATTTAAAAGCGTTGGTTAATTGCAACTAAATCGTAATTTTATCATTACTACTACCAGCGGTGGTTTAATATTAATATTAATTTGCGGAATGCTGTACCAAAACCATACTATTAAAGCAAATCAGGAGTTCCACGATAAAGCTGTATATTAAAAAGGGTTCCACTTACTAATGCTAACGTAAAATACAATGGAAAAAAGCAAAGTTAAATCTATCAGATAACATATAGTACTCAAAAAGAGTAGTTTCATTATAGGGTGACAGCCAGTTATGATTTCTGTTAAAAGAAAAGCTGCAATTTGGAATTGTAACTAGAAGGGCGCAAGATAAATAAAAATATTAGTAGCATTCGCAATATGAATATCCAACAATTTTTTTAAATTTAATTTAAGAGATTTTTATTATTTCTGTTTGACAGAAGTTTTATTAAATCAACCTCATTTCTTTTCCAATCTAACCATTTTTTATCCGTTTATAGTTTCCGAGATCGCCAAATTGAACCCCACAAACAAATTCAGTGCTCCAATGGGTTAATACAATTTTTATCGATTCTTATACGATATTGTTTTAGTAAGTGACTTTCTATACTCAAAAATTCTTCTTTTAACAGTTATAAGAGTAGACTGTAAGATTTAAAAATAAAATAAAATCAAAATCTCGAAATATATCCTTGTGTTTCAAAAATAGATTTTCAAATTTCAATATAAATTAATACAAAGATAAGGAATGCAAATTATAAAGCAATTCAATTATAATGCAACAAACAAACTAAATCACACGGTTTATTGATCTAATAGCATTAAATACCCACGTTAAAATCATACTTATTAATCAAATTTATGCAATTCTGCATTCTATAGAATTTCAATAGTGTAATGTCAATTTTTCTTCTTTTATTATCCGCCTATAAATCTCATGGGCGGCTTAGATCGTTTCTCAAGCACTAAATTACATGTTATTACGGTGTAAATCTTGATAATGTTTGTGATATTTGAATAAATCACATCTGAAACACGTACAAGTGCAAGTAACTGTAGAATGTACACTAATCAGACTCAAAATCCGGACAGTACACTTACATATCATAAATATTTAAGACCAAATCGTAGGAATTTATTTAAGGATACGATCGGAGAAAAAAAAATTACGGAGGTGTTATTGAAACTTACCTTTCAGCATCAACAGGCGTTGAAGTGGAAGCTTGAGATGATGGCAGCATATTTACAATTCGACAAAACACAATCACTCAGTTTTTAAAATCCAGTTTTATTAACTCAAAATTCAAGGAAAAAAACAATAATAGAACGCGCAAGTTTTATCGCACTTAATCTATGTTAAATCAATTCAACAATTAAAGAGAAACTGTAACTTCAACTTGTCTTCTACTATATATAATTTAATAATATTGCGGTTTTGGAGTGAGCCATATCAAGTGCAAGACCTTCGGAGAACTAAGGACGAACACGTTCGATGACTGATGAAAACACAGCGGTTGCCCATAGGCAGGGTCAAACGTTCGAAAACCTTTGCTTTGCTTCCTTCATTAAGATCGAGTATAGATTTCGTTTTGTCGTTTTTCTTTGTAGAGGTTATTATACCATTTACATGAAGTATAGTGAGTAACTGCAAATTATGACGTAGCATATAATTGGAGGGATGATTTCACAAGAGCGCGATAGATAGCATCATGTTTTATTTTGGTGGGGGAAGACATGTCTACTTTAAAGGATTTAATAAGAAGTAGGTAGAATTTGCTCAACAATGAAGTTTGAAGAAAAACATAAAAGAAAAAAGACAGTTTTAGAAGTCAATATATCAAAAGTTGTGTATTTTTTTTTGTTTAATCTTGAATTAGAAATTTAAAAGCGACGATCACAGGTTTTCTGCCTTTTTCTGGGAGTATAGAAGTGCACTATTTATAAATGTCGAATACCCTGCTGATAGTAAAATAACAAAGAAACGGTTACAAAATCTTAATTATATAGAATTATATAGAAATAGCACGGAAACAAGTTAGGACCATAAAATGAAAATCCTATGATTTTCAAATGCTAGCAATGCAGAAGCAGGACATCTTTTGTGAAGTTTCCAGGACGTTTCTTCCTCTTGCAAGTGTGTGTGGTGTCTGTATACCATTTAAACATTATATGCTTTAGGAACTTAGTCCGAATATGAGGGAAAAAACCTGTCGACTACCCTTTCTTACTTAAAAGCAATTCTACTATAAAGAAAACTGCCTTTCCATTTCGATTTTGGAATTTTTCATGACTTCCCAGTTATTATGTACAATTTGTATGATATAGACAGATTTCTAATATCATTCTCCGTATTTTAAAATAAGTCTCTATTTTAACAGCAATAATAACACTTTATTTGCCTATCAATGTAGAACTAATTACAAGACAAAGTAAGAAATATGTATACTACCGTGCAAAAGTTTAGAAGTAGCAACGGGCTTTACAAAAAGTTACAGATACAGTAAAATTCTATTGTAATTATTAATGAATTTATACAACATAAATGACTGTCGTCAAGTAAAAGTAAATTAATTCAAACATAATAATATTTATGCATTATTTTTAGCTCGTAAGTTTATTTTCGTAATATGATTTCCTTTGGTTTTGACAACCGCTCTACAAATTTTAGACATTCCTCGATGTAATTTTTCGAGACGGTCTGGTTCGGTCAAGCTTATTCCATAAAAGCTCTAAGGGGAATAAATCCGGACTTTGAAGAGTTTAAACCATTAATTTTAGTTCATTTCTTGCTATTTTCTCCTCTAAAATGTTTTTATAGATTCGAGCCGTATGTTTGGGCTCATTGTCTCGCTGGTATGCAAACGACTCACCAACAAGACGGCTTCCATGATTTTGCAAAATAACAAAATACTCTTCTTTATGACAAAATAACCCCAAATCATAACACTACTACCTCCGTGTTTGACGGACGGTACTAAGCAGGCCACACTACCTCTTTCCCCTGGTCGTCAGCAAACAAAAGCTTTCCGTTGCGTAGCAAATAACTGAAATTTGGACTCATCGGTCTAGACTACGTTCCAATCATCTAGTGATCAGTTTGCATGCTCTCTTGTCCATGTTAATCGTTTCTTTTTATGCACGCGTTTCAAAAACGTTTTTTTTGCGGCCGATGCAATGCTTTAAAGCAACTGACAATAATCGGCTTTTGACGGTGGTAACAGAAACATTTGTTCATCGTTGTATATTTACGTGAATTGCGAAATCCGGTGCCGTTAGGCGTCGATCTCGTTTCGAAGTCATCCGTGGTCTCCCACTTCGTTTTTATCAAGATTCTGTTTCCCTTCTCCGGGCCGATGTGTAAAATCCCGCTAAATTACTAACCGTAGAAGAATTTCTCTCTTGGTACATCCTTTGTCGCGAATTGTTTCAAGATCACCACGTCTTTTTTGTACAATCATGGGCGGGACTCTTAACCCTGAAGAGCAACTCGGCCAGTACCTCGCCTATTGTGCACCCACGTGACTTTAATTCACTCGACCGGGTTGTAGCTGGGCAACAAAATCCATAATCCACTCGAGCGGTAACTTTCCTAACTTGGGTTCGTCAAGCTGAGCATCCCGATGGTAAACCTGTCTCTCCCTGCAGACTCCCGGGCAGTCAACAAGAAGGTGCACAGGAGTTTCCTCTGCTCTCCCACACTTTCTACATGAAGGAGAGTCTACTAGACCGATGCGATGCATGTGATTGTTCAGTGCGCAGTGTCCAGTTAAAATCGCTGTGAATGTTCTCAGTTTGGTCCTACTCATAAGGACTGTCTTAGCCAGTCTTTCCATGCCTGGATAAATTTCGAGAGGTTTGCAGTATCTCAAACTGTCTACACCGTTCCAGTAGGACCGGTGATTGGCGGCGAGCTCGGACTTAACATAGGTTTTAATACTCCCACATGTCGGTTCAGGACCTGAGAATGGTCGTCCGTTGGCATCTCTTGCTAACAAGTCAGCCGCTTCGTTCTCTTCGATCCCCGAGTGGCTTGGCACCCATCTCAGCGTAACGCTGCAATGTTCCATCAGTTGTTGCAGCGTCCTACGGCAGCGCAACACCACATCGGAGTCAAACCTGACAGCTTGAAGAGCCCAAAAAGCGGCTTGGCTGTCCGCTTCCAAGTCATGTGCGTACTTCATAGAATTTCCCGCACAAATCTGGATGACAATTACTTCTGCTTGAAAAATGGAGGAGGGGACCCCTAGGCTGATGGCCGCGTCATCCGGTTTTCCCTCTTTTCAAATTTCAATACCTGTGCCCTTCGAGGTTTTTGAGGCGTCCGCAAACCAGCGCGAGAAGCACCGTCTCGATTTGCATGCACATGCCTTTATTGCCTTGTTGCTGGGAATTATTACATTATATTCCCCAGCAAAGCTATACACGGGCCGAATTTTGTCGGTTCTTATTGACAGCGGTGCTGTCTATTCGATGTAGCTGAAGATGCTGGTGTGATCTCCGAACTTGCCAGAGAATACCTTGCACTCACTACATTTGATTCTGTAGGCTTCTAGGGTTGCTTCTGACCTTAGCACTAGCTGCAGTGGCGGAAGCCCAATGATGCTTTCCATCGCAGCCGTTGGCGTTGAGGCCATATAATTGTTACAATTGTGCACTGATTTCAAAAAACTATTTCCGCACAGGAAAGCGATAAGACACAAAGGATTACCTTTACTAGATCCACTAAACGATTACCTTTACTAGATCCACTAAACGATTACCGTTTAACCGAAAGTAATGATTGCAGGTATCTACTACCCTATCCTCGTCAAACAATAGCCGTAGTCTTAGAAAAGAGCCATAAAATGTATTCGGGTGAAATTTGTAGGTAAATATTTAGACTTTACGGATTATGTGTAAAAATGTTATATTTGCATACTATAATTTGTAATACGGGTTAACGAATTCACGATAAGCCTATCAGTTGTATTATTCCAAAGGAATTTCACCTTAATTCCAAACTTATGGTCGGAAATGTATGTATTTATAAAAGGTAGTATGTAATTTAATTTTAAACTGAATGTGTACATAATACATAAAATATTTTCCGAAATCAAAATAAGAATTTAGTAATAAACATATTAAGCCTTAAGTATTCCGTAATAAGCAAAATTTGTTTTCATTCATTAACTTAATTTAACAATGTAGACCGATATTTTTAAATTCAATCGCTTGAATAACAAAATTATAGTTTTCCTTTCTTAAAATAAAAATTCAAACAATGCGTCGAACCACTTTATGTGCAAGGAAAACAGAAAATAGATCTATATTGTATTAGTGCAAATATTATAGCAAATGATAATTTCAATTATATGTATGTACATATTTGTAAAATAACGAATTTGTTTTACAGGCATACATAGCAATTTAATTTTTGCAAATACAGAGTTTTCAGAATACAATACACAAGTAAAAGAAACATTTCATCTGCTGATTGGGAAGAAAATTATTTGTTATGCTCAAACCAATGAATAAAGATTTTAAAGACACTAGCTTGTTGTACGACTTGCGAAAGGGAGGAAAGTCTTGTATTTACGTCATTTTACTTTAACTCTTAAGTAAACAAAAAAAACATGTTTTGCTACACGAATTGTCGTACAGTTACGTAATATTTAAAACGATGTATCTGAATTGTCTGTTTATGACTTTTTGTAAACGTGCAACACTTTCAGTCGTTCGTTTGCATTGTTCTTTTATTATAAGTAGAAATTTTATGTCTCTTAAGTTGAACTATGCATTTGAATAATATGTTTACTATTGAAGTACTCTTTGCGCTTTAAAATATACGCTCCTTCTTGTGTGGACATCCAGCGAACATTTTCTGCAAATAAAAATATTTTATCTGGCAGAAGACAGCAACTTCGAATCTAGAAGAACTATTGTATGCAACTGGGAAGCCCACTGAAGAATTAAAAAAAAATTCTTCAGTAGTATAATGCATAGTATGCAACACAGCAGTTTATTTAATTCTTATTCTTACAAATTAGTATTATTATTGTTATTGTTACACTATATTTCCTTTTCTAAATTGCTTGGAATGCCTTTTTGACATTTATTGTGCACTTCTTTCATAGTTTTGTTGCCCAAAAATCTATACTCTAATTATAAAGAATACAATAGGCAGTGCTATTTCTACTGAATAATCATAAATTATTGTCAATGACTTAAAATTATAAATAAAATTGTAGGAGTACTAAGGGCTAGTTGAGCGCAGGGGCAAGTTGATACACTCTTAATATTTCCGATAATAAGTAGATTGCGTGTAATTGTATTAGTCAGGAAGTCAAACCATAAGTAAGCCTTTACTTTCTCGCATGGTTAATATTATTAGATTTTCCTATATTTCTCTAAACTAAAACAAATGGTTTAGCTCCTCCATCAGAAGCTAGGGGTTAGTGGCTCAGTCCCTTGGACGCTTGGCTACCATTCTCGGGGTTTCGGGTTGGAGTCCTGGAGCTACTTCTCAACGTTGAAGGTTTCTTGTAGTTTTCCTTACTTCTTGGCGAATATCATAAAACGCACCACAGGCGCAAGTAATAGTAACTCATACCCGGCAGATGCCCCCTGTAAATGGTGAAATCTGTTGGAGGATGCGAAAGCACTCGCGTACAAATATATTTTTTCTGTTGACTAAGATATGGCACTCGTTTTTAACTAATATAGGTAGCTAATGCCAAGTATAAAACTCATTTTTCCCTACCACGTCACGTTTTTGTTCTACGGAATTTCTTGTTTGCAGAAATTGGATCTTATGAAGTAATATTGTTAAAGCTCTAGAATTACAAGGGAACCATTTCAGGTATGTAACATATGTTAAAAGTTTCCACTACTAAATTACGAAAAAGTCAAAGTTGAGGTATTTTATGGATCTCGAATTAGAACTTTAATGACGAATTCCATCAACTCTATGGTCCCGAACAACTTCATTGGAAACAGAGAAACCTCCAATTACAAAGCCCTAATGAAATCAGCTTAAGCTGTAACATGAGCTTAAAGCTTCATTTCCTTCATAGTCACCTTGATAGGTTTCCCGAAAATTTAGATGCGGTAAGCGATGACCAAGGCGAGAGATTTCATCAAGATTTAAAAACCATGGCAACTCGGTACCAAGGAAGATGGAATTCTCATATGATGGTCGATTGCTGTTGGAGTGTTGAAAGAGATTGCCGAACCAAAATACACAGCAGAACGTGCAGCAAACGAAAATTTTTCACCTGATTGTTGTTTGTGTTTTTATAAGTATTCTTGTAATTTTGTAATGATTATTAAAATAAATACTTGTACTATACACGTGACTAATATTGTATTTAAATAAATAAATGAATTATTCAAATTTTATTCTTTGTTTATATCTTGTCAGTTCTTAAGTAACAACTTCGCTGCATTAGTGATTCTTCAAATAATATAGTATGGCATAGAATTAAATTTTGACGTGATAAGCAAAAACTAATATGATTTTTGGATTGAGCACACTCAACTGCGGTTCGCATTTTCAAAGGTCACCTTTGAAAATGCGAAATGAATTTCAGTTGTTCGCGAAACGTCAGGGATAAAAACCTTGTGACACGGCAGAACCCGACAACCGTTACGATTAATTCATTATTATTATACACTTTCATTGTGGTGTTAAATATGTAATCGCTGTAATACTATCTGATTAGAATTCGTAATACCTGTTCGAATTAGTTTTGTTTTATTTTTGTAATATATTTCAAGAATAGTAGATATGATATATTTAATTTACTTTTTCCAACATTTTCTGCTTCTTATCAAATTATATACCACTGCATCATTTTCGCCGTGAGTACCACCAGCCAACGATGCTAATATCATATTTACGTCAATTTGAAAAAATATACTTCTTTTTATTTCCTGCAATCTCCAAATTAAATTAATCCCTTAATCCTCTTTTGATCTTTTGCCACTGACACCATTTCTTCAGATAAAATAAAAAGCCCAGGCGAATACACGCTTTACAAACACAGTTGTAATATACGTTCTGTCGGATTATCGACAATTGACTCGGCTTTTTATCCAATCAACCACTTAACTAAATACTAACTTAATTATCTCGGCGTGTACACATCGTGAGATCCACTTTGGCGCTCGATGCATTAGCACAGCTCCCCAGCTCTGATAGGGAGATCCCGATTGACCCGAGTCGGTTCATCTGCGTGTGAATGCGACACAGGAAACGCGCTCTTTTGTGCGGAGCTCCATCGACCGTTATATTGGTCTATTATTATGAATAATAGGCGCTAAATTGCGTCTACCTATAAGGAAGTCCCATTATGCTTATTCTATAAATGGTTGTGTTATGTACAGGCTGTTGAAAGTTTTCGTTTTTACGGATGGAAGGTGAAGTTAAAAGGTTAAGAATGCATTGGCTAGGTTTTTGTTCAATTTCGTAATTAAAAAAATATTTGCGTAACACATTGTAGGCAATTCTTTTAGAAACTTAATTTAACTTACACTGTGTTCTGTCTTCGTTATACAAGGTAGCTCAAATTGGATGTAGTAACTATATAATAATAATGTTTACCTTATTATCTTCACAAAAGTTCTTTTCTTCCGGTACCTATTATTTCTTACTATCTTGCTACTTCAAGAGAAGATCTTATTCCTTGAAGTGCTTCAACATATATAACAGAATTTATATAAATGTGCAACTTTTCTTGTTTACACATCAAGATGGGTACATTAGTGGTTCATCTGCTATAACAAAGTTAGTGTGTATAACTCAGCATCTTTCAGCAACTATGAAGCAGCAGAAATAAACTGATGTTGTATACACAAACTTCTCAAAGGCATTGGATTCTGTATATCTTGAGCTTTCGTTAGTAAATCTGGATTAAGTTAGCGTCTATCCATCACTTTTTAAGTAAATAAGATCTTGTGTGGCAACAGGATATCTTTTTACAATGGATATTCCTCAGATACATTTCCAATTCCTTCTAGCGTCTACTAAGAATCTAACCTAGGCCCCTTAGATTTTAATATATATTTAAATGACTTATTCTTAGAACTCAACAGCAATTACCTTGCATATGCATATGTTCTAAAAATATACAGGTCAATTAACTCGATCGATGACTGTATATCCTCGCGTATTCAATTAAATTTAATGAATGGTGTAACCAAAATAAAATATCTTTAAATATTAAAGAGTGTCATACACTAAATCCAACAACCTTATTCACTACGATTACGCAATTAGAGACGAAGTTATTACTAGAACATCTACGATAAATGATGTTAGTATTCTATTTCACAGTCATCTATCATTTCCTGAACACATAAATACGATGTGGTTTTCTGCTTCAGAAGCAGTTGGATTTGTATTTCGATGTTGTCATAATTTTCAAAATACTGTTATAGTAAAAGCATTATGCTATTTATTAGTTAGGACTCCTTTAAACTATGTGTCTATTATAGTAAGACTTCCATATTATATTTGAGAGCATCAGGCAGTTGAACGAATTCAGAAAGGGATTTCAAAATTTTGTGTTTCAAAATTTCCAGTGTTTATTCAGACAGAGGTACTGCTTTGTTGTCTTTACATAACTTTATTTGATAGGAGGAATCAATATAGTCCAAGGTTCTTGTAGAACTTATTGTATAAAAACGTTGACAGCCCTGATCTATTGGCATACATACATTTTCACATACACGTTTGTAACGCACGTTATAATGAAATTCTTAGAAAATAAGAAAAGTTTTGTGTAATAAAATACGTGGGTGCAGCAAGTTATGACTATATGCAGAACTTTCGCTTTCCAAGTATTCCAGATATTGGTGATTCTTATATATATATTATGGAGGAGAGGCTTTGGAGGAGGAAATAGTATACAGCTTCTTAATACACTATGTAGAGACTAAGATATTTCCTAAAATAATAGAACCATATACATGTTGGGTCAAATGAAGCTGATCAATATTTTTCAATTCGCGAGCAAATCCATTTATAATCGGGAACATAACATAACATATAGTAACACTGTTGGTATCAAAACTTGGCCTAGTTTTACAAAATAACATGAAAGTGTAAATGCTCCAAAAATATAGCGAAAGTGTAATGAAATTTACCCCTGGACCACCGAGTCGTTTGATTGTGATAGTGTTTTTTTTTTGCATAGATACAGAGATAACTTTTTAACTAATTAACCAAGAAGTTGTTAATTTTCTTTAACTTGAACACACTACATGTGTTTCTTTCATATTCTGTTTTACGCTTTTCAAAACTGCAGCGCAGTTGACTTGTTTCTCAATAATAACATTATAACGCAAAGTTTTATAAAAACGGCTGTTACAAGTGTCTGTTACAAACTAATTTCTCCAAACTCAAATCTGACTTCTTTTCATTGTTCGTTGAAAGGCTACAGTTTATTATTAACGCAAATTATAAATTAAATTACCTTTACAATTAAAACCAAAATGCTGTGAACAATTAATTTGGATCAGTCTGTATAATATAACGTGCTAGAAACAATTAAAAACAACGGACGATTAAAACCAGCTTCCTGAATTATCGACAGCGCAGCATTTGATAAAATTTTCAGTGGAAAACATTACGCACGGTGAAAACATTTCCTGCAAGCGCCAAAAATAGCTGACAACTAACGCCATACGTGTACTACAGACAAATTACATGGGATGATAGCGCAGTAATTAGTCTTTGCATCATATTTTTACCAGGAAAACGTAGGCGATCAAGTACGCTGAGTATTATCGTTAAAATTACCAAAGAAACATCTTTTTTAATTAGCTGCAATAATATCATTTACTAAAAATTGTTGACGTTAGTAATGGTCATAATAGCGAGTTTCTTGTTCCGATATTGGCAATAATGATTCAAATCTTTCCATGTGTATTATGCTCTACCTATTGATCTTTCATTGTCCTCTTTTATAATATTTCTGTAGATTTAATAATTTCATTGACTTAAATAGTGTGTATGTATATTCTTAAGGCTATCGTGATGAAAATCCAGAATTAATATTTTTATTTCTCCTGTTCACATCTAACTTCATGATATTGCCAACTTCAAATATACATATACATAAAAAACGATCAAATAAATTTCACGTCGAAGTGAATCTCGGGTATAAAATATATGTCTGAGATCATTACTTATTACGTTCTTTCATTATTCATTTTCGTTATCTTAATTTAATGTTAAATCATAATCTTTCCATTAAATGAAATGTGTTTATTTACAATTTTATTGCAAAAACTGTTGGAAGCGACCACCGCCATATTCAAGACATTTCTCACATTTTTCTTACATTAGAAATCACATTTTGCAACATAGCATCGTCAATTTCACCAATACACTCTACAATTCTGATTTGAAGATGTGCGATATCAGCTATTTGAACCTTATAAATGAAATTTTTAAAATGGCTATAAGAAGAAGTCGCAAGGTGTAATATTACATAATCTTGGTGTAAATTCATTTTCAATGTTTACGCTTATTAAGTGGTTATGAAAAACTTGTTACAGCATATTAATTGTTTCACGTAGTGTGTGTGCCCTGGATGCGTCTTGTTGCAAATAAGCACGCGTAATCCTTTCCTCGTTTTTTTCTTCCTCGTTTAGTTGATTAATAAAAGGAAATAGGATTTCTTCTCGATATGTGTTCGCTATTGAGGTATAATTATAAAAAACGGGCCAATGATTCTACTGCGACTTATAGCACACCAAACACCAATTTTCTGTGGATGAAGAGATGTTTCAACATAAAAATTATCAGATTTTTCTGTAGACTACATCTTCATATTCTGTGAATTGACATAACCATTCAGATAAAACCATGCTTCATCGAAAAAGAATATTGTAAGTAGATTATTGTCGAAATTGTTTAAGAACCATTGCTAAATGTTATTCTTCGAGAATGATCAACTGCAAAATTCCTTAAAAACGTATTGTATGGTAAGGAAATGCAAATCCTTTTTGAAGACCGCATGACAAGTTCAAATGATACGCCAGTTACGAGGACGACCTGAAATGTTTCCGAAATCGGCAAGAGATGGCGCACGAGGGTTGAAATGGATTCATTGGTCGGTAAGGGCAAGAGTGACTAATCAGGATCCAACGCAATCTAGGAGATTTCTTTATGCGTCTCGTTACTGTGGATGAGATTTGAATCCACCACTACATACCGGAGACCAATGAACAGTCGAAGCAGTGGACTTCTCTGGGCGAATCGGTTCCGAAGAAAGCAAAGACCGTTCCATCGGTCGGAAAGGTCATGGCGACCACTTTTTGGGGTTCCCAGGGTGTGATCCTCATCGATTATCTACAGAAGGGAAGGACGATCACGGACCAATGCTACAGTGATTTATTCCGATGCCGTTTCGATGCAGTATTAAAGGAGAAACGGCCTCGTTTGTAGCGGAAAGAACTTTTTCACCACGACAATGTACCAGCTCATTCATCCTACACCGTCGTATCCAAATTGAATGAGTTGTTGATACGAATTAGTCTCTCATCCTCCATATTCACCGGACCTAGCTTCCAGCGACTTTTCCCTATTCCCAAACCTGAAAAAATCATTGGGAGGAAAGACATTTGCCTTAAATGAGGAGAACATCGCCGCTACAGATGGCTATTTTGCCGACCTTGAAATATTCTACTTTTCCGACGGCTTGAAGAAACTGGAGCACCGTTTGAAAAAGTGTATTAATCTTTGAGGAAACCACATCGAAAAGTAAAAATAAAATACCACACCAATATCGTGTTTTTCTTTTCGATTTAACACTTCAGGTCGCCTCCGTAGTTGTGATAAAACTCGGATGGAGGTTCCTGGTGCATTATCCATAATTTCCCTTATATTATTAACAAATTCTACAGTTCGCTTTTTCCACTTCCTTCTTTCCGCTTCACGCTTCCTGTTTCTTTGAAGACTTTGACACAATGTTTAACGGTATGCTGAAAACTATCATAATCAAATTCGTTTTGGAATTCTTCCAAACATTTTCCAAGAAAGTATACCATTGTCTAGCAACCTTTCGTCATTTCGTATATAATTAAACTGTCAGTAAATGACATGCAAATACAAGCTAAAAGATCCGTTTTTATAGTCAGAAACTGCTTAACGCGAAATTTATTTGATGGCTTATTATTTTGGAAAGTTGGACGATTATGTCTTGAAAGCCTTCACAAACGAAAATCCTTTCGTATTTTCGCATGTAATAGTTCGCGAAGCAACGACCATTCTATTTAAATTGATAGATCGTAGATATCTAATTCTAATTGCAGTCGTGCAAACCGTCGTACGCACTCGAGTAGAATACCAAACCGTACACAATTTCCTAGGAATAAATCATGTTGATTTGTCGTGCTAAACAAATGCAAATTAGCGCCGTGCAGATGACATAATCATACACCTCATAGTAAACGGTTTGGTGTGTTTAATAATAATGATAATGGGAATGATGATAATAATAATAACAATAATGAATAAGATGATGTTTGTAATTTGAAAGATCTATAGAAGGAAGGAAATATTAATATGCAAATTAGTATGTGTAGAGATATTTTATTATAAACAAATGTTCTAAAAGGTTCTGGTTTGTAAATTAAATAAAGAAAACTTATGAAATCAATAGCCTGAATGCAAGACGCCAATATCCAAGCCAAACGGAACGTAGTTTAAACAAATTGTGTTTAACCAATTGATAGAATCGGTACAGATAAATATACGCAATAATTAAGCAATCTAAAAATTAATCTTAAATCCGAAAGAGCTTTTTCATTTCTGTATAGGCCACTTGTGTGCAGTTATTAACTTTCTTCAAATGCTTCGGAAGGTTTTAAACAAAACAGAATTAATTTTTGTATTAACGATTGCAAGGACTGTGTGGTTGTACAATTCACAGGTATAGCAGTAAACTCCACTCACACAAATTTATTAATTATGCGGAACGCAGCGTTTCGGGAGCACGTGGATTCTCATTGTCAACCGTGTTACCGACTGAATGTAAAATGTATTTATATATAAATACATTAAATTGATTTTTGTAGCTTCATACAAAAAAAAAAAGAACCTATATGTATGATCAAATCCAAAAGAAGTATTCTTTATGTATTTATTTACTATGGCTTTTATGACGTTATGAAGTTCATGCTATGTCTGCTTGGGTACTGCGCTTCTTTTTTCGGTAACCATATATGTATTAGAATTAAAAATTGTGGAGTAGTCAACGGATTTATATATACCATGTTACAAACTCTTAATTGATCTGGTCAACAAATAATTACTGTTTATTTATATGAAATAACCTAAACCTGAAGCAGTAATTAATATCGAGAGAGATCATTTTAACAGCAAACGATTTTATTATTTTGCTTATCATTGGCCAGGATTAATCATTACTGGACTGCTAAAGCTTGTCAGCTCACCAGGTTCGTAGTAAGAACGTACCGTCATCCGTAATGCAGAAAGTGAGATGTGTGGAAGGAATATTTACTATTGCTATTGATGGATTCCTTTCTGCTCTTGTCATGAGGTAGTTTATCGTCTTACCGTTGTGTTCCTTTACTCTTTGTAAATATATAATTAAGTATATCCAACGTACGGAAGCGTAAAAGATGATTATTGGTTAAAACAGTGAAAAGTATATCGGTGATTTATTTTATAATAGTAGTAAAATTAAGTTTAAAGTTTGCGATAAACCGTTGATGTTTTGGGAGAAAACCGACTGGAAAAAGCATCTAAACAGTATTAAACATACAAGTATTAAAGGTGGCGTACCATCGAGGGACTAATTTATGTTTGATTTACTGTTCATCTTATTGCTTGTGGTTCGGAATTTGGCTTGCAGGATAAAAGAATCGTTTCGATGGTTCTGAAATAAATACAATCGCAAGTCGAAGCTACCATCTCGAACAGCATTACATAACTATCTACTATCTGCACGTGTAGAAGTCGAAAAGAGGATCAGAGCTGAAGTAAAAGTAATGTGGTTATGTGTTGCTAAAATGACACTGCTATACGTGTTATAGTAAGTGTACTGGGACCTGTTAAATTGACATTCTGATTTTATAAAAAAAAATGAAAACAGTGTACTGACGATGCCATTATGGTGGTAGTACTTAGATAAGCTACAAAAATGTCAACTTTCAACTAATCAGTTATTGATATTTACGAATAACGGTGCCGCCACAACCGTGACAGACTTTTACATATGGCGTCTAAAGTTCATGTTTTACATCTGGTGGCACACACTATTTGAGAGTGTTTTCCAGCGGTGGATGTACTAATAGCAAATACATACTAAAAAAAGTCTTCCTCAAATCTCCCAAACGACCTTAAGCATTTCACAGATGGTTCCCCAGTATTCTCAAACCACGAGAACCAAGTCTTAAACGTTGGGGAACATGGTTCAAGAAGGCTTTTCATAATTTCGAAAATTTTCTACAATTTATAGCTGTGATTCTACAATTCAATCATGAAGAAGCTGCAACTGTTGAGGAAGGCCAAACAAGATTTCAAGACATTTCCATTGAAATAGATTTAAAAACTATTTACTATTAATTATTAAGGATTACTTGACGCAATAAAAAAAAACGGAAAATACTGGATTGCCGTTAGTCGACTCAATACAAATAGTGGACAAAGTAAAACGTTCCTGCACAATATAATCGACGCAAAGAACGATTTCGTAGTAGAAAAGTGCGACAGTGATATAAAAATTTTCGATCGTATTACAAAGTTCTAACAAATTTGTGATAGTGTATCTGCAGATTAGTCAAGTAATTTCATTTTTATTGTGTTACATCCGTAGACAAATATAGAAGCCTACGTAATGCTCTAAAATTTCCACAAATCTTACCTATTTTGTACTACATAACAGCTTTAAATAGGAGTTTCATATATTTATCTTATACATACACCATCGAAAGTATTCTACGAGTACAACACTATAACGGATCCTATCCTGTCGCGTAGAGGAAAACTGACCAGTCTAATCATCACTGCACAGTGCACGATTAGTTATGTGATGGTATGATCTGTCGCATAATATAGACTCTATAATTTAAAAAATGTAATTGACCAACAATAAATAAATATCAGAAATATTCTTAGGAATTGCTTTATTTGCATTAGAATTATATGTAGGTGTATACGAGGAATGTCTTTTATATTTTGCATACTGAGACATAGAGAACGCCACTAATCAAAGGTCAGTACTAAAAGTTAACTTCCATCTTTAGTTAACCTAAATCGAAAATTTCAGATACATGCAGCGTTACAGCTACAATGAACTGTCAAAGTTGACAAGTTAGTTAAAAAGGGGAATTAAACCGAGAACATTTTCGCGTAATAATTTTTATAATTTTGGAAGACAATTATCTCAACAAGAGAACGTCGCCGAGATGTCTTTTGTTTTCGGCAATAAAGCCTCGCATCAGTTAACAATTAACTCGATGGTAAGGAGAACTCAAATGCGGACGAATCAATCTTGCCGATGATCTAAGAACAAGTTCACCAAAAACGACAGTCACTCGGAAAAACGTCGATGCAGTGCACGAGATCGTCAACGAAGATCGGCTTATGCCATATCGCGAGATTGAGGCATCATTGGAAATTTTGTAGACCTCAATTCAAAGAAAAAATTGCATGAAGAATTGTGTGTCAAAAAGTTAGTTTCCCATTGGATACTGCGTCCGTTAACCGAAAAACAGAAAGCAGCTAGGGTTAATTGATGAATTTTAGACCATTTTAACGCTGGAACCTCTAAAAACGTGTACAATATCGTCATTGGATTTAGTTATACGAACCAGAAAATAAACGCCAGTCGCCTGTTTAAGTATTCCAAAATGAAGAAAAACCGACAAGTCATCCGTTCTTGAAGTGTCTCTAAAAAGATGGTCGCGACATTTACCTCGAAAGCAGGTCATTTGGCAATAATTCCTCTACATGATCAACGAACTGTTACCGCCGATTAGTATACAATTGTTTGTTTGCCGCAAGTCATCACTGAGCTTCGATAGACCAACCCCGAACGACAAATCACCCTTCACGATTGAAGTTTTAATGCAACAAAACATCGAATTGTTAGACCATCCTTCGTGCAGTTCGGACCTAAATCCCAACGATTTCTTTACCTTACCTAAAATCAAGAATGGGCTGCGTGGTCAAAGGTTCCAATCGTCAGAAGGAGCAGCGATACCTTCAAAAACGCAATTTTAGCTGTACCAATAAACAAATAGGATAACTGCTTCTAGAGTTGGTTTGAGCGCATGCAAAAGTGCATTAACCCTTAGCCACCGTAGTGCGGTCTCAGTGACCGCAGCAGATTTTTGTTTTTGTTTATCTTATCCACTCTTTAATATTACGGATCCGTTTTCTCGTTACCTTCAAGTAAGTGCATTGCCAGTATCCTGTAAAAAGTTGAAGTCGATATTTGTTTCTGTGCGCAATAAAAACACAGCTAAAGTTATGAAGCGGTCACAGGGACTGGTCTACGGTGCTAACGGTAGTATTTGAGTTGCGTTTTTTGCACAAAATAATGAGTAAAAATCCAACACATCCAAACCGGTTCGGTGATGCGATCCTGATCATGAGAGTATAGTATGAAGATGCATAAGGTGAATATATTAGTGACCAAAACAGTATAAATGAGGACAGTTATGAAGAAAGTGAACATGGAACAGACGCAGAAATTGAACTTAGTGAGGGAGAAAAGAAACTAATGGACTGTCGGACGAAACTGAAACTACTACGGCACTTCATAAAACAATGTAAAATTCTTCTATGGGAAAAATTTGCTATAAGTGGTCATCGCAAGGTTTTGTTTCTCGCACAAGAACCCAGAAGCACAATATCGCTATACTGCTTCCAGGGTTGCGACGATCGACCGGATTAGGAAATATAGCTGATGCAATTACTTGCCGGAAACTCTTATTTACGGCAGATCTACTACAAGTTGTATTACAGTGGACAAATGTAATATTATGCACCATCAGAACGAAATATACATATAAAAGCACTCAAAGATCTGAATTGCAGAATTTAGATATGATTGAGTTAGTATGGTTAAGCGGAAGTTCTAGAAGAAAAACTGGAAAAACGAAAAACATGTAGCACTTGTTGTATTAGAATTAAAAGGAAAACTTTTTATGTATGTAAAATTTGCCATATGCCTACATGCTTAGCTTGTGCCTCAAAAATTTGTAAAAATTGTAAACACAATCTTTGGGTATTTGACCCTCTACAATTTTTTATTTGTTTTAGATTATTTCTTATATTATTGGTTTTTTTAATCGCATGATTATTTAAGAATCTGTTCTTATTTTCGTATAGAATATTACTAAAGAAAAATTCTAGCGTTTGTGTTAGAAACAGAGCAAAATATGACATTTACGGATTTTTTGTTTGGTTTATGTTAATTAAAGAACGAACTATGCTAAAAGGCATCTTGTGTTTTATTTTAGGATGCACTCAATCCAATAAGAATCTTCTCAATGGGTAAAAAATATATTTTGGTAATTAAAGTTTGTTTATTATATGCGGTCATCAAAACCGCACAACGGTGAAGACATTACAGTATTTGCACTACGGTGGTTAAGGATTAATCTTCGTAGAGAATACTTTGAAAAACAATAAAGTCTCTAAGTCTCTACTGTTTTATTCCAGCTCTATATGCAAAACTTAAAAGACAGCCCTCGTATCACGTTTTCAAATTTATGTTTTGTGGTATCAATAAAGCCGTTAAGACAAAAATGCATAGACTGGTTTCAAATGGTATGTTAAAGTGAATACAATCACCACAAAAACAAATACTCACTTCTTTGTACATAGGCGTGGAGGGCTCTTTAAAGATTCTAAGCGCCTATATGCACCGATAATTTTTATGTACACCTACTATAAAATGACGAAAGATGGAGAAAATCCCGATTTTCGAGTAATTAATTTACCCTCCAAAACAGTTTTCTTTTTTAGCTGAGACGGACATATATTTTACACGGCTATTATATGATCTACAAACTACTTGTGCAAGTTTCAAGTCTAAATCTCCAGGTTGTGCATCTTTTCTTATTGGATATCTAACCAACGAATTTATTACAAAACGTACCTACTATTTAAAGTTTAAATAATCGTAAATATTACATTGTTAGTTGCTTTCATTATATTCGGTCATATTTCCAGAAATAGCGGCTTATTACATAGGAAAAAAATGATAACACCAATGAGAAATACAAAAGTAATTCGGTAGCACGCAAAAAGGAAATCGCTTTATCAGAAACTGATATGAAAAGTCCATGAACTTCTACGATCGCTGAGCGAACCAAACACACATACGTCATCATTTCCTCTGACTTACTTCATTAGCTGAGATACCATGTACACATTTACGTAGATGTATAATTGCAACAAGCTCAAAGCTATTGCCGATTCAGAGGGTATTGAATTTCATATCTTAATTGGAGAAACGTTTCCACGAAAAAACGACATTTGTTCGGATACGTGTACACGTTGTTTATCTGTCATCATTCATCATTGTTCCTGGAGTTGTGTATAGGAAAAGCATCGATTTTGTTGTTGGTTCATTTGGGAATTAACATGACAAGTTTAACGGAGAAATTTTTCACAATCCAACCATATGTTTCGTTTTTCTTAGTTATCCCTAGCATCGTTTGCAATCCGTCGAATATTGCAAGATATGGAAAAGCCCGTTTCGTAAACAAGATTTACGTATGACGTTTAAATTTAGGCAACAGCATACGAAGTAAAGTTAAATCCACTCTATAAGTATTATTCTTATAAATAAGATAAACAAACAAACAAATCTGGATTAAATTTGTTCTTTGTTAAATATCATGAAATTATTCGAACGTTATATAGGGAGTAGAACCTTTAAACAGGACGTCTCCAACGAACTGCATCGACCAATATATCAAAGAGTCTGTACGGTATTGAAGAATGATGATATATCGGACGTATCCAATTATAGACCAATCCCGATACTGTCAAACATCGTTAAGGTTTTTGAATCTGCTCTATAAAGACAATATACTCTCAGATTAGCCTCTTTATAGTTGAGGAGCAGCATGGATTTGTTGATGGAAAATCGACCGTAACGAACTTGTGCACCTTTCTTCAGGATGCTTCTGAAGTAATCGATGGCCACGGCCAAGTCGAGGTCTTATACACAGATATATCCAAAACCTTTGATCGCATAGGTCATGGTATTCTTTTAAGAAAACTCGAAGACATTGGCTTTAGCAACTCTCTTGTTAGATTGCTTCAATCCTACCTTTCTTGGCGAAAATATTTTGTATCTTATAACGGCTACAGATTCAAAGCATGCCCCGTTGCTTCTGGTGATCCACAGGGCTCTAATCTCGGTCCGTTATTATTCTTAACATTTGTTAACTACCTGTTGAAATCCATTGTTTGCAAAGCTTTGGTGTTTGCCGATGATGTTAAATTGTATCGGTCTGTGGTTTCTCTAAAAGATTGCATTTCACTACAGGCGAATTTGATACCTATTTCTAACTGGTGCTCCTCAAATAGATTGAATTTAAATATACTAAATGCAGAGTCCTATCGTTCACAAGGAAACAACAACACATTATTTTCAACTAGAACTCGGACGCAATCACACGAATTGATAGCATGCATGATTTGGAAGTGTACTTCGACTGTGTTTTACCATGTTCGAAACGTTATATCGTCTGCTAGCAGAATGCTAGGTTTTGTTCTGCGTAA
This sequence comes from Trypoxylus dichotomus, assembly GCA_023509865.1. Classification (NCBI taxonomy): domain Eukaryota; kingdom Metazoa; phylum Arthropoda; class Insecta; order Coleoptera; family Scarabaeidae; genus Trypoxylus; species Trypoxylus dichotomus. The sequence goes on from CM042081.1 coordinate 34,697,741, forward strand.
CACTAATTCCGTTCAAGATATATCCCCCATAAAATCACTTTGCTTTGCTTTAGTGCGCTCAAAACACGGGTATGCATCGCTTGCGTGGAATCCATATTATGTTATATATAGAAATAAGATAAAAAGAGTTCAAAGACGATTTTTAAAGTACCTTTGGTATAAGAAATACAACACTTAACCGTGTAGAGGATTCCTCTATGAAACCCTGCTTGTTGAGTTGTCTGTGACATCGCTCGAAGTGCAACGGGAGAAAGTTGATCTAAGGTTGGCTTTTAAATTATTAAATAATTAAATAGATGCCAGTGAACTGCTTGGTAAACTTAGTTTTCACGTGCCACGACAATCTTCTCGCTCACTCAACACTTTTTATTTGGATTCACCCAAGTCTAATCTGCTGTTATGCTCACCGATTTACTTTATGTGCTCTGCGTACAATAGTATTGGCGGTAAGTGTGACATTTCTAATTGTTCCCTTGCGCAAATGCTTGATTCGGATTCCTGATGAAGCAGGATATCTTACTCCAATATTGCGTATAGCCATGTAAATTATGTTTTTGTATCCATCTATTTCTTGTCTGTGCTTTGTAATATGTTTAGTGAGATACACTTTTGTTGCATTTTGTTGTTTGCCCATTAGTTGGTTTTCGGTTACTGTAGGCAATAAAGGCTATTATTGTTATTAAGAGTATTCATTGGAAGGAAATTTGTTCTTTTCGTTCGTAGCTTCTCAAAAGCTCTTGATGCTCGATGGGTCTCATTCAAAATTCGAAAACATAAACCTATTGTTGATGATGCAAAGATAGAAATCGTAATTTTGAGATACTTCACGGTATACTGCAACAATGTCTTTAAGACAATTTGCACTGAAATCGGGGTTATCTAGGTGTTCAATACATTGAACATTCCGCAAATCTAAGTTTCGTCTATATCTGTGTCTCATTCAGCATCTAAAAAAGATTGATTACTCAAGAAGAGCGACGAATTATATGTAGGCAATATTATCTGGGTAGATGAAGCCAAATTTACAAGAACTGGTCTGCTTAACTGGAACAATTTTCTTTACTGGAGCGATTTGAATTCCTGCGTATTTTGAATCCAAAACTTCCAGCAGAGTTGACAGTTTCCGCAATAAGAAATGTTAAAATTTTAAAGGTAGTTATTAAATAATCAAAGTAATTTTTTAATTAATAATGTAAGATATACGTGAACTTTTTCTTGTAACTGACCTTTTTATTTTACAATATTTTGAAAATACTTATCTAGAAAATTTATAGCTAACAAACAAATTTTAGTGCAATCGCGCCCACCAAATTTGTCAAACCTCGATTTCTTTTTATGGGACACAACAAAGAATCGAGTATATTATATTCAATATTCCATTAATTATTAAGGAGGACCATACGCTCAAAGTAGAATATGCATTTGAAGAATCAGTTGGAAAGGTTACTTATGAAGGATTAATTCCGAGATGGAAAAAGTGCCTGGAGGTTCAAGGACGTAACTTGGAGCACTTGTAGAAATACATATTCCAAATGGCGACTACCACGGCGAATATGTACCGAACAGTTCTCGAAAATTACATTTAAAAACAACATTTATATTAGGTCCTTTATGAAGTTTATTGCTTATTAACTGTACAGGCAAACTTCCAAGAGAATGATTAAAAGCCTATTATATTTTATGGCCCAATATAGTAACATTCAGAATAATCCTCATCGCCATAAATAGGATTATCTTTGGGACAATATTGCAGGTAATAAATTTACAATACTCTTTGGGGTGGGAGCAGGCCATCAAAAAGTGTATTGTGTATTGATAAATAAATGCTATACTTTCTAAATAAACCTCCTTGTGCGTGCGTTAGTGCTAAGAGCGTATCTTTTTGTGTGAACCTGATTAAAGTTAAAAAAATGGAGAAAAACCCACAAGTTTAGAAAAGCGCTCTATAATTTATTTTCTTATTATTTAGAAATACTATAAGAAAATGTAATACCATCTCGGCAACATCTAATCGGCGAAAATTTTGTATTCATGCAGGACAACAACCCCAAATGCTCTGCAGTGATATGTAAAAATTTATTAAATTTTCTGGTTTTTTAAAAAGTTATTTGCGTATCGGAACTAATATGGACGGTAGTGTACATATATCCAAATATGCCCATTTTAAATGACTAATAAATATATTTTTGCGGTTTTGTAAGAGTAATTTAATAGCAAAGAGGTGGTTGTATCAAAGAAAAATGAGTGGTTTAGGTGTTCATATTAACAGTCGATTTTTTACTGTTAATTCTCATAACAATAACCGTATAATTAATAAATATGGTAATTTTACCACTAAAACAATACGCTTGTATCTAAAGCACTTTTATAAATATGTACATTATAGAACATTGCAACATTTCTTTTACGAACTGTAAAAACGTTTTACTTAGATTCAGCGTCGTTGTTCCAATTGTTTTCCTACGCAATATCATGTCTCATGCAATGTTTACGTACTGCGTTTCGGTTACAATCTTCCCAATACAATCATTGTTTACAATCACGCCCATCAATACGTCTAATATTTACGAATAGTGATTACACATTAACACATTTCGTAAAAGAACGAATTTAAGTCACGCTTCGAAATTAAAGTATGATGCGGCCGGCAGGCAGTTTCTTAGCCGAAAGATTACTGCGAATTCGTACCGGTGTACCAGTAATGACCACACGATGCGCGCATCTTTTCCGCCTTAAAGTGCGGTTTCAGAAAACAGGCGAGTATCAGGAAATCAAACCGAAAACACGGCGTTTCACACAGTGAACCGCAAGACGACCAATGTATCGAGCCGGTAGTGTTCTTTTGATGTGTGCGAGTCGGTTTCCAATCTGCCGTAGCTGTTGTGAAATAGTTGGGATATGTGCTAAGCTTACTTGATCATTTCTATTACTGTTCTTGTGGTAGAATTTCCTAAGATGAATCTTATTTCAGTGGCCTCGGTCAATTGCCAATCAGTACAGTTTACAACAGTAGAGGTAATTAAATCAAAACCCAGATGAGGTACACTAAACATATGTAAATCTAGGTTAACGTTGAGATGAATTAATTTGCCTTTAAAATTGGGATGTCTTTTAAGTTTTGCATATAGAGCTAGAATAAAAGAGTAGCCTTTAAAGACTTTGTTGTTCGAAGTATTCTCCAGGAAGATTAATGCACATTTGCATGTATTCGTGTCAACTCTGGAAGCAGTTATTTCACTTGCTTGTTGGTACAGTCAAAATTGCGTTTTTGAAGGCGTCGACGGCTCTTTCTGACGACTGAAACCTTTGACCGCGCAGTCTGCTCTTGATTTTCAGAGAGGTAAAGAAATTGTTGGGACTTAAGTCCGGGCTGTACGAAAGACGGTCTAAAAATTCCACGTTTTGTTGCGTTAAAAGTTCAATTGTCTTGGTGGACGTTAGGGGTTGGTTTCTCGAAGCTCAGCGATGACTTGAGGCAAACAAATACTAATCGGAAGTAACAGTTCTTTGATCTTGTAGATGAATTGTTGCTACATAACCTGCGTTCAAGACAAATGTCGCGTTCATCTTTTTAGAGACATTTCAACAACGGATAACTCATCGGTTTTTCTTCACCACGGAATAGCTAAACAGACGGCTGGCGTGTACTTTCTGTATGAGTAAATCCAAGATTCATCACCACTAAAGATGTACACGTTTTTAGAGTTTCCTGCGTTGAAGCGATCTAGAGTTTTTTGACACCAGTTCAACTTAGCTGGTTTCTGTACTTCCGTCAACAGACGCAGTATTCAACGGGAAACTATTTTTTTACACACAATTCTTCATGCAAAATTTTTTGAATTGAGGTCTTTAAAATCCTGAATTGTGCCTCAATCTCGCGATATGTCACATGTCAATCTTCGTTCTCCTGAGTGACTGTTTTTGGATACCGCTAAGTCTAATCTCCACGTTTGAATTCTCCATATCAAGGAGAAATTGTTGATTGATGTGGTGCTCCATTACTGCGCGGAAATGTTCTGGTTAATACCATTTTTCAACTAACATGTCAACGTTGATCTACAACACTAGATATAGACACAGAAACTTTGGATTTAAGTTAATTGAAGATGGAGGTTAATTTTTCTACTGATATTTATTTAGTGGCGCCTTCCGCATCCCAGTATGCAAAACGACAACCTTCGTATTTACTGGAAGACGGCATGAAGAATTTAAGCAACGCTGCTCAGCATCTTTTGGACTCTTTTCGGACTTGAACTGCTAATTTACTTTTTGGTAATATATATCAAAAATTAAAGAATTTGCAACATTGCGTCAATTAACAACCTTGAAATTTCAACACAATGGATTTTTCTTTCTTCAAATTTTGTCACGAGTAACAATAATATTGAATAGCATAGGTTAAAATTGATACGATCTTACTCACCACTACCTGGTACAAATGGAACTTAAACACCACCACCAAAAAAATCACAAGTAAGTTTGCGACATATCCCATGTTAAAAGAAAAAATCTTAGCTGTAGCAGAATCAACAGTGTATCGTAGTTAATTATAAGAAGAGAGGAAACTGTAATAAATTCTGAAACAAATAATTCCCAGTTTCCTTTATAAAAATGAAATTTTTACACTAAATAAAGCAACATGAAGATTTGCCGCAGATAAGTCGTTCTATACTACCACATACAAATTCATGAAACGTATTACTTTTAAATAAGTTAATGACATTTTTGGTATTTTTTTTGTCATTATGAAAAATAATTGTTACTGGTTCTTATAGAACGTGAGGATATACTTAAGCAGTCTTTATCTACAAAAAGAAACTACAGAATGGAATATTGTGCAATATACTATCTTGATGAGAAATGGTTGAATGAGAGACATATAAAGAGAAAAAATGGGTAGATAATGATAGTCAAAATTGACGTCAGGCAACACGACTCCAACGAAGGATTGCATACAGGATTACAGGATCTTTTAAAGAAAGGCGAACGTCTTATTATTTTAATGTAGGATCTAAAAATATCTCTATAATGGATGGTTTAAAGATGCAATCCTTTCATCTGGGATACATCAGTGCACAAACTACATAACACATAGCCCATATTGTTCTATAGTATAAGTAACGACACACAAATTATGTACCAATTATATACTACTTGAACATTCTAAAAGACGAAACTTCACATAACTAAAGGGATTAAAGAACAAATTATTGACAGTATTAGACGTATAATGTATATATGTACATACATTTATTTCGTATAGCCTTCAAGTATATGCGATCAAATTTTAACATTTACGAACTATGGGAACACGTCCATGCCTTACTTATTCCACTTTTATAACTTGCTCGAAAGGAATAGACTTTATTTACATTTCATTGTTTTTACCGATTAGGTTAAGTTTATTTCGTAACCAAAAACAATCAATAGCACTTACCTTGTAAAGGGTCCTGGAATTGTGCATGATGACATTTGCTAAGGAAGAGGTCCCAAATGTCCTCAGCTTCGCCAGAATCAAGGGGATAGTTTGACATGGAATTTGTACTTGGTGCCATTTTCAGAAACTTGTTCAAGGATTGGTAACATCACTGAAAGTAAAAAAGAAAATATTAGTTAAAGCAAGAACACGTACATTCAAATGAAACAAAGATATCCTGATCCAATCAATAAGCATACATGTTGATTGGTCATTAAAAATGTGTGTGCATTTTATTAAATCTCTTAAAAAGGTAATAAACTGTTTGTCTAAAATAAATCAGACATCTGAAATAATGTCAGAGATTTTAACCTTTAACTTGACGCAGAAAATCTCTCAGGCTGGGGGAATGGTTTCCACTTAAATGTTATAAAAACTGTTTGGTGTTCAATGTGTACACCTTTCCCTCGTCATAATAGCTACATGTATACCAATAGACGTCAGTCTGTACTAAATTGTGAACTAACACCCAATGTTGCATATTTTTTAGAAATTTTTGATCAATTGTCAGCAGTGTTATTCTGCAAGGAAATATTACCTGTGCAAATGAGATGTTGATATCTTTCCTAGGCAAATGTAAATTTCGCATATTCAAGCTACATGTTAAATGCTTACGTCTACACTAGGCAAAATAGTGATGATAAGACTTCAAATGCAAAAGTCTTCCACTACCGTGCCAGACAAGGAGACCTATCATACGAAGTCACAATGCAAATCGATAAGTGATTTTCTTCAATGTCCATCACAATTGAAATTCGGAGAAGAAAGTTAACATCCGTTGGAGCAATGAAAACATAAACCCTCAATTCTAAAGGAATTTTTACCAGTGAAAGAAAAGTAGAAAGTAACCTTTTTGGATTTCATGGTGCTTTCAACAGTTTGATAGTAAGCTTCTAGGTCATACAACAGGATCTATTTTAGATGGCCAAGTAATATTAAAGTTTCTTCTAATGAACTCCAGAAGCTTAACTCACAGTGGTTTTGCTCAGTTCGTCTGATGTCGGAAAGAATGACACCCATTCTATGCAGGTATTTGATTAATCGAGTATGGTCCGTAAGGATCACATTGTGATAGAAAAGTACCAAAAAAGTACGTGAGGTCCAAAGGAGTAGTGAACAGCATATTTCAACAAATCTCCAATTATTTTTTGAATAGGAGATCTCCACGCTGGGCAATAAAGATCTTCTTCACCATTTTGAACGTAAGTGGTGTCAGTTGGTATGTTTTGTTTGGTATGGGAACATTGACCAAATAACAAGGTTTGAATCCCAAAAAATTTTAGCTAAGTTTCAAGTAAAACCACTTCTAAAGGAGAGTAGACTACATATGACATACTCACCGCAAAAATGAAGATAAAAGCGCACTCAGCGAAATTTCTATAGTTTCATATAATTTTGTAGTTCCCCTATAAACTTTTAGCAGCAGTATGAGTTCAGAATTACCTAGAATTAGTAGCTATCCATAATTTCAGACAAACGAGGGAGTGGTTTCATCAAAAGGAAGTTAAGTTATTACAATCGCCTACTCGCTCGCCCGATCTGAACCCGATCAAATATATTGGCAAGATAGATGCATGTCACTAACAAACAATACGATAGCGTCAAAGAACTGAAATCTGTGCTAACGAGGTAATATCGCGATACGTATGTTTGAAGTCATTTTGAATAGAGGATCTATGAATTTTTTTTGTTATTCATTTTGTTAACGGACCTATAGAAATTTCGCTGTTTTGAGTTACCATTGTGTTCAAAAGTTCATATGGAACTATAGAAATTTCGCTGAGTGTATGTGATATTTGATAGATGTACTATTTGAGCATACTTCCTATAATTGATCACGCCTGAAAATGAAAATGGTTTATGTATGCATTTGCTGTAAGTCATGTTTATCTAAGTCATACCAAAAATATGTGAAGATTGTGTTAATAAAAACAATTATTTTCAAATTATTTATATAAAGTATGTCATATTAATTTACACTTTTAAGTAATACGAAACACAAATAAATAATAATTAATATAAATATGAGAAAAACTTATATGCAGAAAAACTTTCAGAAATAATGTGGAAATCTGCCAGATTGTTGCGTTAATAAATGCACCAAAATAGGGCCATGTCAGTTTAATGGCTAAAGGCTCATTTATTTAGAAAGGTATTGGTATTAACTTGAGGAATTATTGTTATTGATGTTATTGTTGCACGATAAACAAATTTAAAATAAAAAAAAAACAAATAAAAAGAAGGATAACAAAGAAGCAAAAGCATTGCCAAAACATCTTATTTTTTAAAATATGATTGCCTTAGTGCCCTTCAATATTGCATATGTTCTCCACAAAACTGAATAACGCCATTTAACTGCCGCGATATTGAAGTAAGTAATATCATTAGGCCACTAAAATAGCTTCATATTTTTTCTTGAAAAACCAATCGTAATTTTTTAAGCAAGTGTTGCATGATTAATTAGTGAAGAATATGCTTCAGAGATCTAGGTGACATGTTAGCCACTCCATTCTTCGAATATTTGCTTCATCTAGGTATTTAAACAGAGCAAACGCAGCGTCTGATACAGAATTGCCACGCATTAAAATGAATCAATCTCCAACAAAATGAAAAAAAATTAAGAAATGGACCGGTAGTTGCCTGAAGAAACCTTTTGACAAAAGCATTGCTAATACGCCACTTGATTTTTTTAATAAACAAATGATCAGAGGCAAAATATACCTCTATTGGTATTTAATATACGAGAAGAGCTGAGATAATCTCAGCAATACTTTATTATTTAAACCTAAAATTAGTGTTGCTTTGGATTGCATTCAGCATTTAAAGCAAAATTATGAGCTACGTACTAGTTTGCTTCAAGATATAGTGCGGAATGCCAGCTTTTACAGTAGTACGAGCATGGTAAGTGGTATACAATAACACTTAAACTTCAGAATATTCTTAATCTGGCACAGAAACTTTGAAGGTTTGTGTTTAACATCAAGGGTTGGTAACTAAATTATCGCAATAAATTAGTATGGGTTTGTTTATAATTGCGTACTATAAATTACAACAGACAGTACTTCTAAATTAAGGGAATCTCTAAACGATATTTCAAAACCCCATTCAATCTAGTTCTCGAAATATACATTTCTATTTCAAACGCAGCTAAATCAAATTCCTTTAGTTCATACTTCTCTAATATCACATTTAAGTTTCATGTTAAAAACGGAGGCGCATTCTACACATACGCGTATATGTACTGTGTATGTCTACTTAATACATTATGTATGCATTGTTTAGCAAAACAAACGGCTATCGAATACCTACCTCGTTGAATTTTTAATGCCATCGATGTCCGAAATCGGTATTGATTGGCGAATAGTTTTTGGAAAGTATAACAGACTCGATTATGTCAGTCTTTTTTTTTAAATATAATCGATGACCGTTTGAGTTTGTTCATGTTCATGACATACTACGTCTGTAACACAGATTAACCGTATTACATCGAGCCAAAACTTTATGCTAAACGGATAATTATTGTTGATACCTTGTTTATTGACTTGAAAATCACCGCCCACATTAGGTGTATCGTTTTAAATATGTAATTAGGACGAAAGTGTCCAGTACACTTGCAGATAGATTTCTATTAAGTTCGCATGAATTCATATTTGAAAAGAAAAAGTGGAAAAATTATTGCCTACACGTAGTGAAATGATTGGTTTACATTTGATGCTCAAATGTTGTAATATGTTCACAGCAGAAAATAAAATAAATTTACTTGGCATTTTGAAAAGGATTGTAAATAATCTTCGCGCTTTTGTTTTTGCTACGGCACATAAACTCAGTAATATAGACATTTTTTCTAGTAAGAACGATATAAGACGACATAATTAATATACTATACCAAGTGTTCAGAAAAATCTTGAATCTAGTAGGGTTTCGACAAAAATTGTATGTTCTAAATCTATAACAAATTAAATTTTGAATGTCAAATATTGTTTGTCAATATTTATCAGAATCTTCGAACTCAATAACTAGCTCTCTGCTAAAAATAATGATGGTAAAAGTGATACAAATGAATGAAGTTAAACCAGTTAATGGTTCCACAAGTAATTCCCAGCGTGTTATACGCAACAAAGTTCTTCCATATAGCTCTATCGCTCCAGCTAAAATGCGTCCTCATTTGGAATCTATGCAAGCTAAGAAAATAAATTGTTGCAAATGGTAAAAACAACTGAAACTTTCTATTTAGTCAGCTATCAAATAGCTGAACACGGTGAAGCTCACTTAATTGCGGAAAATCTGATTAATCCATTGCTGTGGAGATGGTAAAATGTTAGAATCGAAATCAACAAAAGAAATAGCTAACATCTTACTTTCGAATGACACGGTTGATTAGCGTATCAGAGACTTAGCAGCTACTAAAAAGAATACTTACTTTCAATTGTACTGATATCTGTACCGATGGAGCAAGGACCATGAGTGGCATAATTAGCAGGGTTTTATAGATTACCAAAAATATCAGCAAAAATGGTTCTAGTAGGCATTGCATGCTCCATAAGCAGGCACTTACTGCAAAAAAATATCCCTCAGTTATAAAAAAACTCCTGAGAAGGTCGTCGAACATATTAACTTCATAAAATCTCGGCCAGTAAATAATCACTTATTCAAGATACTATGAGGACATGAGAAGTGTGTATATGTATGTACATACACCTCGTCAAGTGGATATTTAGACATATGTCATTTTGATGGCATAAGCAAAGATCGCTGGTTAATCAACTACCCTTATTTAATATCAATACCGAATATTCGTGCGATGCTTATGTCTGATAACCTGCGTCTAAAGATCCATTTGATGAATAGAATATGTACATCTCTTCTTTTATATACAGAAGTCAGATGGTTATCTCAAAGAAATATTGTAAGCCATATTTTTATGCTTAGGGACGGCTGGTGCTTTTCTTAGAACACAATTTCAAATTCAAAACTCAGTTACTTGACAGAAATTGGCTGCTTAAAGTTGCCTATTTACGCGATATTTTTCTAAAGCTCAATGAATTTAATTTATTTAACCCTTCAGGCCGAACCATAATCTTTGAAAATGACCGTAATTGTTCGCCAAACATCAGGGATAGAAACCTTAGCGAGAAGGCAGAACACCATAACCGTTCCGACAATGAGTAATTTCTGATAGTTAATATGGCATTTTAATGAAATTTCAAGCAATGCTACAATTAATTGCAACTTTTGACTTAAATTACCATTTGCGAATATAATCCCATATCAGATATTAATTTTCCATGGATTACTTTGACTTCGGATTTTTCTAAACACCCATTACTTGCTATTCGTAAAATTGCTTAAAAAATATTTTTGTGGATGTAACACTTGCGAAAACACCAGCAAATGTAAAGAACATGCTGCTGTAAGAGGTAATATTCCGAAAGATGCAAACGTAAAAAAATTGGAAAAAAGATTTGGAAAACTGAAGTCACTATCGTAAGCGTCGTTAGTGTATTAACTGAATCTTTCGTTAAATAGCTACGCCAACAAACAAAAATGTCGTTTTTGAAAATAACCCGTAAAAGATTTTGAAGAAACCCTTGCATTCGCAAAAGGTTACTGTACAGTTTAGTTTATGGCATGGTGGTATTTATTAGGCCAGTTTCCTCAAAAGAAAGGAGAATTTTAACAGAATCTTAACCAGTATCAAGATGAAATGAATTTGAATGATAACGGATGATTTTTTAAGAGGTATATTACTTTAAAATGTAATAAAACACACGAACATCATGGTTTTATTGGATTTATTGGTACTGGCTTTACTGAACATATAATGTTATGGCAATGATGATTAAATGTGATTTCTGGCATATGGCTGTTGCGGCTGTCTCAAATGAAGCGCAATCTCTAAGTTCAGTTTTCAATCACTTTTTCCAGCAGCATCCTCTATTAGCAATAAGGTAAGACATCCTAGTGGTCTAAAGCGACCTTACATATACCATTAGAAAATAATCCATAGGTGTAATATCCCACGATCGTGGAGACCATTAAACAGGCCAGTTTCACGAAATTATGCGTTCATTAAACGTTTGCTGCAATAAATTAATTGTGTCGCGCGCTGTGTGGCATGCTGCACCATCTTGTTGAAAGATCTTGTTGATCGTAACTTTCTGACTTCCTATTACTCCACCAACCGATGAAACGCACCAAACGATGATATTTTGAAAGTGTAACGGCGTGTCAATAATGTCTCCTGGAGTTTCTTCACTCTAGATCAGGCAATTTTTTTTCGTTGATGTAACCATTCACCCGACAATTATTTTCGATATTGTTTTCGGCTAATTCACTGAACATACGATAGACGTGATACTTGCACGACATCAATTCTTGCACGAGTTGGATCTTGTAGGCTCTCAAGCCAAGATCTTTTCGCAAAATTTTCCATAAAATTGATGGACATAGCTCTAATTGCTGTGCATGGTGGCCAATCGACTCATTGGGGTCGTCCTAAACACTACGCCCCACAACAGAAATAACTTCTTCGGTACATCTCTGTGAATGCGCAATATCAATTACTTCACACCAAGATAAGAACATTGTAAATACAGCTTTTGTCGTGGTATTGGCGATAGTAGCAGAGAAGGAATTGCAATGTGTCGAGTAAAAACCGCTCGAAACCACGGTGATGACGCCAGGTAGGCAGAACCATGTCCGTGTGTTAGCGTTTTTTGTCTCTTCACATTGTCTTTCTCGTGAATGATTTCACCAATGCCATGAGAAAAGCTGTATTTACAGCGTTATTTTCTAGACATTATTTTAGATGTGTATCAATTACTTAGTCTGAAAACGATTCATTGTTAATCGAATAATTTGTTCGGAAGGACGTAGAATGGACGTAGCGCACGGTAAGTTTTACGAATTGAACCATGATTTTCGAAGTCAATTTACATAACTTACAAGCATTATTCCGGCGCAAGTCTATTCATGGTGAAATGGAAAAACAGACTGAGCACTAACCAGTAAATTGTCAAATTCGTTGTCACTAGAGACAGTGTTGCCAATTTGAAAAACAAACCTCTTAAAAAACACGCATTATGTAATTCCAACACGAAATTAATTGTCACGGCGCCACGAACTGTACATAAATAAATAATATACTACACCATATTTTATTTCGTATTTTTCGTCTTCAAGTCAATTTGACTTTCTTTTTAAAAATAATTCAGGTGTCTAAACTTCCATGAACGGCGGTGTATATTTACTAGTAATTCATAAAGAAATATCTTTAAAAATGACACTAAAATTCGAATAAAAAATAATCAATTTTGGTCATCGAAACTTGCCGAAAGCATCGATTATTTTGTTATTCAGCTTTTCATTTAGTTTAGTCTATGTCCAACAGTCGCGTTGGTGTTTTAGCACAACGTCGGTGGTAGGCGTTGATTTTGCTCACCTTCTAAATCGTGACGTTTCTGATACATGGAATTACGAGAAGTAGGCGCTGGTAGGTAATTTTTGTTTTGGTACGCTCCGTTTAGCGAAATGAATAATTTAAGACGACGTGGGCGAATCTGATGTACGCGTTGACAAATTGAGCGCAATTAATTTATAATTACACAGGTTAAGAGAATTACTACAGTTGATTCGTATAATTTTGATAATTGTATCGATTAATTGATTTCTATCTTGAAGACATTTAACCCATTATTGGTTTCTTATGCAAACTGTTTCCTTTCAACATAAAAAAAATGCGTATGATGGCATAGAATAGAACATATGTAAACTAATGTACTCTTTAGTGTTAATTTCGCTATTATTAGCGTCATATTGAGGAAATAGTGTATAAATTCCATTTCACACTAGCGTTCATAAGTTTGGAAGCAAGCTGAAATTCCTTTAAGATAATACAACTGATAGGCGTATTGTGAAATCGTTAATCCCTATTATAAATTATTCTATACAAGTATACAATTGTTACACGTAATCCATAAACTCCAAACATTTAGGTAAAAATTTCACCCAAATACATTTTATTGCTCTTTTCCAAGAAAACGAACCTGTAGTAATTTCTTTCGGTCAAACGATTTAGTACTATTTCGGTAATCATTTAGTGCATGTGGTAATGGTATTGTATTACTCTTTGTATCTTATCGCTTTCCTGTGCGGAATGGACCGTATAAGTATGACGTCAGTAAGTATTGTGGCTACACTGAAAAGTTTCCAAATAAAACAAGGACACGTGATAAAACTAACCTATTCCTGTCAATTCCTCATGCTTACGTTATTTACTGTGCTATTTTGTGACCGGAAGTAACATTATGGTGTTCGTTAAGTAAAATTATAAAATTCATTACAATTATTATTGGAATCTCTACTCATTTGCTTAACTTTAAAACATATCTAAGATGGAGCACAGTAAATATACCTAAAGAATTACATTAATGAAATGAAGTTTCAGTTGAACTTGCATCATTGAGATCTGGCTGTATAAAAGACTTTGTTATTACCTGTTGATGGAACATATACATTTCGTATAAATGTATGAATGTATGAATACAGTCAAGGGCTTGTTAACATAACTCCAAATGATGTAGTAACATACATTAGACATCCGTACTCTATTTCATCATATAAAGTGTTGAATATCGTGGTGTGTTGAAAAATGTGATGCTTGGTGACCTAAAATTAGTTGATAAAGGATTTTAATTGAAGGTTTACCTTCCTTTTTTAAGTACATCACTACACAGCTATGGCATAATAATATTTCAAATTTGAGAAGCATTAATCTATATGTAATTTCCTTTAATTTCAGAGGTTTTCACTTTAAAATATTTTTATAAATATAAATAAAAAAACTTCTTTTAAACAGTTTGTTTTATTCATTAAAACATGTCATCACGCTATAATTAAGTACAGTTACGTTTACAAAAAATAATTTACATGTACGCACTCATATTAAATAAATTTGTGGTTTTGATATTACAAAAATGAGTTCTATTGTTATCTGTCAAACGAGCGTACAATTGTGGATAATTACTACTAATTTAAAGAAGAAGATAAGCAGTTGACAAAAATAAAACAATTGCAACAAACACGATACAAACAAATCTCACACGTGTATAAAAATAAGTTTTTAATTAATAATCCTTTAACAAGTAACAGTAAATCACCAAGCACCATACTTTCTAATTCACCACAATCTTCGACAGTTTCTTTATTTGATGTTAAAGTAAAGCACCAGTGCTTAATATATGCTACTACACCATTTCGAGTTATACCAACAAGCCCTTGGATGGTATTCATATATTTATACGAAATGTATGTTAATTTTTGCCAATCAAGTAAAGCAGGCTTTTCAGATTTCACCTTAATACAGTCTAGTATAATATGACAACTTGTAAATGTACGAAATGTATGTTATATTCTTCCTAGAGATTGCTATGTATTTCATCAACCGATAACACAAAATCTCATGTTCAGCCAGATCTCCACGATGCAAGTTCAACTGAAGCTTCATTTCATTAGTGCAATTAACAGTTGGTCTTCTTTAGGTATATTTGCTACAATCCATCCTAGATAATATTTTAAAGCTAAGCAAATGAGTAAAGATTCTAATAATAATTGTAATGAATTTCATAATTTGATTTAACGAACACCATAATGTTGCTTCCGGTTACAAAATACCACAGTAAACAACGTAAACGTGAGGAATGAACAGGAATAGGTTAGGTTAGTGTAGCCACAATACTTACACGGTCCATTGGTTGTTTGAATTTACCAAATAACAATTTGGTAAAGTACTAAGTGTAAGTGGAAATATTTACAGAAAGCATGGAAGCAAATTGACGCGGACTATCTCTAAAAGTTGCTTCGAAGGATGCCTATAATTTTTGCACCGGTTAACAAAGCCAAAGAAGGTTATATCGACGAAAATACACTTATGAGCTAATGCGTAAATATTATTATGTTTGAATTAATTTACTTTTATTTGACTACAGTCACTTAGGTCCTATAAATTCGTTAGTAATAACTAGAGAGCGGATTATATGCAAAATGCATATATTTTATTTATTTATTATATTTTAGATCCATATTGTGATGTATAACACTGATTAAAGTTAATTAGCGTTAATTAACTTTAATCAGTGTAAGACATCTACAATATGGATCTAAAATATAATAAATAAATAAAATAAAGTACATGCACTTTGCATATAATCTCTAGTAATAACAATAAAATTTTACTGTATGTATGAGTTTTTGTAAAATCCGTTGCTGCTTCCAAACTTTTAGGCGGTAGTGTCAAACATTTCAAACAAATTTAGGATATTATAGATTTGTTACCACACATAATTGCACACGTTATTAACAAATTTACAAAATGGGTTGGATAGTCTTATGTAACTGCGTATTAGTACCTGAATATAACTTGCATATATTTTTTTACACTTCACACATTTCTGAAATAATTGCTTGCTAGGATTATTGGGTATGCACATGTGAAAACGAAACATTTTACAAAAAAGAAGAACAACTTCTTGGTTGACTGGCAGTTTAATGCTAATTATATTGTTAAATAATACAAAGTTTAGGTAACATAATTTTTTGCTGGCAGCTCAGTGGAATTATAAAAGCTTATGTAATTTACCACAGTTAAGAATAAAGAAAAGGTTATTTTAATTTTATTTCAAACAATGAAGTCATCCAAAACATTATAAAAAGACATTTAAATTTAAATAACCGGATCTTGGTAATTCTTTACCCAAAATGCTTTTTGATGTCTATACGATAAACGAGCATTTTATAACTAGCACAGCTAGAAGTAATACTAACTATGTTCTGTTGCAAAATGTTAAGTTAATATAAGTTTTTCATTTTCATAGAACATTGCCACTATAGTACAAATTTAAAGGCTACTTACTGATGAAGTTAATATTACAATTAATACTTGTATAGAGAAATCAGTAATTCCTTTAATTTGGTGTCTGAAGCATTGTTTAAGGTCACAAATCGCATTATCTTTAGTGACTTGAGACCTATTAGTATATTGCTTACTATTGTTTAGTTATGTAAGTTTAAAATTTTTGCTCCAGGCAAAACAAGTAAGTAGCATTCATGTATTTTAAAAATAAATTCACGAATTGCTAACTAAATATTGAACCTTATAGCATAAATGAATGTCTACATTCCCGACTACTGGATGGATGATTGTTATTTATTTATTTATTTATTTTTGAAACATTATTTTGGTATAAACTTATGTAATGTATTTTTCTTTTGACGTTTGTCTACTAAGAGGCCATACAACATTGTTATTATTATTAGTATTATTTCCAAATTTTTGAAAGAGCAATTTTCAAAACAACTGATAAGGACGTAATTACTGATTTAATAGTGTTAGACTGTTCGAAAGCACTTGATACCGTCTGCCACGCAACAGCTTCTGTGAAACTTATAAAAAAATTACCTACACTCCGCCAAAATAGTATTGCATTCACTACGAGAAGGTGTTTAAAGACTGAAATGTTTTGTATACGTCCACAATGTCATCGCCATATTGCGCCAGCTATAAGTAAACAAAGATAATCATACAATTAGCTTTTGAATAAGTATTTAGTTGTTTACTGAAAGTGTTCTTATACGGTCAAATTTTGGAGTGCGCTGCTAGGGCGTTATTAGAAGCTAAATGAGTGATTTAATTCCAAAACAAGTGGCTAGAATAATTGCTTTAATCGAAAATGAGCGATCTCAAACATATGTACGTGGCTAATTTGATGAATATTAACCAGTCAAGTGTTTCTAGGGCAACAGCCAGATATAGAGAAACAAGAGGTTAGACACGAAGATCGGTGCCAGGTTGTAAAAGCTGTACTATTCCCCTAGATGAGCGGTATTTAAGACTAAGTATTACGTCTTAGGTATGTAACTGCAAGACAATTACAGATAGACTTGGCTAGAGTCAGAAATACTCGAATAAGTACCTAAACCGTTCATAATAGGTTGAGTCAAAGTGCAATAAGAGTCACAGTAATCCTTGCAGCTACTATTCTGTAATTGTTTTCCAAGAGTATAATTTCTTTTACCATATCTACTTAATAAAAATTTCAAATATGAATTTTTGTTTTCATTTGGTCCCTATATCATTTAAATACTCATAACTAGAGACCGGATTATACGCAAAGTGCAAAACTATTTTTAATTTATTTATTATACTTTACCTCTATATGTAGATGTATTACATTGATTAAAGTTAATTAGAGTTAATTAACTTTAATCAGTGTATAATAAGTAAATTAAATTAAAGTTTTGCACTTTGCATATAATTCGATCTCTACTCATAACAATTGTTTCTTGTGGTATATTATCATATTTAAAAGTTTCTTGAGTCATAAAATCATTTTCTTGTTTAGTTCGGCTTCGAGCAACATGTAATGATGACGGGACACTCTATAGACTTCGACAACACTAAGACCATAGCCAAATGTAACAACTTTCAAACAGGAATTACAAAGGAAGCTATAGATCAAAACCTGACCGTTAAACATGAATAAGAAAGATGACACTCAACTCCTCCCCACAACGTAAAAACCTGTCTTGTTCGAACATCACTCTACAACGAAAGTAGAAATACAAGCGATCTAACAGCCACGGTACACTTCTGTCACCACTCGCTCCAGAAGAAGATGAAAGAGACTTTATCGAAACGTTGAGCCACTTCAGGCTTTTGGGGCCTAACACATAGATGACGCTAGTTTTATTGCAGTCACCTTTCTCTCAGTTAGTACTAACCTTCAAAAGACAGCAGTTAAAATTTCATGATATTCTATTCATTAGTTTGTGAGTTATTGTGCTAAGAGTCACGCTACTTTTGTTATTTTCAAAACAATGGATCAAAAACAATTTCGTGTTTTAATTTTACACTGCTTCTTGATGGGAAAAAATACCGTTCAAGCGAAGCAATGGCTTGAAAAGTGTTATGGGGACTCCGCTCCATCAGAAACAACAATAAAACGTTGGTTTGCTGACTTCAAACGTGGTCGTAGAGACAGCGATGATGCAGAACGCAGTGGACGTCCAAATGAGGCGGTAACACCAGAAAACATCAAAAAAATCCACAAAATCGTTTTGAATGATCGAAAAGTGAAGTTGCGTGAGTTTGCTGACATCGTAAAGATATCAAAAGAACGTATTGGCTTTATATTGCATGAACATTTGACTATGAGAAAGCTCTGTTCAAAGTGGGTGCCGCGTTTGCTCACTGTTGACCAAAAACGAGAACGTGTTGATGATTCTGAGCAGTGCTTGGCCATGTTTAAACGTAACAAACCGGAATTTTTGCGTCGATGTGTGACAATGGATGAAACATGGATCCATCACTTCACTCCGGAATCAAAACGATCGTCATCTGAGTGGACAGCAACTGGTGAACCTCGTCCAAAGCGCCCGAAAGCACAACAATCGGCTGGAAAGGTTATGGCCTCGGTATTTTGGAATGTGCGTGGTGTAATATTCATCGACTATGTTGAGAAAGGAAATACCATCAACAGTGAATATTATATAGTGTTATTGGAGCGTTTGACGGCCGAAATTGCAAAGAAACCACCGCATATGGCAAAGAAAAAAATTTTGTTTCATCAAGACAACGCACCGTGTCGCAAGTAAATCAAAACAATGGCAAAACTACATGAATTGAACTTCGAATTGCTCCCACATCCACCGTATTCGCCAGATTTGGCTCCCAGCGACTACTGGCTGTTCGCAGACCTCAAAAAATTGCTCGCCGGTAAGAAATTTCGCACGAATGAAGAGGTTATCGCTGAAACTGAGGCCTATTTTGAGACAAAAGATAAATCGTTCTACAAAAGTGGTATTGAAATGTTATAGCGGCGCTGGAATGATTGCGTTGCTCTTGATGGAGATTACGTTGATGAATAAAGCTAATTTTGAACCAAAAAAACCGTGTTTTCTTTCTTAGGCCCGGGACTTTTCAGCCTATGTGTTAAGTAATTTCTCATAAATACGCAATTGAAAAAAAATATTTTGTCAATTCAAAGGCCAATTTTTCTGGTGTACCATCATAGACAGTACATATTGCTCACACTGTATTTCGTCAAATTGTGTGGTATTATTTGAATTCAGTTAGAAAAGTTTACTTCAAAACTTTATATCGTATCTGCCATAAAAACTTTTCACTATCGTTTCTTTATAATTAAAATATGATTACTAAGAAATAAGATTTCTATATAAAGAAAGGTATAAACATTTAATATAAATTTTGTCTAACATTTTCAATAAAAAAAGTAATAAAAAATCTCAATGGAAAATCAAGAATAAATTAATGATTTTTTTACAAGGGTACCATCTATGTACCAAGAGCTACTTTCTATAGTTATATTACCGGCAGGAAAAGAGAAAAGGAAAATGCAACCATTTTTTCACTGAAGCATTGAACTGGCGGTGCATTTAAAAAAGATTAAAGAATACACTTCATCTTTGAAATTCTAAACAGGTAATAATTACATTATAAGGTTATATAATTCTCGATTAAAGAATGAACGATGTTAAATTTATTTCTTGCAAAATTCAAACAAATATCAATAAAATAAAATATCTATAAATAAATTGTAATAATTTTTTATAATAATCGTTATTGTTGAAATATTTATACGTATATCAAGTTTTCTTGTCAGCAAACAATCCCCACGATTACTTATTCCTCTACTACGAAACAATAAAGCCAAACACCAGGTTACATGAAAACATTGCCCTATTCTATAATAATTACATCTCCGCCAAAAACTGACGTTAGATATGAAACAACCACCTCGTTTTGAAAAAAACAGTCGAAGCTCGTAACATAAAACATGAGAGCAAAAAAACAATAATAAATGTGACTCACCTTTATAAATACACCGTGTTTTTACAGAGCAAGATCTAAATTGGTACAAGTATAGTTTAAGCGTCCGACGAGCTTTTTAGCTTCGGAAAGAACACACGTGCAAAACGGGCCCCGCAAAACACAACGACGCGTTAGAAATATTAATCACGACATCGACGCTATTTGGGGCGTCGATTTTACCGTATTATAATTTATCATTCGGCCAAAGGCATAATACATGTATACATACGCTTGTCCGGGTTAAGTTAAAAATTTAAGATCGATATTTTCCCACTCAAAATATAACGCGCCATCTATATGATAAATTCCTAACTGTGATTTGTATGTCCGAAATCGAAAGGAAATCCCTTGAATTGGGTTGGTAATACAGATATCATTTCTAAATGCCAATTATTTAGGTCGCCAGCTGAGCAACGACGTCAAGTTGGTTGCGGCTGTATCGGAAATTAATAATTCACATCAGACGTAGTATTTTAATTTATGGGCTATAAAATAGTAATGTTGTAATTATTTTTCCATAAAATTCAATATCGGAATTGCATATCTGATGGCAATAAATCTTTAGAGTTGTTAATATAGATGTAATTATTATTAAACTCGTTGCGTTGGTGATAAATGTTGCGTTTTATTAATTTGATAGTAATTATACGTGTTTCTGATAATTATAGAGTTATTACCTTTATAAAATTATAATTACTATCGAGAACAATCTTGGTTCGTGTCATTTGTTAAATCATTTCTAACTTTACCTCAGATCGACAAGGGTGCAGGCTAAGCATTGCTCCATAGCTTCAAGTCTTTTGGAACGTTCGCCAAATCAAAAATTATAACGCAACAACGTCTCTGATAAAATGTATTATTGGATTGCTACTGGGTTAAATGGGTCTGAATAAACAATTCAAGGACCATAAACGTATTGAAAATATAATTAAGGCATCATATCACCCCAACGTCCCAGACAAGAATTAAACAATCTATAGACAAATGGATATGTTTTTCTAGAGAACACCCCTCTCGAAGATACCCGCCTTGGTATAATTTCGAAATAATCAAGCTTCTTCAAATAAAGAATTATTACCTTCGTAAGTGGAACAAGAGTGGACGGGATATTTACCACATTGAATTTAAGCGTTTGAGGAAATTAGTTAAAGACAAAATTAGAGTTGTATATGCGGAATATCAGATGGCGGCTGCAGAAGATATAGCACAAAATCCAAAGCTAATCTGGCAGTACATAAACGCACGTCGTAATGCATGAAGAATATCTGGATGTCTCACTTTGAACGGCTCCACTGTTGATGATCCCAGCAACATTGTTCAGACCTTCGCAGTTGAGTGTTTGTGTCTGATTCACAAGCACTACTGAGGCCCCAGTCTCTTGATATGGATCTCATTAGTGGTAGTTCTTTGATTGGATCTTTTGCACACGATATCTTAAAAGCATCTAATTTTACTGCTGGTCATGACGGCCTCCCGCATTTTTTTGCACGTGATTATTCTGTAGTACTATGTGAACCTCTAGCTAGAATATTTAACTTGGCTGTAAGTTCTTCTACCTTTCCTGATGCTTGGAAGATTAGCAGAATTACACCCCAAGAAAGGTGCAGAGTTATCACAGCAAATTGCCGAACCCATGGAACGACGTCAACAAGTAGATGTATTATACACCGATTTTAGTAAAGCATTTGACACTATCAATCATTCCCTTATGGTATCTAAGTTGAGTAGTTTTGGTTTTCCTCCAAGTGTAACACAATCGATCCGCTCGTATTTAACTGATCGTTCATGCTATGTTCACTACAATGGATATACATCCTTAACATTTTCTGCTTCCTCTGATGTGTGCCAGGGATCCAATTTGGGTCCTCTTTTGTTTAATATTTATTTGGATGATTGCCTACAAGGGCTGGACTGCAATGTACTGGCATACTCGGACGATCTTAAGATCTACTGTACTATAACCTCCCAGGCAGATTGTTTGTTTCTATAGAACAGTCTGGATACTATTGTTAGATGGTGTACACAGAATGGAATTTATTTGAATCTGGATAAGTGTGCTGTTGTAAGCTACTCTAGATGTCATAGACTCTACAGTCATTATTATGCTGTGGGTCAGGCTATTGTTCCTAGGCATTCGTCTGTGATGGACCTGGGCGTGCTGTTTGATGCAAATTTGTCGTTTACAGACCACATACTATCCATACGAAATTCTGCGATGAAATCCTTAGGATTTCTCATACGAACCTGCAGATCATTCAATAATCCTGCGTCGCTAAAAGCATTATACTATTCGCTTGTCCGTACTGGGTTGGAGTATGCCTCCATAATTTGGTATTCTCACTATTTCCATCTGCAAGTACTACTTGAAAGAGTGCAAAAACGATTTTTGAAATACCTGTCCTTCAAAATTGATGGCACTTAGCCTAGCCGCGATGTTGATTATGCGGGTCTGTTGACAAGACACGGCTTTGTATCGTTATCGGATCGAAGGAAGGAATTTAGCAGCCAATTTCTACTTAAACTGATTAGTCGCGCCATTGACGCTCCATCCCTTCTCTCCAAAATTAATTTTGTGGTACCTCAGTACGATTCCGTAATTTTAAGGTCCCGTCATTCAAAGCTAATGTTCTGCTTAAAGCACCCATTACACATATGACTAGAAATGCCAATGAAGTACTTGATGAGCCTTTTTGTTGAAGTGTCTACATGGATTTACATTGTCGTCCTATTTTTTTCGTGCATTCTGGTGTCACCGAGCTATTATAACGAAGATATCAGCCAATGAAAATTGCTGGACAAGTTTAAGGCGATACGTTCAATATGTCCTGCGCACGAAGAAAGGCGATTTGGACCGCAACATGGAAAGAGAATTGCTATAATTCGAAAGTCCAGTGGAGCGTGGCCTTTGTACAGCAAACTAGACACAGCCCGAACTAAAATGATTAACGGGTGGTGGCTGGTAGTCCTCTATTGAAGGGAGTCCGAGTATTATTGCTTATTATTAATATTATTATTATTATTATTATTATTATTATTATTATTATTATTATTATTATTATTATTATTATTATTATTATTATTATTATTATTATTGTTGTTATTATTATTATTGCCGTTATTGTTACTGTTATTATTATTATTATTGTTATTATTATTAGTTTCGCGGTATGTGCAATATGTACTGCGCAAAAAGAAGGGAATTGCAACATGGAAAGAGAATTGTTATAATTTCAAACCACAACGGAGTGTGGCCTTTCTACAGCCAAATGCATATACCCAGCCCGAAGTAATGTGGTAAACGGTTCCGGACTGGTGTCTAGAAGAAGAGGGGGTGTTTTAGTTGGTAGTGCTCCTTCACCTCCGCAAAAAAAAAATTATTATTATTATTAGAGTGGGAAATTTGGTAGGTGTTGGAGAAGTATTGAGAAAAGAAAATACATGAATTTAATATATATTTTTTGGTTTTGGTATTTCTCTGTCAAATAAATAATCCATTTCGATTATTTCTTGTAATTTTATTTCTCTTGCAAGACCTTTCTAGGTCCTGTTACCTCTTTGTTATAGCAATTCTGTTGTTGATAATATTAAAACGTCGTGTTACAAATACAAAGGCAACAAGTTTTTTTTTAAAAAATTAACAATTATTCCCTACAGTGTGATGTACTTTTACAAAAACTTTAAAACTTATTTGAAAATGTTACATAACGTAACATGTTGAAATTATATGAATACTATTCTGTAACTACTGAAATTTTATTGACATTTTTATAAATATATTAAAATGTTTAATATCGTTTCCATAATTAATGGTGGGAGCAAATAAACTCAAGAACGTTCTTTCCCAACTATTTCTGGATAGACTTTGCAAGTTCTGAAAGCTCCAGTGAATTTTGAAATAGCCTGTTCATTGGTTTTACTACGTTTTTTTTTTTTGCAAAAATGTAACTGTAAACCACCATCATAGTTGACTTCCTATCACGCTATTATTATCGGGGCTGGTGGCTGAGTGCCTTGTGCGTTTATTAATTATCGATTAGTCAAGCCGCAAACCCCGGGGCTGTTTCTGAGGGTTGAGGTATTTCTGTGGTTTTCCTCGCTCCTTGGCGAATGCTGAGAATGAATATCTTAGGACACGCCACAGGCAAAGGCGCCATAATAACAACTCATGGCCGGCTGGATGCTTCCTATAATTGACGAAAGCTGTTAGGGGGATGCGAAGGCGTGTATTATTATTATTATTATTATTGTGCCAGCTGGGCACTGGCCTCTTTCAATTTTGAATGAGTTCTTTTACTTAGTTTGAGCTCCGTCATTTTGTTCACCGAATTTCGCTACCATTGCCAAAAATTTTCTAATCAGTAAAGCGTATCTTTCTGTGATTTTTAGCAGTGTATTGCTAAAGTTTTTGCTGCCCTACTTTTCCTTAATTTATTATTTAACAGGTGACCCATTGTCCTTCTGTCTAGTCCAAAGTAACCCCGCAAAAATGAGAGCGATGGTATATTTCCAAAGTGGTCGGGCATACCCAAAGTTGAGATTCATACGCGTATGATTAGTATGTGTATGAATGCTGGATTACATTGATGATGGCGAATCAGCGGTATTATTAGTTATGCTGGACGAATGTTAATAGATTTCTTAACCGACATTACACTGCCACTATTATTAAATGTATTGTTTGAAATATCAACATTTTACCGTATAGTATTAATCTGTGTAAAAGACATGTTAATAATAAACAGCATCGGTTAAACGCGAAACGTGATATACCGCATTATAAATTTCTATATTCATTTTATTTATATATGACGTGTGTGCAACATTTCACAAAATATTGTAGACAATGAAGAATTTCGAAAATCTTGAGGAAAATACATTCCGGAAGGTTGCCAACAAGAGGTCAATTATAGCATAATTTTCACAGGGTGAAAAGCACGACCACTGGTCTAATAAAGATCAAAAAATATGGCTGACGGTAGATGCAAGAAAGAATTGTATTTCAAATCTGTTAGTGCACACCTTAAAAAGCGGCGAGGCATCCGTGCGTCTTCCTTTACGTAGTAAAATATTACAAGAAAAAAAAGCGGAAAGAATAGTAGAAACTATAGAAAATATCCTTGAGAAGTTCAATGTATCGATAGCCCAACTTGTAATAGGTGGGAGGTCGAACATGGTTAAAGCTGCAAATGCTGGAAATGTGAAAGCTAGATTGCTTCATGTAACTTGTCCATGCATGTCATCTTGTAGCTGAATTTATTAGTAACAGTTATCCAAAAGTAGATCAATTTAGAGTTTCTACCAAAAAAGCTTTTATGAAACCTCCGAAACACATTGGTGAGTTTAAACAGGCCTGTCCGGGCATTCCACAACCACCACTGCCGGTTTTGACGATATGGGGTTCGTGACTTAAAGCTGTTTTATCTCATAAGAATTTTTTGCACATTATTACACCTTAAAGTTAAATCCGTAAGAAGCCCAAGTAATTTCAGCAAGCCGGCGGCTGGTTTCAGATACCGAAATCTATACTCAAATAGAGCAAATTTCCGAAAATTATTCAACACTCCAAATTAGAGAACACCAAGCTGTCATTACATGAAGCGCTAAGTATAGTAAATTACCCCTAAGCCTCGTTAGGAAATCTAATAGGTAGTATAAGAAGATTAACAACCAATAAATTGTGTGCGGTTATAAATAAGAATCCCGCTTTTCAAACTATAGAGCGTATAGACAAGAGTTTAACTGAAAACCAAGAGTGCGAATATGATGTGAACTTTCTAAATTCGCGAACATCACGTCATTAGATGCAGAACGCTCTTTTCCAAATACACCAACATATTTTAACCTCGCCATAGGAGTATCACTAAGTTAGTACTGGAAGACATGCTAATGACACAATACTATAACGAATTTTTACGTCACTCTACATGTACACACTAACTAATTACATCCATTGTTTTTAATATTGACAGTAATCTAGCCGTATGCTACCGGAAAAGAACTTGCTTCTGCAGCCTTAATTATGATGTTATACTAAAACTGAGGACCTTGTTATAGTATAAATGCATTTGTGGCATATATTGCGGTTGTAAAGTTTTGTACATTTTACTAAGCTACATCCGCAACTAAGAGCGAATCAGTAGCACGCTCATGCAATTACGTAGCGGTTTCAACTAGAAAACCTAAATTCTTCATAGAAACTTTACTTTATTATTGTTACTGTAAATCAGCTCTATCTGCCCTAGATATACAGGGAAGATATAGGATTACGTATTATAGTACTGCATTATTAATCATTTATCTTCATTTCTCCAATAATATTAGGATTCAATTTGAAAATTTGATACCTTATTGACAGTAACTTCAATATCCATTGTTCATTTCCTCACTTACGGGGGCATAACGTCGACGCAAGAGCCGAATGATGTAACAGGTGTATTCTTGTTATGTACATACATAAATCTATTAGAAACAAATAGAAAGGAAAGCGTTTATTTAGCTAGAGCTTGCCGGAATTGTGGTCCATTAATATAAAAGGCAAGTAAATTATTTGTTTGCGTTATTACCATATCCATTATTGCAATGCATTCTTGGTAACAAGTATTAAGTAAACAATAAGGCGTAATCACCTTTTGGGTTTTTTAAACACAATTCTTCTGGTCAGATTTTCTACAAACAATTTGTGCAAAAATTGTTTCCAATTAATTTTTAAATACTTGCAGATTCTTTAGAGATTTAGTAGAACTTCATAATTGCCCTGATATTAGTAGAAAATTGCCGTGAATAGCTAAAAATCTCGGATTATACTTTGTTTCGTCGATAACACGGTTGAAAATGAGAGTCTACGTGCTGTTGAAACGCTGCGTTATGAATAAATTATTAATTTGTATGAGTGGAGTTTACCGCGATATCTGCGAACCTACGTATTTGTTACTTTTTTTTAACATTCTACGGTTGCTTCGAGTTTAGAGTATGTCGTAACAATATTGCTTATACAGTAAACGCTCGCTCATGTAAATACCCGGCAGTGGAAACGTCGGGTCATGTAAACAGAAAATTGTTACTATAGGATCAAATGGAACGCCCGGTAATGTAAACAAGCTTGCACCACGTACAATTCGATAATGTAAAATTATTTCTCAATTTACGTGCGTAATTAAATCGATCAGAAGAATGTTTACGTAAACGTTATCAGTGACAAAATCACATGTGAAAATCATCGATGAGATTAAAAAAGGTGCGGGGGTAACTCAATTGGCAAAAAAAATATGGGGTATCTAAAGCCACAATCTGTAAAATTAAGCGATTGAAGTCACAAATTTTACAACGTGTGTTAGATACATACGGAGGGCCGGGAAATTGCAGAACTTTAAAAAAATGCCCAATAGTATAAATAGTTTTTAAAACAAAGGAATAGTCATGTTCCAATTAGCGGTGAATTAACTAAAGAGAGAGCAAAATTATTCAATGAAAACCTAAAAGAGAGCGAAAATTTTGTAGCCAGTGATAGCGGGCTAAAAAGATTTACAAGGGGGTATGGACTGCTGTCGATATCTGGTGAAAAATTATCGGCACCATCACCGTTTAAGAAAAAGTTGGTGAACAAAATCAAAGAGCTACATTTAAATAAGGAGCAAATATACAATGCAGATGAAACCAGTCTTTATTGGAAGTTATTACCTACGAAAACCTATGTTGCATCACATGAAAAATCTGCTCCGGGTAGAAAGGCGGAAAGACGCAGAGAGACTTTTCTAGCACAAAGTAAGGCCCCTAGTAATAGGAAACGCAAAAAATCCACGTTGATTTAGAAATTTTCCCTTTGATTATAACTGATTCAAAATCCGCTTGCATGACCAAAGGCATATTTCTGGAATGGTGGCACAAGCACTTTGTCCCTCAGGTATGGCAATAAAACTGCAATAATAAGTAATGTAATTTAATGATACATATTCAATTTGTTGGTGAAAGATTTCTTAAGAAAGCAAAATCATCTGAAGAGGAAGATGGTGCGAGTCAAGATGACACCCCTCCGATTGAAATAAAAATACAGTGAGTGACGCGCAAGCTGTAGGAATTTTTAATCAATTGTTAGATTGGGCTGAAGAAAATACATATTGTATTCCGATATTTTAGTGCTCCGTAAATTACGGACAATGGCATTAGAAAATACCAATCGTAAATGTAGGCAAACAAAAATAGGAGATTATTTTTCAAAATAATAATTTTTTAATATTATATGTATTACGTTATTCATTGTTCATAATTTATTTTTTAATAAAGATACATATTTTCTATTATGCAATTTATTTATAAATAAAATAAGGCTCGCTAATGTAAACTTAATGTACTTAGCTGATATCGTTCACATAATCGAGCGTCTACTGTATTTTCGATTGTTGTTTGTCAAATTTGTAAAGCTTTTGTTCTATATTATTTTATGGGGTCTGGCTGTGGTTGAGTAGACTTGCATTTGCTAGAATATATACATATATAAGAAATGTACAATTAGAACGTAATTTATCATTTCAATTAAAAATTATTCATACATTTCTCACACTGCTTTGCATCGTAAATGTACCCTTAAATTTTCACTTTTCAATTTCAAAATGAAATTGTATTTTAATTTTACGCAATGAGCTGAAATGTCAGTGCCAATTACTGGTAATTAAATCGTTTGTTACTTTTGCTGTAATTGTTTTTTTACGCCGCAAGCCCGGATTTTCGCTGTAAATACCTTTAATTACGATTTATTGTATTTCTAGTGTAAAGTTAAATTGAATATTGTTAAAATGCTTTTAAAAACTAGATTTACCTACAACAGCATGTGCTTTCATACTATTATATTTACTTGATAATAAAATTTACAGAACACTTTTGTTTTCAGCGTAGCCTGAAATATTCCATGACGTTCAAATTATAGATGCGCATTTCTTAAAGTATCTTTTTCTCTCTCCTACCAAATAAAAACCTATTCAATACTAATTTTATTTTTACCACACATAAATTCTATTTACATTCCAGACGATAAGGTACACAAACTTCGAATCCTTCACAATTTTCCGAACATTAATCTATCCAATTAGATCGGATAATAAAAGCGAAGTAAACAGCCCCTATAACGTAAACAAATTATCGTTACCAGTGCCAGTATCCCCCTCTCCGCTTATCATCCCGAAAATGAAACGCACACATCCACCACCACGATGTTCCTTTGCCATCATCCGCAATTGCTGCTAGGTTGTGCAAATTATTCATGCGTACACACCACACGCTAGGACCGTATCCCCACTTATCTACGGTTTGGCTCAACCGGATTCCAACCCCTCGGAAAATTGCGCGGATTATGCTCCGGTTAGGAGATGGGCGTGGTCACAGTTAAACAGAGAGGGCGGTCCCGATCAAAGGTTGCCAAAGGTGGAGGAGATGAGGATGGCATGTCATGCGGGGGTTGATTTGTATCGCTTATGTTCGCATCTTATCCCATCATCTCTTATATCATTTACACGCGCCACTTTGACAAGTCGAATGACGATAAAAATGTCACAAAGTTAATTGTTTCAATTGGAGATTAGTTTGTAAAAAAAAGAAGTAGAATAGAAACGGTTTTGTATTTGAAAATTTAAATTTGAATTAAAGTAACGTGAGTTGAAAGAATGCTTAACATTGATACGACAAGAATCGAGTTGATTTGAATATAAAATAAAGTGATCCCTTGTTTGATTTGATTTGCTTGCAGCAGCTAGAACTTAGATTCGTGATGTGACAAGTTTCTTCGGTTTTTTGGCCAGGTTCGGACAGCAAAATGCAAGAGCATAAATCATTTTTGATTAAGGATTTGTTAAGTGATGTGTTACAAATTCCACAAGAAGGTAATTTAGATTTTTTTTTCTTAGAATATTCGTATATATAAGTGTTTTTGCTGAATAATATTTTTAATCTTCCAATTTCATAAACATTATTCTTTACACCCTTCGCCTGAAATAGATTAAAAGCAAATCTTGTCCTAATACCGTTGAAACAATGCTAAATTATTCTTTTAACTCCACTTTTCTTCAAAAAAGATGATGATAATATACTTACTCATTTAACACTTTATTGAAAACCAGCATATCAACGATATCGAGTAATTGCAGCTTATTATAAAGCAAGGCATGCAACACTAGAAAATGCTAATTTTTATGTAAAATTTGAAACAAAATTACCTAGTTCATTTTGACAGATACTTAGACGGTTTAAACTTATTTGTAGAAAATTACAGTACTGACAGAATAAACCGCAATGCTTCAAAATTGTAAAAAAAATAGTTAAAAATGTTATACAAAGTTTAAACAAATTCCCATACAGACGCAATATCTTGCGCCGGTAATTGAATATAAATACAGAGTAAGAACGCATAATAACACATGTACATTTACATCTCTATTTTAGCTAATACACATATTTGTAAAGAAATATAATTTACAATAAAATGTCACCCAAAACTTGATATATACTTTATTTTGCCAGTAACATAGTAACCTTATTTGATATCCACATTAAAAAAAATAATTTAATAAATCATGTTTTTTGACTTCCTGTTATTAAAGCAACGAAAAAATATTATATGAATTAATAAATTTATTACCACGAATTCCGTTCATCAAATTGAAACCTGTCTATCAGTGTAATAAACATTCGTTTATATATTATTTGACTACTGCTATTTGCAGGAGTTTCTTTAACGGAACATCATGTCTGTATATATATATTGCATTTATATACACTGCCGTCTAAAAGTTTGAAAGCAGCAGTGGTTTGTTATAATATTGCTATTGTTTCGTCTTCAAGAAAAGAATTTCTGTAATACCGTATAGTTTAATTTTATGGCATTCGAATTTATTACTTTCAAATATATTTTACCTAATCCTAATTATCCCTAATAATTCTAAATACTTAGAATGCGTCTAAATATACTGTGAGCCCCTTTGTCAATACTTTCACTAATTGTTTTCAAGTAATTTATTTTAAATCCGACCGTTCTAATTTAAAGTTATTAGTAAGGACCGGATTATATGCAAAGTGCAAAAATTTAATTTAATTTATTTTACGTCTATTTGTAGATGCATTATACTGATTAAAGTTAATTAGCGGTAATTAACTTTAATCAGTGTAAGACATCTACAAATAGATGTAAAATAAATAAAATCAAATATTTCCACTTTACATATAATCCGGTCCCTAATTAGTTTACCTGCGTTTCTCAACAATTAGGATAAGAACGCACCACTAGTATTTACTTCACCCTTAGATCTATCCATATTTCGGAAGTCTTTAATTACATTAAAGGGAAATTCCTTACTTCAATGTAGTTAATGTACATATCATTTCTTTTTACGGGTGTATAAAAGGGACCATTGAATTCTAGAAAAAAAAAAGACAGTAAGAATTGTAATGCTGTAACATCAGCACTAATTCTTCGTTAAGTTGTACTAGTCACAATCGTAACAAAACAATTATATACAATTGTACGTGTTCCTATTTTATGAACACAACAGGATTTTACAAAAAGTCACAGATACAGTAAAATTTTATTGTAACTATTAATGAATTTATACAACATGTGTCTGTCACCAAATGAAAGTAAATTAATATTTACGCATTATTTAGCTTGTAAGTTTATTTTCTCGATACGACTTTCTTTGCGTTTGATAACTGCTGCACAAATTTTAGATTCCCTTCGAAGGGAGTTTTCAAAACCGTCCGCGTCAATTTTTTGCCATGCGTTCTGTAAATACTCTCATAGGTGTTGGGTGTTTTGAAGCTGCTGCTGTCTAGCGCTCCGATCAAGCTCATGCCATAAGAGCGCTATGGGGATAAATCCGGACTTTGGGGAGGGCAAAGCATTAATTTTATTTCACATAATCAGTAAAGTACAAACATTTAAGTACAAATTTCACCCGAATACATTTTATTGCTCTTTTCCAAGAATAGGACTATTGTTTGACGGGGATGGGGTAGAATACCTGCAGTCATTATTTCCGGTCAAACGGTTTAGTACTACTTCGGTAATCGTTTAGTGCATGTGGTAAAGCTATTAATCCTTACTGTCTTATCGGTTTCCTATGCAGAATTAATTTTTTAAAATCAGTGAGCAATTGCAACAAGTTGGTAAAATACTGAGTGAAGAAATGCCAAAACCCATACAGTTGACTGTAGAACAACGTAGTAATATTTGTACTGTTCTCGACAAAGGACGTACCGAGGGAGAAATTGCTCTACGGTTAGGGATTTCACCGAAAGATGTGCATTACACATTGGCCCGGAGAAGAGAGACAGGACAACATCTTGATAGAAGATGAAGTGGGCGATTACGGATGACTTCTGGATCTGAAGATAGATTTATAACAACGACTTCGAAACGAGATCAAGGTCTAGCGGCACCGGATACAGCAACGGGCATTAATACACAACGACGAACAAATGTTTCTGTTACTACCGTCAAGAGCCGATTGTTGGCAGCGGGTTTAAGAGGATGCATCAGCCGCAAAAAAAATCGTTTTCAAAACGCGAAAATAAATAATAATGGAGAAACGATTACTATGTGCAAGAGAGCATGCAAGTTGGTCACTGGATGATTGGAGCGCAGTATTGTTGACCGTCAAGTCCAAATTTCAGTTGTATGGTAGGCAACGGAGAGTTTGTTCGTTGACCACCAGGGAAAAGAGCTAGTGAGGCCTGCTTACTGCCGTGCGTCAAACACGAAGGTGGTAGTGTTATGCTTTGGTGTTGTTTTGCTGAAACAAGTACGGGTGATTCAATGAAAATTAGTGGTACAATGCCGAAGGAAGAGTATTTTGATATTTTGCAAAATCATGCTATTCGGTGTGGAAGCTGTCTTTTTGGTGAGCCCAAACATACGGTTCGAATCTGCAAAAATATTTTCAAGGACAAAGCAGCAAGAAATGAACTAAAATTAATGGTTTGGCCTCCTCAAAGTCCGGATTTATCCCTTATACAGCATTTATGGGATGAGTTTGATCGAAAGGCTAGATAGCAACAACTTCAGAACACCTGTGGAAATATTTACAAAAGGGATGGCAATCAATTGAGGCGGACTGCCTTGAAAAATAGCTTCGAAGAATGAAAATTTGTGCAGCGGTTGTGAAAGCATAAGGAGGTCATATCGACGAAAATAAACTTAGGAGCTAAATAATGCATAAATATTAATATGTTTGAATTAATTTACTTTAATTTGACGACAGTCACTTGTGTTGTATAAATTCATTAATAATCACAATGAAATTGTACTGTATCTGTGACTTTTTGTAAAATCTGTTGTTACTTCTAAACTTTTGGGCAGTAGGGTACTCAATTTGGTGTTTTTCATTTTGAAGGAAAACTATTTTTAATAAATTTGTTATCATAATATGTTCATTTTCTTTGGCGGTGAGGGATGCAATCTGATATTTGAATGTCCGTTTCCTTTTGTTTCATGTCATAAAAAATTCTCACGATTTTTACTCTACTAAAAACTAAAAAAAAAAAATTAACCTTGTACATTTGCATAATTTAGTAATACAATGTGGCCAACTTTACACTAGCGAAGTTTGAATGAAACATTATCTAACACCCTGTATTGTAGTTTTCCATTCGTATTAAAATGTGACTTAAACTACACTCTGGTATCCTTCTTTGAAATCTCTAAGGTGTTTTAGATTTAGGCTAATGAAATAAAGTACCTTAGACTAGCAGAGGGGGAGTATTGTGGGACAAAAAGAGATTTTTCATCAAAAAGAAAACGATAACGGACTTCATTCTTGATGCTCAATATATGATAGAATTCCGGAAAGTAAATTTCCAACGTAGATAAACTTTTAATAAATAAGGTTAGAAAAAATCATAGACATCGATATAGTAGTCTTCCTATCCGTACAACTAACATACATACCGTATATAGTCAAAAGTGTTCGCTCACCAGGTGGCGTAATTTCGAATTTCGTTCCGGTTAAGTGGCCGTTTTCCTCTAGGCATTAATTAACGTCCGAGAAGTGCATATCCGCGTGTGTATTTCGCATTCGCTCATTTCTAAGCGAGCCCACGAACAAACACTCCAATTAGGCCCCGATGTGAAGTTGTTCGTCTTATAAAACGTATAGGAAACACTCCATTTTTGTTCCGCGCCCGGTTTTACAGCCCGCGGGGTTGGTACTGGCGGTGATGGTCGTCGTTGTTTTGTCTAATGAACAAGGCGCTTTGTATTATGGGGAGTTATCGCGTACCTAACTCCGGGGCTTCAATTCCGGGAACGATTTGTTCCGCGCTTAAGTATTAGGGAAATGAAGATGCCGTCGAAAGCTTTAACAGTCAGAAAAAAAATATACGCTTTCATTGCGTTAGACGGATGAAAGGGGAATGTCTTGAAAGATCAAGACTTCATCTAGATAATTTTCGGGAAATGCTTTCAGTTCAAAATCTGTGGCACACTTTTAAAGAGACTAAATCTATTCTATTTGTCAAAATTTTTAGTGTCATTGAAACATCTGCTATTATAAAATATTTTGGAAATTTTTGATTAAGTTTAGCAAGTCAATTACGCATTTGATTATAATTGAATACCTTTAATTTTTTTTCTGAAAGAAAGATTCCGAAAATTTGTCAAAATCGGGGTTGGATTTTCTTATCTTTCCGTTCAGCGTCTTCTGCCGGGGTTTTGTAAGAACTATAGAACTTTTGATTACAAATTTTTAACTGAAGACAAATACATTGTGTCTATTTCTGTTATGTTTACCATGGTATTCAATATTCTAGCTACGCTCCAGAAAAATAATAATAAAACTATTTATAGACCTTATACTAGATAAAAGGAATAGATCTTGATCAAAAGCTTGTAGCCATAGATGAATACAAATACCTTACTTGATATAATTTATACATACAAATACAACCAGAACTACATTTATACACTCAGGAAAATTTCCATAGTTCCATATGAACTTTCGAACGGAATATTTGGTTTTCTTAATATTTTCTGGAAATTACCCACCAAAGTTAATGCTGAACTGCAGAGAAACAAAAATTAAAGAGAAAATAGCATTAAAGAAATCTATTACATTTTATACAGAAAATATTTATAAAGAATAATGGTATCTCAAACCAGTGAAATTTTTATAGGCCCATTAACACAAAATTAATAAATAAAAAAGGTACATAAAAAAAATTATAATTTATTCTAAACATAGTAGTGAGTATTAGATCTATCCAAAATAACGTGAAACATCCGGGTTCATACTGTCTATCAATTTGCTCATTGTTGAAATAGGAATATTATTCCAACATCTCATTATCGCAGATTTTAGTTTTTTGACGCTATTCTATTGTTTATTATTGTCATACACCTCTCCTGCCAATATTTCCCAATGGTATTGTAATAAATTGATTTTCTTTTGATGAAATCACTTCTTTGTTTATTTGGCGTTATTGATAGCTGTGTTGTCTTGCTAAAATATCTAGTCTTGCGTCGGCAATTATTCACCAAAGTATTTCTAGAAGTTGTATATAAGAATAGAAATTCATTCGCATAGAAATAAAACATATAATGGTTTTATTGTTACGGGTTAAAGTCCCTTTTAAGGGAGGTTTTGAAACATTTTATTTGTTGCGCGGTTACATTACATTACCAGAAGAGGCTAACCAAAATATCGATGAGCCCTGTCTTTGAGTTAGTTTTTTATTATTCCCCTTAGCGCTATTTTTGTCGTAGGAATTGCCCTACTTTATAAAATTGTTGATGGGATCGTATTATTTTCTTACCTATCGCTCGACTTGAAAAACTCACCTCTTTATAACAATTTATTTTTGTTTTCTCCTTCTCGAATGGCAACTTTCCTATTGGCTTTTTTGTTAGCTGATATGTGTACCTCGATAATATATATATATTTATATATATATATATATTTACTTTTGAAGATGTTTATAGGTTTTTTTTAGACTGAAATATAATGCCAGATTTCGGTTGATGTCTGCCTAACCGTGGAATTACAGAAATTCTCTTCGTATTTATACGTTCATATGGCCAGTACTTCCCCTACATAACTTGTAGTTGTGATATTGATAAAATAATGTCTTTAGTATTTCTTTACGTTCAGAAATGTCATTCTAGGTAATTCGCAATTTATGCCATTGCTAAATGTTTATAGGGGAACTACAAAATTATATGAAAGTTTCCTAAAATATCAGTTTCTGATATACAACGTTCCATGTCTTCATTGCGCGTGCATTGTTTTTTTACTATTGTATAAAACGTGTTTTAAATTTGAAGATTTTGCGTATTCTGAATATGAATATGATTTGAAAACCTGTCTTCATGGGTGTTAAAACAAAAATTAGGCACAACTTGTTGCAAACATTTTTGGTCTTCTCATGTAAAGGTAGATTAACTAAGTTCTGACATTTTATTTTGGCAAAATTCCCCTTCAAATGAATGAATTTCTTCCACGGCCACCCAAGTATTAAGATCCTTGAAACTGCCTTGCTTGAGAGCCAACAAAATATTCGTCCAATATCTTCCTTTGACAAACAAGTTTTTCGCATCGCTAGAAGACGCAATGGCAATGATTTTGCTTTGTTTGCATTCGCTTACCCCCTTCTAGATGGCTATATATAAAAATCAAGACTGAAGCGAGGTTTCATATTATTACCAATTTCAATAAATGACGCAAATTTCTAAGTAATTGGGTTCTTAAAGCATTAAAAAAATGATTTTGTGTAAGGAATCAATATTGACCAGTCGTTTGACGAAAATTTCGCTGAGTATATAAATTATAAACACACACATGTATATACAATGACATAATCAATGCATACACCATACCGTATGTATACATGCAAAAGTAGACCAAAAGCAAAAAGAGTAAACCTATGTTTTAGACTTAATAACCATCATCCGAGTATAGCAAACTGCTCTTGGTACAAATACACATACAGCTTAGTTTTAAAATTTGTTAAAGACAGCAAGTTTAAATGTTCCAGCAGAGAATTGTATAAAGAAAATATTTGGCATGCAAAAGAGTGTTTAAAAAGTCCAGAGTGATGAAGAGGTGGTTGCAAAATATCTCTGATCGGCAAATTTACATTGTGAACGTTTGCTCTGGACTCTATGTTGTTGTACAAGTTGGAAAATTGCCTCCGTGTACGACTTTGACATTAAAATAAACCATTCTTATCAACTTATTAACATGGTTTCTAAATTAACATCCGTATTAATACTAATATTAATATGAATATCAATACTAAACCACCGTTGGCATTAGTAATTTGTAGTTTCTAAATCTAAATTTTCTGTCAATCAATACTGATGAATCCGAATTATTCTGAAAACTACTACTAGAGCGAAAAGCTTCGAAAGAGAGAGTAACTTTCCATACCTGTATAAACAGCGATTCTACAACTCAAAATGATTTAAGAATGTTTTAAGAACTTCCTTCCAGTTAAATATTACTTTATAAGAGAAATACATAATAATGGAAAAGCAAGTTTATTAATAGACAATGCAACTAATCAAATTGTAACCGTGTTTTTGCCACCTAATTGTATCCCACTTATCCAGGCAATGGATGAAAATGGGTTATGTTTAGCCAAAATATATCGGAAAAGCCTTTTGGTCTATTTTCTATATTTAGAAGAAAATGACATTTCAAGGGTGCCGTGTTTTTGCTTACCAATTCTTAGGGCAAAATATCCTCCGATGCAGTAACAAAATATTCGATCTTCTTCATGTCGCCACAAATTCAGAAACTGAAAGAGATTTAAATGCCAACATTCCATTGACGATTTTCAAAGAGGGATGGACAAACATTCGCTGAACTTGGAAATATGTCATAACAAGTTAACACTGATAGTTGTTAGTCCACGGAATCTGAAATTAGTGAATAGATCGGAGATGAAAATCATTTGCCATTCTTTCGTGGAAGAAGTTACCAAAGGCTATTAGGAGTCTCAATACCTGCATACACTTGGCGGAAGAAAACTGAGTCGAATTATTGTAGATAGTTTGACCATTCTCAGGAATGTCATATCAGCGCGCAATGGAGGTTAACAGAATTATCAGAAATATTTCAACAACTTTTTAGTATATATTCTATTATGAAATAATATACTTGTAACGATTATTTTGAAAGGTTTGGGTGTATAGTTCTCCTTGAAAATACGTATAAAAGTTTGTTATAATAAATGGCTGCATTTAGAGAAGTGCCGCACTGCAGCGCTGCAAAGCAGAATTTCCTGGACGTGCTGCATTAAAGCATAAACAAACTCCTAACCTAAACAAAACAAAAAGCGCATGAAGGAACGTGGAGTTTGTAATCATGGTTCTTGCAGTTACTTTATAGCGAGCAATATGGAAGCAGTTAATGAATGTGACAAGAAATCACTAAAACAGATGCGTGCTTTAAGTGATAAACCCTGTTTAGACGAAAAGACCGCATTCACAAAACTGGGATAATTTGGAGAAGCGTACCTTAACAAAATACATCATAGAAGAAAACCACGCAATCGAAAACAAAAAAAAGGGAGTGCTGTATGAAATAATGATGATATGAGAGCGTTTCATATTTCGGTCTTAATCACAATTGGATGTGATATGAGCTCCACCGAAAATTGCTAAAAAGCATGAAGCTAAAGATGTAAGTCTAGTGTAAATATGATGATTCGTGTTGTGGATATATATCAAATGTTCTTAGGTGTCCTTTGCTGTGTAATACATCTCAGGTCCAAGTTGCGTTGAATCTTGTCATAAGTTTTGCTTATAAGTCTCGCTCTGATGCAACCTATCTTCGTTGGAAGCTGCTGGAGTATACAAAAGCACAGAATTTTGTTACCGTTATATTATCGCGTGATAACGTCATAAACGTATTACATTAAATTTATTTTAAGTATCTATGCCTTATAAATTACTATTTCAAAAGATATTTCCATTTGCAACCTTTAACATATTCCTTCATATAACTTATGTATTTTTTGTGCAAATAAAAAATATATTAACAGTAAGACTACTGGCTTTATGCTTTGTTGACTAGGTATTTTACAATATTATTCCACTCCTGTTAGGCAGCCAACGTCTGGGTCATTATTATTTCACGATTGTTGGTTTTGGCATTGCATAAATCCTTTAGCAATTACTTTTCAAACAGAAATTCGATTTATAGATGTTTTTGGTGATTGAGACCTTACTTTAGATCTTTTGTAAACTTACACAATTTATCACCATCTTTACTTCCGATAGTCATTGGTAAAGTAACCAAATTGTTGCACTGCAGCGCTGAAGTGCAACGCTTCCCTGAAGGCAACCGATGTTTTAGCATTCATTACGCCTTTGCTTAATTACTTTAGTAATTTGAATTTTTCATTAATTCGAACTGCATGAGTTTCAATTAATCCGGATTAGGGAAAACTTATCAAAGTAATCAGGAAAAAGAAGATTTATTACGAAGATTTATCCAGCTCCATTAGGAAAGGGCACAACTTTTGCTTTTAACTAGAAAAATGTTACCCAAATACTGAGAATAGATTTAGTGAACATAAAACATATGAATAGTAACAAATTTTCCCTCTATACATAAAATAATAAATTTAGTAATAACAGAAATAAGTGATGTATTTGCAAATATAGAACTGACTTTTCCTAATATGATTTCTTTATCATTTTCGATATTTCTACATTTGAAAGAAACTTACGCTGTATACATACAAATCCTGTTCAATGTAATGTATTTTCCATCTTACAGAAACCGAAGATTCCGAAGAAATTGACCAAGGCGACGAAACAGGTGGAGACTGTTTGTACGGCCTAAACGGTACGGTTGGGGGCGGCGATGTAGGCGGAACAGAAGCAGTAACCGACCCCTCGAAGGGCAGAAAGCCGAGACGTAGAAGAACCGCGTTTACCCACGCACAACTTGCTTATCTCGAAAGGAAATTTCGCTGCCAAAAGTATTTATCCGTTGCGGATAGAAGCGATGTAGCGGACGCTTTGAATCTGTCAGAGACGCAGGTTAAAACATGGTACCAAAATAGGAGGTAAAAAATTAGATAAGTCCATCAAAACGAGTCGTCTAACATGTTTTCTTTTCGCATATAGGACTAAATGGAAGAGACAAAATCAATTACGCTTGGAACAGTTAAGACATCAAGCGTCTGTGGAAAAGGAACTGTTATCAGCGAGTTCTTTAAGGACACCTAATGATCCTTCCTCTTGTTGTGCACCCAACATTACAAGATATGGTGCACAATCACCCTGCAGTTTCTTGACAACCGCAGCAGCAGCCATCTTCCATAATGTCACCTATGTGCATGGTTGTCAACTATAAAATGTCGATGTAGATTTTTGGACTATGACTATTTTAAGTTGGTTTAAGGTGCAATTCTAATTTAAGTGATATATTTTGCGAGACCGTTTTAAAAGTAATGTCGATTTTTAACTAAAGAAAAACTATACAAAAGAAGCTTTAACATTTGTTTTGTTATTTTTGTCAAAGGTATTCACCACAATCGTTTTCGAAACTAGATATACCTAATTTACACTTTTTGTATAAGACGTTTAAAACATGTCTCGTATTAATAGGTAGTTCAATTATTTATTTACAGTTAAAGTGATTTTATAAACTTTTATGTTGGAATAAAAAATTTCATGGAAATAATTCATCTAACAATCAAATATAATTGTTAAATGTATATAAATACGTTCCTTAATTCTTTATGCTAGTCATTATTTATTTTGTGATTTATTCGTTCTGTTTTTGTACAAATTAGGTGTTAAATAAACTTTATACAATCAAATACTTGTCTTATTCCTCAAAGCGGTCAAAAACTTATAACTATTTCGGTTGCAGTCCACCAAATACACAATAAAATCTTGTTTAGGTGCAAAGAAACCCTGGGAGTGTGTGATATCGATTCAGTAGACGACAACCAATGATACAATTGTTTAGATCTTAGTACAATATGCATTTTTCATCATAAATTAACAGCCAATCAAGAAATGGTTCATAATCGTTGCGTGAAACGTTTTCCGAACAAATGGCAAGACTACTTAATTTGTTATCATTTGACAATTCATGTGGGACTCATTTGGTTAACTTCCACGTCTTTTCTAGCTGATAAAGGTACAAACGAATGGTTTCATTACTTCCATTGCACCCTTTTGCAAGCTCTAAGCATGTTATACTGGAATTTGCCTCCACAACCCGTTTAAGATCCTCGTTGTTAATGATCTTCGGTCTTCCAGAGCTTGCTGCATAGGTCAAGCAAGATCTGCGAGGAAAATTTCTTGAAACATTTCTGCGTGTTCGATCACTAATAGTACCATCGGATATTTTTTTCGCCGCACTCGTAGAGTAAACAATCTTCATTTAAAATTGTATTCGTTGTCATTTTCAACTATTCCATTTTAGCAAATGTGAGTACATCCGAAACATATTAAAATAGACAGACAACAAATAAGTGATATCGATCAACAACTTAAAAAATATTCATGACACTCTGCTGTGGACAAAAATCACGCCAACTTATTTAGTTACCTGATATAATGTGTTCCTTCGATACGTTTTAATATTGACATTAATATTTCAGTTACAGAGTCTCAATACAGGTCGTTTAATTTAGGTGACTACAATATGATCAATAAATTTTATGAGATTGTGTTAGCAATCCACTGAATGAAGATTAGAGAGATTATAATTACAATAAACATCTCGATTGAACGTGTGCAAAATATCCTTCTCCTAGTACTTCACTGACGATTAATCAAGAACGCAATCGTGTGACAACTTCAAAGCAATGTTTGGATATGTTTAAGCCCAACACGCGTGAGATTTTGGGGCGTTTTATAGTTAAATAACACATGAATATATCACTACACACCAGAAACCAAAGATCAATCCGCAAAATGGGCTTTTGTCGGCAAACGTACACCAAAGTAGGAGGACAGGCTTCCATCAGCTATGACGACGAACTTTCGGATTCGCAAGATACAATCTCAATTGATTATTTGGAGATAGGAAGAACAATCTGGAGATAATACTATGCTGATTTATTTGTCTGATTCGATGTTGAACTAAAGAGAAAAAGGTTCAAGTTAGATTAAGATTTTATCGCATTAAGTAAAATTTGTAAGGGAAAGGGAGTTGATTAATTGAGGCAAAGATCTACTTTACCAAAGAAACAAAAGATTAAAAACAATTGAGCAATACATATATACAGTCATTTGCACAAAAATAGAAGTCCTAAATTAATCCTTATAAATCACATTTATAACAGACAATTCTGACGCAGCTATATTAAAATTACATATTTAAAGTCCCTAAAGACACATGGTTCTGGTAAAGTACCAAATGTGAAAGGGAATTATCGAGCTTTCTAGTGACACGCTATCTGTTCATAAGTTCAATTGCGATTAAAAATGAGTGAAACCTTTCTATAAGCACTTCTACTATTAGGCAAAGATTGATTCAAATAAAGTTGCCTATAAGAAGAGTTGTGATCAGATGAAACTAAAACAATTGTATTTAATTCTGGTGTATATCAACAACACATACTAAAACCACCATCGACAGCATTTCAACCCCCGTACACCAAAAAGATGGCAAAATTCGAAGGCTCAAGCATCATGCTATGGGGATGTTTTTCATTGTATGGCGTAGGCCTTTTACATAAGATAGAAGGTGTAATGAATGCTGGTGTGTATGTAAACATATTACAAACTGTGCAGCTTCTGCTATATGCAGAGGGAGAAATGTCACTAAGATGGTTGTATGTACAGGACAGCGATTCGAAACGTGTTTCTCGTAAAGGGAAAACATGGTTTCGAGATAATAACATTCGTGTTTTAGGTTACCTGTCGTAATCGCCGGACTTAAACTCAATCGAAAATTTATGGATGGAGTTGAAAAAGGCTGCATCTGCTATTAAGCCGCAAAATATTGACGATCTGTGGAGAATATGCCAAGTTGAATGACAAAAAATAGAGACATGTAGGCAACTGGTAAATTCGCCGCCCCACAGGTGTCAAGAGGTGATAGAGAATGAGGGTCAAGCAACAAAAGATTAAGTTTTTTAATCCAATTACCTAAGCAAAAATGAATTTAGATAGTATTTTAATGTCTATTTATTTCTCACGTCCTACAATATAAACAGTTTAATTTTCTCTTTGGTATTAAGAAATCCATTTATTTATTAATATACATGTAACTTGAATTTCTTTTATTTAACGTATAAATTGATATTCCAACGAAATTAAGATCACTGCTATTTTCGTGCACATGATTGCACGTTATAGGAAGGAACTAAAAACCTGTTTAGAGGAAATGGCATCTGCTTTAGCATAGTGTAATAGATTCATATGGACATATGCTCAATTCCCAATAGTTATTGGGATACAACATAAACAATTCTGATGATTTCCATTTAATACAA
The DNA here is from genome assembly GCA_023509865.1 of Trypoxylus dichotomus. Lineage (NCBI taxonomy): Eukaryota > Metazoa > Arthropoda > Insecta > Coleoptera > Scarabaeidae > Trypoxylus > Trypoxylus dichotomus. The sequence goes on from CM042081.1 coordinate 34,741,549, forward strand.
AATAGAAATATTGGCTTTAATTTGGAATAATAAGCAAACACGTCAATTAGCCGAACCAAAATTATTTAAAAAAAGAAACGTTGTTGACTCGGTGTGAGTTTATATCAAAATATAGGAAAAAGGAAAGAAAATGGAAGTGATAAGTGTGCGATTTTTTCGGGTTTTCGCTTTCACTGGCTATTTCAGTGTTGGTCTGATGCTGTGAAGATGTGCACGAAACCGGTAGCCATTGACTGATAATTGTCTTAGATATTGTGAGATTGATCTCGTTTTCTTTTCTTTTCCTATATTTTGATAATTATTTCACCCTATTCCTATTCAAAAAATATTAAATATATTTCAATAACCATTCAGATTTGGATACAAGTTCAAAATGGACAATACAATTCCACATACCGCAAGAAAGTATGTAACACTACTTTTGAAACATCATATATATTATCTTAAAAATGTTACATATCCTTTAAATCTGCTCAACGAAAAACACGAAAACAAAAGCCTACAGTGAACTAAATAAAAAATCTCTACATTGGGGAGAGCCCAACAGTCAACGAAAACTGAAAAAAAAAAGGAAACAAGGAGAAAAACCGCTTCCAATTAAATTTTTCGTAGCCACATCATTACTACAGCACGTATACTAAGTTCTTTCATTTACTGCGCTGAAAGCTAGCTGAATGCGATGCAATATTATTTACGCCACTCGAGGAAGCCCGTTGGAGCATTCCTGAATGCAACGGCGTATGAAAATGATACAGTTTTATTTGCGCGGAACGGTTGGTATTATTCATGCGCTTCGTTTCATATTTACGTTTCAGTAATACGTTGATTTTATGATTTCTATTCCTTTCTACTCTGAGAGCTAACGATTTAACAAACGAAATTGAAAAATTGCCGTAACTAATAAAATTTTTTGATTTAATGAAATGCATGGTGTAAAGTTAAATATTTTGACAACATTTTAATTTGACTAATGGCAATTATAAAAGTAGACTTTGATAGATAAATCAGGACCACTTGAAATAGTTTAGAAAGCATGATTTAAGAAATTGTAAATAAAAAGATGGGTACTACTTTTAATCTTTTGTATCAATTATTACTTAATATCCTGTACTCTAATTAAGCCAATTGTTTTGTTTCATGGGCCCTTTACCAAGCTGAAAATATAAGAAAGATATAAATTAGTTTATCTCCGGCTAGAGTACAGTGACGATAACGTATTTAGTGTGTTCGAACGTTAAAATAAACATATATTTAGTCATTTGTTAAATTTCATTTTGTCATAGGAGATGTTTTAATTGTGAGAACGAAGATATTTTCCATCAATTTGTGAAACGAACTGCCGAAAAATTAGAAAAAGTATTTTTGAAGCCGGTATACCACATGACAATGTTGCGGTAAGGGAAACGTCACCAGTTCGAGGTGATTGCAAAATAACCGTATGCATGTTTACCATATCGTAGGGGGGCGGAGTGTTACACCGTATTATGTCTCAAACTTTGTAAATATCTTTGAAACACTTCGAACAATGGTCAATCAAGTAACCAGATTAATTTTTTCAGCAACATTATCTAAATAATAACGCTAAGCAAGACTTCTTTTTGGTAGAAAAAAAGATACTGATTATCATTCTTGCAACACGACCTTAAAGGTCTTAGATTTCATGATAGCTTTTACTAAGTCTGTTAAAGACCTTGGTCTGTAACGTTGGGTACTGTACTTGAAAGACTTATTCTAGCCTAAATAGTGTCTACTCTTACAGAAACTGTTTATTTATAATATCGAAGAAACGCCTATCAGACACTCTTATATTAACGTCCCATTAAATGTTGTGAAATTTTTGGAACATAATGGAATAGGCAGTACCGCTACTGATGAAAAACAAATATATGGGACGTTTATGTGTACATATATATTGTAATGAGATTTTTACTAGTATGTACATATACCGTGTTATTTTTTATCATTACACATACATTTTTCCTATGTGTAACTTTAAAAAGATAATTGTCAATGTATCAGGGGCATGGTAGGCTATAGCTTAATGATTAAATTAGGTAGCCTTGGAGAGAAAAAAAAAACATTTTTTGACAATTATTTCTGATTTTTTATTCATACGTGAATCTTAAATAAATACATTTTATTGAAAGGTAAATAAATAATTTCAATAATGAGTAAGCACAACAAATCTGAAAAGATGGCAATGATAATGTGGTACCAAAAAAATAATAGTTTAACGACAGTTAGAGATATGTAATTAATTATCCTAACAGGTCTGTACCTTCAGCGAAAACCATTCTAAATATTGTTAACAAATTCAAAGTAGATGGTTATCTTCTCAATTCCCGCAAAAAAAGAAATGAAACCAGCCACGTCTTAACAGAGGACATGAAGTTGAATACCGTATGTTATGTTAAGGAAAGAATTTAAATATAAGCCATACAAGATGTTTGTGAAATAATGTTTAATATGTTAAATGTAAATGAAGAAATTTTAAATAAAATAATTTTTACTGATGAAGGTATATTTACCGTAAATGTTGAAGTCAACTCCCAGAAGTTACTGTTAGTAACCTACATTTATTCATTGAAAAATACAAAACTTTCTTTCCATTAATCCGTTAAATATTTTTCCCGTACAAACCCTCATGCTCAAAACCTGATTTAAACAGAGTACCCTCAAAAAGTGAATTTCTGGATTGGAATAATAAGCGATAGACTTATTGACTAATTTTTATTGACGGTAGCCTCATTGCAGCAAAATACCTGAATCTGTTACGAAACCACATTATTCAATCAACTGAAATACTGAATATTGATGAACATTGGTTCTAAATGCATGGGGTTATGCCACATTCTACAAACACCGGAATTTTTTAAATGACACATTTTAAAGACGGTGAATTGGCAAGTTTGGTCTCGTATCATGGCCCCCAAGATCAACCGATTTATCTCCAAATGATTCTTTCTTCTTGAGGTGACCTGAAAAGTAAAATTTAAAAGTGCAAATACGTAACTGCAATGAAATAAATCCAGAATGTATTTGGAATACCTTGCGTTGCTTTTAAGATCGCCTTGCTTATTGCCTTGAAAGAGGACACTTCAAAAACTTATTATAAAATTAGATTTCATTTTTGTTATGTTGTTTTGTTTATCTTTTATTAATTGTTAAAATAAAATAATGTCTTCATCAAATTCGCAGAATAGTCATTTTATGTGCATTAACAGAGGTCTTTGACAACAATGTAGCTGTACATATGTATATATATATATCAGTTTAAAAGTATGGTTTCATCATCTTCTGCAGCTGGTTTATTGCTGGTTAAAGCTGAAGATCGACCGAACCAGCTACTGACCAGCTTTAGAAGATGACGAGTGCGATCGCGTTGAAACGTTGAGGAAACGGTCCTTATCAGAATACAACTCACACGCGCCCAAAAACTCAGATTTTTTAAATAGATTTAATTTAACAGATGGTTTCAGCTAATATTGGCACAATTTGCACAAGAACATTGAAGTCGAAACACTGAGCCGAAATTTTGGTGACGGTATATTATGGTTTGAACGGCGTTTGCGTATACAAATGAAATACTAATTGATGTACAAAATCTATCGCAAAACAGAATATTCGAGCAAGAGTACTGTTCATTCTCCCAGATGAACAAAGGAATGGTTTCCTAAGAAAGGAAATGGAGTTAATGCAATAGCACCTAAGACACATGCCAATAATAAGGAAGATAATAGCTTCAACAAACTGAAATCTGTGATAAAGACGTACTGGATTCAACTTCTCACTTTAACATTGAGTTCAGGTAGAATTGTAATTTCTTTTTGTTTATTTATCCGTTTTGTTGTTAATGTTATTTTCTCTTTTATTTGCCGTTCTTTCTAATTTATATCAACTTTAATGCATAAGTTACCGAGAATATTGAGAAGCAACAAATATTCTATTTAGCTGCTTATGTAAAAAGATCTAATGAAAATTATCGAAATGTCTAAACTATTTTAATCTGTCACCAAGAAACAGTTTTTCAATATAAAAAGTGTTAATAAACAAAGGATTTTATTCTGTGATTAGTTCTAGCAAATCAACACAAACATATCAAATAAAAACCTACATTAGCAGCTGTTACATTCGTCCATAATTGGAAGCAAATCACCCCATGCTCAACACCCCCAATTATGCACTTCCAACAGACTTACCCTAGCTGATTGTACAGTTACAATAAATAAAAGACTATTATTGAAAATTGAGGGGTCTTACGAACGTAATTTACCAGAAATAATTGGCTTACAAACAAAGATAAATAGGATACATACATATACACATGCATCTTTATGTGCGGTTGTTAACACTTTATTTGAGTGTTATTCATATTTAATGGTGAAGGTAAATCATTTCATAACAAGCCTGAAAGCTAACACGTTAATTTTGATGTTCAGCAAAATAATATATAAAATGCTATTACTTTTGAATATACTACGTACAAGAAGGTAACTATATTAAAGACACTTAGTAAATTTTGAATTAAGTTTAAAAATCCATAACCAAAATGTTATAGCATATACATATATAAGATTGCTAAGGAAAATGTTAATAATTCTGAAACTATTAATAAAATAAGCCCGCAACAGCTCAAGAGAGAACAATAAAAGCTTTGATAAGGCAGTAGGTGAATCGAGAACTTGAAAAAGTCTATTACTGAAATGCACGAGGAATATTTTCAATGGTTTAGAAATATAAATAGAATAATATTATTTTGTTAATTTTCATCATTATAATTCCTGGGCGAATAAACACAATTATCCCAACATTCAACTATTTTTTTAAATAATCCTCCTTCTTGGAGTCTCTTCAATCCACATATTTATCGCAAGTTTCACTTAGCTTAGGCTGTGAAATTGAACACCTCCTGCTGGTTTCTTCAAATTTACAAACAGACAAAAAATCGCTGATAGCTAAATTTAGCTAATAAACTGGATGTGAAAGCAATTCCCAACACAAGTCATTCCAAATATCCCTCATTTCTTACTGCAATAACAGACACTTACGCAACTATCCACGCCGTTTATTATAAATGGGCCGGATAATGATTAGAATAGCATTTTGCGTTAATTTTAATACCTATTCGTAGATAATGCAGTAATTCCTACACAATTCCAAAATACAGTAAACATTGCATTTTTAGAAAACATGACTTTCGGCGAAGGTCGTTCTTTGGACTGAATTTTGGTCTCAAGACTCAAATAAGATATTCATGTTTCATCAACAGTTATTATTTTGTTGCCAAAATTGATCTCTAAGCTAAAATTGATCTCCAAAACCCTCAGTATTCAGCAGACTGAAACCCTGCTGACGTCCAAATATTTATATAAGCTATCACGAACCTATTGTGTTCGTTTTCCTAGAGCAATATCAATTTCATGACGGATACTTTAGATAGTTCCAAAAACAATACTTGGAACATGTCTATATCGGCGAAGTAACTGAATCAGCACGGTATAGCTTGTTTCTGATCGCTAACGCCATATCTAAATTTTTCATAATTGAACTAGAACCCATTTCCTGGAATTTTGAAAAGTCCCACATACGTCCGCGGAAGAGCTTCTCAGTAGAAAGAGATTGCATAATAAATACTTCAAACGTACATAATATTTAAACATTTTACTATTTTTGTATACATTGCCACTCATTGCAGATGTATCTCCCTATAAAACATTTGTCGAAAATACTAAGCAACGTTAAGGGAAACGATTCTTAGCTTGTTCCGCGATTTCTGTGGTACATTTTAGTATCAGATCCGCAATTTCAGTTTAGTATCTATCAGTGTAGTGTTTCAATAATGTCTTGATTACGAAGACCTGCTAATTTTTATCAATTAATGGAATTTGGGGAGGGAAAAATGGTTGCGCTTAACTATAATTCATTTTTGCTATCGTGTATGGGCATTAATTTCTATACCAACCAATACGATAAATTTAAATTATTCAGCCTGAGATTTCACCAACACTATTGAGTATTGTCTCCAACAATAAAAGATAGTCGACATAACTAGGATCAGGAATGGAACTTTGTTGTTTTTAGACACAAATCTCGATTGACGGGCGATAAATAATCGGACGTTAACGAGAAGAATTGATATTTATGGCGTCTTACTTTTAAGAGGTGATGAATTTTCACCAACAGACGCCATTAAAATTTCCACAAGTCTAGCCATAAACTGGAATATCGATTTGAATGACCGCTTTTGTTGTAAAACAAACTGTGAAATTGACAATTCATATTTTTTTTTGTTTTTCTGTTTGGTTTTTTAGAATTTAATAAATGAACTCAACATTCTGATGGAGTGGGGCGAAAAACAAAATCGAATTGCTGTTATTGTACTTCAGAGTAGAACATTCAAGACAGCTGCTTAATGCCAGCCAAATATTTGTTTATTGTGCGATCGATTGAGTGGAATTTCAAATGTTTCTGATCGTCAAAGATCCGATCGTTAACCAGTTATTCGTATTAAAAAATGCTATTAAAGCAGTTAAACAGAGATTTTGATAAAATCTTTCCAGAAAACAAACATACTATCACGAGAAATGAACATTTCTCGTGTAAAAGTAGTCTGGAAGTAGAAGCTTCAGAAGATCAGTGGATTATTTTGCTAAATGACAAATCAAAGAAAGACAGGATCACAGAAAGATACGCTTTACTAACGAAAAAATGTATTCACTATAAGTTCAATGGGCAAAAGGATCAAGTTTATACTTTGAGTTCAAAAGAAGCAAAAGCACTCATTAGAAGAGTTCAAATGATATGATTGTGGTTCGTAGTTACATTTTTGTGAAAAAAAAACACTAAAACTTTCGCTAAAGTGTATAAAAAAATTATTTTCGAAACAGTATAACCGCTGAATATCACTCTACTTTAAAATCACCACTGGAGCTCTTCAGCACTAGACCATAAAACAAAGTCTATTTTTGACTCTATTATTGCAAATCATTGGCTTTAGTCAAATACAATCCTTAATCCATTAATTATAAAATATGGTCTGTTTTAGAGGAGACTGCTTGTTTTAAGAAGCGCCCTAACATCGAATCTCGCGGTGAAAGCAACGATAATTTCGCATACGTGCAATTATTAATTATTGATGCTTGATCAAGAGAAAGAGGATTGAAGACGTGCATTAAAACCAAAACGAGTAATTTTGGGTAAAATGTCACCTTTTAAACTTTATTGCGTTCTTAAGAATATAAAAAATTCTTGAATTAACTAACGTTATTTTTATGTTATGATAAACTCTCTACGTAACAGATAGCTTCAGAATTGGATCAAAGATTACGCATCTCTTGTCCTTGTTATAATGGCATCGGTATTAGTTTAGAAATATTTCGAATACACCACGTACAAAACAATATCTTTACTACTTCATCCCTACAACTTATCCCTTTCCTCCGTTTTTCCTACCAGTTCTCCTTTCATAGACGCCAGCAATTATAACAAAACCAATTTCCATTCATGTCCAATCAACTGCCGGCTTCGGGAGTTTTTACGGGAAGTTGTGTGTTAGCTGAACGATTGTATCTAAAAAGAGTTCCGGTTCGCAATGCGTTCTATATTCCGAACTAATGGCCCTCCACAAGGCCATTATGTGTGATCCAACCGCGCTTCTTCTTATAATGGTCTCGTGCAAGCACTTGACTCTTGCGCTGGGCACCCCATTGTCCGCAACCTCTTCACAATCCACATCTGCACGTGAACGTGAATCTTTCGCGACCCCTTCGCTCTAACGGGGATGGTGTTTTCGACCTTCGCATCGATGGATAGATAGAGTCTGTGTGGTGGGTGGGAAGTGGGATTTAGTTTTGAAGAAAAGCGGAATTTTAAGGTAAATTCGACACTTTAACGAAGCTAAAAAAGGCCAATCAGAATTCTATTATAACTTGAAATATGAGGATGATTTTGCGAGAACTGCACATCTTTCAGAAATATTTATAGCGTCATATTCTAATTGTATCATCTTTGTTGTGGTGGTAGGTGAAGTTTGGCTGGATTCTAATAGTTAATTTAAAAGCTACAGTAATGTGGTGCAATGCAGTTGGTGGTAATATAAAATTTTGACTGGTACGCAACAAATCTTGGGCAACCATGCTCTCTGAAAAGTGTGTGGCCAGAATCACTAAAATGATTAACCAGTGACACTGTTTTGAATAAAAAGAGAATTGACATCAAGGAGATAGAATCGGAAATATATTAACTGAATACGTTCATCAGTCTACGAAGAAGAAACATGAAACATCACGCAATTTCAAAAAAACTAAATGAATATACATAGGAAAAAGATATACAGTAGAGCTGTATATCGTAGGAACTCATATATAGTGTGCTTTCGGATACAGCGTTCACTTTCCTTGGTCCCGGCAAAGCCTGTTTGTTCTGTCATATAAAAATCTAGTTCAAAAAAGAATTATTCGTTTTTTTATAATGTACTTGATTTTTTAGTAACGTATTTATTATAAAAATCTGGTATAAAGCAGCATGGGGTATGTGTTAATATAGTAGAAAATGAGAAACGTAAACTTTTTATAATCGGAAAATTCAACAACACAAGATGTTGCAAACAAATTAAAAAGCTACCATGTACTTGTGCTGCTAATCGTCGGAAATGGATGACATCTAAAATTTTTGAAGACGAAACAAAAACTTGGGATAAAGGCCTAACAAAACAGAAAACAAAAATTTTATTATTGGTCGACAACTGTCCATGTCATCCCAAATTCCACCGTCGTGGTGCAGCCCATGGGCCAAGGAATTATTCATACCTTAAAATGCTATTATTGACGCCTGTTAATAATGACACGCACTACAAATTTGGATATTGGAACTTCTAATGAAGTAAATTTGCTAGAAATTTTATGGAAACGTTAGCCAAAGCTTGGTAATAAATTTCGCAAGAAATTATAAAAAATTGTTTTCAGCACGCCTGAAAAATTGATCTTGATGAAGACGACGATTTACCGTTGTCTCAATGGCTTGTCAAATATAATGATAACATCGATGACAACAATTTGCTTTTAAGTGTATAGTTACAAAATAATTTGCAGGATCCTAGTATTATGAATGTAGAAACAATAGATAAATTTGTGCCAGTGAATAATAATCTCAATACTTCGTGTATCTCCAGTGATACAGATTTTGTTGAAGAAGTTTTAAATCAAGAAAGTTAGAGCGATGATAATGAAGTAAACGAAAAAGAAGGGGCAGGTGAAATTGTAAAACCCAGTTACGAGGATGTGCTTACCGGAATAAGGACCGTTATACGATATTTAGAAACTGAAGAACGTATTACTAATGTAATTTTAAATAATGCATTAGGTATTGAACATTTTTTAGAATCTATTTGTTTCAAAAAGTCAAAACGACAAACTCTTGTTACTGACCTTTTTACTAATTAAATTTTTATATGTATTTGCGTATTACCTATTATTATTTATTCTTATTATTGTGTATCTTCTTATTATTTTATAAATAAAAATACATTTTGATACTATATACATATACATACTTCTTTTTTAACGTACTGTTTTGTATGGTCCCGAAGAGTACGTTATAAGCGAGTTTTACTGTATGTCCTATTAAAAATATATGTTCTTTTTGCAAAACCAGAATTTAAAAAATCCTTCAGAAGATTAAATAATGTAACGGAATATTCTCTTATTACTTTAATTTCCAAATCGTGGACAGAACACCCTTAAGTTATAAGCCCTCCTTAAGTTTATTTCTTGTATGATATCATCTAGGTTGTCTACGACAAAGCTAGTCACTTTGCAATTATATTTAGTGTCACACTTATTTATTACACCAACAGTCCCATCTGTAAGATAATTTGAACTGTTACGTAGAAGACAATTATAATCACGAACAAAGGAAATAGACGAAAACTGCGTCAGAAATTGCTACCGAAGTGAATATTTCGCGCCTAAAACCAGTTAGAGCCACCGCAGTAAAAACATGTTCACGCCAAGCGTATTTGTATGAAAGAATTGCTATACAGAAACCGTTATTACACAGAGCAAACAAAGCCAGATGGATAAGATCGGCGGGAGAACGCAAAGACTGGACGTTGGAAGATTGGCAGAAAGTACTGGACCGACGAATCAAAATATCTCATCTTTGATTCAAGCAGAAGGATATTTGTTGAAAGATCGAAAGGGAAACGAGCACTTGAATCCTGTATTATACCAACAATAAAACTTGGATGTGGATCAGTCATGATTTTTGGTTATGTTTGTCAAAATAGATGGTGTCCTTAGAAAAGAAGGTTATAGGGAGATTTTGGAAAGGAATGCCCTCTCATTTGGAACACGATTAATCGTTGAAAACTTTATATGCCACTACGATAATGATCCAAAACACGCTGCAAAGATATGCCGTGAGTATTTGGAACAACTGGAGCACAAAGAGAAAATTGTTGGCCGCCCCAAAGTCCAGATCTCAATCCGATCGAGCTATGTGGCAGGAACTCGACCGATAGGTTCGAAAATTTGTTCCAAATCCAACAACAGTAGTTTAGAAGCAACTACGGGATACGTAAAGGAAAAATAGAGCCGCTAATAAAGCTAATAAACTAGAGAAAATGCTAAGATTGTGTGCAAGAGTAATAAAAGTAATTATGCTTATCTTTGTTTAGCAAATTGATAAGCACATTTTTGTTATAAATTTGACAGTTCTTTGTATAAGCACAGAATAAAGGTTTATTTTATAATTAGGTTTTGACTTGTTTTGTAACATTTTGAGAGTGGATAAATACTTATAGCCGGTAGTATATATTTTGTAGATTAAGAATATCCCAAAAAATAATACAGTATATGTCCATTTCCAGTACTGTTAGAGAGAAATATTTTTTTGCCTAATATTTTGTGAGGCTGATGGAATTCCTTATCTCAAGTGTTCAAATTAAAAAGAAAATTGAATTTACCTCCTTTTTTTTCTGAAAAGACTATCTTAATACTTTTGGTTATTACTTAGTATAAGTTTGGAAATAAGAAGCTGGTCTGGCGCTGATCGATACTTTTTAACAGTTGCAAATTGTATCTTTTGAAAGCCAATATTTGAATTGCAGTTTCTCGACAACGTTTAGTGTAAAAGACTTTTCTGCACGTTGAAAGGATTTCGACCAAATATTTGGCCACATATCGATATCTTTGAATAGCTTTCGCACGAATACAACATGAAGCTTTACATTTTCATAGTTTTTATTTAAAGTCTGTGCACCTCGGCCTATTACAATGATTTGTTTCCAAAATATTTTTTCTTAACTACAACAAGAAAGATCAGGGTAATATTTGTATGGCGTAAATTAGGATCGAGTCACTTTTTCATATTTTTTATATTTTTCATGAACAATAAAAGCTGATACTTATTTTAAAAGTTGATCGCTTCAAAGCTGTTGTACAGCTGTATCCCACCCTCAACTATTGAAATCAGAAAACTTCCACAACTTTTATCGTTTTCTAAATCTAATTGAGGCATCATATCGAAAACTTTACTTTCACTTTAGAATAGGAAAATTTATATATTGCGGAAACACTCAGGAACATATCTATAAATTTAACATCCTATGAGAATTTAATGTTTGATGAAAATGCGTCTTAAAATTACTGAATTATAACTCGGACAGATATTGCAGTCGTAAATAGATGAAATAAAAGCGAAAATTATCTGATAAGAAACTCACACGTTATGGTTAAATCAAGATCTATTATAACAGTGGTGGGCATCAAAATAGAGCCAATTGATTATAAAATAAGACAAAAATCTATAATAATGCAGGGTGCGGCGATAGCATCGCCATCTATAATAGAGGTCTATAAACATGTTTTACCAACAAAAATTACCGAAATCACCGTGAGATAGCTTAGGCATTTTGGGGGAATTCCCCTTTTAGTGAACCTCGAATTTCGTACCTGATCGTCATAATAATAAAGCCGCTCGCTGATTTAAGGATAAGGTTACTGCACATTGTTCGAACATGGCAGCGGTAATATTAAGCTATGAGGTGCGTTTTCGTGGTCTGCAATTGGTCCAATTTATTGGATCAAACACAGTATGGAGCAAAATGAGTATGTTAACATACTTGAAAATGTTATGCTACTTTCGCTGAGGAAAACATGTCGTTAAAATGAGTTTATCAGCAAGACAATGATCGCAAGTACACTTCGCGTAAGGCAAGGCAATTTTTTAAGCAAGAAAAAGTGTATTTGTTATTATGACCTTCACAATATTCTGACTTAAATCCCATATAAAAATGTATCGAAGGATTTAAAAACCATAGTCGGGAGATATAAAGTAAAATACAAGACTGAATTGTGGGGATAGTCCAAAAAGAATGGTCTGCCATTCCAACAGCAAGATGACGACGGCTGCTTGAATCTGTGATAAAACGGTGCGCAACTGGCATCTTTAATAGAGGACAAGCAACAAACACCAATCCATTTTTAATATCTTTTAGTATTTCGTTGAAAAACACTATTCTACTTAGCAAATCTTGTATTTTCTTGTTTATAAATAGAGTAAATATATTTGACATTGTTTGTTTTTGTCTGAAATTCGATTCTTTTTCCCCCAGAATTTTTCTATTTAATGCCCATCACTATTATAGGAACAAATAAATGCATAGCGTGTAATGCGATTTGAAAACAGTAGCAGTAAATACGTTAACTATATTGATACTGCTTTATTAAATAACATATCGAATTGTAAATCTACACTGCACGTAAAATATGCAATAAATTAATAAAAATATATAATGTTTCTTTGTTCTTCTTGTACACCATCTTTTAGTGCGTGAAAATATCTATAGTCCGTCCCAACCTTCGTATTCAGTATACGTCTTATGGGAATTTGTTTCATGGTTGCCAAATCATCCGATCGGCTGTACATTACTATTTCCGGTTAATTATTTGCAATTTCACCCGATCAATTCATAACCTTTATTAACGTTTATTGACGTTGAAGGTGCAAAATTATTGACATTCATATGACATTTTGCTTATTATTTTATTAAAGTAACTAACTTTTAACAGAGTGCATAGCGACTTCGCTGCACGTAAAATTATAGGAAAAAATACTACAGATAAAATAGTTATATCTCAATATTTATTAACAATACTATACACACATCTATAAACAAATATACATATGAACGATATCTATGCAATGTACAGTGAATATTTGCTTCGATATTGGGTGCTATGCAATTTATTAAATTAAAAAAGAAGATGATCATATATATATACAAATAATAGTTTCCACTTTTGTAACAAAAAGAACTGGAGTCATAGAAATACGTATATGTATAATACAATAATATTTAAGAAAGGAATAGCAATTACACACATATATCTATGTCTTACGTTAATTTTCTAGTCAGTCGAAGAATCACTTTGATCTTCAGATGATGACGAATATCTTACGTGAATAATAAATTCTTCGATGTCGTCTTGCAAATTATCCACTATCCACATTTCCTTTTCAATATTGTTTACATGTTTGATGTAGTTTTGCCAATTATTAGTTGTTACAGTGTTATACGCTCGTCGAATTAATTGCTCCATATCTTTTACCTTAAATGTGGTATTATTCATTCTTACGTAGTTTTTAAGTTGTGCCCATACCATTTCAATGGGATTTAACTCGCAATGGTAAGGTGGTAATCGAAGAACTTCATGACCTTTTTCTTTTGCAAATTCGTCAATCCTACTTTTATCATATTGCGGTTTAATTTGTGACACGCAATACAGTAAGTCCCTTTTTAGCATATCGGTACTGATTTGTATTTGTTTTTCATTGAGCCAATCAATGATCTCTGTTTTTCTCCATGCTGTTGTTGGAATTTTCTCCAATTTTCTGCAGTGGTAGGAAGCATTATCAAGAACAATGACTGACTTCTGTGGTATATTTGAAGTAATTTATTTATAAACCAATCCTCATACGTTTCTGAATCCATCTCATGATGAACATCGGCAGTGTTTTTCTTGCAAAGAAATGTATATTCAGCACCAGGAACAAACCCATTATAACTGCCTGCATGAACTAATGCAAAAACGAGGTCCTAGCCCGGTTGGTGATTTCAAACCAGTGCTTAGTCCTTGACAAGAGCTTGTCGACTACTTTGAATAGCAGTATCTGTCCAAGTTTTATTTACCGTATGTCCTGTATTCACCCATGACTCATCAGTGTATATAATAGTTCGACCTGAAATATAAAATTACAGCCATGTCAAATAGCAAGAGGTAAATTTTACCTTCTTCTCTAAATTTCTTGATCTCTCGCAAGTATTTGTGCCTCCATCTAATAATCTCATCTCGTTCAATGAGTATACTTTTTCGTCCTACTTTTTTAAATTCGAAGCCCATATCGTGTAACAATCTATGAAAAGTTGTTCGACTGAAGTTAGGGAGATCATCGTCAGCATTGACAGTAGTAAGAATTGTATTTAAAGTAGGTGGCATATTCTGTATAAAAATCCATGCACTTTACGTCGAATAGCTGCTTGCGTGTTCTCACCATATGTATGCAGTCGATCATTTACTTGTATGCCCTTCCTTTTTTAGGTTTTTTGGACTTGATAATAAACCATTTTGGTGCTCCTGTTTTACATGATATATTGCACGGTCTGAGATGCCCAAAGCTTTACTTGCTTCTCGAACGGCAGCACTCACATTCATTGATTTATTGAAATAATTGAAAACATTTGCAATCATACACTTCTCCTTACGGTTAAATTTGTCTCCTCTGCGCCGTTTTTTCTTCCTATAGGCTCCATTAATGTAGTGAAAACTGTAATTACATTTATATTCTGTTATAACATTTATAAAAATAAATAAAAATACCCATATTACCCTGTGCACGCTTGAAAAGATAGAAGTGTTCTGAAAAGAACAATTTGTACAACTATATAAGCAAATTAACAATTTAACGAAATATTTCAAAACAAGGACGATGACGATTGACAGTTGATGCTAATAGACAGATAGTATACAACTGTTGTCGACGCCGACAGCATATGTAAATAAGTTGCAACATAGCAACCGGTTGTAGAGATAGCGCTAATGACAGCAACCAAGGATAGTAAGAGATAAAAGTTGCTATTCTATCCCATACTGAATACGGAGGTTGGGACGATCTATAGTTATTATTATTAACTGTCTAAATTTAACAACAGCGTAAAATTGACTTCATTTTCAATAAACAAAAAAAATCCATATACAAAAATTGGGAGTACCAATTTCCTTATCACAACTGTTCCGACAATAATATGCATCATGCTTGAGACTCTGGAATATATTTTAAATTATTTTCTAAAGAAAATTATGTCTGTTATAGTTTCCGAGGTATTTACAAAAATTTTAAAATAATGCACAGTTTCGGAGAGGCTAACCCAAAAAGGGGACAATTCAGCAGCTAAAAATATGTTGTCCTTATACTAAGGTACTTCTTTAATTCCTTATTATAAAACAGTTATACACTGTATTTCCCCTTAGCTATTTATCCGAACTAGCCTTAATAACAAGACAAAACAAAAAACAAGACAGATCTTCACCGTTCTCCTCAATCGTTATTCATCTATTCCAGGGAGAGCATCTAAAGTTGTCGAGTGGAAAAATGATCTCGCATCTTTTTTCCATATTAATTTCCATCTGCAACGTATTCAGCTAGAGCTTCCCTACTGCCGATGAAGAGATAAAGGCTCTCAGATATTCATGTTATTCGTGAACGTACCTTTTCAGGCTCGCCTAACAAGCCCGGTTATGTATGGAATCGTTGAAAGCCTCCCCCGACCCCACTGGTAGGAGTGTAACCGCACCGTAACGTTGACGTTGTCCGTGGCGAACATCGCGTTCAACACGGTGTAGTTTACCCTCTAGTTAGACAGCAATTAACATATCATTTGAGTATTTGTGATCGTTATTTACGGTTTGCAACTTTTTTCCAGTCCTGGGGATCGTTGTGCGGTATAGAGAAAATAGCTTGTTGCATATACAGGGGTGAAATTTGGAATTGAATATTTTGGCAGTTAATATTTATTTCCTGGTATTCTTTTTCGGCAATCGGATACGATAATTTATTTAAATAATAGCAAGCTAAATAAATGTAATGTGGTAACAAATCCAAGAAGACGCAATAAAAGGAAGCATTTCAAAATTACCATTAGAAAACCAAATGCTTGAGATGATGTTTAGGAAAAATATAAAGAAACCCGAAAATACTCCGTGGATGATATGCACATCGTTTGGAATTAGAATCATTAATGTATCTTTTGAAGACCAAGAAATTTCTGAAAGATGGAAAATATTAATTATTACGCTAAACACCAGAAGTATAATACGAGAAAAGTTGAAGCACATCGTCCTACAAGTATGCTACCGTTAGGTTAAATAACAGATGTGTATTAATTTGACATATACGTCATTTTGTTCCTCTGACATTTAAATTACATAATACATAAGTTGAGTATTATTTAATCAAAAGAAAAAGGCTGTTGAAAGTCATCACCTGCTGTTGGGAAACATACGATGAACACGCTCCATCGATTAGAACATGTGAGGCATGGTTTCGAAAACTTAAAAGTGGTGATTTCAATGTGAAAGACAGTGAGCGCTTTGGTAGACCACAAAAATGTCAAGACAAGCAATTACAGTACTTATTGGATGATGACCCAACTCGAACTCAACGGCAATTAGCTGAAGCATTACATGTGTCACAGGAAACAATCAGCAGACGTTTATGAAAAATAGATAGATAGATAGATAGATAGATAGATAGATAGATAGATAGATAGATAGATAGATAGATAGATAGATAGATAGATAGATAGATAGATAGATAGATAGATAGATAGATAGATAGATAGATAGATAGATAGATAGATAGATAGATAGATAGATAGATAGATAGATAGATAGATAGATAGATAGAAGATCAATAAACTCGGTAAATGGGTTCCACACGATTTGAATGAACGTCAAATAAAAAATCGCAGTCACCTGTGAAATGCTCCTTTAACGCCATGAAAGGAAATCATTTTTGTATCGAATCGTGACGGGTGACGAAAAGTGGATTTATTTTGCAAACCCGAAGCGGAAAAATCATGGCTTTCAGCTGGAGAAACCAGTACTTCAACACCAAGACCAAATCGCTTCGACAAAAAGACAATGACGTGTTTGGAGGGACCAGAGCGATATTGGGGTATTATGAACTCTTGAAGCCCGGCGAAACTGTTAATACGCAACTCTATCGTTAACAAATGATTAATTTAATCCACGCACTAATCTAAAGACGACCGGAATGGGCCAGAAGACTTGGTGCCCTCTGACACCGCAAAACCAGTGAAAGATGGCTAGAAATCGCTTGGATGGGACATCCTTCCGCACCCGCCGTACTCCCCAGACCTGGCGCTATCTCAGAGCGAGGAAGTTGGAAAATGGCTCGACGAATGATTTGCCGCAAAAGGCAAGCAGTTTTTCTGATGTGTCCATAAATGACCTAAAAGATGGGTGAAATGTATAGCAGCCGATGGCCAACATTTTGAATAAAGAAAAAATTTCTCTTGAGAATGGAGTGCTTCTTTTTAGCAAAAAAAACGGAAACAACTTATGCATACGCCTGGTAACAACCTACTGTCGTAAAAAATTTCTCTAATTCGTCGAACTAACGGCAAGTGTCATGAAAAACGGAAAGTCTGATGGCAGCCAGGACTCCAAAATTAATTTTATGCATGAAAATATAAAATCGGCGTCCTTCATAAACGAGTTCAGATAATCTATATTTTTAGACTTTTCGTTAATTTAAGTAATAAATTTTTAATGTTATTATTACGTCCAGAATAAGGTACATGAAGATTAATAGAAAGGATAGTTTATTCCATTTAATATTGAACTTGGTATAATTTTTAATCAAATTCATTTTGATTTCTGACGTGAATTTGTTTTCAGCACTGCTAATATACTGCTAGGTGTATTAGCTATAATCGAACAGTATATTCTATGAATTTTAGACTTTTAAAAATTTTGGATACCCAAAAAATTGAGGTGCCAATTTTGTTGTTAAAAATCTCAAACGATATCACCAAAACAATAATTAACGAGTTTACTACGTATATAGCTAAAATATATCTCTTTTTACAGTTTTAAATATAGAAATAAACAAATACTTAACTCAATCCTTTACTAGCGTAAGGGCCGGTTTATTCACATTCTGATAAAGTTGCAGATTGCGCTATCTAATTGATAAACACAGAAATGTGTTTATTCACCTTCTGACAGATAAAAACCAGTAGGTAAACTGTTTATCAGATTGATAAATTAATATGCGTTTAAATTCTTCCAATAACTGTATCTGCCGGATATTATAACCTCACTTTATTTCGTGCGATTGTTTTCGTAGAGAAAACAATAATATTCTGACTGACTGGAATTTATTGAAGATTCCGAAGATGTTTTTATGCAGAGGAAATTCAAGCAATTGAAATCATTAATACTCGTAAACCATACAATACAAGAAATCGTATGAAAAGACATGTAGACCATTTCAACCAATTAGATGATATAGAATTTAAAGGAAGATTTCGTCTAAGTAAAGCAATGGTGCAGGAAATAGTTCAGCTCCTTGAAGATCCTATAAAAACTCGAACAAATAGGTATAAACAATATTGGTTACATTCGGTTTTATTAAAAAAAAAACTTTTTAGAAATAATCCCTTTACACCTCTGGAGCAATTGCCTATAACTCGAGACCGGATTATATGCAAAGTCCATATATTTTATTTTATTTATTTATTATATTTTACGTCTATATGTAGATGTATTACACTGATTAAAGTTAATTAGCGTTAATATCTGCTAACTGAAAACCTTATCCCACTGGCGGTTACCTGTTAGTTTATCAGAATGTGAATAAACCGGCCCTAAACAGTATATGAATGGTACATTTGCAAATCCGTTAACTAATTTTGAAGATCATTTTAGTTATGCCAAAATATAAGAACATCTTTTTGACGAACATCGTTCACCATGGTAATTTTCTTGATTAGTGAAATATCCTTGCTCATTTGGAATTGCTGTTACCTCTCGAATTTGTGCAGAGATATATTAAGTGGAAAAAAATATGTATCAAATAATGTGAGTTGCAGTATTTCAGGGTGGAAAAATTGCAGATTAAGTTATTATGCCTTCAATCGGTGTTACCACATAGATGAAGTACTGGCATAAAAAGTATTATACTTCATTTTTTAATTCGGAGGAGTAAAATCAAAAGACGTGTTTACACGATGGAATTTTTCAGTCACTTTTTGGCGGCAGTTTTAAAACTAGCTGTGATTTTATATAAATTGCACTTACGTAATTAATTATATATTCATTACTCACTACAAAAATAATTAATCAATTAAATATAGAAAACACTGCAGAATAATATTTATTGATCAAATACACATCATACTAGATTTCAACTTTATACATCGTACCTTTCTTAATGGAAGTTTCTAAATGTTGCTATATTCTACTATAATATCACATGTTCTCCACATGTCTTCCAATTGTCTGTAGCGACATTCTGGATTGCCTGTAGTAAAAGTACCCTTACATCTGCTAATTTGAATGAAATATTGTCACCTCAAACTATGAATTAATTGCCATATAGAATTTTTGACAGTCTCATTGAAGATTTCTTTAGTGGGGTAATTTGTCCTTTCTCCTTGTATTCTTTTATGGTACGATAGACAGTAGGCTATGCCATTCCTAAAAATAAGATAACTTTATAATACAACTGCGAGCAAATGTTATAGGCACCCTAATCAAATATGTGTTTCGCGCAGCAGGTAGCGCTTCTTAGAACAAGGGTGCTGCAAACCTATACCTGGTCGTTATCTAAAGCAGAAATTCCTACAAAATATAAATTACGAAGCTATATAAGACAGAAATTAAAATTTTTAAAAGAAAGAAACGTCATTTGTCGGTTTCAAAAGTTCATTTAGAGTGCGGACCTTCTTTGGTAAGTTTGTGTATAAACAATATGCCAAAAAAAAAACCAAATATCTGAGGCTTTACGAGGTCAGATAATTTTATTGCACAAACAAGGATTGTCACAAGTAAAAATTGCTAAAACAATAAAATGTTCGTGTTGTGCAGTGCAAAACACAATTAGCCGCTACCAAAGGACTGGAGAGTATCATAATCTACCCAAGAGCGGTAGAAAACGTGTAACGACTGTGCGAGAAGAACGATTGATAGAGCGTATCGCGCTCCGGGGTAGGCACAAATCCGCGATAGCGATTTCTGCAGAGCTCCGCGCTCAACGAGACCGATCAGTCTCCGTGCATACGGTAAGAAGAAGGTTAACTGCGGTGAATCTACGTGCCCGGAAACCGCGACACAAGCCTCTGCTGACCAAGCTACACCGCAAGCAACGCATTGCGTGGGCAAAGAAGTACCGACATTGGACTGTAAATGACTGGGCCAAAGTACTTTGGTCCGATGAATCTAATATAAACGTAAGTGCTCAAAAATATTTCATAATCCTTGCAATATACATAATTGAACTCAGCGCCCCTACTTTTCTCACCAAAATAGAAATATTCAAAAAGTTAACGTCCTTCGTTTATTCTGTGCAGGTGCACAGCGTTTCCGGAGCAAGTTATGTTCCGAGGAGGTCCGGCCAAGCATTTTCTCCAGAGTGTATTTTACCTACTGTTAAACACGGCGGTGGAAACATTATGATTTGGGAATGTATGTCTGCACAAGGTGTAGGGGAAGTCCATGTGTGCGAGGGCCGCATGAATGGTGCTCGCTACATCGGATGTTGGAAGAGGTTCTCGAAACATCAATTGTCAGATTTTATGATATGGACTCAGAGGAGTATTACTTTCAGCAAGACAATGCCCCTTGCCACAAGGCTCGATCTGTAATGAAATAGTTTACTGATAACCAAGTGAAGATTTTGGACTGGTCCCCACAATCACCTGACCTCTTGCCGATTGAAAATCTATGGCATATATGGAAGGACAGGGATCGTAAATACAACCATGCCTCTAAAGAAGCCCTAAAGCAAGCAGTGTTTTATGAAACGGGCGTCTATTTCCCCAGAAACATGTTACAAACTGGTAGCTACTATGCCTAAAAGAATTAAAGCTGTAATAAAGGCTAGAGGAGGTTGCCTTAAATACTGATTTATTTAATAAAAGAACCTTATAAACTGAATTATATATTTTTTTTAGTTTTGAGATTCTCGTCTTATCGTAACGCTAAAAAAGTTACCCTGCCTATAACATTTGCTCGCAGCTGTATATTGTGGCTCGTATTAACCCCCGTATATGATAAATGACCAACTATAAGGAAAATATACGAAGACAACACTGATCTTAGCCTGCACCAATTTACAGACTTTCAGTTTAAAAATAGTTAAAGCATAAAGAAATTTCGGTTCATTTTTTCCGGTAAATTTTTGAAGTACATTTGTACCAACATCGATAATATTAAAGTGTTGCCAACCCTTCCTTTGCCAATATTGAATAATTAAATTTGTGGTGTGGTATTCTCTTTACAATGCGAAATAAAAGTAAATTTTAATGAGTACAGGTATAAAAAATGAAATAAGTGAGTTAGATTTAAGTATATAATGCTTTTTATCCTAAAAGTCATCCAAATTCACAGATATTTGTAATCTCGTAGCATTACATCGTTATATTTATAATTTCAAGCTGGCTAAAAGCAAAGTCACCATAGTAATCACATTCAATGCATTTTTTTATAAATGGATCTAAGAAAAACTGTATAACAAAATATTTTTTCATAAGATCTGGTAGCTACTATGCCTAAAAGAATTAAAGCTGTAATAAAGGCTAGAGGAGGTTGCCTTAAATACTGATTTATTTAATAAAAGAACCTTATAAACTGAATTATGTTTTTTTTTTTAGTTTTGAGATTCTCGTCTTATCGTAACGCTAGAAAAGTTACCCTGCCTATAACATTTGCTTGCAGCTGTATGTATAATTATGGTAATGTAATATAACACCAACCTATCATGCTTGATATTCTTGCAACAATAGCAGTAAATTCTCATTCTCGGCTTATCAGTTCGAAGTTTTTTGAATATATTCAGTATATTTTGCTTCTCTATCAAAGATAGATGTCCTAAGCTCAGATATTTTCTCTTTCTCGGCAGAGATATTTGGGTTCCAGAAGTAGTTGCTACTTCCTCCATATCCACGAAAAACGCTGTGCAAATATTTTACACGGAGAATGTGTCAACCAATTAGCTTCCAAAAGAACTTTTTTTATTACAACAACGCGAATTTAGGGAGAAAACTGAATACAAACACACTCAGAAAAATATTCAATCTAAACATCAATCAGCTATTGTAACAATATGGTCGACGGCAATATATCGAATATCGCTAGTGTAATTTTGGCCGAAAACTGACCAACAGTTAACCTTCTTTTTGGCGCTTCAATTCAAAAACACTCCTCCTAATTAAAAAATACGCCATAGCACTTATAGAGATTTAACTTTCAAATTAAATTAAATTAATTTTTATATTTTAGCTCAGATAATATAACGATAGAAGCTTTTACACTGTTGTTTGTTCATTAAAAAAGCCTTTATCTAGTAACGAAAATTATGGGTTATTTTTTTATATTGTAGTATACATTCCCAGTGCTTACGTACTCGTAATCTCCTAATATTAGTTAATTTAAACGTGAATATACCGTACAGCGCATCACGACAGATGTAATAGTCTCATTAAGGGGTCTAATTTCTTCAAATTGAAACGCGGATCCCAGTGACGCTGCAGGAAATTACAGCCAATCAACGCGGCATTATATTCCCGGTATAGGGAAATGACTGGATTATATACAGTCGCTCCCGCCCGACGCGCATTTGTTCTCAATCTCTGCTCTCTCGATTTCAATAAACGACGTTTCCACTCCGCAACCCTTAGGCTATCCACTCCCTTCTACCTTCCAACAACTTTGAACATGCATATTTCATCCCTTGACTCAACCACCCCCTGTTGGAGCGATGGTTCGCCGCGATTTCGTTCTATTAATCAGGAGCCATTCTGTTTGCCGCGGTAAATGCTACGATGTTGCGATAATTTAGAAGCTATTCGAAGCTATCATAGCTTGCTTGATTCGCTCCGGATGGTTTTGCTTGTGATCTTTGAGCAATTACGTAGTTGTGTTGAATAAGAGAGAGGAGAAGAGCGGGAATTGAAAGTTCGTTTTACATCGTCTTTACGAAATTGGCAACAATTACAAAGGTTGATGGAGAATTATCACCGCAATTTTTGGAGTTTTTAAAGCTTGTAATTAATTTAGAATGAATATAAAATGGGAATTAAGTAATATCTGACTAAATAATGTAACACTTGCATATAAATGAGAAATACATTAATGAAAATAAATTCCTCGATACTGCCTCAAATATAGTACGACACTAAAATAATCTAGCTTCTTCAAGTTGGCTTTTGTGTAGATCATAAAATGAGCAACGACTGTATGGTTGTATAACTCATCGACAGTCCGTGAGCTTTCGAAACGCTGCGTTCCGAATATATTATTAATTTGTATCGTGTAATCATAGAACCATCTTTGTATACCCATATTGCTCATCAACTTTATACATAACGATGTCGCGGTGGTGTTGTGATTTTGTCCTTTAAGTCTTTTCTAAATTACAAGCAACTAGATTTTACACATGTTACAAATGTCACTCGATTTATTAACATGTCGGAGGTATTACTACTTTATCGCATTAATTCCTTGTTTGTGTAGTTTACGTGCCACCTAATACAGTAGTTCCCGATTTTGAGAATTTTTTAGCTAATTTGGATGTTATAAACACATGTTATACAGAAACTATCATTCTCGGCGATTTATGGTAGTATTATTCAGTATAATAATCCTGCAATAATAAGGTTTAGTTATTAACAATGTTAGCACTGTTGCTATTGGCAGAAAGATGTTTCCATTAATAACCAAAGATAACAATCACCCCGTTATAGCATTGTATCTATCAATCCCAACATCAGGATTATACCATATACATATACAGCGTCCAAAAGTTTGGGAGCAGCAACGGATTTTACAAAGCGTCACAGATACAGTAAAATTGTATTGTGATTATTCATGAATTTATACAACATAAGCCGTAAAATAAAAGTAAATTAATTCAAACATAACAATATTTATGCATTATTTAGCTCGTAAGTTTATTTTCGTCTACATGCTGCCGCTGCACAAATTTTAGGTATTCCTCTTAGCAATTTTTCGAGAGTATGCGTCAATTTGTTGTCATGCGTTCTGTAAATACTTCCATAGGTGTTGGGTGTTTTAAGATTGTCGCTCTCTAGCACTTCAAACAGGCTCATCCAATAAGAGCTCTATGGGGAACAAATCCGGACTTTGAGGGGGCCACACCATTAATTTTAGTTCATTTTTGCTGTTTTCTTCTCTAAACAGGTTTTACAGATTTGAGCCGTATGTTTGGAGTCATTGTCTTGCTGAAACACAAGCGGCTCACCAATAAGACGACTTCAACACGAAATGGCAAGATTTTGTAAAATACTAAAATACTTCTCTTTCCGCATTGTACCACTAATTTTCGCTAAATCAACCGTAGTTGTTTCAGCAAAACAACACCAAACCATAACACCACCACGTTCGTGTTTGACGGTCAGCACTAAGCAGGCTTCAATAGCTCATTGCCCTAGTCATCACAAATAAAAGCTCTCCGTTACGTCCCAAACTTATGGACGGTAGCCTATGTGATAATAAGCATAAAAAATGTATAACTTTAAGCGTGCACACGTTATTAATTTGCGAAATTCATTATTAACTACGGATTGGATATTTATTTACAATTATACCAACAAAGATTATGCTTATTTTGCACATTATACTGAAATTTATAAACAATCTAAGGTTTACAATTCTACATCAGAGGAAAAAATAATGAATCTATAAAAGAAATATACTCACGATACTTTGTTCTTTTAATAAATGCTGGCGAACATATCACAAACATTTGTTGTCAAAACCTACGGATTTTGCTACATTAATACTGTTGGGACTGTTAACTATAAAAAAGGCAACAGTAGCAAAACGCTCTGTAACAATAAAATCTATCACAAATTGCCAAGAACTCTCAAAAATTCAGCTTGTTTGTGTATTAACTGAATATTAAAGAGTTGTCCAACAACTGCTATCGAAACTATGTGAAGTTTGTCTCCCCTCAACATTTATATCAAAGGAGAGGCAAGAATATGGACACAGTAGGTAAAACGCTATGAGAGACGGAACAGACAAAACAACGGTAAAGATGCCAGAGTGGAAATGATAGTCACAAACCCTATTTATGATATTGACACCGATGCCCAGGTCTTCATTGAAAAGCCGTTTAAGATACACCTAGACTGGTAGAAATGGAGAGACGGACAAGAATATGATATGTAAATGGATCAAAAACGAGAACTAGCTCTGGTGTTGGATTGGCTTTTAAGTTTTACAAATAGAGCTGGAATAAAACAACAGACAGCTTCTAAAGACTTTCTCTAATTTCAATTATTGAAGATTTAGTACTAGAAGATCGCCGTTTGAAGGTGAAGGAATTAGCAGTGATAACAAACATATCCGAAACAAGTATTCACCGAATTCTCCATGACCATTTGGGTATGAATAAAATTAGTGCAAGATGGATACCGCGACTTGTTTCTGCTCTCCAATGTGAACGTCGAGTCGAATGTGCGCGGTCGTTTTTAAATATGTGTGGAGACTACCTAAAACCGATTTTGGAGTCCATTGTCACAGAGGATGAAGCAATGGTTCTGCTTTATGATCTTCTATCGAAAAGAAACTCCATGGAATGGCGACGACCTGATGAACCTCGTCCCAAAAAGGCAAAAGTCGTTCAATCAACGAAAAAGGTAGTGGTCACAATATTCTAGAGATTGTGAGGGCATTTCGCTAATGGATTTTAAAAAGCGCAATATAATTGTGAACGGTACATATTATGCTTCTTTATTGCATAAATTAAGGGACAATATTCGTGGAAAACGTCGTGGAAAAATGACAAAAGGTGTGCTCCCGTCCATACTGCCTCCGTTTCACAAGCTGCCATTCGCGAATGTGGCTTTCAAGAATTGGAACATTCACCGTATAGTTCGGATATGGCTCCTTGTGATCTTTACTTGTTTTCTAATTTAAAAAGAGACTTTAGGAGACGTCGCTTTAAGGACTATAATCAGTTGCAAACAGCTGTTATAGAACATTTTGACGGAAAAACTTCAGATTGTTTTTAGAAGGGTATCGAATTAGTATTTTATCGTTGTAATAAATGTATAGAAGTTAGGAGAGATTACACTGGAAAATAAAATTTCTTATATTGTTCCAAGTTTCTTTTTTCTATATCAAACCGAAAATTTATGGTGCCTACCTCATAGTTAAGGTAACTAACCTGTTTTAAAGGAGACCATTATCAAGCTAGTAAGAGAATTTAAAAAAGTAGATCCTGTCTCTTTTCATTTTCATTATTAAATCCCAATGGAGAGCATACCAACGCCGACAACCTGTATAATTTATCATTTTCATCAAATGAACATAATAAAATCGCCCAAAATATGAAGATTTTGTAATATTATCGCAATTTTATATAAAAATAATTCCCATCCGTGATCCGTAAAGCGCAATGCCTTTGTTAAAACGCCCACCGTCTACATTATCTGAACGAACAAAGTTTATAAGTAGGACCCAAACCATTTGCAAAATCGTGTCTTTCATCTAGTGTCCCCTCCATTTTAATGTAACGGCAAGAAGATCTTTACAAGTTACCACCACCAAAATGATTTTATCGAGAAGAAGACATGCCATGTTATTGATTGCTATAGTCGTACTTGAGGTAATCTAAACAATATCATGGAAGACGTAAATGTATTTATGTGGAAAATTTGTATTTTAGGCATGCCTGTGCACAATAAGTAAGTATGGTGATTAATTGCTAATTTCATTGAATTATCAAAAATATGGTATGAATTCTGTAAAATTAAAAGATAAAGAAACGTTTAAAATGAAGTGACGGTCAAGTCGGATACAAATTAGATTATTGAATGTGTAATATAGATTTCGAAAAGTTTTTTCTTCCCTTAAGTATGTGAAGACTGTAAGACATAACCCGATTAATCAATTTCGTAACATTCTAGAAAGTTTGTATCAACCACAGTGGATAGCTGGTGAAGATTTTGATGATATCATGATGATTTTGCTTAAACCATAACGTTATTCTTAAATTAGATCTTTGGATTATTGAAATTGCAAGCTGCAACATGTTTAGCTACAATTATTGTTGTCAATCTAATGCAAGTTTCTACTTTTTCTTCCATCCAATAGATATTATACTGTCTAATTCTTATCATTTGTAAAGTCAACCTTCATCCATTATACAAGCTTTCTTCAAGTACGTTATTACTACTATACCATGTTCTAGATGCAGCACCCTGGCGCAGAAGAAAACTACCGAGAAAAATGCAAGTGCTTCGTAAGCCCATGGGACGTCATCATGCCAGAGCCTCTGAAACGACCGAGGAAAAGACGCTGTTCGATTCTATATTCAAGCAAGTACCGGGTAATGTGATAGAACTCGCAATGGTTCTGAGTAAGATGGTATTCAGTCCTTTCAATTGGCAAAAGGATTTGTGCAAAAACGTCTGGGAAAAGCAGAATCGGCGAAAGACACCTCCGAGAGGTAAGTAATATGTATGTATTTTTAATACTATGTTGAGGGAAGGTGTAGTTTTAGTGTTGAGACTGATAAGCGAAGGCTGTTGAGTTTTCTGGTTGTTAGAAACTTGTTTTTTTATCTTCAACAATTATTTTCTCCTCAGAGGTATATATTCTCCGATCGAATGCTTTATAGAGCAGATCATTGGATCACCATTAAAACAATAAGCTTGACTTCAAAATCATAGGTGACTTCAAATTTACCAAATTTTGATAGATGTCGATTTTAAAGTAAGACTCAATTAGGAGGAAATGAAAATTTCGATAATAAGAACTTCACAAAGTTCCGAATCAACATGGCTTCATAAATCTAAAAATATGTATATGGTGATCGAAACAAATGAATGAAATAACCATAGGATTAAATTACATTAACTAAGGGTGATGTTGTACTGCGGCCTATTGATCCTCGGGCTATTGTTGTACCCCCTTATATGAGCTGCAAGCTACTAGCGTTTGTCCACTTTTATAGCTCCCCACCCAATCTAAGAGCTTTAATAAACTGCAATAGCTATGATGATTTCAGAGAAGGTATTTCCTCCTCGTCTATGACGTTTTTGCCGAGATGGTTGGCACCGGTCCCTATTGATAGCAGTGCAGGTAGACGTTCCGAACTTTCAGCGTCCGTCCCAAAAAAACTACAGTCGCTATTCTGTTTCAGACCTATCCTTGTCATATGTTCCCCAAGGTTACAATGCCCTGTAAGAAAACCTGTGAGGACGCATAGTCTGTTTCTAGTGAGTTCTAGCATAGTCATTGCTCCTTGCTTATTGTTCGGAGGAATACCTTGGAATGTCTCAGACCGGGAATACTCCCAGAGAAATGCTCTGACCGTCTCCTCCCTGTCTTCCAGTTCTTTTTTATAGGTGCTCATTCCTATACCACAGAACGGCTCCACAAACGAAATTGTGGCGGCCTTTTTTGCTTTCTCGTTGCCGCTGATTCTAGTGGCCTGGTAGCCAGCATAGTACAACCCTGTTTTCTCTGCCTAGGTTATTTAGGTTCTCTAGGCATTACCAGACTAATTTCCAGCTGATGGTGTTAGAGCTCAACGCCATTATGGCTGTTTGATTATCGGAGAAAATTGTAATGCTTTGCCTTCGATAGTTCCTGTCCAGGTTCAATTAAGCACATCTTCCAATTACATTGATCACTTGAAAGATGGTAAGATATGTCCCCATTGACTCTGAATATTTGGTTCCTGGCTCGAATACCCCTGCAGCTGTTCCTTTATCAGTTTTGGAACCATCCGTATACCATTTAATGGTATTTGCCTTTAGAAAGTAGGTGGAGGATTCTCCCTTCCATTTTTTCTTGTTTCTTAGCTTTGTAAGAAGATTCTTTTCGAAGCTATATTTCCTAACCATTTCATCGTTCGGCAGACTTAGAAGTGGGGAGAGTTCCGCTCGAGATGACCAAGCTCTCTGGCACGGAGTCTCGTTTCCTTCAGTCCCCGCCCTGATTAGTCTGTACGTTGCCGCATGGGCCAGTAGGGGTGGGCATGTTCTCACAGCTCCGGTGATGCATACACATGCTAACCGTTGCAACTTATCAAGAATATTCCTGGTTGTAACTTGAGTGACCTTCCGAAACCAGGTTATCGTTCCGTATGTTACTATAGGTCTTATATACTCATGTATAGTCATCGCAATATATTTGGGTTAGAGCCCCATATTTTTACCTGCTTGATTTCGGCATATCATTAAGGCTCTTGTTGCCTTATTCGTAGTCAGTGCAATATGCCTATTCCACAAAAGTTTCTTGTCTAGGGTTACTCCTGCGTATTTGACTTCTGATTTACATGCGATCAATGTTCCACCTAGGCGAATGTCTTTCATGTTCGAAAGTTTCCTCTTCTTAGTGAAAGGTAGAATCGCGGTTTTTGCTGAGTTGATGCTCAGACCCACTGAGCGACACCATTCATTAGTGATTCTAAGGTTGATTTGTATCAGCTCACAAGGGATTAGCCATAGGAGGTTTCGGCAAAAACATTCTTTCGGCAAGAAGGTAGCGGTTAAAATAATACCATAAAATTAACGTAAATTATCAGGCTTAATTCTTGAAAATAATAAATAACTTGAATATAGGTAAGAGTCATGCTTATTGTAAAATTTGGTATATGACCTGACTTTCGCTTTAATTTACTATACGCCCCTTTGTGACTTGACTTCATTTACATCAGTAAAAGAATATTATCAAGGCAACTGATACTGTTCAAAATAACAAAAAATGTTTAGAATTTATTTAACTGTTCGAAAGCATAACTCCAAATTGTTAAAATTTCGTTTCTTGGTGTAAGAAATGTATCTCCCAATTTTTCTAATTTTCCAAACAAAGTAGACCTGTAAGCATCAAACTATGTAACTAAGACCAAATCTCAACGCAGTTTTATCCAAAATCAGTGGATTTTATCCAAAAATTTGTTATTTTGCATTTACATAAGCAAAATGTATAACTTAAGTCACTTCAAAACTACCAGGTTTTGGTAATTTGCAAAACTTACAAAATTAGTTTTAATTCCTAGGCATTAAACCTAAAATCCGCCTCTGCATTTAACGTCAACATTAATGTACTAACATAATGATCATGCTCTCCTTCTTTTGCATATTTCCACCAAACATCAAAGGCAAGAAAGCGGGCGCACCCTATAGTATATCAGAGGAACAATTGAACAAGTTTTTCTCGCTGCTCAAAACGTACCCAAGCAACTTCATTGAACTGGCGAAGGTAGTTCTGTTGATGACGTCGAATCCCATCAATTGGAAGAAGGGCTATTGCGAAAAGGCGGAGGCATAATCAAAACACGTTTTTTAAATCAAAAAAAAATATATCGCATTTTTGTCCAAAGTATTTCCAAAAGACTTTACACCTAATGTGCCAGCTTTCTGCCGTAACTTTAAACTGCAAATATCATTACCAAATTGTTGCTTGTCGTAAGAACAGTAATCGGAGGTGGATTTTAGAAAAGGTGCATTAGGTGTAAGATCCATTTTAGGAAATCTAGTTCTACTACTAGGACAGAAAAATGTTCAAATTGTTTAGACCATTTCTGTTTATAAATAATGCGTAATTGAGGCGATGCAACAAGGAGTTCAAGTATTTACTAGCTAAATCAAGGTGATAGTGATGGTGTAAACAACCAGAAACTTTTCTGTTCTGCTTCTTCAGAACATTTGTTCCATAGCTACACAGTTATGCGATAGGAAATTTACTGATGGTCTTTGGTTTCCAAATTATTAAAAAGATAGATAATTCCGCATTTTTTTACGTAAATTTAAAAAATAATGCGCTCAATTTAATTTTCGCTTTTCACTTCTTCTCTGTGTATTTTGTAAGAAAGAAATAATTAAAACACAAGCTTGGTTTATTTTTTAAATACAATGCAGACAGAAAGGAAATCAAATATGACTTTAATCATATATTTTTTCTAAAATGCTAAGCAGAAATTTGTTTAAAATATATATATAAGGTACTGTGCTTTCCGTATTCCAAAAATATATCCAAATTTAAAAAAGCATATCAATCACACTTCTCCAGACTGAAACTAACAAAGTCTGTTTAGCTGTAAGCATGCCATTCAAAATTTACTTCAGACATGGAATTATATGAACTATGTATGTGTAGTTTTTAGAACTGTTTAGTCTTGTTGTTGAACTTTCTGAAAAAAGAAAATGGAAATAAAGACAAAAGGTACAAAGGTAAATGCTATGGTAAAGATCAAGTTCAAGTTAAAGAGAAAAATACAGATGCAGGCAAAAGCGAAAGTAACATGAAAGACAAAGGCGAAGTTAAAGGCATTCACAAAAGACAAAAAAAAAAGTAGGACAAATGAAAAGAAAAGGAGAAAATGAAGACCAATGTGAAAATAAAGCTGGGAATAAAGTTGAAGGTGAACGTAAGGCCAAGCAAATAGTTAAACGCAAAGGATAAGCGCCAAGGCGAAAATAAAAGCAAAGGAATAAGTAAAGACAAAGCCCAAACTAGGGGCAATAGTAAATATGAAAGAGAGAAACGGAGGAAGGAGAAGATAGAACGAGAGGAGGAGGAGAACGGGAAGACATAAGAGAAGGGAGAGGGGAAGGTAAAAGAAGAAGAGAGGAAAGAAAAAGAGGAGAAGATTTAGGACGTGAGGAAGGAGGGGTGAGAGAAGGCGGATGTGAAGGCGAAGGAGAACCAGAAGGAATAGGAGAAGGAGCAGGGCAAAGAGAACGAATGTCGGAAGTGAAAGTAAAGTTTGAAGAAACAGAAAAACGAGAAGGAGGAGAAGAATCAGGGGAAGAAGAAGGATCAGGTGAAGAGTCAAGAGAAGGGCAAGGATGAGGACCAGAAGGAGGGAAAGCATCAGGAGGAGAAGGAAGGTTAGGGTCAGGAGAAGAATCAGGAGAAGGATCAGGAGAAGATGGAAGAGCAGAATCAGGAGTAGGAAGATGCGAAACAGGGGCACAAGGAGGAGTCAGCGAGAAGAAGAATGTGGTGAAGACAACAATGCAAGCAAATACAAGTACAGAGAGCTACTCAAAAAACTATTTGAATATTTGGGAAGAGGCACTTAAATAGTTACTATAGATGCAGTGAACTGGATGAAATAAAGATTTACCATGCAACGAGAACCAGAAGAGTGGAAACGAAAATACTATTCCTAAACGAAAAAAAAAGGATAAGAAAGAGAATTACAATTTTACTACAAAAATCTTGTTTTATTTCATTTATGAGGAAACCAGAGACCGTACCTAAGGTAGTAGCTGTGAAATTGTATCAGAGAGAGCTATAGTATAGTAAGAATTCAATCTAATAGTCTGTTACATTTAACATGAAATACGGGATGGGTTGAAACGCTTCTATGAAATTAATTAATTAATTTAGAATCTCTTTTCATAGTTAACGTACCATCAAATTAAATCGCTGTATATTCATATAGAATCACACGAATTAATGCCATCTTACAAATGTTTCAACCCATTCCCGTATATTGAATGAAGGAATGAAGAATTTTATCTCGTTACTGTGTTAGCGTTCACAAAAGTATTAATTGTTAAAAGTAGATTATTGCACCATGAACCTTTTCTGGGTGCTCAAGTATATAGATATTTCGTCAGACAATTTTGCAGAATTTAATCTGAATTTGCGCAGACTCAATTGTAATTTCCGCTGGACGTTTGGAACGTTTCTTCGATGCCCTGAAAGCGGCCGGTGACAATATAGTCGCCGTCTTCAAACTCGGATTTATGGTGATAACGAACGGAAATACTTGGAGATACAAGTACTGTGACGATGCCGCGGAGTCGGACGATTGAAACAGCAAATTTAAGATTATTAGGGAAGACATTACTTTTTATAACGATCTTTGCATGAAATGCTACGTTTTATTACACAATGTATTAATTTTAAATAAAGATTTATTTCGTTCGACTTTATGGTTTCCTTTTCGATATACATACGAAGGCGGCTTGAAATATTTTCTCAATCGACAAGAAAAACACGGTATTGGTGTGGCGTTTTATTTTTATTTTTCTCCTCGAGGATCTGTAGCGGTGATGACCTCCTCATTTGAGGCAAATCTTTCCTCCCAGTATTTTTTTCAGGTTTGGGAAAAGGAAACAGTCGCTGGGGGCTAGGTCCGGTAAATAAGGATGATGCGGGATATAAATGAGCGGATGCATTGTCGTGGTGGAAAAGCACTTTTTTCCGCTGCAACCGAGGCCGTTTCTCCTTCATTACTGTATCGAATCGGGTCAATAAATCGCTGTAGTATTATCCCGTGATCGTCCTTCCCTTCTGCAGGTTGTCGATGAGAATCACACTTTGAAAATCCCAAAAAATGGTCGGCCGATGCAACGGTCTTTCTTCGGAGTCGATTCGTCCGAAAAAGTTCATTGCTTCGACTGTTCCTTGATTTCATCCACGGTTACAAAACGCATTAAGAAATCCTGCGGATTGCATTAGATCCTGGCTAAACATTCCTCCGAAACGGTCACCCGATTTCGTTTTTGCTCCGGTGTGAGCAAACGCGGTACCCATCGCACCGAAAGCGTCCTCATGCCCAAAATTTCGTATATAGGATATGGCCAACACGTTCTTCTGGGATGCCTGTTGTCTCTGCTATCTTTTTCAACCTCAATCGGACATCGGCTAGCACGACATTATGAATCTTGTCGACCATCTTATCGTTTTTGGGCGTCCACTACATGGTTCGTCACTTGTGCTTATGCAGCCATATTTGAGCTCCCTCACCCAGAAGCTGATGGTCGAAAATGATGGAATACATCCGATATGAACCTCTAGCAAGATATTTCGAATTTCCGTGGCCATTATCTCAGCCATCCAGAAGTGTTTTATCACTGCACGAAATTCGACTTCATCAATTTTTGCGAATCGCCTGACTTGCTACACAAAACACACTCTTAAACAACAACTATTGACAGTAGACGCCTGAAATTCTGACAGTTGCGATAAAGAAGGTTGCCCTTGCCGACCAATCAATCCATTTCAACCTTCGTGTGTCATCTCTTGTCGATTCCGGAAACATTTCAGGTCGTCCTCGTACGTCGCTAGACTACAAATACCTTATATTAGCTATTTTAAAATCCCAGAAAGAATAATTCTATCAAAGAGCTCAGATTCTGCATAAAGAACTTGAACAACTGTAATTAAGATAAACGAATGTTGGAGAAGCATGTCGATTTTTCGAAAGTTTTACGTACAATTGTACCAAAACGTTCACTACCGATGTCAAAATTATTTATTATAGCAAAAAATAACTCTAAAGTAGGGATTTAATTTACTTCTACGGTAATATAAAATAACATAATACTTAAAAATATTTCAATAAACTAGTGCCAACTATTTTAAGAAACCTTATGTATGTTTTAACATGTTGTCTATTTTAAAGAGTTCATTGCTAGAGGGTATAAAACCGCTGCTCTGTTAGTATATAAATTCCATATCTAATTAGTAGTGGAGATTTGCAAAATATGAATGTCATCCGAATATGGGAACACACCATTATCTGTCAGAGTCGTCGGAGTATTGCTAAAAACCTCGAAGTTAGCTAATGCGTAATATGTAGATTTGGCCATCGTTTTTTTCAAAACTGAAAATGTTCAACGAACGCCACTGTGTTCGTTGAAAGAACAAAAGCATATAGAGACAAACATTGATAAATTAACCCAACGGTTCTAAACCTTCTTTCATCTACGACATAGCTGGGAGCACGTTTTCACAACACTCCAACCAAATTCCTTTTACTTCCTAACTTTGTACTTTAGGTACGAGAGATGTTTCCAAAGTTCTGGGAATTTAGCTATATTTTTTTTATTTTGTCACTGTTTATGTAGTTTTTCAACATAATTGCCATTTAATTGAATATATTTATCCCAACAATAAACTATTTTTTAAACCGTCTTTAAAGAACATTTTCCCCGAAAAGGTATCGTATGTTTCATTTTGGTAGCACACAAATGATTTTATGACTAAACAAACTTTTAAATATATCCTAATATACCCCAAGAAATAATTGTTATGATTATTTAAATGATATAGGGACCAAATGAAAACAGAAATTCAGATTTGAAATTTGTATTAAGCAGATATGGTAAAAGAAATTATATTTTAACTTAATTAAGTCAATCTGTAATTGCCTTGCAGTTACATGCCTCCGACATAATGCTTGTAGTCTTAAATACCGGTCATCTTGGGGAGTAGGATAGTTTTGACGACCTGCACAGATCTTCGTGTGTAACCTGTTTCTCTATATCTGGCTACCGTCCTAGAAACACTTGACTGATTGATATTCATCAAATTGGCCACGTATGTTTGAGATTCCCCATTTCCGATTAAAGCAACTACTCCAGCCACTTGTTTTGGAGTTAAGAATTACTCAGTTTGCTTCTAATAACGTTAGTAAAGTGTTCTAGCAGCGTACTTTGTGCGCAATTTGTTCATATAAGAACTTCTTCAATAAATAATTAAATAAACCATGTGTAATATATGTACTTTTCTAAAATGTTTTCGTAATAACAAAAAAGAACTTATTCAAAAGCTCGTTGCATAATTTTCTTTGTATGTCGGCGCACATAAGGCAAACATACGAGGGTGGATCTCTATGCTGTAACCCTGACCTCGCAATAATACTACAGTGGCACTATATTTTTTATTTTCCAACATAGTCCCTCTCCACGTTAATGCACTTGGTCCATCGGTGCTCCAACATCTCAACAGCCTCCTGGAAAAAATTCTGTTCGATCTCTGCAAAACCACCTCTCTACAGCTTGTATCACTTCATAATTACTTAAAAATTTTGTCCCACGTAAGATTTCCTTTAATTTGGGGAACAGCCTGTAATCACTAAGGACCAGATCCGCCGAATATGGCGGGTGCTCCACTAATTCAAAGCCTACTTGGTGTGTAGCAGTCGTAGCAATACCAGATGTATGACTGGGAGCATTATCCTGATGGAACAGCACACCGTGCCTTAACCTTCCTCGGCGTTTTTCTTTTAATAGCGTCCCGAAATTTAGAAATCAATTGTAAGTAGTAAGCCCCTGAAATGCTCTGTTCCTTTTGCAAATAGTCAGTCAGGATGATTATTTGAGCATCCCAGAACACAGATAGCAAAACGTTTTCAGCACACGGCACGACCTTAAATTTGCGCGGAGGAGGAAAACCGTGATGTTTCCACTCTCTACTTTGCAATTTGGTTTCGGGATCATAGTGGTGCAACCACGACTCATCCATGGTCACATACCGATTAAGAAAGTTTTCTTTATTTGCTTGGTACCTTTCCAAAAGACGCTTACAAATCAACACCCGATTTCTTTTTTGATCTATGATTAACATTGGGGGCACCCTTCTTGCACTCGTCTTTTTCATATCTAATTCTTTAGTCAGTATGTTCTACACCACATGATATGATAAGCTAGTATCTTCCACAATGTTCCTGATATGTACTCGTCGGTCTTGCAGTACGATATCGTGTACCTTTTTAATGTTTTAGTCTGTTGTAACCGTTATTGGAGGACCACCGGCATGTTAGTTTTCACAGGATGTTCTTCCGCATTTAAAATCTCGACACCAGTGTTCGACTATATTATAAAAAACTGCAGGCCATTTTTACAACCACGACACACAATTCAAGAATTAGTCACGACACAACAACACTTTGAGATACAAACTTGATATTATGTAGATATGTCAGTTAACTAAATGTCAAAAACATTAATCAAAGAACCAATTAGAAGTAGGTGAGGGGTGGGGCATGAGGATCCGGTCTCGTATTGTGGGCGTACGGATGATATCACGAAAGTAGTTACGCCATTGTTACATCGATAAAGTGAAAAGAGGCGCTGTATATAAAAGCCAGAAGCATACGTATACAAAAGCGAGATAGAAGTATATAACATAAGTCGCAGCTACTTAAGCATACATCATAACCAACTATGACGTAACTTCAAAGTTTCGTGATTTTCAATGTATAGAAAATATCTCAGTCTATAAACGCCATTTCGTAGCCTATACAATACCTTTTTGGCGGAATGTATATAATATAGTGTGGTTCTTTTGTTTATTGCGGTGATTTTGTTTGAAATTCGTCAATATGTTAATTAACCCAGATCTTACATTATTTTGTACATCCTGCATTAAGTTTTTGATGTTAGCCTCGATCATAGAAATCATTTTTCTTTTTAGAAGTTTTTATAACTATTTGCTTCAAATCAACTGAACCCTTAACAACCTTACTTAGGGTACTTTGCAGAGCGTCAATGTTTTATGTGTTTTTCTTCTTCAGTAATTCTTTGGAATTTTCTATTTTGTGTATTAAAAATTTCACCGCGGTGTAATATGGTAAGAGATTAATGATTGCTGATTTACTTACATATTTTAGATTTGAGTCTATGTAATAAATGTTCGTTTCAACAATAAGAAAGTTCTTTAGGTTCTTGCCCTTATTCATTTCTTATCCTTTTGTAGAAGGCTTGCTTTTCTTGTTATAATTATTTATTTCGCTAATTAGGCATTTAAGAATATTGTTTCATTTTTATTTTGTATATTATAAAAATGTATGTAGTAATATTTTTAAGGTATTTACAAATTGTAACATTTTAGAAATGGGAGTTTTCTCTTTTTCTTCAGCTTAATTTGATCATTTTTTGGAAAATTTGTCACCAACGGATACTATAACCCTATCAAGTATATAATGTAAATCCCACACTGACATTAAAAAAATTCTAGAAGGCGGTTTGGGCTTGGAAGGTATTTATGAATGTGAATACTTAGTTACTTCAAAAATATTGTAATTCTACGGTATAAAATTTCAGGACCAGCTTTTTCTATATAAATGAACCGAAAACTACCAGCACACATCAAAGTATTTGATACATCTCAGACCTACTTTTATTAATAACTGCATTAGAGCCCTGCATAAAGTCAATTACTCGCGGGTACTCGAACTTGGGATGCGGGTTCGGATACAACGTGGCTCGACTGAGGCTCTGCAGGCCTCTAACATGATGCTCATATACTATAGTTAAGTAACATCTAGTCTTCTTAAATGTATTCCAAATACGCTACACCTCCCTGAGTAATCTCAAGAAATTAGGACAAAAATAAGTACTTAAGGTTGTTAATTGAAGTATGTAAGAAAAATACAAAAAAAGAAGAGGCTCAGTGGAAAATAAATAATTTCGTTATACTCCAAATTCAAACCTATCATAAGTAGCTTAAACCCACCATTTCAACTAATAAAATCTCACCCACTCGCTTCGTTTGTCAAAAGAATTGCTGCACACTCATTCAGGGATTGAAAAGCGATATTACTTTTACAACAATTAGTCAATACAAAGAGGCCATAAAAACTGTTGTATATGGGTAGGAGTTGTAATTAGGCATTGTTCCGTTAATATAGACCAGGTACGTCTTACATTACGCGGTATTGTAGTGATTTTTATCGACCCAGGATGATTGGAATAAGATATCTGTTTTTGGGATTTGTTGGAGTAATCATCTACCAGGTAAGAGCTTGGAGGAAGCAGCAAAATAATACTAAAATTAGAATGGATGACAATTGCTAATTATATATCTTTCTTCTTCCTTTAGGCATGTGTAATACATGCAGCTAAGTCAGGTGAGATGGTACATGTTCGACTACTTAGAAAGATTCTGATTAGAGTTTAATTATAACAAACAATTTCTTTTCTTAAAATCTAAATTCTAAGCCTTGGTTTGAGTGTTTATTTTGTTAAATTCTCATTTAAAAAATACTGCTTGTGAATTGGCCTCTATTCGCGTACTTGTAGAAGTAAAACTAAAATAACGATGTAATATTTTATGCACGATGTTAATGGGTATAATTCCTCTTTATTATTTACTATAAACTAGGTACGGCTAGAAGCCTTTCTCAGCTAGAGTAGTTAAATCTGTAACATGCACTGTTGTAGATTTCGAATGAGATTACAGAGAATTAAAAATTAATAGAAACTAGGAAGGGGATAGTAGAAATGCTTTTCGGGTTTTGTCGTGTATTCACTGTTTTACTTGACGTTTCGCTGATGATGCTATCAACTTTTTCAGAAGGTTTCTAAAGACTAGTGTTGTTGTCTCTTATTTCTCGTTATATATCCCATTTCTGTTCCGCTTTGCTGATATGATTTGATGGGATATATAACGAGAAGCAAGAGA
Organism: Trypoxylus dichotomus; assembly: GCA_023509865.1. Lineage (NCBI taxonomy): Eukaryota > Metazoa > Arthropoda > Insecta > Coleoptera > Scarabaeidae > Trypoxylus > Trypoxylus dichotomus. The sequence goes on from CM042081.1 coordinate 34,781,040, forward strand.
CAACAACAACACCGGTCTTTAGAAACCTTCTGCAGAAGCTGACAGCATGATCAGCGGAACGTCAAGTAAAACAGTTAATACACGACAAAACTCGAAAAACATTTCTACTACGGACTACGGTCGTGAAAACCTATACTCGATTAGGAACGGGAATTCGGACTGTAAAATAATATAGAAGAAACTTGGTAAAGGGTAATAAAATTATTTAAAAACGGATAGAAAGGTTGTGCATAGTTTGCATTGTAAACCTGCAAAAGCTTGGATGTCTTAAAATATTATTTGACTTTCTTTAATAACTACTATTTCTTTAGGATTAAATACCTTTGGATAACACTTCTTAATGTCGCCATGTTCATGTGCTTTTGGATGTAATTTCTGAATGTCATAAGAGACGAAACATGAAGTTAGATGTATTAGACTACTAAACGTATTTTTAAGAGAACAACCCCTACAAAACGTGGTTACGACAATCATTAGCGGTTAAACCATAATCTGGTATGTTGATCCATTTTAACCCTAAAAATTGCTTCGATATTACATTTTTCTATTCTTTTACTAACTAATAACAATGATGATGACGATTTACAGAGTGTATGGTCTGGCCCACATATAACAGTTCGCTTCAAAATTAGATCCGAAAAAGAAGTTCTTTTATAATGTAACTTTAGGAGTAACACAACCTTCTTTTGACATAGTTACTTAATACACAAAAATCACAATACAATTCCCTTACAGCTGTCGCGATATACTAAAATCCACACTAAAATCACTCTCGATGAGTAAACTTCATATGTTATTGTACACGCAAGCGCGTTGGGTGACACTCGTTTGCCGACAAGATTTGGTAGCTCTATACATAAGCTTGAAGTAAGTAATAAAGACTAATTATACCTATTAACGACTCATATATATTGAACCCTTAACCACCATGTTTTGTTGTATTCCCTATATAAAAAGGACAATATTTGAAACATATATCAAACAATGTGATTATTAAAACACATCGAAAACGCTGCACCAATAGAAATGAGTAGCTGTATTTAGCAGCATTATTAAGTTAAATATGATTGTTACTGGGCAAAGGCCTCATTAAAGAGTAGTTACATTCTCATTTCATTCTTGAAGAAAATATGTACATGCTACATACTTTTTATGATGCGTGTTGCTCTTTCCAGTAGTTTTCAGCCAGTTGATATACACTATTGCCCACAGAAGTTTGGCCAAGTAACAAAAATTGAAAAAACCAAAAAATAAAAGGCAATTAATACAAAATAAATAAATGTACATTACAATGGCATCTCGAATTCTTCTAACATGTTCATTCCACAGTAATTCAATAGGGTTGAGATCTGGACTCTGTAGTGGCCATGTCATAACTTGTAAAATATCTGTTTGATTTTCCTCACTCAGATACTATTTGCATATTCTGGCAGTGTGTTTCGGGTAGTAATCTTGCATAAAAGTAAAATTCTCGCCGATTAGTTACAGCCCAGAAAGAATGAGACGAGTCTCCAATATTTCGCGGTACTGCTCTTTCTGCATCATTCCTTCTATTCGATGCAACATTCTTGTTCCTGAGTAGGAAAAGCAACCCTAAACTGTAACTGAACCACCGCCGTGTTTTATTGCCGGTACAATGCATTCGGAAAACATCTTTTCATTAGCGGAACGTCTGACAAACACTCTCTTGCTTTGACCAAACACTTTATACATTGATTCTTCAGTCCATAAAAACATTTTGCCATTGTTCTGCCGTCCAACGCCGATGTTCACGGCCTATTGTAGTCTTCTCAGTCGACTACCCCGGCGTAGCAATGGTTTACGAGCTGCCGTGCTACCGTGAAAATGTCTTTCGGCCAGCCGAAGTTTGACGGTGTAACTGAAATCGGACGCTGATATCCGTGATTGCATTCGCTCGCTATTTCTGGTGCTGTATTTCTACGATTATCGCTTACTTGATAGTTGTAGTAGATGATCGTCTGCTGGGGTGGTTATTCGTGAGGCACCTGGATGGCTACGGTTCTCTAAGTCGCCTGTTTGTTGGTATTGGCGAATAATTTATGTTACTCTCGACGTAGCTGGATTTAATTTTTCACCAATTTGCCTACTGGCAAAACCTTCTTTATGCAAAGTTATTATACTGGATCGTTTAACAACATCTATTGATTTACCACGAGGTATTTCGAACAATGTTCTTCACTTACTGTACCGCTCATCACAATAATATTCAAACTGAACTGTTGTGAGTTGGGTAATCGCAGTAAACGTTCGAGCTGGACAGGTACGAACCCTAAGAGATAGAGGGGATACAATAAAATCTTGACCTACTTAGTCCCATCGACACAATTAATAAGTAGATTAGAATAATCCGTTGTAAATGAGGATGATTGTTCCGGGTCATAAAGTGCTTAATTACTTCTTTTCTTCATAATACTTTAATTATTTGAGTTGCAGATGTATTTAAGATAGATGTTTATTAAGATTATCATCGTTACATGTATTAAAGCTTATTAAATTAAAGTATTGTAAAACTTTCCCCCTTGACCAAACTTCTATGGACGGTAGTGTAAGTGATCACATTTCAAAAAAATGTTTCATGAGTGCCGTTAAACAAGTTCAGTTGCTTGAATTATAAAACGTAGTAAAAATATGGAAAACGTTGCTAAAAATTTTAGTACAACCTCCACAATCCTTTAAATACCATATATTAATGATTTCATCTCCTTTTTAATTTTCCGACTCTGCTTTTAATTTTCTGGTCTAATTGTTCGTGATGCCCGTCAATTCAAAAGAAAATAATAAAGCCGGTGAATTAGGAAAGTGTTTCTCAAACTAGGGATCGGGGAATTTTTAAATTTGCTCTTTCTCTATGGGTGTAAAGTAATATACATTACTCTTTGACCATCGTTTAACTTCTTGTTCGAAGATCCTATTTTTGCTTTCGCACATTCTCCACAGAAGATATTGCTAGAGTAGAAACCGACTTCGTTAAACTGCCACAGGCTACCGCCGACTCTATTACTACAGCACTGCAACTCTCTTACGGCAAGTAAATCAGCCAAATCGTATATCCTGTCTATATAAGTCCAAATTCTCTGCCCTCAAGGTCCTTAAACTTAACCTCGGTAATGCTATAGTAAAGACAAACAAAAGCAAGACCAAGGTGATTCACACCCCAAAGATTACCGAAACAAAATCAATAGTCTGTTGCAAAATTATTCATAGCGTTCCTGCCTCGCATCCAAAATCACTCACCACTGCTATCAAATGTTTTTGTATGTTGATATACCATCAATCCCAGAAACTGTTGTCTGTCGCCCCAACGAGATTTAATTATGACTACATAGCGCAGTTTAACACTCATCAAGAAATTTCTTCGACCGCTCCAACGAGTAGAAGAATCTGTAATAGAACCCAATAATTTTATGTTTCCGAAATAATCAACAAGATTCACAGTACGTTGTTTACCATTTAATTGGCCCATACACTACCGCTCATAATAGTATGGATGCTTCCTATTTCATGCAAAATTTGGCAGTTGCTTCATAATTTTAAAGAAAATAATTATAACAAAAATATTAATTCATCGATATGCACATGTGTTCACAAATGAAAAAGTAATAATAAACATTAGAAAACATAAAGTAAGTTTCTTCTTTCTACTCATCGCAAAATCCACTTCTTGATTCAATAACTGCGCTCACAATTCGTGGTATTCTTTCTACCAGTTTCCTCAGTGTATCTTGAGAAATATTGTTCCATTTCCTCTACAATACCGTCCGGAGATGGGTTTTGGGCGTTGGATATTCTCTTCGAATTCGTGTTTACAGTTCGACCCACAGAAGCTCTATCGGATTAAGATCCGGACTCTGGGGAGGCCAAGTCATTATCTTTAATATTCCTTCATTTTCTGCATCAGCGAGGTATTTGTTAGGTAATAACGGCGTCTGCTTCGGATCATTATCGTGCATCAATTCAAAATTGTTACCTACTAAGGGCAATCCGGATGGTAGAGCTTTTTCTTTCAATATCTCGCCATAATTTTCCTTCCTCATTATTCCATCAAATTTCACAAGATTCCTTGTTCCATTTAATGAAAAACAACCCCATACAAGAATGGAACCACCACTTTTCTTTATTGTTTGTGTAATGCACTAACAAAGTATTTTCTCGTCTTTTGAACGCTTGACAAATGTTCTTTGGCTTTGACCAACCACTTTATATTTGGACTTATCAGACCATAGTACATTTCCCCATTATTCTATTGTCCAGTCTTTGTGAGTGTTAGCCCACTGGAGCCGTTTTTGTTTATTCCTACAACGCAGCAACGGTTTTCGTGTAGTAATAGGGCCGTGGAAGTTTGCTTCTTTTAAAACGACGTTTCATTGTGCTAACTGATATCTTCATGTTTCTAGTCCGATTCATTTTCGCCGTAATTTCGAGAGCTGTTAATCGGCTGTTTCTCTTACTAAGGAATTTTATGCGTTCATCATCACGCCTGGATGTTGCTCGGGGGGCCTCCTAGACGATTTTGGTTAGCAAGTACCACTTTGTTCGAAGCGGCGAATAGTTAAAATTTGCTGTGGACTTTCTTACACTAAGTTTCCCGAAAATATTCCGTACAGAATATCCTTCTTGTGTTAGTGTTAATATTGCTGATCGTGGTTCAACACTGAGCGGTTTTCTGCGAGTCATTTTTACTCAGGAATTAAATTATGTACTCGCATAAAGAAATAATAATATCGAGCTGCACGTAACGGTATCTAATGATAAACTAAACTCACTGTTAATGTAATTTATGCATACTTTATGGGGTAAACGCGATCCCAGGAGCTCAGTCACTTCTTAGAATTTGATTCCATTTATAATATCATAAAATTTCTACCTGTATATTACTTAAAATATCTATACGTGATATTGTCCGTATTGTACCTGATTATTAAGATTTTGAAAAGTAATATTTCAGTTTCGTTATTTCACTTATTATTCAATTTAGTTCTTGAATTAGTAAATTATGTGCATGGTTACAGAGTTATTACATGAATAAAAATACATCTTTTTAAAATATCTTGTTAAAATTTAAAGTATTCATTCTATTATGAGTAGTGGTGTATACTCCAGAATTTTTACGTACATTGCAGTAATGAATTGAAAAAGACCTATCTCGGAATCATCTCAAACCTTTGGTTTTTTACTCTTGCCGCAATATTGTCGCAAGATACTCGTTGCAAGAATATCATCTTGCTTTCTTCTCCACCGTTATGTTCTTTACCTTGCACATAATCAAAGTAATTAAAAAATCTCTTACGAAAAAGTTAAATTGAATTTATAACATGGCCCAACAGAAAGATGTTTATTTTAAATTAAAATTAAATACGGTATCTTCACTGTGCGATAATAAGAGATAAAGCTATAAAGTAATTCCAGAGTACGAAATACAAAGCAACAAACCATACAAAAGAATTAAAGATATCCATTTTATTTGTCTAATTTAACGGCTAACGTTTGTATTGTTATTAAACATAAAACCTATGAACATTACCCATTAATAAAATAAAACCTATACGGAATACAACGATTGCGTTGATTTTTATTCTGGTGCGGCATAAACTTTCTGCAAAGTTGCGACAATATACAGAATGTCCTATTTGAGCATCCTGTGTACTTATATCAGTTTTCACTTAAGAAAAGAAATTAAGTTATAACATAGTCGAAAACGTAGCCGAACATTTAAAAGAACTCTGTTTGTTTTCAAAGATAAGGACAAAGTCGATACAAACGCTTTTCTCACGAATATTGTCAGCGCTATACCGAGCAATATGGCCGATCTGCTGCAAGTATTAGTACAGTCTATATTCAAACCTTTTGAATGGCGTAAAAAGGTCTGCGAAGGAGTAAGCTCAAAAAGTAAGTAACATTCACATTTGGCACATGATACGGTTATTCAGCGAATTCTATTTCGAAATTCAAAGTACAGCAATATAAATTTAAAGCCATCCATGAGAAACTCTTCTTGTATTTACAAGAGAATATTAACAGGTGGAACATCTTCCGTACCTTGAATTTGCGACATGCGAGGTGTAAAAGAAAACATTCTTCATTCATCCAGGACTATCGCAACGCTCTTATAGCGAAATTGCTTTGATCAAGCTTTTGTTTAATTTGGAACCCTCCTAGAATGAAAGCAAAAAATTAAAGATGAGAGATCGACAGCAGTCGTAATAAAAACCCCTATAATGTTTTATATTTACACTTATGTATCGTAGTAAAAGGTGTTCCGATTTCAGCTTGCATTTTTAAGTTTATGAGGGCAACCTGAAATGTTTCCGGAATCGACAAGAAAAACATGGTATTGGTGTGGTTTCTTATTTTCATTTTTCGATGTAGTCTCCTCGAAGATCATTACACTTTTTCAAACGGTGCTCCAGTCTCTTCAAGCCGTCGGAAAAGTAGAATGTTTCGAGGGCTGCAAAATAGCCATCTGCAGCAAATGACTTCCTCCTTTGAGACAAATCTTTCCTCCTACTAATGTTTTGAGGAATAGGAAAAAGTTACTGGGGGCTAGGTCCGGTGAATATGGAGGATGAAAGACTAATTCGTAGTGCAACTCATTCAATTTGGACACGACGATGCGGGATGAATTAGCCGGTGCATTGTCGTGGTGGAAAAGCACTTTCTTCCGCTGCAAACGAGGCTGTTTTTTCCTCAATACTGCATCGAATCGGGACAATAAATCGCTATAGTATTTCCTCATAATCGTCCTTTCCTTCTGCAGATGGTCGATGAGGATCACACCTTGGGAATCCCAAAAATGGTTGCCATGACCTTTCCGGAACGGTCATTGCTTTTTTCGGAACCGATTCGCCCGGAAAAGTCCACTGCTTCGACTGTTCCTTGGTCTCCGGTATGTAGTGGTGAATCCAAGTCTCATCCACTCCTCTGAAGCGGTCGCCCGATTTCGTTTGTGCTCCGGTGTGAGCACACGCGGTACCCATCGTGCCGAAAACTACTTTTCACCCAAAATTTCGTGTAGGATATGGCCAACGCGCTCTTCTGAGATACCTGTTGTCTCTGTTACCTCTTTCAGCTTCAATCGGCGATCGGTTAACATGACATCATGAATGTTGTCGACCATTTCATCGTTGGTAGAGTTTCTGGGCGTCCACAGCGTAGTTCTTCACTTGTGTTTGTGCGATCATATTTGAATTCGCTCACCCAGAAGCTGATGGTCGAAAATGATGGAGTTAATCCACCATGAATCTCTAGTAAAATATTTCGAATTTACGTAGCCGTTTTCCCAGCTATAAAAAAAGTGTTTTATCTCTGCACAAAATTCGGTTTTATCCATTTTTGCGAAACCGCCTGACTTTCTACACAAAACACACTCTTAAACAACTATTGACAGTAGACGTCTGAAATTTTGACAGTTGCCATAAAGAAGGTTGACCTTGCCGACCAATGAATCCACTTCAACCTTCGTGCGCCATCTCTTGCCGATTTCGGAAACATTTTAGGTCGCCCTCCTATTCTTATTTCATATGCTTGTCAATGCAATCTATTTAAAAACAGAAATGACCAGAAATTTAAAATTGGAATATCTTATATACAGATATATTAAATGTAACTTGAAATTCGAAATACATCCTGCGTAGGATTGAGAAATTATTACAGAATCACCACATGAAAAATTAAATTGAAATGACTTTAACTGTTTCAGTACTTTCCAAGAGACTAGAAGAACATCTTTCATATAGCATGCATATGTTTTACTGTAATAATTTTCAATTCCAAATTAGCTTTTAACCGTGTAAAGAAAGCAACAGTTCAAATAAGAACTGTGAAATACTTAATATTAAACTTTTTCTATTTTAAAATTTCACAATTCTTACGTGAAAAAATATTTAGAGGCGGATTTTTGCATAGACTATGGTAGGTGCACGTTGAAATATAAACTACAACACATCCCTGTTATTTTACTAATGATCTTTTTTGCTAAACTTATTACTTACGCTTTATACCAAGTATCGGCAACCTTTAACATGCTATGGGCCAAACTTTAGTGTGCAAATACGTTCGCGGGCCGCGCTTAAAAGAACTGCATGTTAAAGTAGTGTTCATAATTTTTTGCGATAGATATCAGACATGAAATAATACGACAATGTTATTATAATGCAATTTATTAAAATAAGAAAACGAAATAAAAAAAAATAGGTACAACATTATAATTAAATCGTGAAATTTTTTTTAAATGGGTTTTTTAAAATGTCTCGCGGGCCGGATCAAATCTTACAGAGGGTCGGATCCGGCTCGCGGGCCGGTTGTTGCCCATATGCCTTATACCGTTAAAATCAAACTTATTGCAGTGTTAATGCAAAAATCCTTTTAGTACACGTTTCATTTTTCTAATATATATTTGCAACATTGCCCGCTCTTATATTCTCTACATGGTTTATTGCTACGAAAAAGCTTATCAGAGATATTAGCGTTAATTGCCTATAAATCTGCAAAGGCATTGACAAAAGCACAGTTAAGAATCGTGTAAGCAATCAGCGCAGGTAGTTTACATCATATCTCCATGGAAGAATACCTCCAGTAACAGCTTCTCGAAGTAAAGGATTAACTATGCATCTCAGGAACGAACTAACAATGAATGAAGATTATTATTATTGCTTTAGTTATGGTGAAAATCGATATAACTAAGGAATATCGTAACTTGACATAGAATAATTGTCAAATTTTTATAAACCTCAGAATTAGAAAAGGAATTTTCCTTCCAATTATGGCGAATATTTTCCAGAAAAAGCGAATTCATCTTCAATAATTCCTAAGTAGTAAGTAATATTCCAGAATTGTATACCCTGGCAGTAGTTCTTGTCAATCTACTGTGTAATCCTGCTCTGTGTGTATAGTACGGTACTGTTGGTAAATAAAGTTTTATTTACCTTTCCTCCTTGTTTTCTATGGCTCCTAGATAGAGCAGAATATGCTTTGAGTGTGGTATAAAAAATATGAACAGATTTCTCTAACAACTTCTAAGAATATACAATCCGATCAATTGAAACAAAATTGCGTGGGCGACCTGAATGTTTCCGAAATCGGCAAGACATGGCGCACGAAGGTTGAAGTGGATTCATTTGTCGGCAAGGGCAATCTTTTTTATGGCAACTGTCAAAATTTTAGACGTCTACTGTCGATAATTGCTGTTTAAAAGCGTGTTTTGTGTAGTAAGTCAGGCAGTTTCGCAAAATTGGATAAAATTGAATTTCAGCACGAGACGAACCACGCAATGGACGACCAAAAACTACTACCAACGATGAAATGGTCAACAAGATTCATGATGTCGTGTTAGTCGATCGCCGATTGAAGATGAAGGATATAGCAGAGACAACAAGCATCTCAGAAGAACGCATTGGCCATATCCTACACGAAATTTTAGGCATGAAAAAGCGTTCGGGGCAATGGGTACCGTATTTACTCACACTGGAGTAAAAACGATCCAAGAGATTTCTTCATTCGTCTCGTAACCGTGGATGAGACTTGAATCCACCACCATATACCGGAGACTAAGGCACAGTCGAAGTAATTGACTTTTCCGGGCGAATCGGCTCCGAAGAAAGCAAAGACCGTTCCATCGGCCGGAAAGGTCATGGCGACCATTTTTTGGGATTCCCATGGTGTAATCCTCATCGACTATCTGCAGAAGGTAAGGACGATCACGTGGCAATACTACAGCGATTTATTGACCCGATTCGATGCAATATTGAAGGAGAAAGAGAATTGAGGAGAAGAATGCACCAGCTCATTCATCTCTCATCGTGTTCAAATTGAATGAGTTGCGCTACGAACTAGTCTTTCATCCTCCATATTCACCAAATCTAACCCCCAGCGACTTTTTCCTATTCTCAAACTTGAAAAAATCACTGGGAGGAAAGAGATTTGCGTCAAATAAGGAGGGCATCATCGCTATTTTGGAGACCTTAAAACAAACTACTTTTCCGACGGTTTGAAGAGACTGAAGCACCGTTTGAAAAAGTGTATTGATCTTCGAGGAGACTGTGTCGAAAAATAAAAATAATAAAAAACCACGTCAATACCGTGTTTTTCTTGTCGATTCCGGAAACATATCAGGTCGTCCTCGCATACCATGTTGTTCTCAATATAACAATGGATTTAACTACTAAGTTATTCAATAATCCAGTAAGTTAAGCCAGTGCAATTTAAATCGGAAGAAAGGGTTTATCATTATTTTCACGTGCATCTTCATGGACGGTTATTCAAAAATTTTGCCTCTGACTGTCTCTTTGTTTCGTCAACTAGGTTTTCTAAATTTTGTCTTTATAATCTGATTCAAGAGAGATCTAGCCGGAAAAACAAGAAGAATAAGAAAGAAATAAAAGCGTTATTTGATTTGGTCAAATTGACGTCGGGTAACCTCTTCGAAGCGTTTGAGATTTTTGTCTACATGTCGATATATCCCAAAGACTGGCCAAAACGCTATTGTGAAAAATATCCCATTGACTGAGAACATTAGGATATAGTCGTCTTTAGATGGAAATTAACATTAGAATAACAAATAATGCTGCAAATAAAGCATTTGCTAGCTCTTATGCATTCAATTTTATTCCTTCTTCATTTGTATACCAAATTTTAAATATTGTGGAAATTTAATTTGACATTGGAGCACTTACAGAACATTTTTGCCAAAGTTGGGAAGAGTAAAAAACATCGTCGCTGTTAAATCCAAAATTTGCTAAATGGGTTTTAGAAAATTTCATAGAGGACTGAAGAAAAATAACTGTTTAACACACAACAGTTTTTCCAAATTAAAATACGCTAAGCAAAATTTCTACAGTTCCATATGAACTTTTGAACCGAATATTTGGTTTTCTTAATATCTTCGGCAAATTATGCATCGAAGTTAATGCTGACCTACAAAGAAACACAAATGCAAGAGAAAATAATATACATAATGGTAACTGGAGACAGCCATTGTATTGCTGAAATATGCAGTCTTGTGTCGCCAAAATCTATCCGAATCATTTATAGAAGTCCATTCGCGTAAAAAAAAAGGAAATAGAAGCAGAGAGCTACAATCGAAGCACAAAATTATTTTACAAGACGATCAATGAACGAAATAAAACTTATAAAAGTAAAACAATCGGAATCAAAGATAAAGATGGAAAGTTAGTAGAAAATTATGTACAATTCAGGGAAGCTTGGAAACTACACTTTAGAGAACTGTTATATGATTTAGATAATAGCATGGGGATTGAGAAAACAGCGAATGAAGCAAATGGGACAGAAGTAAATAATATAGAAGACATCTCAACAAGAAGGGATGTAAAGGAAATCATTAGTAGTAGTCGAAACGGTAAAGCCCCAGGTAAAGACAACATCAATATGGAATTTATTAAATACAGGAGGGGAAGTACTACAAGAGACGCTATATTTACTGATTAAGAAAATATGGATAGAAGAGAAGATGCCGCGGGACAGGGAAATTGGACAAATAGTGACGGTACACAAGAAAGGCAATCAACAAATAACTAGTAATCAAAGAGGTTTAACGTTACTAACCACAGCGTACAAAATACTATCTACATTAATACACAAGAAACCTAGTAGAGCAATATCAGTGTGGGTTTATAACAGGTCTGAACAGACTTCCAGCCCAAATTACGAGGGGAGCTCCAGAAGTTCGTGGAATAAAAGGGTTTTAAATAAAATAAAACAATAAATCTATTTTTCCTTTTCAATATAATCACTCTTAAGCACAATACATTTACTAGATCTATGAATTAATTTTTGTAAACCATCATAAAAATATTTTTTATCTTTCACCTCAAAATAGGCTAAAATTGTCTCCTTTACCTCATTGTCGTCGGAAAACTTTCCTTCCACGTAAGTCTTCTTTTAAATTGGGGAACAAATAAAATTCACTAGGTGCCAGGTCTGGACTGTAGAGTGGACGGACTATTGATTGAAAGAAATGCTTGTGCAGAGCAGCCATTGCAACTTTGCTTTTGTGAACCGGCGCATTGTCTTGCAAGAGCAACACACCCTTGGTCCATTTTCGTCTCCTTGATGGCCTCCTTTAATGTTTCTAATATCGCTGCGTCATATTCTCCGGTTATGCTCCTACTTATTTCCTTGTAATCAATCAATAATATCCCCTCACAATCCCAAAAAACAGTAGCCATCAACCATCAACTTTCCAGCCGATTCTGACGCTTTGAATTTCTTTGGCGGTGGTGTCCCCTTTTTATGCCATTGCATGGACTCCTGTTTGGACTTAGGCTCAAAGTGATAAACCCATGTTTCATCTCCGGTAACAATCCGCTCCAAAATCTGTGCAGGTTTGTCTCCACACAGCTCCAAAAATTGTTTGGACGCACAGACTCGCTGGAGAAGCATTCTCGGTGCCCATCTTGCACTGACTTTTGTCATACCCAGGTGGTCATGTAGGATACGTAAAATGGTGGTATCTCATACTCCAACTAATGCAGATAATTGTTTTTTTTCAAACGGTCATCTTGCAGTAGAATTTTTTTCACTTTTTCGACGATGTCTGATGAGGTGGCCTCAACTGGCCGTCCTGAGCGGGGGTCATCTTCAATCGACTCCCGACCATGTTTAAAAAGACCATGTCACTTATAAGTCATTGATTTACTAGGGCACTGTTCCCCATAAACGGTTTCCATTTCATTCAATATGATTTGAGCGTTCTTTCCTTGCTTTGTAAGGAACTTTCAATTTCCTTCATAGTTTCAGTTTTCTTCCGAATTGATTTGTTTACCAGGCAACTATTCGTAAACGACTATGGCGCTATAGGGCTGCAACTTAACTTATATACTAATGATGAGTTGCCAATCAGAATGACAACTAGCGAGCGCCCCTATCCCCACTCCATCCCCTCCATTCCACGAACTTCTGGACCTCCCCTCGTATAACATAGAAATAGAATTTTTATTCGTTGATTTTAAACAATCATTCGACTCCCTCAAAGGAGATACACTAATGGTAGCATTAAATAAATGAGGAATCAAACTCAAATGAAGAAAATTAATACAATGTCAAATAGCTAATTATAAAGACACAAAAGGGAAAGACGAAAGAAAATGAAACAAATAAAGGGCTAAAACAAGGAGACTCACTGCCAACAGCATTATTCAACTTGGCACTGGAATATGTATTAAGAAAAATAGATAAAGGCACAATAAGAACAAAGGCAAGCCAACTAGTAGCGTATGCTGACGATATTGTAATTATCTCAAAAAAGCGTGAGGTAACCAACAATATTCTAGAGGAAATAGGAGGGTGACAGAATGGGGCTGAAAATAAATACAGAAAAAACATAAATGATGAGACTAAATAGAAAACAGAAACATGGGAGTGACACAATTGAAATAGGAAAACTACATATATTGTTGAAGTGGTAAATACATTTAAATACTTAGGGCTAACTATTACAAGCGATGGCAGCAGGGTTGCAGAGATAAGGAATGAGTGGTGAATATAAACAAAACCTAGCGGACAAATAGATGACTTTTAAAAAGTAAAATATTGGGAAAAAAACAAAAATGAGAATTTATAAAATAATAATACAACCAACAATCGATATATTAAGATTAATAATATTAAGAACAATACTAGGCCCGACAAGAACCGAAAATAACGAATACAGGCGTAGAACAAATTCTAAGGTAGGAGTTGGGAGGTGCGGACGTGGTCAGAAGAATAAAGCATCAGAGAGCAAGATAGTTGGTGGATGTGTGGAGAGCTGGGAACAAAACTACAATCTACAATATCCTGGAGTGGCAACAGTGAGGAAGAAAAAGACGAAGGCGACCTAGAACTACTTGGCTACAGGAGGTGAAGGCGGATCTTGGTAGAACTGGTAGAAGATATAAACCGAAGAGAATGGAGATTGATTTCTTTTAGATCTAAAAAGCTTTAGAAGCGGCAATACCCCCTTAGGGTGACTAGTCATATTATATGCATAACCAAAATTTCGGCACATCGCAACTTCAGTGTTCTTGGGCAAATCGTGGCAATAAAATTCGAAATCATCAAGCCCGTTCAAGTTCTCGTCAGAAAATATGACCTTGTTCTACTCATTAATAAACGAACTACTTCATGATGAGATATATACATATATAAAGAAATAAGAGTAAGAGGAGAAAGAAAGATCAGAAGAAAAAGAGATAAAAAAGAAAGAAGAATGATAAGAATAAGAGAAGGAAAGAGACACTAAGAGAGAAAGGTAGGATCTCTCTTTTGGTTTCTTTTTTTTTGTTTTTCTCGTTCCTCCCCTCCCCTCTCCCCTTCGGTCTCACTTTCCTTCTCTTATTCTTTTCACCTTTCTTTCTAATTCACGCCCTCTCCCCCCATTCATTCTTCTCTCTTTTTTATCTTTTTTTCTTCTTATTTTTCTTTCTTTTCTTACTCTTATTTCATTTCTATATTATCTCATCCATTTCCGGTCCATTTCCGAAAGTAGTTCGTTTATTACTAACTCTAGCCGTGGAAGCCTACGTATTCTTGTTTTACTCATGATCCCATCTCATATGATTTTGCGCAAATTTCAATCTTTCCTGCTTATGTGTCTCTTTTAAGGATTGTTTTGAAATTTCTTTTAGCCACCGAAAACGTTCACTGTCGGATAGAATTTTATCGAATAGTCGAATAGGCGTTTTATTTGCTGCGTGGTTGCATTACCAGAAGAGGCTAAACAAAATATAGATGAGCGCTGGTTTCGATTTGGTTTTTGATTACTTCCCTTAGCGCGATTTTTGCCGTAGGAATTGCCCAACTTCGATGCATAATTTGCCGAAGATATTAGGAAAACCAAAAATTCTGTTCAAAAGCACATATGGAACTGTAGAAGTTCTTCGAGTGATTGTTTCGAAAGGTGCAATAAAGTATCTGATTCAACATAGCAGCTTTCGACTTGATAACAATGTCATGTCGCTAAAAAGAAGTTGGTCATGTTAATTAACAAATACACTTCGTGCTATGGATGCCATTTTGGAAACAATGTGCACCTTCAACTGTCAAACGCACAAAATCCGTTTCCTTAAGCCGAATATGCAAACTTATCACACTCTGGGATTTACTCCCATCAAAGGAAACCGGAGAAAGTGGAAAAATAGAAGACGACAGCTGAGAACTAGAGGCGATAGAAGTAAGCAAAGAAAAGCGCAAATAATAGACAGCGTATATGGGCTTGTCAAGCTGGTCCCGCCAAATCTGCTTGAACTCGCCAGAATTGTTTATTACATGGTAACATTTCCGAAAAAATGGAACAAACGATATTGTAAACAATATCCATTACAAGAACACGAATACAACGGAGAAGAAGACGAAAGCAATGAAGAATAAGATCAAAACAACGAAGAAGATTATGACAGTGACTAGATAGCGACAAACGTAAAATTGCTTTTATTTTGTTGCATCCAATAAAATGTATTCTGAGTAGACCGGTATTTTTTAGTTTATCCACATTTATGGTAGTTCCGCCGTAGCTTTTTGAAGAAATTTAACAACGTTACAATTTTGAAAGTTAAATATCTTTTGCACAAGAAAATACATATTTCTGAATACTTTCGTGACGGTTAAAAAACTTGGTCGTTAACCATTCTAAGCAAGAATCTACATGGTTGTTGGCAGATAGGCTTGAATATTCTGAAGTATTGACAACATTCAAAAAACTCGTATTACATCTGAGCGCTTCAAAACGTCTTAAACGAAACTTCTTAAACTTCCATCCATATCAGACACAAAATGATCAAGACCAGATCAGACATTGATGTATGCAAGTCTCGAAAAAATTGGAATATTCTCAAATTCAATTCTGATTTGTCAAATCTGACGAAGCTAATTGTCATCTAATAAAATTCCTTAATAAACAAAATCTATTCCTACAACTTTTGAAAGCGGGATTATACATTTTCTGAAAGTTCAATTTCATTTTTTAGCGATATTTCCTTGCCACTGTTCTTCAGATCTTTCTTTTTGTAAGGATATTGTTACTATTATTCTAATTAGTATTATTATAAAAATTATTATAATATATATACGAGGGCGACCTGAAATGTTTCTGGAATCGACTAGAAAAACACGGTACTGGTGTAATTTTTCTTTTTACTTTTCGATGTAGTTTCCTCGAAGATCAATACACCTTTTCAAATAGTACTTCAATCTCTTCAAGCCGTCGGAAAAGTAGGATGTTTCGAGATCTGCAAAATAGTCATCTGTAGCGGCAGTGACCTCTTCATTTGAAGCAAATCTCTTCAAGCCGTTGGGGGCTAGGTTCGATGAATATGGAGGATGAGAGACTAATTCGTAGCGCAACTCATTCAATTTGGACACGACGATGCGGGGTGAATGAGTCGGCGCATTGCCATGGTGGAAAAGCACTTTCTTCCGCTGCAAACGAGGCCGTTTCTCCTTCAATACTGCACCGAATCGGGTCAATAAATCGCTGTAGTATTGCCTCGTGATCGTCCTTCCCTTCTGCAGATAGTCGATGAGGATCACACCTTGAGAATCTCAAAAAAATGGTCGCCATAGCCTTTCCGGCCAATGCAACGGTCTTTGCTTTCTTCGGAGCCGATTTGCCCGGGAAAGCCTACTGCTTCGACTGTTCCTTAGTCTGCGCTATGTAGAGGTGGATCCAAATCTCATCCACGGTTACGAAACGCATGAAGAAATCCCTTGGATTGCGTTGGATCCTGACCAGACACTCCTCCGAAACCGTCACCCGATTTCGTTTTTGCTTCGGTGTAAGAAAACGCGGTACCCATCGCGCCGAAAGCTTTCTCATACCCAAAATTTCGTATACGAAAGTTGGGCAAGTCCTATAGGACTTGCCCAACGCGTTCTTCTGAGATGCCTGTTCTCTCTGCTATCTCTTTCAGCTTCAATCGGCGATCGGCTAACATGACATCATGAATCTTAACAACTATTTCATCGCTGGCAGCGGTTTTTGGGCGTCCACCAAGTGGTTCGTCACCCGTGCTTGTGTGACCATATTCGCTCACCCAGAAGCTGATGGTCGAAAATGATGGAGTACATCCGCCATGAACCTCTAGCAAAATATTTCGAATTTCCGTAGCCGTTTTCCCAGCCATCAAGAAGTGTTTTATCACTGCACGAAATTCGATTTTATCCATTTTTGCGAAACCGGCTGACTTGCTACACAAAACACACTCCTAAACAACAACTATTGACAGTAGACGTCTGAAATTTTGACAGTTGCCATAAAAGAGCTTGCCCTTGCCGACCAATGAATCCACTTCAACCTTCGTGCGCCATCTCTTGCCAAGTCCGGAAACATTTCAGGTGGTCATCGTATATAGTATAGGATTCTTGCCGTATAATCCAGAAAGTGTTAGATAATCCCTTTTCAAAATTCATATCGTGGGCGACTGATGGCGGCATATGTACCTATATGCACATGACCTGCCGTTTCTAGATGTTAGACGGTAGAATTGATCTTCAGTTTTTCGATACTTCTATAAACAATATATCGGAACTACTATCCCTACCAGCAGGTTTTGCTGAAAGAGTTCTTAATGTATTTGACGGGCACGAAATGAATGCCTTCGCATAACAGTGTCCAAGAAAGTTTTCCCAAGCTTTTCGATATCCTTGCCATTTATTGATTTCGCGTTTTAAATTCTGCTAAAAGAAAAGCATCCCTGAGAAAAATTTACAACTATTCTGTATTCAGAATTTTGAGGAATGCATTCAGGAAAATAGTAATCATCAAAAAGATGTTTATGTCCGCACAACTAATATTTTTTATTTAAGCACCAAGATAGCCATACCGAATTCTGAAATTCCTCATCATCTTCTTTGCATGCAGATTTTGCCGTAACGAACTGGTAACAAATCTAGTCCCTTTACTTTTTTATCCAAATATTTGTAAATTTGAGGACAATAAAACGTCGTTTAATCACCATGCGTATATGTAAGCTTTATAAAACCGAAATTTCCTCACTTTGATTTTGGTTACCTTTATGTTGATGCAATTTCGGACTGCTCGCATGTTCTTTTCGACGTGATCCTGGTAAATCTGCAAACTTATATCGTTCATCGAATTTTTCGCCGATTTTCTAATTTTGCTGTCTGGCAATATATTACTTCTTTCTCAAAGTATCTTATGCAAAAAGCTTGGAATTTGCTATATACTTTAAAACATTAAAAATGTTCCGCACGTTATTGTATATGCACTACCGTTCATAAGTTTGATTGCACTATACGAGGGCGACCTCAAATGTTTCCGAAATCGGCAAGACATGGCGCACGAAGATTGAGGTGGATTCATTGGTCAGCAAGGACAGCCCTTCTTTATCGCAACTGTCAAAAGTTCAGACGTCTACTGTCAATAGTTGTTGTTTAAGAGTGTGTTTTGTGTAGCAAGTTAGCCGTTTTCGCAAAAATTGATAAAATCGAATTTCGTGCAGTGATAAAACTCTTCTTGATGGCTGGGAAAACGGCTAGAGAAATTCGAAATATTTTACTAGAGGTTCATGGCTAATGTACTTCATAATTTTCGACCATCAGCTTTTGGGTGAGCTAGTTCAAACGTGGCTGTACAAGCACAAGTGACGAACCACGCAATGGATGCCCATAAACCGCTACCAACGATGAAATGGTTGAGAAGATTCATTATGTGTTAGCCAATCGCCAATTGAAGCTGAAAGAGACAACAGGCATCTCAGAAGAACGCGCTGGCTATATCCTACTCGAAATTTTGGGTATGAAAAAGCTTTTGGCGCGATGGGTACCGCGTTTGTACACACCGATTCCTTCATGCGTTTCGTAACAGTGGATGAGACTGGGATCGACCACTACATAGCGCAGACTAAGGAACAGTCGACGCATTGGAGTTTGCCGGGCGAATCGGCTCCGAAGAAAGCAAAGACCGTTTTTTGGGATTCCCAAGGTATGATCCACATCGACTATCTGCAGAAGGGAAGGACGATCATGGGGCAATACTACATCGATTTATTGGCCCGATTCGATGCAGTATTGAAGGAGAAACGGCCTCGTTTGCAGCGGAAAAAAGTGCTTTTCCACCACGACAATGTACCGACTCATTCATTCCGCATCGTCGTGTCCAAATTGAAGGAGTTACGCTACGAATTAGTCTCTCATCCTCCATATTCACCGAACCAGCCCCCAGCGACTTTTTCCTATTCTCAAACCTGAAAAAATCACTGGGAGAAAAGTGGCTTGCCTCAAATGAGCAGGTCATCGCCGCTACAGATGGCTATTTTGCAGACCTCGAAACAGCCTACTCGGAGAGAGTACACCGAAAAATAAGAATAAAAAACCACACCAGTACCATGTTTTTCTTGTCGATTCCGGAAATATTTCAGGTCGCCCTCGTATAAAATAAAATAAACTAGGCAGATAATGCTTGCGTGAAATTTATTAAAAAAACAAACTTTACTCATGAATTAAAGATGTTTTATTGACAATATAGTATATTCCAATAAAAAACATACTGTTACAATGTTTCTTCAAAGTAACCCTCTTTTGCTTTAATAATCGCCTGATAGATACGCGACATCCTTAGAACTAATCGCTTCAAATACGATTCATCTATAGTATTCCGCACTTCCTTTAGAGCATTTCAGAATGCGACTTTGCTAGTCGAAGATTTTTCCGAACCTTATGATCCAAGTGATTTCACAAAAGCTCAGGGAGGTTGCAATCAGGGCTCTGTAGTGACCACTCTATTAAGGATAGGACTCCGGAATTACAATTTTCTTGCAATTTCCAACGTAATTAAATTTCCGTAAGAATCGGCCTCGGAGAGGACTTGAACCCAACATCTTTACATGGGTTCAAGTCCCCTCCGAGACCGATTTTTCGGAAATTTAATTAAGTTGGAAATGGCAAAAAAATTGTAATTTTATCATTACTAATGCCAACGGTGGTTTAGTATTGATATCCATATTAATATTAGTACTAACATGGATGTTAGTTTAGGACTCCAGAAGATTTGTCTTAAAAATAAGCGTCAACCAGTTGGATCATAATCTTGCTGATAAATGAGTTCATCCCCAATTAATTCACATCAAATGCACATCTTTTGTCATTCATCTTTTTTAACTAATTTTCCAATCGTTTCGGCTCCAAAGCAACCCCATATCATGATGTTTCCTCCTGCATGTCTTACTGTTTTTGAAATATACTTGTCGAACATTCTCTCTCCAAGACGGTGACGAATAAACGTGTGAAATTTACTTCTGAATAATTCGAATTTCGATTCGTCATCCATAACACGTTTTCCCCAATCATTTACACTCCAGTTTTCCTGAGCTTCTGCCCAATTTAATCTTTTCCATTTGTGTATAGACCTTCACCGTGGGTTTCTTATTGATACACTTGATACACACTGACTGACTGACTGACCGAGTTGTAAATTGAACTCTGCCGTGATTTGCGGTACGGTAAGGCGGCGATTTCTTAGGGAAATCACGACGATGTATTGGCAGTCTCGTTTCGTCGTTAATCTGGGCTTTCCACTTCGTCCATATTTGTTTCGTATAGGACGCATATTCTGGTGCACGTTTTAAGATCCAATTCCTTCTTTCTGGCATAGTTTCGATCAAATAAACTAACAATATGAAATAGGGTCTCCCTAACGCAATCACATATGCCTCCAGTATCTCGGCAATATACTGGATGCATACTGAATGTATAGTTTAATATAAGACAGGTGGATGGTTCAGTACTCCCAAATTCTATTTCATAACGCATTCATCCCCAATTCTGTACTATTATCGCATACAACGTAATATAGGAATATATTGTTCTCGTGTTTTAATGGATTTTGTAAATAATTCTTATTGTTATGAATATATACCATCAGCACTATATTGTAGACTGAGAAGACTAATATGAATTTCCCTAAATATTTTTAAACTAGTTCTAAGTGTAACATAATATATTAGGTGCGATCAAACTTATGAAAAATAGTGTATGTCAAATTTAATTAATATTGACTGAATTTCACTAAATTGTATAAAAGAACAAAGACAAACTCCAATACTTTCTATTTAACTTGTTGTTCCAAAATTCTATTACCGAACCGTTCTCTATGCAAAAGGAAGTCAAAGAAATGAAATAATCGACTTCACATTTCTTTTTGAAGTATATTTTTTTATATTGTTTCTTCATTCAATTAGGAAAATCAGAATCAGATTCAGAAGGTGGTGGTACTGGCGGTCTCAGCTCGGTACAAATACAGCAAATGTTGGATTACTTTAAACAGGTCCCCAGCAATATAGTAGAATTAATCAAGATAGGGATAAGTATATGGAACCACAATAAAGACTGGAAGAAACACTACTGTCAGTCAAGCAAATAATTACTGTATAGGATTTACTATTATGGCATTTACTATGCACACTATATATATGAACTACAGACATACCCATAGTCATGTGTATTTTACACGTTGAGGAATAAATACTTTGAGATCGTTCTCATGTTTTTTCTTTTTCATTCCTTTTTTCTGGTTTAGGTATTGTCGCATCAAGACCTGAATGACATGTTCCATGGTCTTCCATCGATCTGCTTATTAATCTTTGCATTACAGTTACAGAAAGCACTCCACAAGAAATAACATTCAAATAGAATGGCTTTAAAAAGACCTTCCCAGAGAAATTTTTAAATCAGTGCAAAATAGCCATCTAAGAGACTAATTCGTAGCGCAACTCATTCAATTTGGATACGACGATGTGGGATGAATCAGTCGCTGAATTGTGGTAGTGAAAAAGCACCACCGCTGCAAACGAGGCCGTTTCTTCTTCAATAATGTATCGAATCGGATCAATAAATCGCTAGTGATTGTTCTTCCCTTCTCCAGATAGTCGGTGAGGATTACACCTTGGGAATCTTAAAAAATGGTCGCCATAGCCTTTCCGGCCGATGCAACGGTCTTTGCTTTCTTCGGAGCCGATTCGTCCACTACTTCGACTGTTCCTTGGTCTCCGGCATGTAGTGGTGGATCCAAGTCTCGTCCACGGTTACAAAACGCATGAAGAAATCCCTTGGATTGTGTTGGATCCTCGCCAGACACTCCTCCGAAATGGCCACCCGATTTCGTTTTTGCTCCGCTGTGAGCAAACGCGATACCCATCGCTCCGAAAGGTTTTTCATATCTAAAATGTTGTGTAGGATATGGCCAACGTGTTCTTCTGATATGCCAGTTGTCTCTGCTATCTCTTTCAGCTTCAATTGGCGATCGGCTAACACAATATCATGAATCTTGTCGACCAGTTGGTTCGTCACTTGTGCTTGTGCGGCCACGTTACAACTCGCTCACCCAGAAGCTGATAGTCGAAAATGGAGTACATCCGCCATGAACATCTAGCAAAATATTTCGAATTTCCGTGGTAGTTTTCTCGACCATCCAGAAGTGTTTTAGCACGAAATCCAATTTTATCCATATTTTGCGAAACTGCCTGACTTGCTATACAAAGCGCACTCTTAAACAACAACTATTGATAGTAGACGTCCGAAATGTTGACAGTTGCCATAAAGAAGGTTGCCCTTGCTGGCCAATGAATCTACTTCAACCTTCTTCGCCATGGCTGATTCCGAAAACATTTGAGGTCGCCCTCGTAACAATATTCCGTTTGTATTGATACAGCTTTTCCATTTCCAAAATGTATTTGGAAGAAGCGTTCACTGTGTCCACCGCTAACATCGCCCGTATTAGCAGGACAACAATATTTTTGCCTTTTTTTAAGTTTTTCGGATTTTTTTATCCTTTTCGCAGCCTCGGAAGTGTTGACACTCTTCTTAGTTTATTGCTGGTACGTCGTTGCTAATTTCATACGAGTGCAAAAGTCCGAGTATGAATTGAGCATACCCATTTCGAACGTAGGCTTGAATCACATCCATTACTAAATTTGTGGGCCAGGAAAAGCGTAAAATTCAGTGAAATTGAGATAACATCGGACATAAGATTCCGCGTACGCAAATGGTCTTTTACGCTGTTAGAAAGCAGTTTTCTTATGAGGTTTTGAGTATCTAAAAGATTTTCAGTCTAATTCATAGACAGAAAGTTAGTAGGGAACGCTATTAGTTAGTACCAACTAAGACTCTACTAAGCCGGCGCTATCTTACCTTCATAAACGCATATATATTGGCCGCTAGTTAATACATATGATGTTAATAGGTAAAACGACGTCGTAACATGAAAAGGGGCATGCGTAGTGTATAGAAATCTTTGAATTCAAACGGATAAGGTTAGAATTATCTTTGGCGCACTTTTTTTAAGAAGGAACATGTTATAGATATAAAATAGAAACGTCTTTCGACAACAGTAATTCATAAGAAAAATCGACCATCCAGAAGTGTTTTAGCACGAAATCCAATTTTATCCATATTTTGCGAAACTGCCTGACTTGCTATACAAAGCGCACTCTTAAACAACAACTATTGATAGTAGACGTCCGAAATGTTGACAGTTGCCATAAAGAAGGTTGCCCTTGCTGGCCAATGAATCTACTTCAACCTTCTTCGCCATGGCTGATTCCGAAAACATTTGAGGTCGCCCTCGTAACAATATTCCGTTTGTATTGATACAGCTTTTCCATTTCCAAAATGTATTTGGAAGAAGCGTTCACTGTGTCCACCGCTAACATCGCCCGTATTAGCAGGACAACAATATTTTTGCCTTTTTTTAAGTTTTTCGGATTTTTTTATCCTTTTCGCAGCCTCGGAAGTGTTGACACTCTTCTTAGTTTATTGCTGGTACGTCGTTGCTAATTTCATACGAGTGCAAAAGTCCGAGTATGAATTGAGCATACCCATTTCGAACGTAGGCTTGAATCACATCCATTACTAAATTTGTGGGCCAGGAAAAGCGTAAAATTCAGTGAAATTGAGATAACATCGGACATAAGATTCCGCGTACGCAAATGGTCTTTTACGCTGTTAGAAAGCAGTTTTCTTATGAGGTTTTGAGTATCTAAAAGATTTTCAGTCTAATTCATAGACAGAAAGTTAGTAGGGAACGCTATTAGTTAGTACCAACTAAGACTCTACTAAGCCGGCGCTATCTTACCTTCATAAACGCATATATATTGGCCGCTAGTTAATACATATGATGTTAATAGGTAAAACGACGTCGTAACATGAAAAGGGGCATGCGTAGTGTATAGAAATCTTTGAATTCAAACGGATAAGGTTAGAATTATCTTTGGCGCACTTTTTTTAAGAAGGAACATGTTATAGATATAAAATAGAAACGTCTTTCGACAACAGTAATTCATAAGAAAAAGATATGTTAATTAAAATAATTTTAATGTTATACATTATACGAGGGGAGCTCCAGAAGTTCGTGTAATGAAAGGGTTTTAAATAAAATAAAACAATAAATCTATTTTTCCTTTTCAATATAATCACCCTTAAGCACAATACATTTATTAGATCAATAAATTAATTTTTCTAAACCATCATAAAAATATTTTCTATCTTTCACCTCAAAATGGGCCAAAATTGCCTCCTTTACCTCATTGTCGTCGGAAAACTTTCTTCCACGTAAGTCTTTTTTTAAATTGGGAACAAATAAAAATCACTAGCTGGCAGGTCTGGACTGTAGGGTGGATGGATTATTGATAGAAAGCCATGCAGAGCAGCCATTGCAACTTTGCTCTTGCGAACCCGCGCATTGTCTTGCAAGAACACACCCTTGGTCAATTTTCCTCGACGTTTTTCCTTGATGGCTTCCTTTGATTTTTCTAATATCGCTGCGTAACATTCTCCGGTTATGCTCCTACCTTTTTCTTTGTAATCAATCAATAATATCCCCTCACAATCCCAAAAAACAGTAGCCATCAACTTTCCAGCCGATTCTGACACTTTGAATTTCTTTGGTGGTGATGTCCCCTTTTTATGCCATTGCATGGACTCCTGTTTGAACTCAAGCTCAAAGTAATGAACCCATGTTTCATCTCCGGTAACAAGCCGCTCCAAAATCTGTGCAGATTTGTCTCCACGCAGCTCCAAAAATTGTTTGGACGCACAGACGCGGTGCTGTTTCTGCAGTGGCGTGAGCATTCTCGGTAGGATAGGCAAAATGGTGGTATCTGATACTCCAACTAATGCAGATAATTGTTTTTTCTTCCAACGGGCATCTTGCAGTAGAAATTTTTGCACTTTTTTGACGATGTCTGATGTGGTGGCTTCAACTGGCCGTCCAGAGCGGGGGTCGTCTTCAATCGACTCCCGGCCATGTTTAAAAGGACCATGCCACTTATAAATCATTGATTTACTAGGGCACGGTTCCCCATAAACGGTTTCCATTTCATTCAATATGGTTTGAGCGTTCTTTCCTTGCTTTGTAAGGAACTTTATCATAGCACGGTGTTCAATTTCCTCCATAGTTTCAGTTTTCTTCCGGATTGACTTGTTTAGCAGGCAACTATTCGTAAACGACTGACGCTATTGGGCCGCAACTTAACTTATATACTAATGATGAGTCGCCAATTAGAATGACACCTAGCGAGCGCCCTATCCCCATTGCATCCCCTCCATTCCACGAACTTCTGGACCTCCCCTCGTAAGTTAATCAGGTTATTATGTGATAATAATATAATGGTAATAACAGTAATCTGTGCTTCTATATCTTCGAGTAGCTTCCAACGAAGGTAGGTTGCATCAGCATGAGATTAAGAAATGAAACCAACGACACAAGATTCAGCACAATTTGGACCTGTAGTGTTATATTGCATAGCCAAGAACACCTGAGATCATTTGCTAGTTTTATTTAATTTAATATTTACACTAACTTGCAGGCAGGCTGTATCACATTCATTTCAGTTTTTACTGTGTACTGCATTGCTATCCAAGCTAGAAGTATCCTCGACAAATTCTTGTAAGGTCAAATTCCTTCTCAATCAATCAATATCTGAAGATTCATATATTGCTGGGCCTCGACCAGCTTCATTGAAACGTCTTCTACCCTCATTCGCTGCCATTCTTCACTTATAGGTTTGATGTCTTTAAAAGAGCATAAGTGTTCAGGCAAAACTGTATTATTATTGTATTCCTATTTAATCGGATTCTATCCTCGTGTATATTTAAGGTGTCTAGTATTATTGTAGACAAATGGTCTGTTATATTCGTAGGATTAGTATCATTAAGTATGTTTAAATCTTAGAATTAGTGGAAATCCCGGCATCGTCCCTATTTATTTTATCTTCTTAGCATTCATTAGCAAATTCCTTGTTCTTATTTTGGGTATTTTTTCTGGGGTTTCTAAATACGATTGTGATATTATCGGTAGTTATTTAGAATATTCGTTATTGCAAGGGCACTCAGGTAGTCCTGTAATTACCGATAAGACAAACCAAGGCTTATTTAAACAAAACACAAGACAATTTGAATCGAGTACAACGTGAAGCTGCATCAAAGAAAGTTATAGTGTTACATACAATATTAAGAAACAGAGTACAACTTGAAGCTGCATCAAAGAAAGTTATAGTGTTAGATACAATATTAAGAAACAGAGTGCAACGTGAAGCTGCATCAAAGAAAGTTATAGTGTTAGATAAAATATTAAGAGACAGAGTACAACGTGAAGCTGCATCAAAGAAAGTTATAGTGTTATATACAATATTAAGAAACAGAGTGCAACATGAAGCTGCATCAAAGAAAGTTATAGTGTTAGATACAATATTAAGAAACAGAGTACAACGTGCACCTGCATCAAAGAAAGTTAGTGTTAGATACAAGAGTATACGTGTATCTACACAAAGGAAGTCATAGTTATAGAAACAATCAAGTCATAGTTTTATACGTACATTAAAAGCAGAGTGTCACGTATCTCCACCCAAGCAAGATATAGTTTTATATAACATTTAGAAGTGAATATAGTGTCAATTCGTCGTTGAGCGGGTTAACTCATCATTCAGTGTAATAAGTGTAGTTTGTAACTAACTGTAAATATAGTGTATATATTGTATTTACTAGTTTTATTAATAACGTGTTACAAAGAAAAATACAACTCCACTGTTTACTGTTTACTGCATTGTTATCTAAGCTAGAGGTATCCTGGACAAATTCTTGTAAGGTCAAATTCCTTATTAATCAATCAATATCTGAAGATTCATATATTGCTGGGCCTCGACCAGCTTCATTGAAACGTCTTTAACCTTCATTCGCTGCCATTCTTCACTTACAGGTTTGATGTCTTTAAAAGAGCATAAGTCAGTACGAAATTAAAGTGTACAAGTATTTGTAATTTCTGTAAGGAGAAATCACGACATATATATTCTGTTTAACAAAATTAAAAACTGATTTTACAAAAACCAATCACCATTTTTTAACCATTCTAAGTCAATACCGTCATACCTACTTGTTATTGATGTACTACAATATAAGTGTTTGAAGAATATTCAGATCAGATAGACAAACATTTTGTATACATTGTACCATGTATCATGTTCTGACAAACGTGCTCCCATGCTCTAATTTTACCTTTATTTAATATAGTAATCATCTTTTCGTTTTCAATTATCCGGATTCTGAAGAATCTGTAATTAAAGTACCCTTCTCTAAATCATTCGTTTAGAGAGCGCGGTGTTTTCGTAGTTTATAGCTTAACATTTCCACTTGTTTTAGTGATTTATTGTCACTTACATCAACTATTTTCATGTTGCTCGCTATTTAAAAAAGATATCTTTGGAAGGACAATCTCGGCCTTCTAATTTTGCGCGCTTTTTATTTTGTACGTTACCTTTAAATGGCCTTTAAACATACCCTACAGCGCTACTAAGATTTTGGTAGCTAACTAAAGTTAATAGGGTATTAGTAGCTACTAAATGCATCTATGAATGCGAATTTTATTAATAGCATCTTAGTAGCCACTAAGCCAGACTGTGAATAAGGCTGTTTATTAGTAATTCAACTATAATTCAATGCAATTAGTTTTACCTACTTTTCCTTCAATAAAAAATAAACGCTTTAATCTTTTTAATCACACTTGTTTTCTACTTTTAACACTCGACTGCTATTATTTCGCACAGCATCTAATTCACGATTTTAGAGAATGCAGAGAAATCCCTAATAACGCGGCGATCTCCATACTTTACGGCTATGTTGGAATTACGTTCCAGCAGGTATCACATGATATGGCTATTTATTTATATACGGGATTAAGTTAAAATATTACTTCGTGCTAATAGCACTGCTATTATTTTGCACATAAGTTAAGTATTTCAGAAGGAAATATAACCAGTAAATACAATCACGTCACTTGAGCGGTACTATTTTCGTTCCCTATGTAGGAAGCGTATTACAAGGGACGATCCCAAATCCGAAAATCTAAATAATGAAACTTTGGAAACATGTAGATCACATATATATAGGCATGTAGTACACATTTTCTACGAAAAAACACTCTAAGTGAAACGAATTTTAGAAAATTGGAATTTTCCATTCCGCCTATGACTCGCTAACGGCTAAGACAAAGAAGTTTTAGAAGACGAAAATTATTCGTTTGAATGAATTTTGTTAATTAGACAAGAAAGAATGTTAAATATATCAACAAATTTACATATATTTTTTCGACAGGTAAACATGTTTAGGATTGAAAATAAGTAATAGGGATTGGTTGTTTGTGTAGCAGACTTGTAGCTGCAATGTACAAATTAATTTTTAAAAACTAGCATTAATATTTTATTGACAACTAACATTACGTACATTATTTTGCATTAGAGTTTGCAAAAATGTTAGTGTGTCATCCTGTCAATTTTATTATACGGCAAAATACCTACCAAAATAAAATTTATTATATTTAAACATATAATAGAGTATTCTGCATAGTGATGAAATTCCTCAAAGAAATAATAATAATATTTTATTAGCAAGTAAACGGAAAATACACAAACAAGAAAAAAAAAAGAATACAAGCAGAAACTATTTTTGTCTATAGACCAACAAGGTTTCCTGTTAATGATGTTAATTATGACCCAAGAACAAAGAAGAAATAAGAAAATTTGTTGCACAACTAACTCATCTATCATACTGCAATACTGTAAATGTTTATCTGCCGGACAGTTGCTCTTTTAAATTGTTATAAACAGCACGTGTAAAGGTATTAAATGGTAACTTCCCGATATCTAGGGGTAGTGACTTTTATTGTCGTGCAGAGGCATAGCTAAAACTTTTCTCAAACTGCCAGGTATGATGCCTATGTTTACCGATAGGGTGGAGCACCAGTATTCAAAATTTTATAAATAAAACACGAGAAATGAAACTGTCTTCGTTGCATTATACCTAACCATCCAATATTCCTAAGTTTATGAAGAATCGATCTGGTCTAGACAATTTCCATAAACAACATCACATAAATTAGAATGTGATAACACCAAGTAATCACATAGTAGTTTTTAATAGAAACGTGAAGGGAGTTCCGATAGGGATAAATTAATTTTAAATTGCAGTAAGCACGTCTAATACAAGTACTGACATTATGTTTAAACTCAAGACCGTTATCTACAAAGAGACCAAATTTTTCGCGTTACTTTGAAATTTCAGGGGCGTGCTGTTAATTGCAAGTCCGATGTTAGCAACTATGTTGGACCTTACTTCAGAACTACCGGACACTGTAAACTATAATTTGGCTTCATTTAAAAATAAGTAATGTTCTTTTGCAATAGTATACAGATTGTTAAGGTCACGGTTGATATCATCAACAATACTGCGAACCTTATCGATGGAGAAGGATTATACAAGAATCATCAGCATAGAGATGGAGATTGCATATGAAATTATGTACCGTATAAATAGAGAACACCAACGGACCAAATATAGATCCTTGTGGAACTTCTGAACGTATAGTTGTCCCATCAGAAGCTTAGCCGGTCGCAACCACAGCCTATTTTCTGCTAAGTAAGTATGCCGCAAAGAGCGAAAAACAATTTCGCTAAGACCAATGTAATGAAGAATAACTAACAAAACACCCGATTCTGTCAATAATCTTGGAGAAATCCAACAGTTCCAATACTGTCAAATCACCAAAGTCGCTCACTGATAAAATATCACAGACAATGCAAGTAAAAGCAGACATACAACTAAAGCTTGGACGAAAACCAGATTGCAAAGTACGTAACAAATGAAATTTTGACAGATAGCTGCACAATAGCCTGTCAATAATCTTCTGCGAGACCTTCGACAGAATGGGCAATATACAAATTGAGCGAAGATCAAGACTGCTACCAGGATTCTTATTTTTTGGAATAGGGATGAGATAAGCTTCCTTCCAGTCAGTAGGCAAAGCACCCACCTAACCCACAATAATTGAAAATGTGTGTTAAAATTGGTAATATTGTAGGACATCGCAGTCAAAACATTTTCAAGGAGATGCCATTCGACCCAACTGAATTCGAAGATATACTGGAAATAATAGAAGCAACTCCTTCTTCACTAGTATCAAGGAAGGAGAAAGTGCCAACTCCCGGTTTCATATTAGAATTATAAAAATTAAACACAAGTGAATTAGGCAGTGACCTGGAACTCGGTACCGAGATAAACTGATCCTTTAAATCCTTTACATTTAGCACGCGAGGTGATACAGCAGAGGTGCTTTTTTATAAATATTTACATCACGCAAATCATTCCAAAGTATTTTCCGGTCCGAACATTTAACGCGCTTAACGGCATTTGGCAGTGGTAAATGTTGAAAGCAGAGGAATTTGTTATATTATACACATCGTATGATGCCATTTCTGCCAAATATGAAACAACGAGGATGATGCATAAAATCTTGTTGTGTGAAAGCAAAAGTTACTGGATTTTCAAATTCATTCGGTCTTTTGGTCAACGTATCTGCTTTTATGCCAAGCGTAAGCAAACACTTCATGATATTTGATGTTATTGTGTTCATGGAATATAATATCGTAACCATGCAGTAATACAAGATCAGAAAATTTTCTTACAAAGTATGCGAAAACCGTATGCATCAAGATAATATATGATTGATATAGTTTTCCTCAGTATCGTCAATATTTTCACAAATTTGTTGGATGGTATACTATTTTTTAATGTAGCAGAAGAGTGGCAGGTCTGAGAATCCAAGAACAAAATGTGGCATTGGATGTATTATCTATCCTAGCCTGCCCTATGTGCACGTGGACTTCCATTGTCAAACACGTTACCGGCTGTCGGTAACACGATTGACAATGGGTGCTCTCGAAAGGTTGCGTTCCGAATTATTTGTGTGGAGTGGAGGTTATTGCGATACTTGCGAATGTGATTTGAAACATTTGCAACTAACTTCAAACAATAGTACGTACAATATACTTTCGATTTCTAGTCACTCCTTTATATATTTTTCGCACAAATTTCTTCACGCAGAATTATCGATAACTACAGATTCTCTTTAAAAACATTTTAGATCAATTACTGCGACGCTATTTTGACGTGCGTTTAACGTCGTTATTATTACATTTCTTTTTTGTGAGTATTGAACATATTGACATTGTTATTGAAATGGCGTTGGAAGTACGATAAGACGGTTTCGCTCATCTCCTTCATCTAATATGACGCCAATTTTTGGACGATGGCCGCTATCGTCCTGCCTTTGGACATCACTATCTCTATTAAATTTGATGATTGCTTTTAGTTGAACAAATCAAATGCGCTGTTTTTAACTCATTATTGATCTGAATCTTATATATATTACAAAGACGATTTTCTTCTGCCACCAAAATGTTTGATTAACGGACAAGAAACAATTAATCTACAAAAACATTCAACATTTTAATAAATAATCTTCAAAATATAAAATAATAATCTAACAGCGTTTATAACACAACAATTTACCACGAAATATGTACAAAAGAATTTTACAAACAATAACAAACATATCGTACGATCTAAAACGACGCAAAAGTATTAATCACAGTGACAACTTAAAATTGCGATAATATCGGAACAATTTGGACGTTCATGCGGAGCAGTTGACCAGCATTTAACGTATAAATTTTGCAACGAGTCATTGGAATCTTGCAAGAACTCTGGACGTAGTTCGAATTTGACAACCTAAATAACGTAATGTTTCTAGTAAGTGTATAGGTAAGCTTAAGTAAGTTGTCAGGTAAGTACAGATTTATTTTTGACATAATTACTTCGTATTTTCAAATGGAATAAGCAAAAAATAACTTTTCAAAACTGTATATTCGACTTACCCTGTAAACGATTACTTCATAATGATGTATCTCACCGTAAGGTGCTTTCCTCGCCAGCATTTGCCATAAAGTAATCCCCAAAGAGTAAACATCACATTTCTTAGTAGGTTTCTCACCCAACAAAATCTCTGGTGCTGTATATGCAATGGTTCCCTTTAACAAAATGTTTACATTTCACATGCGTTACAAGTTACACTTAACAAATACAAAACGGAATTACACCCGAATCTTTTAAGTAAAACGTAGGAAATTAAAAATTAAACCCAATTCTTAATTTATGATCAAATACGCATTATTATTGGTCGCTTCAAAATTATAAGGGAAACGAACCAATCGAAATATGCCCACATTTAGTGACCAATAGAATTTGAGTTGTCGAAACAGGGTAGCCAATATCACATTCATAATGTAACTAAGATAAGATTTAATTTCATAAATTTCATTTAAAAATAATTGACCCTTTTCAAATTCAACTTACCCGATGGTAATAATCTTTCTGAGAATCAGTTTCGATATTGTAACAGCTCCCAAAATCGCATAGCTTACAAACACCATTCTCACAAACTAAAATGTTAGCAGGCTTCAAGTCCATGTGTACCAAATTATTTTTATGACAGAAGCTAAGTCCCATCGTGATATCTAATGTGTATTTTAGAATCAATCCTCTTTCCAGAAAAATATTTTCATTATCCAACAAATTCTGCAAATGTTTTGCCGTTCTTAAACACTCCATTATAACTATAGCATAATTCATATTAGAATTGATCAAGACATCAATTGTTTGTACTATGTTCTTGTGAATTAAGTTCAAAGCTTTTACTTCATTTAATTCCTCATTTGGACGTAATTTTACTACTTTCACGGCTACGTCTTCATCTTGAAATTGTAAAATAGGGACAATTAATGCAAAAAAAAAACTGGAAACCAATTGTAATTACTTTTATATATTCCAGTGACAACTGTTCCAAAAGATCCTCTTCCTAAAATATTAAAATCTGCTTCTCCAAGTCCATTTTCTAAAATTTCGAATTTCTCTGGCGTCTTAACAATTAGCAGTTTTTCTTTTGAGGAAAAATCACTGATTTTTATCTGAATATCGGTTTGACGCATTCCGTTTTCTTTGGATCCTAGTAAGTTTTGGGGTGATATTGGATAAGATAAAGTTTTTGGTAAATTTGTTAGCCTACAGATAAGTAAAATTACATCTTCCAATGCAATCGAACTCTTTATCTTACCTTTTCTCATTAGATTTGCTTTCGAAAAACTTTCCAAAACTTACGGGCGATTTTGGAGTTAATAATTTTGGGCTAAGTAGTCTTAAAGGGGTTCCCATTTTGATATATACTCAATAAGTTAAAAACACGTAAATTTAAACAGTGAATTCTATTAATACACTAAACTCTATACATATTTTCTTCACACTACATTGCATTTTGCCTGTTTTAATAAATATCAGCAATAAAAAAGATTACGTTGCAAAAATTGTTACTTTTTGTTTATCTTTTAACTTTAGCCCGTAAAATTATCGTGATATAAACATATACATCAAAATATATTTTTTTTAAATCGGTTATTTTATTAATTTGTAATTTTTCTATTAAATTTTAGTTAAAACTTTCCTATTACATTTTGGTTTTACATAAATTAGAAACAGTGTGACATCTGTTAGTGGAAGTATGAATCAAATACGAACTTTCACACTGACTGTCTTTTTTAGAACATAGATGCCACTAAATTAACCATTTTGACAGAAAGTAAATATAATTTTTAAATTACAAAAACTTAAATTTATGAAATAATTGGTGATTCATAAAATCTCAAACCTCATAATCTTTAAAATGGATGAAGATATTTGCAAGGTTAGCATCTGTTGTCACCGAACAGCAGTCTGTAATATCAATCAATTTGAAAATTGCACCTTTAACATCTTTACAATAGGTGTCACTTTCTGTATCTTTTCTGAGATATATTTTATACTGTTATACCATATTTCAAAAATCAATAAAACTGTATACGATCAAAATATATTAATTAATTTAATATAAACCTAAGAAGCTTCATTCTTCATCTATAAGGAATTGTGAAACACTATTGTGATAACTATGATGAAGTTCTCTTTGCAGTTCCATCCTATCTAACCACTTAAAATCGAGTCCCTTTTTAATAAGGTCCCCTTGGCGATACCTTGCAAAATATATGAAAACCTGATAAATAAATAAGTGTTAATTCAGATATTTCAAAAGCATTTCAAATACCTTAGCCCCTACAGAACCCCCCCTTTCTTGTATATTACGAGGATATTTGTATTTATAAAAGCCTGTGGGTGCATTACCATATATTTGTGCTTTTAAATCACTTCCACAGATTTCCATAACTAATCTATCTGCTGTCTACAATCAAAAGAAAAACAAATTAAAATATATATGAAAATTGTTGAAATCACAAATACCTGACGTAAAGTCTCTCCTTCATTTCGAGCAGCTTGTGGTAAGATATAGTAGTCTTCATCACCTAATTTTTGTTTCACAACCAATACTAGATGTTTGTCCAATTTTCTATTTAATGATTTCTGATCATTTTCTATATCGGCCTCTAAAAACCAGTAAGGATAATAAATAATTTAAATATTACCATTTAATAATTTACTTGTTATTCTATCAGCAAATTTAAATTTGTTCAATTCTTCAGTACTTGTATCCAGGAAATCTTGCGCTGTTTGTTTAACTACGACATCAACATCTGTTCCTTGTTTTAGCAACTCGGCTTGTTTCAAATCTTTCTCCATACGAATTTCAAAATCTGATTTGTAACTTTTCTCATGTTCAATATCCTCTAGGTATTTCTGGTACGCTTTTTGTAAGTCCGTTAGTGCAGGGGTGATAACTGGCTTTCTTTCAATGCATATGGCTGTCAATAAATCCCATTTTTGCAAAGGTCTTGAAGTTGTAGAGAAGTCTGATAAAAATAGTTGTGTAAATTATAAATATTCAATGTAAGTTGCGTAAAAGCCATGACATACTCCTAAATATAAGTATTCGATTACATGACTTAAATAAATGTAACAGCATTATTTTCCCTGTAATTCTCTTATAGGTTAATACAATTTTGTTTAGGTTATGGTGGGAGGTGAATGGCCAATTTTTTATACAAGTTAGGATTTATAAACTCCAGGAATTCTTTTAATACCTATAATGCTGTTCTATCTTACAATAATTTAAATTTATTGAATGCGATTAAAAAACACAAAATTATTATAACTTATCATGCAATTCACATTAAATTTTAACGGAAAACTATGGATTCATACTTTGAGTAAGTATAGTGCACCAAATTAATTTTATTTGTAATTGGAGAATCTAAAACAACATTATATAAGCAAAAGCTATTTTATTCATATTTATCGATAGCAAGCAATTGATTATGTAAAAATTGAATATTCCTTGTACTTTATTCAGTGCTGAAAATGTACAAGTTAATACTTTTATGCCTTTAGGGGTTTTATAGTAAATAAGAGACAATAACTTTTTCATAATATTTATTAACAGCAACAATTATTATTTAATTTAATTATACATAGATAGCAATATAACAATAACCAATAATTTTTAACAATTATTAAACTCCGTTTACAACTTATTATAATCAATTTATTCGTACATACCCTCATAGACATTTTAAAATTTCGCGGGCGATTTAATTTGGTTATTTCGACAATAAAGGTCATGTTTGTTAATTTTTCAAGTTAATACACTACATGTATACTCTTTATTGCGTGAACCAGGCTGGAAGTACATCTCAAATCGCCCGCGAAATTCAAAAATGTCCGCTTGGGTAATATTTTTGCTTGATTTTATGCGAATATTAAAAAATGTATTTTAAATAAAATAATCTGTGTATAACTTGGATCTGTATTTATACTTTTGTTTGCATGTTGGTAGACCGTTAGATTGTTTACTTTACTCATTCTAAATAAAAATATTTTTCATTATGTAGCGAAAAACGCTTTGGAGCTTACAAAATTTGCTTTGTAAATACGAATATGTAGTTATTCGCTTTTTTGCTTCTCACAGCCTTCTAAAAGTCTAATAAATATATTTTGTTTACTTCACAAGCATAATGTACGACATTGTATTATAGCCTTGTATCTTGTAATACATATAAATGTAGCTATTCCTACTACATTTATTTACATTGATGTTAGATACCTTTGTACATGCTGTTGAGTCGTAATTTTCTACATATCGATTATATTTAATCATGAAACAAGTTCTAGAAAGAAGAAGAAAAGAGGGAAGAAGATCTGTTACATTTAGGATCTATGTTCTTTGTAAAAATGATTTAGGTATATGTTTTACTTTAGTAATTGACTTACCCATACCAAAAATTAATAAACAATGTAATAAACTTCACAACCATGTTTTCAAGGGATAAGCAAAGCGATCAAGCTTTATTATACAAGTTTTAATGAGCAACACTGATTGCCATTTGTTATTTTAAGATTTTATAGGTACTGAATTTTACATAATAATTCTATTAACAAGCTTCTAATAGTTCTAGATCTCTAAACGATTAGACTGTTAAGATTTCTACAGAACTAGTAACTAAATTTTTATCAAGAACTACACATGTAGATATCACGAATGTCTAAAGCAAATATTTTCTTATAGATAAATTAGTCTGGAAGGATATACGTCTATAATTTGGAGATTCTATGATCAAGGTTATTTCGCTGAAACGTTAACGTCACTGTCAATGTCAATGTTACAATTAACATTTCTTTAATTTGAAATTTTGCAGATATTATGTATATATGTAAATAGATGCAACATGTTACGTAGGGCAATATATTTAGCTATTAAATACGATATTTAGTATTTGTAAATAATTTCTAATATATAGACGTATAAATGGACACTTGTAGCAAATGTATATAAAATCACAATTTTCTAAGTGTCGTTCTAAGGAGTTCTAAAGATTATCTAAAGCTAAAGGTGTGGCTTTCATTTCTTTTTATGTGATTGTTTCTTGCATACTTAGTATATGCAGTAGAATGTAGAATAAGATTCGGGAGTATTAGCCAAAGTTAATTTAAAAAAGTCCAATATATAATCGAAGATTTTACAGAAAACAAAGACAAGTAGGTGTGTAGTAAAATTGCATTTTATATTGATTCTAAACGAAATTGTTGAATTAAAATAGTATTTTAATAAGGACGTTTTTGAGCTATAACGTTTAATTTTTGTAATGTAATAAATTTATTTGAATACATCTATGTCTCTGCTAATCTACAGTATTGGACGATGATTAGGAATTTGATTGTTTTATCCAGTCTAAAAACAGGTTAAAATATATACATGTTTAATATGTTATCTCCTTCGATGTAAAATTAGTTGTTATGTTTAAAACTTTTTGAGTAAGAAGCTCGATGATATGTTACAGTATATATATATATATATATATATATATATAAAACGTTGGGCAAGTCTTTGATTTTTGAATTTCTGAATGCTGTTTGTATTTAAAATAATTTTTCAGTGACATCTATTTAAACTACTAGTTTTAATTGCTGTTTTTGCTCACTATACTGGAAATTTTGCGTTTGCTAAATAGTAACTACGAAAAAGGGAGACTATTTCGTTTGCGTTAATTAGTTTTCTACGCAATTTTTTAAGTCTTGCAGTTTAGATTTTGATTCTATATTAATTTTATCGCTACAAGAGCAGGTATTAACTCAGTTAGTGAATAACCTTTAAAATCATCAAGGGTGCATGCCCCACTTAAAATACCATCATTCATAAAATACTCGACCCATTTATTATCTGAATTCTAACGTAGGCAGTCGCTGCATACTTCATCGTCTAAAATGTATTCTTCTAAAGCCCAATTCTTCTGATCAGTGTTTCCCACACTGATTTTTCAAATGTTAAGCTAGTTATCCCTAGCTTCATTAACTAACTAATGGGGATTAGTGCTTATACGCTGCATGCCTTGGCTATCAAGTGCTATTAGAAGTTCCTGTCGAATCCGTCTCCGTACTCTCGGAAGAAATTATGATTCGAAGCGGTGGAGGTTGAGGTAACGCAGGACAGTCCAGCACCGGAGGTAAAACGTTGTATTTGTAAGCGCCGGAGATGTTTCCGGCCGGGGCGTAGTGGGCTACGACCACAACCTTGCCTGATCTGGATCTAGCTTTGCCGACACCAAAATATTTGGAACCGGCCCATACGAGTTGGGTGAAGTGGCCTTCGAAGAAAAATAAATAAAGCTGTTAATCGTTAAATTTGCCTTTTTAAGATATATTAAAAGAGTAGCTAATTTTACATTTAAATTACGTGCTTAACGCTGTAATATTTATTACTAACTGATTGACCATGTAATCGAAAGAATGCAAGGCTACGGTTGCATAATTCCTTAATTTATGTAATAGTACGGACTGGAATGGAAATATATGACAGAGATAGTATGTATTTTATACGAAATTGCAACAAATATGTAATTTTCGTATGTTGGATTGATATTTACATGATTGCGGATATGTTTACAAGAGCTTAAGTTAGTGAGGGTCTGGCAGCTACCTGTCCTTGAAAACCCGGTAAAAGAAAACAAAATTAAATTTAAAAAAGGAAAGAAAGAAGTATGGACATGAATGCCGGTCAAATTATCCGAGCGTTGAAAGTTTTATGTTTATGCAGGATAATTTATTTTTGGAGTGGATAGGGGCATTTTGAAATCACTTTCACAATTTATGGGGAACATCCTGTATATTAATTTATTTACCTCACCTAAGTCTTACGGTATTTGAAATGTTTATATTTCATAAAAATGTAGTACAATTTTAATGTAACATATATTTCTCTTTTTTAGACCAAATTCATACTAAAGACTACTGATTAATGAAGATTTATATTGCAGTTGCCAAAAATTTACTAAAGTGTACAAGGTATTCAAAAATTAAAACTAAACAATAATAACTTATTTACTTTAAATGGAACATCCTGTATTTTCTGTCAACAGCAAATGTACAATTTAATTAGTCCATGAGCTAATTCTTTATGTTTTCATGGAAAACGCAAAGCTATATCAATTGCATCCACCTGAATTTTGCTGTCCATGTTTTCACAAATGTATTGTGTATAAGTTACTAGGTTGGTAATTGTAGATCTAGCCAAAAAGCCATGTTGATACGGTTAAATCAAAGGGCAGATATGGAAATAAGTAAATAGGTCGATATTTTCAGTTGCATTAGTTGTCAATTTGGGAGAGTATTCGTTCAGATACACAGTTGACAAGAACTTCTTAAAATTCTATTGTAACTTAAAATTGATTTAAAATGGTTTTTAGTATACAACACAATATATACAAGGTGAAGGGCTTCAAATAGCTTATACCAAACAAAATTTGTATTAAGTATTTTAGTAACAAGCTAAGACATAATTATAATGTCAAAGGCTTCTTTGAGGTAAAATTTATTTGAATGCTTGTTATTTTAAATCGGGTATGGTCTTT
Source organism: Trypoxylus dichotomus (assembly GCA_023509865.1). NCBI lineage: Eukaryota > Metazoa > Arthropoda > Insecta > Coleoptera > Scarabaeidae > Trypoxylus > Trypoxylus dichotomus. The sequence continues at coordinate 34,820,771 of CM042081.1, forward strand.
GCTTTACAATATAGATACAATCTTTTAGTTTCTTTTGTTTATAGAACTACACATCAAGTTTCCCATTCTAAATAGAAAGTTACGTAGAAGCCAAAAATACAGGAATATACAGGTGTTCTAAATTAGAAAACGTGCTTTCTGTTAGTTTTGGTTACCGTAGTTTTATTCTTCATTTTAGCGTGAAAACAGAAACAGAACATGAGCAACATAAAATTTAAATAGAAAACTCGAAATTGACCATCAAAGCGCGAGAAAAACTAAACAGCACGGTAAAAGCACATATGTTAATACAACCGTTGACATTTAGTAAACAATTATATTTGAGTCATGGCTACCCTATTTTTTATGTCAACAATGTTGTGCTACCAGGTTACACAGGTAACATTGATGACTTCTTAAATTTGCTTAAAAGGAATGAATATAAAGTATTTGATATCGTTGGAATCATTAAAAACTTGTTTTTACCTAACGTGCATTGCCCATAACGTTTCTTAAGAAAAACTGTCAGAGTGAATTATAAAAAACACAGAGAAAATCACAATTATATTTCTATGCCATTACTTCAGAATGGTCACTGACTGAAAAATTAAAATTCAAAATTAATTGAAACATAAATATTACATATGATGGTATTTTCGGCAAAACTAGAAGCGGTAGGAAGCTACTAACTGGATGAAAAGAACAAATATGATCTAAAGTACGAGGGTCATTCGAAAAGTAAATTTTTTTTTTCTATAGAAATTTTTGTTAGATATAATTAAACGAAACTGCATTTCACATAAAATTAGATACCCGAGCTACTTTTTTACGTAGTCACCGTTCAAATTTAGGCACTTGTTGTACCGTTTTGTCAGTTTTTCTATGCTTTCTACACACTTAGTTGCCGCCTAGTTGTTAAATCACTGATTAACGGTTCCTTTAAGTTCATCATCACTTCCGTAGCATTGTCCATTCAAAAAATCTTTCAATTTGTGGAATAAGTGAAAATCACTTGGGTTTAACTTCGGACTGTGTGGGGGATGCTGAAAATTTTCCCAACGAAACTGCTGAAGCAAATCCTGTGTCACTTCCGCTGTTTGCGGACGTGCATTATCGTAAAGAAGGATAACTCCACTCCCTAGCATTCCGCGCCGCTTGTTTGGAATAGCGCGGCGAAGTCGTTGAAGCGTCTTACAGTAGGCCTCTACATTTATGGTCTCACCTCTAGGCATCTAGTCAATGGACGAGACACCGATCTTGAAATTTCTGGAAAGGATGAGTGCAGTTCACTAATTGTGAAACGCATATGTTCTTGGATTTTTGTTTCAATTCTAGTTTTGAGTCCGTCAGTCACCACTGAGGGCCGGACCAAGCGATCTTCATCGTGAACATTGCTCCGTCTGCCATTAAACATGATACACCACTTCCACACTGATGCTTCGTCCATCACGTTACTGGAAACCACAGTTATCTATCTACAAATTTTGCGGCTTTTTGTGGGTTTATAAAACAGATAAAACTGCGCGCCTCACACTAGACGGGATCGCCAATTTTGTCACACATTTTAAAGTTGTACAGCTAAGCAGTAATCAACCATATTGGATCGTAGCTACCGCCAAATTAGAGCCGATGACCACCAAGGTCAGTGGTGGTGAAAACAAAACGTTCTTTACTTTCCGAATAGCCGTTGTATATATCCAATCAAAAAACAAATTATTAAATTTGAAGGTTATTATATTCAGAGTTTTCCCAATCACTGTTAAAATCCTTTCGGAAAAAATACTGTAAATTTGAGTTCCCAAATTCAACTCACCTGCATTTACATTTGCGTGCAGAACATCAGGTTCTTTGCCATAATCGTACTGTCTAACAGCGCTGTACCAATAGGAAGCAACTTCTTGACCTGTTTGGAAGTAGAAAAACAATATATATCGGAAGAGAAAGATATGCTATTACTCAATAAGAATTTCCAATACGCTTTATAATAATTTTCGTCGAAAATAAATGGAAAATTATTTTGATATGTCTTTGACAATACCTTCAAATTCACTGCCATTTATACTGATATTTGACATATGATAGGAAAAAAAATATTGCTGTTAACATAAATGGAAAGATATCTAATTAAGCAAAGCGTGTTTAATATTAAAAATTATTTTAAATTTGACGAAAATTATGCAGAAGTTACGACAGATTTCGGAACAGATTATGATAAACTTATTCATACAGCAATAAAATTTTTGAAACATATCTAATGGTGTATACAGCTGTCCCATATAGTATATTTTTTGAAAGCACTCAAAGCCACCTGTGATTTGTATTTAAAATATGAAAATTTGTATTCATCTAACCTCAATATCATATTTGATTTCTAAGTAAAAATGTGCCTTCATAATTGAAAACTACAATCTCAGAATTTTTTACATGAAATGAATTAGATAACAAAAACAGTACACATATCATTTTATTATTTGCAGAAGTAGATATTGGTGTGATACACATTTTGTCTCATTTAATAAACGAGTACGCTATCTGGGACAGTGTGTATAGCTAAAAAGAAAATTATCACTTTCGCAAGTTTTCGAAAACATACCTGATACGTCATTTTGCAAAGTATTGGACGGCCGACAAAATAGATTCTGTCCAATATCTTTATCGTTTCGATAATAAAACCTATTTGTGTGTGCCAGGTGATTTGCCCAAGTTTGGGCCAAATGACAAAGCTGAAACAAGAAAAACACTACAGTACTTCACTCAAAAATATGATGTTTCGCAAGTTAGTAGGATAACAGAGTAGAGGAGGAACGGTAATTGCATACTTGAAACCGTTAAAAAGCTAAAAAGTAGCAAGGAAAAAACCAATAAAAACTATAATTATTGGCATAAAACACATAATAATTCACATTAAACGATATTATCTAAATTACCCAAATTGCATTTGCCAGTTTTCGAATATAAAACACGTTATTATCCTTCATTTCCATAGCGGAATGTGACCTTCCATATACACATTTCCGGAACAAAATGAGGTAACCTTATCTAAACAATTATCGCTACTAAGAGTGCAATTTCCCATTGTTTTCAGTGTGGAAAAAAAAACCATAATTTTCATCAGCGATTGAATATAAATATCTAACCAGTTGTAATCCCTAACTGCCTCTTAAATCGTTTTATAAATTGGTTTATGGCACGCCTCTTATCTAGGAGCTTTTGACGTGTCATTAATATAGTATGTCAGGCGCCGCATAAATTGCAGTTAATTTTATAGTTAAAGCAGTTTATATTGTTCTCTTTAGGATAGGCGGTAATTTATCATAATATTTGCGCTGTCTTTTATCCTTGGCAAATGGTTATTAAGAGTTATAAAAGAAGTTTAGCGTGGTACATGTAGAATTACGTCACATTTTCATATAACAGTAAAGGCCAAAAAAGCTTGGTGATAAATCAATATGTTATTGTTAATGGCATTAACTTCTAGTGGAAAAAACCTTACCTCGGAGGACATGGTTAGTGCCGGAGAAGTATGCCTTTGACGATAGACGTTGTGCCAACACAGGCAGTCGGTAATGAAGTCGCTATCTTGCCATGCGGTTCGGAGATCAGATATATCTAATACCATACTAACGGGACGGTTTGTTAAGATCTGCAAATGAGAAAAACGTTTTAAGGATTGACACCATCAAATATGACCTCTAAAAATTAGTAAAATATGCGCCATGCCACATAAGATTAAATGGATCTGTTTTAAAACTAGTTACAATATATAAACGATTGTATAGAAGCTGAAGAATTAAAGAAATATTACACAGGATCAATAAAATGTCCCGAAACAGTCGAATGACATTGTTGTTCGAAAAGTACTTTTTTTTGAAATTTGGTATAGATATATAGTTAAAAATAATGAATTTATTACAATATTTTCACATTTTTTTCTTTTCTAGTTTAACAGAAAATGCTTCCTACTTATTTTTTTAAGAGACCACCCAGTATATCGTTATATTCCTAGATGCAGACTGAAAAACTACTTAGAGAAATACTAAAAATTTTAACATAGATTAAATCGTTTAAAACAATACATACAACGGTGGATCTCCATGCTACACCTCTGACCCCCTTACAGTAAAACTACAGTGGCATTATATTTTTTATTTTCCGACATAGTTACTCTCCATGCTAACGCACTTGGTCCATCGGTGCTCCGACAGCTCAACAGCCTTTTTGGAAAAATTTTTGTCCGACCTCTGCAAACCACCTCTCTACAGCTTGCATCACTTTATAATTACTGGAAAATTTTGCCCCACATAAGATTTATTTTAATTTGGGGAACAGCCTGTAACCACTAGAGGCCAGATCTGGCGAAGATGGAGGGTGCTCCACTAATTCAGAGCCTGCATATACCTAGCAATACCAGATGTATGGTTGGGAGCATTATCCTGGTGGAACAACACATCGTGCCTTAACTTTCCTTGACGTATTTCTTTAATAACATCTCGCGACTTATAAATCAATTGCGCGTAGTAGGCCCCTGTAATACTCTGTCCCTTTTGCAAATAGTCAGCCAGGATGATTCCTTGAGCATCCCAGAACACAGATAGCAAAGAAGACGAAGGTGATTGCGCATCTCTCCTACTATAAAATATGTAACTTACAACGTCATTACGCCATTTTCAGCTGAGTTGCAGGAACAAGAGCAAGTGCTAATGTAACTACGTGTCTAACAACAACAAAATGTAAACGTTAATTAAATAAAAATAAAAATTCAATATAAAAGTATTTGAAAATTTGGAATAAATTGACTATAAGCAAATCATTACAGAACGTTGACAATAATTATTCACCAAAATCGAAAGAAAGTAACATCAATAACAATAACCTGATATTTCAAAGATATCTTGATTTTATGTTATTGGGTATTTTTTACAATGCGTTTTCATCAATATAAATAAACATGTTGATATTTCTGAAAGTAGTTTCTCAATCTGGAACCGAAAAGGTAACAGTATACGGGGTGTCCCATTTAAAAAGATAAGTAGGTAATATTTAAAGCTAGCTATTAAAAAGGAAGTAAAAAAAAAGTGAAGATATTATGATAAATTGATTATTTTTAACTACCAAAACCGATTAAGACACACACTTTTTCGAATTCTGACCGCAAAAACCACCTGGAAACGGTGTGGCTTTTAGCAACCATTGAATCGAATATCGGAAGTGGAGAAATTTTCTTGCTCCTTCTAAGAAGTCTTGCTTTTCCATAACAACACCTGGCCCAATATAGTAGCTTTAATGAAGAAAAACGTTGAAAAGCTTCAATGAAGAGCATATGTTCAGGTCTCTCAAAATAGCACTAGAAGGCAAGTAATTTAACACAAACGACGAAGTTCTTTATTAGATACTAGTTCTGCTTCGTTCTATGAAAGTCGTATCTAAAAACTCGTTGGGAAAAGTATGTAACTCAAGAAGGGGGTTGTGTCGAAAAGTAGTGTAAATGTTATTTTGACTGTATCTTCAAAGATATTCCTTTTCAATAAATGGTATGTTCATATTTGAGAAGCCAAATTTTTAAAAAATACTTCTCAACCAACAAAGTTATTCGACTGTTCAGAACTTTGTGCCAACACTGTAATATGTAGCTTTCATCTAGCGAATTATATCTTATTCCAACTAAAGACACCATTCAGTGCATATGGGGCAAGAGGGTTTATAAGTAACACTAATCTCTCAATATTCTTTTTAAATTACAAACGGCTAGGTGGTCCAGTGGTAAGAAGGCCAATATTTAAATTTGGCAATAAAGATGTCGTCCGTTCGAAACCTGTCAAGTACAGTAGCAGTACTTTTCCGTACAGGTTCAGTATGCTCTCGCGTCAGTATTCGCCGTTGGAAAAATAATTAACACTTTTCCGTTTACGACTAGGGGTGTAGTAACAAACTCCTCAGATGAGGCCCATTTTCACCTTAAGGCCATGTAAACACTTCACTCGCCAAAAGTTTGGGCTGCAATATCGGCGCAAGGAATTAGCTGTTACCATAAATTCCAAGCGATATGTGGAGATGATTGAAAACGCTTTTACGCTAGCTTTGCAAGATTTTAATGATTTTAATTGGAAAGCTTGGTTCCAGCAATTCCACACGTCCAATGTGTAGTTGCCAGATGCGGTGATAAAACTGGTTGTCACGTAGCCCCGAAATGACACCAATTGATTTTTTTCTATGGAACTACCTTAAATCAAAGGTATACAGCAACACTCCTCACTCTCTGAATGAATTAAAGCAGTTGTCGAGAATTTAGCCTCCCGTTTAGATGAGTACTAGCAAAATCACAGAACACATTTAGCAGATATAATTAAGAAAAGAGTAAATTTATTTATTAAGCCATTGTTTATTATATTCTTTTTATTTTGAAAAAAGACTTTTGAGACACTTTGCAGAAGTAAGTCTATTTTATGTAATGTAAAACGAGAAGAAAATAGCAGACAATAACGACAAAAAATCTTTATATATCCTCTTAACCTCATTAAAATAACTTTAGCAATTCATTTAATTTAAAATAAAATTTACAGACATAATCTTGAGGCACAGCCAACCACCTCAAGAATACAAATAATGAGATTAAGACAGAAATAAAAGCAGCATGGAAAAACACTGTAGCACGTTAAACGAATGCAAATCTTATTCTATACATAAAAAACGGCCACGACTCCGAACAAGACACAAATTGATACAAATTGCCTCCGAACCTTCGCCTAAATTGATAGAAATAACTTCCTGGTTTCCGAACGTTAGTCGCTTATAAAATATGCAGTTTCGATGGAATTACGACATTTTATAGTGGAACGTTTTATTATACTGTACGTATAGAGATATTTTTGGCAATGTTAGGTCGATATTGAACTTGAAAAGAGAAATCGTAATATAATAATACGCTAAAATGCCAGAGTCACGATCGTCTATTATTACTTCGTGTTTTCTCTATAAAAAATATATGACACGTGGATCCCTTAAAAAATATATTATTTTGATTAAGATAATTGCAAGCAACTAGTCTCTGCGATATTAAAGACAATTATTTGATATTAACACTTTATATAAAATTAAGAATAATTGCGGAATAACTTAAGAAAATCATGATATACATATGTTTCGAAGATCTAATATTTTAAATAAATTATTAGAACTAATGGTAATTTTTTGTTTAATTTTTTCTTTGTTTATATATTTTATAGGGTTAGTGTCTTTTTGTATAAAGCGTAAGCATTTGTTGTTAATATTATTAAGCAGCAGGGATGACCTTCACATTTGAGGCAAATCTCTTTCCTCCCAGTGATATGATTAGATTTTGGAATAGGAAACAGCCGGGGCTTGGTCCGAGGAATATGGAGGATGAGAGACTAATTCGTAGCGCAACTCATTCAATTTGCACACGACGATGCGGGGTGAATGAGCTGATGCATTGCCGTGGTGGAAAAGCACTTTTTTCAGCTGTAAACGAGGCCATTTCTCCTTTAATACTGCATCGAATCGGGTCTATAAATCGCTGTAGTATTGCCCCATGATCGTCCTTCCTTTCTGAAGATAGTCGATGAGAATCACACCATGGGAATCCCAAAAAATGGTCGTTATAACCTTTTCGGCCGATGGAACGGTTTTTGCTTTCTTCAGAGCCGATTCGCCCGGAAAAGTTCACTGCTTCGACTGTTCCTTGGTCTCCGGTATGTAATGGTGGATCCAAGTCGCATCCACGGTTACGAAACATCCTCCGAACGGTCGCCCGATTTCGTTTTTGCTCCGGTATGAGCAAACCCGGTACCCACCGCACTGAAAGGTTTTCATACCCAAAATTTCATGTAGGATATGGCCAACGCGTTCTTCTGAAATGCCTGTTGTCTCTGCTATCTCTTTCAGCTTCAATCGGCGATCGGTTAACATGACATCATGAGTCTTGTCGGCCATTTCATCGTTTGTAGCGTTTTTTGTGCGTCCACTGTGTGGTTCGTGATTTGTGCCTCTGCGGCCACGTTTGAACTCGCTCACCCAGAAGCTGATGGTCGAAAATGATGGAGTGCATCTGCCATGAACCTCTAGCTAAATATTTAGAATTTCCGTGGCCGTTTTCCCAGCTATCCAGAAGTGTTTTATCACTGCACGAAACCGCCTGACTTGCTGCAGAAAATACACTCTTAAACAACAATTATTGACAGAAGCGTTGCGGGTAGCAACCTAGTCACTTGCACAGTATCCCATATTTTACATCTGTTTACATTAGCGAAAGCCTTCGCAAAGTCTATAAACTCTAGGTGTGCTTCCCTGTGCTTTTGTATAATTTGTTGTATAATGAATATTCCATCTGTGGTTGATCTGCTTTTTCCAAACGACTATTTGTTCCTCTTCCACTAGTTTTTCTGCTATGATTTTTACCCTGTTGTTTAATATTCTGACGTCAATTTTAGAAGCGGTGTCTAATAAGTTGATTCCTTCGTAAATTTGAGGGTTATTCTTATCATCTTTTTTTCAACAGCGATACTACTTTCGATCTTTTCCAGTCACCAGGGATAATACTATTTTTCCAACATTTATCAAATTCATGTAGATGGCTTAGGTGTAGTATAAGTCCTTCGTATTTCCAAACTTCTGTCAGTTCTGGCAGATCTATATCATCCAAACATTTTAAGTCTACTTGTTGTATTATTGTTTTGACAATATTTTCCTTGTACCAGAGCTGTTGATAATGTTTTGCCCAGTTCTCCTCGTCTATGTTGTTTATTTGTATTTTATAATTTCTCTGATGATTCCATTACTTTATAAGCCAGGTTTTGCCCTCCATGTATATCATTTTCAATATTACTTCAAAAATCTATTCCAGGACTCTTCACTGATCTCTTTGCATATTTATTAGTATCTCAGACTTTCACGGCCGTTTCTTAACGGTTGGCGGGGTCCACCGTGTCACTAGATTGCCGTGATAACCAATTTCTTTATGAAGCAGTTCGGGAGCCTAGCTATTGAAACAGCGGTGGACAAACCTACGGTTTGGTGGAGGTACGTGGATGATATGTTTGTCGTTTAGCCACATGGAAGAGATGGACTGGAGCGGTTTCTTAAACACCTGAACAGAGTACGCCGTAACATTCGGTGGAATTGTTAATATATTACGTGTTTTTTATTTTCCTTTCACTGCTTCTTCCATCACATCTGACCATATTTTTAATCCTTTCTTCTTTCTGAGTTTCTTCTTTTTACCCTAGACTGCATATGCCGTTTTTTTCACCGCTGGATTTATATCTGAACAAAAGCTGTTGCGCTCACCAGTGTTGACCTTATTGGTTTCACTAACTTGGGGGGTATACTAAGTTGTCTTAGTATCCTTGGTAATTGGTCTCCATTGATAAAGTCGTAAGCCTGGCAGAAATCTTCAAAAACAATGCTAGTTCCAAAAATACTTTAACATCTTCAAAATATTTAGAGATGTCTTCGAATTCAGCAGATTACCATATTTATTAACTTAACATTCTTTGAATAGTGTAGTAAAAAAGATCAAATTCAAAGTTCACATTGTAAAAAAAATCCATTAACTCTATCAACCAACCGTCGAACGGAGCACTCTATAGAATTAAAAGCTTCCATCGCATTTGAAATAACATCCAGGTACATGTGTACGTACGCCAGCGAAAAGCATTACAATTAACTTCGTTCAGTGATGCAATTTTCCGATAATTGCTTTTACAACTGACGGAGTAAAGCAATTCCATTTCCTCTGCGTTCGACAATTTTTTCTCTTTTCGCTTTCGCGTGCTTTTATTTTTCGACCACCCGGGACGCGAACGCTAAAATCAATATGGTTGTCTGTCATCTCAGTTGACGAAGAAGAAATTCTCCAAGTTGTCGATTGAAGGGAATATGGAAATAGGAATATTATTATTGTTTTTTCGTTCATCAATCTTCGCCATTCGAGCCGTTCTGATGATCGATTCGTGTAGCGGATTGGGAAATGGAAACAAAATCTTGAATTTGTCGAAAGAGTCGTTTTATGAATGTAAATGCTTTCCTATCGAAAAAAGAGATGGCTTCAATTTCTTCAAAGGATATTTATATTGAAAAAATACTGAAAGTATACCTAGTGTAGCCATAAATACCTCTACATAAATATTCCATTGTAACAAAAATATTGATTTCGTTGATTCTACAAAAATACAATAAATTTTAAAAACCAAACTTTATTCAAATTTGACTTCCTTTGACTTTAATGTACTCCTTCAATCACATTGGCCTTTCACCAAAAACCCTTTTAGAGACTCAATATTAGGATGTCTTTTAGAGCAAGCCATCTTCTCTGAAGCGGTTTAATTTTTACATACGAGAGGGATCTGAAATGTTTCCGGAATCGGCAAGAGATGGCGCACGAAGGTTGAAGTGGATTCATTGGTCGGCAAGGGCAACCTTTTCTATGGCAACTGTCAAAATTTCAGATGTCTACTGTCAATAGTTGTTGTTTAAGAGTGTGTTTTGTGTACCAAGTCAAGTGGTTTCGCAAAAATGAATAAAATCTAATTTCGTGCAGTGATAAAACACTTCTGGGTGGCTGGGAAATGGCCACGAAAAATCGAAATATTTTGCTAGAGGTTCATGGCGGATTTACTACATCATTTTCGACTATCAGCTTTCTGGTGAGCTAGCTCAAACGTGGCCGCACAAGCGCAAGTGTCGAACCACATGGTGGACGCCCAAAAACCGCTACCAACGATGAAATGGTTGATAAGATTCATGATGTTATGTTAGCCGATCGCCGATTGAAGCTGAAAGAGATAGCAGAGACAACAGGCATCTCAGAAGAACACGTTGGCTATATCCTGCACGAATTTTTGGGTATGAAAAAGCTTTCGGCGCGATGGGTACCGTGGTGGGTAAACGGAATCGGGTGACCGTTTCGGAGGAGTGTCTGGCGATGATCCAACTCAATCCAAACGATTTCTTCGCGCGCTTCGTAACCGTGGATGAGACTTGGATACACCACTACATACTGGAGACCAAGGAACAGTCGAAGCAGTGAACTTTTCCGGGCGAATCGTCTCCGAAGAAAGCAGAGACCGTTGCATTGGCCGGAAAGGCTATGGCGACCATTTTTTTGAGATTCTCAATTTGTGATCCTCATCGACTATCTGCAGGAGGGCAGGACGATTATGAAGCAATACTACAGCAATTTATTGCCCCGATTCGATGCAGTATTGAAGGAGAAACGGCCTCGTTTGCACCGGAAGAAAGTGCTTTTCCACCATGGCAATGCGCCGACTCATTCACCCCGCATCGTCGTGTCCAAATTGAATGAGTTGCGCTACGAATTAGTCTCTCATCCTCCATATTCATCGAACCTAGCCCCCAACGGCTTGAAGAGATTTGCTTCAAATGAAGAGGTCACTGCCGCTACGGATGACTATTTTGCAGATCTCGAAACATCCTACTTTTCCGACGGCTTGAAGAGATTGAAGTACTATTTGAAAAGGTGTATTGATCTTCGAGGAAACTACATCGAAAAGTAAAAAGAAAAAATTACACCAGTACCGTGTTTTTCTAGTCGATTCCAGAAACATTTCAGGTCGCCCTCGTATATATATTATAATAATTTTTATAATAATACTAATTAGAATAATAGTAACAATATCCTTACAAAAAGAAAGATCTGAAGAACAGTGGCAAGGGAATATCGCTAAAAAATGAAATTGAACTTTCAGAAAATGTATAATCCCGCTTTCAAAAGTTGTAGGAATAGATTTTGTTTATTAAGGAATTTTATTGGATGACAATTAGCTTCGTCAGATTTGACAAATCAGAACTGAATTTGAGAATATTCCAATTTTTTCGAGACTTGCATACATCAATGTCTATTTTTGGGATTCCCAAGGTGTGATCCTCATCGACTATCTGCTGAAGGGAAGCACGATCACGGGGCAATACTATATCAATTTATTGACCCGATTCGATGTAGTATTGAAAAAGAAACGGCCTCGTTTGCAGCTTTTCCACCACGACAATGCATCGGCTCATACATCCCGCATCGTCGCGTCCAAATTGAATGAGTTGCGCTACGAATTAGTCTCTCATCCTCCATATTCACCGAACCTAGCCCCTAGCGACTTTTTCCTATTCCCAAACCTGAAAAAATCACTGAGAGGAAAGAGATTTGCCTGAAATGAGGAGGTCATCGCTGCAACAGATGGCTATTTTGCAGACCTCGAAACATTCAACTTTTTCAACGGCTTGAAGAGACTGGAGCACCGTTTGAAAAAGTGTATTGATGAAAAATAAAAATAAAAAATCACACCAATACCGTGTTTTTCTTGTCGATTCCGGAAGCATTTTAGGTCTCCCTCGTATATAGTGGGTATAGCACTATATCCGCGCTAATAATAAAGGAAAATAGTGCACACTCTGTTTTTTAGATAAATTTTATGTTTATACTAAATGAATATTTGGTGTGTAACTTGCTAAATTACTGCATATATCGAAATTTTGTAAGAAATAGAGTATTTATTACTTTTCCTTATTAAATATTCTTACAAGTACTCAACATCCCAACTGACACATTAATATTGCAGGTAACGCCGCTTTCCAACAATTTCCGAGTAGGCTTTGCTTTAGGATAGGAACTTTTTACTATTAATCGTTCTGGGGCTGGAGATGTTTTTATTGCTCTATCCGATAAACTCTCATACGAAGTTATTGACGCGTATTCTATTTGCTCGCTTGTTCTCTTGATAAATATTGTAATGTATGTATGTGGGTCCAAATTGCCTTTCGTTTCGTTTTACTTGATTGCTGCATATATGCCCGCAATATCTCACTATAAGGTTTTTGAGATCTTTTCTGAATCTCAGCAATTTAATTTTGTTTTCCAGCTCAGCTTTCCAGAATGTTGACTTCATTTCAAAAACAAAATATGAACGGGCAATTCGCTAATGTGTCTTAAACTTTAAGATTTTGTCTAGAACCTAAAGGTACGAGGGATGTCTTTTAAATATTGCACACTGGGACACTAATCAATATTAAAAATTAACTTCAGTTAACTTAAATCCAAAGTTTCAGTACTATACGTGTACTGTTGTAACTAAAAGTTGACAAATAAGTCGAAAAATTGAATTAAATCGAGAACATTTTCGCGCAATGATTTTTTTATAATTTTCGAAAACAATTTTCTCAACAAGAATGATCCGCGGAGCTGTTTTCTGTTTTCGACAATGGAGCACCATGTTACTCAACAATTTCTCGCTGGTACGAAGAATTCAAACGGACAGATTAGCCTTAGCGACGATTCAAGAGCAGGTGCGTCAATAACGGTAGACGGAAAGCGTCGATGCTGTGCGCAAAATCATCAACGAAGATCGACATGTGACATATCGCGAAAATGAGGCAACATTGGGGATTTCAAAGACCTCGACTACTAAAAATTTTTGAATAAACTGTGTAAAACAATAATTTTCTGTTAGATACTGCGTCCGTTAACTAATGAACTGGAAGCAACTAGGATGCATTGGTCCCAAAGAGCTCTAGACGGCTTCAACGCCGGAAACTCTAAAAACGTGTATATCATCATCAGTGGTGGTGAATTTTGGATTTACTCATACGAGCCAGAAAATAGACACCAATTATCTGTTTGAGTGTTCCAAGATGAAGAAGTGAAAAAACCAAACAAAAGTCATCCGTTCTCGATGTGTCTCTAAAAAGATGGTGGCGGGATTTATCTCGAAAGCAGATCATGTAGCAACTGTTCCTCTACAACATATGTGCGCAACAACCGGCCCGCGGGCCGGATCCGTTCTGCTGTAAGTTTTGATCCGACCCGCGAGACATTTGGAAATTATTAATTATCACGATTAAAAAAAAAAATTCCAAATTTAACGATTTAATTATAATGCTGTACCTATTTTTTTCATTTCGATTATTCAATTATTAAAATAAGAAAAATTTTAATAAATTGCATTATAATAACATTGTCGTATTATTTCATGTCTGATATCTATCGCTAAAAATTATAAACACTACTTTAAAATGCGCTACTTTTAAACGCGGCCCGCGAACGTATTTACACACTAAAGTTTGGCCCATAACATGTCAAAGGTTGCCCATACTTGATCTACAAGATCAAAGAACTGTTACTCTCGATTGATATATAACTATTTGTTTGCCGCAAGTCATCGCTGAACTTCGAAAAGCCAACCCCAAACGACGAATCATTTTCCAAAACTATGCAAGTTCGTACATAGCGCGCTAGACAATTGATTTTTCAACACAACAAAGCGTCAATTTAAACTAAGATCCATATTAATACTAATATTAATATGAACATAAATACTAAACCACCGTTGGCATTAGTAATGATAAATTAATGTAATTGTAATTTTATCAAAACGTCAAATTGTTAGATCATCCTCCGTACAATCCGAAAGATTTCCTTACCTTTCCGAAGATCAAAAACAGCGTGCGTGGTTAAAGGTTCCTGTCTGCAGAAGGAACAGCGATGCCTTCAAAAACGCATGCAAAAGTGCATTAATTTTCGTCGAGAATCCTTCGAAAAGCAACAAAGTCTTTACAAGCTATCTGGTATTTCAAATTGTAACTTAACAGCTTTTTTTTATTAATCTTTAATCCAGCAGCTTTCAATTTCAATTGTGGAGAAAAGTCTTAAATGGTAACGGTAAGAATTAAATTCGTAAGCTTAGAATGCTTTAAAAGAAAGTTTTTTCAAACTCCGTCCAGTTTCAATCTTGATTGCAATTCCTAATAAGTCATTTGTTCTCTCTTCAAAGTGCAGTATTGACACTATTGACGAAGTGTAAATATGACTGTATCTGTAGCTAAATTCTCTAAAGTTTTATCTTTGATAGGTCGCGATGTGTTTCCATATCGAACAATATTCAAAATTACAAATTTTTGCCACTAACCAGAGGTAAACTTCCGACTCTTAACTAAGAAATATGCTTGTATACCCTTTAACAGCTTTAAAACATGCATCAACGTTATATAGAATATTAGTAGCATACACTAATTTACTTTAAACTTATACAAAAGCGGAAGATTCCGCTCCATTTTCCAGAAATCTCCTACGATGCAATTCAGATGTCAAACAATCTTACATGATCCACTATAATGTCAGGTGGAAAAAGTTTCAAAGTTCCCAGCGCCACCCTCGAAAGAACTCATTATTCCCAACCTTTTTCCCAATCAATCGCAGCAACCCACCAACCCCGTTAGTAGCACGTACATCGAATAAGTCTTCGCAGCTATTTGTCATACTAAATCGCGTACTTCCGGTTCGTCAGATGATAGGTACCAACTTAATTACGTGTTCGACCCTGACATTTCAAGACGTTTTCTTCGTGAAAGTGTTGAGATATGAAATGCAGATCTTGTTTAGTCCATTAGATTTCGTCACGTTTTGAAAAATGTGTGTGACTTTAGGAGATTTAGGCAAAGATTTGAACAGCGTATACTTATAAAAGACAGCTAAAAATAGGTATCGTCAAAGGTGTGTTTTTAATACGGTTTTTTTCCTTAGATCCTCAATAATGGTAAATTAATTGGTACGCACGGTCATGTTTAAAACATAACTTACCTACAGACAAATGAGATTTAAATTAGTAGATTGGTTTTTGATATGTTTTTAATTTTTGAACAATACTAAAGGTTAATTTTTGTATGTTTATTTTATACAACATTCCAGTACCATACACTCATTTTCAGCATATAACTATTCATAATTATGTCACGCAAGTGCTTTACAAGATAGATTCATCACATAACTCAAACACACGTGGCTAAAATATGTACCTACCTAGTGGCTGATAAAGTATTATTATAGTTACGGGAAAGCACGCACGTTATTTAAAAAGGTCAACATTTTTTTCTATAATTTGCACAAGTGCAACTTTACCCTTTAAAAACCAGGATTGCATACTTTGAACACGTAACACTACTGTACCAGGTGTATGCATAAGTTTTTTTCGGTTTAACTAAGAGATGGCGCCGGCGAAAAGTACGCAGTATAAATATTAATTTGACACATACGTCATTTTGTTCAGCTAACATTTAAACTACAATCATATAAGTTGAGTCCGCTAAAAACTGGTGTCTTTGCTTTATCGTTCAGTGATCATGTCGAGTTTTGTGCCAGAAAAACAACATTTGCACCACGCATTACTTTTCTTATTTAATCAAAAGAAAAATGCTGTTGAAAGTCATCGTTCGCTGGTAGAAACATATCGTGAACACGCTCCATTGATTTGGTTTCGAATATTTAAAAGTGGTGATTTTGATGTGAAGGACTGTGAGCGCTTTGGTAGACCACAAAAATGCAAGGATAAGGAATTGCAGAAGTTATTGGATAATGACCTACGAAAGGAAATCATTTTTGTATCGAATGGTGACCGGTGAGAAAAAGTGGATTTATTTTGAAAACCCGAAGCGGAAAAAATCGTGGCTTTCACCTGGCGAAGCCGATCTTCTCAACACCGAGGCCAAACCGCTGCGGCAAGAAGACCAAGCTCCGTGTCTGGTGGGATCAGAGCAGTATTGTGTATTATGAACCCTTAAAGCCCGGCAAAACCGTTAATACACAACATTATCGCCAACAAACGATTGATTTAAACCACGCATTAATCGAAAGACGACCGGAATGGGCCAGAAGACATAGCAAAGTGATTTTGCTACACAGCAATGGGCCGTCTCACACAGCAAAAGAAGTGAAAGACACCTTGAAATCGTTTGGATGGGACATCCTTCTACAGAGCAGCACTTCAGCAATTTCGAGGAAGTTGGGCATGGCCCGACGAATGGTTTGCCGCAAGAGGCAAGCAGTTTTTCTGGAATAGTATCCACAAATTACCTGAAAGATGGGTGAAATGCGTAGAAGCCGATGGCCAATATTTTGAATAAAAAAGAATAATTTTCCTTGAAAATTACGTGTGTCCTTTTAGTAAAAAACCGAAAAAAACTACATACACCTGGTAACACAGGCAAAGTTGAATAGTTAACTGTTACATAAAGAGAAAGTCTACCATGCGTAACAAAAATGTTTGCCTTTTTGTACTATCAGTACGTAAGCTCCCTTAGTATGTTCATGTTAAAAACAGACGATTAAACCTGACGAGAAACTCCTTCCGAGAATTTGCGAAAGATTGTTTCTTTGACACAGAGGTATTAAAAGATACATAATAAATAAATAATAATTTGCATATTGCAATACTTCATATTACAAAAATATTCTGAGTCAACATTGTTGAAATGTTTCGGAACGGAAATAACATACAGTGTCTCTATAATCTGACCATGTGACAATCCGCACAGCCAATAATTAATCCGACGAATTCGATAATCCTAACAGCCTTGAAAGGAATTAATTACTTCAATTATTTTCACCTGATGCATACAAGTAGATACACAGTGTATGTATGATCAATAAAGAAACGCCCAGATTCTTATCATAAAGCGGTTGTTTTGAAACGTTATTGTGACTTCCGCGGTATTTGTTTTCTTTTAAAGAATTTTGAAACCGCGTTCTAATATTCTAAACATCTAATGCTTTACGTTGTAAACAAGCCAATGAAGAAAAATCCTCATATTCATCATTTGTTTTGAGCTACGCAACCATACTGGACCACAGTTTCTTCCATGACTATTGAATAAGCCCCGATGGTGCAAGATATCAAGCGTCTTTAGGAGGTACAATTAATCATAAGACATCTTTTAAAGAATTTAAGTTTTCGGGTTGAAACTACGTTGTAATCGCATGAGTCTGCTCCCAGTTTCATGGAGCTTCTTTTGGGCTGTTGCGTGTCGTATCGCTGCTACTAGAGGAAAACATTTTTCTCACACCAGATGGAGCTCCATGAAGCTGGGAGGGAAACGTCGGTAGACTCATGCAATTACAACTCTGTTTCAACTCGCAAACCTAAATTCCTTAAAAGATTGTTTTGGTATCTTGATTAATTGTACCTCTTAAAGACGCTTGGTGTACTGTACCATCGCGACTTGTTCAATAGCCACGGAAGAAACTGTACCCCAATGTAACTGAATTGGTCCAAGCAAGTGGTGAATATGGGGATTCTTCTTCTAGGGATACTGAATCTCATCAAATAAATGACCAGATGGTGATGGTCTACTCGATGGAAGGCGATGAAGAGATAATTTCACCACTAGCAGAGGACCAAACTAGCAATAAGAAAGAAAATAAGGAGAAAGGCGTACCAGATAAAGAAGTCCTGAAGAGTTCTCACCAGCGCATTAAATGGAGATGCAGAAAATAACATACCAAATCATCGAATATTACTTCTACAACGCAAAAATCATCGAGACAGAGACATATTTATTCATATTTTAACATTTAATATTAAAGTTTTACTTGAAATAAAATACTGTTCCGTATTTTTAGTTTTTGTTTAAATTAGTTCTATTTATTATATTTTGTTACTGCAACATAAATTAAAACTGCCAATCCAATATTGTTAGGCTTTTAAGTGATGGTTGTAATGCATTTATGATTTTTTAATGTTAAAAATTAATATATATATATATATATATATATATATATATATATATATATATATATATATATGTTATATAACATTTCTTTAGCTAAACTTGTATACTTCTACATAAATCAACAGTAAGTATCATACGCCTTCGATAGCTCAGTTGGTAGAGCGGTGGACTGTAGTTGGATTATTGCTAACGATAGATATCCATAGGTCGCTGGTTCAAATCCGGCTCGAAGGATATTTTTTTCTCCTATCGTTTTTTTTTATCTACAATTTTAATTATACATGAAATTTCATTGTCTCATACTAACTATGTATTATTAACAACGTCCGGTTACTTATCCGACATGTACACTGTAATAATCAGGCCGTAACGAAAAAGTTACTCAATTCAATTATAACCAACAGATGGAAGCGTAGAAGAAAAGTAGCGGAAAGAATTGGATGAAAACTAATTAAACCGATTTGGGTCAAATGACCATCAAGAACCTAATTTAGTTCGTGAAAATAAGTTACCTTTTTTCTCGTTATTTTTCTGTTTCCGGAAAAAAAAAATAAAATGGATTTATATTTCCAGTATTTGTGGTCACTCCCGCAATTTATTCAAGAAACTATTTTATTGTTATTATTTAATTGACTGCAACAATTTTAAGTTTTTTTAAGAGGAATTTTCAGTCAAGTATAATATTTGCGGCGTATTTCGTAATTGTGTCAACCGTTCTTCAAGGCAACAATTGGTATTGTATATAAAAATATTGCACTTTTTACGACACCTCCATAATTTCTTTGACATATTTAAAATGCTACACAACAATACAACACGTTAAAATTATATTTATGAATATAAAACGCGTCATGAAACAAATAAAGTTATGTAGAGTAATTAAATTTGATTATCGTATTTTTGTTTGTGTAGGAAAACCAATAGTTGAGTCGGGGCACTCCTACGAACGTGGGTAGACTAGCGGTCTGGAGTATTCCTGAACGAAAATTTCGAAGCGGCTTCGAAGCTCATGGAACTTTGTAGAACGTCTAGCCTAGATCGTTCCTGTAGTTTACAGAACGTTCTACAAAGATATGAAACAATCTCAAGTACGTAGAATATGCCATAAAAGTATGGAACTTTCCTGAAACTTATAGAACTGTTTAATAGATTTGTATAGCATGCTATCGGGCCTTATCAAAGTTTTGCTATCGGTGAGGAGTTCCTAAATAATAATCGAAGAGTAAACGTCTCCTGCGAAGAAAAGTAAAGGATTTTAGAGAAGCGCTCCCTTTGTTTCAGTGTGTCGCTTTGTGGTTTCGTAAAATCGTGGGAAAATGGAAAGATTTTTATTAAACAAGCGAATCAACAGTTCAAGTTAGAGTGATCAAGCATCGACAAATGGCGGGGTACAGATGATAACTGTTTGAATTTTGGCTTTACTTCAGTAGAAGTAAATAATGAAGAGACCGCAGTGTGTGCTCTGTTTAGTTTTAACACCTGTGCGTACCAAGCAAAGCATCTTTTGTGCTTTAAGGTCACATACAGAATGGTGAAGTACAAAATACTTCACACCATCGCAGAAGAATTTATTCTACCGGTTGCTCTTGAGATGGTTAATATTATGCTGGGAGAATCTATGGGAAAATTAACTTCAAAGATACTTTCGTCTAACAACACTATTAGTTGGAGAATTCATCATACAGTTTAGCATGTCAATGATCAATTAATAGAGAAAATAAAAAGATCGAAATTTGGTCTGCAATTTGATGAGGCTACTGACAGTGACAAAAACGCACACCTTATTTGGTATGTACGCTTCCTGGATGATAATATTGTCATTGAAGACCTTCTGTACTGCAGAAGGATAATTGCAAGCGCAAAGACTGAGGACTTATTTCAGATGCTTGACAAATTTATAACCGAAAATGATTTGGATTGCAAAACTCGGCTCTTCTGCTGAAATCAGCGTATTTGTGCGATATATTTGACAAGTTGAATGCCTTGAATCTATCTCTACAAGGCAATAACATCCATATTTTGAAACTTTTGTAGAAGATTGGTGTGTTTAGGGAAAAGCTGGTAAATTGTACAAATATGTCGCCTGTAATAATCGTTGTTTGACTTTCTGTCCCTTTTCAAGCAACTGGTTTCCAGTCCTTTGAGGAAGATAATGCACAGAAACTTGCGTGGATTCAAGATCCTTTGTATGCTCAAGCTCTACTAGAGTTCACTTCCCAGGAAAAAAAGAGTCCAATTGAACCTTTTTGTCTGAAAACAATTTTTTTCTTCCGATTTAATGGAGTTTTGTATTTCAATCAAAAATGAATATCTAACTGTAACTTTAAAAATCGTAAGAATTCTTATTCGATTTACGACTGTACCTGTAATAAAAAGGAGAAATTGCTCAAAAATCGATTGGAACAAGAAATGAGAGTGGCCGAGTGTGCCCTATTCTGTGTTTTCAAAAAATGTGTATCGATCAGCAAGCTCACCCATCACATTAACTTACTTGTCCTTGAAGGTTTTCACCGTTTACTTGATATTTTTTTTATATTTTCGTATTTCAGCTTGATGGTTCTTGTGATTCTATTTGCATAAATGTGAGGTTCACATTACGAGATTTATCTTAAGAGTTGCTTTGATTTCATTGGGCCCTGGGACAAAATACTAAACCTGTAACAGCACAGTAGACTAATAAAGCTTAGGAACCCCTGCATAATTAGTTAAAATTTAGCACGCAACAATAAAAGTTCATACTTTCCCAAAAATAGCATTATTTTCGCCATTTTTCTTCAATGTTGAGTTAAATTCCATCTGATTTGAACTTATTTATTTATCAAGTAAAAAGCAATAGAGTTATATTTTAGGAAACGCTTTTTCATTGGGTGCAAATTTTTTAGGGATTACTATAGACTAGGCAGATCTAATGTGCTAGTTTTAATGCTTAACGGCACTGACAACATTTTAAACCAAATTAGGATTGCGATTATAAATTTCATGACTAATGTTGAGACCACTATTACAGGCTAATATTAAGTTTATAGGCGATGCTAGAACGTCAATGAAATGCAAAAATGACAAAATTAGACGATTATAAGCAATTCCAAACGATACATTAAGATTTTATGGACATTAGGAGTGAATTTCTTCACTCCAGCGTGGATTACAGCCAACCTAGTATCTACAATTTTCTCTATTGACGGTACCATTTAAAAAGAAAATAATTTCATCAAAAAATATGATTGAACACGTAATAAAATTGGATTTCCTTTCAATTTTGCGAGTAATTTTTTTTAAAAAAACTTGAACCTCCAGTAAAAATGTTCTATCGGAAGCTCTTGTACATTATGCACCTTCCATGTGTCGTTTCGCACATTGGTACGTACGGATATTGCAGAAATATTTAAACGGTTAGCTAAGTGATAGAGATGTTTGGGTTTTTATAAACTCTCAGTTAACATTTTAAAGTTTTATTGTCGTTTGTTGCAATCTCCCTGGAAGCACATCTGGGACCATTGTTTGCAGTGTCACTTTCAGATTTTTAAAAAAAAATTGCAATTAGATAGATAGATAGGTTTGCTAATTGATGGATGTTGAACATGCGAGTCATTACAAAATAAATTACAAATTAAAACGTACAACCTTTTGCGATCGGCATATCCAATCATAATTGATATCTACTTATTTTTAAATTAAGGATTCAGCAGAAATTTGGCAGATTAACTCACACTTAATACGTTCGGTCATACTGTCTTTGTGTAGAATTTTAATTTGCATGACAAAATATTTCGATATTTTCTTTAACATTTAGAAATACTGTCTGTTAATGATAAATTATAGCAATGGACTGTATTTATTTTAAATTGTTTTTATTGAAAAATAGGCTAGTAAATAGCTATCACATTGCACTCATTGCTCAACATTGTTCGTTATTACTTTCTTACAATCTGTCTACTTCGTATGCGTTATATATTTATATAGCAAATGCTCTTGCGCACATTACATTTAATTGTAGAATATAGGCGCCACCACCTTTATATAAACGCAAATGAATTCATTATTATCGTAAAACTGACGTAATAAAGTTACCAAACATATACTACTTGGCATAAGTGTTTGCCCACCCTAAAATATTACAAAAACAAGTCAAAAATTAATTATAAAACAAACGTTTGTTCTGTGCTTATGCTAAGAACTGTAACAAATATAAGAACAATGTGCTTGTCAATTTGCTAACAAAGATAATCATAAATTAACTCAAGTTTGCGATACGTCATTCTGTCCACCTTTCGCTTTTATCACTATCGCACAATCTGGGCATTCTCTCTAGCAGCGTTGCCACTGTTAGCGGCTCTATTTTCCTTCACGTATCCTCTAGTTGAGGCTCAAAGCACTGTTGTCGAATTTGGAGAAGATTTTCGAACCTGCCGATTATGTTCCTTCCACAAAAGCTCGAACGGATTGAGATCTGGACTTTGGGACAGCCACTTCATAACAACAATTTTCTTTCTGTGGTCCAGTTACTTCAAATACTCACGACATATCCTTGCAATTTCGATCATTATCATACTGGGACACGAAGCTTTTACCAATTAATTGTGTTCCAGATGAGACGGCAGCCCTCTCCAAAATCTCCCTATAACCTTCTTTTCTAATGATACCATCTATTTTGACTAAATGCCCACGGATGTACCGCCAAAACAACCCCAAATCACCACTGATTCTCCTCCATGTCTTATTGTAGATGTAATACAGGGTTCAAGTGCTCATTCCCGTTTCGATCTACGAACAAATGTTCTTCTGTTTGAACTAAAGATGAGATATTTGGATTCGTCTCTCCAGAGTTTCTTCCAATCTTCCAAAGCCTAGTCTTTGTGTTCTCTCGCCCATGTTAGCCGTTTAACTTTGTTTGCTTGGTTTCTACATAATAATTCGTTGATACAAATCAGCTTGGCGCAAACGCCTTTTCGCAGTGGTAATGCTAACTGGTTTTGGGTGCGAAATATTCACTTCGGGAGCAATTTCTGGTGCTGTTCTTCGTCTATCTCCTTTGCTCGTGATTACAATTGCCCGATCTTCTGCTGGTGTTGTTATTTTTAGTCGTTCGCTGCTTATTTGATGCACCGCCACCTCTTTGATCTTTTTTAACATTATAATCCACAATTCTACTAGTTAATTTCAGTGATTTAGCCATTTTTGGGTTACTTTTACCGATGCTATGATATGCTACTATTTCAACACGCGTTTCTGTAGATAATTCTTTTCTTACCGACATCACTTTAACGTTATTTGCTGTTTTAAAGTATTTTGCACAAATTCTTCACTATTCACTGCCTGCAATACGAAAGCTAAATGTAAGCTACATTTTTTATTATACTGAAATACCCGTGTCGTCTATTTTCATATTTTATGACGGCCGTGATAAACATTTCTGAAGAACTACTCTTTATCTAATACGTTTGTCTAAACATGGCTGATCCGCAAAAAGGATAATTTTTGATATCCTAATGCCAGTTGGCTCATTACGTATACTACCGCCCAAATTAGTTGGGACACCCAAATATATTAAAAAAAAAAAAAAACAGAAAATACTAATTTTTCCAAAACTTGAAATTTTTATTGTATTTTAGTAATAGCAACTAAAATTAAAGTATAAAAGTAAAAGAAAGTAATTCTAACGAAAAATTAACAAATACTTCTTAAACATTGCCTTCGTCAAAGAAACTCCCTTTTGTGCGAAGAACAGGACTATTTGACATATTAGCCCATTCCTCTTGTAAAATATTCCACAGGTGGTCTACGGAGGTAGGACATACTGGGCACTTCTGTCCAATTCATCCCATAACAGCTCGATTCATTAAAGAAATTTTTACATATTCCTGCTGAGTGTTTGGGGTCGTTGTCTTACATGAATACAAAATTTTCTCCGATGAGGCCCGATAGTATTACATTTTCTCCCAAAATACTTTCGATTCGCTTCAAGTCTCTTGTGCCAGCCTAAGGAAAACAACCCCAAACAACCGCAGAACTTCTTCCTTGCTTGACAGTTGGCACTACACAATCCTGCAACATTGTTTGACCTTTCGCTCTTCTTACAAAAACACCCCTTGATTGTCCAAACACCTCAAACTTCGACTCATCAGTCCATAGCACGATTTTCCACATATCCACTGTCTAATTTCTATCTGTTTCTGCTCACTATAACCGTTATTTGCCTGTTTCCTCGTCGAAGTAGAGATTCTTTTGTTGCAATGCAGCCGTGAAGATTTTCAGATTTTAGTCCTCTTTTCACGGTAGTAACAGAAATCTTTCTTGCACGGTCGCGATTTATTTCGGTGGCGATTTCTGGTGCGATGAGTCTCCTATTTTGCTTGCTTGGCTATTTTATACGTTCACCGTCGGCGTGAGTTGTTAGTCCCTTACGACCTGAACGTGCCCAATCACTTAAACTGTCCGTGCGTTGATGTCTCCGAATGATATCGCTAATAGTCCATTTATTAACATGTATTTTTTTTGGGAAATTTGACGCACTGAATACCTTTTTTGATGAAAAGCAAGAATTACAAAACGCTTTTCTGAACTTGTCCGTTTTCCTCTCGGCTTTTTAATAACTTTAATCAGGTTCAAACAGAAAGATACGCTCTTAACACTAACGCATGCACGAACAGGTTTATTTAGAAACTAAAGCATTTATCAATACACTTTCAGGTGGCCTGCTTCCACCCCAAAGAGTATTGTAAATTTATTACCTGCAATTATTGTGCCAAAAAGTCCTATTTGTGGCGATGAGGATTATTCTGAAAATTACTATATCGGGTTATAAAACACAATCGGTTTTTAATCATTGCCTGATTGAGACTCTTGGAAGCGTGCCTGTACAATTAATAAACAATAAACCTCATAAAGAATCTAATATAACTGTTATTTATATCTAAAAGCACCTTTTAGTAGAATATACAACATTTTACTGGTTTTTCGAACTAATATGGACGGTAGTGTATGTACGCTAGGGTGACACAATAAAATAGACACCAGGTAAAGCGGTATAAATATGTAAACAGCTAAATTCTAAGAACGAATTAAGAACTTTCTCTTGTCATTAGGGTAGAGGTTGATGTATCGGAAGGAATTCGTCATAGTTTAGTATCGTTACAACTATGCCTCGCTTACAAGGTTCGAGTGATATTCGCGACTTCACCCGGGGTCGCATCATTGGCCAGAGTGAACGCGGCGCTTCGCAACGCGAAATAAGTAAATTTTTAAATATTCCGTTGTCCACAGTTAACCGTGTGATTACACAATTTAAACGCAAGGAAAAAACAACAGTGGAGCCGAGACCAGGTCGTGCCGGACCTTCTGAAAGAAGTAAAAGGGTGCTTGTGCGCGAAGTGTTAAGAGAACTGCGAAAAAGTACAGTTGAGCTTGCGACAAGTTCACAGAAAAGTCAGCGCACCGTTCTGCGATATCTCCACAGTGTGGGGATGTATAAAAGGGTGGCAAAGAAAAAACCTCTCGTTACGGCGTTTCAAAAACGGCGTCGAATGGCTTGGGCAATCGAAATGCGAATGAAGCCCGAAGAGTTTTGGCGGTCTGTCATTTTTTCAGACGAAAGCAAATACTGCCAATTCAGTGATAGTGGTCGTATGTGGGTATGGAGACGTTCGTCACAGCAACTGGACGACAAATTTTTGCATCAGACGGTGAAATACGGCGGTGTGAACAACATGGTGTGGGGCGCGATATGGTATGGTGGAAGATCGCAATTAGTAATCGGCGACGGAAATATAAATGCGGCAAAATATATCCAAATATTAACAGAAGGACTACTACCGATATTCGACAACGCCATTTTATCTAAAGAAGACACCACTTTTATGGAGGATGGAGCACCCTGCCACAAAGCAAGAACAACAACCACGTGGAAAGAGGAACAGGGGATTCGGATTTTGGCCAGGCCAATCACCAGACATGAATCCAATAGAGAATGTTTGGCACATAATCCAGACAAATATGGCGAAACGACCCCGAAAACCCAGCAATAAGGAAGAACTCGTGGCAGCCGTTACAGAAGAGTGGTTAAATATTCCAGAAGACACCATTAATCATTTTAATAGATTCTATGCCACGACGACTTGCAGCACTTCACGCAAGTAAAGGTGGATCGGCAAAATATTAGTCTAATTTAAAAATTTTAAAATATTTTGTATATATAACGAGAATAGAATCTTTTTTTTAATTAGTAGGTGTCTATTTTATTCTGTCACGCTAGTGTATATGTAATAGCGAGTCACCCCAATGGGGTAACTAAATATTGTAGTACAGTTAATCTACTGTGTGTAAATTTTAAAATATTTTGTATATATAATGAGAATAAAATCTTTTTTTAATTAATAGGTGTCTATTTTATTTTGTCACCCTAGTGTACACGCAGAACATTACAGCGGAATTATAATCTACTTCGTACTTACAATGTAATAATACAAATACTTTGATAGAGATAAAAATAGTTTCTTTCAAAGATCTCCAGTTATGCAGTTGAGTAAACACTTATAGTCGGTGGTGTATAATGTAAAATCTGCACTGCCATTTAAAAAAATTCAGAATGACCTATAACATCTTCTCCAGACCTTCTGATTATTCTTTGTGGCTTGTAGTAAGAAAACGTATGTCAGTAATATAAGGATTAGAACAATACTGGACGAAACGAATATCACAACGCCACTTCCATATTCTCTGCCACATCCCCTTTATATTCAGTTGAAATTAAATAAATCAAACAAAAAATTAATTGCTAGTAGAGAATTTTTGCCCTTGCTATTTTCTCAACTTTCCTTTCTGTAATTTTCCATGCAAATGAATCTAAAGTTCTTACGAAAAAGAACCTAATCGATATCCCTCAAATAATATACAATTATAATTCACTTTAACCGCAGCGGTAAATTTGCAAAAATATTACGGAAATCCATGATTGAAATAAATATTAACTTTAAACGGCATCATTCGCCTCGACAACAATCTTGAAAACAATTTCGTTATCTACCCTTACTTTTACGGCCTGCAACAGCGATAATTTGCATTTCTATCCATCCTGGCGAAGCTAGATGGGAATCTAATAAATCTACGACAATGTTTCTTTCATGCGCCTTGAGCTTTAAAATCTACACAATTAGCGATTTGATCTGAACCTCGTCTTTTACACTTTTTTACGTCGTAGGAGTGACGTTGATGGCTATGATGTTTAAGCAGTAATTGAAGGTTATTTTCTTTGTCGTACGTTTGTTTGTTACCTTGGCTTTGAGGAGATTGTAAATCCGATTGTGGAAACGAGCAAATTAAAGCTGCACGCGATGTACGGATTGCGTGAACTTCGCCGTTTGCCCAACTAGAGGTTGAAACACCCGTTAAGTTGATTTGAAACGGATTTAGAGGTACATATGTTGTTTTGTGAAGGTTTTTGAAAAATTTTGCAGTGCAAATTGTTCCTGGTATTTTTTATAGCTGAAAGAAAAAAATACGCTTGGGTGGAATCGCATAAAAAGAATTAAATTTGCTAGTGTTTATATACAAGGTGATTGATTGAAACCATTCGTTAGTTAAAAGTGTTATGGGCTACAATCCAAAAAGGACTTTCTACAGAAATCTTCTTTTTAAATTTGGACTTAAGCTAATTGAACCATGGCCAATTCGATGAAAATATTTTCAAGATGGTTGGTTTTCCGGTCACACCGAACTTCAGCATAAACTCTCTTATTTTAAATGAAATAGTGGTCTTCTTACTGTATATGCGGGAAAATGGAGCAATAGTTGGTTCGATTATGTGGATGGGCTTCTGTGTACCAAAATTGCCAGTTACTATGCAATTCTTTTTTCAAAAGCCCCAGCATATCGGTGTACGACATCATTACGCTGTTGGTAACATTTCCAATTAAATTGTCTACTAAATCTTCGTTGAAACGGATATGTGAATGTCCCTCAAGACAAGATATGCTTAACAAAATTTTTATTTTTCTTCAAATTAAAATCTAAAAGTAATATATCTCCATTGAGAACAAATGATATGTAAATGAAATTTTGAAGAGTCTTAAGAACGATTTTTTGCCCTAAGTACATTGGCTTCCTTGGAAAGAGGGAAATTCTTGTTGAATCCACCCCTTAATACGAGGATTCGAGGATCATTTTATAGAAACGATAATAAATTCAAACAAAATATTTCATGCACTTTTTAGTGTTAAGAAAATCTAAGAAAAAAGTTTTAGAAATAAATGAAGTGTTAGGTATCGATCGTCTTTTGATTACGTTGATGGTGGCCAAACTTGTTTTCGTGGAACATCTTCAGTTTCCAAAAAGCGATTTCAAAGTCTAGAAATTACCTTTTTGCTTTATCTAAGTTCTTAAACAACAGTTTGTAGTGGTGTTTCCTTGTTCCATTAAGCTATGTTTGTTCAAACCTTTATTTCTGATAGATTGTGATTATTATCCATTATCTATTTCGGACAATGCCCAAAATTGCAATCCTGCTAATTACAACGGTAAATTTTTAGGTATGTCTGTATTTTATTTTTGGTAATCACTTGTTCCGATGCCTATAAAATTTTCGATTTTTTTTTTCATTAGCACAACTTTTGAAATCGTCTATAGCAATCCCTTTTAAAATGTAAGTATCGGTATTTGCATTTTTCTTAGAAGCATACTTAAGAATTGCAACGATGTGCACTATAGTGCAATTATACACAAGATAGTTTAAGTAAAACACCAGTTTAGAGGAAATCATCATCTAAAATTAGATTTCTTAAATACAGTGACCCATTTTCTGATTTCATATTATGATGCAACTATCATAATGTGAGATAGAAAATGATATGAAATTAAATAATGAAATATTCGTACTTCATATACACTCAGAGAAATTTCTGTAGTTCCTACAATCCTATAATTTTGTAGTTCCCCTATAAAGATTTACCAACGGTATGAATGGGAATTACCTAGAATTACATTTCTAAACGTAAGGAAATAGCAGAGATGTTATTTTTGTCAATATCACAACTATTAGATATGCAGGGAAAGTACCTGCCGTATAACTTCTGTTGTATAAGCTTTCTGAAGATTTATGTGGCGAAATGTCAATGTAGTCTTTCGGTCCAATTCTTCTATTGAATGTATTGGATTGATATATACTTGCTTCTATGACCTCATACGTAGAAATTCAGTGGGGTCATGTCGAAAAATCTAGGCAGACATCGCCACGGTGCATTGCGATCAAACCAATAGTCTTGGAATATCTTCATGAGTTTACATACAAGGTCATTGATTTCTAAATACCTTTGAATAGTGAAATGATCAACATAAATTCTGAATGAAACTCGGTCAAATATAAAAAGGCAAAATAAATTGGAATTAAAATTATTTTGAAAATTTTCTTCTCAATAGAGAATCATTAGATACATGGATTTTATTTAGCCCAGCAATGCCAATTTTCTCTAGTTATGATACCTTCCCTACTAAATTTTGTGTGATCCGTCCAAATAATCTTTGTTAGAGGATTCCTGAAATCGAATCAACGTATGTTCATAAAATTGGATGTGTAACATTATGCCCAGAATGAAGCAAGGTTAAAATATTCAGGTGTACCAAAGTTCATAGCTTTGTGGATATAACCATTACAAAAAAATAGGCAAAATTTCAGTTAAGAAAGGAAAAACTTGGAATGAAGCTCGGAAAATTGCAATGAACAGAGAGAACTGGAATAAATTTGTTAAATGCTAGGACGCAAATTTAATTAACCCGACATCCAATGGGTAAAAAGGTATTATTGATTATATAAGATCACCTTACTTGATTTCAAATGCAGTAATCACTACCGCTTTCTGAAATTCGAAAAAATAAGCATAACACACGTTTTCCTGGCTTTATTGTAACACTCGGTATAGGAGCTCTTTAAGTGATGAAGTCCGCCATATGTCTGTAGGTCTTCCAGATGGGACAAATTGACAAAGTTGAATCAAAACCAATGGTTTATACTTTGGACGCCTTCTTTGTAAGTGTAAAGAAAAAATGCATCTAAAGATTTCCTCTATTCAAATAATTTAATGAAGAAAAAACTATATTCTCTTTTAAAACAATTTTATTTCGATTTAACCCTAACATTAATACCGTCTCCCCGCTGATTTCATTGAATTTATGCACGATCGCGATATCATATTTAAGTGCACCGGTATCCACCTCCTATCGTACACTCTTTTATAAACCTTCTCAATCGGTTCCTTTTCTTTCGACGCTTTCTCCAATTCTACGGCAAACGGTTTATGTTCACGCAAATCCGATATGTGCAATCCATTCATCTTCCAATAAATGCACGTATTGGCCGGTTGTTTGATTCGCGGATAATAAGGATTTCTAGTTCCAACAGTGAAAATTTGTGGGCTGTTATCCAAAATCTTTTTGAAATATTCGCAACGGCACGCTTCCATAAGTCGATAAGAATTTTGAAACCTTCTTGACATTAATAAACAGTATTCCAGTCCCTATAGTATTTCGAATTTAACCCAACCATGCGCTACCGCAAAACTGATGTTTGACATTTGACGTTTAATATTAGATGAAAAATGAATTGATTGATTGTCATAATACAGATACTGCAATATGGATTTTTTTATTATACAAGGTGTCCCAAAAGTCCTTTTCAAAATAAAAAGAATATAACAGAATAACGGTCAGGTTTAATATATAAATTTTTATTTTTTTATTAAAGTACAGGCTTTGGAAATTTATTTCTTAAAAAATATGTCTTCTAAATGTGTTCCGTTACTTTGCTGGCACTTTTCTAAAAGAGAGACAAAATTTTCGAGAAATCTTCAGTACATATTGTCAGTGATAGCCGTCATTTCTCTTCAAATATTCTCTTTTAATTCATTCAGAGAGTGAGTGTTATTGTATACTTTTGACTTAAGATCGGCCCATAGGAAAAAATCCATTAGTGTCAAGTCGGGGTTGGCCAGGTTATCTCGCCGCGTCTTGATAGCAATTTCCAGGGAAAAATTTGAGAACAATGGCAAAGGAAGGGATGTCGCTCCATCTTGTTGGAACCAAGTGTTTCAATTAAAACCATTAAAATCTTGCAACATTAGCGTAAAAAAGTTGCTAATCATCTTCACTTGGAATTTATGGTTACTGTACGACCTCTGTCGTCTTAGAAAAGTATGGCTCGGTAATTCCTTGCGCCGACATTGCAACCCAAACAGTAACTTTTGGCGAGTGAAGTGGGCTTGTTTTGGATTTGTTGAATTCCAATAACGGTACTTTGCCTGATTACATGGCCATTAAGATGAAAATTTACCTCGTCTGAGAAGTTTTTGTAAAAGTCACGCACATAGCACGCATGCTCCACTCCCACAAAATGCTCCATAGCAATTAAATTCCTAACTAAACTCCTCACTCAACGTTTGTGTTCGCGCAATGAACGAAACAAATTGAAAAACTTTTGGCGCACTCGGTAGTTTGTGTAGTTGAGTCAGCACAGTACTTTAATGCGTACTAAAAGGCCAATGAAATATATTTTTATCAAAACGAAAAGGGGTTAAACAAAATCAAATCAAAAACCCGTTGCCTACGTTATTTACACATGTGAAAAGTATATGTATTTTTTGAGTGCAAAGAGAAATACATTTCTAACTCTTGACGTTATATTATTGACGTTGGATTCTCATAATAACCAGAGTTGTTGTTTAAGCTATATCGTTCGTTGAAGTTGAATAGTCCTACATTTCTGAACCTTATAATAAATTGTTATGCACAGATTTGGATATTATAGCTTAAATAATGTACATCTTTTGAATGACTACTATTTCCCCGAAATAAGCACATACCCTACAAGTGTAATTTCCGCAGTATTAATATTCTTTAACTTGTTTATTATTATTGAAACGTATCGAAAATATCTTGTAAGATATTAAGTTTTCCATTGTCCAGTGACTTTTGAACTATGCCGTAGTTTTTCATAATAATTCGCCGAGGATATACTTCAAATCCATTCAATGAGCTCAAGTCCAAATTTTTAAAAAGTGATTTTTACAACCCATAAATCTTTTAACGGGTGATTTCAATCAATGACCCTACATTGTTCCATATTTGATTCCAAAATGATGATGCTGATCACCATTTTACGTGCAAGATTTGTGCCCAGCCCTTTCTGCAGACCTGTTACTTCTAGATTTTGCTCTTGTGGGGCCCCTTTAAAGGTTAGGTGTACAAAAATCGACCAAATATTCTCTAATAATTAGAAGAACGAATATCTGAAGGAATAACTGATATAAAATTCGATAGGGCATTCTATTTATTGGTTACAAGAATTGACAAGTTGTAAAGGGAACACAATTTAAACATTTGTTGTAGTCTCAATCAAATTTCAGTACGTTTTCGAAGACACTTTGATTTAACGCTACTGGGTAGTTTTCATATATACCTACATAATAAACCTGTTGATATTTCTTTGCATGCGTCAGAAAATGGTACAATATACTGAGTGTTCCATTTAGAAAAAAATAGAAAGCACTTCTCGTTAAACGAAAAGCGAAAAAATGTGAAATTGGTATGATATATTCGTTATTTTCAACGACAGAAGGTTATTTACGTTTTCGACGTGAGATATTACGATTAAATTACTTGATTTTGGTAAAATTTTTATTTTGAAATGGATGGGGGCCTATTAGAAGTACATTTTTTAATTATCTTCATAGTGTACAGAAAGTTGTATTTTCAAAACCAGAACATCCTATATATTATTTAATTTCCTGTTTTTAAGATCCTTAAACTTTGTATTACCCAAACCTTACGGTTTTTGAAATATCCTGTATTTTATAAAAATATGGTACCAACTTTAATATATATATGTACACTCTCAAGAAGTACTTCCTTTCTTGAGACCAACTTCACACTATAACCTACTAGTTAAGTTTCATATTGCACTTGAGAAGAATTTACTAATGTATGTAAGGTGTTCAAAAATCAAGACTAAAAAATTGTAAGTTTCAAATATCAATAACTTGTTCCCTTTAAATGAAACAGCCTGTATTTTATGTCAATACCAGATAGAATTTAATTATTATGCTATTTTTAGCTAACTCTATGGAAAACGGAAAATGCAGGCTGGTTTTATAACAAATGTTAATATTTATTAAGTCACGTGCGATATTTTTGGAAAGTTGTACTATTGTTCGTCTGTCAGTTATTTACAAAAGTGCTTCTTTGAAAATTATTCTTTAATAGTGGTGGTAACTTGTGGTGTTTGTTCTTTTTATTGTGATATCAAAAATGATCTTTTATTCAAACGAAGATCAAATCGATATGAGTTCTATTCTTGTAGAATGTCAGCAAAATTTCTTATTGGCATCGGGTATTTGTGCTCAAAATAAGACTATTGATTCGCTTTACACAAACTGGGAGCGTTGAGTATAAAAAGACCCACTGAAAGAGAACCTGTAACAGAAAACGATAGCCAAATTTGCAACGATTGTCTTCTATAATTGAAAACCCCCTACAGCGACAATTTTCTCACCAACCCTTGATGGTAAGCACAAACCTTCAAAGTTTCTGTGACTGATTAGGAATGTTCTGAAGTTTAAGCGTTATTGCATACCACATGCTGTGGTCGTGCTACTATAAAAACTTGCATTCCGCAGTATATCTTTAAACAGACTATATATTGATGTTAGATATAGTGGCGAAAAATTATGACTTGTACCTTTGGCACATCCTGTACATTATAATTTCAAAAATGTATCTCTAATACGCCCCTGTCCACTCCAAAAATAGAACTCCAAAATCAAATAATTTAGCTGCCATATTTTGTGTCGAATAACGTGAATAACCTTGTATACCCATACCAAATTCCAAAAATTTGACCAATAAAACAACAAATTTATCCGACTGTTCCGGGGGCTTTCTACTAACTTCCTGTACATTTCTTAATAAGTTTAACATGTTTTTTTATCAATTCATAATGAATAATGTCTAATAGGCTAATTTTGTGGAGAATAATAATAGATTAGCTGTTTGATTTTTTGAAAAGAGCACGGTATATTTTAGCTGTAACATTTTTTGTTATGCTCGAAATTAATGATTAAGTGACATTCGGAAAATGGTAACAATAATTTTTTTTGGAAACATCTACCTTTTGTAGAAGATTCGGCCGATTGTCCAGCTGCTGTTCACTAACAGCATCTTCACGATTGGAAGACCTCGTAGCTTGTTCGATGGATTCCGGTCGGTTAGCGTGGACGATCTTCAACGCTTGCATCCGGCGCCTCAAATTCTGCAAAGTTTTGGCCTCCTCTCGTCGCCTGCTCGGCTGGTAAGTGGAGGCCGATGGCAAGACCGCGAACTGCGGTTCCTGCTGAACGGATGCGTTAAGAAGTCGTTTACTCGCCGGCACCCTGGACCGATAATCGGTCAGCATCTGTATGTTGGAGGCCGTCGGGCATATGGAGGTATGCGACGCGATTCTCGGCAGATCCATCTCTGCGTCTCCTCCTCCTCTTCGGGGGTTTCTTCTGTGAATTCTTCCACGAAAGAGGACAGCGGCGAGGGAAAAAAACGCATCGAACGATGATCGTTCATCAGTGAAGCGGATGTTTCGGGGTTTTCTTCTTCTTCTTCAGACGTCGTCGATGGATGGCACAGCATCCCGCTGCCGCCGTAGCCGACGTTGGGGCCTCGTCGCCGGTCGACTGACGCAATGCCGCTGTTTCTCAACTCTGACTCGGCTCCGATCTTCTGTTATTGCTGCGAAGCCGACGGTTCTCATATGCAACGCGAACGGTGGGCGAAAGCGCGAATCGTCTATCGTTCCGACTGGTCGATACGCGTGAAAATTCGCGATGCTGCGCAATTGGGGAAAGCGCGAAATGGAATTTTTTTCAGCGTAAGAGCCGTCGAAAGTCGGAATTTGCGCATTTTAGATAAATTCCTTATTCACCGGGAAGATGAATGATAAACGAAATACTGGTCAAATGTACTACCTCTAATTTATTTCTGTTGTTGAAGATGTGTTGCTAATCGTCTAATTAACCATGCTAAGCTATATAACTAGAGGTGGATTGTTTCCCTGGCGCACAATAACGCAATAGGCATGAGTTCGGCCAGCGGTGTTATGAATAGTCTCGGCAAAGAGGGGCAAGTTTCAGTGCCGCGCGGAGAACAATGTGGAGTGATGCAGCGCTCAGCACAGAGAATCGAGTACCCATATCAAAGCACGCTTGTTCAATATTATTTGACTGGTTGTTGTGAGTGCTTGTCAATACACACATACTAAGAAAATGTCGCATTTAGATACGTTTCGGAAACTAAAAAACCTAATAGCGAGTATGCCGGATTTAGAATACGAGGGCAATAGAATTAAATGAATAAAAGGCGACAACTATTTGACGTGTACTTAGCAGGTGGAAGTATGAACGCCACCTAAAAAGTATGAAACACCGTTTAATTCTATGTAACGTATCGTTCACTTTACTAGACCAACAATTTTGTCCCCTTCTGGGGCAAGTATTCGGATTACACATTACCAAGTCGGACATCGTTAGGAACCTTTGTGCCATCTATTCGTGAGTATATTGAAAAAAGAATTAAAGAAAAACTAAAATACAAAAAATTGTGGTTATCTGTGGACGAAACAACCAATCGGCAAAAACATTCTACGGTGAATGTGGTGGTACGTACAATGGAAGAGTTTGAGCCGCCATCCCCTATCTCACTTACTTCCAAAAGTTGCAAAATATACTAGCGAAGAAATTTTAAAAGTGGTGTTGTGGGTATTGAACAAATTTGAAGCTTCAACAATCCAACTTTTAATGTGTGAGTGATAGTGCCGCCATCAGTGGAGTTTGAAATAAAAGGTAAACAAGCTGTTTGTGCATAAGTATTTTTAGATACGTGTTTTTTGATAAGGTATACAATTTCTACATTCAGATATTTTCATTAGTTTCATTACAATTATATGTTAAACGTGAACAGAGACGATAAACGCTTGGGTTTCCGAATTGACATTTAATTGCAAAATTTTCATTTTTTTATATGTCGCATTATACACACTTGTACATACTACAAGCATCTTAATTTTGTTGGGATTGCAATTAAAATTTGTATTTCCCGCTATGTTGAATGTAGATATGCTAGTTGGTAGAACTGTAATAGATGTATTGTTATTGAACGTCAAGTGTTTTTTTCTAAATATATTTATATATACAGTACCGCTCAAAAGTGTTTACGCACCCCTGTTTTCATGGATTATTCATATAGTATTATGTTTACCAAAAAAACATTATAATAAAATGAAGTACGTATTTAAAATGTAGTTCAGTAAGATAAACACCCATTATATCGCATAAGGTTTACTATCATTTACCTGCACTTGGTCGGATTACCATAAATTGTTTACTGCGGTGCAATTACAATAACAATCCCTCTGAATTTACTGGGTAAATTTAGTCATCTGTTAGATTGTAGGTAATAATGTTTAAATTACCTTCCTAGAAGATTATAGTGAAATCTGTAACCTATGGTCAGTTGCAGTGTGGTATTTGCTCTATTCACGTCGTGAGCGAAATATCGTGTGACAATTTTTTAAAATGCCTCCGTGAAGAGAAATTAGTACGGAAACATGTGCGCTTATAATAGCTTACCATAAAAGTGGCATAAGTAATCGACAAATTGCCAAAAAAATGAAAATACACCACGCTACGGTTGACTATAACGTAAAAAAATATCGGGAAACTGGCAGTTTTCTTAATAAAAGACGGAGTGGAAGGCCAAAAGCGACAACATCTGCAAATGATCGCAGAATAGTGGTTACCAGCAAGTTAAATAGACGCAAAACAGCCCCGGGAATCACCGCAGAATTAAATGTTGGTCGCCAAAAACTAGTCAGTGTTTCTACAGTCAAACGTCGCCTACAGAAAGTCGGGCTCCATAGACGTATTGCGATGAAAAAGCCATTAGTACGCAAACAAAACAAGCGAAAGCGACTTAAATGGGCTCGTGGACACCAACACTGGACCATAGAAGAGTGGGACAACGTCCTATGGACGGATGAGTCCAAATTTGAGCTGTTCAGAACCCGAAGACGCATATGCGTAAGAAGATCTGTGGGTGAACGTACCAGAGAAGAGTGTATTGCTGCTACCGTGAAGCATGGTGGAGGTTGTATCATCATTTGGAGCTGTTTTGCTGGCACTAGTGTAGGGGACATTGTGAAAATTGACGGTATATTAAAAAAAGAAGGCTACCGCGAAATTTTGGAGAACCACGCAATACCTTCCGGAATTCGACTTTTGGGGCAAAATTTTATCTTCCAGCAAGATAATGACCCAAAACATTCCTCTAAATTATGTAAAGACTATTTACGCCATTTAGAAGAGGAAGGAACTTTCAAAATTATGGAATGGCCTCCCCAGAGCCGAGACTTGAATCCAATCGAGTTACTATGGGAAGAACTAGATCGGGAAGTACGGAAATCGGCTCCGACATCAGCTACTAACGTGTGGAACAAATTGCAATCGAGTTGGACGTCAATAACGCAAGAAACTCCGGCAAAACTTATTGCGAGAATGCCTCGATTGTGTGCTGTAATTATTAAATCAAGAGGAGGTCACATAGATGAAAGCAAAATTTAAATTAAACGTTTTAATTTTCACATTTATTTAATATATTTTTATTCATGTATGGGTATCTCTACATAAAAAATAAACATTATTAACATTTTTGCTGAGTTTTTATACATTTTTGCTGGCAGTGAGACTGCCTAAACACATTTGAGCGGTAGTGTATACAGTGGCCTATACTCTTTTTGTTTACACGCAATTACATCAGCAAAAGGAAAACTAACAAATTTGACTGGAATGCAGTCATTTAATTAAGAGTTAAAGGTAAATAATCACGGGTAGTTTCATTGGAACGATAGTAAAAAGTAAGGGTTCACTACGACATATTGGATCGTATGCGAAACAACCTGTTGTAAAGGTTACTGCTTTCATATATTTCTTATTTGCAACAGTCAATTTAATACAATATATAGCAACAAAATTGCTGAAATACCAAAAGCATCAGTAGATTCTCTATAGGGAAGTAAGATGCAGTGTTGTCATACATATTCGGCCTGTCTACTGGCAACCAAAGCTACAAATTGGTAGGAGTTATTTATGACATACGTCTTTATTGCACAGTAAGGGACAACACCTTAACATATGCTCAATATTCGTGTGTTTAGTGTGATGGCATGTCGCTTGAATGGAGACGTAAGACGAGGTATTTGCTTATGTTTGACTTGATCAGCTGGTGTGCTTCACTCTTAAAGATAGTTAGATTAACGAACGATCTTTGCTTATTCCATCAAACAATGACGTGCGTCTGAAGACCTACTTGACGAAGTGTATACACCGTTTTGCAATTGGGATCTTCTGCACTTTGCATCATTTTATATGAGAAAAGTTATGCCTTTATTTTTTTAACATTTAAAAATGTGTTAATTTTTTTAATTGAATGAGGAATTTTAATGTATTTGTTGCTCTTTTATGATGAATTAAATTCGAAAGCACTTTAAAGGATTATCTTTTCTTGGTTCGAATCTGGCGGCACTAGTCTACTAGTACTCCTGCGCATTTTTTTTTGTAGTTCCATGGTAATTGCAGGCTTTTTACAAACTTTCTGTAGAGCTATTCACTACAAACACAAATAAACCTTTTGCGTTCCAGTTTAAAAAAAAACACAAAGCTATAAAATACCTGCTTTATTATCACAAATGTCTTATAATGTCTTCTTTAAAGTAAAACAAACGAATTACTGTATTTTCGTATTTTATTATAATACAAAGCGATACAGATGTTTTTGGAAATTATTTTAAAAATTAATTTCTTACATTATGATCTCGGTCGCTCCTTCTTTTCTTTGTACAATGCTAATAACGACACATTCGCAACTTTAACAACCTGTAAAAGAAAAAAAACATTTAATTTACTGCATAGTTGGTAAACACCCTTCAGAAAAAGAAAGTAATGACACAAAGAAAAAAATCAGTGTATAAAAAAAAAAGTAATCAAAGAACAATCATTGGATTGGCTCTGTATAAAAACAATCATCATACTAAAAAAAATTAAATCTAATACAAAATCGTAAAAGCAAGATCTAAACGGCTTACCTTAAACCTAACTCCAGGAATATCACCAACAGCATGACCTTTCCTACCGAAACCTGCAACTAGGACTTCGTCATTTTCTTCAATGTGATTTAAGCAACCATCTCTCGGCACGAATGCGGTTATCTTTTTTCCATTCTTGATTAATTGTACTCTTACGCACTTACGAATGGCAGAGTTAGGTTGTTTGGCTTCTACACCACTGGAAAATAAAACTCCAATAAAGAACCCATAAATAAACAACAACATTTTGTCAAAATAGTAGCACATACAAGAACTTACTGATCGCTTAATAAGAAACTGATGATTTTTAGCTAGTATTTCGCACAGAATTCTCCTGTGATTGGGATCTTAACAATACTCCATTCACATAGATATCCTGCGCGTCATACTAGTCACACTTTCAACCATGCCGAAGTATAAATTAAATGTCGAAAAACTATTTTAGATATTGAACGAAGGAAATGTAGAGCACATATCAGAGCGCAAGGTCCATTGAAAAGGACTTCGCAATGGTTCTGAGCTCTTTCAATTTAATATTGCACTTTTTAGCCAAAATACTGTCATGCATGAGAGCAAGATATTGACAGCAGTCTCAAAGTGCTCTAACAGCTGAACAAATAGTATCATAGCAATTTGTACTTACACTTTCTCTAGAACGATACCCTTAGCATGGGAGGCACCACCGAAAGGATTAGCCTTCCACCTTGTACCCAAGTGAGCTTTCTTATAGTCCTTATCTGCCCATCGTTGTTCCCTACGATGATTAACGTGTTTCCTAGCAGTACGCAAACCACGGGGTTTACCTTAAATTTAAAAGATGTAATTTAGAAGTCGAACTGGGATTAAACAAAATAATAATTAAGTTAGAATGAATTCATAAAGACGATTTTTTTTAATTGTAAATGGTGCTAAAAATCCCCAAGTTAAAGCAGATGATTGTAGATAAAATATTAAAACTAATATGTAGGTGAGAGTGTTTGAAGTTTTATTACCTATACTCAAATCACTAAGTCGTAAAAGATTATTAAAGAATTGTGCAAGCAAGAAATGATAAAAACCTAGTTTATAACAATTTAACATTGAAAAGAATATTACTTTTATTTATTTATTTACTAATAAGCTCAACTCACCCATCTTCACGCTACAAAAAGCACACCGGAAAAGAGAACGAGTGTGATGAAAGGTGACCAACTACAAATTCAGTAAGGAACCAAAAAAGATCTGCCAACACAAAAAGTAAAATATTCTGGATCACATTAGAGTCAATACCTATTAAGTATTATTTTCTCGATAATTAATTGATTAAAATTAATAATCATCTATAATGAACTACAACAAATTTTAATTCGGTGTACTCTTCTATAAAAATACTATATTTTTCATATGTTATTAGAATGAAATTTTTCGGTTGGCGACGTACAAAAATTGATCGCGAAGTGAGAGGAAAGATATTTGACAGCGCGAAGCGCACTTTTTGTATATTTTTTTAAGTAAGTATCGAGTTTTGAAGCTGTTTAGCTTTTTTTGTGCTTCTACCTCGGATCAAGCTTTTGTACATAGCTGTTCATACGCTTTGAAAATCGCCTAGGTACGAAATCGTCACACAATTAATTCAAGTTAACGCCGAAATTGGGTTAGAGAGGTGTTTGTTTATTTTTTAAAATTTTGACAGCAAAATAATCAACCGCGGTTGAAAAAAATCGCCTTATTGTTTTCTTCCTTTCTTTTTATTTTTACCTTTTGATTACTAAAAATAAATCGTGCGCTTGACTCTACTGGGCTTTACACCTATATTATCTTATGTGTGCGTTTGCTTCTTTTTAAAATGCGTTGTCTTTTAGGGTTGCTTTCAAATACAATGGATGAAAGGAGACACACACATTTTAGCACATTGGAGCCTGATGTTATTATTACAGATGGGGTAAGTTTGTTTTGATATAAAATTGATAGTGAAATGTTCAGAGTAGAGCCAAATGCCTGCCTTTTGTTTTGAAGATCTATTGTTTATTTTTGATTTATGAATTTATGAGATAAAGTTTGATGGGTGTATATAGTTATATATTTAACATTTTTTTTATTAGTTGATGATTTAGCGATATATATTTTTTTGTTTTCAACGCGTACTTCATTTACTTTTAATTTTAAAATTATATTGGAAGTATATATGGTTGTCTATTCTGCGTTTTATTTCTTCATCCCTATTGTTTAGCTTGCAGAATTTAAACTTGAGCAAATCTATTTTTTTAACAATATTTGTTTGTGATTGATACCATTGCGATTAAAAAGCCTTTTATTTTTCATTAATTTCTATTAGTATGCGGTAAAAAAACTAGCATATTTAATTATATGCGTGCTAAGAAAGATAACAATTAAGATATTTTTGAAGCATGTACCATAATATTTAAATATGACACTGGTTAATTTTAATAAATAAGACATATTTATGTATCTGTCTTCATTACCGGCAAAACTAAAGAAAGGGAAAGTCGAGAATGGTTTGGCCACGCCTACAAAATAATTTATCATATAAAAAAATAGTTGGAAATTATTTATTTAGTCCACCTGCTTTACCAATGTACAGCGGTGTCCATATATCTTATGGCCGTTTGATACAGTGCATGATTCTGAACAAAATTTTATGCTTTTTATATATATGATTTTATATACCGTGGCATACAGGAAATACATACTTTTTCATGTACATTTTTAAATACATGTTTTATTTCCATACATGATTTCGTACATACAGCGCTTGATATGCATTGTGATAGTTTGCGCTGTTGACAGATTTTGAACAAGAAAAGATTATATTTTATGCATGCAGCTCAATACAACTGTTGCATTTCTTCATCATAAAAGGAATGAATGCACGTCATCAGTCGATAATGACGTAAGATGTCAAATCAAAATGTAAACAGTAATTGTATCCCCCATTATAAACACCTGTTTTTGAACTTTATACAGTGAATTTACTTAAAAACGAAACCCACGTGACTTCTTTTACTTATGCAATTCATTAAGCAGTGCGGTAATACTAAAAAGAAAATCCCTACATAGATCTTAATTTACCTATTCGCAAACAAAATTAAATAAGTTAGGATATTGTAAATAATTACAGATAAGAACTAGGGAAACAATTGTATTATAAAAGTTAGCTGCTTAAAAAAAATGTTTAACTATGAGGACAGAAATAATGTTATGTCAGAAATCACGTGAGTTTCATTTCTAAGTAAATATACGGTAGTTTTCAATTTATTTGGTTGTAGCGCGCTAATTCTTTCCGTGGAATATACATGTAGTCCATTCACTTTAAGAATATATTAGATAGTGCCGCTATCGACGTCCGTATTACACTGCCTAAAAATACTAACCTAAAAATAGAATATCAGTTTTATAACCATTGTTTCGTATTAGTCGTGTTTTGACAAGATCAATTTTAAATTTTAATGCAATATGCTATACAAATAATAATATAACGAGAAATATAACAAATAACCAATACAAATGAAGAAATTTGACAATTGGCAGTACAAAAACATTGGGATTGTAATCAGTAATATTTCATTTTATCCAGCATACCTTTCACACGATTTTTTGTCGTGTGTAATTTTGCCTTAAGTGTCAGCCAATAGCAAACTTCGAAAATATTAGTCTACCTTGCCCAACGCTATATTCTTAAAGTGAATGAAGTATAATAAATCAACGGCGCTGCTCGACATGACATATTTGCTTAGACTGTACATAAATTAATTTCTGTACAGAAAAATTACCTTGGAGACTTGTATATAATCACGCACCGTATCAAACAATTCAGGTTGTGTAGTGTCCATTTCAATTTATTGTGCGCAATTATAAACAAACTTATTACTGATTTACTGCGATAATTTTCTCATCAACTCTTGATGATAAACACAAGCCTTCAAAGTTTCTATGCCAGATTAGAAATATTTTGAAGTTTAAGTGCTATTGTGTACCACCTGCGGTGCTCGTGCTAGTGCATTCCGCACTATACCTTGAAACAGGCAGTACCGTAATTCGAAAATAATCTGGTTTTAAGTTTTCTGTCTCGAATATATCGGATTCCTGAAAATTATGATGATTATGATGATACACGGAACACGATTTTAACAATCGCGTTTGTTTGTTTCAGTTGTTACCGCAGTATTTATATTCAAACTATGATTCTTCCCGTTTCTCTATCTGTTCCATTAATATTCTTAAAGATTATAAGAAAAACGAAAAACTTTAGCCAGAGTGTTCCATACAATATTGAATAATCGCTAACAACCGCAAGCTTAAATATTCGGGGAAAACCCAGCACCCACAAAATCTATTAAATGAAATTCCGTTTGCTGGGTTCTTTTGTAAAAGTTATGAGTTTACAATCATTCATTTTGTTATCTTCCTCTTTATAGAATGCCGTTATAGTTTGCGTATAAACATCACAGAGTGATATGTTAGGAGTGACCATTGTTAGGTAAAAATTGCGACAAAAGACGGGGTTATGGGAACAAACCAAAAAGTAAAAAAACGGATATTTATACCGAGACGAGATCGTTAATTACAACAAATGTGTTTGCCAGTATTTTCGTTTTTTATTGTTTATATTACTCAGAAATTGTGAGGATGCTTAGATATACGAACATTGCTGTATGTTGTATTTAAAGCATTACTATAGAAAATTCGTAAATATCCCAAACAACTACAACAATATCTTTGTTATAAATATATCAATGAGCTCCTTTTTGGGGGACACCTCATACTGTATATACTTTTCAGAGTCTTCTGGACGATAAATTATCCCTGTTAAAGGACGATATCTTAGAAGATCACGAGGATTCTTTATCGTTAGGTCCGGAAATCTCCATTATCCCTGTTATGGGAAAATCTCCTGGTAAGATTCGCGTTCGTAACTTCCTCGAAGAGGAAAGACGCATGATATTACACAGAGAACGGTCACCAAGAGGTAATATTCGAATAGTAACCCCGGACGAAGTTCTAAAAGCGGAAAATGAGAACTCGTACTCTCGAAGGAAATCTCTGCCACTGGAGAAATGTCACATATGCAAAAAGTTCTTCAGACGAATGAAAACGCATCTTCTAAAACACGAAGAGAAACGAAGGGATCCTAACGATCCCCTAACCTGCAAGTTGTGCATGAAAGCTTTTAACACGTACAGTAATTTAAGTATTCATATGAGGACCCATACAGGGGATAAACCTTATATTTGCGATATTTGTAATAAGTCTTTTTCTCAGAGTTGCAACCTAGTTAACCACTTAAGG
This sequence comes from Trypoxylus dichotomus, assembly GCA_023509865.1. Taxonomy (NCBI): domain Eukaryota; kingdom Metazoa; phylum Arthropoda; class Insecta; order Coleoptera; family Scarabaeidae; genus Trypoxylus; species Trypoxylus dichotomus. The sequence goes on from CM042081.1 coordinate 34,865,724, forward strand.
ATACATACAGGGGAAAGACCTTATAAATGCCCGCATTGCGACAGGGCTTTTACACAATCGGGTAATCTTACCAATCATATACGTTTACATACGGACGAGAAACCGTTTAAATGTCATTTCTGCGATCGAGCTTTCACGCAATCGGGGAATCTAAACTCGCACATAAGAAACAATCACAAATTCGATGATCCGAGAAGCATCGGTGGTTTCCATTAAGTAAAAAAAGTAAAACTAAGCAGGAAAAGATAAGAAAATCATTTATGCGTATACGAGTAAATACATTGCGTTATTTTAATTTTGTACGCAGACTATCGCGATTGTAATCGAATGATGTGCCTCGTTTCAAGGTTTACTAACTGTACCTTGTTGATTTTTAAGATTGCCATTTTTACGCTTCGGTTAAGCAATCAGTGTTTTAAGTTTGTAAGATAAATAATAAATATTATTAATATGCTTGCTAACTTAAAATATTTCAAGAATTGCGAAGAATCGTGAGGCACATATACCGACATCTAGGAAAGAGCATGTAATTATGATGGTTGATAATCTGCTTTCGGGAAAAAAACCAAATGATTTTGGTTGTTTAAGGGGATGAAATCGTCATAACCTTCCGTTTGTCTTCATTTAAAGCAGTATTACTATTTTACCGTATACAGGGTGTGTTGAAACCTTGACTTTTATTTTAGTAGGCTGTACATTCGATAGCTTTTGATTAATTTTTTGAAAAAATAATTAATGCGAAAATAGTATTTGTGGTTCTAAGAACTGATAATATTAAGTACTCTTTCAAAACAGTTTTTCTTATTTATACAGGTTGTTTCGTTATATTTTAGTCAACTGTTATCATGGCTGATGGCACTAAATTACTGAAATGGGCCCTCCCCGAATCTTTTGTAGGAAAGATCTTTTAATGCGCGTAAAAGCGAGACACAAAAACGTAAGTTAACAAAAATTATATCTGGTGGCACTGAATAACATAATTTCTTTAGTAAGGTTAGAAAAAATTAAATTCAAAATTATTTTTTTACGCTTTCAGGTTTGGAAGTTTGATCTTTTTCCATTTCGTAGTATTTATTTTCGTCAATAAGCTAAAATATAACTATCATTTAAAAAACAAAAGAAGAACTAATAAGCTTGTTTTTGTTTTAATTGAACACCACAATAAAATTTTGAATACTACGGCATGGTCTTTATCGCATTTCTATAAGGCAATAAATAACATTGTAACAACATTCCACTGTTATTTCTAATCAACCGAGTTACGTACTGTCAGTTGGTTAACTGGTCTCTAACGTAACATAATATAACATACGTTATAATACTAGACCACACGTCAGAACTGCATGTATTAAAAACTATTGAGGATAAAGGTCATAGAGTGTTAAAGTTTAATCAAAAACAAAATCTAACATGTTCAGAAAGGAATCTAGCTCCCTAAAGACTTTTTTAAAATTTGTGGTAGGGCTAAAATATCAGGAAACTTCATATATAACTTTTGAATAAAATACTGTTGTATTTTTCAGTAAAATTTGCTATATTTTGTTGAAGAAAAGAATCGGGAAAAAGGGTCAACGTAGATTTTTTTTAATATTCCTACGTATCCTTTAACTTAAAGCAAATCATAAAAGTCATAATACCGTACTAAAGCAAGCGCTTACACTCTATTTGAACATTAAAAAAAATACTATCGGCTATAAGGTCGTTGAGAAGTGAGATTCTTTTAATAGACTTAAAATACCCCAATTCTCTAATCACTGTGTTTACTTGTATATCACTATTCTAGCTTGTAAGTTTTTAATTTTATCTGTAGCTTTAAGGACAATATGCTTCCTTATTAACTATTACGTCCCTTTAGATCCATTTGCGCCGGTTACCCATAAAAAATAAGCCCCACTTAAACTTCTAAACGCTTTGCACGGTCAGTAAAGCTGCCTAATCTCTCGTTTACAACTGAAGTTGAAGAGGATAGTCGTAAATGGTAGAAGAGCGTTTGCGCGACAAATATTTTAAATTCATAATATCTATATTGTGCCAATCTACGGGCTGTATATAAATGATTGAAAGGCGTTTGAATTTCCCATTTTCTATTTTTTTTTGCTTTTAGTTGGTGCTAAGTACTAGTCAACACCTCTGAAGCTATAAACATATAACATAGGCGTAGTACAGAAATATGAGAACCAATTATTATATAACTACGACTATTTCGTTGCTAATCGATCACAAATATGCGACTTTTTTTACAGCCGCGAACCGCAGTTGTTCGTGAAACGTCAGGGACAAAAACCTAGTGACACGGTGGAACCCGACAACCGTTACGACTATGTCAAACGGCCGTGAAAGTCTGAGATATTAAATAAACAGGTAGATAAAAACGAAATATAGAAAATCAAAATAACAGTAGGATAGATAGCTTATAGAAGCGCCAACTTTCAAACTTCAACACAAAATACCGCGGGTGATTTAGACACCTTTCAATCATTGTTGAACACAGTGTATATTTATGCTGTTTTCAGGGTACTGGTTGCGATGGTACACCTGAAAGATTGGAATTAACGAAGTTCTCAGCTGTGTTTTGTTTGTTCAGTGGAATATTTATATAAGGTTAAATTATTTAATTCATTAAGTATATTCACTGAAATATGTGTGCAAGCATTACTGACTATTTTAGTACGAATGCGAATCAAGTATGAACCGGGCTTTGGTTTTAAAACATTTATTGGTACAGTAGAAAAAATGGAATTCACTTTATTTTTCTATATAATCTCCCCTTTTATTCACACATTTTCTCACCGTATCGAAAGTTTTTTAATTCCATCAGCAAAGAATGAATGTGGTCGCGTGTGTAACCAATTGCGCACGAATATTTCCACACCTTCGTCGTCGTCAAAGTGGTGACCCTCCCAATTCTTTTTTATGTTGCCCAAACAAGCGGTAATCACACGGTGTCAGATCTGGACTGTAGGGCGGATGCTCCAGTGTTTCCCAATGAATTTCTCCAACTTATTTTGGGTTAACGCAGTTGTGTGTGGCCGCGCATTGTAATGGAGCAGAATCGCACTTTTCGTCGATAGGCCAATTTCACTTCATCAAGCAATTGGCAGTAGCACACAGCATTAACTGTTAGCCGTTCACGGAGAAAATCAATGAGCAGTATGCCTCTAGAATCCAAAAAAACTGTTGCAAGAACTTTTCCAGCAGAAAGACTGGTCTTAGCTTTCCGCGGTGTTGCTTCTCCAGGTTTGTCATTCCATACTTGCCTGCTTAGACTCCGAGGTGTGACATCTCATTACAGGTAACAATGTGTTTCAACAAATCATCCTCATCGATATCGCGTCAAAAGTCTTTCACACACGGCAAGACGGTGCTTTCTGATCTTCCATCAAGAGTCGAGGAACCTGAAGTGATTGGTTAGGCACTCCCATATGATACTTCGACGTGTTCAGCAATTTCAAATATTGCACGGCGGTAGTCACCATCAGTCAGCTCACGGATAGCACGAATATTCTTCTCACTGGTGCTCGTCCGCGGTCGGCGTCCATGGTTCCCGTTTTCACTGACTCTCGGCTATCGGAAAATTCTTTGTGACAGTCGTAGGCCTAGGTCCTTAAAGGCGTCGCAAAATTTCGACAGGTTTTACGTCTTTTCGCGCCAAGAATTTAATAATAATACGTTGCTCAACAGACAGATGTACCTCTTGTTCAGACATGATCCTGTTAACAGCCCATCTACCCTAGCGGATCGAACCAGTTTACTCCCCTTTACCTTACATTAATTGATAAACGACTAGAGCTCTTATTGGATGGGTAAATGATTCTGTTTTACTATATAACGCACTAATTATTCCAGTAAATGTACTGTATGATCAAAAGGTACTAAAAATTTGGCGTTGAAGTGCACTATACTTTGCAGTGGTGTATGGATGCAAGAAGAAGGTAGCTGTGATGCCACCGAAACGTCAACAAAGTCCCAGTGGTAACAATAAAGTAGTAACAACATTCTGTTTTCGAATGGTCAACTTAATCAGTCTTAATATACGGACTCGATAACTGGTGCATATGTGTACCGAAGTCCCTTAAAGGTGTGAATTTGGGTAGCGCTTATTTCAAACGAAACGTCAAGGGTAACCGGTGCAAATCTTGTTTTTTCATATCATTTTAATTCTCGATATATTTAAGTAATCTTTCCGATTTAAAGATTTAAATGATGAAAACTGTGTGATTCTTTAGAGAAATCTTGATGATATTTATATATAGATAGGTTATGTATGTATATAAACATATATATTTTCTCCAAGTTACTCTTACTATTCGTGTTTACTATTACGATTACTTCTCATTAGTTATTAAGTGTATAATTCTGTTAGGGCAGAATTTAAAGCATGAATTTATTACATGTAATGAAAACAAGCAAGGAATTAGTAATCAAACGTGAATCGACATATATATTTCTATTTTTGAAACGCTCTCTATTAATAGATGTTATTTATGTTTAAAGTGGCGAAGGATCAAGTTGGAATTACTCACTCTTTGTCCTATTTACAGTTTTTCCTATACAATTCTATGTTATAATATACCGTGCGTCAAAGGCAAGAACTACAATCGCTTTTATACTGTAAAGTATGATGGTGAAATACATAAATGGAAATGATTCATTAATATTGCCATTACTTCACGATTGAAGGATCCGGTGAAAAAACGATTACTTTGTCTTAATTAATTTGTTTATTAACTCGGGAACATGATAATTATTTTTTGAGATATACACTCCGGTCCATATATATGGGAACGACTAAAATTGATGTTTTCTTTGATTTGAATTGAAATAGAGTTGGCTTGTAGTAACATTTATTAATAGATATTTTACATCGTGAAAAGAATTTTTAACAGTGAAAAGAGAAATAGAAATTATTACAAAATCAGTGATTTTTTATCAATGTGTCCACGTCGAGATTGAATTACGGCGACACATATTCTTGGGATTCTTCTTGTTAACGTGGATTAATAAAATAACACACTTCTGTTAAACGGTTTATTCTTCACACAGTGGTAGAACACAAGAAACACGACTAAACAACGTAACAGACTTCTTACGATTATATCTATATATCATGCATTTTTGGCGGGATCATCACTCGCATCCCTTTTTATAACAATGTCCACCAGATGGCGCATACTATACATAATTTACAACATAAACAAATAACTCTTTCTTTATTTAACACTTCTAATCAGAGATTCCAGGTAATCGTCTGTAATTTCAGTCCATTCTACCTAGAGCTTCTGTCAAAGGTCTCGTGCGCTGGTAACCTCTCTTTTTGAATTCTTTGATCCAATTCATCCCGCACTAGTTCTAGTGACTGCAGATCTGGATATTAGGATAGCCAAATCATTCGTATCTACTTGCCTTTTTCCTCGAGTGCCATCGAATATGTTCTACATAAACGAGATGAATGTGTGGGGTCGTTATCTTCTTGGAAGATAAAGTTTTGGCCACATAACCTTTCCACACTTGGCTCAGCATTCTCCAATAATCTCATCACCAAAATAACCGCTAACTTTCACACTACTTCCACCATGTTTCACAGTAGAAACCACACATTGGTCACTTACTCTTTCTCCAGTCTGCAGTTTCACAAATGATCGACGTTTGGAAATTTGGATTCAGCTGTCCATAATACTTTATACCATTCTTCAAATGTCCAGTCATTGTATTGAATGGATTGGATTGTTGTTTCAGCAATTGGTTTTTCATAGCCATTTTTCTCGTTAGCCCTACTGCATGGAGGCGAAACGTCGAGATCCCGCCCTTCTCTTTTCTTTTTTCTTTCTCTTTTTCCTTCCTTTTGTTTCTGTCCCCCTTCTATCCTTTCCTATTATCCTTTTTTCACCGTTTTCACTTTTTTCAATTTTTCTTTTTTCTTTCCTCTGTATTTTATTTCTTTGTTTTTCTTCTTATACTTCATCATGACACGGTCCAATTCCGGATACAGTTCGTGTATTACTGACTTTAGCCGTGGAAGCCTATGTTATTAATGTATTAAGGTATTGTTTATATAAACTGCACTCTGAACCTCTCGAAATACAATTGAAATGTATAATACAGAATGTTAAGATATTAGTATTAATATTCCTGTATTATTTATAGTCGTCCGTATATATGTATGTGGACAGTAGTGTATACTTCACACTTGGGTCTCAGAAATCCAAAGTTCTTCAGAAGTAAAGCAGAAAGTGTGAATACTTAATAGTTTTCGGGGAATAACTATGTTAAGTCAAATTTACGGTACTCATCAAGAAAGAACAAAATAGAACAAGAACATTTACTTGCGTGAAAGACCATATCATATAAAATATATTGTATTATACAATACAAACAACGTATATTTCTAATAATTGATATTATAATCATATATCAAAAACAGAAACAATATTATAATCATTTCAATCAATAAAAATATTCGTCAAATTAATATATGTAGAATACTTAGAAAAAAATGCAATCCTGTTGTAGTTTTACAAAAAAAAAATAATTTTTGTAACAAATAACGTAAAGCATATTTATCAAAACAAATAAACAGAAAATGCAAACAAGAAAAGGAATTTCTTTTAGCAAAATTGATCTTAGGTATTCTTAGTCAGATCTACAGTCTCTTGGATTTTGATGTTCACATTCGTAGCACAGCATAGGTCTATGCTCGATGCAATATGGCCTGCAATAAGTAGAACACGTAAATCATTGTCTTTCCCTTTTGCATAAAAGCAACATCTAACTTTTTTTTCTACATCATTTTATTCCAGGCGGCTTCATTTTCGAGAATTTCAGAAATTCTTTGCCGCAGTGTTCTTTGTAAAGTAACAATAGTCAAATGTTCTTGTAAATCTGGCTGAATAAGAGCCACTGTCAACTGCTTTAGAAAAGATTTTCAAAAATTGCTTCTATTTTCCTTCCAATGCGTATTTGAGAAGAAAAACAAATGATGTGATATACGAATGACAGAGCTGATCAAAGGTAAAAGTTCCTCCCTTGATCTCGTTACGCGAATGTACAATGTTGCGCTCTTACCACTAACGGCATCTAGAGAAGCAAAAGTACAATCTTGTTTTGTTCAAGAATATAAGAAATCACAGTTTTATTTCTGTCGAAAGAACGATGTACTTACACCGGTAATAACGCGTCGACATATTTTTATTAACAGTAGACTAAACATGCAATTCACACCGAATGCATGCGCATAGTGACCAAAACTATGACATCGAATCTTATTCGTGGTAATGCGTTGTAATACCTCCCTTACGCGCACGGTATATATTTGCCATATTAAATTCTAATACGCGGATTCAAAACAATTTTTACTTGATCTATTTCCACTGAGGGTGTTCTGGCATATCAAAAAAAAAAAATAATAGCGTGTTCAAATAATGTTTTCTATGTTAACTATTTGAATCATAAATGATTAGCGGAGAAGGTGAGAGAAATTATAAAAAAAAGTTCCTCATAGTTAAAACAGAAAAAGATATAGAAGATATAGATGATTTTTGTACCGAATTAAAATATTTTCGATTATTCCCAAGTACATAAATTTTATTTAAGTAAAAGTTTATATGATATTTGCTTAAATAAAGTTCGTGTATACCGCAATATATGCAGTACAAAACCTTTGAGTAAAGAAATACAACAAGAACCGAAATACTCCCAAGTCGGTATAAAGAAAAATTTATATCCCGTGTATTATATAACGTTAAAAGTGACTGATTTTCTTGATATTTTTAATTTAATTTATTAAATATATTTTATTTTGTCTTTTGACATTAAATTTTGATATTCAAGTTGCAATATTTTTTCATTTTCATATTGAATCGTATATAATATGTGCCAATTTTGCTTGCTAGTGCTGTTTTATGTTAAATAATTGCTGTGTTCGCCTGATTTTTACTTGCTATATTATTATTAATACTATGTTTTTATAATACGTACTAGTTGCTGGTTCGCTTTATAATTTGAAAAGAAAAACTCTGCGTTTTCTTTTTCAAATCATATAACGGATTGGACACCTGTTTTTATTTTCTTCAAGGAGAGAGATATAGACATTTTAAGATACTTACTGATCTGATACTTTTTTAGTAAAATTGTTTGATCTCAAAATTTTTACGTTTTCTATCGATCTTTTTTTTTTTATTGTAATTATAATTATTTGTATAGATATATTTTGTGAATGTGTAATGATTCTATACTTAAATAAAGTTATTTATTGTACACCTATCTTTTTTACCCTTCTTTGTTCTCCATAGGGAAACACGTTTAAGAATAAGGTAGCAGCAAGAAGCGAGAGCAGCTGAATATGATAGAAAAAATGTCACCAATATATTGGTCACCAGCTTGTTAGATTTGTAGTAACCACGTACAGTCATTCAAATGCAGGAAGCGGAATGGCAGGAGGGAATATTTACGGTGACCGTCGACGCATGACTGTATTTATTCTTTATTGCTCTTGACGTGAAGTAGTTGATCGTCTTACTGTTATGTTCTTTAGCGCTTTTTAAATACACTCCGCGACACTTGATTAAACGCAAGCATAATATTTCAGAAACAAAGTTTCTATACGAATCTAGTTTCTGTACGTATCTATAGAATTTTAAATATAGTATTATACACTTTCAAATATTTCGTGGAAATCCGGCTGGTATCTGCGAACGGTAAGAACCGGGTGTGGTAGGGCCCTGGGGATTGTAATGGTAGGGATGTAATCACTGCGACAGTTGATTAAACGCACTTCAGTTATCTCTCTCTAACCGATAGAAGCAAACATTTTTCAGTGATAATTTAGTTAAATTGGCGGTAAAGTTACTGTATACGAATAATTTATAGTAGCTGTATCGTTATAGGACGCGAAAAAACACTTACGGAGCGCAAGTCGATACTTTAAATACCGAAAATTATTCCATAAGAAAAATCGCTAGGCGGAGTGAGTACGCAATCCATAATTATCTCCGCGACAAGGCAAACTACAGACAAAAACGTAAGGAACGGACGGTAAAAGCAACTACCGAACAAGAGAGAAGGAAAATTATTCGAATTCAACGGCAACAGCACGTCAAATTCGGGATGCTGTTGGAACTTCTACATCAAGTCATACAAGAAGTCATGTTGGGAATTTTGGTAATGAAACTGTTGACAGTCTCGCTAAAGTCAGTTGTACTGATGGAGTAATTTACAATCTTATCCTTTCTTACGGAGAGTGTTTTGCAATTTACGGGAGGTGTTGAACAGGGAATGGGAAGATTTGTGGCAAACAATATGTACCCATAGGATGACTCAATACGCTTATATTCGACCATGTATCAACATTAAACCGTGGTATTATACGAATGATAACATATCTCGGTATTATCGTACTACAATTGCCCGTATTAAATTTGGACATGGTCTTTACTCAGGCCATTTGTTGAGATTGGGATTGGTGGAATCGGCTGCATGTCACTGTGACTTCCTTGGTTGCGGTTCGCATAGAAACACTATTAACTCATTTATTAATCTTTTAGTCTCACTAAAGTTCCCACTGCCTACTTCTATTATTGCACTTTTGCATTCCAACAATCGAGAAGTGTACAATTTACTTATAGAAATGTTGAAACGAATGAAAATTAGGATCTGAGCTTTCACTGGAGGTCAATAATTACTTAATCCTAATTTAAGATTTAATTGTTTTTTTTTTTGCTCCGAGGTATATGGGCTGTGATCCCGTACACACCATAAAAAAAATTAAAAAAAACCCAAGGTGATATCGCGGATACCTGAAGGCGGCGGAGGTGCTATGGTATGGGGTGCAATTTTTTATTCTGGGGCAGTTGATATCATTTTCATCGAGGGATCTCTAAATGCTCAGAAATACCTAGAAATAATCGAAAACGTAAAAGGTGCAATCCAGAATCAAATGAGAATGGAAGACTTTGTTTTGCAACAAGATAATGCTCCTACGCATAATGCTCGTTCTCTTCGGACCTCGACATAATACAAAATGCATGGGGATGGCTATCCCGAACGATCTGTAGTGGTGGAAAGCAATTTACGAATAAAGAACAGTTGAAACTGACCATTCGGGAAGCATAGGAATGACTGGCGTTGGAGTATATTCAAAATTTCTTTAATTCATTGCCAAACAGAATGTTAAAAGGTAATAAGTAAGAACGGTAGCCATACCCGTTATTAAATAAAATTTTTTACAATAATTTTGTTGTTTTATTCTACTGCGTTTAATCAAGTGTTGCACCAGTTTTCAAAGTAACATTTATTAGTTCGGTTAAATTTTAATTTCTTTTTACTCTTATTTGGAATACTTGCCTAAAATAGCAGTAGATTATCGGCACAAAAATTAAAAAAGTATTCTTTTAACAAAGTTATAGATATTGCGTTTAATCAAGTGTCGCGGGATGTATGTAATTAAATACACCGAATGTATAGAAAGGTAAAAAGTGACCACTGGTCAACACAGTGAAGAAGTATATCGGTGAATTTCCCGATAATAAAACTGTGATTCTAATTGTAAAGTTTGTAATAAGTCGTTGATGTGCTGGGACAAAAATGACTGTAGAAAGCATGTAAATAGCATAAAATACAAATAAGAAAAATGCCATGGCACCGAGAGACCAATTTTACCGTTTACATTTTGTGATTATCATACTTTTCAAATTTGAAACAAATCAGTCTCAAAAATGGTGCCACATTATCAATATCCAATATTCATTTTTCAGTTGTCAAGCTGATATGTTGCTTTTTAGAGCGCATATCATCTATGATGTTTTGTTCTTCATTCTTTCATCCATCAAGTTCAACAATGCAACTCTTATATTTCCTTGTTTATACTCTGTTTCCGTTGGATAACGTCTTAGAGTTTCCCTTAGTGTTACTTTACATCACTAGTTAAAGATGGCGACCATTTCCTTTCTCAAATTTTCGTGTAAATTATCAACAATTAATCTTATAAGGAGGCATGCTATTTTTCTATGTTAAGTGTAGATCAGAAGTCCTGGTTGCTTGTGCATCCCAGTACTTAAGACTTGAGTTTTCGGAAAGTACGATAGAATCAAAACACTTTAAAAACACGCTCAAATATTAGGTCTGGCAAAAAGACCTCCCGCATTTGGGGAGGGCGCTGTGTCCGTTTGTTGTGGAGGAGTATATTCCTAATGGCGGTTCGTACTAACCCGACATGATTCTGTTCCGGATAGAAAAACTATTCAAGTTTGAGTATCAGGAGCACTGAGGAAAAAATCGTCGGAAAATGGGGTAACGGTAACAGTTATTTCGAATCGTTATTGTCATATGATCGAAACTTTCCTCTGACCTAAATTAATCCAGTTTCTTGGGGACCATCAAGAGAAAGAAGGCGGAGCCATAATTTCTACTTCGCGGCGTTTTCTAGCAATTTTGAGAAAACTGTTTCCTGGAGATTTATCTCTTTGTGAGGAGACATTGTCTGGCTCCGAACGTCAGCCGATTTATCACCTTGTGATTTTTTTTTCTTTGGAGATACTTATATGTGTACAAACATCGTCCCACAATCCTGCAAGCATTCAATCACTGCAATCACCCATTCAGACAATGGCTGCCATTTCACCGAAAATGACCGAGGAACTATGGACAATTTCTGGGAAAGGCTTCGTCATTGTGTCACAATGGAGGACGCCTTTTACAGGACATAATTTTTAAAACCAAGTAGTGTAAAATGTTCAAAAATTGTTCACAAGTAAAAATATTTGTTCTGTATCTTTCTCTGCTTGTTTGCACGCAAATACGAGAGATCTTTTTGTCGGACCTTATATAACCTGATAGATGGTCTAATTTTGATGTTATTTAAAATAATATTCCTAAGTGCCTAAAAATAATCACGTTATAAAGAGGGTATTAATTGAAAATTCATTAAGAAACAAGTGAAACACTTAAATAAGATTTTTTTTGGAAGTTGTATTGAAATTGTGAATACCCAGTCATGACGTATTATTGTGGCTTCTTTACATTCGATATGTCGGTCATAATTTTGTGTAACGGACTATAGTGAAAGGTAAGAATAATGCAGATATTTATATTGTTTTTTTATTTTATTTTTAGGTACTCCAGAAGTACAATTTAATATCACACGGACATACATACTGTGGTGTAAAAGCATAGTTCATATTATATATTCGTAATATATATTTCTATAATAGCAAACGCAATATATAAATTAATGTATCGAGCTACAATCATATGTAATATAAAAAAAATTGAAATAAAACAAAGGATAAAAACTTCGTAAATAACAACTTATAATATTCATCAAACATATATAATTAAATACAAAATACGTAACCTATTTTTGCTTTTCTTTTAGAAAAAAATAAGTAAAACGTATACACAAAGTATTTGACTACTGCACACATTTATATATCTATATATCTACTATACAAGATGTTCGAAATTAAGCACAAGTCATCAATAACACTAACCAAACAAAGTTTTTACCAATAGGTTGTAACTAATAAAATTAAACACCATGTATAAAATGCATATTATTGGCAAAGTATTTTTTTTTCTTAACGTTGGTTATGCAGAAAATGCAGGTCCAAGAGAGGATATGGTTTACATTGTAATAACTTAACTGGTTGGAACGCTTTAGAGAGAGGATGAGTACCATAAAAGCACGAGGATCATCAGTAGGTTTTTAATAACAGAAAAGCATAAAAAACATTTAGATTTTAATTTACTTCTTTAAAGACAGCGGGTTTGTTTAAAGATAATTGAAATAGTCCAAGAATATGTTAACCGTATGAACTTTATTTTGATGTGACTATCAAAAAACAAAATAAAGCATTCGTTAGATATTTGAGGAATATATTGTTTGCATAGCGACATCCTTTGCCTTTGCTCTTCGTATATTGTGGAGAACAAAGGAATCATATTGATTATTATTTTTTACCTTAATAAGATGGCAAAATTCATCATCCGTAAGGAAAGAAAACATGATTATGTGGAGAGTGTCAGAGCACAAGAACATTCATCACATAACAAAACGACAAAATGAAAATGAAAGCGAGGGTAGTCAAACTACAACTGCACAGCAATACTAGCTCTTAAAGTATTGATCACACAGCAGATCCTAATTTTGTAACGCCTACATCACGCGAATCACTTTTAATCACGCGGTTTGAATCAAATGACTTGGGGCAGGATTTGAACCTTTCAAGCTCACAAGCAAAAGTTCTTAGGTCATGACTACAGCAATCTTTCACAGAAAAAAAGTCATGAGAATTTTGTTGATTTCTATGTCATGGACGGCAATTTCGTTTATTGCAGCAATATTTGTAAACTCTTTGAAGCTAAATTATAACCCCTGTTCGAAGAGATAATTCATAGATGATTCAAACGCCAACCAGAAAGCAATTTTGTTTGTTGTTTCTAATAGAACCCTTTCCATTGGAATAGGTTATGATGGTTTTATGAAAGAAACTTATGAAAACCTAAAAATATTGTTAGAGAAGGTAAAGTATGAAGACTACTCCTAAAAGATTTATACAGATTTTAAAGTTGCATTTACTGTATTTTGGACATAATCAGGTTACACTAAATTTTGTTGCTTTTTATGTGTTCAGAATAGTCGTGAGAGGAAAAATCATTGCATTAAGCACAGGTGGCTACTCCAAAAGAACTTTATACCAGGAAAAGACATTGTACGACATCTATCTTTATTTTTTGTTTAGCGAATTAAACAACAAAACCGGAAAATCAATCGCATTAATTTCGAACATCCTTGTATACCACTTTCAATTTAAAACTCTGATCATTTCAAACACACTACCTCAAATAATTAATTACAATTGTTTAACGAACTAACAGATTTTATACAGGTTCTTCTTTCATTAAATTTACTTCGAAAAAGTTAGAAATACCATTTTTATTCTCGAATTAATAATAAATTACCAATCGAAGAATAAATACATTACATTTGGACATAATATCAATAAAAATAGACATAGATTATAGACGATATCGATGTCATCTATAGGAATATGGTATATTTAATGTTCTAAATGGCACAACACACTTATTTACACAAACAAATGTCTGACACTATTTATATGTTTCATTCAGTGATATCTGGCGCTTCATAAACTATAACTCAAAATAAAAAAATTCCAAAAGAACATTGCTGAAGTATGTTTTAAATTTTGAACGAGTAATACGGCAAAACAAATTTAGACACGTTGATATGTTTTACGTTGTGCAGACAGACCCCATTTTTAAACAAACGAGAATTTAGTTATGCTTAATACTTTCAGTTCTTTGCTTACCTTTTTCCTAGTTATAATTTCAACGATAAAAGCAATAAAATCAGATATAAATTTAACGTGTCTAAACGTGTTTTTAAAAGTTCCGCTACTCTAGATTTGAAATTTCTTCTATAAGAATGTATGGCATCGATTGTAAAAATTATGCTTCGGCTTACAAACTTAGTGGTACTTGTATAAAAATACATTATGAAGAATTTACTTTAGGATGCAATATTTAACAAAAAAAATAATTTAAAAGTCCATGCAAGCATATGAAAGGTGTGTTTCGACCCACACATCCATTGTTTTTCTTTTGTGTATGCAGTTAAGATCGTCATAAACTTTTTTAGTTCCAATTATTACAGCAAGGGTTTTATTTTACTTTGATGTACTTTGCGAATTAATGTAATTTTACATTAAACCTTACTTTAAAAGGATAAAATCACAGTATCAAGTGCAAGATTTCCAATTACGGATCTGTTATCATGCATATTCATAAAATAGTTCACACACGTTCAACATCTATAGAATTGGAGTGTTTACGTCATATGGGTAGTACACACGATAGATTTTTTAGAACTATGTTACGTAATCCTATCATTAATATGAATGTTCCTGTTATCATCATCGTTATCATTATGACTATTAAGAAGTAAGCGCTATACTTATTGGTTCTAAGACGTCACACTTAAATAGAAATTGTATCTGAGGAAAATAGAGATAGAGTAGAAAATAAATTATTTATATTCGTTTTTTTTTCTCTTTTTCTTACTCATCGTCATTTTTAAAAGCTATAAAAAATAATTCTTTGTCTTCTGCGAGTTTAGAAACAGTGTCGAGGTTTTAAACAGCTCCAAACGGTTGCAAGTAATCAGTGAATTGTTTAGAACTGCTTAAAACTCGATATTTGTTCAACATCCCGTTTCATTTCTCAATTATTCATTTAAAATATAAAAACCAATTGTTCGCTCAATAATATCAATTTGTCTCTTATCAATTAAAACCTTAAGATAGTTAAGATAGTTTTCCTTATTTTCTTTTATTAAGCAATTAAATTGGTCACAATGTTACTTTAGACATTAGTTATCTCAAAACACAAAGACAAGAATATGTTATTTTCATTTCGGAGAAACGTTTTAATTATTGAAAGATACATAGTGATTTTCCTAAAAGTCGCCTTTAATATCTTACACAGAAGAAAGAACTAGATATTATTTTTCTATAATAGAGCTGAAGGTTGAACAGCGTATCTATAAGATCTAAACATTTATTTAGTTATAATGGGATTAGATACTGAATTGTCAAGGCTAACTAGATGTACGATAATATCCTAATAATTTAAAATTGTAATTAAAACTAAAGCAATTTTAAAATGAAATGGTAAATTATAAATAAATATGGCATTTTATTCTACCAATTTTAAACGGTTAAAATTACGTCTATTTGAGAAACTAACATTCAGTCCTTTTTGTTCATCTTTTAAAATTGTTTACTTTATTATAACGCTGTATTAATAAACTTTTAAAAACCGATAAATTTTGCTAATAGAATCTCAGTTTTACTATAATTTTTGTCACATTAACTATTTTTTTTTATAAGATTATAGAAATTAAATGAATTAAAATATAAAATTTTATTATAGAAGGTGTCAGCCACATACAGGATGTTTCAAAAGAAATAGTAAATATTTTCGTATGCTATAGTACTGGACATTTTGAACAACAATAGCTTATACAAACACATACTCATTTAACTGGCTAGATTTCGGTAATCATTGAGAACTTGATGCATATTCGTATAAGCTTTTTATTCAAGTGGACGCTGCTAATGGGTTTCCTAAAAGTAATTTTAAGGTTGAAAGCGTTTTTGAATTGTAAAAGTTTGAACGATTGTATGACAGTTAAACTAAGAAGATTTGTAAAAATGCAATGATACACAGTCGTGTAACACATACATTGTTAAAATCCACTATAAAATCTATGAAAGGTATAAAAGTACCTATTTTGATTATAATGAAGGATAAGTCGCAATGCGATTGTGAAAATAATCCCGAAACGTGAGCAAACCGAAAAACGTCAAGACCACACATGCTGCAAGATCAACCTAGAGTTTGCACGCAGTTCAAGAAAGTGCCAGTAACAATTAAAAATTTCAAGGAAGAGTCTGCATCGTTCTTTATATTTCATTAATTATTTATTTTTGTAATGAATATATAATTAACCACATACCAACAACTTATATACAATCCTAGCTAGTTTTAAAACTGCACCAAAAAGTAGCTTTGAAAAATTCCATTGTGTAAACCCGTCTTTTCATTTTACTCTTCCGAATTAAAAAATAGAGTTTAGTATATTTTGCAACATCCTATATATGGTCAGGAAATTAGGTATTGAACCCCTTTAAACATTCTTAAGTTGATTTCTTAAGAAAAAGCCATTTCTTAAAGAAATTCTTATTAACATTGCAGAGTCATAAACAATGCTCAACCTTACACTGAAATCTGTGGGTTTGCTTGTACAACTTTCTTTTCTGTATGGAAATTTAAAAAAAAAAAATTATGTAGTAAATATAAGTTCTTTCAGGTTTCAAGTAATTTTGTTAAAGTGCTCTACGTTACAAAAATCAAAAATTGAAGATTGTTTAGACATATTGTATGTTTTAGAACATTCTATATACAATGGCAATAGATTACAGGTTTATACATAATGACTTTACCCTAAAAAATATCAAAAATAAGAATGTTTGTGGACATCCTGTATAACGCACTTTATAAAATATAATATCAAAATCCCTAGGAGTCAAGATAAAACAAGCTACACTGTATTAGATTGAATATCATTTGATTTCTTTGATCTGAAAATTCAATATCTGTCGTTACCGTAAGGACCAATTGCACCATTACCAACTATAAATCATTTTTTTGTTGTATTATGGGTTTAAACTTGATCTAAGAGCGTAAAGGAGTTTAAATATTAACCTGTAGCTCAGCTACTATTTTACTGAAAGTGGTGGAAATTGGGCCTAGATAACTATCGAAATTTTATTGTTTTGTCAATATTGTATGATAATTAAGGATATATCACTGAAAGTAAAGAATTTAGAGATGTTTAGTTTTAGCAACTTCACATAGAAATCTATATTTATTTTTTAAATTTCAACTATGAATTTCCTAAAATTTGTCGAGTGTAGCGCGATAATTTCAAAATACAATGTAGAGTAACTCAAATAATGACACACAAAAATTGCTACTACTTAATCGAATTTTTCCATTTTCTTCAAGTTTAGTTAAACAATTATACCTTGGATAGGGTTTATTTGCTTAATACTTAAACGTAGCTTATATTTAGTTAGGCCATCTAGTTTAGTAACTTTTTTCGCTAAAACATAATTTACCATAATTAGTTTAATTTCATTTAACCTTATTATGTAATAGTAATGGTTGATAGTTGATCAAATACATCGAATACCTTTCGGACAAAATACATCAATTATTTACTGTTATTAGATGTACGTGTTGTATATAACATTTATGCGAAAGGATCCATTCAAAAAATGTTCTCATGGTCATCATATTCATTGTGTTTAATCATCATATACATAATCGCTTACTTTCATTCACTTCTTACGGAAGAGTGCGAATATAATAATTATAATAGTCACATATAATCTCGTTGAAAACGTACAGTTTCAGTCAATTATTTTCCCTATGTGTTTTAACTCATCTTAGTTTCTTTCTTTAAAACAGGGGCCTTCGAACTTTTTAGCCTCGAGACCACGCTGACGCCTCCACTAAGTGCCAAAGGGCCAAGACCAAATAAGTTCATCCTAACAACAAACTATCGTTTGGAATTATGCGCAATTTCAAATCACACTATAGTAGATCAGCGCCATCTGGTGGAGAGCCGCAGGCTGTAATCTGAATACCCCTGTTTTAAAACATACAAACTAGAAAAAGGAAAATAAAATATGTACGGCATGTAGTTAGAGGATGAAACGAACGTTATATACAAGGGAGCCATAATTGGTATTAATTAATATACAGATGTTCTAAATTTATAAGGAATAGTGGATTTTATTGTATAGAGGAAACAAACGATTAAGAGGGTCGCAAAATCATTGTAATGGAGCATTACTACATTTATTGCGCTACACAAAAAATTGTTATCCGTAACAAAGCATTTTAACGTAAATTAGTATACGCATAAATGCATTTATTTAAGATTTTGCCAGATTTATCAAAACGGCGGTATGTTTTCAAAAACATGGATTCTTATAGAATAATTGATGCGAGATTAATAAAAAAGAACAAAACAAATACAATGTAACACAAGAAACCGATTAAGCTGTTGCTTTATTCTACCCATCCAGGGGAGGTGTACTGGCATTTCATCTACTCATATTTTGATAAAATACGGTTGACATTGCTTTGTATGTAGATATATTTGAATTAATATATACAATAAATTAATTAACTTCTCATTAAATAGAGAACTGAAAAAAAAGAGATGTGATGTTGATCAATATCAATGATAATTTTTCAGGTGTACCAACATAATTAGTAGTTTTCGATCTCATCATAAATAAAAACAGGAACAATTGAAGAAAATATGCAACAAAAATTGACATTTAAGCTCTTTTTCACAGAGAAACGATTTAAGTATCACTACGTGGTAGTTTCTTTTTATGTTAAATTTTCCCACATTTAAGTTAAAGTTCCCATATCTTTCTACAAAAACTATACAAGTTAAACAATATATGCATTTGTTTCAACACTGTTTGAAGGTAGTTAGTTTTTAAAACGATAAATTTATGTGCTCTATAATGCTAGATGTTTTAACAAAACCTACACAGTCCCATGATTCCGTTTTGCAAAAAAAAACCTATAATTCAAATTATAATACCTGAATTTATTCTATTACGTTTTCGCGTCTTCATATGCTGTGTTACGGGATTTTTTCGATAATTCAGACGAAAAAAGGGAAGAAACGGGTCGCTTTTCCTAAAGATGTGGTGTAGTTCGTAATGCGCCTGTGAACGGGAGTCATAGATTCGAGTCCTATCGGAGTTGTAAATATCTTGAATTAGTTCAAACGTTGGGACAAGAGAAATCAACGAAAATCTTACTTTTTTTCAACAAACACACAAAGTGTATATTAACTTATTAATTTGCCCTCAAACATTTTCGGTAATTGTTACAACAAACGAGATATAACGAATTTTAAAAACAACTAAAATCACCTTGTAACTTCGATATCCACTCTAATAACTAGAGACCGGATTATATGCAAAGTGCATATATTTTATTTTATTTATTACATTTTACGTCAATTTGTAGATGTCTTACACTGAATCAAGTTAATTAAGCTTAATCAGTGTAATACATCTACATATAGACGTAAAATATAATAAATAAAATATATGCACTTTTTATATAATCCGGTCTCTACTAATAATTATGATCTACTACGGGTATTTATTACTTTCTCAGAAAGAAAGTCTGAGGCACCCCTACATTATAGTCTACACAACGAACAAATAGGTTAATCACGATCAAATCACGTAATAGTTTATAGCATGATGAAACGTGCGTTGTAAATAAGGCTGCAGAAACGACTGCTTTCGCAGTACCGTACGGCTCAATTACTATTAATATTAAAAATAATTAATGTAATTACTTACTATTTTGTATTCTTATGTCGTCGGTTTAAATCAGTTAAGAAATTTACTCATACTCATTTATACACCTACTAACCATACGCGTATGAATCCCGATTTCGGGTATGTCCAACTACTTTTGAAATATATCATTGCCGCCAGTGAGTGCGCACTCGTTTCTGCAGGGTTAGTTATAAAAATCCGGGATATAAAGTTGGATTCATTACTACTTATTGGTACTTCGTACATTTTCATTTGTAGAAACTAAATACATTTTGTCAATGCATGCACGTGACTGAGATGGACAAAGTGTAACATTAATTTTTTACAGTTATGTCAGATGCTCAAAACTGTCTAAAAGAACGCGTATTATTTATCGGTGATAAACGGAAACTATACAGATTTAGACAGTATTCCTTGAAATTCGTTAAATGCGATATTTGTATAACTAACCTATTTATTTTTATTTATATCATTTCAAATTTAATCAGTTCTTATCAATCGATTAGTAACTTCCTTTACTGATTAGAAAATAGCAAGCATAAATATACGTAGGGTTGTCTACATTTCAGGTTGTTTCGTTAAAGTTACAACTACAAACTGTTTAATAAATCCTTCGCGTCACGTTTTAATAACAAAAAATATAATATACACACACTAAATGTCATTTATTTCATCCAAGTGAACCCTAGAATGAGAATTTAAGGTTATGGATTGTTGAGTAAATATCATTTCGACTTTTTTGCTTACGGCAGCGCGATTTATCTTAACAAAGTTCAGATGATGTTAAGATCCTAATATGACTACTTGACACGGTCAATAGATGCAGTAACAACGATGGTTGAACATTACGTCATCAAGTCGTCATATCCCAACTAACGTTTTTCATTGGTTGTTTAGGAGCTTGCTTACATTAAAGTAACTCAGTCATTTAGCGTCTGTTCACGATGTGTTTTAGTCATCATTTCTGTTGTTTTATTGATAATTACCAATAGCAACTACTCATCCACCTCATTTTTTGATGAATGCAACAGTTGCAAAACTATCAGCAAGATGTTTTATTTGTAACGAATTGGTTCCTTATATATTCTGGTATATATCGTATATCAACATCCTTTCGTCGATTTTGATGAAATTGTAATATATTTAAATTATTTTAATGTGTCGATTTTATGTTAATCTTTTGTAATTATTTTTTTACGAATAAATAAATTGTTTATTAGTATATATATACGGAAAATTTTGTAATCCCAAGCTATATTCATCATAACAAAATATTTTTGAAATATTCCTTAAGGTTAAGCATTCATTATAAATGTTATACATTGTGAATTAAGATTTTAATTATTACGTCAACGTGACGTTGCTAATGCATCTGTTCTGCGATTCTAGTATGGGAACTACCGAATTGATTCATATGAGTAAAGCCAAATCGAATTGTAGCTTTTAAAAGAATGATAAGTTTCCTACAAAATATTAAATGTAAAAGCAAAACAGGATTAAACAAGAAACGTGCTATTTCTATGCCCACTTTCATCCATATCAGTTTACCTGTGCTATTTATATGGCACCACAGTATATCGCAAATCTAGAACATCTGTTTACAACATCCGTTATAAAACGAAATTTCCAAAAGGATTAATGTTTGTATTCATGCAATAATTTCATCTAAAATAGTGAAAAATTATTTCATCGTTTAACTACAAACCGTACATGAAATAAAAACGATACTAATTAGTTTATTGACTAAATCATATTTAAAATGTATTTGACGTAAATAAATTAATAAATACACAATTAGAAACAGAAAAATCAATAAAAAAAAATTAATAAAACAAAGACTAAAGGTAAGAAATATTTCTACATATTTTTTTTGTAGAAATTTTTTAAAATATGATAAATAAATCATTTTCTTTTATATTACACGATAAATATCGTAATATACAGAGTATTCGGTAAATTTGGGGAAATGATAGGAAATTGTATTATATATATAAGCGAGAAATATGACCTTGATCAAAAGAAAAATGTCCGTTTATATTATTGCAAGAATTAAATACTCCTGCCCCCTCGCGTGCCCTCTCCCAACTTCACCGAATTTTCCTATATTTTCATAGATTTTAGAATACTACAAGTTAAAATATTTGTTTGTATATGTATCTTAATACAAAATATAAAGAGAAACGCATACGTACATATAATATATAAAAAAATTAATATCACAACGAAAAAAGAAATATCTAATTAAAAACACATACAGTTCGTTGCACTGGTTCTTTTAAATATATATATATGTATATATAATTCATATTTTTTCTAGATTTAAAATATTCACCTAATATATTACTCTATATTAGCACGACTGCTTACATTCTACGTACACAGATATTCCTTCCATCGAACCGTAAACCAATAATCGAATTGCTTTCTTTCATTTTCTGTGTCACGCTTTAGAATCTAAATAATACACGATTTCCTTCGTTTTCGACTTATACCTCATCTTACGACGCTACAACTAAAAGTGACGATTGCACTACTACTTTGATGTGTCTTCCTCGTCCTCCTCGGAACGAAAATATTGCTCTAATTGGTGATACTGATATTTCAGCTGCGATACGTTTCGTGAGAGCATCGCGAGCATACCGCTATGCTACTGCGTCTGCTTCTTGGTCCCTCGCGGCTTGATAGCTTCCGAACGCGTCCACATCTCGTCTTCTGTGATGTAATCGTCGAAATTCTGGAAGAAATCGACGATCTTGTCGTTTCTCTTGAACGAATATGCGCTGAAAATTAAACGGTGATAAATACACGTTCACAACAAGTAATCGATGCCGTATTCACTACAGGCCCATGGCCCATATGGTGCGTAGGATTTAAATTTGGTGTATTTTAGTACGTTACTGGAAACAACATGTTTGTGTGTACTTAGTTTTCGGGTTGAAACTACGTTGAAAGTCCGTTAGTATGAAAACGTTTCACTCTCGATTGCATCGAGTTTCGTCATGTCGATAACGTTGCCAAAAAAACTTTTTTGAATGATGATAAGCTTGCCTTGGTTTTCTATTTAACTCTTACAAATTAAATAAGATACAAAATATAAACAAAATATGCCCATTTCACACTAAACCTAAATTCTGTCATGCAGCCAAGAAGAAAATTGTATTCGCATCTTATAAAAACATCTTTGACACTCTAATCGAGAACATCTCATAACAACAAACAATAAATAAGACACACAGCTGAGGATCCATTAACAATTCATGAATCCATAATTTGAATGTAGAGAGCGAATATCCCTTAACATTTGCAGGTAATTCATTCCAAATTTTGATGTACAATACGTTCAACAAAAAAGAAACGGACACTTTTTGCTAGAAAAATGAAAGACATTCCTCCCTCTCGTGTTTTTCAATCTCACTCAAAACGTTGCAGTGAACAGATGTTTTCCAAAATGAGTGCAGCATTCCTAATACCATTCGATATGTATTCCGATCACAAAAAACATGTGCAGTAGTTTTAGATGGATTTCATTTCAATGGAGAACACTAACCAGCTTCAAAGATACTATTTAGATCATTTGAGACATCATTTAGTGCTCGCAGTCTATCAGCAATATTAAAGATATAACAAGATTGGATATCAGCATACGTAAGAATCTTACATGTTTTTACTGATGTTGGCAAAATAATATAAACAGTAAATAACAGAGGACCTAGTATAGATGCCAGAAGTACACCGCTAGGTATTTCTCTTTTAGATAAACAACTACGGCATCAGCACAGAGATTTATACAGCGGAATATAGTTAAAAGAACCTTAAGGTCTAAAATGTCAAAAGCCTTGCTGAAGTCAAGTAAAAGGAGAGAGGCTTTACCTTTGTTACGAGAAGATATTTATATTAAATATCAAATTGCTTACTGGTGCAACCATAGCCAGATCTAAATATTTGGTATAATGTTATTTGCACCTAAATAAGAACCCAATTGAAGATTAAGGATTTTCCTTTAAAGAATAGAAAGAAAATAACATGAGTCTACCGACGTTTCGCCTTCAGTGGAGCTTCTTCTGCTGCATATCTTAATGCTGGTGTGAGAAGAAAAACGACTCTTTAGTATTCTTGAGAAAGTAGATAGCAAACGAGCGCAGGATATTTACAGTATACAAGAATTAGTGACATGAGGTAAAATATGAAGATAACAATTTTATTAGCTTCATCTAATCAATTGGAATCATTCATCAGTTCGCTAATATGTCTGTCTAGATAGGTAATGTCAACAGTCCTGAGTATATTGACATTGATGTTCATCGTGGCTTCAACCCGAAAATCGAGTACTCTCAAACAGCGGCCGAGGAAGTTTATACTCACATTCACATGTTTGTCTTTTTTATCACTATTGATTTCAATTTATGATATAAGATAAACCACAGTTTACTAGAGTACTTGGATTGGTTCTGAGCGAAATGGTGATAGGTTCCATTTTTTTCTTTTTGCCAACAACAAGTGTCTGTTTCTATTGAGGATATTCTCAAAACAATGTTCAAATCCAAGCTTGTGTATGGAGACCCAAGTCTCCTAAGCTAAATGGAATTGGGTGTTTCCAATTTTTGTAATTTAGTAACTTTATTCTAGTTACACGATGTCTTCGCTTCTTTAAGAAAATAGGAAAATATGAAATATTAATGTGACTTATTATCTCAGAAATAATGGAATCAAAATAGTCATAAGTATCTAAAGTTAATTACAAATTCAAACGAAAATATTTGGCACCACACAGGATCTATACACTGTGACGTAAGATCTCATATCTATCATTTGTCTTAGTAACAACCATAGCAGATCTTATATATTTTGATTGTTATTTT
Source organism: Trypoxylus dichotomus (assembly GCA_023509865.1). Lineage (NCBI taxonomy): Eukaryota > Metazoa > Arthropoda > Insecta > Coleoptera > Scarabaeidae > Trypoxylus > Trypoxylus dichotomus. Next base: position 34,890,544 of record CM042081.1, read on the forward strand.
GTGGCGAATTCATCATACTAGTATTACTCTATCAATTTTTTAAAGAGGGTATGTCTGAAGCTTAAAATAAATGGTATTAAATATAGAAATAAGCACACAAAATAAGAAGTTCGAAATCGGGTCCCTCAGGGTTATTCATTGAGACATTCTAGAACAATGTCCAATTTTGTTAGTGACAAGATTATTAGAAGAAAATTTCATATTTATGTACGATAACAATCCGAAGCATACAACAGCATTGTACAAACAATATGTAGAAGCGTAAGAAATGTTAGTTCCTTTTTTTTTAAATAAGTAGTATTATCAATTTTTAATTTTAATATTCACCATTAGAAATAAAGCAAAGGGATGGCTCTTAACAACACCTTCAGTGCAATTGTCAACTAAAAAGTGCAAAATGTTCGTTAAAAGAATCGTAAACTGGTCAATACGTTATATTGCCCCATACGTCATTCGATAGCAAGTCTACAATAAATATGAGAAGTGACGTCATAAACACGTCACTAAGTAAATCACCTTTTCAGGAACATTTTCCAAAAAATCGATTTCTTTAAATTAACATTAATTAAAATGAAAATATCAGAAGGAGCTGCATATTCTCTCCTCGAAATTCCATAGGATAAAATCTTACTTATGAACAACGTCGCATTGTAACATTATTAAGACTAACTTAATACCTCTATGTTTTTACTGTGTCTATACTTGTACGTGGCTTACGTATGTACCGTACCTCCAACGCGGACTGAGAAGCAACAATTTATAGAATGAAGTTAGATGCAATACGAAACAAATACCGTAGATACAATTTTGTCATTTGACTTGAAGAATTTTAATTAATTGTTTTCCAGTTATTCTTCAAGTTAGTTCTTCGGGCAACGTATAGATGGTAATAATTCAAGCAATTTATTTTATACATTTTGAGTTACTGTTCTTATTATCAAGCAAATATAAAGACAAAATAACCGTAAGATCGCACAGGCGATATTTGAAGTGATATCTAGAGGATAATTTCCAAAAGTCAAGAACGATTGAGCGTTTAGAAAAATGAAGTGTGTCAACTCAAAATCGCTGCTAAATTATACTTTCTATTGGTTTTACTGTTGCTATTGTGATATTTCATGAATTATCCTTCACTTACCATTTCTTAAACCTCTTCATATTCTCAACGATATTATACTGCTGCCATCTCTTGGAGAAGTTAATCAGACCACTTGGTAGAAGATTACTATTCCCTATATGTACGAAAGTTAGATCTTGAAGGACCAAACCTCTGCAAACAAAAGGAAAGCATATATAAACAGTAAATCTTTAAAAGGGATTAGTTTTAAAGCGATTTTCACTTACATGTACGGTATGCAAGGCGGATTGGTTTCAGCTAATGCTTGCCTATATGCTCTAAAGCTGGACGAACTATCGATCAAGGCGCAGTATTCTTTTAAACCTTCCTGCACATGTTTTTGCCATTCTAATCGGCGAATCGGTGCCGAATCTAGAGCCGACAGTAGCGCCAGGTACGAATTGAAATTGTTGATCTTGCGCAGATGCTTCATGATTTTGATGAATTTTAGGAAGTATCGTTCCCTGTCTTTGGCCTCGGCCAATAAAATTTTCGTTCTGGCCCTGTACAGATAAAAAAAATATATTTGATGTTCGATCAAATGCCGAAAAAGGATTTTGGAGTTTTCTAAGATCGTTCTTGAGTATGTAGGCTTCGTTTGTTTCATGTAAATCGACAATTATATGGTAAAAAAATGAGGCAAACAAAATATACTTGGAAATTTTATACAGCATTTGAGTTTAATGAAAATGTTCGATATTAATTATTCATAAGAGAAAGTATGGGTTTAGATCTAACGCAGATCGTGTCTAAACTACTTATATCATTCCAACGGAACACTGTTCACACTGTTAATTTTGGTAACTGAACTCATGCGTTAGGTTTTTATACCAAGTTGATCGAAAATAAAGATTTACAGCCTTATTCATAGTCAAATCTAGTGGCCATTAAGATACTATTAAGATGCCACTAAGAAAATTCGTATTCGTAGATGCATTTAGCAGCTACTAAGACCCTATCAACGTCAGTTGGCTACTAAAATGTTAGTAGCGCTATGGGGTATGTTTAAACGCCGTCTTAAGCTGACCTCGAAAACAAAAAGCGCGCAAAATTAGAATGCTGAGATTGTGACCGTGATTCTTCAAAAAAGAATACCCTTAAAAAAGTTACTTTATAGAGAACACTATGAAAACAGTTGATGTAAGTAATAAACCATTTTTAGAACAAAAACTGCACTCCCAAAACTGATGATTTGGAGAAGCGCAAGTTAATAGAATGCATCAGATAATGTATGTGTCAGATAAATATGTAAACAGCTAAATTCTAAGAACGAATTAAGAACTTTCTCTTGTCATTAGGGTAGGGGTAAATGTATCGGAAAGAATTCGTCATAATTTAGTATCGTTACAACTATGCCTCGCTTACAAGGTTCGAGTGATATTAGCGTCTTCACCCGGGGTCGCATCGTTGGCCAGAGTGAACGCGGCGCTTCACAACGTGAAATAAGTAAATTTTTAAATATTCCCTTGTCCACAGTTAACCGTGTGATTACACAATTAAACGCAAGGAAAAAACAACAGTAGAGCCGAGACCAAGTCGTGCCGGACCTTCTGAAAGAAGTAAAAGGGTGCTTGTGCGCGAAGTGTTAAGAGAACTGCGAAAAAGTACAGTTGGGCTTGCGGCAACTTCACAGAGAAGTCAGCGCACCGTTCTGCGATACCTCCACAGTGTGGGGATATATAAAAGGGTGGCAAAGGAAAAACCTCTCGTTACGGCGTTTCGAAAACGGCGCCGAATGGCTTGGGCAAACGAAATGCGAACGAAGCCCGAAGAGTTTTGGCGGTCTATCATTTTTTCAGACGAAAGCAAATACTACCAATTCAGTGATAGTGGTCGTACGTGGGTATGGAGACGTTCGTCACAGCAACTGGACGACAAATTTTTGCATCAGACGGTGAAATACGGCGGTGTGAACAACATGGTGTGGGGCGCGATATGGTATGGTGGACGATCGCAATTAGTAATCTGCGATGGAAATATAAATGCGGCAAAATGTATCCAAATATTAACAGAAGGACTACTACCGATATTCGACAACGCCATTTTATCTAAAGAAGACGCCACTTTTATGGAGGATGGAGCACCCTGCCACAAAGCAAGAACAACCACATGGAAAGAGGAACAGGGGATTCGGATTTTGCGATGGCCAAGCCAATCACCAGACATTAATCCGATAGAAAATGTTTGGCACATAATTCAGAAAAATATGGCGAAACGACCCGGAAAACCCAGCAATAAGAACTCGTGGCAGCTGTTACAGAAGACTGGTTAAATATTCCAGAAGACACCATTAATCATTTAATAGATTCTATGCCACGACGACTCGCAGCACTTCACGCAAGTAAAGGTGGATCGACAAAATATATATTGGTTTAAAATCCATTGTTGTTGAACAAAATATAAATGTCATGGTTTTTCCTTAGAAAAATGACAAATACGCTACATTTTCTCAATCTTAGGTTCCATTGGGAGACATCAAATGTGAAGGCCCAGCAGTGTATGAATCTTCAGATATTGATTTGTAAATAAGAGATCTGATCCTACTAGAATGTATTGAAGGATACTCCTAGCATTGATACCAATGCATCCAAAATTGTACGAAAGCAAATTTTTAATGATATATATACATATATAAATATCGTTTATAGAAATTATAGAGAAGATGTACTCAGGTGTTCGTCGCTAGACAATATAACATTCCAGATCTAAGTTATTACCTATAACAGGTTAACATCATATTAACTAGTAGCCACTATATATACGTTTATGAATATGATAAAATAGTGCTATCTTAGTAGGGTCTTAATGGCCACTAAATAGTAGTGTCCTAACACGCTACTAACTTTCTGACTATCAATAAGGCTGTACTTTTTATAACTGCACGATCCCATCTATCGTGTGTATTTTAACATGTATGTAACATGACTGTATTGCAATTTGTATATTATTTAACAGTATTAGCGCATACACTATCGCTTATCAGTTTCAGACCACTTATGCGAAAATCGCAAAATGTTACCATACCAATGGAAATACATATAGTTTTAACGTATGATTTCTAGGAGTATTAAAGCTGCAAATGCTAAGCACTATTAATTGATAAAATCCTTTTTTGTTTTGACGTAAACATATTATTAAGGACTTACTCATCATTAGTTATTTGTAATTGTTATCCATGTTTACGTTATTAAATTAATGCACATGTGCATATAGGTATTCATCGTTAAATGTCAATAACATTTAGAGCGACTCCAGAAATACATCTCTCCTTACAATAACATTAGTTTTAAAAGAGAACTGCAAATGAGATAGTAAACAAATCCAAAATGATAAGTAGCAAATAAAATAAATCCGGATATGTTCTTGAGGAGAACGGAGGTCCTATTAAAACTTCCATTACAGTGTATTGATTTCACTATAGTGCAACCCCTAAAACTTTTTAATTGAATAAACACATAATTTCCCAGTTACCATGAAATTTATGCGAATATTTGCTTCAACATAGATTTTTACTTCACAGATTGCGTTATCCCCTAGAATAATCTCACCAAATTTTGAGATATCCTGTAATATCACAATGAAAGTGGTTTTCTGCTCCCTCGCCCCTCCTTCTAAAACTGTATATTTCGCTGAATAAACTGAATCAATTGTCAATAAATTTATATTAACTATTTGAGCTAAGAGGTTCTCCAAAAACATTTTAATGCCGTACATCAGTTGTGAAATTCTATTACTAAATTTTATTAATGCTATAACTACTCAAAGAAACGGTACATAATTGGTGTTTGGTAATTGGGATGAATGTTTTCATACCAGAGAACAGAAGATTAGAAAAATATCGAACGATTTTTAACTTTGAAAGACAACAGAACATCTTACCAGTACGACATCTTGTTAAAATGCTCCGTAAATCGCGTGAGGTTAGGCGACCTTTCCTCGTTCTGCTCCTGCGCCCAAATCAGCACCTCCGGAATCTCGATCTTCATAAACAGTTCGGCATCCAAGAACGTCATCTGCTCGGCTATCTGCTCCGATTTAAAATCTAAGAGGTTGTACGTGGATGGAATTTTCGTGCAAGGGAAATCGATGACCGGACCTCTTAAACTCAACAACTTCGCGTTGTGCCTCTCGAGATGCTTCACCCTCAACGCCTTCGCTAGCGTGATCTCGCCGTAGGATATTAGCTTCTGGACGAAATCCATTAGCATCTGTTGAGTTGGGCTATCTAGATCTGAAGGTCTGGAAATATAAAGCGACTGTTAGGAAAAACCTGAACGAATAGAGTCGATACGATTTTGACAATTGGAGTGCCTCAGAATGATAAAGCGGAATTTAAGTCTAATACTTTTTTTGTAATTTTAATGAAGTTATGAGTACTTACGTGAAATCGCTGACTACCCTAATGATTAACGCAAAAGCTTCTTTCGGCTTCTTATCAGGTTGCGAGTAGAAATAATTAAATCTCCTTATAAGCTTTGTAATTAACTCATATGGTGTTATAAATGTTCGATAGGTTGTCAAGAAGGCTTCTTGGTAAGCAAACACTAAAAATCAGAGGGTTAAAATTAGAACATTTCAAATAATACTTTGGAATTATGAAGATATTTGGATAGACAGAGAATGAATCACTACTGGCATGCTTATTATAAATTACACATAAATAGAACAGTTAGTATGTATACTTCATTTGAAAGATAGATTCATACAAAGCAGTAGTATTATATATTAATTTATTACTACATACCACCTTCTTTTTCCTCTATATAAGTTTGCAGAAGATTTTATAAGCAAAATACAACAATATTAGACAGATTTCGTTGAATAATGTAAATGTATTAACTGTGGGCGAAATCTGTGCAAGTTTTGTTTGATATATTGTTTCGTGAATGTTTCAAGTAGGGAGCTATGTAAAAGAAATGTAGTTTGACATGTTATACTAAAATACGTGTGTTACAGAATACATATATGGTCAGTTTGTTTTTTAATGTAGTAATGATTGTATCGACATTAATATATGGGTTGTTTTCTTCTAGAAATGGTGGAAAATACACAAAGGTACAATGTAAGATTTCTTAGATACCAACTTAGATTCATACTGTGTCCCAGTTTGGAATTATTTTTTTAAATTTGACGCCGCTTAGTTCGAACCTTACCCTGGGACAGTTGATTTTTAATTGTTTTGCTCGTTGCTTCTGTAGAAAATACGATTCCTAAGTACCGCGATATAAAGTTTCTAGGACGAAGATGGTATTGAAATAGAAAATACATGGCTGAACTTAAACCATATTATCATGCTCGTAACAGAACCTTAACTTTTGAAAATTATTTCGACAATGTCAATAAATATGTTATTTGATTTAAAGATGCAATAAAAAAACAAGCTCAGCTAGTATTCAAGATTTTATTAATAAAAAAAGGCGAAACTAAAGCAAGCGTTATTTGTTGTCCATTATTTTCAATTCTCAAGTTTATACGCCTTCTCGTGCTGTTAAAGGCATTTTGCATCATTGCGGGCATTATTAAGACATTCTTCAATAATTCTTTGGCACAAATCTTGCGGCAACAGGAGCTTTAAATATCCTATTTTTTTTAAGCGAGGAAACGCGACAAAGTCCATAATTGTCAAACAAGGTGACCGTGGTGGAAATTCAACTTCTGTATATGAGCTTATAATTCTATCGTAAAAAAACTCACGAAGAAAAGCAATATTTCCCTGTGTTGCACGTGCCGTTACACCATCTTGCTGAAGGTAGCCATATTGTAATTCATCTTCGTGCAGCTGTTCGATTCAAAATGTGTCTATACTTCTCAGCATTAGTTGTGAAATTAAAAAATAGACCCAATAATTCTGCGGCGAGAAATTGCTAGCCAAACACCAAGTTTCGCAGTATGCATGATCCAACAAAATATGAGGACTTTCACTTCTTCAGATCCGACTATTTTGGAAATTGACGTACCCCGAAAAATAAAACCACGCTTTATCGGAGGAAAAATTTCAAATTTAGCAGGCCATCATCTTGGATTAAATTTTTTGTAAACCACTGGAAGTAAGCAAGAGGTCTAGGGTAGTTTGTCGTCAAAATAGCCTAACGTAATTGCATCTTATACGGATGTATGCGTAAGTTTTTCTTTACAATTTTCTAGCATGTTCCATAACAAAGTCCAATCTCTTAAGAAAGACGTTTTAAAAGATTTATAGGTTCATTTTCCATCCGTTAATGAACATCTTCTTCCGAACGAACAGCTGGTCTACCAGTACGTGATATGTACCACCGAACCAATTTCACGAAGTAGACCGGTACAATAGGAAAGGCAATTATAAAAACTTTTGGAAATTATAGCTAATTCTGGAAAGTGCTCTCCCAAATCATCTAAACATGCACGTTGGCTGTACAACCAAAATTCAATTAATGCACGCTCCAGTTCGAAAATAGTCTTCAAATCATGTACATTTTTTATACTGTATTGTAAATCATATTTAAATTTATTCAAACTCGATATTCAAACTTGCTTTCTCCAGCTGTAACTCGTTAATTGGTGACACTCAATGTGATTGTCAAAGTAATCTTCAAAACCGTTAGTTTATAAAAGTTATAATATCTGGCGTAAATTTGGACATATATTTTCTATTTCAACGCCATCTTTGTCTTAAAAACTTTATATCACGATATATCTTATACGACAAGTATGTAGAAATATTGCAGTTATTAAAAATGTAAAATTATGCTATTGAATAACGTGTGTTTATGGTAAAATAAGTATGGTAATACTTCTAAATGACAAGCGAATGTTTCGCTGAATTCAAAGTAACCTTTCTTTTGTTTTGAACTTCTCAGCGGCTTTTACCCTACAAAATCTAAGTATTTTATTTTTTTAGTTTTACATTCTCCACTTCCACCATTTTTAGAAGACTACATTACTTTCATATACCGTGCACGTAAGATAAGTATTCTACAATGCAATGTGCCAATAATCCTGTGAGTCATATAGCGTTCAGTGTGCTTCACAATTTCATCAGACAATTTTGAATGAACGACTTAATGACTAAGCAGGTATCCATTCCGAAGAAAAAAATATACACGAGATTCGCAGTAACCGAACCATTGCCTGTGACAATTGAATTTAAATTTGGCAATTATATAAAGTCAACAACATAGAATATAGAATGGAAGAAATAAATCCTAGAATATTACAATAGTATCTACGATAAAGCCCTAAACCAGCAAAGTCTGCAGTAATTATAATAAAAGAAATTAAAACGGCAATAATCTTACAATTAGGGCGTTTATTATGAAACTGAAACATATTTAAATAACGGCAGATGCGGGAATCAAAGCTTATACAGGGAATATTGAGTTATTTTTGTTCCGATAAAACAAATTCCATCTGCTTAAGAATTCTTATGCGAATCTCAGAAGCCCCATTACACGTTTTATGAAGACGCGATGAATCGAGAGAAATACGATAACAAAGACCGCGGTAATCGCATGATAAGTTTGGGGGAGATTTTACTTTATTGCATGAAAAATTCTTACAATATTACCGCGGTCACGACTCATAAAATGATTCAAATAGTGACGTAGCGGGATTCAGCACAACGCAAGTAACCCAAAGAATGACATTACTTCATTGTGGCTGTCACTTAAATATGGTGCACAAATAAAAGTCAGCAAATACATTTCCTTGTAATTGAACCTCCAGTCCTCAAAATGTGGCATTTCTGCAAGAAAATTAACGTATACATTTTTTTTGTAAAAATGATTTTGTTTGACGGGTAACATCATCCCTTCAAAAGATTTCTTATATTTCGCACACGGTATTTCTTCCCACAACAAATAAGCACCCTCCCAAATCTTTTCAGAATTCCCATACTCACCGCCATTCTTCGTAGCTTTCGTGGCTTGTATGATCAGCGCGTCAATGCAACCGCCCCGGATATCGGGTCCGTCATCCTCGGGGCTCTTGAAGACCAAAAATTTCTCGAGATCCCCGGTCTTCTCCATGAGGTCCGTATCACAATTAACGTCTGTCGTGGCCGGATTCTCTTCTACAGTCTTATTATTTGTGGTGTGCTCCAATAGATCCGGTAAGGATTTCATTGGGGACTTAGATTCTATGGCAGGGGGCGCTTGAGGCGTGGGAGGAGGTGATGATTTGGATGAGGTGGATTTGGAACGTTTTGGTGGCAAGGCGGGGGGTGTGCCCGAACTGCTTATCGGCGTTGAAATGGAGTTGGGTGAACGTAATGGTGATGGTATTGGGCTAAAAACAGAGAGATGTTTGTTATATCGTAAAATTCAAACTAATACTTAATAAAAGATCATTTTACAGGCTGAGTATATATAAAAGCACATTGTACGATATTACTACTGAAAGTTGAATTAATGACTCTGTCACAGATGTTGAGTTAGTACACTATTCAAGTATGTTGTGAGATGTGATAGGCAGTTTTCTATTATTAATTTTGTGGATAATGTTGCAACCAATAATAAAGCTCCATACCTTCTCAATACTACGAAATTTAGGCAGCTTTCTCCGACATTGCAACATTTTTATGTCTACATAAAATGTTAAATCCCGTTTATATAGCAACTATACATTCAGGCAACTGTTTCAAGTTATTTAGAGTTTTCGAAAATAATCGACATATGCAGTTTAAATGATAACAGCAGGTTTCGCGCAGAAGTTTAAATTTCTTTATGCGCTTTTGAAATTCTAGAATATACGTATGAACGTATCGCAACAGATTCCAAAATATATGCCGTTCGGCAAGATATTAAGAAAAGGTGTTATGAAACATTCTTTTAAAGAAACTTAGATAAAACACCCTCTTTTTTTTACAATACTTCTATTAGGAAATGGAGTAATACCTCGCTACATTTGATTATAATCATTCTAAAGTTATTTCAAAAAATTGTTTTTTTTATTCTCACAATAATACATTAAAGGTAGTTTTACCACACTTGCTAAAAAGTACTCATTTTGATAGACAAAGAGAAAACAATAATATTTATATACGGGATATTTGAGTTGCTCATGACTCTATTCTACCTCCAGTATTATTCGCCAAAATTACTTTCCTAAAAAACTTACCTTGAATCACCGGATGAGTATGGAATTGTCAGGTTTTGGACCTGCGTATGAGACGAACGACTAGAACTTTGTGAAGATGTGTGCGAAAATGAGCAGGACTGAGTTGTAGGCAGGCCCGGCTTAGGCGATTGCGACCAATGGCCCTGTATGTGAACGGAATGTCTCATGAACTCGCTGTCGTTGGAGTGCGAACAATTGCCGAACATCTCCATATACGCCATGACTAAAAAAAGGAAATAGACAAAAAAGATCAAGAAACCATCAATATTTGATTTCGTTAAGAAAAATACTAGAACTTTATTTCGTTTCTGAAAGAATTGTGATAAATAACATTCAGAAGATCTAGAAAGGCAAATCAATATAGAATGAAGTATAGCGTGGTGCTAAAAACGTAAAATTCAAGGTAAATCTAATTTCCTGTTCTACCGGAACTAATTATGAACAGATTTTAACGAAAGGAAAGTTAAATCTAAATAATATTGCGTCGAAGAGTTTAGATAAGAGAGAATAATTTTAGAATCAAGTATAAAATATAATGGGAGAAGAAATGGTTTTTAAAATTTGGACAACATGTGTTTTATTTTATTTTTTGTCCATAACAGAAATAAATAAAAATATATTTAGAAAGATAAATAAATACAAAGAAAATAAATGTTAACAAGAAAGTCGGGATCGTTTAAATATTCTAAATTCTTCCTCAAGATATTGTTTTTATTGACCTCACAAGCAAATCTCAGCACAGCTTTCTTCTACGTATGTCCAATGTAAAAAAAAGAAACCATATTTCAAACAGCATTTCCTAAAAAATTGGTTCCACAATAAAAATAATAAATAATTTTCAATTTACTTACTACTCCATTGTACTTTTATTACATCATATATCTATTAAGAAAGTGGTTTATTATTTTGGAAAACGCTGTTTTAAAACCAAAGCTCTCGCTGCAACATCAAGTTCACAGCAAAAACCAAATGAAAAACCAGCAAATTATCTTTTAAAAAATCGATTATTTGAAGAAGACGCGGTATACCGTATGCGAAAGTCAAATATTACAAAACTCTCTGGGGAAATACAGGATGTCCCAAAACTTGACAAAGTTGTACTAAAGAATGACACTATTCCCGAAAAAAGCATTTTCAAGCAGCTAAATGTATTGAAATTGACGCAAAATTCAGGATTTAACAAATGTGACTATTTCTTGCATACTTCCTATGTGTACGTATAAGCAATTACGGCTTCCAAAACTCTTCCTTACGAAACTTTTTTTCAATATATATTCCTTTTATTTATTCAGCAAGTAGTGTCACGCGCTACGGCAACTTTATCTAGTTTTATATTTGCATTTCCATCCGTAAGTGACGCAACTTTTAGCATGTTGCTTGATAAATTGAAAGTCGCATTGTAATAGTAATATTACGCACACCGTATACACGTAGAGGATAGTTCAAATTCAATGTAAACAGCAGATAAAGATACTTTGATGTGGAGGAAGTACGCAAAAGTATTTAAACTCTTCAGGAGTAATTTTTCACGATAAATTCGTGGATACTTCTGGTTTTAGATTTATCTGACTATTCTAGAGATTTTCGTAGAAGTCGATTCTTTCCAGTTTCTATTATGTGGTGTCTTTTCTTCGGTTTAAAATTTCAACGAATAAAATTATAGCACTATAATAGTTAAATTTATCAATGGCACACTACGAATTTTTAGAAAATTTAGAAAATCCAACGTCTTTGACGAAAGTTGGGTTTTAAATTATACGTTATATGCATATGTATAGGCGTACGTTAATACGATAATTGATATGAAAATGAAATGAAAGTAAAAGGAGTCTATACTAAATAGACATGCAATTATTTAAGCATGTCAACACAATAAAAGAACTATGCACGTAAACATAATCTCGAACTACGTTTAAGTGACGACGACGACAATGGATAGATTAACTAATACCAACGGCCCCTACTTCTGGCAAATATATTCGACTGACCATAAATATGGACGCATATGAAATTATAGAGAGTGTTTCTTTAGTCACAGTATAGGGCTTTTGAAAATCATGAGATTTAAGAAAGCAATTAAATGAGGAAAGAAGTTTGACAAGTTTTATTTAAAGCAATATTGGTTCAACGAAAAAAGTCAAAAAAGATCCTCTAGATATTTGCCACAAATTTTTGTTTTTATTATAGTTCACGTCAACAAAGATATCTTCTAGCTGACCTATACATTATCTTGGCTATATGAGTTACTTTGTTTTTGTATACAAACTGTTCTAGGTAATAAATGAAATAATATACGAAGGGCGGTTCGAAATTAAGAGCCGATCAATAACAAAATGAAAACAATATTTTTCTTACGGTCGCGTTTGTCCCAGTACATTAACAGTTTACCGCAAATATTATAGTATAGCTTAGCACCATAATAATATAAATAGGGAAATTCATCAATAAACTTTCACACTGCATCACCCAATGGTCACGCACATCATTTCGGAATATCCGTCATATTTAATTATACGTCTCTCTTATACAAAGATTCGCTCGGCCCTAACTTCAGTCGTTTTACTACATTACACTGGCGCAACATGCTCAATACACGGGGAGACATTCCAACTCCAATAAGATGATGCATACGTTTAAAATAAAGTTTATCAGTAACAACAATATCCAGGTTATTCGTAAGCCAATTGGTATTACCAATCATTTTTTGTACGTGATCGACCTTTAATTATGAACCATGCCTCGTAATAAGCTGCATACGCATAGCCAATCACAGTTTCCGCTTAAAAAGTTAACTTTCGGTGAGACTTTTTTTGATAGGTTTTTTGGGTTGCAATTACAAGAATATAATCTTAATGCAAAAATCTAGAATGCCCTTAATTTTTTTTTTTTTGTTAAACGGAGGCGGCTCATAAAAGTGCACCCCTTGCCTCCTTTAACCGTTTTCCAATCAGATGAACACTATCTTATTAATGAGGACAATCTTGCCTTCATGACTAAGATAGTGTCTGTGAGATATTATGATATAACTATATATAACATCGTATCATCTAGGGATTAAAAGCGATTTGAACTCACAAATGGTCTCGTGGTGTAGTGGTAGCATAATACGCCGGTAACGTAGAGGTCGTGGGTTTAAGTCCCTCCGAGACTGATATTTCTTCAGTAATTTAATTACGTTGGTTAATTGCAAGGAATTAGCCAACGTAATTTTATTATTATTAATACCAACGGTGGTTTAATGTTAATATTAGTTTAAAAATTATGTCATTACACGAAACCACGAACTTATAAAAAAATTCAAATCGTCTATATTCTAAAGTTTTTTTGATATGAAGTTTAGAAAATGGACAGAAACATTCTTTGCGAAAATCTCGAACATTAAGTAAGAAAAATCTAAAATTGAACTCCACCAATGACATCTAAAAAAATCGGCCCTGAAACTTATTCTCTTGCAGTTTATATCGAATTTGATACAGGAGTATTCAAAAACGTGTGAAATAAATTTAAAAATATTATACCACAAATTAAAGAAACAAACGATTTATGTTTGCTGGTGAAAAGCATGGTATTTAGATGAAAATTCTGCGGAAAAAAAAAGAAAGAACAATAACAATGAAAAACTCAGAAAAACGAAAACAAAAACTGTCGGGCGGTGTAAAACATCAGTTAGAAGAGAGACGGTAGTACACAAGGAAAACTATTTGCTTGCTTACCCGAGTAAGCCACTGATTGGAACACTAGAAAGAGTAGAGAATTAAAAACACGTCACCTGTTATCATCGGAATGAATAAAATTGCATTTTTGGTAGTTTTTCGTGCAAACAAGGCAAGTGTAGTTATGCGGAATTGGCAACTACGCAACTTACTGTGCTTTTTCTTCGGAGGCAAAGGCGGCGGCTGGCCGCTATCATCGGCCGTAGCACAGACGCTAGATAAGGAACTGGTGGTAATGCTGTGATGTGATTGATGCATTTGGCACGTTACTAGAACTTCACCACCTAAAAGAAAATCGAAAGATTAGATACAATCAAACATCATAAACTTAATAAGTACACCGCCATATTTGAGGTGAATACCTAAATTTAGAGTATTGACGGAATGCAAAAGGATTACACTTAATACATTTAGCACGATGTGCATATAATACAATCGGTACCTAACCAATTTGGCTTACATAAGAAAATTACTGTAAATTACTGTAACTTTACCTAACGTGGAATCAGGTACATTATCATACGGTGATGGCTGTCTCTCTTGTTTCCGTCTGGTTTTCTGGGGAATCGCCGGAGGAACAGCGTCATCAATCGCAGACCTATCGACATCATCTCCGGAGGTAATGCTAGTCGAATGATTCGAAGAGAAATCCGAAGAGGAAGACAGAAATGTCTTCTGCGTGAGCGTTCTCATATTCATGACCGTTATTTGGTTCTCCAAGAAGCTCCTTTGATTTTCCAGAAAGCTATCGGCGTTCATTTCCGTAATCGAGCTGGTCGCCTGCTTCGACGAACTGTAACATTGCTGCGAACTCCATTGCGAGCTTACGGTGCTCTGCTGGGAGCTACGTTTCGAATAACTAGAACTCCGAAGCGAGTGCACCGACATGAAGCCCGAATCTGTGTTCGACAAGCGGTGAAAGTCGTTCGATTGATTGAGGAATAGGCTTAAATTTTGATGGGGGGAATTGATAAAGGAATCGTCATCGGGCCATGGGTGACTTAAACCGTTAGTTGCTGGATTCAAAAGAGAATGAAATGAAGAGCAAATTTCTCGTATTTAATTAACATCCTTACATGTTAAATCAGACAGGTCGCTTTCCAATACTGCTTCACTATCGACACTATGGTCCATCAATGCGTTGAGTTCTTCCTCATCGTCTCTAGAATGATTCAAAACAGAATCTAGGCTTCCGGTGGCAGATAATAAGGAACTAGAGTCTTCCGGAGACCTGGACCTCAACGACATCCTGCGATAAAAAGAGCAATTATTTTCAGACAGACCCAAGCATACCGATCGATTTGATACCTTTCCAAACTCGATCCGAAGATCGAATTATCCGAATTGAATGCTCTGTAATTGTTGTCCAAGTTCCTCTTCTTAGGTGGTAATGGCGGAGGGGTTATAAAGTTATCTGATTCTTTTCTATATATTCTATAAAAGATTTTGTTTCAAAAATGTGTTTATCTTGTTCCTTTTTATTGGGTTAATGCAAAAGATCGTAACGTTTTTGGTTTTTAGGACAAGAATGCTTTGAAAAGAATGTTAAGTATACGTCAAAATTATTTTGATGTCGCACTATTGTCTAATAGAATTGTAATAATCTAAATGTGTATAAAGATTATATACACTATTAGTCACCTATGTATAAGCAAAAGAAAGATATTTTATTAAACAGTTTTGAGGAAACGTGCTCCATAGACTATGTCAAGCAGGCTTCGAAGTATTAGGTCTTATGAAGTATCGTTTCTGTCACCTGTCAAATTTTAAACCATAAATACATACTTTTATTTTGTTATAATAAATAGATTAAAAATATGTTCCAAACTATTATAGAAATTAAAAAAAGAAACTGATATAACACCCGTTCAAATAAATTTTACATCAAAGTAGCCTTTGAAATTATAATTATGTCTTAGCTTTACTAGAACTCTTAATACGAATTTTGTTTGGTGCAAGGTATTTGAATGACATGACAAGTGTCAAAATCATAAAACGAAAACTGACCGAATAAAATGTTTATTTATTTGCAACTAACAAGTAAGCTTTTATAAAAATTCAACCATGAATGATTTGTGTTGTATAGCAAAAACCACTTTAAATCAATTTTAACAAGTTCCTGTCAACTATGCATCTGAACGAATACTCTGCCAAATTGACAACTAATACAATTGAAAAGAGTGCAAGTTACGACAAAAGTTTTTATTGGAATAGACTACTACAGATAAAATTTATGTAGACGCTTTTTATTTCTGTCCTTTTTATTTGTTCTTTGTATACTTTATTCAAACATAATTCGTAAACGAAATAACCTATACGGAAACTCTTTCTAATAAAATTTGTCAAAATGATATACAGAATATCAACTTATTATTTTAAATAACCCTTGCATCTGGCAACATTTAGTACTTTTTTCGTACTTCGAAACCTAAATGATATAGTAGTATATAGTTGCTAGTATCCTTTGAAATTCCTGTAATATGATAATTCTACGTATACATGTGTACGATTCTACAAGAACTACGAAAATAAGAAATGATACAAATATGAATACAGTTTTCAAACCTATAATTCGTCGTACTAAAACGATAAAAGTTAATTTAGTAGTCAGTATTCTCTTGAATTGGAATATCAACAGCAAAATAATTACAAATATCTGTCAAAATTCCGAAGCGACTGACGGTACTGAAAGTTACCATCAAGTTGAAAAAAGAAACAGAAAAATCCGATCTGAATTGCAATTAAGTCGTCGACTATGGCAACAACAAATATAAAGAAGCAGACACACTTTTGTAAAGAAAATAACCTGGACGACTGAAAAGAATTATCTTAGCGAATGATCATCGAATAATTACAGCAAATAAGCGAGAGATTGACGAAAAACTGTACTTCTAATTATAATTAAAATTAATTGTGGCAGTGAAAAATGAAATAATACTTCTACCATATAGAGAAGGTTTAGAAAATATTATTTATTCAGTCAAATCGCGATGCATATATTTCTATTACGGAAACAAAGTAAGAACGCGACTACAGTGGGCTGCAAGGTATAGCCATTGGATCACTGAACGATATAAAAATATTTTATGAACCGAGAAGTCAAAGTTGGAACTCTTCGGTTCTACGAGAACAGTATTTTTTAAATCAACTGGAGAATCTTGCATACTACCTTATGTGGTTATGATTTTGAGGTATTTCGACGATACATCCGTAGGAGACCTTTTAAAAATAGAATTTTAACAAAAGAACTTTCGGAAAATTTTGGGAGCCAACGCAATCTAATCTGGATTAAAAATAATGAGTGACCACTTGTCTCTCAGGGAAATAATCACCCAAAACACATCATCAAACGTTGACGTCATTATTTAAAGAGGCAGGATATGAAAATAATATTTTAGTTGTAAAATGACCACCTTAAAGCCTGCGCCTTAGCCCCATTAAAACGGGGAGACAAGAAAGAAACAGCTATAAGAGGAGGCCTTAATTGATATTGCGTTATTGTTTGTTTTTAAGATTACTTCGTTAAGAGGAAAAAAGAATTTATTTCATGTAGGCAAATAATTATGATTAGTAATGTAAATTATGAGCAAAAAAAATGGAGTGACAGGTAAAAAATAAAAAAAAAACAACTATTTCTGGCATATTCTTTTGCTCAGGTCCACTAGAAGAATTAACCCGTTATGGAGCACGAAAATACTTTTCACATTTTAAAAAAGCCCATTTTGTCATGGACAATTACCCAGTTCCAGAAAGACTATCAGACTTTTGATGACGTCCGCTAAAAAATAAAAAACAACTCGAAAATTAGCCATTTTGATGGATTGTTACTAATTGACCACAGTGGAAGATTTGGATTTCATGGACAAAGTTTAAAAACTGGTGCCTTTTGAAAGGAAACCACAAAAATCAGCATGTCATCATTTATGCCTCTTTGCTAGCTTGCCAATAAGATCTACCAATTTTGTCCCACATTGTTACGGGCAACGAAAAATGATGCCGTTACGTTAACGTCAACACTAATAAAAAAAATTGCTTAACTTATGCGTGCTAGTTCGACTAGCGTGCGCACTACCGTATTCTTCTGACGAGGGTGGTGGTTCTAATTAGTGTATAGGTACCGTCCATATGTGTAGGTTTCCTATCACCATAATTGTTGCCGATGCTGTTGACAAGAACGTCCAGAAAAGGTAATACTCCGTTATGTTCTAGCTTCATCGTCAATTCAATGTTGGATCGACACCGTTTAGATGTTTAAGAAACCAATCTATCTCTTTCGTATGACCAAATGACAAACGTTTCATCCACGTATCCTCACCAAATCGTAGGTTTGTCCACCCCTGTTTCGATAACAATGCTTTCGAACCGCTCCATGAAGAGATTAGTTATCAAGGGACTTAATGGGCTCCCCATCGCTACTCCGTCCCGTTTTTTTCGTAGAAGCTGCCGATGCTGGTCGTGAGACACTGTTTAAAAAGCTGCGCTACTTTTATGAACAGCGATACTACGTCAAAAATCACTAGGATATCACTTGCGCAGAATTGTATCTCCCGGACTTTCTCCACGAAGTGCACTGAATCGCGAGTATAACTTGCTTTTTCGCCTATGTAGGGTTGCAGTAGGGTAGTGAGGTGTTTTGCTAGAGGGTACATTGGCACATCCCGCTTGTGAATTTTGGGTAGGCCATATAATCTTGGCGGTAGCGCTTCTGTTACTGTGTCTTGTTTCTTCACGTCATCCAAAAGTGATGATACATTAACTAATGTGTTTTCCTTACCACTGACGACGTAGGATCTCGTTGACGTATTACGTACGCTGGCGGTTTATCTTCATCTTCTGTTTATACTCCTCAAGGCATAAAGCTATGAATTGCTTTCGACGAATACAAAACTGCAGAGATTTAATGTCGGGAACGAAATTGTCGTGGGGCCGCAATTTCAGAAAGAAAAAAAAAACATGAAGATATTGTCAAGTAATTTTGTTGCACGATTGGAAGACCATTTCAGGTCCATCAGACTTCCATCTCTTTCGCTCTCTATCGAAAAACCCACCAGACCATTAGGAGGTAATAGTAAATAATAAAGGAAAATGTTTTTTATTTCTTGATGTATTTTATTTGTTAAAAGATAAATTTTGAATTCAATAAAAGCGTTACGGACTTACGCATCAACCTGAAATGGCGTTTGGTCAAATATTTACTCACCCATGCGGCAAAGGTGGTTTTGGCGGGGGACTCGAATCCCTTAAAATAGATTCGGTACTATGACTATTTCTCACTATTCTAGAATTAGCCGACGTTTGCTCTAACTTTTGGAGATCTCTTGGTGTTAGCGGAATATCAGGCAAAGAATTTCTTTGAGCGGGCATATCTAAGTTGGTAGAACCGTGCGATGGCCTTGGGGTCGTCATGTACGTTAGATTAGGCTGGGTGGTTAGTTTGCATTCCACTTCTTTAATTAAAATCTAAAATCGGAAGGTGTTCAACGGAAGGAATGTAATTAACGGAAGCTTTTTACCTTTACAGCATCATCTAAGTGACTTAAAACTTCTTCCACATTTTGTTCCTCCAAAGCGGAAGATTGATCATCTATAAGAGCATCATCGCAAAGTTTAATCAGTTTAGCTACTCTCTGGTACATCCTATTCGTAGCTGCTTTAATCATTTTGGTGCTATCGGGCGGTACAAAGGTCCTTTGGACGATTAGATTAATGGCCCATATCGTATCCAAGACTATGGTACCATTTCCGGGTAACATCTCCAACTTTTTCTTCGAGACGACATCGCGAAAATGCTTTAAAGCTATCGACAGCTAAAAAAGGGATATTTTCAAAAACAAAATCCAATCGCGCTTTTCCGCATTCGGACTTTTAAAGAGTGAAAGGTACCTGTTTGTATTGATGATCGAGTTCCTCAATTGATCCCTTGTCGTACATGGCTTTGTTGTTTACCACATTCGCCTTCTTGGTGGTCCTGCCACTTTTGGGACTTTGCGATCGGACGCCTTGATTGGTCGGGCTGCGCATCTGCGATATTTTCTCGAGGACGTCGTCCTTGAAGGAGCGCGCTCTTTTCGCGAGCTTCGTGCTTTTAAAAGAAGGCTTATGGCCTCCGGGACCGGATCCGGCCAACGGACTAGGACTTGAATTTTCACTTTCTGGAAGAAAACGAAAAACACAGATAAAACTTAGTTATGAAAATGATTTTTCAGATCATAAGCTTATCTCGTGTAATATATGTACACAGTTGAGCATGTATTTTTACATATGGATGTGCAATGATAAATAGGCAGCGCTGGATTGCAAACAACTATGTAAGTTATATTATGAGGAGCTCTAAGGCAAGGGATGAAAAAAGTAAAAGAAAATGCGACGGTCATGAGAAGTTATGTGGTGGAAAATAAAAAAATGCTATTCCTTAGAAAAAGGAAAGCAACTAAACATGAACCCTAAAACATCTTTTAAACAAGTTAGGGAGAACTGTAAATAAAAGTTGTCATTTATATCAAATAAGATTTAGACGAGCTATAGTTTATATTAGTACAGTCAATACTCGTAAATATCACCAGTTTTACTGCAGAGCATACCCAATATCTGTTGAAGCGTGTTTCAGAGATTTAAGTGGAGATTGTGCGAAAGCAAGGATTGCTTTCCAGAACGTGTTAAAAGGTTAATTCATGGATAAATACATATAACATTACTACATATACACGATTCTAAATGTGCAGAAAGGTAAATTTGTAACTTAGAATAAAAATTTAAATTGTTATAATAAGGAATGCTTTTCAAATTGCGGTACAATTTTATAAAATTAGGTCAATCGTACAGTGAAGACAGTGGTCATCGACATTGCGGTTAACCTCTTCTGATACTATAATCGCACAGCATACAAAATCAAATTTAAATTTACCAGTAATCAAAATACGTGTAACAAATTCCACCCGGTAGAACATGTTTTTAGTGGGTAAAAAAGGTTTCAAAGCCACCCTAATCAAGCAACACAAACAAGCAAGACTGAAATTTGCAAGATCATAGGGAATGGAACCATTAATAGAAGAACGTCAGACCTTCTAACGAGAAGAAATTTAATTCAGACAGTCCTGAATCGTTTAAGTTGTTAGCGCGATTTGCACAAGAACACTGTGGTAAGTCGAAATTTTGGTGGCAGTACTATTCTGGTTTTGACGACTTTTATGCGTAACAATAAAACACCTATATGTTTTATGTTTACCGAAGCTGCTATCGATATTTCCAGACGGATTCAATGAAATGAAAGTTATTACAATGGCCAACTTACTCAGCCGATATGCATCTCATTAAACATCTTTTGGGAAATATTGGCATTAAAGGTATATGTCAATAATGATTAATACAATAGCGTCAGTGAATTACGATCTCCGATAAAGATGTTCTGAAATGAGATTCCTATTTCAACATTGATCAAGTTGGCGGACAGTGTAAAGAAGTTGGTTGAGCTCGGGAGTAGGTTGGTACACACCTTTTTTTATTACATATTCATTACTGCATGTTATTTTTGATAAAACTTCATCAGATATCACTATATCTTCCTTTTACTTTATTTCAGTTATTCTGAAAAATTAGATTTTATTAGCAAAATAGCTGTAGCCAGTTAATTTGAAAATGGAAGTATCGGCATGTAGAAGAATCCTTAAAGATGCAACGATGTATGCAATATAGTTCCATTATGTACAGGGTGCGAATTCTAACTATCAATTAATATAAAATAAATTGAAAATATCCATATTTGCGTAAGCTCGATTTTCTATTTTGACACAACAAGATCACAAATGACTTAAGCTGTCATTCGCATAGCATCTTAATGCAATAATTAATGATCTAAATTATTAAAAACGTTTTAATAACTAAAAATTCGTAGGTATAGCAAATGTTAATACAGACTTAATTCTAGATCATAACATTAAATTAAAAAATGGGTCATTATATTGAAGAAATTCAACTTTAGCTGCTTTGAATTTGTGCTAAATTGAAATTTTAAACCATCCTGTACATAATTGTACTATAATGAATGTTTTGTTGCGTTGTGCAATTTTTTAGTACTTTTCTAAAAATGCCGATACTTACATTTTAAAAATGACTGCTATAGACGATTCCAAAAACTTGTGGAAACAATTTCAAATAACTGAAATACGAAAAAAGGTGTGGCGATACCTAATGAAATTCTACCAAAAATAACGCAACAATTAAATATCCAATTAAAACCGCACCATTCCATTTAATAAGGACGTTCACGGCAACATTTTCATCGAGTTGACCATGGTTCAATTAACTCCAGCTTCCAAAAAAAATGGGTTTCTACAATCCCCAATAGGTAGTTTCAAGAGGTACAAATGACTATTCGACTAGTTGGTACGTTTCGTTGGAGTCAGTTGGTACTGTGCCAACCAACTCCGAAGTTAAAAAGTATTTCTTTGTTTGGTAAAAGTAAAAAGTAGAACAAGAATTGATTTCATCATAGATTTCCTTGCGTAACATACGTATATGTTGTACAAACTTTAAGTTACAAAGGGGCCTCACCCCGCTTGATGTTCAGAACAGTAAGAGCTGTGAAAATCAATCATTTATCTTCAAGGGAGATCTCAAGAGATTATTGAGTACCGTTGATGTGATATAGATATTACCAAAAATTTTACGGTGAAGAAATTAATGGGATTTCAGGTATTTTAATCAGAACGAAAAGCATAAGTTTCTGATTGTTCTATGAAAGCAAATTAGACGAATTGCTTTCCTGTTCCATTAAATGTGTATATCCCAGAAACCTGGAAAATTAAAGAAATAGCTAGAGTTGATTAATATCTGGTGTTTTTAAAAAGGGTATAAGATATTCTACTACTAACTATTTCCAGAAGCTACAAATCTATCCGAAGGTACAAGCTTTAGTGCATTTAAACATTAATGCTTTTTTCCTAAACTTCAGACTTTTAAATTATCTGAAGTGTGAACCTGTTCTGGTACTGGTGAATGTTGGTATATATGACAGGTTAAAAAATATTTCTATTCTTTTTGATTTATTTTTCTTGTATGTATGGTTGATATGGCCTCAATATTTAAAAAATTACAAAAAATTTCGACACAAAATTTGAACCAACCAGCCCCGGTTTCCAAATTTAGGTAGAATTGTAAAATTCTCGTTTATTTTCCATTTTGTGTTAATGGGTCGATAGAGATTTTGTTTTAAATTATCATTATTGTAAATATTTTCTGGAAAAAGTGCAATAGCTTTGGTTTCTCTTCCATTTTGGTTTCTTTATAGTTTCATATTAAGTTTAATGAATAAATTCGTAAGGATATTGCAAAAAAATAAGTGAAACTACAGAAATTTCGCTGAATATATATTAGTAAAAATACTCACCACACTGATTGTTCTTCGAAAGAAGGGTTATTGACAACCTCATAGATTTAACGCTGTATATTTATATTTTAAGACGACTATTGCTGAGTTTTCTTTTTATCTAAATCATTTTACAACATCAGAAGCAAATTAGCTATTTGTTTGGCTTTAATTGCAAGCGTGAAAAATATGTACAGAATAATTAGGCACTATGTTCCTGTTTCATTTTAAAAAGTATTACTTACGAGTTACGTTATAAATGAAAAACACATTGTTGTTGGTCGGAAAAAGAAGTGCATTTTGCATTTTTGACCTTGGTTATACAAAAACTTCCTAATAATACCAACAATCTTTAACTAAAACATCGTCTGAGCTGAAAATACAGATAGAAAGATTTTATAGCGTTTGCTTCGAATATAAAATTTGCTTAAGAATAATAATCAATAACTAAAAGTTTATTCCCTATCTAAGAACACATTTTTAAACATTAAAAAAAAACCGTCAAAAGTTATTTAAAGAGAAACTAGAAATTGTCACTTTCTTGTATGTCAAATATCTTCGTAAGTAAAAACCCATCGAAAAATAATGCTGTTAACACGCGGACATGTCTCTTCACATTGTCTTTCCCGTGGATCATCCACTAATACCATAAGTAACTGTATTTATCAGCTTTGTGTTAGGTATCTTAGTAAGTATAAAAGATACGAAAAAATTTCATATGAAAGTTTCTATTTTCAACGGGTCTAAAATAAAATTGGTATCGAACAATAATTCAAAATGGTTGTTTTTCAGCTACTCGTATCAACTTTCTTAAGTTAAATAAGGGTACTATTAAATTTCTAGGTTACTGAATAATTATTTTTATATTTTAATCCAGAAGGCTTGCATAGGTCCAAAGAAAAACAAACAAAATTTATTTAAAAAGACAAATCTTGATCCTAGGAATTACATGAAATGTTCAAAATGCTGGCCATTGTAGCTATGATTATCTCCATATACTTTATTCTTTAACGTAACCCACAGAAAAAAGTCAAGAGGCCTTAAACCAGCTGATCTAGTTGGCCATCGAACATTAGTATTAGTGGTGAAGTCAAATGGCGAATTAAATAGTTTACCACGTTTCTTGAATTGATGAATGGACAGCCATCTTTTTGGTACCATAGCCCAATTTCCAAAGATAACAGGTATTATGGCGCAAAGTACGCATCCGAATTGAACTTGATTCCAACATGTGGATTTTCCTGTGACCACTAGTACTCACTGTATCAATTAAACACTCCGTATTTAGAAAAGTAATACTCCATAATACTCGACTCTAAATTATTATTTCCAATATCCTTGCGGATAAACCACTTACAAGATGCTACTCTGCGATCGTAATCTTCTAGCCGTAGAATTTGGGCAATACGCCAATGATTTAGATACAGTAACCTGTGTTTCTATTTCTCCCGTTGAAATGCGTGGATTAGCTGCTGACAAGTCATTGTTATTAATTCACCGTTATAATTATGATCTTCTACAGATGAAATGTTTTCTCTAGTTTTAATGAGCTTTCTCAAGCTTCCATACAGCTGCGTATCTTGTCTATTACTTTTAATATTTGGTGGTCTTCTTTCCGAAATATTAGTTAACTAAATTTGGGCAACAAAATGGGAATTTGTATAATACTTTATAAATGTGTAAAAGATATCGTAGCTTTCAGTAATTGGAAAATTCGCCATAATTTTTAAAGGTCACAATACAAGACTGTAATAAACTTTGTAAATCTTGTTCATCATAGTTACTTACCTACTTGATTAGTTAAATAAAAAGTCATGTCACTATGTATCTTGTGGTTCAAGCATTTAATGCATAGCACTGAATTAATATATTACTAAGCATTATAGGAATTACATACAACGATTCTCTAAAGTAAATTTCGCCTAATCTTGTTTGAATCCATGTAAACCTACTTGATTAAAATGTAAAAACAATAAATTTTACTGATATTTTTTATTCAAAAATGTATCATCTTACATCGTTGAAAAGATAATGAAAAATTCTTTTCAGTAACCTAAAAATCCAACGTACCGCTCATTTGACTTAAGGGAGTTTATTGAGTACATCAAAAACGGCTATCTCATCGAAAACAGCGACTTTCGTACGAACATATTTGTGGTATCTCTTATACTTACGAAGATATTTGATGAGTTTTTAGTTCCTTTTTAAATAACTTCTGACCGGTTTAGAGAATTACCATATAAAACTGCAAAATATTGTCTATTTAACCAAAACTCAATAATAAAAAAGTTACCCATGTAATTCTACTCGGTCTGAGACACATTCTATATAAAACATAACAAAAATATTACCGAGTGAGTAATTCGCCTCCTTCGAAAAAACCGAGGTATTACACCCACTCTTGACGTCATACAAATTGAAAAATAAACGTTTACAATGCGGTATATGTTGCGCTATCAAGTACCAGCTATCAGTCACGTCTTATCTAGAGGAACACGTAACGAGAAAAAAAAACAATATCATCAACCTTTATATCCTGTTTCCGAAATAAATACAGTGTCTTGTAATTGAATCGACACTTCGATAAAAGCTGCATTGCTATTTCAAACACATTTAATATCTAATTTAGTGGATACATTTGGTATCAAACATAGGTCGCAAGATACATAACGCATGGAAGATTGCACTGAAGAAAATATTATTGAACTATCAATTATTTTTTAAGGTTGCAGGTATATTTCCAAAGTATTTGATACTTTATTTCAATACCTAGCAAAATGTTAAAACTCATTCCTTAATTCCGAAAATTTCATAAAATCAACATTGAATTGAGAGAAAAGTAATTTTAAAATTCCTATTTGTTGAAATAACTGAGATGTAATACTCACACACGAACTTAATCGAATAGGTTTTATTGATTGTGAATATAGAAAGCTTAAATATAACTATTAAGCAAAGGAAACTTTGAAATCCATTTGAAGGGATGACAGTGAGCCATTGTAACTCTTACTTGACTGTAAACATAATTTCAAAGGATTAATAAAAATCCGCTCTGTAAATCTTATTAAAAGTTCTTCATCCCAGTAACACAATTAACAAAAAATTTTGTTAAATTGGAGTAAAAAAAATATGTGTGGACTTCGCCACAAATTAAGAGAGCTTCAAGTTTGTAAATGTTTATGTCATGTGGATAATGTTTTAATTTTTAATTTAGATGCAATTTGTACTTCTCGTTGATCGAATAATACATCTTGGTGACGCGAAAATAGGACAAACACATTTTTTGAATTATTTTAACAACCTCATTTGGATATTACAAGCTTGTTTGCAAATCGTTAATCAAACACCAAACAAATTGTTGATGTAAATACATATGTTGAATATGGTTTCAATGTTGCAATATTGCTAGAGGAGCTAAACTAATTAAAAAAACTTACTGGTTTAATCTAAATCATAAAAAAGTTATTCATTTAACAAAATGTTGGTTAATTTAACCCCAAAAATCTTAATACATTAAAATTCATTGAATTAGCAGAATTATTTGTCTCAGTGTATAGAAGAAAAGGCCAAGAACCTCAACAACGCTAACTCTACACCTTTCGATAGAATGGAACTAGGATTAAGTAAGTAAATAAGTAATCAAACGTACTCGAAGGTTAATAGTCTCTGAATTTCAATCAGGCAAGAAGTAGAATTACACGGTCAGATACTAATAAGAAAATCGTTCTTATACCGAGGTACTACAGCAAAAGATATACAATGGACACAAACGTATCGTCAGTGGACAATGAAGATTGGAATGAAGTGCTTTGGATATGAGTCCAATTTGAAGTGTCTGGATAAAAATGGTGCACAATTGTGGTGTATCAACAATTAGGAAACAAACAACTTTGGGGTCGCTTTACGTATCCAAGTACGGGAGATTTAATCAGATTATAAGAAAGCTCTCACGTCTAAATACGATATACCTGGTAAAAAGCCGCGCGCTATTGATTGTATTCTTGGCGGTTGGGAAATGGCTTCATTTGAAACCTCACCTCGCAGTAATACGAAATGAGAGCTCCATTGAATCGATTCAAATTGAAAAGATCGATGTGAGGATAGGCTTTTGTAGTAGTAGTTAAACAAGGGTAAAGAATACCGTTAGACAGAGCTAGCATGCTGACACACAATCGCCCTACAGAATAGGATGCGTATCTCTCGACTTTGTTAACTTATAGAAATCTCATTTCATCCTCCTCTTACTTACAATTACGACCATCGACACGTCAAAAGCGCGCACATGGTAGAAGACATTCTAGAAAGATAATGGATAAACATTGATCACGAAACAATTACGAAATTAACCGTCAGAATGCTATGTATTTCTAAGCGTAGTTGTTTTTACGAGAAGAAAGTTTTTTTGTTGTAACGTTCCAATTTTTTTACTTTTATGTCTTGTTAAGTCATTAAATATTACATTGCATTTTTCGTTCTCTTTCAAAATAATCCAATTATCCAAAGTTCAGTTAGCAGTAGTGTATACAGAAACGGATTCTATATTGGGGTTAATTCACTGACAAGGAACTGTATACATAACAGTAGTTCACGTAGTAATAAAGCGGTTTTTCTAAAAGTTGCTGTTTTTGTTAGAATATTAGCGTAAGTTATTTTTCTTTTTAATTAGTCATATCCTTGCACTTAGAACTTGCACAATTAAAGGAGGCCGGTTATTTCGAACGTCATTAGTGTGATGAATCGACCGACGATAAAGGAAATAATGAAATATACAAACAGGTAATTCCAGAATTGAAATTCTCCAATTGTGTAATTGTACTTTGTTGCTGTTTTGTAAGGTTTATATGTTTCAAATAAATTTTCCTGACAATAATGAGTGTATTGACATGATTTGAAAATTGAAACATAAAAAGATCTCTATAGAAGAAATAATAATTAATAAATTCAAATTTAAAAAGAACGCACAATATTTTGTTTGTTGTAACTTATCCGGCATACATTACCGTCACAAAGCAGTTTGAAAACAGTAAGGAGTTTTAGAAAAAAAGTGTATCTATAGCACCTTTAGATAAAGTTTCATTTATGAACAAAAATTATGTATGAAAATACTATATACTAAAATTACTTCTAAAATAATTACATTTGATATGTTATTTAGTTTAGAATTTTTTTTCCTCCTCGTACACAGTTCAATAAATAAGTTTCGAGACTGGCAATGGGAAAAATTATTGAAACAAATAATCTGAATGTTTTTCAGGTTTTTTATTCAAAATATTCCCTTCTAGTTTCAATGCACTTGTTACAGCGATTCAAGTGATTCAAATACGTGTTCTAGTTAGTAGTTTTCTGGAATTGCGTCCAGTGCTAGTGTTGCAACTGTTTGGATGGACGAAGTGTCTTTTTTTAAAAGACATTCACATCCTTTCAACGTGAATTTTAGTTTAGGGAATAGAGAGAAATCGCACTGGGCCAAATCAGGTGAATACAGCGGATGATTTAACAGACTTGATTTTGAGCCAAAAATTGACGAACAATGAGTAAGACGTGACTCGGTGCATTAACGTGTAACAGATACCAGGTCTCTGGAGCACAATATTCGGGTGAAATACGACGGATTTTTGCCATCAGATGCTTCAAGTTTGAGATAATGTTTACTAGTAATTGTTTATCCTGTTGGAACGGATTCTCTGTCGACAATTCCTTTATTGTCGAAGAATGAAATGAACATTGTTTTGATTTTTTGATGGAACTTTCCGTGTCTTTTTGACTTCCACTCAGCACTTTGGCGCTTGTTGTTTCGCCATCTGTAACAATTGATTTCAGCAAGTTTGGATCATTTCTGGCGATTGCAACGCCTGCTGTGGAGTAATTGACACGCATCCATTTTTGACCATCCGTCAAAGTGTGTGGGATGACTACATAGAGTTTGTATTGCCCAAATTCTTGTAAAGAATGATCCGAATCGTTTCTCTGCTGATGTTTAAATCCTTTTTCATCATTTTAAGCGAAACATTGCGATCATTTTCAATTAAACCAAGTACTTTTTTGATCACTTCCGGTGTGCGAGCAAAATTGACCTTCCTTCGTGATTATCGTTTTCTAGCCTATATTTGCCTTCCAAAAAACGTTTATGCCACAGAAAAACATTTGCTCTATTCAATCTAAACAATCACAAAATTAAAGCTAGGCTATCTGATGGAGCCAAAATTAGAACTGTAATGACAGATCCAAGTATCATCAACTCTATGAACAAAGCTGAGACACAACCCCGAACTTCACTCACTGTAGTGGCGAACAATTTTCTTGGAAACAAAAAGGCCTCCAATTACTAAGACCTAGCGAAATTAATATTTCAAAAAGTTCACTGCCTAAGTTACTACACGAGCATAAAACTTAATTTCCTTCATAGTCATCTTGATAAGTTGAATAGTAAGCGATGAAGAAGGCCATAGATTTCATCAAGATTTAAAAACCATGGAAACTCGGAAGATGGGATCCTCATATGATGGCTCACTACTGTTGGAGTGTTCAAGGGGTCTACAAAACCAAAATACAAAGCAGAAAGTGCAGCAAACGAAAACTAATTATTCGAATTTTATGCTTTGTTTATATTTTCAGTTCTTAAGTAACAACTTATCATTGCCGCATTAGTGATTCTTTAAAAAGTATGGCATACGTGATACGCAAAAACTAATATGATTTTCGGATTCAGTATACCCAAACTAGTAAAAAAAACAAGTCTTATATAGAAGCCAGAAAAAAATTGTGCCATAGCTATAGCTCAAGATCTCAATGACCAACTAATTGAGCTTTACATTGTGAGGTTTATCGTAACAGTTGTTTACATTTCTGTGCCTGATTTATGTCATTGTACATATATTTTGAGCGTCTGGACAAAATACTAAACTTGTAAGTACGCTGCGGACTCATAAAATTTGGAGTCCTCTGGGCTAACCTATTGCTGATGAATATTAAATATGAATAAAAAATATTAAAGTTAGGATAAAACACCATCCAATCAGAAACTTGTAATTTCAAAAAAGCTGCATTTATTCAAAGAAACGTTTCCAGACTAAGTAGCATGCGATAGATACTCCTGAAAAGGTGTTTCAAGTGCATATGCGGACTTGTGCACTAATGAATGCTCAACACTTCGCAAGGACTCCGCAAAAACGTACTCGTACATGATTTCAAACAACACGGCAGCAGATGGAAATAAAGTGCGTATCTCGGAACGATGAAAACGTTGCATATGCATAGAAAATTGTATACAGTAGCAGGCGCATAGAAGACATTGTTCTGAAGAGATGCATGCATACACCTGCATCCTCTTGTTTAATAAAACGACAAGATACACAAAAAAGTTGCATCTTTTCATAGGGAAATTGATATTTTAAATTGGTATAGCACGGATGCCATTACTTAACTTTTTCCTATTACGTAAAAATCGATGGAATGTCGATCTGAATTTAATCCACTTGTGCAGATCCAATTACATCACTGCAAGGTATTGCGAAACAACGCAATTATAAATACCAGCGTTGAACGCGTAATTAAACTTGTGGAGATAATATATTCCGCTAATGAGTTCTACATTATGATTCAGATCACGATCCGAAGTATGTATAAGGACTGCTTTTTCTATAGATTTTTTTTCGCTAGACGAGCGCTTAATATGTAGTAATTGGACGTCATTCGCATATAGTGGAAGCCAAAACTGTTAGGACAATGGCGCTACGTGGAAAGAATGGAAAATGTTGTGCTTTTGAACTTAATTGTTTACAACAGGCAAAAGTAGTTGATCTGCCCAAAGCGTAGCTAAAACATAATGTCGTGCAATTACACGGTAAAGAATTAAGGTGAATTAATTATTTAAAATATGTATAATAATATTCTAGGTGCGCTAGCGGAAGCACAATGAATTTTACTCTCACTCAGTAATATTTTACTTAATCAGCCTTGAATTTGCACTCTTGTAATTTAAAATACCCTTTTATTGGAAAAAAAAGAAAACCCTACAGGTTGCGAAGTCTGGGGTGTAAAATGGATTGTTGGAGTGTAAATTGCATCCACTATCTTAAACAACATCTTAATTTTGTTACCCGTTCTGCGTGTGCTACTTATTCATATATTAACTTTTGGTTTACGCCTCAATTGGAATAGTCAGACAATACATGTGGCTTCCTACTGACGTATTATACTCTAGTTTTTAAATTTCATACAGGGAGGCTCAGGAAAACGGAAAATTTCGAATTAACCTTCACTGAAGTACAACCAATAAATTTATTGTTATAGAAAAAAATGTATATTGTATACTATTAAGTGCGTGGGCTTTTTGAAGTTCGGCTTTACTTTTTGGATGCTAGACATTCCAAAGTTTATTACTGCAGTTTTTCTTGCTAGAATTACTCTAATGAAGCAAAACACTGGAACGCACGAATTTTCCCAATTCTCCAACTTGTCACTGACAAACGTCAAGGATGATGATATATTGGTCCACGTTCAAGATTTAACTGAGTTCACACAGACTTCGAAACCGACATTGAGAATATTTCGACCGTGGAAGTACCGAATTAGATTATCAAACCATACGGTAACATTGAAAAATCGGATATCTTACTACATGAAGAGCTGATCAGACTAAGTACTAACAAAGAATTTAAGGTACAGTTCAGGTATATATATATATATATATATATCTGTTACTCATGGATTATTGCAAGAAAGTTGTTGATAACTATACCTCACAATGAATTGAAGCCAAATATGTAACAATTACTATCAAGCATAAGGTTCATCCCTCCCATTAACAGTATTATTTGATTATTATCTAGGTATATTCTGAACTTGTTTGAACTGATTTGTTTCAACAAAATTCAAATGTTCATTTGCGTTTTGTGTCTTTTCAATAAAGGGGTAAAAATTATTAAAAAATTCTTCTATTATAGTTGTTCACTCTTCAAAGTCCCTCATAAAGTGTGAGTAGCTGTAATGAAGACAATTCACTATTCTCAGAAAAAATTAGCAAGTGGTCTACAGGACAAAGAAGTTTGGAAATCTCTGATTAAAATGTATATATTTGACACCCAATACGTCATTTGAACTCGAAGGTATATTCAGAATTAACACTGAAATTGTAATTATTTACATATCCGAGTGTTTAATTAACACCCAATTTAGGTGCCATTATCTTTTACAAGAAATACCTTCTATACGTAAAAATATTCGGCAAAACTACTTTGTATGAGTGTGAAACTACGTATCCCACTTTTGAATGGATAAGAAGACATTTTCAATCGGTTCTACAGAGTGGCCAAGAAAAAAGGGACCCGGAGTCATACGGTACGTGACAGTTGAATCGAGCGCTCGATGTCATGTTGTTTTTGCCAATGTTACGTTCAGTTGTTAATGGAGGTTGTGAATAGGGTTCTCCATAATGTCATTTTCAATCGAACAAAGATTGTTTATTCATCATTTGTAACATTAAATGAAATATCCACAAACATCTGCTCCGTTTGAAAGTTTTATGCAGAAAATGGTTACTAAATTTTGAACTACATGTTCAGTCGCTAACGCCAAACATAACCGTGTAAAAACGAAAATATTCAACGTGTTCAAGAGACTATGCTAAGAAGTCCGCGGAAATCAACTAGATGTCTATCCTCCTAACTAAACATCAAGCGAGCTTTATGCCAGAATATGAGACAGTGCATATGCGAGCGTACAAAGTACGAGTGATGCAAACATTAACTCTACGGACTATGCAAAACGCCAACATTATTGTGAATCGTTACTTTCATGTCCCTGATGGTTATCTACATCCAAATCTATACTTTATCACAGATGAAGCATGGCTCCATCTTAGTCAGTATGTGAGTTCTCAAAACGCTTATTATTGGTCAACGAACAATCCCAAGGAACGCTTTGAGGTACCTCTGCATGATGCTAAAATAAGGCGGTTTCGAGTAAATCACGTAAAGTGAATTATGATCGAACTTTCCAATTCTTCGAAGGACGTAATCTGCTAACTGAACGGATTGAGTGACGTCATTTGTTGCCGCAACGGATTATTGCTTAATACTGAACTATTTTTATTGCATTTTAGTTTGTATATTAGCTCGTATTATTTCGTTCCGTATTTTGTCAAAACATGTAATTATCGTATTGTAACATTTTTCCTTTTCGATCATTATTAAGTAATATATAAAGACAAGAAAGTTCGAACCACCAAATATATATTCATACCGTTAACTTCGTATATACATAGCCATCGTTAGAAAAACATAACTTGTTACATTTGTCAATTAGTTCCGGTAAAAAATATCAATATATTTAATATCGTACGTGCATTGTTTTATTCAGATTAGAAATAATAAAAAAGATGAAAACTCCAGCAACAGATTCGTACAGCACCATCAGAACCGTTGCCAAGCACTTGACTGGCACTGTATACTCCAGAAATCCATGCATGAGCAGCTACATAAATCGCTACTGGCTATGCAATGTACGCTCTCTGTTTACATAGTTGTTTACATTCGCTTTCATCCAACTGTGGCGATGTACAGGTAGATTGAAGGATATACACACGTAACACGATTCGCTATTCACGGAACGGCTTGAGCTGGCAAGGTTTGACGAGGTTAACGTCGAAAATATCGAATTCGTTTGATTGGGCGACTTTATTTGGTCGTACGAGGTAAAATGCGGTCACACATAGCGCAAAACGGCGATTACATAAGTAAATCGTATTATCAAATTTATTACGTACGCAGCGATAAAGAAAATATGGACTACTGAACGTCGAAGTATCATTTAGTTAACGATTTACTTTAATGGTAATAAACGAGGAGGAGTTGTTATAGAGAATAGAAACAAATAAAAAAGAATGGCATCACCTTTGCTACAATACTTCATTAACATTAGACGCACGTTTCGATACCAACGTTATCAGCTTCAGCCATAAAACTGAACCAATCAACTAAACTAAAACTGGACCAGTCATGGTTGATTTAATACAAAGTAAAACTGGAATTTAGGGACCCTAAATTTCACTTCCTAATTTTACACTGCTTTTACATCAATGATTAACTTTCTATTACTAACATTTTTCCAAGTTTTTTAACCAACTGTAAGGCGACACTAGGTTCTGAATTTCAGATGAGCCAAATCTGTTTGTTTATTGATTTGATGATTGATTTCTTTAATCACACGTACTAGATGATAATATTTACGTGATATTCTACAAATTCCTGATTTATCTACATATGTTATCTACTTGAATTTACTATGAATCGTAGCTTGAGGTCTCTGGTCAAATACGAAAAATATGGAAAGTTCATAAAAAAAGAACATCGGTTGGTGATTTGATTTCTTTTTATAGGTGCAAAAATTTGTCCAGAAATTTAGTGAGAAGTTGTTTGCTGTTTATAAGGACTATGCACCTTCGATTACTAACTACATCAATAACTGGTTTAGTAAGTAAGCAGGATTGAACGCCCGTCTTTCATGAAGAGCGGCCAGGTCGTCGTCTTGAGGTCACTACGAACGATATGATTAATAAAGTTCATGATATCGTATTAGCAGACTGCCGAGTGAAGATTAGAGATTGCTAATATGATAAACAGCCAGATTGAACATG
Organism: Trypoxylus dichotomus; assembly: GCA_023509865.1. NCBI lineage: Eukaryota > Metazoa > Arthropoda > Insecta > Coleoptera > Scarabaeidae > Trypoxylus > Trypoxylus dichotomus. The sequence goes on from CM042081.1 coordinate 34,925,466, forward strand.
TGTACAATATCCTTTACGAAAAATTGAAAATGAGAAAGCTATCGGCGATTTCTGTGGCATTATATGAATGTAGATGATACATGAATGCATCACAACAAGCCAGAAGGTCAGTCGGCAAAATGAGTATTTTCCCCGCGCGAATTAACACTATAAAAGGCGAAGATGATCTCATCAACCGGAAAAGTTATGGTGACGATTTTTTGACACTCGTAACGAATAACCTTAATTGATTATTTAGAGAAGGGAAGGGCAGTCACGGGACAGTACCATATTGATTTACTGGACCCTTGAATTAAAGAGAAAAAAGAACCATCTAAGAAAGGAAAATATTGCTTAGCATTACAATAATGTCCCTGCCCACTTATTCACTTTGCGACAGCAAAACTGATTAGGGCACCAATCACCAGATTTGACCTTCGTAATTTTTGTGCAAGCTTGAAAATATGGCTTTGCGGAAAGCGGTTCACATCAAATGAAGAGATAATTGCCAAAGCAAAGGCCTGTATTGCAGAATTCGAGAAATCCTATTACTTGGATGGCTCAAACATGGTGGAACTTCGCTGGACTAAGTGCTAAGGACTAAATATATTGCATTGTCTTCCTTAACACAGGTATTTATCACACTGTACTCGTAAATAGAACACAACGCAATGCCTTCTGAATTTCGATCAAATTAAAAAAAAAGTTAATTTATGCATCACAGAGATGCTTCATTGTTGTGTAAAAACTGTCTGAAGGACAACTTTTCTGATTCTTCAATCCATTGGTACTTTGAGGTGGTCAAATGATATAGTAATGACTTGACCACGTCAACGAACCAATGGATCGAAGAATCAGAAAAAGTTGTCCTTTGTCGTCAAAAGAAGAACTGTGTGGATAATGTCGCTTGTCATCCACGCAACGAAAATGAATCCACGATAATAATACGATCCTTGTTTTACTTAACGGCGAACATCGGTCACTGAAACAACTCGAGAAACATACCTAACGCTGTAGATTTATAATCGAGCTAAATCAGCTACCAACGCTGTCGGGAGAGTAAATATTTTACAATTTTTGATAAAGTATAAGTGTATAAGTGCTTATTACTACACTAGGGAGAATAAAATAGACACCCGGTAAAGCGGTATAAATATGTAAACAGCTAAATTCTAAGAACGAAATAAGAACTTTCTCTTGTCATCAGGGTAGGGGTAGATGTACCGGAAGGAATTCATCATAGTTTAGTATCGTTACAACTATGCCTCGCTTACAAGGCTCCCATTGTCAACCGTGTTACCGACAATGGGAGCCCACGTGCTCTCGAAACGCTGCGTTTCGCATAATTAATTAATTTGTGTGAGTGGAGTTTACTGCTATATCTGTGAATTGTACATCCACACAGTCCTTGCAATCGTCATTAGCCACTCTTTTACAACACCGGACTTATGCTTGCTTAGGATCATTATCCCGATAGAAACTAATAACTAGAGACCGGATTATATGCAAAGTCCACACATTTATTCGCCCATCCGATCCAAACAAACTTATATTTGTTTCATCTGTATATAAAACTTTTTCCAGAATGAGATATATTTTCCTATATATTCATCTGCAAATTCGACTTTTATTTTCCTATTGTTGTTATTGATATAAGTCTTCTTTCTAACGATACGTCCATGCAATCCACTTTTCGGCAACACTCTCTAATATTTTCGGGATGATCTTTCTTCTCAAGTATTGTTTTACTTCGTTCAATAGCTTTGGTGCGCTTTTTTTCGAATCCCTGTTTATTTCTTTAAAAATCCATCGTTTATTCCCTTCAGTAAGAATTTTTTCGAATAAGTTGTGCGTTTGTTGGCTACTCTCTTAGTATCAGTCTATCTTTTTAATATATACTGAACAGTTATACGGTTTTTGCCTACAATTTTAGTGGTTTCTCTTTGCGACTTCATAATAACTAGTTTGTCTTTTTCTCGACTCCATTACATAAGTATCTACATGCGCAGGAAAATATAACATTATTTGAACACAGTATTCTAATAACTGACGTGAGACATGGTTTTTTTCTTCTTTTAACCTATCTTTGAAGCTGCATTACTTTGACTGTGAGCAAGTATACGATACTTCTCTTAAGAATACCTGTTTTTTAACTTATGTTAAACAATGTTTTATGTATTTATGTATGTAGTGTATGTACCGCGCTATAAAATTAGAAAACAGTTTGGAACCACTGGTTATGTGATGAAGAATAACAAAAAATGTGCGTCCGCTACTAAGCGGACTAACTGTATACGCGTATGAAAAAAAAAAACCTTTAAATATGTATATCAGAAAAAAGTAAACTAATTAAAGGTAACAGCATTTTACCATGTGTTTTTATATTTTTAACATAAATTATGTCATAAATTACAGTTTTCAGGTGGACCATAACGGGATAAAAGTTTTGATGAATTTAACCACACACTGCAATGATCTCTTACAGTATAGCTGAACTAGTTGTTATATGTTATTTACGTACGTATTTTGTACTATAAATATCTCTCCCTATTTAATCACAACTCTTAGAGTAAGATAAAAAGAACATATTTAGCACAAATGGGTTACTAACACATAAATAATCAATTAAAAAAAAAAACAGCAACAAAACTGGAAACAATATTGAGCATCTCAATTACTGGTTCATATTATTTAAAATATGAATTCTTAGACGAAATCAAACATCACCTTACTAAACACATCTATCTAAATATTAAGAAACAAATACAATTAAATCGAACTATTCCAATATTAATAATGTTTAGAATTATGAAATGCTCTATTCTGTACATTTTATTTAGTTATTCATTCACATTGATGGAGAAGAAACAGGAAATCGCTTCCATTCATTGTATCTTAGATATCTTCAGACCAAAGTCCAAACTCAACCAATAAATGAAAGTAAAAGATTGGCCGAAATATGTTCTAAATACCAACATTTTATAGCGCTTTCTATTCATCTTAAAGTCCTTCTTAGAAATACTTAAAAACATCATTCGGTTTATGACCTAAACATTGACTTACACAATTTCTCTACAAACACTAGTCGAAGTCCAAATCAAGCTTAAATATTTAGGTAACACTATTAAAACTATTTCTTTTCCTGTATTTGCTTTCATATTCAAAGTTGATGTTGCAATAATCACGCAAAGCCAACGAATTCTTATCTAAAAGTAAATATATACACAAAGATAAGTTAGTGCATTGCACGCATAGTTTAATCGTAAATAAGAAAACACCGATGTGAAATTTAAGCTTAAAGTAAATAAAAATCAGAAAAAAAATTGGCATCCAGTTTTAAAGCAAAACTTTGAATTTTTAGTACCAAGAAATAATGCGATAAACATTTGAATAAGTAGCAATAAACATTATTTCCGATCAACAGTAAAACATCAAAAGAATTTCAAGCAGCAAGCGTCCAAGTTTTTGCATCACAAAAATTCCATCGTCTTTGTAAAGCACACATGTCAAAAACTAAGCTCGTATCATGACTAATAATAACCACCGCCTATCCTAAACCATATAAGGGATTTCCAAAAAAGAAATGTCAAGCGATAACAAAACGGGGAATGAATTACATTATTATCAACGAAAATTACCTTAAGTGACGAAGTTCTCAAAAGTTGCTGTCTCAATATACACAATAGTTGAGTATAAACAGGACAATATCACACGAAACGAGAGAATAAAAACACGATTAAAACAAAACACTCCTTGCTAACACTAAAAACAGTAGCAGGCGCGTGTTTCTGATAGTAAAATACCAATAAAACAATAACGAACCGATTGTAACTGTAGATCGTTCACTATCAAAGTTAAAGAATTGCTTTATTAAATACTTTTCAACATCGCAGTGTGCCACGGAATTGGAGAAAACTGGAGAACGAAACGCGCGAGCTACACACGTACAGCTGTCTGCGATCCGTAAACGAACAAGTGAACAAGTTACAGGCGCAACCAGCGCCTACTCAATATTCTCTTGGACTACTGTCTACTGTCACTTTAAAACAATCTCGAGAGTGGTGTTGCTTGCTTCATACGTTCGGTACGACGTTGGTGATAGTGGGGAGAAAGATATCTAGACGAGTACTAAGCTTAAACACTTCGAATGCCAACCGGCAAAGAATTCCACTATGCCCGGGTATCCTATTCGTCAGCTGTTTATTTTACAGCAGCTTGTTAGATTGTTTCCGAACCAAACGACTTTAGTAGATAAATCCAGAAATAAAAACGATGTGAAATAACAAAAAGCAGACGTGAATTGGATGAGACGGGCTGAATAGTTTTTATTTTGTTTGAATAGTTGAGATTCCTGAGTATAAGGGAATATAATTGCCTTTTTTGGTGTAAAAGAAACGGGATACCGAAGATATCCTAACTACTTCTCTAAATTAATTTCTTTATATTGTTGTTCATTTCAATAAAAGAACATGAATTCAACTTTGAGGCCCTTTTCTTATATAGTACATGAAATTATTTTTTCTAAATATCTTGTTGACAAATAAAATACATTAGTCATGTGTACTGCACTGGTTAATTGAGACAAAAATGTTTACAATAAATAACAAAGTTTTCATGATCGAATCATACTTCAGAAGAGGTACGAGGGCGACCCGAAATGTTTCCGGAATCGAAAAGAAAATATGGTATTGCTCTGGTTTTTTATTTTTATTTTTCGATGTAGTCTCCTTAAAAATCAGTACACTTTTTCAAACAGTGCTCCAGTCTCTTCAAGCCGTCGGAAAAGTAGAATGTTTTTGAATTCTATTCCGTTCCAAACGAGGCCGTTTCTCCGTCAATATTACATCGAATCAGGTCAATAAATCGCAGTGGTATTGCCCCGTGATCGCCCTTGCCTTCTGCAGATAGTCCATAAGGATCACGTCTCGGGAACCCCAAAGAATGGTCGCCATGACCTTTCCGACCGATGAAATAGTCTTTACTTTCTTCGGAGCCAGTAGTGGTAGATCCAAGTCTCATCCACGGTTACGAAACGCATGAAGAAATCCCTTGGATTGCGTTCGATCCTGGCCAGACTCTCCTCCAAAACGGTCACCTGATTTTGTTTTTGTTCCGTTGAGAGCAAACGTGGTACCCATCACGCCGAAAGTTTTTTATACCCAAGATGTCGTGTAGGATACGGCCAACGCGTTCTTCTGAGATGTCTGTTGTCTCTCCTATCTTTTTCAGCTTCAATCGGCGATCGATTAACACGACATTATGAATCTTGTCGACCATTTCATCATTGATAGCGGTTTTTGGGTGTCCACTGTGTGGTTCATCACTTGTACTTGTGCGGCCACGTTTAAACTCGCAAATGATGGAATACATCCGCCATAAACCTCTACCAAATATATTGTGAATTTTCGCGGCCGTTTTCCCAGCCATCCACAAGTGTTTTATCACTGCACGAGATTCGACTTTATCCATTTTTTTGTGAATTCTCCTGACTTGCTACACAAAAAACTCTTAACAACTATTGGCAGTAGACGTCTGAAATTTTAACAGTTGCCATAAAAAAGGTTGCACTTGCCGACCAATCAATCCAGTTTAACCTTCGTGCGTCATCTCTTGCCAATTACGGAAACATTTCAGGTCGCCCTCGTATAAAATTAGAAAATGAAGAATGGTTTCTGTCTCTTTCCAACCATGTGTAGATAAATTTCAAGCAGAATTTCCAAATTTTCTAGTAACATATGACAGATTGCAGCAAGTTATTTAAGAACCAGTGGCAAAATTTCGTTTCCGAGTTACCGACTATTGGTGGTTGACAATGAAAGTCTATGTGCTTTTGAAACGCTGCGTTCCAAATAGATTATTAATTTGTATGGTATTGAGTTAATTGCAGTAGCTGTGAATTATACAACCATGCAGTCCTTGCAACCGTTGTGTATGGATGAATAAATTTAAATCTTAAACTTCAGAATTTAAGAATGAACTACGGTACTATTTTTGCAAATATGGTGCAAACTAACTCAGCAGTTTTTGTTTAATGTTCGCATGCCAAAATGAATTTCCAAACTCGACAACTTCAGATAAAAGCAACATTTTTCCGTAACATAAAACGATGTGTATGCATTTTATTACCTCAGTTTTTAATAACGGTATTGTAGCATTCTTCATGTATAATTAAATAATTACATTCTATCTATAGCTTAATATAAATAATTTCAGTTTTTTGCAGCACGCCAAACAAACGTTTGGAGCATACATTATTACTTGTACTTGAATTAAATTAATTGGTAGGTCGTTGATGTATGATAAAAATAATATGGAACCCAAAATAGAACTTTGAGGTGCTTCAATATTCTACATCTACTAAACTAAATTGCGAATCATCAATTCGAACACTTTGCTTGTTGTCTGAATAAGGTAAGGTCTAAAGCAATTTAACGAAATACTTTTAATACGATATCTTTTGAGCTTGTACAGAGAAACGTTGTAATTAACTAAATCCAAAGCCTTGGGCAAGTCACTAAACATGCCAAGAGAGCACTCTTTGCTATCTAGATTGCTGTAGATAATTTTTAGAAAATTAGAAATTGTTGTCTGTAGATTTGTTAGGGTAAAAATAAAAGTATTTAAATATTCGATTAGTTTTCTATTCATTATAGATTCGTAAATTTTAGCACACACAGTTACAAAAAGTATACAATACAGCGTATAAAACTTAGTAGAAACAGAAGTTAGCAGAAAGTTACCCAAAAAAAAATAGATCCTCGTATTAAATCAAGCAGTTATACCAAGTATTCTACATGTATATTTATTTCCTGGAATATATTGGCAAATAAGAAAACAGCTTATCGTTATCGATGTACTGTAAATCGATACTATCGATGTACTATATATTGTAATACTTTTAAAAAAACATACATACTAGTCTAGTTCAAAATGTCATTTCTGTTGAGGCAATCTCCTAAATATGTTTCCATATATCGAACATAGCTTTGGCAATGTTCTTATGTTACATCTTCAGAAGCATTATGAACATGAACATACTGTTGTTCTTCATCCGTAGTTTGCCTTCCCTTTATGATAGTTTCCCATTAGTTAAACAGCTCTTCAATTGGGTTTAAAAAAGTACTGTACGGGGGCAGAAATATTGGTACATATCCATGAGCTCAGATCAGTTGTTGAATTTTATCCGTTCTATGAAATCGGACGTTGTCCATGATAAAATAAGCACCTTGCATATCATCATCGGCTAAATGGTCAATCAAAAATGTCAAGGATTCTCCAAAGTATTCTATAACGTTCGGAAAAGTGAGCGGTGAAGCGAAAAGTGTTAATATGACAGAAGCAGAGACGTGGCTAAATGAAGTGTGGCCTAAATTCAGACAAGATTATGAAAACAATGAAATTTACAATGGCGACGAAACGGGAATTTTTTATAAACTTCTTCCAGGTAAGACTCTGAGGTTTAAAGGCGAAAAATGTGTAGGCGGTAAACTAACCAAAGAACGGTTAACTGCATTTGTGTGTGCTAATATGACCGGTACGGAGAAACGTAAAATTCTTGTCATAGGAAAGTCAAAAAAGCCACGCTGCTTCAAAAACATAAAAGCACTCCCAACAAATTACTGCGCAAACAAAAGAGCATGGATGATTTCATAAATCTTTGAAAATGAAATTCGAAAATGGGATAAAGAACTTATCGGCGGTTAAAGGTAAAAAAATCTTGCTTTTAGTGGATAACTGCCCAGCACATCCATCATTAGCCCACTTAAAAAATATTAATTTGGTGTTTCTACCCCAAATTGCATTAGCATCCTTCAACCAATGGACCAAGGCGTAATCTTATTTCGCCTTGGTCCATTTGGTTAAAATGTTTTTACAGAAACTTTCTTCTGCAGAAAATTATTACGGGTAGGGACAAGAACGCACCATGTGCAATTTCACTTCTTGACGCGTAGAGAAGGTTTGGCGTAGTATAACCTCTGAGACTATAGCAAACTGCTTTAGTCATTTAAGATTAAAGAATAATCCAGTTTGTGACAATTTAAATGAAGATGACGTTCCGTTATGTGAACTTATTAAAAAGTAGCAGCAAAATCAAAGTAACGTAAACCAGTTTTGTTTCGACGACTTTGCATCGGTGGACAATTGCCTTATTACGTCGGGAATGCGTTCAGATTCTGGTATCGTGGAGGGATAACGAAAACGATAATGAAATCGAAGAGGAAGAAGATTCATGCGATGAAGCAGAAGATGTACCGACAAACGAAGAAGCCCTAAGTGCCATAACACTTTTAAAAACTTATTATAAACAGCGAGAAACGTCACCTCAAATTATTGATAAAGTGAGAGAATTAGAAATGGATATAGAAAAACAGTTTTGGCGTGCGAACATTGTGCAACAGAAAATTACAGATTTCTTTCATTAGACAAACAAGTTAGTATGTACCTACATGTGTAAGGTTATATGATTAAGTACATTAAATGAATTAAATTCACATATGTATCTACTTACCACCCGTAATATTGTTTCCTACCAATTCTTGTATGTAAACATGGAAACTCCGCCTATAGCGTCACCTTGTTATAGCGTCAAAAAATTCGCAGTCCCTTGACTGTCGTTATAACCGGGTTCTACTGTAATTTGACATGCGCGGCACTCTAATTAAGACGTAAAATACTTTTGCAAAATAGTGAAATATATCTGAGAAAGAAGAAAAACCGAAAGAAAAGTACTGCAATACCGTATTTCATTTAGAGTTTCACTTCCCATCAAATCAAGTTGTTTTGACGTTAACATCCATCTACTACTTTTTTTTGTAAAACCAGTACATTTAGTTTTATAAATAACTCTAAAACTCCGCAACTGTCTATCTGACATATATAAGGAAGGACGTTTAATTTATTTTCAGTGTAAATCCGAGCGAAATCAATATCTGTCTCGTTAAATATTCATCGAGTAATTGTTTCTCTTTTACGTGTACACAAAGCTGACGCGATTCCATTATTTTCCTAAATGGAAAATTTCTAGAATACAGAAGGATTATAGTGAATGAAGAGTAAAGGTCATCTGTACATCATTGGTCTTTGTTACAAAAATATAGCAAAGGCAATTCTTGTTTATTCAAAAAATATAAAGGTACCTGCTTATATTTCAGCCAATAGTTTACTCCCTAAACAAATATTTTAATTACTAAAAAAATTTTCTTTTCTTCCGGGACCTTTTGAATTCAGTACCAAAATAACTGAATGAACAATAGAAGTTTAATAAATTCATATTGCATTTTTGGAAATACAATAAAACCCCGCTTAACACTGTTTTAATATTATAATCGGTTCTCAACGTTACTGTGTGTATAACGATATGAACGTAATAATTATTGATGAAGTTCAGCCACGTTTCGAGCGTAACGTTAATGATTATTTGAACGAAATATTTTCCTGCACGTTAGATTGGACGCAATGAGGTAACTGAATGGCCAATTCGTTTTCCAAACCTTACGCCACTGGAATTTTTCTTGTAGCGTCACTTCAAACACCAAGTGTAAAAAAAATCGATGAAATAATCTCGAACAATTAGAAGAACGACTACTTGAAGAAACTAACTGCATTATGCCACAAGTGATACCGCATTCAGTGAGACGTTTTGTTGATCGATTACATTACTATCAAGTTATAAACGGAGCATAATTTCAATAGTCATTGTACTCTCAATCAAATTTCACTGTGTTTTCAAAGATATTTTGATTTTACGTTATTAGCTAATTTGTATATTGCGTTCTTATTGGTATAAGAAAAATGCTATTTCTATGAGTAGTTTTTCGGGATAAAAAAAATGTGAAAATGTCCTAACAAATTCATAAGTTTGATCGCACTATATAAAATAACAAACTAGATTAGACGGATAATGTTTGCACGAAATTTATTAAAGAAACAAACAATACTCATTTACTTAAAATGTTGTATTGACAAAATAGCACTGTATGATCATATAAATTTACCATCTAGCAAGTCATGAAACTCCTCAAAATTATCTTGTTGGTAGTGAGTGAGCAGTGATTTGATAGTGACAAACAAAATACATTTGTTATGTGTACTGTATTGGATTTTTTGCTGTTACTAACGCTACACAATAAATCAGTTTACACATTTTAAAGTTATTCTATCAACTTAAATTTAGAAAAAAAAATGTCATGGCTTGCTAGAGGGTAAATTTAATCGATCATAAGGTATATTCTAATAAAATACGCACTGTTACAATGTTTCATTAGAACCAATCGCTTCAAATACGATTCGTTAATAGCATTCCATACTTCCTGCAAAGCATTCTGAAATACTGCTTTGGCAGTCGGACATTTTTTCCGGACTTTACGATCCAAGTGATCCCACAAAAGCTCAATGGAATTGCAATCACTTTATTAAGGAAAGAATTTCAGATCTGTCTTGAAAATAACCTTTAACCAACTTCGCGGAATGTTAGGGGTCGTTATCTTGCTGATAAATGAATAGCTTCCGAATTAATTCACATCCATCAATTTTCGAGGTTCTCAAATACAAATCTTTTGCCATTCTTTCATCTATTGTAACTAATTTTTTTTGATTTTCGATTCGTCCATCCATAACACATTTTTCCAATCATTAACACTCCAGTTTGCGTAAGCTTTTGCCCAATTTAGTCTTTTCCGTTTATGTATAGAACTCAACAGTGGTTCTCTTTGTGTCATACGACCCCTCACACCTGCTTTTATTAAATCTCCGTACTACTGTCGACACCTAGTGACTGACGGCGTAATTTGCGATGCGATAAGACGTCGATTTCTTTGGGAAATCACTCGGTCGCCTTGTCCCACCGTTGGGCCTTCCACTTCGCTATCTGCTCTGAAGCCTACCAGTCTCTTCCTTTCTTTTAATTGCCCTGCATACACAAAACTCGGCAATATTTAATTGTAGAGCAATTTCTCTATTTGAAACATTAGTTTCATGCAAAACGGATATTCTGGCGTGCATTTCAATACATTAGGTATTTTCTTCTTTTAGGCATATCTTCAATCAAATAAAGTAACAATATGAAATAGGGTTTCCCTAACGCAATCACACACGTCCCCAGTATCTCGATAATATACTGGATGCATACTGAATTACTATAATTATCGCATTATTACTTTACTGCCATCATAAAATTTAATACAGGCATATATCGTTTTCGTATTTGAATGGATTTTGTAAGTGAAACTTATTGTTATGAATATATACTACCAACATTAGATTGTAAATGCCATTCTAAGAAGACCAGTACGAATTTCCCTAAATATTTTTAAACTAATTGTAAATGAAACTATGAACGATAGTGTATATTCAAAAAAAAAAACTTCTAAAACAACAAGAAGAAACTGGATTATTTAAATGGTTAAAGTGATGCATGTGTATGGTTGAATTTAAAATCCATATTCAAGTAGCTCCTTATCGGTAACATTGTATACATTTACTATAACGACTCACAAACAGATAAGGAGATAATTTATTTCAACATGAGATAATTCTAAAGTTTTGTGCAGATCCTTCTTAAATCGCATACAAATTTAGATCATAATCTTATTAAGAAACAGTTTGATATCATAATATAATAAATTAAAGATCCTAGAACAAATACTTTTGAACTTCAAACTACTGTCCTACTTCCATGAGCGGTAGTATATCTAATTGCGGAGATAACAATCATAAAATACCTATATTTGGACTTCAATTGTCAATATTTCAAGTAATACCGCTATAATACTGGAGATTGTCTTCCACCTGATTTAAATCGACGTCACGCCTAACCGATTACGAAATATCAGCGGCAGAACATCGATCGCATTATCGTTGTGCACCGCCCGATCATAAACAGCTCGATTTCAAGGCTTCAGTTACTCGGATAACCGCGAGGTAAGGTTCTTGTTCTTACCTTGATAGTTGCAATCGCGAATATGCGTACGTGCTCGACGGTAATTCCCAAAGGAATATCGGATTAATGTCGCTAGATAAATTAACCGTGTTAAAAGGATTAAATCCATGCAACCTTCAACAGGAAAAAATAAACGATTAAAATCGGTTGGAGTTGGAATTGTATACACAGTTAGTCACGAGATTACAATTGCATACAAAGATTTCGAAATAGTGTCAATAAATAACATGTAAAGGGAGTAAGCCTATCTATTTTAATGTTTTATTACAGATACATGATATAAGCTGCACGTTAGAAGAATGGATGTTCGTTGAAAACTCCTAAAAAGTTAGTTTTGTATGGTTTTACTTTAATATTTATTTTAACCCAAGATTCTTTAACGAAACTCAGAAGAATAGTATGTAGATCTATATGTCGATCGCGTTTAGATGATAGTTATAGCACTTTAAACCATAAATGCGATTTATAAAGCATGAAAGGTGAAGGGCGCAACACCGAATCCTGCGGAATACCACTTCATACAGAAAGGGAGCCTGACATCTTATTCCGCAGAACGACTTCCTGACGGCGAAAGGGAAGATAGCTTTCTATCAAAGAAGAAGCTTGGTAAGATAATCCATAGTTTAAGATAGGAAACAAGTTAACAAACAATATCATATACGAGGGATGTCTTTTAACCTTTGTATACTCGTACATAGAGGGCGCCACTAAAAACTAACCTCCATCTTTAGTTAACTAAAAATACAAAGTGTCAGTACGATATGTGTAGTGCTGTAGCTACAACGAGCTATCAAAATCGGCAAGTTAGTTGAAAAATGGAATTAAACCGACAACATTTCCGCGGAATAATTTTTTTATAAGATAACAACAAAAATGTCTTGTCGAATTGGTTTCTGTTTTCGGCAATAAAGCACTACAACCGTCAACCATTTCTCGTTGGACGGATTAGTTTTAGTAATGATGTACCAAAAACGCCAGACATTCAGGAAAACGTTGATGTTCGCAAGATCGTCAACGAAGATCGACGTGTGACATGTCGCGTGATTGAAGCAACGCTGGAGATTTCAAAGACCTGAATTCAAAAAATGTTGCATGAAGAATTGTGTATAAAGAAAAATAGTTTTCCATTGGATACCGCATCTGTTGACGGACAGCAGGTAGGGTGAACTGGTATCAAAAAACTCGAGACCGCTTTAACTCCGGAAACTCTGAAAATGTGTATAACACCGTCAGTAGCGACAAATCTTGGATTTGTTCATACTAGCCACAAAATAAACGCCAACCGTCGGTTTTTGTGATTCAAGGTGAAGAAATGCTGACCAACGTCATCCGTTTTCGAAGTATCTTCAAAAAGATGGTAGCGACATTTGTCCTCCTCTACAAAATCAAAGAATTGTTACTGTCGATTGGTATACAACCATTTACTTCCTGCAAGTTATCGCTTGGCTTCCAAACACCAACACAACGAATGACGAATCATCCTCCACCAACACACACACCACGCAAGACAATCGAACTATTAAAACAACAAAACGTCGAATTGTTAGACCATTCTCCGTGCAGTCCAGATCAAAGTCCCAAAGATTTCCTTATCTTTCCGAAGATCAAGAACGGACTACGTGGTCAAATGTTCCAGGCATCAGAAGGAGACAGTAGATGACTTTAAAAACGCAATTTTGACTGTTCCAACAAACAAGTGAAATAACTGCTTCCAGAGTTGGTTCGACGGCATGTAAACATGCATTAATCTTCGAAAAACGATAAACTCTTTAAAAGCTATCTACCGTTTTATTTCAGCTCCAAAGCAGGTTTCAATAAGAGCGCAAAACTTTAATTGCCCGCCTTGTTCGACAGTCATAATGACACGTTATTATGACGTGACAGATCGAAAGTTGACAGATGGGAGTTAGTAAACATACTCCATGTTTACTAACTCCCATTACACGAACTACGTGTCTTGATTGTTGAACATTATTATCAAAATGGTGAAAGTTTGATTGCCACCATTCGTAAAGTGCGTCCAATATTCGGTCGACAGAATGTTACTAATTCATCTACTGTGAAAAGACTAATCCAAAAATTCGAAAGTACTGGTTCGGCTAGTGACGTGAAACACACGATACGAGCTCTTACAGGTCGTTCAAAGCAAAACATCACGACAGTTCGCGAGAGTGTGACTAAAATCCAGAGACGTCGATTCGTCATCGTGTATAAGAATTGGATATTACAACAGTCACTCTTCAGTGTATTCTAACTAAAGATTTGCATCTCCACGCCTACAAAATCGAATTGACTCAACAACTTCTGCCAACAGACGATACAGCGAAGAAGGTTCACCAATTGGATCCTTGAACAAGCAGAAGTAAATGCCGATTTTGCGTACAAAATCACTTTCAGTGAATAGGCCCATTTTCGCCTAGATGGCTTCGTTAATCGGCAAAACTGCCGCATTTGGGGCTCAGAACAATCCAGAAATGATTCATCAGAAAACAGTGCATCCAAAACGTGTCACTGTCTGGTGTGCATTGTAATCTGGACGAATAATTGGACCGTATTTCTTTGAAGATGAGGAAGGTAATGCAGCGCGAAGGTTATCGTGCTATGGTAGCGCAGTTTTTTGTGACTCGATTGGAAAATATTGCTCTTGACGATATGTGGTTTCAAGAGACGGTGTCACATAGCATACCGCCCGTGAAATATTGATTATTTTGCACGAGTTTACTCCTGGTCATATCATTTCTAGGTTTGGTTAGCAGAATTAGCCCTGGCGTTCTTGCGATTTAACACCTTTGGATTTTTGGTTGTAGGGTTATCTGAAATCATAGATTTATGCCAACAAGCCCGCGACCACCGAAGCACTGAATGCGGAAATTAGGCGCTCTCTCAATGAAACATGGCCCCACGTAAACAATTTTGTCAAAAGAGTACGCATGTGTCATTCACAAGATACTTTGTTCCATACATAATGCCTAAATGTATACAACATAAATCAATAAATATTTCAATACTTTGCTACAGAAAACCATCTTTTATTAAACCTTAAAATATTGCGCTCTTATTGAAACACCTGGCTAGAGCCGTCTAGAGCCCGACGGAAAAGTGGGTAAGATTGAAACGCAACGATATAGCTACGAACTCGTTTCTCCAACAGCTTTTCAAAACTGATTGGATGTGGACCACTAAGTACTTCAAGATTTCAAAAGACATGATTTTTTCCAAAGGACAAAGGCACTGTAAATAATGCAACAATTGAATGTTGCACAGAAAAAAGGTAAAAGTGAATACAACACAACTGAATCTGATTAATGCCAATGCCATTACAATCAGGCAGAGGAATTAATGCCAGTTGGTATAAAGAATAATTATTGTAGGGAAAAAATCCGTAACTGTAGAGCATGCAGTTTTAAAGAAATTATTGATGCAATCTACATATTAGAATTCTGGTTAGTATGAGTAGGAATATATCTACTTAAATACCGAAGATCTTTCTGAAAACTTTCGCTAAATTGAAAACGTTTGCAACCAGGTAAATCAGAGGTGTTCCAAAAACGCGGAAGTCGCTACAAGTTATTTTCTTGTAATTTGAAGAGGACTATGCATGCATATATAATCTCCCATAACAAAGCGACAAGTGTAAAAGACAAGGGACAATACCAGAGTTGCTATCGGTCGAACAAGGCGCGATAGAGAAACACGGTTGCTCGCACAAAAGCGCCGTTCTTCATTCATATGCTTCTTCGTCGTCGGCCGCGTCGTGATATCATGTTGCCAAGACCAGACGGAACCACCTCGAAAAAGCGGTGAGGCGGGCGCGATCTCGCATTTATTTTGTCTGCACGGGCGAAAGAGGCGCCCGCTCGTTACGAGGCTGACGAGATAACGCAGGCGGCTCGCGGCCAGCCTATCCAGGAAGAGAAAGAGGTGAAGAGAGTAGCGGCAGGACAGGCGACGAACGGCTCATTTTCAGTTTTATAAATAGACGCGTAATAACGGACACAACGATCGTCTTTTACGTGTATGTTGTACTTGCATTTGTATCTCTATACGTTCACAAACGATAATATACATGATTGAAGAAGGAAAAGACTCGAAAAGAATCTATTTTATCACCAGAACATGGTGGCGTAGAGAAGTCGATACAATGACGTGATTGGTTATTAGATATATAGTCTGATGTAAAAGCAGTTCGTTAAATTCTGAAACTTTAGTGATTTTTCATTTAAATGCTTGCGAGAGCGAATCAAATATGAACTGGACTTTGGGTTTAAAACATTTATTGGTACAGTAAAAAATGAATACAACTTATTTTTCTATATAATCTCTTATTGTATATATATATATTTATTTTATTTTATACATTCTTCCCATCATATCGGAAGTTTTTTAATTCCACCATCAAACAATGAATGTGGTTGCGTGAGTAACCAATTGCGTACGAACATTTCCACACCTGTCGTCATGGTAGTTACAAGGTGACAGATCGATGTCCCAGTGTTTCTCAATGAATTTTGTCCAATTTATTTTCAGTCAACACAGCTGTGTGTGGCCAAGCATTATCATGGAGCAGAATCACACTTCCAATAGGCATGTCTCGTCTTTTTCGTCGATATGCCAGTTTCACTTCGCATCAAGCAGTTGGCAGTAGTACGCAGCATTAACTGTACGCCGTTCGCAGAGAAAAAGTTTTTCACACACGGCAAGATAGTTCGCTTTCTGATCTTCCCTCAAGAGTCGAGGAACGCACCTTGCCGACACTTTTCGATAACCCAAATCATCTGAAATGATTGATTTGCGTCACTAGTGCTCGTATGCAGACGGTGTGCATGGCACTCGTTTTTCGGTGACTCTCGGCCACCGGAAAATTTTTTGTGCCAGTAATAGACTTGGGTCCCTGAAGGCCTGTTTTCAGCGAATTGTACAGTTAGTCAACGCAAAATTCCGACAGGTATTACGCCCTCCCGCGCCAAAAATTTGATAATAATACGTTGCTCAACAGGCGTGTGCCCTCTTGCTCAGACAAATTGCTACTAACACCCCATCTGTTCTGGTGAACTCCAACACATATCAAAACGTCACGCCAGGCACTTTACCTAGAGGGCGTTAAAAAGAAAAGTCGGGTTCATATTTGATTCGCCCATATACATTTAGTTTAGTGACTTTACAATTCTTTAAAGTAACCTTTCGAAATCCTGTTAAAAAAGGCATCCGTTTCGGTTACAACTTCCTCATATATTCTTAATCTCATTCCACCAAATCACTTTTTTAACTTTGGAAACAAGAAAAACTTACTCAGGACCATATTCGATGAACACGGTAGATGAGGCAGTAATTCGTATTATAATTCGACAAACTCAGCGGATGAATGAGAGAGCGTCTTATCCTGATGGAACAGATTTTTTATCTGAATAAATGTTCTCGTTTTTCTTCAGTTAGACATCGAAACACGTCAGTAGATCATATTAGCTAGTTATTATCATTTCCTTCTGTAAATAGTCAATAAAGAGTACGCATTCTGAATCCCAAAAACCTTGTTGACCAAGAAAACAATGTTTGTGCTTTTGTCTCTGGAGTATAGTGACATATTCGCTTGAACTTAGCCATACAGTTATTTGAAATTGTATTTGGTCAACAGTAAACAAACGCGACACCTTTTTCGGGTTAGCCTTTTCATATTTAAATGTTGATGGAAAATATCGTGATTCCGTTTAGTTGCGATTGATTCGGAGATTGCTCTTTATAATGGCATGGCCTTTATTAATCATTTCAAGAGAAGTTACCGCAAATAAAGACCAATTTTGGAAGACGCGAATCACATACAAATTTATACATATATACATATTTATATTTCTTCAGTTCCTTTAATTGTTTTCCCAGATAAAATATAATGTTTAATCGGCATACATCTCCATATTAAGAAAAGTACCAGTTTCGATTGTAGAAACTTATCTGACAGATTTGGGCGAAATCGTGATGGAAGTCAGCAACATATTGATGGTGAAATTGTTGCCAACGTTTAAACAGTCACACTACCATCAATTCATCCTCATAATTGATACATTTTTCCACAAGGCATTCGAGTTTAAATAGGTATTTCTGAAGTCCAGTAAAATATTCATCCACAGCAGAAACTATTAAACAGGACATGATAGGAATTCCATTCTTTTATTCAGTTTTTGCGCAAGTCCAGTACCCGAAAGAACAAGCACATTATGCAGGTAGAAAAGCACTTTAGTGGGTCTACTCTGGTACGTATATATTTCTCCAATAATTAACATAATATACCCACCTGTATTTACTTCATATTTTTCTAAGTCATTTCTTAATGAATTACCTCATACTTTTCAAAGAATCGACACCATCACTTTACAGATATACAGATTAAATACTATATTTGAATAACAAATGGGATGATAAATTGTCAGTTTTCCACAAACTGTTATTGCAAAATTTCCATTAAAGGGCAACGATTTTGAATTCAAAAAACGATAACTTTTTCACGATCTTTAATCATTTTATTTTACTTGAATTTTTAAGTAAAATATCCTGTATATCGGTTAGGAGGAATATTTTATCAGTGTTCTAGATTATAAATTGTCGCATTTTGGGTTAAGGATTCTTCAATTATTGAATGGACAATTATTAAAATAATAGCCTGTATAGGTGTCGTATCTGAAATAAGAAAGTTAATATCTGTTTCCTTATCCATAAAATCCTTTATCAACATTTCAAAACTGTAGCTTAATTACTTTTAGAGGTACAATATTTAACAAGCAATGGTTTGATGAATCTATGTATATGTTAATTTAAAAATGTCATAATCTTAGATAAAAACTATCAAGAAATGCAGAAAAGTACTAATTTTTTTCTTGAATAATTTATCTTCTAAGGCTGAAATCTTAAAATATCACCAACACAACAAACACAGTGTGTAATGTTGGTATTACGAGGTATGTCTCGAAATTAATAAGAATGATTAGCTTTAAAATGTGTAATATATTTACAATTTAATATTGTTCCTTTCAGAGTATATTCCTTTGTATTACACATAGCGTGTCCAGCAAGTTTTCCATTCCTAATAACAACTCTGGAAGTCTTGTCCTCTTAAGCTGTTTAGAATTTGTGTCATGACTCTTTGGATGTTGTCTATTGTTCTGTAATGGGAACCTTTCAATTTCCGCTAGGGTGGGTGTGGAAGTACTGCAATCTCTTCCTTTACCCAAAAAATTCTCTAATTGACAATAAACTGTGATTGGGGCATTATCGTGATGCAAAATCCACGACCTGGTAATGTCAGGTCGCACATCTAAAACTCTTTTCCGCAAACGTTGAAGGACCTCGTAATTCACTGTCTGGCCTTGCAGTACTTGGTTCTCCTACGGAACAATAAACAACATCCAAAGAGTAACCATGCATTAACGGAACAGACCAGAATCTTTACCAGGAATGGAAAACTCGTTGGAGACGCTGTGTGCATTCCAATGAAGCTTTACTTTGAAAGGAACAATATTAAATTGTAAATATCATTCATCAAATAATCATTCTCATTAATTCTGAGACATAACTCTTATACCAAGAATGTTAAATTCAACTAAACAAGTCCTTTATCTCTTTCACTATCATGGTCGATTTCCAGAGCAATTCGCCAAAACTACTTCATTTACTATTTATAGGTGTTGATTTGGCACACCATAAACCGACTAACGTCATCCTACGCAATTTACGTAACCTACGAATAAAAATATTCACTAGTAATTACTATATCTGTCCTTAACATCATTCCTCCCAAGAACATCATGCGGTAAAGTGTTTATGTTTCGGAGAGTGAGAAGAATGACTAAGAATTGGTATTCAAAATAAAGGAAAGAACTGCGAATTACGATAAAGATATTCTCGGAGTTAAGACTACAATATCTAACCGCATAAACGCTGATAAATGGAGCAAGTTTGATGTCATGTATGTCAAGTTTGGCTATTTACCTTAAATGTTATCCAAATGGAATTCCAAATGAATATTAAAATATGATAATTGACCTGAGCTTCGCACCCCAAGAATTGGTTTGAAAGCCTCTACCAGTAGAAGATGGTGCACAATGTGTAGTAATTGCACTGCCGGTAATACCAACATGACAAGCGATTTATCATTACAAAAACTATCGTTTCCAGGGAAATGTTTGTAATAATACCAGTGTGTCATTGTATTTATTTAGATAAGGCAGATAAAGTGTGTATAAAAAAAGAAAAGGCGGTTGTTCATTATCCTTCCTTTTCCTTAGATATATGCTTCTAAAAGAATACAATAATACACATACAATGTTCTATTTTTAGAATTTCAGGATACAAACTTCCATTTTCATCCCTTTGATCTTTTTTCTCACGTCTTTTTTTAGAAAATTAAATTTAAGCATATCTACTTGAGCGAAAATAATCACATTACCATATGATCCTTAAATCGCCTTCGAATAGCTTTGAAAGCATTCAGTTGGGAAAAACGTCACTCGAAAGTAAAACTCTATTTGGTCAAACTGGGATCTTAGGAGTTTTAAAGGGTTTTTCTCCTTGTTGGGGTATTATTAATGATCTGTTTTGAAATGGAAACGTTTGATTGCGGTAAAAAAAGAACTAGAAATTAATGCAAAATCGTTTTAAATTTCTAGAGTTCTTGCTTATAAAATGCAAGAAGTACAGGATATTTTTGAAATTAAATAAAAAGTAAAGCAAATAAAAAGGTGTAATTGTATAGAACATAAATTCAAAAAATTTTGAGTCAATCGGTCAGAATTAAAAAAAAAGAACGGGGAAATTGTGTGCCACCTATGGATGCAAAATGTGTATAGATAACACATCCAATCAGCCAAACTCGCATATAAACACTGCAGACACTGCAATAACACAGCTGTCGATGTTATGAAAACTATAAGATAACACTATTTCTCAAACGGCATGCAAAGACTTCAATAACTCTAATAATTTGTGGTCGTGAATAATAAAGAAATTTTATTTTAAATATCCTTATCACGTCTGCAAAGGAATTTACGCAAAATATTTCGGATCTAAGTCTAATAAAATTAGATCTTTCCATTTTTCATACTTTCTTTACTATTATTATTATTATTATTATTTCACGGGCATCCTGTATAAATGAATAGATAAATTTTAATTTCAAAGTAGTCGCCTTTCATATATATTCTATTTTGCAGCTGATAATTTGGAAACAAATGCTTGGAATACTTGGAATCTTCCAAGAGCTTAAATGATAAACAAGATTTTCGAAAATCTCCTAAACGGATATGGGAATTTCACAAATACTATCCAGGTATTCGGGAACCTTTCCAAGAAATTCCTACATCTGAGGCACACGGTTACAAGTGATTTTATTTCCTAGAAATTTTCACAACGTAAAGTCCTTCGTATTACACGTTAATCCTAATGAATCGGCAACTATAAAAGAAAATCAGATAAAATATCTAAATGCTCAAGTTGAAACGAACTAGCCATATTAATTATATACTAATAGCGACTGCTATAGAAAAATATACGACAAAAGTTTGCCATATTAAGACAAACTTACAGTTATACTTCTTTTACAGATAGTTAACTAGTTAATTAGTTCAAAAACTATTTTAACTACGTAAATGTTAATACCCCTCTCATGGGTAAGTGTTTAAGAACAATTATAACATAAAATATATCGCTTCTTACTAATTATTAATTATTTATTGCTTATAGTATATGACGCAGTTTCTGTCTACATATTTGTATTGGCACCTTCACTTATTTTGTAGTAAAGAATGTTCCAACAAGAGCAGAAAATTAAAAATTTTATTTTTGTTTTAAATAAATGCCTTCCTCGGCTTTGCTGGCAGAGTTGCGTTCTCCTGAGGAAATTTTCAATCACGATTTGGCGTAAATATGGCTGGATTTCAATGTTACAACGTCTAATCTCCTTCAAGGTTTGGATGATTGCGGCCTTGTTGACATAAACTTGAAGGCGTTAAATCGTACAATCTAAGCGAGTAATTCTGATCGTCCAAATGGAGGACTAAACGACCTCGAAACGTTTCATGCAATAATGCCGTTGTTTGTGATGTGTAGTAAACCACATATCTTCGAAATCCATACTATCCATTTGAAGAAGAAAAAAAAAACTGGATTATCATGCCCGATATCGGTCGCCATTGAACGTTGGTGCATTCCCGGCAGCAGCTTCAACAAAAATATGGTCCAATGACGCCTCTAGTGAGACACGTTTGGGAGTGTATTTCCTTCTCGTGAAACACATGTGGGTTTTCGTCATTTGAAATTCGGTAATTTTGCTTGTTTACGAAGCTTTCAACGTGAAAATGGGACTCATCGCTGAAGATGATTTTGTTCGAAAATTCACCGTTCATTGTTGTTGTTCTATGAACCAATTGGCGAACTCCCCCCCTCGATGTCTATCGTCTGTGGGCTTGAATTGTTGGGTTAATTGAATATTTCGTGAGAATACGCTGCATAATGTGTCTTGATATGTTCAATTTATGCGCACGATATTGAAGTCCCCGAATCCTCGACCACATTTTGACGAATATTCCTAAAGTTTTCTGATGACCGACCTGGTCGAACACATATCGATGATCTGAGAACATCAAATTCTTCGAAAATTCTCTTCATAGGTAATGCACTTGGAACATTTTCATTACCAAAAAAATGGATGCAATTTGCGAATGGTGGCAATAAAACTTTCACCATTTTTAAAATAATGTTTAACAATAAGAATACGTTGTGTAGAATAGCGATTAATTTTTAAGAATAGTAGACTGTCTAACAACCAAGTGTCATTCATAATGTTTTGATTGTCAAAGTACAATAGCAAAAATGTCATCAAATTAAATTTCTCCACTTTTCTCGTGCAGTGAATAATTTTAAATTAACCGCCCTAACCTGCTTGCTGAATCTGGTGAGATAGCTGACTACCGACCGTGCCGGGTTGGCAACCCTGGTTCTATAGTTATAACTAACACTGTAGTTAAAAGTAAGTTTGAAATAGATAGTGTAACAAAAAAAAAAATAAAGTGGCGGTAAATGAAATCGGCCCCATCGTACACTTGAGACATCCTTTAGAATTTTTTGGTGTTATGCACAAGTGATACAAGACGCAAAATCGAACGATTTCGAAAATTAATGAAAATTTTCTCTTGAAATCATTCTACGGCGTAAATTTTTATCGGTTGAAGATAATTCCAGTATTCTAAGATAATAATAACAGTCTGGGTAATATCCACAAAGTTTCGAAAAAAGATAGCTTTTTGTTTAATACCGTCGAAAAAAGCTAATGATCAATTTAAAAAATTATTATACTGGCCTGCAGATGACTCAGTGAAAATTTCTATCCTGTATAATACTGAACTCAAGTACATTCAAAATGGTAAACATTACCTACATCATACAGAAT
Source organism: Trypoxylus dichotomus (assembly GCA_023509865.1). Classification (NCBI taxonomy): domain Eukaryota; kingdom Metazoa; phylum Arthropoda; class Insecta; order Coleoptera; family Scarabaeidae; genus Trypoxylus; species Trypoxylus dichotomus. Next base: position 34,948,814 of record CM042081.1, read on the forward strand.
ATAAAGGTTGATATCTGATAGCAAAATAAATAATTGCCATAAATGACAGCTTTTGTCTAGTATCTTATAATAAACTAATGTTATTACTATTCAATGCTTTATCATATCATTTTAATTATTAAAATATAGTTAGAAGTAAAAAAGTATGATTTTACGTATTGTATTTTGATAATTATTCTATTAAGCGAATGTTTTGCTGTTCTCTTTTTTTTTGTGGAACCATTTACTAACTTGTGAATTATTATCAAACTTTTTATATGTATAAAAACTATTAAAAAACAGCCTGTGTATAAGTTAATCACCCGCAAGTTCTAAAAATAAACCGAATTTATCATCTAAACTACGGACTATATATATAGATATAACTACTACCTTACAATCCATATGTTGCACGTTATTTCTTTCTACACACACTTAACAACCCTCCAGAGTAAAGAAACCCACCATCATAGAAAAGAACCACTTCACCAGGCGCATCTGTTCCTAGTACTTCGACCCTGCTCGTGTCTAGGGTGTACGGTTTACATGCCTCGCATGAGGGTGGTATCTGGATATTTAATTATTTAAAACGCCCTTAAAAAACACCGCGCTGATAGATGGAACAGATGTCGACGTTTCACCGAACTTTTACGGCTTGAAACGCAGACCACAACACGCATACAGAAAAGGCAGATTTTGTTGTCAGTATGTATGTTTTACTTATCTGACCGTGATAAGTAATTTCTACGTACGTCAAACGACTGCTAACTTGAGATGATTCAAAAATATTGTTTGTAGATTGATAAAGAAATATTTATTGTATAGTTATAATAAAATAATGAAAAGAAAAGGAATCGTTGTTTTACGTACAGTAAAAGTACGGACACCCAGTAAAATATTGTAAACTCTGCTAAAAGATAATATAGATTGCTTTTATATATAAATAACATTTATATTAGGTCCTTTATGAAGTTTATTGTTTATTGATTGTACAGGCAAAGTTATCGATTAGAAAATGATTAAAAACCTATTATATATTATGACCCAATATGGTAATAATAGGATATTTTTGGGACAATACTGCAGATAAATTTACAATACTCTTTAGGGTAGGAGCAGGCCACCCGAAAGTGTATTTATTGTGCATTGATAAATGCTTTAGTTTCTAAATAAATCTGCTTGTGCGTACGTTAGTGTATCTTTTTGTGTGAACCTGATTAGATTTATTTAAAATACCGAGAGAAAAACCGATAAGTATAGAAAAGTGATCTGTAATTGTTGCTTTTCATTAAGAAGGTTATTCAGTGCGTCAAATTTCCGCAAAAATACATGTTAATAAATCAACTGTTAGTGATATCAATGCATAGACAGTTTAAGAGATCGGACATGTTCAGGTCGTAAAAGAATAAGAACGCACGCCGACGATGAGCGTATAAAATTGCCGAGCAAGTGAAATAGGAGACTAATAGCACCAGAAATCGACGCCGAAATGAATAGCGACTGTGCAAGAAAATTTTCTGTTACTACAGTGAAAAGAAGATTAAAAGCTACAAATCTTCATGGCCATATTGCAGCAAAAAACCCTTACTTCGACGGGGAAATTAGAGTGCGCAAAAACACATAGAAATTGGACAGTGAATAATTGGGAAATGGTGCTATGGACAGATGAGTCACAGTTTGAGGTGTTCGGACAATCAAAGCGCGTTTTTCTAAGAAGAGCGGAAGGCAGGAATGTTGCAGGATTGTGTAGTTGCCAACTGTCAAGCAAGGAAGAAGTTCTGTCCTTGTTTGAGATTTTCCTACGCTGCTACAGGAGACTTGAAACGAATCGAAGGTATTTTGCGAAAAGAGGGTTATTTAGAGAAGAAAATGCAATACCATCGGGGCAATCTCAAATCAAATTTTGTATTCGTTTAAGACAACAACCCTAAACACTCAGCAGTGATATGTAAAAATGTCTTAAATGAGGATCTAAAAAGTATGCCCTACCTTCGTAGCCCACCTGTGGAACATTTTACAAGAGGAATGCCCTTGATGATGAAAGCTGTTCTTCGCAAAAGAGGGTTTCTTTGATGAACGGAATGTTTAAGAAGTTTTTGTTTATTTTTCGTTAGAATTACTTCTTTTAGTTTTATACTTTAGTTTTAAACGCTATTAATAAAATGCAATAAAAAGTTTTGCAAAAATGAGTGAATATTTTCTCCCTTTTTTAAAATTTATTTGCGTGTCCGAACTAAGATGGTAGTGTACCCGCTATGAATATGGAAACATTCTACTACAGTAATTGATATCGCGAAAAGAATGTTTAACAACGAAAATAAACAGAAAATATTACAAAATTGTGATTTCTCGCCAATTTGCCCACCTCGAAATTGAATTACGGCAGCACATATTCTTGGTATTCTTCTAATCAGAGATATCCGATAATTGGCTGTAATTTTAGTCCATGCCACCTGGAGCTTCTGCTAAAGATCTCCTGCGCTGCTAATACCTCTTTTTCGAATTGTTCGGTCCAATTCATCCCATGCTAGTCTTATTGTGGCGACAGCTCTGGAGAATGAGATGGCCAAATCATTCGTATCAGCTTGCCTTCTTCCTTGAGTGACATTAAATAAGTTCTCATTTCGGATCTTTTTAAAAGATATAGTTTTGACTACATAATCTTTTCCCACTTAGCACAGTACTTTCTTGTAAGATTCTCAGGCAATCCTCCTTACGCAGAATCCCATCTATTTTTATCAAATCAGCTATAGCTATACCACCAAAATAACTCCATACTATCACACTGCCATGTTTCACAGAAGGAACCACACATTGGGCATTCACTCTATATCTAGTCTGTCACTTCACACATGATCGACGTTTGAGCTGAGGATTTAGAATTTGGATTCATCTGTCCATAATACGTAACACCATTGCTCAAGCCTCCAATCCTTGTGTAGTCGAGTCTCTTTTTCTTATTTTGTTGCTCCCAATCGCTTTTTCACCGCTATTCTTCCTCTTAGTCCTGTTGCAAGTAGTCTTCACTTGACTTGTGTGTGTTATTGGTACTGAGTGATCCCTGGTGCGGTGAGAAACCTACTTCATTTCGAAGATACTGTAATAAACTGGTCCGCGGCGGCTTAAGTTGTTTTCTTTCGTCTTGACCGTTTTCTAATTGCGAAGTGAACCTGTTTTCTGCATTCTTTAAAGAGTCATAAATACTCCGTTTTTTGATACCTTCACTTTTTTAGCGATTTGTACTATTGAATACCTGATATTTCGTGTCCTTTCGACATTTTTAACTACGATCTTACACGCACGATAAGAAATTCCAAACTGAGGATTTATTCAAAATGTTTGCACATTTCCGGGTATTTTTACAATTTATTTCTTGGAACAAATTAGTTTTGAAGTGTTGTAGGATATTGTTTGTGTAAAATACAATTGAAATGTATGATACAGAATGTTAAGATGCGGTGCTTCCTGTTTCGTGTGTTCCTCTTTCGGGCTCCCAAGAATGTTATATGAAATATTCTCGTTTCGGGAGTCCAAACTATATTTCTTTTACTTGAATCCTATTTCGTGAGCAAAATTCGATGGATTTGCATAAACAGAAACTGACCAGGAGCGATTGTTACAGATAAAGTAAAATCAAAAGTTATAAAGTGGGGAAAGCCATAACTGTGTACTAGATATTCCTACCGTATATACTCTGCTACCCGACAAAGAAGATATAATAAAATAAAATCCAGAATTTTTTATCAAAAAAATTAATTTTTGACTTTGATGTTGCCGCAATTAATGCTTTAGAAGAAGTTTTTCCAACTACAGTTATCAAAACATGTAACTTTCATTTTAATCAAGTTCTTTGGGATAGAGTACAAGATTAGGTCTAACAAAGTTGTATAAGGGAAACTAAGAAATAAGAAGCCACATAAGGAAGTGTGCTGCATTAGCTCATCTGCCAGAAGAGAAAGTTACAGATGGTTGTTAAATTTAACGATTATTTCGTTAGCCAATTTATTGATAATTTTCGCTGAAAATGTACGGACTACAAATTCTGTGGAAGGACGGACGGCATGACAGAATTAACAAACGGATTATCCTATATTTCTTTTAATTTGGAATTAAAGTGCTGAATCAGCAAAACTCGTTAATTTTGCCGAAACGGTCACAAATCCTTAAAATATGTGTTAGTACTAATATTTATGTGTATTTCTATACTTATTATAGTCGTCCCCAAATATATTGCCGCTAGTGTATGTATTTATATAAAAGTGCAACATAATTTCATTCCCTACGTTTATTCGGTGTTCTGACACACCATGGCCAACTAACTACATTAGCGGCGGAGAAGTTTTAACACGATTCTGAACGAGCTCTGAACGAAATTTTCTTGAATGAAACGAATAGTCCCTTAGCTGGGTTATAGAAATTATCATTTTATAGAGATTTAACTAAACATACGAATACTTAATTTATACGTTCATATTAGTTTCTTTCGAGAAAAAATTGTTTTGGTTTAATTGCAATTGAACAGAAAATGTTTCACACATTTTAATACGTGCTAAACAAGTTAGCAAATTCAGACTCCATTTCCGGTAGATTTTGCAAAGGGTGCAGCTTGGTGGTGCTCACGGGTCGTAGTTTGGAAGCCCCTGCTCTAACCTAATTCATGACAGTAACATGATGTTTTTAGCTGCCTGTAGACTTCATACACGTTATTAATCTCAATTTTTCTAAAAATAAAGCAACTGAATATTTTTGTTTTATTTTAAAAACGTAACATTTCATGTATTGAGATATTTGATTAAAAATATACACTATTATGCAAAAAAGAGAGGCACATAGGTATATTTTAAAAACATGGTTAGGATTCCCGAAATATATCTTAACATATTTTTAATTGCAATGACATTTACGATTTGCTTGAGTCTGGTAAATGCTATACTCACACGTCAATAGAAATGAATACTTAGAAATCGTAATCCTTCTGTTGTATTCAAGAATGCAATAAATAAACAGATAAGCAGGTATGCGACAGGCAGGGCAATTTTCGGTATTTATATTGAGAGGCAATAAAATTCATGGTTATCCCTATTTGTGTGTGTTTATTGTTTATTATAGTTTTCGAATGCAAACAGCTTACGTGTAAATTATAACGAGGTTTATGTTCTATTCCTAACAGAAAAAGTAATAGCGTAGAAGCGAGTATAATGTGAAAGTTGGTACTGCAAGTTGTGATACAGAGATTACACTTGGAAGCAAATGCCGAAATATCGTTATTAAACAAAAATAAAATTGTTGCTGTCCATGAAGGAGAGAAGAAAGAAAGAAGTCGCAAAGCATATGAAGTGTTCTCGGTGCAATATTCAAAAAATATAATAAAACAGGCGACGTGGTTGACAAACTGAAACCTGGACGACCGAAAAAACTCACTAGAGCGGATGCAAACATTTTGGAAGTAACAGTTCTAAAAAAAAAAACAGAAAAAAGTAAGCACGCAACTGGCACATGAGTTAGAAGCTAAAGATACGTCAGTATATGCTTCGACTGTAAGGCGGTCTTTGAAGAAATCGGGATTACGTTGGTGTGTTGCTACCAGGAAACCCCTTTTGTGATGAAAAAAATAAGACAGAAAGGCTCAAATATGCTAAAAACCATCAAAATTGGATAGATGAAGAGTGGAGACAAGTATTATGGACGGACGGGTCTAAATTTCAATTACTTGGATCGAACAGGCCCCAGTATATTCGACGACGCATTGAACACACTCTTACAGCACCATGTTTAGAAGCTACTGTCAAACATGAGGGTAGCCATATCCAGATTTGGGGCTGAATTTCATCCCAAGGAGTTGGTGACATTACTACAATTGAAGGGAAGCTTATAGCGGAGAAATATCAGACAATATTGGAGTAAAATGCATACCTTCTGGGCATCGTCTAGTTGGTAATAATTTCCTCCTGCAGTAAGATAAGGACGGAGTAGTTAGCACAATGGCCACCACAAAGTCCAGACTTAAATATTATCGAACATGTTTGGGATTATCTTGACCGTAAAAAGATTGATATTGCAGCAAATGTGGTATCGTATTCCGAACGATTACATCAGAACACTGCATGATAATCTCCAGGCTCGTGTAAGAGATACTACGAAAAATAAGGATTGCTATACAAAGTATTAAAAAACCAAAAGTTTTGAAAATATTCGGTATACTATTTACTCATATAAATATTGTATTATTGAAAATATTTATCGAAAAATATAGTTACTTACATTTACTGTTACACATTTTCTCTGAAATTTCCGTTCTATAAAATTTATCGAAGTGCCTCTTTCTTTTGCACAGTAGTGTATATAAATACTGAAATTAAAGTTTATGAAATAAGTCACTTCTATTACATTTCTGCTCTTAAAGTTGGCTGTATACGTACAGCAACATACAAAAACAAAAGCATAGTTCCTATTATGTAGAAGTATACGTACATATGTATGCATAAACAATGTCAATGAATCCTCTTCTTTGGATATGATATCGCGTTTATATTCGACAGTAACACAGCGATATACGTAAGAGCTAAAAATAGACATCCCGTGTAAATCTTCATCAATTGTTTCAAGAACAGAAATTCAACCGGAAGACGAAGACATCTATACGATTATTATAATTGAGTCGGTGCTAGCGCCAACGATAACATTCAGCACCGTCGGAAAACTACCAACTAATTGTGGCTAAACGATTTTCGCATCGATCGATGACTAATTAACGGAATGAACAACGAACCGCGTGAAGTGTTTACGTGACCGAAAAGCGCGAAGGTCGAACTGTGTATTTTGTTATGTTATGTAGTGGTATTGCTTCTACATTCTATATTTAGAAGCAAAATATAGTCTTTATTTATCGACTTGAAGCTATAAATACGGCAAGAGGAGAAAGAGAGAAAAATCTAAAGTGAAATACTAGTCAATTAACTCACGATGTTGACGTAAGTTTTTTTTTTGGGAAATTCTGATTTGTCAAAGATTATTTTTTCATTTAACTTCATGCGTTGTATCAATTTCAGTGATAACAAAATTTCCTTGAATCTAAATGTTTTCGAACATAAAACGAAAATTCTATATATTCTATTAATAAAATAGACACCAGGTAAAGCGGTGTAAATACGTAAACAGCTAAATTCTAAGAACGAATTAAGAACTTTCTCTTGTCATTAGGACAGGGGTAGATGTATCGGAAGGAATTCGTCATAGTTTAGTTTAGTTAACCGTGTGACTACATAATTTAAACGCAAGGAAAAACAACAGTGGAGCCGAGACCAGGTCGTGCCGGACCTTCTGAAAGAAGCAAAAGGGTGCTTATGCGCGAAGTGTTAAGAAAACCGCGAAAAAGTACAGCTGAGCTTGCGGCAACTTCACTGAAAACTCAGCGCACCGTTATGTGATACCTCCATAGTGTGGGGATGTATAAAAGGGTGGCAAAGAAAAAACCTCTCGTTACGGCGTTTCAAAAACGGCACCGAATGGCTTGGGCAATCGAAATGCGAACGAAGCCCGAAGAGTTTTGGCGGGGTCATTTTTTCAGACGAAAGCAGATACTGCCAATTCAGTGATAGTGGTCGTACGTGGGTATGGAGACGTTCGTCACAGCAACTGGACGACACATTTTTGCATCAGACGGTGAAATACGGCGGTGTGAACATCATGGTGTGGAGCGCGATATGGTATGGTGGAAGATCGCAATTAGTAATCTGCGACGGAAATATAAATGCGGCAAAATATATCCAAATATTAACAGAAGGACTACTACCGATATTCGACAACGCCATTTTATCTAAAGAAGACGCCACTTTTATGGAGGATGGAGCACCCTGCCACAAAGCAAGAACAACAACCACATGGAAAGAGGAACAGGGGATTCGGATTTTACCATGGCCAGGCCAATCGCCAGACATGAATCCGATAGAGAATATTTGCCACATAATCCAGACAAATATGGCGAAACGACCCCGAAAACCCAGCAATAAGGAAGAACTCGTGACAGCTGCTACAGAAGAGTGGTTAAATATTCCAGAAGACACCATTAATCATTTAATAGATATGCCACGACGACTCGCAGCACTTCACGCAAGTAAAGGTGGATCGACAAAATATTCTCTAATTTAAGTCTAATTTAAAAATTTTAAAATATTTTGTATATATAACAAGAATAGAATCTTTTTTTTAATTAGTAGGGGTCTATTTTATTCTGTCACCCTAGTGTATATATATATATATATATATATATATATATATATGGGGACTTGAAAATGGTAAATGAATTAACACTAAAATACATTTGTCATATTTGAGCATATTTCAGATTTAAATATACTACCGTCCGTAAGTTTAATCGCATCTGATAAATTGTGTTGCCCTTAGAACTACTTTAAAAAGATTTAGGGAAATTCATTAATGCTCATGTGCTCATATCACAACAATAAGACATTTACAAAATTCATTCCAACAGGAAAACAATGTATTCCTTTATTAAATTTTATGATGGCAATAAAGTAGTAATGCGTTAGTAGTTGTAAATTGGAGACGAATGTATTATAAAATAGAATTTAGGAGGGGTACTGAATCCATCCACCTGTCTTACAATATACTGTACATTCAGTATGCATCCAATATATTGCCGAGATACCGAAGACCTGTGTGATTGCGCTAGGTAGACCCTATTTTATATTGTTACTTTATTTGATCGAAGCTATGCCAAAAAGAAGGGAATTGAATATTGAAACGCGCCCCAGAACATGCGTTTTACACAAAACAAATGTTACAAATAGAGATATTGCTCGACAATTAAAAGAAAGGAAGAGACCGAATGGTTTCAGAACAGAAGGCGATGTGGAAGGTCCTGGTCAACGAAGGAAAGAGACGACCAATACACCCGAGTGATTTCCCTAAGAAATCGCCGAGTACAATTTACAACGTCAGCCAGTATGTATGTCGACAGTAGAACAGAGACTAATAAAAACCGGACTGAGGGGTGGTATAGCAGTAAGAAAACCATAGTTAAAGTTAAGGTCTATACACAAACGGAAAAGACTAAATTGGGCAATAGCTCACACAAATTGGAGTCAGTGTAAATGATTGGAAAAATGTTGACAGACGAATCGAAATTCGAATTATTGAGAGGTAACCGTCGCATGTTCGTTCGTCACCACCCTAGAAAAAGAATGTTAGACGAGTATATTTCAAAATTAGTGAAACATGGAAAAGGAAGTGTCATGGTATGGAGTTGCTTTGGAGGCAAAAGGATTAGAAAATTAGTTAAAATAGATGAAAGAATGATAAAAGATATGTATTTGAAAATCCTCGAAAACGATGTGGTACGAACTGGATTTGAATTAAATAGGGAGCGGTTCATTTATCAGCAAGATAATGACCCCAAATACACAGTAAAGGTGGTTAAAGCTTATTTTCAAGACAAATCTTTTAAATGATTCCTATTTTTAATGGAGTGGCCACCACAGAGCCTTGATTTTCTAATAAAAAGAAATTTAACTTGGACGGGCCTGGTGGTTTCAAATATTATTGGCACGCCTTGTGCAAGAATACTTGCGATGATCCGAAATTTTGGCGACGATAGTGTAATAGTTTGGATAGGTTTTGCCCATATCAATAAAACCCCTATATATTTTATTTCTACACGAATGAACTCTAATTCTTATATACAACTTCTGGAAATGGTTCTGATGACTTTGGTAAACAATTGCCGACGCAAGACTATTTCAGCGAGACAATTCAATAATATACTCACTTCGTCTCCTTACGTGTGTTCGGCATGCTTAATTAATTGTTATTACGCGTAATACGACTTCCATCGTTGTCAAGCAGAGACTGGAAGACGGTCGAGTAACGCGGGGACCCGTAGATTTCCGCATCGACCTGTGTGGGGATCGGGCACGCCGAAGATTTGGCTAACTTTGCATATTACTATTATTCATGAAATATAGGCAGATAAGCTGTTAAAATGTTCGTCCATATAATTGAATAAAATACATTATAACGCGTAGTACATGCATATATAGCAGGGAAACGAAGAGAGGTTGGTTCAATGAACTCGGTCAATTTTTCGTATCGGTCGTGTGTGCGGGTGAGTCCGGACCTGGCGCGCCACCCTAGACATTGATATCAATATTTCTATGTATTTGTACACGTTTTACAGTCGTGCCCACATATGTATATGGATTGTAGTGTATATAGTTCTCTCCGAATTTATGAGGCGATTTAGAAAATCATTTAATTTGTTAGCTAGATACAAGTAAAACACGATTACACATAGATGATCATTAATTATAGCAAAAAAAGATTAAAAGTGTATAATATCTGAACAATTCTGTTTGTGCAATTACAAAGAATTCGTATAACGTACCAAATAGAAGCAAGAAACAAATTTTCTTGATGTAATTCATGGTCTTTTTTGAAACACTTTTTTAAATAAAACAGTCCCAACAAAACACTTTAAAACAATGCACGAATATATCTTCTTACGTAACATAGAACATATTTACAATATTAATCTACACTTACGACATTATGAAGAAGATAAACAAGATAGTATCCCGCCAAATTACCAGTGTTCTACGTTCAACCGTGAATCTGTTTTTCTAAAAATATATTCAGAATGTAATAAATTAAAAAGTGATTTGAACATTAAAAATTTCGAAGAATTATTATGAAATTTTCCAGTTAAAAATATTCGTTTCTTTAATTCAAAACGTATTATTTGCTTTTGGAGCGGAAATAATATTTTGACAAATGACAAGGAATTTAGTATAGATATTTCCTAAAAAATTGACATTTTTGCAATATTAAACATTTTACATTAAGTGAGAACAAGTATTTTATGACCGAGTTCATGATCAAACTTAAACTGTAAAAAATACGTTTTCTAAATACCGCGATATAAAGTTTCTAAAACGAAAATGGCATTGAAAAAGAAAACTATCATACACGTAACACCTTAACTTCTTGAAAATTATTTTGACGTCATCGTGACATCAACAAATATGTTATTCGATTTAAAGATACAATAAAACAAGAAGCTCAGCTGGTATTCTAGATTTTATTAATAAAAAAGACGAAATTAAAGCAAGTGTTAAAATTGTTGTCCATTATTTTCAATTCCCTTCTCATACTGTTAAAGGCATTTTGCAGCATTGCGGGCGTTATTAATGCACATTCTTAAGTGAGGAAACACAAAATAGCCCATAATTGCAGATGATGATCATAGTAGAAATACAACTTCCGTATGTAAGCTTATAATCCGATCGTGAAAAACTCACGAAGAAAAGCAATATTTTCTTGTGTTGTGTGTGCCATTGCACCATCTTGCTGGAAGAAACCATACTATAATTTTATCTTCAAAATGTTTCCATACCTTTCAGTATTAATTGTAAAATTAAAAGAAATAGATCCAACAATCTTGCGGCGAGAAACTGCTAGCCAAACACCGCAGTATATAGAAACGATTCAACAAAAATATGAGGATTTTCACTACTCCACACATCTGAGTATTTTGGGAATTGACGTATGCCGAAAGATGCTTCACGCTTCATCAGAGAAAAATATCAAATTTAACAGGTCATTACCTTGCATGAGATTATTTGCAAACCACTGGCAGTAAGCGAGACGTTTAGGGTAATCTACTGGCAAAATAGACTGATGAGATTGCATCTTACACGGATGCATGTGTAAGTCTTTTTTTACAATTTTCTGGCATGTTCCATAAGAAAATCCATTCTCTTGAGATAGGCGTTTCAAATGTTTTGGGGGTTCATTCTCCATCCGTTAACGAATATCATCTATAATTTCCTCCGAACGAACAGTTGGTCTACCAGTACGCAACACAATTGGAAAGGCAATTATAAAAATTTTTGGGAAGTACAGCTAACTCTGGGAAGTGCTCTCTAAAACCACCCAAACATGCACACTACCTGTACAACCAAATTCCACTAATTCGAGCTCCAGTTTTTCATTGGCTTCAATCATGTACCTTTTTTAGCACTGTATTGTAAACCATAGCTGAATTTATTCAAGTTCGATGTTCAAACTCGCTTTAAGATCTAACACATTAATTGATGACAGTCTTTCTCATTGCCAAAATAATTTTCAAAACCGTTAAGTTATAATGCCTGGCTTCAGTTCAGACATATATTTTCTATTTTAATGCTAACTTCGTCGTAGAAGCTTTATATCATGCTAGAATTAAAATCGCGACGGTTTAATTTGCTTGAAAATGGTCCATCTATACAAAAAAGTTTACAGGGGATGCTCTATTTCAAATACTAAACAAAACCGAAAACGGTAGAAAGTCACTAAATAGATAAAAAGAACGGTAAATGCGGTTTAAATTATATATCCAAAATTTCAATCAACTAGTCATATACGTAAAACAATAAGAGGCTGGCATGACACCTTGTATTAAAAATCAAGTGTCACATTTATTAGTCAGCATCCCACACATGTCAGCTCTCGTTTGACGACTTTTGACAATTAAATCGTTTCAATTTGATTTTGAGATTGCCGTGAAAACAAAAAACAGTGAAAGTCATTGATCGAATTAATCATTATTTGTTTTTGGCATTTTTAAACTTTCCGACGACCAACAAAAAAAGGTGCAATTTTCGTAGTTTTTCCTCGCCATTTGAAATTAATCCAGTGTATTGTGCCCTTATTAAATTCGGCTATATACTTCCTGTGTGACTCGTTGGCCAACCCCAGAATCGAAACATCATCTCTACAGGTGCGTCCATCGCTAGAGGAAACGTCTGTTTTGGCACGTGTTACTCCCCAATGTCAATGGCCTAAGAGACGTATATATAGCTTAGTAGAGAAACGGTGAAAGAAGGTAAACTAGTAAATAGGTAATGTTTGAGTTTCAAGATTATCTCGGTCGCTATCAGAGAGGTTACATTTCATTTCGGCTTAAATGATAAAATTTGCGTTAACAATGTTATAAATTCCTGCTCTATATGTACTTTTACGCCTTTCGTAGCGAAGGGGCAATTCCGCTAAATTTTCAGTGATGTCCACTAAATACTAATTCAATTACTTATTATTAAGTCTATACATTCAATAAAATTTAAGCAGTACAATGCGCATTTTGAACAATAACAGTCCTGAGTTAATACGTCAAAGTTGACAACGATGAGATAAACACTTTCAGCTCCCATTTCTTCCATTTGATCTTCATCAAAAACCTTATAATTTCGTGTGCAAAATAATAGCAGACTGTAGCATAAACATATTGGTATGTAGAAAGAACCTTTACAACCTGTGCTATATAATTAACTGATACGTGACGCTGAATTCCTATAACACAAAATTAAAAACACGATTTAAAACTGGAAGTTCTCTAATTCTAGTTGCTTCGGTAGCTGTCACAATTCATTGCTAAAAATAAGAAAGGGTACCCAGAAGAGCCCGAAATGCAAAAATAAATGAAATTGTAAAATATCAGAAATACCTTCAGCTCCGTTACATTTAATGTAGTCTCTTAGTTAGATTCCAGCGTCTTTGCCGTGAAAGGAAGTTTTGTTTTGCGTTTGGCATCATTTGTAATTCAGATTCAATCTCCTGTATGGTGTCAAATTGTTGTCCCTTCAACTTAATTTTCATGCTTAGAAAAAGCAAAAATGTAAGGAACTGAATCGGATAAATACGCTGGATGAAAAACTTCGACCATGTTATTCTTCGACAAAAGTTGGTGTATGATGAAAGCGATGTGTGGCTCCCAGTCTAAAGAAGAAAGTTGTTCAACAAGAATTAAACTACACCGAAAGGTCCATTGGTATACCTAAAACGTTATAAAACATCATAGAAAATTTTTAAAAGAACGTAACAAACTCTCGTATTTCATGGTAAAGAAATTTATGGAGGGAAATTTCTAAAAAAAGGAATCTGGACCAATTAATAGAAAAGGAAAGACGAGCAGAGGAATTTAGGTATAAATCTAGAATTAATGGAAAGGAAGATACTAGAGCAACAGAGAAAATAGTAACCTAAATAAATGATGCGGCCTTGCGAGGTAGCGCTTACCCTCGATGCGACAATGGACCTAACTGGGCCAAACATCCCAAACTCAATACAACTGCAATCATGCCAGAATTTTTGAACTGAGAAAACTGTAATAAACAAAATCAATCAGGGACGGAACCGAACGAACCCATCTGACCACCAGTTACACCGTAGGAATAGCGAATTGGTAGCTGGGATAGAAAGTCATCAAGAAGATTTTCAGAGATCTACCACAACAGCCTACCAAAAACTAAACTAAGATCAAATCCGTAAAGGTTAAGGTCCATGGACACTATCTGGAGAACCGGAAGATAAGTCACTCCAATGTTAAAACCCTATAAGCCTGGCAAAAAGATTACGTTACCAATGGGATATGATGAATAAGGAAAATCACAATTGGAAAAATAACTACCAACCTATCACGATGTGGACAACATGTAACAAGACCCAACCAACATTTGTAGGAGGCCCAACGGGAGGCCAAGAATCGTAACGTCTAATCTTCCTAAGGTTAACTTCAAAAGCGAAAAATGCCAATTACACTTGGAGGACTTTAACCATAAGATTCTGCCATTCGTATTAATCTCTCCCGCATTTACAATGTACGAGAAAAGGACTAACAAATTTAACTACCAACTTTACTTAAAAATATTTAGCAACATCAGGCAAAAGAAAGTTTTCCACAATACCACCTAATTCGACAAAAATTCGGAATTAAGTCATATCGAGATTTGGATTTCTCATTAGCCTTACGCAACTGGAACTGTATACATTTGTAGACCTGAGCAAAGGCTTCCGATCCACGAATACAAACGTCATGATAGAAATTCATGAAATACGATACGAGATCAAAACTTTTTCGAATAAGCTTTCGGATAATATTCTTTTCCAACAAGACAACATTCTGTCAAACAGTGCATAAAACTAAAGCTTAGATACGAGAAAATGCTTTATCTATCTTCTAGATTGTCCTGCACAATGTCCAGTCCCGAATTCAATATTTACAACTATTTGCACCATTTGTAGAAACTTTAATGAGCAAGTGTCTCGTAAGCTGAGTTGGAACACACCATAAAAAATTTGGAAACATTCCTCCGGTGTGTATTGTCAAACATTAGAAACTAATGTCTAAATGAATTGGGCAGTCATTAGCTGCTTCAAGATATTAGTTCATATGACGTTGAAGTTTCCACTACAAATCTTCAAACTAGTTTTTTTACGAAAGTTTATAGCTTCATCAAGATCAGAAGCATTTTCATCCTTGCTGAGTGTATCAGTGATTTCTGCTTCTTTCATGTTGTGCATAATTTTTCTCGTAAATTTCTTTACCAGGATTTTTTTTATTTCCTTTATTGTTGTATAATGTTTTAGGTAAGCCCATAGATTGTCTTTTGTTGAACAACAATGTTTCCTTCTCATATCCTCTTTTAGCCGCCTTGAGATACTACAGTACAAAATTCTGCACACTAATTGATTTCCTTCCAACGAATTTCAGAAAAAAATGGGTGACGCTACTATAATAGCGAAACAAAACGAAGAAGAGTGCTCAGCTGCTCAGAAAGCAGCGGATGTTACTCGCAACAGAAACGAAGAAGCGAAAAGTTCGCCTTCCAACGAGGCAGAAGGGCCAGAATCTTCGGAATCACGAAAGGAGCAGATCGTGTGCAAGCGGAAAGATACCGAAAGTAAATTAGAGGCAAGACAGAGTAAGCTTACGAACGATGTATTCTACTTAGAAGTCATAGACCATGATAAAAAGGAAAGCGAACCAGGTACACCAACCGAAAGTTCTGCAACTCCAACTCCTACGCCTAGAAGAGTTAATAAACTCAGAGACCATAACAGTACTATATTCCCAGTTGGCTGTATGGGTTGCAGGTAAACGAAATTCGTTGAAGTGACCGAATTCTTAATTTTCTTTTTGGTAAATCAAGGGAGGATCCTCCGAGCGACCATATAGCGAGCCCAAGACGATTCCTAGACCCTTTCGAAGCAAAAGACCACATTGGACATATTGATAACACCCCTAAGAAAAGACCTGTAAGCGCCAAGCCAAATAATATCTCTAGGAATCCTTTAACGGGAGTAGGCGTCGACGATGACGAGGTCAAGAAGCCTTTCGGCCGGCGAAGAGGTTAATTGCGCAAACAACTTTTGAAGTATTAACCGTATTTTTTGTTCCATGATTTCAGCTGATGGAAACCCTCTTCTTGGAGAAGGGTATGAAACCAAAAGCGTAACTCCGAGTTGCACAAGGATACCTCCAGGAGGATATTCACAAGGACTGTGGTAACTTCCTCTACAAATATGGTGTGTTAAAAAAATAAATTTTAGCGTGGATAATTTTTTGTGATTGGAAAGTGTAAATGTTGTATTTATAACTTTGCGTTTTGTTCTTTTTTTTTGTAAATATATGTTCTACAAGAAATATATGTATTAAATCAAACGTGTTTTTTTTATTTATTTTAGACATTGAGAGTTTCAATCAACACCGAATGTTTTAGCTAAAATCACTAAAATCTGAATAAGTGTAATTTTATACATTGGAATATGCTGTTTCTTATTTTGGGTTGACATTGAGGTACTTAATGACCAGATGTTTAACTGAAGGGTATCTTCCAAGTTCACGGCTTCTAAAATGTTACCCCCAAAAAATTTTTTTGCTATATCACGGGAACAAGAGGATATATTTCAATCATACGAAAAACAATTGCTCATTGTAACTCATTCATGGGGCCGTTAGAGGTTTAATTTTTTTTCGTTCCCGCCCATAGACTATGAGCCAGAGCTTCTTTAACTCTATTTTGTGGAGTTGAGGGGAACATCGTGATATTGCTTATTAATTAACCCAGTTAATATTTAGATGTTAAGTGCATTTTAATGCAAAAAGCGAAGATGACGCAGCATTTACAATTAACATCAGGACAATAAAGCATTTACGTACATAATAGAAATGTTTCTATTTTTATCGGAGACTTTGAAACAACAACAAATTTAATAAAAACACATTTACATAAATCCTATTTATGAAATGTGAAAAATTTCCAAAGCACACTTTTTAGAAAAATGTCCAATGCATATATTGTAGATAAAATCATGTATCTATCTGATTAGGAAATATTTACTTTTTATACAATTAAATTGACAATATCTCTAAGCTAGAGTGAAAAAAAGAGATTGTTTGAAATTGATTTTTTTCTCATCTAAAACGCAGTGCTGGTAACAGGAAAAAAATCCTAGTTCTAATGGACTAGATATTTCGCTTTGTTCCCATAGCAAAAAATGTGTTTTCGGCGCGTAATTTTGAGCATCAATTACACCCTTTTAAACAGACAAAAAAAACAGTTAAAAAAATACGCGTCTAATATTTTCAGTCTACTACATCCCTTCAAAATCGAGGGCGACAATTGCCTACCTTTTGTGTTTCTACAATCGGAAATAATGTACACTACCGTCCATATTAATTCGAACACTCAGTGAAATGCAAACTCTAATAAAAGATAATATAATTGCTTTTATACATAAATAACGTGTATATTAGACCCTTTATGAAGTTTATTGTTTATTAATTGTACAGGCAAACTTCCAAGAATATGGATTACAGAATGATTAAAAGCCTGTTATATTTTATGACCCAATATACTAATTTTCAGAATAGTCCTCATCGCCACAAATAGGATTATTTCTAGGACAGCATTGCAGGTAATAAATTTACAATACCCCTTGGGGTAGGAGCAGGCGACCCGAAAGTCTATTATGTATTGATAAATGCTTTAATTTCTAAATAAACCTGGTTGTGCGTGCGTTAGTGTTAAGAGCGTATCTTTTTGTGTAAACCTCATTAACGTTATCAAAATGCCGAAAGCAAAACCGACGAAGTTCAGAAAAGTGGTCTGTCATTGGTGCTTTTCATCAAGAAGGTTATTCGGTGCGTCAAATTTCCGCAAAAATACATGTTAATATAATAAATCAACTGTGAGTGATATCATTCGGAGACATCAACGCACAGACTGTTTAAGAGATCGGCCATGTTCAGGTCGTAAGAAAATAACAAGTCACGCCGACGATGAGCGTATAAAATTGCTGAGCAAGCGAAATAGGAGACTGATAGCACCAGAAATAGCCGCCGAAATGAATCACCACCGTGCAAGAAAAATTTCTGTTATTACACTGAAAAGAAGATTAAAAGTTGCAAATCTTCGCGGCCGCATTGCAGCAAAAGAAAAAACCTGCTTCGATGGGGAAACAGGCAAAAACGGCTACAGTGGGCAGAAATATGTAAAAATTGAACAGTGGATGATTGGAAAAAGGTGCTATGGACTAATGAGTCAAAGATTGAAGTGAACAAGGTGTGTTTTTCTAAAAAGAGCGAAAGACCAAAGAATGTTGCAGGATTGTGTAGTGCCAACTGTCAAGCAAGGAAGAGGTTCTGTGCTTGTTTGGGGTTGTTTTTCCTACGCCGGTACAGGAGACTTGAAGCGAATCGAATGTATTTTGCGAAACGACGGTTTTTAGAAATGCCGCAAGATAATGCAATACCATCGGGGCAACGTCTAATTGGCGAAAATTTTGTATTCATTCGGGACGACCTCAAACACTCAGCAGTAATATGTAAAAATTTCTTAAATGAAAAACAAGATAACGGCACTTTACAAATAATGACATGACCGCTGCAAAGCCCCGATCGAAACCCCATCGCGCTGTTATGGGATGAATTGGACAGGTGGCTCCGAAAAGTATGCCCTAACTCCCCACGCCACCTGTGGAGCATTGTACAAGAGGAATGGACTAATATGGCAAATAGAGTTTTTGAAAAAGTAGTGGAGCGGTGCCTCGGATTGTGAAAGTTGTTCTTCGCGCAAAAGGGAGTTCCTTTGATGAACGGAATGTTTAAAAAGTTTTTATTTATTAGAATTGCCTTTTTTTTACTTTTATACTTTAATTTCAATCGCTATGAATAAAATGCAATAAATTGCCTTTTTTTTTACTTTTATACTTTAATTTCAATCGCTATGAATAAAATGCAATAAAAATTTTAAGTTTTGGAAAAATTAGTGAATATTTTCTGTTTTTCTTTTTAATTTATCTTCGTGTCCGAACTAATATGGACGGTAGTGCACACACACGAACGCCTAGGACGTAAACGGAGGGTCTGAATCTGGGCCGTTTGGTGTAAGTAGATAAATTTATGCTTTCTCTCATTAAAAATCTCCGGGGCAGTGTATTCAGCCTTAAAATAAAGAAATTCGCGAAGTTCGAAAACCGCCGATTTGATCATGCCATATGGTAGATTTCGACTCGTTAAGCATGTCCTTTTTAGCATTTGAGTTTTTGAAAAACAGTAGAAAAACTTACATTCTAATACCTAATTGAAACGAAAATAATGTTACAGACGCAATATTTCTCACCATTCTTTGGCTCTTCATTTAAATTGGTAACGGAAAGTAAGATAGTCCATCTTTTTGGATCGTAACGTCTTTTCCTGCTTGGACAAACTCTATACTTCCTCTTCTTATTCCTAGGCTCCGAAGGAAATTCGTCAAAATGCAGCATTTTCGCACTTATTCGCACAAATTAAAAGCACTACAACACTAATTTCAACATTTCATTTCACTTTGAATTGTCCGGAGCGGTCCGTATTGAAATCGGTTAGACAGTATTAGTAAAAAGGATCGAAACAAAATGTTACGTTTTCATCACGCAGCTTACTATTCTTTAGCTAACGAGCGCCAAAAAAAAGAGCGAAGACACGCATGCAAATATATCTCCAACAGCGATCCGCTGCCAAAACATAAATTTGACCTAGGAGGAAAGAATAACAGATGGATGATATAAACACAAATGTCGTACACAATACGTATATACTGCCCACTTTATTCCAATTTTACAGGAGCGGCTAATACAACGTACAGCGTATATACTACACTCGCACGGAGTGAGGCATATCTATTATTTGTGTCGACAGCAAAACAGTGGCCCGTAAGTGAATTGGAATCTTTCATTCATGAATTCTGAATTGATAATTGCTGCAGCGGCAACTTCCATTACTGTCGGACGTCCAGTTAGACGAAACAACAAAAGACACAATCGTTATGTGTTGGACGTTTAACAATAAGACATGTTCCAACGCGATCATAGGGCTATTTTCGAAAATGAACTCAGAGCTTGCTTTATTGTATTATTGGTGCGATTATCTCATGAATACGCCGTGCCTGTAGAAGGAGACTTGATTAAGAAATCTAGCCTTTTTTTAGAAATTAAATCACAAAAAAGATAAATGCTCACTACAAGGACACTCAAAGGACAACGATCATTAAGGGAACTTATACAGAGCGATTTTGAAAAAACCGACGATAGTTTAAACTTCCCGTTGATTTTTGGGCATCCCGCATGTAGAGAACGACCATTGCTATTATCTGTTAATGCTTCGTGCGACACGTTCTTATTTATATTCATTCTATTCGTTATTATTTACTTTTTTTTTATTTGAAATCTATTCTTTCTAGAACTACTATTTATCAGTATCATGTCATAGCCTTATTCTTTGCAATCATGCACCCAGCAATTTCATGAAAATTATTCTGATGTTACACCGTACAAAAATACAATTATTGAATGATTAGAAGGTAAACACTGCATTTGTAAGACAAAATTTATTGGGCGACCGACAATTTTACGAGAAACAACTAGTCTCGGCAAAGAATGGCATTTAGGTATGTTTCGGAAACGGCGTATTTAGAATAAAGTAGAAAACGTAATAACGAGTACAACGGATTTAGAGTACGAAGGTGATAGAATTAAATGTGTAAAGTACGACAACTATTTGAAGTGTACCAGCAGATGGAAATGTGAACGCCATCAAAAAGTATAAAACACTGTTGCAATTCGTGCCAAACGATACAGCGAACAAATAATATTTGATATAGGTGTTTGTATTATTCTATGTAACGTACCGTTCACTTTACCACGATTGTCGGATTAAAATGCAAACGCCCCCTGAAAAAGCCAAGATTAACACCGATGATGACGCGAGCACGGTATGAATGGGCAAAATGTCATCAACATGACACAATTGAAGATTTGCGAAAGGTAAGACAAAATAACTTCAATGAATATATAAATCAAGCAATTTTTTTCCTTGAATCATGTTTTTTCGTTAAAGATCGTATTCAGCGATGACTCAAAAATAGAAGCCACGACCAAAAGAGCTCAATTTTTTAGACGACGTCCATCTGAACGGTTTGCTGAAGCTAGTGTACTAAAAACGGTAAAACACCATCCGTCAGTTATGGTATGGTCCTGTACATCAGTCGAAGATCCTGGACCACTGAATTTTCGCCAAGCCACCACATTCAGGATGTATAGCAAAATGAAGCTACAATTAGACATACCATTAACGCTTGCATAGACAGTATAACTTAAAGAATAAGAGCAATTATAAAAGAAAAAAGGAGGCATTACAAAATATTAGTTATGTAGTAGTGACAATATCTATAAATAGTTCTGAATAAACTTATGCTTGTTTTTCGTGTAGTTTTTTCATTATATCTTTATAATAAAATACAATAAAATTTTCGTAAGTGGCCCTAATAAATTGGACAGGGACTGTAGGACGCACCAACCTGAATAAACCAAGCTTGCGCATTCGACGTGAAATACTCAAGTAACGACCCACTTGTACAAGAAGCTGCACCCATCAAACCAAGTCAATTGAAATTTCAATACTATTTAGTCGAAATTGGTTTGCAAGCTATTTTCAATAACTACCAAGTGATGACGAACGCCATAACAGCATTGTAAAGGTCTCCTTAGAAACCTTAAGTAACGTAAAATTTAATAGCGTACTACAAAAGAAAATGTAATTTTGGTTGTATTAAGACAAATTTTGAATAACAGCGCTCCTGCAGATACGTTTACTTGTTTCAAAGATTATTATGTAAATATCACATGGCCAACAGTCGTTTCTCTTGTATAAAATATTTATTCATCAATGTGAACAAGACTCAAGGAAGACACAGTGGAAACGCACCCTTTTACTAGGTAAGTGTATTATGTTAATTATAAATTACAACTTATAAATTCTTAGTTATACAAAGTTACGTATTTCTCAGTCGGACGCCTATGCTTAGGAACCGGTATTTACGAACCTTACTATCATTAATTATTTATTCCGGTAATTAGTGCTCGCCTACAGTACATATCACACTCTAATTGTAACTCAATCAAACTAGCCTCGATATTGCAAAATGTTCCCCCAAATAACCCGGCGGTCGTTCTTTTAAAACGTCTAAGAAATTGTGCGGAATAACGTACACAAAATTATTACGTCTGTCTCCTAATTCTTACGACACTAAATATTCTGCAGATATTCTAAATTTAAGTCAATAAAAACATCAACTACGAGACATCCAACGCCGAATATCCTGAGGCTATCCTCGGCGAAAGTGTTCACCTCTCCGATATGAAAAACAGAAAAGCTTAGAACTTTGCACGCACCACTAAATGCGACCGTTTAAATTTAGCGTTCGCGTTTGGCCCTCGTCCAGAAGCAGGGACCCATTAAGCTGCGCCGTCGGTTGA
Source organism: Trypoxylus dichotomus (assembly GCA_023509865.1). Taxonomy (NCBI): domain Eukaryota; kingdom Metazoa; phylum Arthropoda; class Insecta; order Coleoptera; family Scarabaeidae; genus Trypoxylus; species Trypoxylus dichotomus. The sequence goes on from CM042081.1 coordinate 34,971,422, forward strand.
CTTTACGACTGCCACGGTTCTCGCAAAACAAACGTATTGGATCTCGGACGGCAACATTCCGTTGAACTGAACTATTACGATTGCGATATGATTATGCGGATTATGATCGCGATGCCAGATGTTCTATCATGTTGGCAGATGGTAAAAAAGAAACAGAAAGCAGAGGAGAAGAAAAAAATAATCCAGAGCATATGAATATGACAACAAAATTGCGTCACTGTAATGTAACAAGTTTCAAACAAATCGGGTACAAGGTCCTTTGCGGGTAAGATGTGAAGGTGAGGAATGAGCAAAAAAAAACGTATTTTACAATGTTGTTTTTAGGTGTAACGGATTACAAGTGTGTAACCAGAAAAAATTCAAAGAACTTGGCGCAATATATGCGATGTAATGTTCTTTACTAAAACTTAAATCGTAGTATGTCATGGTCATCCTTACTGTACCAAAAAATATAACTTCAAAATTTGCAATGCATTAACTTGATATTTTATTAATATTTTCAAAACAAATTACGCAGATTAATACCAAGCTTTTTGTTGGATTTTAAATGATAAATTATAATTTCCTTGTAATTATCAACGTTAAATTTTTACAAAAAATTGTCGGAACCGGTGCAATTTGAACCTAGGCCCTCTCGCTTTCCGGGCGAGTTTCATGACCACTAGACCACAGGCTCAAAGGTCCCGTTCTAAAATTTGTTAAACGTTGGTAATTACAAAGAAATCATAATTTATCGTAGATTACGTACACTTTGATTAAAATCTATTTTTGCCCTCAGAAATCAGACAAAAATGTGCGGTAAAGATGTTGCTCGTATTCAGCTTTCGAAAATACAGCCTTGGACACATGTCTGGGGCACCCCAAATTATTTAAAATAAAGATACATTGTGCACTATAAAATACAACTACATGCATAAACATTCACTAAATAAGTTTTTAATAATGAATTTAATATTTGGTGGCATCATCATTTGCTTTAATAACAGCATTTAACCGTTTAGGCATTGACGCTACTAAACGTAAACAAACTTCAGGTGAAAGTGCCTCCCACTCCTGTACAATTTTGTTCCTTAGGTCATTTTTGTTACTGAATTTGTAACTGGAAAGCTTTAGCTTCAGCATGCGTCACAAATTTTCTATAGGCGACATATCTGGTAACTACGCCGGTCATTCAAATAAACGTATCCCGTTCTCACGAAACCACTCCATCGAGAATCTGGATTTGTAACAGGACGAGTTATCCTGTTGGAATAAATATTCTGCGTCATCCCTGTCATATATTTTCAGCACAGATGCTTCTAATACCTCTTCTAGCATCGGCATATACCGCTTGCTGTTCATCCTACCGTCACACATAAACACTTCTACGCCATTTGCGGACATGCATCCCCAAATCATGACGCTGCCACCGCGATGTTTGACAGTTGGGGTGATACAATCAGCACGAAATGCCTCCTCAGGTCTACGGCAAACAAACTGGCCTCCAGGAGTACTAAACGTCTGAATTGGATAATTAACAATAATTACTTTTTTTAATTTAGTAAATTGGTGGTATGTGTATACATTTTTGCAACAAAGGGACAAAATAGGATTGCTTAACATACCTATATGTTTGATTCGTCAGACCATATGACCTTCGACCAATCCTCGACAGTCCAATCTTTATATTTTCTTGCACACAGCAAACGATTTTTCATTTGTTGCTGGCTCAGGTATGGCTTGCGACGCGCTTTCCGGCATTCAAATTCACCTCTGCCAACTTTTTTCGAACAGTTCCGTCACATACAAAAACGTCTTGTTCGATCGATAGGTCAGCGGCCAGCTGTTTGGGTGTTTGAAAGCGATTCCATAAAGCTAAACGCTCCAAATAACGATCTTGTCTCGCAGTGGTTTTGCGTTTTCTCCCACTTTTTTGTCGATTTTCATACGATCCAGTTTCCCGAAATCGTTTAATGGTTAATTGTATCGCATGTCACGAACGCTTCATTGTTGCATTGTGCAATTTTTTTGTGACATACCCCGCACATGTAGCAACACTATTTGACTACATTCTGCAACAGTCAAGTCCCGTCTTTTAGACATCTTCCTACAATCCACTGTACGCAAGTAGAACACAACACACAGCACACTCAACTAATAAAAATAACGCCCTAGAAACCCCTTCAATCGCCAACGTATCAATACTGATTAAATTCTTGAAATCAACAATAGACCGATATTTATGTAAATAGGGGATTTGAATCCGAATTCCGCATTTCAACCTCATAAAATGCGCATTAGTAAATAAAAGTTCTTGTGGAATGCAGGGAATCCCGGTGTGGTAACGTACAATGAAATCTCTTATGGGTGCCCCAGACAAATTTCCAAGGCTGTATGATGATAATGACAGAATGTAAACAGTAAATCCTACATAAATCGGTGTCCCTGTGCTATGGCATTTTACTTATTTGTATTATATGCTTTGAAATCTTTTATGGGTGCCCCAGACAAATGCCCAAGGCTGTATGTCCAGTGATAGGTCAAACAAATGTTTTTCCATTTCGCGGGCGATTTAAGTTGAAATTTAGAAACGTCTGCTTGGGAGAAGAACGCCTACTACGGATAGACATTTTTCAGCTAAACGAACTGTTTTCAGAGTTGGATCGTGTTATAGTAGAATAAAATACAAAGGGAAATGGAAATAAGAATAAAATAAGAGGGGAGGAAAGGAAAAAGCAAGAAGAAAGAGAAATGAAGTAAAAACAAGAAGAAAAGTAGTGGGATTCTTCAGGAGAAAACCAAGGAAACCAAAATGGCACTGTAACTCGACGTGTAAACCACGCTAGAAAACCTTCTGAAGCTTTTCATCTCTAGCATAGTTGACACGTCGAGCTACCGTGCCTTTTTTCAAAGTGGTTTCGCCTCTAGCATGATGCAAGTGACAGTTTGCCATTTGCTTGACAAGTGCTCTTATGCATGTTTACTTTTTGCGTGGCGTTTTTATAAAGGAGCGTAGCGAATCAAATTATACAAAGCTATTTGGTGCGTAATTTTAATTTTACCTCATATTAAATCAACTTCCTTCACGCAACTAATAATCAAGAAATATACTTCTTTTAAATTTGGACAATAGTTGAGGATGTATTGCAAAAATAGATGAACTCTAATCCGAGAAAGGACAGTAATGTAATTTATTTGAAATTTGTATTTGGAGATAATCCGTCATTTCGACAAACTCTTCCCAATAAACTTTCTCGATATTAACAAAAAGTCTTCATTCTTATTGTCACTAACAAGCGGTCAGTAGGTGCTCTAATCAATTATAGTCCGTATACAATATTATGAACAGTAAGGTCTAAAATTAAAGTACATACAAGGTATGTTTCAGAAGTAATAAGAATGAAATTGGAATGTACACGCCTTCCCCACTTCTGGTAACAATTGTGCAAGACTTCTTTCGTTAGAATGCTGTTTATTGTTCCGTAATGGAAACCGGCTAGTCATTGCGGTAAAAAGGCCTTTGAGCTTTGTATGAAAGAATTGCTATGCGGAAACCATTATACAAAGCAAACAAAACTAAACTGTTAGCATGGGCAAGAGAAGACAGGACGTTGGAAGATTGGAAGAAAGTCATGTGGACTGACGAATCTAAATATCTCACCTTTGGTTCAAACAGAAGAACATTTGTCCGTAGATGGAAAGGAGAGCGAGCAATTGAATCCTGTATTACACAAACAATAAAACGTGAAAAAGAATCAGTTATAATTTGGAGTTGTTTTGGCAATACCTCTGTGGGCGATTTGGTTAAAAGATTATAGGGAGATTTTGGAGAGAAATTCCATCTCATCTGGAACACGGCTAATAGGTGAATACTTCGTGTTCCAACACGATAATGTTCTCCAACATACTGCAAAGATATACCGTAAGTATCTGAAACAATTGGAGCACGGAGAGAAAATCGTCATTACAAAGTGACCGCCCTAAAGTCCAGATCTCAATCCGATCGAGCTTTTTGTGGGAGGTACTTGACCAACAGGTTCGAAAATCTGCTCCAAATTCGACAACAGTACTACTAGGTGTAATGTAATATTTTAAGGGTGGGTAAACGCTTACGGCCGGTAGTATATGTACACTACCGTTCAAAAGTATTTGGGCACCCATATTTTATATATGTTTAGTAATGATGTTTTAGTGATTTGTGAGATATCCCTTTGCGACTACTGTTGTTAAGACTGTAAAATATACCGAAAAGAAAAGAATTAAAATACAAACGCGTGCTTTTATAATTGCGCATCATTAAGCTGACAAAAGCAAGCGGTAAATTCCGAAACAATTAAAGTTAAATAATACCAGCGTAGAGTGGCAGATTCAGAACAACTTCTGCTGAAGATAGTGCAGAAGTGGTAACTAGAAAATGAAACCGACGGAAAACAGACCCAGAAATCGCTGCTGAAATCAATGCAGGCTGTCGCAAGTCAATAAGCGTAACCACAGTCAAAAGTGGTTATACAAGGCAGGTTTGTACGGACGAATTACGATGAAAAGCCATATTGCGCATACGGAATAAACGGAAACGCTTAAGCTGAGCTCGAGAACACCAACATTTGACAGTTGAACAGTGAAGTAAAGTCTTTGGTACCGATGAGTTAAAGATCCAGATTTTCGGTTCAAGAAGACGTGTTTCCATTCGAAGATCTACCTGCGAGCGTACAACAGAACAATGTTCCTACGGTGAAACACGGCTGTGGTTCTGCGATGACCTGGGATTGTTTTGGTGGTACGGTCGTGGCTGATATTTAAACATTTTAGAGAACAATGCTATTCCTTCAGGATTAAGACTTTTGGCTCCGAATTTTGTATCCCAACGAAGTAATGACCACAAGCATGGATCTAAACTGTGCGAAGACTATTTGCAATACTTGGAAGCAGACGGATCCATCAAAGTTATGGAGTGGTCTCTCCAAAGCTCTGATCTAAACTCCATAGAGTTATTGTGAGAAGAATTTGAACGGGAGGTCCGGAAAGGAGTAGAAACATCGGCGGCTGATTTCTGAAAGAAGCTGCAAGAAGCATGGGTTCGGGTAACACCGAATACCTTGACAAAACTAATTGCAAGAACGCTACGTAAACAAAAGAGGTCACGTAGACGAATACAAGTTTAGATATAATGTGTAATCCTAATGCCAGATATGTAATTAGCTATGTACACTGGTGTGCAAAATAAGTGCAAGAATTTTTGTTGAAAAGACGAACTCAAAATATAGGTATCAGTATATCAAACGCATATAGTAAAATTTATTTATTAAAGCATATTTACAAATAAAATAAAGTGGTAACTAAGTTCATATTCATTGAAAAATAAGAAATCTATAAAACAGACTGCGCAAAAAAATAGGTGCAATACGCATTACTATTAAAAATAAACTAAATGTACAAAATAAAAGAGCAATTCCACGAGTAATTAATATTGAGTAGAATAACCACGATTCCTTAAAAATGCTGCGCATCTGTGGGGGATAGGATTCACAAACTTAAGGCAGGTCTCCAAAGGAATCGAATGCTACGCTCTCTGGACTTCATACCAAAGTTCATCTTTGTTAAACACTTTCACTGCAGCAAGTCGTCTTTTTTACTTCACCCCATAGATTTTCTACGGGGTTTAAATAAGGCGATTGTGTAGGTGAAGGCATAATGTGCACATTATTCTCCAAAAACAAAGCCTTTGCTGCTCTGGGCTTATGCTTTGGGTCGTTATCTTGTTAATAGGTCCAGAGCAGCGGCATCTGTTCTTCTGCATAAAGTAGCGTTATCATTCGTAAGCTATTCAAATATTCACCTTGCGTCATTATGTCCCTGATCCAAAATAACAGACCTGTACCAGCAAACCAGGAAAAGCAACCGCAGACGAGAATATTTCCACAGACCTGATTCACCGTTTTAACAGTGAATCGAGGATCGTACGCTTTGTCTGTTGGTTTTCAAACACAATTACAGGTGCGACTCAAACCAAAGTTGATTTTTGTTTCATCGCTCCATAAAATATTGTACCATTGCTTAGTATTCCAAGCAACGTGCTTCTTTGCGAATTGTAACCGTCGTTGTACATTACGCCGAGAAAGCAAAAGCTTTTCTTGGATTTCTTGACGGTAATCTAGCATCTAGTAATCTCGTCTGATTGTTAAAGTGTCAATATTTAAGTGCATCTCTTTTTTAATAGCCGTTGAAGTTATAAATTGATTAATTTTAATTGCTTTCATAATTTGTGTATTTGTACGAGTAGATGTTTTTCGTGATAGCCCCCTTTTTTCGCTCTTCTCTTGCCATTTTATTGCATTTGTAACCATATTACAAGATATTCTCAATACTCTAGCAATACATCAGTAAGTTTTACCTTGTTGTCTCATTTCAATAATAAGTCTTCGTCGTTCTTTCGAACAATGCTTACCGTGATCCATAGCTATAGGTTGCTACAAGTTATTTAAATTATTAAGCACTTGATAATTCATTTTCCTCGTTATTACGAAGTTAAATTTAATTGGATTAGTTTTTTTTGTGAAATTTTTGATTAATAAAAATTTCACGGTTCCCGGTAGGATTTGAATCTACAACTCCAGGAGTGCATACTCCTTTATTATATATATACGTGTATATGTAAATAATAAAGATATGTTCAGTTTTTCATTAGTGCTTAAAATGTTTTCTTCTAAATCTATCGGTGCCCAAATACTTTGAACGGTACTCTACATAACGATACACATTTTTCTTCCAGAAAGTCGGATAACTAAAATTCGTTCTCCCTTTTCCAGTCATTTTTTTTTTAGTTTTTTCTAACCCTTCTACTGCCCACATTAGGTTCATTATTATATAAATACGGACCGTTTATGACCTACAGCTGCGAGCAAATGTTATAGGCACCTTGATCAAACATGTGTTTCGCGCAGCAGGTAGCGCTTCTTAGAACAAGGGTACCTGGTCGTTATCTAAAGTAGAAATTCCTAGAAAATATAAATTACGCAGCTATATAAGACAGAAATTAAAATTTTTAGGTTGAGTAATATATTGTGCGTAGAGAAAGAAACGTCGTTTGTCGGTTTCAAAAGTTCATTTAGAGTGCGGATCTTCTTTTGTAAGTTTGTGTATACACAATATGCCAAGAAAGCCCCAAATATCTGAGGCTTTACGAGGCCAGATAATTTTAATGCGCAAACAAGGATTGTCACAAATAAAAATTGCTAAGACAATAAACTGTTCGCGTTGTGCAGTGCAAAACACAATTAGCCGCTACCAAAGGACTGGAGAGTATCATAATCTACCCAAGAGCGGTAGAAAACGTGTAACGACTGTGCCAGAAGAACGATTGATACAGCGTATAGCGCTCCGGGATAGGCACAAATCCGCGATAGCGATTTCTGCAGAGCTCCGCGCTCAACGAGACGCGCCAATCTCCGTGCATACGGTAAGAAGGTTAACTGCGGTGAATTTACGTGCCCGGAAACCGCGACACAAGCCTTTGCTGACCGAGCTACACTACAAGCAACGCTTTACGTGGGCAAAGAAGTACCGACATTGGACTGTAGATGACTGCGCCAAAGTACTTTGGTCCGATGAATCTAATATAGACGTAAGTGCTCAAAAATATTTCATAATCCTTGCAATATACATAATTGAACTCAGCGCCCCTACTTTTCTCACCAAAATAGAGATATTCAAAAAGTTAACCTCCTTCATTTATTTTATGCGGGTGCACAGCGTTTCCGGAGCAAGTTATGTTCGGAGGAGGTCCGGCGAAGCATTTTCCCCAGAGTGTATTTTACCTACTGTCAAACACGGCGGTGGAAGCATTATGATTTGGGGGTGTATGTCTGCACAAGGTGTAGGGGAAGTCCATGTGTGCGAGGGCCGCATGAATGGGGCACGCTACATCGGGATGTTGGAAGAGGTTCTCGAACCATCAATTGTCAGATTTTATGATATGGACTCAGAGGAGTATTACTTTCAGCAAGACAATGCCTCTTGCCACAAGGCTCGACCTGTAATGAAATGGTTTACTGATAACCAAGTGAAGATTTTGGACTGGCCCCCACAATCGCCTGACCTCTCGCCTATTGAAAATCTATGGCATATATTGAAGGACAGGGTTCGTAAAATACAACCATGCCTCTAAAGAAGCCCTAAAGCAAACAGTGTTTATGGAATGGGCGCCTACTTCCCCAGAAACATGTGACAAACTGGTAGCTACTATGCCTAAAACACTTAAAGCTGTAGTAAAGGCTAGAGGAGGTAGCATTAGATACTGATTTATTTAATAAAAGAACCTTATAAACTGAATTATGTTTTTTTTTTAGTTTGGAGATTCCCGTCTTATCGTAACGCAATGACCAACTATAAGGAAAATATACGAAGACAACACTGATCTTAGCCTGCACCAATTTACAGACTTTCAGTTTAAAAATAGTTAAAGCATAAAGAAATTTCGGTTCATTTTTTCCGGTAAATTTTTGAAGTACATTTGTACCAAGATCGATAATATTAAAGTGTTGCCAATCCTTCCTTTGCCAATATTGAATAATTAAATTTGTGGTGTGGTATTCTCTTTACAATGTGAAATAAAAGTAAATTTTAATGAGTACAGGTATAAAAAATGAAATAAGTGAGTTAGATTTAAGTATATAATGCTTTTTATCCTAAAAGTCATCCAAATTCACAGATATTTGTAATCTCGTAGCATTACACCGTTATATTTATAATTTCAAGCTGGCTAAAAGCAAAGTCACCATAGTAATCACGTTCAATGCATTTTTTTATAAATGGATCTAAGAAAAACTGTATAACAAAATATTTTTTCATAAGATCTATTATACATTAATTTAACCAAAAAAATAGTGCCGATATTAACACAAACTAACGAAAAAAATAATCTAAAATTGTTATTATAAGTATTTTAATTGTCTGTTAAACATTCAGAGAATACAGGATGTTATATTTACTAAACACCACATCCATTAATATAATTTAAATGGTAAAATATCGATTTTATGCTACTTCTTTGCGCGTACCCTTTAAACAGTAATACGTACGAACGGTCTAATCTAAAAGCTTGCTTTTCTTAAGGGTTACCGTAGGTCGTGATCGGTTTTAGGTCATATCACGTCAAAGCAAAATTTCACCTAGAGAGCGCATTAAGTTATTAAATGCCAGCTTGTATCTTATCTGTTCAGCACAATTAATACCACGGAACAATGGTCCGAAATCAGATAAGGATTAGAAAGAAATATAATAATCGTAGATTAAACAGATTAGATACTAAGTTACGTGCATAAAAAGGCGCTCTTTCTCGCGCGTTTAATTAAACATAATTTAAAAAGATCACGAATTAAGGACGAATTTATTAAAGAAATAACTCGTCTATAGTCGTAGAATTTAATTGAACAGTACGATGGAATTATCAAAGTGGTATCCTTAAGAAAACTAAAAGTGAAAGTCGATTTTCTTTAATAAACGTTAGGTATTAATTCAATTATCTACGTAAAATCAGTCCTTCAACTTACCTGATTGGACATATTTCCCGGTTTTTGGTGTTGATGTCATAGTTCACCGATTAGCACCCCGGCATCTTCTTCTTCCTCGTTCTCCTCTTATTGCACACTCGCGAATTTATCACATAAAATTTGGACCGAACGATCAGGAGGAAGGCGAGCTTACATGTTTATTTAATTACGAGAAGATGTTCGTAGTAGATCACACGCACCGATAACATCTCAGTCATAGAAAGCTTAGAAAATAACAACAACACGGCAAATGAGCAGTACCACACCGTAACCGAAACCCGATTTCGTTCCCAACCAAGTAGAGTGCTGTCATCTACGACATTTGACACAAAAACAATCGATCGATATTCTTGAAAGCCGCAGATCAGTCGGTAATATCGGTCTTGTCCAATATTGCTTTTCTTCTGGGATAAAATGATAAGATAGAGGTTATAGGAAATAGAAATTTTATTTTAAATAATTTTTATAGACAAAAAAATTATGGCTTTAGATCTTTAAAACGAAAAGTATTATATTGATATTTAGAATGAAAAAAGAACGTCTTGTACTTATGTGTTAAATATATGTGTTCGGCCTTATTTAGCTTTATTTACATATAGGTAAAAAATAAACATTTCTATTTTAATTCGCTTAATGCTAGAAAAGTGAATTAAAAAAGCCACTACACTAACTTACATTTATTATAATCTTAAGAGTAAAGTCTTTTCTATACGCCTTATTTATAATATTTCTCAAGTACATTCAAAAAATAAGCACCAATTTGCTAATCGATTGCGTAAAATCTGTTATATAATAAAATTGATAAACAATACGACCTTGCAAAACGTATACATTCTAATCACTCTCTTAAATTGTCTCCACTACAAGTTGTAACCTTGACTCAAAAGTAAATATAAATAACGTTATCTTCAAAACGTAATTATAAAATAGCTTATTAACACAAGTTGTCTTGATGATTCGTTTAAATTCGCAAATTGCGGCAAATTTTAAAGCACCCAAGGCGAGACGTTGCCACCGCTTACAATTTCGATATCTTTTTTCCTTTCGATAACTTACGCTGCTCCAAGCGTACGGATAATACGCTAAAGCTACATAATTATTTACATGAATAATTTATTGATTTATTTATATTTAGAATTATTAAATGCAATATTAACTCGGATATATAGGACAAAATTCGGCAACGTCGACCGCATATCTGTCACACGATTGTCAAACTTACAAAATCCATGTAATTATTAAATATTGATGTTTTGGCTTACAATAGTCTAATGTTTTCCCAAACAATGTGTAAGTATTGATTGAAATTCATATAATCATAGCATAATCAAACGCTGTTATTCATTTTAGATTCTTGCTAATATTCTAAAGTGCAATAATGAGATGATATAAGGGTAAGTAATGGGCAATTCGGGTTTAAAGCAACACCTCGAAAATGCGAAGAAGACGGGCGTGCTCAAGGTATCGAGCAATCTAAATGATTTTCCGCCCGGTTTCTTGCAATTGGAGGGCAATCTTCGCACTCTAGATCTCTCGGACAATAAGTTTGTAACATTACCTAACGAGATCAGCCGATTTATCCATTTAAGACATCTCAACCTGTTTAAGAATAAACTAAACAAGATACCTGATTGCATTGGTGCTCTAACAAAGTTAGAAACTTTCAACCTAGCGCATAATAACCTTACATACTTGCCCAGAACCATTACTAATTTAATCAATCTGAAGAACGTGTATCTATGCGATAATCATTTTAAAGAGTTTCCAATCGTATTTTGCGGATTGAAGCATTTGGATCTGTTGGATTTGTCACGGAATGAGATCAAATCTGTTCCTTCAGAAGTAAATGGGTTACATGTGTCAGAGTTGAATTTGAATCAAAATCAAATTTCCGAGATATCGCTTCAAATCATCAATTGTCCACGATTAAGAACCTTACGATTAGAGGAAAATTGTTTACAGCTAAATGCGATACATTCCAGGTAAGAATATGGCCCTCTTATTTGAGTGTATCGCTTTTTTGCGTCTCTTATTTTAATTACTTTACACTATTATATTAAAATTATTAAACATCTTAGGTTACAATTAATCAAAAATTCACCATGATATATTTTAATTTTCTTTTTCTGGTTGCAGAATTCTAACTGATACGAAAATATCAAACCTAGCTTTGGAAGGGAACCTATTTGAGATGAAACAATTGACTGACATTGCTGGATATGATGCTTACATGGAAAGATATACAGCGGTGAAGAAAAAATTATTTTAAGACGTAGTTTCGATAGCATGCGAAATACATTGGATGATGATTTAATATATTACTGAATGCCTTTCTATAATAGTATTGTAATATTGGAAATATTAAGATATTGTTCAGTTACTTCTACTTCAATTTCTTCGTAAGCTTTCGAAATTTTTGCGGTAAGTTATGCAAAACATTTCTAAGATTTGGTTAGTTCAATGTTTTATCGGAAGGCAAGTCTGCAAATATAATAAAACACCAACCTATAATATACAGTAATAACTATGCTCAAGCTCAAGTCATCTTTCGTAAATATATAATTATATGTAGACGTGTGAAAAATAATAAAATTATACATAATACAATGCAATTAAATGTGAAAGAGGTGTAATTAGAATTTTATAAAAAAAAGAAATATGTCAAAAAATATTTTATATAAATCCTTAAAAAGAAAACGATTGCATATCCAAGTTTTAGGCAAATTTTAGCTATTATGTTATCAAACTAAAGGAAACTTAGGTATCAATATACTGCGACAATTAAGACCATTGCATTTGTTTTACGAAAACATTAGTTTTGATGATTTTTCTTTAATTTCTTTTAAAGTAGTAATGCAGATGTGTTAAATATTAAAACAATTACTCGGTGGAGTTATAGTGTTAAAAGTGTTATGGAAATGTTAAAATTGCATGTACATAAAAATGAGAATATTAAAGCTAGAGTGATTACTAAATTGTTAGATTGGTATATTTGTGAGTTGCAATAATGACATTAACATTACAATAGTTTGAAATATATTCCTTTATTTTCAAACTGATCTATTGAGGGCATTTTGAAACAGATTCGATCAATAGTATAAATTCAATGGGAAGCACAAGGGTCATTATATCAAAATTATTATCAATTGTCTTTTCATAATAGTTGTTCTGCTTGGTTTCTCAATAAGTATACAATCAGATGATCTGTATCTTGACAATTTCATCAATGGAGAACTACATTTTCTCATTGATCATAAATGTTTGATGACTTATTAAAGGGAGGTGTTACCATTTCTATTCAACCTGAATTTTTTTGTTCTATACCGTATCCTATAGTCGAGAATTTCAATGTTGGAAATAGTCTTATCGAGATTTGTAAATCTCAGATATATCAACATGAAGTATTTTATATGTTGCACGTCTAAGATATACGTAATCCAAAACTTTGAATTTCCTTTTTGTTATCTTTAAGACCTTATCTTGCAATACAATTTTTTTTCATATATTCAACATAGCTAGCCATTAAACTGCTTACAAAATTACATATTTGCAAGGGATGAGCGATTCTAAACATTTTCTGCGTTAATTTTTATTGTTCGATTTGGAAACTAAAAATCGCACAAATGTTGGTGTGAATATTACCATTATTCAGAATATGTTTTCTATTAAAGAAATTCGAAAAAACTATACCTAACCGAACATTTTTAACACAGTTGCACTGCCATGTTAATTCAAAGGCATTTACGATAAAGTGGAAACCCAGAAAATTACGTTTTTATTTGTTATTCCTTCAAAGCCGCTATGAAAACCAAATTCTAATTGCTTAGAGTTGAGTCTAATAAAGACAATAACTGCTGAGAATTGCATGCTTATAACTTTTGGCTTTCAGCTAAAAATAATCATAACTATTATTGATAGATATACCCTTTTCAACTACTATTTTACTTGGATTGTTATAAATAACGGGGGTGTCATTTATAAAATAAAGCAGCACTCTCATATACTTCTGCTGTTGGTAAGGGAAAATTGCTGCAGGCTTTGACACTATAGTTTGCTTTCTTATGTTGGAGATCTCTCTTGAGCTTCGTATACGTTTAGTCATAGTGATTTCCATTTTAAAACTCTTATGATCAAAGAAGTTCACATGAATGCGAATATGATGTTGTACTTTCACCTCGTTAAATCAATTTACTTGTATCATACAATTTAGATATGGTCTTGGTGTTATTATATTCTGAGAGATAAGATGTTTCAAGTCATAAAATTAAGTTACTTATACTCATCTGCGAGTATTGTCATAAAACCGATGTATGATTCGATTTCTGTCAAATCAACAAGTACAAATTTTTTGTATTTGTCCGGGTGCTCATCAATGCATGTACCTTAAATTGTACCTTTTCTATTTGTCTCATTTGGAATCGTATTTAATATATTTGGGGACATAAAAAGCATTAATGCATCTTATTCTTGAAATATCAGAACTAAATCGTGGTTTTGAATGTTTGTCCTTGGGCGTTTTCGCCCAGTATATTCTGGAAACTTAAGCCAATCTGTTCCATCTTTTGCCTGACCTTGGAATTTAATTATTCTCTGATCCAACATAGATATTATCTGTATTTTCGATAAACCCCACCAGGCTGGGATCCAATTGGATCCTAAACTAAAAAATAATGCTTATAAAAACAAATAACAGAATATGTAAAGAATAAAGTGAAGATAAAAGGCAGACAAACGTTAAAGGTTAGAAACAAAAAGATGTAGAGGAAAATCTTCGGAATAGATCTCGGTCAGTCATATAAGGGTTAACCGAAGTAGAATCATATACATACAAACATAATAAAGGCTTAATATTGATTTATTTTCGTTTTTCGAATTTAATTCTTTACTCTTAACATGAGCTCGACGCAGTTTGTCGAGGTTCACAAGATTCTCTTTTTGTAGTCTTATTTAAAGACACCATTGCTTTCTTTTATCCATTGTCATCCATTCAGTTGCAAATGACAGACCTCAAATATTTCCCACAACAGCGCAAGCGCATAAGAAATATTAAGAGAAAAAGGGGTATCTGCAGATAAAATCTCTTGATACGCCACTCCACTCTAACATGCGATCTTTTTAACTAACAATATGGTATATGTCTTTCGATTTAACACAGTCGACCAATTTGTAGATATTTCAAACTATACCTTCTTTAAATAAACCGATAATTTCTTAGAATGCAGTAAACTAATAAAGATAAAATATGATGGTACGTTCATAATGTTCCTCGAAGAGATGCATACTCGAAAACGTAGGACTTCCTTTTTATTACTCTCTAGGATTTTGTCTTACGATAGAATATTTTTCTCAACAGCATACTAGAGAACCCAAAATGTAAAGGTACATATTTGCAATAGATTAGATTAAGTCAGTGGCTCTGAATATGTTCACTAATTTTTATTGTTCACGTTCGACTTTGAAACTAATAACATAATTTGGCTGTATCTGATGAACATTATCACCTTGTAAAATGTATGATAATTGTCCAACATGACCCTTTCCTTATTAAAGAAATTCACGACGAATGCCCGTAACTATGCGCAATGTTTATAGTGTAATATTCATCGTATACACACGGTATATATCATAATTTAGAAGATATCGGCTTAAAGCGTTACAAACAACTAATTATCCAGTATGCATTACTACTTTAAAGATATTAATATTCCAATTTTCGTATAATTACTATTATTAAAATGAAATGCATTATCAATTATTACTGGTTAAATACGTGGTCCAAATTATTAAGTATGAGACAAATAAAATCAATTTTGTCTTTGAGCATAATACTTGAACTGAACCACACAAGTTAAATAATTAAAACAATAGTCATAATTGTAGTATCCAATTTGTGCTTTCGATGTTTGTACATAAGTGTCGTTGCATGAATATCATTTATATTAAATTTGAATAATTAATAATGAAACTCGAGAAGATGAAAGTGACAGAAGAAACTTACGAGACAATCAGTGTTGAGTCAACTGCACATAGGTGCATGCTAATTATTACATATGACTATGTTCTATAATGGTAATCATAATTAATAATATAAAATATATATATATATAGATGAGAATATTACTAAATAGATAATATATGGTGTTCGATGTCTTAAATCTAGTCAATTCTCTCGGTGAAACAAGTTAAAAGCAAATATATGAAAACGTGTAAGTCATAAACATATACCATTTTTTCCTCTGCTTCTCTTAAAATGAGCGTAATACATGGACAGATACGTAGATGGCGCATTTGTCTCGTGAACTTCCAATATTCAGCTATTTATACAATACAATACTTGATTGGCTTGATATAATTTGAATCAACCAATCAGAGGACGTGATTAGCAAATGCATCTACAATTTGCTGTTATCGAGAAGGTTTGTGATTTTGTTTATATTATGCAGTGTATTCCAGATTTAACGCTCATGATTTGTATATGTATTCATTTCAGCTACAAGTTGTATAATATTATCCAAAGAAATAATAATAAACTATATTAAATTTTATTGTATTGCATATAATGTGTATATTTTTGATATAATAGATGTACTAGTTAATTTTAAAAGATATACATCTAGTTATTTATTAATCTCGTTCTTTATTTACATGTTATGATGAATTTATAATTTATGAATACCTAAGGGATTTTATATTTCTGATTATTATATTTTACAGTTATACATATTTAAGTTCAAAGAAAATAAAAACGTTTCTATGCAGCTCATTGATCGAAATTTATGTAGATTTTAATATGCAATCATTATGGGCATGTTTTTGTTGACATTGTCAGTTGCACAGTGCCTAATTTCGAAGTTTAAATGTTCCTGTTTTGCATCCCTTGGTTGATTCAAAATGTAATCAATAACATAATCTCCCAAGATACTTCAATAATCAATAATACACCGGCTGTTTTCAAATTATGCTAATCATTAATATATATCTGCACACAATTTTACGTATTCTATCATAAGATGCCTATGCTGTATTATTTGTTATCCTATGTTTTTTATTAATGTTTATATTACTATTCCTAATTGTATCACCATATTTATACCCTACACAATTCTTATATGAATTTCGTATACATTTTTTATGTCCTGCGCACTCAAAAGTTTCATGCCTCAAGTGTACTTCTTATATATTTGTATCATATCTCATCTCTTACAGTAAAGTATGAAAATGAAATATAAAATGTATGGTAGCACATTTACTATTTCTACTTATTTATAAAATATATGAGATTCAACAGATGAAAATCATCTTTTATTTATGGGAGATTTCTTTTATATACCTTAAATATACGAGGCTTGTCTGGAAAGTAAATGCCGTTTTGTTCTACCGCGACCGCAACCTTATTGTAATTCCATTCATGCACATGCATCTCTCTAGTTCACAGCATTCCGCTGACGTTATTACAGTCGGAGTGTGTTTTGTTTACATATGTTAGTGATCGTTCACAATATTTAAGACAATTTCTGAACCCACCGACTGTGAAATACGCTCTGTAATATGGTTTTTGAACGTAAGAAATATTAAGCCAACCGAAACTAATCGCCAACTTACGGCGATTTATGGTGAAAATGTAATGACTGATGGAATGGTGAGAAAATGGGTTAGACAATTCAATGATGGGCGAACTAATGTTTAGTTGAAAAAGTTTAATGAGAATTTAAAATATGGGAAAACAGACAGTTCACAATAAGAATGCTTAGTTATAAGTTTCCACGAATTTCAAGAACTGTTTTGCATGAGCTTTTTACAAATTGTTTAAACTATCGAAAAATGTGTCCCCGTTGGGTTTCGAAAATGCTTGCGGATGTCCACAAATCGAGGTGACTTGGCAGTGCTTTGACGTTTCTTACTCGGTATAACGTTGAAGGATTAATTCGTAAAAAGTATTGCAACCGGCAATCAAACTTGGGTTTGTCATGTCACTCCAAATGTCTGAGCCATGGTGGCAACTATATAGAAAAGTAATTCAAAAAATGCTCTTTCATGTAGAAAGAAATTTTGTTTTGAATAAGTTTTTCTTTCTAAAACGGTGCTTACTTTCCGGACGAGCCTTGTAACTGTGATCAAAGCACTGTTTGTCATTCCTAACTTCGTTGTTGTACTTACGAGGGCATTAAAATAACAAAAACAGTAAAGCAATTAAATGTTTTATGTCCAAAATATTTACAAGGCCATTTCTAACGAAACATTCTACTAAGGTTTATTATGTATTTTGAAAGAAAATTTAACCGTGTACAAAGAAATTCCTAACAAACCATTGACCTAATTTTAAAAACAAACGTACAGAAATACATATTCAGGGATACAGGTTGAAACGTAATTTAAATAAATATTAAGAAATGTATGTATGTTATCTGTAAAACGACCCATCTCAGCAGTGATCTAGATATTTAAGTTGGCAGCACAACTAACTCTGTGTCAAACTGGGTGCCTATATTCATATTCTAGGACAAATGCATTGATTTTAACATGGATTTTGATACAATGGAAACATTTCATGTTCTGCAAGCCATGTAATCCAAGTATTGAAGTTGGAAATATTGAAATAATAATGGTACTGAATGTGGCTTTAACAAATTTTACGAATGTTATCAGTGATGCTAAGTGTGCCATTTCTTTGGAAGATTTTGCTAATTTCTAAATAAATTAGAGAAAGGAAATAATCTCAATATGACGGAATCTTTTAATTGTTTCATAAAAAGCTATTTATAGTTACTAATCTCTTTTTTACTTCTATCAACCTTTCCAACTGTATTTTCTATCTTTTGAATTAAAAAGCAGCAATGATCCTTTGCTATAGACGAAGTTTCTTGCAAAACGAACGACATTTGTAAATTTCTGTTGGTAACTAAAAAGTATTTACAACTTTAAAAAATAATTACATTGAAACTGTGACTACGAGGGCGACCTGGAATGTTTCCGGAATCGGCAAGAGGTGGCGCACGAGGGTTGAAGTGTATTCATTGGTCGGCAAGGGCAACCGTCAAAATTTCAGACGTCTACTGTGAATAGTTGTTGTTTAAGAGTGTGTTCTCTGTAGCGAGTCAGGCGGTTTCGTAAAAGTGGATAAAATCGAATTTCGTGCAGTAACTTTTATCGGAATTGATAAAAAATTACATTAAAATCTGATAACTAGGTGACAGCTGAATATTTGTATAATGGCAAAATGTACTATTCTAGGAAATCTTCCGCTACCGCTTCATTTGAGACTTAACTGCTGTTGCTGCAGCATTGTCAGCATATCGTTAGTTTTCGAATAGAATTATTTAAGATAGCCTTACTAACAACACCTCCGTAATAAAAAAAGCAGTGTAATTACCTTTTCATTTCCATTCGTATATAAACTCAAACACGGTTGTATTCCGTTTATTATAGGAGAAGTTGGCATTTTACTTCCATGTCCGACTGACAGATCATAAACAAATGTATTCAGATACTTTTGATTAATAGTGTACAATCATTTACTCTAAAAGTTTTCTAAATCGAGTAAGGTTGATCAGTTTTATATACAGATAGCTTTCAAAATAAACCAGAAAGCTTCTTTCTGTAACAATGCACAATTAACAAAACAAGACGAGTATTTCCTTTGTTGCCCAAACTGCAGTTTTTAATAAAACATTCTTGCGTTGACGAATGCATTCTTGCAATGCACAATGTTGTTGCTAGTTGTGTATAAAACGAGACCATAATATGAATTATGCATGCCTTGTGAATGCAAATAGAATAATTTTACAGTTACAAGTCACTAAGTCTTTCTGTTCGTAGTAATAGCGCTCAGTCTTGTTTTACCTTTAAATGGAATTTAATTTTTATTTTTAGAGCCAAAAATAAATCAAAATAAGAAAACGCTATTTTGTAAAATACAACTTCATACAAAATTGTCGTTAAGTAAATATTTTCAAATATGCGACACCATCAAAACTTGCAAAGCAAGCAGTTAACATACTTGCAGATATTGCAATTCGTTATGCAACTGCAACGCGCATTGTACTCAATCCTAGCGTTTATAATTATAAATAAAAACGAGTAAAAAAGAAGGACATGCTGTTGTCTATTTTTGCATTAGTCTAGCTGTTCCATTTTCGCGATCTAATCCAATTGTGTTTGTTCCTTGTTAAAATAATGTCACTTTATCACCTCAAAGTAAAACAGAGCTTTTTTAGGCGGTAGCTCTAAATAGCTGTGGTATAATGCAAACGAAACAGTAAAAGTACTCGAATTTTACTCGATCGTGTTTAAAATAGATAACCAAAACCATTTCGAAGAGAAAAAAATATGCGTAGTTTGTTGTACACGCCCAGAAGCGATAAGGCATTTTTATAAAATGTATACGTAGTAGCAAGTGTTTCTGAATTACATAAGTAATATACGGTATCTCATGCGGATATCTTAAAAAAATTGTTTTTATATTAGTTTAATTTACGTTAAACATGCAAGTTACTTATGAAATGTCCAATGAATTCAAGCGCTATAGTATTCTCGGGTAAATTGGCTGAACGATACTGTAAATCTTCTAAACCTTTTAATTAATTCTCATTGTATAAGTAATTTGTTGTAAATTAACAATGTAAAAGAACAATGAAAAAAGGAGAATTATTTAGTGCTGATTCTATGTTACTTAGTTTAACGTTTGGTGCTTTGCTTCTTAAAATACTTTCTTCTATTTCAAATAATGTAGGTGTAAGTTCAATGGACTAGAAAATTTCAGCCACAACCGTCTATTATTACATTTTGGAGAGTTATAAATTAAAATATTTAACATTTGCTCAATTTTAGTGTTCTTAATATTGAATTTTACTGGGTGTTGAATTTTCCAAAAATTTCTATGCGAAAGTATATAATTGTTATATTTCACATATTTATTTAATGTACGGCTTTTAAATATTTTTTCAAGTTAAAAAACATTTCCTAGAACTGATTCAAAAAGTTCCCAGAAAATTCCAGCGACCGTTATATCCCCAGCTGTCTGGAGAATCGCTGAACGCAACGGTGTGCGTTTTGTTTTTATTTAGCGGAATAGCAACAAGATTTGCCGGGTGTGATTTCAACCTGTCAAATACGATTCGTTTACGCTCTTCATCTCTTTCCTACTCCGCATCGGATCCGTTAGTCGAACTAAGATAGCTACATATTTACCGTCGGCACTACGTGAAGGATATTGACGACGGGTGGTATTGTTTATGGCAGTCTGCTGCTGTGTTCTGTATTACGCAAAAAGCGATTTCCCTCGAAATAATTCGATTTTCGGCATACTACGTGAGGAATTCATCGTTTCTCAGAGGTAATAACACTTTTTAATTATATTTACCGTGACTTTAACGTTGTCAAATTGAATATCTTGTTTTGTACCCTTAACCCAGATGGTCTCTCTGTGTATATATGTATATCTATAGATTGTAGATGCAGTGTTTATGTTTACCTTTCGCATAATACGCTTTGTTTATACGTTTTATTACGGTTCAAATCATCAGTTAAACAAATAGTACCGGCTTTTCGAATAGACGCGATTTTGTAGTTTCTAGATTATTTACGAGTCTTTCGTAAGTTCTTTTATTATTGCCTCCGGCCGAATTCAAACGTAGAAACTTCCCCAAACAAAAAAGAAATAAAATGGCACAGATCATATGGCATGGTATTTTTTTTAGGAGGGCTCAGTCGTCAGTAAACTTCTTAATTGTCAATAATTAGTACGCTTTGCGTTTAACGTAATGTAGACTGTGTGTTAAAATTGAAACGGAGTTTATTCGACATTGAAAGTGTTGTTGTTTTAAAAGTGAAACTACTGATTGAAAAAATTGGAGATTTCTAAAATTTATGAATGAAGCATTTTGTTTTATTTAAGGTACGTTATTCCCGTTCAATAAATGTAAGGCATTATGACTAAATTACTTGAGCTTGTACTATTATGCATGCAAAATAAAAACTCTATATTGCAAAATTAATATTACCAGGTACAAATACTACGGGACTAAGCTTTTGTAACAGAAGGAAATTTCTAGAATAGGTGCTGGGGGTTTGATATATGTATACTTCTAAATTAGTTTAGAAATTGCCGTATTCACACTAAATTTGAAAATTAACAACTAATGATCTTAAACTATATACTTAAAATATCTAGGAAAAAGAACTTACAATGGGAAGAAACATATTTTTTACAAATTATATAAATAGTTTTTTCAGGAAGTTGACTAAAAATAGCTTACTATTACTTGAAAGTGGCACTACAGTGTTCGATATGTTAACTAAGCATTAAAATTTATTACAAACATAAAACTTCTTAAATATATTTAATTTTTATTAAAGAAAAATATATATTTTTTTTATTATAGATTGCCTAATCTACAATTTTTGTCTGTTTGGTTTAAGAGATAAAAGAAAAAATCCATTAACTGTAGAACAAATAAAAAAATATACTATATCAGATTATATATGGTTATTATAAATTTTTCCAGATTTAATTTTAAAGTATTATTTATTATTTTTAGTTTGTTAGTTGAGGCATGATAGCCTTGATCTTTTTTAATTAAAACCACTTCTAAATAATCATTTTATTTATCATTTAGTTTAGTATTACTTTAATATAGCCAATTTTCTCTTTATCTTACTTTACAATCTAAGTGTCTTGCTGTCAAATAGTAATTTGCCTTATTGTTTTTGAAGATAAAGATCTTATTTTTCGACCAGTAATTGAAGGTAAATAACTTTTAAGCTCCATATCGGAAAGCATATACAAGTATATAGGGTCACCTAAAATGAAATCTCACAGAAAATCTTAAGCAGTGACGTTGAATTTATTGGCGTGAATTTACTTTATCTGAATAAAAATTTGTGAATATGTTCTTACATCATTTCTCATATTTTAAATATTTAAATTCAGTTCACAGTGGTAAGGTGGTAATCTCAAAACAAAACATTTACCACTTCATCCACAGGATACCTATAGAATTGCAGAGATCCCAGTTCGGCCATTTCTAAAAACGTTTTGTAAGGGCTTTTATGATTATGCGTCATATTTCAGTTCAGTGTCTTGGGTATTTCTATAACCTCTCAAAGAGGCACATCTTTCGTTAGCTCATTGAGTTGCGGCTGCATAAATATTCCCTATATTATTGTACCTTCATTTATTCTGTTTGTGTTGTTAAATAAAGAAAATTTTTGCCGAGATTATTTTTTCTCGGTAATTACTCCTATATATAAGGATTTCCTCTGTTAAACTCATAGAAAACTGCAATACCCAGTATTAAGGCTATAACCTTTAAATCCATACAAATTTGGTACTGAAATCACTAGTATTCCGTTTTATCCAATAATTGCTTTGGGCTTTCATAACTCTCGTGTATGTCACATGAAAGATTTTTTACTTTCATTATGAAAGAGAACTGCTTTAAGACTAGTTTTCGAGGAGTCTATAAAGAGTCTCCGCTCTTCCGGATTGTGATGTTGGTCTATTGCCTCTGGTAAATCGTTGACATCGTTACAAATAAATAAAGCTTGCAGTTATTGCTACTTACATATTCTTGCCTCTCTGTCTAATAAATTCTATTATTTAAACCTTGGAGCTAAGAGCTTCACTTTTTAACAACTTCAGATCATGGGCTGAGTTATTAAAATCTGTCTGGCTTATTTTATGCAGTTTCTCGGACATGTCAACAAAGTCAGTATCCGTTTCCCATTTTCTTTGGCCCTCGAAGTCACCTAATGGATCCTCCTCAGGATCCAGAGTTCATGAATCTTGTGAAGTGGTATGGAAAGATCCGTAGAATCCTGCAGCACAGGTCTTACAACTGGAAGGTGGTTTGGATATTTTACGTTAGTTCTTGACTTCCTTGATGTGCCAGCGACTTCAGTTGTACAAAAGTAGTAGTTTGAAGAATGGTGCGTTAGCTCCCTATATATCATTGGAACTGCAAACGGCATGTGACGAGATTGTCCATTCAACCAGCTAGTGAGCTGGGAAAAAGATGTTAAACAGCAACTGAAGTACAATTCACAACTTTTTACGAGTGGACTTCCATTTCTCTTTTGCGGCTTGAAAGTCACTACCACACGCGTAACAAAAAGTGTCAAAACCTATTTATACGTGAAAAAAAGTTAAAAAATAAATTACACAAAGCTTCAGCGGTTAGTCAAAGTCTGATGCAGGTAATAATTTGAAAATCGTTCTTCAAAACTAAATTATTTTAGAGTTTTAATAGAGTATAAATATGCTCTTCACAAGTGGCAATAAGGAAATTAACAATTTGGGACATACTGCATTATTCCCGACCAAGCAATTACTTATTGTCGGGAGACCCAAAGTCGTTCATTTATTTCCTTAAATCTGGTTTATCCAGACTAGTACGTTATTAGGCGAATTGTTTGAAAGCATACAATTACAAAAAAGTAGT
Organism: Trypoxylus dichotomus; assembly: GCA_023509865.1. Taxonomy (NCBI): domain Eukaryota; kingdom Metazoa; phylum Arthropoda; class Insecta; order Coleoptera; family Scarabaeidae; genus Trypoxylus; species Trypoxylus dichotomus. Next base: position 34,995,387 of record CM042081.1, read on the forward strand.
GGGTGGTAGACAAATTCTGATAGCATATTCAGATTCAGCGGACAAATTACATGCGAATTAGTGAATAAATCTTCGTATACCAGTGTAATCTAATACTTTTTGTTGTAATTCCAGGGTGAGGAAGTGATTACATTGAATCCATCTCAAAAGAAACAATGGCATCCGATTCATTAGATGTCGAGATCGAAAAGGAACTTGGTCTAGACGAGAAGGCTGTCGCACCACCCGGCGCGTCGGCCAACCATGAAGCAACCTCAAAGAAGAAACAGAAGAAGGTGAGCCGTCAAAGCAGCAGGGAGAACGTAGTGGCGAGCACCTTCTTCAGCGGCCCACGCAGTTGGAAGAACAGCCGTCGATCTCGCAACGGCTACGGTAGGGGCTTACCGAAGAAAGGCGGAGCTGGCGGCAAAGGAGTTTGGGGAGCCCCCGGATCCGAATTGCTCGAGACTTACGAAGACGTGAACGATCCCAATTACGATTACGAAAATTTGAATAACGGAGATATCGAATTAAAAGTTGTAGTGCCTGAGATCTCTGACGAAGAAATGCGTAGAAAGGTCGAACCGATAGTATTGGAATATTTCGAGAACGGCGACACCCACGAGGCGGCCGTTTCCGTTGAAGACTGCATTCCCTATAAACGTCGCGACACATTCGTGCAATTAGCGATCGAGATCGCGATGGATCACAAACCGTCTCATCGCGAGATGACCTCCGTGCTGATCTCCGACCTATTCGGGCATATCCTGGTCGAATCGGACATCACCAAAGGATTAGAAAGTCTCCTAGTGAACGTAAACGATTTGATCTTAGATATCCCGGACGCTCCGACCGTCTTAGGGAACTTCATAGCGCGAGCTATCGCCGACGATTGCATTCCGCCGAAATTCCTCATTACCGCCAAGGAGAAGAGCACTAACCAATATTACCTCGAAGCGATACACCGCGCCGAAACTCTTTTGAGCGTCAAGCACGGATTAGTCCGTCTGCATAATGTTTGGGGAGTGGGCGGCGCTTTGAGACCTGTGAAGTATTTAACCCGCCAAATGTCGTTATTGTTGCAGGAATTTATCTCTTCGGGCGATATCGAAGAGGCTAGCCGTTGTCTCAGATCTCTTGAAGTACCTCATTTCCACCACGAATTAGTCTACGAAGCCATAGTGATGGCTTTGGAGGCGAACAACGCCCATAAAGAGGAAGCTCTCTGTAAGCTATTGAAGGCTTTCGATGCGGCCGTTTTAGTGACACCCGATCAGATGGAGAGGGGCTTCCTGAGGGTGTTCGATGATCTCCCTGATATTTCCATGGACGTACCGCTGGCTTACATAATCCTAGATAGATTTGTCGATCGCTGTTATAAGGAGGGCTTCCTAACCGATAACGTTACCAAAAAACTGCCATCTAGAGGACGTAAGCGTTTTGTTTCCGAAGGTGATCAACAATTCATCAGAAACAATCGGATTTTGTAATTTCCGTTTTTTCCATCTTACTTTTTTTTTTTTTTGCTTTTTGAAGATAATGATATAAACGACAGAAATTGGTTAAATGAAAATTGAAAACTTTATCGGCCATATATTAATAACATAATATACAGTATGTACTGGTAGAAGCTCACGTCATTGAAATAATTCATTATTTGATACACTGCAAGCACTAGGTGCGTATAATAATGATAATAAAAAAGCGATATAAAAAATAATGATGTTAATTCTTTTTGTATTTGTTCTTCTATGAATAAAGATTATTTGAAGTTGAAGGATTAGTTTTTGAATATGGTAGGTGTTTCGTAAAGAAATGTTCTGGTGAATTTGGTTTCTAAAAATGATATTCTATTTCTCTTAATAAATTATACGTAGTAATTCGAAGTTCTTTGGCTTTCTTCTTTTTTACTATTGTAATTTTTCTTTTGTATAAATAAAATATTTTTCGAATATAAAATAGAAAGTTTTAATAGGTTTCTTATTCCTCTAAATTTAGCCAAAAACTTACCCATCGAAATTGAAACTTGTCCTATATTTTTATAAATTCCTAAACACAAACAGGGTTTGATAGGTTGATAACAAATTGTTGCAAGGAGATATATTGCTAAAATTGAAGAAATTTAGGATTCAAAAAGTTTCTCCTAAGTTAATGCCTGAAATTATCTAAATAGGCACTTTTATAAATACGTAGGCTTCCACAGCCACAGTTAGTAATACACGAACTACTTCCGGATCATGACACGGTCCAATTCCAGAAGCAGTTAATTAATATTATTATTTTTAATATATCTAGTCTTCGAGAATGAACCGAACTCAGGCAACCATTTTTACTTACAGTCAGAATCATAAGAGAGGAGCCCTGCGTCACAAATTGTCGCGTCTATAATTCATTCTCTTTAAGAATGTAGCGTTTGGCAACATAGGCTAATGTTTTCGACGTTTACTATTGGCAGATATCTAAGGCGAAATTACATACAACAAAAAGTCTATGTACACGAAAGTTATGTTGGATAAAATGAAATATTACTAATCACTAGAGAGCGGATTATATGCAAAGTGCATATATTTTATTTTATTTATTTATTGTATCTTCTGTTTGTGGATGTCACATTGATTAAAGTTAATTAATGCTAATTAACTTTAATCAGTGTAATATATCTACATATAGACGTAAAATATAACAAATAAAATAAAATATATGCAATTTGCATATAATTCAGTCTCTACTGATGACTATTACTATGGCTTTGTAATGTTAATTGTCTAATTTCTTCGTTCGTTTTGGTTGTTTGTTGTATTTCTCGTTATATTATTATTTGTATAGTATATTGCATTAACAGAGTCTTCTTGTCAGAACACGATTAATACGATATTTACGCAAAGGCGCTATTTTTGATAATTTTGATTATTACTAATCTGACATTGTGATTTTTGTAGCTCTTTTAAAAAAGAACTATTAAAGTATCTCATAAAAGTCTACTATATGTGTTACTACTTATATGTCATTTGTAATAAAATATACGACATATTTTAAATAAAATTATTTGCTTTCTTTTAGTTGGATTCAATAAATTGCAAGAGACTTAAATGCATGTTCGTAAACATCTTACTAAAATACTTACCGTTAGAATTTAGAATTACTTACAAAGAAACTGACAATTGTTATAGTAGAACTAATATTTTACTTTCAAATCACCCGCTATTATTTAATCGGAGCTAAGTTTTGGTAGTGTAATACGGACGCCGATAGTAGCGCTATCTACAACATTCTTAAAGTGAATGGATTATAGCATACATGGGCAACAATCGGCTAGCGGGTCGCTGTAAGATTTGATCAAGGATATTGTATATTAGAAGTTTGCAATGTTTTGTGTCCTGAAAAGAAAAATGAATTTGAAGAATTAGTTTGTCAAGACGAACTGTTGTCCGACGTATAGAAATGATGGCTAATGATATAAAAACAATTTTGACTGACCGTATAGCTGGTTTTGAATCATTTTCCATAGTATTGGACGAGAGCACCGATTTATCTGACAGAGCTCAACTGACTATATTTATTCGAGGTGTTGATAAAGAGTTCACTGTTATTGAGAAATTATTTGCTTTGCAGCAGGTAAAAGGTACCACTACTGGAGAGGAAATTTTTAATGAAGTTCAAAAGGTATTCACAAGTTTTGGCTTGCCATGGTCAAAATTAGTTGGTGTATTTACAGATGGTGCACCTTTTATGGTCGATTTACGTAAAGGTTATATCGGAATTTTGTATAAAAAACCAACTGTGCAAAAAGTCCATTCGACTCCAGAATGTTATGAATGTGGTAGTAAAAACCATCAAGTATGTTCGATCCCGAAGGCTTAACCATCGTCAGTTCAAGGCGTTTTGGATGAAATATCAGCCGAATATGAGGACGTAACATATTATTGTGAAGTCAGATGGCTAAGCAAAGGGAAAATGCTGAAACGGTTTTACGAGCTTAGAAATGAGATAGCAGATTTTATGCAAATAAAGATAAACCACTATCTAAATTGAGTGACCCAAAATGGATATGTGACTTAGCATTTCTTGTCGACCTTGCAGGCCATTTGAATGATTTAGTTTTGAAACTAGAAACAAGGACAGTTACTAAATGGTTTGTACAGCCGTTTGAAACCGTTTCAGAACAAAATCCGCTTATGGGAGGCACAGATGTTGTCTAGTACCAGTTACCATTTCACCAAGCTCTATGTATATGCTCAATATGCTGAAGAACTCAAGTTACTGTTGGAACAATTTTTGAACAGATTTAGCGATTTTAAAAACATGGAAGACAGTTTCAATTTATTTGCACAAAATGCTCCAATACACTTGCAAATGGAGGAGTTGATCGAGCTTCCAGAAAACTCACTCCTAAAATCTAAATTTGAAGACGTGGAGTTGTGCGATTTCTACAAAAACTACCTCCGGAGCTTAGCAAATTCGCAAGAAGATTGATTTGTGCGTTTGGCAGTACTTATAAATGCGAAGTTCTTTTCAATGATGAAAGTTAATAAATCAAAACATCGTACAAGGCTGACTGACGATAATTTTTGGAAATTTCTTTACGTCTTTGTATCAGTGGAATTAATCCAAACAGCGATGGATTAGTTTCCTAAATTCAAGCTCGAGTGTCTCATTGATTTCGTTGTCGCTATTTAACTTTCGTAGTTTGTAATAATTCCAAATTTCACGATTTAATTATAATGTTGTATCTATTTTTTTCATTTAATAAATTGCATTATAATAACATTGTCGTATTATTTCATGTCTATAGCAAAAAAATATGAACACTACTTTAAAATGCACTACTTTTAAACGCGGCCCGTGAACGTATTTGCACACTAAAGTTAGGCCCACAACATATCAAAGATTGCCCTTACTTGGACTACAGTAACGAAACACATTTGAAAAGTTATTACTGAAGATACTAAGATAAAGATAAAAATATAAACGTATCTTATTCGTTCGTAGCATACCGGTAAGACAGACATTCTAGTAATCCCGTGTGTTCAATAATGTACAGAAGAAAGATAGAGACACAACAAAATTAAGATTTTTATGCCTATAACATGCAGCCGCAGCGGGAGACGTAATTTGATTGACGTTGTTTTACAGGTTGAATGCCATATAAATAGGTTACTTGCATATTATATTGTATTTGTAACCACTTGTGACTTTTGGATTTTTTATTGTATTGATTTATAATAATAGTTCACAATTTATTACTTTTTTGAAAACTATGTATTGACATCATGTCTGTTCGTGGAGGAACTTTGTGTGCGTGCTATAACATTTTTCAAATACTGCCGGAAGTACGATATCTAATGTGAAGCTGAAGTGCTGATTTAATTCATACATCTCTTATTATTACATGTATACAATATGCAACCAAAATTTAGTGACGTTATACAGAAAAAGTATCAAATCACTAGACCTGTCGAATTGGCTCGGAAATTACACACCCAAATTTGAGCTAAATCGAACGACGTTCCCAAATCGTCAGAAATCGATAATTTTTTCATACTTACCTACCCCTTGCGATTTTGAAGCAAATCTCGACCTCTCCGATTTCGCTCAAATTTTGTTTATATTTAGGATTGCTGTTTCTATTATTTGTCCTAAAAAAACAGGAAATACACGAACGATTATAACTGCAATATTCTGAAATATAATTGTTTGAACTCAGGTCGTAATCACGATTTCAAGGACTGTGTGGTTGCATAACTCACAGGTATCGCAGTAAAACCGCGCAAATTAATAATTCGGAACGCAGCGATTCAAGAGCACGTGGACTCCCATTGCCAACTGTGTTACCGATTGAATGGTAACACGGTTGATAATAGGAGTCCACGTGCATTAACTTCCACTTTAAATTTCGCGTCTTTCAGTTATAGGCTGGCGGTAAAGTGCGTACTTGTAAAGACGACTTTGGAATTATAGCTACAACAGACTCAATTTGTATCTTCCTGTTCTATAATTGTTTTATTGCTGTAAATCCCTTGTTAATGCGGTAATGCCGAATAATATTATCAACTTTCCTAATTGTTATTATTTATGGTCTTTAATGTGAGTAGAGATAAATGTTTTGAGAAGTTAAGCTTCACCAATATCTCCAAACCATCTGATTTAATTTTTTGAAATTGTATTTTTTTTATTCGTTAAAGGGATGGAAATGGAAGAACGATCTTCTTTCCAAAAATAAAATTGCTTTTCTTTCAACAAAATAATTATATATATTTGATAAAGTAATATGTATATAACAAAGTAATAGTAATAATAATAAAATAATAATTACAATAAAATTAATAATAATATATAATGCTAAGGAAAACACATCACAAACTAAGATTGTAGTGATTTTTACGATATAACAGACAATCTTATCTATTCTTTACTTCTTGTCTGTTTAAAGATAGTCTACTTAAATCATATTTAAAGTACGATGAACGATAAGAGAAAAAATCAACAATTAATAATGCACCAGACATTTTTCACGTGTCTTCATTAAAAGGGACTATTAATCAACTGTAATCTCATGGAGTAACTGTTTCGCGTGACTATGACTAATCTACACGTAATATTTTTATTCATAACTTTTTTTTTAAATCTATTAATCTATTCAATTATTTTACTATTATCTATTTAACTATCGTTTAAACATATTCTGCCTAGTCGGAAAGTATTTTTAAATTTTCTCTTTTAAATTAGTCAGTTAGTATATTTACAATACTGTACATGTTGTTTTGTTTCTTCTTTTCGTATTTACAGTACGTACATGTTAAGTGTTAAAATATAGGAACAATTCATGATACAATATTCGCGTTATCACAATGAATTGATTTGAAATTTGGTAGTTAAATAAAATAAAGGCGCTGTATACAGGGTATCTCACATCTTCATTTCCCCGCATAAAAGTTGTGCCAAAATTTGGACGATGATGTACATTATATAATATTCTGGTGGAAAATAGAGAGCATAAACAAATTTTATGGACGTTTCGTATGAAGGATCTTATAACGACAGAATTTTACGTAGAATATTGCCTCAATTCCTGTGGATTTAGTGCAACTTTATGTCTCAATTGATCGGAATAAATAGAAATACGCACGAAAGGAGATCTGAGACACCCTGTATCACTGGGGTCCAAAATATTCTTTAGATCTTATGCTCCTATTAACGTTGAGCAAAATTTAATTTAAATACTATTAGAGAAATTAACGTTAATAATTTCGTTTTATAAATTAAAATAAAATAAAGTCAATATAACCCTGGTTCGAATATACACTTTAATTAAATAGTTTTTGTTTTCTAATACACCCGATTTTTTGCTTTTTTCTTTCATTTTGCGCTTAAAAAGTATTAATTAATTGTATAAAAAAATTATCGCTTATATACGTATATAAATAATTTAAAATGGTTAGAAATGGCGGAAGATAATATATCAAAATGTTACAATAAACGAATCCTCGCAAAAAACTTCGTCGATATCCAACACATTGTTCTCTTCAGCATTGTAGATATAATAATGGTGGTAATAACTAATAATCACCACAGAAGCACATTTATTTTCACTTACTATGCTATACTATTGTCATTTTCTCTGCTTGGAGGGGCAGAAACTATACAGCCTTCACCTTCCCAACCAATTATTACTCTTGCTTTCGATATAAAAACCCAATCGTCTCTAGATTTCATTACTATCAACAAACGATGCTTTCCACGTGTTTTTTGTTAGTGACAATGTTCCGTTACGTCAACGATCACAGATTTCTTCCATCCGAACAGGAAATAGCCTACAGCTGCGCCTGCTACCACCGCGATGCATAACCAAACGTTGTAGGTCATGAAGATCAGCATGAGAAAGTAGGATAGTACGACTTGTATAATGTGCAGGAACGTTTGGAGGAAATGCATAGGACTCATCATTGAAGGCCTAGAATTACGGATAAAATAATGTAGTTGCGAATATGGCGCGATAAATTTTGGTATGTGATACGATGAAAAAAAATAATAGGTGAATGCGATGAAATTCATATGCAATAAAAACTGTTACGTATTATATAACTTTTTGTTAAATTTTTTATTGTGGGTGTCTAATCATTTTATTCAAATTATAAACGTGCAGTATCCTTCCATTGTACAGGTAAAATCACAGAACTCTAGCTGTGAAGACATAATGGAAAAAAGGGGGTAAACTGCAACTTTGGGATTAAATTTATATTGTGTTCAATTAAATTTTCATTTAGAGTAGGTTATGAGTTTCATTTAAATATGGGAAAACAGTAATGTTTTTTCGAAAGTCAAGCTTTAACAGCTTTCACGATAGAGTCAATTTATTGAAAACTTGTCTTACCAATTGGATTGTTTATTATCACGTTAGGAAAACGATGAAAAGTTTTTCTTGTTTGAAAGCTATTTTAGAACTAGGAGATTAGTAATTGGACGGTGGGTTTAGGCAAGTAATCAATGTATATAGGATTTTCGTCAGCAATTCATTTTGTAGTTACGTATGAACAGCTAGTTACTTAAATTCATGGCTGTGTTGACAGATTCGTGAAGCAGAGACAATACTTCGTAAATCCGGGAGCGGAGCACCTAAAAAAAGAACTACAGAATGTATTGGAGATGTTCGACATCGAAAGAAATCCATTGCAAAATCGTCACAGGAAGTTCATTTATGAATTGGAACATGCCACACTAGTCTTAAAAAACATTTAAAATTATATCAATATAAAATCCAAGCTGCTCAAGAACTCAGTCCCGTTGATTATAATGGTTCTTGAATAACTTGAACAATAATGATGTTCTTGATAAATGTTTCTTTACCGACGAGGCGTGGTTTCATCTTCTAGGATATTTAAACAAGCAAATATCAGAATATGGTCGTCAGAAAATCCTCATGAATTTGCGGAAAAACCATTACATTCGCAAAAATTGGTGTTTGATTGGGGGTGTTAAGGCAACGAATTATTTGGTCCATGTTTTTAACGGAGTAATAAATGCTGAAAGATACCGAAATGAGATATTGGAAGTCTATTAAAAGCTAAATGATGATGAAATTACAGAAGGATTCTTAGAACAAGTCAATGTTCCAGCATATAGGGCTAAACAAACATTGTTCATTTAGAAGAGTTCTTTGATAATTGAATGGTGAATTTTCTTCCAAAGTCTCCAGATTTTACAATTTTCAGAACACCACAACACACTATTTGAAGAAATTTGCAATAGTATTACAGAATTTTGGAACAATACAACATGAAACAGAGTTCATGTTTGTATCGATACAAGAGGGCAACTTTCCGAATATTTTCTTTAACGTAGTTGTTTTTTTGTAATAAACGCACTTCTGTGTTTTATTTAAAACATTTCACAAATAATAAGATTAGCCTCACAACCAAATTATAATCAGTCAGATGATAGTTGTCAAAGTTTGATTTTCGAAAAACATTACTGTTCCACAGTGTTCCCAAATTTAAATATTTATAGTTCCCATCCACAAGATCTGATTTATTATATATGTTTCCTAAATTTTTAAAACAAATGCTTTACTAATAAAAGGTTTACTTACAAGAGAAAAGTGATTAAGTAATTAAGAATATTTGCCCCTGTGCAGAATACTCCGTCTTTTCTCGATAATAATTTTTTGTTTCTTTAATGAATTCGACACCCTACCTTTAATGACGTCATTATCTTGCCATCAATTTCGAAGATGCAATAAAATCTGTTCTATGGCGACTCGAACTTTGGACATTTCACTTTTTCTAACGCTTCCGTTACCGAGCAGTTAAATGAATTGGACAAATATAAATCACAAATACGTCAGTCTGTGGAAAAAGAACCAAGTCAACCATCTTTAAATCTCGCGGACAATTTAGGTGGGTAATGAAGATCATATTCACAGTTTTCTTAAGACCAATACGAGGGGATATGGTCTTTACTGCCGGAACTATCAACCTAAATTGCTCGCGAGATTTAAAAATGGTTCACTAGGAAGTGCAGGAGATGTTTCTGTTAAAGTGCGAAAAATAAATTCTCCATAATTTTGTATCATTTCTGAAGTAAGTTTCGTTAATGAAAACTTTGATGTGATTTATTATAAACATTTTTTTATGTCAATAAACCAATACAGTACACATGACAAATGTATTTTATTGGTCACTGTCAATTCATTTACTCACTATCAAGATATTTAGAAGGAATAATTGCATGGCTTGCTAGACGTATACTAATACTATATGATCATATAGTATTAGTATACGTTAAAATGTGAAATACACCTATTATTTTTTTACACGCCACTGTATATACACACACATATATGAATGAAATAGAAGTCACATTTGCAAAAATTAGTAAACTTAAACAAAATTAAAAAATAAAATGAATAAAAAAACAACTGAAAAGCAAAAAACTGAGAACTAAATAATTAGTCACAAAAAAATATAAAAGTTATCCAAGGAAAATATAAGAGAACAAAATAAAGTCAACACAGCCGACTATATTTCATATATTCAGTATGCGGTTGATGCGAAATATTCGAGGATACTTCGCGATTTATAGCCGGCCGTATGGAACGTGCAATTCACAGAATTGTTAGTAGAGAATTAAAAAGAAAATAAAAGGAATTAAACGTGCGAATGCATGGCATTTTAGAAATTCGCATATACACCGACACTTACGGCTGCTTGTGGATGACTTCACCGACCATACTGCGTTGTTGGAATGAAACATAATCAGTTAATACAAAAATGTTAAAGCGAGATAAATATATGCATAGTGCGTCCTATAGAGAAATGAAACTGTCGACATCTGGAAAAGTGCGAATTAGAATAATTTGAAAATATGGGGGATTACTAATTCCAGCAAATTCGATGGAGTTAGACATTTTTTTAATTTTATTATTATTACCAACTTTCTTATGTTGTAAGCTATTTTCCATTATCATTAGACACATACATGTTCAGTTAATAAAAGATTTTTGTAAATCAATTACAAAACACATGCAAAGGAAATTTAAATTAAAGTTCATATCTTCGACTATTTTATCCTAAAAACAGGGATCTAAGTTAAACAGTAACAATTTTTTTGGCATAAAATGCAAACATGTTCAAGAAATGGAAAACTTTTTTGCCATTTGTACATTTTTCGAACTGAATTTATTACAATATCCTGTATAGCAAAATATTTCTCTAAATATCGACAGTTGCAATTCTTAGTGGGACACTTGTATATGCAGTTTTGTTCAATATTGAATCCATTAACGTTTTGAAACTTCAAAATATTCGAATTATCTATGAAGGTCTCACCACCAAAAATAAATGGAAGTTTGAAAACTTTACTCTTAAAGTATTAAGGAGAAACAAAAATACTCACTGCACGACCTGATTATCATCCGAAACCACCCTTTTCTGTGCCGTCAAGGTAACTGCTCTGTACTGTAGTGCGTTGTAGGTTCTCCAAAAGAGATATTCCCTACGAAAGAAAAAAATAGAAACTAAATTGTAGTACGAGGGCAACCTGAAATGTTTCCGGAATCGACAAGAAAAACACGGTATTGGTGTGGTTTTTTATTTTTATTTTTCGATGTAGTCTCCTCGAAGATCAATAGACTTTTTCAAACGATGCTCCAGTGTCTTCAAGTCGACGGAAAGGTAGGATGTTTCAAGGTCTAGCCATCTGTAGCGGCGATAACCTCCTCATTTGAGGCAAATCTCTTTCGTCCCAGTGATTTTTTCAGGTTTGGGAATAGGAAAAAGTCGCTGGGGACTAGATCCGGTGAATATGGAGGAAGACTAATTCGTAGCGCAACTCATTCAAATTGAACACGACGATGCGGGATGAATTAGCCGGTGCATTGCGGTGGTGGAAAAGCATTTTTTTCCGCTGCAAACGAAGCCGTTTCTCCGTCAATACCGCATCGAATCGGGTAAATAAATCGCTGTAGTATTGCTCCGTGATCCTCGTTCCTTTCTAGAGATAGTCGATGAGGATCGCATCTTGGGAATCCTAAAAAATGGTCGCCATGGCCTTTCCGGCCGATGGAACGGTCTTTGCTTTCTTCGGAATCGCTTGAACTGCTTTGACTGTTCCTTGGTCTCCGGTATGTACTGGTGGATCCAAGCCTCATCCACGGTTACGAAACGCAAGTAGAAATCCCTTAGATTGCGTTGGATCCTGGCCAGACACTCCTCCGAAACGGTTACCCGATTTCGTTTTTGTTTCGATGTGAGCAAACCCGGTACCCATCGCGCCGAAAGCTTTTTCATACCCAAAATTTCGTGTAGAATATGACCAGCGCTTTCTTCTGAGACGCCTGTTGTCTTTATTAACTCCTTCAGCTTCAATCGGCGACCGGCTAACACGATATCATGAATCTTATCGACCATTTTATCGTAGGCAGCGGTTTTTGGGCGTCCACTGCGTGGTTCGTCATTTGTACTTGTGCGGCCACGTTTAAACTCGCTCAGCCAGAAGCTTATGGTCGAAAATGATGAAATGACGATTGCAAGGACTGTGTGGATGTACTGGTCCAGTCGGTAACACGGTTGACAATGAGAGCCCACGTGCTCTCGAAACGCTGCGTTCCGCATAATTAATAAATTTATGTGAGTGGAGTTTACTGCTATACCTGTGAATCGAAAATGATGGAATACATCCGCCATGAACCTCTACCAAAGTGTTTCGAATTTCTTAAACAACAACTACTGCCAGTAGACGTCTGAAATTTTGACAGTTGTCATAAAAAAGGTTGCCCTTGCTGATCAATGAATCCACTTTAATCTCCGTGCGCCATGTCTTGCTGATTACGGAAACATTTCAGGTCGTCTTGATAAATTCACCAGTTTCCTAAATATTGACTTACCTATAGTATTTTAACCCTTCATAAAGGGCTGCCATGAAGAAAATACCGACCATGGAACCAATCAGGCCACCGGCTGTAGTGAAATTCCAACTCGAGAATAGGACCGTTTCTGACGTTCCGAAATGGAACTGGAATGAAACGATGATAGCGTTACATGCATCATAGGAAGTTGTTAATAGTAGGTTTGCGTTTTTTTGACAATGAGGAAATTGCTCAAAATCGTTTTAGTTAAACCGGATTGCAAGATTATCTAAATTCTTCCCAAAAACTTATTTGAAATGCGATGTTACAGTTTGATTTAAGGATTGTTCAGAAGAAAGTTACATTTTCAACTCGCGGAAAAACATAGTTGTAAACAATTGCCATGGTAACGAATGCTGCTCACAATATGGAATACCAGAAGCGTGGAAATCTGCTTCCCATTCTGTATTTTATGTATACAAACGTATCATTTTTATGTAACATCTGTTAATTATTTTGGACGATGTAGCTTCCAACAACCATTTCTTGATCATTGAATGTCGAGTTTACATCTCGGAATTGGTCTTATTCAGTGTTATCATTTACTTATAAATCCATAACATATGCAACTGCAGGTATACTAAAAAAAAATATATGGGACTGGATCTATTCGGTTTGCAGTGAAAAGAAAAACTTAGAATAGCTGATTACATATTGTGAAAAAATAATTCGAACAGCTGAAAATAACGTAGGGTTTAGTGAATTTTAAAACACTTTTAAAAGTGTACCCGTATAAAATGGAAGTTCTGTTTAAATGATTTTATTTTTAGAGTTCAAGCAGAAATTCAAAATAATCCGGAATAGTTGGCCAACATTTATGAACCGATGAAGTCCATCTTCGAACACTTGTCTTCATAGTAATTGTGGGATTTGCTCTGTAAATTATCCTTATACGGATTTTTGCAAAGATTCCATAATTCTATGATTACTAGATGGTGTTGGTTCACATTTTTTGAAGAAAACCAAACAGCTACATATAATAATTATAATGCAGTCATGCAATTACTAATCAACATGTCATTTTCCCGATTGAAAAACAAAATGGCAAACATATCTACTTAAAAGATTACAGCAATTTCAAAATGTAACTTTTTTTGAACGATGTTATTATATTGACGTAATTCATCCATTTTATTAAAAAAAGAAAAATAACATACAGCCATACTCATTGCATGTGTCATAGGGCCGCCACTGGTACCATGTTCGTGATCATTTTGTGCATGTACAGTAGTCTCCATTTTCTCATGCATCATATCCATATGGTGGCCTTGGTGTCCTGAGTGGTCCATTATTATGCCTGAAATACGATTCAGCATGTAAATTTCATTTACAAAGAATAACACTGTCAGTTTGCGCAGATTTGGAAACTTTTACAATATGCACGCTGATTCAAAGTAAGTGCGCACCATTGCTATCTCTGTTATTAGTGGTTTTTGAAAGTAGGTTAAATTAGCAAAGTAACGCTGATTAATATGCAGTATACGAAAAAACAATGACACATGACCGGGGAATTTTGAGATTTAGAATTTTTTTAAATGGAACACCCTGTACACTTTAAAAAATTTTGAAAGATATTACGTGATGCAAAAGTTTCAATACGCTATTGTCTTAAAATAAATAATAAAGAAGTTGTAGGAGTTTGCATTTATTCCAAGTGTTATTGCTCCAACTTTTGACAAAACAGATACATACATGTCTTTATGTTTAATGTTTATTCTAACATACTACATCTTAAAACAATGTCGTTGCAATTAAATTGAAAAGAAGAAAGTAAATGTATAACTTATAAATAATGCTCAAAAGTATCACTTTCCTTCTTAATACATTTTGTGCCCGCTTGAGTACACTCTGGGTAACTCTTAAAACTGTCGTTCCATCAAATTCGTGAAAAATGTTTTAACTTCATTTTGCAATTTTTTCACGTTGTTGTACTGCGTTTTCTGTTCCTGACTTTTTATATGTCCCCAAAAAAAAAAATCTAAAGGTGGAAGGTCAGGAGAGCGTGCTGGCGTGTGGATTGGCCCATTTGTACCAATCTACTTATCGGCAAAGATGGTGTCCAGATAATTATATACTATGCGGCAGTCGCGTGGACGAGCGCCGTCCTGCTAACAGTTAAATTTTGGCGCATCAGATAATTGGCGTTTTCAAGGAAATCCTCGAGCACATTTCGAATAAATTCCAGATATCTGTTTCCTCTCAATGTACCATTGTAGAACACTGGACCAACGACTATCGAACCAATTAATCCGCACCAAACATTCAAAGTACATCGAATTTGAAAATTTTTTACAACCAGTAGTGATGATTCTTCTTATTAAACAGACCTCTATTAGAGAAGTTTGTTTCATCATTCCTTTCAAATGTTCATCACAAGAATTAACGAACCATTGACAGAAAGCCAACCTTCTGTCTGAATCTCCCGGTTGTAATGTTTGTGAGGTTCGGTACTTAAATGGGATATACTTATGCTCTTTTCTAAAAATTTTCTGGACTGATGCATAACTTAAACTCAGTTCCTTAGTAACATATCTAATAGAAAATTCACGATGGGCTTCAAAATATGTTAACATCGTAATTTCTACTTCTTTGTTGATAATGATATTTTTCTTTATTTTTTTTCTTTTTAAAGAAGCAATCATATTGTCTTAACTGTTTGTAAAGTTTTCGAAAGTATCGTCGATCTAGCTGCTGTCGTAAAGGATAGTGCTCACCATAATATTCGCTAGTTCTTCTTGAATTTTTGCCGCATGCAATGTATGCCTCCAACATATCGCATTTCTCCAAATGAGGAAACATCATAGTGAGATATTTAACACTGAACAATGGAAGATAACGAAATATGTTCAAGAAGGTGATAATAATAATAATCGAGAATCAAAGAACAGCACAACATCAAATAACCAACTACTTTTAACAATTAAACGTGCAAAAGATTTAAACTCAGCGCGTTTTCGACAATTTCAAAGGGCCATACTGTTTTCTTTGGTTTAAAGTGAAAGAAACCTACTAATGACCTACTAATAAGTGTATCTTTGCCTTCAACTAAAATATACTATAACTTTTTTATTGTTCGTTTTAAGACAATAGTGTATTAATACATTTACAGGATAACCTACTACATCTTTCAATTTTTTTTAAATGTTATAAATCCCAAAATTTCTCGGACATGCGTCACGCAATTTTTTTCTCGTATACTCAGCGTTAAATAAATAAATCAGTTCGCTAATTTTTAACTTATTTTGTAGAAACAATAATAACAGAGATAGCAATGTTGTGAACTTAATTTGTATCAGCCTGTACATATATGGGTAAATACATGTTAGCCTTATATATTTTAATGTTTATAAGACTAAAGTTGCCAGATCTTTTTTCTAATGAAATAACAACAAAAGTAAAATATATAAGAAATATGATCGTCAACAAAGATTCTCTTTAGTGAGCGTCATACCAAAAAAAAATTTATTAAACTAAAAAAATATCAAAGTTATACTTTTTAGAAATAAAACACCTTGTTTCTTAACACATAATCGACTCCTACAGGGAAATTCACTTCGTATAAATCTCCTTCATCTAAACTCATTTGTTTTTGACGTACTTTGGACAAATTGTGTTTGCAATATTTTGGCGAAACAATCGTAGTTTTGGTAATATTCGATATTTCGTTTTCCACTTCGAATGTCATTTTATTTAACTCGTGGAGCTAAACATATTTCCACTTACAAGAATAGAACGTCCTGATCATAGATTTACTCCAACAATACACGAATATATTTCACATATTTTCACAAAAACATTTACGCTTATTGTTACGCATAACAATATGCAAAAAAATGACCACAGATTTTTTTGTAGGTAAATATGTCTCGTTAATATAGTAGTTGTTGTGTTTTAAAACAAACGCTCTGCATCAATTAATAATTTATTCGGAATGCAGCGTTTTCAGAGCACATGGACCCTCATTGTCGGTAACGCGGTTGGAAATGAGAGTTCATGAGCTCCTGAAACGCTGCGTGCATAATACAGTTCCTGTCCATTTTATTAAGGCCACCTTATAAATTTAAGCTTTTGTGTTTTCAGCGCGATAATTTACAAATACAAATATAAAATTTATGAATAGGGTTTACAATACCTATCTAAATACGTTCCCTAAATATCTTTCTAAGAAATTGAGAAACTGCTACTTAATGACCTCTTGCCTATTATTATCCTCCTCATCGATTATTCTGTACTGTATAGAAGAACATATAAAAATCAGGGGTAGAAATAAGATTGAAGAACACAGTAATTCGTAGAATATTATCCGGATCGATTACTATTGTAGAAAGAATATTCATTTGTTATGTAAGAACGTTTTTTCCGTGTTTACGTGTTGCATTTTAAGTTATTGCTTGTACGCGTTTTATATTTTTTCGTTATGGGTAAAAATAGAACATATCAAATGAGAAAAAACTTGAAAATCGATGAAATACGAAACCATTTCTTTCAACAAGGTAATATATCTGAACATATAGCAGTGGACACAATATCTGAGGCAATTTTTTGATAATAAGCTGGTTAATCAAGACATAGCCTCCTCGGTCTTCAGGCTTTACTCCATTAGATTTTTATTTATTTGGCAATTTAAAAACAAGGTGTAAATTCAGCAGGAAGTTGGTGATATTACTGCCGATGCGTGGCTTTGAAGACTTAGTAAGAAGAGTGGAAGATTTGCCTAGAAAACAATAAAATGCCTTAATAAATCCATTTTACATAAAATATAAAAAATGTGTATATGTATTTTCTTTAAATTGACTTCAAATAACCTTCTTAATTATTAAAATATTAAGTCATTACTTCGTAGTATTGGCTGAATGTTCTACAGAGGTCACGTCTGAACAAATGCTTAACGAGGGCCCTGTATATATTTTCACTTCCCTATCCGTTAAGTTTTTCAATGTTTAATACAGACCCTGTCCATTTTATTAGGGCCACCTTATTAATTTAAGCTTTTGTGTGCTTCCAACGCGATAATCTACAAATACATGTATAAAATTTATGAATCGGGTTTACAATATCTATCTAAATACTTTCCATAAATATCTTTCTAAGACATTGAGAAAGTGCCTATTATTATCGCCCTCAATCATTCTGTACTATATAGAAGATGAGTAGAAAAAATATTGAAAGACACATTAATACGTAGAATATTATTTGGATCGGTTACTATTGTAAAAGGAATATTTATTTGTTTATGTAACAACGTTTTTCCGTGTTTACGTGTTGCATTTTAAGTTATTGCTTGTATGTGCTTTATATTTTTTCGTTATGGAGACATACCAAATGAGAAAAAACTGCGTATTGATGCATTGTTTGGTACAAGGAGTGTATTCTCAACGCAGAATTGCTAAGAAAGAAGAAGAATCCCGACAAATAGTGCAGCGAATCGCCGTTTTAATGAAAGAGACGATACCCACTACAAGTACCGGAAGAGCGTTTTGCGGCAAGAAAAGGATCATTACTAATAGAGATGATCGACGTATCCTGCAACTAGCAACTGAAAATCGTGGTTTATCCGCGAAAAAAATAGAAAATATATCTGAACAACGACTGCAAGTATTCACGCGTACAGTACGTAGACGATTGTCTACGTATGAAGCCGGATTAAAATGCAGACGCCCCCTAGAAAAGCCAAGATTAACATCGATGCGGAAGCGAGCACGTTATGAGTGGGCAAAACGTCATTAACATTACAATTGAAGATTAGCGACAAAATAACTTAAATGAATATGTAAATCAAGCATTTTTTTTTGTTTGAACGTCTTTTCGTCAAAGATCGTATTCAGCGATGAGTCAAAACTAGAAGCCATAACCGAATTGAATAGTTTGGTGAAGCTATAGTGTAGTAAAAACGGTGAAATGCCCTCCGTCAGTTACGGCATGGTCCTGTACATCAGTCAAAGATCCTAGGCCACTGTATTTTTGCCAAGGCACCATGAATCAACACCAATATAAAGCGTGTATTGGAGGATGTCTTGATGTCATATGTATATATATGATTTAGATCCGAATAAATTTATGCTTGCAGGATACGTTTTTGATTATATATTTTAAAATCGCTATTTTAGCAAGTGGCCCTAATAAATTTGACAGGGACTGTAATCATACGATTTTCGAGATTCAAATAATTTTGTAGACGTTGGCTTTACCGACAGCTAATCGCGAAAAATGCAATTATAATCTTTCTATCTGTTCTTTCTTCCTGTGTTTCGTTTTCCCTTTTTTACAATAAAGGGGACAGTTAATAAGTAACCGCTTTAAAAATAGAATTAGATTGTTGTTTAGATAAGTTTCATTAAAATCATAAGAGCACAAAGTGCGTTGAGCAGCACCTAATTTAAAGATTAGTCCCACGTTAAGATAGAAGATATTTCTAAGTATTGAATTATATTCTTTTGCGTAATTGGGTTTTCCAAATTAGTATTTAATTTGTCTTCTACTATAGAAAATCATCTCGTTAAAATTTGTGAAAGTTCGAACGTATCCTGATCAAAGTAATAAAAAAAAGTATGTAAAAAAGAAAAAGTATGATTACACGTGCACAAAATGAATGGTGGTATCGTATGCTGCATTATGTAATTTTAATAATTGAAAGTTATTGTGCTAGACAATTTACAGATTGACTGATGTACTTTTCTAAGTGTCCTTTTTTGTTAACTGTAAATTTAAAAATGATTTTTAAAATAAATTGTGCTTTAAATTGTACCGTAGATATTCCGAAGCGAAACAAAATTGTTAGAATTCATATTTTATAAATAATATATATCACATATTTGTGATATATTAGCATAGTTCCTAACAAGTTAAATAAATACGAAAAAAAATGCTTTTATATTATGCAATGTAAAGGCGCTACTTCCACATGGAAATTTAAATTGAAAATAGGTTAAAAAAGAACAAAAAATAAATTTCTCACCTGAACTCCACTTCCTGTCAAAATAAGTTAAAAATTAAAATCAATTTATAAAAGAAATAAATAAGATGTGTCTATACTATTTGTAATAGTAGTCACTTATTCTATGCCTACTAAATGTTTTTAATTTAGAATAAAGTAAACGCGCCTACAATCTTGTCTTGATTTTTTTGACGTTAACGCCGTGCGTGTATCAATTGTCTGATTTCTAATAAATCGCGGCCGTCGCTGAACACAGTTAACTTCGCTCTAGCGAAAGCGATCGCGGTTGTTCCAGGTTTTGATCGTGCTTTATCTTTTGCGGTTGACGCGCTACTTGCGGTGACATGGGAAAAACAAAAGGCGCGTTACAACGCTGATAGGGGCGTCAAAACAGCCAAAAAAAATAGATGGTAATACATGGTGAATGTATGGGGATTTAGCATCAAGTCGTAGCTCCCACCCCACCCGTGAATATTGAGTTAGGCCACCCACCACCGAAGAAAAGAAATATACAGTTCCTATCCAATGTATTAGGGCCACTTGTTAAAATAGCGATTTTGTTAAAATATGTAATGAAAAACTTATTGCACAAGCATAAGTTTATTCAGAACTGTTTATAGATATTGTCACAACAACTAATATTTTCCAATGCTTCGTTTGCCACATATCCTCAATATTTCTTATTAATTGCCTCTTTGTAGTGTTTCTTCTCGAATGCACGCGTGATTCTAGAACACTCCACACGTTCTCAATTACATTGAGGTCGGGAGAATTTCTCGGCCGAGGTAACACTGGTAGAGCGTGTGTTTCTAAAAAACTTTGGATGGGTTTGGTCATGTGGCGTAGTGCCTTATCGTGCATGAATGGGTAACGGCTTTCCATTGGATCTAAATCATTGATATATACCATCAAAACATCCTCCAATACGCGCTGATATTGGTATTGATTCAGGGTGCTTTGGCAAAAATATAGTGGTCTAGGGCCTTGACATTTTCAGGGGACGTCTGCATTTAAATCCGACTTTGTACAGTACGCGTGAATATTTGCACTCCTTGTTGAAACATTATATTTTCTATTTTTTTAGCGAATAAACCTTGATTTTCAGTTGCTAGTTGAAGGACGTCAATCATCTTGATTAGTAGTGATCCTTCTCTTGACGTAAAATGCTTTCCGGTACTTGTTTGTCAGGGTACTTCTTCTTTGCAATTGTACATTGAGAATACACTCCTGTACCCAACAATGCGTCAATACGCAGTTTTTGCTCATTTGGTATGTCCTTTTTTTACCCATAACGAAAAAATGTAAAGTGCATACAAGCAATAACTTAAAATGCAACACTAACACGTAAACACGGAAAAAACGTTGTTACATAATCAGTTAAATATTCTTTCTACAATAATAACAGATCCAAATAATATTCTACGAATTGTTGTGTCTTTCAATCTTGTTTTTACCCATTTTCTATACAGTACAGAATGATTCAATAATAGTAAGAGGTCATTAAGTGTCACTTTCTCAATTTTTTAGAAAGATATTTAGGGAACGTGTTTAGATAGGTTGGAAATACACAAAAGCTTAAATTAATAAGGTGGCCCTAATAAAATGGGCAGAGACTGTATTAGGAGAAAACATTAATTAGAAAAAAATTTTCCTTCAAAATCTGGAAAATGTTTGTTCTACAAATGCTATTATAACGGATAGAGATAAAAATAACACTATCGCAATCAATACATCAGGAAAATTGGATTCGAAAGTGTCATTTTCAATTCTGTGTGTATTTCTGAACTAGTTGTAAGAATAAAAATTGATTCAAAATTTTCTAAACTTTTCTGAAGTTTTCTAGCCTCATCCAGTTCTTCGTTTTTATAAGTAGTATTAAGCAGGCCGCACACTGATGAAACTGATTTCATGAATCCTGTTTTGTACGAAATGAGCTTTATAACAGTGGTTTCACACTCGACAGTACACCGACGCAATTGCGAGATAAGCAGTTTTTGAGATGTCGAACGATGAGGAAGTTCTAGTGCTGTGGTGGTGGTATCAAAAACGTGAAAAAAGAAACGGAAGCACTAGATCCACTCCTTAATAAAGTATTTTCCACTTCCTGCACTATAAATTCCCATGCACCTTAAACTCTGTCTCCGTTGCTGTATCTCTTAAATCTATGTTGTAATTAAACAAGCACGGATGCTTTTCCATAGCTTCAATGAGTTTTGTTTTGAAAATTCGATTTTCATGTGTTATTTTTTGTGTAAATGTTAACACAATACAAGTCACGCTGGTGAAGGTTTACAAGAAACTGTAGTACATGCAACCATCCTAGACAAGTTCCGTGAAACGCAGTTGTGCAAGGTGGTGAAATTGTAGTTCCTTAAAAGTTAGGGTATTCTTTCAATTTTCTTATGGAGTGGTTTCACAAAACTTGAATTTCAAGTTTTATAAAACCAGCTTCGTGAAACCAGTTTCGTTAATGTGCTTGTTTTAGTGTATGAGCTAATATTTACTAACCACTTTAATTATATCTGCATGACGTAGTTTAGCAACTATTAAGAAATTTACTTGACTGGCCTATAGGAGCAGTATTTTAGTTGTTTTAAAGTAATTGTTCGTTCACCCGTAATGGACCCAATAAATTCCAGAGTTTGATGCTTAAACCAAAAAACTTGTACAAATCCCCAAATGACTACAAAAAGTACTTCAATTTCTTCGATACATGTACTTGAATCATTAATTGCTAAATTCAAATGATGTGCTGCGTAATAGATATAAATTGTATTTGGTTCAATATAACGTATTCCCCCTTATACACTTGAGTAACTATCGCTTATTACAGTCGCACCACCATATTCTTGACGTCTGCATTTTTTATATCAATACTTCAATTCATCTATAGATTCCAATATTTTCTTCGCCATTCCAGATGCACTTTGATCTCCAATTTTAAAAAATCCTAAGAATTTCCCTCTAATATTCATTTAACCAGGACTAATAGCTCAGTACCTTGCGAGATTGGCTATCACCCTTGAAGACCCGCGTTCGATCCCCAGGACTGTTTCTCAGGGTTACTGTTTTCTGTGGGTTTCCTATTGATGCTCCGCTGTAATTGGCGAAAGCTGCTAGGGGTTGTGAGGGAAAGAATTAATATTATTATCTTTTTGGATTCACCTTCATACATCTCTACATACCTAATTATAAAACTCATTTTTTCGACTTTTAAAAGATCCTGAATTGTGTTTGCAATTAAGGTTTAAAATGTACTTTTATCAATTTTCAATACTAAATGCTTTGTAATATGTTAACAACTTGTTGAATTAATTCATTTGTGCCACAAAATTATCTTTTTCATAACAAAATCGTATTTGGCGAGACTATTAACTTTTGTTAAACATTTTTTATTATTAGTATCAGATAAATTCTCAGAGTGTCCTCAAGGGAAACGCGAGGGCTCTATAAGAGGATCACCTGCATTAACTGAAAAATCTTCAGAATCGGTATCATGTTCTAAACCGGAAATTACAAAAGAATCATTTCCAATAAATTCGATAAACGTCATCAGAATGTTTATTTTCATGGTAACTTTGACAATGCAACATAAAAATATTACAGAAAAAATCTAACCACATCAAGCGCGAAAAAAATGTAAATTGAATATATGTACATACTACGTACGAAATAATATTTTCTTGCGCTGGTAAAGTTAAAACTTGTGATAGCAAGGTAAGTGGTTGAGTGACCACCACTGCTTCGTGCATAGCAGCGAATTCAATGAACTCACTTTTGATGACGCTGTGCGTTTAACGAAATCTAATTTAACGAATGCAAGGTTTAATGTTCAACTTTAATTCGTTAGACCATAGATTTCAAATAACCTCATAAAAAATAGCGCAAAGGAGCTAAATTACATTTAGTAGATGTACATAGTTCTTGACGTTATCATTTCACCAAACTGTTGGATAGTGATATTACCTCAGTACTATGTAACATTGTTCTGTTGGTAGTCGTCTGTACGTCACTGAAATTAACTTCTTCTATTAGCTATAAAACACCTGTTAACACTAATCGATACTGTCCAGCATGCACCATTTTGTTTTAGGAAAACATACTCCATTCCATACACATTTTTACTCAAAAAGTATACATTTGTTCAAAAACTTTTTTTTGACCGCCTTAACATATAATCGTGTGTAAAAAAGGATCCCGTGAAGTGATTTTAGCTAAAATCAAGCAAGTTTTACTTTCTTCCGGGTTTAGAATTTAGATCATTTGTAATTAGTAGAGACCGGATTATATGCAAGGTGCAAAAATTTAATTCCATTTATTTATTATATTTTACGTCTATTTGTAGATGTCTTACACTGATTAAAGTTAGTTAACGCTAATTAACCTCAATCAGTGTAATACATCTACATATAGACGTAAAATATAATAAACAAATTAAATGCAATTTTTTCTTTATTATTAATTAGACTATGATGCTGGTTCTTTTTGGCCGATAGCTTGAAAAGTAAGATCGATAACAATGTGGGCACTACTTTCATTCAGAAATGATAAATTAACACGTTTAAAGATACACGAAAAAGGTACAGACGATTCCAAAAAGAAATTTAAATCCTCTAATTTCTAACTTTCACATGAAAATTATCTATACACAAGAGTTCAAAAATATTCACTAAAGAAAAAGTGTTTTATAATTTTCTAAGTATAATAAAAATTTAATACGTTTAAGGAACTGACCAAACTTGGAAAAGTAAAAAATCCTCAACTAAGAGAATGGGGAAGCTTTTTAGATGATCTTCGTATCTCTTGACCAATAACATAATTTGATGTGAACCAAGACAACGACATTGTAGTATGTCGTTGCCTTGGTTTAGATGCGATCCTTTTTAATGTATGCGCAAATTTGAGTTAAGAATACTACACTAAATGCATTGTTAAGATAAAATATGCCGGAGCGAACCACATTAGTAGCTTTGTTTTCAAACTTAAGAGTCATTCGCAGTGGTGTTCATATATTATAGGCATCTTGGGAAAACCCAGTATATTAAATGAAATCAGAACCGAATGCCCACTAACTATAAGTTCTTTTACAAAATTTATGAGTTTGCAACAATCTCATTCATTTTATTACCCTCCCGTTTGTAGAATTGCGTGATCATTACGACCGACTATTTGCCTATAAATAGTATTGTTGTAAATACCGCCGCGTTATTGTGTACAAATAAAGACAGATTCGCATAAAATACGCAGAAGAAAACAGTTAGTTGAGTAATTGAATTAAAATTTGACTATATTAGAGTTCCAAATTTCATCCACATTAGATGCAATGCTGTGCCTTTCTGCGAAAAGTTGGGGAAATTTTTACAGCTTAACGTAATAAAAACTCAAATTTTTCGCACTATTCTTCTTTCAAATGCTTTTAGAAATTCGAAGGTCTGATATACTTTTCACTTATTTCACAACGGGAACAAAACGTGTATAGTTTCAATTATTTTTAAATCGAAAGTGCGGGGCGCTTAAAAAAAGAACTTTTAACTAACTAATATGTAATAAAAATAACGAAATAATTAACTTTCACTAAATATTATATATATATTCACTAAATAACACGTCGTGTTATATAAAGCTGTAAGATTGAATCCGGCCCGCGAGACATTTTGAAAAAGCCAATTAAAAAAAAAATTAAAAAATTTCACGATTTAATTATAATGTTGTACCTATTTTTTTCTTTTGGTTTTCTTATTTTAATAAATTGCATTATAATAACATTATCCTATTATTTCATCTTTGATATCTATCGCCAAAAATTATGAACACTACTTTAAAATGCAGTAGTTTTAAACGCGGTCCGCGAACGTATTTGCACATTAAAGTTTGGCCCACAACATGTCAAAAGTTGCCCATATTTGTTATAGACGATTCAAACCGATAAAATATTGGTAAAAACGATAAATTGTAAATTGACGTTTATCAAATTTAAGCTAGTTCTTGACTAAATATAGTGGATGATGAAACTGAAGTTTAGTTAGTTTCTCTACGTACATATATATATACATATGAAAGAGGGAGCGAGAGAAAGAGGGAGATTATGGGTGCACACAAAGATATACAGCTGGTATAATTAATAAATGCACTACCTAGCATTTACACATGCAATAAATATTCTGGCCCATAACTGTATAGAAAATTGGTACCTATGTCTGGTAAAGTTCAGAGTGATGAAGAGGTGGTAGCAAAAGGTATCTAAACTGCAAGTTTAAATTGTGAATGTCTGTTCGGAAATCTATTTTGTTGTACAAACGCATAATTTCATAGTATAAACACATTGCGTACGAAGTTCTTCTATGACACATATTAAGTTATCCACCCTTTTTCAGTGTGTAGGCAATTCTGTAGGTAACAATAACTGTGGTCATATCAACCAGTGATGGCCTCATTTTTTTCTTTGGCAAAAAATACAGAATAGATTTCTCGTGATTTATCTATATATATCTGTTAGGTAGTGTTTGGCGCTTATGCTGATTAGATTCTCAATATCTTCAATAAATTATGCAGCAAGTGTACTTCGTCGGGTTGGAAGGTATAGCTGATTATCGTCGGCATACGGATGATAAGTAGAGGTAATATTCGTAAAGATATTACTGATGTAAATTGTGAACAAAAGAGGTCCCATAACGGATCACTGTGAGCGAAGCTGTAAACGAGAGATATTCGCATTCAAGGTCACACACTAATACCTGCGAGCAAGGAAAGACTTGAAGAAACAAACTGCTTCATTATTTAGCCCGATGTACATAGTGTAAAACTGCGATCAGCATGTCGTCGTTTACTACGTCATAAAATATGCTTAAATATCGATAATTGCTAGAATCAGCTTTGAATCTATCATTTACTTATTTCTTTATTATTTCCAACAGCAAGCGAAAGTAATAGTTTGTTAAACTATCCTCTCCCCTCTGTTATATACCGCCAATCGAATAGCAAATGAGCGACCTCAATGCCTGAAGGTGTGCGAAAATTTAATCTAAAATAGTAAATATTAATATTTGCTATAACAATAAATTATATTAAAATCATTAGATTATTTCAATTATTCTTGTCTTAATGTTTACGTTCCTGAAAAATTTTAGAGGTGCCAAAAAACAATTGGTACAATTGAATAAAAATTTATTAAAAATCGTTTTTTTTTCTTAAACATAAAAAAAAACATAAAATAGATTATAACAGATATAAATTACATACGAACTATACTTTTGCAAAAATTCAATGCACCTTCTTAAGCTACCTGTGCAAATTATTTTAAATTTTCCATGTAAATAAACCTGTTAGTAATCGAACATAAATCACATCAATATAAGAGTAGTAAACAATCAGTTGATATTGTTATTTATAAGATGTTGTTACAATATTTTATGAACAAATTAAATTATCCGACGGAAATGGTGGAGGTGCCGGTGTCTTATATAGATATCAATAAAAGTTGTTAAATATTACGTTTATTGTTTATTGCAGGTTATAAATTATATTTCCCCGAACTATAAAGCAATTATTACTTATATTATTATTGCTTTATTAAATTATTAACACCACAAGAACGGGGTAATTATACGTACGAGTTTTCTTATCTAAATTTACAGCGAAATAAATTCCTTAATTGCTTCGAAATTGTGACGGTTGTTATTTGGTTAAGGATTACCTGAAATATTACTATTTCAACTAAGCTTTATAAATTTAAAAAATACCGCTAATTAAAGCCAATACCTATAAAGAAATTGTATTACCGATACTGCGAAGAAATGTCGTTGTAAAATATTTTCTCATTAACCCATTTTGATTCGAAATTTATTTTAGTTATGTTACGAATGAAACGGATTCAGGTTAATTATCTACTTGATAGACTTTTGTTAAAATGCTTTTGAAGCAATTAACGTTGTTGATCTCATTCCTCCTACAGCAAAAACAGAGAGTTATATTACTTTTACTTCCAATTACTTCTAGTTATTTAATGGTCGTTTTTTGACTAAAGTTACTCTTTGCTAGAAGATTCCATGTAAATTCTTGTTTGATAGACCTTATTTATTGGCCCTTTGATTAAGAGTTAGATGCGTTTGTAAGCAATCCGTTTCTGTTTTTTTTTATTTTTTGTATTAACGAAAACCGGTGCCTCAAGAACAAACTGACACACATAAGAGGTTAAAATGATACTAAAAAAGAAGAGACTTTATTTCAGTATTTGACTGACGAAAAAAAAACAGCCTCTACTTCAAGATAAGCAAATTTAGGATGAAAAAAAGGTAATAGAAAACAAAAACACTATGGAAACAATTTCCTTCTTATACAATAAAAAGTAATTGATCTTGGATAACCTGTACGTCATCCATAACCCTGAGTAATGTGATTTAGCCGCTACAGTATTGATATAATGAATGCCGTTAGACACAATTGAGAAACTGCTTCATATTTTAGCGTCTGTAGTATGATTGGACGGTGACGAACATGCCTCTGGAGTTGATTGCAGATGCATTAAATCGGATCAGGATACAAGTTGCACGCTGGCCAATCCAGACTCCATCTGAGCATTCACACATAATACGAGCAGTGTCTACATTGCAATAAAATGATTAATGGAGCGACATGCTCATGAAGAATACTGCCATCCTTATGGCGCTTCAGAGCACCATTTTCTACAAATACGTGCCTTTGCGGGAACACCATAACAGAACCTTCAAGAAAAGACACCTCCAATGGCAAACTCTTTATTTTGTCCTCTCCTTACTCTCTCCAAACCATCAAAAGATTGTAGATAAAAGCGCCAGCCCTTTGTGAAGACTACTTAGTTTCATTGCTCCCCGCAATTTAAAGACGTGCACTTCGATGCCGACATCGCGAACTTAAACCAGCCCCTTCAATTCTCTATCGAACCGTTCAAACAACGTTTACGTTGAATTGTTATTGATCTGCGATTATTTACTATAGTATTCCTAATTATAGTTCAAGATTGAGGAGGAGTACCCCTCATATGAGTGAACATTTACCTTAAGATTAAGTCTTTCGCTTCACTGTGAAATCAACCTTATGAGTGGATATAATTGATTAAAATTTCTATGAGATTCCATGTTAGGCATACATTTGTCAAGGATACTATTTATATTATTTTAAATGCAAATATTATATATGTAAAACAGCTGTGATACAAATAATTGTCGCTGTCGTCTCTACAAGCAAGAGAATATCTTCTATTCCTAAACGCTTCCCTACTTTCTCCCCCATGATCTTTTATAGGTATGTACATACAATTAATACAGCTAAACGCTGTTGGGAAATTCTGTTTCGAGGGTGTTCTATTTTCTTTTAAGCGTTGACTTACTAAAGGTTTTGGAAAATCGATTCCGCATTTTAAATTCTTTTTTCGTGAGGTACTCTATTGGATTTGTGAGTATTCCGAATAGGTAATCTAGTCTGTTTTACTTTTTCTTCTTCTACTCATTCACAAACTTCACAAAATCTTCGAGATCGCCCATCTCTCTTTTATTTAAACACATCCAAATCGTTTAACCTCCTTACGGTACCTAATAGGAGTATCTAAGATTGTTTACGGTGACTTTTTCCGAAGATAACTCTTTATGAAGTAGGTCAAGTTCTTCTTTAGTTATCTCTAAGCAAAAGTATATCTTAAAGACACTTTATGAGTAAAACGATGATTAATCTTCCAGACGCTGTTCGACTTACGAAGCTACCAATCCCCAGGTACCGATTCCAAGTATTCTGCACAGTGTACGAGGCGTATTCTTCAAATAAGGTAACGATTTGAGAAACATTTGCGATGTTTAATTGCATTGTTATTAATGTTTATTAACTATCAAGCCCAATGATAGGATTACTCATAAGCCTATTGAATGTTGTCGTAAGTAAATGACTATATAACCAAAGATTGCAAATATGTATTGGTCCAACCATTAACCACTATCTTCAACTTGGTGTTGACTGCTGGTATGTTCCCTGCGACTCGAACGAAAATCAGGATTGTTCCTATCTCACTGTGCACTCATTATACATATTAACATATGCAAGTATGATATCTTACATATCGCCGTACCAGCATGGCTTTCTGGATACAATCACCAACCTTATTACTATATCTCATTATATTTGTGAAAACATGGTCAGGAAAATTCAAAGCTCTTAATTCCATTGATGACATCTTACTTCGAAAACGAAGTCGTTTTGGATTCTCGTCCATCCTTTATTTATTTCTATTTGTATGGAAGATCCAATTATTTATTCTATAATGAATATCGCTTCAGTGAATTTTTATCTACTTCAGCTATTGCACAATGCTCGAAATTAGGTTCGCTTTTGTTAAATATCTTCATATGTAAATGCTTTGAAATCGTTGCCTGTCCAGCATTGGTCTACGCTAATAAGATATATAGAGCGATAAATAACACTACTTCCACAACAAAATCTGTTCTTGCTGGCGAATTGTTGCGAAGCAAATAATTTAAGTCTCAATTTGAGCAAGTGTTGTGCTGTGACATATACCAATTCATGTTGGTAATTCTCAACTTTCGTGAGTCTCTTCGATCTCTCTGCTACCACCTACTGGATCAATGCCATCATTAATGAAAATAAAATTAAATTACGTTAATCTTTTATTATTTTTCTGTGGAATTATAACCAATTACTACCTTTTTGCCAGGTTTGGTCAAAAAATTCACAACCCTTCTTGGTATTCCAATTTTTAGGTTATATATCGTTGCTTTAATGTTAGAGAAGCACCAGTTTGTATTCATAATACACCTACTTTATTAGAGATGTGGATTTGAAACGCTCACAAAACAAGAAAATAAACTAAATCTTTTCCACTAAATTGGTGGTTGGGTTGCTCTATCCTGTTTAACTTAGCCCACGATAAGTATAATGAATGATTATATACGTATACGTGCAACTGTTGTTTTTTAAAAGAAGGCGAATGCTATTCACATCTTAGTTCTTGTTTACAATAAATATTTGTGCTCTTGAAGAAAGACATTTCTTTATAACATGCATTTTTAGTTTTTGCAATTTCATTGATCTTCGTGGCGGAACCAATTCGAAACTCAGCTATCAATGCACGTTATATCTTAGTTTTATAAGTTCTAAGATTAATTTTAATATTCATTTATCATTCAGTTAATCAAGTTCTTGTACTCATACGACAAACACTGAAAACACTTTGTTTGTATTCAGAAATAAATAGTCTGGTGGTTAATGTAATACTTTTTTCGGCGTAGGGTAGTATATGCTATAATTAATAACACTATTTTTTAATTATTTTGTGCTGTTTTTAATTTACTTATCGACGTACGTTTCAAAAATATTTGACGTCAAACCTATCAAAATATGAAATAACTACGGACATTTAAATCCTTCATCTTTCCTAAGGGCATCAATTATTTATCTCTTATATCCAGGACCCAATCTAGGGAAGCAGCAAGCTGGGCAAATGCCCAGAGCGGCGAAATTGACATACACGTCTTTAAAAGTTGTACTAATTGTAAAATGCAGCAAATATTATTTTTGCTCGGAGCTGCTACGTAGCTAGATCGGGTCCTGCTTACGTCGTATTCTTGTTGCTCTTATTACTATTTTTTCAAAAAAATCTGAGACAATCTATATGCTCAAGTTTTAACTTGGATTAAATAAGACCAACATTAGTTTTCCAGAGGAAAACGAAAAACAAAAACAAAAAAAATAGTTTCGTCCAGGAATCCTTTCACGAAAATCCTTGTAATTCTTTATTTTGGGTAAAATTCTTTATATCGCGAAAATAATGCAAAAACAGGAAATAAATGATTGTCAAAACTTACTTTCTAATGACCAATGATAAACCTCAACCAAGAATCGTGCGAGTAGAAGACAAAACCCAACAGCGAATATTTTACGCGGTCTGTACTGGACAAAAAACGCCATTTCGAATTACAAAGTCACGATAGCATTATCTAGATTAACCTAACGAAAAAAAATACGAATTGGTATTGCGCTAATTTTAATTCCAGTTCAATTTTTTTCTGTTCTCCGCTTTCATCATGCTTAAATCGGATTTAATCGAGTTACGAAAGGAAAAAAAGCGAACGAACGAGAACCATGAAAAAGAATTGAAAGCGAATCGAACCAATCGATTCTAAGATAAAGTAGATGATCAAAGTACGCTGCGGATTCGCGTCGTATATTTCGCTATGTTTCTATTTATCGAAGCAAGCTTTTGCGCACGGCACCAATTAATTGGGAAAATCATGGAGCGCTTTGATAGGTGTAAAAGGTATTTTTGCGCACGGCACCAATGTTATAGGAACCGGATCGGAAAGTACCTAGCGCAAAATATTGGTGCCGTGCGCAACGCGCCATTATATGGTACCTTGGCAACATGAATAATCAGTTTATCTTGTGTTTCATTGTTCGGCATAGGTGAATGAAAATGCCTTCGAATCACTGTGATTACGTTTTGCGGAGCGCGCTTGTTCCACTGTGCAACGATAAGACGGACACGTATACGTATCTCGAACGATACCCGACCGACCGCAGGTGTTTCTTGGTTTTTTGCGCAAACAACCAAGTACCTAGGCGATGACCGCGTTGTTTGGAAAAACATGTTACACGAAGAGGCTCGTTAATACGTGGAATTTTGACTGCAGGATATGTTTGTGGTTTTAATTAGCAAGATATTATTAATGGATAGATTCAATTCGATTTTTTTTTATAATTTGATGTTAATTATTTTATATAATATGGAAGTCAGATTTTAAAACTTACAAGGAGGAATAAACGAGAAGGCAATTTTGGGGTTAAATCTTATTAAAAAGAAAATAATAATTTAGGAACGAGAACCACATATACGTTAGCAAGAAATGAGCTGATTACGGTTTTGCACACGGTCTCCAATTTGCATTGCTATATGCCAAATTCGCTAAAGAAACTAGAAACAATTTGGTTTGTTTTCCAAATTTGAATTAAATTATGTCATTTCAGAAATTTGTGGAAAATTTTAGTGAAAAACGACATTATAGAAAATATTCGAAATTGAAATTTTTAATTTTTTTTTTAATTATTGAATACTGCTTAATTTTTTTATTTTGACCTATTAATTTTATTCTTAACTTAAGGTTTTTTGTTTGGGAAAATTAAGTCATTGTGCTAAAGAAAAGCGATAAAATTTACTTTTTAATTTTAAAAGCCGACGTTTCATTGTATGTGATGGTCGCAAATTTTTAAATTTAAAAAAGTTTTACTTTGCATTTAGGCTAGTTTTCTTTCTTACGTCTTCCTTCTCTTCCTGGCCATTTATTTCTCATTTCATTCCTATCTGTTTTGTCAAACTTTATTATTAAAATGAATACAGAAATTCTGTTTTGCCTAATCTCTGCTTAAATATATCATAGCTAGATTAAAATGCATACAACTAACAAGTGTAAGGTATGACGAATGAAAGGAAATTAAAAGCCTAAATGGATGTACGACATTTTCCTCCGTAGTACATTGGTACAGTGCGTTTATTTCGGTACTTTTTTGGCCAGTCAAAGCAGAAAGAGCATGATAATTAATATATAACTACCAATGAATGCCATTTCTGTACAATTATTGTAATGTTTTATGGTAACATTATTATAGTTGTTCTTAATTATTTGATAGCAACGGCTAAGATGCAATCAAATCATAAAATGTAAATGGAATTAAGTGAGTTAATATCCTCTGTATTATTTATTAAATGTTGTCTTTCTTCTATTGAACATTTCTTTGAAAATTTTCTACTAGTATAATAGTTAGTTTCAATATCTAATATTTTTAAAGCGGTTCCATTTATATTTTTAGCTTTTAGTGTTTTTTTGGGCATAGATTCTTTTTTGTAGATGCTGTT
Organism: Trypoxylus dichotomus; assembly: GCA_023509865.1. Taxonomy (NCBI): domain Eukaryota; kingdom Metazoa; phylum Arthropoda; class Insecta; order Coleoptera; family Scarabaeidae; genus Trypoxylus; species Trypoxylus dichotomus. Next base: position 35,029,092 of record CM042081.1, read on the forward strand.
TATATTAAATGAATTACATACATACAGTCACGTACATGAAAATAGCAGTGGTCTTAATTTGACTGAAATATCAATTTTATATTGTAGGACATAATTTAGCATTAAAATACCAGTTATTTCAAAATACTATCCAGATGTCTACTAAAAATTTTTTGCCATTTAGCTTGGTATATTCTTCATAGATCGTCAATATTTTACAGCTTAGCAGAAGATACTGCCTTTTTCAACTCCCAACTCCGGCGATTGTGACGGCCAACCCAAAACGAGAACGTTATTATCTCGAAACCATGTTTTTGCTTTACGAGAAACATATTTCGAATCGTCATCCTGCACATACAACTAACATATTTATATTAGTGGCATTTCTTTTTCTGCAAAAGGCAGAAGCACAGTTTGTAATATGTTTATACAGACATGAGCATTCATTATGCCTTCTATTTTATGTAAAGGGGCTGCGCCATAACATGACATGCCATAACACCTCCACATCATGATGCTTGAGCCTCAGAATTTTACCGTCTTTTTGGTGTACGGTGGTAGAAACGCTGTCGATGGCGGTGTTCGCACGTGCTGCTGGTATCCACAAGAATTAAATAAAACTGTTTTAGTTTCATCTGACTACAGTACCCCACGCCACTTTTTTTTGTTCCATTGTGTGTGTTCATGAGCAAACGACAATCTTCTCTGTACTTGCCTTTTATTTAGTAATGGCACCTTTCTAGACTTTCACGCAAATTTGCTTGAATCAATCTTCGCCTAATAGTAGAGGTGCTTATAAAAAGATTTAACTCATTTTTAATTGCAGTTGAACTTGTGAATGGTGTCTTCTTTGCACAAATTATAATGTTTCTGACTTCTCTAGGGTTAGTTTTAATTTTCCATCACGATTTTCTTTCTTCAGTTCATAGTGTCTACAATAATATTTTATAACTTGTAGCTTTTCCTTCTATGAAGGAGATAAAGTATAACTGTTCTTTTATACGATGAACAATATTTCCCCTGGCCCCTATTACAACTGAAATGGATAATTAAAAAATGGATGTATTACTCTGCAACAGACAGAAGTTTATACATCTGCATTTGGTACTGCCAGTTATATTACTGCTATTTCACTGCTTAGGCAAATGATAAGAGCAAAACTAGAAAACTCAGTAATTCACCCTCATATTTGGCATGTTACCGGAACCATAGGTATTTGAGGATTTTATATAATTTAGTATTGCTGCATAAGAATTGTCTGTTGTAAATGTGATTTATAAGTATAATTTAGGACTGCTATTTTCGTGCATATAACTATATCATTCTTGATTATCTGCTTACACACTTTATTATCTCCAGGTTAGGTGCATATGGTTATCACCCAAAGTTTTCATAAAATGGAAAAATATTTTAGCTTTAAATTTTAAAAAATATATGAATGTCATCCAGGTTTCGTCTCATGCAATATAGCCCTCTTTTATTATCTTATATGGATTCGCATGTAGCTATCTTTTTTCGAAACTAGAAGATACGTTACCATGTTATTTGGCGGGCTTTGTATCTAGGGTAACACATTTGTTTTATTTATCGTTTCTGTCAAATTTTAGTATTTTTATTTCTTTCTCGTACACTTTATTCCAACATAATTTACACAGTCATTTTATCATAGGGGCCAAACGGAAACTTTTTCCAATAAAATTTGTCAAAATGACAGTATACGAAATTATACGGAGTACCAACTTGTATTAGAAATATGGCAACGTTAAGCGCTACTACCATAACAGTTATACTTCGAAACCTGGGAGGTACAGTCTATAACAGTTGTATGAACGCCTAAAAAGTCTCTGTTAGATATACTGAGTAATTTTTACATAAAAAATTTCATCCTTGAAGGGAATTATCAAAATTAAGAATGTATATGTAAGAGTCTAATGAGTTTTTTTCGATACAATTTTAGTTCGAAGCAAGTAAACGACGTTAGTCAGAACATTTTTATTTTTTTTTCTCCATAATTTTTTATGCAAGTCACTCTTTGCGAAAAATGTCCACAGAATAACTTCAGAGCCCAAAATCTTTTCTTTCAAGACGAACAAAAATTTAAATAGTCTAGAATATTGTTAAAAATTCATTCACATCACGCTAGGAAAAGATGCAAATCAGTGACGCCTCTATCGCAATTACTATGCAAAACAATTTCAAAAATAAATTCGGACATTATGAGTCCAAATTTATTATTTTAGGTAGTAGATTGTATTTTGAACGTGGGCTTTTCATTTGTATCCTTATTAAAAGTCCTTTTTTTACAAAAGTTCAATATTTTTTCCATGTGATAGCAGTCGGACATAAAAAGGCCACTGTAGACCAGCCTTTCCCAAACTTTTAGCGTGTGTGGGAAAATCTGTAACCTTGTACATTTTGCGACTCTTCTAGTACATCACAACCCCCTCTGAATTATTAACTGTATTATTAGAAATCGAATATGTACTGTGTAAAAAACGCGAGTACTACTAAATACTATATTCCACAAATATTCCAAGAAGCCCTTGTATTATTTTTCATATATTATAAATCTGAAATTAAATTCTAGCGGTGGAATTTTTCGAAGATCTGGTTATAAAGATAGTCATCGGGCATTGCGACTATTTGGTAGATTAAAAACAAAAAATTAACAATAAAAAGCTTCTTGAAAGTTCGATTTAATTCCTCTTTAAATATCACTGCATGTTTACACCTGCAAACGTTCTTTTTAGCAAATTTTCGATAAATTTACGATATACACAGGAATTAACATAGGATGCGGTTTAAATAAAAGTAAGATAGTGATTGACTTTGCCCTTGAAATGACTTTACTAATCGTATGACACGGTATTAAGTATTTACTAATTTTAGCACACAGATTAGATAGACATGTACCTTCAAGGTCGTCTCCTGCTTTGGCATAAGATTCAATTTACCTAGAGATCCAAGAATACTTTAAAATAAGAGACTCTTAAAGCTAACATTAAATGTTTCTAGATTTCCCGAATCAACGCTTTTCATTTTTGGAAAATTTGAAACATATTGTGTTAATTCTTCTCTGTTTTTATATAACTTTAAGAGTACTTTGAAAAATTTTCATTAAGATTCAATTTAAAGCTGTATAGTTCAGCGATTTCGGAGAGTAGTAAAGGTAGAAGATGAACAAATGGGGAAAGGGCAAAGTTTTGCAGTGCCAACTTAAAACCCTATTTGTTTCTTTAACCATAGTTAACTAGATTAAAAAAAAATTTCTTTGGTTTAGTTAAATGCGCAATTGTTTTTATTTATAAAGAAAAAACATCGGGAAAATGCAGATAATTATAGTCTTAACAAGATAGTCCCGTCAAGTTATTAATATAATCGACAGGCATTGTTGGTTGCAATTACAACTGTGGTTGTTTTTTTTTATAGGAACCAAATTCGCAAATTCTTACGGACTTTTTCAACGTCATAACACTTAACATAATTATATTAAAAATTAAAATTTAGGCATTTCCATTACGAAATCTAACTTATTTTGTCGTGAAAGTAACTTTTTATTCACAAGCAAACTTAAAGAATCCAAAATATTTATAACGATCTTCAAAAAGTCCTCCATTACGATTAAAACATAAAATTACATCTTTCCAAAACAGAACTCGCAGCTTTTCTGAGAAAACTGCCGCCAATTCTTTCAAACGGTTCTTCTTCAACTTATCTAAAATTCTTCATTGCCTGCTATGATCGTCGATGCACTATTTTTTAATAAAGTGTATAAAAATCGACACGTTTTTCCTCAATTTTTTTTCTACAAAAAGAAAAACAATGAAAGTACGAGCATTTAAATCAAAAGCTCCACAAACTGCAAATTTTACCCATTTGATCGTTTCTCCAGCTTCACTACTTACCGAGATTGAAAAAAATCACTCTATATTGTCACGACATTAACATTTGACTGTTTTTTGATAGGTGGACTTACATTAATGAGCAATAGTGTATATATCAATTAAAGTGGAGAATGCAACAGTACCACTTTAATAATGGGTTGAGATACGAAAAGAACCGCAATGTGGCAATTTCATCACGCAACAGGTTTTTATTGCTTCATTATTTTAAGTAAGCAAAACCAAGTGTCTACAGGTGTGAGGTTACAGTCAGTACTAGCACAAAAATCGCAATATAGTATTATTCAGAAGTAATTTAGTTCTCTTGATTATTAAAAAGTTTGGAAATAATAATACTAATAACTAATATCGCCCTCTATTATACTTTTCAATTGTATTATGATGAGTTAAAGCACAGTTATATAAATATATATAAATTGCATTTTACGACACCTGCTTTATTTTATATTTTACAATACCTGGAACTGTATTACTCCCTACTGTAATCAGATTAAGATAAATTATAGGAAAGAATCGTTTATACTGTAAGATGAAACGGTTCCAAGAAAGAAATTATAAAGGTACACGAAAATATATGCAAGTGTTTTGAATAAATCGTCAGTTTAAAATTTGTCGTGTGTGTAAGATTGTAGTTAAAAATACCCAAACGGCAAGATATAATTGAAAATGTTCATCCATTAAAACATTACGTGGTAAAGGGTATTCGATAGCACAAATCGCCAAAAAAGCCAAGGTATTAAAAAACAGGGTATTGATGATTCTTAAGAGAATGCAGGAAACAGGTGCACTTTGCAGTAGAAAACAATCATAGCAGCCGCCGAGGATCAGCTTATTATAGTATATTCGAAACAAAGATCACTCAACAACTTAATATTTCAAGAAGAATTCCAATATCTTACACAATTGTTAAGCGTAGACTAGCAGCACGGTTGAGGGAAACAGTAGCTGTGAAATAGGAATTATTAAAACAATAAAATAAGAAGATGTGATAAAGGATTGAACCCTTAAGCAATAGTATATGGTAAGGTATTATGGGCACATGAATCAAAATTCCAAACCTTTGGATCAAAACGTCGATCATTTGTGAAGCAGCAGACTGAAGAAAAAGTGAGTGACTAATGGATCGTTCCTATTGTGACACATGATGGAAGTAATGCGATGGCTTAGGGTTGTGTTGGTGATAGAGATGTAGAGGGGATTTGATAAAAAATAGCTAGGGTCATGCCTATCTTTGAATTTTACAGGAATATACTGTGCCGAGTGGGAAAAGATTATGCAGCCAAAACTTTATTTTTCAAGAAGATAACGATCCCAAACATTCATCTCCTTCATGTAGATCTTACTTGGTGTCACAGAAGGAAGAAGGCAAATTGATATGGATGATTTGGACACCCTGATCTCCTGAGCTAACGCCAATAGGATCAGTACGGGATGAATTGAGCCGAAGAATTCGAAAAAGAGAAGTTAGCAGCGCACGAGATCTTTGGCAGAGCTCCAGGTACAATGCAGTGAAATTACATAGGATTAGCTGGAATCTCTGATTAGAAAATTACCAAAAATATGTGCCGTCGTAATTCAATCTCGAAATCACGTTAAATTGAAATTTTGGAATATTTTCTGTTTCTTTTACATTGTTAAATATTCTTTTCTGCGATATCAAATACATATCTATTAATAAATATTACTACAAACCAACTATATTTCAATTCAAATCAAAGAAAACGTCATTTTTATAGTCATCCCCATATATGTATATGGACGGTACTGTACATTTCTTACATTCAAATCATTTAGAATCACTTCCGTCAGTTTTTCAATGATAATTGAATTTCCATGTTATTACAACGTTAAATTTAATCAAATTAGTTTTAGGCCGCGGTAGGATTTGAACCTACAGCTCTTGATCGCTAGACTGGTGTGTTAATAATTGATTTTCAATTACTATGATTCAATTAATAATGCAACTTGGTATTGATATTAAAAAATTGTGTGTGCTTAGATATCAGGGGCATATCTGCAGCCACTATTACATCCAGGTAATAAATCTGCCATTGAAATTTAGCAACATAAATGATGATTCAAATAGCAATTTGTTTAGACCAAGTATGGGCAACCTTTGACATGTTGTGGGCCAAACTTTAGTGTGTAAATACGTTCGCGGGCCGCGTTTAAAGGTAGTGTTCATAATTTTTAACGATAGATATCATACGAATGAAATAATACGACAATGTTATTATAACGCAATTTATTAAAATAAGAAAATGAAATGAAAAAAATAGGTACCAAATTATAATTAAATCGTGATTTTTTTAATTGGGTTTTTCAAAATGTCTCGCGGGCCGGTTGTTGCCCACGTATGGTTTAGACGATTCAGTGGTGTAATGGTTTAACTCACCAATCTAGCAGATGTAGGTTCAAATCCTACCACAGCTATGAAATTTTTAATTAATGAAACATTTCAGGAAAAACTAAATTAAATTTAACGTTGGTAATAAAAAGGAAATTCAATTATCATTCCTTACATGACGATGACTATATATCAGAATGATACAGTTGTTCAAAGAAGATATGAACCCCTAAAAAATGCAATAAATATATTATTGTGAAAGTACATTTATTACTACAATGTTGCCTGTTATTGTACATCTTTATAAACTGAAAAATAAAATATATGCGAATAATGATTGGCGTAGAACCTTTGAAACTGTCAAATATTTTCGGCATTCTTAATGTTTTGCTTTTGACTTTTCACTAGAAATACAACGTGCTACTTTCGTCACTATGGCTCTAAATTGCAACAAGAATCAATGATAAAATATGTGAAAAGGTTTAGCTTTTTCAAAAGGTCTAAGGTTGCGTCTTCTGGGGGAAAGTGATAACTACTTGTCTGGTTTGTTATGAAGTGTTACCATTGGATGATATGAAAAAGGATAACAGCACAACTAGATAGTATTATGCAAGTTTAATGCATCGCCCTAGAAAGTTTGCTGAAGTCGCGAAAAATTGACATAATGTATAGTACAAATTTGGAATTTTCTAACTATTTTCTGTTTTAAAAATATAGAAGAAAGACACTCATAAAGGACATAATTTAATGATAACAATCAAGCTACAACAACTGTTAAAGGCTACTTTTATGAAGAAATATAGAAAGCATATATAAACGACATCTGTATCGTATGTCTGATAATATTGTGTATGAGATAATCGGCCATAAACTGCAAATAATGATAAGATATGTATTGGAATAAAAAAATCAATATTAATATCAAAGTAGTACACACTTATCTAATACGTTACATACCTTATTTACAATTATTTACATTTTTTGCAAATGTAAGATAAATCTATTTGATCTAAATATGCCTTGCATTAAATTTATTATAAGAATATGCTTTTTATTGCACTACGTCTAGAACTAATCCCAGAAGTTCTCTAAATAGCGAAATAGGCAATCTATACAACTGGAATCTTATTAAAAATACGTTTCCATCACTTATCGCTATATTATTTATCAAATTCAAAAATACAGCCCCTTAGAATATGTTATAAAATAACGACAATACCCAAAGCAATAAATTCTTTAACGCGATTAATGATAAAAATATAAAAAACAACCTGGTCGAATGCTGGCATAAAATACTTATTTTAAGTAACACAAAACGGTGCACATTTTGTATCAAATTATACGGCATATACTGATAATCTACAATTAAATATTCCACTTTTCTTTTTAGATTTAAATTCAATAATTAATTTTAAAAAGATTACGTTTTACAAAATGTATGTTAACCAGTTTCGTCTAGTCCATTTTTACTTAGATTTTTACTAGGCAGACAGTTTAATTATTCAGTATTACATCACACGAAAGACAACCTACATTTGTTTTAAATGGAATGTACATTTTTGGTACCTTTATTAAAGAAGACTATCATTTGTTTTTTTTCTCAAATTCATTTAAAATTTTATTTTTTCATTCCCGCCATTTAAAGCAAATTATTTGGTTCACATAATTTTTCCGCAAAATGTTACGTTACACTATCAACCTTAAGTAAACGAAACTTCCATATTAATACAGCGTCCGACCAGCAAGCAGCCATATACGCCTCCATATTTGTTACTTATCTTATAAATGTAGTAAGTTTTTTGGAACAACAAAGTCGGGAATATTTATTATGATGATTTAAAATTAAAATAAAGTTTGTGTAACTTTATGTTATCAAATGAAAACGGTTATTTCGTACTCAATACACACTTATCGTTACTAGCTGTATAAAAGTACATTTTATTAATAACATTGTTAAATTTATACAATATTTGCTTTTGTGCTGTAATGTCTAAATTATATGAATTATCTTAGATGGGCTACACACCACCATTGGCATATATGGCCGGTAGTATATGTATCTTTATATTAAAGGTACTTCCCCTATTTATCAGCAGTGATAATGGCAATATAAGACCTCTACTATCTCATATTATGTTCAAAAATGCCATTCGCAGTTTTTACCATTGATAAATGTTTATAGGATATTTACAAAATTACACTGAACTATAGAAATCTCGCTGGGTATATTATTTAAAATCATATTTTCATTAGTCACATGCCCTGTTTTGTAAACAGTAAATGTTAGTTAAATAAAACAAAAATAACTATAACAGCAGAACCTATTTTTCTAAATTTTAAAAAACATTCTCTATTAAGAGAAGAGACAAAGGAAAAATTCAAAGTCGGAAATCTAATTTTTTTCATCTAACCTATTAAATTTAAATATACCGAATTAATATTTTGTGAAAACGTATTTCTACATATAATTCAAATATGATCTAGGTTTTACGTAGTTATCTCGTATTCTATGCAAACGTCCTTATTTGAAATGCAAAGCGTAGGCGGCTTTGATAGTATCAGACGAAGTTAATTTGCTAGTTTCACCAATGTATAATTTGCCGGGTATATTTGCATAAGTATCAATTGTTGTTTTATGTCTATTTAATCTTGGATACAGAATAAAAAATAATCAAAAACAACTAAAATAATAAATAAGATACAAATCTACTAACTGAAAACGCATTTTATGTTTGGGTACAACAATTTTGAATAGATAAACAATTTATTAATATTTAGGCGAATCAAATTTATAAATATCTAAGAGAAACAAGATGATGTCTAAAGTCTCAATTTTAAACTACAATTCTCCAAATTGTTTTTTTTATCTTTTGTAAAATTAATACACTCAAATGTTTGAAATGAATACCACTGTAAATATTCAAATGGAAATTGCATCTGAGAACCTTCTTTGAAAGATTATTGATGTATTTTATATCAATTTTGAAGTGTCACCACATATACAAAAAATTTAACATTTTAACTTGCTAATAATTACTTCCAAAATTAAGCTGCTTGAGGAATTTTGACAATTATGTGATTACCAGAATAGGCAACTCAAGTTGTCATTTATTTCAGGTTTAATCGTTGTGCATTTTTATCTTGCATTACATAAGATTACTTATTGCACGAGAATTTATATACGAGGTACGGTTCAGAATTGATGAGAATTAGATTTGAAGTGTTTAATTGATTGTATCTACAATTTAATATTGTCTCGTTCAAAGTATGCTCCTTTGGAATGCGCACAGCTTCCCCAGGGAGTTTTCCATTCCTGGTAACAATTCTGGAAGTCTTGTTCATTTAGGTTGTTTAGAGCCTCTGTCGTGACTTTTTGGATGTTGTTTATTGTTCCGTAATGGAAACTTTTCAACTTCCGCCTAAGAGTTGGACAAAAGAAAATAATCACATGGAACCATGTTTGGACTGTAGGACGGATGTGAGAGTAGTGGAAGATTTTTCTTCGCCAAAAATTTTCTAACCGACAATGAGCTGTAATCGGGTCCATTATCATGATGCAAGATTTACGATCTGGCAATGTTAGGTCGCACTCGCAAAATTCTTTTCCCTAAACGTTCAAGGACCTCGCGATAAAAAATTTGATTCACTGTCTGGCATTGCGGTACGAATTTTTTGTAGACAATTCCATGAGAATGCATTACGATAATGCCCCTAGTCACAGTTAATTATCGGTTAGAATTTTTAGCAAAGAAAACATTCCAATGTTCCCACGCCCACCCTACAGTCCAGACATGGTCCCATTTGGTTATTTTCTTTTTCCAACGCTTAAGCAGAAATTGAAAAGTTCCCATTATGGCACAATCAACAACATCCAAAGAGTCATGAGGCAGGTTCTAAACAGCCTAATGGAACTTTCAAAATTCTTACCAGGAATGGAAAACTCACTGGAGACTCTGTGTACATTTCAAAGGAGCATACCTTAAAGGGGACAATAATAAATTGTAGATACATTCAATTAAACACTTTAAAACTAATAATTCTCATTAATTCTGAACCATACCTCGTATGCCCGGAAAACTAGAATAAGATAGAGACACTCTGTATCTGTTGTACTATGTGCATTTTATGTTTAGTGGTAATTTAATCTGTAATATATTGTATTAACCGGATGTAAACCATGATTATAGAAGTGGAATGATAGTGGAATCTATTTTTTGGTTGCTTTTATTCATAAAATATAAAAATTATACTCTAAAGCAATAATTTATTAAAAATTGTTATATATTTTGCATATAATTTATGTAAATCAGTGATTTGATGTTTTATATAACACATAACTCTGTACAAAATAATGTGTATAAAGAAAAAATAGCATTATTTTCAATATTTAAAAACAAAAGTGAAGAAATTCCCCTTTTGAGAACGTTAATGGAACGTGGAAAAACCTATAAAAATAATTGAAATTATTGTGTGTTTATACCGTCTAACAATTGCTCAATAACTCGTGTGCTTAATTTTGTAATTGTTCTTCGATTATGTACTAAATGTAGATATTTATGAACAGTTATAAATATCCCACAATAATAACAGCAGTACTGCAAAGCAATAACAGACAATAAATTCGTTTTCAATTAATGGGTTAAGTGATAAGGCACTGCTTGCGTACCAGCAAAATTGTTAGCCAGAAAACAATTATTATACGTTCAACAATTTGAAGGCTGACATATGTTACACAATCCCCCTATCTGTTTAACCTAATTTCCCTCCTATTAAACCCATTTATAAATTTTCTATCTGTTAAATGTTGGCTTGATTTAATAAAGGTTCATAGAAAAATTAATTGTTTTCTTTCTCATCTCAATACCATGCAAACAAAACCGACTTAACAAAACTAAATATTATTATGTAAAATATTTGCTAACCTTAGTTGTCCCACACGCAATCTTCGGAAAGACAAACGGATATGTAAATGAGATCAATTTCGCGTTTCCTGGTGGGCTTTAGAGATGGTAAAGGCAACTATTTAATCTAGTTCTTTCGGAAGAAAGCATAACAGGTAAGATCCTCGTACAACTTTTCACTTTTACAACTACTATTCAATGAAGTGTAGAATCAATATTGATTGCAGTAACGTGGAAGTCATCTCTGTTCAATTTGAATTTCACGGTTAGTTACTGGAAGTGAGAAAACTATATATTCTTGTGCAGAAAATAGGGAATGGAATGGATATCATCTGTCAAAAGGTAATAACGAACTGTCAAGTGATGGGATTGGCAAACATGTGAACTAGTAATCAAATGAGCTAATTAGAATTGATTTGCATTATAAAAATTATTTGTTTCTAATAGATGGATTTGTTAATAATTAATACCAAACAAATAAAAACAAGATTGAATAACGCTTTATTATTTTGATTACCAATTAATTGTGTAATACATTTTTATTTTAAATGGTATGTAATTCAGAGTGTATATTAGGTTGCCTAAATAATTCTTTTACTGTCTGAAATAGGATTTCACCAATAACTTGTAGATGGCGCATATAATGCAGGTGCGAATTAATTTAAAAAAAATAATTTTGAATAAAAATTAAATTTATTATTGAATTTTTAAATCATTTCTTTATTGTTAAAAAATGTATAAAACGTATTGCTTCTGTAATGTACTTATTGAACAGATTAAAATAAACAATTATCATATAAAATATATTGATTTAATTATATAAAAGGCTCTATTCTATCACAACGAACTATAGATAAGGAAATTAACATATCTAATGAGAATATTACAAATAAAAACATAACCAATGAGAATTTTTGCATAGGAATTATCTAAAATTTTGCGGCATCTGTATATCAATATTCTCATTTTTTTAAGCTCACAAACCTTAAAAACCATCAGTTGAACCAAAATTTAGTATCAGTTCCTTTGTAAATGATTAGTAATCAAAAAGGGAAAGCCGATAAGTATAGTACGATACGAAATATCAATCGATACACATAAAACATTCGATCTCTAGCTAAGTAAGAATACAATGATGAATTTGTACTCCGTATACATATATGTAGTAAATATATACAAATTTTAATATAAATACATGGTGTTCAAGTTAATTTATTAGTGACGAGATTACATATCAGGATCGCTTTCCTCCTGGACCTTAGAGGCACTTAATTTTGTATGTATTCTCATCAATTTCTTCTTTAACTCTTCATAATCTAATCTTACTGGAGCAGACGTGAAAGGATCCTACAATAACTCCTTGTAATATTTGCCACATAAAAACAGTACGATCATTACAGTTGTTGTTTGGGCTATTTTCATTTGTGGAATTTACATAGTTTGATGTTTCGGCAGTGTGCTATTGTTTACCCGATTCATCATTTGTTCAATGATTTGTCTGGATATTTGTCTTCCCTATTTTTTTACTTAAGGCAGCAGTAGGAACACTGTCCAAACATCGGACTGCGTAAGTTCCACAAATGATGAAAATAGCCCAAATAACAACTCTAATTATCATCCATCGTCAACAATATCACATCAAGAGTTAAAAATACGGTCACTTACAATTACAGATGTTCCCGATAGGTGTATTTTTGATTCAACAGTTTGCATATATTCCTCGTAATAATTTAGAAAAGATTGCTTGATAATATTCTGTAAAGACTCGGGTATATTTAGCCCGCCATCATTTTCAACCATTCCGCAAACAGCCACCCTTAGCGTTTGGTAGGTAATAATTTCATTATAACGATCCGAATCACCAGGAATCATCTCCTAAACCAGTATCAATTAAATTATGGAAAGACAATGGCAAAGAACATTTAATTTACCTTATCGAATCCAGGCTCATTATAATAAGGCTTCTCATTGAGTAAACTTTGTATTGTAAGCAATAAACTTGATATTTGTTGTGCAGGACTCCATGCTGGACCATTCCATGTACTAAAAGCAAATATGCATAATCGCACTAAAAACATAAAACTATGAAAAAGCATACACACCCTAAAATACTAACACAAATCTTCCCCGTTTCGTATAAATTCGGATTGAAACGCACCCTACCACCATCTGTTGTTAATAACCTCATTCTTGGTGGTTGAATTGGGTAATCATTAGGACATTTCAGCACAAAGTAGAAAAATCCCCCTTGGTACGGTGTATTCATCGGCCCGATGATTAACGCATAGATAAACTTTAAATTCTTCTCATCACCTACAGCGAAAATTCCCGGGGGGGTATCTGTGTAAAGCGACATCAGATCCTTTTTAATACGAGCCATTGCTGTATTGCTTAAACTATCTGCTTCTAAATCGCTCATGGGATCCCAGTATAAGAAATTATTTTCATCGCCCTTGCTCATCTTTCACGATCTAAATTAAAAGTAAAGAATTAAAATAATATTAAGTTTTAACGCGCGTTGTTTTGGACGTAACGCTATGAAGTAAGGGGAGAATTTATTCATTTACTTACATAGTTGTGTTACATTCTTTATGCCCCAAAAAAAATTTAGTTGTAACAGATTATTTTAACACATTCCACAACGACAAGATATAAACAACAACAAATGACAATGAAATGATTGAAATCTATGAGCACAATTCTCATACAACAACAAAGGTTATCGTTCATTGAGGTTGACATACATACATTTTTCTCTAGTATGGATAAAAACCCCCCAGCTACAATTTGCCACTACTTTTAAATTTTTTATCCCTTTATACTCTTAAACTCGTTTTATAATGTATGAAAAGCGAAAAAAAACAGACGAATAAATAAAATATGCTTTCTTTTATATGTTAAAGTGGCTTATGGATCAATATTGCACAATTAAATTTTCCTGGAATTACGTGAATGAGTAATCGGTATTTTTACAAATCAAAATCTGAACCGACTTTTATATTATTACTATTATTATACTTCAAAAGTATTTGAAAGAGGATTATTGAAATTAAGTATTCACAATTTTCAGGTGCGTGAAGGAATATCGCAGATCTAAATGTTACAGAAATCTATATCATTTTTTGGCGCGATACAGTTGAAAGGAAAAGTATAACATTTTTTTATAAAAACTCTTTAAAATTCATTTTTAATGTGCATGGACCGCCCGAGAAAGATCTTACAGTATGAATGTATTATTGACTAATAACTAATTTCATTTACGAATTGTATTGTGGGTAACATAGCCTGACATCATATAGATACAAATATTTACAATATTTCATTTCCAAACGATATTTTATTAATGCTTATGTTGTATTTTATGGTTCTGTTAGCTCCCGTTTGTTTTAGAGAAATATCGGTTATTGTGGAAATAATTTTATAGTATTGGTTAATTTATGTTAATTGTAAGTACTGCTTTATTTATTCAAAGTCATTATTTTACTTCAATTACATTAAGAATGAATTGTTTGTTTTACCATTTGTTGTAAGGTTTTTAATATTTTTGTACCATACCAATATATCACTACACGAAAATTAACTAATTTATTAATATATAGTTTGTTAAGTTAGTGTACTTTGAGGTGAAAACACGATATATACAAGTGTGACGTTGGTATAAACAGTAGTACGGTAGTGAAATGTTTGCGGATGTAATTTATACTTTATTCCTAAGTGAATGAATATGTACATTTATGACGTAACAGGTTCCATTACATAGTAATTATGTGGCGCACACTTTGATTAGCATTCTTGCTCTCGTCTCTCTGTCAATTTAATAAACATATTTTAATAAAAATATTATTTCATTACCATTTATTACTTATACATTATTTTATAATATTGATCTAATAATGTTGTAGGTTTCCGCGGTATGTGTTTTCTTTGAAAGAATTTAGGTTTCCGGGCTGAACCGCGTTGTAATTGGAAGAGTCTGCCGATATTTCGCTCTCAGTTGCACGGAGCTTCCAGACGTTCGATGCGGTTTCAACCTGGAAACCTAAATTCTTTAAAAATGATTTAATGAGTGCTTGTTTAACTATTGATCATTAAGAATATATTACTGGCTTTTAACTACTTATCTCTTGAAGAAGTGTAGTCACAATATGCAGGAAGAATACAGTAATGAAACTGAAGCATTTCCCCTCAACCAAATTTTCAAAGCGTAGTAAAAAATGCGCGCAATAGCCTCATGCGTATGGCGGTCACAAATGAATAAACAGCATATATAACAAATTAGTGAACAGCGCATATATATATATATATATACACCCAGGGACATGAATATGGGGCACCTTTTACATGTTTTAATATAGCGATATTAACAGACGCTTCTTAGAAATACCAGTAGTATAAATAGAAGGGTTGGTGGGAGAAATACCGTTGTTAATCCATTTATTGTTGTATTTGCGGAACTAATTGTATTTTACACTTAGTATAGTTCGGTAAAGTGACCGGTGAATATCAGTATTTTTATTTTAAATTATATGTGCGTTTTTTATCGGCAAATAAAAATATTTATTTGTGATTAGTGTATGTAACTGAAAATGCCGAAATCTAAAGAACTTTCTGAGTTTCAACGTGCTCAAATTATTACACTACATACTGAGGGATTATTCCAAGTGATGATTAGTAAAAAAGTAAAATGTTCACAGTGCGCCGTACAAACAACTCTAAAGCGTTACCAAAGAACAGGGAATACTAAATCCAAGAAGAGGTCCAAAACATAAAACGACAGAAAGGGAGGACCGGTAGTTACAACGACATTCTCTACAAAGTCGACGTCAAACGGCAACAGATTTGGCTGGCGCGTTTATCGCCTAAAACAGTAAGTAAACGTCTTAGAAAAGTCGGTCTATCATCGAGAAAAGCTAGAAAGAAACCGTGGCTGTCGGGCGTAAATAAAAATAAACGATTAGCATGGGCTCATAAACACAAACCGTGAACAGAGAAGGACTAAGCGAATGTGATTTGGACAGATGAGTGTAATATAGAGGTAAATATAATTAATCGTTTTATATTCAGTATAAGGTAACTATTTTATAGAAATTTAAACGAATTGTGTTAAAAAGAATCGAGAGTTGAAAGAATTAACTGGATAGGTTCATTACAGATTTTTGGTACACTTGGTGCCGTGCTAGTGCGTCGGAGGCCTGGTGAAGAATACCATGCCAATTGTGTGGTGCCTACCATCAAACATGGTGGCGGTAGTGTCATGATATGGGGGTGTATGACGTGGACAGGGGTTGGAGAGAGCTTCGTGTGCACTGGTAGAATGAACTCGAGGACCTACGCCAGCATGTTAGATGAAGTTGTACTGTCCTCCATTGAAAAATTATTCGGAATGAATACCGACGAAGTTTTGTTTCAAGATAATGCACCATGCCACACTGCGGCTGCAAGTTTGGCGTAGTTCCGAGAAGCGAACGTTGACATCTTCGAATGGCCACCCCAAAGGCCGGATCTAACTCCGATCTAGCATTTATGGGCTATTATTAAGCGAAAAGTATGCGAACACAAATGCAAATCCAAACAAGAATTAAAAGCAATACTCGAAAGGGTATGGGAGGACATTCCAATTTCAACCTGCCATATATTAGTGCCCAGTTTACCTAAAAGGATTCAAGCTGTCATAAAAGCTCGCGGGCGGCCAACCAAATACTGAATTTCTAGTTTTTAGTAATAAATATTTGCTTTTATAATATTTGTGTTATTTATTCATTGTTTATCTTAGAGATAATTGAAAAAATTGGGGTGCACATTTCAATGTCCTCAAAATTGAGAGACAGACTTCATTCCTAAATAGCCCGTGTCGGGGTACTGTCGCCTTATAGCAACAGTGTGCGATAAATATAATGTCATATTATAGAAAACATTTCCGTATAACACTTCGAAGTATATAATTTATGGTAAGTCAACTTAGCATATAATACATGATGGCAAATGATGGACGCAGTTCATCATCTAAGGTTGGGGATATTTTTGTCTTTAGTTTTACCCGCGCATATGCTGCGAAAACGAAAAAAAATAAAGTTATATTGGAGATGGGTAAGATAGGGGAAATTACATCACTTACTATTAATTACTTTATTTGTAGACTACATTGTTGTAGGGACTTCATACACATCATGTTTATTTGTTGTCATGAAGTGGAGTTCGTATTGCCTACTGTTGTCGCACTGCAGAAGTATTCACTTCCCCTATCTTGTTTATTTCCGATTTATATACGCACTAGAATTCTCCCAGTTGTAAGGAAGATAATAGATTTGTTAGTGTTTTTGTTTATTAATAAACATTACTTCTAAGTGATTACAAAATACCTACTAGCATCATATTTTTTATAAAATGTGTTTAGAAGAGAACTATATTTTTTGTTTATAGTGTAAGTTTTCCTCTATTTTAGAGATTAATAAAAATATATGAACTGCATTGTTGCGTTTAATTGTTTTATCCAACTACGTATGTAGCTGATACGTGTAAAGGTATCATTTTAGAAATAAAGATATGACTTAGGTAAGGAAGGTAAACTTTATATTTTATTAAATTTATATTGTATTTTTAAATACATTTTCCAATTAAATAGGTGGTATATATGTATATAATTTCAGTTATTTTTCTACTTTTCTATTATTTATTGTTATATTGTATATGTTTTACTTATATCCCTTTTAATTTTTCTATGTACACTAGGGTGAATAAAATGGATACCAGGTAAAGCGGTATAAATATGTAAACAGCTAAATTCTAAGAACGAATTAAGAACTTTCTCTTGTCATTAGGGTCGGGGTAGATGTATCGGAAGGAATTCATCATAGTATAGTATCGTTACAACTATGCCTCGCTTACTAGGTTCGAGTGACATTAGCGACTTCACCCGGGGTCGTTGGCCAGAGTGAACGCGGCGCTTCGCAACGTGAAATAAGTAAATTTTTAAATATTCCGTTGTCCACAGTTAACCGTGTGATTACACAATTTAAACGCAAGGAAAAAATAACACTGGTGCCGAGACCAGGTCGTGCCGGACCTTCTGAAAGAAGTAAAAGGGTGCTTGTGCGCGAAGTATTAAGAGAACCGCGAAAAAGTACAGCCCAGCTTCCGGCAACTTCACAAAAAATTCACCGCATCGTTCTGCGATACCTCCACAGTGTGGGGATGTATAAAAGGGTGGCAAAGAAAAAAACCTCTCCTTACGGCGTTTCGAAAACGGCGCCGAATGGCTTGGGCAATCGAAATGCGAACGAAGCCCGAAGAGTTTTGGCGGTCTGTCATATTTCAGACGAAAGCAGATACTGCCAATTCAGTGATAGTGGTCATACGTGGGTATGGAAACGTTCGTCACAGCAACTGGATGACTAATTTTTGCATCAGATGGTGAAATACGGCGGTGTGAACATCATGGTGCAGGGCGCGATATGGTATGATGGAAGATCGCAATTAGTAATCTGCGACGGAAATATAAATGCGGCAAAATATATCTAAATATTAACAGAAGGACTACTACCGATATTCGACACCGTCATTTTATCTAAAGAAGACGCTACTTTTATGGAGAATGGGGCACCCTGCCGCAAAGCAAGAACAACAACATGGAAAGAGGAACGAGGGATTCGGATTTTACCATGGCCAGGCCAATCACCAGACATGAATCCGATAATGTTTGGCGCATAATCCAGACAAATATGGCGAAACGACCCCGAAAACCCAGCAATAAGGAAGAACTCGTAGCAGCTGTTACAGAGGAGCGGTTAAAGATTCCAGAAGACACCATTAATCATTTAATAGATTCTATGCCACAATGACTCGCAGCACTTCACGCAAGTAAAGGTGGATCGACAAAATATTAGTCTAATTTAAAAATTTTAAAATATTTTGTATATATAACGAGAATAGAATCTTTTTTTTAATTAGTAGGTGTGTATTTTATTCTGTCACCCTAGTGTAGATAAAATACATTTTGACAGAATTAGTTATATATTTTACTCATCTTATTTGATATTTTTCATATTTTAAAAAATGTATTTGCAATTGACACACTTGCGCTGTGCTGGGTAAAATACGCACGAAAAACCTGAAGATTGAAGGTGCCATGAAGGACTGCAACTACTGCCCTTATTGTACTTAGCTTAGGTGCTATAAAGTGATAACGAGATAGTGGGACGAAACTCTCTTATATACTATAGAATTCTACAGTATTTGGAGTCCTACCCTTGTATTCCCCTTATTGTGTTGTAGGAAACACGGGGGCTGTAAGAAATATAGAATTTAAAACATCCCAAGAATATAATTTTGACAATGTGGCAACCGCGTTTGCATTTCCCGTAAATAAGAGCCATATTGAATTTAAAAGTACGAACGGACTATACGTAGTTAATTTAATTTTAACAGTGGGTTCTCGTTTTTACTGGCAAAATTATTTCCACAGTATAAGCAGAATGCACTAATTACATCAGGCCTATTTATAAATGGAATTTATTAGTACATTTTTAAGATCTTGTAATCTACTAATTTTTTTTATAACCGCCATACCCACAATTGCGCTCCAATTTGGAAAATATTACCACTTTATTACGCTTTCTAAAATTGGATGATCAGAAATACTTCAGTGTTACTACTGTTTTCGATGAAATTGAAGTAACTAACTTCACTTAGGTAAAAGCATTCTTTATCGCTATCACAACCGACAACAGAGCCTATGTATAAAGGCAATGTATTGATGTTAGTTCAGTAACTGAAAACGAATGGAAGTCATCTAAATTGCGAATAAATTATAGGTTGCATAATTTTTTTGGTAGTCAGCATATAAAAACTAAAGCAAACTCCTGACTATCCTGCCAAATATTTTTTGTGATTAATTTTACTCAACTTTCATGAAATCTGTTAAGGCCATATCAAACTTTAAAATTACTACTTGCAGTGAAAAGAAATTCATTTTTTTTCTTTTTTCTTTAATTTATTGAAAACCTGACTATAATACAAATAAATTTCATATCAAAGCCCAGGTCCTCCTCAACCCTGTTTCTGCGCTAATTCCTTAGCCTTAGCTTTTTCTAATTTAGCAATACGAGCAGCAGATTTTGAGCCGAGGACACCACCACCCCAGTGACGTCTGATTTCGTCAGCACGATCGTTGAAGTTCGTCTTGATAACTTCGACGATTTTATTAAAGTTGGCGCGATCTCCAGAGTCGACCTGAGTGAGAGCAACTGCGGAGCAGGTTTTCCTTCTCACCAAGAGACCTAACCTGGAACGTCCTTTAACGATGCAGTATGGTACGCCCATTTTTCTACAGAGGGCGGGTAGGAAAAGTACGAGCTGTCAAAGGGAAAAAATTATTATTGCTTAAAATTGTGGTTGTGGTAGATGTTTTCTTTTTTTATAAATAGATGGTAGTGAAGAAATATTTTCAAAGCTCAGTTGTCAAATTCTACATTTCAATGCAACCATAAAAGTTATATTGCATTTATCAGGTGAAGAAATTCTTTCCATCATAGCTTAGAAAAGACAAATGAAAGGAACTTTTATAAAATATGTGAATTATTTTCCAAGAAAAATTGAATCTTAATTACCTCAATTGGATCAACATCATGTGCGATTACAACAAGTTGAGCTTTCTTTTGTTCCACCAATTTTGTTACGGTATTGGTACCAGCACGTACAGTGTTGGTTCGTTTTGGTGGGGCTTCCTCTTTCTTTGCAGCTTTTGCCTCTGCCGATGCCTTTAATCTATTCTTCTTTTGCAGAGCTGTTTCCGGTCTGTATTTTTCAAGCAGCTTAAACAATTGCGTTGCTAATAAAAAGAAATGCAACAATCAATTGAAGAAAATTGATATTGAAAAGCATTATTTGACATTATGAAAAAAATATTATTGATTGAAATACTATGTGACCTACCTGTTTGTTTATCTAACGTCTGTGTAAATTGATTTATTGGTGGTGGTACTTTCAATCGTTTTTGTAGAACGGCTTTCTGTCGTTGGATACGAATATATTTTGGCCATCTTACGAACCTCGACAAGTCTCTAACTGGTTGAATATCTTGGCCTAAAATCAAAAATTACAAGCATTAATATAAATTAAAACAAAATATTTTAACTAGCAATATTTAAAGAAAATATCAGAATTAAAAAGCTCGTATGTTTGTAAGTCAACATCGTACATCTGACAAACAAAATAAATGCTCATCATTTTTTAAATTTGCTTTGTAGTTGAGAAATTTATAATTTGCAATTAAAACGGAAAAACACATACCAATTCCAAAGTTACGTGGCCTTTTTTCAAACAGCGGGTTAACTTCTTTCTTAACCTCAACTTTTTTAACGGCTAAAGGAGCAGCTGCTACCTTCTTTCCTGTCTTCTTCTTAGGCTACGAAAAGAATATATAATCACAAACTGCGCCTGCCCTTACAGGATGTTAATAAAATATTTTAGACTTCAGTTAGATCATTGTGGTAGTTCTTATGTTCCTCATGAGCAACAATCAGATAGCAAATACAAAATTCATCATATAGATTACACCGAAAATAAATTTTAAACAATTATTCTTTTTGGAAAGAAGCAAATTATTTAAAAAGTGCTAACAAAGAAGACGAGAATTAGAAACACGTTGTGTAAATAGCAGTGTACATATAAACAATCATCAATCACATCAAATAGAATTCTTTTCGAGTAAAATTTATTGTAATTGTTACGAAAATATAAACACAACTTAATAGAAGGATGTACTTACTTTCTTCTGAACCATTTTAAATAATTATCACTTAAACGATGATCAAAATTTTTGTTTATTTTCTAAGAGAACATTCACGGTACCGACTCCCTTACAGCCGACCGTACAAAAAGGAACAACTGTAGGAAGTACTGCCAACTTCAGCACATTTACGCGCGAAATTCGAAAGTGCTTGTTAACGAACGTTTAATACTTTATCGGTAAGATTAGCACATTCTTATACTAAAATAAAACTATTAGGGGTGGGATCATTTTCCATGTCGGGGGGAAAATTTGCATAGAATATCATTTGAATAATATTAAAGTAAAATATCGATTTGAATGTAAAAGGTAAGACATAAAAATAAACCAGACTGAGGTTGTTCAGTGGGAAATATAATTTTATTTTATGTGATTAAACAGTGTAAAGGTAATTCAATTATGTGTAAAGAATATTCAACGCATGAAACCAACAGAATATCTTCGTATACCGCGTGTATATGATATTATGATATCTCTAACTGACTTAAGGCTATTAATTCCTAAAAGTTAGTTTCTTTTCGATTTTGTTTAGTTCACATTTTGGATATTTTTTATGTACTTAAACATTGATTTAGTTTAAAAATTACTTCCATAATGAAACATCTTCTGCTTGAAAGCTAAACACCAAACTCAAAATCCAGTGTTTATTTTTATGAAAATGTAACTTTGGAATCATACAAAATGAACTCAAATAAGCCTGCCAAATACCTTAACACGAATCCTCATATAAGGAATTAACTTATTTGGCTTTCGAAATATTGGAAAATATAAAAGAAATATATATAGTATTTTTCTTTAAAAGATGTACAAATTTAGGAATCATCATTCATTGATACAGAATGGGGTAGAATAAAGAGCGATTTTGAAGAGCATACACATTCTTCCAGTTGGGTCCATAAGTTATTCATCATATTTCGCATAATCGCCAGTGAGACTTGAATTATTGTCGAATCTATCCTTGTATGCCATTTCGTTCTGATGAAAAATCGTGCTCTGTAGAGTGCAGTGACGGGAGGAGGGAGAGGGCACACGATATCCCCGAAAAATGATATGATTTGGAACAAACTATTAACAATATTCATACTTACTCTTGCCGTGTGGGAGGTTGTTCCGTCATAATGAAACAATATTACCGCTTTAATTACGTACTTTGCAAGTTGTGTTGTGAAAAGGTTTGTGACCACATCTGTGTATATCTGTGAAGCCACTGTCATTGAAATCCCACAAGCATCTTCGAAAAATTAGAGTCTTAGTGTAGTTAATGAGGACATAGCGCAATAGCTTTCGTGGAGTGAAAAGGTTGCTATTGCACTTTGGGAATCACGACAATAAGTCCCAGTGGCAATGCTGCGGAATGTGATAAATAGCTGACCAATCTAGACGCCTGGACGGACATCATCCTACCGAAGTTATTTTTAAAAATTAGTTTCTTTTTCATTTTCATAAATACTTTTCTCTAATATTTTTTTCTTTGTAGTTCAAGGCGATAACCTTTTTAAAATTGTTCTTTATGCTGCTCAATCCTGTATTTTCATATTTCTGCCTAACAGATTTTCACCTCTTTGATTGTTGGATATCGATTTGATGATATCTTTAACGTCTTTTAGATATTTATGACAGTAATGAGGTTTAAAGTTCATGAAATGAGTTAAGTATTTGTTTGAACAAATAAATTAAATTTAGATTTGGGAGGAGAGTGCCATCAGAACTAATATTAAGAACATTGGGTTTTTTCAATTAAAATAAGACATTTGCAGCATTTTGCAGACTCCAATATAAGAATAGGCTGTATTTAGGTATGTTAATAATACTAATAATAGAAGAATCATTTAAACATAACTTCAAACTACGTTTACGTGAAAACGACGCCAATATAGACAGATTCCAGAAGTATATATTCTGTCACATGCTGAATTACATTTTTAACATTAAATCCTCTCAAGAGGGGAGCAAAAATAACACAGCAAAGATACATGCACATGTATATGAAGATTAATGTAAGCTCTTAATAAACTTAACATATTACATAATAATGATGTCACAAAAGTATTTTGTGCAATATGGTTTAACTAATACAAACCAGACTTTTCTAATACAAAAATGAAACTGGCGATATTTAAATTGTCTAAATCTTCGTAGGAAGGTTACCTTACATATTTATACATATGTACAAATATACATGAAATAATATTCCCGGGTTTCTAGCCGCGTGTGCAGTTGGTCCCGAAAGGGATCGTTTCGACTAGGTCGACGTTTCCACGAGATTTCACTCATCTTCTTTTGGACGCTCTTGTTCGGCTAGCGATTGGAGATGAACTCCTACTGTTACTATATATATATACACATGCACAAGTGCACGGTTTTGTAGGTACATTAATAGAATTTGTTAGAGTTATTTGCCTAAATTGAGTAATGGTTGTTAAGTTAGATGTTACTGTCTTATATAACAGGTAATAATAAAAGAAGGGGCCTGTTATACAAGACACTAACTTACTTAACAACCTGTGAGTGTAATTAAATTATTACACATCCTTTGTTTAACTTTAAAAGCAAAATTATCAATGCATTAGCGACATAGTAGGCAGACAGTTATATAACAGTACCTATAATTTATTGTCTTTAAATAAAGATGCCATGAAAAGAAAAGCAATTTTTTATGTCAAATATTTTTTAATAAGTTATTCCGAGTTTTTCTTCATCATTCATTACTCTCAAATTAAATACATTTTATTGAAAAGTAAATAATGTATTTAAATCATGAACAGAAATAACAGAAGTGAAAATGGGGTGCACGAATAATAGTTCAAGAGAGGTTAGGAAGATGTCTTCCATGTAGGCCTGTAGGATCACCTATCGACGTAACCAGACATTTTGAAGTATCTTACAGCTCGGTGTGCAAAACTTTGAAGGAATTCAAATGTAAGCCATACAAGATACTAAACCATCATCAGTTTTGCGAAACAATATTTAGTTTGTAAAATGAAAACATAGACATGTTGAATAAGATAGTTATTAGATTTTCTGGTTTGTATCCTATATTTATTCGTTCACAAATACAAAATTTCCTTTGATTAATCTAAATGGATTGATTCCACGCAAATCCCCATGCTCGAAACCTATTCTGAATACAATGTTCTCAAAATGTAAATGTCTGGATTTATTTTGGCCCATTTTTTATTGAAGGAAAATT
Organism: Trypoxylus dichotomus; assembly: GCA_023509865.1. Lineage (NCBI taxonomy): Eukaryota > Metazoa > Arthropoda > Insecta > Coleoptera > Scarabaeidae > Trypoxylus > Trypoxylus dichotomus. Next base: position 35,054,197 of record CM042081.1, read on the forward strand.
TCTGAGTCTGTTGCGAGACCATATCATTTCTTTAATTGAGATGCTGAATGTTGATGAACATTAGTATCAAGTGGATGGGCCTTCGCTACATTTTGCTAATGCCGTCAAGAACTTAATAACTAGAGTTGTTGTTTGGGTTATTTCCATCGTTCGTTGAACTTGTATAGTCCGACATTTCGGCAGTCTACTGCCGTCTTCAGGGGCGCCCTGAGAAGGACTGTTGCTTGCCAGAGCAACCATGCTACACGTCGGCCCTGGCAAGCAACACCCCTGCTCCGGGCGCCCCTGAAGACGGCAGTAGACAGACTGCTACCAAAGTGCGAAGACGAGAGTGGAAACATCACGGTTCTCCTCCTTCACGCAAATTTAAAGTCGCGCCATCTGCTGGATAGGTTTTGCTATCTGTTTTCTTGGATGCTGAAGGAATTATCCTGAGTGCAAAAGCGACAGAGCATTACAGGGGCCTACTACGTACAATTTATTTCTAAATTGCGAGACACTATTATAAAGAAAAACGCCGAGGAAAGTTAAGGCAGGGTGTGCTGTTCTACCAGGATAATTGTCTCAGCCATACGTCTGGTATTGCTATGGCTGCTATACACCAAGCAGGCTTTGAATTAATGGAGCACCCGCCATATTCGCCGGATCTGGCCTCTAGTGACTACAGGCTGTTCCTGTTAAAAGAAATCAAACGTGGGGAAAGATTTTCCAGTAATGAAGTGATAAAAGCTGTAGAGAGGTGGTTTGTAGAGGTCGAGCAAAATTTTTTCCAGGGGGCTGTTGAGATGTTGGAGAATCGATGGACCAAATGCATTAGCGTAGAGGGAGACTACGTCGCAAAATAAAAAAAATATAGTGCCACTAGAATTATTGCAAGGGGGTCAGGGGTACAGCATAGAGACCCACCCTCGTATATTAATAACCTCAAAATAAACTCAACTTGTTAGCATTTTTCATCTTTTTAATTTAATTTTGTTTTTTTTTTCCAAATATCCACAAAAGAAAACAATTTATTAGCTTTAATTATCTGTAAAGGCATTAATATTAATGCAATTACACGGAGCTGTATTAATATAATTAGCGAGGACAATAATTTTGCACAACATAGAAATTTTCGTTTAAAGTTAATTGTTTTTGTAGTCACGCAATATCTAAAGAAACGGCTAACACCGACTGATACCTTAGCTTCGTAAATAGGATGTCTATTGCTGTTAGTCACGAAAAGGCATGTAAGATAATGTATTCCAACGCATTCGATTTCCTTTTGAAAGTTTCAGCTTTGGAACCTTGAATACTTAAACGTCCCCTTTGAAAAAAGCGCAAGGAAACGCTTCGAAAAGCTGTAGTCGATAAGGTAGTTTCCTATTGCGTGTTGTAAGCGCGAAATTCCCCGTTCCATCGGAATTCGCTCGTACCAACCTCTACGATTTGACGGAACGAGAAAAAAACGCAGGCGTACCATGCGCCGTGCTATTCAAAAAGTGGGCCGCGGCGTCAAGACAATTCGACACAACAACAATAACAATAGCAACATCTGGCACGCGAACATGCAAATATGACGTTTCGTTATATCGATTGCAGGATGTCAAATTAGAATTCACCGCTCGAGAGCTGCAAGCGCACCACACTTTGTAAATTTTTAGTCCGACGGCGACGCTGAAAATGTTACCGTCCACACAGAACCATTCCATAGAGTCAATAGAGGATTTGCCGTGAAATGGAACACTGCACTTGTTTGTAAGTACGATATTGCGCGCTCGTTCCCAAAGTTGCCTCACTTCTATTGCATGCATATGCACTTTTTTGACTACGCGCGTTAGTGTTTGAAATTATTTTCTGTTTTAGAAATCCCGAAGCTTTATCAGGAGTATTGAAAACTATATATTTGGTACGTAGTTTTCTTTTTTATTTATTCAGTCATTTAAGCAGTTTCAAGGTCCTAATTCGATTTTACGCTAATTAATCAACGTCAAAAGATTGTATTTCCATATTTTACGCTCTTTATGTGTGCATGAAATTCGCGTGACTCGCTAAAATAGATTTGCGGAAACCTCGAAAGCTCTTAATTCAACTTATTTGGTAGATTTGGAAAATGTAATTTACAGTTCTCTTTTTTCTTTGTGAGTTTCAAGATAAAATAATTGCTTACATTTCTTTCCAAAAATTAAATGGTTCATATTTTCATTATTATTGACGAACTCTTTTAATCTTTAAGGATGTTAAGTGGAAGATTTCAGTATCTTTGAAAACAATCATTGCAAATTTGCACTCGATTTAGATAATCAGGATTGTAACATTAAGTGCTATTACAACATTAACTTAAAACAATATAAGACTCACCAGATAATAGGGTCTAGACGATTTTATTTAACTAAAATTGGTTTTAAAGCCCGTAAGGTGCCATATATAGTTAAAGGATTGTACTTGCAATAGTAGGAAAGTTTATTCCGAGAAAAACTGTGTGTGTTATAAAAATCCGTTACATTGGTAAGTGATTTACGTTGTTTTCAGTTAATTAAAGGCATTCCGCTGATATGCAGAGTCATCTCTATTCTATCCTGCTTTATTTACCTAAATCTTATCATTGGATTTTAATCACATTTTCTTTTACCAAAAAAATGAACTAACACGACAGATAATAAGACTCTGCACAGAAAATTCACACAATTTCTTTCCAAGCTATGGGTAAGAAAAACATGGGAATACGAGGAAATTGAACAGAAGATATGTTGATAGAGGCACTAGATTTACTGAAAAAAGGTAAAGCTCAACGATATGTTAAACAGAGGTGTGGTATACCATTTGAAGACTGACAGTTCAGATCGAAAAATGGGTAGAAAACTAATATTGAATAAGGAAGAACAGCTTGATTTAGAAAAGAAAATTATCCGACTATCGGATAAGGGATTTACCGCTTACCCCCAAAATATTAAGGAAAGCTGTATTCAATTATGTAGAAAAAAAAAGACAGAATTAAACATTATTTTAAGGCTACTAAACTTTTCGGCAGAGAATGGTCTAGGTTCTTTTTGAAAAATCATCTCAAAGTAGCCAAAAGAGCAGCTCAGATAATGAATCCTTCTCCTGTACAAAAATGAAATCTTCATGTTGTCGGTGATCACTTTACGAAACTGGAGGAATTATTAAAACGCATCGGCTTGAAGAATATTACTTCAAAGATATACAACATGAATGGGAAATGTTCCTGTCTAACCCTTCATCATCAGCAGATAGCTTTGGCAGCTAAAGAGGCAAAAAGACTACACTTGGTATGCAAAGAACATGCTGAAAATGCTTGTCACATGTACTAACGCTATAGAACATGCGATTCCACCTGTAATTCTTTTTAAAGGTAAAAGAATGAAGCGAATTTACTTAGGTGGTCTACCTAGAGGTTCAGAAGTCTTTATGATCCCCAAAGGCAGTATGACTATTAAAAGTTTCTCTAAATAGCTTGATAATTTCGTAGAAAATATATCCGCACCACATGTGATTTTAATTTTTGATGGAGCAAATTTAAACATTTCAATAGCCGAAAAAGCTGAAGAAAATGAAATTCATTTATACTGTCTTTCGGGCGTATGAAGCATACTGGAATGATGAATTACTAAAGCAATGGGACAAATATCTCGGTCCTGATTTAAATAGAGAAAGAGTTTCTGATGTGTCTTTGACTTGAAGTTCTGAGCGAAGAAGTTGACTCAAATTACGATGCAGATGACTACCTTCCCTTAGAAATACTACACTAAAAGCTAAATACAGCAGAAAATAGTTTTTCTGACGACACCAGATGTAGTTAAGACCAAAAATACCTCCAGACGTAATGCCCTGAATTACAAAGCTATTGCAGTTAAACGAGACGTTTTCAGAAGGGACCAATCGCTAGAGCTCTGTGATAATTCTTCACAACCGTGTTCATCATCAGCCAGACTCAAAATTCCAAATCTTCCACGTCTAAACCTTACACAGTCGAGGAGAAATGGGAGTGTGTAGCCTGCTACACAGAGTATGTCACCGATATGCGAAAATACTCCGATTGTGAATATTGGGTCCATGAAGAATGCGTGGGCCCTACAGCAGATGATGCTTATGAGGAGCTTCTTTGTCCAAATTGTATGGTATACAATCAGTAAGAGATTAGGAACTTTTATTTTAAATAAGTTTTAGGTATGGGGTTTTTATGTTTTAAGTTTACTATTGTTATATGGGCCTTATTGCCAGCAGTAGCAGGTAATAAGGCCCAAAGTCAAAGTTTTAGTTTGTTGTCCTTTTTATAAAGATTTATTGTTATTTTGAGATAAATATTTTATTTTATAATGCAAAAGATGTATTACCACCAGTTACCTTACTTTAATCAAATTTAATCAAAAGTTAAATGTAATCCTTATAGTTAGATTCCCATTTTCCGTCATCAAAATACTGCCCGTTCGTTTTACTTAGTACTCATTGGCGGCGATTATATATTTTAGAAGTAGTCGTACATACCCGAAGTCGGGATTCATACGCGTATGGTTAGTATGCGTATAAATGCCGGATTAGATTGATGATAGCGTTCTTTGTTATGTTCGACGAGTGTTAATAAATTTTTTAACTGATTTCTGACATTAGAATACACTAGTTCTATTATTAAAGATATCGCTTGCAATATCAACATTTTACCGTACAGTATTTTTGTGTGTAAAAGACATGTTAACAGCAAACAACACTATAGATCGTCCCAACCTCCGTATTCAGTATGGGATAGAATAGCAACTTTTATCTCTTACTATCCTTGGTTGCTGTCATTAGCGCTATCTCTACAACCGGTTGCTATGTTGCAACTTATTTACATATGCTGTCGGCGTCGACAACAGTTGTATACTATCTGTCTATTAGCATCAACTGTCAATCGTCATCGTCCTTGTTTTGAAATATTTCGTTAAATTGTTAATTTGCTTATATAGTTGTACAAATTGTTCTTTTCAGAACACTTCTATCTTTTTCAAGCGTGCACAGGGTAATATGGGTATTTTTATTTATTTTTATAAATGTTATAACAGAATATAAATGTAATTACAGTTTTCACTACATTAATGGAGCCTATAGGAAGAAAACGGCGCAGAGGAGACAAATTTAACCGTAAGGAGAAGTGTATGATTGCAAATGTTTTCAATTATTTCAATAAATCAATGAATGTGAGTGCTGCCGTTCGAGAAGCAAGTAAAGCTTTGGGCATCTCAGACCGTGCAATATATCATGTAAAACAGGAGCAACAAAATGGTTTATTATCAAGTCCAAAAAACCTAAAAAAGGAAGGGCATACAAGTAAATGATCGACTGCATACATATGGTGAGAACACGCAAGCAGCTATTCGACGTAAAGTGCATGGATTTTTATACAGAATATGCCACCTACTTTAAATACAATTCTTACTACTGTCAATGCTGACGATGATCTCCTAACTTCAGTCGAACAACTTTTCATAGATTGTTACACGATATGGGCTTCGAATTTAAAAAGTAGGACGAAAAGTATACTCATTGAACGAGATGAGATTATTAGATGGAGGCACAAATACTTGCGAGAGATCAAGAAATTTAGAGAAGAAGGTAAAATTTACCTCTTGCTATTTGACATGGCTGTAATTTTATATTTCAGGTCGAACTATTATATACACTGATGAGTCATGGGTGAATACAGGACATACGGTAAATAAAACTTGGACAGATACTGCTATTCAAAGTAGTCGACAAGCTCTTATTCAAGGACTAAGCACTGGTTTGAAATCACCAACCGGGCTAGGACCTCGTTTTGCATTAGTTCATGCAGGCAGTGATAATGGGTTTGTTCCTGGTGCTGAATATACATTTCTTTGCAAGAAAAACACTGCCGATGTTCATCATGAGATGGATTCAGAAACGTATGAGGATTGTTTTATAAATAAATTACTTCCAAATATACCACAGAAGTCAGTCATTGTTCTTGATAATGCTTCCTACCACTGCAGAAAATTGGAGAAAATTCCAACAACAGCATGGAGGAAAAACGAGATCATTGATTGGCTCAATGAAAAACAAATACAAATCAGTACCGATATGCTAAAAAGGGACTTACTGTATTGCGTGTCACAAATTAAACCGCAATATGATAAAAGTAGGATTGACGAATTTGCAAAAGAAAAAGGTCATGAAGTTCTTCGATTACCACCTTACCATTGCGAGTTAAATCCCATTGAAATGGTATGGGCACAACTTAAAAACTACGTAAGAATGAATAATACCACATTTAAGGTAAAAGATATGGAGCAATTAATTCGACGAGCGTATAGCACTGTAACAACTAATAATTGGCAAAACTACATCAAACATGTAAACAATATTGAAAAGGAAATGTGGATAGTGGATAATTTGCAAGACGACATCGAAGAATTTATTATTCACGTAAGATATTCGTCATCATCTGAAGATCAAAGTGATTCTTCGACTGACTAGAAAATTAACGTAAGACATAGATATATGTGTGTAATTGCTATTCCTTTCTTAAATATTATTGTATTATACATATACGTATTTCTATGACTCCAGTTCTTTTGTTACAAAAGTGGAAACTATTATTTGTATATATATAAGGATCATCTTCTTTTTAATTTAATAAATTGCATAGCACTTTCCCAATATCGAAGCAAATATTCACTGTACATTGCATAGATATCGTTCATATGTATATTTGTTTATAGATGTGTGTATAGTATTGTTAATAAATATTGAGATATAACTATTTTATCTGTAGTATTTTTTCCTATAATTTTACGTGCAGCGAAGTCGCTATGCACTCTGTTAAAAGTTAGTTACTTTAATAAAATAATAAGCAAAATGTCATATGAATGTCAATAATTTTGCACCTTCAACGTCAATAAACGTTAATAAAGGTTATGAATTGATCGGGTGAAATTGCAAATAATTAACCGGAAATAGTAATGTACAGCCGATCGGATGATTTGGCAACCATGAAACAAATTCCCATAAGACGTATACTGAATACGGAGGTTGGGACGGACTATAGTTAAACGCACAAGTTGATATACCATATTATAAATTTCTAGATGACTTTATTTATATGTTAAGTTTGTGCAACATTTCACAAAACATTGTGGACAATGAGGAATTTCGAAAGTTTTGGGGAAAATACGTTCTGGAATTGAGATTGCCAACAAGACGTCAACTACAGCGCAATTTTCACCGAGTGAAAGACACGATTACGAATCAAATAAAAGCAGAGTTAAAAGATCAAAAAATATGAGTGACGGTAGATGAACGAGATGGGGAATGTAGCTTAAAGCTGTTTTATATTATGAGAATTTTTACAAATTATTATTAAACCTCGTATCTTATGCTTAAATTCGCAAGAAGTCCAAGTAATTTCAGTAAGCCAGCGGCTGGTTTCAGATACCGAATCTATACTCAGATGGGGCAAATTTCCGAAAATTATTCAATTCTTTTAGATGCTTTTTCCAAATTAGAGAACACCAACATGTCATTACATGAAGCGCTAAATAGACTAGATTACCTCAAAGCCTCGTTAGGAAATCTAACAGATAGATAGTGCAGGCAGATTAATAACCAATGAATTTTGTGCGGTTATAAATAAGAAACGCGATTTTTAAACTATAGTGCGTAAGAGAAGAGATTAACTGAAAACCAAAGGTGTGAATATGATGCGAATGATCTTAAGCTCTCCACATCACATTATTAGATGCAGAACGCTTTTTTTTTCCAAATACAGCAAGATATTTTCACCTCGCCGTAGGAGTATGACTGCCTCAGCACTGCAAAGCATGCTAATGATACAATACTACAGTGAATTTTTGCGTCACTCCACATCAACAACATAATCAAATTAAAATAGTAAGTAATTATATTCATTATCTTTACTACTGCGAAAGCTTTAGCGATAAAATATTGCCATATTAGTTCAGCAGTAAAACATACGAAAAATATAATATAAGAAGAAGCATTGTATAGTATAGTTACAATATGCATTAATGGTCATTTTCAGAATCGTCATCAGATTCCAAATAATCGCCAGCGTCAGATGCCTTGCCATTGAAATTATTTATAAATTCTTGTGTCTTTAAATCGATAATTTATTCATTCTCCTAATATTTTCTTTCTATTTCTATTATATGATTAGAACATATTTTCTGCCGTTGTTAAATTAAATTTTCCTTTTGCCAGTTTTAAAGTAATGCCTACTTTAAATTGTAATTTCTCTTCATCACTCTTCTTTTAACAGAGACCCAAATCAAATTAAGACCTGGGTAATAAGGGGGTAATCTGAAAATCGTTGTGTCCTTTCTCTTGTAGAATTGAATGTAATCTTTTTTTGCAATATTTTATTAGAGAATACAACTGCGGTTTCTGGTGAATAATTTATGTTTTTATCGTTCAATCAAGATATCATACCTCCTTTTTTCTACCAGTGCTATTCGGGGCATGATTACATTGGACATTATAATAAGGTGAATTATCAACAACTATCATAGAATTTTGTGGTATATTACGCAGTCATTTCTATGGAAGCTATTTTTCATAATTCATAGCATTAATTTCTGAGTGATAATCACACTTATTGTCTCAGATTTAAATATTTGCAAGCAGTGTGGAACGAAGTCTGTTTCTCTATGAGCGTGTATTACGAACTATGTCCCAGAATTAATGAGGATGACTTGCTTTCAAGTGTTCGACTTAATATATCTTTGTCCTCTTCAAAGTATGCTCCTTTGGAATGCACACAGCGTCTCTGGCGAGTTTTCCATTTAACAATTCTGGAAGTTTTATTCCTTTTTGAATGTTGTTTATTGTTCCGTTATGGGAACCTTTCAATTTTCGCTCAAACGCTGGAGAAATAAAATAATCACATGGAGCCACGTCTGGACTGTAGCCCTGGTTTCGAAGTATTGGAATGATTTTCTTTGCCAAAATTTTGTAACCAACAATGAGCTATGATTGGAGGCATTATCGTGATACAAGATCCACGAACTGGCAATGTCAGATCGCAATTTTTTCCACAAACTTCAAAGAACTCATGATAAAAGGTTTAATTCATTACCTAGCCATGCGGTTCGAACTCTTTGTGGACCATGACAATTAAAAAAGATGATAAGCATGGCCTTAATTCGGGATTTGTCGGTTAGAGAATTTCTTGGCAGAGAAAAATATTCCAGTACTCCTATACCCACGCTACAATCCAGACATGACTTCATGTGATTATTTTCTTTTCCCAACGCTTAACCGGACATTAAAAGGTGCCCATTACACAATAAACAATATCTAAAGGATTACGATGCAGGTTCAAAGCAGCCTCAAGGAACATGACATACAGAATTGTTGCCTAAAATGGAAAACTCGCTGGAGACACTGTGTATATTCCAAAGGAACATACATTAAAGGGGACAATATTAAATTATAGAAACATTCAATTAAATACTTTAAAACTAATCATTCTTATTAATTCTGAGCATATCTCTTATAATAAGGCAATCAACTCTGGAAATATTTGAGAATCGACCATTGTTTGTGCTATAACTTCAATTTTTGGGACAAAGTATTACCGCGTTATCTTACCGCCGTAAGTGATGTAGTGCCACATTTATGTTTAAGTTGTTACAAAATAAAATTGATTGTTCATTTTTGCTGTGCCACCCAGTCGTACTAGATATTGTGCTACATTTAATATACCAAGAACTAGGTCAAACGTTATGATAAAATCTCCAGTGAACGTAACGTGAAAAGATTTTAATACGTTGTATTTTAGCGCGGTTATCTTTTTATTTGTTTACCAGTATTTCTTTATAGTGGGCAAGTGTAGGCAATTAATATAGTGTTAAAAGCTCATACAATATTAATGTTTCATTTCTTTTATTTAGTTGTAACAACTGTACTTAATATTTATCTAAGCTGCCCTGTAATTGGCTATTGGTGTTATAAATAAAATGAAAGCACAACTAATACGTAAACTGACACCTTTATGTATGTAAACAATTTCATATTATTACTTTTTTAACTAGTGTAGGTAAAACAAAATAAGTTACAATGTCAATATAAATCTTCAATAAGAATTGGAGACAAATTATATACTTTGCGCATTAGCGCCATGAATATTTGAATCGGTTAAATTTTAGATTAAAAACGGTTGCAATGCTCGACATAACAAAATCATTGATATACCTATACTATTCCGCAAAAGAAAGAAGCATCTAGATACATTTTAGAGAAAGGAAATTTAAGAGAAAATGTGTTACCGTAATGTAAGTAACTATATTGTCGGATAAATGTTTACAACTAATACAATATTTATATCAGTAAATAGTGAATATCTTCAGAACTTTTAGTTTTCTAATATTTTGTATGGCTACCCTTATTTTTGATAGTGTCTCTTACACGAGCCTGGAGACTATCATGCAGTGTTCTGATGTAATCGTCCGGAAGACAATACCACTCTTGTTGCAATATGTTCCACAACTCAGTTTAACTCTTTAATGCCTTTTCAATCTTTTTGCCGTCAAAATAATTCAAAATATATTCGATAATATTTAAGTCCGGGCTTTGTAGCGGCTAGACCACAGCGGGAACTGCTCCGTCCTCTTGTAGCTGACGTAAATAGTTCTTGACCAATCGAAAACTGTGTTTGGAATCGTTATCTTTCTGCAGGAAGAAATTATTACCAATTTAGACGATGCCCAGATGGTATAGCATTTTGCTCTAATATTGTTCGATATTTCTCCGTTGTAAATTTTCCTTCAAGTTTACTAATGTCACTAATTTCTTGCGATGAAATGCGGCCCCAAACCTAGATATTACCACCTCCATGATTGACAGTAGCTTCTAGATATGGTTCTGCAAAAGCTTCTCCAACATGTCGTCGAACATGCTAACGCCTATTCGATCCAATTAATTGAAATTTAGACTCGTAGCTCCATAATGCTCGTCTCCATTCATCGTCTGTCCAATTTTAATAGTCTTTAGCATATTTGAGCTTTTTTTACTTGCCAGAGGTTTCCTGATAGCTACACATCCACGTAATACTTTTTCTTACGCGCTAATTTTAATTTTAAGGTTTCTGAAATTTCTCTATTATCTGTTGGAGGGGTCTTATCCACCTAGAGGCTTTGAACATGGTGTATTGCTGCGAAAATTTAATTTTGTATCTCTTTCTACCAGACGAACGATTTCTTTACTAAAATTTTTATTTTGTTTAGTACATAACAGGATTGATTATCCCTGGTTCTTGGCTAAGTGTAATTTTCTTGTTCCCAGAGTTGGGTCCAGGTCCTCATTTGCCTTCTATTGTGGTCGCGCTCGAACAAATGCCCTTATAAGGTCCCCAGTGCACCTGATGTGTACTAACTTCAACAGCATCTCTGATCTTTGTGACATGCATGCTGACCCATTTAGATCTATCCTTGATGCAGCCTTTCTAAGTCTGATCTCTTCCCCCTAACATTTGTCAACATTTCATCATCAATTTAATTTGATTTGATTTAATTTAATTTGAGTTAATTTGATTTGATTTAATTTAATTTTAGTATTAGTCGAATAATCCTCTTTATATATACCATAGGGTAATTGTAATATTTACTACTTTATGCTCCCTAACGTGTTGGTATTGTTTAGTTTGGATTAGTATATTTATATATGTATATGAATTGCTGTTTACTTGCTGTTATGTATTTTAGTAATTTCCTGTAATTGGATGTTATAACCTGTTGGAAATAAATCACTATTATTATTATTAATTACTCTAGTCCAGAAATAAAAATCCATTTTGGGATATTGAAAACCGAGAGATTGAAATAAGGTTGTTTTAGCTCTTTTTCGATCGCAGTTAAATGATTTTTAATGCGCCAATTGGCTTGGTTCAGAAATTAAAAGCATATCACGATGTTTAAAAATAAAAAATTTGTTGTTTTTAAGATAACTTTGCCTGATGTTGGATAATTTTTAACGGTGTTTTCATCTGCCCAATTTCTGGTGGCATAGATATTTGGATACTTTTGGGGTGCAAAAAATTAGTGATTTATGAAAGATTTTTGGGTGCTCTTAATGTAATTATACCTGATTTTGGGTGATTTTCAACTGGTTTTTCGTGTGCCAAATACTATGGCTCAAAAATAAATATCCATTTTTGGGTATCTAAAAACGCGAGGTAAGGTTTTTTGGGTATGTTTAAGGTAATTATGATTGATTTTACCTGACTGTTAGCCATTTTTGTTGTGCCCAATTTCTGGGGGTCTATAGATATTTGGATACCTTTGGGACGCACAAAAGTTAGTGATTTATGAAATTTTATCTCTCTTTTCGCTTTTTTGCGTGTGCGAAATGACTTGGTCCAGAAGTAACATTTTATGTACTATTTAGTGTTGATCATGCAAATCGAGTATGTATTTTCTCAGTTTAAGTTTAATTGAAACAGTTCCAAACACGTTTGATATTCACTATTTCCTTCTTATTTATCTTGATTAAAGCAATAATTACTTGCAGTTTTTAGAAGGCCAAAATTTTCGTGAAACATGCGAGACCTTCTTAAGCGAGAGCCGCGGTATGGGCTTCGCCGAGCTGAAGCAGGCGATCGCTTGCCTTCTCGTCCTCAAGCCGACGTCGGTCGAAGTCGTCAGCGTATCGCACGCCGATTCCGCGAAGACGGCGTTCGAGATCGAAGCGAACATCGGACGGGAAGTCGACCAGGATACTTCGAAATACCTCAATATTTATTACGGTGAGCCGCTGTGCATAAGAGGTCCGGAGGCGGCGGGTTTGTCTCCAGACGAACCGGATCGGCCGAGAACGTGTCCGTGTAAACAGTATTGCCGGGGTGTGAGATGGACGGACGACGCGGACAATTCGAAGGGCAATGAAAAACCACGTTACCAGAAAAACGAGGAAAGAATACTGCTTCAAACCGCTACCGTTCAAGAAGAGCGGTTTAGCGGATATGAAGTTATGCAGGAACAGCGTGAGTGTCGTGATTATAATGTTTCGAAATTTCTTGATTATTTTCTTTTATATTATTGAGAATAAGATGAAATGTAGTCGTACAAGAAACTTTTCTATCTACAGTATTATTTTCCTTTCAGTCCTCTAAACCAGCCAACCAAATTCCTTTTGTTTTTCAACTAAGTACAGTGAGGACTCGCTAATCAGAATTAATTAAAACATGGACGATTCGGATTATCGAAAAATTCGGATTACTGGGTCATCATTAAAATAATTTAAAAAATGTGTTTTAGACTGTTAAATATTTATTGCATCTGTCAAAATAATAAATAAATAGATTTACAAGAAAAAAGTACATTACTACATAATTCAGTATCATAACATCTTAAAGCATCACTAGGAAGAAAACAGACTATAAAAACGTATATGTACATACATAGGTAAATAATTTAGTTAAAAACGTCTGTAATTTTTGCTTGTAGACATTTCAACTGTTTAGTTTCCATTGCTCATTGTCGCATCAGCCTAAGTGTGTACAGTCTTCCTAATTCGGCTCCATTTTCTTCAACACATTTTACACAAGTGCTAAAACTGCTGATTTGCTTCTTCATGTTTCACTTCTGATTCATCTATAACTGTTTTACATTTGAAACGCTATCATTGCTATGTAGGGGCAAAAGGTCGTCATCTTCATCAATCCATTCGTTAAGTTCAGTGCTGATGGTTATCGGACGAAATTTGTTGCCAGATGTTTCTAATTTCAGTAAGTTCTTGTTGATTATCTTCAGAAAGTAGCTTTTTCTTCACTGTGGTTTATGGAAGATCATTATCTGAGTCATCTTCAGATGATGTTGCCGCGGAAGCATTGTCAGTCGAATAAGAAAATATTTTTTCAGCATTTATTTATTGCATGAGTTGACACGTTCTCCCAAGAGCGAGAGAGAAGAAAGACTGCATCCTTCAAATTAATATTTTTAAGAGCGTTTGAAATTTCGTAACGCGACAGCCAACAGGTAAAAGAGTATTATCGACAGCCAGAATGTGAACTAAAAGACTTTTTCGATAATAAAGTTTTGTTAGCTGTATGGCATTTTGATCCATTGCTTGAAGTAAGGAGGCGTAATTAGGCGGCAAAAGCATTGTTACAATTTCACCATCATCGCTTCTCAACTGCGCCTCTGAAGCCTGACTGGGAGCATTGCCGATTAATAACAGCGCCTTCCCATTGAGATTGTTCTCTTTTTGAAATATTCTTACTTGTTTGACAAAAGATGTACGAAACCATTCAACGAATAATGCAGATGTCGTCCATGCATCCTTTGTTGAATGGTACTCAATTGGAATATTAGCGTTTTTAAAAGCTCTGGGATTTTTAGCTTTGCCATTAACCATCAGTGTTAGTTTATGAGTACCCTCGCTATTGGCATAAGTGAGAAAAGTTACTCTCTCTTTGGAACTTTTTTGCCATGGTGCTGAGGTTCTTTTGACGTGTACTAATGTATGATCTAATAGCAGCTTCCAAAATAGAGCTAATTCGTCAGCATTGTATACCTGCTTAGGTAATAGCTTAAGTTCGTTAATTTTTTCCGTATTTTTTTTCAGAAAAGGCTGAACCACTGTAGGATCGCTTTACAGCTTTTCTCCGCTAACTTTTAGTCTGCGAAAGCTATGCCTTTCTTTATATCGGTTAAGTCATCCCTTACTTGCAATAAACTTGTTACCATTGTAATGTTTGGCACAAATCTGTACTGCCCTTTCCCTTAAAACAGTGATGGTTACGTTCGCGTGTCTTTCTGTTTGTGACAAGAATAATTTATAAAGTTCTGTTTCCATTAGGGGGTAATCTGAATTGCGCAGAGTTCTTTTACGTTTTGGCGTCGAAATTAATCTACCTATGTGAAATTTAATTGCGATAATAACTAGAATCTCTTAACGAGCAAATAAACTACATACCCCATTATTTTATCCTTATTGCTTTTAATGTTCGAATTTGTTGCTGCACCAACGCGATACTTTACAGTCAACGATTTTCCACTTGCACCACTGTTTAATTGCTTCAAAATTTCATGTTTTTTCGCTAACCGTTAGCGTTCTATGCTTCGGTAAGAACAAACCAACGAATACACGACACCGATTGCGGTCGATTGTATGGTTGCGATTATCGGACCCCTAAGTGACTCAGATTACAAGCTACCCAATGTTAAACGGAAAATTTCAATTTCGTTCGGATTACAAGGGAATTCGTATTTCTGAGGGTTCGGATTAGCGAGTCCGTACTGTATGTTACTTGGATCTTAGGAGCTTGTTATTAAGTTAAATCATTTGGCTAAAACCGTCTACATGTATATACTGAGCATGTAAATAAATGCATAGAGCACTACAAATATATTACTTGAATGAGACCATAAAGATCTAATTTTGAAACAACAGCAAGCGTATTTCAACAAAACGGATAAATTAGAATAAAGAGCTATAAATAAAAAATAATAATTAAAAAGTAACGAAACGCTTGTGACTGTCATTTTGCATGTAGCTTTTCGAAATGTAGGGACAAATTTATGTGCATTTCACTATGAGTGTTCTTCATTGTAAAAAATGCAGATTTGAATAAATATGACATCACAAATGGAAGTAAAATACCTACAGCTTTCCTTGTAATGGGAGGATAATCCCTTTTTAAATCTCAAGATATCTAAAACAATATCACATCCTGTACTCGCTTATGTCGCTGTTTATGAGTGGCGGGCAAGGGTCTTTTCTTGGCGCTAGTTAGCGCTAAGAAATGTTTTGACTGTCCATTTATTTAGAGTGTATTTTCAGAGAGGGATTTGCAATATGTGGTTGAGAAAATCGTTCGAAATCGCACTGATGACGCTGGATAAGGAGAAACATGTCCGTGTGTTAGCGCTTTTTCTGTCTTCACATTGTCTTTCCCGTAAATGATCCCACCAATGCCATGAGTAGCTGTATTTATCAGCATTACATTAGGCATTGTGTTCTAGGAACGTCACATCCATTTCAATGAATTTTGTTCCCTTGCTTCGATATCAAATTAGGCAAAATCTTCGATGATGAAATCTCCATTTTCTATTGCCAACGTCCAAAGTTCCACCGAAAGGCCATTGATTTTATCATCAGCTGAAATTATATCTTCGTCTCCTGTCTTAGTTTAGCTTTTAGAAATATTACATTTCGGCTTTGAAAAATAAGTTTATTTCATCAGTACATGAATAATAGAGATGATATTTTTGAGCGCATTTGCCTAATGAACTGTTCGGTAATTTTCACCATTGTGCCTTTGTGTGTGCGAAACAGTGGATCGAAGTAACTGACTAAATTTCTCTGTTTACCAATCTGGTGCAACTGGTCATAGTTGTTCCACTTGTACATCTTGTCCATGTCCAATTATTAGGGCCACTTGCTAAAATAGCGTTTTTGTTAAAACATTTAATTGGAAATATATTGTACAAGCATAAGTTCATTCAGAACTGTTTATAGACGTCGTCACAATTATATAACTAATATTTTGTTATGCCTCCTTTGGCTTTTATAATTGCTCGTATTCTTTTTGGCATACTGTCTATGCAAGCGTTAATGGTATGTCTAATTGTAGCGTCATTTTGCCACACATCCCCAATATTTTTTATTAATTGATCTTCTGTGGTGTTTCTTCTCGAATACACGCGTGATTTGTAGAGCACTCCACACGTTCTTAATTGCCGTGTGGCGTAGTGCCTTATCGTGCATGAATGTGTGAGGGCCTTCATTCGGATCTAAATCATTGATATATAGCATCAAGACATTTTCCAATACACGCTTGTATTGGTGTTGATTCATTGTGTCTAAAAAAATACAGTGTTCCAGGATCTTCGACTGACATACCATAACTGATGGAGGGTGTTTCACTGTTTTTAGTACAGTAGCTTCACCAAACTATTCAGGTGGACGTCGTATAACAAATTGAGCTCTTTCGGTCATGGCTTCTAGTTTTGACTCATCGCTGAATACGATCTTTAACGAAAAGACATTGTTCAAACAAAAAAATGTTGTAATGCTGATGACGTTTTGCCCACTCATAACGAACTCGCTTCATCATTGGTGTTAAACTTGGCTCTTCCAGGGGGCGTCTGCATTGTACGTATTGTACGCGTGAATATTTGCACTCCTTGTTGAGACATTACATTTCTTATTTCTTTGGCGGATAAACCTGCTAGTTGCAAGATACGTCAATAATCTCGATTAGTAGTGATCCTTTTCTTGCCCCCTAATAAAATGGATAGGGACTGTATGTACTGATCAAAGAAAACATGTTTGCGTCTGCTGCTGACGTAACAAGTTCTTTACTATTTCACAAAACCAACAAAAGTCATGAGTTGAGCTTTATTACTTACATTAGTCGACGAATTTCTTATAATCTTTCATTCTTTCTGTTACAATGAGTTCAATATTTGCAGACATATCGATAACTCCTCACCTACAATATCTTCTCAATTTACCCTACGGCTTTGATACTAAACACATAACATAACATAACATTAAATGTGTAGAGGGTGGTACTTAAAAATGCAATTTTAGTTCAATCTTTTCAAACGACTCGTTCCATATATGGACAGACTACATCAAATTGTAGCTTAAATGGAAACCAAACAAAAACCTTTTCACTATTTCAAATTCCTCGTAGAGAAATTATCTGGGTACATCACATCTTCCATATATTGTATGCAAATAGATTGTATTTGTTGCTCTCGCATTCTGATTCATTTTATATCGCATCTGTTCCAGCAGTTGCTTCCGATGTGCAAACTGCTACTGCGGAGGACGTCGAAATCTTGTTACGCATGGAGGATTACAAAGAATCCGACCCTAGTAACGCTACATTAAGCAAACAGTCCACCATGTCGCGATACAAGAGCCCATCAGTATCAGAGCGAGGCAGCAGCGGGCCCAGCAGCACCGCACCGTCTGTAGTTGCGCCTTCCTCGGTATTTCCAGATGTTCCGTCCGTAATAATGTCCGCATTATCGGCCGTCTTACCGCCAGGAACGCCATCTATAGCTGGATCGGCAACGTCATCTGCATTACCACCACCTCCGTCTGGCCCGTTCAGTGCATTGCATTCTACACCGCCTTCAACGGTATTGACTTCACCGTCGACGGTTACGCCGCAGTCGGTGCAGAACTCTGGCTACGACATGGGAATTAACTCGAGGACGGGGATGCATCCGACGAGTTCGGTACGTTTTGACATCAACGGCCGCGTCTTGCAACCCATTGTGAGCAACGAGGAGGCACAATTTTTAAACGTGGGAGTTCCCGCTAGCACTCCAATGGCCATGTCCGGCTGCAGGTCTTGTTCGAGCAGCACTCTCCCTCCCTCGAATCCTGGTACTACTAACAATCGTATCCTAAACGCCGGGCAAAGTCGGACAGGTGGGTATGGAAATCCCGGAAACCCAGGCAATCCTGGAAATCCTAGCCGTCACTGCAATTCCGGAAATCCCAATAATTACAGCAATCTCGGAAATCCTAGTTATTCGGGGAATGCAATCAGTTACAGTTACTCCGCAAATCCAGGCAATCCTGGAAATCCAGGCAATCCTGGAAATCCAGGTAGTCATAGCAGTTGTGGAAGTCCCGGAAATCCCGGCAATTATACTAATTCTGGCAATCCTGGAAATTCAAGTAACTCTGAAAATCCTGGCAATCCTGGTAAAAACGCCAATCCTGGAAATTTTGGAGATTTCGGCAGCCCTGGAATATCCAGTAATCCTAGCAAATACAGCAATCCTGGAAATCCCAGCAATCCTGGAAACCCTGGCAATCCGAGAATTGCCAGTAGTCCCAGCAAATATAGCAATCCTGGAAATCCCGGCAATCCTGGAATTACCAATAATTCCAGTAAATACAGCAATCCTGGAAATCCCGGCAATCCTGGAAACCCTGGCAATCCTGAAATTGTCAGTAATTCTAGCAAATATAGCAATCCTGGAAATCCCGGCAATCCTGGAAACCCTGGCAATCCTGGAATTGCCAGTAATCCTAGCAAATATAGCTATCCTGGGAATCCCGGCAATCCTGGAAACCCTGGCAATCCTGAAATTGTCAGTAATTCTAGCAAATATAGCAATCCTGGAAATCCCGGCAATCCTGGAAACCCTGGCAATCCTGGAATTGCCAGTAATCCTAGCAAATATAGCTATCCTGGGAATCCCGGCAATCCTGGAATTGCCAGTAATCCCAGCAAATACAGCAATCCTGGAAATCCCGGCAATCCTGGAAATCGCGGCAATCCTGGAAATCCCGGCAATCCTGGAAATTCCGACAATCCTGGAAATCCCGGCAATCCTGGAAATCCCGGCAATTCTGGAAATCCCCGCAATCCCGGCAATCCTGGAAATCCCGGCAACCCCGGATATCCCGGCAATCCTGGAAATCCTGGACATCCCGGCAATCCTGGAAATCCCGGCAATCCTCGAAACCCTGTCAATCCTGAAATTGTCAGTAATTCTAGCAAATATAGTAATACTGGAAATCCCGGCAATCCTGGATATCCCCACAACCCTGGAAACCCTGGCAATCCTGGAATTTCCAGTAATCCCAGCAAATACAGCAATACTGGAAATCCCGGCAATCCTGGAAACCCCGGCAATCCTGAAATTGTCAGTAATTCTAGGAAGTATAACAATCCTGGAAATCCCGGCAGTCCTGGAAACCCTGGTAATCCTGGAAACCCTGGCAATCCCAGCAAATACAGCAATCCTGGAAATCCGGGCAATGCTGGAAATCCTGGCAATACTGGAAATCTCGGAAATCCTGGAAATCCTGGCAATCCTGAAAACCCTGGCAATCCTGGAATTGCCACTATTACCAGCAAATACAGCAATACTGGAAATCTCGGCAACCCTGGAAACCCCGGCAATCCTGAAATTGGCAGTAATTCTAGCAAATACAGCAATCCTGGAAATCCCGGCAATCTCGGAAACCCTGGCAATCCTGGAGTTGCGAGTAATCTTAGCAAATTTAGCAATGCCGGAAATCTCGGCAATACGGGAAATCCTTTTAATCCCAGAAACGCCGGCAAGCCTGGCAATCCTGGATTTTCAAATAATCCTAGTAAATATAGCAATCCCGGAAATCCAGGCAATCCTGGAAACCACGGCCATCCTGGAAACCCTGGCCATCCTGGAAACCCCGGCAATCCTGGAATTCCCAGTAATCCTAGCAAATACAGCAATCCCGGAAATCCCGGAAACCCTGGCAACTCTGACAGTCTTGGATTTTCAGGTAATCCTAGTAAATACAGCAATTTCGGAAATCCCGGTAATTTTGAAAACTTTTGCAAGCGCGGAAATCCCGGCAATCCTGCAATTTGCAGTAATCCTAGAAAATACAGCAATCCTGGAAATCCCGGCAATCCTGCGAACTGTTGCAATCCTGAAAATCCCGGTAATAATGGAAATTATTCGGGAAAAGGAAGTAGTTAATAGATGCGGATTACAGAGGAATGCAGTCTAAAATTTTAGGGAATTGGGTGGTTAATTTAAAAAATAAGTAATGGTAAACAAACATTTTTTTCTCGCGCGCATTGAAATGTTCACAACAAATTTTAAATGTATCGGTTGTTATAGTTTGTACAATAATACTACGTTGAACGTAACCTACGAGTTTGGAAGGCACGCTAATTAGCTTGTTTTCCCTTTTCGTCTTCAATTTCTTTGACATGATTAAAGTAGTTTTGTCTACGTAAGTTAGATGCTATCATTTCTTATTTTTACTATTTACTCTCTAGAATAAATGTTGAGCACGTTTATAATTTAAGGTCCGACAGTCTATATTTCTGTACTGCTATCTTTTCTGGATTAGTTTAAGTTTATTCCACCACGATAAAAGAAAGAATATATTTAATTTTCCGCAACAATTTGACAGTAAATTGTCAACATATGTGCTTTTTAAGAAGCACGCTTCGGATCGATCGATGTCTCTCAACTAGAGCACGTCTGTTATCTTCTTTGCGAAATTTAAACCTAATATCCTTCAAGAAAGTGGCTCAGAATTGTCTGGATAACGTTACAATTTCCTTGGTCCGAAGCTCATCCTTCAAACTTTGTAATGTAACATGCTTTTCCAACATGTATTCACCTAGATCTTTCGTTTTTCGCTTTTTCCATCATTTCTTTGCATTTGGAAAATGTTTTAAGTAATAATAGATAAATGTAAAATAAAAAATTACCCTTGACTTATAATATTGATTTAAATTCTGATTTTATGCAAATGATTTTGATCATCTTAACTTCATGGTTTATCGAATTTATACGTTAATTTCTTTCTCCTCACTAGATTTTAGGTTAATTACACTAATATACAGAATTAAACTTTTTGAATGTTACACGAACTGGGTGACCCTCACAGAATTCTTCCTGCTAATCCCGAATGTGCTTTCTAGATTTCCTCAGCACGGGTTCGAAATTTGCGATTTTTTTCTTAAAGAATAATGCAGATACATAATGTAATTTATTTAAAAAACATGTGTTTATTCGACTTTCGCCTCTATTTCATTGCCGGTTCGTCTCTTTTAAGGCTCCGTATCCTTTTGCAATGCGATTCAGTTTGGCTAATATCCTGATGAAATTTCTCACCATGTTCACCGTTCACACCACCGAGATTGTCCGGAAAAAATCCAGATGGAAATTTCAGGGAATTTTCAGGGACATATTTGTTCACAAATATTTGCAATTGTTTGTTATCACATTCTTGGATAACTACCAAGCAGATGTCCATCTCTATTTCATATAAAATGTTGTTGAAACTGGCATTCATTGTTCATTAGTTCCGTAATTTGGGGACCCATAAATATTTCTTCTTTTGTTTTAGCCTCGCTGATTCTGGGAAGTTTGTCTTTCGAGTATAGAAGACCTTCATCATCTTTGTTCATCGCCTCTACCTTTTCATTAACACCAATTTAATGCGAAGTAGCGATAATGATACGATATGATTATATAAATTTACCCCCCAGCAAGCCGTGAAATTATTTCTTCAAAATATTTTGTTGGTAGTGCGTGGTGAAATAAAATATATTTGTCATGTGTACTGTACTGACTTATTGACACAAACACGTTTACAATAAATCACAGTTTTCATTATCGAATCATATTACAGAAATTGTATAAAATTATAAAATGGAGAATGGTCGTACTCTTTGCAACCGTATATAGATGAATTTCGGGCAGAATTTCCAAATTATTCAAGAATCAGTGGCAAAATTTCGTGAAACACGGTCTGCATTTCGAAAACCAGGTAGTGGTAAAGCATCTACCAGCTGAAGGTATGGCAGATATTGACTGGAATGAATAATAGCATTTTCTTGATTTCGGTTGGTATTTTTGTTGCTGTAGCTGTTTATTGTCGTACTATATTATTTTCGATTTTATATAGCAGTAGTAGGGCTTTTTGCTCCATTAAGTGTTTAACCGTTAGTTTTCCTGTTTATTTATATAACTGGATGGATAGTATTCTTTTATCTGTAGAATATATTATTTTCAAAATTTTGTTTTGCTGTATTTGCAATTTATTTAAATTCCTTTTGGTAGTTTCTCCCATACGTTGATCAAGTAGCTCATATCCGAGGTAAATAGGCTATAATAACACATGGACTGAAAAGTCCCGGGCCTAACACATAGATGACGCTAGTTTTATTGCAGTCACCTTTCTCTCAGTTAGTACTAACCTTCAAAACGCAGCTGTTAAAATTTCATGATATTCTATTCATTAGTTTGTGAGTTATTGTGCTCAGAGTCACGCTACTTTTGTTATCTCCAAAACAATGGATCAAAAACAATTTCCTGTTTTAATTTTACACTGCTTCTTGATGGGAAAAAATACCGTTCAAGCGAAGCAATGGCTTGAAAAGTGTTATGGGAACTCCGCTCCATCAGAAACAACAATAAAACGTTGGTTTGCTGACTTCAAACGTGGTCGTAGAGACACCGATGATGCAGAACGCAGTGGACGTCCAAATGAGGCGGTAACACCAGAAAACAAAAAAATCCACAAAATCGTTTTGAATGATCGAAAAGTGAAGTTGCGTGAGTTAGCTGACATCGTAAAGATATCAAAAGAACGTATTGGCTTTATATTGCATGAGTATTTGACTATGAGAAAGCTATGTTCAAAGTGGGTGCCGCGTTTGCTCACTGTTGACCAAAAACAAGAACGTGTTGATGATTCTGAGCAGTGTTTGGCCACGTTTAAACGTAAAAACCGGAATTTTTGCATCGATATGTGACAATGGATGAAACATGGATCCATCACTTCACTCCGGAATCAAAACGATCGTCATCTGAATGGATAGCAACTGGTGAACCTCGTCCAAAGAGCCCGAAAGCACAACAATCGGCTGGAAAGGTTATGGCCTCGGTATTTTGGGATGTGCGTGATGTAATATTCATCGACTATCTTGTGAAAGGAAATGCCATCAACAGTGAATATTATATAGCGTTATTGGAGCGTTTGAAGGCCGAAACTGTAAAGAAACGACCGCATATGGCAAAGAAAAAAATGTTGTTTCATCAAGACAACGCACCGTGTCACAAGTCAATCAAAACAATGGCAAAACTACATGAATTGAACTTCGAATTGCTCCCACATCCACCGTATTCGCCAGATTTGGCTCCCAGCGACTACTGGCTGTTCACAGACCTCAAAAAAATGCTCGCCGGTAAGAAATTTCGCACGAATGAAGAGGTTATTGCTGAAACTGAGGCCTATTTTGAGGCAAAAGATAGATCGTTCTACAAAAGTGGTATTGAAATGTTAGAGCGGCGCTGGAATGATTGCGTTGCTCTTGATGGAGATTACGTTGATGAATAAAGCTAATTTTGAACCAAAAAAAACGTGTTTTCTTTGTTAGGCCCGGGACTTTTCAGCCCATGTGTTAAATAGATATTTTCATATGTTGCGATATAATGTTTTTTATTTTGTGTAGTGTTGTAATCACTATGGTATTTTTGTTTGTCAACTCGTCAACGTGTTTCAAGTTTCAAGTTTGGTTGGTGTGTTAGTCCTATTTCTCTTCATACTTATAATAAAATTTGGTGGGATAGTTTTTCTTGTGAATACCATATACTCTGTATTTGCTTCATTAATCGTTATTAAGTTGTTAAGGTACCATTGTTCAATTATTTGTATGTCTTCGTTTATATTTCGTTGGATTGTTTGTTCGTATTTACCTGCATATATAATCAGGTGTCGTCTGGGTAAGCGCATGTGTCTCCAAATATTTTTAATTTAAACATATGATTAGACACTGTCGGAGGCATACTTACTTGCTGATTCGTTTCTTTCAGTCTGGTTAGTTATTGTGGTTAGTACTTTGTTCACTAGATATGTTTAGATTTAACTCTTTTACTATTACGCTGTAGTTATGTATATTTTCTATTAGTATGGTTTTTGAAATCGTGTCGAATGCTTGTTTGATAGCTATAAAGATTGCTATTACTGTATTCTTGTTTTCTAAATTCCGCTTAATATTATTTAGGAAATCCGTTAATGCAGACGACGTACCACATTGTTTCTGGAATGTGAATTATTTCCTATTTATTAAATTATTATATGTCAAATGTTGCGATAGTTGTTTGTGTACATATTTTCCCAGTATTTTATTCAGTGTTAATAGCAGTGATACGGATCTGTAGTTTTTTGGATGTGATTTATTACCTTGTTTATATTATGGTAGTTTCTTTTAAGTATTGTGGATATTGAATTTCTTGTAACGCATTATTAATTAATTTAGTTATAACGGGTCATCGTTTCTCTTTGTTCTTTTTAAGTATGTAATTTTATCAAATCCAGATGTTATTTTGAAGTTCATCAATTATTTGATCTGCTTCTTAAGTATTCAGCTGCGGTGGTCTAGGATTTGTTTAACTTCCCTTATCTGCTAAAGTTTTACTAGTGTTTGTGAGGTACATGTTTATTTCGTTATTTATTTTTTTCAGATCTGCAATTATTGTTCCGTCCTCCTTTTGAATTTCCTTAATTGCTTTATTTTTTCTACTTTTGTCTTTCTTTATGTAGGAGATTCCATGTTTTTGCTGGCATTTGTTCATACTTTGGGATTTTTGTCCATGACATCTGGTTTTTTCTTTTATCTTGGCTACTGTACTTTTCTTTTGTTTGTAATATTTTGTATTTATATACTTATTGTTTGGATAGTTTATATGTTTCTTATAGAATTTGTTTACTTATTTGTTTTATTATTTCATCTCTTTATTTTTATTGTTTTTGTCCCTTTCTGTAATTTCTTGTGGTTTTGTCGAAAGTGTCTTGAAGTTGTTAATGGGTTGTTCTTCTATATTTTGAATCTCGCGTTATAGTACAGGTTGATGTGGTAATTTTTCTTTTTACAGCGTGATGGACTGAAAGAAAATCTGTCTAGCTTAGTTTATCAGTCCTCTTGGATATGCTATCGAAGGCAATGTCCGTTTCCCTGTTTTCTTGGTACTTGAAGTCACTGAGTGAGTCCTTTTGGATCTACGAGAGCGACCTGAAATGTTTCGGGAGTCGGCAAGAAAAACACGGTATTGGTGTGGTTCTTTATTTTTATTTTTCGATGTAGTCTCCTCGAAGATCAATACACTCTTTCAAATGGTGCTCCAGTCTCTTCAAGCCGTCAGAAAAGTAGGATGTTTCGTCTGCGAAATAGCCATCTGTAGCGGCGATGACTTCCTCATTTGAGGCAAATCTCTTTCTTTCCGGTGATTTTTTCAGGTTTGGGAATAGGAAAAAGTCGCTGGGTGCTAGGTGCAGAGATATGGAGAATGAGAGATTAATTCGTAGCGCAACTCATTCAACTTGGACACGATGATGCGGGAAGAATGCGCCGGTGTATTGTCGTGGTGGAAAAGCACTTTTCCGCTGCAAGCGAGGCCGTTTACTGCATCGAATTGGGTTAATAAATCCCTGTAGTATTACCCCGTGACCGTCCTTCCCTTCTGCAGATAGTCGATGAGTATGACACCCTGGGAATCCCAAAAAATGGTTGGCCTTTCCGGCCGATGGAACTGTCTTTGCTTTCTTCGGAGCAGATTCGCCCGGAAAAGTCCATTGCTTCGACCGTTCCTTGGTCTCCGGTATATAGTGATGGTTCCAAGTCTCATCCACGGTTACGAAACGCATGAAGAAATCCCTTCGATTGCATTAGATCCTGGCCAGACGCTTTTCGAAAACAGTCAACCGATTTCATTTTCGCTCCGGTGTAAACAAACGCGGTACCTATCGCGCCGAAAGCTTTTTCATACCCAAAATTTCCTGTAGGATATGGTTAACGCGATCTTCTGAGATGCATGTTGTCTCTGCTGTCTCTTTCAGCTTCAATCGGCGATCGGCTAACACGACACCATGAATCTTGTCGGTCATTTCAACGTTAGTGCGGGTGTTTGTGCGTGCACATGGTTCGTCAGTTGTGCTTGTGCGCCAGGTTTGAACTCGTTCACCTAGAAACTAATGGTCGAGAATGATGGAATACATGCGCCATGAACCTCTAGCAAAATATTTCGAATTTCCGTGGCCGTTTTCCCAGCCATCCACAAGTGTTTTACGAAATTCGATTTTATCAATTTTTGCGAAACCTCCTGACTTACTACACAGAATACACTCTAAAACAACAACTATTGACAGTATACGTATTTTGGCAATTGCCATAAAAAAGGTTGTCCTTGCCGACCAATGAATCCACTTTAACATTCGTGAGCCATCTCTTGTCGATTCCGAAAACATTTCGGGACGCCCTCGTAGAGTCCATGAATCTTGTGAGATGGTATGGGAAAGTGATAGTATTGTGTAGCATAGGCCTTACAGCTGAACGGGGATTTGTTTACTTTTTCTGTAGTTTTTGACTCACTTGATATGCAAGAGACTTGAACGTCACCTCACTGCATTCGTAGGACTACTCACACAGTTGCATGCTGCATTGTAACGTTAGAAAATAAATTATGTAAAACTTAAGGGGTTCACAAACTCGGTTAATCAAAATCTGATACACGTAATAATTTCAAACTCCTTATTAAAAAGTAAATTATTTTAGAATTGTAATGGTATATAAATATGCACTTCATAGACGACAATAACAAAATTAATAATTTAAAAGATGAAACGTTATTCTCAAGCGTGCCTAACACACCGCATTTATTCATCGCCAGTCATTTCCATAAATCACAATTTCCCACACTAATACGCTACTGTGTGAATAAAAATGTATAATTAAAGGAGAATTGTTTTAAAGCGGCTTCGAAAATTAGATATTCGAGGAATGAAATATGATGATGGACAAATTCTGGTGGCACATTCGGATCCAGCAGGCAAAATTGTGTGGGAATCAGCGCGAACTATTCATGTAGCAAAGTCTTTGTTACCTATTTTACATACGTATACATCGCTTAAATGTTATGTTGTATTCTACAGGCAATCATGAAAATCCGGGAAATCCCGGAAACCCCGGAAATCCAGGATATCATGGAAATCCTGAAAATCCCTGCAATCCCCGCAGTCCCAGCAGTCGAGTCCTAGTGCGCTCTTGTAACCCTAACAATTACAGTGAAAGTCATTTATGTGCTAGCCAAAGTAAGATGTGCAATCCTGATGAGAACTACAACAATCCTTGCGGCGAAATGTCACCGTGCGACGTAGCGAATGCTTGCGGGCAGATAACACCTTGCGGCGCTGTTATCGCCAAGCGCAGCGAGACAACCTCGCCGTTGCGTATGCCTTCGAAGTCAATACTGTCGAAATCGTCGAAGTTCGGAGGTTCCAGCAGCGCGTCTGTCGCGATTGGCGTACAGCTCGAAGGTTGCCTGCAGAAGAATGTCGAGATTTCGTCGCTGATTCCCACTAGCTCGGTTCAAACTTCGACGGCTTTACCCGTTGCGGAAAGCGCAGTGTCGACTCGCAGTCTACAAGCTCAGCATCAGCTCGATTACGGTAAAGTCAAACGAGAACTGAGATGGGGTTGTCCTTCCATTAAGATGATGCTGCTCCAAGCTCTAAGATGGGTAAGTTCTAGATTTTCAGCGATATTCGTGCGGAGGTTACGTCATTAAGTGCTGCGGTAATCGTGTTTGTTACGAAACTTATGTTTTTCTGAAAAATTGATAGTTTAAGGCATATTTCGCGGCGTTTCAAAGTGCAAATATACAACGTGATCACTGAGAAGTATTCGGGGTTGGTAACACTAAGCTTAGAATGACATAATTGTGCAAATAGCAAACCTTTGTCAGGAGTAAACATGCTTGGACGTAATTTACCTACATTGTTGTATTATGTTAGACAGCAGAACCCAGTCCTGATAAGTCAATGATCTCAGTGGATACAGAATTATTCCCCACGTACTATTACGCAGGTATTAATGTATATCAAAATTGCATTATGCGCAGGACTGTCGTCTTGCTGGTACCAAATTTATTGTAAATCCGTCTATTTGGTTTTGCAACATGTTCAAGTATTTAGCACCATTTAAATTAGTATTAATGAAAACGGTAAAAACAGTAATAATAATAGTAATAAACATAAACATATAATACATGTATAAAAATATCATACAATATATGAGGGCGGATCTCTATGCTGTACCTCTGACGTCTTTACAGTAAAACTACAGTGACATTATATTTTTTATTTTTCGACGTAGTCTCCCTGTACACTAATGCACTTGGTGCTCCAACATCTTAACAGTCTCCTGGAAAAAAAATTGTCCGACCTCTGCAAACCACCTCTCCACAGCTTGTGTTACTTCATAATTACTGGAAAATTTTGCCTAATGTAAGATTTCCTTTAATTTTGGGAACAGCTTATAATCACTGGGGGCCAGATCCGACGAATATGACGGGTACTCCACTAATTCAAAGCCTGCTTGGTGTATAGTAGCTATAGCAATACCAGATGTACGGCTGGATGCGTTATCCTATTGGAACACAACACACACACAACCAAGACAGAACACTTAACTTTCCTCGGCGTTTCTCCTTAATAGCGTCTCGCAATTTAGAAGACAATTGTGCGTAGTAACCCTTGTAATGCTCTATCCCTTTTGTAAATAGTCAGTCAGGATGATTCCTTGAGCATTCCAGAACACAGATAACAGACTTCTCAACTTCCTTTCCAGTAGACGGCACGACCTTAAATTTGCGTGGAGGAGAAGAACCATGATGTTTCCACTTTGGTCTCGAGATCATAGTGATACACCCATTATCACATACCGACTAAGAAAGTTCTCTCTGTTTGCTTGGTATCTTTCCAAATGACGCTAACAAATCAACACCCGATTTCTTTTTTGATCAATGATTAACATTCGGGGTACCCATATCGCAGTCATCTTTTTCATATCTAATTCTTTAATCAGGATGTTGTGCAGCACATGATTTGATAAGCCAGTGTCTTCCACAATGTCCTGATGCGTATTCGTCGGTCTTGCAGTACGATATCGTGTAGCTTCTTAATATTTTTGTTTGTTGTTATCGCTATGGGAGGACCACCATGTTGGTTTTCACAGGATGTTCTTCCCCATTTAAAATCTCGACACTAGTGTTTGACTATATCATAAGAAACTGCAGACTAATAGTTGTCAAGAATCTTTATGAATTTGAGTTAGTCTCATGCCCTTTTTCTGGAGATATTTTATTACGGCTCTTTATTCTATAGGATCCATTTTTATGAACAATCATGACACACAATTTGAGAATTAGCCACAGCATAACAACACTTTGAGATATAAACTTGATATTATGTAGATTATTATCTTAAAATGTCAATTAACTAAATGTCAAAAAATAATCAAACGACCAATTAGAAGCAGGTGACGGATGGACTTTCATCTTCAGTTTCCATACTTTGCAATAGCTTATCCTTGTTTTATATCAACAAATTATTTTCTGAGTTATTAAATTTCGTGGGTCTGGTGCAGTAAGTCGTAAACCCAGAAATGGGTAGATACAATGAAAAACGAGCTGAAACTGTTGCAAATGTCGGTAGATATGTAGATCATTAACCCAAAAAAATCAATCGGGGAACTAATTCGTCATATGGACATATGTGGGCCAGCATATTTTAGAGAAATATCTCAGAAAATATCCATATATAATTCGTAATGTACCAGAATTCAAACCCACTGATTCGGAGTGAGAGTATATTACTACAATTGGTTTGAGAATCACATGAAATGTGATAGTATCCTTGACAAATCCTTCCTCTCAGACGAATTTTGGCTCCATCTTAACTGCTATATCATAATAGATTGGTGTTTGGATAACAGCTTCACGGAGATGAGTAGTTGGTTCAACATTTTTTCGTGAAAGGCTAAACGTAGAAATATATCGTAATAACTTATTCCAAGACTTTCTGACCTAACTGTAGATGTATTCTCATTGTTGATGAACTAAGGGATATATAATTCCATGATAATGCCACAGTTTATAGAACATAAAACAATAAACCTCTTGCATGACTACTTTGATAACCATACAGTAGATTTTCCTTCACGTTCGATAAGTGTGAATAAAAATGATTTTTGATATACGTACATACATATGTATGTGTACCTGTTCAACCTCAATGTGTATGTAGATTAATGAGGTTATTATGTTATTTTCCTCAAGATCGAAGTTCTTTGTGCCATCGAAACTTATTTTCAGTAAAGAAAAATTTGAATTTGGGGATGTACGTGGAAGCCACTTTGTGTCAAATACATAGTTTGTCAAATATCTTCTACATTTTTTTGTTGGTAAATAAACACTGTAAGGTTCATGCTTCAAAATATTTCTAGTTTCCAACCTATTCCATGCCATTTGAATGAATCGACTACTATTTCCATATTAGAGCATTCAGCGACAAACTGTTGACTATAGTATGATTTGAGTATACTCAAGCTATATCTTCATACTAATGTAATATCAGATAGTATTCAAGTTTTATCTTTAGTCACTAATTTGACATCAGACAGAACAAATTAAGTATCACAAAAATAATTCTACGTTTTTCCAGCGATTAACACGATCCGATGAACCACGAAGAAACGAAGTTATGTCGGACTACGCTAGGCACGACCTTCTAAGTCTTCACGGCTCCCCTAAGAACCATACGATCCTCGTGGAGGATTTCCTTTGCACCACTAGCATTAAGCTCGGTCCACAACATCAGGTTAGTCGTTACAAATAGGTCAATCCGTTATTATGCTTACGTTGGCTCTCTTTCTCAGGAAAGCATGGCAAGAATGGTAAACGCTATGGCATCGTTGACTTTGGGAAGGGATTATCTCTGCCAGGACGAGAAACTACTGACAAAAGTGATTATTCCACTGGTGATGGACGCCCATCCATTGAAAAAACTCCTGCTGCAAAGTACCGCCGAATTCTTGTGGGTTACCTTGCAAAAGCTAAGCTTGAGGAACAATATGAGACTGATAATGATACAAGCTGGTTTGTTTGTACTTGTTCTTTTAGTTTCTTTTTCTTAGTTTTTTTATATGAGGGAGGATCAGTAATTAGTAACTCCCGACAAAATATCTGTAGATGTATTCTCATTGTAATTCATTACATTTAGTCAATTCGATATTCGTCGTGGAAACTTTGTATCACGATATTTATGGTGTGTTATAATTAGCAACGTTTGTAAAGCTTGTGATAGACCATGCGTGTGCAGAGAAGTGATATTAAGCGATAACACCGTGTCCATTCGCCTTTCTACACCCTCGTGGGTCTGACACTGGCTTGCGAACCATAATAATTTTGTTTTTGAATTTGTTTTAAGTTTTTTACTAGAATCGTTTGCTTTATTAAATAGGTCTCGCGGAATACCTTATGTCGTATCTCTCGCAAAATCGCAATCTCATATCCGATTACTGTTTGGAATACTGTGTGGCACTATTCATGAACCTGTGTCTGCATAGTGAAACGCTTGGTAGATTAAAAAAGAAATCGAGAGACATTATCAACTTCGTGAGTGATTTCCTATCAGCCGAACACGATTCCTGCCTGCCTTACATTAACGGAGCAATGTATAGCCTTTTTATGGACCTCGATATACGGAAAGAAGCCAAACACGCACATTTGGACACTAAAATCACCGATAAATCAAAGGTAGGTACTAAGATTCTTTTTTTGCAATTCCTAATGTTTGCGTAAACTGAGTTCAATCTCTGCGATTAGTCAGTTGATGAAGAGATCAAACAACAACTGGAAGTTATACTGGATTTATTAAACAGTAACAAATCGCCGTTTGGCTGCTACAAATGTGATTGTATCGATCAGTGCGATGAAGTCGATCATTTGGAAGAGGAAATCGAGCAAGGCGACATTACTGCTGGTCTTCCAAACGGGGAGAACTTGCTCAGTTTGTATCGGGCCGTAGATGTCTCGACTGGTGCGTACTGCCAAACTTCCAGAAAGATACCTTTTTTACTTTTACCGACATTCCTTCGCAGATTCCGGTACCATTCCGTTAACTTGTATGTGCCGGCCGGCCACGCCATCCAAGAAGATAACAGCAGCCGAAAAATGTCCACATTCTCTAGAAGAAAGTGCTTTAGATGTGGATTCGAAGCCCGAAAGCGGAAAGAAGTGTAAAATGAGATGCTTCTCCAGGGCCAAAAAGACAAAGGCGCAAGAAGATAGTAACGACATTGTCGTGGAGTGTCCCAAAACAGATACAATATGCTGCCCGGAAGATGGTAAGTTTCGTGATAAACTATGCCAAGACTAAATACGCTATTTAGCGGTACCTGTGCCTGTTAGCTGACGGTATTAAAGTATGAGTGGTTATATTTAATCGTTAACGGTTGTCGGGTTCCGCCTTGTCACTAGGTATTTTGTCCCTGATGTTTCTGCGGTTCGAATTTTCAAAGGAACTGGCTTCGTGCACTTTGTTATTACCTTAAGTATGTTTCTTCGCTCCGCGGAGGCGAGCGTCAATAGCATGACCGGTTGCGAGCAGTGCCGTTGTCCATATTCAGTTCAGTTTTAGCCTGTCATCTCTGTTGATGTTGCTAGGATTTTGTATATTTCAATGGCTTCCTTGTTTTCATAGCTCCAGGTATAATTTATTCTACGTTTTTTTCTTTACCTGTTTTTTTAATTCCTTATATATATATATAGGTCGACGTTTCGACTAAATCTCACACATCTTCTTTTAGACGCTCTCGTTCTGCTAGCGATCGCAGATGAACTAACGCTGCCCGTTCGCTTCGTCGTCTCCTTCATACAGCCGGCTGTGCATATATATATATATACATACATTTTCGCGGGTAAAGGATATCTTGTTAGGTCGACCTCAAGAAGAAGATGTATTGAAACGTCAGGACGTACATGGTTCTTCTAACACCGAACGTGGGGGAAAACCCGAGAGGATAACAAGATATCCTTTACCCGCGAAAATGTATGTATGTGTATATATATATATATATATATATATATATATATATATATATATATATATATATATATATATATATATATATATATATATATATATATATATATATATATATATATATATATATATATATGCACAGCCGGCTGTATGAAGGAGACGACGAAGCGAACGGGCAGCGTTAGTTCATCTGCGATCGCTAGCAGAACGAGAGCGTCCAAAAGAAGATGTGTGAGATTTACTCGAAACGTCGACCTAATCGAAACGCAGTCAGAGACCCAGGAATATTGTTACACATATGATGACCGCGCAAGGATTCCTTACAATATGTATAAGTAAAAAGCATGGAAAACTTCCTTACTGCATCAAACGTCAAGTGATAACGAGAAATATAAAAAAAGAAAGAAAAAAGTGAAACAACTGATAATAGAGAGCAAAAATAATACATGGAGAGAAGGTGGAGCATAATAGTAAAGAAAATCAAAAGATGTTTTACCGATTATTGAAATCAATACGACAGAAAAAATTACAAGATAGGCAGAATTAAACCCAGAGCAAAGTCAGAGATACCCTAACTGAAGGTAGAGCAATAATGGACTAGTGGAAGCAGCACTGTCAGCAATTATTAAATCAGGAAGCAGGCGAAGAAAATACGAACAAACAGCAAGTAGCAGATGGGACGGAAGAAAAAGAAATCAGCATGGAAGAATTGCAAGAAGCAATAAATAAACTAATATCTATATTAATACTAATATTAGCATGAATATCAATACTAAACCACCGTTGACATTAGTAATGATAAAGTTACAATTTTCTTGCAATTACCCAATGTAATTAAAATATCGGTCTCGGAGAGGACTTGAACCCAACATCTTTATGTCTCCGGCATAACGTCCCCTAGGGATTTAAGGCGATTTGAACTCAATCGTCTTGTGGTGCAAAGAAGCTCACGTTATGCCGGAGACATAAAGATGTTGGGTTCAAGTCCCCTCCGAGACCGATATTTTTTCGGAATTTAATTACGTTGGGTAATTGCAAGAAAATTGTAATTTTATCAAGCAATAAATAAATAGATTGAAAAAAAATATGGGTAGGAGTGGAAGAGAAATGATATACTATACGACTGGAAAAAAGCACGGATTGTGCCAATATATAAGAATAAGGCCAATAAGAGAGATTGCAATAGTTAGAGAGGTATATTCCTATTAGCTTCAGTCATGAAAATACTGGATAATGACAACAGATTAAGATCATTATTAGAAGACACGTGCGATGAATCTCAGAGCCAATTCGTAAAGAGAAAAAGCACGCAATACCACGTTTTCTCCATAAAGCAAATAATACAAGAAGTTTTACAAGAGAAGAAGAAAATATTTCTGGGATTTACAGATTTAGAGAAAGCTTTCGATAAAATACCAAGAAAAAAGTTACGGAATATCCTAAAGAGAAGAGGCGTGAGTAATAATGTAATAAAGCTGATACAAATGATTTATAATAGTAATATAAACGCCGTATTTCATCCGCAAAAAAACCTTAAAGAAAATATATGTGATATTATCTACAATTTTAATTTTTGAATTTTATTCGTTTCTCCAGAATGTAATCAAGATCTCAATACCTTTCTCTTATTTTCTTGCAGACGAAAGCGTTCCAGTCAGAGAGGCCTGTTCTGCAAGGTCCAAGATAGTATCAAAGTGTAATCTGGTTACCTGCACGGATGAGCAAGATATGCACGACGTCTGCCAGAGATGCGTGGAGGCGAAGCACCGAAGCACATTAAGTCTCAGTAGATTTCCTTCTTCTGGTTCACAAAGCGGGGATCCTAAATGTAGGTGCTCGAGAAAGGATAAGGGAGCTAGCACCATATTCAACAGGGCAACCTGCAAACATATGGAACCACCAGAACCTCAACCGGAACCCGAGCCGAAACCTGAGCCGCAACCACAGACCGAAGAGCCTCCGCAGATGTCTACGATGTCGAATTGGTCGACCGTCAATCAACAACCTACAACAGCTAATGTTGTTACGCATGTTTCGACTTGCATGCAGTGCTGCAAGACGGATCTGACTCAGTACAAACATCAGCAAGAGTTCGCCATGGCGGCGCAGCGAGCGATACCGCAGGACGTGGCAACCCAAGCTTTGAGTTCTCACCAGGGGTTGTTAACACCGCAGCTGCGTTCCCAACAGGCGTCCACTCACCAGTCGTGTTCTCAACAGGCGTTAACGCAGCAATCGTGCTCTCAACTGGGATTAGTGAGCCAGGTGTGTTCTCAACCGGGATTAGTGCAGCCGGTGTGCTCTCAACAGGGCTTAGTAGTGCGGTCGTGTTCTCAACTAACGGATACAGTTAGCGAGGTCATCCAAGTGGAAATCGAACCGGATCTGGAGGTGGTGGTGAAGACCAAGAGGAGCGTGCTCAGCGCGTCACCGTCCCGCCAGTTGAGCTGCAGTAGGAGCAGGATCCTGGGCCCACCGTCGCCGATACGCGCTATCATGAGCAAGACGAGTACCGCGTCGCGACCGGTTGCACATCAGAATTACGGTGCATGGCGATCGGCTGCGGAACGCACTTCCGGCAATGTTAAGATCGAACTTGCGCAGCAATATACTGCTCCCGTTGTTCAGATACTCGACCATTTTTCCATCGATCCGGTTGAATCGACGAATGCACAGGTGCGTATAAATTTGTTTAATATATCATTTCAAATTCATTCAAAATAATTAAGTGATATTTTCTTAAAATAACAATAAATTAAAAAAATATATATTTCGCGCACTTCTCAGTTCTAATATTTTAATTTAAATACAAGGTGCATGCATAAGTTTCTCCTGGTTTAACTAAGAGATGGCGCCAACGAAAAGCACGCAGGGTATTAATTTAACACATACGACATTTTGCTCTCTGACATTTAAACTACAAACACATACAGGTAGAGTCCACCAAAAACTTGCACACTAGCGCTTTTAGTTTACTATTCAGTGATCATGTCGAGTTTTGTGCCTGAAAAAAGATATTTGCTGCACGCATTATTGCTCTTATTTAATCAAAAGAGAAAGGCTGTTGAAATTCACCGTTTGCTGATAGAAACATATGGTGAACAAGCTCCATCGATTAGAACGTGAGACATGGTTTCGGCAATTTAAAAGTGGAGATTTCTATGTGAAAGATCATGATTGAATGATTGGATGACGACCCAACTCAAACTCAACAGCAATTTACAGAAGCTTTGCATGTATCACAAGAAACAATTAGCAGATGTTTACGAGAAATGGGGAAGGTTAATTATCGGTAAATGAGCAATTTGAATGAACGTCAACTAGATAATCGCAGTCACCCGTGAAATGCCGTTTCAACGCTACGAAAGTAAATCATTTTTGTATCGAATTGTGACGAAAAATGGATTTATTTTGAAAACCCGAAGCGGAAAAAAATCGTGACTTTCACTTGGCCAAGTCGATTCTTTAACACCAAGGCCAAATCGCTTCGGCAAAAAGACCATGGTCTGTGTCTGGTGGGACCAGAGCAGTATTGAGCATTTTGAACTCTTGAAGCCCGGCGAAACCGTTAATACACAACGCTATCGCCAACAAATGATTACTTTAAACCACGCATTACTCGGAAGACGACCGGAATGTGTCAGAAGACATGGCAAACTGATTTTTTTTACACAACAATTCGCCGTCTCACACAGCAAAACCATTGAAAGACACCTTGAAAATCGCCTTCCGCACCCGCCGTATCCCCAGACTTGACGCCATCTGACTCTCACCTATTCGTACCAATGAGGCAGCCGCTCGTAGAGCAGAACTTTACCAATTTCGAGGAAGTTGCAAAATGGCTCGACGAATGGTTTCCCGCAAAAAGAAGTAGTTTTTCTGGAATGGTATTCATAAATTACTTGAAAGATAGATGAAATGTGTAGAAGCCGATGGTCAATATTTTGAATAAAAAAAATAATTTCTTCTGAAAATTACGTGTTTCCTTTTAGCAAAAAATCGGAAAAAAATTATGCATACACCGAATATTTGCAAGTGTATATGAGAATGCATTATCGTATTTTAAGCTTGTTTGGAGAAGTTTTAACGTGATTTTGGTGGAAGTTTGGTGTTAGACGAATTAACACTACTACACAAGTAAGACACTTTATCGATTAGGAGCATATCAGGAGTTCATTGAAGTTAATCCAGTAATCCGGAGTTATGGTGCCAAGCATGTATGTAATGCAGATGCAAGCGGTTTTAGCTTGGAAACGTTGTTATTCAAGCCTCATCTTCAAGTAAATTAACCACTGATTTGTTGAGCAATTGGTTTTTTAATACTTACCTACCTTAAGTAGCATTGGGTTCTGAATTTGACACCTGGGCACCTTTCCTTGTCAGATTCTCTTGGTTTTTATTAATCGATCTGTTACGTACAATATAGTTACCATAAATTGTCCTAGCTCTATGATCTGATTTAAAAATCTTTACCAGGTCATCCCTTTTTCACCGTTTAGATAAATATATTTATTGCCTTAACTTTTGTACAATTGATACTTTTATCCAGATCATTTTTTCAACGTTTCGCCTTTGACATGTGTGAACCATATCCTACACAGTAAAACTGACAACACGTCTGTCGTGATGATATTTAACTTGTTTCTCTGTTACTTTATCTGCGTCGTTACTAGTCAGAAAGTCTAAACGTGTTTTAGTTTTTTATAGAATATTAGCTTAAAATGTGGTTACGCAGTGTGGAGTGTTTTTGTAAGAGAAAAGGTATTTGCTTATTAAGCATATCTTGAGGATAAGCATTTTTATCTTTTAACATTCTAACGTATTTTTGAAGGTTTTAATGCCATCTTCAGCGACACTACTAGTTAAGTTTTATAAATGTTCCCGTTATTCCCGCAAAAGCTTTCGAATTCCGCTGATACCAATGGCGGACCATTATCAGTAATGACTGTATTCGGCAGGCCAAATCTTGCATCACACTCTCGTAGTTTTTTTGTGGTTGTTTGCGAGTCGAATTTAGGAATTTCGTAATCAAATATGTTCTGCCCTGATAAGGATCCAAGAAATACGGATATGTGTTATCGAAGCGTTGGGGGAAAAACAAGAGTTTTGCATACAAGCTTCACAACTGTTTGAATACCAAGTGTATGCATAAGTTTTTCCGGTTCTTTCCGTAACTTTTAAAAGAAATTCATTTTTTTTAATCAAAATATTGTTTATTGCCTTCTACACATTTCACCCATCTCAGGTAATTTATGGATGCTACGCCAGAAAAAACTGCTTACTTTCTGCGGCAAACCATTGTAGTGCTGTTCTGCAGGTGCGTACCCTATTGATTTAAAGAGGCGATAGTCAGATGGCGCCTGCTCTGAAGAGTACGGCGCGTGCGGAAGGACGTTTTTGCTGTGTGAGCCGGCACATTGTCGTGTAACTAAATCTCTTTGCCATATCTTCTGGCCCATTCCGGTCGTCTTTCGATTAATGCGTGATTTAAATTAATCATTTGTTGGCGATAGCGTTGTGTATTAACCGTTTCGCTGGGCTTCAAGAATTCACATTACACGATATCGCTCTGGTCTCACCAGACACAGATCATGGTCTTGTTGCCGAAGCGATTTGGCTTTGGTGTTGAAGGAGTGGATTCGCCAGGTGAAAACCATGTTTTTTGCGCTTCGGGTTTTCAAAATAAATCTAGTTTTTGGCGGACTCAACTTGTGTGTGTTTGTAATTTAAATGTCAAACAAATAAAATAACGTATGCGCTAAATTAATACGCAACGTACTTTTCGCTGGCGCCATCTCTTATTTAAACCGGAAAAACTTAAGCATGCACCTGGTATTTGAGTGGCATGCGTGACAAGCCATCGGCAACCATATTTTCAATCCTCTTAACATGTTTGTTGGTATTCTTAAAACTTCTCAAAAACATGGTCCCTCTCTGCAGCCTTTCTGATAATACAAATTTATTTCCTACATTGATACAATTTCCTCACGCCCCAATAAATAGCAAAGGCTTCTAAGTTAAGTTCACTTTTATCTAAAATTGGAGATGCGAAACTAATAAAGAGGAAAAAGTATAGATTTTCAAGTATTGTGTAAACCAGCAAAATGTTTGTAATGTATTTAAGAGTACTTTTTGGTGATCTGGCATGCCACGCCAAACGCTTCAAGCGGACGGAGTTAATAATTGTGATATTTACTTGGTTAATATCCGAATTGTAAAAATGGTTTCTATTGTTTGCTAGAATCGCTAATTCGGGGAAATCTTCTTGTAGACGCAGTCTGAATACTACTCTTCGCATGTCTCCATTCAACCGTCGGAGCAATCCCTTTGCGGTCCGATAGGCTGCTCCTCTCAAGACGTACAGTGCGGTACCACCGAACAACCGTTCATAGAATCGCATACCAGCCCGATCATGTTGCCCTTGATGGGCAGCGGCCAAGTGATGCAGCCCATCGGAGAGGTGAGCGCGGAGGAAGAGGAGGCGATCGCCGCTACGATCGAAGCGAGCAACTTTGAATCGATGAACAACCTCATGGAGAAGGAGAATTGCGAAAACAACGAGGAACAATGCGCGCCTGTGTGCGGCGCCAAGCGTCGCAAGCCGCGAGAATCGAAAGAATTAAAAGGATCGAAAGGATCAAGGACGGCGAGCAGGTTGTTCGATCGGAGCCGTTCGAATTACGTAGCGCCGCCTTTCACGAAGAGCTTGTCCAACGAGGTGAAGTTGAGGAGTCCATACAACAACGGAAGCGGTAGATTCGTCTCGTATAATATGTCGTGCGACCCGTGTCAAATGTACCAGCCGTATAACAAGTGCTGCATGGACGTGCCGTACTGCTACAACATCAATACGAACGCGTACTGCAAAACCCAAGGTAGCTGCACCTGTCCAACAGAACCGTCGCGAACGTCTTACAGAACAGTGAGTGCCATCAGTCAGAACAGTCAGAAAAGCAAGTATAGTTGCGATTGTTACAATAACGTCAAGCAGTTCGTACAATCGACTAATCTAACGCAATATAAAAGCAATGCTAACAGAAGCAGAAAGTAAGTATCAACTAATTAAATAGCTTATTGCTGGCATGTACTTTTTCGTCAAAGAATGTGAAGTAAATTACTTCTTTACATATTTGCAAGATTTTGCACTTGTTTAGATATAATATATCCCTTGGTCCTTGAAGAATATGTTTGTAGATGTTGACCATAACCTCTTTGTAGACAAAAAAGTACAAGTACAAGTACAGTTTTTTTACGAATTGACCATTTTGTAAA
Organism: Trypoxylus dichotomus; assembly: GCA_023509865.1. Taxonomy (NCBI): domain Eukaryota; kingdom Metazoa; phylum Arthropoda; class Insecta; order Coleoptera; family Scarabaeidae; genus Trypoxylus; species Trypoxylus dichotomus. The sequence continues at coordinate 35,094,850 of CM042081.1, forward strand.
AGATTGCCTAGATAAGAAGAGATAGTAGTAATGCTTGAACATCACATAAAGTTGAAACAATTCAAATTTATCGAAAAACCAATAACAAATGAATTTACTTAAATTCCATTAAGAATTCTTTTGTTGATGCACTTGGATATGCGTTATCCCCTTCAGTTTCTAAGTGTACTAGTCTTATTTATCTGCAGTCTCAGCAAAGTGGGGCAAGTTACAGTGCAGTGTGGAAAACAACGTGGATGGGCCGAGCGGCCGTATCGAGGCTAGTGTTCAGTAACGTTTACGTACTCGCACCATTTATGATCGTTACCTTCATGAGTGAGCATAGGCAATGCGAACGCAGGAATGTTTACACATAAAATGAACCTTCACAAATTTGTCTTAGTATGAGAAAATCTGAATCCTTGCCAATAACACCTTCAAATTTTCGTATTTCACGACAATTTGAACAGAACCTACAAACGACATCACATCATTTTGTAATTTTTCAATTCCCTCCGCTAGTTCATAGTAGTTCTTGCGAATATTTTCAAAATCACATTTTACCTGGACTATCTTGAAACATGTTCTGGCTTTTCTTGATAACTTTGATGCGTCTTGGATCGAATTACCTTCTTTACATCATCAAAATGTTCGCAATAGTAAAACACAATCTTTAACCATGTTCCATAATGCGTAGTAATCGGCTGTGGTGATTTAGGCACTTTTAGACACAGTTCGTGAAATCTTTTTGTATGTTTTGGAGACTTTAGAAGTACTACTTTCGTATGAGCTATAAAAGCATTTACTCGTGGATAATATTTAAGGGTCAATTGCGCCACAAGGTTTAAAGCATGGATTTTATATGTTACATGTAACAGATTGCCACTTTCTTCTTGAAGAGATCGGCCTAAGGAAAGCGTATTAGCGCCACCGTGACTCACAAACATTAAAAGTTGGGTTGTTGAAACTTGAAATTTGTTCAATGCCCTCAGCACCACTTAAGATTTCATCGCTTGTACATTTTGCAGCTCTTTTGGAAGCAAATAAGATTACGGTTCGAACTCTTCCATTGTACGTACCATCACATTCACCACAAAATGTTTTTACCGATCACTTGTTTTAGTAACACATAACCACAATCTTTTATCTTTCAATTCTGCTTTAATTCTTCATTCAACATACTCACGAACATATGGCATAAAGTTTCTTAACGATGTCCGACTTGGTAATGTATAATTCGAATACCTGCTCCAGAAGGAAACAAATGCTTATTGGTCTAGTAAAGTGAACGGTACATTACATAGAATGAAACAAATATCAATATCAAATATTAATTGTTCGCTGTATCTTTCACCACGAATTGCAGAACAGTGTTTTATACTTTTACACGTCAATTAGTTGTCGCACTTTACACATTTAATTCTATCGCCTTCGTACTCTAAATCCGACATACTCGCTATTACGTTTTCTAGTTTATTGCAAATACGCCGTTTCCAAAACGTGCTTTACTGTGACATTTTCTAAGTATGTGTGTACTGACAAGCACTCACAACAAGAAGTCGAATGATACTGAACAAGAGTGCTTTGACACGGGTACTTGATTCCCGTGACGCGTGCTTTGAATTACATTGTTCTCCGCACGGCACTGAAATTTGCCCCTCTTTGCCGAGACTATTTATCTGCACTTAATATTGACTTAAAAGTTGATTTACTAGAAAATCAAATACCTAATTGCAAGTTCGGTTGAAATTTGTGTACACATGCATCCTACTTCTATGTCGTCTGAGACTTCTTTCAACTCCAGTAGTAATGATAATTCAATTTCCTTGTTATTACCAACGTTAACATTTATTGGATTAGTTTTTTTTTGCGAAATTTTTGATTAATAAGAAATTTCAGGGTTCTCCGTAGGATTTAAACCATGGAGACCGTTTTAACAAATCACCATATAAGTTGTCAGAATTTTATGAATTAAAAATTTCACAAAAAACTAATATATTTATATTTAGATTTGGGCTTGCTGGATACGTAAGCCCACATATACACTTCTGCATTTTTTACTTTACTTCTGCGTTATGTACCGCAGTCATTAATGCAGATGCCCATGGTCATATATAAAACCAAATTAAGACAATATCTAGACTTTTATAGACAGATCGAAAACATGCCTAGAAAACAATACCTAATATAATGGTACTAGATACAACTACTCATAGAGTTGGTGGTATTATTCGCGGGAAAGACAATGTGAGGAGAGGAAAAACGCTAACACGCGGACATGTTTTTATCTACCTAGCGTCATCAGCGCGGTGTCGAGCATCTTTCTCTGCCTAAAGTTTGCTATTCTCGCTCGGCTAACATCACCGTGTATAAACGGTGTCACAAAAATACAAACTCTCATACACAACGACAAATGGGTTCAGTTTCCCTTCTGCCGAGCAACTCATGGAACTTCTGAGCCAATACTATGAGTATCTGTCTTTAGCAGCATTATGTTAGATACAGATTTTTATAGTTTGAATGACGTATCCTATATTATTGTCTTACAAAATTTCCTATTTATTAAACCGTTGCCAGAACAAGTCCATTATCCTTTTTTATATATTTATCCTTTTTCTTACAGCGCCTTTTAAAAATTATAGTTGCTAAATTTTCACTTTATCCTCCTGAGCAACATCCCCACCATATTTGTAACCCGAACACACTTCCAAAAAAAATCAATATATCGAGGTACATTCTACTCCTTTTTTTCATGAAAAAGATACTGACAATCCTTTTTCTAAACAGTAAAGATCCACCTGAAGAAGTAAAAGGTGAAAGCGAGATTTCCACACCGGAAGCGGAATTGAAAAATCTGGAACAAACTCTCCTTTCGGATTCTGACAATTTTTGCGAGTTCGGTAAGTAACTTAAATCGCAGCACCAAAGTGCTCCATTCTATCGCGTAGAATTTTCTATTTTCAGAAATCCTACGTGGTTCCAAAGTCATAGATTGCGAATGTTACACTTCGGTCTTCCAATCCCGTCCAAAACTACCACGAACGCCATAGTTTTCAGCCAAACTAGTCGATATATAATAACAATAATAACTTGTGCATTCAATCCGGATAACAGTAAAGTAATAAAAATGCAATCCGATACGACTTGATCAGAAAAACGAGTGTTTTATAAGTATACCTTGTAGTTTTATTTCCTACTTTTTAACGGATACAGCTTAAAGAAATTTTATGCTTGGGGTATAGGTTACAAACATTTTGCTGCAGAGATAGTAAATTATCACGTTCATTTTGACGTAACTGGGGCTCAATTTCGCAAATACCATCTGTGCTATTAGTTCATTCACTTTGGAATGGTAATAGTTAATAGTTTTGGCTATGCGATATAACGTAAGCACTATACATGTTACATGCAACAAATTAGGTTTAAGAAAGCGGTCAGTACGAAGCACATATGATCCTTGACCTGCAGCATTAACACTTGGATTGGTAAAATTTCGAATTTTTGCAGGGTGGCTGAATTTACCTTTTGCATGTTTTTTTTTCTTTTTGCATCAGTGCACGATGTAAGTCTAACTATTAAATATCGGGGTTACGATCTACTTGGTTTCAATATTCGAACTATAATATGTACTACAGAGTTTTTCCTTGAATCCGTTGCTTTATCCAGGACCGCGCTTATGCTTTATGGAGCCTGTGTGCAAAAGTTTCAATGAATCACATAAAAATTTAGTTCTCGAACAACTGTTTTATCAGTCATGTTAAATAAAAGAAAATAAATAGAAGTAAACAATAATCTATTATCAAAACTTACATAATATAACAAATACAACATATAGATACTGGAAAAAACTAAATAAATATAATAAATAGCAAAAAAAAAGCAAAACAGATACTCTCTTCAAAAGGTGAAATGTAACACTGACTCCAATGACAAAATCTCTGTAAACTTTTCTCATGGTATTGGTGAAATCATTCACGAGAAAGACACGTGAAGAGACATAAAACGCTAACACACGGACCTGTTTATGCCTACCCGGCGTCATCAGCGTGATTTCGAAACTACCGTTGTACCGGCTTCTTTTCGCTCTGTCCGACTTTGCAGACAAGTGTTTTATTCTTTTGGGACGAGTTAGCGCCAGGAATAATCACTTGTATTGTAGGGTTAGATATGGCGACAAAAGCAGAGAGGGAATTACATGTGAAGGGGCACCGCTCGAAACCACGCTGATGACGCCGGGTATACAGAAACATGTCAGTGTGTTAGCGTTTTATGTCTCTTCACGTCTTTCTCATGAATGATTTCACCAATACCATGAGATAACCTGTATTTACAGCTATTTTGTCGTTGGTGTTATTTTCTATGCATTCCTTTAGTTGTGTAACACTGACTGTTCCTAATAAATAAAAAATAAACTTTTTAGAATAATATCATACTAAAGACTACAATTACCAATCGTTTCATGCACTTCGTTGCACAAAGAAACAAAAATAGAATGCAATTTATTAACAATAATTATTGTAATAAATAAAAGGATTTCCTTAGGATAATATAAATAAGTAGGAAATATACATTCAATAATTTAGGAAAAATCAACTTTTCGTGCCTCTAATTTATTTTTTTTTTTTATATCATGAATATCTCTCTAATCTCATCTAATATAGAGGACCCAAAATATATAAGAAGAAACAGAATTAATAGAAAATTAGTACTCTAAGCAAATAATTAAAGAAAAACATTTAAAAATAACACGTAATAAAAATTTTAAAGAATAAAAATTATATGAATAATGCTAAAAACCAAAACCAAAATTTAATAAAACAAACGAGAATTACAGAAAATGGAGGTACCGTCTTCCAAAACGCTTATATTTGTTCTTTTAAACCAAGTATGGTCAACCTTTGATATGTTGTGGGCTAAACGTTAGTGTACAAATACGTGCGCGGGCCGCGTTTAAAAGTAGTGTTCATAATTTTTAGCGATAGATATCAGACATGAAATAATACGACAATGTTATAATACATAATTATATATGTATAGTGCAATTTATTAAAATAAGAAAATGAAATGAAAAAAATAGGTACAGCATTGTAATTAAATTGTGAAATTTGGAATTATTACAAACTATGAAAGCTAAATAGCGACAACGAAATCAATGAGACAATTGAGCTTGAATTTGGGCAACTAATCCATCGATGTTTGGATTAATTCTAGTGATACAAAGACGTAAAGAATTTTCCAAATTATCGTCAGTCAGCCTTGTACGATATTTTGATTTATTAACTCTCATCATTGAAAAGAATTGTTCGCATTTATAAGTACTGCCAAACGCACAAATTAATCTTCTTGCGAATTTTCTAAGCTCCGGAAAATGGTCTTCTTCGAGGTATTTTTTGTAGAAATCGTACAACTCCACGTCTTCAAATTTAGATTTTAAGAGTGAGTTTTCTTGAAGCTCGATCAACTCCATTTGCAAGTGTATTGGAGTATTTTGTACATTACTTTTTGTTGGAGTAGCAAATAAATTGAAACTGTCTTCCATGTTTTTAAAATCGCTAAACCTGTTCGAAAATTGCTCCGACAGTAACGTAAGTTCTTCAGCATATTGAGCATAAGCAGTATTTTCATACACAGAGAGCGTGGTGAAATGGTGCAGGAGTAAGCGACAAACCCCATATCACTCGATCTTCTTAATTTGGAGTGAGTATGAGTAAGTAGTGTAATATTTTTTTTTAATTGGGTCTTTCAAAATGTCTCGCGGGCAGGATCAAATCTTACAGCGGGCCGGTTGTTGTCCACATATGTTTTAAACATACGTAGACGCATTGATAGCACATCTGATAAACTGCGAGGGTTGTTCTTAATGTTTTGCATATAGAGAGAATAAAATAATAGATAAAGACTTTGTTTTTCGAAGTATTTTATTACTTTTGCATGTGTTCGGATTAACTCTGGAAGCAGTTATTTTGTTTTGCGTGCTGTGTGCGAACGTACATTGTCTTGGTGGAGGATGATTCGTCGTTCGGGATTGGTTCTTCGACTTCCGGTAAACAGATGGTTGTATACTAATTGGCAGTAACAGTTCTTTGATCTTGTAGAGAAATTGTTGCTGTATGACCTGCTTTCGAGATAAATGTTCCGGCCATCTTTTTGGAAACACTTCGAGAACGGTTGACGTTTTTCTTTACCTTGGAACACCCAAACAGACGACTGGCATTTATTTTCTGGCTCGTATAAATAAATCCAAAACTCGTCACCACAGTTGTACATTGTTGTCACGATGTTGTACACGTTTTCAGAGTTTCCTGTGTTGAAACGCTGCGGAGTTTTTTGGCACCAATTCACCCTTGTGTTCGGTTAACAACACGGTTTCAACGGTATCCAACGGAAAACAAACTTTTCATCCACAATTCTTCATGCAATTTTTTTGTGGATTGAGGTATTTGAAACCCCCAATGATGGCTCAATTTCGCGATATGTCACATATCTATCTTCCTTGATGATCTTGCGCACAACATCGACGCTTTCCTGATTTTTTACTGCACTTGCTTTTGGATCGTCGCTAAAACTAATCAGTCCATGTTTCAAGTTTGTACACCAACGAGAAATTGTTGACTGATGTGGTGCTTCATTGCCGAAAAGAGAAACCAGGGCGAGGCATTCTTGCTGAGATAATTGTCTTAAAAAATTATAAGAAATTATTGCGCGAAAATGTTCTTGGTTTAATTCCATCTTTCAACAAACTTGCCAATTTTGATAGTTTGTTATAGACGTAATACACAGAAACTTTGGATTTATGTTAAGTAACGATGGAGGTTAATTTTTAGTACTGTCATTTGATTACTGGCGCCTTCTATGTCCCAATATGCAAAACTTAAGAGATATCCCTCGTAGCGCCGCTATCTATTTTTCACCTAAACTAAAAATAAGGTCTAATCGTATCCATAGGACTTTTCGTTTTATAAGAGTGATATTCTTTATGCGTTTGTTAAATTTCTCTTCTCTTAGGTAGCATACGTTCAAATAAATTTTATCTCAAAGTAGCATTTGAAATTATAATTATATGTTAGCGTGATGCTAAAACTCTTAGTACGAATTTTGTTTGGCATAAACTACTTGAATGACATGACAAATACCCTGTCAAATTGACAATTAATGCAACTGAAAAAGTTACGACAAAACATTTTCTTGGAATGAAGTACTAGAAGTAAAATTTATTTGAACGCCTTTTAGATGCATAATAAATGTTTTCATTCATTTGACGCATAGTATTACCGGAATATGATCGATCACCTTCTCTACACGTCTATGAACTGGCACTGATTTTGCGAACCGTGTTGTTACATTAAATTGCATAAATCTATCTTTCAATCAATAAAATTACTAATTTATTACAGTGAATAAATAATTGCGGTTGTGTGGTTACAGTGTCGGTAACCAATAAAAAATTAATACTGGAGATACGATTATTACTGAATTACTGCATACTGTCTTAATTTTGTAACATTCTATTAAATAACAGAATATTGTAATGTCTGCAACTTAAAAGAAAATGACAACAAAATTTTATCTCACAATAAGCTTTCTATACGTTCAGGTAAATTATTGTCAAAGCGCATAGTGCCCTTACCTTCATGTCTGTGTTCTTTTATTATATACATTTTTAGGTAAATCCCTTAAACATAATAGTTCCTCTAATAAGCGTTTCCTTTCCGTATATAAACTTGACACTAAGACAGAGTCCTAACGAGGAAGAATAACGTTGTTGCCATCTATTAGAATATCAGTTTGTAACTGGTAATAAATAAAACTACATATCAGGTTCAATTTTTTTTTATTAAAAACAATAAACTCCATGTCGAAGAAAAAAGAAATAAGAAGCAAGCATACTGTTTACTAATAATATTATAGATAAATAGACAAGTTAAATATATACAAATCTAGCTATATCTATATGCTATAAATTATAAAAGCCATATATCGTTTGTAAAAATATACCACAATATATAAATACAGTCTTTAATTTTCAATATCATTTTTGTTTACTAACATTAACAGTGCGTTTTGTTTATCTTACTTTAGTAAAAAAAAATAATTGTATACAAATATTGCTCGAATTTTTTTAACTTTTTGGTACAATCATTTTCATCTTATACCTTTTAATGAATTCTTTGGCTTGTTTATCACCTTGTCTGTATTCTAAAGCTTTTAAAGCATCAGTTTCTGTAACAAAAAGAATAATTTTTAAATAAGAACTCATCCAGATTAATTTGCCACGTTACCTAAAGTTTTAGGTCTTCTAAGTTCTAAGGTCATTTGTGGTAAGGAACTCATAGGGCTAGCGCCATTTGCGATCTCTTTAAAGTGCACTAGTGCCTCTCCAATGTATTGGTTGTTATACCCTAACATATCGTAATCTTTGCAGCTGAATAATACTAGGCCATCAGTTATATTTCTTTGTTCAGGAGATAATTTTCTAGAATCAAACGTTTTATGGTCAATTTGAATTAAACGCTTCAACAGAAAAGAACTTACAAAGTAAAGCTTTCGTCGAACAATGGAAATAACGTTTTGTGTTGCGTTTGTGTCTTTGGTTTTGTCACGTTGGTAAATCTTTCTTCCGGTAGCAAGTGAACTCGGATGAAAGAATCGCTTGAACCTACAAGAAATTATGCAATGATTCAACCGTTTCTTCAAAGAGGAAACTAGATTACCATTGGAGTCCATAGGCACCAAATTCTTCGCGTTCAAGATCTCCAATTTTAAGTCGTTCTCTTCGAATTTCATCTTCACTGTTAATTGGCCTAAAGACGATTCTTCCGACATTTGGTGTTCCTTCCATAAATCTAGGTTTACCTATAACATTTTTAATGACACCTGTTTTTGCGTAGCGGTGCAATAAACATTACCTGGTGAATGAGATCTGGTGTCTCTAATCCGTTCAAATAAAGCAGTCTTTCGGTAATCTTCAATTCCTCGCGCTCGCAGTTACTGTTAAGCCTAAATGAAGATTTCATCAACTTCAACGTTTCTAAGAGGTTAGCAAAGAATGACGGAGGTCTTCTCTTTTCCAAATTAGCCTGGATCAAGTCTTGGAGGATATCGTTCAGGTAACCCCATATGATATCCAAGATCCTGTTGAAGTTCTCTTCATTAAGTTGATCGTGCAAGGTGTGAAGGTTGTTGTCTAAGTACATCATAACCCTGTCTATGCTATTACAGTCTTGATGGAATAATTCAGCGCCCTCCACTAGTAGTCGTTTCATAGATGGACACATCTAGAATAGGTACAAATTATTTTCGCCTCAAAAAAAATATGTTAGACATACTTTAGTAGCTACAACATCTAATAAATTGAAGATTTCATTTTTGACGGTATCAACCGAGTTATCTATCACCGTTTCTAAGGTTTGTTTGCATCTTTGGGCTTCTAAAGGGCTATTGAGATCAGATAATCTATTAAGGATGTCGTCCATGCCTAATTCATTAGTAAAAGGGACCAAAGATTGCAAAACATAATCAATATTATTGATTGCCAGACACCATTCTTGGGTAACTTCAAATTTCTTCTCGTAAATGTCTTCTCTATCGCCCATACCTTCTACAGCTCTTGCCATTTGTGATGCGTAATGGACTAGGCAACGACATATGTCCTGCAATTCAAAATGTAAAGAAAGGACATTTTATAAAAATTCGCGTACGTACATCTATGATTTTTGCAATAAATGTGTAGCACCCTTCAACGTCAGGCCAATTTAGTTCCTTCCAAAATGTTTTAATCTAAAAACCAAAAAAAAAACACATCAAAAAATGTTCATTCAAGGTCTCAAGATAGATAATCAAATACCTGGTAGAAAATACTAATGGAATCTATAGCTGATGAACTGTATTTCACAGTATTATCAACTGGTATGAGTTGGTCCAAATTCACAGCCTTATCGATTCTTTGCAAAGCCTTATAGAAGGCTATATTTAGCCATTGGGCTACGCCATCGTAGAACCAAGTATGGAAATTTTTAATCTCGAACGATTCGTATTCCGTCGGGCAAAGACCGCTGCCAAGGCTAAAATTAAAGATTTTTAATGTGATATGGAAAAATATAGGATATCCAATTGCAGTTACTTACACTACAAATCGCTGTATGTACAAGTAGAGTTCGAAAAGTGTCGTCCCAATGGTTAAAGGTTGACTAGTATCAACTTGGTTGTAATTCAAATAACCTATGTGGGGCATCTTTGCCATTGTTGCGCAGATCTCTTCGATATCTGGCCTTACCAGTTCAGTAAGCTTCCGTTGGTAAATGCTATACAGATTTCTAACGTATTGGAAATTAACTTGCCTAAAAAGAGTTAAGAATACATAATTTGTTAGCCCATATCCGTATCTTGATCAACTTACTCTTGGAACATTTTGTCGTAATACTCAATTGCTTTTTGTAAATCCGTTCTCACTAACTGGACAATTTTCACCAAGCATTTCAGCTTGGCATCGTCATTATCGTCTTCTACCGCGTTATTTTCGAGCAAATGCTCAAACCAGTCCTTAGCACCTTTTTCAATAGCTTCCACAAGGCCTTTGTGGATGTTTTCCATTGAATCTAGAAGGCACATCGTGCCTAAAAGATTTAGTACACGATTGATTTGTTTCATGGAGTTCTTTTCTTTAAAATTTGTCTTTCTGATCTTTCGAATCATGCCGTAGCACGATGGTAGAAGTCTATTGGTGGCGTTCCAGAAAAGCTTTTGATCCTCTTCTGACAATAATCCTGTCTGGACGGGTTTGACTAATTTCTCAAGGATATTGGCGAATAAATCATAACTTAAGGGATGAGTTTTGTGGATGTTAGCGTAGACTATCCATTGGGCCAAAGCCGTGTCGGTGGGACTCAGTCCTGATTGGGCGGTGTGTTGTGTGATTAATGATTCTGCTTGGGGACTGAAGCTACCGCACCACCAATACGGTGCAACCTAGTATTAAAAAATGAGTGTTTTTTGTGAGACTAGATGGATTTAAGAACTTACTTTGGATGTTTCAAGTTCATGTAGTAAAAGAATACGAAGTAAATGCTTGTGTTCTTGAGCCGCAACCTGGCTGTTCTTTTCAGAACTGAATCCTAGTCTTAATTTGATAACACCGCGTCTCGTTACTTTGTTCTTTTTATCTAGGCTATACCACATTTTCATGCCGGCTGCTGGGATTGCCTAGAAAACGAATTTCAGTTCACCTTCGTTGAATTTTTTTGGGTTTCCAAAATGCTTACATTTAAAGGAACTTGAGCTTTCCCAATTAACTCATTGTTATGTTGTCCGGTTGTGGCAGTGACGGCAATTTCCTTAACCAATCTTCGGATACCTTTAACACCTTTCACGTCTAAAAATTTTCCAAATTTCTCGCCAACTGTTTCGGCTGGATCAAAATCCCATACTTCAATGCATAGAGTATCATCGGCGGCATTTTCTGATATTGGCCTAAATGAAGTCAAAATAATTTGCCATTTAAAAAATCGTTTTTATTCGAAGCTATTAAAACTTACAATGCGAAATGTTCCTCCCAAACTGGATTCAGTGTTGTTGGTTTAACCGAGGAATTATACCTATGGGCTGTATTCGAAGCAAGGTATAAAGTTACGTATGGGTCTGCTAGACCATTAGGATCTTTTGGCGCTAGATCTTTAGCTTCTATCACCTCGACGTTAAGGAGCATATCCGGCGGTTCTTTCCTCGATGCGATTTCGAACAATTCTTGGTGTTTCTCGCTGCTGATTTTGAAAGCATCTTGAATGTATGAGAACAAACCAGCTTCGTCCGCGTCAAAACTGATATTGCAATGGCCAACGTTGTGAATTATAACGTATAGTAACTCTGAGTATAGTTCTTCAATCTGTGAAAAAATATAGATGACAGTTATGTTTAAAATTGAGTAGTTGGATTTGAAAAAGCATATGTTCTTTATTATCAATAATAATTATAATTGATTATTATTCAACAGCCCAAAGTCGAACAGAACGAATTTACAAAAATTATTGTTTCAGAAATACAGCACAAGTTACTTATAATAATCTCCATAAAAAATGAAAAATAGGGGGTATGTTGAGAGTATACAACATAATAATGACAGTATATTAAGGAGACAAGGAACAAAGAGAGGCTCACAGAAATAGATCGTGATCCGTTTTTGTGGGTCTGTCTTTGTTTATTTGCGTTCCTTATCATGAGACTATAGATGCCTTATGCAAGAAGTTGGTATTCGCTCTAGGTACTTGAAAACAATCGATATTATTTTTAAGATCTTTTAAAGCAACTCCACACTGTAATAATAACCGAACAACTTCCGGAATTGGACCGTGACATGATGAGATGTATAGAAATGAAATAAGAGTAGGAGGAGAAAGAAATAAAAGAAAAAGAGATAAAAAGAAGAAGAAAGAAGGGGTGAGGTGCGTGAAATAGAAAGAAAGATAAAAAAAGAGAAGGAAAGAGAGACAGAAAAAAAAAGGGGGGCGGGGAGAGAACGAGAGAAAAAAAGAAAAAAAGAAAAAGAAAGAGAACTCTTTTCACCTTTCTTTCTACTTCACGCACCCCCCCTTTTTTTCATTCTTCTTCTTTTTATCTCTTTTTCTTTTTATTTCTTACTCATTCCATTTCTATATATCTCATCATGACATGGTCCAATTCCGGGTGTAGTTCGGTTATTACTAACTCTGGCCATGGAAGCCTATGTATTCAATTTCCACATTGTAATGCTCACGGCAATTAACAAGGGATAGTTTGTTATTGAATACGACACTAAGATCCAAAGTTTTGATGCCACATGGTATAGCGGGGTATTATTAAACTGGTAGCTGTAGTGTACAAGTATGAGTGTTACTATTAAAAATCACGGTACAGTTATTGATGTTCAAAGAGAGTCTTTAATCCAGGTATTGATTAGTAGAAGATTGTCTTGCAAACGTTTACAATCTTAAAAGCTATTAATTGAACTAAATATTTTACGTCATCTGCGTATACTACAATCTATCTTTTAATTCGGAGGTTTTTAAAATCAAGCGTTAGAAGTTAGGCTAACTGTTGCTTAGTTTTCGGCAAAAATTACATTAGTGATATTTGATATATTTCTTCCTAAATGTGGGTTGTAATAATACAAAAGTTCTTCTGAAAAGTAATCCGCTGACATATTTTCCGTCTAAAATATTTTCACAACCTTTTTCATGGATATGAAGAAAGTAGCAACTACGTCTGGAACTTAAATATCCTCATAGTGAAGGCGAAAATTTCTGAGCCTACTACATCTATCTTTGATAGAAAAGCGACATATTGAATATATTTCAAAAACTTCGAAATGATAACCCAAGAATGAGAATTACTGCTATTATTTATTTTTTTTTATATATATAAAATCCTAGCTAGTTTTAAAACTGCCGCCAAAAAGTAGCTTTGAAAAATTCCATTGTGTAAACGCGTCTTTTCATTTTATTCCTTCGAATTACAAAATAGAGTTTAAGACGTGACAAGTAAATAAGGATAGCAAGTCATTTATGTACAAATTGAAGAGAAACGGTTCAAGATTTGAATCTTGAGGAACTTCCGACGTTAGAAAAATGGAATAGAGGAATAATCATTGTAATAAACATAACACTCTTTTCCAGTCAAGTAAGATTCAATTAACAACAAGGAATCTATATCGAAACCAAACATATCCAAACACCTACGTATATGACGCCCATCTGCTTTTGGTTATCAGGTGCTTGGTTAAGATATTGGCTAATCCAGGCTAACTTTGTGGTCGTTGATCTGCTTGTAATAAAACCGTGCTGATGCTCAGATATGGAAATAGCTAGACATGTGGTATGTATGTACTCTAGGACGGGTGGCATGTGAAAAAGTGAGGGACATCTTCAAAGGAAATATCCTAATCTGCCTGAAACGGAAGGTGTTTGATCGATGTATCTTACGGGTTACGAGCTATAGCGCAGAGACTTTAATGTTAACGAAAACAACCGCGGAAAGACTCAAATTGGCACCAAGGCGAATGTAGAGGTCGATGTTAGGCCTGACTTTGAGGGACCGAGTAAGGAATGAGGAGATACGTCCACATACTGGAGTGGAAATGTGTGCTAAATGTATCGCTAGAAGGGACGAAATATGTACCAAAAAACTTTTAGAATAGAGACAAAGACCCAACACACGTAGCCGAAGTAGACCTTCCACCCGACGGTCTGACTATATGAGAAGAATAACAACAAACTGGATAGCAACGGCTAAGAACAGAGAGAAATGGAGGCGTCTAGATGGGGCCTATGTCCAACAAATAATGGAGGTGAAAAAGGGCTGAAGTGATGATATATATACATACATACATATGTCTTTATTCAAACCCTTTGCCGAAATTAGGAAGTATATTTATAGGTCTGCAATTAGCAACGTTAGATCGATCTTCTTTTTTAAATTCTACTAATATTCCAAACCTTCGAAAAGATTGATGCGTTTATTGCAAAATTAAATATAATTATCAGTAGAGACCGGATTATATGCAATATTTGCATATTTTTGATGTTGTTTATTTGTTATATTTTACATCTAGATATAGATGTATTGCACTGACTAAAGTTAATTAGCATTAATTAACTTTAATCAGTGTAAGACATCTACAAATAGACGTAAAATATAATAAATAAATAAGATCGAAAATATGCACTTTGCATATAATCCGGTCTCTAGTTATAGAGTGTATAGGATAAATTACATAGGTGCATAGTTACGTACAAAGAAGCTCGTTTAAGTTTTTTGATACTGTTCTCCATATTTGATTCGCAGAAGGTGTGAGCACAAAAACTATTATGATTGGAAGAAGAATTGAAAGATGCACATTGAACACTTGATTTATATACAGCCACAAAGATATAAGATATTTTTAGTTAAGATATCAAACTCCATTTTTAAGACAATACATAGATACTCTTCTTTTATAATAAACACTTACAAATACAAAAGTTATAGTCATTCTTCATTGATGTTACTTAACTGTTGCAACTTAAGTTAATTCAAATATTTATCAAATACGGCCATAAAATTTCAAATAATTTTGAGTAGGTGCTAATTCATTCGGGTATTTTTAGAATAACGCGTAAAAGTTTAAAGGAGTGCAGTATCTTTGGAATAATAAAGCGTGGTTCAACTTGAGGTGACTTTGTAAGTTTAGATAAATTTATTAGAAGATCATGTTATTTGACGCGTTAATAAAATGGAAAGGTATACGATTGAATAACACGTGTGTATTATTGAACAATATGTTAAATTTGGTGAAAGTTACGTAGAAATTGCTAGAAAATTCCGTACCGAATATGGAAAAAAGAACCTGTCCGGTACATGTAATCATTGGAAAATAAAAAATAGCAAGAAACAATTGAAACACGCCATCGTAATCTAATCTAATTATTCAACGAGCCAGAAAATAAACGCTAATTGTCAGTTTGGGAGTTTCAAGGTGAAAAAAAGCCGACAGAAGTTATCTTGAAGTCTCTCTAAAAAAGATGCGTGCGGCATTTGTCTCGAAAGCAAGATATGTAGCAACAATCTACAAGATCAAAGAACTGTTATTACCGGTGAATCATTCTCCACCAAGACAATGCAAGTTGGTTCGCAGCAGGCAAGATAATTGAATTTTTAACGTAACAAAATGTCGAGTTATTAGACTACCTCTGTACAGTCTGGGCCTAAGTCTCAACCATTTCTTGACCTTTCTGAAAATCAAGAACAGACTGCGTGGTCAAATATTTCACTCGTCAGAAGGAGCAGTTGATGCCTTTAAAAACGTACTTTTAAAACTTTTAAAAACAATAAAATCTTTAAAAGCTATCTGCTGCTTTATTCCAGCACTATACGCAAACTTAAAAGACAATCCTCGTATTAGTTGTAGCTTATTCGGTATTAGAGCATGTAGGCTATGTGTTTATAGCAAAAAAAAAACAAGTTATACTGAAGATAATCCTAAAGTTCTTGTCGAAACGTTGTACATTCTCAATTTTATCTCTGTAGATGGGGTACTCAATAAAAAGGAGTTTAGATACTAAAATTGTTACTTAACTAGCATTTTTCCTTTTAATTGGTACTTATTTTTCTATCGTCTGTTGTTTTTGGTCAATACTCAAATAAAACAGCATAACATGCAATAAAACTATTCTACTCCTTAACACTGATATTTTACGTCATCCATTCATTTTCTTTCAAAAATAGCATACAAAACTCACGAAATATATTAAAATTATTTGATTTTAGATATAAATAAATCCAAACCGTAACACATTCGCTCTTTTTTTTCAAAAATAAATATGCACAAGGACAAGATTATTGTGGGAAGATCAACAGGCCGGCTTCGAACTTACAGTCATGCTGATCAAGTTCAAGTAGTTCCTCTGCTGTATCTCCTCCTTTTTTAAGCCGCGAAAAGTCAATTGGGAAAGCGATTTTCTACGAATCATTTTTACGGGAAGGTCCTTGTTCAAACTTAAATCGGATGCGCTGTGCTTTTGCACCCGTCGAAACATTTTGAGGTGCTCACTTAGATATTTTCAAAAAGGCGAAGGAAAGTAGGCGATTTTTTTTTGACATCTACGTACTGCAAGTGGAATGTATGATTGTTTCTTTCGGGCGAAATCGCGGGCGGTAGTATAGGATTATTCTTTTGTCTTGCCAAATCAAAAGGTGGCGAAATACACGCTAAAAGTTAGAGAAAATAAAAAGAATGAAAAGCGCCCGCGGTGAAATCAAAAAACTGTCCGCACTATTAAGAAGCCAGATAGTAACTGCTCATATGAGACGTATACTAAGCAAGCGGTATCTGCCAAAAAGCTATTTTGGTCATATATTGAGTGTTCCAATAATCCGTGTTAGCCTAGTCAGGGAATTATTTCGCACCTTGCGAAAGAACCGGAGTGACCAAATTACGAAACTTGGGCAACGGTGACAAATCTTTTGGGAAACGACCCAAATCCTCAAGATGATTGATATGGAACTGAAAGAAGCAACATGATAGAAACGTCACAAAAACGAACAGTGAGACAAAAGCATTCTTGACCCTTTAGGAACGAATTTATATATAGTAGTTGGTATTTACTTTTAGGCGTCGTTTTCTATTGATTCTGTTTTGTTTTGGAATAAGTATCTAAAAGTTACGCGCTAAAAATAAAGTAAGACATAGCGACGATGTTCTAGAGTTTATTTTCGGAGACATTTTTTCTTAATACGTAAAGACGTGGTTGGTGTTTGTAAAAAGATCGTTATTTTAGGATGATTTACCTTTGTTTTGTTATTAGAAGAATGTCTATCAGGGCATTTCATCACCTGAGCTAAAAAAGGAATGCAAGACTAAAATCAATAGATATTAAACATTTTTGAAAACTTTAAGGACATTTTAAATCAATTAGGAGCAATGAATTCTAACAATTAATGGTTTTTGTCGTTATTTTAAAACTTTTGAATTTATGAAAAGCAGTAATAAGTTTTCATAAAGGCATAATACTTTATAATACGAGGGTAACCTGAAATGTTTCCGGAATCTATAAGGTATTGTTGTGGTTTTTTTATTCTTATTTTTCGATGTAGTCTTCTAGAAGATCAATACATTTTTTCTAACGGTGCTCCAGTCTCTTCAAGCCGTCAGAAAAGTAGGATGTTTCGAGGTCTGCAAAATAGCCATCTATAGAGGCGATGACCTCCTCATTTGAGGCAAATCCCTTTCCTCCCAGTGATCTTAGTTTTAATTTATAAAGAGACCGCCAACTAGTAATATGATCCAGATTATATTGCAGCTGAGCCGCATTATTTAAAGATCTAGTGTGGCAGTATATTTTTATGTCATCGTCAGACGTGAGTACTGGCCAAGACAGCAGTAAACAGTTCAAACAAGAGTGGTGTCAATTATGACCCTTGTGGTACATCTGATGAAGCAATGACTTATAACTAGAGACCGGATTATATGCAAAGTGCATATATTTTATTTTATTTTACGTCTATACGTAGATGTATTATACACTGATTAAAGTTAATTAGCGTTAATTAACTTTAATCAGTGTAAGACGTCTACAAATAGACGTAAAATATAATAAATAAATAGAATCAAATATGTGCACTTTGCATATAATCCCGTCTCTACTTATAAATATTATAAAATATACAGTGAACTCTTTTAGTTAAATGATAATGTAGGAGTTGTAACCAGAAAGAGCTCAGTCCAAAAGTAGATAGGTTGTCAAGTAATACCGCTCGTAATAGAATGGACACTTTAAATTTCAACAAAATATTTTAAAATGAAGTACTTTTATTCATGTAATAATTCTATAAGCATATACACAATTTACTAATTATGTATATATTATTTTTTATAAATCACATTAATAGTGAGTTTAGTTTATTATTAAATACCGTTACGTGCAGGTCAATATTGTTATTTCTTTCTTCGAGCAAATAATTGATTTCATGTGTAAAAATGCCTTGCAGAAAACCGCTTAGTGTTGAAAAGCTATCAGCAATATTAACGTCACATCAAGAAGAATATCTTGTACGGAATATTTCCGGGTGACCTAATGCAAACTGGTACACTTGTTAACAAAAATCGTCCAAGACGTCCCCGAACAACATCCAGGGGTAACGATAAACGCATAAAATTGCTTAGTAAGAGAAATAGATGATTAACGGTTTCTGAAATTACGGCAAAAAGAATCGGGCTAGAAACAGGAAGATATCCATTAGGACAGAAACGTTCTTTAAAAGAAGCAAACCTTCACGGCCGCATTGCTACATAAAAATCATTGCTATCTCGTGGGAATAAATAGAAATGTCTTCAATTGTGTATGACTGGATCAATGAGGAAACGTATTATGGAATGATGAGTCAAAGAAATTGTCAGGCGCTCAAAAGACCAGAAACTATTGGAATAAGGAAGGAAAATTATGGCGAGATATTAGAAGAAAATGCCCTACTATCTGGATTGCGCTTAATAGGCAACAATTTTGAATTAATGCATAATAACGATCTGAAACATATGTCGTTACTATGCAAAAACTACCTCGCTAATGCAGAGGATGAAGGAATACTAAAAATAATGACTTGGTCTCTCCAGAGTCCAGATCTTAATCCGATAGAGCTTCTGTGGGACGAACTGGACAGATGAATTAGAAGAATTTCTCAAAATACGCTGAGGAAATTGGTAGAAAGATTGCCACGAATTGTGTGAGCAACTATTAAATCAAGAGAGGGATATTTAGATGAGAAGAGAGTATTAACTTACTTTATGTTTTCTGATGTCTATTATTATATTTCCTTTTGTGTACACATGTGCAAGAATTCGTAGATGAATACATATTTTTCTTATAACTGTTTTGTTTAAAGTTTTGAAGCAAGCATCAACTTTTGCATGAAATAGGAGGTGTCCATATTATTATGAGCGGTAGTGTACATCGAAGCCTCGGCTGAGGTCATTGTAAACAATGTTAAACTGACCTTGTACATCAAATTGTTTATTAACAAATTATATTAATAAATATACAGAAAATAGATTAGTAACTGTTGATTACCAACCAACAAAGCCATGCTTATATGGTGTAATGTAATGCATGTAAACAAGAGCAGATAACATTTACAAAAACTTTGGTAAAATTCGATAAGATCGATATCCGTTTATAGTTACTGATAGAAGTTATATTGCGTGTTTTAAAGGTAGTAGGACGTTAGGTACTGGCAGAAAAAAACAACCTGGAACCTACGTTCCAGTACTTCTTTTGATACTACTGCAGTCAACTGTATTCCTACAAAAGAAAGAACGTAGTTTTCATGACAAAAACAGCAAATGAGATTAGATTAAAATATTACAAAATAAGTTGTAGATACTCTACATCCATTTGTAACCGCATACACTTGCTACTATTCTATATTGATACCTTTTCGTTTTGTGAACATGTACAGATTTAAATTGCAAAATTTCTCATATAAAATACATACAAGGTGGAGAACGTATATTAGAAGCAGCAACATTGTGAAGTATTGTAAAAAGGATTTAGAATATTGGAAGCGCATTTTGTTTAGTAACGCGAGGGCGGATTCACATCCTTCACCTCTCACCTACTTCTAATTGGTTGCTTGACATTTGGTTAACTGAGTTTTGTAGATGATAAATAATATCAAGTTTGTATCTCAAACTGTTGTTCTGCTATGGTTAATTCTTGAATTGTGTGTCGCGATTGTTCATAAAAATGGATCCTGTAGAACAAAGAGCCATAATAAAATGCCTGCATAAAAAGGGCATGACGCCAACTCAAATTCATGAAGACACTATGGCAACTATTGGTGGGTCTGCAGTTTCTTATGATACAGTCAAACGCTGGTGTTGAGATTTTAAATGCGGAAGAACATCCTGCGAAAACCAACATTCCGGTGGTCCTCCCATAACGGTAACAACAGACAAAAACTCAACAAACAAAAAATCAGGGACATTGTGGAAGATACCGACTTACCATATCATGGGGTGCACGACATACCACAAATTAATTAGATATGGAAAGGATGGGTGCAAGATGGGTGTCCCGAATGTTAACCATTGATCAAAAAAGAAATCGGGTGTTCACTTGTAAGCTTCTTTTGGAAAGATACCAAGCAAACAAAGATAACTTTCTTAGTCGATATGTAACAATGGGTGACTCATATGTGCACCATATGTGCACCACTATGATTCCAAGACCAAAGTGCAAAGTAGAGAGTGGGAACATCACGGTTTTCCTCCTCCACGTAAATTTAAGGTCATGCCGTTTGTTGGAAAGGTTCTGCTATCTGTGTTCTGGGATGCTCAAGGAATCTTCCTGACTGACTATTTACAAGAGAGACAAAGCATTACAGGTGCCTACTACGCACAATTGACTTCTCAATTGCGAGACGCTATTAAAGAGAAACGCCGAGGAAAGTTGAGGCACGGTGTGCTGTTCCACCAGGAGAATGCTATCGTAGTTTTACTGTAAGGGGTCAGAGGTACAGCATCCATCTTCGTAAATGTGCCATAAACAACGCATGTGAAATATAAATTTCGTCTCTCAACTAAAGACAATAAAACAAATACAATGCTTAATAGCTGTCTTAGAATGTTGAAAAAATTATTATACATATTTCTGTCCAATTCGCAAACTATAAAAAGTTTTTATAACAATATTTTACTTTGTTTGTAACTTTCAAGGTTTTAACAACAATTATTTGTTACTATATAATATATCCGAACAGAATAACAGCGTTAAAGAAGTACTGAAAATTGATTATTGGTACTGTTCCATGATGCACAAGATAGTGCATGTATAATTTTACTTATTCTTAAACATTAGCACCCTTAATCTTTGCAAGCGATTCATTATCTGCGATGCGTTGTAATTATCATGTTAGTTCTACTATTTTCGTAGCGCCCTGTATACGCATCCGGCGTCTGCACTTTACTCCACAAAAATGCGATGAATGAAAGGAATACCATCGTCTCGGAAATCTCTCGTCTCTACCGATTTATTTTTATTTTGTATAGAGGCATGTTTGCGTACCATGCACAAGCTATACGCTCTCGAAAATGACGCTCGCCGGTTATAATTAGGTGGATAGCCTACTGAGATGCTGGCTTATATAAGTTCACGGATAAGAGATCAAGATAGACGCAGGCTGACGTACGGCGTCGGAATGGCCAATTAAACGTTTTGTTGATGTTTTTGGAGGCTGCAACTCGTGCTATGGTTTGTGTATATGGACGTGTAAGGCATCTAAAACGAGTGCATCGTAATTTTCATGACGCCGAAGTTATATCTCGACCTATTGATTTTAAAATATATTTTAAAAAATTACCGAGGTATCTTGATGCATCGTGTAATCAAAAAAAAAAAATATGGATTTGATACGCGAAGGAACTGTAATGGTTCTTCTTGCCAAAAATTTACCAAAGCTACCTTGAATCTTTCTGCCAGCCCAGAAAGGTCAATGCTCAAGGGGAAGCCAAAAACGAATTCAATTAATTGTTTACACTGTTTTGTCGTTCTGCTGTCAATGCCAGTACAAATAAATGTAAAGCTAGCGTGTTACACAAGTCTCTTAATTTGTTTTGAAACGATACAATTGACTACAGTTGCTTATGTAATGAAGAAAAATGTAAATTATTCAACATTTTTGTGACTTACCAAAAAAATTACCAACATTTATTTAAGAAATAAGAATGCTGAATATTTTCCATTAGAAACATCAAATACTTCCACAAATTCACAATGCAGAATGGGTAGTAACGGTTTTTGAAACGTCACTGTTCTGGTATGAATAACTAGGGGTTTAATCAATGCCTTAAATGAATCCCTGTGTAATACAGCCTGGTCGCCATCGAAACTAGAACTTTTATTATTTTACTTAAGCCAAATGTTTTAAATAATTCAATAATAATAATAATAATAATTGTCCAATACAATACTAACTACAGGACAAAAAATAATAGAAAGTCATATATACGTTGTCAAAAGAAAACTTGGCAATTACAAATCTAAGAATAATTAATGTAACGAGTAACTATGAATAAAACGCTTAAAAACTATGCCGATCAAAATGATATTATTGAAAGTTTATCTAGATTCGATCATTATAATATTTATTTACTAAGCTATACATATTATACGAGGGGAGGTCCAGAAGTTCGTGGAATAAAAGGGTTTTAAATAAAATAAGACAATAAATCTATTTTTCCTTTTCAATATAATCACCCTTAAACACAAATAATTTATTAGATCTATGAATTAAGCCATCATAAAAATATTTTTTATCTTTCGCCTCAAAATGGGCCAAAGTTGCCTCCTTTACCTCATTGTCGTCGGAAAACTTTCTTCCACGTAAGTCTTTTTTTAAATTGGGGAACAAATAAAAATCACTAGGTGCCAGGTCTGGACTGTAGGGTGAATGAACTATTGATTGAAAGCCATGCTTGTGCAGAGCAGCCATTGCAACTTTACTCTTATGAACCGGTGCATTGTCTTGCACCCTTGGTCAATTTTCCCCGACGTTTTTCCTTGATGGCCTCCTTTAAGTTTTCTAATATCGCTGCGTAATATTCTCCGGTTATGCTCCTACCTTTTTCTTTGTAATCAATCAGTTATATCCCCTCACAATCCCAAAAAACAGTAGCCATCAACTTTCTAGCCGATTCTGACACTTTGAATTTCTTCTTTCGACTCCCGACCATGTTTAGAAAGACCATGCCACTTATAAATCATTGATTTACTAGGGCACTGTTCCCCATAAACGGTTTCCATTTCATTCAATATGGTTTGAGCGTTCTTTCCTTGCTTTGTAAGGAACTTTATCACAGCACGGTGTTCAATTTCCTCCATAGTTTCAGTTTTCTTCCGGATTGACTTGTTTAGCAGGCAACTATTCGTAAACGACTGACGCTATAGTGCTGCAACTTATATACTAATGATGAGTCGCTAATCAGAATGACACTTAGCGAGCGCCCCTATTCCCACTCCATCCCCTCCATTCCACGAACTTCTGGGCTTCCCCTCGTATATGGGGGCATTATGCAAAATATTAGTTTTCGGAATAGGTACTGCAAACATAGAATAGAATCTAGACCAAAAGCGAGGCACTTGAAAGTGCAACTTAGATAATAAATGTTCGCAATCGACAAATCCATTTATTAATTTCCATTATAATTGAGAACAATAAGTCTCGATGCGTTCTTTAAAAGAGCGCATGCCATAACGCTCCAGCAAAGAATGGTAATCAGTTCCTGTATTGATCATCAAGTTTGAAAGAAAGAAATTTAAGAATACGATGTCGAACGCGTTCCAATGAAAGCTGATGGTAGGTATAATAAGGGGACCAAATAATAGAAGCGTATTCCATACCAACTCACTACAAAGGCAAAATACAAGAACTTTAACATATTTATGTCACTAAAATGCCGGGTGTTCCGCTCCGCGAAGCCAAACCTTTTAGAACAAGTTAGAGAGTTCTTCAATATGCTGAATAAAGCTTAAACGGCTAATCAAAAATAACTGCAAGATCTTTAAATGATTCAACCGCAGGTACAGTCTCCCCTTTTATTGTATAGAACGAATTTAAGGGAATCGTTTTCCGCGTGAAGATGATGGGCCGCCATTTGTTGACATTGAGCTTGAATCATTTTTCTGAAGGAGGGCAACACCTTCTTGGTTAGAAACAGTTGATCCTAACGTCATCAGCATAAGCCAAAGTGGGACAGGAAAGGCTAAGGTAATAATAAAAACAATAGTGGTCCTAAGTTGGAACTCTGCGGCACACCAGAAGAATATATAAATTTTTGTGATCAGTAGTCATTATAAAATACGTAGTTAATACGCTCCGATAAATAGGATCTTGTAAATTTACTTACGCGGCAGGCGCTATAAATTCTCTGCCTGACAGACCTATCAAGCGTGTTCAAATTCCGTCGCGGCATTCATGCACATACACGAGGTCTACGCTATAAATATTTCGGTTGGAAGAGTAATAGTTTTCAGTCAGCCAACTAACGTGACTAGCGCATAAAAATCTCTGAAGTAACGAAAATTGAGTATCGCGCGGTCACCAAATTTTTAACAAAAGAAGGGCATACACCTAATCACATAAAACAACGTTTAGATGGCGTTTACTGTGATTCATCTCACATATCCGAAACAAATATTTGTCTAATTCTCCATGACCGTTTGTGTATGAATAAAATTAGTGGAAGATGGGTGCCGCGACTGATTTCTTCTCTTCAACGTGTTCATCGAGTCGAATGTAGGCGGTCGTTTTTAAACGTATGTGGAGACGACCCCAAACCGATTTTGGAGTCCATTGTCACAGGAAATGAAAAAATGGTTCTGTTTTACGATCCTCTACCGAAAAGGCTGTTTACGGAATGGCGGTGACCTGATGAACCTCATCCCAGAAAGGCGAAAGTCGTTCAATCAACGAAAAAGGTGATGGCCACAATATTCTGGGATTATGAGGCCATTTTGCTAATTGACTTTAAAGAGTGCAACTGTGAATATTGCGCGTCTTTATTGCGTAAATTAAGGGACAGTATTCGTGCAAAACGTCGTGGAAAATTGACAAAAGGTGTGCGATTATTGCACGACACTGCTCCCGCCCATACTGCCACGGTTTCACAAGCTGCCATCCGCGAATGTGGCTTTCACGAATTGGAACATTCACCGTATAGTCAGGATATGGCTCCTTGTGATTTTTGTTTGTTTTCTAATTAAAAAGAAAAGCCTTATGGGACCTCATTTTAAGGACGAAAGTGAGCTGCAATCAGCTGTCATAGAACATTTTGATGGCAAAACTTCAGATTGTTTTTAGAAGGATGTCGAATTATTAATTAATCGTTGTAATAAATATATAGAAGTTAGGAGAGACTACATAGAAAAATAAAATTTCTTATATTGTCCCAGGCTTCTTTTTTCTATATCAGGCCAAGAACTTATGGCGCCTACCTCGTATGTACTATTTTAATATGTTATTGTAACTCTTCTATTTTTAGGTTTTGGGTGGTTATGTGTTAAGTAGTTTTTATTTATAATTTTAATTTCTTTCAAAATATGCAAAATTATACTGGGTGTTTCATTAAAGAATGTATTTATTTTTAAATATCGCAACATCTCGATAGTCATTTCTTGATTTTTTTGATTCCACCATCGTTAACAGCGTCAAGTAAATTAACTTTGCAAATCCAGCAATTAAAGTTAGTAACAGTACCGACCTAATTAGCCTCTTGAAATGGAAACACAGCAACTTATGAAGTGCTGCGTTAGAATGCGTGTATGCATATATCTCAATATTTGAACACAGTATATAGAAACATCAGAAATTTTAGCAGCTGCATGGCAAAAGAGTAAAAAAACAATAATACTTACGTTTAGAGCACACGAAATGAACTGTGATTTATCGTCTGGTTCAGAATCTGAGGACGATGGCGACTCCGATTCAGCACCTTCTTCGATGGTTTTTACTTTTGTTTCATCATCGTCTTCTTCTTCAGTAACTTTAGCGTGTTCTTCTTTCTCTTTTATCACATCTTCAGCGACTTTTTGTTCTTGTTCTTTGGCGGCTTCTGTTTGTTCGCGAAATAGTGAACCGAATTTTTCGAAAAATCCACCGTCAATTTCTTGAACTCTGAAAAGAAAGACTTTCTTTAAGAATTTTATAAAAAATATTGTTACTTGCAAGCTATAGATATATATAACTCTAATCTTTATTGTTCCATAAATACATGAACCTTTTTACGGGATTATCACATAATTATTATATAATTAGTTTTGATTAAAAAATACATTCCTTAATATAGACATAATGCACAATCATAAGGTTATCGTTAAGGATATTATGTAATATAATTTTTTGATCGAGTAAATAAGTTTTGGTAATTTCAGTAGCTGTTAGAATCTTAAAAATAATGTGATCGAGAGATTATAATAGAATCACACGTTTGTTTGGTATTTTTAGAAGCGATACTTTCTTAGGTCTATTATAAGGACACACGAGGATTGTCCTTTAAGTTTTGCATATAGAGTTGAAATAAAACAGTATATAGCTTTTAAGGACATTGTTTTTTGAAGTTTTCTCCACAAAGATCATTGCGTTCTGCGTGCAAGGTGATTCGTTTCGAAGGTCACCATTGATTTGCGACAAATAAATGTTTGTATATAAATCGACAGTAGCAGTAAAGTAATTGTTGCTATATGACCTGCTTTCGAGACAAATGTCGTGAGCATCTTTTTGGAGATATTTCAAGAATAGATGACTTCTGTCGGCCTTTTTTAACCAAGGAACATCCAAACAGAAGACTAGCGTTTAGTTTCTGTCTCGTATAAGTAAATCCAAGATTCCTCACCACTGACGATGCTGTGCATATTTTTAAAATTTCCGGCATTTGACCAGTCTAGAGTTTATTTATTCTATTATACACCAATGCCCTAGCTGCTTTCTGTTCTTCGGTCAAATGCGGTACCCAACGGGAAAACTATTTTTTTACACAATTCTTGATGCAAAATTTTTTGAATTGGGGTTTTTTTGTTCTTTTTAATCCTACGTCCTTTGTACCTTGCGGTGTCGGACTAAGAAATGCTCTTATTTTTGTCTTCCACAGGTTCCTGTTCTGAGCCAGTTATTTGGCTTCAATCCATCCCATACTTCTTTTTTCTAATGTTCTATACATTTGTTCTTTCCAGGTGTTTCGGGCTCTACCTATTCTGTTTTTGCCCTCTGTTTTGGCTTCAAATATCCTCTTTGTTATTTGATCTTCTTCCATTCTGTGTATATGTGCAAGCCATCCAGTTGTCTCTTCTCTATGATTATTTAGATAATAATATTTAGATTATTAGTGATTGTCGTGTTTCTGATTGAGGTTTTTGAAATCTTCAATGATGCCTCAATCTCGCGATATGTCACTTGTCGATCTTCGTTGATAATCTTGCGCGCGGCATCGAGGTTTTCCTGAATGATTGCCATTTTTGGCACACCTGCTCTTGGATTATCGCTAAGATTAATCCGTTCACGTTTGAATTCTCCGTACCAACGTGAAATTGTTGAGTGATGTGGTTCTTCATTGCCGAAAACAGAAATCAACTCGGCGAGGCATTCGTTTGAAATAATTGCCTTCGAAAATTATGAAAAATTAATGTGCGAAAATGTTCTCGGTTTGATTCTATTTCTCAACTACCTTGTCAACCTTGATAGTTCATTGTAGCTGCAACAGTACTCACGTCGAATTGAAACTTTGGACTTAGGCTGATTAAATATGGAGGTTAATTTTTAGTACTGGCATTTGATCAGTGGTAACCTCTACATGAAGTATGGGTAACCTTTGACATGTTGTAGGCCAAACTTGTGTGCAAATACGTTCGCGAGGCGCGTTTAAAAGTAGTGCATTTTAAAGTAGCATGTACACACAATATTTGGCGATAGATATCAGACATGAAATAATACGATAATGTTATTATAATGCAATTTATTAAAATAAGAAAATGAAATGAAAAAATAGGTACAACATTATAATTAAATCGTGAAATTTTTGTTTAATTAGGTTTTTCAAAAGTCTCGAGTATGCAAAACTTAAAACACATCCCTCGTATCACAAAATTTTTTCCATAAACCGGTAGTATGGAACCACAAGAGGGTAGTGATCGGGCAACCAAAAGTCTAGGCAGAAGATCCAACTGGTAATATTTGACAAATAATGAGCAATAGTGTAAAAACTTTAATACGGAACCTCGCTTAATAAAAAAGATTCATAATTATTTTCATATCGTATACTTGTTTACAAGAAATCTTCGATATTGATTATTATGACTAGTATTTCGTATGGTTTTCAAATAATTTTAGTGAAGACCTCCTAGACTAAATTTTCCTTGCGGTGAAGCATGATTTGATGTTAGTGGATACGTTAACTCACAAAACATGAAAATGTACAGTGATACAAAGCCCAATAGTTTTCGTCTTGACGTGAAACCTCTTGAGAAAGATAGTGTTTGGTACGTGAAGTAGAAAAAGATTAATTGATCTATTTTTTTTGTGATACTTTGAATGGGGACAGTCGTCGGCATAGCTTTTTTTTACTCAGCTTCATGGTAATGTACTTGGTTTGGATAACTTTCAATAATAAAGTTATGTATTTTAAGAACTTTTAGATCCTACGTAGGAAATATTGCATGTGCGATACATTTTTACATTCAGTCGATAACACGGTTGATAGTGGGAGTCCATATGTTCCTGCGCTACGTTCCAAATAATTTGTGTGGACCGGAGTTCATTGCTATACCTGCGAATTATACAACCACGCAATCTTTGCCATCGTTGTGTTGTAGTCCATTATAGATAAGAAGTTGTCGACGAAACCAGCAGCATAAAAAAATGCTAAATCGATGAAAAAAATTACAAATATAGTCTAGATAATACACCCTAAATTTGAGCCAAACAACCCTATAGAAAAGAAAAAAAATAAATGGCGTAAGACACCTGGTATATAAAGATAATTTAAATAGTTTGTGTAATTTTGTATCATTAGAATACTAGAGACTATTCCCGTTATTCCAGTTTTAGTTTTTTAGTGAAAGCGAATATCATTGCTATAGAAATGGCTGTTCAAGATCTGTTGTTTAGTAAGGAGGCTTGAGGTTGTTACCATATTGTTCCACAGGAGCGTAATATGAAAATAAAAGGCACAAAAGAGTAAGAAAGTAAAGATTTCATTCGCACTACGTTAGCTTGGGTTTCTTGTTTCGATTCCTCCTTCTATCCACCTTGGCGATTTTTTTTTATTCTCCTTTTATTATCTATGTTCCTCTATGTATTATGTATCTAACTTTTAATTTTATTAGTGTAGTTATTGTATCAACGTTTTTAGTTTGTTTGGAGAAGCATATTTTGCTAATCACTAATCTCCTGGTTAACTTATATTTATTTATAATTAACCTGGAATTAAAATATTTTTATTTTAATGTTATATATCGGAAGCACAGAATCAATAAATTATTACGATTGAAAACCCAGCTTGAGCCCTTGCGTGGTACTAATCATGACTCATAGAATCTCATGCCTATAGTCAAATATTAACTTGACAGTCGCCTAAACATAACTTTCAAATAAATCTTCTGCCATACTTTCAAAAGCTGATGATCGAACTTCTTCGTATAACATCGTAATATACGAGGGCGACCTGAAATGTTTTCGGAATCGACAAGAAAAACACGGTATTGATGTGGTTTTTTATTTTTATTTTTCGATGTAGTCTCCTCGAAGATCAATACACTTTTTCAAAGCGTGCTCCAGTCTCTTCAAGCCGTCGGAAAAGTAGGATGTTTCGAGGTCTGCAAAATAGCCATCTGTAGCGGCGATGACCTCCCAATTTGAGGCAAATCTCTTTCCTCCCAGTGATTTTTTCAGGTTTGGGAATAGGAAACTCGCTGGGGGCTAGGTCCGGTGAATATGGGGGATGAGAGCCTAATTCGTAGCGCAACTCATTCAATTTGGATACGACGATGCGGGATGAATGAGCCGGTGTATTGTCGTGATGGAAAAGCACTTTTTTCCACTGCAACCGAAGCCGTTTCTCCTCCAATACTACATCGAATCGGGTCGATAAATAGCTATAGTATTGCCTCGTGATTGTCCTTCTCTTCTGCAGATAGTCGATGAGGATCACACCTTGGGAATCCTAAGAACTGGTCGTCATGATCTCTCCCGTCGATGGAACAGTTTTTGCTTTCTTCAGAACCGATTCGCCCGGAAAAATCCACTGCTTCCACTGTTCCTTGGTCTCCGGTATGTAGTAGTGGATCCTAGTTTCATCCACGATTACGAAACGCATGAACAAATCACTTGGATTGCGTTGGATCCTGGCGAGACACTCCTTCAAAATGGTCACCCGATTTCGTTTTTGTTCCGGTGTGAGCAAATGCGGTACCCATCGCGCCGAAAGCGTTTTCAAACGCAGAATTTCATGTAGGATACGGCCAAGGTGTTCTTCTGAGATGCCTTTTATCTCTGCTCTCTTTCAGCTTCAATCGGCGATCGGCTAACACCACATCATGAATCTCGTCGACCATTTCATCGTTGGTAGCGGTTTTGGGTTTCTCCTGCGTGGTTCGTCACTTGTGCTTGTACCACGTTTGAACTCGCTCACCCAGAAGCTGATGGTCGAAAATGGTGGAATCTCTAGCAAAATATTTCGAATTTCCGTGGCCATTTTGCCAATAATTCAGAAGTGTTTCATCACTGCACGAAATTCGATAATATTCAGTTTTGCGAAACCGCCTGACTTGCTACATAAAAGACGCTCTTAAACAACAACTATTGGCAGTGAATGTCTGAAATTTTGACAGTTGACACAAAAGAGGTTGCCCTTGTCGACCAATGAATCCGCTTAATTCTGCGTACGCCATCTCTTGTCGATTCTGGAAACATTTCAGGTCGCCCTCATAGCAACGTATTTGACGAAACTATACGAATGACTTCAATTATTATAGTTACTTTACCTGCGGGTTATACCCCGACCGTGATTGAAAGACTGCTAATGCAATTATTTTAGCATCTATTTGTAATAATAGTATTTGGTAAATACTAGCAACAACAAATTGAACAACCAATGAACAGTTGACACACAAAAGTGGTCTATAATGTTTATTAATAAGTGTACAATTATCAATATTCAATTTGTATTGAATTAAATAAAACAGTATTCATCTTTAGATTTAGTAGGCAGTGCAACTTGTTTTTAAGTGCCAACTAGTCCAAAAAACTCCTTCCGCGTTTCATAATAGATACTATTATATTATTTTTAGAAGGAAGCTGCAGATTTGGCAAGTGGTTGAAGAGAAAATTTTTTAATATGAATTTAGTGCAATTACTGTCGGTGCAAAAGATAATTACAGTGTTATATAAAGCAGTTGGCAGGTTTTTAAAGTTTTCTTTCGTTGGTAGAAAAGTTGATGTGAATCAATCTCCTTAATTAAATTGTACTTTATTTATTTCGAAAAAAAGGGTATTTTATAAAATAACGAGATAGGGTTTTACAGTGATTTAACTAATATTAATTCTAAAAGTATCTTTTTTATCAGACATGAACAAAAAAATGAATTACAATTTGCATATCTTTCAGCATGATGTAATTGTATGATGTAGTTACAATTTGGTAGATTAAACAATATTCTTATATCCTAATTATATAACAAGTATCAAAAATGCATATATACTTATAAACTTCCAATGCAAATAAACTTAAGATAAGTAAATTCATCGATACCACGATGTGAACCTTCTTTTCCAATACCTGACTCTTTAATTCCACCGAAAGGTGCGGTATCTGGCACAAATACCGTATCGTTAACCCAAACCAAACCGCTCTGGAGCAACTTGCTAACTCTGAATATCTGCGAGACGTCTTGTGAGAAAAAGTAGGACCCCAAACCTTTTTCTGTGTCGTTAGCCATAGTAACACCTTCTTCTTCAGTCTTAAATTTGATGACAGACACTACCGGTCCAAATATTTCGTCTCTATAGATTTGCATGTCAGTAGTGACGCTGGTTACCAAAGTTGGTTCATAGAAAAGCTCCCCGACTTCTTTAGCAGGTTGTCCGCCTACTACGATTTTGGCACCCTTAGTTTTAGCGTCCTCTACGATACCGTTGAGTCTTTTGAATTGAGTAGGATTGATGAGCGGTCCAATGGTCTCTCCTGCCTTCATGGTCTTTATCGCTGCGCCTAATTTGTTGACGAACTCGTCGTAAACATCTTCCTGGACCAAATATCTATTCGCTGCGATGCAAGCTTGCCCGCAATTGAAGAATTTGGATTTAAGGCCCATCTCAACAGCGATATTTATGTCGGCGGAATTGAAGACCAAGAAAGGCGAATTGCCGCCTAATTCCAAAGAGAGTCTTTTGATGTGGGGCCCGCATTGTTCATATAAGATCTTTCCAACAACCGTCGAACCGGTAAACGAGATGCCGGCTACTAATTTACTTTCGCAGAGCAGCTTACCAATTTGCGAAGCGTTAGTACGATCGGAGGTGAGCACGTTGATGACTCCTTTGGGAATTCCAGCGTCGTGAGCCAGTTGAACAGCGGCTAATGTCGATAGGGGAGCGTCTTCTGGCGGTTTGAGAACGCAGGTGCATCCTGCGGCTAGGGCCGTGGCGATTTTCTTTCCGCTCAGCATTAGAGGAAAGTTCCACGGCGTGATTAGGCCGACGACTCCTAGTGGTTGCCTCTCAACTAGCAGTTTCTTACCTGGAACTGGGCTGGAGACGATTTCGCCTTGTATTCTTTTAGCTTCCTCGGCGAAGAACTCAATACCGGATACTAACATTTTAGCTTCCATTTGGGCTTCTAATATTAGCTTTCCGTTTTCTGCATTTAAGATTTTAGCAAGTTCGTCGGCGTTTTCTCCAATCAATTTGGCCCATTTCTTTAGTAAATCGTACCTTTCTTGTCCGCTAACATTTTGCCACGTCTTGAAGGCTTCGCTGGCCGCTTTGATCGCTAATTCGGCATCTGTAGCGTCCATGTGAGGGACGGTCCCAACAAGTTCCCCATTTGCCGGGTTTTTAATTGCGAATGTTGCTTTACTTGTTGCCGATACCCATTCGCCATTAATGATACTCTTGTCTTTCAATAGACCCATAGTTAATCTTATTTTTTATACACGGAAAAATTTAAACACAACACTTTAATTCGACCGTTGAGGATGTATGGGCACTAAAGTCATCGGGAAGTATAACGTTATATTTATACGTGTTTAGTTACAATGATAGCGTTTGTTTAATAAACGGCTTGTAACAACCGAGATAAACGCTGTACTACGGATGATAACAGCCTGAATTAGTCGCGGTGACTTGCACAATTGGTCTCGAGGTCAAATTTAAAATACGGCTTTTTTTTGGCCGTGAATTGTCGAATATTTTATGTATCGTACTTCGAATAATTGTCTTAATTATTAGAACTATTTTGTTCTGTTTGTTCACACTTTCTATTATCAGTCTTAACTAACAGTTTATCACGATTTAATTGTAAAACAATTGGTTTCCCTCAAGTGGTTAACTATGAGTACCTAAAGTTCCAAGAGTGTCATATAAATATGTACGTCTTGTAAAAATCTAATAAAACCATTCCTTATCTTTCTATACAACAGATTCCTAATATTTTTTGATAAAAGTCGAACATTCTGAAAAAGTTGACATCATTTCAATTTTTACTTCACTTAAAAATAATTATAGTTACATTACGCTATTAAATAATAAAGTGTTATATATACACTACCGTCCATATTAGTTCGGACGCCCAGCAAAATGTTGTAAACTCTACTAAAAGATAATATACTTGCTTCCATATATAGAGAACATTTATATTAGGTCCTTTATGCAGTCTTTTGTTTATTAACTATACAGGCAAATTTCCAAGAATATTGATTAGAGAATGATTAAAAACCTCTTATATTTTATGACCCAATATAGTAATCTTCAGAATAATCCTCATTCAAATAGGATTATTTTTGAGACAATATTGCAGGTAAATAAATTTACCATACTCCTTGGGGTGGGGACAGGCCACCCGAAAGTGTATTGTGTATTGATAATTGCTTTAGTTTTTAAATAAACCTGCTTGTGTGTGCGTTAGTGCTAAGAGCGTATCTGGAACCTGACTAAAATTATTAAAATGCCGAGAGGAAAACCGACAAGTTTAGAAAAATGCTCTATAATTGTTGGTTTTCATCAATGCGTCAAATTTCCGCAAAAATACATGTTAATAAAGCGACTCTTAGTAATACCATTTGGAGACATCAACGCACGGGCAATTTAAGAGATTGGGCACGTTCCGGTCGTAAGGAAATAACAACTCACGCCGACGATAAGCGTATAAAATTGCTGAACAAGCGAAATAGGGGACTGACAGCACCAGAAATCGCCGCCGTGTAAACTTCTTGTTACTACAGTGAAAAGAAGATTAAAAGCTGCAAATCTTCACGGTCGAAATTGCAACAAAAAAACCCTACTTCGACGGCCAAACAGATAAAAACGGCTACAACGGGCAGAAACACATAGAAATTGGACAGTGTATCATTGGAAAAAGGTGCTATGGACTGATGAGTCAAAGTTTGACGTGTTCGTACAATCAAGGCGCGTTTTGGTAAGAAGAGCTAAAGGCCGAAGAATGTTGTATGCATGTGTAGTGTCAACTGTCAAACAAGGGAGAAGTTCTGTGGTTGTTGGGATTGTTTTTCCTACCCCGGTATTTCGCGAAAAGAGGGTTATTTAGAAATACTGCAAGAACAGGAGGGTCCAAAAAGTATGCCCTACCTCTGTAGGCCTCCCGTGGAACATTTTACAAGAGGAATGAACTAATATGCCAGATAGATTCCTTGAAAAACTATTGGAGCGAATGTCTCGGATTGTGAAAGCTGTTCTCAGCGCAAAAGGGAGTTTCTTTAATGAACGGAATGTTTAAGAAGTTTTTATTTATTTTTCGTTAGAATTACTTTTTTTACTTTTATACTTTAATTTTAGTCGCTATTATTAAAATGCAATAAAAATTTTAAGTTTTGGAAAAATGGGTAAATATTTTTTCGTTTTCTTAAAATTTATTTGCGTGTCGGAATTAATATGGACGGTAGTGTACATCTACGTTTTATATCCTTTTGACAATGAGAAAAAAACTGTTGGCAACTGTATGATTCAGCAAAATTTTAGGGATATTTCATGCAACACTCTTGTGCAATTTTATTTCGCATTTTTAAATTTCGAAAGTAAAAAGAAACCAGTATGACATAACAAAAATATTATTTTTATTGTATATTTCTTGAATTTAGTAGTTTAAATGGCGATTTCCACTTCTCAACTGTTATATTCTTAAAGTATAACGTTTATAATTGAAAAGTATAAAGTTGGAGAAAATGTTGTTTCATGCAAAATCTGAGGAAACAATTTCCCTATCCACCTGCTTACCCAAAAGTATGTAAATATTCAAAAATTACATAAATAATTTTATGTTTTGGTTTGTTTTTAATAATTTACTAGTAACGATATTTATTGCTTTAAGTTACTATTGGGGTACCTGGCGGAATGCATTATTACAACGGCATGGATTACGGTCTCTATCTCAAACGACATGATGAACATAGTGCCAAATTATTATACAACATATTTCACAACAAAATAGACTGCGTATTTCTACTATCTCGAGTACCACTTAATGTACCACGTTTTGCATCTAGATATGCTTTAAATTTTCTAATTCCTACAGCTCGCGCAAATCTGCTATTGCGGGCACCAGATTGTATGGAAGTAATAACAAATAGTTTGAAGATATATTTCTATAATTTTTGCAACATATGATATCTACGTTACCATTGATTCTTTCTTTATTGTTACTTTTTGTTATTATTTTTGTTTTAATTTTGGTATACACGTGCATAATTGGAGATTATTCGAAGAAACTATGTATCATCCCTAATATAATGACTTGACTGGCATTGAGATATCGAAAATGACCCTTTTTCTGGCATTAAAATATGAAAGTAGACGACACAGGTATTTTAATATAATGAAAAATGTAGTTAGCATTCAGATTTTGTATTGCAAGCAGTGAATAATGACGAATTTGTGCAAAGTGTTTTGAAAGACCGAGTAACGTTAATGTAATGTCGGCAAGAAAAGAATTATTAACGAAAACGCATGCTTAAATAGTGCCATATCACATCATCAATAAACGTAAATGAGAGATTGCTAAATTAATGAAATTATACCGCAGAATCGTGGATTCCAATGTTAAAAAGCATCAACGAAGTGGCGGTGCATTCAACAAACAACGGCTCGGACGGTTAAACATAACAACACCAACACAAGATCGCAAAATTGTAATCACGAGCAAACGAAATAGACGAAAAACAGCGCCAGAAATTGCTACCGAAATGAATATTTCTTCCCCAAAACCAAACGATTAGCACGGGCGAGAGAATACAAAGACTGGAAGATTGGAAGAAAGTGCTCTGGGCAAACAGAAGAACATTTGCCCGTAGATGGAAAGGGGGAAGAGCACAATCTTGCATTATACCAACAGTAAAACATGGAGGAGGATCAGTCATGATTTGTGGTTGTTTTGGCGCTACCTCGTTGGGCGATTTAGTCAAAATATCCTTAGAAAAGAAGGTTAAAGGCAGATTTTAGAGAGGAATACCACCTCATCTGGACACGATTAATGGGTGAAAATTTCATAATGATCCAAAACACACTGCAAAGATATGCCGTGAGTATTTGGAACAACTGGACCACACAGAAAAAATTGATGTTATGAAGTGGTCGCCCCAAAGTCCAGATCTCAATTCGACCGAGCATTTGTGGGAGGAGCTCGATCAGCAGGTTCGAAAATCTACTCCAAACTCGACAACAGTATTTTGGGCGCAACTGCAGGAAATAGAGCTTCTAACACTTGCAAAGTTGCTAGAAAGAATGCCAAGATTGTGTGCGGCAGTAATAAAAGCGAAAGGTGGACACATTATCAAATCGCAAATTTAAGTTAATTTATGATTATCTTTGTTAGCAAATTGATAAGCACATTGTTTTTATAAATGTTACAGTTCTTTGTATCGGTACAGGATAAAGGTTTATTTTATAATCAGTCTTTGACTTGTTTTTGTAATATTTTAAGGAAGGGTAAACATTTATGGATCGTAGTATATATACATGGTTGTTAGGTTTTTTCTGTTGGGCAAATAAGCGTATATTACTATTATTAAGTGGTAATGGAAAGTGTCTCCTCCAAAGCAGTACCATCTTGAGTGGAGTAATTCTCCTAATTTTTCTATTACAATTATTCTTTAAAAATCGTACTTCTATTCTCATCCGCATACATTGTGTCAATACATCATACAGGTATCTAGAAACATGAATTTTTTTTTGTTTCTTTTATTCCTTTAATATATTCGATTGTTCATATTTTGTTTTATGTCAATGTTCTATGAACTATTAAAACAACTTCAAAACCCCTAAAAATTATTTTGAACATATCTATATTTTTAATAAAATGACATTTATACCAAATTTTGATGCGAATATCATTTCTTAGTATAACCTATACTATACCTATAAATTTCCCGTAAAAGTATGCTTCACAAAGCTTAAACTATTTTGGCGTACCGTACGTGGCAGCTTGTGAGAATATATAAACTATATCACCAAATCTTCGAAGTATTACTATTATGGAAATAGTACCAAACGTTGCCAGGTTTCTAATATAAGTATTATTTCAAATAATAGATTGGTGCTCTGTATGACTATTCTGCCATTTCGACAGATCTTTTAGAAAAAGTTTCTGTATAAGTTATTGATACTTATGATGAATAACGAAAATACATTAGTTCATGGTTTTAAAAGTTATAAATACATAATTTGAAACATTTTATTCTGTACTATAGTCTAAAATTTGACAGGTGAGAAACATGATAAACTAAACCCAGATACAAAGCGCGCCAAATAACTTGGCAACGCTCCTAGTTTCAAAAAAGATAACTACATCTGAATCTATATAACGTTATAAAAGAGGGCCATATTCCATAATATCAAGTACTTCGAAACCTGGATAATAATAATAATTGTTTATCAAAGCTGAAAATTCATTTCTTCAGTATTTTATTTGTTTTTTCTTTTCCTTTATAAAAGAATATTCACATTGAAATAAAATATATGTTTTAACATGATATATCGGAATGCATTAATGAAGATCGATATTTGTCACACAATTAAATATAGAACAAGCG
Source organism: Trypoxylus dichotomus (assembly GCA_023509865.1). NCBI lineage: Eukaryota > Metazoa > Arthropoda > Insecta > Coleoptera > Scarabaeidae > Trypoxylus > Trypoxylus dichotomus. The sequence goes on from CM042081.1 coordinate 35,133,132, forward strand.
ATAATTTCTAAGCAATCAAGGCCGAAAGAGACAAGGTTATCAATATAAAAAATGTTGCAGAAAGAAAATAAACGTACATTAATAATAAAATTAGATGTTATTGACATATGCATGACAGTTGAAATACTACACAGTAACGAAGCAAACTTCGATAAAAAGCTTATCAAATATTATTTTAACTTAATGAGAAGAAATCTAACTAAAATGCAGTAATGTTGAATGTAATACGTGGTTCAATAATTGCTTGTTAAACATGAAGATAAAGTCTAGAAAGTAGATATCTGTTTAATTATAAATATTGTACTGTACATATTTTAAATATATGTAAGACATTCAAGTTAACGAAAAGTTACTTTTGCTATCATTATTCCCCGCAGAAATAATAAACGTTCTATACTGGGTATGATATATGTAATCTATTAATCTAATACGCACACTACCGTCCTTAAGTTTGGAAGCAAGGTGAAATTACTTATACTGATAATACAACTGATTGGCATATCGTGAAATCGTTAATCCCTATTATAAATTATTGTATGCAAATATAAAATTGTTACATATAATCCGTAAAGTTTTTATTGCTATTTTCCAAGAATACAATTATTGTTTGACAGGGATGAGATAGAATACCTGCAATAATTACTTTCGGTTAAGCGGTTTAGTACTACTTCGGTAATTGTTTAGTGCATGCGGTAAAAGTATCAATTCTTAATGTCTTATAGCTTTCCTGTGCGGAATTAGTTTTGTTGAAATCAGTGCGCAATGGTAATATATTGGTTAAGTACTAAGCGTAAAAATAGCAATACGCAGACAGTTGACTGTAGAACAACAATATTTGTACTCTTCGCGACGAAGGATTTAACGAGAGAGAAATTGCTCTACGGTTAGGGATTTCACCGAAAGCTGTGCATTACACATTGGCCCGGAGGAGAAAGACAGGACAAAATCTTCATAGAAGACGTAGTGGGTGGCCACTGGTGACTTCTTGAGCTGAAGATAGATTTATAGTAACGACTTCGAAACAAGATCCACGTCTAACGGCACCGGATATCGCAACGCGCGTTAATCCACAACGACGAACAAATGTTTCTGTTACCGCCGTCAAGAGGCAAATTATTGGCGGCAGGTTTAAAGGGATGCATTAGCTGCAAAAATGGGGCAAGAGAGTATGCAAACAGGTAACTTGATGATTGGATCGCAGTCTTATGGACCGACGAGAATCGATGACTAGGGGAAACAGCTAGTGAGGCCTGTTTAGTACCGTCCGTCAAACACGAAGGTGGTAATTATGGTTTGGGGATCTTTTGCTGGAACAATTTCGGATGATTTAGTGAAAATTAGTGGTAAAATGCAGAAAGGAGAGTATTTCGATATTTTGTAAAATCATGCTATTCCGTGTGGAAGCCGTCTTGTTGGCGAGCCGTTTCTGTTCCAACAAGACAATGACCCCAAACATTCAAATCGATTCTGTAACAACTTTTTAGAGGAGAAAGCAACAAGAAATGAATTAAAATTAATGATTTGACCTCTTTAAACTTCGAATTTATCCCCCATAGAGCTCTTACAAGATGAGCTTGATTAAAGGGCTAGCCAAATTTATTAATAATCACAATAAAATTTTACTGTATCTGTGACTTTTTGTAAAATCCATTTAATAACGAAAAAGAAACAGAAAATATTATAACATTTTGATTCAAAGTAATTTCAATATGTCCACCTCGAGATTGAATTACAGTGGCACATATTCCTGAAACTCTTCTAACCAGAGATTCGTCTTATGGCGGAAAATTGATTTACCGAGTTTGATGGATAGCACGTCAATGTGTGTAGTCCAAGTTTATTAGTATTAAACGATTCTTTGATAACCAGATCTGCAGCATGCATTTTGATATTGAATTCTCTTTCATTCGATGCGGAGAGCACTAGGAATATGTCGTCCATATATAATGTTGCCAGAGCCAAATAGTTTCCAATGATGAAAGGTAGTTCATTGATGAACTCAACAAATAATAAAAGGACCCAGAATTCTACCCTGAGGTACTCCCATTGATATAAATACATATTATATATATACATACATACATATATTACATCTAGGTTATACCACTTGAAGTCAGTATATTGTATAATTTTACAATTTTCCATATATAGGAGTTTTTACGTTGTTCGAGACGATATGTTGTGGCAACGTAATAAATTTAAATTTTCTCCACAAAACCTAATTAGTGTAACTTAGTGTGAATTTTGTCTTAAAAAAGTAAATACATTTTGGGTATTTTTTTTTAATCCGACGTTCTTTGTATCTTGCGGTGTCGGACTACCATTCTCTTATTTTTATCTTCTACAGCTTCCTGTTCTGAGCCAGTTGTTTGCTTTAATCCATCCCATACTTATTTTTTCTAATGTTCTATACATTTCTCCTTTCCAGGTTTTTTTGCCCTCTGTTATGACTTCAAAAATCTTCTTTGTTATTCGATCTTCTTCCATTCTGTGTATATGTCCAAGCCATCCCAGTTGCCTCTCCTCTATGATTATTTCTATTGGGTTGAAATTTATACTACTAGTGATTGCCATGTTTCTGATTTTGTCATTGTTACTCCTTGTATTCTTTTTAGAAATCTTATTTCCATGGCTGTGACTTTGCTTTTGATTCTATTGGTGGTTGTCCATGACTCGCTGTCACATGTTGGTGTTGGTCTGACTACTCTTTTATAAACATCTGTCTTTATTTGTTTTGGTGTTTCTTTTTTATCTAAAAATATATTTCTTAATGTATTACATATTCTCTCATTTATTTCTATCTCCATTCTCTCGTTGTCTTCAATGATAGTTCCTAAGTAATTGTATCTTTTAACTTGTTCCAAAGCTATTCCTTCGATTCTGATGTTCTTTTTTCTTCTACCGCTATTATCATTGTATTTGTTTTTGAATTTGCTATCAATATATGATCTGCAAACGTTAGTTCCTGTACATTAATTGCATTCATTTTCCAGTTTCCTAGTTTCATATTTCTTCCTTTTTCCTTAATAGTGCCATCTGTTAATATAGAGAATAACAATGGAGTTAATACCCATCCCTGCTTTAATCCAATTTGTGTTTCGAATTCAGATAAGTAGTTCTTTGTTACCTTTGTCTCTCACATATTTTATCATTTCAGCCGTAATTCCATCCTCCCCGGCCGCTTTTCCCAGTATTTTTGGTATTTACACATTAAAGTTGACACTACATTTTCATAAAATACATGATACTTCGATTTTTTAATTCGATCAAAATGAATTTATATACAGAATGCTCCGTTCAAAAAAAAAAAAAGAAAAATGCAACGCGATATAATCGAAAGGTTTAAAATACAAAATATTTTTAGAACACTTTCGTTAGTAACAACGCAGAATATACATAAGGATATATTCCGTCATAGTGGTTGGTGTATTTGGTGAAGCATGTAATGTACCCTTATTACCTTCTAAAACAGACATTATGTCACCTGAACATTGCAATTTGGCATCAATGCATGATTTGACATGTTAAATATATGACGTATTCATTTGTTAAAGGGTAATAGAATATAATTGAAACACCATTTATTTCTGTTGACATTGTATATTTTATACTTAATATAATAAACAAAAGAGGTACATCTCAATATCTACGATCTAAAACGTTACAATAGCATCGTTTAAAACCCGATTCTACAAAATATCACGCTCTAAAATTTAACATCTAGGCAAGGAGCAACATTATACTGGTGTAAATAGTGATTATCGCTTTAAAATCTCATTTATCACAATCTAAAGCATAATAACAGGATGGCAACGCGTGACTGCGTGCACCTTAAAAAAAGTCACGTCGCGTGAGCCAAAAATAGACACTTTTGGGTACTTTATCAAATGTTTTTGGGTTGTTGAACGATCGATTTCGATCATGGAAGACATCAGTATCACATCTACGATTATTATTGCTTAAAAATAACCTATTGAATGGTTAAAATACGTTTTAAGATGTGGAGTTGTTAAAATCACCTTTGACAAAGGGCCTCTCTTGCAATACTTCTCTACGCATGTAAATGATCAAATATATTGCAATTAAAGTTAAATATTCTGTGTTTTAACAACCCCATTTTTATTGCAAATTTATACGGATATATACGATTTTACTTGCTCTTTAATCAAATGATATTCTTTTTTTTAATCATATCGCTCCCATTATAAATTAACAGACCCGTTCAAATAAAAATAAAAAATGTATACACGTTAAAACAAGAAGATATGGGGCGTAACATAATGACTCTATATACAGGGTGCTTCAAGAAGATACGTAAATACTTTAGATATTGCAATTGAATATTTTGAGCGAAAAAGTTCATATAAACATATATTCAATTCCCAACATAGTCTTCTAAAACACCCTGGGTAGCTTCATTTTAAATGTCTACTCAATAACACCCCGTTGCAAATTAACTTCTTTCGTGAGATCGATTTAGAAGTCAAACTGGAATTTGTGAGATTTTGATTATAATTAATATTTATGAAAAAGCCAATATAATAAATACTAGTGCTCTGCGTAAAATAATTTGAAACAGAATGTTAGTTTAAAATTTACAGTGGTATTTTTACAATACAAATAAATTCTTTTATCTTGATTTTATTAGTATTGAAACGGATTTGAGAATTTACAAATTGTTTTGAATAAACTGTCGTCTAGACTATGACTTATTTTATATCGCGTGGATGATACGATAATAAAGCTGAATTATCATAATTCAATTGCAGATAATTAGGATAAACTCGAAATTATTCTAATTATTACAAGATCTCCATCACATGTAGCAAATGCTAAGTACTAAGTTATATTGTACACGTCATGAAGACTGTTGCGCCACAATGGATACACATTAGTTTTATTAGTTTTTCCGTATGTCAAACGGTGCTTCACACTTACTAAAAGTAAGGGATAACTACTTGAGTTGATTTTATGAGAATTAGATATTTAAATATGTTGTATGCATTAAATACAAGTAATCATTTAAACTTTGTTTTGTTTTAAACCATTCGTACCAACTTAAAATATCCTTTGAAACATTTTAAACTGGCAAAATAACCAAAAAAAGGCGATATTTTAAGAAATTGTCATGTATATCGAAAAAAAATACATTTTAATCGAAAAAATTAAAAGTAATTGATAGAATGGTATTATACACTTAAAACTATTCAATGTGACAGTCATGTGGCGATCATTAGTCAAGATAAAAAAACGTTACTGTACATAATGTCTGATGTAACAGTAATGACTAGCTACAATTTTTTTTATACATGTATATATGAATGTTTTTTGCAAGAGTAGATATTTAAAATGAAAATTTGTGATAAATCATTCAGATACCAACAAAAATATAACCTTATCTCACACAAACCAGATATGTATATCCAAAAACAATTGCACACAACTTAATATTAGCTTATTTAGATTATTGTCTAATATAAGGCGTTTAAAGCTTTAAATAATATCTGAAATAACGCTTTAACGATAAAAATAAAATAGCTTCTTTTTGGATTGAAAAGTATTTGAAAGAATTTTAAAAACCCCAAAATAGTAATGCCTATGCGTAGCATGATTATTTGGCTTAAATTCTAAAATTATCACATGTAAATATAAAATGGAAGCTGACAAAACCATCAACCTCATCAAAATTCAGTTTAAATTTTTGAATTGGAAAAAATTTATAGGTTTCCTACACATAAATATTTTATGTAAGTATATTCATCAATACCATGATGGGATCCCTCTCTTCCAACGCCAGACTCTTTAATACCTCCAAACGGAGCTTCTGCACAGGAAATCATACCTTCGTTAATGCCTACCATGCCAACTTCCATAGCTTTGCCCACTCTGAAGATCTGGGACACATCTTCGGAATAAAAATATCCTGCCAGGCCTCTTTCGGTGCTGTTAGCAATTTCAATGGCTTCATCTTCTGTCTCAAATTTGATTATTGCAGCTACGGGGCCAAAGACTTCTTCTTTGTAGACTAACATATCTTCTTTAATATCTACCATCAACGTCGGTTCGTAGAACAATTCTCCCAATCCTTTAGCTGGTGTTCCTCCCACAACTATTTTAGCACCTTTGTTCTTTGCATCCTCAACAATAGATTTTACTTTTTCGAATTGGGCGATATTAATTAGAGGACCATTTGTTACACCAGGCTGGATGCCATCTCCTAATTTAATTTTTTTGATCTCCGCAGCAAATTTATTAACAAAATCATTGTAAACTTTTTCCTGCACTAAGAATCTGTTTGCCGAAACACATGTTTGCCCGCAATTTCTAAATTTGGAGGCCATAGCTCCACGTACAGCATTATCAACATTAGCCAAGTTGAATACAATAAAAGGAGCATTACCTCCTAATTCTAAGCCTACTCTTTTAATATGCCTTGCACATTGTTCATATAGAAGCTTACCAACTTGCGTTGAGCCAGTAAATGATATTCCGGCAACCTGAGGGCTTTCACACAGCAACTTCCCAACAGCTGGAGCATTTGAACGGTCACAAGTAATAACATTGATAACTCCATTTGGAACACCCACTTCTTGTGCTAAATGAGCTAATGTTAAAGCAGTTAAAGGCGTATCTTCGGCAGGTTTTATAACGCATGTGCAACCTGCGGCTAATGCAGCTGCAGCTTTTCTAGTTATCATAGCATGCGGAAAATTCCAAGGTGTAATCAATCCAACAACACCAATCGGTTGTTTTTCAATGATGATTTTTTTATTCGGAACGGAGCTTGGGATCGTTTCACCCCTAATTCGCCTAGTTTCCTCGGAAAACCACTCCACGAAAGAGTTCCCATACACAACCTCAGCATTGGATTCAAGTAAGGGCTTACCACTTTCAGCTGTCATAATCTTAGCGATACTTTCGCTATTTGCATTTAACAGATCATACCATTTTCTTAGAATTTGTCCTCTTTCCTTAGCTGTTGTCTTATGCCACTTCTTAAAGGCTTCGCTGGCTGCATCGATTGCTTTTTGTACATCATTGACGTCCATATCAGGTACTGTGGCGACGACTTGACCATTTGCTGGATTTTTTACTTCGAAGGTCTTTTGATTGGAAGCTGTATCCCATTCTCCATTAATAAAGGCTTTCGTATTTAACAAATGCATGTTCCTCGCCGCCATATAGAACTGACTGCTAACGGTTCGAAATCTGTGCGCTAAATAACTCATTGTGAAAGTAATCGTTACGTTTTTAATATCACTTGCCAAATCTTCTCTATAGGTTATCTTCGGGCCGTATTGATTGGGATAGCACTTATTCGATGTTAACCTTGAGCGGTTAAATAATAACACCGGCACATGATTTTGAATGTTCTATTGCGAAGTATGGGATTGATTATAATTTACATAATTAAATTAGGATGGATTTAAATTCATGAACATACGATTTGGTATAAACTAAATGAAATCTTTTGGGTAGGCAACTTATCTTACATGAATAGACAAAGTAAATGACAAATAGGAAATGAAAATATCGGAAAATCTCAGGATTATAGATTACAGCACCACAATGCGGCGCGTAATAGAACGACGGAAGTTGTGTTTTCCGGTAAGTGTAACAAAGTGGCGCTAAATTTGATTAGGATTTTCTTAGAGCAAATAATTTGTTAATAATAATTTCAATATAAACTCCATAACAAAACATTTAATTTACGTAGTTTAAACACATTCTCTACGAGTATTTTTAGTTTTTTTCGCATCAATAATCGTAAATAACATTCTTCTTGAAAGCAACTACGAATGGATATTGTGTTTCATTGTAATAAAGTCTAAATCACACACCGTAAATCCTGTTTATAATTTTACGGCATCGTATTCAATTTACAATCTACAACATGAGTATTTTATGTATCTATGTGCAACACAAACCGTAAAATTGTTTGGCATTGAAATTATCACACTAGATTGGATATTCACAGAAAAATCTGGACTTTATTTATTGAGCAGAATGTGTAATTGTATAATTCATTTACGATTAGAAAGGCAATTGATTATAATAATTGTTCATGAATATAAATGATATTATTAGATTAGAAAGTCGTTTAGGAAATGAGATTTCAGAATTAAAAGGGTAAAATTCTTCTTATCAGATTAACTTTTTTAATACATTCCTAAATTTGCCATTGTAACTAAATCTGTTTTTAAAAATTTAAATCCTATATGGACACGTATGTACATACATCTATTCCCTTTCTAGATGTCATTAGTCATAATTAATTGTTTATTATAAAACATTTTTATTAAAACTTAACTATATTGTTAAATATATAAATAGATAATTAAACCACGAAAAAATGAATGAAGTTGGTACTCCTGATATAATAATTTTATCTAACAGAATAGTTTAATTTTTTTTAGGTTAACCACAATTATCAGGATATGTGGCTACCATTCTGAATTCTATAATAAGATAAGAAGAAGGATAACACCAAACAATTTTTACGCATGAAAGTTTCTGAGAAAATCGCTGATAATATGTTTCTTACAATTAACAGGTGATTGAATTGGAAAGGAAGCGGAGCTTCCAAGTTTTCTGAAATTTCAGGTAATACATGTTCAAGAGAAGAATTAGTGTGCGTGGAAAATGGGAATTTTCATGCAGTATTTCTTAAAGGTATAAAATTGTTACACTGTGTTCAACAATGATTGAAAGGTGTTTGAATCATCCGCGCTTTTTTTTGTCGGAAAGTTGAACCTTATGTAAGACGTACATAGCGATAATAATCAATAGCGTCTATCCTATTATTATTTTGATTTTCTGTATTTTGTTATTTATTACTTTATTTATTTATTACTAGAAAGGTTTTTCTTATTGCCACAGTTTTACAGCCGCATATTCGTGATCGATAAGCAACGAAATAGTCATAATAAATATGTACAACGTTCTCTAATTTTTATGTTACACCTAATATATAATATAGTGTTTCCAGCTGGCGTTGACTAGTACTTAGCACTAACTTAAAGCAAAAAAAATAGTAGAAAGCGGGAAATTCAAACGCCTTTCAATCATTTATATACATCCTGTATTGACATAATTGTTGAAATAAGAGTGACATGAGGATTCAACAAAAGAATCAAGTTGGAAAAGTAATATTTAATATCTTTTAAAAGGTGGAATATTTTAACGAAAAACATTCTTTTTAATCCCGAATTAACTGCATTTGCATCACTTTTATTTGTATACTTGGTAGGTAATTTTCCAGAAATTGGCCACATAAATGCATAATCATTTTTTTATAAGATTAAATTGCAAATTGCGGACTGATCTTCAACTTTTACAATAAATGTAGACATTAATAAATTACAGATTCAAAACAAAGATATTTACCTTTTTACTTTATTTTTATCGACTTTGTTCAAATCTTCATGGAATAAGCCACTAATAAAATGTATAATCACAGAATCCTCCGGATACATTTTCGAAATAATTATCAAATATTCAGTTTTATTTTATCACTATAGTTACACTTCACCTGTCGCCTTACACCTACGATATTGAAAAAGGAACTAAATGAGGAAAGTTTAAAAATTTTGCTTTATATATGAAGAAATTCCCGACCCCCTTGGTGAATGGACTTACGTAGTAAAAAGAGATAATGTTCTTATGAACTTCTGAGGAGGTGGTTTGTAAAGAAGTTTCCTTTTTGCGGTCTATATTTACTACGATAAGCGTAGTGGTAATGTAAAACTGCGTCATTTCAATGTAGATGCATTGTATTTTTTTGTAGTTATATTTTTGTTGCGCGTAGCTTCTTGGAATGATTCTGTTTAAGGCTCTCAAGGTACTAAGAAAATTAATCATTGGGGAATTATTTGTTTATTTTTGTTGGTAATAATTTTTCGATTTCGTAATTGTTCCTTGAATATCTTTGAATTTCTCTTAATATTGTTTACATTTGTTATGCTTAAATAAGTAGCAATTTACGTAAATTAAGTTGATTTCATTTTTTCAAGAGTTTTGATTTGAATTCTACTGCTGAAGTTTCTTTTTAATGCACGCGACTCTTCTTTAGAGAATCTATCTTTGTGTTAACAATATTCTAAGCAACATATTACCAAAAAGCTTTTAAATTGTATTTAATTGATTGGTAAGTGATTAACTTCAACTGAAGACTTAGTGGCCCAAAATTTTAGGTTGGAACAACTGTGGAATTAGTGATAATGGTGGTGTGAATGTTTTCACAGATTTTGTGAAGGGTAAATTCTAAGGGATTTTGGCATAATAATATATATATATATATTCAATTTATGTTTTACCTTAAATTAAAAACGCAAAAGGAAATAACAAAAAAATGACATTAAAACAAAAAACTATTTAAGTTGCTAGTTCCGACATATTGCTGAGGGAATATGGCTGCCGCTACATACATATGTATGTCCATAAGAACGTAGGTTTTAAATCTTTGGTAAAGTATACTTTGTTTATTGTATATTTTGACATTCGATTTGTATCCGTATGAATCAAATCATTAATCTACAGCCATCATATAGCCATTCTATTTTTGTTCTAATATTGTGGTACAATAATCTTTTTCGAAAATCAAACTTTACAACTATATATAATAGTAAAGTCAATATGATAATATTAAATTTTCATTTAGAGTAGCCTACGATTTAATTTAAATTTGGGCACACAGTGGAATAGTAATGTTTTTCGAGAATTAAACTTTGACAACTGTCATAGTAAAGTTAACATGATAATAAATAGAGACCGAATTATATGCAAAGTCCATTTATTTATTATATTTTACGTCTATATGTAGATGTATTATACTGATTAAAGTTAATTAGCGTTAATTAACTTTAATCAGTGCAAGACATCTACAAATAGACGTAAAATATAATAAATAAATAAAATAAAATATATGCACTTTGCATGTAATCCACAGTCTTCCCAAGTTTAATTGAAGACATGATTTGTAGGTAATGACATGCGCTTAAGCACCATGCCTTCAATTGAATTTTCATTTATGCAGTCTATGGTCTAACACTGGACCAGTAATATTTTTCGAGAATCAAATTTTGACAATTGCCATAGTAAAACTATAAATACTGATGAAATGTTATTTTGACATCTCGATACACTTGACACAAGAGGCTTTAAATCCGAGTGGTTACGTAATGCAACTTCTTTGCTTTATTCTGGTCTATAATATTAATAAATAGTTTCTTTGTAAGTCCTTGTCTTTTAGACAAACGCAAATTTTGCTTCCTCACTTAATACCAGGGAAAGATAATCAGATTAGCAAAGCGTAATTGCGAGTAACTTTTAAATTTAGTGGTCAATATTCAAGTTTGGAGTTTAAATCAGAGCTAGTTCTTATCATCATCATTGAAATGTGGAGGCAGTAGATGACACGACAACGTTCAACATTTAAATGTCGTATATTTAAATGTTTTTGCTACATTATTAGAATATTTAATGTAATGTTACTTAATGTTATGTTTTAATGTAATTGTCTGAAGGAGCCTTGAGGTGAAGTAAACGTTTCAAAAGTGGTATTACGAAGACGACTTGAAGTCACTTACCTCACCTGTTGCGTTTTCAACTTTTCAAGTTCAATGTTAGAGGTGTGAGGTGGAAGGAAAGGGAAATATTCACTTTATTATGTATGCTAACTGGTTTTGTAAAGTACTAGCCACAACAACACTGTCGAAATGCAAGGCTTACGTCATGTTTCTTAGTTTGTCGACTTATATAGAAAGTTACAACTGGGTCAGGTACAAGATCCGTTTGTTTCGAAAAAGCTATATATTTGAATGTCTCTGTTGTACGATAATTCGGAGGTTTACTAATTGGAATACAGATTTACAATGGATTAAAGCAATGGAAAGATTGTTTTTTTATTTAAACATTTTTCGGAGTTAGAAGATGCACATATTTTATGGGGCATTTAGTAAGTGTTATCCTGCAAACTTATATTGGAACAACTTATGTCTCAAATTCGCAGGTGACAATATAAGTTTAATTTTCATAAATAACATGGTACAATGCAAAAACATTCAAATTGACTTTTTGAAAGTTGATTTTTGTGTAGATTATAGAACCAAGATTAGTTTAAGCAATGGTTTTTCCATTATCATAGTATCGATTTTTAAATATGTACATTTCTCATGAGCAAAGTACTGGTTCGTTTTTTTCCCATATATATGTATATATATAGCGTCAAAATCGCCTCTATTCAAGAAATGCTCGTATTCTGTATTACGAACTGAATAATTTCTATAGAGTTTAAATAACAGATATTTTAAGAATTTTCGTTAAATATGCTCAACGATGTTAACATGTATCGAATATATAGGGTACGTTATCGAAGTCCTTGCATGCTCTGGCTATGAATCCAATATTCATTGCAAGTGTCCAATTCATGCTCAAGGTGTGAGAAACTGAATACTATACCAAGATCTTTGACCATTTCTTTCAGAGCTAGTAACTATCCACTGATGTAATATGAATATATATTAGATCCTATAAAACAGCATTTCTCAATATTCAGACTTGGTCTTTTGCCTATGTAGTAATTATAACAAACAATGGGCCGGGATTGGAAATACCAGAATTTGAAAAAGTATTCATTGTAATACACATAATGTTTTCATGCCTCAAACACGAATCCAAGATTGACCAAAATTGAATTGCGACAATTTCTCTACTGAGATCTATAGCATCAAAGATACGACTGAAATCTATATATACTACATCTAATTGTACAGTTGCGTACAATGTCCCAACTTGAATGGTAGGTACGTAAGTTAGTAATAGTCGAATGGTTAGCTGTAAAGCTATATTGATAGGAAGGTATATATTGATTACATGTATGAAATAAGACATGTTAAAGAACGGATTCGAATACGTTGGCAAAATCAGAAATGATTGTAGTCGGAGCTGTTCTAGCAATTTTACAAAAGAACCTGGAAATACCCGTACTTAAATGTTCTGTTGATATCGTCAATGATGTTATTGACTGTTAATTATGGAAAACAAAGTGGAGGCACATTAGAATTATAATTGGCAGATGAATAGATGTTAAAACAACAATAATTCGCTGAATTCTTAAACGTTACTATGGACTTTGACAGGAATTCTAGTCGCTAGAGTCGCTCTTGGAATGTTTAAATTGCCACAATGAATTTGGGATGACCAATAATCTCATGTTGTACTTTTTTGGAAATGCTGATATTTCCGACTTCACCATTCCATGTACTCTCCGGGACTCTGATTTAAAGTAAACACTTTTAGTTTATTTTTACATTTTCTGTGATAATATTGCCTTTTTTAGTTTTATGTTTCGTTTAATATTTGAGATGAACAGTGGAGGAAAATTTATAAGTAGTGCAAGCAGCCGTTAGAGGGACTAAAAAACTGAAGAGTTTACACAATGATCTACGAGGGGAGGTCCAGAAGTTCGTGGAATGGAGGGGATGGAGTGGGGAGAGGGGCGCTTGCTAGGTGTCATTCTGATTGGCGACTCATCATTAGTATATAAGTTAAGTTTCAGCCATATAGCGCCAGTCGTTTACGAATAGTTGCCCGCTAAACAAGTCAATCCGGAAGAAAACTGAAACTATGGAGGAAGTTGAACACCATGTCGTGATAAAGTTCCTTACAAAGCAAAGAAAGAACGCTCAAACCATATTGAATGAAATGGAAACCGTTTGTGGGGAACAGTGCCCTAGTAAATCAATGATTTATAAGTGACATGGTCTCTAGTCGATTGAAGACGACCCACGCTCAGGACGGCCAGTTGAGGCCACCACATCAGACATCGTTGAAAAAAAAATTGTAGTGCAAGATGCCCGTTTGAAGAAAAAACAATTACAGGCGTTAGTTGGAGTATCAGATACCACAATTTTGGGTATCCTACATGACCACCTGGGTATGACAAAAGTCAGTGCAAGATGGGTACCGAGAATGCTCACGCCGCTGCAGAAATATCAGCACGTCTGTGGAGCTGTGTGGAGACAAACCTGCACAGATTTTGGAGTAGATTGTTACCGGAGATGAAACATGGGTTCATCACTTTGAGCTTGAGTCCAAACAGGAGTCCATGCAACACCACAGGGGACACCACCGCCAAAGAAATTCAAAGTGTCAGAATCGGCTGGAAAGTTGATGGCTACTGTTTTTTGGGATTGTGAGGGGATATTATTGATTGATTACAAAGAAAAAGGTAGGAGTATAACTGGAGAATATTACGCAGCGATATTAAAAAAATTAAAGGAGGACATCAAGGAAAAACGTCGAGGAAAATGGACCAAGGTTGTGTTGCTCTTGCAAGACAATGCGCCGGTTCACAAGAGCAAAGTTGCAATGGCTGCTCTGCACAAGCATAGCTTTCAATCAATAGTCCATCCATCCTACAGTTCAGACCCCGGCGGAAACTTAAAAAATGTTTTTATGATGGTTTAGAAAAATTAATTCATAGATCTAATAAATGTATTGTGCTTAAGGGTAATTATATTGAAAAGGAAAAATAGATTTATTGTTTTATTTTATTTAAAACCCTTTCATTCCACGAACTTCTGGACCTCCCCTCGTATGTCAGTAATATTGTCAATGGATGAATGCAGGCCGATCTGTGTAGATTTTCATAACGTCTCTGTATGTTTGTATCTGTTATTGCTGTTAGTAGAAAAAGATCTATGGATTTTTCCTATAAATCAAATCAGATAGTAGGGTATTGACTAGAGTTCATATTCGAGAATATTAAGTCGAAGAGCCTATGATTTTTCTTGACAACGTTGTTATATTGTAACCGAATTAATCGATAACTGAAGGATTTTAGTAATTCCAATTTGGGATCATAGAGTGGATCGTTATAGTGAGTGCTTGTGGCGATTTCAAGGTACTTTATTACTGAGTATGCAGTCGGATAAGACTAAACATTGTTGTTTTCTATGCAAATAGAACAGTCGAAACTATTTAAGATATTACATAAATTTCGATTGGTTGGCTGGAGAATAATATCACTGCTAATCAATTGGTTCCAAAAAAGATGGTATTATTGCCATCACTTTACATCAAATTAGATATTGTTAGAAACTGTACTAAAGCAATGGATAAGAATGGTGAAGGATTTCTACACCTGAAAACTATGTTTCTAAGAATAAGTGATCAAATATTAAAAGGAAGTGTTGTTCTTCTCCAAACTACAACGGCTGTCTTTCAAATTTTGCATACTGGGACATAGAGGGCGCTACTAATCAAATCTCAGTACCAAAAAATAACCTCCACTTTTAATTAATCTCAATCCAAACTTTCAGTGCAATACATGTAGTAGTGTTATAGCTACAAAGAACTGTCAAAATTAGCTGAAAATTGAGTTAGGCTGAGAATATTTTCGCGCAATAATTTTTTATGATTTTCGAAGACAATTATCTCAACAAGAATGCCTGGCCGAATTGGCTTGTGTTTTCATCAGTGAAGCATTACATTAGTCAACAATTTCACGTTGGTATGGAGAATTTAAACGTGGACGGATTAGTCTTAACAACTATGCAAGAGCAGGCACACCAAAAGCGGCAGTTACTCAGGAAGACGTCGATGCTGTGCGGAAGATCATCAGCGAGTATCGACATCTGAGATATCGTGAGATTGAGGCATCATTTCAAAGACCTCAATTCAAAAAATGTTGTATTAAGAATTGTGTGTAAAAGAATTAATTTTTCGTTGGATGTCGCATCTGTTCACCGAAGAATAGAAAGCAGCTAGGGTGAATTGGTGTTAAAAAACGCTAGACCGCTTCAACGCTAGAAACTTGAAAATTGTGTACAACATCGTCAGTGGTGATAAATCTTGGATTGAGTCAAACGAGCTAGAAAATAAGCGCCAGTCGTTTGTTTGGGCGTTCCTAGGTAAAGAAAAGTCGACAAAGGTCATTCGTTCCCGAAGTGTCTTGAAGGCAGGTCATGTACCAATAATTCTTCCACTAGATAAAAGTGCCGTTACTGCCGATTGGTATACAACCATTTGTTTCCCGCAAGTCATTGCTTAACTTTGAAAAACCAACCCCGAACGACACATCTTCGCAAGTTGGAAAACAGAAGCAAGACAATTGAATTTAATATTTTCAACGCAACAAAACGTCGGATAGTTAGACCGTCCTCTGTACAGTTCGCATCTAAGTCCCGATTACGATTACTTTACCTTTCTGAAAATAAAGAACGGACTGCGTGGTTAACGGTTCCAATCATCAGAAGGAGTAGTCGATGCCTTCAAAAACGCAATTTTGACTGTACCAACTAACGAGTGGAATAACTGCTTCGAGAATTGGTTCGGACACATGCCAAAGTGCATTAACCTTCGTAGAGAATACTTCTTAAGTCTTTAAAAGCTGTCTATTGTTTTTTATTCGAGCTTTATATGCAAAACTTCAAAGACAACCCTCGTATGAAATGTAAAACAGCATGTTTAAGATATACGTAATTACCTATACCAATACAAAGACTAATGCATAACCTTACCTATGAAAGTAATTTAACCTACAAGGAATTAGTAGGAAAAAAATTCACGATCAAGAGTTATCCGTCATGGAAGAGCAGAACAAACGCAAAAGTCCTATGAACAGGCTTGGCGAATATTGTTGGAGTAATGGAGGAGTCACTTCTGAAAAGGATTTCTTCGTGGCCAGAAGAAAGACGGAAATAATGTTGCATTTACTTTATTTTAATTAAAAGGTATAAAAATTTAGCTAACGAAAGCAAAAATAAATTCTAATCCTAATTATTTGATATTTTTTGGGAGTTTAGTTTTGTTGTATAATTAAAGAAAAGGCTTAAATTATTTTCGAGTAAGTCGATTTTTTCAACATATCTCAATAAGATTTTAAAACAATATAAATCTTTACATATCATATTATATGTTTCAGAATAAGCATGGTTCGCCATGGTGTTCCGCAAACTTGGAATGTGTCTGTGCATGCAGACATATTTTAGCGGTTACTGGGTCTGGATAATTAGTAAATGCTGTCATTCCTGGTACTGACATTACGCATATTTTTCATCATGTTTATCTGAATATTCATCTACATGTATTTAATTTGGTGATGATATCCTACACAATGATATCATTATTTTGTATATACACTATCAGCCATAAGTGTTTGCTTAGCTGCATAATTGGAGATTATTCAAAAAACCTATTTTTTATCCCTATCAAAATATTTGTATTATTAAACTATAAGTACGAGATAGATTAAAATTCCTCTTTAATATTTTGTGTGTATGTAATGGGCAATGAGAGGCTTTCGAAGATGGGTGCACCGCGGTTACTGTCAACATTAAAAATAGTGAATGTAATTACTTACTATTTTTGTTTGATTGTGTTGTTGATGCTCAATCAAAGAGCGAGTAACGAAAGTAATATCGACAAGAAAAGAATTATCTGCGAGAAAGCGTGCTCAAATAGTGGTGTATAACAACATCGATAGAAGTAACTGAAAAAATGGTAAATTGGGTAAATTAAACCGTGGAACTGTGGATTGTAATGTTAAAAAGCATCAAAGAAGTGGCAGTATATTTAATTAACAGCAACCCGGGCGGTCTAAAATAACAATACCAGCCAAAAGATCGTGCAATTGTAAATAGACGAAAAATAGCGCTAAAAATTGATGCCGAAATAAATATTTCGCTCCTACAACCCGTTAACGTCACTAAGGTAAAAAGGCGTTTGCGCCAAGCGAGTTTGTATGGAATAATTGTTATGCGGAAACTGTTATTACACAAAGCAAACAACGCATGGGCGAGAGAACACAAAAGACTGGACACTGGAAGAAGAAAGTGCTCTGGACGAACAGAAGAACATTTGTCCGCAGATCGAAATGGGAACAAGTACTTGAATTCTGTATTACTGTTGCAGTTAATACTTGTGTTAGCACTTAGATTATACAAGTTACTTGAGAAAACAGATACATATATTTCAAAAGGATAAATAAACTGAATTACATAGAATAACACATATGACAATGGATTCTACAACTACTATATATTACATGTGTTATTGCCAACTACTACATTTGACATTTTACTACTGAGCTGTGATATAATAATACATTTCAATTTACTTATAAACATATTCAATAATTACACCAACAATAAAACACGAAGGAGGATCAGTCATGATTTGGGGTTGTTTTAGTGGTAGTTCTGTGAGCGATTTTGTCAATTTAGATGGTATCCTTAGAAAAGAAGGCTATGGATAGATTTTGGAGAGAAATGCCATCTTATATGGAATACGATTAATCGGTGAAAACCTCGTGTTCTAGCACGATAATGATCCAAAACACACTGCAAAGATATGTCGTGAGTATTTGGAACAACTGGAGCACAAAGAGAAAATTGTTGTTATGAAGTGGCCGTCTCAAAGTCCAGATCTCAATCCGATTGAGGTTTTGTAGAAGGAAGGATCGATATGTTCGAAAGTCTGCTCCAAATTTCACGACAGCACTTTGGGCGCAACTGTAGGATACGTGAAGGAAAATAGAGCCTCTAACTTTGCAGAGCTGTTGGAATGCAAAAATTGTATGCGGCAATAATAAAAGCGAAAGGTGGACACACTGACGAATCGCAAATTTAAGTTAATTTATGATTAGTTACGCTATTTTATAATGAGCTTTTGACTTGTTTTTGTAATATTTTAAGGCAGAGTAAACTTTTATGGCCGGTAGTGTATGAATGCCGGTCTATAAAAGTACAAGTTGACCAATGCATTTCCTTATTAATTAGATTAGTCATGAATGAGTTACAAGTACGTTGCATTTAATGGTAATGTACAGTAGCTGTACATTACCTTGATTGGTTATTTAATAGTTTGTGCTGTACCAATTGTTGTATACATTTTCTAGCAGTGTAATGACGTTAGAAACTAGAGATGCTTTGGTTTTTTTATTACTTGTAAATTAAACCTAATGGAAAATGCTACCTGATTATTGGCAAAGTAAGCAGCTGTCTTGCGTGTATAATATATTTGTTTAATGGTTTTACAATATTGCACAGCACTTTTCTGAATTATTTCGCTTACAAAAAGATAAATATTACTTACTTGATTTCTTCGATGTGTAATTCGCTTTTTAATGTCTTATATATCACGAAAAATATTTAAAACGATCTTTAGTTTTTTTTAATTATACGAAAATTCAACAACTATCATTTTATCAAATTGTATTAGACTTTTGGTGTTTGCTATATACAACAATAAAATTAATAGAAATGATATCATTTCAAATAAAATTCGGCTATTTGCGTTGAGATAAGAGAAGCTATGTTTTAACTGGCATCTTTTGAATGTTAAAAGTGTTATAATTATAAACATTACATAGAAATAAATAACAAAGTGTAGCAATAGTGGATGCGAGTGCGTTTTACGTTATATATGAAGGTTAATATTAAATAATTACGTATGCAAAGTCTATTGTTACTTGTAATACCTTACGCAGCGATATTTTTAATGATGTGACCATAATATTAATTCGCAATTGTTGCTTATATGTATATAGCTCCAAAAAGTACAAGAACAAAAAATATAAAAAGAATACAAAAATAGAAAAGATAAAATCAAATATTTACCTTCTTTCATGTTCCAAGTGGTTCTCACTTTTCTGCGTTTGAAACTTTTCAAAAGCTCTTATCATTGAATCTTCGCTAAAATCCATTGTTTGTTTCTTTTCTTCAAATTATCAAAAATCACTCTTTAAATTAGTGGTTTTATACAATATCACAGGAACGATTTCACAGGATGCTTTTGAGTTTCGCGAATTTAATGCAACACGTTGAATGTAGTTCTGCTAAGTAAAACTGATTCATAAACCGTCAAGGATTTAGAAGGATGGTGGAAACCGGTACCACCTCTATTGGTATCCTACTTTGCAACCTACCTTTTTATTTGAGGAAACTGTGGTTATTTTTGCGAGATACGTTCACAGGTTATGTCAGTTGTATCTAACATGATCTATAAGGAGAATGTTACATTATGAAATGACCGTAACATAATATAATATCTATGCTCTAATGAATTCAGCAATTGCTAATGGAATTATTTTTAGACTATGTTGGTTCATATACAATATCGTCAAAAAGTATACAACGCTGTAAGTTTTGCTTTCATCACAAATGTTTTTTGTTCTGTAATCTTTCTTCAAAATTTTTAATTCGCAAAACTGTTACTATCTATTGAGTATAAATAACATCAAACGCAATATGAAATTAACTCAATATGTAAGTTAATTGGTGTAAGTTTCAAAATATAAAATCTGCAGGAGATGAAGAAAAGAGAATGTAAAATGAGTTTTTAGTAGTAATAAAGTAAACAATATTTTTGAAATTTGAAGGGTTATGTCTACTGAGTTATGATGATTATAGAGTCCGATCCAAACCTGATGATACTTCATATAGGAATGATTATTAGAGTATCTGTTTCTTTTAATTTGAAAAATTACAAAAGCTTAAGGGTATTATTGCATCCTTATTATTGCTGCTCTTAAAACATAGCATAGGCTTATGTTTAATTGACGTTTCCAATTAAAATCGATGAAAATAGTAAATGTGTAAGTAGGGCTACCTCAGACACATTTGGTACTAAATAACACATGGGCTGAAAAGCCCCGGGCCTAACACATAGATGACGCTAGTTTTATTGCAGTCACCTTTCTCTCAGTTAGTACTAACCTTCAAAAGACAGCTGTTAAAATTTCATGATATTCTACTCATTAGTTTGTGAGTTATTGTGCTAAGAGTCACGCTACCTTTGTTATTTTCAAAACGATGGATCAAAAACAATTTCGTATTGTAATTTTACACTGCTTCTTGATGGGGAAAAATACCGTTCAAGCGAATCAATGGCTTGAAAAGTGTTATGGGGGACGCCGCTCCATCAGAAACAACAATAAAACGTTGATTTGCTGACTTCAAACGTGGTCGTAGAGACACCGATGATGCAGAACGCAGTGGACGTCCAAATGAGGCGGTAACACCAGAAAACATCAAAAAAATCCACATAATCGTTTTGAATGATCGAAAAGTGAAGTTGCGTGAGTTAGCTGACATCGTAAAAATATCAAAAGAACGTATTGGCATTATATTGCATGAGCATTTGACTATGAGAAAGCTCTGTTCAAAGTGGGTGCCGCGTTTGCTCACTGTTGACCAAAAACAAGAACGTGTTGATGATTCTGAGCAGCGTTTGGCCATGTTTAAACGTAACAAACCGGAATTTTTGCGTCGATATGTGACAATGGATGAAACATGGATCCATCACTTCACTCCGGAATCAAAACGATCGTCATCTGAGTGGACAGCAACTGGTGAACCTCGTCCAAAGCGCCCGAAAGCACAACAATCGGCTGGAAAGGTTATGGCCTCGGTATTTTGGGATGTGCGTGGTGTAATATTCATCGGCTATCTTGAGAAAGGAAATACCATCAACAGTGAATATTATATAGCGTTATTGGAGCGTTCGAAGGCCGAAATTGCAAAGAAACGACCGCATATGGCAAAGAAAAAAAATTTGTTTCATCAAGACAACGCACCGTGTCACAAGTCAATCAAAACAATGGCAAAACTACATGAATTGGAGTTCGAATTGCTCCCACATCCACCGTATTCGCCAGATTTGGCTCACAGCGACTACTGGCTGTTTGCAGACCTCAAAAAGAGGCTCACCGGTAAGAAATTTCGCACGAATGAAGAGGTTATCGCTGAAACTGGGGCCTATTTTGAGGTAAAAGATAAGTCGTTCTACAAAAGTGGTATTGAAATGCTAGAGCGGCGCTGGAATGATTGCGTTGCTCTTGATGGAGATTACGTTGATGAATAAAGCTAATTTTGAACCAAAAAAACCGTGTTTTCTTTGTTAGGCCCGGGACTTTTCAGCCCATGTGTTATGTTATTATCGTTAGAAAATTATTTTGATGTACGACAAATTTTGACAAGGGATTTAAATTGTTAGCTTTATTTTTAATAATTGTGTGCCAAAAGTAAATGAAGCAGCAACCCTCAATACTAGATAAAATAAATTAAAGAATTTTCATTTTTTTAAATTTTATTAATCGTTTTCATCTGATCAATAATCAAATACAATATCGGTATCACTGTCACGATTTACATTAATAATAAAATCTCCGCACCATACAAAACGGGAGCTAAAGCATAGATGATCAAATATGTATTCTTATTGGCGCCTATATTCACAATTAAATGTAATGTGCGCAAGCGCATTTGCTATATAAATATATAACGCATGCGAAATAGACCGATCGTAAGCAAGTACAGAGAATAACGTACAATGTTGAGCATTGTGTGGAATGTACCGGCTATTTACTAGTCTCTTTTTTAATAAAAACAATTTAAAACAAATACAGTCCACTGTTATAGTTAATCATCAACAATATTCACTAATGTTTTCAGGCGTCACCGTACTCTATAAATGTTTCTGCCATTTTGTACTACTTGTTCTCTCTAATACTTCAAATCGTGTTCTGCGCAAGTATCATCACGTTTAGATCGTAGAGCTCGTTCAAAACGAGAAGACACTTACGTTATACATGCGTAATAACGAATTTATATTCAGGCGAGTTCATTATCACTAAAATAGGGTTGGCCGGAAGGACAGTTGGCATCATTGCGTATTTTTGCTTCATGTTTGTTGTTTGTTTAAGTTAAAGGTTATCTTTATTATGCATACTTTTTATAGAGATGAAATCACGAAGGTTTGTAATTACATCATTGTTTCAGCGACATAGAAGTATATAACATAAGTCGTTACTATTTAAGCATACGCCATCACCCACTATGATGTAACTACATGTGCTTCATGGTTTTCAGTGTATATATTTTTTTTCCTAGTCCCTAGCACCCATTACTTTTAAGCTGTCTACGCCAATGGGCGAATTGTCTGCGCATACTATAATGACGTCAATGTGTCTTGTCATTCTGAACGACCTATACTCTACATTGTTATACAGTGTGATCAAAAAGCACGAATTGTGTTGGCACACATGAAAAATCTATGTAATGAACAATTATTTTGAAAAAGAGCATTACTAACTATATTTTAGTAGTGAAATGTACTTTGAAATAACAGAACAAAAATATAAAATGGATAAAATACATTTTGTGCAACAAGTACATACGACCAAACTGATAAATTTAAAGGAACGTTGAAGATTCAGTGTGAGTTGATTATAAGAAGTCGGTGAAATAAAAAAGGCTAATTGAAAAAATTCAAATATTGTGGTATTAGTCCTTTCCGTTTCAGCCCTAAATTCAAGCATACTTTGTTACAAATTATGTTCAAAATGGTGACCACCATTATCCATTTCTTTGTTTTAAATTTTCAAACATATTATGTAGAGTTTCGATATTTATATACGCGATGTATTACGTATCAAAGTTAAGGTAGTACGTATGTAAGTTAGTAATAAAGAGGGTTAGATTGCCAATAAAGGTGTGAGAAGGAGACATGACTAGCATGCAAAAAATGGCGTAATGATTATGTGCAAGTTTCGTCTTAAAGATTTAAGTAGTTATCTGTTTTAGAAAAGGGGTCCAAATTATTTATATGTATCTCATACAATTCGTCTTTGAGACATTACTACCCACACCATCTTAATTGAATGTAAATTTGTTTGAACAAAAGCATGTGAACAAAGTATTAAAGGAAGAAATTGTAGGAAATTGTTCCAAGGACATGCGTGTAAAATCTCGGACCTCTATCTACACTCTTAAGTGAACCATCCTCACAACACCTCAGCGTAGAATCGAGCCCACGATATTGAAAATTAGAAATGATAGAAAAAAGTCATAGGAAGAAGTAATTGGAAATCGTCTTCACAGCGCACATACAAATTTTCAGAATTTTAATGCATCCCTAAGCGTGCTACCCCCCAATAGCTAAAGGTAGAATCTATCCTCCGATCTCGGAAAGTACAAGAGATACGAAAAAATCTTAAAGGAGAAAATTGTAGCAAATCGCCCCAAAGGCTCACCCTAAGCGAACTGCTGTCACAATCCCTAAAGACAGAATCCACGCTCCGATTTCAAAAATAGTGATAGAAAAAAATTTTTGTCGCACCCCTAAGCGAGCTAACCCTTAGCTTAAATTGTTTATTAACACATATTTTTCTTCAGAAGACAAACTTTATTATATTAATTGACCGCAATTAGCTTTTTCACGTACCTTTAATAGTGTGTATGAATATTTGAGGGTTAAATAATGAGATTTCTGTGTTATTGTTTTTCGTTCTCTTTTAAATTTTTGCCAGCGTCGCGCCTATAATAAGCAGTTCGGCGCGTCTTCGGCCACGCTCGTGTTCGATCGATTCTACTCCGTGCACGCCTACTGAATTCTATTCAAATGAGAACCAAATCCGCTACCCTAACCATTTTTTTCCGTCATACGTTTATATTACGCGCCATCTATAAACAAATTTCGGAAGCAAGTGAAGAGCATACCTGTAATATTCAGATCTACTTTTAGCATTGTTTTTCTTTCTTTTGGACAATTTCTTTATTAATCTGGAGAGAATCTAAGAGACATTTTTTTAATAAAATAAATATTTAATTGTTATTACATTCGAATTCCTTAATATTCAGTTAGAAATACGTTTATGATCCTAATATTATATTGAAAATATCTTTAAAGAACATTATTTACATTTAATGCTGACAGTGACATCTGCGCGAGAAACCAGGAGTTACATCAGTATAGGTAAATTGTGTAGCTTGAATATTTTTAATAGCAATAAAATGTTAAAAAACGGTTTGCAGTTTCTGATTTTTCGTATAAAATGTAATAGAGAAAAAACGGAAGCTTGAGTAATGCTATTTAATAAAATAAATGCATATAATAAATTAATATCTACAAATGGCAAATTAGCAACCGTGATCTTATTTCATTTGGATTAGAAGCTTTTTTGCAAAATGATAAAGCATTATATGCTATTTGCTTTCATCTAACTTACATTTTAGCCATTGCACTAAACGGCACAATGCCCTAAGGTGTATTTGTCGAAATCTAGTAAGCGTGGTCTTAATTTTGCGGCAAATCCGAAACGAAATAACTCACGGCATTTTCATTCTCCACCACCAAACCATCACGAACTGTGACACGGCCGTTCCTTGGACAGATGAAAATATTTTGCGGAGCTATTTTTAGGTAACTTTGGTGTGTATACAGGCCAGGGCGGCTTAAGAAATTTGATAAAT
This sequence comes from Trypoxylus dichotomus, assembly GCA_023509865.1. Lineage (NCBI taxonomy): Eukaryota > Metazoa > Arthropoda > Insecta > Coleoptera > Scarabaeidae > Trypoxylus > Trypoxylus dichotomus. Next base: position 35,158,388 of record CM042081.1, read on the forward strand.
CAATATGCACATGACCGTGAATCTTCTAAAGGCGGACTAAATGAAACATTTATTGTATTCTTTTCTTAATTAGACGTTTTTTGAAATTAATTGGATTGGAACCGTATAAATTTACATGTTTAATAGGATTTCACGCTCACATATTTTGATGAACGAAATAAAATTGGCGCTAAATGTAAGCAACGTGAAGTTAGCTGCTCAACCGGTAAAGCTATTTTCAAGGCCGGAAATACGGTTATTTGTGAAAGTAAATTTCAGCTTATTTATCGAATTATAATGTGGTTAAAAAGGACTGATTATACTAGCGAATTGGAAGCAAATATTTTTAACTTTCATATATTATATAATTTTATTCTTGTCAGTGACGTACTAGTGTTTTGTGGTATAGATTTGTGTTATTATTATTTTCATTGTTCGTAGGATATAAAAATGGTATTTTCCATGAAATAGCACACTTTTATAGTCATGGCGTGCTTTTGCAGTAGTATTCAAGATGAAATGGATTCTTGGATATATTCAAAAACATTTTCAATCTGAACTCCTGAGGATGAGGGAAATATATGCCGACAAAAACTATAGACCAACCATACTGGTCTCTTACTGTATAAAGTAAAATCTTGCCTAATTCTTATTGTTTACGTAGTAAAATAAACATTAAGTTTATCATATGGAAATTTTCAAACGCCAGTATGGAAGAAATTATATTTGCATCCATATAAAGTAACTATGGTTCAACAATTACTTCTATAGTCCGTTCGCATCTTAAAATTGAGTATGGCTCTTATGGAACATGTGAACGCGGTTGCCACATTATGCCAAAATTACATTCTTAAGATGTTTTAAACCCTACAGTTGGCTATATGAAGAAATGACAAGTGAAGCTTAACCGATATTTCTTATATATATTTATTACAGTATTATATTACATGATTGTAATTTAAAGATTTTAATGGACAAGTGCAATGTTGCCAATAGCTTTTGAGTGATATTAATAGCGATGACATTTTACACAAAATAGATAAAGTTTGGTTTTATTTTTCTCGCCATATAAACTGACACAATTATAAAATTTGGTCAACTGAAAATCCATACACTTTTGTTGAAACAAGTTTATATTCGGTTAAAATTGGTGTGTGGGTAGGAATGTCTTAAACACGCATTATAAAAGCCACTTTCTTTCACTAGTAATGCTGGAAAATTATATGAGCAGTTGTTTAAACCATTTTCTGAAAAAAATAATAAGTAGAGGAAGATAATTCTTTACAATTGCGCTTCACTTTGTTAACTTAACAATGTGTACGCGTCACACAGAATGTATTTTATCTATTCATTTTTTTGCTAAGGTATTTTAAAATATTTCTTTATTACAAAGAAAAAAGTTTTAATTTCTCTATTAAAAAGGTCAGTAATAATGCAGCCACATATACTTCAAGGAATACACTCAACACATTAAATAATTTCTATACATAAATACATTATTCAAAAAATTAAAATACTTGTCAATTTCGTTAATTTCAATGACAATTTTTCAGGTGTACCAACACAAGCAATAGGTTTTGATCACACTGTGTACTGTTTATGATATGTCGGTACGTGTAAGCATATATTTCGTTTTTGTATTATCTATGGCAGTACACGTTATCAATATGATATGAATATGTTTCTTAACGCCATGGTTTCAATTATTTATAAATGTTACCACAGTTTTTGAAGGTTAAACTGAAAAAGGAGAGAAAGAGAAACGCGTGATAAAACGTTCTAATATCGCGTACGCTTTGGATTCGTCAATTACTACTGATTTATTAACTGATCTTAGCAAATTGTTATTTAGCATAACTCAAAAAGTATTGTCCTAGTACAATTACTATTTTTATAACATTAAGTATTTAGAGATTGGTGACATCAACTTACAAACGAGCTATATTTGACAAAATGTAGTGTTGCTCAAATTTAAGAGTTGTTTTGGAGCAAGGAGGAAAATTTTGAAAACTATTCTGCTTAACAATGCTATATGAAATTAATAAAAGTTGCATAAAGTGGAATTTATTCGATTTTCCAGTAAACGAAATTGTTAATTTTCAATAATAATGCCAAAAAGATCGCAGTAACATAAGCATTTAAGAAAAATAGATTTATTCAGTACAGAAATTCTAACTTCTCGAAACAAGATTACTGTCACCGATATTGCAGTTTCATTTTCAAGATTTTTAGTGGACGATTGCCAAAGGGAATGGAAAAATATTTTTAATAAAATATGGTGCAATACAAACGATGTAAAAATCTTGGTTGAAATGTATAATAGTTATGATGTGCCAGAAATCCTCGGTTTATAAATATCGCGAACTTTTTATTTTGTATACATGCGTTTATTTATACAAAGTGATTGATTTCAACTGAAATCCATGCGACTTAAAATTTTTAGTTGGCATGACTGGAAAACGGGCGATATAGACTGTCATCCAGGCTTAGAAGTATTACTTTTTATGTGGTATAGCCCCTTTTTATTAACTTATGAAGTATTTGCATGTAACTATCCTTTTTTTTGAAACTATACTCTATTTTTAATTCGAACGAATAAAATGAAAAGACGCGCTTACACAATAGAATTTTTCAACGCTACTTTTTGGCGGTTCTTTTAAAAATAGCTGGGATTTTATATAAGTTGTAGTTACGTAATTAATTATATATTCATTATAAAAATAAATAGTTAATTACTGAAATACAGAAAACACTGCAGAATAATATTTATTGATCAAATACACATCATATTGAATTTCTACTTCATATATCCCATCTTTTTTATATATATCAAATAGCCCTCGTGTAATTTATGCCAAAAATGCTTATGCTTTGAATCCAGCGTAACATTTTTATTTTGTGTATTGTTTCCGTGATAGGTCAAATTTTAGACTACAAACAACGTATAAATACATTTATTCTTCCTATAATAAATAGAATAAAATCATTTTTCAAGTTATGTATCAATAAAAATGAAAACGAAAAAAAACCCCTTAAACTGATGCATTTTCCTATATTTGATTTGTTTCTCACACATTTTATTGAAACGTTGTAAGCATCAGTAACTTATACAGAAACTTTTTCTAATAACAGACAATAAAATGACATGAGAACAAAACGATAGCATATATTACTGCTTATATACTTGCTGTTGTTGTCAGTTCAACATAAAAATTAGGAAATTTTATGATACCATTCCATTTCACTTCAAAAATATATCAGTTCCTATGAATTGCCAATAAAATAAAAACCTGTTACTTTTAGACATTTCAATTATTAGTTCTTAGGGGATTAGTAACTTACTTTAGGGTCTTTTGGAATATTATTCAGTGCAAGTCGTCTGTACTAAGTTGGTGACACTGTTTTAACGGGAGAAAACGACTTACCTTTTCGAGTTCCTTAGAGTTTTTCTATATTTCCACTTCTTGAACCAAGCAGTGAATTTATTCATTTTCTTCATTGGCATCGCCATTATATTTGGTTTTACAGGTACGTTGTTGCTATTAGTGCTTTTTCTGAAATTAGGTGAAGAAAGTATTTTATTACATTGCTAGTGATGAACATAATGTGATCTTTTAGATAGACCACAAACACTTGATATATCCATCCTCTAATTTTTTTTGCTTAAAAGAACAAACGCATATAGTCATCTCTGAGTCATATAATAAACTATGCGTGTCTTAAGGTAAGATTACGGTAGACCAAAAAGACTTCTTTTCTTTACTTAATTATGCATTCACCATGCTGTATATATGAACCTGTAATCTAATGTAGGGGTTCTAAGTACCGTATTATTTTGTTCAGCGAGGCATAACAATTGTGATTCATCAGGTGCAATGACTGTCCATTGTTGCTTTTTTGTCGTGTATATAGAAGTTACTATTGTGTGTTTACTGGGATTACGTGTGGAATATAAAAAAAAGTTGTAGGAAAACAGTTTACAGGTTCTACTGGTTGATGGAAGCACCAGACAACTGCAAAATGTTTTAAAGAATTTTTGTAAAATTATTAAATATAATCTCATTGCTTTAACCACACTTTTGCGGTTTGTTTTGTGCTTCTTTCCTATCTTTTTTGGGAAAATCCGCAAACTTCACTTGCCAAATAAAAGATAAAAAGAGGCTTTTTATACCGGTATGATTAATAAACATAAAATTCATTTGCATATATTTCTTTATGATTAGTATACTGCAGAGCTAACAACAATTCTGGTTGATAAAAAAATTAATCAAGTATAAATGGCACCCCGTCATTTCGTAGTTTATTCTGATTTACTAGTTAGTTTTCTCCAAGAAGTTATTCAAAATTATATATCAACAGCATGATTTGAAAGCCTGTTTTGCTGTTTATAATTTACATTCCCTTTGGTGGAATATGCCGTATAAAATCTAATTAAACAATTTGTAATACTGAAGAAAAATAAGGGGAGGTTAATAAGAAATTATGTTTGCTTTCAAATTTTTAGTTACAATAAACAATTTTTGAGTAAAAAAAATAATTTATCGGAGGAAGTATTTCTTACCACTTTAGTCTTTTTATTAGGAATCTTTTCGAATTTTAAATTGCACTTTTTTAATCTAAATAAAAAGTATATCGAATCTATTATTTATATGAAAAATTTGCTACATATGGGTTGTTAACTTAAGAGTACAGAATTAAGCAGATGCAATTAACAGAACTGTACTGTGAATCTAAAGCTTTTGTTAAATTCAAAACGTACTGGTTAGATTTTTGATAAAAGACTTTACTTCCAATTGTTGGATACCTTTTTCGACGCAAAATATGGTTGTCGTCTATACGAGAGCGATCTGAAATGTTTCCCGAATTAGCAAGAGATGGCGCACGAAGGTTGAAGTGGAAGAGACCAATGAACAGTCGAAGCAGTGGATTTTTCTGGGCGAATCTGCTCTGAAGAAAGCAAAGACCGTTGTATCGGTCGGAAAGGTCATGGCGACCATTTTTTGGGATTCGCAAGGTGTAATCCTCATCGACTATCTGCAGAAGGGAAAGACGAACACGGGGCAATGCTACAGCGCTTTATTGACTCGATTCGATGAAGTATTGAAAGAGAAACAGCCTCGTTTGCAGCGGAAAGAGGTGTCTTTCCACCACAACAATGCACCGGCTCATTCAACTTGCATTGCCGTCTCCAAATAGAGTGAGTTGCGCTACGAATTAGTCCCTCATCTTCCATATTCACCGGACCTAGCCCTCAGCGACATTTTTCTATTTCCAAACCTAAAGATCACTAAAAGGAAAGAGATTTGCTTCAAATGAGGAGGTCATCGCCTCTATAGATGGCTATTTTGCAGACCTCGAAACATCCTACTTTTCCGAAGGCTTAAAGAGAGTGGAGCACCGTTTGAAAAAGTATATTGATCTTGGAAGAGACTACTTCGAGAAATGAAAATAGAAAACCACACCAATACCGTATTTTTCTGGTCGATTCTGGAAACATTCCAGGTCGTCCTAGTAGTAGAGAGGTTCCGTTACGCTTCATTAAAAATTAATAACGTAATTACGACGTCGGCATAATTATTTTCATACAACACTAACCTAAATGCAATTTTTTTGGCCGCAGCTTTAAAGCTAGATAGGCTTCTATATAAGTTGTAGTTACGTAATTATTATTATAATGCAAAAATTACGGAGAAAAATTAAATGCAAACGCTCTCAGAAAAATATACGGTGTAAACATGAATCAGTTCTTGTAACATATGTAATATGGCGGCCGGAAGTATATCAAAAGCTGGCCAATATCAAGCCTACTTCTTGGCGCTTCAATTTGAAAACACTTCCCTGAACTAAAAAATAGAGTACAGCAACTATTAAAGAACAAAGTATTAAATATTTCTTTAGTTATTGTGTAACAAAAAGATGTAAGTTTTCTTTACTTTTGATGAAAACACACCTTGAATTTAATTTAAAAAATAACTGACACATGTTTTGCATAATAGCTTACTATTTATTGGCAAATTATAGGAATTTTAATGAAATCGCCACAGATTTAAATGCTTATAATGTCATTAATGATGTGCAATGGAACTCTCTACTATATATTTTTTGTTATTCTGAATAAGTAATATACATACGAGAGCAACATAGAAATCCCCCGAACTAGGGAGTTGGAAACAAGTGTATTGAACAAATAGGTAATTGGAGATTATGTAAAAAACTGTTCATGCATGTTTTAATACTAAATTGTATGCTATCAAGGATACATTGATTTTGTAACAATAGAAAGCTATTTTTACTACAGAAATCTATATTTAAATTTCATTTTTTATTCTATATGCGGAACAGATTGTAAAGAGAAAGAAGGAATATATAGTTTGTTATGCTTTTTCTTATTTCAGAATAGATATTTCAGTATTTCATTTGTTTAATTTTTAAAAAATATCTAGAAAAAATACTACTTAAATATCCTTTATATATAGATAAACATATCTTACTTCTAGAGACTTGTATGTACTGTGATAAAATTTGCACCATAAATGTGTAGTGGGGTCAATTTCTTAGTATAGAAGTAGAGTTCTTTAGTATCATAATTTGCAGTGGTTTGCAGTTGTTAAATTTTCCTATTCTTAGAATCTAAGCAATTGCATTGCATCGGAAATCAACCGCAAACTTTCTAAGTGATAAAGTGCTAGGTATTTAGGTTATAGCATCTTTTGACATTGACTTTGACATTTATAAATTTTGATGTTGACATTAATGTTGATATTGACAAGTTTGCATACTGGTGTTATAAAATAAGTAATTAGATGCTCTATTACCTTTGCATTTCTTTCTGGAACAAATCTATTGTCACCAAGGCACATTTTTCGAGATCACTGCTTAATTTACTTTTACGATTTAAGTTTCTTTTTCTTCGAATGCACTTTTGTCGCACGAAAGGTCTTCTTCTCACCAAACTATTAGTATTTTTCGAGCTACACGTTTCGCATTGTTCGTTTTCGCGCAATTTCAGCATCTCCAAACCACGGAATAAAAACTTCTCGTACATGTTTAACAATGTTTTGCTTAAACGAATTATATTTATACCGCAGAACTTTCAAATAAGTACCGTGCTCGTTCTTTTTTATTATTGCTCATAAATAATCGATAAAATGACATAGCATGGAATGATAGCACGGGGATGTTTCCTGCAAGATTTCGTTACTAAGAAGCTCCACACTGTCTGATGTATTTGGTAGAGGATATACTAATAGGAACGTCACTGGTCGCGCTCAACGTTTGACGCCCCACCAGTTTGATATTCGCTGCGATTGCGATGAGCTTTTCCGGTTTACCATAGGCAAGCGTGTGATTTCCACATATTAGCAATATTTTTTGTGCTCTTTCGTATGGGTATTTACGTATAATAATTCCCTATTAATGATACAGCGTTGATTGATTGCATTGAAAGTTACCCAATTGAACGTAGGAGGTTGTAATTTATATGATGTAATGTGAAGTTAAATTTGCGGAGCTGTATTACATTGGTATACATACTAATAATATTTTTTTTGTTCGTGTTAAAAGTACAACAAGCATTAAGTAAAACAGTGTTGTTGAACCGATAAGGAACTTAGAAGTTATTTCAAGTACAAAAATTGATCGAAGTCTATCTATACTCGTATAGTTAATGTTAAATTATAGAAGATAATTAAGAGGGCTTAGCTGATCAAATGAAGTATGAAAATATTGGGTTGACAACAAAGTAATTACTAATTTTCTTATACAAATGATACATGATTTTTTTATGTGATGTAACTTAATGTGAAACTTCATTCATTAATATACACTACCGCTCAAAAGTGTTTAGGCACTATCACTGACAGCAGAAATGTATAAAAACTCAGCAAAAATGTTAATAATATTTATTTTTTATGTACAGATACACGTACATGAATAAAAATATATTAAATAAATGTAAAAATTAAAACGTTTAATTTAAATTTTGTTTTCATCTATGTGATCTCCTCTTGATTTAATAATTGCAGCACACAATCGAGGCATTCTCGCAATAAGTTTTGCCAGAGTTTCTTGTGTTATTGAGGTTCAACTCGATTGCAATTTGTTCCACATGTCAGTAGCTGATGTCGGAGCCGATTTCCGTACTTCCCGATCTAGTTCTTCCCATAGTAACTCGATTGGATTCAAGTGGGTCATTATCTTGTTGGAAGATAAAATTTTGACCTAAAAGTCGAATTCCGGAAGGTATTGCGTGGTTCTCCAAAATTTCGCGGTAGCCTTCTTTTTTTAATATACCGTCAATTTTCACAATGTCCCTTACACTAGTGCCAGCAAAACATCCCGAAATGATGATAGAACCTCCACCATGCTTCACGGTAGCAGCAATACACTCTTTTTTGGCACGTTCACTCACAGATCTTCTTACGAGTATGCGTCTTTGGGCTCCGAACAGCTCAAATTTGGACTCATCCGCCTATAGGACGTTGTTCCACTCTTCTATGGTCCAGTGTTGGTGTTCACGAGCCCATTTAAGTCGCTTTTGCTTGTTTTGTTGCGTAGTAACGGCTTCTTCATCGCAATACGTCCATGGAGCCCGGCTTTCTGTAGGCGACGTTTGACTGTAGAAACACTGACTATAGTTTTTGGCGACCAACATTTAATTCTGCGGTCATTTTCGGGGCTGTCTTGCGTCTATTTAACTTGCTGGTAACCACTATTCTGCGATCATCTGCAGATGTTGTCGCTTTTGGCCTTCTACTCCGTCTTTTATTAAGAAAACTGCCAGTTTCCCGATATTTTTTTACGTTATAGTCAACCGTAGCGTGGTGTATTTTCATTTTTTTGGCAATTTGTCGATTACTTATGCCACTTTTATGGTAAGCTATTATAAGCGCACGTGTTTCCGTACTAATTTCTCTTCGCGGAGGCATTTTAAAAAATTGTCACACGATATTTCGCTCACGACGTGAATGGAATAAATACCACACTGCAACTGACCATAGGTTACAGATTTCACTATAATCTTCTAGGAAGGTAATTTAAACATTCTTACCTACAATCTAACAGATGACTAAATTTACCCAGTAAATTCAGAGGGATTGTTATTGTAATTGCACCGCAATAAACAGTTTATGATAATCCGACCAAGTGCAGGTAAATGATAGTAAACCTTATGCGATATAATGGGTGTTTATCTTACTGAACTACATTTTAAATACGTATTTCCTTTTATTATAATGTTTTTTTGGTACTATATGATACTATACTACATAATACTATATGAATAATCCATGAAAACAGGGGTGCCTAAACACATCTGAGCGGTAGTGTATTTTCAATTTTGATCAATCACCTTTTGACATCTTTTCGTCAACTTAATTACCCCACGCTCATAGAACTTCTGGTCTGTATCAGCAAAAAACTGAACTAGATATAATTTCATAGCTTTATCATGATTGAAGGTTTTACCATTCAAAGAATTTTGTAGCGCTCTGAACAAATGGTAATATGATGGCATTAAGTCAGGGCTATACGGCAGGTGTGACATCACTTCCCAACCAAGCGTCAATGATTTTTGACGTGTGACCAATGACGTGTGTGTGGCCTAGTGTTGTCTGGCCCCTTTTTCTTGAATTACAGAATTTAATTTGTTCAGTTGGCAACAATACACACCTGAATTAATCGTTTGGTTCTTAAGAAGCAGCTTAAAATACGCAATACCTTTGTAATCCCACCAAACTGATAGCATAATCATCTTTTAGTGCATTTCAGCTTTCGATGTTGTTTGCGCTGGTTTATTTTCATTAGACTATCACCGCTTGCGTTCGATGTTATCATAAGCTATTTTTCATGGCCACTGATTATCCGTTTTTAAAAAGTTCGATTTCATTTCGTTTGAGATGCAAATCGCAGATGGTAATGTTTTGGGTTAAACGAATTTTCCTTAACTCATGAGGAATCCAAATATCGAGTTTTTTAATGAATCCGATATGTTTTAAATGATTTTCATTTCTGTGCGATATAGTTAACCTTTCTGTGATCTCTCTGATAGGAATATGACGATCCGAATCATTTATGGCTTTGGTTTGATTATCATCAACTTTGTTTGGCCTATCAGATCGTGGTTTATGTTTAAGTGAAAAATCACCACAACGAAATTTATCAAACCAATTCTGGCACTGTCTTTCTTTTAGAGCTTCATTACTATACAGAACGCTTTAATTTTTAGCAGCTTTAGCACAATTTGGTTTCTAAACGTCAAAACTATATAATTGCAACATTGACGGACCTCATTTAAAAGAAACACTACTCCCATCTACACCTAAATCGACAATTACTTTGTTGTCAGCCCAATATATTTAAGTATTCTAGCGTAATATAGCCTACGATCGATTAAATTTACTCTGTAGCATACCATGATTTTTTTCTGCTTTAAACTTAAGTTGGTAGAATAATTTAAAAAACGTATAAATTTATTTATTCTGTTGTGCTAGTGGCAACGCTTAAGTGTAGGTAGTTCAATTTATGTTACACCGTTGACATGCGGTTATCAGATTAGATTTTGACGTTTTGACAAATAGCTATACACAAACGTTTCAACTGGAGAAATAAAAAGTTTAAACGATAGTATAGAATGGTTACATTAAATGGCCAAAGTGAGCTCCTTCATTTTTCTAAACATAATGCCACTCTTTGCTTAAAGTTATTAAAGGTATTTCTTTAATTATGTGATGTAATTTCCTCGCAGACATTTGGGATAGCTTCGGTAAGTTTAACAATTGTATGAGAACGGTTTGTAAATATTCTATATAATAAATATTTTTTAGCTGTGGAGATATAAAATAATCCATAATTGGAAAATTGGGAGATCGCAGTCTATTATTCGGCTATTAAAGAATTCATGTAATTCTATCGTTTCCTTTGTAATTGATTTAAAAATGATTCTAATAAATTATTACGATAACGTTCCGGATTTATGGTGTCATAATATTGGACCACCAATCCGTCTGCGAGGTACACCAAACCAAGCCCCTATTTTTTGAGAATGCAAGGGTCTCTCAACAATTTCATGTGGATTTTCACTAGACGAAATGCGCATTGTTTGTTTACTTATATATCCCGTTAGGCGACACCATGCTTTATCCGAAAAGAAGGATTTGTCAAAAACATCATCATTATTCATCGTACCTAAAAGCCATTGATAATAATTAAGTCAATCAATGAGTAAAAGTTCCTGCACGCAATGAAACTTGTATGGAAATTTTTGTATGTGAAAGTTGCGCTTACCGAAAAAGCTTGCAAACATCTACTATATTTTCAGCTACCACTACCAGGTTTTCGGGACGCAGACCCTGTTTCACGAAATTTTGCCACTGATTCTTGAATAACTTGCCCTAAGCTGTCATACGTTACTGGAATATTTGGAAATTCTGCCCGAAATTCATCTATACATGGTTGCAAAGACTACGACCATTCTCCATTTTCTAAATTTATACCATTTCTGAAGTATGATTCGATAATGAAAACTTTGTGATTTATTGTAAACATTTCTATATCAATAAACCAATACAGCACACATCAAAAATATATTTTATTTGTCATTGTCAATTCGTTACTCATTACTAACAAGATATTTTGAAGAAACAATATCATGGCTTGATAGAAGGTGTATTTATATGGTCATATAGTATATAATAAATTAGAAAGCATTGCAAAGTGATATTATTAAGTCAATAGAAAATCTGAACTATAGTAATGGTCGAAGCATTTCATAAGATGCTACAGATATGTAGAGCAACATGTAGAATACACATCTAGACGCATTAGCCTTCAAAGTAAGATTTAATTAAGATCAATTGAATCATTTTATGAAGACAGTCAAGAGAGATACATATTTACTTTAGAAATTTGACAAGAAAGGCAGAAATAAATTATATCCAGCCATAAAGAACGGTACAAAGTTGAAATTCCAGATCTACTCTGAGGTATAAATGAAAGGCAAATAGTCATTCGGAAGATTATAACAAAAAATAAGATATTTATGTTGAATAAATAAGAAGAACAAAGAAAATGGATCATTTTAGAAAGATATCGGCTTTCTACTTAAAAATTTAAAAAAATAATATTAACTATAAAATTCCAAAACTTTTAATACCCTGTTTGTTATATATCCTTCAATTTTAGTAGGGTGCAACAAAATTGAAATGTTTACATCAAATATCTATTTTGCCTGCTTTAAGAAATTAGTAGAAAATGCTTGAATATGTCCTCAATCAGGAGTCTCCAAACTTTTTAGTCTAAGACTTCCCACAGTTCCAAGTGTCAATCCCTAACTAGCTCATCATACTAACATACTGCAGTTTAGAATTAGTAATAAGCGAGCTCTTTCTGGAATTGGACCGTGTCATGATGAGATATAAAAAATGAAATAAGAGTAAGGAAAAAAAATAGGGAAACATGAAAAAAAGGGATGAAAAAAGGTGAAATAAAGAGTAGGAGAAGGAAAGAGAGATGGGAGACAGAAAAAAGAAAAAGAGAGAAAGAAAAAGAAAACTAGAAAGGTGGGATCTCGACGTTTCGCTTGCGTCATATGTGGGCAATAACTGTCCACTGTAAGATTTGATCGGGCTCGCGAGACAAAACCCAATTAAAAAAAATATATTACACTACTTACTCATAGTCAGTCCAAATGAGGAAGATGGAGTGATATGGGGTTTGTCGCTTGCTCCTGCGGAATCAAGTAAGCGGCTCGCGAACGTATTTGCACACTAAAGTTTGGCCCACAACATGTCAAAGGTTGCTCATACTTGGCCTACGTCATAGGAGGAGAAAACAGGGAAACCAAAGTGGCACCGTAATTTGACGTGTAAACCACGCTAGAGGCGAAACCACTTTGGAACAAGGTCACGGAAGAAGGTTTTCGCCCCTAGCATGGTTAACACGTCGAGTTACCGTGATTTTTGTCAAAATGCCTTTAAAGGATCGCCAAAAATTATCGAGAGAAATTTGGACAAAACACGACATAAGATATTCGGGAAGCATTATTGGAAGGTGTTTAAAGGCATCTACAGTTTGTACAATAAGAAACGCGGGCTAATATCTTTTCTACGAAAAGAGATAGGGAGGTGGTAATGACATAACACGTAGGCATGACCGTTCCCTTTGTACGCGTAGTAAGTTGTAAGTTAGTGTTTGTTCGCTTTTGGAAGAGCTGGTGATATATGCAAATATGGGCGCAGTATATGCAAAGCGTTTTGAAGCAGTATTTTTGTATAATTACCCGAAGGGCACAAGAATGAGTATTGCAGTGGCTGTTCGGCACTTATATAGAACATCAGATTAGATACGACACTGGACAAGGGAATATCAACAGATGGGAGCAGTAGATGATGTAATGGGACGTGCTCAATCTCGTACGACGACACCCAGATAAGGCAATTATTATTTCATTCAGTAGAAAGCCGCATTTAATATTGCGTCAATTTATGTTAACGAGGAGAAATATAAATATTAGCTTAATGATTCTTAAAAGCTGATTGCTTGAGTAGGAGATTGTTTACCGCAACACGCTACGGAAACCATTGCTCTTGGACAAATATCGACAGGCGCGCTTAACATGGGCATGGGAAATTATCGTCAGAGATTGGACGAATGTGGTGTTCACGGACCAATCTTATGTTTGGGCCCGGGTACCCAGAAGCAAAGCGTAGTCTAGCTGTACAACTCGCATTGTCGAACGAATTGTAAGACATGCAGTGAAGGTCCAAGTTTGGGGATGTTTTAATGTACGTGTGTTTTAGGACGTTATGCGTTTTTACTTTTAATTTAAACGCGCAGCTGATGGTGCTGTTATACAAAAAAGGACTACTGACATCTACAAAGGTCTGATTTGAGAGTGGCACTGAGAACTGGATTCTACAAAAGGATAATAATCGGAAATACCGAAGCAGACTATATACGGGTTACTAATTGGAAAATCATATTGGATTGGACCTCGCAATTCCCGGATGGTAATCCGATCGAGGATATGTGGGGTACCATGAAGCACAAACTCCGAAGTGAGCCTACATATAAAATAGAAGAGCTATCTCGTGGCATAAAAAAGATATGGCGTTCGTTGCCTACGTTTTACGCTGAAAATTTGATAGAACGTATGGAAGAACGTTGTCAAGCTATTCTGGATAGTAATGGAGATTGGACCCGTTTTTAATGTAGCGCGTATTAACTTTGAAAATATCAATATATTTTTTTTCATTAAAATTTCTTTAAATTCGGTCCCTGCGTTTCTTGTTATACAGACTGTAATTTGTATGACCAAGATTCACTTGCATCGACTAAAAGATATGCAACTTAGACTGTTGAAGATTGGTCGTATATAATTTTGTTGACAAATCAAATATAGACGTATGTTCTACAATAGTAGTAGCTACTGTTTGATGAAATAGAGGTATGAATATTTACAAAAAACAATTTCTTAGCCGAAAAAACTTTGATTTAATTTGGATCATTCGTGTGAAGAAGGCACAGCGAAGCTTTCCATACAGATTACTGTAAAGTACGTTGTCAGCGAAGGTCGTTTACGCAAGACGTGCATACACCTGGTATCTCGATGTTAGGGTACTTTTGAAAATTCATCGGTAAAAGATTGATACTTGTCGGTTACCTACCAATCTGTTTATAATTTACTAATCAGAAGTGTCTTATCGTTTCTATATTTGTGGTAGGAAGCATCGACCATTTTCCGTTTTTACCGATAGAAGCTGGCGGAATTTTGATAATATACTGTTAGAGGTTATAAGTAGGATCTTAAAACCCATATGGCTAACGAAAATGAGTTACTAATTGTACACTGTAAATACTGGGTGATCGAAAACCCTTTCTCCATTTGGTTTGTTTACTTGGCGAACACGAACTAACCTCGTCCTTGAGTTTTGCAAAAATAATACTTCTGTCACTATTGCGCGGTGAAACGTTTTTAATCTCTATAATATGAGTCGCACTATACAAGCACCGTGTTCTCAACTCATGGAGATCAGCTGTTGCTTATATCAAACGTTCGGCAGACAAACGTTTGAATTTATAGTATGTTGTTATCTTATACCATATGTGGACAACAACCGGCCCGCTGTAAGATTTGAAAACCCCAATTAAAAAAAAATTCACGATTTAGTTATAATGTTGTACCTATTTTTTTCATTTCATTTTCTTATTTTAATAAATTGCATTATAATAACATTGTCTTATTATTTAATGTCTGATATTTATCGCTAAAGTTTGGCCCACAACGTGTCAAAGGTTGCCCATACTTGTCCTATACCATCATATGTAAGCTATGTGAGATAAGTTTTTTTTTTATCCTATGTCCTTTGTACCTTGCGGTGTTGGATAAGTTATATGACGTAATATGCTGTTGAAGTATTACTGCAATGCAAATCAATAACATGTGGCTAAAGATCTGTTGGTGCGATAGTATATACGAGGGCGCCCTGAAATGTTTCTGGAATCGACAAAATAAAACAGTATTGATGTGGTTTTTTATTTTTATTTTTCGGTGTAGTCTCACAGAAAATCAATACACTGTTTCAAACGGTGCTCCAGTTCCTTCAAGCCGTCGGAAAAGTAGCATGTTTTGAGGCCTGCAAAATAGTCATCTGTAGCGGCGATGACCTTCTCATTTAAGGCAAACCTCTTTCCTTCCAGTAATTTTTTTAGGTTTAGGAATAGCGAAAAGTCGCTGGGGGCTAGGCTCGGTGAATATGGAGGATGAGAGACTAATTCGTAGCGCAACTCATTCAGTTTGGACACGAAGATGTGGGATGAATTAGCCTGTACATTGTCGTGGTGGAAAAACACTTTTCTCCGCTGTAAACGCGGCTGTTTCTCCTTCAATACTGCATCGAATCGGGTCAATAAATCGCTGTAGTATTGCCTTGTAGTGTTGTAGTACTTCGTATAGGATATGGCCAACGCGTTATTTTGAGATGTTTGTCTATGTTATCTCTTTCAGCTTCAATCGGCGATTGGTTAACACAACATCATGAATCTTGTCGACCATTTCATCATTGGTAGCGATTTTTGAGCGTCCACTGTGTGGTTCGTCACTTGTGCTTGTGCGGCCATATTTGAACTCGCTCACCTAGAAGCTGATGGTCGAAAATGATGGAGCACATACGTCATGAACCTCTAGCAAAATATTTCGAATTTCTGCGGCCATTTTCCCAGCCATCCAGAAGTGTTTTATCACTGCGCGAAATTCTATTTTATCTATTTTTGCGAAAACGCTTGACTTGCTACACAAAACACACTCTTAAACTACAACTATTGACAGTAGGGGTCTGCTGACCAATGAGTCCATTTCAACTTTTGCGCGCCATCTCTTGCCGATACCGCAAACATTTCAGGTCGACCTCGTATCAACGCTCCTTACTTTTTGAATAAATTAAAAGAGAATATTTGAAGAGAAATGGCGGCTATCACGGAGAAGATGTACCGTGCAATTCTCGAAAATTTTGCTTTACGTTTAGAAAAATGCCAGCAAAATAACGGTACACTTTTAGTAGACAATTTTTAAGAAATAAATTCCTGTATTTTAACAAAAAATAAACATTTATTCATTAAACCTGACCATTATTTTATTATATTCTTTTTATTTTGATAAAGACTTTTCGAATACCTGTTGTAAATGTTTATACTAATATTTTAGATGGTTTTCTGCATAGTTCTAATTGACGATCATCTAGCACAGCCTGTATATATCATCTTGGAAACTTTCTGTTTCGTAAAATCTTTCTCATTCCATCACTGGTAATATCAACGTAGTCATAACAATAGAATTCTGATTGACGACAATTGGACTCACATTGCGTAGACTGTATTTTCGCTTCAATTAAATTCTTTTGTGTAATTGCTTTTGCGTGCGTCTAACCCATTGCTTAGGCCTTGTACTTACCCAATGATCTAACGACTTATCGGAATGCAAGCACTCAAATTGTAGCCGTCTGTCACATAAAATACCAGGCCTATTGCTCGTAATTGGTACTTAGAACTCTTTTGTTAAGAAACTTTCTCATATATATCGAACTTGTCTTATTTACAAGAAGGTGTACAGTCGCCAACAATTCTAACTGCCCAAATTAAGATGATGCTAAAAACATCGGTGTAGAATAAAAACGCGTTGGATTAAAAAAATTGTTTATTGTTGGATATATCTTAATATAACATTGATATGACATGAATACATATAACTTTGTATTTAAAATAGAGCTAAAACAGGTGTTGTATGTAACATTAGCCATTCACTTTCTTCATTTTTTTGTTCCTTTTAAATATATATGTATGTATTAAGCAAAATAATGTATATTTCAATATCATATATATTTTTATGTTTATAATATATTGCTTCGATTTTTAATTAACACGGTAGCATAGGTTTACTTTTATTATTGTGGATTATATTTGTTCTTGAATTATTTTTGGTGTCTGTTTAATTTAAGTGACATTTATTATTTAAAGAAAGTAGTATTAGTATTTTCAGGGAGTTTGCAATTAAAGGGAGTCTATAAGTAAAATATCGTTCAACAAAATCCTTTCCTTCTCTATCATTATACTGCTATGCATCCTTTCAACACCACTAGTAATTATCCACCTAAGAGCGCCCCATTTCTTCTTTTAATACGCTAATTACGTACCGAAAATATGTTAGAAAAATTGACAGCGTGCACGTCATTAAAATTTAAAAATAGACAATGTTTCCTTGATCAAATTTAAATATTTTACATTATACATGTTCTTGATTGTCGTCCAAAAAAATAAGATATCAGTTTATATGAGAGCAATTTTGGGTGGTAAGTACTGAGACGATAAGACTGGAGATTATTTACCTGACCTGCATTTATTTTCATCCGGGCTCTTTGTGAAAGATGTGCGGGTGTTGGTTTTCTTTTTTAAACAAGTTATTTTTCAACATCCCAACAAATAAGTTATTCACAAATTTGATATCAGTTAAAATACCATGATGGCATTGTTCGTTTTCAGGTAATTGCAAATGCGTTAAAAAGAAAAAAAATAGTTCATCATTTTTCCTAGCTAACCTTCTTTTCATTTTGTTTGATTCAACTGATACCTTTAAATTTTTCGACGACTTATTTATATTAATATATTTACAATGTGTGCAATACATATATCATTATTTTCTTTTGTTTTCATTACTTTTTTTTGGAAAGTGAGAACCTACAAGTTCTTCTAGCTCTTTAAATAATAGTTTTATTATAAAATTCTATTCAACATTCGAGTGAACATCGTGAAAGAAGGGTAAGATATGTCCAATTAAGTGTTGCCAACGTAAAATTTATTCTATCTAGCTTTCCGCTATTAAATAAAATTTCCCAACTGTGTTTTATATCTCTGCCTAACATTTATTATTCTTTATTCCTTACTCATTATAGTTTAAGTGAAAGTGTTAGTTAGCATTCTAATAATGGAATAACAAGTTATCTGTCGCGAGCTATATCTATTAGATACTTTTTTCTATCCGTATTTTATCGTTTCGAAATACTGTTTTCTCTCGTTTCCTTATCTAACTACATTGCAGGTAGGAAGTTTACAATGCGATGATGGAATGACTATTTTGGCACAAAGTTTTATAATTTATAGTCCTAAGTTGGCTAGAAGAGATACTGATTGTACAATGTAGCTTCCATTTCTCGTTTTAATAATTTCCTATTCAATCTACACGCTTCATCAGTTTCTAAAGACTCCTTGGAGATTAAATTTATTTAATTTCATTCCTTCATTTTTATAAGTTAATGGGCGGACATTTCACACTAATCTATGAGTTAAAATATATTTACACAAATCTTGTATCCATGTATATAGTATTGTATTTCCTTTACAAAATTTAATAGTGGTATCCTTAATGAGACATGGTAGCACAAGTGGTAAATTATAAAAACTCTATATATATATATGGATACATTATTCCTTTTAATCGTCATTTTAGACATTATACATAAATTCTTTTTATCGTTTAGTATTTTTAACGTTTTTTTATGTTAGACTGAAATAAACTGTTGATATTTTTTTATGAATACGTAGTCCATTGTTGAAGACTAAGAATTTGCTTATTAAAAATGAGTCTGTTAGAGAACTTTATACACAAGTTAAAGTTTCATGTAAATACATGCTTTAAGTTGGCAATATTGTGAAGTTGTACATGTACTACATATTGGATGAATCTTTTAATTGATCACTTGATTTGTTTTTGAATACTGTTTTGGATGCCATCATTTGTAATCTGAAGGTAAAATTCAAAATTAGTCAACTAGATGTAGTAATTAAACCACCAATTATATTCTATTGTAGTTGAAAATGTTGTCACGTGTGCCACATGAATAATAACTGAACTACATGTATATCTACATATAGACGTAAAATATAATAAATAAATAAAATAAAATATATGCACTTTGTGATTTTGAAGATGATTATGATGTGTCTGGATATATTCATTGCATCTAGTATACAGCTTCCTATATGTTTTACAACATGTGTATGTTAATTGTTATTTAGCCTCTAATGTTCCCAATGTTTCTTAAATACCACAACAAATGTTTATTACCAAAAGCCAAATCGCTGCATATTCAAGTCACATTTTTGTCACGACTTGCTCCAGAGGAAGACGAAAGAAACTTTATCGAAACATCGAGCTAATTCTAGTTCTTCTGGAAACCAGTTATCTACTCGGGTCAACACCGGGAAAAATTATATTTCATCCGCGAAAACCATATCGAATATATATATGTTGTGACAGATGTTTTCGCAGTCACCGTATGTGGAATGATATTTCCGCGTTTCTGGATGTGGGTGCTGTTGGTTCCGAAAGGGATCGTTTCGACTAGGTCGACGTTTCGATGAGATCTCACTCATCTTCTGGACGCTCTCGTTTGGCTAGCGATTGGAGACGTACTAACCTTCCCCACGTCGTCGTGTCTTTTATATAGCCTCGCAGCTAGAAACTCGGGAATATTATTCCATATATATATATATATTTCACATCTTATTTAAATCTCCCGCTATTTTTTTGTAATTATTCGGCTCAAACTGGAGACGCTGTAGAATATTTGAAATTTTAAACATTAAGATGTGGCGGTGAGCATTTATTTAGGTTTTATTGTTTTGACGTTAGATAATTTAAGAGCTAGATTAGATATTATTCTATGACGGTAGATGTTTCATTCCTTCAGTCCGATATATGTCTGTATGTACGTTTTACGTACATTTTATACAAATGATGTAACTTGATGTAGCTAGCGGAGTTTGCATCTTCGAATGTACTTTGTGAATTTTATATTCTTAACTTACAGAAAACTGTAATCGTGACATACGACAAGTTGTTGAAAACTTCCTTAGTTGTAAAAAGTTTCCATATTATACAAGGAATTACATTCAGCTGTTGAAATATTAATAAAAAAAGTTGGAATAATTGTTAAATTTCCAGAGGTATCCAGACTATTTCCAAAATTAAACAACAACAACATTGCCAACCCTAAAGTATAACAAGTTTCTGGTGTGTGATTTGAAATTCGTTTTAACTTGCTCATTGAAGATATCTTATTCTAAGAATTTCTGAAGTCCTATTAAAATTATTAACAAAATTTGAATAATCGTCAATATTAGATTAGAATGAGTAGTAGTTGGCATCAAATTCCTTTGAATAAATTACAACTATCGCATTTTTACGTTATACACAACAGATAACATTAATTGAATATCGATTTCTTTTTATAATTCCGTAGTTGTAATCTATTCTATTCCTTTTTGGATTTGTATAACATGTCATTCGCATAGGTGAGGTTTCTTTTATAATAAGAATGCTGTATATACAAGGTGATCTTTTTTAAGGGATCACTAATATGAATGATGGTGGGTGCTCGTGTAAAATATCCAATAATTAAAACTAGTCACAACACTGTTGAACTCCAGGAAAATTCCTCATCACTCTTTTCTGGGTAAGTCCTTATGTGAACTTGTTCGACTTCCTTCCGTATGCCATGATCTCGGAACTTTTCCTTATTTCATCGCTAACGACCTCCTTCAGCATTCCCCAAAGTTCTTCTTTGTCTAAGAGGATGTATTTGTCGTCCTTCTCTTCCGGTGCAAAAGTAACTGGTTTCTCATCATCGTTCTTGGGTTTCTCCAAAAATTTTATTGGAAATACTTGTTTGTCAGTATTAATATGCTTTGGTGGAGATACGTTCATGTCCACTATTAATTCCTTCTGTTGGGAATCACCGTTGGATTCAGTTGGAGTTGGGGAAGCAGTTGCAGCCTCTACCGGCTTGGATTTTGTTATTTTTTTCATCTTTTTCTCGTTCACTATTGGTTTAATTTTAAGGAGTTTCTTAATTTGAGTTTTACTGGATTTGTCTTTTTCATCAGAAGTGTTATTAGCAGTACCATTCTGTAATTGCAAAATTATCTCGTCTGCACTTTGAAACCTAACCTCAATCGTGTTATTGGAAATGTTTTGGGTTTCATTGCTATTGAGAGGAATTGCAGTTGGTTCAATAATCCATTGCGTCTTTAAATTTTCTTCACTTTTATTCGCGTTCTGATTAATATTGATGCTGTAAGTGACTATGGTCAAGTTCTGCCCCTTCTTTGGGGAGTAACTTATATTCCTCTCCAAGTTTTCAATAGCATGTTCATCCTTTTTAGACGTAGCGCACTTCGGATCGTAAAATGCATTTTCTGCAGTCGTTCCGTTCGATCCAAACCAGGTAATGAGATCATCGTCTGTGATTCCTTTTAATAGACTGCTTTTGTTTTTCGTATGGAAGAAAGTCTCGGCTGCCAAATCTTCACGGGATGCTGGATAGACTCTCGCGTAAGCTGGTCTTAATGAGGAAATAACGAAAACGCTTCTAGCGAGGTATTGGACACATATGGGGCAGCTGTTGGTAATATTTGCGAAGATAAACCAGATGTTGTTGCTGTGGTAACCGTGCTGCATTTCTAAGATGTTTTCTCTTAAGTCTAAAAGAGTTGGTGGAACTGATGCTAGTTCGAAACCGGAGAATAGAGATATTTCCATACGTAATACTCCTGAGGATTCGGTTCCTTTCCATCTGGAAATGATTTGATCATTAGATTTAATTAAATTTAAATAAAAAGGAATGTTTGGTTTTAAAAAATGGACTCCCATACTTATATTAAATAGCAGCGTGGTGCAGATCGATTACCTGAAACATGTCTTTATTTTGAGCATCGGAAGTTTGCCTTCAATCTCCTCCACGGAACTCCGATCTGGTAGTATTTCCTGAACTACAGCTGACCACAAATCCAGTAAAGGCGTCCTATTTTTCGTAAAATAAGTGGAGTACGTCGTTTTTCCCTACACATATGAGTAAAAATTAATCAAAGTACCCTGAAAATATTGCTGAAACTCACTTGAACAGTACCGCAACCAGCACCGGTGGCGTACACGAAGACTTTGGTGGGTAAACTTGGTAAATGAAGCATTTGGGGCTGCTTTTCCGGTTTGAGTTCGAGTGTATCGGTTAGTTCCATGCCGGAAGTAGCTAGTGATACTGTTAGGGCGCGATGTTTGTCCTTGGCGAGAGAATCGTACATTGTCAAGGCTTTCACGACCGGGTACAGAAGTTCCGAATGTCTGTCCAACATATGGGAACGGTAGAAAATGTATCTGGTAACGGATTCGGCGAATTTCAGGTCTCTAATCAGGCAGAAGGTCATCAGGGCGTAAATTGAGGCTTTATAGTCTTCCATTGTTGCTGTAAGAGATTATAAATTGAGGTCGAATATGGTTTTTGCGTATTTCTTTATTAAATATTATTTAAATTACATTCACGTTCTTCGACAGTTGTGATACTTACAGACTACAGGCTCTTTCAGTGTTTTTCCCACTTCCGACTCATACAGCCAATCAGCAGCGTCCCTTTTAGGTATTGGGTGAGGCCAACCGAACTCGCCATCTTCAGTAGTTGAAGCGTTCCTTAATTTTTCGATTGCCCATGTGGCTGTGGCACTCCTCACTAATACCAATGCCAGGGCAACAGTTGCAATAGTTGTGGACGATTCAATTTTCGGTAAACCATTCTCCAAAAATATCTTCGCTTTTTGCAATGTTTCCGAATCCGCATCCGACTCAATTCCAATCTCAAAGAGGGTTATAACGGTTTCTGCTGTTATCTCCACGATATGTTCGAAAGATAGCGTTTCGTTATCTCTAACCTTGTCTTCGGGAATTTTGTTTCCATTATCGTTTGAGGTTAGCTTTACGTCGGCTGGTAAAGGAAGGAAGCTTCCATCGTCTTCTTGACGCAGTTGGACCCATCTTTTGATGCCTTGGATGAGGTCCGGATCTATGTTGAAGTAGTTTTGTACTTTCGTTAGCATTTCTAGGATTGCTACTGTTGATCTGTGGCTGCCGAGCATCTGGTGCTCGCTGAAGGAGTTGTCTGGTTTCCTGTATGATAGAATCGTTTGGATCTGTGACGAAAATGGGCCAAAAATTAGTTCTAGGAGTTTTGACAAACAAAATGTTACGATGAATGAAATAAGAGTCGTACAGAGTTATTCATTGTGTATTTGTTACTGGATTTTCAAATCGTTAGCAATCTTCTGGTTTTCAGAAGTGGAGTTTACAATTTGGTTTTGCGCACCGGCCCTGTGTAGAATATTTTATGGAAGGTATTATGAAACTTTAGAAATGGCAAAAATAATGAAATTAACTTTGCTTTGGCGTTAAATGAAACTCAAGATTTGAGTACCAAGCGTCAGTGTCTGACAACGGACGCTTCAGAACCGGAAATTAAAAAATGTGCTACACATTTTCTTTTCTGCGAATTTTATTTTGTGATGAATTAATTTTATTAGTGTTACTCCGCTGGTTTTGTGAAAAATGTACGATGCTTGAAATTCGAAATACATACGTAGTATTTCCCACCAGAATAAGAAAAAACTTCTATAAATTTGCATAGCAAATAAGAAGATTGTAAACGTCTATTTTTTATTGTATGACACCGAGGTGGTTGTATTTAAATTTTTATACTTTACCATTTTTTGTAATAAAACTTTTTTATAACAGTAACACAACTTACATGTCCCGGAAGATTCTGCATCGCTGACTGCTTCAAAGTTTCATTGGCTTTCGAGCCGAGATGCTGCAGGCTTAGCAAAGTTGTGAGCGACGATAACGCTTGCGAAAGCCCCCCGTTCTGATCATTGTTTGTGATGACCGGAAGCGCTAGCCCTCCGGAAACCAACAGTTCGCCCCATTCGGATCCGGGTACGACGGACTTGGGAGTTTCGAGGTGTAACACTTGGGAATAACCCGCCTCGTCGTTGAAATTCCAAACTCTAAAATGCGTACGGAAAATGAAAACTGATAAATCGCAATTTCGAGTACAAATTGGGGTTATGGGGTGAAGAGTTGAGGTGGGAAAAAACTCGATAAGTGTTACCAGTGCTTGACGGGATTACTATATTTTAATTTGTTTGTTTATTTTGGTTAATTACTTCAACTAAAGAGAAAATTGGAAAATGCGATTGATTATAAGTATCGTATATTCAAAGAAAGGTAATAGTATTTCAAAGTTTTTGATTTTTTATTTTATTCAATATGCAGAACAACTGAAACTTAAGCGGAAGTTTCTATTGTTTTTTGGCTCTCTTTATTTGCAAATATCACTACAATGTTGTTTGAGGAGCTATCAACTTTCAAATATTCAATAAAAGAAAATCCTGTTCCAAATCAATGCATATATACTATTATAGCATTTAATCCTTAGTCTACCAGGAAATCGGCATATCAACACTTACCGCGCGGATCCATGGGATCTACACCATGATAATAATATATATTTATAATAATATATATATTTCTATAAATTAAAAAAGTCATGAAGTACGCATGCTACTCTACAGGGGGATTGTGTGTCAGTATGCTATCTCTGTCTAGCGGTATTCTCTACCCTTATTTAACTACGTGCTACTACAAAATTCCGTATTACTGCGAGGTGAGGGGATAAATCGCTAGACACATGAGGGCGACCTGAAATGTTTCCGGAATCGACAAAGAAACACGGTATTGGCGTGGTTTTTTATTTTCATTTTTCGATGTAGTCTGCGAATATCAATACATTTTTTCAAACAGTGCTGCTCCTGTCTCTTCAAGCCGTCGGAAAAGTAGGATGTTTCGAGGTATGCAAAATAGCCATCCGTAGCAGCAATTACCTCCTTATTTGAGGCAAATCTTTTTCTTCCCAGTAATCTTTTCAGGTTTGGGAACAGGAAAAAGTCGCTCGGGGCTAGTTTCGGTGAATATGGAGGATGAGAGACTAATTCGTAGCGCAACTCATTCAATTTGGACACGACAATGCGGGATATGATGCTGGATAGGATATGATGATCATACCCAACATTTCGTATAGGATATGGCCAACGCGTTCTTCTGAGATGCCTGTTGTCTCTACTATCTCTTTCAGCTTCAATCGGCGATAGGTTAACACGACATCATGAGTCTTGTCGACCATTTCATCATTGGTAGCGGTTTTTGGGTATCCACTGCGTGGTTCGTCACTTGTGCTTGTGCGGCCACGTTTGAACTCGCTCACCCAGAAGCTGATGGTCGAAAATGATGGAGTACATCCGCCATGAACCTCTAGCAAAATATTTCGAATTTACGTGGGGGTTTTCCGAACCATCCAGAAGTGTTTTATCACTGCACGAAATTCGATTTTATCCATTTTTGTGAAATCGCCTGACTTGCTACACAAAACACACTCTTAAACAACAACTATTAAGAGTTTTTTAAGGTTTTTTAAGGTTTTTTAAGGTTGCCCTTGCCCACCAATAAATCCACTTCAACTTCGTGAGCCATATCTTGCCGATTCTGGAAACATTTCAGGTCGCTTTCGTATGTAATTCATTTCAAGTGAAGCCGGTGTTCGATTCATTTCTTTCATTTTTGAATAAAGTGGATATTTGGAGGGGTTCGAGTGTTGATCGCGGTCAATAATTTTGTAGAAAATGGAGTATTATACTGAAGTAAAACTATTTACAGCAAAACAATATTACGGTGGCAATTCGGCAGAAGTTGGGATTTATTTCAAGTAAACTATCCCGAAGGGTCAATTCCTGGCGCGACTACTATTCGTAAGACGGTTCAACGTTTTGAAACAAAGTTTACATTAATAAATAGCAAAAATAAAAATGTCATTGCGAAAAATGCGAGTGATATTGAAAGTCAAGTTTGTGCACTAGTGGAATTAAATTCTAGTATGACATCTAGGTAAATTGCTGACGAATATAGTATTAGTTTTCTTGCTGTCATTAAGTTGTTTAGCCAAAGTTTTATTTATTTTAATTTTTTACGGCCTGTTCCAATATTCTATTCATTTTACATTGGCAACCGATTATAGTCCATATACGTTGGATAAATTCTTCTTCTTTATTCTGTGCGGAATTTTCTTGCAACCTCTATGTAACTCTTACTAAGTTTAAAATAAATTTTAATAGTAAGTAAGCGTTGTTCAACAGTACCCTGTTTTGTTTTTAGTAATAGGAACGATAGACAAGACAATAGTTTGCTACGGTAGTTCCTGGCCTTTCCCTTTCACCGTAATTTATACTGCTTGCGCTACTAAGCCATCAATTAATCCGACGCAATGTTTATAGTTTACTATAGCGTAGTTACACATCGATTTCCAAAGTAGAATTAGCAAGGAAATGCAAGTTTTGCATGTACGCAGCCACTAATCTTGAAACCAGTGAAGTGAACTAACCTAGTTACTGGTACAAGTAGCTTTAACGATGTAAACGTGACGTAAGCTGAGTTTACATGTTCAAGTAGTTCGTGTTTAATAAATTAACTTATTACAGTAACACGATCAAAATCGATCTGACCGGAAATTCAGCAGGACGATGTAAAAATAGTGGTGGTAAGAAGGTGTTCTTGATGGCTTGTTTATTTGAAAAGAGAGTATTTTGTGGAGTTTGCTGGGTTTATAGAATTGCATTAATAATTTTCTATACGTAGAAAATGAAAAGTAACATTCAGTGACTGTAAGGCAAAATCTCTAGCTTCTGAGATTTTAATTTGAAACTGGATGCTAAAAAGGAAACTCTTGTAAGGCAAATAAATTAGTTGTGGACTATCTATAGATGGAAATTGAAAAAAATTCTTCGTTTTGAAAATGTAATGACAAAATAGGACACTTATGTGTTTTTTTCCGTGACGACTGACGGACTCAAAGTTAGGATTGAAACAAAAATCCAAAATAGGCGTTTCACAATTAGTGAACTGCACTAATTCTTTTCATAAATTTAAAAAACTGCATTGTACGGAATTGTTACTGGCTAGAGATGAGACCATACATGCAGCAGCCTACTGTCAGATAATGCACGTCCGCCTCCAGCGGGGGTAACACAGGTTTTGCTTTAGCAGTTTTGGTGATAAGTTTTTCAACATTCGCCATACAGTCTGGACTTGGGCCCAAGAGGTTTTTCCCAAATTGAAAGATTTTTTAAGTGGGCAACGCTACGGAAGTGATGATGAACTTAGAACCAGAAGTTAATTAGTGGTTCACCAACTTGGGGGCAACTGAGTATGCGGAAGGCATTGAAAGGCTGATACAACGGTATGACAAGGGCCTAAATTTGAATGGTGACTACCCAGAAAAGTAGCTTGGGTATCTAATTTTATGTAAGATACAGTTTCGTTTAATTATATCTAATTGATTCATTCTATAGAAAAAGCTTTCCCTACTTTACGAATAGCCTTCGTATATAACAAGTTCATTATTTTGCTTAAATTTGAGTACGTAATCTAATTTGTCCTTTAGTTCAAAAGATATTAGACACTTTCTTTGAAAGGATGTGTATTGTAGGCGGCCAATACTAATACATGTATATAATATGTGCTTTCCCATTTACAGAGAGTTCTGGGCTTAGACAGTAGAGCAAATTTTTCTCTTTTACAAATTTGTGTAAATAATATTTTAGACCTACGTGACCTGCCAGTACTTTGAGGTCCCCTTCGCTGAAAGCTGGCATTGTCTTTAGTACATTTGGTGATATGAATGTCTTCGCTTGATTTCGTCCAAGTGGCCTTTTTGTAGATCATAACAGAGTCGTTACCCAATGAAAGGCATCTTTGCAGATTTTTTCATCAGTAATTTCATTTACCTCGATCCCTTGATCGTCTAGGAACCACCACACTGTGAAAGTCAGCTATGTGAAAGTCTCACGTTAGCTTTTTATTAAATGTTTCTCCCAACTATTTAAACATGCAAACTAAATGTACAGTAATAGATCGATAGAATGACAGTGTCTAGCATATAACCTATACGTATCTATTTTTAACTTTCTTAAATATCAAGTTACTGACGGGGAATTTCAATTGTTCTTATCTAAATTAGTAAATGCTATTGAAAATTGGATTGGCTTAAGTTGAAATTAGGCATAGATACCAATATTAGCACCCAGATAATATATGGTATTCGTTGAATCTTTTGCATTCAAAGTTTTGTGAAAATGCCTGCTGAGAACTTTTAACTGTTATTTTTAGGTCTGGTTCATGCAGTTGGTGAGATGAATTCTGTTACGTTTTTGTTTTAGTAAAACAGTTTAAGTATAAATTTTGATACCTGATTAATTCAAGACAAAAAGTTCTCTTGTTGTCTGTCTAACCAATATACAAATGTGGATAATTACTATGGGTTAAAAAAAAGTAAGCGGGAAAAAAACAGTCACAAAAAATACGATCTAAACAAATTTCACAATATTAATATTGACTATGAAACTGCTTATAGGTAATTAATATAATATGACTATGTTATGTATGTACCAGTACCATAAATTGTGGTACATTGACGTCATCACTTTTCTTCCCTACTATAGTTTATTTCAAAAAGAGGGAGACAAAATTCTCAACAGATCCCCAATTCAAATTACACTATATAAATTTGTGAAATCAATTTTACGCGGTAAACTTAAATTTGAAAATTTGTCTGAAACATAAAATTTGCACCAAATAATATTGTATATGGATTCTTGAGAGATAATTCTACAATTAAGACAACAGAATGACAAATGTAGTAGTTACAACACATGAAAGTGAATAAATTTGTATAGAGAACACATACTTCATTTATTTGTTGGAAAAATTTCAATAATATTCATAATGATGTTGAAATAGCTTAAATTTTACAATTATGACAATGCATTATCTACAAATTAGAAGTGATGAAGTTAATGACATTTAATTTTATAAAGTATTTGAAGATTTTTGTATTTAATTTGATGTTTGGGAGGAAATCGAGTCATGACTATCATTCTCGTGTCCAACAGAAACTATAAATGGGTCCATAGCTTCATCGATAGTTCCATCAACATCCTTCATACTTGTTTCCTTACTGATAACGTGATTTATACACTTCTGCCAAGTTTTTGCAGTGACATTATTGATGGCATTATGTAAATTTTGCTAAACTTCGTTTAATTTGAAAGTTCTATTGTGTGCAGTAACCTCATTTTTTATTTGGGCCCATACAAGTCCAATTGGATTGAGCTCACAGTGGTTTGGAGGTAAACGAAGAAAAGTCATGAAAAAATTTTTAACCATCTTTAACAAATTTAACAATTCTACTCTAACCATATCCTCTTCATACTCTATCCCCTTATTTTGCAACTAATTTTATATGTCCGCTCTATCTACACATTGTTGTCGGTGTTTTTTCAACCTTGCGGTTATGATACGGTGCATTATCCATCATTACAATCGCATCCTCTGATAAGTAATGTAGTATTTTAGAAAATCAGTCAACGAAAACTTCAACTACAGAATTGTGATTTCAATACAACTGAAGTTCCCCGTATTTGCACAATGCGTTCATAGTCTATTAATTTTTAAATCAAAGCTCCGAGAAGAATTAATCTATACCGCAAAATAGCTAACGTAATATAATAATTATGAAACGCAAACGTGATATAAACAATGTTAAGGATGTTAAAATCTTTGGCAATTTACAGCAAAGAGGGAATGTTGTACGGTGTGATTTCGCCTTGCTATTAACCAATAAGAAATAACTTGAGTTACTTGAGTCTGATCAGAAATTTGCCTCTCTTTTTTGGAATATATGATAAGTGTTTGGTATCGCGAGATCAAGCGTTAAATTGGTAACACTGCCTTCCAATACTAAAAGCTACTAAAAAATTACAGCAGACATTATACTCATCCGTAATTAGTGGAGAATCACTCCCAATTACTTTAAGTGTATATAATCGCGACATACTGCAAGTTCACAGCGCCATCTTAATCTATTTTAGCGTAAAACTCGAACAGCACAGAATGGATGTTACAAAGGGATCTACCCCACCTACGTCCGAACATACGTACGTAACCCATTCCGCCTTTGATAGATGGCATCAACGTTCTAATCTTACAAATTAAACTCCGGTCTTCCGCAACAGATACCTTCTCTTCTCTATCCGATATCGGACGCTATTCCCATCAATCAGACCGTCGAAGCGTGTCATGGGGCGGGTCAAAAGACGCTCGACGGAGGATAGATTCTTGCACACAATAACAACGACGGTGCGCGGTATAGATAGATGGATAGATAGACACCGAAACCGGAAATAATTGGTCTTGTATATTCGATGTATACACCGCTTCTCCCGTAGGGCATACATCATCCGAATTGCGTCCATCCATCAGTTTTAATCGTTATCTTCGACGTCGCGAAATTCTCTTTCCCTCACTCTTTGCCCTTCAATCCCTTCATCTATCGCAAGACGACGTAACAGGATCTATGTCATTAATCTATCGAGCGTCAATTATTGCTGCTGCTCGCCGCGGCCAGCAGATGGCGCTGTAAGCGATAGGAGTTCGTCGCTAGTCGTTCGGGATAGCGGATGTTGGGTGGAGGTAGGCGACGTTACCGGGGATACCCTTGGGCTTTTAATTTTCTGGTCCCTGGCGGATGTTCTGTGTCTCTAAGTTGTTTTTGCGTCTTCGATTTCTTCGTATTCGATTTTAATTTTCCGCCGTAGCGAATCTCACGTCACAGTGCTCTTTTAATTTTGATTGATTTCGTGGTGCCTTCTGTCCAATTTCCAATCGCAGGCGCGATATAATCATCTGGATTCTTACAGAGAGAAAGAAATGAAAAAAAAGCAAGTGATATTGTGACTTGATCCTATACACTCAGAAAAGTACTTTTGTTAAATTAATGAATTTCAATGTATTAGGATCTTCGGGATCAAATTAACCAAAATTTTATCAAATGAACAACCATTTTTTTTTGTAATTTCAACAGGCATCGAATGAGCTGGTTTTTGTCGATATTATTTTTATTAATTTAGTTCATGCACACCAAAAAATGTTTTGTTCATTTTATTACAATTTAACAAAATATATATAGGGACAGAGATACTATTGAAGAACATTTTTAGTAAGATTTGACTTTAAAATTGTGCTTTATTCCTAGTCAAGTAATATTAAAAAGTAAATTTGTATAAAAACTAATAATTAAAATAGGATTACTAGATTCACCTCCGTGTTCGTGTGGAGAGTCACTGGGAGACCTCAATCGCTTGTTCTTGGAA
Source organism: Trypoxylus dichotomus (assembly GCA_023509865.1). Taxonomy (NCBI): domain Eukaryota; kingdom Metazoa; phylum Arthropoda; class Insecta; order Coleoptera; family Scarabaeidae; genus Trypoxylus; species Trypoxylus dichotomus. The sequence continues at coordinate 35,189,993 of CM042081.1, forward strand.
TGTCCCAAATTTTCTCAGCACAAAAAGTTCCTTCTTGAAGAGCTTATTTATGCTAGAGTTACTATGCCTACCAATATTATCTGTATTCTTCAAGAAAACCGCTAAATCGTGTATGACGCGATTACTATATTTATAAAATACACAAAAATTATTGTCTAAGTTAGATGGATTAGTTGTTAGATATCTTTGTTTAGCTGTGTGGATTGTCCTTCTTACCGTTGGTCGTTTTCTGTTAAGCCATCCCGATAGACCAAGGGATGTGAAGCTCGTCTCTTCTCTGCTCCTTCCTACCATCTAGATTTAAAATGTATAGACAGGATGTGTTTTGTAAGTAATAGTGGTATATCTTTAGTAATCTACTAAGTAATGTGGTGAAATGGGCTCTGATACCCAATGCCAATAAAAAAAACTAATAATTGTAAGAGGAAAATGCGTCATATACTTACGTATTTTTTAGCAAACAAAGGCAATGTATGTAGTACTTACAATGTATTCGTTAAAATAATATTGTTTAGGTATTGTCAGCATTTTTTGTTTTGGAGACGCTGATAATATAGAAAAGAACGTTTACACGTTGTCATTTTACATGCGGATGGCACTACAGTTTAAGAATCTGAGATGTTTACGAAGATCAATTTTATAGCATTTCATTCAGATGCACTTAATTTATCAACAAAAATTAACTTCTCACACTTAAGGTTTGTAAGTGTTTTTGTAAGTAACAACTAATTCCGCGTCGTGAAGCTGATTTACTTCTGAAGTTAGTTTTATAACATTTGTACAACGACATTTTTTTGCCAATTTTTTTATTACCGGGGAATATTCTTACGAATAATTGTAAACAAACTGATATGTTTACAGCAATTAAGTCGGAAATGTAAGTAGAAATGTAAACATTTTTTTCTCGAAATAGATTAAATTGTCAATTTGTGACAAATAGGCTGTGTAAAAATCTTCACCCTCTGAACAAAAAATATTGTTCAACTAATGAAAATCTATAATTGAGCTAATGGGTATTAGTGGGCTTTAGTCTAAATCAAACTTACGAAGTATATCTCAATTCTTTTAAGAAACACCGGTTTTGGTATTGAAACAGACAACATACTGACTTTTCAAAAGCTGGCAACAATTTCGTGGTGACGACTGTATTTCATTGACTTCAGCCAAGTTTTAGAAGCTTGCTGTTGAAATTTGTTCCAAAGCTGGTAGATACACAAGTTTTTACAATTAATAAAAGTAAACTGCTTATGTTTGTCTTGATATGGAGAAAAAAATTCCTGTGTTGATTAAAAATTGAATTATTAAAGAAAGTGAAGAAACAATTTGTAAGTAATTCATTGCATTAGGAGTTTCAGGACGTATTCATTGCGGGCGATTGCACTATTGACTTTAAAATTTAAACAAAGGTAACGAAAATAACATTAGACCTTTTAAATACATTCCCTTTCTGTGTTTCCAGAGTGCTCGCGGAAACCTCAAAGGACTTCCGCTTTCATTCACAATATATGCATTTACAAATATTGACTTGAATACATTATAAAATCATAGAAAATCATAAAAGCCATCATTTTCTGCAATCTAAGGGATCACAATAACATGTGTAACAACGGTGCACAATTCTTGTACTTAACATCCCTTACAAGAAACCAAGAGGAAATTTATCTACGTTGTGTACCCTCAAGAGAAAATAAGAGCTGAATCTAATGCACGAATGTTTTTTTATGGATTGTAGATATAATTTGCCCAGAGAAATGGTGATACAAACGATTTTCACCTATTAGAGCGAATGCATTAAATATAGCAACGTTTCTTTCTTCTTAATGGGTAAGAGTAGTCAACTTTATCTATATATATGTATATATATATATATTGTAGCGTATGTTTTAGCGGGTAAAAGTTGTCTTGTTATCCTCTGGGGTTTTGTACCGCGTTCGGCGTTGGTTCTTAGAAGAACCAAGTACGTCCTGACGTTTCGATGTAGTCGCATACGTATATATATATATATATATATATATAACACATGGGCTGAAAAGTTCCGGGCCTAACAAAGAAAACACGTTTTTTTTGGTTCAAAATTAGCTTTATTCATCAACGTAATAATCTCCATCAAGAGCAACGCAATCATTCCAGCGCCGCTCTAACATTTCAATACCACTTTTGTAGAACGATTTATCTTTTGCCTCAAAATAGGCCTCAGTTTCAGCGATAACCTTCATTCGTGCGAAATTTCTTACCGGTGAGGATTCTTTTGAGGTCTGCGAACAGCCAGTAGTCGCTGGGAGTCAAATCTGGCGAATACGGTGGATGTGGGAGCAATTCGAAGTTCAATTCATGTAGTTTTGCCATTGTTTTGATTGACTTGTGACACGGTGCGTTGTCTTGATGAAACAAATCTTTTTTTGCCATATGCGGTGGTTTCTTTGCAATTTCGGCCTTCAAACGCTCCAATAACGCTATATTATATTCACTCTTGATGGTATTTCCTTTCTCAAGATAGTCGATGAATATTACACCACGTACATCCCAAAATACCGAGGCCATAACCTTTCCAGCCGATTGTTGTGCTTTCGGGCTGTTTGGACGAGGTTCACCAGTTGCTGTCCACTCAGATGGCGATCGTTTTGATTCCGGAGTGAAGTGATGGATCCATGTTTCATCCATTGTCACATATCGACGCAAAAATTCCGGTTTGTTACGTTTAAACATGGCAAAACACTGCTCAGAATCATCAACACGTTCTTGTTTTTGGTCAACAGTGAACAAACGCGGCACCAACTTTGAACAGAGCTTTCTCATAGTCAAATGCTCATGCAATATAAAGCCAATACGTTCTTTTGATATCTTTACGATGTCAGCTAACTCACGCAACTTCACTTTTCGATCATTCAAAACGATTTTGTGGATTTTTTTGATGTTTTCTGGTGTTACCGCCTCATTTGGACGTCCACTGCGTTCTGCATTATCGGTGTCTCTACGACCACGTTTGAAGTCAGCAAACCAACGTTTTATTGTTGTTTCTGATGGAGCGGAGTCCTCATAACACTTTTCAAGCCATTGCTTTGCTTGAACGGTATTTTTTTCCATCAAGAAGCAGTGTAAAATTGAAACACGAAATTGTTTATGATCCATTGTTTTGAAAATAACAAAAGTAGCGTTAGCACAACAACTCACAAACTAATAAATAGAATATCATGAAATTTTAACAGCTGTCTTTTAAAGGTTAGTACTAACTGAGAGAAAGATGACTGCAATAAAAGTAGTGTCATCTATGTATTAGGCCCGGGACTTTTCAGTCCATGTGTTATATAATAATTACAATGAATATATATATATATTTTACAAACACACATAGGCAATTGTTCGCCCCTGAGTTCAATAAAATTTTACAGGGATGTAGTCACCGAAAAGTATTTGACATGTATTTTTTTCTAGCTGCCTCTTTTTGGTTTAAGAGGGTTTAATTGATGGTAAAAGTTACCTCCTAATAACACATTTTTGCTGCATTTCAGGAACAAGGCGAAACGGGAAAATCAATTAAAAAATAGATTTTAGATGAGAAAACATCAGTGGTGTACCCATGGGAGCGTTAGAGGATTACGAAAATCTATCATTTGCGTCATCGCTTATAAATATTGTCAATTTATTTTTATTTATATGCATATTGTGTATTAATTAATCTCCTAGCGATTCCATGGATGCGCCATTGATCTTTTCTCGTTTAAAACATAACGCTAATAATAGCGATCATTCGTTCTTTTTAATTAATTCGAGATTTCGTGTTGTCCTCGAGATATAGCGAAAAATGTGTTTACAGAGGGTAATTTTGAGCATTAATTACACCTTCTTAAACCGAAAAAATGCAGCAAAAATACATGCCTGATATTGTTCGATATACTACATCACTGCAAAATTTCATCTAAATTGCAGTAGGACAGTTGCCGCATTTGCTTGTCGGTAATTCTATAGCTAAACCATTGTTAAGTTTAGTTATTTACAATATGCTGTATTAAAAGAGCAATAAATCATTCATTTATTATTCTGTTGGTTAATCTTTTTGCGTTTTTGCTTTGTATTAAATAATTTATGTAATATTTTAAGATTTGTAAAAAATAAGGAAAAATTAAAAAATAAGTTGGAATAAGCTTTAATTTATTAAATCTAATGCTAAATTGGTGATAAAATATATAAAAAGAAAAACAGGCTTATTGGCTTCTGATAGAACACTTTAAATATCGAAAGATTTACATTACACACAAAGTACATTTCAAGACAGCTCAATAATCAAGAGAAATACCCAGACAATTCTCAAATATAATTGAGTTTTCGAGGGAAAGGTACGGGAAAAGTGGAGAACATTTCATTCCCCACGGCAGATTTTGGCTCTAGGGATCGTTGATGGAAGCGATAATACCAGGTCTATTCTCTTTGGATGCTTTCGCCGTCATAAGGTATCTCTTTCGCATCCTGAGATGGCTCTAATGCGCCTATTTAGGTCATTAATATACCATAATTGAAATTGGATATGAGTTGATGTAGTTTTAATTAAAAGTGAGGAGGGGGAAATTCTTGATTATCGCTGGTTAGTGTGGCGGTTATAATCTTGCGTTAAGCTAATAGGCGGGGGTCATTGATTTGTGAATTCAAATTGTGGAATATTAATAAGTTTCATCTTACCTGAATTCAGCGTGACTACCCCAACCAGAAGCAAATCCTAGGTGTTGAATCTTGATCTTTTTATCGATTCGCCATTTCAGTAACGTGTTGTTGTTTGGAAGATGTCCTCTTCCGAGGGCTATTACGTTTCTTTCCCATGAGATCCAAAAAGTGTGCCATTGATCCTTGGAGAGGATATCCGGTGTTCTGGAGCTCGTCAGTTGGATCCCATAATCTAGTGGATTTGAAACAATTTTCATCGTCAAGAAATGCTTTATTAATAGGGAAATAATATTAAAAAATAAACAAGGTCAGATGCAGAACGATATTCTGTTTATATTTTATCATATCGTTTTTTTCAATCGAAAAGACGAAAGGAGCAATTTCCTGGATGAAAAATGGAGTTATGAAAAAGAAACAAGCCACAGAAGGATCTAATGTACAATCAAAATCGGTATCTTTTAAGTTCCTCTAGAGTATACGTATTCATCTCATTAAATAGCCACAAAGAGAATCCCTAAGAGATATTGAAAACGAACGGAAGAGGTGGCTTACTTTAACTAGTATGCTATGCAAATTACTTTTAAACTTTTTCGTAAGGCAATTTGTATTTCTATTGAGATGGCATTAATACAAGAATTTGCTTTTTTTACACTAACGCCTATTGTAGGAGAATTACTGACTATTTTGAAATTACTTTATTATACTTTAATTGTGCTAAAGCAGTCTAAGCCCACAATCCGCCTAATAGTAGATCTGCTAATACTGCGTCATTAGTCTGTGGTCTTCCTCAAGCCGCAGCTTCTTTTCATTGCTAATACAGGTCAGAACAGGAAACAATAATTGAACAGGTAAATAGCTACGATCATTTTTGTAACAACAATCCAATCCTTGTTTAATTCATCATCAGTAAATGGTGTCCCATGTTTACACATTGAATAAGTCATGCGGAAACTAGCGCAAGTTGTTGCTTCTTGTTCAGTATTTACTTTCATCACAGCAAATGGGATTTCAACTTGCCCTTGAAAGATTAATATTTTTTAATTATAGGTTTTCAGTAAATGTGTTTTCAGTAAATGATATATATAGAATGATGTTTAAGTTTGGAAATCTTTTTTGTAAAATGCTGGACGAGTGAGAAAACCAAGCGATTAGAACCGAATTTCTTTTTGATGAATATATAGAAGAATTTTCATTGGCTATTTAAATGGTAAATTTTCCTTGTGAGTGACGAATTTGACGAAAAATGATTAATGGTTTCTGCTATGATTCGAACCTATAGCTTCTGTTCGCTAGACAAGCGTATTAATCATTTACGCGAGGGACCGTAGGAACGAATTGCTTTTAATACCTTGACCTAGTAATGCCTGCAGATATATTGTAATATCTGAGTGTACAAAATATTTATTAAATAATTAGTTCATACGACGTTGGAAATTATTAGTTATAGTTTCCGAGATATTCGCAGAAATTTAAATTGGAAGGGACGTATCCTAAAATCGAGCGTTTTAGTCGTTAAAAAATTGTTGTTGATACTAAGGTAATTTTAATCTAGAGTTTCATTGAAATTTGAATTTTCAGTTGACGGTATTCTTAGCAAAATTTGAAAACAATTGGAATCTTTCGTTTAATTATACTGGCCAACACCCATTTCGGTGCCTTGGATTTTTTAAGTGTAATTAAGCAATTTTGGGGTGCCTACTCCAAAATGCCGTTAGATTTGTTCTATCAGATCTAGTTTTCGAAATTCACTCTTTCTGCCCTATTTAGGAAAAATTCGCTAAAATTAGGTATAATGTTTTGTTAGGCACGTAAGTTTTTTAAATATTAGCATTTGATAGCTGTTAAGTGAAACACAAAAAAATGGTTAGGAGGTATTTATTTAACAGAAAAATATGCATATACAACTTTCAATCGTCAGTTAAAAATTTCCTTTTATAAGATTTCTTTGCATGAGGTTTACCGGAATAGTCTCGCTGAAGATTCCAGTAGTAATCGGCCATCATATGGGAATACCAATTTCCTTGGTATCTTTCCTCCATAATGCTGATATCTTTGTGAAATACTTCCCCCTGTTTCTCACAAAGCCTTGGAAAGTTTTGTTTCAAATACTCAAAACACGGTCTATTTTGAGATAAAGCCTTAATAAATTGCTACATAAGTTCCAGCTTGATATGCAGTAATGGAACGATGATTTTATTTTTGTCAACAATGGTTTGTTGTGTTCACCTTGAACTAAAACATTTCTTAAAGACCAGTTTCTGCTGGGTCTTATCTCTGCTGTGCCAAAGGCATAAGAAACAAGGATATTTTGTGTAACCACTTAGTTGCCCGAGGCGAAAGTTTACCATTTTTACATCGACACATTTCACTCACTGATGCTTTTCATACTTGATATTTTTCAGGACCTCGTATTCCACTTTCATAGTGGTGGAATGACCAATAGACATAGAACGAGAAGACGTCATTTACATGGTGTGTATTGATTTAACCCCATTTTCCTCAAGAGATCATTCTCTCTGCTACGACGAAATGTAATATTACTACCTAGCTACAGTAAGTTCTTTTTATTTAATCTGGAAGCAAGCAATTCGGACGACTCTTTTGAGAGGATTCAGGTCTCTAACAAGGTCATTAAGCTCTTGTTGGCTGAAGCGTTGGGAACTCGCTGATGGCTCTTCAAAATCACTATCACCTTTACTTTTCTGGAACAGCACCTCGGTCAGGCCATGTATCTGAGTCATCCTCGGAAGCATAGGTAAGTTATTAAACGTTGGAATAGGTATTTCTTCAGAATAAGAAAAAGATCACCTTGCTGACTCCATGTTAAGGTATACCCATTTATGCTGATTATTGTGATTAAAGCCTGTTATGTTGACAGAACAAAAGTAGCAGTCATCATCATGGTTTTTAGGCTCCCTCCATATCACAGATATTCCAAATTTTAAGCTCTTCCTCTTTCCGTTTGTCCATGGTCGCAAATATTCTACGCATATTTCACATACAAAATGTGGCGCCCAAGATTTATCCTGTTCTCCTAACTGGACGCCAAAGGGGATATGAGTTTTCTACTTTCGTTAAAAAAGTATTTACCACAAATGTAACAAAAAACATCTGGCTGGTTCACACAATTCCGTCTGCTTGTAGAAGCCATTGTTATCAGTAGGCTTTTAATATTTATGCAACAATTTAAAGCAAACATTTAGTACGCACTAACAGTTATCACACGAAAGCACAATACTAAATTGAATTGTGGTATGCAGACAGAGATACAGGAAACCCTATGCTACAGGTAAATGAAGTAGTGGGGGTTACTGTTGGGTTGGATTAGACAGGTAGGTGTTCCCAGTAATGGGGAGTACTGAGAATTATAATTATATTATATATATTTAGTTAATTGTTTTGATTTTGCTACTTATCCGTATGAGTAATAAATTCCACCGTGGTGTATCTCAAAAACTAGAGCTGTTAGGCATAAATACCAGTTATTTTTTGGAAGCAGTGCATCAGAAATACCCTAAATCATTTTACAGGCACCACGACAAAAAAAATATTTTGTTCGGCGGTGTTATTTATCAGAACTAAATTTAATTCACGCTCTCTTTTATAATAAAATTGTATAAGTTCGCCAGTTTGGAGCAGACTGTACATCTTCAATAAAAAGAGAAAAAGTAAGTTGTTCCTTTAGCTTCAACAAATAGCGACAAAGAAGAGATAAATTGCTCCCTCATTTACTTTCTCTTTGACACGCTGAGAACCTTGGCAAGTTCTCCCTTAGAAGGAGGACGTTTTTTTTTTGCCGGCGCGTTAGTCTCACTTACCGTGTTTACCCCTGCCGATCCAGGTTACCGTATTATCCGAATCGCCGATGGTAATCCGATACATCTTGTCGGTGGTGGCGGATCGGTTCTCCGTGAGAGCGACGTGAACCGGACCGGCCCGCTTTTCCGTCTTCATCTCGACGATGACGCTGTCCTTGTTACGCGGCGCCCTCACCCATTCGTATTTGTAGCTGTCCGTGGTTGATATAATCATGTTCTCTGTAATGTTAAAGTAGATTTTGCCAGCGGATTAATTTCGCCTTTTTAGAGATAGAATATCCGGTTGCAAGGCAACAGACGGGTTATGGATTATCCGCTGTAAACGGATCAGCGACACGTTCGAATCGTTTCCGAGGCGATGTAGGTGATGGAAATACGCGCAAAAAGCTTAATATGGAAAATATTTTTGGAGAAGGATGTGTTATATTTCAGCGTTATATTCGAGTATAGAATGACGAAAAATCATTTAGATAATTCTCTTATTGTTTAGGTCGGAAAATTGAATTTGTTTGAATACTTGTTTCCCTGATAATTGAAATTTCCTTGTTTCTTCAACGTTAAATTTATTTAATTAATTAGTTCTTCGTGAATTTTTAAATAATTAAAAATTTCAATTACCATTCAAAGAAACCAACAGAATATTATTTCAAATGATTTACTTGTTTCCTTGCGTGGGAATGTGATGCCTAACTTTTTGGTGCATTAAGCGCTAAGGTAAGTGTCCCTCATCGATTTAGATGAAAGTTTGTGGGTGCCGATGTAGTAGCAATGATAAGTTTCTTAGCTACCCAGTATAACATAAGCTTATCATTCCTGTTTGACTTAATAACTCAGAAATTGCAAGAGATACCAATAATACATTAAAACAAGATTTAAACTGTTTTAGTCGCTATAAGTGGTGGTATAAATGCTTTTCGTATAGCAAATATTTGTTTAGGGAAATAATCTCCCAGCCCTTTACATTTTCTACTATCAGAATTCTTATATACCACATTGGCGCCTGTCTTACAGTGTTTGTTCTTGCTAATGGAACCAGGAAGATAGAGTTGTACGCACGGAACCAAAAACGACATGCGTCGTAGTAAAGAAAGAAAATCGATCAGATTGTTTTTCTTCTTTCGCTTAAAGACATCATTTCATAATATAAGATCTTGCGAGATATCTCTTTCTGGATAAACATAATCTTGCGCTGGGCATGTTCAATGTCTAATAGATTCGTGACATACACGAGCTACTACGGAGAGTATCTCCAACAGCGGGATGCCATGGAGGTCATTAACAAGACATTTTGTTTCATACATAATACCTAAATGTACACATTATAAATCAATAAATATTTGAATACTTTGATACAGAAAACCATGTTTTACTGAACCTTAAAAGCTCGTACTCTTATCCTTTCTTATCTGAGATTTGTATTATAAAATCTAACGTTTTCAAACGGTACTCCCAGATCTCGAAATTCGGTCTTACGAGTTAAGACATTATCATCCATCTAATACGAGAAGGTGCAAGGTGAGTGGGAACGCATATAAGTAACTACACAACATTTTTCAATGTTGAGTTTTAATTTAGACGGCTTGCACCATTCTGCCAGCACATTTAAATTCCGATGAAGATTGTAGGAGTCACTAATGCTTGAGATTTGACTATACATTTTTATGTCGTCGGCGTACGCATGCATAAGACAATTCACCTGAAGAAGTAAATCATTGATGTACAACGCAGACAAGTGCGGGACCAAGTTAGAACCTTGCGGTGCACCTGAAGTTAGGGTGAATTACTTTGATATATATCATTGCAGACTACGTAACACCTCCTCTGAGTTAGTTAAGATTCCATAGGTTTTAGTACAGATGGAACAAAAGCGAAATCATCTAGCTGGTATAGCGGTAATGTCCATATAGTCAAAAGCTATAAATTACATCTAGCTCACCGCGCCTAGCCAATATCTGATAATAACTCATGGCCGGCCGATGCTTCTTGTAATTGGCGAAAGCCGTTGAGGGATGAAAAGGGATATAATATATAATTATAAATATATTGCACCTTAATATTAATATATAGATATATAAATAAATATGTTAATATGTACATACATATATTAATATTAATATGAAACTCTCATTGATGTTAGTAATGATAAAATTGTAACATTTAGGTCTTAAGCTCGCAGTGGTGTAGTAGCAACACGTTCCGCCGGGTATGGAGAGGTCGCGTGTTCAAATCCTACCCTTAATTGATATTTTTTCAGAAGTGAGAATTTTATATTAATATTAATATATATCTCATATACAATCTCGATACTATCAAACATCGCTAAGGTTTTTGATTCCGTTCTATATAACACAACATACTCCCAGATTAGCCCGTTTATAGTTGAAGAGCAGGATGGGTTTGTTGATGGAAAATCGACCGTAACGAACTTGTGCACCTTTCTTCAGGATGCTTCTGAAGTAATCGATGGCTACGGTCTAGTCGACGTCTTATACACAGATATCTGAAGCCTTTGATCGCATAGACCATGGAATTCTCTTGAGAAAACTTCAAGACATTGGCTTTAGCGACTCTCTTGTTAGGTTGCTTCCTATCTTTATCAGCGGCAACGGCTACAGGTCCAAAGTATGCCCCGTTGATTCTGGTATTCTACAAGGCTCTAATCTCGGTCCGTTATTATTCTTAACATTTATTAGTGACCTGTTGAAACACATTGATTGCAAAGCTTTGGTGTTTGCCGATGATGTTAAATTGTATCGGTCTGTGGTTTCTCTAAAAGATTGCATTACACTACAGGCGAATTTGATACCTATTTCTAACTGGTGCTCCTCAAATAGATTGAATTTAAATATATCTAAGTATGGAGTCGTATCGTTCACAAGGAAAAAACAACACATTATTTTCAACTTGAACTCGGACGCAATCACACCAGTTGATAGCATGCATGATTTAGGGGTGTACTTCGACTGTGGTTTAACTTTTAACGGCCATGTTCGAAATGTTACATCGTCTTCTAGCAGAATGTTAGGCTTTGTTCTGCGTAACACTAGGCCCTTTCAAAGTATATCTCCCATAAAATCACTCTTTTTTTTATTTCAGTGCGCTCAAAACTCGAGTATGCATCCGTTGTGTGGAATCCGTACTAGTTACATATAAAAAAATTATAGAAAGAGTTCAAAGACGATATATATATATATATATATATATATATAACGTCTTCAAATATGCCAATACGCATTAACTTAAGAAATGTTATCAGTGTCGTAGGTGGATTTTATATTAACTTCAACTTCTGTGCTAATGGTAGTTTCTAGAACACCGACTTCTACATCGTTTCTGGCGCGATTAATGCGACCAATTGTCTCAGTAACTATATCTTTACAAACGCAGACAATGGATTTGAATTGTTAATATTAGATTCCAAATGCAATAAACGCCCATGAATGTTGTCTATATCAAGTTTTAGATTAAGTAATAAAGATTTTATTTTACTAAGCTCTTACTGCAAATCTAATGTAGACACATTTTGATGAGTATATACTTGCAGATTGCTTTTGTTTAATTTAGCCGGTTTATCAGTATTAGTTCTACACGGAAATCTAAAACCCTTAACACGCAAACAAGTAAATATATGTACATATACTACCGGAGCAGCTATCATGTTTTAACGACATATATATATGTATATACATATACATATATATGTATATATATCTTATATGTAGTTTCTGAGTTATTGAGTCAAACAACGAAGGGTAATATTGAGCTTAGGGTGCTTTATATTCCACTAATATTGGGTAGCTAAGACACTTGCCATTCTTTTTACACTACATCGGTTTATATACCAACAAAATTCAATTTCAATTGGCGAGGGACACTTACCTGTGCCGTGCAACTTGTCTAAATAAGTTTAAAACACGATTCTTGTTTATGCTATATCGAAACTTAAATATTGAAATAAGAAAAGTGGGCGAAATCAATAGTTTTTGTTTGAAGAGTAATGTTTGAAAAGAACCAAATGAAATCTTACCGTTAGCACAGAAATAAGCACTTTCAGTATCGCTACGAATAATCCCCTCAGGAAGAACATTTACAGTAGCTGATCTGACGACAGCTCCGGTTAACGTTGTGTTGCTTATTCCATCTGAACCTTCACACGAGACACTGCTATAACCGTTGACCTCAACTGTGAAAAGAAAAAAACTAATTTGTTTCTAACAGAAGATATAAGTATTATTTTAGGAAATATATTATTTGTGCAAAAATATGAAGGCAATTCCAACAATATACTTTCGCACTCTCATATAATCTGCTATAAAAAAATCTTCTCCCTAATCCCGTATACCAGATAGAATAAAAAAGATCCTTCCCCAAACATAATTCACCTAAAAAACAATATTAAAAACGAACAATTTCGCGTGAAAGAACGTAAAAACTCCAGATGCTGTATTCCTTAGATATTTTTTCCTTGACGTCGCTGCTGGGGCGTCGCATAAGACCGACGCTTCGGCGGCTAAAAGAAGATTAACCTTCCATGTATGCATGTCTGGAAAATCTCTTCCTTATGAGGATGATATGTCGCTGGGTGCTACGTATCTCTCCTCAGATAAAGATATTTTCCTTTTTCTCGCATCTCGCCAGATCTGTTGATCTGAGCCGACTCAGTCTCAAGTCGAATGCTTGATTTTGTGTTTTACTTTTTACCTTCGTGACGCAACGTTCTACATGCTTGACGCTGTATTTTCTTGCCCAAAGAACCCGAACAAAACTGAATATTGTTTTATGTGTTGTTATAAAAGCAATGTTTACATACAGTCATTTTTAAATGTAGTAGGGGTTCAAAGAAAGAAGCAATATTTATTTTTATTGAATTTTACAGAAAATATCTACGGTATGCATTTATTTTTAAAGGTTTTTGTAACGCTTTATGTTAATATGATTGGTAGAGTATAGCCGAGCTCCAAAATTGGTGACATCTACTAAACGTTAAGACAATGAAGTGTGGAGCATCATAAAATACTATTTAGCTAAATTACTTCATAGGTTTTCAATTTGTTCAAGTTTAACGCTTCTTATTCATTGGTTTCAAATAACGTCTTCAAATAAGAAATCAGTAGACTAGTCAATTTTTGTAAGCACGACAGGACAGGATTCGTTGTACTATTTCTCTATTGCGACAAGTAATCCTTTATAATTGTTCTAATTATTTTTTAAAACTATTTTAACGTAAGTATTTTGAAATCTTGGTATCATCACTGAAATGTTCCAGTTCATTTCGGAGATTTTAGAAACACTTTTTTAGTATTTACTATTAGTGCATCCACCTCTGGAAAAGATTCTCGAATAGTTTGTGCCAAACGAAGTAAAGCATCAACTTTACACGATGCGTGTAAAAGTCTCTCAGTCTTTTTTAAAAGAACGACCTACAGACCAGATTGTGAAGATACTATCACTTATAAACATCAGCTGTTGATTGAACGTTGAAATTTTTGTAGCTTATCCAGTACTACCATTCTAATTGCTTCGCTAGTACACTTTTCTAATCTTTTGCTAGCTAATAAGATGAGAAATATCGGTTTAGAAGCTTCTAGTTTACGTACAATAACGTTTATGGTACACTTTTTCTTTTCATTTCCTCAACAAAAACTATTTCAGCTTTGATTCAATTTCTTCACATATAGATGGTAGATAGTTGTGCAACGCTGCACGAAATGGTTAAAGCTTCAACTTGGGATTGTATTTATTCTAGAAATGTCGTAACGATTCTTTATCCATTGGGCGAAGTTGCAAACTATAATCAAAAAGCATGACCAGCAAATTGAACATAAATTGGTTTCTCAGTAGCACGCGACTTTATTATTTATGTGTTTTATATTGTTTGCATGCTTTCTACAGTAGCTCTTGTTCGAGCACATCAATGGTTTATCGCTAACTTTGCATATAATTTTATTATTATTATAAAATAAATTGGAAAATGTACGTATATACTTTTTCACTGTGTTATCTAAACCATTCCGTAGTTTAACACATTTAATTACATAGTTACAAAGTACAAAATAACATGGTGGTAAGATGATCAACTACCTCACGTCAAGAGAACAAAGGCATCAATGCAAATATAGTCATGCGTCAACGGTCACTGTACATGCTTTTTGCATTGCGGATGATGGTACGTAGTTACTTCGAAGCTTTCGAATTAATAAGTGTGACCGATATAGTTATTAACATATTCTTTGTGACAGCTTCATACACTTCATGTCGGTAAGCTTGATAATCTGATATTTCGTAGACGGGTATTTTTGTCTGTTGTTGGAGGAAATTAATAAAAATTTGCTAAACGAGTTAAACCTAATTACACACCTAATTACCCTAATTAATTAACCTAATTACGTTAGGAGAATGCACCAGGAGAAGGAAACTTGATAGCGTCTGTGCCATTAAGAAGTATTGTTCAATTCTTCATGCAGTTTAGTTTTAGTTACTCCAAATATACTAATACTATATTTTTAATTCTTTTCTTAGTTTCTTATTTGAATAGTGATATCCGTATTAAATAAGCCTGCTGTTCTTTTAAAACCATTTGTAATCAATCAAATTATTATGGCTATTAAGTTTCGGTGACCCGGATTCGAATCCCAGTGTCATTGTTTCTCAGGGTTGAGATTTTCTGTGATTTTTCTCACGCAATAACAAATGCTGAGAACGAATATCTTAAGACGCACCACAGGCGCAGGGGTAATAATAACTCATGGTCGGCTGATGCCCCCTGTAATTCGCAAAAGTTGTTAGGGGATGCAAAAGGTATAGATTATTATTATTATTAATTGTTTTAATATTTTTTGTTATAGTAGGGCATCAAGTTTCCACAGTTAAAACGGAACTGGTAGTTCAATGCCTTGCGCTCATGGCTATCAGTCTCTGGATGCTGAGTCCGAATTCTAGGGCACATATATTTCAGGGTTGAGGATTTCGATGTCCTTTTCTCATTCTGTAGCGAATGCTAACAACGAATAACTAACATATACTGAAAACCACGAAATTTTGTAGTTACGTCATACTTGGTTATGATGTATATTTAAGTAGCTACGACTTATGTATACATATTGGGCAGCACAATCCTTGGATCAGTTAGAAAATCCTTTAAAACGAAAGCAAGTTCATTTTCTTCCAAAATGTTATTTATTATTAGTAGATTACATATTGGAAAAGTTATGAAGTTGGAAATTATCAAATTTATACTGTGTTCCCAAAGTTACTTCATGACTGGCGTAGCAGACCAAAGACTTTTTAGAGTTTTAATATTTTGGGTACTTCAAGAAAGTGTAGTACAAGCGACACCTAGAGGCTGGAGTCAGTGCAAGAAAAATAGAACTCGTGTTAGGTAAAGTAGCTTTTTCATGTACTGTAAGCAAAAATGTCATTAGAATCAAATGCTCAAAGGTGAAAAGTAACATTATGTATAATTTTTTGTTATATATGAATGAAAAGTGAAATATTACTAAATTCTTTAAATATTCTTTTAAGGAAATGCGTCTGTTTAGTCATTATAAGAGAAAAGAGTATAAATGCTTTGTTTTTTATTAGAGATGTATAGCGTCACAAGACTGTGACGTCATTAACTGATGTATTTGTACAAAGCTCATTTCAAATTCCAATACATCCTCAGTAGCTATACAAGACTTTCCTCATAAATTTGAGGAGATATTTTATAACTGCCCCCATAAATACTATAAAGTGATTATAAAACAACTAAGAGATAAACAAGTTATGTAAAAATGTGTTGGTTTACACTTTAAGAAAAGGTTTTCTGATTTTCAGGCTACAATGGATCAAATACCTAAAAATACAAAAATCCTATAAACATTTTTTTCATCCTGTGCACTTATCACAAGGTAAATTTGGCGGCACACGGTATATATTTAGGGAAATTATAATTTCTTAAACCGGGCGCTGTCTTCAGCATTGTATATTCTCTTACCAATCTTGAGGCTGAAACAGATTATGATATCTACTAGAAATTGTAAAGGCATCAGATTATAGTCTAATTCCCTACATTATTAAATTAAAGTCTGCATCAGTTGCTTGAGATTTCAATTTTTTACCTCACCCTCATCACACCGAGCCGTGTCACTTTTTCTCCGGCTTACCTGTCATGTTCTTCAGCCCGGGAGTCGTCACTAAAAGCCTTACGACGAGCGATGTTGCTCCGTGAGGACCTAATCTCAACCTTTCCGTGACGTACAGTAAGCCATTACTGAGGAACTGGGCGCCTTCGCTCAAAGCCAACAAAGCAGTAACCTGTAATATATAAAAAAAAAGAAACACCGTAGATAGCTTCTCTAAGCTCAAAGAAAACAAGCAAGCACGTAAATAAATAAACGAAAACTGTAGGGATTCGAAAGCTTACGTCCATGCAGGTATTTATGTTATTCCCGATCTTGATGTCCACCTCCAAAGATTCTCGAACTCTCATCGAGACGGGGAGGCGAAATTCGGCCTGCAGCGGTCTGAAAACTTGTACTGTAGCTGGGGAGGAGAATCTCAGACCCGCAGTGGAGACGGTCAGCGCCCACAGCGACCACTTTCCGGCTTCCTGCGGTGCGAAGATAGTTAAGCCGGTCGAAGCTATTTCCGATCTGTTTTGAGAGAAACGTCAGTTAGACATTAGCTGTGTAAATCTATTGGAATAGTTTCTATTGTGGCAATCTATACGTAATCAAGTTCAAGTGTTGTACGATAGATCTTGGTCTACACTATAATGCGCTGACTTTCTTCATGTACTAAGGAGATCGATGATCAATTGGAATTGTTAATCTTAGCATTGCAGTAAGCATTGATATGATTGAGATTGTCTTTACCCTGTAGGGGCTAATGACAAAATAATTTATTATCGAGTTAGCTATGTCCAGTAGTTAATTTGGCTCTTTCCCAATTTGTTAAATTGTTTCTTCCTCTTCGTTATATGGTTTACGTAGGAATTAAAGACATTTTAAATATATTTTTTGAAAGCATATTGTTAAATTGTCCAGTTCAGAAACACATCGTCATTCTAATATGTTACTCATTAAATACTCGTATGCAACCAACTTTCTGAGATCTGACGAAATGAATCTTCTAAATAAAGAATTAAAATTTGGTTTTGGCGGTTCCAAGTTGCCCGTCGAGAAATTAACTGCATCGATAGAAACAAACATTAAAAACCTGGATGTTGTTGCGAAAGACTTTGTTAAAAATGCGTGTAAAATGAAGATTACTAGAAACATGGAAGTTGCGGATAAAAGGTAGAAGGAATGTAAAAATTATTAACAGTCTCAGAAATAAAAGTTATTCTAACCTAAAAGCTGGTAAAGGAAACAGAATATATAGTAGAGAGACGATAAGTTCCAATGCACGTCATCAATAAATCTTGACGTCGATGTTGCGCTGTTGCCGAATACGCAGACATGAACCCAACCTAACATGCTAAGGTAACCTGTCTTTTCTTACACCAATTATTATATTAAATTTTAATAATTAGCACTACAGAATTTAGTAAGAAGCATCTGACAATATGTAAAAATGTTCAATCAAATCGCAAAAAGTAAATTTATCTTGACAGAAGGAAAATAACGTTTTACTTCTAGTATTTTAAATTATTTACGAATTAAAAAAAAAACAGGTGGTGGATCACAATTACTTTATTAAAATACGGGGGAAGGTCCAGAAGTTCGTGGAATGAGAGGGTTTTAAATAAAATAGAACAATAAATCTATTTTTCTTTTTCAATATAATCACCCTCAGGCACAATACATTTATTAGATCTACGAATTAAATTTTCTAAACCATCATAAAAATATTTTTTATCTTTCGCTTCAAAATGGGCCAAAATTGCCTCCTTTACCTCATTGTCGTCGGATAACTTTCTTCCACGTAAGTCTTTTTTTAAATTGGGGAACAAATAAAAATCACTAGGTGCCAGGTCTGGACTGTAGGGTGGATGGACTATTGATTGAAAGCCATGCTTGTGCAGAGCAGCCATTGCAACTTTGGCGCATTGTCTTGCAAGAGCAACACACTTTTGGTCAATTTTCCTCGACGTTTTTCCTTGATGGCCTCCTTTAATTTTTCTAATATCCCTAATAATATTCTCTCACAATCTCAAAAAACAGTAGCCATCAACTTTCCAGCCGATTCTGACACTTCGAATTTCTTTGGCGGAGGTGTCCGCTTTTTATGCCATTGCATGGACTCCTGTTTGGACTCAGGCTCAAAGCGATGAACCCATGCTTCATCTCCGGTAATAATCCGCCCCAAAATCTGTGCAGGTTTGTCTCCATACAGCTCCAAAAATTGTTTGGACGCACGGACGTGCTGCCGTTTCTGCAGCGGCGTGAGCATTCTCGGTACCCACCTTGCACTTACTTTTGTTATACCCAGGTGGTCATGTAGGATACACAAAATGGTGGTATCTGATACTCCAACTAATGCAGATAATTGTTTTTTCTTCAAACGGGCATCTTGCAGTAGAAATTTTTGCACTTTTTTGACGATGTCTGATGTGGTGGCCTTAACTGGATGTCCTTAGCGGTGGTCGCCTTCAATCGACTCCCGACCATGTTTAAAAAGACCATGCCACTTATAAATCATTGATTTACTATGGCACTGTTCTCCATAAGCGGTTTCCATTTCATTCAATATGGTTTAAACGTTCTTTCCTTGCTTTGTAAGGAACTTTATCACAGCAGTGTGTTCAATTTCCTCCATAGTTTCAGTTTTCTTCCGGATTGACTTATTTAGCAGGCAACTACTCGTAAACGACTAACACCAATCAGAATGACACTTAGCGAGCGCCCCTATCCCCACTCCAAAACACGTTAAAATAAGATTAATGGATTATTTATTTACAAATCCGTTAATTAGCTAATTTTCTTCAATATCACTATCTGGGTTTCAATCATCATCATTTAAATTAATAGTTAAAGGAAAAATTTCGTCATTTCGTCTCGTGTGACGATTGTAGTACGTTTTTGAAATTCCCCATATATTTCCAATGGGGTTGAATATACAGTGGTATGGAAGCCATCTTAGTACTGGGTGGCTATCTGCAAGTGCTTCGGTGGTTTATGTCTAAAACATGCGCGCTATTACTTACTTGCTTCAACTTACTTTAATAAATACTCACACTCAAACTAGGATCATATGTGATGTTTTTATTTGCTAGCCATTTTTGTATATTGCCTTTTCTCCAACTACCGTCTGGTCACTAATTTCTTAGTTTAAAAGAATAACTAGCATTATCAATAATAATCATAGAATAAGGTTTGATATTTGATAATAACTGCATAGTAAACCACATTATAATATTTTCCTTGTCCATCTCTCTATGTGAAGCACCTGGTATAAAACCATCGCTATTGCCAGTATGCAAAACTATATACCTATAAACAAACTTAGTGAGAAACAGAAATTATATTTATAATAAAACAAACCTTTCGTCTTCAGTCTTTAACTTTTTGACACTTTGCCAATTACTGTTGTAAACGAAGAAACAACGAAAGTGTTTGATACTCTAAGAACTGTCAAGATTTAAAGTGGTCTGTTTGGACAATGAGAACTCACAACATCGTGTTTTATCAAATATCTTTCCAAATAGCCAAACGGAAAAGTATTGCGGTGTGGGAAATATAATAATTAAGTGAATAACTATTTCTTTTACATTTTTAACTTTGATAGAATGAGCGATTGTATTAAAAAAAAAAACGTGTATTGCGTTATTCATTAAAATTTAATTTAATTATTAACTATTATGTTATAATTATGTACTAATACAAACTACTTTTAATTTATTTGTGTGGTCGCATTGCATATTTATGACGTCATTTGATTATATGTATGACGTCGTGTTAATGATGTGCATTGGAACTTGTCGTGCCTGTAGTATAGTTATTTTGGACAAATCGGATTATCACAATCGCGTCAACCCAACGCTGCGGTCCCGAGCAGAGAGGATTAAAGAAACACCTGTGCCTTCCATAGTAAGAGGCACCAAAGGTGCTAGTAAAAACTGCCCCAACTTAACTAAAAACTAACTGCATTTAAAGTAATTAATTCAAACCCCACTATTACAAAAACGTATTGCCTACTTAAAATTCACAAACCAGGTAATTCCGAGAGACCAACATATAAATTGTGCGAAATTATATATGAAAATAAATAGCGAGGTTAATAAAATTGTGCATGTTTCAAAATTACTTTTAAATAAGCAAAAAACCAAATATTTCCCGAGAATTTGACTAAGGTACTTACATGACATTTTCGCTGTGTTTGATACTAATGAAGGGAGTACCTAAGATGTCTTAGCAGAACTGGTAATGGGCTAATCGAATGAAAATATCATTCGACAAGACCAAACGAATACTCGTTCGCTAACCGAATGCAAAATTGGTTTTCACAACCGAGTAGTTTTACCGAATGATTATTCGTTGACATAAAACAATTCGTTAAGGACGCAGAATTCGAATAGAAAAGAACTCGAAACATTTCATAGACCTCCAGGGAATGGCGGAGATACATAGTCGTGTTATATACTATGTACAACGCTGAACTTGTTTACGTACGGATGCGATAAGTTTTTTCTGATTGAGTCTCTACTTTTCTTATGAGGCTGTTTTCTTTTTACAGTTAAAGAAATTATAGAACCCAATAGAGGTTACCTTGTAGGTATTGTTTATTTTTCCATAATTGTGGTTAAATACGATTAGTTTTAAGTAAGTACATAAAGTGTACACAGGACACGAGTAAACAATGATAAAGTAAATAATGTGATTAAAAAATTAATATAAAATACGCAAAGGGTAAAACAATTATTTACCTTAATGTTAAATAAGTAACCGTCTTTTATCTAATTACACGGTATGCTATATGAAAATAAATAACATTTTAAAGTAAAAGCCCCACCTGTAGTAATCCATACAACTTCCTTATTTGAAACCCAATAAAGTAGTTTTTCGTACCTTTGTGGTTGTTACACACTATTTAATGTTTAATTTTATGTATATATGGATTGTGTAGAACGAAGAGCCGTAATGAAATACCTCCAGGAAAAGAGCATGATGTCAACTCAACTACATAAAGACATTATGGCAACTATTGTTGAGTCTGCAGTTTCTTATAATATAGTCAAACGCTGGTGTCGAGATTTTAAATGCGGAAGAACATCCTGTGAAAATCAACATGCCGGTGATCCTTCCATAACGGTAACAACAGACAAAAACATTAAAAAGGTACACGATATCGTACTGCAAAATTGACGAGTACGCATCAGGGACATGGTGAAAGATATTGGCTTATCACATCATGTGGTGTACAATATACTAACTAAAGAATTAGATATGACAAAGATGAATGCAAGATGGGTGCATCGAGTGTTAGTCATTGATCAAAAAAGAAATCGGGTGTTGGTTTGTAAGCGTCTTTTGGAAAGGTACCAAGCAAACAAAGAGAACTTTCTTAGTCGGTATGCGACCATTGATGAGTCATGAGTGCACTACTATGATTCCGAGGCCAAGGTGGAAAGTAGAGAGTAGAAACATCACGGTTCCTATTCTCCACGCAAATTTAAGGTCGTGCCGTCTGTTGGAAAAGTTTTTCAGTCTGTGTTCTGGAATGCTCAAGGAATCATCCTGGCTGACTTTTTATGAAAGGGACGGAACATTGCAGAGGCCTACCACGCACAATTAATTTCTAAATTGGGAGACGATATTAAAGAGAAACGCCGAGGAAAATTAAGGCATGGTGTGCTGCTCCATCAGGATAATGCTCCCAGCCATACATCTGGTATTGCTATGGCTGCTGTGCACAAAGCAGGCTTTGAATTAATGGGGCACCCGCCACATCTGCCGGATCTAGCCCCTAGTGATCACATGCTGTTCCCCAAATTAAAAGAAATCTTACGTGGGGCAAAATTTTCCAGTAATTATGAAGTGATGTAAGCTGTAGAGAGATGGTTCGCAAAAGTCGGACAAACATTTTTCCAGGGCATTGAGATGTTGGAGCATCAATAGACCGAGTGCATTAGTGTAGCGGGAGACTACGTCGAAAAATAAAAAAATATAATGCCACTGTAGTTTTATTGTAAGGGGGTCAGGGTTATAGCATAGAGATCCGCCCTCGTATATAATAGAATCGCGTAAATCTCCGTGCACAAGCCTTCCAATTTTTATGGTACGTCTGTTTAATTTGTTTCTTTTATTTTTCACCATTTCGACGAATCTAAACCTAGCACACTTAAAGCTATCCAATCGTATATACGGAACGAATTATATTCCATCGCAAAACGCTCCGGTTATCGGCCACCATTAAAACTTTTCATCCGACGTGCCGCGTTCTATCTATCTATCCGCGGCGTCTGTTTCCCTTCCAGTTAATTGCGATGCGAGCGAACTTTTGCAGCTCCGTCATTGGTTCCCGTACCATTTGCACGGATCACCCGGAGTTTTTTCCGCGGCTCGCGGAGATTCGGATTTTAACCCGTTCGCGTGCATAAGAGCGAAGAGCCCGGTTCGCCTCTAATGGATTGATCCTCTCCGTTCTTCGTTTTGCCCGCGTGACCCCTCCCTACCGTTTATATTAATGGATTTTTTAATTAAAAAACCCGGAGCGCTCGCGCTTGATTGATACTTTTCGTAATGCGAAAACGCCGACGGAATCCGGTGGAAAAGTTTTGAGTGATAGCGCGTGATGGGTTCTGGCGAATAGACGAGCGTGTGTGGCTAAGTGCCTGAATCGAATTGATATTCTCGGTGTAGAGATTTAAACTTCGACAATTATAGGGCTGGGACTGCTATGAGATCATCGAAAGCAATGCCAATTTCGAAATGATTTATGCGGGTGCTTTTGAAGGAAAGATAAGTAGTAATATTAATAAAAAGTAATACTACGAGGGTCGTTTGGAAAGTAGGTAACATTTTTTTTTATAGAAGTTGTTGTTAAATATAATGCATACTCAGTTGCCGCTAAGTAGTTGAACCAGTGATTAAGGGCTTCTCTAAGTTTATCATCAGTTCCGTAGCGTTGTCCACTCAAGAAATCCTCCAATTTGGGGAATAAGTGAAAATCGTTTGGGATTAAGTCCGGACTGTATGGTGGATGTTGAAAAATTTCCCACCGAAACTGCTGAGGCATGTCCTGTGTCACTCTCGATGCATGTATACGTGCATTATCGTGAAGGAGGATGACTCCACTGCTTAGTATTCCACGCTGCTTGTTTTGAAGCGTTTAGCAGTAGGCCGCTGTATTTATGGTCCCACCTCTAGCCATGTAGTCGATGAGCAGGACACCCTTACGATCCTAGCCATAATCTTTTTGGTGCTCATAATTTGTTTTACTTTTTTCGGTTTCTTTGTGGATTGCAGATAATGTTATTGCATTGATTGGTGCTCTGTGTCTGGTGTGAAAAGTGATTTCCAAGTCTCATTACCAGTGACAATGTGATTCAAAACTTCAGCACCATCTTTGCCATAGCGATTGCAACTGCCATTCGTTTTGTTCGTCGTCTGACGAAATTCGAGAGGTGGTCCGAGCTAACTTACACTACTTCGGAACTGACGCTTCGTTCATCACATTACCCTAAACCTCGCTTACCTGTCTATAAGTTTCGATGGGTTAGACTTTTTGCGAGTTTAAAAAGCAAATAATACTGCGCACCTCACATTTGGTGGGATCGTCCATTATGTTACACATTCTAAAGTCGCACAGCTAAGTAATAATCAATCCTACTGAATTTTAGCTGCCTACAAACTGAAGCGGATGACTAGCGAGGTTAGAGGGGGATCGGCGGTGGTGGTGGGGTGATGCGGTCACATGTGAAAATAAAACGTCTTTGATTTTCGCAATGGCTCTCATAACAACAGTAATAGTATGCCTTTATTTCTTAATACCAAGGTGTGAAACATATCATTTAACATTTAACATATTATTTATAGTTTATTACGTCAGAGATCACGTGGATTTCCTTACTAACTACATGCAATGGGTCTATGGTTCTTAATGTCTATTTCATCACCATCGGTGTTAAAGTAGCTGTTCTTGATGATGATGATCGGGATATACATACACCCATTTCTAAGGAAAAATTAATCATATTTGCATGTGAAGTGCATAGTATATTTTATTTTATTAGCTTCGTTGGAAATCTATCTGGTCCAACTGATAATGTATCTTTCAGCGAAGTTATTACATTAAGTCTTCTAGAGAGTTAACGTTATATAATACCACAGATCTATGATTGTTAAAAACACACTCCGTGCTTCCACTACCCTGAGTATTACGATTATCCATATTTATGTAATAAGGATTGAAACCATTCACAATTTCAGCAGCAGTTTGCTTGTAATGACCGCATATTTTATCGATGAGAATTTTTCCGAGGATTTCGTCAATATTCTCTAACAACTAACTTCCAGGTTGCTTTACTTTTGTTTGCAAAATGTAGTTTGTGTTGTAATCTTTTTTCGTTTAGAATATGATCGAATTAATATATATGCAGTAATCTTTGTAATAATCAACTGTAGTTCTTTTATTAGTCGTAGTTTTATACAATTGGCTTTCGATATGACATTAATTTTTTATCTCATTGTTTAACTAATACATGTTTTTTCTTTTACTTACTTAAACTGTGCACTTTCGGGACATATAGTTTCATAAAGTTGTATCAGCGTAGATGTCAGTAAGCGGGTGAACTTGTTTGGGTGTTGGTTTATTAGTAAACCGTCCCAATCAACTTGCTCTAATTGTGTTGAGGCACATTTCCAACTGGGTCGATATGAAAATCCGTAAGTTAAAATTATCAAAAGAAAACACAATGCAGAACTAGGAAGCGATCATTACCTGTGACAAATGGAGATTGCCAAAAGTACAAAGACGAAAGAAGAAAAAATGATAAAAGAGAAAATAAAATGCTATAAACTAAAAAATAAAGAAATTCGAGAGAATTACCAGTACAAGACCGATGAACTGTTTGAAAAAGAGATAAAAATAAAATAGAAGTAGAAGACAAATGGAAAAGATTAAAAAACAACATAGTAAAGGCAGCACAACAAAGTTGTGGAATAACAAAAATAGCAAGCACATACACAAAAAGAATCTGATGTTGGATAGCAGAAATTCAACTGAAAGTTAAAGATAGGAAAAATAAATGGAACAAATACATACATTGCAGAAAATAGGAGGATTATAAGATGTAAAAAATGGAGAGGAAAGAAGCCAATGAGAGTATCAAGAAGGCCAAACAAAATTCTTCCAAAAGACGACGAAGAACGTATAAACTAAAACCAGGACAAGCGGCCGAGAGGGTGACAGAAGTAACAAAGAACTACTTGACTTAAAAAAAAAGAAATGCCAAAGGAATGGAATATGGGAATAATTATGTCCATATAAAAAAGAAGACAGTAGTACTCAAGACTTAATATTTATAATAAGACAATTAGGAGAGAAACTAACAGGAAAATAAAAGTAAATACATATGTGTTCGATAGATCTCAAAACAGCATTTGATAGGGTAAGAAGAGAAGATGTGAGGCAGAGCCTGGAAGGGAGGGAACTGGAGAGAGGAATGGTAGAGGTGATGCTGGCACTTTATGAAAATAACAAGAATAAAGTCAGAACCTCAAACGCAGAATCAGCTGAATTCGAAACATAAACTGAACTAAAACAGAGATGTATATTAAGTTCATTGTTATTTTATATACTAATAGACGACGCTATTAACAAAACCAAACAAAAAGAAAAAAATATGAATGTAGAAAACAGGAAAATTAATTAATTAATTAGCGTACATGAACTAATGTTTGCAGATGATATGGTATTGATAGCAAATTCAGAAAAGATATTACACCAAAACCTGAAGATATACCATGAAGAACTAAAAAAGATAAATACGATGAAAACAAACACAATGGTAAGAGCAGTTGCAGAAAGGAAAACATAACATCACAATCGACGGAACAATCTTGGAACAAGTTAAAAGATACAATTGCTTAGGAACAATCATTGAAGACAACGGGAAAATTGAGAAAGAAATAAATGAGACAGTAGGAAAATCTGCACAAATATATAATAAATTAAGTTATACATTTTTAGATAAAAAAGAAATACCAAAACAAATAAAGACAGAAGTGTATAAAAGAGTGGTCAGACCAACATGAGGATATGGCAGCTGGTTATGGACAATTACGAATAGAATCAAAAGCAAAGACACAGCCATGGAAATGAGATTCTTAAAAAGAGTAGAATGAGTAATAAGGAGAGACAAAATCAGAAAAACTACAATCACTAATACTCTAAATATCAAGCCAATAGAAATAATCATAGAGGAGGGAGAACTGGAATGGCTTGGACATACGCAGAATGGAAGAAGATCGAATAACAACACCAAAAGAAGTGTGGGATGGATTGAAATCAAACAATTGGCTCAGAACAGGAAACTGTGGAAGAAAATAAGAGAATAGTAGTACAATATCGAGAGGTATAAAGGTCATAAGATTAAGAAAAATGACACTGAACACCCAAAATAGTTAGTCAGTGGACGTTGTTGTTGCGTGGTGTTAAAATGATAGTTCTTTAATGTGTGGCCTAAAGGATGTTATCTGAAAATCAAATAATTGCATCTGTTTGCTGTACTTCTTCGTGCTATCTCGTATACGTTCCCCCAGGGATTATTAGACGAATAAATCCTAAAACAACGTGTATATTACGCAATTTTTGAATTAATGCGCAACGGCGAAACATGCTGTAAATTTTAGAGCGCGCGATTCTCCGGAAACGCGCACGGCTAACTTTAACGCGTGACCAGAAAACGCCAAATGGACAGTATTCGAATTTACGAGACCGCCGACCCTCATAAGTCTTCGCAAAGTCCCCGTCTCGTCCACCCTCTTCCCGTTACCCACCTCGCGACCCCGTTTTCCCAAGTGCATTCGTAACGCGGGCATCGTTCCGGGATCATCGTAACAGCGGCATCCATTTCAGAATTCGCCCCGACTGTCTCGTCTGCCACCAAACGGCTCCCTTATTACGTGTTTGTGTGTTTCGGTGGCTGCAGTAGCGCCACCACTAGCGGCAGTAGCGGATGAAAGTGATGATTTATGTGTTTCGTTAAGTAGCACGACCTGACCGATATTTGCGCCGAAGGAGTCGGTTGTGTACATATTAACGTTTAAGTTTCAGTTTGATACATACAGGGTGAATTTGATTTATTGTAAGCGTATTGAAATGTAGATTTCAACGGTGTGAACGGTAATTTACTTGTTCGGGTTTAAATTGATAGAAAAGGCGATTCCTCACAGTCGTGAATTGTTTTGGTTTCCCTGTGAGGTGCATGGAGTCTGGGGTCCCGCAAGGATCCATACTGGATACTTTGCTATTCGCGATTTATATGAGAGACATTCCAAAGCCCAAGGATCATCGAGTGTTTAATGCCATTGCAGATGTTGCTACTGTCGCGGAACACCGCGACTCGAATTTTCTCTTCTAATCTAGTAATTGCCTCCTCTAATATCGCAAAATTGGATGTAATACATGATAGCGGATTTTTTATTCTCGAATAATTGGAAATTACGTTACACTTTTCCATGGCAAGACTGTTGCTTGAATTAAATTGAGCTGCATTTTTGATGCCTTCCTAATTATCGGCAAGAACCATAGCATGTTTAGGCAATGTTCTCCATTTTGTTAAGATAGGTTCGGGAGGCAATGGAATGTCGGTCAGCATTTCGTTATATAATTGCACTCATAACAGCGCTTTAAAAAACCCTTTTTGATATTAGTAATTAAACAATTTACATCTGGTAACTAACGTTTTTTAAACCAAGGACCAAACAAGTAAAATGGGTTAAATTCGGAAACAAAATTTTCAGATCTTCAACTACTTTTAACATATGTATATGAAGCGGCGTCATTTACCATTAATGGAATTTTTCCAAAAGATACTTTGTCGTATAAAAAGAAATTAACTAGACTCATTGACAAACCTGACTATAGTGACTGTGATTTGTTTTGTCTAAATTCACGTCAGTAGTTTTATCATTAGAGATCCAAAGATTGTGGTTTTTCAACTCCTTTCTAATACCATCGCTAACATCTTTATTTCTTGCATGGGGTGGAGAAAATGGGTTTATCATCGACTTTGCAATGAGTTTTCAGGAATTCTTGAAATATCGGATTGCCCAATTTATCTAAAGGAATATTACAATTTAGAAAAGGATTACATAAATCTTTCGAAAATTCTTCTTGTGGATTTTCCGAATTATTGAGAAAACTTTCCTCCAAAAGTCCATCTTATTATTGTAAAGTTGAAGGAATGCTACTCAGTTTTTAAGATTTTATTACAGTTCTTATGAAAATGGAGAATATATGCAAAAATATGCAAAATGATGAAATATGCACGTGCATATGCACTCATGGTAGTGTCCGTATATGCATTATATGCACTAAAAATGGCAAAAAACGTATTCTTAGAGTAGAAAATGGGTAAGTACCAAATATGTGAGAAATATACCAAAAAACAAAAATATGCATTTTACATAAAATCCAGTATATAGTTATTAGCTAAAACCTTAAGACTTATTTAATTACTTAAGACCTAATTTGGTATCAGATGGAGGCAATTATAGTTTTCTTTTGCAGCTAATAGATTAGGTTACAGTTTCGCTATGCGGTAGGGATCTCTTAATTGTTGCCAGGTTTTAGTAAACTGTGATAGATTTTGATTTTTTTTCTGTTATACGAAGTAAATAAAAATGGCAATAGTCTTCTTTGAGCATAAAGATGGGTGCCCATAGTATTGGCATACCAAAATCTCTATTTCTTCGTTTACTATTAAACCAATTCGGCTTGTAGTTATAATATGTAATTTGCATGAACGGAAATAGATAGAACAAAAAATTAAATGTAAATATTGTACCCTATCGAAAGGTCTTTCAGACGACATGAATGTGATATATATAGTGTTGCATTTAAGCGCCATACTCTTATGCCAGAGCAGGTTAT
Organism: Trypoxylus dichotomus; assembly: GCA_023509865.1. NCBI lineage: Eukaryota > Metazoa > Arthropoda > Insecta > Coleoptera > Scarabaeidae > Trypoxylus > Trypoxylus dichotomus. Next base: position 35,219,488 of record CM042081.1, read on the forward strand.
AGCAATGTGGAAAAGCAATTAGTCTAAGTTGTTCATCTTTAACATTCTTAATTGATTTTGAAGCATTTTCAGTTATACAGGGTAGTAGTTTTAAGTTAGTTAAATGCTATAGTGTGTATTTGAAGTAAGCAACTGTATGTGTTACAAAAAAAAAGGAGAAGGGAAAACTGTTTTTTAAAATTACTTAGACTCAACTTGTATACTTAAATATTTTCAATTAATGAAGTATAAAGCTCTTAAAATGTTAAATTTGAACAGCTAGGTATATATAACAAAAAAAAAACAAGAAAAAACTCAACAGTGGCACGAGCAGTTGCTCGATCAAATTAGGGGTGTGCAAATGGCTGTTCAATAAAAAATTGACATCATCACAATAAAGAAGGTATTGCATGACCTGTCCAAAACTAATGCATAGAAACCGACATTAAAAGAAACTAGTTTAAAGCCTCCGCTACAAAAAAATTGTCTCGCATAAATTCGAAGGCACACTAATTTTATCCGTAAACACCCTGCAACGATTCAAATCTATCAATTTCCCAGCGTCCTATAAATGTAAGCTATTCCCAAGTTTCACCGTAACTTCGCCAAATTCCTTCCACACATCTCGTAACACTCCATTTATTTGTTCCGTGTATTTTCGGTACGCGTGTGCGATCCATTATTGTTCTCACGCGTCCCTCGACGTCAGATGTCGCTGAAAGATCGCGGATTTATGTCGCCTAGAAGCGCGATTGGGATCGGAGATTGCGTGTGATCCGAAAAAAGCGTCCATTGTGTCGAATGTTGATTTACGGCAAACGTACGCAACGAATCAAATTGAATTTATAGGTTCGAATTACGTTGGACGAGGGACGCCGAAACCGAAATCCGTGTAATTCGGAATTGATGCCTCGTTCCAAGGAGAGGAAACGATCCGAACGGGACCGAATTGAAAGGGCTCTGTGTGTCGACGTTTACTCGGGTTTAATCCCGGTACAGACTGGACGATTATTGGCTAACAAAGGATGGTTTAAATTAATGAGGAAGAAGTGAAGTGTGGTAGAGATTTTAAATTAGGAAATATGCGTGGGAAAGGAAATTTTAGGTAGTTTGAACTAAAGACTAAGCTTGAGTAAAATTTGTTCACAATCGTCTCTTTAGAAGTGAGTTCACGATTACCAGGAGTTGGAATTGATGCTACCATCACGAGGACAAACATTATTCTGGCAAGTAGAACATGAGGAATACGCAGGGGGTAACTAAAATCTCAAAATTTCTGTATGAAAGTTTTCGATAATGATTCTTCCAATAAGAATATTTAAGTCGCCTTTTATTTTCGATTATACCCGAAGTAAATATTAATTTGCCTATTACGCCCTGTATATAAGTAGTCCTTATCTAAATTATGTTAACGGTATCTCAGAAGTAGTAAAATTCTGCCTAGCTCTATTGTTTTGGCTAAGGTGCATCGACATTTGGAACCTCTTTATAGAAAACTTAAAAGGAAAAGCAACTGACGGTTTTTACTTACTCAGCAATTAGATAGCTCAATGTGGTCACATTTACTCAACTGCGGAAAATGTTAGATGAAGAGCCAGCAAAAAATAGCCAAGATCCCATTTTTGAATAACATGGTAGTTCAATCCATCCGAGATTTGATCAGCAATATAAAGAATGAACCTATTTTTCGAGTAAAATCATGGAAAGTTTTTAAATTGTCATCGCTAGGTATCACCACGCAAACGCATTCTTAGAGGATTTTCTGCTGTGGAAATCTCGATCAACACGTACTACTGAAGTGGAAATATTTGCTCCTCTAAATTACATAATTGCATTGATACCTAGTCTCGGCAAACAGCAGCAAGTTTCAGTGCCGTGCGGAGAACAATATAGGGGTGAAGCGCGCGGTTCGGAGAATCGGCTACCCGTATCAAAGCATGCTTCTTCAGTATTGTTCGCCTGGCTGTTGTGAATGCTTGTCAGTACACACATACTTAGAAAATGTTGCATGTAGGTACGTTTCGGTAACGGCGTCTTTCGAATAAACTAGAAAACGTAATATGGCGGACTTAGAATACAAAGGCGATAGAACTAAATATGTAAGTTAGATAACTCTTTGGCGTAAACCAGCAGGTGGCAGTGCGAACGCGAGTTATAAGTATAAAACACTGTTCTGCAATCCGTTGCAAACGATACAGCGAACAATTAATATTTGATATAGGTGTTTGTTTTATTTTATGTAATGTCACTTTACTAGACCAACAAGCATTTGTCTCCTTCTGGAGCAAGTATTCGGATTATACGTTACTAAGTCGGATATCGTTAAGAAACTTTATGCCATCTGTTCGTAACTATGTTGAAAGATGAATTAAAGCAGAATTGAAAGATAAAAAATTGTAGTTATGTGTGGACAAAACAACTGATCGGCAAAAACATTCTATGGTGAATGTGATGGCACGTATAACGGAAGAGTTTGCACCGTCATCCCCTATCTTACTTGCTTCCAGCAGAGCTGCAAAATGTGCTAGCGATGAAATTTTAAATGATAATGATTTCAAGTTTTAACAACCCAACATTTCATTTTTGTTAGTGCCGCTAGCATACTTTCCTTAGGCCGATCTCCTAAAGCAGCGAGTGGCAGTCTGTTACATGCAATATATAAAATTCATGTTTTAAATCTTGCGGCGAAATTGATGCATAAATGTTATCCACGACTAAGTGCTTTAATAACCCATACGAAGGCAGCATTTCGAAAGTTCCCAAAACGTAGAAAAAGATTCCACGAACTGTATCTCAAAGTGCCTGAATCATCACAGTCGATTACTACTACGCCTAGTATTAAATGTACTTATGATAATAAAAAGCAGTACCACTCATCCAGTAAAAAATTAAATTTAGAAGTCCTATTTGAATACGTTATTTTGTTATTTTGATAAAATTTGGCTTTTCTTTGAAATTACTTTTTGATACAAATAAATATTATCTAAAATAATTGTTACTTTTATTGTAAATAATTCAGTACAGAATTTGTACCGGCAGTAAGTATTTCCGAGCTTGTAGGCCGTGGTCATGGGTAGGTATATGTCGACGTTTTCCGAAACACTGCGGCTGGCATCTTCAGGACGATGTTGACAGTTCGCTGGTCGTCTAACTTATGCATAACTAAGACCACGGCCTAGAAGCCCGGACATGCGTAGTGCCAATATCCTAATCTTATTTATTTATAGAATGTAGCAGTAAAATTATGTTGTTGAGGCAAACCAGGGGTTTCACGATAAAACTGGATATTAAAAGGGGTTCAACTTATCAAAATGATTAAGAAACGCTGGTCTCTAAACCAGGTTAGTGGAATATGCTTAGGTATTTCACGATTCACCGTTTAGAAATGTTCCTACACTGGTGCAGTGTTAGAACCAAATACCAGAAATGACGAAAATTTTACCTGTTACCATAGAAAGGATGGCAGAATTAAGATAATGCCTATTTTTTTCGAAAGATGGTGCTAGTTGTAGAGTAAAATTGTCCTCGTATATGAAAACATTCTTGCAAGTAACTTATATAGAACAGAAACTAAGTCGAAAGTAATCAAGAACATTTCGAGTATAGCGCTGCAATAGCTATACGAAATTGAGCGCTCCACATCTTCGATACAAAATTGAATATAAATGCGATACGGAAGTGTGTTCCTGAAAACTTTCCTCCGTTCCGGAGACTCGGATCCATAGACTGGAGTTATTGACGGGCGAAAATGATGCCGGCAGGGCGGGATAGTATGAACTGAAAATCTCGTTTCGCTTCGGAAGTCGCTTTAAACCTCAAGTCGTGTATGTTGCGCGCAAAGTATATTTTATCCGTAACAAAGGCGGATTACTGCATCGTATTTCAGAATGTGAGGAGCGTCGTATTGTTTCGCACCAGCTTCTGCCTACGATACCCCAAAATTTATGAGGCAATAAATAAGAAATAATCTCTTAGAAAAATGTATCGCTAAACAAAGCGCACTCAACGTCATTAATGGATCTTCTTCGGTTATATATTACTCTTGACGAAGGAAATGCATAAAGTGTGTGGCTACATATGGTGGGAAGCAACGCCAAGAATGTAATATAAATTTGTTTGCGTGAGAAGCATCGCTTAATATTAGAGGGAGGGGGGATTCTTAGAAGGGTAAATAACATTACAGACTATAGGTTCCAAACTTTTTTCTCGTTTCATGTGTACCATGGATCAACCACGTACCGTTAGACTTTTAAAAATATTATTAGGATAGAGATACAACAGCGTTTCACAATAGTGAAGCAGTGAAAAATAACATTCGTTTTTGAAAGTGTCCATTATTTATTTATAAACCCTGCATTATAATATTTTTAATTTAAAGTTTTTCTAAAAACTCATTGAGAAGGATAGTTGTGAAGGCTCAGTTTTAATCGAAAATTAGGGCGAGGATTCATTTTATTGCGTAACGTATATTTTATTGTCAGGATGGCCGAAAATACAGTTTCACGGAGACAGGTGGTTAGAAATCGAAAACCACAGAGCTTCTTTGGTCAGCAATAGATAATCATTTACCTAACGCTAATTTGGTAAATTCCATTCTTAAATCTCCGCTAGAGTTCCATGAGGGTTCTTTTTAAGTTTTCAATGCAGAGGTGGAATAAAACAGTAGATAACTTTTAAAGACTTTATTGTATATCGAAGGATTCTCCACTTTTATATGTGCTTGAAACCAACGCTGCAAGCAGTTATTTAATTCGTTTGTTAATACAATTAATATTGCGTTTTTGAAGGCATCAATTGCTCCTTTTGATGACTGGAACCTTTGACCACGCAGTCCGTTCTTGAATTTCGGAAAGGTAAAGACATTATATCACGTACTGTATGCGAACTTGCACTGTCTTGATGGAGGATGATTCGTCGTTCGCGCTTGGTTTCTCGAAGCTCAGCTACCACTTGTGGCAAGCAAATGGTTGTAGACCAATTAGCAGTAACAGTTCTTTGATCTTGTAAAGAAGTTGTTGCTACATGACCCGCTTTAGAGACAAATACCGCGACCATCTGTTTGGAGGCACTTCGAGAACAGATGAATTTTGTCGGCTTTTCTTTATCTTGGAACATACAAATGGACGACTGACGTTTATTTTCTAGCTCGTAGGAGTAAATTCAAGATTCATCACCACTGGGGATGTCGTACATCTTTTTAGGGTTTTCTGCTTTCTGTTCTTCGGTCAACAGATGTTATATCCGACTGCCAATGAAAAGTTGTTCACTAATATGGTATTTCATTGCCGATAACAGAAACTAACTCGGAGAGGCATTCTTGTTGAGATAATTGTCGAAAATTGCAAAAAAATAGCACTTTAATGGTCTCGGTTTAATTACATTCTTCAAAGGACTTGTGAACTTTGACAATTCGTTGGAGCTACCACATGATATGTATCGCACTGAAACATTGGATTTAGGTTAACTAAAGATGGATGTTAATTGTTAGTACTGATATTTGTTTAGTGACGTCTTCTATGTTCTAGTATACAAAACTCAAAAGATCGTATCAACGACTCTTTCTCGTTGTTAGTTAGGATTCCAGGAATATCATCCAATATGAGAGTTCTTTATCAGAAGTAATTCAGACTAGTCTTTCCCAAAATATTTTTCAGGTATTTCAGCGAGCATTTGACAGACACGTTAAGTATTATTCATGAATTACTTTAGTTTGGTCCTCTCTTACAAAACTTCCAAAATTTGAAACTCTATTATTTATGGTGCAGTAAGCTAATTTAAAAGCGTTATCCATCTTCATACTCGAGAAAGGCCTCTCACCTCTGTATATAGCAGCAACTGAATGGGGTCACTGCTTACACAGTTCGAAAGTTTAGAGACCGAGATACTATAAAACCATGACCACCTCGTAAATTGTTAAACCATATGTTTTGCTGCCAAAGGTTCTCTATAAGTGCAATTTTCTGCAATAGACTTTATTTCGGAAACAATACAGCTATATTTTCCCGTTATTGGCCGAGCGACATCAGAACAGAAGCTGGCACACTGCTTCTAGTCCAATCCATTTTCTTTAAAGAAAGGCAATTATTTTCTTGAAAATATCATTAGCAGGAGTTTATGTTGGTAGTACCCCAAAAAAAATATTCTTTAATTTCAGTTTGACATACATAGCGGACGAAAACCAGAAGTTGAGCATAGTTTGCTACATGCTCTCTGTAAGTGGTATGGAAAAAATTTCAAATTATTCTTGATTTGAGCCATTACATTTTCTTTAGCTTTCAATGTCATACTTTAAATTCTATGACGAACGGTGTCATTTGACAATTGTATCGTATCTAGCTATTTAGTTAATAGTTCACTCAAAGTTTCCATATCTTCCCCAGCAGATCACAGTTCTTCATTCAATCTATGAGCTTTTCTAGTGTTTGCTGTTCTTAACCTCACAAGAACTAACTTCCACTGATTTTTCAATACTGCTAATAAAGGATAAAATAACTTCCTTTGTATGTTTCATCTCTATCAATTTTCGAATGAAATAATCTTCATGTTTCGCATCCTACTTCGAAGGAATTTTAAAGCAGATTATACATTGACGCGGGGGCTCATTATTTACATCTATACCTGTAAATTCAAACCTAGTGTACTTAGGATCATATTTTCTTATGACTTTTAGTATTTTTTTAAGGAATCTCCTTATCTTGACTCACCGCACATTCCGATTCTGTAGCAGAGCTTAGTGGTGCAAGTACAGGATCTTCGGCGCATAATTTTGTGTTTATTGCTTCCCTAATAATCCACTTTCCCATGTTGATAATTTTGCGGCAAGTACACAGCTGAACAGAACAAGTGTTACAGCATAACACACTTCGCTTTTTTTTAATCGACTATAGATGAGAAATATTGTAAAACCGAATGTTCAACGTAAACATGGCACCTTATTTTATTGTGTCTCCGGTATGGTACTTGCATGTCCTTATAGTTTGTGTACCACCACAGGAAGCTCTGTGTACTACTAGTGATGATACCACTCTGAGAATCTCTGCTCTAAGGAATTAATTTATTCGCTCAAGGAAATTGTAAAGTAAATCATGAATGGCGTTCAATTTGAATGATTAGCCACACGGAAAACAATACAAAGGACTTGTAGCCATTGGAAAATTAGCTGGTCACATTAGAAATGAAGTTGTCAATAACAAAAAGACATCTTCAATATATTTTTTCAAACTATGGACGGTAGAAAGGGACAAAACAATACTAACAGTTTCGTTTCAAGAAAGAACATGTTGATACTAGGCTACATTTTGATCGAACTCAGATGATTTGGAATACAGAATGAAAGAGAATTGTTTTCCAGATGGGAATGTAGAATCAATTTAAAGAATCCCGGTGAATTTACACTTCATTAGCCTAATACCATGGCAAAAAGCAAATTGCCATGAATTGTAATTTTGGAGGTGAAATTATGGTGGTCCTGGGCGAAGAATCCAAAACTTCCAATTAATCAATATATTTTTGTAACTCAACCAGGGTTATTAGAGCTTTAAAAAAAATGGTAATGATCTTATCATGTTCTTTATCGCATTTAGTTATAATCGCTATAACACCTATTAAATCCGTATTTTTCCCAAACTGCCGAAATTCATATGAATGCACTCACAACTGTAATGCTTTTCTATACCATTTCCAATGACTCGGTATCGATTTGTGCCAAATAAATGTCTTGAAGATTTCGAATGACGATCTGGTACATTGGTTGGCAATGCAAATACTATTTGGTGGAAGGAATATCAATTTTACGTTTTCTAATGAACTATTCGCATTAAAAAATGCATTATTGAAGAATTTTTAACTATGTTGATATGATAGCCAAAGTCATGCTTTTTGTACTGGAGGTCCAATCTGTTGACAATTTATCCATATACGTTCCTTAGCTTCTTAAATTTATCAATAATTAATGACTTTTCGTCATCTCCTTCCATGTTTGAACACAACAATATCGTGAGTCTTACCTTTGCAACTTTTTGTTTCGCGCCTTACAGAACCAATTAAAAACTGTTTTTCAATGGCAAAACCAGTAGTCTTCAGAAATCTTCCAGATTTCTGTTCTTCTAGAATTTTTTAACTTTACTTTTATTTAATAGAGCTTTTACTGCATTTCAGTATAATGCCATGAACGTATATTAATTTGTTGGATGAAATTCTGACATAATTTGGTTTGGAAAGGTTTCTGAAGGTAGTTGCAATAGAACGAAATTTAAATGCTTCATTGATTGAGAAGGTAATGATAAATTATAGTGGTGGTAGAATTACTTACTAATTTTTATAGCAGCTCAAATAAACTAAAAGGTCTTCTAATTCTTACGATGGAGTTATTGTAGTTTCATATTTTTGATGTGGAATTTTTTATAAAGACATTTATTTTATTTTCCCCTGATACACAGGCGACAAACATTTTCTTTGGGATGGTGTCTTAGATGTTATTAATCTCCTTAATATAAGCCCATTATCAATGAAATAAACAACTCTTTCACTTAGGTAATTAAAAAACATGCAAGACTCAAAATTGTTTTTGATTATTCCACCAACGTAAATATAATAACTCGCATACGGTTTGATGGATACCGTTTCTATATCATCACAAAAAATCTTTACAGCAGATCACCTACGTGTAATTGAAGCACTTCCACAACCAAAGCTGATCGAACGCTGCGCCACCAACCAAACTTTCCGGAGGTCTCCTCCTATTGGATGGTCCAGCTCCAGATCCACGTTGCCTGTAGGAGATCGCAGACATACCGTTGCTATTTCGTTTAACGCATTGTCTTTGGAAGAAAGACACCCCGGCCTCGAGGAAATCCACTTCGCCAGTGATTGTCATCGGATATCGCTCTTCTCTGAGAAAAACAAATATTAAATATATTTTCTTATAATCCACTATCAGCTCAAATTTAAATTTATTTATAGTACCGAGCAATTTTAGTAAGAGAAAAGAACTTACGAAATACGTGGATCGAATCTGATATCGTTATTTCCAGCAGACCTTCCACCTAGGAGACATACGAGCGAGTTGAGTTCAGCAACTATTTCCAAGTCGACGGGTTGATTGGGTAACCACCATTCTTTATCTTCTATATTCACGTAAACCTGCCCGAGTAAAGTTTTATTTGCTAATATTAATGGATAAAATAAAGAGATCCTAAACATAAAGGAAAAGATAAATATAGCGAAATAAAGGAGAGATAATAACTTCCGTCCGTATAATTCTAAATCCCAATTTACCTGACGATGCAAGAGCTTAACATCAAAGCTGATGACGTCACTTACTGGTTCCCCTTGCGGCGTGACGTAATACACAAGTAATTGACTTACGGGAGCCATGACTGATCTGACGCTGAAGCTGGAACAAGATTAACTTAGTTAGGATGAATACAAGCGTGGACCAAGATGCTGGATTATTATTGGAGTTTAATGTTTCAAAAGAATTTTACGTAAACGTAAATGATCTGTACATTGTTTTATTGCACTGAATTGAGAAAATAACAAGCTACGAGGGAGTGGAAAAGTGTTGATTTATTCATTTCAAAATTTCTGGTCATAAGATTAACTTTAGTTTTATACATTTACAGTTTTATGTTATGGTTAAACACTTACTAAAGTTCTACGTCCCCAATTTATTCATTTTGATAATTCTTTCGACATTAGCCATAGGCTTTAATTTCTTTAATTTGTTGCGTAAGCATCTATAATGATCGGTATAGTAATAGACGGCCGTAAGCCCCGTGTTCCAAAGTATGCTTATTGACTCTGATGGAAGGGGAAAATCTGCTAATATAGTTGGATGTTTGCAAAAGGTCATTTTTACATTGGGAATAATTTTGTTGACATTACCATAACAGTAACTATTTCAATAAGACCGTTTGAATCATGTACCAAATATGGGACATGAACCAGCTTTGGTGCTTCTGGCTTTCTCTCAGAGTATAAGGTGCTTGATGATTAGCAGATTTTAAAAGCTCTTTGTCGTAACTATGTCAATGAATTAGAAGCTGGTAATACTTTGGTAGCTGCAAGGCGAAGGTAGTAAGAAGAACTGCTATATTTCTTCCAAGAAAATCGGTTGTTTTCTTAATTGCCATCTAGAAAAGGTCCTCTGAACACTTTTCATCGCTATTAATATGTGATCCATTGTACACCTAATATAATAGTATTTATATGAAAGCATGCATTGTCTAAAATTGTTGAGTAAGAGAACCTATCTTATAACAATACAATACACAAATAATTAAAAGGAAAAGCCTTTCTGGAAGTATTTCTGTGTAAATTAGATTTATGCATGCACTGTTTATGTGCTTGTTGATATTACTTTTTAGGATACCCAGAAATGTTCTTCTGTGCTAACAAACTTGGCTCTATCGTTTTCAATAGATTAAATAATAAATTTAAACGTTTTATTCCTATATTAATAGGTCCAAGTGTTAGTCTTCAATGTGTTTGGATTGATATTATTTCTTCTTCGTTCTATCTAAAATTCATTAAAGATCAGCAACACCAACATTGACCAAAAATGCAAGGGGCTCTTAATAAAGTTATGTACATGGTTTTCTTTCGTATTACAGGATTAGTTAAAGCAATCAAGTTCGAAAATCAAAGTACAGTCAGAGCAAACTTGTACACCATAAAATGTTTACCTGCATTTCTTGAGTCAGTTAACATTCGTGGGTTAATGTTGCATCACTACAATGCATCGTTATACAGTGCATAGTAGACAGCTGAATTTTTACGTGAAAATATTGTAAAAGTCATTGAACATTCACCCTATTCGCCTGATTAGGCCAGAGGTGATTTCTAGTTGTTCTTTAACCTAAAGAAACATTTAAGTGGTCGACGTTTCACGACGTAGGGTGTGATAGATGAAACAATTCATCAATTTTTTGAGAGCATTCTAAAAGATGACTGGCGTCAAGTTCTTACGTTACGAAAGTTTTGGCTACAAAAGTGCGTTGACGCAGGAGGTGATTATTATATATTAGACTTATTGATCTTCCACGAGATTACATCGAAAAATAAAAAACCACACCAATACCGTGTTTTTCTTATCGATTCCGGAAACATTTCAAGTCGCCCCCGTAAATAAAATCGTTTTTGTACAAAGACATGGTTTTCTTGTATTCAAAAGGCATGACGTAATCACAGTACAAGCAACTGCAAGAAAAAAATGATTTTTTCTTTTAAAAGCGTGCAATTGTGCTTTTTCCTCAGGGGTGACTCCTAAGCTAGGTACGGCCCTATATTCTTTTATTGTATTTATTCATGTTCATATTAAATAGATGTATTGAATCGACTTATTGTTAGTGGTATACATTTTTTCCTGACGACAGCTACATCGACTAACACAACAACTAACTACTAATAACGTTGCTTAAAATTAACCGCCGCGCCACAGTAGTAAAGTTTAATGCTTAACCGTCAATTCTAACGGTTTACGAGTCGCCATAATTGTAAGAGAAACTCCTATTACCGACGCGGAACCGAAATTGTTTCAGTCGTTAATGGTTACTGCCACCGGTTCCCGATTGTTAATCTGCCATTGACGCTAATTCGATGGTAATTGTTACGTACACCTAACAGATACCGTACGAAACTTGATATTTCGTCTCCCTCATGCTTACTTGCTGGTCGGAATCGTTTACCTGTTGTACGAATTCCGAATATCGGGATCGCTACGAATTGACGTGTTGTACCGATTAATTTGGTACGTGTTCGACTACGTATTAGGCGATCGCAAAGCCGTATATGTTTATTGTATTTGCTGAATTCGAGGTCTACCTGGATGAAAGGTTATGGGAATTGAGTTAGCAGCGTTATAGTGGATGATATTTGTTTCGTATTAACTAAGAAAAAATTTTTTTGTGATATTTTACATATGTAGATGTCGCGCGTGAATTATTATTATATTACTGGCTGACCCTGGTGTTTCGCCATTAGTTACTTGCTGACGCTAACAACCAAAATGTACGCCAGGGCAAACTTAAGACACTCTCACATTCAGAGCTGATCGGGTGACTGATTAAAATCAAAAACACCCGAAAGGTAGACCATCGGAATAAGAGGAATACCCAACTAAATAGTAATCTTTATATGTTACATACCGGGTTCTTTTTTTGTCATTACACATATATTTGTCCTATGTGTAATTTTAAAGAGATAATTGTCAATGCAATAGAGGCATGGTACGCAACCAATTATATGCTAGTGAAGGGTTTACCTATGAATAGCTTAATGTTTAAATTAGGTTGCCTTAGAGAGAAAAAGACATTTTTTTCACAATTATTTGTGATTTCTTATTCATACATGAATCTTAAATTAAATACATTTTATTGAAGGGTAATTACTAGAGACCGGATTTTATGCAAAGTGCATATATTTTATTTTTTGCATATCTTTAATTATAGTTGTATGTAGACGTATTACACTTATTGAATTTAATTAGGGCTAATTAGTGATTGAATAATATATTGCATATTTAGGCATTTCTATGCATATTTTTACAAAAGTTGCATATACTGCATATTTAGGCTTTTTCTTATCCTTTCTATTAGTAAAAAAGGTTTGGCGCTATATCATGGCTCCCAAGATCAGCCGATTTATTTTCAAATGGTTTCTTTCTTTGGGGTATTCGTACGTACTACCTATGATAAGATAAACCCGAAATTTAATAGGAATGCCTTGCGTTTCTGTCAAGATCGCCTTGATTATTGCTTCGAAAGACTATTTTCATTTTTGTCGTTATTTTGTTTGCGTTAATTAATAGTCAAAATGAAATAATGTCTTCATCAGATTTGCAGAATAGTTATTTTATTTGCATTAAGAGAGATCTGTAGTAGCATTGGTAATTGGTTTTGCTAAGAATCCAGGGCTCCTCGCTCGTTTAATATGAGTGTATGACTGGTTGCCTACTACCCTGCTAACTCATTGACAATTATCCTTTTAAGGTTACGCATAGGAAAAATGTATGTGTAATGATAAAAAAGAACCCGGTATATGTACACAATCTAAAATTAATATCTGGTCTTTCGTGCGCTATTAAGAAGTTTACATTCAATGGAAGTTGTAGATTCATTCTGATAAAGTCTTGTATTAGACTATCGACTTCATTTTGGTTGTTAGTTAAGTTTGAATCAGGGTATTTTGGTTGGTATGCTATTTTCTCTACGCTGTTTAACGTGTTGCTGAAAGAACTTCCTTTTCCTTGTTTTCTTCCATATTTCTTATTTGGTCCATTGTTAATGATGAAATTATATCCTTATTCGTATCTAGAATCTCTTCATTGCCTTACGCAATTTTATTATTGTTTGATAATTTTGTGTATTTTCTCATCATGATTGACTTGATGAGACCGAAAATTCTGTGCATTCTGGGTACATTCATCATTTGTTTTGATCAGTTCTTTCACATTTTTTTCATGACTGTTGAAGAAGTCTTCATGAGATAACATCGCTTACAACAAAATAAAATTAAGTATATTTTAGCCGTCTTCAGATCTGATAGAGATCAGTAGAGATTAGCAAAGATGTTTAATTTTTTTAATCAGATGCTGACTCTTTGGCGGAATAGGGGTGATAGAAATATTCAAGTGTATAGGAATAATTTAATTCTCAAACAAAACCAACCAATAATCATTTCTTGCAAAATGTAAGAATTTGCATCTTATTTAAAATGTTATATAACAGCCACAACAAATACGTTAAAATGATATTACAACTATTCTATAAAAAGTGAGTATTGTTTTCAGTTTCTTCTTACATGCGTTATTTTTATTAGGTTAGATGTAGTTTTTTGGTGAGATACAGGTAACATCCAAATTTTATGAAAGTGGTAAAGTAAAATTCCCGATATAAAAAAGTACTAAATTAAATAAATTAAAAAATAGTAGAAACTATAGAAGTTGGAAACATGTAAATAAAAAAAAACATTACGTAGTCTATACACTGAACAAAAATAATAAAAAATAAAATCAAAATACCAGACAAAAGTAAAAAAGATCTATAAATGATTTATAAACTAAAGGGGATGTAATAGGTACTTGTAATTCTCAATCCTTTTAACGACGCATCGAAAAATGCCTAGAAAATAATACCTAACATGATAATGCTGCTAAGTACAGCTATTCATTGGTCTTGATGAAATCATTCACGGGAAAAATAATGTGAGGAGAGAAAAAACGCTATCACACGGAACATTTTTCGCCTATCGGGCATCATCAGCGTGGTTTAGAGCAATTTTCAACTCAATGCATTGTAATTTTCTCTCCTGTATCTAAACTAATAGCTTAAGTGAGCATTCTTGGTACTATCTAGAGCCACGGGAATAACACGCTCATCTGCCAGTTCAAACACAGCGAAGCAAGTTCCCCACTCTCCTCCCGAGCAGCTCATGGATTGCTAAATCGGAGAGGGCGCGCACACAGAGTGCAAAGGGTAACTGCAGATGTGAATGATTTCTCAGGCTTACCATGATGTATTGTATTGTCTTTCCTGTGAGTGACTCTGCCAATACCATGAGTAGCAGGATTATTATGTCTTTAATGACGTTGTAATCGGACCTCAGCCAAAGAAATGAAGCCCTGCCCAACTTTAATTTCAGGAGACAGATAACGAACGCGGTCAGTTTTCGTATCGGTCCTGCGTGCGGGCGAGTCCGGACCTGGCACACCGAAGATTTGTCCAACTCTACTTATAATATGTTCGGATTGCTGCATTTTCGAGTTATAGGGGTTACACGGCAATAGCCGATGCTGTTATTATCAAAACAAGTTAATATGAAACTTACTACCTACTAATGCATTACTACAAGATACAGCGATGTAAAGTGGTAAAAAAAAATTTTAATTGTCTACAACAATACTGTTAAATTTATAAAACTCCAGTATGCTTAAAAAACTCAACAATCTTTGACTAGTTCTAATTATAAACCGATATAACATCTCAAACAATTTAAACACTTCGCTGCAAATTCCGTAAACCGTACACTTCCTTTAATCGCGATAGTTACGGTCTGCGAAAGTCATTAAGTAAATGGCGAAGGAATTAAACGCGCCATAATGCGGGAAACTACCATCGCGTCACGGTCGCTACTCTCGGCCTGCGGCGGTAATTCCCCTGACAACCTCCGTATTTCATTATCGCGCGTGAGAGAAGTAAAACGTCACGCCGCCACCTTGTGATTGCGACTTAGCGCAGCGGTCTCAATGCATTCGCGACCGGTGGTTCCGGTAGATCGCGGTGGGAAGTTAATAAGACCTTCGTAGAGGGCGTTGCGGTCGTGAAATTATAGTCCGAATGATGGTAAAAGGGGGAATATGACAAAATAGGGACGTTCTGTCGACGGAGTAAGATCGGAGGTATAGAATTATGAAGTCGAGGTGCATTGCAGCAGCTTGCGGTCTTAATGGTTTCGTTATATGTGGTGGAAATGAAACTGCAAATAGTAATTTTGTGAATTCAGATGTATCCTAAGCAATAGGAGCTGTCTGATTAGTTTTATGACATTGCTAGGAGATTTATTGGATTAGGAATTCGAAATTAAGAATAATTCACACTAAAGTTACACTACAATTTTGACGAAGAAACAGAAAAAGATGAAACTAAAGATGAGGAAACTGAAAAAAAATTACTCCATGCAGTGCAATAAATGTACTGAACACATCAATTCAATGAGTAGATAAATATGGACTTAATTTGAAATATATTCAAATATTATAAGAAATAAGAGAAACAGATGTAACACAAAAAAGTTGAAAAACACAAGACGGCACCAGATAGAAGATTTTTGGCATGTGCTAATGCAACTGGAACTCATAAAGTTAAAACATTAGTTATTGGTGTGGCAAAAAAGAGCTTTCGAAATGTGTTTTCTCCTTGGGGACTATGATTACTCCAAATCAGCTTGGACGAGTCAATTTTTAAGAGTTGGTTCTAGTTGGTTCTATAATTCTTTTGTTCTTCAGGTAAGTTTAAAAAGCAAATTTAATTTATAAATCATGAATCTCTTGTGTTTACTATTGGAAGGTTACAACTTTCCAGAAATCAAGTGGACATCCAATAAAAGCTCCTCTTATTTTGGATCATGCTTCATCACATCCCCCAATAGAAGAATTACAGAGTAAATATGGGCAAATTACAACAACGAACATCCGGTCAAATGTGACACCGCCTATGCAGCCAATGGATCAGAATGTGATCAGACTTACAAAGTCATATTACAGAAGTAGCCTTCTTCGTAATGTCATTGCAAATGGATCTAATTTAGAAATATTAAAAAAAATGATAATAAAATATGCGTGGAACCGATTAGATCGAACAATGAGTGTTAAATAGCGGGGAAAAAACCCAAAACTTCTTTAAACAAGAAGACAAGCATGATTTGCCACACGCACTTTGCTATTGTAGGACGGTGTATCTCTCTATGTTCGCGCTGCCGACGGAAGGGCGAAGGTTACGCCGAAGTTGATCTGCTGGATCAGCGGTGTTTCACCCGATAGTCGGATATTATAAATGCGGTGACAAGTCCACTACAACTTTATGTAACTTTTTGAGGTAATTTCCTTACAATAATATGCGAAATTCGCGTGACTACGGAGCTTATAAACTCTGTTGATTCTCAGAAATCTAATACCGACGGTAATCGTCAATTGTTCCGCATGTCGACTACCGATCACGCTGGTAAACCGCTACTAGATCCGAATGTTAGGCGACATGACTGTAGTAGGGTCATTATGGCTACGAAAACATCTCCTATGTGTTTTCAGAGATGGAGATGTAGGCCTTGGATCTGACAATTCTGAACAATTCTCGAATGTACAATTTCAAGTCTCAACTCGACCTCCTCCTGATAGGAATATTAACAATTATTCTGGCACTCACTTACACTTAACTTCGTAGAGGGTTGATGAAGTATATCTGCTATGAAAATCCTTAAAAACAAACTAACATCCGCGCCTAATTAGATTCCTAGTTTGCTGCTGAGAGACTGCGCCAGCGTCTTTTCTCCACCATTATGTACAACATTTAATTTGATCATGAAGACCTGCACTTTTCCGTCTGCATGGGAGCTTGCCAGGATTTGTTCAATTTTCAAAAATGGTAATGCAGCTGATATCGACAATTATCGTCCAATTTCCATTCTCTCTAATATATTAAGAATTTCTGAAGCAGCGTTATACAAACATCTGTATTTCGCGGTAGCAAATTACATCTCTGTAGTCCAGCATGGTTTTATTGAACAGAGGTCTGCCACGACTAACTTGGCAAATTTTATGGAGTTCGCTATAGAAATATTAGACGCTCAGGGATAGGTCAATGTTATCTACACCGACATGTCGAAAGCATTTGACAGTATCAACCGTGGTATTCTATTGCAGAAGTTACATACCTTTCGTTTTTCTGAGTCGCTTGTTAATTTATTTGACTCTTATCTTACTCGACGCAGATTTTTCGTGTCTTATAACGGCTTCCGTTCTGTTACCAGAGTTATTACATTAGGAGTAACACAAGATTTGAGTCTGGGTCCCCTACTGCTTCTGTTATCTCTCAACGATATTTCGGATCTGCTTGATTGCGAGATCTTGATGTTTGTTACGCAAATATTACTTCCGTTGATGATTGTCTGAAACTTCAGTATAATTTAGAATTAGTGTCTCGGTAGTGCATATTAAATAAATTACAATTAAATCTGGCTAAATGTAAAGCACTTTTCTTTTCTAGAAAAAAATGTCCAATTCTGTTTGACTACTCCGTCGATACTGAGGTATTGTTACGTTGCACTAAAATTAGAGACCTTAGGGTTGTATTTGGCGAACACCTTGCCTTTGCCGATCATGTAACGAAAAATGTTTACTAATATTTCTTCACCTAAAGTATTATTCTGTTACTTTGTGCGTGCTAAACTCGAATACGCAGCGATAATATGGTGCCCGTATTATAATGTACACAAAGTAGCAATTGCAAATATACAAAGGCGTTTTCTTAAATACCTATGGTATAAAATAAATAACACCTACCCATACCGAGGTTTACCTTATGGCACATTATTAAATACCTTCACTTTGATCACCTTGGAATAGAGACGTAGCAATGCTTGTTTTTCATTTCTACCCAAGTTACTGCATAATAAGCTCGATTCCATCTATCTACTAAGCAGGTTATCTTTTTTTGGTGAGTAGCTGCACGAAACCTCCCAACTTTTTATACAGCATTGACACACACTAATTTAGGGTTTAGATTTCCCGTCTCACGTTTGAGCGAAGAGTACAATAGGATTTCCTCAAGCTGTGATGTGTCTCATTGTTCGCTTGGGCAATTGTTGCCTGCAAGTGGCAACACAGTTTAGTTTTGTTTACTTTATCCACTATTAATTTTTTTATGTTACTGTGTTTATTTTTTTTATGAATTCATTACTTTCATTTTATTATATTTTTATATTGTCCTTTATATGGTGTATGAGACTGTTGGACAATAAATGCTATTATTATTAGTAATAATAAGGAGAAAAGAGAATTTTGGGAAACTGTAAAAAAATGTAAAATACATCTCAAGAAAACTGTAAATTGCAAATACGTTGCGATATTTAGTGATTGAATATTAAAGTCCTACCCGATGTTAGAGGGAGGCCAACCTTGCATTCTCCCTAACGATACCATTAAATTAAAGGAAACTATACTTACGGTAAATGAACAAAATTAGAGGTGGACCTCAAAAATCCCATTATAATATGATCTAAACTACATATACAAAAACAAACACAAATTTTAACATAGCGAAGAAGTTCATGTATATTACATCAGATCAAAGCAGCTTTTTTATATCTCTTATTGGTTCCTCTATTCAGGAGCATTCCGATTTATGTCCTTAATGCACAGTATATGTAGATTTGTCTATCTGACTTCGTTTATCCTATATATTTTTTTGTAACGAATCAAATATTATTATAGTTATTTTTAAACCTAGTTTTCGACTTTACACAAACACAACTTCAGCTCATATTTTACATTGACTCTATTTCGCGATTTTTATGGTAACGTGGAAGATTAATACAAGCAATTGAAATTTGCTGTCATGGTAACGAAGTCGCGAAAAAGTTTGACGAAGTATTTTTCTTATTTCCTTTCCAATTTCAAAATACAACCGCATTCCTAAACGAAAAAGGAAAATAGAGAAAAGTGATTAAAACGTTGGAAATCTACGATTTTAATTAAAGATTTTAATCGGTTTGCTTTAAATTTCTTTATAAATTTAATTTCTCTCGATTTTAGGGAAACGAAAAGAAAAAAGGAGGCAAAACGAAACGAAACAAATCGAACAATAATAGTTTTCAACTCAGCACCGAAACGGTTACAATTTCCGCTTAAACGAAAACAATTGCGCAACGTATTAAAATTCTCCAATTAAACCATCCCCTATATCCCCTCAATTTTCCCCATCTGCATCTTCGTTCCGTTGAATACTAATGGCGAAATCGGCACTGCAACGTCGAAATTTCCTTCCATCAACCATTCTCTCCTCCCTCAGAGGATCTCTCATACCATACCTCCAATCTTCATCCCATCCTTATTTTCTTCTCCGGCTTCCACAATTCCAAGACGATACAGTATTTCTTGCACAGGTCTCGGCTCGTCTCTCATCGCGACCGTGCGCTCCTAGCGGCGCTCGTTCGAACTTCACCGGGAGGTCAAATTTACGAGCAGACTGTGCCTCATTTGCATTCGATTCGAAGGAGCGAGAGCGGGGCGACATCTAACGGTGTTAAATTCTCGACACGTTTCGTACACTGTAAGGACGCGCCAGGTATTATTTCTTAGTAGTTGTTGTAGTCGTCTGTGCGCTTTGCGCCGGTTAATTTAGATATGATCATATTATCTTCTTTACCTTTCCTTAGAAACAATTTGCATCAGGGCTTCTCATTAACTAGAATATGTCGCAGTGCTGATTTACATTATAGAGACCTCTTTCATAACTTCATTAACCATTTATGTTAATTTCTGTTGCTTTTCTTTTTTTTTTAGTTTTGGCGTTACAGAATGTCTGGATTGAGTTTTATTTGTTGTATTTACTTTTATATGATATTTAAAGATATACATTTTGCAAAACTCAATGGCCATTGTGTTCCACTGCTTAAAATGTTTGCTTGGAAAGATTGAGATACTTTTACGGATTTACCAAAGCAAGCTCCTTTTTTAACAGATTTCATATATTCTAGATAATAGGAAACTAGAAATCTAGTCTGCTAGATGCAATTACGAAACGGTTTCAACCCGGAAATCTAAATTTTTTGTTGTTTATATATTTAGTATAAACATATGTTTTCTCAGCAGCTCTTCTAGTTTGTAGCACCTTGCCAGCTAGACGACATGAGTGCAGAGGTGTTTTGCCTTTATCCAAAAACGTAGTTCAAACTTGTCAGAGGCTCTTAGTTCCTGTCTACGCTGGAAGACGTTAGATGCAACATCATCACCAGGAAAATAAACTTTGATTTGTCGTTTCAAATTCGTCCTTGAAGAATTAAACCTTCCCAATCTAATTGTTCTAAAATTGTCAGCGGAAACTTTCAGCATTCGACGTTGATTACCAACCAATTCTATGTGTGCCGCAATTTGATCGTTCCTCTTGTTCAGAATATTCTCAGATACGTTGTATAAGATAATGTTGCCTTTTCTGTGCCGTTCAAGCAAACTCCAAGATGATACATTCAGCATTCGGCTCTTTAGTAATCTTCAACTCGCTCTCCAAAGCTGTTACTGTGGATGTTCGCCCATGTAGTGTACTGTGCATAAATAAGGAAACCATGGTCTATATCAGAGATCTCCAAACTTTCCAATCTTATGGCCATACTGATTACTCCAGAAATTTCCAAGGGCCAAAACCATTTTAATTTTTCTGCCATTATCTATACTATAGATAATCTGATATATTGTGTGACACTTGAGGACATCTGGTGGTCAAAAGCAGAAATAGATGGTGATACTACCTTGAATCGCTGATAGATAGCGCTAATAGTACTTTCGAAAGAGCAGTATCAATTAAACATTCGTGAATATCCACGCTGGGTTGAGAAAGTTCTGGTGTATTCACTCACTTCGAGATGCCAGTAACTGAAGTATGAAAACGCTAGCGAGTGCGAGTCTGCCTAGGGAAGGTGAAGGACAACACTGTCTGTTGCGAAATAAGGTAGTGCGTAACACAATTTAAAAGACAACTTCGAACCGACGGACCAAAGCCCATACGTATTTTGATTTGAGTTGTTGCTGTTATATCTGATTTACCAGTATGGAAAAGAAGCGAAAAATAGACAGTGGATGCAAATTATTTAAAGATCAATAAAACTTTCAATATTTCGTGATTGAGTCCAATAATAATAAGGCGCCATGTTTGATTTGTAAAGAAGCTATAGTTGTTCTCAAAGCATAAAACATTAAACGACATTATGAAACGAAACATTTTAAAAATTACTCAAAATATAAGTAAGTTTGCGGACAGAAAAATTTGAAGCTTTGAAGCGAAGATTGAAATCGAAGCAATCTTTGTTTAGGAAAGTCAACACTGAACTGCGACTCGTGCCACCTTTCGCGTGACTCTTGAAATCCCAAAACGTGCAAAACCATTCACCGATGGAGAAATGATCAAAGGATATGTAATTGTAGTAGCCGAAGAAATGTACCATGAAAAGGTAAATTTATTTAAAACTGTCAGTTTGTCAGTAAACACAGTGGTTCGGAGGGTGCAAGACATCTCAACTGTCCGACAGAAATGAACATCTTGAATGGTTTTGTCTGGCCCTGTATGACTCAACAGATCTGTCAGATACTGCTTGGGTGTTGATTTTTATTATTAACTTCTTCATATTGGTAGTATCCCTCGCACGACCACTGGGGAAATACTTTTAAGGGAGTTAAAAATGCTACTGATAAAAAGAACCTTCAATGGAAACATTTAAAATTTTCTACAACTGATGGAGGGAAAAACGTGTGTGGTAAAAATAAAGGAGTTGTTGTACTTGTATCAAAGGCTGTAGAAAATGACGGTGGTTCAAAACCATTAGTCTTACATTGTATCATTCACTAACAGTCCTTATGCGGAAAATATTTGGCTATCTTTGAATTTCTAAAACCTGTGATACCAGATGTTAATTTTATCAGATTCACTTCCGCGAGTTTGTTGAGAGGTGCAAATGACTTACCATATCATACTGCTTTGCGCTGCGTTGCGGAAAAGTCCTTCAGCGCTTTTTTAAACTTCGAGCAGAGATCGAAGTTTTTTTTTAACGAAAAGCATCGCTTTCTTACCGAATTACAAAATAGCGAATGGCAGTAGACGTTAGCATTCTATGTCGATTTGATAAAATATATAAACGAACTGAATTTGAGATTGCAAGGAGAAAACCAGCTTCTCTCTGTTTTATACATTAATATCAAATCGTTCCGGCTGAAAATAATACTGTTTCAATCACAGTTACGTAAAAAATGCTTCGCATATTTTAAAATATATGAAATATTCAGCCAAAGTACTGAGACTGAGTTTCCCGTCGATTTTGCAATCGAAGCTTTGAGTGCTTTGGAAATACATTTTGATATTCGTTTCTCAGACTTTGATGTCATTCCGAATGAAATTAAGATTTTTAAAAATCCTTTTGATACTGACATTTAAACCCTAGCCCCGAAACTCCAAGTCGAAATGATTGATTTACAGTGCAGCGGTGTAATTAAGAACAAATATTAAAACGTATCTTTGTTGGAATTTTATAAGAGCCTTCCACCGGTACAATTTGATAATTTGCATAAATTTGCTGGTGGTCTGTTTTCACTTTGTGCTATTACTTACTTGTGTGAGAAAACATTCTCCAAAATGAAGTACACAAAGAATGTTTCGAGATCTATGTTAACTGATGAGCATTTTAAATCTCTCTTAATAGTTCAATAGTTCGTACAAGTAAAATTGGTCCTAGCTTGGTAACTACAAACTATTGTCAGTGGAAAATCACAATTACATAAATCTCATGGTATTTTTTACAAGTGGACACCCTGCGGTCTCATTCGTGTTAATTTCTGGTTAATTTAGTTTTTTCATTCCCCAGGAATTTTCAAGATAAAAATCATATGTGCGATTCGGGATATACACATTCCAAACATCGATATACATACATATACGATACTCTTTATCCCAACATTATTATCGGGGGTGAAACCGCAGAATATTCACTAGTTTCTAATGTTAGTGGGATTCACTTAAATTGTTAGTTATTGGATGCTTAAGTTAAATTTTCTGCGTATTATATTTGCCATTAACCCTTAGCCACCGTAGTGCTATGTCAGTGACCGCAGCGGATATTTGTTTTTGTTTATCTTATCCTCACTTTAATATCACGGATCTGGTTTCTCGTTACCTTCAAGTGAGTGCATTGCCAGTATACTGCAAAAAGTTGAAGTCGATATTTGTTTGGGTGCGCAATAAAAACAGGGCTAAAGTTATGAAGCGGTCACAGGGACCGGTCTACGGTGGTACCGCTAGTATTTGAGTTGCGCTTTTTGCACAAAATAATGAGTAAAAATCCTACCACATCCAAAACGGTTCGGTGAGGCGATTCTGATCATGAGAGCACTTTATTAACATGGTATGAAGAGGCATAAGGGGAAGATATTAGTGACCAAAACAGCGTAAACAAGGACAGTTATGAAGAAAGTAAACATGAAACAGACTCAGGAATTGAACTTAGTGAGGGAGAAGAAACAGAAGAAACTGTCGGGTGAAACTGAAGCTAGCGGTGGCATTTCTCAAAACAATGTAAAATTCTTTTATGGGAAAAGTTGCTATAAGTGGTCATGGCAAAGTTTTGTTTCTCGCGCGAGAACCCAGAAGCACAATATCGCCATATAGCTTCTAGGGTTGCGACGATCGATTAGGAAATATAGCTGATGCAATTACTTGCTGGAATCATTTATTTACGGCAGACCTGCTACAAGTTGTATTGCGGTAGACAAATGTAGTATTATACATATCAGAGCGAAATATACATATAAAAGTGCTCGAGGATCTGAATTGCAGAGTTTAGATATGATTAAGCGGAAGTTCTAGGAGAAAAAATGAAAAAACGAAAAACATGTTGCACTTGTTCTTCTAGAATTAAAAGAAAAACCTTTTATGTGTGTAAAATTTGCTATATGCCTACATGTTTAGCATGTGCGTCAGAAATTTGTAAAAATTGTAAACACAATCTTTGGGTATTTGACCCTCTACGATTTTTTATTTGCTTTAGGTTATTTCTCATATTATTGTTTTTTTTTTAATCGCATGATCATTTATTGTTAAGAGTCTGTTCTTGTTTTCGTATAGAATGTTACTAAAGAAAAATTCTAGCGTTTGTGTTAGAAATAAACGGATTTGTTTTTTTGGTGTATGTTAATTAAAGAATGAACTATGTTAAAACGCATCTTACGTTTTATTTTAGGGCGCACTTAATGCAATAAGAATGTTCCCAATGGCTAAAAGAATATATTTTGGTAATTAAAGTTTGTTTATTATATGCGGTCATCAACGGTGAAGATGTTATAGTATTTCCACTTCGGTGGTTAAAGGTTAAGCTTTACCTAGCTGGTAGATAAAACCGAGTTAGTGTCATTCTGTGCTTTTTTATACAATTTATCGCAGTAACAATAACAACAATAAGCCATTAGCTATCGCGGGCCGGATTCATCACACTGGTCATTAGCTGTCGCGGGCCAGATTGATGAGATTGATGGGTCGTATTCAGCCTGCGGGCTATTCTACATGATAATATAGCCATGTTTAGATTATATTTACATCATAACTGGTAATGTAAAGATAATGCTCTTTCACGTTAACTTGATTACAGGGATTACTGTAGTTTCTTTATGTTATTACAGCTACATGAGATATTTCATTTGTGTTTGTTAATGACAAAGTCCAAGTAAAGTTGTCAGCAATGCTTCTCTCATTTATAAGTAAACACATATTTGAATTCCCTTTTACTATACTTCACCTTTTAAATTGAAATTTCGCATACCTTCACGCTATACTACGTACTACAAAAGAGCTATTTTTATTCCCCAAGAATTCCCACAACATCGCTCCTCCAGAGATACCACAAGTACTGATTTTTCGCTTGGCGGAACTTCCACGGATTTGGAAAATTCTCATCCTTTCCACACCGGAAAATAGATTGCCAGGACCTTGCGGTGATGATGTACATTTCTATGCGCATAATTATAGGATTCTCTTTTCGGGTTTTACGGGTTGATTCTCGCGATTTCATGGTCGCAAATATTGAAATTATTGTCGCGTTAGTTAGTTATAGACAGCTTAGTCTGCGAGGAAAAAGATTGCGGAAGCTTGGCTACTATTGAGTTGTTAAATAGAATTTATTGTCGCGTTAAAGTTTAAATTGAGGTTATCAAAAGTTTCGTTTTGAAAAGCGCGAAAGCACCTATAAACTTTTTAAGCTTAGAATTGCACCGTCGATGTAATGTTTAAATAATGAATTCGCTAATAAAACTAGTAGTTTAACGGGGCTAACTCTACACGGTGTGGAGTTTTAACTGGCAGTAAAACAGATAATAAAAAGTTATATGTCTCATTTTAGCTTTTATAAGCTACATCCCATGCAGACAAGGATAAATATAACGGATATAATTTTAAATTTGTCGGGAATATAAAATTTATTGAAATTTCTTTTGCGGTACGTCAAAATTTAAAATAAAAGGATGTCGTGCATGCAATATCCGTGTATATTACATAACAGTGCAATAGAGCAAGATTATAGGGGGAGAAGGGAAAAAGTATTCATTAATTTTGCTCGTCAAAATCACAGTAGATGATCAAATTAACCAAGAAAATCTGACAAGATTAATTATATCGGCTTTTGTAGCTGAAATAATAAAATGTTAATTTTCAATTAGTTTTGAGCAGCAAGATGTTGGTTTTAGCATATTTGATTTGTTTAGAATGATTTTTTGAAAGGTGTATTTCAGGTGCCAGAATGGGAGGTGACTAATGTATTTAAAACTTAGGACTGGTATTCTCATCGAACATACTTTAGTTTAAAGTATTTATTTACCGCAAGAAATTATCTCTCTATTTGTCCTTACGAATGCATGTTTTATGTTTTTCCCATTATCTATTTAATTTAATTATAAAGTTGTATATATACTGACAAGAGACGATATCTAACACAGAAATTCAAGAAATTGTTAAGCTTTGAAAATATGTAGACAACATATAGATATGTACTTTATAATTTTCCTTGCGGAAAAACACTTTCAGTGGGTTAAACGACTTTTTGAACATTGGAAATTTTCATTCTGGGAAGAAAGATTAAACATATCAGCATTTTTACATACATTTTTTGACAAGTAAACATGTTTGGCATTAACAGTAATGGGGACTGGTTGATTGTGTAACAGTGTTGATATTAATTTTAAAAATTAACATCAATATTTTTGTTAATTACTACATTATGAATTATTCTACGTTAGAATTTGCCATAGTATATTAGGATCATCCTCAATTTTATTATACTGTAGTGGAAAATCTCAGGCTCTTCTCTTGCCGAGTGGGTTCTTTAATTTAATTTTTTCTCTAAATTATATGTATGTTAAATAAAATAGTTACAACGCACAGAATTCTTAAACATTTACTTATAACAATCTCTGTCTAGCTAATTCGTATATATTGTGGTGGAAAATCACATACTAGATATGTGTGACATTATAAAGGAAATTGCTGCGAGTCGTGCCATCCTTCCGTCGTAAGAGAAATTTCGAAGATTGTAAGTACAATTTTAGAATAATGCATATTCACACAATGTAATTGAAATATGTTAGTACAGTATATTAAACGTCTTTTAAGAATGACATTTTGAAATATTTATTTATATAAAGAAATATGTTTACGAAAAGCGATATATATAATAAACGATAGTAAAGTTTACGTCTCCTCTGTAAGTGTTGAAGGGACTTTTTTTAACAAGAAAAATTGTGAATAATAAGTTATTGAAGATACTCAAAGTAGATATCTGTAAAACTTTGAAGGAAACCTGTAAATATTTAATATCTGTGTTTAAAATTCATAAAGAGGGACTATTAATGGTACTTTGCCTCTAACTTCTAACATCAACCAAAAATAAAAAATAACGGCGTGCATCCAACAGTGACGAGAAACTATCTGGAATAGGTGAACTAGTAAAATTTTAGAAAAAATTCATTGGTAAATAATAAACAATAATTCATATCATTACAATATATATATATATATATATATATATATATATATATATATTGTCAGTGGATACATATCTTTTGGCATTTTTAGCGGTCTTTTTGAACACCCCAATAGTAGTTGAATACTCCAACAGTTGTCGGTCAACATATGGGGATTGCATTTCCTTGGTAGCGATTTACCATGGTTTTTAAATCTTCAGGAAATATCTCGCCTTGTTCTTCGTTTACAGCATCTAAATTTTCGGGAAACCTATTAAGAGGGCTATGAAAGAAATGAAGCTAGGGGATACAATTTTTGAAGCATTGGTTTTACTAGATTCTTATAATTGGAGGCTTTTTTGTTTCCAGTAAAATTATTCGTGACCATAGTGAATGAAGTCCAGGCTTCTCCCGTTCATAGAGTTGATGAAATTTGGATCTGTCAAAGTTTTACTTTGAGATCCACCAAATATCCAGATTTAAATTTTTCGTAACTTATTTGTGGAAAAATTTGACATATCTAGTTGAAACAATCCTTTTGGATGCCTAGAGCTTTAAAATATTGCTTCATAAGACCCAATTTTGTCTCAAGAAGTGGAAAAATTACCTTTTCTCAGTCAACAAAAAGTTCACTTACAATATTCTTACAATTATTTTAACATTTAAGAATTTGCGAAAAATTGGTTTCATATTTGACATTAACGTACCTACATTAGTAAAAAACAAGCGTCAGATCCTAGTCAGCAGAGAAAAAAATTGTCCGACCTACTCTATACGACCTTTTACATTATGAACGAAAGTTAAGACAATTTTCTTCAGTTGCTCGGAGTCTGTATCATATGGTCGGGCGATAAATTTATTTTTCTTGGCGCACTATTCACAAGCTCTCTTAAAATTCAAAATCTAGTGTTGTGATGCCCTAAAACCCTCTAAACCAATGTCTGTGTTAGCTTGTAATGTACGAAAAATTTGTTGTAATTTTCCTCTTCGGATACCACCTCTGTTCTTCAAGTCATTTCTACGTCATAATATCACCATTTACCTGTACAACTGTCGCGATGAAACTTTGAAACACCTTTGCTGGACAGTATTCAACGCAAGTTGTCTTTTCTTCCTAGTTTTAGAATACCTAATAGTGTCGGTTTTGTGTTTTAAAATTACAACGCCTACTTTTTCTGGTCTATATCCTTCTTCTTTAGTTTTTACTGCTTCTAATGCTTCTTTCCGCATGGGCGTATATATCTTATCTCTAGCAAAATATTTCGAATTTTCGTGGCCGTTATCCCAGCCATCCAGAGGTGTTTTATCACTGCACGAAATTCGACTTTATCCATTTTTGCGAAACTGCCCGACTTGCTGCACAAAACACTCTTAAACAATAACTATTGACAGTATACATCAGAAATTTTGACTGTTGCCATAAAGAAGGTTGCCTTGGCCTACCAATGAATCCACTTCAACCTTCATACGCCATCTCTTGCCGATTCCGGAAACATTTCAGGTCACCCTTGTGTACTACTTTGTTGTGTCAATTCATATTATCTTCTTTACAAAAATATGGTTACTGACTATCTATCGAATGTTGATTCCTTCGATAACCTATACCTTTTTTTGTAAAAAACAGTCAAATGTAATGAAAGCAACATAATAAGTGTAATTGAAAACACATTTTACATTACTACAAAACATCTTGCATCTGCATTGGGTAAGAAAATTATTATGGTTCACATTATTCAGTCTCCGCTGTAGCTAAAAAAATATATGTAAAAATGTTGATACATTTAACTATTTTTCTTGGTTGCTTAGTACGACTCATTCAAAGAAATATCCTAGGAAGGATAGAGAACACAGCGAGGTAGAAAAAAGGGGAAGTAACCATAATTACCTAAGTATATAACGGGCGGGCACCACGTGTTTGTACAGTAAGAAATAAAAGTGAGAAAACCAAAGGGTTTCATTTTAAAACCTAACAAAGAGTTAAACATGAATTACTAAAGCGCGCGGCTCCAAAATTAACTTTATCTAGTTCACGTGAAGGATTCTTGCCAGTAACAGCCATGCTATAGCGATAAAAGATAAACCTTAAACGTATTCTGTAACAACGGAACCAATTTTATTGGCGCAAATAGGGAGCCATCAAAACTGTATGAGTTTTTGATAAATAATGCGGATAGTATTCCAAATTCATTCGCTTCTGACGGTATTAAATGGCATTTTATTCCTCCACGGTCTCCGACCTTTGGACGGCTCTGGGAAGCGGCTGTAAAGAATGTTAAATATCACTTACGACGCATTTTATCTAATACAGTACTGGCATGTGATGAATTTTATACTATGCTAACACAGATAGACTCAATTCTCAATTCTAGGCCATTAACTCCGCTAACATCACATCCTAATGATTTAAAACCTTTAACTTCTGCACATTTCCTCATCGGCCCTTCGTTTACCTCAATTCCCGATATTGATTATGTGAACGTACCTCAATCAACATTGACAAGGCATCAGCTAATTCAACAGCCATTACAACAAAAAACGAGGAACACACAGCCCACCATGACGATCAAGATTCGAACTATGGTCACAGTAAAAGAAAACAACGTGCCCCTAGCTCAGTGGCACGAAGCAAGCAATACAATAAGCGTAATTGAAAAGAAACTTTAGATTACTACAAAACGTGTTGCATCTGCATTGGGTAAGAAAATTATTGTGGTTGACATTATTTACTCTATGGAAATCTGATTTTCATTTCTTATTTAACTTAAAGTAATAGCGTTATATTTATACAGGAAATTCTCTTCTTTTCCATTCTATTACACACACAACCTTAATACGCTCAATATAACGTGGTTTCGCGAAATAAACACTTTCGCATTTTCCCTCCATTCACGGAATTACATCAACGCACCCGTACGATCTCCGAGCCTCCGGCGTCGCACCAAGTCTATTACCCATATCTTCCATACTTTCCCAACATCGTTTAGCCGCAGCAGAGCCGTAATATAAAGATACCGCAGCTGTTCAACGCCAACTTAGATCTATATACAGAGAAGCAGACGCTCCTTTTGCTATGTATTTCGTGAATAGGAATAGTCAACCTCCAACGAGCGTATATGAAGAAATCTCCGGGGTTTTTTCCTTTTTCTAACACAGTCTGCTTTTTTTTCCCGCTTCGTTCAAAAGTCTTAATAGATGGCGCCGTATTTACACGACCCGTATCTAATAAAGGAGAAATACGATGTGCTGAAAAGGACGGAATAGATGTCATATGTGTGTGAATATGGTCGTGGTGAGAATATTTTTTTCGGATAACGTCTTCGACGTAGGAAAAGCGAAAATTATCTCTTATTCATTTACACGACCTGCGCCCATGAGATTTGGCGTTTGATGTTGTTTTTGGTCTGTAGATTTTGAATCATTAGATTTAGCTGATGGCGAGTCAGTAGCTGTGTTACAGAAGGTGACATTGAATTTATGATACAAAAGAAGAAAGGAAAGTAAGAAAAGTGAAAGCGCGGCAAATTTCTTTAGGTAACTCCGTTTAGTATGTTTGAGACAGTTTCATAGACGCAAACAATACTATAACTTTAAATGACTAGAAAAATATTTTTGTGTTAGAAAACTCTCGGGGTAATAACAATATTGATTTATTTTCAATAGACAAATATTTATCGAATTACACGAAACATTGCAAATTAATGTTGTATGACAACAATATATAAAAAGAAAAAAATATAGGAATATCCATTTTAATATATATATATACATATGTATACGAGGGCACCCTGAAATGTTTTCCATAAATGTACCAGAGTTGTGGGTTATAGTTTCAACATTATTGGCAAGCACAGCCTTCTCATGGTGGTCTTTCACGTATGTATGAACCCACCAAGGTATCTAACAAGTTGAGCCTGCAGATGCAAGTATATATATATATATATATATATATATATATATATATATATATATAAATATATATATGTATATATTACTTGATTAGTTACTTGATGGCGAACTTTGTCAAAGCAGTAGTATAGTAGAAACACTAATACGCTGTTCAACCAATATTAAGATGGCTGATGAAAAATTGACAAATGCTAAGAGGAAAAGACTAGACGCAGAAAGAACATTGATGACAAATTTAAATGGGTCAGCGTTGATGTCGCAAAAATCAGAGATCTTGTTGAAGTTATTATACATAAAGCATAATGGAGGCCTTATGGGTATATTTGTTAAAGCGGGACAAATGACGATCTGGAGTTAATTCTGGGAATAAGAGAATTACATTTATTTAATAGCCAGAAATAGTCAATCTTGTTATGTACCAAACAAAATAAAGATTTTAACAAAGAAATGCTTCTCCTGATAGAAAGAGAAAAAAAAGTAAATCTCTGCAGCAGAGTACTATGTTTATAGCCTCTTTCCGAAAGAAAACAAGGGAACTTTAGGAATTTTCTCTGCGCTGGAACTTCTCGAGGAGCTTGTATATTACGGAAATCCCTGCAATTAATCTATGTATTTTATAGCATCGCAATATTAAGTGGGTTATGTGTACAGACAAAGGCAGATTGATATCAAAAATCTTCCCCGAATTCTTGACAGAAGTTGATATGTTGATATTTATAGGAGCGTTCCTTCAACGTTAGAACGATAGATAATAGCTTGTTTCCGCTTAGTAAATGTTATATTAGTGTATTTAGATACATCAAGAGACAATCCTTTACGCCAACTAGAAACATAATGGATATATCTCTGAAACAGTCTGCAGTGGAATCAATGCTTAGAAATAGCTTAATATCATCAGCATACATCAACATTTCACAATTGACAGCACTGGCAATATCGTATATGAAAACTAAGCATATCAGAGGTCCGAGATTAGACCTTGCTGTATAGCGAATATAATAACGTACTTAAATGACGTCCAGTTTCAATGAGATACTAGGAATTCTTTGTTGAGTGGTTATGACTGAAGAGAGAGCGCAAAGGTTCTGAAAGTCTGAATGAATGCAGTTTTTATAGAACAATGTAATGGTGTATCTGATCAAAATGTTTTTTGTAAGTCTAAGTCTCAATTTGGTTTCTATTGCCTATTGTTTCAAACACACATCGCGCAAGTTAGAATTAGTGACGGATATCCCAGCCGTCACTAATCTAACTTGCTACCGATTTATTTCTGGGATTTCTATCCGTTCAGCGTTAAAAATTATGAGTAAAAAGAATGCACTCTTTTGAAAAGTTGCAAAATAAATAGATTGGACGATAATGTTTGTGTGTTTATTTGTTAAAGTTTGATCAAAAAAGATAAAAATATGGGTGCTTACTCGCAAGAGCAAGGCGAACGATTCCAGCAAGTTATTCTTGACTTTGAGCATCATTATCACGATTATGATAGGTGATTACATTTGGGTGTTGACAATTGTGAAAAATTTTTCACTTCTAGATTTGAAATTTTACGATAATCGGAAAACTGATCAATTTAATGTATTTCTTTTTATATTTATTTTATATGAATTCATTCTTTACGAACAGCTGAAATCTAAATATCAGATATATCAAATCTTTTGACCGTTAGAGTAACGAACCTTCAGGCATATAATCATTACCATAATAGAGACAGAAATAACAGTTTTAATCCAGAAACGAAGTAAAACTTACATAGTGGTACCTTAGATGCTTTTTATTTTATTAAATTATGTGATTTTAATTGTAGTGTGCAGAGATAGGAGTCAAGCGACATCAAGCTATTCCTTTGTTCGATTGGAATTAAACATTTAGAAAATTTCACATTAATAAAATATATCAGCTAATCGCTCTGTTTGAGCTCCTTTTAAATGGTTAACTCTTGCAATGCCCTTATACCGTTTCATTTATTCACTTTGATATCTTATCTCCTCTTCTTTATAAAAAATTAAAACGATAACCGCAAGAAAGTTCCACGGCAAAAACCCCACCAACCATTAGCCAGCTTAATTGAAAGCAAATTGCTGCATTTTCTTTGTTAGTACGTCGTCCGGAGCTCCCATTCTAATCGAATAAAAAACCAAGTAGGTAAGGCCACTGTTAATACGGCATAGTGACGCAGAGCGTCGCTACAGTCGTCAGCGTCGAATTCAGTAGCAACTCGCCGTAGCCTTTATAAAAAGAAAAAAGAAAAATGCCGGAAAAACGAGCTTCGCTTAAAGCTATCTAGCTCTACATCAGAGGCAAAACTTTGGTAAGTAAATTAATTGTTAAATAAATTAAATTCTTGAAGTTGTTTGCGAAACACCAGCGAAAGGAGTCTGAAAGGACGAGCGAACGGGCTTGAGAAGGAATGTCGAAGGTTATAATTCGCTTAAAAAGTGGAATAACGTGAGTGTATTCATCGATTCTTCATATTCACATCAATCTGTATGGAGAACTTTTATACCCTTGAAAGAATGGGAATGCATGAATGAGGTTCGAGATAAAAGAACTGTTCGCAAAGTAGATAAGATGGCGGAAAATGAATTGGATACGGATACAGGATCTTTAATGAGTGCTTTTGATATAACGACTTTGAACAAACAATTACTTAGACATAGAAATAAAATCGATTTTATATGTTCTAAAGATTCAAGGAAAAAAGAAAGATATCCACAAACTTTTCATTTTGGAATTTATTGAAATATCATGAGGGTCTATGTACGGTCGAGAGCATAGAAAACTGGCTATATCTTATAAATGGAATGAGTAAAATTTCACATTTTTAATATGCCAGATATTAGTGTATCAGAGAGAATATAAATTATTGAAAATGTTGCAAGTGGATGGTCTAATGGCAAGTTGCAAGCGAATTTAAGATTGCAAAAAGTACTGTGTCAGATTTAGTTACAAAATGGAATCGGGAGGGCACAATTTTGAGTAAAAAAGGAATTGGTCCAAAACGGGTATTTAATGTAGAAAAAGATGATGAAGTTTTTACGCATTCTTTTACTTCAGCTGTCAAAGCAGTTCCAGTAACAAATTTTTCTGGTTTAGTTCATTCAGTCAGGCGCCCTTTTGAAAGATGAAGGTTTACGAAATTGAGTTGCTGCTGATAACAATTCATCAACTAGCCCACGCAAAGAAGAACGCTTAGGGTTTGCATTAGGGTTTATCACAAAAGATACAAATTTTTGGAATCGCCTCATCTTTACAGACAAAAAGGTATTTCAATCTACTTACAATGGTAGAATTAGAGTGCATATACCAAGTGAGAGTGGTTTTCTAGGTATGGAGTTCGTATTTTATGGGATATTCAGAATAGATTTAGTAGTGGTGAATATTTAAATATATTACAAAATGTTGTATTACAATTTTTTGAAGACGGCAACTATATCTTCCAACAAGATAATTGTTCTGTGATATCCCCATATTATCACTGAATTGTTTACTGAAAATAATACTCATCTTTTTAACTGTTCCAGTAAAAGGGCAGATTTAAATATTATGGAAAATGACTGTGGATTCGTAATGCAAATCATTCAGAAACAGTACGTATGGCTTTAAATTAAACTGAAACTGTTAGAAATTGTGAACACCGCCTGGAATGACATCTCAGATGAATATATTAATCACTTATGTATGTCTATATCACGTGGACTGCAATTGATTGTGGAGAGGGGGGTACTATAACTAAATATTAATTAATTTAAAATTGTAATTGTATTAGAAAAAAATGATAAGTTATGACAAAGACATATAACCTCAAAGTTATCATTTAAAGCAATATACAATCTGTATAAACAAATGTCCGGTTTCTCAGGCTAGTGATGGTACCAAAGGGGTTGAGTGCTAAAACCATATTTTTACATTTTTCGTTAATCGGGTGCAATATGCCGTCTGCATCATACATAACCTGACAAACGCGGAAAATTCCAGCGATTTTAGAAAAGTCGCAGACTTCTCCAACATACTTATGACTGCCATTTAGTCATTCTGAGACTGGGTGAGAGTGGTAATTGTGTTTTCAATGAGGATAAATAACTTAAGTGTGGAAAAATAAAGGAAAAAATTGGAGGGTAAAGTAGCCAATAAAAAAGTTGATGAATACGCTTATATTAATAAACAGAAAAGTGAAATTCCTGCAAAAAAGGAGACATGATATGCAAATATTAAATAGTGTTTTACATGTACTTATATGCATTTGGAAATGCTATTATAACTATTATAAAACAGCTAAGAAACTCAGTTTTAAAAATAAGTTTGTTCGAAAGCTCTAATGACATATGTAACAAAAATAAAAAAGGCAAAGGTATA
Organism: Trypoxylus dichotomus; assembly: GCA_023509865.1. NCBI lineage: Eukaryota > Metazoa > Arthropoda > Insecta > Coleoptera > Scarabaeidae > Trypoxylus > Trypoxylus dichotomus. The sequence continues at coordinate 35,254,988 of CM042081.1, forward strand.
ATCGGTGTGAAGATACTCAAAAGAGCCAAAGAGACAGGATGTACAGTCCAAAACGAGAGTGGTATTTTTATTCAGGTTTGCAGAAACATTTCTTTTATATATTTGGCGCTGGTTAGGAGAAACTAGAGGTTATAATTAGGCAGAAAAAAAATAGGGGATATTACTATTCCAAATTGACTTTTTATGATCGTCATATGTCAACATATTCCATCAATACTTTTCGCTGACTTAGCTGATACGTGTTACCTTTGTGATAAACTTCACTGCAAATAAAAAGTTTATTCAAAGAGTTAAGGTAACATTCAACTTGTTTTTCATCACAGGAAAGTAGAGCAAAGTCTAAATTTTCCAAAAGCACAAACAAGTGAATCTTAGCAACCTGGTAGTAGACATTTTACACACTTTGTGATATGCAAGTAATGTTTGTCCCGACTTTGTCTTACAGCAACATATTTATCGTAGCTATAATGGCATAATTTCGATTTTCATGTATTTGACACCAACCATGGATTGAAACTATTGCATGATATGGTGGTAATGAAGTTGCTTAATAATAATATCCTTTGCTGCCAACAGAGAATATTTCCATATTATAATAGTAATGCAATATATATATAGTGCGGTAAAAATAAATTATGTTAGGAGAAAACAAAAGGAAGGAAAATCGATTTAAATAGAATGTCAATTCAGTGGTACCAAAAAAGCAAGAATAGAATGAGATAACAATATACAGACGCCAACAGAAGGAATCGTCAATTAATGAGTGTTTTAAATAGTATACCTGTTTTATATTGCGGAACCGCAAAAGTTAGGGAGAACTTTGTAACGTACTGAGGTACCGCAAAATTAATTCCGGAGGAAAGGGTTGGATTAGTTAATTAGTTAAAAGAGAAAATGGCTGTTAAATCCCTTCATTCGATCCAATAACGATACAAAGTTATGTTTCGTCAGCAGATTTGCATATAATCAAGGTCGCGTTTGCATTAAGTGTCATCAAGTAGTACCCCTAGATGCAAGTAATAAGGAGACTTGCTCTAATTTAATACGGAAAAAAACGACACGGTGTTCTTAAATAATCTGTAGCAAAGTATGAGATATCAGAGTAGAATTTCTTATACAAACGATGTGGTTTGCTAACGACAAATTTTCATCAAACAACACGCCTAGCTCCCTCGTAGATGAGTGCCTAGGAATTGCCAGCGTATTGATAAGTGTAAGAACTGCTACATTTATAATAGCTAACGACAGTACACTTAGTCAGATTCAAGTGAACTCCATCCTGCGTATACCATCCGACTATAGTAGCCAGACTGCTTTGGAAAAATAGGCAATCTGATGAAGAGGTTATGGTATTGTAGATCTAAAAGTCATTTACATGTGCAAGTGCATTGCAATTCAGTTTCTGCAGAATTACTTAATTTAGATATTATCAGTAAATGATCGATAGTGTCAAAAGCTGTACTGATGTCTATAACACATGCGCTGAAAAATCCCGGACCTAAAAAAGAAAACATGTTTTTTTTGGTTCAAAATTAGCTTTATTCATCAACGTAATCTCCATCAAGGGCAACGCAATCATTCCAGCGCCGCTGTAACATTTCAATACCACTTTTGTAGAACGATTTATCTTTTGCCTCAAAATAGACCTCAGTCTCAGCGATAACCTCTTCATTCGTGCGAAATTTCTTACCGGCGAGCATTTTTTTGAGGCCTGCGAACAGCCAGTTGCCGCTGGGAGCCAAATCTGGCGAATACGGTGGATGTGGGAGCAATTCGAAGTTAAATTCATGTAGTTTTGCCATTGTTTTGATTGACTTGTGACACGATGCGTTGTCTTGATGAAACAAAATTTTTTTCTTTGCCATATGCGGTCGTTTCTTTACAAGTTCGGCCTTCAAACGCTCCAATAACGCTATATAATATTCACTGTTGATGGTATTTCCTTCTCAAGATAGTCGATGAATATTACACCACGCACATCCCAAAATACCGAGGCCATAACCTTTCCAGCCGATTGTTGTGCTTTCGGGCGGTTTGGACGAGGTTCACCAGTTGCTGTCCACTCAGATGACGATCGTTTTGATTCCAGAGTGAAGTGATGGATCCATGTTTCATCCATTGTCACATATCGACGCAAGAATTCCGGTTTGTTACGTTTAAACATGGCCAAACACTGCTCAGAATTATCAACACGTTCTTGTTTTTGGCCAACAGTGAGCAAACGCGGCACCCACTTTGAACAGAGCTTTCTCATAGTCAAATGCTCATGCAATATAAAGCCAATACGTTCTTTTGATACCTTTACGATGTCAGCTAACTCACGCAACTTCACTTTTCGATCATTCAAAACGATTTTGTGGATTTTTTTGATGTTTTCTGGTGTTACCGCCTCATTTGGACGTCCACTGCGTTCTGCATCATCGGTGTCTCTACGACCACGTTTGAAGTCAGCAAGCCAACGTTTTATTGTTGTTTCTGATGAAGCGGAGTCCCCATAACACTTTTCAAGCCATTGCTTCGCTTGAACGGTATTTTTTCCCATCAAGAAGCAGTGTAAAATTAAAACACGAAATTGTTTTTGATCCATTGTTTTAAAAATAACAAAAGTAGCGTGACTCTTAGCACAATAACTCACAAACTAATGAATAGAATATCATGAAATTTTAACAGCTGTCTTTTGAAGGTTAGTACTAACTGAGAGAAAGGTGACTGCAATAAAACTAGCGTCATCTACATATGTGTTAGGCCGGGACTTTTTAGCTCATGTGTTACACTCCATCCATTTGTTCACTCCTCTAGCTTACTGCAAGCTCTTAACGAAGAAAATGTTACTTGACAGCGAAAATCGCATGGTCATTTTTGTACTGTTATTTTTGGACTTCCATTCTGTTCATTATAACTTCCTGGTAAGTGGTCACAGCTACATGCATTGTGAGATGGATTTTGATCCCATAGAAAAAGAGAGTGTTGAAGATCTGCACGAGGTTTTAAAATTGGTTATATATATGATCCACTATTTCAAATCACTAAAATGGAATCCATAGGCATTTTTTATGTGAAAAATGTAGCCGGATTATACCTTAACACACAAAAAAAACATAACGAAAGTTGCTTAAGTAAAATTTTAAAGCAGCAATCCACAATTGATGTAATCGGAAAATATTCTTTCAAAGATAGAAGCTTGCGGGAAACAACTATATTTAAAAAGGGGGACACTATCACAGTTAAAAAAGTGAACTGAGAATAGAAGAGAAAACAAATGAAAATAGAAAAATACTGGATTACATCAAAGAAGATGAACATAAGTAGTTTTACATCAAAATTTTATTACCTGACACCAAACAAAACGTTTTGGCACTTGGTAATTTCCTAAATATTTCCTCATTTCCATTTTTTATATCACGAAGTAATTTATTTTCGTTTCTGAAGTTCAGCTAGATTAACACTTTATAATGGTGTCAACAAACGTAAAGTTACCTTAAAATGTAATAAAGCGGTTTCTAAATCTACTACCATTTTTGTATTGGTTTGCTGTAAACAATATCTTTGGTAGGTATGCTTTTGTATCCCATGGTCTCTTGGACACGAATTCGGAAGTCTAGCTTTCTCAAAAGATTTCAGGTCACCATTTTCTGCGGGAAAAGTAACAGCGGCGACTTTTTCGGAAATATTTAGAGATACAATTGATTACATGAAGAAGAATATATAATTTCCCTTCATATGGTAGTAAATGCAGAAATATAACGGGAAATGTGAAAATTCCGTCCTATTCTTCGAAAATAGCATGCGATGTAAATAATACCAACAGAATTTGCATGTGCAGTTGATTATTTGACTCATCTTTTATCAAAATTGTTATAACTCTCGACGTGTTATCTCTTTTGTTTGTACAAGTCTACATGAAACATTCATGTCACGAGAAGGAAGTCCTACAATATAGAATCGTAAGCTACAAGCGCAAACGTGTGACGTATAACCTAGATATCATGCAAAATGCACATCTACGCGCCAGTTTGACAAAGGAGATGTTTGCAGAGTCTAGTTTATCTTTTTGGATGGTACGTGGAGAATGTATGTATAGCGCGGAGAACAATGTAAAACGTTGTTGGAGTAACACAGATGTATTTTGTAAATACAGCGCGTTCCAAAAAATTCATCCTAGAGTCGTTTAAAATTCGCTACTTTAACAGTGGTTGAATTATAATTCCGTGCGGTTCACGTCCTTTTAGAGCTTGTTTTTTAATCTCATGAAGCGCTATTCAAAGTAATGCTTAGATTATAATGGACTGAAAGAATATAGGTACAAACGGAACCATATCTGTTATACCTTTTGCTTTTAATTATTTAATTAAATGTTACTCACAAGGGCACGCCGGTTTGTTTATCGATTTAAATGAAATTTTGTGGCTTTATAGACAAATTTAGTTTAGGACAGCGGTAAGTTTTTAGCCACGCATTTGTCTGTTTTCTAAGCGCAACACAGCTCCGGTAATATCTTTGAAGTATTAAAAAGTATTTTGCACACTATTGTAATTGCTTTACTAGTATAAATGAAAGCATGTATTGTTTTGTTTCGGACTATTACTAGCTTGTGAGGACGACTTTCCACCCCCACAATTTTTTCAAATATAAACATTTCTATTTGCTAAGCTTGCACTATATTCAGTAATTGAAATAAAAAGGTTTTGTCTACAAAATGCTTTTATTCATAACGATCGACTTTACTATACCTACAATTGTGTAAAATGTATGTTAAAAGGGCACAGTATAATCTACAATGTATAGAAACTGTTTGTTACGGTAAATAACCTTCATAAAAGATATTTAAAATAAGGAAATTGTTTGCACCATGCACAATGAATAAATACAGGTTGACCGTAAACATCGCGTTGAGGTGTGTTCTGAGGTCCCTTTATAAAAGTTCACGGAGTTCTCATGGCGGTTGCCCATCGATGTATTTGGTTTCGTACCATTCATATTTCAATAAACTAAAGAACTTAGGCGATAATAACCGATTAAGAGTGTAAGATTGTAATTAAGTAAATCTGTTCCTTTTGGATACATCTACACTGTAATTTGCAAGTGGTAAATTATTTGGAAACGTCTTTATAAAATCTCTTCGCAATCGGAATACAAAAATCAGCCTTTAGATGTTGCAGCACTGATGCTGTTTTGTTTGGAATCGTAGATATTGTTCGTTTTCTTTGTTGGTAGTAAATTTTGAACAATACTAAGAGAATGTACACTCCAAGAATCAATGTTTACTTCAAGAATCAAACAGCACACTTAGTTTTCCCAAAACATTACTAAACCGTTACTTCAAAACTGTTGTTATCATATCCTTATGGTTAATATCGGCTTGTTTCAAAGTCTGGTCATACTCTCCTAACAAAATCGTCTTCAATGTTTATATAGACGATAATCCGTCATCTTTACCGATAGAATTTTAGGAAGTTCTTCCAAAAATGTTTATCTTTAATTTTTCAGCATTCTTTGCGGTTTCATAAAGAGCAGCTATCAAAGATGGACTGTTAGTACTTTATTTAGCTTCACTTCACAAGTTATAAATGGGTACGTGAAAGGATTTGGAGACTATTTTAAAACGATATCCAACAGATTTCCAAATTTACAGCAGTTTATCGTATTATCTACTATGCTTACTATTTGTGAAACGATAGGCTGGGTATTTGTTTCGTTTTCAATTTCCTATAGGTAAAGAATAAATGACCAAGACGAACACATTTCCTCGGAGGTGGAATATAGTAATTTCCACTAGTATTCGGTACCAGTTCAATGATATAAGGGAGTAAATAAGATAACTAGAAATTAGTTTAATCTAGAAAGAACTGTTTGTTAAAATGTAGTCGGAACTTTTCTCAAAGGAAATAAAAAGCAAAATTATGGTCTAGATCTCTAGATTCCGTTTTAAATGTTCAATATTAAATTCTCAACTAAACTTTTCCGGGTAAAACCTACTGCATCTTATTTGATGTCATAAATACTACAACAGATGCAGGTGGTATTTTTGATCATAGTTTAAGAACTTACCTGAAATTAAGTCTACATACTGCACCGGCTGAAGCAGATGTCGCTGGAGGTACGGGATCCTCATAACGGCGTTGAGCCCAGTCTGTAACTCGGCCATCCGTGGTTATTACGTAGTGCAAGTCCCGCTCGCAAGGACATGTCGATAAGATTACTACGTGGGCCTCCTCTTCAGGCTGAAAAGAGAAGAAACAAAATGGTGGTATTATCAGTAAAGTTATATCTCGAAAAATTCATGGAGGCAATATAGTTCTCAAGCATCATTCTAATGAAATTATTTTTTGTAAGATGTACAAACATTTCTGCGTTTTTGGTTTAATAGGAAGTCAAATAACTTTCTTTTTTTAATTTTTTTAAAATTTTAGCGAATAGAAGAGTTCTTCATAAATGCAATAGGGCGTTGGATGCATCGGTTCCTTGGGAAAAAAAGTGCCTAAAAATTACCAATCTTTTGTTAAATTCTAGTCACATTCTGGCATGTGTTGTAAATAACAAAACTATTAATATTTTTTTGTGAATTAAATTATTCAATTTGTTCTAAATGGACAATACTTATTGAAGTTACGTATTTGGTTATTATATGCTTTGTATTATTGCGTAGTTGGTGTTATTAGAGTCCGAGAGACGAAGTGGTACCTAAAAGTGTTATACGGGGCATTTCGAAAATCTAGTGTAAATACAGGCATATTATACTAAAATTTCGAAATGTTTGAAGAGAGTTGACAAAAACCATGATTTTTTATTTCGGAGCTGGTTGCTGTAGCAGTCATGGTAACTGTAGTAGTGGTGATATTGCAGGCTCCATTGTTGTGAGAACAGGCCTGAACAAGACACAAGTATTTTGTAGATAGCTAGAGTCATTTTTGCAAGAAATTGTAGCTTAGTTAATTGAACACAAAGAGGTCAGAAAAGCAATTGGAATGCTAAGGCCATGATATGTTGGGGGTGGAACATAGATTTCAGTTATAATCGGTTTTATTAAACGAAATATTTGAAGAAGAGAAATTAATGGCGAGATGGTCTAGCGAGTCATTGCAATGTAGGCTGGTATGCTTTAAAATAGGGGTCGTCATATTTCTTTGCTTAAGGGTCGCACTGATTCTTCTACTAACTTCCATTGACTAAGACCTAGCTAGTTTATCATACTAACATACGCAAGTTTCAAATCAAGTTACAGCAATACAACGTCATCTTCTGGAGAGTTGCGAGCTAGAGCATGCTCTGAAAAAGTTATACTACGTGATCGCTTGTAAACATAGTCCATAAAACTACAAATATTTAAAATTATCATTTTACTTCTTTGATCAGTTGTGTGAAAAAACATTCTCTGAAATGAAATATAGAGAAAATATTTACAGATGCAAGTTAGTTGATGAGCATTTGAAGTTGCTGCTGATAATTTCCACTAGTAAACTTGATTCACAACTCCAAATAGATGTCGGTGGAAAGTTACAGCTACGTGAATCTCATTAATTATAATTATAATGTCTTTTTTGATTATGAATGCCAGTCATTGTTTTTCTTATAGTTGTTCTTTAAATAAAAAGACTTGACGTAATATTTTTAATTGTAATTAGGGTTGTTTTATTTGGGCCATTTCCATCGTTCGTTGAACTTATATAGTCCGACGTTTCGGCATTGCGTCAACCACTCCGTCAGGTAGGTTTGATAAGGGTGCTGCTGCCCCAACATATTTTTCTCGAATTTCGTATTCTAATGCACTCAACCACTAAATTAATCAGACGCACAGGAGTTATTGTGTTAAACTTATATTTAAGCTGCAATTTTCTGCGCAGAGCAGATTGCACAGTGGACTAATTTTTTGCATAGGAGACGTTGCGTATTCTGTTAATCTTTCTCCATTCTGCGGGGTTGGTCTGTGTATGCTTTTGATTCATCTGCCCTCCGTATCATGACTACCGATTTTGGATTAATGCTTTCTTTAATCATAGGGAACCAGACGTTTTTGATCTTCAGACCTGGGGCGCTAACGGTGGTTGGTGCTATTGCCATGTACGCTGTTTCCAACATTTCTCTTTTTGTAGAGTTGTCTTCTTTGTCTACGATTGCTATGTTATTCCATGCAATCCTGCGAGTTTTCTTCCCACGCATGTTGAGTCAGACGTGATTTATCGGTTTCCTCCATACGAAGTAGCATTTGGTGCTCTTTAGTCCTATCTAGTAGGGGTCTGTCAGTTTGTCCTATGTACTGCCGTCCACACTTACATGATATTCTATACACAGAGTCCTTGGTCCTCAGATTTTTGTTGTCCGGTTTTGTTCTTGTTAGCTTAAACCTGTTCGTATTCGAAGTTCCGATGACCATTCTGACTTTATATAGTGGTTGCTTATTCTTCTGACCTTTTTTAAAAGGCCTTTAACGTATGGCATTGTCGCAGTACATTTAGTTTTAGTGTATCTGGGATGGATTGAAATTCCTCTTCCTTATTTCCATCATACGAATATAAATATCGTGTTCTATTATAAAGGCATTCAGCGGCATCCAATTTAACGTTATGTGGGTGATTGGAATCGAAATGCAAGTTCCACAAACTATGGAAATAGCCCAAACAACAACTCTAATAACTAATAGTAATAAATAAAAAACATCCGATTATAACGAGGGTTACTATTTATGTATACGGAATTGGCAACAATGGTGTTACTAGGCGCCATCTGATTCATACATCGTAAGGTTTGACATTATTTGTCTGTATATGCACTCATAACGGTTTGTCATACGGATACTATTTGTGTTGTTTAGTGATTGGAAATTTCATCTCAGTCAAAAAATGGAATTAACTCGTGAGAATTTTCCTTACGACTTTCGACGTGGAATATCTCAACAACAGTGCATCGATCAACTCACTTCAGCTTTTGGCCACGAAGCACTATCTAAAACCATTGTATATCACTGGTTTAGTGAATTCAATCGTGGGCGTTCTTCACTTAGAGACGAATTTAGAGAAGATCGTCCAAAATCGATTGTTGTGCAAGAAAACATCGACACTGTGCGCGAACTGATAAAGCAAAATCGTCATGCGACGTACAGTGAGATTGAGTCAGCCCTGAACATTAGCATGACAAGCACGCACAAGATGTTACACGAACATTTAGCCGTGAAAAAAATTTGGGTGCGTTGGATTCCGCATAATTTGCCAAAGCTCCTGTCGATTGGTGTCAAGAAATTCGCAAGAAATACAATCGTGGCGCGTCAAGAGCCGTGTATAACATTTACGCGGGTGAGGAATCTTGGATCTATGCTTATGAACAGTAATCGACTGTATGAATCCTCCAAGATGACCCAAACCCAACAAAAATTATTCGCACCGGAAGCAACGCGAAGCAAATGGTCGCCCGTTTTTTTTTTTGGGATAAACGGGCATGTGGCTACAGCGCCAGTAGGACGGTCAAATCTGAATTGTACAAAACTATTAATGTACCAGAACTCTTTGAAGAAATAGGAAAAAACAACCAGTAACGGAGGATCATTCTTCACCATGACAATGCGAGCTCTCACACATCGATTCAAATAATTCAGTATTTAACCGGTTAAAATATCCAATTGATGGGTCATCCTCTGCCCTGATTTGGTACCCAATGCTTTCTTTTTATTTCAGTCCGTGGAGAATAACCTACGTGGTCAACGATTTTCGATACCAGAAGAAGCAGTTGACGCGTTCAAAACGCACGTTTTAGAGATACCTCAATCGGAATGGCAAAAGTTTTATGAAAATTGGTTTAAACGTATGCAAGACTGTATTGATCATCGCGGAGAATCTTTTGAAAAGTAATAAAATCATCTTCAATCACAAATATTTATGTTTATTTATCATTCCATAGCAACCCTTGTATTTTATATGATTTACCTATATTATACATTTTACAGTGTAGTCAAGATAAACTTGGTGGTTGTCATGGGTTGTAGTTTGGAGACCGCTCTTTTATAGAACAATGGTCTGATACAATTGATTTTATAGCTATTGTTATTAGAAATGTGTCAATTTTATATCCTTTCAAATAGACTTCTATAAGAGCACTTCTACTACAATTTCCTATATTACCAAAAGAGGCGAAACTTTATCAATTCAATTCAGAACTCATCTATCTACAATACACGCCTTGGCCGTAGAATCCAGTTCGCGAAAAAGGGGAGAAAAACTTTCACTGTTTATTGTCGACACTCGAATAACCAGAGGAAAAAAAGTTTTCCGAGCTAAATTAACTTAACATCCTTAGATGGGAACTTTTTCATGGCCTCCCCTCGAAAAGCCCTCAGCCCGATTGGCTAGCGCGTTTCCTCGCGGGGAACTCATCTCTAATCCACCGGAAACGTGCAGAAGGTACGCGTTTATCGTTATCGTTTATACGCAAAAGAAGCGGGCCTCTAGTTCCCGGAAACCGAGAACGTTCGGGACGTGATTTACTTCAAATTGAAAAAAAGCGGTCGTCCTCGAATGTTATGAGGGTTTTACGATTTACAAGGCAGTAGAATGGGAATATCTAGTCTAGCTTACCTGAAGGGTGTGCTCTACCCCTTCGATGAGCAAATAACAGTCGGTAGTCGAGTTCCATTTGTGTATCGGCTCCCTGGCGAGGACGTAGTGACTCTCGATCTCTTTGCTCTCAACGGAGACCAGCTCGGCCTGGAAAATACGGTGCGGAGAATTCGATTTAGAACAACATGCGACGTGATATGTTTCTTAATCTAGCGTTGGTCACATCGAAGGAGAAAGGAAAATGGAGAAGATATGAAAAGGAGGAGATGGAAAGTGATTTAAATTTAATGTCTTCTTTGAATATCTCTGGTGTGTACTCGTACAGGAGTGTATTATTATTTATATGTTAAAGCTTGATTAAAATTTCGAGTGAAGTCTTCCTTTGGCACACACTGTATTTCAATATTCTGACTGGGTGAAATGAATTTTTGAAATTCGTAAATTTTTCATTCTGCCTATGAATATAACTCGCTAGTGGTTAGAAGTAGAGAAAGAGTTTTGAGACAAAAATTGTTTGTTTAAATAAGTTTTACTAAGCAAATATATATATGTATATACATATCAATATTTTTGCATATATTATGTTTGGGATTAATAGTAGGTAATAGAGATTGGTGGATTGTGTAATAGATCTGTAGTTGCAGTGTTGATATTAATTTAAAAAATATTTAAATGGTTAATGTTATATAGCAAAGTACGTAAACAATTACTGACAATTGTCAAGAGACGTTCTAATCCGAAAAAGTATACAAATTTACATTCTGACAGTATGGCCTGCATTACACTCTTGGGCCAATAAAATAAAATGTTAATTATAACTGGTCAACAAATAAAAATATTTTGAAAAATAATAAAATCATTTTCAATCACAGATATTTATTCTTATTTATTATTCTGGATGCATAAATACCAACCCTCGTAAATTTGCAAATTTGCGAGGGGACTGTCAAAAGTGCACGACTAATTTACGAAAAAATTAAAGCTGAGATATTTGATGGACCTCAAATTAGAACTTTGACGATAAACACAAATTTCATGAAATGTGAATGAAGCTGAGAAAGAAGTCCGGACTTCATTTACTATGGTCGTGAACAATTATCTTGGAAACAAAAGAGCTTCCAATTACAAAGATCTAGTGAAATCAATGACAAAAATTTCGTTGTAACATGATACTTTCTTTGCAAAGGTATTAAGAAGGTGCATTCGGTGACTTAGTAATTTATTTACTGGTGTAATTAACGTATTGATTGAGAATTCCACCCTTACGAGTACAAGATTCAGCCATATCTAAAACAATGTGTTTGTTGTGCGAAATGCCAAGTGTTGGTCTGACGCCAGCGCCATCTGTCATGTATGATCATGGAAGATCTACTGTTATGCAAATCTCAACTAACACGCAGTGAAAATCTTTGTTCTCCTAAATTCTTTTTTTAAAGAGAATAAAATACCTTTTGACAATTGCTTTGATTTCTGTAACAATAGATTAAAGTCGCAAGAAACTGTTTGAATAGCCATATCTGACATAGAAAGCACATATATATCTTCATTTATATACAGAAGATGGTTATCTCGAGGAAAGGTACTAATTCGTATTTTTAAGCACAATTTCGACTTGAAAAGTCTATTACTTCATAAAGACTAACTACTTAAAATTGCCTATATAAGCGACATTTTTACAAAAACTAATGTGAATGTATTTACTGTACATGAAAAAATTCTTGCATTAAAAAAGATACAACTTTAGACAATATGTGCCCCCCTCAAAGGAGTTCGATTGCTTTCCAACAATAAAAAGCTTTTCAGAAGATAAAGGGGTTGAAATAGGCGGGCCATTTATTGGAAAAATTATTTAGAAACTGAAAGTTTTGAATGAAGCATTTAATTAATATTTTCCAAGTGAACAGCAGATTTAAACGTCAAAATAAGGATTAAAATGTGGATTAAAAATCAACTTATTGTGAACGTAAGACGTTCAGCTAGCACAGCAGAAGAATACGCAACTCGTCATCTGATTCATTGCTGCAAGAAAAAATTAAATTAATGTTGTTAGTGGAATTCAGGTACATTTTAAAAGACGAATATCATCAATTGCCATGAAAGGCCAAATTAGAAGACAAAAATAAATACCTTATCTGATAGAATTTAACTTTCTTACATCCAGGGGTTTTTCTATTTTGAAAAGAATAAAAAATTTCTTAAGATATAGCATGGCACAAGAAAGAGTTTCTGCATTGGCGATGCTTTCTAAAGAAGAGGAATTTAACGAAATTATTCCGGATTTTAATTAAAGAGTTTGAGAAAATCGGGATATTAATCGTATTTAAAAGTCTTTTTCTTATTTCCTTATACGTATTAGTATTCACAAAATTTGCAAGGCCCATATTTAACCATGAGCTGCATTAAATAAGTTGTTGGAGTAATAAACAAAATACAGAGCTTATGAGAGAAAACCAAAGGTGATATAAATTCTGATTAAACAGGAAGTCGATTACAAGAATGTATGTCTAAAATACTTAGCCCTGAATTTGTAATCATTATATGAGGAGCTTCAATGAAGAAAATTCAAATAATAAATTGTTTGCTTGTGAATTATTGATTACAGATAATTATCTGTTTATTTATTATCAAATTTTTAAATCTGGAAAAAAGAGAAAAAACTCTATTAAAATTAAATCCATTCTTTTTCTTTTTTTTAATAAGCTTAATCAAATAAATTCCCGGTAGAACTCAATTTTGCCGGTAGAAGAAACAAATCACTTCAATCCAAACAGGCCCGGGTATTTACATGAACAGAATTGGGCACGCATACACGAGCCTTGGAAAGGGAAAATGTCGAGTGCTCGAAGACTCGACGTGCCAATCTAATAAATTCGTTCCAGCCGTTCAGCGAGTTCCAAATCGAAGATTCGGATCTGTTTTCTGGTACGTTTTAAACGCCAATTTGCGAATAAAAGCTTTTAAAAATCGGATTTGAATGGTTTAAATTGAGTAAGTAAAAAATTAGTAATGAAATTTCCGTTGACTAGGGTGCTTTCTTGTACTTGAATTGTGATATACGAAAAATTCTTGCTTTATTTTGAAGTGAATTTAAATGCTATATGAGTAAGATTTTTAACTCATGAAAGTTTTTGTCATTCCAACATGCTGCGTTGCCAATATATACTCTCCATTTATTTGAGTTAAAGTTCCACAACGACAGCTTGTGATATTTGACAAAGCATTGTCTCTGGAAAAACAATTATAATAAAATTGTTTCTAGAAGGCGAGTTAGAAAAATGTCAATGAAGAAAAGGTCTTTAGTTAAGAAAATTTTATTGAAAAGGATTTCTGCGACACCAGTGGAGCCCGCTACCCTAACAACTATGGATTACGGTTCGTAGTCCCTGCTAAACCCTTGCGACACAACGGCGAACAACTACGACTGTAGGAAATGTAGTACTTTAGTACATACTTCCGAATACTGCCTGTACCACGAAGCAGCACTTGAAACTCGAACATTTGCTGAAGTTTCTATACCAAAGGTGGCATTCTTCGCGGGTGCAATGACACGAAACTATAACTTATATTTCTGCTGGTCTAACCAATATACGATATGCAATGTTACCTCAACATGTTTAGAATGCACATTCTTCTAAGTTGGAAATATATTAGAAGAAGATGTGAGAAATGTCACGTGAAATAATACAACGAATAATATCAAACAGTTTTTTGTATTCGAGGGTCGTGTTTACGTGAATTTCATTACAATGTAAACATATTTATAATTTGATATATTTTTTGATTAATTATCAAAACTTCGGTGAACGATGTTGTATTCCAACGTAATACGTAGGATAATTAGCGAATGCTGATTAATATTGTTAAAAGCTCATTCGAATTGTTTTCGGTGGAATTTAAACAAAACAAAAGTCGACATCGAAACTCGGAATTTCGATTTAAACGCTGTCGTGTAGATGACGTTGATTGATTAATACAAGCGGTAGAACAGAACAAACAGAACACAAGGTCCATGTAACCTGTGGTACTACCGAATGCATTCGCTTGTTTATTATCTCAATTAACCGCTGAACACGTTTGTGCTTGGGTAAGTTGATAATGTCCCCACCTTCTCAGTGGAAACGTCCCCAAAATATTAATCAAGTACAATATACAGTTATACGTAATTTTATGTTAACGTTGTATTAACTTTACTGGGATAATTTGCCAAAACGTCAGATTTGTTTCATCTCCATTTCTAAGTGATTCTTGGAAGATTGAAAACGAAGTCTATTCATATCGGGTTGTCAATGCAAAATATAAAATACTTTCTCTTTAATAATGTTTATCGTATTTGTGTGTTCAGATGTTCCAATTGAAAAAACATTTAAGCACTTTTTAAGCTGGCTTTGTCTCATTCGAATCTATTTCACCAATATAGAATGGTTTACGTAGGTGCTGGATTTAACATTTAATTTAAAGTAATTGATTAAAGAAAACAAATCAGAGCAAGAAGGGAACAAAAAAATTATGAACAAATGCAAATGTGGAGCTAAATGTATGAAGAGTCGATAAGATAAAGGATATTGGATAAATTCAATGGCCAACAAATCTGGTGTATGCGATCATAAGTAAATTTTTAGCAGAAAAAGTAAAGGTAATTAATCATTTAAACAAAATGGTGGTACATTAGCTAAAACGAACAACCTATGTATAAGATGGAAGACTTTCAATGAAGTGGGAAGCAAAGCTATCATGAGAATGTAATGTTACTGACAATAAAAATTTGGTCAGAATATTACATTGATTTTGACTACAGCTAAAGTTCTGGATCGAAGGGACATTATACTTAATGTTTATCGAATTTGGAAAGGGGTGTGGAGAATGGCGAATGTTGCTATTCAAAGCAAAAGATAATACATGAAAAGTCAAGTGGTGCACGTATGTTGTGTAAATAACAAAATTTAATTGCAACAGGGTGAAAAGTGAAACTGCTGTCTTTCTTCGCTACTGTTTACTACTATACAGGATTATGTTTTTAGGAAAACAAACCTCAACAAAATGGAATAATTTAGAACGTGTTTAGAGCAGAAATTTGTCAGTTCTGGAATACATTTGGGATACTTCTTTTGTTCTTTTGTTTAATGGAACCTTTATAACCCATTATAATTTGATACCTACCATCGTTGTTATTATTACCCCACAGCAGCCTTAATCTTGCTGGGAAACACACTGCTTCACATTCACATGCAGAAGGAATAACAGTGTACCTACATTAACGGCTTAAAATGGCTCAAATCATGAGATCTTAGAGGATACCTGGAAAGTCCTCGAAGAATCTAACACAAACACTCTAATGTATGTTACTCGAGAGGAAATTCAATAAAAAGGAAAAATCTTTGTGGTATACAAACAGGTCAATAATAGAAGCAGTCGTTATTGATATAGATGTCAGTGACCTGTGGTATTCAAAACTGACATATTTCAAAAGTTCGAGGTGTAACAATCAATTTCTTCTACGGATAGTCAGGCAACGTTGAAGACAAACATTTCAGGCAAGTTTGTGGGGTGCCAAAATCACTTCACTGATAAGTTGGTCAATCAAGAAGCGAACATGGCTATCAATTGTCCAGATTCTTGTTGTGGTCTTACAAAAATTCACTTGAAACAGGAAATCAAGAACTCGAAGAAAGTTCAAAAAAGCTCGTACTGGGAAAAGATTCCTGGAAAGAGTCATGATAAGGTATATGTATTTATTCGGCGAAGACATTGCTATTTTCCGGGAAAAGGGATCTCAGAGCACTGACGTAAATACTAACAGCACATGTAGGCATGAAACATCGTTCGCAAAAATTTCGAAAAAATGAAAGCCAATGCTGCCGTTTGTGTGAGAAAGATACACAAACAATAGTTGTCTATAACACAACAATTTCAAAAAGAGCTACCTAAAATCTTCTTAACTAAAAGGCGAGAGTTCTAGACTTAGTTTTTCCATCACAGTTATTACAGGTCCGTTCTAATAATAATAATAATAACAATATGGAATATGGCGAAACGTATGGTTGGCATCAAACATAGGTACAATGTCGAAATGCAACTTGAGAAATACCTTGGTCTCTAGCATATATCTAGCGCTATAATGTATTTATACTTCATTATATGGAAGAACATTTTAATAGTTTATTTGTACATATTTCATGAAAAACAGTAATATGTAAAGTTAACTAAATCTTGAGCGCGCCAGATCTCCACCTGGAAACCTACCATGTTCGCCGCATGACTCGACCGTCTCGCAGTCTCTGTTTGATAACGATAGAAGTCGTACGTCGTACAAAGAGGGAAACAATTGAGCATCATAAAAAAGGTTCTCGCAGTTTTCAACTTAATTAGATTTTTTTAGTCGAAACATTTGGCTAGCCCTATTTTACAATTACATATTACTATTCTTCATGAACTATACAGAAAAACTGTTAAAATGCTCTTCTACGTAATGAAGTATAAATACACTATAACGCGCAACACGATGTACCATACGTGCATAAACTGCAGGGAAACGGAGACAGATTGCTTCAACGAACTCGGTAAATTTTCATATCGGTTGTGCGTACGAGATAATGAATGATAAAACCAACATCAGGACAAATCCAAAGAACTATAAAAAGACATACATTAACATCGTAATTCCAAAATTCTTCAAGCGTATGATAATAGCATTTCGAAAATTTTTGTTTTGAACTAAGGGTTTATTGCTATTTAATATATTATATAATTTTGGAACGTAATAGCTTATAGTATTTCTGGACCTCTAGGCACGGTGAAAAACACCTATGCTACTTTTTTATCTTCTATAGCGGTAGTTAGTATCATTACTGGGAGTGAAATGATATGGGTGGTGGTATACTTCTAAGACACACTGTAAGATGTACTTTGATGGTATTGTCAGTCGATGCTGATATCTCTGCATGGGTTTGCATAGCATAAATTCCATACGTCGCTCTTGATTGGAATAGAGCGAAGTATGCTGTTCTCGCCGGTTGATATGTAGCTGTCTCCATCGTTATGCGTATTGTATACATACGAGGTAGGAGTAGGTATAAATTCTCAGCCTGATATACAAAAAAGAAACTTGGAATAATATAAGACATTTTATTTTTCAATGTAATCTCCCCTAACTTCTATACACTTACTAAAACGATTAATCAATAATTTGATACCATTGTAAAAATAATCTGTTTTTCTCGTCAAAATGTTATAAGAGCTGTTTGGAATTCACTGTCGTCCTTAAAACCCCTAAGCTTTTTTTTTAAATTAGAAAATATATCCAAACTACAAGGTGCATATTCTAATTCTTGAAAGCCACATTCGCGGATGGCAACTTGTGAAACGGCGACGGGAGCATTGTCGTGCAATAGTCGCACACCTTTGGTAAATTTTCCACGACGTTTTGCACGAATACTGTCCCTTAATTTATGTAATAAAAACGCATAATATGTGCCGTTCACAGTTGTATTACACTCTTTAACGTCAATTAATAAAATGCTCTCACAATGCCAGAGTATTATGGCCATCAGCTTTTTCGTTGATCGAACGACTTTTGTCTTTATGGGACGAGGTTCATCAGGTCGCCACCATTCTATGGACTCCCTTTTCGATAGTGGATCGTAAAACAGAACCATTTTTCATTCCCTGTGACAATGGACTCCAAAATTCGTTTTGGGTCGTTTCCATACATGCTTAAAAACGACCTCGCACACTCGACTCGACGTCCACGTTAGAGAGCAGAAAGAAATCGCGGTACTCATCTTGCAGTAATTTTATTTATACCCAAATGGTCATCGAGAATTCGGCGAATACTTGTTTCGGATATGTGTGTTATCACCGCAAATTCCTTCACTTTCAAATGGAGACGTTCTTGCAATAAATCTTCAATAATTGAAATTTGTTGAGGCGTTATTTCTTCACATGGTCGACCCGACCGTTCAGCATCTTCCCGGTATTCTTGCCCCAAAGGCAAACATTTTGCCCACATTTTTACAGTGTAATACGAAGGAGATGAATCAAAGTAAATGCCGTCTGAACGTTGTTTGATGTGATTAGGCGTATGCCCTTCTTTTGCTAAATTTGCGTTACTTCAGACATTTTCATACGTTAGTCACGTTTGTTGGCTGGCTACTAAAAATTACTACTTTTCGAACCGTCATATTTATAGCGTAGACCTCGCGTATATGCGTGTATGCCGTGATGAAGTTTGAACGCCCTCGAACCTGTATAAGGCTGTCATTTACGGCGCCTACCTCGTACATTGTATTGGATAATTTGCTACACATGTGGGTAATATGACCTTCCCAGTTTAAGTTGTTTGATAGCTGCACTCTCACACTCTTTGTTTCTTCAAGTTGTTGCGTGGGAATAGCCATACTTTAGGTTTTATTAGTGTTTAGGTTTAGCCTATTTAATTAAAATAATTCATCTATTTTAATAAGTGAAGACTGTGGTTTATTGTTTAGTTTATCATGATTTCCATCTCGTGTAAAAGTGGAAGTATTATCAGCAAATATTATAAGATTTTGAGTTATGTCTCTTGGTAATCCATTGATATGCATAAGACAAAGGAGCGAACCAAGAATCGCGCTTGATATACGTCAATGGGTGGAATTTTCGTGTCTTCCCCGACCGAATTTTCGGAAACATCCACATTAATTAGCAATAAAAGTGGCTGTTTACATTACAGCGGTTTTCAATGGCGTCTCGTTGTAATCAATTTTACAGCTAACGCGTTTGATTTATGGTCGATATTTCAATATTTACGGTGTCGCGTCGCGTCGATACGGCACGATGCAGAGCACTTTTGTGATCCATCATCTCCACGGTCGGCGTTGATGAAAAATGGATCGGCGAATGACATCCGAACCGTATACAAGAGGTAGATATGCGTGTAGCGTACCGGTGTTGCATCGGGAAGCGACAATCGACTGACATATGTACTGGAAAAACTGCGGGGAAAGCGTTGATATGGTATACGAAGGTGAAGAGATATACTGTGCTTTAAAACCAGCGGCGTAGATTTTATAAAGTGAATTGTGAAAAGATGAAGTCTATATCAATTGGTGACGTTGAATGTTGACTAATTCAGTACCATTGTTATAAAAAAATAGTTTTTCACTTTGTAAAAAAAGATATTTTGTCTGCCCAGTTAGTACGATATATCTGACAGTATACGATCAAGGTGTTAAAAGTGATTCGTTCCTATGGTCTCCATAGCCTTAACATATCTGTCTAGCGAACAGAAGCGACCTATCAAATGAATTTTTTAATCTCACGAGTTAATGAATTTAATTAAACGTTGGAGGAACAAGAAAATTGAAATTTATTACGAGTACCTTTAATAATTCCAGATAACGTTTAATGATAAAAATTAGACAAAAGCGGTAAGAGGGTCTGCATTTGAATTTGGCAATTCAGGTGTCAGGCGTTCGAAACGAACGTACAAGTATAGTAGAAATATTGTATCGGGTGGGTTTGATATACAGACTTGACCGTAGGTATTTGCCATCCCAGGAAAAACCCGATACTTCTATTGAATTCTCGGAAAATAGTTGGGAATTATAGCAACAAAAATTTATTCATGAGACTTTATTGCTATTCAAGTACTCATTCAAGAAGTGCATTCAACTATAAAATTGTCCCTCTTAAATTTAGTGTGTTTTGCGTATTCAGTGAGTAAAGTGCGTTTGTGATTGATTGTGCTTTATGAAGTTTTATTGTTTGTTAAAAATAGTTAACAATATCAAGGAATATCCAAATTGTGAGAACATAGAAGCTATACACAGAATAATAGAAAGGACAATTTTCAAAATTCGTGTAGCGTTTTTTCAGTACGCCTGCGCGTAATCGCCATATTAAAAATAATATGAAAGAACAACAAAACAACTTCATCGTAGTTACCCTACTTATTTACGTTTCATAACCATAACCTTGTCATTATTAGTCGGTTTGTGTACCAGTACTTGACAAGATTTACGTTTAAAATATATCGTAGAGTTTTAAAAGTGTTTGTTACAATATATGCAGAGTTTGCCGTTTTTTGTTAGTTATTTCGTTCTCATTTTTCTTTTGTATTTCATTATTATCGTTTATTTATTTATTTAGATTATGACAAAAATTAAAAGTGGTAGTAATAGTATGTTTTGATAGTGTACTGAACCAACTACAGTTAAATAACACATATACGGACACAATTACCTATTTTTGTAGGGTCAATAGACTATAGAAACTTGGACCTTCCAGTAGTAAATGTTTTTACATATGTTTGGGGGTATCTGATAAAAAAGTGTTTGGAGAAACATTCATGGCTAGAATACGAAAAACATGCTGTAAGGGCATCATCCAATTATATTAATGCTTTTTCTGTATTTTGCTATTTTAGAAGTGGTGAAGAGGACAAATTGTTTGGCAAGTTAAAAATGCTAGGGGGACATTTGGTCATATTATATATACAAATTAGAAACAATTTTCTTGAACGAGTGTTCTAGTTTAGTCCTTCGCTCTAAAATAGGGCACACTTTAAAACATTATTTTGGAAATGTTAGTTACGTACCACCTTGTCCAAATTTTCTTATGGATTATTTGCTCCCTTTATACATTAGATTGAGAATATTTTACGCTATAAAATTCTTAAATAGGGAGCTGGCCTCTAACAAAGGAAAAAATGTAAAATTAAGTATAGTGAGACATTTATAATGAACAGTAAAACATGATTTGTTGTTTCATTTCTCTATTATGTTTATTTTTTTTTCATTCATTTTATAAATTAAGAGCGATCGGAAGTCACACCGAATTAAAATGTCGACACAGTGATAAGTGCAATACGATATGCAACAATCTGTTCTCTATTATTGTGCTAGAATTGTTATTGTGTGGAATTCTAATTGTATTATTCATTTGATACCGGTCCAGGTTTATACCCCTAACTTCTGATCCCCACTAATTGAAATATGCCACTTTATTTTTTCTTTAGTAAGTGTGACACAGTGGTAAACGTACTTCAACCACCCAGTAATACTATTAGTTGTTTGACGCGAAATTCGATTAACAATTAACAAGTGAGGAGGTGTAATTAGCCGTGATGGTTTCATAAAAAGGCTTCAAATGTTTTGAACACTCAATTTTTTTATAAGACAATGGTTATCGTAAGTGATTCAAAGTGCAGACTACAAATTGAAACAAAGGTTCGAAACACAATGACTGCTATATATATTTTTTGAACATTTCTGTAATTTATAATCAAGTGTATAGTTATTCTTGTTTCTACAATAAAAGCACAGTTGTCTTATTTACCTTACAAATCCTTTTTTCAAACTTGTTGCTTACAAATTAACAGAATATATTATAATTACAATTTTGTCGTTTGAATTTCCTTCCATTCCGTTATTTTCAATATGGCGTCTAACTTCACTTTGAAGGTCAAAAAATAATATCACACAAACATCAAAGAAGCCGACAAATTTGTCCCTTCTGTTATTCTACGGTCATAAGTTGTAAACACAACGTATTTTATTCACTTTATTATAAAGTGTTTTCTTATTTTGAAATGTTCATGCCATTTATCGATTTATTGCAGCTTTTCGCTAAATCTGATGCAGAATTTGTAAAGGGTAGACCAAGAGAATCTTTTTACCGTGATTACATAATACTCACTGTAAAACACGGTGGTGGTAGTCTAATGGTTTGGAGATGTATGTACTACTCTGGAGTCAGCGAATTGTACGTGAACGGGCGTATGAATATGTCGGTTTTTATTTCTTGGGGCTCTTTCATATTTTCCTTTTGTGTTTCGATATTTAAGGATATGCAGTCTTCTGGTGTGACTAAATTAATAAGATGTAGACAGTTTGTTAGTACTAGTACTGACGATGTCACTTTTATAATTAATGCTGTTAGTTTCCTTCTATATGTGATGCATTTCTTCTACAAAATGAATGTTGTTTTCTCTTAAATATTAACGTGTCCGTATTATCCAGCTTCTGCAAACTTATAGATAGAATAGTTATGTATGTACGTATAAAACTGGATGTAGCTACATACATATGTAGTTATTCGTCCCATTTAACGTTGTTGGTCTACAGTGAAATTTGTAAGCGAAACGATAGGTGATCACGTTAGCGTTAATCGCGTGATTTATTCAAGACGACGTATGATGGTTTTGTTCTGATAATGATATTTTTTATTAGGTTTGATTCCATAAATGTTACGGAGTGATGACTGATTATCTATTTTTGTGAGAATTTTAGATGCATTCACGAAATGATATGATGAAATTCTGAGTCTATGAAACTTTATTCCAACTGTGACTAAAGTTCAGTTAGTCAAAATACTATTGGAAAATGACCAAAACTGTAGCAAATAGTCGTATATCTAAACATAAATTGACAAGACATATATATTTGAGCATTACTTCATGAAGATGCTCGACGTTATTACGAACCATAAAAAGTAAAAAACGCAAAGAGAAATGTTGTATGTAGAAGATAGAAGTTAAATAGAAGAGAGTATAAAATGAATTTGCGACGATGTACTAGTTGTTCTAGACCCACTTCTATTAACTGTTTCCTCCTTTTGATTGATCACACTATTGATTAATTAAAAACTTATCCTTCAAAATTAAACAAATAATTTTTTCCATCTCTAATGACTAAAGAAAACTATCATATTTTAAAAATTGTTCCATCACAATATGAATATATGCTCTTGTAGAAAAACAGTGACCGTTAAATTTCTTCTTACTTGTGCTACTAACAGAGGAAGAAGGACAAGAAGGACGGAAAAAGGAAGAGAAGACAAAGAAGGGAAAAATTAAAAGAAAAGGAAGACGAAAAAAGAAGATGGAAAATAAAATAGAGCAAATCGAGAAAATGTCAAAAAAGGAGAAGGGAACAAAAATTGGAAAAGAGAAGAAGACGAATATAACCAAAGAGAAAATTCAGAACAAAATGAAAATAAAGAAGAAGAAAAAAGAAAAGGAGAAGAATAAGAGTGGGAATTATATACACTAGCTATACCACATTTTGTCACGGCTGCATAGAAAGGGCGTTTAAATACATTGTGTATTTAGCACCTCAAATATTTGCGTAGTTTGCGTTTGTATTTTTATAACTGAATTATGAGCGATCCCGAATGTTTATTAGTTCAAAACGCATTCAAAAACTGTTTAGTCAAATTAATAAATAAATACACATTTATTTCATTGTATCAACAGTATGAAACACGCCAAAAAACAGAAGCAAAAATACAATTTGTACCAAACATTTGGGTAATTTCAGTATCCCTTCTAAAAAGATCATTAATGTTATACAAACGTCTTTACACTAAATGTTTTTTCAGGTTTTTTTTAAAGATTTTCAGTTCACTGTCCTTAATCTTATTTGGTATGTTGTAGATTCTTAGAACCTATGTGTATAACACTATATATAAGGTGTATGCATAAGTCTCTTATCCGATTTAACTAAAAGATGGCGCCAGCGGATAGTACGCAGCGTATTAATTTGACACATACGACATTTTGCTCGTCTGACATTTAAACTACAAACACACACAAGCTGAGTCCGCCAAAAACTAGCGCCTTTGCGTTATCGTTCCGTGATCATGTAGAGTTTTGTGCCTGAAAACGCACATTTGCGGCACGCATTACTTTTCTCATTTAATCAAAACAAAAAGGCTGTTAGAAATATATGGTGAAAACGTTCCATCCATTGGAATATGTGAGACATAGTTTCTACAATTTAAAAGTGGTCATTTCAATGTGAAAGCAGTGAGCGCTTTGGTAGACTATAAAAATGCGAAGACGAGCCATGGCAGGAGTTATTGGATGATGACCCAACTCAAACTCAACGGCAATTAGGAGAAGCATTACATGTGTCACAAGAGACAATCAGTAAGCGTTTACGAGCAATGGGGAAGATCCACAAACTCAGTAAATAGGTCCCACACAATTTGAATGAACGTCAAATAGAAAATCTCAAAGTCACCCGTGAAATGCTGTTTCAACGCCACGAAAGGAAATCATTTTTGTATCGAATTGTGACAGGTGATGAAAAATGTATGTATTTTGAAAACCCGAAGCGGAGAAAATCGTGGCTTTCACCTGGCGAAGCCGGTCCTTCAACACAAAGGCCAAATTGTTTCGGCAAGAAGACCATGCTCTCTCTGTGTCTGGTGGGAACAGGGCGGTATTGTGTATTATGAACTCTTGAAGCCCGGTGAAACCGTTAATACGCAACACTATCACCAACAAATAATTAATTTAGCTCATGCATTAATCGAAAGACGACCGGAATGAGCCAAAAGACATGGCAAATTGATTTTGTTATATAACAATGCGCCGCCTCACCAGCAAAACCAGTGAAAGCCACCTTATGAATCGCTTGGTTGGGACATAAATTAGCTGAAAGATGGGAAAAATTTACGTGTTTCTTTTAATAAAAAAAAAAAACGGGAATGAGCTAATGCATACACCTAGTACATGTTGTTTGAGAAACATGTGGATTTTTGACATTCGCGGGCGGTATAAATGTGAATAGCGTCATATTTACCAGTAACTTATAATTGTGTTTTTTCAGAAAATATGTGCCTTCAAGAATAGATAGTGCATAACAATCGACAGTATGTAAGTATGGTGATAAGAAACTTTAATCTCTTCGAGCGAATAGATCTTTTGTACAAGATTTTTTAAAATATCTTATTTTAAAAATATTTTAGAAGTCAAATTGTTTATATATCAACACATTAGACTGACATTACAAAGATAAAATTTATAATACATTCCTGTCACTTATCAGTTACGAAGTATTATACATTATACAGTTGCAAGTTATACTTCTTGGAAATTCTTAATCACTTAAGGAGGTAAAACAACAAAAAATATACCTGCAAGGCTATAACGTCACTATCGGCTAATATCGCCGGAACCACAAACGTGCCTTCCCCATTGGAGATCTCGATGTCCTGACTGTAGATTGCGGTGGTGTTATCATAGACTTTGACCCGAACTCTGACCGACTTTTCGGTGCTCATCGCTTCGACCTAGAAACGGAAAAATAGGGGTTGAAAGAAAATAAAAGGGGGACGTCTAGAAGAGGAAGGTCTTGTAGTCTATGATTCGGTCATTAGGAACTTATAGGGCGGAATGTCATTACTGCTCTCGTTTTGTTTCATTGGGGGTAGTAGAAACAAGGACAAGTTTTATTATTTGTAATGCGATTAATGTATGGCCCTTTATGCTGAAATGAAGTTGCTTTGTAGGAGGAATTATTTCGTTTTATTTAGGATATATTTTTACGAGGGCGAATTAAATATGTACCGGACTTTGGTTTTAAACCATTCATTGGTACAGTAAAAAACATTGACTACACCTTATTTTTCTATATAATCTCCTCTTTTGTTTGCAGATTTTTCCGACCGTATGAGAAGGTTTTTAATTCCGTCACCAAAGGAATGGATGTGGTCGCGACTGTAATCAATTGCGCACGAACATTTCCACACTTTCGTGGTCATCAATGTGATGACTTCCCAGTTCTTCTTTGATTGGCCCAAGTATGTGGTAGTCACACGGTGACAGATCGGAACTGCGGATGTTTCCCAATGAATTTTGTGTCAATGCAGCTGTGTATGGCTAAGCATTGTCATGGACCAGAATCTCACTTCGAGCGGGCATACCTCGCCTTTTTGGTCGAGAGGAAAGTTTCACTTTATCAAGTAGTTGGCAGTAGTACGCAGCATTAACTGTACGCCGTTCGTGGAGAAAATCAATGAACAGCATGCCTCTAGAATCCCAAAAACTGTTCCAAAACCTTTTTCAGCAGAAAGACGAGTCTTTGTTTTTCGCGATGCTGCTTGTCCAAGTTTTCGCCACTTTACGCTTGCCTGTTTAGACTCCGGGGTGTAATGGTGCACCCACGTCTCATCCCAGGTGATTATGTGCCTTAACAAATCATCTTCCTCTGTTTGACGTCGTGCCAAAAGTCATTTTCACTCGGCAAGATGGTTTGCTTCCTGATCCTCCGTCAGGAGTCGAGACACTCACATTGGCGACACTGTTCGATGTTCCAAACCATTTGAAATGATTGTGTGGTTAACCCTCACGTGTGGAGCAATTTCGCATATTGTAAGGTGATGGTCCCTTTTAATCAGATCACGGATTGCACGAATATTCACCTCATTGGTGCTCGTTCGTGGTCGGCGTGCATGGTTCTCATTTTCCACTCTCTCCAGACTCTTGGCCATTGAAAATTTTTTTTGTGCCAGTCGTAGACTTGGGTCTTTGAAAGCGTCTTTTCAGGGAACTGTGCAGTTAATCGACGCAAAATTGCGATTGGTTTTACTCCCTCTTGCGTAAAAAAATTAAGAACAATACATTGCTCTGGCGAAGCGGACCGGTGTACTCCCCTCCACCTTACGCCCCTCCCCCCTTGTGCAACATATATCAAATCGTCACACAACTCACTTCACCTAGAGAGTGTTAAGTCCGATTCGCCTTCGTAATTTGAACGATCCACTCGTGCAAAAACTCACCTTTCCACTAAACGGCAATCCAGGCTTGTACCTCCTACGCATTTCCCTTCCAAAACGCAGCTCTACATAGTGCTCTTCAGCTGCAGCGACATCTGGAACACCTCCACCGATTCCAGGAGCTATGTCAATAGGAGCTGTGAATTCTGTTGAATCCACCTCAACGTGCAACAGCCACCTTCCCGAGCTGACATACTCGGAAAGCGGAAGAGTGAATGCCTTTACACCTAAATGAGTTGTTTCGATATTAATAGAAATAGGAAACATGTTATTTGAGGTTAAATACCTTCGTCCAGAGAAATTTGATCCCATAAGGCTACTTTGGTGCCGGCCGGATCTTTCACGCTGATTGTACCGATGGCATCTGTGACGATTTGAAGATCGTGGTCTAAAGCTAGGACCCAGAAGGAAACTGTAAAGAAAATTGAAAAAATGACTAATCATATTGGATTTAGTAATTTAAAACAAAATATCGTTACTTTCATTCTTTTTGAGGTGATGTTTTGTTTTATTAAGTCATCTACGGTTAATGTTTAGCATGTTTTATCACTTTGTGATAAAACTTTGTGAAGTATAAACAGCTCGAAAACGAATACAAACTGTTTCCATTATAAAGTAGTAAGGTTGATTTGCTTGCTGTTAGGTTGAGTTTGCTCAATCGTTTGATTATCATTATAGTTGTTTATATACCAGCAGTTACGCCTACTTATATTTTCGAACATCCTTTTCATAAAGTTGAATTGCTTACTCTATTGGACAATTATTTTACCGTTGCGGGGGATTTTAATCTACCTACTTTGAATTAAGCTAATTCTGCCTCAACAATAATTGTGAATAATTTTGTTACTTACGTAAAAAATTTGTAATGATAGATGCTTAGATCTGATTTTTTACTCTAGGGTTTTCGAGTGTGATCTTGAACGGTCCGATGTTTAGGTGGTGGCTGAGGATGAGCATCTAGCTCTTGGATTTGATGTTGTTTATGCCTCTGTGGTATAAAAACGTTTTAAATCGTCTAACGCGGTTTTAATTTCAGACATGCCGAAATGCCACACCCTTATAAACTGTTACTAAACTCACAATGGGATTCAGTGATCATTTGTGATTCTGTTGATGATGCTTGCAATGAACCTTATTCTATATTCCAAAGACAGTACCTAGGAAGAATGATTTTCCACCATAGTTCTCTAATGGAACACATAGACACATTAAACACCATAATCTCAAAATGTATAGAAACACGGGCTTACAATTATATAATAATAAATTTAAGGAATACAGAAAATATGTTCAATTATTTGTTAAACGGGATTCCGATAATCATATTAGAGGTATTGACTTTTCTCTTCAGGCGAACCCTAACGGACTCTGGTTTTACATTAATTCTAAACTGAATTCTACACACCAGGTATACCAGGTAACAATAATACCTTTTCGATTCATTTTTCCCTTAAAGAATTTAGTGAGGGAGATGTTTTAGAAGCTATGTGTCAATTGAAGGAAAAAATGACAGCTGATCCTGATAGCGTTCCCGATTTTGTTGTTAGGGGCTGTAGATTTGTTCTTTGTGAGCCGCTCCTTCACATTTACAATTTAATATTGAAACAGGGAGTTATTCCTAGTTGTTGGAAAGTGTCTCGTGTTACTCTTGTTTTTAAGTCGGGTCGAGGAATAACATTGGGGATTATCGTCCGATATCTATATTATGTAACTTTTATAAAGTTTTCGAAATTGTGTTATATAAACATATTTATTCGCACGTTGCTGCAAAACTGTCTTCAGCGCAACATGGTTTTATTAAAAGCAGATCAACGGTGTCCAACTTGTGCGCATTTTCCCATGATGTGTTTGAGACTTTAGATCTACGTCTTTCTCTTACTTTATACAGATTTCGCTAAGGCCTTCGATAGGGTTGAACATCAAATCCTACTACGTAAACTGAATGCCTGGGGTATCTCTGACGATCTGACATTATTATTGTAATCCTATCTTAGCGGGAATACCAATTACGTTGAATATCGTGGTTTTCGGTTTGGCTTACATCTGTCCCTTTCGGGTGTGACACAAGGCTCTGTTTTTGGACCACTCCTATTTATTATTTTTCTTAATGACCTTCCTGACTGGCTTATCTCTAGATGCATACTATACGCCGATAACCTTAAACATTCTCGCAGAATATACTCCACTGTAGATTGCGGCATTTTGCAGGGTGACCTGCTATCTAGTTAACATTTAATAAGCATATTGTAAATATATGTCAATAGGCTCTTAAAATACTAAGCTTTCTGTTTCGTAATATTAAACATTTGAGTAGCGATGCCCTTGTTGCTGCGTATAATGAATTTGTTCGATCGAGATTAGAATATGACTCTATTGTGTTGAATCCAGGATGTCATGAATATATGAATTTAGTTGAGATGGTACAGTGTAAATTTCTGAAACCTTATATTTCTGTAAACACCACGTTTTCTTGCCACTTGGGCATCTATATACTAATATTCGAAAAGAATTTGCATTTGTTTCCTTAGCGGATCGTTGGGTTGCATCACAAACAATTTTTACACATAAGATTTTAAATGGTGAAGTTCCGAATTTGCTGTCCCTTTTGAATTTTTACATACCGACGCTTAAAAGTAGGAATAGATTAACTTTTTTTCTTCCCGTGGCTAATAGGCGCCACCATTCTCAGTCACTAATTATGTCAATATGTAACAGTGTTAATGTATATGCATCTAGATTTGATTTGTTTAACATTATTATCAATGATTTGAGGCAACTTTTGTTTGAGCAATTTTCTGTTACTTAATAAATTTTTCCTTTTTCGTTTGCTATTGTTTTTTTTTTTTGTACTACACACTTATTCCGGTTTTATAATAATTACTATGGAATGATTATCCTGTAATAAACTGTATGCTGTTAGGTAATAAATTATTATTATTATTATAAAGAAATAGGCCAATATTGGGGAGTTTTTTTTTTTTTGGAACCAGCGTACAACATCGTATTTGAATTAAATCTAACTTCCTCAGAAATAAGAAAGTTATTCGTATGATTTATTTTAGACTCGTCAGAGACGGAAATGAAAAAACTTCCCGTTTTCCTCTCCCATTTCGGCCAATCGGCCGTCGAAAATCGATCTTTTACTGCTGTCTGACTTACCCGAAGTTGGTCGGCCCCATTTAACGCCAATAGGAGCGAAAATACCAGGGCAAAGAAGAGGAGAATCATCTAACAATACTGCGAGATACGTAGTAAGCTCGAGAAAGGGATAGCGGGGGAGGAGAGAAAGTCGTGAGAAAAACAAAAGAAATTTGTAGACTTCCTTACTTCGATTTTTTTCGGGCTCGCTCCATTTTTCTCTGAACTTTTAACCGAAGTTTTATTAAGTTGAAAGGGAGCCCGGATGAACTTTAATAACCCATCTACACCGTTTCCGATATGATGACGACGTTATCGCACCTTATGCGCTTATGAGATTTTTTTGCGCGTAAGATGGAATTAGAGTTGGTAAATTGAGGCTTAACTTAACTCCCTAACTGGATCAATTATGCATGGGATGTTGGAGGTGGAGTGGAGGAAATTTGCTGTTTTTCTTAGTACGGAATAAAATATTAAAGTCTGAACAAAATTACCTGTTTAATGCAAAATTCGATTTGGTGTTACGTTTAGCGTTTTTAACAAGGGATAAAATTGAAATTGAAATCATGTCCTTATTTTTAGTCAATAGTGACTTTGTTTATCAATATTCAGGTTAATTTTCTCCAAAATTATTGTTTAAAAATTCTACATATTTTTGATCATCGAATGACGATCGAACTGTTACTCTTGTGACAATATGGCCCAAAGTATATTCATTAGATGTACAACTAAAATATGTTATTTAAAATAAAGACACAGCAAATACTTTATACAAAAAAAAAATAGTAACAAACTTCTACTTGCATCTGTAGCCCCAATTTGTTAGAGCATGCGTATCATACCTTTGTGGGTTTACACACACGTGAAAGACCAGTCTGATGAGGTTATGCTTGCCAAAAATGTTGAAACTATCACCCAAAACACAGTTACATTTATGATTAGTTTTTGATGTTACACTCAATAAGGCACATTGTAGACCTATGACTGTCAAAGAGTTACAAGTGAGTAGCGAAGTATCTGGTAGTGGTGCAAATATTCTCGAATTCGGAGACGTATGTTACAAGTGAACGCATTTTCTTCAATAAGGAATATGCCATAAACAATTACAATTAAAATGTAGTCATTATAAATGTTGTGCTTCAATTAATGATAATAGAACAAGCGTGTAATTATTGTCCTAAGCATGTTTGAGTGCTTTTGTCCAAATTTCAAACTACAAAATTATTTTTTAGAGTATTTTGCTATTGCCCGTACTTTTCATTTTTTAACCGCATTTTTAAATATGCCGCAAAACATTCTAGATAAGATGTTATTAAACATCTGATGTTGAAAGAATTTCTCACCTGTTTCTCCTGGTCTATAAGCATGTTTCGCTGGTCTGATGATGACATCTCTAACTGGCCCAACTAAACGCATTTGAGATGAAGTTTGTAAAGCACATGGTTTCAGATTGGTGCAGTTGACCAAGGTTTGAAGCACGTAACTGCCAGTGGCGTCCGGTGGTACATCCAATGGTAAGATGCCATGTTCTGAAACAAGAAATGTGATTAAAATTTGTGTAGTACGTAGATATATTAATCCATTGATAGTAAATGATATGTTGCAAGGGTTTATTTTCATTTCATGAAAATTAATAATGATTAAAGTAAAGTGTCACTTAAATACTGTATTTAGATTTATTATTCTAATTTAAGTTTTAGTGAGTAATTACTATAAAGCTATAATCGAAGAGTGCACATATCAAAGCGACTAAATCTCGAAAATACAATTTGCAGTAAAAAATTATAAAAACACTTTATTTCAGTCTAATGTAAGTTTACACTTAGTATCACTATAAAATATTAGCTTAAGAAAACATCAAAAATGAAAATCGATTTCTCAGAGGTATGAAAAATAGACAGTAGGAAATACGAGGGCAGATCCTCGTGACTAATATTGTATTTAAATAAATAAATGAATTATTAAAATTTTATGTGCTGTTTGTATTTTATCAGTTCTTATGTAACAACTTAGCCAAATTAGTGATTCTTCAAGGAGCATTATAGTATAACGTAGAGTTAAATTTTGACGTAATACGCAATGATCTTTGGATTCAGCTCATCCAAATTAGTAAAATACAAGTCTCATATAAAAGTCAGCAAACATTCTGTTGGGCACTATTATAGATGACAATATAGTGTTGCTAAATAAAAATTGTTTTCTTTTGTGCCTACAATTTGTTTTGTCTCGTACATCCGTTAAAGAAATCAATTTGGTCAATGTCTAATTCTTTCTTAAAATTAAAATCAGATCGTGGTATATTGAACAACCTTTATCATAAACTAATAAAAATTGAATCTTTATATTTATAGAAAGTAACAGAATATTATCTAATTATTAGTGCATCTTTTCGATATATGTCAAATTCAAATTTACCTTTCCTTTACGGTTCAGCGTGTAATTCATTATTAAAAAGATTAAATGTCGTTAATAACAAAGCAATTCGTCTCTGCTTAGGAGCTGTGAATTCCACGCCGCTCGCTTTTCGACGCAAACTTTTATGTGATAAATTCCTGCTAAAATGTAGAGCAAATAAGTCGGAGATCATTGCTAAATGTTGTAAATTAAGTGTACATAACCTGGTTCACAGGTATTGGTGTAAAAAAAACTCACCGCCTCTTACAGCATCTTTCATAGATACTGCCCCTTTTGATAATAAAATCTGTAAAGCCCAAGATATTTTTATACATACTCTACCCTGGAAAGCTATAATACATAAGCCTGCAATATTTTTTCCAAAATTTCCAGATGACTTACATATGAGTAAGTTAAAGTACTATGAAATTGTTCAACAATTTTCCCAAGATACTTACATATATACAGACGGAGCAAAAAGTAAGGTAGGAGTTGGTTGTGCGTTTATTATCCTGGAAATGCAATATAGCGCAAGATATGCGTTACAGAAAGAAGCCAGTGGATTTACAGCAGAGGCAACAGCTATAAGTAAAGCTATGGAAACTATACTAGGAATGGATAGGGACAACTGTTCTATCTTCAGCGATTCCCAAAGTGTGCTTAATAGTTTTCAAAACTTTAATCTCTCTTCATCTTCACTGATAGGAGAGATGCTATTGTTAGACTATAGCCTGAGACAACGTGGCAAAACAGTAACGTATAGTTGGATAAAAGGACATGCTAATATTAGATTTAATAAGGAGGTAGATAGACTGGCAAAAGCGACTTGCAATAATATGGACTCGGTAGAAAACTTCTTACTACCACATTCGGATCTCCTGAATGAAATTAAAAATAGATCTTATAAAGATTGGCAGAGACATTACACTAATGTGTATAAGAATAATCCCACCAACTACTACATGATTTTTCCAGAAATTAAAAATAACCGGTGGTATAATAGAAACACCGTTAAAAGGAACATGCTGTCCCAGATCCTAAGATTGCTGTTCAATCATGGGAGATTCCCTTCACATCTTCATAAAATTCATGTGTTGGACGGTAGCACGTGCACTTTTTGCGGATCTGAATATGGAGATATTAATCATATTATGTTGGGATGTAGTAATCACACCGGGAAAATCAACTTATTTGTTAACGACTTGTTTAACAGCAAAATTCAGCTGCCAATTAATATAAATTATCTAGTAGCCTTGGAGAGTGAAGAGGTTAATTACAAGAGATTCAAACACATGTGTAACCTGCGTTTTATTATTTAGCTTGTTTCCTTATGTAATGTATCCTTTGTGGATTTCCCTTCTTTTCCGTTGGCCTACCTGTGTGTTCGTGTTAGTCACCCGATCGGCCCCGGGTGTGAAGCGTGTCCCGTGTTAGCCTTGTGTCCATTCGGGTTGTTTGGTTTCCTTCGTATTTTTCGGTTTTTCTGATTTAATTGGTGTAGTGGCTAATGGCGCAACTCCAAGGCCAATAATTAATTAAAAAAAAATTTACCTCCACTTCTTTGTGTTAAAATGTCTAGAAAAGATAGAAGTTTACCCTTTGCCTATTTCTCGTGCGTAAACTTTGTACATGGATACTACATTTAAGATTAAATGTTTTCGAAAATCCTCTATATTGAAACTTTTATTCACTAACGCGAAAATGTCATATACATATCTGAATCAGATATTGGGGAAATCTGAAGTGGTATTAGTTGAGTCTTGAAATTATACAAAAATAAATTCTCTGGGAAAAGAGACAAAGGGTTTCTCATGGTAGTCAAGAATTTTTGTTTATAAAACTTTCCGGAAGGAAAACATTCTGAGACTTGCATAATTTATTTAAAATTATGTATTCTTTCATTTTTCCCTTGGCATAAAGTTGTCCTTTAAAAATGCTTTTAAATTTTAAACGTAATATTCAACGGCACACTTGGGAACAATGAAGCGACGGCAAAGAAAATTAATCTGTCATCCACGCTTACTTTTAAATGCTGCAATCTATTAACCAAGTTTCACCATTATGACATTTGAAGATACTAAATATTTTAACTAGCTATTTCTATGGATTTTGATAGGCCCTAATTTGGTATAATTGGTCTATACACGCCACCGCGTTGTTTTTGTTAATCTTTGGTACATATTTGCATTTTTATTGCGTAATATTCAATTTTTTAACTATCAAATTCCTACTTTTGCCCGGAAGGTTCACTGGACCCAAAACTATTTCAAGAATTGTTTGCTTTTAACTTATAGTAGAGTAGGTAGGTGGATAGTTTTATATTTTTTTAAAAAGGAATTTTTCTGGTAAGTAATTTTTGCAGTATAAAAACGTTTTCGTGATATGCCGATTTCCTGGTAGACTGGGGGTTAAAGTGTCATTTATTTATTTTATATAAGTATTAATTATTTTTATTTAACAAAATACATAATTTTTTCAATTGTGTCCATGTATTTTTGCTTGTACAAGACCACCTGCATTACCTTTATCGGCCTTAGTATATCTACAATTTTTATTTCTCTCAGGATTTTACAGTATCTACTTCACAATTTCTGTTTGATTTGCCAGTTAATACGTTTTTCTGTTGTTGGATCTTCTTGGGGGTAGTTTAAACGCTGTATGGTCCTCCTTTTTTAAGTATGACGAAGGTGGCCACCTTGTAAATACCGGAGTAAATATACAACTGTTAAGTAATAACAAGAATTTAAGCACCTTAAAAGCTGTTTACGTGAAAAAAATGATAACAAATTGTTAAATTGTGATTTATCACCTTTAAATAACATCTTATTTGATATTGTTACCACATACTTTGAGCGTTGTAAACCCTATTCCCTAGTCTACATCTGCATCGGAGAAGTTTTTGGTTCAAGTTGAACGCTTTATTAGATAATCGATTTTCGGAACGAATGTAGTTTACACTAACGATGTCTATAAGACGGAAAAAATCTACATATGTATGTTAAAATAAATTTTGGTTCAGTTTGAAGTAAAAGTGATTTTCGTTTTTCTTGTAACAATTCTATTACTTCAAGAAGCTCGCTAACTATATTATAATATTTCTATTGTTAAGAGCTTTTAGTAGGTTCTAGACAGTAAGAAAGAAGAAATTTTATCACCACCACAATAGCTGCAGTAGCTTCGTTTCACATTTGTACATACATACATATATGCATATCTATGATTGGTGTCACCTACTCAAATTTAACAAAATACTTTGGTCAACAGAATACGTCGTTGTGATCCAAAGTCTGGGCAAATATTATTTATTGCCTATAAAGGATTACACATGCTGCTGAGATTCACCCCCGGTGTTTTTAGACAGTTGAAAACTTGCTCTGCTTTGTGTTGATGAAGTTCAAGTTGTATGTTATTAGCCAAGTTCTTTGGATCTGCTTTTCGATTCGCAGAAAACTTTATCAAATTGGTGGTATATATATATATATATATATATATATATATATATATATATATATATATCTGTACATTACTAGAGAATATGTATTAATGACTTTAAAAGCTTTAAACAATCTGTGATTCAAATTAGGACTGATATACTTCTGGTGAGACTTCTCCCTATCACAGTGAAATCTCTTGGCATTGATAAAATATGTTGGTTTGTTGACTATTACAAGAAGTAAACTTAGAAGGTTTATGTTGATCTCAAATCTCATCTTGTTAACACAGAATATATCAGAAAAGAATTGTAGCTTGCCCGTGACTCTTTTGAGGATTTGTATCTTGATTGTGACCCTTACATATATTACGAGGACGGCCTGAAATGTTTCCAGAATAGGCAAGAGATGGCGCACGTAGGTCGAAGTGGATTCATTGGTCGGTAAGAGCAACCTTTTTTATGGCAACTGTTGTTGTTTGCAATAGTTGCTGTTTGAGTGTGTGTTTTGTGTAGCAAGTCAGATGATTTCGTAAAAATGGATAAAATTGAATTTCGTGCAATGATAAAACACATCTGGATGGTTAAAACGGCCGTGGAAATTCAAAATATTTTGCTAGAGGTTCAAGGCGAATGTACTCCATCATTTTCGACCATCAGCTTCTGAGTGATCGAGTTTAAACGTGGATGCACAAGCACAAGTGACGAACCACGCACTGGTTGCTCAAATACCGCTACCAACGATGAAATGGTCGACAAGTTTCATGATGTCATGTTAGCCGATCGCCGATTGAAGCTGAAAGGGATAGCAGAGGCAACAGACACCTCAGAAGAACGCGTTAGCCGTATAATTCACGAAATTTTTTGTGTGACAAACCTTTCGGCGCGATGGGTACCGCGTTTGTTCATACCGGAGCAAAAACGAAATCGGGTGACCGTTTCGGAGGAGTGTTTGACCAGGATCCAACGCAATCTAAGGGATTTCTTCGTGCGTTTCGTAACCGTGGATGAGAGCTGGATTCACCACTACATACCGGTGACCAAGGAACAGTCGAAGCAGTGGACTTTTCCGGGCGAATCGGATCCGAAGAGAGCAAAGACCGTTCCATCAGGCCGGAAAAGTCTTGGCGAGCATTTCTTGGAATTTTCAAGGTGTGATCCTCATCGACTATCTGCAGATGGGAAGGACGATCATGGGGCAATACTACAGTGATTTATTGACTCGGTTCGATGCAGTATTAAAGGAGAAACGGCCTCGTTTGGAGCGGCAAAAGTGCTTTTCTACCACGACAATACACCTGCTTATTCATCCCGCATCGTCGTGTCCAGATTGAATGAGTTGCACTACGAATTAGTCTCTCACCCTTAACTAGCTCCCAGCGACTTGTTCCTATTCACAAACCTGAAAAAATTACTGGGAGGAAAGAGATTTGCCTCAAATGATGTCATCGCCGTTACAGATGGCTATTTTGCAGACCTCGAAACATCCTACTTTTCCGATGGCTTGAGACTGGAGCACCGTTTGAAAAAGTGTATTGATCTTCGAGGAGAGTACATCGAAAAATAAAAATAGAATACCATATCATTACCGTGTTTTTCTTGTCGATTCCAGAAACATTTCGGGTCACCCTCGTAGGTTCATTAAGTACGTACTTTGTATAGTCAAATTTCACAGTAGAACCTTCGAAAAAGGTCAAGTTTATTTTCAAAACCGATTTTCTTGCCGTTATAATATCATTTGCCGAAGGGAGTTGCAGCCTTTCTGAAATCGTTGTAATTTTTTCGTTTTGCTAGATTATGTGGATTGTACGAAGCACCCGTTTAACGAAACATGTAAGAAATTAGCTTTTAGGCATAGCGTCTGGTACACACTCTTTTTTGTGCCATATCAGTATAATTTTTTTATTTAATTGAATCTGTCACACAAATTTCAGCCATATTTGGTGATTTTAACGAACCGGTCCAGCCTGGTAAAACGACATGATTTCGTTACTCTAACAAAACTGTAGCCACGTTCCCAGATCGAATGCAGCCCTGTGAAAATTTATCAATTTGTAAAATACCCCGACAGGATTGCTAGCACGGTTTTATGCAGGTTTATCGGTTTATTACGTCGACGTGACGGCTACAATTTTGGAGAATAAAAAAAAAATAACTGCCGGATAGGATAGCAACATTTTTCATGCACAATATAGAGTTTTGTTCGAATTGGATATGGGGTTGTTAGTTTTTAACGCCAATTTGAATTGCGTATCGTTGTTATATTTTATATTTTCGCATCTGCATATACAAACATACATGGAGTAGTGAGTTTTATTAGTAGTTTGTCACCTTTTTACGAGATATTTACTGTTAGCGTAATTAATGTTAGTCCGCTAGATAGGGTAATAAAAAATAGACACGCATATAAAAAGTGGTAATTTATAGGGTTGTTTTTATATGAAAGTTATTATTATAACTGATAGGCCTGGATATTAATGCCTGTAGTAAATGCGACCTAAAATATCTACTGTAACAATCTCTTTAGCAAGTTTAAAATAGTTTGAGGTTTTTAAGGAACGCTAGTATTAATCTAGGATCCATGTCCTTTACTTCAGCAGTTCTTAAGTATTTCGTTTTGAAAAATTCGTGTCGATGATAACATATGTATGTGCATGTGTTCATAGATGTTCCTCACATAGGCGGTATAGTTGATATTCAGCTTTTTCAGGTTTGTGTAAATGGTATTTCGAGATACATTTGTTCAGAGATAGTAATGGCTTTGGTGTTGACGAGGGCAAAATAGATGCCTTGGCATAACTTTATCTAGGAATATTAACCCAGTACAATGTCCCTTTCACTTCTTTCACGTCTGCTGCTTATCATTTCCCTTGATTGTGTTTCCGCGCCCAACATAGTGTGATGTGATTCTGATAACCCAATTATCTCAAGCTTTGTACGTAGATGCGTATCATGTCAGATGCAAATACACGAGCTTGTAGAGCTTACAATGTTGCTCACTTACCCGTATAGATATTGATTGTTGCACCTTGGAAGTGCTTTCTCAAGGATATATCTACCGAATAGATGCAAGGTGTTAACCTCAGCGTGATGTTCATTTGACTGGTGCCTACGCCACTTCCAATTTCAACTCTTACTCTGTGTTGAGGTTCACTAGAAGCCCACTTAGTACGATTTTTTGTGATTACTTTGTAATGGTTTGATCAACATATATTGCATTGGAACTACATCTCTAGCAATAATTAATGCTGCGTTCTCTAAAAATTTCGAGGTGTTCTTTGCGATCTCCTGGTTTTAGTATTTTTAAGCTGCAAAGTGTAGGAACCCTCGTCATAGTCACCTTCTGTATATAGGTGTGGGGTGGTGTTAGTTCTAGCAGCACTTTTAGAGTTGCTATGGAGCAAGTGCTCATTACAGCTGATTTACTGATGTTGTTGCTTTTAAGCAGTTTTTAGCCACCACATCAATTAGCCATATGCAATCGTGGTTATGTGAAAATTAAAGTTTGCTGTTGAGGATGATGAGGTACTGTGTAACATTTCTTATACATAGTCATTCACTACTACTAGACTGCTTGTTAGATTTATCTCTTGATAT
Source organism: Trypoxylus dichotomus (assembly GCA_023509865.1). Lineage (NCBI taxonomy): Eukaryota > Metazoa > Arthropoda > Insecta > Coleoptera > Scarabaeidae > Trypoxylus > Trypoxylus dichotomus. The sequence continues at coordinate 35,294,630 of CM042081.1, forward strand.
TCTGAGTCATGACCTGATTAAATCGGAAAACGGAAGTTCGTTATTGAAAACATAATAACAGCACCAAGCTGTGGCTTTTGAAGGGTGGGAAGACTTGGAATTAAATAGAAAGAATATTTTGCAATTAAGAGATATTGTGTTACTGTACAATCTAGGGGAATTTACACGGGATTATCATTTAAAGAATGTATAAATGCTTCATGGCTATTGGTTAATTAAAAAAACTATTACGTAGTTACAATTAATAAAAAGAACATAAAATAAAATTGAAGTTTTTCAAATTTTGTAAAAAATATAAAATAAAGTAAGAATCGTAGAGGGCGCTCTTAACTGTAGAGAGATATGTGCACGACTAAAATTATAGCGTGATAATAATAATAATGGTAATAATAATAATAACAATAATAATACTGATAATAATAATAACATAATTTATTAACATGTTGGGTAAAAGTGGGCCAGGATTGGAGCCCTAAGTTATGTCACTATTTGCAACAAGATTCTGGGAACTAGAATGGAGATTTTCGTCTTCCACAAACATTATTCGGTTCCTAAAGTAACTATTCAGTAGTAGTTTGTTATGTATGTAACTTCAATTTAAAACATAGAACACTTAGCACCATGTATTAAGCGGTAGCATCTTTAGAAACACAAAATTTTCCTCTTTTAAATACATTGAAATTCGAGCAAATCGGATGATAACTTATAAAGGTACACTCATTTTAGTGGCTGTATGTTAGATGCTCATGTCGTAAAATCCCAATAGAACAAAGAGAAAATATTAAATTTTGTCTTGAAATAGGAAAAAAATTGCTGAGACATACAAAATGTTGGAAAAAGTGTATAGTAATGAATTTATGTCTCGTACAAGAATGTATGTTTCGTCAAGAGAGTGGCTTACTCGATTTAAAAATTGTCGTGAAGATCATGACGCAAGGTCAAAATCGCGCTGAATTGGTACAAAAAATTCGAAAAATCATTGGTATCAATGGGAATTTCTCTATGAGAATGTTGGCTAAAGAATTAAACATCAATAGACAAACCTTTCCACAAATTTCGACGACTGGAAGCTAGCAATTCGGAGGACTCTTTTGAGAGGTTTAGATCTCTAACAAGGATATTAAGCTCTTGATGGTTGAAGCGTTGGGGACTCGCTGGTGGTCTTTCAAAATCACTATCACCTTCACTTTTCTGGAACTGCACCTCGTCAGACGATGTATCTGAGTCATCCTCCGGAAGCATAGGTAAGTTACTGAACGTTGGAATAGGTATTTTTTCAGGCTGACTCGATGCTAGGGTACACCAATTTATGCCGGTTATTGCTATTAAAGCCTATGATGTTGACAGAACAAAAGCAGTAATCATCATGATGGTTTTTCGGCTCCCTCCATACGATAGGTACTCCAAATTTTAAGCTGTTTCTCTTTCCGTTTATCCACTGTCGCAAATGTTCTACGTATGTTTTGCATATAAAATGTGGTGCCCAAAATTTATCCTGGTCTTCTAACTGGATTTTTATAAAGGGAAATACGGGTTTTCTGCTTTTCTTAAAAATGTATTCACCACAAATGTAACAAAAAACATCTGGGTGGTTACACAATTCCGTCTGCTTCTAGAAATCATTGTTATTCGAATTTTTAATACTCATGGAACAGTTTAAAGCAAATATTTAGTACGCACTAACACAGTTATCACACGCAAGCACAATATTAAACTGCACTGTGGGATGCAGACAGAGATGCGGGAGCCCTATCTTAGAGGTAAGTGAAGTAGTGGATGTTGGGATTGGGTTGGGTTAGACAGGTAAAGTTTTTCAGTAATGGGGAATACTGAGAATTATAATTATATTATAATTCTAATTTCAGGTAAAAATGGAGAATTTAGGCCTCCCAAATATTTAGTTAATTATTTTGATTTTGTTATTTATCTGTATGAGTAATAAATTTTACCGTAGTGTATCTCAAAAACTAGAGTTGCTAGGAGGAAATGACACTTATTTTTGGATCCAGCACATCAGAAATACTCTAAATCCGTTCGTATTTAACAGGCATAGCGACAAAATTTATTTCGTCGAGCTGTGTTATTAATTTTTATGTACGTTTGCACTCACGTTCATTTATTTCTTTTTAATAAAATTATCAACCGGAATTCGTTTCTTTTGCTATTCCTGATTAATTCACCTTGGTTAATACTTACGTACATTTGCCAATTTAATTTTGGACATGAATTTACCCAGCGGCTTCGTATGACTTCGCAGTTCCGTAACTTCGCGAACATAAATTGTTCCAAATTGACTACGTTCCTAAGTCGTTTCTATTAGCTTAAACCTCGGAATGTCACGCGTAATTTTTCAGAACTGGGGCGAAACTTCGATGGCAAATAAATCCGGTGAATTTTAGTGTTCGTTTTATGCACCTATATAGGTACTTTTCAGAAAGTCGGGGCGATAAATAAAAGTTTTAGAGCTCTCGGCGATGGACGCGCGTTTCTAGCTTAAAACTTCACCTATAAATATGGGGAATTGCATCTCGACTATAGGTACGGCTTCGACAAATGAAAATTTTAATAACCATTCCACTCCAAAGTAAGATTCGGAGTGTGGTCGTAAAGAGAAAATGAAATATTATGGCATAAAAGTTCTAATTGGGTAGTATTTGAGGAGGAGAGGAGAAATTAGTGAAGTTGGTGGTACTGCAAGAGAAGCTCATGGAGTGTAAGCACAGGTCAGGAGCGCAGGTTCAGATACATTTGTTAAAGGATAAGTGAGGGTTACCGTCACGAAATTCCACTATATACAGCACTTAAACTATTAAATCCTAGCTGTTGCTGCCTACGAATTTTATAGATATTATGGTATCATTTCTCAGGGATCGCGGAGAAATTTATACTTTAATGGATTCTTTTATATAAAGCTTTGCTTTGAATCAATTCATTTATAAGAAACATTTAGTAAAACTTAGAATAAAAGAACGAAATATTGATAAGAAAGAGGTTATACAATTTCCACTGCTAGTAAAATTTTTTCGCTGCAACTTTTTTGGAAGCTCGTCAGATATCACATTCACCACAGAACGTTTTTGCCAATCAGTTGTTTCATGCACACATAACCACAATTTTTCATCATTCATTTCTGCTTTACTTATTTTTTCGACATAGTCACGAACAGATGGCATAAAGTTTTTTAAAGATGTCCGACTTGGTAATGTATAGAGACCGGATTATATGCAAAGTGCATATATTTTATTTTTTCCATATAGTCTATAGATTGCATATTTAGGCTTTTTCTTATACTTTCTATTAGTAAAAATTCCTAGTAATTCCTAATGTAGATTGACAACGGACAATTCTCAGGGCGATAAATCTTTTACATTGGTTTTCCTTATATTTTTTTCCAAGAACTGCACGTGTTTAATTTCGCCTAGAGAAGGGATGTGGTAAACGCGTTTTATTATTATTAATTCCAAAATAAACTATTCATTCATTGAATATCTTTGAGCGAAACAACATGTAATTGTGTTACGTTTTTTAAATACTATGCGTACATACAATGTGTATAGCGAATAAAATTTCTTTATGGATTAAGGACTAAGCCGTATCCTGAACTGATAAAGGATGGCGCCAAAATATTTTATCGAGCCTGCAGTAAACTAGTAAGTTCAATTTTATTAAAAGCTTTACAATTGTTTTTAAATTCTTTAACTTTTGATACAAAATGACAATTGTTGTTGTAGGTGTCTTGTGAGAGAAAATACTTGATTGATCAACACGCTAAAACTCCACTACATATTGGAAAATGTGATAAACTAAAGCGATCCGCATGTGTGCAGCAATCTATATATCAATGTGTAGGTGTAGCATCAACTTCACGAAACTCAGAACAAGAAGAATATAATGCGGATCTGTGTAACGTATTAATTTTGTCTGACATGCCATTAGCAAGATTAAATAATGTTAATTTTAAATCGTTTCTGCACAAATGACGATTGCAATGACTGTGTGGATGTACAATTCACAGGTATAGCAGTAAACTCCGCTCACACAAATTAATTAATTATGCGGAACGCAGCGTTTCGGGAGCACGTGGGCTCCCATTGTCAACCGTGTTACCGACAGTCGGTAACACGGTTGACAATGGGAGTTCACGTGCTCCCGAAACGCTGCGTTCCGCATAATTAATTAATTTGTGTGAGTGGAGTTTACTGCTATACCTGTGAACATTTCTGCACAATTGTTGCAAACACAATATACCTGACGAAAGTACCTTACGAAAAAATCACATCTTGTTACCAGCAAACAATGGCAGATCTTCAAAAATTGGAAGGGAATAATTTTATTTATGTCATGGTAGATGAAAGTACGGATAAGTGTGGCCGTTTGTTAATAGGAATTCTTGATGAAGATATGGTAGGAAACTCATATTTAATTTACTGCAAAGAACTTCAAAAAACAAATAATGAGACAATTGCCCAATTCGTTCAAGAAGGTTTATCACATTTCTTTTTACATGGAAGTACACCTTGCGAAAAAAATTTGACACAATTTTCGTATTCTGGAACTTCTATTATATCTCCTTGATAGTAAAACACGCAAAAACAGGTAATTTTCCTCGAAAAATGTGGGTTTCTCGGGAGTCTGAAATCTTAGAATATTCCGAATAGTCTAAATCGACTGGATATCGTACGAGAGACATAAATTTCGTATTCTGGAACTTCTATTATATCTTCTTCATAGTAAAACACGCAAAAACAGATAATTTTCCTCGAAAAATGTGGGTTTCTCGGGAGTCTGAAATCTTAGAATATTCCGTTAATGTTGTCAGACGCTGCACCATACATGATAAAAGCTACACAAAATTTAAAAATTATTTATAGTAACATTATTCATACCACTTGTTTAGCTAATGAGTTTAATCGTGTAGCCGAAGACATTAGTAATCAATTTCCTTATTATTAGTATTTTTAAAAGCACCTTTACAAATCCATATAAGGAGCGACTTCCCGGTGTCAAGTTACCCCCTGAACCGATTATTACGAGTTGGGGTACATGGTTAGACGTTGCAATTTTTTACGCCGATAATTTCGAAGGAATAAAAAATTTAATTCTTGAAGTCACTGCTGACTGCATTGTGCTATAAAACTGTACAAAGGTAGTAACATCAACAGAATTGCTACAAAACCTTTTGTATATTAAGTCAAATGATAGCTTTGTTTCAAGTTCCATTCGTAAACTAAAAACGCAAGGGATGTCGCTCCCGGAGTCAGTCGAAATAGTAGACGAATTTGATATGCTATGTAAGAAGGTTAAGGGTACAATAGGTAATTCTATATACGATGAATTTAATAAAGTGATAAATGAAAATGGGTGTATTTGAAATTGAAGAAAGTTAAGAAAATTCTGGAAGGTGAAACAGTAAACGATTTCGACTTTAATTTTAGTTTAGAATGTATTGCAAAGTTAAAAAATGCACCAATTACATCTGAGGATGTTGAAATAAGCTTTTCTATTAGATAAAACTTTCGTTTACTCAATTTTGAAAAACATTTAATTATAAATTGGTTTAGAAATATGTCGTGCAATAAAGTTAATGTTTAAATTTCTGCTCTTATTTATTTTTTATAAAAATTTTGCATATTGTCGCAATTTTTTTTGCATATATGTCCAAGGTTTATGCATATTTTCACAAAAATAGATGCATATATATATGCGCATATATTCCAGTTTTTCTTTGCATATAATCCAGTCTTTAGTAATGTATAATTCGAATTCTTGCTCCGGAAGGGGACAAATCGTTGTTGGTCTAGTAAAGTGAACGGTACATTACATAGAATAAAACAAACACCTATCAAATATTAATTTGTTTGCCACGGATTGCAGAACGGTGTTTAGGTGGCGTTTACATTTGTACCTGCTGGTACACGTCAAATAGTTGTAGCACTTTACACATTTAGTTCTATCGCCGTCGTATCCTAAATCTGGCATACTCGCTATTACGTTTTCTAGTTTATTTGAAATACGTCATATCCGAAACGTACCTAAATGCGACATTTTCTAAGTATGTCTGTACTGACAACCAGTCACAAGTCATTATTTACTTTTGAGTGTAACTGTGTTGACAGAGCGGTGTCTTGTGTGACGCATAAGAAGTCGACAGTGGATCATATAATGGTATGGACGGCGAGGAACAAGTGACGCATAAGGGAAGGACTACAACAAGAACATTGAAGGAAGGATAATTAGGCGTTGGTCCGGGGAATAGAGAGGCCTGTTGGTTCTGCAAGAACCTCAACCACCCTAAGTGGGTCCAAGTGAATTCTAAAAAGTGTCTTAAAAGAGGAAACATATTTACATGAATCGATAGAGTTTATCGAATATAAGTAAAAGTGAAAGTATATTTAGGCGGAAACCATCTAGCCGAATAAAGGGTGTGGTAAAAGGGCGTAGGGTATAGCCATCATAGTATTTCTAGTGCACTGTGAATGTGAGAGGAACTCCTAAGTGACTTGAGACCCGATTGGAAGGAAAGAAAACATCGTTTCCAGCCGTCGGGTCTATAAAAACGCAAAGTCACGCACATTGTTTATTCTATATAAATCATTTTCTCTCCTGTGATAGTTATTGTAAGATTAAAACATAAGAAAGTTAAATAGTCCTGAAATACTATTACCCTTTTTGTCCCAGACCTCGTAGCATAAAGATTTTGTTTCCATTGTTATACGTAATAAATTGTATTACATATTTTTAGAATTTAAATGTTTCGTTTCAAGAGTGCTACTAGGTACTTTGAATAAGTATTCAACTTATGTGCCTTTAATTATTAAATTATGCATTAAATTCATGGTGTGCAGAGGCACTGCTGACGAACCACATGCTTTGAAAGACGCTTATGCGTATAAGTCTCTTTAACTACCTGCAAGTTTTCAAATATAGAAACACACTCAAAGTTATCGGGTAATCGTAATACGCACCGTTATATACTCTAATTATAGATAGTATCATTATTATTATTACATATAATACTTATGCTATGTAATTATTGCAACAATGATGGCCAGTACGGAACTGTTTTTATTCCTAAGTTGTTCTGGTTGCGAAACTTTCACGTTTAAGAATAATTTCCGGAAGTGCTCCTTGACATCTAACTTAATTCTTTCTTCCGCATCGCTGTCCCCGTAATGTCAGGAAATACAACATCGAATGTTGCAGTTTAAAATAGCTACATCGAAACTATTCTTTCCATCAAATCATTTATTTACCAACCGCTAGAGGAGAACTTGTTTCCTAGACTACAACGGAACGCTAAATTAAATCATCCTATATTCCTCGGGTACCTCGCAACGTCGACCTATTTTCTACGCTCCGCATGCAATCGAAAATAAAGTTCGCCTTGCAGCAAGCTCGTACGCTGTCCTTGCTCAAAAAACTTCATTCACAATGTATGCTTTACTGGAGTCATAAAAATTTAATTCGACTTCGACTTCCCCGCTTCCTACGATGCGTCCGCGAGACAGACAGCTCTTCTGGGATCGCGACAGCCGTAACGAAGTTTACTGTCGCCGTTTAGTCTTCTCCGTAAGCGACCGAGCCAAATTGCAAGACCAGCAAACTGTCACCGAGGAAGTTGACTGTACATAGTAGCTTGTAATTATATATCAGCGTGAGAAGGAAGCGGTTTTAGTTCGTCTCCGTGAGATATAAGATAATATTTGAGCTTTTGCTTTAATAAGAGCGACGGTAGATTATAACGGGGGATATTTATTACAGGCATGTTAAATTAAAAGGATTTAGCTTCCGCTTTGTACTTGAAGCTGACATTGCGAATTGCATGTATTTTTAATCTTTGCGAGGTGTAAAGGAAGTTCCTGAAAGAAGTAAGTGGGATTGTTCGAAAATTTTTGGCAAGTTTTATGAAATCAAACATTGGTAGCTATTAAAAGTAGGTTATTTGAGGGCTAATTGTCTGGAAATAAGATTCGAATTGAATTGGGACAACTTATGCCTTCAGATTTTAAATATATAATACAAAATTCGTAATTTGGGGAATCTCTAACATACATAGGAATATAAGCCAAAGAATACTTTTTCACGTACATATATATTGTACTGATATGAAATATTGCCTATTAATTATCAATGATTTTTCACCATAATATCTTTCAACTCATCTAATTCCCCATGAACTTTCGACATTGTATCTAAATCATTTCATTTGCCCAAAACTCTCGCGAATTCAGTATTCATCACATAAGGCATAACATTCTCTATATTATATCCGTAGATCTAAATCTCGTTTTGATTTCGTTTAAAAAAAGGAAATGCTCTCGACCTTTGAAATGCATCTGTTATGCATACGATTACAAAACCTCTACAGCACACGGCACAACCTTCAATCTGCGGGGAAGAGGATAGCCGTGACGTTTCCACTCTCTACTCTGCACGTTGGTTTCGGGATCATAGTGGTACACCCATGACTCATCCATGGTCTCATATCGACTAAAAAAAATTCTCTTTTCCAAAAGACGCTTACAAATCAACACTCGATTTCTTTTCTGATCAATGGTCAACATTCTGGGCACCCATCTTGAACTAATTTTTTTCATATTCAATTCTTTAGTCAGTATGTTACGCACTACATGATATGATAAGCCAGGATCTTCGACAATGTCCCTGATGCGTAGTCATCGGTTATGCAGTACGACATCGTTTACCTTTTTAATGTTTTTGTCTGTTGTCACCGTTATGGGAGGACCACCGGCATGTTGGTTTTCACAAGATATTCTTCCGCATTTAAAATCTCGACACCAGCGTATCACTGTATAGTAAGAAACTGCAGACTCATCAATAGTTGCCATAATGTCTTTATGAATTTCAGTTGGCGTCATGCCTTTTTGTGGAGGTATTTTATTATGGACCTTTTCATGTTTCCTCATCTAGAGAATATAATATTTAAAGCTTTTGTTGCAAATTTGCAAGATCTGCAGCAAATACTTATTGGGGAATTCGCGTTAATAACGCTTGCAATGCTGAGAAATCCCTTTTGCAGCATGAAAAGGCGTATTAACTTGCGAATTGAAAATAATGGTCAACAATCGCTTTATTTTCGCCTTTTTTTATTAATAAAATCTTGGATACTAGTTGAACTTGTTATTTTATTATATCCCTAAATCAAATGACACTGTCAAAATAATTTTAAAAGGTTAAGGTAGTGTTACTAGTATGATAATATTACTATGATATATGTTTCATTTTCCTCTAAAAATTTTATGATTCCACGGTACCTTAATCTTTAATATCAACTGCGATTCTTTCTTATCTTGTTTGCTTTTTGTTTGTTCTGCATGTTATCTTTAACATTATTATTTGGGATTTTAATTATAGTGTGTATGTTGTGTTATTGGAATTTATTTATAGTCAAGAGTTTAGATTTATTTTGGGATACATTTTTATTTCCATTTTTCGTTATTTCTAGTCTTGTTTGTTTCTATTTTTCCTTTTTGAACACTCCTTGCTTTATTTCGATGTGGTTGGTATTCATGATAACTGAGGGTTAATGAAAAGATGGATATTTGACCGTACAAAATATCTGTCAGTTGCTAATGATATGGAAATAGTATGAAATATCTAAAATGTGAGCAGATTGGCACGTTGCAAAGCATATAGATAAAAAATGAAGACCTTTGTAACGTATCCGTTGTAACCAACATCCCCTAACACCAACTGTTAAATCCCAGATTAAAAATATTTCTTAAAAATTATACGAATGGACGAATTCCTGGCCCTTTAATATTACAAAAACAATATTTCGCAAATTGTTGCACAAAAGTGATGCAACAAATTGAATTAAATATTTCTAATCAGTGCCTGTGGATTACTGCTGATGAAACTGTCAATATAGTAGGTAGTTGTGTAACACACACCTTTTGCACCTCAAAGTTGTCCAAACTTATTACATATACGTAATTTGTGCGCTGCATAGATGTTGCGAGTTTGTTAGAAATGAATTTCCAAATGCAGATAAATTGGTATCTTCAGATAATAGTCCTTTCCCGGAGTATCTGGGCGTGAAAATATGCAGAATAGCTGCATAAAATCGGTCGCTGTAATTTTAAATAAATTTAAATACTGTAAGGTTTAGTCTTTTATTTATTTCACTCAGATATACGTACGTTGATAATTAAGCGATCTAGACACTTTTCTCACACTAGAATCTATTAGTGTGACGCAGTGTCTAAGTCATACTTAAATTCGACATCTTTCTGGTAACTAAGTAAATCTTAATTTTCCTCGTTTGCTTACTGCAAGTGAGAATGGCGTGTTAAAATTTTTTGGTCAATAAACTGTAACTATGTGACCTTTGTACTGTTACCCTAATAATTGGTATAGTTAATGGCAAATAATTGAAATTCAACATGAATTATTAAGAACTATGAAAATATAAATAGACCTTATAAAAATTATAGTAATAAACACGATTTATTAATATAATCCCTATAATAATGATGTATACACCGCGCTTCAAAAAAATTACATCTAGAACAGAATGAATTTCTCATATAAATATGATATTCCGCATTCTTGAAATACGGATATAGATTAATCGGTATAAAAGTTATACACTTGTCAAATGTAATAAGGAAAATGACATCAATGTCAGTCACAGAGTTACAAATATAAATTAAAATTTTCATTAAATAAGTTACATAGAGAACAAAAAACTCGTCATTTTATGTGAAACAGTTCGCTGATTATATAGTAAATTCTGAAAAGTTTAATTTGAAATTCGATGTCGACTTTCACGTTAAACAATGGCATAACTTGCTAATTAACGTCAAAATTAAGACCAACCTCCTACGCAAGCAGCTTCAGCTAATTTATAGAAACCTACCCGCCGCACACTACAACAGCATCAGTAGTAGCTCACGTCTACATGAACGCTATATCCAGTGTAAATTTCAATAATTCAGTTATGGTGGCAACGCCGGTACAAGATCAAGGCGACGACCCTAGATTGCGCTTTACATTTGGAACGCTACCAGTATTATACTGTGCACGCCGTTCTAGTACACAATAATTGAACCGAACGTTGTTTGAGTGATTAAAGTGACAAACAGATAGATATGCCAAGTACAAGCTCGTTGTAGGTACGTATACACGTGTAATGACGTTACGTAGTTTCCGACGCGGCGGGAGCCGTAATATGTTGTGCAACTATGTATTGATTTGAAGTTTTGTGTGAAGGTTTGTTATTACTAGAGGCCGGATTATATGCAAAGTACATATTTATTATATTTTACGTCTATATATAGATGTATTAAAGTTAATTAACTTTAATCAATGTAATACATCTACAAATAGACGTAAAATATAATAAATAAATAAAATAAAATATATCCACTTTGCATATAATCCGGTCTCTAGTTATTACCAACCTGCTGTTTCAAACTTTCCTGTTGGCAATCCCAAGTGCGAAGTTTGACAAATGTATATCGAAACTTTGGAAAGTTGCCGCTAAGTTCTTGGAGCACTGATTAACGGCTTATTTAAGTTAATCATTACCTCTGTAGCGTTGTCCACTTAAAAATTCTTTGAATTTGGGGGATAAGTGAACATCATTTGGGGCTAAGTCCGGACTGTATGGTGGAATTGAAAAATTTTCCTCCAAAACTGCTGAAGCAAATCCTGTGTCACTCCCGGTGCATGTAGACTTGCGTTATCGTGAATGAGGATGACAAATGCATATCAAAATTTTGGAAAGTTTGGTTTTTATTGGAATGAAGCATACAAAATTTATTAATAATAAGTAAATCAAGTAAAGTTGATAGAAAACTACAAATTTAATACGTACTCCATGGCAAACGTATACAACAATTGTAAAACTTCGTTAGTTAATGTCATTCATTGCGTGTAATCTTAAAGAAATACAAAAATAATGATAATAAATCAAGAATAGCAGGTATTCAATTGGCATACGAAGACCATTATTACCAAAATTAGATACCCAGCTCTCCCTACATAGTCGCCGTTCAAATTTAGATGCTTATCACATCTTTTTATCAGCTTTTCTATGCCTTCTGCATTCTCAGTTGCCGCGAAGTTGTTGAATCACTGATTAACGGCTTCTTTAAGTTCAACATCCCTTTTGTAGCGTTGTCCGCTCAAGAAATCTTTCAATTTGGGGAATAAGTGAAAATGACTTGGGGTTAAGTCTGGATTGTACGACGGATGTTAAAAACTTTCCCACCGAAACTGCTGAACCAAGGCCTGTGTCACTCCTGCTGCATGCGGACGTACATTATCGTGAAGAAGGATTGTGCTTGTTTTGAATGGCGTAGCGAAGTCGTTGAAGCACCTAACTTTCTGTCGCTGCATTTATGGTTTAGCCTCTAGGCATGCAGTCAATGAGCAAAACACTTCTGCGATCCCAAAACACCGTAGCCATAACCATTCCGGTGACCAAAATTTGTTTTGCTTTTTCCGGTTCCGTTGGGAATTTCGGAGGATGCCATTGCATTGATTGGAGCTTTGTCTCTAGTGTGAAATGTGATTTCCAAGTCTCCTCATCAGTGACATGTAATTCAAAACTTCAAAACCATTCATGTCATAGCGATTGAGAAATGTCAATGTAGCTGCTATTCGTTTGGTTTTGTGTTCGTCTGACAAACTTCGAGGAATTCGCCTGGCACGCACTCTACTATAACCCAGATCTGCACTAACAATTCGGCACAATACAGTTCTTGAAATATCTGGAAAGAGTTAGTGCAGTTCACTAATTGTGAAACGCCTATTTTCTTGGATTTTTCTTTCAATCCTAGCTTTGGGTCTGTCAAGCACCACTGGGGGCCGGCCCGAGCGATCTTCATTATGAACATTCTTCCATCCACCATTAAACGTGATACATCACTTCCGAATTGACGCTACGTACATCACATTACAGTAAATCTCAGTTATCTGTCTATAAATTTCGACGAGTCAGACTTTTAGCATCACATTTGCCAGAACGTCATTTTTGTCACACATTGTAAAGGCTCACAGCTAAGCAGTAATCGACAAAATTAGATTGTAACTGCCGCCAAACTGCAGCGAATGAGTACCAACATCAATCGTTAATTTCTACCACTATATTATTTTTTTGGGTTTAAATTTCACATTTTCTTATTTCAAAAATATACATAGTAATCTTGAAGCAAAATTTTAAATCAAGGAATCCACTATAGACAAACTAACTTCTTTACAGAGCCCTTAGAAAATTTCACAATAGATATTGATATTCAATGTGGGGACCAAAATCTATAGTTGTAGTTACCTGTGGTAATTTAGGTAATATATTGTATTCCGCAGCCGAATAATAGGGAAGTCAGTTCTGCCAACGGGTCAACGTTGATAGCGAGAATGGGAGTTGTGCTAGAAGAAAAGGAAAATTCACGAAGCAATGTTAATTGTGTCTCACACTTGAGTTACAAGAACTTGATCAATCGCCCTTGAAGTTTAATATCGATTTAGAATCTTTATCTTTAGAAATGATATTAGTGCAATAATAATTATAGGAAGAATGAAAGAAAACTGGACCAATCTCACAGTATCTCAAATAATTTAATTCATCAATAGCTACTGATTAATTAAATTATTTGAGATATTGTGAGATTGCTCCCGTTTTCTTTCCTTTTCTTTCAATATTTTGATTTGAACTCATACCGAGTCAACAAGGTTTCGATATTAGTTTATTTTTAACGAAGGGAATATTTAACTAGTCAGTTTTACGATGTTTTTAGTATCATTGTGGCCGAGGCGCTGTCGTATTCAATGTGAACTAAACTTGTTTGCCTGGCCGTTAGACTGCGCAGCAAATACTCGTTATGAATTAAAAAAAATATAAATAAAGCTGTAAATAGTTTCATATTGAGCGTGAGGGTAGAGCATTCTTCTCAGCTTCGGAATAATTTTGAAAAAGCTATTTATTTTTTAAAACGCGTTGTATATATTTGTTTTAAATTATATCGTGACTACCGGCAAATGATAAATACGAGGGTGTATTCCTTTGATTCATCTTTAAGCCGTTCACAGACATTTTACCTTTAATTTTCAACGTGGTCTCCATTAAGGTTGACACATTTTCCTATCGATGTTCTAGCATTTCTAATCTTTCCCGAAAAAAAGATTGTTCAAGCTCTATAAACTACTGATTTACTGCACATAACATATCATTATATGATGGACGTAAACCAAGCAAAAGTTCAAGGCGAATGTAGCGAAAAATTTGAAATAAAAGTTAATGTTATGTTGTAGAAGTTATTAGAAATATAGAACATCATTCATTTTAATTTGGCTAATTTATTTATTTCATTTTTAGTTATCTCTACGTGCCCATTAGTTCACAGAAGTTCTACCTTATGGGGAAGACTATGTATCTCTTGATAAATTTGGATATTCGAACGGTTTATTTTAAAAAACTAATTTCTCTTTTGCGCTTTTGCAGTCCAGAATGAGCAACACGCTTTGTTATAATTATAATCTTTCTGCATACTTTAAAGAGTTGCAAGAGTCATCAGTGTAGGCTGTGTAAGCTGTTTGCTTATATCAGATAACAATTTTTGTTTAATGCAGTTTTTTTACTGATGGAAAAAAAATATTACCCGCTTAAATAAAATACTAGGTACTGCACGAGGGAATATTCTTTTTGTTTTCCAGAACGTTAATGGGCTTTCTTTTCGCCAAGAGAAAATATCAGTTTCAATCCAAGGCAATAATTGCATTCTGGTTAGTGAAAATTTAGATTTTCTCAACGCAAAGCAAACTGATTTGGTATAAAAGAAATTCCCTACGTATGTATTTACTGTTTATAGGACATTTCATTCAATAAGCTTACAGCAATATCCTGAAGACAAATACCTCTCTTAAATTGAAGAGGTTTATATTAAATTTATGCTACATGAAATTTCATGAAAGAAAACAGTAAAAATGAATATTAAAAAGATTCTACACCAACGTATTGTATTTTACGGTAAGGATGTGCTATAATTTCCTCTGTATTGAGGACAAATGTTCGCAAATGTGTTCTTGATGCACACAACGTTTCGTATATATTCATTTCCGTCGTTTGATAAATGCTACGCAAATAGGTTTCTGATGATGCGATCTTCAGAAGAAGCAGATTTTCATTTGCATATTAAAGCGTCGCTAGCGTAGATGCTGTTGGATTTTAAAAAGATGTAATTTGTGTGGTACAAATTATCGTGGGAAATGTAACTGGTATATTGTGTAATAAAAGAGTTGCCTGTAAGATAAATCTATACTCTCTCTATATACCTGTGTTGTTATAATTTTTATATATCGTTGCATGTAGGAATATCAAATCAAGTTATTGTGGAGTAAACTTTTAGGTGTTTAAATTATAGATCCTAAAGTTTTTGATACAAAATTATGGATTTTTTATACTATGAATATATCTTATTTTGAAACATGTAAAACACATATGTACGTTTGTTACTAGATTAGCTTAATAATTAAATAATTACAGCATATATTCTATTTTGAAACATAGGCTGTCAAAGCAATTATTTATTTAAATTTGCTATGTCTATTTTTTTTATTAATAAAGAACTAATTACCCAGAAAGAACGTACACTCTAGAGAAAAAAAAAACTATTAGTGTATTGGTGTTACTCAAGTTTGTGAAGAGTAGCATATTTGTTTTAGATTACATATACACACAGTCCAAGATCTAGTCCAGCTACAATAAGTAGGTTTGTACAAAAGTAATGGGTGCACCATTTCGAACCATAAGAAGAAGAATAGATCAAGATAGATTATTGCTGACCCCAAAACATATGGAATAGAATCAATCAAATAGCATGTCCCTTACAAAATCTTTGGCACAAACTGTAAATGCAAAATCTGTCGTTTATAAACTACTAAAGCGAAAACATTTTATTTGCATGGTGAAGTTAAATCACAGAACTGCCGTTAATGAAGTAGACGAAATTTACACCATATTTACCATTTACACCTTACCATTCGACAAGGACACAGCGGCTATAAAAAATCAATATGCGAATAAGGTTGATTGGAGACCATACCGTAAAACCATTTTTATATAGAAGGCGCTCTTACTGGAGAAATATATTTAGAATTACTTGAGCACAGAGTTCTGTCGGCCTCTAACGCCTTAACTATTGATGGTGGGATTTGGTATCTGCATAATGACTCTCAGATAATCCGTACCTTCTTAAATGAAAGATTTCCAAACTGATGGATACAACGTGGAGGGGAGGGAGTGTGGTTTGCCAGGTCACTCGACCTGTCTTCAAACGCTTTCTTTGTTTGAGTACGTATCAAAAATAAAGTTTTTAATGAAGAACCTCTGAACAACATTGACCAAATGGAAGATAGAATACGAGTGGCAAGTGTTGTGGTCGCTTAGGATATTGATTGGGTCTCAATGGCGATGTTTTTGAAGATTGTTAGATTACTTTTTAAAGATAGAACTTCTTTGTTTCATATTGCTAAAGATTTAGGTTTCTGCTCCGTCATCCGTGGGAGCGTCAGTTATTAATCAAAAGAAATGATATTAGAGAATTGCGAGTTCAGTACTTCCAAAATATTATTTCTTCCATGAAGATAATAAGCCATCGTCTATCCAGATGATACGTGGATATATACATTCTGACCATACTTTGTACAGAAGTTAGAGTGAAAACAAACAATGAAATGTACTCAAATGAGAGTGATCATCTTATTATAAAGCATGCTGGTAGAGCAACAGCTTGCGCTCCAAACTGTTTGCAGAATGAATGTTGTAAATGATGAAAATGGTTACGGAAGAAATTACTCAATATACCACAAAATTCTGCGATTGTTGTCGATAATGAACCTTGTCACAATATCCAAAATGACCACACCCTGAATAGCACTGCTAGAAAGGGAGATATGTAATCTTTGTTGAACGATAAAAACATAAATTATTCACCAGAAATGTTAAAACAGCAAATGTATTCTCTGATAAAATATCACAGAAAATATTACATATATTTATAAATTTGCTAGTATACTATAAACAAGAGAAAAACACACAATTTTCTGGTTACTCCGCCTCTCATCCGGATCTTAATCTTATAGAGTTGATTTGGTATACATCGCAGCCTAAATACTTAAAGTATTTCACCTGTTTTAGTACAGTAACGTTTATGATTATTTCTGTCCTAATTGAAAGCCACCCACGAAAGCCATGGTTTTGGTTTTATTTGCAGATATTTTCATTTCATGGTTTAGGTAGATATTTTGTTATTAATATATCCCCTTCTGTAGATCATTCTTTGTTTCTGGTAGGAGTACTAAGTCGTTAGCATATAAGATAGAATTTAGGGTGGTGTTCTGGTCCGAACGTATTTTTTGGGGAATTTCTTTTTCCATTTCTTTATAATAGCATCTATATAATTATGTTGGAGATACACAGCAGCCATGTCTAATTCCTTTGTTTGTTGATGTTTGCCTAGTTAATATTCAGCCTATATCTGCCATAATTTTGGTATCAGTGTATAAACCATGTATACTCTTATCAAATGATGTGGATATCCTAGTTCTTTCATAGTACTCCTTAATTTACATCTGTTTACATTATCGAAAGCCTCAAAGTCTATAAAGCTTATGTGTGTTTCTCTGTTGTATTCCCTGTGCTTTTCTATAATTTGTTGTAGAGTGAATATTCCATCTGTGGTTCACCTGCCCATTTGTTCCTATTCTATTAGTTCTTCTGATATGATTTTCAACCTGTTGTTTAATATTCTGGGTAAAATTTTATATGCGGTGTCTAATAGGTTGATTTCTCGGTAATGTTCAATATATAATATATAATATATAATATATAATATATAATATATAATATATAATATATAATATATAATATATAATATATAATATATAATATATAATATATAATATATAATATATAATATATAATATATAGTATATAATATATAATATATAATATATAATATATAATATATAATATATAATATATAATATATAATATATAATATATAATATATAATATATAATATATAATATATAATATATAATATATAATATATAATATATAATATATAATATATAATATATAATATATAATATATAATATATAATATATAATATATAATATATAATATATAATATATAATATATAATATATAATATATAATATATAATATATAATATATAATATATAATATATAATATATAATTATTTGTATCATAAGAATATTGTATAAGTGTATAAGTTAATTATAAGGACTGGGTGATGAAGATATTTAGGTAACAATGGGAGTTCATATTTAACAACCTGTAATCTCAAGTTGCTTAAAACTAAATTTAAGAGTCGGTTATTGGTGTTCAACGCATCATTAAATTGGGATAGATTATTAAATTCTACAAAGTTATTCATCAGATTACTACGGACATAGCGAACATTGCTATTACTAAAGTCTGTGATATTGAAATCGTCAACAATAGGAGTGTTGGTATTGGCCACCAAGAAAATATTCACGAGTTTCTACTGACTTATTAGGTGGCAAGCAAACACTATCCATATGGATAATAAAAGAGCTATTAAAGACACATTTAGAGCCTACAATGCCAATGCAAACTTTTGTTCCATTCTATCGAAAGCGTAATCAGCTGGTAAGTAATAGCGCCCTTTCGCCGGAAGAATGTATTCTATTTCCTTACGCGATGTGGGAATATAGTCGAATCAATATATGCAAAATGTGTGCGGTGATACGGTTTAAATTTGAATAGAGAAAGAAAATTCAATAATGTCGTTTATGGACTTAATGGTTATAGTGTTACTTTTCAAATAAGATTGAAGCAGTTTTTTAATTATTATATTCATAAAATTTGTCATTTCTAACCATCCCAATAAAAATGGAACATGCACGTTTAATGATTTATGGTTTCAAATGTACTTTAACAATGTAAAAATGAAAACTGAACAAATTTCCAACTTTTCTAGACAAGAACAAAGTTGTTAGTTTTGCCAAAATAGTTCATTATTTCAGCAGAGATATATTCATAATTTTCTAGTACCTCATTAAAACGGTTTTCATTTCTCAACCTAAAAATACATCTCTTAGCATTCCTACAAGTCCCAGACTTACAAGTGCAAAACAAATAATAAACCACTGCAATTCTATCTCTTTCTGATGTAAAAATTTTAAAGCAGACACACATTACGTTCGGCAGAAACGTTGAGTACTCGTTTGGAATGAAATTCGAGCGAATTCACACAAACTTCCACTCCGGGTCGCTTTTATATGTCGTACCGAACGCATCTCCCGCTACGAGAAACGTATGCAGTTCATGTTTGTGCGGTTATTTACGTCATAGAACCGCAAACTTCCCTTCTACTCCTTTGTGAACGGAAATTTTACATCGCCAGGACCAAAACGCTTCGAGTAAAGGGAGAAACGTCGGGTTTCTAATGGAGGGGGACGTCCCCGAAACGCAGCGCGTCTCTCGCAAAATAAATTAATGACGTACATAAAACGAATGCGTACCCCATGCGAAACGAAAAGCAAATTGGCTACATATGTTTGCGCGTAAACGAAAATTGGGGGACCGCTACGTATATACGCTAATACGGTGAGCGGGAGCCGTACGTTTCTGACGTTGCGTTAAATAATAGAAGGTGTAGCGGGGTTGGTTTTGGAATGAAGAATGCGTGGGGTAGGCGTCCCCCTTTTCTACAATATAACGCTTACGGTGCTGTACGAAATAAAGTCCGTTTGATTCGGTTTTTGCGCGTATATTGGGTTTTCAGAGGGATCTTCCGTCGCTCTTGTTTGCTCTGGCGGGGTATTCTATTTATGACACGGCGTGAATGCGTAATTGGATTTGGTTGAATTATGCTTGCGTAGGTGTTTTTCGGATTTATCTTATACGTTCGCGGAACTACTGTACACTTACAAGCTTGGAATAGGTTTTATGTTGATTTAGTAACAAATTAATTCTTCGGGTGCCTTTGGTAAACAGTACTCATACGCAAAACGAAGACGGTCATCAATAGTTATCGTTAGACTTCATCAATATGGTTGTTCTAATTTAATTCATTGTCTATAGTCAAACCGAGTATCTTAAATGTGGATTTTTTTTAAACATGTGATGCTTCCGATCTAATCACGGAAGACGTGGAAAATAGAACACTATTCGACTAACAAGGAAAGGTTCACGGGTGTCAAATTCAGATCTTAATGAAACTTGGTAGGTTAGTAGAGTATGTCCAGACTTGAAAATTCACGTTTTCAGTTTTTTCTATTTAATCCTTGAACGGAAAAATACAAATAGATAAAACAAAAAATTTAATTGCAAATATTGTATGTTATCGATCTTTTAGGGAACATGAATGTTGTATATACAGGGTGTTGCATTTAAGCGCCATCCTCTTATGGTAGAGCTGATCATAGTAATATAGAAAAGAAATTAACGCAAGTTGTTAATCTTTAACATTCTTAATTGATTTTAAAGCATTTTTGATTATATGTACAAGATGTTTCAAGGGTGTGGAACAAGTCATACCTTATGTACGAACCTGTGGCCGGAGTTTTTCACCTTTCTTGATTATTCGTTTAATGAATAAAACACTGCACGTAATATATTAACCCTTAACCACCGTAGTGCAAGTACTGTAACGTCTTCACTGTTGTGCTGTTTGATGACCGCATATAATAAACAAATTTTAATTACCAAAATATACTTTTTTACCCATTGAGAACATTCTTATTGGATTGAGTGTACCCTAAAATAAAACGCAAGATGCCTTTTAACATAGTTCGTTCTTTAATTAACATAAACCAAACCAAAAATCCATGAATGTCATATTTTGCTGTTTTTAACACAAACGCTAGAATTTTTCTTTAGTAATATTCTATACGAAAATAAGAACAGATTCTTAACAATAAATGATCATGCGATTAAAAAAAAACAATAATATAAGAAATAACTTAAAACAAATAAAAGATTGTGTCTACAATTTTTAAAAATTTTTGATGCACATGCTAAATATGTAGGCATATGGCAAACTTTACGCACATAAAAGGTTTTTCTTTTAATTTTAGAACAAGTGCAACATGTTTTTCGTTTTTCCAGTTTTTATTCTAGAACTTTCGCTCAATCATGCTAACTCAATCATATCTAAATTCTGCAATTTCGACCTTTCAGTACTTTTATATGTATATTTCGTTCTGATGGTGTATAATATTATATTTGTCCACTGCAATACAACTTGTAGCAGATCTGCCGTAAATAAAAGATACCGAGATCCTATTCTAATCGATCGTCGCAACCCTGGAAGCTGTATAACGATATTGCGCTTCTGAGTTCTCGCGCGAGCAACCCTAAGCTACTTTGATTGTTCTGGGAAATGAAGTGTTTAGACATATGGTAATAATGTCATAGTAATGATTTAAGAGAATAATTAGCATTATAGTAATGAAAGTAATCCTAATTTAATACATATCGGTAATTGGGATTTCTTTAGAACATTTCTTCAACTAAACTTAGCAGTACTAATTACTGAATATATAGATTAATATAATAGCAGATATAATAGCAAATGATAGACTACATATGTCTGTACAAATAAATAAAAGGCAGAAATTAATGTAGTAAAATCAATTGTAATAGTGGAAAGATATTAAATATGTAAAACATAAATTAGAAGTTCGTTCGGTTGTATCCGAACACCTTATGCTACTTACACCAAAACTATCTACCATACATATAGCACACATATATGTCCTATTAAGAAAAACCATCACTAATTAGTAAAATTGCATCAGTTATTATGCCCTAATGTTCATAATACATACAAATGTAAACACGGGATTACACATGATAACAAACCCTTAGTATTAATAATAATGAATACAGTATTTATTTTAATGCGTATTTAAATTATAAATTTATGATTTTGTATGGTAACGAAAGTCGTCAAAAAGTGCTTAAAGCATAAAATGTTTTCGCACCAAGAACAACGAATGAATGTAAAAGCATCATATTGAAAGCAATGGGGAGGATACGGAAGGTTTTGAATTGTTCGAATGGCCAGGTCGGTTCTTTATATAACCGGACTTGTATCAGGCATATCCAAACAAATTGATATATTTAGAGGACGACAATTGATTATGTATTAATGATTACAATTTTATGACATTATTTCGCAAATTTGAGATAAGAATCAGGTCAGAAAATCATGGATTAAATCCCTTCCGTGTTCGAAATCCATAGACGTCAGAGATTGAATCATACCTGTTGTTTTCTTTGGTTTTGTCAGTATTTGAACATCTTTGTTAGATGTGACCTGTTTCTTGAAAGACTCTGAACAGTGATCTATCCATGAATCTAAAAGTATAAGACTTTTTGGCACAATGCTTGATAAGTAAATATATTAAGGAATCATCCACGGTTACGAAACGCATGAAGAAATCCCTTGGTTTTTGTTGGATCCTAGCCAGACACTCCTCAGAAACGGTCACCCGATTTCGTTTTTGCTCCGATGTGAGGAAACGTATCATATTATACTTAATATACATTCGGTTAGCCTGATGACCCAAAAAGGTTTCGATTCATTTTTTATTTCGAATTCTGCCTCCTTAACGAATAGTTTTATGTTAACGGATGATCATTCGATAAAATTATACTCGGTTTCGAAAACGATTTTTTGCTTTTGGTTAGCGAACGAGTATTCGTTTGTCCTTCCTGAATGATATTATCATTGGATTCGCCTGTCACTAGTGTAATGGCGTATTAGTAAGCAAAATCTGTTTTTCTAAGAGCAAAAGTGAATGACCGAGCACGTCTAGGTACACCACGAAGTGGCAATTACTGCATTTGTAGCAGAAGAGCTATAAAAGTTTTGAATCTCTGTCGATAGCGAAAACATATTTAGAATATACGACACAATTTTAACCTAGAAACGTTTCTAATGAGTATCGAAACTTGATGTAACATATTTCAAAACTTATTACGTTTATTCTGTTATATTCGAAACTAACGCACGGATTCGTCTATCCTTTCGGAGTGGACGCTTCAATAACTTAGACCATTATAAGATTTGCATATCCATCAGTTAGCTTTAACAATTTAAACTTCGAATAACTAAACGTCCAGTTAGAAGGACCGAAACGTCAATTTGATTCGTTACAGTAACGATCGTTACCGTTCGGGTCCCAGAATCATCCTTTATAAATTCACCGTACCGTTCACGGGCGGAAAGTTCCTAGAGATCTCCAATTGGAGAACCCTTTACATTCCCGTAAGGTATACAATGGATGTGTGTAAGTGGAACGGTGGCGTCCTCTACAAACCATTATTATATCCTTCGCATGTATAACCGAAATTTCCAGTAACACGCTCCGGTTGAGCTTATTAGACATGTATTAGACTTCCAAAACGAGAGCAAGGTTATACATACGAAATTATTAATAATCAAGGGCGGGTGGGTACCTGCGTATGGTAGGTAATATGAAATAACGTTTCATATGGGAGGCGACGTGTCGGAGAATATAGTGGTTTCGTCCATGTATTTTTCAGTGAGGGTACATACGTTATGAAGTCAAAATTTGATAGTTTTTAGGGTAAAAAATTGAGTAGGGTTCAATTTGAAAAGGAAATTTATGTTTAAATGGAGGTTTATGTATGGTAAATAATTTAGATGTACAGCGACATATCAAGGGCAAATAAGGAAAAATAAAATATGTGAGGTGTAATTTCCGATATTTTAGATACAAATACAGTGTATACAGTCACATTTACATAGGATGGGGTAACAAGATCCTCCATATTTTGAAGAGCTACAAAAAGTGAAGAAATTTAACTAGAAAAAACTGAATATGTTATAGAAAAGAATATAAAGTATAGTTTCTCTTAACGTATTTTAAAAATTATATCAGGCAAAGGCGGCCATCGTTGTCAATATATTGCTGGAGACCTTCCTAGAAGTTTGCCATCACTGCCAGTGTTAATGGAGGCGGAATACCATTTGCGTGGATTTCCTGTCGGATCCTTCCTTCAATTGCTCAAGATATGAAGGTCGACGTTGAAGAACCTTTTCGTTCAGGTATCGCCAAAGGAAAAAGTGCAGGCCACTCCACGTCTCTTCTTAAACCGATCAAAAGTCCAGGAAATATTTCCCTCACCACTTCGAGTGAGCGTCGCGATGTCTGAGGTGCGGTTCTGTTATGTTGAAACCACATATTTTCTGTATCCACATCGTCCAATTTTATGCACATTAAGAGAAACTGTATTTTATGTTCTTTTTTTATACCTCTTCAAAATGTGGGAGATCCCTATGCCCCACTGTGTATGTTCACTTACCTAGCGAAATCTCTTTACACTTTTATAGGAACAAAATATTGCTAATACAATGCTATTACTACAGCTACTCATGGCATTCGTGGGATGATTTACAGGAAAGACTATGTAAGGAGAGAAGAAACGCCAATACGCGGACATGTTTCTGTCTATCCGGCGTCATCAGTGCGGTTTCGATTTTCTCAACCACATATTGTAATATTCCCTCTCTGCTACTATCACTCTGAATAAACGGACAATCAAAAGTGAGCATCTCTTAGCGCTATCTAGTGTCAAGGAAAGACACTTGCCTGCCGCTCATAAACAGCGATACAAGAGGGTGCAGTTAATATATCATCATAAGCTTGAGGGATCTTTTGCATGTACAGCTTTACCCAATGCACTTTCCGTGAGGCCCTCTCTGTTTTAACAGTCCATGAGTTGCTTGGGAGAGAGTTGGGAAACTGCACCTGCTTGTGTCGCTGTTTATTAACGGCAGACGAGTGTTTTTTCTTGGCACTAGATAGCGCCAAGAGAAGCTTATTTTCGACTGTCCGTTTATTCAGAGTGATATTCGCAGAGTGGGAATTTGCAATGTGTGGCTGAGAAAATCGCTTGATATCATGCTGATGACGGCGGGTAGGTAGAAATATGTTCGCGTGTTAACGCTTCTTCTCTTCTCACATTGTCTTTTCCCGCAAATGATCCAGTATTATATAAGGTATTGTGTTCTAGGAATTTTTTGATGTGTTTTTAATAGTGTTGCTGTTTCAATATTACCCAGGGTTAACAGGCAAGTTGAGCAATGAGAGAGTTTGTGTTGTTTTGTAAAATTTAGTTCATGCTTCACGATTCCGATTAGTGTAATTTACTTGACGATGGTAGAGACATCTCTGAAGTAAAAAAAATCGTCGGTAAAATTTTGAGGAAATTACTGTACGATTGGTTTATATTAGTTTTCCATCTTATCTATTCTTTGATTGGTTCTTTGAAATACCTACTTACGATTACGGAGCGAATTTCTTATCATATTTAACAAAACATTCTCTTATTATTACTCTGTATATTGCAAACAAGTTGATTAGAAATAGTTTTCTACATATATATTTAATTGCGTGTATCTATATGAAATTTTATTTGGTAATACTATAATAGACGCAGATAAGTAGCAAGAGCTGAGGATGGTTCAGTTTCACTTGCAATCTCCGCAGCATGCGGATGAAACATATCTTCAAATTCGAATCTATTGTCGGTGTCAAACACAAAGGCAGTTTTCCGAACGCTCGTATCAAATATTTTTTATTGGATCATGTAACTTTATTCCACATGGATCAGTTTTAGTTAATTGTTTCTTATTATAGTTATATGTAACTATTAGCAAACAGATAATGATACTTGGATTAATGTATTCCATGTAGCTGTGGATGTGCTCCCCTACAAAATACTATGGATTAACCGTATTTTGTACACGTACCTTACATAAATAGTAGTCCTGTCTATGACGTGATTGATGTTTTTTACTTTTGGTATAATAATTTACGGAACATTTTGTTTGCAAAATTACACGCGATAAATATTTACTTTCACTTGAAATATTGTGGTATAGTGTATTATTATGAACAAATAGATTTCTAGGTGAGTTGTGTACATGTTTAAGTATTTTTCTATTTACATAAAACACTAGATTAAGTAACTTATCTCAGAACACATACATATTATTTCCATTTCTAGAATAAGTGCATAAAGTAATACATGGTCACTAAAATTATATAGACTTATTGAATGCTATATTAATTATTTCCAATTTTTTCGGGGAATTAAGGGATAAGGGGGTAGCAAGTACTATAACACATCACTTGTACGTAAAAGTTGCCCTTTTTTGTTCAATGCCATTCTGTAAGGGGGTGGTAGGATAGCGACAGGAGTGACCGAAAATTTCATTTGCGTTAATTTGCTCGACGAATAGAAGGCGCATTTACAAATATAGTATTTTATTTAATAAAGATGTCAATCAAAAATCGTTGAAACCTCAGGGACAGCTTTCACCTTCTAAACGCGAGGTTTGACTAATGCAAAGCGGCATTTTTATAATACTCGGTGTATTCTAGAAAGTATCCAAGTTCCAATCCGATTAGTTCACCTTGGATTTCTTCCTTGTTAGAGATATTACATTTAAAGTTACAAATTTGCAGGATTGTTTCTTTATTGATGTTACAGTTCTAATATAATTATAAAAACCAATGCAACCGCTTCTTACAATATAAAAAAAATGTTTTTGAATCTCTACAGTCAATAGGTTATAGATTACATAATTTGGATAACGTTTTACCATATTTGCAGGAATAGATAATGACAAGTTGTAATATAAAAAATATTAGTGTACTTTGCAAGTTGTACTTTATAGTTTATTACGCCAATACTTGCGGCAATTACGTACAAATATTGCTGCTCTTATTTCAAATATTGCTGATAGTTACAAGCGGTCAGTTCTATAAAATTTAGCAAGCTCTATATCTTTTCTATACACCCTAATCACGTACACAACCCTCTATATGTATCAAATTTTAGTCTTCTTCGAATGTTTCGCTTATCTGTGCCTAATTCAACTGACGTAAGCAAATGACGTGGCTACTACCTGCCACGGTAGTGGAAATCCCAAAAATACGATAACCCTTGTCATATTTTGAGAGTTCAACAGTACGGTTCACACCATCGACTTGCCTAGTGGACGCTCTCTCTTATAATAGTGCATAAGACAGATCCCGCGCCCTCAACACTTCGAAGCTCTTTCTTTAAGTTGCGGCACTCAGCAGTTTAAACGGAGAATCAGTTACCGCAACATACGAACAGCACACACAAAACTAAGTACTCACATCCTTCCACTTTCGCCCATTCCCTTGCCTTACGTAATTATCATATTTAATTATTTCGCGTCCTTAGAGGTGACTTTAACTATCACCCCGTTATTCACCAGCACTACTGCTTTACAACTTATTCTTCTATTGAAGAATTTAGTTTAGTGCTTCATTGTTTACATCTTTTTCTCGCGTTATTGTTCGTTTGTTTTTTTTTTTCTATTATGTTAAATAAACCTAGTTAATGACACTTCTGAGCACATTCTATTTATTGTCTATCAATTAAGCTCTATAATCGAAATCAACATTATATTACCATTTCACCCGAACCCACTTGATGACAATTTGGCACCTAGAGTGGCATCCAACAACCTGGATTGATTACAATTTGTCTTTAAGTGTGTTTTTTGAACATACCAGGGTGAACTGAAATGTTTTCGGAATCGGCAAGAGATGGCACACGAAATGGATTCATTGATCGGCAAGGGCAAACTTCTGTATGGCAACTGTCAACATTTCAAACGTCTACGGTCAATAGTTATTGTTTTGTGTAGCAAGCCAGGTTTTCCACCATGATGATGCACCGGATAATTCATCCCGCATCGTCGTGTCCAAATTGAGTGAGTTGCGCTACGAATTAGTCTCTCATCCTCCATACCCACCGGACCTAGCTCCCAACAACTTTTTCCTATTCCCAAACCCGAAAACTGGGAGGAAAGAGATTTGCCTCAAATGAGGAGGTGATTGCCGCTGCAGATGCCTATTTTGCAGACCTCTGAACATCCCACGTTTCCGACGGCTTGAAGAGACTGGAGCACCGTTTGAAAAAGTGTATTGATCTTCGCCAAGCCTACATCGAAAAATAAAAATAAAGAAATCACATTAATACCGTGTTTTCCTTCCGGAAACATTTCAGGTCGCACTCGTATAGCCCAAAGTTTATTTATTAGATGTACGACAGAAATATGTTATTTTAAATAAAGACGCAGTAAAAACTTTATACAAAAAGAATCAGGATGCCCTCGTAGCTATGTCTTGATGTTATCTTGCTGTAATATAATTTATTACTTTCTGGTGCTTTTATCTTCTTTAATTCTGTTTATTCGAGTAGTTAAGGTTATTAATCCAAAGCTAATAATGTCATAATAAATTTGGAAACACAAAATCCTAAGCTGTAACCAGTAGCTTTTCAGGAGACTAGACGAATATTTAATCGAACTGTTAATAGAATATTCTCTACAATAATACTGCTACAAATATTTCAAAATGTAACATACGAAATTCAAGATACGCGTTTCTTTATTTGAGAATATCTCAAGCTAATTCCCCCTAAAGGCTTAATTACGTGATAGAATAGCACTTCAAATTCCATCGAAAACCTTTCAACGCATGAAACGAGTTTCATCTTTCTTTGCAAATTCACGAATACAAAGTCGACTACTAAAATCCATCAAGCAATATGAATAATTACTCGCGGACAAGCGTGCTCCTTCTTTAGATGGAAAAGTCTTGTTTCACAAACGGAATTGAGATTCGGGACTCGGAAACGAGAAGCTGAAAGCCTGTCTGTACGCAAATACGGTCCAGAAAGCGAGCAAAATCAATGGTTCGACTGACAATTGCCGCTTACGTGTATGTACAGGGTTCATCTAAAAATTGTCGATGAACTTTTGACGAAGGTAGATGATTGTCGAACGAAGAGTTTTCTTTTAAAATTTGTACAATTGTCAAACAAAGAAAAGTTCAGAGAATTGTTGGATTCAAAAGAGCTGAAATATCCGTTCGAAAAGCAGCAAGAGTCAATCTATGTTAAAATACAGTACTACTATGTACTTAGACAGGAAGGTCGTCATAGATGTTATCAAGCCACTGGAGCTCGAAGGTTGACTATTATGGCTTTTTCTGTTTGAAAAGATAGATCTCTCAAGTGTCGGTCCTATGATTTTATTTTACATTTTACATACAATTGGATACCCATTTACTAACGTAGTCACTCTTCAAATTTAGGCACCTGTACCGTTTTATTAGCTTTTTTATGCCTTCCGCAAATTCAGTTGCCGCCAAGTTGTGAAACCACTGATTAACGGCTCCTTTAAGTCCATGATCACTTAGGTAGTCCATCACTTAGGTAATCCATCACTTAGGTAATCCATCACTTAGGTAATCCATCACTTAGGTAATCCATCACTTAGGTAACCCATCACTTAGGTCCCTTACTCTTTAGGGAATAAGTGAAAATCACTTGGGACTAAGTCTGGATTGTATGACGGATGTTGAAATATTTTCCACCAAAGCTGCTGAAGCAAGTCCCGTGTTACTTCCGCTGCATGCGGACGTGCATTTTCGTGAAGGAGGATGACTCCACTGCTTAATATTCCGCGTAGGTTGTTTTAAATAGCGCGGCGAAGTCGTTGAAGCGTCTGACAGTAGGCCGCGGTATTTGGGGTCTCACCTCTAGGCATGTAGCCTATGAGCAGGACACCCTTACCATCCCAAAACACAGTAGCCGTAATCTTTGCGGTGCTCAAAATTTGTTTTGATTTCTTCGATATCGTTGGGGATTGCCGATGATGCCAGTACCTTGATTGGAGCTTTGTTTCTGGTGTGATATGTGATATCCAAATCCCATCATCACTAAGAATGTGATTCAAAACTTCATCACCATCCTTGTTGCAGCGATTGAGAAATGTCAATGTAGCTGCCGTCCGTTTGGTTTTGTATTCGTCCGACAAAATTCGACGAACCCACCTAACACACCCAAATCTGCACTAACAATTCCATACAGCACTGTTTTCGAAATTTCTGGAAAGAATGAGTGCAGTTCACTAGTTGTAAAACGCCCATTTTATTGGATTTTTGTTTCAATCCTGGCTTTGTCCCCATCAGTTACCACTGAGTGCCGTCCCGAGCGATCTTTATCGTGAACACTCTTCCGTTTACCATTAAACACGATACACTACTTCCGAACTGACGCCTCGATCATCGCATTACCGTAAACCTCAGTTATTTGTCTATAAATTTCGTTGGGTCGAACATTTTGTGCATTTAAAAAGCGAATAATACTGCGCATTCACATGTTAAAAGAAAACGTTCATTACTTTCCGAATGGCCCTCGTATTTCATTTTTAGGAAGGTTTGTCATGTCTTATAAGACCACACATATAATCGACGAATGCATATGAACGCCCTTTTTGGAAAAAAAACTCGTTTACAACATTTCGACACCCTATTTTTATTTAGGAGGTGTGACGCAGTGTTGAATAATTCTAAGGGAGAGACTTAATTCTAATATAGGAACGGTAAAGTGATTTCTACTATACTGTAAAGCCTTAATACATGTACGGTACCATGAGATGTTTATACTCCTGAACCGGTAATTACCTCATGGAGTACGTAGTCATATGCAACCATATTCAATACGGGTAACTATTCTGTTATAAGAAATTTTGTACTAGATTTTGTAGATTCAATTTAGTCCATAGAGAATCCAAAAGTTTATTCGAAAAATGGACGGCTATGGAGCACCTGTCGTAGAACTAAAACACATTATAGCTTCTAGTTGGTATAATTAAAAATTAGATTGTTTAAATTTTAATTTTAGAACACTGTGAAAATGTATTAAAAATTGTCCAAAGTAAAACTGATAAAACTGTATTAGAGAAAATTAACAGTATAACGATAAAACACGCTAGATTTCAAATATTAACCGTGACAGCAAAAATATTATCATTAAATCCGATAAACAATGCTTTTAATTTAAATATCGGCTATATTATTCCAATAGAATGGGCATCAATCACATTAGTCAATGTTGAAACATCATTGTCTGCGTATAAAAGTGTACTAAGTGACAAATTACAAAAGTTTGCTGATATAAATCTAGGAAAATATTTGATTTAATTGTTAATTGTTAACATGCCAAATATATCTGTTTATGAAAATTAATAGTCTACATGTAACTTGGAAATCAGTTTTATGTATATTGTATTACTATTAATATTACATATAGTTAATATTTTTAGTTAGAATTAATAATAATAATAATTTATTGGCAAGTAAATAGTGAACACAGGAACAAAAGAGAGAGAAAAAAATACAAGCATGTTTGCCAATTGGATCAGCATCAGTAAACCAAAAAGGTTTCCTGTTGTTAACGGTGACCCAAGAACAAAGATAAAATGAGAACATAATTCGTTACACAGCCAAATTATCTAATATACTAGAAATCCCTATCTGCCACAGAACTGGTCATTCATTACACTATTATAAATAGCACGCCTAAAGGAATAAAATGGTAACTCTTTGATATCCAGGGGAAGCGAGTTGTATAATCGTGCAGAAGCGTAGCTAAAGCTTTTCTCAAACTGCCGGGTATGGTGCTTAGGTATATCGATAAGATCCTTCCTGCGAATGTTGATACTATGCACATCCGTACGATGCCTCATTTTATTTAATAGGTAAGGCGGCACACCAGAATTCAAAATTTTATAAACGAGACACGAGAAGTGTAATTGTCTCCGTCGTACCATACTTAGCCACCCGGCATCCCTAAGTTTATCGGAAATCTTTTGACGCTGTCTAATTCCATATATTAATCTGAGGCATGCGTTCTGTACCACCTGAATTCTTCGAGAGTCAATTTGGTCCAGACAATTTCCATAAACAACATCGCAGAAATTAAAATATGATAACACTAAGGTATCACATAGCAGCTTTTTATTAGAAACGTCAAGGCAATGCCGGTGGGGATAAATTAGTTTCAAATTGCAGTAGACGCGTCTAATGCAAGTACTGATATGATGTTTAAACTTAAGATCATTATCTCTAAAGGGGCCTAAATTTTTTACATTACTTTGAAATTTCAGAGGAGTGTCGTTAATTACGAGTTTGATGTTAGGAAGCATACTCGAACTTACCTTTGAACTACCGGACACTGTAAACTATGATTTGGCTTAAAAATAAATAATGTTTTCTTGCAATAATATACAGATTGTTGAGGTCGCAGTTGATATCATCAACACTGTGAGCCTCATCAGTGGAGAAGGATTTGTACAATTGTGAACCATCAGCATAGAAGTGGAGATTACATGTGAAATTATGGAACAAGAATATATGTGCCGTGTAAATAGAGCACAGTAATGGACCCAATATGGATCCCTGCGGAGCTCCCGAGCGTATAGTATATAAATATATAATATTTGTGATATTGACTTTTTCGTGATTTTCGGAGGGCTAAATTGCCTGCAAACAAAATGCATAAATTGCACAGTAAAACGAATGTTCCTGTGAAATTTTACAGTATTCTGTATGGGATGTGTATTTTATAGTTCTGATCATGTATATTTGCAGACTTTTAGAAGTTTTGCAAATACGATTGTACATGTAATAGATTGCCATGTATATTTTGAGTTGCGTCATAAATTGCATAGTTGTATAATTCACAGGTATCGTAGTAAACTCCACCCCACACGAATTATTAGTTTATTCGGAACGCAGCGTTTCAAGGGCACGTGTACTCTTCTTGTCAACCTTATTATTGACCGAATTGTAAAAAATGTATCACACATGCAATGTTTCCGACGTAGGCTGTAAAAGTTCTTAAAATACATAACCTTTTAGAACTCAGAAATGCATACAATGCTTATTTGGCAGATGCTGAAATTAATATTAACAGAGAGTTGGTTTGGCTTTTCATTAACAGCAACACTTCTATTATTCTGAGAAGCACGGAACATGACGACAAAAAGTTTAATCAACCAAAAGAATTCGTGGATCCTTTTTCCGGAATTGTATATAAACCAAATGTTTAAAGTAAATCTTTCAATTTTTATTTTAATTAAAACAATTTTTGTGCGCACGCCTTTTCTGAATCGGACGTGGTGAACAGTATCAAAAGACTTAAATCTAACGTAACAACTGGAGATGATGGATTACCAAGCTTCTTTATACGTGACTGCGTACCTGTTTTGTCTTATCCACTGCTAGCTATATTTAACCTTGCGATAAGTGCGTCAACTTTTCCGAAGGTTTGAAAGATTAGTAGAATTACGCCCGTATTTAGAATGTGAAAAGTTATGTATTTTAAGAACCTTTACATCCTGCGTAAAAGATATTGCGTGTGCGATACACTTTTCCAATTCAGTCGGTAACACGGTTGATAATAAGAGTCTACTTGCACTTGAAACGCTGTGTTCCGAATAAATAGTTTGTGTGGGGTAGAGTTTACTGCGATACATGTGAATTAATGTATTTGTCGCGAGTTCCACAAGAACATAGACATGTATAGTCAGGGATACAAAGAGTAAATAATATAAAATGAATACAACACAACAGAGAAAAAAACACAACTACTAAAATATTATAAAGTAAAACTAGTAAGTAATAAGAATATATTAAGTAAGCTATAACATTCAGTGCTTCTATCGGGATATACGTTACCCATTCGAAAGCAGACATTTTAGAAATCCCTTTTGAACTCTCGATCATAATATTTTTGTATAAATAGTGGGGTACAAAATCTAATAAATCTGAAAAGTGCTTGTAGGAACTCATTGCGAAACCCAGAGTTTTGGACGCAGATAAACACGGATGAAATACGTTAAGTAAATAACAGTCTGTTATCAACCAAAACTCCAAGATCCAAAGCTTTGATGTTGCATGATATGGCGCATGTAGTGTACTCACACTATTGAGTGCCACTATTGGAAATCACGGTATACTTATTGATGTTCAGAGAGAGATAATTATTTTTCCTCCAAATGTTAATTAGCAAAAGATAGTCTTGTAAAAGTTTTATCAATTGTATTAAATATTTTTACGTCATCTTCGTATGGTAAACCATGACAAGTAAATAGAGATAGCAAGTCGTTTATGTATAAATTGAAGAGAAATTGCCCAGGAGCCCTGAGGAACGCCGGGTGTTAGACAAAATTGCATCGAGGGATAATCATTATAGCAAACATGACAGTCTCTTTCATTTAAGTAAGACTCAATTAACGAGTCAAATGCTTTAAAAAAATTATGTAGACAACGGTCACTTGTTTTCGGTTATCAAATGCTTCGCTAAGATATTGATTAATTCGCCCTAAGTTAGTGATCGTTAACCAGCCTGCAGCAAAACTCTGCTGATACTCAGATATCTAAGGAGTTATACAGATGTACATATATATATATTTTTGTAAAGCAAATGGTTGAATGCTTTAGCGAAATTGGACAGGGTTACAATTAATATTAGATCAATTTTTCTTCTTAAATATGGGAGTAATTCTACCAATCTTTTAAATCATCGGAAAAGTTGACGTACTTCTCGCTAGACCAAATATAGTTAATAGTAGGTAGAATAAACAAGGAACACAGTTACCTACAAAGAAGCTCGGTAATTCAT
This sequence comes from Trypoxylus dichotomus, assembly GCA_023509865.1. Classification (NCBI taxonomy): domain Eukaryota; kingdom Metazoa; phylum Arthropoda; class Insecta; order Coleoptera; family Scarabaeidae; genus Trypoxylus; species Trypoxylus dichotomus. The sequence continues at coordinate 35,329,202 of CM042081.1, forward strand.
CTTCAGTTGTCATTTGATTTAAATCTTTTGATACTGTTCTCCACGTCCAATTTAAAGAAGTCATGAACACCAAAATTGAAGAAGAATTGCAAGATGCACATTGAACACTTGGTTTATACATAGTCGCGAAGACATGGGGAAAGGAATTCACGATGCATCTGCCAAATGAGCATCTTTTTTTGATTTCGTGCCTTATGAGCGATATCATATGTTTGTATTCATTAATATAACGTATTGCTTATGTTCTTTTCCATTTATTAACGTAATATTCGTTTAATTTAATATGTTCTTTTCTTTTAATTTCAGCTCTAAACCATAGAAGACATGCAACGGTGAATTGTATTTTTGCTGCTTGCTAGATGATAAACGGTGTATATTTTCTGTCAATATAACAGCTTAGTTATGTTATATACACCAACGTCGTCAACAATTTTTAGATGAACCTTGTATATTGCGAATTCAGATTTGGTAGGTGGCGTTCGTTCTTGAGTTTCTATTGAGTGAGAACCCAAGTTTGTTTAGAGAAGGAGTAGGAGATTAATGGAAAGGATGACAAAGACTTCTCTTTTCTATTAAATGTAAAGCCTTTAGAAACTGCTTTAGAAATACGTTAATGCATTAATTGCAAGTCGAACAATACGAAGTCAGTTTGAAATTCAAGGTTTTGAACGTTTTCCCAAATTTTACTTTTTTGATAATAAAGCACTAGGCATTCCCCCTAAAATGCTATCGTTTCGATACGCACATATACATGTATGTCTATGCAAATGTTCCGTAATCGATTTCGCTTCTGCTGGAATAAAAGTGGATTATTTATTTAAATTTTCCACTCGACGTTGTTCGTGATACTCCAGGGACTTTAGAAACGAAACTGCGATAATCTGCACCGAAAAATTAAAAATTTTGTTTTAACTAGAGTACAAATTAAACCCTCGTCATGTAGAGATTCATCGAAAAAAAGATGGGGTTGATGGAATCAATTTTGTTTTGTTTTTGTTATTCTCTTTTTTACACAGACTGCGCCTTTTAGTCGAACAGAAATTTTGCAAATAAAAGTTATGGACATGTTGAAAACTTTTGTGTCATGCAGAGCTGTTATAAAAAATACACCCATTAAAGGAAAACGGTGGAATTGTCTAAACATTGCCAAATATAGCAGTCAAAAAATCAGAAATATATTTTCTGTAGACAGGCGTGGATACCATGTATAAAATATCTTGTCATGATTGTCATGTCAACCACCTACTGAACGTCCCTCTTACATTTTCTTCAGAACTTTTATTTCCCACACTTCTGGAGTGTCTCGTTTATATTATTGCCGGTTCTACTACACTATTTTATGTGTTCTTTTTGCTTCCAGTTCCATATACTTTGTTTCACATTCCTTTGCTGCACGTTCCAATTCTGTGAGTACAGCTGATCAGATTATCTTTTGTTATTCCTAAAATGGCAATATCGTAAATGCCGGTAAGTACTTATTCGTGTGGCTGAATGTCTGAATGTAATTCAGCTTCTCTAATTACCACGACATTAAACAGCATGGTAGACAATAGATTCCCCTGTTTACTTGGAAATCTTTCGAGCAACTCTGGTTGCCTTACCTCCGTTTGATGGTGTTTGGATCTGTAATGGCAACTTTTGTTTCGTGGCTGTTCTCCAGTATTGGTTGATATTAAAAAGAGTTGATCTACTTTATCGGAATCTGCTTTAGAGGTCGCCTATTTTCATTTTCATTACTTTTTTCTGATCGTTTCTTTATCATTGATAAGTTAATAAGTCACAGATATAGCAGTAAACTCCACTCACACAAATTTATTAATTATTCGGAACGCAGCGTTTCGAGAGCACGTGGATTCCCATTTTCAACCGTGTTACCCATTGAATGTAAAAACTCTATCGCACATGCAAATTAATTTTCTACGAAAGCTCTGAAATTTCTATAACATAACTATTTACAATCTATGGGTGGTCTCAAATATCTGTGTATCTTCAGGAAAGGATGGAACGAAAACGAACCTTATCTTTAACAGGGCCTTATAGCAATAAATCCATTAGACTCGAGTGTGCAAGTTGGCGGTGGTTCTCTGTTCAATAAGGTTCTGTTCTTTTGGACTTTTAATTTGCTCTTGTAAATGATGCCAGTTTATAGTTAAATAATTACGCGAAAAACTTTTCTGATCAATTGAATCTCCTTCAATCGATAATTAGAGGTTACGGTACGGTGAGTAAAAGACCTAAGTGTAATATAATTATCCTACTGTAATAAATGAACAATGTAGTGCAGGTAAAGATTATAGAATTTAGATATGGTAGTTATTGTTCTTATAAACAGTGGATATCGTTAGTAAAATTATCTAAGATTTGAAATCCGCACAATGATTGCTGCTTCACATAATCTTGGCCGAAATAACAGAGATATTCGATGACAATTGAAATTAGTTAAATATACAAAACAAGACCTATAAAATACTGCAAAACTTCAGAAATACTTATAAAATTACGATAGGCAGAAGATAAAAAGACAGTCGGTACATACAAGCAATTAGTATAAATCGTTAGAACACTCATCACATGAGTAGGAAGTCAAAATTAAGTGCCTTTCTGACTTAAACGTCGACCATAAAGAAACATTTTCAGCTGGACTAGCAAAGCGGCTAAAATCTTTGTTAGCATCACATATTTTTATGTTTGAAACTTCGATTCTGTGTCCATTCGAAAATAATAGCTTATTTTGTTCAAGCAATTAAGCAAGGGGTATTCCTAGAAAATCCAAGTGGAATCCAAAGGAGTATGGGAAATATAATCTGACGCATTATAAAACGTGACAGCTACTATGACTAAACTTTAAAATTGAATTTTATCGAATTCGAGTCATTGTCCGATCGCAATACTAAAATCACAGCCACCCATAAAATCTCACACAATTAATTTTTTGTGAATCCTTAAAAATAAACGACGAGCATAGTACTTAATATCAAATGAAGGTATCGTATTTTTATTTCCTTTCTTTCCCTTCGTAATATCCCCCATACATACTTTAAAGGTGGCAAAATGATAAGCAACCCCCCCTGGACATAAATTTCACGACCTTACGGCCGTTTCAAATGAAATCGTTTCGCAAGGTATATAACCCGAAGAGAGGAAACTTGAGAATTCCCCATTGGATCCGAGGTTAGGGGAACGAAAAACTTAAAGGAAAATGGTATCTTTACGCTTAAAAAAACGGATATCGTATTCTCTCGTATTTAATGACTCTTCGGGGATAGTAGTAATACAGGAATCATATGGCAAAAGGAAGATAGGTCTATAACAATAAAAAAAGATAGTCGGCAGTGAAGATAGTTATATCTTCCTCATTATATTACTTCGTTCTTTTCTCTTTTAAAACATATTGCATTTATTCTTGATGGTTTGAAGGCTTAAACTGAAAATCTGAGCCTTAATTATTAAAATAGTAAAGATAAATTAAGTTAAATCCAATGTAAGACAAAATAATATAATTTCTAACATTCAGAGAGTTTTATGGGTTAGTAATATGTGTGTATTACATTGTTTGTTTGAAAATGTCCATGGGTAACTAGTATTATTGTGATTTATCTTTATATTATTAAGAATTATTTAAAAAAATGTCAAGAAAACTTGGTACTTTTTGGGGACTTAATTATGTCACTTTTTAATTGTGAATTTTTAAACCAATAAGATACAGTAATGAAGATTCTTCTCCTGGTCTGGGTGTAACACATTATTAAATGCTACTGCATCTTCTCCTCAGAGCTTATACGTGGGTCACGCTATATACTTTGAAATGTTACTAATCTAGAGAAGTTAGAACTGGCAACATCGTATTTCTAAATACCAACATCTTAAGTGTTAACCTCTGAGTGTCAGTTGAGTCGCCCCTGTCATAGAGCAAACGTGGTGCATACGATTTATCATCGGTACATGGTCTTGCAAGGAGAACATGTGCGCGCAATGATCTATCACGATTTTAAGATCGGGTTAAGTGAATAAAAAAGTCGAAAGATTGCAACTCGCATCTGGTAATGGAAATCTTTCACACACAACTGTGTTTCGCTGGTATAGCGAATTTAAAAGAGAACGTATATCGCTTTGTAATGGAGATCTGTTTTTCCGCTGGAAAGATTGAGGGAGTAAGACGAAGATTCAAGATGCACCTATTAAACGATTGATGCACCTCTAGGTGATGGATCCGCAACAATAAATTCAGTTTCACATGATCATTTTCGGATGAAAAAAATGTTACTCGTTGGATGCCACACTAGCCTAACGATTTTCAAGAGGCAGAGCAAGTAAGAATCGCTTGGTGGACATCGTATTATATCTAAAATAGTAACAGGTGATAAAGCTCATTTTATGGTATTTCTACCTGTCAGGACAGCCGTGCGTGGTTCCACGAAGACGGACCAACACCAACAATGTCAAAAAGTTTGTCAAGAAAATTATGTAAGCAGATTTCTTGCGAAGTTCAGGATTAGTAAGAGCAATCCAGCTGGGAAATCTACGTACAGTCGCAGCAAATTAATACAGCACAAAATGTTTACCTACAGAACGTGAGTCAGTCAGCATTCGGATGAATGTTGCATCACCACAATGCATGTATGAGTTTAATTGTAAATATAATACAAAACTATGATATATATATCTAATGAAACTTTAAGTAAACGATGCTATGTGTTTGTATTATTGTTCTATGTTTTTAATCCCCGGAAAGGTACTGCCAATGCATTTGAGAATTCGAACTAACTCTGGACAGCAATATATTTGATTCCCATTATTTACTTTTCAAGCGAAAACCATCCAATTCCAATTATCTAAAGTAAACAAAACAATAAGACATAAATAACTGAACGAAAAATAAGAAAATATTGAAGCTAGAGGCGTACGAGATCAAGGCAAAAAAAGAAACCAGCTAAAAAAGCGCTAGGTCTTCGTCCGATTCGGACGGTGTCAAATGGATCGGAAAGCAAAACAAATGAAGCGAGGAAATTTGAAAATCGTCATGGCGCCGGACGTTCAAGTTACTCGAAAGCTGAGGAGGAAAGATTGCTTTTTTTCCTTGTCACCGTCCACTTTGCTTCTGCAAAACGCAATCGGCAGTCAAATTTTTCTAAATGAAAATATGGCTACTCTCTTTCTGGTTTAACAACAGGCGTTTCCCAGGCGTAGCTCATAATTTTAGAGACGGAGAAATGTAGCGAGGAAGTAGGGAAATAGGCGTTTGAAATTTATAGAGTTCACAAAGAAGGAAATAAATAAAGAATTGACGATGGAAAGTATTTTAATTTTTTGGAGTTATTAAAGTTGGTAAAATTCTACTTTTTTTCCATTACCACAATAAAAAAATGATAATTTTTAACTTTCGACTTTCTCAATGTTGTTCGAGGGAAAGTCAGTAAGTGGATCACAAAATCCTATTATAAGTGTTAAGGACTTAACATTGTTTTTTGTATTTTATAAATTTTTTACTACTATGTATTTTATCTTCTTTGCATTATTATTTTCATTTAGAATATTACTTTATTTTCATTTTTATATTTATTTATTTTGCTCTCTTATATCCAATTTTATTTTAATATGTATGTACATTATGCATTGTATATGTATGCAAGCCGGCCATTCACATTACGCTAGCTAAAACTGTCTAATTTAAAAATCATTCAGTGCAACGTCGTCGAGTAAGTAATGGGAGTTTACTTAAAATTTAAGGTACACAAGCATAGGCAGTCGTTTCCCGCGCGACGGTCGAGGTATTAGCGATCGTGTACTCTCGGTCACCTTTCGTACCTCGTCGTAACGTGTACAGTAACGTCGTCGTATGATTATTAGAGATTTATAAGATTTTCTAGTTTTGGCGGGAATCGTCGAGGACGTTGTCTATATATTTATTTCTGGCGGGTGTCATTTGGTGACGTCGTCGAATCGTATGCATAGATTTCTTTAATAAGTACAAATTCTTGATTTTCTATCATCGTACGTCGAGGCTACTGTGTCCATTGTCGTCTATACATATTTTTAGTCTTCGGTTAAGTTTGTGTCGGAAATTATTTTGGTGAGATTGTCGGCGCGCATGTATAGACATCTTCTATAAGTACGATCACTCCGCTTCTTGCTGACGGTCGTTGCGGCCGCAGCGCCCGTTGTCTTTTGTACGTTTGTTCGGTCCTTGTCGTATCGGGACTTAGAAATTTTTTCATTTAGTTGCTCGTCGTAGCGGACGAGTGTCACGGACCAGTTTTCTTATGTAATGTCGGCATCATCGCTCGGTTTTACTTGTCGGTGCGCAGTTCACACATTTGCTGGTTACTGGCTTTTTCCCTTCTTTGGGGCGCAGTAGTAGAGAGCTAAAGATTGCACATAGCATAGTATTTCAAACGAGAATGCCTGGGTACCTGTGACATTACTTTTGTTTTGAGATCGGCTATTATCGCTACTGTCGCCCTCGACCAGGCGTTCAAGCTCTAAGAGATAGGGTGGGTTCCCTATAAATGTGAAAATAACAAACGTATTTGGTTCAAGTACAAATACATGCCAATAATACAGGGCCAAGTCCCTTAGGCAAATTTAAAACAAGGAAAGTATATTAGGCTCCCGGAGAGGGACATATAAATAAGCATAGCACCGAGGTGCGCTTATAAATTTACGAAATAAATAGGGTTGGCTCCCCTATAAAAAGGTAGTGGTGCATGCAAACAGATAGAGGCATTAGTACATGCCTCTAACAAAGCTTCAGCGGAAGCATATAAGACTTTAACCTTTTAAACAGAATTAAGACATAGCTTTGCAACGTACATGCTGAGGCATTACTTTATGTTGCTACCAATGAAAATACATATACACATGCTAATGTACAGTACATGTATAAGAGAGTTCGAATAACTGCAATTATTGCAAATCTATATATCTTACGTACATCGTACATGTACATAGGCAAGAGTGGAAACCGTGTAACCATTTTATTTTCAAATATATTTTTTTGCGCATGCGCATTGAGTTTCACTGTACAACTTTTCCTTTAGTAAATAAGCGAACATACCCTATAAGTAAGTATTGGTCAAGTAATTCAGGAATTTACGAGCAGGCTACAGCGGCGCTGTTCTTCAAACCAGGAGAACGTAACAATAAGAATAATTACGCTGCCCAATAAAATAATTTTTCGTCGCGATCCCCGTAAAATACGAACTGATTTAGGGTATTTCTAAAGTGCTGGTTCCAAAAATAACTAGCATTTCTTCCTGGCGGCTCTAGTTTTTGAGATACACCACGGTGAAATTTATATATATCATACGGATAAATAGCAAAATCAACATAATTAACATACATTTATGGTTGATGACGTAAATTGTCTGTTTTTACCTGAAATTAAATTATAATTCACAGTATTCCCCGTTACTGGAAAAATCTACCTGTCCTACCCAACCAAACTCCACTATTTCATTTAACATTTATCATTTACGTAGGGTTCCCAGTGTCACTGTTTGCATCTCACAGTTCAGTTTACTATTGTGCTTGTGTGTGATAACTGTGTCAGTGTGTACTAAATATTTGTTTTAAAAATTCGAATGACAACAATGGCTTCTACAAACATACGGAATTGTGCTTGTTGTTCTTTCTTACATTTGTGGTGAATACATTTTTAAGGAAAGTAGAAAATCTATATCTCTCTTTATAAAAAGGGCATATTTGCCGTATTTTAGCGTCCAGTTAGGAGACCAGGATAAATCTTGGCCATTACATTTTGTATGTAAACCAAGCATTGAATATTTGCGACAGCGGACAAACGCAAAGAGAAAAAGTTCAAAATTTGGAGTACCTGTGGTATGGAGGGAGCCTAAAAACAATTATAATGACTGCTATTTTTGTTCTGTCAACATCAAAGGCTTTAATCGCAATAACCGGTATAAATGGAGTCAGCAAGGATACCACTTCTTTCTATTTCAACGATCAGTAACTTACCTATGCTTCTGTAGGGCGACTCAGATACATCGTTTGACCAGGTGTAGTTTCAGAAAGGTGAAGCTGATAGTGATTTTGAAGGACCATCTGCAACGCTACAGCCAACAAGAGCTTAATAACCGTGTTAAAGAACTGAACCTTTCAAAGGAGTCGTCCGAATTACTTGCTTTCAGATTAAGGAAAAGAACTTGCTGTATCCAGGTAGTAATATTACATTTTATCGTACCATAGAGGAAGGTGTGCTAACGTATCTCTCTAAACAAAACAACTTAGTGTCTTGTAATGATATGAGGTGTCTCGAAGAAAATGGGGTCAAATGAATACACGCCAAGTAAATCGCGTCTTTTTATAAACAGTTCATCTCGAAGTTTAAAATGTGTACCTTTACACAATGGTAATAAACGTGGTTCTATACCTGTTGGACATTCCACCATTATGAAAGAGGAATATGAGACAACATCATTGGTTCTGAAAAATATCACATATAAAGAGCATCAGTGGATGATATGCGTCGATCTAAAAATGGTAAACTTTCTCCTCGGGAAACAAAGTGGTTACACAAAATTTTCTTTGTTTTTGTGCTTTTGGGACAGCATTGCTAAGGCCTATTACCGGATTACCAGAAACTGGCCTTTAAGAAATGGTTTAGTTCAAAGAGAACACAACGTTCTTAACGAACCGTTGGTCGACAGAAACCAAATCATCTTTCCACCACTGCATATCAAGCTCAACTTATATAACAATTTTTTAAGGCTTTACTTCGAAATAGACCGTCTTTTGAGTATTTGAAACAAAACTTTGCAAGGGTTGGCACAGAAAAACTGAGGGCTGGAATGTTTGATGGTCCTGATATAAGGAAACCCTTAAATAAAGCCCGCACTTTACGGAATCAATGAACGAAAGTAAGTCTAATGCCTGATGCTCTTTTGTTACTATAGTTAAAAATTTTCTTGGAAATCATAAAGTAGCAAAATGCGCCGAATTGGTAGAACAGACGCGTTCTCATTTTCACACGGTTGGAAGTAATGTGAGGATCAAGATTCGTTACTTTCACAGCTACTTAGATCGTTTTCCTGAAAACTTAGGTGATGTTAGTGAGGTGCAGGGGGAAAAATTTCACAAAGACATCAGCATTATGGAGGAAAGATACCAAGGAAGATGGGATACCTATATAATGGCCGATTACTTCTGGAATCTTCAGAGAGACTGTTCCGGTAAACCTCACGCAAGCAAATCTTATAAAAGGAAATTTCTAACTGACGATTGAAAGTTGTAGATGCATATTTTTCTGTTAAAAAAATATCTCCTATCCATTCTTTTGTGTTTCAGTTAACAGTTACCAAATAGTAATATCTAAAAGGTTGCGTAGATAATAAAATATTATATCCAATTTTGACGATTTTTTCCTAAATAGGGCAGAAAGAGAGAATTTCGAAAACTAGATCTGATAGAAAAATCTAACGGCATTTTTGGATAAGGCACCCCAAAATTGCTCAATTACACTTAAAAAATCCGAAGCACCAAAATGTGTTTTTGCCAGTGTACTAGTCGTTTGGATCTAAGTCAGGATTGTAAGCCGGATGTTCAAGAAGTTCCCACTCTAATTCGGCAATTCTCACTTGAGTCAAGTGCCGTTCTGAAAGGAGCCCTTTTGCTCAGAAAAAAAAAACGCACAACAGCATGCCACTTTTCCACAGTATACTCTTCGAGAATGGCGGCCATTTTAATACCGCCTGTGTACGATCACAACAACACTCACTTGAGTATTAAAGCTGGATTGCGCTGATACATAGTGACAGATAGGCAAATAACTCAGCTATTTTCAGCTTTCGCACAGCAGCTTATTATTTATTTAATGACTTTCCGTCGTAATACTGAACCTTCTAGAAAAATTATAAATACGCCAATGAGTTTAAATATAACGAAAATAAAAAAACCTTGTTTCACGGTGGGAGATATTATACGAAATTGCCTATATAACAAATAGATTAGTCTGCATATAAAAAGAAGGGAGATGTCATTGAACGAATATAATTGTCTTACTTAGGGCCGGTTTATTCACATTCTGATAAAGATCAGATAACCGTCAGCAAGATAAATTTATCAGGTAGCAGATATCTCACTTTGGTATATTCATCAAGTTTTGTTTGCGAGGTAATAGACCAGGACTGTCTAATGTTTTTAGACTGTTAGTATAGCAATAGATGATAGAAGATGAAAGATAGATTTATGTCCGTTGTAATGAGCAAGACAAACACATAATTACAGTTTCGATTTGAACATAACCTAATATTCTTATACTGTTTGTCAAAATAATAAAAGAAAAAGATCGACCAACTAATTTTGCGAATTATCAAATAGAATAATTGGATACCGAAAGCTTTAAGTTTCCAAAAAATTACCTATAGAAAAACCTAAGAACAAATTAATATTAAATTTGTAATGCTTGCTGGTGCACTATCAGATTTTTTAAAAAAGCAATTAATAATTGCTGAAAGAGAATCTCAAGTCAAAGATTTAGAAGTTAAAATCAAGGGGCGAAATTTGGAGAAAGAACATGAACTAAAAATAAAAATCTTGAATTTCATTTGACTGAAAATTAAATAATTGATTCAATATTAATAAAATAAAATTGATTAAATTTAAAATAAAACCAACAAAATTATTAGCAGTAAGTCAAGAATAAAACTAAATTAACAGCGATTATTGATGTTTTCAATTGTTTGAACTTTCTCTGGGATAAAAACATCTCCAAAATCTTCAAGAAGTTCCATTCATTCAGATTATTTCTATATGGAAATAAACGCACGAAATAAAGTGAGGTTATAATATTCGGTAGATATATATTTATCGGGAGGTGTTAAGAACTTAACATTGTTTTTGTGTTTTATATGATTTTATCTTCTTTGCAACCATATGGGTTAGGTATTACCTTATTTTAATTTAGAATATTACTTTATTTTCATTTTTATCATTTATTTATTTTGCTCTGTTAGAATATATCCAATGTTATTTTAATATGTATGTACATTAAGCATTATATATGTATGCAAGCCGGCCATTCATATTACTCTAGTTAAAAGTGCCTAATTTAAGAGTCATTAACTGCAACGTCGTCGAACAAATAATGGGAGTTTTCTTAATACTTAATATATACTAGCACAGGCAGTCGATTCCCGCGCGACGGTCGAGGTATTAGCGATCGTGCACTCTCGGTAACCTTTCGTACCTCATCGTAACGTGTACAGATGAATATTGGAAGTTTCTAATATTTTCTAGTTTTGGCGGGAATCGTCGAGGACGTTGTCGTCTGTACATTTATTTCTGGCGAGAGTCATTCTGGTAAGGTTGTCGGATCGCATGTATAGATTTCTCTATTAAGTACAAATCCTCGACTTTCTATTATCGTACATCGAGGCTACTGTGTCCGTTGCCGTCTATATATTTATTTAGTCTTGTGTTACGATTCTGGCGGTAGTCATTCTGGTAAGGTTGTCGGATCGCATGTATAGATTTCTTTAATAAGTACAAATTCTCGATTTTCTATCATCGTTCGTTGAGGCTACTGCGTCCATTGTCGTCTATACATATTTTTAGTCTTCGGTTAAGTTTGTGGCGGAATCATTTTGGTTAGGTTGTCGGCGCGCATGTATAGACATCTTGTACAAGTGCGATCACTCCGCTTCTTGTTGACGGTCGTTGCGGCCGCAGCGCTCGTTGTCTTTTGTACGTTTGTTCGGTCCTTTGTCGTATCGGGACTTAGAAATTTTTTCATTTAGTTGTTCGTCGTAGCGAACGAGTTTCACGGACCATTTTTCTATATATAATGTCGGCATCATCGCTCCGTTTTACTTGTCGGTGCGCAGTTCGCACATTTGCTGGCTACTTGCTTTTTCCCTTCTTTGGGGCGCAGCAGCAGAGAGCTAAAGATTGCACATAGCGTATTATTAAACGAGAACACCTGGGTAGCTGTCACGTTACTTTTGTTTTGAGATCGGCTATTATCGCTACTGTCGCTGTCGACCAGGCGTTCAAGCTCTAAGAGATAGGGTGGGTTCCCCTATAAATGTGTAAATAACGAACGTATTTGGTTCAAGTACAAATACGTGCCAATAATACAGGGCCAAGTCCCTTAGGCATTTTTAAAACAAGGAAAATATATTAGGCTCCCGGAAAGGGACATATAAATAAGCATAGCACCGAGGTGCGCCTATAAATTTAAGAAATAAATAGGGTTGGCTCCCCTATAAAAAGGTAGTGGTGCATGCAAACAGATAGAAGCATTAGTACATGCCTCTAACAAAGCTTCTGCGGAACCATATAAGAAACATACATATACATATGCTAATGTACATTACATGTATAAGAGAGCTCGAATAACTGCAATTATTGCAAATATATATATCTTACGTACATCGTAACTGTACATAGGCAAGAGTGGAAACCGTGTACACATTTTATTTTTTAAATATATTTTTTTGCGCATGCGCATTGAGTTTCACTGTACAACCTTTCCTCTAGTAAATAAGTGAACATACTCTACAAGTAAGTATTGGTGAAGTAATTCAGGAATTTACGAGCAGGCTACAGCGGCGCTGTTCTTCAAACCAGGAGAACGTAACAGGAGGATTTAACAACGGGTAAATTTATCCCTCCCAGAAGCAATCTACCAACTGCTTTTTATCTGTCAGAAGGTGAATAAACAGATGTTTGTGTTTATACGTTAGATTGCGCTACCTGCAACTTTATCAGAATGTGAATAAACCGGCCCTGCAAATAATACTATCGGCATTTCGCTGAATATTTTTTCATTTAGAACAACGTACATAATAATGAGAAACCTATCCTATTCCATCAATTTACACTGCATATTTAACGAGAGCTTCCTTAAGCGAGCACTCACCCTTAATTTCGACCGTTGTTTCGACAGGTATCTGACCGCTTTCCAGTCCCTGATCCGGAATGAGCCTGAGGGTGACGTTCAGCGGTTGCGAACTGGCGGGACCGTGCAATGTAATTAAGACGGCGGTCGTCTTTCCCGGTACCGCCAATTCCGGGGCGACTATAGAAAATCCCCTGCAACAAATAAAACAATTAAAGCTAACTGTGGAAGCGGTATCGGCATGTACGACGAATACAGCGTTGTAAGTGGAATATTGGGACGTTTGCGGTTGAAGGTGGGAAGGCGAAGCATCGCGCGAGGGAAGGAGAAAGAGGTTGAATTGAATATAAGCTGAGGTTTAGTTCTGAAGTTCTACGTTTAAGCGTTTCTTGCGGCGAAGTTTTGGGGAAATTCAAGTAGGATAAGGGTAGGTTCCGTGTTCGTAAGGAATATAATTTTTTAAGACCTACTGTACAATTTTAAAAGTGAACAAGGAGATGGAACCATGTTTCTTTAAGCTTTTAATAGAAATCAGGATTCTCAATTGATAAAGTTTGCGTAAAATGTATATTTTACAGCAGAGGAGCTTTGGGATTATCTTAACAAGCAATTGCCAAGTAATAATTTTATTTTGACAAGCTTCATAGTAATTAAGAAAGGACGACATTCTTCGAAATATAGGCCTAGCATTACACTCCCTATCTACTTATACTATTTTGCAAATAAATGGTGTTAAGTTACGTATATTTTACATTGTTTGTAAATGATAAATATGTATAGTTAAATTTCAGGGAAACACGAAATGGTTCTGAAAACAATTGGTTAAATCAGCTATCAAAGCCTATGTGATAATAAAATTCGAAAGTAAAATGCAATTTAATATTTATTCAGATAAAAAATTAATAAGAAGCAATATAGATAAATTCAATATACAAGTATAATAATGTTTAGTTTTCGAAAAGAAAAATATTGTTTGAAATATCTGTTCGAAACTGTAGAGCTGATTTGAAAGAATATAGAAGATTCTAGGGAAGGTATTAATTACCGATCGGATCGATCGAGTATTATGAAACACCGGTTTCCGTTTAGGCGGAAACTCATGTTTAGAGGAAGTAACTTGCTCCTGAGATTTGGACGGCCTTAAATTTTTATGACTTACATCATAAAAAAATTAAGCTACTTATATATCACCAAATGCACCTTCTATATGTTTATTAAATTAGTGCAGATTTTGTTTTGCACTTTTTTACAACTGCCTCCCACCTTTTTGGGTAATTAGAATTGAACGGGACAAAGGCAAAACCTGATAACGGGATTCCAATAATCATATTAGGGATATTAACTTATGTATTCAGACGAATCCCAACAGATTTTGACCTTATATTCATAGTAAACTGAATTCTACAAATACAAACGGATCTTCATACCTCACCCTTCACCTACTTCTAATTGATTATTTAATTAATGTTTTTGACATATTGTTAAGTGACATTTGGAGATCATATCTACATAATACCAAGTTTGTACCTCAAAGTCTTATTGTGTGTGACTCTTCATAAAAATGGATCCTGTAGAAGACCCGTAATAAAATACCTATAGAAAAGGGCATGGCGCCAACTCAAATTCATAAAGACATTATGGCAACTATTGGTAAGTCTTCAGTTTAGTGATACAGTAAAACTCTGGTGTCGCAATTTTAAATACAGAAGAACACCCTATGAAAACCAACATACCGGTGGTCCTCCCATAGCGGGAAAAGCAGACAAAAACATTAAAAAGGGACACGATATCGTACTGCAAAACTGATTAGTACGTATCAGTACATACTGGCTTATCATATCATGCGGTTCACAATATACTGACTAAAGAATTAGATATGAAAAAGATGAGTGCAAGATGGGTGCTCCGAATATTAATGATTGATCAAAAAATAAATCAGGTGTTGATTTGTGGGCGTCTTTTGGAAAGGTACCAAGCAAACAAAGAGAACTTTCTTAGTCGGTCTGTAACCATGGGTGACTCATGTGTGCACCACTATGATCCCAAGACCAAAGTGCAAAGTAGAGAGTGGAAACATCACGGTTCTCTGCCTGCACGCAAAATTAAGGTTGTGCCGTCTGCTGAAGAGGGTTTGCTATCTGTGTTCTGGGATGCTCAAGGAATTATCCTGGCTGACTATTTGCAAAAGAGACAGAGTATTACAGGGCCCTACTACTGACAAGTGATTTCTAAATTGCGAGACGGTATTAAAGAGAAACGCCGAGAAAAGTAAAGGCACGGTGTGCTGTTCCATCAGGATAATGCTCCCAACCATATATCTGGTATTATTATGGTTGCTATACACCAAGCAGGCTTTGAATTAGTGGAGCACCCGCCATATTCTCCGGACCTGGTCCGTCGTGATTACAGGGTGTTCTCTAAATTAAAATAAATCCAGTAATTATGAAGTGACGCTAGCTGTACAGAGATGGTTTGCAGTCTGACAAAAAAATTTCCAGGAAGCCGTTGTGATGTTGGAGCATCGATGGAACAAGTGCATTTGTATAGAGGGCGACTATGTTGAAAAATAAAGAATATAGTGCCACTGTAGTTTTACTGTAAGGAGGTCAGGGGGACAACATAGAGGTCCACCCTGGTATGCCGGCTATTATGATAACAGCAATACTTTTTCGTCCCCTGATGAGATTATAAGTTCAGTAAATGGTAAATTTAGTTGTGTTGGTTTATCATCATATTGTTCGAAATTTGTCATTAGTTGACATTGCTAATTCTGTCTAAATAAATAAATATATAAGGAAATAAATATGTTTAAAGTTTTTAAAATCTGGTCATAAAATAAAAAACAAAGTAACTCAGTATTAGTTATCTTTAATTCAATTTTTACTATTGAATTTGGCAATTATTTGAACATTCTCATAAAGAAAATATTTTACTGTACTCAAAACATTTGAATCTGTGATTGGTGCTAGTTGTTTGACATGCGCTTCCAGCGACATCTGCCGCATTGTTCGTAAAGCTAGCGTATATACTTTTGTAAGACAAGACAATACATAATACACGTTACCTTTCTATTAAACAAGAACCAATTTTATCAGTCGTACAGTGCGCTTGATGTCGTCAACTGTCTTAAACGGTTTTTGCGAAAGGACCGCAAGTCTGTTGGAAACGCCTGCGGACAATTCGTAACAATTAGTGAAGCGTCTCCGATGTCACCAGCAGTGCCGTGCACCTCGCAATATTTCTATCCTTCTTCAACAAAGCTTGTATGGCGTCTAACTTCTCGGAAAGACAATTTTAAAGCGGACCAAAAGGAGGAGGGACGATAACGAAAAGCAGATGAGGACGAGATATTCGTAGTTCGTCGAGAAATTGCCACGGAAACGAATCAGCAATAAGGAAATTGTCAGCGCGAAGTAATCTAAAGCTGAAAAACGCCTTTCATCCGGTAGGCGTTTGTTCGTTGTTTATGAATTCGCGATTAACAATAAGATGGATGCAAATTTGCCTTTGTATTTCGTAGAGGATCTTATAAGCTAGTCTGCTATGATGTACAGTTAGGTAATAATGAAATGGCGCAAATGTTATTGCCGGGGCCGCACTTTCCACGTGTACAGTGTGCGTAACACAAACTGGCAGAGGTCCGGAGAGGTACCAAAAGTTGATTAATTTAGACAAATGGCGTTCACACTTCCACTTGCTGGTACACGTCAAATAGTTGTGCACGCCGTTTCCGAAACTTTCACTGCACGAAATTCGATTTTATCCATTTTTGCGAAACCGCCTGACTTGCTGCACAAAACACACTCTTAAACAACACCTACTGACAGTAGACTTCTAAAATTTGGACAGTTGCCATAAAGGTTGCCTTTGTCGACCAATGAATCCATTTCAATCTTCGTGCGCCATATCCTGCCGATTCCGAAAACATTTCAGGTAGCCCTCGTAGATCAATAATTTTTTACGTGTTTATACTTTATTCTTTCTTATGTTTTTATTTCACTTCCAAATACAAAAAAGTTATGAGGCATTCAAACCATAAAGGTACTTTTACGCCACCCTGTACATCTTTACTTTGTGTCAGTTTAATGTTCTTACTCGTACCTTCTCTTGTCCTTTCCACTCTAAATTAATCAGGTATTGATTCGTTACGGTTAATTTGTGTAAAGCATCAGTCGATCGTAAGTGAATTACGGTTGGAGAAGCGGCAAGGGTAGCATGTTTTTCTAATCTACCAAATGGAACATCTATCTATAAACGACTCCACTCCTCTATGGTATCAAATCGATCTAAGGAGCTGTTTTTCCCGCTGTCGATAAGTGAAAGTAGGTTGCGGTTCTCGTACTTCTTCTGTTGTTTCGCGTGTTTCAACCATGGCTGATGCATTTGAAAATGTCTAAGATTTTTGCAGGATTCTTTAAGCTCGATAGCAGATCAAGTAGAAATTGGAAGTGATTTATATATACGGGGCGTATTAAAGGTAGAAAAAGCACTAATAAGCGTTTTGTCCATTCGTTGTTATTTTTTTTTATGATCCAATACGCTTCTCTCAGCACAAATTCTTTGTGTTAGCACTTTTCGTAATTAATATTCTTTATTATTTTTTTTTATTTTATTGTATATTTTGTTCCAATTATCTCGCTTCGTATGAATTTTTCTCGGAAGACGCTGTTCCTTCTTCATCATACTATGGTGCATTCGTTTCCGCACTGGCTGTTGAACGTCTGTTCGATCAACATGCTTTCAGAACTGCGTGATCAGAGCTTCGATTTTTATTGGGGATATTTGGGATTATAGCCGTTGTTGCTGTTCTTCGATCTTCTTGGAATTGATTGCACTTATTGCTAGTTAGCATTGAGCACTGTTTATGATAAGTTCTGCTTTGCAAGATGAATTTCATCTCTCGTTAAAAGATTTAACACATGGTGTATTGATTTATTCTAGGCTCTTTTCTTGTATTATTAATCTTCTGGAGTGTAGTTACATCCTTCCTTAGTACGTGGGGGGATAGCCAGTGTTTTGGAGGATACCAAGTACCTTACTACACCGGTAGACCAATTTTCCAGAAGAAGAAATTACACGTAAAGTCGTATCGCTGATTCTTTTTAAAGCTGCGATACAACTTCAATAGTTCTGAAGGAGTTCTATACAACTGAGAGTGAAATGTCGGCATACTGATGCAATACGACGCGGTTTCAACTCGGAAACTTAAATTCTTTAAAAGAAAACAATATGATGTGTTTTATATATTGCACACAAATTTTATTTGTTTAAAAGATCTAATATTATTATTTATTCAAGTTGATGAAAGAATGATTTTTATATGTGCTTTTCATTTCACAAATACGACCTAAATCCATTTATTTCAAGACTCGATTTATTCGACGGTGTTTAAATTGAAAAATAGTATCACTGTTTTCGGAATTTTCTGGTAAAAATAAGTCCTATAATAACTTGAAAGTCACGTAGATTACGGTTGACGACAATAAACTTAAGACTTTGTATGAGCCGAGGATATTGTTGCTTAATGTTCGAATATACCGTAAAAAAGGATAATAAATGTTTGTACAATAGGAATTGTTCTATTCGTGTGATGGAAGTTTGCTTAGCCCATTTGATATAAATAATAAAAATATTGGAAATAACTTTATATATTTAAAAAAAAATAGTTAAAAACGACATAAGAAATAGTTGAATACTTGGAATTAAAACAATACTATCAACTTGGATTCAGAGATGCTAATTATTCTATTTCAATCAATACAATGTTTGACTGACAAGATTTCGATATCATTAAAATACGTTTTTTTTTGCTCCAATTTCTTTATTTGATCGGAATTTCTTTTCAGTAGAGGAAGATTCTAGTTTGAGGAGTAAGTGCGAGTCACTCGGATTTAGATCTAGCGAATGAGGTGGGTGAGATTCAGCCTGAAATCTTAATAGATTCAATTATTTGTTACTTGAGTTATATGAGACGGCACACTCTCGCGATGAAGGAGTATTGTCATGTAGGCATCTTCGTAAATATACTTTCCATAGACTGTGCTGCCCAGGCTTTGACGTATTGCTCTTGTGGAGATAGCATTAATCTATATGGTGTTCGATGAGGTCGGACCAAAATAAACAAATTATAAGGAAAAGTAATAAAATAAAGTATTAAATTTTATACCTTTTATTACATAATTTAGCTAGTAGTTGTAGTCCTATGCAATAATGTTAGGTATTAAAACACAGTGCGATGTTGGCAATCACAACTGCACAGACTAAGAGCTTTTATTGAAAAGGGAATGTTATTCAGCATTTGTAATGAGTTCACTTTCAATGCCGACATAAATAGGAGCATATAGCCGTCATCGATTCGTTGGTGGTGTTAAACCTGTACTCAAGTACTCGCTGGGAGCGTGCTGAGCTGTATTTGCAGTGCTATTAACCCATGCTTGTGATACGAAGTAACTGACATTCACCCACGATTCATCAGTAAACACAATGTTTCCTACTTCATTAAGACATTTCTTAATAACTCGTAATTCCCGAATCCATCACATTACATCGTCACGATCCATTAACATTTTCGGAAGAAAACCAATATCTTTCAATAATCTCAGGGTTTTAATACTGGCGTTGGTTCAATTCCAGATATAATCATGAGTAATGGAAGATTTGCTTTAGCTAGATAATTAACAATTACAATTAATCTGTCATGTTGAGTTTCCTTGGAGCTGACGACGAACTAGAGTTTGTCCTATATAAAAGAGGATCAACAAAACTAGAATGAAGAACTATAAACCGATATTAATTCTTTCAAATTTTGCCAAAGTTTTTGAAAATATGATTTATTCATTTCGCCCAATAATACCGAAGTGTTTATATCTCCTTACTAACATGGTTTTGTACGTGGCCGTTTAATCACTCTAATGCAGTTTCTTTGTCAAACACTAAGATAGCGGGGATTAAGTCGATATATAATGTACATTGATTTTAGCCATGCATTTGAAACCATTAGTTGCATTGCCTTACCTACAAAACTTTCTACCTTTGCACTTAGCTCCAACTTAGTTAAACTGTTACAATCCTGTTTAATAGATAGAATCAATTACATGTAGAATGATGTACCTCAGAAGAACGTTCTAATTCGTGCTTTATCTGAATGACTTGATTTTTTCCGTAACATGTCCTGCACTCGCATATGCAGATGACTTAGAGATTTAGTCCTGCATCAGAAGCTGGGACGTCGTATTTCATATACAGCAGAATTTAAACATTATAATTCATTGCTGTAACGAATTTAATTTATTTAAGCGCAATATTGGAAAAGTCTTGTTACATTTCATATAACCAGAAAATTAACAATGTGTAGTCCACTTATACAATGGAAAGTGAAATCTTGACGATGGTGGAGAATATTAAGAATCTTGGAATATACTTCGATCCCTGTTTCAGTTTCTCTGACCATTTAAGTTACATTTGTATTATGCATCAACACGCTTGTGATTTACCATATTCTTTCGTACAACTTTTAATAACTTGCTCCTTCTGAAGAAGCTTCACTTTGATTGTGTGATGGAATATGATTCGCCAGTTTGCCCTCCATACTACGTGTACTTGCATATCAACATCGAAAAAGTACAATGACGGTTTCTGAAATACCTTTCTTTTAAAGAAGGAGAAATCTGTGCCCAGCGTCGTGTGGATTACATATCGATATTGGTGAAAGCTGTGCAAAGGTTGGATTAATTCTCCTTACATCTTTTTTTTTGTTAGATTTTTACATACTTAAAACTTCCTATTGGCCCTTTCCTACCATCCTACTTCTTTTTTGAGAACCAATACTTTAGAAGCATTCCGTATTGTAGCCATGTGCTGTGCAGGAAAGCTACATTATGATGATATATTTTACAGTTCTGTAGGGGGTTAGCGTTGATTTACAGCATAATTTATAGATTTATAAATAATACATATAAATACATATTGCACTTTGTTTAGTTATTGGATAATTGTTAGGTAGATATACATTATTATTGTCACGATTCATCAACATTATTTTCTTTCCAACCTTTTCGAAAGATAACATATTTGATGAAGTTCGAAAGTTTCGAATTTTACGTCTGATAAGCATTTGTATATGTTTAACGTACAATTGCATGCGAGTCTCTCTGCTGATAATACTTTTATTTGGTGGATGATTCTTTTTACCTTTTCTTTTTCGAATGAGGTACACAATTTCCTTATTACACGCTAGTCCTTTGATAGTGTTTTCAACTGCAAGAAAAGATATTTCTAATGCGAATGAAACATGCCTTTTTCTGTGAATTTCTTACTAAAGCATTTGTATTAAAAAACTATAAGTATGTAGGGGGAGAATCTGGAAAGAAAAATTGCGAAGTCTACAAATTTGACATTTTCTCGATACGATTTTTATGAAAAGAACAGAAACTTATTGAACAGAGAGCCAGCCCCAATTACACACTCGAGTCTGATTGATTTGTTACCATAGGCCCTGTTAAAGATACGGTTCGTTTTCGTTCCATCCTTTGCTGTAAATATACACATACCAGAGATGGGACCATCCAGTAGATTGTAAATGGTCATATGTTTTAGAAATTCCAGAGCCTGTGTAGAAAATAATTTGCATATGTGATAGAGTTTTTTACATTTAGTCGGTAACACGGTTGACAATGAGAGCCCACGTGGTCTCGAAACGCAGCGTTCCGCATAATTAATAAATTTGTGTGATGGGATTTATGGCTATATCTGTAAATTATACAACCACACAGTCCTTGCAATTCCTTAATTTTCTCGATACTTGTGATATCGTATCTGGTCCACAGTCAGGACTTCGCTCAGGCTTTAACTGTGAGTCTGAATTGGCACACATTGTAGATGATTTGCTGCGTAGTATTGATAACAACTAAGCTACTGCTTTAATTTTATTAGATTATTCAAAGGATTTTGATACCATGTTAAAATATTGTTTCTTATGCTTTACTACTTGTAAATAATTCAGTTCGAATGGTACACAATCTCTCTGTTACACGCTAGTTCCTTAATAGCTTTTTCTACTGCCTTAAAAACATTCATTTTTTCGCATATCAAGGGGTTGAAAATCATTTGTTTGTCTCTCGGAGTGTAGCTTTCATCCTAGCACTTTCTTTTAGGGGTTTCCCTTTTGGAAATCTACAATTTTATAGTAGTGGTGGTAGTTTTCAGCAAATCTAATTCGCTGTAGGAAGTAACACGACAAACAACTAATCGGATTTGATAGGTGATTATTATTTGTGTAAAGTAATAAATACAACGTATCAAATAATATCCCAACTTTCCTAGTTCCAAAAAAGATTACATACGAATTTATATGAACTAATGAAAAGCTATACTCCAAAGGCATACTGGTTCGAAGCCAAGGTGACAAAGTCTATAGGAGTAAGTATAATATCTTGCAGTGACTTATGGGAAATATTTGCACTAATATGCATTCAACTAGAATAAAAACGCAATTTTTCAATTCGGCACCTCCACCAAAATACGCGAAATAATTATATCGAGCATTATTAAGCTTTCGGTAATGCTCAAATCGAATGCGGTGCCCTCAACCATTAAATTCGTGCGTTGCAATATTATTCGGTCGTACTTGCATTAAATACGATTTATTCATTACTCCCTCGTTCCCCCTTTCCCTCTCATCTGCAGAGTTACACGGAACCGTTTCGTTCGGATTAAATTTATAGCATGCAGTCACACGTTATAATGTTATAGTTGTGTCTCTGTTACTATTCGTATTGTTCAGTTTTACGTGCTCGTGTTGTTAAAAGTTTATTTTTCGTTTGTGATTAGTGTGTGAATATGCGCTATATATATGTACGTGTAGTTGTGGGCATATATTTTATATAAATTTATGAACTCGATAGAGGTAAATAATGTTTTAATCCAGGCGGATTGTACGTAATTGGCAGATATTACAAATTGTTGGTAATTTTCGAGTTATAACATTAAAATCGTATCTGTCAAATGGAAAATATTACGGAATAATAAATAATATATGTTGAATGCTTGACCTAATTCAGAAATGAATTTGGGGTTGATTTCGTAAGCGCGCTGGCTTTGTTTTCACTGTTATTATTACAGCAAAATGAATGCCTCTTAGTAACAAACACCTCTCAGTAACGAACAATTATGCTCTCCGCAATTTTACTGCGAGTTACAAAAGGATTGAGAGCCCAGTATTATTCATTACATATATGGACGAAATAATCAATAAATGTAAAAAAATATTAGTAGGACGTATTAACTTACAATGAGTTCACGTTTCTGAAGGAGTGTTTGCAGACGACGTAGAGGTTGTGGCAAAAAGTGAAAAGGAGTTATTAAATTTAGAAATATGGAACTCCACCTTAAGAGAGTGGAACCAATAAGGGAATCGAAAGAACAACGAAATTATACTACGTTGTGAATAGTAAATTTATAAACAAGAAAGAAATCTTCCGGAAAACGAAAAAAACAGTATATAAGTCTATTTATCAACCTATATTAACGTTTGGCTTTGATTTGTGGATACTAAACCAAAAATAAAGAAGTAAGGCACAAGTCATGGAATGAAGTATTTGAGAAAATACGATAGATTAAAAAAAGTAGATATGAGGGAAGATTTAGAAATTAATTCAGTATTGGAATTTATTGACCAGTGACAATTGCAATCGTGGGGATATCTGCAAAGGATGGATAGTGGGAGACAGCCTAGAAGAATGTGGAAGGCAAATAGTGCGAAAAATAAGAGAAGAGAGAAGCCAGGGTAGACTTGGAACAGTGTCATAGGAAAAATTTTGGCAAGAAGGGGTAAAACATGGACTGAAGCAGCGAAGTTGGCAAAGGATAGGAATCAGTGGAGGAAATTTGTAAAGATCTAAAAGAAGCAACTCAAGGCACCATTTATATTGTACATGGGTTATTGGATTATATATATACATATATAGTATGGCTACATACTTCTTTAGTGCACAGACACTGTTTAGGGTATGCCAAGAACCTTACTGCATCGATAGACCAATTTTTCGGAGAAGCCAATTACCGTTATTTGGTAAAAATTAAACGGAACGTCGTATCGCTGCTTCTTCTCAATTACAAATTTGGCACGAATTCTCTGGCGAACAGATGTAGACATTTTAGTCTTCAACGGTTCACGATAATATTTGTCCAAGTATCTGCTAATACCGGAGGCATGAGATGAAACTGGGTTACTGTATAGTCCCCTACATTAGGATGGAAAATCGGGCGACGATCCACTTAAGAATCGATAAGTTAAGTATTTTTTATATTTCTGAATAGTATAAACGAGTTACAGTACACGAACTGGGTGAGTATGTAAACAAAATTAAATTCGTTGTTAGTGGACACTGCCGGGTTCCTTTTCTGCTGATTTTAGAGAACCACCAAGGTGATAATCGAAACCAAAGCGGTTGGCTTCCTATCCCGTAGGAGAGAGAAGATAACCAGAATGAGCCGCCAGGAGAGTTTAGGGCCTTTTCGAACCGAAGGAATTACTGTGTGTAACCATGAGGAAGAAGACGTGGAGTGGGAATTTTTAGCATCGCAATGGAGGTGACGGTTGGTGGCAGGAGAACCGGCGCCTTATCAAGGAGGAGAGGAAACACCACATGGACGACCCATCAGGGCTGGCTGGGACCCTTCTGAGCCGAAGGGATAACCGTATGGAAAAGCTAATCTTGGGGAAGGGATAATGAAGAGTATGGTTGCTCTTTCTGTAATTGTATCAATTCAGAATTATGTAAAGAATAAAATATATAAGGAACGTTAGGAAGCGGACTACTTCCGCAGGTTTAGAAAATTAAATATATATAGTTTAGCATGGGTTACTCCCGCGCTAGATTAATTTAGGCTAAGTTACAGTAGTTTTTATATAACTAAATTTGCATTGCATTACTTTGTAAGTCGAGGACATTCGACGTAACGCCACTGGCGGAACACCGGAGCTAGGACATCTATTTTCAATTATCTTAAGTTAATAAATAAAAGGTTAGTATATTGTATAAATTATTGTTCGATATTTGCATATCTGGTCCCCTATTGCGAGAAAAGGTATTGAAAGTAATTCAAAGACCGCAGCTAATTCACTCCAAAGCTTCGACTGGTTGGTCGGAATAAAATTACCCAAGGGACAAAACTTCCTTTAAGTATAATGGTGATGAATCAGATCTGCATTAGAAGCTTCTACCAGAGAAAATCGTTGTTTCATTTCAAGAAGAGACTGTTCCATGTAGAAAACACGAAAAACAACGATTAACATTTTTGGCATGTATTAATGCCGGTGGAACTCATAAAGTCAATCCAATGATTATTGACAAGGCGAAAAATCCTAGAGCTTTCAAAAAAAAATTCTTTTCCTGTGGACTGTGACTACTCCAAATCGGCTTGGATGACGAGGTCAATTTTTATGAATTGGTTCCATAATTCTTTTGTTCCTCAGGTAAGTTTATAAAGTAAATTGATGAATCTCCCAAAATTATTGACAAGTCATCGTTTGTTTTGTTAGAAGGTTACACGTTTCCAGAAATCAAGTGGACACCCAATAAAACTCTTCGTATTTTGGATATCGCTCCGTCATATCCCCCAATAGAAATTATCCAGTAAAGATGGGCAAATCTCAACAATGTACCTCCCGATAAATATGGCATCCCTTATACAGCCAATGGATTAAAATGTGAATCGAACTAAGAAAGTTACATTGCTGAATATCATTGGATCCATCTTGAAATATTAAAAAAATAAACAATAAAATATGCTGTTACAAATTTGATGCATCCATGGAACCAATTAGATCCAACAATGACTGCTAGATGCTGGCGAAACATTTTAGATTTGAGTAATCAAGAAGACGAGGGTGGTTTGCCACTTAGTGTGATACAGTAAAAATGGAAAAATGGTCAGGCAGAAGCTCTAACTAAAACACGTGATATTTTAAGATTGAGCTGGATAAAAGAGATAATCGCATGGAATAAAATGGACACACAATTAGGCAATTTTAATGAGGAAACAGAAGAAATTGTATAATTACAAATGACTAAACAATTATTGATACAACAATACTTATTATTTTAAGTCATTCCCTTTAATGTCAACAGATCGTTAGTGGAAACAACCTGCATTTCATTTTGTTCACACTATTGAGCGTCTACTGCATTATTTTTTGAACTCTAGCTATTTTATCATCGCTAAGGATATGATTCTTCAAACTATACTTGAATATGAATGAGAAATATTTAACAGTAAATTGAAAAATGGACAACAAATGGTAGATTATACATGTTATTCTCAAATGTTGGAATGTTATTGTCAAAGTTAAATCTTATTTCTTCTTCCATGTACATATGTGCTTGTTTTTATTTACGCAATAAGTTGATCCTACTTTAATTCTTTTTTGTTATTTTTTTTTGATGATTATTTAATACGTATTATGTAGTAATATATTACAAAAGTAGAAACCTTATTTTTCGCAGTTCTTGTTATCTTTCTTTCAGGCCTCTGCTTCATGAAATTGCACATATAGATTTCAAGCAACAATTTGAGACTGGATTCGCGGTACATTAAGGATTCTAGATTGCTGGCCATTGCAACTACCACTATATAATTAGTTTGTTTCACAATTTTGATTTGAATATGCAACGTGGTGTTAGATGAAGTTTGCATGATATATTCAAAGTGCTGTGCATTAGCTTTAGGTAGGTTTACTGCCGCAAGCTATACCGCCTTAACAGTTAATTATGATCACTTGTCATATTCGTGTCCCTTTGGTCGGCGCATACACTTGCCTGCATAACTGAATTAGCGACAAATGCGGACATGTTCGAATGCGCAAATTGAATCACGAATGTTGAATAGGTCACTAAATGTTTAGCTGCAGCTTACTCGGCGATGTACTGTCACAAATACGCATAATGAGAATATGTATACAATGAAAACGCATTTGGGGAAATGCATCAGGTGCAGATATTGTTTGAATGAAGGGGAATATGATTCAAAAATAGAGAGACAACTATCCATATACATAACAATAATAACGATTTATTTATAAATCGTACAAGCTAATTATGGGACGATGATCTATAAGTTCTTAAACACATCACAAGTAGATAGGATTGAAAAAAGTTAATAAAGGAAAAAAGGCAAGGGAAAGGTTAAAAAGGGACGAGAAATTGTAGGTGCATATGCTAAAGAATAAAGGAAAGGAGATAAGAGGAATTAATCTATTCATTATAACGTTTGCAATGAGTTCTCCGACAGATTACTCAAATTGGGTAGCAGATTTGTCAAAATGTTGTTCGCAAGTTCGAGAGCTATATCTGCCGAGGTGGTGGTACCTTTTGTAGTAAAATTTGCATTTAGGAAGTAACCTCAAACTGGATCATGTTTTAGAATAAAAGTGTTTCAGGTATGGAAGTATACTCACGTTTACTCCCCCCCAGACCACAAAGTTCATTTATAACCACATATTATAACTAACTTAAAACTGGAAAATATGCACCAAAAGGTTTGCCAAAAATACATGCAATATGCAGTAAAAATCCCTAAATATGCACGTAGAATTGCAATAAGCACTTATGATATGCATCTATTTATTGTTTTGAGAAGTTAAAATTCTTAGTGGTATTTACAAATTATATATTTATTTATTACAACACATAACCATATATTTTTTGAAATTTTCCATGGTTAAATTATGTCTACTGCCTGTAAGGATATGTTTATATTAGGAAAATGTTCTTTTTAACACGCAAGATTCTTCGGTGCATTCTTGAAACTAGGTATTAATGAGGGGTTTATATTAATTTCTTCATTAAATTTGATATTAGTTACAATATTTATCGATTTTTCCAATTTCCTCTTCAATATCATTTACAACGCCAGCACTATCATTTAAAGATAATTTTCTATCTTGTAATCTAGTAATTGCCTCCTCAATTATTGCAAAATTGAATATATGATACCTTTTTTATTCTAAAATTATTAAAAATTACTTTACATTTTTCTATGGCATTGAATTAAATTGAGTTACGACATTTTTGATGCCTTCGTAATTATCGATAAGAAATACAACACATTGAAGCCATGTTTCCCATCTTGTTAAGATAAGTTCTGGTAGCGATTCAATGTCGTGAAACGTTCCGTTGTATTATTGCACACGTAAGGGCGCTTTTAAAAATACTTTTTTGATATTAGTAATTAAACTATTTGCATCTGGAAACTTTAGTCTAACTTTTTCAGCAACTTTATTTAAACCATGGGCCAAAGAAGTGGAATGGATTAAATTTGGAAAAAATATTTTCAGATTTTCAGCTGCTTTTAACATATATGAAGTGACGTCAGTAACGTAGTTATTAATAGAACTTCTTCAAAAGGTACTTTTTCAAAAGGTGCTTTGTCCAATAAAATGAAATTAACTAAGGATTCATTAACAAACGTGGCTATGGTAACATGATTTGTTTAGTTTAAATTATATACATTAATTAAATATCCTTGAGATTGATTTGAACCATTTAAGGTTCCAATAATCAAATTACCATCGGTAACATCTTCATAAATTTCTAGTTGAAAAACTGGGTATATAAATGGGTTTATGATCGACTTTGCAATGAGTTCTCAGGAATTCTTGAAATATCGGACTGTCCAATTTATATTAACGAATATTAGAACCCAGCAAAATATTACACAAATCTTTGAAAATGTTTCTTGTGCATTCTTCGAATTATTGAGAGAAAAGTCCATCTCATTATTGTAACGTTGAAGGTATGCTAATTAGTTTTTCAGATTTTATTACAGTTCTTATGAAAATGGCGAATATATGTAAAGTGATCCTATATGGATTATATTCACTAAAAATTGTAAAAGACCTGTTCTTATGGTGGTGATATACCAAAAGATAGAAATATGCATTCCGCATAAAATTTAGTCTTTAGTAGTAATACCTAATCCATGCACTTTTCATAATTATGAATAATATTAATGCTTTAAAGGTCTTTTAATCATTTAATTTCCCTATGGCAGAAATGTTTTGTTTTCATCATTTCTCAAATGTTGACGAAAGGAAAAACAAATGCCTAAGTTTCGCAAATAGATGTCTTTATTAAAGGATATTCAATTTCACGACGGAAAGGAGATGAAATCAATACAAACCTTGAAAGTTTGTCCTGTTACTAAACGCATTTATTGCGTTTAAAAGAAAAGGTCTTCAAATCGATCCACACTCACACAATTTTCAATATGTTTTTCCATTTTTCCTTACAATTACTTGGCAACGTAACGCACAAATTAACGCCCAGCGAAATATATTCTCCGAAATAACTCATTCCCTCTCGAAAAAAAAAAAATACATCAATGTTGCCAATAAAGCCTACGTCGTGGCGGTATAACATTGCCACCAAATTGACTGGATCCCGTTCTCGAGAATTTGATTTACCGTCGAACTAATTGAATCGCGTCGACGGGGTTCCGGGCGTATTCAGGTGCGATTTACGCGCCGCCAGATGATCCCCTTCCATTGCATCACCTAGTCTAGCGCACCGTGTGTTTGCCAATTAGCGGAAAGGGCCGAAATTTATGGCGGATATCGGCCGTACACGGTAACTTATGTCGGCATAGGTACAGTGTATCACGACGCACTGGATGGATATGGAAGAAGCCATTGCGGTTGGTTAAATGGTGCATGGTGCATTAAACACGCGTCGGGTTCTAACGACTAACGCGTCCGTTTAAAGTTCGAATTAATTAGGGCTCTTCGGTAAGGCGACAGCGTGATGTGTATACGGATACGAACGTACAATGGGGGTATTGTAATGAGTTGCTGTTGCCGTTCCTGTCGTTGGAAGTAAAGTTACCCTATTGTTTGTGTTCTTTTTGCAATTGGTATTATAATACCGGCGACTTTAGACGTGAAAAGAGTCTCAGCAAGAAACGTCTGAATAATGTTTTGAGGTATATTTTATTCGCAATTATTATTCATTGACTCTTTGGAATACAGCAATTGTTGGTGCGTTATATACTTATAACTGAACAAATTCGCGCACACGCCGATTGTGGTCATAACGCGTTACAGAATTAAAAGTAAATTATGTTATACTTCCTTCCTATTATACTTTGTCTCAAATTACGAAGATGCGATTTAAATATCGGACGGAAAGGTACCCATTTCATTCACCTGCATTACGTTACTATTCATCGTTGTATCAGCAGGTAAAGTCTATATTTATAAGAACAAACATGAGTGTATAATTCTAAGTAATCCATTAGTATGACCAACTAGGAAACGCGAAAGACATCCCACAATGACAAACAAAAGCATGCTGCAGACATCGAAAATGGGAGCTAGTATAATTGTGACTAACGTTCCAGGTAATAATAACGATATTAATAATAATATCTTATTGTCCAACAGATTGTTACAACGTAATACAAAATATATATACGTATATATATATACATATATATATATATATATATATATATATATATATATATATATATATATATATAGCAGGCTTTATTCTCTGGAACTACTTTACTGTCGTTTCTAAGAAATCAACATTATACAATAACCAAGCTAAATATCAAGATAGATGCACTAGTGAAAACTGTGTCAGAATTAAAAGTTGAAATAGCAGAATTAAAAGCCATTCTGATGCTCTAAACTTGGTGGAAAAGACTGATTGAAACCTATCGAAACTAACTCAGAAGACAACGTCTACAGAACCATCTCATCCTAAACAAAAACCACTGACGATAAGAACTAGTCTAGTCAACGACAACGATATGAAATTGGATGAGATCAGGGTCGTACAACAAAAAACTTACGCACAAGCTCTTGGCTATGAGAAAAATGAATTTCATTTAGTATCACATAAAAGCAGACGTAGAAACTCTGAAACAGTAGGTACCGTTTCTGTTGACGATACTTTCTCTGGTATTCCAAAGCGAGCCTGGTTATATATAGGACGAGTAAATAAAACAATTAAGACGGAGGACGTACAAAACTATCTGAAAAAGAAGTTTCCAAACATCGTTTTTGACTTAGAAAATCTTAATAGCAAAGGATACTTTGAATCTTTTAAACTTGGATTTGACTTTTCACACCTGGAAATTGTTAATAAGGCTGAGATGTGGCCTTCTCGTATTCTTCTAAGAAAATTTCGTTTTACTGATTCTGAGTTATCAGATATTCTGCTTTATTATCAGAATGTTCGAAGTATGAAATCTGAAGCAAATGAATTCTCCATTGCTATTAGTGATTGTGAGTATGATTTCATTGGTCTAAGTGAAACTTGGCTTAATTCAGATATTTCCAGCGACAAGTTGTTCCCTCATAATTATTTCGTTTGTAGACGCGATAGAAATTTCGACGCAACTGGGTTGGACAGGGGTGGCGGTGTGTTGCTAGCCTACCGCGACTGTTACACTGTTGAGCAGTTAGATATGTCCACGTTCTCTACTGCCTTGCCCTTCATAGATATTGTTGGGTGTGAATGTATATTTGGTTCGTGCGTGTTGTATATATATGTAATTTATATACCCAAAATCCCTGCGTTGAATGAGCTAGAAACATTATTTGATTATTTCATACAGTTCCACCTTAATGATAAAAAGATCCTCCTTCTAGGTGATTTTAACATACCCAACTTTTGCTTGAATGGTCACTGTAGATTGGTATTGGCATTACGTAGCTTTACTGACTTGCTAAACTTCTCCTAGTACAATTACGTTTATAATTCTGGTAATAGGTTACTGGACCTTATTTTCTCAAATTTTGAGTGTAATGAAGAAAGAGACGAATTACCCCTGATTTATGAATATGCTTACCATCCTGCATTGAGAATCTCGTTCTGTCCGGTCTAATAAAGGTTATATTAATTTTCCTATTAATTGAGCACGTAGGTGCTATAATTTCAGCAAGGCTAACTTTGTTGGCCCATGTAATGCTCTTGCCTCTATTGATTGGACTGTAATTGACAGATACATGAATGTCAATGATGCATGTACATGCTTTTATGATAAGCTCTACAGTATTTTTAATCGGTTTGTGCCAGTCTACAGTGACCTGATAAAATCCCGATGTACCTTTCCTAATTGGTACAATACTAAGATAATCAAAAACATCAAACCAAAACAAAAGTTTCAAAAAAATTACAAAAGGTTTCGCTCGCCCACTGACCTGCATAATTTCAGAAGGGTGTGCAGGTTGGTTAAATCGCAAATTAATGAGAACATCCATGGTTATCGCGGGCAAAGCTCCAAAATATCTGAGGATCACAGAATCTCGGGGCGTCTAGACAAATTATAAATATCTTCAACGCTATTTAAACTTGTTTTTTAGTATGCAATTTAACTAAGATTCAAATATTAACTTTCTAACACATGGGCTGAAAAGTCCCGGGCCTAACACATAGATGACGCTAGTTTTATTGCAGTCACCTACCTCTCAGTTAGTACTAACCTTCAAAAGACAGCTGTTAAAATTTCATGATATTCTATTCATTAGTTTGAGTTATTGTGCTAAGAGTCACGCTACTTTTGTTATTTTCAAAACAATGGATCAAAAACAATTTCGTGTTTTAATTTTGCACTACTTCTTGAAGGGAAAAAATACCGTTCAAGCGAAGCAATGGCTTGAAATGTGTTATGGGGACTCCGCTCCATCAGAAACAACAATAAAACGTTGGTTTGTTGACTTCAAACGTGGTCGTAGAGACACCGATGACGCAGTGGACGTCCAAATGAGGCGGTAACACTAGAAAACATCATAAAAATCCACAAAATCGTTTTGAATGATCGAAAAGTGACGTTGCGTGAGTTAGCTGACATCGTAAAGATATTAAAAGAACGTATTGGCTTTATATTGCATGAGCATTTGACTATGAGAAAGCTCTGTTCAAAGTGGGTGCCGCGTTTGCTCACTGTTGACCAAAAACAAGAACGTGTTGATGATTCTGAGCAGTGTTTGGCCATGTTTATACGTAACAAACCGGCATTTTTGCGTCGATATGTGACAATGGATGAAACATGGATCCATCACTTCACTCCGGAATCAAAACGATCGTCATCTGAGTGGACAGCAACTGGTGAACCTCGTCCAAAGCGCCCGAAAGCACAACAATCGGCTGGAAAGGTTATGGCCTCGATATTTTGGGATGTGCGTGGTGTAATATTCATCGACTATCTTGAGAAAGGAAATACCATCAACAGTGAATATTATATAGCGTTATTGGAGCGTTTGAAGGCCGAAATTGCAAAGAAAGGACCGCATATGGCAAAGAAAAAAATTTTATTTCATCAAGACAACGCACCGTGTCACAAGTCAATCAAAACAATGGCAAAACTACATGAATTGAACTTCGAATTGCTTCCACATCCACCGTGTTCGCCAGATTTGGCTCCCAGCGACTACTGGCTGTTCGCAGACTTCAAAAAAATGCTCGCCGGTAAGAAATTTCGCACGAATGAAGAGGTTATCGCTGAAACTGAGGCCTATTTTGAGGCAAAAGATAAATCGTTCTACAAAAGTGGTATTGAAATGTTAGAGCGGCCCAGGAATGATTGCGTTGCTCTTGATGGAGATCACGTTGATGAATGAAGCTAATTTTGAACCAAAAAAACCGTGTTTTCTTTGTTAGGCCCGGGACTTTTCAGCCCATGTGTTACATAATTTATTTTAAATAATATATCACATAGATTGTCAAATCAATTGCATATTGCATAATTGAAGAATATAAAGGGACAGACAAATTCACACCTCCAAAACAATGAACTGGTAGGTATTTCAAACAGGTTTGTACTGATTATGGTCTTTAAAACTCATTAATTTGAAATAAGTGTTTGGGAATTAATAGTTACATCTAATAGCTACATTCCACATATTTGTGGCTTAGTTTATATAACTATACGTTACAAAAGTGTTGTGAATGAAAACGGGAACACTCCAGAATGATTACCAATTAATATAACAAATGGGTCCCGTATCTGTAATTCAAAGACTATTGTCCGGACTATGTAGCTAACGCTTTAGTAAAAAAGGGCGCGAATCTATTCCGGTTAGTGTCCGATGAATCGAAACAAAATAGAATTTAATTGGTCCATAACAGCATTTGCTGTCCCCAATTTAAAATTTCGCCGCAAAAAGGGAATTACTTTGATGTGAAGCTAGCGCTCGTTTTCGACAGAATATGTGGATATGTTAATGGCAGCGACTGCAGATGGTGCCATCAATTTCGACGAAAAAAATGCAGTTGTGCGCAGTTTTAGATTCGCACTTTACATTAAACGGCCTGTGACCTAGATACGCACTCTACCTATTCCTATTAGTCCGTAATTGTCTGCGGAAAATGGGATATGCAAATAGTTTTTTTTTGTTAAAGCAAATATTACGTTCCCATTAAGTATGTACGGCATTGTGTGAATAGTACTATAATGATTTTGAAATTTATTTTACTTTTGATTTTCAAACACGTTTTTAATGAGCTCATGTTATACATATATATATATATATAACATGAACTATATACACTATATTACTATATATACATAACACGTGGGCTGAAAAGTCCCGGGCCTAACAAAGAAAACACGGTTTTTTTGGTTCAAAATTAGCTTTATTCATCAACGTAATCTCTATCAAGAGCAACGCAATCATTCCAGCGCCGCTCTAACATTTCAATACTACTTTTGTAGAACGATTTATCTTTTGCCTCAAAATAGGCATCAGTTTCAGCGATAACCTCTTCATTCGTGCGAAATTTCTTACCGGCGAGCATTTTTTTCAGGTCTGCGAACAGCCAGTAGTCGCTGGGAGTCAAATCTGGCGAATACCGTATTCGCCAGATTGATGTGGGAGCAATTCGAGGTTCAATTCATGTAGTTTTGCCATTGTTTTGATTGACTTGTGACACGGTGCGTTGTCTTGATGTCTTTGCCATATGTGGTCGTTTCTTTGCAATTTCGGCCTTCAAACGCTCCAATAACGCTATATAATATTCACTGTTGATGGTATTTCCTTTCTCAAGATAGTCGATGAATATTACACCACGCACATCCCAAAATACCGAGGCCATAACCTTTCCAGCCGATTGTTGTGCTTTCGGGCGCTTTGGACGAGGTTCACCAGTTGCTGTCCACTCAGATGACGATCGTTTTGATTCCGGAGTGAAGTGATGGATCCATGTTTCATCCATTGTCACATATCGACGCAAAAATTCCGGTTTATTACGTTTAAACATGGCCAAACACTGCTCAGAATCATCAACACGTTCTTGTTTTTGGTCAACAGTGAGCAAACGCGGCACCCACTTTGAACAGAGCTTTCTCATAGTGAAATGCTCATGCAATATAAAGCCAATTCGTTCTTTTGATATCTTTACGATGTCAGCTAACTCACGCAACTTCACTTTTCGACCATTCAAAACGATTTTGTGGATTTTTTTGATGTTTTCTGGTGTTACCGCCTCAATTGGACGTCCACTGCGTTCTGCGTCATCGGTGTCTCTACGACCACGTTTCAGTCAACAAACCAACGTTTTATTGTTGTTTCTGATGGAGCGGAGTCCCCATAACACTTTTCAAGCCATTGCTTCGCTTGAACAGTATTTTTTCCCATCAAGAAGCAGTGTAAAATTAAAACACGAAATTGTTTTTGATCCATTATTTTGAAAATAACAAAAGTAGCGTGACTCTTAGCACAATAACTCACAAACTAATGAATAGAATATCATGAAATTTTAACAGCTGTCTTTTGAAGGTTAGTACTAACTGAGAGAAAGGTGACTGCAATAAAACTAGCGTCATCTATGTGTTAGGCCCGGGACTTTTCAGCCCATGTGTTATAACATGTCCGACAAATAGGAGCTGTGGGTTCAAATCCCACCGAAACCTACTAAATAAATCAAAATGTTACGTTGACAATAACAGGGAAATTAAATTATCATTTAAAAATCAACGAAGTTATTTTAAAAATAATTTAATTGACAATACACTTTGAATTGATATTATATATTGTGTCTGTTTAGATATTTGGGATATATTTACTGCCATCACTACAAGAAGATATTTAAAATAGCCATTTAAATTGAACGATTTAAATAGCGATCTTTTCATACAGTTTCGGTGATGTAAATGAAAAACGCGCTTGTTTGGAGAGCAGCAGCTGTAGGTTCAAATTCCACCGGAACCGTGATATTTTTAATTTAAGAAACTAATTAAATTAAAATTATACGTCGGAAATTAAGGAATTAAATTATATATATATATATATATATATATATATATATATATATATATATAAATTTTAATGAATGTTTTCGCGGGTAAAGGATGTTCTGTTGTTCTCTCGGTTTCATCCGTGTTCGGCATTACACAGATATATAATATTGCCAAGAAGATCAGTTACCAATTTGCACCTTTGGCCATAAAAATACCTCGCTCTAGGTAGAACATATATATATATGGAATAATATGCCCGGGTTTCTGGCCGTGTGTGCTGTTGGTTCCGAACCAACACCACACGCGACCATACATATATATATATATATTGTTCCTAGAGAGAGGTATTTTTATGGCCAAAGGTGCAAATTGGTAACCGATCTACTTGTTCGAATTTCAATTTGTGTTTTCAACTCTAACTTGCTTCCCACTTTAGTTTCCTCCATTAGTTTCTTCTTCCTTGTATCTGTATAGCTGTGTTTTCTCGGTTTCTTGGCCGAGGGTGAGTATATAATTGGGTAACTATTACTGCAGAATCCAATCCTCGCATCGATCTTTTCAGTTTGAATCGATTCAATGAAGCACTCACTCCGCATTACTGCGAGATGAGGGGGTATATCACTAGACATGCATTATTCGTTTCAAGTGAAGCCGGTGTTCGATTCATTTTCCAGTCGTTCAGAATGCAATCAACAGCTTGCCGCTTCTCACCCGGTATATAATATAGAGTTGCTTTTATATAATTGTGTTGCGCTATGCATAAAGAGAAACAGAAATAGTATTTTAAATAACTAACACAAGTATTATCATAGATAAGCCTTTATCGAAGGACTTATAACAGGGTTGAGTTCTGTCTGGTAAAGGACATCGTCTTATTTTGCTACATAATGGGAGTTCTGGTGATTTTGAACAACATAATTTACTATTATTTTAGGGACTCCACACCACACAAATTAATCTTTTGTTGCATTTTATACTGGATAATTTCACATATTTTCAGTTCTGACAGTTATTCTTTCAATTTAAGAAATATGCTTTGATTTGACAACTAACGCTTGCCCTCGTCCAAATTAGCAAAATTTTTAGCTGCCTTTTCTTGGTTTAAGGAGATGTAATTGATGTTCAAAGTTATCCTACAAAAACGCATTTTCCGCCGTATCAAAGGAACAAGACGAGATATCGAATTCATTAAAAAAGTGATTATTTCCTATTACTAGCACTATATTTTAGATGAGAAAAGGTTAAAGGCGCATGCGTGGGATCGTTGGGGGATTAGTAAAATTACACATTGTGCAGTAATGTACTTACTTTGTCAACTATCTGTACTGACTTCATTACTAAGTGATTTCACTTGAAATTGTGTGACGGGTGCAATCTCATTGAAACGCTGTGAAAACGGTTCTTAGGACAAACCTCATCCGCGGCTAAAAGCTCGAGACACCATATCTTGACTGTACAGCAGCGAGAATATCAAGGGTAACGTATATATGTATGTGTATGAAACAATAGTCCCGCGCTTGTGTTTGTGACCGCGTGTGTTGTTAGTTTTGAAATGGACCGTTTCGACTAGATCGACGTTTTGATAAGATCTCACTCATCTTCTTCTGGACACTCCCGTTCGGCTAGTCATCGGAGATGAACAGTTCATCGATTAGAGCGTCCAGAGGATTCGTTCTAGGTCAACAACATATGGAGAGACCAAACATCTTAGTCAGTTTCGATGAAACTTCGCTGTTCACCCAAGTACCGATCAATGAAATAGTTGACATCATCAGAAACAAGCACCAAGTGGAAAACCATCTGATAAATTTAATAGAGGATTGTCTGAAAAACACCTACTTCACATACAACGGCCAGAGGTATAGACAAACGCAAGGAGCACCTATGCGATCACCTCTATCACCCATCATACCTAATATCTTCATAGAAGGTTTTGAAATCAGGGCACTAGATACCGCCCAATGCAAACCCAAGCTATGGCTCAGATATGTGGATAATACTTTCATCGTATGGGCACACGACGAAGACAAGCTACAGGATTTCCTCTCACACCTCAATAGTATCCGAGGAGAACAGCGAGATCAAACATACACAACGCACCAACGGTTTCACCCACAACACTATAAACAGAGCCTTCCATGCGAAAACAAAGCCGCCAATGGATATTACCACCGATGCAACCAAAGCGTATCTCCTTTACATAAACGGTACAACGGACAAAATAGGTAACACGATACGTAGAAGAAGAGATCTCGTCAAAGCGTCGACCTAGTCGAAACTGTAACAGTGTGTAACAGTGTGGAGTTTCTTTGCAGGATCCTGAAAAATACTGTCGACTCGCCAGCCCTTCTGGCGCAAATAAACTTTACCGTACCTACTCATCATACTCGCTACTATAATACATTTCAAGTACCTAGAGCTAATACCAACATTTTGCTTAAGGCACCTCTCAGTCACATGGTGAGGAACGCAAACAAACGGGATCTGGAGCCATTTTTGTGAGTCTTTCTTTTTTTTTTTGTTTCATTATTATATACATTTTCAGCATGTTATTATTGTAGGCAACACGATTTGAATTATTTTATTTTAAATAAGAATTGTATTGTAATTTGTCCTGTAATTGGCCCTTGGGCTGTTGGGCAATAAAGGATTATTATTATTATTATTATTAAACTGTGTATACCATTCCATATATATGTATATGATCACTATTTTAAATTTTAGCGAACGATATTATGGACAGAATTTTTGATCTTGATCAAATCCGAAACGGTTGAACTTTCTTATTCTTATATATAGGGTGATTCAAAAGATAGACATAACTTCATTTAGCTATATCTGTTATAAGTTATATTTGAATTCTTTAAATTATATTTGAAAGAGGATGTTGGTAAGTTTAAAATACTACCACAGTAGCACCCTACTATCCCACAACAGTGATAGTGATAAGCAGACGTGTACACTCATAGTTTTTCGCGGAAAACTTTTCCTGTGCGGTTTTATAGACACTGGGTAGAATTATTAGATAAGGTCAATTTCAAAAACATGAATTTAACGAAACGAAAAGTAACTATTTTTTTCGAAGAATGAACAAGTGATCAGGGAATGAAAATTGATTTATTATTATATTATAACGATAACATTTCGCTTGCATTTATGTTAGAGTACATTAATTTATAATAGCGCAGTACAAGAGCGAAGATCTTTGAAATTTTATATATATATATATATATATATATATATATATATATTAATACCAGAAGGCAATTAACAAAACCGTAGGTAAATATTTATATT
The DNA here is from genome assembly GCA_023509865.1 of Trypoxylus dichotomus. Taxonomy (NCBI): domain Eukaryota; kingdom Metazoa; phylum Arthropoda; class Insecta; order Coleoptera; family Scarabaeidae; genus Trypoxylus; species Trypoxylus dichotomus. Next base: position 35,368,599 of record CM042081.1, read on the forward strand.
TTTTGCTTATTATTGTGTTAAGAGAATATTGCCTGTGCATTATTGGCGATAATGCTATTGTAACCGCCTTGGTTACAGAAACTTTAAATAACTTAACACACAATTATTACAAACATATTACATAAATCTGCAAGAAACTGGAACAGTGGATATCACTTTCCTACATTGTTACTATTCTAATTTATTAAATTATACCTTGTCTTTACCTGAGGCCCAAGTAATTAAAAAGGAAGAGCTCACCGACGCAACAATTACAAACCTACTTTGTTAACATCCTCCTTCCCTACATTATTTTTTCTTCTAAAACAAAAAAAAAATGCTCGGCTTAAACGAAACTGTCCTTTTAATGCTAAGACATTACGACGTGAACCGCGAGAAAGATTATTCTCATTATCGTTTGGCCGAAGGAAAAATGTCCCAGATTCGTCTCCTTCGCGGGGACTGCCGCCAGCTAGGATCAAAAATCACTTTAATTGGAGCGCTGCAGAGCGAACTCCGTACAAATCCGGTAACAAATTGAGAAATTTGACGTCGTAATGCCTTGCCGCATAGAAGAAGAAGAAAAAAAAAAGAAGAACAGTGGAATGACTTGAGCGAGTATTAGACAGAACTTCCGAAGCAGTACGGAGTTGCAGCAGAATAAATGATAGTAATTAATGAAACCTTATCGGATTTTTCCTCTGTAAGTAAATGGTGAGGTATGTAACATACATACATATGTACATTTTACAATACAGATATTCACAAGTATAGCAGTTAACTCCACTCACACAAATTTATTAATTATGCGGAACGCAGCGTTTCGAGAGCGCGTGGGCTCTCATTGTCAACCGTGTTACCGACATGAGAGCCCACGTGCTCTCGAAACGCTGCGTTTCGATAAGTAATAAATTTGTGTGAGTGGAGTTTACTACTATACTTGTGAATTGTACATCCACGCAGTCCTTGCAATCGTCATTTAATACAGATATTGTTTCTGTTTTTGGATAATTATCAGCCAATCGCTAATGGGCGATGTTATGAATTCACGAAGTGGTATTAAAAGATTCTAAACACTGGAATCATGTACATGAATAATCAAACGCTACAGTTCGATCCAAACCTGATGATACTTGCGTAGAACAAGATTTAAAGTAATAGAAAGTATAAAATGAGGGAAAGATCTATAGGTTGGGCGGTTATACATGGAAAGATTACAATTTCCTCCCAACTCCTGAAAAAGATATCAGCCTCGGGAGAAATTAAACCCACGACCTCTGCGTTATCGGGGCATTGTGCTACCATTACATCACGAGACCAAATGTCAGTTCAAATCGCTTTTAATACCTAGATGTAACGATATCTGTAGATATATCGTAATATCTCAGGAGATACAATATTATTAAAGCCAAGTTCTTACTATTAATTGATATTAATATTTATATTAAACGGACGTTGGTATTAGTAGTGATACAATTACAATTTCCTTGCAATTACTCAACGTAATTAAATTCCTGAAAAAAAATATCAGCCTCGGCAGGATTTGAACCGACAACCTCTGCGTTACCGGCGCATTGTGCTATGTGTCAACGTAATTAAATTTTTTCAAGAATGTAATTACGTTAGTTAATTACAAGGAAATTGTAGTTTTATCATTACTAATACCAACAGTCGTTTAATATTAACACTAATATTACGATATATCTACAGACATTGTGAGATCTAGGTATTAAAAGCGATTTGAACTTACGTTCGGTCTCGTGGTGTTATGGTAGCATAATGCGCCGGTAATGCAGAGGTCATGGGTACAAATCTTGCGGAGACTGATATTTCTTTCAGAAGTTTAATTACGTTGGTTAGCTGCAGGAAAATTGTAATTTTATCATTATTAATACTAACGGTCGTTTAATATTAATATTAATCTTAATATTCATATTCTCCCGTCAATTCAAAAGCAAGTCGACATTGATGATATTATCCACAAAGAGTTCGTTCCTGCAGATAAGATGATTAATGAAAAATTCTTTCGTGACGTTCTAAAACATCTAAGGAAGGATATGAGGAGAAAACGTCAAGAGAATCAGTGCAAGAGCAACCGGTTTCTCTATTATCCATATCGTGGATCAGCAGCGTGGGAGTTGTGTCTGTATCAGTGTATTTACTCGACTTGGCTCTTTGCCCCTTTTCTTCTCCTTGCAAAGATGGGAATCAAGTTGAGAGAGCGAAGATTTGCTAGATAGATAGATAGATAGAAGAGGCTGACATATACAGACCATGACTTCCAGGGTACATTTCTTTCATGGCAAAGATTATAGGATTCGTTTTTGCACACCTTAGGGGACTGCTTTGAAGATGGCGCGGGTGAATGAAATCCTAGTACTTTTTATTTACTCCTACATTTCTGGAACTGAAATGAATACGTAGACTTCCACGGCCAGAGTTAGTAATAAACGAAGTGCTTCCGGAATTGGACCGTGGCATGATGAGATATATATAGAAATTAAATAATTGTAAGAGGAGAAAGAAATAAAAAGAAAAAGAGATAAAATGAAAGTGAAATAGAAAGAAAAGTGAAAAGAGTAAGAGAAGGAAAGAGAGACAGAGAAGAAGAGAGGAACAACGAGAAGAAAAAGAAAAAAGAAAGAGGACAAAAGGGAAAGGTGGGATCTCGATGTTTCGCCTCCGTCGTAGGAGGCTTCTTCAGGACAAATAGGGGAAACCAAAGTGTCACTTTGGTTTCCCCTATTTTTGTGCAGATATTGTATAATTTAGAGCGAAATACTTATTCAAAAGACTTACGTATTTCGTCTGCATCTTTACGATTTCCTAATGCGTATTAACTCTACGCGACACCTGAAAGCACTTCGTTGAATTTCACATCAAATGTACGACGGGCTATAAATAATTTGTCTATGAGACATTATGACAAAGGGACATTGTTTGCACTACGCTAGCATCATTATGTGCGATCCTATCTGTGAAATTGGAACTAAATCTGCCAGTCGGTTAATACGCGGATGTCGACAGAGTTGGTTAAACACTATCGGTATAGTACTAAAGTAATTGCATGCAGTATATTGCGTAACTCGGAAGCTGTTGGTAGCGACAATACAGAGGATATTATCTTTACCTCGAATTAATTGGGGGCGCTTTGGTTTCGCCCACGTTCATGTTAAGTACATTAGAATTGGGTTCGTTCGATTTTTTTGGCGATTTCAATCGATACGAATGAGTAGAGATTATAATATCTAAACCGATACGGCAATATCATGGTAATACCATTATGTATTTAGAATATGCGCCCCGGTAATTTAGCAGCCGTGAGTGAAAGTGCGAGTGAGAGAAAACTGATGTTCTTGTCGCTTTAATAATATACATATTAATATAACATACTCAATAGATGTTGTAATACATTCATTTTCAAACAATAAATTTGCATTATATGAGAGTTGCTGTTAATGTATTCGGAATTGGCAACAATGGTGTTGCTAGGCACCATCTGACATATACACCGCAAAATTTAACATTATTTAACTATAAACGTACACACAACGTTTTATCATACGCATGCTATTTGTGTTGTTCAGTGTCTTGAAAATTTCATCTCAGTCAAAAAATGGAATTAATTCGTGAGAATTTTAGTGTGATGATTTATTACGACTTTCGACATGGATTATCTCCACAACAGTGCATTGATCAACTCACTTCAACTTTTAGCGATTAAGCTCCATATAAAACCATTGTATATCACTGGTTTAGTGAATTCAAACGTGGCCGTTGTTCACTCAGGAACGATTTTAAAGGTCGTTCAAAATCGATTGTTGTGCCAGAAAACATCAATGCTGTGCGCGAGGTCATGTGACGTACCGTAAGATTGAAGCATTCCTGGGCATTAGTATCATAAGCATACACAAGATTTTACACGAACATTTAGCCGTGAAAAATATTTGTGGGTGTTGGATTCCGCATAGTTTGACAATCGATCAAAAAAGGGCTCGTGTCGATTGGTGCAAAGAAATGCTCACAAAATTCAATCGTGGTACGTTAATGGCCATGTATAACATTTACTCAGATGACGAATCTTCGATCTATGCGTATGAGGCCGAAAGTAAACAGCAATCGACTGTATTGATCTTCCAACAAGATCCAACAAAAGTTATTTGCGCCAGAAGCACCTCACAGTAGATGGTCTCCTGTTCTTTTTTGGATAAACCGGCATGTGGCTACAGTGTCATTAAAGAATCGTAGAACGGTCAATTCTGAGTGGTGCACAATCATTTGTTTGCCAGAAGTCTTTGAAGAAATAAGAAAAAACTGCCAACGACGTAGAATCATTCTTCAGCATGACAACGCGAGCTCTCACACGTCGACCCAAACAACTCAATACCTAAGCGGCCAAAACATCGGATTGATGAGTTATCCGCCATACAGTCATGATTTGGCACCCAATGATTTCTTTTTATTTCCGTCCGTGAAGAATAAACTATGTGGTTAACGATTTTCGACGGCAGCAAAAACGGTTGATGTGTTCAAAATGCATGTTTTAGAGATACCTCAATCGGAATGGAAAAAGTGTTATTAAAATTAATTCAAATTTATGCAAAAGATTGCGGACAATATTTTGAAAAACAATAAAACCATTTGTAATGAGAAATATTTACATGCATTTATTATTACTAATAGATAAATACCAACGCCCAACTACAATAAGATGAAAGGAGGTTCGGATAACATAGCCAAATGACATGCTGTGAAAAGGATGATACGAAGATGGCCTCTTATAGTTTTTTGACAACATGCTAGATAGCAGCCCCATGAATAGATACATATCATAGAAGTTACTGAATCGTATTGCATGTATTTGGTTGAAAAAGAGAAGGAACTTTCTAATGGTCCTAGAAAAGGAACGTGCAGAATACAAGCAAGAAGAAGCCGCCATTTACTAGTACGGAGCCTCCAACAAAGAAGAAGAGGTGTAGTACTTGTACCTCCAAAAGACGGAGAAACAAGAGTAATTTGTTCACATTGCAAAAATATTGTGTGTGGTGAACATTCTTTAATTATCTGCAAAAACTGTATCTAACCAACTTATTATGTCTTATGGTTTGCACTATTTACTACTACTAGTACTTCAATTTATTCTAAATGCCTTTTCTAATCTTAAGTGCAATAAATGTGAAATAGAATAAAGCTGAATCTATTCCAATTTAAAAATGATATAATCTCCATGCGAATACATGAAGAGTATGCGTGGTAAGTGACATGCCGATTTCGAGGTAGAGTGAAGGTTAAAACAGGTATGAAGGTAAATTATGTGCTAAAAGCCATTTTTAAAAATTAAGAATGATCTAGCGTGTTAGGGATGAAGATTTTATATAGAGAACTTTCAAGTCGATATGAAATCGTCGCCCAAACACATACATTTCGCTTATTTCTTTTGCCATTCGTCTGCAGTTGATTATTGACTATACATAAGTGTATATAAGTGTTTAAATTAAATGAGTACAAAATAGTTCAAAAAGCTTTTATAAGTATCGACTCCAAGACATTTCTATTTTTTTCAATTGCTGAGATTTTAGTAGGCTCAAAATTGAATGAGTGTCCTGAACTGTTGATACGATATAACTTTTTGAAGGTTACGGTTCATGACAGAAACTACTTTATTAGGTAGAATGGAACATGTAATTTTGCTTCCAGCAAATCGGAAAGTTTTAAAATGCATATGAAGTACGGTGTGTTATGATTGATGTACGCTTTAGAGAAAGATACATTGGCGCGGGAGACTTTTTTGGCGTCTCAAAAGCTTTGTCCTGTAGAATAACAAAGTAAATGTTCACAGCTATTAGTTCTCTAACCTTTTTTGTTATAATATAGTACATTAATACCATACATTAAATTTTAATTACATTTAATAAATTCTTGATATTGACATAACAACATGTTTGCAATAAGAAAGATCTATAAATATCAGAAAAGGAAATATAAGAAGAAACTTTCAATAAAAAGAGAATCTAAGACACACCAAATACCGTTTTCGTATTAATAATTTTTAATAGTGGCTCAATATCAGCATCTATACTACCACTTTTAATATATCCAGCACCTGTACCATTACAATAAATGCGCACATAAGCCACCGCATTTCTCGCCTTTGCCTTTAAATTATTTAATTTAGCTCCAGCCTTTAGAAATCCTTGAAGTTGTTTGCGATTCTTTCCATGGTTTTTTCTAAGTACAAAAATGATATTACGTGTTTGAATATTGCTATTGAAGCTATTTATTCAAACATAACTTCTCGATTGTTGATATTTTTATTTCTGTCTTAACACTCCACAACATGCCGCTCCTTTGGACTTCCTGTAGTAACATTATTTATTTTTCTTTATTAACGTTAGTATCTCAATTTTCCCTTATTTTTGCCACTTATTTTTTTAAATTAGAACATTTGTAAGCTACACAAGATTTATATTGCGAATAGAAGAGGAATAAATGGGCTTTAGAAAAGGCAAATCAACCACAGATAAGATATTCATTCTGCAACAAATTATAGAAAAGCACAGGGACTACAACAGGGAAACACACATAGGGTTTATAGACTTCGAGAAAATTTTCGATAATGTAAGCAGGTGTAAATTATAGAATACTATGAAAGAACATGAATATCCACATCATTTAATAAGAACTATACAGGGTTTATATACAGGCACCGGAATTATGATAGATATAGGCGGAAGGTTAACTAGGGAGAGGAATTAGACAAGGCTGCTCTGTGTTGTCTATACTATATACATACATATATATATATATATATATATATATATATATGTATTGATACTATTATAAGGGAATGGAAGAAGAAATGCCCTAAAGAAATGCGTTTAGACCGCGACTCTAAACTCTATCTTATATGCCGACGATTTAGTACTCCCAACAGAAACAGAGGATGATCTACAGAAAGAGACATATACATTAGAAAAAAAATTTCAAACCTATGAAATGAAAATATCAGCAAAACCATGTCTTTCCTGGGTAAGTATTCAATTAGGACAAAAATAGCCATAAATGATACTGTACTGGAACAGGTGAAACACTTTACGTATTTAGGCTGCGATATATCTTATAATCTAAACAAAGCCATCGAAGAAAAACTAAATAAATTTTCCACGGCGTTTTACACGAATACTGTCCCTTAATTTAAGCAATAAAGACGCATGATATGTGCCGTTTACAGTTGTATTGCGCTGTTTAAAGTCAATTTTTATTTCTTCACACATTTTCATGCGCTAGTCACGTTGGTTGGCTGGCTACTAAAAACTACTACTTTTCGTACCGTCAGATCTATAGCATAGACTTCACAGGTATAGCAGTAAACTCCACTCACACAAATTTATTAATTATGCGGAACGCAGCGTTTCGGGAGCACGTGGGCTCCCATTGTCAACCGTGTTACCGACTGCAGTAATTAATTAATTTGTGTGAGTGGAGTTTACTGCTATACCTGTGAATTGTACATCCACACAGTCCTTGCAATCGTCATTTTATAGCATAGACCTCGGATATGTGCATGCGTGCCGTAATGAAGTTTGAACACGTTTGAACCTGTATAAGCCTGTGAGGTCGAGAATTTATGGCGCCTACCTCGTATATTGCAAAGCATTTACAATACAATTTGTGAGGCTAAAACGCACGTGTTAAATAGTTGTTGGCATCAAAATGATGCTAATACATAACAAAAAATAATACCATCCAATTTGAGCAATAAATCGACATTAGTTAGACGGATATTATTACCTTTATGGAACGCTTTTAAAGTTCTCTGTGCTCTGTGCTCTGTGCTTTCGCAGTTCGGTTACTATCAATACTAAAAATAATAAATGCAGTTACTTACTATTTTAGCTTTTTTTCTGATATAGAGTCTATATCAACAAAGCCCATATCAACACCAACAAACTAAAATAAATAATTACGGCCAGTAGCAGTGCAGTTTTTGCTTTATTCCAGAAATTTTAAATACTGATGTGAATTAGGTTGTAGAAAGTAGAACTTCAAGAGAATAGAAAATACTCGAAGTGTATGTGTTTCAAACATTTATTTCGCAAAACATATCCCTCATGTCCGTGGACTGTAACTGAATTTCTAGTTTGAATTGTATGCTTTGCTAGCTGCCTCGCCTCAACCTCATCCCCCTTGAAACAACCGCCGGCTTTGCGTCTCATACCGGGAGCTTGCCGTGTCCGACCAACTTCCCGTTGAAGCGAACTCAACTGACCCATTTCCGAGCGACCGAACGGGATGTACTGCTAACTGACAGACAGTACGGCGACACAGGTTACGGTCCGTCGAACAAATCCTACTACTACAAAACTGTATTATTGACGTGCGTTTGTAAGAGTTCTACATTGGCAATATTGTGCTTATCCTCCATACCTTTCCAACGTGATGGAATGCATATGCCCTTCATAATACGACGCCCTACGATGTGCTTCGACCTGCGAAGGACTATGTGTTGTGTACATGTACATATACGAGTTTGAAAATGTATATTTGAAATTCCGCGTTGACGTTTAATTAGTATTATACCGATGTTCGATGATTTACAGTTACGTTTGGGAGTATAACTTTGCAGAAGTTTGTAACTCTGCGGCGGCCTCAATTAATTGGTACAGTGAAATTATTTTACACCAGTAGATTCACGCTGTATTATCTAAAACAAAATTTAGCTTCGAATATTGCAGGTTGTCAAATTAACACCTTTACGCTGTTTTTGCTATAATTTGAAATGAGAACAAAGTAGAATCATCTTCTCTGTGATATGGTTTACATATGCTGATATCTTCTGTTTCGAAATAGGAATTGTTTTGATTTTTCAAACGAGGAGAAAAGATATCAGTACCTACATAAAAAGATATTGTTATTTAAAATTGAAAATAAAACCCTGACATTATTATGATTTCGTAATTGTCTTATGTATTAGTACATTGAAATAAAAAGGGTAAGGTAGCACAGTGGTAAGATGTTTTTGCCTAATATCAGGAGCTCTTCGCAAATTTTCTAAGCAAAACAGTAATCCGCCCCGTACGGTAATTGGTTTAAGGTGCATGGCCATTTTATATTTCTTTTTCACGAAACTTCCTCATCTATAGTGTGATCGCATTATCATCGAGCGAGAGTATTTGTTTAGTCATGGCAGAACCGAGAAATACTAGAAGTATCCATGGTATATGATACTTTATATAAAACGAATAGGCTATAATTAGAGCTCGCAAAAAATACTCCTTCTTATTAAAAATATAATAATAATCATGCAATCAGGTAGTTACTAGTTTTCAAGAAGGTGGCAAATCGTAAATGTAAACAAAAACTTTTAAAATATTTCTCATGAAAGTAAAATAGAAAAAAATGTGTTAAACGGTGGATTTCAAAATTTTAAACATTAACGTTTTCGACGTACAAAAGTACACTAACTAATAGAGGAAAAAAAGTGTCCTATTGAAAATTTAGAAAAACATCTAATTGTTAGTTGGTATGACGTAAAAATGAATGTGTCTTATGTAACTTAAAGGTAGTTTTATCTATTATATTATTGTTTTTGTTGAATGGCATGTTAAAATTTTCTTATTAGTAACACTGAAATTCGAAATAAACTAAAATACCCTTCGCTTGTACAAGCATCAACTTGTGTGAGATTTTGCTTATGTTTTTCTCGTTAGGTATCAAATGAAAATGCTTAGTCAATAAGACTAAAGAGAACGTTGAATATAAATCAACTTTGTAATTTAGAAATTGCAACCCTACATTTAAACATGTTACAAAGTTATTCAGCAGAGTAATTCAACAATACGAGGGCTGTTTTACTTCAATCAGCGATAATTCATGAAAACAAGACAAGTGTAACACACAGTGAAGGTGAAGATTGATGCATTTGTTATATCTATGGTCGTGCCTTTCTATCCCCTCTGTATATAATATTGCCGTCAGTGAGTTGAGATGGTCCATGACGTTTTGAAGTTCCTGTGTGTTCTGGAAGCACTGCTTTCCTAGCCACATTTTCGGTTCACGAAAGAGATGGAATTCGCTTGACGTTAAGTCGGGATTATACGCCGGGTTTTCAAAAACTTCCCATCAAAATTGTTCAAGACGTCGTTGGGTTTCAGGAGCAATGAGAGGGCGGGTATCGTCATGACTGTGAAGAACTCTAGTAGTCATCACGTCTCTTCTTTTGTTTTGAATGGCTCTCCGCAATCGACAAATTTCAGCTGCATTATTCCCTTCTACCTGAAGGAATCGAATTACACTACATGTTTACGTGCCTGCAATCCAGCGGAAATAATTTCTATCTCATGCGAAAATCAAAATCATAACTTTTAAGGCATGTGTTTGTTGTTAAATCATTTATATAATCGAGGAAGAAGAACGGCGCAAAGATTGAACTTTAGGGAATTCCCGACCGTATCTCTATGGAAACTGATACCGCGTCACCCCAGTGCCCTCTTTAATATGTCTTCTTCAAGTATGAGGCCAGTAATTGTAACGCATTACCCCTAACAGTACAATATCATCTAACAAAACAAATGCTTTGTTAATACCGCAGTATATTATTTCCAATCCCTTCCGCTATTAACGGTTTTATCTATTAATTCTGTAATTGCTGATGAAGTTGGTCACCTTTCCGTGAAACCATGTTGCACAAATTTGTCCTTTATTGTAGATTTGAATATTTTAGGTACTATTGAATAAACAACAAATGGTCTATAATTGTTTACTTCACTTTTAATTTCTTTCTTGCCGGTCAGTGTTACTTTGGAGGTCTTCAACTTTGTTGGAAATGCAGCTCCGGACAAACATTTATTTAGAGCACGTATTAATGGTGTCAAGGTTATTTACGACATCTGAGAACATTAGTTAGGGCACAGGGAAATGGGAAATTTTGAATTAACCCCCACTGAAGTAGAGCGAATGATTTTAGAAGTTTTATTATTATAGAGAAAGAAAAGTAAATTATATGCTATTAAGTGTCTTATCGAATACATTTGAATTTTTAAAAACAATATCCATACGATGCTAGCCTTCTACATGTATGCATTTGTGACAGCGATTTTGATTTATTTTGAGGTGGTTGTGTTTAATATAATTTGTGTTTGATAGAGCACTATTAAAATCGGACGAAACTTGCCCAGAAACCGTTTTACGCACTAAATAGAAGTAGCATTATGAAATCGAGTGAAACAGATATATATTTCTCGTGTAAAGCTCTACCTACAAATATCGATTGTCGATCAGCTGCTCATTCCTTAGCGCGCGGTATTCAATGAGTCATTTTCTAAGATATTATTTTTTATATTATACTCTGCACTGCTTAAAAACGGCTTTTTTTTGTAATTATATAGCGTGTTGCGTAGCTATCCCATTGTGTGTACACCAGCTTTCTACAATTGTGTGTTTATAATCATATAAAACAATTTTATTAGACTGTTGGTTAGAATGCCGGGACTCGCAAGGAGTGCGGATTGTCGGAGCATCCCAAAGACAAGATTAATTATTTCTGTACATTCTCGTAAAATAATCTTGAATGTTTACAATTACTTGAAAAGAATCATCCAGGGGGAAATGTCGACAAGTTCATATTTCTTTAAAACGAAACATATATTACTGCTCTGTAGGCAATTTAAAAAAAATATGTTAATAATAAACACATAATGGATAATTACTCTGATTTTATTATTAATTTAGAAGAGGATACTGATGACGATGATATCACACAATTTTCATCGGATGTAGAAAATAACTAATTCAACGACAAAAAATATACGAAGCTCATAATTTTCTGCATTTCGTCTTTACATTGTATACATTGTGTTAATACATACAACAAACGACGCGATTCAAGGGAACGGAACGGTTATGGATCAGTGAAGCGGAATAAAAATGAGATATATGTATAGCGAGAAGTTAGAAACAACAACACCAGTCTTTAAAAACCTCCTGAAGAAGCTGCCAGTATGATCAGCGAAACGTCAACTAAAGCAGTGAATACACGATAAAACATTTCTACTATGATTAACATTCTCATATTTTGGTTATTGTAGTAAAAGTTCTTATTTCATTTCTATAAAGACTGTTGGGAAAGGGGCTTAGGATAGAATACAATCTACATTTTCTACTTCCAAAACATGTAGTCAATATATGTAAAACAAAATAACCTTTGGAGACAATGCTCCTCTCCATCTTTTTTGATTTTTATGTTATGTCAAGTTAAATGCGTAATAGTTTTCAAGATGATACACATAAAATCATTGCACATTACAATTATAACACATGCGCTGAAAAGTCCCGGGCCTAACACATAGATGACGCTAGTTTTATTGCAGTCACCTTTCTCTCAGTTAGTACTAACCTTCAAAAGACAGCTGTTAAAATTTCATGATATTCTATTCATTAGTTTGTGAGTTATTGTGCTAAGAGTCACGCTACTTTTGCTATTTTCAAAACAATGGATCAAAAACAATTTCGTGTTTTAATTTTACACTGCTTCTTGATGGGAAGCGAAGCAGTGGCTTGAAAAGTGTTATGGGGACTCCGCTCCATCAGAAACAACAATAAAACGTTGGTTTGCTGACTTCAAATGTCGTCGTAGAGACACCGATGATGCAGAACGCAGTGGACGTCCAAATGAGGAGGTAACACCAGACAAAATCAAAAAAATCCACAAAATCGTTTTGAATGATCGAAAAGTGAAGTTGCGTGAGGTAGCTGACATCGTAAAGATATCAAAAGAACGTATTGGCTTTATATTGCATGAGAATTTGACTATGAGAAAGCTGTGTTCAAAGTGGGTGCCGCGTTTGCTCACTGTTGACCAAAAACAAGAACGTGTTGATGATTCTGAGCAGTGTTTGGCCATGTGTAAACGTAACAAACCGGAATTTTTGCGTCGATATGTGACAATGGATGAAACATAGATCCATCACTTCACTCCGGAATCAAAACGATCGTCATTTGAGTGGATAGCAACTGGTGAACCTCGTCCAAAGCGCCCGGAAGCACAGCAATCGGCTGGAAAAATTTTGGAATCGGTATTTTGGGATGTGCGTGGTGTAATATTCATCGACTATCTTGAGAAAGGAAATACCGTCAACAGTGAATATTATATAGCGTTATTGGAGCGTTTGAAGGCCGAAATTGCAAAGAAACGACCGCATATGGCAAAGAAAAAATGTTGTTTCATCAAGACAACGCACCGTGTCACAAGTCAATCGAAACAATGGCAAAACTACATGAATTGAACTTCGAATTGCTCCTACATCCACCGTATTCGCCAGATTTGGCTCCCAGCGACTACTGGCTGTTCGCAGACCTCAAGAGAATGCTCGCCGGTAAGAAATTTCTCACGAATGAAGAGGTTATCGCTGAAACTGAGGCCTATTTTGAGGCAAAAGATAAATCGTTCTACAAAAGTGGTATTGAAATCTTAGAGTGGCGCTGGAATGATTGCGTTGCTTTTGATGGAGATTACGTTGATGAATAAAGCTAATTTTGAACCAAAAAAAAACGCGTTTTCTTTGTTCGGCCCGGGACTTTTCAGCCCATGTGTTAGAATATATATGAACCCAAATTATAAAATAAAACTAGTGTGCAAAATATTATTTTTAGTAAGGTAATATACATATGTATTTGACATTGAACATATGTCCCTCTGTCCCTTTTTAGAACACTCTTTATATTTTCATGACACGTATATTGGTTTTTCCAATTTCAATTGTACTCTACCTCCTCTCTGTCGCTGATCTTTTTCCTATAGTCTTTTTAAATGTTCTAATAAAATTTCCCAGCTTTTTTAGATCTTACGACCAAAACGGTTACATTGTTGTTCATCCTTTGTATATAAATTATCTTCTTTTTTCTTTTTAGCGTTTTTAGGGAGAAAATACTATTGAACTCTGTACGAAAATGCTACAAGTTGGAAAACCTTTTAAATTAAACACAAGTCTAATACGTACAGTGAAGTCTCTCTGTAAAACAGGAGCTTTTGTTCTGGCGAAATTTCCTTGTGTAGATCAATATTTTCACGGGTTTTATTTATATTTAGTACTACTTTCTGGCCACGTCACCTCAATTTTACTATACACATCCTGATCACCTTCTTTTATCAATCGCCCAATAAAATACTTCATCATCTTCGGCTCGCATAAACCGTCCTCCTACGGAATTTTTATTTTTACTGCTAATCTTCCGACAAAATTCATTTAGTTAAAGCGCCTCAATAAAAATAAAAGCCTTTCGGTTCTTATCTCTTTTCTCTTCTTTTACGGCGTTCTCACATTCTCCGATAATCTCCCAACCTTTTAACCCCGTATCCTAAAGACTGCGCCGCTAAAAGGAAAGCAATTATCAAAAAACTCCTCGTAAAATCTTCGGATCGCGTTTCCGGATTCGGATTTACGTATCGCCGTTCGCAATTAGTATTCAGTCGATGGAATCGAACGGAACCGTTTCATCCTCCACCTCCTACCTTTTCCCTCATCCGTTAACCTCCCTCAACGGCTTCAAGCACCTAATCTCCATCTTAGTAAGATAGGAAACGGAATCGATAGCGTGTGCTCGCATTTGCGTTCAAATTTGTTTCGTCGTAGGAACCCTCAACAACGCTCGACTCCCACCTAGTAAAAAAATTACTTCGACGTAGAAGTTAGTTGCCTGCCTGGGTATCCGGCGAGCTGGAGGCGGTGGCGTGAAAGAAAAAAAAAACGCCTGTTTTGAATGGCAAACAAGACGCCGATTAAAGCCGTAAAAAAGAGACCGGCAATAAAAAGTTATCGAATTCGCGTTTCGTAGACTGGAAAATTTAGTAGACTGTGAAAGACGTTTCCTTTCATTATTTTCTTTATTCGTTTCTCGTTTTTTTTTGATTTTTTTGTTATTCTGAACAGAAAGATTCCGAGTTTCTTAATAAACTCCTGCTCTTTTATACCATCTTCTCTAATTTCTGTAATATAAAGTGTAGATGGAGCTACTTTAAAATTAAGAATTTTTGTGGATATTTTCTGTAACAGTCAACTACAACTTTATTAGTTAGAAGTTAATTAATGAAAGTGAACTAAAATGGTAGAGTGCTTCGTTTTCTGGGCAGTTGTGTTGTATTTCAGAACCTATTTTCAGCAACAGCATTGCGTGAAATGCATTATAACTAAGTTTATTAATAAACCTACGTACTCGCGTCATTTACGATCGTGACCTTTATGAGTGAGCGTAGGCGATGCGGACGCATGAATATTTACACATAAAATAATGATAAAAAAAATACATTATACAACGTGCTCAAACACTTACTGTTTTAAGAAGTTTCCACGAAATCACAAACTGCGTGTTTGCCATATTTACAAATTTAAAGTAATCCTTGTAACAACTTAATGGATCTTTCGACGCACCTTCACAAATTTGTCTTAGTGTGACAAAATCTGAATCCCATGTTCCCCAACACATAGTAATGGCTGTGGTGATTCAGGCACGTTGGGATGCAGATCGTGAAATCTTTTTCTACGTTTCAGAGACTTTGGAGATGCTGCCTTCCTATGATCTATTAAGGCATTTACTCGTGGATAAAATGTAGGGATCAATTGCGCCACATGGTTTAAAGCATGGCGTTTACATGTTACGTGTAACACATTGCCACTCTTCTTTAAGAGATCTGTCTGAGGAAAACATGCTAACGGCACCGTCACTCACAAAGTTTAAAAGTTGGGTTGTTCAAACTTGACATTTCTTCAATAGCCTCAACATCACTTTTAAAATTTCAGTGTTAGTATATTTTGCAACTCCTTTGGAAGTAAGTGAGAGGATAATGGTTTCAATTTTTCTATTGCCGGTAAAAACATTCACCACACGATCGGTTGCTTTGTCCACACATAACCACAATTTTTTATCTTTCAATTCTGCTTTAATTCTTCTTTCAACATAGTCGCGAACAGATGACATAAAATTTCTTTATGTACACTTCACTTTACTTTGATCTAGTAAAGTGAACTATACATTACATAGAATAAAACACCTATATCAAATATTAATTGCTCGCTGTATCGTTAGCAACGGATTGCAGAACTGTGTTTTATACTATTTAGGTGGCGTCGCACTTTACACATATAATTCTGTTACCTTCGTATTCTAAATCCGGCATATTCGCTATTACGTTTTCTGGTTTATTCGAAATACACCATTTACAAAACGTAACTAAATGCGACATTTTCTAAGTACGTATGTACTGACAAGCACTCACAACGACCAGTTGAATAATACTGAACAAGCGTGCTTTGATACGGGTGCTCGATTCTCCGTACCGCGCGCTTCGCCCTTCCACTTTGTTCTCCGCGCGGCACTGACACTTGCCCCCCTTAACCGAGACTAATCATAAGGACTTGTTTTATTTGCTAGAGTGTATAAAAGAGCCTTTATGAAGAGTAAAAGTGCTGGTTAAACACTTTCTCCCTATAGAAATCTGTTCTGCAATTTACTTAATATATTCTGTTTTATTAATTAACACTGGTGAACGAAGACATTATTACAAGAACAATTCTCGATGATCCACAGGCAAGTCTGGCTGCTAGATGACATATGGCCGGTTTCTAGAAAGTATTCTTATCTTATTCTTATCCAATAGTTATCAAATCTATAAAATTATAGATTCCATAAGTTCATAACTCCCCAAGATAACTCCTCTTTGTACATAAAAAAACAGCAAAAAGAAACCCATCACACTGACAAGATATGTAGAAATTGGGGCCGGTGGCCTATAAGGAAAGATTCCCGAGTGTCAAATTCGCACCTTAATGAAACTTGGTAGGTAAGTGGAGTATGTTGAGACTTTAAAATAATTTTTTTTTGTTTGCGCCGAAATTCACCCTGAGGGGTTGAAACACGCCTTCATAGATTTTCAGTTTCCTTGAACGGAAATAGTTAGAGCAAAGACTTGAATGGAAATATCGTACCTTATCGAAAGATGTTTCAGATGAATGTGGTTGTTGGGGGTGTTGCATTTAAGTGCCACCCTCTTATGCTAGAGCGGATTATAGTGATGTGGAAAATCAATTAACGCAAGTTGCTAATCTTTGACATCCTTTGTTGACTTTAAAGCATTTTCAATTATACAGGGTGTTCCGAAGGTGATATAAGCATAAGAAATTATATCTTATGCTTCGTGCATACTACATATACATACATCAGAAAAGGGAAACAGTTACTTTATATAATCCCACTTAATACAAGTCAGATAGTTCAATTTGATTCATTAATTAAATTGAATTAATGAATTAAATTTGATTGATGTACATAACTACAATCGCGAATTGATATGATATCAGATGCAGCTATTGTTAGTCCAACTGGATATAAGTAAAGCCCGACAAAATTGATACATTGCCGTGTGTAGTTGTTTGTTATCGTAAATATTCAAAGGCATTACAATTCTTTAAAAAGAAATATTTACAAAGCACATCCTATTGTTTGAAAACTCAAAGTTAAGGTATTATTGTATCTTGAATACCAATTTTAAGGATATACATATTTTGATATTGGTGGTATTTGTTCGATTGTAGATATTTTTATAATATACCACAGAATTTGTTCTTTTTTGTTAAGGTATGGAAAAACAAATATATAGTAGAGATGACGTTGTGGTTTTGCAATACAACATTTATATACTTTCCAGACGAATTTAAGGTCAAGCAGAAATCTCGTATAAAGGCAGTATTACAAGTGTATCTAATACAGTCCTATAACTAAATCAAAATTTGTAAAATGTCATTCATAAGCGACATCAATGTTATTAAATTATTAATGGAGTCGTTTAATATTGCTGAAAACAGACAAATATCTATAAATCGACACGAAATAGAACTGCATAATATACTAAAAGAATCAAGTTCAAAAATTTTTATTATTAACTCTTCTCACAATGATTGCAAGGACTGTGTGGTTGCATAATTCGCCGATATCGCAGTAAACTCCACTAGACACAGCTTAATAATCATTCGGAAGCATTTCAGGAACGCTGAACTCGTATTGTCAACCGTGTTACCGATTGAATGTAAAAATGTACTGCACTTGCAATATTTCTTACGCAGGCTCTAAAAGGTATTAAAATACATAACTTTTTACAACCAAGTTATGTATTTTAATACGAATTATAGAAAAGTAATGGCTTAATTGTTTTTAAAGAATTTTTCTCCATAATATAATATACTATTCCAGAGTAAAAGGAATCTCTAAAAAGAACTGAAAAATACTAGAAGATATCACGTTGAAAGAAACTTCATTCCTAACATTATACTCGCAATAATTCATATCGCTTCCGAGTCATCGTTCACATTGGAATCACCCCGTAAAGTTATTCAAAGTGAATTTTGCATGTTTGCTCTGCCTTGCAAACGGAATAGAAAGTAGATGGGAATTTTACGAATTAAATTATTCATCGCGGAAGAAGCCAGGCATCGCAAACCGCGAATATTGAACCCGAACGCTGCTACATCCTCGAAAGATGAGGAACGTCGTCTTTTTGAATTTGTCATGGGTGGAGTTGTGTAAGATAGTTAAATTTAATAGATGCAGTACAGTACAGTAAGTACAAGGTTTACTCGTAAAAGTATTCCCGGCTTCTTATCGTGTAAGTGTTGTGATTAAAATGGAAAGTAGCTTTTGTTGTCGCTGAAGATCACTAGTAAATGCAGAACCTTTTTAGATATAAAAGAAACAAAGATTGTATTTGATGGCAGTGATCATACGCTACTGTTTGGATTTCAAAATTTGATCAATTCCTATAAGTCTTTCAAGTTCACTATGGACTTCTCTTAAATTCAGAAATAATCGCTAGCAGGTTTGAGCTGGACTGCGTGGTAATAGTTAAGGTTCTAGAATATTTTTGGAAAATGGGTACTTTACTCCATTAATGTCTAGATTGTGTTTCTAATACTAATATGTTGTGATGCCCGCACAAATTTAAAGAACTTCTGAAATTAAAAGGAAAACAAGTTGTTAGAACTAATTAATAAAATTACAATTTCCTTGTAATTAATCAGCGTAATTAAAATCCTGAAAAAATATCAGTCCCGGCAGGATTTGAACCCATGACCTCTGCGTTACCGGCACACTGTAATACTATTACAACACGAGACGACTTCAAATCGCCTTTAATACCTAGATGTTACGATATCTGTAGATATATCGCTCATCACAGACACTGTATTAGTGAAGACAAGTTCTTAACAGTTAAATTAATGTCAATATTAATATTAAACTGCCATTGGTATTAGTGATGATAAAATTATAACTTCTTTGCAATTAACCAACGTAATTAAATTCCTAAAAAAGTATTCCACAAGATTTTAACCCACTACCTCTGCGTCACCGGTGCATTGTGCTACTGTTGCACCAGAAGACCACTTGTGAGTTTAAATCGCTTTTCATACCTAGATGTCTAAAATTGTAATTTTATCATTACTCTTACTAACCATAGTTTAATATTAATCTTAGCTTAATTTTTAAGTCCTGGCCTTTAATGATAATATAGTGTCTGTGAGATATTGTGATA
This sequence comes from Trypoxylus dichotomus, assembly GCA_023509865.1. Classification (NCBI taxonomy): domain Eukaryota; kingdom Metazoa; phylum Arthropoda; class Insecta; order Coleoptera; family Scarabaeidae; genus Trypoxylus; species Trypoxylus dichotomus. The sequence continues at coordinate 35,388,154 of CM042081.1, forward strand.
TACCTAGAGACATCGTGACAGTAATTTTCGCCTCTAATGTAAATTTGGCTGCATTGCCTCAACATGCTGTGGTTCAATTAATGTAGAACACATTGCTCCAAGACATATACTTAGTGCTTTATTTTGAAATACGAAGGCGACCTGAAATGTTTCCGGAATCGGCAAGAGATGGCGCACGAAGGTTGAAGTTGATTCATAGGTCAGCAAGGGTAGCCCTTTTTATGGCAACTGTCAAAATTTCAGACGTCTACTGTCAATAGTTGTTGTTTGAGAGTGTGTTTTATGTACCAAGTCAGGCGGTTTCGCAAATATAGATAAAATCGAATTTCGTGCAGTGATAAATCACTTCTGGATGGCTGGGAACACAGTCACGGAAATTCGAAATATTTTGCTAGAGGCTCGTAGCGGGTGTAGTCCATCATTTTCGACCATCAGCTTTTGGGTGACTGAGCTTAAACGTGGCCCCATAAGCACAAATGACGAACCACGCAGTGGGCGCCCAAAAACCGCTACCAACTATGAAATAATCGACAAGATTCATAATGTCGTGTTAGCCGATCGCCAATTGAAGCTGAGGAAGATAGCAGAGACAACAGGCATCTCAAAAAACGCGTTGTCCATATCCCATACGAAACTTTGGGCATGAAGAAGCTTTTGGCGAGATGGGTACCTCGTTTGCTCACACCGGAGCAAAAACGAAATTGGGTGACAGGATCCAACGCAATCCAAGGAACTTCTTGATGCATTTCGTAACTGTTGATGTGACTTGGATCCACCACTACATATTGGAGACCAAGAAGCAGCCCAAGCTTTGCCAGTCAAATTGGCTCCGAAGGAAGCAAAGACCATTCCATCGGCCGGACAGGTCATGGTGACTATTTTTTAGCTCCTAGTCACTTGTTCCTATTCCAAAACCTGAAAAAATCGCTGGGAGGAAGGAGATTTGCCTCAAATGAGGAGATCATCACCACTACAGGAGGGCTATTTTGCAGACCTCGAAACATCCTACTTTTCCAAGGGCTTGAAGAGACTGCAACACCGTTTGAAAAAGTGTATTGATTATCGAGGAGACTACATCGAAAGATAAAAATAAAAAACTACACCAATATCGTGCTTTTCTTGACGATTCCGGAAACACTTCAGGTCGCCCTCGTACTTTCTGTCAAACGGCTTAGTACTGATTCATTTACTAGGTAATTGTTTGCATGTGGTAAGGGTATTAATCCTTACTGTCTTGTCGCTTTTCTGTGCAGAATTAGTTTTTTGAAATCAGTGTGCAATTGGAACGGTTTGGTAAACAATTGAGCGCAACAAATGCCGAAACACAGACAGTTGGCTTAGGGCAAGTAGGGATTTTACCGAAAGGTGTGCATTACACATTGGCCCGGAGACATAGGACAAAATCTTGATAAAGAACGAAGTGGGTGGCTTCATTTTCAGCGCAGATTTGCTCGCTCTTCCATGGAGGATGGACGCATAATCTATAATACATCTTAGGTACGCTTTGTAATAAAGAAGACAAGTTTTAAATTCCGCTCCCCATCGTGTTTTGATTATTATTCGTAAAAAAATTAGGAGAATTTTAAAGTAACACCACATTTTATTATCTAAACACAAATCATTGAATGTGCGCCGGATACTCTTTTTGGGCAGCGGTGGAACGCAAGCAAATTTCCAAGTATTCGATATATAGCTTCATATGCTCAGTACTATCACTATCGTTATCTGTAAAAAATATAGTCCCTTAAAGGGAGTTTGATATATTCATGATTTTCATGTTGATTCCGGTAAAAAGGAGTGTCAATTCTATATTTCCTTTAAAAGAAAGTTCACTGCAATGTCAAATTTAGATTAAGATTAATTTACAGTATCACTAGTTTGTAAAAACTCATTTCCATGTTCTGCCACACGAAAGTTCTATCACTCGAAACGCAAATCAAAGATCATTGCCACTCTATCTACCGAAAAGATACGCCTACATCTTTAGACGGTCTTTTACTACGAGCAATGCCTCACCACACCATCTCAGTTAGTCTCGCTGACGTTTAAGAATTATTACCCCTGAAAGATCGCTTTTCAACGCCCATCGCTATCTTTTTTCCTCTCTTTTTCAGTTCCAACGCTGTCACCTCTTTTAAATTAAAAAACTTAAATCGTACATCAGGAAAAAACCGTCCTTCCTCGTGGTCCTTTCGCCAGCCGAAAAAATCGTTGTAAAAAGTCGCGCTTTCGGAGGCGCTGGCTAATATCGCAACGCTGTAGGCGGAGATAGCCGAAAACTACGAGCCGAAGCAGAAAAAAAATCGTCGGAGGAACCGAGAAGGTTAAAGTTTTCGTCGGATTCTGCGAGTGCCGAATAAATTGCATTTTCTTTTGCAGTTTTGTACGTTCGAATCATGCGATGGCGTGGGAATGGAAGGTGGGGAAAGGGGTAGTCATTTGAATTTTATCGGCAATCGTGGAATGTTCGGAGTTGCGGAACGTGTCATCGGGTAATAAGTCTTCCCGTTGGAATTTGCTTGCGAATGCTCGAACGCAAATAGGTTTTCTATCGGTGGTATGGACCGCTTCCGTGATGTATTAAAAAGAACGATGTGAATTAATTTATTGTCTGATGACTGCGCGAAATTTTTAAAGAAACTCCTGAGTAAGCTAAAAATGTTTTTAATCATCTGCATTGCTCAAGACTGTTATTATAACACATGAAACCCTTCCTTAAGTGGTAACATATGTACTTACTTAAAGGGCCATAGGTTATTTTGAAAGAAAAAGAACATAACAAAATGGTGCTAGAGATCTTAGAAAAGATGATTTATAGATTTCAGTACTATTTTAATAGATGTAGGGTAGAGGATATCTCGGTTTAGTTTTCGCTGCATTCACATACGTGCACCATCTAGGCGTCCATAATTCGAAGCCATTCTATTAAACACAAAGCTGTTGGTTTATTTTCTAAAGATCAATCTTGTAAAGTATTACAAACAGCTGAAGCAACTTCAGTAAAGCTTTTGATTGCGTATATCAATCTGTGCCTTTCTTGGCTTTATAGCTTGGCTTTATATGCCAATAGGTTGTTACCGTGGCTTCACTTCTAAACATTTTATTGTAAGTTCCGGGGTAGTCTAAGAATTAAATTTGGGTCCACTCATAATTGCACTCTTCATTAATGATACTACATTTTGTGACGGATTGCTATACGCCACCGATATGAAAACCTTTGCAAAAATTAGCGACTAATCTTTTACTCAAACTCAGCTACACCTTCATCTCTGAAGAAATCTTCTACAACGGAGGCGGAACGTTTTCTCTCTTTCTTTTTCTTTCCTTTTTTTCTTTCTTTCTTTTTCTTTTTCTGCCTTCCTTCTCGCTATTGTTCTCTTACTCTTTATATAATCTTTTCTTTTTTTTACCGCCTCTTTTCATTTTTTCCCTTTTCTTTTTCCTTTTTATTTCTTTCCTCTCTTACTCTTATTTCATTTTTATATCTCATCATGACACGGTCCAATTCCGGAAATAGTTTGCTTATTACTGACTTTGGACGTGGAAGCCTACGTATTCATTTCATATCGAAACATTATCCAAGACTAATGTGCCACATGCCCATGTTATTCAGTGGCGCAGAAATTTGGTAGATAATGTTTATTTTTTGTGGTTAGAAAAAGACAAAAAGAAGCTGATGAATACACGTTTTAAAATATGTTTAAAAAAAGTACCACCCGTATATAAAAACTAGCTAGTGTTCAGGTGTTGTTTACAATTAATGAAGCTAGAATATTGAAATTAATAAAGAAAAAGTCGGTTTACGACGGCTACATGATATGTTTACAGAATCAGCAAGAGATGGTGCAAGGTTGAAGTGGATTTATGGGACGGCGAGAGCAACCTTTTTTATGGCAACTGTTAAATTTTCAAACGTCTACTGGTAGTAGTTGTTGTTTAAGAGTGTGTTTTGTGTAGCAAGTCAGGCGGTTCGTAAAAATGGATAAAATCGAATTTCGTGCACTTCTGGATAGCTGGGAAGACGGCCACGAAAAATTCGAAATATTTTGCTAGTGGTTCATGGCGGATCTACTCCATTTATTTCGACCATCAGCTTCTGCGTGGGCGAATTCAAATGTGGCAGCACAAGCACAAGTGACGAACCACGCAGTGAAGATTCATGATGAAAGAGATAGCAGAGGCAACAGGCATCTTGGAAGAATGCGTTGGCCATATTCTACACGAAATTTTGGGCACGAAAAAGCTCTCAGCGCATTGGGCACCGCGTGACACCGGGTGACCGTTTCGGAGGAGTATCTGGCCAGGATCCAACGCAGTCCAAGGGATATCTTCATGCGTTTCGTAACCGTGGATGAGACGTGGATCCACCACCACATACCGGAGACCAAGGGACAATCGAAGCAGTGGACTTCTCTGGGCGAATCGGCTCCGGAGAAAGCAAAGTCCATTTCATCGGCCGAAAACGTCAGGATGACTATTTTTTGGCATCCGAAGCGGTGATCCTCATCGACTATCTGCAGAAGAGAAGGACGATCACGGGGTAATACTGCAGCGATTTATTGACCCGATTCGATGCAGTATTGAAGGACAACCGGCCTCGTTTGCACCGGAAAAAAGTGTTTTTCCTCTACGAGTACGCACCGGCTCATTCGTCCCGTATCTTCGTGTTCGAATTGAATGAGTTGCGGTACGAATTAGTCTCTCATCCTCCATATTCACCGAACCTACCCGCCAGCTGCTTTTTCCTATTCCCAAACCTGAAGAAATCACTGGGAGCAAAGAGATTTGCCCCAAATGAGGAGGTCATCGCCGCTACAGCTGGCTATTTTGCAGGCCTTGAAACATCTTACTTTACCGACGGCTTGAAGAGGCTGGAGCTCCTTTTGAAAAAGTGTATTGATGCTCGAGACTACATCTAAAAATAAAAATAAAGAAAACACGCCAATACCGTGTTCTTCTTGTCTATTACGGGAAAATTTCAGGTCGCCCTCGTATACCTATCCATAGTACCTTCAATAAGATGAAGGTTTCCAACACCAGCAGCAGAAACGCAGCCCCAGACCATTACATGCCTACCTCCATTTTTAACAGTTGATTTTAAATGCGCGGTTTTAATTCTTCACTCTTTTTCCTTCACATATTATCCTTCCCATCTGAGCCGAATAGTTTAAAGTTACTCTCATAGGAAACTAAAACAGTTTTTCAGAAGTCGAAATCCTTTTCCCTGGCTACTAGTCCATGCAAATTAGCAAGTCCCAGGGTTCTTCAACCTGTTTCTACATTTACGGTATTTCACGGAACACATTTCATCTCCACGGTTAACTTAGAAGCACTTAGCAGTGGATTATTTCCCGATTGTCTAACAATCCATCGATCATGATGTTCATTAATTCTTTTTTGACTTATTTTATATTTATTCTTCACTTTGTTTTCGCTATTATACCATTCAATAATATATGGTGTATCGTTGATGGACTACTATTTAATATTATTGTAATATCCCGTTGACTTTTACTTTTGATATTCTGAAAAATTACTAATTCTCGCTCTTCCAATGTTGTCTGTCGACCCATATTGAATTACTGTAAATTATAGGCTGCTTCTGATAAAACCGCACTTCATAGTTGTAACAGATAGAGATGTAAAGTAGACATGCACCTAGGGCTTCTCCTATTTGTATAAAACTTGTGTACTCCGTTGCATCATTTCCACTGTGATGTTAAATATGCATCTAATTAGTTCTGTTTTATTTTGTAATATATTTCAAGGATAGTAGATATAATATATTCAATTTACTTTTTCTAAATAATTACTCTTCCCAACATTTTCAGCTCCTTACGCAATTATATTGCCATTGCATTATTTTCACTGTGACTCACTGTATGTGCTTCTTAGGGCTGATTGATTTACATTCTGATAAAGTTACAGGTAGCGCAATCTAACGGATAAACAAAAACATGTGTATATTTGTTTGTTCACCTTCTGACAGATAAAAGGCAGTTGGTAATTGGCTTATCACAGGGATAAATTTATCTGTTCTTAAATCCTCCCGATAAATGTATATCTATTGGATACTATAACCTCACTTTATTTCGCGCGTTTGTTTTGCATATAGAAATATTCTGAATAAATATGGAACTTCTTGAAGATTTTGGAGATGCTTTTATCGCAGAGGAAGTTTAAGCAATTGAAAACATCGATAATCGCTGTTAATTTAGTTTTGTTCTTAATTTACTGTTAATAATTTTGTTGGTTTTATTCTAAATTTACTAAATTTTATTTTATTAATTAATATTTAATCATTTTATTCTCAGCCCAAAATGAATTTTGCATTAGAAGTATATATAAAACAAATAAGCATTAAAACAAAATCATAAGTTTTTGTACTTCTTTTTGAAGATTTTTATTTTTAGTTCAGATTTTCTCTCCAAATATTCCAACTACCGCCCCTTAATTTTAGCTTCTAGATCTTTGACTTGAGATTCTTTTTCAGCAATTATTAATTGCTTTTTTAAAAGATCTGATAGATGCATCAGCAAGCATCACAAATTTAATATTAATTTCTTGTTTAAGTTTTTCTATAGGTAATTTATTGGAAACAAACTTTTCTGTATCCAATTATATTATTCTATAATTAGGAAAACTAGTTGGCCGAAATTTTTCTTTTATTATGACATCTTCTAATACCATTTTCCATTTGACGAACAGTAATATTAGGTTATATTCAAATCGAAACTGTAATTATGTGTTTGTCTTTCTCATTACAACGGACGTAAGTCTATCTTTCACTATTATCCATTGTTATACACACCGTCTAAAAGCATTAGACAGTCCTGGTTTGTTACCTCTCAGATAAAATTTGGTGAATATACTAAAAGGAGAAAAAAGAAACTGATGGACAGACGTTTTAAAATATGGTTAAAAAGTACCACCTGTAGATAAAGACTAGCTCGTGTTCAGGTGTTTCCCACAATTACTGAAACTAAAATATTGGGTTCAATAAAGAAAAACTGGCTTTATATTCCAAACAAATTATCCAAATTAATCATCAACCAGATGTCTGTAATAGACTTGTTCAAATTCAGCAATCAAATCGGGACACACGTAAGTCTAAATAAATAGTGAAATAAATGTTACCCTTTCCAATTCCGGCAAAAACGACCGCACGCATTCCTCCATGACCCTTGCTTACACGACAGGCAATAGCAGGGGGAAGAGCAAGCGAGGAAAGCAAGCCATTTTCCTAGCGCATTCCGGTCACATATGTTTAAGCACTTCGGACACCATAAAAAGGGCATTAGGAAAAGACGGTCCCTTTCCAACCTCCTTTTCGTCGTCTAATGGCGACGACAATGAAAGGCATTCGCCTAACTGGACGTTACCGACGGGTTTACGGGTTTGAATGGCACGTCGTAACGAGAAAATGTGTTTTTTTTTTCGGGGAGCGAACCGGAGCGATTCGAACGACAAAAAGCATTCTTGCAATTTTCACTTTCTGCGAAGGGCACCGCTACATAGCTTTCACACGTACGTATGAGCTACATATCGAGTTAGGAGGGGACCTTCTGCGCTTTAGCGCGAACAAAATGTGTTTTTGTTGTACATTTTCGCTTCGGTTCGCACAAAAGGAACGTCGGCAATCTAATTGCGGCCACCGCCGGAGGTTCTATATATGCGAGAAGTAATGTAAGAGGGTGAAGGTTTGGGAGAGGACTTGGGTTTTTGAGCCCTTTGTTATTTAAACGTTGTTATTGATTAAAATCTTTTGTGTGGTAATAATTTTGATGTGGAGCGTGACGTGCGATTTCATATTTTATTTATAACGTACAATAGCGGGAAAAGCCAGTATTTACAAATTCTATTAGATAAAACCGTAAGCGTCTGCTTATTAGAATTAAGATTTACAAATTTACAACCACCTCGTTGATGCTAATGTTATTTTTTTAAGTAATTCATTGATTCATATTTTTGATTTCCATGTTCCTTCTCGGACCCGTACTTTTAAAAAATACCTCATGGATTACATTACAGCAATGCTGTCTTTAAAATAGTAATGCTGTCTTGCTTCAGATTACGTATGCGCGTAATAAAGAAAAGAAATAAATTTTTATTGCAAGATGCGTCATCGTGGATACTCTAGCATGGAAGAAATTGATGTAATATATCTACGAGGGCGACCTGAAATGTTTCCGAAATCGGCACACGATGGTAGGGCACTTCTTAAGCAACTTCTTTTATGGCAACTGTTAAAATTTAGACCTCTAATGTCACTAGTTGTGTGTTTAAGAGTGTATTTTATGCGGCAAGTCAGGCGGTTTCGCAAAAATGGATAAAATCGAATTTCGTGCAGTGATAAAAAACTTTCTGGATGGCTGAGAAAACGGCCACGGAAATTCGAAATATGCTAGAGCTTCATGGCAGATGTACTCCATTATTTTCGACCATGGATGATGCTGGGTGAGTGTGTTCAAATGTCAACAATAGTTAGTAAGCTTGCTGAAATTAATCATTTAAGACCACTTTCAGTACTAACACATGGGCTGAAAAGTCCCGGGCCTAACACATAGATGACGCTAGTTTTATTGCAGTCACCTTTCTCACAGTTAGTACTAACCTTCAAAAGACAGCTGTTAACATTTCATGATATTCTATTCATTAGTTTGTGAGTACTTTTGTTATTTTCAAAACAATGGATCAAAAACAATTTCCTGTTTTAATTTTACACTGCTTCTTGATGGGAAAAAATACCGTTCAAGCGAAGCAATGGCTTGAAAAGTGTTATGGGGACTCCGAAAACATAAAAAAAATCCGCAAAATTGTTTTGAATGATCGAAAAGTGAAGTTGCGTGAGTTAGCTGACGTCGTAAAGATATCTAAAGAACGTATTGGCTTTATATTGCATGAGCATTTGACTATGAGAAAGCTCTGTTCAAAGTGGGTGCCGCGTTTGCTCACTGTTGAGCAAAAACAAGAACGTGTTGATGATTCTGTGCAGTGTTTGGCCATGTTTAAACGTAACAAACCGGAATTTTTGCGTCGATATGTGACAATGGATGAAACATGGATCCATCACTTCACTCCGGAATCAAAACGATCGTCATCTGAGTGGACAGCAACTGGTGAACTTCGTCCAAAGCGCCCGAAAGCACAACAATCGGCTGGAAAGGTTATGGCCTCGGTATTTTGGGATGTGCGTGGTGTAATATTCATCGACTATCTTGAGAAAGGAAATACCATCAACAGTGAATATTATATAGCGTTATTGGAGCGTTTGAAGCCCGATATTGCAAAGAAACGACCGCATATGGCAAAGAAAAAAATTTTGTTTCATCAAGACAACGTACCGTGTCACAAGTCAATCAAAACAATGGCAAAATTACATGAATTGAACTTCGAATTGCTCCCACATCCACCGTACAGCGACTACTGGCTGTTCGCAGACCTCAAAATAATGCTCGCCGGTAAGAAATTTCGCACGAATGAAGAGGTTATCGCTGAAACTGAGGCCTATTTTGAGGCAAAAGATAAATCGTTCTACAAAAGTGATATTGAAATGTTAGAGCGGCGCTGGAATGATTGCGTTGCTCTTGATGGAGATTACGTTGATGAATAAAGCTAATTTTGAACCAAAAGAACCGTGTTTTCTTTGTTAGGCCCGGGGCTTTTCAGCCCATGTATTAGTTGCTCCATTATCGATAATATATCTTGCTACCTGAACTTGTGTTACTTGATATTTTCGAGGCTTTTGGCATATTACTAGACCAGCCACGTTTGACAGCTTTCCAGCTTAGTAGTAAGCACGCACCATCATACGCAATGCTGCAAGCAGGGTGGGTGGAGAAAATGTGTATCGCTACCGTCGATGTATTACATTTGATTTGCATTAGCTCTTATTTGTTTTTGTCGTGAGGTAGTTGGTTGTCTTACCGTTGAGTTCTTTTACGCTTTGGAGATATATTATTAAGTACGTTGATCGCATAGACAATTAAAAATCGACTATTGGTTAACACAGTGAAGAAGTATATCGGTGGATTTCCTGATTTTTTATGTAATGGGAGTGAAAGTGTATAAAGTTTGGGATAAACCGTTGATACGCAACGGCAAAAGCCACATTATGAAGCATGTAAACAGTATAAAATATTTATTTAACTCCAACTATTTATTTAACTACAACCTGTGACTCTTGACGTGGTATCGTTGGCGATGGATTATAATTAGAATTTTTGTTTGGGGCTGTTTCTTTAGTATGTCTGCTGTTGTCTTCAGAGTAGCCCTGAGAAGAGTTGTTATACTTGCCAGATTCATCATTCGTTCAATTTTCGTGTTATTTTTGTATTGGTGAAACTATCTTGTGCGGGGATTGAACTCGATTTGTTTTTCTCCAATTTACAATTTTCGAATAGGACGGACAGGAGTTACTGTGTTAAACTTATATTCAATTTTCTACGAAGAATAGGTTGCGCAGTAGGCTAATCTTTTGAGCAGGAGAGGTTGTGGGCTCATTGCAAATAATGGACAAAGTAAATATATTACTGCACAATGTAGTTGATACAAAAAGGGTCACGTAATAGAAAAATTCAATTGTTTTATAAAAAAGATTTTCGATCTGAAATGTCATATATACAGATGTAATGTTTGTAAGTATATCGCAATATCTCGGCAGGCATAATGTTACTGAAGGCAAATTCTTATTCATTGAAATAATACGAAACTCTCGTTGGTGTTAGAAATTTGTTGGCACTGGATATTCACTTGAACTTCTAATACAACCAAGCAAATACACAAGCTAAATAGTCAAGAGGCATTGTAACTTCCACATTTTCAATCCTTTAGCTGCATGAGATAATCATCAAGTGTCAGAAATTGGTTTTAATTATTTTAAAAAGTTTTCGGTCATTATTGTCTTCGTTTTCGTCACAAATTTGTAATAATTTCCACCGTCCACTGACACATATTTCACACCAGTCAGAATGTCTATTTGATCAAACTTGTGGATATTACGAAACAATTTTACGAATTTTTACTTGTTTAGTTTCCAAGCCTTTGAAAAACAAATTCAGTATATAGGAGCACCCGCAAGTTACAATGTGATATTCCAGATGCAATTTTTTTCTCATACTATACATATTGGCCGCGTTATTTGCAACAAAGTTAATTGCAATTGTGTTCAATGTTATATTCAAATACATCAGCAGCCATCTGTGTAAGACAATCATATATGTGAATGCTCTGATGTATCTATGTTTATGTCAAACTAGAAATTATTTATACCTTCTGCTGTTAAAACTATACAACGATTGGTTCATTATGAACATTTATGTATTTGCAAATGCGTTGGTAATTTGCATATAGATATATATATATATATATATAGATATGTATATATATATATATATATATATATATATATGGAATAATATTCCTGAGTTTCTGGCTGCGTGTGCTGTTGGTCCCGAAAGAGACCGTTTCTACGAGGTCTCACTCATTTTCTTCTGGACGCTTTAGTTCGTTGTGTTGTAGCGTATAATGTCTTGTTATCCTCTCGGGTTTTCGATGTAATTGCATATATCTTCTTTCTACTGCAGTCGAAATTCCGACCTAAGGAAGAAGATAAATGCGATTACATCGAAACGTCAGGACCTACATGGTTCTTGTAAGAACGAGAGACAAAACCCGAGAGGATAACAAGACATATATATATAGGTTAATAAAAGCAATTTTCACAATGGTTGTGATTACGATTACAAGAATTTTAGGGTGGAGAATTCCCAAAGGCATCGCAGTAAACACCTTACAAATTAATAATTTATTCGGAACGGAATTGCAGTGGGAAGCGGGCAATGCCTTTAAATAGACAGCTAACACAGGTAGGAACCGAGAGGTCGCTGGGATAAGCGATCTTGTCCCATAGCCAACAGCTTCGGCTGTATGAGCTACTGGAGTTAGGGCACCCTCTTCTCCTAGGCCCGAAAAACAGGCTCCGAAGGCAACGGGAAACCACCCGAAGGCATCCCTACTATTGTCATGCATCCCTATTATTGTGATCATGGCTATTACGACAAATAAGAGACCACTTACTGGAAATCGGAAATCAAGATCCGGCAGGGGAGAAAAACCTAAACATTGCGAGGCTTCCCAGGTAGCTACAAAACACATTGAATTCCTGGAAAACGTGGTCCAAGCCGACGGAGAAATTCATGGTTCAAGAATCTAAGGACGAGGTTTTCAGCAACAACAACAGGACGACTCCGTGTAGGAGCGAACAAGGTTGTGATCGCCCGAATGATCGCCAATATTTGGACCACATAGACATTATAAGAAGTAGAATCTTAAAGCTTCAAGAGCACAGGAACTCCCATTGTCAACTAGTAACTAGATTGTCATAGGACCACTTTTCTTCCAGCCAACTGTACACTAAGATAATATTGCCGTTTATTTTATTATTTTTACTTCATCCTAGTGCGACAACTGTAGGTATACTTAAAGACGTCACTATACAATGCAATGCCTTATTGTAATACGGTCACAGTTTTCGGTATTATGTTCGGTATTACATACATACATTCACAACTATTCACAGTACAGCATAAAGTTCTCTATGGTCGCTACTTTCCACATTCCAAACTCTATATTTCCCGCATTTGATGATCTTAATTTTTGTAATTCCGTCGATGTAACTCTTAAATTTCCATCTAAAAAAGTCGCATTACTCAATTACGTTACATTTTAGCCCTATTTTTTACTCTCGTACTCATTTCTTCTCCAAAATATTTCGCGAATTTCATGTAAATATACATACATTTCCTTTACAGGTACGATATAACCAATGCCTAGCCACCTCGTAACTAAATTATGAGCGCCCATTGCGGTCGTTTGGCGTTCGTTTCGAATACGAGATGCGAGACGAGGTAACGTACGCCCTCTAACGACGCGCTCATGTATTATGGATGTACGGGATGAACAAGTGCGGGGATCCACCGGTTCTAACTTCCCGTCTGTTGACGGAAAAGGCGATATTTCGTCGGCCTTAGCTTAAAGGCATCGGGGAAAATGGGCATGCAAATAAAACAGAATGAGGAATCGGGAATGTAGATTTTGGTCGGTCGAAATGGAGGCGTGCGGGAAATAAGAGGGATGAAATATGAAGGGGCGTGGAATGAGCGTCTTTTTTGGTAGTGTTTGTATGGTAATTTGCTTGATAAAGAAATGTTAGGGTTGCAGAATGTATTGTTCGAAATGCCTAAGTTAAAGTTCTTTGCTTTCTGAAATAGTGCTCAGTTAATTACATATATAATTAACATATGCTGGCAAGAGTTACAGTAGCTACTATAGCTTATTCGTCACTAGTCTGTTGGCACAAAACCAATTAAGGCTACGCGGTCAAGATCCGTGGTTAAGTCCAAAGGATTGCTTGCTTTGGTATTACAGGCGCCATAGCCTCGACAACGACAGCTGCGTTGGAGACCATCTTTGAGCTTCTGCCACTGCAGCTGGTGCTGAGGTCAGAAGCAGCCCTAGGAGCCTACAGGGTCAAATGTAGTGGATGCAAGGGATTCCCTGGCAAGTTCGGAAGCCACACCAGCATCTTCAACTACATCGGGCAGATACCACAGCTGTCGATGTTGACTTTGTACAAAATTCCGCCCGTGTATAGCTTTAGTGGTGGATACAATGTAATAATTTCCAGCAACGAGGCAATAAAGGAATGTGCAGGCAAATCGAGGCGGGACGTACCCTCTGGTTTGGTACGCCTTGAAAACCTCGAATGACTTGGATAAGGTGGAAATCGTATCGGACAGTTAAGCCGCTCTTAGGACGCTACAGGCTATCAGGTTTCACTTAAATATGGTGTTGGGATGCCATAGAAGGCTGCAAGTACTGGCGGAAGATTGCAGCGTGACACTGATATAAGTGCAATACCACTCGGGAATCAAAGGGAACGAAGTAGCTGAATTGATAGCAAGAGATGTCAGTGGACGACCATTCTCAGGACTTGAACTGATGTGTAGGGTATCTATAGCAGTATTAAGACCAATGTAGACGATTTGAGACACTGCAAACCTCTCGGGATTTATTCAGACAAGGGAAGATTGCTTAAGGCAGTCCTTATGAGTAGGACCAAACTAAAAGCACCCACAGCGATCTTAACTGGACACTGCGCACTGAGTAAACACATGCATCGCATGGGACTAGTATATTATTCTTTATATAGAAAGTATGGAGGAGCAGAGGAAACTTCTGTGCACTTCTTGTCGACTACCCGGCAGTCTGCAGGGAAAAATAGGTTCATCTTGGGGATGTTCAGCTTGACGAATCCAAGTTAGGAAAATTACCGCTCAACCGGATTATGGACTTTGTTGTTCAGGTACAACCCTATACCATTGAACTATGGGTGCACAATTTTAGAGGTACTGGTGGAGTTGCTCTTCGGTGCAGAAGCCCTGCCCATGGTTATAGGAAGAAAAACACACATGCTTGTTGCATTGTGTTTTTCCTGGTTGCTGGAAAATGAACATTAATACACCTATTCCGAGATCGAAGACACCTGCAGATTTCTCTGATTTACGGCCAATTTCTATCCTTCCCGTATTGTAAAAACTGCTAGCGAAAGCAGTTATTTTGTAGATTCGGCATTTTCTTGATACTCATAATATTTTACCTACCAGCAGTCAGGATTTCGTTCGTGCTATAGCTGCGAATCTGCAATGGCACACATCGGAGATGATTTGCTACGTAGTATTGATAAAAGTCAAGTTACTGCTTTGGTTTTATTAGACGGCTCAAAGGCTTTTGATACTATTTTACTTGCTATTTTAAAATGTCAGTTTTAGTGCTAATTCAGTATCATTCTTCGCTTCATATTTGTTGAAGAGAACTCAAATAGTTTCATATGATGGTACGTTATCTTCCCCACCTTCTAGTGTATCTGGTGTCCCCCAGGGCAGTATTCTTGATCCTATATTGTACATTATCTACACATCTAATATTGTAAAATGGTGAGAAGAAGAAGATAAGCAAATTTATTGTTGTTTTAATGAGAGGGAAGAGCATGAGACTGTTTCTAACATAAATAATGATCTTCAAATGCTGGATAGCATATTACTTTATCTTCAAACTAATAGAAGGAAAACTACAGTCTTACTCTTTGTTCGCACTAAAGCTTGTAATGCAGCCATGTCCCGTATTCCGATCAAAGTGAATGATGAAATTATTTCAGTACCGGATCATGAGAGTAACTTAGGACTATATTTAGGTACGAAACTCCGCATCAAAGAACTATACTTATATACTGAGGCTTGGCTACTGTAATTTTTTTTATACGGTAGTAAAAAATGTTTAGATGCAAACTTCAGAAACTCATTATGTGAATTTCCTGTTTATCAAGATTTAATTTTTGCGTTAGTGTTTACTACAATTACTTGGATAGTATTGTTAGAACTAGAATTCAGCGATTCCAAAACTGTTGCTTAAGATTTATTTACGACATTCGTAAGTTTCACAGAATATTTCATACTCTGCGATGGTCAAGGTGGTTGTGCATGTCACTGAGTTCTCTTCTATTCTTCTTTATCAAAAATAGTTCATCATAAAAAAAACCTGGTTATCTCTGCCGTAAGGTTATTTTTAGAACGGATGCTCATAATGTTAATTTGAGATTTAAAGGCCTACTTACTCCTCCAGTTCACAGTCTAGAGATGTTCAAAAGGTCATTCTCTTGTAATATTGTTAGATACCTTAATACAATTCTTTTGAACATTCGTGACTTAAAGCCAACACTGTTTGTCCATCAGCTGCGTAAGAGCTATTATCTACATTCTTAGTCAGCATTTTGTTTTTCGTTTTCTTTATTTTTCTCTATCTTAAGCACTCCGTTCTTTGTATTTCTTCATTTTTCAGTTTAGTTAAGTCTTTATAGTCATACTTCACTCATTTTATGTATGTAGGTCATCTTTGAGTATAGGGAGAAGAGCAGCTGCTTATTTCAGTCGCTGATTCTGAACTTATTGGCATATATTTCTTTTTTTTAGTATAGTTTATATATATATATGTCATTTATACTGTATTTATATTATATTATTATTACCATTAATTTTTTTAGGAGATCAAATTTTTACAAACTACAACTAAATTCAAAGGTTCATTTTCTAGCTTGATTATTTCTTGAGTCACCCAAATGTTAACAAACTGGTTTTGCAAGAACAATACACCGTGTTCTATCTTGAATCGATCTGTTCCTTTGTTTGCTGATTCTTCTCTGTAATTAAAAGAAACCTAAAACTGGTTTACTATCACAGAAAATGGAAAACGACACATGATAATTATTATAAAATGGAGTTTCAAAGACTACGGAGATTAGCTAAGGCGGACATTAATTTTAGCCTGTAGTTCATACGTTCATAATAGCGAACTTAGTCTTATAAAAGACCTCTGTTCCTTTTGGCAATTTGCTCGCTCTAAGTACAACTCTACCAGAATTCCTTGAAAAGTTTATGTTGTTACGAATATAGTAATCTAACATAGATAGTTGATGCTTTTGTTACATCGTTCTCTGGTGTTTTCCCACCTGAGTCTTTGGACTGTGATCTCCTACATATACATATATTCTAACTTGCCACCATTATATTTGCAATCTGTTTCGGTGGAAGAAGTAATGCAGCACATTAAAAGTTTAAAGAACAAATTTACAGCTGGTGATGATAACATGACATGCTTTCTTGTGAAAGATTGTATTACCATATTTGTCACTCCTCTGCGTATGATTTCTAACCTAGCTTTACACACGTGCACGTTTCCTGATACATGATAACTAGCCAGAATCTCGCCAACCTTCAAAAAAAGTTATAGTTTCAATATTAGCAATTATAGACCTGTGGTTGTAATTTCCTCCTTTGCAAAGGTTTTTGAACGCTTACTTTATAAGCGTATCTCTTATGGTACAAAACTATATATCTCTGTATCTCAGCATGGTCAAATTGATCTACTGTAACTAACTTGGTGCAGTTTTCCCAAACAATAGCTGAGCCTGTGTATGGGAGTGGTCAACTAGATGTTATTTATACTGATTTTTCCTGTGCTTTTGACCTGATAGATCATCATAAGTTGTTGGCGAAGCTGAGTTTTATCGGTGTCAGCAGGAATTTCCTAAGATTAATTCGATCATATCTTCTAAACAGACTTAATTATGTTTATTTCAATGGATATAAATCAGGAACTTTTTAGTCCACCTCTGGAGTACCTCAAGGATCGAACCTTGGCCCGCTCCTCTTTAATATATATATATCGACGATCTTTTAAAGTCCATTAACTGCTCTTTATTATCCCATGCTGATGATATTAAAATCTAATCTAATTTGGACGTAATTTGTACCTATGATATCCTATGATGAGGTTGTTGGAGAAGCTGAATTTTATCGGTGTCAGCACAAATTTCCTAAGATTAATTCGATCATATCTTCTAAACAGAATTAATTATGTTTATTTGAATGGATTCAAATCTCAAACGTTTTACTCTATCTTTGGAGTACCTCAAGGATTGAACCTTGACCTGCTCCTCTTTAACATATATACAGAATCAATTCTCTGTATTGTATTAACATTTGCTCGTCAATTTTCTATTAAAGATTTAGGTGTGATATATGATAAAAACATTATTTTCTCTAGTTATGTCTCAGATGTCACAATAGCTGCTTCTAAATTATTAATTTTTATTTATCGCACTTATAGCGATTTTACCAGTCTTGATGCAATAAACACCCTTTTACTGACTTCCGTGGTTTCCAAGCTCGAATACGCATCCGTGGCTTGGTATCCTTTCTACAATATCCAAATTAATCATCTTGATCGGATTCAGAGCAAATTTTTGAAATATCTCTCATATAAGATGTTCTGTGCGAGGTATAGCCCTCGAGGAGTTAATTGAGAGGCATCACTTTCAAATCCTTGTGAACAAACCGCATCAGTGCTAAATATATGCAAAACATTGTTACCGGAAGAATTGACTCACTTGGTTTGTTGTTTGAAGTAAATATCATCGTACCACTCCTGGAATCAAGATTGCATCACCTGCTTCGCATTCCTACAGCTAGGACAAATGTATTGTGGCGAGAGCTGTCGCTACGCTTGGCAAGAAACTTTAATAATTTCAACTTAGATTTGCCTTAATTTTTCATATTTTTGATTTGTCTCATATTATTGGTATTTAATTTTTCTTTCTGATATTTACCAAATAATGTTTTGATATATTCCTTTTTTGGTATGTCTCTAGTGCATTATATGTATTATCTCTTATTATTTTGTAAAGTTTTTGGATGATTATCTATTAGGCATTGAATTATTATTATTGATGCTATCCAATTAGTATCCACTTTAAAAAAAGTTAATACAATGTTCTGCATGCACTACAATAGCAGCGTGAATAGTAAAATTATTGTATTAAAGTTTGAGCGCAGTGCAGTTCTAATATCTTCAGCAACAACAATTTCTATGAAATCGTACAATATTAACGGTTAAATTCAAATTTATACCTTCAAAGCTCTTCGTAGCATTATAGTTTTCTCTTTCCTTTTCGACCTGTCCTTGTCTAGCTACGAAGGTAAGCTTAATTTTTTATTCAAGTCTCGAACGGTACGGTCGGAATAACGGAAATATAGTTGTAATGAAGCTCTACGCGAGTAAGATGTAAAAATATGAGTTCGATGTTCTCTAGGGACTAGGCAGACTAGCAGCGTTCCAACATTTATTCCGCCCATGGATAAGATTTTCCTCGCTGCAGTAGGTACTAGAACCGGTGGGATACAGATATTATTCCCCGAAGTTGGGATGAAAGAAATTGCGTAATATTTAGAAAGAGTTCAAAATTTGTCTGGCTAGGTACGGATTAAATACAAATAAGGTAATTTGATTTAATCCATTTCAAGCATTTTAAAACAAAATGAAGAAGTGAAACTTTCCTCTTTCGAGTTCTTCATCACATCGGTGCAGAAAATTATTGCGAGAGAAAGTGCAGATTTTAATGAAACTGGTCGCGATCGATGGAGAGAAACAGTTTTAAAAAGAATTTTGTAAAATCCTGAATCTATCCATACTGAAGAATGTTTAATTTTAAATGTTCTGCCAAACATAGTTGCTCAATAAATTTATCTTTTTTTTTACGATTCCTATTGCTTCTTCCCTGTATTTGTCACATTTATAAAAGAACTATTTCCGGATTTGGACCGTGTCATGATGAGAGTAAGAGGAGTAAGAAGTAAAATGAAAAGAGAGACAAAAAGACGAAAAATGAAAGGGGAGGGGGGGAGTGAAAAGAAGGAAAAGGTGAGAAGAGTAAGAGAAGGAAAGAGAGACAGAAAAAATGGGAAAAGAGAAAGAAAAGAAAAGAAAGAGAAGAAAAAGAGAAAAGTGGGATCGTGACGTTTCGCCTCCGTCGTAGGAGGCTTCTCCAGGAGAAACAGGGAAACCAAAGTGGCACGGTAACTCGACGTGTAAGCCATGCTAGAGGCGAAACCACTTTGGCAAAAGGTCACGGTAACTCGATGTGTTAACCACACTAGAGGCAAAAACCTGAGTACGGGGTTTGTATAGGACGCGCTCGGCCGGAGGCCTGAACGGCTGGGCGGGAAGAGAGGAGCGGGGTTGCAGGAAAGGCTTCCAAATTGGGAGTAGATGATATCCGTTTTCCCTATTGATATTACCGGGGTGTTTATGAATTTCCATTACCTTCATGATTTTTTTACCATACAAATGAGGACTTTTCGCGATGATCGAAGTTTCTTCAAACAAAATGCCATTTCCAGATGATGATCGGCCACCGCAGACGATGATGCGTGCCCCGATTTTACCGTTACGACACCGTTTGTGCTCTTTAATGCGGGTTTGTATTGAACGACCTCTCTCACCTATGTATACTAAACCGCAAGAGCCTACCCTTATGTAGACCTGTTTGGAGCATAGGGTCTGAATTTGATTCTTAGAAGAAGAGAGAATGTTGACAATTTTCGAAGGAGACTTAAACACTGCTTTGATGTTTTGCTTTCTGAGAATTCTGCCGATGCGTTCGGTAACACCGTGAATGAAAGGAATACACGCCGTACCTTCAGAGTTTTTGGGATCTTGGGACTTGTCTGCGTGTGAGGGATATATGTGTTTTTTGATGGGTTTCTGTATATTCCAACATAGGTACGCATTCTTTTGAAGCGATGGCCTGATGTGCTGTAGTTCTTTCGATAGATTGTCGAGTTCTGAAATAGAGACAATACGACGTACCAGGGAATTTACAACACTTAACTTTTGCGGCGGTTGACGATGGGAATTGGCATGTACATAGATATCGAGCCATGTGCGCGGATTCATCATGACACGGTTCAATTGCGGAAGTAGTTCGTTTATTACTAACTCTGGCCGTGGAAGCCTACGTATTTATTTATCATATTCTTTATTTTCACGCCCGCGTCAACTTTCTATTTAAAAAAGTCTGCATTTCGTTCATTAGCTCTGATTCACCTTTCGTTTTTGCTGGTTTTCCAGATATATTTACATTACTTTCTTTATTGTTTTCCAGTTTCTTATGTTTCTTTTTCATTCTTCGAGTTCTTTTGCACGTTGGAAATGTTATCGTTGTACTTTTAGGTATCCTTAATTTCATTCATTAGTTCTTTCATCATTTGTACCAATTTCTCTATCCTTCTGCGTTGATGATAGTATTAACTGCGAAGCGCAAGTAGTAGAAAAAGAAACAAGAATCTGAGATAGTTGCAAGCGCAGATTAGATTTTTGGGGCTTCCAAGTAAACAACAATAAATGGATGAGTACCAAGGTCAGTGGTGGATCGATAGTGGTGGTGGAGGGCCGTGGTCATGTGGGAAAACAAAACGTTCTTTACTTTCCGAATGGCCCTTGTAAATCTAGTTTTATATGTCTGGGAGTACAAACTCAGAAATTGTTGAATTTTGGTCAGAAGAACACCGTTTTGTTCAACTGAGTACCGATTTGGTAGTGTGTCATTAAGATAAGCGCATCCTGCTCTGCTGAAAATGCTAACACAGATAACGCAGCCATAAACTAATGAGAAGAATGAAAGTATAGCAAATATGGGATACGTAGTAAACGATCAATTAACTGTTAAATGGTCAAAGTCCATCTATAGCTCTAAGTAGTCGATGACCAAAACCAAAGTTGCAGAAGTTACGTGAGAAAAATCTTTAATATCGCTTCAGTATATATTCGCATGATGTATTTAAAAGTAAATAACCTCATTAACACGACTAAGCTTCACATACATGAACGTAACTGTATATGTACTCTGATTACTGGAAAATTGTTACCCACATTTTCGTGATAATTTACAAAGAAATCTGGTTACACAACTAACATTAAAAGCGGAATCAACGACAATTCCGAGGGAAGTTGATAACATTGCCGCTACGAAAAGAAAAAAATTCCTTCCGAGACGAAATTACCGTAATTTATCTGATGGTGGAGGCATTTTTTGATTAAATTACTACTTCAGGATGGAACGGGATTATAAAGCATGGCCGGGGGAATTTCTTTCTGTAACCGAAAGCATGTTGTAATTTTTCTTTACGTCCAAGTCCGCGCTGGAAGTGTATTAATATTGCGGTTAGCGCTGATGGTGATGGTGTCGTTTTTTTCTTCTTCTTAAATTATGTACTTAGTAGATTGTGGATTTTCTCATTAAGGAAGATGAGTTGTTAGCGGTACTGTCACATCTTCTTGTAACTGAGTAGTACATAACGTGTTTCATAAGCAGAAAAATAAATTATCTTGTAGGAATTAAAGGAAGATGAAGGTTTGTTTGCATAATATAATAACAACAATGTCAGTAATTTGAGACTTAATCAAAGAGCACAGTGATTGAACATAAAAAGGACGTAGGTATCAATTTGCTCAAAAGCTTTTTGAAAGTGCACATTGATTGCATCTACTTGATCCTTAGAATCCAAAGCTTTGAACACATATGTTCTGCGTAAAGCAGGCAAGATTAATAATCGCAGAATACTGCCACACAAGCACAGGCTGGTTGATTGATATTGCTCCACGAAGCTGACGATATAACTACGTAAACAAAACGCGGTTGAACACTTTAGATAAATTGCAAAGCTAGAAAATCGGCCGGTAATGGCTAATGTCATGTGAATTGTCCCTCTTTAGCAGAGGACAGATACAGAATAGTTTTTAAATTGTCAACAATCACATACAAAAGCCAACGTTTGTACGTGATTGTTGCGTAGTATAATGTGAACCTGTAGCTAAATATTTAACCTGGTTCCTCCACCTTTCCAGACGCTTCAAAGATTGGTAGAATTGCGCTAGTGTTTAAGAAAGGTGACTTTCAAAATTATAGACAAATAAATATTTCATCAAACTTTGAACATCTTCTGCCTCACGGAGTCTGCACTAGAGTTAAGCCTTACCCATCTAAGAGACAACATAGTTTCGTTCCTCCGACATTTACTACAACTAACCCTGTCCAATTAGTATACGAGGGTGACCTGAAACGTTTTCGGGATCGCCAAGAGATGGTGCACGAAGGTTGAAGTGGATCCATTGGTCGCTAGGGGCAACTTCTTTTCTGGCAACTGTTACAATTTCAGGCGTCTAATGTCAATAGTTGTTGTGTAAGAGTGTGTTTTGTGTAGTATGTCGGGCGGTTTAGCAAAAATTGATAAAATCGAATTTCGTGCAGTGATAAAACACTTGTGTATGGCTGATAAAACCGCCACGGAAACTCGAAATATATTGCTAGAGATTCATGCTGGATGTACCCATCATTTTCGAACATCAGCTTCTGGGTGAGCGAGTTCAAACGGGTTACCGTTTCGGACGAGGGTCTGGCTAGGATCCAATGCGATCCAAGGGATTTTTTCATGCGTTTCGTAATCGTGGATGAAACGTGAATACACCACTACATACCAGAGACCAAGGAACAGTCAAAGCAGTGGACTTTTCCGAAAGAATCGGCGAAAGCAAATACCGTTCCATCGATCGGAAAGGTCATGTCGACCATTTTTCGGGATTCCCAAGGTGTGATCCTCATCAACTACCTGCTGAAGGGAAGGACGATCACGGGGCAATGCTACAGCGATTAAATGACCCTATTCGAAGCAGTATTGAAGGAGAAACGGCCTCGTTTGAAACGGAAAAAATGCTTTTCCACCACGACAATGCACCGGCTCATTCATTCCGCATCGTCGCGTCCAAATCGAATGACTTCACCGTACCTAGCCCACAGCGACTTTCTCCTATTCCCAAACCTGAAAAAATCATTGGGAGGAAAGGGATTTGCTTCATACGAGGAGGCGTATTGATCTTTGAGGAGACCACATAGAGAAATAAAAATAGAAAACAACACCAATACCGTCTTTTTCTTGTCGATTCCGGAAACATTTCAGGTCGCCCTCGTAATCATGAAATTTGAAAGATCAACAAATTATGTCACTCCACTCACTCACCTAGAAAGCGTTAATAAGAAAAGTACGGTTGGTATTTGATTCGCCCTTGTATCTGCAGAATTCTGACATCATGTGATCTAAGTGATTTAAAGTTAGTCTCTCATCCTTCCTATTCATGGGATCTAGCCCTCAGCGACTTTTTTCTATTCCAAAATCTGAGAAAATCAAGGGGAGGGTAGAGATTTGTCTCAAATGAGGAGGTCATCGCCGCTACAAATGACCATTTTGCAGACCTCGAAACATTCTATTTTTCCGTCGGCTTGTAAAGACTGGAGTACCGTTTGAAGAGGTGTATTAATCTTCGAGGAGACTACATCGTAAGTTAAAAATAAAAGACAGCACCAATACCGTGTTTTTCTTGTCGATTCCGGAAACATTTCAGGTCACCCTCGTAATATATTATCCATTCTGTGGATGGCCAAGTGGGTGTATTACACAGTGCCATTTGACACTATCGATTATTCACTTATAATATCTAAACGAAGCTGATTTTTTTGTAATAAAATTAATCCGCTCGTACCTGATTGTTCACACTATGTTCACTGCAAGGGCTACCTATGGTTAACACCTTCTGCTTTCTTTTTGTGTATTTCAAGGATGCAATTTGGGTCCTCCTCTACTTGGTGTTTGTTTAGAAAATTTTATGTAGAAACTGGACTACGTTGTAGTTACATACTGTGGTGGAAAATCTCAATTGTTAAAATTTTTAACTGGGTTCTTTGAATTAAAATTTTGACTTAATTGTTTTGAATTAAGTGAAAAAAAAATACCAAATGTAAAGTTGAAAAAAAAAACAAATATATTGACAAATAAAAAAATATATATCTATATATACCGGTTTTTTACAAAAGAAAATGTTTTTACAGAAAACCTAAGGCAATCCCTGAGAAGCTGAACTTGAAATATTCTAACTAACTTACGAAACTAAATATGAGATCGAAAGATAGATTTATTTTTGAAGAACTTAAGAAGATTTGACGTCTATAACCTTTGAAATCGCACTCACTGGCTCAGCTTTAGGATGGACTGGCCTTCGGCTTCCAACGTAAGTGTCTGGAACTTCCAAATTTTGTATGTAGTATCAGCTGATACACTTTATTGTTGGATATAATACGAAGATATTTATAATTTTACGGAGTTATATGAGAAAAATAACGACTTATTCTTTCTTAGTAGAAAAGATGCCAACATCTCTCACTTTTGTTGCCGATCTTCATCTGTCTGTTCTTCTTTTGTTTATATCCATGACAACGCCTGTATGGTAGGACAATCAGTACACACACCCATACTCGATATGTGTGACATTATAAAGAAAATTGCTGCCAGTCGTGCCATCCTTTCGTCGTACGAGAAATTTCGAAGATTATGAGTACAACTTCGGAATAATGCATATTCATACAATGTAATTGAATGTGTGAGTACTGTATATTAAACGTCTTTTAAAGATGAAATTTTAAAAAATTAATTTACATAAGAAATATGTTTACGGAAAGCGATATATAAGATGAACGGTAGTAAAGTTTACGTCTCCTCTGCAAGTGTTGTTGTAGGGACTTTTTTTTCTTTTAAACAAGAAAAATTGGGAATAATTAGTTATTAAAGGATACCCAAAGTAGATATTTGTAAAACTTAAAAAAAAACCTGTGCAGATAGAATATTTGTATTAAAAATTTCATAACGAGGGAGTACTGACGGTACTTCGCCTCCAACTTCTAACATCAACCAAAATAAAAATTAACGGCGTGCACCAAACAGTGACGAAAAATATATCTGCAATAGGAGAACTAGTCAAATTATAGAAGAAATTCATTGGTAAATAAAGGACAATAATGTTTATCATTGCAATGCGAAGACGATCTTAAGATCTACAATACCTCCCCGGTACGCAGAATGAAGTTCTCTTGAATCTGAATAAGCATGCTGTGGTAAGCCATTCTAGATGTCATAGACCTTACAGTTATCAATACATTGAGTAAAACTATTATTTCCAGGCACTCATCTATTGGGAGCTTAGGCGTTTTGTTTGATATAAATTTGTGGTTTGCAGACCAAATAGTATCTGTGCGAAATTTGGCCATGAACTCCTCAGGTTATCTTATACGATCCTATGAACTATTTAGTAACCCGGCGTCACTAAAATCGTTATGTTATTCGCTTGTGTATGCTAAATTAAAGTACGCCTCTTTAATCTGATATCTTCATTATTTCCATCTAAGGGTACGACTTTAAAGAGTACAAAAACGATTTTGAAAATATCCCTCCTTCGAAATTGATGGCACTTACCCTAACATCTCAACACTGTATATATTATATTATGTTATATTGTTAAATGACGATTGCAAGGACTGTGTGGATGTACAAGTCACGGTTGACAATGAGAGCCCACGTGCTCTCGAAACGCTGCGTTCCGCATAATTAATTAATTTGTGTGAGTGGAGTTTACTGCTATACCTGTGGAATTTTATATTATAGTTATATTGTCTTGTAAATTAGGCTCTATTGGGCAATAAAAGATATTATTACTAATAGCTAATTTTTGGAAAGCATATAATTATTCCCTCGATGTCTTTCTTCCTTTCTGCTCTTTGAATTGGAACCTGAATTTCTACAATATTTAATGGTGGTGTGTTGTAAAATTGATCTATCAAGTCCACGACTTCTTGGTACTTCTTGACTTCAACTGTGTCTACATGACGTATCATAACTCTTCGCTTTCATAAAATTTGTTCAGTTCTTCGGTAAAATTGAATACTCTAAAGGCCTCAAGTCCATTGACACATCTGTCCCAACGAGTTTGACTGACTTTAAATAATTCAACCGTGAACGTAGACGTGGCAAAGACCTTCGTGTGTTTTTTTGTATCACTTCCATTATTTGTAGTATTATACATGAAGTAACAGTGTATGTATTAACTTGAGTTTAGTCTTGAGAGGTGACAATGTGACTATTGTTTAATTTATAATTTCATTTTACGTCTGAGTTCACCCACATTTTAACTGTTACTAATCATATAACGGAATTAAATAGAAAATTGTCTGCTTAATTTAATTCGAATCTTTTTAGTTCGTTCTTCGTTTGAAAAACTCGTTCATCTTCAGGAACTTCCACGTTTTCATCGTTAAAAGGAACGGTGCAAGTTTATTTCTTTCCATCCGAACATGAGAACGCGGAAAATAAGATTCCGCAGACAGTTTCCGCAGAGAAAGGAAAATAAATTATAACGATTTCTCTTTTATACAGTCGCTTTTCCTTTGAACTCCACTAGATTAACGTTATAGTTTCAATTCACGTCTCCCTTTCCTCGGTTAGCGCTGCGGCCCTCGACTACTTTAACGCCATCTAGCGTGTCGGACGCGCGCACTAAACGGAGAGAAAAACTTCTTGAAGAAGAAGTACGTTTCTTTTTATTTTCTCCGTCCGTACCACCTCGCAGTTTTAATTGCTTCTCTACGCTCTTATCGGAAACACGGCTGTGGAAGGAAAAATTTCATTAGGAGTTAAGAGTGAGGAGTGGATTTTTATTGTTGTTCGGGAGCTACCTGCTACCGCCTCGAACACTACTGAAACTGTTGAGAATGTGTTCGTTAACGTTACGAATGGCGTGTGTAATTGGCGCGCGAACTTTCCAAGAGAATAAGACGCTTTTAACTGATGTCATTAGCGGATGCAAGGACGAAATCCATAGGTCCAACGATAGTTGGATTTCTTAAAGAAGTTCTATATTGTTTCGGTGAAGTAAAGGTTTGCGTTTTGAAAAAAAGGAATTACTTTGATTTAAGGAGGGAATGAGGTTTACGTGAAAGTAGGGCATGATATAATAATAATAATAATAATAATAATAATAATAATAATCATAATAATAATAATAATAATAATAATAATATTTAATGCCCAACAGATACAAATATCCAATTACAAGGCAATGTTAAATAATGTACACATGCAAATATAAGTAACATAAAATTAAAGTATGTCAAATTAGAAAACTTAGTAACTAGTTGCTTTAATTTAAATTAAAAAAAAAAGTAGTTTACCAGTGGTTAGGAAAAAAGAGAGAACGGAAAAAGTATTCAACTAAGTGTAACGCACCCGCAGTCTACATACCGTCAAAAGGGACGGTAAAGTGCAGGTATGTATATCCAACTCGGCAAACTCCATAGAGTTGAAATTGCTACACAATCTGTGTATTGGGGACCTGATGGCGATGTTTGTTCTAGGTGCGAAACAGTAAAATGTATTTGTTTGCCTAGATCCTGAACGTGGTACAATGAAGTTGATTTTACTCAACAACTCAGGGACATCAAGACCATTATGAAGTAAAGCAAATAGGAATTTACACTCAGCCTGTTTTCGACGTAGTTCCTAATGAATCAATATTAAATGCGTCTAGCAGAGCACTGTGGCTAAATCCTTGTATCAGGTAAGTATTAATTTTTAAAGTACAAGAACTTCAAACACCTTCTCTGAATCTGCTCTAGAAGATGTATCTAATAGATGTACATAGGTGACCAGACCAAGGACGCATACTCCAGTCGAGACCGAACAAAAGCGAAATAAAGAGGAAGAATGGCTGTTATAGAAGCAAATGGTCGTGTAACACGTATAATGAATCCTAACATACTCAACGCTGATGTACAAATACTGGATATGTGCTCCATAAAGGTCAGTCTTAAGTCAAAGACGACGCCCAAGTCTCTCATAGAGGTCACTCTAGGTAAAGAAGATCCAGCCAAGTGGTAGGTATATATAATAGGAGTCGTCTTACGAGTGTAGGTGACAATTTTGCATTTGTTTACATTAACTGTTAGTTTGTTGTTGATACACCACGTGTGGAATATATCGAGTTGGCTTTGCAAATGATTGCAATCCTGAGAATTATTAATTGTTGAGTACAACTTCAAGTCATCTGCGTGTAACAACTTTGGACAGTTCAGTTGATAGCACAAATCATTTATATATATGAGGAACAGAAGTGGACCCAAGTTACTCCCCTGAGGAACTCCAGAGCTCGGCGCGAAGTAATCAGACTCAAATCTCATGTATGTCACAAATTGCTTTCTATCGAGAAGATACGATTGGAATAAAGACAAAAGAGAAGACGAAAATCCAATATTGTCCAATCTATTAATAATGATATGCCTTTAAAGGATTAAACTTGTTAAAAAACATTTTATTTAAGGGTTCTAAAACACTTCAACATTGAATGTAAGAGCAAGAGGTATGGTTTACGTTACTTTCCCTGTTGCATGTTGTCATCAATACCTTTTTAAACTTCAAAGATTATGCTGAACCCTACTAGATATGTTTCCATTTTACTTCCTAGTGATTTCATGCAAATCGAAACAGCTTGGTCTAAAATGGCACTACCCTAGTGTTAATAGCGGACCAGGCATTAGTCTGACAAGAGCAAACGCAAATCCTGTAAGCAATTAGGAGACCTATTGAGCACAAAATATGATGTAATAGCGAAATTTGTAAGAAATTGAATAAGCAATTTTCATGTTCATGATTAACATTTGAGAACTTTCTTTAGATTAAATGCGCCTATTGGCACGTAAAACTAGTCACAGCTGTCACAGCTAACGTAAGCGGATAAAAGGCGAGTTTTCGGTGCCTTAAAACCTTAAGAAATATACAGGAAGATCAACGAAGAATGCTGGGATAGATTTATAAGTAATATCGAGAATGACATACAGGGAAGACAAAACCTAGTTTATAAGGTAATGAACTCCTTAAACAATCAGGAAAATGACAAAATATAAATAAAAAACGTAGACGAGGAGAACTAGGTAAATATTATGAACAGCTCTTGTACAAGGAAAATGTTGTCGAAATAACAATACAAGAAGTAAACATAAAAGTTTGGATGATATAGACTAGAACTGACAGACGCCTTGAGAGCTACTAAAAATAGAAAAGCAACCGGTTTGCATTAATAATAATAATAGTAATTTATTTCCAACAGGTACACTACCCAGTTACAGTAAACACTAAAATTAATATGCATGACAGCAAAATACAAAAAGAAAAAAGAAAAAGAAAAAGAAAAAGAAAAAGAAAAAGAAAAAGAAAAAGAAAAAGAAAAAGAAAAAGAAAAAAAAAGAAAAAGAAAAGAAAAAGAAAAAGAAAAAGAAAAGAAAAGAAAAAAGAAAAAGAAAAGAAAAAGAAAAAGAAAAAGAAAAGAAAAAGAAAAGAAAAGAAAAGAAAAAGAAAAAGAAAAAGAAAGAAAGAAAAGAAAAAGAAAGAAGAAAGAAAAAGAAAAAGAAAAAAAAGAAAAGAAAAAGAAAAAAGAAAAAAGAAAAAAGAAAAAAGAAAAATGATAATAGCTAAGTTACATGTATTTAATGTCTCATAATATTAAATATTACTATTGTTATGGTATAAGAGGATATATAAAAAAGGAATTATTCAACTAATACTAAAACTAAAATGGGTCTCAATAGAGTGTATGTGTGTTTCATAAATAGGAAACCAGACCAAGGCGGTGTACTCTAACCGAGATCGAGTGTGAGAAAAGAATAATGCAGATAGAGCTTGTATATTGCGGAAGTCCCTAAAATTACGGTAAATAAATCGATATATTTTATTACATCGCGACACCAACTGAGATATGTTATCAGAAAAAGTCAGAGTAGTATCAAAAAGCACCCCCAAATATTTGACAGATGTTGACACTTGCAGTGGTGTTCCTTCGACTTTATAATTGTAGATAATAGCTGGCTGACGCTTAGTAAATGTCATGGCAACGCATTTAGATATATTTAAGGACAATCTATTAAGTTGACACCATCGAGAAACAGAATTGATACTTCTCTGAAGCAAAACACAATCTGGAGTGGAATCAATGCTTAGAAATGGTTTAATATCATCAGTGTACATTAGCGTTTCGCATTGAACTGTACTAGTAACGTCGTTAATGAAGAGCACGAATAATATAGGTCCAAGATTAGTTCCTTGCGGTATACCAGAAGTAGCGATGTGCTTGGATGAAACTTAGTTCCTATAGTATACTTGAAATTCTCTATCAGGTACGACTGCAACAGTGAGCGCAATGGTCTTGAAAATGAGTACGAATTTAGTTTTCATAGAAGAATATAGTGGTCTATCTGATAAAACGCTTTCTGGAAGTCCAAGTAAACAGTGTCAACTTGGCTTCTGCTATCTATTGCTTCAGACACATATCGCGTAAAACAAGCTAGGTTAGTGACCGTTGAATGCTGGGATATAAAACCATGTTGCTTTTGAGAGATTCATCCGCACAACTTTAAAAAGAGACAGACAACACAAAGCTTTGAAAGTACGGAGGAATTATACTACACCTAAAACTCCTATATGTATTTATGAATGTTGGAAAGACAGTATTATCCTTGATGATTGAAAGACAGCGAAAGTAGTCTCGTTGTTCAAAAAAGACGATAAGACTAACCTTCAAAATTATCAAGAAATTCAGAATGACCGTAGGCAACAGTTTGAAAATCATAGCAAGAGAACTAGTAGACGAGGAAGAAATGGGCTTTAGAAAAGGCAGATCAACCACATACTGAATATTCACTCTACAACAAATTATAGAAAAGCACAGGGAATACAACAAAGAAACAAACATACGGTTTATAGACTTTTAAGATATTTAATAAAAGCTACACAGGCAGAGGATTAATTAGGGAAATACCAACAAACAAAGGAGATACACAAAGCTGCTGTGTGTCGCCAACATTGTTGAACATATATCTTGATACTATTGTAAAGGAATGGAAATAGAAATGACCTAAAGGAATACGTTTAGACCAGAATACCACGCTACATTCTATCTTATATGCTGACGACTTAGTATTCCTAACAGGAGGATGATTTACAGAAAGGGATACATACATTACAAAAGATCTGTCAACATTAAGAAATGAAAACATCGCAAAATAAACTCAAAACTATGACTTTCCAGGGTAAATATACAGTTAGGACAAAAATAATCATAAATGATATTGCACTGGAACTGGTAAAACACTTTAAGTATTGAAGCTGTGACGTATCTTATGATCGAAGACGTAGAACAGAAACTGAATAGATTCACACATATCGATGGAACTATCAGCAGAACGTTAAAAAACAAAACAAGAGAGGATACAAAAATCAAATTTCGCAAGACAATACCAGTGCCAACTATTTTATACAGTAATGAAGCGTGGACAGCAACGAAAAAACAAGAAAGCAGGATACAGACGCAATAGATGAAATTTTTAAGAGGAGTGAAAGGTTAGGCAAGATTTGATAGAATACGAAATGTAGATAAAAAAGAACTAAACGTCTTCGACATAAATGAGAGAATAAAGGAAAACAAAAATAAGTGGTTACCAACCAAACCGAGATTTTATACGTATTTAGGAAAAAGAAGTATAGGTAGGCCAAATAAAAAATGGGTATCGTAACAGACAAAGTGCCTAAAACCAGATGTGAAGAAGAAGAAGTCAAATATCACTGAGTAAGTAAAGTAAATATTTTCAATATCCAATGTACATACAGAAAGATAAATGCATAGATTAAATATTTAAAATATTAAATTGAAGATTAAAGAAGAGGGAGCCCTAATAGTACTTTGCCTGCAACAATAACAAAATAAAATAAGGACGTGAACCGAACAATATCGAGAAGAATAAAGAAAAAAAAAACAATTTAGAAAATTTAGTTTTTAAATCGAACAACGAAACATATCATTACAATATGTTAGTGTTTTCTTATCTCCTCACCTCAGTGGTGAATGATTTCACCAATACCACGAGTAGCTGTATTTAGCAGCACTATTATGTTCGGTATAGTGGTGTGTGGATTTTCCAATTCTATTGATTTACTTTAGGGCGAATTTTTGGTAACTAAGTAAATGGTGTATCCTAGTTGCAAATCTTACAAACCAATGTGTAGCTTGAGTAAAAAGGTTTCATTATTGCATTTTTGCTGCACACTCAATTAATCAGCTAAATGATACTTCACTTTTGTAATTCGTACAGATAATAATTACTGATAAATAATATTTTATACGATGGATTTACTAGAAACGTAGAAGCTTTGTTCAAATGAAGTTTGTCAGAGGAGTCGGTAAGGTAAATCGGTATATTAACAACATGTAATATGGGTTAGGGAAGAAGACATACTGTACTCAACTCTACACTGTGTATCATGTCAAGCAAGAATATACGTTATATACATAAAAGATGTTTTAATCACTAAACAACACAAACACAGTTCATTCTATCGTAACAAGCTTATTAGTATGAATCTCTTACTAATACAAAAAATCTGTTACGAGTTAATTTTTTAGCCGTAGATACTTATTTTTAAAGTGAAACAATATTTCAGATTTCCAAACGTTCTCGTAAACAAAAGAGGCGACAACCGTTCTCGGTTTTTGCCTTAGAAACCCGGTTACGGTCTACCGCCCCATTTACCATTGACCCTCTTATCTTAAAAGCGCCCCCCTCTTCCCTTTCCCTCCGAAAAAGAAAACAAAAAAAACCGCTCGCCACGACCAACTCCGCAATCTCCATCCGTTTTTCCTCTTAGTCTCACTTTCCCTTTTCCCGGAACCGGAAACGGTTATGCGAGTCGCGGATTTCGAATTTGCCCCGGAACTCCGGTCGATTCCGGTTACGCTACGCCCGGAGCCGTTACGCTCCTTTGTCGTCCATTCAATTGCGGCCTGGCGACTTCATCTTCCACAGCGCGCCGAATTGATATGTGCGTATGATAATGCCGCCAAGGTGGAGGGGTGAGCAAAAGCGGCGATTCCGGAGCCCGGAACGAGAAATAGAACCGGAAAACGTATATTCCTCGCCGAATTTCCACTCTATTCACGGCGCGGGGCATGAGAAAGAAATAGGCAACGATATACGCTTCAATGTCAACCGTAGAGGAATGAGGGGTATGGGGGATCGAGGCAGATATGCCATACCTATTGCGGATCTCGTATAAATATTTATATGGTGTTAGGAGTCGGTTTGGGGAAAAAATCCGAGGGTAAATCCGGAAGAAAATGCCGGATATGTATCTGCGGTATTGGGATGGAGATTGTCGTTTGACGGGTGGAAGAGAAGAAGAAAAATTGAGGATGTTTCTATTGCGATTATGACTTTTGAATGAAAATTATATTTGTTCGATATAACATGCGTTCAAATAAATTTTTCCTCAAAGTAGCCTTTGAAATTATAGTTATGACTTGTTACTGAAGTTAATATGAATTTCGTTTGGTATAAGTACTTTGAATGACATGACAAAAATTTATTTGAAGGCTAGTAAAAAAAGATATTTTCTCTGGAATTTTTTGTGCAAGTCGTACACTTGGGTCCTTGAAAACGTTTTCTCAGCGAACTCTGCAGTTAGTTGATACAAAACTTCGACAGGTTTTATGCTCTCCCGTGCCAAAAAATTTAATAATAATACGCTGCTCAACAGACGTGTGCACCTCTTGCACAGGCATGATGCTAGTAACAGCGCATCTGCTTTGACACACCGAACCGGTTTACTCCCTTCCACCTTACAATACCTTCCCCCTCCCCCACACATATCAAAACGTCCCGCAACTCATTTCACCTAGAAGGCGTTAAAAAGAGGCGGTTCATATTTGATTCGCCCTCGTATATAACTTGTAGGCTCATCATAAGCATGTGACTATGTATCAAGAAACTAAGATTTTTACAATACCCAAATAATCATTTCAAGAACCGATGATAACTGAAACCTCAAGCTTAGAATATATTCTGAACTTGTGTATGTTCAACTCATGTGAGGTTACAGTTTCTTGCAAAAAGGGTCCCAGTTTATCCACTTGTCTAATTCATATTCCTTCTTCTTAAGGAAAATTCTTACGAAATCTCAAAGAATTTAATACAAATCGTTGACATTATGTTAGTTAAAACTGAAAAGAAAGGATAGTTTGTGCATGGACTTGATTATTTGGACGGCGACGGCTTGCGGAGAAAATTGCGTAAGTACATTTACAAGAAAGTAGGTTCAAATATCTGAGAATCTTTTAAAATCTAAATATGTTAATGTTTCATTTTGTTAATTGTATGCCGAGAGTCTCAGTAACAGTCGATGTTTATCGTGACTATTACTTGAATGAAAACCATCACAATTTAGCAGGTTTATTTGTATTCTCCTCTGTAGGTCTGGATGGGACTTTGAGTATCGTTAGTGACATCTCCGCTAATTCTTATGGGGTTGATAACTTTAATGCTATACTTATTGGAATGCCCTGTCCATGAACTTTAGTTTGTACTGCACACATAACCAAATTTTATTTATTGGTGGAAGGGGTTTCCGTAAATGTTCGGAAATCGCACCTATACCAAATGCTGCAGCTGTTAATATAAGGATTTCAGACCTCTTATTATTCTACCTATCTTGCCTAAGATTCTCAAGAGGGCTCTAGAAAAGTAGTTGCGAGCACATGTGGATGCTAATAATACTTTGCTGATTTACCAGTCTAGATTTAGATCTGGTCTACCTTACCAGTCTAACTGATGTTCTCGATGACATTGTCAGAGTTGCTGAGGTCTGCTTTTGTTAATTTTGATAATGTATTGGGTAGGAACACCCTACTATTTAGTTTTATAAACAACATGTAGTAGGTAGACATTACCGAATTAGAATTTAGACTGAGTTGTTCGATTTGGTTTCGATTGACGCGGGTGTTCCTCAGGACTCTATTCTAGGTCTCCTGTCATTTCCTGCACATATATATACCTTCTCCATTATGTCCTGTTTTAAAACGTGTAGATGTTGTATGCACGCAGATGATACACAAATCTCTTTCCGCATGAATTGGGCGACTCGGTTTCTTTGATTAATGAAGATTCGCAGAGATTGCATAAAATTTGTAGGGACCACTCATTAGCTCTTCATTCCGACAAAACATCAGCCTTTTACTTTATGTAATATGCGATCTTAACCAAAAAAATACACAGACATCTAAAACCGTGGCTACTCTTTTAATAGCAAACTTTAAACTGCATTATTTGCTTACCTCATTTTGCAGCACAATTTTTACCATTATAACAATAGTACTCTAACAAATAGTTATCAATCTATTTGTAAATGTAAATTACGAATGGAAATTTTGGGAATTAATCGTAACGTCGTTATTCGACGATGAGAAATTACTTATTGAAGCTATAGAGCCGCGAAGAGGTATTTTCTAAAGCCCCCGATGCTAGACGCGTTGCCCGCCATCTAAGACTTAACGCTCTAATGAAGATATAATTGCTTATGCAAATTCCGCATTAATTTCATTGTCGGAACGAGCTGTATCGTCAGAAAGGAATAATAACGAGACGACGTTAGTCGAAATACGAGTTCGCCTCGCGTTTTGTCAAAGGGAAACGAAATTCCCTAATTTTTTCGCGGTGTTCGTTCGTCGAAATTTATGGAGATTCCCTTAACGCCAATTTGAAATTATGATTTGGTCGCACCGACGGCGCTATTTTAGATATCAAAAGCGGAATTGGGTAGTTGTCAATCGTCGAATATACAGGGCGCGTTCTTTTTGGTATATACGTATATTGTAGGTTTGTATATAGAGTGCGTTCATTTGAAAACTTTCCATCCTAAATTTTTGGAAATCTGGAAATTTATGAAAAGTTTCCTGAAACACGTAAGAAGCATTGTTTGAGGGGGATAACTTTTTATGCAAAAATTGACTCACCCACTTTAACCCTTTGTTCCCGGGACCAAACCCCTTGAAAATCTTAATAGGAAGGGGTATCGATTAATATCTCATTTTAATTGTCTTTTGACACGATACATATTGGCATTTAGTTTTTTAAAATGAATGAATTTGTCTTGTTGTTTAATTGGTTTAATATTAATATGAAGCTGCCGTTGGTATTAGTAATAATAAAATTACGATTTCCTCGGATTTAACCAATGCTTTAAATTCCTGAAAAAATATCAGTCGAGGTAGGATTTTAACCCACAGCTTCCGCATTACCGGCCCAGCGTGCTACCAACAGCTCCGAGACTAAAACTGAATTCAAATCGCTTCTAATACCTAGATGTCACAATGTCTGTAGATATATCGTAGTATCTCAACAGACACAATATTATTAGAGTTCCTACCAACTAAATTAATATTAGTATTAATGTAAAACTAACTATTAGTAGTGATAAAATTACGATTTCCTTGCATTTAACCATCATTTAAATCGTATCAACCATTAATAGGAAGCCGTACTTGAAATGGCTCCTGCTGTATGCGCTCCGATGAAGCTACATAAAATATTGTCGCTAAAATCTCAACAGAAGACCGAATATACGTATAAACGACAACGGACGCTGTAGCCTTGATGGCCCTAAAATAGAAAGTCTAGACTTCGCTTGTTAAGACTGTATGCGTTACGACGAAGTTATGTTTGATGGGTCCAATTTTAGGCTCTTGTAAGATTAATATTGTGACTTCTTAAATGTATATGTATATAATACCTGTTATAAAATAAAATGGTATGTGCTAAATGCAAAAGCAAAAGCAAAAATAACTGACACAAACAAAGTAATATTGTCAGTACTAACATATGCAGTTGTAGAAACATAAAAAATATAAAATTATCCATTTGTGAAAAATCCATAAAATAAAATAAATTTTGTGACTAAAGTAAAATTCTTGCAAAAATTTATAAACACTGTTAAATCCTTAAGTATTATAGACAGGTCATAATTTTCGTTAGTGAAGTCGTTACTAGTAGTGCAGTTTCTTATCTGGAAAAAATCGAACTTCCTCTATATGTGTATGGGAGCATCAGTTCCGCAGTAAACGTATTCAAACACAGCTCTTTCCTGTTAAAGTTTTCCAGTAGGTATAACACTCAATTGAACCAGATCGACATTACTGGATTTAGAAAAGGATCATCGAAAGTCTTGTAAAGGAATGCGACTACTTATTTAAGAAAAAAGTTGACATGTAATAAAATTATATAAAAAACAATACTAATTCTTGTTTCTAGTAACATCGTTTCATTTACTTTGTAGTTGATCAAAATCGGATAATAAATTAACGTTCTGAAGGTTGCGATATTTTTTCAAAGCATCTCTTATTTCGCCTCGATATAGTTTATTTTGATCACAGATAAGTGTATGTATTTGTCATAAAATAGTGGAATAAAATAATCATTTCTTAGGAATTTCTAATAATATAACCTACATATGTAATAGGTTGTATCTGGGTTTCGAACGCGGGAGCTCGAGCACTGAGCCATCAGCCCTATCATAAAAAATCACAGTATAGTAAGCATTTATTTGTAAAATTGGTTAATTTAAATGAGGCTCTTTTTCAGGAATTTTAATTGATCACTTTTATTTCATATTTCACAAAGAACCGAATATGACGAGATGAAATTATGTCTTTTTAACAATTTTTATTAAGTTTTGTGGGAACTTTAAGGTGATGATACAGTTTTATATGTTCTGCAGTAGAAATGTAACTGTTTTTCGTTACCTTTACTAAGATACTATTCGTAATGGTTGGACAAATTCAAATTTTCATAAAAAACTGGCATATTGCCATCATTTTGTTCAACTTATTGATATCTAATAGTTGTGACTGAAGCTAAAACTGGTTAAAAAAGAAAAAAAAACTTGTTATTAGACTTTTTTCCTTAAAACTAAAAATGACTGCGATGTCAATCTGGTATTATTTATACAAGAACCAGGCGTCGTTTTTATGAGTTTTAGGAGTAGCCTTCGCCGATAAGAATATTCAACTGAGAAGATGGTCCATACCGAACTAAGGTGGCTTAAAGTAATTCAAACCTAAAATTTGGTTATAATTCTATGCTAGAACGAGAAAAAGTTGGACATTTTTTTGCGAATCCGTATATACAATCACCTTTTGATATGATATGGTATTCTAGAAACCTTAATACCTTTGATACCTAAAGAAAAAGAAAGGCGGGAAAAACAATGTTTGCACACTTATCAACAGTCCCTTAATTTAGAGCTTGCACAGTCTTCTAAAAAGTTTTACGTACTGCGAGCATAGAATAGTTACACGTAATACGAACTTTATATCTGAAAAATATATAAAAAAAAATTGCAACAAAAATGGTGGTATGGGGTACTCGGTCCCACGTCATGCGAGGGATGTCCGGTTACTAAGGTACATTTGTGAATTACAAACAGACTACTTTATTTATAAAAATCAAACACACACTAAGTAAATGCGCGGATTGTTAGCTACTTTTCGACATAATCGCCGCCACCGTTAAGGTACTTATCCTAGCGAGGCACAAGCTTCTGTTACCCGTTTCATAGAAAGTGCGATCCAAATTTTTAAAATACTGCCCTATAGCATCTTGAAGTTCGCCGTTGTCTTGAAATCTTTTACCACACAAATGAGCTTTCAACGGCTCAAGCATATGAAAATCAGAAGGAGACAGGGCTAGGCAATCGGGTTGAAGGACAATAACTTCCCAATTGTGTTGTCAACCTTCCCCTTCGTTTCTGTCGAATGGCTTGGTGTAGTTTTTCGAGACTTTGATAATAAATATCGCACATTTATCAACAGTTCTTTAGTTTAGAGCTTACAGAGTTTTCTAAAAAGTTTTGCTACTGCGGGCATAGAAGCTAAAATAGAAGTTTGTAGAGAAACCCTCGAAGATCAGCACATATCATTTGTAATTGAGCTAACTGTCACAGCTACTACTAATAAAGAAACTATTTCACTCCCATTTTTACCGAAACACTTTACCTTTTTCATTGCGTTTGGGTGACAAACCTAGCGATTTATTCCCGAAAA
Source organism: Trypoxylus dichotomus (assembly GCA_023509865.1). Taxonomy (NCBI): domain Eukaryota; kingdom Metazoa; phylum Arthropoda; class Insecta; order Coleoptera; family Scarabaeidae; genus Trypoxylus; species Trypoxylus dichotomus. Next base: position 35,427,397 of record CM042081.1, read on the forward strand.
TGGCACTTCTAACTTACGTTCAATTCATATATTCAAGTAGAAATTCCTTCCTCAATGTTTCACATTCACAAACATTTTAACAGCGGTTGACGCGCCAAATTTATAACCCAAACTCGGTACCCTTTCGACAACAACGCCATCCAAAATCCACATCGTGGAAACTGAAGAGAGTTATCAGTTTTTCTGACGTTGCACGCCAGTTAATTCGCAGCGATGACGCCCCGAAAGTAAATTTAAGGCCAGCCACAGAGTACGTCGCTACTGTGCAACGTAATGCAACCTCTCATTTATTCAGGTTTTCATCCGACTGTGGATGTAGGCGCTCTGGAACGTTGACGGACTTATCGAAAGCGACCAGGTGACAAGTGTGACGGCCGAGAATATATTAGCGCCATCTGGGGACGGAAACGTGGAAATATTTTATGAAAGTGGACTAGTAAATGGCTGCTGTTTTTGGTTTCTTTCGTTTGTTTCCCTGCTGTGTACATTTTTTTGAGTGGATATCTGGTTCCGATTTATGGGGGAACTTTATCTTGTATTTTGAATACGTTCTAAATAAAAAACTGCTTCTAATTGCTTTTTGTTCTTTTCTTCAAAAAATTTCCCTACACACAAATTTGAAATATAAGATAAGTTCATATATGACCGAAAGATTTTTAATCGTATCTTTTTTCTGAAAACAAACTTTATTAATACCCATCTTCGATGTCTTTTAGCACACATTTTCACGTCTAATTCTTACCTCAACGAGCATCATGGATACTCCACTCCGAACGTATCAACGCTCGTTATCCACTCGACGACTCCGAGATGTTCCAACCCAACGGGAACTTCCTCGTGGCGTTAGTACCGAAGCTTACCGACTAGTGGTGCATAACGCCTCTCCAAACGACGGCGTAAAATGCAATTAGTTTCACTCTCTTTGTGTGAGCAAAGATGTTTTTTACTGATCGCGATAGCTAGCTGTGAAAGAACGAAGATCTTGACGAGGTAGATTGGAGACGATGAGTCATGCAGGCATGCACTGAAGTGTTGCGTCGATATGCCACCTTCGTAGGCGTATTTAGTGTTATATAGGTCAGCGCTTCTCGATAGGAAGATAAATGCACTTGTAAAAATGTAGATTAGGGGGAAATATGTAGATTGACTCTTAAGTGGAATTGACGATGTGTAGAAATATATATCATTAATAGATAAATAAGAAATGAAAACATCACATTCAAACGCAGTTATATTTTTTAAAATCTTTGAAAGTTATTGGCAGAGAAGTACAAAAATGCATTACTATTAAGAATTGATACAAGAACTGGAAGGAAACGAAATATGGAGCATAATTGTGGCATATGCCTCAAATGATAACGCAAAAAGGAAGACAAAGACGAATTCTTCGAAACACTACAAACTGAAATAGACGTTGACGAAAGAAACATTATAGTGATGGGAGATATGAATGCATGAGTTGGAAGAGACAGTGTTGGAGTGGAGGAACATATGGGAAGTGAAGGTGAAGAGACGATAAATGATAACGAGAGAAGAATAATAGATATGTGCATTGAAAACTACATGATTACAATATATACGGCATTTAGACGTAGACATCCACAGATACACAAGAGAAGCGCCCAGTAGGAAAAAAAATCAATCATTGATTATTTTTTCATAAATTCTGAAAACTGGAAGATCTCAGATGTTAAAGTTCTAGCAAATGTGGAAATAGGAAGCGACCATTACCTGTTACGGATGGAGATCATCAAAAGTACAAACAAGACGAAAGAAGAAAAAATAAAATGCTATAAACTAAAAAATGAAGAAATTTGAGAGAAATACAAATACAAGAACAATGAACTGTTTGAACAAGAGATCAAAAACGAAATAGGGATAGAGGACAAATAGAAAAGATTCAAAAACAACATACTAAAGGCTGCAAAAGAAAGCTGTGGAATAAGTAAAATAGCAGGTATACACACAAAAAGAAGCATTGGTGGACAGCAGATATACAACTCAATATTAGAGATAAGAAAAATAAATGAAACAGAAACATGCATAGCACAGAAGAGGGGGATTGTAAGATATACAGAAAGAAGCCAAAGAGATTGATAAGAGAGTGCCAAATAAAATTCTTGAATAGAGTTTGGATTAAAAACTGATAGATAAATATTGAGAAAACCAAATATTATTCTAAGGAAGGAAAAATTGAGACAGAGGTAGGCACCAAGATGAAAAAACTAACAGATAGTAAAGGAAACATACTAACTGAGGAAAAGGAGATAATGGAAAGATAGAGACAGTACTTCGGAGAAACCACAAAAGTAAAACAAGATAGATATATAAGCGAAAAAGACTAAACAGCAAAAAATGAGGAAGAATCAATCACACTAATAAGCGATGATGAAGTGTGAGAAGCAGTTAGTAAACTAAAACTAGGAAAAGCGGCTGGGGAGGATGAAATCGTGGCTGAAATGATAAAATATATGGGAGATAAAGGTAACAAAGAAATATTTGATCTCTTAAACAACATCATTAAAAAAAAGAAATACTAAAGGAATGGAACATGGGAATAATTATGTCCAAATATATAAAAGGAGATATAAAAGACCCCGAGAGAAACTGGAAACAAAATTAGAAGATGCACAACATGGATTTAGAAAAGAAGGAAGCAGCCAAGACTTATATTTATAAGTAGATAACTAGGAGAAAAACTAAGAGGAAAAGGAAAAGAAATACACGTATATATGTTTTATAGATATCAAAAACGCTCTTGATAGTGTAAGAAGAGAAGATGTATGGCGGAGCCTGGAAAGGAGAGGCATAGAGGGAGAAATGATAGAGATGATTAAAGCACTGTATAAACATAACAAGAATAAAAGAGCAGGAGTAGGAAACTGGAAAATGAATGCGATTAATGTACAAACATAACATCAGAATCGAAGGAACAATCTTCGAATAACTTAGAAGATACGATTACTGAGGAACAATCATTAGAGACGAGGAGAGAATAGAGCAAGAAATAAATGAGAGAACAGGGAAATCCGCAAAAATATATAATACATTAAGAAGTACATTTTTAGATAAAAAAGAAATACCAAAACAAATAAAGACAGAAGTGTGTAAGAGAGTGGTCAGATCAGCATTAACATATCGCTGCGAGTCATAGACAATCACGAATAGCGTCAATAGGAAGGAAATGAGATTCTTAAGAAGAATAGACGGAATAACAAGGAGAGACAAAGTCAAAAACACGACAATCACTAGTAGTGTAACTATCAAGCCAATAGAAATAATCATAGAGGAAAGACAACTAGGATGGCTTGGACATATACAGAAAATGGAAGAAGATCGAATAACAAAGTCAAAACAGAGGGCAAAAACAGAATAGGTAGACCCCGAAGCATCTGGGAGGGACAAATGTATAGAACATTAGAAAAAAGAGGTATGGGGTGGATTGAAGCCAAATAATTAGCTCAGAACAGGAAACGTGAAAAAGATGCTGTATAACAAATCTAGACGGCCAAATTCTGCGTTTATCATCTTTAACTATTGCAAGATTTACACCCAAACGATGATTCTCACTGAATAAAATTTTGCGAAAAGTTTTTGATCGGAATGATGTACGATTCTGTGCTAGTTGAAGTGGTAGCATCGTAAGACCATTTTTCTTCAATGGTACAGTTGCAGGAGCTCGCTATTGATTTCAACCGCATGCGAGTCGTCGTATAATAGACTAAGCCGTGTTCTCATCGGTCTTTGACTATTCGTAAACTACTTAGCGAGCAATTTTCGGAATGGAAATGCAATGGTGTATGTGGGGAGGATTTTTCTGAAAAACCATAGAATTTAACCCTCATTCTACCCGGAAATCGGAATATCGCTAGTCAACGTGCAAATCCATTGGACTAATATAGTTTTCCATGCGTTTGCATTGGCGTTTTGTAATAGCGCTGATATTAAATGATAATAACAGAAAATATTACAAACCTTAAGACACAATAGGCAGATTAGATACATTTTTTGCAGATAATTACAGTGCTCATCACAGACATTATATTCAATAATTAATTGCTATTACTTTCCCGGATAATATGACAGACTCCACCTTGTTTGAAGAAGCCGAGATTCTGCGTTTCAAAGTATCAGTCTTGGATGTAAGTGTTATTGGTACTTATAAAATCAATGTGAAATTTCTAAAGGTTTGAACTGGTTATATCAAAGTCTATTGTATTTTCGGCCCAAAATCCAAGGACTGCGTTCAACACATGGCTGCATGTCTTGGGATAAACTTCCTATATACTAATGTGATGGAAATCCATTCCTTTGATATCCCTTCAAATTCCGCTGTTTATGTAATCTTGATTCATACCGCTATTTAGGGTCGTTGGATGATATTCTTTGATGTAGGTTTTGATAGTAGCAGTTTCTAATCAGTGTATACGCTTACCATTAACCAAGCTACTAATACTTACTCCCAATTTACGTCAGACAACCTACTTTTGAACACATTGGGATCTAACCTAGTTCATACTTCATTCTACTTTATTATTATTTTTTGTTATTATATTTTTATGTACCTTTCAATAAAACCAGAGCAACAGCAATAACCAGATACGAATCTCCACATCGCCTTTGTTTTTTCCCTTTTAAATTCAGGCGGAAGCTTTACATAGTCTCATCTGTTTTATCCGAAATCACCGTTTTAGAATAGCTTTAAAACCAATAAAATGAGAAATCTCAGAACAGCCATTAAAACGCTAGTTTCCGTCTCGCAAATAAACCAACGCGGCAACGGGAAAAACAAACTCAAAAATAGGATAAAAACGGCATGAAAAACGTAGTACAGCTAGACAACGTTTAGCGTAGATCCTATAGAGTTTCCATGCCCGCGTTCCATGTATTAGTAGCAGTTGCAAGAACAACGCAACGATACGCCGTAAATCTCGCGCCGCCCGCTAGATGGCGCTGCGTTCGTTATAGCCGGATCCGGACGCTTGTCGTTGGCACAATAAAAGATGTAAATTTCTCGATTGCATCTGCGGGCCGCGAGCCAAAGTCGTATAGTAATTGGAAATTAACAGATAAGCTGGTTAGGATCGATCGAATCGAGGCACGACTAACAAGAACGAGTAGTATCTATCTTCGGGATTAGATTCTATAAATGGGAAGCTAGATATTCCGATTGTAGTCGATTCTCCGGAAAATCGGGATTTATACGCTCTTAAGGATTATATCATGTGCTTTTTTTTTTTTGAACTGGAACGGGCATACAATAGCATTAATGAGCGATAATTTAATTAGTCGATTATATTTCTTGGATTACGGAGAAATTAATGGGATTCTAATAAAAAACCTTGAAGTGATATAATGTAAGTAAAGTACTTTGAAATAATTTTCCTCAGTTGTATTATTTTGCATTTGTTTTGCGAACAGGGGCCGAAATGATCTTGAGTACAAATAGTTAAAAGGTCCTGCGGTGCTTTTTATTGCTAATTTATTGCGCATTAATTAGACTGGTTAGTTGAGTATTGATTAAAATGTTATTAATGCTGACCTATATCTGTAGAATTTGATTTGCAGAAAATAGAATGTTTTGGAACATTAACCGAATATTTAGATTTAAGTTATATTTTATTTAACATGTTTTCCTTTGCATTATTACATGTTTACGTATTTAACTTTCTATATTTACGTAGACAGCTGACGTAGTAGTTAATACGAGACCTGAAACGTTTCCGGAATCGACAAGAAGAACACGGTATTGGTGTGGTTTTCTATTTTCATATTTCGATGTAGTCTCCTCGAAGATCAATACACTTTTTCAAGCGGTACTCCAGTCTCTTCAAGCCATCGGAAAAGTAGGATGTTTCGAAGTCTGTAAAATAGCCATCTGCGAGGACCTCCTCAGTTGATGCAAATTTCTTTCCTCCCAGTGATTTTGTTCAGGTTTGGGATAAGAAAAAAGGACCAGGGAGCTAGGTCCGGTGAATACGGAGGATGAGTGAATAATTTGTAGCGCAACTCATTCAATTTGGACACGACGATGCAGGATGAATAAGCCGGGGCATTGTTGCGGTGGAAAAGCACTTTCCTCCGCTGCAGACGAGGCAGTTTCTCCAAAAACTGGTCGCCATGACCTTTCCGACCGATGGAACGGTCACTGCATTGGATTGCGTTGGATTCTGGCCAAACGCTCCTCAGAAACGGTCACCCGATTGCGTTTTTACTCCGGTGTGATCAAACGTGGTACCCATCACGCCGAAAGCTTTTTCATTTCCAAAATTTCGAGTAGGATATGACCAAGGCGTTCTTCTGAGATGCCTGTTGTCTCTACTATCTCTTTCAGCTTCAATGGGCGATCGGCTAGGACGACATCCTGATTCGTGTCGACCATTTCATCGTTGGTAGCGCTTGTCACTTGTGCTTATGCGGCCACGTTTGAACTCGCTCACTCACAAGCTGATGGTCGAAAATGATGGAGCACATCCCCCGTGAACCTCTAGCAAAATATCTGGAATTCCTGTGGCCGTTTCCCAGCCATCCAGAAGTGTTTTATCACTGCACGAAATTCGATTTGATCGATTTTTTCGAAACCGCCTGACTTGTTACACAAGACACACTCTTAAATAACAACTATTGACAATAGATGCCTAAAAGTTTGACAGTTGCCATAAAAAAGGTAGCCCTTGCCGTCCAATGAATCCATTTTAACCTTAGTGCGCCGTATCTTCCGATTCCGGAAATATTTCACGTCACCCTCGTCGCTTTTGCAACCGTCTGGTTTTACTAGCAATTAGCTTAACGACTTAATGTATGCACTTCATCAGTTTTGAAACCATTGCCATTAGTGGAGTATATTATTAAATTTTAATCATTACCATTTCACAATATTAAACATTGTAGACAGATCCTTCTGGAAATTTCTAGACATAATTAACAAACGAACAAATTCAAATATACAAGAGACAAGTCTCCTACAGACAGTTATGCAGTCAGTAGTCATCAGCCAATAATGTAACTTTAAGTCTGAAACCTATAGCTCTTGTATATTATTACATTTTGTTATATTTTTAATATAGTGCATTAATGCTATCCAATTCGTTTTTCTGTGCAACAATAAAACGTGCAATTTGTTAGATCCGGGAACTTTTCCAAACAAATCGTCTCCGATCAAGTCTATTAATTATACCTTTAGGGACTTACAACCCGTGTGTGGTGAAACACGGAAGTTGTGTGCAAGTTTGGTGTAACAATTCATCAACAAATAAATCCATGTCTTGTTCTTTGCAAACGGAATATGTGACCTTTTTTAAAGTCAGTCACCCTGAAAGGCTTGTACTCTGTGCGATAATCTCAATACCTTTAACAAATTCAAAACAGATGGTTATGTTCGAAGTTCCTTCAAAGGAAGGAATAAAACCAGACACATTTTAGTAAAATTCATGAAACTGAATATCCTATCTTATGTGGGGGAACGATGTGTAGGACCGCTTTTTGATGTAGCTAGACATTTTGGAGTATCGCACAATTCGGTATATAAAACTCTAAAGAAAATGATTTCAGGAGGGTGTCTATTTAATCAACTCGTCATGTAACGGAACAAGGACTCTCGGCCGAACAGCAGAGTAAAGAGCGAATTTTCTCAATTACAATGTTTTTCTTTAATAAAGTCATACTGGACAAATGCATAGATAGGAAAGTTTAGGTAATAAACGAACTACTTTCGGAATTGGACCGTGTCATGGTGAGATATATAGAAATAAAATAAGACTAAGAGGAGAAAGAAATAAAATGAAAGAGATAAAAAGAAGAAAAATGAAAAAGAGGGGGGTGAAAAAGAAAGAAAAGAGTAAGAGGAGAAAAGAGAGAGAAAAAAAAAAGAAAGGAAGAAAGAAAAAGAGAGAGAAGAAAAGGAAAAAGTGGGATTTTGACGTTTCGCCTCCGTCGTAGGAGGCTTCTTCAGGAGAAACAGGGAGACCAAAGTGGCACGGTAATTCGACGTGTAAACCACGCTAGACGCGATATCACTTTGGCAGAAGGTCATGGTAACTCGACGTGTTAATACGCTAGAGGCGAAAACCTTCTGAAAGTTATTACTGACTTTGGCCGTGGAAGCCTACGTATTCAGGAAAGTTTAGATTCTCAGTTTCACTGTGTAATACCAAAAAAATTATAATAGTTTACTCGAAAAAATAAATGCACAGTTTTATTAAATTGATTTAAATAAGATTCTTGCAAGCTTCGATTTTCGACATTACCAATCTACGAAGGAGGTAATTTGAGGATCTACGTCCAATAACATGTCTATAACATCTAGTATATTAACTCCCCTAACAGATCCTAACATAATAACATCTGGACACATTTTTATTTATTTATTTTATAATATACTTTGCCGTTGTGCTATTTAGGTTCGACCCGGCTACACTATAATAGGGTACTTTCGAAACCACTTACGTGGAACAGTCTTCGACGACGGCGCTGGCCGCTTGGCACAGTAGGAAGGACAATAATAGAGTCGATGGGCCCATTATGTGCGACATACTATCTACTGGAATACGGCATCCCATTCACTGAGCCTGAAAGAAGGAATTTCATGTATGTATATATTACACCGGTTTTGAAATTATAAAATGGATATAAGCGAGTTTATATGGTAGTATTACATCGTAACAAGTACGGGTATTTGTAATATCGTCATTGTTAGAGTAAAAAAGGTTTACAGTCTATCCGGAAATTGCGTATACAGTGACTCCGTCTAGTACGTAAGTGGAAGATAATATCTTTGCCGAGAAATTTAGTGTACATTTTTTAAAATAATAAATGTCCCAACCTACAAATGTTCAATTATATGGAATGTTCAATTTCTGCTGCACTTTATTGGTTAGTATTGCAAACATACGAGGGCCATTCGGAAAGCAAAGAACGTTTTGCTTTCATACGTTATCGCGTCCCCCACAATCACCGCCGACACACTACCGCTATTGACACTCATCCGTTTCAGTTTGTGGGCAGCTATGATCCATTATGGTTATTATGGTATTGGTGGATTTTAAACTGTGTGACAAAATTGACGATGCCACCAAGTGTGAGGTGCGCAGTATTATCCGCTTTTTAAACGCGCAAAAGGTCTGACTCATCGAAATTGATCTACAGATAACTGAGGTTTACAGAAATGCGTGAGTTCGATGGAAGAAAGGGTGTGTAGTGGTGACTGATGGACACAAACCTAGGATTGAAACAAATATCCAGGAAAGTAGATATTTCACAATTAGTGAACTGCACTCGTTCTTTTCAAAAGCTTCAAGAACTGTATTGTACAGAATCGTTAGTGCAGATCTGGGCTCTATTAAAGTGTGTGCCAGTTGTCGAACAGACGAACTCAGTCGCTATGACAGGATGGTGGTGAAGTTTTGAATCACATTGTCACTGGTGGACTTGGGTATCACATTTCACACCAGAATCAAAACAAATTTTGAGTACCAGAAAAATTGTGGCCACGGTATTTAGTGATCGTAAGAATGTCCTGCTCATCGACTACATGCCTAAATCTTAACGTGATACTGTTCCGATGGACGCTCGTTGTTGTTTGCGCTACTTCCACCGTTCGTTGAACTTATACAGTCCGACGTTTCGGCAGTCTGTCTACTGCTGTCTTCAGGATAGCCCTGAGAAGGGCTGTTGTTTGTCAGAGCAATCATGCCTCGATGATTTTTGCCTGACGTATTTGTCTTCCCTATTTTTTATTGGCGAAGGTTGTCGTGACGGGATCGAACTCTATTAATTTTTTCCGATTTCTGAACTCCACCTGACTTAACCACTAAGTTAATATGGGGGACAGAAATTACTGTGTTAAACTACCTACGCAGAAGGGTATGCCCATTGGACCTGCGCAGGGGGTGGTGAGCAATAGGTCGATTTTTTTAGCATGGGCAGTTGTGTATTCCGCTGATCCTCCTTCTGCGGTGTTGGTCCGCGTATGCTTGTTATTCTTCTGTCCTCCGTATCGCTGTCGCCTGCCATCGGCTAATGCTTTCTTTAATCATAGGGAGACAGACGTTTTTTATTTCCAGGCTGGGTGTGCTGATGGCGGTTGGTGTGGTGGCCACATATGCTGCTTTCAACGGTTTTCTTTTCGTGACGTTGTCTTCTTTATCAAGGATTGCTGCGTTGTTCCACGCAATCCTATGATCCTCTTCCCAAGCATGTAGAGCCAATCATGACTTATCTGTTTCTCCCAACCGAACCACTCTCTGGTATTTTTTCGTTTTGATTGATAGCGGTCTGCCGGTTTCTCCTATGTACGGCCTTCCACATTCGCATGGTATTTTGTACACACAGTTCTTAGTTTTCCGATTTTCGTTGTGGGGCTTTTTGTAATCGTCGACCTGTTCGTGTTGGAGGATTTGATGACCGTTCTAATATTATAATTGTTGCCTATTCGTCTGATTTTTTCCCATACATCCTTCACTTAATAATTTAGGCACTTATAATAATAATAATAATATCTTTATTGCCCAACAGAAAATAATTCCATTTACAGGACAATGCGAGAATAATATATCCTAGCATATATATGTAGTAATAATATACAGCGCAGTAATAAATTAAAATTAATCGAAAAAGATACAACTGAATCATAAACATAATAATGGCTCGGTGACACCAGAATGCAAGAACAAAATAGGACGACAATGTAAATCCATGTAGACACTTCAACAAAAAGGATCGTGAAGTAATTCATTGGCATTTCTAATCATATGCGTAAAGGGTGCTTTAAGCAGAACATTAGTTTTGCATGACGGGACTTTAAAACTAGGGAAGGACCTGGTATCGTACTGAGTTACCACAAAATTAATTTTGGAGAGAAGGGATGGAGGGTCAATAGCGTGATTAATTAGTTTAAGTAGAAATTGGCTGCTAAATTCCTTCCTTCGATCCGATAACGATACAAAGCCGTGTCTCATCAGCAGACCAGCATAATCAACATCGCGTAAGGGTAAGTGCCATCAATTTTGAACGACAGGTATTTCAAAAATCGTTTTTGCACTCTTTCAAATAGTACTTGCAGATGGAGATAGTGAGGATACCAAATTATGGAGGCATACTCCAACCCAGTGCGGACAAGCGAATAGTATAATGCTTTTAGTGAGGCAGGATTATTGAATGACCTCCAGGATCGTATGAGAAATCCTAAGGATTTCATCGCAGAATTTCGTATGGATAATATGTGGTCTGCAAACGACAAATTTGCATCAAACTGCACGCCCAGGTCCATCACAGACGAGTGCCTAGGAACAATAGCCTGACCAACAGCATAGTGAAAATTGTAGAGTCTATGACATGTAGAGTAGCTTACAACAGCACACTTATCCAGATTCAAATGAATTCCATTCTGTGTACACCATCTAACAATAGTATCCAGACTGTTCTGGAGAAACAGACAATCTGCCGGGGAGGTTATGGTATTGTAGATCTTAAGACCGTCCGCGTAAGCCAGTACATTGCAGTCCAGCCCCTGTAGGAGATCATCCAAATAAATATTAAACAAAAGGGGACCCAAATTGGATCCCCGGCACACACCAGAGGAAGCAGAAAATGTTAAGGATGTATATCCATTGTAGTGAACATAGCATGAACGATCAGTTAAATACGTGCGGATCAATTCTGTTACACTTGGCGGAAAACCAAAACTACTCGGCTTAGATACCATAAGGGAATGATTGATAGTGTCAAATGCTTTACTAAAATCGGTGTATAATACATCTACTTGTTGACATCGTTCCATGGATTCGGCAATATGCTGTGCTAACTCAGCAAGGTTGGAATGAAACCATGTTGTCGCGAAGATAAGTAAGGCTTGACACTAACGTAAATTCTGTGAGACAGAAGATATTCAAAAATTTTTGCAAAGTTGGCTAAAATATTTATTGGTCTATAATTTTGGAAGTCTGAACGATTACCTTTCTTAAACACGGGTGTAATTCTGCTAATATTCCAAGCGTCAGAAAAGGTAGAAGCACTTACGGCCAAGTTAAATATTCTAGCTAGAGGTTCACATAGTACTACACAACAATCATGTGCAAAAAATGCGGGGAGGCCGTCATGACCAGCAGTAAGATTAGATTTTAACTTCTTAGATGCTTTTAAGATATCGTGTGCTGTAAAAGATCCAATCAAAGAACTACCACTAATGAGATCCCTATCAAGAGGCCGGGGCCCCAGTAATGCTTGTGAACCAGACACAAACACTCTAGAGAATTCATCTAGGTCTGAACAATGTTGCTGGGATCATCAACAGTGGAGCCGTTCAAAGTGAGACATCCAGGTATTCTTGATGCATTACGACGCGCGTTTATGTACTGCCAGATTAGCTTTGGATTTTGTGCTATATCTTCTGCAGCCGCCGTCTGATATTCCACATATACAACTCTAATTTTGTCTTTAACTAATTTCCTCAAACGCTTAAATTCAATGTGGTAAATCTCCCGTCCACTCTTGTTCCACCTACGAATCGTGTACTACATGGGCATCACAGCTTAACTTAGTCAGCAACAAGTCCAATAGTTTTCCATTATGATTTACAACGTTATTATACTGTTGTAAGTTCAATAAATTCATAAAAGACAACAAAGATACATATTTACGATCAGAGCTATTGCTCATGACGAAATCAGGGCAGTTGAAGTCACCAGTTATAACCAAGTGTTTATCCATTAAATCAAGACCTAGAGTGTCTAAAAACAATTCAAAATCATCGCATGACACATCGGGAAGTACATAAACATTAACAAAATATACTAGAGCTTGACCTATACTAATCTTACATATAGCGGTATCTATTAATAAAACTGCATTTAATGATTGTAAATTAGTGACAGGAACAGCATTCAAACTTGCACAAAAAGCAGCCAAAACACCGCCTCCAATTGAGCGACCCACAGCTTCAAAATCCCTATCCTTCCGGCAGACATCAAAAGACAAATCGAAAACTTATATAAATGCAGCGGCCTACGATCAGTCGTTTCAACGGCTTCGCCGCGCTATTCAAAATAGAGGGCGCAAAATGCTAAATAGTGGAGTCTATACACTCCGGACGGAGCCGAAGCGATTTTTCACTTATTCCCCAAATTGAAAGTTTTTTTGAGTGAACAACGTTACAGAAGTGATGATGAAATTAAAGAAGCCGTTAATTAGTGGTTTAACAACTTGGCAACAACTGAGTTTGCGGAAGGCGTAGAGAAGCTGATAAAACGGTACAATTGCCTAAATTTGAACGGTACCTACGTAAGTAGCTTGAGTATCTAGTTTTATGCTAAACACCGTTTCGTTTAATTATATCTAATAAAAATTTGTATAGAAGAAAACGTACATTACTTTCCGAATGGCCTCCGAATGCCAATTGAATACTTGCTTTCCTTGATTTATTGTCATTGTTTTTGCGTTTCTTTAAGATGACTCACAATGAATGACACCAACTAACGAAGTTTCACAAATATTATACATGTTTGCGATGGAGTATGTATTAAGTTTGTACTTAAATGGATAGACAAATCAGCGATAAATCTTTCTATCAACTTTACTTGATTTACTTCTTATTGTTAAACTTCATATACATACATCATTTCAATAAAAAACAAACTTTCCAAAATTTCGATATGGATTTGTCACACTTCGAACTTGGGATTGTCAACAGGAAAGCTTGGAACAGCCGGTTGGTAATAACAAACCTTCACACAACACTTCAAATCAATACATAATTGCAGAATATGTTAGGGCTCTCGCCGCGTCGGAAACTGAGTAAACGTCCTCTACTTTCCGAATGGCCCTCGTGTGTTAGAGTGTATTCTTCATATCACAAGAAGAATAGTTAGCTTTGTTCAGTATCATAAGCTTCTCCTCCACCTATGTGATAATCAAAGACGTTAAGTAGGACTTACGAGGGGAGGTCCAGAAGTTCGTGGAATGAAAGGGTTTTAAATAAAATAAAACAATAAATCTATTTTTCCTTTTCAATATAATCACCCTTAAGCACAATACATTTATTACATTTATGAATTAATTTTTCTAAACCATCATAAAGTATTTTTTATCTTTCGCCTCAAAATGGGCCAAAATTGCCTCTTTTACCTAATTGTCGTCGGAAAACTTTCTTCCACGTAAGTCTTTTTTTAAATTGGGGAACAAATAAAAATCACTAGGAGCCAGGTCTGGACTGTAGGGTGGATGGACTATTGATTGAAAGCCATGCTCGTGCAGAGCAGCCATTACAACTTTGCTCTTGTGAACCAGCGCATTCTCTTGCGAGAGCAACACAACCTTGGTCAATTTTCCTCAACGTTTTTCCTTGATGGCCTCCTTTAATTTTTCTAATATCGCTGCGTAATAGTCTCAGGTTATGCTCCTACCTTTTTCTTTGTAATCAATCAATACTATCCCCTCACAATCCCAAAAAACAGTAGCCATCAACTTTCCAGCCGATTCTGACATTTTGAATTTATTTGGCGGTGATGTCCCCTTTTTATGCCATTGCATGGACTCCTGTTTGGACTCAAGGTCAAAGTGATGAACCCATGTTTCATCTCCGGTAACAATTCGCTCCAACATCTTTGCAGGTTTGTCTCCACACTGCTCCAAAAATTGTTTGGACGCACAGACGGGCTGCTGTTTCTGCAGCGGCGTGAGCATCCTCGGTACCCATCTTGCACTGACTTTTGTCATACCCAGGTGGTCATGTAGGATACGCAAAATGGTGGTATCTGATACTTCAACTGATGCAGATAATTGTTTTTTCTTCAAACGGGCATCTTGCAGTACAAATTTTTGCACTATTTCGACGATGTCTGATGTGGTGGCCTCAACTAGCCGTCCTGAGCGAGGATCGTCTTCAATCGACTCCCGACCATGTTTAAAAAGACAATGCCACTTATAAATCATTGATTTACGAAGGCACTGTTCTCCATAAACGGTTTCCATTTCATTCAATATGGTTTGAGCGTTCTTTCCTTGCTTTGTCAGGAACTTTATCATAGCACGGTGTTCAATTTCCTCCATAGTTTCAGTTCTCTTCCGGATTGACTTGTAACTTATATACTAATGATGAGTCGCCAATCAGAATGACACCTAGAGAGCGCCCCTATCCCAACTCCATCCCCTCCACTCCACGAACTTCTGGACCTTCCCTCGTAGATGTTGGATCATCATAATAAATATTCCGTAGATACGCGAAAAGTACCTAGTTATCAAGGCAGTCTTAAACAAATAACAGTCTTTGTTTAGTTATTAACCTATATGTAAGTTGCTGCAAGTACAGAAATACAGATAAATATTTATGATTCCTTGAATAAATATTGTATTAACTTAAATTTCGGAAAATAATATGTAATAATGATTTAAACTTTTTATTGTTTTCTTCTGTGAAATTGGTCCACTTGGATGTCAATATAACTTCCAATATTGCTTTTCCTTAAATACTTAATTTAATAAACTCTACTCAATACCATAGTTCACCCTCATCAACACTTATTATATTACCCTTTCGATATAATGCGATTCTTCGGTTTCAAGTCGTTAGAATCCATCCCTAATTAAATCTATGGTAGTGCAAGAAAGGCCAAGAAACGCTCGTAAAGTATATAGTACGCGAAGACGTTATTAAATTTCTAACGAGTCGCCTTTTAAGTCCATTTGCTAAGTTCTATGCTCCGTTAACACATGGAGCCACCTATTTCGTTCCTAAGAGCTCAGACAGTCTTTCTTAACGTTATACCGACATGCCACGTTCTTTTAAACTTTTTTAGAGCTTTACGCTTAACATCGCGATGTGTCGCGCATAAAAGCCACCCGGTTGCATTGTGCGGTATAAGTTTTAGATTGTACCGCGTGAGATGATAAAGCACGGAAGAAAATTCATAGTTGTTTCTATATGTTGGAAGTTGGTTTCGGTAATGAGGATCAGTTACATGGTTGCTTAACGGCATTTGAGAGATGTCGGGAAGAGGTACGATTAGTATGGTATCTAGATAAGACAAAATGAATTTATTCTTAAAAGGTATGTATAAATATGGTTATTTTGGTAATCACCGTGAAGGTTGATGCATTTGTCATATCTATGGAGAAAGACTTACAATCCATTCTGCATAGAATGTTGCCGCCAGTAAATTGAGGTGGTCCGTGACGTTATTTTGGAGTTCCTCTGTATCCTGGAAGTTCTGCCCTTCTAGGAACCTGTCCGATTCACGAAAGAGGTAGAAGCTGCTTGGCGCTAAGTCGGGAATATACGCGGGGTGTTCAAAAACTTCCCGTTGAAATTGTTCAATAAGTCGTTGGGTTACAGTAGCAGTGTTAGCGAGGGTATTGTCATGAACGAGAGGAACCCTAGAAGTCAACACGTCTCTTCCTTTATTTTGAATGGCTCTCTAAATTCAGCAAGCAACACACCCTGGTGGTTCCAAAACACTGTAGCAATAACTTTACTGTTGTTAAATATTTCCTTAAACTTTTTCGGTTTGTTTGGCGAGTTTGAGCGAATTCATTGTTAAACCAGTCACAATTGATTTCAAAAAATCTTCACCTTCTACCTCATAATGGATGAGGAACGTCAACACTGATTCCATTCGGCGAATTTTGTGGTCATCACAACATCTTTGGAACACATAGAGCGCACAGTTTTTTGTAGCGTAGGTGTCCCGTTTCAAATGTATACACAGCTGATCTTGAAACTTCAAGAAATTCCACAATCAACTCACTGATGGTAAACCTCCATTTTTCCAAAACTCAGCATTCTTTACACCATTCAGACACAATGCCATCTACCATAAAGTTTACGCCGTATACTCTGCTTATTCTTAGATGAATTTCAGCTGGACTGTTCGCTTCTGCTTGAAGGATTCGAATTACACTACACAACTCGTACTTGGAGGGAGAATCAATTGTAGCAGTAATCTTGTTGCAATTGGCAGACATTGCAGTGGAGGATATCCGCAGTCAATTTCTGGGCATCTCCGTCTTCCACCACTGCCGTGAGTATTTACAGGGACGAACGCTGGTTGAAAGAGAAACTGTCTCAACCTTTGGTACAGCGATGGGTTTCTCAACTTCGGCAGTGATTGCAAACTTTGAACGATATCCTAATGACTGTATCATTGCTGTTTCAACAAATTCTAGAGCAAACATTCTTGAGACATTTAAAATCTACCATGAACGATTTCAGTTCACTGCAAAGATTGAGAAACAAAATGGTATAAATTTCCTCAATATGTCAATAAAACATCAGGATGGCTAGCTGTACATAAATTGGTACAAGAAACTAACAAGCACATATAGATTTCTAAAATTCCTAGTGGTCCATTACATTATAAGAAGGTAAACCGATGTTTGCTTTTCTTTGATCAACAATTTTTACAAACTAACTTACATAATTACATAAAAGAAGCACATTAACTAAAAGCAATTACCCAGAGAAATTTATATCTAAAATTATCAATGAAGGAATTCATTTATATCATTGCAGAAATACTACGGAACATAATAGACATGCGTATAATAAAGAAAAACACACACCGCACTTCTTTGTATCCCTATACTCTCAGAAAAAATGAAAAGATGCTTAAGGAACATGACATTCAAATAGCATATAAAAAGTTCAATACAAATAAACAACCACACAAACAAACTCTTTATAAGGTTAACTGCATTACAAAATTACTGAAAAATATTAAAACCAAAAGGAAAAAGTACTAAATTGAAGATTATAACTCAACCAGGTTTAGATATTTTGCACGTTACTGTACATTCAATGTTATTTGGGAGTCAACAGTCTGGTTTCCATCCGAATAGGAGCATCCCATAAACGTGCAAACAGACGTTTGATTAAATGTTGACCGTGCAATTTCCCCGAATCTATTCCGTGGATCCTGGCAGATATGTATGTATGTATGTACATAAGTTTTGAAGAGCCCAATTGAAGCGACAGAGACGAAACGTTGGCGATGATTTGGAACCCGACGGAGAGGGAAAAGGTAATTTTTTAAGGTTCCCCGTTGACCGGACGCCGTATCTCTTCATTAATTCGGCAATGGCCGGCGATTTGGAGGCTGGATTATCGGGATTAATTGCGCTGCGCTTACCAGGGAAAGGTGCAGAGATAGGATGGATGTGGAAGCAAATGAGGATAATTCCGGATTTTACGGTGTTGTATTTTTGTTTTTGAGCGCTTTAAATGTGCGGTTCTTCGCGAGCTGGATGTGCCAATCATGTTTTCGGGCGACAAAAATATTACTTTAATAAATCTAGCATTGCTCAATAAAAAAGATATTGAGGCAGACTCTTAATTATTTTTCTGTTGTCATATATGTGCAAGTGTATTTACAATAAAAATAATAATATAATTCTTTATACAGACAACAGACAGAAATTAGTCCAATAACAGGATAATACAACAGAATTACATAATATATAAATATTTAAATAGGTAAGTATTATAAAATATTATATGTATCTATATGTGTGTATCTGTGAATGTAGGCAAGTTGTGTGCAAAACGCAGCACACTGAAGCCGGACATTCGCAGAGATCCTCGAATCCATCACCCTTATGGACGAAAGGTTGATGTACAATGGCTATACTCTTTTGGAGAAACTGTTTGGAAGAATTTCGAAACGAATTTTCAGGCTTGCAATTTGATTATGATAGTTTTTAGCATGCCGTTGAACAATGTTGCAAAATCTTCCGAGAAACAAAGAGTATGAAACGAAAAGAAGGAAGTAGTAGACCGAAGAAGCGCACTGTAGAGCTTATTAATAATGTAAGGGAAATTTTGGATAATGCACCAGGAACCACCATCCGAGTTTTATCTAACTAACTGCCGTATCATTTGGCATTTGTCATACGATTTTGGAAATGGATTCGGATTTAATTCCATATTGCATGATATATTTTCAGGATATTTTGCAAGATGATCGCCCTTGAAGAATTACATTTTGTCAATGGTTCTTAAGCAATTTCGACAATAACCTTACTTGACAAAATATTTTCTTCTGATGAAGCATGGTTTTTTATCTGAATCGTTATGCCAACTCACAGAATATGAGAATGTGCTTTACTGAAGAACCAGATAATTTTTTTTAATGTACGTAATATTAAAGCTATCGGAAGGTAACTGTAATCTATCCATCAAACGCAGAAAACTGTCCAATTGTCTTGGGAAAGAGTTAATAAATAGAAACGAATTCAACGTTGCTATCTTTCCATTAATAAATTATTTAAGAGAAAATTGTAATGGACAACTAAGTAGAATTAAACATAAATGTAACCAAAAATAAATTAATTGAAAGGAATCGAGACATTTTTCTATTGAATTTAAATCAAATCAAAATCTTATTACAGCATGTAAACCATTTATTCCATGACTTTAACCCTCCTTAGTTGCCAGAGTAATAATTAACATTGGCTACTCGAATGGCAAAGAACTGTCCTCATGCAGAGAACCCGCCGAAGTCTATTTTCCAAGAAAATTCTCTTCGCGACGCCCCAAATATCTTCGCTTCAGCGTCGAACGAAATGTTTACATTGCGTAGTCGGTGGCCCAGATTCATTTTGAAAGTCACGGAAAGTCATGAGCGTACACGATTTGGCCTCTTAGTCGATATAACCGGGAAAACAGGCGCTTTGATGTTAGATAGCGAGAAAAGTCTAGACCTGTCGAAAACTCGGTGTTTGGCCCAGATTTTCTCGCTTCACGTATTAGTTCCGGTTGAATTCCGTAAGTTGAAGGAAAGGTTTTAATGAAAACGCGGGAAGGTAGATGTGCGTCAGGTGTGCTGTTATGAATATGGGATGCTGTTTGTCGGGGTGAAATATCATCTTATTCTGTTTGCTCCAAATTTAAATGCTAATTTTATTACAACATATTTAAAACGTGGGAGCTTCCCGAGAGGCACTTTAAAATGTAGTTTTCGCAGAGAAAAATGAGAATTAGGTCGTCAGGTTTGAAATTCATTTGAATACGATTCGTTTTTCAAGCTTAGCAGAAACGTATAACTATTCAAAGGTAGTATAACGAACAAACGATTAACATAGTTTTATTTATCCTTAGCAATTTTACACTGTCTCACTCTCCGTGGCATTGATTCCAGTAATTATGTATTCTTAGAGAGCAGTGTTCTAAGGGAACTGCAATTTATACTGCTTCCAGTGTTTATGGAGGATTTGCTAAGTTCCTGCGTTTTCTTCCCTGTAATGCTCTACATGTGTTAGATTGGTGAGAGTTCATGGGATTTCGGTGACCACAGCAAGATATTGACATGAGCTCCTTTAGAAAACTTCTTGCTATATGAAGACGAGCATTATTCCACTGGAAAAGTGAGTCTTCGAACTGCCGAAGATATTAAGGAATATAGGGTTCCACCATTTCATCAACGTAACGTTGGACGCCTATGGTGCCTCAGATGAACACCAACTGATATCTACACTCACGACTCCATGCACACGTCTTTCAATGGGAAATTTAATATTGCGATGTCCAACCTTCATGCGATCACCACAAAAACTACATTCATTAATACGCACTACACTATGTCGCTCTGTCTTCTCACCACTACGTGAAAGTAGTACACCATTCCAAACGTTGCTGTAAGTGTTATGTCGTAACTGGTAACACAAGATGTAGTCGATAGGATTGCAAGCTGAAAGCATTAGTTCGGAGATAAATGGTTCATAGAGTCTCAGAACGATCTTCATTAGAGGTATTAGGCGAAAGTGGCAGTTCAATGTCTCATTAGTCCCTTTCCTGACCCTCTCTATTTCATGACTTATAACAGCGCATGATGGTGCTTTGGCAATTATAATAATAATCTTTATTAGTTGAAAAGTGAACATAAACATAGTCAGAAGCTAAGTGTGCTTATACATTAAAATTGAAAGGTAATGATAATGAAGTATAAGTAAAATTACGAAATATGTATGGTCGTATTAAAAGTATGAATATAAATAACATTAATAAATAAATATATACATTTTAAAACATTTGTGGGAATAAAATTAATAATAATAACGTTTATTTAGCAATGCTACTTGTGAAACAATATACAAATAAGTGGTGGTCATAATTAATGTTCGAGACAGTTCGGCTTCTGTCGCTTATTGCAAATCTTATTTACTGAGCATGTATAAAAGTTTACGTTCACATCCACCACCGGTTAAAATTGTTTGCACGCCCTAAGAAATAATCCACAAGTAAAGGAAGTGCTATCTGAAAAAGGACTGTAGTGTTATAGATAATAAAATACTCTTAAAACAATTAAATTGATAATATTATTACATATAGAAACTATATGAAATTACATTTAGTTCAAATAGAATGTTTCTAAAAAGAAAAGAAAATGTTGGAGTAATTGTCTGCAGCCCTGTTTTTCTGTTTTCATTTTCAAAAGAAACACCAAAGTGTCTATGGAGTAGGCACTAAGAAATTAAGATCTTTCAGTATATAGAATTCCCTCTTCCAATAATAATATAACATGATTCCTAGAAGTAAAAGCAGATAAATACTCTACTTAACGGAAATCTAAACAGAAAAAGGCATGTTTCAACATTTTAATGCTTTCACGTATATTTTTGCTTTCAGCACGAGTTAAATGTCTGCTAAAAATACAACTGGGCTAATGGTAAAACCCGAACGCATGTCGACAACAAGAGCTTACTTTATCCCACGCAATGGGACGTAGCCAAATTGCCAAAAATACAACTTCATTCGGCAGATTCAGCGGCGAGTCCCGTCAACCTAGGCCTGTCACATCGCTAGGATTTGTATTTTAACTGGATTTCAGGCCGAGTAAATTAAATAAACACATGTCCTCATTCGGGGACCTCGCATTCATTCTATTATTTTAACGAATTCCTCTTAATACAACGCAGAGGAACCCAGTAGTCAGGCCGAGAACGGGTAAAAGGGGGAAAAATGTATGCGTACTTTGACGCTGCTAAGTTTAAAATCACTTATTAAAAAAGAAAAAAATGTGGGTGTAACTATGACTTTATCGTACAATGTAGTAATATTTATAAATTCACAAAAGATGTAAATATACGATTAGCTGATAGCTAAATAATAAGAAATGAGTTATCAATTTTACCCTTAACTTTTGATTTTTGAAAAAGTAATAGAATAAATTGTAACAAATTTGGTTTATTCACAAAAGAACGTTTGCAGCGTTTTACAATTGTTTACCGAATGAATTCTAACATAATATAATACAAATTATAATACACTGCAGAAATTATTCAAGGTTTTCTCCGAGTTCTGATAATGACGCCCACGTTCACATCTGCGATGCACATTTCGGTCTCGTAACTATTATGAATCACTTTTATTTATATTATTATTATCATCTCACAGCTCAAGTATTAAATGTAAGGAAAGAGACAAAACTGTGATAAAAATACAAATGAAGCTTTAATCCTGTCTGAGTTTTCCGACGTTATATTGCTTATCCATAAAAATTAAGCAATTCGGTAAACAAGTTATGGTTCTTAATAGTTACAATTAAAAAAAATTGAGATTATGTACACTGGAGACTTTATCATAACGTTTGTCATAGCTTTGGGTGTATTACTTTTGGCACAACATCCAATACAGCGGGGTGGTATATTAAAATTAACCCCAGTAAACAAGGAAAGATTTTTTTTAATCCTACGTTCTTCGCATTTTATGGTGTCGGCCTATCATTCTATTATTTTTGTCTACAGTTTCCTGTTTTGAGGCAGTTTAGCTTCAATCCATCCCATACCACTTTTTTCTAATGTTCTATACATTTGTCCCTTCCAGGTGTTTTAGGGTCTACCTATTCTATTTTTGCCCTCAGTTTTGGCTTCAAAAATCACCTTTGTTATTCGAGCTTCTTCCATTCTATGTATATGTCCAAGCTATGCCCCAGTTGTCTCTCCTCTATAATTATTTCTATTGGCTTGGTACTTAGACCACTAGTGATTGTCCTATTTCTTATTTTGTTTCTGTTGTTCCTTCTATTATTCTTAAGAATCACTTAAACATGGAGATAAACACAATGATAATAATGGTAGAAGAAAAAAAATCATAACATCAACATCGAAGGAACAGCTTTAAAGTTAAAAATTACAATTAATTAGGAATAATCATTGAAAACAATGGGAGAATAGAGAAAGAAATATTTGGAAAAATAGGGAAATCCGCAAAAATATATAATACATTAAGAAATTCATTTTGAGATATAAAAGAAATAATCATAGAGGAGAGACAACTGTGATGGCTTTGCTGTGACAAATTGTACATAGTTGTATGTGCTTAGTCCTTCGTATGTATATCTTTGGCATATGTTTGCCCTGTTATTGGAATGTTTCCGTTAAGAAATAAGTTGTATAAATAAGTAAGGACATTCTAAACATTGATTAGCATTCTTTCGATGTCCATGAAGGCAATACAAAAACCTTATAATGAATGACATGTTGTCTAGAAATCCTTCGTGGAATGCTTTCAGTATTTTTCCTTCGAAAAGAACCAATAAAATCGCTTTCATTCCAATGAAAAGCAACACCCTATTAGAAAATTAACCGACACGGATACAGCTCTAACCGTGATACTTCCTGCCGTGACCGCTATACATTAGCTCAGCCCGTTTTCACGTATTCAGCCGGCACCGCCACCAGAACGAAGAACCCATTTCCCCCTCAAACAATTCCCTCGTTACTCGAGCGATTCGAGTATGTACGACGGAGCTGGGTTAATCGGCGATACGAAAGCAGCCCTACTAGCCGACTTCCATTAAGAACCCTTTACTATCGTAGGCGTACGACGTTCGCTAGAAAACAGCAAGTTAGAACTACCATATACGCACAAACGATGAAAGGAGGGAGTATGTTCAGGCGTGCGTTTATTAGCGCCCTCTATCGACGACGTCGAACTGCGTAGCGCGGATGGAGCGGAGTAGAGAAGCGTGTCATAACAAGTACTTTAATAGGGTGAAACTTGTGAAGAGGTGCGTCGAGTGTAGGCGCTTCAGTGCACAAAGAAGTGTTAAAAGTGCGCGGAGGGTAAAGGAAGGGTCGTACGATTGGGGTTGTTACGCCGCTGCGTGGGGTGATTCTGGTGATTTTCCTTTGATTGTTTCTCTTGGGGAATGAATTTTTGATAGGAACGTAAGACTTCGTCCGTTTGAGAATATTTAAATTGTTGCTGTTGGAAGACTATCTTATGCTAACCGCCAGATATTTAGTAGCAACATCGCCTTCACGTTCAGTTTGATAAGCTCGACTCATAATGTAGGAACCACGTACCCTGAATATTAGAAGAGTTTAGCGCTACTAACATTAAGTTCGGATAAAATATGCATAAGAAGCTTTCCCTGGTTACTTGTCTACGGCATGTATGCATGCACAGATAGAATCTGAGTAAAGTCAACCGCTGTAATACGCATGTGCTTCTCGCGTTATTCTTTCTCGCTGCAGTATTCCCCTACAATCACACTATCAGTACTTCGCCGTAAGCAGTACTTCTCTGTTGTCCTACTACATCATCGTTATAGCTATGATGGGAGAACGTAGGATTTTAGATACCTCCTGATGGTTGACTTCAGATTATATCTGTATGTGTTCTTGGTATGATATAATTCAAACGCCGCGTTCAGAAAAATTTTCCACAAAGTTATGTATTGAAAGAAGATAAAGGATATGCATGGCATTATTTTTTTGAAAACCGCTATTGTGTAAGTTGAAACGTCATTGCAAGTTATGCTAGATGGACAACCTTGGCAAGACTGTAGTCTAAAAGGTGTGTTAAGCTTTCCAAGTTTAAAGAAACCGTTTTTCATAATCCGAGATAAAGTTCTGTATTACTTCATAAACGAAAATACCCACACCATATTGGCCGAAGTAACAAATTAAGATATACAGTCCAATTTATTAGGGCCACCTTACAAATTTAACCTTTTGTGTGTCTCCAACGCGATAATTTACAAATACAAGTATAAAATTCACGAATGGGGTTTACAATACCTATCCAAATATCTTTCTAAGAAATTCAAAAAGTACCACTTAATAACCTTTTGTGTATTATTATCCCCATCAAGAATTATTCTGTCCTGTATAGAATATGGATAGAAACAAGATTAAAAGACACAGTAATTTGTAGAATATTATTTGGATCGGTTACTATAGCAGAAAGAATGTTTATCTGTTTAAGTAACAACGTTTCTTCTATGTTTAAGTGATGTTGCAGCTTAAGTTATTACTTGTATGCGCTTTATATCTCTTCGTTATAGGTAAAAAAAGGACATACTAAATGAGAAGAAGCTGCGTATTGAGGCATTGTTGGGTACACGCACAATTGCAAAGAAAGAAAAAGTATCCTGACAAACAATGCAGCGAATCGCTGTTTTAATGAAAAGGTTACCCACTACAAGTACCGGAAAAGCATTTCGGAGCAAGAAAAGTATCACTACTAATCGAGGTGATTGATCCTGCAACTAACGACTGAAAACCGATATTTATCTGCCAAAGAAATACGAAATGTAATGTTTCAAGAAGCAGTGCAAATATCCACGCGTACAGTACGTAGACGATTGTACGAAGCCGGATTAAAATGCAGACGCTCCCTAAAAAAGCCAAGATTAACACCGATGATGAAGCGAACACGGTATGAATGGGCAAAACGTCATCAACATTACACACTTAAACATTGGTGAAAGGTAGGACAAGATGGCTTGAATGAATATAATAATAATAATCGTATTCAGCGATGAGTCAAAACTAGAAGCCATGACCGAAAGAGCTCAATTCGTTAGACGACGTCCTTCTGAACGGTTTGGTGAAGCTTGTGTACTCCGCTACTTATGGTATGGTCCTATATATTAGTCGAAAGTTTTGCACCCCTGTATTTTTGCCAAGGCACCATGAATCAACATCAATATAAGCGTGTATTAGAGGATGTTTTGATGCCATATATCAATGATTTAGATCCGAATGGAGGCCCTAACATATTCATCCACGATAAGGCACCATGCCACATGGCCAAATTCACCCAAAGTTTTTTGGAAGCACATGCTTTGCCGGTGTTACCTTGGCCGCGAAATTTTCCCAACCTCAATGCAATTGAAAACGTGCGGAGTGTTCTAAAATCACGCCTGTATTCGAGAAGAAATTCTACAAAAGAGCAATTAGTAACAAATATTGAGCATGTGTGACAAAATACCGCTACAATTAGACATACCATTAACGCTTGCATAGGCAGTACCCGAACAAGAATAAGAGCAATTATAAAAGCCGAAGGAGGTATTACAAAATATTAGTTATATAGTTGTGACGATGTCTGTAAACAGTTCTGAATACACTTAATACACTTATCCTTGTATACTACGTTTTTCATTATGTATTTGAACAAAATCGCAACTGGCCGTAATAAATTGGACAGGGACTGTAGGTTCATGTTAAAGACTACTACAACAATAATCACGTAAGTCGAAATGGATATAAAAATTGAAAAGTTGTCTTATATGGAACAAAGGACTGACTGGACCAAAAACTAGGTGTAAACGAGTAAGAATGTTTGTCGTTTGATACGCCTGAACTCATTCTAATACATTTGGTTCAAGTGTTGATTCTGGTTAATGAATACTTCAAAATTGAATTACTTACTTGAAATAGTAAAACTCAAGCCAATAAAATATAAACATATATATATATAAATATAAATAATTCGTAGTATTTAGGTAAATTTTTATGAAACGAACAATTATGAAAAATTATTGCAAAACGCTCCCTAATTACAAATAATAATATTATTAAGGTTATTGAATTACTAATGTTGAAGTAGTAATGATATATACATATCACTTATGACATCAAAGCGCTAAGCTTTCCTAATTTTCAATATAAGCACCCTACTATAAAATGTGGCGCTTGTCGTAAATACTTTGCCCCTATTATTAGGTATTCGAAAATATTTTCACAACATATGCATTTTAATTTGATAATATATATGTTGATATATTAGATTTGTTCAGAAAATAGAATACTGAGCAATCATCTTCGTAAGCTTCCCTCAAAAGTTTAAACGATTATGTGAAAGTATTCTCCAATTCCATGCAAAGTCCTATATTACATCATTGCTCTCGAAAATTACACACAACGACGATTACTACGTATACTTACACTCAAATAACAACAACACGAGAATTAGATATGTTAACAATTGAAACATAGGAGTGATTCTGCCGGATAAAATATTCCCAACTACATATTTGATAATATTTAGGCGAACTCAATATTTGATAGACCAATCACTAATCTTAACAAGATGTTTTCGCAAAATTAAGCGATAGCTTGTAAAGGTGATACTACTGAATACTACTACTAAGAGCAGAGAAAAGTCATCGATGTAGACGTTGAAAAGCAAAGGACCTAAGTTAGATCCTTGTAGAACGCCACTGGAGGCAGTGGAGGATTTGGGGAGGGGGTCTATTATAAAGTACATAATGTCCATAATACTGTAGATGCGAATCAAGAAAGGAGACAGTTCTTGGAGAAATGCCTATCGTTAACAACTTAGAGGTTAACACCGAGTGATTTATTGTATCAAATACTTTGCAGAAATCAGTGTAGATGACATCCACTTATTGACGAGCATTGAAGACCTGTGGCTGATGAAACCATGTTGACTTACTGAAATATGAGGCTTTATGTTACAATGGGACTTTTCATATAGTACATATTCAAAAAACCTTAGCGCAATTTGATGGAATCCTAATTAGTCTATAGTTGCGATTACCTTTCTTGATTCTGTTGATGATTCTAATGTATGGAAAATATCGATGTGCGAATCGCCAAGTAGAAGGAGCCAGTAAGTGGTTTACACAATACAACTGCATAATTACAAAGTAAAAGTTTGCCCAGACCATGTTCAGAAGTCAGATTAGATTTGAGCTTTTCAAAACATTCTTAGCCATAAGGTATCTAACATCAGACGAATCCAGATTTAAATTCCTAATAAACGGGTTAGAAGCCGGAAATACGGAAGAGAATTCTAGAAAGAGTTCGTTTATTGTTAGTGATATTCCGGAAGACTTTCGGATTCTGTGCAATTTTACCTTCGACATAAGTTAAATACTTATTGTACGCAGTTCCAACATCAACTTTAAGTAAAGACCGAACTCTGGAAAACTCATTATAGTAAGTCGTAGATTTAATACGTTTCCATTTCTTAAAATAATATTGCTTCAAATTAAAGTGATTGTTAACATTCGTATGAAACCACGGAGGAAATTTGCGGCGTGAAGTTTTATATACAGGTACAAACTGATTTATGCTACCTTAAATTTTATCGTAGATTTTAGAGACATCGTTATTTGCATTAGAGGAGGTATTAATAATAACAATAAGTATTATTATCTATTACCCAACAGCATACATCTTATTACAGGATAATTGTACCATGACAACCACTATAAAATAAGAGTAAGTTTCTAGTACCAAAACAAAATAATAGCAAACAAAACTGTAAAAATTCCTTAAGCAAGTGAAAATTTCTCAAACAAACATTGTCTCAAAGCGTTGATAGTAATGTTAAACAAATCAAATCTAGACTGACATACAATAACACTGTTACATATTGACATGATTGGAGACTAAGAATGGAGGGGCGTGCTTGTCGCGGGAACATAAAAATTAATTTATCGCTACTGTTAAGCCCCGCTACGAAAAATTCAAAAGGGACAGCAAATCCGAACAAACACGACGATCCGCCAAAGAAATAAATTGTTTTAGAAGATTAGCATATAAATAGTCATGTTGCCAAAAAAAACGTGGTGTTTACGGAAACGTAAGGTATTCAAAACTTACGCTGCACCATCTGAATTAAATTCTTATATACGTGATACCCCAGATTCCACACAATAGAACCTTTATATGCAGCAACAAGGACATCACTACTTAAGTGTTTAGTATTATGAAACAGAAAGCTTAGTGTTTTCAGAAACTGTTGACATATACCTAGAATATGCTTATTAAATGTTAACTTAGTATCAAAAAATATGCCAAGATCTCTATACCTCTACAACGCGTTAAAAGTTCACCATCAACATTGTACGTATACCTTACCGTATCAGTTATGGGCAAACGTCATCGCTTTGCACATAACAATATTTAGCGGTGAATGATTCCCTAAACACCAAAGATGAATAGATAGCAGATAACCCTCCTAAGTGTCACAATCTGCAGTAAAGCATATTCTACGAAAAAAGTTAAGGTCACCAGCCTACTGTACGCATTTAGAAATAAACCAGTCAGGAAGGTCATTAATAAAAATAATAGATAGTTGAGGCCCAAGAACAAAGGTTGTGGCACACCCGAAAGAAGAACTGGGATATCCACTTCACACCAGCACTGCCCTTCGCGGCGACTTAAATATATTGAAGACACTGAAGGAGAAAGCTGGGCAACGGCGGGGATGCGGCAGCAGAATACAAAGAAACAAGTAAAGACAATGGAAAACAACTAACGAACTGCAGTGTATCTGAATAGTAATACAAAAATACAACGAATACAAAAATGTATGTAAAAACGAATAGGTATAACCGCAAGCAGATAAAATAAAGTTATCGTAAACACCAGCAAATCGTCATTTATCACAAAGTTATACATTAGACTGCAGAGAACAGTCTTTTCTCATTGAAATTATATACAATTATTGAAAAATCTGCACCAAGAAAACAGTAATATTGCGACTGAAATAGCTAAGCAAGTGCAATACAAGAACTTTGGAGAACTATACGAGGGCGACCTGAAATGCTTCCGGAACCGAAAAAAAACGCTAGTGGTCGATCCAGGTCTCATCCACTGTTACGAAACGCATGAAGAAATCCCTTGGTTTGCTTTGGATCTTGGCCAGACACTCCTCCGAATTGGTCACTCGATTTCGTTTTTGCTGCGGTGTGAGCAAACGCGGGACCCACCGCGCCGAAAGCTTTTTCATGCCCAAAATTTCGAGTAGGATATGACCAACGCGTTCATCTGAGATGCCTGTTGTCTCTGCTATCTCTTTCAGCTTCAATCGGTGATCGACTAATACAACATCATGAATCGCGTCGACCATTTCATCCTTGGTAGCAGTTTTTGGGCGTCCATCGCGTGGTTCGTCGCTTGCGTTTCTACGGCCACGTTTGAACTCGCTCATCCAGAAGCTGATGAACCTCTAGCAAAATATTTCGAATTTCCGTGACTGTTTTTCCAGCCATCCGGAAGCGTTTTATCACTGCACGAGATTCGATTTTATGCATTCTTGCGAAACCCAGTGACCAGCTACACCAAACACACTCTTGAACAACAACTATTGACAGTAGACGGCAGAAATTGTGACAGTTGCCATAAATAGGGTTGCCCTGACTGACCAATGAATTCACTTCAACCTTCATGCGCCATCTCTTGCCTGTTCCGGAAACATTTCAGATCGCCGTCGTATATGTTGAAGGACATATGTTAAAGAAAGGCCAATTAATCAAAGTGATGTTGATGAGTTGTAAAGATGTACAAAATCAGCTTTGTCAAAATTATAACGAAGATTGTCGTTAGAAGGAAAATTTTTGGTAGGATATGTTGCAGATATACTCTTCAACAAATCCCAGTGGAATATGTTTTCAAACGTGCAAACTCCTAAAGTGTAATTAATTTTTTGTGTCTATTAAACATGCACATCTGATTTGAATTTGGACTAAAATATGTTTAAAATCTTCTAAAATCTTAAAAAGGAAGATTACGAAGGAAATAAACCTGCATTCCCTACTGATTCTCACTACATCATTTATATTGGCCTAATGCACCTTACATCCTAACTAATATGGATCCATAAATTTGCAAGCGATTCAGTGCAGGTTTAATGCACCATGCCCGCCGCTGCAGCGGCCGCGATCGCGGCGGCGGATAGATGGCGCTGGCGTCAAAAATTTACGACCCTCGCGTATAACTGCGATTCCGACCTCGCCGTCTCGTTGCCAATAACTGTCCGAAAAGTGTATTTTAAGCGCTCCGGCGGATAAATTCACGTCCGCTAGGGATTGTATGGCGTTCGGCGTGAGGGAGAAAGGTATGCATCTGGCTGTGTGTTGATTCGCAAAAACAATTCCATCCACGAAATGGTATCCGGTAGTGAGATATTTACGGCACACTGATGGTGTTTATCGGTGACTATAAAAGATTGCAGCACACGTGGAGATAGATAGTTTTTTTTTTTTTGGTGGGGGAGGTAGCGAGGAGATAGGACGATCGATAACGAATTTCCTAATACAACAATAGTTTTGGGTTGTTTTGAGGAATGTCGAGGAGTCGGGGATTAAACGAGAACTATAGACTGTTTCACCCAGACTTCGAAGTATTGCTCTTATGGATATATAGCAGTAAACGTTGCCAGATTTTTAATACAAGGGTTACTTCAAATAATAGGATTTTGACAGATTTCATTTAAAAATGTTCTACTAATGATGATTTTATACAAATTACGTTTCATTAAGACATATGAAAAACAAATAACGAAAATAAAATCACTTTAAAGTTTTTTGAAACTTTGTCCTAAAACTTGTAGGTTATTTGTAGACTAAAATATGGCAGACGACAGACATGATCGACAAGATCCAAACACAAAGCGTACCAAATAACTTCTAGTTCCAAAATAAGATAAGCTCTAATACTTCGAAACCAGGATGACAGTCTGTGGAATTGCTATAAGATGTAATACAATGCTTTCATCGTTATTTCATGGAAATTTCATGATTGAGTCGTTCGAGATCTGAATTGAAAATCACGATGGAGGTACCAGAATACAGGGTGTAAAATATTGAAGCTTTTGGCTCTAGGGACACCAATTTTTGTAAATCGCAATAGCCAGAAGCAAATGTCTAATATTTTCCAACAAAAGATGTTAATAAAAATGATAATAAAAATATGGAGAATTAAACGACAACATTAGATTATGAATACAGAATATCGTCTTCAAAATGAAGTTTGGATGTTGTCCTATTCGCCATCAAAAATGTTAACCTTGCTCCATCACTGTTGATCATACAGTTCACGTGAAGGAAATCTATGGAAATACCCATGCTTTCTCCACTAAACAAATTACCGATCTTCTGTTAGTCTATGATGCAGAGCGTTGCTGTTCTCTTTGCGAATTGGATAACGGACTAAAAAGTTCTTACTACATATATGTATGTATATGTATGTATATGTATGTATATGGTCACGACGTATATTGTAAATAAACTCCATGCCACACAAATTGATTATTTATCACATAGACTCTCATTGCTAACCGAGTCGAATCGAAAACAATGTGCGAGAGTAGAGGTAATAAGATCATAAGATAAGATGAAATCAATCTTCTACAGTTCACTCACGGGTCTAAAGTATCCGTAGAATTAATTGCATCAACAAACAAAATACAAAAATATTGATATTGCTACGAAACATTTTGATAGAAACGCCTATAAACTTAATATCTCTAGAAACGTTAAGGATGTTAAAAGTTGTGGTAAAGCCAGGAGCAACGTAGAAGTTATCAAGGATTTCAAAAATAAAAATTCTTTTTAACTAAAAGCTGATATACGGGGCTTGTATTTTAAGTTTTGCATATAGAGCTGAAATGGAACAATAGATCGCTTTCAGAGACTTTACATATTGTTTTTCAAAGTAGTCTTCAGGAAAATCAGTGCATTTCTACATGCGCTCGAAACAACTCTTGAAGCAATTAGTCGATTCGTTTGTTGGTACAGTCGAAATTGCGTTTTGAAGGTAAGGATTGCTGCTTCTGGCGAGTGGAATCTTCCACCACGCAATCCGTTCTGGATTTACGGAAAGGTAAAGAAATTGTTGGGACTTAGGTCCGGACTGTATGGAGGATGGTCTAAGAATTCGACGTTTTGTTGCGTTAAAAATTCAATTGTTTTGGGTGTTATGTCCGAACTTGCATTGTCTTAGTGGAGGATGATTCGTCGTTCGGGGTTGGTTTTTCCTAGCTCAGATGACTGAAAACAAATGGTTATATACCAATGGGCAGTAATAGTTCTTTGATCCTCTACAACACCAAATTCAAGATAAATGTCGCGATCATCTTTTTGGAGATACTTCGAGAACGGATGAATTTTATCCGATTTCTCTACCTTGGAACACCCAGACAGATGACTGGCGTTTATTTTCTGGCTCGTATGTGTAAATCCATGACGCTTCAGCACTCGTGATGATGTACACGTTTTTTAGGGTTTCCGGCATTGATGCGGTCTACAGTGTTTTGACGCCAATTCGCTCTAGTTCCTTTCTGTTCGTCGGTCAACAGATGCGGTATCCAACTGAATGTCATGTGTCGACCTTTGTTGATGATTTTTTCCACAGAATCGACGCTTCCTTAGTGATTACTTGGAGGAGAAGAAACGAACAAATCAGACGAAAGCTACAAACAGAATCAATAGAAAGTTATGTCGAGTAAAGACAATTAGCATGGTGAGGACATCTATAAAGAATAGACAATGTAACTCCGGTTAAGCAAGTCTGGAAAGCAAAGATCCGGAAGAAAATAACAAGAGGGCACCCAAAAGGAAGCCGGAATAAAGAAATAGGCAAAATTTTAGATAAGAAAGGAAAAATTTGGATGAACCTCAGAAAATTGCAAAAAACAGAAAGGACTGGCGGCAATTTGTGAAATGCTAGGAAGCAAATTGAATCTAACTCGACACCCAATGGGTATAAGGGTGTTATTGATTATATATAGACATATATCAAAACTTTCGTGACTGACTGTATAACTCATATATTTTACTGCTAAGCATTTAATTTCTAAGGCAGTAACATAAAGTTTTTAATTGGGAAATATTTTCAATTCAATGCATAATCCCTCGGAAAACAGCTTCAAATCCTTTCACCATTCGAAAGAAATCCTTTAAGCACTTCATAATTTATATAATCCGCACAAAATACAAACATATACAATATACAAACAAACCATAACGGTTACAGCGCTACAATTCTCGATGAAAGAAGTACAAGACTGAGTAATCCTATTATAAAATTTTCCACAGCGCCCGTTTCTAGAACTTTATGTATGTATATCTTTTATTTTTCTTTTTTGCCTTATTCCGTCCTCCCCTACGCAATTTTCAAACGAATGATAACCCTCTTATCTTTCAGAAACACAGAAAGGGGTCGCCCTCTAAAAAATTCATCGGGCAATCGAAAAGTTGGCATTTTTATTGCCGCCGGTACCGTTAGACATTGAAGACGCGATGGTAGGTGTAGGTCAGGGCGGCGAAGCGGAAAAACGGTTGTAAATTTTATCGTATCGAATTTGAAGCCGCTTTAAAAATTCAATTTTATGAGCGGATCGTGCCCTACGGGACCCGTTTATGATGTCTTGACCTCTTGCTTTTACGCTGCTGTCGTTTCATTCTTTTTTCTCTTCTCGATTGGATGTCGCTGACTTCTTGTAGAAGTCAGAGAAGGTGGTGAGGTTTACACTTTATGTGTCTAGTCGGCTGGTGGCAAACGTATATTTAAGACAAGGGAAAGGTTATCGATCTTCGAGTGTTTCTTAAATAAGACAAGAAAAATCTTCTTTTATTGGCGCTTCAACTCTTGGTGGGTTTTGGCCTGCTCAGTTAACTTTCGCCGCCCCTCCTTTTCCTAACATGTTCTCCTCCAGCGTCTTATTTCTATAGTTTTCAAATCCTCCTTAGCATCCCCTAACTACCTCTTTCTAGGTATTCCCCTCCTTCTTCTGCCCGTTGGTTTCCAATCGGGTACACTTTTAGGGGTTTGGGTATCGCTCATACGTATTATATGTCCCAGTCATTCTAATCTACGACTTTTTTTTTCTAGATCTAACAATGTCAGCGTCTTATGGGAAGCTTTCTGACCGGTTTAGTATTGTCACATCTTCTACATAAGTTAGTACTTATGTGCTTGTGGTCCCTATGTATCCAGCATTGCTGACCTTTTTGAGTAACGCTTTTAATACTAGGTCAAACAGTATGGCGGATAATGCATATCCTTGTTTGACATCCGTGTTAGTATGGACAGCCGCCGTCTGTCGGTTGTCTATTCTTACCACTGTCTTGGAACCAACCACGGTCATATTAATGAAATTCGCCAGTTTCTTGGAAATTCCAAATACTTGCAGATTGTGTGGCATTTTATTTCTATTTACAGTTGCTTAAAATCTATATATAAATTATGCAGACCGATATTACATTCATACACTTTTTCTGTATTTGCCGGATAGTAAATACATGATCTGTTGTCTAACGATTGGGGCGACATTGATAACACTGGCCAACACTCATTTTGGTGCTTCGGATTTGTAATCAAGCAATTTTGGGGTGCATAATCTAAAAATCCCGTCAGATCTAGTTTTCGTAATTCACTCTTTCTGCCCTGTTTAGTAAAAATTCACCAAAATTAGGTACAATGTTTTGTTATGTATGTAACTTTTTAAGTATTACTATTTGATAACTGTTAACTGGAAGACAAAGAAATGGGTAGGAGGTATTTATCAGAAAAACAGGCATACACAACTTTAAATCATCAGGTAAAGATTTCCTTTTATAGGATTTCCCTGTGTGAGGTTTACCGGAACAGTCTCGCTGAAGATTGCAGCAGTAATCGGCCATCGTATGGGTATCCCATCTTCTTTGGTACCTTTCCTCGATAGTGCTGATTTCTTTGTGAAATCTTTCCCCCTTTCGTTCTTCACTAACATCACCTAAGTTTTCTGCTAAACGATCTAAGTGGCTGTGAAGATTATGAATCTTGATGCTCATGTTATATACGACCGTATTAGAGTTAGAAAGCATCTGTTCTACTAATTATTTAGCGGTGAAATTTATACGTATGAGTAATAAATTTCACCGTGGTGTATCTCAAAGACTAGAGCTGCTAGAAGAAATGCCAGTTATTTTTGGAACCAGCACATGAGAAATACCCTAAATCAGTTCGTATTTTACAGGGACCACGACAAAAAAGTATTTTGTTGGGAGGTGTATTCACCGGGTATTTCTCTGGCTTATTTAATTAGCCTATTGTATATTATGCCTGATAGAATTTTGTAGGTAACGTTGAGTAACCAGTTTGTCCCCTTTTTTAAATATTGGTTATAAGAATCCCATAGACCATTCTTCAAGTACCTTTTGATGAGCCCAGATATTCTTGGCCAAAACTTGGATCCTTTTCTATAGATGTTTGCCTCCATGTTTCAGCAGTTAATTACATTTGATTCTACTTTATTCAATTTTATAGTTCCTATGGGTGCTCTGGTTTATATTCCACTGCGAATGTTTATCTTACGTTACTCTGCAAATGTTAGTAGCACAGGTTGCCTTGTTATCAAACGCCATTGTAAATATGAAGTAGGACTAGTAACTTATTTGAAATGTGTTAAAATGAGTTTCATTTGCCCCGTACGTTAATTGTTATATATCTTGCTTGCTCAAAGGCTTAATCCATTACAAAACGCGAAAAGAACGATTCTATTGTACTTAAAATATTAAACTTAGCTTGTTAGAATAAAAGACTTGTCGAATTTAGGTGCACTTTATCACCGTAATAGACATTCCATAGATTTGTAAAAAATACCTAGGTTGCATATTTATTGACGTATGTATAAGTTTCTCTAAAAGTATAAAAATAAAATAGGAATAAATATTTAAGATTTTATGAATAAAAATTGTATAATTCATATATTTCAGAGAATTTTCTGTTTTTGTCCATTTGCATGTGTGTGTTAACATGTGGAAAAAGGAACTGATACTTTATTATTTAGATTAATTAGATCTTCATTTAATACTTTTCTTTCAGAGATTTGTCTTAAGATGTTTAATTCAGGATTTCGTTGGAACACATTATGCACTTTTTTCTTAACGGAAAGCCAAACATTACCTTCTATACTACATAAACTGTATATTATCGTATCTAACGAATTTACTGCATCATTTAATTTAATGTTCCGTTCACAGGTATCGCTGTAAATTCCACCCCACACAAATTAATTCATTCGGAAGCTCAGCGATTCAAGAGTGGTGTACTGTAGAGTTTACTACGAATTATACAACCATACAGTCCTTTTAATCGTTGTGACACTCTTCCATTGTTCAAAGTATTTTATAACTTTTACTAAATGTTTAACTACCACAATCATTATTACGACCATCATTTGATAAAAGAAATATAAAATCGTTGAGGTTTGAAAATTTCTTGAATAAAATATACATGGTTCGATCCGAGAACCCCATTGCAATATTACAGGAACGGGCGGCGAGGATGAAGTAGAGTAGTGATCCATTTAAAGAGTTATGCGTCAAGATGCAATAAAATTTGTTTAAACAAAGCTACCTCTGGAAATTCAATCTGAACAAACTCCCAAATTCTGTACAGCGCATGGGTCACAAGTGTTACATATAACTTGTTTGGATAAATTGCCTTTGATATTTTGCCTGCCTTCTTCATATATGCCGCTGCATTGCTAAAAAGTAAAAAGATACAATATCTTTGATTTTAGTCAAACTAAGAGATATCTTCTAGGCTTTTGTTAATAATGTATAATAATTTTAACATTAATTTGTTGCGTAATTTTATAGACCCTTAAATGTTAAATGAATGTAGATGACGTATTTGGGTTCAAAATATCAACGTTTACATTTGTTACATAACAACTTATATCTAGTGTTTCATCAGTACTAATTCACGCATACTGCTTAGAAATATTTAATTTGATTTATTGTATAGCTTTGCGTAACATTTTTGAGATAATAACAATAATAGTCATAATAACCTTTATTATTAAACAGACACATCAGGTTGAATGACAGAATAATTACAATGATATAAATCTAAACGTGTAGGGACTATTACGTGATAGTTGTGTGCACATTTATGTTTGTATATGTGTTCGTGATCAATATGCAAATATAAGTAAGCAAACTAAATACAAGCAAGTAGATCTTGCAACACTGTCCACGCAGATGTTCAGGTCGCAGCTATTTGAATGTATGAACACGGAATAAAATATTTGTGAAGCATATTCAATTTAGCTTTCCCTGTAAGTAAAATATGGTGTTTATATGTCGTTGAAATATTTTGAGATTCGTATTATAAAACCTAACATATTGCTGGCGTCAGCACATACTCCAGAGATATCAAGCTTAAATGTAATACTCGAATCAAACCACACTTGTAGATCTCGAAATTCAGTTTTACGACTTAAGACATACCAACCACATAATACTAACAATAAGGTGCAAGATATAAGAGAATTTTCAATGAAATTGGTGAAACTAACAACACAGTATTTTGTTTAAACTGTTGACACCACCTAGCAGCATCCAAACTACCCTTAAGTTTGGAGGAATCATTAATGCTAGAGATTTCTATGTACATTTCTACACTGTCAGTGTACGCGATGATAGGACAATTCACTTGAAGAAGTAAATCAATACACAACGCAAACGAGACCGGACCTAAGTTAGAAGCATGTAGTACACCTAAATCATCACATACGAGATCGCATCATCATGCCCCACCCCTCACCTACTTCTAATTAGTTGTTTATTTAATCTTCCTGATATTTAGTTAACTGACATTTGTAGATCATATTTACGTAATATCAAGTTTGTATACCAAAGTGTTGTGCTGTGGCTAATTCTTAAATTGTGTGTCGTGATTGTTCATAAAAACGGATACTGTAGAATAAAGGGCCGTAATAAGATACCTCTAGAAAAAGGGCATAACGCCAACTCAAATTCATAAGGACATTATGGCAAGTAATGGTGAGTCTGCAGTTTCTTATGATACAGTTAAACGCAGGTGTCGAGATTTTAAATATGGCAGAACATCCCCTAAAAACCAAAATGCCGATGGTCCTCCCATAACGGTAACAACAGACAAAAACATTAAAAAGGTACACGATATCGTACTGCAAGACCGACGAGTATGCATCAGAGACATTGTGGAAGATACTAGGCTTACTATATGATGTGGTGCACGATATGCAGACCAAAGAATTAGATATGAAGAAGATGAGTGTAAGATCGGTGCCCCGAATGTTAACCATTGATCAAAAGAGACATCGGATGTTGATCTGTAAGCGTCTTTTGGAAAGATACCAAGCAAACAAAGGAAACTTTTTTAATCGGCATGTGACCATGGATTAGTCATTGATGCACCACTATGATTCCGAGACCTAAGTACAAAGTAGGGAGTGGAAACATCACTCTTCCCCTCCTCCACGCAAATTTAAGATCGCGCTGTTTGTTGGAAAGGCTTTGCTGTCTGTGTTTTGGGATGCTCAAGGAATCATTCTGACTAACTATTTCCAACAGGAACAGAGCATTTCAGGGGCCTACTACGCACAGCTGATTTGTAGATTGCGAGACGCCATTAAAGAGAAATGCCGAGGAGAGTTAAGGCAGGGTGTGCTGTTTCATCAGGATAATGCTCCCAGCCATATATCTGATATTGGTATGACTGCTATATACCAAGCATGCTTTGAATTGGTGGAGCATCCGGCATATTTGCCGGATCTAACCCCTAGTGATTACAGGCTGTTCCCAAAATTAAAAGAAATCTTACGTGGGACAAAATTTTCCAGTAATAATAAAGTGATACAAGCTGTAGAGAGGTGGTTTATAGAGATCGAAAATTTTTTTTCCAGGAAACTGTTGAGATGTTGGAAGACTGATGGACCAAATGCACTAGTGTAGAGGGGGACTATGTACTATAGTTTCACTGAAAGCAGGTCAGGGGTGGAGCATAGAGATCCACCCCATATACATTGTAGGATTACGTAACACCTCTTCTGAATTAGATAATATTGTATGAATTTTGGAACAGATAGACAGATCCTCTGCGTATATGCCGTCTCACTAACATATTAGTTGGCCATCTATTCAACGTATAATATATCGATGCTACAGCATCTGTGTCGTACTTCAATTCAACATCCTTAATAATAGAGCAATATAAAAAATAAAACTTACTTCTAAGTTACATAAGAACTATTTATTTTCACAATCTAATGTATTTAACGTTATACCAATTAACAATAAAATGTTTTTCTAGACACCCAGCAGTAGATTTTTGATTTTTCTTATCAGATAGTAAAAAATATTATCGAGATTTGAATCTAAAGCATTATTGACAGGATTTAATGATAGGTTTTTGCTTTTGCGGTTAATATTTGGAATCGATGTTAAATTTATGAATATAGCTCCATCAGCTTTATATGGTATACTGTAGTACACATTTACAATGTTCAATAATAGAAATAACTAATGGAAACTGGCATCTAATTTTCTTGGCAGCTCTATTTCTAAAAATTTCTAATCTTCATACATCTCTGAAATTATACACGCTGCAACGTTTCATAGTTGTCCTTAGCAATGCAGGAAAGAAGTAATACATCATCAAACCAAAAACTATTCGCATCCTAGTTACACTAACATTAATCCGACGATATTTCATAATCGTGGCCATCAAAACATGAGGGAAAAACACAGTCGCAAGAGGAAACTCACACAGACGGAGAGGGAACAACCACGCTAGACGGGTACATCGTTCATTTAACCATCTGTGTACACGCTATCGCATCAAAGTTTTTCTATTTAATGCCGCAGATGGCGCCCGTGTAGTTCTCATGCTCTGCTAACTAGCGCGACGGATATATGTGAATCAACCATCGCGTATATCGGGGAAGGAGGTAACGCGAAAGAGTTCTCTTTTGTTGCATGATTAATTGGCTCCTTATACGAGCTTCCGACGCCCTTTTGTGCTTCATGAACGCAGAGCTTGTCGGAAAGAGGGAATCTAATTAAAAATGGAATAAAAAGAATCGGACACGAGGTATTAAGCTTTGTAGAGATCTTAGCGAAGGACGACGAATGCTCAACGCGAACGACAGACAGTGAGAAGCTTTTCGCTGAAGAAAAAGATGGATGGGAGTTTTTTTTTTTTTGTTAGTTGCTGCTGTATTTCCGTAATACGATCGTTTTTTCTTCATATTTTGTTTGCGGCATTTCCTCTGACCCAATGCGCTTCGTACTGTCCTTATCTGCATTTGAAGTAAAGAGCTAGGAGGATTAATGAAAAATGTTTTAATAAGGGAGTATCACCCAAGAACAGGAAGTTTTTGATGTTGGAGAGAGATATTTCGCTACAGCTTTTTTAATGACTCGGGTAAACTAGTAAGACATCGCGTTTTAAAGGAATAACAAAAAAGAAAGAGATCGGATAATTCACAGGTACAGCAGTAAACTCTACACCACAAGGACAAATCAGGTAAGCGAGAGGGTTGTGGTTGTCTCCAATAGCTTTCAGATAATATTTCACAGGATTTGATGTACGGTTATACGCGCATTTCAAACGCTATCAACGACTGCACATAAATAAAACAAGTTCACATAAATTTTTTGTAGGCAGTGGATCCTGGTTCAGTTGGTGGCTGAGTGGTGAGATGTACTGATATTACATTTTCTGATAGTTTTTACGTTTCTAAGTATATCTTACATGCCTTTAAAATAATTTAGTCTCAAGTCCTGGATTTTGCTTTTCAATATTTTTGTGAGAATATAATTCACTGTTACATATTAAAATTGCGATCATTTTAAAGCTATACGTTTCCT
Source organism: Trypoxylus dichotomus (assembly GCA_023509865.1). Taxonomy (NCBI): domain Eukaryota; kingdom Metazoa; phylum Arthropoda; class Insecta; order Coleoptera; family Scarabaeidae; genus Trypoxylus; species Trypoxylus dichotomus. The sequence goes on from CM042081.1 coordinate 35,469,051, forward strand.
AAAACCCATTTTGTATTTCCTGTATTTGGTTCTAAAGGCTGTTATTTTTTTCTTCTTTAGAGGCGCAGAACTTTAAATTGAAGTAAAACGCAGAAAGAAAGATCTTTTTACTATCCATGCAATTGGCTTTACTTCCAAATTTTGTGGCATTAATGTTTCAAGATGATTTCGGGCATGTGCCTGGCGCATACGTGGCGTAATCTGGAGGTCCAGGTATTTCGGAAATAACGCGTCAAATGTTGGCTTCCAAATGTTCAATTGTTTCTAGTTTATCGGCATAGACATGCGAATTTACATATCCCCAAAGAAAACAATCTAATGGCGTCAAATCGTACGAATCAGGTGGCCAATTAACAGGTCCATTTCGTGAAATTAATCGTTTGTGAAATGTCTCTTTCAGTAAATCAATTGTATTGCGTTCTGTGTGGCATATGGTTTTGCTGAAACCACATGTCTGCTATGTTAATGCCTTTCAATTGAGGCACAAAAGGTTAATAATCATGTCTCCGTATCTCTTACCGTTGGCCGTAGCGTTTTGGCCAGCATCATTTCTGAAGGCATATGGACTAACGATTTTACCGACCCATAGAGCGTACTAAAAGGTGACTTTTTCTAATTGTGTTTCGACAATGGCTTGTGGATTATCATCGCTCCAAATGCGGCAATTCTGTTTATTGACGTAGTCATTTAGCCAAAGTTATGTTTATCACTGAAAAAATTTCCGCATGAAATTATGAATCAATAGCAATGCTTTCTTCGGCCCATTTATCAAATGTACGGCGTGAACGATGATCATAACCAAGATTTTTACGCAAAATTTTCCATATAGTGGATGAACATAAGTTTAGTGGTTGAATACAATGATGAATTGACGCATTTGAATCATCACCAACACTGCGCTGCACACCCTCAATCGCTTGTTATGTGCGCACTGTACGACATCTTGCGGGATGCGTGTTATCGTTTAGAGCAGGGGTCTCCAAACTACGGTCCGCGGGCCAATACCAGCGTGCGAGAACCGCCAATCTGGTCCATGGCACCCCACAAGATGGCGTTATGCTCCTGCAGCGTAATTGAAATTTGCGTGTAATTCAAAATTACATGTTGGCATGATGAGCTTTATCCTTGGAACTTAGCAAAAGAGTCAGTGCGGCTTTTAAGGTGAACGGGACTCCTGGTTTACAGTAAACGTACTACGAAAACGTTCATAGTTTCTCCATTTAATGGCTCTTATGGACGATTATGAGCATCTTAAAATGCACGTAATGCCCGATATGTTCTCGACTTGAACAATATTTTCCAAAATAACTTTGAACCATTTGCAAACGTTGCTCAGGCGTGTGTTTATTCATGATGAATTCTCAAACCAAACTAATCCCAAAACAAACGAGGGCTGTCAAATTGTTTGTTACAGAAAACAATGTTCCTAATTTAAAGTTCTGCGCCTCCAAAAAAAAAAAAACATCCGATATTAAATATTTTAGTTTAGTTCATAGTTTAGTTCACAGTTTAGTTCATAGTTTAGTTCATAGTTTAGTTCATAGTTTAATTCATAGTTTAGTTCATAGTTTAGTTCATAGTTTAGTTCATAGTTTAGTTCATAGTTTAGTTCATAGTTTAGTTCATAGTTTAGTTCATAGTTTAGTTCATAGTTTAGTTCATAGTTTAGTTCATAGTTTAGTTCATAGTTTAGTTCATAGTTTAGTTCATAGTTTAGTTCATAGTTTAGTTCTTAGTTTAGTTCATACCAATAATAATATCGGATATGGGAATAAACTTTAATTGTTTTCCCCTAGATTACCTTAATAGTATCACCGTCGGATGGCTGCAAATGAATTGTGTCACATTTTTTCGCTCAGTAAAGGTAGTGTGTTATCGAATAATCGTCATTCGATAACTGGGGTATTCAGAAGTTTGCGCAAAGTGGGTACTACGAATGTTAAAGTTTTGATCTGGGACTAAACATGGATCCATTCTTTTGAATTTAAATCCAAGAGGCAATTAATGGAATGGTATCACACAAACTCACCGAGAACTAAAAAGTTCAAAGCTGTGTGTTCGGCAAGGAAAGTTATGGCGACAGTATTTCGGGGTGCAGCTTATGGTTGATTTTTTAGAGCAGCACAATCCTTAAAAAGCTTAAAGGATATCTTTGGTGAATCTGCCCACCAAAAGCTATGGCGTAATGATTTGCTATAGATGAGTGGTTCAACATTGTACAAATTTATGAAAATGATAAACTTCAGAATAGCGTCGAACAAAGGTTGAGTATAGGTACTTAAATTTATATTTTACATACTTTGATATGTTAAAATAAGTGTGCATCACGCAGATACATGAAGAAAGATGGAAAAAGTGTCTTGATAGAACGTGAAGATATTATGAGGTGGAGAAGAAGGTATTTGATCACAATAAAAGGTTATCCTCAAAATCGGGCAATTTATTAGTTATACGAAACGTGGCTAAACCAAGGCCATATCCAAGAAAGAGTTTAGGTAGATTATAATATAAATAGTTGTTAGCAGCCACCTAATGAAGAACTGACTACAGACGTATGTAATCCTGTAAAGAAAGGAGACGTGTCATTATTTTGCCCATAGGCTAGTTTTGTGGAGAGCGGCTTATTGCTTTTAGAAGGTAAAAGGACAAGCTATTATCATGAGGAAATGAATGCCGATGTGCTTGAAAGATAGTTTCATCAAATATTGACAGTAGTGCCAAGCAATGTTGTTATTGTTATGGATAATCCTGCATAATATAGTTGTAAAATTAAAAAAAATTCTCACAATAACATCTAGAAAACTCGGTATGCAAGGGCGTGATTGAAATCAAAAAATATCGAGTACGATGAAGAAATGATTCGATCTGAACTTCTTCATTTAATTCGCTTTAACAAGATCAAAGTAATACATATGTGACAGATGAGATAGCTAGAAGTTGCAACAAGACTGTTTTGAGGTTATTGCCCTATCACTGCGAACTCAATCCAATCGAGTTAGTGTGGGTCGAAATAAAAAATTAAGTAGCAACTAAGAATACCTCAGTCAAATTAGCAGATGTAGCGATACTTTCATTACAGGCAATTCAGAATGTTCCTGCGGATAATTGAAAAAAATATATAGAACACATGATTAATGGAATGGAAGATGATAGCGAATAATTATTTTAGAAGGTAATGTAATGTATTCAAATGTATTTAAGGTCAAGTTATTGTTTAATATGTACGCGCTATATTCAATATTAGTCCAAATTGTTGTTCGCTTGCCAATAATCATATATAAAAATAGGAATTACAGTAGAATAGAACAACGTTCACAAACTTCGATTAAGAAAGGTACAATGTATAAAATTGATATGTAGTATGGTGTATATTTGATCAAGAAATATTATTCTGCTGTGTTTTCTGTATTTAATTAATTACTTTTGTAATGAATATGTAATTAATTACGTAACTACAACTTATGTAAGGTGCTAGCTAGGTTTAAACCTGCCGCCAAAAAGTATCATTGAAAAATTCCATTGTGTAAACGCGTCTCTTCATTTTACTCCTGCGAAATAAAAAATAGAGTATAGATTAGGTAAAGAAAGTGAACCATTTGAAGAAACATTTAAATGGAGGACAATATAATGATGTAACCTTCCAAAAGATGGCGTCTAAACGTCCAGAAATCTACTCACTTGAAATAGGAATGCTTTTATATCATGCGGATTTAAAAGATTCAAGCAATTGGCTAATTGGTGTATACGTAACCAATTTTTTTTGGAACGATTTTGCTCATATCATCGGAAACAGTTTCTACAATTATACGATTCAATACTGAAATTAGATGATTCAAATACAAATGGTTTTCTTAAATCATAAATACTATAGAATACCGAGTTATTTATATTCGAATCCATTAAGGAATCGTTTGCTCAAATAGGATTCGAAACTACTACCTTCTACTTGAGTAAATAGAATCGCTATGAATTATGAACGATTCCAAACAGTAACAAGCAATTGAATTGATTTATGTGTTTCCCAAATGTTAAGCTTTCATTGTAAAGTAAATCGTTCGAAATATTCACGAACCCCTAATGTTCTAATTCAATTATTTTACAACCTCCAAATATCGATAAACTGTTAGGCGGTACCGCATTAAACGGGATTAAAACAAAATCTTGCCCCTTTTCCGGGACTCAAATAATTAGATTAAAAGCTTCGTAAAGCTTTCGACTAGTACTGCTACTACTAAAGCTCCGCCACATACATAATTACTTACAAGCTAACCGCCATGTATCCCCCCGAAAAGGTCCTAATAGGAATTAAAGCCGCAAGTCGTCTAATGTCGATAGAACGTGCGCGTACACAACCATACATTATTCAAGAGGCTTTTCCTATTAGATGAATCTATCTATCTCTCTCAAAGCTCTTAGTGGTAATCTGTATCTAACCTAGAGTTAGTTGTAATAAAATGTTAGCGCAACTTAATTGACTACTGTTCAGATACCAGTGGCGTAGTCCTTGTACTCTAAGCGCTAGGTGTGGAAGCCAAATCGATCATAAAATCGTAAGAAATATCATGAGAATCGATAATTTTTGTTCGATATTTAGAAAATTTCTTATAACTTGGCAATCAAAAATGTTAGAAAACTACTATCGTGTGGTAGCTTTAATTATCTGGATAGAAATATGCTGCAGTAGTTTCAAAATTAAAAAGAAATGTTGCAAAGCCTCAAATCGTTTAGTATACTATCGTTCGTCGAATGTTAGTATTTTGACGTTTAGGAAGGGCATTAGTCTAACCTTGCCAAACTTATCGTCTACAAAACGATTAATCTGATTATTAGTGTCTGCACTATATAGATATATTTTTAAGCGATGTTCTATGTGAGTCTGTAACCAGGTCCCGAAGTTCCGAATTCCTGTAGTTCAATATGCTACAAACTCAGGACAGAAATTTCTCATTTAACATTTTTGCTGGCCTAAATAAATTCGGAAATTCACACACAGAATAGTTTTGTTAAAAATATGTGTATGGTAATGTATTTTGAATGTGATTGGCTCTTCATAAACACATGTTTCAATTTCCCTTCACTGTATTTGATATTTATTCACCCACCTTGAATTTTTTTAATTTTACAATTATAGTTTTCTTATAGTTGATTTATTATTGGAGGGGAAGTTAGACCCTTTCCCTCGTTTTGCTAGATCATTGAGTAAAGCCTTTGTTGTAGACTACAGTTTTTGATATACTTTCAAATTTATTTTATTTTCTCAAAAATTTCCAAATTTAATATTTTGTTAAAAAAATTGAGTCTCCTATTTTACAGGAAATTCACTGGAGAAGAGAAGTTATGAATTTTTCTGATGTAAAGATTGTATTACAAAGAATATATATTTAACTAACGCAAAACTTATTGGCGTAAACACACGCAAAGCAATTGACGAATTCCAAATTCAAAATTACCTTCAGGTTTGGAATCAGCAACTAGATATAATAGAAAGTTGGCTTTAATTATTTATTCTTGAACAAACAAATCATCGAGATTCTAAACTTAAAATTTACAGAATTCATCATTCTTGAACACAGAGAAAAACCAAATATGCATTGAATCAACCAAATTATAATTTTTAATGGCGACAACGATATTATAATTTAAAGATTTTTTGACTTAATATATTTGATTTAATATAATTATAAAACAAGTAATTACATTATATATACATAAATTTTAAATTTAATTCAGAAATGTAGTCCTTTAAATTAATATTAATATGAAACTACCGTTAGTATTGGTAAAGATATAATTACGATTTCCTTGCATTTAACCAACGTTTTAAATTCTTGAAAAAATACCAGTAAAGGTAGGATTTGAACCCACAACTAAAGTGGTGACTTCCAGTTCTTCTTTGAGTGGTCCAAACATATGGTAGTCATACGGTGACAGATCGGGATTATAGGGCGGATGTTCCAGTGTTTTCCAATGAATTTTGTTTAACTTATTTTAGATCAATGTGTAGGGCCGAAAATTGTTATGGAGCAGAATCGCACTTCGAATAGGCAGCTCGCTTTTGTCGTCGATAGACCAGTTTCACATCATCAAGCAGTTGGCAGTAGTATGCAGCATTAACTGTACGCCGTTCGTGGATAAAATCCATGAGCATTATGCCTCTAGAATCCCTAAAAACCATCGAGAGAACTTTTTCAGCAGAAAGACGGGTCTTGGCTTTCTGTGGTTCTGCTTTTCCAGGTTTTCGCCACTCCATGCTTGCCTGTTTCGATTCCGGGGTGTAATGGTGCACCCATGTCTCATCACAGGTGACGACGTGCCTGAACAAATCATCCTCCTCTGTTCGATGTAGAACCAAAAGTCTTTCACATACGGCAAGACGGTTTGGTTTCTAATCTTCTGTCAAAAGTTGAGGAAACCATCTTGCCGACACTTTTCGGTAACCCAAATTATTTGAAATGATTGATTGGACACTCGCATATAATAGTCAAACAGTATGCAGCAATTTCCTATATTGTAAGGCACCTTCAATCAACTCACGAATCACATGGCTTTCGTTTTCCAATGATACTCAGCCATCGGAAATTTTTTTGTACCAGTCGTAGACTTGGGTTCTTGAAAGCGTTTTTCCAGCAAACTGTGCCAAGAATTTCACAATAATACGTTGCTCAACACACGTGTGCACCTTTTGCTCAAACTTGATGCTACTAACAACTAACATCATTGATTCGCCCTCGTATCTTTTAACGATGTAATAACATGCAGTACGTCCGTTTCATTTACGGAAGCGAGCTTGACCATATTAGCACCTGAAGAAATGGAGGCAGTACTCATTAGAGTGATGTTGATAGAAGGTACACCAACTGAAAAAACCCTTGAACAGCATTCACTATGGAAGGTGGGCCGTTATACGTGCCGCTGTAATTATCCTTCGCAGTTTTATGAACACTTCTCCCAGATTTCCGGAAATATACAAACTGCCAAACATGTCTAGGGTTGGTTGAAATAGAGAATTCAGTATTTTAAATAAAGTTCTGGCATAATCTCTTAGAATCAGCCTTCAATTTCTTTCTTATACTTTTAAAAGCGTTAAGTCTCTAAGCAGTTTGTTCTTTTATACATAAATCAATAATAACTTTTATGTTTACTGTTATTAATGTGATCACGTGTAAAGTGCCAAGGATAATTAATGTAAAATAGGCACTGTCTATGTTCTATGTTGGTATGATTGCAAATAAATATCCAATCTGTAGTTAATGATGAATTATACACATTAATGAGGTTTGCATACCTTTTAGATTCTTATTATTCTTATTACTGCACGTAAGGTTAAATCGTGATTGATATAGTGCTAGAATGGTGTGATCGTTATTTTCGGTTAGTAGTAAAAACATCTCTCTGTCAATAGCAACAGTGTAAACGTTGGTAACAACTAATCTTCCTCTAGCATGAGTTTCTGAATTAATCTGTGTTAAATTAACAATGTGTATTATTCAGTTTTGATTGTCATTTATTGCAGGATTGTCATATTGTGTAGTATAAAAACCACCGACAATGATAGAACATGTATTTATAACATCCAAACTAGCTAAGAAATTCTAAAAATCGGGAATTGATGTATTAGATGGTACATAAACTACACAAATGGCCAATATTACTTCATTTTTCGCCATTTTATTTTCTGTTTTTGTATGTTATATTATTTTTAAGGTCGTGGTGTCACAAATGATTTTTTTTACTCAATACATTCCAAAATTGAAATTTAAGCAACCGAATCATCCACGCTCCAGGAAAAACCGAAATGTATATTTTATCACATTCTCATTCCCATCCGCACCTCACTCTCGGTTCCATCATCTCATTCCTCCATACTTTATCGGATTTTTTCCGTCTCGATAAACCCCGTTTTCGAAATTGTCGCCCATATCTGGACTTCTGCTTTCCCCTCTTATTCCCGCCCTCATGCAGAAAAACGAATTAATATGCAAATAAGGGGGAAAAACGACGAAATCAGACATCAGCCGCGACGTTTGCTTTCCGAAGTTCGGCCCGGCCGCTCCCTCGTTCCGCTCGTTCGTTTAATCGAAAAATTACGTCCCTAATTCGCAGAAAAACGAAGATTGATCTAACGCCGAGGCAAAGCAAAGATCGCCGGTCGCCGCCGGCGGATTCCGGCAGTAATCTTACAGCCGTAAAATTCCGGCTCCGGATCTTAGGTGAAGGCGGACGATATTCGGATTCTTTGATTATCTCTGGAAGGGCAAATAAAATCTCTTGATCGAGAGAAACGCTGTAGGAAAGGAATGAGGGGTTGAGAATGGGAAGATATGGTTATCTGAAATCGCGATGGATATAGAAATGCTTTTTTTCGGAAGATTACTATTATTGCCGAATCCATACGCTCATAATTATAATAAGAAAATTGCTGCGTAAGGGATAGGAGGCTGGATTTATTATATAAGGTTAGAACTAATTCCTGTAATTTTTGGTGGATGCGCCGGGTCCTTTTAAGAAACAAATTTCAATAATCACCAATTAGAAACATTATAAAGTAAGTGATATTGCTTGAATATAAAGAGTTTGAGACTCTAACTAACGTGGAGATATGTGTTTTATCATTAGGCTATTGTTGCCATCGTCCAGGTTTATGTTTATTCGTTATTTTACTCAAAAACTATTTACCAAAAATTACCAAATTATGGAACAATAAAGCAATTGAGGCAGAAAAAAGAAGTACGGGATGGATTGAAGCCAAACCACTGGCTCAGAACAGGATACTGTCGAAGATAAAAATAAAAGAATGGTGGTCCGACACCACAAGGTACAAAGGACATACGATTAAAATACAAAAAAAAATATTTAAATTATTCATACTACAGTTCGAATATTGCAGACAGTGACTCATACATAATAAGTTGTCACAATTGTGTCATACGAAATTTAAACTACCACATAACGTCGCACTGTTAATTCGCTTTGCCGCTGAAAGTGTGGCTCAAGCTGAACGAGTGCCGATGTTGTAGCGATATAGCAAGGTCGGTGATATGATTCGACTCTTATATTCACAAAAACCGGCCCAAGGTACCCGAACTATTGCTATTACTATTCAGCTTCCAGAATTTCTTGAAAACTGTCCATGGGGTATGGAATAATTGTTTTATATTATATGGCATGGGCCATTTGACACCGCCGGTTTAGCGACCTTTTAGAAGTGCCGCACGCAAATTTCTCAGGCATTATTTTAAAAGTAATTGTAAAAATGTAATAAAGTTCGCATTAAAAGGTAAGAATAATATGTCAATGCGTTTTAAAGATCAATAGATAACGTCAACTAATAACGTAACGTGTTTGGATCTATTACTTGATCGAACATACTCATGGAAAGGACATGTACGTGTGCTCAATAAGAAGCTAGCCGGAGCAGCATATGCACTGCGAACGGTGTCAATCGAAGTTCATGTTGGAGCTGCGTTGTCAGCTCACCATGCATATGTAGGGTCACAACTATTCCATGGGGTACTTTTCTGGAGAAGCTCTCCGTGGAGGCCAACAGATTCTTCATTCCCTAGGAATCTTCCCTTAGAAGTATTTTTAATCCGAATAAAAGAGGGTCATGCACAAGCGATAGCGATGCCTAGTGTTGTCTACATTTAGAATGATGTATTGTTGCAAATGCTCATCAATTTTAGCGCTAATGCTATGATAATTCCTCCAATTACTGCACCAAAACCCTTTTTAACGCAATAAAGGCATTAGCTACATTGTGAAGAAGAATAGGTAATTGAAATGCTGACAAGAACATCTGGACAATAAAGTGTGGAAATCTAAAATGAATGGCGGAATTTTAAGTACACTAAATAAGTAGATAATAAGAAACATTTAGGTAAAGTGCCTAAGATGCAATAAAAATCTTTAATGTAATTACAATAAAACCAAAATAAGATTTGGTATGCACTAAGAAGCTTGAATGTAATTACAGTAGATTTATAACGAAATTTTTCAGGAAATATAATAAGAATTGAATACCGATACGAAGCTTAGTGTTTATTTAATATCCAATTAGTAGTGTTTATGATTGGTCTGCTCTTTATTTAAACAGTTAACTCTTGACGTGATATTGTTGACAATGGGTTCTCATAACAACTGGAGTTGTTGTTTGAGCAATTTCCATCGTTTCTTGAACTAGTATATTTATTTAACTGTATGTATTATTATTTAAACAGTTAACCCATACCTAGCTCTTAGGTATTTCCCATTTATTTGCTCTTATTGCTTTCTCCAAGACCATAGAAATGTATTTTGTAGCGCAAATTCATGAGGAATATCGCGGCTTACTAAAACTAAAAAAAATGTGACTAGTCTGGGCTGTTTAATTATTTAGGTACAATGTTGGCAACTGTAAACTAAGCAGAAATACTAACAATATTAAAAATAATTAATGTAATTACTTACTATTCTGGTTTAATAATGTTGTTGATGTTGAGTGACGTAAAAATTCGCTGTAATACTGTGTCATTAACATGCTCTCCAGTATTAACTCTGTCACACTCTTATTTATAACAGCGCACAATTTATCGGTTGTTAATCTAGTTAGATTTTATAGGAAGATTAGATTATTTCCTAAGACAATCTACTATAATTAGCTCTTCATGTAATGACAGCTTGGTGTTCTCTAATTTGGAATAATAGAATAATTTTTGGAAATATACTCTATTTAAATACGGATTTCAGTATCTGAAAGCAGCCGTTGGCTTACAGAAATTGTTTGGGGTTCTTGAGGATTTAAATTGAAGACACATGGCTTGCAAGAGTTTCTCATAACATAAAACAGCTTTAAGCCACGTTTCCCATTTCGCTACTGTGCTGGCTGAGGAATGTCCGGACAAGCCTGTTTAAATCCATGAATACGTCCTGGGGATTTATTAAAAACTATAAATTGATCTACTTTCGGATAATAAATTCAGCTACAAGATGACATGACTGGAGCAAACAAATTACATAAAGCAATTGAGGATAAGATTATTTTAGTAACTTTCCAGCTTTAACCATGTTCGAACTTTCATATGTAACTAACATTACAAGTTGGGTTGCTGATATATTGAACTTCCCAAAGGTAATTTCTATAGTTTCTCCTTTCCGAGTTTGTCCTCTGTAATATTCTACTACGTAAAAGAAGAGGCAAGAATAACTCAGTGATTTTTAATGTGCTTACTAACACTTTTAACATGCAATTCCTTCTTGCGTCTGTTATATTTTTTGATCTTTTTACATTATTTGATCACTAATCGTGTTTTTCAGCTGATGAAAATTATACAGTAATTGACTTCTTATTGGCAACCTCCATTCCGGAACGTATTTCCCCTGAAATTTTCGAAATTCTTCATTGTCTAGAATATTTTGTGGATATCTTTTAACATGTCATTTTCACACAAAAATACTGTACGGTAAAATGTTGGTATTACAAACAATAGGTACATTTATCAATAGTGCCAGCATACTCTAATGTCGGAACTCGGTTAATAAATCCATTAACACTCATCGAACACGATAAAGAACGCTGTCGATTCGCCAGCATCAATCTAATCCGGCATTCATACAGAGTAATCATACGAATATGAATCCCTACTTCGGGTATGTCCGATCGCCTTCAATGGGTGCGAACCCGTTTCTGTAGGCTTAGTGTAAATACTTGACATGTCTTCAACACATTCATTATATTCAGAGTGTTTTTTAGCTTTGCCCTCTTGTTAGTTTCTCCACGTTTCTTGAAGACTTTCTCATACAAACATCAAAGTACTGAATAGTAATGAATGTATTGCTTTTAGTAACAAGAAAAGGTAACAACTTCAATGAGATTTATTCCTTTCTTTACTCCAAAAATGATTAGAATCGATAAAGGAAGCTTTCGAAATAATTCATGCCGATTTGGTCGAAGTTTGGGAAACTTGTAGAATGTTCACTCGATTTGGGGTTGAAAATATAGATATCAAAAGTTAAAAATAACTCTCATGTTCAATTTAATTTCGTTACTTATTCGCTCTCTCTCTCTCTCTCTCTCTCTCTCTCTCTCTCTCTCTCCTTTCCCTCTTTATGAGTTTAAATTATACGTAACTATATTTGAATTCAACAAAATTTAAATCGGCGAATATTATTTCGAAGTTTGTAATAATTTTCTTAAAATTATCAAACTTCCCTTAGCAAATAAGCATACAGCTCCACATAAATATAATATCCAACCGTACACAAAGATTCCCAACTTTGCAAACAAAAATATTTGCCTTGTTTCGATAGAAATTCACTGGTCCCACACGAACGGCCGCTATTCAGACTCACAGTATGCAAAATTACATATGGCGTCCCTCGGTAAACACGTGGATACGTGCGTTGCTTAAACCGCCTTTGATTGAACCTTTTACACACAGCCGTCGAGCTTTCCAATAATATTATCTCAGGTCCTGTATAAACGACGTACCGCAGGAAATATCCCAGACGAAGGTCGCCAGTGGGAAAAGCTTCGCCAGTTCTTCACACTTAAAACGGTCTGGTGGTTACATTTAAGCTCGCGAGTGCTGCTAGATTTCAGAGTTGAATAATGCGGTTTCTGTGTAAAATAATATTTTTTTCGGGAGTTTTGAACGCATAAAAAATAATACATTTTCTGGTGAATCTACCTATAATTGAATTGACTCCCTAAATAAAAGTAGAGATTTCGCACTGATTCCAAACTTCTAATTCACAATTTCACAGTAAAAATGTCAAGGGTTAATATTAACATTCCAAGGTGGTACATCATACCAAAGAGAAAAGTTTTATCGAAGATTTTCACGTGTAAAGAATTATAAAAAGTATTTCCCATCTAAGTTAATTTTTCTCATAAACACTCGTATTTGCAAATATGCAGGGTGTCTTTGAAATAAAATAAAAAGTACGGAAAATGAAAAGGTGTAATTATATAGAACATAAATTCAGAAAACTTTTAGTCAACTACGACTCGTACGTCAGAATTAAAAAAAAACCTAGGAAATTGTAGTATGTGCCGCTTATGGATGCAGCATGTGCATATGTAATATCACATTCACTCGCATTCGTACACGCAGACTGCACACTCTGTAGTAGTCGATGTTATAAAAACTATAAGATAACACTACCTACCTTTCAAACGGTATGCTAAGAGTTCAATAGTATGCTTACGTATAAATATTTCAGTTGAGAATAATGAAGAAATTTTTATTTTAAATATCTTTATCACTTTTTCTTGCGTCTGCGAAGGAATTTTCACAAAATATTTTGGATTTAAGTCTAGTAAAATTAGATTTTTCCATTCTTCATACCTTTGTATTTTATTTCATGAACACCCTGTATGCAATGTCAGTGCTAATTGTGCTAATCATAAAGTTAGCACTTATAGAAAAACGGAAAAAAAATTAAAAGAACCAATATCACATTCATAGTGGATCCAAAAACTCATTCAAATTATAAAATGTTTGTTAAATATTGTTTTGATTTGCTTTTATTTGTATCGGTATGTCTAACTCCATCTTGGGTGTCTTCTAATATTGTTTCCAGTTTCTCTCGGTGTTTTCTTTCTAGTATTCTTGTCAATACCTTTCCTGGGATGCTTGTTAACGGTACTGCTATGTAATTTGAGCATTCTTTTATAAAAATATCAATACGTTGCGAGTCTTGTCTCTGCACTTTCGACAAATGGATTTGAGGTGGCACTAATTGACAATTAACTTTTCACCTCGTGTTTCATTCGATCTCCAGTTCACATGGATTAAACTTAACGATTCATAGATTATTTAGGGTACAAAGAGGAAGAATTGAACCACGTAAAAGGATGGTCCATTTTAGTCCGTGTTATGTCATAAGCTGCCTACATATTGTTTCTGTTCTGTCAGGTAAGATTCTATAAACTCTGGCGTTAAACCTTTGAAGACCATGGTCATAAATTTATGCAGTAGCAGTCGCAGGTATACGCTGTCAAAAGCTTTAGACAAAGTATCGGAGATTGCCCGTGCAGTAGACTCTTTCTATATATAACCGTTTTGATTTCCATAGAAAATATTAGTTTGTAAGAAAGTTTACCATTTTGTTGTAATTTTTTTATTTTTTATGTATAGTTTCCACTCAGTATATTTATTTTTTTAAAGAAATACACGATGTTGGAAGAGCCGTTTACCATATATATTAACGAATTCCCAAAGCACTCAGAACAGAACTTTAATAGACAAGTATGGCTACATTCTTTCCATGTCGTGTTGATGTTATTAAGAACTTTATTACTTCAAACATCCTGTGTAACTGAAAATGCTTTAAAATCAATAAAGGATGTTAAACATGAACAACTTGCTTAATTTTTTTTCCATATTACTATAATCAGCTCTAGCGTAAGTGGGTGACTTAAATGCAACACGCTGTATATACCACATTCACGTGTCCTGAAAGACCTTTCGATAAGGTACAACATTTGCGTTTAATTTTTTGTTCTATCTATTTCCGTTCAAGAATAAAATAAAAAGAGAACTAAAAATCTGGAACTGAATCTTCGAAGGGATGCTTCACCCTCTCGGAGTAAATTTTAGAACACACAAAATTTTGTACTTACCTACCAAGTTTTATTAATATCTGAATTTGACACTCGGAAACCTTTATTTGTTAATCATTTATTCATTTTCATTTAGAGTATTACTGCTGTGTTTTTCAACTATAACGATCACGTTATAAGTAAATACCTACAACGATCCTTTCTGCAAGGGCACTCAAATCCAAATTCCACAATTTTGGAATAGAACAACAGATAGCCCCAATCTTATAACATCATAGGTGCTACACAGTTTCAACTTGTCCGAAGCAAATTAACTTGTATTCACGTATTGACCAGTAACCAATAAGAGTTGCAAATCGTTAGTAACCTGATAAATTCGTTATTCAGTATTTTTGTGTATTTTGTAACTATTTGTAAATATGGTGTAAATATTGTTTACGAGTGTGTCTTCTAATGTGGTTTTCACTTTCTCTCGGAGTCTTCTTTCTAGTATTCTTGTGAATGCTTTTCCTGGGATGCTTGTTAACGTTATTCCTCTGTAATTTGAGCATTCTTTGCTAGATGGCCATCATTATTTATATATTCCATTTCAAGCAGTTCTTTGTTACCTTTGTCTTCCATATATTTTATCATTTCAGCAGTGATTCCACCTACCCGGCTGCCTTTCCTACTTTTAGTTTGCTAACTGCTTCTCTGACTTCTTCGTCGCTTATTGGTGTGAAATTTATTACCAATTAATAAATTCCATTATCCGAATCTACGTAGTTTTTCCATTTTTGCAATTACAATTCCTAAATTTAACCAGAAGAAGCGGTCACTCCTTTTCCAAATCGGGAGACCATTCGCTTTCGCTTGCCGATCAATAAGACAACCTTCCTTTTTCTAACTATATCTTTAATTACTTAAATCAATACGCAAAATACTTAAATCTCGTATGAAGGCTGTTGATTAAGCATCTTCCTCCTGTTAAGAATAACCGGAAATTACGTATTAAAAACATAAATTTCGATCGTTCCTGTTAACCTAATTAAAGATTAAAGCTGGCGGACGGACAACAATAATTCGTACCAAAATTTCTCGTTTTAAAAATCGCCAAAGACAAAGGATAATTTCATCACCGAAAACGTATAACAGCGAAAATAGGACACCGGCTAATTGTTCAAGAAGAACTTCCTATCTACCGGCTTACTTTCTTGTTTCCTCATCTCTTTTCCGGTTTCGCCCATCCCCAACGATCGTATCCAAAATTAGAAATGTTAGGTGGGCTTTTCGATTAAAGGAACGGCCACCAGAGGCGCTGCCGCCGACTAAATTAAGGTCCGATTTTCTTTATTTGCATGTTAATTCCTTTTTCCTTCCTCCTATGTAAAAGGAAAAAGGTGGGTTCGGTTTAAGGAAGGAAGAAAGAATCGCAAAAAATTAAGACGGGAATCGTTTGAGACGGATTGTTTGATGTGAAATTTAGATTTCCCTTTCATTTTTCTTTTGTTATAAAGTTAATTAAGTCACTCCTACAATAATTAAGGAATTCTTAATTATTTCCTTTTTGATTTTATAATACGCCAAGCTGCAAAATAAACGAACATTTTGATGTGAAAAAAGAACATTTAGACTTGGACGTAACAAAGGTAGTGAGTATCACATACACATTAAAAGAAATGAAATAAATAAATAAATAAATAAATAAATAAATAAATAAATAAATAAATAAATAAATAAATAAATAATTAAATAATTAAATAATTAAATAATTAAATAATTAAATAATTAAATAATTAAATAAATAAATAATTAAATAAATAAATAATTAAATAAATAAATAAATAAATAAATAAATAAATAAATAAATAAATAATTAAATAAATAAATAATTAAATAAATAAATAAATAAATAAATAAATAAATAAATAAATAAATAATTAAATAAATAAATAAATAAATAAATAAATAATTAAATAAATAATTAAATAAATAAATAAATAGATAAATAAATGTGATATGTCTGTAATTTTTCAACAATCGATATTCAAACGAATCTAAGTATTGGTCTCTATATATGGTTTCTATATATATTGGATTATTGAATTATATGATATAAATTTACCCTCTAGCAAGCCAGGAAATTATTTTTTCAAAATATATTGTTAGCAATGAGGAGAGATAAGAGATATTAGTAGAGAAGGACAACTTAATAACTTGCAATCACAATTGGGTTTTATGCCCTCTACCTTAAGAAAGTAAATTAAAATCCGTAATGCGTGTGCACTGTACACCATATCTGGCGGTTAGATTCATTTTGAACATTTAATGTAACCATTCTTTATTATTGTTAAACTTTTTTTTTTCAATTGAAACGCATACAAACGGTGAAACATAAATTGAACCACCTACATTTAAGCGCTCTCACTATCGCCACAGAATAATTTAATTTACTTTCTGAAGTTACTCTACAAACTCAAGTTTAAGGACGAAAAAATTCACGGCTTGATGGAATGTAAATTTAATCAATTATATGGTACTTGCAGCATGTTTAAAATATAGGTTGGCATATCATAAAAAATATATAAGAACGATTGCAAGGACTATATGGTCGTATAATTCACAAATGTCGTAGTAAATTCGACAAGTTAATAATGTATTCGGAATGCAGCGTTTCAAGAGCACATGGACTCTCATTGTCAGCCGAATTACAAACTGAATAGTAAATGCATGTTAATATATGTTTGCAAACATTCGCTATTTGACAGAGAGCATCTTCGAAACGTCTAATTGTTCATATTTATTCTGAACTCGTAGCACATCTAACGAAACCTCCAATCTAACCAAATACGATTAGCTACCTTTGAAAACTTTGTTTCGACATCCGATCCATCGGATTTTCCTTTAAATTAAGTTGAACTTCCGTAGACGACAGAGACCAAAGTCCAGCGATGCAATTCCGCCCAAGCAGTTTGCCATGTAAACTACCCCTACTGTTATCTAACTATGAAGTTAAAGTGCCCGAGTCCAAATGCAGAACCGACATCCGAACCTGGAGAGCCGAGAGAAATGGCCAGATACGCTTGCATGTGTTTGCGAACGTATAGGAAATGAATATCGATAACCGGCCAATACTAACTGAGCTAACGCGAGGAGGGTAAGGAGCTCGAGCGTCCTAATTTCAATTAACGCCAGGAAATCAGAATCTAGAGCGAGTGGGGCTCTCGAATATTGGGTGCAAATAAGTTTGCTTTAATGTGATGTTGATGTAAATTTCTCACGGCTTTGGGGTTGTTGTTGCATGTAACTAGTGTTTTCTGTCTTCGTGTGCTATGAATATCGTTGCTATTATGTAATTCATATCAATAGCTTGTAAATCCGCTTCAATTTGGGCACCTTGAAATTTGATGGCTTTCGATTCTTTAGGGTTGAACTGTAATTCTTTGGAATAACCTGGCATGTAAGAATCGACTGACAAATAAAGAATCTCATTTTTCGACATTAAGAGATCGAAGTTCATCATAACGAAGTAATAAAGCACATAGAAATAAGATTAAACTACAGAGACTTGTCACATGAAATTGTGATCAAACAGTCAGAGTTCTATATCTTTATTTTATGTAGATGGAAAAGGAAATAACCACACCCGAATTCCAATCTAGCGATAGTAGAGTAGAAGTAACACATGGGCTGAAAACTCCCGGGCCTAAGACATAGATGACGCTAGTTTTATTGCAGTCACCTTTCTCTCAGTTAGTACTAACCTTCAAAAGACAGCTGTTAAAATTTCATGATATTCTATTCATTAGTTTGTAAGTTATTGTGCTAAGAGTCACGCTACTTTTGTTATTTTCAAAACAATGGATCAAAAACAATTTCGTGTTTTAATTTTACACTGCTTCTTGATTGGAAAAAAATACCGTTCAAGCGAAGCAATGGCTTGAAAAGTGTTATGGGGACTCCGCTCATCAGAAACAACAATAAAACGTTGGTTTGCTGACTTCAAACGTGGTCGTAAAGACACCGATGATGCAGAACGCAGTGAACGTCCAAATGAGGCGGTAACACCAGAAAACATCAAAAAAATCCACAAAATCGTTTTGAATGATCGAAAAGTGAAGTTGCGTGAGTTGGCTGACATCGTAAAGATATCAAAAGAACGTATTGGCTTTATATTGCATGAGCATTTGACTATGAGAGACCTCTGTTCAAAGTGGGTGCCGCGTTTGCTCACTGTTAACCAAAAACAAGAACGTGTTGATGATTCTGAGCAGTGTTTGGCCATGTTTATACGTAACAAACCGGAATTTTTGCGTCGATATGTGACAGTGGATGAAACATGGATCCATCACTTCACTCCGGAATCAAAACGATCGTCATCTGAGTGGACAGCAACTGGTGAACCTCGTCCAAAGCGCCCGAAAGCACAACAATTGGCTGGAAAGGTTATGGCCTCGGTATTTTGGGATGTGCGTGGTGTAATATTCATCGACTATCTTGGGAAAGGAAATACCATCAACAGTGAATATTATATAGCGTTATTCGAGCGTTTGAAGGCCGAAATTGCAAAGAAACGACCGCATATGACAAAGAAAAAATGTTGTTTCATCAAAACAACGCACCGTGTCACAAGTCAATCAAAACAATTGCAAAACTATATGAATTGAACTTCGAATTGCTCCCACATCCACCTTATTCGCGAGATTTGGCTCCCAGCGATTACTGGCTGTTCACAGACCTCAAAAAAATGCTCGCCAGTAAGAAATTTCGCACGAATGAAGAGGTTATCGCTGAAACTGATGCCTATTTTGAGGCAAAAGATAAATCGTTCTACAAAAGTGGTATTGAAATGTTAGAGCGGCGCTGGAATGATTGCGTTGCTCTTGATGGAGATTACGTTGATGAATAAAGCTAATTTTGAACCAAAAAAAAACGCGTTTTCTTTGTTAGGCCCGGGACTTTTCAGCCCATGTGTTAATGTAACAATTCATGCCTTAGTATCCCCCAACAGCTTTCGCCAATTACATGGGACCCTGAGAAACAACCCCGGCGTTCGGACCCGGGACACCGAGACTCATAGCCGAGCACGCAAGGTACTAAGCCACCAGCCTCTATGACGCTCATATCCAGTATGCTACCTGCTCTCTCATTTTTCGCAAAAGTTTTTAATTTTAGATAACATTTACGATTCGTAGACGTTATGATATACGACTTCACCGTTTTGACACACACGTTTTGACCAATGATTTTGTTTTCTCATTGGAGATCATCCCATGACTTTAACCGCAAAATATTCTTACATTGATGCCTTTCTGAAATTATGTCGAGCACAAAAGGTTTTGTTGCAGTGCATTAAGAACGTTTTGAAGGTTGACATAGCTACCTCTTTGTGAACCTATTTCATTGATATATTTAAGAGCATCTAGAATTGCAGGAGTCTCTGCCAAAAAAGTATGTGACATACTGTTCAGCCGGTCTGCTTACAACATTATTAGCATAAAAACCTCACATCCACAACCAGTTTTCAATTTAGAAACATCAATAGAGGACAATGGTAGAGCCCCTAAAATTATTTACTACTTCTTAACACACTATAGCGAGTGTAGTCAGGAATATCTTCCCTATTATCTATAGGAATGAATATAACATACTGATTGAAATAATAGGTGGCATATTTGACTGACCAACTGCGTAATTTAATTCGAAATATATTGGTAAGCTACTGCAAATGTGGGAGTGTCCTTCTTTGTCCAATATGGAATGGTCAAATACAAAGTGGATAAACGATGAATATTATTAATAATTAGTCAAATTCAGTTGATAGTTGGCCACTAAAAACTGTCTCCGCAGTTGAAGCGGCGGCTCTTGATCGTATTGTATCCAGGCAAACTCCAAGCGCACGTTTATTCTGGATTACCTTTTCTATCTCAAGTTCTTATCCTCATTTGAAGTAATCAAATAAGACCTGATATAGGCGTTGTAGAATAACCATACTAGCAGTATACTAGATATTACTCCCCACCACGTATATTCTTTCTCATTCTATTTTTTTCTAAAACTAGAATTAATTTAATAGACAAACGTAGTATTTTTTCATTTATCTTCTTAACGGAGACCTAGAAAATTCATGCCTTTCACTTACAAGGAAAGGTTCCCGTGTGTCAAATTCAGATCTTAATGAAATTTGGCAGGTAAGATAGAGTATGTTGAGACTTGAAAATATTTTTTTTGTTTGTTTGCGCTGAAATGCATTCTTCGAAAATTCACAGATTTTCAGTTTTCTTGATTTAATTCTTGAATGGAAATAGAACAAAAATTTAAATGCAAATGTTGTACGTTATCGAAAGGACCTTTAGGTGTCAATGTGGTACATGCAAGGTGTTGTATTTGAGGGCAATTATGCTTGAGCAAATTATAGTAATATGGAAAAGATATTACCACAAGCTGTTAAAATATTATCTCGGTGGCTTTTTAGTCAGAAATGTTAGGAACATCTAACCGTTGCCAACGTATTCTTTATTTATAGTTTGCTATGTCAAAGATCACATGGATTTCATTTCTACGTAAATACACGGTGTGTGCAGATAAGGAGTTTACAAGTGTACTTGTAATGATTGCCCAAGAAAATATATCGGCTAAATGGGTTGAAGTATTGATAAAACAATACACGAGCTATACACAGAAGAATAAATATTCTAATTTTGCACTTCATTTACTACAAAGCAGCTACACATTCAACAACTAAAGGTATAAAATTAAACTTACTCGAGTCTCTAGAAACAAATAAACTTAAATATGCAGATACATTACTAAACGATCAAATAGATCTTAATAATTCATCACTGTTGATTTTGCTTGTAGAAAGTTAATACCTGAATTTAGAGGACTAATTAGACAGCAATTTCCTTTTGGTTGCTATCCCATATTTAAACTAACAGTGTAAGTGTGCATTCTTGGCGCTGTTTAGTGCCATAAGAATAACATACTCGTCTGCCTGTTCAAACACGGCGAAACAGGAGGATAGAATTTCCCAACCCGTCTTCCAAGCAACTCATGGTTTGTTAAACCGGAGAGGGCGCACACCAGCAGTGTATAGGGTAGCAGCACATGTGAATTATCTCCCAGACTTATCGTGATGTATTAAAAACACATCGACAACAAGGCCTAGAAAACAATATCTAACATAATAACGCTGCTAAATACAGCTACTAGTTCAGGTTGAGCAGTCTATGAGCTGCTCGGGAGAAGGATTTGAACTGGCACATTAATATGTTATTCTTGTGGCACTAGACAACACCAAGAATGCTGACGTAAGCTGTTAGTCTAGATACGGTGATACTAGACGAGGGGGAATTGCTGTTTAGCGCATTCTTATCCGATATATGTTGCCATTTAGTTTAACACGAAGGTAATTCAACTACTCACAGTATTTAATATCATTCATGAAGCATTGTTGTTGCAAGGAGTCTCACAGAAGAAATATATTATTTACTTGTCATTTTTCTGTAATTAGTTTGCTAAGAGGGATTTTCAAACCATTGAAATTGTTTTAATAAATATAGAATCATCGTAAGTTTTATGTAGGGTCGCTGTAATTTTCACCGTTGCGTACTGGTTAGTGAAAAATCCGTGCCGATGATCAGTGATAACTTTTTAAGTTTTACTTTTTAAATAGAATAAATTTGTAAGAGAATTTAGATTTCAAATGAACCTCGCTGGTTCTTTCCATATCAATAAAATAAAATAAAATTCAAATAATATTATCACTAACCAGTATAGAAAGAAAAAAAAAACACCACCGACAGAAAGTTCCCGGAAACAGAGAAACTTCCAACTCTAAGGTCTCGCTAAAAATTATTTTGCATAAATTTCAATTTCAGATAAGCCCTTGAATTAATTGGAGTTTCGTTTTCGAATTTTTTCAATGTCCCCCGGTTCGCTTTGTAAGGCGAACGAGACCATCCCCTTCTATTCAATTCCTTTCCCTCTGCTTCCTCTACCCTTTGCTGTAGAGTAAAAGCGCAATAGCGGTTAAAACATGTCTGGAAAGTTTTAAAATCAGCTCCGTCCTTGCTCCGTTATAACCTCTGTCCCAATGGAGGCGATCGTTACGGCGATGCCTACCTTCTTCCTCCTCTACTGATATTTCTACTTCTTCGGTTACTCTGGTCACGGAAAATCGAAGGCGATTTGTAGTGGAAATCTCACTTTTAAGTTTTTTTCGTACATGTACGAGTCGTGCCGCATTCTTCCGCTGGACTAACGGTGGTTCTTGCACGTGACCACTTTACTGGCTTGTTCATTCTACGGTTTGGCCATATATCTTCCGACTCTCGGGAGGAATATTGACACAACAACCGTTCCTTGTAAACTTTTTTTCTGGAGGTGGTCGAATTTTACAAATTCTCGTTTTATTGGCTTCGTTTGGGTTTATGTGAGTTGTTCTATTTTTATGTACTGGAGCTTAAATTTTAGGAGTTTTGAGGCAACGAGATTGTTGGACGAGATGTCTGCTCTATTACATTGTGTGGATATTTTCCACATTCTTCGTGAATTACATCATAATGCACTCTGTGATGCATAAATTTGTTTCGAGGGACATCAAAATGCTAAAGAGCAAGTTGTGTAGTGTGTTCTTTGAAATATTGTCACGGAATGTCTTTAAACTTGATCAAGTCGTGTGTTATTAATAAAAGTCAATTATTTGTTTTTAACAAATACACGTTACATATAAACTGTAGTTAACATGAAAGGTCTCAGGGTTCTAGAAGGGCGACCTGAAATATTTCCGGAACTGGCAAGAGATGGCGCACGAAGGTTGAAGTTGATTCATTGGTCGGCAAGGGCAACCCTTCTTATGGCAACTGTCAAAATTTCAGACGTCTACTGTCAATAGTTGTTGTTTAAGAGCGTGTTAGGCGGTTTCGTAAGAATGGATAAAATCGAATTTCGTGCAGTGAGTGCCTTCTGAATGCTGGGAAAACAGCCACGGAAATTCGAAATTTTTTGCTAGAGGTTCGTGGCGGATGTTCTCCATCATTTTCGACCCTCAGCTTCTGGGTGAGCGAAATCAAACCTGGCCGCACAAGCACACGTGACGAACCACGCAGTGGATGTCCATAAACCGCTACCAATGATGAAATGGTGGACAACATCATGATCTCGAATTACCCGATCCACGATTGAAGCTGAAAGAGATAGACGGGACAATAAACATCTCAGTAGAACGCGTTGACCATACCCTTTACGAAATTTTGGGTATGAAAAAGCTTTCCGCGCGATGGGTACCGCGTTTGTTCACATCAGAGCAAAAATGAAATTGGGTAACCGTTTCAGAAGAATGTCTGGCCAGGATCCAATACAATCCAAGGGAGTTCTTCGTGCGTTTCGTAACCGTGAATAAGACTTGGATCCATCACTACATCCCGGGGACCAAGGACTAGTCGAAGCAGTGGACTTTTCCTAGAGAATTGGCTCCGAAGAAAGCAAAAACCATTCCGTCGGCCAGAAAGGTCATGGCAACTATCTTCTGGAATTCCTAAGGTGTGATCCTCGTCGACTATCTGCAGAAGGGAAGGACGATCACGAAACAATACATCAGCGATTTATTGACCTAATTCGATGCAGTATTGAAGGAGAAACGGCTAATTCATCCCGCATCGTCGTGTCCAAACTGAATGAGTTGCGCTACGAATTTGTCTCTCACCCTTTACTTCAGAAATCACTGGGAAGAAAAAGATTTGCCTCAAATGAGGAAGTCATCGCCGTTACAGATGGCAATTTTAAAGACCTCGAAACATCCTACTTTTCCGACGACTTGAAGAGACTGGAGCACCGTTTGGAAAAATATATTGATCTTCGAGGAGACTACCTCGAAACACCTGGTACAAAACATGATATTAATTACAATTTTCAATTCAAGCAGCAGACAGTTACGTAAAACTACATTTTTAGGAACAGCTTACTGCCTTTTTCTTCTTGGCCCTTTATTTACGTTTCAAACCATTGGTAATATGGGCATAAGTGCACTTTATACTCCTTTACACAGACTTAGTTGTATAAAAAGCTCGCCTATATGTATATGTGTATTAAAGTTTTTAATACATGTCCTAACCTTCTGAAATCAAAGATTATACTTACTTTCTGATATTTCAGAGGAAAGCTTCTTCTTGCTGTATTGCAGAACATTTGCGATTATTAAATATCGCAAGCAGTTAAATTTTAGCTCATCTATTGTGATTTTGTGTTAATCTCCATTTGTTAGCTGTTATTCAGTTTTTTCTTTGTAGACAATGCCCATACCTTTTCAAGCAATGCCAATAAAGCACTATTATAATTATTATTAAAGTAGTTACCCAATTCCCCAAGGAGAACATTCCAAAATTCCATATGAAACACCACCGGGTACGAACTCAAAATCTACGTCCCACCGATGCCTTCCTAAACTAAGAAAGCAACCAGCCCTAATTTTATCAACGCATTTATTACGCCGAACCGCCATTTCATTCGCAATTTTGCATTCCTCCTTCGGCAAATTGATCCGAATTTAGTACAACCGAGCAACGGCCCGAGATGTCCCTTTCGGTGGGGATACCCTTTTTAGGAATCGTAATATCCCGACTAAAACGATACGGTTAGTCCCAACGACAGTATTTTCGACTCATCGTTCCATTATTGCGATTCGACGGTATAAATTCGCATTATTAGGGTCTCCCCCGAATAACAGGCCCCGTCCCGATGAAGGAACACCAAATATGCAGTAATTAAAGACAATTTCGACGGAAAGCGAAGGAAAATCCATAAAGCGGTCGCTTGCATTGTAAAGGGACGAAAGGAGGACGATATTCTACTGTTGTTTTAAGCTTGCGTGAGAGAGAAACGGTATGTGTAGTGTAATTTTGACGTTTCACGCGTTTCGAATGTATTGAGAATGCCCGCCCTGTGTATATTGTTCTTGTTCATTAAATAACGTTATTTAGTTTGGAATAAAGAGGGTTGGAAATTTTCAAGTGAGGGGCTTTTTGTGGCCAATAGAATATAGGATTTGAATAAAAGAATGAAAGATATCTTCTACTTGACCTAAAGGGGCCGAGGTTCCAAATTTCTTCCAATTGCTTCTGCTATTTGTCATACTTTAGCTGCAATCCCACCATGCCTTCTTTTTTTAACAACTTTCGCTATTTCACCGCTCTACGTCTTTTTTGGTTTTCCTCGCCTATTCTTTCACAATGGTCTTATTCTTCATATCTTTTGTTAACATGTAACGTTCGAGGAAACTTAATTCTTTATTTTCTATTACCGCTTTCGCTGATTGCATCTTTAACCCGTACCTTATCTCTGTGTTACTTATCTCATCCATTCTCCTAACTTCTGTAATCTTCCTCGAGAATTTCATTTCCGTAGCTTGAATCCTTTGTTCTTGTCTCTGCGTTTGTTTTCTCCATCATCTAATATACCGGTACTATCATTCCAATGCATCTTTAACCGTGACTGCCATTTGTTTTTGTATGTAAATCAAAACGGTACTTTATAGTCAAATTAAGGTACTTGGTACAATGAGACACACGGAAATGTAAAAATGTCACAACCGTCAAGATAAAGCAACATAACTATAATTTTTTGAAGTCACACTGACCACACATGTAACACATGGGCTGAAAAGTCCGGGCCTAACACATAGACGACGCTAGTTTTATTCCAGTCACCTTTCTCTCAGTTAGTACTAACCTTCAAAAGACAGCTGTTAAAATTTCATGATATTCTATTCATTAGTTTGTGAGTTATTGTGCTAAGAGTCACGCTACTTTTGTTATTTTCAAAACAATGGATCAAAAACAATTTCGTGTTTTAATTTTACACTGCTTCTTGATGGGAAAAAATACCGTTCAAGCGAAGCAATGGCTTGAAAAGTGTTATGGGGACTCCGCTCCATCAGAAACAACAATAAAACGTTGGTTTGCTGACTTCAAACGTGGTCGTAGAGACACCGATGATGCAGAACGCAGTGGACGTCCAAATGAGGCGGTAATACCAGAAAACATCAAAAAAATCCACAAAATCGTTTTGAACGATCGAAAAGTGAAGTTGCGTGAGTTAGCTGACATCGTAAAGGTATCAAAAGAACGTATTGGCTTTATATTGCATGAACATCTGACTATGAGAAAGCTCTGTTCAAAGTGGGTGCCGCGTTTGCTCACTGTTGACCAAAAACAAGAACGTGTTGATCATTCTGAGCAGTGTTTGGCCATGTTTAAACGTAACAAACCGGAATTTTTGCGTCGATATGTGACAATGGCTAAAACATGGATCCATCACTTCACTCCGGAATCAAAACGATCGTCATTTGAGTAGACAGCAACTGGTGAACCTCGTCCAAAGCGCCCGAAAGCACAACAATCGGCTGGAAAGGTTATGGCCTCGGTATTTTGGGATGTGCGTGGTGTAATATTCATCGACTATCTTGAGAAAGGAAATACCATCATCAGTGAATATTATATAGCGTTATTGGAGCGTTTTTAAGGCCGAAATTGCAAAGAAACGACCGCATATGACAAAGAAAAGAATGTTGTTTCATCAAGACAACGCACCGTGTCACAAGTCAATCAAAACAATGGCAAAACTGCATGAATTGAACTTCGAATTGCTCCCACATCCACCGTATTCGGCAGATTTGGCTCCCAGCGACTAGTGGCTGTTCGTAGACCTCAAAAAAATGCTCGCCGGTAAGAAATTTCGCACGAATGAAGAGGTTATCGCTGAAACTGAGGCCTATTTTGAGGCAAAAGATAAATCGTTCTACAAAAGTGGTATTGAAATGTTAGAGCGGCGCTGGAATGATTGCGTTGCTCTTGATGGAGATTACGTTGATGAATAAAGCTAATTTTGAACCAAAAAAACTGTGTTTTCTTTGTTAGGCCCGGGACTTTTCAGCCCATGCGTTACGAGGGAAAGTGATTAAATAAGTCAGAAACTGCTGTGGGAAAGCTGAAAATTGCAGTGATCTGTTACCGTATCCGTCACTAGGTGTCAGCACAATCAATTTTTATGATACTGTTGATAGTGTTGCCGACCGTGCTTGAAGAGTATGCTGTGGAAAAGCAGCGTGATGTCGTGCTTTCTTTCTGGTCAAAAGGACTTTCTACATAGATTTTCCGTAAGGAAATGTCTCCTGTTTACGGTGAAAAGTGTTTGTAGCGTAAAGTAGTGTACAACTAGTTCGAGAAAATATATCAAGGGCGCTCGTTGAATATCAGGGGAGTGAAAGAAACACAGAAAGATTCGAATGTGGTTGTCCTTGCAAGATCTTTCTCGTTACATAGAGAGGAAAGGGAAAGACATGCTTAACAGGACTATTACTAGTGATGAGTTATGGATGCACTACTACCAACAGGAAACAAAGCGTGTTTCAATGTAATGGAACATCCTCCTTCACCACCAACAAAGAAATTCAAGGTTGTGCCTTCAGCTGATAAGATTATATTTACCGTGTTCCGGGATTCTCAAGGAGTGCTCCTATCCCATTTTCAGCATCGAAATGAGAACGTGACTGCTGAATCATACTGTAGAGTTTTGTTCTTGAATCGGGATACAATTCGACGAAAATGCTCAGGCCTACTGACGAGAGGAATGTCGCCGCATCACGATAGTGCCAAGCCGCCATCACTTCATAATTACTGGAAAATTTTGCACTACGTAAGATTTCTGTTAATTTGGGGAACAACCTGTAATGACTAGGGACCAGATCCGGCGAATATGGTGGGCGCTTCACTAATTTAAAAGCTGCTTGGTGTGTAGCAGCTATAACAATACCAGATGTATGGCTGGGAGCATTATCCTGATGGTACAGCACACCGTGCCTTAACTTTCCTCAGCGTTTAATAGCGTTTCGCAATTTAGAAATCAATTGCGTGTGTAATAGGTCCCTGTAATGCCCCGTGGCTTTTGCAAATTATCAGTCAGGATGATTCCTTGAGCATCGCAGAACAGAAGCACAACAACACTTTGAGGTACAAACTTGATATCATGTAGATATGGTATATAGATATCAGTTAACTAAATATCAAAAACATTAATCAAGGAACCAATTAGAAGTAAGTGAAAGGAGGGCCAAGAGAATCCGGCCTTGTATTTAGAAGATATGTGTTTATATCCATCAGTTTTTCTTGGAAATATAGTGGGTCCGTTTGTATCTCCTTAATTATGTTACCATTGTCTCTTGCCTTAACACATTTACCAGTAATTCCTTTAACTAATTTCCATGTCGCTTTAGGTTTATTTTGAGAGGTGATTATACACGCAGACTTTACTTCCCACTTTAATTGCTGAAATTCATTTCATAAATTTCTGCAAAATGATTTATATTCTTCTTAGCTAATCATACCGTTTAAGATATTCTCAGATAAAATTCATTTTTGGTCAGATTTCTGCTTAACTCCGTTAACAATCCAGTGCTTGTGATTACTTTGTATAGCGTCCTTAACAAATCTTTTTGGACAAATTGATTTTATTCCTCGAGTAAATATATCCACAAATTTCAAGTAGCTAACATTTATATCCGTTTGGTTAGTTACAGGGGCCCAATCCGTAGCTCGCAGACAATGGTCTGATTCATCAAATTTTGTTCGGATAAACTTTGAATTTCTTTATATTTACTTGTGCTAGGTCCTTCAACATCCACTGACAGAGAGATGGACATCTGTGCTTTGTGATACGACGATACTGTAGCGCAAGTGAACTATTCTTACTCTCTCTTTACTTCTTGAGGTCGAACTATTGCTTTCTTTGACAGAAATATTTTTTTTTGCTGCCTGTGATGACTCTCATAAAATAACTGTTGAAGTCGAATCTTGATCTAGCAGTATGTCTCAGAAAAATTTCGCATTATGTGTTCTAGAATCCAAACTGAAATTTCTAACAGTGGACATAACATAGTAACTATACACTATTTAAATTTAGAAGTAGCAACTAACATTCACCTTGGTATTCTTACTTTGGATAGATTTCTTCTTTAGAGACATCCTTCTATTTAACTATTTAAATCACACGCTCATTCCAATACAACAATTCATTCAATTTAATCCCGATTTAGTCCATTTCCCATTAAATAGTTCCTGTCTCCCTTAATCTAACCTAGTCCCTCCTAATACCGAGCATTTCAACGCGACCGCATTAAGCTTCTTGAATGTTTAATGCTAACTCACGAAGTTCCCGAAATGACCATCAATACTGTACACACAACTCGCTCTTCGCTCTTAGCGTGGGCCAAAGTTTTGTCCCGTATTAATCGGAATTTCTATCGACGAATTTACGGGGGAGATGTCCTGGTCCCATGTGGGTACGTTTAACGCTCCTTCCGCTAGTAAAGCAATTATCCCCGAAGGCGAATTGTGTCCACTTTCTGCTCGCGTCGTAAGACCGTATTAGATATGGGATTTGTCGCGATAGGGCCGGTTAGTCGTCCAAAACTAACTAGTTAGTTAACTAATGAAGGCGAACGCTCATTTTCAGGACGTCATTCATCCGTTGCTGTAGGTTGCGGTAGGTGTGAGAAGGTTGCCGTTAAGTATAGAACATATACGAGCGGAACTTTTGTTCGGTGTTATCCTAGTTTTAGTTAGTCTTCGGGGAGCTAGGCGGTTTTGAGATAACGCGAGACCGATAAGTACCCCACGTCACTTTGTTAAAGAAAATTACCGGACGAACTTGTCCTCGTTATTGTTGCTTGAAGTATACTGAAGGAACGCGCCAAGTCCGCAGGAGAGTGTGATTAAACGAGTATAGTCGGGAACAAGAAAGCTGTTGTACTTAATCAAAGACGTGATTAGAGCTTTCTTTTTTAACTGACTTTGCAATATACTTCAACTCTTTGAAGTAATGATAAAATTGCCAAAAACGCATCAAAGAGAACATATTTCAGTAAGAACTTATAATATACACTACCGTCCAAAAGAGTGAAAGCAAGCTGAAATTCATTTAAAATAATACAGCTCGTTAATCCCTACACAAGCTATTGTATGCAAATATAAAACTGTTAGACACAATCCATAAAGTCTAAACATTCAGCTACAAAATTTCACCCGAATACATTTTATTGCTCCTTTCCAAGAATACGACTATTGTTTGACGGGAATGGGGTACGACACGTGCAGTAATTACTTTCGGTCAAACAGTAATACTACTTCGGCAATAATTTAGTGCATGTGGTAAAGGCATAAATTCCAAGTGTCTTATCGCTATGGAATTAGCTTTATGAAGTCAGTGCGCGATTGGAACAAATAAAGTATTGAGCGTAAAAAATGTCAAAACGCAGACAATTGATTATAGAACAACATAGTAATATTTGTACTCTTCGCGAGAAAGGATATACTGAGAGAGAAATTGCTCCACGGTTAGGGATTTCACCGAAAAGTGTGCATTACACATTAGCCCGGAGAGGAGAGACAGGACAAAATCTTGATAGACTGAAGCTGAAGATGGATTTATAGTAACGTCTTCAAAACGAGATCGACGTCTAATGACACAGGATATCGCAACGCGCGTTAATACACAACGTCTTATGGACCGACGAGTCAAAATTTGAGTTATTTGGTACCCAACAGAGAGTTTTTGTACGTCGGCGACCAGATGGAGAAGAAAAGGGAAAAGGGAAAAGGGAGAAGAGCTAGTGAGGTCTGCTTAATGCCGTTCATCAAACACGGAGGTGGTAGTGTTATGGTTCGCGGTTGTGTTGTTACTACTGGTACGGAGGAAGAGCATGGTGGTATTTTGCAAAACCATGCTATAAGAAAGCAGCAAGAAATGAACTAAAATTGGTGGTTTGGCTTCCTTAAAGTCTGGATTTATCCCCTATAGAGCTGTTATGGGATATGCTTGTGCGAAGGGCATTTCACGATATGCCTATCAGTTGTATTATTTTAAAAAAATTCACCTTGCTTTTAAAGTTATGGACGGTAGTGTAGGTATTTAGAATAAATACGTATCGAAATAAAAATACTAGTTAAAATAGATTTTCACGAAGCAAGTACATTGTGACGAAACATCTTATATTTCCCTTATTAGTTTATTATTGTTAATATTTATTAGTATTACTCCATCTCCTAGGGAATGTATCATGTTTGAACCACAAAATAAGTTGTACTTATTAAAAGTACTTCTATAAACCAAAGGCGAACAAGGGTAACAGCAAATCGTGGCTCTGCTGGTAGAGGTTTTCTCTAAGTTTTGCATTAAATGCTATGAAATTAAATTCAGTATACTCTTAGATGCTTGTGCATTAATTCTGGTATACTTAAAAAATATATCATACAAGTTAGATGCAACATGTTCAGATAATTTCCTTTAATAATTTTCATGCCATAAGCCATTGCATCGCTAATAAGTAAAAAGGCATTGATTTTGTTAAAATTGAAAAACATTTTCCAGACTTTGATTAATAAATTAATTAAAATAACAACTATTACTTTTGTTACACAATTACCTACTGTATGGACTGTTACATGAGAACTAATCTACAGATACTAGTTGGAAATATTTGATTTAGTTTGTTAGATAACTTTTGTGGTACATTTTGTGATATATTCTCTCTAATGTTGAAGGGTCAGGGATTTGTCTATTAGTAATAACTTTCAAGAAATATTTTTAATTTTGGGTTTAACAGTTTATGTAAAGGAACATTGGCTACAACAAGTGCTTCACAAAAGTCTTCAATAAAGTTGCCGGGCAAAATATTTTGCATTTGTCTTTTATGTTTATATGTTGTGCAACGTCTCACCTTCGCTCATATTTTAAGATACCTAAACAGACAATGTGTATTATTTTCGTATCATTTACAACTGAGAGATGTTCTATCAGAGATTTATCGCTAACAGATTTTGTATTACATATTTAAAATTGAAAGCACAAGCCGGCATGACATAAATTATAATTATATGTCAAATACGTTGACGTTTACCAATGACATTGAGTTCAACCATACTTAAATTTGTTATGTCCTTGCTAATTGCACCGTCCAACAAAATAATTTTTTGTCGCGGTGCCAGTAAAATACAAAGTGATTTAGGCTTTTTGAGATACATCTCGGTGAAATTTATTACTCATACGTAATAAATTTCGCCGTTATTTATTAGTAGAACAGACGCTTTCTAATTTTCACTCGCTGGGATGTAACAAGAGCATCAAGATTCATTACCTTTACAGTCACTTAGATCGTTTTCCAGGAAACTTAGGTGATGTTAATGAGAAACAAGGAAAAAGATTTCACAACGACATCAGCATTCTGAAGGAAAGGTACCAAGGAAGATGGGATATGATAGCCAATCACTGCTGGAATCTTCAGCGAGACTGTTCCGGTAAACCTCACCAAGGAAATCTTATAAAAGGAAATTTTTAACTTATGATGGAAAGTTGTATCTGGTAAATAAATACCCCCTACCCTTTTTTTGTGTTTTAGTTAATAGTTATCAAATATTAATATTTAAAACGTTACGTACACAACAAAGCATTATATCTAATTTTGGCGATTTTTTCCTAAATAGGAAATATAGATCTAATAGAACAAATCTGACGCCATTTTTGGATTAAGCACCCATAAACTGCTTAATTACACTTAAAAATTCCGAATTTGGATTAGCATTAATCTGACGCGTAATCCTGGAGGATATTATATGAGGTATGGAAGGTGCATTTATACTCAAAATGTTTTTGTTACACAAGGACCTACTGTATCGATTATCATTATTATATTAATTATATATTGTTATA
Organism: Trypoxylus dichotomus; assembly: GCA_023509865.1. Classification (NCBI taxonomy): domain Eukaryota; kingdom Metazoa; phylum Arthropoda; class Insecta; order Coleoptera; family Scarabaeidae; genus Trypoxylus; species Trypoxylus dichotomus. Next base: position 35,502,331 of record CM042081.1, read on the forward strand.
AATTTACACATGCTGGTTAGAAATATTTGATTTAAGTTGTTGTATAACTTTTGTGTAACATTTTGTGATATCTGTTGCTTCCCTAATGTTAAAGGGTCAGGGATTTGTCTATTGGTATAACTTTCAAGAAATATTTTTAATTTTGGGGTTTAGCAGTGCATGTAAAGGAGCGTTGTCTGCAACAAATGCTTCACAAAGGTTTTCATTAAGGTCGCAGAGCGAAATGTTTTGCTTATATCAGTCTCCTTCAGGTGTGCCACGGGGCTCTGTTCTTGGACCGCTCCTATTTATTATTTTCATTAACTATCTTCCTGACCGGCTTAGATCTAAATGCTTACTATACGCCGATGACCCTAAAATTTTTCGCAGAATATACTCCACTGCAGATTGTGTCATTTTGCAGGGTGACCTGCTATCTATTCACCTTTGGTGTCTAGAGAACCATTTACCACTAAATATTGCTAAGTGTAAAGCGATGACGTTTGCCCGTAGAACTGATAAAGTGGGGTATGTGTACAATGTTGGCGGTGAACTTTTAACGCATTGTGAGGAGTACAGAAATCTTAGTATATTTTTTGACACTAAGCCAACATTTAACAAGCATATTGTAAGTATATGTCAACAGTCTCTTAAAACGTGAAGCTTTCTGTTTCGCAATACTAAACATTTGAGTAGTGAAGCCCTTGTTACTGCATATAATGCATTTGTTCGAGCGAGATTAGAATATGGTTCTATTGTCTGGAATCCGGGATATCATGAATATATCAATTTAGTTGAGAAGGTAGAGCACGTTTTTTTGGCAACATGGCTATCTATATACTAATCTTCTAAAAGAATTTGCATTTATTTCTTTGGCGGATCGTCGTGTTGTATCACAAATAATTTTTGCACATAGAATTGTGAACGGTGATTTACAAGTTCCGGATTTGCTGCCCCTTTTGAATTTCTATATACCGAGACTTAATAGCAGGAATAGTTTAACTTTTTATCTTCCCGTGGCTAACACGCGCCACCATTCTCAGTCACCACTTATGTCAATATGTAACAGTGCTAATGTATAGCGCATGTCGGCATGATACAAATTGAAATTGTTTATGAAACACGTTGACTGAGCGCATGCAAGATAATACCATTTTGCAAATAACATTTAGTTCAACCTACATATTCCACATCCTGCGTATATACCCTGTTGCTAACGTATTAGTTGACCATCTATTCGATTTTACATGTCGGTGGTGCAGCGTTTGTGCCACACTTAAATTTGATACGTCGTAATTAATTATGTACAGTAATAAAATATTTCAATATGATAAATTCTTAAGCTAATATTGAGACTAATATTAAACCACAGTCGGTATTAGTAATTCTATAATCTAGGCATCGAAAAGGCGATTTGAATTCACATTCGGTCTCGTACTGTAATGGTAGCACAACATACCGGTAACGCAGAGGTCGTGAGTTCAAATCCTACCGAGACTGATATTTTTTCAGGAATTTAATTACGTTGGTTAATTGCAAGGAAATTGTAAATTTATCATGATAAATTCTTATTTCAATTTTTTTTTTGTAACGCTGTTCATTAATGATAGACTGACCTCAACAAATATTTCATATTTTTCTTTAAAAACCTGTTACTTCATTAGGTTTGAAATTCTTCATTGTAGTAATTGTACGTGTATTGTTAGCAGAATAGGCTTTACTTTTACGTAATCTTACATGAACACTTCCAACAACTGCTGAGTGCACACTGTTCTAGTAAAGAAATACATACTCAAAAACAAAACAAAAAGTATCTACTAAAGACAGATTTTCTCACGCCGAAGGCTGCCTAAACACCGTTAAAGTCGACAGCTTTTATCTTTAACTACTCCTCCAAGTAATACACTTCTCACTTTCATTCCAACGTCTTTTTTTCCGGCCATTAAGGCAACTCATAGTGTCGCAAGCAAAGAATTAGAACGAGACGGAATAATGTCGAACAAGGAGAAGAAGTACGCGAAGAATTATTAACGAATATAAAAGAAACGGCTGGAGTCGTTTTCATTAAATGTGTACCAGAGCGGTCCGGGATTCCGAGTCGCATACGAGCGCGCCCTCTCTTCCGTTAAAGTCCCGGAGACGTTCACAGATCGAGGCGATCTACGCCGACAACCGTGTCTCGAGATTAAAAACGGGCCGATTCCGTTTCTGGAGCGTGAAGAGTTCCTTTGCATTTAAAGTGGCAATTTATAAAGGATGAGGTCGTGGAATACGCTCCATCGGTTACTGGTGCGGGCTATTGCGGCGCTTAACGTCTTTTAGCTTGCGGTTGGAATAATGAGGTAGATTTAGTTTCATTTTTCTATCGCAAATGAGCGGAAAACTACAGCTGCAAGCGAATGTTATAGGCAGGGTAACTTTTTTAGCGTTGCGATAAGACGAGAATCTCAAAACTAAAAAAAAACACATAATTCAGTTTATAAGGTTCTTTTATTAAATAAATCAGTATTTAATGCTGCCTCCTCTAGGCATAGTAGCCACCAGTTTGTAACATGTTTCTGGGGAAATAGACGCCCATTCCATAAACACTGTTTGCTTTAGGGCTTCTTTAGAGGCATGGTTGTATTTACGAACCGTGTCCTTCAATATCTGCCATAGATTTTCAATAGGCGAGAGATCAGGCGATTGTGGGGGCCAGTCCAAAATCTTCACTTGGTTATCAGTAAACCATTTCATTACAGGTCGAGCCTTGTGGCAAGGGGCATTGTCTTGCTGAAAGTAATACTCCTCTAAGTACATATCATAAAATCTTACAATTGATGGTTCGAGAACCTCTTCCAACAACGATGTAGCGTGCCCCATTCATGCGGCCCTCTCACACATGGACTTCCCCTGCACCTTGTGCAGACATACACCCCCAAATCATAATGCTTCCAGTAGATAAAATACACTTTGGGGAAAATGCTTCGCCGGACCTCCTCCGAACATAACTTGCTCCGGAAACACTGTGCACCTGCACAGAATAAACGAAGGACGTTAACTTTTTGAATATTTCTATTTTGGTGAGCGAAGTAGGGGTGCTGAGTTCAATTATGTATATTGCAAGGATTATGAAATATTTTTAAGCACTTACGTCTACATTAGATTCATCGGACCAAAGTACTTTGGCCCAATCATCTACAGTCCTATGTCGGTACTTCTTTGCCCACGTAAAGCGTTGCTTGAGGTGTAGCTCGGTCAGCAAAGGCTTGTGTCGCGGTTTTCGGGCACGTAAATTCGTTAACCTTCTTCTTGCCGTATGCACGGAGATTGGTGCGTCTCGTTGAGCGCGGAGCTTTGCAGAAATCGCTACCGCGGATTAGTGCCTATCCCGGAGGGCGATACGCTCTATCAATCGTTCTTCTCGCACAGTCGTTACACGTTTTCTTCCGCTCTTGGGTAGATTATAATACTCTCCAGTCCTTTGGTAGGGGCTAATTGTGTTTTGCACTGCACAACGCGAACATTTTATTGTCTTAGCAATTTTTATTTGTGACAATCCTTGTTTTTGCAATAAAATTATCTGGCCTCGTAAAGCTTCAGATATTTGGGGCTTTTTGGCATATTGTGTATACACAAACTTACAAAAGAAGGTCCGCACTCTAAATGAACTTTTGAAACCGACAAACGACGTTTCTTTCTCTACGCACAATATATTTATAATAATATTATAAATATATTGCATATATATAATATTTTATTAATATATAATTTTAATTTCTGTCTTATATAGCTTCGTAATTTATATTTTCTAGAAATTTCTACTTTAGACAACGACCAAGAATAGATTCGCAGTACCCTTGTTCTAAGAAGCGCTACCTGCTGCGCGAAAAAATGTTTGATTAGGGTGCCTATAACATTTGCTCGCAGCTGTATTCTGGCGTGACGGAAATTCTTTTTCAGGAATGTACATCTGAAAAAGTTCAGTTCGTTGACAGAACAAATGTATATGCATAGAACCGGCTTTTAGAACTGGAGATTATACATTGTAGATCGGTAAAGTAAAATCAAAATAATATTTGAAATCGTCCAAAGGAGGGCTAGATTGAACCTCCTTGTCCAACCCAATCGATTACCATCTACTTCAGAACTTTCGAGTACCAAAATGTAAATTATATTTCAAATCTCATTTATTACAATGGTTTTATCACATTTGTTGGCATTCGTCTTTTTTTTACACTTACTATATGTAATAATCAAATACAACAACCCTTGAGTAAAGCTAGAGTTGCTGTTTGGCATATTTCCATCATTTGTTGAACTTACACAGTCCGATCTTTTGGCAGTGTATCTACTAAGCCACTAATACCACTAAAAACGAAAGATATTTTGTTTGTGCTGGAATTCACTCTGGGGTGGTGAAACACCCCTACGAGAATTCACACAATTTCAGTTTTCTTGATGCAAATGTTGTACCTTATCGAGAGGTCTTTCAGGACACGTGAATGTGGTGTATACAGGATGTTGCATTTAAGCGCCACCCTCTTATGCCAGAGCTGATCATAGTAATATGAAAAAAATGTTAATCTTTAACATCCTTTATTGATTTTAAAGCATTTTCAATTACACAGGGTGTTCCAAAAGTGTAGGGCATAGTAGAGCAAGTCACACCTTATGCTGCTTATACCAAAATCATCTATATATTGTATATATATGTCTTATATTATCTATCATCTAATATTCATAATTCATACGAATGTAAACACAAAATTACACGTAATAATAAATCTTTAGTATTAATAATAGTCAATAAAGTATTTATTTTAAGGCGTATTTAAATTATGTATTTATGATTTGGTATGGTAATGAAAGTTCAGAACCAAGAACACTGAATGAATGCAAAAGCATCATATTGAAAGCAACGGGGAGGAAACGGAAGGTCTCGATTTGAAAAGGCAAAGGCTGAAGGGATGTTCGAATGGACCAGGTCGATTCTCTATATAGCCGGACTCGTACTAGGCATACGCAAACAAATTGATATATTTAGAGGACGACAATTGACTGTGTATTAATGATTACAATTTTGTGACATCATTCCGCAAATGGAGATTAATACCATAATTTGAAATAAGACCCAGGTCAGAAAGTCCTCGATTAAATCCCTTGAATATTCGAAATCCATAGATGTCCAGTGGTTGACCCGTACCTATTGCTTTCTTTGGTATTGCCAGTAGTTGAACATCTTTGTTGGATGGGCCCTCTTTCTGCAAAGACTCTAGACAGTGACTTATCCATGAGTCTAAAAGTATAAGACTCTTTGACAAAATGCCTGATGAGTTAGTATCAAGAAACCAATTGTTGAATAAATGAGTGATTAATTTAAGATTGATTTAATTGAAGATTTAGGAGATGTTTTTATCGCAGGGGAAGTTCAAGCAATTGAAAACATCAATAATCGCTGTTAATTTAGTTTTATTCTTGACTTACTGTTAATAAGTTTGTTGGTTTTATTTTAAATTTGCTAAATTTTAATTAATATTTAATTAATCATTTTATTGTCAGCCCAAAATGAAATTCGCATTACAAGTATGTATATGAAAGAAATAAATAATTTCTTATACTCCTTTTTCAAGATTTTTATTTTTAGTTCATGTTCCTTCTTCAAATATTCCAATTGTTGCCCCTTAATTTTAAATTCTAAATCTTTGATTTGAGATTCTTTTTCAGCAATTATTAATTGTTTTTTGAAAAGATCTGATAGATGCATCAGCAAGCATCACAAATTTAATATTAATTTGCTCTTTAGGTTTTTCTATCGGTAATTTCTTGGAAACCTAAACTTTTCGGTATCCAATTATTCTATTTCATAATTCGCAAAATTAGTTGGTCGATCTTTTTCTTTTATTATGACATTTTCTAATACCATTTTCTATTTGACGAACAGTGCAAGAACATTAGATTTTGTTCAAATCGAAACTGTAATTATGTGTTTGTCTTTCTCATTATAAGGGACCTACGATGGGAGGTCCAGAAGTTCATGGAATGAAAGGGTTTTAAATAAAATAAAACAATAAATCTATTTTTCCTTTTCAATATAATCACCCTTAAACACAATACATTTATTACATCTATGAATTAATTTTTCTAAAGCATCATAAAGTATTTTTTATCTTTCGCCTCAAAATGGGCCAAAATTGCCTCTTTTACCTCATTGTCAAAACTCGGAAAACTTTCTTCCACGTAAGTCTTTTTTTAAATTGGGGAACAAATAAAAATCACTAGGTGCCAGGTCTGGACTGTAGGGTGAATGGACTATTGGTTGAAAGCCATGCTTGTGCAGAGCAGCCACTGCAACTTTGCTCTTGTGAACCGGCGCATTCTCTTGCGAGAGCAACACACCCTTGGTCAATTTTCCTCAACGTTTTTCCTTGATGGCCTCCTTTAATTTTTCTAATATCGCTGCGTAATATTCCCAGGTTATGCTCCTACCTTTTTCTTTGTAATCAATCAATAATATCCACTGACAATCCCAAAATACAGTAGCCATCAACTTTTCAGCCGATTCTGACATTTTGAATTTATTTGGCGGTGGTGTCCCCTTTTTATGCCATTGCATGGACTCCTGTTTGGACTCAAGCTCAAAGTGATGAACCCATGTTTCATCTCCGGTAACAATCCACTCCAAAATCTGTGCAGGTTTTCTCCACACAGCTCCAAAAATTGTTTGGATACACAGACACGCTGCTGTTTCTGCAGCGGCGTGAGCATTCTCGGTATCCATATTGCACTGACTTTTGTCATACCCAGGTGGTCATGTAGGATACGCAAAATGGTGGTATCTGATACTCCAACTAATGCAGATAATTGTTTTTTCTTCAAACGGGCATCTTGCAGTAAGAATTTTTGTACTTCTTCGACGATGTCTGATGTGGTGACCTCAACTGGCCGTCCTGAGCGGGGGTCGTCTTCAATCGACTCCCGACCATGTTTAAAAAGACCATGCCACTTATAAATCATTGATTTACTAGAGGTTTCCATTTCATTCAATATTGTTTGAGCGTTCTTTCCTTGCTTTGTAAGGAACTTTATCACAGCACGGTGTTCAATTTCCTCCATAGTTTCAGTTTTCTTTCGGATTGACTTGTTTAGCAGGCAACTATTCCTAAACAACTGACGCTATAGGGCTGCAGCTTGACTTATATACTAATGATGAGTCGCCAATCAGAATGGCACATAGCGAGCGCCCCTATCCCCATTCCATCCCCTCCATTCCACGAACTTCTGGACCTCCCCTCGTAAGTCTGTCTTTGACCTTTATCCATTGCTATACTAACCGTCTAAAAACATTAGACAGTCCTAATTTGTTATCTCTCAGATAAAATTTGGTGAATATACGAAAATGAGATATCTGCTACCTGATAAGTTTATCTTGTTGGCGGTTATCTGCCACTTTATCACAATGTGAATAAACCGGCCCTAAATCTGGTTTGCACCGACTCAACGGACAGTCGCTTCTTTTTTCCACTATGTTAATATTAATATCAATTTAATTAGTAGGAACTTGCCTTTAATAGTTTTGTATCCGCTGAGATATTAGGATATATCTACAGACATTGTGACATGTAGGTATTAAAAGCTATTTGAACTCACAATTAGTCTCGTGATGCAGATAGCAGATTGCGCCGGTAACACAGAGATCGTGGGTTCAGATCTTACCTTGACTGGTATTTTTTCAAGAATTTAAAACATTGGTAAAATACAAGAAATTCCTAATTTTATTATTATAAACTAGCTGTTTATACTTTTCAGCCTTTTTAAATTTTACATAGTTTACTAGTTTATTACCATAGTTTTGAAAGACTGCTAGGCAGATGCGCGTCTTTCATCCACGTTACCATCGGAACTGGTTTCTTTCATTAGCTCCCTGATTTGAGGACACATAAGTATTCTCTCTTTTATTTTAGTTTCGCTTATTCTGGAAAATTTGTGTTTTATATGAAAGTAAAATTCTTCACCACCTTCGGTCGTTGTCTTTAAGTTTTTGTTGAACCCAAATAGTATTGTTTTTGAATTAATGAGAGGCATACAAATATTTTTAAACTAAGAGTAAGGCTACTTTTTTTTTTGGCCATTACTTCTTAATATAAAGATTTTTTCTGTTGATACTGTCCCACTCCCACAAGAAACAGCATGGCCACGACATTTAAATCTGCACTAACATGAAATATCATTACATATAAATTTCGGAATGAGATATTTTTTTGTGAATTATAAGTTTATTGTAAGTTTATCCTATCTAATATGGTAAAATGAATGGATATTAAAAGAAAAAAATATAATTGGCTGTACATTTAAAAAGTAATCTTAATTCGCATAATTTCTAATAACAAACATCTAAAGTGTTTTTTTATACTGTGAATATCTCATAGTGGATATACCACTTTAGATGTTGATTATTTATCGGGAAGAAATTTGAATACAATTCGATAGCAAACATCAGCCAAGCGTATAAACCTCAATAAAGAACGTCTCTCGAATTCGAATACCAGCGTCTATTCGAGATATTTATTACTACATTTATAATACATCGGAATGGGCATTAAAGATCGTTCAGAATCGAGTCGGAATAAATATCAACCGTTTCCTTTGTCGATACAAAGCTGTTTTGGATCCGATTGTGTATATATGAACGTACATATTACGTATATGCATCGGATTCGAAGCAGCAACGAACGTACCAGTAATACGATCAAATGCGCATCCATCAAAGGACAGATGTAACGCGATATCGTTCGCTACTCACTCTCAATCGCGTCTCTAACTCGCCAGCGAGAAATGGACAAAATAATATAACGGAAAAGAAGACCATCGACGTTTCGGGGCGAGGAAAATACTATCGAGAAAATGACCTACTTCGGTATCAAGAGATCAATCGTAGACATCATATAATTTACAGTTACGTAACCTGTGGTAATAGGGATCAGCAGTTTGATATTTAGAGAATATATTTGGATTTTTCGTCCGTCAAAACAATATGATTAATTTTATTGATAATTTGCAATGGTCCTAACCGTATATCATTCTGAACGCTCATAAATAACATTATAAATTGTATAGCCGAGGGATAGAATTATGGCATTTTAAAGGAGTACTGTTATCCAAAGTTTTGTTGCATATAGTAAAGATTTTCCTGGTGCTTACTGACATTTGCTACGTTTTTTAAGTTGCCGTATTTGGATATTGAATTTTTGGTTATTCACTGTAAATTTACTGTAACCAAAGAATTTGAAAGCCAGCTTTCCCGACGCCATTACTTATCACGTACACGAGGTACCAATACTTTTATCACCGAACATCTTTTCCAATTTTACCCCCGTCTTTACGGTAAGATACGAAATTAATTTTCTATCGATTTCTAATTTGTCTGGTTTATTTCTTTTTAGAAGTTTTGGTGTTTGCTTTTGTTTTCTTGTGGTTTTCGGAATTTCACTATACGTGATTCAATTTTGGATAAGGAACTTTGGCTTCAGGATTTCGCCTTTTTGCCACATAAACCTAGGGATACGTTGAAGAACATTAGAGGACAAGGCAAATTCGAAATTCAGGTTTCTTTATTTAACGATACTATGGGAGAAGTCCTCCTTGAATCAAGAAGTTAAAAAGATAAGTGAATTAATGCCAGAGATTTCTTATCTGATATTTTATCTGAACCAAAATTTATTTGACTGTTGAAACTAGTAATTTAATCACTGTTTGGTTTTTCTTTTTATTTGTACAAGGGCGGCTTGAAATGTTTCTGGAATCGACAAGAAAGACACCGTATTGGTGTAGTCTTTTACTTTTATTCTTCAATGCAATCTCCTCGAAGATCAATACACTTTTTCAAAGGGTGCTCCAGTTTTTTCGAGCCGTCGGAAAAGTAAGATGTTTCGAGGTCTACAAAATAACCGTCTCTAGCTACGATGACCTCCTTATTTGAGACAAATCTCTTTCCTCACAGTGCTTTTTTCAGGTTTGGGATTAGGAAACAGTCGCTGGGGCTAGGTCCGGTGAATATGAAGGATAAGAGACTAATTCGTAGCGCAACTCACTCAATTTGGACACGACAATGCGGGATGAATGACCCGGTGCATTGTCGTGGTGGAAAAGCACTTTTTTCGGTGTAAACGAGGCCGTTTCTCCTTCAATACTGCATCGAATATTTAAAATTTCCATGGCCGTTTTCCCAGCCATCCAGAAGTGTTTTAGCACTGCACGAATTTCGATTTTAACCATTTGAGCGAAAACGCCTGACTTGCTACACAAGACACACTCTTAAACAACTATTGACAGTAGACATCTGAAATTTTGACAGTTGCAGTTGACACTTCAACATTCGTGCGCCATCTCTTGACGATTCCGGAAACTTTTCAGGTCGCCCTCGTAGGTAAAGGAGATCCAGCCAAGTGATAAGTGTAGATAATTGAAGTTGTCTTACGAGTGCAGGTAACAATTTTGCATTTGTTCACATTTACTGATACCTTGTTGTTGATACATCACATCTTGAGAATTATTTATTAATTGTATATAATTTTAAGTCATCTGCGTATAACAACTTTAAACAGCTCAATTGAGAGGAAAAATCATCAGAAACAAAAGTGGACTCAAGTTACTCCCCTGACGAACTCTACAGGTTAGCGTGAAGTGATTAGACTCAAATCCTATATATGTCACAAATTGTTTTCTGTGAGGAAGATACGATTGGAATAAAGATAAAAGCGAAGACGAAAATCCAATATTGTCCGATTTGTTAAGAAGCAGGGTGTGGTCGATTCGATCAAAAGCTTTTGTTAGGTCAGTATACACAACATCTACTTGCCTTCCGGCATCTACACTATCAGATAGATGTGAAGGTGGATTCGACGTCTTTCTGAATGATAGAAGAAAGCCCCATAGTATCATTTAATGCATCATTAAATGTGCGTAACTAGTTACTCTGAGGCTGGATATATACGTTCCTAAAAGGTTCTTCAAGTAATTATTAATCAAGCAATGAATATAATTGCGCAACCATGTCAAAGACAAAAGTGTTGGTATTTCCTTTCAAAATACTTCCTAATATTATTTTTCGAGTGTGATCAAAATTTCCTTACTAAATCCTTTGTGATGCACTCGAAGGAATTTCCTTTCGATTTAAAAGCACACTATGTTAACTACTATGCATTCTACATTATACATTGCATACTTTACACCCTCAAAAGAACGTAAACTTTTGCAATAGTCGATTGCATATCCTGGAACATTTCCTTCCTTACCGACAGCAAGTATCGACAGGCGATATTGAGGTCGGAAACAGCATACATACATTGGTCGAACGTTAAAAGTAGTGAAACGGTTGCACAACGCCGGAAAGCGAATTCATACTTCAGATACGCGTACCGTACAAAATTCAGACCGTATCTCTAATGCTGTCGGCGGATCGAACCCAATCCTACGGAAGGAAGTGTTCCGAACGAACGCGACGACTGGAAAGTGACGCGATGCGATTCGTGAAACGCATATCGTTTACGTACCCATTGTACCGTTGCGCTTCCGTGAGATGTTTAGGTGCGAGACGGGGTAGATACGCCGATTAAATTCTATTCATGGAACGAACGTGCTCGTGGTGTCAATAGTGGATGAAATTATTAAAGCACTGACTCTATTTCTCATTCGAAAGGGTGATGTGTTATATGCTTCGATTTTTGTTCAAGAAGATTTATATTTCATGCGTCAATGAGTGGGTCGTTCGATACCTTTTGGAAAAGAGAATATCTTGATTTGTATTTCAAGAAGCTCCTACACAGCAAAGATTATTTAAGACGATTTGATTCTTTTACTTTACAGGATAAATCATATCTAAAGAGTTCCGAAATAAGCGTGAATGAGTCGTTGAAACACAGCTCCTGTTAGCTCGGACGCGTTGCAACTATGGTAAGTTGTGCCAAATGTATAGTTGAGTTGTTGTGCGAATCCATATATTTCCTTTTTTTGTCGAGTCTTTGTCACAATAATAATACGTAATAGTCTTTATATTTGTGGTACAAGTATTGGAAAAACACATAGCTAGAAATTTACAGACCCACCTAGTATTTATTGAGTTAGAAATGGCTTTTGATACGGCACCCTTAAAAAATGTTTGAAGTTTTAAACAAAGTGGAACTCAATACCACGTACATCATTTGAAGCGGATATAGACTGCATGTATAGGAAATGAGCATTGGGGACTAATAATAAACATGATAAAGACTGCATATATAAAAGTGGGGAGTAAATACGAAGATGACCACCAGGACTTGCAAATTAGAGAAATGAGAAGGACAAATCAACACAAATACCTAGGTAACACAGTTAGTGAAGAGGGTACATTGATAATAAACATAAGAAATAAAATACAGCAGGGGAAAGAAAAAACCCAGATCTTAAATTCCTTGCTGTGGTTTAAAGAATTAAGTCTGGAAACAAAGATAAAAATATATAAAGCCGTTGTGGAGTCCATTCTAACATACGGTGCAGAGAGCTCACAAATGACATACAGTAATAAAAAGAATGTGCACACCATCGAAATGGACTTCATCAAAATTGGAACATGTAAGAAACTAAGAGATGCGAGGAAGAGCAGGAAGAGTTATTAGTAGTGCAGATGAAATTGAAACAAGACAGCTTTTATGGTATGGACATTAACAAAGAGTGAGTAAAGATGGCCAAAGAGGGCACTAAATTATACACCCGAACATAGAAAGAGAAGAGGAACGCCAGCCACATCATGGATGGATAAGATCGAGAAAACATAAGAAGGGTCCCATCATCAGAGGCCCGCTGAAAATGAAAAGAATCCGGTCCAGCCGCCTACATACGTATATACAAAGTAATAAGCATTAATTCTGGTATGCGCAGTTCTTAGTATCCTTTATAAAAATGAATACCGAAAATCTGTAGAAGATGATACTTTGATTAATTTTTACAGTATTAAATCAAATATTAAATTTACACTATTAAAATTCAGGTAAACATAGAAAATATGAATTTATAAATAGAAATAGATATAGGATCTCAAATTTCGAAAAATATTAATCGTAGATATTCAATTAGTTTGGACTGAAGAGTAAAATTGTCATGTTAGATAGGTAACTATATAGGATCTAACCCTTTATCAACGTTACAGTACAACATAATGATATCACTACCTATTTTAAATTGTATAATGTCCTCATTGTGCTTCATCTTTGCTGGATAGATAGCCGTTATCAGTGTAATAGGATGATTTTAGTAGTTTCTTCAGTACACTGACTAAAATAATGAATCATAGATAGCTTTATTTTAGCATTAATTTCAAAGATAATAAATCACTTAATGCGTTCACCTTCACATGACAGAAATTTTTTAAAGTAATTACAATATTTATTGGTTACTTATATGTATATATATATTGTAATGATATAAAATATTGTCTATTAATTATCAATCTATATTTTACTAGTTTACTTATTTTGGATATTTTCTCGTCACGCCCTAATTTTTATTATGGTTGATGTTATAGCTGGAGGCAAAGTACCGTTAGTACTTCCTCTTTATGGAATTTTAGTACAGATATTCAATCTGTACAATTTTCTTTCTAAATTTGGATATACTTTATTAACTAATAATTCACAATTTCCATGCTTAAAAAAAGTTCCTTCAACAATATTTGCAGAGGAGACGTAAACCTCACTATCGTTTATTATATATATCGCTTTTCACAACATAATTTTTATATATAAATAAATTCTTCCAAATTCATTCCTAAAAGACGTGTAATATACTGTGCTCACACATTTTAATGACATTGTATAAATATGTATCATTACGAAATTATCTCTCAAAATCTTCAAAATTTCTCGTACGACGAAAAGATGGCACGACTGGCAGCATCTACTTCTATATAATTTCATTCATATCAAATATGTGTCTACTGTGTGGCCTGTTATATAGGCAAACAAATGTGTTGCAATATATCCAGTCATAAAGTGTATCAGCTGATACTACAAATAAAACCTGGAAATTCCGCGCACATTTACAGGAAGTCGAAGACCAGTCCACCTAAAAGACGAGAAATCACGTGCGAGTGAGTACAATTACAAAAATTAAAGACGTCGAATCTTCATAAATTCTCAAAATTATTTGTATTTACTACTCTCATTTTGTTTCGTATATTAATTAGAATATTTAAAAATTAGCTAGACAGCGATTGCCTTAGGCTTTTTGTAAAAAAAAAGGATATTTTGTCAGAAAAGCGGTATATATTTTTGATTTGTTAATATATTTATTTTTACAACCTTACATTGTGGTGATTTTAATTAGAAAACACTATTATTGAATTTAAAAACAAAAACAACAAAATTTAAATCAAAAAACCCATTTTAAGAAAATAACGAGCCTGACATTTTCCACCACAATATATATACATATATAGACATATATATTATTATTGTGCATATTTTATACATCCGCTCCTTTCCAGAATTACAGCGTTCGTCCTCCTAGATACACTGTTTATTACATTTTTTTTTATAAATTCTGACGGAATTCTATTACACATTTCTTATAGAACCTCGAACAGAACGGTTTGCATTAGTTGGTGACCTTCTGCGTTTTGCTTTGTCTAAATTCTCGCTGCTAGAGTACTGTCCTGTTAATCTACATATACATATATTCTTATGGTTTTTAGTTTCATTATACTTGCGTTCAGTTAATTTTTCTTATACATCCTTGCCTTGGTTTGTTTATTACAGTTCCAATTTTTGCTTTGCTTTTTAATATCTTGTGCAGACTACTTTGGGAGCAACCCACTCCTTTTTGGCACACCATCATAAAATTCCATTTATTCCTTCATTTTAACGAATTGGTTGCGTGTTAGCTGTAAACTTAGAAACTAATGGAATGCATATGATAAAACCACGTTGGAGAATAAGATATTATGTCAAAGAATAAGATTCAAGTAATTATCTACGTATTTATACGTATCTTATAGCGTTTATAAATAGATTAATGCCAAATTGTATTGGAAAGTCAATATTGCTTCAGTATGTCGTAGATCTCGTTCATTAGTTTCAGAAATTGGAGCAAAATTTTATTCATTTCAATTTTCAGGCGCTATGAAATAAATTAAATATTGAACAAGTATAACCACTAAAAAAACGCAAATTGAACAATTACAGTATTATCATATTAAATTTGAATATTATCTACCCGCAATATGATGAAGGTGAGATAGTGTACTAAGAATATCGAATGTCTGTTGGTATAAATTCGGTTAGATCCTTCTTGAAGATTAGACACTTCAGGTATCGTAAAATTAAACGACACTCGCTGACGCAGCCAAAAGGAAGAAAGAACAGAATGTTGAAGTGAAATAGGCAATATAGAAAGAATTTTTGGGTGGTAAATATGAAAGTTTACGTAGGTGCGTATTCTTGGGAATTTGTAGATAAGGGATATAAATAACGAAATTTATGCATCTAGCTCTTCGTATCGACAAAAAAATGGTATCCGAGAATAAAAATGAAATACAGGCTAACCTTCCTTCGTATCTTTTCACATAGTTTCTCTTATATATCGGGATGAAAAACGGAATAAACAAAATGGAACAACACCAATGTCTTCTATTATACGAATACCTTACGTATACTTCCGTCCTTTTCCATTCGTAAAACATCCGCAGTGATAATGACAATAACAACAGAAGCAACAACAGCGCACACAAAGACTTCAGACTTTCAGCTAAAACATATTTCGTGTTTTGTCGAGGACGAACTCCTCGAAACGACGTTATTAATTAAGTATTGTTTGCCTTCTTCTTCGAGCTTTCAGCCGCTGAGCGTGAATTCGTTTTCCTCTTCTATTAAAATGAATGTTCCCACCGGATTTCTACGTCTGTTGGATTCTTTATCATATATATATATATATATACATACGGTATTTATAATAAGAGAAAGAATGGCGTGCAAAGCGGAGAGAAAAGAGACAATATTAGAACTTTATGACGATGAATAGTGGTTGGTCTATTTGCTGTATGCGAAATTTGTTTATTGGTTTCCTTTGTGTTTTTGCTGGGTTCAATGGATAGAATGAGATAGCTAGATGTTTTAATTATTTCTGACAACTGCGGTGTTTAGATTCAACGGTACGTTGAAGCGCGTCAATAGTGTTGGAGAACATACTATTGTTGGTCTCTGTATCTAATGATTCTACTTCTGGCGTTGGGATCTGTCGAGTATTTACCATTTTAAATGTTTAAAGGGCAAAATTGAAGTGCCCTCAAGGTTGAGACACAAAAATCTATAATAAAACTTCTCAGCTTTTAATGTTTTTTTATTGATTCTTGGATTTAAAGCTTTGATTTTTAATTATATCTCCCTTTTTTGTACATAGAAACAATAAGATGTTAATTATTTTTCGAAATAAACTGTATATTAATTGTAGATAATGAATGGTTACATCAAGGGTAATTAGATAACCGGTAAAGTAATAGTTAAATATACGGAGCGAAACAAGTGAATATAAATAGTGTAAATACGACTGGTGGATATAAATAAGTAGAATCTAAGTGATTATGAGTCTCGGCAAACTGGGGCAAGTTACAGTGCATTATGGAGAATAACGTGGAGGGGCCGAGTGGCTGTATCAAGGCGACTGTTCAGTAACGTTTACGTACCCGCATCATTTATGATCATAACCTTCATGAGTGAGCATAGGTGTTGCGCACGCAGGAATGTTTACACATGAAATAATGATAAAAAATATATTATATAAAGTGTTGAAACACTTACTCTTTTAAAAAGTTTTCAGGAAATCACAAACTGGGTGGTATGTATTAAATATAAGAATAATTCAATATGTTTCTATACTTGTTTCAGTCGAATGAGTACGGCTTGCGGAATAAATATTCTGTAATGATGAAAGCGACACTTTCACATTTCCGTATTACATTTTTATTTTTTTCACCTTCCGCCGTTCATAAGTGTGAGTGAACATCATTCACAATTTGAACAGAATCCACAAACGACACCGAATCATTTTCTAATTCTTCACTTCACTCGGCTAGTGCATAATTAGTCCATATTTATTACTATTATTTAATTACTAGCCTTGGAGTTGCGCCACAGTAAGTGGGTACTCTTACACAAATTAAACAAGAAAAATCGAAAGAGAAGAAGGAAACCTAACAACCCGAATGGACATAGGGCTAACACAGGACACGCTTCACACCCGGGGTCGATCGGGTGACTAACACAGAAGTAGACCAACAAAAAAAAGAAAATCCACAAAGGGTAAATTACATAAGGAAACTAGTTAAATAGTAAAACGTAGATTACACATGTGTTTGTATATCTTGCTATTGACATCTTCCCTCTCCAATGCTACTAAATAATTTATATTAATTGGAAGCTGATTTTTGATGTTAAGCAACTCGTTAACAAATAAACTGATTTTAGCGGTGTGATTACTACATCCTAAAATGATATGATTAATATCTCCATACTCAGATTCGCAAAAAGTGCATGTAGTTAGTCCATATATAACTATATGAACCGCTATATGTCACTATATGTCTCGCTATACGTCTTCTATTTTATTCGAAATACGCCATTTCCGAAACGTGTCTAAATGCGACATTATCTAAGTATGTGTGTATTGACAGGCACTCACAACGACCAGCCGAATAATACTGAACAAGCGCACTTTAATATGGGTTTGATATTCGATTCTTCGTGCTGCGCGCTTCACCCCTCCACGTTGTTCTCCGCACGGCACTGAACCTTGCCCCTCTTTGCCGAGGCTAGTAATATGTTGGCGTTTGTTTTGTTGCTCAGCCATCCACATCTTTTCTTGTTGTTCCTAGCTGACGCTGCCTAATAAGTATTAAGATATAACTATCAATCCTCTTTCCATCATTTTTGCATCAACATAAGAAAAAATATTTCATGATAACTATAAATAAATACTATAACTGTAATAAACATTGAATAAACAAAGTGAAACAATTATAACATTTCTGTTTGCCAATTGTTCCATTCTATGCGTTTAAAGGATTAATCGAAAAGCCCGTATGATTATAACGATATCACAGTTACTTAAAAAGGGCAATGAATTCGCTGATTTCGATGATGCGATTCAATGAAACATCACATACATATGCAGTTAATAAATAATTACACGATTTCAAAATAAGTTTTTAATTCCCATCTATATACGTACATATTGGCACTTCCATTGCTAATCTGACTTGCTTTCATTGCAGTATTGTAAATGTAGTACATACGTCTGAACAGGAACGTACAAAAGCCCAAAAACCTGTAGCGGTTCGGATCCAATTCAAAATTTATAATTTCAGTCATGCGCGAAATCGTGTAATGTAGTTTTAATATTACATTTTTGCAATAACTCACGCTCCAGATAACTTCAAACAGCGACTACCCTTTTCGTTCGACACGCTCATTGATTTGTGAAGCGCTTTTATTAGCAACTTTGAAGTATGTATGTGTCCGCGTACGGTGATGTTATATTGAAAAATCGTACCTTATACGAAATAAGAGAGAAACGCCGATAAGGTTATCCTCCGCAACAGATTCAATTTAAACTTGAAGTAGTGACAAAGGCCGCAGGAACAAGTGCTTTCGTGCTTTGGTTACTATCAATATTAAAAATAGTGAACCTAATTACTTACTATTTTAGTTTGGTTGTATTGTTGATGTAGGGTGACGAAACAATTCGCTACAGTATTGTATCATTAGCATGCCTTCCAGTGTTGACCCAGTCATACTCCTACGGCGAGGTGAGAATATGTTGGGAGTATTTGGAAAAGGAGCGTTCTGCGTCTAATGATGTGGTGTTCGCGATTTTAAAGACATCGTCCGCAACATATTCATGCTTTTGGTATTCAGTTAAACTCTTGCGTATACGTACTATAGTGTGAAAATCGGAATTATTATTTATAACCACTCACAATTTATCGATTATTAATCTTCCTATACAATCTGTTATATTTTCTAACGAGGCTTTGAGATAAACTAGCATATTTAGCACTTCATATAGTGAGAGCTTGGTGTTTTCTAATAACTTATAACGGAAGACCAAACATACGTACAAATGACAACGGACGCTGAAGCCTCGGCGGCCGTTACCTAGAAGCGGAGAGATTGTTCTTTTAAAGGCTATGCTATATGCGCTCCGACGAAACTACAAAAAAGATTGTCGCTAAAATCTCAACGGAAGACCAGATATATGTACAAACAATAACGGACGCCGTGGCCTCGACTATCGTTAATAGAAAGCCGAGAGATTGTATGTACCTGTTAAGCCTGTTGCTACATTAGCTCCGACGAAATTACAAGGAAGGCTATCACTATACAAGATCCAACGAGGCACGAAAACGGCCGAGAATGAACGATCGCTATTACCTCGACTAACAAACGGGAGCAGACTGCCCGTACTTGAAAACATTGAACACTGTCGATATTCATACGACGAAGTTATATTTAATGGGTCTAATTTTAGGAAATTGTGGTTTGAGTATCGTGAATGGTTGAATGCCTACATACATAGTACAAAATGTACATACATATTAGAAAATAAAATCGTATATAGTATCGAAAGAGAGAAAAATAAATGACAAAGATGAAAATAAAATAACATTAATGCTAACATATACAGTTGCAAAAACATAAAGACATAAAATATGTGAATTAGAGGAAAATTCATAAAATAAAATAAATTTCCTTGTACAAGTAAAATTCTTGCAGAAAAGCAAACAAACAATATTGAATCCTTAAGAGTTTTCGAAGAAACTTTAATTGCAAAGAGCAAATAAGGTAATATATTGTATACTCCTCATATAAAGTATACTACGCATTGTATTATTATTATTATTATTATTATATAGAATGGCACAGAAAAACGGAAAATTTTAAATAAACCCTCACTGAAGCAAAACCAGTGAATTTAGATGTTTGTTACGCAACACAAGTAAATTGTTCGCTACTAAGTGTCGTCAAAAGAATTTAAACATTTAAAACCAAGAAGTGCAGAGTACACTTAAACCCTTCCGAAGGTACTGCGGCAATTTCTTCTGGAAACCTCGTTTTCAAGTCAACGACTGTTGTTGGACGAGTGGTATACACTCTACCTTGAAGGTGGCCCCACAAGAAAAAATCGTTCACTCCGATAAGTCTAGTGATCTGGGCCCCAATGAATGTCACCATCTTGCCATTTTGCTGAAGCCAAATATTATCAACATCGATACAGTGTTGATGACGTTCAGCAACAAAAGCTACAAGCATATTAACATATCCTTCAGACAATACCATAGTTGCATTCTCCCTGCCATCCTCGAAGGAGTAAGTCACAATTCTCTCAAATCTCGTTGATACGGCATGCCACACTTAACCTCTTGGCTATATATTGGGACAGCCTTTCTAAAACGGATAAAAGGAATAACCAGATTTAGGGACAATGTCAGCTCCTAACTTCCTAACTGATAGATGGACAAATATAAATGAACATGTGAATACTATACACAACTAATAATGCGCTATATATCCCGTAACAAAAGAACCTTCGATCAAACCTTAATACTAACGCATTGAAGACCAAAATTTATCCTACTAAAATCCACCACCACCACCATCACCATCACCTCCATCCCTCATAAAAGCAAGCAATCGAAGTAAACGAAAAGGAAGCCGGATGTATAGGATCATGTTCGTCGGAAGAAAAACAAGCCATCAAGTAAATTATTAAACTGCGAAGAACACACGGACGCGGGCGCAAACACGCTGGCCATGCGAATAAACACACGGAAGTAGATCAAAAAAGAAGAAGTGAAAGAAGTAGAAAATTACTGTTAGTACGTACGAACTACGAACGCGAACCGCGACAGAAAGAGATGACGAATAGCGTAATTAAATTGCGATATTAAACATCAACCGTTCGTGAACTGGAAAATCCATTAAAATTTTATTAACCCATTTATACGCCCACCCTCACTTCAGACCGGCGATGTTGTAGTGGCATGCACGCGCTAGCTACGACAGGAACAACAACTATAGACCTAATAAAAGAGCTACCGGGTTTAATACACGCGTTTCAATTTTATCGGGTTAGGTGGGTGGATGGATATTAGGTAGTTTAACGTCTACCAGCACCTTCGCCAACATGTATATGTACATATACACACCACTGTTTGCTGATGAATATCTACTTTTTGATGTCAACCTATGAATCTAGTTGATGGACAGTGACTTTTATTAAAATTTCAATTCGTAATGTCACTACGTAATTGTACGAACCAAACAAATTTAATTAAGGACCGGTTTAAATTATTCAAAAGGGAATTATTCCAGCTCATCAAGTTTCAACTTATGCATTGGAATTCATGTTTACGTTTCATTTATTGCTGGGATGTAAATTAAAACGAAAAGCTCTAAGCATAAAATTCACTTAGTTGTCTACTGTTTTTAAGCTATAATCTCAATCGATAAGCGCATTTGAATTCGTTAATTATATTTAACTGTAGATATGCAAAATAAACACCTACATTAAAGTAAATAGAACTGGCCACATTGAAATATACTAAGAGATAATGTGTTTTAAATTTTGAAATGAGAAAAAGATGGATAAAAAAGCAAAAACATTCTGTATAATGTGACTTACTCGCCATGGCATTGATGTAATCTTTTGTTTATTTCTCGCAATCCTCTTGACTTTTGTATTCAAATACTTTTCCACGGATGTTCCCTTTCTCTAATCCCCGATTTTAGCTCTGCACTCCATTACTCTATTTTTCTCATATTTTTATGTACATATATTATCGATTGAGTCGGCCGATACTTGTTGGAAATCCATATTGAACAATGGTCGAAGAAGTAAAAGTCAAATATTTTACAAGAATTTCCAATTACATATAGTGATAGGGAAACATATTATAATAACATTGTGATAAATATATTGAAAATTTTTACATCTTCGACCATTGTTCAATATTTTTATTTATTATTTTCCGCTTGCAGATTTTCCAAACAATAGCTAAGCCCTTACATGGGGATTGGTTAACGGGATTATACTGATTTTTCCCTTTTGACCTGATAGATTATCATAAGTTGTTGGAGAGGTTGAGTTTTTCCGGTGTCAGCAGGAATTTCCTAATAATCTTGTTAAATTCCTGTTGATATGATCAAATTATTCATTCGATCACACCTTCTAAATAGAATATGTTATGTTTATTTGAATGGAGTACCTCAAGGATGGTACCTCGGACCGCTCCTTTTATATTGTAACGATATGAATTATTGTCTCCTAAATCTTTTATAATATGAATGATTTTCTAAATTTTTCTTCTTTATCTACTTTGGATATTTTCTCGTCACTGTATTGTTCACGCGCTTATTTTTGTTATTGTTGATGTTGTTGGAGGCAAAGTACCGTTAAGAGTCCCTCTTTATTGAATTTATTTCAAATATTTAGTGTGTACAGTTTTCTTTCTAAATTTTACAAATATCTACTTTAGTTGTTCATTACTAACATATAATCTACAATTTTAATGTTAAAAAAAACAGTCTCTTCAACACATGTGCAGAAGAGGGAGACGTAAACTCAACTATCGTTTACTATATATATATATATATATATATATATATCGCTTTTCGTAAACATATTTTTATATGTATTAATAACTTCTTCCGAATTTATTTATAAAAGACGTTTAATGTACTGTACACACTTTTATCATATTATTAAAATATGTGTCATCCCGAAATTATATCGTACTATCTTTTTTTCCCGCTTTCGGCGTTGGTTCTTAGAAGAACCATATACGCCCTGACGTTTCGATGTAATCGCATGCATCTTTTTCTTGAGGTCACGATTTCGACTGCCAGTCGGACGTACATAGTTCTTCTAAGAACCAACGCCGAACAAGGATAACAAGACATCCTTTACCCGTAGTAGGTATATATATATATATATATACATATATTCTACATAGCCTCTGTATTCGTGCAGTACTAAACAATCCCGAAATTTATAGAAAAATACGGGTAGGGAGTTGTTTTCGTAAACCGATACTTGATATCGGTAAAACAGTTACACCGTCGTTTAGGTCATATAAAACAGCGAGGGCTAGTTCTGTGGTTATATATATATATATATACATATATATATATACATATATATATATACATATATATATACATATATATATATATATATATATATATATATATATACATATATACGTTATGGCGGATGTTTTAGCGGTCACCCTATGTAGAATAATGGGACCAACAGCACACGCGACCAGATATCCGGGGACATTATTCCATATATATATATATTCCATTACTATATATATATATATATATATATTTGAGGCTCTTAATTTGCCGAATGGGTTCTTTTATTTAAATTCAAATGTACATAATATTAAATGATAGCCAAATGTAAGATTCTATAAAAATATTGACAAATCAAAATGTATGTATAGAGCAAAAGAACAATGCATTTTGATAATTTATTACAATTTTAAGTGTTTAATTTCGAAGTCGTACTCATACTCACACGTACTGTATCGTATTCTAGATATCCTGGTCTACGGCTTCCACCAAAGTATCATTATGAAAATATCAACTGCGACAAGTGACGAATTTTTTTCTGGAGAGACAACTTCGACATCTGTGACTTTGACACAGTCGTTATTTAATATGTCGTTTCCGGGGATACGCTTACTATACTCAGCTTGCTGACTGTGCTGATGATATTAAAATCCAGCAGGCTGTTAACTCATTCATGATGTTGAGTTTTTACAACGTAGACAAGATTCATACCTGGTCTTTGAATAATAATTTGCAATTAAATGTAAATAAATGATTCTTTATGTCGTATACAAAAACGGTGCATTATTTTGGTTGGTGTTAGAAGTAGGAGGCGAAGTACCGTCAGTACTCTCTCTTTGTGAAATTTTAAACACAGATATTCAATCTGTACAGGTTTCTTTTAAAAGTTTTACAGATATCTACTTTGGGTATCCTTTAATAACTAATTATTCACAATTTTCCTTGTTAAAAACAAAGTCCCTTCAACAACACTTGCAGAGGAGACGTAAGCTTTATTATCGTTTATTTTATATATCGCTTTTCGTAAACATATTTCTTATGTAAATAAATTCTTCAAAATTTCATCTTTAAAAGACGTTTAATATACAGTACTCACACATTTCAATTATATTGTATGAATATGCATTATTTCGAAATTGTACTCATTATCTTTGAAATATCTCGTACGACCGGCAGCAATTTCCTTTATAATGTCGCAGACATCGAGTATGTGGGTGTGTATTGAGTGGCCTACCATACAGGCGTACAGGTGAACCAATGCGTTGCCATGGGTATAAAACAAAAGTAGAACAGACAGATAAAGATCGGAAACAAAAGTGAGAGATGTTGGCATCTTTTCTCCTAAGAAAGAATAAGACGTTATTCTTCTCATATAACTGCTATAATAAAGTGTATCAGCTGATATTACATACAAAATTTGGAAGTTCCGGACACTTACGTTGGAAGCCGAAGGCCAGTCCATCCTAAAGCCGAGTTAGTGAGTACGATTTCAAAGGTTACAGACGTCGAATCTTCTTAATTTCTTCAAAATTAATTCTATCTTTCCTTCTCATATTTAGTTTCGTAAATTAATTAGAATATTTCAAGTTTAGCCAGTCAGGGATTGCCTTAGGTTTTCTGTAAAAACATTTTCTTTTTTAAAAAGGGGGTATGTATAGATATATATTTTTTTATTTGTCAATATATTTATTTTTTTTTCAACTTTACATTTGGTATTTTAATTTAGATTTAATTTTAATTCAAAGAAGCCGGTTAAAAAATTTTAATGATCCTGAGATTTTCTGTAAATGAACGATGAAAACGAACGATGAAAAGTTTACCTTCTCAAGTCATGTGTCAGATGTTGCGATAGCTGCTTCAAAATTATTAGGATTCATTTTTCGCATTTCTAAGGGTTTTACTAGCTTTCATGCAATACCCTTTTCTTCGCTTAGTGGTTTCGAATCTCAAATACGCATCCGTGGCTTGGTATCCTTTCTACAACATTCAAATCAATCTTCTTGAGCCGATTCAGCGCAGATTTTTTAAATATCTCTCATATGGGAGCGTTGGCCGTTATTGTATGCGAGGTATACCCTACAAGGAGCTAATTTAGATGCATGGCTTTATTACGCTTGTTGAAGGAAGAAATCGCATCAGTGCTACATTTATGCAAATCATTTTTACCGGAAGAATTGACTTACCTGGTTTGTTGTCTAATGTTGATATCATTGTACTACACCAGGAACCATGCGTTCGCATCCTTATACCTAGGACGAACGTATTCTGGCGAGCGCCGTTGGTACACTTGGCAAGAAACTTGAATAGTTTTAACTTAACACATGGGCTGAAAAGTCCCGGGCCTAACAAAGAAAACACGTTTTTTTGGTTCAAAATTAGCTTTATTCATCAGCGTAATCTCCATCAAGAGCAACGCAATCATTCCAGCGCCGCTCTAACATTTCAATACCACATTTGTAGAACGATTTATCTTTTGCCTCAAAATAGGCGATAACCTCTTCATTCGTGCGAAATTTCTTACCGGCGAGCATTTTTTTGAGGTCTGCGAACAGCCAGTAGTCGCTGGGAGTCAAACCTGGCGAATACGGTGGATGTGGGAGCAATTCGAAGTTCAATTCATGCAGTTTTGCCATTGTTTTGATTGACTTGTGACACGGTGCGTTGTCTTGATGAAACAACATTTTTTTCTTTGCCATATGCGGTTGTTTCTTTGCAATTTCGGCCTTCAAACGCTCCAATAACGCTATATAATATTCACCGTTGATGGTATTTCCTTTTTAAAGATAGTTGATGAATATTACACCACGCACATCCCAAAATACCGAGGCTTTCGGGCGCTTTGGACGAGGTTCACCAGTTGCTGTCCACTCAGATGACGATCGTTTTGATTCCGGAGTGAAGTGATAGATCCGTGTTTCATCCGTTGTCACATATAGACGCAAAAATTCCGGTTTGTTACGTTTAAACATGGCTAAACACTGCTCAGAATCATCAACATGTTCTTGTTTTTGGTCAACAGTGAGCAAACGCGGCACCCACTTTGAACAGAGCTTTCTCATAGTGAAATGCTCATGCAATATAAAGCCAATACGTTCTTTTGATATCTTTACGATGTCAGCTAACTCACGCAACTTCACTTTTCGATCATTCAAAATGATTTTGTGGATTCTTCTGATTTTTTCTGGTGTTACCGCCTCATTTGGACGTCCACTGCATTCTGCATCATCGGTGTCTCTACGATCACGTTTGAAGTCAGCAAACCAACGTTTTATTGTTGTTTCTAATGGAGCAGAGTCCCCATAACACTTTTCAAGCCATTGCTTCGCTTGAACGGTATTTTTTCCCATCAAGAAGCAGTGTAAAATTAAAACACGAAATTGTTTTTGATCAATTGTTTTGAAAATAACAAAAGTAGCGTGACTCTTAGCACAATAACTCACAAAGTAATGAATAGAATATCATGAAATTTTAACAGCTGTCTTTTGAAGGTCAGTACTAACTGAGAGAAAGGTAACTGCAATAAAACTAGCGTCATCTACACTAGGGTGACAGAATGAAATAGACACCTACTAATTAAAAAAAAAGATTCTATTCACGTTATATATACAAAATATTTTAAAATTTTTAAATTAGTCTAATATTTTGTTGATCCACATTTACTTGCGTGAAGTGCTGCGAGTCGTCGTGGCATAGAATCTACTAAATGATTAATGGTTTCTTCTGGAATATTTAACCACTCTTCTGTAACAGCTGCCACGAGTTCTTCCTGATTGCTGGGTTTTCGGGCTCGTTTCGCCATATTTGTCTGGATTATGTGCCAAACTTTTTGTATCGGATTCATGTCTGGTGATTGGTCTGGCCATGGTAAAATCCGAATCCCCTGTTACTTGTTTCCATGTAGTTGTTGTTCTTGCTTTGTGGCAGGGTGCTCCATCCTCCATAGAAGTGGCGTCTTCTTTAGATAAAATGGCGTTGTCGAATATCGGTAGTAGTCCTTCTGTTAATATTTGTATATATTTTGCCGCATTTATATTTCCGTCGCAGATTACTAATTGCGATCTTCCACCATATCATATCGCGCCCCACACTATGATGTTCACACCGCCGTATTTCACCGTCTGATGAAAAAATTTGTCGTCCAGTTGCTGTGACGGACGTCTCCATACCCACGTACGCACACCATCACTGAATTGGCAGTATCTGCTTTCGTCTGAAAAAATGACAGATCGCCAAACTCTTCAGGCTTCGTTCGCATTTCGATTGCCCAAGCCATTCGGCGCCGTTTTTGAAACGCCGTAAGGAGAGTTTTTTTTCTTTGCCAACCTTTTATACATCCCCACACTGTGGAGGTATCGCAGAACGGTGCGCTGACTTTTCTGTGAAGTTGCCGCAAGCTCAGCTGTACTTTTCCGCGGTTCTCTTAACACTTTGCGCACAAGCACTCGTTTACTTCTTTCAGAAGGTCCGACACGACCTGGTCTCGGCTCCGCTGTTGTTTTCCTTGCGTTTAAATTGTGTAATCACACGGTTAACTGTGGGGACAACGGAATATTTAAAAATGTACTTATTTCACGTTGCGAAGCGTCGCGTTCACTCTGGCCAACGATGCGAGCCAGGGTGAAGTCGCTAATATCACTCGAACCTTGTAAGCGAGGCATAGTTGTAACGATACTAAACTATGACGAATTCCTTCCGATACATCTACCCCTACCCTAATGACAAGAGAAAGTTCTTAATTCGTTCTTAGAATTTAGCTGTTTACATATTTATACCGCTTTACCTGGTGTCTATTTAATTCTGTCACCCTAGTGTATGTGTTAGGCCCGGGACTTTACAGTCCATGTGTTAGATTTGTTTTAATTTTTCATATTTTTGATTTGTTTCATATTATTGGTATTTAATTTTTCTTTCTGATATTTACATAATGTATTGTTATTTTCCTTTTTTGGTGTGTTGTTAA
The DNA here is from genome assembly GCA_023509865.1 of Trypoxylus dichotomus. Lineage (NCBI taxonomy): Eukaryota > Metazoa > Arthropoda > Insecta > Coleoptera > Scarabaeidae > Trypoxylus > Trypoxylus dichotomus. Next base: position 35,530,414 of record CM042081.1, read on the forward strand.
TGCACTATGTACATGTATTATATTTTATTGTTATTATAATTTTGTCTATTTTATAATATTTATCTGTTGGGCATTTAATAAATTATTATTCGGTGGTATTATTACATCTATAATACGTGTAATCAAATTTTGGAATACATTTTTCAGTTTATAGCACACTTCATTTTGAAAAATTAATATGTTACCCAATTTGAATATTTTACAGCCATCTTTCCAATTCATTGATTACGTTTGATTCCGGTTACAAATTTCTCGATCTAGCCAACTTTTGTAATCTCTCAATCACCCCATCCGTAAAACGAATGTCGATGGGCATGACATTCTCTTTACCGCAGGAATTTGTCGCCTTACCGAAGCAATAGGCAACCCCACCCTGCGGATACGAAAAATTATTACATTAGCGGTTCCGTGGGAGATAATTAAAGACGCAATGGCGCGTGTAAATGGAACCACTTCGGAAATATCGCTTGCGGTAAATAAATTTAGTTTGGGAGTTTAACAAATTTCGCCTAAACGTACCGCATACCTTAATCAAGTTCAGTCTCTCCCTTCCACCTCGTTCACTTCCCCGAAAGGTAGGATAGGTGAAGAGGGCGGTTTATGCTCGTATGCGGTAACTATAAGCTTGCCATACTTTATGCTAATTTAACTTCAAACTTGCTAGTTGCTGTTTTAAACGTTTTCGGGGGAGGTATAAATGTATCTGATGTAAACTTCTACAATAATCGATAGGTACTTTGCTCGTCAAATTCAGAATATCATATACTAGCGAGCGAAAGTATTTACGTGAACTTAATTTATAAATGCCGCGCGGTTAAATGATACAATAGCACTGAGAGATCAATTGTCTTTTATTATTTTTGCAGGTGAAAAAAACTATTTTCGAAGTGTCTTTGGTTTGCTAGGTTTTTTCAAATCACTCTCGTTTTTATTTATCGTTTTCTGGCAAATTGCGAGATTTTAAGTAGGGCCGGGGTTTGATTTTGCCTGGTAAAATCAGAATAAGGTTTTACTCATTCTTCTGATTAATAGAATATAGAGTTTGTCAGAAGAAAACAGCGGCAACTACTTATTAAAAACAAAAAAAAGTGATACTAAATATTTGATAAGTATATAATTTTATGCGTGTGATTGCTTAGAAATTGATAGCATTTCGAGCAGGTTTCTTAAGTTCTTGTCATATATGGATGGAACTTACTCGGAGATTGGTATACCTCAGGTGGACTTACTTCAGAGGCGCAACATGGTATTCCTTATAGAATATCGTGGCAAATTGTGCAGCAAATTATTAGTAAATCTAGTCAATAATAGAATAGTCCATATCTTTTAGAGAGCATCCCATTCCACATCCCACGTTTAAACTATATAAATGAATCCATCAAAGCAGACAAATTTAATGAAGCGCTCACCGGTTGCAGTGATGACCAAATTGGAAATCAATATTTGTGATATTTTCAAAGTTTAAACCAGTATATTAACTGCTATTATCACTTTCTGTTGTTCATTTCATATTCAGTGAGCTGTTTCTTTTGATAAATTATATTTTTTCTTGTAATTACGAACTGTGGTGGAAAATCTCAGGCCCTTTTCTTGGCGAAATGGTTCCTTTGTTTAAATTTTTGTTTGTTTTAAATTCAAAAGTATATAATATTAAACAATTGAAATAGCCAAATGTAGGGTTCTATAAATATATTGACATATATATATACACTGAAATGCCCCTTCGCGGACACACCTCTTACACGGACACTCCCCTTAAACAGACAGTTTCTCATGGTCCCGACTGGCTCTCATATAATTTCCATTGTATTAACTCTTTCTTGGACGGACATTCTGTTGAACGGACGCGGACACGAGAAAATGTTCTCTTAACCGTACAAAAAATAAAATAAAAGGAAACGCCTTATCTTATTTTTATATCGAGAGTATTGCTATTCGATTTCTCAATCGCGCCGCGCGCCAATTTCGCTGGAATTTCCCCGAGTAAACCGAAGATTTACCGATTTTAATCTTTCGGTACAAACGCAGCCTATGTCGCGCATTTCTGCTTGGCGTGAACTAGGGACTTCCCCAAGTTGGTCGGGGATTCACCGTTTTTATTCTTTGGGTGTACGCTTTCAATTGAATCTGCTTTCAATATTACTCTGATGTCTATGCGGAAAAGACACAGTGGGCGACACATTCATTGTAGAAATGGCTGCAAATAGAAAAATTCTCACTCTTTGTTTAAGCGTGAGAATTTGAAAAATTGAGATTGTTGAAGTTTACAATAAAGAGAAATTAAGTGTAAGGAACTTATCCAAGCAGTTTAATATTGGAAAAACACAAGCTGCAGATATAATTAAACATAAAGGAATCCTTCTAAACAAATGGATGTCGAACAGCAATTTGAATGAAAAAAGAAGCTTTTTGACGGGTGATGGTACTAAAATTGACAAATTGTGTTATGACAGGTTTACAGCAGCTCGGTATAAGGGGATTCCTTTAACAGGTATGCATATGATTTTCTTTTCATATTAAATTCTAAAATAGATAAAAAAAGTGAAATTATCAATAGGTTTGTCGTGACAAAAATGCACAAAACTTATTTTTTTTTAGGTCCGCTAATACGATGTAAAGCAAGAGAAATAGCCGCTTCTTTGGGACATTCTACATTCAGTGCTTTTTCTAGTTGGCTCAACAAATTTAGAATCCGCCACAATATAAATTTTAAAACGATTTCGGGAGAAGGAGCTTCGGCTAATGCTAAAGATGTTTCATCGCTTTTTAAAAAATGTCCTTCTTTGATTAAGGGATATTCACCGAGAGACATCTATAATGCCGATGAGATAGGCCTGTATTTTAGGGCTCTACCCGACGAAACGCTCACATTAAAGAAGGAAAAATGTGTTGGGGGTAAGTATCCCAAAGAGATGTTTACAATTTAGCTTTTAAAAACATTAATATAAATAGCCTGTCTGTAACTTGAAAATACAATAAGAAAGCTTGGATGACAGGACAAATTATGACAGAGTGGTTGCAAGACCTAGATTGGAAAATGGCTAAAGAGAAAAAAAACATTTTGTTATTTTTAGACAATGCGGGACCTCATCCGAAAGACGTTCGCTTAAATAATATAAAAATATTATTTTTACCCCCTAATTGTACATCAGCTTGTCAACCACTTAACCAGGGGATTATAAAGAATTTTAAAACTTATTACCGAACTCTAATACTCAAACATCTGCTAGTAAACATTGAAATTGCTGGTACAGCTTTTGAGTCAATAAAGAAAATTACACCACTGGATGCAGTTTATTTGGCAAAAACCGCTTGGGACCAAGTAACCAAAGAAAATTGCTTCCGCAAAGCAGGATTTAATCATGTAGATATGCAAAGTGAAGACCAGTTAACTGAGGCTGATACATCTGACCTAAAAGATGATTTGCCTCTTAGTGTACTTTCAGATATCCTCAAAAATAAGAATTTATTGAAATTGACGGATAATGAAAACCTTAATGATTCTTTGAACGTAGATGAAGATTTGTATGTTGAAGATCCAGATTCAGAACAAGAAATTGCAAATCCAGTTGAAATACAAGAACTTTCGAAAGATTCTGATGTCGATGAGGTTCCAGTGCCGACAGAAGCTATCCCAAATTACGGTGAAGCTATTACCCTGACCAAGCAGCTCAAAAGTTTTGTCGAAAATCACGGAGATACAGAGTCTTTGGAGCTTCTTTCTAAATTAGAAATATGATTTCAAGACGCCATTTTAAAGAAAAAGAGAACTAACAATATATGAATTTTTGCGATCTTAAAGTGACTATTCATTTCATTGTTTTGTATTACATACTACATCTATGTATCTATGTACATATATTATACTTTGTATGTATATATATAAAGGAAATAATTTTTTTCTTAAGTTTAAAGTTTCTTATTTACTTTAAAAACATTTATATACATATACGATTTAAATGTCCCAGTTTTTTTAATATACATATTCATTTTTCGTTAAAACTTTTATTCTATCTACTACATATTTCTTTTATGCGGACACCCCTCCTGAACGGACATCTTCAGTTGGTTCCGTTGGTGTCCGTTCAAGGGAGATTCCACTGTATAAAAATATCACTTGTTAGCAGAATCTCTTTTTAACATTTATCTAAAACAATCCCTATCTAGCTAAGTTTTCAAAATATGTAAACGAAATATAAAATTAGAGCAAAAGAAAACAGTGAATTTCGATAATTCCTTCCAATTTTGAGTCTTTAATTTCGAAATCGTACTCACACGTACTGTATCGTATTCTAGATATCCTAGTCTTTGCCTTCCACGAATATATCCGGAACTCAAAATTATTATGAATATACCACCTACGACATTTTTTACTTCAATTAACTTTGAAGAATTTCAATAATTATATTTATTTTGAAAAATAACGAATTTGTCTCTGGAGAGTGAACTTCGACATGTCTGACTTTGACACTGTCGTTACTTAATAATAGCCCGCTTCCGGGAATACCCTCACTATACTCAGCTTGTTTACCTAAATGATAGGTAACACAGTAAACACACTCTTAATGGAATGAAATTATTCATAAATAAAGGCTGTCATGCATGTCATCCACTCGACATACTAGAATTTTATAGATAGTGTGTTATTCCAAATTAACAAGTAAATTTTTATAATTTGATAAAAACGTGTAAGTACAGTACGTTATACGTCTTTGGAAAGTTTATGTTGTTTAAGAGACTCCTTTTTCACAGAAATTTAAAATTGCAAATTACATGTCAATAATGAACAACTAAGGTAGATTTCTGTAATATCCAATATACAGAAAGAAAACTATACGGAATAAATATTATAAGAAAATTTAATTCTTAATTCCAACAACAACAAAACAAAACAAGGGCGTGAACCTAACACTATCGAGAAAAATCAAATGCATAGATAAATTTGAAAATTTAGAAAAAGTCATTGTAATTGTAAATGATAATAATACATATCATTACACAACGTTAAAACCTTTTGTCCGAAAAAATATTTCTCTCGGTAGGCTATGAACTTACGCCCTCTTGCTAAGTGGGCACAACAACATTGTAACCACTAGACCAGGGAGATCCATGGGAACAAACTGTTTCTAATATCTGGATTCTTTCATGTCCTCTTATGGGTTCATCCAGTCTGGCGAAGATAAAAGAGGCCCGGAGTCATACTTTACGTGATACTTGAATCGAGCGCTCAACGAACAATCCCAATTAACGCTTTGAGGTTCCTTTGTATGATACCAAAATTAGGAATTTGGTGTGCAGTTTCAGTCTAATGGATTGTAGGCCCTATTTTCTTTAATAACACTATTCGTAACGCAGCTGATGGTGGAAGAATGAGGGTATGCGTTTTTACAGCAAGATGGAGCCACGGCGCATATTTCACAGTTCTCAATATCATACGTCTATGGAATTTTCGGAAAGGAACGTACAGTTTCCGCAGGTTTATGGCTTTCCAGATCGTCCAATCTGTCTACCTGCGATTTTTATTTGTGGGGTAACTTAAAGGGTAATGTGTATAGCAACAACCCGTATACAATTGAAAAGTTGAAAACGAACATTGGCAATACAATTGCTGAAATCACAGAAAATGAACTGGCAAAAGGTTTTAAAAACATGTTGAGACGTGCTATTTTGTGTATCGAGCTTTCCGTCCTCTTCAAAGTATATGCACATAAAACACAACCATTATTTCATCCCCTGTGACAATGGACTCCAAAATCGGTTTTGGGTCATCTCCACATATGTTTAAAAACGACCGCGCACATTCATGCGCTAGTCACGTTAGTTGGCTGGGCACTAAATCGACTACTCTTCGAACGTCGTATTTATAGCTTAGACCTCGAGTGCATGCATGCCGTGACGGAGTTTGAACATATTTGAAACTGTGTAATCCTGTCAAGTCGAGAATTTATGGCGCCTACCTCGTATGTGCATATATTAGAATTAAGGTAAACAGTTTTTGGTAACAAGTGGACTCAGCACCGAAATACGAAATAAAAATACACCTAACGTTTTAGGTTTGAAGCTTTTTGATGCTTTTTCACAGAGGTCAGAGAACCTGTTCAAATTAGGTATAGATCTGTGACTTGACTGTATATTTTTGTGAGATATGGAGAATAAAATACATTATTATTTATTGTTAGCAAAGTGCTAAATGAAAAAGAACGCAAATAAATGTAGCTATAAAAGCCAAAGTAAGTAAAATGTTAGATAAACACACGGATTTCATATTTTTGTAGTATTTCCCTGAACAATCATCATTTCTGATTACTGTTATGTTTTTTATTAGCAATATTTCTCGAGCATAAAGGTATTTTAATTTCACAGAAACGAAGAATGATTTTATTGAGATTGTAATTGCCGCGAAAAGTGCATTTAACAAATTGGTGAAGAGATGTCCTTACATTTAGTATATTTTTAATATTTTCTTTCCCCACCTTCAAATAAAAACTCCATCAAACCGTAGCCTACTTGCAATCCAGAAAGTTTACACTCAATTAAATCGATCTGAGGAAAAAGTTAAATATTACTTACCCTGCCGGCAAAAAGAAATGAAACACGGGATCATGGAAAAACACGATCGTGTAAAATATCTAACGCCTGAGGCTCGTGAATTAACGAATGAATGAATAAAAATGCAAATAGACAATTTCGCGAGCAACTTCGTACACAGTTTTAATTCGTGCCGATGAACGGGCGACAGCGGTAAGGTGGAAGTTTTAACGGCCAACGCTAGATCGCGTTTAATTAACACATTTTTAATGCAACACGCGTGAAAAGCCTCGCGTGCAGATGTAGATGTCGCTGCATGCACTTAATCTACTACTGAAAATCGTCGATGGTATCTAGTACCTTTCTATCAACCTAGTTGAAGTTGACTAATTGGTCGGGATCCAATCCACCTTTTAAATAAAGGTTTTTTCCCTACAGATATGATACGGTAATATTTTCCTATTTTAAAAGGAGAGGAAAAATGTTAATGGCCGAAGAAGTTCGTGCTTAAAACCTCCAGGGAATTAAAACTTGTTTGCATGTAAGAGCGAAATGTGTTAATGCGAATATATAACTCAATTAGCTAACTTCTTGCCGGTGGAGGGCGAAGAAAGTACAATTAAGCTATCGCCAGTAATTTGTTTCAGACTCCTTTATTTCTGATGATCGTTAGTGTCGTCTAGAATAGGGAGAAGGTCTCAGTTAAGAGGTTGGGGTGGTAGTTAAAAAGCGTTTTTTACTGCATGGTATGACAGAGAAATAAAAAGAATTGCTTGGATATTTCCCCAAATCGCAAGGGTTGTAATTCTTAAACAGTTTTTTCATTTTATAAAGAAGAAATATTTTTGAGAAATTTCTTCGCTGTCTAGAGGGATTGCTTCATCCAATCATATCATGGACCTTAATCACCAATATACATATATAAATCTCTTACGACAATTTGCACAATGTCCCGACTTAACTTTTGTGTCAATAAAAGAAAAACTAGAATTAAATTTAATAATAATAATAATAAACTTTATTGCCCAACAGATTAAGAAAATCCAATGACAGGACAAAATATAAAACAAAATTAAGTACAGTATACAAAATATATATGTATATATATATATATATATATATATATATATATATATATAGATATATGTATATATATACAAACTAGTGTAATATAAAAGTAAAGAAAAATAAAAATTATATTGCTAATACTTCTAATCACTAACAGCAAATAAAAAGAATAACGTGGTACAAAGAAAACTACAATGGAATGAAAGAAATGAAGAAAAAAATCCTCACGAAAGAAAAAAAGGGTCGCTGTATAAAACGTTGGCGTTTTTAGACATATGTGTTAGTGGTGCTTTTAATAGTATGGCGGTTCGTGCCGTGGGAATAAAAAAAATGACAACAGATCTATGACTGTAAGTCCACATGGGATACTAAAGACGGGGAATCAATATGTTGGTGTATCAATTTAATAAGAAATTTCGCGCTAGCTGCGTCTCTGCGACGCGACAGCGACTCGAAATCATGCCTACAGGGTAAATTGATTTATATATAATAGTTAATTAAAAGATGAGACAGTTCACTTTTCTTGACGGTACCAGGTGTCACTTCATTTTGCTGAAACCTTACCTCATTACCAACGAGAAAAAATAAGCATTGCGTTAACCAAAGGCATCAATTATGTGGATATATTAAACTGCTACGAGGGATGTATTTTAAGTTTTGCATACTGAGACATAGGGGGCGCCACTAATCAAGTGTCAGTACTAACACTTTCAGCGCGATACATGTAGTGTTAGCGAACTATCAATGTGGACAAGTTAGTTGAAAAATGGAATTAAACCGTGAACCTTTTTACGCGATATTTTATTATAATTTCCGAGGGCATTATCTCAACAAGGATACCTCGCCGAATTGGTTTCTGTTTTCGACAATGAACACGACATCAGTAAACCATTTTTCGTTGGTATGGAGAATTCAAACATGGACTAATTAGTCTCAGTGACGACTCAAGGGCAGGTGCACCAAAAACGTGAGTCATCCAGAGAAACGTCGATGCTGTGCGCAAGATCTACATGTGATATGTCTCGAGATTGAAGCATCATTGGGGATTTCAAAAAACTTAATTCAAAGAATGTTGCAAAGAATTGCGTGTAAAAAATTCGTTTCCCGTTGAACACCTCATCTGTTGACCGAAGAACAGAAAGCAACTTTGATGAATTGGTGTCAAAAATTCTAGACCGCTTCAATGACAGAAATTCTAAAAACGTGTACGACATCGCAAATGGTAGCGAAATTTGGATTTACTTATACAATCCAAAAATAAAGTAGTTAGGTAAAAATAGTTGTTTTTGAAGTGTTCCAAGGTGAAGAAAAGCCGACAGAATCATCAATTCCCGAAGTGTCTTCAGAAAGATGATTGAGATATTTGTCTTTCAATTCCTCTACGAGATCAAAGAACTGCGTTTCTGATTGTAGGAGCTTGACCATTCATTAGTATGTAGCTTCTCTGCTGGACCTCTCCTTGAATGTATATATGTGTGGTTCCAGGTTGACGACGACTTCCAGGGTGGCTGTTGGTGTGGTTTTCATGGACACAGACATGCTAGTCTTTATATGCCACCTGGACGCCTTATTGCCTTTGGTATCATCGGTCCGATTACCTTCATGTATAACTATACCATCATTTAACGTAGAGATCGTGGGTTTAAATCCCTCCGAGACTGATATTTTTTCAGTAATTTAATTACGATGGTTAATTGTAAAAAACTGTAATTTTGTCGTTATAATACCAAAGGTGGTTTAATATTAATATCCATATTATTCTAATTGATAGTAAACTTGTTGATGACTTTAATAATGCCAGAATCACATGATTCCATTCCTTGATCGAACCATACTCCCGGGTATTTCGTTTCTTTGATATATGGAATTACCACCCTTCCCAGCATAAAAAGAAATAAAGATCAAATCAAAATCCCATCGTATTTTAATTCGTAAGGTTTTGCTGTTTTTCTTTGAATTACTACAATTCTGGGTGTAGGCTCGCTGGTGTTGCTTGCCCCAAGTGGGACCTTTACGATTAGAGAGAACTCACTCATTTCCTTCTGCTTGCGATCGGAGACAGAGTATCTGGACACACGCTTACTCAGTAAAATTAGCGTCCACAAGAAGGTGAGTGCATTTGGGAAGTGTTAGGTACAATTAGAAAATCATACAGAAGTTGAATAGTCCAACACTCCTTGTGGAACGAAGCTTAGTCTCTTTATCGCTATATTTTCCTGTGGAGGTTTGATAAAAGAACAAAGCTATTGAGTCCAGTTATTAATAAACTATAATTTCTGGACGACGGATTGAACTTACATTTTATTTCTATTTCTTATTGCAATCATTTGAAATAAGCATCCATGAATTATTGAATGTGGTTGTTCATGTTTACTCGTTTGAAATATTAATGAAACAAGGTCAATATGTAGATTTGTTTTATCGTAAACTATCGAAAATTAAGATTATCTAAAAGTACAAATCCAGAAAACTTACCTTCTGATTGTAATATTGGCTAAATTTAGATAGACCTGTTATGGGTCGTTTTATTTAAGTTTAAGATATGAATTACAAAATTGAAAGGCTAGAATTTAACTTGCAGTATATTTATACGAAGTAGGCACCATTAATTCTCGGCCTGACGGACTTATACAGGTTCAAACTCCGTCACGGCATAGATGCATATACGCGACGTCTATGCTATAAATATGACGGTCCGAAGAGTAGTTTTTAGCGCATGAAGATCTCTGAAGTAATGAAAATTGAGTATCGCGCAGTCACCAAATTTTTAACAAAAGAAGGGTATACTTCTAATCACATAAACAACGTTTAGATGGCGTTTACGGTGATTCATCTCGTTCGTATTCCACTGTAGAAGAGTGGATAAAATATTTCCGTTTGGGGCAAGAATATCTGGAAGATGCTGAATGGTCAGATTGGCTAATTGAAGTGATAACGCCTCAACAAATTTCAATTATTGAGGATTTAGTGCTAGAAGGTCGCCGGTTGAAGGTGAAGGAATTAGCAGTGATAACAAACATATCCGAAACAAATATTCAACAAATTCTGCATGACCATTTGGATATGAATAAATTTAGTAAAAGATGGGTACCGCAACTGCTTCCTGTTCTCCAATAAGAACGTTGAGCCGAATGTGCGCGGTAGTTTTTGAACCTGTTTGGAGACGACCCAAAACAGATTTTGGAGTCCGTTGTCACAGGTGATGGAATAATGGTTCTGTTTTACGAGCGCCTATCGAAAAGGAAGTCCACGGAATTGCGGCGATCTGATGAACGTCGTCCCAGAAAAGCGAAAGTCATTCAATCAACGAAAAAGGTGATGGTCGTAATATTCTGGGATTGTGAAGGCATTTTCCTAATTGACTTTAAAGAGCGCAATGCAACTTTAAAAGGCACATATTATGCGTCTTTATTGCATAAATTAAGGGACAGTATTCGTGCAAAACGTCGTGAAAAACTGACAAAAGATGTGCGATTATTGCACAACAATGCTCCCATTCATACTACCGCCGTTTCACAAACTACTACCCGCGAATGTGGCTTTCAAGAATTGCAACATCCACCGTTTAATCCGGATGTGGATTACTTGTGATTTTTATTTGTTTTCTAAATTAAAAAAGACCTTAGGGGACGTCTTTTTAGGGATGACAATGAATTGCAAGCAGCTGTAACATTTTGACGGAAAAACTTCAGATTATTCTTAGAAAGGTATTGAATTATTAATTAATCGTTGTAATAAATGTATAGAAGTTAGGAGAAATTACATTGAAAAATTAAGTTTCTTATGTTGTTTCTCTTTTTCTATATCAAGCCGAGAATTTACGGCACTTACTTCGTACACTCATGGAGATTTCTGTTTCAGCATTAACGTCGAGGCATAATTTGCCGAAGATAGTAAGAAAACAAAATATACTGTTCAGAGTATCATATGCAACTATAGAAATTTCGCTGAGTGTGTAGCTTGTATGAAAATATATCTTTGCTTCATTAAGGTTTTGGACTGCTCCAGTCCTATATCATTTTATCGACCCTCCTTTAAGTTATAAGTTTAGATTAGATCTTATTGTACGTGATATATTAAAATATACAAATTTCTAATCACCAAAAGAGCATCTATTAGAACTTAGCACAAAGAAAACGTTGAAATACTACAGTGGTTACGATAAATAATTTGTTACAGCTTTTCCGAACGAGTATTGTTCCTTTTAGCAAGAAAACTGCATTTGGCATTCAGCATTGACTAACGAATTTGGAATTGGCGGGTAAACGACATAAAATCGATGGTACTAATTAAAGTTTAAGCGGAAACATGTATATTCTAGCAACTCTGTAATGGACAATTGCAGATGGAAACGTTTAAAAATATATTTTTTACTGACAAAATGACAACTTCATCCATATGTATATTATTCAGTTTCGTATAAAAAAGTTTGTTACAAGAACTTTTTCATTTCATAAGTTTAGTTTTAAAATCAAACTTATGAAAAAAACAACTGAATTCTACATTATTCAATTAATAGCAATAATGTTACGTCTCTTACCAACATCGCCAGGTGAGTTCCCAGCCCACTGCTTCAAAATCGAAAGAAAAACCAACCCGAGAAACACAAAGTCCTTCTAAAAGAGAATCGATCGGATTCGATAAACAAATATAAAAGAAATTTGCTTTCCGACTAAACGCCTAGTTTTTCGACCTTCCTCGCAGATCTAGTGGCCTGAATATACACTACTTGTAAGAGATGCAAAGCTCTGGAGCTTGAGTCGAGTTCGTCGCGAACGCGGTAGACGCACTAACCAGAGCGTCGCCAATAACTACGGCTCGTAGCGTCCTGACGCTGCTTTCTGGACCGATGCCACATACAGGAGTCCGTTATGCGCTTGCTCCCCATGTTATACGTTGGTTCTATTCTATTCCATCGTTTAGATTGGTCTCCGTTAGTGAGCTATGTATTAGGTGTGTTTCCTTTCCGGTATCCTACGGTAGCAAAGAAGAAAGGTATAGGCGAAAGAATGTAAAGTTTCGACATATTATACGAATAAACAGTGTAATACACATATCTGAATCAAGCAGTACATGATGTAGCGATACATGGTGGAGAGGCGAAATCGTGGAATGGGAGCCTAATCTGTGAAACGCGATTTGTGAATAAATATAAACTGCATTCAGAAGTGTGTTATATTATTTTATTCGTTTTGACAAGAAGAAAGTTTTAACGTCTCTACTTTGTTTCAAAATTATTCTTTTGAAAGGAAACAACTACGAGGGTCACTTGAAATGTTTCCGGAATCGACAAGAAAAACATTGTATTGGTGTGGTTTTTTATTTTTCGCTGTAGTCTCCTCGAAGATCAATACATTTTTTTAAACGGTGTCTGCAAAATAGCCGTTTGTAGCGGCGATAACCTCCCCGTTACAAGCAAATCTCCTTCCTCCCAGTAAATTTTTCAGGTTTGGGAATAGGAAAAAGTCGTTGGGGGCTAGGTTCGGTGAATACGGAAGATGAAAGACTAATTCGCAGCGCAACTCATTTAATATTTACACGACGATCCAGGATGAATGAGCCGGTGCATTGTAGTCGTGGAAAAGCACCTTTAATCAATACAGCCTTTATTTTCCCGAAAACGTCTTTCTGGAAACAATTAAGTCTTATTCGTACTTTGATGAGCGGAAATTCCGTACTGAAAGAAACGTAATTTATAAAACGTAAGATTTTAACTCAAACTCGACTGACATAAGTTAACAAAGTAGTCAGCTACGTGAACTTTAAAACTTTTAAAAATTCTAATTATAATTCCGATAACATCAGCTGACATAGAGCGGCGTTTTTCTACTTTGCAAAGAATAAGAGTTTTCTTAAGAAACAGCATCGCACAAGAAAGGCTTTTTGCATTGGTGATGCTATCTCAAATAAAGGATTTTATCGCAAGCATTCCAGATTTTAATCAAGGATCATCGTATGGATTTTCTATTTCAATAAAATCAGGATATTAATGAATTTTAATGGTCTTGTTCTTATTTCTTTATAAGTACTCTAGCAAAAAATAATTTTAATAAAGCAAACATAGTCACCTACTGTAAAAGGTATTAGTATTCACAAAATTTGCAACCCCCACATTTTTTAAGCACGTGCCTTCACTGATTTGTACTGTTCGCTTGTGCCCATTTAGAGTAGTTCTGAGCAATAAAACCGATCACTTAAAAAAAATGAAACATGTACTTAATAGAAGTTTCTAAGAAATCATGCGTATGGCCATCTCTCCAGTGTCTTCAGGCAGAGATGGTCACAAAAGAAATATTAATTCTTTCTGAGTTTTTTGACTTATGATCAAGTTTTCCACACTTCTGACAGAAGTCGCCAAAAGACGTACAACTTTTATGTAACCTGGACATACAGTTGATACATTATATCCAATTAATAACTTTTTTGGTGTGTCTATAATCCTCTTCACATCCTAGACACAAGCTTTCACTTCCACCGTCGTTACTTTCTAGATTTCTATTTTCACCTTCCCCGCTGATTGAAGATTTCAATACTCTTTTCTTGTTGTTTTTGGCTACCTGTTTATTATATAACTTTTTTATTTTGAATTTTATGTTGTTTTTCTTGAGCTTTTTCTTTGCGAATTTGTAAATGTGCAGTCGATGTTAAAATAGATGTAATTTGTTAGACCCGTTTTTTGACGGTAATTATTATTTCTGGAATAGGGGGCAACAAATCGGACAGTATTTTTGATGGAGTAATTTTTGTGTTAGATATTTGTTGGTTGTGCTTCTAAACCATGAGTTGGTTCTTTTGCAATCTTTATCTGTTTTTGAGGTGAACGTGTCCTGTTGTAGATGAGGATGCTTCTTCAATAGAAACAGCGCAATCTGGTATGATATTACGATTGAAAGGTAGAATTCCCCTTGCTCTAAAGCCTGATGAATTATCTTGTATTGCAGCAGCCTTACCTCAACTTGCATTCCGTTACTCGTCAAACTGATACCTGGCAATGCTCCGTCCAGCATAACTTCTGAGCCACAGACGAGACGATTCATAAAGATGTGCCTTCAATGATTTAAAGAAGCTTTTGTCTAAAGGTTGTAGATAGTGAGTAACTAGGTAAACATAACGTGATAATTCCATTTGACTTAACAAATTCCAACATTTCAACAGAATTGATGTTGGACGCAGGTCCGTCAAGTATTAATAGGACTTTTCCCAGTGGTTTTCTAGGGTTACAATGTCCACGTATACATTTTTGTGCCATAAGTAAACATACTAACATAGAACCAGCTGGTAGGCCATCTTTCCACTCCATTTTTATTTATTTTTTTTCATTATCACAGCAGGTGGTAAACAGTTACCACAGAAACAGCTTTGAAGCCTCTTTTTTGCGAGTACCTCACCGCATCTACTGTTTCACTGGACACCAGTTTCATTAATATTTAAAATGTTTGCCGATTTGTCAAATAGAGAGTTTTCTTCCATGGTTGTTTCCAAAAAAATAAATAGTCCTCTATTTCTTTTCGGTTCACTACTTTTGTTCTAGCTACGGGGACACCTTCTAATTCACGAATTCTAATCTCCGGATGTCTGCCTCCCTTTGATTCTTAAATTTGTGTTTGATTTTTAATTGTTGTTCAAATGATAGGCAATAGTCCTCAAGTCGTATCTGATTAGTGGAAAACATTTCTGATTGCCTCCAATAAAGTTTCTTGTGACCACTCACTACGTGTTTGTGCTGCATTTCTTGTATATATATATATATATATATACATATATATATATATATATATATATATATATATATATATATATATTTGATATCAGTTTGACGGCGTCCGATAATTGACCGTTTACATTGCATGTGGCGTCCATATGCGGAAGAAAAGAATCGTCATTCGAATAAACAAAAACAGAAAGAAGGTATTAGTTCCATGTACTAATGAACAGAAAAAATTGTGTCCAATTATTTCAAAGCACATATTGCGAGAAAACAGCCGCCAAAACGGATAGAATGTGAAGAACTGCGTAGTCTACATCCACAAATATTCTTTAATAAGAATTGGCTAAAAACAAAAGATAAATTTTAATAAAATCCAGACAAAACCTTATAAACCAGCGAAAAATTTAAACGAGTTTGCTTAAATTTTCTCAGAAGTTAAAGTACTTTTTCAACGGCTTTGTAAAAAGTAGCAGTTGATATATTCGCCGGGAAATAAGCTAATTGTGCATATCACTGTGTTTGACTCCCTACCCTATCGAATAAAATTAATAACTGGTGGAAGATATTTGCCAGATATAAAAGGTCTGAGAAACATCAAATCCTATGGTGTCATTTACAACTGTGGCGAGAAATGGTTCTCGAGAAAATTCCGGCCCCAGGAATTATTGGTATGAATATAGCGAAATTCGGAATATTTGCTCAAAAAAGAAGTCCCGCAACATTCTTTTGGAAAGTCAAGTTAGAATAGAGACTCATTAGATAGCTAAGATTTTTAAGATTTTTTTACGTATACATCCACTGTGAGTAAATGTTCAGAATTTGAAGCAAGTAAATGTCATAGTAACGGAAACCAATTTTTTTTTCCTCGGACACCTATATTTCACGAAATTTACCGCCCGCAACAATTTTAGATCAATGCTGATTTCAAACGGCGATTATGTAAGATTTAGTTCGTACATGTCTAGGTATTTGCAACAACTCCGAAAAAGCTCATTCTTTCCACGATGAATAACGGAATCATCGTGCTAATGCGCTATCCACAAATACTATACTATGAAAAAATATACGGACTCCATAAAATTACATCACTGAAAATAAATATACACTGGAGTTTAAATATATCGTAAGATAAAAGGAACTTGTATGTATAGGGAAATGAAAAAAAAGATACTTCACGATTTATTCTAAAGCGATAGAAACGTTAATGATCAATATATTTGATTCGAAAATTAGCTTAATCTGTTCCTTCTAGGGGACGCCGTACGTCTCCACTTTCATACGGACATCACAATGTTAACATGGCCATCAATCTCAACAAAAGTGGTCACCTTTCCCGATTGGCTGGGGAGATGGCCACAATAATTCTAATTCCACCTTTCGAATGGAATCTCATTGTGAACTTATGTTGGATCTTACAACGTTGTAATGATTAACTTCGAGAAATTGCAAAAAAGTCCATTGCAAATTCTGTAGTAACATCCATACATACTTTACGTAAAATATTTTTTCACGAAATAAATAAGAAACATGGACACAACATCAACTAGGTAAGTTGACTGCCGCTTCAACGCGAGTTACCAACAATACAGATAGAACTTCTAAATGAATTAATTGATATTAAAATTTCGTGCCTGCCTAGATATCAGGGCTATATCTGCAGCCACTATTACATGCAGCTATGAAAATTTGCCAATTGAAATTTAACAACATAAATGACGATTTAAATAGCGATTTGTTCTGACGGTTCCGTGGTGTAATGACTTAAACACACCAGTCTAGTGAATGGGAGCTGTAGGTTCAAATCCTACCGCAGCCGTAAAATTTTTAATTATTTAAAAATTTCACGAAGAACTAACTGATTGAATTTAACGTTGGAGGAATAAGCAAATTTCAATGATCAGATAGAAATTTCTGGGTATGGCCGTCTCTACCGTATGCCCATATACCCCGGGCTTACCCTACGTCCTACGCGAAAAATGATGCAAGAAAACAATGTGTTAAGGACTTAACATTGTTTTTTATATTTTATAAATTTTTTACTACTATGTATTTATCTTTGCATTATTATTTTCATTTAGAATATTACTTTATTTTGATTTTTATATTTATTTATTTTGCTCTCTTATATCCAATTTTATTTTAATATGTATGTACATTACGCATTGTATATGTATGCAAGCCGGCCATTCACATTACACTAGCTAAAACTGCCTAATTTAAAAATCATTCACTGCAACGTCGTCGGAAACGTAATGGGAGTTTTCTTAAAATTTAAGGTACACAAGCATAGGCAGTCGTCTCCCGCGCGACGGTCGAGGTATTAGCGATCGTGTACTCTCGGTCACCTTTCGTACCTGGTCGTAACGTGTACAGTAACGTCGTCGTATGATTATTAGAGATTTCTAAGATTTTCTAGTTTTGGCGGGAATCGTCGAGGACGTTGTCTATACATTTATTTCTGGCGGGAGTCATTTGGTAACGTCGTCGAATCGCATGTATAGATTTTTTTAATAAGTATAAATTCTCGATTTTCTATCATCGTACGTCGAGGCTACTGTGTCCATTGTCGTCTATACATATTTTTACTCTTCTGTGCGCATGTATAGACCTCCACTACAAGTACGATCACTACGCTTCTTGCTGACGGTCGTTGCGGCCGCAGCGCCCGTTGTCTTTTGTACGTTTGTTCGGTCCTTGGACTTAGAAATTTTTCATTTAGTTGCTCGTCGTACCGGACGAGTGTCACGGACCAGTTTTCTTATGTAATGTCGGCATCATCGCTCCGTTTTACTTGTCGGTGCGCAGTTCGCACATTTGCTGGTTACTGGATTTTTCCCTTCTTTGGGGCGCAGTAGTAGAGAGCTAAAGATTGCACATAGCGTAATATTTCAAACGAGAACGCCTGGGTAGCTGTGACATTACTTTTGTATTGAGATCGGCTATTATCGCTACTGTCGCCCTCGACCAGGCGTTCAAGCTCTAAGAGATAGGGTGGGTTCCCCTATAAATGTGAATATAACGAACGTATTTGGTTCAAGTACAAATACATGCCAATAATACAGGGCCAAGTCCCTTAGGCAAATTTAAGACAAGGAAAGTATATTAGGCTCCCGTAAAGGGACATATAAATAAGCATAGCACCGAGGTGCGCTTATAAATTTAAGAAATAAATAGGGTTGGCTCCCCTATAAAAAGGTAGTGGTGCATGCAAACAGATAGAGGCATTAGTACATGCCTCTAACAACGCTTCAGCGGAAGCATATAAGAGTTTAACCTTTTAAACAGAATTAAGACATGGCTTTGCAACGTACATGCTGAGGCATTACTTTATGTTGCTACCAATGAAAATACATATACACATGCTAATGTACATTACATGTATAAGAGAGCTCGAATAACTGCAATTATTGCAAATATATATATTTTACGTACATCGTACATGTACATAGGCAAGAGTGGAA
This sequence comes from Trypoxylus dichotomus, assembly GCA_023509865.1. Lineage (NCBI taxonomy): Eukaryota > Metazoa > Arthropoda > Insecta > Coleoptera > Scarabaeidae > Trypoxylus > Trypoxylus dichotomus. The sequence continues at coordinate 35,549,179 of CM042081.1, forward strand.
ACCGTGTAACCATTTTATTTTTAAATATACTTTTTTGCGCATGCGCATTGAGTTTCACTGTACAACCTTTCCTTTAGTAAATAAGCGAACATACTCTATAAGTAAGTATTGGTCAAGTAATTCAGAAATTTACGAGCAGGCTACAGCGGCGCTGTTCTTCAAACCAGGAGAACGTAACACAATGTGTTGTTTATCTGCTCCTAGAATCGCATTATGTGGTTTTAAACTACTGATTTATAATAAGAGTACCGGAAATAATATGAATTGCTTTACTACAGCCTTGGAAAACAAAAACAACAAACACAGAAGTGTAAAATTTATTCGGGGAATTCTTCAACACTCCATATTTTTACAGAGGATCTAACACATTTCAACGCAGACATACGTACTTACAAGCAGATGATTTGCTGTCCAACACGCGCGAAGCGGGAATTAGTTTTTGTTTCGGTTAGAGTCTCATAATCAAGCGCTTATTCGACGGGGACGTCGGTTTCGAGGGCGTTCGCGTTATAATAATAATGTTACTGCTACTGTGGCCGCCTACACCCCCAGTCGCTGCAGTTTGTTTTAATTAGCATTCTAATAGAAATGTACGGCTGTTGTAGCCGACGTTGGCAATTCGGTATTAAAATTCATACGCGTATTCCGGCGTACGCTTTCGGTTTGTCACTTCTGATTAACAAGGTTTTTTTTGCCGGTGTTGTTGTTATGATGGCGGGGGTGTTATGCCCGATGTACGTACACTATTACAGCAATTCGGCTGATCTAAATTAGTTCTACTCGCCTGATTAAAGCGTGAATATTTGATGTTAGGAATTATTCGTCTCCCTGAAATATTCATTTGGAGCGTTAATTAGGTATTTTGAATGAAATATTTGCTTAAAAAATGTATCCTACGTCTCTGACAAGAACTATTTATGTTCCTTCTTTACATATTATACAGCTTTGACCATAAGTATTTGCCTCCCCAGGGAAATCCCGATATTATTATTTCTATTGAATTTCTCGGAACTATAGTTAGGGATTCCAGTAATAAAACTTTATTCATGAGATTTTACTGTTATTCAGGTAATTTAAGAAGAATATTCAACCATTAAATGGTGTTTCTTAAACTTGTAGCTTTGTATACTTTGTGTATCTAGTGAGTACAGTGCTTTTCTGATTGATTATACTTGCCGAATTTTTATTTATTGTTAAAAATACGATCTGGAAACACCAATGTTGTCCATCGTATCATAAAAGACGCCAGGTGTCTTGAAGGTTCGCCGAAATATGAGAATATCTCGATCTCGTTTGGTCGTACTCCGAGATAAACCAACTATTATAAAAAAGTTAAATCAGATTTAAACACCAGAGTTGCTAATGGTGAAACAAGTTTAAGAATAAGGTACAAAGGTAAATCGCTCCTACCCTCCTGCAGATAGTGTATAAGGATCACACCTTGGCAATTCCAAAAATTGGTCGTCATGATCTTTCCGGCCGATGGAACGGCCTTTGCTTTCTTCGGAACTTATTCGCACGGAAAATTCCATTGCTTCGATTGTTCCTTGGTCTCCAAATCTCCAACGATCCAAGTCTCATCCATGGTTACGAAATGCATGAAGAAATCCCCTGAATTGCGTTGGATCCTGGACAGACACTCCTCCGAAACGGTCACTCAATTTCGTTTTCGTTCCGGTGGTAGGAAACGCGATACTCATAGCGCCGAAAGCTTTTTCATACCCAAAATTTCGTCTAGGATATAGCCAACCCGTTCTTCTGATATTCCTATTGTCTCTGCTATCATCTTCAGCTTCAATCGGCGATCAGCTAACACAACATTATAAATCTTATCTAACATTTCATCGTTGGTAGCGGATTTTGGGACTCCACTGCGTGGAAAATTATGGAGAGTATCCGCTATGAACCTCTAGCAAAATATTTCGAATTTTCGTGGCCGTTTTCCCAGCCGTCCAGAAATTATGGTGTGCCTTTCTGAAACGTGGTTGTCTAATGACGTGTACAACGGTAAACTCTTTCCATCTTATTATGCTCTGCTAACAAAAGGCAGAACTTTCAATGTTGTTAACCTTAAGCATGGTTGCCGTGTATTGTTAGCCTATAAATCACATTTTACTGTCGAACAGATTGATGTCTGCAATAACTTTCGTATTACCTTATAAAGAAGTTGTCTGTTGTAGATTCTTGTTTGGATCAGATGAAATTTACATGTTTGTGGTATATATTCCTCCTGACACATCTGTAGCAGATTTAGAAACATTTTTACACTTGTTAGAAACATTCATTCAATTATATGATTGCAAAAACTATTATTATAGGTGATTCCAATATTCCACAATTTATTCATAGCGAAACAAATAACGGTAAAACTCAGTCTATCAACAATTTTATTCATTTTTTGAATTTAAATCAGATCAATACTATCTCAAAATTCCAGTGGCCGTATGTTAGCTTTGATTCTGAACAATGTCGTAAGAAGTAATTCACCATTAGTGAATGAGGGTTTGTATCACCCACATCTCGAAATGTATTGTTTTGTGTAAGGTGATAATTATTTATCGTTACCCTCAAATCCGCAAGCTAAAATGTATAACTACAGAAAAGCCAACTACATTGATTTATTTAGAGAACTTATGAACATTGATTGGGCATTTCTTGGATTACAAATTAATATGAATGAAGCTTGTGTACACTTCTACGATAAAATCTATGAATGTAAACCTGGACCTTTCCAATATGGTTTATTCAAGAACATGTCAATAACATTAAATTAAAGAACGGCTATCACCAAAAATACAAAAAAAAGTCATAACATTGTGGATTTTAATAGATACACTAGGGTGACAATAGACACAAATAGACACCTACTAATTAAAAAAAAGATTCTATTCTCGTTACATATACAAAATATTTTAAAATTTTTAAATATTTTGTCGATCCACCTTTACTTGCGTGAAGTGCTGCGAGTCGTCGTAGCATAGAATCTATTAAATGATTAATGGTGTCTTCTGGAATATTTAACCACTCTTCTGTAACAGCTGCCACGAGTTCTTCCTTATTGCTGGGGTTTCGGGGTCGTTTCGCCATATTTGTCTGGATTATGTGTCAAAAACATTCTCTATCGGATTCATGTCCGGTGATTGGCCTGGCCATGGTAAAATCCGAATCCCCTGTTCCTCTTTCCAAGTGGTTGTTGTTCTTGCTTTGTGGCAGGGTGCTCCATCCTCCATAAAAGTGGCGTCTTCTTTAGATAAAATTGCGTTGTCGAATATCGGTAGTAGTCCTTCTGTTAATATTTGGATATATTTTGCCGCATTTATATTTCCGTCGCAGATTACTAACTGCGATCTTCCACCATATCATATCGCGCCCGACACCATGATGTTCACTACGCCGTATTTCACCGTCTGATGCAAAAATTTGTCGTCCAGTTGCTGTGACGAACGTCTCCATACCCACGTACGACCACTATCACTGAATTGGCGGTATCTGCTTTCGTCTGAAAAAATGACAGACCGCCAAAACTCTTCGGGCTTCGTTCGCATTTCGATTGCCCAAGTTATTCGGCGCCGTTTTTGAAATGCCGTAAGGAGAGGTTTTTTCTTTGCCACCCTTTTATACATCCCCACACTGTGGAGGTATCCCAGAACGGTGCGCTGACTTTTCTGTGAAGTTGCCGCAAGCTCAGCTGTACTCTTTCGCGGTTCCTTGCGTTTAAATTGTGTAATCACACGGTTAGCTGTGGACAACGGAATATTTAAAAAATTACTTATTTCACGTTGCGAAGCGCCGCGTTCACTCTGGCCAACGATGCTACCCCGGGTGAAGTCGCTAATATCACTCGAACCTTGTAAGCGAAGCATAGTTGTAACGATACTAAACTATGACGAATTCCTTCCGATACATCTACCCCTACCCTAATGGCAAGAGAAGGTTCGTAATTCGTTCTTAGAATTTAGCTGTTTACATATTTATACCGCTTTACCTGGGTGTCTATTTTATTCTGTCACCCTAGTGTATAAGGAGCTGTGTACCACAATAAAGTATGACTCGTCTGTACTGCATGAAAGTTACATGCTCAATGTACAAAATAATATTAAAAACCATCCTAAGCAATTTTGGACATTTGTTAATTCCAAAAAGAACTTCTCGATTTTCTAACGTTGTTAATGCTGGAAATGGAGACTCGTTTATGACACCAACTTTAATTGCGAACGCCTTCCAACATTTCTTTAAATCAGTTTATACATATTGTTCCAACTCTGACCAGCAAAATTCTGCAACAATAAACTGTAATCAATTGATCAGTGTTGTGCCAGTTCAAGAAACAGATGTCCATCGTGCACTGAAATAGTTAAAAAATAAACACACAATGGGACATGACAACTTACCCAGCCTCCTAATTAGAGATTGCGCAGATGTTTTTGATAAACCATTATGCTGTCTATTTAAACCTTCTTTAACAATTTGTGTTTTTCCAAATTGCTGGAAGACAACTGAAATCATTCTTATTCATAAAGAAGGAAGTGTTAGTTCTATTGAAGATTATCGCCCAATAGTGATCATTAATAACTTTGCTAAAGCATTTGAGGTATCCCTTTATCATTATAGATACCCACAGATCCTACCATCCCTGTTAGAATATCAGCATGGTTTTGTGAAAAACCGATCAACGGTTACCAGCTTATCCATACTGAACCAGTATCTTTCGGAATGTTTGGACACTAACGAACAAGTCGATGTCATACATACGGACTTCTCTAAAGCTTTTGATCGTATTGATCATGGGCTATTGCTGGATAAACTTGCAACCGTTGGGTTTGCTTTACATCTAACATCACTGCTCCAGACGTACCTGTTAAATAGAAAACAGCTATCACATTCGATGCAAAATTATCTTTTCCAGATCATATTTTACATACAAACTTAATACAAAGTTCATTCGCACTTTTCTAATATCATTTCTAAAACATTCTTCCTTAAGAACTAAGAAACTCTGGCGTCATCTGAAGCATCTCCCGCTTGTATATGAAACATGGAAGAATAAATTGCGTAGGCATACATAAACAATGATTCCAAAGCAGAAGGCGGTACAACTAAATTGGTTGATTCTTTCTTCCGGAACACCGATGTCGTCTATCACGTCCTTTCTCAGTGTCCTAGACAAAGGACAAACGATCCTCTTTTCATGCATTATTAAAACGTCCTCGCGATTCTCGTTGTCGCACCGATCAAATTAGCGTAAATTGAAACAGCAGACGAAACAAACTAGTTTTCACGTCGGGGAAATTCGACATATTCTTCTTTCCTGTCTCCTGGTATTTGTCGTTCGTCTTTTACTCTACAGCGACAGGACGCATTCGAAGGCATTTTGTAACGGACTGGCTGTCATTTAACAATACGGTATCGATGAGTATAAACCACGATCTTTATTTTATATTAACATTCGAAACTTTGTATTGATTATAAAAGAATCCATTATAAAAGTAGAAATTTGATTCTTCAATTGAAAGATGAGTTAATTCAATCGCTTCCAACGGAGTTATATATATTAAATCTAAAATTTAATGGACACATTTTCATATGAGTATTTGAATTGAGAGATAGACCTGTGGAAGCTATGGGAAAGAAAGTTGTATAATCATTGTTTAGACCCGTAAATGTGATGCTTCAGAAGGAATAGTAAATATTTTAAGTGCTAATAGTAGGGACTACTTTGAATAAAAGGACACATAGAAACCATGAATCCAATTCTTAATTGATTAAAGAATCATAACTATTTCTAAGAATTGTATTTGAAATGTGTTAATGCGTACTTTAAGAAGCGGTGAGGCATCCTTATCTCTTCTTTTACATAGTAGAATATTACAGAAGACAAACGCTGAGAGGATAGTAGAAACTATAGAAGGATACGTTTGGGAAATTCAATATATCAGCAACCCAATTTTTAATGTTGGTTACTAATGGGGGTTCGAACATCGTTAAAGCTGGAAGCTTACTAAAACAATCTTATCCTCAATTGTTTCGTCCAGATAACCTCAAGCAGGTAATATAGAAGGATTAACAACCCGAAGTTGTGTGCGGTTATAAATAAGAATCCCGATTTTCAAACTATAATGCGTACAGACAAAAGTTTAACTGAAAACTAAGAGTGCGAATATGATGCGAACGATCTTTTTAAACTCGCGAACATCGCGTCATTTTTATTAATAATAATAATTTTTGTAATGGTGCATTTCTATATATGCATTTTTATTATCATCAGATGGAATTCACTTGAACCTGAGTAAGTGCGCTGTCGTAAACTTCTCTAGGTGTAATAGTCCTTACAGTTACTGTATGAGTCGAAGTACTATATCTTGGTACTCAACTATGGGATCCTTGACATGTTGTTTAGTGCGAGTTTGTAGTTTGCAGACCAGATACCTTCTGTACGAAATTGTGCCATTAAATTCTTAGGGGTTCTCATAACAGTCCTGCAGATTATTACAGTTATATTGTACTGTAAGTGGAAATGTTCTCTGTTTATTTGCTATTATTATTATTAATTTTTATTATCACTATGTCCATATTAATACCCATTCTTTTATTAAATACCAGAGATCTTATGTCCATATCAACGAAAATCTTATAACTGTGTATATGTTAGATTAATGTCTATTGCACTCGCGTATACACTAACCCTAATTTTTTTCTTTATTAATTTTGTTCGCCTTCTTTTCAAATGCCTTCCCTTCCATTTATACCAAATGAGTTTTTTATTTAATTTTTTTGTATACAAATATAAATAATATTAAATAATTGAAATAGCCAATTGTAAGATTCTAAATGTATATATTGACAAACCAAAATGTATGTATATATAATGTGGTGGAAAATCTCAGGCTCGATAAAATTTTCAACTGGGTTCTTTGAATTGAAATTTTGCCTTATTTGTTTTGAATTAAGTGAAAATGTTTTCTAAATTAAAATACCAAATGTAAAGTTGAAACAAATATATTGACAAATAAAAAAATATATATCTATATATACCGCTTTCTTACAAAAAAAATGCTTTTACAGAAAACCTAAGGCAATCCCTGATTAGCTAAACTTGAAATATTCTAATTAATTTATGAAACTAAATATGAAATCGAAAGATAGAATTAATTTTGAAGAAATTAAGAAGATTCGACATCTATAATCTTTGCAATCGTACTCACTGGCTCGGCTTTAGGATGGATTGGCCTTCGGCTTCCAACGTAAGTGTCAGGAACTTCCAAATTTTGTATGTAGTATCAGCTGATATACTTTATTATTGAATATAATACGAAGACATTTATAATTTTACGAAGTTATACGAGAAAAATAACGACTTATTCTTTCCTAGGAGAAAAAAAAATGCCAACCTCTCTCACTTTTGTTCCCGATCTTCATCTGTCTGTTCTTTTTTTGTTTTATATCCAGGGCAACGCACTCAGTACACACCAAACATACTCGATATATATGACATTATAAAGGAAATTGCTGCCAGTCGTGCCATCCTTTCGTCGTACGAGATATTTCGAAGATTATGAGTACAATTTCGGAATAATGCGTATTCATTCAATGTAATTGAAATGTGTGAGTACTGTATATTAAACGTCGTTTAAAGATGAAATTTAGAAAAATTTATTTACATAAGAAATATGTTTACGGAAAGCGATATATAAGATGAACGATAGTAAAGTTTACGTCTCCTCTGCAAGTGTATTGAAGCGACTTTTTTTAACAAGAAAAATTGTGTATAATTACTTATTGGAGGATACCCAAAGTGGATATCCGTAAAACTTTTAATAGAAACCTGTACAGATTGAGAATATCTGTGTTTAAAAATTTCATAAAGAGGGAGTAATACCTCGCCTCCAACTTGTAACATCAACCAAAATAAAAGTTAACGGCGTGCACCAAACAGTGACGAAAAATGCATCTGCAATAGGTGAATTAGTAAAATTATAGAAGAAAATCATTGGTAAATAAATGACAACAATTTATACCATTACATAATATATATATAAAGCGATATATGTATATATCGCTTTTTAACAAAATTTATTTTTTAACAAATACCTAAATCAAGCTCCGTCTCGCTAAATTTGTAAATTATAAACGAAATACAAGATGAGAGTAAAAGAACAGTGAATTTTGAAAATTTATTATGATTTGAAGTCTTTAATTTTGTAATCACGTAACACGTACTGTATCGGATTCTAGATATACTGGTCTTCGGCTTCTACCAATGTATCCGGAACTCCAAATTATTATGAAAATATCAGTTGATGCACTTCTTAACTTTGAAGAATTTTAAATACCATAATTAATTCGAAAAATAACGAATTTTTCTCTCGAGAGAGACAAGTGCGACATCTGTGGCTTTGACACAATCGTTATTTTATATCAGGTCGTTTCCGAGGATACACTCATTATATTCAGCTTGTTTACCTATATTATAAGTCATACAGTAAGCGACTCTCGATGGAATGAAATTATTTACGAGAAAAGCTACCTACAAAGCTAGTGGTGCCATCCATCCGACGTGCGAGAAATTTTATTTCGGGACTTACAGTACATTGTACGTCTTTTAGAAATAAATTTGGAAGAAATTATAATTAAACACAAACATATGTTTACGATTGATATTTTAAAAGATTGAAAAGTTAATAATACATATCATTACAATATATATATATATATATATATATATATTGATTCCTACTACACAATACATACATCTTTAGAACTTCAACTCAAACCAAAAGCGTAACGTAAAATTTCCCCCTGGCAACCGTTTGATTTTCACCGCTCAAATAACAATCAAAGCCGGTATGTCTGCGCCTAGTCAACGATTTTCTTTATTCAAAGGCGGTACGACGTCGCGTCTGGATGCGTACGGAATCCGGAGAATTTCCAGAATGTCGCGCCCTTACCCCTTGTTCCTTTCCTCCTCCCCGTTTTACCAGAATTAAACGTAATTGATGAGCGCTCACGTTCTATTGTTGACGCTAGTGATGTAATAATTGGCCGTAGGAGGTTCATTATGAACGCGTTCCTCCCGCGAGCTGGATTCGTAAAAAGCCCGAATCTCGGCTTCATTAGGGGGTGTAGTAAATGATGGTGACGATAGTCATGGTAGTAATGATGAAATCGTGAAGATCTACGATGACGTTTTATGTGGCTTCAAATTTTATGACTTTCTTCTAGAAGTAAATAGTATTCCAATTGGAGATCGCGTGTTAAACTAAGCGCCATTTATATTTTTTGTAACAGAGTACTATATATTATTTGACAGATTACAAGTAGATACACTGCGGTTAATATAAATGGAAGGGTGTCTAATTAAACAGCACGAATTTATTATTATTTTCATTATTAAAATGAAGACGTTAGAACCCTTTTCCCGACAGTACAAATAAAATAATATAACACACTTTTAGAAACAGTTTATGTTTATTAAAGAATGGTATTTCAAAGCCTTCAAGTAGCCTGTGTATGGGGCAGCAGCAATTTATTTTATGTCTAGTATGGTAGATGTGAAGGAAAGTATTGTGTTCAACAATTTTTATGTTTGGATAAAAAAACTAAACCTTGAAAAATATAGATGCAAGATTGTAACTGAGGCACAATAGTAAAGGCAGACCTTTTTTGACTAATAAAAATAGGATCGAGTGCTCTACTGTTTCCCTAAAAGACGTCCCCGAACTTTAAATGTGGATAGTAGACAGAAAAATAAACCAGTTGTAGTACATCAGCACTAACCACATCACTTAATATTTATATAAGATAACAAAAATTACTTAATTTCTTATAAATAAAATCTATGTGACTATTTCAGTTCAGACAGTCAGCCACAGTAAGGCCTAAAAGACATCCTGAATGTTGTACATCATGGTCATGGTCATTGAGAGACAAAAGCTCAGGACATTTCGTAATAAACGAACCGCTTCCGGAATTGGACCGTGTCCTGATAAGGTATGAGAGAAAATTAAATAAGAGTAAGAGGTGAAATAGAGAAACAAAAAGGAAAGAAAAAAGTGAAAAAGGTGAAAAAAGAGTAACAGAAGAAAAGAGAGAAGGAGAACAGAAAAAGCCTCTAGCATAGGAGGCTTCTTCAGAAAAAAAAAAAACAGGAGAACCAAAGTGGCATGGTAACCAGACGTGTAAATCACGCTAGAGACGAAGCCAATTTGGAAGAAGGTTACGGTAACTCGACGTGTTAACCACGCTAGAGGCGAAAACCTTTTCCTTTTTTCGCCTCTAGCCTCTCTTTCTTTCTCTTACTCTTTTTTCACCTTTTTCCTTCTTTTTACTCTTTTCACCTTTTTCACTTTTTCCTTTCCTTTTTATTTCTTTCATGGCACGGTCCAATTCCAGAAACAGGTCGTTTATTACCAATTCTGGCAGTGGAAATCTACGTATTCATGCTCAGGATAATTTATTTCTTTCGCTTTTAGGAAGACGTCGGTTTTACTGCGATTAGGAATTAAGCTATTAGTAGTTAACCATTGCTCAAGTTACGTCAAATATCTGGAACTATTATCGATGACCCCTCATGAAGATCCTAAAACTACCAAACAAATGTCATCGGTGTTGTTCATCAACATGAGTCTCTTCTCTATCAAGGAACATTCGACAGCATTTCATTGAAATAAATAACAAATAGTAGTGGCTCCAAGGTACTGTATTGAGATAGGCCCTTACAAGTATAAATGGGATTTGAATAAACACTAACACCGTTAGAGTTGATCTCAACTGTCTGCTGTCTATGGCTCAAGTAAGATTTGAACTAGCATAAATCTGTGCTCCGAACACCATAGCGCTACGGTCTATAGGGGATAAAGAACGCAACGTTAATATTTATCTGCAACTTCTCAAAATATTAATACTATTACCAACTCTTCTACACTAATACTAGAAAATTCTTGTCCTCCGAGCTGCTTTGTTCCACCTAATTTAAAGGTCACATTTTTTATAGCCACGCAGTCCTTTACTATCCTCCACATTTCTTTTCTATTGGATTTAGTTCTGCATGATACAGCGATAGTCGCAATACTAAGTGCTCTTTTTGCGACAGCTATATGTTGCCCAATTAAGTTATATAAATCTGTCCTCGTATATTGTGGGCAGTACGAAATTTTCTGTTCATCAAGCCATTTGATCATTTCTGTTTACTTTGTATTTCAAGTTGGCTGCTTAATAGTCAATGTATTGTGAAATCTAGCATTATCAAAACCAATTACTGATCGTTGTAAAAGATTTAGTAGTAAATATTCTTTGAGCTTTTATAATTTATAATTTTTTTTATAAAATTTTCCTCCAACTATTTAAAAGGGAATTCGTACATACTGTGTGTATCAAATTAAAAATACATGAATCATGTTTTTTGTTATAGCGTTCTAAGTGATGACATTGTTTCCAATGAAACCAATCAGTTCATCATCTTTTATGTTGTTATAAACAGACTTGATAATTGGTCCGTGGTTGTCGATTATGTGGAAATTGAGAATTATTTTACAGATAATTTCTTCTCTACAAGTGTCCACTGTCGACTTTGGGAATAATTTAGGAGTAGATATTCAAAGAAAAGAACTGCTCTCTCCCCTCTAAATGGCATGTCCTTCTCGGATAATCCGATATTGTCTATAAAACAATAATATAGGAAGGGAGGTCTAGAAGTTCGTGGAATGAAAGGGTTTTAAATAAAATAAAACAATAACACCCTTAAGCGCAAAACATTTATTAGATCTATGAATTAACTTTTCTAAACCATCATAAAAATATTATTTATCTTTCGCCTCAAAATGGGCCAAAATTGCCTCTTTTACCTCATTGTCGTCGAAAAACTTTCTTACACGTAAATCTTTGTTTAAATTGGGGAACAAATTAAAATCACTAGGTGCCAGGTCTGGATTGTAGGGTGGATGGACTATTGACTGAAAGCCATGCTTGTGCAGAGCAGTCATTGCAACTTTGCTCTTGTGAACCGGCGCATTGTCTTGCAAGAGCAACACACCCTTGGTCCATTTTGCTCGACGTTTTTCCTTGATGGCCTCCTTTAATTTTTCTAATATCGCTCCGTAATATTCTCCGGTTATGCTCCTACCTTTTTTTTTGTAATCAATCAATAATATCCCCTCACAATCCCAAAAAACAGTAGCCATCAACTTTCCAGCCCATTCTGACCCTTTGAATTTCTTTGCACGTGGTGTCCTCTTTTTATGCCATTGCATGGACTCCTGTTTGGACTCAAGCTCAAAGTGATGAACCCATGTTTCACCCCCGGTAACAATCCGCTCCAAAATCTGTGCAGGTTTGTTTCCACACAGCTCCAAAAATTGTTTGGACGGACAGACGTGCTGCTGTTTCTGCGTGAGCATTCTCGGTATCCATATTGCACTGACTTTTGTCATACCAGGTGGTCATGTAGGATACGCAAAATGGTGGTATCTGATACTCCAACTAATGCAGATAATTGTTTTTTCTTCAAACGGGCATCTTGCAGTAGAAATTTTTGCATTTTTTCGACGATGTCTGATGTAGTGGCCTTAACTGGCCGTCCTGAGCGGGGGTCGTCTTCAATCGACTACCGACCATGTTTAAACAGACCATGCCACTTATAAATCATTGATTTAGTAGGGCACTGTTCCCCATAAACGGTTTCCATTTCAATCAATATGGTTTGAGGGTTCTTTGCTTGCTTTGTAAGGAACTTTATCACAGCACGGTGTTCAATTTCCTCCATAGTTTCAGTTTTCTTCCGGATTGACTTGTTTAGCAGGCAACTATTCGTAAACGACTGACGCTATAGGGCTGCAACTTAACTAATATACTAATGACAAGTCGCTAATCAGAACGACACCTAGCGAGTGCCCCTACCCTCACTCCATTCCCTCCATTCCACGATCTTCTGTACCTCCCCTCGTATGTGTTGTTTTAAAGAAATATGAATTTGTAGATACACCCTCTGGATGATTATTCTTGAAGTATTTCTAAACATTGAAGATTATTTTACGAGAATGTTCAGACATAATCATTCGCTTTCTCTGCGACCCCAGCATTTTAACCAACAACCTAATAAAATTATTGTATATAATTATAAACACATAATTGTAGAAAACTGATATTCGTACAAGAGGATAGCTATGCTACACGTTATGTAGTTAAAAAAATTGTCTTCAATCACTGCAGAATATAGTATAAAAAATAATGTCGTAGAGAATGACTCATTCAATACCGCACGCTAAGGAACGAACAGGTGATTGACTCAAACTCAAAACTCAAAAGATTTATTTGTGCAGATGTAATATCAAATTTATAAAAATTATACATATTTACAAAGTACAGTATCAAAAATTTCCTATACTACGTATTTACATGTTTAGTTCCTTAAGTTATATAGTATCAATTCCAATTACACAGCATCTGCAGACGCACAACGCAGTTAAACACCACCCTCCCTTCCATTATGATCATTCTTCCATTACATGTCCGTTTGCTAGTTATACCGATATAGAATGAAATAATCGAATAACAAAACAACACGAAAGTGAGGCGTTACCTTCACTAACTAATAAGCGGCAGTTGTTATTCGGCAAGGGAAGTCTTGTTTGTCCAAATCTCCGGGGAAATCGGCCCCTTTTAGCGTCAGCGAGGAGAGGAGGCAACGAGAATATGTGCCCGGAATACAACCGTGCGATGAACCCGGACCCGAAGTACGACGTTTCGTTACGGATCGAAAGTGCTGATGACCGAATTACTCCTGGGATGATACCTTCGATGAATACGAAAAATTGAAAAGTGCCCCTCATGCAAGACGTTACTTGCGAGCCAAATTCCGTTTAGCCTTCCGACGTCTTGCTAGCGATCAGCAGTCTCAGCAATTGCGTGGTTGCTCCTTTGGTTGGTGACGATATCGTAAAACGTAAGTCGATGTTGACGTGTTTCCCCTTTATTTCGTTCTTGGATGAGTGAATATGTAGGCGAAGGAAGTAATGAAGGATGTGGTGAAACTTTCCGTATTTCAACTGAAGTAATATTATTTTCCTTTTCTGCAAGACTATACTGAAAGAGGTAACATACACAACAAGAAAATGAAAACTTGTGTATTATTTTTCAGTTATTAACCTTAGAAGCTTTACTTTGATATATTCCACTCTGAGAATCCAAAGTACTAAATTTTGATTATTTTCCTAAAGATACCTTAAATATTATTCCCGGATAAGCTGGATACTATCAAAGCGAAGAAAGAGAAACAGAAATATTCCAGTTTAAGTAAGAAACATTAGACAGAAGTGCTAAATCAAAGAGTGTATAATAGTTACGGTTGGCCGAATCATAGGCGCGCTAGGACCAGACTCGCCCGCACGCAAATTGACCGAGTTCGTTGAACCATTCTGTCTCCGTTTCCCTGCGGTGTATGCACGTATAATATATCTTATTACGCGTTATAATGTATTTATACTTCATCATATGGAAGAACACATTAACAGTTTCTCTGTATATATTTCATGAATATATAATATGTAAAGTTAGCCAAACCTTTGGAGCTCCAGATCCCCGCCCAGGTCTACACGGAAACCAGCCGCGTTCCCCTCCTGACCCGTTCGTCTCGCAGTCTCTGTTCAACAACGATAAAAGTCCTGCATCGTATTACGCGTAATAATAATTAATTAAGCATGTCGAACATACCTAAGCCTAAAGCGGCCAACGGCTGCCCAAATAAACAAGTTTAACCTCTAATTCTGCAGCTACTAAGAAGAGCAAGATACTATTTCAAGATCTTTCCGTCGAAAGAGATTTATTTTTTATTTATTATACCGAGGGTCCTAAGGCGTTTACCATATCCCCAATTTCGATTTCCACTTGTCTCTATTTTTCGAAACTCCTTCTTTTATTGCTCTGACTCCCTAATTTGTAGTGTATAATTTAGTGCTCTCTTTGCCATCTATTTTCACTCATTCTTTGTACATGTCCATACCATATAATGAACGCCAAATAGAAAATCGCAAAGTCACCCGTAAAATGCTGCTTCAACGCCAAGAAAAGAAATCATTTTTGTATCGTTATTTTAAAAATCCAAAGCGGAAAAAACCGTTACTTTCACCTGGCGAAACCGGTCCTTCAACACCAAGGCTAAATCGCTTCAGCAAGAAGACCATCCTCTGTGTCTGGTGGGACCACAGCGGTATCGCCCATTATGAACTATTGAAGCCCCGCGAAATCGTTAATAGACAACGCTATCGTGAGCAAATGATTAATTTAAACCATATATTAATCGAAAAAAGACTGGAATGGGCCAGAAGACACATCAAAGTGATTTTGTTACATGACAATGCGGCGTCTCACACAGCAAAACAAATGAACACCTTGAAATCGCTTGGATGGGACATTCCTCCGGACCGGCCATACTCCCCAAGACTTGGCGCCATCTGACTATCACTTCTCCGCATCATGGGGTACGCACAGAGCAGCACTTCAGCAATTTCGAGGAAATTAGAAGATAATAAACGAACTACTTCCGAAATTGTACCGTGTCATGATGAGATATATAAAGGATCTTTTTTATAGAGGTATAGAACTTTGAAATGGAATAAAACAAACATATTTTTTTTTAAACTGACATGAAATTTATTTTATTCGAAAGATAATCTTCTAGCGTTATAATTTAAATATGACTTCTGGCATATGACCTCCACGGCTGGCTCGGACGTAGTCTAATCTGGAGGTCTAGTTTTCGATGACTTTTTCCAACATTTGTGGCCATATATCGGCAATAACGAGGCGAATGTTGCCCTTCAAGTAGTCAATCGTTTCGGGCTTATCGGCGTAGCCTAGCGACTTCACATATCCCCACGGAAAATAGTCTAGCGGCGTTAAATCGCACGATCTTGGAGGCCAATTCACGGCTCCGAAACGTGAAACTATGCGGTTACCAAACGTTTCCTTTCATAAATCAACTGTGAGCTGTGTGACATGTTGCGCCGTTTTGCTGAAACCACACTTCCTGCACGTCATGGTTGTTCAATTGATGAACGATAAAGTCAGTAATCATGACTCTATAGCGGTCACCATTGACTGTAACGTTCTGACCAGCAACGTCTTTAAAGAAGTACGGACTAATGATTCCACCAGCTCATAAAGTATACCAAACAGTCAGTTTTTCTGGATGTGACGGTGTCTCAACATACACTACCATCACTCCAAATACGACAGTTTGGTTTATTGACGTATCCATTCAAACAAAAGTGAGCTTCTTCGCTAAACAAAATTTGCTTATAAAAATCGGGATCAACGGCAATCTTGTTTTGGGCCCATTCACCGAATCTACGCCTTGCTAGGTGATAGTGTGGCTTCAATTCTTACACGAGTTGGATTTTGTAAGCACGCAAACCAAGATCTTTCCGCAAAATCTTCCATAAAGTGGATGGACACATATCCAATTCCTTTGCACGATGGCGGATAGACTGATTCGGGTCGTCCTCTATGCTACGCTCTACAGCAGCAATGACTTCTTTTGTACGCACTGTACGACGTCTCTGTGGATGCGTATTATCATTTAGAGTAAACGTGGTGCGAAAACGTTTCGTAGTTAATCGAATTAATTGCTCTGATGGACAATTATGTTGACCGTAAAATGGACGTAGTGGGGGGATACGTATTTCGAACAGAACCATGATTTTCAAAATAAATTTGCGCAATTTGGAAGCGTTATTCAGGCGTCAGTCTAGTCATGTTGAAATGCCAAACTAAACTAAAAATAAATCACTTGACAGCTGACAAAATGGCCGTCAGTTAAAAAAGTGTTGCCAACTTAAAGTTTTATACCTCTATAAAAAACACCATTTAGAAATAAGATAAGAGCAAGAGGAGAATGGAATAAAAGGAAAAAGAGATTCTTCTTCTTTTTATCTTCTTTTCCTTCTATTTCTTTCTCCTCTTACTCTTACGGTCCAATTCTGGAAGGAGTTCGTTTATTACTGACTCTGGCGGTGGAAGCCTACGTATTCATTGCAATTTGGAATATGACTCGACGAATGAGTTTTTCTGGCATTGAATCCATAAATTAGCTGAAAGATGGGTGAAATTTGTAGAAGCTGATGGCTAATATTTTGAATAAAAAAAATTAATTTCCCTTGAAAATTTTCGTGTTTCCTTTTAGCAAAAAAAATGGAAAAAACGTATGCAGACTTAGAGATGTTATTTGGGCTATTTCCATCATTGATCATGGTCTCTTCGTATTGCTTGAAAAACCTGTTTAATTCGGGGTCATGCCGAATTTCTAACTTTTGACGTGATATTGTTAAAAATGGATAATAATAATTAGGATGGTTGTTTGGGCTATTTCCAACGTTGAACGATTATTGTTTTCAACATTAGAGCGCAAGAACTAAATTTATATCTACATCCACTGGTAACGTCCCAAAACAATTTAAAAAACACAGTATAATTACAGAACTGCAATGTATTTGTGACAGTGTCATAGTAAAATAAATGTACGTTTGTGTCGTTCAAGTTTTAACACTAGTAGTGCGGACACCCTAAAAAATGTTTAATTTGCGCTTAGTGTAACACGTCATTAAAAACGATCATTAATAACGTCATAAATTAAAACTAATTTACTCTTGAAATCGCGTGTTAACCTGATACCCGCGTTGTCAGTAAAAAATTACTACTTAACCGTGTCCAACCGTATCGTACGAGCGATCAAATAAAGAAAATTGTATAATTTGTGCTTCGGAAAAGTGATGGAGCCGTACCGGCACACCCGTTTAAATGAAAATGTTAATCAAGAACGTATCAAGGCGTGTAAAAGAGATAACGAGGCGATACCATCGCAAGTATCATCCTCTAATACTCGAAAAGCACTGAAATCACTCGCATGCAGTTACGTACGTCGAGCATGTTCTTTTGAATAGCCTGACTTTTCGAGTTCGGAGCGACGTGAAAGCGTTTGATTTCGATGCTCCTATTAGCTACCTTTGCCGACTCGAATTAGTCTGAAGTGCGGGACTTTATACGTAAACTTTTATTTGATCTTGCGTTTCTGGAATTAACGGGGAAGCTGAAAGCGTTTAAGTTCTAGATAATAACCTATAAAGCTCAAAAGAACCGACAAACTGCTATTAAATTGCACCTTTTCAATTAGCTTTAGATTTCTACGTTATTATCTTGACGAATTTTAATTTCAATTCTTGATACTTGTTTTTCTATTCTTTTACTTTCCCCATATTTGGGAAGTAAATTTTGAATTTATACCATAAAATTAATCTTTCTAGATATATCTTTCGTTTATAACATGTGTCGTTAAACACACTCCGCAGAAAACGAAACGCATAATTTATTTTTGTAGCACAAGAATGATTTTATGACTAAAGCAACTTTTAAATATATCCTAGTATACCCCAAGAAATAACTGTTATGACTATTTGAATAATACAGGGACTAAACGAAGACAAACGCTGATATTTTTATTACGCACATTAGAAATTATATTTTTGGAAAAAGTACAGGATAGACATTCGACTTGGCACTGATTCGATTAACCTCCGTATATAAACTTACTCTACTGGGGCAACGTGTTAGGTCCGTGTCTTTCTCCCGCACACTTTCGCTAGGATTTATATCTGAACTCACCGCACGCCAATCTAAATCTGGAATGTCAACCTCATCAAGGTATTCCCGGACAATGGCCGCTACATGTGCACGATCCCATCTAGTGACAATCGTGCATTAACGTGCCTGTTACTGATGAGTATGGTTCTACATGATCCTGTAAAATGTCTGTTATATACCAATAAGGAATCATTGTACTCACTTCTGTTTACTGATACTAACTCTCCAAAACCATGATAGAACCACTACCAGAATTATACTGATGTAACACTGGGAATAGCGCTCACCGTCTCGCCTGTATATTGATATACGTCTACCTGAAGTGTAAAGACTAGATCTTACCTTATTCGTGAAGACTATGTCGGCCCAGTAATTTATTTCCCAGTTGATATATTCCCTAGCAAATCTTAAGCGGGCCACTCAGTGACTACTAGGAAGATGGGGCGCTGTAACGGCTACACTGACTTTTTACTCTGACTCAACCTATTACGGGCGGTTTGGGTACTTATTCCATTATTTCTGACTCTAGCCAAGTCGATCTGTAATTGCCTTACAGTTAGATGCCTCCAAAGTAATGCTTGTAGGCTTAAATACCGGTTATCTTGGGCAACTTAAACAACCTGACACAGATTGTTAAGGACTTATTTATTTAGGCATTATTTCTCTGTTTTTTGTAAAAGAGTTTTAAGTTTTCAAAGAAGTGTATTTTGTTTTATCCATGTTTCTTTTACTACTTTATGTATTTTGTATGATTTTATCTTCTTTTCAACCGTATGGGTTAGCATTATTACTTTATTTTAATTTAGAATATAACTTTACTTTCATTTTTATCATTGACTTATTTTGCTCTCTGTAGAATATATCGAATTTTATTTTAAAATGTATGTACATTACGCATTGTACATGTACATATGCAAACCGGCCATTCGCAATACTCTTGCTAAAAGTGCCTAATTTAAGAATCAATAAATGCAACGTCGTCGCACAAATAATGGGAGTTTAGTTACTATTTAATATATATACAAGTACAGGCAGTCGTCTTCCGCGTGACGGTCGAGGTATTACAGATCGGTCATTCGCGGGCTCCTTCGCTCTCGGTCTCTTTTCGTACGTCGTAGTAACGTGTACAATAACGTCGTCGGACGAATATTGGAAGTTTTTAATAGTTCCAAGTCGGCGCGCATGTATAGATATCTTCTACAGGTGCGATAACTCCGCTTCTTGTTGACGGTCGTTGCAACCGCAGCGCCCGTTGTCATCTGTACGTTTGTTTGGTCCTCTGTTGTATCGAGACTTAGACATTTTTTTATTTAGTTGCTCGTTCTTAGCGGACGAGTTTCACGGGGCAATTTTCTATGTGTTTTCCTTGTCGGTGCGCACTTCGCACATTTGTTGGCTACTGACTTTTTATGAAGATTGCACATAGCGTATTATTTCAAACGAGAACGCCTGGGTAGCTGTCACATTACATACTTTTGTTTTGGGATCGGCTATTATCGCTACTGTCGCCCTCAACCAGGCGTTCAAAATCTAAGAGATAGGTGAGTTTCCCTATAAATGTATAAAAACGAAAGTGTTTGGTTGAAGTACAAACACAAGCCAATGAAACAGGGCCAAATCCCTTAGGCAAATTTAAAACAAGGAAAATGTATTAAGCTCCCGGAAAGGGACACATAACTAAGCACAGCAGCGAGGTTGGCTTACAAAATTAAGAAGTAAATATGGTTGGCTCCTCTATAAAAGGTAGTGGTGCATGCATACATATAGAGGCATCAATACATGCTTTTAACAAGGCTTCTGCGGAAGCATATAAGAATTTAATCCTAGCATTGACAATGTACACGCTACGGCGGTGCCTTATACAATAAAAACTAAAGGAAAGCATACATATACACATGCTAATGTACATTACATGAATAAGAAAGCTGGAATAACTGCAGTTATTGCAAATATATATATCTTACGTACATCGTAACTGTACATAGGCAAGAGTGGAAACCGTGTACACATTTTATTTTTTAAAAGTTATTTTTTTGCGCATGCGCATTGAGTTTCACTGTACAACCTTCAACCAAGCGAACGTACTCTACAAGTAAGTATTGGTCAAGTAATTCGGGAATTTACGAGCAGGCTACAGCGGCGCTGTCGTTCAAACCAGGGGAACGTAACACAGGTCTTCGTAACCTCCTGTTTCTCTATATCTGGATACTGCCTTAGAAACATTTGACTGACTGCTATTCTTCAAATTAGCCACGTATGTCTGAGATATTCTATATTCGATTAAAACAGCTATTCCAAAAACTTGTTCTGGCGTTAAATTACTCATTTTGCTTCTAATAACGTTGGTAAAGCACTTTAGAAGCACACTTTAAAATTTGTCCATATAGGAATATAATAAACAATTAAATAAAGAAGTGTATATGCACTTTTCTACAATGTTTTTGTAACAACAAGAAATAACTTATTCAAAAGCTAGTTGTATGATTTTGTTTGTATATTTATAGTCGGCACATATATGGCAAACATATTGTGGACCTATAAAAAGTGTCTCAGTCTATAAACGTATTTTAGCAGTCTATGCGATACTTCTTTGAAGAGCAAAAACTACTTTAGTGATTCTTGTCAAGAAGGGGTACGAATTCTTAACGAAAATTGAACGAAATATATAACTATTGGGATGTAATAATTGATTATAATTGTGCTGCGATGGATCAAAGTAGTCATGACATATATAATATTTCCTGCAGATATTAAAGTCAAGTGGATTTCCTCCGAGTTCTGATTCACTTTCCATCCTTTTTTCTTGTAATACCCTTGGCCAATGTGGTTTGAGGCTTGAGGATTATTTATAGAGGGCGGCAATAGAAATTAGAGTTAGTTGAGCGAATTGAACAGAGGTCCGATTGTTGACTGTGCGAGGAGGATTTTTTCTTCAAGGAAATTGCAAATTGTCTTAACCGGAACTCGTAATAATTTGGACTTCCGGATACACTAGTGGAAGAGGAAGCCTAAAACCACAATACAGTATATGTGTGAGTACAATTTCGGCATTAAATACTTAAAATTGTGATGATTATCAAAATTTACTGTTCTCTTGTCCTATTTTCGTACTTCGTTCTATATTTTGAAAATTTAGCTACGCGGGGATTGTTATAGGTAAATGTTAAAAGAGTTGTGTTAAAAAGCGATATATATACAATTTTTGTGAACATATTTATAAAGCCTTTCATTTAGCTGCATCAGTTATTTTATTTAATATACATTTAATTTAAAACAAAAATTTAAGTATAAAGAAAGAACCCACTCGGCAAGAAGAGAGCCCGAGGGTTTCCACGACAATATGCGTGGTTCCAGATTGAGTACGACATTGTTGGTGTGACTCCTATCGCACCCGTGGTACGCAGACATGCTAATCGTTGTATGCCATTTAGCCGCCTTATTGTCTCCGCCTGCTGCGTCTTTATCCACCATATCACTGCACAAGCAGGATATGCAAAAAGTATCAAGTTTTAAAGCACGCTAAGAACTTAAAATAGAATCCCTGTACACTGAAATAAATCACTGTGCTGTCATTATAATAGAGTAGCACAGGAAGATCCAACTTAATTTTCTGTTTCTTTCCTGGAAAACTATCTTAGATGTACCTTCGGATCGACCAAATCTTAACAAACCATAAAAATGCCATTTTATTCATTTCCATACTCCAAAACAAAAGCGGTAGCTGAAGAAATATTAAACTGGGAAATTAGAAAGATTTGTGTCTCCATTCTCCAATCTAATTGATTTAAATCGCTTTGACATAAATTGACTTTTATTTCTTTATTAAATTAATATTGTTTTGTTTCCTCTTGTGTCAAAAATTACTTACTAGTTTAAAAATAATAGTCACAAAACAATTTGTGTTTTGAAACCTCCTAATATGAAATAATTTCCAAGTAATGAAAAAATATATTATGGCAAAGGTAATAAAAATGATTCTGCTGAAAAACAATAACACATGGGCTGAAAAGTCCCGGGCCTAACAAAGAAAACACGGTTTTTTTGGTTCAAATTTAGATTTATTAATCAACGTAATCTCCATCAAGAGCAACGCAATCATTCCAGCGCCGCTCCAACATTTCAATGCCACTTTTGTAGAACGATTTATCTTTTGCCTCAAAATAGACCTCAGTTTCAGCGATAACCTCTTCATTCGTGCGAAATTTCTTAGCGGCGAGCATTTTTTGGGGGTCTGCGAACAGCCAGTAGTCGCTGGTAGCCAAATCTGGCGAATACGGTAGATGTGGAAACAATTCGAAGTTCAATTCATGTAGTTTTGCCATTGGTTTGATTGACTTGTGACACGGTGCGTTGTCTTGATGAAACAAAATTTTTTTCTTTGTCATATGCGGTCGTTTCTTTGCAATTTCGGCCTTCAAACGCTCCAACAACGCTAATATTCACTGTTGATGGTATTTCCTTTCTCAAGATAGTCGATGAATATTACACCACGCACATTCCAAAATACCGAGGCCATAACCTTTCCAGCCCATTGTTGTGCTGTCGGGCGCTTTGGACGAGGTTCACCAGTTGCTGTCCACTCAGATGACGATCGTTTTGATTCCGGAGTGAAGTGATAGATCCATGTTTCCTCCATTGCCACATATCGACGCAAAAATTCCGGTTTGTTACGTTCAAACATGGCCAAACACTGCTCAGAATCATCAACACGTTCTTGTTTCTGGTCAACAGTGAGCAAACGCGGCACCCACTTTGAACAGAGCTTTCTCATAATCAAATGCTCATGCAATATAAAGCCAATACGTTCTTTTGATATCTTTACGATGTCAGCTAACTCACGCAACTTCACTTTTCGATCATTCAAAACAATTTTGTGGATTTTTTTTATGTTTTCTGGTGTTACCGCCTCATTTGGACGTCCACTGCGTTCTGCATCATCGGTGTCTCTACGACCACGTTTGAAGTCAGCAAACCAATTTTTTTATTATTGTTTCTGATGAAGCGGAGTCCTCATAACACTTTTCAAGCCATTGCTTCACTTGAACGGTATTTTTTCCCATCAAGAAGCAGTGTAAAATTAATACACACAAATTGTTTTTGATCCATTGTTTTGAAAATAACAAAAGTAGCGTGACTCTTAGCACAATAACTCACAAACTAATGAATAGAATATCATGAAATTTTAACAGCTGTCTTTTGAAGGTTAGTACTAACTGAGAGAAAGGTGACTGCAATAAAACTAGCGTCATCTATGTGTTAGGCCCGGGCTTTTCAGCCCATGTGTTATTTAAACGTAAAAGGAGCTTTCAAACGTTTTAAAAATAACCTACAATCAGTATATTAGAAAACTTAATTTAATAATAATTAAACTAATTTAACGTAACACACACATCTCGCCATAATACGCTCTGTATACTGTACACAAAAAACATCTAGTCATCGATAAAAAAGAACGAGTCGGCATTTATATCAACTTACATGCATCGGGACAAATTGAAGAAAGCTCCTTCCATGACGGCAATTTTAATATTTGTCGAGCGCCCCTATACACCGACCACCATATCCATAGCAACCTCATAACAAGCAGTCTGATTCTCGCATCTTCTCTAGAGTCGCGCAAAAATTCATCTCCCATCCCGACAGAGCCGGCTTTGAGCAGCGGATCGCGTTCAATTGTTGTTATTTGTTCCTGGACTGAGTCATTAGCTCGTAATACATAGCAACGCGAGCGAAGAATCGTAAAAAAATAAAAACAAAAGAATGACGAGCGTCGAAAAAAAAACAACAATAAAAAACAAATGAAACGATACTAATGGGTTTATGTATCTCTTTTCACGTCAGGGGCTTATAGTCTTCGTTTTTCCCGCTTTATTGTACCAATTTTTCTCAGGGAAAAGATTAATTAATCCACGGCCGCCTTTGTTCTCTCGTTTTTGCCTCGCCATCATCATTCGGGTGAACGTAAAAGCAAATCGCAGCAACAAACGCCCGTGGCTTTATGACTTTATATTGGTCGGACTTTTGACGGGAAGAACTTGTTTCTATTAATTAAAAAATAAAGATTTTAAGTTAGGATCTTGCTTTTAGAAAGTACCTTCAGCTATTGAATTGAAATGAAAAATAAATATTTCTGTGGAAAGTCAAGGTTTCCATTTGGTCTTGCATTCTGCTTCCACTTTCCTGGAACATTGGATGATGAAATTTTTGTCTCATTCCTACTATAACATCAAATTCTCCTTTGTTCTTAATCTTCTAGCAATGACTGAGGCTGAGTTGAAGGTCTACGTTCTGAGCCGGTATTCGACCTTAAGTCATCGCGCAATTTATTCTCACATTGTGGTATCGCTTCTATGATTTTTGCCTGCAGTATGTTTTAGGCAGCCTGTTTTTACGTCAGATTTTCAGTTTTATATACCAGTTCTAGATTGCCAAAGCTAACATGAAGGAACTTACTGACTTGGTTCTCATCTCAAATTATGATATAAATCTCCATTTGCGAAATAATGTAATAAAATTGTAACCATTAATACACAATCAATTGCCGTCCACTAAATATATCAAATCATGTTTGCATATGCCTGGTACAGGTCTGGTTATATAAAGGATCAACCTAAGCCATTCCAACATCCCATGAATTTTGCTTTTTCAAACCAACACAATCCGTTGCTTCCCCGTTCCTTTCAATGTGATGCTTTTGCATTCATTCGTTGCTCTTGATGCGAAAACACTTTATTCTTTAAGCATTTCTTGACAACCCTCATTGCCATACCTTATCATAAATACATAATTTAAATACCCATTAAAATAAATTCTTTATTTATTGTTATTAATACTAAGGATTTATTATCACATTCCGTGTTTATATTTCCATGAATTATGAACATTGGCACATAATAACTGATGCAATTTTACCAATTAATGATGGTTTTTCTTAGTAGATAGATGGTTTTGATGTAAGTAGCGTAAGTAGCATAAGGTATGACTTGTTCCTACAGCTTTTGAACACCCTGCGTAATTGAAAATGCTTTAAAATCAATAAAGGATGTTAAAGACTAACAACTTGCGTTCATTTCTTTTCCATATTATTATGATCAGTTCTGGCATAAAAGGGTGGCGCATAAATGCAACACCCTGTATATACAACATTCTTGTGTCCTGAAAGACCTTTCGATAAGGTACAGTATTTGCACTCAAATTTTTATTCTATCTACTTCTGTTCAAGAATTAAATCAAGAAAACTGAAAATCTGTGAATTTTTGAAGCAGTGAATTTCAGTACAAACAAAAAAAAAAGTATTTTCAGGTGTCAACATACTCTACTTCCCTACCGAGTTTCGTTACGATCTGAATTTGACACCCGGGAGTCTTTCCTTGTAAGTCCGCCGCAAATATTTGACCCCGGCTTTGAGGTTATTACTTAAAACTAACAGCGCCATATTACCGCATAGAACATGAAAACTAAGAATCTATTAACTGAAACAAATGGATACAAATTTAAAATCTATTCAACGCCGCTGCACAAATAACCGTAATAATAAAATTACTAAAATCGTGTTGTTATCAACATAACTTTATTGATTTTGGCTTTGAACTTTAAACATTAAGTATGTTAGTATACCAGTTTTACAATAGGCAACAGTTACCAACTGCACCGCCGGACTGAATGTGGAGTTCAAATCGCTTTTAATAACTTGATGTCGGAATGTCTGTGCATATATCGTAATATCTCAGCAGACACCCTATTATTAATAGCAAGTTCAATAAGAACAACTCAAAACAGAAAAAAAATAAAAGGTTTTAGCTTATAATATTTTGGAAATAGGGTAGCAGTGCAACTGAGGTGAAGGAGAGCAACGCGATAAGTACAGTCAGAGTATTAGCATTCGCAGTGATGATGTGAAGACGGTTGTGTTAATCTTTATACAATAACACATGGGCTGAAAAATCCCGGACCTAACAAAGAAAACACGTTTTTTTGGTTTAAAATTAGCTCTATTCAACAATGTAATCTCCATCAAGAGCAACGCAATCATTCCAGCGCCGCTCTAACATTTCAATACCACTTTTGTAGAACGATTTATCTTTTGCCTCAAAATAGGCCTCAGTTTCAGCGATAACCTCCTCATTCGTGCGAAATTTCTTAACGGCGAGCATTTTTTTGAGGTCTGCGAACAGCTAGTAGTCGCTGGGAGCCAAATCTGGCAAATACGGTAGATGTGGGAGCAATTCGAAGTTCAATTCATGTAGTTTTGCCATTGTTTTGATTGACTTGCGACACGGTGCGTTGTTTTGATGAAACAACATTTTTTTCTTTGCCATATGCGGTCGTTTCTTTGCAATTTCGGCCTTCAAACGCTCCAATAACGCTATATAATATTCACTGTTGATGGTATTTCCTTTCTCTAGATAGTCGATGAATATTACACCACGCACATCCCAAAATACCGAGGCCATAACCTTTCCAGCCGATTCTTGTGCTTTCGGGCGCTTTGGACGAGGTTCACCAGTTGCTGTCCACTCAGATGACGATTGTTTTGATTCCGGAGTGAAGTGATGGATCCATGTTTCATCCATTGTCACATATCGACGCAAAAATTCCGGTTTGTTTCGTTTAGACATGGCCAAACACTGCTCAGAATCATCAACACGTTCTTGTTTTTGGTCAACAGTGAGCAAACGCGGCACCCACTTTGAACAGAGCTTTCTCATAGTCAAATGCTCATGCAATATAAAGCCAATACGTTCTTTTGATATCTGTACGATGTCAGCTAACTCACGCAACTTCACTTTTCGATCATTCAAAACGATTTTGTGGATTTTTTTGATGTTATCTGGGGTTACCGCCTCATTTGGACGTCCACTGCGTTCTGCATCATCGGTGTCTCTACGACCACGTTTGAAGTCAGCAAACCAACGTTTTATTGTTGTTTCTGATGGAGCGGAGTTCCCATAACACTTTTCAAGCCATTGCTTCGCTTGAACGGTATTTTTTCCCATCAAGAAGCAGTGTAAAATTAAAACACGAAATTGTTTTTGATCCATTGTTTTGAAAATAACAAAAGTAGCGTGACTCTTAGCACAATAACTCACAAACTAATGAATAGAATATCATGAAATTTTAACAGCTGTCTTTTGAAGGTTAGTACTGACTGAGAGAAAGGTGACTGCAATAAAACTAGCGTCATTTATGTGTTAGGCCCTGGACTTTTCAGCCCATGTGCTATATTAGTAAATTAGTTTACCTAGTGTGTACTCAATTTCATCCCTACAATATTATGAAATGGCCAACATTTACCTTGCACGTATGTATATCCGATTGCTACGATCGAAAATTAAGAAGATCTAAAAAAATATTTACTTTATCTTGTTTTATAAATCTTCACGAATTAACACCAAGATAAGAAAACGCTGTAAATACAGCTTTCAAATGGTATTAGTGAAACCAATTCACGAGAAAGACATGTGAAGAGCCATAAAACGCTAACAGACGGACATGTTTCTGCCACCCGGTGGCATCAGCGTCGTTTCGAGCAGTTTTATGCTAAACACATGTAATTCTCTTGCTGCTTCTATCGCTATACTCAACCCTACGATACAAGTGAATATTCCTGGCGCAAACTACTGGCAAAAGGAAGAAACATTTGTCCGCAAAGTCATGCACCGAAAAGAAGCAGGTACAGTTTTCCACCCTTCTCTCGTGCAATGTATGGATTGCTCTCCCAAGAGGGCGTCCCCACCAATACCATGAGAAAGCTGTATTTACAGCGTTTCCTTATCTTAGTGTTATTTTCTAGGCATCCTTTGAGATGTGTTTTAAATACGTATATATATAGAATCGAATTTCGTGCAGTTACAAAACACTTCCGGATGGTTGGGGAAACGGTTACGAAAATTCGTAATATTTTGCAAGAGGTTCATGGCGGATATACTGTGTGTATCATTTTGGACCATCAGCTTCTGGGTGAACGAATTCAAACGTGGCCGCACAAGCACAAGTGACGAACCAGGCAGTGGACGCCCAAAAAAACGCTGCCAACGATGAAATAGTACGAAAAGGATTTCGGCGCGATGGGTACCGCGTTTGCTCACACCAGAACAAAAACAAAATCGGGTGAGCCTTTCGGAGGAGTGTCTGGCCAGGGTCCAACGCAATCCAAGAGCTTTCTTCACGCGTTTCGTAACTGTGGATGAGACCTGGATCCACCCCTACATACCGGCGACCAAGGAACAGTTAAAGCAGTGGATTTTTCCGGGCGAATCGTCTCCGAAGAAAGCAAAGACCCTTCCATCGGCCGAAAGGGTCATGATAACCATTTCTTGGGATTCCCAAGGTATGATCCTCATCGACTATCTGCAGAAGGGAAACACTTCAGCGATTTATTTACCCGATTCCATGTAGTATTGAAGGAGAAACGCCCTCGTTAGTAGCGGAAAAAGGTTCTTTTCCACCACGGCAATGCACCGGCTAATTCATTCCACATCGGCGTGCCCAAATTGAACTAGGAATTAGTTCCTCATCCTCCATATTCACTTGACCTAGCCCCCAGCGATTTTTTCCTATTCCCAAACCTGAAAGTATCACTGAGAGGAAAGAGATTTCCCTCAAATGAGGAGGTCATCGCCTCCAGCCCCTGCAGATGGCTATTTTGCAGACCTTGAAACATCCTACTTTTCCGACGGCTTGAAGAGACTGTAGCACCGTTTTAAAAAGTGTTTTGATCTTCGAGGAGACTACATCTAAAAATAAAAAGAAAACCACACCAATACCGTGTTTTTCTTGTCGACTCCGGAAACATTTCAGGTCACCCTCGTAAGTTGTCAAATATCATACATAGAGAAGTTACTATTTAATATCTCAAAATCAGATATTGTGGGTGTAAACATAACGGGATTTTATTAACAATCTTGCAAATTCCAACAAATGACAGTTTCCTTGTCCAGATTCTAGAAAGCAATAAATCGAAGCGGGAAACGTACAAGGAAACAAACCAAATTCAATTTATGGGATGCCAAATTAAATTCAACATTAAAAGAGAACCAACAACACTTTGCAATTTTAATATTAATTTGCTCCGGCGCGCTCAATACGAAACATCTCAGCGACAAGCAGCTCGCTGAACAGAACAAGAGCATCGCAAACAACGAATTTCAATTACATGCCCGCTCTCGAAGAGGAGTGCAGAAGTAAGTATGTAAGTAGTAGTACAGGCTGTGTACATAAGTAACAGTTTATTTCCGTTTTAAATTAGAGATGGCGCTATTTCCATAAGCTTCTTACTCGATGTACTACATGCAAATTAATTACTTGCTTACTTCAAGCGTTGCGCTATGTTTCCGTAAGATGCAAGGACCGTGGACAATCTTCTACGATATTTCGACGTTACATTGTTGGCGGCAGACTGCATTAAATCTACCGAAATTATTTTGCAGATGTACGAGAATTTCGTGGGAAGATGTGCGAGGACATAATGAAAACATGCTTAGTACTATGTCGTTGTTAATTGTGAGGAAAGAGACGAACACTTTTTGGAAAATAAGGTACTTTTACGAACAAGGAAGGAAAATTATATCCTTGAATTACAGAGATTTTTGGAAATAGAAGATGATCGACATAAACTTTTGAAACTTTGTTTAATTGAAGTAAATGCTGAATTTATTTTCCCGAAACATGCTCGAAATTATTTTCAACATGGGAAATACAAGATACAAGTCCATGAATGTAGAGCATTAACACCCATACACTTCTCCATCTTTCTTCATCACACTGAATTGGAAAGAGATAATTACTACAAATATATAATATGAAGCATTGACCTTATATCCCATTTATTTTCACATAATAAGTATTGATCGTATTCAGAGACTCTGGACTGATAGAATTTATTGTGTTAGAGATTATGATTATTCATTAGTGCTATCTAGATTTCAAAATATATCTTTAGAGACTGAACGTAACGTCTTAAGCTTAAAGTCATTACATAATCTCTTGCATAATAATATCGACTGCATGTATCTTCACAACGAGTTACAATTTAACGTTCTCAGATTTTTATGATGACATGAACAATGTTTGTACTTATCTACATTTAAAACAAACAAGTTCGTCATCCGTCTATTTCATGTGTATAAACTTTGATTTGTTCTGTAAATTGGCGCTAATTTTTAAATGCTGTTGTTGCCTTGTTCTTGTGTATGGCGATATAAAAATTTACACAGAAATCTCCAGCGTAAATACTTCCTACAATTTCCATCGTAATTTGGACCTCTTGGTGAGGCAGTGTAAAGAGTTTGAGCTGGAGCTCAACATTGAGAAATCTTATTACGTGGATGGCAATGTTTTAAAACTAGATTCATGGATTTGGAAGTTCAGTTTCATTCAAGAATTATGGTCAAATCCTATATCACAGGCGCATGAGCTGAAGCCTCTAAAACGTTAGATTTTATAATCCGTACCTCAAAGTACTTCAATGATACTATATGTATTTTACTTATATGTGATAAGTAAGATTGAATATACCTCACTGATTTGGCGTCCAGTGTAGATCTGGAATATATTAGCCTTAGAACAAATTCTGAGCAAATTCTGAAACCTATTTCTTTTAAAAGGAATGGTGTGTATCCTAAAAGGGGCCTATCGCAAGATGATAATAATAATCTATATTTGTTCAACAATAATTATCACTTAAAGGACAACATACAAACAATTCGTGAAGCTACGTCGTGCTTAATCAAATTCACAAACGCTTCCACGCTGTACAATACATATCACAAACGTAAACAGAATTTCACAACTCAATAAATATCCAACGGATATACACTAGGATGACAGAATAAAATAACAGCTAAATTCTAAGAATGAATTAAGAACTTTCTCTTGTCATTAGGGTAGGGGTAGATGTATCGAAAGGAATTCGTCATAGTTTAGTATCGTTACAACTATGCCTCGCTTGCAAGGTTCGAGTGATATTAGCGACTTCACGCGGGGTCGCATCGTTGGCCAGAGTGAACGCGGCGCTTCGCAACGTGAAATATGTAAATTTTTAAATATTCCGTTGTCCGTAGTTAACCGTGTGATTACACAATTTAAACGCAAGGAAAAAACAACAGTGGAGCCGCGACCAGGTCGTGCCGGACCTTCTGAAAGAAGTAAAAGGGTGCTTGTGCGCGAAGTGTTAAGAGAACCGCGAAGAAATACAGCCGAGCTTGCGGCAACTTCACAGAAAAGTCAGCGCACCGTTCTGCGATACCTCCACAGTGTGGGGATGTATAAAAGGATGGCAAAGAAAAAACCTCTCCTTACGGCGAACGAAGCCCGAAGAGCTTTGGCGGTCTGTCATTTTCTCACACGAAAGCAGATACTGCCAATTCAGTGATAGTGGTCGTACATGGGTATGGAGACGTTCGTCACAGCAACTGGACGACAAATTTTTGCATCAGACGGTGAAATACGGCGGTGTGAACATCATGATGTGCGGCGCCATATGGTATGATGGAAGATCGCAATTAGTAATCTGCGACGGAAATATAAATGCGGCAAAATATATCCAAATATTAACAAAAGGACTACTACCGATATTCGACAACGCCATTTTATCTAAAGAAGACGCCACTTTTATGGAGGATGGAGCACCCTGCCACAAAGCAAGAACAACAACCACATGGAAAGAGGAACAGGGGATTCGGATTTTACCATGGCCAGGCCAATCACCAGATATGAATCCGATAGAGAATGTTTGGCACATAAATGAAAACCCAGCAATAAGGAAGAACTTGTGGCAGCTGTTACAGAAGAATGGTTAAATATTCCAGAAGACATCATTAATCATTTAATAGATTCTATGCCACGACGATTCGCAGCACTTCACGCAAGTAAAGGTGTATCGACAAAATATTAGTCTAACTTAAAAATTTTAAAATATTTTGTATATATAACGAGAATAGAATCTTTTTTTTTTAATTAGTAGGTGTCTATTTTATTCTGTCACCCTAATGTATTCTGTTAAAATTAGTGACCATACGAAACACAGGCCAATACATTTGTACTATGCCTGTAGGTCACGAGAATGTCAACTGATCGCTTGTAACGTGGTAGTACTCGGAAATCCACATAAGCCACCAATGATGGTGAATTATTCTTTATTAGAAAGTAATTTAAGTAAAAATCTTGCATTATTTTTGTTGTAACGATCTTCTAATAAACCAAGGTTGTATTGCTGTGGCAATGTCGCGAAATTCAAACCACGATCTGGGTAAATAGTACTAACTTTAAAGCTGAGATATTTGGGGCATCTCTTTTGGACACGTTCTATTGAAATAACCTGGTACGTGTAGTAAGGATACTATATTAAATTGGCTTATTCCAATTTGGATTGAACAAGAGCATAGTATAGAGTCTTTATCGCCAAGATGCTGAGAAAAGCACCACAAGTTCTTATTAGGAAGCCTAATGATCGAGAAACAGAAAGATATATTTGCAGATATATGATCAGAGAAGATAGTTTGGATCAAAAAGTACTCCAATATTTAAAGCTATGCCATTCAGAGTACACCAATCATTAATAGTGGTAAGGCAAGTTTGCAGCTTGACGCAAGCATTTTAAAAAGTATTTAATAATAATGGTCCGAGATTAGAACTCTGGTGACGCTCAGATAATATTCCGAAGAGAACCGACGAATACCCATTATAGAAGACTTAATTATTCTCTCTAAAAAGATAAGAGGAGATCAACTTCACCAATGAAGGACAAAAGCTAATACTCTCTAGTTTAACACAAAGTAAATTGTGGTTAATGTGATGAAAAGCCCAAAGTCACTATGGACCACATCGACCTATCCTCGCTGGTCCAACGCCCCAGATATGTATTGGATGATATTTGCCAAGTTGGTTACACTAAGTCTACCAGACATAAATCCGTATTGATGGATTGACAAAAGTGATTTAACATTATAGTCAATATTGTTATATAACATATATTTAAATACTGTTGCAGTTTGCAAGTTCGTTAAAATGTTTATAGGTCTGTAGTTCACAATATTAGCCCGATCACCTCCCTTAAACACTAGCACTATTCTACTATTCAGAAACTGTAACTTTTAATGATTAAATTATATAAGATGTTGTGTTTACCGCCTTATGTTATGGCGCCTTTGAGTAAACTGAGTGGCAACGTTATGAAGCGGTCTCCAATCTACCTACTCTATCGAATCAGTAACCATAGGTTGAAGGACATTTCAAATGCTCATAAGCTTAAGGACTAACCTGAAGCGCACATGGCGAATGCTACAAGAATGCTGCAAGAACTTGTTTTATATTTCCTCTACTTACTTCTGTATAGACAATTATTACACACATACACACTCACGAAAACGCATTTGCACTAAAACATAAACATTTCAACGTATTCTCTTTGAGCTATCTATGCACACACAACATGCGCGCATACACTTATACGTGATAGTGCCTACATTTTTATGTGCATGTAATTGTCGTAGGTCTATCGTAGGTCTATTGGATAATAAATTTTATTATTATTACAAAAGATTTTGCATTCATACAAAGCAAATTATGTTATACAAGTACTGTTAAACAAGTTCTATATTTTTGATGTTATATGAATATATATATAATAAGTTCCTAAAAATAATTCTATTCTGTAATTCTCTCTTAAAGTTTTAAATCCGTATATTACTCAAAAACAAGTAAACTCTCAAACTATAATGATACTACTGACAAATGTTTGTTTTCTATAAATAAAAGAACTTGAGAAAGAAGGATGTATTAAAATTTCAAATATCCAACTGTGGTGTATTATTATCAAAAACGTGTTGAAATTAAGTATGACTCAGCAGCCGAATAGTACCTAAATTCGGCAGGCCCTAAATTATTATGCATTCTTCGGACAACGGTCACAGACATCTAGTTTTACGATATACCGACCAAAATTTTGTGAATCGTCTTTTTCGAC
Organism: Trypoxylus dichotomus; assembly: GCA_023509865.1. Lineage (NCBI taxonomy): Eukaryota > Metazoa > Arthropoda > Insecta > Coleoptera > Scarabaeidae > Trypoxylus > Trypoxylus dichotomus. The sequence continues at coordinate 35,583,770 of CM042081.1, forward strand.
TGTAGCATTGATACGAGGGTTATGTTCTAAATTTTGCATATAGAGCTGGAATAAAACAGTAGATAGCTTTTAGAGGCTTTATTGTTTTCCAAAGTATTCTCCACGAGGACTAATGAAGTTTTGCATGCGCTCGAACCAACTTAGCAGTTATTCCACTCCCTTCTGATGACTGGAACCTTTCGCCTTGCTTTTCAGAAGTGGGGAGAAATTGTTGGGGTTTAGATCCGGACTGTACGGAGAATGGTCTAACAATTTGATACTTTGTTGTCTTAAAAATCTATTTGTTATGCGTGCTCTGTCCGAACTTGCATTGTGTTGATTGAGTATAATTTGGCGTTCGGGGTGGATTCTTCAAAGCTCAGCGATATCACAAATTGTTGTACTTCAATCAGCAGTAACCGTCCTTTAATATTCTAGAGGAATTGTTGCTAGATGATCTGCTTTCTAGACAAATGCAGCGATCATCTTTTTGGATACACTTCGAGAACGGATAGCGTTTGCCGGCGTTTCTTCACCGTGCAACACCACAACAGACGACTGATGTTTATTTACTGGTTCATATGAGTAAATTCATTACCACTGACGTTGTAGTACACGTTTTTAGAGTTTCCAGTTCTGGATCGTCGCTAGGACTAATCCGTTCACATTTAAATTCTCCATTCCAACGAGAAATTGTTGACTGATGTGGTGCTTCATTGCCGAAAACAGAAACCGACTCGGCAAGGTATTCTTGTTGAGGTAATTGTCTTCGGAAATTTTTCAATTAACTTGTCAACTTTGGCACTTCGTTGTAGCTATAATGCAGCACGTACTGCACATAAACTTTGGATTTAGGCTAACAAAAGACGAAGGTTAGCTTTTAGTACTGACATTTGATTAATGACGCCGTCTATACCCCAGTATGCAAGACTTAAAGGATATCCCTCGTAACTAGCGCATACCTCAGACTTGTAATATCAATTCTGAATCATTTTCCTCCCTTATTTCGTTACTTTCCTTCTTTATCTAATCCATCTTCGAATCACGGCGTGAAACGTCGACCCTATATCTAAAACACGATAAATTCATCAACGCCCTTCGCGCCCAGATCGATCGGAAACGACTTGATGAAAATTGCCAAATCACAGGAAGACGTTATCGAGATCGAAACTCTGTCAAGCGTAAAATGACTCGTCTCGCGACGATGATAATTTCACTCGACGCGCTAGGCAACGTTTCGCCCCACGTACCGATCGCAATCTTCAGGCAAATTTCATCTATCACCCCTGGCGGTCTCTACCGATGTTTTCCCGTAAATACCAGCGCGATGATGTCATCTCATCGCAAATTTATTTTCAAATGTTGGCGACGACGGCTAGGGGAAGAGCTAAGAGACGAAGGGAAAGTGGAAATTTTCGGCAGGGAATCGGAACGGTTTAGTGTTGTAATAATAACGGCGAAGAAAAAGCGGGAAATCTCTGGAAGGGATAACATCAATAAGCCGCCGTTATATACCAAGCGAAGAAGGGTTGGTGTGGGGTGCGGTGGAGGAGTGAAGAAGAGGGTGACGCTGTGTAGTGAAGGAATTTTAAATTATTGACACGTCGCCGACGATATTCACGACTGACTAGCTTGATAAATTGACGTCATGGCTTTATGGATGTAATACTGTGAAAATGTTGAATATCATTAAAGATTAAAAGCTTTTTTGTTGTAATTTTCTTTACGTCTTCTTTAAAAAGGAACAGTTTACATATTGCCAAAGCGTGTGAACTAGAAGAAAATATTAACAATGTCTTTGTAGCGATTTCAGATAAAAACATCCCAATGAATGTGTTTAGTTGTAGATTCGGAGATTTAAAGTTTTGCATTTAATAAACTGTAATGACAAGATTTAAGTTATAAGGATAACAATATACAATAAAATTGTATTGCAGATAATTTCTTTTTAAGCAACCTTTTAAAAAATATATCACTTTTCAATAACTATGTTAGGGATTGCGGCTGAACGCACTATACTTGAAAAGGGACGCTAAGAATCTTCCCTTAACTGTACTCTTCCAGTTGTACATGTGCGTTACATAAGACATCATGTACATAGAAAGTCGTTGCAGTAGTTAAGAAGTCATTGTTGTATAAATGTACAATCGTTTTCGTTTTACTGTGTATTTTCTTAATTCCAATTAACCAATCATACAGTCCTCAACAAACTAAAACGTACTTATTGTTTTGGATCAAGGTAAATCTTTTCCTCTACAGTCTGTAAAGTATGAGTGTTACGGCATAAATAGCAGTTGCCTTCAAATATCAATCTAATTCGTTTATAAGCCGATAGATGAAGTCTTTGACGTGAATACTTTGTCACAAAAGATTCAATTAGCGTCGAACTATAACCTGAGAAACACATTAATCGCCATGAGTGGCGCATTCGCATCGCGCTACTCCAAAGGACCAAAAATGTTATATGCAGTGACTGCTAAATACATGGCAAAGTCAAAATCGTGGATTCAGCAATGTAAGACGATCAAAAATGTGGCTCGACAGGCAAAGTGTCACCGAATATGGAAAAAGAATTGCTTAACATTGCAACCAGAAGCAGCAAGATTAAAACAGAAAGGTATAGAAGTATCACGTACAAGTATTCGAACCCATCTCCTTGCGCATAACCTCAAATATCGAAGTATAATGAAGAAACCACTGTTAACCGAGAAACATGTAACGAAGAGATTCGTTTGAGTAAAGGAGAATTTGAAACGGGATTGGAGCATGCTTCTGTTTGGGGAGATATGCTGCCATTCGACATTCCTGGTCAACCTTGACCAATAGTTTAATACAACAGCCTATAAATCTTTGGGGCTGCTTTTCGGATCAGGGTTTTGGAGCATTACATCTATTTATATCCAACTTCAGTACTCCAAATATGCTTACAATTCATGAGAGGTCTTTGTTGCCCACTGCTGGACGATGCTTCATAAAAAATGAGGACTGGATCTTACAGGAAGACAACGGCCCAAAACACCGGGGCACACTTGATTGACTATCGCAGTCACCAGATGCAGATCTTGTTGGAAATGTATGGGCATATCTCAACCACAAGCTTCGAGGAAGAAGAGTTTAGACAGCTGGCCGCTAACATAAGTTTTACTATATTATTATCCAGTTACTGTTTCCATCTTTCCATTATCTCTTTTTCCTTGGTTAGTATATTTCTTTTATTGTCTTTTATATTTTTCAATCTTGGTGGCTTCTGTCTCAATTATTTTATTGTTCCGTAGAATAATTTTTGGTTTTCTCTACAGTTATCTCTCAGTTTTAGTCTAAACTCTATCCAAGAACTTTCTTTGGCCCTCTTGATATTCTCTTTAGCTTCTTTCCTTGCCATTTTGAACATCTTATGATCCTCCTCTTTTCTGCTATGCATATATCTGTGCCATTTATTTTTCTTATGTTTAACTTTGAGTCGTATTTTTGCTATGCACCGTCTGCTCCATTTTGATATGTATTCACATGTATTTGCTGTTTTTGTTATTCTACAGTTTTCTTATGCACATTGGTACATTGAATTCGGTCTTTAAATTATCATTAATACATTTTTCTCGCAGACCGCATATAATACCCCAAGGTAACGCACGTGGACCGTTACGTTTTGTTTTCCGACAGTTAAAAATAGCTTAAAATCTCGTAACTGTCCTCACGTCCTCTCCATAAATTGGGAAAATCGTTTGGAGCATTTACCGTTGAAAAAATCGCGCCATTACCATATTGCCTCTTTCGTAGGGAGAAATGGCTTCTGTCAACGCTAAATTGCGGGAAGCGAATAGCGCGCTTAACGGATATCGTCGATATCGAGAAAGCGACGACCTATATTTCCCCCGTGCGCGTTTAAAAAACGCGTAAACAAACGACTTCTATCATTTTTCAAAACAACACAGTACGGTACAGCATAGCGCAATGTATTTTATTTATTTTCCCCCCTTTTTTTCGAAACGAGAGCAACCCTTATGCATATATCGATGTTGTTGCGTTGGACGGGAAGGACACGAGGGGGTGGAATCGCATAAACAATCTCGTATTCCGATCACGTACCGTCCGAACGCGCCGTAAAAATTGTGTTTGCGAATTTATTCCGTTCGATTTTCGCCCGATACCGTAGCCGCTAGGTGGCGCTGCGAATCGTCGAAATTGCAGCGACGTGGCGGTAGAGCAAGTCTACCAACCCTATGCATAAATATGTAATTGAAAATTTTCGTAGGTAACGGGCGTCGCGCTCCGCTGGGAACTCTTCTTCCTCTTTCGAGATGCTTAGAAAAATTGGGGAAAATGCAAGAAGGACGTAGCGAATAAGTTGCTTCTAGATTTTGAAGTTTGCAAGAGATGAGGCGTCCTATTCCTTCGGTGAGGCGAGGAAGAAGAAAGGAAATACTTGTAAATATAGGAATGTGCTAGTTTTACAGGGTCTGGCCGTGCTTGTTCTTCGATAGTACGTACATGTATTCACTTGTGAATATTTAAATAAGTTCGGCGAAAACAAGTTATGTCTCTGTGTCGAATTTACTTCCCTCAGACGTCAAATATTTCGTTTTGGTCGACGAACGCTCTTAAAATATGTATGCGAAGTTCGTGGAATAGGTGGAACTCATGTAGAATATGGATTGGCAATTTTATAAGGATTGGGTTAAAGTTTCTTTGTTCGTGTCTAAATTTTCTATGTGCAATTTCTCAAAATAATAAAAATAGAGGGAAAGAAATAGGAAATATTACTAGAGACAGGAATAAATAATTGAAATAGTTAAAATAACTACAAAATACTAGTGGTCGACGATATTTTACTATTTGTGATTTCTTCACCGTGATTTGAAAATCACGCCAGTGAAGTTAAATATCAGAAAGCAGTAATCGGTGATTTGGCAGCAGTTGCGTGAAATAACCTTCATTAAATATTCATGGGAAATAAATAAATACGTTATTAAGTGACTAACCACGTGGGTTATAACATTTTACTTTACACCTATGTTATTGTATTTGCAATTTTTGTTATTATTATCGTTTGTAAATTCTTGAGTATTTAAATTTGAAAGCTTCTTATGTTTGAATATATAAAAAATATATCTGGCATAACGATAATTGAGATATGTATTGTAGTTTTGACACTCCGCAAAATGGACATGGTCTCTTACCATGTAATATATGAAATATTCAGTCTACGAATACAAAAAAAGTAGACAAAAATTGTAATTGTTTTTTCTCAAAAATATTTTTGTAAATGTATAAATGCTTTCATTAGAATTAGTGACTGACGCTTACGTAGCATTTGAATATCAAAGCTTATTCAGACAACCGAAAATATCTTTGGATTCGACTGTATCTTGTTATAAGAGATACGATATACTGGATATATGTACATTTTTGAGTCACAAAGGTGATCACATTCAACGTTTAAAATCGCCGTTATTTATAAATCACGATCACTATTCAGGGTGTGATTTAAAAGTAACGGTATCGCTCAACACTATAAAATACTAAACAAATATTTGCAAAAAAATTATACAAGAAGAAACGTAAGTAGCAATAACTCAATACTGGACCAATTTAAAAACAAAAGTAAATTTGAAGGTAATCCCAGGGGGTCTTTCAAACCACCATGCTGCAAAGATCAAAAATTACGACTGCGAGTAGAACCTATACTAAAATTACTTATAAGTTTGTAAACAGACGGATCACTACAGGATAACGAAAGAGATTCAAAATATAGAAAAACAATCCATTAACAACTTCAAGATACTTTCGATAATATTACAAGATATTATACAAAAACACAAAAAACAATAACGATAAAGAGTAGGGAAGAGTATCCGTGGATAGATAACGAAATCATAAAGCAAATAAAAGAAAGAAAGAAATTCTATAAGAAAGATATGGTATAAGCCATGCAAACAATAAGTATATAAATACAAAATATTACGAATAAAGGAGGATAAAAGAAGCAAAAGTCAAAAATTATGAAAAAACTTCAAAAAATACAGACAAACGCCAGCAAAAAGCTGGAATCTCGTACAAAAAAAAATAGACAAAAGTAGAAAAAATTAAGCAATTAAAGAAATTTAAAAGGAGGACGAAATAATAATTACAGATCAAAGAAATAAGTAACGAAATAAATTCACAGGTATAGCAGTAAACTCCACTCACACAAATTTACTAATTGGGTGGAACGCAGCGTTTCGAGAGCGCGTGGACTTTCATTGTCAACCGTGTCACCGACTGAATGTAAAAGACTGTATCACACATGCAAATTATTTTCTACGCAGGCTCTGATATTCTAAAACATATGACTATTTACAATCTACTAGGTGGTTTAATCTCTGGTATGTGTGTATTTTCGAGAAAGGATGGAACGAAAGCGAAGCGTATCTTTAACAGGACCTATGGTGATAAATCAATCAGACTCGAGTGTGCAATTGGGGGTGGTTCTCTGTTCAATAAGTTTCTGTTCTTTTTCATAAAAATCGTATCGAGAAAATGTCAAATTTGTAGACTTCGCCATTTTTCTTTCCAGATTCTCCTCCTACATACTTATAGTTTTTTAATACAAATGCTTTAGTAATAAATACACAGAAAAAGGCATGTTTCATTCGCATTAGAAATATCTTTTGGTGCATAGTTCTTCTTTCTGGATGTTTCTAAGGCAGTTAAAAACATGATCAAAGGACTAGCGTGTAATAAGGAAATTGTGTACGTCATTCGAAAAAGAAAAGATAAAAGGAATCATCCACCAAATAAAAGTGTTATCAGACGTAAAATTCGAAACGTTCGAACTTCATCAAATATGTTATCTTTCGAAAAGATTGGAAAGAAAATAATGTTGATGAATAGTCACAATAATAATGTATATCTACCTAACAATTACCCAATAACTAAACAAAGTGCAATATGTATTTATATGTATTAGTTATAAATCTATAAATTATGCTGTAAAGCAACACTAACCCGCTACAGAACTGTAAAATATATCATCATAATGTAGGTTTTCTCCGCAGCACATGGTTATAATACGGAATGCTTCTAAAGTATTGGTTCTTAAGAAAGAAGCAGAATGGCAGGAAAGGATCAAGAGGAAGTTTTAAGTATGTAAAAATCTAACCAAAATAAAAGAGGTAAGGGGAATTAATCCGACCTTTGCACAGCTTTCAGGAATATCGATATGTAATCCACACGACGCTGGGCACAGATTGCTCCTTCTGTAAAAGAAAGGTATTTCAGAAACCGTCATTGTACTTTTTCGATGTTGATTTGCAAATACACGTAGTGCGGAGGGCAAACTCGCAAATCATATTCCATCACACAACTAAAGTAAAGTTTCTTCAGAAGGAACAAGTTATTAAAAAATGTACAAAAGAATATGGTAAATCCCAAGCTTCTTGATGCATAATACAAATGTAACTAACATGGTCAAAGAAACTGAAACAGGAATCGAAGTATATTCCAAGATTCTTAATATTCTCAACCATCGTCAAGATTTCACTTTCCATTGTATAAGTGAAATACACATTGTTAATTTTCTGGTTACATGAAATGTAACAAGACTTTCCTAATGTTGCGCTTAAATAAATTAAATTCGTTACAGCAATTAATTACAATGTTTAAATTCTGCTGTATATGAAATACGGCGTCCCAGCTTCTGATGCAGGACTAAATCTCTAAGTTATCTGCGTATGCGAGTGCAAGACATGTTACGGAAAAAAATCAAGTCATTCAGATAAAGCTGGAATAAGGACGTTCTCCTGAGGCATATTGATCGACATGTAATTGATTCTATCTATTGAATAGGATTGTAGTAGTTTAAGTAAGTTGGAGCTAAGTCCAAAGGTAGTAAGTTTTGTAGGTATAGCAATACAACTAATGGTGTCAAATGCATGGTTGAGATCAATATACAATTACATCGACTTAATTCCCGCTATCTAGTGTTTGACAAATGAACTGCATTAGAGGGATTAGGTTACTTACAGTTAAACGGCCACGTACAAAACCACGTTAGTAAGGAGATATAACTCTAGTTCGTCGTCAGCTCTAAGGAAACTCAACATGAAAGATTAATTGTAATTGTTATCTATCTAGCTCAAGCAAATCTTCTATTACTCATGATTATATCTGAAATTGATCCAACGCCAGTATTAAAACCCTAAGATTATTGAAAGATATTGGTTTTCTTCTGAAAATGTTCCGTTCTTTTTCATAAATATCGTTTCGTACGCGTTTAATTCTCTACACGAGCTTGAGTGAATTTTGAGTTAGGTTCTGCTGGAAAACCAATAAAGGGAACATACAAGATTTTCTAACAGAACTTAACTCAAAATTCACTACGATCAAGTTTTCTATTGAACAAAAAGTGAACAGTCGGCTTCCGTTTCTAGATACTCTAGCCATACGCAATAACAATAAATCAGAACTAGACATATACAGAAAAGAAACTAATTCCAGCAGATTCGTACCGCTGCGAATAATAAAAAATGTCCGCGATTAGTTTTCTGGTCAGTAGACTCGTTAGATTTCCGCTAAGCAAAAGCTGGTACGAAAAAGAATTAAAATATATCAAAGATGTAGCGAGGTACAATGGTTTCTCTTCTACGGATGTCGACCGTATCTTAAGGAAGGTCCAACACAAACAACACATCAGAAATTCCACGACCTTATCATTAACATTCACCGGTAGCAAGAAATTAATAACACTTCCTTTTCACCCAACAGTAAAAGACTTAAGCAAAATTTTCCGACAATTAAATATGAACGTGTCGTTTGTATCAGAAAACAACTTAAAAAATCTCTTAGGCAATCCCAACGATAAACCGGAGATGATGAAAAGGTTCGGAATTTACCATCGAAACGAGGTTCAAAGAACACTTTCGTTTCGATAAACCAGAACTATAACGCGTAGCAAAATCCGGACATAAAATTGATTTAAAAAATCTTAAACTTCTTAAAAACGTAAACTCGTGTAGAGAATTAGACGTGTTCGAAACGATATTTATGAAAAAGAACGGAAACTTATTGAACAGAGAACCACCCTCAATTGCGCACTCGACTCTGATTGATTTATTACCATAGGTCCTGTTAAAGATACGGTTCGCTTTCGTTCCATCCTTTCTCGAAAATACACACATACCAGAGATTAAACTACCTAGTAGATTGTCATTGTCTAAAAATAACAAAATGTTTCTTTTTTCTTTAGACATTTTCCAATCTAGGTCTTGCAACTACTCTATCATAATTTCTCCTGCCATCCAAGCTTTCTTATTGTATTTCCAAGTTACAGGCAGGTTATTTATATTAATATTTTTAAAAGCTCTGTGTTTAGCTGCGCCCACTCTCTTTTCCGCATAGACATCATATTAATATTGAAAACAAATTCAATCGCAAGCGTTTGTACCGAAAGATTAAAGTCGGTAAATCTCCGGTTTGCTCGGGGAAGTCCCGGCGAAATTGGCGCTCGGCGCGATTGAGAAATGCAATAGCAATACTCTCGATATAAAAATAAGATAAGGCGTTTCTTTTTATTTTATTTTTTGTCCGGTTAAGAGAACATTTTCTCGTGTCCGCGTCCGTTCAAGAGACTGTCCGTCCAAGGAAGAGTTAATACAATGGAAATTATATGAGAGCCGATCGGGACCATGAGAAACTGTCCGTTTAAGGAGGTGTCCGTGTAAGAGGGGTGTCAACGAAATATAGAAGAAAACCTACAAATAATTGAACAATGGTACCTTAACAGCTTAAGCACGATTAATGAAACAAAAACAGAATATATGGTATCCAGAAGAAAAACTATTCCACCAAATTTCACAATAAATATTAACAATGAAACTTTAACAAAAGTCCATGCAGAAAAATACTTAGGACTAATAAAATACCAAACTTGAAATGGGACAAACACGTTGACGAGTTGACAAAAAAATGCTATAGCAATAGCAAAATAAATTGCAACTACATCAAAACAAAATTTTCAAAATAATATAATCTACACATAAAAGCATACCATCCATCCAGTTATATAAACAAACAGGAGAACTAACAGTTATATAACTAATATAGCAAAAAACCTACTACTGTTATATGAAATCGAAGATAATATGGTACGGACTAAGATAAAACTTAAAAAGAACAAACAGGTCCATGAACACCGACAGAAGGGGTACTTATAAAATAACATATTCTTTGGCTACGTCTATGTTACATGGAATAATCGGAGAAGTAAATGTGTTTCCTTTAATTTTAAGAAGTAAACGTGAATCTTTCCCCTCAACAACATTTTGAACTGCAGCTGAGTAACGCATATTTTTTTTTTGTGTGAAGTTTGATCAGGAGGTAATCTCCAGCAGGTATCCTCGTTCATTTTTGATTCATCAGACTTTGCCAAGTCTTCGCTAGTTAGAATATGTTATGAAGTTCTGGTTGAGCAGCAGATACTTGTAATTCAGCTATACTTGTTTGTGATATTTCATCCATATTCGCGATGTTTGTAATATCATTCCTTGGTGCATTTCAACAAGTTTAAGCTCTGTATGTAGAATATCTAAAGGATAGGATGTAGCACGTGTATTACGTTTTTGTCGATGTATTCTTTAAGTTTCATATGATCGAGTCGGTCTGTTGGATACTTTCGTTTAAAAGATTCCTATTACGTAAAACAATAACCTGATATTTCCCTTACAGAGCCCTTGCAACACAATAACAATCGAAAAGGTTTTCTTTGATTTGAAAGAGTCGAAGAAAACCATTTGAGTTTTATGATCTGCCCAAAAACGAACTGTGTTATATTGTTTTATTTTCTTTTTGCGCATTTAAATAGCGAATGCCAAAATCAATATCATCCTTATTAAAGTACGTCTACTTTAATCTACCCGGCAACAAACGAAGCCCCTTAATACAAAATTCTCATTCGATTGCTGCGGAGTTGTTGCGTTGGTAACATTTGGCGACTCCGAATCGTGCAAATAGGAAGGTCGACAACGGTTAGCAATTGAATAACCCAATTAGGGACGCGTATTACCTTCACCCGCATCCCTATCTCGCAAATTCATTATCTTCGCGCCGCGCAACGGCGGGGAAAGGGTCGCGACGGGGTGAAGGGTCGCGTAATGTTCAGGCGTTCACCTACCGCGTCTAGTGGACTTCCTGGTAAGTCCATATTAATTATCAGGGCCGGATTTACCTACCGATTTAGAGCGGAGACAGTAATTGAGTAATAGCGTCGAACATGAGCGTGATATCAGGGATGGAGAAGGAGGTCGACTTCCGATAACATAATTTCGTTGTGGTATGAGGTACGGGCTTTATAGTCCTGGTTTATTGAAATCATTACCGTCGTTATTATGATACTATAATCGGAGGGTAAGATTAGGTAAGTGATAAGATGAGATTGGCTTTAGAACTTGAGCTTTATGATATGAATGTAGATAAATTACTGTAAGGAAAGTTATATGACTTTACTTATATAAGCGATGGAAATTAAACAGTTTTAATCTTCCTGAGAGAGAGACAGTTCGTTAAACCATCTGTCTCCGTTTCTTTGCTGTGTATGCACGTATGATACGAGGGTATCTATACTGTACCTCTGACCCCCTTACAGTAAAACTAGAAAGGCATTATATTTTTTTATTTTTCGACATAGTCTCCTTCTACACCTCTACACTTGGTTCATCGGAGCTCCAACATCTCAAGAGCCTCCTGGAAAACACAGATTGTAATCACTAGGGCCAGATCCGGTCAATATGGCGGATGCTGTACTAATTCAAAGCCTACTTGGTGTATACCAGCCATAGCAATACCATGTATATGGCTGGGAGTATTATTCTCTTCAACAGCGTCTCGCAAATTAAACATCAATTATGCTTAGTAGGCCTCTGTAATGCTCCGTCCCTTTTGCAAGTAGTCAGTCAGGATGATACCTTGAGCATCCTAGAACGCAAATAGCAAAACCTTTCCAGCAGACGCCACAACCTTAGATTTGTATGAAGGAGGAGAACCGTGCTGTGTCCACTCCCTACTTTGCATTTTGGTCTCGGGATCGGGATTGTAGTGGTGCACCCATGATTCATCTATGGTCACATATCGACTAAGAAAGTTCTCTTTGTTTGCTTGGTACCTTTCCAAAAGATTGTCTTTGTATAGGCCTTAGAAATATATCTTCCTCCGAAATGATTTAATAATAATTGAAATAATTAATTCTCCGTATTAATTTTGTTTGTCTGCATAGTATCTTTAATTTCCATTCTATTTTCTCTGAGCATTCGCTTTCTTTTTCTCTAGATTCCGTAGATGTCCCGTTACGATATTCCAACGTATCGGTGTACGGTGTTTCGTTTAGATGCTTGTGTTCGCTGTTGCATAAACAAATAGTGCTGACTCTGCGATATATGGAATGTGTGCACGACTACTTCAGTCTTTAGTTTACTTTGCTTATGTCATATGTAATACATCCATTTTGTCAAGTTACCAGTTAGTTCAATAAATATATGTAACAATCCCTATGCATTTGTTTTGTGAATTTTTACAAATATCCTTCTTTTATTTCTCTTATTCTTGTGTTCCCTATTGTCTCTGTTACGTTCTTGTTTCGAAGATATTTGGTGTATGCCTTTTTCTTTTCTTGGCATAGGTCTTTTATTTCTGGAGTGAACTATTATGTGTCATTTGTTTTGTTGAGATTAACTCATATCTTTGCTAGCGCTCCATTAGCTGCGTTAGTGATGTTTGATCTTAGGGTTTTCCACTGTACATCCACACTGTCATCCGTCTTAATTGGGTTCTGTTTTAGTTTTTCCATCAATCGGTTTTCAATAGCTGTTTGGCACTTTTATTTTCCAGAGACTGGATGTTGTGTTTATGTATATATTGTGGTTTTGGTATGCAAGGGATGTTTATTCTCATTTTGTAAAGTACCAACTTGTGGTCGCTCCATATGTTGGCTGTACTTATATTGCGTATCATCCGTGGTGTGATTGTCCTATTTGTGATTATATGATCTAGCATAGATCGTTGACTCCTTCTATTTTACCACGTAAATTTACGCTCCATATCGTGTTCAAAGAAGGTGCTGTCAACTCTCATTTTGTTTGCTGCGCAGACCATTCTGAACAGGTGTCCATTGTCATTAACAGTGTCTTCGTTAAAGCCGTGGGTTGTACCTTCTCATGCTTCATTATTATTATTAGAGACCAGATTACATGCAAAGTTTATATATTTTATTCTATTTATTTATTGTATTTTACGTCTATTTGTAGATGTCTTACACTGATTAAAGTTAGTTAACGCTAATTAACTTTAATCAGTGTAATACATCTACATACAGATGTAAAATATAATGAATAAATAAAATATATTCACTTTGCATATAATCCGGTCTCTAATTATTATCAATTATTGCGAGTGAAAATCCCAAAGTCTACGTACAGAGCTATACCACCCGCATGGGGCGTTACAAGAATGAAATAAATATGTTATTTTTTAAACAACGAAAATGTTATTTGTTAAATATTTGAACGAATACAAGGGTTTAGGGCTTATACAGAGTACTGCAAATGTAGATGTGATGTGAGCTAATTAAATTGAAACTGAACTATTTTGTACTGATTTATTTCGGCACTATACGACAACTGCAATGGACACTATATCTCTAGCACATGGTCAGGGACAATGAATGTTTGTACGTTATTGTATTTGGAGAGATTTAAGCTTGTATATTATACAGAAAATAACGAAACTTTTGGTTAGCATTAATGATTATTTGCACATATACAGGACATTAAAATTTATAGATGTTACAAAAATGAAGGAGGTCCTAGATTTCATTCGGATTTGTTCATTATATGGAAAAATGAGAGTGAAACCGATTAAGAATGATTTCAGTACGTTATTTATTTTATTTGGAGGTGAACTTATCCAAGCAAAATAGTTTGAAGACGCTATACGCAGTCGAAGGTATCCAACGAAATGACCAAAAGTATAGGGACACTATCTTTGGGCTAAACTATACGAAAATTTCACCGTCAATAACGAGAAAAAGAGTAAAGATTAATACTCTATAAAAGTTACACAAGGTAGTATTCCATCTCATAGAGCGTAGTCTATTAAAAAATAATCAAAAAGTTTGCCATTGGTGGATTGGTTCTAAAATTCTTCTTATGGAATGTCAGTAAAAAATGCATGAACTCTTTTAAGAAGCGTGGTATCGTCAGGAAAATATGCCAGGAAATTAATGACAGGTATTTAAGAACTGTAGGAAAGCGGCTATGAAATGAAGTTGGTAATACAGTAGTCGGTTGGAAGTATTTTCAAAACCTACTGCACTAAGCAATCTATGGAGTTACCATAATCTTTTAGTGGTATTTATTTAATGACTAACGGTTATATATTTTATTAAAGAAAACTTTAATCCGTTTATTTTATTAAAACAATGTAAGGTGGTATTAATAAAAAGTATTTTTCACGAGCCATTCAATGAGCATCCAACCTGTTTAAGAGTAATTACTCACTTTCTAAAGTATTTTTAATGATATACATCTACCTACGCAGCCCGCTATTACCTAATTAAGTCAGAATTATACTGATGGTCGTAAATTTCGGTATTAAGCGCCCCTAATCTTCTTTCTTTTCATGGGAGGTAGTAAAATTCAAACGAACGACTTCCTTATATACCTTCTCGCTTATCCTAACAGCCTCCCTCAGCCCTTGCAAGAAAAACTTACGACTACGAATCCTCCGCCGGTCTGAATGGAAACCGATAAGGCCACCGCGATCTAATGACGCCATTTATGAGTGAGGAAACCGCGCCCAAAATCGAAATCAGTTCATATATCGTCGCATGCATTCCGAAGCCCCTCCGCTACCTCATCCCACCGTCGTCTAATCTGCTATATCCATCGAACGCAGTTCCGCCGCCAGATGTCGCTTTGTTCGCGTTAAAGTTCGGAAGCGGAACAAGAGATAAGAACAGGAAACAACTTAATACCAAGAACAAATGTCTAAGGCACTCCCTCACATCCGCCGGATTGTCGATAGCGGTTGAGGTGGAGGTAGCTACTCTTTAACAGTAGTTGGCGCCGTCAAAGTTCTCCCCGCGGTGCTGTTTGCTGGAGGAATGATATCGGTAAATGGCAAATAGTGATGCGCTCGTTCTGATTAAATAGGGTGAGAATTGAGGGGTTGACGCTAGCTGCTCTTAAAGAAAACGTTCCGATCGCGTGCCGCCGTATAAGGCAGTAGATCGAGTAGTGGGGTTTAGATATTCAAAGGATGAATGTCACGCATTCGTCGTGATGATAATTGGAATTTCATAAGAAAACCTAGCATTGGAAGAATCTAAAGAGCATTACAGAGAATGTTACAATTATGTGGCCGCTTTTATAATATCATCGAATTAAAATAATATAGAAAACAATTTAAAAGTTACAATATACGCTGTTCAAATAACGGTCACTTCATAAAATTGATGGTGAATAAGAATTAATTTCATAGAGTTCTTAATTACACAGTTTTAATGTCAAAAATTTGTAAGCAAGTATCTAAATACATTATTGTGTTTTACTTAGACAAGATTTAACATGGTGCTATTAGGGCAGCATAAAATGTTGTACTGTAAGATAAGAAAAATTCGTTTATATATATATATATATATATATATATATATATATATATATATATATACGAGGGCGATCTGAAATGTTTCCGCAATCGACAAGAAAAACACGGTATTGGTGTGGTTTTTATTTTATTTTTCGATGTAGTCTCCTCGAGGATCAACACACTTTTTCAAACGGTGCTTCAGTCTCTTTAAGTTGTCGGAAAAGTAGAATGTTTCGTCAATGAGGATCACACTCTGGAAATCCCAAAAAATGGTTGCCATGACCTTTCCGGCTGATGGATCAGTCTTTACTTTCTTCGAAACCGATTTACTCGTTCGAAACGCATGAAGAAATCTCTTGGATTGTGTTGGATCCTGACCAAACACTCTTCCGAAACGATCACTCGATTTTTGCTCCGGTGTAAGCACAAACGCGGTACTCATCGCGCTGAAAGAGGATTTCTGTCAAGGAATGTCTCTTAGAATTATAAATGTTTTTTTTTCCTCACAAGAGCATCAATAAATTTACATGGACACAATCAACTAGAGTACTCTAGTAAAGACTAATAAATTATGGATACAGTAGATGTAAGGGTACACCACGGACTGGAATGTGGTTCAGGTCACTACCTATTTATAACAAAATCATTAGTAAAATATAGGAAAATCCGCGAAAGAATCAAAAAGGAGGAAGCACAGAAAAATTAAAAACCGATGAACACGCATATAATTTAGAATGCAGTTACGAGGAGTCCATCCGCTTCTCATATAAATTAACGGTAGCCAATAAAATACAATCAATAAGCAAATGTGAAAGCGTGAAAGAATTCTACCATGGAATAAAGGCATGTATTCAGGAAGCAGCAAAAATGCTCTGGGAATAAAGGAACAGCAACATACAAGAAAACCGAAAAAGATGGCTTACCAGCATTGGATGCAAACAAAAGAAGGGAGATAGAGAAGAGAGAATATATGAGACCGAATAGAGAAGTGAAGAGACAAGTAGAGAAAGCAAAAAACGAAACTATGGGAAAGAAAATGCGAAATAGGGACACATGAGTGGCACAAGAGTAACAGAGGCATGGAAAATAATAAAAACATTAAGAAAGAAAGACAATAGAACTAGCAAACTAAATTTAAGAAATGGAAAGATGGAATGAATACTGCACTGAACTATTAGCAGAAAATAGACCGTATTTCTTTTTAAAAGATATGAACTTTAACATTACCTCAAATGATTGCTGGCAAAAATCACAACTTCGGAAGTTAAGAGAGCGCTAAAAGAATCGACAAATAAGAACGCTGTCAGACCAGGAAGCATTCCCTCTGAGCTGATAAATAATGGACCAGATATATCAATCGAATACATACCGGTACAGTTTGATACACGTCTACAAGGAGAGATTCCCAAAGACTGTAACCTGAGCTATATCAGTTCAATATACAAGAAGGGAGACAAAAGTAAATACCAGAATTACAGAGGAATAAGTGTAATCAGCGCAAGGTCGCTTACAAGAAATAGATGAGCAAAACGGCTTCCGACCTGGACTTTGTATAGACAATATGTATATTTGTGATACAACAAGTATTGGAAAAACGCGTAGCTAGAAATCTACCCACCCACTTAGTATTTATAGACATAGAAAGGGCTTTTGATAGGGTATTCTTACAAAAATGTTTGAAATTTTAAACAAAATGGAACTCAATACCAAGTATGTACATCAATGCAGTATGAAATTTATATAAGAAGCACAGAGCATAATCAAAATAAGCGCAAACAAATCTAAACCATTCTCCATAAATAAGGGATTGAAACAAGGATGCAGTCGTTCCGCTACATTATTTAAAATTTATATTCAAGAAGCTTAAAGTAATTGGAGAAAAAGAAACAGAAAGAATAAGAATTAAGATGGAAAATCACTGTCCCAATTATAGCTTGTGATGAAGATGATGTAGACTACATGTTTAGAAACCTGAGACAAGAATACAAACATTGAGGACTAACAATAATCATGACAAAAATTAAATATATGGGATATAAAGACGAACATGACCATAAGGACTTGCAAATCAGAGAAATAGAAAAAACAAACCAGTACAAATATCTAGGAAACATACTTAGTGAGGAAGGTACATCGAAAATACACATACGAAATAAAATACAACAAGCGAAATCCGATGCCTTAAATTCCTTGCTGTGATCTAAGGGATTAAAACTGGAACAAAAATAAAAATATATAAAGTCGTCGTGGAGTCCATTCTAACATACGGTGCAGAGAGCTGGTAGATGATAAAGAACAATAAAAAGAATATAAGACAACTCCAATTATCTACACTTATCAACTGGCTGGATCTCCTTTACCCAGAGAGAACTCTATGAGAGATTTGGGCGTCATTTTCGAGTAGAAACTCACCTTTACAGAAGATATGTATAGTATTCGTGCTTCGGCACTGAGTATGTTAGGTTTCATCACACGTGTTACACGACCTTTTTCTTCTATAACAGTCATTCCTCATCTTTATTTTACTTTTGTTCGGTTTAGATTGGAGTATGCGTGCATGGTTTGGTCATCTATATACGTCTATCAGCCATATTTTTTGGAAAAAATTGCAAGAGGGTGTTTAAAAAATAGTTACCCGATGGAAGGATTTAGTTACACTACTCTATTGGAGATATTGAACATTCATTCTTTAGAACTACGTAGAAAACAAGCTGAGTGCAAATTCTTATTTAGTTTACTTAATTGCCTTGATGTCTTTGAATTCTTGAGTCAAATTAATTTTATTGTTTCACGTCTGGGATCCAGGCAAACAAATGTATTTTATTGTCAGGCACCTAGAATAAACATTGCCATTAGGTCCCCAATATATAGACTATGTAATGACTTCAACTCTATGGATACTGGTGTGTTAGATATACATATCTGCTGCTCACCATCTCTTTTGGTATTATGTGAACCGCAAATATATTATACTTACTAGAAATTCTTTTTTCTTGGTTCTTTCCTTTTTTTTAAGAATAGTGAATTTTTGTCTCAGTTACATTAAAGCATTTTGGGTGAGGGTGTGGATAGTTGTAGTTTGTTGTGAATTAATATAAGTTTATTGTAATTTGATCAGCCTTTTTTGTTGTTAGTTTTGTGTTTATCTATTGGGCAATAAATTAAAACACCCAACTGCCGCCCACTTCTCTAATCACCATTTCATTAATCAATCGACTCTACTTACTAAATTTACTCCTTAAAGCGAGGGTGAAACGGTTAGACTCGAAGTTCGTTTACTTCGCCTTTCAAAACTTCATCTAAGATCTTGATTAAGTTCGATCGATTTGAGGAAATCGCCTGAAAGAGCCCGCGTTACAGAAACGTCGGTAATGAAGTTTCCTTTCTTATTCGTTCGATTTTAAGTTCTTTTTTTTTTTCTTCTTCTTCGCCCTTTCCAGATTCGCGTTCCATCTTGTAAAGACGAAAATATTCCCTCGTCGAACATTAAAAGCTCTGGGTGTGGGGATTATTCCCTGGAAGAGAAATTTATTTAATTGCTCCGGATAGGGCGAAGGAGTAACGAGTAGCAAACGAAGTTTACCAACGCGATAGTTCGAGGCAGAAAGAAGAAATGTCATAGAGAACTTTAGATGCTAAATGTACAAAATAGGGAGGAGCGTTCTGTGTATAAAACTTCAATTAAAAAGTAATTAACAGTTAGACTAATTGCTAATGTTCGGCTATTAAATTTGAAACGACCGACAGTTATGGTGGCAGCCGTGAGTTGGTGTGAGTGGGAGGGTAATTTATTGATAAAGTTTGTATGCTTACCTGAAACAAGGACTTTTACAGAGTCACAGGATAGAAGGGCGAAGACTTTGCTATTTAGTTTGTGATGAGAAACGGAGTAAAGGTAAGCTTAAGTAAGATAATGCAGAATTAAAAAAGAGAATGTAGTAACAGAAGGACTTGAAAGCTTTATGTCATTTTAATTAAAAGGCGAAGTTAATTGTGGAAGTTTCCTTTATGAAGTGAGGACGTCGTTTGATTATGTAAGTATAAGCTTTTGTATAGCGAAATACATTTGGAACATCCTTTATTTACAATGAATTCATCCGAGTAGTTGTTTCCGACTTTGTTTTGGTTTTGCTTTTGTAATTTTTATGTAGATATTTCATCACGTTTACATAGTTTGTTTGTACTCCGTTGTTCTTCATTGCCTGTCATGGCAACACTGTCATAAGTCTTTTTCAAGTCTATAATTATAAGATGTAGTTCACAAGCGCGTGCTATACTTTTTTCCAGTTAGTTATTTTAGACAGAAAATGTTATCAATGCAAGATATTCCAGGTCTGAAACCATTATGTTCCTCTGACCCTTTTACTTGTTCCTCTATTCTCGGTGTTACTATTCATCCGTGCTGTCTGTACATAGAAGTTGTAATACTAATTCCACTATAGTTTTCGCATCTCATTGTGCTGCCTTTCTTGGCTATAGAATTTACGTATGCGATTTTTCATTATTCCAGGACTTCACTACCCTATAAACATGATGTAAACAACTTGGCAATTGCTTCTAATGTTACGATTGGGGAGTTCTTAATAAGTTTCATGGAAATACCTCCTGAACCAGCCGCTTGGCTGTTTTTCATAGTTTTCATTGCCTCTATAACTTCCTTCACTGTTACGTCTCTTACGACTTGGTTAACCGGTTCATTTGCGTAATCTACTTCCTTAAAATTATTTCTGTCTTCAATTAATAAAGATCGGTAGTACCTCTTCCAGCTATCAATTCCTATTGGATTTATGCATTTCACTTCCCATGTATTTTTCTTCAGTGTTCCCAAGCTATTCCATGCCTCCCTAGATTTTGATCCTCCTTTAAATCTGTACACCTTATCACATTTCCGAACAATTATTCATGGCTTTTCTTACTTCATAATTGTATCTCATATAAATTTTTCTGTGATCTTGTGTTCACGGCCACTTCTGATATGCTATTTTCATTTTATTTACCAAAACTCTTGCTTGCTCCAACACTTCTTTTGTAGCCTCGTGAATACAATGTAACAGTACTGAGGGATTCGTGAAAGAAATGTACGTCGATGGGGTGCTTCTCGATGAGCAGTATATATATATAGTTTGGAATTCGCTAACGATCAGGTTATATTAGCCGAGGACGTACATGAAATCGATTACATGTTGAGGATGTTGAAGGAAGAATACGCAAGATGGAGTTTGATAAGACAGAGTACATCGTAATCGATTCACAAGGAAAGCAGTTACTGATAGAGAATAAAGTAATAAAAACGGCAAATGCGTATAAATACCTAGGAGTTACGTTAACTTGCGATGGTCGAGATGAAATCGACATATAGAATAAAATAATAAATGGAAAGACTATAATTAGACAACTACACTCTGTGGTGCGGAATAACACTATTTCGAAAAAAAACGAAAACCCGGATGTTCCACTCTTTTGTTGAAAGCTGTGTTACTGATGGAAATGTGGGCGCTGAAAAAGATGATGGAAATCAAAATAATATCAACGGAGATGACGTACTGGAGACGCTACTCCAAGAAGACGTTATTATAACATGAAAGAAATGAAAAATAAGAGAAATAATGCAAGCTAACACATCATTAATACATTAAATAGAACGGAAACAACTATTGTGGTATAACCACATGAGGAATATGCACCAGGACAAACTACCACAAAAGGTTTGGAAGTGGAAGCCTGTTAATAGAAAGAGAAGAGGAAAGCCAAGAAGGAGTTGGGAAAAGCAATTAAAGAAGCTATGCAGAACAGAGAACTGAGGGAGGATGGTTTTAGGGATAGGGCCTCTTGAAGATCGGAATGCGGTAGATGGCAAAATTAGCCGTTTACAAACCGCCAATTCCAAACACAAACGTTCGTCTTAAACAATTACTCTACCGCAAACTAGATCGCTTCTGTTAGCGCAATAAGATCTATTTCTTTTCACTACTATTTTTATCCTTCTCCAGTTAGTTTAGAAATCATTCCATGCGTTTGCATTCATCCGAAAATAGACAGAACCGTACGTGTACGGCTTCAGCACCTCATCCACCGCCACCAGGAGATACCTAATGGAAATTGCTGCTTAATAATTCATGGTACATCGTGTACGACACGCCGTCGTAGTCCCGGTACCGTTCATTATGTTTGACGCTTTTGGTTCGCGAGGAAAATAGCTTCTCGCGAACGCACAGGGGACTGAACATCAGCTAAGGTCATGGACGCGGGCGTTCGCCTTCTTGAAATCTTAATAGATGTCGTTGCTATACTTCAACGTGTTCCTTGTGTTTTGCGCCATTGAGAATGCAGGGGTCGTGTGAATTATTAAAGGCGCTCAGAACTACGTAGACGCTGCGTGGCACGGAGGAGGCGAAACTACATAAGTATGAAAGGACTAATTTAGCTTCTCTTGAAATGACGCTGAAGTAACGCTGCCACAGTTTTTCTTCTTTTTTTGCGTTTTGTTCCCAAGTTAAATGGGGGAAGGAATGAAAAGGCGAATTGGAACAACCACTGGTGGCCTAGTTCTGGCGTGATACATCAATTACGTGTAGTGGTAGGTATATAGGGGCTGCAGTCTTTAAAATATGAGAGAAATTTGTTATTTTAACATAGGGAATGATGTGTTCAGTCTATTAATTTCAATGCTAATATTGATAGTGCTCCAAAATATTTGATTAACAAATAACGAACCAAATCAATATTTCTGTACTATAATTAGTATCAGAATGATCTAACGAATCAAAGAGAATAACTAGGAAATTTGTAAGAAACAGAAGATAAGTGATCAACAAACCGAAAGGAAAGAGTAAAAGACAAATGTTTGTAGATTTTGCGGTTGGATTTTGACATATCTAAGTCAATGCATTTAAAATGAACCAACGACACTTCCTTCTTTTCAATTTTATGCAAATTATTATCTGGATTACAAAGTTTATTGTGCTGTGAGATTACTTTATCTTCTTTTGCTCTGCTGGTTATGTCTTAGTTCTGCAAGTTAATTATGGACATTGATATTGTATGCTTCCCTTGTCATGTTGCAATTTGTAACACGCCCTGAAGCTACACTATCTCATCCTTGCTGCAACCACATCTGGATAATAGGCGTGTCGACAGCATGTGTATGCACATAGTGGAGGATAAAGCGTAGCTGTACCAGCCGTTATTCGTCCGTTGGAGACATCCTAAAACAGATTCTCCTCGTCTGGACCCTAAGATTAGGAGTTAACTGCCGAGAGCTGGTTTTTGGATAACGAACATTGAGATTGTTAAGTTCTAATTTCTAACGCTGTAGGAAACAGCGTTAATAAAGTATTTATAAATTATTCATATTTTACTTCAGCTAGTTTTAAATATGAGCTGGCACAGATTATGTCAACCTCTCTCAGATTTATGGACATATTATTGTATTCATTTTAGTTTATTTTAGTTATTATTACCACATGTGTTAGATGTAATCAACTAAACTAGTCATGATTATTCACAATTATTATCTTTCGATTATGAAATTATTCCCCAGACTAGAAAAATGAAGAAACTTGTGAAGAAAAGGTTGCAGAAATAGGAGAAGAAAAAGAAGAAGGTATAGGAAGAAAAACAGAAGATAGAAAATAAATAAAAAGAAAATAAATAAAAAGAAAATGCGAAGAGGATAAAGAACAAGAATGCGAGTAGGGAAGAAAAGAAGAAGTGAGAAACAAAGAAAAGGGAGAAGGAGAAGAAAAGAGAAAGGTGGGATCTCGATGTTTCGCCTGCGTCGTAAGAGCCTTCTTCAGGAGAAGTAGGGAAACCAAAGTGAAACGGTAACTAGGCGTGTAAACCACGCTAGGAGCGAAACCACTTTGGGTAGAAGGTCACGGTAACTCGACGTGTTAACCGCGCTAGAGCCGAATACCTTCGCTTTTCTGTCTCTCTTTCCTTCTCTTACTCTTTTCACCTTTTCTTTCTTTTCCACGGCCTCGTTTTTTCATTTCTCTTCGTTTTGTCTTTTTTTCGTTTATTTCTTTCTCCTCTTACTCTTATTTCATTTCTATATATCTCATCATGACACAGTCTAATTTCGGAAGTGGTTCGTTTATTACCAACTCTGGCCGTGGAAGCATATGTATTCATTTCAAATAATTAATAATAATTATTATATTATCATTATTATTATTATTATTATTATACAATAGTTTATAATTTTAATATCATATAAATAGATATCGATCCTTTCTTTTGACATTTATCAAAAAGAAAAGAGATAAAAAATTGTTACCATTATCGAGTTCCAAACAAAAATATTGACGTATTAAGCAATACGATATTATTAATGGAGGTAAGAATCCGCACGACCTGCTACAAATTACTTAGGTGGCCTCGAAAGCGAGATGATGAAATATCTGAGGCGCGTTTCCCCGTAATACGAGGAGGACGATGTCGAGACATCGAGAAGTGCCTTCCGTAGCGTCGTTGACGGGCGATATATTTTACGAAGTCGCGCTTAACATCGTCATAGATTGCGAGAGGAAACAACGATTCATTTTCTGCCGAAAAACGACCCGATTTCGGATCGATAAGCTCGTTCGTTGTCACTTTGCTCCACCGTAGATCATCCTGGCGTATTATTATTTTTTATCGGTGACTTATTATCGACTTGCCCTTTCTAACGGAGGAATGTGCACAATGTGAATTATAAGTATGAGGAAAAGTAAGAAACATCTTTAATTTAAAAGCTGCATAATTAACAAGAACTTAGTATGAATTTCTCTACTAGTAAAGTGTTGAAAGACTGATTTTGAAGTTCATGTAAGTTCTTGCCAAACTACGGTTGTATACTCTTGACGTGATATTGTTGACAATGGATTCTCATAATAACTAGACAACAACGGTAGTTATTACGGTTGTATAATTCACAGGTATCGCAGTAAAGCATAGATTCATATATAAAAGATCGAGAGTAACCAACTTAGCATACTTGACGTAAGTGGTATCGAATATTCTGAATGCGCATAGGTAAATAGATACTGTATCCACAGACTTTTAGGAAGCATTCGATCGGATAAACCATGTTGTACTAAATACAAAATTAGATAGGTTTGGCCTTAGCAATAGACTGGGACAACTTTTCTCTTCATACCTTCATTACAGAACATAGTATGTGTGTTACAATGGGATCAAATCAAAGATCAGAGGTGCCGTAATGTTCACATTTGGGGCAATTTCTGTTTAATTTATTCGTTAACGATCTGCGGGACCGCTTATTTGCAAAAACATATTGATCAGATCTCGTTATGGCGTAATAGAAATAAGCTCGAATTAAATGTATCTAAATGCTATGTAATGACCTACACTAAGAAAAGGAAACCATTGCTAAACAATTATTTGGTTAACGAAAAGATAATCGATCGTTGTACTGCCATCAACGATCTCGACGTGCACTCGGTGAGACTCCAGCCTGAACTTCGCAACTCATATAAATGATGTAACATCTTCTGCTCTGAAAACATTGGGATTTGTCATACGCCATTCAAAATGCTTCAGCACCAATATTACTATGTTGTTGTAATACTTACGTCGGCAGCTACCTCGAATACGCCAGCTTGATCTGGAGTCCAAATTGCTTAAATATACGAGGGCGAACTGAAATGTTTCCGAAAGCGGCAAGAGATGGCGCACGAAGGTTGAAGTGGATTCATTGATCGACAAGGGCAACCATTTTATGGCAACTGGCAAATTTCAGACGTCTACTGTCAATAGTTATAGTTAGAGTGTGTTTTGTGTAGCAAGTCAGCCGCTTTCGCAAAAATGGATAAAATCGAATTTCCTGCAGTGATAAAACCCTTCTGCACGGCTGAGAAAACAGCCACGGAAATCCGAAATATTTTGCTAGAGATTCATGGCGGATGTACTCCATTATTTTCGACCACCAGCTTATGGGTGAGCGAATTCAATGTGACTGCACCAGCACAACTGACGAACCACGCAATGGACGCCCAAAAACGGCTACCATCGATGAAATGGTCGACAAAATTCATGATATCGTGTTAGCCGATCGCCGATTAAAAGTGAAAGGGATAGCAGAGACGACAGGCATCTCAGGAGAATGCGTTGGCGATATCCTACACGAAATTTTCTTTATAAAAAAGCTTTCGGCGCCATGGGTACCGCGTTTGCTCATACCAGAGAAAAACACCAAATCGGGACACCATTTCGGAGGAGTGTCTAGCCAGGACCCAGCCCCATCCAATGGATTTCTTCCTGCATTTCGTAACCGTGGATGAGACTTGAATCCACCACTACATACCGACGACCAAGGAATAATGGAAGTAATGGACTTTTCCGGGTGAATCGGCTCCAACGAAAGTAAAGACCGTTCCATCGGCCGGAAAGGTCACGGCGACCGTTTTTTGGGATTCCCGAGATGTGATCCTCATCAACTATATGCAGAGGGGAAGGACGATCACGGCGCAACACTACAGTGATTTATTGACCCGAGTAGATGCTTAATTGAAGGAGAAACGACCTCGTTTGTGTCGGAAAAGGTGCTTTTCCACCACGACAATGCACCGGTTCATTCATCCAGCACCGTCGTGTCCAGATTGAATGAGTTTCGCTACGAATTTGTCTCTCATCCTCCATACTTTTCTCCTTTTCCCAAACCTGAAAAAATACTGGGAGGAAAAAGATTTGTCTCAAATGAGGAGGTCATCACCGCTACAGATGACTATTTTGCAGACTTCGAAATATCCTACTTTTCCGAAGGCTTGAAGAGACTGGAGCACCGTTTGAAAAAGTGTATTGATCTTCGAGGAGACTACATCGAAAAATAAAAATAAAGAACCACAGCAATACCGTGTTCTTCTTGTCAATTCCAGAAATATTACAGGTCGCCCTTGTATGTACTATAGAACTGAAGCCGTCTATCCTCCTCGGAGAATTGTTCAGGTGGAATCGCTGGATCCACAAAGAAATATTATCAGCGTGAAGGTTTTGTACAACCTCCTGTATAATAACGTTGATTGCGCTTACCTTATATCGCAACTAAATTTTTAAATATCGAGATCGTTGAGTCGACTATCGTTCACGTATTATATACCTAGATCCACCATAAATACGACGCTTAATTCCCTGTTATCAATTTCATCCCAAGCTTCAATGCAATTAATGCATTTAATCAGTACCTCAAACAATTTAGTGAATCAAAGGTTACCGGCTTCGTGCACATTATCGGGCGAAGACACTCCAGCCTCGCTAGGTATCATTCTGATTGGCGAGTCATGATTAGTATATAAGTCAAGTTGCAGCCCTATAGCGTCAGTCGTTTACGAATAGTTGCCTGCTAAACAAGTCAATCCAGAAGAAAACTGAAACTATGGAGGAAATTGAACACCGTGCTGTGATAAAGGAAAGAACGCTCAAACCATATTGAATAAAGTGGAAACAGTTTATGGGGAACAGTGCCCTAGTAAATCAATGATTTATAAGTGGCATTGTGTTTTTAAAAATGGTTGGGAGTCGATTGAAGACGACCCCCGCTCAGGACGGCTAGTTGAGGTCACCACATCAGACATCGTCGAAATAATGCAAAAATTTGTGCTGAAAGATGCCCATTTGAAGAAAAAACAATTATCTGCATTAGTTGGAGTATCAGATACCACCATTTTGCGTATCCTACATGACCACCTGGGTATGACAAAAGTCAGTGCAAGATGGGTACCGAGATTGCTCACGCCGCTGCAGAAACAGCAGCGCGTCTGTGCCTCCAAACAATTTTTGGAGCTGCGTGGAGACAAACCTACACAGATTTTGGAGCGGATTGTTACCGGAGATGAAACATGGGTTCATCACTTTGAGCCTGAGTCCGAACAGGAGTCCATGCTATGGCATAAAAAGGGGACACCACCGCCAAAGAAATTCAAAGTGTCAGAATCGGCTGGAAAGTTGATGGCTACTGTTCTTTGGGATTGTGAGAGAATACT
The DNA here is from genome assembly GCA_023509865.1 of Trypoxylus dichotomus. NCBI lineage: Eukaryota > Metazoa > Arthropoda > Insecta > Coleoptera > Scarabaeidae > Trypoxylus > Trypoxylus dichotomus. The sequence goes on from CM042081.1 coordinate 35,611,342, forward strand.
ATTGATTGATTACAAAGAAACCGGAGAATATTACGCAGCGATATTAGAAAAATTAGAGCAGGAGATCAAGGAAAAACGTCTAGGAAGATGGACCAAGGGTGTGTTGCTCTTGCAAGACAATGCGCCGGTTCACAAGAGCAAAGTTGCAATGGCTGCTCTTCACAAACATGGCTTTCAATCAATAGTCCATCCACCCTACAGTCCAGACCTGGCACCTAGTGATTTTTATTTGTTCCTCAATTTAAAAAAAGACACGTGGAAGAAAGTTCTCCGACGACAATGAGGTAAAGGAGGCAATTTAGGCCCATTTTGAGGCGAAAGATAAAAAATATTTTTATGATGGTTTAGAAAACTTAATTCATAGATCTAATAAATATATTGTGCTTAAGGGTGATTATATTGAAAAGGAAAAATAGATTTATTGTTTTATTTTATTTAAAACCCTTTCATTCCACGAACTTCTGAACCTCCCTTCGTATGTAAAGAGCATTCCAAAAAGATTATACCCAGTAACGAATGCGAGAACATTGATTCCAATATTACTAAATAGACATTTTACATTTCTAAATAACGAAATCTTAGTTTTGCTAACATCAGCATATTACTTATTTTTTTGCAATTTTCTGTTCTCCTTGGACACGTCTAACGTTGAACAAACTTATTAATACGTATTGTATTGGTTCTGTTAAAGGTTGTTTGATATTTGTTGTTGTCAGCTGTTGATAAACACACCACGCTAATTAGTCGCGTGACTACTTAGAGGTTAAAACAGACAGTAACATTAATTTCAAACACATACTATTAAATCTGAATTACAAGCTATTTATTCAAATCCCTTTACATGGATTTCTAAAATTCCCATTTATAGTCAATTCGATCCAATCCTTACGCAGTCAAGGAAGCTCGGAAAGAAACGGGAAAAACAAAAAGGTAATGCGAATAGCAGAAATTCAACTAAACCCGGACCCTGTCTAGCTACAAATCTTCTCCCTCGCAAAACGAAAGCTTCGGAGACTCTAACCAACTACAGTAGTCGGGAAAGTAAACAAAAAAAACACGAAAACTCTCGCCTAGCGTTTTTCTCTGTTCCTCCTAACTAAAAATAAAACGGACTAAATTACGGAAGGTTGATGCCGGCTCCGACCGCAGCGCGTCTGTTGGCGCTACGATCGCCTTGATTTATATTCAACCGTAACTGTTACTCGCGCCGCTAGGGTGCGCTAGCAAAACAAACTTTCGGACAGGAACCGACCGGTTTTTGGACGATTTTATTCGTTTTCTATTTGCTCTATGTCGAGGAATTGTAGGATATATGCCGAAGATAGCTACAGAGTGGTTTCGTTTTGCCGGAACTTTTTTGAAATATCTGGAATATATTCGAGATTTGGGTAATAAATTCAGTAAAAATATTAAAACGGGTTGATTGGGGAATACATGGCTCGTATCAGAATCATTTATTATGTATTTGCTTGGATTCTATTTTAATTCTCTGCTAATTCGAAGAGATAAATGTATAAGTGAATCGAACTTGTACAATATTAGATTGCAATCTAAAACTACAGAGTGTGCAAAATAATGAGAGTTGCAAATGATACATGACATTTGTGACCAAATTTTTATGAATACAGTATATACTTGATAACTCAATTTACGCCATAACCATGATAACACTTCAAATGTGAAGCATCAGATGGATAATACGCCATACCCGTGGTAAAGCCGTGTTAAAAGACAAAATGGCACGTTCCAAAAATTACCTATAAATATTTGCTGTAGATTACATTAAAGACGGATCTTTATATAAATTATTTGATAAGCAAAGTGCATAAAGAATGTTTTCTTTTCACCCGTGACCGCATGCTCCAACCACCACCACCGATCCAGCATTGACCTTAGTACTCATCCTCTTTAGTATGGCTGCAGCTACGATCCAATACGGTGGATTACTGCTTAGCTGTACGCCTCTAAAATGTGTAACAACATTGACGATCCCGCCAAGTGTGAAATGTGCATTATTATCCGTTTTTTTAAACGCGCAAGAAATCCAACCCATTAAAATTTATAAACAAATAACTGAGGTTTACGGTATCGTGATGAACGAAACGTCAGTTCGGAAGTGGTGTATGATGTTTAATGGTGGACGGAAGAATGTTCATGATAAAGATCGCTCAGGCCCACCCTCAGTGGTGATTGACGGACTCAAAGCTAGGATTGAAGCAAAAGTCTAAGAAAATGGGCGATTTAAGTTCAGTGAACTGCACCCATTTTTTCCAGAAATCACAAGAACAGTGTCGTATCGAATTATTAGTGCGGATCTGGCCTATAATAAAATGTGTGCCACGTGGATTCCCGTAATTTTAGCAGACGAACACAAAACCAAACGAATGGCAATTGCGCTGATATTTCACAGTCGCTATGATGAAGTTTCGAATCACATTATGACTGATGGTGAGACTTGGATATTACATTTCATACCAGAAAGAAAGCGCCAATCAATGCAACGGTATCATCCGCAATCCCCAACGAAACTGAAAAAAAAACAAATCAAATTTTGAGCATCAGAAAGATTATGGCTACGGTGTTTTGGAATCATGACGGTGGCCTGCTCATCGACTACATGCCTAGAGGTGAGATCATAAATGCAGCGGCCTACTGTCAGCTTCAACGACTTCGTCACACCATTGAAAATAAGGGACGAGGAATGCTAAGCATCATCCCCCTTCACGATAATGCACGCCCACATGCAGCGAAAGTGACGCAGGACTTGTTTCAGCAGTTTGAGTGGGAAATTTTTCAACATCTACCACACAATCCGGGCATCACCTCGTGATTTTCACTTATTCCCCAAATTGAAAGATTTTTGAGTGGACAACGCTACGGAAGCGACGATAAAGAAGTCGTTAGTCAGTGGTTCAACAACTTGGCGGCAGCTGAGTATGCGGAAGACATAGAAAAGCCGATAGAACGGTACAGGCGCCTATACTTGAACGTTGACTACGCAGAAAAGTAGCTCGGATATCTAATTTTACATAAACTACAGTTTCGTTTAAAAATTTCTATCGAAAAAGAGTTCTTTAACTTCCCAATGGCCCTCGTATATTCAAATAGCACAAATTTTATAAGAGAAAACACCAAATACATCATTTTACTTAAGATAGTAGGCAAAATATGTTATTTTACAATAGTTTCAATTGTTGAAACACCAGTTACACCATGCAACATAAATGAACCATTTGATGCCTTTTGATTACTCCAGCAGCAGCATGAGCTCATTCGTGACCAGATTGGCAGAACAGTACGCTGCAATGCAAACAACCATCAGATCCACTAAGATCATTGTCGAATGTTGGTTCATTATCGGAAGGGTCAATGTCTTGTCTTTCTACTTTTTTTCTTTCTTTTAGGTCTCCCTTGCTTTGAATCCATTCAAAAATGGACTTTTGACGAGAACACTTTAATATGTATTTTTCTCATGCGATGTATACATGATACACTTGGTAGAGGAATTGGAGATAATTGTGGTAAAGAATCAATAATCTTTTCCTTAACTGTGCTTTCAGCAAAGTCGCGACTTGTTGATCATAGTACGTTGCTATAGGTCAAAAAAATGTGAGATCTAGGGTTGGAGTCAAAATTTTCTTTGACGTAGCAGGAATAACAGATGATTTCAATGCTTTTTCATGATGATTGACCAGCTCTAAAAAACGCAATGGAGCAAAGCTAAGCAAACCCTTTCAGATTTTCCTAAGAGGCTCTCGTTTAAATAATAATGCAGATAAAACTGGACTTTATTGGAAATGTCAACCAACGAAAGCACTTGTTTCTATGGAAAAGAGTTAAATACCTCAACACAAATCTTCGTATGGACGTTTGAGTGCTTACGCCGAGATATTGCCGAGATTAATTCAATCAAACTGTGGATGCCTAAATGTAACATTTAAACTACTTATAAGTTTGTTTTTAATGCAAAGCATCGTCTTCGAATACATTCTTTACGATTTCCTGTGCACTTGAAAACAGAACTGGCCGATTAAATGGAACAGAGTATTCGTTACGTTAAAGCGGCCATTGTAAAATCTCAGACGTAAGCAGACACTACGAAGGAAAATTGTACACCACCAAAGAACATTTGAGGATTAGCAAAAGACATAAGCTTAAAGTCAATCGCAGGGTCGCAGGTCAATCGATGGGTCTCTATGCTGTATGCTTGATCCACTTACAGTAAAACTACAGTGGCACTATACTTTTTATTTTTCGACATAATCTCCCTCCACACTAATGCAGTTGGTCCAATGGATACTCCAACATCTCAACAGCCTCCTGGAAAAATTTTTGTCCGACCTCTGCAATCCACCTCTACAGCTTGCTGGCTAATTCAAAGTCTGCTTGGTTTGTAGCAGCCACAGCAATGCCAGATGTATGGCTGGGAGCATTATCCAGATGGAACAGCACACCGTGCCTTAACTTTTCTCGGGGTTTTTCTTTAATAGCGTCTTACAATTTAGAAATCAATTGTGCATAGTAGCCCCCTGAAGTGCTCTATCCCTTTTGTACATAGTCAGTCAGGATGATTCCTTGAACATCCCAGAACACAGACAGCAAAACCTTTCCAGCAGACGGCACCACCTTAAATTTACGTGGAGGAAGATAACCGTGACATTTCCACTCTCTACCTTGCACTTTAGTCTCGGAATCATAGTGGTGCGCCCATGACTCATCCATGGTCACATACCGACTAAGAAAGTTCTCTTTTTTTTGCTTGGTACCTTTCCACCAATAGTTGCCATAATGTTTTTCTGAGTTTGAGTTGACGTCATTTTGTGTCCTTTTTGTGGAGGTATTTTATTACGGCTCTTTGTTCTACAGGATCCATTTTTATGAACAATTACGACACACAATTCAAGAATTAGCCACAGGACAACGACACTTTGAGGTACAAATTTAATATTAATTATACTGACATGATCTACAAATGTCAATTAACTAAATGTCAAAAACATTATTCAAACATCGAATTAGAAGTAGGTGAGGGTTGGGTATAGGGATCCGCCCTTATATAATTATTCCTTAGAAAGGGTGTCCGTGTTATCCTTATCAAAAATTTAATTTATCTTTTTATTATATCTACTATTCTTTCAAAGACATAAATGAAGTCCAGAGCATGAAACACTCGTGCATATCTAAAGCTCATAGAAAAACACAAATTGCGCCATTCGAAAATCCAAACATGATTAATTTCATCCAAATTTGACGTAGGTTTCGCTTTTTTTCTGTTCCCGTTCCCCAAAGCTCGTTTCCAGAAAGATGCTTAAAACAAGGACGCTCTTCATTAAAATAACCCCTTTTATTTTTTTGCAACGCACGTCCCGCCTTTTTGGTTTTTGGCATTTGTAAACATCCTTTTGATTCGTATAAAGATGGAAACATTTCATTTCATGTACGTACATATGTAGATATATTCTCGACGGGCGTTTTTCAAAAAGAACTTTTTATTTACTTTACTTTTCGCATGACCGCGCTTCTCGGACGAAACAAACAAAATTTAAATTAAAATTTTAACTGGGAACCAACGGCCGAATGATTAAAAGGATGTAAGAGTTTTAGAAATTCAATGTACTCATGTGGATGTAGATGTTTTTGGCGTTCGGTCTTGGAAAAAAGTTCTTTCTCATTAGCGCGAGGTAATTATAATAAAATGATTTAGTATTAAAAGCTGTTCGCGCTACCTTATATTGCTGTAATGGGAAATTAATTTTGGCTTCTCAAAATGCTTACATGATGCACAGTAAGTATGCTTCTGACTTGAAATTTGTCATAGAAAATCTTCTACGTAAAACAAAACATTGCGTATTGAAATACACGCTTGGGTGGTCGAAAAACGTTTGTTCTCGTTAAAGTAAGGGAGTGATAAAATGATCTAGTATTTACATTTTTCAGTCTGTCTCAGACTAAAACAATAGTAAATTGTTAAAGTCACTGTCGTGTTGAGAGTAGCTCCGATAAGGGCTGCTAATTGCCAGATTTATCATTGATCCAATGATTTGTCTGGCTATTGTCCTCCCTATTTTTCTTTAGTGAAATTCATCTGATGTTGGGATTAAACCCGAACTAATATTCTTCAATCAATCATCAATTTGGGGTAGTTTTGCTCGAACAATTACGCGTGATTTAGTGAAAATTAGTGGAACAATGCGGAAAGAAAAAAGTAAGAAAGTAAAATCATGCTATTCCGTGTGGAAGCCGAGTTATTGAGAAGCAGTTTACGTTTCAGCAAGATAATTACCCCAATGATAACACATGGGCTGAAAAGTCCCGGGCCTAACACATAGATGACGCTAGTTTTATTGCAGTCACCTTTCCCTCAGTTAGTACTAACCTTCAAAAGACAGCTGTTAAAATTTCATGATATTCTATTCATTAGTTTGTGAGTTATTGTGCTAAGAGTCACACTACTTTTGTTATTTTCAAAACAATGGATCAACAACAATTTCGTGTTTTAATTTTACACTGCTTCTTGCGGGACAAAATACCGTTCAAGCGAAGTAATGGCTTGAAAAGTGTTATGGGGACTCCGCTCCATCAGAAACAACCATAAAACGTCGGTTTGCTTACTTCAAACGTGGTCGTAGAGACGCAGAACGCAGTAGACGTCCAAATGAGGCGGTAACGCCAGAAAACATAAAAAAATCCACAAAATCGTTTTGAATGATCGAAAAGTGAAGTTGCGTGAGTTACCTGACATCGTAAAGATATCAAAAGAATGTATTGGCTTTATATTCCATGAGCATTTGACTATGAGAAAGCTCTGTTCAAAGTGGGTGCCGCGTTTGCTCACTGTTGACCAAAAACAAGAACGTGTTGATGATTCTGAGCAGTGTTTGGCCATGTTTAAACGTAACAAACCGGAATTTCTGCGTCGATATGTATTAGTAGATGAAACATGGGTCCATGACTTCACTCCGGAATCAAGACGATCGTCATCTGAGTGGACAGCAACTGGTGAACCTCGTCCAAAGCGCCCGAAAGCACAACAATCGGCTGGAAAGGTTATGGCCTTGGTATTTTGGGATGTGCGTGGTGTAATATTCATCGACTATCTTGAGAAAGGAAATACCATCAACAGTGAATATTATATAGCGTTATTGGAGCGTTTGAAGGCCGAAATTGCAAAGAAACGATCGCATATGGCAAAGAAAAAAATTTCGTTTCATCAAGACAACGCACCGTGTCACAAGTCAATCAAAACAATGGCAAAACTACATGAATTGAACTTCGAATTGCTCCCACATCCACCGTATTTGCCAGATTTGGCTCCCAGCGACTACTGGCTGTTCGCAGACCTCAAAAAAATGCTCGCCAGTAAGAAATTTCGCACGAATGAAGAGGTTATCGCTGAAACAGAGGCATATTTTGAGGCAAAAGATAAATCGTTCTACAAAAGTGGCATTGAAATGTTAGAGCGGCGCTGGAATGATTGCTCTTGATGGAGATAACGTTGATGAATAAAGCTAATTTTGAACCAAAAAAAACGTGTTTTCTTTATTAGGCCCGGGACTTTTCAGCCCATGTGTTATGGATAGAATCTGCAAAAACTTCTTAGAGAAGAAAACAGCAAGAAATGAACTAAAATTATTAGTTTGGCCTCCTCAAAGTCGGGATTGATTCCCCACAGGGCTCTTATGGGATGAGCTTGATCAAACGATTAGATAACAACAACTTCAAAACACCCAACACTTACGGGAATATTTACAGAACGCATGACAACAAATTAATGCTTACTATCTCGAAAAATTGTTTCGAAGAATAAAATTTATGAAGTCGAAGAAATGAAAATTAACATGTTATTCTCTTCTATAAAAAAGAGGATAGCAATATAAAGCGAAACTACAAATACAAGGGTCCATATACTGTAGTATACATATGCATATATCTGAACATATATGTCTGATGCCTGAAGTATTCGCCGGTACTATGTGTGATAGTGTTGTTCCTGGTTTCTTTCAGCGTCCTGGTATATCTGTCCTGAAAACGACAGGTGCTATGTTTTCGTAGAGTCTCATCTGCCATCTTCAGCGTTTGTCTGAAAAATTCGCGTACGAGTAACTAACGCCTGAACTAAGCGCGATTTTGGACTCCAAACTGACGTACAAATCACACCTGGAACATGCTACAAACAAAGCCACAAGGGACCTGCAGAGGAATATTTGGTAGAACGTGGGGTCTAAAACCAGCAACGGTTCACTTGTTGCACACGAGAGTTATAGTACCTACTATAACTTACGCGCCGCTAGTCTGGTAGCACAAACCAATCAAGGCTACGCGGTCAAGATCTTTGGCAAAGTCCAAAAGATTGCTTGTTTCGGCATTACGAAGCCCATGGCCTCGACACCGACGGCTGCGATGGAGACCATCCTTGGGTTTCCGCCACTGCAACTGTTGCCGAAGTCAAAAGTAAACCTAAGAGTTTACAGAGTTAAATGTAGTTGGCGCAAGGGATCCTCTGGCAAAGTCGGAGACCATACCAGCATCTTCAACTACATCGGATAGACAGCACCACTGTTCATGAGGACCGACAAAATTAGACCCGTGTAGAGCTTTGCTAGGGGATACAATGTAATTATTCCTAGCAACTAGGCATTGATAAATCACATTAACACATTCTCCAATACGCGCTTGTATTGGTGTTGATTCATGATGCCTTGGTAAAAATACAGTGGTCCAGGACCTTCGACACATACACAGGATTATACCATAACTGACGGAGGGTGCTTTACCATTCTTAGTACACCAGCTTCACCAAACCATTCAGATGGACGTCGTCCAACACATTGAGCTCTTTCGATCAGGGCTTCCAGTTTTACTTATCGCTGAATACGATCTTTAACGAAAAAACATTGTTCAAATAAAGAATTTTGCTTGATTTATATATTCATTTAAGTTATTTTGTCTTACCTTTCATCAATCTTCAATTGTGTAACGTTGATGACGTTTTGCTCATTAATAAAGTGCTCGCTTCATTATCAATGTTAATCTTGGCTTTTTCAGGCGACTTCGTGCAATCACCTACATACTGTACGCGTGGATATTTGCACTCTTTATTGAGACATTACATTCCCTATTTCTTTGGCGGATAAACCTCGGTTTTCAGTTGCTAGTTGCAGAATGTGTCGATAATCTCGGTTAGTACTGATCCTTCTCTTGCCGCAAAACGCTCTTCAGGTAATTGTAATGGGTATCTTTTCTTTCATAAAAACAGCGATGCGCTGCACTGTTTGTCGGGATACTTCTTCTTTCTTTGCAATTGTGCGTTGAGAATACACTCCTGTATCCAACAATGTCTCAACACGCAGTTTTTTTTCTCATTTGGCTGCCCTTCTTTCTACCCATAACGAAAAAATATAAAATATATTTCATACAAGCAATAACTTAAAGTGCAACACTAACACGTAAACAAGGAAAGCACGTTGTCATACCAACAGATTAATATTCTTTCTACAGTCACAACCGATCCAAATAATATTCTACGAATTACTGTGTCTTTCAGTCTTGTTTCTGCCCGTCCTCTATACAGTACAGAATGATTCGTGAGAGGGATAATGATAGGCAAGAGGTCATTAAGTGACACTTTCTCAGTTTCTTAGAAAAATATTTAGGGAACGTATTTAGATAGGTATTGTAAACCCTATTTATGAATTTTATACTTACATTTGTAAATTATCGCGTTGGAAACTCACAAAAGCTTAAATTTACAATGTTGCGCGGCGCTAATAAAATGGAAAGGGACTGTAGTACCCGCGAAAACTTCAGACATATATGTATAGATATATATGTAGAGATATATACGCATATGTACTACATGTGTATTTAAACTCTTGCTTCAGATTATTGCTATCCTCTTTTTATAGAAAAGAATAAATTTTAATTTTTTTTTCATAAATTATATTCCATACTTTACGCTCTTAGCATACATAGGTTAATTATCTACTTTATCATTGTAGTATGTGAAAAATTCTGTGAGGCAACAAATTTTGAAAACCGTATCGCAATATTCCTCAAATAAACATCAATGATAAATTGTTACCATATACATAGCGCTCAAAGCGATCCATCTACCTTTAAATTTTAAAGTCCGAACGGATATTTCCTGTTTAATTTTGTCCCTTAATTGGATAAAAAATAAAACTTAAAAGGGGATCATCTATTTTGCCTATAATTCCCATGTGCGACATTCAAATTTAACGCTAGCCATCAACTCCACCCACTCCCGTACCTATACCAGCCCAACTGCAGCTAGATAATTTCCTAATTTCGTAAACAAAGAATTTACGAGCACAACGTCAGCCAATTCGGGAGCGCCCTACATCCCATTGCCTGCGAGACAAGAAGCACCACCGTTGCTAGCGGAAGCTACGCGGTAGAGGTCCCGATGCTCCCTCGCTCTAGAGGACAGTAAATATGGAAGCGGTTAACTGTAGCTGAAACTTGAACGGAGAAAACGTAGCTGCAGCTGGCTGCCGGCGGGGTTTGGCTCGGCGCAAAATGGAAATTAGCGACGTATATCACTAGTCAGGACATTATTAGCAGTTACTGCGAAGGTAGAACGAGTTTCGCTTTATTGGGACGATTATAAATAGCATAAACAAAAGCGTCCGTGGACGTTGTTATTACTGTTTAGGTAATGGAACGCATAAAGTTGCTTATATTAAAGTTATTAAAGTTGGCATGCTTGCAAGATGCAAGTTGGTAAGCCCGCAAGGTATAAATTGACATGTAGTGTGCTGTTTCCGCAAGTAAAATGCTCTGATATTGAAAATATAAATGACGTCTAAATTTGCGGGTTCACTCTAGAGAAAATTAAATAAGTTTCATTGCTAATGGGCGTTTCTTGAGAGATATAGAACTTTAAAATGAAATAAAACACATATACGAGGTAGGCGCCGTAAATTCTCTTCTTGACAGGTTTATACAGGTTCAAGCGTGTTCAAACCCCGTCACAGCTTTCATGCACGTACGCGAGGTTTACGCTATAAATATGACCAGATAACCAACATGACTAGCGCATGAAAATGTTTAAAGCAATGAAAATTGCCTACCGCGCGGTCATCAAATTTTTAACAAAAGAAGGGCATACGCCTAATTACATACAACAACGTTTAGACGGCGTTTACAGTGATTTATCTCCTTTGTATTCCACTGGAAGTCTATACTGTATGTCCATTGCGTTTAGAATTTTGTCGAATGTATACATTATATATTGATCCTTATAACGTTCGACTAGCTGGTATAGTTCTGGCTTTGGCAAGAGGAAAATTTTTCAACGCTAATAGTTTATTTATTTCAGTTTTCTTACTTCTTGGAGCATGATTTGTTTGTGTATTGCAATACTGCGTATTATTAAATTTCAACAACGGTGTTTGTAGGCAAGTTTGACAAAGCTTCTGTTCTATCAATCTACCATAATTTTCTGCGTTCATATCGAAAATCGACAGGGCGTTAGGAATAAATGCCATGTTGCCTCCTGCGTACACTATAATTAGTATGGGTCCCTTAGGTATGTTTTTAAAACGTCCTTTTGTACTTCCAATACTCCACATCTTGGAAGACGTATGACTGCTGTGAATGTAGATCTCATCTATATATGCAATGGGTCGATTTGGCTCACGAAAATGTATAATCCCTTACAAGTTACAATTGATTACTTCTAAAAGATTATACATTTTCGCTTAATGCTCGTACATCTAATCGCTCTATCAATACTTTATTCTTTTCCTCTTTTATTTCCATATTCTTCCCAGCGTATTTTAAGTTTTTGATTTCGCCATCAAAAAATTAATGTGGTCACGTCTATAACCAATTATACACGAACATTTCCACACCTTCGTGGTCGTCAAAGTGGTTACCTCCCAGTTCTTCTTTGAGTGTTCCAAACATGTGGTGGTCACACAGTACCAGATCAGGACTGTAGGACGGACGTTATAATGGTTCCCAATGAATGTTGTCCAACTTATTTTAGGTCAATGCAGCTGTGTGTGACCGAGCATTCTCATGGAGCAGAATCGCACTTCGAATAGTCATGTCTCGCCTGAAATGATTGATTATGTACTTCTATATGAGATTCCGACGTGTGCAGCAATTTCCCATATTATAAAGCAGCGATCACCTTCGATCAGCTCACGGATCGCACGAATATTCGCCTCACCGGTGCTCGTCCGCGGTCGGCGTGCATGGTTCTCGTTTTCCACTAATTCTCGACCATGAGAAAATTTTCCGTGTCAATTATAGACTTGGGTCCTTTTCTCAGCGAACTGTGTAGCTAGTCAATGCTAAATTTCGACAGGATTTACGCCCTCTCGCGCCAAAAATTTAGTAACAATACGTTACAGATGTGTGCACCTTTTGCTCAGACATGATGCATCTAACAGCCTATTTGCGCACTGAACTGGTTCAATCCCCTCCACATTGCATCCTCCCCCCCATCAAAACGTTACTATCTTCACCTAGAGGACATTAAAAAGAAATATTCGGTTCATATTTAATTCGCTCTTGCGCATGTACAACAGAGCTCAAATAACTGCAATTATTGCGCATATTACATATAGTATGAGGGCGACCTGAAATTTTTCCGGAATCGACAAGAAAAACACGGTATTGGTGTGGTTTTTTATTTTTATTTTCGATGTAGTCTTCTTGAAGATCAATATACTTTGTCAAACGGTGCTCCGGTCTCTTCAAGCCGTCGGAAAAGTAGGATGTTTCGAGGTATGCAAAATAGCCACCTGTAGCGGCGATGACCTCCTCATTTGAGGCAAATCTCTTTCCTCCCAGTGATTTTTACAGGTTTGGAAATAGGAAAAAGTCGCTGGAGGCTAGGTCCGGTGAATATGGAGGATAAGTGACTAAATCGTAGCGCAACTCATTCAATTTGGACACGACAACGCGAGGTGATTGAGCCGGTGCATTGTCGTGGTGAAAAAGCACTTTTTTCCGCTGGAAATGAGGCTGGTTCTCCTTCATTACTGCATCGAATTGGATCAATAAATCGCTGTAGTATTGCCCCATGATTGTCCTTCCCTTCGGCAGATAGTCAATGAGGATCACACTTTGGGAGACCAAAAAATAGTCGCCATGACCTTTCCGGTCGATGGAACAGTCTTTGCTTTCTTCGGAACCGATTCGCCCAAAAAAGTCCACTGCTTCGACTATTTCTTTGCCTGCGGTATGTAGTGGTGAACCCAAGTCTGATCCACGGTTACCAAATGGTCACCCGATTTCGGGTCGCCTTCGTATTAAATTAGCTGTGGACTTCTTTTAAACCTAACAAAATTAGAAGGTAGTACCTGAAGATTTGGAAGGTAGGAAAATATGGGAAACCCTGTGTATTCTGCAGCATCTCAATGGATCTATATATTAAACAAACCCTAATGGTATTTTGTGATAGCTCGATTTGAATAAATAGCAAATAAAATGTTGCACGTCAATCCGATTCGCTCTCGTGAAAAGCTTTGCAAATTTAATACCAATTATCGGCCGTACTCTTTGACCAGCTGTCAATAGTTTTTTACTATAAATTTTTACCCTGCGTAGAGTGTCGAGCATAATTTAAAATAGTTTCAAAAGCAAAGGTACATATTATCGACGTATGTATGAACGTGTGAACGAATAAATAATGCTTTTGTTCTTTAAAAGTATGTATGCATGCTATAGGATTTAATACAATAACTCTGTTTTAATGGGTGTGAAGCCGATTGTATCTATAATGCATGTTTCATTGCGATTGAATCAAAAATAATAATATTAATAATTGAAATACGTCCAAAGCAATGTATACACATACACACATTTGTGAATATTCACATTCATGCAAATTATTGTGGCACGGTTAGAGAAAATTTGGAGAGGAATATTGAATTTAAAAATGAATAATAGCTGTTCCGTATTTTTCAGTATTCGAATATGGTATTTTTATTATTCATTTAATTTCCAAATTTAACATCACTCGATGTGGAACGGTCGTTTTTATTTGACTGAAACAAATGTGGGTACATATTTAATGATTCTAATATATAAAAAATGCCACCTAGTTTGTTATTTCGTGGAAGATTCTTAAAACAGTAAGTGTTTCGGCATTTCCGCGTCCACATGGAGTATGCTCGCTCATGAGGCTCATGATCATAAATGAGTTCGTAAACGATACTGAACCCTCTCCTTTATACGGCCACTCGACCACTCCACGTTGTTCTCCGCAGTGCACTGTAACTTGCCATACTTCCCCGAGACTAGTTATGACAGTAATAATAGAGAATAACTTTAAATAATACTCAAATCATACACTTTCAATGCCAAAATCATTAAATCGCTTTGTTCTCATTGCATAAGAATGTTTCGCATTTTACCTCTAGCCTATGAGGGCTATGACTGCTATGATTCGCTTTCGCGAGTTTGACCTTGAAATTAACTAGAAAGGTTTTGTATTGATTAGTGCTTTTCCAAAACGATAGAATGAGCATAACTGAGATTCGTACCATAAAGGGGTATCGTGGTCCTGCAGGAATTGTAACATCTTGAGCAGCGACATTAATGATCTCAAGGCAGCTATACTGAGCTTGAGAAACGACTTGGCGGCTAGAGAGAGGAGTGCTGGAATTAACGATAAAGCGTTTGAGGAACTTTTGGCTGAATTGGGTGACAGAAACAATCGCAAGCAGAATATCATTATGTTTGGTGTACCTGAGTCTGAAACGCACGATGCGAACACTAGGAGGTCCCGGGAGTTGGAGACAGTTCAGGCGGTACTAAAAGCGCTTCCATCTGGCATGAACACCGACCACATTGAGGTGCACCGTATTGGTCGTTTTGTTCCTGACAGGCGGCGCCCGATCAAAGTGAGGGTCTCTAGCTCTAGAGAGGCTCACACTGTCTTAAAGCATGCTAAACGGTTGCGTGAAAATGAGCAGTACAAACATATAAATATATCAACTTGATAAACCCGCCGCCAAATAGACTATTTCAAAAAGATTAAGGCTGAGTTAGATACTCGTGTGGCTAACGGGGAGAAGAATCTAAGAATTAAATACAAGCAAGGTATACCGACTATTGTGCAGTTAAACTAGTGGAGCCCAACAGAGATCTTGTCATTTATTATCAAAATGTGCGAGGGTTACGGACCAAGTGTGATGTGTTTTACGGTAACGTATGTACTTTCGACTTTGATGTTGTGTGTGTTACTGAGAGCTGGCTGTCGTCAGATGTATCTAATTGCGAACTCTTTCCACCTACGTATTATGTGCTTAGGGAAGACCGTAAATTTGAATTAATTAATAGAAGTCGTGGTGGTGGTGTTATTTTAGCCTTTAAGTCCACGTTACCTTACAATCAGGTAGATTTTACACATGTTAAGGACACGACTTCACTTGTTGATATTGTCGGAGCTGTATTTAGTTTATGCCATCATAAGTTTGCTGTTTATGTGGTTTTATGTGCCACCAGATATTTCGCTTCTCGATTTTGAGAATTTTCTGAGTAGTTTAGACACAATAAATATAAGTTCTACAAAAACTATCATTCTCGGCGACTTTAACATTACCCACTACAACAGACCTGACATAAATGATGGTAAAAGTAGAATAATGAATGAATTCTTACATTTTATTGATTTGTCACAACTTAATTCAGTAACAAATGCTAGAGGTAGAATATTAGATTTAGTTGTTACCAATGTTCACACTGTTGCTATTGATAGAGAGATGTTTCCTCTGGTTGCCGAGGACAACGATCATCCTGCTCTAGCGCTGTGCCTATCAATTCCATCGTCACGATATAGCAATATGTGTGGTAATAAGGACAAAAGAGTGTATAATTTTAAGCGAGCAGACTTTATTAACTTGTATGATTCTTTATTAACTACAGATTGGAATTTTATTTACAATTATACCAGTATAGATGACGCTTGTTCCGCATTTTATGCTGAAATCTATAAAAATTTAGATATGTTTGTCCCCGTAAAAACCAGTGCGCATACAAATTATCCACAGTGGTTCACGCGTGATCACATTAATAACATCAAACTCAAAAATCATTATCGATTGATGTATAAAAGAACAGGATGCTTAAGCGATTTAAATGCTTTCAAAGATATGAGAAGGATGCTGAAAACAGATTCTAGGCGGTTTACATAAAATTTTATTCAGAGCGCTGAATTCTCCATTTCAACCGATCCTAGACATTTTTGGCAGTTTGTGCGATCTCGGAGGGATGGGGAGGTATTCCTAGAACTATGAAGGACGACTACGGCAATACGTATAACGACCCACCTTCCATAGTGAGCGCCTTGCGGAGTTTTCCAATCGGTGTACCTTCCTTCATTTGCTCCAACGCCTGTTGCTCCAATTGCTTCGTGCACTACTATGGTTGACCTAGGTTCTGTAACTGAGATGGATGTGGTGTGTGCTATGAAATCCTTAAAGAATAATTGCACGGCGGGTAGTGATGACATTCCGGCCTTTTTTGTTATGGATTGTGCAAATATATTTGCTTCTCCTCTTTGCTACTTGTTCAATCTCGCTCTCAAAACAACCACCTTCCCGTCTGTGTGGAAGATTGCCAAATTGGTGCCTGTTTTTAAAAATGGTGAGAAGTGTGTTTATTTCCAACTATCGTCCCATATCGTTATTAAATAATTTTGCTAAAGTTTTTGAGAAATGTTTGTACAAGTATATTTATGCCCAAGTTAGACCCTGGATTTCAAATGACCAACACGGTTTCGTTGCTCAACGATCTACGGTAACTAATCTTGTTACAATTACACAATATCTATCTGATGCTGGGAGACAGGTAGATGTTGTGTATACTAAACCTAACAAAAGCTTTTGATCGAATCGACCACACCGTGCTTATTAATAAATTGGACAATATTGGATTTTCGTCTTCTCTTTTGTCTTTATTCAAATCGTATCTTCTTGATAGAAAGCAATTTGTGACATACATGGGATTTGAGTCAGAGTACTTCGCGCCGAGCTCTGGAGTTCCTCAGGGGAGTAACTTGGGTCTACTTCTGTTCCTCATATATATAAATGATTTGTACTATCAACTGAACTGTCCAAAGTTGTTATACGCAGATGACTTGAAGTTGTACTCAACAATTAATAATTCTCAGGATTGCAATCATTTGCAAAGCCAACTCGATATATTCCACACGTGGTGTGTCAACAACAGACTAACAGTTAATGTAAACAAATGCAAAATTGTCACCTACACTCGTAAGACGACTCAATTATATATACCTACCACTTGGCTGGATCTTCTTTACCTAGGAGACCTCTATGAGAGACTTGGGCGTCGTCTTTGACTCAAGACTGACCTTTATGGAGCACATATCCAGTATTTGTACATCAGCGTTGAGTATGTTAGGATTCATTATACGTGTTACACGACCATTTGCTTCTATAACAGCCATTCTTCCTCTTTATTTCGCTTTTGTTCGGTCTCGACTGGAGTATGCGTCCTTGGTCTGGTCACCTATGTACATCTATCAGATACATCTTCTAGAGCAGATTCAGAGAAGATGTTTGAAGTTCTTGTACTTTAAAAAATGTAATACTTACCCGATACAAGGATTTAGCCACAGTGCTCTGCTAGAGGCATTTAATATTGATTCATTAGAACTACGTCGAAAACAGGCTGAGTGTAAATTCCTATTTACTTTACTTCATAATGGTCTTGATGTCCCTGAGTTGTTGAGTAAAATCAACTTCATTGTACCACGTTCAGGATCTAGACAAACAAATACATTTTACTGTTTCGCACCTAGAACAAACATCGCCATCAGGTCCCCAATACACAGATTGTGTAGCAATTTCAACTCTATGGAGTTTGCCGAGTTGGATATACATACCTGCACTTTACCGTCCCTTTTGACGGTATGTAGACCGCGGGTGCGTTACACTTAGTTGAATACTTTTTCTCTCTTTTTTGCTAACCACTGGTAAACTACTTTTTTTTTTTTCTTTAATTTAAATTAAAGCAACTAGTTACTAAGTTTTCTAATTTGACATACTTTAATTTTATGTTATTTATATTTGCATGTGTACATTATTTAACATTGCCTTGTAATTGGATATTTGTATCTGTTGGGCATTAAATATTATTATTATTATTATTAAAACGCTGCGTTCCGAATAAGTTATTAATTTGTGTGTATCGTGGAGTTTACTCGATCCCTGTGAACTAGTAAATAGTTATCAACCAGGATTATAAACAATATTCACAATTTGTATGCTCAATTAAATAAATTTTGCACATTTAAAATGCCTAGAAGACAATACCTGACATAATAATGCTACTTAATACAGCTAGTCATTTTAATTTTTTTTACGTTGGTATTATTTGGTGTTAATTAGAGTATAGAAAAGCTGTGAAACATCCCATCGAACCAATAAAGATATCGCCAACCTTAAAAAAAAAAAAAAAAAAAAAAAAAAACGGCTAAGATTATATTGGTGCACAAAACCGGTAATTGTAATCTTCTATCCAATTACAGGTCCACCTCTATAATATTCAATTTTGCTAAGATAGTATAAGAAAGAATTCTATATTGACATTTATGTCGAAAGCTTTTGGCACCATCAATGATGAAATAACAATTCGGAAATTGAGATCATTTTGTAGCGACTGTCGTCATTCTTCTAAGAGCGTATCTAAAACAAAGAAAGTGCTCTGCTACCTATAACGGATACTGCTCTAGTGATTTTGTTTTTATCTCTGACGACCACCGTTGTTTATTCTTTACATTAATGATCTGCTTCTTAAAATTGATCTACCTATACTTGCTTATATTGCTTCTACTAAAATTTTTCTTGAAATCTTGAAAATCTTTCAGAAATTATGATGCAGTGAAGTGGTCTTGATATGGTAGTAAAATGGTGTAAATGTTTTATGCTCAAATTGAATATTGCAAAATGATATATTCACCATACATCTCGCTTCTTCAAATGAAATAAATTTACCACGTAAACTCGTATATAGGGACTTTTCGATATCACTCTCATCTTTACATCGCATAGCAGTAATACTTGTTCTGAAGCCATAGGATGTTTGTATTTACTCCAATAAGAAGTACCAAATGAATTATAGATTGGCAATATCAAGTTTTACTCACATGAAAGTTGAGAAAGGTAGGTACCACCAAGTCACTAAATTCCAGTAATATTTCCAGCAGTTCGTATCCTAACTTGAAGATGAACCATTAAATAATTTAATGGATGGATACTCTACATAATAAGACCATTCTGTTCTTTTTACCGTTTACCTTTCATCAAATTTATACGGTCACTGAGCGTTTGTAAGACAACCAATTTCCAATTCCCCCGAATGAAGATCGTGACCTAAAACGTTCCCTCATATTGGTTAATCTTTCTAATTCCTTCCTTCCATTAATGGCAGGCCGTTTCTAGACGGCAATCTAGTTGTATTATTATTTTGATAAGCTTCTCGTTAAGCGAGAAAGTGAAACCGTGTAAATTTTATCGCGAATTAGGGGAGAAAGTTATCTGCAAGATCATGTTAAGAGGACCTCAAAACACAAAATCGAATATTGCCAAGTATCGCATATAAATTCATAGGGAATTTTTATTTTAATATACCAAATAAAATCGACGATATCGTCACTTATTTATGCGTCGTAGTGTACAATACTCATTAAAATAATCCCATACTGTTAGGTCGAATTTGAACATCACCAAAGTAATTCAAGAACTTTAATATCCACCAGGAAACAATCAGCTCATTTCGGTAAATTTACTCGACAAAAACAAATAACCGTTCGCAATTATTCTAATTGCAACATTAGCTTTATTACATGATACATAACACGAGATTCTAGTTCGATAATAATGTAATCTGATAGTTAATCCAAGTTAATGTTGCGAATATAGGTTTTGAATATACGTGTGCATTATGTATAGATTGTCCCAAATTCGAAAGTAGTACGAGGATCTCGTATACTGTAAGAGATAGAACATATACCCTAAATTTGCTGACCCTACTAAATTTAATACTAACAAATAAATAAACAAAATATTTCGATTACTTTCAAAGCATTTGTGACATAATTTATGTTTTATTTTTTTCTGCTGTAACACCATACCATATACATAATGGAAGGTTCGACCCCCCAAGTGCTATTACATTTATATCCACCAGCAAACGCTGTTACTAAAGTATCGACTTCAAAAAAGTAGGAACAGATTCGTTTAGCAATTGGTTAATTAAAGTTGCATTCAAATCTGAATTTGACGCCTAAGAACGCTCCATGTAAGTCGATTCTTTTTTAAACTCTAGTATATAATGTATATATACTGTATGTACAGTACCGTCTGTATTAGTTCGGACATTCACTAAAATGTTGTAAACTCTACTAAAATATAATATAGTCGTTTCTATATATAAATAAAAGTTATATTAAGTCCTCTATGACGTTCATTGTTTATTAATGTCGGGAGGAAAACCTACTAGTTTAGGGAAGTGCTCTATAATTGTTCCTTTTCATCAAGAAGGTTATTCAGTGCATTAAATTTCCGAAGAAATACATGTTAATAAATCGACTGTTGGTGATATTTGGAGACATCAACGAACGGGTAGTTTAAGAGATCGTACACGTTCAGGTCGTAAGAGAATAACAACTCACGCCGACAATGAGCGTTTAAAGTTGCTGAGCAAGCGAAATAGGTGACTGTCAGTACCAGAAATATTCTCCGAAATGAATCGCGACTGTGTAAGAAAAATGTCTGTTACTACAGTGAAAAAAAGATTAAAAGTTGCAAAAATTTTAAGTTTCGGAAAATGACTAAATATTTTCTCGTTTTTTATTTTAATTTATTTACATGTCCGAACTAATATGGACGGTAGTGTACATAAATCAATAGGATATTAAGTACGATTACCGTAATTTACGATTTGTATCAGCAATCACATACTCATAACTACGAAAATATGAAACCCACATTACGCAAGAAATTGTACACTTTGTTCGAAGCTATAATGTATATACAACGAAGAATTACAATGCACCTCTTCGATTATGAAAATAATAGTATTTACTGCATGTTAGACTACCTGCACTATCTTTGGCTCGTGACTGGTTTAGCACCATACAAAAGGACATACGATGCATCCAAAAAGCTCTACATTTATGAGCCAACTACGATCACCTTGACTCAAACTTACATAATTTTAGGTATTTCGAATAACGTACACTGTATCCAAGGTGGGAATGAACAGAATAGGTAATTGGAAACGGTAAAAGCTAGCAACCCTGTTAAATGGAACTCCAATTTCGCAATGAAGCTATAGAATTTCCAAACGTCTTCGTGAGTTTATTCGAGGAAATATAAGAAAGAGAAATGTACTTTTTATTCTCTACTAAATGAGATCGACATAATTTTTAATACGAGGTTTTATTTCGAAATATTCCTCATGAGGTTTGTCTTTTAAGTAGATTGAAAAAAGAATTGGTGCCGTTTTTAGATAACATTTACAATTACAAAATCAACCACAATCAAACATTTTCTGCACGGAACAAGCATGCTTTATACCTTGTGGTGTCCCACTACTATTCTGTAATTTTTGTCTTCTACAATAGTATCTCAGACTTTCACGGCCGTTTGCCATATTTGTAACGGTTGTCGGGTTCCGCCGTATCACTAGGTTTTTGGTCCTGACGTTTCGCAAACAATTGCGGTTCGCATTTTCAAAGGTATCTTTGCAGTTGTTCACGAAACGTCAGCGACAAAAACCTAATGACACGGCGGAACCC
Source organism: Trypoxylus dichotomus (assembly GCA_023509865.1). Lineage (NCBI taxonomy): Eukaryota > Metazoa > Arthropoda > Insecta > Coleoptera > Scarabaeidae > Trypoxylus > Trypoxylus dichotomus. The sequence continues at coordinate 35,633,150 of CM042081.1, forward strand.
GACAACCGTTACAAATATTTGTCTTCTACAGTTTCCTGTTCTGAGCCAGTTGTTTTGGTTTCACTTGGTTCCGAGTTGTCTCTCCTCTGTAATTATTTCTATTGGATTGATATTCTGATTACCAGTAACTGTCATACTTCTGATTTTCTCTCTCCTTGTTACTCCTTTTATTCTTCCTAAGAATCTTCTTTCCATGATTGTAAGTTTGCTTTTGATTCCATTCATTGTTATCCATGACTCGCAGCCAAATGTTAGTGTTCGCCTGACCACTATTTTAAACACGCCTGTCTTCATTTGTTTTGGTATTTCTCTATTTAAAAATGTATTTCTTAATGTATTATATGTTTTTGTGGATTTCCCTATTTTCTCATTTATTTCTTTCTCTATTCTCCCCGTTGCCTTTAATAATTGTTCCAAACTGTATCTTTTAACTCGTTCCAAGATTGTTGCTTCGATTCTGATGCTACGTTTCTTTTACTTCTACCTTTATTACCATTGTGTTTGTTTTCATCGTATTTATCTCCATGTTTATCTTTGTTAGTTCTTCTTCAAGTTTGCTAAATAGTCTAATTCATATATAAACATGCAAACTATAGACCTGTCCTTCCTACTGATATTCATGAACATCGCTTAATTGCTAAATTTTTGCTTTATTTAAAAGTTTCTAAGATCCCCACCTTGGACGCAATACACACATTGTTCCATATAACTTCCTAACTCAGATACCATCTCAATTAGCGTACAAAGTGTGCAAGTGAATGTCAAAAATGACTGTAATCAGCCAAATTGTTGCAGTTCCATTAGCGTTGTTCGTTTGCTTAGACGAATCTGTCGTAGCTCTATTTACCTATGACTGCTAACACGTGGTTCTCACTATGAAACAGTGAGTTCCTTTATGTTGATTTGCGAAAATTGTAACTGTATTGATAACTGTTGAAAGAGCACGAATAAAAGACTACAAATAATCTGGTAACAAGGAGATATCAGAACTTCTCATTAAATAGTGTTGAATTTGCTAAAATTTAGTGACGATTATTCAAAACAATGCACAAAAAGTATCTTTCTGTTTCCATATATATCTTCATTATTATATTTGGATATTATAGATATTTCCAAAAAAGTTTAAGATACTATTTTTTGACTTACAAGTTCTGATGGATTGACTTCTGGACGAAGACAGAAACATATAATATGTAGGCAAAATGTTACTAAAACATGCGTGCCTTGAAGCATGGCATGAAAGAAAATATTTTTTCCTATGAGTAAAAATTCACTTTGGAAATTACAATACACTTTCAAATTGCCATGACTTGCAATTTTAACGGTTACATTTTTTTATGTTGGATATTTGCACAAACAACATCACAGACATGTATTCAGCTATTGTATCAAATTTTGACATAATTTAGAGAAGAAGTGCCAAATCTTGGAAAAAGTAGTTACAATAAAAAAGGAAATTTATGTGTTCCAAGTTTTTAACAGTTCTTGTATACAAAGTTTATGGACATGGAAGGCAGTATGTTAACGTTTTGAACTCAAAAACGCAATAAAACGTGCTTACGCTAAAAATTTTCACTTTGTAATACTGAATCAAGAAAATGAAGACAAATATATACATATATATACGCTACAACATATATATATATATAATCATTACTACTCTTTTACCCATTGGATGTCGGGTTAGATTAATTTGCTTACTAGCATTTCAGAAATTTTTTTCAACTCTCTGTTCATTGCAATATTCCAAACTTCATCCAAAGTTTTTTCTTTCTTATTTAAAATTTTGCCTATTTTTTTTTATTTCAGCTTACTTTTGGCCTCCCTCTTGTCCTTTTTTTATGCATCTTTGCTTTTCAGAACTTCTTAATCGGAGTTCTATTGTCCATCCGTTGTAGATGTGCCTACCACGCTAATTGTCTTTGTTCTACATAACTTTCTATTGATTGAGTTTGAAACTCTCCTCTAATTTGTTCATTTCTTATCCTGTCTCTTCTAGTTACATTTTTCACTCTTCTTAGATATTTCATCTCCAGGGTTTGGACCTTACTTTTTTCCTGAAGATTGAGTACCCAGGATTCCCATCCAAATCTGAGAATTGGTTTGAATATTGTTCTGTCAATCCACAGCACAGAATACCTTGTTGGCTTTCTGTATTGTGTCATTAAGTTCTTCATCTTGACTTCCTGTCTCGTGTATTGTAATTCCTAAGTATGAAAACAAATATACCAAATCATAATGTACAACAGCGTCAACATTAAATGTTTATTTTTAGAATAAATTCAAATAATCTTCCCGATGTTTTTAAGAGGAGTTATAGCACCGCAGTAATTGATAAATAGTTTATTTTTCTGCAGAAATCTCTATGAAATCAATTTGTTCATTTTACTTTTTTGCGGTACATAATCTTGGTATTTATAAATTATTGTATAAAACTAAAATTTCATCTTGGGAAATAAAGTTTAGATTGTTTCATTAAATGAAATTATTGTAATCAAACTGACTCTATTGTTTCTTGATTCGTGATTATACCATGATGCTCAAAGTCTTTACGTAAGTTAAGATGTTGGATAGAATATTAAATGAAGCTCTTGAGACGAACACAAAAACTGGAAATATCAGCAGAAACTAAAATAGATTTATGGATAACTGGAATTCAGCGGTCCTATATTTCTCTAAATATTATCATATTGCTTCGAGGAAATTATCAAAGTATCTTTTCTTTAGCTTGATTAATTCAATGAGGTTTTTAATCTCACGTGAGCACTCTTAACAGTTGAAAAAGTCACAATCACACTTATATTCATCCATGGGGTAGGTCGTGTGTTAATAATATTACTTCTCCTTGATCTCGATGTATAAAAAACAGCACCGTCCTGCTGAAACCATATATTCCCGACATTCATACTTTTGATCCAATGGTTTTACATCGACAACACTGCAACGTGTATAAATTTGCAAGATTGCAAATAGGATGATCGTTCGAAAACCTTTTAATTTCTTTTCTACACTTTACAGCTAATATTGTAATATACACAGTCCCATTGTTCATGACGCTACAATATGGAGTTGTCATCGTTGGAGCCGGACCTAGATACGAAGATTATATCCTGACAATATTCTTCGTATTTCTGTTGTATTCATCCTTAGTTTCGCTAATATCGATCCATCGAAAGCAAGAGGAGATTTTCCAGTGTTTTTCCGAAATTCACCAAGTGGATAGAGCATTGAAGAAATTGAATATCAAAGTGAATTATGTTTTACTAAGAAGAATAAATAAAAGCCTAGTATTTGCTTCATTGATTTCATACATAATCTTTTGATGTTCTTCCTACCAGCAAAACGATCTGTCTCCTTAATAGATATAGCCCACTCGTTTTGTTTTGGACTAACACTTGCACCGAAAATGACTGCTTGTTACTACATTATAGTCTTGGTGGCTGTGACTGGGGTTAAATTCGTTAACGTTAATCAAATCTCCTTCAGATTAACAAGGACCACAACATGGAATCCCAGAGGTACTATTACAACTCTAAAAAAGATCGGTTTTTTGCATTTTAAGTTGTGCGATATCGCTGCTATGATTAACAAAACGTTTTCATACCCATTGTTCGCTGCAGTGAGTGCGTTATTGTTGCTTATTAACACGGCGGCTGTCGTAGATGTATCTACGTTTAACGATAAAGCAGTTTCTACGATATTTTGGACGGTTTTCGATGCTGTTAGTCTTCTAGGGATATTGATCGCTTGTGAGTTGACGAAATATCAAGTAAAAAAACCGTTGTTATAATATCGATGAGACATTATAAAATAATCTGATTTTTAGGCAAATAGAACAGGTAAAATTCTTTGTGAAATTGGGTCGACTTTTTTCAATGATGAAATTGTTGTAGAGGTAAGAGCGTTTTTATATATTATAATGCAAATTTTAATCGGTTCTTTCACTTGTTTACCAGGAAATCAATGTACTGTCCCAACTTCTACACAAGAAGGTTAACTTTACTACAGGAGGTGGCATAAATATTGGATTTTCTTTAATATATATGGTTGGCATTTCAATCTTTAATTTCAATCTATACAAAACAATACGGCTAATTAGATGCATGCGTAACTTTGTATTGGCGTAACGACAAAAAATTCGATTTTACAGTCTACAATGCATTTGAGTTTTATATTGTAATAAATTTACAGAAGAATTTTTCTAACAGTATACATTATTATTCAAATGTGTAAGAAATGCTTCGATAGTATTCGATTGAAAATATTTTTGTGCCACTTGAGATGGGTACCTATTTTTCTAAAGTGATATTAGGTGCCAACAAAAATTTCAAGAATAAACTTGAATCAATCTTGAGAGGTATAAATAAAAGGTGAACTGTGGGAACTTAATAGAAGGAATGAGTATTAAAAATCTGTGATTGTGAATAAAAGGTAAATTCTAGGAACATACCGTCAACCGGTGTGACTAAGTGCCTATAGGGGATGCTCGGTATCATGGAATATCGTGGTAAATGTTATCCAGGCTTAATATTGACTAACTTTGTTGTTCTTTGGCAAAAAGAGTAACAAATAAAACGAAAATTGTGCGGCTGGCTAAAATCAGGAGCCACTAGTTTCACGTGGATTACTAATCCCCTTGTTTTCCATTTTTTTTAATTGAATTTTTTAAAAAATTCCTAAACTCTGCACAGGGAAGTTTAAGATAGTTGTACATACGTACTTCCTTTAAAGTTAATTTCCTCTTAACTTGAGTTTGGATCAATGTTTAGGGCAGATTTTTTAAAGAAAAAGTGTTCCCACCAATCAAGATCTTGTTTGTTATTTTTTAGGACTGTATTGGTAACCTTTTGCCGTTGTGTTATTAAAAATATTAATTATGTTCACGTTTTACAAGTTTATAATGACTGGTATCAGATATAAAACATAGATCCCCTTTTTATCTTTTCTTTATTTTTACCTATTTTTCTTTAGTTTCCAATGTAATAAATTTGTACATTTGAATTCTGTGGGGTCACTAGTAACCATAAAACATTTCTAATATCTTTTCAAAGAGAAATTTGGTGTGGCACTTAGTCGCTCCGACAAACGGGGTTAATTGTTGCCACAGAAAATAGTTCCTCCCTCTCTTCTTTTACCACTAAAATTTCTTTAAGATCTATAAGTTGATAAAATGACGATTGCAAGGACTGTGTGGATGTACAATTCACAGGTATAGCAGTAAACTCCACTCACACAAATTAATTAATTATGCGGAACGCAGCGTTTCGGGACTGCAGTCGGTAACACGGTTGACAATAGGAGCCCACGTGCTCCCGAAACGCTGCGTTCCGCATAATTAATTAATTTGTGTGAGTGGAGTTTACTGCTATACCTGTGAATTATAGGTTGATAGTAAGATATAAGTCTATATTGCATTGAGAATTCGGCCCAAATCAACTAATATCAAGAGAGATATGGCAAAAAACTTCAAAATATGGCACTTTGTCACTCTGGTTGACGCTATATCTGGTGTGGGGTTTTTGTAAAAAACAAATGCAATCGAAAGATTGTGTTTACCATAGAAAGAAAAATTTAGTACAATATTTTGCCACTCACGGTACGTATATATACTTGACCGAACTGATCTGTATAAGGAATGATCGTTGCCACCTACTAACTGTTTTGTAACATATTGTGTTGAAAAGTGAAAGACATCAATGATATCACAAGCCTTCATGATTTGAAGAATTATTAAAATTACAGAAACGTTTTCGAAACATTTTTAAGGTTTCTCCTTTGGATCATATGAAAATCGTCTAGAACCCAAAAATTATTGAAACTTTCAGGACGCAAAGCATACAAAGACACGTAAGCTCAAACGTAACAAATTCGATGTGTTTAACTGAAAATTACCAATCCAAAACCTTAAAATAAAACTTGGCTATAAAGAATTAAAATGAAAAGAGAAAATTTCTACTCATACTACTCATCCGGGCCTATTGATTAGCATTGAATAACTTTGTTATCTTTTCAGTTCATCAACGTGCTTTCGTTGACAATAATCCTCATCAAAAATCGTTGGTAAATGGATCAACGTCAACGTCAACCTTCTAAATTGTTAGTTTCGTTAGTTTAATACTTCTCAGCACTTGATTTTATACTCTGCACTTATCTCAGCTTTATCTTGATACTTATATCGTCAAAAATCTGGAAACTGTTGTCTGTGAAACTGTTTGTACATTATTAGATGTCAAGATTGTTAAGTTAGGTAAATAACTATTAAACAATTGACATTAGATTTGTTTTAATCTGCCAAAGTATTAGTCGTGGAGGTATTTGGGAAGTTTGGGATTACCATCTTACTGTTGTCAACTAAATCCTATTGAGATGGTGTAGGCATAGATGAATAGGTTACCTCAAAAAATTAAATTTAAAATGACGAATTAGAATATTTGGAGTTGATGATCATGTTAGACGAGACGGATGTTGCAGATTCAGTTCTCGCCGCTGTTCCTGACGTAGAGTGACCTTGGACTTTGTACTGCGATAAGGGACATAGCGCGATTTGTGCGCTGAGGTCTAGAACACCTACCTCAGCACGTCCGGAATAAGGATTTAGTTTTTAGTATCTCCTATCTCAGCGCGTCCGGGATAAGGATTTAGTTTTTAGTATTTCCTACCTCAGCGCGTCCGGGATAAGGATTTAGTTTTTCGTATTCAGTTTCTTTCCGCTTTTATGTCTACTGCGCAGGCGCGGTCGTTGGCGCGATCGGTTACGCGTAATAAGCCCGGTGCGTTGTTCATGATTCGCATTAGCCTAAATGACTTCAACGAGCTCACGCGTACCGATTTTTACGAAGCCTTTGCGAGCGACGCCATTACTTATTGTATTAGTGTAGAGAAGTCTAGTTTAGAAGAAGACCGCTTATATGGTATGGACATGCGCAAAGAATGAGTGAGTGTAGAAAGCAAAAGATAGCACTACTTATACGCTACAAAATAGAAGGAGAGGAGGAAAGCCAGCGACATCATGGAGGGATAGAATCGCGAAAGCCATGAGAGACAGAAGAAATTTGGAAAAATAGTGACGAGTGGAGATCGAAATGCGAGATGCGGTAAAGGCCGTAGGATCGTGGCTATAATAAAGAAGAATTATTTGGAATATTACGATTGTTTGGTTAACTTAGGTTAACTGTTCAACAAAAACTCATCCGTAAAAACAACCCTTGATTTAACAAAAAGGTAAGTAAAAAACGGATAGCACTATTATATTGCCCTAAATAAAAAAAGAAAAAGAGGTTTATACTCCATAAGAGAAAATACAGCGGTGTCAAACTGAAGTATAGCATAAAATATTCATAGGAATCATCGTAAATTCGTGAAATTTATTTTAAACAAATATGTTCACCTGCAAACTCCACAGAAAAACATAATCCTAAGAGAAATTTGTCAACTTCCGGCTTCCTAACAGATACTCAACGGATTATTCGCGATTACTACTTTCCGACAAAACGGTCAAAACGTATATCAAGCCTCAAAGGAATTTTTCCACTACCCGAATCCGCTTCAAATATCCACGAGCATCGACTCCCTTCAAAGGAACCGTTTCTCGTCTTCTCCGTGAAAAGGCGGTGCCGTCGTCCGCTAGCTGCATCGCAATACGTTACGCCAATTTAGCTCCTTCTCCTCTCGCTAGGCGACCTCATAAGCCAAGACGGACTTACTAGTACCTACGTACTAGGGGGCGCGCAAGTCGTGCAGACAAAAATTTTATTAGCTCCGTGGAGATTTCGCGATTCTTTTGAGCGATGACCGCACCGCGTTCTAGATTCGCATATCCGGATCCTTTCGACAATCTTACTTCCAGAGCTGGGAGTTGGTAAGAGATGCATCGCGTTCGGTAGATGACTGGATATTGCAGCGCACTGCGGACTTATCTCAAAGGGACTGAATCTTGAACCTCCGTCTTTTAAGGTGTTTAAAAATTGATTTGTTCGGAAGGTGGTAGTTAAGATGTTGCTTGTGTAACATCTGTTTAGGAACTATTTTCCCTTGTAAGTATTAGTGACATCTATGTGTAGAATTTATTTTCTATTTGAAGACTTGTAGATAAGTTGTTGGATGCAATTAAATCCATGCTCAAACAGCGCTCTAGGCACAAAGAATTCTTGTGTATATTAGAAGAAGGTCTATCGAAATTTAATTGCATTGGGATCTTTGATAATAAGCTGTGATTAACCTGGCCAAATCTGAATTCTTTTTTAAAACATTGTTAAACTTTGTTTTAACTTTACTATTTTTGTGTTAAATAGTATCTCAGACTTTCACGGCTGTTTGATATAGTCGCCACAGTTATCGGGTTCCGCCGTGTCACTAGGTTTTTGTCCCTGAAGTTTCACGAACAACTGCGGTTCAAAGGTAGCTTTGAGAATGCCTACCGCAGTTGTTCGCGAAACAGGGACAAAAGCCTAGTGACACGGCTGAACCCGACAACCGTAATAACTATTTTTTGCGTTGTTGGGTTGGCCAAACCTTCAGTGCGCCAGGTCCAGACTCGCCCTCACCCACGAGCAATAACCATAACTCTGTGTATAGACCATGTATAGTGTATTTACTAAGGTCTCTAAACCCCATGTCTGTTTCGCTGTTCTAATCCCTGTGCTTTTCCATATTTCCTTACATATCTGTAATATAATAGATACGAGCAATACGTGAATAACGACTACAATCATCCATTAGAACGAAGAGACATCAATTCAAAGTTTACTTGGATGTGGATGATAGATTTTTGAAATTTTGAAGTACAAAGAAAATTCTATATAAATGTTAGCAACCAAAATGGTTCAAACACAAGACTCTTGAAGACAAAAAGAAACTTTGTGTATCCAAATTAATTATTTTGAAACCCAAATCTCCCCTATGTACGAAAATAACCAAAAAGCCCTACAGAATTTGGCTGACTATTTGATTTCATTTCGAACAATATTTACCGATAGTATCATTCGCAATTACGCATCTATTGATTCAAAAAGGTTCGTTTAGTCCGGCATCCGATCCAACGGTAATGTTTAATAATTCAGCTAATTTAAAGCTAAATTCGTCGATGTTTGTACAATTACGAAACATACATGCATGGAAGGTATTTACGTTCGTCTGCAAATATTTTTTGACAATTTAGCATTGATTCGAATTTAAATCAATATCTCGTCGAAAAAGATGTAATGGCTACATCCAAGTCGACTATGCGGAATGAAATTTTTACTTCGTCAGTTTCCAACTGATTGGTTTTCTTTTTTGGCCAGTTAAACGCTATGAGGTTGCTTGAATCAACTGATTGAAATGGATTTTGGAAATTGTAAACGATTTCATGTGAAAGATTCAAATGGAAAAGAATACGATGTGGACATGAACATGTGGAGACCAAAAATAAATCTGTGTTTTTCGTTAAACTAAATCAATACAGTTTAATACAATTAATAACTTAAATTAACTAGCATACTGATATTTTTCATGGAATTTATGTTGATTTTTAGGAGTTTTCCGTAACTCCTGCCTTAAATATATTTCTCCTATATGATATAACAGAAATTATATTATAAAACTTACATTAAAAATTTATATTCTCTAAAAACTTTCGAACAGTAACAATGTAAAAACTTTAATTTGAATGAAGCCTTATCGACTGATTTTAGTCCGCTACTCAGTTAATCTTTTAGTCGCTTAGTTAGTTGGTTCGTTGGTTCGTTAACTCCTTGGCTCTTTATCTTGGTACCTTGGTTACTTGATTTCCTGGTTCGTTGGCTCCTTGGCTCCTTACTCCTCGATACGTTAGTGTCTCGATTCCTTGGCTTCGTGGTTTTTTGCCTTCCTGCTTTCTTGATGTCCTGGTTTTTTAGTTTCAGATTCATTGGTTTCCTAGCTCCTTGGTTTCTTGGCTTCTTGGTTTTTTGGTTCCCTGTATCTCTAGTTCCTTATTTTCTTGATGCCTAAATACCTGATTTTCCAGATTGTTCGGTTCATTAGTTAGCTCGTTGGTTCGGTAGTTCGTTGGTCGGTTTATCTATTGGTTTGTTGATCTGTTTGCTAGCAAATTAGCTAATTGGTTAATCGGTTAGTTAACCTGTTGGCTTAATACGTTTTTATTTCGTTTACCATGTTATACATGGATATTAACATCAAAATTATTTTCCTAATAATGCCATTCTATCCTTGTTCAATATAAATGCTTCCACTAAAGGTATAATGAATACCAAGTCTAGAGCCCCTCGGAAAGTTGGCAATATGGAATGACATAAAAAACTGAGAAACAAGGGTAAAAAAATATACAAAACAACTAGCTGTGAAGCTCATTTTGAATCCTGCAAATAATGAATAAATTGCAAATCTGCCATTTGTCGCGAATTATATGCGTACTCTAGGGATACATTAGAAGACTGCATATTTCAAATAAAATACTATTTTCTACCTGCAGATTCAATGGATGCTGAAAACTAAACAACTCGCTTGTTAGTTAAGTACCGGATACATCTACTGATAACGGGTGTCTTCCATTCTTCTCTTATTTTCATTTTGATTTAAGAAAAAGCGCAGCTGTTTTTAAGGTAATCCCGCTTGTATCTCAATATATACGCTATTATTATTATTATCATTAATTGAGAATAGTTTTCCGTTAAATAAATTTGTGTTCTTCTTCAAAAATATGGTTTCCCAAGCATCTTTCTAATTCTCTACATCATGTAATCTAGCGTACTAGATAACTAGTTTATCAAAACGAACTATGGTCGGTATTTAAGGCTACAAACTCTACGTCGGAGGCATGTAACTGTAAGGCAATTACAGATCGACTTGGCTAGAGTCAGAAATATTCGAATAAGTACCAAAATCATACGTAATATGTTGAGTGAGGGCGAAATAAGGGCCAAAGCGGCCGACCTTCTCCTCGTCTTACCAGAAATTGCAGAGTGGCCCGCCTAAGATTTGCTAGAAAACATGTCAATTGGGAAATTAATGACTGGTCCAAGATATAGATAGACATATACCAGTGTACAGAAAAAGTGGAAAAAGTAAAAGAGAAGGGGTACAGAAACAGAAGAAAGAAAAAAGAGAAGAGAAAGGCAAGATCTCTCCTTTGTTTTTTTTTCTTTTTTCTATCGCCCTTTTCTTTTTTTCTTTTTTCACTTTTTCTTTTTTTACCCTTTTTACTTTTTCAATTTTTCTTTGTTTTCTTTCTTTTCTTTCTTTTCTTTCTTTTCTTTCTTTTCTTTCTTTTCTTTCTTTTCTTTCTTTTCTTTCTTTTCTTTCTTTTCTTTCTTTTCTTTCTTTTCTTTCTTTTCTTTCTTTTCTTTCTTTCTTTCTTTCTTTTCTTTCTTTTCTTTCTTTTCTTTCTTTTCTTTCTTTTCTTTCTTTTCTTTCTTTTCTTTCTTTTCTTTCTTTTCTTTCTTTTCTTTCTTTTCTTTCTTTTACTTTCTATTTCTTTCTTCTCTATCTTATCTTATCTTTCTTTCAATTCTTTCTTTTGTTATGGACTGGACGTGGAAACCTGCATATTCATTGTGCTATCTTTAAAAAATGGCACGGATCCATCATGTTGCCTCAGTAGAGCTACAGAGATTAGAAGGTCGGGGAAATTTAGACCAAGCTTATATACAGTTGATCCACACCAAATCGAATGCTGGTGGTTATAAGAACCAGGAGTGGCAATATTGAGTATTACGCTACTATCGAGTGCTCTTTTCCGAAAATATAACTTCTTATATATCTGCTAGATCAAATCATATTATTGAAATAATGATAACAATTGTTTTTTGGAGTATATTAAAAGCATTCTTATCCTACAAAAATGAGCTATGCGATACTCTTTTTCTGGAGTGTAGATTCTTCTTTTCGATAATCCTCTTTATTCATCCAATATAAAGTTTATCACAGTTCGGTTCATCTTGAAAATTACCTAAATTATTACTTGACATGTAAAACACGTTCATATTTTATTGGAAAAATTCTACTAACTCCTTTTGCTACTGAATGGAAATGTAGTTTTACGAAGGTTTTATTAACGGCGTCCGTCGAAGTAAAGGCCGTGAAATTTTTGATGCATTGCTTACGTTGGACTTTCCTTAAAATATAATCTACGTTAGTGGAAGAAAAATCGTTGCTCGCAATTACATCTTTGATGTACATAACTCTATTTATTGGGCATTAATTGGCAATCATTTTTTTTGTTTGCAATCATAAATTATCTAGTAAAGGAAGTCAATTGTTTTTAGCCACGAAAATGATATTCTGTATTATTTTATTTTAAAGTTAGACGGCATAATAGAAAGTAGAAGAATTTGCAAAATATTTCAAATCGATAGAACATAACCCATACATATATAAGAAACACAATATTTATTTTAAAACACTAAATTTCTTTTTCTTCAAAATGTACATAAGTAATTAATCGGACCCAGAAAATATTTAATTTTTGAAGAATTTAACTGATCCACGTAAGATTCGAGAATGTTTTTATCAATGAGCAGAAAGTAAAATAAATATTTAAAAGCAAAAACGATGTTTTTCAACTGACTGATATCTTCCTTCTTCGTCAACAATAACTTAAGCAACATATCCGGATTACTTCGCCTTATCTTTACGGGCACGGTCTTCCTTTCAGCGACAATTCATGCAGATTAAACATGGAACGTCGTCGTCCATGTTTACATAATTAAACCCGTTGTCAACGTCTTCCTTGTCGCCCTTTTCCTCTCTTATGTCGAGTAAGAACTGGAAAACGGGGGGAAGAAGAAGGCAAGTTGATGACATGATAGCAGGTGGGTACATCGTCTTAAGGTGAAACATATACAAGGTGATACATTTAACTTAATATAAGTGTAAATACACTGATCAAAGTAATAATAATTTCATACACGTTTTGGTCTCGAATTTTAATTTCAGTATGTACAAACAAATATTTGAACATATTAATGTGTTCCAAACTTGCTTGGATAGGTTTTAATATGATCTTGTTGGAAAACTATAAAATGTTACATTTTTAACGTAGGAGAAATACAGACATATTCAAGTTTACAGAAGTTTCATTGGAATATTTTTTATGAAAATAAAGATTTATAAGGACTATGACCTCCACGATAAATTTAAATCCCATGGATTGTATTAGAGTAGGGGTTCTCTAGTTGTGTGTGGCGGTGCCCCGGGTCATCAGAATGGAAGTTGAGACTCTAGGAGGCACTCCTACTACGAAACTAACGGAAGTTCAAGCAGAGTGTTCCCTTAGCTCGTTGACCCTTCCAGAATGATGTGGAGCATTCTCGAAGCATATAGAATATTCTAGAAAAGTACGAAGCCTTCATGAGGTTTATAGAAATTTCTAGTAGACTTATGTAGCATATTATCGGTCATTATAGAAGTGAATAGAAAAGTCGTGAATACTATAACACGATTTAAATTTTGGCTTTATTTAGAAGAAATAAACAAGGAAGAGAGACCGCAGTGTGTGCCCTGTTTAAAAGCTCTAGCGCAAGAGTATATACTTTCATATAAGCTAATACGACATCTCGATACCAGTCACCCTAACTTGGTTGAAAGATCTCTGCATTCTCTTGTAGGAAATTGCAAGATTTACAAAAGTAAAAAGTGTGTTTACTAAGCATCGCTCAATACCAACCAATGCACTGCGAGCATCTTTTAAAGTAACATTCAAAGTGACAAAGTGCTGAAGAACTTCACACCATTGCAGAAAAGCTTATTCTACCGGCTGCTCCTGACATGGTAAATACTATTCTAAAAAAATGGGCGGAAAGTTAATTTCAAACGTAGCTTAGTCCAACAACATCGCAGAATCCACCATATAGCTCGAAATCTCAATGGCCAATTAATAAAGCAAATGGGAGACCTGGAATTTGGTCTGCAACTTGCTGAGGAAACTGACAATAGCAAAGACGTACGCCTTATCATGGTATTATCGTTGAAGACCCTCTGTTCTGCAAAAGTATAATTGAGAGTACAAAAATTTAATATTTATTTCAAATGTATGGCAAGTGATTTGAATTAGGGGCTTGTTTGCAGCAAAGCACCATGTGCTATATATATCCAGTGTACCATCCATAAGGTAGTACTTGCAATGAAGTCAATGCGCCCTCAATTGAATTTGGTGTTCGAAAGGGTCATAGTCGTAGTAAACTGCATAAATGGTAGGTTACTGAAAGCCAGGTGCTTCGAAAGGCTATGCATGGATATGGAAGCTGAATACACAGTTCTACTACACAACTGCAGCTCAGGATGGCTTTCGTGTTGCAACGACTTATCACATAAGAGTAAAGCCAAAACTCCAGGTATTTTGCCGAACCTGATATTTTCCTGAAACGAGCGTATTTGTGCGATGGATTTAACAAGCTGAACATCTTCAATCTGTCTCCATTTACACAGTTTAAAACCTTTGGAGAAGGTTACGGCATTGGGGAAGAAGCTGCAGCTGTGGATGAGAAAAATCAATGAGTATGGCGACCAGGATTGTTCCCCAGAATTGTACATACATATACGTGACCTGTAATAAAGTCATTATTTCACAAGGCTTGCTGTCCCATTTCAAGAAACACCTCTTAAAGCTCAGTGACTGCTTTGTAAAATGCTTTGAGGCAAACAATGTTGAAAAATTTGTATTGATTCAAGATTCCGTACTCAAGCTACCCCAGTATTTACTGTACACGCAAAAGAGTGTCTAATTGAACTTTCTTGAGAGAATAATCTTCTTTTTTTGGTGAATTTTGAAATCTAATGTTTGCTAGGCCTAGACCCCATCCTCTCCTATCGCTTCTTTCCTTCGCCAACTCCTCTACTTTCGATTTCGGTACGGATGTTTGCAATCCATTTTCTTCGTAACTTTCCGCGCTCATTTCTCTGTATTGTCATCCAATTTCAAACCGTTAGTAGTTTCCTTTCTTCGCTTATTCGGTTCAGATGCCCATAAAATGTTAACTGTTTTTCACTTATATGGTCCATTATCGTACTCCGTACCTCCATTCTTACTCTGATGATCTCATTTCTTACATGGCCAAGTAAAGTTAAATGTGTATCTTCCCCAGTACATCATTTCGGCTGAGAGGAGTCTCTGTGACATGTTAAGCTATAACCCTTACTATAAGCTTTGTTAGGTTGTTACGCCACAAGACTGGATATAATGCCTTATTTTTTTTTCCTTTTTCCATCTTCATTAGTACAGCCTTATTATTCCTTCCGTCCTCACTTATTGCAACCCTTAGGTACTCGTACTATCCAACACTTTTTATTATTCCGCTTTACGTTGTGAGGTCTTGCCCTGTGCCTCCTATAATAATAATAATAATAATAATAATTTATTAAACGCCCAACAGATGAACATACAAAAATGCACACAATATTAATAAAGGTAATACATTCAATGCATTAAAAACAAACCAAGAAAAAATACCGGAAAGAAAACTGAAATGCTAATAAGAAATAATTAAATAATAAATACCACTAATATGAAGCATTAAAATGTGTGTATTAAAAGTACTCATGCATTGTGTCTTTTATATCTATATCTCTAAACTCCATTTTGTGTATTCTTCTATAAGTTTGTTCATCATGTATATAGGTCATTTCTTGATGGTCTGCCGCTAAAATAACCTGATCATCTGAGAAGAGGACCGTACACAATGTCTCAGACAACAGCCTGAAAACAAAAATTGCTTCTATCGATTAGGTTGAGTTTTGGATATCAATAAAAATATATATTCAACTTTGAGTTTAAAAATTGTAAGGATTTTCATTCCCTGTGTGAAGCCGAATTTTCTGCTGCAACTGTAATAGAAAGCAAACATCGTTCAAAATTCGATGTGGAGCGAGAAATAAGAGTTGCAATGTCAAATCTTATTCTGACCTTTAAAGCTAACTTACTTATCGTTGAAGGTTTTCACCATTTGTCTCATATTTTACTTTGGTGGTTTTTGTTATTTAATTTCTATAAAATCTAGCTTCACGTTGTGGGTTGAGGGTTGGCTTCATTTATGTGCCTGATTGATGTACACATATTTTGACAAGGGAGCCGGTATAAGATACTAAAGCTGCAAAGGCGCCCCGGACTGATTAACTTTAGGAAACTTTAAATTAGAGTATTGAACAATTCTTGAAGACTGACATCCTATTTTTTTTTCTGGCATCACTTTATAATTCTTCAGACATTTAATATCCAAGATATTTTGTACAGCCACACGTCCCCCCAATACATTTCAAGTGTGTTCTATTAAGTTATCACCTGGAAAATTGCCTGAAACTCCATTGTCTCAATAGAAATGAATTGCTTTCCCACTGCTGTTGCATACGGAGGAACAGTTGTTACAGAATCTCATTCAGATATCTCTGGCTAGTAGGAACTCCATTTTCTATGAAATAGAGGTCGATGTGGTCTCCGGGGCTTATTCCGACCCATACCACTGCATGGGTGTGTCAGATTTACGCCAAATCAGAATACGTCTATTATATGACTGCGACATAAATCTGGATTCATCATTGAATAATACCCGCCCTCTTTTTTATTTTATTATTTTACGGACTCGGTTAGAAGATAAATACTTCATCCTGTATAGCAGATACACGCGGCGTTAAACACGAGGCAGATTTCACCGAACAAAATTCAACACTCAACAGTAGTTATACCCATCACCATCATCTAGACGGTGCCGGAGCTCGGCTCTAAACTCCGGGCAATTTCCGGCTAATACGACGTTAGTATTCCGGACGAAATATCGCTTCCCCTAGGGCGAAATGACTTATTGTCTTCTTGGACGCGGACTCCTGAACGCTGAAATCGTCAAGTTTTATGTGACATTAGCATATAAATAAGACCCCGGGCATCGGGTACTGAGCTTCCGCGTTTCGCGGCTCCTAGCCCGTTCGCTTTATTCGACTTATTACAATCCCTCCTCCTCGCGTACCATGCCACGTATAATATGACATTTAGACAGCGCGAAACTGAAAATACTGTAGCAGCAAATCGTGCGTGGGCTTCATGCGATAAGCGATCTGAAACAAAGATGTGCTACGACGAAGTTAGTAGAATAGAGGAAGAGTCACATGCACCACCGACATCCGTTGAGATGCCACTAGAATTTATGGATGCTACACTTAAAGAATTTTACCTTGACATGTGACGGTGATTTATTGTACTTTTCAAGAAATAATCTAAGTGAACAAGGCAAGTACGTTCTTAACTTGCACTGTTACGTGATGAAATTATCAATTTCCTTATCGTTGACTTCAAACACAGCCTCAATTCTTTTTGCCACGCAAAGTGTCGCTTTGGAATATGAAATTTTAGTAGGACTGATCAAATAATAGTTTTCAAATTAGTAATAGCAATAGATAGTAAACTTTTGAATACTGTATAACACTGAAATTGCACTTCGAAATTCTAAGAACATAATTAACCTTTTGTTGTTTAATAGATAGTCAAGATGGTGTAAGATAAATACTGAACGATGTGATTTATTTCCAACAGCTTATAACACCCAATTACAGGAAATTACTAAAATACATAACAGCAAGTAAACAGCAATTCATATACATATATAAATATACTAATCCAAACTAAACAATACCAACACGTTAGGTAGCATAAAGTAGTAAATATTACAATTACCCTATGGTATAAGAGTATATATAAGGAGGATTATTCGACTAATACTAAAATTAAATTAAATAAAATCAAATTAATTCAAATTAAACTAAATCAAATTAAATTAAATTGGTGATGAAATGTTGATAAATGTTAAGGGGAAGAGATCTGACGAAGAAAGACTACATCAATGATAGATCTGAATTTCATTTCATTACAGGTCGAGCCTTGTGGCAAGCGGCATTGTCTTGCTGAAAGTAATACTCCTCTGAGTCCATATCATATAATCTGACAATTGATGGTTCGAGAACCTCTTCCAGCATCCCGATGTAGCGTGCCCCATTCATGCGGCCCTCGCACACATGGACTTCCCCTACACCTTGTGCAGACATACATCACCAAATCATAATGCTTCCACCGCCGTGTTTAACAGAAGGTAAAATACACTCTCGAGAAAATGCTTCGCCGGATCTCCTCCGAACATAACTTGCTCCGGAAACGCTATGCACCCGCACAGAATAAACGAAGGGGCGCTGAGTTCAATTATGTATATTGCAAGAATTATGAAATATTTTTAAGCACTTACGTCTATATTAGATTCATCGGACCAAAGCACTTTGGCGCAGTCATCTACAGTCCAATGTCGGTACTTGTTTGCCCACGTAAAACGTTGCTTGAGGTGTACCTCGCTCAGCAAAGGCTTATGTCGCGGTTTCCTAACACGTAAATTCACCGCACTTAACCTTCTTCTTGCCGTATGCACGGAGATTGGTGCGTCTCGTTGAGCGCGGAGCTCTGCAGAAATCGCTATCGCGCATTTGTGCTTATCCCGGAGTGCGATACGCTCTATCAATCGTTCTTCTCACACGTTTTCTACCGCTCTTGGGTAGATTATAATACTCTCCAGTCCTTTGGTAGTGGCGAACATTTTATTGTCTGAGCAATTTTTATTTGTGACAATCCTTGTTTGTACAATAAAATTATCTGGCCTCGTAAAGCCTCAGATATTTGGGGCCTTTTTGGCACATTGTGTATACACAAACTTACAAAAGAAGGTCCGTACTCTAAATGAACTTTGAAACCGACAAACGACGTTTCTTTCTCTACGCACAATATATTACTCAACCTAAAAATTTTAATTTCTGTCTTATATAGCTTCATAATTTATATTTTCTAGGAATTTCTACTTTAGATAACGACCAGGTATAGGTTCGCAATACCGTTGTTCTAAGAAGCGCTACCTGCTGCGCGAAACACGTTTGATTAGGGTGCCTATAACATTTGCTCGCAGCTGTATGTTGTTTTCACGATCACCGTATGTGGAATATTATTCCACATATATACATACATATATATGAATTGTCAGTTTTTTGGTATATGCATCTAAAAGAAGATGCTAGCGATAGCGCCCAAAGGTCAAGAATCGAACAGTTCCTCTAAGAACCGCAATACTTTTATTTCACGAAATGTGCCCGTTAACCGAAAAAACTGTGAAAACATCTACTTATATACACACACATACACACACGCACATACACATATATAACAGGGCTGTATATTAGGGCTCGTAATGTACTATAGGGTAGTGATTTCTTTGATAAGGGATTTTTCTTTTAATATAACGAATTTAGATGACTCGAATTAATAAAATAAAGAAAATAGAGTAAATTAAATCGAAAAATAACAAGATATTATTCGAATAACGTTATATCGCTTACAGTGATCTCGACAAATACCTAACGCAAGCCCTAGCTGGCTAATTTTTTTTTTAATTTAAATTACTAAATAATTTTGACAAGGATAAAGTACTTTTCTTTATTTACTCGACCACGCGCTTTGGTGTTCTAAATCGGCAAATCCTCGATCTCCGCGATAGAACGCTGACGATGGAACGTCCAAAGTTATATCGAAATTTTTGTATTTGATCAGCGATGTTGCGCCCCGACATCCAGGTAACATACTATAGCGACACAGTCCGCTGCAACTTTGAGTAGGTGAGGTATTTTCCTCTAAACAACTGGCGAAATTCGCATGAATAACAAGCGCATCAACTCTGGTAATGCTGTGTTAGCTGCCCACGCTAACCGTCAGCTGTCCTATGCCATGTCGCTTAGCGTTCACGCTCAAACATCACCACTAGATCCTGATATTAGTTGACTTAGTTGATAATTGCCTTCGGTAGGTCATTATAGCAACGAGAGGATTTCCTATGCGTTTTCAAAGATGGAGATATTAAGTTTTTTTGTATAAAATGTGACATTAACTGTAATGAATTTTGCGATATAAACTTTTGATAAATTAATTCCCTGCTCCTCTTTTCCTATAGCTTAAGGGAATCCCTTTAGATAACAAGAGCGAAAGGGAATTTTGGGGATTGAAATTAAATGCAGCAAATACCATTAAGAAACTATGATCTACGATTACATAAAGATATCTATGGATTTAGTATGAAATTAAGATACTAACCGATCTTAAAGGGAGTCCAAAAACGCATTCTCCCTAACAATATCGTACTATTCTGTTAAAGGAAGTTTTGATGAAGTCATCTCCTTCTGGAGCGAGTCGTGGGAAAAGGATATGCATCAAACTACTTCAGGTTCTTCTAAGAACTGGATATCTTCGCGAATCGGCACTCCGAAGAATTATATTTCTTGTTTCATCAGCGAAAACGTTAAAATTTGTATGGTTTCCGGTAAGATTTGAACCCACATCATTTGTTTTCCGGACAAGTGTCATTACCACTGGGCCACTGACATCATGGAGCTAATATACGGGGTGATTTTTTGAAAACGACCTCAAATATTTCTCAAAGCAATTTATAAATTTTCAAAAAACATCTGCTTCTAATTCAATGGGAAACAGTTTGACATATGAATTACATTTTTGATGATTACAACTGCGCTCCCACTAGGATCCCCTCACAAATTTTAAATGGGACGTGTGGTACCTCAAATAAAATTTTATTTTATTATGATTATGGTGATATGTCACTTGTCCATTTGCAAATAAGATACTGAAAGGAAAAGATGAAAAGGTACTTGAAGTAACGAAGTGGAAACTATCAAATAGAATTTATTGTAAAATTAAAATCAATAAAATTCTCAATATCAGTTTGTTCTTTATTTGCTATTCCGTAAAAGTATGATATATTTATATTTTTAACCATCAACGTCTTATATATTGCAAAAAAACAGTACTTCATTTAACAGCTTCGACGTTTCAATCCGGCCAAATATAAATCGTCTTCAGAGAAACGTATTTTCATTTCAACGCCCGCGATTGCGAGATGACGACGTCGCGTCATCGACTTCGTTCCTTCAACATTCCATATCCAAGATATCAGTCGGTTAGCCGGAGGCGCGCTCCCCCCACCACGTTTTCTCGGGTTAGTAACTTCGGCGTCTGTCGAGATTTAAACCCACCCCGTCGCACGCAAATTTCGCTTCGACAATAATTTAATTCGGCTCGCTTCCATCACGCATATTAAAAAACTTTCGACCGCACGATGGAGCTGTCGTAAACGAGATTTTCAGAGGAAGCGTCCGTACCATGTCGACGAGGTGACGGAATTCCAGTGGCGTAGTGAAATAATGGTAGTACTAGTGGTAGTATTAATAATAATTAGAGTTGGTATACATTTCACGCGTGCCAGGGTCGTAACAAGGCAAATGTACGAAGAAACGGGCCACTTACCTTATTCACAGCGCAAGTAGATAAAACGGTCAAAAGGTCTGCAATATGACGCAAGTTATATTAGTCTCGGAGAAAACGTATATCATGCTAAATAGATGCTTATATTTAGAAAATGACTTCTAGGTATTTAATAATAATAATAATAACTATTATTAATAATAATTTATTAAATTCCCAACAGATGAACATCCAAAAATGGACACAATATTAAATAAAAGGTAATACATATAATATATTAGAAATAAACCAACAGATATGTATATATAAATATACACACATATGTATGTATATATATATATATATATCCACTAAGTAAATAAATAAATATCAGAAAGAAAAATGAAATACCAATAAGAAATAATTAAATAATAAATATCAATAATATCAAACATCAAAATCAAAAAAAAAAATGAAAACGTGACAAATTAAGGCAAATCTAAGTTGTAAGTAGTAAGGTCTTTTGCCGTGTGTACCAGCGGCGCTCGTCACAGCATGTTCGTCCTAACTGTAGAGATCCGTAGTGATACGGCCTCGACTCCAGGCGTGGCATAATGAGACCAACATCAGACAACAAACCAGGAGAGTCAATTCTTCCGGTGAGAACGTTCTGCATAAAAAAAGCACCACTATTTTCTTCTTTCAACAAGTCATGCCATTGAGTTAGCTCGTCGTATGGTATATCTCGCATAGAATATCGCCCATCGTTCTTATAGGATAGATATTTCAAAAAGTTGCGCTGAATCCGCTCAAGAAGATTGATTTGGATGTTGTAGAAAGGATACCAAGCCAAGGATGCATATGCGAGCTTAGAAGCCACGTAAGCAAAGAAAGGGGTCTTCATTGCATCAAGGCTAGTAAAATCCTTGCACGTGCGAAAAATAAATCCCAATAATTTAGAAGCGGCTGTCGCGACAAGTTAGTTACAGTAGACCTATTTGCCAAAAAAACTGTACTGAGATTCAGAGAGATATGATTTAATGCTATAAGAAAGACGTTTATAAGTTAAGACTTCAAAAACCTTCGCAAAAGAAGAAATTATAGCCCCATATCTGTAATTGCCAATATTGGAACTATCACCCTTTTTTTAAGATTGGCGAAATTCTGGCTACTTTCCATATACCAGGAAACGTACACGTGTGTAGGGCTAGATTAAAGATTATATATACATAGAGGAGTTGCAAATCCTAGCACAATCCTTCACAAAAACAGCAAAGAATGTTACCATCACTAGCTGTAAATTTGTTCTTTGAAGTCTTGACGCAATGTATTACTTACTCTACCGAAACAAACTACAATCATAACGGTGGTAAGCTGGAATCAATATCTGGAAGATGAGCGTCCAAAGACTACGGTAGAAAAACACCAGAGAATAATGTGACAAAAACATTAACTATCAATGTTGGATCACTGTATTCCTTAGTGGCATCAAAAACTTTACCAGCAATTCTGGTAGCGACCTGTCTAGAACGAACGAATTGCCAAAAAGAACGTGGATTTTTTGAAAGGTTCACTTCGCTATTGCGGTGGTATGTGTTATAGGCCAAACTAATGTCCATCTTAGACAGTTTACATAATCTCTGAAACTCCATTCTGTAATAATTGCTTGAAACGAATAACGAATAATCAAAATAATCTTTGATTATTCGTAACAATTTTTTTCTTACTCTGGTAAAATCGAAATCTCTGTTTGTAACATTCACGAACTTGTCTACAACACACATATTTCTTATGATACTTGCAACCCGCAGCAGTGAGTGTACATCATTCATAATTTCTATTAAGTCCATCAATGATAACCCAGTGTTTTCAAACTTTTGCAGTCAAAACCTGTATAATTCTTCTCTAACCCTCTCCATGATGGCAATTTCCAATTGGGATTGTGTTTATTCCAGAAGTCATGAAACAGTTGCCTATCGTGTAGATGGAGTCTCAAATCACATCGGTTACTCAACGATGAACAGCAACTCGAACATAAATGCCTTTTAGGTGGCCCGCTATTTTTTATTTTCATGTAATTTTTACAGTTGCATCTGTCCCACCACGCCAGCAGCTTGTTACAAACTTACACTATGTCCTAAAACCATTGTTCCATCATGAAACATCGAATGATTTCGTTTTTCCTCGCATATCCATCATACTTAATAATCGGTACTAACTTCGACGAGGGTGGATCTCTATGCTGTACCATGACCCCTTTGCTGGAAAAAAGTGTCCGACCTGTGCAATACCAGATGTATGACAGGGAGCATTATCCTTATGGAACAGCACACCGTGCCTGAACTTTCCTCGGCGTTTCTCTTTAATAACCCCCTTTTGCAAATAGTCGGGACGATTCTTTGAGCATACCAAAATACAGATAGCAAAACCTTTCTAGCAGAAGAAACGACTTTAAATTTGCACGGAGGAGGAGAACCGTGATGTTTCCACTCTCTAGTATGCACTTTGGTTTCAGCATCATACTGATGCATCCACGACTCATTCATGGTCACACAACGATTAAGAAAGTTATCTTTGTTCGCTTGGTACCTTACTAAATGACGCTTACAAATCAACAGCCGATTTCTTTTTTGATCAATGGTTAACATTCGGGGCGCCCATCTTGCATTCACCTTCTTCATATCTAATTCTTTACTCAGTATGTTGAGGTACCACATGATATGATAAGCCAATGTCTTCCTCAATGTCCCTGTTGCATACTCGTCGGTCTTGCAGTACGATACCATGTACTTTTTAATTTTTTTGTCTGTTGTTACCGTTATGGAAGGACCACCGCCATGTTGGTTTTCACGGAATGTTCTTGCGCATTTAAAATCTCGACACAAACGCTTGACTATATCATAAGAAACTGCAGACTCAATAATAGTTACCATAATGTCTGAAATGAAATTGAGCCCTTTTTCTGGAGCTATTTTATTACGGCTCTGTGTTCTGCAGGATCCATTTTTATGAACAATCACGGCAAACGATTCAAGAATTAGCCGCAACACAACAACACTTTGAGATACAAACTTGACATCAAGTAAATATGGTCTACAGATGTCAGTTAACTAAATGTCAAAAACATTAATCAAACACCCAATTAGAAGTAGGTGAGGGGTGAGGCATGAAGATCCGCCCGCGTAACTCTACGTTTCATCGGCTTTATTACATTACACTCGTGTGGGCGCTGCGTACTCAATATGAACCTGGCTTGAAGAAAGACATCGCTATTCTAATAATAATTATAAAAAAAACTACAACATTCAAATCCACGGAGTTGGGATTAAATTAATGCTTGACTTCGATAATTTAGAACAAATGATTGTTCACTACAAATTGTTTTTATTATTACTACATGTCTGGATTCTAAGTTTGTTTTACAGAATATTTATACGAAATAGTCTTTCAGTTGATTTAATTGTGCTAATGGAACATATCCATTGCATTTTTTTATAAAAACTCATTTCTTGTATTTTTCAAAAACAGAAATCGCTAAACCAAACATACTCTTTATTTTCACGTATCTACTCCTTAGCATACCTAAATTAATACAAATATTTTATTACTTTATAACTAAATACGCACGCCACTGTCTTTCCCCTTATTTACTTCCACTTCAGATTTTCTCCCGTATTTGTTGTTATTTGTTCGTCTCTATCGTTCACCGTGTCGTCTTGAATAATGAGAAAACTTCGCAAAATATTGAGCCCGCCGCCAACGCGAGACGAGGGAACGATTCAACAAGATTTACTCGGATAATTCCGTTTTCCCCTTTTATTCGGGTTTTAATCTTTCACCTTCTATTATCCGGCATCTAGATCTTGCGAAAGACCATTTTTGAATCTTGAATTATGGCACGTTATATATTTCTTTTTCTTCTGAACGGAGGAAATCTATGTTGGTTTCGCGAATTTACGGCAGAAGAAGAAAACGTTTTTTATTTAACGTTTAGTAAAAAGGAATTGCTCGTAAAAGATTTTGTTTTTTTTTTGAAATGATTAGAAATAATAGAAAATTTTATAGACTAGTAGAAGCATGCTGTACTAAGCAAAAGCTATTAATAAGGCTTTCTTTAAGAAGGGTCATGTTAACTTTGTGGGGAATTATTGTCCGATTAATTTACTTCCTGTACTCTCCAACATTTTTGAATCCATCAGGAATAAAAAAATTAATTGATTGCCTGTATACTTTTCAGATATTTTCGAGTTTACACTATTCATGTAATTTCATTAACGTCTTCTAAAGTTATTTCAAAAAGGAAAATCCCTGATCAAAGAACTCACTAGTTAACTTTTTCGAACCCCGAGGGGAAAATTCACTACAATATATATATAGTCGTGGAAAATCCCATGCTCGTTAAATATTTTAACTGGGTTCTTTGGTTTCAAATTTTGATTTATTTGCTTTGAAATTAAGTGATAATACTTTCTAAAGTAAAATACCAAATGTAAAGTTGAGAAGATAAATATATTGACTAACCAAAAAATATATACTGCTTTTTTACAAAAAAAAATGTATTTCTTTACAGAAAACCTAAGGCAATCCCTCACTAGCTGGACTTTAAATATTCTAATTAATTTACGAAACAAAATGAGAGCAGTGATACAAATAATTTTGAAGATTCGACATCTTTAATCTTTGAAATCGTACTCACTGGCTCGCCTTTAGGATGGACTGGTCTTCGGCTTCAAAAATATTTGTCCGGAACTTCCAGATTTTA
Organism: Trypoxylus dichotomus; assembly: GCA_023509865.1. Taxonomy (NCBI): domain Eukaryota; kingdom Metazoa; phylum Arthropoda; class Insecta; order Coleoptera; family Scarabaeidae; genus Trypoxylus; species Trypoxylus dichotomus. Next base: position 35,659,153 of record CM042081.1, read on the forward strand.
TATGTAGTATCTGCTGATACACTTTATTATTGGATATATGTAAACGGAGTTATATGAGAAAATAACTAATTATTCGTTCTCAGGAGAAACGATGCCAACATGTCTGAGTTTTGACACGATCTTCATCTGTTGGTTTTGTTTTATATCCATAGCAATGCATTTGTTCGCCTATATGGTAGGCGACAAGTACACACGTACTTGATCCGTGTGAGATTATAAAGTTAAATGCTGCCAGTCGTGCCATCCTTCCGTCGTACGAGATATTTCGAAGATTATAAGTACAATTGCGGAATAATGCATATTCATACAATATAATTGAAATATATGAGTACAGTATATTAAACGTCTTTTAAGAATGAAACTTTGAAATATTTATTTATATAAAGAAATATGTCTACTAAAAGCGATATATATATAATAAACGATAGTAAAATTTACGTCTCCTCTCTAAGTGTGGTTGAAGGGACTCTTTTTTCTTTTTGTTTTGACAAGAAAAAATTGTGAATAATTAGTTATTAAAGAATACCCAAAGTAGATATCTGTAAAACTTTTGAAAGAAACCTGTACAGATTGAGTATCTGTGTTTAAAATTTCATAAAGAGGGAGTACTAACGGGATTTTGCCTCCAAATTCAACCAAAATAAAAATTAGCGGCGTACACTAAACAGTGACGAGAAAATATCTGGAATAGGTGAACTAATAAAATTTTAGAAAAAAATCGGTAAATAATAGATAATAGTTCATATCATTACAACATATATATATGTGCATATATATATATATATATATATATATATATATGTGCATATATATATATATATATATATATATATATATATATATATATATATATATATATATATATAGTGTGCATATTTTAAAAACTTCTGCCTAAGCTTTGACAGCATAATTAGACTGTCTGAGACATACTTTGTGTTTGTTTTGTTATGTTCAGCTATATATACATTATTATAATTAATTAACGTCCACTAATTTCATGAGTTAGCAACTTTATTTCTTTTATCAACGATTCCGACTTCCTTTGCTGTTTCTTGATGGATAAAATGGTTAATACCTACTAAGCCACTTTTGTCGATGTAAATGTGTTCTCATTATGTATAGCTTTTAGCAAATCAAAAGAGGGCTATGTAACCATTTGTGTTGCATATAAGCATTAATTATATATTTTTTGTTGCAATATCAGATTTCCATCAACTTTAAATTGAATGATTAATTAATACCCAGTCCTCGACTTAATAATCACTATTTGGAGAATACGCATTCCTTGTTATAAACCAGGCATGCGCAACCTTTGACATGTTGAGGGGCCAAACTTTAATGTGGAAATACGTTCGCGGGAGGCGTTTAAACCCCATATCACTCGATCTTCCCCATTTGGAGTGATCATGAGTAAGTAGTGTAATATTTTTTTTGTAACTGGGTTTTTCAAAATGTCTCGCGGGCGGGATCAAATCTTACAGCGGGCCGGTGATTGCCCACATATATTATAAACTTTCCAACAGGGGAAGTGTTAAATACACCAGTATCGTGTTCATTACGTAAAAATGAATATCAAATGTTCAAATGGATTATGTACGGTTATAATATTAGACACCAATATTCAGATATCCCACATTTATGACTTTAAAACGTTATGTAATAATCTAGATCGTAGTTGAAAGATTTTGGTAAAGAGAGAAAGTAAAGAATACATTCTTACCCGACATATTGATGGAGACATAATAAGTCTCCTTCCATAACATGATAATACTTGTAATAATGACATTCATAATTTGCGTTCAAATAAATTTTACCTCAAAGTAGCCTTTGAAATTATAATTATGTCTTAAACTGTTAGTGAAACCCTTAAAAACGAATTTTATTTGGTATAAAGTATTTGAATGACATGACAAATGTCAAAATCATAAATAGAAAGTCTTGAACTGAATCAAATGTGGTAAATTTGCAATAAACAAGGGAGATTTTATAAAAATTGTTAAAAGTGGCCTCGACCTTGTTCAAGACACTTCTCACATCTTCTAATAAAGGAACAAGCGTGTTGTAGAATCATATTGTTAATTTCGTTAATTCTTTTAGCAGTTCTCATTTAAAGGTTTGCAAGATAGGGGATATCTGTACCCGATAAATTGAATTCTTTAAGAAAGGCCATAAGAAATCATAGGGGATAATATCATAACATTTTGGTGGAAATTCATGTTTGATCTTTGAACATATCAACCGATTTTGAAAAAATTGCTGTAGCATATTCGTTGTTTCACCTGCTGAAAATAACTCTATGTTATTTTTTCTTCACTAAGCTGGTTGATAAATGGCATAACAATTTCTTGTCGATACTAGTCTTTTAATGTACCGTTAAAAGAAAATAGGGCTAATAATTCTGCTTCGTTTAATCGCACACCATAAACCAATTTTCTACGAATAAAGTGAGGTTTCAACACAAAAATCATATGAGTTAACATATACATTCAGATAAAATCATGATTCGCCATGCACGTTGTTATCAAAATAAAATTATTTAAGAAGCACTACCTAAACGTGCCTCTTTTCTGTTTAACACTATTTCCCTGAAAACCTTAATTCAGTATTTCAGTGTGTGTTGAAAACTATCGTAATCAAAGACGAAGTTGAGAATCTCATTTCTAAATTCTTCTAAATAATCTTCAAGAAAATATTGCCATTATCCGACAATCTTACGTCCGTTTCGAAAATAAAATTCAACCAGGAATGATTTGTATTGTATGGCGAAAACCGTTTTACATCAGCTTTAAATTACGATACGATTTTGACAAGTTCCTGTCAACTATACATTTGAACGAATACTCTGTCATATTGACAACCAATGTAACTGAAAATAGTACAAGCTACGACAAAAGTTTTTATTGGAATGGACTACTAGAAGCAAAATTACAGGTCCTTGGTGTCACTACAGTATGACGCGGTGACGTATTAGGAATAGCCTCCATTTAAAATCAAGTACACGTCAAACGTCAAATTTCGCTCAAAATCAAAATTTCCGGCTTTCGAATCAACTGAAACCAGCAACATGGGACGCAGAGGTGGAGGTGGAGGTGGAGCACGTATGAGGGCGCCTTCCCCACCTCCTGTGAGAGCAATGCCGCGTCAACCCCAACGCTCTATATCTACAACACCCGCCAGAGCACCAACGGCTCCACCGCCTGGCAAAACGGCTCCCAGTCAACCAGGTCTCTTTGGACAGATGGCGGCTACCGCAGCAGGGGTTGCTGTTGGATCGGCTGCCGGACATGCCATAGGTAGTGCTATAACTGGAGGTGGAGGAAGCGGTTATGACCAACCAATGCAACAAGTGCCACCGCAGCAATATCTACAAGAAGGTTTGGAGGCTACCGGACCGTGCGCCTTCGAGATTAAGCAGTTTTTGAACTGCGCGACGTCTCAGAGTGATCTAGCTCTATGTCAGGCTTTTAGTGATGCCGTACGAGATTGTAAGATAAGAAATAATATACCGTAGATTCGAAAAGCTATATCTTTCTTTTGTATGTCATGATACTAAATACACTAATTATTTTCAATATTCATTACTTTCATTTTTCAAACCGCTAAAAAAAATATGCTCCAAGAATGCACGGCTTGAATAGTAATTTGAATAATAATTTGAAAACAACCAAACAGATAAATTAGACTTAAAAACTGTAAACGAAACCAAATAATAAATGAAAATAATTTAAAATTTTAAAAATCAATGAGACAGATGTGACTTGTCATTTTTCACATAGCTTTTCCTAACATGGCCTAATATGGGACGAACTCACACATATTTTACTATCAATGTCCTTGAGTGTTGTGCCACGATTGGACTTCTTTATTTTCATTATAGAAAATACAGATTTGCGTAAGTAAAACTTCCCAAATGGAAGTAAAACATCTAAAGCTTTGTTTGTAATGAATGATTTTTTAAGTCTCCCATTATCCAAAATAAAGTAAATAAGCATACATTTCAATGAATCCCGTCTTTAAAAATGTACTGGATTGAATTCTGCTTAATCGACAGTCCGATGACGGTTTCAAAGTAAAGGTCGCTGGCCTCACTGGATTTCAGCTCTATATTCTTATTTTTTAATTCGGAGGAGTATTTTTAAATTGAAGCGCCAACAGGAAGGCTAATTGTTGGTCAGTTTTTGGCCAAAATTACATTAGCGGTATTTGATACATTGCCAGCCGCCGTATTGTTAGAATAACTGATTGATGTTAGATTGTGTATTTTTCTGAGTGTGTTAGTATTTTTCTCCACAAATTTGCGTTGTTATAATAAAAAAAAATTCTTCCGGGAACTAATCGATTGGCATATTCTTCGTGTAAAACATTTTCATATCATTTTTCGTGGATATGGAGGAAGTAGCAGCTGTTTCAAATATCCCCCCCCGAGAAGATGAAAATGTCTGAGCTCAGGGCATCTATCTTTGATAGAGAACCAAAACATATTGGATATATTCATAAAACTTCGAACTGATAATCCCAACATGAGAATTACTGCTATTGTGGCAAGAATATTAAGCGTGATAGGTTGGTGTTATATTACATTACCATCATTACACACATTATAATGTTATCTTATTTTGGACTAGCCCAGTCTATTATCTATCGTACTTTAAAAGAATACAAGGAGAAAGGGAAGTTACCGCATCAAAGCAAACTTCTGGTAGAGATTCTTTAATTGCTGATTACGATGAAACTGTTAAGAATTCTACAAGGCAATTAATACGTAGTTCTTTCTATAAAAATTAACTTCTTACACTTGATAAAGTGCTGAATGATATAAAACTGCGTGATGAATTACCACAAATGTACAAATTAATGAAAATGAAAATGATAAAATTCAGGGTAGGGCCGATGTACTAATTAATATGCAACAAATTTTGAGTATAGCTACTCAAATATATATTTTACATGCGTTGATATGTTAGAATAAATAATTATTATTGCAGGTACATGAAGAGAGATCGAAAATGTGTTTTGATAGGAGGTGATGATATAATCAGGTGGAGAAGAAGGTATTTGAATGACCATAAAAGATTATTGTCGTCAAAATCCGCCAATTTATAATTTAGACGAAGCATGGTCAGGTCACACCAAATAAAAAGTTTGGGTAAAAAGTCAACGGGAAGCCTTCAATAAAAGACTGACTATAGGCCTATGTAATCCTGCAGAAAAAGGAGGACGTCTCATTATTTTTTACATAGGATCAAAGACTGGCTTTGTGGATAATGACTTATTGCTTTTCGAAGGTAAACGTACAACCGATTATCATGAAGAAATGAATACCGAGGTGTTCGAAAGATGGTTTCATGAAATATTGACAATACTGCCAAACGATGCTGTTATTGTTATGGATGATACTACATGCCATAGTCGTAAAATTGAAAAAGTTCCCACAACAACATCTAGGAAACTCGATATGCAGACTTGGTTGATATCAAAAAATATCGAGTATGACGAAGAGATGGTTCGATCTGAACTTCTCCATTTAATTCGCCTCAATAAAGATCAATATAATACACATGTGACAGACAAGATGGACGGAGGTCGCAACAAAACTGTATTGTGGTTACCACCTTACCACAGTGAACTCAACCTGTTGAGTTAGTATGCGCTCAAATGAAGTAGCAACTAATCTCATTCATATTAGGATATGTAAGATTACTTTTACTGCAGGCAATCCAGAGTGTCACTACAGACAATTGGAAGAAATGTGTAGGACATGCGATTAAAGAAGAAAGAAAAATGTGTGAGTTAGATGGATTAATTGGTGATAACCGAGCCATTCAGTGGGCAAAGATAATGGTTAAAGAGAAATGGAAGGTGATAGTCAATAATTATTTTAGAAGATAGTGTAATGTATTAGCATGTATACACGCTATTTTCAATATTAGTCTAAATTGTTGTCCGCTTGTAAATAATTATATCAAGATAAGAATTATAGTAGAATCTAGTAATATTTAGAAACTTCCATTAAAAAGTTCAGTTGAAATGTAGCATGATGTGTATTTGGTCAATAAATATTATTCTGCACTGTTTTCTATATTTAATTAATTAATTACTTTTGTAATGAGTAATGAGTATGTACGTTAATATAAATTATATAAAATCCTAGCTAGTTTTAAAACTGCCGCCAAGAGTAACTGAAAAATTCCATCGTGTAAACGCGTCTTTTCATTTTACTTCTCCGAAGTATTTCATTAACCCCTCTTTCAAGTTCTTTTCAGCAGTCTTTAGCCATCTTTCTTATTCAGTTTTCTTGCTTAAGTATCAAATTACGCGGAATCTTAGATGTAGAATTAAAACTTCTATTGTCAAACTCTAACGTTTCACTTTCCTTGAAAAACCATTGATTTTACATACTAGAATTCAGAAGATGAAACGTTTGAAAAATGTTAACAAGGTGCATCAATTGCGCATTCCAATTACACTGCAAAGCCATGATTTTCGTTTTTGAAAGACAAGTTCATTTCATCACGAATGTACAAAACTATGTTTCCGATTTTGTACTGAAATATGCTAATGGGATTCCCCGAATTATCTACTCAAAAAGCAGACGAATTCTTAGCAAACTCTAGATGCTATAGCAAATCACTATGCAACTAATATATACATATGTACAGGTATTGTCATAACACGAGAGATTTAAGTATTAAAAAGGCTGAGTTGTTTAATAACATTTGTAGAAGTGATTATGATTTGGTAAAGTATTTCCTGGGTGCTACTTAGTTTACAGAATGAAGAGAACTTTCTGCAGGAGAGAAGGAGTGGCCGTCACAAGATTTAATGAAATTTATTCCGAAAAGACTGATGTAATTAACAAATTTTCTGAACTTGCTAAGCTAATAGAACTTGTGATGTGACCAGTTAAGCTACTACAAAGCAATTAGCTAATACGAAAATAAATTACAAATTGCGCCATGCATCTAACGTCCTGCGACAACACACCAGCATGTTGTGACTACTCTAGATTGCAACATAGAGAGGCTCAGTTTCATAACGAATTCAAGATCTATTGGAAATTTCAATAATAAAAAGAATTACCTTTTGCAAAATAAAACAATAAATTCTCCACTACTTTACGAAGACAAATCTATTTCTCTTTTACTTGTCCTTCAATTTATCAAAAACGTGGTATAGTAATTTCTAAACATAGCTTACCTTTAAACTTTATATTGTCCCCGTCCCATCAATATGACATCGTGATAACACTTCCGTCCAAATAAGTCAGCGATTGGAAACTATATAGATTGTAGGGCAACATCGTCGTTACATCATTTTCCCCATAAAACGAGAAATGACGAAAAGGCAAGCAAGAAGCGAACGTTTTACACCCAGAACTTTATCTGTATAGCGGCTATTCGTCATCCCTCAGTTTGACGTAGAAAACGCACACCGCACTACATTTAAACCGGAATAACCATTAAGAAAATTGAATTTTTATGGCGAATGATAAGCATGTCGGTTCCGGAACCGACATATAAAACGCCGTTTTTATAACTCGAAACGATGCGCACGCCAAACCGTAATGTATGTAGATGTCGATGATGCATTAAACCGATATCCTTCCCCTCTCCTCCTGCCCATCGCAGAAGGCGAAGATCCAAAGGATACTTCGTGAAATATATTCCTTCTTGAATAATACGAATGCAGCTTTTAGTAGGCTATAAGTCGGTCATATAAAAAGTCTTAAAAGGTTAGACTTTTGCCTACCTAATAGCAAATGTTAAACTTTAACATTTTTCAGTAAAATCGAGATAAAAATACGGCAGAAAACTCAATAATAGTAAAATTTAGATACCATCCTTATACCGCAATTTTACATATTATGCTTTGCAATTAGATAAATATAATTTTTTAACTGTGTTCTCTTAACGGGTAGATAGAAAAAACTCGTTTTGGTTAAATTTATACCAGAAGAACATTTCACTCAGCTGTTAAATAGACAGATACCATACTTTTAATTAAAAAACCACGTAATAAACAAACATAAAAGTATATTTATTATAAATAAGTGAACTGATCATTTATATTACATACCAGGCGTAAAGTTCGTAAAGAATTCGTCAAGCGTATTCGTTAATTATTGGCGATGTATTTCCTTTAAACGTCGCACTGCCTAGAACATATACCATTACAGGTAAATGATTATTTATTTTAAGTACTTGAGCCATTTTTTTATAGTACGCGGAGAAAAAAAGATGACGATCACTTGCGTTGTGTGTATTATACCGGTGAAAAGTTTTTGATCTGAGGAAAATTCGTAGTTGTCTCGTACAAATAGCCCACTTTCGTATACATATTTAGGTGTATCATCAAAAGATTAAGTATGCCGTTTATCCTTAACACTTTCCCGCAGGATACGTGGGAGTAGAGGATAAAAAAACTTTGCAGACACTTCCTTTGTAACGCAAAAATTTAATGTGAGTCGATTAAATTACCCCAAAATATATATTTGTTTAAGGCCGAAAATGAGGTCCTGGGATGCCGAATAAACACATTCTATAAAATCCTAGGAAATGTCTATTGAACATAATCAGCTCTTCCTCATCCTGCGCGACTTCCACATCTACGAAGGCATGAGTCCCGTAATCCCTGAGCCATGCACGACACACAATCGGTGTATGCCATGTAGCTAACCGAAGCTGGCAAAAGGCGAGTTTTCTGCGCCTTAACATTCATTTCGCCTAGAGGAAGCAACCCCAACGGAAAAACCTGATCCCGACAGTTAAAAGATTGAGCAGATGGTCAGTAACCAGATCTCGTAAAAATTCTAAAATATTTGCAGTACCCAAATTAGTCTCGGAAACAGGTCGGATATACAGGTGTCTACAAATGCAAAGAAAAAGGACAAGAGATGGATTGAAAAACAGTAAAGTTTGCAACTTGAAACGTAAGCGGAATGGCACTGAAGAGAAATGGAATTGGCTGAAAATGTCGCGCACATGAAAATTTACTTTGCAGGCAGACCTGAAATGAAAAGAAAAACAACAAAAGAGATGTAGGCAGACCAAATAAAAGGCGGATATCGTAACAGGCAATGTGCCTAAAACCTGAAGTAAAGAAGAAAAAGAAGAAGATATGACATGTTTGATCCTTGCGTACACGTAGACGTTACGAGGGGAGGTCCAGAAGTTCGTTGAATGAAAGGGTTTTAAATAAAATAAAATAATGAATCTATTTTTCCTTTTCAATATAATCACCCTTAAGCACAATACATGTATTAGATCTATGAATTAATTTTTCTGAACCATCATAAAAATATTTTTTATCTTTCGCCTCAAAATGGGCCAAAATTGCCTCCTTTACCTCATTGTCATCGGAATACTTTCTTCGACGTAAGTCTTTTTTTTAAATTGGGGACCAAATAAAAATCAGTAGGTGCCACGTCTGGACTGAAGGGTGGATGGACTATTGATTGAAAGCCATGCTTGTGCAGAGCAGCCATTTCAACTTTGCTTTTGTGAACCGGCGCATTGTCTTGCAAGACCTTGCAAGAGTCTTGGTCCATTTTCCTCAACGTTTTTCCTTGATGGCCTCCTTGAATTTTTCTAATATCGCTGCGTAATATTTTCCGGTTATGCTCCTACCTTTTTCTTTGTAATCAATCAATAATATCTCCTCACAATCCCAAAAAACAGTAGCCATCAACTTTTCAGCCGATTCTGACACATTGAATTTCTTTGGCGGTTTTGTCCCTGAACTCCTGTTTGGACTCAGGCTCAAAGTGATAAACCCATGTTTCATCTCCGGTAACAATCCGCTCCAAAATCTGTGCAGGTTTGTCTCCACACAGCTCCAAAAGTTGTTTGGACGCACAGACACGCTGCTGTTTCTGCAGCGGCGTGAGTATTCTCGGTACCCATCTTGCACTGACTTTTGTCATACCCAGGTGGTCATGTAGAATACGCAAACTGGTGGTATCTGATACTCCAACTAATGCAGATAATTGTTTTTTCTTCAAACGGGCATCTTGCAGTAAAAATGTTTGCACTTTTTCGACTGACGCTATAGGACTGCAACTTAACTTATATATTAATGATAAGTCGCCAATCAGAATGACACCTAGCGAGCACCCCTATCTCCACTTCATTCCCTCCATTCCACGAACTTCTGGACCTCCCCTCGTACATGATTTAATTTCTGCCTACTAAATGATATATAACGATTGAGGAACTTCTTCAGTACCCTCTCGAAAATCAGATCAAGCTCAAGGTTAACGAGAAAGTTCCATAATCGGCATATATACTGAGTTAAGATCTCAACATCAAGGACCATGGTTGAAGTCGAGGTTAAGGTTGAAGCTTGGAAGAATTGATAATGCAACTTCGCATTGATATTAAGATGTCGCGTCTGCCTAGATATCAGCGGCATCTGCAACCACTATTACAACTAGGTATTAAATTTGCCATTTGAAATTAGCAACTTATATGGTGATCCATTCAGACGGTCCCCGTAAGTGGCTATACACCGATCTAGCGAACTGAAGCTGTGGGTTCAAACCCTACCGGGAATCGTGAAATTTTTATTAATTAAATATTTCACTCAAAACTAAACCAATTAAATTTAACGTTGGTAATCGCAGGGAGATTGAGTTATCATTGAAAAATTAAGTTATTCTAAATAATTTAATTGCGTATATATATTCATGAACTTACTATTAGTAGAACACGCCTATGTAGTGTACACAACAGGCGTTTGTAGATGTTTTAGATATTATATACCCGACACTTTAAATTCAGCATGCAACACGCAATATTTCAAATATTTCGATTTCACCTTATCAAACTTAAATCGTTAAATTCCCTACGTCTTCACACAAGCACGTCTTGCTCATGCCTTACCAATACACTTTTCTTTTTCTTGAATATTTCCATCGTCGTACACCTCGTCGAACCTATCATTACACTCCTTCAAACATCGCATGTTCGAAATATATTTCCTGCCGAAGAATCGAGGAGCAATAATACTTGTAATAAAAGAGGTACTCTCGACGTTATAACCGGATATTAACGACATTTCAAACAGGTACATACATACGAAGAGCACTACTCTGACTATTACGTCGATATACCAACGCGGCTACAGCTTGTAAGCCTTCGAACGCTCCTACAGAAGGCGCTTCGTTCCATATCTCTACGAGCCGAGGAGCGAGCTGCCCAAGGCGAACGGATTTCGCCTCATTTACGCTAAGCGAAGAAACTAAGAGGGAGAAAGAAGCAAATGGAGAATCTACGTTCCGTGTAATGACAATTTACATTACCCCTAGTAAGAATCTGTGCCCGTGGAGAAGGAAGAGTATGGAAATTGAACGGCCCGGCGTCGGGTCGTTACTTGTCGGTGTTTATTGCAGCTACCTTTCTTACGGGCGCGCAAAGAAATGGCCGCCTCGCGTGAAGAACTCGCCTAGAAAGTTTCTACGTTGCGATGTCGTAATAGCGACGAACGAGCTGGCGAATGAACGGCTAAATTGGCGGATTTAACGGCCCGTTTGACGATGAATATGCATTTTGGGGAAAAATAAAATTACTAGTCGTGGTTAAGAAATATCTACAATAGAATAAGAAGTTAGAACAATGTTAGTATAGGGGAAATGGGGATTTTGAAAGTTGGTTCAATTGCCAAAACTATCAACAAATTCTTTAACGTTGACACTAAAGCAATTTGCGAAACTAGGAGACTCAAGATTCAATCGGGATTCTGCTTTCATCACACTCCTGTGCCCTGGATTTGGAATATGAAGGATATTTAACATAATAAAAGCTTCCTTATAGGAGAAGATTTTTTCTTATACTACGTCCTACCATTCTTTCATTTTTGTCTTCAACAGTTTCCTGTTCTGAGTTATTTGGCTTCATTCCATCCCACACTTCTTTTTTGCTAATGTTCTACACATTTGTTTTAGCCTTCTGCTTTAGCTTCAAAAATCATCTTTGTTATTCGATCTTCTTCCATTCTGTGTACATGTCCAAGGCATCCCAGTTGCCCCTACTCTATGATTATCTTTATTGGCTTGATATTTAGACTAATAATTGTCGTGTTACTGATTTTGTCTCTCCTTGTTGCTCCTTCTATTCTTCTTATGAATCTCATTTCCATGGCCGTAACTCTGCTTTTGATTCTATTCGTGGTTATCCATGACTCGCTGCCATATGTTAGTATTGGTCTGACTACTTTTTTGTCTTCATTTGTTTTGGTATTTCTTTTTCATATAAAAATGTATTATTTTGATGTATTATATATTTTTGCGGATTTCTCTATTCCCCCGTTGTCTTCAATGGTTGTTCCTAATTATAACTTTTAACTTGTTCCAAAGCTGTTCCTTCGAGTTTGCTGTTATGTTTTTTTTCTTCTGCGGCTATTATCATTGTATTTATTTTCATCGTGTTTATCTCCATGTGTATCTTTTTTAATTCTTCTTGGTATATGTTCAGGTTTTGCTGTAATGTCTTTTCTGAATCTGCTATCAATATCATATCATCTGCAAACATTAGTTCCTGTACATTAATTGCATTCATTTCCAGTTTCCTACTTTCATATTTTTCCTTTTTGTTTGACTTTTTTAATAGCATAATCTATTAATGTTAAAAATAACAATTGGTTTAATACGTATCCCATGCCTTAATCCAATTTGTGTTTCTAATCCAGCTGATTCTGCTTTGGAAGTTCTCAGTTTATTCCTGTTATTTTTATACAATGCCTTAATCATTATTCCTTTCCCGTACCATCATCATCATTTCTCTCTCTAGCCCACTCCTTTCCAGGCTCTGTCATACATCTTCTCTTCTTACCCTATCAAACGCTTTTTAAGATCTATAGAACATATATGTATTTCCTTTCCTTTCCTGTTAGTTTTTAGCAAAATACATAACCCCAAAATATTGTAGCCATCACCTTTTCCGTCTTTCTGGGATGAGGTTCATCTGGTCGCCATCATTCCACGGACTCCCTTTTCGATAGAGGATCGTAATACAGAACCATTGTTTCATCCCCTGTGACAATGGACTTCAAAATCGGTTTTGGGTCGTCTTCATACATGTTTAAAAACGACCGCCCACATTCGTCGCGGCGTTCACACATACCCAAATGGTCATGGAGAATTCGGCGAATACTTGTTCCGGATATATTTGTTATCACTGCTAATTGAAATTTGTTGAGGCATTATCACTTCAATTGGTTGATCCGTCCGTTCAGCATCTTCCGAAGATTCTTGCCTCAAACGGAAATACTTGAAATAATTTGTTATTACTTCAATTCGTCGACCGGGGTTCTCTTCCCAAACGTAAACGTTTTGCCCATTTCTTTACAGTGGAATACGAAGGAGGTGAATCACCGTAAACGCCGTCTAAACGTTGTTTTATGTCTCATATTTCCTTCTTTTGTTGAAAATTTGATGACTGCGCGGTACTCAATTTTCATTACTTTAGAGATTTTCATGCGCTATTCACGTTGGTTGGCTGACTACTAAAAACTGCTACTCTTCGAACCGTCATATTTATAGCGTAGACCTCGCGTATGTGCATACGTGCCGTGACAGAGTTTAAACACGCTTGAACCTGTATAAGCCTGTCAAGCTGAGAAGTTATGGCGCCTGCCTCGTGTACCTAAACATTCTTTTATTGCCATATAAAGTTTTAAGATTACAGTCACCACGTCTCAATAAATGATATATATGTTCTTTGAAACGGAGTTTAGTGTCTAAATAAAGTCGTAAATTATCTGATATAGAAATAATTTCGTCATTAATTTTCTTTGAATATGCGGTGTAACAGGATTATAAGTTTTAGTACGGCCAAAAGGCAAGACAGAAGTCTCCTTCTTATTAATATGAAGCGACATGTGAATAAGTATTTGAAGATCATTATTTATATAAGAAACATCCCCGCCCCCTTCGTCGCCATTAGAAGAATAAATTTTTACATCGTCAGCATTAAAATTGTATTTACAATGTTTGAAGTATCTTACAATATTAGATGTATAAATAGTATACAATATGGGAACAAGACTATTACCCTGAGGAACTGTAGGAAGCAAATCATCCACTGCGTGAGCCAATGCAGATTCACAGCTGTGGATAATCCTGACTGCTGGTCAGGTAAGGTATCATGAGTATCAACAAAATGTCGAATTTTCAAACTAACTGCTTTTTCTGGTAGCATAGACAATACTGGAAGGATAGTAAATCAAAGAAATTTACAGGTGTTTTAGATTTCGGAATAGGTGCAATAATTCCCGGGAATTAATTTTAGAATAATAGAAAGCCAATTGCAGCCAATTAGTGCAGAATGTAAGAATTGATTGGGATAGTTCTCGAATGTCAAGACAATATATAATTTGAGAAAACCTTTTAGAATTAAAATCTAGAACTCGGACGCACGTAAACCCAAAAACTTAGTGAAGCCTTCACATTGAAAACCTTGTGTACTGTCATTCATTGTACCTCAATTAAACGCCTATGGAAATTGTTTTAAATTTATACTCTCTACTAATGATGTATAGAATCAATATCAAAACCAGCATAAAGTTAAAGAACTTTAAACGAAACTAAATTAATGTATTTCTGGCAATTTGTTACACATAATGTAAACCCTGAATTATGCCAACCGCTTAACTAATTTTAATCTTGTAGCATATTTCCATTTCAGCAAATGCTCATACTGTTTCCTAGCTTCCCCGCGTATATAAAACATAAGTTTATTTCCATGTCCACGAAGAGAGTTGGAAAGTTTCCAAACGAACTTGTGAATGACTTAATAACGTGTTGGATAATGCTAATGAGTTAATACGTTATTTATTTTCCCGTTTCCTTGTTAATTATTCCGCAATTATATTCATTACGCATGAAGATTATACAATGGATGTAGTAAAACTCTTGATGTATTTGAAACGAAACGAGTTTCGGAATATTTAATTATGGTGAAGTACTTTTACTGTGGTATTTAAATTGATATGCGCTAATTAATAGCTAGGCAATTATCAAGTATAATCTCTTTCTTTTCTTCCTATTAGAGATGAGTAAATTAAATGATAGATGTTATGTAGGTACCGCCTTGTTTACGGTTACGAATAGCTAATAATCAAAGCTATTCAGTTTTAGTATTCTAAAAGTTAATTACTACAAATTGTTAAGGAAATTGAAGCATTTAAAATTGTTGGAATCGGTTTACTGTGATGTACAGTCTTTGGTCAATAAATTAAACCAATAATTAAATTTCAATCCAATTTTCGAATTATGTCATAATTCAACCCTGATATAGAGAAATGCACTGTCATTTGATTTCTTATACATTTAAACATTTGCTGGACGCAATAGTTCTTATTCCCAGGCTCTTTATATTATTAACTCAAAAACATTTGCACAGAAGAAAGTTCTGAGTGTATTTCAAAAATATAATATTTCGCAGAGGGATTGACTTAAAATATACAAGTTGTTTTCGATATCCGATAATACTGGAAGCGACGGAGACATTGAAATGTTTTAGTTGAGTTGCTTCTGCTACCAAAGCAGCAATATTTCAAATTTTCCAAATTCTCAAGAAATCACTTCGAGCGCTTAAGTCCCCTATAGATTGAAATTTTTACAAAGCCATTGAAGAAACTTCTTACAAGAATCTCGACTTTTCTCTTAAAAAAAGTGACGTAGCTGCAAGGAATTTCAAAAATATCCCGAATTCGCCGCTCATAAATCAGAAAAATTTCAATAAAACCCAATCGCGAGCAATCGACGTGTAGAAAGTTCAAATCGTCTAGGATTCGGCGACAGATAAGTTTCCGCGCGACACTACCGGGGGAAACGCGAAGATAGAGGGCGCTGCGGATACATCCATTCCGACCTTTCCGGACGTCTATCCGCCATTTGTCCGTCGGATAGCCATCTCGATAAATTTCCATACCACTCGCGATTGGAACCGAGGGAGACGACATAGGTGGGAGGTGAATTATTCCGGAATACACGGCTTGCAAATATATTTATGGGTCGGACCGTTATTTCACGATTTTATGGCCATCTCTTGTTACCTTCTTCCTTCGTTGCGCCGGCGGCTGACGTCTTGATTTGCGGTCCGATCCTACGAGATCCGACACTATCAGGAATTGCGAGCTAGAGGGAGGAATCGATGTTGAACAATTTGAGTTCTTAGACGTTTAAATTTACGGAACGCAAGTTATTACGTTGGTAGGAATGAAATTCAACGACGTTGACACTTGAATAGTTAGAAAAGTCACTCTACGACGCATGGAACATGATAAGAATAACTATAATAAAAAATAAAAGGTACCAGAGACCCTTAAATAACTTCATTTTTTAATTTTATTGAAGCTTATTATATCTATTAAGTCTACTGTGATGAACAATGGTCGGAGAAGTAAAACTCAATTTTACACAATTTCCAATATATTTATCACAATATTATTATGACGTGTTTCGCTATCACTGTAGCTTCATCAGATGATATTCCACTCCTACTGAACAAAAACTTTATTTATACTCAAACTTAAAATAACCTTATCTTATACTAATTAAGGATAATGTGTTCAATGTGTTTACATATTGGACTGACCATGTCTCCAAATTCTAAGTACTAGAGTTCAGAAACAAATTTAACAAAGGTAAATTATGCAAGTCTACTTGATCATTAACTAATACATCTGGATATTTAAGTTTATTTATCTCTAGGGATCCGAGTAAGTTTAATTTTAGACCTTTACTTTCGAAATGTAAAATTTCGAAGTTACTATTGAAATTGTTGTAGTTTTCCAATAAATGGCGAGTGTAATTGGAATCTTTATTTTTGTGTACATAGCTCATGAAGTGCTACTGTGTTCTTTTTACAAAACTCCTACCTGTTTGGCCGATATACGTTTTTAGGCAATTAAAACAAGTTAGTTTACAAATTCCCGATTTTTTTCCTTTGTTTATTTTTGATTTATTATTTTTTATGAATTTTCCTAATGAGTTAGTGGTTTTATAGGTTATCGCTAAATTAGATTTGCTTAATAGTTTGCCTATTTTCTCAGTAATTGGTCCTGTATAACTTAGTATGTACTTTCTAACCAATCCCTTTTTCCTTTTTATTTGGATACACTTCCAATTACTTTTTTATAGCTCTTTTTCTTTAATATTAAATCTACTAATTTGGGATTGTATCCATTATTTACTGCTATTTGTTTGATGATGTTTAATTCTTTAAGAAAATTTTCCTTATCTAATGGTAATGAAATTAGTCTGCAGATCGTATAATGAAATGACGATAATTTTTGCTTAAACGGGTGATCCGAACTATTGTGGATAATTACATCTGTGTGTGATGGTTTATGATAAATTGAGAATGTATAACCATTGTTTTTTTCTGGAAATTGTTAGATCTAGGAAATGTGATGTAGATTATTAATGAATTCTACGAAATTGTTTAATTGTCTATCTGTACCTGTGAAGCAAGCTAAAATACCATCTACATACCTATATCAATAAATAAATTGTTTGAAATTTGGATGCGTAGAAATTTGTTTTTCTACGTAATCCCTGAATACTTCTGATAACATTGGGCTAAGAGAGTTACCCATTATCAAGCCATCGTTGCAAATATATATCTTGCTGCTAAATTCAAAGAAATTTTGTTCTAAACAGGTTTTAAGGGAATTCGTAATCTCTTCCTTTTTTATAATCCCATTTTATAATATTTATATTAATACTATAATATACTCAGTTGAAACTAGAGCATATTATTTATATTCCACCGTACGTGTATGCCTGTATACAGAGTATGTAGAAAAATATATGTAGATCCTGTAGACCTTAAATAAAGTTATACTATTAGTAAAATTATTTGTAGGAGACAATTGAATTTGTAATTCCAAATATACATAGCCCACCATCTGCAGGTTTTCTCTTTATTTAAGGGCGGTATGCAAGGTGATAACATAAAAATAAAAAATAACTCTACGGTTGCCTGTGGTGATTCCAAGAATGACAGAACAGCGAAAGCATTTTTAGGTCTTTTCCAATTCTTCAATCCAAAACAATTTTGGAACCAACAACTATTATTATCATTGGTTCTTGCTTCGTTATTTTTCTAATATCTTCTTTTTTGATCGTATCCCATTTTGTTTTCCCCACTATTCGTCTTAGATGTTTCATTTCTGTTGCATTTATCTTTACTTTATCTTTACTCTATCTTTCCACTGCAATATCCAGTTTTCCCATGCATACGTTATTACTGGGATGATTATAGTACAGGGTGGCGCAGGGGAACGGGAAATTAACGGGAAAAATAACGTCATTCCCACGAATAAATTCATAAAACTAGTACGAAAGTGCATGTATGCAGCATGCCATTTATGTTTCTACAATCAAAATGTCCAAAAGTGTCTCTTTACTTTTTAAAGATGACATCGGAAAGATGTCCTCCCATTCGGCGTTCACACTCTAACAGCCTGTTATGAAAACTCTGGAATGCGCGGTGTAGCAAATCTTGGGGAATGGCAGTGATTTCTTGTTGAATGTTCTCCTTCAGTTCATGGATTGTTGCAGGTCGTGTTTAATGTTAAGATTAAGCTCGTACAGTCTCGATGTAAAGAATGTTTGAAGCATTTCAACATATCGAGCGGATGTTACTGTCGCTGCACTACCATCCTCACGCGCAAAAAAATAAGGGCCGATAACACCATGACATGATACAGCATACCATATTGTGACTTTGTCGCTATGTAGTGGTGGCTGGTGTAACTCACACGGATTGTTCTGGGCCCAATAACGAAAATTCTGTTTGTTTACGAAACCGTTCAGGTAGAAATGGGCTTCGTCTGATATCCATATGTTATCAAAAAATTCGCGTCCTCGTCAATTTTAGCCAATATCTGCCTACTAAACTCCATACGTGACGCTGGGTCTCGCTCATGTAATTGTTGCACAATCTGCAACTTATATGGATGGAAATGTAATTCGTGCAGTATTCTTTGTAAGCTTCGTCGCTTAATCCCTAGCGCAGATGCATGCTATCGAACGGAGTGGCGAGGACTTCTCTCGATTGCAGCTCAATGTTCTCTGGGGTACGTACCGTTCGAATGCCACCTGGAGCTTTCCTTTTCAAGACAGATCCTGTTTCTTCAAAATTACGCACCCACGTTGTAATCGTATGCGCAGATGGGACACGTCCATGACGTCCAAGCTGGTAATGCTGTCGAAATATTCTCTGCGCGGCAGTCGCACTATCACCATTTTTATAAAACGCTCTTACAGCTACTGCACGTTCCGCATCAGTCCAACGATCCATGATGAGTAAATGGCAATGCGTTCATAACAATTTTGCGACGTTACGAACAACTGTCGGCTCTACAGTGCTGACAACTGTAACGTTCAAAATTTCCCATTCCCCTGCGCTACCCTGTATTATATAATTTTATTTTTTTTTCCATATCAACATCTCTGTTTCGTAGAATTGTGTTATTTAAAGAATAGTATATTTTTGTTGATTTATTCAGTCTGTTCGTTTACTCTCTATCTACTTTCCCGTCGACTGGCAATATGCCTCCCAAATAGACATATGTGGTTACCCTCTACAATGTATCGCCTTTACACTTAATTTCTTTGTTGACTCTATTATCTAGGTCAGACTGTCACCTAGTTTCATTCCTTTTTTTGTTTCGAATTCTTCTGGTTTTCGCTTTGCAAATTGCATCCTGAATCTTACTGCCGCGATGACATCTAGCAGGGTTTTAGGGATTTCCATTTCCTTTAAACTTTCCTATATCTCTCTTCTATTTATCGCATCAATTGAAAATAGAAAGGTAAAATCGTGTATCGTATTTTTATGAATTACCAATGTTCCTATATACACTGTCTTATCAATTCATATCCAGCGAAATCTTTTAACACTAAAAGTTCGTCACCACTGCTTCCGTCTCAAAACTGTTTCTACTTCCAAGGCCCTTTCAGAGTTACGTACAACAAAGTACACCCTCTTCCTCTTACAGAGAAACATAAATCGTCTTGGTAAATCCCAGTACCGAGTCATATATCAATTAGGTTAGGCGTGGTGCATGCGAAACGAGCTTTCCCACCTCCCTCACGTTCTCTGAAAAAGGAGGAAGATTTAAACATGGAAGTACAAACGCATCTCCGGGTAGCAGCGCGGCTAGGCCGACAAGAAGCCAACATCGCAGCTGGAATAATTCCTCCCCCTGAATGCGTTGGCAAGTTTGGAAAATTAGAAACGGTACTCCCTATACACATATACCGTGTGCGAAAATCGAGCGCTACAATGCTGATAGCTATAGTATATTTTCGCAAGCAATCTCGGCAATATTCTTCAGCTACATCAGTGATACCCTAAGAAATAATAGGAAAAGATATTATATGGCTACTAATTTAGTATCGTTATTCTGCATAAATCTAAATGTGATTCGATTCCGAGGCGTCGAGACGTGCAAACGTCCTTAAACGTATAGTTCCAAATGTACTTATGTATAATATTTTGTGCTTTAGTATGGTTTCTAAAAGTACACGTGACAACACGAACGGTCACACTAGTAAACAGGCTATGGAAGAAATTCAGTTTTCTCTATCAAGTGATGAGCTAAAATACCTAATTGGCGAGATTATATAAACCAAATTCAGAGAACTAATCGCTTTAGTAAGACACTTGAGAAGGAAATCGAATGCTTTAAAAAACTGTACATAAACATAGGAAGAATTTCCCAACTGTTAACGATAATCTTGAAAATTCTATAGCACAGAGATCAGGGAAGGGAAGAGAAAGAGAAGCGAAGTATTATTGGTACCAACGTAAAAATTTCGAACCATATCTTTGAAGCATCCTCTGCCCGATTATGGTTATATATCGGTAGATGTCATCGAGAAACCACAGCAGAACAGATTGTCTCTTTTGTAAGCAGATGTGCAAACTCTAATATGACTGTCTTAGATGCAACTAAACTAATTTCCAACTGTAAAAATGCATCCTTTAAATTAAATACGACCCAACTCTTGGGCCAGTAAATGTTAGGAAGTATTTCAGATTCTTTAGGAAGTCGGTCACATTCGGAGGAACAGAATAGATGTGATTGTGTATCTGTTATACATCTAAATGTTCAATCATTGTTTAATAAAGCTAACGAAATTGTTATAATCCGTTTTAATTGCAATTTTGTATGTTTTAAAGAACACTGGTTAACCGAGACACAGTTAAACATTATAAACATAAACAACTATTGTGTTCTTCCAAGTTGTTCTCGACTATGCCAGCGACATCTTGTAGCTCCGCTCATGTAAAATAAAAAATGGTATATGCGATTTGAGTGTCGAATCAGACTGTAAGGTATGTGCTCTTGAATGCGTATCGAATAATTTTAATTTAATAATTTTACTTTATTTTTACAAATAATAAATATTTTTTAATAACATATGAACTAAATGAGTGCCTGTTATGAATGATTTTAACGTTAAATTTACAACTTCAAATTATGACTAAAGCTTTCTATGATCTCTCTAATAGTTACTGTATGCATCCTGCTATTACTGTAAATACCAGAGGCGATAGCTGTCTAAATAATATAATTACAAACTTACATAACACTCGCTATACACCCAGTGTCTAGGATCCTAAACTATCCCGTTATTTAGCAACATCAATTCACATACTTTTAAAAATCTGAGATACTGGATCATCAGGACCTATTGAAGCTAGACTCATCACAAATAGTGGTTCTGCTAGATTTTTCCAAACAACAAAGTGAATTTTGTATAGATGCTAAATTTTACTTATTCGTCTCACATATGAGGGCTGTTTCTTTCAACCTACGTTCGTGCACTGTTTACAGGCACATGAGCAGTGGCATACGCGGATGTCTACAAGGTGACGCCGTATCTCCCCCACTATAATATCTGCCACTTGCAACGTCATTACGCCATTTTCATCTAAGTTGCAAGCACGTAAATATGACTGCTACAATTGATTCTCCCGCCAAGTGCGAGTTATGTAGTGTAATGCGACTCCTTCAAGCAGAAGAGAATAGTACATATGAAATTCGTCGAGTAATAGACCGAGTGTTTATGGCGGATTGTGTTGTGCGTGAATGGTGTGGGACGCTTAAAGAAGGCCGAGCCGATGTTCGCAATGAAGGGGATAAGGACGCAAGTCTGTCTTATCAAAAGACATTGTTCAATGAGTTGACAAAGTAGTTCGAGAAGAACGGAGGCTTACCATCAGTAAGTTGAGTATGACATTTCCTGAAGTTTTAAGATCATCTGTGTACAGAATTGTAACGGAACACCTACGCTACAAAAAACTGTGCGCTCGATAGATTCCAAAGGTGTCTGATGACAACAAACCTCGCCGAATGGCATCAGCGCTGATAATTCTCACACATTATGGGGTTAAAGGTGAAGATTTTTATAAATCAATTGTGACTGGAGATGAAACCTGAATTCAATACTGTACCCTCGAAACAAAATAACAGTTGCAGCAAGGGATGCACTAAAACTTTCCAAACTAACCGAAAAAGTTCAAACATTCAACAACAAGAAAGCTATGGTTATAGTGTTTTTGAATCAAAAGGGAGTGTTGCTTATTGAATTTATGAAACCGGGGAGTACAATCAATCCAGCTGTTTATTGTCAGACTTTACAACAATTGCGGAGACCCATGAAAAACAAAAGAGGTTGCTTATTGACTTCTGTAATTCTTAAATAGTATCTCAGACTTTCACGGCCGTTCGTCATAGTCGCAACGATTATCGGGTTCCGCCGTGTCACTAGATTTTGTTGAACCGCAGTTGTTCACGAAACGTCAGGCACAAAACCTAGTGACACGGCGGAACCCGACAAGCGTTACGACTTCTGTAATTCTTCTCATTCATGACAATGCTCGCTCTCACACTGCTTCTGTAACCCAAGGACTTCTCGAACAATTTCGATGGGAAGTTTTAGAACATCCGGCGTATAACTCCGACTTAGCACCAAGTGACTTTCATCTCGTTCGTAAACTGAAAAAATGGCTAGGACGGCAGAGCTTCCAGACTACAGAGGAACTTCAAAACAAGGTTCAAGGATCATCCCAACTCACTGGCGGCAAGATTCTATGCAAAGGGAATTGAAAGGCTCGTCCATAGATATGATAAATGCATTAATCTTCACGGTATCTTGTTTTTATGAGTTATCGCAGATTAAAGAAAAACTGCCCTGGTATATTCGCTGTAGTTGACACCTGTTTTGCGGAAATTTCTAGATAATCTGGCTCTGGTGGCCTTGTTTGACTCGGGCTTAAAAAATGGGAGAAAGGCAACATTTCTTACGTGACATTTGTAATAGAAAATGTTATAGTAAACGCATTTCTGGTGCAAAAAGTTAATACAGTAAGTCGGCAATAATTAGTATTAATTACAAACAAGATGCGGCTTAACACATTATTAACAAGCATAGACCTAAAAGTACCCAATCCAATGATCACACCAATGATTGCGAAATTTCTCCCGATGAATTTAACTAACATTTTACAAGTGTTCTAAATGAATTATTCCAACCGATTCCGCAGACTAATAAAAAAAAGAACAAAATTGATTATCACTTGTTAGATATTCATTGCTCTTTTAACTTTAAATTCGCAGACGTTATATTTAACGAGATATGAGATAAGTAATTATCTTAAAAATAACATAACTTACAATTCTTGCAATTTAAATTCTATCATTTAAAAAAAGTTTTTAACCTTATATTGATTCCATTTATTAAATTACAGAATCTATGCGTCAAAAACAGTTGTTTTGCTTCCTGTCTGAAAAAGTCTAGAGTCGTAAACCAAATCCAATCTGTAAACAGGGTAATAGCAATGACGTAAACAACGAACGACTAATTTCTGTGACCCCTGTTTTTGAAAAATCTTAGCAACAGCACTAAATTTTCAATTAGTCAAATATTTGGAATTAAATAACGTTTTTAGTGAATCACAATTCGGTTTTAGGCATGGCTTGTCCGTCACAAAAGTTTTAGAAAAATTTCTAGATTTATTGCACGTCACTTACAAGGGTAATGAATACTATTGATTGTGCAGAGAATGACATTCTTATCTATAAATTAAGTTACTACGGTAGCAGTAATAGTGCCATTCTCATGTTGAAATCCTATTTAACTGATAGACATCAATATGTATCATAAGGTGAAATAACTTCTAATTCTTTGCTGATTTCAAAATGTATGCCGCAAGGAACTGCCTTGGGTCCCATCCTCTTTCCTGTAGACATTAATGATATACTCTTCTGCAATCCAAACAATGATTGCATATTACTTACCGATGATACAAGTAATCGAACGGGAATTATGCTGGGTAGAAGAACCGCTCGATACCCCACTGATGACGCCGGGTAGACAGAAATATATCCGTTTTTCCTCTCATCACATTGTATTTCCCTTGAATGATTCTAACAATAACAACCATAAGTAACTGTATTTAGCAGTATTATTTTGTTATGCAACTGTAGACTTGTTGAGCAGAAGAGAAAAGTATAGGTTTGGATAGAATAAAAAATTACAAGTACTCACTAATGGTATGATTCAATACAGGCTTACCTTTAAGAATAATCAAATTGGAATCTGATCCTGTAAAGCTTATATGTTTTATGGTTGTTGTTTCACTATCGTTCTGCGTAGATGACGAATTTAACATTTCATGGAATAGTACAATAAGCTATATGAACTAAATCTAATGTATCTCTTTTTTATCCACACGGTATACGTATACATGTATATAGGCATTATGGTGGCCTTTTCGCGGGTTGGAGATGGGGGCAATGTAAAGCGGACATTCCTCAGAAAATTAACCGGAATTTAGTGACGGCGTTAGCGTGAAGTTTGAAATTTATCGCGACAGTGACTTAATTAGCGCCGGGAAAATGTTAATTTGGGACAAGGGGCGGCACATTAGGATGGAAATGCGGCGGCCTCTAATGCCCGAAAATTATTTTCCCTTGTCGTCTACGCCGTGTATATCGTGGAAAGGCAACGGGAAAGTAAACGTTCGTAAATTAACGGACCGAATTCTTGGATACACACCAAAACATGGCAGTTAATATTAGTAAGACGTCAAATTAAATCGAAAAACGTTAGAAATTTGGTCTTCGAAAAGTTATTGAATTTCCTGGAAAATTAATACTAGCTATGTTCGTTATTAAAGCATTAATCCAAAGTGTATTTTCATTGTTGACATGGAAAAATTTAGGTCAGAAAATGACAAGTAGAATTCAAAAAACTTTCTAAACACCTTTCAAATACAATGCAGTTGATTAAGAATTGATTGCAAAATAATGAACTAGAACTTTATTTTGATAAAACGAATATGATACTTTTCCTCGAGATCAAGAAGAGTCTCGATTTTACCTTTTCATCAGAATGTTAAGTATCTAGGACTTATAATCAACTACAAACGAAGATGCACCACTCATATTAACCACATAGTCCAGAAAGGGGAAAAGATACTAAAGATTCTATGTAGAATTACAAAAATTAGGTGGGGGATAGATTTTTGTTCTGCTATTAATGTTTACAGAGCGTATATTAGATCTGTTTTAGATTACGATTGTGCCCTGTATGGTACTAGTAAGGCTACAAATTTATGTAGAATTGATATATTACAAAACAAAGCTTTACACCTATGTGCGATGAGATCTGCAACTATATACGCCTTACCAGTTGGAGGTGACGAACCGCCTTTAGTACTGCGTAGACGTACGGTGGCTTCGAACTAAAACTAAGGTCGTTATATACGTCTTCTATATTGTTGAAGATCAACCAGTTATGTGTTCTAGATTTGACTGCACGTTATCGACAAAAAAGAAGAACTTCTGTATTATGTGATGCTTTTCGCTACACAGTCGAGTCCCCTGTAGGGCTTCGAATCATTTTTCATACTTTCAGTACATAAAACCCCTGAATATCGAATTTCCTCCTTACATTGAGCAACAGGACCTCAACGTGCAACTTTGAACATATATTCCAAGACTCCACCAGCAAAGTCTGATTGTATTTACACGAATCCAAAATAACTATGAATATGGATGCGTCTTTTACTGTTGTAACAGTTGGTACAAAAAACTTCTTCAACTAGTTCTTCGACTAGATATGGATGGGTCAATATTTACTGCGGAAGCCATGGCTATTTCGAAAGCAATTCGTTTATATTGCCTCTACTAATTTTAAGCACATTGCTATAATATCCGACTCTGCTAGTGTTTTCAAATCTATTAGTAAAACAAATCATACATTGTTAGATATTATGAAAGCTGTATTATTCCTGGAGTCCAGAGATACATATATGAAATTTTACTGGGTTCGAAGCCATGTTGGGATTTTTGGTAATGAAACTATTGACAATCTCGCTAAAGTTAGTTGCACTGACGGAATAATTTACAATCCCATCCTTCCTTGTGGATAATATTTAGCAATTTGCACACGGAATGTGTTAAATAGAAAGTGGGAAAATTTATGGCAAGGAATATGTACCAATAGGATGGCTCAGTACGCTTATATTCGTCCATCTATAAACATTAAACCATGGTATTATACTAATGGTAACATATCTCGATATTATTGTACTACAGTTGTCCCTATTATATTTGGGCATCGTCTTTACCCAGCCCATTTGTTTGGATTCAGATTTGTGGAATCAGCTGCATGTCATTGTGTTGGGTTGACTGCGGGCTTTCATGATAGTAGTCCATAGCAGAAATGTGTTTCAGGGTTTGTCGTGTATTCACTGTTTTACTTGACGTTTCGCTGAGAAGGTTTCTAAAGACTGGTGTTGTTGTCTCTTGATGATCTCTAGTGTTTTTTCCACTGGTACATTGGTGAAGAGTGACTCGTCGTCGAAAGATACCAATATATCTTCGTTTATTATTCTGTGTTGTTGTAGTATTTCGATTAAATGTTCGGAGTTCTTCACAAAGCTTTTGGTGTTTCCGGAGTATTGTGCTAGTTGTTTTCCGACATATCAAGCAACAACTAATACCAAAAGGACTACAGGCGGATCTGATTAATTTGGCAAGACTTGGAGGGCGTGAAATAGGTGACCCCGTTGCACATCACCGAGGTTGCTTTCACTGGAGTTACTAATCCCCAACTTAAGTTTAAATTTTTCTTATTATTTTCCTCTGAGGTGAATGGGCTATGATCCCAGGGACATCATTTATGTACAAAAAAGTAAAATTGTCCCATATACGTATACCCCAATTGCAGAACAGCTTGTAACAATACCACAGTTTTCTTAAACAGTACCTTTTGTGCAACAGAACACGCAACAACCTTTTTCAAAAATTTACACTTTTTGTATTTTAACTACTAGGCCAAATTTCGTAGTATAATGCTCAGTAAGAAATCGTTGAGATATTTAATGCAGGGTCTCTTACTTTTGTTCACTCTTACAAAGAATTGAAAAGTACAAAGTTTCAAGTCAAAATCGTCCCAATTGGAAAATGGACAACATTTTAATTCTTTGCCCTAAAATATGAAACCTAATTAAGTAATATCGTGGGTATTCAAAATGTAAAAGAAAACATTGCATTTCGACTTAGATGCGAGTACAACAATACAGAATCAATTTTGATAACTTGTCCCTAAAACAGTTGATTGTTTAAGACTTCATAGGTGTATTTTGGGTTTTGTATAGTTATAATCAGAGACCGAATTATATGCAAAGTGCAAAAAGTTAATTTAATTTATTTATTATATTTCACATCTATCAGATAGTGCGCCGTGAGTTATAAATCTGTGCCTAGTTTTTCGTATCGTAAGTATCATTATAGTCTAGAAATGAAACACCATCAACAGTTCGAGAATGCATGCTTACATTAAAATACCAGTATACAGAGAACAGTTATTAGGTTATTCATTTAGCTGTTTTGATTGGGCAGCTGTGATTTTGTTAGTAAACGTGACGAGTCAACTAAAATCGCGGTCCATCTCGACTTTAGATTATAATAACACACAACTTATTGTCCATGTATTCTTGAGAATTTGTAGATTTAAGAATTTAAAAACATTGCTACAATACCAAGCATGACATTGCAATTATAGCAACAACTTGTACCATCTGTATAACTAAGAGACCCAATCTAAAATTACCATCCGAATGTTCATATCTTTATTAAAGCATCCGCTTGTACACGTTTTTTCTACACACTCGCACTTTCACACAATTACCATTATCTCACCCATTTACATATACTCTTAATGCACGTATGTATAGTTCCTTTCATGTTGTAGTGATCCGATCAGAGGATTCAAACTACTGCACCTATTACGGTCAAGCACTTGAATACCATAAAAATATAATTTTTATAAATGTACAATTCAACCTATTTAACCCCATTTGGACATGTAAATTCTAGAGGAAGGTAACTGAGATGTTATCAAAACGTCAAATCAACAGTCACCAGAACACACAAACAACGTAGAATCTCCGAGAAGCCTACTACACACACATATATAACAGGTTCTTTTTTATCATTACATATACATTTTTCCTATATGTAACTTCAAGAAGATAATTTTCAATGAGTTAGCGGGATAATAAGGAACCAGTCATACACTCATATTAAACGAGCGAAAATCTTGAGTTCCTGGCAAAACCAGTTACCAGTGCTATCACAGATTTCTCTTAATACAAATAAACTAACTATTCTGTAAATCTGATCAAGACATTATCTTATTTTAACGACTAATTAAAATAAACAAAATAACATAACAAAGATCAAATCTAATTTTATAATTAGTTTTCAAATAGTCCTCCTTTTCTTTCTAAGCAATAAGCAAGGCGATGTTGAAAGCAACGCAAAATATTCCGAATAAATTGTGGATTTATTCCATCACATGCAGTACATATACGGTCTTTCAGTTCGTCCAAGTTACGTATTTGTACGCTATAAATTTAATAATGTGAAAATGAAACACATCACAGTTTGAGGAAATCCTATTGTACTCTTCGCTCATACGTGAGACGGGGGATCTAAACCCTAAATTAGTGTGTGCCAATGCTGTATAAAAAGTTGGGACGTTTCGTGCGGCCACTCGTGGAACTAAGAAAGATAACCTGTTCAGTAGACAGATGGAATCGATCTTGTTATGCAGTAACTTGTACAGAAATGCAAGCATTGCTACGTCTCAATTTCAAGGTGTTCAAAGCGAAGGTATTTAATAGTCTACCATAAGGGAACCCTCGATATGGGTAGGTGTTATTAATTTTATACCATAGGTATTTAAGAAAACGCCTTTGTATATTTTCAATTGCTACTTTGTGTACATTATAGTACGGACACCATATCATCGCTGCATATTCGAGTTTAACACGCACAAAGGAACAGAATAATACTTTAAGTGAAGAAATGTTAGTAAACATTTTTGTGTTTCGCAAGATAAATCCCATACTCCTTCCTAACTCTTCAGGTAGCCCCAACGAAAGAAATCACTTGGTGATAAATCGACGAATCTTGCGGACTATGATATGGAGCCAAATCTACCAATTCTTCGTCTTTAAAATGCCCCATCCATTCGGAACCAAAATTTTATTAGTATCTCAATTGATGGAATGATGTGGTCTCGCAACAGATTCAGATACTTTGCTGCAATGAGGTTAACGTCAATAAAAATGGGCCAATAAGTCTATCGCTTATTATTCCAATCCAGACGTTGGCTTTTTGAAGGTGCTGTGTTCGGGTCAGGTTTTGAGTGAAGATTTGTACGAAATCAATATTCAACGAATTAATAGGACATTTTGTATTGTTCAGTAGATAAATGTAGGATACTAACCGGAAATTCTGGGAGTTGACTTCAGCATTTACGGTGTGAATATAGCTTCTTCAATAAAAATTATTTTATTTAAAATTTCTTCATTTTCATTTGCCATGTTAAACATTATCGCGCAAAAATCAGTTCGCTTTACTGATTAATGGGTTTTGAAAAAAGGGATTTCGAAATTTCCTGTCTGGCTACAATACAATTTGTGGTATTTATTTATTTATTTTTAAATATTAAAAGTGTGGTGAGCTCAAAACAAACTCAAATAAATGCGTAAGTTTTATAAACGTTTTAAAAACAACTCACTATTAAATTTGTATATCAAATACATCCAATCCAATTTTTTTAATACGGTCCTGGTTATGTACAGATATTTTCAAATATTCCCGAACATCTGCTTACAATACTTGTTGTGCACGTCATAGATAATCATACACAGTAGTATAGTATGTAGATAATCCTGTTACACGACAAAACGTCAAAAAGTCGTTATATCTTGAAAAGCACTATATTCACATACAGCGATACATATGCCAAGCTGTAGGTAGCTCCACCGACCGCACTTAAATCCAACGCTGGTAGTACGTAGTTAGCTGGACGGTAAATGGTGCAGAACTCATGGCACGCTAATATTTCGCACGTTTCTCGTTGTACGACAATTACAGCTCGCTTATCTATCAGTGCATGAAGCGCTCGCTTTGTTCGAATATCTACGGTCGAGGGAAGAGAATTAACGGAAGTAACGTGCTTTGCCAGTTCTCTCGCGGCGATGTTGATGATGACGCTGATACACACGGGTATGATGGAAAGTACGGAGCTAGAAATGTTAAAATAGCAACTGCAATTCCCACAATTGCCTCTCTCTTAGGTAATGAAATGTTGTTTAGAACTTCTAATAATACGAAGTCTCATTTGTCTTTGTGAGTGCAAGTATGTGACAAATGATAAACTAGCTTACAAAGCCCTTGATATGTAGTGTAAGAGAATTTAGATATGCATTTACTTAAATAAAATCCAATTAGTCCATTCTTCAAATGTTCAGTTTCTCTAAGTATTCAAACCTAATAGGAGGAATATATGGTTTAGGATTAGACACACCATAACCAACATGAGAAGATACCCCTTCAGAGATGCTATAGTCCGCATGCATCTTCTTCACACCTTTTCTTGGTCACCAGATTCTAAACAAAAGCGAAACTCGTTGCTAAAAACACAATACTGAATAGTACAATTCAGAAGAACTGAAGACATGTTCTTTAATGTCGTGGTTACAATTATCATCCAATGCCAATGTCTTTGCGAATTAAAATCAGCCTCGTCTAGTTTTCTTAATGCATTGAGAACAATTAAATAAAGCGAATATCAAAATTTGAAGGAAGAAATAGAAAGTCCATCTGAAAAGTTTCCAGGGACCACAGGATACATAATTTATTTCCTTATTGAAATCTCGATTTAAGATATTAACTTCCCCTCCTTTATCCTCTTCCAACTTCCATTTTTTGCTTTCAAAATTTTGCCCATTTCGTCTACCGTTTCCATTATACATCTAGCTTTTCAAACTTTCCTCAGTGTCTATCATTAATATTTAATAATAATGCTGAAAATGTAGCTACAGTTACGAAACTGATTCAGGCATAAACCCCAAATTTCTTAGGCAATAAAAATGATTAGCAAGCTTCTTTGTAGTTTGTTCAGGTTTATATTAGTAAGTTTATCCTGGAAATCGTGTAGTTTTTGCTGCCTAATTTGCAATGAGGCAGTGTTTTTAATGCATTTATGAAATATGAATTTACTATCAAATGTAACCCACAGATCCTTTATAGTGTCACAACGATTCAAGGCAATATTATCAATACTGATGGCGTATTAACTGAGATCTGCGTGAAAACTAACCAACGTTGTATTTCTATATATTGAGAGGAACACCGTTGCCAATGATAGATACCATACACTAAGTAAATCAATTTGGTTTTGAAGATTATCGCGGTCGTCAAACTCGCAGATTTTAAAAAAACAGCTTTAACTTATCTGCAAACAATAGCTTTCCACTGTCTAAATGTGAAGGCAAATCTTTTATAAAAATAAAAATAGTAACGGACCCAAATTGCAACCCTGTGGAACACCAGATCTAGAAGAGAAATGGCTTCAGCGATGATCTTTATAGCACAATGCTAACGCAATGTATTCTATCCCTGAGATAGGATTTGAACAATAATTGATAACGAAGAGAATCCGACAGCGTCGAACTTCGTTAATAATCTTACACGATTCAAACTATCGAACGCTTTTAAAAAAATCGTGTGGATAACGTCAGGCTGTTCACCATCACCATTCGGGAAAAAACTGCATTAATACGACGAGATTAGATGCCGTGAAACATTTATTCAGGTGCAAAATGGTTTGAATGTAGGAAAAATATTGTTATATAAACAGATATTAAAAACTTTAGCAAAATTATTAGTAATTGCAACAGGTCGATAGTTACCGACCAAGGAAATGTAATTTAATATTTAATTGGGATTCCATTATTTTTAATAACAGCCGTATTCTACTCTGAAAGGATTTTTCAAAACTGTTGTTGCTGATTTGTTTTTTACACGACCACGGTACATGCAATGCCGTTCTTTTTTTAAAATGCTTCTTACACTTAGAGCACTTACAGTTATTCCTTTTCTTTCCCTTAGGCCTCTGAGTAATTTTGTCGGTGTTGAGATACAATTTTTCGAATACAACCGTTTTAAAATCCAATCTTCCTGTTGTTTTCTTTTGTTCTTTACCTTGTTTTCTTTTTTTTTAAGAACTCTAGCAGTTTCATTACTAATTGTGGAAGAACTGTACGTAATATATTTATTAACTCCTACCTCATTTTAGGGCAGTATTTGTCAACTTCTAACAGATTATGGTTTGTCATATTCAGCATGATTGTTGCTTCATTACAACCAAATGTTTGAAATATCTCTTTAACATGCTCAAGTACGACGGGTGTCTGTTTAGTTTTGCGTTTTTGGACGTAGAGAGCGACACTACTCATATGTCAGTACTGAAAATTAATCTCCATCTTTAGTTAACCTAAATCCGAAGTTTCAGTGGGATGCGTGTAGTGCTGTAACTGCAAAGAACTGTCAAAGTTGACAAGTCAGTTGAAAATTGGAATTCTAACCGAAAAGATTTTCGCACAATAATTTTTTATAATTCTCGAAGACAGTTGTCTCAACAAGAATGCCCCCCCGAGTTGGTTTTTGTTTTCGGCAATGAAGCACCATATCAGTCAACAATTTCTCGTTGGTCTGGAGACTTCAAACGTGGGCCGATTAGTCTTAGCCACGATCCAAGAGAGAGAGCACCAAAAATGGTAGGAGGAAAATGTTAATGCTCTGCGTAAGATCATCAACGAAGATCGACATGTGACATATCGCGAGATTGAGGCATCATTGAGGATGTAAAAAACCTTAATTCAAAAAATCCTGCATCGAAAATTGTGTGTAAAAAATCAATCTCCTGTTCGATACCGCAGAAAGCAGCTAGGGTAAGTTGGCGTCGAAAACTCTAGACCTCTTCAACGCCAGAAACTCTAAAAACATGTAAGACATCGTCAGTGCTGATGAGTGACTTACTCATACGAGCCGGAACACAAACACCAGTGTCACCTATGTGGATGTTTCAAGGCGAAGAAAACCTGATAAGGATTATCTATTCTCGAAATGTCTCCAAAAAGATGGTCGCGACATTTGTCTCGAAAGCAGATCACCTAGCACCAATTCCTCTACAAGGTCAAAGAACTATTACTGCCGATTGGTATATAACCATTTCTTTACCGCAAGTCATCTCTGAGCCCGAACGAGGAATCATTCTCAACCAAGACAATGTAAGTTCGTACTCAGCACCCAAGACAATTGAATTTTGAATGCAACAAAACGTCTAATCCTCAAACGACCATCCTTCGTATAGTCCAGATCTAAGTCTCAAGGGTTTCCTTATCTTTCCGAAAATCAAGAACGGGTTGGATAATCAAAGATTCCAGTCACCAGAAGGAGCAGTCGATGCCTTCAAAAATGCAATTTTGACTGTACCAACAAACAAAGAGAATAACTCATTCCAGAGTTATTTCGAACGCATGCGAAAGTGTGTAGTGTATAGTGGAAAATACTTCGAAAAGCAATAAAGTCTTTAAAAGCTATCCATTATTTTATTTCAGCTCTATACGCAAAACTTAAAAGACAACCCTCGTATCGTCACTGCATTTATTTAAGAGAATTGCGTCATAAATTGCCTTTTATGGATTTCTTGGAAGTTCTGGTACCATTTATCAATACTGTACATAGTTATACCGAGAGAGTAAAAATTATATTGGTAAAAATATGTCATGGAATTTGGAAATTTATCTCGTAGCTTATTTCCTTTTTTTACAGTTATGTGTAAATATTAATGTGTGTTACACTTAACGCGTTAGAGTGATATCAAAAAATGAAATAAGCTGCGACATACATTTTCAAATTCCATCGCATACTTTTATTAATATAACTCGTACTCCCTCGATATTAAAAATAAATCTCTCCTTTGACATGATAAATCTTCAAAACAAAAGATTTGTCGTGCTAAACTAATTAAAATACTGCAAAAAAGAACACTGCCCACCCTAATTAATTCTTCGACGTCCGCAGCCCTTATAAAAATTCTCCCGTCATCTCACATATTTCTTGCCACTGTCAACGCCATAACGCTTCATCAATCACCTCGTTATCCCTCTCCAGCGGCCCGTGAGGAGGCCATCTTAATCGCTTCATGATGGGGTTCCGGATCGCCACAATGACTCTCCACCCCTAACCGCTAACGATACCGTAGGAATTCCAAACACCCGGCGTAAGTACGTATATGGGATACCCTTAATCCGACCCTGATATATCCCAGCCATCCGATGAGGGTATTATATCATTCCTTAAGTGGAAGGTAGGCATATGTGGTGGGATACGTGTAAACAAGACGTAAATACGTCATCCCTCCTCGATGTGCGTTACAACGATGCGATAGTTTGTGGTGAACGAATTTCATCTGTCATTTGGGGGAGATTTTTTCCTTCGCTTGATATGCACTTTCTCCGAAAGCGCTACCGGCGATAATACAACAGATACGATGACTTTCTGGAGCACAATGGAATGACAAAATTGCGGAAACAAAAAATCGTCGTCGGAAACTCGAGATTTATCGTTCACGATTTTTTGTCGTGCTTTGTGGACGTTAAATGCTGGCAATTTACGGTTTCTCTTTTATTGCTAGGGATTCTTTCATTTCAGTATTTAGCAATTTAAAATAAAACGAGGGAAGGAATTAGTAATAACAGTTTTCTTAATAGGGGCGAGGTACATATTCTCGGCCTGGCAGGCTCAAGGACAGGTTTAAGCGTGTTCAAACTTCGTCACGACATGCATGCACGTATGCGAGGTTTGTGTTATAAATATGACGGTTCGAAGAGTAGTAGTCTTTAGTAGCCAGCCAACAAACGTGATTAGCGCATGAAAATGTCTGAAGTAACGAAAATTGAGTACTGCACGGTCATCAAACTTTTAACAACAGAAGGGCATACGCCTAACCACATAAAACAACGTTTAGATGGCGTTTACGGCGATTAATCTCCTTCGTATTCCACTGTAAAAAAGGTGGGCAAAATATTTTCGTTTGGAGCAAGAACCCCTAGAAGAAGCTGAGCAGTCGGGTCGACCAAATGATAACGCCTCAACCAATTTCAATTATTGAAGATTTAGTGCTAGAAGATCGCCGTTTGAAAATGAAGAAATTAGTAGTGAACACACATATCCGAACAAGTATTCGTCGAATTCTCCATGATCATTTGGGTATGAATAAAGTTAGTGCAAGATGAGTACCACGACTTCTTTCTGCTGTACAATGTGAACGTCGAATCGAATGTGCGTGGGCGGTTTTCAACATGTGTAGAGACGACCCAAAACCGATTTTGGAGTCCATTGTCACAGGGGATGAGACAATGGTTCGATCTTCTATCGAAAAGGGAGTCCATGGAACGGCGACCTGATGAATCTCGTCCCATAAAAACGAAAGTCGTTCAATTAACGAAAAAGGTGATGGCCACAATATTCTGCAATTGTGAGGGCAGTTTGTTAATTGACTGTAAAGAGCGCAATACAACTGTGAACGGCATATATTTTGCGTCTTTATTGCATAAATTAGTCCGGATACGGCTTCTTGCGATTTTTATTTGTTTTCTAATTTTAAAAAAGGACGTTAGAGGTCGTCGTTTTAAGGGCGACAGTGATTTGCAACCAGCTGCTATAGGTCATTTTGACGGAAAACTTTAGACAGATCAGATTATTTTTACAACGGTATCGAATTATTAATGAATCCTTGTAATAAATGTATAGAAGTTAGGGGAGATTACACTGAAAAATAATTTTTTTTATATTGTTCCAAGTTTCTTTTTTCTATATCAGGCCGAATATTTATGGCGGCTACCTCGCAAGAGGTTTTTCTTTCTGGCTGAATTATTATAACTTAGTGCCCTCTTTGACCACCACTCATTCTTTGTATATCTCCATAATATATAAACTGTCTTGTTTCGATTCGATCCGCACTAGTAATAACCCTTCCTGTTCTTCGTCCTATCTCTTCGTTTCTTACATGTTCCAATTCTGATACTTCGCAGGCTCTTCTCAGGAATTCCCTTTCAATGGGCTCTATATTCTTTTTGTTGCTGTTTATCATCTGCCAATTCTCTACACTGCATATTAGAATGGGCTCCACAATGACTTTATATATTTTTAACTTTGTCTCCAGTCTTAATCCTTTAGACCACAGCAACAAATTTAAAGCCTTGGTTGCTTTTTCCCCTGTTGTATTTTATTTCGTATATCTATTTCTTTGATGTACCTTCCTCACTAAATATGTTTCCTATGTACTTGTACTGATTTGTTCTTCTTATTTCTCTAATTTGCAAGTCCTGGTGGTCAACTTCGTCTTTACATCCCACTTTCATATATTCAGTTGTTGTAATGTTTATTGTTAGTTCCCAATGCTCGTATTCTGGTCTCAGTTTTTTAAACATGTATTCTATATCCTCTTCATCATAAGCTATAATTACTTGATCGTTTGCGAAACAAAAACTTGTGAGACAACGATCTTCCATCTTAATTCCCATTCTTTCTGTTTTTTGTTTTTTTTCCAGTTGCTTAAAGCTCCCTGAATATATGTGGGGGAAAGACTGAATCCTTGTTTGAATCCTTTATTTATGGGGAATGGTTTTGATCTGCTTACGCCTATTTTGATTAAGCTCTGCGCATCTTTATATAACATCCACATTGCATTGATGTACCTGGTATTGAGTCCCACTTTGTTTAAACTTCAAACATTCTTTTAATGTATCAAAAGCCTTTCCTCGGTCTGTAAATACTAGGTGGGTGGGTAAATTTCTAACAAAGCGTTTTTCCAATACTTCTTGTATCACAAGTATGTTTTTGCATGCACGACCGTCCAGCTCAAACCGTTTTGCTATTCCATTTCTTCTAAGCCACCTTTTCTTTTCTTGAATATACGACCGTACAGCTTTCCTATCGCGCTGATTACACTCTGTAATTCTGACATTTACTTTTGTCTACCTTCTTGTATATTAAACTGATGTAGCTCCGGTTCCAGTCTTCGGGAACTTCTCCTTGTATACATCTATTAAACAGTACCGTCATGTATTCGATTAATATATCCGGTCCATTTTTATCAACTCAATGGGTATGTCTCCTGGTCCTGCGGCTTTTTAATTTTTCGATTCATTCAGGGCTCTTTTAAGTTTCGAAGTAGTGATCCATCCAAAAATAATGCTGCTAATATAGCTCCTCATGCTATTAGTAGGATCATTCATGCGAAAGATAAACAATGTAAGGAGAGAAAACGCTAACACACTGCCTACCCGTCGTCATCAGTGTGGTTTCAAGCGCCTTTCTCTACCTCGGGTTATTTCATCGTTCTTGTGAACAGCCCGGTGCACATTTCTTGACGCTGTCTAGTGTCTAGTAGCAAGATTACTCACCTGTCTGTTATCCAGAACGCAACGACGCAAGTGAGTACAGTTTCCCAACCTTTTCGCATGATAGTTAATGGACTGCTAAACCAGAAAGGGTGTGCACCAAGAATCCATTGGGTTCAGCAATGTATTGTTGCCAATATATTCTATCTTTTATTTCTGTCGTTTGATTAAATACAAGTTTATTTCCAGTAGCTATGTAAATTCATTATACTTATTTCTATTTAATTTTTAAGTTCATGTTGCTGTTGCGTATTATGAATTTCATGTAACTGGATGTGTGAACTGATGCACAATTGCGCGATACAGTTCATAGCTACAGCGCTACTGTGCACTGGTAAAACGATCCATTTCTGATCACAATGCTGTTGACATATCATTTCTCGCTGCCATTCTTCTGAAAAATTATTCTATTTGCCTTAAAAGCACTTT
This sequence comes from Trypoxylus dichotomus, assembly GCA_023509865.1. Lineage (NCBI taxonomy): Eukaryota > Metazoa > Arthropoda > Insecta > Coleoptera > Scarabaeidae > Trypoxylus > Trypoxylus dichotomus. Next base: position 35,697,438 of record CM042081.1, read on the forward strand.
AACAGCTAACAATAAAATAAAATAAAAATACATCGCACAAATTGTGGTTACATGATGGAGATGCTGTAAATAGAACTAATTACATCAACATTAAATTTAACGGAAATGATATATTAAAGCACCCAATATTTTAATATCATCAGTAGAGACTGGATTATATGCAAAGTGCATATTATTTTATATTTTATTTATTTATTATATTTTACGTCTATTTCTAAATGTCTTACACTCATTAAACTTAATTAACGCTAATTAATTTTAATCAATGAAAAACATCTACATATAGACGTAAAATATAATAAATAAATAAAATAAAATATATCCACTTTGCATATAATCCGGTCTCTAATCATCAGTATTGTTTCCCTACTGTCTTTATTACTATTTATTTATAAAATATAGGAATCTACGAAATATTTTCTAAACAAAAGTTTCTTAAATGTTTGCCTCCGATTCTATGGATCTATTTCAATGTACGTGATTGTATATTACAACGGCTTCAATTAGAAACATAACGCATCTTCTACAAGATACTGCTATTTGTTTACACGATATCTCAGGCGCTCACGGAAATGTTAGGAAAATCCTATTTTGCTCGTGAATATTGTCATAACCATCCAGCAAATAGAGAAGCTAACGAAGATCGCATTCAATTCATGTATGCATACGTAAAATCAAACGTACCAGAACTAATTGTCCGCGATGGATGGAAGCGTTTCGATATTACGGTAATGATTTTCATTAACAGTAATCGAGGAATTATTTAATTACGAACGGATTGGGAATTATCAGCTTAATAATATGGATACAATCTCGCTGTTGATGGGAAATGCAGGAGCCGTTTGTATTGATTAAAATCTGCTTTCAGTGGACTATATAGCGCGATAATGGTTTTAGTGTTGTCAGTATGAATATTAAGTATCATACAAAGATTCCATTATGCCATTAAAAGCTACATTTTGATACTTTGTTTCAAAATACAATGCGGAATACAAGCTTCTATAGCAGCGTGAACACAGCAGCCGATATGCAATGGAACTTATCCGTATAAGAAAAGCATTACAGGACCGTATTATCAAAAAGTTTATTATAGTATGGTGGAGCATTATTTTTTCGTTTTCTTTTTTAATTCGAACAATCTGGATTTGTGCTATGTTAAACATTGTTATATGTGCGTTTAATGAAATTATCTTCAAGATTTCATCGAAGCATTGCGCACATTTTTGAATCCGAAATGACCGATAAAAATACAGATATACTGTCAATTCATCATCGAATTATCACTGAAAATTATGCAGGAGTGCTGTTGATACCACTCGTATACTTAGTGAAACTGAAGGTTAAGAAGTTATCTCGGGTCGAATCACGCAAAAATGCTATAGAAAATTCAGGAATGGTCAAACAGATCTCAGAAGAGGAACGACGTCCCGAAAGACGACACGAAGCGATTATAACAGAAGCTAAACCCTTCGCGGTGTGCAAAAAGTTGCCATCTTCACAAATTGGGGCTGCGGGGAAATGCCTCATGAACATCCAAATCTGTAATCAACTTCTCGCCAATCTACATGGTCTCCATTTCCATCGACAAACCTAACGTGTCTACTTCTTAACCCAAACAAGTGAAATCAGCAGATAACCCGTTCACAATCTGCAGAACCTGTGGGCAAACACAAAGACATCGAAACGAAGGCGATGTTTCCCTCTATGTTTCTATTCCCTGACATTTCGGGAACTGCGATTCGCATTCCATATGATCTCCCAATGGTTCGGTTGGCCTTCTGAGCGGCCCATTTTCTTTCACCATCTTCCTTCTTCGGAACTTGCTGGGATCTTCTTGGCTTCTTCTTGAATTCTCGAAATATGAGAGTGATGTCCAGGGTGAAGACTTCCTCGTATCTTCTTCTTTTACCTAGAACAGAGAGTGGATCGAATATAATCGATAGATTTAAGAGGTGTATGATGCGTTTTGACAGGTTACAGTTTTCTTAGAGACTCAGTTACTGTCCTGTATTTGGTTGCATATCTTTTGTGTGATCGCCGTCTTCCTTGACGGGTTTTCGCTAGCGAGCGTTTCCTCGAAGAAACCTTCGTTCAGCTTATCCAGGAACTCCTCCAGATCTTCTCCGTCGATTAAGCCTTTCAGCGCGTCCAGCGTCATAGTGGGAGGGATGTGAAATACTAGCCCCAAACAGCGTTTTTTTTGTTTGGGGTTAATATGCGCGGTTAATATGGGGCGAATACGTAACTAGTACATTATACCTGCTTTGGACTGTGCTTCAAGGGCTTTGTTGGTGCCTTAAGTATGTTTCTACCCTCCGCTAAGCTGTTGTGCGCGCTCTCCCACTGGCACGCGACGTGCACCAACAGCCCGTCCCGATGTGCGCAGCGCCGTTGTAAGGGCCGAGAAACGTCGACTATGAAGAAACAGAAATTTTAAATTAGTTTCTGGCGAGTATTCTGAATCCAGTAGTGATGATGGCGACAACAATTCAGAGAATGATGCTGACGATATTGGTAATCCAACCATTGCTTCAACGACTGCTTACATAGCTCTAAGTGATCTGGTTTGGAGTTTGGACCATCAGCAAAAAATAAAATTGCACCACATAACATTATTCGGCGTGCATCAGGACTGCCAAAAATGCATATGGATGTAACACATAAGTAAGCGTTTCAGTTATTTTCGACTCCAACTATTATACAAGGAACTGCAAATTGTACTAAATTAGAGGCGAAACGTGTTCACGGAGCAAAAAGAAAACCGCGGAAAGATGAGAGCGTTGATGAAGTTCTAGCATGTTCATTCGGGTATTGATAGAGCCTGGGATGTTCCTATGAGATAAGTATTTTTGTGGTGAATTTGCTAATCCTACCGAGTCGCAATGTCCATATTTCGCTTAGAGGAAATGGAAGATTCGTCAAATTTAACGATACGAGAAATTAGCAATGGTATCCATGTTTGGGATTAATAATTCAGTAATGCAAGACCTGCGTCCATAACAGATTCAAGTGTAAATATAAATGAACAACTCGCTAGGTTTAGAGGTAGATGCAGTTTCGTGCAGTAGATGCCCACTAAACTGGAAAAATATCATTCCAACGCCTCATTATCGTAGATTTTAGTACTTTCACACTATTGTCTTGTTTATTATTGGCATACACCTCTCTTGCTAATATTCCGCAAAGATAGCTGCATTGTCTTGCTGAAGTATCCGGTATTGCTTTGACAATTGTTGACGATAGTCTATCAGCACCTTTTTCAGAAGTTAGTATATAAGAGTTATAATTCATTCGCATAGAAATAAAAAATGTGGGAGTTTTATTGCTACGGGCAAAAGCCGCACAAACCACTACACTACCGCCACCAGAATTTCGGCCCATCACAACTTCAGAGTTTTCGCGCAAATCGTGTCAATATGTATTTGAAACCATCGGGCCGTCCAAGTTAAATTTCTTCTCATCAGAAAATATGAAGTTGTTCCAGTCATGATCCCATCTTAGAAGATTTGCGCAAATTTCAGTCTTGCCTATTTATGTGTCTCTTTTATGGGTGGTTTTGAAACCTTTTCTAGCCTCCAAGGACATTTGCTTCCAGATAAAATTTATTGTGCATGTCTGTTTGTTATTGATAAATTTAAATTATATTCTATTTGTTGCGCGTTACATTACCAGAACAGACTAACCGAAATATCGATGAACATTGCCTTCGAGTTAGTTTTTGATTACATCCTTAGCGCGGTTTTTGCCGTAGAAATTGCCCAACTTTATAGAATTGTAGAAGAGATGACGGGATCGTCCTATTTTTTAGCTGTGATTATTATAACACGTTACGTATTTTTTTTCTTCCTCCTCGGATAGAAATTTACCTGTCGGTATTTTGATTAACTGATATGTATTCTTTGATAATATATATTTTTAACAATAAATAAACTTTTGTAGGTGTTTCGGGGCTTCTTTACCCTGCAAGGTAATGCTTAATTTTGTAGCATTTCTAACTCTGTGGATCTATATAAATTTCGCTGTTTTGAGGTATCATTATTGTAAATATTCTCTTTATATAATGTAGTACATGCTATTTTCTCTGGCATTTCTGTTTCTTCGTAGTTCAGCATGAAGATATTAAGAAAACCAAATATTCTGCCCTAAAGTTCATGGAATTATAGAAATTTCGTTGTGTGCAATTCAGTTGACATCCAGCAACAGTGGTAAATTAAAAACCCAAAATGGGAGCGATCCATTAATAAAAAACGATAAAACTTCTACATCTACTAGTAAAGAAGAAACTTGCACAAAAAAACAGGTTGTTCAGAAAATAGAAATTGTAACGCTCGCGTTAATAATCACCAGAAGCAATTGCTCTAAAAGTTATACTTAAATATTGATATGGATGTTGTAAAAAAATGTTTGTATCTACTGAAATTGCAGTGTTTAAATTCAATCTTTATAATAGAAAACAAACGTAATACGAGATGTCGTTAGAAGATTACAGATTTCAAATAATTTTACGTAAAATATTCACCCGTACCGTCAATATTACTCCTCTATAAATAAAGCTAGACAGGCAAGTTTATTCCTCATTTTAGTAGAAAATGTTTGAAATAAACGAGCTGTGCATTTTCTGTACGGGAAAGCTATTATTCATTTGTGGTTCATTTATTGGAATGTATCCGTTCTTTTGGAAATGCACCCATTGGGATACCAAACTAAAATGTCGCCTCGAATCATCGCTCTTACTAACTTTAATGGCATTTATGATCGCCACTATCATGTTCGTCTCTAATTGCCGCGAATTCTACCACTACTTCAGAACTGATGTTTCCATTTGGGAAACAGAAAATGTGCGGGTTATTGGACAGCTTTGTTGGAGCTTAAGCGTTAGCACGTTAGTCACTTTAATGCCCGTAAAACAAGCAACTCTGAAGGACCTTATAACCAAGATTCAAATTTCTCTCAACTCCACTTACGGTGCTAGTAAAAAGGAAATTATTGACAAGTTATATAGTATGCGAAGGAAAGCTTACCTACGTTCGTTTGCAGTAGCAGTGATCGTGTTTCCGATGACAGCTAGTTTATACAACAAACCAGCCATCACGCTGATGCAGATCTCGAAAACATATATATTTTGGATTTCCATAGTCTCCTCATGGGCGTTCCTGACTTTAATGAACTTATTGTCCGAATTATCGTTGGCTAACATCGAGAAAGTCCTGAGTATTAAACGCGATGATCTCCATTTAAATTTTGCCGGTAATAAAACAAACTTGAACCTTCGAAATGTGCTAAAACAACTTACAGCTGCCCGTCTTATGATCTACCACGTAATTCAAGCCGTTAATTGGTACTTAAGTCCAACGATAATTATTTTCTGGGCTATGTTCCTACCAAGCCTCTACGCTCTTACGTATACCGTAATTTTAGGAATCCTATTGCAGGATAAGACAATGACGCCGACACATTTTTTCTGGATACCTTTCTTATTTATCTGCGAGTTTGTGTGCGAAGAATGCCAACGTCAAATCAACATGGTATGAAATAATTATTAATTATTTATTTATCGTTTTATACGCGTTGAGTCGAGAAATAACTAGTATCGTATTTCTCGAGCAACATTTTAGTACTAGATGTATAGGTTACGTTGTAGCTTTGTAGCGTGTTTCAATTTGAGATTACCTCATAAATTTAATGTTATTTCTTGTACTAAAACACAGTGGCGGTTTCTTTTATGGTTTGCAAGTTTGCGCGATGACCAAGGATAGCAATATTACTATTATACTATTTCCCTGTGGTTTCTAACCCTATAACGTAACCTAATACTTGATATTTGGTTCGATACGTTAAATAAATGAAAACAAAAACGCTTTTGGTTGTAGAACAAGTGCAATTTATTCACATACAACAAACGTATACGGCCAACGAACTTTGTCGAGAGCTTTTCCAGTGTGTTCCGATATAGTACAACAAGGTTGCAGCGTCAGAACAATCTCAGCGGTTGTATGTGTCTATATATGCAATAACTAGTCTCGGAAAAGTGGGGCAAGTTACAGTGCAGTACGGAGAACAATGTGTAAGGGTCGAACGACCGTATCAAGGCCACTTTGAAATTTTCGTATTACATTTTCATTTTTTCGCCTTCCGCAGTACATAGATGTGAGTGAACATCATCCACAATTTGAACAGAACCCGCAAACGATATCGAATCATTTTGTAATTTTTCAGTTTCCTCCGCTAGTCCATAGTAGTTCCTGCGAATACTTTTTAGACCACATTCTACCTGACTACCTTAAAATATTTTCTTGCTTTTGTTGATAGCCTTGGCTTGTCTCAGATCGAATTGTAAACCCACCTACTTTACATCATCAAACTGATGGCAGTAGTAAAACGCAGCCTTTAACCATGTTCCCCAATGCGTAGTAATCGGCTGTAATGGTTAAGGTACTTTGGAGCACAGTTCGTAAAATCTTTTTGTAGATTTTGGGGATTTTAGAAATACCGTCTTCCTATGAGCTATTAAGGTATTTACTCATGGATAACATTTAGGGATCAATTGTGCCACAAGGTTTAAAGCATGGATTTTACATGTTACAGATCGCCACTCTCTTCAAGAGATCGGCCTAAAGAAAGAATGTTAGCGGCAGCATCACTTACAAACATTAGAAGTTGGGTTGTTGAAACTTGAAATTTGTTCAACGCCCTTAATACCCCTTTTAAAATTTCATCGCTAGTAAAAAAGCAAAAGCAAGTAAGATAGGGGATGACGGTTCAAACGCTTCAATGTACATTAATTAGGAATTAACGATTGCACCAGGTAATCAAATACGTTCGCGTAGTTTTTGTACACAACAGAGTATCATGATTTTTTTTAAGTTGATCGATAGCACTTGTTTCTGTTATCTGTCATCTACTTTATTATGAAACCTTCTTCTGCTGGATACACACATATTTGGTGACAATTGTTTAATTCCTAATTTCAATAGTTGAAATTGGCAACGAATACAGCTTTAATTTAAGGTTGTTTGCTCTATGAGTACAAACTTGATACCACGGCCGCAGTGGTTTGGTGAAAAATATATACCGTATTCGGAGAAGAATATTGGAACAGATCAAAAAATTTGCTTCGGGAGATCTCAGCTTGACCGATGAACCACGTTCTGAGAGACCGAGGATCATTAATAACGAGGATCTTAAAGAGGTTGTGGAAACAAATTTCAGTATAACGTGCCTAGAGCTTGCGAAAAGGTTCAATGTGGATGATGAAACTATTCATTTGCGTCTTTATCAGCTAGAAAAGACGTTGAAGTTAAGAAAATGGGTCCCACATAAATTGTCAAATCATAACAAGTCACCTTGCCATTTATTCGGCAAACATTTCACGCTACGATGTTGAACCATTTCTAGATTAGTTGTTAACCTGCGACGAAAAGTGTATATTGTACTAAAATGCTAAGCGTTCGTATCATTGGTTATTGTCTACTCTTTTGAGTCCACACACTTCCAAGGCTTCTCTACACCTAAACAAAACCATATTGCTGTTTATTCTTCTTTTATTACAGAACTTAGTTTTAGTAAATTATCTTACCTATTTGCCCACGGTACTTATTGTTTTTTTTAATAAACTTAGTTAAGAACATCTCTGAGCAAATTATTTTTTGTCTATTAATTAAACTGCTAAATCGAAATCTACCATCAAATCAATATTTCACCTAACCAAATTGACAGCAAAAATTAAACTCCACTCTATTGCTATCTGACAGAAACAAAAGTTCTTTATCTTGTTTCTTTGAATAGATCCATTCGTTTCAACAAAATTCATTTTCAGAGTGAAGAGTTTCTGTCGTACCTATATCGGTATCCCATATCAAAATTATCCAGACAGGAAAGATATCAGGTAAGTAGTTAGCAATACATCAATATTTATTTACTATTATTTATTTTATCATTGTTATTGTATTATTATATTAAATTATGTTATTGGATTATACAAGGGAAAGTCACTAAGCGCGTTGTTGTGCGTTTTTTCTGGGCAAAAGGACTTCCTAAAAAAAAGATATCCATAAGGAAATGTCTCCTGTTTACAGTGAAAAGCGTGGCTCGAGAAATTCTCTTAAGGGTGCAAAGCGGCTGCCCTGTTCAGATTGCGGCAGATGTAACACTTCTACGGGTAGAAAAGATGCTTCGAACTGACAAGCAGGTAACAATAGACAGCATAGCAACTATAATAAGGTATTCTCATGATTTACCGTACGAATTGGTGCATGATCGTTTGAATTTTTGAAAAATTTGCTCATGGTGGGTATCTAGACAAGTAACATAGGAACACAGAAGGATGTGAATGGGCTTGCCCTCTCTTGGTATGCAGAGGAAGGGGAGGACATGCATTATAAGATCGTTACTGGTGATGAGTCATGTGCACCAGTACCAACCCGAAACGAAGCGCGCTTCAACGCATCCTTCTTGTGCCTCAGTTGGTAAGATTATGCTTACCGTCTTCTGGGATTCTCAGGAAGTGCCCCTAACCATTTCCAGAATAGAAATGTGAACGTGACTGCTGACGCATGCTATAGAATTTTGATGTTGCTTCGGGAACTAATTCGACGGAAACATCCAGGCCTACTGCCGAGAGGAATATTGCTGCATCGCGATAATGCTAGTCCGCATTCGGCCCATTTGAGCCAGGCTGGAATTACAGAATTAGGGCGAGAACATCCAGCGTACAGTCCCGATCTAGTCCCAAGCGACTATCATCTGTTTGATTCACCGAAAAAGCATCTTGGGGGCAAACATTTCGGGGGTGATAACGATGTCCAATAAGAGGTACGCACGTGGTTCAGACGGCAACCCAAGCAGTTTTATGTAGCAGCCATTGGCTGATTGATAACACGATAGGATAGGTATATCAATGTAGATGGAGACTTTGTGGAAAAATAAAACTTGTTTTTGGCTAACTATTTCTCTAATTATCTTTATAATAGCTTTTTGTGACCTACTTACTGACTTTCCCTCGTAGCAAAGCTTTTGACACACTGAACTATAGGACAGTGCTAGCAATTCTATATTTTATGGAGTTGGATCATGGTTAATTTTTTTTAGTAATCATATTTCTAACCGTCGGCAAAATTGACAATAATATATGTAATACAATGTTAGTATCTAGTAGAGTCCTTGAAGGCTCTATTCTTTAGTCCAATTCTTTTTATTATATATGCATGTACATTAAATCTTTATAATAATTTAAAATGCTGCAAGTATCATTTATACGCAAATGATTCCTAACTCCCTTATTCATTTTCCTCTAACAAATTTAATAACGCCATAAAAGTGTTCAAATGACCTTTCAACAGAACTCATATTTGCGTTACATTTTTGGTTAAAAGTTTTAACATATCAGCCATATGTTGAATTGGGCGAATTGATTGGATATGTTGACGCATCAAAGACTTCACAGCTTATGCTTACGTCATGAAATAATGGTATATCATACACTTCCATATATCTGTATTACAAAATTAGGTATCGTATCGGCATCCATAATATTAATGTTATATATCTGCATACCACATAAAAATAAGAAGTTAAGAGAACATTTTCTCGTGTCCGCGTCGAGAATGTCCGTCAAAGAAAGAGTTAATACAATGGAAATTATATGAGAGCTGGTCGGGACCATGAGAAACTGTCCGTTTAAGGGAGGTGTCCGTGTAAGGTGTCCGCGAAGGGGAATTTCACTGTATATTGTTGTTCTAAATTTGTTTGCTTATATAGTACCCACGGTTTTTAAAGTTATTTCACCAACTCAATTTCAAAGAAGGAAAATTTCATGGTTTGCTAGAGGATAAATTTAATCGATCATATGCTACTTGAAATCTATTACATATATCGATTGTCTACGCGGCACAAATTTTCACAATTTGACGTATCACAAATGGGATAGTGATTTATTCAAAGTGTAGGATAAGGTGCTAAGAAGGGACACAAATTAATGTCATATGTAAGGTGATTTTTTGCAAATAATCTACCAAAATTAACAGTAGATGTAAAGGCTGTTATTACAACGTATTTATTTTGAGAAACCAGTTATTTATTAACGAAATATTGTTCTTAGGTCGAACTGCTTATAATGGTCGTAAAAAATCAACAATTCACTATAACGCCTTCGTATATGTTCACGATCTCCAAACGAATTACTTCAACAGTAAGTACAGAAGATACATATCCTAAAATAAGTTCGGTAACATAAAAATTGCAATAAATAGTACTAGTAATCACTTTTTTGGCCAATAGTAGTTTAAATACTGCCTACTGGCCACACTAGCAAAATTCAACATTTCTAACCTATGATTCGGGTGGCAGTCCTCACTTAGGCAAAGTAGCTTTGTTTACATTGCTAATTAAAAGAAAGTAATTTTGCGTAAAAATTCAAACCCTGAGGCGAAATTTTTCGAGCCATGAATTTTTATAATTTCAAATATGATTTTAACATGTTAATTGATTTTGTTGCTCCTCGTGGTGAAACACCATCCATCGGCCGCTACAATTAATGTTAATAGTATGTTAACAATGATTAAACGAAGTCGACATGGCACATAATCCTGGGCATTGTATAAAAACAATACACTCTCGATTATGGGCAATTTGACAGAAGCCCAGAAAAAGTTAAAGTTGGCGTAAGATTTGAATTACTTCTGGCGGTTTATAGACGAAAGTGTAAGCTATGGGCTCCCAAACTTTGTCAGTCCAAAATATGTGTTCAGTGACATAAATCAGGCACAGAAACGAAAGTAACTTTTAAGATACACTTCACACTGTGAAACCCACATTTGTTGAAATTGAATCACAGAAACCATAAAACAAAAATATGTTTCCATATACCGAACATAGTTTTGGCAATGTTCTTGTGCTACAGCTTCAGAAGCATTATGAGTTTCACATACTGTTCGTAGGGCTGTCTTCCCTTTATGAAAGTTTTCCATTGGTTAAACAGTTCTTCAATTGAGTTTAATAAAGGGCTCTGTGGGTGGAGAAATACTGGTATATGTCCATAAGCTCTGATCAGTTGTTGAATTTGTTGGTTGTCCATAACAAAATATGCATCTTGCATATTATCTTTAGGCTAAGTGATCAATCGCAAATGTCAAGAATTCTCTAAAGTGTTTAACATTGTAGAGCCTGTATTGAATGGTGAATAAATATAATGAATTAATTCAGATTGCAGCAGCAATCGAATAATCGCGGCCTCTTAATTGGGTTTTAATTTTTCTGTGATCTTTGATAACATCTACAATTTACTTGAATCTTAAACTCGTCAATAAAATATATTTTTCTCTATGTACCAGAACAGCATAATCGGACCTATTTTGGATAATGTTTGGTGCGTTACGGCTTTCTGGCACAAAAGAAACGCGTTTTACAGAATAGTGAAATGCCTTTGACGCTCTGTTAATGGACGATAAGCTTATTTCTAGTTGTGGATTTTGCTCTAACAATTTAGTTTTATTTTATTCGGTATTAAACAATTAAATTCCAAAATTTGTCGTGCTTTATAATTTGATCTGTTGGATAATAAAGCTTATTATTATTATCTTTAGTTGGTTAAATAAATAAAAGCGTTTACTATTTGCTCGCAGCTGTAGTTATGGTATTGTGTACTTTACCAGTCGACGCTATAACATACAATACACGTTACTACATTATATTATGTTATTTTCAACACTAACAATTTCGTCCTTAAAGAGTTAGGCTTGAAAATTTTATACCAATCAACCAAATAAGACAACAGCTTTTACTAAAATCATCTCTTCTAGATTGTGTATGTTATTGGTGCACACGTCATAGTGGGACTGCAGTTTTACATCGCAGATAACAAAATAATAGCTCCAAATAGAAATGGTATGAAATAAAAGCACACATCTTAAGAACATTAAATACAAATACACAAACTACCGAAGCTTTGAAAATGGCACTAAATAGCACGACAGAAAACAGGAACAAAATATGGGTAGAAACCGTTATATATTGTTGTACATTACGTTCATTACCTGCAATGGTTCATTATTTCTTTTTCAATTCTGGTTGCAACCTAAAAGATTTATGTGTGATAGTTTGTGGACAATCAACTAAAAACACATCATTACATATGTATTTGTAACTTAGTAATTGCAAAATAAAGTAATTATAAGAAAATTTCTTAATATTACTTTCATACAAAATACCTAAGGTACAAAATATCCCCATCAACATGTGTCTCTCAAAAAAAATTAAGCGTCTTTCTTTTAGAAACCATTAACACACATTCCTTTCCAATTGCTCTTAATTCTACCATAACAAAGAACAATACGAGGAATGAAAGTCGCATTTAGAATTCCTGAACCTCTAAAGATGATCTCCTAAATGTTCCATATCCATTTTCAGTGAAAGTGGGCTCTTTTTGCGGTTACTGCGAAAGAAGTATGTCGGAAAAGAGCCGTGCTTCTTAATACCAAAAGCACATGCTTACGGTACACACCTATTTACCCACACCACGCATCCAAATGCAACGTACAAGAAGTGTACCGCTAAAGTTTAGAATCGCTCAATCAGTGTTTGTTGTTGTTAAGTGGCAAAGTGTAGGTGCAATAGCAGAGTGAACGGCTAGAAATCCCCGGTAGTCGGTTGATTGAAATAGTGAAGTTGTCTCGTGTACCGCGTAACTGAGTTCAGTTTTTGCACGGCGGCGAGTAAGAATTTTGGATGTCAACGGAGTTCGGTAAGGACTATGTTAGTTTCGATTTTATTACTATTATTAAATAATGGGTGTTGGTATACCATTTGTAGTTAACAAACCTAAAAATAAGTGTGAATAATAAAAACATAATTTTGCCATTGACATACACTACCACTCATAATAATATAGACACTTCCTATTTTACACAAAATTTGACGCTTGCTTCTTAACTTTAAACAAAACAATTATAAGAAAAATATTTATTTATCTACGACTTATTGCGCATGATAAACTAAACTCACTGTTAATATAATTTATACATACTTTATGGGGTAAATACCATCTACGCAGGAACTCAGACAATTCTTGGAATTCCGTTTTCATTTATAGCGTCATAAAATTTCTACCCGTATATTACTGGTATTGTTTGTACTTTACCTAATTCATGATTACAAAAAGTAATATTCCAATTCCATTATTTATCAACTTAGTTCTTTAATTAGTAAGTTGTGTACAAACTTATAGAATTATTACATGAATAAAAGTAGTTCTTTTAAAATATTTTGTTAAAGTTTAAAGTTTTCATTCTATTATAAGCGGTTGTGTATATTCCCCTTGATTACGCATTTGGAAAGTTCACCCTATACAGCATGACCTGAAATGAATACGTAAACATGTGTCCTTTATTGTAGCAGATAATATCAGGCCCAGACGAAGTCTAATTATTCGGTAACGAATGTTGAAATAAAATTAGCGTGTATGTTGGTCACGAGGTATAGTTTCGAATATTGTAATCAGAGGACAAAATTTAGACAGCATCCTATGGGATTTTTAATGGGACCTCTTTTCCCTTCAAAAATATGTCACAAATTGTTCTTTTTTTGTGTATTCTTATTTACTAATTAAATTTTCTCTTAATAAATCTTATTATTGGAGACGAAGTATTGTTGAGCTCTCTCTGATTTTATTAGCATTTCACTAACAGGGAAAGCTCTCCAGGTGTCAAATTCGGAATTGCATATAACTTGGTGGAGATGTTATAGTATGTTTAGATGTGCAAGGGAAAAAATTATTGCTTGAAATTCATCTTGTTGTTTGCTATTTAAATCTTAAAATCGCATATACATTTCCAGCTATACAAAGTGTTTCAGAAGTAAATAGCACCAAACAAGATACAAAGCGCGCTCAAAAAGCATAGCTATAACAATATCGATTCGAATAACCTAATGGTACTATTTGTTAACTATGGTCGTATTTGTAATAATGTGGGAGAATGTTTTAAATGAAGATTTGTTGTGTTAATGCTATCTAAATTGCAAACTGTATCTTTAGAGATAAGACGTAAAGTTTTAAACTTAAAATGTTTGTATAATCTCTTACATAAGACGAGGGCGATCTAAAATGTTTCCAGAATCGGCGAGAGATTGCGCACGAAGGTTGAAGTTGATTCATTGGTCGGCAAGGTCAACCTCTTTAATGGCAACTGTCAAAGTTTCAGGCGTCTACTGTCAGTAGTTGTTGCTTAAAGGAGTGTTTTCTGTAGCAAGTCAGGCGGCTTCGCAAGAATGGATAAAATAGAATTTCGTGCAGTGTTCCCAAAGTGGGATCCTCATCGACTATCTGCAGAAGAAAAGAACCATGACGGGGCAATACCACATCGATTTACTGACCCGATTCGACGTGATATTGAATGAGAAATGGCCTCGCTTGTAGCGGAAAAAGTGCTTTTCCACCACGACAATGCATCCTTCATCATCGTGTCCAAATTGAATAAGTTGCGCTACGAATTAGTTTCTCATTGTCCATATTTACCATAGTTACGGACGCAGAAGGCGTCCTACAGAGGTTACGGAGATTCGAGCCCAAAGGAAGAATAGCGCAAGAGGTGCATCACATCATCTGGGAGCAGATGAATAGAGGACACCCCACAAGGATAAGAGAGATAGAGGAAGAGGAAGACGTGCGGGAGGCCGACGCGGCCGCAAAGAGAGCGCGCGACGGGGAGGACCTAGAAGTGACGGTGCCATGCAGCAACAAGCAGATCAAGGAAGAAGCTTGGGCTGAGGCGCGGGAGAAGTGGCAGAGGGAATGGGAACAAGAAGAGAGAGGGAGAGGAGTATATGCCGTAATGAAGACCGTAGGGACCGGCAAAAAGGGCTGGACGCCTAAGGCGGTTCAGTTGATGACCGGGCACGGATACTTCAAGGCATATTATAGGAGATTCGGCCTAAGAGAAGGAAACGGGGAGTGCGAATGCGGCGGAGGACTGGAAACCGCAGAACATGTGTGGTGGGAATGCCAGAAGGAGGAAAGGAAGGCGACAAGAGAGATTCGTGGCGAGGACGGGTGCCGACCCCAGACTAAGAGATTGGGATGGGAGGCTGGAGGAAGCGGAGCTGCGGCGGGCAGTGAATGAGCTGGCCGAAGAACTCGTAGTGGACGACGAGCAGTGGCAGCAGAGGAGGTGAGATGTATAGGTAGGAATTGGTAAGATCTGGTAAGATTGGGCGAGTGAATGGAAGGAACGATGGGGTTGACCCCCCGCTAATTTTTGGAGTATGTTGGGATGGTTGGGTTCCGTTGGGTGTGGTGTGTTCGATAGTTGAGGAGAAGTGGTAGAGCCGTATGCTTTTGTAGGTCGGCGGTCGTCCATGGTCGTCCATGGCGGCATTAATTCGCGTTGTCCATATTTACCGGACCTAGCTCTCAGCGACTTGAAAAAAATTGCTGGGAGGAAAGAGATTTGCCTCAAATGAAGAGGTCATCTCCGCTACAGATGGCTACTTTGCAGACCTCGAAACACCCTACTTTTCCGACGGCTTGAAGAGGCAGGAACACCGTTTGAAGAAAGTATATTTATCTTCGAGGAGACTACATCGAAAAATAGAAATAAAAACCACACCAATACCGTATTTTTCTTGCCGATTCCAGAAACATTTCAGGTCACCTCGTAATCTTGACTGCACTTATCTCCATAGTAAATTATAGTTTAATGTACCAAGACTTTCGGCACGTCATAAACAATACTTTTATTGTTAGAGCGAACATTATGTTTAAATCGGCTCTGTATGTCGTGTGTAGTGACTTCAATACAATCTGTAAAGAAATTGACATTAATTTCTGCTCAATAGATGATATTCTTTATTATTTTAGAAATTTCTGATTAACTTCGAATTTTTAATATTATTTTACTTTTACACATATACGTATGTATTCATTAATATGTATTATATAGTGTTTCTTTATATTTTCTGTATTTGGGTTTTACCCGTTGAAAATAAACCATTATTATTATATATGTTGATATATGTATATGCATATCATGTTAATATATATGCATGTATATCATTTAATTCGCAAATCAATTACTGCTAGCTATCTAAATTCCAATTAAATGTAACCGTTTAAAAGCAAAATTAATTAACGACGTTCGTTTAAATAATTCAGTTGGATACTAATAAGGACACAATATACATAGAAATTAATTTATGGGAAAATAGGAAAAACAACAGAAATCTGTTTTCCATTGTTTTAAAATATACGTGCATATTTTAAATGAAGTCTAAAAGCGAAATAGAGCAGTGCTTTTTAGGCTAATTTCTAATTTTAACGAAATTCTCAGTTTGCCTAGCAATTAGGATATGAAATGTACCGAAAAGCGCTACAAATTATTCACTCAAATTAAATATAAAGATAAACAAGAGGTATATAACGAACACAATCGTAGCATTTGCGTAAATAATTTTAAATCGAAATCTTGTAGATGTTTCTCTTATAAACTATCTATGTAAATCCAACCCTCAACATCCAGCCCTAAGTGGCTTCCAATATAATATTAGCTGATCCGCCAAATAATTTATTAGTTAACTTGCTGATATGCTTAAAATTTATTTGTATATAAATTCTAGAAGTGTCGTTCAAATCAAGGTAAGTACCATGTATACTGTACCAAGACTATACCTATGTTAAGTGTTTTACATACATACATACATAAAAACTAAGACTGAGTTTTTAGAGTTTTAGGATTTTTCGCCTTACCAGTAACCAGTGGATTGACTTTATGAGTTCCACGAGCATTAGTACATGCCAAAAATATTAGTCGTTGTTTCTTATGCTTCCTATTTGGAGTAGTCTTTTCTTAAGATGAAATAATGGTTTTCTCAATTTATACGTTTTATATTCTTGATTATTGTATGTTATCTTGCGCTTGATGTCGGTCCGAGTTGTACTGCGGCATTGTTTCTAAACATTTCGATGAAGATCGCTTCATCTTCTGCTGAAGTCTTCAGTTAACCGACAACCTTCAGAAGAAGTTGAAGAAGTTTTCATCAAAATGTTGAGAAACAACGCCTCATTATAATGCGGACCAACATCAGATGCGGGACAACATCCAAAAATCTAAAATATATATATAACACATGGACTGAAAAGTCCCGGGCCTAACATATAGATGACGCTAGTTTTATTGCAGTCACCTTTCTCTCAGTTAGTACTAACCTTCAGAAGACAGCTGTTAAAATTTCATGATATTCTATTCATTAGTTTGTGAGTTATTGTGCTAAGAGTCACGCTACCTTTGTTATTTTCAAAACAATGGATCAAAAACAATTTCGTGTTTTGTTTTTACACTGCTTCTTGATGGAAAAAAATACCGTTCAAGCGAAGCAATGGCTTGAAAAGTGTTATGGGGACTCCGCTCCATCAGAAACAACAATAAAACGTTGGTTTGCTGACTTCAAACGTGGTCGTGGAGACACCGATGATGCAGAACGCAGTGGACGTCCAAATGAGGCGGTAACACCATAAAACATCAAAAAAGTCCACAAAATCGTTTCGTGAAGTTGCGTGAGTTAGCTGACATCGTAAAGATATCAAAAGAACGTATTGGCTTTATATTGCGTGAGCATTTGACTATGAGAAAGCTCTGTTCAAAGTGGATGCCGCGTTTGCTCACTGTTGACCAAAAACAAGAACGTGTTGATGATTCTGAGCAGTGTTTGGCCATGTTTAAACATAACAAACCGGAATTTTTGCGTCGATATGTGACAATGGATGAAACATGGATCCATCACTTCACTCCGGAATCAAAACGATCATCATCTGAGTGGACAGCAACTGGTGAACCTCGTCCAAAGCGCCCGAAAGCACAACAATCTGCTGGAAAGATTATGGCCTCGGTATTTTGCGATGTACGTGGTGTAATATTCATCGACTATCTTGAGAAAAGAAATACCATCAACACTGAATATTATATAGCGTTATTGGAGCGTTTTAAGGCCGAAATTGCAAAGAAACGACCGCATATGGCAAAGAAAAAAATTTTGTTTCATCAAGACAACGCACCGTGTCACAAGTCAATCAAAACAATGGCAAAACTACATGAATTGAACTTCGAGTTGCTCCCACGTATTCACCAGATTTGGCTCCCAGCGACTACTGGCTGTTCGCAGACCTCAAAAAGATGCTCGCCGGTAAGAAATTTCGCACGAATGAAGAGGTTATCACTGAAACTGAGACCTATTTTGAGGCAAAAGATAAATCGTTTTACAAAAGTGGTATTGAAATGTTAGAGCGGTGCTGGAATGATTGCGTTGCTCTTGATGGAGATTACGTTGATGAATAAAGCTAATTTTAAACCAAAAAAAACGTGTTTTCTTTGTTAGGCCCGGGACTTTTCAGCCCATGTGTTATATACTGGATTGCATCACGAATTGTGCGATTATGTATTTCAAGTTTTTCAGTTAAATAATTTATTTTACATACTTACATAAAAACTAAAACTGAATTTTAAGAGTTATAAAGGCATACTAAGATTCGTGTTGATATGGGCTATGAATATACGAAATGTGAAAGAAACGTGGAGTGGCATGATATAGTCATATGGAAAAGATGGTACTTGCTTATGAACCAAAATGATTGTCTCGATCAAAATACAAGAGCAGTAGTGCATTTTGATGAAAGTTACATAATTAGGTTCATAAAAATTACACTGAGGCCAAATACTTGTAAAGTTCAGAGGAAAGAGGGGTATTGAAATAGGATATAACAGGGTAATAGAGAATTATGTCATGCTGGTGGTTTAATGGGTTTTATTAATAAACCGTTACTTTTGCAAACGAAGTGTAAACGTATTAAAAAAGTTGAAAAGGTGGGCATGAAAAGAAACCATTTAACAAAAGAACGACAGAAATTGATCGTATTTTTAAATAGTTTGGATTCTGAAATGGATTAGTTGGAATCTGATGAGGAATTATAATTTTAAAAATACCTACATTTAATGTAATATAACATACATATTTGCTAAATGTAACAGATTTTATTTTTAGTGATATGTTATGCCATTTTGACGATTATTATAACTTTATATATATATATATATACATATAGGTTAACTAACTGTCAATTAAGTTCAAAATAGTGACTGTATAATTTCGAATTCATTTGAATCTGACGCGCTAAATTTTTTCTTTGGAGTGTACCTACCAAAATGACAGGACTGCTTGAGTTCATATATTCACTTGGTCGAACTAGAAAATCTGCGGGGAAAAGATCAGAATACACAATGAATAAGATTTTTTCCAAATTTTACAATTGCATTTATGCATCTTACATCATATTTAACATATGTCGACTTGAATTTATTTCTGAAATGGAAATTCATGCGAAGAAATATACAGGAGTCTTAGTGATATCATCTTTACTTCTTAATTGGATTAAATACAAACAATACGAAAACAATGAAATTCACTCTGTACTTCATCAATCCTTTATTGGCTCAAAATGTGCATTTGTATCATCACATCAGTGGGTGTATAAAAGTGGAAAAAATCATATATGTACATACCTAACATAAGTTACTATAATATCATCATAAAACAGCGAGAGGATAGACTAACTATTTATAAATATATTGATTATTGAAAATGATAAAATTCATTGCGCTTTTCACAAATAATTTATTAGTCTAGATGCAGGTTTCATGTGCTAAGCATACATCGTATGTAGTAGGTTTATATCTTTATAAACTGAAGAAGACATTTTATATATGCCTTCGTAAATAGTATAAAGTGATTATAACTACTTCCGGCAAAGTGGGGCAAATTACAGTGCAGTGCGGAGAACAATGTGGAGGGACCGAGCAGCAGTATCAAAACGAGTATTCTGTAACGTTTACGTACTCGCACCATTTATGATCGTGACCTTCATGAGTGAGCATGGGCGATGCGGTCGCAGAAATGTTTACACATAAAATAATGATAAAAAGTATATTATATAACGTGCTGAAACACGTACTATTTTACGAAATTTCCACGAAATCACAAACTGGGTGGCATCTATTAAATATTAGAATTATTAAATATGTTTCCACACTTGTTTCAGTCAAATGAGTACGGCGTGCAATATTTTTTAATGATGAAAACGACCGTTATATTTGCAAATTTAAAGTAATCCTTGTGACAACTTAACGGATCTTTCGACGCACCTTCACATATTTCTCTTAGTATGAGAAAATCTGAATCCTTGTCAATAACACTTTCAATTTTTCGTATTACACTTTTTCGCCTTAGGGTGTGAGTGAACATCGTCCACAATTTGAACAGAATTCACAAATCGAATCGTTTTGTAATTTTTCAATTACCTCCGCTATTCCATACTTCGATAGTTCATTCTTGCAATTACTTTCTAAATTACATTTTACCTGATTATCTTGAAACATTTTTTAATAGCTTTGGCGTGTTTCGGATCGAATTGAAACACTATCTTCCTCACATCATCAAAATATTCGCAGTAGTACAATGCAGCCTCGAACCTTGTTCCCCAACGCGTAGTAATCGGCTGTGGTGGTTTAGGCACTTTAGGACACAGTTCGTGAAATCTTTTTGTGCTAGAAATACTGACATCGTATGAGCTGTTAAAGCATTTATTCGTGGATAACATTTAGGAATCAATTGTGCCACAAGGTTTAAAGCATGGATTTTTCATGTTACATGTAACAGATTGCCACTCTCTTCTTTAAGAGATCGACCCAAGAAAAGCATGTTAGTGACAGACATTAAAAGTTGGGTTGTTGAAACTTGAAAATTGTTCATTGTCCTCAACACCACCTTTATCATTTCATCGCTAGTACATTTTGCAATTCTTTTGGAAACAATTAAGATAACAAACTCTTCCATTGTACGTACCATCACATTCACCACAGAATGTTTTGCCAATCCGTTGTTTCGTCCACACATAACCACAATTTTTTATCTTTCAATTCTGCTTTAATTCTCCTTTCAACATAGTCACGAATAGATGGCATAAACTTTCTTAACGATCTTGGTAATATATAATCCGAATACTTGCTCCAGAAGGAGGCAAATGCTTTTTGGTCTAATAAAATGAACGGTACATTACATAGAATGAAACAAATACCTACATTTATCACCTAATCGTTTGCCACGGATTGCAGAACAGTGTTTTATACTTTTTAGGTAACGTTTACACTTCCATCTGCTGGTACATGTTAAATAATTGTCGCACTTTACACATTCAATTCTATCGCGTTCGTATTCTAAATCCAGCATACTCGCTATTACGTTTTCTAGTTTATTCGAATACACCGTTTCTGAAACGTACCTAAATAAGACATTTTATAGTACGTGTGTACTGACAAGCTCACAACGCCCAATCGAATAATCCTGAAAATGCGTACTTTGATACGGGTACTCGATTCTCCATACCGCGCGCTTAACCCCTCCACTTTGTTCTCCACATGGCACTGAAATTTGCCCCTCTCCGCCGAGACTAATTATAACACAACTATGATGTAAATAAACTATGTAAATATATATGGATTTTTTCTTCTTCGTCGAAACTACTAATACAAGAAGGAACAAACGGTTTAAAGATTTTAACTGTAAAAGGTTAGATGATAGTGCATAGGTTGTACAAATAAGATTTTTATCAAGTGTCCCTTTTATAGTTCTATTGAGAATTTGAAATTTAATAAGCTGTTGCTTAGGGACAAGAGATGTGAATCGAAGAGATTTCTTTCTTGTGAATAGACTCAAGTTCTGTAGTATTTTTGTTCACTCAAAAATCTATTTATATTAAATTTATTTATATATGTACAAACCTAGAAATGACAATATTTCGTCTTGTTCTGAGAGAAATATGTATTTCATGGGGAATATATTTATAAACTCTAGAATGTTGTGAATGTTGAATTGTTTCGATATATCATTAAGATATCCGAGCCAAAATTTAGGGAAATGTTTCTATTTGCCCTGAGTGTCAATTTTTAAAAAATATGTCATTGTTTACTGCGCTTACGATAAAACTGTCACAAATAAAATGTAAGTATATAATTATATGTATTATATATACATTATAAAATCCCAGTTTTTTTCCCTGCTATATTTAATTGGCCCTGTATCCCCCAACGATTGCGAAAACTATGTAGTTGTATAATTCACAGATACCGCAGTAAACTCCAGTCCTTGCAAATTAATAATTATACGGACCGCAGCGTTTCAGGAATACTTGGACTCTTATTGCCAACCACGTTACCCACTGAATGTAAAAATGTATCGCACATGCAATACTTCCGACGCAGGTTCTAAAAGATCTTAAAATGCATAACTTTTTACAATCTAGTGGGTGGTTCCGGATATCTTGTATCTTATCAGGAAAGCAAAGAGCGAAAACGAACCATATCTTTAACAGAGCATTATTGAAATAAATCAAGCAGACTCGAGTGAGCATTTGGGGGTAGTTCTCTATCCAGCAAGTTTTTGTTCTTTTTCTTTCAAGTAAACAAAGATTTTTTAATTCACTATTATATCCGGATTCTATATTCTATATTCTATAGGCTCTCCCAGGCTAGATAGTTCTGGTTTATCGAAATAAAGGTGCTTAATATGTTCTTTAAATTTCGTTCCGATACTCCTTTTTATTTGTTCAATGTAAACTTTATCATAATTCAAATTCTAGACCTTTTCACTATATCCGTTTTATCTTTAGGATTGCCTAAGGGGTGCTTTAGGCTGTTTTTTGATAAAAGAGACACGTTCATATTTTGTCGGCGAAAAATGTTATTTAACCCATTTACTGTTGGATGAAAAGGTAGCGTTTAAATTTCCTATTACCTGTGTTTGTAAATGTCAGGATCGATTCAAGGTTGACTCGTGTTCCTAAAATGCTGCTTTTCGAATAATTATAAATTTGTCTGGAGTGGAGTTTGCTGCGATACCAATGAAGGGCCCCGTATTTGTTTAAAATAATTTTATTTTCAATAATGTTGCAGCACACATTTTCTGATCTAGTATGTTTTAAAGAGTATAAACATTTTACTTCCACGAGACCGTGGGGAGATGCTCCCAAAGAGATGGATACTCTTGGCATAAAAAAGCCGCATGCTTCATCAGAAACTTCTCTGATGGCTAAGGCTTCAGAAACCAGTGCTTTCGCAGTATCTTACGACTCGGTTACTATCAATATTAGAAAGAACAAATAAATAATTTTCTAGATTTTTATATTTTCATCAGTACATTAAAATCATTACCTTTTTCAAATCTCTCGTATAAAAATAGTTAAGCCTGTGTAAACATAACTTTATACTTTACGCCTCCTATACAAACAGAAAAGTAGAACACAGTTCAAAATCGATATCTGCAGTTGACAGTCAATAATGTGAGATGTCGTTAAGAGATTGGTTCGTACTGCAGCTAATGCCCAGTCAACAAACAAATTTGCATAAAATATTCAGAAGTGATATCGATATTCAATACCATTTTCAGGCGTTATAATTTCTTTATAAATAAGAGACGACAAGCAAATTTTTGATATTCTCGTAGAAAATATTTGCGATAACAGATTCGTGCATATATTGTACCGCAAAATATTTGATCATACTTGGTTCGTTGAGTGGAGTATACCCGTTATTGAACGGTGGTCTTACTCTAATTTTGAGTTGTTACAAATTCCTCTATACTTTTAAAGCCAATAAGAGCTTTTGGGAGACCGAAAATATACGTGATATAGGAGCCCTTTCGTTGTATTTATGCAGTGGATCCCTAGTGCTGAATTTAGCACTGAATAGCAAATACATGAAATCCACACTAATAATATTCGACATTTGCTACAACATGAATTACGGTATTGGCAAAGAGGAAAATGCCTTCCTCTTTCTATTCGTGTTGATAGTAATTTGAGTAATCTGCAACCTAAACATCAAACATTTAATAATCTACATCCTAATCCAGAGGATATATATGTTTTGCTTTACCACCGTCGCATCATGGGTGTTCGGATTCACGACGATTTCCTTGGTATCAAGAGGGTTTTAGAGAGTAAGCGTGAGTGGGTAAACCTACAACATTTTACAGAACATTATCCCAATTTAAATATACAAGATGCTTTAAAACGACTTACAAATATACGCTTGTTGAACTACCACATAATCGAATTGAGCAACACCTATACTAGTCCAGGTGTAGCGGTGGTATAATTCTATCTCTACCAAACTTGTACAGTGTAATGTACGCTGGGATCTTGGACATCGCGTTGCAAGACAAATTTTCGGCAATCACACACATGTTCTGGATAATGGCGGTGGTTGCCTTCCAATATATCTTTCGAAATATTCATAAACTGGTAGATTAGGTAAGGAATGAGTCTTTATTCTAATTGAATCGCTATAGACAAAGCTTTTATCATAGGTGTATGCATGAGTTTTTTTCTGGTCAGCGAAAAGTACGCAGCATATTAATTTTGAGTGAACGTCAAATAAAAAATCGCAAAGTCACCTGTGAAATGCTGTTTCAACGCCACGAAAGGAAATCATTTTTGTATCGAATTATGACGGGTGATCAAAAATTTATGTATTTTAAAAACCCGAAGCGGAGAAAATTGTGCTCCTTCAACGCCAAAACCAAATCGCTTCGGCAAGAAGACTATGCTCTGTTTGGTGGGACTAGAGCGGTATTACGTATTATGAACTCTTGAAGCCCGGCGAAACCGTTAATACATAACGCTATTGTCAACAAATGGTTAATTTAAACCATGCATTCGTTGAAAGACGAGCGGAATGAGCCGAAAGACATGGCAAAATGTGTTTGTTACACAACAATGCGTAGTCTCACACAGCAAAACCAGTGAAAGACACCTTGAAATCGCTTAGATGGGATATCCTTCCGCACCCGCCGTACTCCCTAGACCTGGCTCCATCTGGCTATCACCTCTTCGTATCAATGAGGCACCCGATCGCAGAGCAGCACTTCAGCAATTTCGAGGAAGAAAGGCTCGACGAATGGTTTGCCGCAAAAGGCAAGCGGTTTTTCTGGCATGGTATCCACAAATTACCTGATAGATGGGTGAAATGTATAGACGCCGATGGTCAATATTTTGAATAAATAAAATAATTTTCCTTCCAAACAGAAAAAACTTATGCATACACCTCGTAGATGGTGGTAATAAAATACCATACAGCGTTGGTGCTAGTGATGATAAAATTATGATTTTCTTGCGAATTGCTATGTATATCCAACGAAATAAAAACGTGCCTTTAATAAACAATAAGCTTGATATGATATTGTGATATATCTACAGAAATTACATCCGAGGGACTGATATATTTGAAAAATTTTGAAACGTTGGCATGTGATAGCCATGTTTGGGGTTTCTCTCCGCGTGTTGGTGTTTCCGTCCTGAAAGTGACCGGAGCTACGTTTGGCTAGAATCTCATCCACGATCTTCAGACGTTAGATACTCTTTTGAGAATTTTGTCTGACAGAAAGTCAGAAACTGTCGCCGGAAAATGGTAGATGAGACTCTGCGGAAGCGTATTAGCGGTCCTTTTCAAGACGAAAACACCAACACTCGATAAAAAACCCGAAACAACGCTATCACATACCGTGCCTTCAATGAAAGTTTCACTTAGAGCAGCCTATGATTTTCATTTAACTTTGCCAACCAACATAATAATAAATAATGTAAATGAGAAGACAATTTTTCAATAAATTGACTTTACTATGACAGTTCGCAGAGTTTGACTTGCGCAAAACATTACTGTTCCGCAGTGTTCCCAAATTTAAATGAAGATTGTATGAAGAGGATTCTTCCGGGCTATTTAACCGTGGTCCATTGGAATTTCTGGAAGAAACAATATCGTGTTATATCAATAGCTGCTGTTTGTTTCATATATATAAAAAATATGATGATAATAGTCAATGAAATTATAGCTAAACCATCAAAAAAGTACTTCCATCAAGAAAACTGTTTTATACACGAGGAAAAGTCAATAAATAACCGCTGTCGGAAAGTTGAAAACAGCAGTGAGCTATTTCCCTATCTGTTACTAGGTGTCAGCACAAGTCAGCCTTGTGTTACTCAGGCAGTGTTAAAATGGCGACCGTGCGACCGGCAAGTATACTATGAGAGAATAACATGCTGATTAGGATTTTTTTGGGCAAGAGGACTTCCTGCAAAAGGTATCCAGAAAGAAGTGTCTCCTGTTTACGGTGAAAAGTATTTGTCGCGTAAAGCCATGTATAATGTGGTCGAGAAATTCTCTCAAAGACGCTCAAAACTTGATGATCAGTGGAGTGAGCATCCCATGCAATTTTCGAAAAGTTTACTCACGATGAGTACCTAGACAACTAACCGAGAAACACGAAGGATTCGAATGGGCTTGTCCGTGCAGCACTACCAACCCGAAATAAACCGTGTTTAAATGCAATGCCAGCATCCTTCTTCACCGTCAACAAAGAAATTCACGGTTATGCCTTCAAGGCTATGCTTGCCGTATTCTGAGAATCACAAGGAATGCTGTTAGCCCAGAATAGAAATAAAAACCTGACTGCTGAATCATACTGTAGAGTTTTGTTGTTGCTTTGGGATGCAATTCGACGAAAACTTCCAGGCCTATTCGCAAGGGGAACATTGCCGCATTACGATAATGCCAGGCAGCATTCGGCCCACTTGAACCAGACGCGAATTGCAGAATTGGTGTAACAGCTCCTTTAACATTCGGTTTACTGTCTCTACCTAGCCCCAAGCGAATATCATGTTTGGTCCACTTAAAAAGCATCTTGGCGACAAACATTTCAAAGTTAATAACGATGTTCAACAGGCAACAGGTATTGGGGCATTGATAAAGCGATGGGATAAGTATACTAATGTAGATGGAGAGTTCGTTGAAAAATAAAGCTTGTTTTGGACTGACTATTTCTCTAATTATTTTTATAATAGCTTTTTGTGAACTACTTACTGACTTTCCCTCGTACATTTATTTTATTTTATAAGAGTGCAAAATATTAATAAAACAAGCAAATATTAAGCAAGTTCAGAAAATAAGGACCATTTATTCATATTAGGTTGTCTTCAATCATCATAACTTTATTGCAATTTACCACAATAAGTCTCAAAAGAAGCATCGTTAACATCAACACATTTTTACCAACGTAAAACGAAATCATATTATCCTTTGTCAAAAGATATTGGTTTCTGGAATTCAACGAAATTCTTGAAGGCATTTGCTACCATCTCTTGGTTTCTAAACTGCTATTCTCGCAAAAAAGATCTAGATTCTGGAACAAGTGGAAACCCGTTGGCGATAAATGAAGCGTAGTTTTCATATCCCAATTAGTCAACTAGAATTGGAGATATTCCCAAATGATGAAAAGAAAAAACAATACACTCTAGTTGATAACTCCAATAAAGAAACAATTTCTTACAGAAGATTTTATTCTTATATCTTCCCTTTCTTCTAAGCATCTTTACTTATTTTAATTGACTTAATTTTCAGGGCGATACGTTTTTGTCATATCTATACCAGTATCCAATATCAAAATTGTCCATAGAGAAGGATACCAGGTAAGTAGTAAAGAATATCACTACTAATATCAAAAATTGCTTTATTTCTGAGCAAAGTTGTTACTAGATCGAAACACTTATGATCCTGAGAAATCAACAGCTTACTATAAGACCTTCGAATACGTTCACATTATCCAAACGAGTTGCTTTATCAGTAAGTAGATGTACTACCAACGTCTATAAATAGGGTCAAATAATTCTGTAAAATCGTACAAACTCTTAGTGCTTTTGCTAAACGATATAGTCGATAGGACGGTTTGACAGGTATATGAGACTCCATATGAAGTAAGTCTTCCATATACTCAACAAACTCCTCTGTTGTAATAATATTTTCAAGTAAAAACAACCACAGTAAGAAAATGATTAAGTTTAGGGCATATGTGAGCAAGAACCGGCCCGCTGTAAGATTTGATCCGGCCCGCGAGACATTTTGAAAAACCAAATTGAAAGAAAAATTTCACGATTTAATTATGATGCTGTACCTATTTTTTTCATTTCATTTTCTTATTTTAATAAATTGCATTATAATAACGTTATCGTATTATTTCATGCTTGATATCTATCGCTAAAAATTATGAACACTACTTCTAAATGCGGCCCGCGAACGTATTTGCATACTAAAGTTTACCCCACACCATGTCAAAGGTTGCCCATACTTGGTTTAGGGTATAAGTGACAATTGCATGCAATGTGAAGGACAACCTGAACTTAATTATTCCAGTGTTATGCGAAGAACCTGATCGATATAAGGGAATGCATTAAGTTGGTTAAAAGGAACTTATCTAGAAGAGCGGTACCATGCAGTACGAAAAGATTTTGTTTGGGGTAGAAGTAGAGAGATCATGGTGATTGCTGGAATTGTCGGTTTGATTCAGGAGCATAATAGTAAAACCAAATTTTATCAACCGTAATAATTTTTTGGAAGAAATCAGCTTCAACAGTATTAAATTGTATAACTTAAGATCATACTATTTAGCAAGTATTCGTTTGCATGAAATAATTTTTGATTCCAAATTGTGTAGTGAAATAAGCAAACATGCTGAGCTAACCAAAGTTTGCTTTAAACAAATGACTGACAAAATTCTTTTTTCCATGTGTTGCCATTGACATATATATGACAACATATTTTTCTGCATATTATGTTATATACATATGCAAAAGATTTATTAGATATACACATGGAGACTTTAACATGCGAGTACATAAAATGATGAAACCACTATTTTTTTTTACTATATGTTGGATAAAGACCACCATTAACCGAAATCTGTGATAATCAATTTTTAGTAGGTCAAAAACACACACACACAAACAGATAAAATACTGAAACTTAATGTGTGTGAAATCATTTTATTTATAAAATTTTTGTTATTGCGAAATATCCGTTAATTATTATGAGTAATGCAGTTCCGAAAATAGCTTTTCTGGTGCATGTCTTTGTAATGTAAGATTTGCGGAAACCACCTTGCAGACAACCTTTCGTACCATATAACTTTATTATCTAATAAATTATTTCAATTAATGAATAACAAAATATGTAAGCATGTGAAGAAGTAGATATACAATACGCAGATTTCTCTTAACGTGCTATTGTTGACAATGGATTATGATTAGAGTTGTTGTTTGGGCTATTTCTTTCGTTTATTATCAACTATTCAGGAGCAAGTTTCAGTGCCGTACGGAAAACATTGTGGAGGGGTGAAACGCGCGTCACGGAGAATCGAGTACCCGTATCAAAGCACGCTTCTTCTGCGTTACAACTGTTCCTTTTAAACTAATATAAATAATTTAATTACGTTGGTTAATTGCAAGGATATTGTAATTTTATCAGCTGTTTCCCTTATTTCTTTTATATTTCAATATATGTCCATACTCTTCTGCCCATTGAATTGATGTTTCCTCGCCTTTGGTTTCATCTTCTTCTGTTTCTTCGTCAAAATCGTCTAATTTTGAGTCCATTTCCAGTTCCAGTTCAATATCGAAATGCGGTAGATGTACATATCTATACTAGTAGAAATTGAGTGAATACATAAACATTAAGTACATATATACATGTGGCCATATGTAATGTGTTTAAAATATCACATATTTCAGCTAGAGCTTCTGTCTGACCATTTTTATTGCAATACACTAAGTGGTAAATAATCCTCGTCTTCTTGATTACTGAAGTCTAGAATTCTTCCCCAGCATTTAGCAGTCATTGTTGGATCCAATCGGTTCTATCCATACATCAAATTTGTAGCAGCATCTTTTGTTATTAAATTTTTTTGTGTTTCTAAATTGGATCCATTTGCTACGACATTACGAAGAAAGCTATTTCTGTAATATAACTTTGTAAGTCTGATTACATTCTGATTCATTGGCTGGATAAAGGATGTCACATTTGGCGGAAGGTTCATTGTTGTAATTTGTCTATCTTTACTCTGAAATCTTTTATTGGAAGATGTAATGCAGCATTATTGAAAATAAGAAGAGTTTTTATTGGGTGTCCACTTGATTTCTGGAAACATATAACCTTTCAACAGCAAACAATGACTCGTCGATAATTTTAGAAGATTCTTATTTGATAAATTACATTTACTTCATAAATTTACACGAGGAACAAAAGAATTATAAAACCTATTCCTAAAAGTTGACTCCGTCATTCAAGCCGATTTGGAGTAGTCATAGTCCATAGGAAGAGAAGAATTTTTGAAAGCTTTAGAATTTTTCGCCTTACCAGTAACCAGTGGCTTGACGTTCAACGAGCATTAGTACATGCCAAAAATATTAGTCGTTGTTTCTTATGCTTTCTATTTGGAGTAGTCTTTTCTTAAGATGAAATAATGGTTTTCTCTATTTATACGCTTTATATTCTTGATTGTTCTAGATCCTTGTATGTTATCTCGCGCTTGATGCAGGTCCGAGTTGTACTGCGGCATTGTTTCTAAACATTTCGATGAAAATTACTTCATCTTCTGCTGGCGCCTTCAATAGATCGACAACCTCCAGAGGAAGTTGAAGAAGTATTCATCAAAATGTCTAGAAACAACGCCTCATTACAACGCGGACCAACATCAGATGCGGGACAACATCCAAAAATCTAAAACAATATATGTATATACTGGATTGCACCACGATTTGTGCGATTATGTATTTATGGTTTCTTCAGTTAAATAATTTATTAGCATTACTGTTGGCTGTAACTTGCAACACGAAAGCTGCAAATTGACCTAAGTTGACCTATCACCATAAAAGAAATGTCAGTCGTATTTCACTTCCTGTCAAATCGTTCTTGTAATAGCTTGAATAGAAAATACTGCCTGTGATTGTTTACTGCTTTCATTTATTCAATGTTAGGAAATGTCTAAAATACTTCTTGGCACTATACTGACTAACCGAACAATGTTTCAGATCATATATATCGTTGGTAGATACGTCATTGTGGGACTACAGTTTTATTTTGCAAATTATAATTAATATCACTAGGCTACAGAAAGACGGGATCCAAAGGACAATATATAGTTTCTAAATACAATTAACGCTCGAACAGAATCATCAATCTATCAGCACAAAATATATTGCTCTAATTTTAATTACTAATGCACAATTTTCAATTACCAAAATCACAACGGTCACATACGGTGACATATTAATTGCTCGTGTTACTTATTAGCGATAAATAAATAGTGTTAAGTGAAATAAAGTGTTTGAAAGAGTTAGACAGTTGTTTGTCCTTTTCCTCTATCAGTAGGACATCACTTCAAGTAAATTTAACTTGGGTTATGTACGAAGGATGTCATAAATTTTACTATAGTATTTAATAATAATCTAACGTTCCGTACTACATTGTCATTGAAACTGCAGTAGAAATTAGTAGCAAGGAAGTACGAGGGATGCCTTTCTTGTTTTGAATACTAGGCCATAGAAAACGCCACTAATCAAACGTCTGTACTAAAAATTAATCTTAATCTTTAGTTAACGTGTACAACATCGTCGGTGATGATTAATCTTGTATTTACTCAGACGTGCCAGAAAGTATGTTTGGGTGTTCCAATGTGAAGAAAAGTCATTCGTTCCCGAAGTGTCTCCAAAAAAGTTGTTGCGATATTTGTCTCGAAGACAGATCATGTAGCAACAATTTCTCCACAAGATCAAAGAACTATTACTGCCAATTGGTATATAACCATTTGTTTGCTGCAAGTCATTGCTGAGCTACGAAAAATCAACCACGAACAACGAATCATCCTCCATCAAGACAATGCCAGTTCGTACACAATACGCAAGATAACTGATTTTTTAACGCGACAATGATCGAATTGTTAGACCACCCTCCATACAGTTCAAACATAAATCCCAACGATTTCTTTACCATTTAACAACAAAGTCTTTAAAAGCTGTCTACTGTTTTATTCCAGTTCTATACGCAAAACTTAGAAGACAACCCTCGCATATAATAAAGGTATTATTCTATTCAATATTACGAATAAATGAATAAATACTTCAGTTATTTTATTTAAATTTATAATAATTTTGTGTACGGCCATCGAACAGTGAAGATATAGTATTTAGTGCATTCGAAAATTGGAGTAAACATCTTTCTGCTGGCTTGTATCCTAAATTTAATTTTGCTTTGTGATTGGAAACTTTGTAGTCATTATTGTTGGGAATAAAAAAGAGACATAATGACGAAAAGGAAGCTAGAAACAGGTTAGCTATCGAGTTGTAACAAGAATTAATGAATTACTTAATAATATGTAATCTTAATTTTCTTCTGCTTTTCATATTTAGTCAAGTTCACTCAAATGATGTAATGAGGTAATGCTACTTGGAAATACAAATTGAGGGGGGAAGCACATTAATCCCTCACCTAAGTCAGAAAAAAATTCTAAGCAAACACATTAACGCGCCTCAGTCAATTTAAATATTTCTTTTTGTTATCGAGATATCTAACAAGGAAAGATTCCCGGGTGTCAAATTCAGATCTTAATGAAACTTGGTACGAAAGTAGAGCATACTGATGCTTGAAAATATTTCTTTTCTTTGTGCTGAAATTCTCTCTGAGGAGTGAAACACCCCTTTGAAAATTCGCAGATTTTCAATTTTCTCGATCTAATTTTTGAACAGAAATAGATAGAAGAAAAATTAAAATACAAATGTTGCACCTTATCGTCTTTCGGGGCACGTGAATGCAGTATATACATGGTGTTGCATTTAAGCGCCACATCCTTTATTGATTTTAAAGCATTTTCAATTATACAGGGTGTTCCAAAGGCAATATTAACATAAGAACTTACATCTTATGCTACACACGTACTACATATACATATATCGGAAAAGGCGTAACAATAAAGGATGTTAAAGATTAAAAACTTGCGTTAATTTCTTTTCCATATTACTATGATCAGCTCTAGCACAAGAGGGTATCTGCTTAAATGTAACACGCTGTATATACAAAATTTATATATCGTGAAAGACCTTTCAATAAGGTACAACATTTGCTTTTAAATTTTTGGTCTATCTATTTTCGTGCAAGAATTAAATCAAGAAAACTGGAAATCTGTGAATTTTCAAAGAGGTGTTTCACCCCCTCAGAGTGCATTTCAGCACAAATAAAAAAAATTATTTTCAAGTCTCAACATACTCTAGTTATCTACCAAGATTCATTAAGATCTGAATTTGAGACAGCGGAACCTTCGCTTGTAAGTTGGATTGTTTTTAGGTGAACACAATGCATAAAAAAATATGTATAGAAGCACTAAACGTTGTTTCATCTCAACCCTTGCAGCTGTCACTTTGTCAACCTCACAAATACGTCCGACAAACACCACTGACCTCCACTTTATCTGTATAACCTACTTCTTTAGGAGACAATAGCGACTATTTCTTCCTAATGTCATTTTAATTTTGCCACAAGAAAGAACAATACAAAACAAAAATGAAAGTTATGCTTAGAGCTCGTACAGCTCTACAGATGATACCCTAAATACGCCAGACTCATTTTCAGCGAAAGTAGCGCTCTTCGCGATTGCCTATGAAAGAATTACGCCGCAAATGAATCGCGTTTCTCATTACCGAAAACACGTGCTTACCGTTCGTACCTTCTTACCCACACCAGAGCACAAATGTACCACACAAGACGCGTTCCGCCAACGTTCGAAGCGTACGGTCAGTGTTTGCCGATGATAAGGCAAAGTCTAGACGCAATAGCTGAGTTAGCGACTATAGAAATCTCTTAGAGTGCAATTCGTCTCCTAGCGTTTGCAAGTTTAACGGATTCGCGTATTTTCTCGTGCGCATCTCGTAATTAAGTTTAGTTTTACGCTTCAGTTCAACAAGTTTACCGTTTTCCGATTATACTGGTACCGTTTTTGTTAGAGTATCTAGTGCTGCGTAAGATATTTGGATGTCAACTGAGTTCGGTAAGAATTATGTTAGTTTCGGTTTAGTTACTCTAAAATACCGGGTATCGGTGAAGTACTTTAATTATCTTAAAGTATATACATATATGTGCTAGAAACGGTTAGCATTACATCGATAGTGAACTTCAACTATTTCTCTTTCTGTTGGATAGGAAACCAACTCTAACTTTTAAATGATAATGTTCAAATGTTTCTTTACTTTATTTCTTAAAATTTCTAAACAATCACATTTTGTTAAGTTGTATAAGAAAATTTTTAGGAAAAAGGCGATTGACTACTCACATACATCTTTTATAATATCAAGTATTTCTGCCGTTATACGATTCTTGAAATCCTCTAGATGTGTTAAACAAAAACAGTATGAACTCGGCAGCCCTAAGACAGTGGCTCATTTTCCAGAAACACTGCCATAGAATTATAATTAATCTGTATTTTAAATAAAACTGTAGAAACAACCAAATATACGAGGGTGGATCTCTATGTTGTATCCCTAACTCCCTTAGAGTAAAACTACAGTGGCTTTATATATTTTTTATTTTTCGACACAGTCGCCCTTTACACTAATGCACTTGGTTCATCGGTGATCCAACATCTCAACAGCTTACTGGGAAAATTTTTGCCAGACCTCTGCAAACCACCCCCTAGACCTTGTATCACTTCATAATTACTAGCAAATTTTGCCCACGTAAGATTTCTTTTAATTTGGGGAACAACCTGTAATCACTAGAGGCCAAATCCGGCGAATATGGCGGGTGCTCCACTAATTCAAAGCCTGCTTGGTGTATAGCAGCCATAGCAATACGGCTGGGAGCACTGTCCTGATGGAGCAGCACACCGTGCCTTAACTTTCTTCGGCGTTTTTCTTTAATAAGCTCTCGTAATTTAGAAATTAATTGTGCGTAGTAGTGGCTTATTACGCGCTGTCGCATTTGCAAATAGACAGTCAGGATGATTCTTTGAGCATCCCAGAACACCGATAGCGAAACCTTTCCAGCAGACGGAACGATGTTAAATTTGAGTCATCTAGGCATTAAAAGTGATTTGAACTTACGCAGTTCGGTCGTCTAGTGGTATGATGCTCTCCTGGTAAGGGGGAAGGTATAGGTCCAAATCCTACCGAGACTGATATTTTTCAGAAATTTAAAAACGGTAAAATGCAAGAAAATCGTAATTTTATCATTATAGCAACCAACAAAAGTTTCATGTTAATTTAATTAATAAAAAACTTACCTTTAATAATACTGCGTCTGCTGAGATATTTGCGATATATCTACAGACATCACAACATCTAGATATTGAAAGTGATTTGAACTTACACTGTAGTCTAGTGGTATGACATTCCCCCGGTAAGGGACAAAGCATAGGTTCAAATCCTACTGAGACTGATATTTTGCCAGAAATTTAAAAACGTTGGTGAAACGGAAGAAAATGCTAATTTGTCATTAAAAACAACCAACACGTATACATATACATATATATATAAACAAATTTTTACAAATTATTTTTAAGGCTCCAAAACAGATATCCACATCAACTACTATACTATTTGGTAATATAATTTATAAGATAAGTGAGGATAACTCAGTACTTGCAATTGGAAGTGTTATATTTGTTTTTAACTTTTTGTCTGTTGGAGAACTTGGACTCCAATATTAAATATTAAAGGTACTATAAATGAAAAATATTTGCCTGTCAAATAGAGAGTCGGTAGTGCGTCACCCCGTAAATAATCCTCCATCTTAAAATGTTATGTACAAATTCTATATTTGTTGTAAATATCGTTCTCTAATGTATGCTGCAGTTTCGTGCTCCCAGTTACAGCAATCGGTTTGCTAAGATGCTTTGAGATTTTTGTTGAGATCTGGGAACCTAAAAAAGTGTTCTTTTTGGTTGAAGGCAATTTAAAGCTACTCATTTCCAATGTGAACGATATATTGCTGTTTATAACGCAATCTGCCATTATAATGAACATTGAACATTTTTGGATTCATTATTTATTGCAATTATTGATAAAATAAATGTAGCATTTTGTATAAAAGGAAAGATAAAATTTTATACAGATAATAAGCGAGAATAATTTTCAGCCATTAATAATAGATATGTTAATGTGAAAAAGCTCCAATATTGCACAAATGCATAAGAATTTTCAATTAAAAAATCATGAGTTTGATGCACATTATATATGTACACACTAAGTAGCTTAACTATAATTAAAGCAACTTTGAGCGCTTATGAAATTAATTCAAATTCGAAACAATGAAATTCACCCTATATATGGCAAAATATTTATTTGCTCTAATGTACATTTCGTATGCTATGCTGTTAATATATGAAACAGCCACTACTTGCGAAATATATAATTGTAGTACTTAGTATTTACCACGGTGTCTTGCTGATTTCCATACTATTAAGTCTTGAACATATACACAATGCCTATAAGAACGAAAACATCGTAATTCTTTTTCCCAAAAATATGTTCTCTTCATAATAAACGCACCTAATTAATTAATTACCCAGCATTTACACCTCAAAGAAACACCTAGAAAACACAAGCCAAAAATAAATTATAAAGGCAACTAATATCAACTAAATTAACTAAAATGTATTAAACCATTTGAAATCAACTAAAGTAAATTCACACAAATGGAACATCTCAAAAACAATGAAGGTAAAATGCTGAATAAATAGCGTAAACGAAGTCGTATACAAATGAGAACTTCTTTCGCATTCCAACAATTTTGGAAAATACAATTCACTAACACAATCAGTGTCTTGTAATTTTGACAGCGGCAATCATTTTCAAAGTTCATGTGCGTCATATAAAACATTCACTCCCATGGAAACAATCCAAATAACTAATTTCAATGGTAAACCAGAAGTCAGACTACAGAAATTTGACATTATTTTTTCTAACACTAGTTGTTTGTTACTCAACGACTAACAGGGAATGATATTTTAAGACCTCATTGTACAATAAAGCTAAGTCCTCAACATTAACAGTTGCGTTCCGATTTCTTGTTGTCCTTACAGCGACAGAAAATATTCAATTAAAAACAAAACAAAATTATAAATTCTTAACTTTCCTCCTTCTTAAAATAACTATATATGTCCAGATATACGAAGTTGATCAAAGTCAAGTACACTGCCCTATATATGGACCATGCCCATGCGACATTCTTGTCTGTCTCAATGCTATTCTGTTCCTCATACTCACCTCTACCTACGTCAATAACATGTGAGTAAGGCAACGTACAAACCCACACCCCGTTGTAAGGAAACTAACAATACCCAATTAAATTGGCAACTTCAAAATAGTGCAACTTGCGCATTGAAAAACGTTACATACTAACGTCGTAGAAAGCGACAGTGTCTCCTTTTTACTTTAATTCGATTAAAATTAAAGAGATTAAAGTAACCGAGGTTGTTTGAGCTATAAATCTTAACTTCATTGCTCATACAAGTGCATATCCGTACATACATATCTGTACAGGGTCATTCACTATGACGACCTGCTAGACGTATCCCTAAAAGTAATGAAACAATAGTTTTTAAATTTTGTCGGACGATATTACCGCACACTAGATTAAATTGCAAACGGGTATAAAATTTTCTGTTTTAAACGGATAATAAACTTTTTAAATAATTATTTTGAAAGCATATTCAACTACATACCATGCTATAAGTCTAAGATGTACCACCTTCAGGAAATCATTTTTTTCTGAAAATTTTGACAAATGTACAGTTTAAATATGTATAGCCACCTAAATCAGTTTTGAGATATTTATTGATAACACAGGGGCTACTTGCTGACAAATATATTTAAAAAATATTATATTGAGTGTTCCGAAATTCATTAGGAAGCTGACTATAAATGTTTATTTCAAGAATGTGAGCATCCTCTGCAGAAAGCTGTAAATTGCTTTGAAAGGTACCTCTTGGGATCACGAATATTGTAGTTGTGCTGTTTGCAGACATAATGTAATCTTTTTACTTATGCACATAACAGCTGAATTCTAATATATCATATATATTTTATTGACAAAATAGTACATTCTAATAGAATACATACTGTTCTAATGTTTCTTCAAAGTAACCCGCTATTGCTTTAATAATTGCCCGACATGGAAGTCGAATCCTAGAACTAATAGCCCCAAATTCGATTCGTCTATAGCTTGACACACTTCATGCGAAGCACTCAAGAATGCTGCTTCGCCAATCGGAGATTTTTCCGGACCTTACGATCCAAGTGATCCCACAAGAACTCAATGGGATTGCAATCAGGACTCTGTGGGGGGTCACTCCATTAAGGACCGGACTCCTTCAGAAGATTTATCTTAAAAATAAGCTTTAACAACCTTGCGGTGTGTTTGGGGTCATTATCTTCCTGATAAATGAACCCATCCTCAATTAATTCACATCCAGTTGGCACCGCATCATTTTCTATAACTCTCAAATGCACATTTTTTGCCATTCTTTTGCCTATTTTAACTAGTTTTTCAATCCCTTCGCCTCCAAAGCAACCCCATACCATGATGTTTCCTCCTCGAAGTTTCACAGCTTTCCAAACACACTCATCTAAGATTCCTTCTTCAGGGTGGCGACGAACAACCGTAGGGTGTTTACTTTCAAATAATTCAAATTTCTATTCGTTCATCCATAACGCATCTTTTCAATTATTTACACATTACATTTCAGGGGATTTTTTGCCCAATTTAGTCTTTTCCGTTTGTGTATAGAACTTAACCCTGGTTTTCATACTGTTATACAACCCCTCAGAGCGACTTTTATTAGTCCCCGTTCTGGTATCGACACAATTACTAGCTGACAGCATTGTAAATTGAACTCTGCCGTAATTTGCGGTGCGATAAGGCGACTATTTCTTAGGGAAATTACTCGGATGTATTAGTCGTCTGGTTCCATCGTTGATATGGGCCTTCCAATTCCCTTTCTGCTGTGAAGCCTATCGGTCTGTTCTTTTATTTTAATTGTCCTACGCACACAACACCGAAATATTTAATTGTCGAACAATTTCTCTATTTGAAAGGCTTCTTTCGTGTAAAATGCATATTTTGATGCATATTTCAATATCAAATTCCTTCCTTCTTGATATATCCTCGATCAAATAAACTAATAATAAGAAATCACACACGTCTCCAGTATCCCAGCAACATAGCGAATGCATACTGAATGTACAGTTTATTACAAGGCGGGTGGATGATTCAGTACCCCTCCCAAATTTTATTTCAATAGGTATTCATACCCAATTTCCTAGTATTAACGCATTATTGCTTTATTTCCGTTATAAAATTTAATTATTTATATAACACTAATAATGTTAGAATTTTCAAATTCAAAAAGTAATCGAAATATTAATAAATTAAGACCAGCGATCACTCTAATCGCGAATTTCAATTTGAGAAGGATCTCGTTAGTTGGTGAACTAGATCGCCACGAAAGTAGTCCATAAAATAATTGAGCTTAGAGTTCCGAAAAGTATACAATTTTAACAGTGTTTACAAATAATTGCTTACTTTAATTGTCCAAGCTTAAATATTCTGGTATTTAATTTAGATACTAACAGTTTGCTGTGGTTGTCCCATTTCATAATCGCAAAAAAGGTTAACGTTACATCGAGTAGCTTAGCTATTCTGATTTCTAAAATGCATGTAGTAATACCTAAGTAAAGCAGTAAATTCCAATCCAAACACTGATACGAGGTAGACGCTGTAAACTCTCGGCTGTATATAGAAAAAAGAAACTTGGAACAAGTTCTGTGTAAAGTTTTTCCGTCAAAATGTTCTATAACAGCTACTTGACTGTCGTCCTTAAAACGATGTCCCCTAAGGTCTTCTTTTAAAATAGTAAACAAATAAAAATCACAAGGAGCCTTATCCGGACTATACGGTGCAGCACATGGGCTGAAAAGTCTCGGGCCTAACACATAGATGACGCTAGTTTTATTGCAGTCACATTTCTCTCAGTTAGTACTAACCTTCAAAAGACACCTGTTAAAATTTCATGATATTCTATTCATTAGTTTGTGAGTTATTGTGCTAAGAATCACGCTACTTTTGTTATTTTCAAAACAATGGACCAAAAACAATTTCGTGTTTTAATTTTACACTGCTTCTTGATGGGAAAAAAATACCGTTCAAGCGAAGCAATGGCTTGAAAAGTGTTATGGGGACTCCGCTCCATCAGAAACAACAATAAAGCGTTGGTTTGCTGACTTCAAACGTGGTCGTAGAGACACCGATGATGCAGAACTCAGTGGACGTCCAAATGAGGCGGTAACACCAGAAAACATAAAAAAAATCCACAAAATAGTTTTGAATGATCGAAAAGTGAAGTTGTGTGAGTTAGCTGACATCGTAAAGATATCAAAAGAACGTATTGGCTTTATATTGCATGAGCATTTGACTATGAGAAAGCTCTGTTCAAAGTGGGTGCCGCGTTTGCTCACTGTTGACCAAAAACAAGAACGTGTTGATGATTCTGAGCAGTGTTTGGCCATGTTTAAACGTAACAAACCGGAATTTTTGCGTCGATATGTGACAATGGATGAAACATGGATCCATCACTTCACTCCGGAATCAAAACGATCGTCATCTGAGTGGACAGCAACTGGTGAACCTCGTCCAAAGCGCCCGAAAGCACAACAATCGGCTGGAAAGGTTATGGCCTCGGTATTT
Organism: Trypoxylus dichotomus; assembly: GCA_023509865.1. Lineage (NCBI taxonomy): Eukaryota > Metazoa > Arthropoda > Insecta > Coleoptera > Scarabaeidae > Trypoxylus > Trypoxylus dichotomus. The sequence goes on from CM042081.1 coordinate 35,738,081, forward strand.
TGGGATGTGCGTGGTGTAATATTCATCGACTATCTTGAGAAAGGAAATACCATCAACAGGGAATATTATATAGCGTTATTGGAGCGTTTGAAGGCCGAAATTGCAAAGAAACGACCGCATATGGCAAGGAAAAAAAATGTTGTTTCATCAAGACAACGCACCGTATCACAAGTCAATCAAAACAATGGCAAAAATACATGAATTGAACTTCGAATTGCTCCCACATCCACTTCATTCGCCAGATTTGACTCCCAGCGACTACTGGATGTTCGCAGACCTCAAAAAAATGCTCGCCGGTAAGAAATTTCGCACGAATGAAGAGGTTATCGCTGAAACTGAGACCTATTTTGAGGCAAAAGATAAATCGTTCTACAAAAGTGGTATTGAAATGTTAGAGCGGCGCTGGAATGATTGCGTTGCTCTTGATGGAGATTACGTTGATGAATAAAGCTAATTTTGAACCAAAAAAAACGTGTTTTCTTTGTTAGGCCCGGGACTTTTCAGCCCATGTGTTATGTCACAATTCTTGAAAGCCACATTCGCAGATGGCAGCTTGTGAAAAGGCGTCAAAGTATGTCAATTTTCCACAACGTTTTGCGGGAGAATACAGTCCTTTAATTTATGCAATAAAGACGCATAATATGTGCCACTCACAGTTGTGTTGCGCCCTTTAAAGTCAATTAGCACAATCCCAGAATATTGTGGCCATCATGATTTTCGATGATTAAACGACTTTTGCCTTTCTAGGACGAGGATCATTGTTTCGTCCCATGTGACAATGAACTCCAAAATCGATTTTGTACCGTTTCCAAACATGTTTAAAACAACCGCGCATATTCGACACGACGTTCACGTTGGAGAGCAGAAAGAAGTCGGGTACCACAACTTCTTGCACTAATTTTATTCGTATCCACATAGTCACGGAGATTTCGGCGAATACTTGTTTCGGATATGTTTGTTGCCACTGCTAATTCCTTCACTTTTAAACGACAACCTTCTAGCAGTAAATCTTGAACAATTAGAATTTGTTGAGGCGTTATCACTTCAATTGGTCGACCAGACCGTTCAGCATCCTCCAGGGATTCTTGCCCCAAATGGAAACATTTTGCCCACTTTTTTACAGTAGAATACGAAAGAGATGAAGCATCGTAAATGCAGTCTAAACGTTGTTTTATGTGATTGGGCGTGTGCCTTTTTTTACCTTAAAAATTTGGTGACCACGCGGTACTTAATTTTCATTACTTTAGACATTTTCATGCGCTAGTCACGTTGGTGGGCTTGCTACTAAAAATTACTACTCTTCGAACTATCATATTTATACCGTAGACCCGGCGTATGTGCATGCATACCGTGACGAAGTTTGAACGCGGTTGAACCTGTATAAGCCTGTCAGGCCGAGAACTTACGGCGCCTACCTCGTATGTCTTAGCATTACGTCTTATATGTAGATCCATTCCGTTTTCGAATTATTTTAACACTTTTAACAGGTTACAGTTTGTAATCATTTGGTAAATGTTAAAGATAAAAATTGAAGAATACTTTTTAATCGAAAATTTAAATAATCAACGGGTACTTCTGTTTCATAACGTATTCGATTTTCCAAATATTTTAGATTTGTTGGTCCACTTACGTAAACACGATTTTTTTAATAAAGCGTAGTGTTTCATTGTTCTATCGGGAAAACCGATGTTTCGAAGGAAAATTTTAGGATGATGTTTGATTTTCGCTCTGCATTGCGTTCATTATGTTGTGTGATTCGTTCATGTATGAGATTAACAAACCTCACGCTACCCAAAGCTTTATTTCTTTATACATTACAAGCTTGGACACATGTTTTTATCATCTAGTATCCATACTCACATCAAAGTGCCATGATGGAAAGGATTCAAAAACGGTGTCCGAAATACCTTCACCTTCAAAGTCACTGGAATATGTATACGTATTTTGAACATCCCACTGATTATCATCAAAGTATCTGTCAATCCTGTATACACATCCATGAATAAAGGAGTTAAAATTTATAGGTCAAACGACCTCGGTTTACTTTAATCCCCTTATCTTTAATCGAATTAGACTAAAAAAATGGAGCACTGCAACTTTCTACCACGTCAGTATACAGCATGCACTTCAACATACAAATTCCTTAAACTTGGAACCGCCCTTATTTTGATATACACGTATCATAAATGTATTAAATTTTACGCAGGGTGACAGGTGTAAACTATCGAAATGTCAGTGGTGCGAAACATCATATTGGATGACATCCGATTTCGGTAAGCGTTTACAAAATTCGGCTGTAAATCATTATATATTTTAATCTTAGTAATTAAAGAAAATGATGGTAATATTTTACCTCTAAATACATATTCCGGAAGTACAATTTGGTCCTCTTTGTCAACATCCGATTGATACTATTTATGAAATTTACACAAAGGTATATAAAAATGACAAACATCGCTTACTACTAAAATGTATAAAATAATAAGTTCTACTGAAACACCTCCAAAAGTCTTCAAATCACGAAGACGTAAGTTTAGTAGTCTGTCTTGATAAGACAGAATGTAGATTATTTTGGTTGCCAGAAAAGGAATCTCTTTAGCAGCAACTTTATCGTAGCAAAGCTTTTATTCTACCCAAATAATGAAAGATTAGATTTTGTTCAACTAAGAATTTGAATCTCATCTCTAATAAAATATTACAAAAAACTTCTATGTGAGGCTTCTTTTTTACTAATTTGGTCGTGCTGAATCCGAAAATCGTCAAAATTTAACTCCATGCCATACTCCCTATGCTCTTTCAAGAATCACCAATGCGACTATTTTATTACTTAAGAACTGATGAGGTATAAACAGAGTATAACAAGGAACAATCAAGGAATAAATTTTCGTTTGCTGCACTTTCTGCTGTGTAGTTTGGTTTGACAGTCCCTTTGAACACTTACAACCTAGGCGGTAACATTTTGAAGCATTGATTTCACTAGATCTTTGTAATTGGAAGCTTTTTCATTTTCAAGAAAATTGTTCGCAACCAAGTGCGGGCTTCTTTCTCAGCTTCGTTCATAGAGTTGATAAAATTTTGATCTGTTACTAAAGTTAGAATTTGAGGTCCATCAAATATCTCAGGTTTATTTTTTCCGTAACTTAGTCATGGAAATTTGACATATGCATATACTTGAAACAGTCCCATTGCAAATCTAGAACTTTAACATATTGCTTCATAAGACCCAATTTGATGTGAAGAGGTGAAAAAATTACTTTTTCTCTGTCAACTAAAAGTTTACTCACATTATTCTTTTGTCCAACATCTAAGGATGTTCTAGGAGGTGAGTGTTTCTGAATTCAGTATTGGTTTCTAGCTCCACTATTCCAGAGGCACAAAAAACACGGAAATTTTGCATATCCTCTTTGAGAGCCAGGTAAAAAGTTAATCATTTTGAGATCCACACAGGTGACCCAGTTATGGTCTCTATATTTTAGTAACTATAGCCTTCTCGATATCGTTATATGCTTCCTTTAATGTAATGGAATATCCAATAGGAATTAAACCTAAAACTTTCCCATTGTATAACAGGACACTCTTGAGGCTTCTGCTGGAGCTATCGATAAACAAACGCCTCTCACATTTTAGTTAACAAACCTACCACATAACAAACATTTAATAGCGTTGGCACTTTGTGTACATAAATACCGAAAATATATAATAAATAGCGAAAGTATATTGCGTTGTTTTCCTTAATTTTACCAAGATTTTGACATAAAACTTTAAATCAATGCATACAGTGTAATGTAAAACATTAACTCATTTTCGTGCGTTATAAGAAACATAGACAATCTGGTTAAAAAAGTAATAGTTATACTTCGTGGAATACAATCGTGTGCCTCTCGATTAATAATTACTAGGTCATCATTTTGATATTTTACCTATGTTGACTCTAATTTAAGTATGCCACTTTAAATGGCGCACCTCGTATAGTATATTCGTCAGTCTTACTGTTTTTATGAGACAAGTTTTTCGTTATTCACCTCATTACTTTAGTTAGTCATTTTCTAAACAGTTTTCAAACTTCACAAAGCTAAAATGCACTCTAAATAAGCCGTCTATTAAATTCTAGGGAACGCGGTACTTCGAACAGCTAAACATGATCTTCGCCCTACAAGATGGCTTTGGAATCATATGCTCCTATATGATTAACTTGCTTAATTGGATCAATGAACTACTTACCGGTAAGATGCTTCCAAACGTATAGAGACTATATTCAAGCTTCTTTACGTTAGTCTAGATAGTTGTACTATTAGTTCCTCCCTTTAACTTACACTACCGCCCCTAAGTATTTGACCACATGTTTTTCCTTAATTTTTCATTATCAATTACCTATTACAAATAGTGAGAGTATATGCAAACAACCCTTATGTATACACATTATCAGTAGGTTTCATTAGTATACGCTCTATCAGTGGAGTTCTTAAAAATAAAAATTAATTTTAACCATACCCGAACTACAAGAGTACCAATCCTGTTAATGAGATTTTCTTGGAATTTTGATGCAATTGGTTCATTACATTTTATGATCCAATCATTATATCATATCATTATAAATTGTGTTAGTTTGAAATTTACTGTACTTTAAGAACACACAGGAGTGAATTGTTACCTGCCAATTTCTGATATTTCTTAGTTATTTGTATTGAAATTACACTAGCCAAAACCAAAGACTTGTCCGTATAGATGCGTGATTTAATTGTTAGCTACCATGGAGTGGGTAAAAGCAATCGATAAATTGCCTACGAATTGAACATTAATAGACAAACAGTGGAGTATAATGTCAACAAATTTGCAGAAGAAGTGAGTGACCAAAAAGTGAAAGCGAAGTGAACGGGGAATGCAGAAAACCAACTAGTTTGATTACAATGAAACAGCGCTTAGGTAAGGGACGAGTGACTCATTAAGGAAACAAAGTAAGTGGAAATGGTATGAGTGGGCACAGGTACACAAGAATTGGACCATCGAAGACTGGAAAAAGGTGTTGTGGAGTGACGAGTCGAAGTTCGAAGTTTACGGCTACCGCAACGACGAGTATTCGTTCGAAGGTCGGCAGGAAAACGAGCGTCGAGCCAGTGCATTGTACCGACCATCAAACACAGAGGAGGTTCAGTGATGGTTTGAGAGTGTTTGGGAGACACTTCTGCCAGGGATTTTGTGAAAACTAAGTTTAGTATTCTCCGAAAAGAGGGGTGTAGAGATATCGGGATTGCGACTAGTGGGTGAAAACTTCACATTTCAACGTGGCAATGACCCTAAGTATACGGCTAAGATGTACCAGGTGTACAAGTATGCAATATTTTTTTTTTTAAGAAAATTCTAAATTCGAAAGTACGGTAAAAAATATGCTCCATCGCTTATTATACACTTATCCCATCTTTCGGGCAATTTGTAAATATCATGCCAGTAAAAATGTTCCCCTTTTGCTGTTCATGGAGTCATTTTTTCACATCTTCATACGAACCAAAGCGCTCTCCAGTAAGTGTGTGACTTATCGATGCAAACAGGTGGTAATCGGAAGGAGACAAGTCTAGTGAGTGAGCCACATGGCGTAGAACTTTCCAGCTGATTGCTTCCAACGTGTAGCGAACCGGTTTTGCCGTATGTGGCGGAGCATTGCCATGAAGAAAAATGACTTTGCGTCAATTCTTTTGGTATTCTGACCTTTTCTCAAGCAGCGAATGGTTTCAATCGGTCAATTGCTGTTGGAAACGTTTAGTATTAACCGCTTTCCTAGGCTTTAACAGCTCATAATAGACTACGCCACTCTGGTTCCATCAAACACAGAACATTGTCTTTCTATCAAAGCGATTCGGTCTTGCGGTCGATGTGAGTGGTGCGTCTGGGTGTACCCATGATTTTTTCCGCTTAGGATTTTCAAAATAGATCCACTATTCATCCCCTGTAACTATACGATGCAAAAACGATTTCCTTTTATACCGGGCGAGCAAAATGTCACACGTGTTTTTGCGCTTTTCCATTTGCCTGTCATTCAACTCATGTGGGTCCATCTATCGGTCTTCTGCATCTTTATTATCTATCGTAGTCGATTGGAGACAGCTTGTTGACTAACGTCCAATTACTTGGGGAGCTGTTTTTCTGTTTGCGAATCATCTTCGTCCGATAATGCTTGCAATTCCACATTTTCATATTTTTTGGCGATTTTCCACGTTCCTTTTCTACAGCATGGAAGTCACCCCTTTGTATGGCCAAAACCATCATACACACGTGTCTTGCAATGGAGCATGCTCATCGTAAACTTCTCGAAATAATCGGTATGACTCAGCGGCAGCTTTCTTAAAATGAAAACAAAAAATATAGTGCTGTCCGCGAATGCTCTTTGTTCAACATATTGAACACAACAGCACAACACTATGCGCACACTTTTCCAATTTATCACTAGTGCCTGTCTGATACTTGTTAATGACACAACAAACTGGCGTAGTGTCAAATCTTTAAGCGTAATCTGCACTGGTGCACCATCTGTTGTATGAAATCCGCACTTTGTACTTGTACACCTGGTACCGCGATTACCTGCAAGAAAAATAAGATGAGGGCAGCCTTATAATTATGGAAAATAATTTTCGGGTAGAATTATTAGATAATTTGGTTTACTGGAGATTCGGATTAACGAGGTTGTAAAATCTGTTGTTATTATTGCAAAATTTATTGAGAAAAATGTATATCGGCAGAATAAACGAAAAAAAAGAAATAAAAATCGCTCAATTTGTATTCAGTTTTTAGCTATCGAAAGTTGAATTCCACACGATTCATTTAAATGAATTATAGCGTCTACTCCGCATATATAACTCGATCAATTCATTTATCTTGCACACCTACACGTGTCAATTTTGCATAGATAATTGTAAGGTAAAGCTAAAAGTAAAAAAAAAAAAACATCTCATTAAATTGAATTGGATTTCGAAGGTTATAGTGGCAAATTAATGACGTTTTTTCTGTTTCTTTTTTAAACGAATTCTCGCACGAGCTCTCTGTATTAGCGGCAAACAGAGCATTAATAGCCGGTCACATTCAGATCACTATTATTTCAATAACGGTCGTAAGAATTAATAAGGATGTCGATAAATAAAGCGCTCACGGTGATGAGGAAATGCAGGCCAAGTTTATGGATTCTTTTATCTGGAACGGTCCGTGTACATTGAGCGTTAAATGAAGCAATTTACTACGTGATTTCTACAGTGTCTCCCCGGAGAGATTAAAACATTTTAAATTAATGACGTTTTCCTACAATCTTTTCCTATCTTACAAGTAAGAAGTGTACGATGGAAAATATTAAATAAGTCAATGAAGCAATTATTAGCATCTGCATAAATTTGTAGATGTCCTTTAAATTAACTTTTCTAAGAACTTGAGAAACTTCTAAACAAAATATTTTTTTTTTGAGCAGGTTAGTGTTATAAATATTCTTTATTCTTAACTTTAATATCATTCAATAAACAAACTTATGCGGAAATTTTTAATAGTGATCGACTTGTTGTTCTCCCATCTAACTGTTGAAGTCATTTAAGTACGCAATGCTTGCTAGGATAGCTCTGTAGATAGATTTCAACATTCATTTAATTAACAGCACCATTTTCCATGTGTTAAATCCACTACTATCCTTCCATTGATTTATCGGTGTTACACAGCAATGTTTGTACAATCTGCGAGTAATCTGCGAGGGCTAGTGGTGGGAAGATATTTCTAAAATCTAGTATTTTAAGTGGTGCTCAACTGTTATATTCGTTAAACTCGACATTTTAAATGTTATATGAAAAACTTTCGCGTAGAAATTTTTGAACCATGATTTTCTATGACAATAATTATGATTTTATTGCTACAGTATCTCAGTGTGGGTATAAAATAAATGTAGACAAGATACAATTAAAAGAACTACTATGAATGCAAAGTGCGTATTGGTAATGTGACTTTCTGTTTTTATAGACTAATAATGTGTTATTATTTTAGCATCAGTATCATTATGATTAATTATTCTTTTAAGAGAGAAAGTATTGCTTTGTTAGCATTTCACTAAGAAATTAGATAAATTCCTTTATTTGTTGTCGATTACAGTTCCTTCAATTAAATTCAGTATTTCATATTACTTTCCATTCATTCATTTTCGTTCTTATGTTGTTTCAAAGTTTCTTTTCTTAGAAAAAAATGATCTTTAATTACCAGGAAAGAAGGAATAATAAACTCCTTCTAAACGTAAAGTTTACATCACAGAAATATGAATAACTAATGTAAAACTTATTATAAAAATATATTATTGCACGCCCACACACGGCAGTTAATACAAATCAAATCCAAAATCGGCATTTCCATTTTTATACAGGAAATATTCTCGTTTCCTAAATAGCAGCCTGAAGACAAGTTGCTGATATACGAGGGCTATCCAACATCCGATAGCTCATAAAAACAAGACAAGGGTAAATAACAAAATGAATTTATTACCAAAAGTTGTGTAGAAACATGTTTATTTTTCTAGCTAATCACCGTGAAAGTTGATGCATTCGTCATATCTATAGACGAGCCTTCCAATCCCCTCTGCATAGAATGTTGCCACCAGTGAGTTTAGATGGTCCGTGAATTCTTCTGTACCCTGGAAGCTCTGCCCTCTTAGCCACATTCATCTCACGGGTGGTAACCTCCGTTTTTCTCGAACGACAGACTTGCGCCCTTGTCCTCCTTCATTGTGATCATCGGCTCGGCCTTCTTTAAACTTCCTACACCATTTACGCACAACACCATCCGTTATAAAGTTTCCATCCTTTACTCGGGTCATTCTTCGATGGATTTTAGCTGCTCTATTCATTTCTGCTTGAAGGAATCGAATTACACTACGCAACTCGCACTTGGCGGGAGAATCAATTGTAGCAACCATGTTTGCATACCTGCAACTCAGCTGAAGATAGTGTGATGACGTTGCAAATGGTAGATATTATAGTGGGGGCGATGCGCAGTCACCTTTTAAGCATCCCCGTCTCCCACCGTTCGCGTGACTGGTTACAGGCACGAGCGAAGGTTAAAAAAACAGCCCTTGTAGATATATCCTTAGTTGTATAGCGACGAAGTGAACAAAAGAAAGTTGACTTGGGTTGAGACTGGAAAATATAGGCATAGTTTAAAAGCTCCTAATTTTTCGTATCATAAGAAAATACACGAAATACAATTGCAAATTTAAAAAGCCATTATATCTGCTGTTAATCCCCCATATATCCAACCATAAGCTGAAACTTGAAGAACTGGTATTAATAAGATTATTATTTTTGTAACATATTCTTCATAATTTTTTATAGAATGTAATAGAAAATAGTACAGGGTTTATTGATGAATTATTAATGTGAAAATATATTTGAAAGGAGAATGATATTTCGTAAGGTGTAATTGAAGAAAGAAATGTGTTGCCTTTAAATCTAGTTATGAATATCAAAACATAATTTTATTCTAAATTAAAGAATAGACTTTATTTTGGCTTTTGAAAATAAAACGCAATCCAAGGACAGTGTCTACAATTAATTTGCCAAATTCCAACGATGAATTTCGTGAAGCTTGTTAATAGGTACCTGTTATTGCCTTCAATGTTCATCCTGTGTGAGCAACGACTGAACAAAATGGGCATATCCAAACCGTGAGATTGAATGATGTTTGGTAATTAGCATAAAAGCAATGTGCAAGTTTTTGCCATTGTTGGACCGCTGGACAATCTAACAGCTAAAGTTGTATCGAGGTCTTACATGTCATTTTCTTCTAACGAGTTTCATAGAGAATCACGTCTAAAATAAAGATAAATACTGCATGCATATAGACAGAAGAAGAACTTCTATCACGACTCACTCTGAAAGAAGACAAAGGAGAGTTCTTTTCAGAACCAACTATTTACGCAGATCAACGCCCGAAAAAAATATATTTCATATTTTATCCTCGAAACTCTTAAAGCAAATATATATATACGATGACTGATTGATATTTAAAGTCTCCAAAAAAGCTGTTTTGTGAAGAGTGGAAAAAGAAACAAGTTGGAACCTACAGACAATAAGTGCGACTATCTCGTCTTACCAAGCAAAGTTTCATTTTACTGTGTACTCTTGTTGAATAACAATGTCATTTATCATGAGTTCAATATCTGAGCTGCGTACCATAATAAATTCGTAATAGAATTTTTGATGCTGAAGTTTGCGCGCTTATCGAAATGTACAGGCGTTTGAAAGCTATTTACGACAATAATTGTATGGGTGTGACGAATGTTCGACATTGGATTCCACGAAGCGAAATGAAGGTGTTCGACGAAAAACGATCAGGACGACTAGTGCCAGTGATGCTTAAGAAAAATTAAAAACCGCTGAATGCACTGATTCAAGGAAACCGTCGGATTGGATAAAAAGGAATCGCTCAGCAATTAGGCACTACTCAAGAAAAAATCCAGTATATGTATTATTCAGACGTTGAATTACCGGAAGATCTACGCTAGAAAGGTCGCGCAACAATTAATACAAATAATAATAGTAATCCATGCTTTCGCATCCCCCAACAGCTTTCGCTAACAACAGGGGGCATCCATCAGTCATACGCCTATAGTGCGTCTTAAAATATTTGTTCTGAGAATTCGCCATGGAGTAAGATAAACCACAAAAAAACCTAAATTCTGAAAGGAACAGCTCCGGAGTTCAAACCCGGGATGTCGAGATTAATAGCCAAGCGCGCAAGACACTGAGCTACCAACCCCGAGACGATATAAGAGAACAAAGATAGAACATTTGTTACGAACTTCTTAACCAGTAGCAATGTGAAGCACCAGTCAGTTTCATATCATCGTCCCGATTCTCTACTTGTACGAAAATATCATCAACGCAGGAATATGTCATGAAACAATTATTTTCCGAGGTACAAACGGAATCATTCATACCGAATATCTACCGAAGCGATGGGCGATTAATTCAATAATTAATCCAAAACTTTACGATTACTAAAGGAACGACAACGTCAGGTCGCATTGCAGCAACGAAACGATGAAGACAGTGACGAACCTAAAATTCGCGATTGTGTACAGGCCATGATTTGACACCTTCATATTTTTGGTTCTTCCCAAAATTGAAGGAGATATTTATTTTTTGCACTGAAGTTTGAGGTAGATATTCGCAATTGGATTAACAGTAAACAAGAACGGAAAAAGTGCATTCTGCATTTGGAGAAGTGGGATTATATAAAAAAATAATTACTTACAGTGATGGTACAATGAAATCACTTCATTTTGGAACTGGTTTCATTATTTTACCTTTTTTATCTTATTTAATAGACTTGGAAACCTCGTATATATATTTTGAAACACTTCCCTTATTCTATTGTTCGATGCGTAAATTAACTTGTTCAAATATTTTCGAACAATTGTGTATACTCTGTCCGACAAGAGTTCAGCTCACGCAGTTCAAATCGGTGATGGAGGTCGAACTTGTCTGCCACTGCATGGACCAGCCAGTTCCAATAGTAGTAGCGATATGTAACGTAGGCATTTACCTGACCGAACGCTTGATAATGTCAGAGCTTCAGAGACTTGATTGATTAATGACAACTGCAGCGTAACAGTGATATAGCGATTTGCACTATGTATGTAGATATACGTACGATGTCGGGCGACTATGTCTACGTTGTTGTATTTCATTTTTAAAATAAAAAGCAGAAGTATATGTATATATGCTTTTCAGAGAATAAATTGGAATAGGTGGAGTAGGGTTTCGTTTTACGACATCTAAGGTTACTTTCATTGTAGTACATCGTGTTCTGGATTACACAGCCAGTCGTAAAATGTATGGTAATATAAATAATATATCCTCTTTGATGTTTAAGTGGATGGGTAGATATGTTGTTTCGTTTGTTTATTTTGCTTAGATATATTTTATTTATCATTTAGTTTTGCATTAAATTCGCCTGTCAGGTAAAATAATTTACTAAATTAAGGTTCGTAATTACTACTTGCTCAAGCTGTTCAATTTATTGCATTCCTTTCTATAATTAATAGTCTCGATGGGGCAAATTACAGTGCAGTACGGAGAACAACGTAGAGGGGCCGAGTGTTCAGTAACGTTTATGATCGTGACATTCATGAGTGAGCATAGGCGATGCGGACGCAGGAATGTTTACACATGAAATAATGATAAAAAATATATTATATAACGTGCTGAAACACTTACTATTACCTCAAAATCACAAACTATGGCATCTATTAAATATTAGAGTCATTAGATATGTTTCCACACTTGTTTCGGTCACATGAGTACGGCGTGCGGAATAAATATCTTTTAACGATGAAAGCGTGAAAGCGACCTTTCTACATCGAGTGACGTTATATTTGCAAATTTAAACTAATCCTTATGACAACTTAATGGATCTTTCGACGCACCTTTCCAAATTTGTCCTAGTACGAGAGAATCTGAATTCTTGTCAATGACACTTTTAAATTTTTCGATTACACTTTCATTTTTTTCGTCTTCCGCCGTACATAGGTGTGTGTGAACATCATCTACAATTTCAATAGAATCCACAAACGACATCGAATAATTTTTTGATTTTTCAATTCCCTCCGCTAGTCCATAGAAGTTCTTTCTAAATCACATTTTACCCGACTATCTTGAAACATTTTCTGGCTTTTCTTGATAGCTTTGGGGTGTCTCTAATCGAATTGTAAAACTGCCTTATTTACATCATCAAAATGTTCGCAGTAGTAAAACGCAGCCTTTAACCATGTGAAATCTTTTTGTACGTCTTAGGGACTTTAGAAATACTGCCTTCGTATGAGCTATTAAACAATTTACTCGTGGATAACATTTGGGGATCAATTGCGCGACAAATTTTAAAGCATGGATTTTAATTAATTTTTCTAGACAAAACAATGCTGGAAAATCAATTATTTCCTTCAAGTTATAATCGAAGAACCTGCATAAAATTTGTCTAACTTCTAAGTTCTTTTTGACATGGCATATTTTATTCAGGTGTGAATCATTTCGAGCGAATGAGTGCCACCTTTTTCGAGATCAAAACGTTATTCAAAGAGATTAAGATGGAAATCTGATAGGACGAAACCAGAAGAAAATTGACGACGTCGAACGACCTCCCAACTTGGGCTCCTGAGTAGCCACTTTTGTAATGTTAACTGTATCAGAACGAACGTTATCGCGCAACAAAATAGCCTGTTCTTTTCCAGATACTTTTTCTTGAACTGCGACCTTAAGGTGACGAATTTGTTGACAGTCGATCTCGGCAGTGGTAGTAAGAAATAATTCATAGATGACGCCTATGTCGTCACACCAGATTTACAGCATTAACTTAGGTTCAAGATTAGTCCTAAGTCATCCTCTTACATTTACGTTGATATCAAAATCAAAAGGTAGCAAAGACATATCAATGTTAACACGCTACAGAAATGTTTAGAAGAAAACACTCCTGATTTTATTGGTGCCGATGATTAACCTTCATCTAGGCCTTTTCCAGAAAAGATGAGGTGATCTAAAAAACACATTGGGTCTCTAAAGAAGCGTTTGCTAAAAGCAGTAACTAGTTTCTAGTTGAACACCATACGTTCAGCATGGGTGGCTGGCCCAACTTTAGCGAAGTTCGACTTTTATTAATTTATTATCCCTTTGTAAGAATATGAAAAAAATATTGAATGAACTAAGTTTACTTTTGTGGTATAATAAAATTTTTATGCAACAGTATTTATTGCTAGACTAGGTATATATGGATAGAAAAGTACATATTTCCGTTTCCTTGTCTTTCTACATAAAAACGCTTGAATCTCCAATAATTGTAGCTCTCTACTTATACTAATTATAGGCAATTCGCGATATTCGATTAATTCTTACTCACATCTGTTACATATGAAGGAAAAAAATACACTTTCACGTTATCTCCAGCTCTCGTCTTATTATACTGTAATATGCGTTTTCATCGTTTAGTTGCGGCAAAATCGATTTAATCTCATCGCAATTAACTGTTCCCCCTTTTTACAGGCACACTTACATAGATGCCTTTAATATATTCGTGTATTTATGTGCATTTTAAACATGTACTTAGAGCATGAACAATTCCACATTCCAATTAAATATATCTACGCGTATACATACAATCCGCACAAATACATGCAGACGTTTGTTTGTATGTGTTGCTGCATATTCTAAACCGACAATTAAGATAAAATATTACACGGTTTTGCTGTTAAACATATGCTTTTCCGTGCCGAATATAATGGTCATCGTAAACCGTTGTAGAAATACGGTGAAAGCATTGTTTTGAAAAGCAACAGACGTTCGTAGTGATTTCTCTCGCGCTAGTTTGTATGTAGTTCTTTTCAATGATGTTTCGACAGATGCTGCCGGGAACAGGATACATTGAAATTGTCAATCATAAAATTTTGGGGGAGAAAAATTAATAAACATTGTGTTTAATAATGTGTTACTAAAAGAGTTTTCTGCAAATCCGAATCTGCCATCAGAATTTGACTATCACCCACCATCTGTTTTGTAATTGGTTGTTTTACAGCCAAGTTGACATATCTTGCTCCTTCCTTGTATATCTAATTTTCGAAGCCGCTTTGAAATTACTATACATTTTTACTCACCCAATAACATACTGAGTGATTTTAAATGTTTGAGGACAGTTTAAATTTCGCGCCTTGCTACATTTTTGTCACGTTGGCGATTTGGTTTTGAATTCGTAACCAGTAGCGTAGCAAATAGATTTTGGATGGGTGATAAAATATTGACAACAGATCTTCAAAAAATCAATTTCATATTGATTTTCTAAGCAGAAAATTAATGTAAATGTGATAAAAAACTGGAATGAAATATAGGTGATTTTAAATAGCTTTTGAATTAATACAAATATTTAAATCTGAGCCCTACATATTTCAAATCAAACGATTCCGTTTTTTTGTATAATTTTATTACAATTACATTATAATGTATGTTCGAAATGGCCTCCATTTGATTCAAGACATAAATGTATTCGTCTCTTAATATTGTCAAACAGTCGCTGTAATTGGTTTTGATCGATATTACGAATTTCCTGCTCTATGGCTGCTCGTAGTTCTTCCAAATTGTGAAGTCGATTTTGATGTATCTTATTTTTTAAATGCCCAAACAGATAAAAATCTAATGGTCAGGTGGTCAGGGTGGTCAGGTGACCGGGGTGGCCAACCTATCGCGACTAATAAGTCTGTCATCAAAATACTCTTCTAGATATTCCAATGTATCATGCGCTGCATGAGGTGGTCCTCCATCTTGTTGAAAATACCCCCTTTCCAATTCATCGTCATGTAATTGGTTTATAAACACTTTCAAAATTTGAGTGCGATATCTTTCCGCATTGATATTTTCATGGAAAAAAAATAGGACCAATTATGCGACGTCTAGACATTGCCACCCAAACCCCAATTTTTTGTGGATGTAAAGAAGTCTCAACAAAGTTATAACGGTTTTCTGTAGCCCATGTCCTGTAATTTTGGCTATTAATATAGCCTGACAAGTAAAACCAGGCCTCGTCTGACATGAATGTTAAATCTAAAATATCATCATTATGAAGATTTTCATTAAACCACTGACAATATTGAATTCGTCGTGGAATATCAATTGGCAATAATTGCTGTGTTACGGTTACTCTATACGGATGCATGTGTAGATTTTTAACCAATGCTTTTCTTGCAGTACTGAACGATAAACCTAAAATAACGAAAATGAAAAATACCACATCTTAGAAATAGAAAAAGCTTCATCCCAGTTTGAGCTGCTAATTTGCGAATTGACTTTTTAGGACTTGCCTCTATCCGTTGTCTAACATCAACAGTCTCTTCTGTTAACACTGTTGGTCGTCCAGTTGATTTTCCTTTGCAAATGCAGTGTTTCCCCTCGAATCGTTCAATAATTCTGTCTCTGTGATTACAAAACACTTTGTATGGTACGTCAACATCCGGATAATTTTCACGAAATTGGTTCAGGCATGATTGCAATGAATAAGTCCATGATCCATCTTCGCGATGAGTGCCACTGCGATAATGCGCTTTTAAAATAAAAGCGTCTTGCTCGGCCGTAAACAGCATCTTAATAGTAACAACAATTAAGTTCACTTAATTTAATAGAAATGCATAAAAGACATACCTGGAAAATAACACTGATAAACAGTAGCTCTAAGAAGAACAGATTACAAGTAAAAATGAAGCAAATAATAACGTATAAAGTGAATATAAATAACGAATAATAAATAAAGTGTCGCACAGGCAGCTGACAGGACCGATACTCACAATGGCCACTCTTAACATGTCAAATCCCCTAGAATCCACCGCGCGAAATTTAAACTGTCCTCAAGCATATAAAATCACTCTGCATTAAAAAAACACGTCGAGAATGTTTAGAAAACAATACCTAACATTATAACTATAATACATTATTATAAATACAGCTACTCATGGTATTGGTGGAATTATTTCTGGAAAGACTACGTATTATGTTAAGTATCCAATAACTTGTTAAATAAATCTGATTTAATAATAATAATAGTATTTATTATCCCACGGTTGAACATTTACAGGTAGTTTAAAATTGGACACATACATTCCGCAAAAGCAATAACAATTAGCATAATTGGCAATAAACAAACTGTTTCCGGAATTGGACCATGTCATGGTGAGGTATAAGAGAAAATAAAATAAGAGCAAGATGAAAAACAAAGAAATAAAAATTAAAAAAAGTGGAAAAAGATGAAAAAGGAAATAAATAGTTGAAAAAAGAGTAAGAGAATAAAACAGAGAATAGAAACATAAAAATAAAGAAAAAGAAGAAAAAAGAAAACCGAAGGCCTTCTGGAAG
Organism: Trypoxylus dichotomus; assembly: GCA_023509865.1. Taxonomy (NCBI): domain Eukaryota; kingdom Metazoa; phylum Arthropoda; class Insecta; order Coleoptera; family Scarabaeidae; genus Trypoxylus; species Trypoxylus dichotomus. The sequence goes on from CM042081.1 coordinate 35,754,976, forward strand.
GTTCACGTTGCGTGAACAACCCTGACAACTTTCGTTGCGTGTGTGATAAAACAGGTTTCAACTCTCAAACAACTCCACTTATCAAAAAAGTTATGAACTGTATTTCGAGTGTAAGGTTGGAGATTAGGGCCACATATTTACTGTTTAAGACGTGCCCCCCGGGCTCACTAGGGGCTAAGTTCGAACTGTATGACGGATATTAAACAATTTCCCACTGAAAGTGCTGAAGCAAGTCCTGTGTCACTTCCGCTGTATGCAGACATACATCATCGTGAAGGAGGATGACACTACTGCTTAGCATTGTGCCGCTTGTTTTGAATAGCACAGCGAAGTCGTTGAAGCTGACAGTAGGCCGCTGCATTTATGGTATCACATCTAGGCATGTAGTCGGTGAGCAAGACACCCTTATGATCCCAAAACACTGTAGCCATAATTTTTTTGGTGCTCAAAATTTGTTTTGCCTTTCTCGGTTTCGTTGGGGGTTGCAGATGATGCCATTGATTGAGGGTTTGTTTCTGGTGCAAAATGTGATATCTATGGTCATATCACCAGTAGCAATATACTTCAAAACTTCATAACCATCCACAGGTATAGCAGTAAACTCCACTCACACAAATTAATTAATTATGCGGAACGCAGCTCCCATTGTCAACCGTGTTACCGACTGACAATGGGAGCCCACGTGCTCTCGAAACGCTGCGTTCCGCATAATTAATTAATTTGTGTGAGTGGAGTTTACTGCTATACTTGTGAATTGTACATCCACACAGTCCTTGCAATCGTCATTTCATAACCATCCTTGTGATAGTGATTGAGAAATGTCAATGCAGCTGCCATTCGTTTAGTTTTGTGTTCGTCTGACAAAATTCGAGGAACCCACCCAGCACACACTTTATTATTTCCCAGATCTGCACTAACAATTCCGTACAACACAGTTCTTAAAATTTCTGGAAAGAATGAATGCCGTCCACTAATTGTGAAACGCCTATTTTTTTAGATTTTTCAAACATACTTCAATGAACATGATATACCACTTCCGAAATTATGCTTCATTAATCACGTTACCGTAAACCTCGTTTATCGTTATATAAATTTCGATGAGTCTTTTGACTTTTTGGCGCGTTTAAGAAGCGGATAATACTGCGCACCTCACACTTGGCGGGATCGTCAATTTTATCACACATTTTAAAGTCGCACAGCTAAGCAGTAATAAATCGTATTGGATCGTAGTGGTGGGGGAAAGCGGTCACGTATGGAAACAAAACGTTCTTTACTTTCCGAATGGTCCTTGTATAAACAAAACTGTCGAAACGCAAATATGATATGAATAGTGTTAAGGATGAGGACTTCTTTGACAATTGATAGTAAAAAGGGAATGTTGTACAGTTATATCGCCTTACTACCAAAGGTAAGAAATAACTGTTGCTTGGGTCTGTTCAGAAATTTGTCTCTCTCTTTTTGGAATATATTCTATCTATCCTTTCCTCGAATGAACGTTTTCTTTCCTCACAGTGTGATATCTTTCACGAATCTATACGGACATTAAGAGCAATTATTGTTTTACACTTTAATAATTTTTAGCAACTAACTTTATTTTCTTCTGTACTAGTTTTATATTGATTATTTTGAATTTATATACTTGTCCTTGTTGGGCAATGGACAAGGAATTTATTGGTGTCAGAGGGTAATTGGATAACAGTTTAAAATTTTAATTTAAATATTTTAGATTTTCCCATCGTAACTATTTATATAACTGATAATTTGAGTTCCAGTACTACATTTGGTTTTCTTGTACGATTTTAACATCCATTTCGATTATAAAAACCACAGATCTGGTTAAATTAGGTAAATTTAACAATCAATACTAACTTTAGGTGTTCTTCTCCGAATCTAATCTAACTTTTAGACCGTTTTAGTTAAGGATATGTTAAAAAGAAAGTTTATATGCAAAGATTTAAAAATGTTAGACATCTTTTTGAATCAAATTCTCGCGACACTGCGGCATTTTCTACAAACATCATTGACGTAAATCGTCGGAATACGTCGGCAAATATCTCGACGATACACTTCAATGGAATTCTATACGCATACCTTACGTTTTCGCACGAACCTATAGCTTTATTACCTGCACTTCGTTAGCGCTGAATCTACAGTTTTATTACAGATTAGTCGCGTATTTGTCGAGACCTTGCTGGCTGGGAAACAAGAACAAACACATTAGCAGCGATCACCTTCTCGCTGTTATTTTTTTTTCTTTTTTATTGAAGAGCCTTCATAGAGTTTATACGAGGAAATAAATTAAATTGTCTGTTACTATTTTTCAATGTTTTTTAACAATATGTATCTCTTCGTTTTTTTTTCTCTTTTCTTCAAACAACCAAAGCGTTAACATAAAACTGCAACATGAAAGGTACATTATTTTTATGTCCAGGTCCATTTAGTGTTTTATCGTCTCAATATAAATTTAACTACTTTTAGCGGTTATTAAAATCGGCCATTTGCTGCGTTTGAAAATCTGTAGTTATGACGCAATTAAGGTAAAATTACCGTTACATTCTATAAATTTAATACATCGTAATATACTGATATATTTTGAAGCTGTAAATTTGGTGGCTAGGATTTACATACAAGCTTCTTACGAAAATCATTACGAATACGTTAACAAACAAATTTGCTCACTATCAACCTCCTGAACAAGCAGGTTTTAGAAAAGGGTCAAGCACGCTAAAACATAACCAGACAATACGTACCTTAACAGTGAAGTGAAGAACGAAGTTTTGATTATACTAAAACCATCCTATCTACATTCTTGGTTCATTTCTAACTTGAAAAACTACACTCTTACAATTGCAAATCATTTATGATGCCCGCGTTCATACAGATTCGCATTTGAAATGCATTAAAAACTCGAAATACGACATTCCATCGATCTGCTAGATTGCAATATCTACATACCCCATCGCGAAGAAATATTGCAATGTTCGGTAAATTCGTCGAAGAGAGAACTGTAAATATGGGCGCATACATATATATGTACACTACTGCTCCTGGAGGTTTGGACACTAATATACGGTTTAAAACCGATATGTATATATAATCTAGCCACTAGATTTTGAGGTTTATTGTCGCCACCACATCACCCTGTCTTTTCTATATAAGAAAAATATACCTTCCTTTTGGTTTGATTATAAAGGCTAAAGTGAGTCACTCCAGTATATATTTCACTCTAATATACACCCTTTTAGTTTCTGTAGCAGTGTAATTTATATTAGGACCTATTAATTTTAAACCACATATTACCCATATATAACAATTTACCACAGTTACCAGTGTACTGTAAACGCCAAAATAGTGGCACAAATATACTTTGGCTACTACTTCAGTAAGTGGGCGTGCACGTTTTCAAAGACGACTACGGAGCATCCCCACCGCTCGTCACCTGATTTGGCATTTAGAGCACATACATATGTCGATAGTATTTGATTTATTTCATAGAAACCAGACTTCGAAAAACATATTTGTAAGTGGTCTTATGTTATATAATGGTTTACCATATGAAATTAAAACTAATAATAGTAGTACCTTTGAAAAGTATTTGTACATACATATTATTGAGCACTGTAACTGATTGTATATTGAATTCATTTGTTCTGTGTTATTATATAGCTTGTTAGCTAAATAAACTATCTATCTATTTGTAATAAACAAACTGTTGCCGGAATTGGACCGTAAATAAAAGTAAGAGGAGAAACAAAGAAATAAAAAGAAAAAGCTAAAAGGAGAAGAAAGGAAAGAGAAAAAAGAAAAAAGAGAGAAGGAGGCAGAAACAAAGGAAAGAAGAAGAATGGCGGGATCTCGACATTTCGCCTCCGTCGTACGCGGCTTCTTCGGGAAAAAAGCAGAGGGAACCAAAATGGCACGGTAACTCGTCCTGGAAGCCACGCTAGAGGCGAAACCACTTTGGAGGAAAGTCATAATAGCTCGAAGTGTTATCCACGCTAGAGGTGAAAACCTTCTAACATGTACCGCAGGATACCGGATTTGTATAGGTCGGGAGCGTTACGCCTGAACGTGCGTTGATTCAGTGAACGGGGACGGGGCTTGTAGAAGCAGTTTCCATATCGCGGATAGGTGATATCCGTCCTCCCTATTAATATTATCGGGGTGTTTGTAGGTGCCATTGCCCCCTATCGCCTCAAGAGGTGATAGTCAGGTGGGACAAGGTCTATGCAGTACAGGGGGTACTGAAGGATGTTCCAATCAAGCGATTTCAAGGTGTCTTTCACTGGTTTTGCTGTGTGAGACGGCGCACTGTCGTGTAACAAAATCACTGGCCACACAAAATCTTGTGGCCCATTCCGGTCGTCTTTCAATGAATGCCTGGTTTCAATTAACTATTTGTTGACGATATCGTTGTGTATTAACGGTCTTGCCAGGCTTCAAGAGTTCATAATACATAATACCGCTCTGGTCCCACCAGACACAGAGCATGGTCTTCTTACCGACGCGATTTGGCTTTGGTGTTGAAGGAGCGGCTTCGCTAGGTGATAGCCACGATTTTGTCCGCTTCAGGTTTTCAAAATACAGACATTTTTCATCACACGTCACAATTCGCTACAAATATGATTTCCTTTCGTGGCGTTGAAGCAGCATTTCACACGTGATTTTACGATTTTCTATTTGACGTTCATTCAAATCGTGTAGGGCCAACTTACCGAATTTATTGATCTTTCCCATTACTGGTAAATATCTGCTGATGATTTCTTGTAACACATGTACTGCTTCTACTAAATGCCGTTGCGTTTCAGTTGGGGCATCATCATCATCAACTCCTGCAATTGCTCGTCTTCGCATTTTTGTTGTCTACCAAAGCGCTCACTGTCTTTCACATTGAAATCATCACTTCTGAATTGTCGAAACCATGCCTCACATGCTCTAATCGATGGATCGTGTTCACCATATATTTCTATCAGCAAACGATGGCTGTCAACAACCTTTTTCTTTTGATTAAATAAGAGAAGCAATGCGTGTCGCAAATGTTCTTTTTCAGGCACAAAACTCGAAATCATCACTGAACGATAAAGCAGATTCGCTAGATTTTGGCGGACTTGTACGGGTTTGTAGTTTAAATGTCAGACGAACAAAATGACGTATGTGCCAAATAAATACGTTGCGTACTTTTCATTGGCGCCATCTCTTAATTAAACCGCATACACCTGGTATACCTTATCATGACCCGATCCAATTCCTGATACAGTTCGTTTATTACTGACTCTGACCGTGAAAACCTACGTATTGATTTATTTGTTTTCTTTTCTTTCTGTTATATCAGTTACATCCTCTGTGCGCCGTATTTTAAATAAATAACTTTGGTTTGCAGTAGTAATATACATTTTCTTTTTTATTTGCGTCAAATACCCTTAGGGATTAGACCAGAGCGGTAGCGGTTGTATTTCCAATTCTAAATAACACGCTGAAATTACGCTGTATTGATTTTATTAATCTACTGTAGCAATTGTTTTTTTTTTCTTTTTGCAATACAACAAAGGCAATTATTGTTATTAACATATTATTATATATTCCCTTTTGTTAGTCCATAAATACATCACAGAACATTATACAGTGATATAATTCTTAGTTTGTTTTTGTTTTATAAGAGTGTTATAGATGTGTATTTTACCAAATTTTGCGAAGTATTAAATCTTCCATGAGCGAGAGTGTACGTTCTGATGACATACGAGATCCAGACGCTGAATTTCCATCGATTCTTCTATGTGTACACTACGATTCATGAATAATTCCATAGTAATGGTTTATTTACGTGAATTATGGCATTCGTACAGCCGGCTCTATAGTTCTACTAAATTGGATGATGTGTGGTGAATGGATTGCATGGTGAGAAGCGACAAGTCTCAACATCGATATTTGCCAAGGAACTATAATAATGGAAACAAAAAAAATAATTTAAACTTGTTAACTCGATTAGAAGTTTAACAAAGGTATAGAAAACCGATCGATAGGAAGGTCGTGATTCATTTAGATAGAATCAATTGAAACGGCATTGACATGTACAAATTCAACCCCAGCCACTACATTGTTTACTCTCCACAGCGTCCAGAGGCGCCGCGGTGTACACTCAGGGAACCTCTTGACTAATTAATTTACTTTGGACTGTGCTAAGGGAATCCGTGATTCTCTATTATCTATCGCAATATCGGATGATTGGAAAATTATCCTAACTTCCTGTATATTGGATGATCAACATTTTCTGCCGCAAACTCTACCTTCATTATTTCTGTATAAAAAGATAAATTGAAAAGGAATCTTACGTATTGCTTGTTATGTGGAATATAAGTTCCTACAATAGCACAATGAAATAGATGGTATAGAATAAATCATATGTGAACCCTAAGCGTAAGATTTGATCCGGCCCGCGAGACATTTTGAAAAACCCAATTAAACAAAATTTTAAATATAATGTTGTACCTACTTTTTTCATTTCATTTTCTTATTTTAATAAATTGCGCTATAATAACATTGTCGTATTATTTCATGTCTGATATCTATCGCTAAAAAGTATGAACACTACTTTTAAACGCGGCCCGCGAACGTATTTGCACACCAAAGTTCGGCCCAGAACATGTCAAAGGTTGCCCATAATTGGAATAGATCGTATGCAATAAATCTTGTCAGTATAAGAACACGGTTATAATCCCCTGTTATCAAAAGTATTTGAATGAATAATAAATCAATTTCGTTGTTATTACCAACCTTAAATTTACTTGAATAACTTTTTGGTGAAACTTTTAATTAATCAAAATATTACTGTTACAGGTAGGACTTGAACCTACATTACCAGTTCGCTAGACCGTTATACATCTACCTATACCAAGAAAATTCGAAATAATTTAATTGATAATACAATTTGGTATTGATATTAAAACACTGTGTCTGTCTAGATATCAGGGGTATATCTGCAGCCACTATTACATCCAGATATTAAATTTGATTTGAAATTTAGCAACATAAATGATGATTTGTTCAGACAGTCTCCGGTCCAATTAATGCAGATACACTGTTAATGCAGAAAGTTACTACTGCATTGGATTGTCGAAGAAGGTTTCAGGAATAAGACCAAATTCAATTTTTTTACTTGCTTAACTTTATTTAAGTAGAAACAAATAGGAGGCATTTGATATTGACTGATTCTTGTAGTTTTTTCTGTACTACGTGTAACAGATTGAAAGTAAATAACTAACTGTTAAAATGTTCTTCCATATAATGAAGTATAAATATATTATAACGAGTAATATTATGTACCATACGTACATACACAGCAGGGAAGCGAAGGCAGATTGGTTTGATGAACTCGGTCAATTTTCGTACCGGTCGTGAATGCGTCCGAGTCCAAACCTGGCGCGCCGAAGATTTGACCAACCCTAATTATTAATACCGATAATAATATTTCAAATTTATAAAATCTTTAGATGACCATTTAAACTTCGGAAAATGCTTAAATCTGATTCAGATACTTCAGAGGTACTTCAAATTTTCGTGTGCCCCATTCACGATTTATGAGCAGACTATATCACAATACATTAATTACATCCCTTATACATTTTTAGTTCCCACAGCCATTTAAGAAACCGATGCTAACATTTAATCTTCAAATTTCACACCCACTGTGATTTTACTTCTCAATCAATGTCTGACTCGATTTTACGCAACATTTTCATATTTTGCTTTTAATATTTAAAAATATTTAATGATAACAAATAAGAAAATCTGAGCAAAAAAAATATCAATTTAGTTTCTTTTTTATGAACGTTAATGTGAAAGTGACAATTTTACATTAACGCATATATATATTTGGTTTTAATTAGTTAACAAATGTGCAAATTGTGTTTCTTCTAGTTCCGCACAAGCTTGAGTTAACCGATAAATCTAGAAACTTAAAAATCGTCACGATTTTATACGAGGGAAAGTTAGCGATTATAAAAATAATTAGAGAAATAGTTAGTAAGAACAAGTTTTATTTTTCAACAAAGTCTCCATCTCAATTAATACACTTATCCCGTCGCTTTATCAATGACCCAATGCGTACCGCATAAAAATGTTTGGGTTGCCATTTGAACCATGATCGTACCTCTTCTTGGATACCGTTATTACCCTCGAAATGTCTGCCGCCAGGATGCCTTTTGAGCAGACCAGACATATGATAGTCGCTTCGGACTAGGTCGGGACTATAAGCCAGATGTTCAAGAAGTTTCCATCCAAATTCGGCAATTCTCGCCTGGGTCAAGTGGACCGAATGCGGTCTGGCATTATCGTGATGCAGCAATATTCCTCTCGTTAGTAGATCTAGACGTTTTCATCGAATTGCGTCCCGAAGCAACAACAAAAGTACAGAATGATTCAACACGCACGTTCTCATTTCTATTTTGGAAATGGGTTAGGAGCCTCCTTGAGAATCCCAGAAAATGGTAAGAATAACCTTACCATCCGAGGCACAATTTTGAATTTCTTTATTGTCGGTGAAGAAAGATGTTTCCATCGTATTGAAGCACGCTTTGTTTCGGATTGATAGTGGTGCACCCACGACTTACCACCAGTAACATTCCTGTTAAGCATGTTCTCCCGTTCCTCTGCGTACCGAGAGAGGTGTTGCAAAGACAAGCCCATTCGAATCTTTCTGTGTTTTTCGGTCAGTTGTCTAGGTACCCACTGTGAGCAAATTTTTCAAAAATTGCGCGTGTCAGTTCAAATCATCTCTTCCACCCGTCGAAGTGTTGCATCTGTCGCAATCTGAACGAGGCAGCCATGTCGCCGATCAACAACTTTCGAGCGCCCATGAGAGAATTTCTCGACGCAGTTACACACGGCTTTACACAACAAACACTTTTCACCATAAACATTTCCTTATGGATACTTTTTGCAGGAAATCCTTTACTCTTCGAGCATGGCAGCCAATTTAACACCGCCTGCATACGCGCACGGCAACTGTCATTGATATTCAACTGACAGTAATAAAACTGGATTGTTCCGACACCTACTGACAGATAGGGAAGTAGTTCACTGCTATTTTCTGCTGTCTCACACCAGTTTGTGACTTGTTTATTGACTTCTCTAACTGAATATTTCAGTATAAAGTATTATGAACTTTTGTATAGAACCTGGAAAGATGATTCTGATAATAGAATGCAAGAAGTCATTTAAAATAAAAGAACGGATTTACTTGCACAAACAGTAATAGAATAAACTAATATTAATATTAACATTAATATTAAGCCACCGTCGGTATTAGTAATAATAAAATTACAATTTTCTTGCAAATAACCAACGTAATTAAATTACTGAAAATATATCAGTCCCGAAAGGATTTGAACCCACGACCTCTGGGTTACCGGCTCATTGTGCTATCATTATACCACGGGATCTCTAGAGAGTTCAAATCGCTTTTAATTAAACGTAATTAATTACTGAAAGTTCAAAAGTGGGTTCAAAAATTAAAGCGATTTGAACCCACAAGTGGTCTCTGGGTGTAATCGTAGCACAATGGGTTGATAACGGAGAGGTTGTGGCTTCAAATCCTTCCGAGACTGATATTTTTTCTGTAATTTTATCAATAATAGAATAATTCTTTCGTGAAACTAAGTAAACTACCAATATAAAAACAAAAGGAACAAATTTGGTTGCTGTCGGAATCCACGTCTTATTCAGAGTTCGCAGAATGCGTAACTTGCTCTCAGGGTTACTTTAAAACACATGTGGGCAACAATCTGCCCACGGGCCGGATCCGGCCCGCTGTAAGATTTGATCCGACCCGCGAGACATTTTGAAAAACCGAATTAAAAAAATTTCACGATTTAATTATAATGTTGTAGCTATTTTTTCATTTCATTTTCTTATTTTAATAAATTGCACTACAATAACATTGTCATATTATTTCATATCTGATATCTATCGCTAAAAATTATAAACACTACTTTAAAATTCACTCGCGAACGTATTTGCACACTAAAGTTGGGCCTACAACATGTCAAATGTTGCCCATACTTGCTTTAAAACATTCTCCCTTAGACTTTCAATATCACAATATTGAAGAGAGACCGATATGATAATGAAAGTAATAAAGCATTTCCTTGAGAAAAACAATCGTATATTATGATATCTAGATTTCAAACATCTTATCAGCGACATAGAATAGAATGGCACGCAGTTCCCGATTAGATAATCTCGCGAAGTAAGTAAAATAAATTAATCACACGATACGACAAGTTAGTTACTATTATAAGTTGGTCGAAATATGTTACGTGACGGTAGTTCCAAGAAAAAAGGTAAGCCACAACAGATGCTGCGGTTGATTCGCAAGAGATGTGAAATTGTGTCAAGGCGCAGCAGTTGTTACGTTTGTTAAGCAAATCTCAATATTTGTAGTTATAGTTGTGTTGATAAACAACGATATTCTCAGAGATTATTGGATATATTTTGATGTCATTTCTAATTTCTTTTTAACATATAGACGCGTTCTTATGGCTAGTCAATGCAAGGCGCCTTGAAACGATAAAGTTGTTAGATCTCAGCGATATCTACTGTTTATATTTTGATAATAGATACCAATACGTTATTATACTGTATTACAGTTGTTGTCCATTAGAATAGAAGCACTTCAAATAAATTACAAAATCGTATATAAGACGGTTTATACAAATAAAAGCGTAATTCGTAATGGATTACCTTTAAGTAGATCTATTACGATATGTATTTTGAGGAATCATTTTATTGCTTAGACCCGTTTCCTTAATGTATTAAATTGGGGCTTAATGTATTAAATCTGTTTATCTCCGACTATGATACAACGAAGATAATGTATTTAATATGACCGAAAATTAAAACAAACATCTTTGTGCTTTGCTGCGAAATGCATTTAAGTCTATTTTGTGACTAGTTTACAAAGGCGACCTGAAATGTCTCCGGAATCGACAAGAAAAACACGGTATTGGTATGGTTTTTTATTTTTATTTTTCGATGTGGTCTCCTCGAAGATCAATACACTATTTCAAACGGTGCCCCGGTCTCTTCAAGCAGTCAGAAAAATAAGATGTTTCAAGGTCTGCAAAATAGCGATCTGTAGTGGCGATGTCCTCCTCATTTGAGATAAATCTCTTTCCTTCCAGTGAGTTTTTCATGTTTCGGAATAGGAAAAAGTCGCTAGGGGCTAGGTTTAATGAATATGGAGGATGAAAGACTAATTCGTAGCGCAACGCATTTAATTTGGACACGACGATGCGGGATGAATGAGCCGGTGCATTACAGTGGTGGAAAAGCACTTTCTTCCGCTACAAACGAGGCCGTTTCTCCCTCAATACTGCATCGAATCAGGTCAATAAATTGCTGTAGTATTGCCGCGTGATCGTTATTCTCTTCTGCAGGTAATCGACGAGGATCACACCTTGGGATTCCCAAAAAATGGTCGCTTTGCTTTCTTCAGACCCGATTCGCCTGGAAAAGTCCACTGCTTCGACTGTTACTTGGTCTCCGGTATGTACTGGTGAATCCAAGTTTATGCTATCTCTTTCACCTTCACTCGATGATCGGCTAACACGACATCATGAATCTTGTAGACCATTTCATCGTTGGCAGCGGTTTTTAGGAGTCCACTGCTGGTTCGTCACTTATGCTTGTGCGGCCACGTTTGAACTCGTTCACCCAGAAGCTGACGGTCGAAAATGATGGTGTACATCCGTCATGAACCTCTAGCAAAATATTTCGAATTTTCAGTGGCCGTTTTTCCAGCCCTCCAGATGTGTTTCATCACTGCACGAAATTCTATTTTATCCGTTTTTGCGAAACCGCTTGACTTGCTACACAAAACACACTCTTAAACAACAACTATTGACAGAAATTGTGACAGTTGCCATAAAAAAGGTTGGTCTTGTAGACCAATGAATCTACTTCATCCTTCATGCGCCATCGCTTGCCGATTCCGGAAACATTTCAGGTCACCCTTGTATATACACTCTCTTGCGTGGAAAAATTCAATTTTTTTCAGAAAGCTATTTCTGCTTCGTAGAACATTATTGAATTTAATGCTTATCCAGGCATCCCGGAAGTAAATTAAATACAGTGGAAAGTACTATGCGCATCGGTAACACTTAGTGTGTAGAGTGTTCATGAAATAAAATAAAAAAGTATTGATGAAGATATTCAAAATAAAAATATACTCTATATATAATATACTCTATATATATATACTCTATACGGTAATTGTTATGTATTATATTTATAAACACAGTATTTGTATACCTTAGTTTTTTCTTAATATATGTATTTGTATATACATTTCATTGGTTTTTTCCTTTTTTTCTCTGCATTGATGTACCATGGTTAGTTTACATACGTAGGCTGTTTTATATATATTTAGATTATATACATATTATATTATATATGTTTGAATGTTAAAGATTATTTAATTTAATATTTGTTGCCCTATAGTTGGATGCAATTATCATCTTTTGGACAATGAAAATTATTTTTAGAACTTCGTATAGTCAATTTATATTGAGAAATAAAATGCACCTAGTAAGTATACCTTTGAACAATCGAATGTACTTTATTAAAAGGAATTATATCCAACGGTCTACATTTTCGCACATAATTATTTAATTAAAAAAGAACTTCCTTCCCCAATAATTCAACCTTGCGACGTGAAAAATTCATAAATGATTAGCTACGGCATCCCGTTTTAATAATTTCTACCCTTTATTAGCGTACGAAACACGCGATAAATCCAAAAATCCCTGACACCCACTCCCGAAAAGGGAGAAAGGTAACTTCTCATTTCCTCCCGAATTAAATTTCCGCCTTTTTTTCCGCTTCTCCACCTACCGCTGCCATTACCGTCGGGCAAAACGTTGCTTTCTTTTCTTTCTCTTCCTAGCTTCTTATTTCGCAAAACGTCCGGTAATCCACGGGCCTTCTCGCAATTATGAATTGTAATTTACCCGAGAATAAATCTTCATTAAACGATCCTAATCGCCGATTCGCAGCGGTAGGTATTCTTGATCTGTGTAAGGAATTGCTCCTTGTTCCTCGCTACGTCGCTTTTCGATATTTTTTCGCGAGTTCGAGCTAAGACGGTAAGATGAACTTCTGGATTTAAGACTAGTAATCTCCTACTGTAATCCAGAGTCAGATTAATATTCCTATAAGGGACTTTGATTTTCCGTACAGAGCCACGACGACAAAAGTTGAGGAACATAGTCTGTTTTCTAAGTAAACATTTATTCAGCAACCTCTACTTTTATATTCTCTGCCATCCAGTGCTAGACAGTCAGTAACATATAAAATATGCGTAAGCTTGACTCCACCAATTGCAAAGCACCTATTTTTGCGCAGATCATCAAACAATTGCTTCAAATAAAAGAGCTGTATTTTAAAAAATAGAAGTCGACAATAATTAAAAGATTACGTCAGATTCTTAAGACTGAGAATGAAACTACAAATGTTACTTATCAGAGTTGAATCGAATCAGAAAGTATTAGTAAGCTCAATACTTTTTTTGGGCATTTATAAATAGCAAGAGATCAACATTCAGGATTCCCTGTCGCAAGTATTACCACGAAGAGGAATTTCTGCAGCCTTTGCACGTCAATTCTATGATGTATTTGAGGTATACTTTCTTCTTGTTCAGCTTTCAATATACAGAGCGAAGCAAATAAATGTTAACATTAAATGGGTGTTTAATCACCTTATATTACAAGGCAGGGATTTGGTTACAGGGTTTCAATTTGACCATTACCTTCAATGCACTTATGGAGTCTGTCCATTGCTGTTTGTAAAACATTCAAGTAAAATAACTAAGTTGTAATCGTCCAAATTGCGAGGTTTGCTAGTGTACGCTCAATCCTTCACCATTCCCCACAGCCAAACATCGCATGGCGTTAGGTCGGGTGAACGTGCTGGCCATGGGAGAGGACGATCCAGCGTTTACCGAACTTGTCGTTCAGGTAATCCCAAACCATCAGACTGTAATGCGAAAGGGCGCAGTCTTCTTGAAAGTATCTTCACTGGAGAATGCCAAGTGGTACGTTCTCGTGTACGAACATGCAGAGCATGAGCAAGGTAATTCTCTTCCCCAATGGTGTGTTCTCCAAAAAAGACGGCTCCAATCACTCCTAATTTGCCCACGGCACACCAAACATTCGCTTTGGGGGAATCGCGCATGTACTCTCAAACTTCTCTTGGGTGCTCGGTCGCCCAGATGATACAATTGTGCTTGTTCACATGGCCGCTGATGTGGAATTTTGAACAAAATGTCAGGCCTCATATGCATCATTGCCAAGAGAAGTCGTGCAGCACTCACACGTGGTTGCTTGTCCACGTTTGTGAGCCGCTGCACAATCTGCAAGTGGTATGACTTCATTCCTAAATCAAGATGCAAAATTCAGTGTCCTTTGCAAAATGTTAGTTTCTATAGAAACTCTGTGCGTGAACTTGGTTGGGCTGGGAACCATCGCTCCCTGAACGAAGATGATATTCCCCTCAGTTCGGACAGATCTCTTTCTATCGCTGGCCCCCTTGCAATCGTTTTTGTAATTGTAAATTCCTGTAAATCCTACCAATTGTCAGGCGAGATGGTACATTCCGTTCAGTCGGGACCTTGATTTTTTCTTGTACGATACTTGGGGAATGAGAGACCTCTGTCCAGACAGCTATCTTTCTTGTTCCTCAATGGAATACCGAGATGCTATATATTATAATCTGCAAAAAAATATTTGGTCTTCCATATAGTGTTAACATCTCTTTACCCCACCCTTAATTTAAGCAGATTTTAGTAATCTTTTCTTAGCTAAGTTAAATGCCATTGAATTTTGCCCACCACTTGTCAAAATGATTTATTCCTATCTTACCAGTAGATGTGTATGTGGATATGTATTTTATAATGATTTCACTTCAAGTATCTCCAATATGTTCTCTGGGGTGCCACAAGATTCAAACCTTGCTCCACAGTTTTTTAATGTATTTATCAACAACGTTGTGAACTCTTGTGATGATCAGAAAAGTTATAGCGTTATACTGATCGTACTAATTCTATTATCAAGGTCATGTAATACAACTATGTTCCAGCTTCTAGTTGATATAAATTCATTTTTCTAGAAAAGACAAGATAAGGAATTTGATCGTTATTTTTGATAACGTCTACTTGACGTTTTGATTATCTGCCCGTGATCGATAGAAGTGAAGTATCACTTCCGAAGAGGATTACGACGAGATGTAAAAACGTCGGATATTACAAACTTTCTATACAACACAGAATCCGAGAACCGAAGAGCAACTAACCACAATGGCATTTATTTCAAGACCACTTTATTCGTATATTTTTATTTTGACACTTAGCATACCACCACAACAAAGAAATATAATAAATTATTAAAAATCATACAATACAACACTAAGGCTTTACCAAATTAACAAACAACAATCGCATATACAAGCAATATCTCTACTACATACACAAACAAACCTGCTTCAATCATAGAATAATAAGAAAAGTAACAAATACGTAGTATCATTAACAAGAAAACAAAAAAGAAAATCTAAATGAAAATAAAAAGTGCCATGTCTCACTACAAAGAAATCAGATAAGTTTTAACTGTTAAACTAAACCTTCTTAAATTAGTAATTTCCTTATACGTATGAAACAATGAATCATAAGTTACTAACGATCTTTTGAACTGGGGTCTAGACTAAAGTGTTGAGGTATCGAGCTTATATTGATGTCTAGTATTTAGAATATAAATAAAATGAAGTGGAATCAGAAAACCTTTAATAGGCACAGACAAGGAAGGGTGCAGAATCAAAGTCTAACTGAATGCAACCTCCACTTTAAGTTCTTAATACTCTCAGAAACGTGATCATACCTACAAAGGTTATAAACCAACCTGCAACAAGAGTTTTGAAGTGTTTGTATTCTGCACTTGGACTATAAATGAAATTACAATAATCAAATATTGATAAAACTAATGATACGCAAAGTCGCAACTTTAGGCGGAAGTTCAAAATGTATCTGTTGATGTACAACAGCTTCAAGGAAGCGCAGGACTTTTAAGAAGGCCTGTAACATGTTCGATAAATCGTAATTGAGCACCAACGTATAATCTGGGATTTTTAGAGACGTCAATAAAAGATAAAAAATTACTGGAAATTTGCAAATTAAAATTAAGTTCGAAAAATTCAGTATTGTGTTTAAAACCAAATACTAAGAGATTTAAATTTAAAATTAGAACATAAATTATGTTCAAATGATAATTGGTGAATTGTATCTTAAGTCCCGGTTGATAACATCCATTGTTTGTCGGTAATCACCAATAGGAAACGAGAAAAACATTGGGTGTCGTCCACATAGGACTGGACAGGTTTGCATAGAGTTTAGAATATCATTTGTGCAAATCATGTAAAGGGATGGTCCTGAAATCGAATCTTGGGGTAACCTGCTAAAACATTCAAAGTTCTTCTTCTTCCCTTCAGGTTCTAAGCACTTTCCCTGTTATGATAGCCATCTTTTATTTGGTCTCCCTACAGTTCTTTCCAGACATAAAATCTTGCTGTGACAACCTCGTCACTTGCATCTGTTACGTGCTCCTTCCTCTTATTTTTATTTTCCTTTATTCTCTCAATTTTGTCGAAGATGTTTACTTCTGTTCTTATTTCCCCATTTCTTATTCCATCAGATCTCGTGCAAACTTTCACTCTTCCCAAAAATTTCATCTCTTGTATCTGTACCCTGGTTTCTTCTTTTCTCGTTGTTGTCCATGTTTCACAACCGTATAAGACGGTTGGCACTGCTATCGTCTTATAACATTTTATTTATATATCTTTCCTTGTTTTGTGTTTAACGTTCTCCACAGATATGTATGTGTGAATGTATTCAGTTTTTCTTCTATGTGTTTCTTTCAATCATAAGATACATCTCAGCCTAAATACTTAAAGTGTTTCACCTGTTCCAGTACAGTTTATGACTATTTTTGTCCTAATTGGATATTTACCCAGAAAAGCCATAGTTTTAGTTTTATTTGCCGATATTTTCATTGTAGTTCTGGCAATTCTTTTGTAATGTATGTATCCCTTTCTGTAGATCATCCGCTGTTTCTGTTAGGAATAATAAATCGTCGGTATATAAGATAGAATATCCTAAATTCTATCTTGTATGGTGTTCTGGTCTAAACGTATTCCTTTAGGATATTTGTTAAATAATGTTTAAATAATGTTGGCGACACACAGCAGCCTTATCTAACTCGTTCGTTTGTTGGTATTTCCTTAGTTAATCCTCCGCCTATATCCACCATAATTCTGGTGTCTGTGTATAAACTCTGTACAGCTCTTATTAAATAATGTGGATATCCCTGTTCTTTCATAGTATACCATAATTTACATCTGCTTACATTATCGAAAGCCTTCTCGAAGTCTATAAACCCTATGTGTGTTTCTCTGTTGTGCTCCCTGAGCTTTTTTATTCAACGTTCTCGACTTATTATTGTCGTAACAAATTGTCTGCGTTCTTCTTGATAATAATGAACACAGAAGTAATTGTGATTTCTTAAAAAACCCATAATAATTGCACTTACCAGAAAGCAATTCATGGCACGCCGTGTCAAAAGCTTTAGACTAGTCAAGCAATATTAGCACACTGCATAGACTCTTATAAGGTACCATGATATTCAGTACATAAGCATACGCAAACGCAGTGCTGAAACCTTTTCAAAACTAAAAAAAATAATTATTAATACCATATAGGTTGCAATTTAAAAGAATGGCTAATGGGGTATTAGTTTACCATAAAACGCTCTACACATTTTTCTTCTTGGTTGACTAATTATTTTGTTCAAAACTCAATAGCTCACGATTTGTAGAATTTATGCATTACTTTCTCCCCTCATTGTACATATCAATCATCTTGGTAGCACCAAATTTACTAATGGGGTTATAATTTTACACGTAACCATTACTCAAATAATTTCTCCATCCTCAAGGGATTGTTTAGCAAAACTAAAAATTACATTATACGAAGGCGCTTTTGAGTAGAGGTTCAACCCTATTAAATTACATTAAAATACACTGGGATCGTCCGAAGGGCGAATGTCATATCAAATTTTCACAGGAACTCAGCCAAACCCAAGCGTCATTATCCGTCGGGGACGAACTACACCACTACATCTTCCAACACTTTCTCCATTCAAAATATTAAACGACTCTCACAGCATTACCGCACAAACAAAAATTCCCTTCCACCCCACTAGCTAAAAACGCTACCAGGCCTGGCGGACCCTCGTCCTAACCACCAGAAAAGCGCCCCACGAAAAGTCCGTCGTTTCGTTTATCATATTTAGCGAGCCAGCGGCACATATGTTCCACCTCGACCTAATGAATTATGAGCGTAGTTTGCAGGGGTGCTCGACGCAGGCCGCTTGACTATATATCATCATTAGTTCTTGTTTAAACGTGCGTTGGTATTCTTTGTTTTTGGGGTAAGGAAAGGAGAGGCAAGAATAGTACGTATGAATTATAGAAGCGGATAGGAAGGTATGGTCGAAATTGTGAATTGCTTAAGACTGGTAATGGAGTTGGTGGTCGTGGATCATGTAATTTTAAGTTTGAAGGATGAAAGGGTTAGATGCGATGTAGAAAACGCTTGTAAATGTTTAAATACGCTTTATCAGGAGGCAATGCCTTAAAAAATTCAACGGGAAATACGTTGGATGAAGATTATATATTCATAGGGACGAGATGTAGTCTATAACATTTCACAGTTGCCAAAATGAGCAATGGTAACATACACACTGACACAGTAACAGCCATAATCTATACAGGATGCCTTTGAAATAAAATAAAAAAAGTACGGAAAATGAAAAGGTGTAATTATATAGAATGTAAGCCCAAAAAAATTTGAGTCAATTACGAACACGAATGTTAGAATTTAAAAAATCCTAGGAAATTGTGATACGGAGGCTTGCTATTCATGTAACCAGAATTGGTAACAATTGTGTTGCTAGGCGCCATCTGACATATACATCGTAAAGTTTAACATTATTTGACTGTATACGTACTTGAAAATTTCATCTCAGTCAAAAAATGGAATTAACTAGCGAGAATTTTCGTCCATCGATCAACTCACTTCAGCTTTCGTCAATGAAGCACCATCTAAAGCCACTGTACATCACTGGTTTAATGAATTCAAGCGTGGCCGTTGTTCACTCAGGGAGGAATTTAAAGAAGGTCATCCAAAATCGATTGTTATGCCAGAAAACGTGGGTGCTGTGCGCGAAGTGATAAAGCAAGATCGTCGTGTGACGTACCGTGAGATTGACGCATCCCTGAGCATTAACATGGCAAGCATACACAAGATTTCATACATGCGTTGGATTCCGCATAATTTGACAATTGCTCAAAAAAAAAGGGCTCGTGTCGATTGATGCAAAGAAATGCTCAATAAAATACAATTCTGGTGCGTCAAAGGCGGTGTATAACATTTACACAGGTTACGAATCTTGGATCTATGCGTATGAGCTCGAATGTAACCAGCAATCGAGTGTATGGGTCTTCCAAGATGAGCCAGACTCAACAAAAATTGTTCGCACCAGAAGCACCTCGAAGCAAATCATCGCTCGTTTTTTTTTCTGATAAACGGGCATGTGGCTACAGTACCACTAGAGAATCCTAGAACAATCAATTTTGAATGGTTCACAACTATTTTCTTGCCAGAAGTCTTCGATGAAATAAGAAAAAACAACCATCGACGTAGAATCATTCTTCACCATGACAACTCTTACACATCGACCCAAACAACTCAGTATTTAACCGGTCAAAACATCGAATTGATGGTTCACCAATTAAAATGCTGCTTTGGCACCCAATGATTCCTTTTTATTTTCGTCTGTGAAGAAACTTCGTGATTAACGATTTTCGACACCAGAAGAAGCGGTTGATGCGTTGAAAATCCATGTTTGGAGATTCCTCAATCGGAATGGAAAAGATGGTATGAAAATTGCTGCAAACGTATGGAAAAGTATATCGATTATCGCGGAGAATATTTTTAATGGCAAATATTTATTTCTATTTACTATTCCGTATATATAAATAGCCGCCTATGGCTGCAGGATAATACATACGCACCGCTAATCCTATTCTTTAGGCTAAGCTACAATTCTAACATGCACTTCTGAAAGTGCAGTAACGCGAGGAATATTTTATAATTATTTTTATGTTTTTTTCTCGCGTTTACAAAGGAACTTTCGCAATTTTTTTTAGATTTAAATCTAATAAAATTAGATCTTTCCATTTTTTATACTTTTTTATTTATTTCATGGACACCCTGTATACTGGAAATTCGAATGCATTCTCTATAATTTACTAACACAATGAAATAAATTATTATCTCGATGAAAAGAAATTAAAAATCTAATAAATCGATTCACGCATACCTAAACCTCTATATCTCTGTTCATTCATATAGTGCATTCCTATTCATGAATTTACTTTACAAAAGTAAATGATTAACTTAGATAAGTTATGGTATCTGTTATTATTGGTATTGTTCTATTCAATAAAACGTAGTATGACACGTGTAATAGGTATAGTTTTGCCAAATTATCCGATAACTAATCGACTATTGTAAGTTGTGAAGGTACAATATCCAATGTACAGCTGTACAATAATCTAGTGATACAGGCTATAACACGACGAGTTTTGGTTAGAAAAATAATGAGACTTGTATTTTGAAATTTGGCAGGTAGTTTTGCGCTAGATACTTGCTATTTAAAATCTTTCTACTTCTGATTACACAGAAATTAGACATAGACTTTTTATGCATTGGGAGGGCCTAGTTTTTATAATCAATATGAATAACTGACTTTGAAACTAATTTGTTGAATAAACTTCGCCTTTAAGATGACCCGTTTTCGGCACTTTCTCATCAAATATAACATACTCTACGAAATTCTACAAATTCACCGATCAATAAAGTGTTAAATATGTCAAACCAATCTAAGAAATTATAGGTATACAGATAGTCTCGTAATATACACTATAGCTACTTTTAATTTTTTGGGTGTAGTTAAGGATGTCTGGGGAGCAAGTCTGAATATAAAGGGTGTTTTTTGTAGAGGTATAAGTTGCCAACACTTTTTTTAACTAGCAGCCGTTTTGTCAGCTGTCAAGTGATTTATGTTTAGTTTGGTTTGGCATTTCAACTGACGCCTGAACAACGCTTCCAAATTGTGCAAATTTATTTTGAAAATCATGGTTCTGTTCGAAATACGTATCGCGCACTACGTCCATTTTACGGTCAACATAATCGTCCATCAATTCGATTAACTGCGGAACGTTTTCGCACCACGTTTACTCTAAATGATAATACGCATCCAAAGAGACGTCGTACAGTGCGTACAGAAGAAGTTATTGCTGCTGTAGAGCGTAACGTAGAGGAAGACCCGAACCAGTCAATCCGCCATCGTGCACAGGATATGTCTCCATCCATTTTATGGAAAATTTTGCGGAAAGATCTTGATTTGCGTGCTTGCAATATCCAATTCGTGCAAGAATTGAAGCTACACGATCACCTAGCAAGACGTAGATTCGGCGAATGGGCCCAAAACAAGATTGCAGTTGATCCCGAGTTTCATAAGCGAATTTGGTTAGTGATGAAGCTCACTTTTGTTTGAATGGATACGACAATAAACAAAACTGCCGTATTTGGAGTGATGGTAATCGACAAGTGTATGCTGAAACACCGTTACATCCAGGAAAACTGACTGTTTGGTGTGCTTTATGGGCTGATGGAATCATTGATCCGAACTTCTTTAAAAAAGATGCTGGTCAGAACGTTGCAGTCAATGGTGACCGCTATAGAGCCATGATTACTGACTTTTTCGTTCATCAATTGAACAACCATGCTGTGGTTTCAACAAGACGGCGCAACATGTCATACAGCTCATGCCACAATTGATTTATTGAAGGAAACGTTTGATAACCGCACAGTTTCACGTTTCGGACCCGTGAATTGGCCTCCAAGATTGTGCGATTTAACGCCGCTAGACTATTTTCTGAGGGGATATGTGAAGTCGCTAGTCTACGCCGATAAGCCCGAAACGATTGACCCCTTGAAGGACAACATTCGCCGCGTTATTGCCGATATACGGCTACAAATGTTGAAAAATATCATCGAAAATTGGACCTCCAGATTAGACTACGTCCGACCCAGCCGTGGCGGTCATATGCCAGAAGTCATATTTAAATTATAATCCCAGAAGATTATCTTTGGAATAAAGTAAATTTCATGTCAATTTAAAAAATTCATCTTTGTTTTATTCCATTTCAAAGTTCTATACCTTTATAAAAAGAACACCGTTTATATACAAGCATAGACCGTATTTCCAAAGGATCATTTGTGCATATACTTTGCCTCGAAATTTCATTGGCAACTCTTACCCCATAAACACGTGCCTCCGCCGAAAGGGAAAGCGACGTTTTACAATACTCGATAGATTCTACAAAGCCGAAAGTTTCATACCAATCAGTGATTATCACGTTGCAATCTTCTCTTGTTATTCTAAGACAGAGTACAAGCTATGTCTTTGAATTAATGAGAATGATTAGTTTTAAAGTATTTAATTGAATGTATATATAATTTAATACTGTCTCCTTCGAACTATGCTCCTTCGGACTACACACAATGTCCCCAGCGAGTTCTCCATTCCCGATAACAATTTTGGAAGTTTTCGAGTTCCGTTAGGCTATTTAGAACCTGCGTCGTGACTCTTTAGATGTTGTTTATTGTTTCATAATGGGAGCCTTTAATTTTCTCCTTCAATTGAGGATTGGAAAAAGAAAATAATCACCGTGGAAGTACTACTAGCAATGTCAGGTCGCACACACAAATTTTTTTCTCGGCAAACGTTCAAGAATCTCGCGTTAAAAGGTTTGATTCACTATATGGCCTTGTGGTACGAATTCTTTCTAGACAATTCCCCGAGAATCAAAAAGATGATAAGCATGAACTTGATTCAGGATTTGCTCATGCGAGCTTTCTTTGGCCGCGGTCATGCAGGTGTGTGCCACTCCGCACTTTGTGGCTTTGTTTCAGGATCGTATTCAAATACCCATGATTCGTCACATAGTATCACTTCGTACATAAAGTTGGGTTCGGCTGTTAAGCGATCCAGCAGTTGTTGGCTAAGGTAAGAAGTAATTCTCCTTTTGTTTATCGGACAAGCACAATTTTTTCGAATGCCTAGTTCTTCTGTCTCAATTCCATAGTGAGTATGCTTACTCATACTGACCTCATGTGCAATCATTCTGACTGTCAAGCATATGTCTCGTGCTAATCTAGAGCACACATTCGCCACGCTTTCATCGGTTTTCGAAGTGGATAGCCCTCCGAATCGATGGTCATCTTCATTGGTTTCGTGGCCAACTTTAAAATCCTTGTACCGTCCGAAAATTTGTGCTGACGACAACGCAGTATCTCTATATATGTTACAGTTCTTGTCATTTGTAATATCTCTTAAGCAGTTCTTTCCAGTTCAACACAAAATTTAATTGTATATCGCTGGTCGATATTTGCCTATGTTTTACATGCGTGGTGGTATTGGAATTTTACGGTACACACCTCGCACTCAGGCCATTAATACTAGGCTAAGTGGCCCGCGCCATATATGGCTGCATACTTACTCCTTCCACTCAAATCTGCTGCAGTATGATCACATTGAGCGTACGCAATTCATTCTCATTAGTTCTGAGCCGTACCTCGTATAACTACATTCTTTACTTAATGACGTTTTGTTACTTTATGGGGAAACGCCGCTAATACTGGTTCGAATAATAAGACTGTAGGTTTTTGTATTTTTTGTATATTAAAGAATAAACAGTATGTGATACGAGTCTAGACTACGAACTATGAGCTGTAGTAGAACTACTGTAAAATTATAAAACTGACTATAAATAGTCTCTGTTTGCGTTATTGAACAACTCCAAAACTACCTTATTATTCACGTAAATGAAGGTTCTAGGTACATGTGTGACGACAATAGATGAAAGTTCTAGGTACATGTCTGACGACAATACACACAGTTCTAGATACATGTCTAACGACAGTAGCAAACGATGTATGTACGGAAATACATCTGCACAAATGAAAGGTAGGTAAGAATAATACTAACGTGAAGCGATTTGAAAATCAATACAAGTTTGAAGAGAAATTCATTCGGCTGTACTGAACACGTTTCAATTACAATTACATTTTTTACTAACCTACGTACTATCGCAAAAAAAAGCTCCAGAGGGAGATAACTAAGATTTTATCGAAACGTCAAATCAACGGCCCTTATTAGGATACACACGCAACACGGAGTCATCGAGAAACCTACGACACGTATTATACTTTCGGGATTATGAAACTCACCATTGTTATTTTTTATGTACGGTAATAATTCTTCAATTTAGTATTTTTTCTTTTTTGTAAAACAATCTATTCTGATTACTCCATATAATTTTATTTATTTTTGCGTTTCGTAAAATATACCATACAAAAATCACAAGGACCAAACCTTTCATAAAAGAGTAGAAAATGAATATGGCCAAGAACTGAAAGAACTTTAATGACGTTTCTATTACTATTATTGCCTTGAAAAAGGTGAATCACAGCCCACACATATAATTATTATCCTGTTATTGGGTGCAAACCTGTTTGGTGATAAAAACATTATTATTATATACTTTTTTTATATAGAACCAACATACCTTGGTCGTGGAAAAACCTCTCTCAGAGCTTAGGTATGAATATTGCGTATAAAATACATAAGACCTAAAGCGATATAAAGCAGACACGAAAATATCGCCTTACATTTTAATATCTCATACGTTACATCTCTGCATTTCTTAGATATTAAACGATAAAAAAATGAGTTGTTTAGCTTCTATTACAAAGAATTAGAATTTACACCTGCTTTTAAACATAACTCTTACCCCGCTTTACTTTTAACGTACTTGCAGTCTAGTACGTGGAGTGTACAAGTGAACTAAATCAAACAATCCTTCGAGGACTCTTCCTTATTTTTCGAGATGAGATCAAGATAATCCACCAATTCTATCTTCGTACCTTACCCATTTACACGAAAGGTGAACGATCCAATTTGACGTGGCAGAAATTAGATTAAAGGGCAAAGCTCTCCCTGAAACGCTAACTCGGATTAACGTTTTACAAAATTTTAACGAGCTTTTAATTGGAACGTAAGACAATGACGGAGCTCGAATAGAATATAAAAAAAAAGAAAGGATACTAAGGAGAGTAGGGGATTATGAAAGTGATAATTGAAAGGCTTCGACGACTAGGTGGGGGAAGGTTGGGTGTATTCTTTAACTTTAAGCGGTCGAAATCGATCTTAGCCTTCGGATATATACATATTATTATTTTAGTCCAGTAGCATTAATGCAACCCTAATAACATTATAAGCTTCATATCTTTTTCATTCCCAACGGGCAAATGATTGTATTGAATTGAATTACATATAGTTGTTTAATTATTTTGGTAAGAATGTAGTAAATTTTCTATACAACTTAACCTCATCCGTCAAGAGTATCAGTTGTCATTACTGTTGCAGTTTTCGTTCAATATCATAAATAATAATCATAAATATATTTATTACATTATAAATTTGTCCGCACATTTGATAGTAATATGACGTTCGTGTAACTTTCAATGCCGCTGCTACATAACCATGTTCTTGTTTTTATCGTTGCGGTCCAGTGGCGTTCGTCATTTCATCAATTTGCTGAATTACAAGACGTCACTTCTTTCCTTCTGGTGTGATGCTGGCATTTTGAATCTTATAATTCAT
The DNA here is from genome assembly GCA_023509865.1 of Trypoxylus dichotomus. NCBI lineage: Eukaryota > Metazoa > Arthropoda > Insecta > Coleoptera > Scarabaeidae > Trypoxylus > Trypoxylus dichotomus. The sequence goes on from CM042081.1 coordinate 35,780,868, forward strand.
AACATTTATTATCGAAATATACACTCCGCCAAAAAAGCATCGCATAGACCACGAAGACGTTTATAGGCTGAGATATTTTTTATACGTCCACAATATGTTTCCCATATATACGCCCACTATAAATATACAAAGAAAATTATACAACCACAGCCTTGGACGTATGCCTGGGGCACTCCAAAATATTTAAAATAAAGATACATTGTGCAATATTAAAATAAAACCACATGCATAAACATTCACTAAATAAGTTTTTAATAATAAATTTAATATTTTGTGGCACCACCATTTGCTTTAATAACAGCATTTAACCGTTTAGGCATTGACGCTACGAAAGGTAAACAAACTTCATGTGAATGTGCCTCCCACTCCTGTGTAATTTTGTTCCTTATGTCATTTTTGTTACTGAATTTTTAACTGGAAAGCTTTAGCTTCAGCATGCTCCACAAATATTCTATAGACGATAGATCTGGTGACTGCGCCGACCATTCAAGTAAACAGATCCCGTTCTCACGAAACCATTCCATCGAGAATCTGGATTTGTGACAGGGCGCGTTATCCTGTTGGAATAAATATTCTGCATCATCCCTGTCATATATTTTCAGCACTGATGCTTCTAATACCTCTTCTAGCATCGAGATATACCGCTCGCTGTTCATGCTACCGTCACACACAAACACTTCCCCTACACCATTTGAGGACATGCATCCCCAAACCATGACGCTGCCACCTCCATGTTTGACAGTTGGAGTGATACAACCAGCACGAAATGCCACCCCAGGTCTACGACGAACAAACTGAGCTCCAGGAGTACCAAACATCTGAATTGAATAATTAACAATAATTTTTTTTTTAATTTAGCAAATTGATGGTATGCGTATACATGTTTGCAAATTGTGTGTAACAAAGGAGCAAAATAGGATTGCTTAACACACCTCTATGTTTCATTCGTCAGACCATATGACCTTCGACCAATCCTCGATAGTCCAATCTTTATATTTTCTTGCATACAGCAAACGATTTTCCATTTGTTGCTGGCTCAGGTATGGCTTGCGACGCGCCTTCTGGCCCTCCAAATTCACCTCTGCCAACCTTCTTCAAACAGTTCTGTCACATACAGAGACGTCTTATTCGACCGATAGGTCAGCGGCCAGTTGTTCGGCTGTTTAAAAGCGATTCCGTAAAGTTAAACGCCCCAAATAGCGATCCTGTCTCGCAGTGGTTTTGTATTTTCTCCCACTTTTTCGTCGATTTTCATACGATCCAGTTTCCCAAAGTCGTTTAATGGTTAGTTGTATTGCATGTCGTGAACGTTTCATTGTTGATGCAATTTTTTGCGACATACCTTGCGAATGTAGCAACACTATTTGACTACGTTCTGAAACAGTCAACACCCGTCTTCATACAATCCACTGTACGCAAGTAGAAAACAACACACAGCACACTCAAACACTGACATTTTTACAAGCAAAATGAGTAATTTAACTCCAGAAAAAGTGGCTGGATTGGTTGCTTTAACCGAAGATTTGCGATCTCAAATCTCCATGGTAAATTTGATAAATAGAAATAGAGAAACAGGAAGTTACATACAACTATCGTTGCCAGATGGTCCAAGGTGCATTACTCCCCAAGATGACTAGTATTTAAGACTACAAGCATTACGTCGGAGGCATATAATTGCAAGGCAACTACAAGTCGACTTGGCTAGCGTCAAAAATTCTCGAATAAATACCTAAACCGTTCGTAATAAGTTGAGTAAGAGTGGAATAAGACAGAGTATCCGTTACAGCTCCTCATCTTACTAGGAATCACTCGGTGATTCCCCTTTAATATTTATTAGAGAACATGTTAATTGGGAAATGAATGACTGGACCAACATACTCTTCACAGATGAGTCAAGATTTAGTCCTTACACCTCAAACAGACGTATACAGCTGTACAGGTGAGACGGTGAGCATTATTCTCAGTGCAACATCAGGTCAACGCCTACTTTTGGTCGTGGCTCTATCATGGTTTGGGGAGCCATCTCTTTAGCAGGCCGTACGGAGTTAATATCAGTTGACAGCAGCGCAATGACTATCCACAAGTGTATAACAGACATTACACAAAATCATGTAGTACCGTACGCACCAGTAACAGGCAATGAATTCTTGTTAATGCACAACGTCATGTAGCGATAATCGACCGGGAATACCTTGATGAGGTTGGCAGTCCAATTTTTGGTGGGCCTGCGGGGAGTTCCTATCGAGAATGTGTGGGACTAACTTTACAGAATGGTACCGAGCCAACATGTTGCTCCAGTAGGGATACAGGGATGATAAGATGCCCTCCATTAGGTGTGTGAGAATTTAGACCAAGGTTATATACGGAGGTTAATTGAATCCATGCAAAATCGCTATTAAGCTGCTATTCTGTATCTTTTTTTTTAATCGTATGTCCTTTATACCTTGCGGCGTCGGACTATTTATTTCTTATTTTAATCTTCCACAGGTTCCTGTTCTGAGCCAGTTGTTTAGCTTCAATCCATCCCATACTTCTCTTTTCCAATGTTCTATACACCTGCTCCTTCCAGGTGTTTCGGGGTCTACCTATTCTGTTTTTGCCCTCTGTTTTGGCTTCAAATATCCTCTTTGTGATTCGATCTTCTTCCATTCTGTGTAGATGTCCAAGCCATCCCAGTTAGACAACTTCTATGGCCACTTCTACTGGTTTGATACCCAGACTATTAGTGATTGTTGTGTTTCTGATTCTATTCTGTATCTTTTCCCCAAAAATATAATTTCTTTTACCAAATCTGCTTATTACAAATTTCAAATATGAGTTTTTGTTCTCATTTGGTCTCTATATTATTTAAATAAGCATAACAATTGAAATGAATACGTAGGCTTCCACGGCCAGAGTTAGTAATAAACGAATTACTTCCGAAATTGGACGGTGTCATGATGAAATATATATAAAAAAGAAATGAGAGTAAGAGGATCATAATGACACAGTCCAATTCCGGAAGTAGTTCGTTTATTACTAGCATAACAATTGTTTCTTGGAATATATTACGATATATTTAAAAATTCCTTTAATCATAAAATTATACGATGCTTTTATTGCGGAGTGTCATAAATGAGTAAATACGAAAACAATCAAGAGTTCTTAGAAAGATATTGATATTGATCATCTTCAACGGGATCATATAATTTTGTTATAACCATAGAGCAATGAAAAAAAGGAGCAATTTCAATTTACGAATTTTAAACTGCAGCAATCTCAAGTTTGTTAATAAGTTTATCAGAAAATAAATATACTTCTTCGGTAGTACTATTAGATTAGTGAGAAGCTAGACAAATGTTCAAAGAAAAAGGTCAATACTATTATTTTTATAGAGTACAGCTGACTTGTTAAAATTTTTACAATAGATTATTTAAAGTGGCATGAATATCGAATGCAATTAGATCGGTTTAACGTTGACTTAACTTTCCTATATACCATCTTATTCAAGGTATTACGTATTCCCAATAATATTTCGTTCTGTGACGCTCTATTAATCAGCAAACAGTGTAGAGTTTAGATTGTTTATTATGTAATTATATCTGTTAGATAAGCTTAATTGTTCGATATAATAATACGGCGAATACCGTTGATAAAATTCCTCTCCAACACGATAAATAACTGGAATACATTCGGTGTTTACAAACTTTCTCAATTACAATCTATAATATTCAAGAATAATCGTGTTGTTTTAATAAAGAAGTCGTAAATGTTACTCACGCTGCACTAGTCACAACAAACAAAATCTATCGAACAGCAAGTGCATATGTAAATCTGCTGTTTCAAATAAGTACAGTTGAAGAAGAAAGTATTCATACGGTGACCAATTTAAGCATAATGACCAAGTTTTTTGTTAGGTATTAATTTGTGGGTTTACCTTATAGTACAAGCTAATAAATTTACTAGGCTGCAAGATAATATATGATGACTTATGAAAATAAATATACTTTTACTAAAAATAAGTAAAGTTTTAAAATAATACACATTTTTTTTTTTGGAAAAACGTATCCTTACAGTTATCTACATCATAGGTACATATGCATTTTATACAATGTTTAATATTTTGCATGGTAACCATCCGCCATAAAAATTGGTTGTTACCGTCTTGTTACCATACTGCTAATACAAAATGAGGAAGTTTCTCAACACTTCCAGTGGTTGAAGGATTCACTAATGTCCTTATGAATGTTTATCTAGTTGAGTACCTCATATCTAGGTAACTACTGTCATTTCCAATAAATTAACAAGATTTTCCTTTAAGTTTTTCTTGGAAATATACACTGATCGAAGAAAATTTGTCTTGTTCTTTACAAATTGAAAATTGGAAGATTATTTTAGTTTCATCCGCCAAAATGAACAAAACTCACGAGTTTAATCGTAGAACGAATTTTACACAGTTCTTTATTCTTTCTATTACAAGTTCTATATCTCCAGATATATCGCTAATTCTTCGGCTCACTATATCATTTAACAATGATATGTTCTTACTTTTCTTCACGGCTTCAACACTAAATATAACAAATTTCCTTGCGCGCAAGTAAAATAACTTTTCCTCAATATTGTGCACCTCCTTAATAATCGCACTCAATTCCACCACTATGTAGGAAGCAAGAAGACCTTTGTCAGATATTTTTAGATGCTTCTCAATTTGAACGCAAATGTTTCCTGCTTGAACAAAACGACACCAAAAATATTCTATTAATTTTTAGGCGCCAGGCTAGCGATTTTGTTCCAAATGTCTTTTAAGTTTCTTCGGTACCATTGACTGATTTGCCAAATTTGTACTACACATTCGACTATAAACCATTTTGCTTTCTAATCCAAGTAGAACCAAACCTTAAATATTCTTCGCTGTATTTCTGCTACGTCTTTATGTATATTTCAGAACATTTCGCTGACGCAGCTGGTTTTGGAACAGAAGCAATAGTAGCCAGTAGCTGCTTGATATGCTGGGTCTTCGCCTTTTCTATGCTTTTTAAGTAATAATTTATCCATGACCACTGTTACGGCCTCCAACTCAATTGGAAGTCAGCTTAGCTCTAGTTCAAACCAAATGAAAAATGACGAACCACTCATTGAAAAGACAATTGTGCAATTTAACAATAACAATGAAATATTTGCATATGTGATCAGTTATCCTCACTGCATCGCTCTTACGGTTCTAACTATGCTGCTCGGGGAAGGACTGATTATACATCCGTTGCAATAAAGCGACAGGAGATATTTTGAAAGTTCTGGTAAGTCTCGAGATTTTCTAAATTAAGAAAATTCGCTTTGAACGGAATCGGACACTCCAGAATCAAGTGCATCTTTTTAATTTCCTATTTGTATTAATACGAGGGTGACCTGAAATGTTTTCGAAATCGACAAGAAATCCACGGTATTGGTGTGGTTTTTTATATTTATTTTTCGATGTAGTCTCCTCGAAGATCAATTCACTTTTTCGAACGGTGCTCCAGTGTCTTCAAGCTGTCGGAAAAGTAGGATGTTTCGAGGTCTGCAAAATAGCCATCTATAGCGGCATTGACCACCTCATTTGGAGCAAATCTCTTTCTTCCCGCTGATTTTTTCAGGTTTGGGAATAGGAAAAAGTAGGGGAGGGCTAGATCTGGTGAATATGAAGGATGAGAGACTAATTCTTAGCGCAACTCATTCAATTTGAACCCGGCGATGCGGAATGAATTAGCCGGTGCATTGTCATGGTGGAAAAGCACATTTTGCCGCTGCAAACCAGGCCGTTTCTCCTTTAATACTGCATTGAATCGGGTCAATAAATCGCAGTAGCATTGCCCCGTGATCGTCCTTCCCTTCTGCAGATAGTCGATGAGGATCACGTCTTGGAAATCCTACGACCTTTCGGGCCGAGAAAGAACAATCTTTGCCTTCTTCGGAGTCGATTTGCTCAGAAAAGTCCACTGCTTCAACTGTTCCTTAGTCTCCGGCATATAGAGATGTATCCAAGTCTTATCCATGGTTACGAAGCGCATGAAGAAACCTCTTGGATTGCGTTGAATCCTGGCCAGACGACTCCAATAAAATGGTCATTCTAGTAGCAAACGCGGCCCACCGCGCGGAAAGCTTTTTCATACTCAAAATTTCTTGGATATAGCCAACGCGTTCTTCTGAGATGCTTGTTAGTTCTGCTATCTCTTTCAAATTCAATCGGAGGTCGGTTAACACGACATTATGAATCTTGTCGACCATTTCATCGTTGGTAACGGCTTTTGGGCGACCACTGCCTGATTCGTCACTTGTGTTTGTGCGGGTACGTGTGAACTCGCTCACCCAGAAGCTGATGGTCGAAAATGATGGAATACATCCGCCATGAACCTCTAGCAAAATATTTCGAATTTCCGTGGCCGTTTTTCCGGCTATCCAGAAGTGTTTTATCATTGCACGAAATTCGATTTTATCCATTTTTGCGAAATCGCCTAACTTGCTACACAATACACGCTCTTAAACAACAACTATTGACAGTAGACGTCTGAAATTTTGACGGTTGCCATAAGAAAAGTTGCCCTTGTCGACCAACTTCAACCATCGTGTGCCATCTCTTGCCGATTCCGGAAACATTTCAGGTCGCCCTCATAGTTATAATGCACCAAATAAATTATAAATTGCGCAATACACCTAGCATTCTTTAGCAAAACATCCGCAAAGAACCACCGCCCTAACGTTCATATCATACCCAAATTGTTTTCTTTTTTTCAAATTACCTTGATTACACAGAAAGGAACCATTTCATTTTGCTTTTCATCTAAAATGTGAGGCATTTCTTCGTCTCTCGTTATTTGATTCCCTAAAACAGCATCCCTAACCCTCCGATATTTCGCAACAAATAACAGCCTCCGTTCGAGACATCAAATGGTAAATTACCTAGGACTGTTATTACTGGTGCAACGTTTTAGATTCAAAGACGCTACTTCTGCCGCCGTTTCTGCTCCAGCGGCTTTATTTCATCTGCGATACGCTCTTTGTAGGAGCGGAAAATACCGCTGGAAGGTGATATGCGTTCTAACAAAACAAACAGAAACGGTTTGACTGTGTTTGCTTTGGACTTGATATGACGTAACGTAAATGTAAATTTGAATTGCAAACGTTAATTGTATAACAAAGTCGTATCGTGTGTATTTGCTTGCTTAAAAAATAATATATTATTCTAAAGTGAGTCACTAAAGAAAACATCAAAGGGTACTTTTGTATACACAAATATTACGCTTACATCTCAAAATGGATGCGATTACTTTAACAGCGTCATGTATGTTATACGAAAAGGATTCAGTACATAATTGTAATTTTTGTAGATCAGATATTCATTTACCAAATAAAAGGACACCTTTTCATTTAAAACGTATTTAGTATGATGGATAGGAAAACAGAAATAATGCTAAAACGAGGACGTTGAAACGGAAGCAGAATTTAGATACGTAGTATACCTTATATTGTAGTGAAATCAATGTGAGAAAGTACTGTGTGATCATATAAATTTATCATCTAGTGAGCCATGAAATAAATTATTTCGGTAAGAGTTCAGTGCAAGGGCCATCGAGTTAGGGATTTTAATGGATTCTAACGGAGAGCGTGTTTAAAATGATCCCTACTTTTTTTAGGAGTTTAGTTTAAGATATCTAAAAATCGATTAAAAAAGGACTATTTGTAGGTTATATTTATTAGTATATGAGTCATAGTTTACGAAATTTAGGTTGGTACTTATTGTGTTTGGACTAAAAGTTACTAAATAAATACAAAATCCTTGATTTGAATATTGGGTGAATAATCTGTTGCATAATATTTATTATCCGATATTTTTTTATCTTTGTATACAATATAGCTAAATAGACTAGTATTGTTTTGAAACTGTATTAGATTATAGCGAAGTACACATAGTCATTCTTTTATGGTTCTCATTATAGAAAACAATTAACAGAGAAAAAATGACAAAAACAACAAAGACAATAATTTTCTGGTAAATGTTATTATTTATAATAGCATACGAAATACATGAAAGTTACACTAAGAAAATGAATTAGTTTGGTTTTGAACAAAATTAACTAATTAAAGTGTATCGAACTGGTAATAAATCATACAATGCACTCTAATATTAACGTAATTTTGTTAGGTGCATTCACGTAAGCCCGTCCGTCAATACGAAACATATAAAATTAATATGGTATATTAAGTCTACATTGTTTGAAACGTCAAGGCACTAATTAGTGAGTAGATCATGCACAGCAACTACCACAAAAGGACAAATAAAACTACTTCTAAAATAGTAAAAGATTAATGAGTTAACAAATAATCCTGGGAATAAAATAATATACATACAGTGAAATCTCCCTTCAACGGACACCAACGGGACCAACTGAAGATGTCCGTTCAAGAGGGGTGTCCGCATAAAAGAAATATATAGTAGATACAACAAAAATCGTGTTTTAACGAAATATTAAAGAAACTGGGACATTTAAATCGTATATGTATATAAATGTTTTTAAAATAAATAAGAAACTCTAAATTTAAGAAAAATAGTTTATTTCCTTTAAATACATACATACAAAGTATAATATATGTATGTACATAGATACATAGATGTAGTATGTAATACAAAACAATGAAATGAATAGTCACTTTAAGGACGCAAAAAATCATATATTGTTGTTTGTCTTCTCGTTTTCTTTAAAATGGCGTCTTGAAATCGTATTTCTAATTTAGAAAGAAGCACCAAAGACTGTATCTCCGTGATTTTCGACAAAACTTTTGAGCTGCTTGGTCAAGGTAATAGCTTTACCATAATTTGGGATAGCTTCTGTTTGGAACCTCATCGACATCAGAATCTTCCGAAAGTTCTTGTATTTCAACTGGATTTGCAATTTCTTGTTCTGAATCTGGATCTTCAACATACAAAACTTCATCTACATTCAAAAAATCATTCAGGTTTTCATTATCCGTCAATTTCAATAAATTCTTATTTTTGAGGATATCTGAAGGTATACTAAGAGGCAAATCATCTTCTAGGTCAGACGTATCAGCCTCAGTTAACTGGTCTTCACTTTGCATATTTACATGATTAAACCCTGCTTTGCGGAAGCAATTTTGAACTGCCTCTTTGGTTACTTGGTCCCAAGCGGTTTTTGCCAAATAAACTGCATCCGGTGGTGTAATTTTGTTTAACTCAAAAGCTGGTCCAGCAGTTTCAACGCTTACTAGCAGATGTTTCAATATTAGACTTCGGTAATAAATTTTAAAATTCTTTATAATCCCCTGGTCAAGTGGTCGACAAGCTGATGTACAATAAGGGGTAAAAATAATATTTTTATATTATTTAAGCGAACGTCTTTCGGATGAGATCCCGCATTGTCTAAAAATAACAAAATGTTTCTTTTTTCTTTAGCCATTTTCCAATCTAAGTCTTGCAACCACTCTGTCATAATTTGTCCTGACATCCAAGCTTTCTTATTGTATTTCCAAGTTATAGGCAGGTTATTTATATTAATATTTTTAAAAGCTCTGGGTTTAGCTGCCCTACCAATGACTAGGAGTTTTCTTCTTCACCCGCCATATTTGCACAACGCAACATTGTAAACCTCTGTTTGGGATACTTGCCCCCAAAACATTTTTCCTTCTTTAATGAATATCCCTTAATCATGGAAGGACATTTTTTAAAAACGATGAAACATCTTCAGCATTAATCAAAGCTCCTTCTCCCGAAATCGCTTTAAAACTTATATTGTGGCGGATTCTAAATTTATTGAGTCAACCAGAAGAAGCACTGAATGTAGAATGTCCCAAAGAAGCGGCTATTTCTCTTACTTTACATCGAATTAGCGGACCTAAAAAAAAATAAGTTTTTTGCGTTTTTGTCACGACAAACCTATTGGCAATCTCACTTTTATCTATTTTAGAATTTAATATGAAAAGAAAATCAACGCATTAATACAAGAAAACCTTATCTAAAAAAATACCTGTTAAAGGAATCCCCTTATGCCAAGCTGCTGTAAACCAGTCATAACACAATTTGTCAATTATAGTACCATCACCTGTCAAAAAGCTTATTTTTTCATTCAAATTGCTGTTCGACATCCATTTGTTTAGAAGGATTTCTTTATGTTTAATTATATCTGCAGCTTGTGTCTTTCCAATATTAAAACGCCTGGATAAGTTCATTACACTTAATTTCTCTTTATTGTAAACTTCAACAATCTCAATTTTTTATTTAAGCGTGAGAATTTTTCTGTTTGGAGCCATTTCTACAATGACTAATATTGAAAGCAGATTCAAACGAAAGCGTATACCCAAAGAATAAGACCGGTAAATCCCCGACCAACTTGGGGAAGTCCCTGATTCACGCCAGGCAGAAATGCACGACATAGGCTGCGTTTGTACCGAAAGATTAAAGTCGCTAAATCTCCGATTTACTCGGGGAAGTCCCAGCGAAATTGGCGCGCGACGCGATTGAAAAATGCAATACCTATACTCTCGATATAAAAATAAGATAAGGCGTTTCTTTTTATTTTATTTTTTGTCCGGTTAAGAGAACATTTTCTCGTGTCCGCGTCCGTTCAAGAGAATGTCCGTCCAAGAAAGAGTTAATACAATGGAAATTATATGAGAGCCGGTCGGGACGATGAGAAACTGTCCGTTTAAGGGAGGTGTCCGTGTAAGAGGGGTGTCCGCGAAGGGGAATTTCGCTGTATATTGTTTTCCTAAATCTATTTGTTTATATTTAATTTCATTAAAGTTAGCTCCATTGATAAGTAATACGCTGTACTCATACGCAGCTTATTGAATTATATGTAACTTACTATTTCGGAAAAACCCACACACAATCTTTTAAAGTCTCGTATTTGGGTAAAAATATATGACCAATTGGTAACATAGCTTCAGTAAATTTCGCCTCCATACACTGTTCTATGACTAAATAAGCCGAGTGTACGTTTTCCTCCTTCATCTATGTACTCTCTGCATCCGCTCCTATTGTTATGCCTAATGGACATAATTGTCTGGAGACGTTGAAACATATGCTAAGTTATGTTTATTAAACAGTACCTTCTACTCGCGCATCATTTACTCCCTCAGCGAGCCTGGTGCGATGTTAAACATTGTTCCGCTTTTCCGTAGACTGTAATGAGTTGCAGTTCTCGCAATGCAGTGTCTGTAACTGGTATTTGTTTTACCTACTTGAGTTGGATAGTTAGGTACTTCACTATAATGCGAACGCTTTCAAGAAAGCTACGTGACTCTTACAAGTCTATTTTTGATATGGCTTTAAAGATAAATAGATGTTAGGTGGGTTTATTATCGGATAGTGCGAGATTCTGTAGATGTGTGTAAAATATAAATAAGAGGCGAATTCAAGTAAAACTTGTTATGAAAACTTTGCTCTCTTGTTGCACAATTATTAAATAAAATGCAGAAATCTTCATCAATTGTAATTAATATTATAACCCCAGATAACTTACTGAAATTCCTTAAAATATTCCTTACTTAAATGAGGTAAAAACTTAGTACTAATTTGTTAGAAATTAACGCTTCTTTGTCAGATCATTTGATGTGGAAAAAGTTGCAATTCTTTCGTATTCTGTTCGTCCTTTGGTGATGATGATGATAAAAGGAAAATGACGAATGAACGGAAACAGTTTTATCCATCTCATAATGGTAAAATAATCTCTAGCCATTGCGAATTCAGTATTTAAAAAAAAATTAGTTTTTTTCCCGTGGAGAAAATAGATCTATCATCTACCTGGATGAAACATATACATTCTGGCCGTGCATTGTCTAAACGTTAGAGTGATAATACAAACATTGAACTATTCCCAAATATTTTCAAAGATGATCGCCTTATTATAGTACATGCATATTGTAATGATATAAATTGTTGTTCTTTATTTACCAATGAATTTCTTCTATAATATTACTAGTTCACCTATTGCAGATATATTTTTCGTCACTGTTTGGTGCACACCGTTATTCTTTATTTTGGTAGATGTTAGAAGTTGCAGGTGAAGTACCGTCAGTACTCCCTCTTTATGAAATTTTAAACACAGATATTCAATCTGCACAGGTTTCTTTTAAAAGTCTTAGAGATATCTACTTTGGGTATCCTTTAATAACTAATTATTCACAATTTTTCTTGTTTAAAAAAAAAAGAAAAAGAGTCCCTTCAACAACACTTGCAGAGGAGACGTAAACTTTACTATAGTTTATCATATATATCGCTTTTCGTAAACGTATTTCTTATATAAATAAATATTTCAAAATTTCATCTTTAAAAGACGTTTAATATACAGTACTCACACATTTCAATTACATTGTATGAATACGCCTTATTTCGAAATTGTACTCATAATCTGCAAAATTTCTCATACGACGAAAGGATGACACTACTGGCAGCAATTTCCTTTATAATGTCACACATATAGAGTATGTGTATGTGTACTGAGTGGCCTACCATACAAGCGAACCAATGCGTTGCCATGGATATAAAACAAAAGAATAGCAGACAGATGAAGATCGGGTTCAAAGTGAATCTTTTTTCCTGAGAAAGAATAGGTCATTTTTCTCATATAACTCCGTAAATTTATAAATATCTCCGTATTATATCCAATAATAAAGTGTATCAGCTGATACTACATACAAAATTTCGAAGTACCGGACAGTTACGTTGGAAGCCGAAGGCCAATCCATCCTAAAGCAAAGCCAGTGAGTACGATTGCAAAGGTTATAGATGTCGAATCTTCTTAAATTCTTCAAAATTAATTCTTCTCATATTTAGTTTCGTAAATTAATTAGAATATTTCAAGTTTAGCTAGTCAGGGATTGCCTTAGGTTTTCTGTAGAAACATTTTCCTTTGTAAAAAAAGCGGTATATATAGATTTTTTTTATTTGTCAATATATTTGTTTTTTTTTTAACATTACATTTGATATTTTAATTTAGAAAACATTTTCACTTAATTCAAAACAAATAAGTCAAAATTTTAATTCAAAGAACCCAGTTAAAAATTTTAACGAGCTTGAGATTTTCTACCACGGAATTGGCGCCCAACATTAGAAGATTTTCCACCACAATATATATCGGTGGAGCAACAGCTAAACTAAAATGTCATGAACTTAGATCTAGTAATAAAATTCGTATGCATAGTATATATATGTAAGTGTATAAGGCGCCCATCAAATGCCTAAATTGTTCTATATGATTAACAAATTGAGAAATGATTTGAACAAACACCTCCTGCTGCATCATCAGTAATCGCAACTAATTTATTGGCTAAATGTTGGAGAAAAACAAGCATTTATTGAACCTCATAATTTATAGTACTCTTGAGATTGGAACTGAAAAGCAAGAACAAATTATGCAGAACAATACTATTACTCAATTATTATCTTCATTTAATATTAGTTCTGTAACATATTTTTCTGTGTAGATTGGTCTTTTCTTTCAAATTTTAATGACATTGACGAAGCTTCAGCATAATAATTGGGTTTTGTATCGCTACACATTTCCATGTTTCACGAGTTAACGCATTCACTAAGTAAGCTATGATTTGACCGACGAGAGAGTTTGATTAATAAAAGTGCTACTCGCCGCGGATAATCAATATCGAGGATTTCTTGCAAACAAATTTTACAGTGTGAAAATAATTAGAAATCTTTTTTAAAATCGTATGATAAGAACCAACTAGCAACTCAGTTTGTTGAGTAAGAGTCCGTGTTGAAGTTTTTGGGCCATCCACCATTAGTTATCTAACATTATCGATCTCTTCTATCTGGACTTTTACACCATCACATACTATCAATTTGTCAAGAAATTAGAACAAGTGTATTCTGAAAAATATTATAATCAAAAACAAGGTTGGAAAATTAATCTCGGAATTCTTCTAAACACCCGATATAAAGCAGGAAATAAAACATGTAGCGACATAAAGCCTGCAAAAACGATTCTTTTAGTTAATTTTCATTAGGAATATACCACCTGAAGTGAGTTAACATATAAAAACAAATAAAAATTTTGGATTCGGTCTTGAATAAAATTTCACATTCTCTAATTATTTAATAGAAATCGTCAAAAATCCTTAAAATAGACGCCTTACTTTCCCACAAAGTACATATGTATGTACATTTGGTGCTATGTGTGACACTGGATAAGTAAACTTGCAAATTTTAGTTTAATAAGAATATTTGGCCATTTCCAGAAATACGAATTTATGCTGTAACATACATTATTGAAATTTGTCGTATTATTGGTGTAAATAGTAGAAAACTATCATTTGCATTTGATAATAGAGTCAATTTGCACAATTTGCTGTATCAGACTAGAATTATAATTAACAATATCAGTAAAATCCAAATATAAACGATACAGAATGTGTTTTTACTACTAATTTCTCAATAACATTAGTTCATGCTTAAAATTAGTTTTAGGCAAAGTAGTCACATATCATATCTTATCAGTGATAAGTCGATCAAAAGGAAATAACTGGTGACCGATAATCTTTGACAGAACTTAGCCAATCTTCTATTTTTAAATTATATCGAACGTTAACTTATTCTATTGTTGTCGATAATAACTAGTATATTTTACTGCTTCTTAAATATGGAAAACTAACGAGAAATAACTTAATTTGTATGTACATGTACCTACAACATAATACAACACAGAACATTGTTAAAACCTCAAACTAACTATTTTAATGTTTTAATCAGTATTAAGGAAACACCTTGACTATAAACTATGTACTTGTATGTACATAAGTTGCAATTAGTCGTGTACATTTTGTAGTCCAAGGGTATTGGTATACGTCAACGTTTCTTTTTTGTTGAACGTACATGTTAGTCAATTTGTTTTTACAACTAACAATAACCTACAATCGTACTTAAGTATGGTATTGTATGATGTTATATATACTCCTGTACATTTTTGAGTTAAAATTTACGACGTAGAAAACGACTGTACGTGTTTACTAATATTGCGTCAGACGGCTCATCTAAAATAGAAACGATTGATTAGCTTTTAAGATATTATGGCTTAATAAGAGCTTCCATTGCTATAAAATGATTGTAGTTTAACAATGATTTCTCCGCGTAACGCAATCACTGTTTTCTAACACGATTAACAATGATGTTGCAACGAAATTTGGTTACATCTTTCTGGCCTCCTATTGGTATCAAACTTGATACGCAAAAAGTTTTCATGTTCACTACTCACTTACCCTAATTCAAAATTTAAGTGCTGAAGACTATAATATATTGGTCCTTTTTATTATTAAATAATTACTATTCACAGATACAAAGAATTGTCGTTTCCCTTCTTAAATCATTTAGATTACCCGAGAAAGGATTCCAAATACGTAGAGACTAAAAACATTTATAATACAATGACTACACTCAGTATACAACCGTTGTGAGACTTACGGCTGCACATTTTGGTAGCCTAAAGTTACAAAAAAGTAAGTGATAGCAAAACTCTAAAAAATTCATTATGTATCACAGTAACAATAAAGACTTGCCCAACAACAGCTATGGAAGCTGTATTAAATCTTACGCCTACCAACATTTATATCAATACAGAGGCAGGGATACTAGCATACACGTTAAATGCTATCAGAATTGGGGAACCTCGAACAATACACAGTATAACATTATCCTTAAAACAAATTAAACTGGAATCTGATTCTGTAAATGTACCAAAATTTACTTTTCTTTGTATTTTGGAATATTGTAGCTAAAAGAATCGCATTTTTTATGCTTTTAACGGAATACATGAAGTTGTGTGTTCTGTGTTATGTAGAGGAACGGTCTGTAGGATCGCTTTTAGATGTAGTCAGGCATTTTGGAGTATCGTACAGTTCGGTGTGAAAGAATTTAAATATAAGCCATCAAGAGCTTTTCAAAGAAGACGAAATAAAGCGAAATGATTTTTGCGAAATAATGTTTAATGAAAATAAAGAAATTTTAAATAAAATAAATTTTATCGATGAAGCTACATTCACCGTAAATGGTAAAGTCAACTCTCAGAATTTCCAGTTAGTATCCCACATTTATCCATAGAACATTATAAAATTTCTTTTCCATTAATCAGTTAGATATTGATCTCGTACAAATCCTTATGTTCAAAACCCCCAAAAAGTCTAAGTCTGGATTGGAATAATAAGAGATAGACTTATTCGCCCATTCTTTTATTGATGGTAACCTCACTACAACAGAATATCTAAATCTGTTGCGAGACCACATCATTCAATTAATTGAGATGCTAAATATTGATGAACCTTGGTCCCACATGGTTGATGCTACGCCACATTCTACAAACGCCGTCAGGAACTTTTTGAATGACACACTTGAAAGACAGTGGATTGGCAAGTTTCTACCCATATCATGACCCTCAAGATCAGCCGATTTATCTTCAAATGATTTCTTTTTCTAGGGTTACCTGAAAAATAAAATTTATAATCTGCAAATACATACTGAAAGACCCTATACGTACTGCATGTGACGGAATAAATCCAGAATTAATTCGGAATACCTTGCATTGCTTTCAAGGTCGCCGTGCTTATTGTCTTGAAAGACAAGGAGGACACTTCTTAAACTTACTATAAAATTAGATTTCGTTTTCCTTATGTTGTTTTGTTTGTCTTAATTAATCGTTAAAGTAAAATAATATTTTCATCACATTTGCAAAATAATTATTTTATTTGCATTAAAAGAGATCAGTGATAGCACTGGTAATTGGCTTTGCTAGGAACTCAGGATTCTCGCTCGCTTAATGTGAGTATATGACTGGTTGCCTACTATACTGTGAAATTATTGACAATTATATTTTCAAAGTTGCACAGGGGAAACACATACATGTAATGACAAAAGAAGAACCTGGAATACTACCGAAATGAACATGCAAAAATTGTCTGCAAGATGGTACCGAATTTTAACAAATGCATAAGGTAAACTGGAATAGATATTTTCAGTCGTCTCTTAACACGGTATAGACTCGACAAAAAAATTCTTGCAAGGTTTGTGACAATATGAGTCCTAGATCCATTACTATGATGTAGAGACGAAAATACAGAGTAAAGGAATGGACACATCCAGGTTCACCACCGCCGAAAAATGCAACCTTTAACAGTATTCTTTTGCATCGGGATAACGCCATTGTAACAACTGCGATAGCTCAAGCAGGCTTCGAACTAGTTGAACATCCACCATATTCGGCAGATTTGGTCCCCACCAATTACCGACTATTTCCAAAACTTAAAGAACAATTGCGTGCTAAAGGATTTCCATCAAATAGTGAGGTGATATGTACGTTAAAGTAGTGGTTTGCATGGGTTGAACAGTCTCTTTTTTCCAAAAACGTTACAAATGCTAAAATATCGATGGGAAAAATATGTGAGCCTTAATAAAAACTATGTTAAAAAATAAAAGTAAAATACTTGCAATTTTTTTATTATGGGTAAGTTAGGAATGGAGCAAAGAGATCCACCTTCGTATATAAATATTACTAACCTTAAAGCAAAAACTTTTATATACCAGATATTTAACTTGCATTTGAAAAAATTTATACTATTCTGAAAATATAATCCAAACACGGATATATTTAACACCTAAAATGGAATTTATTTTTTTTATATCGTAACTCAGTATAGTTCTTTTCAGGTAAAACCGCGGTCCGAGTCGTGGCCGACGATTCCTACGGTTGGGCCAATTTAACCTTTGCCGTCCAGCTACTACTACCGCTTGCACTTGTTGCGCTGCTTTTTGCAAAAAAGAAGATCTGGATCTATCCGTATCCGTTATTGGACACCTACATTTCAGGTAAAAACATTTACATTTTCCAATGTCATCCTATTACATAAGATTAAGTGTATTCACATGGACTTATTTTATTTATAAAATAATTGGGTACCTCAATGTGATGCCATATACTTGTCATTTTTATCTGTAATGCGTCTCGAATTAATTCTAAACATTCCTCTGATAAATTAAATCAAAATAAACGCGAATACGCGTACTAAATAACATTGTTGTGATAAGCGTATTTGAATAAAGTAAGTCTTACAGTGGCTTTCATTTATTACATAGCACTTACAATCTTTTAATTTAGCAAGATGCGCTAGTAATAATATACAGTGACTCACAGTGTAAATGATGCAGTGGTGGCATTTGGTAAGAAGCTAAAAATGTTAGGTAAAATAATCATTTGGTAAAAGTATAATATATCTACTATTCTTGGAATATATTAGAAAAATAAAACAAAACTAATTCGAACAGGTATAACAAATCCTAATCAGATAACATTACAGCGGTTACATATTTAACATCACAATGGAAATGATGCACCTACAATAATAATGAATTAATTATTTTTGGAAGTTAGGAAAGGAACAATTAATATTTAGTTGGGTTTCCTTTAGATTTTATAATTAATTATAATCTATGTGAAACAGATTTTACGAACTTATCTGTATAATCTGGCGAAATACTGTTCCGTTCTTGTAAGAAAGCATTTTTTAGGTCATTCTTATTGGATATTCGACGACTACTCACTTTTGTTTCAAGAATGAACCACAAATTTTCGATAATCTTTATCTCAGGTGACTGAGCTGAAATTTTCACCGTACTGCAACAGTTATATAACAACCATTCCTGGACCATACGTGAAGAATGTTTCGGGTCGTTGTCCTTGTAAAATTGAAAACCATCCCCTGTGTAAAGCTGCCTGGCACTAGATACTGTATTCTATTTAAGGATGTTTAAGTATATAAACCTATCCATACTACATTTAATAACATGAAAGTTTGCAACACTAGCAGCGGAAACATAGCCTTAGACCATTACCACGTTTAACAGTTGGTTTGGGTTGCGGTTTTGATTTTTCATTCTTTTTCCTCCACATATTACCCTTTCCATCTGAGCCGAAAAGATCAAATGTTCTCTCACACAAGAATGAAACAGTTCTTCCAGAAGTCGAAGTCTTTATTTTGATTCTGTAAAGCAAACTGTGAGCTACTTCTTTTATCCTTCTGGCATATAAACGCTTTTTTCCTGGCTATTCTTCCGTGGAAATTGGCACGTCCCAGAGTTCTTCGAACTATTTTTGCATGTACGGTATTTCCCAGAACACGATTCACCTGGAGGGTTAATTTAGGAGCACTTAACAGTGGATTATTTCTAGATTGTCCAATAATTCACCACTCGTCATGTTAGTTAAATATTTTTTTGGGTCGCAATGTGATATCCCCACTATCATTAAAATTGAGTACTACTTGAAAAAGTCTAAAAGAGATTTCTTAAGCAACTCTCATATATATTATACGGTCTTTATCCTCCTTATGGTACTGATTATGGCAGTTTGCTTCGGAGGCACAATCTTGATCCTTTGTCTTACCGCAAAGACACTGTTAGTGGAAGATTTTTTATGTAGTACTAATTTCACATGTTCTTACTTCTTTACTTTAAATAGTATATTTTATCATTCTCCAAGATAGTCATAGATCTATTGAACTTCGAACTGTTTCTGCGTGCATGCTATTCCCCAGAACATGTTTCACCTCCAGGATTAATTTAGGAGCACTTAATACTGGATTATTTCTAGATTGTCGAAAAAAATTTTTGGATTTGTTCTTCACTCTGTTTTCGGGATTGTATCGTTCAATTCGCTGTATCGCGGATGTACTTCTATTTAATATTTTTCCAATTTCCCGTTGAATTTTATTTTTCTTAGAGTGAAAAATTACTAATTCTCACTCTTCTAACGTCGTCGATTCATATTCTACCTATATTGAACTACTCATAAGCTGCTTGTGATAAAATCACACTTCACGGTTGAACGTAGAGAGGTAAAGTACACGTGTATCTAGAGACTTTCGTCTCTTTGGCCTTGACAGACAGTCATTTAGCCACGTAACAAATTGTAAAATATAAACGTCAAAATAAGAATCGATACGAAAAGGACAGCGCAAGGATACACACTTCACGACACGGGGCCGATCGTGCCGACTTGAATCAAGACAATACATATAGGGCCGCGGAAAGAGAGGAAACCTACAAAAGGAAACGAAGCTGAATTACAGGACTAAAAGCGAAAAAAAAAACGGAAAACCAGTCTTATAAACGTATTTTATTACGAATTAAAAGTTCTATAATAATATTATAAACATCTATATTATTTTGTGCTAGAATGAAAGAGCTATCAACAAGAAGATAAAAAAAGAATTTACATAAATCTTGAAAGAATTCATCTCGGTATCTGTCGAAATTAGGACATCCAAATAAAATATGGTTAATATTACCTAATGTCTCATTATCACATGAGCAACAAGGACTATCGAAAGCACCAATCCCATTGAGATGTGCAGGGGAGCATACCTTTAATTTTAAACCGGATATCGTAAAACTAAAGTATCTGGTAACATGGATGTAATTAATGTCGGAGGGTAATTTTAATTCAAGATACACTAACGCATAATGCGTTTTAGATTTCTGGGTAAAATCATGCCAGTCAGTAGCCCAGCGTTCCGTACTCTGAGCCCTAAAATACCTAATAATTTCCGAAACAAGAACCTGTGAAGAACGTATAACCATAACCGGATTTTTAGAATGCATATCAGCTATGTCGTTGTTTATTATATTAGAATAGGCTTTACACCATATGAAGTTCACGTGCATATTCAAGGAACTTTCCCTATTCATATAAATAAAATATATATATATATAAACTTGTGGGTTACATTATCTCCAACTGTGATGTTGAATATGTAACCGCTGTGATATCTTTTTAGAATTCGTAATACCTGTTAGTTTTATTTTGTTTTTGTAATGTATTACAAGAATAGTAGAATACATTTAAATTACTTTTTCCAAATAATTCCTTTTCTTAACATTTTCAGCTTCTTAACAAATTATATACCACTTCATCATTTTCACTGTGGGTTAGTGTAAATCATAAAAATAATCGCATCATCCATTTTAAATATTAAGTTTTGTGTATCTCCGTTCAATTATCCTCTAATCCGGTCCTGGTAGGAGATCGCATGATCGGGCGATGCGACGCGACGTAAAATTGGAAATTGACATCGAATTGCTAACAAGAAACCGCCCATTAATTTGCTCACCCCGTTTCGTAAATCGCCAAATTACCCCAGTATATCGCATTCTGACGCTTCTAACGCCTTCTCGGCCCCACATGGGACACGACAGTCTGGGGAATTTCACACAACGTTATCAAAACACGTAAATTGAACTCACCCGAAATAACATGTACGAGTTACGTCTGGTTTTGTTGCATTTTTAGGAATGCGAATGGTGTTTCAAGGGTGACGTTTTTAATCTGTTTAACTTTTTCATCCTGAGATAACTAAAAAGTTTATGAAAAACTATTTACGAACAAATTCAAATGAACTTATACACGTATCCAAAAAAAACTGTTGAACAAAATACTTATTTCCTTCTATGTAGATCCTCAACAACCTAGTAAGATTAATGCTAAATTACAATGGAAAGAAAAGAGGAAATAACAAAAATTACATGAAATAAAATCCTTTCTTTTTGAAGTAAGAATGCAGTTTCATTAATTGATACCGTTATATGTAAGATTAGTATAGGTCAAGCTCTAGTATATTTTGTTAATGTTTATGTACCTCCCGATGTATCATGCGATGATTTTGAATTGTTTTTAGACACTCTAGGTCTTGATTTAATGGATAAACACTTGGTTATAACTGGTGACTTCAACTGCCCTGATTTCGTCATGAGCAATAGCTCTGATCGTAAATATGTATCTTTGTTGTCTTTTATGAATTTATTGAACTTACAGCAGTATAATAACGTTGTAAATCATAATGGAAAACTATTGGACTTGTTGCTGACTAACTTAAGCTGTGATGCCCATAGTACACGATTCGGATCCATTGGTGGCTGAGGATGTTCATCATCCCGCTCTCAATATTACATTTAGGCTATGCTGCGAATCTGTCACTAAACAGTTTCCATCAAACACCAACTTGAAATTTAATTTTCGCAAGGCAAACTTTCCGACCTTGTACAGTGATATAGCTGAAATTGGCTGGACTTTTTGGAGAATCTTAATTGCGTTAACGAAGCAGTATCAGCTTTTATAATTGTAGAACATTGTCATCCGTCGTTCTGTACCTTTGTCCAAACACCCTTCTCGAAGATACCCGCCTTGGTATAATTTCGAAATAATCAAGCTTCTTCAAATAAAGAATTATTACCTTCGTAGGTGGAACAAGAGTGGACGCGAGATTTTACCACATTGAATTTAAGCGTTTGAGGAAATTAGTTAAAGACAAAATTAGAGTTGTATATGTGGAATATCAGACGGCGGCTGCAGGAAGATATAGCACAAAATCCAAAGCTAATCTGGCAGTACATAAACGCGCGTCGTAATGCATCAAGAATACCTGGATGTCTCACTTTGAACGGCTCCACTGTTGATGATCCCAGCAACATTGTTCAGACCTTCGCAGATTAATTCTCTAGAGTGTTTGTGTCTGGTTCACAAGCATTACTGGGGCCCGGCCTCTTGATAGGGATCTCATTAGTGGTAGTTCTTTGATTGGATCTTTTACAGCAGCACGATATCTTAAAAGCATCTAAGAGTTAAAATCTAATTTTACTGCTGGTCATGACGGCCTCCCCGCACTTTTTGCACGTGATTGTTGTGTAGTACTCTGCGAACCTCTAGCTAGAATATTTAACTTGGCCGTAAGTTCTTCTACCTTTCTGACGCTTGGAAGATTAGCAGAATCACACCCGTGTTTAAGAAAGGTAATCGTTCTGACTTCAAAATTATAGACCAATAAATATTTTATCCAACTTTGCAAACATTTTTGAATATCTTCTGTCTCACAGAATTTACGTTAGTGTCAAGCCTTACTTATCTTCGCGATAACATGGTTTCATTCAGGAAGGTCTACTACAACCAACCTTGCTGAGTTAGCACAGCATATTGCCGAATCCATGGAACGACGTCAACAAGTAGATGTATTATACACCGATTTTAGTAAAGCATTTGACCTATCAATCATTCCCTTATGGTATCTAAGCTGAGTCGTTTTGGTTTTCCGCCAAGTGTAACAGAATTGATCCGCTCGTATTTAACTGATCGTTCATGCTATGTTCACTACAATGGATATACATCCTTAACATTCTCTGCTTCCTCTGGTGTATGCCAGGATCAATTTGGAGTCCCCTTTTGTTTAATATTTATTTGGATGATCTCCTACAGGGGCTGGACTGCAATGTGCTGGCTTACGCGGACGATCTTAAGATCTACAATACCATAACCTCCCCGGCAGATTGTCTGTTTCTCCAGAACAGTCTGGATACAATTGTTAGATGGTGTACACAGAATGGAATTCATTTGAATCTGGATAAATTATGTGCTGTTGTAAGCTACTCCAGATGTCATAGACTATACAATTTTCACTATGCTCTAAGTCAGGCTATTGTTCCTAGGCACTCGTCTGTGATGGACCTGGGCGTGCAGTTTGATGCAAATTTGTCGTTTGCAGACCACATATTGTCCATACGAAATTCTGCGATGAAATCCTTAGGATTTCTCATACGATCCTGCAGATCATTCAATAATCCTGCCTCGCTAAAAGCATTATACTATTCGCTTGTCCGCACTGGGTTGGAGTATGCCTCCATAATTTGGTATCCTCACTATCTCCATCTGGAAGTACTACTTGAAAGAGTGCAAAAACGATTTTTGAAATACCTGTCCTTCAAAATTGATGGCACTTACCCTGGACGCGATGTTGATTATGCTGGTCTGCTGAGGAGACACGGCTTTGTATCGTTATCGGATCGAAGGAAGGAATTTAGCAGTCAATTTCTACTTAAACTAATTAATCACGCTATTGACGCTCCATCCCTTCTCTCCAAAATTAATTTTGTGGTATTTCAGTACGATACCAGGTCCTTCCCTAATTTTAAGGTCCCGTCATGCAAAACTAATGTTCTGCGTAAAGCACCCTTTACGCATATGATTAGAAATGCCAATGAATTACTTCACGATCCTTTTTGTTGAAGAGTCTACTTGGATTTACATTGTCGTCCTATTTTGTTCTTGCATTCTGATGTCACCGAGTCATTATTATATTTATGATTCAGTTGTATCTTTTTCGACTAATTTTAATTTATTACTGCGCTGTATATTGTTACTACATATATATGCTAGGTTACATTATTCTCGCATTGTCCTGTAAATGGAATTATTTTCTGTTGGACAAGAAAGATATTATTATTATTATTATTATTATTAAAGCACCCATTACGCATATGATTAGGAATGCCAATGAATTACTCGATGATCCTTTTTGTTGAAGTGTCTACATGGATTTACAATGTCGTCCTACTTTGTTCTTGCATTCTGGTGTTACCGAGCTATTTTTATGTTCATGATTCAGTTGTATCATTTTTGTAATTTAAGTTTACTACTGCACTGTATATATTATATCATTACTACATTATGCTGTATTATACTATTTTATGTTATTGTCCCATTATCCTGTAAATGGAATTATTTTCTGTTGGGTAATAAAGATTATTATTATTATTATTATTATTAGATTATTATTATAGTTGTTGGAAATCCAAATCGAACATGGCCGTTGCCAGTATATTTAACACAACATAATATATGGCATGTTTCGCTGTCACTGCAGTTTCACCAGATGTTCCCCTGCTACTAAAACCCGACATTCCACTCTGCTAATAATTAAAGATGATGTGTGTATAAATTGCAATTTCATAATGGTCTGATTAATCTCCTAGTCCTAATAAACTATAAATGAAGAAAGGAAAGAATCAGGAGTTTATAGATTAACTTGTGACGATGGCCCAAAACCATATATCGGCCAAACGGGTAGGAATTTTGATAAAAGAATATATGAGCTACGTACGAGAGTGACCTGAAATGTTTCCGCAATCGGCAAGAGATGGCGCATGAAGGTTGAAGTGGATTCATTGGTCGGCAAGGGCAACCCTTTATGGCAACTATCAAAATGTCAGACGTCTACTGTCAATAGTTGTTATTTAAGAGTATGTTTTGTGTAGCAAGTCAGGCGGTTTCGCGAAAATGGATAAAATCGAACTTCGTGCAGAGATAAATCACTTCTGAATGGCTAGGAAATCGACGACAGAAATTCGAAATATTTTGGCACAGGTTCATGGCGGATGTATCCGATCACTCTAGACCATCAGCTTCTGGGTGAGCGAGTTCAAACGTGGCCGCACAAGCACAAGTGACGAACCACGCATTGGACGCCCAAAAACCGCTACCAACAGTAAGATCCATGATGGCGTATTAGCCGATCTCCGATTGAAACTGAAAGAGATGGCAGAGACAACAGGCATCTCAGAAGAACGTGTTGCCCGTATCCTACACGAAATTTTGAGAATGAAAAAGCTTTCGGCGCGATGGATACCGCGTTTGCTCACGCCAGAACAAAAACGAAATCGGGTGACCGTTTCGGTAGAGAGTCTGGCCAGGCTCCAACGCAATCCAAAGGATTTCTTTATGCTTCCCATAAACGTGGATGAGACTTGGATCCACCTCTACATGCCGGAGGCCAAGGAACAGTCGAAGCAGTAGACTTTTCCAGGCGAATCGGCTCCGAAGAACGCAAAGACCATTACACCGGCCGGAAAGGTCATGGCGATCATTTTTTGGGATTCCCAAAGTACGATCCTCATCGACTATCTGCAGAAGGGAAGGACGATGATGGGGGCAATACTACAGTGATTAATTGACCCTATTCGATGCAGTATTGAAGGAAAAACAGCCTCGTTTGCAGCGGAAGAAAGTACTGTTCCAGCACGACAATCCACTGACTCATTCGTCCCACACCGTAGTATCCAAATTGAATGAGTTGCGCTACGAATTAGTCTCTCATCCTTTATATTCACCGGACCTAGTCCCCAGAGACCTTCCCAACCCTGAAGAAATCACTGGCGGAGAGAGATTTGCCTCAAATAAGGAGCTCATCGCCGCTACAGATTGGTATTGTGCACACCTCGAAACATCCTACTTTTCCGACGGCTTGAACAGACTGGAGCACCGTTTGAAAAGGTGTATTGATTTTCGAGGAGAATGCATCGTTATATAAAAATAAAAAACTACACCAATACCGTGTTTTTCTTATCGATTCCGGAAGCATTTCAGGTCGCCCTCGTATGTCGCTACATCTTTGATATATATTAGTTCTTTATTGTGCATGGAGCTGCATGTCGTTTGGCTGCTGTAAACACTAGCTCAGATGTTTCATTCAACTGAGAGCAAAACGTCAGCGGACCCATTGCAATTACGACGCGGTTTTAACACGGAAGCCTACATTCTTAAAAAAAAAACAAACATATAGTCAACAGCAATATTGAGAAAATAATATCTCAACTATTCCATTACGTTCAATAATGCAATTCTAGGTAATTCCGGACTTTCACCATTATTAAATGTTTATAGGCGAACTACAAAGTTAAATAGAGCTCTAGAAGCTTGGCTGAATATTTATAGCTTTTTTCACAATTTGCATATATCGCACAACTCATAACGCCGACCCTGGATAATACATGGAATTCTATAAAATGAATTACTGCCAACGTAAGCACTCGCAGTGTACCACTTCAATCCCTTTAGGAAGCGCCTTTCATAATCAATATGGCGGATATTACACAGCGACGTACGCCATCGGGAGTTAAACGTGAAATGAACTTGAATTATTAAGTGAGGAACAGGGAGGCAGACACACCTAGATATATGGATCCAGTACAACAGAGGAACGCGAACCGAAAGCTATAGAGTTAAGAATTCGTCTTGAAGGATGCCGTAGCGCCGCTGCGAAAGACAGGAAACGAATTGACGTTTGTAGTGTTTTCGGAAGTTGCCTCCGCTTAAATGCATCTCAAAATAAATGTAACGCATCGTTCGTCCGAGAACGTGAAGACTAATTGGGCAAGAATTTCGTTAAGAAATAACGAGACCAACAGATCCGATATTGTTCGCTTATTCGGGAAATGCCGTTTCGAGTTTAGCCGGTTGAATTATTTCGTTAATTTAGACTCCGTTGTTAGACGATGTTCCAGACCAACTACCGCTAGACAATGAGTCAGACAAGTGGAAGGGTGAGCGAGCACAGCTCCTCCAAATGAAACTAGATATTACTTACTAAATGGTAACCGTCCGAAATTTGCAAGTGAATAATTAATTTGTAGAAATACGCAAGCACAAGCGCCTGCCATAAGCTTGGAGCAAGTGGAAAAAGGAATACGGAAATAAAATGAAGATAATACGAAATAACTATTCTGTTATTTGAAGACCAGATGTATCGAGCTTCATCTTTTACTCGAGGAATTTAAATTAGTCGGTGTAAATTTTTGAATTATACAGCGTTTGACAACGTTGAATATATACTATATATAAACTTTAAAAAAACTGGAATTGAACATAGCATGATTTTAAAGCAGCAAAGTATCATATGAAACGTCATTCGAGGGTACACACCATTAACTTTAAACTACAGAAATCTGAGAAAGCGACGTTATACGCACTCGATGGTAAGTGGGTGTATTAAATACGAGGTAGGCGCCATCAAATTTTGGCTTGATATAGAAAAAAAGAAATTTGAAACAATATATTTTATTTTTGCAATATAATCTCCCCCAACTTCTACACATTTATTATAACGATTAATTAATAATTCGATGCCCTTGTAAAAATAATCTGAAGTTTTTCCGTCAAAATGTTCTATAACGACTGCTTACAACTAGTGTCGTCCTTAAAATGACTCCCTTAAGGTCTTTCTTTAAATTAGAAAACAAATAAAAATCATAAAGAGCCATATCCGTGCTATACGGTGCATGTTACAATTCTAGAAAGCCACATTCGCGGATGACAGCTTGTGAAACGGCGAGAGTATGGACGTGAGCATTGTCGTGCAGTAATCTCGAGTACTGTCCCTTTATTTATGCAATAAAGACGTATAATATGTGCCGTTCGCAGTTGTATTGCGCTGTTTAAAGCCAATTAGTAAAATGCCCTCACAATTTCAGCATATTGTAGCCATCAGTTTTTTCGTTGACTGAACGACTTTCGCTTTCCTGGAACGAGGTTCATTAGGTCGCCACCATTTCATGAACTACCTTTTCGATAGAAAATCATAAAACGTTTCATCCCTTGTGACAATAGACCTCAAAATCGGTTTTGGGTTGTCCCCACACGTGTTTAAAAATGACCGCGCACATTCACGTTCATATTGGAGTGCAGAAAGAAGTCGCGGTACCCATCTTACACTAATTTTATTCATAACCAAATGGTCATGGAGAATTCGGCGAATACTTGTTTCGGGTATGTTTGTTCTCACTGCTATTCCTTCACTTTCAAACGACGATCTTCTAGCACTAAATCTTCAATTATAGAAATTTGTTGAGGCGTTATCACTTCAATTGGTCGAGCAGACGGTTCAGTATCTTTCAGGGATTCTAACAGTTGATCCTATCGAAAACAACTGAATTTGGATACCGAAAATAAAGTGTTTTGTTTGCCATTTTTTTACAGTTAGAATATCTAGAACAAGTGTAAAATAGAGATTGCCGTTTAAAAAAGATTTATTTTGTGAAATAAAATAGATTCCAGGAGAAATAGTAAATATTTTAAATGGTGTTTTATTCAAAATAATCCATCTATTATAAATAAAATATTCATAAATATACGAGGGAAGGTCCAGAAGTTCGTGGAATGAAAGGGTTTTAAATAAAATAAAACAATAAATCTATTTTGCCTTTTCAATATAATCACCCTTAAGCACAATACATTTATTAGATCTATGAATTAATTTTTCTAAACCATCATAAAAATATTTTTTATCTTTCGCCTCAAAATGGGCCAAAATTGCCTTCTTTACCTCATTGTCGTCGGAAAACTTTTCTTCACGTAAGCCTTTTTTAAATTGGGGAGCAACTAAAAATCACTAGGTACCAGGTCTGGACTGTAGGATGGATGGACTATTGATTGAAAGCCATGTTTGTGCAGAGCAGCCATTGCAACTTTGCTCTTGTGAACCGGCGCATTGTCTTGCAAGAGCAACACACCCTTGGTCAATTTTCCTCGACGTTTTTCCTTTAATTTTTCTAATATCGCTGCGTAATATTCTCCGGTTATGCTCCTACCTCTTTCTTTGTAATCAATCAATAATATCCCCTCACAATCCCAAAAAACAGTAGCCATCAACTTTCCAGCCGATTCTGACACTTTGAATTTCTTTGGCGGTGGTGTCCCCTTTTTATGCCATTGCATGGATTCCTGTTTGGACTCAGGCTCAAAGTGATGAACCCATGTTTCATCTCCGGTAACAATCCGCTCCAAAATCTGTGCAGGTTTGTCTCCACACAGCTCCAAAAATTGTTTGGACGCACAGACGCGCTGCTGTTTCTGCAGCGGCGTGAGCATTCTCGGTACCCATCTTGCACTGACTTTTGTCATCCCCAGGTGGTCATGTAGGATACGCATAATGGTGGTATCTGATATTCCAACTAATGCAGATAATTGTTTGTTCTTCACACGGGCATCTTACAGTAGAAATTTTTGCACTTTTTCGACGATGTCTGATGTGGTGGTCTGAACTGGCTGTCCTGAGCGGGAGTCGTCTTCAATCGACTCCCGACCATGTTTAAAAAGACGATGCCACTTATAAATCATTGTTTTACTAGGGCACTGTTCCCCATAAACGGTTTCCATTTCATTCAATATGGTTTGCGCGTCTTTTCTTTGCTTTGTAAGGAACTTTATCACGGCACGGTGTTTAATTTTCTCCATAGTTTCAGTTTTCTTCCGGATTGACTTGTTTAGCAGTAAACCACTGACGCTATAGGGCTGCAACTTAACTTATACACTAATGATGAGTCGCCAATCAGAATGACACATAGCGCACGCCCCTATCCCCACTCCATCTCCTCCATTCCACGAACTTCTGGACCTCCCCTCGTATATTCAATTCTGGTATAATGGTTTCAGAGAGCGGCAGTTTGAATGTTGTCCATAAAACGAATTACAGAAGGTGTTAAGCAAAGGCCAGTGACTTCACTGCATTTATTAATTACGAAATCTTTTTTTTTCAACCTCCTCATAAAAGTAAGACAAGTGTAAATAACAAAATTAATTTATTACTAAAACTTATATACAAACATGGTTACTTTTCCACATAATCACCATGAATATTGATGCATTTGCCATATCATTTGCTTTGACCTGCTGGTCTGGACGGTTCCGATGCATATCTCGGTAGCTCGTCTTGCTTTAATTCGGAGCACCAGTACACTATGCACGTGCGCACTGTTAGGAGAAACAAATTAAATTGACACACTTAAAACACTTAACCAATTTTATTTACTCGCACAATGTTTGATTTACAATTCGTGATTTGTTCTTTAGTTGCTTCCGAACTCCTTATAACTAGGGAAAACTCGTAAACTGTGTGATCAATGCTACCGAATTGTTACTTATGAATGCTTTGAATGTTTTATAAATCGAGATATTAACTCTGTTGAAGTTACGATGAGTTCTGTTGAACTTGTGATGTGAAATGAGTTACGTGAAGTATCTGAAGTTACATCGCGTACTGTCTTACAACGTGTACTGCTGTTTATTTATAAGCAAGTTGGTTTTGAATTAATGAGCAACCCTATGCTATATAATTGTTCTTGTAGATAAAATGTCTAGACATTTGGTAATGATTTCACACTAACAATTAGAAAGCATAATGGTAATGAATGTAATCCTAATTCCGGGTAATTCCCGGGATTTCCTTACGTCAGCAAATCTCCCTTAACTTAAGCCATACTAATTACAGAATACATATAGATTTTGATTATAATAGCAAACGATATACTAAATATGTCTGTACAAGATGAGTGAAAAGCAAAATGCAAAATAAATAAAAAGTGAATTGTAATGCTAGGAAGATATTAGATATGTAAATAAAATAGAAACTCGTTCCCTTGTAACCGGACACCATTTTAATCATCATTTTTATCAATTTAATTAAATAGTTCTTCGTGAAATTTTTAATAATTAAAGAAGAACTAACTAATTAAATTTAACGTTGGAAAAACAGTTATTATCATTGAAAAAACCAACGGAAAATTATTCTAAATGATTTAATTGATAATGCAACTTGGCATTAATGTTAAATGTCGCGTCTGCCTAGATATCAGGGCTATCTCTGCAGCCACTATTACATCCAGGTATTGTAATAATTAAACAAATGCATTAATTAGCTAATTTTCTTCAATATCACTCTCTGAGCTTAAATGATTGTCATTTAGATTAATAATTAAGGGAGAAATTTCATCACAATCTAATCCAACTTCTACCGGAAAAAATGTGCTACAAAATTAAAGATATTTTTACTCTTAATAAATACTGCATACTCCAATTTTCATTCGCAATCAAAACTTTTACTTAATGACATCCATGTCAAAACAGTCGTGACCTACAAAGTTAGTTCGAAATGAAGTGTCCAACAATAACACTAATTGATTGCCAATAAAACTTCCTCCAATTTCTCTTTTGCTTGTTTCCCGAAGACGTAAAATTTGTTATTGCAGTTTGTTTCCATGTTTTTCCTTCGTTTCTCTATATCTTCTCCACATCCCGTCCCCGTAGGAAATCTCTCGCATTCAATAAACGTTCAGAAGACCTAATCACGTTCCGAAACTTCATAATCCCGAATTTCCGCTAATAGGTTTCAGAAGTTTGACGTCCTTATTACCGCCGTAGACAGTTCAAACTTTATACGAACGCGAGTACCACCGCCATCATCACTACTGCTAACTATATCTTCCCAACTCGGCCAATACGATCACCCACGCGCTGTTCGATCTTATCCGAAGGGGGTTATACATGGGAGCCGTCCCTTTCCACGCGACGCAAAACTTCCACTTTCGTCCGTTTTCGATTAGAGTTCCAATTTCCCTTAATTAACCGAAGACTACTCGATCAAATTAAACCGTTCCACGCCCCCATCTCGTCCGAACGTCCGGCGGGGTGAGGAATTGTTGAGAAGAAGGAGGTCGCCGGGAAATGGGAGTCCGCCGTTTCTCGTTCATCATTCGACGTATTAATATTAATTTTCGAGGGGTAACCGGAGGATGCGGGCTAATAATTCGTATAGTAAATTATAAACGCTGATTGGATCTATCAGTGAATGTTCCATTCGATATTTAGCATTAACAAATCTACAAGTGAATTGAGGATTTTACGAAGGTTTCTCTGCTTTAAAGCTGTATTTGATCTTCATAATGGGTAAAGTATTGAAAGAATTTTAAACATTCTTATTGGAGATATTAACAAATTTACTAAATCGTCCTGAGCTACATGCGCAGATGGTATGAACCAGGTTTTGTGCGATGTATATCATATCGTAAATAGTCAAGTCGCCAACCAATAGCAATCCATGGGACAGGATAGTGCCCCACTTCGGCGGACAACTGGTTTAGACATGCGGTGGTATAGTTGGCGACAGAATAAGACCCGTTGTACTGATACAAATGAGCCTTAGGATCACTAACGAATGGTGTCACTCAGTAGGGCTGAGCATCAACTCGGCAAAAGCCACGATTGTATCTTTCACTAGGAAAAAGAAAATTTCAAACATGAAAGATATCCGCCTGGATGAAAACATTGATCAGATGTAAATCAGAAGTGAAATACGTAGGAATAACCCTAGACAAGAAACTTCTGTGGAACAGGCATATTGCACTGACTACGAATAAGGCAACAAGAGCTTCAATGGTAAGTCGAAACCTATTAGGTATAACATAGGGTTGTAACCCTAATATACTGCGATGTCTATACATCAGTACAGTAACTAACATACGGAGCGATACCCTGGTTTCAGAAGGTCGTTACAACCAGTTACAACCAGGAATACTCTTGAAAAGTTGCACCAGTTAGCAAGTGTATGCATCACTGGTGCAAGGAGAACGTCATACCCCTGTAGATAGTAGTGGAAGGGGTGGCCCATGCGGCAATGTACAGACTAACCAGGGTAGGGACTGGAGAAAACGAAACTCTATGCCAGAGAGCTTGGTCATCTCGAATGGAACTCTCCCCACTTCTAAGTCTGCCGAACGATGAAATGGTTAGGAAATACAACTTCGAAAAGAATTTTTTTACAACGCTAAGTAACAAGAAAGAATGGAAGGGAGAATCCTCCGCCTACTTTCTAAAGGCAAACATCATTAAAGGGTATACGGATGGTTCTAAAACTGATAAAGGAACAGATGCAGGGGTATTCGGGTCAGGAACCAAATATTCAGAGTCAATAGGAACATACTCTACCGTCTTCCAAGCGAAGATCATTGCGATTAAAAGATGTACTCAATTGAAACTCGAACTCGCAACTTTCGAAAGCAAAGCATTGCAATTTTCTCTGATAGTCAAGCGGCTATAATGATGCTGAGCTGATGCTAGTCTGGGAATGTCTAGAAAAACTAAATAACCTAGGCAGAGAAAACAGAGTTGCACTGTGCTGAGTACCATGACACACTGGAATTAGCGGCAACGATAAAGCTAACCTATTAGCGAAAAACGTCGCCGTTTGTTTGTGAAACCGGAGCCCTTCTGTGGTATAGGGATGAGCACCTATAAAAAGAACTCAAAGACAGGGCGTTTCTCTGGGAGAATATTCCTGACGAAGTAATGTGATCGGTATATACGACAAGTGATTTTGTTAAAAACTAAATATTTCTCGACAATTGTGTCAATACTCCTAAATACTTGTAACTCCTCCAATCTCCATTTTACTTCACAAAATCGTTTAATTGTAACAAACTTGCAAACCACTATCTACTAATGTTCTACCGTCAGCAGAATCAGATTCTCTCTGGTTGGCAGTCCTTTTCTAATATAGAATGGACTGGACAAAATTTCATTCAGTAAACATTTGATATTTACCAGAATGATAGGCATGTAGAAGGACCTTTAATGGCCGATGACAACAGATCTACTTAATCATTGTAATCGCTATTGTACCTCTAACCAATTACAACTAAATGTGTTTGATAAATATATTAGAACCTTTTCAAAATCTTTTTTTCTCTTAAAATAAAAGGCATTGTTGTTATTATACAATGGCGTACAGTCCAGCAAAATCTCGTTAAAATTGCACACTGGCAAAAGAGGCGAGCTACAGCCGTTACTCTTAAGTGGACATGAGATTGGCGCGCTGATGAAAGAGGTGAGCCTATAATGTACGCAGAGGTACTCACTATTGTCACAAGATATTTGTCGACTTGTAGTTCTGCTTCTGCTAGGAAATACAGTTACAATTACTATTTCGTTATCTTTCCGTGCGTATTAAATGACTAAAAGAACTTTTTCACAAAATTAACAAGAACGTTGATCAAACCGGTATACAAAAATTATAGGCAGCTCGAATGATTTTACGAATTGTAGATCAGTAAATACACAAAACACATGAACATGTTAATTGTTCGAAAATAATTAACTTTCAACTTTTATTTACATTCCACCTGCCTTCCAAAAGTACTGATATTGTTCTTAATAATTATACTAAACAGAACTCGTCTGTTGATAATGCTCGTGTGCTAACCTATTAATACATTTAATGAAAGCTTTTAGATGCATCAACCATAAAATCTTGTTATATAAATTAGTTAAATGTGGCACAACAGATGTAAAATTTGTTGCAACTAAATCCGCATCAATTAAAGAAAGTACTGGAAAAAATTGAAGCCTGATTCTTAAAGCAAATTATGTTCATATTATACAGGATGTGTGGATTCGATAGGAGGTTAAACATATAGTCCATAAGTCCATTTCGCTAAAATATTTTAAAAAATTCTTTTTTCTTATCGGACCATAGCATACATCTACGCTAATATGATAATAGTAATAAATGAAGTGCCTAAATCTTGCGATTTTGGTGTTATTCAACTTTCTCTAAAAATGTTGTCAAACTAAGCGTAATGCGAGGGTTGTCTTTTAAGTTTTTCATATAGAGCTGGAGTAAAAGAATAGATAGCTTTTAAATATTTTGTTGTTTTTCGAAATATTCTCCACGAAGATTAACGCAGTTTTGTATGGGCTAGAACCAACTCTGGAAGCAGTTATTCCACTCGTTTTTTGGTACAGTCGAAACTGCATTTAAGAAGGTATTGACTACGAGTTCTAACGACCACGTGTCCCTTCTCGATTTTCGGAAAGGAAAAGAAATTGTTGGGACTTAGGTCCGGTCTATATGGAGGACAGTCTAACAATTCTACGTTTTGTTGTGTTAAAAATTCAATTGTCTTGCGTGCTGTGTGTGCACTTGCATTATTTTGGTAAAGGGTGATTCGACGTTCGGGATTGGTTTCTAGAAGCTCAGCGATGGCTTGCGACAAGGAAATGGTTGTATATCAATCGGCAGTAACACTTCTTTGATCTTGCAGAGGAATTATTTCTACATGACCTGCTTTCGAGACAAATGTCGCTACCATTTCTTTTTAAACATTTCGAGAACGGATGACTTTTGTCCGCTGTTAGTAAATCCAACACTCATCACCACGTTTTTAAAGTTTCCGCTGTTGAAGAAAATACCATTAAGTCCATCTTAAATAGTAATATGTTCACTAATACTTCGAGAGTACTATGAAATCTTATTATTGCCAAAAATTAATAATGGATAAGAAACATTGACTAAAAATTAAAGACTTAACGTAAACACAAAATACAGTAAAGTAAAGGAAATCCTTCCTATATCTTCCACTTGCGCAATTTCTAAAACGATCCACTTTCAAATATCGTTCCATGGTTGAAAAATTTCTGACGAATCAGTGTATAGGATAAATGTAACGAGTGGTACGGAGAGGACGCTGGTATTCACGGCGTGCAAAATAGCGCTGCTACATCGGAAGAGGGCGCTTTGTCCGGTACGTGCGCTATAACCGTAACAGTGGATCAAAGGATGCCCTGTGAGATTCGATGGAGCGTGCGACATGGTCATTGGAAGTCCGTGAGGTGTAAGTAAAGGAATATGACGAGACCGGGAGCTGGAAGATCGGAAAAGTGTATATCCG
This sequence comes from Trypoxylus dichotomus, assembly GCA_023509865.1. Classification (NCBI taxonomy): domain Eukaryota; kingdom Metazoa; phylum Arthropoda; class Insecta; order Coleoptera; family Scarabaeidae; genus Trypoxylus; species Trypoxylus dichotomus. The sequence goes on from CM042081.1 coordinate 35,816,995, forward strand.
TCATTGTAGGGAAAGCTCACTAGTTACGATAAATATGAATTTTTTAGTTAAAAGGGTTTAGGTTACACGGTACAGCAAAACTGAACTTCGGATTTTTATCTACAATTTTGAGACCGTTTCGATTAAAGAATTGCGAATATGCTGATGGTTTTAGGTCAACGCTTGGTTATAATTATATAATTTATTATTATAATTATATATATATGTTATATTTTTTTATTTTTGGAATTTGTTATTGCTTCTCTTTTACATTAACTAAATAAAATAATTGTATTGCAAATAGTGAAAAAACAAAAAACTTTATTACATTTTAGTTTTTTAAAAATACTTTAATCTATTACTGTCGAATTATGGAAAACTTTAAAAACACTTTTACCTAAAAGGAAATAGTTCCACCAGAACATGCGTAATTTTTGATAATACGGAGATGAGAGATGATTTAGAAATAGCACAGAACTTCAACAAATATTTTTTAAAAAACATAGAGGATATGATCCAAAATATACCAAAAATAACAGTTACAAATCCTATATACATACTTCAAAGAAACTATAATAAACTTTCAAAATTTCGCAGTATAACTTTGAATGGCATCAAAGCCATAATTAACACAAAAATATAAGAGACGTAGCTGATGATGGACTAAAGACCAAAATTATTAAAGAAGGATTCTGCTCAAATGTCTGCAAATTGAATTCTTGACATAGTGAATTCTTCACTCAATACAGGCATATTTCCGAAAAACTGGACAACATCGAACATTCTTGCAATTCCTAAAGTAGCAGGGACCAACTTATCTGAGGAATTCAGGCCTATTAATACTGTACTATGTTGTAAAAGAGTTATGGAACTATGTGTAAAAGACCAACTACATGATATTTATCAGCGAAATAATGTAATTCATCATAATCAATCAGGATTTAGAAAAGGTTATTCATGTGAAACTGTTACAGTGGATATATGTCTCAAGTGGTTGCAAGAAATGGATAAGGGAAATATTGTGATAGCTGTGTTTTTAGACTTCTGTAGGGGTTTTGAAACTATTGATGTACTAATAAAGAAATTAGGAATCTATGGTATTTGTGACAAGGTTAAGGACTGGGTTGATTCATATTTAAATACTAGAACTCAAAAAGTAAAATATAATAATAGGATATCTGATAGCTTAAATACAAATAATGGTGTTCCACAAGGGTCGGTGTTAGGTTCCTTATTGTATAATTTATCTGTTAATGATTTATTGTTGACAATGAAAGGCTGTAATATATGTGTTTCCAAATGATACTATATTGTACATAAATGGTAATAGTGTTCATGATATGACGATTGTCATAAATAATCAACTATCTACATTATATCAATGGCTATGTAAAAATAAACTACGTATTAATGTTACTAAATCAAAATATATGATTATAAGTAGCAGGCAAAAGTTGAACAACATAGATTTAACTAGTATTAGGATAAAAATTGGTAATAGTGATTTAGAAAAGGTAGACATTAAATGCATGGGAGTTACTTTAGACAAAAATTTGCTATTCAAAAAACATACAAAAAATATTATGAACAAAGTATCGAAAAGGTAGGGTTTATGAGTAGAATTAGCAAACATTTATCACTGTGTGTAAAATTTCTTATTTATGAATCTATAGTCGCACCACATTAAATTTTCAAAAACTCAAAAAACTCACAATAGAACAATGAGAATAATTTTAAAATGTAACAGATATACCCCAGTTAAAGATATGTTAATTACACTTAATTTAATGAATGTCCGTCAAAAAATTTTATTTAAGAGTCTGCTGTTTACACATAAAACGAAAAATAATCTTCTTCGAAGTTACTTTAGTGAAGTTTATTGGAAACGGTTCATGATACTCATGCTTATAACAAAACTACAATGATTTTTATACTACTCCCTTTCATAGAACTCAGACCTCCAAAAAGGTATTTGTAAATGGTCTCATGTTATATAATACTTATCTCATATGTAATTAAAACTAACAATAATAATATTAGTACCGTTAAGAAGTATTTGTATATACATATTGTTGAGCACTGTAATTGATTGTATATTGAATTTATTTGTTCTGTGTTATTGTATAGCCTGTTAGCTAAATAAGCTATCTATCTATCTATTTTTTTTATTGGCCGGGTATACCATTATTATATTAATTCACCAGAAACATACCTTCTCAAATTACTTTCATTTCATTTCATAATTTCGCAATACAACTTTCTCTTTAATCTAAATTTAACTTTAGATCACAATTTACCATAATATTCTATGACAACTAGGCAGAACCAATGTAAATGAGCGACTCTAAACTTGTCGGAATTAACATAACAAATTCGAAATTTGCATTTCCCCAGTGCTGGAAAATGAAATGTTAATAGTGGTAATATAATAATGTGGAGGAGATAAAATATGCTAAAGTAAATGTACATGTTGGTGCATATATTTTAAGGATAACGAGATTCACGTTTTATAACACTAATTGTCGTATACATATTTCCGTGATTACTCGGCAGCATTGCAATAATTACGTAATAAGACGCTCTTCAGTCTTTATGACCACTGGAAGTACGATACCCTCGCAGAAACTGATAGTAAATTATTTTTAACATAATTTTGAAAGATATGACGTCTACAAGGGCTATCTGAAATGTGTCCGGAATCGGCAAGAGATGGCGCACGAAGATTGAAGTAGATTCATTGGTCGGCAAGGGCGACCTTTTTTATGACAACTCTCAACATTTCAGACGTCTACTGTCAATAGTTGTTGTTTAAGAGTGTATTTTGTGTAGCAAGTCAGACGGTTTCTCAAAAATTGATAAAATCGAATTTCGTGCAAGTGATAAAATACTAGGAAAACGGCTACGGAAATTCGAAATATTCTACTAGAGGTTCATGGCGGATGTACTCCATCATTTTCGACCATCAGCTTCTGGGTGAGTGAGTTCAAACATACCCGCACCAGCACAAGTAACGAACCACGCAGTGGACGCACAAAGACTGCGAAATGGTCGACAAGATTCATGACGTCGTGTTAGCCGATCACCGATTGAAGCTGAAGTAGAGACAACAGGCACCTCAGAAGAACGCGTTGCCCATATCTTACATGAAATTTTGGGTATGAAAAAACTTTCGGCGCGATGGGTATCGCGTTTGCTCACACCGGAGCAAAAACGAAATCGGGTGACCGTTTCGGAGAAGTGTCTGACCAAGATCAAACACAACCCTAGGGGTTTCTTCATACGCTTCGTAACCGTGAATAAAACTTGAATCCGCGACTACGGAAACCAAGGAACAGTCGAAGCAGTGAAATTTTCCTGGCGAATCGGCTCCGAAGAAAGCAAAGACCGCTCCATCGGCCGGAAAGGTCATGGCGACCATTTTTTGGGATTCCCAAGGAGTGATCCTCATCGTCTATCTACAGAAGGAAAGGACGTTCACGGGGCAATACTATAGCGATTTATTGTCCCGACTCGATGGGGTATTGAAGGAAAAACGGCCTCGTTTGCAGCGGAGGAAAGTGTTTTTCTACAACGCAAATGCCTCGCCTCATTCATCCCGCATCGTAGTGTCAAAATTGAATGAGTTGCGCTACGAATCAGTCTCTCATCCTCCATATTCAGTAGACCTAGCCCCCAGCGACTTTTTCCTGTTCCCAAACCTGGAAGGAAAGAGATTTGCCTCAAATGAAGAGGCCGTCGCCGCTACAACTTGCTATTTTGCAGACCTTGAAACATCCTAGTTTTCCGACGCCTTGGAGAAACTGGAGCACTATTTGAAAAAGTGTATTGATCTTCGAGGAGACTACATCGAAGGATAAAAATAAAAAACCACACCAATACCGTGTTTTTTTGTCCATTTCGGAAACATTTCAGATCGTAATGGAAGGTCGTGCAAATAATATTAGTCGAATCACGTATTCTATACAACTATCGAAATAGAAGTGGTAACTATTCAAAAGTATGCAACTTAAGAGTCGCCTAGTATACACCTTCCTTTACCTTCAAACAGAGTCGTCTAATTTTAATTAATGTTTCAGCCCTATGTCCATCATTCAGTCAACAGCAACGTCTACTGAAATGGATGTCATCCAGAATCCCACACATGAACAGCCTGCCGAATAAGATCACGCAATACTGGCAAAACGGATCATTACTCTGCACCCTCATAAACACCGTCGTACCTGGAGCCTGTTCCAATCCCCAGAAGCACTGGAAGAAACCGCCAACACACGGGCAAGCGTTAGCGTACAAGTATTTAGGAGTAGCGCCTGTGAGTTTCCCCCCAGAAGCGAATACTAATCAATTTTTTATTCACCTTTTTTTATTTTGGTTAAAGGTACTAACGGAAACCGACTTAAGCAATCAGACCTTAACATCATACTCAGAACGAAAATTCATAAAATACCTGTTGGCAATACAAGACGCCATCAACAAGGCGACCATCGAAGAAAATACGTTAAAATTCACGTCCAGATATGTTGCTAGGGGAATGGGATTGGTCATAGGCGAGCAGAATAGGCCATCCTTCTTCTACGTCTACCCAAACACAGGTTCGAATAGGATAGAAAATATCCTCGTTAATATTAAAGGTCCTTACAACACTTTCGGAGCTCAAATGATATCCAGCACTGCGGCCGAAACCAACGACGTCAACAAATTGATCAAAATCCGCAAAGAAAATTTGCGAGAACAGCGGAAATTAGAGTATAGAAGCAAAGCCCAAAGGTCGTTCTTCAGATCGGTATCTTTCGACATCAGCCCGATAATGAACCTGGTAACAAGTAAGAGAAATTCTGGGGAAATCGCTGTAAAAGTTGAGATGGAAAATGATAGGGCCAAAGTGACGTTCCTTCCAAAATTTTCCGGAATTTATGAGTTATTACTGACCAACGATGGCCAACATTTACAAGGATCCCCATTCATCATAAGAGTCATGAAGACTACCAAAGAACTTCAAGATGTTCTACAGGAAAAGGCCAAAATCAACAAGAACAAGATTGAACGAAAAATTATTAGTAAAAGTATCGACTTCATCAACGAATCTGTAAACATAACCGACGAAGATAGCTTGAAACTAGATTCCAACAATAACGCCAACACGAAAGATCTAAGGGAATCGACAGAGTCAAACAAGAGCGACGACGAAAGCTCTTATCAAGATAGCGGTGTGTTTGATGTCAGTCGCAGTAAGCCAATTGATCTGGAAGAAGTAGATGAAGATTCTAGATTTTCCGAAATATCCGATGAATCGAAGTATAGCTCTTTAGAATATAAAATGGCCGATGAAAAAGGTGGAATTTTAGACTCTAGCACCAATAACGTCATTGAATTTAACACCGCAGAAAAACATGAGATAATCGCCCATAACCACAGCCCAGATGATATAGCTTTTCCAACAAATGATTTTAAACAAAAATTGGATCAAATTAGTTTGGAATCTTTGCCAGAACCTCATTCGAATCAAGTCGTGGAAAGTGAAATTGCACGCGATGTTACAGACAGCAATGTTTTAAGTGGAAAAATGGAAGAGGACATTTTTGACGACACAAATGATTCAGAAAGCACTCAGGAATTCGAAAATTTATACAACAGAATTGCAAATGACGAAAATAGTAACGATGCAGACACAACGATCCAAAATGTACACACTAATACAGAGAAGAAAATGATTGAAAATGGTACTGAATCTATATTACCAGATACAGATCAAACTGAAGAACATGCCCCTATCACTCATGTCACGAAAGTCATCGATAATATTCCACAAAACATGAATTCCGCAAATGTCGAACCTTTATCCGAAATGCTCCCCTTACAAAGCTGCAAAAAAGTTACCTCGTCCATCGAGAAAATGGTTGAAATCTTCGAGAAAGAATCTTCGGCATGTAAAATCGCTAAAATCGACATCGAACCAACAGATGCTGTAAAAAGAACCCTTTTAAGTCTCTTAGAGTCAGAAACCGCATATGCTTCCCCAGTATTTCCAAATATTGCGCAAGAAGTAACCGTTTCTGTACAAAGTCCTATCAGAGATTCTGCACGTCTTCCAGACAAAGACGATCAGTTATCTTCAACGGACAAACGACCTGCATTGACCAGAGATTATAGCATCTGTTTGAACGACAATGAAATATTCGACACTAATGTTAAAGAAATCAAACGGGTCTTCGAGAAGGTACCGGAGGTAAAAGCTCCTAGCAGACGATTTGCAACCATTTGGAAGAAACAGGGCAATCTTCAGGAAACCAAAAATAAACTTGCCAAAAGTATGCCGAACCTAAGCTGCGATGACAACATCGAAGATGCGATGGAAGAACCTTTTAATGCAAACGAATTCTTGCTGAAATTTAAGGAAAAACGCAATTTCTGGAGTAATTTGGTTTTGCAAAACTCCGCTAGCAGTTTGAATGTTTCTACCTCCGAAGTAAATTTAAATAACACCAAATTGATGTCGGAACGATACCAAAATGTCTCTCAATCTGTTAATGGGTTAAATACGTTACCAAGAAGCACTAAACCACCGTCACCTTTGAATAAGTTTAGGAGGCAGAAGGAAGAACTTCACAAAACAAATTCGTTGGATTTGACTAATACTTACGATGATGAGTTTAATACTGATGAAAGGAATAATAAAATTGTGAGGGCCCAGTCTTTGTACGACAGGATTAAGATATTTGATAAAGGTAATTTTTTACTTCTAATTCTTTCTCATGGTGACATAGCTATATCGGAACTGGTGGCTCAGTGCCTTGCACGCTTAGCTATCAGTGCCGGGGTCCCTGGTATTCTATAGTTATCCTTACTCCATTGCGAATTCTGAGATTTATTATAACTCTAATCGTGGGCATTTTATTTAATTTTAGATTTTGACTTCACCAAACACACCACTTTGTTAAAAAGGGCAAAGGAACGTTCTGAACTGAAAGAAATCGCAAAACAATCTCAAATTCCCAAACCTGAGAGCCTAACCGACGTTCCCAATAAGACCAGCAATGATCAAATCGAGGAGGACCTTCGTTTTGCAGAAATAATGAAAGAACGCTTCGAGATGTCGAAACGCTTCTTCTGCAGCTTGGAAACGTTAAACGCGAAACCCAATCTAGGCAGAAGGCACTCCATGGACAGCAAACCGCAATTACCCACAGAACTCCCGTTGCAAAAAGGAGGCAGCCTGAAAATGTTGAACGTGTCCGATAAATTCGCATTGGATAATATCTACAAAGACGTGATCTTGAATAAGATAAAGAATTCGAACTTCAGAGGGAGTCCGAATCGGGACGCGATTGTGGAAACTCTCTCTTCGGTTTCCAGTAGCGAAACCAACGAGTTTGTTGAAAAAAGCAAAGATCTCTTGGAAGAGGAGGATCTGAATTTGCAATTTTTTAACATTAGGAAGCGACTTAGGAAGAGAGGAAGTATTAAGTCAATTTTCGATATTAACTACTGATATCTTTGGGTTTTGGTCCAAATATATATTATAATACATATATATTACATATAATTTATTTTCTGCTTGTATATACGAGGTACCTCTTAAATATAATCTCCGAATATTGTTTTGCTTCTTGTAATTATTTGTACTTTGTCTTTTACACGTGCACGTTGCAAATTTAGTGATAGTGATTGTTTGTAAATATCCGTCATATATATTTGTTACAAGACATTACATAATCATTATTCATTAATCATATATATTACATTTTATTAAAATCGCATTTAAAATATATAAATCAGAAAAAAAGAAAATAAAATTTAAACCAATACAAAAATTGTTTTAAATTTTGTTTTACCCCAGGATATCCAAGATGATTTATTTTGCTATCAATTTTTTGTGATGGTATAGAGTCTGTTATTTTTTTTTTATATAATAAATAATACACAATGTAGTATTTATTTTGTTTCCACCATTGACGTTTTATTGCTAAGGTATTTAAACATACCATAGAATAAAATAATTCTAGGTCCTTATCCTTAGACTCAATGAGTACTGCATATATCTTCGTGAAAATTGTTTGAATTAGTTCTGTGATTTCAGTATATTAATTTCGAAATGGCAGACCACACTTCAAGGATGTCGCCATATTTATTGTTTGGAATAAACACAATACTTTTTCGACAAAACATTTTTCTCAGAAAATCGTAATTTTATCATACATATAGTATATGTATGGCAGTATAATAAAAAATTAAAATCATTTGGAATCTGTTTTATTTCCAAAATGAAAAATATTTGGCGCAACTCTAATATGTACTATTAATTAATAGAAAAATAAACTAAATGATAAACAACACAGATAAATGAAAAATAATTTCACTAGAAACAGCTATATATATACATATATGTAACACATGGGCTGAAAAGTCCCGGGCCTAACAAAGAAACACGTTTTTTTTGGTTCAAAATTAGCTTTATTCATCAACGTAATCTCCATCAAGAGCAATGCAATCATTCCAGCGCCGCTCTAACATGTCAATACCACCTTTGTAGAACGATTTCTTGCCTCAAAATAAGCCTCAGTTTCAGCGATCACCTCTTCATTCGTGCGAAATTTCTTACCGGCGAGCATTTTTTTGAGGTCTGCGAACAGCCAGTAGTCACTGGGAGCCAAATCTGACGAATACGGTGGATGTGAGAGCAATTCGAAGTTCAATTCATGTAGTTTTGCCATTGTTCTGATTGACTTGTGACACGGTGCGTTGTCTTGATGAAACAACATTTTTTTCTTTGCCATATGCGGTCGTGTCTTTGCAATTTCGGCCTTCAAACGGTCCAATCACGCTATATAATATTCACTGTTGATAGTATTTCCTTTCTCAAGATAGTCGATGAATATTACACCACGCACATCCCAAAATACCGAGGCCATAACCTTTCCAGCCGATTGTTGTGCTTTCGGGCGCTTTGGACGAGGTTCACCAGTTGGTGTCCCCTCAGATGACGATCGTTTTGATTCCGGGGTGAAGTGATGGATCCATGTTTCATCCATTGTCACATATCGACGCAAAAATTCCGGTTTGCTACGTTTAAACATGGCGAAACACTGCTCAGAATCATCAACACGTTCTTGTTTTTGGTCAACAATGAGCAAACGCGGCACCCACTTTAAACAGAGCTTTCTCATAGTCAAATGCTCATGCAATATAAAGCCAATACATTCTTTTGATATCCTTACGATGTCAGCTAACTCACGCAACTTCACTTTTCGATCATTCAAAACGATTTTGTGGATTTTTTTGATGTTTTCTGGTGTTACCGCCTCGTTTGGACGTCCACTGCGTTCTGCATCATCGGTGTCTCTACGACCACGTTTGAAGTCAGCAAACCAACGTTTTATTGTTGTTTCTGAGGGAGCGGAGTCCCCATAACACTTTTCAAGCCATTGCTCCGCTTGAACGATATTTTTTCCCATGAAGAAGCAGTGTAAAATTAAAACACGAAATTGTTTTTGATCCATTGTTTTGAAAATAACAAAAGTAGCGTGACTCTTAGCACAATAACTCACAAACTAATGAATAGAATATCATGAAATTTTAACAGCTGTCTTTTGAAGGTTAGTACTAACTGAGAGAAAGGTGACTGCAATAAAACTAGCGTCATCTATGTGTTAGGCCCGGGACTTTTCAGCCCATGTGTTATATAAACAGAAATATTGATATAATCTGCTCCTTTATAGTAATTATGGATAAGTTTGCCTGTGGTATTTTTATTCAAAGGTTTTGATTACGCTACACCCTAAAAAAGATCCAGTAAAATTACATGTAAAATCGTTGGCAACTCTGTTACTAATCATTTGTCATGTAAAATGAATAGTGTTCAGCAAATTTACTATAATATTTAATGTGTATGTAATTTTCACGGGTAAAAAATAATTCACATGTAATTTTAAGGTGTGAGTTTAATGAGTAAATAATTTTTAGGTGTAAATTTAATTAGTAGTTCACACCCGTAAATTTAGTGAGCATGTAATTGTTAGAAGAAGTATTAAATGAGCATGTAATAAACGGACTACTTCCGGAATTGGACCGTGCCATGTTGAGATATATAGAAATGAAATAAGAATGAGAAGAGAAAGAAACAAAAAGAAAAAGAGATAAAAAGGAGAAAAGTGAAAGAGGGGGGCAGGAGTGAAAAAGAAAGAAAAGGTGAAAAGAGTAAGAGAGACAGGAAGGGGGGGGGGAGAAAGAAAGAGAAGAAAAGAGATAGGTGGGATCTCGACGTTTCGCCTCCGTCGTAGGAAGCTTCTTCAGCAGAAACAGAGAAACCAAAGTGACACAGTAACTCGACGTGTAAACCACGCTAGAGGCGAAACCCTTCATGAAGGTTTGTATCCTCTGGCGTGATTAACACGTTGAGTTACCGTGACCTTCTGCCAAAATGGTTTCGCCCCTAGCGTGGTTTACACGTTGACTTACCGTGCCACTTTAGTTTCCCTATTTCTCCTGAAGAATCCTCCTATGACGGAGGCGAAACGTCGAGATCCCACATTCCTCTTTTCTTCTCTTTCATTTTGTTTCTTTCTTTTTTCCCTTTTTTCTGTCTCTCTTTCCTTCTCTTACTCTTTTCACCTTTTCTTTCTTTTTTACCCCTCCCTTTCATTTTTCTCCTTTCTATCTCTTTTTCTTTTTATTTCTTTCTCCTCTTTTTCATTTCTATATATCTCATCATAACAATCTCCAATTCCGGAAGTAGTTCGTTTATTACTGATTCTGGCCGTGGAAGCCTACGTATTCATTTCAAATGAGCATGTAATTTTACTGCAAAGGTGTTTTTGGTTTTCACTTTGCAAGCTAAAGCAGTAAGAACACTACTTAAATCTATACTGACAAACATGAATTCCAAAGAATAATAAAGGCAATGGGAAATTTCCAAGTCCATTTTTAACAGCTACTTGTATTGGGACATGGTTTGCAAATCTTTGCGAATTCACCCAATTCCAATAAAACTAAATGTTGTCTCCTTCAAGTACTGACTGGGCCCATTTAAATGAAGTTTTTGGGATACGATAGAAAACAAATTTTATTAAAATTGACAACGATGTATGTATGATCACTTTTCTTTTTCTTCCTCCTTTTACCTTTGCATTCACCCTATTTTTTTTTCTCTTGTTTTATAATGTATAATCATAATTTAGATTTCTTTTCCTTCTTTTTAGTTTCTTCTTTGTGTGACAATAAACCTTATTTAATTGGTATCGATTAGTAGTAGTAAGAACTAAAATTTGAATTGTAGTTCTTAATTAGATGAAATATTGCTTTACTTTGGGCAATTAAATAAGTATGCTGAATGATATTTATAAATAGAGACCGGATTGCAATAAAATATATGCAAAGTGCATATCTTTTATTTTATTTATTTATTATATTTTACGTCTATTTGTAGATGTACTACACTGATCAAAGTCAATTAGCGTTAATTAACTTTAATCAGTGTAAAAATAAAATATATGCACTTTGCATATAATCCGGTCTGTATTTATAAATATGCAATTGTAAACAAGTGATCCAATTTTCACATCTGCCAACGATACTCTTTATTAAAGCAATTCTTTTGATTGCGCTAACTGGGTACTTTTTCGGTGCCTGAGCAAACGAACTACCACCATAAAACTAAAAATGCAATACACATCAAAAACAACAGCGTTTTAGAATGTACTACTCGCATTTACATTCTACTCTGAAATGAACTACAGCCATACTAATATTACTATCAGTAACTTTATCTTTTGCTATGAAGGCCATATTAGCATTTGCAATATTGCACCTTGCACCGTCAATAAATATTTAATATTTCGGAAAAATATTACACTTATTTTCCGGGAAAATTCTTCTAGTTCTTTTCACTCTTAAAAATAGTCTAAAAACTATGGTAATTTTCCCTGCATATCTTTATTAAATATTAAAAATCTCTTAGGAAAGTAAACTGAAATTTACATTACTTGTCATTGTAAATTTGACACGTTAGTGCACTACTCGGTGTTGATAGTAAATTTACAATCATTCCTTAGAGTGTACTTCTAAAATCGAAGATGTGATTCAAATTTTGGGTATTTATTATTATTTGCTGATATTCATCTATTGCATTGGTCAATATTTTCGTTTCTTTTCCTTCCTTCTAATTGTAAATTCCCGAAATTAAATAATATTGCATTACTTACGAACAAGTTTTATAGCCCCCCATTCCATTAGAGTGGGAAACGTCCCTGCTTGGCCATAATTGAACAGCGTTATGGAAATATAAATCTTACGGCTTTCCCTCAGATCCTTTTCTTTCTCTTCTGTATGTAAATCACTGTTTTTAAAACCCATCATTCACTTTCGAGACATCGGTCCATAAACTTCCTCGCATAAAGTACGTCTCTCTGTCTATAATAGCATTAAATGCTGAAGGAAAAGCTTTTCGCTGTAGGATCTTTATACTCTATATTTTTATGGGCAATTTTCGCTTTTCGCCGTTCCTCTTTTTCTACCATTCGCTTGCTATTTCCGATGCGATGGAGAAAATCGGCAATTTTAAAGAAAGCAAAATGTTTACATCAAGTAGTCCATATTTTTAACAATTTATTTATTTACCGCGACAACACCCGAAATCAATTTTTCTGATACAATAAATCTATTCTCTAGTGAGTACTTATATTACATTCTTTATACCGCTTAAGATTCACAAAAAGTCATCAGAAATTGAATCAAAAGGAACTTGAATTAAATCATTTGCATGAGGTGGTCCTTGAAATTTAAACAGCAATAATAATAACACTAATCATAATAACAATCATGTATTGCCCAAAGCCCAATTACAGGAGAAATTTGCAGAAATTATTGTTTAAAATTCAAAAATACAGTAGTTGTCTACAATAATCCTTGACGTGATCCTGTTGACGATGAATTCTCATAATAACTAGAGTTGTTTTGGGCTACTTACATCGTTGGCAACGATGGAAATATCCAAACAACAATGGTTACAAAGGAAAATCCAGGCGACTTAAAAGAAGCGTCACTGCTTTTTCGATATTGCTGGCATTATCCACAAAGAGTTTGCACCTCCAAATCAGGCAGCATTTTATTGTGAAACTTTGATGCAATTAAAGGATGATATAAGAAATGTTCTTTTCCCAAAAATGAAAATCTAGGAGAGGAAGATTTGGCACTGTAGAGGAAATCGAAGCTGACTTTCATATATCAACAAAAAGAGACCTCCAGAATGCGTTTCTTTCGTGGTAGGCGCTGCGATCAACATTTGAACTTAGAAGTAATGGAAATACTTTGAGGGACGATGAAACCCCAGAAGTTTAAAATTCTATTTATCCCTACATTTTCAGGAACGTTTGAGTATCATCTCGTATTAATAAAAGCAAGAACATTTACAAAATACTTATATAATTTGTATCACAATAAATACAAAACCAAAAAAATTAATACAAAATTCCAATAAACAAAACAATCGAATTGGAGGATTCAAATTGGTATATCTTTTCTGGTTTGCGAAATTTTGAGTATATCATTGTTTTGATAGACCTCCAGGTAGGTTTCCCTTGCGAAACTTCTATCTTCCGAAGGTAAGACAACCTAAGGAGATATTAATGTCAGGTAATTCATGAATACGTTGCGTAACTAGCTGAGAAACGAACCTTAACTGTCAAAATGAAATCGTATAGTTCAGACGCTTCATCCGTAAGCGCTACAAAATTGTGACGATCTTCCGAACCCGAAGAGGTTTTGCTGTTTTCTCCTATTGATGTGCTTGCATTTTGTGTAATTGAGGCGACGTATGGTTCTAGTCTAGCGGGGAGACAATTTTTGCTGCACTGTAATTCTAAAAATTCAAACTTTCTTTGCCTCACTGATTACTTACACATCCACCCGTTTTAAGCCCAGTTGATACTACCCACAGCATAATCGAACTGTTGTAAGCGTGTGCATGGCAGTTCTTATATATGATTTTTTATTGGATTCCTATTGTATTTGGTGCCTTTATTAACGTTACCATTACCTTCCGAATTACATAATTCAAACATACAGATAGTGAATAACTATAAGGTATTCGCGCAAATCATGATAAATGATACACACCATAAACAATGTTGGTTATTTTGAATAATTACCGAAATAAGTAGCCACGTCCTAACTTCACATCAGTAACATTTTAAGCAATATACGAGGCTGACCTGAAATCGGAATCGACAAGAAAAACACGGTATTGGTGAGGTTTCTATTTTTATTTTTCGATGTAGTCTCCTTGAAGATAAATTCACTTTTTCAAACGGTGCTCCAGTCCTTTGAAATAGTCAGAAAAGTAGGATGTTTCGAGGTCTGCACAATAGCCATCTGTGGAGGCGATGACCTCCTCATTCGATGCAAATTTCTTTTCTTCCAGTTATTTTTTCAGGTTTGGGAATAGGAGAAAATCGCTGGGGGCTAGGTCCGGTGAATATGACGATGCAAGATGAATGAACCGGTGCATTGTCGTGGTGAAAAGGCACCTTCTTCCGCTGTAAACGAGGCTGTTACTCCTTCAATACTGCATGGAATCGGGTCAATAAATTGCTGTAGTATTGCCCCGTGATCATCCCTCCCTTCTGCAGATAAACGATGAGGATCCCACCTTGGGAATCCAAAAAAATGATCGTCATGACCTTTTCGCCCGATAAGGCGGTCTTTGCTTTCTTCGAAGCCGATTCGCCCGGAAAAGTCCACTGCCTCGACTGTTCCTTCGTCTCCGATATGTGGTCGTGGATTCAAGTCTCATCCACGGCTATGAAACGCATGAAGAAATCCCTAGAATTGCGTTACATCCTGGCCAGACACTCCTTCGAAACGGTCACCCAATTTCGTTTTTGGTCCGGTGTGGGCGAACGCAGTACCCATCGCACCGAAAGCTCTTTCGTGCCCAAAATTTCATGTAGGATACGCCCAACGCATTCTTCTGAGATATCTGTTGTCTCTGCTATCTCTTTCAGCTTCAATCGGTGATCGGTTAACACGACATCATGAATCTTGTCGACCATTTCGTCGTTGGTAGCGGTTTTTGGGCGTCCACTGCGTGGATCGTCAATGCGCTTGTGCGGCCACGTTTGAACTCGCTCGCCCAGAAGCTGATGGTCGAAAATAATGGCAAACATCTGTGATGAACCTCTAGCAAAATATTTCGAATCTCCGTGGCCGTTTTCACAGCCATCCGCAAGTGTTTTATTACTGCCACCTGACTTACTACACAAAACATACTCTTAAGCAACAACTATTAACAGTAGACGTCTGAAATTTTGACAGTTGCCATAAAAAGAGGTTGCCCTTGCCGACCAATGAATCCGCATCAACGTCCGTGCGCCATCTCTTGCCGATTCTGGAAACATTTCAGGTCGCCCTCGTATATATATATCGGGTACAACAGAGGGTTACTAAATTATACATCGACCAGTTTTAAGCTCAGTTGATACTACCACAGCATAAGAGTTCCTATGTATGATTTTTTTTTGTTTATGGGATTATTATTGTATTTGGTGCTTTTATTAACGCTGTCATTACTTTCCAAATTATACAATTCAAACATGTACAGGTATATTTACAAATATTGAGAAAGAAACTTACCAATACCAAAACATACATTCTCTTTGGAACAAGGATTACCCAATCTCCTACTAAAAGTTTTCTTAAACCTATCGATCGCAATACCATCCCTGTTATAAACCGTAGTTCCATCTTCCATCATCTCGGCTGGATTTAAGCAAAACTTATTATACCTTCTGTCTTTTTTACCCACTATGCTCTTGACCGATTCGTATGGTGCATCCACATAGTAAAAGAAATTCTGCCATCTCACCTGGTTCCTGATATACCTTGATAATCTTATCAATTTCCTAGCATTTTCAGTAGATTCTGGAATATCTACTTCGATTACAGTCTCTGGGTTTAGGATCTCGTACCTAGCCGATATCTGAAGATGGTTATCTTCGTAATCGGCAAAAATATGGTAGTTAGAGTTAGCGTACAAATCCAAAATATCGGCCATCTTCACTCCGAACCACGGACTGAAATTTTTCTTCAAAATCTCAGGTTCGACTACTTCTTCGAAATGATCCATGAATTCTTCGTTTAATAAAAATAACTGCATCGTAGCATAGGATTCCAGTGGATTCTTAGCGTCGTTCAAACTGAAATTATTATTCATTATCTGGTAGAAATAATCTAAAATCTTTCCGCCGGTAAAGCAGTACACCTTCAACTTGACGTATCTTTCGCAAACGGCATGTAGGACGGAAATTTCCGATTTAAGTATCTGCAACACCTTATACTTTAGCTGTATACACCAAATTTGATCTAAATCATCATCCGTGTTGTTTTTAAGCTCTCCAGCTATGTCATTTTCGGATTCTCTACGTTTAACTTCGTTGAAAACAATGCAAATCTTGTCGTCCAAATCTTGCTTTACGCGAACAAAGGTGTCGTTTAGAATTTTCGAGCAAATTTCTTTAAAAAAGTTGTTCACTATTCGTAATTGCACTATACTGGAATAAGGCAGATAGGAGAATATTAGCATTTGAGCTTTAATCGGTAAAATTTCGAAATTGAAAAACATTTTCGATTTAATATCACAATTAACCAGCAATTTTGACAATTCCAGAACGTAAAAGTCAATGCGATTTTAGATATTTGTAAATATGTAAGTAGACGTTCTAAAATTTTCAAATCACATATTAATGTTGGATTTATTTACAAATAGACCATAATCGAGGAAGTCCATAAATATTTATTTTAAAAGAACAATTATTTTAAATGTTAAAGAATTATCTTAACACAAACAATTATTTTTGTTTAAATATTCCAATTGTGTACTCTATATAATGAAAAATTATGGTTTCAATGGTATATACTTTTGACTTTATCTGTTAGGATTTGTATTAAATAATAAGTTATTCATTATTTAATTTATTAAACGAATAACAGATATTAAAAAGACCCAATAAAATAGACTGCTAAGAGCGACACCTAATGGTAGAGAAGAATCTGATTCGTCCTTAAAAGACACCTAGATGTCACTTGTAGAAAGCTATTTCGCTCTAGTTCAGAAAATTAAAACTAGATGGCGATATATCCATTTAGAAATTTTCAAATTCTATTTAACGATTGTCTTCAAATAAAACTCTCGATATACTTTACATTGTGACTATTAACTGCCTTCTAATGATTGAATTACATTTTTGCAATAAATTATTTTGTAGAACCCACTTTGAGATCTACAGACTTAATGCTAGAGAATACCCAAATACACTAATTATTATCGTTGTAGAAATCTATAACGTTATTCCTAGTAATCCCTTGTGTTAAGTATTAAGAGCAGGGAACTACTGAAATAAGGTCAGATTTTAAAGTGGGGGTATAAATACCAAGATTCATTATCATCACTATGAGGTAGGGTCCCTTTTACACTTAAGGGAGAACTATGAATTTTGATCCAGGGTACTTTTTTAAGAAATTTATTTGATATCACAGTTTTTCCGTATTAACCAATATGTATACAGAGACATTCAACATGAACTCAATTGTTTGATTTCTCGCGCTTGATTGATTTTGATTTTATTAGGTTGCATATAAAGCATTACTAAATCCCAAGAGCATCCCAAACGTATATATTGATCATATACAAGGACAAAATATTAAATGTTGCTTATGATACTAGATCGCCCTCTAATTTGTACGAACTTTAGATTCTGTAATAGCCGCGATTTTGATTAGTTCAGATCGATAATAGCCAAAAATACAGAACCGCATGTTGTGGAATTTCTTTTATTATTGAAAACTATCATGACTATAACAAAATGCCAACAAAATGAAAACTAAATTAAACTAATAAATGTGTAAAAACTTTAACACCTCTTTAGCATAAGAACGAATATCAAAATAGATTTTAGAAGTTAATGCTATAAAAAATACGTAACTGAAAATTAGCATATTTGACTGCAATATTATATGCAATAATTGCCTTAATCACTACGATTTTTTTTTGTATTAGCAAAGTAAAAAGATTTAGGATTTCTGTCATAATTGAAATGATTCTCACTTAATTATGCTTTGATTATACCATAAATAATTGGAATTGCAAATTTTTACTTAAGATTTTGTACACAAAAATAATAATCCTATCCTATTAATTGTCTATATTTACACGATAATGAAAACTAATACTAACTTAATTACAGAATTGCATTCTAAAATTACACAACGTACACTAAAAATCCAAAATATCTCAAAACTTCGACTACACAAGCAAGTTTGCAATACATATAACATGTGGCTCGACCTAAGCAGACATTTGTAAATTTCGTGGGAGATTTCAGTAGTTGTTCTAACTCTGGTTCTAACAATAAAGGTCATATTCCCTCATTTTTAATTTTTTTTTTCGAGCTTGTAAGTCGTAGCCTACAAACCCGGAAATAAGTACTGCCAGTCCAAACTCAGACTCCAGCTGTGAATGTTATTTCAATCTGCCTAATGTTATTTAAATCTGGCAGTAAAAACAATTAGTCAACAATGCGAACATCGCTTACAGTGCTGACAACATGAAAGTAGTATAAGAGGTTCTGCGTTACGTTAGACAGTGGATATTTTGAGCGAAATTTGAAACTAAGAAATGCGTGAAACGAAGCAGTTCTTCGCGAGACCGTTTGTAACCGATTGGTCATATAAGTAATTTGTAGCAGTTGTGAAAACACCCAAGCAGACATGTTAAAATTTGCGAGCGATTTAATTTCGACATTAAAAATCATATTCGTTAATTTTCAAGCTAAAACATCCACTGTCGGAACTACCAACTTAAATCGCTCACAAAATTTTTATCTTCAAATTTGGTTTTTATTTGGTGAATGGGATCATCCATTGAAACAGAATTTTCAAGTTTTAGAACATCCTGTATGTGCAAAATTTGAATTATGAAAAATTAAGGAAAGGTACATAAAGAAAAAGACAAGTTAAATGTTGCATCTTCATTTATTTCAAATTGATAACTTACGCAAATGCATATATTCCTCGTACTCAACAAACCTCGGTAACAATATTCTATAGCACTCATAAAAATTAATAACCTTAAAACTAAACAGTATACGGATTAATTAATAATAAAAAAAGGAATAATATAATGTCCATGAAAAAACAGCCGTTATCAACCATGTTCGACAACAATTATCTTTCAATTATATAAAGTGTAATAATTATCAAATTCAATATTGTTTTCTTATACATGATTGATAGTGCATACACAATAAAGATATATTAAATCAAAATAATAATATTCAAAGTAACATCGAGCAGCTTCCAATTAATATTAATACACAATAATTATAAAAAAATGCCTATAAGAATCGTTTGCGTATAAAATTATTATAAAAATGTGTTTGCTCTCTATCCAAAAATATATTTCATCTACTTGATGATGTATTAAGATTTCCTTGTTTTACCCTACATTTAAATAAAATATTAATAGCGAAAAGAAGTCCTCTAAAAGATTGGGTATTATACTGCCTTATAGAAAGAACCAACGATAGACTAATGTTGTTCTTTGTTAACACGATAGAAGGAGAATTGCTGTTTTGACCTTACTTTACCAGCCAGAATTTGGTGGAGGCTGCTGCTGTTGATAACCTTGTCCTTGATAACCTTGAGGCTGTTGTTGATATCCTTGAGGTTGTTGTGGATAGCCTTGTTGTTGAGGATATCCTGGAGCTTGTGGAAAACCGCCAGGATAATTATAAGAATCTGTAATATCACAATTGAATTAGAAATTATGACAATTATAAATATACGTTAGATTGTAGAGTGCTAGAAAGAGCCCTCGGATAATTTATTTATCATCACGACAAATAAAAAGGTCTTACTGTCTCATAGATGCGAAAATTGACTATTTTAGAGATTGCACTTAGGTAATAAAAATGGCAATTTATTGCTCAACAATCTAAGAAATTAAACCAGTTAGAGAACAATAATTGTATATACAAAAATCGCATAAACACAATAGTAGAAGAGCAACACAAGTTCCGGTCCAAAATCCTAGGTATTTTCAGATCCAATTTTACATTTTATCTCCCCCGTTCTTACCTTAGCCGTGACATCAAAACAAAACGTTTCCTATAAGATGTAGTTGTTTAATTATGAAGTACCTATGTCAGCCTGTTTAATTTAAAATGTAAAACAAATAACAATTTAAATTTCTCGCCATTCTCGACTACTCGGTACACGCCATCTACAACTGGCACGCTTGGTGCTATGTGAAAGAGATAAAGTATCTAGCTATTTCACGGGCAACTTTATTGTATTGAATCGATCGTCTTGTGTAATCTGTGATAATATCTATTGCCAATAGTGTCAGTTTATATTGTACAGTATACCTCGTTTATACTGTTTTGTTAATTGTTGTGTGTAGCTCAAGAAAACGAGCATTGTCTGATAAAGTAAATAATCTGATTGGTAAATTTACAGGTTTATTATACCATAGCGCAAAAATTAAATGTTTACTTTGTGATAGTGCTGGTATAAACATTACTGTAAGAAACACGTGAACAGATAATTAATCACTTCGAACCGTCCATATCTTTACATACGAACATTTTCTCCTCATGGCGAACTCGGTTTGTTATAGTCCAAATACCTCATAATCTAAATGACAGAAAATTATATAAAGTTAATAATTAATTGAACGGCCTTTGACCTTTATCACGGCGCTTATCCTTTTTGATATATTACATACCATCTTTTACATAAATCAGGCGGAATTAACTGCCCTTCCTGCAGAATTATGTTTTAAGCTCAGTGTGTGATGATCCTTTGTGCTTACAGATGTTTTCTTTTAAAATGTGCCACAAATTTTCAATGGGTGATTGGGGAAACCATTCTAATAATGATGATTGTTTTCTTCAAACCATCTCATAACTTGCTGCAGTTTATGGCATGGGACATTATCTTTTTGAAAGTAATATTGGCCTGACCCCCATTCACACAATTTAACAGTGAAAGGCCCCAATACCTCTTCTAACATTTCAATATACCGCATGCTGTTCAACTGCCCTTCACATAAATACCCTTCTCCAACTTCCTGTGCTATCATACACCCCCAATATCATTGTAGTATCTCCACCAAATTTCACAGTACTATTAATACACTGTGAGTGATACTCTTACATTTTAAATTGTAAAGAGTTACGAATCCTTTGGGCATTTCGGTGGGTACCGTTTACAACATAAAACAGAAGAAAGAAATTACACCTGCTGTTCCTTCGTCCAGTAGTTCTACAGCTCCCTACAAGTCAATATTGATGCCCAAAAAACTTGATGCGTCAGAGAAGATTAAAATAGATGTTCGTAAAGTAATTTATGAGATGTACAACCAAAGTAAGTTCATTTACACAATTAAATCTTAATTCTAACTTAATATATTTTTATAGAAAAACATGTACCAGTAACAGTAATACAAGAAGTGCTTGAACAAAAAAATTACAAACTAGCATTTTCTCACTATCATATTTACTCCAAAGGTTTATATTATTGACGAATTACTTCTGTCACATGGACATGAAGTTTTAAGAATTCCTCCGTATCACTGCGATTTCAATCCTATCAAACTCATGTGGGCATATGCGAAAGGGTAATACAATAAATATATTGGTCAAGATGGTTATAGCAATAGATAAGTATTAGACATGTGGCAAAAAAAGTTTGGATTGCTGTACACCAGACATTTGGCAAAATTGCATAAATCATACAGACAAAATAATTATTGGTGATTGATTGATGCGAACGTGATGCAAACGTAGAAGAATTTATTCTGACGATTAATTGTGGATCAGAAGACGAAAGTGAAGACGCAGATTAAATATATTTTTAATTGTCCTAACGGATTACTTCCTTCGATATTGACATAATTTAATTTAACTTACTTCATGATATGTTTTGCATATCATATTTTATAGAAATATGTTTGTTAAATAAATAAAATAAAGATATATTTCGTTTAATGAATCATTGATAACACACATTAGACAAAACACTTTTATGTTTCTTGTTTTAATATTTTCTACATTTCAATTTAAAAATAGGTGCTTTCATATGAGATCTATATTATTAGAGTGATAAAGACTTTTGGTAAGAAAACATTTAATAATTAGTTTTGCCCGTTCAGCTCCTCTTCGTAAGTACAAATGTATTGATACACTATTATCAAACTATTGTCAATAAAAGAGCTCACTATTTATAGCAATGTTAGTTGCAAGCATCCATGACTTGTTTTCTAAATGCATCATTGGTTACAATATTACATAACCAAGAAAAATTTTACAATTGTTGTTTTCGTAGAATTCATGGCAAACATAGTTGGCGTTCCTGAATTTGTTTCAGACGCTGCATACGTCATAACCAACTATGACGTAACTACAAACTTTCGTGGTTTTCAGTGTAGTTGATTTACTTGCCTTGATGACGACTATAAATAAGCAAAATATCTCCATACTTTTTAACACCCTACATGCTAAGGCATATTTACTATTTCTAACCATAGCAACTTACTTGGATAAGGCATTGTACCATAAGGATTGTAGCCTTGAGGCATGGGCGGAGGAGCAGTATATGACGGATACGGGGCTTGAGACGATGCGCCGTAAGGTATAGGCATACCCTGCACGTACACTGGATACGGAAGCGATGTTTGAACTGAACCAGCCTGTGGTTGGGTTGGAGTCGGAGCTGCAGCCGGTGCAGCGGGTGAAGGCGTAGTTCCAGGAGTTACGCCTGCAAATGAAACAAATAAAAACAAACTTCAAGATTAGGGACAAAGGCAATACTTGAGTGGTATCCAGGTTGCGCCGGCGGTACAGCAGGAGCTTGCCGACTGCTAGCTTGCGTCAAATCTTTCAACAGTTCTTCCTTCTCAGTCTTTCTAGCGAAACAATAGTCCGAGATCTTATTCTGAGCGCTGACCAGGATTTGGGTAAGGTCGTTGTAGAATTTAGTACCCTCCTTAACGTTATTGTTGATATCCCTAAAGGCGTCGTACGCGTTAGCCAACCGGCACATCATCTGCTCTCGTCCGCCAGTCGTTGCGCCACGTTCTTGCACGAATTCGTTGTTGGTAATCTGCAAAAGCGAAATACACAAGCGTAATCGAACTTTAACGAATGTAAAACGAGAAATGTACCTGGATCCTTTCAAGTAACCCTTCCTGCTTCTCGATACTTTCCTTAACTTGCTTTTGGAGCGGTCCGAAGACTTGACCCAGCGACTCGACCGACAAAGCAGGCTCGTTTATACTGCCGTCGTTTGCCAAGGCGGACAGAAACTTGCTCTTCATGTCTAAGGTGGCACTGGTTAGTTCTTGTTCGATAGCATCTCGCTCTGCTTTTATAGTGTCTACCTGTAATTGAGGTTATACACATTGACATTTCAAATATTAGAAGACGAAAATAATAAAACTTCAACGACATACTTTTATATAGTTCTACGTCTGCTACATTCTAAAACTACTTTGGAGGTGTTATAAACAAAATTTAGATAGCTATTTGGTATTGCAATACAGAGCAAAGTAGAGCAATCCCGATTTTTGAACGATCCTCGTATATCGGTTACACCGTAACTTATAATAAACGATGTAAAAACATTAGCGTTCTTTTTACATGAAATCTCTGATATAAACTAACTAAAAGATGTTTTGTTAATTCACCACTTCTTTTTATTCTTTTTCATCAGTTGTGAGTAAAACATCTGTTAAGTGGTTTCTGTATTAAAACCGATTATTGGTTGTTTTCAATTTTTCTGATATCAAATTTCGTCAAATAATGTAGGCTTCTCTTGTATATGTAATATTTCCATAAATATATTCTGGTTTGCAACCGCTGTATACGGCGGGTGTAATTTAAGAAATACATAATACGTCATCGTAATGTCAATGTAGATTGAGAAAACCAAAGTCATCAGTGGCGAGCGTGGTTTAATCTAATACAGGTTCCAGAGGCAGTATGTTACTAAATAATTTTACGTCAATAATCGAAACTGTAAAAATAATAACAAATAACAATCAAGGTAAAATTCGACCAACACGTCCATTCAGAGGCAGACACTATTTTGATCGATAGACCCATCTAAAAGTAGTATAATAGACTCGCCTAAAGAAAACAACGGGTACAGCATTTATGACGTAATATGTATTTCTTACATTCAAAGTACCATATGATCGCTTAAATTTACCCTCTAGCATTTTATTTGTCACTGTCAAATCACTACTAACAAGATATTTGGAAGAAATACTTTCATGGCTTGCTAGAGGGTACATTTATATGATCGTGTAGTATTATATCTTCAATTTTAATGACTCTTATATTGGCGGATATTGCTTTTATTTACCATATGAATAAGCAAAGGTGAATATAATGAAACATCTATCCTTGAAAAATAATAGAAAACAATTGGTCAGATTTCGGCAAAAATTACACTAGCGATATTTGATATATTGGCAGCCGCCATATTGTTACAGCTGATTGACGTTTGGATCGTATATTTACCTGAGTATGTTTGTATTCAATTTTCAGTAATCGGCTGACATATTATAAGGGATAGGACCCATTATTTTAAATCAAGATCATCTCAGATAAGTACCACCTCGCTAAAGAGATAAAGTGAGACACACTCTTATGTTTTTCGTATAGAATTCATTGGAGTTGATATAATTTTTCAACAAGCGATTTATTTTTAAATTGTATACTGTATATTTTTCCTGTTTTTAAAAAATATGAATTACTTTCAATAAAGAATTTACTGATTAAAATTTTATAAAACTTGTATCCATTTGGTAGTAGCCCACGAAAGAAATTTATTGCAAACTTTTTGGAAAATTTATATTTCTTTGAAAATATGAAGTTTTGATGGCAATTAGCGTAATTCTTACTGTAATGTTCGGGGTGCGAATCCGCAATCGTTAAACAAGTATGCCAACTGTTCGTTCACCAAAACATGGTTTCTTGTTACACTCGTAGAACAGAAAATTGTTACCGCAAAACTTTAGCTGTTAAAATAGCTAGCTTTGTTCCGTATTTCTAAATTTCTTCAATGCTTCAAATAAATATAAAAATATTAAAAAGGTGATTTATAACGGTCTTATTGAAAGAAATTATCAAATATGCATATTTTTGTATAATATATTTAATTGAAAAAAATATGTTGAATGCCAAATTAAAAAAAAAACATTCTAATTAAGTTTATATTTCTTAAAATCTATCTTTCTGCAAAAATTATCAGTAGGCCAACGTGTTTTACATAGAAAACGACATAAACATATTTTTTGTCCTTTTTAAAGTTACGGCATAACTAACGCAATGAGAGCTTTTTGATTTCATCTCGTAACTATTGAAATTTTACTTGTCATCTCTCAAAAAAGTAAACCGTACACGTGAATCTACGCTAATAACGGACATATTCTATAAAAGTACTCACTTTTGGAGCGTTTCATTTAATGCCTACGTACCTCATCCATCAATTGCCTCAGCGTGTTTACAGCTGACGAATTACTAACTGTACCCCCATTACCGGACGGAACTGAACCCTGAAGGTCGGAATTGGAACCACTAAGAAGAACAATGCCCTCTCTGTTGGCC
This sequence comes from Trypoxylus dichotomus, assembly GCA_023509865.1. Lineage (NCBI taxonomy): Eukaryota > Metazoa > Arthropoda > Insecta > Coleoptera > Scarabaeidae > Trypoxylus > Trypoxylus dichotomus. Next base: position 35,842,632 of record CM042081.1, read on the forward strand.
GCTAACTTATCCCTTACGATTTTATCCGCCTATAAAAGATATTAAATATAACTGCGTTAGAAAATGTACCTTCTGAATTGGTTTAAGCCGCGTTTAACAAAAAGAACAACATTTACTTTACTGAAGGTGTACAGCTCGACCACGATAGCATTTTGCAAGCGAAATAAAGGGATAAGTGGTACCAATTTACAAGACTAAAATAAATTTCTGAATGTAATAAAGGTAAACTAAATACCTTCTTAACTCTTAACGTGATATTGTTGACGATGGATTCTCATAATAACTAGAGTTGTTGGTTGGGTTATTTCCATCGTTCATCGCCAACGATGGAAATAGTTCAAACAACAACTTTCGTTATTAAATACCTTCTTGTTAATCTGGATTGCAAGTTTCTTCGTTACTGCTGTCATATATTTTTATTTACATAAATTAGTAAGTATTTGTCAAATGTATTTACGTAATTACATGTTTCATGCATATTGTATAGATCATGCACAAACATTTATTTTGATAATGATAATGATGGTTATTTTCCTTGTAATACAGAATAAAATCAGATTTCAGATTCAGGTTTCAGATTATGTATCAATAAACATTAAAAAGAAAACTTAAACTCATATAAATAGTATCTCAGGCTTTTACGGCCGTTTGTTATAGTCGTAACATTAGACGGGTTCCGCCATGTCACCAAACGCACTGAGTGACGATGGGGAGCCCATTAAGTCCCGTGGTAGCTAATCTGTTCATGGAACGGTTTGAGAGCTTGGCTATCGAAACGGCAATTACGTGGATGATACGCTTGTTGTTTGGCCACACGGAAGAGATAAATTGTTTCTTAGACACCTGAACGGAGTACACCCCAACATTCAATTCACGATGGAGTTAGAACATGACGGAGTACTACCTTTTCTAGAGGTTCTTGTCATCGGCAACAACAAGTGTGTTCAGGAAACCTACACACACGGACCGTTATCTACACAATAATTCTAACCACTACCCTCGCCAGAAGAATACGGTGGTGCGCACGCTGGTAGAACGAGCATGCAGAGTATGCAGTCAGGAACAGCTACAGAAGGAATTGGACCACCTGAGACAAGCGCTGCGGTGTAATGGTTATCCAGAGAATATAATCAATCGTGCCATCACGAGTAAACTTTAACCAAGAGACAAGAATGATCGGGAAACTGAAACGTTGGGCACAGCGTACTTACCCTACATAAACAACACTACAGACAGGAAAGGACGAGTGCTTAAGCGTTTCAACATCCGGACAGTTTTCACTCCAACAAGAGAAGTGTCTAGCTTACAGGTCAAAGATAAAAGGGACCCCTTGTCAAACTCCCGGGATGTACAGCATACCGTGCTCATGCGACAAAGTGTCCATCGTCCAACAGGACGTTCGATCAACACCAGAAAGAAGGAACACGAGAGGAATGTGCGGTTGAGACAAATAGACAAATCGGCCATTGCAAAACATATCCATTCGGTCCGGAATTATAGGATTAGATTCGAAGATACGAAAGTTCTAACATCAACTAAGAACTACTGTAGCCGATTAAACAGGGAAGCGATTGCAATATACAAAAACCCTAACAACGTCAACAGAGACGACGGGCTGAAACAACGTACACGAAACCACTACCTTTGAAAATGCGAACCGTAGTTGTTCGTGAAACGTCAAGGACAAAGAACCTAATGACACGGCGAAACCCGACAACCGTTACGACTTCAACTCATATATTTTGTTTTTTTTTTGTATTTGTTTCTCATACATTTTATTTAAGCGTAATTTATACAAAATTATTTCATCACAGGTATCAATGACCTATACGGAACCATTTTCAAAAAAAAAAAAATTCTCAAAATGACATACTGATCATATGGTGTATGCATAATATTTCGAATCCTGGATGACACAGTTTATAGTCATATAGTATAACTAATTCACCGGCACAGCTATTTTTGTCGAGCTACACTAAATTTAACGTACCTTTTCAGCATTCGTAATAATCTCCCGGTACTTAGCGGAATTCGATCTGAACATCTCCGTTAACTTATCAGATGGCGTTCTTGTCCATTTCTCCTTGAACTGCTGCCTCAGAGACTCATCGGCTTGCTTCTCTTCATTCAACATCCTATCAGACTAAAATGAAATCAAAGTGCAAGTTTTAAACCCTAAGTACGACAAATTTCGAGCAACGTACCTCATCTAAAATATCTTTATTTCTCTTCAAAAGCTCCGGTAAATCGTTAATCAACTTTTCCAATTCGCTAATGCCGCCCAACTCCTTAACCTTTTCAGCTTTTTCCAACATAGATGGCGGTAACCCGTCTCCGTCGGTAACCTCAATCGCTGCCGGTAAATTCAGCGAAGCGAGGACACTGTTCAGTACCTGTGTGGATTCTCTCAATCTACCGATTTCCGTTTGCGTAATTTCGGATTTGCGGAGGTCGTAGGCGGCCATTGCTTGATGAACGACGACCGGGACTAGTTCGCTAAACAAATCTGCATTAAGAACAATTAGTTAAAAAAAGGACGCTCATTCTTAAGGTGTGCAAACCTCTGTAGTTTCTACTCATAGGATGCGTTACTGGTAATAATTTTGCTGGTTGAGCTTTTCCTATGGGATCCAAGGTCTTAATGTCAGGAACGCGTTCATGGTAGATAAAGTCGTTATCTTTCTTGGCTTCCGCTAAGTTCCTTTGAGCTTTTATGGAGATGTCGCTATATAGGTTTCTACCTGAACGTTGAGCCGATGCCTTAAATAACTCGATACAATGCTGAAATTTAAACCTGATGAACACTTAAACTACTAAGTTAACCACCACAAGTTTGATATAATCGTAATTATGGATCGGCACTCAGGGGCACATGACGTCAATTCCAGCGACGGATGAAGAAGTAACCAATAAATTTAAGTAAAATACTATCAGCCCAAAAGCCCGCCTTTCAACGTCATCCTATATTCACTGCGACAGTGCAACTGCTTTTCTAGATATATATTGTAGCTTGTAAACATCTTTATTGAAAGCGACTAGGGGGGAAGCCAGCGCGGTCGCATTGAGGTACCCGAGTAGCACAAATTCGTATAATATATACATTACATACATAATGTTCAGCTCGTTAGGTATTCCTGTGTTATTGTGTTCAATTTCATCTAAATACGGTCCTGGAATGTACGCCTGAATGCCGATCCCTAATAATAATAAAGAGCATAAACGACGAAATAAATAAGTAGGCTACCATGGCCAGAGTTGGAAATAAACGAACTGTTTCAGGGATTGAGTCGTATCATAGTGATAGGTGTAGAGAGATACTGTAACACAATATTTTTGTTGTCTAGTACAGGGGTTCCCTAAGTGTGTGTCGCGGTGCCACGGGATGCCGCAGATAGTATACAGTGTAGTTGGGAACCCCGGGTGTAGAAAATACTATTCCAATTTTGGTATTCAAAAGTAAAGCCAAAATAGAACCAGACTTACTTTTATACTAAACCTTTTATACTAGATTGCTACTGCGCATGCGTTACATATGTCTTCTATTGAATGTTTGTTTTTTATTCAGAATATCATGGAATGCCCTCATAGTACTGGCTGCTTTAAGCAAAAACACGAAGGAGTTTGGCCAGCGATCCCAGGGTAGTCGATTGTTGAGGAATGGCAATGTTGATTATGATAACCCTGACTACATCCCGGATGAAAATAGTGACAACATGTCGCATTTCGAGGGAAATTGAGGTAACTGTAATAATTTAGACGGTATACTGTAGACGGGTTACTGCGCAATAAATCTGAACAGTCGTTTAGTCTCACACAAAGTAATTTTAATGAAAATGACGAGGGCTACATTTGATATATGAACATGTAAATGGTAACCAACCATCTAATGAAGACAAGGTCTTTCTTGAACAGTCACTTGGATTTGTGCGAATCTAAAACAATGGTAGGTAATGATATTGTAGAAACAACAAGGAGTCGTGCATATGTAGATACTAATGATAATCGAAAAAGTACTAAATATGCTAAAATTAGTAAAAGAAGATACAACATGCCCTTTCAAAAAAGAAAAAAAATTATTCAATTGCACAAAAGTATTATGTCAAGGTTGGTTATCATGACTCACATGCGCAACCAACCGTATCCCATTACGCTCCTAACCGGTTATACGAGGGAAAGTCATTAAATAAGTCGCAAACTGTGGGAAAGCTGAAAATACCAGTGAGCTATTTCCCTATCTATCACTAGGTGTCAGCACAATCCAGCTTTATGACACTCAAGTGACAGTAGACGTGCACATAAGTAAACAATGTTAAAATAGCGTACTGACGAAAAGAATATTGCTGCATCACGATAATGCCAAGCTGCATTCAGACCACTAATGAGAATTGCAGAAATGGGGTGGGAACCTCTTGAACATCCGGCTTACAGTCCCTAACCCCATATGACTATCATCTGTTTGGTCCACTCAAAAAGCATCTTGGCGGCAAAGATTTCGAGGGTGATAACGACGTTCAACAAGAGGTACGCAAGAGGTTCAGACGGTAACCCAAACACTTTTATGCAGCAGGCAGTGGCGCATTGATAAAGCGGTGGGATAGGTGTATTAACGTAGATGGAGACGGTTGAAAAATAAAATTTGTTTTTATATAGTAGCAATATAGTTGTCATAAAAATGAATAATTCGATCGTGAAGTTAGCCATGAAGAATGTGAATCTTGTGAAGAATTCCACGTGTATCGCAAAAATCATCCCATAGAAAACTGATATGATCATGTGAGGTGTGTAAAATGTAAAAAAAAAAAAACAAAGGAAATCAGAGAAGTCTCGCAACGTTTTTGGTAGACAAAAACAAGGAGGTAAACAGAAATGCTATAATATACCGTGGTAATTGTTACCACATCTTGATATATTCAAATTTACAATATTTACACATCGCATATCTGTCTACAATGAGGATTTTGTTCCTGCCGGAAAAGAAACAGATGGATTATTCAAATTCTGCAGTTTTATTAGAGGAGTATATTTTTGGCCGAAGCAAAGACGAATTCATATGCACTTTCTATCAGTTCTTTGTTGTTGAAACGAGATGATAAAAAGGTCATTACACTCTAGTTTGACAATTGTTCAGCGCAAAACAAGAACTGGTTACTATTTCCTTTTTTTCCATAATCAACTCAAAAGAGATTGTTGCTTCATAAATAATCAAAATATTTTGAACCAAGCTATACCTTTATGGCTACTGACTCGTTCCACAATAGAGTTGAGAAAGCTATGCAAAGAAAGTAAAAAATATGATTTTCAAGATTTTGATACCTCTGATAATAAAGCGTGTTCAAAAAGAGTGGTGTTACCTATTATTGTAGGAATGATTATACTATTAACACAAAGCCGTATCGAGAGAATATGGTGGAAGTTAAGAATACGTTTAAAAACTTTAAAATACAAAACGAGTCAATAGTTTCTGCTCATAGAAAAAAACCGTTTAGTTTTGAGAATTAAAAGTGTTTACATAAAAAGATTTATCAACGAAAAATTTACCCAACTGGTGCTTAATGACTTTTCTTAAATCAAATTATAAACAATGTTGTTAAAAAAATCTATTAAACTTACAAATTAACAGAAATTATATAATTAACAGAAACTAAAAAAAACATTCAATCCCATAGTATTCTGTAGTAGGGGAACTTACATTTACAAAAATGCTTATAACCAAAAATTATATTTTTTAGGTACCTCTTATAGGCTTATAAAGGCAGTATGGATCTAGGACAGCTGAGAAATGTTACGATAATTGAAAATAAACTGAAAAAAATGTTAGTACTTTTAAATACCGGTAAATTACGGAGAAAGTAGAATATGGATTACAATTTTTCCCAACATCTTTTCATTTCTTACAGTCACCTTAAGTTACTAAATACAGTTTGCAATAACCCATCTGTTTCGTGTGTATAAAATGTTCTCATCATTTTACTTCTGACCAAAGCGACAATATCATCAACAATAAACTATCATTGATATTCTGTGTTGTCACACACGGTATATCTCCACATTCGCATATATTGTAATCTCTTTCCAAAACATACTGGGAAATTAATCAACTGATAGGAATGTTATGGTTAGAAACAGATATCGAGATACGTGACTCATATAGTGAAAGGTATTACACACATTGGATTATGTCTTACAATTACTCTAAAATTATACAACAAGCTATTTTTTCTTATGTATATACAGTACCGTCCATAAGTATTTGGCCACCCAGGTTTTTTTTTTTGAATTTCGAAATAAAATCGCATATAAGTCGTGAATATTATTATTTAATGGCACTTAGATAATATTTATATTTACAAAATTAAATCAAATTTTACTTTCGTCAATATAGCCTCCTCTATTTCTTATAACTGCCGTGCATAATCAAGGTATTCTACCAATTAATTTTGTCACAGTTTCTTCTGACATTGTGTTCCAGTCTTCCATCGAATTCATTCCACAACAATCCAATGGAGATTTAGGGGGCTATTCCGTAACCATAACTGTATGTTTCGGGTCATTATCACGCTAAAAAGTGAAATTTTCACCGACTAGTCGCAACCTCTACCCTTCTTTTCGCAGAATATCGTTAATTTTCACTAAACCCTTAAAGAAGGGTTCGCAAAACACCAACAAGCCATCGCCGAACCTGCTCCGCGTTTGACGGTCGCTGCAATGCACTCGTCCGAAAACACGTCTGCGTGGGCAGTAAAGCTCGAACTTCGACTCGTCACTCTACAATACCTTTCCAGTCTGCGATGGTCCAATTCTTGGGTACTTGTGCTCGCTCATATCGCTTCCAAATGTTTTGTTTCCTTAATAAGGGTTTTCTTACCGTTACTCATTCCAGCTTTATCCAAGCGTCGTTACACTATAGCCACATACCCACTTCTGTTGGCGTCTTTCTTTTTCAGGCGCCCCCTTCTTCTTTTGTTGGAAAAACTACTATTACTTGTAAATTTGACCAAGTTGTAATCCACTGTTTGCCTACAAGTATGCAATTTATCGATTGCTTTTACCTGTTCTATGATAACTAACAATTAAAGCACGCATGTGTACGGACAACTCTGTAATTTTTTCTATTATAACACAAATAACTAAGAAATCTCAAAACTCATGGGTAACAATACGCTTCTGTGTTTTTTCAACACTAAATTTCGAACAGACTACAACCATATGGTGCAAAGAGACCATCCGATGATGTCTTAAATAGGAGCAGAGGGTCTGGTTGGTATGGTTCTGAGCTGTTTTCCTAGATAGAGTTACTAATAACGTTCGGTGTGTTCCTTCTCATATTGTTAATGTGTATACATATGAGGGTTGTTGGTATCTACTTTGGATTTTTGTAGTAGATAATTTATACCGAAAAATTAAGAAAAAACATAGATGGCCAAATATTTATGGATGGTAGTGTATACAAAACATGAATCATAAACAATACCAAATGCATTTGAATACTTTAACAAACAATAGTATTTCCCAATACAAAATCCAGTACTTACCTCTAAATAAGCTATTTCCTTTCCAACCGCTTTATCATTCTTACATACCAAACTTTGATAATATAATGCAGTAGCTCGCATTGCAGCTTGCTTCCCGGCAATCTAGTAAAGACAAAACCTAATCTAAAGAACAAAATATATGCATTCAATTGCGCTTACCAGTGGAATCCAATCTTTATCCCACAAAGCCTTCAATGTATCCCTTTGGAATATCTTCAAGCAATCAGCATATAATTCCTCGCATTGTTGCGCCAGTTTTGCAACTATAGAATCTTTCATGTTATCTAAGTTGCAAAGAAAAACACATAGCTTTCAAAAATACTAATCTAACTGCAATAACATACCATGAATAGCTTTCTGGACGAACATTTCTTGAGCTTGGGCCAACATAAGACTTGATAGAGCTCCTAGGGTATCGGGATTTAAATCTTCTGTTGGATCTTGCTGGATTTGAAGCATAACCGTTGACTTCAAGTGATTGTAAATACCAGCAGCTTGCTGTGGAAACAATAAACAAATAACTTTAAAAAAGATATCAGCATAGAATTAAAGTTTCACCTGCCTGGAGTAGTTTTGCTGCAAGCTTAAGAGCTTCATCATTCTCCGTACTTTGACTAGAAGCAACAGCGCTTTGTAAGGCGGCTATGTTGAAGAGTATGCAAATTTTCTCGTAACTAAGTGATGCAATTGCTAAAATGTATCGACAATAAAGTACCTATAAACGCAGAGGTATTTAAATAACCACTTACTTAAACTAGATTTGCTGCCAAATATTGAACCCTTGTCGAAAGCATCTCGCCATTTGAATGGTATCTGGATTTCTTGAGGGGGTATCTTTTGTTCTAAACTTACTAGCTGATCATAATAACTGAAAAATTAAATAATTTAAATCTATTTTAGAGGTAGTTACGATACTTTTACCTATAAACAACATCCAGCGAACTCTCGTATTTCTCGAAGGCCTTCCATATTCCGTTAGTTCTTAATTTTGCCAATTCGTTTATCGCATCACCATAATCTTCAGGTTTATCGGCGGTGCTATACCTTGACTGTATAATATTCTTTAACGGCTTTACTATATCGACTTCGTACGGTTTTTTCAGAGGTATCGATATTAGTTCTGCCATTATTTTGGATGGAATTGTAACTGTCACTGTCAAATTGATGCACCACCTATGAGGTCGGATGATTCAACTTGTTCTTACGCTCGCGATTGGTCCAATTCGTCACGTGCTTGTTTGTCATCTTCATTTTTAGATCATTTTCTTTACTTATTCTTTCTTTTTTGATGCTGTTGTAATGATTAATGCGGTTTACTAAACTAATAAGTACAGAAAGTAATTACGAAGACATTTCCATATTCAGTTCAATTCAGTACACGTTATCAAATGATATGAGCATGTAACCATTTACTTGAAGATTAAACAGATAATTTATAATTTATTGCCACTTAGCAAGCGATATTTGTTATTTATATTCTGTGTACAAGTGCGCTATTTAATTTTATAAATTTAAAGGACATTTATAAGAAATGTGTGATATTTTTGTAAATCTTATAAGCATCCAATCAGAAAAGAGCATTTCACTTCAATTTCGCAGTCTAAATTCTAATTGGCGAAATGTGCAATTCAAAATTAAGAACGACTTACGAGGGCGACCTGAAATGTTTCCGGAATCGACAAGAAAAGTGCAACATTGATGTGGTTTCTTATTTTTATTTTTCGATGTAGTCTCCTCGAAGATCTTTGAAACGGTACTCCAGTCTCTTCAAGACGTCGGAAAAGTAGCGGCGATGACGTGCTCATTTGAGGCAAATCTCTCTCTTCCCAGTGATTTTTTCGGGTTTGGGAATCGGAAAAAGTCGCTGGGGGCTAGTTCCGGTGAATATGGAGGATGAGAGCCTAATTCGTAGCACAAGCCATTCAGTTTGGACACGACGATTCGGGATGAATGCGCCCTTGCATTATCGTGGTGAAAAAGCATTTTTTTCCGCTGTGAACGAGACCGTTTCTGCTTCAATACTACATCGAACCGGGACAATAAATCACTATAGTATTGCCCCGTGATCGTCCTTTCCTTCTTCAGATAGGAGCCGATTCGCCCGGAAAATTCCACTGCTTCGACTGTTCTTTGGTCTCTGATATGTAGTGGTGGATCCAAGTCTCATCCACGGTTACGAAACGCATGAAAAAATCCTTTGGATTGCGTTGGATCCTGGCCAGACACTCCTCTGAAACGGTCATCCGATTTCGTTTTTGCGCCGGTGTGAGCAACCTCGGCACCCGTCGTGCCGTAAGCTTCTTCATACCCAAAATTTTGTGTAGGATATAGCCAACGCTTTGTTTTGAGATGCCCGTTGTCTCTGCTCTCTTTCAGCCTCAATGGGCGATCAGTTAACACGACGTCATGAATCTTGTCGTGTGCTTGTGGGGCTACGTTTGAACTTGATCACCCAGAAGCTAATGGCCGAAAACGATGGAGTACATCCGCCATGAACCGCTAGCAAAATATTTCGAATTTCCGTGGCCGTTTTCCAGCTATCCAGAAGTGTTTTATCACTGCACGAAATTCGATTTTATTCATTTTTGCGAAACTACCTGACTTACTATACAAAACACACTCTTAAAAAATAACTTTTGACAGTAGACGTCTAAAATTTTGACAGTTGCAATAAAAAAGCTTGCCCTCACCGACCAATGAACCCACTTCAACCTTCGTGCGCCATCTCTTGCCGATTCTGGAAACATTTCAGGTCGCCCTCGTACACTATGTCAATAATCAAAGTACAAAAACATGACAATTTTAGAAGCAATAGAATAGACAAATAAATATCACACAGATTAAAAAAGTTATGCAAAAGATGTACTTTCATACCTTTCAATGCATATAATATTATTTCAAAAAGTTATAATTGATTAAAATCAATTTACACGATGCAAGTAAAGTATTGAAACTCAAAATTAATATAAAAAATATAAAAATTATATTTCACTTCAGCAAGTACAAGCACAAATAAACGTTACAAAATTGTATAATAAACAGTACAAGCATATTTCTTTCAATATACGATTCACTTTTCATCGATAATCTTTCGACGCGTCCAAACTTCCTCTCAACTAGAAATTACCAAAAATTAATTCTCAGTTTAGAAAACAAAAATAGTTAAAGAAATATACTTTCACAAAGACCTTCGTAATCAATCGAACAAGAAGTTCCATCCGGACAAGAAGTGCATGGTTTACCGCTTTTATAAACGGGTTGATTTGGTATGTTCCCCGAAGGGCCATAATTACAAATAAGATGTTCTTTGTACGAAATATTGGCTCCTTTGGATTGTTGGAAAATTGCTCTGGCGCAACCTGTTAGGAAATTAAGGATTTAAATTGGGAAATAATTGTTAAAAATACCAGTTAATATCCAAACCTATTTGATTGGTGTCAGCCCAAACTAGTTGGGAGTAATGTGCAGCAGGATGTGCTGCATTGCTTGGCCTACAAAGTACAGTAAATTAAAAAACAATTTTTATTTTTGGCATTTTAGATATTACATAAGAAAATTCGAAATTTCTTGTTTGCTAAAGAATATCACTTCGTCGTACCAATCTATGACTAGAGACGATTCACTATTGGTGGCTAAGTTACCACGAGCTAAATTCTGTCCAACAGGAAACAACGCTAAAGAAATAGATGCTGGGAAAAAAGATGCAATGAATAATGCTTAGCTTCTACCTGTATCTCTACACTTATCGTGACCATATATGCACTGGGCAGACCATCTTTCAGCGATATTCGCTAATTCATCATTCCACATCAACAATCTCATATTCGCGGCGGATGATTGAGGTCCTGGGTTACCTCTTTCTTCCGAACCGAGGGCTACTTTATTCCTGAGCGAATTATGAATGTCTAAAATGAACGCCTTTTCTTCTGCAGTAAATTTGACGTTCACGTAGCCCCTACAGGACGGTCCGATAGTATTTGCCTATAATGTCGGATATTTTAAATGCAAATATTTTCAGGTAACTAAATGTATTACCGGATATTTGCATAGCGTGTGAGATCCACAACTTTTTCCTATCGTGTACGAGGTGATATTCACGCAACATAGCTTGCAATAAGGGGAGCTATTGTTCTGCACTTCCATACTCTGTAGCCATTTTTTGGTATCACTTTTTGTAAGCAATTTTCGTAATTCCTCTGCACTTCTTTCCAATGCAGACAAATAATTTAACAAAAGGACCCAAAGGAAGGTGTGTTTGTTTATAAAATGCATGGTGAGAAATTTATTTATTGCTGTAAAAAGGGGTTACATCAAAAGGATATTTATTGCTTTTGTTTCGACGGATACTTATTGATTTTTTGACGTTTTGAAATTTATTTTGACGTATTATAGTTGAGAGATTTTACAGTTACTTGTCAGCTTTAAAAAGAACAACCCAAACAGACATTTTTAAATTTCGCGGGCAATTTAAGCTGTTCCGTCAATAAAGGTATATCCGCTATTTTTTTTTTTTTGAGCTAATACACATGAATATGGTTTTTATTGTCGGAACTACCAACCTAAATCTTCCGCGAAATTCTAAAATGTCTGTTAGAGAATGTCAACGTAGGGAATTTTCTATCTTTTCTTGTCATCTCAAAACTGTAACTGACGAAATTCATGTTATTTTCAAAATACTCTCTATTCTAACAGAGCATTTGAACCAATAGTAAAGATGGAATAAATAATAACAGATTGCTTAAAATGGTCACACTTATTTTCTCAAATTTGCTTTTATTTACTATTATATTTACACGGCCTCTAATAGTTACCTATTATCTTAAAAAAAAAGCAACGTAAAGACCTTTCAACTTTTCTTTTATATAACTACCATCTTTGACTAGCTCCATGTTATTTTCAAAATATTATTTTACCCAATAGGATATTTTAACACTTAAAACAATAAAAATAGACATATTGCTTAAAATAGTCATTTATTTTCCAAAGTTTGCTTCCATATGCTATTACATTTAAGATAAAATCAGCCTGTAATTGAGCATCATTTATAATGCTTTATAGCTATTATCTATACATTATAATAAGATGATAATGAAAGACGAACAATCTAAGAAGAAGAAAATATCTTATATATCTATGCGTTTCATATATATTTATATAACTTTGTAATTTACAACTTTACAAAATATTTATATATACCATTGTTTAAGATATAACTACTTTCCATCTCGGAATGCAGCTTGGTATAGGGAAGATGCTGATTAATAGGACTACACCGTTAATGCTAAAAAGTTTTTTATTATTTAGTACAAAGAGGAAAAGCATATTTAGCGTAAGGTGTCGCCGATATGCTAGAATTTGTAGAGTTTGGTCTAACGGTTCTCATAACTATTTGATGATTGTTAAGTGCTATAAGTACTATTGTTACATGTTAATTACTCCACAAGAAAATTCTCTCCTACCAAGCTGCATATTCTCGCCATTTAGGTTTATTTTTTTGAAAATTAAACTTCATGGTATTAAACCAGAGATTCCTAAACTGTAATGTTCAGGAATATATCACAAACTCCGCGGATCTAAAAGTTTGGGAGTCACTGGTTTAAATCTTGTTAAGCACTAATGAGATTGTTCCTTTTACCGTCCAAAGTTCAAATAGTTGGAACGTTAGTTGTATATTAATTTCAATTAAAAATAAAAAGACCAAACTATAAATAAAACAACTTTATTAAAAATTATAATAAAAAACATTTTTTACAAACACTGAGTTCATTGTCTTTTTTTATATAAAACTCCTCATTTCTACAATTTACAATGTAATAGATATTTTGATTTTCTTTTTTTTTTCTAGTGAAAAATAGTTTTTTTTCTTTGCTTATCTTCTACTTCCGCCCAATAAATATTAAAATTTATCTTATATTTTATTAAAATTAATTCTTTTTATTGCCTCGATAACACGAAACTAGTTTACAAACTACTCACTGGTTATTTAATTTTTCACTCAAAAGCTTTCATACAAAAAAAGGGAAATGACAATAAATTAGTAGGCGAGTAATATAATAAACTAACTTCTTTACCGAGATTTTACGAAAATAACTTCTATAATAAGGAATCCAGTCGAAAGTAAACAATTTCTCAAGAATTTCACCTCTAAACAAAAAATATACAATATGTTCCACACCTCCTTACCTACAAGACTGATAAATGAATCCTGCAAATAATCAAAAAACTTTTTTACAAGTCATAAGGTTATAATTATCAAATGCTTCATTGATAAGAATTAAATCTAAGGTATCTCATACCGGTCCTCTTTAAATAGGGGGTAAAGGGCACTTGTCGATAAGTTTCTTGCAACATCTTAGACGTTGTTTTTTTTTAAATGATTTGCCCGAATTATATTCAAGACGGAATCTATTTCACTATCATTTCTGCTATACATGCAATATGTTTGGATTTCGGATAACCTCAGAGTTTAATTAAAATCAAGTTTAGTCATGCTTTTGTGCATCAGTCATATACGAGTGAGTTATTAGGCCATAGAGGTTGTATCATGGCAAAAAAAGATGTAGCTTGTCTTACAGTTGGATGTTACTCATATATTTTTCAATTTAGGTACAGTACCAACAAAATGTATATAAACCAAGTTAGGCACAGGCGTTATTAATGCCCAAAGCTGTCAAATAATAAATAATGTATTAAAATATAAAGTGATCGTTAACCGGAAGAAAATGTAACCACAATAAGAAATGAGGTTGCGACGAAAGGTTGCTATTTAAGGGTTTTCCTCAATAACAGAAAGAATTCTCAGTGACGCTTAAAACAATGAAAACTGCGAATGTTTGAGATGTGACTGAATTTAAAGATACCACCGGTTTTAAATGAGATCATGAGAGCCTTAGAAAAATAATTAAAAAATGGAACATTAAGATATTAATTTATTCGGATTAATTATTTGCGCAACATAAGACATTATTGCACATATGCAAGCCCAATAATTGATATGAATGAAACTCGTAATAATAACGAGAGATAACTCTATAAAGCCCAGTGCCCGTTCAATGTGGTAAGGGTGTAGTTGGAGACTCCCAAATATTCTCTGCAGACTGACTTATGCTTACATAAGCAATTTTTCTGGCGTTTGTAAATAGGATATTCCTCAGTTTCACTCCCTCCATTTGTGGAGTTTTAACCCTGCGAGGTCGTCCGTTATTATGTATATCTTTTTTCTTTAAATCGCCCGTTTCACTAAGGCATTAGTATCGAATGATGCAGGATTACGCTGTTCACGTATTGCTTCTAATAAAGACATCAGTAAGATCGTAAACAAAATGAATAACGCGCATCTTAGGGCAGAAGCTAGGAATAAACATTTATAAATCAAATATATTGATATGATAAGTAAACAAATGATTGCTTTTGCATGGCCAACTAAATATTAGGTCATTTATTTATTATTAAATATAATATCCTTTGTTTTTATAACTAAGCCGTTTTGGACATATGTTTATATGAACTTTTACGATCAAAATCACCAAAAGAATTATCCCCTAAAATTTGTCATGTACATTTAGAATCATTCTGTATAGAATACCTTTTGTTTCCTATATCTGGGTTTATTACCACATTTAGTAAAATTTTCACTTGGTTTTAATTTTCAGAATTCTATTTCGCAGTTTAGTTGTTAGCATCTGTAGGCTGTTAGACATTACACTTTGAACAACAAAATAAGCTTTTTTTCTTGTTAAATATTGATAATATACTACAATTTAATTCTAATTTTCTTTTATTTTTGTGAATAAAGTTGCATTAATAATTAAGAATAAAACTATTTAGTTCTTCAGAGAATTCAAATATATATATAATATCAAAATATTAGGTAATAAGCTACAACTTTGCCGCCTACTGGTCTACGCCAGCCCTTCATGGGTAACGGCGGCACCGAACCACATCCGATCCCTCGTGAGAGTACAAACCTGCTGTTTGCGGTGAGTACTTCACCTTCCTCGCATAGCGGCGCTGGGCGCGTTGAAAGTCCTATCCGACGAAGACCTGGAGGAGTTTCTAGACAAGCTGAATAGGGATTTCTTTGAGCAAACCCTCGCCAGAGAGATCCTAGCACTGAAGATTGCGATCATGCAGAAAACATGTGGAGCAACTAATCACAGGACAGAAACTGAATTTCTCAGAAAACTGTAAACATTTACCAGGTAACTCCTGGAATGTTTTAATATTTCGGCTATCACACGGCTAAACATTAAGAGGAATAGGACCAGCTTCGGTGGATATCCTCAATGAACATTTCAATAATTTTTCGTATCCCTTGGAGAACGCGCCACCAAAAAACATTGTCAATTACGATGAAAGTGGTTTTGTCGATAATCCAGAACAAAATAAAGTAGCGAATAAGGTCCGCACGAATATTTCTGTAATGTTTTCATACATCGTACATAAATCGAATCATTTCTGGAGCGCTTGAACCGAATGAGGACCGCACAATTTTA
The DNA here is from genome assembly GCA_023509865.1 of Trypoxylus dichotomus. Taxonomy (NCBI): domain Eukaryota; kingdom Metazoa; phylum Arthropoda; class Insecta; order Coleoptera; family Scarabaeidae; genus Trypoxylus; species Trypoxylus dichotomus. Next base: position 35,858,659 of record CM042081.1, read on the forward strand.
GATACAACCGGAGTATACCCAGTTGGTTTGACTACACCCCCTTGGAGGACTGGTTTTGTCAGTAGCTTTGCCCTACCTTTGAAAACTGAGCAGACCAAGGTTACTGTTGGGTTATAATCTATCACGCCATACATAAAAGAATGTAAAGGTAATAACATAAGATTTGTCCTTTTATCGCCAAACAGTATACATCTCTGCCGGTCTTTAGATGTGAGTTGCTCCAAACTAATCAGAGGAGCCTGGAAAGTTGTTGTAAAGGTCTGGAAAAAGAAAACCCGAGAATCGGTAAGAAAAGATGTGGGCGCAGATAAAATCATTTCAAGGAGGATTCATTCCACTTTATCACAACGCCGTGTTGAAGAAACTGCTAAAATACTATGTGAATTATGATAAAGAACACACATCGCATATTAACAGAAGCATTAAAGAACCTATTTAAAGGAATTCGATGTGGAAAGAAAGTTGAAGAAAATAGTTCCACAAGAAAGAAGAAACTGGGCGTGTCTGCAAGACGAACGGTTCCTTCAGAAAATATTTAAACATGAGAAAATGCAATATTCCCAAAAGAATTGTTGAATAAGGTTTTGACTGACACCAGCAGAATGGGGACGTGAGTTGTCATGAAGCAACACAATGCCTTGACTAAGCCTTCCACGTTTTTTGTTTTGAATTACGCGCCGAAGATTTGCCAATGTTTCGCAGCGTCGTTCCGCATTGATGGTTTCACCTCAAAAAAGAAACTCAACAAGAAGAATGCTCTATCTGACCCAGAACACAGTGCTTTTTCGTGCTGGCAACGTTGTTTTGAATTTCAATCTTTTGGAGGATTGAGAGTGCCCCTACTCCATCTACTGTTTTGATTCTGGACCGAACTTTTGTCACAGGTCACAATATTGTTTAAGAATTCATCTTCCTCAATACTATACCGAGTAAGAAATCTCAAAACTCTGTTAAGTCGCTTCGTTTTGTGGGCATCCATAAGCATTTTCGGAACCCAACGGGAACACGTTTTCCCATAATTTAATCGATTTGTAACAATCTCATGCAAAACAGTTTTTGAAATTTGTGGAAACTTATCACTAAGCATTCTTATTGTGAACCATCTCTTTTTCAACCAAACCATCATTGACAGCAGAAGGCCGCCCACTCCGTGCTTCGTCATGAACATTGGTTCGTTCATCATTGAATTGTCCAACACACTTTCTCACCATTCCATCTGTCATTACATTTTCAACATAAATCTCTACAAATTGACGTAGAATTTCGGCTGGCTTAATATTCCTTGCGTTCAAAAACCATATTACAAAACGCACTTCACAGTGGGCTCACTAACAAATGTAAACATAACACAATCCGGCTGTCAGCGGAAAGACTTGTAAACCAGAGAGATAATGAGCATGCGCAAAACTATAACAGCGCTGCGAAGGCGGTGGAACGAAACGGTACTTAGTTTCCGGAAAAGCTTCGTAATAAAATGTTATCAATCTATTGTCTACTTGCACCTTTCCATGCATTATTTCTACTTTTTCTTGTGCTTCCTTTCATCTATAGATTTCTGAAAGTTAATTTTAAGATGTTTTGTGCCCCAAATCACCTTCACAAATGTATTAGATAAAAAATGTGCGAAAATGTGTGCATGCTCCAAGTATAACCACTCGTGAGGTGAGACAAGCACGTTTTTCCAAAATCGAACGTAGATACCCAAATCTACAGCGCTTAAAACTGTAAACTCTTTTTTAAGAATTAAATGCCTAGCAAACCATATTAATAAGAAAACAAATTTTGCATCCAATTGCACATTCGAGTTTGACGGATTTACGGTAATGTGTATACAGATATACCTGATACGACTTCCCTTTTCTAACAGATGCTATTTAGGATAACCTAATAGGTTGTAGAAAGTGCGGTTACAATTTTTGCATTTTATTCGGTAATTCAGTTGATGTTGGGAGTTCATGCGATATCGAAATACGGTATACCGAATACATTATTAATAATGGTACGGAGTGTACTGAAATACTTGTGCCTACAATATAATGAAAACATGTCGCAAATGTATCTAGTCAAAACTAGCTGTTGTTAGCTGTTGTCCATTGTACAAAGGTTTTACTGGATTTGTTAGACTCAGAGTAATAATATTTCCGTTAATGCTATTAAGATGATGTATTATACATCTAAGGTTATCCCAATTCCAAGCCTCAGTAAAAAAATAATATCCCATATTCACCTATGACCATCAATCCAAGCAGATATTTTTAAATTTCGTAGGTGATTTAAGTTGGTAATTCTCGACAATAAAGACCAGCTTTGTATTTATTAAGTTGAAGCGAATACGATCTTTATTGCCGGTCCAACCATCTTAAATCGTCCACAAAATCAAAATATGTCTGCTTGGAGCATTGAACTCTACACAGCTGGAACGGCGTCTGATCCATAATAGTACGTTTCGACATTGAAGCTAAATGAAGATAAGAAACGGGACGTATTTCTGTTTCACTTCATCTCATGTTCGTATTATATGTATTTTGTCTTCAATTTAAGACATATTTTCTTCAGGTATAAAATAACATGTTAGAAAGAAATAGAAATATGCCTCCTACGAAATGTTTCCTACCATATCTATAGTCCGACTTCACATTTTCTTGAATAACGATACCGTTCCAGTGCCGCAGGTTACAGTTCACTGGTTTGGGAACTAACTATGTAATTAAACACACAATGAAAAAATAATGACTATATTAAGATTTGCAACAAGTCTGTAGACACACCCTGTAACTAAAATAAAATAGAAAAAAAAACAAAAAACTCATGTACATACATATATACAATCCTTATCATTTCATTTACTCCATTTTTTTAAGTTTTTCAATTTGTCACCCTTCTTTAATAAAAGAAAAACACAACATGTAGATTAATTAAGTCATACCTCGCCGAAAGATATGTGAATCATTTACGTTCTCGACCATTTTATATATATTTTACGAGTAAAAGTAGTATATTATAAATCGTAAAAAATGCATACAGTCGTAAAAAGTCCGTAAAAGATTCGTACAATATGGGCAAATCTTTGAAAACTTTGATTTAAAAAAATAGCGGCGGTCGTAAAGTTTTAAAGTGATACAAATATTCCTTTAAAAATGAATAATGAAGTGTTCAAATTTTAAGTATAATTTGAATTATTCGCCAAATAAACAAATATTGATATGTTTAAAATAATAGGGGATATCGTTAATTTGCGAAACATTTGAAACACAGCTCGGTGAGGTAGTACAGCTTTTAAAAATGGGCGAAGAACAGTTTAAAAACATCCAAAGTAACAAGCAATTGCTTTCAGACTTAAACTTGAAAATAGATTCAATAAAAATGCACTTTGACACGTAACACTAGAGAACCAAAAAAGGAGGTTTTAAGTCATTAAGGAGTACCAATCTTTTCTTATAAGCTCGTTTTATTAACTATTGTATCAACTGTCTGTTTTCTTTCTGTGATTGAAAGCGATTGTGAAGATCAGAAATTATCAAGTTAATTTTCTCAATATTTATTAAATCTATTAGGGCGCTTAAAATATCATCATTGCAACAAAAACATTACCAATTACCATCTAGTTTTCCAATTCTTAGAATTTTAGAAAGATCTTTTCTTCACGACCTGTAATATCTATCGATATCCATACAATTGATGAGTGATATTTGGATATTCCTTGTAGTTAAAACAACAAAGATTGTCATACAAATTTTATCCTATTTAAAGGAAACAAAACTTTATTCTGACCTTCTGTTATTTTAGAATTTTGGATTGCCAACAGATAGCAGCACAAGTATTTTCTTATCTATTTTCCGCGTATGACTACTACTTCCAAAAGAAATAATTTTTCCAAAACTGTACGAATTTTTTGACGGATCCTGTACGATGATTAGTACGATATTACATTATTTGTACCACAGATGGTTCTTTTTAAATTTTCACAGCGTGTGGCCGTCGTTCACAGAAACCGTTCATTGGCACTAAGATTCTAAAAGAAACTAGAAGGAAAAAGAAGAATAAAACACAAAGCTGGAGAAATAGGACGTAGAGGAGCAGAGAGAAGGTGGAGACTGGGGGAAAGATGAGGAAGGCGATAAAGGAAAAACTAGAAGGTAAGGAGAACGTACACACTACGCATAAAAACTAGCACATATTGCTATCCGTATGTGGCGGGTCGTCATCTGTGGACAATCGGTGAGGTGTAAATGGATTTACTTGCACTGTACTCGAAGGTTGTGAACCTAACTCACTTAAGTTGTGCAGCTGTTCCGTCAGTGCCATTGTTCCCTCTTCCATGACCGTGACGATGGCCCACACGGGGTCCCCGAAGTAGGTCCCGGCCGGTGTGCACAGGCGCCATTTGCTCTGGTAAACGCCAGGTGTAGACGGGCTAACCAGGTCGACTGTGACGAAGCTGCTCTCACCGGGTTGCAGGCATGGTACCATCTTTCGGGTGTCGCCCATCCTATCACCGTCCGCGCATTGAAGGTAACAACCTAGCGGCCATGTTTCCGTACCATTATTGTAGATATTCCAGGTCTTTCGAAAGCTGGAATAGGAGAGAATCATTTACTAAGACTTTGCTTATAATATAACCCACAATTCAATAAAAGACGTGAAATATAATTGATTTAGAGTTGTTTTTTGGGCTCTTTCCATCGTCCGTGGAATTTTGGTATTCCAAGGTTTCGAAAGCGTATCTACTGCCGTCATCATGGTAGCCTTGAAAAAAAACGGGTATGTATACTTCTCTTAATAAGTTTGGGAAGAAGACCATAGGATTGTAGGGAATAAAGCAACAATTCTACATAAAGAGGGTCATAACAGAAAAATAAATTTGTCAGAAACAACGTATACGGCCATAGTGCCAACTATCATCAATACACCAGGCCGGGAGATCAAAAATGTTTAGTTCTCTATCAACAAAGAAAGCGTCACCTAAAGATACGCAACCACGACAGAGAAGAAATAAACGAAAAAGACTTATGTGTATATCACCCATATTGCAAACAGTTTATCGCGCATCCCTTTCCGCGCATATAAATGTAGCTTAAATACAAGTTATAAGTAAGCCTACAAAAACGAATGCGCACTCATTGGCGGCGATTATATATTTCGAAAACGATCGGATATACCCGAGGGTCGGGATTTATACACGTATAGTTAGTATGTGTATGAATGCTTGATTAGACTGATGATGGCGAATCGACAGCGTTCTTTGTTATGTTCGAAGAGTGTTAATAGATTTATTAACCGTATTGTTTGCAATATCCATATTTTACCGTACAGTATTTTTGTGCATAAAAAGTATGTTAATAGCAAACAACACCGGTTAAATGCGCAACGTGATGTACCACATTATAAATTTCTATATGACTTTATTTATATGTTAAGTGTGTGCAACATTTCACAAAATATTGTAGACAATGAAGAATTTCAAGAGTTTTTGGAGGAAATACGTTCCGGAGTGGAGATTGCCAACAAGTCAATTACAGTATAATTTTCGTGGGTGAAAAACACTTACGGATCAAATAAAGGCATTTAAAAGATCAAAAAATATGGCTGACGGTAGATGAAACAACGAATGCAGGAAAGAATTGTATTTTATTAAATGTTAGGGGGCACTTTAAAAAGCGGTGAGACTGAGTATAGTCTACTGAGCGCTTTAAGTTCTGTGATTTTGGAAAATCTTGTTGTGTTTGAGTGCTCTGAATATTTATACTTCATAAGATTACTGCAAAACAACTTTTACAAGATTGCCATTTTCCTTAACTATATTAGAAATTCTATTTACTGATACTTTTTACTATCGGGTAGTACTATCAAGCACAACAAAATAAGCATAACACTTACGGTACATTTGGTTCTACACTCTCCGATTCAGAAGCTTTCGGATCGGATGCCAATGCCATCGACGGCAATTTCTGCGAATTCTCTACATCGAAGTATGAACATATTGCACCTTGTAAGTTCCTAGAACAATAATTGTTGTTACAAAATTGATCTCCATCAAAAAGAGTTGCTCACCAGTTATTCATATCTAAAAAAAAAGCCGCTGTTGAATAATTTAAATGGCTGCCTAACACCTTCTGCAGTTGTTGAATTAGTTCATCTCGGTCTGTCGTACCCATGCAGCTAAACTGTTGCAATAGACTTTGTTCGATACCACCTCCAGAACCATCGGTTGGTCCATTGTCAACATCCATGGTTACTTTTTTTATACTAAAAAATGTTAAAAACTGAAATGTGAAGAGAAAATGTGATTATAACAGCCAATCTTAATAACATTACCTTAAGGAAAAAGATATAAATTCATTTATTCGACAAAAGAGTAAATTAAATATCCAAGTATTAAACCTAATTGATACATAGAGAAAAATTATTTACAAACCCTATAATCTCCAAATTAACCATTTTAGGATCAATTAGACAAAACAACAAATGGAAGCATTTAAAAGCACAGGGAAAATTTCTTTTTTGAAAAGAGTTTCTTTTGATGACTTTTAATTCGCCTAGAGTACACTAAAGAATCGATAATTAGAGTATAATAATTGCTATATGTACGAGATTAGGAGAATTTATAGAAATAAACTCGAATTTTGAAGACTACAAATTCCCAAAATAAGTACTTCAGTACTAACCTCAAAATCCGTTTTGTTAACAAAGGCAATGAAGGAATATTTAGATACGCGGACTGCCGATAAAAAGGCTTCTGTTGTAAATGTAAAAAATAAAAATAAAAAATAATTACAACTGCGAAACTAGCCGTATGACACTTCTTATTGGAATTATAAATATATAAAAACCATTTTTGACGGTTGACATGACAAAATTCTCTATAGTCATGTTTACGTAATACAAAATTCTGAAGCGATAAGGTAACTTGTCAGTTGTAAAAACGTTTTCCGAAATGTAATCATATTTTATGAACATTACAATTAATATTAAAGTCTGAGAAGCCTAAAAGCATTCAAAACCGATTAAAACTCAAATGCGGTAATTACAAATTCTAATAGGAAAATTGCTAAATTGTAAGTTGTGCTTTTGCTGTCAAAAAAATTAAATAGAAAGAAGAAATCTTTAAAAATGGTTTTTTGTTTAAGTTAAATATCAGAAGAGTTTTGAATATTCAAATTTTCTTTCTTGTTTACGCTTTAACTAAGATAAACTAAAAAGAAAAACTTAATTTAATTTGATATAATGCTCGGGGAGTTTGATGAGAAATCTATAGATATGTATATTAAACTTTAGATAAATCAAATGTATTTTTGTCTTTGCTCTAACCCCATCAAATCTGTAATCATTTTATAAAATAAAACAACATGCGCAGGCGTAAATAAAAGGGGATGAGTTCGCGCCACAAATAAAATGTAGAGGGATTAGCTCAGTTTAGTTTCGCTATCATTTCTGTTCAAACTTTGCAAAGAAAACGTTCATACGAATATAGGGTGGTGAAAATCATATGAGGTGCTTTACGTCCGAATACGTCGATCCACGTCCAAATCAAAAGTCGAATTGTCTTTTTTACAGGGTGAGTAATTAGGAATATGCACGATTTTTTTAACAGGAATGATAATCAAAAGTCGACTATTTTTCAAATTCGTGGTTCATTTTTTATCTGTCAATTTTACACTCCGAATCCAAGATTCTGAGTGAGTCGTCTCGGACAAGCGAATCGTTTCGCGAATCATGAACGGTAGTAACCAAAATTGCAACAATTATATTGTGCGCGATAACAATGTCTTTCCGAGAACCGCGACGATCCAGAGAAATAGCAATTACACCGCAGCCCAACATTGGTCGAACTTCCACAATTTCGCCAGGGGCGGAAGGGTCACGCGCATCTCGTTACCAACAACAGCGAATCACTGCAATAATTTGCGAAAAACTGTCGAGAGAAACCGTAACAGCTTACCGCAAATCGCCATCAAAAGGAAAGATAACGAATCACCTTGTAGTACCAATACTGAGGTATAATTTTAATTTTTTGCTTTATGGTGTTAGGGTTGTAATTATGGAAATTTTTAAAATTTGTAAAAAATTGGGCTCAACCGGGATTTGAACCCGGGACCTCTCGCACCCAAAGCGAGAATCATACCCCTAGACCATTGAGCCACCTCAAAAACTTCGGTTCTATAATTTCAATCTTAAGATGTCAATTAAGCGCAATGTTACCGATTTGGAATGCAAAACTCGGAAAAATAATGGTTGCTTCTATAATTCTTGTATTTCGATTGTAATTCTAGGTAGTATTGTTAAATGGTAACTGGGACACTTCGAATAAAATTCCGAACATTATCGCGGAAATGCATAATGTCAACGTAGAGGAGCTACAGTCTTTGCAAAATACCTGTTCGAATAGTAAGCAGATCAAGCTGGAGCTAAACGAGTGCGCTACACCGAGTCCTCTTGGATCCGACAGCGGCATCGAAGCGGATTGCGCTGACGGGAATCTATCCTGGCTTCTGAATTATAAAATTCACGAACTGCCGCCGGTGCCCGGTACATATTTCTAGCACAATCACCACGAAATTTCGCACATTTAACTAGGAACTACCGCACACACATCCCATTACCGCTAAAACTCTAATCAACTGCACTTGTTTAATAATATTGTTGACAGTTTCACCTGTTTTGTCAATAATCGCCTGGTAATTTGACGTTTAACTTTTTTGCATAGTGACGGCGAGCCTACTTTTCAATTTTCGCCCGTGCGCTTTCATATTTCTCGCCTTTTCGTTTCAGACTGTCAGCCGAACGATCCGCCAAATTACGGAAACATTTGCGGTGGCGGCAATCATGAGGTGCAGATTCTCAAGCCGGATTGCAAATACAGTCAAATTTATACTGCTAGTAATGAACCGAAAACCATCTACTATCAACAGCCGGTGCAAAATGTAAGTGTTGGATATGTCATTTCTTTGTAAAGACATCTTAGAAATTTCGATCTTTCTTGATTTTCCATCGATTGTCCCACCGGAAAAACTTTATTCTGTTTAAGATTGAACATATGAAACTCATACAACGTGATATTTTAGGGAAATTAAAAGTCATAATTAAGAATTAAATTTATTATTGCAAACATTTTTGAACGAATTAGAGAGAAAATTTGCAGCATTTGCGAGCAACCAGAAAGAATGTTGGGCAAAATAATACTGTTAGGATTCATTTCTTTCCAGATCAGCATTTCGAGACAAGAAAAGCAAGCGAATGTGACCACTTCCTGTAAAATTGACGACGTTTCGAAGACCCAAAATCACGCCTACAGGTACACGGGACCGAAGAAGCCACCGTTCACTTATACGGAACTGATAGAGCACGCTTTGAATGAAAAAGGAGAACTTACGGTGTCGGGAATTTACCAGTGGATCTCGTAAGTAGATTTTCTTTTACATACATGTTTGAACACTTGTCATTCCAAGGCAGAATTATTAAGGAATCTTTCCGTGATACAGGATTAAATTTATCGTCATAAAACGTTGACTCTATACAGTATTGAAAGAATAAACCGCAATGCATCAAAATTCTAGTTAAAACTTATTTAAGAATTTTTTGTAATGTTTTAACATTTTCTATAAATATACAATGTTTTGCGAAAATGATTCGCCCCTGAACAAAACCCGTTGGGAATATAATGAAGAGCTTACCATTTCTATTTTAGCTAATATAAAATGTAAAAAATTCATCATTTTGATTAAATAACTTAAATCGTTTGTAGTCAATGTTGTAATCACATTTATTATTTAGTCGGGCCTTCAATTGCTTCTAATTCTATTTGGTCTTGAATTTGTTAAATTTTCTAAATATTCTATTGAAATATCTGCAGACCATACTTTTACGACCTCTTTCGGTAATTGCTGCTTTATTTTTGCCTTTTTCTGGCAACTGTTTTCGAAAGAATATACCAGCTGGGGGGTTTAAATCAGGACTGCTGCCAGGTCAAGGCAAGCGCGTAATGCCTCCTTCTTTTAAATCATCTTTATCTTAAAGTGAGTGTTAGTGGTATAAGATATTTTAACTGAGTGCATACCGATCTTAATTTTGGTGACATGATGCAAAATCATCCCGGAAGATGCAGTTCACCGATTTAATGTATATTTAAAAAAACATACCTACAAAAAAAAAATAGGATAATATTGAAAGCCCCAGTGTGCAATTTAGATCGAGACGAAATGATTTGCGATTGCTTAGTACGACTCAATAACCAGTAAAAGCAGCAACAACTTTGTTTTTGCAAAGCGTTAAACTATAAAAAAGTTATGTTGAATAGCAGGAAATGGAAGGAAACGTTTGCAAAAATCAAAGCTTTCATAATTTTTGCACATGCATCTCTATTGCGAAGCATATTTGACTGTTGGATGTATCGAATTTGGGCCATCCCGTTACATGACAAAGCTTTCAGTGATTATCTTCCTTTTGGCTCGAAATGTCTACAATTGTATAACGCGTAAATGTATCATTTTTTAATGGACCAATTTTTGGACGTGATAGTGAAATATATCATTTATTTCATCACATTCTCTTTACAAAAAAGTTTAATACAAAAAATTTAATTCAATGAAATCAATTAATGTAAAATTGGTTAATTTCTTTAATGAATTTCCATTATCTCTTATACTATATAGAGTGGATAAATTTCAATGTTTTCATAGTGAATTTGGAAAATTTAAGCTATTTCTTACTTATTTATAAAAATAGAAAGATACAGTTGCATAGTAATTTTAATTTTATTTTTCCAAAAAAATCGATGAAATTCGAGTTATAACGTACAGATATATTTTTTTCAACACCATATAACAGAGAAGTCGATTCATTGTTCTTCTACTGATTTTGTTAGAAATTTATATAAATATAATATCGTTGCGTTGTTGTAATGAATCAGTATTGTGACTGAGCAAATGTAATTATTAATTGTTGACTATATTTCTCATTAAAAAGGTGCAATTAAATTCGCTAGTCATAAGGAAAGTATATTTTAATTAATTTAATTAATCATAAAGAAGGCAGCTTAACAAATCTTCTTTTTGAAGAAACAAAATCTGATTAATTATAGGGCAATTAAAAAACTAACACCACATAATTATTGCATTGAAAATGCGTAGAAAATTGGCGTCGACTTTATCAGAATGCTGCTGCACATCTTCGTGTTTCAAATTGTTGAACTGAGGCCAAAATCTAGCCTAAAAAAGGATAAATTTAAAGCTTATTATTATGTCAAGTCACCGATCTTAAACTACTAAATTTTTGTAATTGTGACGTTCAACAAATGAAGTAAAATCAGTTACTTTTGAAAACCATTGCTTGGACAAATGATGCATATATTAGTGTGGTTTCAACCGAGAATGTGAGCATTGGTATTCTGGTTTTAATGCACATCGTACTGTTACAATATCCAAAATCCGTTTCAGTTCGGCAATCTCATTTTGACTTAAATATATGAAGATAGGTTAATTGAACAATTGAGATTTTAAACGAAGATATTGCTGAATTTTTAAACGTATTTCAACTAAATTAAGGTGAAAAATATTTTCCAATAAGATTGCGTATCGCCCTAGAATACAAACATAATTTCAGAATTGTCGAACATTAATTTTGCAAACAACTGGGTAAGAATGGCTACCACGTTCGTCTGATGGACTCCTTTTTTTGGGAATGTATAGAAGATAATTAATGCAAAAATATTAATCATTATATGAAAAATAATTACAATTTCAAAACAAATATGATAAAATAAAACAGCATGACAATAAAATACAATTTGATATTTATTTAGATAAAGATTAATAAAGGACAATATAGGAAAATGTAACATATTATATATTCTTATTATTATAATGGCGGCTAATTTGGCCATCTACCATATCCTATTCTCGAAGAAGACTATTTCTAAAACCATCTTCCCTCATTCCTTTCCTACATAGCTTCTTAAATTTCTTTCTCTCAATTCCTTTTTGGTTTTTCTTTTTTTCTTCTATTAGCAGGCTTACATTTCCAAACCTTTTGTGGTGGTCTGTCCTGATCCATTCTCCTCAGGTGGCCATACCACAATAGTTGTTCCCGTTCTATTTCATGTATTAATGATGTGTCAACTTGAATTATTTCTCTTATTCTTTCATTTCTTCCATGATCTAATAATGTCTGCTTATAGCAGAGTCTCCAGTAGGTCATCTCCGTTGACATTATTTCATTTTCCATCTTCTTATTCAGCGCCCACACTTCAGTTCACTTCTATAGTGCACAAAAGAGCAGAACATCCGTTTTTTTTTCTTTGAAATATTGTCATGCTACACCACACCACAGGGTGTAGTTGTCTAATTATAGTCTTCCCTTTATTATTTTGCCATCCCTGCCGCAACCCTTTATTTACAATGAATTCATCCGAGTACTTTCACTCTGCTTTCGTTATTTTTATATAGTTGTTTAATCGGGTTTATATAGTTTGTTTGTACTCCGTTGTCTTTCATTACCGGCCATAACTGGTTTATGGGAACACTGTCATAAGCCTTTTTTAAGTCTATAAATATAAGATGTAGTTCACGTCCGTACGCTATACTTTTTTCAATTAGTTTTAGAAAATATTATCAATACAAGATCTTCTAAGTCTGAAACCACCCTGTTCCTCTGAGTCCTTCACTTGTTCCTCTATTGTCGATTTTACTATTTGCCTATACAATCTGCACATAGAAGACGTAACACTAATTCCCTTATAGCGTTCGCATCTAATTTTGCTGCCTTTCTTGAGTATAGAACTTATATATGCGATTTTCCATCTTTCCGGGACTTCACTGCGCTATAAACAGTATGCACACAACGTGGCAATTGCTTATAATGTTGCGATTGGGGAATTCTTAATAAGTTCCATGGGCATATCTCATGGGCCCGCCGCTTTGTTATTTTTCATTGCCTCTATAACTTCCTTCACTGTTACTTCTCTTACGACTTGATTGACCGGTTCATTTGTGTAATCCACTTCCCTAATTTTTTTTTCTGTCTTCAATTAATAAAGATTCATGTAACATATGCAACGTAGTAAAAACGTTTGCAAACTTTTAAAAATAAGAAAGTCAAAATTACGAAGCGAAAATATTGTTTGGAACAGATTCTTAAAACTGCTCAATCTAATAGTTTTGAAGCTAGATTTACGCCATTATCTAGGAACTGCTTCATCTTCTTCATAATGACTCTCAATAATATCCCAGTTGCTTGGAGAATTTGTATTTGCAATTTGACTGCCCACTTCCCAAAAGGTTTGTAAGACTACATAGTATCTTTGACCAAGAAGTGCTCCCACAACTTTTTAGCCCAAGCAGTTTTTGTACATCTTTGTCCCAGACAGGTTCAGTGGAAAAATCTGCCTTTTAAAGAGCAATTTTAATTTTTGTCATCCACACTTGATGTAGTATTAACGATTGCAAGGACTGTGTGGTTGAGTAATTCACTCACACAAATTTATTAATTATGCGGAACGCAGCGTTTCGAGAGCACGTGAACTCTCATTTTCAACCGTGTTACCGAATGAATGTAAAAACGAACGTAAAGATACGGTTCATTTTCGTTACATCCTTTCCCGAAAATACACACATACCAGATATTACACCACCAGTAGATTGTAAATAGTCATATGTTTTAGAAATTTTAGAGCCTGCGTAGAAAATAATTTGCATGTGCGACACAGTTTTTTACATTCAGTCGGTAACACGGTTGACAATAAGAGACCATGTGCTCTCGAAACGCTGCGTTCCGCATAATTAATAAATTTGTGTGAGTAGAGTTTACTGCTATACCTGTGAATTGATGTAGTATCATCATATTCTTTGTGTTGTATTTTAAAGTGACATGAATTATATATTGCCACCTTACTGGTATCAATTCGCAAATTTAATGGAAACAATTGGAAATTCGTTTTTAAATTATCTGCGTATTCGTTCATTTGAAAAATAGATTTAATGTGTTCTTTCTAATGCATAACGGCCAAGATACACTTCATCTTTGAACCTTATTTTGTATTTGCTATGTAGGAAGTATTCCAACAAATTAAAGGAAAGATTTTCATCAATAAAAAAGAAAGTATTTCTCAATAAAATAGGAAAAGGCACTGACTGCTACGTCAATAAATTGGTCTAACGAAATATTTTGTTTGATTTTACAAAAATTCGATTTGGTCAGTATTTTCTTTTCTTTTCCCCTTGCAATCTGCAATCTACAGAAGCGACAAAAAATTGACAGCGTTCCTCCTTGTTCTTTCGCCTTTTTCGTGTCTGTTAAACGTCGTATAATTCGAAAACCCTAAAAGCATATTTATATGCGGTAAATCTGACTTGTGTATTTGTGGAATCGTGAATCGTTTCCACCGGCCGGATCCGTCAATAGTCAGTACCTGGTACCGACAATCTCGGATGCGAAACAACAGTAGGTATAGTCCTAGCGTACACGGGTTTTCTCCTTTTCCGAAAGGGGTGGACGGTGCTGACGATGTCGTAGAGCGATTGCGACCGGCGGTGGAGTTCTTGGACCCCCGATTCCGTCCCGATTATGACAATTAAACGGTTTTAACCGGTCTCGATGCGCTTGAACGCAAATATTCGCGTGACGTTCCAAGTTTTCTCGAGGGATGACTAATTCTTTGATTCTGTTTTGAACGTTTATTGGAAGATTCAAAAAAAGTAGATAGAAAAAAAATGCATCGGCCGGGAATCGAACCCGGGCCGCCCGCGTGGCAGGCGAGCATTCTACCACTGAACCACCGATGCTCATAATAAGATAGCTACTTATTTAGGATTTTACTATAAGTCATAAATATTAAATATCATCAATACATAAGAGGACGTTTATAATAATAGTTAGATCATATAATGTGTATAAAATGATTTATAGATACATACTACCATCCATTGAAATTTGACCCAGTAACAAAAGTTCAAAATACAAAAAAATAAAAACCAATTAATACTAAAAAAGATATTACTCTGAAGCAGGGATCTTCAAAACTTTTTAGCTTAAGAGCGATACTAACTACTGGAGATATGATCTACACAGCGAGGACGCGTGGTATATAGTTTAGCTAGGAGCATTGACCTAAAGCAATTGTCTACCATGAGGTTTCGGTTAGTTACATGAATTGGTTCTGTAAGTAAATAGTATCTCAGACTTTCACAGCCGTTTGACATAGTTGTAACGGTTGTCGGGTTCCACCGTGTCACTAGGTTTTTGCCCCTGACGTTTCCCGTCCTTGACGAATGCGAACCGCAGTTGTTCGCGAAACGTCAGGGACAAAAACCTAGTGACACGGCGGAACCCGACAACCGTTACAACTATGGTTCTGTAAGTGTTCGAACATAATAAGCCGGTACAGATTCATTGTTTCGCGTTGTCGTTCTTCCAACATATGGAATTGTATTGAGTATATAAAATGTGTTTGAATCATTCGTCTTTATAAGTTTAATGCCATACTTATTATCGAAATGGACAGTTTTCTCTGTAACCTATGAATTATTCGTTAATGGTGCAGTTTTCATATGGTCTACTTCTTCTTCTTCGACCTGTTGTTCAATATTCTAACGTAAATTTTATAAGCAATATCTAGTAGACTGATTCTAATAGGTTATTCTTATAGCCTTTTTTGAACAACGAGACTACTTTCGCTCTTTTCCAATTATCAGAAATAGTATTATTTTTCCAACATACACAATACATGAAGGAGTCTTAGGTGTAGTATAAGTCCTTCGTATTTCCAAAGCTCTGTGGAGATGCTATCTATACCGGTCGTTTTCCTGTTTTTCGTAGCCCTCAAGGCTTCTCTCAGTTCTGTCAAATCTATATCATCCAAACCTTTTATGTCTACTTCTTGTATTGTTGTTTCGTTAATATTTTCTTTGTACCAGAGCTGTTCATAATGTTTTACCCAGTTCGCCTCGTCTATGTTGTTTACTTGTATTTCACATGCTGCATAGTACGATTTACAATTGTTCCAAAAAATGTTCCATACGTCACATATCGGTAGAAATTTATCGACTAAGCTTCTTCCGGCTGTAATTTCTTTACTATCAAACCTCATACATAAAGTTATACATTGAAAAAAAATGTTAAATGCTGTTATATTGTTCCACAAATATTCCATTTCTAAATTTTACTGGTAAAAGTTCATCTAAGTAACAGTTTGATACGAATAATGCAGTTGCTACAAACAACAACCCAATAAAAGCCTTTACTTCTGTCTTATTTGTAAGCCTTGTGTAACTCTGTGGCCTAATATCAATCCATTTCAATGTAGAACAATAATATCCATCATTTGTTCATTGAATAATAATCAGTCTAGAGACCCTATTATATGCAAAGTGCATATATTTTATTTTATTTATTTATTATATTTTACATGTATATGTAGATGTATTACACTGATTACACTTAATTAGCGTTGATTATCTTTAACCATTATAAGACATCTACAAATAGACGTGAAATATAATAAATAAATAAAATCAAATATATACACTTTGCATATAATCCGGTCTCTAATAATCACTAAGACTGTTTAGGAGATTAAACTGCTTTGGCTTCTCCGTTAGGGCCAAAAAATGTTTTTGTATTTTCTTATCTCCTACGTTTTGTCTTGCTGGTGCTTGTATGCTCCAACGATGACCATTTTTTTTTTTTATAATAAACTAGGAAGATTTTTTGCTTGTTCGTTCATTTTTAACTTTGCATTTCCTCTATGTTCACTCTCGCTATCTGAGAGCTGTTCTTCAACATAACCTTTATCACAACTTTCTCATCAGAAAATATGATGAAGGATGTTGTTTTCGGTTTCATTCTATCATATATGCATTTTCCACCTCTATCTGTCATTCCACATTAGTTAACGGACAACGGCTGTCTGTGTTACCTGAAGCCATTATACTATAACAATTAATCATAAGTGGAAACAAAATAATTATTATAAACATTACACTTGGGTCCGACGATATCCCGATATTTCATTAAAATGTAGTAACTGACCTGTACACTAACTCAGCTAACTGCAGATTCAATTTACATAAACTAGCGACACAAACAAACAACTACTTACGCACATATAATATTATAGTTAATGACGCTTTGGGTTTGTGAGACCCGACAATGTATGAAGGCAATACTTTGTGGGCACCTTAATAAGGATTTGATTGTTAATTATTCATATTAGAAGCAACGCAGTTGCGCAGTCTTTTGATTGAAAGAGTTATAAATTTGCGTATCATCAGTATAAAGACGGCATTTACAGTACTTGAAGCATTTTGCAATATAAAATAAGATGTATAGATAATATACAATGAAGGACCAAAAATACTACCCCGAGAGATGTCAAATACTAATGGAAATAGGAAATACAGTGAACTACTTTAAAAAACTATTTGAGTTTTGTTTAACCAGTATGAAGAAAAAGAATAATATGAAATCAGTGTTTTAAAATACTATGTAAAAGAGAATAATACTAAGAGAAGCCGTTGGGGGCAACTCAAAGGAGTTGTTGCATGAAGAAAAAGTAAATCGCTGAAATTCAGGAACTAATCGAGGACGAACTAGGAAACTTATTTGCATGGAGTACTGCAATTGACTATGTAACGAAAATAGAATCAAAATATAAGGATTTGCAAACGAAGTATATCATGTATAATCAATTTTTTTTCATAAAATCGATGAGACACGACCTTCAACTCCTTAACTACAGGATTAACAAACTCAAAAGTACTAAGCTACTCCAGAGGTTGAGTGGTACCTCATTTAAAAGCCTGCCTCATTTACATTTCAACGGTGTAATTTTTGACATCGTTAGATTAGTTTCTAAGAAATTAGCCCTTCGATATCCTGGCATTGTCAAATTGACAATTTTCCAAATTAATCCATAATGTTTGGATTAACCACCTCACTGGTTACAATAAAAAATTAAAGCATTTGATTATTAATTTTATGGCTTCACTGATTACATGTTTAAATATTATAAAAAATATATGGGCAATTCTAAAAAGTGTTTGATAATGAAAAGATACCATCCTAGATTCGAGGCGAAAAAAACAGAAAACAGTTTTTTACTTAAATCCTTTTAGAGTATCAAATCTGTGCAATAAAACTTACCTTACATTAGAAAAGGACACACTACTACCTGAAATAACAACAAAAGAGCACTACGGAATTCAAATATCATTATATAAATCTATTAAACAAAATACTAAAAAAACAACAAACACAGCAGTACAGAACAAAGAGGAAATAAAATTGTTACAGTTGTTCTAGAGTAAAGAGTGAATTTAAAGTACCTTTCTATATTAAAATAATAGCAAAATACTTTGTTGTAACATTATATTGTAGTTTGTGCTTTCTGAACCGAAAAAATATCTCAAGTTACGTTTTAAGCAATACGCTTGCATATTATAAACGATATGAATGATGAAGGCACAACTGAATTTAAAATTGAGGTTGTTGTTATTAAAAGGTGTTAAATATATATATTTTTTAAATGAAATTCTTTGAATGAGACAATAACAGGGGTGATTAATAAATTTTTCTAACTTTTTCATTAAAATATCTCGCCTTTAGAATCTGTAACAATTGATAAATAATGCAAAAGTATCTATTATTCAACTACCTTTTTTAGACTCCCAACTATTGGATTAGCAATAAAGTAAATGTCGATTTTAAATATAGATGGGAGTGGTGTTTCTTTTGAATGACTTCTGTCAATGTTACAATTATATAGTTTTGGCATTTGTCAGCTGTGAACTTTAACTTTCTTAAAAATCAAATCAAGTGTATTTCTTTGTGTGGGTTCAATTTTAATATGGCGAACAAGAACCTTCATCTTCATCATATTTCACTTTATTATTTCCGAAAAGGAAACAACGCAGCACACGCTGTTAAAAAGTTAAGCGATGTGTATGGTGATGAAGCTCTAAAAAAGACAGTGCAGGAATTGGTTTGATAAATTTCGTTCTGGTGATTTTTCACTCAAAGATGAATCATGATCTGGTAAGCCAAACGTAGATGATGATGATCAAATCAAAGCCATATTGATTCAGATCGTCATATTCCAGTCCGAGAGATTGCAGAAAGATTAAATGTATGGCTCACAACAATTGAAAATCATTTCAAACGTATGGAATTAATTAAAAAACTCGATATCAGGGTTTCTCATGAGTTAACGGAAGTCCAATCAAGCTAACGGATTAATATTTGCGATTTGAATCTCAAACGAAATGAAATCGAAACTTTTTTTAAGTCGGATAATCACTGACGATGAAAAATGGGTAGTTTATCATAACATCGAGCAAACGCGGTCATGGCCTAAAGAAAATAAACCAGCGCAAACGATTATCGAAAGCAGAAATGCATCAAAAGAAAATTATGCTGTCAGTTTGGTGGGATTACAAAGATATTGTGTATTTTAACCTGCTTTCTAGGAACCAAACGGTTAGTTCAGATATGTACTGCTGCTAATTGTAGTAAAGGTGTTATATTCTACCATGACAACTCTAGACCACACGCACCATTGGCCACTCGTCAAATATTATTGATGCTGTGTTGGGAAGTGATGTCACATCCACCGTATAACTCTGATTTAGCGCCATCAGATTACCATTTGTTCAGAGTCTTACAAAATTCCCTGAATTGCAAAACCTTCAACGATGATAATTCTGAGAAACTACACCTACTTCGGTTTTTTGCTGATAAAGATCAAAAGTTCTATGAGCGTGGGATAATGAATTCAATTTTCATGTTTTTCACTTTACATGTACTTGGTAATAAGATAAAGTTTCTGCAATAATTTAATCAGTAATCAATTTAATCCTTCTACTGGTTCAATGGTAGTAACAGCAGAAACATCTTATAAGATACTTTTTCTTTAAGCAAACATTTTTGGAACAACCGGATCTTGGGTTTCCTTTCATTGGTTATTCCTTTTATTCTTTTTTCTGAATCTTCCACCACTCTTCCATAGTTCCTCATCACTGTCCAGTCTCAATACCTTTAATACTATTCTCGTCATCAACAGTATTCAACAATATTGTTAGCCTTGGTCTTGCTTTTTGAGTTGATAGTCATAACGTATTGATTATAACGGGTTCATCACATATTTATCCAGCAGGTTTTCATGTTTATCGCGAACTTTCTGCAGATCTTCAAGGTGTATCCGTGGCAGAATGCCCTCTCTATTATCTAGATTTTATATTTTGATCAGAATTTTCTGGAACAGTTTTGATAAGAGATTTTGGTACGGAAGGAAACATGTTCTTTGAAATTATTAGTTCTTTGCGCTTTAGTCTAAAATATGCTACGTCTAGGGACTCCGTTATATGTGTCGAATTGCATCGTAAGAAGACAAAAGAAATATATTCTTTTTTACGAAGTTCCACACATCCCGTCGAAATATGTGAAGACAAGTTGTCTGCAATTAGTATTTTGGTACCATTCAAGTGTTTACCAGAGGCTATAATAATAGTTCTGAGATAATTTTCAACACAACGCGAATCAAACCATCCGAAAGGTGTACCCCTAATTGTACTTAGTTCCTTTGAGTCCATCTACGATCCATGATTTGTATTTTTGCAGTGCGCGATATAGAACGTACACAGAAGGAAGAGATTCATCACCCGAACATTTAAACATAAGAAAGGTGATCGAGTTACTATGTTTGGTAATTTCTCTTTTGACAAAAATTTTTTTGGGACCTAGATCATCGGTGAGGTTTGTTTCATAGTAATTTGTTGCATAGGATGGTGTAATATCTTTAAGAGATTCTTGGAAGTTGGAAGTAATCATTGATAATTGTTGAGGTACTCGAGCAAGTATACATTTTACCAGTTGACAGCAATTTCGGTTATTTATCGCTAATAAATGATAAAAAGTAGGAATTACTATTAAAAAAACCTCTGATGTTAGATACATCCGTGTTTGAACTGGATTTTCAGAACTGTCAGTATAAAATTTTCAAATATTTTATAGCAACTGATGTAGTTGGTTGATTTTAAAAAAAGATGCAAATCGAACCGTACAACTGTCAATTTTTAGAAAAAAAAAAAAATTCTTAAAGTTGGTACAGTTTAGTGGTTTAAGCTGTTATAATGAGGCCGGGGTTGGTGGGTATTCTGGTAGCAAAACCTCGGCCGTTAATGGGACTAGAAAGACCCAAGAAAAGAGATTTTTATTCTGGCGCAAGTTTTTGCTCTAGAGCTTTTGTGTAGGGAAGGTTTAGATAAAACTAAGATGTAAACAAGACTAAATTTAATTTAAACAAATTGCCTTTTACAAGAACGATGAAACAAACAAAAGAAAATACATAAACATGTAAGTATACACTATGTTAATAACTGTGACCAATTTAGTTTAACAAAACGAAAAAAAGAAAAAACAAAAAGTCAGAAAAAGTTATGCTTATCGATTTCTATATGAAACAGACTTACTTATAGGTTCTTGAATCTCGACACGGGATTGGCTTCTTGTAGACACCCTTCACTTTAATACCATCGAGAGACAATGATTTTAAAAATAATGATTTACAAAAAATAATAATTTAAAGATATCTGGCCGTGGAACCCTACGTCTTCATTTCAATATCGGCCTTGCTTAAACGAAGACAAGGGAGTCCGCTGAACTACTTAGAGGGTTTCCATTGTCCGAAGACTTTTAAGACTTATTCCGAAGAGACTCTTGTTTCTTTTTAAATTTTCTATGTAACGTTAATTCTGTCAGGAAGGTTTTGGATGGTATATTTTTAGATATATCCCGTATCCTCTTTGCAATTAGTTATTCCTCCTTCTAATAAACCTGCTAAATCTTAGAGATTCGATCCAGGTTTGCTTTCTTTATCCATGGATATTTGTCACAAATTGCAATGCCCCTTATAAAATGCATTCGGTAGCACTTACTCTTACAGTTACTCCATCCTTTCGAGGGGCAGAAGTTGGTACATTTTTTTATAATTCGCGTTGTTTTTCCCATATTTTGCTGATTTACGTTTTTGATCCGTTGTTTTTAACTTTAACTAATTTATTGCAAGATTTAGGTGGTCAAAATTGAACAGTGATTTATAACTTTCCCGACCAATCAAAACATAGGAAGCGGTACTGCCGTATATTACACGACGGTCACATGATATATTTTGAGATACAAGAAAACTACAAGTGCTTTTACGGAAATGATTTTATTCATGTTCAAAATAATCACCTTCTGGATCAATGCACTTTTGTAACTGAAGTCAGTCATCTTTTGGAATGCTCTCAAAAAATTGATGAATTGCTTCATCTATCTCAATTTCCTCCGTGAAACGTCGATCATATATTTAGATTAAAGAACAACCAGAAATCACACATAACCAAATCAGGCGAATAGGGTGCATGTTCAATGACTTACATTATTTTTACGTAAAAATTTAATTGTCTGCTGCGCACTTTGTGATGTATCATGATCCGACATTAACCCGCGAATGTTGACTGACCCAAGAACTGCGGGCAAACATTTTGTAGTGGACCAGTTTGCTGTGACTGTACGTTGATTTTCCAACTTGGTTGCTTTTACACTGCGTACATAACTTCTTTGACAGCCCTTTGTTTTTTGGCCATTATTGGTGCATCTTCTTGGATCCACACACGGCACTCCTAGTGGGTAGGACTATCGTAAAATGGGATGTAAGTTTCAGCACCTGTTACTATTTTAGATAAAATACGTCCAAAATAATGTCCATCACTATTTAACATTTCTAACGTGTTCCGAGCTATTCTTACTTGCTCTCTTTTTTGGAAATCATTAAGCGTGTAACGAGTAACATTTTTTCATCGGAAGATGAAGATCCAACACCAAGGTTTGTCTCAATCGCTTGGTAGGTGCATGTTAAATCTTCGTCGATCATACGTATAAGACCTACTAAGACGTGCCTCATCACCAAGTGATATTCGATTTTGAATTCGCTATACGAGCAAAATACAGTTGTACGTGAAGGACTTTCATCACCAAATGCGAGGTGCAATCGTTCAAGACTTTGTTGTTCACTTAAACCGACCTTAAAATCGTAGTAGATCATTTCGCGCACAAGTTCATTTTTTATTTTATTTGAAATACGAAAGTTCACAATCGTTTCCTGTTTAATCTAGTGTTATGAAATTAAGAATACTTTTAAAAATTCATTCCTAGGCATAATATCGTTCGACAAAATTTTAAAACTATAGTTTCAGTACTTTTAAAAGAGAGATACTTAACAGCCGATCGTCGTGAATGATTGCATGCGTATAAAAATCAAACTAATTATTATAATTCGATTTCTTATATTATTATTATATAATTTATAATTTTAATATTATAATATAAACATAATTATAGCTTTTAATTGATCAAAAGATATAAATATCTCGATTAAATCCAACGCTTCAACAGATACCTTTCCTTTTCTAAAATTTTCTAAATAAAATGGGAACATTTACGATCTCGTTAACCATCACTAACACGATCGCCTATCTTATCCAATCGCGATGCCTTTTGGAAATTCCATCACGCGACAATGGAAGGTTAAAGAACACAACTCGAGAAAAAGACGTCAATATCTCGCTCAATATTATACAGCATATACATACATGCATACGATCTCTAACCGGTATATTTCTGAAAATTTCCACGTGCCTCGTCACGGTACGACACAGAAAATCGCGTTTTACCGATTTCGGGCGACTCTTGCGCCGACCATCCGTCGAAAGACCCCTGTACCAGCCAGTGCCACGCTATGAAGAACTTCCCAACGGATAATGAATGACGACAATCGCCGATGCGAAAGCTCACCTCGATACCATCGAAAGAGGGTGTAATACACGGTGGAAACTCGAACTAGGGGTGTCACGAGCCAAAAATCCGCTGGAACCACCTGCGATCATTGGTGCGTGTACGGAATTAACGACCGTTCAATTGACCGTAACGGTGTGTTGCAGGGTGTCTTGTCTTCTTTTTTTTTTAAACGTTTTGTTGTAATTGCAGAGGGGTTGGACTTCGTTTTGAAACTATGATCGTGGTAGTTTCGAATCATTTTCTATTATGCACGTGTGACATGTATACTTTGTTTCAAGATATAATGTGAAATTTGTTTTTTTTTTTTGGCGTCTCTACTTAACAATGAGGGCACTATTGATCGAAGATGTCCTACAAATACAGCAAGGTTGACTTGGTTTCGTTTCAGTTAGAGCATTACAAACTTTTCCATCCACCATGATACACAAAAATTTACTGCCTTCTTTACCGTCAATAATTACGTGATTTTCTGTTCTTTTGTATTATTTTCCACCTGGAGTGGGCATTTTTCCCACTGTCTATAGACACTACGCACAATTTTGGTTTGTTTCTAAAGATAAATGTTGTCTTTTTTATCCATTACACATCTTGTCACCGTCGTTAACATTCACGTCAACCGCCCCGTTTTTCTTTAAATCCTTCCTTAAGTCGCTTCATCAATTTAAGAATAAACATATCTGTCGTGATCGAACTCCAATACAGATGGAGATACATTGTAATGTGAAAGCGGAACTCACTAGACATTTGGGGAATGAGGAAACTAATCATAGAGTAAAGTACAAAAATGGAATAAATAAAGTGGTTCGTACGGAAAACTGAACTCGTCCAACGGTTTGCGTTATACGTTTAGTGTATGTACATATATTATCAGAATACTTGCGGTTTATACTCGAAAACGCACTGTTTTTATACCAGCATGTGCGATTTTTGGTTAGAACTGGCAGGGATTTTTCTCTACCTGACAAGTCTGATTGCGTCCTATTTGATGACTTAATATATGTGTAGTCATAATTATAACTTAAAAATGATTGCTTCCTCAATAAACGTTATAATTTGCGATTGTAGATTTAATAATTTCAGACTTATACTTGTAGCTCTATATTTGCTTCCAGATGCTTCCCAGTGATTTTCAATTATTTTTTCAAGTACTTGAACTCATTGTTATGTTTAATCCTATTTTTATTAATTGGAGATTTTGATTTACTACAACTTGCTTGACATAATAATGCTAAATACAGTTACTTATGGTATTGGCGGAATCATTCATGGGAAAGACAATGTGAGAAGACAAAAATGCTAATACACGGACTTGTTTCTGCCTTCCTGGCGTCATCAGCATGGTTTTGAGCCATTTTTCGCTGAACACGTTGCAGTTCCCTCTCGACTGCTATGACCCTACGTAAACTTACAGTTCAAGTGAGTACTCTTGGCGCTATCTAGTGCCACAAGAATAACACACTCGTCTGTCGGTTCAAACGCAGCGAAACAAGTAGGTTTTACATACAGAGGTGGAATAAAACAATAGATAGCTTTTAGAAACTTTTGCATGCGCTTGAACCACTTCTGGAAATTATTCTGCTCGTTTGTTGGTACAGTCAAAATTGGGTTTTTGAAGGCATCGACTGTTCCTTTGACGACTGGAACCTTTGACCATGCACTCCGTTCTTGACTTATGGAAAGGTAAAGAAATCGTTAGGACTTAGGTCCAGACTGTACAGAGTATAGTCTAACAATTCTATGGTTTGTTGCGTTAAAAATTCATTTGTCTTTCGTGTGCGAATCCGTATTGGCTTGCTGCCAAGCTTTGCGATGACTTGCAGCAAATAAATTGTTGTATACTAATCGACAATAACAGTTCTTTGATTTTGGAGAGGAATTGTTGCGTCATGACCTGCTTTCGAGACAAATGTCGCAAGTATCTTTTTGGAGACACTTCGAGAACGAATGACTTTTGTCGGTTTTTCTTCAACTTGGATCGCCCAAACAGACGACTGGCGTTTATTTTCGGGCTTGTATGAGCACATACAAGATTCATCACCAGTGACAATGTTGTATGTATATGTTTTTACAGTTTACGGCGTTGACGCGGTCTAGAGTTTTTTGAGGCCAATTCACCGTAGCTCCTTTCTGTTCTTAGATCAACAGATGCACATAATTCTTCATCCCGAATGATGCATCAATTTCGCGATATGTTACATGCCGATCTTCAGTGATGATCTTGCGTACAGCATCGACGTTTTCCTGAGTGACTGCCGGTTTTGGCGCACTTGCTCTTACATCATCCACGTTTGAATTCTACATAACAACGAGAAATTGTTGACTGATGTGGTGCTTCATTGCCGAAAATAGAAACCTACCATTCCTGTCGAGATAATTATCTTTGAAAAATTATAAAAAAATATTGGGCGATCGGTTTAATTTTTCAACTAACTTGTCAAGTTTGACAATTAGTTGTAGCCACAACACTACACGTATCGCTCTGATGCTTCGGATTTAAGTTAACTAAAGGCGGAGGTTAATTCTTAATACCGACATTTGATTACTGGTGCCCTCTACGTCCCAGTATACAAAACTTAAAAAACATCCCTCGTATGCAATCAACAGTCATTGTATTAAAGTGTTTTGCCTTCTTAATTTTACCTTCATATTCTTTCCAGTGACCATTTTCCATTCTACAAACAGAATGACGATAGGTGGAAAAATTCCGTCAGACATAACCTTTCCATCAATCCACACTTTAGGAAAGGTAGCAAAGCGGTTCATGGCGCTGGCCATCTTTGGACTATTGCCCAAAGAGAGGATAAGAAGACCTGGAACATAGTGAGTTATATCCGTTTGAATTTTTAGTTTCTTTTGTCTGTTAAATAAAAAATATTCACGTTGCAGAAGAAACAACGAATGCAGCAATTTATCCAAACCACCTTAAATGACTGGAACAAAGAAAGACAAAATGAAATTGAACTGGCGGCAGCTACCGCTAGTATATTGCCGGAGAATACTGACGAATTAAATGTGAGCTGATCGATTTCCTTCTTATTCGGTTGCATGATGCTTTTCTTTCGGAATTTTTTTTGCAGAATCACATTATGAAGATGGACGTGGATCAGTCGCATGTCAACGGCAAGAAGCAGAACGTCGAAGTTGAATATATCATTGACGTTTCTGGAGGTCTCGGAGGTAATTTCTACAACAGTAGTATCTTTTCTCTCTAACCTTACAGCATGAGATATTAGCGAACGTAACAAAAAGCCAGTCCATCTGTATATATGATCGATGTTAACCGAGATTACTAATCTGGTAGAAGTAGTAGCAATTCGGTCGCCTCCTTTACTAACAAAATATTTTCTTATTCTATGTCGATACCAAGTTATTTCACTAGGTATGTCGCTATTATTATTATATTTGTTATCCTTTTTTGATCTTGCTTGCTACCTTATCCACATCCACCAAGTATTTCCTTATCGTATTTTATTATTGTAGAATTATTGGCTATTAAATTGGGACCACTAGGAGATTATGGCAATTCTTTGGTAATCTTTCAAAATATTTTTAATTTTGGTCAGTTGCGGCTCGTGCTTAAAACATGTGGGTGTTGCAAATTTTGTCAATACCAATACTTTTTATGTATGTTTTATTAAACATTATGTTTGCTAGGATACTTATAAAGAAAAAAAAACTTTTAAAACTCACTAACATCCTGATTTTATTGAAATAGAAAATCCATGCGACGCTAGAAACACGTAATTTTCAAGGGAAAATATTTTTTTTATTCAAAGCTTATGAATATCATGCAAAAAAGACTGCTTGCCTTTTGCGGCAAACCATTCGTCGAGTCATTTTCCAGCTTCCTCGAAGCTGCTGAAGTACTTCTCTGCGCGTGCCCCAGATAGCGCCAGGTCTGGGGAGTACGGCAGGTGCGGAAGAATGTCCCATCCAGCGATTCTAAGGTGTCTTTCACTGGTTCTGCTGTGTAAGACGGCGCATTGTCGTGTTACAAAATCACTTTGTCATGTCTTCTGGCCCATTCCGGTCGTCTTCCGATTAGTACGTGGTTTAAATTAATCTTTTGTTGGCGATAGCATTGTGTATTAATGGTTTCGCCGGGCTTCAAGAGTTCATAATACACAATACCGCTCTGGTCCCACCAGGCACAGAGCATGGTCTTCTTGCCGAAGCGATTTGGGCTTCGTGTTGAAGGATCAGCTTGACCAGGTGAAAGCCACGATTTTCTCCGCCTCGGGTTTTCAAAATAAGTACATTTTTCGTGGCGTTGAAGCAGGTGATGGCGATTTTCTATTTGATGTCCATTCAAATCGTGTGGAATTCATTTACCAAGTTTATTGATCTTGCCCATTGCTCGTAAACGTCTGCTGATTGTTTCTTCTGACACATTTGAGTTGGGTCATCATCCAATAACTCCTGCAATTGCTCATCTTCGCATTTTTGTGGTCTACCAAAGCGCTCACTGCCTTTCACATTGAAATCATCACTTTTAAATTGTCGAAACCATGTCTCACTTGTTCTAATAGATGGAGCGTGTTCACTATTTGTTCTCACCAGCACCTTCAGTAGCCTTTTTGTTTTGATTAAATAAGGAAAGTAATGCGTGCCGCAAATGTCCTTTTTTAGGCACAATACTCGACATGATCACTGAACGATAAAGCAAAGACGCTAGTTTTTGGCGGACTCAATTTGTGTGTGTTGGTAGTTTAAATGACAGACGGACAAAATGCAGTATGTATGACGTAGACGAACAACATGACGTATGTGTCAAATTAATACGCTGCGTACTTTTCGCTGGCATCATCACTTAGTTAAACCGGGAAAAACTTATGCATACACCTGGTATAGCTCTTTGATCAAAATCTGGAATACTATCGATAAAATCTTTTTCTTGAGAAAATATCCTCAATGCGGAAAATCTTTCTTGTGTCATGCTGTTTCTTAAGAATGTTTTTATTCTTTTCAAAGTAGAAAAACGCAGTTCTGCTTCAGTTGATGTCATCGGCATTATAATTATAATTTTCGAAAGTTTTAAAGTTTCACTAAAAGTTACATTTAGTTCACTGTTTTGTGAAATGATGTAGAGTGGAAGCAAACCCGAGATTGATTTAAAATCTTTCCTTTCGTAGATTACGCTTAGTTCAATACGAAATTTCCGTTTTAGTATGGGTAGGATTTAATTGTTTGCTGAAAGGCATTTTCAGGAAAATAGAATAGAATAGATTGATGAAATTTATCAGCATAAAATAGAGAAGTTATAGTTAAGTCCAATAAAGCTAAGTCTATCTTTGGACTGACAAATAATATCACAAACTTACTTTGCTTCTCGAGTATATCAGTCTCTATCGATTTTACGTCGTTTTCTAGTTGATGGCAGATTCTCATTGGTGTCTTGAGAGTTCGTGATATTACTTCTGATTTGAGCTAACTGAATTGCAAGCGATAATATATTATTATATATTATTCATTGGCAAAAAGAGGATCAATTTCCCCAAGTTCGAAATTTTGCATATAAGATATTTACTCGAGGCATTATCTTGTAAAATATCTTTGTATCGGTTATGCGCGCGGGCTAGTGCGACGCTGGCGCGCCGAAAATTTGGCCAACCCTAATGATTAGTGATGCAGTGGTCAAAATTCAGTTTTATGAATGTTGTATACTTAGCAGCATGTTATATATGTAAATATAATAATAATAATCTAACAATACAAAGAAATTAAAAGTACTAGGAATTTATCTCTTCTCTCTCTTAGTTCAGATATTCGAAGTGGTCCTAATTTAATGATCAACAATTCTATTATATATTGAGTTTTGTACTATTACATATCAATTATAGTTATTCCAATAACACAAAATTGTATACAGTTTGTTTTACTAAAGATATGCGTAATGTATAACTGAAATAGTTGAAAATTCATTTTGGAAATACATCGGAATAGAAATGGTAATAGTTTAAGGAATTTCCTATTGCGAAATGTGCGATACCTCATCCACATTCTTTTGTCACCAGAATACGAGAGTTTGTTTATTCATACATTCCTGTATCCTCGTGGCAAAAACGAAGACAAAATGATATTTCAGAAATGTGGAAATTATAACAGAAGCAATCCAGTCAAATGTAAAACACTTTGTATGCTTAAATTCCTATCGCTTGTATTAATCAAAATATTTCACAGTGATTCAGTTGTTGGTATTTAGCTACATGTACAGGCAGGGACACAATTATTAGGCACCCCCATTTTTTCAATTATCTTTAAGATAAACAATGAACAAATAAACCAAATATTATAAAAGCAAATATTTATTACTAAAAACTAGAAATTCAATATTTGATTGGGCCCCTGCGGGCTTTTATGACGGCTTCAATCCTTTAAGGTAAACTGGCCAGTAACATATGGCAGGTTGAAGTTGGAATGTCCTCCCATACTTTTTGAAGTATTGCTTTTAATTCTCGTTTGGATTTGCATTTGTGTTCGCATACTTTTCGCTTAATAATAGCCCACAAATGCTCGGTCGGATTTAGATCCGGGCGTTG
This sequence comes from Trypoxylus dichotomus, assembly GCA_023509865.1. Lineage (NCBI taxonomy): Eukaryota > Metazoa > Arthropoda > Insecta > Coleoptera > Scarabaeidae > Trypoxylus > Trypoxylus dichotomus. Next base: position 35,889,021 of record CM042081.1, read on the forward strand.
GGGTCGCCATTCCAAGATATCAATGTTCGCTAAAGTTGCAGTCGCAGTGTGGCATGGTGCATTATCTTGTTGAAACAAAACCTCGTCAGTATTCATTCCGAGTAATTTTTCAATTGAAGGCAGTAAAACTTGATTTAACATGCTGGCGTAGGTCCTCGAGTTCATTCTACCAGTGCACACGAACATCTCTCCAATCCCTGTCGACGTCATACACCCCCATATCATGATACTACCGCCACCATGTTTGATGGTAAGCACCACACAATCGGCATGGTATTCTTCACCAGGCCTCGGACGCACTAGCACGGCACCAGGTGTACCAAAAATGTGTAATAAAGCTATCCAATGAATTCTTTCAACTCTCAATTTTTTTTAACACAATTCGTTTAAATTTCTATAAAATAGTTACCTTATACTGAATATAAAGCGATTAATTATATTTACCTCTATATTACACTCATCTGTCCAAATCACATTCGCCCAGTCCTTCTCTGTCCACGATTTGTGTTTATGTGCCCATGCCAATCGTTTATTTTTATTTACGTCCGACAGCCACGGTTTCTTTCTAGGTTTTCTCGATGATAGACCGACTTCTCTAAGACGTCTACTTACTGTTTTAGGCGATAAATTAACGTTGAGTTGTCGATTTAACGCGCCAGCCAAATCTGTTGCCGTTTAACGTTGATTTTGTAGAAAGTGTCGTTGTAACCACCGGTCCTCCCTTTCTGTCGTTTTATGTTTTGGACCTCTTTTCGGTCTAGTATCCCCTGTTTCTTGGTAACGCTTTAGAGTTGTTTGTACAGGGCACCCTGAACATTTTAGTTTTTTACTAATCATCACTTGGGATAATCCATCGGCATGTAGTGTAATAATTTTCGCACGTTAAAACTCAGAAAGTTCTTTAGATTTCGGCATTTTCAGTTACATACACATAAACTAATCACGAATAAATATTTTTATTTACCAATAACAAACGCACATATAATTTAAAATAAAAATACTGATGTTCACCGGTCACTTTACCGAACTATAGTAAGTGTAAAATACAATTAGTTTCGCAAATACAGCAATAAATGGATTAATAACGGTATTTCTCCCACCAACCCTTCTATTTATACTGCGGGTATTTCTAAGAAGCGGTAGGTAAAGACTATTTGTCTGTTAATACCGCTATATTAAAACATCTAAAGAGTGCCTCATATTCATGTCCCTGGGTGTATATAACTTGATGAGTTCTTTTTTTTTTTCTAATGCATACATACAGGGTGATATTTTAGCGCCTAATCTCCATTCTAGTTTCAAACACGTTCGTCTATATAAACTGTTCTACCGCGTACAAAGCTGCAAGTACTTCTCTGCATCGTCTGTTTACCTTCTCCCGTTTATGAAGATGGCGACACTTATTATCCAATGCGAATGACCAAGCTTCTGTGCCAATTGTCGCGTGCTGGAAGCCGGAGTGACCTCAGTTGTTTGGCGAAGAATCTCATCGTTCCTCTCAAAAATCTGTTTGATAATTTTTTATACTTTTGCTCATTCCGATTTGAGATAACACCTTCATCTTCAACTGCACGAAGTATACAAGTGGCATCAAGGTAATGACGCAAAATTGCCAAAATCTCGTTGTTTATATTGGGTATTTTGTGTCAATAGAAAGTGCGTCTTGTATCAATACAAGCAGCAGGAATAATACCAATTATTTTACTTCTTCTATCTTTGACCATTTTATAAATTCAAAGTGTATCAATATCGTTGGCATACATTTCGTCGGTACTATTTTATTTTGTTAATTTTTTTTATGAAAAGCGAAAAAACTTAAAGAATGTTGTTCTTGATTTGTGTTTATTCTAAGCACTATACTTAGTTAAAATTTAGCATATCACCATAAAAATTAGCTGGATATCTCTCGTACCTTTCCAAACATTCTGATTTTAGCAGTTTTCAAAAAAGCTTCTTGTTTCCAAAGAAATAGTAGCTCGTTAGATCTGATTTTACTCAGTTTTCAGGTGAGTACGAGGGCGACCTGAAATATTTCCAGAATCGACAATAAAAACACGGTATTGCTGTGGTTTCTTATTTTTATTTTTCGATGTAGTCTCCTCGAAGATCAGTACACTTTTTCAAACGGTGCTCTAGTCTCTTCAAGTCGTCAAAAAAGTAGGAATTTTACAAAATAGCAATCTGTAACGGCGATGAGCTCCTCATTTGAGGCAAATCTGTTTCCTCCCAGAGATTTTTTCATGTTTGGGGCTAGGTCCGGTGAATATGGAGGATAAAAGATTAATTCGTAGCGCAACTTATTCAATTGGGACACGACGATGCGGTGTGAATGACCCGGTGCATTGTTGTTGTGGAAAGCACTTTTTCCGTTGCAAACGAGACTGTTTCTCTTTCAATACTGCGTCGAATCGTATTAGTAAATCGCTGTAGTGTTGCGCCATGGTCGTCCTTCCCTTCTGCAGATAGTTGACTAGGATCACACCTCAAACCAAAAAATAGTCGCCATGACCTTTCCAGCCGATGGAACGGTCTTTGCTTTCTTTGGAGCCGATTTGCACGGAAAAGCCTATTGCTTCGACTGTTTCTTGATCTCCGGTATGTAATGGTGGATCCTGTCCAGACACTCCTCCGAAACGGTCATCCGATTTCGCTTTTGCTCCAGTGTGAGCAAACGCGGTACCTATTGCGCCAAAAGCTTTTCATGCCCAAAATTTCGTGTAGGATATGGCCAACGCGTTCTTCTGTGATGCCTGTTCTCTCTGCTATCTCTTTCAGATTTAATCGGCGATCGACTAACACGACATCACGAATCTTGTCGACCATTTCATCATTGGTAGCGGTTTTTGGACGTTCACTGCGTGCTCCGTCACTTGTGTTTGTGGGGCCACCTTTAAACTTGCTCACCCAGAAGCTGATGGTTGTAAAATGATGAGGTACATCCGCCATGAACCTCTATTTCGAATTTCCGTGGTCGTTTTCCAGCCATCTAGAAGTGTTTTGTCACTCTACGAAATTCGATTTTATCCATTTTTGCGAAACCGCCAGACTTGTTACACAAAACACACTCTTAAACAACTATTTACAGTAGACGTCTGACATTTTTGTTAGTTACCATAAAAAAGGTTGCGCTTGCCGACCAATGAATCCACTTCAACGTTAGTGCGCCATCTCTTGCCGAATCCGGAAACATTTCAGGTCGCCCCCGTATAAAATGTTATTTTGACTGTATCTTAGAAATTAACGGAAATAAATAATTTTCGTATTTGATGCAAACTTTATGGGGATTATACAAAATTCAATCATACACTAATAGAAATTATCTCTACGTCTCACCCTATATGTATGCGTTTGCGTTAAAATTTTATTTCAATGAGCAATAAAAAATATTCTTCAACAATTTTTTAAGATTTCAAACGATTTAGTTTCTGTTTTCTTTTTTTAATCATTGGCAGGTTCTTGTGGATATTCATTTTTCAACGTTAATAACAGATCTTTTCTATCGTACCCCTTTTAGATTTCCTCTGTCCTCCAGTGTCTAAAGAGCAAGTAGTCGAAGAATGCGGCCTGGGTGGTGATTATCTCATCACCGATCTGAATCCGAACACTCTAGGCTTAAATTTGACCGAAGCAGAAATTATAAGCGGGGCAAACCTGTACGATGATCTGAACTTTCACTGCTACGAACTGCAGACCGAGTAAACGACTGTCAAAGCGAAACAAAAATCACAAAAAGGTACGAAACAAATTAACGTTTTGCTCAGAGACAGTTCCAAGATCACGTACGTACGATATCACGAAGAACAGTTGAGGATATATCAAAGACGGCTAAAACGTCAATTGTCAAACGTCAAAAAGGACGAGGAACGTCAAACGATGTCAAAATAGAAACGTTGACGTTTCGCAAACTTAAAAACTTAACGCTAAATTTAAGTAAATTTTAATTTAGTATATTGTAAGTGTACTTAACTTTTTTATCAACTGCTTTCTTAACGTGGATGGCGATTGAAACAAAAGAAAAACAAACGAATGCATATTTACAATCCGTCCTTGTCTAGTTGATGTATTTTTATACATTCTTTTTCAGAAGAAAAGAAGATAAGAAATTGCTTGTATTCTTTCCTAATACGTATATTATTGTTTTTTCTCCTTCCTCAATAAAACTAAAGGGAAATGAAATAGGTTAATAGTAATAAAAATATTGTATCGAGTAGTGACTTGACCTATTTAGAATTCTTTATCTTCCTCTATTTAGTCTAGTCAAACTGTACAAATCAGTACTATGAGCTGTAGTAATTAATTGAAAAAAAAATCGATTATTGATTTGAAATCTGTGTTTTATTTATCCTTAAAGTATGTAAGTAAAATATATAGTATATCAGTGGTCAATAAATAATTAGACAATTTGTTATTTTCCTTTGGCCTATTGACGTCACTTCTCATATTTCCAGTTGATTTACTATTTAATGTCATACCGAGTAGCACAACATGTTTATAATTTCTTTAATGAATGTTTTATGTTTTTCTTTACTCGTCAAAGTATCTGATAGTTTTGTAAAAAGTATTCAATGATTTACCTATCATCCATACCTTTATGGTAACAGAATTTATTAAAAACGATGATTTAACACATATAAGCTTAGAGGTGTAAAAGCAGCAATGTAAGTATACTTTATTTCAAAATATAGTGCGGAATGTGAACTTCTACAGAAAAATACGTACGCCTTAAATATTAATAGAAGGCTCAATTTTAATCTACATTGAATCGACACAGAAAATTAGGGCAGATATACGCATAAATATGCTCTTCGCGAGGACTGTAACACTTTTATAATTTGGTTTTTGGTAGTGCCTTGTTTCAGATTCAAAATAACGCATGACCTTTTGACAGCAGCTATGTTTGGAGGATGCGCATATCATAATCGGAACACCGCTAGCGCCTACGCCCATGACGATATCCTATCGAATTTATATTGTCGGGATACTAAATAATGTGGTCTGTTCGAAAATTGCTGTAGAATTCGAAGTACGTAGCTTCCAATAAGAATCAAACTGGCAAGTGGATTAGATGCAAGAGTGAAAAATGTCGACGTTTCTGCGCCCAATTTCTAGTATTTAAGGCTGTAGAAAGGAGCCTTCGCAATAGTTCGATTACTATCAATATTAAAAATAATTAATTTAATTACGTACTATTGTAGCGTATTCTAAGGTGGGAAATCGTTTCAGAAATCTACGCGTATGAATTCTGACTTCGGGTATGTCCGACCGGTTTCGAAGTACATCAACGCCGCCAATGAGTGCGCACTCTTTTCTGCAGGGTTAATAGTATTCTTTTGAGTCGGTGCACTTAAACCAAACTGGATATAACCCGTCCATGAAACTACCGAGGACCATATGTTTACATGCACAAGAGACACATACGAAACTAGGATAAATTCTTTGCAACTGCATTTTATAAAGATTTTATAGTACTGAGTATTTGGTATCAATCTTAGGTTTGAATACTTTATGAGACCCTGCTTGACCAAGAGGTACACTTTGTAATCTGTTAATGAACATTACACGTCATTGATGATTATACACAAATATTAATTTTAGATGGTACCTTGGCTAGTCGTCTTCCGCAATCTTATTGTTGATGAATACTAAACTAAGGTACAAAGAAATTGGACATTTTCTGGAACATTTAGAAGATGATGCTCTCTCTTGCAGATAAGATTAATTTTTGCCTATAACTAATTTGCTACAAAGAATATTCAATATAAAATATCTTAAATTAGCCAATCGAGGCAGTTTGTAGACAAAAAAATTCTCCGACTGGAAAATTTCCTGACAATAAGAAACTTCACTTCATATTTTATCTTGGTTTAGGACGAGCAATATAATGTTAGTGTGCGTTTGAAATATTTCTTGTTTTTTTTTTAATTTCTTTTCGACATTAAAATTTGTAAATTTTCAAAATTTATCAATTCGTTGCCTTAAATATTTTGTGTTCTCTCAAAGAGAGTTCTGATATGTAGTAATGATTACCAAAAAGGAGGAGCAAAATATAGTTGCCAGACACACGTGAAGGGACAACCCCGGCTACTAACGATTCTATGTTTAGCGCCATCTGCGCGACTTGGAAGAAACTAACAATAATAGCAGTGGTTCATATATGTATTAAATTTAAATCAAATAATGAAAGAGCAAATTGTAAGCAATATAACAAAATTTTATGTTAATGTTACACAGAATGTTGCTGTTAGGTATAGTTTGCGTTTGAAAAATATAACAACTGAATTATTATATTAAGCAAGTACCAAAAAAAAGTAAAGTATATTTGCAATCCAAATCGTTTTATTACATATTTACACAAAATGTTTAGGAAGGATTATAAAATAAGCCTACTTAATGAAAGACAAATAGAAATACTAAGCTCAATCCAATGCAGTTAATATTTCTCTCCTGTCTTTTTGGTATTTTATTGGCAGGTTCAGAATATAACAAAATGTGAATTTGCCGATTATAGCAGGTCAACATAGTTTAGGAAAAACTAGTGGTAACAATTCATTATTCCTTCCAATATTGTCTGCTGCAAAGTGCTTTCCACAAACTCTACAATTGTTGTAACATAATACTTTTTCAGTACATTATATATTTTTGGTGAGATTTGGAAAGCTATGCCAACATATCTATATCTATCATAGCTACACCCACCAATAAATTAAATAAATGATTACCTGTTTTATTAAAACTTTTGGAAAAAAAAAACTTAAACGACTTGTATATTCTTAGAAACTATATATAAAATTTAAGTAGCATACACCGTTCTCTTTATTATTTAAAAATTCCTATTTCTAGATAGTTCGCTATCATTTCTGTTACTCGGGTGTCTCAACAAAATACAATACATTTGGTACAATATTTACTTACCTATCGTTTACCCCCCTCTATATCAATGAATTATATAAGATTTCTCACTACATTTTAGAGATACAACAACGTATACATTTTTTTCAGGTAATAAGGTATAAAAGGCCAAACAAAACGGTTATGTTTTATATTTACACATTTTCGCACTGACAATGCGCGCATTCGATTTAGCTTCCGATAAAACATTGTTAGCGAACTCTTTAAATTGAACTTATACTGCCATCTGTAATGCTGGAAGACACTAAAAGATAGGAACATTATCGTATAATGGGAATGTCACTCCCTTGGAAGTCGCAATATACAAAAGCAACTCAGCAACGCATTTTCGAAATAATTTACAAAATATTAGTCTTTTCAAAGAACTGCCCTTTATCCTTTCGAAGATTTTGAATCCTTAATGTATAATTTGGGACGTTATTGTAGTATTATTTAATATTTCTATCAATAGCGAGACTTCCACTCTTTTAAAACGACAAATATGCGATATGTTGATATTAATTATGATATGAGCAGCAACTTAACTAAAAGCATCTGTAAAACTATTAAAAATGAATTACTTAATGTGTGATTGTTTCAAGTTTGGTAATAGGAAAAAGTCGCTGGAGACTAGGTTCGGTGAATATGGAGGATGAGAGCGTAACTCATTCAATTTGGAAACGACGATGTGGGATGAATGAGCCGGTGCATTGTCGTGGTAGAAAGGCATTTTTTTTCCGCTGCAAACGAGGCCGTTTCTTCTTTAATGCTGCATCGCATCGGGTTAATAAATCGCTGTAGTGATCGTCTTTTCCGTCTGCAGATAGTCGATGAGGATCACACCTTAGGAATCCCAAAAAATGGTAGCCATGACCTTTCCGGCCGATGGAACGGTCTTCGCTTTCTTCGGAGCCGATTCGCCCGAAAAAACCCACTACTTCGACTGTTCCTTGGTCTTCAGTATGTAGTAGTGGATTCAGGAGGTCTCATCCACGATTACGAAGCGTATGAAGAGATCCTTTGGATTGCGTTGGATCCTGGCCAGACACTCCTCCTTAACGGTCACCTGATTTCGTTTTTGCTCCGATGTGAGTAAACACGGTACCAATCGCGCCAAAAACTTTTTCATGCCCAAAATTTCGTGTAAGATATGGCCAACGCGTTCTTGTAAGATACCTGTTGTCTCTGCTATCTCTTTTAGCTTCAATCGGCGATCGGCTAACACAACATCATGAATCTTGTCGACCATTTCATTGTTGGTAGCAGTTTTTGAACGTTCAGTGCGTGGTTCGTCACATGTGCTTGTGGGGCCACGTTTGAACTCGCTTACACCAGAAGCTGATGGCCGAAAATGATGAGGTACATCCGCCATGAACGCCTAGCAAAATATTTCGAATTTCCGTGGCCGTTTTTCCAGCTATCCAGTTGTGTTCAATCACTGCATGAAATTCGATTTTATGCATTTTTGCGAAACCACCTGACTTGCTACACAAAACAACTATTGACAGTAGATGTCTGAAATTTTGACAGTTGCAATAAAGGTTATCCTTACCGACCAATGCCGATTCCGGAAACATTTCAGGTTGCCCTTGTATCTAACAGTTCTTTATTAGTGTCCTTAATATGTTTTAACCTACTCGTGTTGTATACTCTTGAATCTAATTTGGAATTTGTTATAGTTTCCTATCTTCGAACTATCAATTGTAAAATATCCAAACTCCTTAACCGTTGGAATGTTTATTTAAAAAGTTAAATTCAATCGCTATTATATACATTAGTGCTTATAAATACTTAACGGTATTATTTATTACAACTTACATATTAAAAATATATAAAATTATCAAAATAATTATTTTCAATATTTTAAAAAGATTACAAAACAGGTATTAAAAAGGGAGATTCTCAGAGTCTACAGGTACCTTAGATATTTATTCGTAGTTTTATGCAATTTTGATTTACAGCAAGATGGGTCAAGTACAAACGGTGAGATATGGAAGAATTGCGTTAATACACAGATTCACTTCTACCTTCACATTGTTTTATAAACATTGCTGTATATGTTCTTCTAAATACAGGGTCTGGTTAAAAACATCCACAAACGTTACTGAACAATACGGAATTTATTATGACGTTAAATGAAGATAAAATTTCCTATTTCTCGAATTGTTACCAAAAATTCAGACATGTTAACAAGGTCGCATAACCAATATAGACTAATAAAAATTGATGAGACAGCCCCTGAACGTAAAATTATAAATAAATCTAAGTCGTAAAAAATATTCATAATAAAGTCGTATAAAGCATTAAAGGGACGGATTTGTTACATTTGTCACTTATTAAGATCTAAAAAATTTGTCAATAATAATAATTTCGGTGCTAAATAGTGTACCTGGATATAACTCAACAGTTTTCTGCTGCTGGTTTGAAAAATAATTCATAAATGAGATAAAATGAAGATATTTAACGGCTTTCATACCACAGTACTTTGTTTAGCGCCATCTATGATTATATTTGTCACTATAAAGAAGTTTTTGTCTTCGTTTTATGCATTATTTGTTAAAAATACCTAATATTCCTTCTTTGATACATCTTTGTACATATTTAACGACAAAACTTAACTTGTGTATTCACCTACTATTTCTATAAATTTTGTCAGTTCATGAGTATAACTTAATAAAATATCCTATAGCAAAAGTATAGTAGTATCGTTGAAATTAAAAACATTGATGAATGCAAAGAGTTGCCATCATTACACCTGTGATCCAGGAAACAGAAGCAAAATGTGGTGTTTTGGTAGTATGTTCTAGAAATATAATGAAGTATATATGAGTTAATTGTTAAATTAAAGTCTCAGTGATTTTAGTATAAAAATCACATTACCTGTGAACATCTAACTCTTGTATTGAATTTTTCACATAATGCCCTAATTGTTCATTAATAGCTGCTGGCCTACAACCCTCATAATGATCAGCCGGTATATCCCTACGATATCCTTGGATTGTGCTTAAACAGGCACGAGTTATTACCTCATCACCTAAAATACACCACCATCAAAAAAAAGTTGCTAACTTTCTGTGCACATACTATCTTTTCTCTCTATAATTTTTACGCAAATATCGTCATTTTCCGGACAGATTCTGGTCCAATGCCACAACCAGTTAAATTCTTTTCCACAGCCTGGCTCGTTGCTAACGCATTCGTAACACCACAAAGCAAATGCTGGAAATGAAGTTAATAAGTTGATATGCAAAAATTATAAAAAACCACACCCTAATTAAGGAGAGTACTATATTTTCTTTTACCTGTATTTATAACGTTGAATATAAAGAATATGAAGACAATGTGGTTGTATTTCATTTTCGTCGTGGGAAATTTTAAAATGCGAATTGAATTTAAAAGAAAAGCATTCCTACATTAACGTAAACATAACCCTCATTCTCTAAAGAAATTCTGAATCACCGTTTAATAACATATCCCCACTGTTAACGTTCTTCTAAAACTGCTGCATTTTTAAGAGATGTATATTAAGTTGCCTATTGTGAAAGAAAAACCACAGCTTATTTCAATTTTAAACTGGGATTTGAGCATTTAAATACTTTAAAAATATAAACAAACAACATTTGATTTTTGAACTAATAATATCCATTAGCAAATTCAAATATAGAGTGGTGGAGAGAAGAATAGGTACAAAGTAGGTGGTATTAGCTTCTAATATAAAGCTATTTGGAAATGTTTACATCTATTAATTTAAATTGTTATGAAGGCATGGATGTCAAAAGCAACATATTTTGATGATTGCAGATTTAACCCCTCTCAATTCCAGTCTTTATTCATTATTACATTATTACACTCGTACCATGTAAATTCGTATAACTTTTTAAAATAAATATTTTCTAAAATGTTAGTGTTTCCATGTCTGCCAACCATGAAAATATATATATATATACTTGAAATTTTCCGCCAAAAACAATACCGGTTTTGACAGCGCGATCGAAAAGAGCTTTGATAGCAAACCAACAGATGCCCCTTTAGTGTCACAACATCTACTATGGGATATTCCCATATAGATGGAGCTATCTATGCTGATTGTTTACTGCTACGAAAATAAATTTACTCGGATCTGAAGGCAGAGTTTACGTTCGTCAGCCAGTATTTACTAATACAGAAGTGTCACTAAGATATCATAGATTTCGCATCATAGTGTGGGGCTGTTTCTCGTGGCATGGAATCGGCCCAATTCATTGGATTAAGAATACTATGACCAAAGAAATTTATAGAGATATTTTGCAAGATGTTATACTTTCGTATGCTTAGAATTACCTGCCGCTAATTTGGATATATCAGCAAAATAACGATCCTAAACACTTCCAAGTGTGTCAAACAGTGATTTGCCGAAAACAAGAAAAGAAAGAGAAGAAAAGAGAAAGGTGGGATATCGACGTTTCTCCTCCGTCGTAGGAGGCTTCTTCAGGGAAACTGAAGTGGGGCAGTAACTCGACGTGTAAACCACGCTAGAGGCGAAACCACTTTGGCAGAAGGTCAAGGTAACTGGACGTGTTAACCACGCTAGAGGCGAAAACCTTCTGAAGGTTGGTGGTTAACACGTGCAGTTACCGTGACCCTCTGTCAAAGTGGTTTCGCCTCTAACGTGGTTTACACATCGAGTTACCGTGCCACTTCGGTTTCCCTATTTCTCCTGAAGAAGCGAAACGTCGAGATCTCACCTTTCTCTTTTTTTCTCTTTCTTTTTTTTTTCTTCTTTCCCCACTCTTTTGTCTCTCTTTCTCTCTCTCTCTTACTCTATTCATCTTTCTCTTACCCCCTCCCTATTTTCTCCTTTCATCTCTGTTTCTTTTTATTTTTATTTGTTTTCTATATTCTCATCATGACACGGCTCAATTCCGGAAGTAGTTCGTTTATTAATATTGACATTGTACCTATTTTTTATCCACCACTGTATATATTAATCCTGATGGTATTACATCTTAATGAAGATAGGAAAAATTCTTCCTTCTTGTTTGTATATTTTTGCAATTCTCGTGCAAAATTTAAAAATGTATTTTGAATGGGATTTGATTGAAATAAAACGACATCTTATAATAATACACAAAGTTTATTTCTTATAGAATTGAAAATTATATAGAACAGAAAAATAATGTAATATGAACAGTTACAAGTAATATATATTTATTATTATGTACAATATTTTACCTCATACAATCATGAAAGAGTTGATTCAGGTGAAAGGAGAGTTGATCATCTATTTTTTTTTTTCGTATATTAATAAACTATACAATATACATTATCTTTTTAATATATTTTTTCATATTAAGTATAACATATTGGGAAAAGGGTTATTGGCTAATAACAATAAGGCAACATACTTTGTAGGTGTCCATAATATGAGGGTGAAATAAAGAAAAAAAAGTCAGATTTTCCCTTTATTTTTAATACCATTCAACTGGACAAAAGAAAATGCTGTGCATGATGTGATGTATAATTTGTCTTAGAAATTGGTCTATTAAAGCTTCCGGAAATTTATTGCAATTTTTACATTAAATTTTTGTTAATTAATACGTATTTGCCCCAGTTATTAGCTAAAAAATATCAAAAGGATACAGTAAACGTGATAATTGTGAGACTACAGGTGTGATGTTTCTTCTCTTTTATTGAAACGGTTTAAGAGTACGAAGAAGAAAGAAACGGCAAAAGAAGATAAAAGGAGTTTTCTGCGGGATCGGTTAGAATAAATGACGGGTTCTCCTTGTTTTTTTTTTCTAAAACGCGATAAAGCGAGCGTCTCTTTTTTTTTCTTTTGAAAAACGTGGCAATTATGCGTTTCATACGTTGGTGGGCAATACTTAGAGGAATATTAAATTATTTTGATTTTCCAAGTAGGTACAAGATATTATTGAATTTTAAGGCGTTCATTTTCTTTCATGTTGTTAATTTAACATTTACTATTTCACCTGCTAGAGCATCTACAAGACATTGAATGCGGTGCTATAACGAATATGTAAGTATGACAGTATAAATTTGTTGTATTGCTGCTATCGTCAAGAGAGGCAGTTATTCGATAATTGAATTTAAATTTTATCCCGCCAATCGCCATATCCTTCCATTTCCGCGTTCAAAAAAGGACACTTTTTTATCGACTTATCCTAAACTAAAAGTACAACAATTTTAGCTGTGAATACAAATCTTTTTTTATTTGTTATCAAAAATATGCAACAATTTTCTTCGCTAACGAACATTAACAAGTATCATATCAAGACGTATCGTAAGAACATGGCGATTTTAAGTGTCTTTCTTCCCAAATAACACAGAAAGTAAGCTTTATTATGCATGCTACCTATTATTTCCACGTTTTATCTTATTTGTATTTTACCGTTTTGTGTTTTCCTTTTTTTTATATAGCGGGGTACCGTAGACATTTAAGGAAAAGCAGAAGGGGTGGAAACTATTATACAACTACAATTATTATGTTACGGACAATTTTCGTAATTTCTGACAAATATTATTATTGTATATTTAATTTGTAATAGTTAGTCAATGCATCGATTTTTTACTGTCTGTGGGTATTACGATTTGGATAAAGAAGCTTCTATCTGTTTTCCTTTTGTTTTGATATTTACGAATTTATACAGAGTAGTATACAGTAGTAATATTAGTATGTATGTACGTGTGTAATGCAGTAGTAGTAAGTAGTACGTGTAATATGAATACAGCTTGAATAATAATAACAATTAGGGTATGTTAGCTTTCTTTTAATAATTAAAGGAAAAGACGTCCTATTATAGATTGTTGTAATATGCAATTATTTGGCGACTGCAGGCTAAAGTGAAGCGAACATTTAATATAGATAATAAATTGGTACAGATTGCAAGGTTTGATTGTCCTGCCATCTGCTTAGTTATTTTCTTTTAACATTTGGGTCCCATTTGTTGTATTAGGTTACTTTAAAAATAATCACCATTTGGTTTAATTTAGTTTTGTGTTTTAGGTTGGCAATATCTAATTTAGCTTGGCATCACCGAGCGAATCCTATTTTATTGGTTATATTTGTCGAACTTTTAGATCATATATACCATGCCCTCAGTTCTCATTTAGAGTAGCCTATGATTTTCATTTAAATTTAGGAACACTAATGTATTTCGAAAGTCAAACTTCTGTCATAGTAAAGTAAGCGTGATAATAAATAATCTAATTGATTGGACAATAAATTGACTTTACTATTACAGTTGTCAAAGTTCGACTTTTGAAAAACATTACTGTACTACAGTGTTCCCAAATATAAGTGAAAATCATAGGCTATTGTAACTGAAAATTTAGTTGAAGGCATGGTACATATATTGCATGGATAACGATATATGCCAGTAAACGTTCTTGAAATTTCACCGACGTTTTAAATTGGTAGTTTCGGTAGTAAAGACCACATTTGTATGTATCCCAAAAATTAGCAAACAATCTTTATTGCCAGAATCACCAACTTAGATTGTCCGCGAAATTTAAAAACTGTTTATTGGGATCTTTCCATGTTGCTTCCAACACAGCAAAGACCAACCGTTTTATCTCTGTCTAACATAGTGAATCTATTATCTACCCTTTACATTGAGAATGCAACTTTAAAGTTTTGGCGGCAAATTTTAATGTACGCTAAAATAAATATTTTTACGATTTTAGTTTTGCAAATTAAAAACTACTTCTTTATTTCTACTGCACCGCTTGTAATAGAAGTTTTCTCAGTTTGTAGGTGTTTTTTACTATTATTTGCAACGGAAGACTTGCACAGAAAAAGATGTCAATTTGTTTCCGAACTTCTTTTATTGCGTGTACTTTATTTTATTGCCCTTGTATCACAATGGGGTCAAATGATAAACGGACTTCTTATTGTCAATAGTTGGGAAGATGAAGTTGAAAAGTTAAATTTATAATGCAAAATAAGTGAAAATAAACTACAAATAAGTATTGGGTATATGATTAAAAACTGGGGTAGATACAATGATAAACACGAAATATGTTAGATAAACGCTCTGACAACTGACAGCTAAAAGCCTAAATATGGCACTGAAATTTCCAAGGTATTTCTACTACAACATATTGCATGATGACGTCGTGATTGTTAACGGTAGAATAGTGATATCAGTATAAGAAAAGATTTACTTTTCACTAAATATATATCAAATTTATATTAAAAGTACTCTCGCGAAATAAATTAGCCATGTTCTAGCGTAACTGACATCTTTCATAAATTTTGTGCTATTAACTAATATTGAGAAATAATGATTTTAATATTGAATGCAAAAGTAATAAATTTTAATCGATACAAAATACACCTAACGTATGACTATAAACATCAAATGAATTATAACACATTATTTGGTGAAATCCACTAGAAATAACTACGCTGCTAACTTCGGATAGAAATAAGGATGACATTACTAATATACGCGTTGTTGTTTTTTTGTAATATTCACGTAATATATACTTTCCAATATGATCTAAGGTGGAAAGTTACAGTGGCTTTAGGTAGAAGCAATCAAGTGTTGTAAATTCACATTGCTACAATGTTACCGATCTAGGAATCTTGTTGTTGCCAACTTAAGATATTTCTGAAAGGTCACTATGAACATTTTAAAAACAGAATTATATACAACAATGGGATTTTTTGGTATTACTAAAACTAAAGTGCTTTCAGCGAAAAGTTCAGTCGCGAGTATTTCTTTTTTACTTTTCTTGTCTTATGAGTTCTGACGTAGTTTGCTAGTTATGATCTTACTGAAGTTTAACACGGAAACTTGATAGAATATGCGATTTCTTTTCAAGATGGCAGAACAATGTACTCCTAACAATCTGTTTTATTGTATGTATACGAAAAATTCATCACTGTTTTTTTTTCTTGCTGTTTAATGCATTACCAATACTTATTAGCAAGTATCTATTACATTATTATCATCGTTACTATTTCTTTCAATTCTTTTTGTTTTTCTAATTATTCCGGAAAAACAGTACCCGTGCTATCACCTGTCATCTCTAATTCTTTTTCTTTTTTTTGAATATGGCAGTCACTCCGATTCGCACAAACACACCGGCTATTATTATTTATTCTTTTGTTTATTTTTATTTATTATTATTTCTTGTAATAAAGAGGCTTCAGTTCTTCAGCGCTCGGTGGCTGGACGTTGCTAGGAAATCCGCTCATGTTCGTCTTCCGGCTGAACGCATTCGAAATGCCGACCAATCGCCTCGTTGTAAAAATTATAATAATTAGAAGAGACCTCCGTCCGTGACGCCCTCTCGGGGGGCGACCCGAGAGGGCGGGCGACGATCGGAGGGAGTTATTTAATAAGGAATTTGTACTTTTTGAATGCTTCGGCCCCCTCGCATCTTTTCTTGTTCCGTTCAACCGTTTCGCTGCTAGCTTCGGATCGTTTGAGGGGGCTACGGCGTGGGAGACGCCCGAGATCTGCTTTAGCTGGTGGCGCCGCCATCGTCGCACATTCTTTTTAAAACACTGTACACGCAGCCTACTATAATTATTAATAACCTGTGCTACTCTTGTTCTCGCCCTTTATTTGTTTTTGTTTTTCCCTTTTTTCGATTGCTTTTTTTTATTTCTTTCATCGGACAATTTGATTGAACATTTTTAATCAATAATTTTATTGTAAACGATGTAAAATATATATTGGTATATAAGATCTTTCATTGGAACATATTTTTCCAAATTATTTAGAAAATATATGAAAAATTATTGGTTTTCTGAAATGTTCCGCTGAAATTATTATTGATTTTCTTCTTCCAATTTTGACCTAATTTCGCATAGATGACCCGATGCAATCGAAAATTTTCATAGGACATTTATAAGGTTACTATTTATATTGTCCGGAAATCCATCACCTTATGTCATGAAAAAGGATGGATATAGTACCACGGACTCGTATCTTCACAGATATCGCGATCTTAAACTATCTTGTTATCAAAAAAAGTTTAAAACTAAATCAATCATCTCAGACATTACGCGTTATCCCATTTAGTAGCTAGTTTCTTATCTTTTGACAGAAATAAGGACAGTTTTTTCAACAACGTCCTCTAACAATAACATTAAAAATATTATATTATAAAAACAGAACATTAATATTTAATAATAATAGATAAAATTTCTTTTTTTATATAATTTTTTCTTCTTTAAATTTACAATAACTAACGCTTAAATATATATTTAACATTTATTGAAGTGGAGCGTTGTTGCACATAAGCCTTCAAACATTTATCTTTACACGTCGATTACTTTTGAAGAACATTGTATGAAGAAGAGAATTTGATTTAAATATAATTCCGTAATCTCGCTTTGCTACCAGTTTTACCATTTAAATTATTGGAGCATCCAGAAATATCCAAAATGCAGTATAACTCGTTCATAATGTCATTTGTTATAGCGTCATAATTTGTATAATATGTACCTGATAATAGGTATGTTGTACTTAAGTAGAGTACGATCAAAATCGGAAGAAATTTGCACAGACGTCGATTTGCGCACTAAAAAGAGATGACACTATCAAACTTAGTGTACACTTCGTCTATGTTCACTTTTTACCTACGTCATTGATTTTTATCCGTATACAACAAATCAATACATCTGGGTCAAATTAAATACCGTGTAAACAGTTAATTTGAAAATATATTTAATGTATTGTAGTGCAAATTACTTTATTTTAACAAAATTAATTATCTTTTGATTGAGTAATCTTTTACAGCAACTATTTAATGAAAAATATATTTCCTTGAATATCTAACATATAACCTAAAATGGGTTAGGAATCTTAAATAACAAATATGGATCAAAATGTGAAGCATTAAAGCAGATTTGGGTCGAATTTCTACATTTAATAAAAGACACTTAGTGTGAATGTTTATATTCGAATTATTATTAGAAGATAAACAGTTCACGTAACTTGAATAATGCGGTAGTACGTGTCACTATCCTCGCCTGTTACTCTAATAAAATCAAACGAAGCAGATCTATGTCTGTGAGACAAGCGCAAATTTTCCCTCCTTCTTTAGCAACCGTACTTGAGAAAGATCGTCAAATGAATAGATTGTTTTAACTTATCCGACAAAACAATGACGCAGGTAAAAACTGAAAATAGTGTAACAGATATACTTTTCTCGTGTAATGCTCTACATACAAATATTGTCTATCGATCAGCTGTTCGTTGCTGATTGGGGAAATGGTAAACAATTGTGTAGCTATAAGAAATATGACATTTAAATTAGATGATTCGGTATAAAAGATTGGATGAACACGTAAGTATCGAAAAAAAAAGCGAGAATTGTAATATCAACAGATCAGATATTACTTCTTTTGTGTTTAGATTGTACTATTATACGTAAATAAAAATATGCTGGATATAGTCATACAATTTTTAGCTTATGATTAACATTTTCATATTTTTATGTTATTGTACAAGTTACTGTTTTATTTCTATAAATACTGATAGCAAAAGGACTTGTAATGAAATACATGTTTTCTAGTTTTAATATAAAATATTCTGTGAGTATAAGACAAAATAACCTCTATAAACCCTTGTTTCTAATTTTTTGGTATTTTCATGTTTCGGCGAGATAAATATTTTGAAGATAATACACAAAACCCATGCACGTTGCGAAGTATTATTCTCAGTAACGTATGGTTCTTTACCTAACATTTTCAGAATGGTGTTTACATATTCATATCAGGTGGCTCGCGAAGATAGGTTTCTTCCGATTTTAATCATACTCTATGTATTTATCATAATATTTATTGTATAATAATGTAAAATAAGTAATAAACCATGTTAGGTACCGCATTACTTGTGTGAAAATTTTTTAAATTACAGTTCTTCGAAATTTTCCTACTTCGTTATAAAGTCAAAAAATTATCGGTCCCTATGATGACGCTATAACCGAGTTCTACTGTGTTTCTTTGAAATTAAAACTTGCCTTGCAGATAAATGCAGAGAATGCAGATAAATTGCCATCTTTCTGTATACAAAAATATTTTTGCTTTAATAAATAGTTATTGTGACTGAAAACAAATGAAGGCTTATATTAACTGCTAGTCCTTGTCAAAATTAACCCACATTCACAAAATTATAATAATAATAATAATAAAGTTATTGTTAATATTTATACATAGTGTAGCCTGAAAATGGGATTCAGACTGCAACTTAGTTCTTCCACACGTTTTATTTTGTCAGCTTCCCATTTTGCTTATTACTTCTTTTTTGTTTTAATTTAAAATATGTACAATTTTACATATAAATAATTTATATATGTATATATATAATATCTATGTATATATATATATGCACATAGTGAATATGATGATATTTTGTGTGTAGTGTAATTTTGTTTATTTTGGAAATAGAGGGGTTTATTTTTTGGTGGAGGGAAGGGGGGAGGAGGCTGAATATTTTTTTTGCATTTTTTTAGATTGCTAATATCAAGGGAGCTAATGATTGGGAAAGGAGATTACTAGGTTCAAATGTGGGGAAATTAGGTAAAGGATAGTGCTCGTTGGAAAAGGATATTGTATTGCAATTTAAAAGTTTTGCTTCCGAACAAACGTTTTTAGCGATCTCTATTTTGTTTTTGTTTTTATTTGTTTTTTTTTGTATTTTTATTTGGTTGACTAGAGTGTCTTAGACTGGCTCTGGTCGTCACGGCTGGTTGTCTGGTCGTTTGGTCGTGTCCTATCTCGCCCAGGTCTACAGTACAACCATTTCGGAGATAGTCAGACGTCGGGTGTACATGGCCATTCCACTTTCGCTCGAAGTCGATTGCACAGACGAATGATCGTCAGTGTCACTTTGAGTGCTCGTATAGCCAATAACGTCCACTTCATCTGCAAATATGAGAAAATTGTTAGTGTTTTGTTCTGTTGTTTTTGATTGATGATAAAACATACAACACACGCAGAGAAGTTTTTATTTATTCATTTTTAAAAACGTCAGACCTTCTTTCAAACAATGCAGTGACTTCTAGAGATGTTATTGTATTACGTAAAGGTAATTCAACACATGATTATGTTACACCGGACGCCACATTCAATCAATTGTTATAAGTACTTATTATTAGTCTCGGCAAAGAGGGGCAAGTTTCAGTGCCGTGCGGAGAATGATGTGGAAGGGCGAAGCGCGCGGCATGGAGAATCGACTATCTGTATCAAAGCACGCTTGTTCAGTATTATTCGACTGGTCGTTTTGCTTATTGGTACACACATACTTCGAAAATGTATTTAGGTACGTTTCGGAAACGGCGTATTTCGAATAAACTAGAAAACGTAATAGCGAGTACGCCGGATTTAGAATACGAAGGCGATAGAATTACATGTGTAAAGTGCGACAACTATTTGACGTGTGCCACCGGTGGAGGTGTGAACGCCACCTAAAAAGTATAAAAGACTGTTTTGTAATCCGTAGCAAACGATGTAGTGAATAATTAATATTTTATATAGGTGATGTTTTTTTTTTCTATGTAATGTACCGCTCACTTTACTAGACCAACAAATATTTGTCTCCTTCTGGAGCAAGTATTCGGATTAAATATTACCAAGTCTGACATCGTTAAGAAACTTTATACCATCTGTTCGCGAGTATGTTGAAAGAAGAATTAAAGCAGAATTGAAAGATAAAAAATTGTGGTTATATGTGGACGAAACAACCGATAGACAAAAACATTCTTTGGTGAATGTGTACATACAATGGAAGAGTTTGAACCATCATTCCCTATGTATATGATGAAAATTTAAAAATAGTACCGAGAACACTCCACTGCCAAATGAAACATACAATTTCATGCCATATCCTAGCTCTTTGATAGTTTGTTCAACCCTCCTAGAAACATTCACATTTTTCGCAAAATATGTAAAGATCTTTTAGAAATTTTTATCTTCGATAGTAAAAATTAATTATTCTTGTCCTACTTATAAAAGACGTTACTATTACAAATTGCATAAGTTTTCGAAGAAGTTGATGTGGTTAAAACGAAGAGATCAACATAATGGAAATAACACGACGAACGGTAAATCGAATTTGCGAAATGACAGGAACGGTAAACAAAACAAATGTATTACTTCATGCGAATCCACATATACAAATAAAAGACTGAATAAGACCTAATAAATTGAAGCATCGGTAACACAGTTTATAACATAATTTCAGAAGAGCGATCTATGCCTATCATTGCACTTAATTTAAAACCCGATTACAAAATCTAAATCCTGATAAAATCTCGGTTTGTTATTTGCCTGGTACATTCTGATATTCATCGCAATTTCCTGTACCCTAGAAAGATTCGTCAAAATCCTGTAGGTTTTAGAAAAAATATGCGAGGGCGGATCCTCTTGCGCCACCCCTCACCTATTTCTAATTAGTTGTTTGATTAATGTTTTTGACATTTAATTAACTGACATTTGTAGATCATATCTACATAATATCAAATTTGTATCTCAAAATATCCCCAGAAAAAGGGCATGACGCCAACTCAAATTCATAAAGACATTATGGCAACTATTGGTGAGTCTGCACTTTCTTATGATATAGTTAAACACTGGTGTCGAGATTTTAAATGCGGAAGAACAACCTTTGAAAACTAACATGCCGGTGGCCCTCCCATAACGGTAACAATAGAAAAAAGAATAATTTTGCACGATATGTAATGCAAAACCGACGAATACGCATCAGATACATTGTGGAAGATACTGGTTTATCATATCACGAGGTGCACAATACCGGCTAAAGAATTAGATATGAAAAAGATGCGTGCAAGATGAGTACCTTAAATATTAACTATTGATCAAAAAAGAAATCAGGTGTTGATTTGTAAGCGTCTTTTGTCCTGACTGACTATTTGCAAAAGAAATGGAGCATTATAGGGAGCTACTACGCATAATTGATTTTTTAATTGCGAGGGCGCTAATAAAGAGAAACGCCGAGGAAAGTTAAGCACAGTGTGTTGTTCCATCAGGTCAATGCTCCCAGCCATACATCTGGTATTGCTATGGCTGCTATACACCAAGCAGGCTTTGAATTAGCGGAGCACCCGTCATATTCACCGGATCTGGCGCTTAGTGGGACGAAATTTTCCAGTGATTATGAAGTGATGCAAGCTGTACAGAGGTGGTTTGCAGAGGTCAGACAAAAATTTTTCCAGGAGGCTATTGAGATGTTGGAGCACCGATGAACCAAGTGCATTAGTGTAGAGCGAGACTATCTCGAAAAATAAAAAATATAATGCCACTGTAGTTTTACTGTAAGGGGGTCAGGGGTACAGCATAGAGATCCATCCTCGTATATAGCAGATTAGAGATTGCGTAAACTCATGCAATAGACGCACTACAAAACAGATCCGTCAATATTAATGCTCAGAATGGATTTTGCGCTAGGGTAAATCTATTTGGTAAACACCCAAAAACATGGCCGTTCCACCCAATTTCACGTACAACGCGTTTAAACGCGTTCTCCTGGCCGAACGCTTTTTTGCCAATAAAGAAGGAGGCCGGTAAATAATAAACGGTCAAAATTAGTAGCCGAACACGAGCGCCTGCGATTTGCTACGCAATATTAATTAAATTCAATTAATTACGAACCGAGGATCGGTTGTATTTGGCGCAAGGGGCGGAGGCGAGGGGGGAGAGGGTGCATCGTGTAAAGCAAGCGTCGGTAAGGGAGGAGAATCGAGAAGTTGAAGGGTGGGAAATGAGCTTGCTTCTAGGTAAGATAACGGCGGTATATCATTGGAGGTACAAGGATTCCGCATCATGCCTTACTTCGAGCAAATTAGCGTTGTTTCGCGTGAAACGCGAGGAATTTTAGAAGGCGAACGTTGAAGGTACAATTCGAGACAATTCATTGCAATGTTGCTAGGGGGTAATAAAGTCCGGGGTAGAATAATATCTATTCCAATGAACATCAAGTTATTAGAATATCAAATAAGAACATTTGGTTATCGCTTTATTGGTACAAGCAGTAAAATCAAAATACAATTTGAACTATTCAATAATTTGCTGTTGTGTGTGTGTGTCTTTTTTATAATGTTTACTTTTCATGTTCTTCAACGTTTGCGACACGTTGTTTTCCACGTACTTTTAACGACATATGTTACATGCATAATTATTCAGTGTTTGTAGGCGTTACCTTTTTTTATTATCTTTGCGAAAAACGTCTTTCTTTTTGTTCCTATAAATAATAGTTATAATAATATTTTAGTCATAAATTTCGTTGTAATTACCAACTTTCCGAAAACATCTCAGTTTCGGTAGGATTTGAACCCTCGGCTTTCCGGACGAACGTTAGACCAGGAAGCTATGTAAGTTCAAATCACTTTTAATACCCATAGTCTGTTCGCATTTTAAAATTCAGTATGGGCTCTTATGGAATGTTACCATCTCTTTCTATTGACAGAGAGTTTATGTATGTATAGCTATTTTCAACCTGCACAGAGTTGTGCGATTTCGTACTATTGACTTTCTTGACAGCTGCACTAGCAACAAATAAATTGGTGTTTAAGATCTACTTATTGATGCTTTAACTGGAAAAACGATGTCTGTCCTTACTATCAATAGCTTTATGTCTAATATTTTTAATGTTTGTTAATGTATATTGATCACTATTTATATTATATCATTGACAGCACTATTCTCAATAAACAAATGAGCTTACTAATCTTGTTATAGTCAAATCAATCTTTTAGCCTCTACTGGTGTGCCCGAGTACCTTACTCCTCTACTATACGTCTGAAGTATAATAGTATACTTCATTTTAGTTTACCAGAAAATTGCAATCAATACTTAAGAATTTATACATATGGTTCCAAAAATATTAGCTCAGTTGATTTCGCCTTTAAAATTCCAAAAAACAATTATTTTGAATTTTTCAAACTGAATCTTATGGCCTCTATTTTTACTGCTGAGCTTTTCACTAAAATGAATGCTTTGCAAGTTTGTTGCAAATGGCGTTGTTATAATATCTGATTCTCAATCTGCCTTGAAGTCAATACAAAATTCTTGGAATTTTAATAAAAATCATGTCATTGTCGCTAAAATTTTTGACTTGCTGTATGAGTTACAAGAATTGCATGTGCCAGTTAAGTTTATATGGTGTAAATCTTATTCTAACATAATTAACAATGACATGAGCTGATATGCATCCTAAAAATCTGGTTATGGATTTACGTTCTTCACCGGTTCCAGTTTCGGATATTATTAGTTATTTTAGGGTTAGGAGCAAGGACCGTTGGGCTACTAATTGGCATGAGTTTATCCAGAAACCTAAGACGCATTATGCGTTACTTCATCCTGATTTACCCTCTCATACTGATTACATACATAAGTGCAGTGTTACGAGATACTTTAGGTTTAATTTCGTCAAATACTGAGATTAATTTTTCAAGATTTATGTAAATTCTTTTTTCACCTTCCAGTTTCATTTTGGCGCAATATATATATACGAAATAAAATGAGAGCAAAAGCATAATTCATTTTGAGAATTGTGAAATGTGTCCGGAACTTTCAAGATTTTATTATAATATCAGCAGATACGCTTTATGACTAAATATATTCTAAGACTTCCATAAATTAAGTTTTATCTGTAAAATCTCTAAAAGTAATAGATTATTCTCAGGAGAGACGATTCCGATATGTGTGACTTCGACATGATTTTTGTTTATATCCATCGTTGTCGGGGTTACACATTTGTTTGTCTATATGTTAGGCTACACAATAAACACGCTGCCAGGCGTACCATTCTTCCATCGTACGAGAAATTTTGAAGATTGTGTGATATAATTTTGAGCAAAATGTGCTGTACTACATTAAACGTCTTTTAAAAATTAATTTAAAAGAAATTATTTATACATATAAAAATATCTTTACGAAAAGCGATATATATATATATATACATATGTATATAAATGGTGTTTTTTATAGAGGTATAAAAAAGTTGGCAACACTTTTTTAACTGGCGGCCATTTTGTCAGCTGTCAAGTGATTTATGTTTAGTTTGGTTTGCATTTCAACATGAATAGACTGACGTCTAAACAACGCTTCTAAATTGTGCAAATTTATTTTGAAAGTCATCGTTCTGTTTGAAATACGTATCGCGCACTACGCCCATTTTACGGTCAACATAATCGTCCATCAGAGCAATTAATTCGATCAACTACGGAACGTTTTCGCACTACGTTTACTCTAAATGACTCTAAAAGACGTCGTACAGTGCGTACAGAAGAAGTCATTGCTGCTGTAGAGCCTAGCGTAGAGGAAGACCCGAATCAGTCTATCCGCCATCGTGCACAGGAATTGAATATGTGGCCATCCACTTTATGGAAGATTTTGCGGAAAGATCTTGGTTTGCGTGCTTACAAAATCCAACTCGTGCAAGAATTGAAGCCACACGATCACCTAGCAAGGCGTAGATTCGGTGAATGGGCCCAAAACAAGATCGCTGTTGATCCCGATTTTCATAAGCGAATTTTGTTTAGCGATGGAGCTGACTTTTGTGTGAATGGTTACGTCAATAAACAAAACTGCCGTATTTGGAATGATGGTAATCCTCAAGTGTATGTTGAGACATTGTTACATCCAGAAAAACTGACTGTTTGGTGTGCTTTATGGGCTGGTGGAATCATTGGTCCGTACTTCTTTAAAAACGATGCTGGTCAGAACGTTACAGTCAATGGTGACCGCTATAGAGACATGATTACTGACTTTTTCGTTCAGCAATTGAACAACCATGAAGTCCAGGAGCTGTGGTTTCAATAAGACGGCGCAACATGTCATACAGCTCGTGCCACAATTGATTTATTGAAGGAAACGTTTGGTAACCGCACAGTTTCTCGTTTCGGACCCGTGAATTGGCCTCTAAGATTGTGCGATTTAACGTCGCTAGATTATTTTCTGAGGGGATATGTGAAGTTGTTAGTCTACGCCGATAAGCCCAAAACGTAATAAAATACATTTATGAGACTGGTTTTCGTTTTTATTTCGCTTTTAGTGCTACAATTTGGCTCCGTTTCCTTTGTTTATCATTCCTTTTCTGGGTTTCTTTCTTTTCCGCGACCCTATACGTATTGTTTTAATCCAAGTCAGCACGATCGGTCCCGTGTTGTGAAGTATGTATCCTTGTGTATTAATTCTTGTTTTCGACGTTTGTATTTTAGATTTTTTGTGTGGCTAAATGACTATTTGTCAATGCCAGGAAAAAACCATCGAACTGTCACAAACCAGAATGATATAGTACAAAGAGACCTCGGATTATAAAATACAATATAGAAATTAACTACATTGCAACAAAATTCCACGAAATGCTCATTAACAGGGATGGTACCCTTAGAGCTTAAGTATAGCTAATATCAATTTTTATTTCTAAGAACTCACTAATGATGCATATATTAGTGACACTTACTGGTAGTGTGTATATGAATGTTTTGTATTTGCTCTCGTTATTTGTAGTAGATAACGAAAAATTAAGAAAAAACATAGCATATAACTAAATTAATAATAATAATATAAGTACTGCGCTAAAAAATACATAAGTATGCGACCTCTACGGATCTTTTTTTAGATCTATTAAGATATATATAAAGATTGATGATTGATTTTATACGCATATTTGTATATGGACAATTTAAGTTCTAACTTTTACTTTATTGAGAGTAAAATACAATTTTAAGGCCTTAAGAAGAAACCGCCTTAAAAATCTTATTAGGAAATATTTTTAATAATAATAACTATAACTCAGTTACTATAAATATTTTGTTAAATCGTAATAAAATTACTAAAACACCGTGTATAATTTCGTGAGGTCCTAAGAAAACAAATTACTTATATAAAGAAAGTAATTACTTCCATACATATGAAAGTGAAAATTACTTAAGTTTGCACTATTTTTTTCTCTCTGCTTACTTATACCTTTTCATGCAAAGAAATCCAACAGAAAAGCTATTTTAACGTCGTTCCTTGTATTTCTTCCTTCCATTGTCATTTGCAGCTTTACACACACAAAAAAGCCCAAGAAAAATAAGGATTAAAGCCACCAAGGAAAGGCCTATATTCGCTTCTATTCCCTTTTCACGTCCATAATTTAAATGGAAAGCGATTTCTTCCCATACATACCCCTTAGGGGTAAGGGAATCCCACTTCTCTTTGTTTCGGGAAAGAACCACGTTCTTTCCAAGCTGGCTACTTTCTCTCGACTTACCCGCATCGGGACTTTCGACTTACCAACATCGGGACTTTCGACTTACAGTCCGGCCTAACTTAATTTTCCGGCCAGTTTTCCCTAGTCGAAGGATCTTCGGCTTCTCCCGCCCTTTTCCAAGCGTTTCTTTTCCTTCTGTTCCCCGATAATACGTAAGTAAATTACGAAGGTTTCGCGCGCGGAATGAGGGGTAAGTGGAATTTATTTGTTTTTCGAACCATTTTATTGCTGCGCTTTTAATGTCGGCCGAATGAAAACGAAAATACCGTGAAAAAAAGAGGAGAAAATAGGCTAAAAGGGGGATAAGGAAGTTTCCCGGCTGCCGTTGTTGCTGTATTCGGAGCGAAAGTTTACCGCGTTTATAAAGGGATGATGGGATTTGATCAACGGCCCCGTTCCGCCGGGCTAAACAAAATTGCTATTATAATGTGATTTTTCGCGGAGAACCCGCGAAGCTCGCCGCCTCCGAGAAAAAAGGTTTTCATTGATTTTATTTTCGCCCACCGTGTGGGAAATTAAGCCGTAAAACGTTTGCGGATTTTCGTATGCCTAGCTTGTGTAAGCTTGTTTGGTTTTTTCTCGGAGAATCAATATTGACAGATAAATTCTCCCAATTTTGCTTGTAGATAGGCGTTTAGCCTTTAGCGGCCAATAGAAAGATATATAGGCAAATAGAGAAGATAATCTAAAAAAGTCTCTACTTCCAAATACGTTGTTTAAATTTATTCTAGTGGGTCTAAATGGTGTCGGGAGTTGTTTCTTTTAGAGCAAACATGGGCAACCTTTGACATGTTGCGGGCCAAACTTTAGTGTACAAATACGTTCGCGGGCCGCGTTTAAAAGTAATGTATTTTAAAGTAGTGTTCATAATTTTTAGCGATAGATATCAGACATGAAATAATACGACAGTGTTATTATAATTATTAAAATGTCTCATGGGCCGGTTGTTGCCCACATACGTTTTAGAGCTTTACAAACTTCCTCCACTGCTTTCTATCCTTTGCCGCCGATTCAGTCCATATTTTACCCCTTCTTTCCACAATTTTCGCTATGACATTGTCCCAAGTCAGCCTTGGTCTTTCTCTTCTTTTATTTTTCGCAATATTTGCTTTACATATTCTTCTACGTTGTCTTTCATTATCCGTTCTTTGCAGATGCTCCCACCATTCCAGTTGTCTCTGCTCCATAAATTTCAGTACTGAATTAATTTCTAAATCTTCCCTTATATAGATATCTTTTATTCTATCGCATTTTGTGACCCCTCTAACTCTTCTCACATACTTCATTTTCATGGCTCCTACCTTACTTTTTTGGTTTTGGTTTAGTATCCACGATTCGCAGCCAAACGTTAACATAGGTCGATAAATAGGCTTATATACTTTTGTTTTCGTTTTCCGGAAGATTTCTTTCTTGTTTATAAATTTACTATTCATAGCGTACTATAATTTTGTTGTTTTCTCAATTCTTTTATTACTGTCTGCTTCTTGCGTCCCACTCTCGTCGAATGTCACTCCTAGGTATTGGAACGTTTCTACTTGTTCGATTACCGTCCTCGTTCTATTTGAATTCTGATTTGCACTGGTCCTTTTCCTATGGCCATTAGTTTAGTCTTCATTCCACACTCTCTTGATGTGTACTTCCATATTTATAAATTTTTCTGAAAATCTTTTTCACTTTTTGACACAACTACTACATCATCTCCAAACACTCCTTCAGATACTTCGACTCATTGCAAAAAATGTTGTAAAATTTATAGTAAAAACAAATTAGAATCTATAATGAAGATATAATAGTGTTTCTTTCCTTGTCTTATAAAAAACCTATCGATATTCCTTGAAATTGCAATAAGAGAAAATGTTTTGTATGACATGTACATAGACCTTTTGCTTTGAAGCCGTATTTCTCTGTATATGCCCAAAGGACCAAAAAATCAGGGCCGCGCGGCAGCGTTCGCGTGTGCAATGTGTGCCCGCAGATAAAAATTTTAGCATGTAAAACTCAAGAAGTTTATTTGGTCAAGGTTGCACGTTGTTACCAAAATCAATTTGGTAAGAGGTATTAAAGATATCCACATCGTTATGGCGTTGACAAGAACTAAACGGTCCGATTATGAATATAAAGATGAACCAATTTCAGATTCTAACATTTTTAATAAAACTTTGATTACATTCTGTGTTTCATTTGTAGACTAAAATTAAACATTGTTCATTAATTTTGTAGATACGTTTGCTTATATATGATGGTTTTACTCTAATAATTGTTTATGTAATTGATCAAAAAATATTTTTATAGATATCAGATTCCTGTATTTATTTTTTTAGACGTAATTTTGTTTATCAATCTATTATTAATACATTTCAAGATAATATGACAATGTGTATGAGAACGAATCCGGACACATCTTTAACCTCTCGTTTGATACAAAATATTTTATTCATCTCTAGCTAAAGCTGATCTTTAAAATGGCGGACATCTCTAAGATTACTGAAATTGGTGCCTAAAATATCAAAGGTATCGATAGTTATGTCCTTACTAGTTATACTATGCCGATAGGGTGATGTTATAATTGATTTTCTCTTCTTTCCGGGTGGTTTAGCGTGGCTACCTTTCTTGCGGTACTTTACTTTATATCTTCAGTTAAGGGGTGGGTGAGTAGCTAATATCCAATGTTTATTTGCTAGTTGTTTACTATTTATATTGTGCGAATTCTATGGGGTTCACAGTTTAGCGGAATAAAAAATACATCAGCTCGCCACACAGAGCGCTTACGATTTAACTAAAATTCTCTCAGCGCAAAAGCCTACCCTTCAACGTCATCCCCATTCGCTTCGACAGATGCAACTGCTTCTATACATACATACAGTAAATTGTAAACATCGTTATTGAAAGTTTTACCGAGGTATATCCCGAGTTGGACATTCTTCGTACAATACGTACATTACATACACGATGTTCATCATGTTACGTATTATTGTATTACAGTGTTCAACATCGAGTTTCTCGAAGTCCAGTCGTGGGAAATCAAAAGTTAAATCACTATCATTATTTAATGACTTCTTGATGATTTATACATCTATTGGTTACATTCTTTCTTCATAGAAACGTATCTGTAGAATCGATTGCCGTAAGCCTTAATCAAATATCTCCTTTAATATTTTAAATTGAACATTTTATAGTGATAATAATAATTTATTCATTACTTTTACATCTACGTATATGTAAGTCGAAAAAAACGAGAACAAAAAGCAAAAACTGACATGTAACACATGGGCTGAAAAGTCCCGGGTCTAACAAAGAAAACACGATTTTTTGGTTCAAAATTAGCTTTATTCATCAATGTAATCTCCATCAAGAGCAACACAATCATTCCAGCGCCGCTCTAACATTTCAATACCACTTCTGTAGAACGATTTATCTTTTGCCTCAAAATAGGCCTCAGTTTCAGCGATAACCTCTTCATTCGTGCGAAATTTCTTACCGGCGAGCATTTTTTTGAGGTCTGCGAACAGCCAGTAGTCGCTGGGAGCCAAATCTGGCGAATACGGTGGATGTGGGAGCAATTCGAAGTTCAATTCATGTAGTTCTGCCATTGTTTTGATTGACTTGTGACACGGTGCGTTGTCTTGATGAAACAAGATTTTTTTCTTTGCCATATGCGGTCGTTTCTTTGCAATTTCGGCCTTCAAACGCTCCAATAACGCTATATAATATTCACTGTTGATGGTATTTCCTTTCTCAAGATAGTCGATGAATATTACACCACGCACATCCTAAAATACCGAGGCCATAACCTTTCCAGCCGATTGTTGTGCTTTCGGACGCTTTGGACGAGGTTCACCAGTTGCTGTCCACTCAGATGACGATCGTTTTGATTCCGGAGTGAAGTGATGGATCCATGTTTCATCCATTGTCACATATCGACGCAAAAATTCCGGTTTGTTACGTTTAAACATGGCCAAACACTGCTCAGAATCATCAAAACGTTCTTGTTTTTGGTCAACAGTGAGCAAACGCGGCACCCACTGAACAGACCTTTCTCATAGTCAAATGCTCATGCACTATAAAGCCAATACGTTCTTTTGATATCTTTACGATGTCAGTTAACTCACGCAACTTCACTTTTCGATCATTCAAAACGATTTTGTGGATTTTTTTGATGTTTTCTGGTGTTACCGCCTCATTTGGACGTCCACTGCGTTCTGCATCATCGTCGTCTCTACGACCACGTTTGAAATCAGCAAACCAACGTTTTATTGTTGTGTCTGATGGAGCGGAGTCCCCATAACACTTTTCAAGCCATTGCTTCGCTTGAACGGTATTTTTCCCATCAAGAAGCAGTGTAAAATTAAAACACGAAACTGTTTTTGATCCATTGTTTTGAAAATAACAAAAGTAGCGTGACTCTTAGCGCAATAATTCACAAACTAATGAATAGAATATCATGAAATTTTAACAGCTGTCTTTTGAAGGTTAGTACTAACTGAGAGAAAGGTGACTGCAATAAAACTAGCGTCATCTATGTGTTAGGCCCGGGACTTTTCAGCCCATGTGTTATTTGGAGAAACATTTTTTTTCATAGAAACAGAATCGTATAAGTGATTGCCGTAAGTAAATCAATCACTTTTTTAAGTTGATTTTAAATACAAAATGAGCATTTGTTTTAGCTAAGGAGAGTTGTTATATACATTTCAGACTTTCTGGAATACTCCCAGATAGTTTTGCTACTAAAATCTTATGCTTGAATGTTTTGTAATGATATTAATAATGGTAACAATTTGTTTGCTACTTTTACACTTGTGTGTAAGTAATAACTTATAACGTCTAAGTCTGTTCCTGGAATGTACTGCCGAATGCCGATCCCTAGTTACATTATAGTTAGCGGAGTTAAGTCGAAAAGCAGACAAATGACTGCATTTCACCTAACATATGTTATATTGCATATTATGCAGAATTTTTGAGCATGATTGTTAATACAGATCACTTATTATTATATCATAATTTCATCAACTTACAAAAGAAAGGCAGGGCGTGAGAATTTTTATTTTAGCGGCCGACTTTGTGTGGTGTGGTGTTGTTCTGAAGCTGGATTTAGTAATATTCATTATACAAGAATTTACGATGAACTGATTTTCAATATCTTTCCAGTCTTAATTAATTTTAAGCAAAAGGAAAACACCCTACAAAAGTGAAATATTTTGCTTTTTTAAAAATCAATTAATTATTGCGTCCGTCTGTTCAGTAAAAACTGCCTGTCATTTTTTACACGAAATCGTTAGCTTCAAAGATTTTTCTCGTCACCGTTCACTCTTCTTGAAAACCGAATACGACAAAACTCACCCCTTCGGAAGAAACATCGCGCCAGAAAGACAAATTACATATTTTCCAAAATTAATAACGCTATTAATCAAGTCCTGTCGACTCCTTTGAATAATTAACCGTTGGCCACCTTTTTGATGTAATTTGGGGCTTATTTGCAGTGGCGTTCATTTTCGTTTCTTTTTAGGTTGTTTTTGCACAGTAAAGTTTCGCGCATGGAAGATAAGAAAAAGCTTGCAAGCTTTTTTCCTCGAGTTCAAAAGTTTGTTGAAGCTAGAGTTAATAAAGAAATAGCTTTCTACTTTAATTTGATGTTATTCTCAGGAATATGCTGGTAAATAAATGTTTAATACTTTTTTCTTTTGATTAAATGAGAAAAGTAATGCGTGCAGCAAATTTTCTTTTTCAGGCACAAAACTCAATATGATCACTGAACGATAAACGAAAGACACTTGGTTTTGGCGAACTCAACTTGTGAGTGTTTGTAGTTTAAATATCAGACGAACAAAATGACGTATGTGTCAAACTAATACGCTGCGTACTTTTCGCTGCTGCCATCTCTTTGTTAAACCGGGAAAAACTTATGCATGCACCTGGTATCATTAATCTTTTTCTATTTTTCAGCGCATCGTTTAACTATTTATACTGAGCACAATTTTGGAGGGTACCTGTTAATTCTCGCCATTTAAGGTCAATCATCATGTACACTACACCTTTCTTCATTATGAATATGCGTATAATAAAATCCGCCTGTAATAAAACGAGCAATAGTATCTTCACATATAAACTTTCCTAGGAAAACATATTTATCGAAAGTCTTTGGAATGTTCCTTTAAATTTATTGCACAATAATATACGCTAGTAATGTAAGTACTTGATAATTTTACGTGTCTCTAAATTACCCTCTAATGGGATTTGACTAAGTGCCCGAACTTCCATAAACTGTAGAGGATTTATAGTTAACATTATCAAAATAAAATTTATTTGTATTCTCATCTAAGCAAACGATCGCACAAACCGCGATAAAAATTGTTGCTCGCATTCGAACCTGTAGAATTACAGGATTCCGCGTAGAACAGCGCTTGGTCGGGGTCAATTATGGTGCGCAAATGGGCAAATGCAAGTCGTCCGACTGGTACGGGAGGTCGGTTCGGGTCGCGGCGGTGGTGTATTCGAGCCAATTAACCTCCCTTCTCTTAAGGAACGGAGGCAAGAACTCGTAGGCGATTAATTACGAGCATCTAGTCCTTTACGCCGCTCTTCTATAGTAGAAACGTACTTACGTACGTACACAAAACCGGTTAGACGAGGGCGGCGTATCGGAACACGAACTTCGAGATCGTGACTCGAATAGTTGAAATTCAAGATATTCGTAATATTGGAAGGCACTGTACGGGTTCGAGTGTATTATTTCCGATCTATCGTAAGTAGTTTCGTTTCCATATAAACGTGATTTCTGTACATCAGTTATTACTGCAAGCTTTCGGGAATACGTTTCTATGCGAAGAAAAGAAAACGTTATTGCTGAGATTGATCTGATATTGTTTTTGAAGATTCTTTGAGATGTAAAGGTAGAAACAAAGAATAAAATAATAAATGCAAGCGAATGCTTTCATTCATAACAGTTATCGTTATTTATATCACACATTTATATATATATATATATACGAGGGTGAGCTGAAAAATTCTTTAACTAGTTATGAGATGTCACTGTGTAAAAGCAATATTTGACGCTATTGTATAGCTGGATGTTTCAATGACGTACGCTCATTTGGCAAGCAGTTTGTTGTGTACACTCGCTCAAAGCAGAGCACTTTTGGCGCTTTTTTAAAATGGACAATAACGAAATTCGCGCAGTGATTAAATACCCGTAGAGAAAGCATTTTTCGCCCAAAGAAATTCATGCTGATATAGTAAATGTGTTAAGCGAGGATATTCCTTCTTTTAACACTGTTTGCAAATGGGTGAATGTATTTAAAAAAAGTCTTACGAGCGTAAATGACGATCCCCGTTCTGAACGCCCAAAAAACAGCCACTTCTGCAAAAAGTGTGCAAAAAGTTTTGAAATTTGTGGAAGCTGGTAGCCGATCAACATTGAAAGATATTACTAAGATTACAGGCAACTCCAGAGAACTCGTGACGTACATTTTAAATATTAAATTAGACATGTCTAAGCGGTGTACAAGTTGGGTACCGCGTTTGCTCACACCACCGCAAAAACTCGGAGACCTGGAATGTTCTACAGTCATTTTGGAGCGGTTACGGCAAAATCGAACAGATCTCTTTCACCAATTTGTGATGAAACGTGGAATCACTGCTACCCGCCGGAAATTAAACAGCAATCAAGACAGTGGATTAAACGTGGCGAACCGGCTCCATAGAAGATCAAAGTCATTCTATCGGCAGGAAGGGTGATGGCTTCCATTTTCAGGGATACGAAGGGTATCTTGCTTATTGATTTCTTTCCAAAGGGACAAACGATTACTGGACAATAGTATTCTAAACTTTGGATCGATTGAAGGCAGCTATCATCGAAAAAAGACCCGGCCAGATCACAAAGGCGGAATTGTCGATGCAAAATTGGAAAGCATAAAGAAACTTGAGCGTCGATTAAATGAATGTATTGATCTTGAGGGAGATTCTGTCGAAAAATAAAATACATTTCATTGAAATATTCCCATTTGCTATGCTTTAGTTACCGAATTTTTCAGCTCATCCTCGTATATATATACAGACATAATCTCAGCAAAGTCAACGACGGGGAGGTATCTACAATCCCATGTTACCTCACTATAGCTATGCCCAACATTGAGCGAATGACTGATAGACTGATTGTAGGGGAATACTGTAGCGAGAAAGAATAGCGGGCGACATGCACACTGTATATGGAAACGCCACTTCAAACCAATACGTACACTACCGCTCATAAGTATTTGGCCACCTACGTTTTTTCTCGATTTATACAAACGAACCTCGTATACATATATTATCAGTAAGTTTCATTCGAATACGCTCCAGTAGAGGGTTCTTCGAAATAAAAATTCGTTTTAGCTATAAATGAGCTATGAAAGTAACGACCGTGTTAATGAAATTTTCTGAAAAGTTTGATACAATTAATTGCTTTATTGCATTTTATGATCCGGGGTCTCTTTGTGCATTATCATTCGAAATTTACTGTTATTGAAAGCACACATAAGCGAATTGTTACACATTTCTTAGTTATTTATGTTATGATGGCGAAAACTAAAGAGTTGTCCGTGCAGATGTGTGCACTAATTTCAAGTAACAAATTGTACGTGACTTAAACATTACTAGGCAAACAGTGGACTACAACGTGAACAAGTTTGCAAGTAGTGGTAGTTTTTCAAAGAAACAGAGAAGAGCCAGACCCAAAAAAAACGATGCCAGCAGAAGATCATGTAATCGTAAGGATTAACAAAGGAAATCGACGGAAAATCGCTCCAGAAATCGCGGTTAAAGTGAACGCGGGATGAAGGAGATCGATTAGTGTCACTACAATGAAAAGGCGATTGGGTAAAGCTGTACCATGCGAACTAGTAGTGGCACGAAAACCCTTATTGGACACAGGCATCTAAGAATCGGATCATCGAGACTGGAGAAAGGTGGTGTGGAGTGACGAATCGAAGTTCGTTCTTTGAACAAATACACATTATATTTGTTTGTATTTGTCAACAGGGAAACGAGTGTCGCACCAGTGCATTGTACTATCCATCACACACCCAGGAGGTTCGGTATTCTGCGAAAATAGGGGTACAGAAACATTTTATTTTCATATTTCACCATGACAATGACCCGAAACACACAGCTAAGATATATCGCCATTACTTGCAACAAAAACAAGAAGAGGGCAGCCGTATGGTTATGAAATGGCTCTCCAATTTCCCAACTTCAAAAGGTAAAACCAACCACTCTAAGATCTACTATCGTCCTGTGGACGCTTCTCCAGAAAGAATGAAACACGATATCAGAAGAAACTCTGACAAAATTCCTTTATATTTAATTCAAATTAAAGAAAACATCAATTGTATAGTCGTCCCTATATATTTGGACGACAGGTTACGTACATGCATTGCCAAAAATACATATCAACCAAGACTAGTTTAACAAAGCCCCGTTGCCACGGGAAAAACCGTAAAAGAATAAGAAAATATTGCTTGAAGCCTCAGGTTCTTCTATCTCTATTTATATAGGGGACTATAGTGTATCTGCAAACTGTGTAAGCGGTATAAAGATTGATCTATAAGAATTTGGAAATATTGCTTTTAAAATAAATATGATCGATATTATATGCTTTCAACAGCTCATAAAATAATAATTTATGGCAAGAACATTAAGGTTTAAGACCTCCCAGTATAATACAGATATAAAAGTATTTTTGCATAAAAGTATCTCTAAATTTTCAGCCTCGTTCATAGTTTTAATTATCCTATTCAGCAATCACAGTAATTTACGCCAATTGGCAACAGATGAAAGAATCTTCTTAATGATGACGTACATATAAAAGCAAACTAATGAACGAGGCAACGAGGCAAACTTTCAAGGTTTCCCATCAACCCACGAATAAATTAATCTAAATACCCTAACATAATCGTTACCCACAAGCTGATTACATCACCTACACCATCGCCCTGCAAGATCTCGTTATAATCAAAACTCGTTCAATCGAACCGAATTATTTCCATAATTGGGCCTAATTTGCTCGACGGAAATTCGTGATAACAACCACCTATACAAAAGCGATCCCTCGTTACTTATTTACAGAGTTACTAATTCGAAATTTCCCGGCACCTCCGCCAATATTATTTCTTTCTTTTATTTAACAGCATTAATAATAATATTTGTTTGGCAAATGCTATTTCTAGCATAGAGATGTAAGTATAAGTAAGTATTCGAATAGAAATAATCATATCCTATTATTTTCGCCGATACAGAGAGAAAAAGAATTCTTGGATCAAATATATTTATTTGACTCAAATTGGCAAGTATAAGTAATGTAATAATTAATAATAGGAACTAATAAATGCGAAATACACAAGTAAATCAGCAACCGTATATACAAAAGTATACAATCATAAATAATAAAGAAAATCAAGAGACATTCTGTGCTTAGAATTTAATATAACAGCGAACTGAAACAAGAATACAAAGTAAATTCAATTGAGAAAACCAGAATAAACACCAAATTACAACAACCGAACAATTCAACTACATAAACGAATATTAGCATAGCACGACTCATACGCTAGAGAAGTGAATAACACAAGGGTAGGAAGTGACGCATTACGAGGGCGACCTGGAATGTTTCCGGAATCGGCAAGAGATTGTATACCAATGTTGAAGTGAATTCATTGGTTGTCAAACCTTTTTTGTGTCAACTGTCAAAATTTCAGACGTCTACTGTCAACAGTTGTTCTTTGGGAGTGTGTTTTGTGCAGTAAGTCAGGCGGTTTCGCAAAAATGGATAAAATCGAATTTCATGCAGTGATTAAACACTTCTGGATAGCTGGAAAAACGGCCACGGAAATTCGAAATATTTTGCTAGAGGTTCATGGCGTATGTACTCCATCATTTTCGACCATCAGCTTCTGAGTGAGCGAATTCAAACGTGGTCGCACAAGCACAAGTGACGAACTACGCAGTGGACGCCCAAAAACCGCTACCAACGATGATATGGTCGACAAGATTCATGATGTCGTGTTAGCCGATCGCCGATTGAAGCTGAAGGAGACTACCACAGTCATCTCAGAAGCACGAGTTGGCCATATCCTACACGAAATTTTGGGCATGAAAAAGGTTTCGGCGCGATGGGTACCGCGTTTCGTCTCACCGGAGCAACCGAAATCCGGTGACTGTTTTAGAGGAATGTCTGGCCAGGATCCAACACAATCCAAGCGATTTCTTCATGCGTTTCGTAACCGTGGATGAGACTTGGATTCACCACTACATACCGGATACAAAGGAACAGTCGAAGCAGTGGACTTTTCCAGTTAATCGGCTCCGAAGAAAGCAAAGACCGTTCCATCGGCCGGAAAGGTTATGGCGACCATTTTTTTGGGATTTCTAAGGTGTGATCCTTATCGACTTTCTGCAGAAGAGAAGGACGATTACGAGGTAATACTACAGCGATTTGTTGACCCGATATGTGGTATTGAAGAAGAAACGGCCTCGTTTGCAGTGCTTTTCCACCATTACAATGCACCGACTCATTCATCCCACATCGTCGTGTCCAAATTGAATGAGCTGCGCTACCAATTAGTCTCTCATTCTCCATATTCCTTGGACCTAACCCCCAGCGACTTTTTCCTATTCCCAAATCTAAAAAAATCACTGGGAGGAAAGAGATTTGTCTCAAATGAGGAGGTCATCGCCGCTACAGATGGCTATTTTGCAGACCTCAAAACATCCTGCTTCTCCGACTGTTTGAAGAGACTGGGACACCGTTCGAAAAGTGTATTGATCTTCGAGGGGCTCCATCGAAAAATAAAAATAAAAAACCATACCAATACCGCGTTCTGGTCGATTCCAAAAGCATTTCAGGTCGCCCTCGTATATCAAAATAAGTGCAATGAAGTACAAATGCCTGCTAATGCCAGTTCATATTTTGAACAACAATTGAGACTAAAAG
Source organism: Trypoxylus dichotomus (assembly GCA_023509865.1). Taxonomy (NCBI): domain Eukaryota; kingdom Metazoa; phylum Arthropoda; class Insecta; order Coleoptera; family Scarabaeidae; genus Trypoxylus; species Trypoxylus dichotomus. The sequence goes on from CM042081.1 coordinate 35,928,108, forward strand.
CATCGTAACTAATCAGAAGTCAATTCGTTTGGTTTTATTAGGTATTTCCCTCAATCCGGGAAAAAGAACTCTAATACTGGTGCCGAGAACATATATTAATGCATGTTGTATACTCCGTCTAAATTAAAAATAATGAAGAGTCGACGCGCGAAGAAAATGGGAAAAGATGGTACGATTCGGGAGAAAAAAAAACACGCGCGCTAAAGAAGTGAATCGTAGCTGTTTCTCGGTTGCAGGCGCGCCGCGTTAGGTAATGTTCATTTTATTCAGTCATAAAGTCACAAAGGAAGCTCGTAAATTCACCCCGAGATGGCTCAATACATTTTAAACATGAAAAGGAGGTATTATTAATCGTGTGCTCGCCGGTGATGCGCGGAGCTGAACGCGCATCGGTGAGGAAGAAAAGGAACGACTATCGGGTTCGCTCCGCGGATAGAACATCTCGCGTGCGTTGTCCCGCGTCTCCTATAAGAGGAAATAGAAGAAAGATGCGAGGGAAAAGGAAGAAGGATGGAGAGAACAAATAAGGAAGATTGCGAACAGCATCGCAACCTGCGAATCTTCGTCCCGGTATCGAACCTTTAAAATTTATTACCCGGAAATTGAAACGGTAGCCTCCCGTCATGGAAAGAAAGGGGAAGAAGAAGAAAGAAATATACAATAAGCCGAGAGAATCGGGCGATAATAAAAAAGGGAGGATATGGGCAAATTTTATTCGTCGAACTAAATGGATATAAATAAAAAAAAAGGTATTCCTAGTTGTGAATAATGTAATGATATTGAATTTATTTAGATTTCTGTAGGCGTTTTTTAATTAAACGGGAAAACGTAGGTATAGTAATAAGTAGGGAAGGAACAAGATAATACATCACATCTAAGGACAAGTATGGGGTTTGTTCGGCACTAAATAATAAATAATATGTTGAATAATATTCATTTCATCATGCAACGCCCCTATACGATCGTATTGATTTTTACGTTTTAATAATAATAATAATACTTTATTGCCCAATAGATTAAACAATATCTAATTACAAGGCAAAATTTAATAAATAATGTACCCAGTAAAAACAAGTTGATAACTATAACTAAATATAAAACTAAAACAATTTCCTTGCAATTATTCAACTAACGCCAACGGTGGTTTAGTATTAATATTGATATTAGTAGAGGTAAATCAAACTACAATAAACTTACAATTAATTACATCATACTACGAGTATCTACAGACACATTCAAATTGCTTTAATTTAACTTAAAAAAAAATCACAAGTGATTAAAAAGAAAAAAGAAGAATGGAAAAAGAATTCTGCTACGTATAATGTATCTGTAGTTTACATATTGCCAAAAGAGATGGTAGAGAGCAGGTAAACTCATCAAACTCTACAAAGTTGAAACTACTACACATTCTATGTATTAGGGAACTGATGGTGATATTTGTTCAGGTATGAAACAGTAAAATATATTTGTTTTTCTAGATCCTGATACAATAAAATTGATTTGACTTAAAAACTCAGGGACATCAAGACCATTAAGTAAGGTAAATAGGAATTTGCATTCAGCTTGTTTTCGACGTAGTTCTAATGAATCAATATTAAATATCTCTAGCAGGGTATTGTGTCTAAATCCTTGCATCGGGTAAGTATTGAATCTGCTCCAGAAGATGTATCTTATAGATGTATATAGGTGACCAGAACACGGACGCATACTCCAGTCGAGACCGAACAAAAGCGAAATATAGAGGAAGAATGGCTGTTATAGAAGCAAATGGTCGTGTAACACGTATAATGAATCCGAACATACTCAACGCTGATGCACAAATACTGGATATATGCTCTGTAAAGGTCAGTCTTGACTCGAAGACGACACCAAAGTCCCTCATAGGGTTCTCTCTAGGTAAAGGAGATCCAGTCAAGTGATAAGTACAGATAATTAGAGTGTCTTACTAGTGTAGGCGAGAATTTTGCATTTGTTCACATTAATTGTTAGTTTATTGTTGATACACCAAGTGTAGAATATATTAAGTTGTAATGGGTAATGTTAAAATCGCCGAGAATGAAGTGCTTGGAAAATTCTCAAAATTGAGAACTTAAATATCAGATCACACATAAATAGCAAACTTATCATGGCATAAAGTAATGACAGCTCCGACAGTATCAACTAGTGAAGCCGCGTCCTTGACATGTGTAAAATCTACTTGATTATAAGTTAACAAGGACTTAAAAGCTAAAATAACACCACCACCACGACTTCTACTAATTAATTTAAATTTATAGTCTTCTCTAAGCACATAATACGGAGGTGGAAATAGTTCGCTATTAGATACATCTGACCACAACCAGCACTCAGTAACGCACACCACCTCAAAGTCGAAAGTACATACTAAAGACCGGATTATATGCAAAGTGCATATATTTTATTTTATTTATTTATTATATTTTATGTCTATATGTAGATGTATTAGACTGACTAAAGTTAATTAGTGTTAATTAACTTTAATCAGTGCAAGACATCTACATATAGACGTAAAATATAATAAATAAATAAAATAAAATATATGCACTTTGCATATAATCAGGTCTCTAGTACATACGTTACTCTAAAACACATTACACTTGGTCCGTAATCCTCGCACAGTTTGATAATAAATAACAAGATCTCTGTTGGGCTTCTCTAGTTTAACTGCATAATAGTCATTAATAATTAAATACAAAAAATACCTTCTTTGTATTTAATTATTGGATTATCGTCTCCTTGAGCCACATGAGTATTTAAGTCAACCTTATTTTTTTTTGTAGTAGTCTATTTGGCGGTGGATGTTATCAAGTGATACATTGATATGTTTATACTGCTCATTTTCACGCAACCGCCTAGCATGCTTCAAGAAGGAGTAGGCTTCTCTAGAGCTAGAGAGTTTCACCTTGATAGGGCTAAATATTGTATTTTGAACAGAGTGGATGATACCATGCTTGCTAAGCAATTACAAAATATGTAAGTCATCAAAGATATAGTCTGGCCACCATAATCACCAGATTCAATGCTGTAGAGAAATTGTAAGACAAACTAGTAAGAAAGATACGAAGGGAGGTCCAGGAGTTCGTGGAAAGAAAGGGTTTTAAATAAAATGAAACAATAAATCTATTTTTCCTTTTCAATATAATCACCCTTAAGCACAATACATTTATTAGATCTATGAATTAATTTTTCTAAACCATCATAAAAATATTTTTTATCTTTCGCCTCAAAATGGGCCAAAATTGCCTCCTTTACCTCATTGTCGTCGGAAAACATTCTTCCACGTAAGTCTTTTTTTAAATTGGGGAACAAACAAAAATCACTAGGTGACTGTAGAGTAGATGGATTATTGATTGAAAGCCATGCTTGTGCAGAGCAGCCATTGCAACTTTGCTCTTGTGAACCGGCGCATTGTCTTGCAAGAGCAACACACCCTTGGTCAATTTTCATCGACGTTTTTCCTTTAATTTTTCTAATATCGCTGCGTAATATTCTCCGGTTATGCTCCTACCTCTTTCTTTGTAATCAATCAATAATATCCCCTCACAATCCCAAAAAACAGTAGCCATCAACTTTCCAGCCGATTCTGACACTTTGAATTTCTTTGGCGGTGGTGTTCCCTGTTTATGCATTGCATGGACTCCTATTTGGACTCAGGCTCAAAGTAATGAACCCATGTTTCATCTACGGTAACAATCCGCTCCAAAATCTGTGCAGGTTTGTCTCTACACAGCTCCAAAAATTGTTTGGACGCACAGACGCGCTGCTGTTTCTGCTGCGGCGTGAGCATTCTCCCATCTTGCACTGACTTTTGTCATACCCAGGTGGTCATGTAAGATACGCAAAATGGTGGTATCTGATACTCCAACTAATGCCGATAATTGTTTTTTCTTCAAACGGGCATCCTGCAGTAGAAATTTTTGCACTTTTTTGACGATGTCTGATGTGGTGGCCTCAACTGGCCGTCCTGAGCGGCGGTCGTCTTCAATCGACTTCCGACCATGTTTAAAAAGACCATGCCACTTATAAATCATTGATTTGCTAGGGCACTGTTCGCCATAAACGGTTTCCATTTCATTCAATATGGTTTGAGCGTTCTTTCCTTGCTTTGTAAGGAACTTTATCACAGCACGGTGTTCAATTTCTTCCATAGTTTCAGTTTTCTTCCGGATTGACTTGTTTAGCAGGCAACTATTCGTAAACGACTGACGCTATATGGCTGCAACTTAACTTATATACTAACGATGAGTCGCCAATCAGAATGACACCTAGCGAGCGCCTCTATCCCCACTCCATCCTCTCCATTCCACGAACTTCTGGACCTCCCCTCGTACGTTAGCGGAGTCCAAGTTCAGGAAAGTATTTATATGAGCGCCTTCATTATGAGTGGATTAAAATTTACGCAATATCAACTCGTAATAAAACACAGAGGTGTATTTTTTGATGAAATCTCCACTTAGTTGTGTGTGCTTAGTATTATAATTTCCACCAAGTATACATATTTTAAGAAAGTAGTTAAAAATTAAACATTAGATATTACTATCTAACACCGTAAGAACGTATGCACTTGGACTTGATGGATGTCTGGTACCAGGAGCTGGATAATATGAATACCCGTAACCTAATAACACAGAAATCTGGTGTCAGCTACTTTTGATGTGAAACAATTCGAGTACTCATTACTAATACTAACAATATGACATATTTGGTAATAACTTGCATTTACAGATATTGCATTCCCAGAAGGCGAATTACAGTCTATAATAGAATAGGTATTTTCAAATTCCATTTTGTGTGTTCGTATAAAGCTCTGTAATCTTCTAAAATTTATAATTAACAAAAATATTTTGTCCAAAAAGAACTAACTCGCTTCCTTTAAACAGCTGACGTCGTTGTATGTAACCGCTTTCGTCTTTTTAGGACGCACAACAGTCCGCAGCGTACTTTTTACGAGTATAAGAGATGGATGTCGGTGTATACATATGAGCACTTACCCGATTCGGAAATAGGTGAAGGCGCGGACGAATGCGACGCCGTACTAATGCCACTAGATACGGTCGAAGTAGAACACTCTGAAACGGATCGCCTCTTCGACAGGTTCTGTTGCAGTTGTTGCAGCTTTCGCTTCAGGTGTCTTTGTTCCCTATTCAACTGTTCTTTGTACATGCTGTTTTTTCTATCTCTCTCTTCGAGATTCTGTGAACAAGAGAAACACGCATTAAAACACAAGAAATATGTTCTGTAATCGATATGTTTTAACCCTTTCAGTCTCCGTTTGCTTTGTTTCTGTTCCGATCTCATTCATTGAGAGTGTAGTGTCGTCAAATGACGACATGATGACCGAAAAGGTTAAGGAGGAATATTGTATGTGTGAAGGGTTTTGGATGTCAAACGACTATTAAAATATGTACAGTAGAATGGGGTTATAGCGTAATCATTGGGACCGACAGTTTTTTGACGTTATAACCGAGTGACGCTATTCACGAGGTAGGTGAGTTATTTAACAAATCTTCATATAACTTATTTGCTACATAACATGGTTTATTGCCTATTTTACATTATTACACACTAAATATTATGGTAAATACACACATAAGCACAACATACCTATTATCAGAAAGATACTTATATTAAAAAATCTGTGATTTTGGTTTATTAGATGGTTTATGAATTCTAAGATATGAGGTCATGGTTATTGCTGACACATACATTTCAATTGAGGTTAAGGTTGATGGCATTATATGCAGTGTTTTTTAGGTTGCCTAAAACTGATTGCTCGACGTTTCAATGCTTTCGCTGGCATCGTCCTCTCGAGCGTATGTTAATCAGACAATTGTGAAGATCAAGATTTCTCATTATTTCTCCGTGTGAATGTAAGAACATCTTTAGTTAGATATCCAAAACGAATTAAGCCTTTAAAATTTTATTTCATTCCTAGTTAAGTAAAAGTTACTATTTAAGGTGTTCGTGTCAAAAGCCAATAATTATCGTAGAAGACCGATGCATGTCATATACCTAGACATATTTTAACAGAATAGAAGCACGTATATGTAATACATACTTATATTATGATGGAAAATCTAAGGCTCTTTGCTTGTTGAATTGGTTCTTTTGTATATTTTAAGTTCAAATGTATACAATACTAAATAATTAAAATAGCCAAATGAAAGATTCTATAAATATATTGACAAACCAAAGTGTATACATAACGCTTTTTTACAAAATTTCTTTTTTAAGAAATACCTAAAACAATACCTGTAGCTAAATTTGTAAATTATAAACGAAATACAAAATGAGAGCAAACGAACAGTGAATTTTGATAATTTATTACAATTTTAAGTCTTTAATTTCGAAATCGTACTTCTACTGACACGTACTGTATCGTATTCTAGATATCATGGTCTTCGGCTTCCACCAATGTATCCGGAATTCCAAATCATTGTGAAAATATCAGCTGAAACACTTTTTACTTCAAATAACTTTGAAAAATGTCAATAACTAGAATTAATTCGAAAAATAACAATTTTTTCTCTGGAGAGACATCTACGACATCTATGACGTTATTTTATAAATATGTTGTTTCCAGGGATACACTCATTATCCTCAGTTTGTTTACTTATATGATAGCTACACAGTAAACACACTCTTGATGGAATGAAATTATTTACAAGTAAACGCTGCCAGGCGTGCCAACCATCCGATGTACGAGAAATTTTGAAGATAGTGTGTTTTTATTCCGAGACGATACTTATTTTAATAATATGATAAAAATGTGTCAGTACAGTACATTATACGTCTTTTAGAAAAAAAATTGGAAATTATAATTAATCACAATAGTATGTTTACGAAAGACGATGTATATAAGTAACGATAGTGGAGATTGCGTCTCCACTGCATATGTTGTTTAAGGGACTTTTCTTTTTTTAAGGAGTTTGGAATATTAAATTACATGTGAATAATGAACAACTAAAGTAGATATCTACAATATCTAATATACAGAAAGAAAACTGTACGGAATAAATATTATAAGAAAATTAAAGAAGAGGGAGTCCCAACGATACTTTGTCTCCAACAACAACAAAATAAGGGCGTGAACCATACACTAACGACATATATAATATAGATAATATAGAAGTATAAGAAAATTTAGAAAAAATCATTGTTATTTTAATTGATTTAAATGTTAATAATACATATAATTAGAATATATATATCAAGTGTATGCATAAGTTTTTTCCGGTTTAACTAAGAGATGGCGCCAGCGAATAGTATCCAGTTTATTAATTTGACACATACGTCACGTTGTCCGTCTGACAGTTGAATTACAAACATACACAAGCTGAGACAGCTAAAAACTAGCGTCTTGCCTTGTCTTTCAGTGATCATGTCGAGTTTTGTGCCTGGGAATGAACATTTGCGAATTTTTTATTATTTAATCAAAAGAAAACGGCTCTTGAAAGTCATAGTTTGCTGGTAGAAAGATATGGTGAATACGCTCCATCTTTTACAATATGTGTAGACATGATTTCGGCAATTTGAAAGTGATGATTTCAGTATAAAAGACTGTGAGCGCTTTGGTAGATCACAAAAGTGAGAAGACAAACAATTATAGAAGTTATTGGACGATGACCCAACTCAAACGCAAAGGCAATTAGGAGAAGCATTACACGTGTCACAAGAAAGAATCAGCAGACGTTTACGAGCAATGGAGAAGACCAATAAACTTGGTAAATGAGTCGCACATAATTAATGAACGTCAAATAGAAAATTGCAAAGTTACCTGCGAAATGTTGCTTCATCGCCACGAAAGGAGACCATTTTTGTTTCGAATTGTGACGGGTGACGAAAAAAACGGATTTATTTTGAAAAGCCGAAGCGGAAAAAATCGTGACTTTCACCTGGTTCCTTCAACACCAAGCCCAAATCGCTTCGGCAAGAAGACCATGCTCTGTCTCTGGTGAGACCAGAACGGTATTGAGTATTATGAACTCTTGAAGCTCGGCGAAACCGTTAATACACAACGTTATTGCCAACAAATGATTAATTTAAACCACGCGTTAATCGAAAGACGACCGGAATGGGCCAGAAGACATGGCAAACCGATTTTATTACACGACAATACCCCGTCTCACATAGCAAAACCAGTGAAAGACACCTTGAAATCGCTTGGATGGGACATCCTTCCACATCCACCGTACCCCCCACCGCCTAACTATCACCTCTTCACATCAATGTAGCACGCGCTTGCAGAGCAGCACTTCAGCAATTTCGAGGATGTTGGTAAATGGTTAGACTAATGGTTTACCGCAAAAGGCAAGCTGTTTTTCTGGCATGGTATCCATAAATTACCTGAAAGATTGGTGAAATAGGTACGATGGCCAATATTTTTAACTAAAAAGTGTATGCATACACCCGGGATATATAATAAATATATATATAATAAATATTACGATGCATTTGTTTATATAGCAGCTTTAACTTGATTCATTTAAATACTTCTGGTAGCTAGTTGGCCATTGTTGGCCGTCTATATTTTAATTTTTATCAATTTTACAGTATCGCCAACTGAAAATATGCGGCCATAAAGCGGTCATTTTCATCTGTTCACGTACTGGACACGTTTTACTATTTTTCGTTTTTCGTTTTTCCATTTTTTTTAATTCCACATTTTCATGCCCAGTCGCGTCGCGGGAATTTACGTTATGTGTACGTAGTAGAACTACTAACTCTTTCGCTTTGCATAGAGGAAAAACAATTTCCATGCCACTTCGCGTGCGACGTGAACATTACTCCGTGAAAATTTAGTTTTCCGCCGCCGGTCGCCGCCACCGCGTTGCCACGTGGCAATACTCCCGGCCGCCAGCTACATTGGAAAAGTGTGAATTTTTATATTTTTCGCCCAGATCGAAGCGGCTCCATCGGCTGTAGGATATTGGAAAAATATTGAATTATGTATGGCAAGAGGATTGCTTCCTGCGTGTTAGGCCGCCCAACGCTATAAATTGAAAGCGGTGAGGTGGGGGACGAATTGCGGTAATCCGATGGCGCGGCTAATTCGCCAGGAAGTTGTAGATGTGAACTCTGTGATTGGGTTTGCTAAAATTAGAATCTTACAACGTTCTTTCATCGTGTACACTATTTCTACTTGTTCATATTCAATCTTGTGCTCATTCAAATCGAATACCGTTTCGCCCTGGAAGACTTTTCTTGTTTAAAACATGTCTGCTCATTTTGTGCTTGGTTTGCATGATGTTCTAGGGTTGTAGTTAGCAGTTACAGTTATATCTGTGGTATGTCAGACATGTAAATTATGGTAATCGCCCATATTACATTATTCATCGTCAGTAGATGTGCATACATATCTCCTTGTTATTACTACGCGGTAAGGTCAGTAAGTAGCTCATAAAAAGCTATTATAAAAATAATTTGAGACATAGTTAATCAGAAATAAGTTTTATTTTTCAACAAACTCTCGATCTACATTAATTCACTTATTCCACCGCTTTATAATGCCCCAATGCCTGCTGCATAAAAGTGTTTGGGTTGCCATTTGAACCACGTGCGTACCTCTTATTGAGCATTGTTATCACCCTTGAAATTTTTGCCGGCAAGATGCTTTTTGAGTGGACCAAACAGATGATAGTTGCGTAGTTTAGAAAGTTTCCTCCCAAACTCTACAATTCTCGCCTAGGTCAAATAGGCCGAATGCGGCCTGACACTATCGTGATGCAGCAGTATTCCTCTCGTCACTGGACGTGGATGTATCTTTTCGGCAACTGTCACTTGAGTATCATAAAGCTGGATTGTGCTGAAACCTAGTGACAGATAGGGAAATATTTCATTTTCGGTTTTCCTACAGCAGTTTGTGATCAATTTAATGACTTTGCAACGTATTATAGCAAAATTTCTATTCCTTTACGTATAATTTTCTTATTTTGACACCATTGTGTTACTTATATATTTCATTGTTATACGGTAAAGGTTTTGCTTTGAATTTTTTCTATTTTCGTGTTTCTTATATTACTTTATATCTTCTTGTACACTCGCGGTCAATAGAAATTTAACGTTTGCATGTAATTACTCTTATTTACCCTTTGTCACTATCAGAATATTTTGCCATTGCCTTTGTTTACTAGATGTTTTGTTTTCTTTTTGAGTCGCTGTGACGAGTACCACTGGCCTGAAGGGTATGTCCTGGTTTGGCCCCTTTATTAACTTATCTTTTCTTAAATCCTTAATCTTTATTCTTTCCTATAATTGATCGTATAAAAATACCCTCGTGCTCCTGTTGTGCTGTTGTTGACCAATCTTAGAAATTTGTTTCTTGTTGCATTTGCAATAAGCCATTTAAAATTAAATGTGTTGATGATTCTTCTTCAGAAGGCCATAAAATTTGCTGTTTACAGCTAGGAAACGGTGTTAAGAGTTTGAAATCTGTAATTATTTTCAATTTTACAGTCAGATTTTCCCAACTAATCATCTCCTTGACACGAAGTGTATTTTATTCACTACATATTAGATCATAAACAATGTAGAAATAATACTGTGATTTATAGGTCCAATCAGATAGTGTGCAAAACCAAAAGTGACCAGGTTATTACTGTTAAACTAATATCCATATTAATACTAATATTAACATGAATATCAATAGTAAACTACCGTTGGCATTAGAAATGATAAAATTACAATTTTCCTGCAATTACCCAACGTAATTAAATTCCGAAAAAATATCGGTCTCGAAGGGGAATTGTACCCAACATCTTTATGCCTCCGCCATAACGTGCTCTCCTTTGCACCATAGAACCATTGACTTCAAGTCGCCTTAAATCCCCCCAGATATCACTCAGGTTAATACTGGTTAACGATATTTGTTCTGCATTAGATATCAAATACGCAACGTTGAATATGTTACTTGAAATTAGCAAATTACGCAGTGTCCATTTAAAATTCTTACAACTATTTGATTTTTTTTATAGCCCCGCTCATTGTATACTGCAGCATAATTGGCTTTTATATGAACTCTGACTGCGTTATGTAGTACATACATTACAACGAATTAGAAAAAGATATGCGAATTCACACAACAGTTAAAAGTATTAAAGTAGTCTTTAGCCTTTCACGGCCATTGTTGCTGGTTCATCCTTCGGTTCTTTGCTTTGGAGAAATTTTGTAATACTTGACGCTTCGAGCATCTCGTAGTGAATTCACTTCATCTCCCGGACCTGAGAATCGCAGAGCAACAGAGAAAAATTAATTTTTTGAATTGAACGTATTTTCCTTATTACTAAACTGTATAATAGATTCTATTAAATACCTTTCTTCAATATTCAGTACACCAAATATATTTTTTACTATGAGGGCTTTAAAGTCAATCACCATCCATAAGTATTTGGCCATCTATGCTTTTTTTTTAAATTTCGAAATAAAATCGCATATGAGTTGTGGGTTATTCAATAGTACTTAATTAATATCTATATAAAGCTGTGCAAACATTGACACAAAATTATTAAAAACTCAGCTTCTCCAAAAAGTTATGATGATTTATCAGGTCAAAAGCACGGGAAAAATCAGTATAAATAACATCCAGTTGACCAGCCCCATCCACGGTCTCAGCTATTCTTTGGGAAATCTGCGTCAATTTATTTGGAGTAAATCTATTTGATATAAAACCACGGTGAGATACAGAGAGATATGGTTTTGTACCATAAGGGATAAGTTTATAACCTTTGCGGAAGGGGAAGCTACGGCTACAGGTCTGTAATTGCTGATATTGGAACCATTCCACTGCTTTTCTATTAATGTTCAATTCGCATGCAATTTCTCGATTGTTTTTACCCGTTATGTGGTAACTAACAATTGAATCTGCATGGACAACTCTTTAGTTTGTATCATTATAATGCAAATAACTAAGAAATATCAAAACTTGCAGGTAACAATTTGCTTGTGTGTGCTCACAACAATAATAAATTTTGAACTAGCACAAACTACAATGATATGGTACAAAAACACTTTAGATTATAAAACGCAATAAAACAATTAACTATACTGCATCAAAGTTTCAAGAAACGCTCATTAATAGGGTCGGCACCTCTATAGCTGAAGTATAGCGGAATTGAGTTTTTATTTCTAAGAAATCATTAATTAATAGAACATATATTAATGGAACTTACTAACAATGTGTATAGACATGGAAGTTGTTCGTACCTAATAAAAAGCATGAATGGTAGTGTATAGCATTTGCTTTAAGATACTTCCATTATACCATATTACACATTTCTTAACCATCATATTTTTGTTATTCCTTTTCTTCAGGAAAGAGTCGACTAATTTGAAATATACATATAAAATATTGCAAAAACCACTACAAACATTTCAACTTCATGTTCAAAATTGTGCAGTTAATACATATGCAGCACCTTTTTCTTACAAATCGATACTTTTCCTATGCTAATTCTTTACGGAATATCCTCCTAATTAGAGTAAATACCGCATTTCCCTCGTTCTTCGAGAAATATCTAAAATGCCCTCGCTTCGAGCTCACCCAATCTTTTACGAGCTCCATCTAGCGAGAGGAATATTTCTGGGAAGCTGGGAAATGTGTCACGGCACCACGAACTTAATTAAAAACCGTAGAAGAAAACGAGAGCGAAGAACGTGGATGCCAAATGTAGAAAATGAGAGAGAGAGAGAGAGGGAGAGATAAAGTTGCAGCCTGCCGTTCTATTAATTAGTAGTGCAGTTAATTTGAGCTAACTTTGTTATTATTACGCTATGAAATGGATAAAACGGCAGATTTACAATTAAGATAATTATAGAGCCGGTACTTTCCAGATCGTGTCTTCAATAGGGCGAAATGGTAGGAGTAGAAGCAACTGTGATTCTGATTCGAATCGAATGCCTGCAATAGAACGGGGAAACTACGTCCCAAAATGATTTTCGTGTATTCAATTAGTACGGTAATATCTTTATTTTTCTAAAGAAAATTGCTGATAATAAAGTATACATCAGAAAGATTATTTAAACATAGAGCAATAAAGTGGGTGTTGTGCTTATAAAATTTGCGACCTACAATAAATGTTTGTAATACATTCGCTCGTGTTACCTTTAGTAATTCGTTCAATCAATTAATTTTTATTCAATTTTAATACTTGCTTCTGTGACTTTTCTATCTGAAGCGGTTATTTGGTTCAACCAATTACCCAAAAGGTTATATGGACAACATCTAGAGGCACAACAAAGGAGTCATATATATATATATATATATATATATATATATATATATCCTTTGTACCTTGCGGTGTTTCGGGGTTTACTTATTCTGTTTTTGCCCTCTGTTTTGGCTTCAAGGATCGCCTTTATTATTCGAACTTCTTCCATTCTCCGTATATGTCCAAACCATCCCAGTTGTCTCTCCTCTTATTATAGGATTATTTCTATTGGCTTAATATTTAGACTATTAGTGATTGTCGTGTTTTTGATTTTGTCTCTCCTTGTTACTCCTTCAATTCTTCTATTCTTCTAAGAAATCTCATTTCCATAGCGATGACTTTGGCTTTAATTTTATTTGTTGTTGTCCATGACTCGCTGCCACATATTAGTGTTGGTCTGACCACTCTTTTATACAGCTCTGTCTTTATATGTTTTTGTATATATTATAATGTATTTCTTAATGTATTATATATTTCTGCGGATTTCCCTACTCCCCCATTTATTTCTTTCTCTATTCTCTTGTCTTCGATGGCTGTTCCTAAGTAATTCTAACTTTTAACTTGTTCCAAGGCTATTCCTTTGATTTTGATATCTTTTTCTTCTGCCGTTATTATTATTGTGTTTGTTTTCATCGTGCTTATCTCCATGTTTATCAACTTAGTTTAGTTCTTCTTAGTATAATATCTTTTCTGAATCTGCTATCAATACCATATCATCTGCAAACATTAGTTCCTATACATTAATTGGACTCATTTTACAGTTTCCTACTTTCATATTTTTCCTGTTTATTTGGATTTTTTAATAGCGTGATCTATTAATATACAGAATAACAATGGACTTAATACGCGTCCCTGTTTTAATCCAATTTGTGTTTCAAATTCCGCTGATTTTGCGTTGGAGGTTCTGACTTTATTCTTGTTCCTTTTATACAATGCCTCAATCATCTCTATCATTCCTCTCTCTAGCCTTCTCCTTTACAAGCCCCTGCTATACATCTTCTCTTCTTACCCTATCAAAAGTTTTTTTTAAGATCTATAAAACATATATGTATTCCTTTTCCTTTTTCTGTTAATTTTCCTCCTAGTTGTGTGATTACATATATTAAAAATTTCTAAATCCATGTTGTGTATCTTCTACTGTTGTCTCCCGTTTCTCTCGGAGTCTTTTTTCTAGTATTCTTGTCAATACTTTTCCTGGGATGCTTGTTAACGTTATTCCTCTGTAATTTAAGTATTCTTTTCTGTCTCCCTTTTTGTATATGGGTATAATTATTCCCATATTCCATTCCTTGGGTATTTATTTTTTATTATGATGTTTAAGAGGCCAAGTAGTTTTTATTACCTTTGTCTCATATATATTTTATCATTTCAGTCATGATTCCATCCTCTCCGGCCGCTCTTCCTTGTTTTAGTGTGCGGACTTCATCATCACTTATTGGTGTGATATGTTTTTCGTCGCTTTTTACTATTTGGTCTTTTCCCATTATATATCTATCTTGTTTTATTTTTGTGAGCTCTTAGAAGAACTGTTTCCATCTATCCATTATCTCTTTTTCCTTAGCTAGTATATTTTCTTTATCATCTTTTCTATTTTTCAATCTAGGTGTCTTCTTCTGTTACAATTGTTTTATTGTTCCGTAGAATAACTCTTTGTTTTCTGTATAGTTGTCTCTCAGTTTTAGTCCAAACCCTATCCAAGAACTTTGTTTGGCCCTCTTGATACTCTGTTTAGCTTCTTTCCTTGCCATTTTGTACATCTTATAGTCCTCCTCTTTTCTGCTATGCATATATCTGTCCAATTTATTTTTCTTATCTTAAACTTTGAGTTATATTTCTGCTTCTTCTTGTGTATGTACTTGCTATTTTTATTACTCCCGAGCTTTCTTGTGCAGTATTTAGTACATACGTAGTTTTTCAATCTTTTCCATTTGTCCTCTATTTCGTTTTTGATCTCTTGCTCTGTTTTTTTTTCTGATTCTCCGCGTTTCTAGAGAGGACGTTGTTGATGTTCTAGCGCCATCGCAGCTACCTTCTTCTCGAACGTGTTACGATCAATATCAACAAGGTCCTATCCAGGACAGTCAAGAAATGCGGAGAATCCGGGAAAAAAGAAACAACGCATATATATTAAAAGCGCATCGAAAAATGCCTACAACACAGTATCTAATATAATGCTGCTATGGTACAGCTAATCATGGCATTGGTTGGATCATTTACAGAGAAGGCAATGCGAAGGGGAATGAAAGAAACTTTTCTACTAATTAGTCTTTATTTAAATTCTGATCAAAAGAAAAGGTATAGCCGTGCGTATTTTCCCTTCGTTTCTTTCATTTAATGGTATTAAAATACGAAAGGAGATCCTTTATTATTGTCTTCTAACGTTAGTACCTAACATTTTGTTTTATAAACACACTTACATAAACAAAGGAAACGTTGTAAAGGCAACCATTTAAAGGAAAACCTTCCACCTTTATATCTTTGTTTCATATTTTCTCAAACAACAGCTATAGCGTTTATAACTTGATATGATCCTGCCGAAACTTCGTACATAAAAGAGAATCCTCTCTAGCGAAAATATCGCTACGCGTTAGCGTTTCTTTTTAGCTCCGTACTGAGGCGTTATACTAAGCTTGAGGTGTTTCCCAGTTGATTCTCCAATTCTAAACTCGCACATGAGTCGAGGCGCGCCAGGGAAAATCTTTAACAATCGAGGATGTTATTTCGCTACTGCGGAATCGATTCTCATATCTCGCCCGACGGATTATTTTAGGGCGTGAAATTGTCATTCCGTCCTTAATAATGTTTTGTTCGTTTCCCAACTTCCAAACGAAGAAAAAAAGTGAAAAGGGAAATTGAAGAGGAAAGGAGATAGGAGCGAACTAGGACGAAGGCAATTTCACTTTGGTTTTATGATAAGATTCTTTCTTTGCTTAAATCTTCTTTTTTTTTCTTTTTGTTGCTATGAATTTAATTTGATTCTACTTTATTCTTCTCGAAAACATGGGGTGTTTTTTAGGAAATTAATCATAGTAAGGAATGAGAAGGATATAAATTGGGAATTTAAGGGGGTTTCCTCTTTAAATCAGCGGCTCCTAATTCTTTTTTGTTGTGAATTTTCTCCAAAAATTGGATGCAATTGACGGCTTTCAGCGTAGTCATTATTAAGGAGTAAATGAAACAATAAAATTGGGCACTGTTATTAAAATTTATGTTCCATGTTGAATAATAGGTCATAACAAGAAACGTAATGATGAAAAAAATATTTACAGACAGACATTTATAAAACCAATATACTACCTTAACTTACAAATAGAATACAGTCTCTGTCCCTTTTATTAGAGCCACCTTATAAATTTAAGCGTTTGCGAGTTTCCACCGCGATAATTTACAAATACAAGTATAAAATTCATGAATATGGTTTGCAATACCTATCTAAATATGTTCCCTAAATATCTTTCTAAGAAATTGAGAAAGTGCCACTTAATGACCTCTTGCCTATTATTATCCTCATGAATCATTCTGTACTGTATAGAAGATGGGTAGAAACAAGATTGAAATACATAGTAATTTGTAGACTATTATTTGGATCGGATACTATTGTAGAAAGAATATTATTATTACCTGTTTATGTAACAATGTTTTTTTGCGTGTTTATAAGTTAGTGTTGCAGTTTAAGTTATTGCTTGCGCTTTATATTCTTTTGTTATGGGTAAAAAAAGGTCATACCAAATGAGAAAAGACTGCGTATTGAGGCATTGTTGGGTACAGGAGTAGATTATCAATGTGCAATTGCAAAGAAAGCAGAAGTATCTCGAAAACAAACAGTGCAGCGAATCGTCGTCAGTTATGGTATGGTCTTGTACATCAATCTAAGATCCTGGGCCACTATATTTTCGCCAAGGCGCCTCGAATCAACACCAATATAAGCGCGATTTAGATCCGAATGAGGGCCCTTACATATTCATGTACGATAAGACACTATGCCACATGGTCAAATCCATCCAAAGTTTTTCGGAAACGCAGGCTCTGTCAGTGTTACCTTGGCCAGGAAATTCTTCCGACCTCAATGCAATTGAGAACGTGTGGAGTGTTCTAAAATCACGCGTGTATCCAAGAAGAAGTACTACAAAAGAGCAATTAGTAGAAAATATTGAGAATGTGTGGCAAAATGACGCCACAATTAGAAATACCATTAACGCTTGCACAGACAGTATGCCAAAAAGAATAAGAGCAATTATAAAAGCCAAAGAAGGCATTACAAAATATTAGTTATATAGTTTTGACGATGTCGATAAACAGTTCTGAATAAACTTATGCTTCTACAATACATTTATCGTTATATATTTTAACAAAATCGCTATTTCTGCAAGTGCTCCTAATAAATTGGACAGGGACTGTAAATACAATTGTCAGAGCATTTGTGCTGTAGGGTATTTGTTCCATTAGTACAATTTACTTTAATATTTGGAGTATTTGCGCTCACACGCTCGACCCCCGCTACAACATCTTTAGTTTAGAGTAGCGAAAAAGGATCGATATCCGGCACAACAGAAAACATATATATATATATATATATATATATATATATATATATATATATTTTAACGCTATACCATTAGTGTAAACATTTGCGTTTCGTTATATTAAAGTTATTTGTGAAAAAGTGGTGACTTCTATTTGAACACTAAGTTCATTAACAAATAATAAGAATAAAACGAAACATTCATCCTAGTAAAGTTGAAAACAAAACGGAATTATTGTCAATGAATACCAATTCATAATTGATAATGATAATTAACGTTAGTCAAATTTTCGGCGCGCAAGGTCCGGACTCGCCTGCACGTACGATCGATAGGAAAATTGATCGACTTCCTTAAAGTAATCTATCTTCGTCCTCGCATTCTCCAGCTTAATTAGATTTTGTGGATCTGAAACATTTGGCTAGCCCTATTTTACAATTAAATATTACTAGTTTCCATGAAAGACATACAAACAGTTAAAATGTTCTTCTACATAATGAAATATAAACACATTATAACGCGTAAAACGATAAACCATGCTGCATACGCAGCAGCAGGGAAACCGGGACAGATGGTTCAACGAATTGGGTCAATTTTCGCCGATTTGGCCAAACTTAATACTAGAGCATGTCGTCACATGATAAATTATAACATCTCTTGTAATTTCCAACGATAAATTTTTTAATGAAAAATTTGGTCTTGATAAAATTTGTACCTACGTCCTTCAGCGATTTGTTCCTATGGATTTCCGTGGTCTAGAGACATAGATTCAAATCCCATCGAGGCCAAGTTTTTCATTAAAGAAATTTACCGTTGAAAATGACAAGAAAAAATCAGTATTGTAAAGGCCAACAATGTCTATTATTAATTTCATTCCTCCACATCTCCTCATTTCTACTCTGAGAAAGTAACAGTCCCGGGATTCGAACAAAAAGACATGGGTAATTCCATTATTTTCAAAGTAGCCTGCTGTCGTGTAGGTTTTCAGATGTTTTGCAAACAATATATCTTCTTGAATGAAAGTTTTCAAAATAGATGAGCAATACTGCAACATTTGCTACATTGGCCGATAATTCAATTTTACTCTTTTCAAAAGTTCACTTTCAATATCATTTGCCAAATCATTTATCTCCTTGACACTTTGGTTGTTTGATAAACGAACCAGGTCAACTTTCTTTTCCATTTTCTCCCTAAACAGACACTTCGTGATGTCTTTCGCATAAGGTCCAATCAAATTTGCTGCAATTGAATGTGCTCGTCAAGATCTTGCAATTCTTTAACTTACTCAAAATGGTGCCTCAAGAACCATTTTACCATCTTTGTTTGAAGTCGACAGGAAAGGAGAAACGCTACATGAGCTTACTTGCCAATTTTTAATACTTAACAGTAAATCTATACCCTGTAACCCTTGTGTGTTGGATGTGTTGTTTCAAAATGTTTACGAAGAAGTGATGGTTTTAAATTGCTATTGGTCAGGACTATATTTTCAACATTTTCTTCAACTGCGATCCCTAACGTTACAACTTGATACATAAGAAGCTGTTGCCATTCGAGCAAGTCAATTGAAATTTGAAGAATATCAAGATTATGAAATTGATTTTCAAACTCTCTTCAAAAACTACCACGTAAAGACGAATGCCACGACTGTATTACAAAGATCTTTCGTTAGTCGAATTCTCGAAATAGTGGATAACGAATAAAGAGTATTATAAATCTTAGGTATCAGTGTTAGAGTAAAATTTAATTGTGTATTACATTAAGGATACAGATTGGGCTAGATTAAGATAGATTTGTAAAAGCAATAATTCCACAAATACGTTTATTTGTTTTAAAAATAATTGCAATTATTCAAACATTAATTCCCAGGCATCGCAGTAAACTCCCCCCCACACAAATTAGTAATTTGTTAGGAATGCAATTTCATAGTCCACCGAGTTACCCAGTTACCAACAATGAGAGTCCACGCGCTCTCGAAACGCTGCGTTCCGAATAAATTATTAATTTAGGTGGGGTGGGGTTTACTACGATAACTGCGAATGATACAAGTCCTTGCAATCGTTGTGATTCAAACATTACGCCATTATAGGCGGATACACTCCGAATTTAGAAGTATTTACTAGATAAGTGTTTCTTGATATTCTAAAAAGCTTCCTTAAACGAAGTTACGCATTTTCCAGTCGGAAGTCTATGACCAGGAACCGTGATTTGCGAACCCTATTAATTAGTACTAAAACTACTTTGTACCAGCGACAATAGTGGAGATGAGATATCAATAGTCCTTATTTAATTTGAACCATCAATAGCTCTGTAGCATTCTGTATTTACTAGTATCGCTACATTTCCCATCCTACAAAGTCCCAGCCACTCTAACCTAGGATTCCTTCGAAAAGCGTTTCGTAAATACGAATGTTCGGCGCTTCGACGTTGTGTCTTCTTCGGCGTTTTGCGGACAGAATTTAAATTTCCGGGCGTCTTTCCTGTCTCGGGAGCTGCTCGCTCGCTGACGACGTATCGACCCGCGCGGTCTGCGGCCGGCCGTACACACAGGACGAAGTCTCTATATGACCGGCTCGGACGATTATGCGTTGATACGTACTCTCGCTACGGTTGCAGCCAGGCGGACGTGAAACGTTCGTATCAGCTTTATTGGAGCAATAAAGTCGTTCCTTTGTCTTCCGGAATCGAGGCGGTCGTGCGCTATGGGAAACTCTAACCTCTGGAAAGCGTTCGCCCGATTGTCCTTTGTTCGAATGTAAGTGACTGACAAGAATGCGCTTTGCTAGACGGGCAAGACGGGATACGGTGGAATGCGGCTGGATTAGATGGTAGTAGTTTCGTTTTATGATTTTAACTAGCGCAAGGAATTTACGTTAAACATGTTTTTAACAATAGTAATAATAATAATAAAGATAATAGCAATAATAACAATAATAATGACAAAGTAGAGGTTTGACGCTTTTTTTATATATAACCATCGGCGGAGCTTTTAACCCTGAAGGGTAACTCGACTTGACCGGGTTGTATCTGAACAACAAAGTCCATAATCTGGTCGAGGGGTAATTTTCCTAACTTGGGTTCGTCAAGCTGAGCATCCCCAAGATGCACTGACTTTGCCTGCAGCCTGCCGGATAGTGAAGTTTGACGTTACTAACCACAGCATACAAAATTCTATATACATTAGTATAAAAAAGGTTAGTAAATAGAACAATGGTCGGGGAAGTAAAACTCAATTTACAAAATTTCCAATATATTTTACACAATATTAATATGACATGTATATGTATATATGCTATCACAGTAGCTTCATCGGATATTCTACACCTACTGAACAAAATCTTATTTGTACTTAAACTTAAGACACCCCTTATCTTAGGCTAATTAAGGATAATGTATACATAATGTGAACAACATTATGTACATTATTTGCGAAACGTCAGGGGCAAAAACCTAGTGACACGGCGGAAGTCGACAACCGTTACAACTATGTCAAACGGCCGTGAAAGTGTGAGATACTATTTTGACTTATTGTTTTTTATGAATTTTCCTAATGAATTATACGATTTGGGGTTATATCCACTATATTACTGGCATTTGTTTGATGATATTGAATTCTTTAAGGAAGTTTTCTGTATTTAATGGTAATGAAATTATTCTGTGGATCATACAATGAAATGACGCCAATTTTTACTTAAATGGGTGATTCGAACTATTGTGGTCAATTACATCTGCGTGTGATGGTTTATGATAAATTGGAAATATGTTTTCTCTCGAAATTGTTAGATCTAAGAAATTTAACCTCTTACTAACTTCTTTTTCAATAGTGAATATTTTGATGTAAATTATTAATGAATTCTACGAAATTATTTAATTGTCTATCTGTTCTTGTGAAGCTAGCTAAAATATCGCCTACATACCTATACCAATAAATAAATTGTTTGAAAGTTGTATGTGTAGAAATTTGTTTTTCTTTTCAATGTAATCCATGAATATTTCTGATAACATTGGGTCAAGAGGGTTACTATTATCAAGCCATAATTACTTAAGTGGATATCTTGTTGTTAAATTCAAAGTAACTTTGTTCTAAACAGATTTTAAGGGAATTCATGATCCCGTTATTTGGTAGTTTCATGTTCTCTATTTTTTTTTAACCGAGTCTAGTACATTTTTAATTGTGAATTTGGCTGAAAATTGTGTATTCAAAATAAACAATTTCGTAGTATTTATTAATAATCTACATCAAAATTTTGGAAATTTTGTAAATTGAGTTTTACTTCTCCGACCATTGTTCAATATGAATTTCGAGTATCGGCCGATTCAATCGAAAGAAAAAAGTTCGTAAATAACACAAAAAACCTAGTAGGACAATATCAATGCGGGTTTATAAAAGGTCGATTAACAACGGACGCCATACTTAAACAAATCGTAGAAAAACCATATGCATATAAAATATAAATAGAACCTTTGTTTGTTTATTTTAAACAAGTCTTCGACTCCTTCAAAAAAAGATACACTAATGGTAGCAATAAATAAATTAGGGATCGAACTCAAATTAAGAAAATTAATACAAACGACGTTGTCAAATACAAAAGCAATTATAAAGACACAAAAGGAAAAGACGGAAGAATTTGAAATAAGGGGTGAAGCAAGGAGACTCAATGTCGACAACGTTATTCAACATGGCACTGAAATGTATTAAGAAAGATGGATAAAGGCACAATAAGAACAAAGGCAAGCCAGCTAGTAGCCTATGCTGATGATATTGTAATTATCTATGGAAAACAAAACCATGGGAGTGACACAATTGAAATAGGAAACTATACTTTTGAAGTGGTGGATACATTTAAATATTTAGGGGTTACTATTACAAGCGATGGCACCAGAGATGCAAAGATAAGGGGAGGATGAATATAAAGAAAAACTATCAGGCAAATAGGGAAGCATTAAAAAGTAAAATATTGGGGAAAAAACAAAAATGAGGATCTATAAAACAATAATACAACCAACAATCTTGTACGCGGCAGAAACAAGGGCAATGATAAAGAAGCAAGAGTAGATTACAAGAACGAAGAATATTAAGAACAATACTAGGTCCGATAAAAACACAATAATGAATACAGGCGTAGAACAAATTGTGAGGTAGCAAATGAGTTGGAAGATATGGACGTGGTCAGAAACATAAAGCAACAGAGAGCAAGCTGGTTGGAACACGTATGAAGAGCTGGGAACAAAACTATAATCAACAATATCCTTGAGTGGCAACCAGGAGGAAGAAAGAGACGTGGCGGTCCAGAACTATTTGGCTACAGGAGCTGAAGGCGGACCTTAGTGGAGCTGGCGTCGACGAATGGCAGGGGACGATCAAATATAGGCACAAATGGAGAGGCATATGCGAGAAGATATAAACCGAAGGGAGATGGGGATTGATCTACCCCGTAGATTTGGGTGACTAGCCATTGCATGTATAATGATAAAGCTTTGTCTTTGAACAAGTTGTACAATTACAAAACAACGTGTGATTATAAAGGTAAATAACTTATATACCAAATTAAATCATTTAACAACTAGACAAAAACTGATGGTAGTTTCCAATTGGAAAGTATGTATTCCAGAAGTCATGAAACGGTTGCTTCTTGAATAGATGAACTCTCAAATCACAGGTGATTGTCTTGAACAGCAAATCAAACAAATTACCTGGATTATCAAGATGAGATTATTGACAAACATTGGAAGGTAGTATACGATTAAAAAAAGCAACTAAAGTTGGTGGCAAAGAACATATTACGTTAATGTTTTTAAGTAAACAATAACAGTGTAGATTACCATTGGTATATGAATAAGGAGAATTTCCTATATTGGGTTGAAAATCAACTAATTCTGAATGTAGATAAACACTATAGTAATAGACAGTGCTAGCTTTCATAGCGTTAACTAATGTGAACGAAAGTTCTACATGACTACTATCAACTTTGAAATTCAACAATGGCTTTCGAACAATATTTGTTGCAGCACCGATAAATTCAAAATTCAATTAACGGAATTAGTCCAGCATAAACCATCACCTACATTTAAAACGGATAAATTAGCAACAAAGTACGGTTACACTGGACTATATGTTTTTCTCTATCATTACATATTAAGCTCGATTGGATTGACAAGAAGCACAACGAACACATATTGTACTAATACTGTTGGGGAATATGGAGGATAGGAGGAAGGTTGTATAAAATTGTGTAAATAAGCATTAAATCAAACAATTGTTGAAATTTGATGTGAAGGTTTACAGCACACCGAAGAAATAATTTAGAAACGGTGGGATATAGCAGTTGGTTTTAAAGGAGATAATACTGAGTCACTAACATTTATACTTAATACACCATCTAGCGATTCCAACTATGAGTATGAAGATTCTGATTCAATCGATGATGTCGATCTTTCTTTGAATGTACATCATATTTAATTCATTATACCATTTATAATGCTTCTGTTTGAGATATGATATTGTCTTATATACTTTGTATGTACGTGTCTACGAAATAAAATATTATTATCACACTTTTTTCTCTTTTTGTGTATCTATTAGCATCAGTTTTATAAATACTATGACAAATACTATATACACTACCGTCCATATATACAGGATGTCCATGAAATAGAATAAAAAAAGTATGATATATGGAAAGATCTAATTCTATTAGACTCATATCCAAAATATTTTGCGGAAGTTCCTTCGCAGGCGCAAGAAAAAATAATGAAGGTACTTATAAAATATTAGTAGCGCTACTGTACTTTCAATATTCGTACGTAAGCATGTTACTGAACACTTAGCATGCTGTTTGAAAGATAGACAGTGTTATCTCACAGTTTTTATAACATCGGCAGCTGTGTTATTGCAGTCTGCGTGTATGTACGCGAGTTTGATTGGAAGGATGCACTATGTATACCAGGAGAGCACTTTCGACGTGTCGATGGCAGTAATTGTGAATAAGAGGAGGATGACATAAAATTTTTATAAGTTAACAGAGTCGAGAGATATGCATGTTATTTCGCAGGGCGATTGTGTCAGTATGCTAGCTCTGTCTAACGGTATTCTCTACCTTTTCAATTTGAATCGATTCAATGAAGCCCTCATTCCGTATTACTGCGAGGTGAAGGGAGTATATAGACAGGTAGACACGCGTTATTCGCTTTAACTGAAGCTAGTCTTCGATTCATTTTGCAGTCGTCCACAATGCAAACAACAGTTCACAGCTTTTCACCTTGTACACACTGTAAATCTATATGGGGCACATAGTACATTTTCCTAGGCATTTTTTAATTCTAACATCCGCGTCGTAATTGATACAAACTTATTTAGATTTGTGTTCTATACAATTACACCTTTTCATTTTCCATACTTTTTTTATTTTATTTCAAAGACACACCCTGTATAGAAAATAGACTAAAGAAACTATTTTATAGATTTAAAGTGCACTTGACAGAAACAATACCCTAATATATCATATGATCGATTAAACTTACCCTTTAGGAGGCCATGAAATTTTTCTTCTTTAAACTTCAGCTAGTAGAATAACTTTAAAAACGCGTAAACGGACTTATTCTGCAGTGTTACTGGCAGCACTTAAGTCTAGGTGGTTGAGTTTATGTTACACCATTGATATGCGGTTATCAGATTAGATTTTGACGTTTTGACAAATAACTGGACACTACGAACAAGATATTTTGAAGAATTCATTTCATCGTTTGCTAGAGGGTAAATTTAAATGATAATAAAGTAGTCGCATTTTACGACACCTGCCTTATTTAACATTTTACGATCGCTGGGACTGTTCTTTACTGCAATCAAATACACATCAATTCTAGGACAGAATTGTTTCTAATGTAAGACAAAAAAAATCCAAGAAATAAATTATTAAAGTACCCAAAAATATATGAAAGCATTTTGAATAAAGCGTCAGTTTAAAATTTTTTATCGCACGTATAAGATCGCGGTGAAAAGTGCCGAAAAAAATATCAATTGAAAAACCTTCAATCATAATAACGTTATCTGGTGAAAGGTGTTTAACAGCACAAATCGCTCTAGAAGTAAAGGCTTCAAAAAAAAAAAAAACGGCGTATTTGTGACGCTTAAGAGAATGCAGCAATAGGTTCACTTCGCAAAAGAAAACGGATAGGGAAAAAGGAAGTAACGACCGTCGCTGAGGGTCTGTTTATTATAGTATCTTCGAAAAAAAATAGGTTTCTCACCATTCCAGAGATCGCTCAACAACTCAATATTTCAAAAAGACCACCAATATCTCACATAATAGTTAGGCGGAGACTTCTTGCAGCAGGGCTAAGGAAAAGAATAGTTGTGAAAAAGCCATTGCTAAAACCACAAAATAAGAAAAAGAGAGTGGAATGGGTCATCCAATATAAGAATTGGACCCTGGAGTAATGGTATAAAGTATTATAGACAGGTGAATCCAAACTGCAAACCTTTGATTCAAAATGTCGATCATTTGTGAGGCGCCAGACTGGAGAAAGAGTGAGTGACCTATGTGTGGTCTTTACTGTGAAACAAGGTGGAAATAGTGTAATGGTTTGGGGTTATTTTGTAGGTAATTTTATAAAACTAGATGGAATCCTGCATAAGAATGGTTATCTGGGAATCTTACAGGAAAATGCTGTGCAAAGTGGCGAAAGATACTGTACCCAAAACTTACTTGATCTCACTCGAGGAAGAAGGCAAGTTAATACGGATGACTTGGCCACCCTAATCACCAAAGATATCGCTAATAGAACTAATGTGGGATAACGTGAAGCAAAGAATTCGAAGAAGAGGAATTAGTAGCGCACGAAATCTTTGGCAAAAGCTACAGGTAGCGTGAACTGAAGTTATACGCAATTATCTGGTATCTCTGGTTAGAAGAATGCCAACAATGTGTACCGCCGTAATTCAATCTGAATTTGGTTATACTGTCTAGAAATCACTTTAAATTACAATTATCTTAAATATTTTCTGTTTCCTTTTCGTTGTTACACATACTTTTCACGATATAAAATATCTATTAATAAATGTTACTGCAAACCAACCCTATATTTCAGTTCAAATCGAAGAAAACATCAATTTTATAGTCGTATATATGGACGATAGTGTACATACATGCATTGTTGAAAATACATATTACCCAAGACTAGTTTAACAAAGCACCATAACGATGACAAACGGTAACTAACGACCGTAAAAGAATAAGGAAAAATTGCGCGAAGCCCCAGCTTCCTCTATCTCTATTTCTATTCGAAGCGGTGCCTAAAGAACATAACGTGGCGGTACTTACTTTGATAAATCTTTTAGCTTTCGTTAATAATCCTAAGGTAGTATGTCTTGACGCTTCTGGTCCCAAAGGCACCATATCCTTCAGCTTTTCTAAGCAATCTTTTAAGTGCGCTCTCCTGAAACAAAAGGAAAAGACGGTATAAATAAAAAGAAGCGTCTCGGCCTTTGCGTGCTGTTCGAAAGTTGAAACGGTAATCTAACGCCTTTGTAAGCAAAATACAACGAAAAGAAAATAAACACGAATGAGCTCCTAGAGGTACAAAGGTAGGTAAAATGGGTTAACTTCTTATATGAACGAAATATTGAGAAAGAAACAACGATTCATAAAAGAACCAAATTTATATTTTAATTAACATTTAATTTTATTTGCGAAATTTAATAGATTTAAGTGTGGACAAGGCTCCTAGCTCTATAACATTTTGTCAAAAAATTTTGTTAGAACTGATTGTTGCAATCAGTTTATGATACACAAATTGTTTATTTAATACAGCTTTAATTCTGCTTCTTTTGACGATATACGAGGGGAGGTCCAGAAGTTCGTGTAATGAAAGGGTTTTAAATAAAATAAAACAATAAATCTATTTTTCCTTTTCAATATAATCACCCTTAAGCACAATACATTTATTAGATCTATGAATTAATTTTTCTAAACCATCATAAAAATATTCTTTATCTTTCGCCTCAAAATGGGCCAAAATTGCCTCCTTTACCTCATTGTCGTCGGAAAACTTTCTTCCACGTAAGTCTTTTTTTAAATTGGGGAACAAATAAAAATCACTAGGTGCCAGGTCTGGGTTGTAGGGTGGATGGACTATTGATTGAAAGCCATGCTTGTGCAGAGCAGCCATTTCAACTTTACTCTTGTGAACCGGCGCATTGTCTTGCAAGAGCAACACACCCTTGGTCAATTTTCCTCGACGTTTTTCCTTGATTGCCTCCTTTAATTTTTCTAATATCGCTGCGTAATATTCTCCGGTTATGCTCCTACCTTTTTCTTTGTAATCAATCAATAATATCCCTTCACAGACCCAAAAAAGAGCAGCCATCAACTTTCCAGCCGATTCTGACACTTTGAATTTCTTTGGCGGTGGTGTCCCCTTTTTATGCCATTGCATGGACTCCTGTGCCATGCCACTTATAAATCATTGATTTACTAGGGCACTGTTCCCCATAAACGGTTTCCATTTCATTAAATATGGTTTGAGCGTTCTTTCCTTGCTTGGTAAGGAACTTTATCACAGCACGGTGTTCAATTTCCTCCATAGTTTAAGTTTTCTTCCGGATTGACTTGTTTAGCAGGCAACTATTCGTAAACGACTGACGTTATAGGGCTGCAACTTAACTTATATACTAATGGTTTGTCGTCAGTCAGAATGACACCCCACTCCATCCCCTCCATTCTACGAACTTCTGGACCTCCCCTCG
Source organism: Trypoxylus dichotomus (assembly GCA_023509865.1). Lineage (NCBI taxonomy): Eukaryota > Metazoa > Arthropoda > Insecta > Coleoptera > Scarabaeidae > Trypoxylus > Trypoxylus dichotomus. The sequence continues at coordinate 35,956,592 of CM042081.1, forward strand.
TAACAACGCGATATATGATCATGTTACGCCCCATGTATCGTATCAAAACTATCTTTGGTTTTGTTCAACGTGTCCCTTTATTTCGGTAATATAACATTCTATATGTACAGTATAATTTAATTTAACACTTTAGAACTATTAACAAAATAAAACTATTTTCTCCGTCTCTTCGTTTTATTTATTTATTAACGTTTAGTTTTTGGTTTTACCCGTTAGTTACAACCGGTAACTTCGTTGTTCAGCTGCTCACAAGGTTACGCGAGTTGTCAACAGATCGCGCGCTCAACATTTTTAGAGTTGACATTATCTTATTTGATTTGTAGTGTCGTGAAATTTTATTCGCCCTGGAAATTTCATTTGTTTTTATTTATTTATCTCTGATAATTTGAGTACTTTTACAAGCTGACAGAAAGGTTGTATGTCTTATAGAATTTGAGGGTTTCAGATTTTGAATTATAACATGCATTTCCTCAAGTATAGCTGGAGTCATATTTAAATTTATCGATGTATCGTTTTGTACATTTCAACATATAGAGATTAGGTCCGCATTTATACAAGATCATTTTTCTTGTATTGATGACGTTATTATGTTAACCTACATGTGTTTTACGTTACAATGATTTGTGATAGTGGTAGATGCAGGTGGTTATTTATATTTTTATTATATTTTCGCTAGATTGAGTTGTAAAACTTGAGTTTGCAATACCTTTTTGATGTAACCAAAATTTTGGTTTCGATTCACTGGTTAGCCAGGTTTTCTTAATGAAGTTAGTTAGATATATGACAATTCTTTTAGGACGCGTAACTTCTACTGTACTACAAAGAATTTTTGAGAATATATGCATAACCTATATTAGGATCCACGCGATTTGTAATGTTTTTAATTCTAAATATTACACTGGCTAACAAATAAAGTTTTTACTAATATAAGCACGATAATGCCAAATATAAAACACATTTTTCACGCGTTTTTCTGCGGCATTTCTTGTTTGCGGGGTAGTCGAGCTAGAAACCAACACTTTCAAAATAATTCGGCTCCCAGAATATCCTTAGATATTGGACAAAAGAATATCGTAATATTGGACAGAGAATAAGTATTTTTTCCATCTCTTCAGATCAAATTGGGTGTTATGAAGCAATATATTAAAGCTCTAGATTTGTAAGTGGACTATTTCAAATACATGTGTGTGTTAAAAGTTATTACGATTAAGTTACGAAAAAATTAAACCTAGGATATTTGATGGAGTTCAAATTAGAACTTTAATGACAGATCTAAATTTCAATTTTATGAATGAAGCTGAGGAAGAAGCCTGGATTTCATTCACTATGGTCGCGAATATTTTTTTCAGAAACAAAAAAACCTCCAGTTACAAAGATCTAGTGAATTCAATGTTTAAAAAATTTCACTACCTAGATTGTAACGAGTATAAAGCTTCATTTCCTTCAGTCATCTTGGCACATTTTCAGAAAATTTAGGTGTTGCAAGCGATGAACAAGGTGAGAGATTTCGTCAAGATTTAAAAACCATGGTGGCCGACTGCTATTGGAGTGTTCAAAGGGACTGCCAAATCAAAATACACAGTAGAAAGTGTAGCAAACTAAAGCTTATTCCCTAATCGTTGTTTGTCTTTTTACAAGTACTTCTAATTTTTTAAAGATTATTCAAATAAATAATATTGTATTTAAATAAATAAATGAATTATTAAAGGTTTATACTTTCTTTATATCTTATCAGTTCAACAACTTAGCCACACTAGTGATCCTACAAAGAACGTAGTATATCATAAAGTAAAATTCAACGCAGAAACTGATATGATTCTCGTATTCAGCACACCGAAATTAGTAAAAGACCCAGTCTCATGGTCAAGTCATAAGAAATTGTGTTGGGCAGAGTAATGTAGCAAAAGCTTCAGAGTCAGTTCTTGGAAGTGTAAATAATTGCTCTTCCACTGAACATAGTAGAAAAAGTGTATATAGTCATATCGTTATGAAATCAACTAAAATATTCGAATAAACAAATACATAGGGAAAAATGCATATGAAACAGTACCCCCACAGTAATCCCCTTTCGGCTACTATCACGATGTATAAACGATGCCATAGAGTTAAATTTGACATACCCAAAAACTAATATGATTTTCGGATTCGAGACACTCAATCATTGTGTTGGGGCTAAATTATTTAGGTTAAGTAGATTATTGTTTTTCAAATTGTACTAATGCATGAGCTCTGTTTTGGTGCGTAGATTGAATTGGAAAGCATTCGGGGTATGTGAATAGTTTATTCTGACATAAAGTGGAGATGCTCTGTCTTCTATATCTCTTATCAACTTCTGATATTCTTTCGAACCATGTTAAAAAACTTAATTTCTATCCATAATTTCCCGTCCGAAACTACTTCTTCTATTATTCATTCTTTTCACCGTTTAAGTTAAATTTTGCGAACGTATCTTTCTGTTTACTCCTTAACAGAATTATTATGCGCTTAGCGTTCTGTTGCTTGATCAGATAAATCTTTTCTAGCGATCTATACACATCCAGCATTACACTGAATAAACACACACGAACCTATACTTTGCGCTAACAGAATTAGCTCCGTAGAGTGCGATTATTCCACCTATCGCCCGCTCATATCTCGAACATTACGTCCGTTTGGTTTCGTGCCGGCTAACACGCGATCCCGTTTCGGATAACGAGCCATATCCACGGCGTAGCTGCAACAACAAGTGTAGGCATGGAAGCGTTAGGTATATACGACGATTTTTGCCGCGGCGTAACGGTGCTTCTCGCGAATTAACGAGCCCGTTAGACAAAGGCCGAACCACGAGCAGAACGCGCGGCGCGCAGGATATGTAAACGAGAAAATATCAGTTCTGTATGAGAAATGATGGCTTATTACCTTCCACTATATGCGGTAAGGTAGGTGGTATTATTGTTCGTCGGTGTTGCATCGGGTTAATGTTTGCAGCTCTTTCAATTTTTTTTATGCTGTTTTACTTGCGTTTCCTGTTCGTTTGTTTCGTTATTTTTTCCGTCTGAATGCCGGTAATAACCATAAATAGCTGCCTAGTTAGGTACGAGTATTGAGATAAACGTTGTGGTCTAGATATCGTAGAAAAGATGCATACCAGTTGTATGCATACGTTTTCGCCGCTTTTTTTTTGCTAAAATGAAACATGTAATTTTCAAGGGAAAATATATTTTTTTATTCCAATTATTGGCCATCGGTTTCTACATATTTCACCCATCTTTCAGGTAATCTATGGATACCATACCAGAAAAACTGCTTGCCGTTTGCTATAAACCATTCGTCAAGCCGTTTTCCAACCCCATCATTGAATCGAAGAGGTGATAGTCAGATGGTGTCACTAATTAATTAAATTTTACGTTGGAGAAATAAGGAAATTTCAATTATCATAGAGTATAATTAAATTTAGCACTTTAGGGTTATTAACAAAATAAAATTATTTTCTCCGTCTTTTCGTTTTATTTATTTAGTAATGTTTAGTTTTTGGTTTGGATTATCTTTTACTTACAGTCACTAGGGTTTTCTTCGTCGTTCAGCTGTGCACAAGGATACGCGAGTTGTCAATAGATCGTACGCTAAATAACATTTTTAGAGCCGACACTACCTTATTCGAGATGGTACTTTTGTGAATTTTTTTTCGCCCTGAAAATTTCATTTCTTTTTATTTATTTGTGTCTAATAATTTGAGTACTTTTACAAGCTAACAGAAAGGTTGTCATGTCCTACAGAATTTGAGGGTTTTAAATCTTGAATTTGCAATACCTTTTTGATTTAACCAAAATTTTTGTTTAGATTCACAGGGTAGCCAGGTTTTCTTAATAAAGTTAGTTACATACATGACAATTATTTTTGGATGTGCACTACAAAGAATTTTTGAGAATATATGTATAAACTTTATTAGGATCTATGCGATTTGTAATTTCAGTCAGATGGTGCTAGGTCTGGGACGTATGGCGGATGCGGATGTCCCATCAAAGCGGTTTCAGCACGTAGCATGTAGCAGTACAGCTACCTATGAACCTACCGCAATGCCAATGCAGGCAATAAAACTTAAAAAAGGGTTTTACTCTTTACTTAATTTTATTATTTTGAATCTTTTATTTTTTCGATTTGCCATGAGGGGCCTTAATCTTTAGAAAATTCCTGCTATACCCTTAAGAACAGCGTACATGTGTTTCTTTTGAAGTAGGATATATGCATTCGACAATAGAGTCAATATTGCATTGCGCAAGTATAACTGAATTCTAAAATTGTAGAATTACACAATTTGTAGTTTTTCAAAATCATGGAGCTTGGATACTATAAATCCTTATGCCAGATTACTTTCAAAGAAGGTCCCACTCCATTTGAAATTGAACGGCATTTTTGATAACCAAAGGAATAACAATGCACCCTCCGTATACCAACAACCATATTCCTTTTTCTTAATATGCGATAAAATAACGATTGCAAGTACTGTGTGGATGTACAATTACCGACAGTCGGTAACACGGTTGACAATGAGAGCCCACGTGCTCTCGAAACGCTGCGTTCCGCATAATTAATTAATTTGTGTAAGTGGAGTTTACTGCTATATCTGTGAATTAATATGCAATGTTATTTCTATGAAGTAGTGAAAAAAGTTACACATAACACATGGGCTGAAAAGTCACGGGCCTAACAAAGAAAACACGGTTTTTTTGGTTCAAAATTAGCTTTATTCATCAACGTAATCTCCATCAGGAGCAACGCAATCATTCCAGCGCCGCTCTAACATTTCAATACCACCTTTGTAGAACGATTTATCTTTTGCCTCAAAATAAGCTCAGTTTCAGCGATAACCTCTTCATTCGTGCGAAATTTCCTACTGGCGAGCATTTTTTGAGGTCTGCGAACAGCCAGTAGTCGCTGGGAGTCAAATCTGGCGAATACGGTGGATGTGAGAGCAATTCGAAGTTCAATTCATGTAGTTTTGCCATTGTTTTGATTGACTTGTGACACGGTGCGTTGTCTTGATGAAACAACATTTTTCTTTGCCATATGCGGTCACTTCTTTGCAATTTCGGCCTTCAAACGCTCCAATAACGCTATATAATATTCACTGTTGATGGTATTTCCTTTCTCAAGATAGTCGATGAATATTACACCACGCACATCCCAAAATATCGAGGCCATAACCTTTCCAGCCGATTGTTGTGCTTTCGGGCGCTTTGGATGAGGTTCACCAGTTGCTGTCCACTCAGATGACGATCGTTTTGATTCCGGAGTGAAGTGATGGATACATGTTTCATCCATTGTCACATATCGACGCAAAAATTCCGGTTTGTTACGTTTAAACATGGCCAAACACTGCTCAGAATCATCAACACGTTCTTGTTTTTGGCCAACAGTGAGCAAACGCGGCACCCACTTTGAACAGAGCTTTCTCATAGTCAAATGCTCATGCAATATAAAGCCAATACGTTCCTTTGATATCTTTACGATGTCAGCTAACTCACGCAACTTCACCTTTCGATCATTCAAAACGATTTTGTGGATTATTTTGATGTTTTCTGGTGTTACCGGCTCATTTGGACGTCCACTGCGTTCTGCATCATCGGTGTCTCTACTACCACGTTTGAAGTCAGCAAACCAACGTTTTATTGTTGTTTCTGATGGAGCGGAGTCCCCATAACACTTTTCAAGCCATTGCTTCGCTTGAACGGTATTTTTTCCCATCAAGAAGCAGTGTAAAATTAAAACACGAAATTGTTTTTGATCCATTATTTTGAAAATAACAAAACTAGCGTGACTCTTAGCACAATAACTCATAAACTAATGAATAGAATATCATGAAATTTTAACAGCTGTCTCTTGAAGGTTAGTACTAACTGAGAGAAAGATGACTGCAATAAAACTAGCGTCATCTATGTGTTAGGCCCGGGACTTTTCAGCCCATGTGTTATACCTAATATTGTGAACGCTTCAGTAGTAATGGTATAAGACTATTTTTTCTTTTTTTAATTTATGGTGTAAACGAATTGTGTTTCTGCCATTTTCGGCAGCGTAGAAATATGAGTGAAATATTGTCACTCATAAGTATAACGGTACATTTACTAAATAAATAAACGATCTCTACAAAACTTAATCTCTTATGAATACTTTCTTGAATACGGTAGATATGTTTCATTATATATTATTATGTTAGACTTTCAGAACGTTGGTTATTATTCAGTCTTGTGTTATTGTACTATTTTTTTAGACATTCCTACTAATCGGTTTTGTTTGTTTCAAGTGCATTTATAAAAGTCTTTCGGAACAGGATACCTGTTTTTCAAAGCATACAGATCTTTTAGTCCCATACTAGATTCTATAATTGTTGGTGTAATCCAAGGGCGTACGTGTTTATTGACGTATTTCATGGCAAACGATATGTTGCAATAATAATGTAAAATAGCCAAAAAAGATCTAAATTTTGTTTCTACAGCATTCTAGCTGTATACATCATTCCAGGACGCATTTTCCAGATATTTGAGGAACGTTAACTTATCCTCTAAACAGAAGGATCGTTTATATTGAAAGATCTTTGTGCGAGATAAAAAGTCGATACATTCGTATAAAATAAAAAAAAAACATGATCGGAAAAATACACATCATATACATCACACGTAAGTGGAAGTAATAAGTTTATACAGATATTATCTAGAGTAGTGCTACTAATCGCTCTTATCCTAGTGTAATCACGAACTATAGTGCTTAAGTTTTAAGAGAGACATTATTTTGACGTTAGTCGCTGCTTTAAAAGATTTTGTAAAAATTCTTCACTATTCACTGCTTACAAAATGAAAACTGAATGCAGACTAAATTCTTCATTATATTAAAATGCCCATGTCGTCTATTTTCGTGTTTTATGATGGCCGTAATAAATATTTCAAAAAATTGCTTTTTATTTCATCTAATTACAATCGATCTCGTACAAAGGCGACCTGAAATGTTTCCGGAATCGGAAAGAGATGGCGCACGAAGGATGAAGTGGATTCATTGGTCGTCAAGGGCAACCCTCTTTATGGCAACTGTCAAAATTTCAGACGTCTACTGTCAGTAGGTGTTGTTTAAGAGTGTGTTGTTTTGTGACATCTGCAAAAGGGAAGGGGTCATGGGGCAACACTATAGCGATTTATAGACCCGATTCGAGAAACGGCCGCGTTTGCAGCGCAAAAAAGTGCTTCTCCATCCCGACAATACACCGGCTCATGAATGACTCTTTCATCCTCCATATTCACCGGACCTAGCCCTCAGCAACATTTTACTATTCCCAAACCTGAAAAAATCACTGCCAGGAAAGAAATTTGCCTCAAATGAGGAGGTTATCACCGCTACAGATGGCTATTTTGTAGACCTCAAAGCATCCTACTTTTTGACGGCTTAAAGACTGGAGCACCGTTTGCAAAAGTGTTGATCTTCGAGGAGACTACATCGAAAAATAAAAAACCATACCAATACCGTGTTTTTCTTGTCGATTCCAAAAACATTTCAGGTCGCCCTCGTACTTACAGTTTAATAATATAATTATATGTAATATATTTTGATTGGCATAGAAAATAATTTCTTTGAATAATCTCCAATTATGAAGGTGGATAAACACTTATGGCCGATAGTGTATATAAATTTAATTTGATTAAAGCCAATATTTTCAAAACAAGTAAAATATGTTTAATGCAAGAATATTAAACTGAGAAAACAGTTACTGCAAATCAATGATAAATTTACTTCCGTATCTATAAAGCTAAAATTTAGTCCATTTGAAAGAAATTTTGTTTCTGCAAGAATATATATTTCTGCGTGTGCTTGATTATTCTCTTGACCCTATATCAACATGTAATCTATTATTTTTATCGTTTATAAAAAGCAAACTGTAATATCTATTGAAACTTTCTCCGCTGGGAGCAAAACAGATCCATAACAGAAACGAGGAAATACAAATAAAATACGCCATTGAAAAAATGATAGGATATCAACCATTCTTTTTCCCATTTTCCTTCGGATTCCTTTCACCGTACGTTAATAGAAAAATAAACAACGCAGCCAGGAAGAAAAAAGAAAATTGGGCAACACTCTGTCGATACGGGAAAGTTCCGGCATAAGATAGAGACAATTCGGGAAAAATCAATTACTATCCGAGACCCGAACCTTACGGGGGCTTTTAGTCAGTCGCAGAAATAGTAGGCGGACCTTTTAGTCGAACAGCTCATATATGTATAATGTAAGGGGGCAGTCGGCAACTTAATGAAATTCGATATTGCAATTTTCCGGGTTGCTGCTGGCGTTGCTTGGTGCGAGGACCGCCGTTGAATCTGCCGGAGACCGCATTAAATATCTTTCGTATTGTCCGTTGGACATGGGAAGTTCTAAACGGCTATTATAAGCGTATTAGATAAAGTTGCTTCGATATTCGGTTGAAATGGTACGATTTTAACACCTTGATTAACACGAAATTGCTTTAAGTGGTAAGGGACCACTTTTATATACAAAGAAATTGACATTTGCAGAGGCACCAGTGTGGATATGAAAGTTGCATGTAAATGTATATAAAAGAACAAACGCGCAGTATAAATCGAAAATATCAGTGGATCTAAACTGAAACTTTAAGACACGTTACCAATAGCTACCACCGCCTATGCCATGTCAAATGTAAAATGACTACCATCAACCGGGGTGACTAAGTGCTTATAGGGGTCACTCGGTGTCATGGAATATCGCGGTAAATGTTATCCAGGTTTAATGTTGACTAAGTTTGATATAAGTAGGCAAACCAGTGTGGCCTAAGCCTCCGGATGTTCTTTGGTATAAGGAGCAATAAATTAAAAAAGAAAATTGTGCCGGTGACTGAAATCAACAGCCACAAGTTTCAGGTGGACTACTAATTCCCTTATTTTCTATTATTTTTAATTCAATTTTTTAAAAAGTTCCTAAACTCTGTACAGTGAAGTTTAAGACAATTGTACATATGTAGTTCTTTTAAAGTTAGCTTCCTCTTATCTTGAGTTTGACTCAATATTTAGGGAAATTTTTTTTTTTAAAAAGGCGTTCCTACCAACTCACGCGTTCGTTTGTTTCTTATTTTTTTTAGGATTGTATTGGTAACCTTTTGCCGTTTTACAAGCTTATACTCACTTTCTGAATGTGTTAAAAGAGAACATTTGAATTGAAATGGCGGCTATCACGGAGAATACCGACCAGTTTCCCAAAATTTTGCCTCACGTTTAGAAGAGTACCAGCAAAATAACAGAACACATTTAGAAGACATAATTTTTAACAAATTAATTCCCAAAGCCTGCACTTTAATAAAAAAAATAAGCATTTATTCATTTTACCTAGTCATTATTTTATTTTATTCTTTCCATTTTGAAAAGGACTTTTGGAACATCTTGTACTTTAATACGCTTCATTTTTCCACTAAGTTTCATTAAAATCATTGTTTTCGAAATGTTTACATTTTCAATTCTTATAGTTGGATTGTGAATTCAATAACACGAAAATACGAACTTCAGTTTAAGCACAGGTGCATATGTATAACCGAAATATGAACACCATTCAGAGACTCGTCCCCTTACTTTCGGAATAAGGTGTACCACATTTTCTTTTAATTTCCTTATTCCGTAAGTAACGAGAAAAACTTCGCTTTACCACAGTATAAAACGACGTCGGATGGCTGTATGCTATTAATGGTAATTGATTTCCGACACGAAAATTCATAAATATCAATAAATCTCGCGAGGCGCGTACCACTATTCGCGCCGTATTTGCTTTTAGAAACTCCGCATAAACGGACCGACATGTATACTTACCAGGCCGCGCCCTCCTATCCTGAAGAAACGAAGGCAATAATACTTGATTTATTCGGTATAAATTATAAATAATTGTCGTTCATAAAAATGCTACCTAAGATTGACAGAATGGTTGGCTAAGATGACTAAACTCTAAAGGAACTAGGACGGCTTTGATATTCGATAATGAACAACGCAATGTATTAGAAACATATATATATATATATATATATATATATATATATATATATATATATTGTAATGGGACTACCTTTGATAGCTGTTAGCATTTAACATGAGGTAAGATCGATAGATTTGCTTATGTAATCGTCGATTATAGTTTTCTTTCTTTGTTTAATTCATTCTCAAAATTCCTTTTCTCCTTATTATTTCAAAAAATTCCCTTTCCTTTAGGAAAAAGAAAAATCAGTCCCTTAATCAACACGAAAAGAGGACCAAGAAAGTACTCTACATCTTTCACAGAAGATCGTACAATTAATGTAAAATTTTATATAAAAATATGTAACACACGTATGCACCCACGGTAATTACCGAATATCACATCCAAAGTCAACATCTCCATCTCTGGAAATACATACTAGGGAAATGTTTTCGTTCACCAGGATCTAAAGGTGATATACAAGCGCGATCGCAGAATAGCGCGGCGTTAAATAGAAGACAGTTAGTGTGGGTAGCTGATACAGAGCACCAATACAACTTGTAATAATAATATAATAATCTGCGTTATTTAGAGGAAATACCATGAAAAATAGTATGAACGCTTTAGTGGACAGTGTTTCTCCAGGAGATAAATAATTAGCCAAAAACAAGTTTCATTTTTCAACATCTACCTTAATACACTTATTCCATCGCTTTATCCATGCCCCAATGGCTGCTGTATAAAAGAGTTTTGGTTGCCGTCTGAACAACATGCGTATCTTTTGTTGAACATCGTTATTACTCTCGAAATGCTAAGATGCTTTTCGAGAGGACCAAACAGATGATAGTTGCTTGGGGTTAGATGGAGAAACACTTTACACCGTAAACAGGAGACATTTTCTTATGGATACTTTTTGTAGGAAGTCCTCTTTCCCAGAAAAAATCGTACAACAGCAGGCTAGTTTTCTACAGTACACTCTTCGAGCACGGTCACCGTTTTAACACTGGTAGGGAAATAGCTCATTGCTATTTCCAGCCTTCCCACAGCAGTTTGTGACTTATTTAATGACTTTCTCTCATAATATAACCTTCCATTATTAATGTACGACTACTGTGTTCAAATTTAAAAGGTGAGAAAGAAGATCCGTTGATTATCGAAAAAAGTAAAACTCCTCGCTCTTTTAAGGCTAATCATATTGACAAATTGCCTTTAGAATGGGCAAAGGCATGAATGACAACGAAGATTATGACAAGATGGCTGCATAAATTTGACAATAAAATGAAAAAACAAAATAGAAAAGTACTTCTTTTCTTGGACAACACTACATCACATTCTATTAAAAAATGTTAAACTAGTCTTCCGGCTGCCATATACCACTTCGCACTGTCAGCCCTTGGATCAAGAGATAATTCAGAATTTCAAATTGATTTGCCGAAATTTTTTTGATTAAAAAGCTTCTAGCGTTTATTGAGAGTGAATGTGATTTTAAAAATTTTGGAAAGAACCTAAATTTAGCCAATGTACTTATATGGATTCCACTTACTTGAAAAAAGTACCTCGTCTGCTACAGTTAAGAAATGTTTTTCAAAGGACGGATTATTTGATGTTAGCTAAGAAAATCCAACGTTTGATGAAGAAGACGAAATACTCCTTAGTCCTAACTTGAGTATTACTGAAATTATTCAAGAATTGCGTAGTAATGATGAAGAACAAAGCTCTGATAGTAGTGATGTGGACGAATGTGAAACTCTAAAATCTAATTTAACCAGTATGAGAAAGGTCTGTGCAGAATTAAGAGACATACAGAATTATTTATAGTGCAATAGCAATGGTGAAATGTTTATGGATGTTTTTCGAATTTTCTTACATATGAAGCTGTACTTTTTAAATCGAAGCTAAAGAAGTTAACGGATCAAAGATCGAACAATACATTAAAAAAACCTTAAAAAAACTTTTTTTGCGTATGGGTAAGTTGTAATAATATGAGTAAATAATGAACATATGTACGCATTTGATTAGTGGTGCTCTCTATGTTCCAGTATGCAACACTTAAAAATATTCCCCGTATTGTGCTCTAAATTGATGAGTACCAAGGTCAGTGAAAACAAAATATTCTTTACTTCCTGAATGATCCTCGTGCTTATATAAACCATTTCGCCAAAGTTCTTAAATAAAAGAATCCGTTACAAGCAAATGAATTTAAAAAAACGAAAGATATTCAAATTCATTTTCCAAAACTTAACATTTTTACTGGCCTACGGAGGTAGAGCATACTTTTCCGACCCTCCTGTCCAATTCATCCCGTAACATCTCGGTGGGGTTTAAATTGGGGCTTTGCGGAGGCCATGTCATTATTTGTAAAGTGCCGTTATATTGTACTTTATTTCGGAAATTCTTACATTTCACTGCTCAGTGTTTGGGGTCGTTGTCCTACATGAATAGAAAATTTTCGCCGATCGGATATTGCTCCGATGGTACGGCATTTTCTTGCAGTGTTTCTAAATAATCCTTTTTTCGCAAAATACCTTCAATTCGCTTCCAGTCTCCTGTACCGGCGTACGAAAAACAACCCCAAACAAACTCAGAACTTCTTCCTTGCTTGACTGTTGGCACTACACAATCCTGCAACATTCTTTGGCATTTCGTTCTTCTTACAAAAGCGCACTTTGATTGTCTGAACACCTCAAACTTTGACACACCAGTCTATAGCACCCTTCTCTAAACATCCACTGTCCAATTTCCATGTGTTTCTGTAAAGTGTAGCCGGTTTTACCTGTTTTTCCGTCGAAGTAGGGTTTTTCTTTGCTGCAATGGAGTCATGGAGATTTGCAGCTTCAATCTCCTTTTCGCTGTAGTAACGGGCATTTTGCTTGCACGATCGCGATTCATTTCGGAGACGATTTCTGGTGCTGCCAGTCTCCTGTTTCGCATGCTCAGCAATTTTATACACTCATCGTTGGCGTGGGTTGTTATTTTCTTACGACCGTAACGTGCCGGATCTCTTAAACTGCCCGTGCGATGATGTCTCCAATGATATCACTAACAGTCGATTTATTAACATGTATTTTTTTTCAAAAATTTTAATAAATAACCTTCTTAATGAAAACTTATAATTAGAGAGCGTTTTTCTGAACTTGTTGGTTTTCCTTTCGGCATTTTACCAAGTTTAATCAGGTTCACACAAAAAGATACGCTCTTAACACTAACGCACGCACAAGCAGGTCTATTTGGAAACTAAAGCATTTATCAATACACAATACTCTTTGGGATGGAAGCATCCCATCCAAAAGTCGAATTACTTGCAAAATTGTCCCAAAAATAATCCCATTTGTGGCAATCAGGATTATTCTGAAAATTACCATATTGGCTCATAAAATATAATAGGTTTTTAATCATTCTCTAATCGATAACCTTGGAAGTTTGCCTGTGCAATTAATAAGCAGTAAACTTCATAAAGGACTTAATATAAATGTTATTTATATATAAAAGCAATTATATTATCTTTTAGTAGAGTTAACATTTTACTGGGTATCGGAACTAATATGGACGGTAGTGTATGTTAGAGATTTTGTTGACGAGAAAAAATATGCTCTTCTATTGTTTCGATTTTCAAATTAGTATTAGATTTTAAAATACTTGTTTTCAAAAAGTAAATAGGTTAAGATTGCGATGCGGCAGTAAATTAGTTCCATTTCTGGAAGCTAGAAGATGCAAAACAATTTTTTGCTTGTCTTACTATAAATATATGTTTTTCAAGCATGTGAAGCTGCTTTCGCTCTATATCCAAGTAGACTATATAAAAATTCCGCTTTCTTCTGTAATATATTTAGCTATCGATACGTAATATGCTAGAGTCTAGACTGATCAAAAACATTCGAATATAGCCATCCGCTATACGAAATTAATTCAGATTTTCCATCACCGCGAATCCATTAAACGATTTAAATCATCTCTCGAACGACGACGGCGACATGAAATGTCATTTTTATGTATAATTTAACATGAAGTACAACCCTATTGAACCGGAGAGCCGATTTGCATTTCGATCACGGACCATTATTGTGTATTCACCGTCGACGCAAGAAAAAAATCACTCTCTCCCGTTCGAATCGGGAACCAGCGAGAGGGGGGGATTGCGGCGATGTCAACGATGGGTACAGGGAGCTGGGAAACGGAGCGGACAGGAAAAGAAAAGAAAAACGGGGAACTTGATCCCGACTACAACCGCATACCGCCGCTACCATCAGCATCGCGTCGTTTTAATATTAATTGCGACCGACTTTAACTCGTTGGAGTGAAGAGGAGACGCCTCATCAATATTCAAGTCGTTACACGGATACCGAGGGTGGGAGAGCGCTATCATCCGGAATTAATCGACGAAACGTCTTCGAATTAACGTCTTTATCGACGGACGGCCGATGTCGGGGCGTGGAGCAACTTCGATGCTAATTTCGTTACGTTCGGAGATGTTCGATGTGGACGATGTTAACATCTGGGAGGTTAACGGAAAATTACCGTCACTCTTATTTATGTGCGTAGAACTTTCTGGCTTATCTCTTAAACGCAACTCCTAGATAAATTTTAACAAATTATAACTACGCCAATGAAATGTAGGTAAAAAATATTTTTAGTTTTTTTTTCTTTTTTTATCCTACGTCCTTTCTACCTTGCAGTGTCGGATTACCATTCTCTTATTTTTGTCTTCCACAGTTTCCTGTTATGGGCCAGTTGCTTGGCTACAATCCATTCCATACCTCATATTTCTAATATTCTATATCTCTATATATATTCTATATTTGTTTTGGCTTCAATAATCATCTATGTTACTCGATCTTCCTCCATTCTCTGTATATCTCCGAACCATCCCAGTTGTCTCTCCTCTATGATTATTTTTGGTAGACATTTAGACTACTAATGATTGTCGTGTTTCTGATTTTGTCTCTCCTTGTTACTCCTTCTATTCTTCTTGGGAATCTCGTTTCCATGGCTGTGACTTTGATTCTATTCGCAGTTGTCCATGACTCGCTGCCATATGTTAGTGTTGGTCTGACAACCCTTTTATACACTTCCGTCTTTATTAAGTTTTAGTATTTACAAAAATAAATTTTTCAATTTCGTTCTATAGCAGAAATTCTGTTTGTTCCACCTTCTATTTGTCAAAAAAGGTATCTGTGGTAGCATCCAAAACAGAATCTATATTAATAACCTAATATAATAAAATAATAACCTACACCCTAATAATTTAAACTAATACGTATTTATAATAATGATACTATATTTGTCGCGAATTCTAAAGGACATGCACATGGTTATGCAAGTCTCTGCAATGTGGGGCAAGTTACAGTGCAGTGCGGAGAACAACGTGGAGGGCCATATCAAGGCGAATGTTCAATAACATTGACGTACTCGCATCATTTATAATCGTGAACTTCATGAAGGAGCATAGGCGATGCGAACGCAAGAATGTTTACACAAAAAATAATGGTAAAAAGTATGTATATTATACAACGTGCTGAAACACTTACTTCAGTCTTAAGAAGTCTCCACGAAATCGCAATGGGTGGCATCTATTACATACTACAATCATTAAATATGTTTCCACAATTGTTTCAGTCAAATGACTACAGCGTGAGGAATAAATATTTTTTAATGATGAAAATGACCATTCTACATCGAGTGATGTTATATTTGCAAATTTAAAGTAATCCTTGTGACAACTTAATGGATCTTTCGACGGACCTTCACAAATTTGTCTTAGTATGAGAGAATCTGAATCCTTGTCAATAACACTTTCAAATTTTCGTACTACACTTTCATTTTTTTTCGTCTTCAAGCGTACATAGGTGTGAGTGAACATCATCATCCACAATTTTAACAGAATTCACAAACGACATCGGATCATTTTGTAACTTTTCAATTCTCCTCCGCTGGTCCATAGTAGTTCTTACGAATACTTTCTAAATTACATTTTATCTGACTGTCTTGAAACATGTTATTACATTTCTTGATAGCTTTGGAGAGTCTCGGATCGAATTGTAAAACTACCTTCTTTACATCATCAAAATGTTGGCAGTAGTAAAACGCAGTTGTAATCGGCTATGGTGGTTCAGGTAGTTTGGGCACACCGTGCGTGAAATCTTTTTGTACGTTTTGGAGACTGTAGAAATACTGCCTTCGTATGAGCTTTTAAATCATATATTCGTGAATAACATTTAGGGATCAATTGTGCCACAAGGTTTAAAGCATGGATTTTACTTGTTACATGTAACAGATTGCCACTCCCTTCTTTAAGAGATCGGCCTAAGGAAAGCATGTTGGCGGAACCTTCACTCACAAACATTTAAAGTTTGAGTTATTCAAACTTGAAATTTGTGCAATGCCCTCAACACCACTTTTAATATTTCATCGCTAGTACATTTTGTTATTCTTTTTGAAAGCAAGCAGGATGGGAGTATGACGGTTGAAACTCTTCCATTGAACGTACATACCATCACATCCACCATGTTTCGCCGATCGACTGCTTCGTCCATACATAACCACAATTTTTTATCGTTCAATTCTGCTTTAATTCTTCTTCCAACATAGCCACGAACAGATGGCATAAGGTTTTTTGCCGATGTCCGATTTGGTAGTGTATAATCTGAATACTTGTTCCAGAAGGAGACAAATGCTTGTTGGTCTAGTAAAGTGAACGGTACAGATATAATAAAACAAACACCTATATCAAATAGTAACTGTTCGCTGGATCGTTTGCCATGGATTGTAGAACAGTGTTTTATACTTTTTAAATGGCGTTCACACTTTCACCTGCTGGTACACATCAAATAGTTGTCGCATTTTACACATTTAACTATATCGCCTTCGTATTCTAAATCCAGCTTACTCGCTATTACGTTTTCTAGTTGCTTCGAAATAAGCTGTTTCCGAAATGTACCTAAATGCGACATTTTATTAAGCATGTGTGTACTGACAAGCACTCACAACGACCAATCAAATAATACCAAACAAGCACGCTTTAATATGGGTACTCGATTCTTCGTGCAGCGCGCTTCACCTCTCCACGTTATTCTCTACGCGGCATTCAAACTTACCCCTCCTTGCCTAGTAATGATGGTATAAAAAATAAACAGTGAAACAGACAGACAACATATTAAAACACACCCACGTAGGACACTATTTTTTTCGATTGAAACCAATCTCAGTATTTAGTGATACCATCCTTTGCTGCAATTATAGCTTCTATTAGTTGGGGTATGCTCTCATTACAAACTTTTGCCTTCTTTTGGAATTTGGTGTTGTGCTCCCATTTCCTGCTGAGAGTTTCAACTAACTGGCACTTGATGGTGATCACTTCTTTTGCAATCGCCCGTTTGGTGAGGTCACATGTTCGCTGTATACGGTTCATGTCAGATGGGTTCCTCGGGCAGGACAAAGTGGTAATATTTTTAAGCCAGGAATGCAGTAACACTCTTAGCTTTATCGCGCGGTAAAAATTGGCCATAAAATATACTCCTCATCGTCAGGGAACCATCCTTCGACCTGTGGCTGTAGCCAAGTCTCTAATACTCGTTTGCATTAGTCCTGCCTCATGATCCCTCCCATGTATAGGTGCCCCATGCCTCTGACTAAGATCATAGACCAGACTAAAATACCAACCGAGTATTTGACCCTCTCCACAAGCAAATTTAGATGGAACTACTCTTCGTGGCGTCGTCGGACGAATATCGAGTTTTGTCTGCCAAATTCTAAAATGTTGATTTGTTGGCGAAAAGTAATATTACAATAATCACAAAAAGGCATCGTTATTCATGTTATTTACTAAATTAGTTGTACTCACTCGACTTCAATTTGCAACAGTCATATTCCGGTGTTGTTTGTATGTACCATTGCAGTTGCTTCTTCTGTATTGCCTCGGTGAGGAATGGTTTTTTTGATAGGCCAACGATTGATAAGGTTATCTTCGTCCAAACGCCCCCAGACTGTCATTTTGATAACTCGATTGTTATCGTAGTTAGACAGGCCACATTCTCTTTACAGTTTTTGAGGCAGATGTCCTTAATTTTACAATTTGTATAATGCCACATTTTCCTAAGCGGCCAGTTCCCAGGGATTTGTTTTGATCCACTTTCAATTTGATGCGGCTTGTAACAGACTTCGAAACACCTGCAATGGTTGCTATGTAATGAAGTAATAATATTTGTATTTCTCTAGGTTTTCCTGGGAACATGTCTGAAGCCTTGCGCACATTAAAAAGAAACAATCTTTAGGTTATCACGGTATATTGATAACGAAAATAAAATTCACTCATAAAATTTAGCAAAAGTATTTCAATAAGAAACACTACTTACGTTTTGATTATTTGGTATAGGTAAAACTGGCGAAAAACGATTCAAAATTATTTTGTATCACTTCACTACAACAGCAGCTTTAACAAACGACAACTAAATGAGAAATTATCCGGCCTATTTGATAAATGACGCAGATAACTAGTGTTACCACTTATCAAACATAATAATAACAATAATACCAGCGATACCAAATAAAACAATTTTATGAATATTAATTATTGTTAATATCATGAATACGTTGAAAACCCAGGAAAATTAAAATTTATTGTTTAGAACCAATGGAATATCAATTTGTTTGTTGGAAAAAAGAATTTGACCTAAGAAATTCATAAATATAATAAGTGTTGTCCCTAATAGTTTGGCCACTTATTGTAGTATGGATTGAATTAAGTACTTACAGAACAGATAATGATAAAAATGTCAACAAAGTCACGCATTTATAAATGGAACATGTAACCGGGGAAACTTTTAAAAATATTTTAGGGTAGCAGATTTTTCTTACCTCTTAAATGGATTTGGTTTTACATTAAAACGAGTTGATGTTTTAATGTAAAATGTTATGTTCGTTAAATGTCCACATTTTTGCATCTTTTCTGAAACAAGTGCAGCACATGTCTTATGCACCACCGTCACAAAGTTTTTATATGAAGTTACGAACACAAAATATATATAAAAGCCATAATGTTTGTAAACAATATTTCTAAAATAATTACGTTTTATTCAGTACTGCCAATAGAGCGTTGAACAAGTCAATATAAATACATGTAAATGCAATAAACATAAATAACAAGGACACATTGTATAAACAACTAGACGAACTAACAATTATTTACAGGAGTGATTTATATTGATGACAACATGTAAAATTAAAGTTTATTTTGTAAAAATTCAACAACGGTATAGGTCATCATTTTCTGAAGATACATAGGCACGCAATTGTGACTTGAACTTGCTGATTTCACTGTGTTTCAGTTCGTGCAGTATGTGATTGTACACTTCAACAACCTGAGTGGTTATATTTTTAAAAGCTAATGTCTTACTTGTCTGTAGAGACAATATGTGCCCTGCCTTGCTACAGCGCATGTTATACGTAGTATCTCTCTCTTGATTTTTAGAAAGTTCATGCATAAACATCGCGCACTCAAGTATGTAACTCGCATGCAAGGTAAGTATTTCATGTTCTCTAAATTGGTCCTTGCACAACTTAACTTGATTAAATAATTGCGACTCCTATGAGATACTCCAATAGTTCTTTTTTAAAGTAGTTTCAAAAATTTTATGTTGACAACTCGGAATCATCACTGAGTAAGGATATTTCTGATGATGATCCAGTATTAGTGGTGATAATAGATTCTCCCATTATATGTTCAACGACGTTATCTAGCTTAATACATCTTACTTTCGTCGGTAATCGTGTGTTGAATGCACTTTCTCCATGTTTCAGGAGTTACCAATTGAAGACCTTCAACTAATTCACAGTGTTACCGACCAGTCGGTAACACGGTTGACACTGGGAGCCCACGTGCTCTCGAAACGCTGCGTTCCGCATAATTAATTAATTTCTGTGAGTGGAGTTTACTGCTATACCTGCGAATTGTACATCCACACAGTCCTTGCAATCGTCATTTACCTTCAACTAATATTTTTTTACTTCTGGCAATTTAAAAGTTTTGTCATTTGAAACTGACTTGAGTCCATATCATTTCTATAGTATTTAGATTACAATGATACCGTGGCAGCCTTGAAAATTGTACTACTAGTTTCTGCTACCATTTCAACGATTACATAGGGTATCGCATTATTGTTAAGGTAATTCTTGGCGAATTCCAAAAATTCTACCTTTAAGAGCGAGTTATCCGTGGCAATTCCTTTTGAAATAATCCAAATAATTAAAGCATCCTTTTTCCATGCAGTCGTTGGGATTTTTTCTTCCTTGACAGAATGATAACGTCCATTATTCATTAGAATAATGCAATTTGGTTTTGAAAGTGGTAGAACACTTTTCATCAACTTTGTAAATATTTCACGAGTCATTTGTTCATGATAATCTGAAATTTCTTTCCATTCAAAATATAGCAATCCATTGTTACTACCCCTTCAATAAGAGGTTGTCTTGTCGAAAGAATTGTTGTATCTTTTCATACATTTTGTTTGGTGCGGCTTGCGTTAATCCACGTCTCATCTAACTAATATATTCTTCGATCCTCTGCATGAAATTTTCTCATGTCTGTTAGGTAGCGACGTCTCCATACAACAATGTCTTGCCTTTCTATTAATAATATATTGTTTAGGTTACGTTTCTTCTACTTGAAGCCTAATTTCTTCATAATTTTCCACAACGTTGTCCATTTTAATTCTGGCAAGGTATCATCTGTATTAATGGTCTCTAAATATGTGATAAAATATTTTTTACAAAATCAATATTATATTTACGTCTAAAACTTTAGTGCATGTTGGCCATTCATTCCTTAAGAAAAATAAATGTATATGTCTGCGAATTGCAGTTTTTGGGCGTTGTTCAAGGCTTCGTAAGTCCTTATTCGTTTACGGTTTTTCCTTTATATATTTTACTTCACCAAATCCCAGCTGCTCTGTTTGCATTGCATATATGAATTATAAACCACTGCTAATGCGTTTTCCTCGAAGATTTTGAGATTGACCCATGAAATGGTCATCGTCTTGCCTAGCAGCTCATTCCTCAGCCATGTCTGAGTTGTACTAATCCTGGAATAAAACTTAATAACCGCAGTTGTATTATTAAAATTAAAAAAGATACCGCCTTTGCCTAAATATCATATTAATCGTGTTCTGACCATTTTTAATGTAATATACTATAAAAATAATGTTACGTTCTCTTGGTTTGAAGAACAGCGCCGCTGTAGCCTGCTCGTAAATGCCTGAATTACTTGACCAATACTTACTTGTAGAGTATGTTCGCTTATTTACTAAAGGAAAGGTTGTACAGTGAAACTCAATGCGCATGCGCAAAAAAATATATTTAAAAATAAAATGTGTACACGGTTTCCACTCTTGCCTATGTACATTTACGATGTACGTAAGATATATATATTTGCAATAATTGCAGTTATTTGAGCTCTCTTATACATGTAATGTACATTAGCATGTGTATATGTATGTTTCTTGTATGCTTCCGCAGAAGCTTTGTTAGAGGCATGTAGTAATGCCTCTATCTGTTTGCATGTACCACTACCTTTTTATAGGGGAGCCAACCCTATTTATTTCTTAAATTTATAAGCGCACCTCGGTGCTATGCTTATTTATATGTCCCGTTCCGGGAGCCTAATATATATTCCTTGTTTTAACCCACCCTATCTCTTAGAGCTTGAACGCCTGGTCGAGGGCAACAGTAGCGATAATAGCCCATCTCAAAACAAAAGTAATGTCACAGCTACCCAGGCGTTCTCGTTTGAAATAATACGCTATGTGCAATCTTTAGCTCTCTGCTACTGCGCCCCAAAGAAGGGAAAAAGCCAGTAGCCAGCAAATGTGCGAACTGCGCACCGACAAGTAAAACGGAGCGATGATGCCGACATTACACAAGAAAACTGGTCCGTGAAACTCGTCCGCTACGACGAGCAACTAAATGAAAAAATTTCTAAGTCCCGATACGACAAAGGACCGAACAAACGTACAAAAGACAACGGGCGCTGCGGCCGCAACGAGTGATCGTACTTGTAGAAGATGTCTATACATGCGCGCCGACAATCTCACCAAAATAATTTCCGACACAAACTTAACCGAAGACTAAAAATATGTATAGACGACAACGGACACAGTAGCCTCGACGTACGATGATAGAAAATCGAGAATTTGTACTTATTAAAGAAATCTATATATGCGATTCGACAACCTTACCAAATGACTCCCGCCAGAAATAAATGTATAGACAACGTCCTCGACAATTCCCGCCAAAACTATAAAATATTAGAAACTTCCACTAATCGTACGACGACGTTACTGTACACGTTACGACGAGGTACGAAAGGTGACCGAGAGTGCACGATCGCTAATACCTCGACCGTCGCGCGGGAGACGACTGCCTGTGCTTGTGTACATTTAATTTTAAGAAAACTCCCATTACATATTCGACGACGTTGCACTGAATGATTTTTTAATTATGCAGTTTTAGCTAGCGTAATGTAAATAGCCGGCTTGCATACATATACAATGCGTAATGTACATACATATTAAAATAAAATTGGATATATTCTAAGAGAGCAAAATAAATAAATGATAAAAAATGAAAATAAAGTAATATTCTAAATGAAAATAAGGTAATAATGCTCATATAAAATACATTTCCTTAGAAACTTAAAATTCACTTATAAAAATACAAAACAATGTTAAGTCCTTAACAAACAATAATATAACGACAAATACAACAAACAACCAAATAGACAACTAAAAACGAACGAAGAAATTTTACAATTGATATTACAAAGACAGTAATAGCGATCAGTAATTTTTCATTTTATCCTGCAAAATTTTCGTGTACATAGACCACCTTTTGTCGTGTTTAATTTTGCCTTAGGCATCACCCAATTGCAAACGTCGAAAATATTAGCTTATCTTGCCAAACGTTGCATTCTTAAAGTGATTGGACTATAATAGTGGTGCGTTGTTCTTCATATATATTACAACGTAACATTTCTGGATATTTAGTTATATTACTAATAATTACGTTTTACAGAAATTCTTACATGCCTCTAAACTTTGCTATGATAGTGTACGTACAAATGTGTACATGTACATACGTACTTGTAGTATATGTACATACATAGCATTACGCAACGTCGGTTAGCTAGCAGCGACATCAGCATCGGCGTATCTAATTTCGTAATATCGCTGTCAGGCCGACGCGGCTCGGAGCGCTCCGGCGTAAGGGATCGAATTCGAACACCATCAACCGCAAAGATTAATAATTGTGTACGCCGCGCCGTCGGAAAATAACTTCGCAACGTGACAACACAATTTAATGGGCGCTCAGCAGCGAGCAGTCTGGCGAAGGATTACGGGTGACGTGCTGCGCGTAGATGTCGCCCCTACGGTCGATCCGCATCCTCCCGAACATCAGGATTACAACGTAAAAGAACGGCAGAGAGGTGGGGAGAGTTGAAGAGGTGAGTTCGTGCGAGGAAGGGAATTATACGATGTCTTTTAATGGAAAAAGTCTTTTCTATATTCGTAGCTTGTACGATTTTGATGTATGTAGGTGAAGGTTTCGAATTGAGGTATACAGTGTTCGGTGAACCTTCATCAGACAAATGAAAGTGATTAAGAATGAGAATTAAACAAGAAATCTCATTCCTCTTAGCGGTTTAAAAAATGATAATATTTCCCAATATTTGTCAAATTCATAATGATTGGCTCTTTAGTAATTTATTTTAACGGAACGGTGTCCTTCACATCCCCAAATATTTATTTATAGTTTAAAAACTTTGACGTGTTGTTTTACAATTAACATTATCAAAGTTTTGGGAAAGTACATTTAATTTATAAACGTGTCGGAGTTTTTAGATGAAGAAAGACCCGGCGGCGAAAACTAGCAAGTAAAATGAGTGAGAGGAATAACTGGAGGAACGATAGCGTGATTGGTACTATCCAATCCAATCCAGGGGCATACAATATAAAGGCATAATAAATGAAACTTAAAATAACCTGAATAACACCTGTAACTACAGTAAAACCCGCTTATAACGTACTCGTCGGGACCATACAAAACAGTGCGTTAAAAAAGAAGTTATACTACCAAAAGGTATTTTTATTTTGAAATAATAAAAAATACAGACTAATAATATAAATATAAGACATATAAAAAGTTAATTAGTAAAAAAGTCGGTAACAAGAGTCTCTCGTTTTGATTTTTTGAAACAAAATAGATTCTAAAAAATGTTCAATACCTAATTATTTAACATTATATTGGTAGTACGTGTTTTCACTTTCTAAATATCGTCTAACTGTCCCTATTCCGGTAAGCGCATTTTCACCCTTTTCGCTTATTTCATTATCACTGTTATTTTCTTGATTTAAAACTTCTTCAACAAAATCTGTATCACTGGGGATACACGAAGTAATGAGATTATTATCCACTGACAAATTCATCTATTGCTTCTAGATTCACGATAAATTATCGTCGTCGAGATTATCATTATATTTGACATTGAGACAACGGTAAATCGTTGTCTTCTTCAAAATCAATTTTCCAGGGGTGCTGAAAACAATTTTTTATGGTTTCTTGCCAAATTTGTTGCCAAGCTTTGACTAACATATCCATCGCTTCTAGCAAATTTACTTCATTAAAAGTTCCAGTATGTAAATTCGTAGTGTTTCATTACGTGGCGTCGATAATAGGAAATTAAGGTATGAATAATCCCTTGGTTATTGGTTGCGCCATAGAGATGGAATTCGGTGGTAGAAATTCCAGATGAATTTTGTTTTGTTTGAAACATCTGGTTTTTGAATCTTCCAATTATAAAATGTTTACGTTTTTCATTTCCTGCCACGTTAACACACACCAACGCAGTTAATCTTTGCTTCGATTGTTTGCCCCCAACGGTCTTTTTACTCCTAAATTTTAGTGTACGATTAGATGTAAGTTTGTAATACATAGAAGTAAAATAGGGTAAGAGAAGAAAGAAATAAAAAAAGAAAAGGGATAAAAAGAAGAAAAATGAAAAATGGGGGAAGGGTGAAGAAGAAGTGAAAGAGAGACAGAAAAAGGAAAAAAAGAGAAAGAAAAGAAAAAGAAGAGAAGAAAAAAAGAGAAGGGTGGGATTTCGACGTTGCGCCTCCGTCGTAGGAGAAACAGGGAAACCAAAGTGGCACGGTAACTCGACGTGGAAACCACGTTAGAGGCGAAACCATTTTGGCAGAAGGTCACGGTAACTCGACGTGTTAACCACGCTAGAGGCGTAAACCTTCTGTTCCCTGTCTTTCCTGAAGAAGCCTCCTACAACGGAAGCGAAACGTCGAGATCCCACATTTCTCTTTTTCTTCTCTTCTCTTTCTATTTTTTCTCCTTTTTTGCTGTCTCTCTTTCCTTTTCTTACTATTTTCCTTTTCTTACTATTTCTAAATTAATTTCGTTCAAATAATTACAACTTATTGAAGGTGTAAGCCTCATTTTAACATTGTATACAGTATTCGATTTTCCTCCACCGTGCTTTCCGAGGAACTTTCGAACTTTTTACGATGACATAAAAAGAAAGACGGAACCTTGGTCGCTTGGAAACAGAGCGCGACACCTCAACCTGCCCTTAATTGCGTTTAAATTTTAATTAAACCTTTTCATAAATACGGGTTTGCGTTGGGGTGTCGCGAAAAAGCCGTTCGAGGTGGGATGACCGTGTTTCTTGCCGGTTTTCTACCGCGTATATAATTAAGGTAGGCGCGCCTACTGAACGGTTCCTGGGTCTCCGTTCTAACCGGGCACCTCGGTTGGCGCAAAACGCTTTTCAGTTTCCCGGAGAATGATTAAAGTTGTCGTACGAGTAGATCTTGAGGCGTAAAATACTGTCGGCCGGGAAAATTATCGTTATCATTGTGTGTGCTGTACTACGCCGCAGCGCCATCTACGAGATTTTATGTATATCGGAGGGAAAATCTCCTCGTCTCTCTTCCTTGTATTAGTTCTGATGGTATCGTTGCAAAATTTAATTCGAGAAGATTACGTGTATGGATGTTATTAGTTACTATATTTCAGGTGCAAAGATACACGGCCGCATGCAAATTACAAATAAATTTCTGAAAGAAAATGAAATCCCTATTGTACTCTATTAAGGTTACGGTTGGCTAGGGCCTAAATATGCATTGGTGAAAATATGTTGAACGACACTAGATTTGTTAAACCTTCAAGAAGAAAATCATAATATTGAAAATACATATAAAGCTAATTCGAAATGTAAACAACAATGTTTATGTATGTAGTCATGAGGGTATTTATTTGGAAATTTACAAATATATTTTGATGAATACAGATTTAAGCCCTCTAAATTCCAGGCTTTACTCTTTATTAAGTCTTACATTACCATAGTAAGTCAACCGTAACTTTAATAGGGTATAAATGGTCCAGTTTTACTCTGGTTTCTTAGTACGGTATTACTGCTGAAGATGATAGCTAGGCTGTCGAAACCTGCGTTCAATTTTTAGTGAAGAGTTGCGATTAGGGAGATAGTGAAGTGTTTCAGTGCACCAGTGCCACAGTGTTCAAGTTTTGTGATATAGTATTAATTAATGCATTGTGTTGCCTTCACTGTGTTTGACTGCAAGCATTCGGTATGGCACAGAATTTAGTAGGTGTTGGTACCGGCGAATTTCGAACGTTGTCGCATAATTCTCAAAATATTGGGTTCTTTAACACCTTCAATAACCTCCTAGTTAAATCTTGAGAATGTTTATCCTCATCTAACCAATTCTTAACCCGACTGGATGCTTCGGGCAATTTTCATTATGGTTCCTAGTATGATGTAATGCACATCAACTGTTATACTCTTCTTTATTTTAAAAATAGGGTTCCCTTCAGTACGGGAAAGGTATCTACATACTATTACCGAATTGTCACCATCATAACCGAAGGAGAACCACCGGCGCAATATCTTTCAAATGTGTTAATAAGAAAAAAAAGTTGGCAGGAGATGATGCTTTTTATTGACGAATTTAATGCAGCAAAAATCAATAAAAAAGTCTCCAGAGCTGTTGTGCGACATTCCTCCAACTTTACTGCCAATTTATTCACTACACAGTAATCGTAGTACTTATTTAAGTCCTTCCGCAACATTTTAAAGTTCTCTGGTTACCATACGCACGTATAGCTTGGCACCATCTGCTTAGAACGAAAATACTAAAGTTGAACAGTTTCAGTGTAGTCGTTTACAAAAATAGGAAATGGTAGTGGTTCTAAATGACCACCTTGAGGAACTTCTGATTTTGCCCTGTTCCTTTTTGTTTTAAATGCTACTTAGATTGATGTTTTGTTTTATACGGCAAGCTGTTGTATTCATCAATAGTGCGCCCAATGTAATATAAAATCAGGAACATTTCATGTTCCCAGAAACTCGAATAGAACAGAATGGGACTTCCGTACATAAGGATACGCCCTCTTTCAACCGGACACTCGATTAAAGCTCGCTACGCAATCTACGTCCGTTGCCAGTGACGTGTTGTGGCGGAATTAATTAGAAATTGAACGAATCCAGTGAATTTGTAACGCCTCCCCTTAAAAGCGATGGTCTCTTAGCTTTACTATACCCTACATATGCACATACATATATATATATATATATATATATATATATATATATACATATCCGCGCAAACCTATATTAAGCGGTGAGAGCATTGTGTCTCACGACCCCAGGGGATAGACATGGTAGCTGGACGCTTTTCCGGAATGAATCTCTTGCTGTCCAACAGCTGAAAGGAAACCAAGAGAGTGGGGGGGAGGTATATTCGGAGAAAATGTTTCGAATGCTGTACATGAGGGCGTATTGCCGTAAAGAAAACCTTCAGAACGCGTTAACTTGTTAATAATTCGTAGACTTCATTACATACGCTGGTTAGATAGACATTGGAACGTACACTATTACTCGAAAGTTTCTGGCCACGAACTAATATATAGCAAAATGTTAAAAAATCAATTACATTTTCTGATGTAATAATATTAGTATTATGCCAATGTAAAGACATTTTAGAGCAGTATTTGTATATACAGCAGACGCTCGATTATGTCAACGATATCAGCCAAGCACTGTCCACATTGAAAGTTTACATTAGCGAGCCTTATTTTATTTATAAAGAAATTGCATAAAAGAAACTAACACCGGTAATTGTGCAAACAATATCGGGATTTATTGCTTTTAGTAATTTGTGAACGTCCGACGATGCACTGTCACGAACTTCAGCATCAGATAGTAACTGTTTTCTAATGATGGTTAGCGGTACATTGTCTTTATGGTCATAATCATCACTGGAGTAAAGCAAATTCCTCCAACACTTTCTGATTGTTTGCTGGTTAAGGGCATTCCACGCCGGATCAAAATTTAAAATTGTTTCACGCAAAGTTACTTGCTTTAAGGATTCAGAAATATTTTTAGGTTTTTTTATTAACGGAGACGAAAGTAGAAATGTTCGATAATACAATTTAGTAATTTTTATTACATTTTGATCTATCGGTTGGATAAGTGGAATTACGTTGGGCGGCATAAACATACCAAACATTGAGGCATCATCGCTTCTTAATTGTTCCTCTGGAGGATGACTTGGTGAGTTATCCAAGATTAACACCGTCTTTATTAGAAGATTTTGCTTTCTTAAGAAATCTTTCACCTACAAATTGAATATGTAAATTACATTACTTATTATTACAGTACTATTGCCATACATGAGGGGCAAGGTGCTTGTGGAACCATTCCAGAAATATACCTTTCTAAATGAACGTGGATTTTTTGCCTTTCCTATTATTAGTGGCCTTAGTTTGTGTGTACATACCACTAGCATTAGTGCACGCTAGAAAAGTTATGCGTTGTCTTTCCGCCTTGCTACGCAGAGCAGGTTTTTCATGTGGTGCAACATAGGTTTTCGTAGGTAATAATTTCTAATAAAGACATTGTATATTTGCTCCTCATTTAAATGTAGCTCTTTGATTTTGTTTATTAACTCTTCGTTAAACGGTAGCACCAGTTGTGATGGTGCCAATAATTTTTCACCAGATATCGACAGCAATCAAATTCCACACTTCATTTTAAATATTTTTAGCTAGTCATCACTGGCTACAAAATTTTCGGTCTCTTTTAGGTTGTCATTCAATAATTTTCCCCTCTCTTTAATTAATTCACCGCTAATTGGAACATCATTATCCCTTTGTTTTAAATACCATTTATACAGACGATTTTCCATTCTAGGTGCTTGGGCATTTTTTAAGGTTCTGTGATTTCCCGGCCTACGTATGTATCTGACACACGTTGTAAAATTTGTGACTTGAAACTCTTAATTTTACAGATTGTGGCTTTAGATACTCCATATTTTTTTTGCCAATTGAGTCACCCCCGCACCTTTTTTAATCTCGTCGATGATTTTCACTTTGTCACTTAATTTAAAAAATGTTCTTTTATTGGTCGTGGATACCATGTCTGTTCTGGCGTGGTTTTAGCTGCACACTACTTTATTTTATGAGAGGCAAGAGAGCCAATGCTTACAGGAAACGTTTACGTAAACATTCTTTTGATAGATTCAATTACGCACGTAAATTGGGGTATAACCGGTATCTTAAACTGTTTACATTATCGAATTGTACGTGGTGCAAGCTTGTTTACATGATCGGGCGTTCCATTTGATCCTATAGTAACAATTTTCTGTTTACATGACCGCTATCCACTATCGGGTATTTACATGAGCGAGCGTTGACTGTATCAGGCTTATATTTAGCGAGAAATTTGATAAGTTTAAGCAAAAGTTAACCCTTTTCCTGTTTTTTTTTTTCCATAGTAATTCTACATGGCCATGTTCTGTTCTAAATTTGCATATATCGTGGTTATTCGACGATTTCCAGTTCTACCCGCGATGCTTACGCTAATAAAATAAATTTATACAACTTGGCTACAACTGCGCCCCCTACGTTCCGCCGAATTTGCGAATTGCGTTCGCGTAACATGTTCGAACCGCCCACGAATCTTATACAAAACACATAGATACTCATTTGGTGCCCGCGGAAGAACCGGAAACTCCATTAGCTCGCGCCATTCTACACATTTTCCCGGCGTACCGACGCGATACGAAACGCGATTATTAGTTAATTCCCCGATGCATATAAATTTGACGAAGTTATTCCTAATGTAAGGCAAATACACTGCTCTCTCCGCTAGCGCGTTTCTAACCGTCTAACTTAATTGCCGAACTTGGGATAACATCCCCGGACGAAATTCCGCTACCGACGGCGCTAGGACTGACTAAATACGTGCTATTATATCCTACGTACGCCCTTCCTCCCAGCCATATTCCGGATGACACCGCGACGGCATTTAAGTTCGTTAGCTCCTGCATTACGGCAGCGTCACGCGCTAAAAGTTTAGCTGCAATTAGTATTGTGTTGCTTCTGCGAGGGTTTCAACCGTATGCATGCATGTATTCATAGTTCTAGCGAAACTAGAAAGAGAATAGTGCGGGCTTTAGCTCTCCTCAGCGAACGCCTGTGTAGTTAGTTTGAAAGCATATTTCGCATGACGGTAGATCCTTTTACCTCGCTTTATCTCTTCCTATGGATCTTTGTTGTAATTGTGACGCGGTAACTCTCTTAATAACAGGTAGCAGTTAGTTTGAGGAGGATTAAGTCAAGAGAGATGCCTCTAAATTGAGATGGAAATTAAATAACTATTTCGTACGTTGAAAATCTACTTTCAATTCTATTTTGCGGGTTTAATTGAGTTACTGGCAAGTATGAATTACATGCTGTTACATATATTTATTGAACTAACTGGTAACTTGACAAAATTGATATATTACATATGACATAAGCATACTTGAAATAAAACTAAAAACTGAAGTAGTCGCGCACTAAACGCGCACACATTCAATATATCGCAGTCAGCACTAATCGTCTGTACAGCAGCGCACACAAACATCTAAACGAAACATCGTACATCGGTACGTTCAAATATCCTAGCACATGCTAAAACCAAAAACATTAGCATACTATAGGAACCTGGTGAAAAGATATAAATGAATTATTTTATTCACTTTTGAGTCAAGATTGTGCACTATCTTTTCTTATTTACGTTAGTATTAATGTAGACAGTACTTGCTTTTCATTCCACTAATAGTGACATTCATAACTATATTCTGTGTTAGATTAACTGTATGTATGGCGACGGGCGTGAAGTTAGCAACGGTTTTTCCAGCAACGGTCTTGCGCTGCAGCAATCTTATATAAGTTGTATAGTGCACGTATAGTAAAGGTTACAAAAAGACTATCCGGCATCCACAAGGTAAAAAATAATTCTCCCCAAGGCCTCCGTTGCCTATTACAACGTGAACCGACGACGACGCTAGTTCATTGTCGGGTCGTCGAAGGGTTGAAAAAAATAAAATAAATACAAAATTCATGTTGCATCCCTCTGACGACCCGCGAATAAACTTTTGTTATTTGGTAATGTAAAGCATCCCGCCTACTACAATTCTGGGTATTTAGAAATTATTGACATCGCTTTATAAGATGGAGACAAAATATTTTGCATTTCTTTAATTTTTTTGCCCCCGTTTGACGACCCGACAATGAACTTTTGTTATTTGGTAATGTAAAACATCCAGCCTACTACAATTCTGGCTATTTAGAAATGATTGACATCGCTTTATGAGATGGAGAAAAAATATTTTGTATTTATTTTATTTTTTTTTAATGACAATGAACTAGCGTCGTCGTCAGTTCACGTTGTAATAGGCAACGGAGGCATTGGGAAGAATTATTTTTTACCTTGTGGATGCTGGATAATGTTTTTGTAACCATTACTATACGTGTACTGTAGAACTTATACGAGATTGCCGCACCGCAAGACCGTTGCTGGAAAATCCGTTGCTAACTTCACGCCCGTTTTATTGCGTCTCTGATGATCTGATACTATTATTGCAATCTTATCTATACTAATTACGTTGAATATTGTGATTTTCAGTCGGGCCTGTATGTGTGTGATAGACGTTTTCCTAGTTATTACATTTCAGTTATTACTATTATTAATAATTCACAACACAATTAAATCATAAATCTCTTTATTCGACTCTACTTTATTGTTATAATACACATACCTATTATATACATTGGTAAATAAAATATTAAATACAAAAACAAGATTAATAATGACCCAGGATCAAACAAAATAATTTGTTCACAACCAAATCATCAATCATGCTGGAATACTGCAAATATTTATCTGCTGGAAAATTGCTCATTCATTAAATTATAATAATTAGCGCGTCTAAAGGTATTAAATGGTAATTGTTTGACATATAGGGGAAGCTAGTTATATAGTCGTGCAAATGCGTAGCGAAAACCTTTCTCGAATTGCCGCGTATGATACCTAGGTATATCGACAAGGTCCCTCTTGCCGGCGTTGAGATTGTGCACGTTCGTACGATACCTAATTCTTTTGGATAAATAAGACGAAACACCAGTATTTAAAATTTTATAAATAGAACACGAAAAGTGCATCTGTCTTCGTCTTATCATATTTAACCATCCAGCATCCCCAAGATTATGAGAAATTCCTTAACGCTGTCATATTCCATAAATTAATCTGAGGCATGCGTTCTATACCACCTGAATTCTGCGTGAGTCGATCTGATCTAGACAATTTCCATAAACAACATCACAGAAATTAAAATGTGATAATACCAAGGAATCGCATAGCAGCCTTTTAATGGAAACGAAACAAAGAGACCTAGATATTTCACATTACCTTGAAATTTCGGGGGT
This sequence comes from Trypoxylus dichotomus, assembly GCA_023509865.1. Classification (NCBI taxonomy): domain Eukaryota; kingdom Metazoa; phylum Arthropoda; class Insecta; order Coleoptera; family Scarabaeidae; genus Trypoxylus; species Trypoxylus dichotomus. The sequence goes on from CM042081.1 coordinate 35,989,391, forward strand.
ATCTTATTAATAGCAATAACATACTTTTTTTGGTTTTATTTGCCATAACTACACCAATATTTTTCCATGACAGTGATTGATTTTCTAGCGACAACATTGGTCAGAACACGTAGAACGGATACAAGTGACGATGTTGTAAACCAGAGCGCAATGTTATAGATGTTTAGGAAGAAGTATAGACAGACCAAATAGAAGATGGGTCTCGTAACAGGCAAAGTGCCTAAAATCTGAAGTGAAGAAGAAGAATGGGGGGTAAAGCTTACACTAAATAAAAGTAACTCATGCATTCGGTGACATTTGTTATATTTATCCCAAGAGTTTACAGTACACCATCATAAAAATGCAATAATACCTTGATAATCCGAAGTAATTAAAACCGTGATGATTCGAAGTATCAAAAAATTATTAATAATTACTTTCATAAAGCTTTTTATACTTTATTTCATTTGTAAGTAAAGAGAAAATCGTTAAAGCACTTCTTTTACATAGTGACACAAGTAAATTCAAAGTATTCATTTCTATATTTTTTAAAATCAGTTGTAATTGTTTGTTGTGTAACTTTCTTCTGATTTATAAAAGGAGCTTCGCACTTTAATCTTTGTAATGTGAGAATATCGACCATTGGAATATTGTTTTCTTCAGTCCAATTTAAGCAGGTATCGAATGCTCTTATTACTGCTTCATGTTTTAAAATATTGTTTTCTGTCACTGCTCCTCTATGACACTTCCCTCTTCATTAGTTTCTATGATACGAGGGGAGGTCCAGAAGGTCGTGGAATAGAGGGGGTGGAATAGGGATAGGAGCGCTCGCTAGGTGTCATTCTGATTGGCGACTCATCATTAGTATTTAAGTTAAGTTGCAGCCCTATAGCGTCAGTCGTTTACGAATAGTCTCCTGCTAAACAAGTCAATCCGGAAGAAAACTGAAACTATGGAGGAAATTGAACACCGTGCTGTGATAAAGTTCTTTACAAAGCAAGGAAAGAGCGCTCAAACTATATTGAACGAAATGGAAACCGTTTATGGGGAACAGTGTCCTAGTAAATCAATGATTTATAAGTGGCATGGTCTTTTTCAACATGGTCGGGAGTCAATTGAAGACGACCCCCGCTCAGGACGGCCAGTTGAGGCCACCACATCAAACATCGTCGAAAAAGTGCAAAAATTTCTACTGCAATATTCCCGTTTGAAGAAAGAACAATTATCTGCATTAGCTGGAGTATCAGATACCACCATTTTGCGTATCCTACATGACCACCTGGGTATGACAAAAGTCAGTGCAAGATGGGTACCGAGAATGCTCACGCCGCTGCAGAAACAGCGCGTCTGTGCGTCCAAACAATTTTTGGAGCTGTGTGGAGACAAACCTGCACAGATTTTGGAGCGGATTGTTACCGGAGATGAAATATGGGTTCATCACTTTGAGTCTAAACAGGAGTCCATGCAATGGCATAAAAAGGCGACACCACCGCCAAAGAAATTTAAAGTGTCAGAATCGGCTGGAAAGTTGATGGCTACTGTTTTTGGGATTGTGAGGGGATATTATTGATTGATTACAAAGAAAAAGGTAGGAGCATAACCGGAGAATATTACGCAGCGATATTAGAAACATCAAAGGAGGCCATCAAGGAAAAACGTCGATGAAAATTGACCAAGGGTGTGTTGCTCTTGCAAGACAATGCGCCGGTTCATAAGACCAAAGTTGCAATGGCTGCTCTGCACAAACATGGCTTTCAATCAATAGTCCATCCACCCTACAGTCCAGACCTGGCACCTAGTGATTTTTATTTGTTCCCCAATTTAAGAAAAGTCTTACGTGGAAGAAAGTTTTCCGACGACAATGAGGTAAAGGAGGCAATTTTGGCCCATTTTGAGGCGAAAGATAAAAAATATTTTTATGATGGTTTAGAAAAATTAATTCATAGATCTAGTAAATGTATTGTGCTTAAGGGTGATTATATTGGAAAGGAAAAATAGATTTATTGTTTTATTCTATTTAAAACCCTCTCATTCCACGAACTTCTGGACATCCCCTCGTAGTTAGCTAATTCTCATCACCCTGTACCCAACTCAACACTTCGCTTTTATTTTCCCCAACAACTGAATTTAACATACTAGAAATCCGCATTGGGTAGTTCTTTTTAGACAAATATTTTTGTGGTAAAGCTTCTAATTAAATTACATCATCCCTCTCATACTCGTCCTTTATCCTTCAAAAAAAAACTTTTGTTGAAGACTTTTGAATGGGCGGTCGTTTCGTTATTAGGAAGATGTTTTGATTTAGGATGTTAATTCAATAGGGCGTTTGATTCCTAAAAGCGACATCCCAAAATCCTTCCGTTTTAAATAGATTATCGTCGGGATTAAATACTTACCTCAAAGTCTGATAAGGATAAATTATACATTCATCTCAAAAATACCGGTACACCTATCAGGAATAGCTTTCCTTTAAAACGTTTTAGTGCGCAAAATAATAACGCTAATGCTTTTTTGATGGGGGGGAACATTAAGCCAAGGTAAAGCGCCCTTCGTCACCCTTCGTTTTTTTTCTCCGTTTTCGTCGAGTAAACCAATACAAAATCGATATCGTCGTCCATTAAGGTTTTAATATCTTTTTTATGAGTCGACAAGCAAACCAGAGCAAACAAGTGGGTCGGAATTAATTTTAGTACATCTACGAACAATTTTTTTCAGCTGGCGAAACGGCCGGAAAGAGACAGAAGTACGACGGAGACGGGTAAAAACTTCGAGTCGAAAGACGCTCGACGAAAATAAACATTTTTTCCGTTTCGACGTTATTTTTCGTTCGAGTGCTGCTATGATGGGTTAAAATTAATTTGTTACGCGTCTACTTATCTTGTCTCGACTTGTCCGATTGTCCGTTCGCGTTCTTTTCTTTTTTGGTCGTTCGGATTTAATGGTTCTTTCGGATCGCGATTTTTTGCTTCTCTCGCGTTATCATTTTTACGTTTCCCGGACAATTTCTTGGAAGGGGTGACATTTCCCAATTGTTTGCTAATATTCTGTCATTTAATCCTCTTTGGGGAGAGATGGCGTGGGTGTATTTTTTACTTTTTTTAAGGTTTCATTTAGATGTTTTTTAAATGAGGAAACTTCTTTATCAAGGATTGAATTAATTTGCGAAACGTTTACAAATTAAACCGATTGCTTTTTAATTCATTGAATTCAAAGTTGGAAATAACAACAACGGAATAGTTCCAACCCGTAAATTCAGGTTTCGATGAAACTTGAATGGCTGAAAAATACCTTGGTTTAAGGTTTTCGAAAGATTCCTTACTTTTACTTACCTTCTAATAGTAAACGTTTCCATAGCATAAAACTAAACACATCTATTGCTGTAGTTCTTTTGGGTATATTTGAAACTTTTACGGTTTTATCTTTTGCCACCTATTCCTAAAATTTGGTAACAGATATTTGGGAAACCATTATGGAACAGTTTACTATTCGGGACATATTATTAAAAGTCTTTCTTTTCAAGTTCTCCATTATTTTCGTCAAAGTGTCATTTGAAACAGCAACAATTTCTTCATTTATTGCAACCGTCAGAACATTGAGTGTACCGGATTTGTTGCAGTAAACTTTACTTTTTAAGTAACCCCATAAGAAGAAGTCATAAACCGGCAAATCTAGCGAGCGTGCAGACCAGTGTACATCGTCGAAACGTGAGATCACGTGTTATGGAAACATTTCCCGAGCAATTGCCATGGAATTATTAGCCGTGTGGGTTGTGGCTTTATTTCGCTGAAACCACATTTCTCCCATGTTGACCCGTAAAGCGTCAAGTTGTGACTGCAAAGAAATGAGTAGCATTGCAACATAACGTTCAGAATTCATTGTTACGAGCGTAAGCTGAAAAATTCGGTAACTAAACCATAGCAAATAGCAATATTTCGATGAAATGTGTTTTATTGTACGACATAATCTCCTTTAAGATCAATACATTTATTTAGTCACTGCTCAAGTTTATGCCTTCACAGTACTCATTTTCCTCGAGCTTCTGCAAATAGAGATCCACGACAGTTATTAACTCCTCATCCGAAACAAATCTCATACTGCCGAGGTGTTTCTTAAGCTTGGGGAGGAGATGATAGTCCGATGGAACTAAATCCGTTGAATAAGGGGGATGCCCAAGCGCTCTCAACTTTAATTTGGCCAATTTTGCTTCAACAATTTCGCTCTTGTGAACTGGCGCGTTGTCTTGATGGAAAAGGACTCTTTTTGCTTTCCTCCGATTCTTCCGATTCTTTTTCGACGATAGCTGCCTTTAATCGATTCAAGTTTAGAATAGTCTTGTCCAGTAATTGTTTGTCCCTTTGGAAGGTAATGGATATGCAAGATTCCCTTCGCATCCCAGAAAACGGGAGCTATCACCTTTCCTGTCGATAAAATGACTTTGGCCTTCTCTGGAGTCGGTTCACCTCGTTTAGTCCACTGTTTTGATTGCTATTTACTTTCCGGTATTTAGTGGTGGATGCACGTTTCATCGCAAGTCACAAATTGGCGCAAAGAATCTATTGAATTTTGTCGAAACCACTCCGGGCCGTTCTCTGGAGATGCCTGTAGCCTTAGCAATATCTTTCAATGTTGATCAGCGATCAGCTTCCACAAGTTTCAAAACCTTTTGCAGAAATGGCTGTTTTTGGGCGTCCAAAACGGAGTGCTACCTTCGATAAATTCATTCACCTATTTGCAAGTCTTAAAAGAAGAATTAGCCTCTCCTAACACATTTACAATATCAACGTGAATTTCTTTGGGTGAAAAATAGTTTTTTACCGCGTGAACTTCAATATTGCCCATTTTTAAAAAGCGCCAAAAGTTGTTTTGAACAAGTGTACAGAACAAACTACTTGACAGATCCACATGAAGTTTAACAGGTATGTCAATAAAACATCGAGCTATACAATGGCGTCAAAGATTGCTTTTACACAGCGCCATGTCATGGTTAATTATCGAATTTTTCAGCTTACCCTCGTACACTAACACCGCCTTCTTCAAAAAAATTAGCCCCAATGATTTCCACTTTAGAAACTCCACACCATACGATCGCTTTTGGGAAGTACAGTAGTTTTTAATGCAATTCTTCTGGGTTGTCTGCTGCTCAATAGCGACAGTTTTGTTTGTTTGCATAACTATCTAAATGAAAGCGCGCTTCATCGTTGATCATCAACAAAACATCAAGCATTCTCTCCGTTGATCATGATCTCGTACGCGAATGTTGTGCACGATCATAATTTTGTAAGGATGATTCTTCAGGATGCGCTGCAGCAAGTAACAAGACAAGTCCGGAGTTGTAGCACGCTGCTTAGTGGAGTGGCAAGAACTTCAAAGAACAAACGTTCTTACTTTGTCGAGATTTTGTGGAGTTCAGGCCGTGCGAGGACTACCAGACAACTTCTGCTTCGTGACTGTTCCAGTTGTGCAAAAAGGGTTAACCCAACAAGTTATTGTGTTGCGATCACACATCGAATTATTTGGCGGAACATTAAATTGTGTACGGAAAAGCCGTTGAACTGTGATAGCAGATTAATTACTTTTGAAAAAAATCCTTGACAGCGGAAAAACGATGCTCCACGGTCCACTACGCCGTTATTGCAGAAACTGGACGCTTTAAAACAACAGGTCTCCCACCCCTACATTCCAGTCCGACCGTTTATACTGCTCAACTCAAATCCATGCGTTCTTTTTGCGCCGCGTTGGTAGTAACCAAGTACAGGGTTACTACCAACAGAAATTTTATATGTCTCTGCCAAATACAAGCAACCTTAAAAATAAATGAACTAACAATTTCTTATCGAAAATGCTATTCTTCATCATTTAGCGTACCTACATCCTTATCATCGTATTTATAATTCCTTTACTACTTCCTTTTAGATCGGAAATGACGTTAACGAAACAATCCATCACGCAAACCTCGGTGAATCGAAGTTACACTCATAATTCATTTATCGCTTCCTTTTGATCTTCGATTCCCAATGGTAATCAGAAGTGCTTATTTGCCGTAACTATGCATGCATATGGAAGTTTTTATTTTATTCCGTTTTTTCCGTAGCTGAAGCGATAAATACGTCATCGCACTCGTCCTTTTTTCGTTTTTTTTTTTCGTCAGCTCGCTTTTGCGTGACGTTAACGGTCTGGCTGCCACATAATTTGTCGTGGTATTGGCCCTTTTTTGATACGAGTTGATACGTGCATATAGGATAGATACGTTCGCTAATAGTGGTTTTTATGTCGACATCAAACAAGCTTTGAAAAGATACTGGTTCTGCAGTTTTTTGTATTATATCCTATGCGAATTCGGAATTAACTCTATGATATGGTGGCGTGTTCGGCGGTGGGGACGAAAGAGGAGGATTATAGGATTATTGGTTTCTATTTTATTTGTTATTGCAATGGCAATGATTAGAATTTAGGATGGAAATTGCAATTTCTGCGTATGTCGCCTATGAAGAGCTTAATGACAGAAAATGGGATTGATTTCATGTACACGAAGTCGAAAGTCTGTTTGTGTGGGTTTGTACATAGCGTGAAATCAGAGGCGTAGTTACGAGGACACGCGGTGCTGGTGTCCTCAAGCTTTGGAAGTTCAAAATGAATTCTTGACGAGAATGGTGGTTAGAATTATTGTGTAGATAACGGTGTGTATGTGTATCCCATCGTTACGGATGGGTTTATTAGGTCCCGTGGTAGCCAATCTTTTATCAAAAGTTGGGACGTTTCGTGCGGCTACTCGTGGGACCAAGAAAGGTAACTTTCTCAGTAAGTAGATGGAATCGATCTTGTTATGCAGAAACTTGCGCAGAAATGAAAGATAAGCATTGCTACGTTGCGATTCCAAGGCGGTCAAAGTAAAGGTATTTAATAATGTAGTACAAGGGAAACCTCGGTATGGGTAGGTGTTATTTATTTTATACCATAGGCACTTAAGATAACGCCTTTGTATATTTTCTATTGCTGCTTTGTGTACATTATAGTAAGGACACCATATTATGGCTGCATAATCGAGTTTATTACGCACAAAAAACAGAATAATATTTTAAGTGAAGAAATGTTAGTAAACATTTTTGTGTTTCGTAGAATAGAGCCTATACTGCTTGATAAGAAACCGCTGTAAATACAGCTTCCTCGTGGTATTAGCGAAATCAATTCACGAGAAAGACATGTATTTAGAGCATTTTCTTATCTTGGTGTTATTTTCTAGGCATTCTTTTAGATGTGTTTTTAAATACGTCATGGTAAGCCTGAGAAATCATTCACACGCGCAGTTCCCCTTGCACTGTCCCTGTGCTGCGCCTTCTCAGGAGAGCAATCCTCGAATTGCACGAGAGAAGGGTGGGAAACTGTACCCGCTTCTTTTCGCTGTGTCTGACTTTGTAGGCAAGTGTTTCTTTCTTTTGGCACTAATTTGCACCAGGAATATTCACTTGTATCGTAGGGGTAGATATGGCGACAGAAGCAGCGAGAGAATTACCTGCGTTGAGCATAAAACCGCTCGAAACCAAGCTGATGACGCCGGGTAGGCGGAAACATACATTACATGATCGGTAAAGGCAAGATGTTCATCAAATACAACCCCAAGGTCTCTAATTTGAGTGCAACGTAACAATACTGCAGTATCGACGGAGTAATCAAATAGAATTGGACATTTTTTCTAGAAACGGAAAGTACTCAATATTTAGTCAGATTTAATTGTAATTTATTTGATATGCACCACTGAGACACAGATTCTAAATTATACTGATCAGAGAATCGTCAATCGGAGTAATATTTGCGTAAATTTTAATATCGTGAGCAAACGACAAGATCTCGCAATCAATCAAATCCGAAATGTCGTTGACAAATAACAGAAACAGACCCAGATTCGGACCCTGTGGTACTCCCAATGTAATAACTCTGGTAACAGAACGGAAGTCGTTGTAAGACACATAAAATCTGCGGTGGGTAAGATAACAGTCAAATAAATTAACACGCGACTTAGAAAAACCAAAGATCTGCAATGTATACCTTACAACGGCTTTTGCAGAAGAAAAAGAAAAGAGAAAGGATTTTTCTTCGTGTTTTATAATACGTTTATAAATTGATCATGATTTTTTTTTACTTTTGCTTGACATTTTGATTTTCTACTTTTCCTTCCTTTTATCCTTCTATGTTCCTAATTTTTATAGTTCCTATTTTGTAATTTGTTCGATTGCAGGGGCTAATTTAATGCGGGAGAAGACTACGACTTGTAGCTGCGCCACTGACGTAAAATATTTTATTAACGTTAGCAACGCTAAGAAGTCTAGAAACTAAAACTTTCAAGCATACTAATAAAAGAAATCTATTCGTGTACAGCCCTTAAAACAAACAACGGCAAACTCGACTTCGCTTCGCCTCACTTCTACATTTTGTACATCCGAGAACTCTACGGTAGCGGCTAAAGGAATCGATCGCAGCGCCACCTAGCATGGTTAATTTGTTCCGAGCACGAACGTGCGCGGTCGGAAATTAAACCGGCGTTTTCAGCGCTGCAAATTATGATTGGGAAAGTTTCACGCGTGAAGTAGTTTCCGAACTCGTTTTCATTTACTTTGATGACTCCTTCTCTTCTTCCACGTCGAGTTCCCCTAGCGTCTCCGCGCCCGGCACAGTCACTCGCCTGCTTTTTTCCAATACGTTTAACAGCGCTTCCTTTTTTCGCCTGTTTATCTCATCGATACTTGCACGTGTCCGGTACGTTTAACCTCGCCTCTTTGGAGATTTCGGATTTTCCTTGGTGAGGTGGCCGAATAAATAATTGTGGCAGTTGGACGACATTTAGCAGTTAATTCCGGTATCTAGTCAATTCGGTGGAAACAGCGTATTTGTCAAGATAATATATTTATTATTGTTGACCTCTAATAGGATAGCAATATATGATCATATAAATTTACCCTCTAGCAAGTCCTGAAATTATTTCTTCAAAATATCTTATTTGTGGTGAGTAGTGAATTGACAGTGACCAAAGATAAGAGATATTAGTAGAGAATGGCAACTTAATAACACGAAATCACAATTACGTTTTATGCCCTCTACCTTAAGAAAGTAAATTAAAATCTGTAACGCGGTGTGTATTTTGCACCATATCTGAAGGTAGAGTTATCAATATTGAATTATGAATAGCGTTAATTCGTTTTTTAAATCCATCAAAATTTATTTTTGGATTGGAGAATCTGTGAAACGGAGGTATTCCATCTTCACAATTAGTGACACTATACTTTATGCGGGACGCTGTTATTTGAGAAATATAATTAATTGACAATATATGTATTGGACAGTCAACGGTAACAACGGACACCAACGGTCCCTTGTTATCGTTGGCTGCTCTCATAGAGGTAGATTATATTCTATTTCTGCATACACGATAATAACGGCATAAAATTGTTGCATTTTAGCGCGTCGCTGCTGCTGGAAATGCGAGTATTTGGGATGTGAACAAGATATCAAGCTCGGCAAAATCGCTGCAAGCATTAACTTCCTGCAGCAAGAGCGGAAACAAATTAAAACCAATTGTGGATATTGACAGAGCAAGCGAAGCTGTTATCCGTAATAAAATGTACCGTAATCGTGTGTTAAAATGCATTCTACGTAATCAGATGTCCGATTTATTTTAGGAGAACACATGCATCTCTTTTATGTAAATTGAAAGAAAGAGATTTGTTTAGTGGAGGCGTTTCTTCATTAGCAAAAGTTTTAAAAAACATTAGATTTACGTGGAAAGAAGATGATCCTCGACAAGGACTAATGCAGCAATAGCCCGCAGGTTCCTGTTTATTTAGATGAAACATGGATATTTGAAAATGGCAGCAATATTTATTTGTGGCAGGACAGTAATCGGCAAAGTCTGAAACAGTTAAAGACTGAAGGCAAGAGGTTTGCTTTATTACAAATATAATTTCTGTTTTTCACTAAGCTTGTTTAGAGATATATAGTTTTACATGCAGGCAATGGTGATGGATTTATACCTGTGGTGCTTCACTTATATTTTAATTACCATGGAAAAATGAACAAAGAAAATGTTACAAAATGGTTTGACGATGCAGTTGTTACCTAATATAAAACCTAATTCTATGATTATTATGGATAACGCTAATTATCACTCTGAATTAAGAAACAAGGCACCATATGCTAGTTGGTGAAAAGGCAATATTCAAGAATGGCTGGCAAATAACAACGTTACATATGATCTTAGCATGTTAAAACATCAGGTATTACATCTAGTTGCATTGTGAGTATTTGTTAAAATAAGTTGAAACAAGTAAGCAATAGTGTATATGTTTTAGGCATAAACCATCGAACGAATATATGATTGACGAACTAACACGTGCACATGGTCACACAATGCTAAGCTTACTTCCATACCACTGTATATTCAACCATATTGAAAAAATATGGGAAATCACAAAAACATATTACAATCGTCACATAGGAAGAGATGGCTATGGTATTAACAATTGGATGAAGATGTGGGACGAAGCATTAGCAACAATTACGCAAGTAACTTGGTCGAACAGCATCCACCATACAAAAGCTGAAATCATACGATTGTGGGAAAGAGAAGTTGGATTAGATCGTGACGAAATTTCTCCCCTAATTATTAATTTAAATGATGATGATTCAAGCTCAGAGAGTGATATTGAAGAAAATTAGCTGATTAATTAATTTGTAAATAAATAATACTTAATCTGATTTTAACATGTTTGTTTTCGTATTTTATGTAATTTCATTTTTCAGTTCCGAAACAAATATTTTAATAAAGTAATTTTGATTCATTACGTGTTTGTTTTATTTAATTCGTAAATAATTTAAAATATACTAATAAAACATTTTTTTCCTTCAGACGAGGTATATTTAGTTTTTAATTTGAACATTTTTGCGTATTGTCAGATGCTTCTTACTAAGTTCTGTAGTGCCTATTATTAAAATTTTCTATTTGATATACCATAATAAATAAAATAATAGAAGTTAGGTTATATTAGTATGTTCGGTTAGGTTTGACAGCGAATTTATGTGTGTGTATCCGGCAACGGCGTAATACCTGACGTCACGATTTATTGATGACGTACATTGGAACTTAGCGTACCTCTACTATATATAACCTTAAAACGACTTACTCTATATATTAATTTCGTGCAATTTAAATTCTAATATAAAATAATTGTTAATAAGAGTCTGTACTATATTAATCATTAAAACACTAAGTGTAATTAAAAGCTAGACATAAATATCAGAAGAAAAATTTAACAATCAAACCTGATAAGCAGCAGAAATAAAATGACTTTCAAGTCTTGTTTCTCAAACATGTCCACATAAAATCACAGAGATTTCACCAGTAGTAAACAAACAACAGCGTTGACTACCATCTGAAAGTAAATTGGAACCAGTATCACCCCACTTATAATTTACTTCGCACACCGTGACAGTGACAAATGAAATGCATTTGTCATGTGCACTGTGTTGGTTTATTGACACAAAAATGTTTACAAGCAATCACAAAGTTTTCATTATCGAATCATACTTACGAGATGGTATAAAATTAGAAAATATAGAGTAAAGGACAGTTGTACTCTTTGCAGCCATGGATAGATGAATTTCGGGCAGAATTTCCAAATTTTTCAGTAACAGTGGCAAAATTTCTTGAAACAGGGTTTTGAGTTGCTATTTTTCGTAGCCGGATTGTTGGTCCAATATTCTTTAATGATACTATAAATACGGAACGATATCGTAATAATTTATTACAATCATTTTTAAATCAATTACATGAGGACGAACTAAGCGAGGGATATTTCCAGCAAAATATTACAACACAGCATACTACAAGGGAAACGATGGAGTTATTGCATAAATTCCTTGATAATCGGATAGAAGACTTTCCACCGCGATCTCTGGATTTGACAAGTATGGATTATTCCACACCTAAAGGATAGAATATTTATAAATCTCTAGGATATTTTAAATTCGCCGTGCTTAGAAAAAGCTGATCCTCGTGTGGGGAATGAGATACTTCATGATAGCTTTGTGTTATGCTTTGTTATGTAATATATACAGTTTGGAATTTTTATCCGGTTTTATTTCAGCCATCACCTGACCCACAAATCGTCCTCATACATTTAATGAACTTACTGAAGCTATCCGAAATATCTGCGAGGAAATTATACCACGTAATTTATGGTATCCATAGGTGGATGCATTGATAGCAAATACAAAAAAAAAGAGTTTCTGAAAACTCCAAAACGTATTCAAGCATTTCACAGACAATATCCTGGTACTCCTGAGCCGCCGTCTCAGCCGATCCTTACAGGTTGGGAGACATGATTGAAAACGGCTTTTTGTTATTGTAAGGATCTCTATCTAGTAAAATCTCTGATTCTAACATTCAATGCCGACGAAGCTGCAGCTATTAAGGAGAGACAGAAACTATTCTAAGATCCTTCCGTTGAAAGAGATTTAAAAATTATTTATGACAATTATAAAGGATTAGCAGATGTAAATGTGAAATTGCAGAATACTGGGTTGTCGTTAGTGGAATCAATGCACACAGTAGATAAAATGATTACATCACTGCAAGCTATAACAGATGTCAAATATAAGCGCGTTATAGAAAAGTTCGAACGTGTTTTGAATAAAGATTCCGATTTCATAACATGAAGACAAATTTGTGGTGGTGCATCTACAGATCCGTTAACTAAATTTTAACCCAAAGCATGATTTTATTTAGATATTTAACAGTCCTTCATAGCACTATAGAGCCACAAAGTGTCCGTGCCTTCTTTCTAAGAACTCACTGAAAACTACGTTACCCCAATTTGCGCCGATTTCTTCGCTTGCCTATATTGATAGTGATGCTGATAGCCTTTTTAAGAAGCATGAAAGTGGATACTATTATGTGTTAATTATACATCGCCGCTTGTTTTTATTACACATTCTTTGAAGCAAATACCTATACGCTGTTGTTGATTGTAAAATGGAACAAGACCACACACATCAGATACACGAATGATCAACTGCAGCTATTTCTCCAAAAGTGGATGATCAGTTTAAGTACTTATGGTATTGCACAGCAAGATATTTTCTTTTGGTATTACGATAGCAGTGTGAGAAATCTCTTGAACGAACCTTTTAGTCGTTTTTAGCACAAATTTTATAGTAACGTCATAAAGTGTAAGTAAATTCAAATTATTTTATAAGGAGATTATTTACGACTAGGGTACTATTACGAGGGCAACGTGAAATGTTTCCGGAATCGACAAGAAAAACACGGTATTGGTGTGGTCTTCTATTTTTATCTTTCGATGTAGTCTCCTCGAAGATCAATATATCTTTTCAAACGGTGCTCCATTCTCTTCAAGCCGTCGGAAAGGTCTGCAAAATAGCCATCTGAGGCGATGACCTCCTCATTTGAGGCAAATTTCTTTCCTCCCAGTGAGTTTTTCAGGCTTGGGAATAGGAAAAAGTCACTGGGGACTAGCTCCGGTGAATATGGAGGATGAGAGACTAATTCGTAGCGCAACTTATCCAATTTGGACACGACGATGCGGGATAAATGAGCCGGTGCATTGTCGTTATGGAAAAGCACTTTTTCCGCTGCAAACGAGGCCGTTTCTACTTAAATACTGCATCGAATCGGGTCAATAAATCGTTATAGTATTGCCCCATGATCGTCCTTCCCTTCTGCAGATAGTCGATGAAGATCACATATTGGAAATCCCCAAAAATGGTCGCCATGACCTTTCCAGCGGATGGGACGATCTTTGCTTCCTTCGAAGCCGATTCGCCCGGAAAAGTCCACTACTTCGACTGTTCCTTGGTCTCCGGTATGTAGTAGTGGATTCAAGTCTCATGTCTCATCCACGGTTACGATTGCTTTGGATCCTGTCCAGACACTCCTCCGAAACGGTCACCCGATCTCGTTGTTGCTCTGGTGTGAGCAAACCCGGTACCAATCGCGCCAAAAAACTTTTTCATGCCAAAAATTTCGTGTAGGATATGGCCAACGCGTTCTTCTAAGATGCCTGTTGTCTCTGCTATCTGTTTTAGCTTCAATCGGCGATCGGCTAACACAACATCATGAATCTTGTCGACCACTTCATTGTTGGTAGCGGTTTTTGGGCATCTACTGCGTGGTTGGAAATGATGGAGTACATCCACCATGAAGCTCTAGCAAAGTATTTCGAATTTTCGTGAACGTTTTCCCAGCAATCCAATGTTTTATCACTGCACGAAATTTGATTCTATCCATTTTTTGCGAAACCGCCTGGCTTGCTTCTCAAAACACACTCTTAAACAATAACCATTGACCGTATACGTCTGAAATTTTGACAGTTGCCACAGAAAAGTTTGCCTTTGCCAACCAATGAATCCACTTTCTTTCGTGCGCCACATCTTACCGATCCCGGAAACATTTCAGGTCGCCCTCGTAAATAAACTAATTATTCTTGAAACATAAAATTTCCCTTTAAAAATTTCGATTTATTTGTTCACCTTTGATCTTCGCTTTGAAAACAAAACAAATACTGAACTAGACAAAAGGAGATATACAAAAAACAAGTAACATAAACAAATACACCCCCGGAGGGCTTCGCGTAAAAGCGGTAACAGAAATATTAATACGGATAAAACAATATTTTTCCATCTCGAGCTTCCATGCAAACCCAGCTACTAGGAAACAAAAATAGAAGTACGCGAAATTTTAATTCGTTTAGTTTTCCGCCAGGCATCCGCTGCTACAGCGGCGACCTCTACCCTGGTACCCGAGGAACTTCCTACGAGACGACGTTCGAATCCGGTTCACTATTTGCCCATTTCGCGGCAATCAGAATTACAAAACTTAGATTCGAAAACAAGTTAAACAACAATTTAGCGGGAGATGTCTAGGGACGAGCGCACAGCGTCCGGGCAGACGACATTAGGGCGCGTACAGTCCGCAACAAAATCAGTGCAAACGCATAATGAAAGCTAGGTACACTTCGCGAAAATATTATAGTCGCGAATAAACCAATTCCTTTACAAGATCTATTGTCTATCTGAATAACGAGAGGCGGTTTCCTCACCGCGGTATTGTCCAGCCGTAAAGGACATCCTAAAAACTGTAGTTCTGAATAGAACAAATTTCAAATAAAGGCAAAACAAAATAAATAAATAAAATTATATAAATAACGAATAATAATTAAAACTCTCAACAAGTGAAACACCCAAAAATCCACAGCGGGAAATTTAGATTATCGACATTCTTTTGAAATTACTTTGTATCTTTTTCTCGTATTATTCTAATTTATAAACTATTTAAATTGACATTCAGCACTTTGAATACTACACGAATGCAATTCTACGTGTTTTGAATTTGATTAAATTTGCTACTTAATTATATTAGGTCCTTCATTCAAAAGACAATAACTGTAAATTTAGAGTGAATTCACACTATTAATACTGTAACGTTAACGTTTTGCAGAAATTCATCCTGTTTATCTTCATGTTTGTATTTGTATTTCTTCTTGGTATATCTTAAGTTATGCTGTAATGTCCTTTCTGAGTCAGCTATTAATACGATATCATCTGCAAACATTAGTTTCTGTACGTTAATTGCTTTCATTTTCCAGCTTCCTACTTTCATATGTTCTCCTTTTTGTTTTGCTTTTTCAAAAGCATCATCTATTAATATAGAGAATAACAATGGGCTTAACACGCATCCCTGCTTTAATACAATTTGTGTTTCGAATTCAGCTGGTTCGGCGTTGGAAGTTCTGACTTTATTCTTGTTGTTTTTATATACAATGCCTTAATCGTCTCCACCATTCCTCTCTCTACCCTTCTCCTTACCAGGCTATGCCATACATCTTCGTCTTACTATATCAAAAGCTTTTTTAAGATCTATAACACATATACGTATTTCCTTTCATTTCCCTGTTAGTTTATTTCCTAATTGTCTGATTACAAATATTTAGGTGTGGATGCTTCTTCCTGTGTTTAATCTATGTTGTATCTTCTAGTGTTGTTTCCAATTTCTCTCGGAGTCTTCTTTCTAGTATTCTTGTCAATGCTTTTCCTGGGATGCTTGTTAACGTTATTCCGCTGTAATTTGAGCATTCTTTTGTGTTATATGTTTCTCCTCTCATCTCCTCTCTTCCCCTCAGTTTTTTGCACTTCCGTTTGAGTGGATTTTCTACCATTCTATAAGATTTTCATCTTCTCTGTCCCTCTCTGTTTAAATCACTTACATACGCAAAATTTTGTGTAAGAGCGAGTCTTTTTGTGGTTTTCGAAAGAGTAATAGTACGTAGATAATCTTTTTCTCTTACTTTATTTAGCAAAGAAAATACAGTCTTATTATTACGTCTCGGTGTGTAAAACGACAACGCAAGCGAGAAGGAAAAGCAAAAAGAAGAGAAAGATAGAGAAGGAAACTATAACATTTCCGCGATCGTCGGGTCCCGAGATTATCTCGTGAAAATTTAACTCGTGCAGTTGGCATCCCCGCACCACGCGTTCGTCAGTAATTTACGAAAGGGTCGGACCTTCCATTAAAAACAAATGACGTCGCTCCGGAGAGATAAGGCCGTAGTAGTCCGCCAGCCGCGTCTCGACCACGTGCCGCTCTGCGCGTCGAATGTATGTTTTTGGGGCGACGAAGGGTGAAAATCAAGTTTTCTGGGCATAAACTTAAACAGGGTCGGGGCATTCACGAGGGTAGGGATCGCGCGAGGTATCATTCTTTCGACCATAAATATCTGCTTTTGTCTTGCCGATGCCGGGGGAATGTAAGCAAAATTCAAAGCAACGCTTTGGATAACTTGTGCGCCTTTGAGGGTAATTTTAGTTGATACAATGCTTGGTAAGGGAGAGTGGTTAAGACAAATACCATACAAGCTTGCTAATAGTTATGAGTGGCGTTGCCAAAGAAACATAAAATATTCCGAAATACTTCAAATGAATTTAACGATACTCCGATGTTTCCAATAATTTTCCACTGAACGATGTTCGTCATGGTGATAAAATGTTCTTGTATAAAGAAAACGAGCGTTCCACATCTAGTAATATAAGGGTGAAATTAAATAACGGAACTTTATTTTAAATCATAGAACACTTTGCGTCATATATTAAACAGTAGCAGCATTATAAACACACAGGTCTCGTCTTTTAAACGCACTGAAGTTCGAGCAAATCGGATAATGACTTAAAGTAATGAAAGTTATAATTTTAGGTACAAAAAGTGGTGATTATCATACTGATATGAATTCAAATAATTTTATATAAGTGAGCTAGACTTTGCTTGCTTCCAAAGTGGCTCCTAAAGTCAGTGCTAGTTGTAGGTAATGTAACTTATCATAATATAAAAACTGAAAGAAACATAATGTCCTCATCGAAGAAGAATGCTATGTTAAATTGGTTGTAAATAAATAATGTACTGCATGCTGATAATAACAAAAAAGGCGCTTTATTAAGTAATTAGGTTAAATAAAGAAAAGTTCGAAACATATGCCTTCGATGAGCTACTGAAAGAAAAAGGTCATGAAGTTTGTCGGTTACCACGCTACTACCCTGAATTGGATCCGATTGAAAAAAATGGCATCTGCTGTTGCACCAAACGTAGTTCTTAAATTTGGTTCGATTGGAAATGAAAAATGGCGGAAAGTATGTGAACATGTAAAAAAATATGAATATATGAAAAGGAACATTTATTGGCAGCTATTGACGAATGGAATTCATAGTTAACATTGGATTACCAGACGAAGAAGATGAAGTATTTAATGTGGAAATTGAGACAGTGAGAGTGATTTCGCGGAGGAATTACAATGACCCTTTTATAATTGTTAAATGGGTCATTTTATTTTGTAAGGTAAATTTGTCTTTTTCAATAACAAATTCAATTTCTTTTGTATTATTACAAACAAATCATTTCATACAAAATGCGTAATTATTACTCTCGGCAAAAAGAAGCAAGTTTCAGTGCCGTGACAAGAACAACGTGGAACGGAGAAGCGCGAGGTACGGAAAATCGAGTACCGTATTAATGCACGACTGATCGTTGTGAGTGCTTGTCAGTACACATATAACACATGGGCTGAAAAGTCCTGGGCCTAACAAAGAAAACACGTTCTTTTTGGTTCAAAATTAGCTTTATTCATCAACGTAATCTCCATCAAGAGCAACGCAATCATTTCAGCGCCGCTCTATTTCAATACCACTTTTGTAAAACGATTTATCTTTTGCCTCAAAATAGGCCTCAGTTTCAGCGATAACCTCTTCATTCGTGCGAAATTTCTTACCGGCGAGCATTTTTTTGAGGTCTGCGAACAGTCAGTAGTCGCTGGGAGCCAAATCTGGCGAATACGGTGGATGTGGGAGCAATTCGAAGTTCAATTCATGTAGTTTTGCCATTGTTTTGATTGACTTGTGACACGGTGCGTTGTCTTGATGAAACAACATTTTTTTCTTTGCCATATGCGGTCGTTTCTTTGCAATTTCGGCCTTCAAACGCTCCAATAACGCTATATAATATTCACTATTGATGGTATTTCCTTTCTCAAGATAGTCGATGAATATTACACCACGCACATCCCCAAATACCGAGGCCATAACCTTTCCAGTCGATTGTTGTGCTTTCGGGCGCTTTGGACGAGGTTCACCACTTGCTGTCCACTCAGATGACGATCGTTTTGATTACGGAGTGAAGTGATGGATCCATGTTTCATCCATTGTCACATATCGACGCAAAAATTCCGGTTTGTTACGTTTAAAAATGGCCAAACACTGCTCAGAATCATCAACACGTTCTTGTTTTTGGTCAACAGTGAGCGAACGCGGCACCCACTTTGAACAGAGCTTTCTCATAGTCAAATGCTCATGCAATATAAAGCCAATACGTTCTTTTGATATCTCTACGATGTCAGCTAACTCATGCAACTTCACCTTTCGATCATTCAAAACGATTTTGTGGATTTTTTTGATGTTTTCTGGTGTTACCGCCTCATTTGGACAGCGTTCTGCATCATCGGTGTCTCTACGACCACGTTTGAAGTCAGCTAACCAACGTGTTATTGTTGTTTCTGATGGAACGGAGTCCCCATAACACTTTTCAAGCCATTGCTTCGCTTGAACGGTATTTTTTCCCATCAAGAAGCAGTGTAAAATTAAAACATGAAATTGTTTTTGATCCATTGTTTTGAAAATAACAAAAGTAGCGTGACTCTTAGCACAATAACTCACAAACTAATGAATAGAATATCATGAAATTTTAACAGCTGTCTTTTGAAGGTTAGTACTAACTGAGAGAAAGTTGACTGCAATAAAACTAGCGTCATCTATGTGTTACGCCGGGGAATTTTCAGCCCATGTGATAGTTAGAAAATGTCGCATTTAGGTACGTTTCGAAAACGGCGCATTTCGAATAAACTAGATCACGTAATAATGAGTATGCCGACTTTAGAATACGAAGGCGATAGAATTAAGAAAGGTATAAAACGCTGTTCTGCAATTCGTGGCAAACGATACAGCGAACAATTAATATTTGATATAGATGTTTGTTTTTTTCACTTTACTAGACCAACAAGCATTTGTCTCCTTCTGAAGCAAGTACTCAGATTATATATTAGCAAGTGTCATGTCATCAGTTCATGACTGTGTTGAAAGAAGAATTAAAGCAGAATTGAAAGATAAAAAATTATGGGTATATGCGGACGAAACAGCCGATCGGCAAAATATGTGTGAATGTGATGGTATGTACGTACAATGGAAGAGTTTGAACCGTCATCCTCCCATCATGCTTGCTTCCAAAAGAGTTGCAAAATGTACTAGCGATGAAATTTCAAAAGTGGTGTTGAGGGTATTCAACAAATTTCGAGTTTCAACAACCCAACTTTTAATGTTTGTGAGTGACGGTGCCGCTAACATGCTTTCCTTAGGCCAATCTCTTAAAGAAGAGAGTATTTCTACAGTCCCCAAAACGTACAAAAACATTTTATGAACTGTCATAAAGTGCCTGTACCACCACAGCCGATTACTACGTGTTGGGGAAATGCGATGTGTTAATTATGTAAAGAAGGTAGTTTTACAATTCGATCCGAGATACATCAAAGCTATCAAGAAAAGCCAGAAAATGTTTCAAGATAGGCAGGTGAAACGTGATTTAGAAAGTATTCGCAAGAACTATTATGGACTAGCGGAGGGAGTCGAAAAATTACAAAATGATTCGATGTCGTTTGTGGATTCTGTTCAAATTATGAATTATGTTCACTCAAACCTATGTATGGAGGAAGGCGAAAAAAATGAAAGTGTAATACGAAAATTTGAAAGTGTTATTGACAAGTATTCAGATTTTCTCATATTAAGACAAACTTGTGAATGTGGGTCGAAAAATCCATTAAGTTGTCGCACGGATTACCCTAAATTTGCAAATATAATCTCGATGTGAATGGTCGTTATCGTCATTAAAAAGTATTTATTCCGCACGCCGTACTCATCTGACTGAAACGAGTGTTTCTAATATTTAATAGATGCCACTCAGATTGTGATTTCGTGGAAACTTCTTAAAACAGAAAACGTTTCAGCACGTTATATAACATATTTTTATCATTATTTTATGTTTAAACATTCCTACGTTCGCATCGCATATGCTCACTCATGTGGGACACGTAAACGTTACCGAGCAATTATTTAATATTTCATTTATCTGTAACTTTAGTAGACGTCACTGATAAAATTTAAACTTTCTTGCCGCGTAATAATTGATGTAATTTCACGTTCTCATATTGGATGCACTGTACAGAAAGAGTGCTAAAAACGCAAGCAAACCCCATGCTAGTTCTGATTTTGTTAATAAAGGCAAAGTATAAATTCAGACCAAAAGACAAAAAATATTCCAATATATACCACCCTCCCCTAACACTTGCATACTTAAAATAATCGCTAAAGTTATATGAGAGATCCCAAAGAAACACGACAAAGTTGATTAACATGTAGTAACTATGTAAGCGTAATAAAGTAAAGGCACCTAAATACTTATCAGCGGTAGCCTATAAAGATTCAAGATATTCTTTTTAATTAGTAACAAGCTTCTTCGCGTCAGTATTTAGAATTTGTCATTGGGAAAAGGATTCAAAGAGAAGATTTCAAAAGAAACAATGTTCGTAATGCACCCATGCTGCTGCTGTCGATTCATTAGGGACCATTCGCGATTCAAAACAACGACAAATCCCGAACCATACGCTGTACTTCGCGAAAATTAATATTACGCTCGGTTTTTCGCTCCTTTTCGCTCGCATTTCTTTTCCTATCCTTCCTCTTGTTTTGTTTTCTCGCCGAGACCCGTCCTCTATCAGCAATGTTCGCTACGACGTTACCTTCGATGCTATCACTCGAAAGAAGAGAGAAGGTCGCTTTGTTCGGGACGATACGCGCTCGTAATGGTTGTATGTCATGCGATGCTTTAGCGCTTCTGGCGTTTCACGGATTCGTTCCGCGAACAAAAGCGACCTGGCGCTACCTCCTCAATGCGACTGCCGTCATCCTTTCACCACCTTTCCTTCTCGTATCATTCGCGAGAGGAATTCCTTTAACTCCCGGTACTTACGTCGTTGGTCTCTTAATAATTAATTAGTTGTAATTGAACACGCAGATGGCGGGTTCGTAGTTTCCCTTACGCGACGTGGAACGTCGCCCCGTTGCCGTCGCGGACCGACCCATTCGCTTCATTGTTTTCGCGCAAATAAGCGGCGTCGTATTACAGTTTTGTTCGGAAGGAAAAGGATGCGATGTAATTGTACTTCTTGCGGATATATACAGTGTGTCCACTAATGGAGTTGATAATAGGTGGGAAAGAAATTGGAGTTGGAATTTAATATTTGAGACAGAAGTTCAGCTTGGTTTGAAACTTATTTTTACCAGGTGTATGCATACGTTTCTTCTGTTTCTTTCTTCTACAAAGAAACCCGCGATTTTCAAGAAAAAATTTTGGTCGTAAGCCTCTACACATTTCACCCATCTTTCGGGTAATCTATGGATACCATGCCAGAAAAACTGCTTGCCTTTTGAGGCAATCCATTCGTCGAGCCATTTTCCAACTTCTTCGAAATTGCTGAAGTACTGCTCTGCGAGCTCGTGCTTCATTGATACGAAGAGGTGATTGTCAGATGGCGCCAGGTCTGGGGAGTATGCCGGGAGCGGAAAGATGTCTGATCCCAGCGATTTCATCGTGTCTTTTGCGACTGGAGATGAGACCTGGATTCAATACTGCACCCCCGACACAAAAAAAAACAGTCACAACAATGGATGCACTCAAACTTGCCAAACAAGCCGAAAAAGTTCAAACAAACATTCAACAACAGGAAAGTTACGGCTACAGTGTTTTAGGACCAAAAGAATGTGTTGCTGGTTAAAATTATGGAACCGGTGACTACGATCAATGTAGCTGTCTATTGTGAGACTTTACAACGATTGTAAAGTCTGACAACACAAAAGAAGAGGAATTCTGACTTCTGGACTTTTTCTCATTCATGACAATGATCACCCTCACATCGCTCTTATAACGTAACGACTTCTTGAACAATTTCGATGGGAAGTTTTTGAACACCCGGCGTATAGCGTCGACTTAGCGCCAAGCAACTTCTCCATGTCTTTCGTGAACTGAAAACTTGGCTAAGAGGGAAAAACTTTCAGAATACAGAGGAACTTCAAAACAACGTCACGGAACATCTCAACTTACTGGCGGCTACATTCTATGCAGAGAAGACTGGAAGGATCGTCCATAGATATGACAAATGCATCAATCTTCACGGTGATTTTGTAGAAAAGTAACCATGTTTGTACATAACTTTTGGTAATAAATTTATTTTGTTATTTATACTTGTCTTGCTCTTAGGAGCTATAGGAGATTGACAAAAATAGCCCTCGTATTTTAATCGAAACTGTAAACCATGAAAATGTTTCGGGTCATTGTTTTGATTAATATAATTGTATAAAACATGCAAACGAAAGAGCCGTATTAAAATCTGGATATAGAAAGTTGACAATATTTTTTTTAAATACTGTCTGTGTACTCCCTTTAATTTATTCGGAATCAATGAGACTTAGATGTTTCAAACTTTAAATAAGAAGAGAAAAAAATGATTTCGTAGCATCGGTTATTTACAGAATATCCTTATAAAAAAACTAATTTAACTTTAGGGAAACTTATAATTAGTCCGCTAAAAAATAATTAGTTTGTTTGCTGATTTTAAATAATTAAAGTAACTCTAGGCAGCAGAAATAAAATGAATGGGTTTCTAAAGTAATATCACCGAAGCGCGAAGAAAGTTATCACTTTGGAAGAAATGAATATATATCTCGGATTTACTTTTCTAGTCTTTAGGTTCAGTTTTAACTAGACTGTCGTTATTTTACATCATCTATATGGATATGAATATATGTACTTACATTTATGCAAATATCTCTTGAACAGATATAAATTCCTTTTTAGAACAACATTTGAAATATATCACATAGTTTCAACTATGATCCAAATTATTATCGCCAAAAAAAATAGAAGAGGGGACTGAGTATCCCATATCCCCACTTTTTATTATAGTTTCCTTTTTTATTTATTAAAAAATTAAGTAAATGTGTAACGTTAAAATTACCCAATATACGAGGGCCATTCGAAACGTAAAGAAGGTTTTGTTCTCACACGTGACCACGTCAGGGCTGTCAACCGTATTATGTAATAGATTCAACAGGAAACTTGCGCTATATTGATTCCTTCTATCGGATAAAGCATCGAGGTTATGTAAAGAAAACAAAGTAGTATAATCTGTAACTCTTTCTAGATAAACTCCAGATATTTTGCACAAATATTTTAAAAACCTTTTCTGAATTCGTTCAATTGCCTGGGGTTGTTAGGTATAACATGGAAACCATACTATAGACGCATATCGTAGTGTTGATGTCTATTTTTCACCACGTGGTAGGATGGCAAAAAATTGAAAATGATGACAACGCTAAGATTTGAGATGTAGATACACTAGATCAATTTAAAGCTACATACAGAACTAAACACAAATGAAATTACTTCATTCATTGTTCTTACTTGTGGTTTGCAACTTTGCCTAGTGGATAAGAATCGCTTCGACACTTCTGACCTAAATACAATTCCAAGTGGAGAAGCTACACTTACGGATAATGTTACGCAACTATCTACCATTTGTACGTGAAAAAACTAAAAGGTAGCTCAAAGCTAAAGTAAAGGATAAATGGCTGTGGTTATTATATGTACATGTCATAGTACGTGTAGTAGAATATCTCAAACCGACATTTCCAATTTTATTAGCTACTAAGGGATTAGAAAAATATACTTGGTGTATATACGGTATATACACTAGGGTGACAGAATAAAATAGACACCTACTAATTAAAAAAAGATACTATTCTCGTTATATATACAAAATATTTTAAAATTTTTAAATTAGACTAATATTTTGTCGATCCACCTTTACTTGCGTGAAGGACTGCGAGTCGTCGTGGCATAGCATCTATTAAATGATTAATGGTGTCTTCTGGAATATTTAACCACTCTTCTGTAACAGCTGCCACGAGTTCTTCCTTATTGCTGGGTTTCCGCGGTCGTTTCGCCATATTTGTCTGGATTATGTGCCAAATATTCTCTATCGGATTCATGTCTGGTGATTGGCCTGGCCATGGTAAAATCCGAATCCCCTGTTCCTCTTTCCATGTGGTTGTTGTTGTTGCTTTGTGGCAGGGTGCTCCATCCTCCATAAAAGTGGCGTCTTCTTTAGATAAAATGGCGTTGCCGAATATCGGTAGTAGTCCTTCTGTTAATATTTGGATATATTTTGCCGCATTTATATTTCCGTCGCAGATTACTAATTGCGATCTTCCACCATACCATATCGCGCCCCACACCATGATGTTCACACCGCCGTATTTCACCGTCTGATGCAAAAATTTGTCGCCCAGTTGCTGTGACGAACGTCTCCATACCCACGTACGACCACTATCACTGAATTGGCAGTATCTGCTTTCGTCTGAAAAAATGACAGACCGCCAAAACTCTTCGGGCTTCGTTCGCATTTCGATTGCCCAAGCCATTCGGCGCCGTTTTTGAAACGCCGTAAGGAGAGGTATTTTCTTTGCCACCCTTTTATAGATCCCCACACTGTGGAGGTATCGCAAAACGGTGCGCTGACTTTTCTGTGAAGTTGCCGCAAGCTCAGCTGTACCTTTTCGCGGTTCTCTTAACACTTCGCGCACAAGCACTCTTTTACTTCTTTCAGAAAGTCCGACACGACCTAGTCTCGGCTCCACTGTTGCTTTTTCCTTGCGTTTAAATTGTGTAATCACACGGTTAACTGTGGACAACGGAATATTTAAAAATGTACTTATTTACCAAGCGCTGCGTTCACTCTGGCCAACAATGCGACCCCGGGTGAAATCGCTAATATCACTCGAACCTTGTAAGCGAAGTTTAGTTGTAACGATACTAAACTATGACGAATTCCTTCCGATACATCTACCCCAACCCTAATGACAAGAGAAAGTTCTTAATTCGTTCTTAGAATTTAGCTGTTTACATATTTATACCGCTTTACCTGGTGTCTATTTTATTCTGTCACCCTAGTGTATATGTATATACATCACGTATTTTCTTGTCGATTCCGGAAATATTGCAGGTCGCCCTCGTACAGACTGTAAATAACAATGAACAGGTTGTGTTAGTCTATTTAAATATCAATTTTTCAAATTTGCCAACAAAATCAGTCACTTCTGAATACCACTGTACTATAAAACAAAAAGAAAGTGAGTCTAAATGAGATAAAACTAAGACAACAGCGAATTGTTCTCGCCATCAACAACTTTTTATCTCCATTTTCAATCACCCAAACTCGCTGAAAAATCTCCCGCAGTACCGCATCTACATTCGAACATATTAATTAGGCGGGAACAAGACCAGCAAGAAAGAACCGGAGCGCGGTCGTGTGCACGGACGGCAATTTTTAACAATTTTCCATTCTAATTTCCGCTTCACCGGCTCGTAATTCGATAATGCTTTGCATCGAAGATGAGACGTTTGACTGCGCCGGAACGGAGAGATACCCTCGTCTCGGTCGCTCCGATGCGCGCGAGACGGACGGAGAGCCTTCGACGTCGTCGGAAACGTCGAGGAAAGAGCGATTTCTTGTTAATTCTTAATATCGAGATGCAAATTGAATTTAGATCGCAATAACCGTCCGCATAATATGCAATTTAAATTCACATCTCCCGCAATCATCGGAACGATGCGCGGTCGGCGAAAAAGTAGAAGCGACAAGAACTTAATCATGGACGGTGTTGGGTGAGCGTGCATAGTGTCGTCATCGTGGTGTCATTTTCGGTGACCGTAATTGTCCGTGAGCTACGTTGGCGGTGTTGTTGTTGTACGACGTGGTGAACGCGACCACAGCCAGCTTGACGCGTCGTGAAACAGGTAGGTTGTTGACAAACAATCGAGTCAACGACCTCTGTTTTTATTTCCTTCTTTTGAGTTCTGGATAAACCGTCTGTTTACTTCATCGTTGTTTGTTTTTGTCGTAAATATATTCTCTGATTCTGTAATATACGAAGGAATGGTTTGAATGCTAATAGACTTGCGCGTTATCTTAAAGAATCTCATAAACTATATGGTTCTTAAGATTAAGTTTTGAAATAAGTGTCACTACACAGTTAATAAAAGATTTCCGTAAATTTTCATTACATGGACTACCTTACAACATGTATATACTCGATCCATGTAAATATTTCTACTTTCATAACTGTAAGGAATTTAGCAGAAGCTTTATATAGTGTTGCTATTATTTTATTGGCGTGAATACATAAAGAAAAGCCATGGGTTATTAAACAAATGGCTGTACATATATTCTAGGCCAGTCTTTTATGTTTTGAGTATAGAGCTGAAATATCAGTAGATAGCACTTAAAAACTTATGTCTAGTAGGATGGTCTAACAATTCGACGTTTTATTACAAATATCGCGACCACCTTTTTGAAGACACTTCGACAACAGATTTTAGTTTTCGGTGTTAAAGTGGTTTACAGTTTGACATCAATTCACCATAGCTGCTTTCTATTCTTCAGTCAACAGATACGGTATACAAAATGCAAAATTTTTTGAATCAAGGTCATTGGAATCCCCAATAATGCCTTAGTCTCGCGATATGTCACATACCGGTCTTCGATGATGATCTTGCGCACATAATCGACGATTTCCTAAATGACTGCGATTTTTGGGGCACATGCTTCCAGATCGTCGCTAAAACTAGTCTGTCCACCTTTGAATTCTCCATACCAAAACGAAATTGTTGACTGATGTGATGCTTCATTGCCGAAATATAGAAACCTACTCGACGAGGCATTTTTGTTGAGATAATTGTCTATGAAAATTATAAAAAATTACTATGCGAAAATGTTTTCGGTTTAATTCAATTTTTCAACTAACTTGTCAACTTTGGCAGCTCGTTGTAGCAGCTACAATACTACACGTGTCGCACTGAGTTTTTGGTAAAGATGGAGGGCAATTTTAGAACTGACATTTGATTAGCCGCCCTCTATGTCCAAGTATGCAAACCTTAAAAGACATCCCTCGTAGATGCATCCATATCTCTGTAATTTTAAAGAGACAGCTACTGTGTCAGATTCGGCAAGTATATTACAAAGACAGTTCGTTTAAATCCATTGCCAAATGAATGCCGTAGTACTCGATATTATTAAAGAAACGATAGTATTATAGCCCAAGAGTGTTTAAACCATTAACTGATGGGTTAAGGGTCACTGTACAACTTCTTTCGTTAAAACTGCTGGCAGACTAGCTAAACGAAGCCATACAGATGGTATAGTGTATAAACCAGTTCCTTCTTGAAATGACATCCTAACAATATGCAACGATGTTGTGTAGGATGTGGGGGGATTCTTGATAAACTAGACATAAGAAAAAGATGACCCAATATGCTGACATTCATCCGTCTATCTGTACTACATCATGGTATAAAAACACTAAGATCGCACGTTGTTATCGTAATACGATTGCACGCAAAGAATTTGAACATACTCAACATCCACCCCATTTATACATAATAGACTCTATACAATTGTAATCTACATAAAGACTTCCTAGATAAATTCATGTCAGCTGAACCTTTTACACGTTTGCAATCACTCTCATGTTTACTCCTTGAATGTTACTTTCTTCGATAACCTATAGCTTTTTGGTAAAAAACAATCTAATCTAATGAAACCAATACAGTACATGTAATAAAAAAACAATTTTTACATTCCCACAATATATAGAAATATTTCACAATGATACCGAAAAATAAAAATTGTTGGAACTGATAGAACGAAATGAAAATGTAGTGTTGCTTACTACGTTTTCTGAAAAACTACCTTTACCATTTAAATCCTAGTTTTTTTTTATAGAAATAGTGATGTCCGGTGTCCGGATGCTCATAAATTTTATTGCAACTGGTATGACAATTCAACCAATTACTGCACAGAAACCCTCTTAAAAAAGCTGTTAAGTACCCTCTGCATAAGTAAAATTGAAAAGAATAATAGATAATTGAAATGCGGATAAGAACATATGGACAATAATATATATAAATGAGTGAATTTTAAGTACGAGGGAATGTTATTAAATAAGTCACAAGCTGCTGCGGGAAAGCTGAAAGATGCAGTGAGTTATTCCACTACCTGTCACTAGGTGTCGACACAATCCAGCTTTATGATACTCAAGTGACAGTGCCTGTGTTAAAATGGTGACCTTGCTCGAAGAGTGTACTGTCGAAGAGAGCACGCTACATTTCAACAGTTTTTTCTGGGTAAAAGGACTTTCTGCAAAAGATATCCATAAGGAAAAGTCTCCTGTTTACGAGGAACAGTGTTTGTCGCGTAAAACCGTGTATAACAGGGTCGACAAATTTTCTCAAAGACGCTCGAAAGTTGTTAACAATCAGCGAAGTGTAACAAAACAGATGTAACACTTCGATGGCTGGAAGAAATGATCCGAACTAAGAGGCGCGTAACAATAGAAGAGCATAGCAACTGCAGTAGGGTATTCTCATGGTTTAGCCTATGAACTGATGCACGCTCGTCCGAATTTTCGAAAAGTCTGTTCGCGAGGGCTACCTAGACAACAGACTGAGGAACACAGAAGGATTCGAATGGATTTGTCCTTGCAACACCTTCCTCGGTACACAGAGGAAAGGGAGGGCATGCTTAACAGGATTGCTACTGGTAATGTGTCATGCACACCAATCACTACCAACCCGAAACAAAGCATGCTTCAAGGCAATTAAAACATTTTTCATCACCGTCAACAAGGAAATTTAAGGTTGTGTTCTTAGCTGGTAAGGTTATGCTTACCGTATTCTGGGATTCTTAAGGAGTGCTCTTATGCCATTTTCAGAACAGAAATGAGAACGTGACTGGTGAATCACCCTGTACAATTTTGCTGTTGCTTCGGGATGCAATTCGACGAAAACGTTCAGACCTGACTGACGGGAGGAATATGGCTGCATCATAATACCAGGCCGCTTTCGGGCCATTTCACCCAGACAAGAATTGCAGAATTAAGGTGGGAACTTCTTGAATATCCGGCTTACAGTCCGACTATCATCTGTTTGGTTCACTCAAAAAGCATCTTGGCGACACACGTATCGAGAGTGATAAAAATGTTCCACAAGTGATACGCACGTGGTTTAGACGGCAACCCGAACACCTTTTAGCAGCAGGTATTGAGGCACTGATAAAGCGACGAGATAAATATATTAAATTGTCGAAAAATAAAACTTGTTTTTGACTAACTATTTCTCTAATTATTTTTGTAATAGCTTTTTGTGACCTGAGTAATGTAGATAAAGTGCACAGAATTCACTATGAAGCTTAAATGTAATTGCAATAAACCTGTAATGAAATTTGAATGTACTCAAACAAGCATTAAGAAACTTAAATATAATTGCAATAAAACTGAAACGAAATTCGGATGTGAAGGGACTGCATGATTGTTGATGGTGATGTATGTAACCCAGAATTAACGAAATTGTCTTGTATGTTCATGTTGTATACTTTTAATCTGTTTTTACAGTTGTTCGGGCATAACAAAGGTTTATCGTACAATCAATATATGCACGTAAGTGACACGTTGATACTACACATGATAAAACAACAATTTCTTCCTTTATACGATAATCTTATTATTAAAAATAGTGGATAGCCCCTTTTTCAACTGTAACATCGTTAACTTAAAAATATACCATGCAGCATAGAGATAACTAGCTCTCTTCCTGCACATTGCTTCCACATCGAGGAGAAAATGCATATCTATATGTGTATATATGTATATACACATATATGAACGGCGTACAGACGCAGTTGCACTGTTCGTAAAATACCAGAAAAGTAATATCCGCTTGAAAGAATCGTAAAATTTTGACGCGAGATTTATTTATGGATTGCAAGCGCTTTTTATGTCCGCCGAGGGCGTTATCTTTTCATGGCCCGAGCAAGCGTAGGGGGCAGCGGAGAAGGAAATGGGGAAGAAGGAAGAAATCGTGCTCGGGTCTGACCCGGATTCGAGAGACATCCCGTTCTGGATAGAATAATACCGAAAGCGGACGTGTTGCGAGAGAGCCGGGTCTTCCTCCTATGTATATTCGCCGTTTGCCATCGTCTAAAGTAAATAACGTGCTGCCTAGCGGGTAGGTTCGGATGTATCGGGATATTTCGTCTTTTTTGCTTTTTTCTTTTTCGAGGGAAGGTCTCTTTGTATGACAAACAAAAATTTTCGTGTAATATTTATATAAAGAGTGGAATTTATGTGTATAATATATTGGAAATTCGTTTTTGTGTATGTATGTATAGGAGGTTGAGGTAATTGGATGGATATCGTGTACTTGTATCGGATGATATTTTTAGACCGTTCTATATCCTGGATAAATAAATATTTCGAAACATTATTTAAGTGATACGCGATGTAGAACAACAATTTAGTCGATATTACAAAAATAAATATCTAATTGTTTCATGCAAATAAATTCAACATTTGGAGTAAACACCTTTACCTTTTCGAAAAAAAAAGAAGTCGGTATAATTAGTCAAAGAAGACAAAAACAATACGTAGTTGTGCACGGTTAACCAAAAGGTGAAAATATCTATACCTATTGCCGCTCCAAAATCAAGTTTTCGAATTACGTAAACAATATCAAATTCCGAAATAACAGCAAAAGAATCTAAGGTTGAACTAATGCAAGAATTAACATAAGCACAGTCATCAGATAACTAGACTCAACGAAATTTGTATATTTCTTTTCTTCTGGCCTTGACTACTATTGCGCAATAATTTTTTTTTTGCATTGATAAATAAGCGTTTAGCCACGCAAAAATTCTAAAATACAAACGCCAAAAATAAAAATCGATACGAAAGGAACACCACAAAGATCACACTTTACGACGCGGGGCCGATCGTGCCGACTTGAATTAAAATACAATACATATAGGGCTGCGGAAAGGGAGAAAATCCCACAAATGGAATGGTAAACAAAGAAAACGAAGCTAAATTGCAGAACTAAAAGCGAAAGCCAGTCTCATAAACGTATTTTATTACGAATTAATTTGTATAGTTCCATATGAGCTTTTCAACAGAATATTTTATTTTCTTAATATCTTCGGCAAATTATGAAGTTAATGCTGAATTATAAAGAAACACAAATGCACGAGAAAATAGCTTTAGACGGTTTAGTCAGTTAGTTTTAAAATGCATGTCAATTTACTAACTAGCAAGTAAGTATTATTTTATCACTAGATATTCCAAGATGGTTTATTTCCTCATAGACCTTAATTAAATCAGTCCATAGTCCCAACTGTTAATTTGGATAACTTTTATAGCTACATCGTCTTCGTGCAATTATCTACCCTGCTTAGATCTGATAAAACAATTAAATGGTTAGCACACCGTACTTACTTCAAAATCCAAACGTACCATTGCTAAATCGAACCCCAATGACCTTTAACTTCTTTATTGATATATTTTACCTCCAAGTATTGGAGAGGTTCAATTATGTATGAGGATCTGTTCACATGTATAGCAGTAAACTCCACTCACACAAATTAATTAATTATGCGGAACGCAGCGTTTCGAGCACGTGGGCTCCCATTTTCAACCGTGTTACCGACTGCGACTAGTCGGTAACACGGTTGACAATGGGAGCCCACGTGCTCTCGAAACGCTGCGTTCCGCATAATTAATTAATTTGTGTGAGTGGAGTTTACTGCTATACCTGTGAATTGTACATCCATTCAGTCCTAGCAATCGTCATATGAGGGTCTGTCATTGGGTAAAAGGTGATGATTGTCTATAATATTAAAGGTAATTTATATGGCCAAATTAAGTTTTAGAGATTGAATTATATGTAAAGGTCTTGCCGATTTTGTCGCAACCTTAATGAATTATAATACAAGAGCCAGTCGGAGTCTGCTATCTAAGCCTAATATACAATGGCTATCCATGAAGTTTAACTAAGTTACATTTCACCAAAGATCGAAAAATAACATAGTAAAGACTATTATAAGCGGTAGTTGCGCAAGAACCTTATGCTAAATTGATAACACAATAATACTTAGTTACGTTGGATCTCGATCTTATTGAAAGAGTATTTCATATTAGTAACTATTTACGGTTATTATAAAAATTCTAAACGTTAGTGGTGGTAGAATATTAAAAGTAATATTTAATTGTCCTGAGCAATTGATGATTGGAATTAATCGGCCGCTATCAAGGTAGGAAATGTATTGTCTGTAGAGGGCAAAAGACATTAGTGTGTATAATTTTGTTGAAATATGCAGCCAATTCGTTGGACCACAAACACCAAAATCTTTTCAATGCAGCCATGTGAATCTAAGTGACTCCAAAAATGTATTTCATTTCATACAAAAAATATTTACAATAATGGTAACTCAAAAAGGCCAGATTTCTCTAGGTCCATTAACACAAAATATAAATATATAAAAAATTTATAATTCTTTTTAAACTAAAGCAGTGAGTGTTAGATCCTTTATTCATAATAACTTCAAATATCCAGATCTTTATACTCTCTACCTTGAAATAGGAATATCATTCCAACACTTCGTTATCGCGGACTTTAGTTCTTCGATTCTATCGAATTGTTTATTATTGGCATACACCTCTCTTGCTAATATTCCCCATAAATTTTCAATCGGGTTCCGATTGGACAAACGAGCAAGCCATTGCAATAAATTGTAATGAAAATGTAATGAAATACCTAGTCTTGTGTCGGCAATTGTTCACCGAAGTCTATAAGAATTTTTTCGCGTAAAAATAAAACATATAGAGGTTCTATTTCCGTGAGTAAAAGGCCGTTCAAACCATTACACTATCGCCACCAAAATTTCGGCCCATCGCAACTTCACCGTTCTTGCGCAAATCGTGCCAATAATATTTGAAACCATCAGACCCGTCCAAGTTAAATATTTTCTCGTCAGAAAATATGATGTTGTTCCACTCATGATCCCGTCTTATGTGATCTTGCGCAAATTTCTGTCTTGCCGTTTTATGCATCTCTTTTGAGGGTGGTTTTGAAACCTTTTTTAGTCACCGAAAACGTTTACTGCCGGATGGAATTCGTTGTACACGTCTGTTACTAATAAATTTAAATTACATTTTGTTTGTCGCGCAGTTACATTACCAGAAGAGGCTAATGGGAATATCGATGAGCGCTGCCTTCGAGTTAGTTTTTGATTACTTCCCTTAGCGCGATTTTTGCCGTATAAAATTGTTGATGCGATGATGGGATTTTCCTATTTTCTTAGCTATGGCTCGGTTTGAAAACCCTACATCTTTTTAACCATTTATTTTTATTTTCTCTTCCTCGGTTATTAATTTACCTCTGGACATTTTTATTGACTGATATGTATACTTCGATAATATATACATATATTTAGCAATAAATACACTTTGGAAATAGTTAGAGGTGTTTTCACACTGAAAGGTAAAGCCTGATTTCGTAGCATGTCTGTCTGATTCCGTGGAATTATAGAAATTTCGCTCGTATCTATACGTTTATATAGCAGATACTTCCTCTACATATCTAACAGTTGCGGATATTGACAAAATAATGTATATGCTATTTCGTTACTCTCAGAAATATACTTATAGGTAATTCCCAACTATCATAGTGTTGCTAAATGTTTATAGGGGAACTACAAAATTGTATGGAACTATAGAAATTTCACTGAGTGTAATGCGACTAAAGTTCATAAAATAACTTCCAAAACTGTCGTCATCTTAAACCTTGCTAAAATTCAATAAGGGCGTATCAAATTCTTTATCTACAGAGTAGCCCATCGGGTAAGTCGTATTTAAATTTCCCACTATTTTCTTATATTTAGATTGGCAACCCTAACGTATTGTTATTGTAAAAACACATTAAAGGTTTGCTTAATGTGTCCACCGTTCGTTAATTAAAAAAAATAAGAAATTGGTTCGGTTGCAGACAAACAAACTTTACCTAATACTCGTCTAGAGTCAACCAAAAAACATTGCAGTATCGAAGAGAATCAAGGAAAATTAACACGTTGTTTGCAGAATCACGTTATAATGAATTCTTACTAAAGGTCATCGCCTTCACCCTTAAAAATTTCAATTTATCCAGGAACTGGAAAGGATCCAAAGTGGTTTCGCCTCTAGCGTGGTTTACACGTTGAGTTACCGTGCCACTTTGGTTTCCCCTATTCCCCTGAACAAGCCTCCTACGACAGAGGCGAAACGTCGTGATCCCACCTTTCTCTTTTGGTCTCTTTTCCCTTTTTTCTATCGTACCCCTCTCCCCCTTCTTCAGTCTCTATTTCCTTCTCTTATTTTTTCACCTTTCTTTCTATTTCACGTCCCCCCACCCTTTATCATTTTTTCTTTTTCTTTTTATCTCTTTTTTTCTTCTTATTTTTCTTTTTCTTTCTCCTCTTACTCTTATTTCTGTTTTATATATATCTCATCATGACACGGTCCCATGCCGGAAGTAGTTCGTTTATTAGTAACTCTGGCCGTGGAAGCCTACGTATTCAATAAAAATCGGACGTATCCGATTGTTGGTATTTTATAAAATGATATTCGGGTAATTGTCCTCCCATTTTGAGTAACATAATCCACTAAATTCAATTCTAAGTCTTCCAAAATTACAAAACAATACGCGTATTAGAGGAAAAGAACATAAGAAATATGATATGATATAGTAGACGGTAGATGGCGCGCGTGTTTGGCCGTCGTCGCTACGCCGATCGCACTAAAAAAGACGAATTGGTCAATAAACGTCAACACCGGTACATATTTCAATGGGTTCGGGACAGTTTTACGCGTGAAAATTGCCGTAGCCGGCGGGAAACGCTGGGCGAGGGAAGGGAACGTTAGGGATAGCGGTCGTGACCGGATCGGATCTGCGTAGGACTAACTAACTGCATACGCAGCCATTCCGACGGTCACGAAATACGGGGAGGTTCCGGAAAAGTTCTTATCATTGGAGCGATTGAGGAGGGTCCGATAGCTCGGACCGGGATTGTTTTAAAATATTTATTAACGTTTCGTGGGTTGGTTGAGGTTATTGTGGTAAATAAATAAGGTTAAAATATGCGAATATATGTTAGCTTAATGTAGAAGACTATATTACACAATGGCTACATATTTGCAGATTAATTTTGAAGTTAAAAGTTAACCCATAGGAATAGAATACTTCGTTAAAGTCTTTTTCGAATTATGTATGTATATGGTAACCAGTTATAAAAGTATCTAAAAGGCGAGAACTACAATTTTCTTGAAGCTAGTGGCAATCGATTCTACGACTAAATTTTTATTTGAAACGCCTCATATAAAATAGAAAACATAAACGTTCCATGTTCGGTAACACGTTTTGTGGTGGAAAATCTTAGGGTCTTATTTTGCGGAGTTTTAGTTTTCTTTAAAAGTAATAATGAAATTATATATATATATATATATATATATATATATATATATATATATATACATATAGATATCTCTTTAACACAATTCTCTTTAAGAAGATAATTGTCAATGAGTTAGTAGGATACTAAGCAATCACTCATACACTCATATTAAATGAGCGAGACTTATGAGTTGCTAGCAAAACCAGTTACCAGTGCTATAAGAAATCTCTCTTAACGCAAATAACTATTCCGCAAATTTGATGAAGACGTTAAGACAAAACAAAACAACATAACAAAAATGAAAATGAAACCATAAGATTACTTATTTCTCGTGTTTTTGAGAAATTTACAAAAGTTTTGAATATCGGTTTTTGTTACGAGCCTTTGTTCCGGTGCTCCTAAAAGAGTGAGCAGCTAGAAGTACCAAACAAACCAAACCAAAAGAGTCTATTAAAAATCTCAAACACAACATCAGAATGATTTTCAAGGGAGTTGCTCCCGAGGGCAGGAGATTAAAGTACGCGGGCCAACATTTAGATACGAGGGCGAATCAAATATGAACGCGACTTTTCTCTTTAACACCCACTAGGTGAAGCGAGTGACATGACGTTTTGATATGCGTTGGAGGGGATGTAAGGTGGATGGGAGTAATACGATTCATTTCGCCTGTGCAGATGGGCTCTTAGTGGTATAATGTCAGAGCAAGAGGTACACATTTCTGTAGAGCAACGTATTATTATATTTTTGGCACAGGAGGGCGTAAAAGCTGCCGAAATTTTCAAGGACCCAAGCCTACGACTCGCATAAAAAATTTTCCGATCGCCGAGGGTCAGTGAAAAACGAAAGCCATGCACGCCGACAGCGGACGAGCACCAGTGAGACGAATATTCGTGCGGTCCGTCATCTGATTAAAGGTTACTATGGCTTATAATATGAGAAATTGCTGCACACGTCGGAATATCATATAAGAGTGCCAAACCAATTATTACAGATGAAAAGTGTCGGAAAGATGGGTTGCTCGACTCTTGACATAAGATCAGAAAGCAAACCGTCTGACGGTATGTGAAAGACTTTTTGGCACGATATCGAACAGAGGCGGATGGTTTGTTGAGGCATACTCTCGCCTATGATCAGACGTGGGTGCACCATTATACCCCGTAGTCTAAGCAGGCAAGCAGAGACTTGCGAAAACATGGAGAAGCATTACCCGTCTTTCTGCTGGCTTTTTGGGATTTTAGAGGTATACTGCTCATTGCTTTTCTCCACGAACAACGTACAGTTAATAAGCCGCTTGATAAAGTGAAGCTGGCACATCGACGAAAAAAGCGAGACATTATAGACCTATTTGAAGTGCTAAATTTCAGACATCTACTGTCAGTAGTTGTTACTTAAGGGTGCGTCTTGTGTAGCAAGTCAGACGGTTTCGCAAAAATAGACAAAATCGAAGCAGTAATAAAACACTTCTGGATGGCTGGGAAAACGGCCAACGAAATTCGAAATATTTTGCTAGAGGTCCATGGCGGATGTACTCCATCATTTTCGACCGTCAGCTTTTGGATGGACGAATTCAAACGTGGCCACACAAGCACAAGTGACGAACCACGCAGTTTACGCCCAAAGACGGCTACCAACGATCAAATAGTCGACAAGATTTATGATGTCGTGCCGATTGTCAATTAAAGCTGAAAGAGATAGCAGAGACAACAGGCATCTCGGAATAACGCGTTGGCCATATCCTACACGAAATTCGGGGTATGAAAAAGCTTTCGGCGCGATGGGTAATCGGGTGACCGTTTCGGAGGAGTGTCTGGCCAAGATCCAACGCAACGCAAGGGATTTCTTCATGCGTTTCGTAACAGTGGATGAGACTTGGATGCACCACTACATACCGGGGACCAAGGAACAGTCGAAGCAGTGGACTTTTCCGGACGAATCGACTTCGAAGAAAGCAAAAACCGTTCCATCGGCCGGAAAGGTCATGGCCACCATTCTTTGGAATTCCCAAGGTGTGATCCTTACCGACTATCTACGGAAAGGAAGGACGATCACGGGGCATTACTACAGCGATTTATTGACCCGATTCGATGCAGTATTGAAGAAGAAACTTTTCCACCATGGCAATGCACCGGTTCATTCATCCCGCACCGTTGTGTTCAAATTGAATGAGTTACGCTACGAATTAGTCTCCCATCCCCCATACCTCCGGACCTAGTCCTCAACGACCTTTTGCTATTCCCAAACCTGAAAGAATCACTGGGAGGAAAGAGATTTGTTTCAAATGAAGAGGTCATCGCCGCTACAGATGGCTATTTTGCAAAGCTCGAAACATCCTACTTTTCCGACGGCTTGAAGAGACTGGAGCACAGTTTGAAAGTGCATTGATCTTCGAGGAGACTACATCGAGAAATAAAAATAAAAAACCACACCAACACCGCGTTTTTCTTGATTCCGAAAACATTTCAGGTCGCTCTCGTATCTAGAATGTTCATTACTGTAAGGTAATTCTGTAATTACCAATAAGACAAACCGAAGTTTCTTTTGACCAAATACCGCAATCTTAGTCGAGAACAACACTTAGCTCTGAGAGAATAACAGATAGCTCTAGGTGAACAACACATAACACCAAGAGAACGAGACAGCTTTATCCATACAACATCACCAGCGATATAACTTGTCCAGAGCAAGTTAACTTGTTTCACTTATTAACAGTAACTAGTGAGTTTCAATTCGTCATTGTGCGGGTAAACACGTCATTCAGTGTATTTAGTGAATTTTTGCAACCAACTGTAAATACAGCATACATATTGTATTTGCTGCTTTTATTTAGAAAGTGTTTCAGAAGAAAACATAACTTCTTCAAAACAGGAGAAGTTCAAACAGGGTGTATTCAAGTTTTTTTATTGTACCAATGAATATTTTAAAACCAAAGTCTGGTTCATATTTGATTCGCCTTCGTAAAAGGGTTGTCCCCCTCGATAATACTTCTTACAGATTTTCAGAAATTTAAGATGGGAAGTTTTGAAATGAACAGACTGTATATTATAATGACAATATTGCTCTTGGTAAATAAATGATAATAGAATATTCTTTTATTCTGCTTTTGTTTGTTATGTGACATACTTATTATTCATTAATTGTTCTGTACAGTTATTGCAATTACGCTGATAGTAACGCTCGAATTAAACCCAATTATCACATTGATATGCAGCATGACGCAAGCGTTGTCCCTTCATTTTACGGACTACAATCGTTCACAGTTTTTTCCGGTATCCTACAAATACACACGAATTAAATCCTTACCATCGTGATTTGTAGGTGTAGAAAAATAAGGTGTATTCAATTTTTTTTTACTGTACCAATAAATGTATTAAAACCAAAGTCCTGTTCATATTTGATTTGCCCTCGTAAAAAGTTGCACCTCGATAATACTTCTTACGTGTTTCAGATTTCCAAAAATTTAGGGTGGAGAGTTTTGAAATGAACACATTGTATATTGTAATGACAATATTTTGGTCCTGGTAAATAAATAATAATAATAAATTTTTTATGTGACATACTTATTATTCATTGTTTTGTACAGTTATTGCAATTTCGCTGATAGTAACGCGCGAATTAAACCCAATTGTCACTTCGATATGCAGCATGACACAAGCGTTGTCCCTTCATTTTACGGACTAAAATCGTTCACAGTTTATTCCGCTTTATTACCGGTACCGTACAAATACACACGAATTAAATCGTTAGCATCGTGATTTGTAGGTTTTTCGAATTACAATGTCCGTCACCTCATCCCCCTACCTCTACCAACACCCCTTCCACCCTCAACCATTTTTACTGTATTAATTCTATTAAATATTAATAGAATAATAAATATGAAAATAATATTGGGGCCGTTGCTGGCAATGGTGGTGGTGGTGGCAGTACGTACGTACATACGTACAATGTAGGCGTTTTTGAATCGATCGCCCGCTTCATTTCGAATGTTACGCGTTCGGTACATTTCCGGACGTCACATAAAACGAAAATTTATTGAACACGTAAATATCAGGGTGGTGCTAGTGGCGTTTTCCTATTCGCAACCACTTTTTTTTTCGCCGGCGCGTATACCGGGTGCGGACTGCGGTCTGTTAGGGCGGCGGAGTCGTCGGTTATCAAAAATGGATCGTAAAATGTCGTTTTAGAAAAGGGGGGCTCTCTCGCCGTGTACCGCACGACCCGTGTAACATTTAAATGGCATGCATTATTAATTTTCGCAGGTCGTAAACTTGGGGAAATATTAGCGTTTTAGGGGCGCTCTTGTACAGTGCGTTTGCGTAAGATGGTATATTTACAATATTAATTTAATACTAACACTCGCAATTTCGACGATCTCTTCAAGGAAACTTACTTGAAAATGTTAAATCATTTGCTTTATATAAATGCTTTACACAACTAGACTAAGTATTATAAGACGGGATAGAGAAATTTAGAGCAAAAATTGACAATATGTTAATAAAAGAAGGTTACGCCACTTATAGTGGCATAACTTTCTTCTCTTCCCGGCTAGTAAAATTTTGAAAAACAAATTTAATGAATAATTTTGATGCAATACCTAAATAATGCTGCTAAATAAATGTACTAAATAATGCTGCTAAATATAGTTTTCTTTTTTTTCAATCCTACGACCTTTGTACCTTACGGTGTCGGACTACCATTCTCTTATTTTTGTCTTCCACAGTTTCCTGTTCTGAGCCAGCTTCAATTCATCCCATACTTCTTTTTTCTAATGTTCCATGCATTTGTCCTTTCCAAGTGTTCCGGGATCTACCAATTCTGTTTTGGCTTCAAAAGTCATCTTTATTATTCGATCTTCTTTCATTTTGTGTGTATGTCCAAGCCATCCCAGTTGTCTCTTCTCTATGATTATTTCTATTGGCTTGATATTTAACACTATTAGTGGTTGTCGTGTTTCTGATTCTGTCTCTCCTTCTTACTCCTTCTATTCTTCTTAGGAATCTTGTCGTTGTCCATGACTCGCTGCCATATGTTAGTGTTGGTCTGACCACTCTTTTATACACCTCTGTCTTTATTTGTTTTTGGTATTTCTTTTTTATCTAAAAATGTATTTTTTAATGTATTACATATTTTACCAGATTTCCCTATTCTCTTATTTATTTCTTTCGCTATTCTCTCGTTCTCTTCAATGGTTGTTCCTAAGTAATTGTAACTTTTTACTTGTTCCAAGGCTGTTCCTTCGATTTTGATGTTATATATTTTTTCTTCTACCGCTATTGTCACTGTGTTTCTTTGCATCGTATTTATCTTCATGTTTATTTTTGTTAGTTTTTCTTGATATATCTTCAAATTTTGTTGTAATGTCTTTTCTGAGTCTGCTATCAATACCATATCATCTGCAAGCATTAGTTCCTGTAGGTTAATTGCTTTCATTTTCGCGTTTCCTACTTTCATATTTTTTACCTTCTGTGTAGCGTCATCTATTAATATAGAAAACAACAATGGGCTTAATACGCATCGCTGCTTTAGTCCAGCTAAATACAGTTGCTCATGGTATTGGAAACCATTGACGAAAAAGACAATGTGAAGAGACAAAAAAACGCCAACACACGGACATGTTTCCGCCTATGCGGCGTCATCAGCGTGGTTTCAGGCGATTTTTTGCTCGACACATTGCAATTCCCTCTCTGCTACTATCACCATATGTAAACTAACAGCTCAAGTGAGTATTCTTGACGCTAACTACTGCCAAAAAATAAAATACTTATTCGCCGATTCAAACACAGCTAAAACAAGCGGGTACAGTTTCCCAATCTTTTTCCCGAGCAACACAGGGATTGCTAAACCAGAGAGGGCGCGCATAAACACTTTATAGGGTAACTGCACATGTGAATGATTTCTTAGGCTTTTTTGGGAAAAGTTACATAAAACATATTGTAAATTATTTTCTTAAATAAAACCTTTAAATTGCCTCAAAGTTTCAGATACATTGTTAATTCCAAAAAGTTATCCACAATCGTTTTCAACGAACTAAATTGTTTCTGCTCGATAGGTAACTGCTAAAGTTATAACGGATGTTACTACAATTTTTTAATTGCCAATAAACTTACGTTCTACTCGCTTCCTGTATGATGCTTTAGGATCTGAAATTCATTCATCTTTATGTTCACAATCGAACCGTTTAGTTATTGTCAACGCCATAACGATGTGGTTATTTAAAAAATGACCTTGAAATCTAACTCTTTTGCCGTTTCTTCAAAACAAGAATTACTTCAGTTCTTGTAACGCATCCCAAGCCGATTGCATGTTTATAGTTTTTAATTATAAGATTTTGATAACAAAATTGACTTTCACTAAAACCTTATACCGGATGTGAACTGAGCATATAAATAAATATAAATGTCTTAAACACCTAGCTTGATATCTTGATTAATTTTGATCAAGTTTATCTGAAGTTATATAAAGCGTCATCAATTCCTGGTAAACTTTTATACAATGGTTCTATGGCATCAGCTCTACTAAAACATCGTCTAGTAGATAAAGTACCCA
Source organism: Trypoxylus dichotomus (assembly GCA_023509865.1). NCBI lineage: Eukaryota > Metazoa > Arthropoda > Insecta > Coleoptera > Scarabaeidae > Trypoxylus > Trypoxylus dichotomus. Next base: position 36,031,933 of record CM042081.1, read on the forward strand.
ATCATTTCCTCGAGCAACATATCGTTTGCTAAACCAGAGAGGGCGCGCACAACGGTGCATAGGGTAACTGCACGTGTGAATGGTGGCCAGCTTCACTTCATCAAGCAGTTAGCAATAGTACGCAGCATTAACCGTGCACCATTCGTAGAGAAAATCAATGGGCAGTATGTTTATAGAATCCCAAAATACCGCTGCAAGAACTTTTCCAGCAGAAAGGCTTTCCGCGACGATGCTTCCCTAGGTTTTCACCACTCCATGCTTGCCTGCTTAGACTTCTGCAAGAAATAGTGCACCCACGTTTCATCACAGGTGACAATATGCCTCAACAGATCATTCTCTAATTCGATATCGTGCCCAAAGCCTTTCACACACAGCAAAAGTCCGGTTCATATTTGACTCGCCCTCGTATATGTCCGTTTTGTTTGAGTTATAATAACACGTAGAGATGTACTGGTATATAAGAAATGTACTGGTATATAAGAGATATACGCAGATATTAAGAATACCGTCAGCAAATCGGTTTCTTGATGAGAATCCTTGACAACGTTTCAGAATTAATATTTAAAGTAGCCTAAAAGTTTTACACGTCAACATACAATTTTGATATAATTTCGTGGGATTTGCTTATAGACATACATCACCGCTATGTACTCTCACATTTGAATTATTATTCAGACAGAGGTAAATTATGGCTTTGTTAAAAGAAAACTACCTTTCGGCCTTATTACAGTTTGGTACGATTTTCGCGTCCTTTTCTGTACTTAGATCACACCACAATTCCTCTATAGGATTGAGGTCCGATGATTGTGATAATCATGTCTGATTTTCTATATTTCTTCTTCTTTTTTCTATTGTAAAAAGGACTTCGAAGAGTATTTGAACTGACTACCGTGTTGAAAAGTAAGCTGGCCCCCGACCAACGAATAAGGATTCATTGTTTATTATTAAGGAATTTAGATTAATTGCTCCACTTGCCTAATGCTCTTCCGCCAAATTTCTACATTCCAAAGCACAATCAAATCGTTTTCTACTATTTTCTGTTCGAAGTAACAGTTTTCTGGTACCGATGTATCCTTTCAAGCCTGCTAAGTTAGATCGACCATTAGTAAGCATTTTTTTGATATATAAATCAGGTAAGAGTCTGCTTCTCGTTTTCGAACTTTTGATCAGAGAATGCTGAATGTATTGATGTATTGATTTGCCAAGTAATATTTGGAGACTTTAATATCCTGCATATTAATCTATTTACAAGATTAAAACCCCCAATCAATTCCTGCAGACATTTTGAAACAACCTCACTTATACCACAACAAAGAGTAGATTGCTATTAGCTTCAATATTTTACCCGGACTAATAGGAGCCGCCCCACTGTACGATGGCTCTGTTTACGGCTATAAAGTCTAGCCACGAACTAGCAGCAGCAAAGAAAATGACCTTCGTCGGTGACTTTGTGTGTGTGGGTCACCGCTTGGTTCTAGTCGCTGTTAGCGCTATTCCTGCGGCCTCTAAATTATGTCCTGTGTGTACGTTTATAGAGTTTTGCGGCCTACCGGGGTAATGAATTTTACACGTGCGCTTAAGATATGTGTGCACGTGTTAATACTTCATATTAATGCAGTTGGTAAAATGGAAATAGTTTGATTCAGTACAATAACAAGAATTTCCTTTTTTTGTGGTAAAACTCACGTATTTATATATAAGGTTTTTCCTATAATCGATTTGTCATGGTTTGATAAAACTTGCCTTGAAACTGACTGGAAATCATGTCTGTTTACCGACGGTGAATTAATCAAGGATTCCACTACTGTAACAGCAGAAAGAATGTATCTAGAAAAAACTAATTTATTTAAACACTGTTGTGCGAAGGGTACAGAATACTGCAGAAAATATATTATACTGTCCGACAAAAAACTACACTTAGGATGGTTCTCTTAGGTCCTAGATGAATTAATAGATGTTTCAGACATTGCTCAGGTGTTACAATTCATTCGAAGGATATGCAAAAATTACGAAGTGTGTGAAGGCTTCTTGACGTTCATAGCATTCCCAACACGATCGCTGCGGAGAAAATTTTCCACTCACATAGTTTGATCTTTTGCTTAAATTTGTTTGTGGTTCTCTTTACGTTTTCAGTACTACGTAACAGTATGAAACTACATTCTCCAATATAAAATATACACAAAGTATTTACAGATCATCATTATCATTCGCAGATCAATCATAATTGTGTTTTATTTTATTATATACACTACCACTCATAATAGTACAGACACTTCCTATTTCCCGCAAAATTTTGCGCTTGCTTCAAAACCCTAAACTAAATAACCATAAGAAAGGTATTTATTTATCTACGACTTATTGCACATGTGTACACAAAACAAAAAGTAATAATAAGCATTAGAAAACATAAAGTAAGTTATAATTTCTTCTCATCGGAAAATCCACCTCTTGATTTGGTAACCGGTCGCGCAATTCGTGGCATTCTTTCTACCAATTCCCTCAGTGTGTCTTGAGGAATATTATTCCACTCCCACTGCAATATCGTCCAGAGATGGGTTTTAGACGTTGGATATGCTCTTCTAATTCATCTGTTCAGTTCATCCCACAGAAGCTCTTTTGGATTAAGATCCGGACTCTCGGGAGGTCAATTCATTATATTTAATATTCCTTCATTCTCTGCATAATGACGTCGTGTGCTTCGGATCGCTGGCGTGTATCAACTGAAAATTGTTGCTTATGAAGTGTAATCTGGATGGTAGTGTATTATTAGAATAAAACGAAGAAAATCTCGCGATAATTCAACTTTGTCACTATTCCATCAATTTTCAGAAGGTTTCCTGTTCCACTTAATGAAAACCAACCCCAAATAAGAATGGAACCACCACCTTTCTTTATTGTTGGTTTAATGAACTCAGGAAGCATTTTCTCGTCTTTTAAGCGCCTGACAAATATTCTGCGGTTTTGACCAAACATTTCATATTTGGACTCATCACTTCATAGTACGTTTCCCAATTGTTCTATTGTCCAGTCTTTGGAAGTGTTAGCCCGCTAGAGACGTTTATGTTTATTTCCACGACGTAGCAACAGTTTTCGTGTAGCAATACGGCCGTGGAGGTTTGCTTCTTTTAAACGACGTTTCACTACGCCAACAGATATCTTCGCCGTTATTTTTACTAGCAAGTGTGCCAGTTTGTTCGGATAGGCAAGCAGTTTAGTTTACTGCGGAATTTTTTACATAAGCCGGAAATATTCCGTACAGAATATCATTCTTGATAAAGCGTTAATATTGCTGATCGTGTTTCAATACTAAGTGGTTTTCCGCGAGACATTTTTGCATAGGAATTAAATTATTTACTGGATACAAAGAAATAACAATATCGATTTGCACGTAACGGTATCTAATGATGAGCTAACCCTACTGTTAATGTGCATACTTTACGGGGTAAATAGCATCTCTGCAGGAACTCAGTCAATTCTTAGAATTCGGGTTTTATTTATAGTGCCATAAAATTTCTACTCGTATATTACTTAAAATATTTGCAGGTGATATTGTTTGTACTGTATCTAATTATTTCACGATTTTGACAAAATTTAAAAATTAAATATTTCAGTTTCGTTATTTATCAACTTAGTTCTTTAATTAGTAAATTGCGTGCTTCTAAAATCTTTGCATTAATAAAAGGACTTCTTTTTAAATGTTTTGTTAAAATTTAAAGTGTCCATCCTGAGTGGCGGCGTATGCCAGTTATCCTGTTTCTTAACTGGTCATTAAATAAAAACGTGATTATCATTTTATATGATTTACTTACAATATATATTTTATAATGTAATCCAAATAAACTTTATACTGTTGGCTGTGCTGGAAGGGCCCGCAATTCGCAGTTACTTTATAGCAGGTATTTCCATTGCTATAGAATATTATAGTATCAGTTGAACTACATCAATTTTGTAATGAATGTAATAGAACATTTTTAATCCAGATAATTGGTATTATGGTAATCCAAAATTGGCAGAAATGTAAAGCTGTGACATCGTTACCTTCTTTAATTTAGCCATCCCGCTTCTAACATCTCGAATACATAATATTCCGCCATTCGTTGAATACGCTTTCAGAAAGCAAGCAAGAAATCCAAACTCCCGACCGTTCGCTAGGACAAAAGAGAACCGAGCGTCTTAGAATCTTTGACGACACCGTTTAAATATTGCTGCCTTTCTTTCGTAACTTTCTTTTAATCCATTTTCCCTCGGAACCATTCAACTGTGTATTAAATTATGATGAAATTAGTACGCGGAATTCGACGCGATACAAGGCGAATGAAAGACGAAAGATTGGAAAAAGGAGAAATTTCCGTATTAAACGGGAGAACTCGTGCGTACCGAGTTGCGTTTGCTAAAAAGCGCGAAAGAAAGAGATATCGCGGAGAAAGAGAAGGAGAAAGGAAGAAACGACCTTAATTCACATTTTTTAAATTAAAGCGAACGGCGTAATTATAGAACCGAGAGGGCATTGGTTAAGGAAAGATCCAGTGATGCGTGAACGCGGTGTGCTTATGAATTTAGATGTTAAATTTGGGCGAGGTAGATTTTCTGGGATTTTCTTCGCCAACAAACAAAAGAAGATCGTATGGAGGTTTTAGTATTTGGCGCATAGTTGTAGAACTTCTAGAGGAAGTGCAACCATTTACGATTGACATTTATTGTCAAATTTGAAAGAATTTTACATGCGTAGTGCTGTACATAAATAAGTAACTTCTTGTATATTATTCTTTGACATTCCTGTTACTCTCTACTTAGTTTTGTTACTACTATTGCTATTAATTAAATATTTATAATAATCGTCTAAATATTTTTTTGTTAGGCAACATATTTGCAAGCCAATCAATCCTTCTTTTGACGATTGCAAGGACTGTGTGGATGTACAATTCATAGGTACAGCAGTAAACTCCACTCACATAAATTAATTAATTTGTGTGAGTGGAGTTTACTGCTATACCTGTGAATCCTTCTTTTAAAAAAAACTTTAAAAATATGTATTATTAAAAATTTTATAGTACAATACCGAATAAAGTCAAACAAATACCCAATAAACACGGACATATTAAGGTAATACATTTACTGAAATTTCTATAGGTCCATATATAAACTTTTGAATAGAATATTTAGTTTTCTTAATATCTTCGACTCATGGAAATGTTCAAATGGACCTTTCCATAAAGTTCAATTGCAGTATATATATGAACTTTGAGAAGTTTTCCAAAAGTACACAAAGTTCATATGGAACTGTAGAAGCTTCGCTGAGTGTATTAGTCTTAATTTGCTATTAAATTAAGCAAACGAAAGCGATCTTTTTTATCGGTAATAGATAACACCGCCCAATAAATTAGAGTCTTTTGTCGTGGTGCCTGTAAAATACGAACTGACTTTGGGCATTTCTAATGTGCTGGTTCCGAAAATAACTGGGATTTCTTTCTAGCAGCTCTAGTTTTTGAGATACACCACGGTGAAATTTATTATTCATATGTGTAAATAACAAAGTCAAAATAATTAACTAACTATTTAGAAAATCTAAATTATCGCTCGGATGTAAATGAGCATCAAGATTCATTACCATCACAGGCACTTCGATCGTTTTCCAGAAAACTTAGGTGATATCAGTGAAGAACAGGAGGAAATTTTTCACAAAGACAGGAGGAAAGGTACCAACCAAGATGGGATACCCATATGAGCGGCGATTACTGCTGGAACCTTCAGCGGGACTGCTAAATCTCACGCAGGGAAATCTTATAGAAGAAAATTTTTAAGTCATTAGAAGTTGTATATGCACATTTTTTTGTTAAATAAATACCTCGTACCCATTTTATTGTATTTCAGTTAACAGTTATCAACCAGTAATATTTAAAAGTGTGTGAAAATGTGTGTTGGCCAGTGTAATCGATTCCATGCTCTTTTTAATAATTCTAAAACGAGGCAATTTAGGTATTGCACGTAAAATGTGTTTTATACGTTTTATACGCCTACTTTTAGTAATAAATAATATATATTGTGGATGGAGTTGAAAATCTCAGGCTCGTTAAAATGTTTAACTGGGTTCTTTGAATTGAAATTTTGACACATTTGTTTGGAATTATATTAAAATACCAAATGTAACGTTAAAAAAAAATAAATAAGTCAAAATTTCAATTCAAAGAACCCAGTTAAAAATTTTAACGAGCCTGAGCTTTTCAACTGGGTTCTTTGAATTGAAATTTCGACTTATTTGTTTTGAATTATACGAAAATGTTTTCTAAATTAAAATACCAAATGTAAAGTTAAAAAAAACAAATATATTGACAAATAAAGAAATATATATCTGTATATACCGCTTTTTTTACAAAGAAAATTTCATAGGAAACCTAAGGCAATTCCTGACTAGCTAAACTTGAAATATTCTAATTAATTTATGAAACTAAATATGAGATCGAGATAGAATTAATTTTGAAGAAATTAAGAAGATTCGTCGTCTTTAACTTTTGAAATCGTACTCACTGGCTCGGCTCTAGGATGGACTGGCCTTCGGCTTCCAACGTAAATGTTCGGAACTTCCAAATTTTGTATGTAGTATCAGCTGATACACTTTATTATTAAAAATTATACGAAGATATAATATAATTTTACGGAGTTATATCAGAAAAATAACGACTTATACTTTCTTAGGAGAATAATAATGCCAACGTCTCTCACTTTTGTTTCCGATCTTCATCTGTCTCTTCTTTTGTTTTATATCCAGGGCAACGCATTGGTTCGCCTATACGCCTGTATGGTAGACCACTCAGTATACACCCACATACTCGACATGTATGATATTATAAAGGAAATTGCTGCCAGTCGTGCGATCCTTTCTTCGTACCAGATATTTCGAAGATTATGAGTACACTTTCGAAATAATGCATATTCATACAGTGTAGTTGAAATCTGTGAGTACTGTATATTAAACGTCTTTTAAAGGTCAAATTTAGAAAAATTTAAATTACATAAGAAATATATTTACGAAAAGCGATATATAAGATGAACGATAGTAAAGTTTACGTCTCCTCTGCAAGTGTTGTTGAAGGGACTTTTTTTTAAACAAGGAAAATTGTGAATAATTAGTTATTAAAGGATACCCAAAGTAGATATCTCCAAAATCTTTAAAAGAAAGCTATAAGGATTGAATATCTGTGTTTGAAAATTTCATAAAGAGGGAGTACTGACGGTACTTCGCCTCCAACTTCTAACATCAACCAAATAAAAATTAACGGCGTGCACCAAACAGTGACGAAAAATATATCTGCAATAGGTGAACTGGTAAAATTATAGAAGAAAATCATTGATAAATAAAGAACAATTTCATTTCAATATGTATATCTATGAAATCAATGCGTTTCTACAATTGCGGACACCTCTTAGCTGTTCAGCTAAGAGGGCAAGGAAGGGTCTAAGTAGTGTGTAAGTGAACAGAAGCGCGCCACGACCATAACTTTCACTTCAGGGTCTGGGCACTTTCTTCCGCAACTGTACGTCTGCATATGCCAAGTTTTAACTTCATGTTTCTTTGAAGAAGAAACGGCTGTTGCTATACCACCACCACTCTGTATAAATGTCTATCGCAAACGTATATATACTTCTTTCGAAATTAAAAGCTCTTCCGCGTCCTGTGTATTCGTGTTTTACATTAAGCGCTCGAACAATGGAAAATTTTCTCTCCGTGTTTGAGTTTCGAAAAATCCCGATTTTACTCGCCGTCTCCTCCGCCGGCTCCTTTGTTTTGGGCGAAACGTGCTTCGCGTTAATTTCCGAATTAATTATCTCGAACTCTGTCCCTCCGCGCTGCCCTCGAGGGAGCGGGGCCAGCGCGAGGTTGAAAAGAGAACGAAACTAAGCGCCCGTAAAAGGAAAAACGAGGACGTTCCGTAGCGGGCTCCGTTTTTTCCTCTTCCTTCTTCGCCGCCGGTTAAGTAACGAACAAGAAGGATGGACGAGGGTGAAGTGTACGCTTGCGACGCTTTATCGTGCGATGGTGATCTCTTCTTTTCCTTTTTACGGCTCGGGGAGTTATCGAAAAATCAAACGGGTACCGGGCGTCACTCGCCGTTCGGGATTTTACTCCTTTCTTCAGAGTGCTTCTGCCGCTTTTCCGTTTCATTTTTCCCTCAAAATTTTTCTTCATTCTATTCGTGTTTTATGCGTTTTGCTTTTTTTTAACAAGCAAAAAGAAAGTATTTGCGGAGCGGATATTTGGAAAAAGGGGGCACATTTTTTGCATCTTGTAACTTTATTAAAACTTCCCATCGATTGAAATCTTTTGAGATACTACGAAGATGTTCATAAAGAATTATTTACGCTCGCATTTGCAATATTCGTATTTAAAAGGAAATTAAATAATTTAAGAACTGTGGCTCAAGATTTTTCGAGGACGGTTAAATGAATTTTCTCATTGAAGATTGATGAAGATTAGTCTCTGTATTTCCAGCATCCTTAAGGCTTTATAGATTTTCAGAACGCCTTCTTTTGCTTTACCTTTATGTGGTGCGAAAATATTTTCCCATCTTCAGTTCTGTTGTTGCAAGTTTCGTTAGGCCAAGTTATTCGAAGTTTCATTCGAAATTCTAGTAGCATGCGTTAATTCTTCTCCAAGTGAGAGAATCGACTTAATTATTCTGTAAAAGAAAATACTGCCAGCGTGGATGATGGTTGCAAAGTATTCAATAAAGACGAGTATTTAAGCTTTGATTTCACTTGGATCTACAGCTAAAATATCTATGTAGTATACTTTAGACGAAGTATGGGCCACCTTTGACATGTTGTGGGCCAAACTTTAGTATGCAAATACGCCGCGGGCCGCGTTTAAAAGTGGTACATTTTTAAGTAATGTTCATAATTTTTAGCGATAGATATCAGATTTGAAATAATAATAATAAATATAATAAATATATAATATATATAATAATATAATAAATAAAATAAAATCAGATGAAATAATAGGACAGTGTTATTATAATGCAATTTATTAAAATAAAAAAATGAAATGAAAAAAATAGGTACAACATTATAATTAAATCGTGAAATTTGGAATTATTACAAACTACGAAAGTTAAATAGCGACAACGAAATCAATGAGACACTTGAGCTTGAATTTGGGAAACTAATCCATCGATGTTTGGATTAATTCCACTGATGCAAAGACGTAAAGAATTTTCCAAATTATCGTCAGTCAGCCTTGTACGATGTTTTGATTTATTAACTTTCATCATTGAAAAGAACTGTTCGCATTTATAAGTACTGCCAAACGCACAAATCAATCTTCTTGCGAATTTTCTAAGCTCTGGAAAATGGTCTTCTTCGATGTATTTTTTGTAGAAATCACACAGTTCCACGTCTTCAAATTTAGATTTTAGGAGTGAGTTTTCTTGAAGCTCGATCAACTCCATTTACAAGTGTATTGGAGCATTTTGCAGCGAACTTAAGACTGAAGGCCTATTATGACAGAAAATGGAAATCGACACACAACAACTATTACAGAATGGAGTTTCAGAGATTACGTAAGCTAGTTAAGATGGACATTAGTTTAGCCTATAATACATACATTCGCAATAGCGAACTGAAGCTTTCTAAGAATCCACGTTATTTTTGGCAATTCGTTCGTCCTAGACAGGGGGCTACCAGAATTCCTGGTAAAGTTTTTGATGCCACTAACGAATACAGTGATCCCACATTGATAGTTAATCCTTTTGCCAAATTATTCTCTGTTTTTCTACCTGAGTCTTTGGATTCTCATCTTCCAGATATTGATTCCAGCTTACCACCATTCTGTTTGCAGTCTGTTTCGATAGAGGAAGTAATACAATGTATCAGAACTTTAAAGAACAAATTTACAGCTGGTGATGATAACATTCCTTGCTTTTTTGTGAAGGATTGTGCTACTCTTTTTGCTACTCCTCTATGTATAATCTTTAATCTAGCCCTACATACGTGTACGTTTCCTGATATATGGAAAGTAGCCAGAATTTCGCCAATCTTGAGAAAGGGTAATAGTTCCAATATTAGCAACTACAGACCTGTGGCTATAATTTCTTCTTTTGCGAAGGTTTTTGAAGTGTTAATTTATAAACATGTTTCTTATGGTATTAAATCATATCTCTCTGAATCTCAACACGCTTTCTTGGCAAATAGATCCACTGTAACTAACTTGGCTCAGAGTTCTCAAACAATTGCTGAAACCGTGGATGGGGGTGGTCAACTGGGTGTTATTTATACTGATTTTTCCCGTGCTTTTGACCTGATTGATCATCATTGTTGGAGAGTTGTTGGAGAAGCTGAGTTGTTTCGGTGTCAGCAGGAGTTTCTTAAGATTAATTCGATCATATCTTCTAAACAGACTTAATTATTATTTTAATGGATTTAAATCTCGAAATCTTTACTCTAGCTCTGCAGTACCTCAAGGATCGAACCTCGGCCCGCTCCTCGTTAATATATATATCGACGATCTTCTAAAGTCCATTAACTGCCCTTTATTAGCCTATGCTGATGATATTAAAATCTACCTTCTGCAGCGTAATTTAGACTTGATTCATACCTGGTGTCTGCATAATAAATTAAAATTAAATGTACATAGAAAAGTGTTTCTTCATGTCTTTTACAAAGAGGGCGTGTAGAATAGATTCCCGTATTGTATTAACAATATTAATATTGCTCGTCAATCTTCTATTAAAGATTTAGGTGTGATATATGAAGAAAAGTTTACCTTCTCTAGCCATGTCTTAGACGTTGCGAGAGCCGCTTCTAAATTATTAGGATTTATTTTTCGCACTTGTAAGGATTTTACTAGCCTTGATGCAATAATTACTCTTTTCTTTGCTTACGTGATTTCCAAGCTCGAATATGCATCCGTGGCTTGGTATCCTTCCTACAACATCCAAATCAATCCTCTTGAGCGGATTCAGCGCAAATTTTTGAAATATCTATCATATAAGAACGATGGGCAGTATCCTATGCGAAGTATATCCTACGATGAGCTACTTCAGAGGCATGACTTTGTAACGCTGGTGGAAAGAAGAAACCGCATTAGTGCTTCATTTATGCAGAACATTCTCACCGGAAGAATTGACTCTCCTGGTTTACTGTCTGTAGTTGGTCTCATTGCACCACGCCTGGAATCGAGGTCGCATCACCTGCAACGGATCCCTACAGCTAGGACGAATGTGCTCTGGCGAGCGCCGTTGGTACACTCAGCAACGAACTTTGACAACTTCAATTTATTCTTTTGGTGGTTAAATGACTATTTATCGATGCCAGGAGTGTATTTGCTAGCAAGAGTCTTTAAAATTATACGTAATTAATAGAAGTTAAGGATTAACAATTGTTTTGGAAACTCCTCTGCAAAATTCGTTCCTCAGTCTTCCTCCATTTGTAACACCTTTCACTGCTCTTACGAACAATGTCTCCACGACGACTGGAAGACACAAATAAACTAACATTTTAGTCAACTGAATCGTATGAATACCTCAAAACGAAAAATAAATATTGAAGCGACTAACTTATTATCCCTTTTTAATGAAAATGTGCATATGTAGCAATGATCGCCAAACCAATTCATCTCTTTCTCCTCTCATTCCCGAACCATCCACACCATATATCTTCGACATGATTATCATCGCACGCCCGCTACAAACTGCCCGCAGTTCGCCGAAGAATATAAAACGTTTTCATTCAATTGTAAGCAAAACGCTGCACATAAATCAACCAGCCCGCACGCGGCAGCTAACCCCCTCTTCTTCTATCTCCGCCCTTAGCTCAACCGGTTCCGTTCTATTCCGCTGGTTTTCTTCTTTCTCATCGTTTTCTTCTTCTCTTTCGGCTTTCGCTCGCCGTTCCCGATGCTTCTTCTGTTCCGTTCCCACGCCGAAAATCAAATGAACTACTCTCTCGGCTGGCGATGTCCCGTGCCAAGGCGAGCCTTTACTTACGGCATTTCGCGCGCGCGATCGCATTTAAATGATGTATTCCGGATTCGGCTCGCGTACGCAGAAAAGGGATCCGTTTAAAGTAGACGCCTTCGACGGTTCGGCGAACAGATTAAATCCAGATGCGGGGTAAGTGTATATGTGGGAATGTAGACGGGCGGCGGCGAAGGGTTCGGCAGTAACAACCGCTACATTCGCCGAGAAACGTGGTCGTATGTAGTATATGAATTAGGTTATTCGTGGAAGAGTGAATTTCTATTGGATCTCTCCGCGCAATTGTGGGTTATTTTTGGATACAGAGTATTTTCGAGATGCGATATTGCTGCTATATACATATGTACATGCTCTCATGGATGCGTATATATAAGCAATAGGATTTGTTCAAAGTCCTATTAAGTAATTACGGCAGCGCACAATTTGTGATTTGAATTCAAACGGATCTTTTGTAATGAGATTTTGTGATAAGTCAATTTCAATCAGAGCATTTATGTGTGTGTTTTTTTCTTAATAACTTTTATGCTATCCATTCGGCTTGTTTAGTAGTGACCCAAAGCGATCCACTTTGCAATTCTAATTGGCCAAAACTGAAGATAATTATTTTGAAAAATTTTATTGTAAATGTATTTAGTGCAAGTAACAATAACGAGGTTTTAATGACACAGAGTACTCAGTACTGTTATTTATGTAATAAAGATATAATCACGGTCCAAAGGCAGCAAAATTCTTCGAATATTGAAACTATATTTATCCGTATATTTTCGAATAGTGTGTGGATAGTGATTCGTTTGTATTTATTGCTTGCGTCGATAAAAATATAATTTCTTGGTAATTAACTAACGTAATCAAATTTCTCAAAAAATATCAGTCTGGGCAGTATTTGAATCCAGATCTCTGCGTTACCAGGACATTGTGCTATCTAGATGTCACAATGTCTATAGATATATCGTAATATCTTACAGACGCTATATTATTATTAAAGACAAATTCTTCACAATTGAACTAATATTAATAGTAATATAGTGTCGGAGATATTATGATATATCGACAGACATCGTGATGTCTAGGTATTAAAACTGATTTGAAGTCACAAGCGGTCTCATAGTGTAATTGTAGCACAACGCACTGGTAACGCAGAGGTTGAGGGTTCGAATCCTTCCGAGATTGATATTTTTTCAGGAATGCAATTCTGTTGGTTAATTGTCAGGAAATTGTAATTTTATCATTACTAATACCAACGATTTGAACTCACAAGCGGTCACGTGATGTAATGGCAACACAATGTGCCGGTAACGCAGATGTCGTAGGTTCAAATCCTGCCGGGACTGATATTTTTTTCAGGAATTTAATTACGGCAAGTAAATTGTAATCTTATCGCTTCTAATATTAACAGTGGTTTAATATTAATATTAGTTAAATTGTTAAGAACTTGCCTTTATTACTTGTGTTTCTTGTATCATGGAACAACTTAATGAAGGTATGTAGTTTCAAATTACTGAATTTAATCAGGATTTATTTGTGCAGTTACAATATAAAAAAATCAAACTCAACGTGGTTTATTCAATACAAAAATGGGGATATCGTATGACTTCAGCAAAGTTGAAGTAATATATCCCACCTGACCCAAGCCTAATCTTTTTTTTTTAATATGTAGAGTAAGTATTAAGCAATTTGCATACAGAAAATTAGCTACTACTTCTTTCAACTTAATGAGTTATCAATTTCAGGTGGAGGTCGCATTATTCGAAGAGAACTATTCGACATTTGGATGGGTGAAGAGAGTGAAAACAATAAAATCGTGAATGTTTATTCCTACGTACTACGTTATACAGATATAGAAGATTATGATAACGATATCAGAAACTGTGTGTGACAGATTACAAGTAAAATTTGTTGTTCTAAATTCAAAGCCAAAATGGAGCATTATAAACAAATTTATAAAAAAAAGCGAAAACGTTACGAATTTATATGTACATCGACCTGATACTTTTAGCTCGTTAACAAGATTTACTCAAATCGATTTATCTAGTAGTAACTAACAGACCTTTCATATGTTTATCCTCTAAGCAAATATCAATTGTTATACAGCTGTAAACTCGAACCTAAGCTCTCCGCGATTACCGTAACAAGAGAAACGCCGCGCCGACATCATCCCTAGCATCTCTAATCATCTATATTGTACCGAAGACCGGTCCGCCTAATTAGAAATGCAAGCCCACGGCTACGCGATGAAATTGATTGCAAACTACTCGGAACAGTGTCAGAATTACGGGACGTCGCCCGTCGGCCAGATATATACCGTTCCTTTCCCTTCCACATCCCTCGCTTCTCCGCTCGCTACCGCTATTTTCGAGAGTCCTCAACTCCACCGTCCCCACTGTTGCTAGTTCCCTTCGAATCGGTATTCGTAATGCGTTTTCAGTCACAGAACCTGAGAGATAGATCCAGTGTTGGCTTCTGAGATTAGTTAATGTTTGTTGAAACGTTGTACTGCACACGTTGCATAGATTGAGTCCAAATATAAATTGAATGATAAGAAAGACAGATGTGAAATGAAAGTTGTGGTTATTGTTCTAACTACGAGGGGAGGTCCAGAAGTTCGTGGAATGGAGCGGATGGAGTGGGGATAGAGGCGCCCGCTAGGTGTCATTGTGATTGGCTGATCATTGGTATATAAGTTAAGTTATATACTATTATAGCGTCAGTCGTTTACGAATAGTTACCTGCTAAACAAGTCAATCCGGAAGAAAACTGAAACTATGGAGGAAATTGAACACCGTGCTGTGATAAAGCTCCTTACAAAGCAAGGAAAGAACGCTCAAATCATATTGAATGAAATGGAAATTGTTTATGAGGAACAGTGTCCTTGTAAATCAACGATTTATAAGTGGCATGGTCTTTTTAAACATGGTCGGGAGTCGATTGAAGACGACCCCCGCTCAGGACGGCCAGTTGAGGCCACAACATCAGACATCGTCGAAAAAGTACACAAATTTCTACTGCAAGATGCCCGTTTGAAGAAAAAAACAGTTATCTGCATTAGTTGGAGTATCAGATACCAATTTTGCGTACCTACATGACCACCTGGGTATGACAAAAGTCAGTGCAAGATGGGTACCGAGAATGCGCACGCCGCTATAGAAACAGCAGCGCGTCTGTGCGTCCAAACAATTTTTGGATCTGTGTGGAGACAAACCTGCACAGATTTTGGAGCGGATTGTTACCGGGGATGAAACATTGGTTCATCACTTTGAGCCTGAGTCCAAACAGGAGTCCATGAAATGGCATAAAAAGGGGACACCACCACCAAAGAAATTCAAAGTGTCAGAATCGGCTGGAAAGTTGATGCCTACTGTTGTTTGGGATTGTGAGGGGATATTATTGATTGATACAAAGGAAAAGGTAGGAGCATAACCGGAGAATATTACGCAGCGATATTAGAAAAATTAAAGGAAGCCATCAAAGAAAAACGTCGAGAAAAATTGACACCCTTGGTCAATTTTAGCAAAATCGTGCTATTCCTTGTTGGTCAGCCGTCTGTGTTCCAGCAATACAATGATTCCAAACATACAGCTCGAATTTGTAAGAACTTTTCAGAGGAGAAAGCAGCACGAAATGAACTAAAATTGATGTTTTGTCCTCCTCAAAGTTCGGGTTTTATCTCCCATAGAGCTCTTATGGGATGAGCTTGATCGATGGGCTGGGCAGCGACACCTATGAAGATATTTACAGAACGCATGGGAACAAAATGACGCGGACTGTCTCCAAATAATGCATAAATATTATTAAGTTTGAATTAATTTAGTTTTATTTGATGACAATCACTAATATTCCATAATTCATTAATAATCACAATAAAATTTGACTGTATCTGTAGTTTTTGTAAAATCCGTTGCTTCCAAACTTTTGGAGGGTAGTATATATAAACAGACAGTTACGCCAGCTCCACTTGTTCTTCCAAAGTGGTTTCGCCCCTAGTGTGGTATACACGTCGAGTGACCCTGCCACTTTGGTTTCCCCCTTTGTTTCCGTTGAAGAGGCTTCCTACAACGGAGGCGAAACGTCGGGGTCTCGCCTTTCTCTTTTCTTTTCTTTTTTCTTCTTTTTTATTTCTTTCCTTTTTCTGCCCCCCCCCCCTCTCTACTGTCTTCCCTTTTCTTACACTTATTTCACCCTTTTTCACCGTTTTCTCTCTTTTTATTTCTTTGTTTTTCCTCTAACTCTTAATTCATTTTCTCTTATACCTTATTATGACACGGTCCAATTCCGGAAACAGTTCGATTGTTACTGACTCTGGCCACAGAAGCCTACGTATTCATATTCGCATTTGTCTGTAAATTGTCAAATATAAAAATAGAAAATTATACTAACTACAATGTTGTTCGTTTCTATTAATAATGATCCTAAACTTCTCTCAAAGAAGCCCCATATATTGTAATGGAATATTTGAGGCTCCTGTCCTCCTCAAGAACAGGTCCATTTTTTTTATTGCATTTGGTAAACTCACGTTTAATTTTGCTCATTCACCGTAATTGTAGTTTTCTTTAATTTAATGGTATCATTAGGGAGAATGCAAAGTTGGGTTCCCTCTAACATTGGAGAGGACTTTAACATTGTAATTAATTCACAGGTATAGCAGTAAACTCCACTCACACAAATTTATTACTTATGCAGATAATTACACAGTCCTTGCAATCGTTAATTGATTATAATTAATCACTAAATATCTTAACGTATTGCAATTTACAGTTTTCTTGCGATGTATTCGCATTTTTTTACAATTCCCCAACGCATACAGGCATATCCACACCGCACTTAGCGAAGACCACATCCAAAGCCTACATCTCCATCTTTGGAAACACATAGAAGATGTTTTCGTTGCCCTGATGATCCTACTGCAGTCATTTGTCGCCTAACATCCGGATCTAGTGGCGGTTTATGAGCGTGATCGGTAACCGACACGCGGAAAAATTGACTAATAGCGTCGGTATTAAAAATCTGAACGTCAACAGAGTTTGTGAGCTCCGTATTTAGCGAATTTCGCATGTTGTTGTGAGGAAGGTACCTCGAAAAGTTTTATAAAGTTACAGTGGACTTATCACCACATTTAAAATACCCGAATATCGGGTAAAATACCGCTGATCCAGGAGAGCAACTCCAGCGTAATCTTGGGCCTTCCGTCGTTAGCGCGAAGATAGATACCGTGCTACAATAGGACAATACTTGCGTGAGTAACGAAAGTTAAGGACTTCATCCTTAATAACGTAATTTATTATTTAAAATTTTAAAATACAGATATTATTAACTAGTTAGGGTTTGCGATAGGTATTTTGTCGAACACATTCCCGATATAAGTAATATATTCTAAATTTGTGCATATATTGTTAGTTTCTTTATTTCAACTTAATCTACTTGTCATTCAGTTCATTTAATTTCATTAACGTCTTCTAAATTTATTTCAAAAAACAAAATTCCTGATCAAAGAACCCTGAGAGAAAAATTCACTACAATATACTGAACTTCCCTGGGTCCTCATTTGGCTTAAGACGGCACCGAGTCTCTATATATGTACATATTTTCATCTTCTAAAAGTATGCATTTAAAAACTTTCATATTTAAGAAGCAAACATTTAAAACTTAGCAACCAGCGAAAGAAGCAGGCGACTCAAACAAGGAACGGGGAGACAAACAGGAAGTGCATGTTGAAAACGCCGTGCATGAGACGTCTCGGATCGAAATAGGGTAATATGCGACGGCGTTCGGCGAAAAAATCAAGAAATGAACATTGGTTAAACTCCGGGTAAACGCGGGCGATTTCCGCGTGATAGTTTTTACGACTTCTTACGTTTGGAAACCTTCCAAGTCGGGAACGACCGACGAACAGTTCCCGACGTTCTTCTGCCATCTCTTTCTGGTCGAAGAGGAGTAATTTCTATCCAGTTCAATGCACCGGCTGGCCACAATACCTACATACACATATACATACAAACCCTATAGCTATCCGATGCGTTCGCGAATATGTAACCGAATATCCAGTCGAAATCACCTGATAAAAATTCACGGCATCTTCGTTCGTAGATGGAGGGAAATGGTTTGCTGGAGGAGGGGATATCGTTTAAAATGGGCATCGATCAGCGACAACGACGTAATGCAAAAATGCATGACGTCTAAATTTAGGTTAATGCGTGATTTATGCATCTCTGGGCTATGTTCGAAGGCAAACTCGGAAGATTAATCTTTGCTGCGAGATGTAAACAGATACGAAGTATTGACGTGTGGATTTATGCAAAAGGGAAAAGCAATATATAAGAAGTTGGAGACTTTAGACTTTTAAGATGAGTTAGTAATAAAACAAACACGAAGAATGAGGTATCGATATGTTTTCCCAAGTTACCCAGATTTAATGGACTTTAAGTAAACGTATGACTCGATAGAATAGAAAAATTTGATCAAGGTAATGGAGGGTGTATATATCTTTTAAAAATGAAAACTTTAACAAAAATGACATTAGAAAAAAAAAAACAATTTTTAAAGTCCGCTGCATGTTAATGACGATTTCTAATATACACTACCGTGCAAAAGAAAGAGGCACCTAGATAAATTTTTATAGAAGGGAAATTTAAGAGAAAATGTGTTGTCGTAGTGTAAGTAATTATATTGTCCGATAAATATTTACAAACAAATCCAATATTTATATTAGTAAATAGTATACTGAATATCTTCAGAATTTTTAGTTTTTTAATATTTTGTATAGCTACCCTTACTTTTGATAGTGGCTCTTACACCAGCTTGGAGACTATCATGCAGTGTTTTGATGTAATCGTTCCAAATACGATATCATTCTTGCTGCGATATCTTCCACAATTCTTTCGTGCCGTTTCAATCTTTTTACGGTTAAAATAATCCAAAATGTTCGATAATATTTCTGTCCGCGTTTTGTGGCCGCCAGACCATAGTGCGAATTACTCCGTCCTCTTGTAGCTGACTTAAATAGTTCTTGACCAATCGGGAAGCGTGTTTGAGATCGTTGTCTTGCTACAGAAAGAAATTATTACCAATTAGACGATGCCCAGAAGGTACAGCATGTTGCTCCAATATTGTTCGAGATTTCTCTGCCCTAAGCTTTCCTTCAATTTTAATGTCTCCAACTCCTTGCGATGAAATGTCCCAAACCTGGATATTGTCACCCCCATGTTTAACAGTAGCTTCTAAACATGATTCTGCAAGAGCTCTAATACATACTCGACGACGATCCAAGTAATTAAAATTTAGACTCGTCGGTCTATAATACTTGTCTTCACTCATCATCTGTTCCATTGCGATGATGTTTGGCAGATTTGAAGCTTTTTATTCACACTTTTTACACGCACGCGTAATTCCAATTCCTTCAAAGACTGTGTTACAGTCGAAGCATGTACTGACGTGCCTGTAGCTTCCTCTAACCTTCTTTTCGTGGAAGAGGAATCACGCAAATTTAAGGTTGGAAAGGTTTTGGTGTTTGTGTTTTGGGATGCTCAAGGAATCATCCTTCCTGACTATTTGCAAAAGGGACAGAGCATTACATTAATTTCTAAATTACGAAAGGCTATTAAAAAGAAACGTCGAGGGAAGTTAAGGCACGGCATGATAATGCTTCTAGCCATACACCTGGTACTGCTATGGCTACTATACACCAAGGAAGCTTTGAATTAGTGGAGCCATATTCGCCGGATCCGGCCTCTAGTGGTTACAGGCTGTTCCCCAAATTAAAACAAATCTTATGTGAGACAAAATTTTCCAGTAATTATGAAGTGAAGCAAGATGTAAAGGGGTGGAAATTTTTCCAGGAGACTGTTGAGATGTTGGAGCACCGATCGATCAAGTGCATTAGTGTAGAGAAAGGCTATGCCGAAAAATAAAAAATATACTGCCACTGTAGCTTTACTCTAAGGAGTTCAGGGGTGCGGCATACAGATTTATCCTCATAGATGTTCAAATGTTGTTTGTTTATAACTTGACACTGCCCAAGACGATTAATAAACCTTTGGTTTATTTGTGGTGTTGCACCTATTAAAATGAAGTTTACTTATTAGAGTTTATGTTAGTAGAAACAAGACAACATTCAACTGGGTTTAAATCGAATGATTTAGCTAGTCAGTCTATAAATTCTGACCTACCAATCCTAAAAATTTGTTTCTCGAATAGGAAGTGTGTATTCAGGTGGAGCTCCATCGACGTCATAATCTAATTGAAGAAAGTGTAGATACCGATCCACATTCAGCGCTTTATTAAATAAGAACGACTTTATTTTATTTTATTTATATTATTATTTATATTATATTTATATATATTTCATTCTGTGGTCAAAAATGTTATACTTTAAGACTCCACTGTGCAATATGCATATCAAAAGAGAATTTTTGTAGTATAATAAGCGAACTGCTTCCGGAATTGGACCGTGTCATGAAGAAGAGAAAGAAACAAAAAGAAAAAGAGATAAAAAGAAGAAAAATGAAAAAAAGGGCGGGCTGAAATAGAAAGAGAGGGTGAAAAGAGTAAGAAAAAGAAAAAGAGAAAAAAAAGGGGGGGAGAAAGAAAAAGAAAGAGAATAAAAGAAAAGAGAAAGGTAGGATCTCGACGTTTCGCGTCCATCGTAGGAGAAACAGGGAAACCAAAGTGCAGTGGTAACTCAACGTGTAAACCACGCTAGAAGCGATTCTCCCCCTCCCCCTCTTTCATTTTTCTTCTTTTTATCTCTTTTTCTTTTTATTTCTTTCTCTTCTTACTCTTATTTCATTTCTATACACCTTATCATGATACGGTCCAATTCCGGAAGCATTTCGTTTATTACTAACTCTGGCCGTGGAAGCCTACGTATTCATTTCTACTGTATAATTTTGTAATATTCCAAATCCCAAATTGTATGTCTCTGACTATATCGTGTCTTAATGTTAATAATCCAGGGTTTTGCATATTCCAACAGCGATCGTCAATTAGAAAGGCCATGAGTTTATTGCTGCATCTACGCCTGCGATTCGTTTTAAGATATTCGTTTTCAGCTTTCGCTATGGATTGAGGAAAACCACAAAAAACTCCAAGCCTGCGAAACAGTTACGGGACCCCAAAACTTATAACCAAATATGCGAGGCATTGAGCTACCACCCACTAATGATATCTGTATCACATGGTGACTTTCGAAGTATAAATATAGTAAGCTAAAACATTTAAAAAGGGATACAATTCTAAAGTGAGCATTACAGAAGCAGAAAAGGTAATATAATTTATAAATAGCTATACAGCAAGAAAATTTCGCCCGGTGCATTTCATGAATATTCAAACGAAATTCTCCGATCGCCGCTAGAAGGTATTTCGCAAAAATATTCCCCGTACATAAATAAGTCGGGTGCATGCGCTAGCGTCGACTATCTTCCCACGCAACCCCTCGCGCCATTTCCGGCGTAAATATACGCCTTGGGCATGGGGATCTCGCTGGCCGAGTTCTTCGTTCGCCGTCCCAAAAGGGTAAGTAAAATATCGAGGCGATGAAATACCTCCGGCCTAACGCAGGACCACGAGCGACCATCAGCGAAAGTAGCGGAGGATATATCGGTCCGCGTAGAGTAGCTAAGAGCCACAATAGCCTGTAACTGTCCAATATCTCACGCCGGAGGACGCCCACGTTCATAAAAGAACTCCAGGCGTTCGGGAAATTACGCACACGAGGAGAAAGGCCAGCCAGCCATCGGCACGGTCGGCTACCTTCCTTTTGCCGAAAATTATTGCGTTACGGGCGTTACTTCGGAGAGCTTTTAAACGGGGCGATATTTAGGGTTATTAATGGCGGGAGGAGATTTTCGAAATGATGGAGTGCGATGAAAATTTGGAACGATATTAAACCTAACGGCCGCAGGTTCCTCCAAAGATCGCAGCGTTGTTCAGAATTAACTAGTGGATGTTTATTATACAATTTTTATTGTTGTTCAATTTGAGAAAACGAATGTACGTGACTTTTAGCATTAATGGTTAAAAATGAAAGTGGTTCTTAACCTGCCTGATAGGTATCCAACAAAAGTCAGCCACCTGACTGAGATGAACCATTTGTCTTGATACTGTTGCCACATCTTGGCAATGTCCTGATGACAACGTTAGCCGTGCTCATCATTAACCTAGCAGCAGTTATCAAGAAAGACATTCAAGTGGATGTCAAGAAAATTAACCGAATTTACAAAACAAAACCAACATACCCTAATCAGTTCCTTATAGCTTTCAGCCTTGTCATTCGAAGTTTAATGCTATTTGATAGAACGCTTTTCCTTTACTTTGAAGAAGTTTCTCAAATCTGGGGTCTCCGAGGAGGTGCTTAATCTGAAGCGCGCCAAAGGAGCCCTGTTTGATTGTGGCTTTATTGAAGCGAAGGAATTTTTCATGCAACTACTTGAATACCGTTTGGATCCATAGCTTTTACCATGTTTCTTGTAAGGTGGTGTAGTTATCTACAGTAGAAATAGTAACTTTTCGTGTGGTTTAATCAAAAGAGGGTGGTGTGCATTCGTTTCTTCAGACTTCAAAACGTAGGGATAAACTGCAAGGAAATTACTTGAGATATGGTGTTTCTTCTTTGCATCGGCCAGACGTTGTATTGGTGCGGAGCCTGTGCGAGTTTCATCCAAAATTAAAAAAAAAACTGTCATGATTGGGATTTGAATCCACGTCCTTCGGATCTAAAGACAACTATCCTATTCTTGTTAATAATGGTCAAATTGATCTGCGCGGTAATCTGACAGATGCATTTTTGATTCGCAATTAATATTTTTAGTATCCAGCGTGCAGACCTTTTGTGCCCTAAATATTTTCCACATTTACAATTGAAATATCACATATCTCCACTATAATTTTAATAGTGATTTTCTATTCTACAGTTTATCATTAATGTTTCCCTTAGTCACTAGCTTTGTAGTTATGCGCATGATGCTTGATGATACAACTCCGAATTTAAAATACTTTAACCAGTTTCTAATTATCTAGTATGTTCTTAAACAGTCCGATTAGCAGAAGCTATAAATCCTTAATAGTATTTTGGGAAATATGTTCCTTATTAGGAGAAATAATTTAAAATGAGGGTAAATTAATTAGAAAGACCAGCAAACTAAATTTGTAGATTTGTACATTCTTTTACAGCAAAATAATTATACTACCTTCACTATTTTGGGATTTCACTCATGAAATTATAAGAATACGCTTGGATCGGGGATTATCAAAGAGACTTCTTCTCGGTTGAGATAATAGGAGTAGAAATAGTATCTAAAATGCTTTTTCTTTTCATGCAGGTTAGATACTAAAAGAGAACATGCGAAATGTTTGGTGAATAACTGATTTGAATGGTTTTGTTTTGAATATTATGAAAGCAAATAAAGGTAAATTATCAAAAAAAGTACATATACTTTGTGTTATTGATTTAATAACTACGATAATTTTGCGTGTAATTGTACATATTGCTCTAGCGGTATTATTATTATGAATGCAATATATACAAAAGAAATCTTTGACAAAGTCTTTTGTAGTCCATCGCATTTGTTCGCAATAATTGTCTTAAAATAATTCAAACTTAAAAATGGAAGAAGTGCTGCAGATTCCAGAGCCGCTGCAACTATACCAGGCTTTATTTCACCTTTCTCCTAATTACTAGTAAGGTAATCTTACACCAATAATAATAATCTTTAAAAAATTAATTTAATTTAGCGTTTAATGAATACTCAGTATATTTTGACATTGTTAATACAGTAACTTGCAGAACATTGAAGTAGTAACATTTTACAATTGTGCAAGCAAGAACTTACTGTAACGATTAACAATAACTGAAATAAACTTTTGCAAATATTGTTTCAATCATCGCTTTATATTCTGTCGGCATTTTTAGTTTAATCAAACGTCAATATAAAATAATTGATACAATAACTATAACGTATTGATGTATAATTTATGCAGAAACGAGTGCCTTCGCAGTAGCGTACTTACTATTTTAGTTTGATTGTGTTGTTGATGTAGAGTGACGCAAAAACTCGTAGTATTGTGTCATTAGCATGCCTTCCAGTGCTTATTCAGTCATACTCCTACAGCGAAGTGAAAATATGTTGGTATATTTCGAAATGGAGGGTTCTGCGTCTAATGGTGTGGTGTTCGAGAATTTAAAAACGCCCTTCGCAACATATTCGCATTCACATTTGGTCTTCAGTTAAACTCTTGTCTATACACACTATAGTTTGCAAATCGGGATTTTTATTTATAACCGGATACAATTTATCGGTTCCTAATCTTCGTACAGTATCTGTTAGATTACCTAACGAGGCTTCGCGATAATATTTAGCGCTTCATATAATGACAGCATGATGTTCTCTAATTTTGAAATAGTATTTAAATGAATTAAATAATTTTCCCCCAAAACTTTCAAAATTCTTCATTGTCTAGAATATTTTGTGGAATGTTGCACACACTTAAACACACATAAAGTCATATGGAAATTTATAATATGGTACACCACGTTGGGCATTTAATCGGTGTTGTTTGCTATTAACTTTTACTTACAAAAATACTGTACGGCAAATGTTGACATTGCAAACAATACATTTAATAATGGTGCCAGTGCATTACAATGTCAAAAATCGGTTAAGAAATCTATTAACACTCATCGAACATAACAAAGAACGCCGTCGATTCGCCATCATTAATCTAATCGGGTAATCATACATATACTAATCATACGCGTATGAATCCCGATTTCGGGTATGTCTGACAGCTTTCGAAATATATCATTGACGCACTCGTTTCTGCAGGCTTGTTGATGTAACATAAAGTATACTATTCAGAAGATCATTAAAAAAGCATACATTTCAATGTTCTTTTGGTTTTGAGCCAATTGCAACTTACATAAGCAAGTGATAAACCTTTATATGATTTTAGTCATCACATAACGCCCAACAGGTAGTTTATTAACTGATATTCCTCTTGGTGCACTAATAAACCAAGCCTAAAAAGTATTAACAAATAATTTGAAGGTTCCTCCTTGGGGGTTTACTCCTTTTATAACATTAACTTGCAAGATTTTATGAAAAAGTTTTATTCAATAATTCTCACACTTTCTTTAAGAATTTGTATAAACTACGTGAAAGAAATCTAAAGCCAAAGACTTGAGTATCTTTAATTCAAATCTAGTGACGCTAGTCATATTCTTCGAACATCATTCTTCATTATCAATAACATCCCTATTTACATTAGACTACCCATTTTAATAAAGTTCCTCAAGTATTCGTCCAGTTTCAGACACGAGGGATTAATCGGCTTTCACCTTACACATTTCGCCGAATTTATCGTCGAACCCATGGGCTGGCATGCCAGACATCCACCACCATCAATTAATTATGCCTTGTCATCGCTTGATATATTTATATTTTGCACTAAATTATATTACGATCGGCTACTACAGCCGGCAAAAAAGTAATGAGCTCGATCGGCGCATGGCGAAGGTACAGCAGTTCGAGGAGCAGCGGTATTTAGCACAGCCTACGTCACGATGCTGTGCGAAAAGCGTGTGACACGTTGATGAATTGCCCCGGCGGTGTTTTATCGAAAACGAACGTAGAGAAGGTGGAAAAATAGTTGGTAGGTGGCAAATGTGCTGCAGTAGTATTTATTTCGCGTTATTTACGTACCTGACAAGCGCCTAGTCGGTTAGTTACAAATATAACCGATAAATTAGCCAATTAAGATTGATATGGGCGGTGAAGGTGAAACGTGGTGTTACGCTAGCGACAGACGTGGATGACAGATTAATGGGAATTACTTAAAATATTCAACAGGACGCGAATAAGATCGAATTGCAGGATGTTTATGGATTTGCTTAATTACAAGGACAATGTGTTTCTCTGCATGATATTGGCAGTACTGCTTTAATGTTATATAGAAAAGAATTGTGGCAAAGAGGGTACAGCAATAACTTGGAAACTCAACGTATACAGGATTGTAAGAGGCAAACTGTTACAAAATTGTATGAAGCGTAAATAAAATTTACACACTAGTCTGTAGTACTTTGTATTACTATGTGTGTGATAATAAAAAGCAAGTTCCATAAAAAGAGCAGCCTTATAAAAATTTGTCTCAGCGATTTGCTTCATGTGGGGGTAGAACATCTTTTAACTTTACTATGCAGATGGTGTTTCTCATCAAAAAAAAAATATATATACACATATGTATGACATAATTGCGCATGCGTTGAAAAATACTTTTGAAAATTTTAGCCATGTTGGATACTCAATTGCATGGGTTGGAGAGAAAATAATGGCGTGAAAATAAAAAATAATATCTGAACAGGTTGCATAAGCGCTGGAGTTTAATTATCCTGGTGCAGAACCATGGTGCCACATTTGATTAAACCAATAGCTTTTGGAAGATTAGAAATTCCCCTCTTCTAGTTTCCGTATTTAAAGATATTAGTCATCTTCAATGTTCAGGTCAAATCAATTTTATAGTCCTTATTGGTGTGCCATATTACCCTACTTCTCTTACACGTTATTCTAGTTTAGCAGAAAATTGCAATCAATTCCTGCGAATTTATACAGAGGGTGCCAAAAATATTAGCTCAGGTTGTTCCACCTTTGCATTCCACGAAACAATTATTTCGAATCTTTCAAGCTGAATCTTATGCCCTATATTTTTAGTGCTGAGCTTTAAGCTACAATGAAAGCTTTGTAATTTTGTTAAAAAGAATCCATCTTGAGTGGCGTTGTTATAATATGCGATTTTTAATCTGCCCTGAAGTCAATACAAAATTCTTGGAATTCATAAACATCATGTCATTGTCACTAAAATTATTGACTTCTTATATGGGTTACAAGAAATGAATGCGTAAATTAAATTTATATGGTGTAAAGCCTATTCTAACATAATTCTGAAAATCGTATGGTCAGTAAATTTGCGTGTTTAAATTACGTGCTCATTCAACTTATACCTCAAAATTATTTACTCATTAAATTTACACCTGAAAATTACAGGTTCACTAAATTTACGTCTGAAAATTACATGTGCAGTAGTTTTTTCACTATATATATAACATATATATATATATATATATATATATATATATAATCAATAAGACCCTTATACGCATTGGATGTCGGGTTCCCACCATGCTAATTATCGTTGTTCGATATAACTTTCTACTAATTCTGTTTGTAGTTCTCTTCTTATTTGTTCGTTTCTTATCCTGTCTCTTCTAGTCTAGTCTCTCTAGTTACATGTTTCAGTCTTCTTAAATATTTAATCTCTAAGTCTTGAATCGTACTTCTTTTCTTGACAATTACGAACCCAGGTTTCCCATTCAAATGTGAGAATCGGTTTCTATACTGTTCTGTAGACCGTCAATTTTGTTTGTTTGAATAAATTCTGAGCTCATAGCATAATATACTTTTTTGGCTTTCTGTATTCTGTTATTAAGTTTTTCTTCTCTTCCTTTCTCGTATAGTCTCCTAAGTACTGGAAATTTCTAACTTGTTGAATTTCTGTTTCTCCAAGTTGTATATACATTTTTTCTTCCTCTTTTGATATAACAATTACTTTTGTTTTCTTTGTATTAATTTTCATTCCATAACCAATGAGTGTGTTGTTCCAGACGATTATGTTATGCTGTAGAGTTTTTTCATTTCTGGCTGTCAATGCAACATCATCTGCGAATAATTATTCTGTAATTTCTGCCTTTTCTAAGTTGCGATGTCCTGCAGAAAAAGCTCTTGTTCTCCTCCTTCTTTTTCTGATAATTTCATCTATAAATATTACAAAGAGTAGAGGGCTAAGTCCACTCCCTTATCTAATACCTTCCCTTGTATAGAATATCTCTGATTTCATGTTTTTGCTAATTAAACAGTTTGCTATTTCTTCATATAAACCTTAAAAAAAACAGAAGTATACAAGACCATATTTTTACATTAAAAGAAATGGCGTACAAGAAAAGGGCTGCAGTAGAAAGCGTATACTTGACATTTTTGGACATGAAAAATCACTTGACGGGGTACCCATAAATAAAGTATGGAAACACATACACAAGAGAGGAGCAAATTGCAACTTAATAACAACTGTCAAAAGTTTAAAGAAAATTGCATACACATAAATATTATAGTAAATTTACTGAGCGCCATTCATTTTACATAACAAATCGCTGGTAACAAAGTTGTCATCGATTTTACATGTAATTTTTTTTAGTGTTCCCCCAGCATAGATGTTTTTTGAAATAACAACCGATTTTGGTTGACCTCCCCAAAATTCATCACCAACAGACGCATTGTCGTGGTGGAATTCTGCAGACTACTTAGAAAGGGTTTTTTTCTGATGGTGCTTCATTATCAAAAATTGAATGAAGCGATTCTACGCATTGTTGTTGAATCTTCGCCTGAAATTTACACTCTTTTCACAAAATTGCTTGTTTTAAACGTTCAGTGTAAACAAACTATTTAGTCAATTTCCAAGCCGCCATTGTATTCACGATGCGTCATATCAAATTCTACTTTACTTCTATCAAGGAAAATGCTTCTGTTTTCTGTTAAAATTATTACTACTGCCATTTGATGGTGCAACCAAAAGTTAAAATTTGTCGGCTGGTGTAATAGATGCCACCACTACATTACGTCAATAAATAAAACTTCAATGTCAAACTTAAGTATTTTTGTAGGCAAATTAGGCTATGATGTTGTTATTTCCTTTGTATATATTACTTACGCTTCCAGCAGTATATGCCTTAGAAAGCAAAGAAAAACCCATCGAAAGTGCACCGTATATAGTCAGTCTTATTTACGAAGGTAAACATTACTGTAGCGGGTCTTACATCCACATCAACTGGGTTATAACTGCGGGCCATTGCATCGTACTAAAGTTGGTCAAGCAAACGGAAATACGTATGGGTAGCGGTACGTGGGACACTGGGGGTGAACTACGTCAAATCAAAAAAGTCATCCAGCACCCGCTCAAAGCTCCAATCAAACCGGGAGCGACCGATTCGGACGCCACTGTGGAAGCGTTGAATAACATCGGCCTGATAAAACTGAAGACGCCGTTTACGAAAGGCAGAAACATCGACACGATCGAGATGGTATTAAAAAAAGATAAATACAAAGGCAAAAATATGGAAGTCTTGGGTTATGGGAAATTATGCAAGGAAGATACCGAATCGAAAAACCTCAATTCGTTCACGTTCGCTGTAATTAAAGATGATAATTACGTGATCGTGCCTCCTTGGAACCTTGAAGCGAAATCGGAAGTTGATTGTAAAGGAGATTCCGGCGGTCCGATTGTCGCTGATGGACAATTGATTGGTCTCGTAGTTTGCGGTAACCACTGCGGAACCAAACAGAAGGTCATGACCACTACGTTTCTTAAATTAAGCCCTCACAGTAAGTGGATCAAGACGAAGATGGATGCAAATGATCAAAGGTGTGTTGTTATAAGTAAGCTGCTCCTGGTTATATCGTTTTTAATCATATCGTCTTTTTACTGTTAATAAAGTAGGTTTGAATAAATTAATCACTGAGTAAGTATTACTATCACCTCTTCCCTTACAAGAGAATGCAAGCAGATTTCGATGAAACTCTAATGACTGAAGGAGTAGCTTGATATAAGAACAACACAATTTTTTGCGAATGAATCGCTCGATTTCGAGGTACAGCCCCCTCCAAAGATTACCACGATTTTATTTTTGTTATACATTACCACTACATAGTTTCAAGCGTGGATAACTAATATAAATAAAAGATCTTGTAAAATTACACGTAAAATCGATATTAACTTTGTTGTCATGTAAAATTAAAGGTGTTCCGCAAACTCACTATAATATTTAATGTGTATGTAATTTTCTGAGGTAAAAAACAATTCACATGTAATTTTTAGAAGTAAATTTAATGAGTATATAATATTCAGAAGGAACATTAAATAAGTAAGTAATTTTACTATTTAAATCTATACTGACAAATACAAATTCCTAATCAGTTGTATAAATAGCTTTCTTGTTCACATGATTGATGGCCCCCAACAAAAATTCCTTACCACATACTCAACATTACTACGCTAATAAGTGTTACCAACTAACCAACCCAATCACAAATACGTGTGCTGTATGAATATTGTGTTTACTACAAGTTACATGTAAAACTATCTCAGTACAGGTAATTTTAAGGTATTTCTTCTCTTTTTAGTTTCTTTTTTGTATGACAATAAACTTTATTTAATTTCTATTACTGGCAGTAGCAACTAATTAGTAGTCTCGGCAAAGTGGAGCAAATTACAGTGCAATGCGGAGAACAATGTGGAGGGGCCGAGTGGCCGTACCAAGTCGAGTGTTCAGTACCGTTTACGTACTCGCATCATTTATGATCATGGTCTTCATGAGTGAGCACAGGCAATGAAATGTTTACATATAAAATAATGATAAAAAACGTATTATGTAACGTGCTGAAACAATTACTGTTTTAAGAAGTTTCCAGGAAATCACAAACTGGGTGGCATCTATTAAATATTAGTATTACTACATCATTAAAATGTTCGCAGTAGTAAAACGCAGCCTTTGCCCATGTTTCCCAATGCGTAGTAATCGGCTGTGGTGATTCAAGCACCTTAGAACACAGTTCGTGAAATCTTTTTGTATGTTTTGCCTTCGTATGAGCTATTAAAGCATTTAGTCGTTGACAACATTTAAGGATCAATTACGTCACAATGTTTAAAGCATCAATTTTAGATGTTACACGTAACAGATTGCTACTCTCTTCTTTAAGAGATCGGTCTAAAGAAAGTATGTTAGCGGCACCGTCACTTACAAACATTAAAAGTTAGCTTGAAATTTGTCCAATGCCTTTAACACCACTTTTAAAATGTCATCGCCATTACATTTTTCAACTCTTTTGGAAGCAAGTAAGGTAAGGGATGACGGTTCGAACTCTTTCATTGTACGCACCATCACATTCACTACAGAATGTTTTGCCAATAGGTTGTTTCGTCCACATATAACCGCAATTTTTTATCTTCCAATATAGTTACGAACAGATGGCATAAAGTTTCTTAACGATGGCTGACTTGGTAATGTATAATCTGAATATTTGCTCTAGAACAAGACAATGTGCTTGTTGGTCTAGTAAAGAGAACGGTACATTACATACATAGAAGAAAGCAAGCACCTATATCAAATATTAGTTGTTCGCTGTATCGTTTGCCACGAATTATACAACAGTGTTTTATACTTTTTAGGTGGCCTTCACACTTCCACTTGCTGGCACGCGTCAAACTGTCGCACTTTACACATTTAATTCTATCCTTGGTATTCTAAATCCGGCATACTCGCTATTGCATTTTCTAGTTTATTCGAAATATGCCGTTTCCGAAACGTACCTAAATGCAAAATTTTGAAAGTGTGTGTGTACTGCCAAGCACTGACAACGACCAGTCGAATAATACTGAACAAGCGTGCTTTGGTACGGGTACTCGATTCTCTGTGCCGCGCGCTTCACCCTAGTTAATTAGATGAAATATTGCTTTGCTTTGGACATATATATATAGATAGTGTTATATATAATTATATATATAATGATAAGTGATCCACCCTTCACATCTACTAACCATGCTCTCTATTAAAACAATTTTCGTATTGCGTTAGCTCAGTACGTTTCCGGGGTTCGAGTAATTGGGCTTGTGCCATAAAACTAAGAACGTAATAAACATAAAAACAATAGCAGTTCCAAGTAAACTATTAGCACTTAAATGATCTATTGCCATACTAGCGTTAATATTATCAATTTTATCATTTGCTGTGAAGGCAGTATTATATGTTAAATTAGGTATTATAGCATTAACTTTTTGGGAGGAATATTACACTGATTTTTTTGGAAAACTTTTCTAGTTTTTTTCAATAATAAAAATACACTGAAAACGACGGTAGTTTTGCCTGAATATTTTTTTAAATCTTATAAATTCATTAGAAAACTAATAAATGAAAATTTACATTACTTAACGTTGCAAATTCGGTACGTGGATGCTAGTAATATTACTTGGTGATGATAGTAAAATTACTATCATTTTTAGAATGCAATATGATTAAAAAAGATTGGCATGTGACTTAGAGTAAGATAGAGGCGTGCCTAAAACTGCAGTACATACGATTTTGCATGAACATTTAGCTGTGAAAAAGATTTGTTCCCGATTGATTCCACATAATTTGACCGAACCTCAAAAAGGCATGTGAGAATCGATGTAAGGAATTCTGAGAAAATTATATCGAACAACTCCAAAGTTCGTATAAAATGTTATAGTAACAATCCGAGCCTATCCCTTAAATATAAAAAATAAAAGGGGCTTTAGAACAAGAGTCTTCGTTTTATTTATTATGTACATATACAGTAGCACACTAGTTATTTCTTAAAATCTAATACTTTTGCACTAAAAAATATTACTAAATTCTAAATAGACTAGAGGACGACATTTAGCAGCACGAAACTTAATACATAAGAGCGTAAGTAATACCTTGTGCAATATTCCGAATTTTTAAAATTTAAATACAACTCCGTGCTGTTGATAATCCACTGCTTATGATAATAGACGTCAGTGTAAATACCAGGTAGGTCCGACCCGCAGCCGAAACCCCAAGAGACCAAACCGATTTGCACCATCGGCTTTTGGAACGCCAAGGCAGCACCCGAATCGCCATGGCAAGCATCTTTCTGATCCTTACCGGCGCACAAAGCATCATCTGCTAACGACTTCACGTCATCTTTATACAGCAACGCGCATTTCGATTTGGAGACGATATTCAACTCGATCGCTTGGATCGTCCTTGCGGGACCATCGCCCAGAAAAGCCTCATAACCCCAGCCGGCTACTATCGCAACTTGACTGTCGTAGAACATTTCCTGTGTAATCAAAGGTATCATAGCAACTCTATCGTTTAATACGAACTGCTTCGAGATGCTTATCAACGCTATGTCATAGGAGTACTCCCACGGCGTATATTTCTCGTGTAAGACCAAAGTAACCGACATTCGAGATTGCGCGTCGGAGTCATTCAGCAGTTTTGTGAGCCCCATCTGCAGAAGGAGCTTGTCGAAATTGACAACGTGCGACTCCGGTGGTGGATAGTCTTCGACACAATGGGCGGCTGTCAAGATCCAATGTAGTTGGATGTAGGAGCCGACGCAGACGTAGAGATCGCTTTCGAATATCGCGACGGTGTAAGGGACTACGCTTATGTCAACCTCTTTGCCACCTACTATTCTAGCTAATGGTTCGTCGTACTGCTGTGGGATATCTTCCATGGTGATTGTCAGAAATATTAACATTACAGTTTTTGACATTACCAATTTTGACCGATGTCAAAAATTACTCCCGATTATGTCTCACATTGAAGTTATTACATAATTAATCTATTACGTTATTGGTAACTATACATAAATCTACTTGAAAGATCCCAAAGTTAGGGATGGGTTATATATTAAACATGAAATAGATACTTTGATAAGTTTGCATCTGACATTTTTATCTGGGAATATGTGTCAAGGTGTTAGACATAAAGTTGTTTGCGATTTTTACAGCTACACTTCGTTTCTTATAACTTGTCCTTTACATCATGGTTCGTTTTTATAATATCGTCTCTGATATATAGTCATATGCACGAAAATAGTGATCTTAATTTTAATTATACGTTGAATAAAAGAAATTCAAGTTTATTGAACACTTTATTCCTACATGCTACATAATTACAATAAATAATTAATTTCTTAACGCCAAAAAGAAAATAAAACTACTTATATTCTAGGACATAGAAAATAATTGAACAATAGCAGTCATTCCAAAATACCATTCACAATCATTCTTGCTTAGGCAAT
The DNA here is from genome assembly GCA_023509865.1 of Trypoxylus dichotomus. Classification (NCBI taxonomy): domain Eukaryota; kingdom Metazoa; phylum Arthropoda; class Insecta; order Coleoptera; family Scarabaeidae; genus Trypoxylus; species Trypoxylus dichotomus. The sequence goes on from CM042081.1 coordinate 36,065,789, forward strand.
TGGATTGAAAACGTTAACATTTTGTTTCTTGATCTGTATTCTTTATCACAAAGTGCAAAGTTGAGAGTGAATTTAAGGTCGTGCCGTCTGCTGGAAAGATTTTGCTATATGTGTTCTGGGATGCTGAAGGAATCATACTGACTGACTATTTGCAAAAGGAACAGAATATTACAGGGGCCTACTACGAACAATTGATTTCTAAATTGCGGGACGCTATTAAACACAACCACCGAGGAAAGTGTGGTGTTCCATTAGTATAATGCTTCCAGCCATACATCTGGTATTGTTATGGCTGCTATACATCAAGCAGGCGTTGAGTTATTGGAGCACCCACTATATTCGCCGGATCTGGCCCGTAGTGATTACAGGCTGTTCTCTAAATTAAAAGAAATCTTACGTGGGGCAAAAGTTTCCAATAATTATGAAGTCATGCAAGCTGTAGAGAGGTGGTTTGCAGAGGTCGGACAAAAATTTGAGCTGTTGAGATATTGGAGCACCGATGAACCAAGCGCATTAGTGTAGAAGGAGACTGTGTGGAGAAACAAAAAAAATACAATGTCACTATAGTTTTATTGTAAGGGGGTTAGGGGTATAGCATAGAGATCCACCCTCATTTTAATGACCTTAATTTAAAACTACAAGGAGAAAACCAGCTTCTACCTAATTTATACGCTCATAATAAGTGCTTTAGACAACAGTTATTTTGAATTATTGAACAAATGCATGCCAAACATTCAGTCAACAAACTGAGACACCACTTCCGGTATATTTTGTAATTGAAACTTTTGCATTTGAAAAATAAAAAATGTTGAGTCTTTTTCGGAGTTTTATGTAATCGCAAATGATATTAAATCTTTACAAATCTTTTTAGACATTCCCGACATAAAAATCGGTATCTAGCCCTTACCTTCTCTTCTAGCGTTAGCTCAGAACTTCAAATGGAAACGATCGAGCTCTAACGCAGTGATATCTTTAAAGATAAATACATCAAAATGTAACTCATTATTGTTGGAATTCTATAAGGCTGTTCCACTCACACTGTTCGATCATTGCCATAAATTTGCTCATGGTTTTCTTCTGCTTTCGAAGTTATGCATCCTGTATGAAGAAACATACTCCAAAATGGAATATATAAAAATTCTTAGAGATTCAAGTTAATTAATGAGCAGTTTTAAGTAGTTATTTTATTGAATACCTTCAATAAAACGTTAAATTTTTCGCGCACGTCTAAATAATCGAATTCCATCTCTTTCCTTTTTCGAACTAAAGTTATTGACGTAAAGCAACCGCTAAGAACGAAAAGAAAATGGCGGAAAAGCTCACGATATCCATCGTATCCCGCTGCAAATCCGCATTAGGTACGTCAAACCACGCTCTTCAAGCAAATGACATTTAAACTTTTCCCGTAGAACGAAAGGTCGTCCGATCGTCCGAAATGCGGGCACCTAGCAACGGTATATTTATAGGACGAAATCGCCGGCAGCGACGCTGAGAAGAAGACGGACTGACGAAGAAACGGATAAAAAGTTGGATTCGTAGTCGACGGCGGAAAAAAAAGGACGCGCTAGCTCGTTAATCAATCTTCGACAGACGCAGATCATCGCAAACCGTACCAATATCGAGTTAGCCGTGGACGAAGTGGAGAAATTCGATTGAGGAGAAGTCAAGAAATACGAGCAATTATCTATTTTACATATGTTGACTGGAAATACGATACAGAGTGATTTAAAAAAACTGATTTCCTGTCATTGATTTTTGACTATTTCATATGTTATTTTTTCACATGGCTATTGTCAATGTTCTGTGCGACATGTCATTTATTTTCATTTTATTACGAATTCTGATATTGTAATTTTTAATTTCCTTTCGCCCGCCTATGAAGCTTTGGATAATCGCAGTCCAGTGTTAGGATTATTTATTGACTTACACAAAACATTTGATTGTATAAACCATGATAACTTATTATATAAATCACAAAGAAACGCTAGGAGAATCGTTAAGAATTGGTTCACATCCACATTTAAAGGGTAGAATGCAGAGGGTGCGTTGTGATCGTTATTGTTCTAAAGCGTTAAACATTGATGTTGGTGTTCCCTAAGGCTCTGTTCTGGGACCAATCTTATATATGATTTTTATTAATGATTTAATTGATAATGTTAGGTCTTTTTTTCATTATTGCAATATTGTTAACTATACTGATGATGTTAATGTTTTGATAAATGCTCAAACTCATGCTGAGCTTTTTCAAACGACACGTCTGCACGAGGGGAATTCTAAATGGTTAAGGGATAATTGCCTTGTAATTAATAATAACTTCATGTGTCTTATTTCAAAATGTTAGATCCAATGCCACAGATACTTTTAGCTTTCATAATGTTTCTATTGTTCATTTTAGGAAGCTTTTACATAACCATCACAGATGGGTACATCATGTTGATTGATTGACACGAAGATTGGGATCAGTTTGTTTTGCACTTGGAAATCTAAAGGAAGCTTGTTCCTTGGACGTTCTTAAAACATTGTATTATGCCGATTTTTTGTTTCTTGTTCGGTATGGCGTAATGCGCTGGGGGTTTACATCACACACACGTAGAATATTTTTAATGCAAAAGAGGGCACTACGCATACTATTCAAATTAAAATTGTTTGAATCATGTTAATCCATATTTAATCTATACAAGTTATTAATATTCTATGGTATTTATATTCTACAAATTGTCTGCTTTGTTCACAAGTGTTATAATGGTTTTGGTAAAACAAATGTTAAATATAATTTTATTACTAGACTTCAAAACGACTTATTACCATTGCAGGATAATACAAGTCTTTATCAAACCAGCCTTCATTATAGGAGTTGCGGCCTGGCCTGTTTGATAACTTACCTGCATTTGAAGTCTATAAATAGACATTGTACACGCGAAAAAGAAGTACAGAAGTATCTGAAGCAAATTAATTGCTACAACATTCATGAGTTTATAAATTTTGTAAGTACTCATGTGTTTTCGTCAATAGCTAGGTTTCCTGGTGCACGTGACAGGTCTTCAATGATTACTCTGTTTATCAAAAATACGACTTCTGATCGGTATAACATTTGTTTATCTCTATTTCATTCTTTTGCGTCTTGCTTCAGGCATGTGCATCTGTGTTTCCCAATAGTATACATCTTTTTGAAATAAATATTATTATTATTTGCTTTGTTTTGATTTGAAATGTTCTTTTTAAAGCTGCTGTCTATCAGTGTCATTGTCTAGGTAAGTTTTATGAATTTATACTAAAATAAGTGGGCTTAATTTTTGTGGGCCAAATGATGAACTAATATTTGATTGTTCAACAAATATTAACTTAAAACATTATCTAGAGAAAATTTTCAAACAATTTTTCTTTCAAAAAAGTTTGACTCTACGTTGTCTTTTGTCAATAAAACGGACGAACACGTTGCAATAGTTGCGAATCACCACCGGTTAGTGTATTCAGAGACAGATAGCATATATCGGGATTGTTGAGTTATGTCCTCCACTTTTGGCTGTTTTTCGTAGTCAAATACATAGGGTGATGGAGTGATTATCGGGTCAACGTCCTGTGCGACACATTATTTATTCTTCGTTATTTGTATCCCTTTTATTTATTATTATTTTCTTCATTTTTATTTGAAATCTGTTCTTTTTAGAGCTACTGTCTATCAGCGTCATTGTCCAGGTAAGTTTTATGAATTTATATTGTGTTGGTAACAAGGTAATTACTAATTTTCTAATACAAATGAAACATGATTTTTTATATAATTAAAATTTCATTCAACAAAACATTTTCAATTTTGAACAATGACCTTTTGCCATCTTTCCGTCAAATAACATCTAGTGCATATTTTCTATTATGGGGAGTATAAATGTTGTTCTAGGCTACTGTTTAGAAATTGAAATTCGCGCGCGAATATTGCTTGAAAGTCAGATCTCCCATGGAATAATTTTAGACAGCGAACTATAAAGAAATAGGTAACCGTATATCGTGAGGGTTTTTATGTTTGGTAAATTGTAGAGTTTTTCCTTCTGATATCTACTGCATAATCGTTATTCTGTTAGAGTACTTGTACACCAAATTTGTTTCTCTATACTGTAATGCAGCAGTTTCTTCCTAGTTGTTGTAATTTTTGTTTGTCAAAGTAATTTTCAACAGTTCCCTTTTCACCCCTTTACACTGTCTTTCCTCATCTATTCCATTACTTAATTTGCTGGTTGTATCAAAGATAAAGACGCTGTTAAATTCACCTTTTCTCATGGTATTGGTGAAATCATTCGCGAGAAAGGCAATGTGAGAGACATAAAACGCAAACACGCGGACATGTTTCTGCCTACCTGGCGTCATCAGCGCGGTATCGAGCGGTTTTATGCACGACACATTGTCATTCCCTCTCCGCTACTATCACCATATCTAACCCTAGAATTCAAATGAATATTCTTGACGCGAACTAGTACCAAAAGAATGAAACACTTGTCTGCAAAGTCAGACACAGCGAGAAGAACGCTGTATTTAACAGTGTCTTTATCTCTAGTGTTATTTCTAGGCACTCCTTTAGATGCTGGTTATATGTTCACATATAGGAGAATACACTCAAATTTAGTTGTCATAAGCATATTTATATTTTAAAATTTTTCTGACGTGTTGATTTCTACTACTGTAACAGCTGAGTGCGCAGGCATCGTGAATAAAATATGGCGAATACTACGAAAAGAATAATTCTTTACCTATTAGCGGATAAGGTACCTAACTCTAATTGTTTATAAAACTTGTTGCAAACATATTCACTAACTGCTGTACATCATTCTGAATTACACACTCACATTGATTACATTCACAAGTGTAGCACATCTCAGTAGGATTGGTGTTCTCGATAGCCCTTACTGCTCATGTGATAATGAAACATTTAATGATGTTAACCATATTTTATTTGGCTGTCCTAATTTCACCAGATACCGAGATCAATTCTTTCAAGATTTATGTAAACTCTTTTCTTACCTCCTAGGTAATACCTCTTCCATTCTAGTACGAAACAATATAGACGTTTATAATATTATTATAGAATTTTTGATTCATAACAAAATACGTTTATGAGACTAATTCAGCTTTGTTTCCTTTGTTTACCTTCCCTTTTGCGGGATTCCTTCCTTTCCGCGGCCCTGTATGTGTTGTTTTGATTCAAGTCGGCACGATCGGCCCCGTGTCGTGAAGTGTGTATCCTTGTGCTGTTCTTTTCGTATCGATTCTTCTTTTGGACATTTATATTTTAGTATTTTTACGTATCTAAATGACTATTTGTCAAGTCCAAGAAAAAACTGCTATACATTCTAAGACAAATTTTCTATTAGTAACTTCAAATCGGTAACCATATCCAATAATTATTTGCTACTTTTTTTTTTGTTCAACATTTTACCTACGTTACGTTCGAGACATGCATGCATACTCGCTTTAAGGAGAACGAGTTCTTTTAACAGTACAAATTTCCTCGTTATTTCACGAGATCCGCATCTCAACCTTGTACAATATATGTATACACGGGCCGAACGATAATTCTGGCCAATTTTATTGCTTCGCGAAACGTTATAAATCACACACCCACCCGATATTAAAAGTGCCTGGCGTACGAATTCCGTGTGTATATGCATGATGTTTGTCAGTTCTTTGACCCCGGGCGCGTCGGGCGATAAAAATTTGAAAATAATTTGGAACGGGAATCGTAATATAATACGATAATAGGGCGCCGTCAAAACAACAATAATAAAAACGGCTTGGCTATTGAGATTTTATAGCTTAAAAATAGGCGATGGGCGACTATAAACTTCATTGGGTATAGAGACGAAGTGATTCAGAAGGATTTTAAGAATGTTGCTATCTTGATCTTGTAAAAAATATAAAATGAAAAAGTTTTGCTAGAATTGAGTTTCAACGATGTGACGTAATACTTAATAAGTGCTTACAACTTTGATCGTATAATTATTAGAAAATATCTGGAATGTGGTAAAGTTGATTATGATAATTGCATTAGATGGATACAAATGATTTCCTTGTGTGGCGATTAGCCGAAATTCGAATAGGCATATAAATAGCAGTGGTATTATTATGTCTATAGAACACGCAGTTCAACCTTTACAAAACGCATCGTAATTAGTAATTAGATGTCGATTGTTTGAAGTAAGAGGTAGCCTGCGCAGTATCTAGTAAATGAAAATACGAAAATAGTATTTTAATAGCCCCTATATAACAGCTAATTCTGCTAAATTAAATAATATTACTAATGAAGGTAATCATGCGTGAACCGATATTATGCGGTAATGTGTTTAGTACTGTGAGCTTAATGTTAAGTTTTAATGTGGCCAATCTCGTGAAATTGCTTTTAACGTATTTAAATTATTTCCGCGAAGTTGAGATGGCGGAGACTTGTGCGTAAATAAAAAGTTTGGTAAACAAGGTAACTGGAATATCAGTTAGGACTATTGAGTGAATTATCAAGATGATAACCAGAGGACGTTCAGAAACTATTATTTTCAACGCTGAACAAAACGGAATCGCAAACATTCTATTACATTATTTGGCAAACTATGAGATGGGGGATTTTAAAAATATTATATATAATTTCCACAAAATTGAAAATTGTCGGATATGTTAAAATTGACTTATAAATATCTTTTTCATATAAATTAAGGATGTTACGTTTTAGGTAACACTGCGCGCTTTGCGTGGACAATTAAGGGCAGATTTAAGGTGGACTAGAGGCGTAATTTTTTTGAGAAAAATACTTTATAAATTGGCTTTTAGATTTCGTAAAACACAGAATAACAGGTAGTTATTAATTGAAAAACATTAAATAAGATAGAAACGTATAAAATAGGTAAAAGTTACATTTCCGAGACCAAAATCGTCTGATAGCATATCTAAACGAAACCAACATACACATGGGACACAATATCAAAAATTTGGAACGATCAAACAAAGAAGGGGTTACTTTCAAACATATCAAAAGGAGATTGCTTAATTATTATAAATGCAGGAAATAGTGAAGGAGTTTTAGCGAATTGTCTTCAAATTTTTAAGTCAGGCAGTAAGAGCGCAGACTATCGCAATGAGATGAGCTCTAACAATTGCGACAAATGGATAAAAGAAAAAGTGATTCCCACTCAGTCTGTTGTGGTAATAAATTAATAAGGCCTCTAATAGTTCTACACGTAAAGGTAATATTATCAACTTTTATAAATACATTACTAATTTAGGTGTTTGCTTTTACTAGGTGACATAATTTGCTGGTTAATTGTTAAAAAAAATAAGCTTTTCACAATCGATGTTGAAATCAGAATTATACCAATTAGTTAAATAATACAAAGGCAACCACATCCAATACAAGTTTGATGGATTATTTACTGGAAGGGGTTACACTGTGTTGAGATTATCACAGTCTCATCCAGATCTAAATCCTATCGAACTCGTCCGGGCACCAGTAAAGGAAAATACAGCAAAACATTACCTTTAAACTAAACGACACGTGTAAGTTGGCTGAAGAATTTGCGACCATTACTTCAGAAGATTGGAAATTAAGATGTAACTATGTCATTACAGTAGAAAAGAAGTACGTGGATAAAAAATACTAATCGACGTAGTAATAAAAGACCTAATTATACATCCTAATGAAGACGATTCAACGACATCAACTGGAAATCTGACCAAGATGAATCTCGAAAACTAAATCTGGCGGCATTTTTGGATTAGGAACCCAAAAATTGCGTAACTACACTTAAAAAATCCGAGACACCAAAATATGTGTTGCCCAAAGTTATCTAAGAGTTAGACTATGACGTGAAAGAACTCTATGCGTATAGAAAAAGATTTATTGCTGCTATTAACAAATACTAACAGTGCAATTTTAAGGTTTAACACTGGTTGATGCTGGGAAGTCGGCATGCACCATGGCAACTTCATTGTAATGATTCTTAACTAGTGTCTCCAGTTGTAATGCATGGTCAAAATCTTTCGTCTCGCAAACAACTTTGATCACCATGCTGAAGACGTCAGTTAGGATCCAAGTTCGTTCCAGATGAATGCTCTTTACCGATACTCCAATAGAGGCGATTAACTTCGTGAGCTCGCCCACGCTACCGGCCTTATCGGTGATCGTCACGTAAAGCTTAACGAGTCTCCCGTCGGCGGCCAAACCGCGTTCGAGAACCCTTCCCAGAACCGTAGTATCGATGTTACCGCCAGTTAGGATGAGCACGACGTTTTTGCCTTTGAAATCGTTCAATTGGCCGGATAAAACGGGAGCTAACGCCGCGGCACCCGCACCTTCTATGACGAGCTTCTCGTATTCGACTAACCGCAAGATGGAGACGGCGATGTCGTCCTCCTTCACGACAAGCATCCTATCCACTAGATCCCTTGCGGTGGCTACCGCATTGTAGCCGGGAAACGGAGACGCTAAACCGTCGGCTATGGTCGATAGCACTTCGGTAAATACCGGTTTCCCGGCTTTCAAGCTGTTGTTGAAGCTCTTACAATTCTCTGATTCCACACCAATAATCTTCGTGCATGGTTTTAAGGTTTTGATGGCTACCGCCATTCCTGCAATTAATCCTCCTCCACCTACGGGTATTACTACGGCGTTAGCTGTGGGTAGCTGTTCCAATACTTCGATTCCTACTGTACCGGCTCCAGATAGGACATGGGGGTGATCGCAGCCGTTGATGTAGTAACCGTTTTTCTCTTTTGCCAGTTTGATGGCATGGGTTTTGGCTTCGAATACGGTCAGTCCGTAAGTAATTACGGTAGCGCCAAGCAGCTCACATTTTTCTATCTTCGTGAGGGGAGCTATCGTCGGCATAACAACGGTAACCGGGACACCCAATAGCTTTCCGTGATACGCAATGGATAGGGCGTGATTTCCCGATGAACCAGTGTATACGCCGTTATGCTTCTTATCTTCGGGCATGTTCATTATCGCATACCTTGCGCCTCGTTCTTTAAAACTGCCAGTAGGCTGTTCATTCTCTAGCTTGATATAGATGTTGATCCCTACGAGTTCCGAAAGTTTAGATTTGACCAAGGGTGTTTTTAAAATGATTCCTTCTAGTTCCTTTCGTGCTTTCTTGATTTGTTCGTAGCTACCGAGTATGAGATTAGCAGGGTTGCTAAAGGGATCTTCTCCTTCACGATCGAATTCACCACTACCAGCTTGTTTAGCTATCGATGCTTCCTCTTCACACGGGCAACTCGCTTTCATTTTGCCAACGGTGTATTCGACGAATTTTAAATATTCTAAATTGAATTTTAATTACTGGAATTTAGATATAATTTGCCTGAAAGAATTTAAGACTTATGTCAAAATATTTGACGCTTGCGTGATATATGTAGCCTATCAAATTTAAACGAAATTTAGTACTGTCATTTTACTGTGTGAGAGTATGTGTATACTTGAAATGTTGTATGTTTGACGTTCACGTAAAATTACACTATTCTGTGTGTGTTGCTTCACCTGGTATTTATACTTTCTATGTTAAAACTGCAGCAACTAAGGGTTTATTAACTCCATATACAAGAATCCCTTGAGATTTGTATTAGCAGTCCATAATGAGATTTCTATTAAGTAACCCATTCTTATTAGCTGGCTCACTAATTTATTTCAAATTTCTCCCTTTACCGTTACTGCACAATCTCGCGAGCATAGACCAGCATAGATCAATATGTTATGTGGAGGGGGTAAAAAATGTTGTTCTATGACATTCCAAAAATTTGATATTCTAACCGTCTACGTATAAGCTAGTTTCGACGAAGAAGTCGACAATAGAAAAACGAATGAAGCCGCGAAGAAATTAACTCATCAACCGCTGAACTGTTGCTTGATTTTTCAATTTCCAAAAATGTCAGATACGAGGGTGAGCTGAAATGTTTCCGGAATCGTAAAGAAAAATACGGTATTGGTGTGGTTATTTATTTTTATTTTGGATGTAGTCTCCTTGAAAATCAATACACTTTCTCAAGTGGTGCCCCAGTTTTTTAAAGCCGTCGAAAAAGTAGGACGTTTCGAGTTCTGCAAAATAGCCATCTATAGCGGCGATGACTCCCTCATTTGAGACAAATCTCTTTCCTCCCGGTGATTTTTCAGGTTTGGGAATAGGAAAAAGTCGCTGGGGGCGAGGTCTGGCGAATATGGAGGATGAGAGACTAATTCGTAGCGCAACTCATTCAATTTAGACACGACGATGCGGGATGAATGAGTCATTGGTACATTGTCGTGATGGTAAAGCACCTTTTTCCGTTGCAACGAAGCCATTTCTCCTTCAATACTGCATCGAATTGAATCAATAATGTAGTATTTCCCGTGATCGTTCTTCCCTTCTGATAGTCGATGAGGATGACACCTTGGAAATTCCGGAAAGTCGCCATGACCTTTCCAGCCGATGGAACGGTCTTCGCTTTCTTCGGAGCCGATTCGCCCGGAAAAGTCCACTACTTCGACTGTTTGTTGGTCTCCGGTGTGTAGTGGTGAATCCAAGCCGCATCCACTGTTACGGAACGCAGGAAGAAATCCCTTGGATTGCGTTGGATCCTAGCCAGACACTCCTCCGAAACGGTCACCTGCTTTCGTTTTTGCTCCGGTGTGAGCAAACGTGGTACCCATCGCGACGAAAGCTTTTTCATACCCAAAGCGTTCTTCTGAGATGTCTGTTGTCTCTGCTATCTCTTTCAGCTTCAATCGGCGATCGGCTAATACGACACCATGAATTTTGTCGACCATTTCATCATTTGTAGCAGTTTTTGGGCGTCCACTGCACGCAAGCTGATGGTCTAAAATGATGGAGTACATCTAGCACAAACCTCTAGCAAAATATTTCGAACTTCCGTGGTCGTCTTCCAGAAGTGTTTGATCACTGCACGAAATTCGATTTTATGCACTTTTGCGAAACCGCCTGACTTGCTACACAGAACACACTCTTAAACAATAACTATTGACAGTAGACATCTGGAATGTTGAAGTTTGTCATAAAAAAGGTTGTCGACCAATGAATCCATTTCAACATTCATGCATCATATCTTGCCGATTCTGGAAACATTTCAGGTCGCCCTCGTAGGTGTCTTCCAACAAACTTAGATATCCTAGTTTTAAGTAGTTAATAATTTATTAACTAACATGTAGATAGTCATGTACGTATAATTGGATCTTCTGAATCCAAGATATTTTGTAATGTGTCCGCGTGAAAAAGTGCGCTTTAAGGTTAGATGTGGGTGTGTTTGACGTTATAGTAGACAAGCATAATTCGCCATACCGCGGTTTTTAACGAATCATTTCATAATTTGAATGAGACTGCGAACCCGTTCTTTTAAACCGAGAAATAAATATCATCTGACTAGGAAGATAATTAAAAATAATTAAGGAGTTTGTATCAGTAAACAGAGGTACAGTGACTGCCCGCAGGTAAATAACAGAAATTTTACACAATCTTCTAGTACATATGTGGGAAACAACCGGCCCGTGAGACATTTTGAAAAACCCAATTAAAAAAAATTTCACGATTCAATTATAATTTTGTACCTATTTTTTTCATGTCATCTTCTTATTTTAATAAATTGCATTATAATAACTGTCATATTATTTCATGTCCGATATCTATCGCTAAAATTTATGAACACTACTTTAAAATGCACAATTTTTAAACGCGGGCCACGAACGTATTTGCACACTAAAATTTGGTCCGCAACATGTCCAAAGGTTGCCCATACTTATTCTAGTACCATAATGCACGATAAGGCACAATTCCTTGTAGAGATAATCTTCCGGGAATAGGTTGATGAGGCTGGCATTCCAATTTTAGATTGGCCTGCGGTGAGTCCAGACGTGAATTCTATCAAGAATGTGTGGGACTATCTTCACAGAATGATATGGATCCAACACGTTGCCCCAGGAGAGCTACAGAGATTAGAAGATGCCCTTTGTGAGGTGTGCGAGAATTTAGATCAAGCTTATATACGGAGGTTAATTGAATCCATGCCAAATCGAATGCGAGTGGTTATAAGAAACAGGGGTGGCAATATGGAGTATTAGGCTACTATTCTGTAATTTTTTTTTCAAAAATATAATTTCTTTCACCATATTTGCTCAATAAAAATTTCAAATCTGAGTTTCCGTTTTCAAATATGCTTTAAATAATCATAACAATTGGTTATTGAAGTATGTTAGGGTATATTTAATAGTTACTTTAATTACAAAAATAAATTATGCAATTCTTTTTTGTAGAGTGTATTTAATATTGCCTTTTCTTTGTTTTCTATTGCCCCTAGGGCATCGATAGAATTTTTTTTCTTAAATGATCTTCCCAATTACTTCGGATAATTAATGTATATTACATTACAGATCAAGCAAAGGTGGGGGAGGATAATCAAGGTTAAAAGCCGCCGGGGCATATGCTTCATAAAAACGTTGTAGCTAACATCGCAAAATAGTATTCAGCATTAGCTGCTTAATTTTCGTCAAACCCAAAGTTGTAAAAACTCCTCCAAATCACGAGGAAACACACAATCTTTCAAACGAAGGGGAATTCACGGGAATCTACATCAATAGTAAAAATTATGGTATTATGCTCGACAAAGTTGAAAAGTTGATATCTATTTCTGCTATAACCAGAAGTAGAATGATATAGAAAGTATATTAGGTCGAAAGAATATACTCCAAAATTATTATATAAAATTTCAAATCGAAATTCTTGTAACAATAAAACACAATTTTTGCTAATAATTTAAAACAACAGTAGTTACTGATTTTCTTAGAACTGCGGTTGGGAATTGATTCTATGAACGTGTACGTCACGTCAACAGAGCGAAATAAAGTAAATCTATATTGCTTTCTCTCAGAGATCCCCAACGCAATCGCGGAAGAGGCATAGAATAGCTTACAAATAAAACCTCGAAAGTAGAAATAAATCATTTCTCAAAGTTTAATAACTCAGGCGGACCCGAACAACAATAACAACAACAACATCAACAACAAGAAAACAACAATAATAACAGAAACGGCGCAAAGAGGCAACGCGAAGAGGAAAAACTGCATCCATCATCAAACTTAGTCCATTAATTTCTGGAGTTCGCGAAGAACCGTGGGCGTACTACTTTAAAAGCTACAAACTAACCCGTAACTGTTTCCCGTCCAATATAAAGCCGAGATGCTATACTGCGTACATACACAGTTTCGAAAAAATTTATGTTTCTCACTGTCGACGGCCGTTTATCAATACCATCTTCCGCGTGTCAGACAGTGCGCTTCGGTTGGTTTTGGATACGCGAGTATTAAAGAGGAGAGAAATTTATGTACATACAATTACGAATTTGCCATTTCTTGTTTTATCTTTTTGTTCATCATATTGAATCTTACCATACACCTATCTCTGTTAATTGCTTGTGATAAACAGTACATCGAACTTGAATGTATGAATATTGAACTAAATTTTGAAAATTCTTGAAAAAATATTTAGTATTCCCTTGTAAAAAAGAGAATAAGTTAACAGTACTACGAGAAATACAAACTAAAAGACATTTCAATGCTGAGGAAAATGGTTTATTTCTTAAGTATCTTCCACATAAATCCGTTTCTAATAAAAATAACAACTGTTTTGGAATAATAATTAGTAGAGAAAGGGTAACAATTATATTAGTTGGTCATATGAATGAACCAAAAAAGCTACAAATTCTGTTAATTGGCACAAGTAAATTTTCTCGATGTCTGAAGGGTCTTAAATCATTGGGGGTGGATCACTAAGCTAACAAAAACTGCCCTGCCTATCTTCATTATTTAAAACGAAAACTAAAAAATATAAAATTGGTGTTTCTTTCTCCTAATTTAACTTCTAGGCTTCAGCAAATGGACCAGGCAATAATTAAAACATTCACAGTTTATTATCGGCAACGAGGGATGAACATTTTTATTAGCAACATGGAAAAGGAGGTAATGCAATATAGCGTAATACAAAGTGTCCCAAATGTGAGGCAACATTTTCGAGAAGTGTTTGTGATAACCGTGTCTTTTAATTAATTCAGAGAGTAAGGAGTGTCACTGTATATCTTTGGTTTAAAGTGGGCCCATAGCAAAAATCAAAGCATTTTATTAGCAAAGTTGAGCCTCTCATGACCCTCGTTTGGGTTTTGTTCTTGCACTATCTGCTACTTGTAGGGGTCGAGGCGCAAATCTTTATGCAATGTGCAATGTACATAACTTTTAGAGACTATTTAAGGTACTTGCCCCCTTATGAACGAAAAGACCGCAAGACTCGCGAACCAACTGGCTCAAGTTCCATGCGTTTTCCCTGGTTCTTAACGACTTGGTCACCCCTTCCGAGGTTAGTTAATTATGGAACTGGTCTCCTCGAACTACTGTAGCCATTTTTTGAGGAGAGTATTATTAATTCTCCAAAATTTGATGTATCAGACAACATGTTTGATGTAATCAATAAATTATATATATTTTTCGACCATTATTCGATAAACATGGCAAAGTAATAGAAAATAATGAAATTTTGCTACAAAGCTAATTGGTTAACTTTTTTTGATGGTGGGCGGCCCAATGGGATTATAAGCTAGTTTTGCTTATCGTAACCTCAGGTGTAGAAGTAATGAGGGTAAAGTGTTTCATGACCTTGCTACTACAACCCCTCGCCGTAAAGGGTGAGGCGCTGTTAATGATTTTCCCAACGCTGAATGCTGACTCGGGATCATACCGAACCAACCTGAAAAAGTACTGCCACTATACTTGACGGACATTGGTTTCGAACGCACGACACCTGAGTTTCCAAATTCAGGTGCGGGCTCTCTTACCACTGGCCCACCAAGACGTTAGATTTGAAGAACATATTGTTTTAATAGATTTTATGTGTAATGTTTTATTTCAATACGCGTTCAACCTCGAGTGTTGTTTGTTCATTTCAAATTAAAGATATAGCTTCACTTTGCATATTTGTACATAATGACTTTCCTTTTATAGCAACTATTTTCTTGGTCAAAAGTATGGATGCAGGTTCGACTACATTTGTTATATGAGATTTACTTAGGATGAAAAGTAATATAACAGTACGTAGCACAACTATGGCCGAAAACAGAGAACTAAATCTCTACGTTTGGCTTAACCATCATTTCGGTATTTTTGGGATAAATGTAGTCCTACAATGAACTTACCAGGTCATAAAACATTGCAGACGTACTACATCTCACGTGAATAAATCGATCAGGGTATTAAATCCAAATTGCATAGTAAAAATGGTAGTTACGTAGTTAATTTAGTAATTTGTATAGAAAAATCTCGTAAACAATCACCTTCCTTCTTGGTAGGTAATAACGATTAAAAACAGGTACCGACGAAGCAAATACGACGCTGCTGCTAGATGGACTAAAGAATTTCGTCTTTCAAGAAACCAAGTGTTTTGCGCAGATATTACCACTATATTCTATTAGGTAACAATTGCCTTCGGTTTGTCATCATAGCAACAAAAATATTTCCCAAATACTTCCAGGGACACAGATGCTGATTTTAGATTTGACAAATTTGACATTTATTATTAAATTTGATGTAATATAAACTTTACGTTAGACAAATTTGTTGATTAAGGGAATTTTAAGGTAATAAGGGTGAAAATGAATTTCGGGAAATGAGTTTTACATTGAGAAAACTGTAATTCATGACAAAATAAAGAAATCAGAGGGAGTCGATCAATACATCCTCCATCACAATAAAATTAGTTTTAAAAATAAAACGATACATGAGATAGTAAGCAAAACGTAAAGCAGTAAGTAGCAAAATAAAATGAAACAAAACCCAAACGTGTTCTTAAGGAGAACAGAAGTCCTATTAAAAATTCCACCACATTAATGCTGCACACGTTTAATTGACCTAAACCACCTCCTTGCAGGGTAAGTGTTTACAATGTTTAATAAAGAGTAAGTAACTGATTGTTATTATACTCTTACTTAGCATTACCCATTTCATTTCATTTTTCAATTATGATGAAGCCGCAAAAGTGTCGCCACTGGTGCGCTGACGAAACGAGCAGCTCGGATTATAACATAGAAAGACGCTACGAAAGATCTCTTATTATAGATAGTAATTGGCGTTAACGTAAAATTTTAACGTTTAACACTGGTCGATGCTGGAAATTCAGAGTGAACCAAGTGGACTTCCTTGTAATGGTTCTTAATTAGTGCTTCCAGTTCTACCACATGGTCGAAATCCTTCGTCTCGCAGATAACTTTGATTACCATGCTGAAGACGTCAGTTAGGATCCACGTCCGTTCCAGATGAATGCTTTGAACTGCCACTCGAATTGAGGCGATTAATTTTGTAAGTTCAGCTACGCTACCAGGCTTATCGGCGATCGTCACGTAAAGCTTAACAAGTCTCCCGTCGGCGGCCAAACCACGATCGAGAACTCTTCCTAGAATCCCAGTGTCGATATTACCGCCAGTTAGGACAAGCACGACGTTTTTGTTTTTAAAATCGCTCAATTGGCCGGATAAGACGGCGGCTAACGCTGTGGCACCCGCACCCTCTACAATGATATTTTCGTATTCAATTAACCTCAGGATGGCGACGGCGATGTCTTCCTCTTTAACGTTGACCAACCTATCGATTAGATCCTTTACGGTGGCTACCGCGTTGTGACCCGGATATGTCGACGCTAGACCATCGGCTAAAGTTGGCAGTATATCAGTATGCACCGGTTTACCGGCTTTCAGACTGCGGGTGAAGGCTCTGCAATTCTCTGATTCCACACCGATAATTTTTGTGCACGGCTTTAAGGTTTTGATTGCCACGGCTATTCCTGCAGCTAATCCTCCGCCACCGACGGGTATCACTACTGCATTAGCGGTGGGTAGCTGCTCCAATACTTCGATTCCAATGGTACCGGCTCCAGCTAGAATGTGGGGGTGATCGCAAGCGTTGATGTAATGACCATTTTTCTCCTTCGCTAACTTGATAGCGTGTTGTTTGGCCTCGAAGAGAGTCAATCCGTGAATAATTACGTTAGCACCAAAGACCCGACATCGTTCTACCTTTATGAGAGGCGCGACAATAGGCATAACAACAGTAATTGAGATACCCAAGAGTTTTCCGTGATAAGCCATTGCTTGCGCATGATTTCCCGTTGAACCGGTGAAAACGCCGTTGCGCTTCTTATCTTCAGGCATATTCATTAGCGCGTGCCTTACGCCTCGTACTTTAAAACTTCCAGTAGGATGTTGATTTTCCAGCTTCAGGTAGATATTTATGCCTATGAGATCGGAAATTTTAGATCTGACCAAGGACGTTTTCAAAATTATGCCTTCTAGTTCCTTTCTTGCTTTCTTGATTTGCTCGTAGGTACAAATTAGAGGATTCCTTGCGTTACTGAACGGGTCTTCTAGTTCGCTTACCTGTTTCTCTCTATTCAGAGTTTTCTCTTCGCACGGGCAATCCGCCTTCATTTTGTAAAGACTATGTTCGGCGTATTGTAGTTACTGTTAATTGTAAATGAGTTACTGGAATTTGGAAATATTTTGCCAGAAAAGAATATAGTAAGATTCACGTCAACATTTTTGACATCTTGAAGTCTTGTCATGGTTTTATTCATCTTAGCGATCTGTATGTTTTCATTAATTTCTCGTAATGCCGCAGTTTTTTATAAACTTACGATTAAAAAATTTCTGACATTTGACATGACATTTGTCTAGAGAAGAGTGTGAAAATGATGTAATTACTCTCGATTGATGTTAAGCAGGAAGTCGTTCGACTTTAGAATTGGATCGATTATTATTGGGTGGGTAATAACATGCGTTCGAATAAATTTTACATCAAACTAGCCTTTGAAAATATAATTATTTTTGGCTTGTTACTGAACCTCTTAATACGAATTTTCTTTGATATGTTGCTTGAATGACATGAAAAATGTCAAATTCATAAAACGAAAACTTTTCTAGACAATCTTCAAGAAAATACTGCCCGTCTCCGTCAATCTCACGCCCGTTTCGAAAATAAGATTCAACCATGAATGATTTGTGTTATATAGTAAAAAGCATTCTAAATCAATTTTATCAAATTCCTATCAACTATGCATCTAAACGAATACTCTGTCAAATTGACAACTGATGCAACCACGACGCAAATGAAAATAGTACAGGTTATAACAAAAGCTCTTATTAGAATGAACTACTAGATGTAAAATTCATTTGAACGCTTTTTATATGCAGTTCGTTAGACACTTAGGTGCCATGTTCTTGTTGAACATCAACTTGATAATTTTCCTTTATATCATGATTTTCTGGGCCCCAAGTTAACCAATGGTCGTATGATCCGTTTTTGGCAAATAAAAATTTATTTCCAGTCACTTGCACAACTCCAGATTAAAATATTATACCATAAAGTTGAACAAACTACAACATAATACGAGGCATAAGAATATTATTTTGTTCAAAACAAAATTTGTTTCTCCGTAAAAGAGCATTTGTATATTATTATTATAAGTTATTTTCTTCTATAGCTACCGTTTGTCATAACGGAAAATCAATTCTTCCATACCCTCTTCATAAAAAGATGCCGCAAGTGAAAACACCCACTGCAGAACACAGATAATAGATTGATTGATAAACTCAATGGTATACCGCCGTTGCGTTTATGTTACTGTAGAATCTTACATTCCGCATTATACATTGAAACGAGGTATGTACTTAAACCAATTAAGAAGCAAGTGCCTTTGTAATAGAGAAAAACACTCACACATCAATAACAGGCGGGTTTTGGCAATTTGACTGCGTCGATTTAATTGCTCGCATAGATTTCTAGAAATTTGTCATCGTTCGGAACTGATAGAAGAATTACCAACTCTACAAGACCATCAAGAAAACGCTACAACCGTTATTCTATCGCGTTAAACAAATAAGAATATAATACTTCTGAGTCGGAAATATTAATATTAATACTAATATTAATACTAATATTAATATCAATATTAATATTGAACCACCGTTGGCATTGGTAATGATAAAACTACAATTTCCTCGCAACGGTGGTTTAATATTAATAATATAGTCCGTGAGATATTATGATATGTCCACTGACATCGTGACATCAAAGGTGATTGAAAACGACGTCAATTCAGTCTCGTGGTGCAATGGTAGCACAGTACGCAGGAAACGTAAAGATTGTGGGTTCGAGTCCCTCCGAGAGTGATATTTTTTTAGTAATTCAATTACGTTGGATAATTGCAAGAAAATTGTAATTTTATCATTACCAATGCCAACGGTGGTTTAGTATTAATATATTAATTAGTAATTAACAAAATTAATAAAAATAATTGATACTAGATTAATTGTATTTCTTTATAGTTCAGCATTAACTTCGATGTATAATTTGCCAAAGATGTTAAAAAACTAACTATTCTGATCAAAAGTTCATATGGAACTATAGAAATTTCACTGAACGCAGAATTCCCTAGATGACCGTAAACTTATGACCGGCACTTTTAAACTTATATACGGTAAGGAATGTAGTACTCTAAAAAAAGTTACGTCTCAATATTATTTATATACATAGGAAAGCCGTTGAAGCAGATCATAACGTGCATCCGCGAATTTTTACCTTTTTAATATTACCTTGTTAAATATGCCTTGTCTTCGCTTATTTCATGACTAAATTTCTTTTATAAAAGCGCTTACAAAACAGCAATTTCTTCTACCTTGTTTTATATATTTATCTTTTTTGTCGGCTAGATTTTCTCTTTAAAAAAATAATACTTACACAGCTACGTCACTGGATAAGCTGGCTTTATGCGTTGTACACGGAATACTACCTCGAATAACTTAATACGCTTTAACTTGATTATCTTTCATCATATTTCCAAGAAAACCGCTTCTTCGTTGTTCCATCGCCTTCTGCGATGTTTGCAAACGGAGATGGCAGCAGATATTGGAGACGAAATAGCTCGTCGGCCTCGTTAAAATATGCGGCAGGTGCCTTTCAGTCAAACGAACTTTATTAAATCACCTGAAACAGTGTATGTGAGCATTGCTGTTCTTTCGTAAAAGCTGGGATATTTCGTAAGGTATATGCCGACTTCTTCAAAGCGCCTGATAGAGGTTCTGTTGGAAGATAATGTAGAAACAAATTTTGACATGTTGAATAGAGGGAGGTGAATTTAACAATACGCTGAAATAATGTTTGAGGAAAATTATTTCAACGCACTGAAAATTATACAGTCTGTTCAGAATTATCGGCGCAGTGTACTTAACTTTGATATTATTAATGTTATAGCTTTTAGGATATTGATACAATTACGGTAATTGTATTGACTTTTTCGTTGATTGTAATAATACAAACAATAAACAATTAGGTTTGATAATGGAAGGAAAACACCGTGATCATACTGTCACTCTACCTTACAGTCACAAATAGCTACGAAACACAAAAAAATAGATGGATTACTGGATACTAAATAAAATTCAATATCGGAATTCAGTTGTTTTCTTGGTTGGACTGGCATGACAGTACCAATAAAACGTTTGGAAATGTACTGATAACTTTGAACAACCTGTATAGACACCTATAGATAAATGTTCCAGCAGCCCTCAGACCATACTGCTCTAGTATCTATCACTAGCTCAAAAGAATTCTTTCCGAACTATGTATCCAAAAATGGAGACAGTGTTTGGTCGGGTAGATCTACGGACTTTTTTTTCTTTAGGGTTTACTCACGAGTAATATTTATATCGAACGCCCGCAAACGTTAGCGCAACTAAAATTAAAAATTTGGGAAAACTGCACACCGGATATATTACGACTAATAGAGAACTTTCAAGAATGCATAAATTGTAACGGTGCTCACTTGTCAAGTGTTATTTTTTAAGGAAACATAGAGTGTCCTACTTAATAGAAAACTGAAAAAAATATTCATGTTAAATTAAAAATGATTTAAATGCAGAAGTATTAAAATTTTCCGCTGGTGGAAACTGTATAATTTCCTCTGCTTACAATGTTTTCTAACAAATGTAAATGATTTTTCTCAACAGAAATGTGTTGTTCCCTTTTCACTTAGGTTTTAATGTACACTCATCGAACATGTATGTTCGCTTACTGGATACTTAATAAAATTGAATATCAGGATTCAGTTGTTTTCTTGATTGGACTATTGTAGCCAACAGAAAAAACATCACCCTTTTGGTATTTTAACCGGCATGGTAGTACTAATGAAACGTTTGCAGAAACGTACCGATAATTTTGAACAACCTGTATAGACACCTATAGATGGTTGCTATTTCAGAATTGTATCAAATTTATTGACCTAATTATTAAGCTAAGATGGTTGCTATTGATAAATCCGGAGTAACAAATAAAAATAAATTTGTCATTGAAAATCGTTTTATTGCTTTTCAAAATATTCTCCGTGATGATCGATACACTTTCGCATACGTTTGAACCAATTTTCGTAGCACTCTTTTCATTCCGATTGAGGTATTTCCAAAACATACATTTTGAACGCATCAACCGCTTCTGATGGCGTCGAAAATCGTTGACCACGTAGTTTATTCTTCACGGACAAAAATAAAAAGAAATCGTTGGGACCCAAATCAGGACTATATGGAGGATGACCCATCAGTTCGATGTTTTGACCGGTTGAATATCGAGTTGTTTGGATTGATGAGTGAGAGTTGTTGTGGTGAAGAGTGATCCTACATTGCTGCTTGTTTTTTCTTATTTCTTCAAAGACCTCTGCCAAAAAATGGTTATGTAGCATTCAGAATTGACCGATCTACGATTCTCTAGTGGTACTGTAGCCACGTGCCCGTTTATTAGAAAAATATAGACGCCCATTTGCTTCAAGGTGTTTCTGGTGCTAACAACCTTTGTTGGGTTTGGCTCATCTTAGAAGACCCATACGGTCGATTGCTGTTTACTTTCGGGCTCATATGCATAGATTCAAGATTCGTCACCTGTGTAAATGTTATACACAACTTTCGATGTACCAGGATTGTATGTTTTAGAGAATTTCTTTGCACTAATCGATACGAGCTCTTTTTTGAGCGATTGTCAAATTATGCGGAATCCAGCGCCCACAAACTTTTTTCAGGGCTAAATGTTCGTGTTAAGTCTTGTTTATGCATGTCATGGCAATGCCCAGGGATGCCTTAATCTCACGATACGTCTCATGACGATCTTGCTTTATCGCCCACAGCATCGATGTTTTCTGGTACAACAATCGATTTTGGAAGACCTTCTTTACATTCGTCCCTGAGTGAATAACGATTGAATTCACTGTATCAGTGATATACAGTGGTTTTAGGTGGTGCTTCATCGTTAAATGCTGAAGTGAGTAGATCGATGCTCTGTTGTTGAGATAGTCCACGTCGAAAGTCATAGTAAATCATCGCACGAAAATTCTCACGAGTTAATTCCATATTTTGACTGGGATAAAATTTTCAAGTCACTAAACAACACAAATAGTATCCGTATGACAAGATATTCTGAGTACATATACACTCAAATTATATCAAGCTTTACGGTGTATATTTCAGATAGCGCCTAGCAACACCATTGTTGCCAATTCCGGATACATAAGTACCAAGGTAGGTAGACACAAATAAAAAATTAAAAAAAATTTTTGCATATCGATTTCAAAGACACTCTGTATAATACTTCATACTTTTATTATTTATAATCAAATACCATTGATAATAAGATGTTTAATAAAGTTTATTTTTTATAAAGTTCAATGGCATACCAGCCATTGTGTTTTTGCTACCGTAGAGTCTTAGATTCCGCATTGTATCTTGAAATGAAGTATACACTTGAACCAATTAAGAAACTTAAACAAGTGCCATTATAATAGAGAAAAACATCCGATAAGGAAAATGAAAGAAGCTTTTCGACAACAATAACAGGCGGGTTGTGGCAATTTGCCAAGAAAACACGTTACGGGAGAAAGCCACGGCCATCCTTGCTGACAACTGTTTCTAAACTTGTTCGAGCATGAAGTACAACTGTCAAAAGTTACTCCGCATCTGTGGAAATTGTCCGCAATTCTTATTATTGCCACTACTACTAATGGTATCGAATGGAGGAATTGTACACAATATAGGTTTTTCGATACCTTTTGTTTAACTGTCTCTTCTATCGGAAAGAAACGAGCATTGAAAGGCGTATGTGTATGTAGCGACTGCAGCTTGCGATTTGTTTTCTAAGAGAACACTTCGGATGGAATGAAATTTTGCCACGAAAACTAAGTAATTCTTTTTATTTTTTCAAAAGAAAACTTCAAATGGAGCTATTCCAATGGAAATAATTGAAACTGTCTTTTTATTTATAGTTGGCTTAATTTCTAACTTTTAAACTAAAGCAATGCATAATTTGTTATAAAGGTTTCCATTTAAGTCGCTGAAGTAAAAAGTTAAATATAACTTTACAACTTAAGATATCTGCCCTTGTATTGTCGTTGAGACTAATCCGTCCACGTTTGAATTCTCCATACTAAGGAGAATTTGTTGAAAGAGGTGGTGCTTCATTGCCGAAAACAAACATCAACTCAACGAGGTATTCTTGTTGAGATAATTGTCTTCGAAAATGTTAAAAAATATTTTGTGAAAACGTTCTCAATTTAGATACATTTTTCAACCAATTTCCCAATTTTGACAGTTCGTTGTAGCTACAACATTACACGTATTGCATTGAAACTTTAGATTTAGGTTAACTAAAGAAGGATGTTCATTTTTAATTTTAATAATAATAGAAAATTGGTTTTAGTTTTTAGTATACACCAAAATTAATTTGTAAAGTAGTAGGGAATTCATTAAAAAGTAACTCTACTCTGAACGGCAAATTATACCGCCAAAGGCGATGCTAATATAAAACGGATCAATTAATTTATAACCTCTACACGAACGAAAGATGCATGACACATGTTCTGTTGAATAAAAGAAGCCCACAAACACATTTCGCTCTACGTTGTTTCTACTCTTCTTTCGTTGTTATTACAGTCCGAATTCAATAAAATTCTCCCTCGCGGTGAATAAAACTCGCGTGCTGTAATAATACCGCAAAAGTGAAATGGTCAGACAGCCATCAGACATGCCTAAATGTAAAGGATGACGTTCTTTCGTTTTGTGTCTCTCTCCGCTACTTTTCGCATTTCGTTCCTTTCATTCGACTGTCTATCAGCCCGTCTGACTGACTGTCTGTTAGCTTACATATACGTCTGCCTGTCAGTGCCATATCGGTGAGAAATTCGTCATATGCGAACGACCGGCCTTTATGGTAGAACGAATGCAAAAATAATTCGGTTTATATATCGTCGTTCCGGTTTTCCGAAAGGAACTGCTTCAGCGATGATAGAAATGATCGCGAAAGTAAACAATGGTGTGCGATTTTACCAACATGAATCCGTATGATCCGCATTTATGTATATTGTGGCGATTAGCAGAGAACGCGACATGCACGAATTATTTTGATTTAAGGCTTACCTCGCTTATTTGAATTAAGTACGATATAAAGTGTGAAAGTGAATATTGGTATTTCATCTCCCATTCATTGATCTAAAGATAATACAATCTTTTTTATTTCATATAGATTAGAGATTAATCCTGAACTGAATGAATTCTACTTGGCAGGAAAGAAATTTGTTCAATATTTTGTAAGTTCAAATACCTTTTCTCTTTATTATTTAGATTCACTCGCTCCTTAGGCACATGCAAGTATCTGTTCTTGGTGACCTATAGGCGTTTCGCACCTTAACACTCACTATTTAATCTTATGGAATATTACCAGGTGTACAAGTATGAAATGCGGATTTCAGACAACAGATGGCACACCAATGCACGCAATTATAACGCAAAATTAGTGAAGCTCCTGCACTTTGAAATCTGCCTTTACTTGAGTTATCTGTAGTATTTAAGACGAGAATCGAGTATGGACTGCACCTTCTATCATCTGCAAATTATATGATTCATCAGGCTGCAAACTAGGAGCTCTATGTTTTAAAAATATATTTAAGCAATACACCTGATGGCGTATAATAGATGTAACGATATACGAGGCCGACCTGAAATGTTTGCGGAATCGGCAAGGGATGGCGAACGAAGGCTGAAGTGGATTCATTGGTCAGCAAGAGCAACTCTTTTTATGGCAGCCGTCAATAGTTGTCGTTTAAGAGCGTGTTTTGTCTAGCAAGTCAGACGGTTTCGCAAAAATGGATAAAATTAAATTTCATGCAGCGATAAAACACTTTTGGATGGCTGGGAAAGCGGCTACGGAAATTCGAAATATTTTATTTAGAGGTTCATGGTGGATGTACTCCATCATTTTCGACCATCAGCTTCTGGTTAAGCGAGTTCAAACGTAGCCATACAAACACAAGTGACGAACCACGCAGTGGGTGCCCAAAAACCGCTACCAATGATGAAGTGGTCGACAAGATTCATGATGTCGTGTTAGTCGATCGAAATTTCTGATATGAAAAAGCTTTCGGCGCGATAGGTACCGCGTTTGCTCACACCGGAGTAAAAACGTAATCCCACCCCAATACCGAGTTTTTCTTGTCGATTCCTGAAATAGTTCAGGTCACCCTAGTACATACTATACATATAATATCAGATACATTTTATAGATAGAAGCTATGTTCTGCATTTTTTCCACTTTAGGGGTATCTGGATTCTCAAGGTAAACGCAATAATACACATATTTATTCATAAAATAAGCTCTATGAAAGAGACTAGGTACTCTTGTTGCATAATAATAAAGATGCCTCCATACTCAACACAGGTTGTATGCAGGGTCTGGCAAAAAGACCTGCCGTATTTGAAAAAGGCGCTGTGTGAGTTATAGTACGCATATTGCTACGAAGGGGTTACCGATCGATAGCGGTATACGTGCCATTCTCAATAGTCGTAAGTGCGCTCCGTATTTTTTCGGACAAGATAGGCTGACGGTTTTACGAACTTGAGTTAAACTAGTGTGTTGGGGACAATAAAAAATCCACAGGCGAAAAAGTCTGGTTTCAACAAGTCGGAACCCCAGCTTACACTTTGCGGCGTTCTGTAGCAATTTTGAGAGTTTGGACGACTTCTTTCTTTGCGAGGAGAGGTCCTCTGGCCCCCAAGGTCATCCAGTTTAACAGCCGGTTAATTTTCTTTCTGCGCAAGTGTACAAATATCGTCCCACAACCTTGCAAACACCTAAGGAGGCAATTATTCAAGCAGTGGTTGCTATTCCACTGGAAATGAGGCAAAGAACTACGGACAACTTCCGGGGAAGGTTTGTGCCAACAATGTAGGACGCCATTTACCGGACAAAATTTTTGAAACAAAATAGTGTAAAATGCCATAATATTTGTTGTTCACAAGTAAAAGTACTTTTTTCTGTATCTTCCTTTTACCAGACCCTGACAAAAGTCAGTGCAAGATGGGTACCGAGAATGCTCACGCCGCTGCAGAAACAACAGCGCGTCTGTGTGTCCAAACAATTTTTGGAGCTGTGTGGAGATAAACCTGCACAGAATTTGGAGCGGATTGTTCCCGGAGATGTAACATGGGTTCATCACTTTGAGCCTGAGTCCAAACAGGAGTCCATGAAATGGCATAAAAAGGGAACACCACCGCCAAAGAAATTCAAAGTGTCAGAATCGGCTGGAAAGTTGATGGCTACCGTTTTTTGGGATTGTGAGGGGATATTGTTGATTGATTACAAAGAAAAAGGTAGGGGCATAACCGGAGAATATTACACAGCGATATTAGAAAAATTAAAGGAGGCCATCAAGGAAAAACGTTGAGGAAAATGGACCAAGGGTATGTTGCTCAAGCATGGCTTTCAATCAATAGTACATCCACCCTACAGTCCAGACCTAGCACCTAGTGATTTTTATTTGTTCCCCAATTTAAAAAAAGACTTACGTGGAAGAAGGTTTTCCGATGACAATGAGGTAAAGGAGGCAACTTTGCCTACTTTGAGATGAAAGATAAAAAATATTTTTATGGTTTAGAAAAATTAATTCATAGATCTAATAAATGTATTGTGCTTAAGTGTGATTATATTGAAAAGGAAAAATAGATTTATCGTTTTATTTTATTTAAAACCCTTTCATTCCACGAACTTCTGGACCTCCCCTCGTATATACAAATATAAGTTCTGAGAAAACAATAGTAATACTGAAGAAATACTTATATTCATACATACACAATACGTGCTTTTACCAACGTTATCCACAACCGACGATTATGAATCAACATTTCTCGAACTGGTTGAACGACGAACGCTAGAAAGTTGTGTACGACAGCAATGCCAAGGTTATCTAAAATTGCGCCACGTAAAAATAGCCCGGCTTATAATATATTACCTTAACCCATGTGCGCGTGTCGTGAAAATCGCATTATTAGCGGAGAGATGGCGACGGGTTTTTTCGAAAACAATCTGTGATTATCGTAATTTGTTACATTTTGTCTTTTTGTATAAATTTGTTTTTGTTACTTCGTGGTTTCCACTTGCTATTTTCGGATGAATATAGTAATTAGAGTCACATTAGCATTGGTCGTTTGTATTGTAATTTATAAAATAGTTATGAAATTATTAATTGCAGTAAAACTCGCTTATAACGTACTCGTCGGGACCATACAAAACAGTACGTTAAAAACAAGTATGTTATAGAAGATTATATGTATTCTATCAAAACGCATTTTTATCTATAAAGTAATAAAAATATACACAGTAATAATAAATAATAATAGGTAAGCAAATACATGCAAAAATTTAATTAGTAAAAAAGTCTGTCGTTTTGATTTTTTGAAACAAATAAATTCTAAAAAGTGTTCAATATCTAATGCATTATTCACGTTCTTCAGTTTCTAAATATCGTGTAACTGTCCTTACTCTAGTAAGTGCATCTTCATAACTAGGTTTTACAAATTCAGGTGCTTACTTCATTATCATCGCTGTCATTTTCTTGATTTAAAACTTCCTCAACTAAATCTGTATCACTGGGGATACACAAAGTAATAAGATTATTATCCACTGACACAAATCCATCTATTGTTTCTAGGTTCACGATACTAAGGTCGTGCAAATTATTTTGTAACCATACACTTAAAGGCAAATTATTGTCGTCAATTTTATCATTATATATGACAAGCCATTAAGACAACGGTAAATCGTCGTCTTCATCAAAATCAAATTTCCAGGCGTGCTGAATATAATTTTTTACGATTTCTTGCGATATTTGTTGCCAAGCTTTGGCTAGTATTTCCATCGCTTCTACCAAATTTAGTTCATTACAAGTTCCAGTATCCAAATTCGTAAAGTGTTTCAATACTAACAGGCGTCGATAATATGATTTTAAGATATGAATAATTCCTTGGTCCATTGGCTGCTATTACGGAGGTAGAATTCAGTGGCAGAAACTTCAGACGAATATTTTTAAAACCATTTGTACGGGGATGAGCTAGACAGTTGTCGACCAATAATAAAATTGTTCTTCTCCGTTTTATTAGGTTTTTATCCCAAGTTCGTATTTCGCCATGCTCGATGATTGGAAACATAAGTACCACGTAGATTTTTAATGTGGGAAACATCTTGGGTTTTTGAATTTTCCAATTATAAAACGTTTACATTTCTCATTTCCTACCATATTAGCATACACGAACATAGTTAATACCTGCATCGATTGTTTGCCTCCAACGCGTTTTTACACTTAAATTTTAGTGTACGATTAGGTGTAAGTTTGTAGAACAAGCCCGTTTTGTTAGCATTAAAGATGTCATTTATGTGATAGTGTTTCATAAAATCACTTAGGGTCGACTGCAGCCACACCTTATATTCCTCCATTTGCACTTTCACCATGAATGTAAACAGATATATGACGTTTTTTAAAACGATATATGCTGTGCCCTTAAATTCACTGTCGTTGAATAATTTAAAAATTCTTCTGCTTTAGTTTGAAGAATAGAATCGCTAATTCTTACATTATTGGCTCCTTAATACTCAAACCATCGTAGTAAAGCTTGATAAAATTTTCCTCGAACTGGTTTACGTAATCGCTTGAGATTTTTGTTTTGTCCGTTCTGATACGAGAACTTCTGTCTTTATTTTTCATTATGGTAGAAACTGTTGTTTTTTAAGATATTTAGCACGACAAGTATCAGATTGTTTATATCACTTTGAATTTCTTTAATTATATTTATTTTCTCTTCATCTGATAATGCATTACGTTGACGCTAATGGTAAGTAGAAGTACTCATTTTTAATACGTAAAGTTCCACTTAATAATCTATCGGAACAAATGTCTCTAACTTTAACGAACGATAACTGCAACTCGTGCGAAGAAAAATAAGAAAATCCCTTTAGTTCATTATACAGGGTGGCGCAGGGGAACGGGAAATTTTGAAATAACGTCATTTCCACGAATAAATTCATAAAACTAGTAATTTATTAACGAAAGTGCATGTATGCACCATGCCATTTATGTTTTTACAATCAAAATGTCCAAAACTGTCTCTTTACTTTTTAAAGATGACACCGGAAAGATATCCTCCCATTCGGCGTTCACACTCTAACAGCCTGTTATGAAAACTCTGGAATGCGCGGTGTAGCAAATCTTGGGGAATGGCAGTGATTTCTTGTTGAATGTTCTCTTTCAGTTCATGCGTTGTTGCAGGTCGTGTACGGTACACCTTGCCTTTAAGACACCCCCACAGGAAGAAGTCGCACACACTAAGATCAGAGGATCCCGCAGGCCATTCAAAGTCACCGTTTCGTGAAATAATGCGTCTTCCGAACAATTGACGAACTGCTGCCATCGAATGTCGAGCAGTGTGCAACGTGGCTCCGTCCTGCTGAAACCACATGTTTTCCATGTTAAGATTAAGCTCGTACAGTCTCGGCGTAAACAATGTTTGAAGCATTTCAACATATCGAGCGGATGTTACTGTCGCTGCACTACCATCCTCACGTGCAACAAAATAAGGGCCGATAACACCATGACATGATACAGCACACCATATTGTGACCTTGTCGCTATGTAGTGGCCGCTGGTGTAACTCACAAGGATTGTCCTGGGCCCAATAACGAAAATTCTGTTTGTTTACGAAACCGTTCAGGTGGAAATGGGCTTCGTCTGATATCCATATGTTACCAACGAAATTCGCGTCCTCGTTAATTTTGGCCAATATCTGCCTACTAAACCCCATACGTGACGCTGGGTCTCGTTCGTGTAATTGTAGCACAATCTGCAACTTATAGGGATGGAAATGTAATTCGTGCAGTATTCTTTGTAAGCTTCGTCGCTTAATCTCTAGCGTAGATGCATGCTGCCAAACGGAGCGGCGAGGACTTCTCTCGATTGCAGCTCTAAGAGCTTCAATGTTCTCTGGGGTACGTACCTTTCGAATGCCACCTGGAGCTTTCTTTTTCAAGACAGATTCTGTTTCTTCAAAATTACGCATCCACGTTGTAGTCGCATGCGCAGATGGGACACGTCCATGACGTCCAAGCTGGTAATGCTGTCGAAATATTCTCTGCGCGGCAGTCGCACTATCACCATTTTTATAACACGCTCTCACAGCTACTGCACATTCCGCAACAGTCCAACGATCCATGATTACTAAATGGCAATGCGTTCACAACAATTGTGCGACGTTACGAACAACTGCCGGCTCTACAGTGCTGACAACTGTAACCTTCAAAATTTCCCGTTCCCCTGCGCCACCCTGTATTATAGGAGCCACCTAAGAACGATTATGGTGTGTGAGCTTCCACTATTCCGGGGAGAAAGGTGTGTGTAACCTCACCTACTTGTAAAATCTCGACTATATTACTGAGCTGAGTTTATGAGGCCAGTGACATTTTTTTAAATAGAAATCTATACCAATTTTCTTGTTTGATAGAATGCTTCAATCGCTATTCGATACAAAATTGGTTACAAAAAAGTAATATATTGCATTAGAATGTTTTTAAAAGAAATGAAACTATATAACTAACAGCTACTCGACCATTGTGTGCACCAAAACACCGAGTAGGCGTAGGAAATGAAACAGTTTGTAAAATGTCAACAATACTATGTTTAGCCAAAGAATATTTAACCAACAACCAAAGAACATATAAAAAGTATATTTTGATGAGAAATTGGAATAAATATAAATAAAAAACCTCTTTAGAGGTTAAGTTCTATTGAAGTGACAGTGACCGCAGTCACTCTTAGAAAACGTTTTTATTTGTTCGGTTACCATCCCTTCGATTTAAATTCTCATTTGCACTGGTTTTTCTACTATTGTAATTACTTTAGTTTTATAGAAAAAATGTTTTTCGGGTTTTGTCGTTTATGTACAGTTTTGCTTGACGTTTCGCTGATCATCAAAACTGTACATACACGACAAAACCCGAAAAACATTTCTACTATGGACGACGGTCGTGAAAACCTACACTCAACTATTTTAGTTTTATTTTTCTTCATCTTCATCCCATTCTCTCTTAACGTTGACTTCCATATTTCTAAATTTTGCTGTAAATCCTTTTTATTTTTTACCACAACCACTACATCGTTTTCAAACACTCCTTCACATACTTCAACACGTTGTAAGTTAATATGTCCTACTAATAGTTTTTTACTTTTCTTTGTATATTTCCTAATTACTTCGTCCATATAACACATGGGCCGAAAAGTCCTGGGCCTAACAAAGAAAACACGTTTTTTTTGGTTCAAAATTAGCTTTATTCATCAACGTAGTCTCCATCAAGAGCAACGCAGTCATTCCAGCGCCGCTCTAACATTTCAATACCACTTTTGTAGAACGATTTATCTTTTGCCTCAAAATAGGCCTCAGTTTCAGCGATAACCTCTTCATTCGTGCGAAGTTTCTTACCCACGAGCATTTTTTTGAGGTCTGTAAACAGCCAGTAGTCGCTGAGAGCCAAATCTGGCGAATACGGTGGATGTGGGAGCAATTCGAAGTTCAATTCATGCAGTTTTGCCATTGATTTGATTGACTTGTGACACGGTGCGTTGTATTGATGAAACAAAATTTTTTTCTTTGCCATATGCGGTCGTTTCTTTGCAATTTCGACCTTCAAACGCTCCAATAACGTTATATAATATTCACTGTTGATGGTATTTCCTTTCTCAAGATAGTCGATGAATATTACACCACGCACATCCCAAAATACCGAGGCCATAACCTTTCCAGCCGATTGTTGTGCTTTCGGGTGCATTGGACGAGGTTCACCAGTTGCTGGCCACTCAGATGACGATCGTATTGAATCCGGAGTGAAGTGATGGATTCATCCTTCATCCATTGTCACATATCGACGCAAAAATTCCGGTTTGTTACGTTTAAACATGGCCAAACACTGCTCAGAATCATCAACACGTTCTTGTTTTTGGTCAACAGTGAGCAAACGCGGCGCCCATGCAATATGTTCTTTTGACATCTTTACGATGTCAGCTAACTCACGCAACTTCACTTTTCGATCATTCAAAACGATTTTGTGGATCTTTTTGATGTTTTCTGGTGTTACCGCCTCATTTGGACGTCCACTGCGTTCTGCATCATCGGTGTCTCTGCGACCACGTTTGAAGTCCGCAAACCAACGTTTTATTGTTGTTTCTGATGGAGCGGAGTCCCCATAACACTTTTCAAACTGTTGCTTCGCTTGAACGGTATTTTTTACCATCAAGAAGCAGTGTAAAATTAAAACACGAAATTGTTTTTGATCCATTGTTTTGAAAATAACAAAAGTAGCGTGAGCACAATAACTCACAAACTAGTGAATAGAATATCATGAAATTTTAACAGCTGTCTTTTGAAGGTTAGTATTAACTGAGAGGAAGGTCACTGCAATAAAACTAGCGTCATCTATGTGTTAGACCCGGGACTTTTCAGCCCATGTGTTACGTAATGAGCAATACTGGGCTTAGACTTTCTCGTTACTTCAATCCTTCTGTTATTCTAAACGTTTCTGATTATTTGCAATCACAGGGTTTATATTACTATTATATACCTTTAGAATATTCCATAACATTTTTCTTGGGATTTTATCAAAAGCTTTCTCCAAATCTATAAATCCCAGGAATATTTTATTCTTTTCTAGCGAAGCTCTTTGTATTACTTGCTTTATGTTGAAAACGTGGTCTACGGTGCTTTTTCCATTTATGAGTCCGCTCTGAGATTCCTCGTATGTATCTTTTAATGGTGCCCTTATTCTTTTGTCTACTATCTGCTCTAGTATTTTCATGGCCTAACTTAATAGGAATATATATACCTCTATAACTATTGCAATATCTCTTATTGCTCTTGTTGTTATGTATTGGCACAATTAGTGCCTTTTTCCAGTCGCCTGGTACTTTTTCTTCCTTCTTATGTTTCTAAAAATTTCATCAATCAAATCATTTCTCTTCCATTATTACCCCATATGTTTGATCATATCGGTTATTATTTCAATCAGATCAAAGATACCGATAAATATTATCAACAGTCCTTATGGAATAGTTTACTTAGTAACCAATTAATCGATTTAACTTTTTATTTTTTATGATTACGTTCTTCAATTTATTACCATAGCACAGTAGCTTCTTACGATAAACCGTCCATTTCGCGAAAATAAAGTAAATTACGTACTATCGACTCGAACATGAGAACGGGGTAGAGTTAAAGGCAATCATTTTTAAAACGTATTCGTCGCAACCGCTATAAAAAGAAAAGGTCGCGTTTTAGGAGAGTTTCCCACATCTCGCAAAATATATATATTTATCTAAATTGTTTCCACTTTATTGTTATCTGGCACGCGCGCCGGCACTATATAAACTTTATTGCCTGCGATTTTAAACAATCTTCAGTTGGATCGAAATGGTTTTGCAACCGGGTACGAAATTCATTCGCATTCCCGCTCCCCGAAGTCCCATCCGACCCGACCGCCCCGACCTTCCACCACTCCTTCGTTTCATCTACGGTCTATTAGTCACTTCTTACTCCTACCCCTTTTCCAACTAACCTCTACCTCCCACTCCTTTCACGTCGTCCATCGTCGTTTGAGCAAAGTGCATGGAAATGTAGCTCGAAGGATGGAAGCGACCGTTTTAATGAAGCTCCGCAGTAAATGCGGAAAAAAGAGAAGCTGAAAAACTTGTAATGAGTTCAACTTTTTCGCGATTCAACTGTCTAGTTCTGCGCGAAGTGGTATATAGCGCGCTTTTCTTTCCTTTTTCAGTCTCTTTTAAAGCGAAACGTTCGCTCCTTTTCAATTTTATGGGGAACTTACAATTATTATCTGTTTCGCGACGGTTTTAGCGTAATTGCTCTTGTTGCTTTACTTTCTTTTCTGTCTTAATAGCGAAAGCAGGGAGTGGAGTGGTTTGATGATGAATTCGTGATTATTCGGAAAGAAACCTTGGCGAAAAATATTACTCGATATACAGTTGTTGGCCGTTGATGTGATAATTTAGAAAATTTGATCCAAAAAACTTTATTTTACACAAATAAACGCGTAATACTTTTAATTCATTTGTATGGGTATTAACTTACAGAGAAAACTTTCCGGGTATGAAATTCAGATTTTAATGAAACTTGGTAGAGTATAACTTTTTTCTATTTGTTCTGAAATTCAGTCTGATGGGGTGAAACATCCCTTCGAAAATTCACAGATTTTCAGTTTTCTTAATTTAATTCTTGAATGGAAACAGATAAAACAAACTTTTAAATGCAAATATTGTACCCTACCGAAAGTTTCTTCAGGACACGTGAAAGTGGTATATACAGGGTGTTGCATTTAAACGCCACCCTCTTATACTAGAGCTGATTAGAGTAATGTGGAAAAGCAATTAACGCATGCTGTTCATCTTTAGTATCCTTTATAGAGTTTAAACCATTTTCAATTATACAGGGTAACACAAAGGTGATATTAACATAAGAACTTATATCTTATTGCTACGCACGTACTACACGCATATCTATAGATATATCAGAAAAGGGAAACAGATACTCTATATAATCCCACTTCATACCGTTTAGGTAATTCAATTTGCTTCGCATTACTTAAGTTAAATTAATTAATCAAATTTTATCAAAGTATATAACTGCAATCGCCAATTAATATGGTAACAGATGCAGCTGTTGCTAGTCTAACTGGGTATAAATAAAAATATCACATTTCTTTAAAACAAAATATTTACAAACCACACGCTACTATTGTGTTTTAGGTATTACTGTCCTTTAATGAATTTTAAGGATATACATATTTTGATATTCGCAGTATTTGTTCGATTCTAGATATTTTAATAATATACCACAAAATTGTCTTTTTGTTAATGTATAGAAAGACAAATATATAATAGAAATAACATTGTCATTTTATAATACCACATTTATATACCTACTCGGCTAATTCAAAAGAAAGCAGATATTGTATATAATGGTGGCATTACAAGTGCATCTAACACACCCCTATAATTTATAACGATACTTGTTTTTGGTAAACTTATGTATTCACTGCTGATAGTACTAAAATAACCGGCAGCAAGTTTAAGCGCCAAGTATAATAAACCCTATTTCGACCTGCAAACGTAGTTCTTTAAGCCTCATCTTCAGGTAAACTAACCACTGATTTATTTAACAAATGGCTTCTTAATATTTACTTATAAAGTACTGCCCCGAAAAGTCTTATACTTTTAGACTCATGGACAGGTCACTGTTCAGAGTCTTTCAAGAAAGAGGTCGGATCCAACAAAGATGTTCAAATACTGACAATATCAAAGGAAACAACAGGTATGATTCAACCACTGGATTTCGAAAATGGAAGGGATTTAATCGACGATTTTTTGACTTATTTCTTATCTCGAAGTATGAAGTTAATCTCCATTTGCCAAACAATGTCATAAAATTGTAATAATTAATACACAATCACTTGTCGTCCTGGTGCTCAAATGCAACATCCTGTGTATGCAACGTTCACGTGCCTTGAAAGACCTTTCGATAAGGTACAACATTTGCATTTAAATTTTTGTTCTATCTATTTTCGTTCAATACTTAAATAAAAAAAACTGGAAATTTATGAATTTTCGAAGAGGTCTTTCACCTCCTTAAAATGAATTGCAGCATAAACAAAAAAAAATATTCTCAAGTGTCAACACCCTACTTACCTACCAAGCGGATTTTAACAGCATAGTTTCTTCTTGTTTCATTTGGTGCGTTATCAACCCTAGCTAGTAAATCGATTGGAGCCTCTTTCATGATATTACTCCTTTGAAATAACTTGTAATTTTTTTTTGAAAGATAGAAATTAAGAAAAAATACATTCTACATTCAAAGAATTAGGAATATATATAAGAGTTATCATGTCAAAAAGCACATTCTACTAAAAAATGAAATATGCAAAATGGAGGATACAGCTGCTTGAAAAATAATGTCAGACTTACTTTCACGATTTAGATTTGAAGTCTAAAAAGTAACAATTCTCTAAATTTTAAAATACCATTATAGACCGTCACATTTCGCAAACTCTTCCTAATCCTATTTATTCTCCTTTCGAAGTTAAACGCCATTACCTCGCGTCAGATAAATTAAACCAAATTAAAACTGGATAAAATATACGACCATCCCGCTATCTAAAAGATGGCACCAAAGTGTAAGTTTCGGATAACCTAGCATGACACAGAATAATAACATCCAGTCGGAATCGATTACATCATACGACAGACGCTTTACTCCTTCCTTACCCCGCCCCCTAACTCCCCAACCGTATATTTCCTTCGGCCCCAACGCCCCCTACCCAAAGATGCCTCAATAAATATGCGCCAAACTCGGAGAGATGAGGCTAACCGCTAAACCGTTGTCGCTTTATCTTAAATACTCCCTCTAGGAGAGATCTACGGAGCACAGAACGTTTGGCTCGGAGTTACTGGCGAGCTGCACTGGTACATATTGGGATAGTCGAATGAAATTCACACCAGGCACTTACCATTTGTTTGAGTGTAAGTTGGTAAATAAATTTCTAAGCGAAGGCGTCTGTGCACATAGAAGGGAGTCCTAGGGGTTTGTTTATTCGAAAACTAATTTTGGTATAGACGATGCTGTTGCGGATTAGTTTGAAACTCACCTGAAACAAAAGAAAAAAAAAGGCATAAATGATTAATTGAAAGATATAAAGTCTTATGATTTAATTTTTTATTCCATATCATGAATATTTATAACCACGAATACAAAAATCATTTACAAAATTTAATAGAACCACTGATGAATACCACTGCACACAATAAAGACAAAAGCGGAATTTACAAGATAAATTGCAAGCAGTGTATTGTTACGACATTGAAACAGTATTTAAAAAACGTACAATACACTAAAATATAAATTCAGATATGGGCATCTGTTTCTCGAAAATCAGGACAAGGTATTGCTTAATGTTACGATGGTGTAATGTAACTGGTTTGCTATGGATTAATTGATTGTCTAACTTGTCAAAGTACTTGCCATACCTAACAATTTATTAAATATTGCTTATTTTGTATTGTAATTTGACAATAAGATTTGGTTGAAATCACTTATACTATTCAAAAGGCAGTATTTATTAACAACATTTATTTATTTATTACAAAATTATTTTGATTTTGAGTGTATCCAAAAGCCTTATTTATTTCAAAACAAATAGTAGCTCAATGGATCTGATATGGGGTATATAAAGCAAAGTAACAGCATAATTATGTTAAATTATATGCTTTATCTAAAAAAAAGCAGAAATACAAAATCTCCCACTTGGTGAAAAAATTTTGGCAGCCACTGTACACGCGCTTTAAAATTGTTAGGATTTATTGCATGTCAACAAGTTACTTCCAATTTTTTCTCATTTAAAATGTAATGCCAGTAGCAGGAAGCAATCTCATTTTTAAATGAATTCCATGAATTCTCGTCTTGTTCCTGAGACACAGTAAGAAGATGTGAATCACACCCCGTTAAATCGAAAACAAAGCAGCTATAAAAATACGCGTCTAATATTATTTGATGTAAAATATCCCTGAAAAATTTTATCAACGTCGGAAGGTGGTTCAGTATATTTGACATCTTTTGCAGCGATTATTATACATACAATACAAAAAGAATATTTGTGTTTCTATTGAAATAGTTATATGACTTTAGCAGGGCGATGCATCTGTATATTCTTTAAATGTAATTATAGATGCTACTTTCCTTTACTTATTTTGTTGTCAAGAAAGTCATTATTACTCGGATTACTTTCTATAACATCTCCGTCTTGGCTAATTCAAATATTTTAAACAAGTTATTTAACAACTTGGAATAGATGCAAATACGTACGATGGATAAATATCAAAGTCCCGTTTCAAAATTAATAATAAAAGAAAATCTGAGAGTCAAATGTCAATAAACCCTACCCTCCACCCAACCTAAATACCAAAAGCAATTGTACATCGAACCATTAATAGCACCATCAGAATTATCCCCTTGTTGTTAATTCTACACATTAAAAATTCAATAAAGCGTGTGCGCGTTGAATTTTTTAAAGGTAGATAAGTGGATGCCGCCCTTCCAACTAATATGAGTAACAACCTCTAACCTATTGCGACTAGGTAGCTGCCCTGCGCGTATTCACGGTCGTTAATCAATTATGGACGAAAGCAATGTTAACCTACGAACCATCGATATCGTGAAAAACCTGTGTAAGACATGGAAAAGTGATCCGATACACGACACGACGGCTTGGTGGGTTTCTCATGGTCATATTTCATTCAAAATTGAACGGTGGATTTAGTCGTTTATTTTAGTGGCGTGTTATTATTCCGTTGGTAATTTCGTTAACTTTTTTTTTAATAATAACGATTCCACATTTTGCGGGAGTAGAAAATTGTTAATATTTAGGGTATATACTCAAAGCTTTACGTAATATTACTAGAGGATACCACTAGTTACTACTACAACAGTATAAAAGCAGAATACCCATACCATATTGAACCTTGTCCATACTTTGCAGACGGCACAAAAGTTTGTGGCAACATTTTTTCTTAGTTGAAATTGTTATTAGAAATATGAACTCTACCTTTTGTACTGGGTATGACCACACCATTTATTGTAAAATATTCTCTTTCACGTATCGTCAAAACACTTACCTATCTCATTAACTTTTATTTGAAACAGGCATCTTTCCCAGAAAACTTAAGTTATCTACTGTCCTCTTTTTAGAAAAGGAGATAGGAATAATTTTTGCAACTATCGGCCTATTAGTTTGTTACTCGTGTTTGCCAAAATTAATGAGACCATAATGAAAGAACTGATGAAATATTTAAATACCTTTACTTTACCTAAATCAACATGGTTATTCCTTAAATAAATATACAGATACAGCAATTTTTAACCTTCTCAACAATATTGTCTTGGCATGTTCATTGACTTATCAAAGGCTCTCGATTTAGTTAATCATAGTATTCTTCTTTGTGAGCTCGAGAGATTTGGTGTTAAAGGTGTTTCGTTAAATTGGCTTCCATCTTACCTTAAAGACAGAAAACAGTTGTGTTGAGTGTTCGCATGAAGGATTTGGTTTTGGAGATATGAATATTGGTGTACCTCAAGGGTCTGTTTTAGGTCCTACATTATTTTTATTATTCATCAACGACTTACCTGCAACTTTAATTCCAGCAGAACAAGTATTGAATACTGATGATATTACAATTTTATTAAATACAAAAAGTTTATCTGATGTGTTACGTAAGAACGAAATTATTCAGAATGTACTTGATTCATGGATGTAAAGTAATCATTTAATTATAAATAAAGAAAAAATACAATTTCTTAATTTACACAATAAAATGTCATCGTCAATTAAGGAAATTCAAATTGATCTAAATGTTTGCGATGTTGTTTCAGAAACTAAAATTTTGGGTTTGGTTTTGAACGATTCTTTAAATTGCTCTTACCACATTGATTATTTATGTAACACACTTTCAAAAACATGCTTTCTCCTAAAACAGGAAAATGCTTAAAATATTTTATTATTCAAATTTCGTAGCGGGTATGCATTATGGTATTATGCATGGAGAAATGTGTCCTAATTCAGAGTTTTTCTTATGCAAAAGCAGTTAGAATTATTTTTAATATGAACTACATTCATTCGTGTAGAAGTACCTTTAAAGAAAACGCATTGCTTACATTTTAGGATTTGTAAAAATAATAATAAAAGAATGTTTTTAAAATTTAACCTTAAAAGAGTGTTAGCTTTTGCCTGCGGACAATAAAGCGTATTATAGAAGCGGCTTGCGTACTGGGGACCTGTAAAGTGAACCCTACCTAAGGATTGAGATGCATCGATATTAGAATGAAATAAGTTGTAGAGAAACATAATATCAGCTTGATTTCGCCGACTATGTAGTGACATGAAGCAAAATGTCTGCAACAATACCTCATGACTATATTCTGGAGGAGGATACAAACCAGGTTGTCTGAAATACATAAATGGGTGACCATACTACTGACCCGTATTCCAGCTTAGAGCGTACAAACACAAAATAGAGCATAATTATTGGTTCCAGAGAGTTATAGTCTTCAGAGAGCATTTGACGATATTTAAGATATGATATATAAAAGTTAATTTAGTATCGAATGTGATATCAAAGACCTTAACAGTCGTGCAACGATTTATAGGGATGTAATCGTGTTAGTTTTACGAGTGTACGTGAGGAAGTTACACTTGGACACATTCGTGTCTAATTTGTTTGAAGAGCACCACGGTGAGAGAGCAGTGGTTTGTTGTTGCACAAACATGCAGCCTTCATTTGTTTGAATTCGATAATAGAGTTTCAGATCTGCTAACTTTTCACATTTCAAGATATCACAAAGGTCATTAATTTAGAATAGGAAAAGCAAAGGGCCTAGATTGCTTCCCTGACGAACTCCTGAGATAGATACAAACAATTCTGATTAATAACCATTACAACATATCTGTTTTGTATTTAAGAGGTACGTTTGGAACAGTGATGTTAGACGTGGAGCAAATCCAATGGCTGCAATTTTTTATATACCTGCGAAACGTTGTGTTACGTTTTTAAACACAAAGAGAAGTTTTTAATTTACAATTACTCGCGGCCCGTGTAAATGATTATCTTCTGTCTCCTCTCGACAGCAAAGCAATCTTTCAAAGACTCCGTATTTTATGGGTTGCAAACTTTATAATCATCTTCCTGCCATTGAGAAGAATGTCACCAATTTTAATTTATTTAGAATATTTTTTAAGCAACATTTATTAAATATTTCTGTTTATAATTTAAATTACTTTTGGTTTGCATAATATTAAGTTTCTTTTATTGTCATTTTGTTTGTCTTTTCTTTGACTTATGTCAGGAATGTACATTCAAATTGTTTTGTATTTGTATGTTTGTTATTGAAATAAATGATATTATTACATATAATTATTGCTATTATTATTATTATCATAGAACACTGCACCCTTGATCCACTAATACTAACACAAAGCGAAAACCATAAAATATACAACTACAACACAAGAAACTTAATACTCACATCTTACATACTTGTTACTAACATTTTATTTATTCCAAGAATTACGACAAAAGAGACAAAATCACGGTCCCGTGCACAAAGCGGCTCGCAATAAAGGTGAAATGCGACGCGGTAGGTATTATCCT
Source organism: Trypoxylus dichotomus (assembly GCA_023509865.1). Classification (NCBI taxonomy): domain Eukaryota; kingdom Metazoa; phylum Arthropoda; class Insecta; order Coleoptera; family Scarabaeidae; genus Trypoxylus; species Trypoxylus dichotomus. Next base: position 36,107,443 of record CM042081.1, read on the forward strand.
CGACGAACACGTCCGGGATTAGAAACGAGGACGTTTGCAACTCGCCGTAGTTTTCCGAGACGTCGGCAGCGTCGCAGTTTCACTTCTAACAGCTCCGAAGCCCGGAGCTAGAACGGCTAATACTGCGGAATTACAGTCGAATAAATCAGATTTTAAATTAGGGAATTTGAATCTTTGATCGTGCCGTCGTTCTATCTCCTTCCCCTTTCTTTTCTTTACGTTTCCTTTCTATTATGCGAACCAACCTATATATCTTCCGGTTCATTCTGCGTCGGTCTATAATCCGCTAAACGTGACGAATGAAATGAAAAATTTACGCTGACGTCGAACGTGTGATTCGAAAAATTTATTGAAAAAGCGTATGTATAGACATGGTAAAAATTAACTTGACGTTTAAGTATATTTTGTATAATAAATCGACGTGTTTTGAATTGTATCATTTAAAATTGGACTAAAAGATATTACTTCTATATTTTGGTATGGAGAAAATACATTAGTTGAGCGTACTTGCTGCACATTACATAATTGACTGCACCAGTAGATTTTTAGATTGTCATAGTAAAGATCTTCTTGAAGCTTACCAGCCACCTTATGAGCCTAATATGGCTTGCCAAAGCCTCCAAACAACAGACAAATATTCCAAACAAGATGGGCCCGTAGTGTACAGCTTTCAATGCTCCTTCATTGAAAAATTCTTTGCAATTACGAAGAAGACGACTAAGAGATCTTCCAACTGAGCGTGATATGTTAAAAATATGTTGCACAAACATAAGCTGTGCGTCAAACAAATCGTTTAACTTCTTTAGCTATTTATCGCATTCAACAACCACTTTATTAAGCTTATTAGTCGAAAAATCGCGTTGCACTTGTTATATTAAAGTTTAAATGATTCCATATGCACCATCCAGATATGTTCATAAGATCGACCTGCAGGAAGTTATAATGCTCACGACCAGATACTTCGCGAAACAGTTTCGAATCATCAGCGAACAGCAATGCATGAATTGAGAGGTTGTCATATCATTTTAACAAGACTTATGCAATTACGACGTATCAAAAGACAGCGAATGAAATGTGGCGAATACTACGAAAAATAATTCTTTACGTGTTGTATTAGCGGATGGAATATCCAACCTTAATTGTTTATAGCAATTGTTACAAAAATGTTTACATTTTGAAACTTTTGTGGCGGGTTCCTTTCTCACTTTGCAATGGTTCAGTGTACAAAATTCGTAAATAAAATGTGGCGAACCCTACAGAAATAGATGATTCTTAACCTCCTGTATTAGCAAATAGGTTACCCAACTTCAATTATTTATAAAAATTGTTTACATTTTGAAGCTTTTCTCACGGATTGCTTTCTACCTTTGCAGTAGCCCTGTGTGCAAAAATCGCGAATAAGGTGTGGCGAGCGCTATGAGAAATAATAATTCTTTACTTATTCTATTAGGGGATGGGATACACAACTTTAATTGTTGATAAAGAAATGTTACAAAGATATTTACATTTCAACTTTTCTGGCGGATTCCTTTCTCTCTTTGTAAAGGCTCAGTGTGCAAAAATGGCGAATAAAATGTGGTGAACGCTATCGAAATATATGGTTCTTTAGTTATTGTATTAGCGAATATCTTTAATTGCTTATAAAAATTGTTACAAACATATTTACATCTTAAAACTCTCCTGACAAGGCAATAACCCAGTGTTTCAAAATCATGAGAAAAAAGGCATTAGTTTTTCACTCTCCCTCGCACAAGATAAGTAAATAGAATGTACATCAGGTATGACATATCTCACTTCCTGAAATTAGCCACTTTCTACGATAATACTTTTTAATTCTAATATATTGATTTTAAATCAAAAGGGAAACCTGCTACTTTGGAGAATGCACTATTGTTTTTGAAACACAGATACCAAATATTTCATTAATGTGCACATAACCAGATCAATAGCTGCCCTTAAGTGTGTGTAATCTGAGAGAGATGACCAGTCCACATCACCAAGTATATCCAAATCTATGTTATGAAAGTCGAAATAAGTAATATTACTACATACAAAACTTCGATTATACCGGTCTTCTGTTACAAAGGGGCTGTCAACATGAGTGTCAAATAACTGTTTCAAATTCATACCAGAGTAGAAATTTTGGAAATTAGTCCTTTTCATACAAGATGGATAAATACGTGAAACAGAAAATTGAAATCTCTTAAGAAGGTTACAAGATCATGTACTAAATAAAAGTCAAGCGCATTTGTAAATGATTCAACACCAGCGGCAGAAATATCGGGTGCAGGCAACACAAATAATACATTTAATTAAGGTTAAATATTTACAAATAGTATCATTATCGTAGTTATACATGTGGTATCAACTGTAATGTATTGCACACTAACACAAAAGGCTAATAATTAAGGCTACAGAAACGAGTGCTTCCGCAGTAGCGTAAGGTTATTACTTAATATTTTCGTTTGATTGTGTTGTTAATATAGACTGACGCAAAAATTCGTTGTAGCATTGCGTCATTAGCATGCCTTCCAGTGCTGGCTCAGTCATACTCGTATGGCGAAGTGAAAATATGTTTGAGTATTTGGAAATGGAGTATTTTGCGTCTAATAATACGGTATTCACGAATTTAAAAATGTCATTCGCATCATATTCGTAGTCTTGATTTTCAGTTAAACTCTTGTCTATACGCACGATAGGTTGATAACCTTTTTATATACTATCTGTTAAATTACCTAGGGAGATTTTGAGGTAATTTACTATATTTAGCGCGTTCTGAAATGACACCTTGATGTTCTTTAATTGGGAAATAATATCTAAGCGAATTAAATAACTTTGGTAAATTTGCTCTATTTAAGTATGGAGTTTGGTATCTAAAATCAACCGCTGGCTTACTAAAATTGCTTGGCCTTCTTGCGGATTTAAATTTAAGATTTCATAGTGGGTAAAAAATTCTCGTAATACAAAACATCTTGATAAAAACTTTTTGGATAGAAACTATTCTAATGTCGGAAATCTATTAACACTCATCGAACATAATGAAGAATGCAGTTGATTCGACATCATTAATCCAATCCGGTATTCTGGTATGTCCGACCGCTTCAGATACACTAGGATGACGGTGAAGCGGTATAAATATGTAAAGTAAACAGCTAAATTCTAAGAACAAATTAAGAACTTTCTCTTGTCATTAGGGTAGGGGTAGATGTATCGGAAGGAATTCGTCATAATTTAGTATCGTTACAACTATGCCTCGCTTACAGTGATATTAGCGATTTCACCCGGGGTCGCATCATTGGCCAGAGTGAACGCGGAGCTTCGCAACGTGAAATAAGTAAATTTTTAAATATTCCGTTGTCCACAGTTAACCGTGTGATTACACAATTTAAACGCAAGGAAAAAACAACAGTGGAACCGAGACCAGGTCGTGCCGGACCTTCTGAAACAAGTAAAAGGGTGCTTGTGCGCCAAGTGTTAAGAGAACCGCGAAAGAGTACAGCTGAGCTTGCGGCAACTTCACAGAAACGTCAGCGCACCGTTTTGCGATACCTCCACAGTGTGGGGATGTATAAAAGGGTGGCAAAGAAAAACCTATCCTTACGGCGTTTCAAAAACGGCGCTGAATGGCTTGGGCAATCGAAACGCGAACGAAGCCCGAAGAGTTTTGGCGGTCTGTCATTTTTTCAGACGAAAGCAGATACTGCCAATTCAGTGATAGTGGTCGTACGTGGGTATGGAGACGTTCGTCACAGCAACTGAACGACAAATTTTTGCATCAGACGGTGAAATACGGCGGTGTGAACATCATGGTGTGGGGCGCGATATGGTATGGTGGAAGATCGCAATTAGTAATCTGCGACGGAAATATAAATGCGGCAAAGTATATCCAAATATTAACAGAAGGACTACTACCGATATGCGACAACGCCATTTTATCTAAAGAAGACGCCACTTTTATGGAGGATGGAGCGCCCTGCCACAAAGCAAGAACAACAACCACATGGAAAGAGGAACAGAGGATTCGGATTTTACCATGGCCAGGCCAATAACAAGACATTAATCTGATAGAGAATGTTTGGCACATAATCCAGACAAATATGGCGAAACGACCCGGAAAACCCAGCAATAAGGAAGAACTCGTGGCAGCTGTTACAGAAGAGTGGTTAAATATTCCAGAAGACACCATTAATCATTTAATAGATTCTATGGCACGACGACTCGCAGCACTTCACACAAGTAAAGGTGAATCGACAAAATATTAGTCTAATTTAAAAATGTTAAAATATTTTGTATATATAACGAGAATAGAATCTTTTTTTAATTAGTAGGTGTCTATTTTATTCTGTCACCCTGGTGTATATATCGACGCCGCTAGTTAGTGTACACTCGTTTCTACAGGCTTACTAATGATACACCACCTCTACGTGATCTAGCCACGCAATCAAATTGTCTATCGTAGAGGACAATTTGAAGGAATTAACAAATAAGGACTTAAACTATCAGAGGAAAAAGAACAATACATATAGTTGTAAAGATATTCTAACTTTATAAATCAAAAAAGGTAAAGTAGAATTCTTCTTTGTAATTATAAGTGGGCGGAATAGTATTAGATTTACATCTTTTAATAAATACTATACGAAACTTACTATATGAGAATCTAATTTACTTCAGTTAATTTTATTAAGTTTCTATTTTATGAAAATTTAACCTGATTCCACTTAAATAGTGTCTCAGACTTTCACGGCCGTTTGACATAGTCGTAACGGTGGTCGGGTTCCTCCGTGTCACTAGGTTTTTGGTACCTTTGAAAATACGAACCGCAGTTGATCGCGAAACGTCAGGGACAAAAACCTAGTGACACGGCGGAACCCGACAACCGATTTATTTTCTTGTTTTTTGATTAGTATAGCAAATGCATGTTATAATTTAATTAATTCTTATTTAAATTTGAATTAGAAGCAATCCGTTATTATTATACTTCATTAATATCGAAAATATCCTAAGTGTAGTTCATTAATTTATCCTCTTTTGCCTGTACCTCCGACGGGAACGAAATGGTTGCCTAGGTATGAGATTCCCTGTTCCACTATTGTATTGCCTACTGCGTATCTAGTTCTCACTAGTAAAGCTGTTTTGTTTGACCTGTAACTGTTTCTTTTTAAAGGTCTAGTTTCTGCCGTAGTTTCCAAATCGAGCATTTTCACCGAAAGAGAATATTTTAGCGTCAAAGATATAGGTATTATGATCAATCATATTTTGTCCGTCCATCCCAAATGCTCTCCCGAAGGATCAAGCGTATAATTTACGATGATAAAGATAAGCCGTACGACGTACCTATAGCTGGCGGGAGCAAGAAAGTCCGATATTAAAATAATGATCCGCGTACAGAGGGCCGTTATTCACGGCAGTGAATATCAACAACGTGGACTTAGGCGCTATAAATAGGAGGGGAATTTAATGTAGAACACCAGCGCCTACACACAGAACCGCAAGGCTACCATAGAACTACAATTCATGTGGATATAGCGCATCAGATAGAACCACCACGCATGTACATATATGCGCGTATAGCCGGTCATAGCCGGGTGATATATCAACGGATCAACATTTATATGCAAATGATCGTGCATTTATGGGACCCGAGCTTCGAATGCATAATCAATTATACGACGCCCGAAAAAAATTGCGCGCTCCCCGATAGGATCGACGCTATACAAATTTAGGAGGTCGGTATCGGGATAAAACACGCCGTATTTACATACGAGGCGCTCATATTCGGTCGAGAAATCGCTTTTTTTCCGTGAAAAAAAAAACATATTAATGGAACAATCGATAGCGAAATCACGTTGAAAATCCAGAATATATGTGTTTAACTGGATGGCAGATAATTTAATTCGACATATAATGCGCGGAATTTAAACTATCGTTTAAAATTGGTGGATGCGCCAGTATCTGCACTCAATTTGGTAGAAAAAATCCATACTACCACTCATAAGTTTTCAGATCCCTTCGCATTTAATTGAAAAGAAAATAACACATTTTTAATGAGGCAAACATGTCTGTTAGAAATGATATTTTAGCTACACATACAACTAAATAGCGGTTTTGTAAGAAATCTACCCCTGTATTTTATTGCAGTTTGGCAGAATCTTGGCATATTTTTACTAGTTTATTTAAAGTTTCTATGTTAATTTTAATCCAATCACAATGAACGCACTGCCATAAATACTTTGGTGAACTTATACTCGATTAAGGTAGCTTTCTATAGTTAATCCCACCACAATTTTTCTATAATAGTACTATTATAATACTAATATATGCATATTGGCAGAACAAGTCAAGAAGAAAATTTATTTGTTATATGTATGTAAAAATTTATTATACATAAACATATACATATGTACAATGCATTATTTTGCATGGTGATGAAACTTTTCAAAGGAATATTGAAAACATGGCAATGTGTTACGCAATACGCATCGCATGATGGCATGGTTAACACGAGAAGGATGCCCAAAATCTTGTTGTGTGAAAGCAAAAGTTACTGGATTTTCAAGTTCAAGTATTTTGTTATAAATAAAAGATCTAAACCTACTACAGCTTATACCAACTGATATGAAGATAAAGATATCGCTGTTTGGGGATTCATATATTAATAAATAAACTGCTTTGCAGATTTGTTTAAACTTGAAATTCATTGTTAACACAAATTTTAATCTTTTCGTATGTACGTTCAACCAAGTTTCACTCGTATAATTCAATTTTTCAAATACTAATATTTTGCCACATTCCATTCCTTGTTGAAGCTTCATATACTATTCTGGGGATCATCTGGCGGGATATCCAGGATGCATTTACTCCATTTGTTGCATGAGTGTTTTCTTAACCTAGCTTCCTTTCTGTTTGTGCGTACATATACATATATATATACATACTGTAATGGGAAATCTCAGGTTGTTATCTTGCCGAGTGAGTTCTCTGATTTGATTTTTTCTATACATGTATATAGAAAATTAATAATTAATATGACTAAACGAAACGTTATAAAGAAAATACGGGGGATGTGTTGGTACTAAGCTACATTTGTAAATTATAGTCAGACTACTCTATTTGTAGAAATCAAACATATTTTACCTATATGACCGGTTAGCTACTTTTCTCAATTCTTTAAAATACTGCCTTACTTCATTTTGAAGTTCGTCGTCGTCTTTAATCCCTTTTCCCCAATAAATGAGCTGTCAACGGCCCAAACAAATGAACATTGGAAGGAGCCTAGTCTGGACTTTGAGGCGGAATAGCAATAACTTCCCAACTGTATTTCTGAAACCAGGCCTTCGTCTGATTCGAGGTGTGTGGTCTTGCACTATCATGCAACAATATAACTTGTTTTCGACTTCTCCGTAAGTTTTCAGTATTTTATTTTATAAATTTCGGTAGGTGTTTTTACCATTTAAAGTCGTTTATATTTGAAAGATATTCACACACACACTGAATTTTAGAAATCCTGGTCCGGAACTCCGCAGGTATCACAGCTGAAACGCTATATTTACTTTGAGGACTAAAAAACCTTTTAATTTTTTTGAAGACAAATTTTTTTCGCGCAGTGCTCGGTTCAATAGCATCAATTGAAGTCGATACTGTTCCCCAGTGATGGTTTCGTTCGGTTTCAACAGCTCATAATAAATAAAACCGACCTGCTCCTACCAAATACACAGCATAACCTTCGCAGCGTGAATATTCGGCCAAGATGACGACGTAGAAGCGTAACCGGGCAGTCACCATGACTTTCTTTTCTGTGTGTTGCTGTAATTAATCCACTTTCATCACTCGTCATGATGCGATGAAGAAAACCCTTTCTTTTTTGCCGCTGGAGCAGTTACCGCGAAAAAACCACGTTCAACGCCCCTTGGCTTCAAATCATAAGAAATGCAAGTTCCTTGCTTTGAATCATTCCCAACGCATGCAATCGCTTGGAAATGTCTTGGCGGATGACTTCTAATGGTGATGAAAGTTGTTGTTGCGTTTGGCATGGATCCTCATCGAGCGATGCCTCCAATTCAGCGTCTTCGAAGGTTTTGGGCCTTCCGTCACGCGGACGGTCGTCAACATCGAAATCATCGTCCTTGAAGCGACGGAACCAATCACGGCAAGTTGTTTCACTTAGAGCAGGATCTCCGTAAACTTTGCGGAGTTCTCGATGCGCTTCAGCCGCCGTTTTCCTCGAATAAAAGTAGAAAATCAAAACTTCCCGCATGTCTAAGCTTGGTTCATAATGAATATGTCGTAATCGACCAACACTTATTGATGGCGCAATATATTGACAAACAGCGGGCCATATGGCATGCCAATACAAACTAAGAGGTACGTTTTCATAGTCAGAAATAATTTGACACAAAATTCATTGGATGGCTTGTTACATTGACATTATTTGTAACCTTTTAATTAGTATTTAGATAATTATAAAAGCGGAGCCATCTGTACAGAGAAATTAGTTCTAATAAATGCTTCAGACAAAAGTCACTTCTGTCGTTCTATACTTCATAGTTCAATGCAGTTTTTTAATTATAATATTCTTGTTCATTTCAAATTAAACACATACACAAAGTAAAATACCGTAAGCCGAAGCTAAAAAGTGCGTGATTTTCGATTGTAAAAACCGGGAAATTGAAGTTTCAAGAATGCCATGTGACATTTGTAATTGGAGCCAGACATGACATCGCATGTGTGGGCCTTCCGACGAGCATATTTCCAACTCTTAAGGCAAGCAATGGGTGGAACGTATACCGTTCGCTTGCTTTTTTAGAGTATTTTATTAGCGGTGTGTTTTCGAAAGGCAGCGAGCAGGGCTGACGGTATGCATTTCAAGGGTGTTTATGATCCTAATAACGATAGTTGTTTTATTAGCGTACTACGGTAGGTTGCCGCTTGAGGTAACTAACATCCCTAGTACACGAAACAGTGATTTTTACTATACGTATTTTGACTATGTTCAGTAGTATGAATATATTCCCAAACACCATAAATAATTTCCGTATTCTTATTTTATCACAGTAATCATCTGAAACAATTGTTGTTTTATGGTTATTCGGGTTTAATGTTGCAATATATATTTTATTGTAAGAAAAACTCCACACAAACAAAAAAAAAATGGTATATGACGCTTATAAACATGGAACTGGTGTAGAACTGTGTTTTATACGATTTCCGTATATTAAGGGGAGACGGACGGGGACCATGTTGGAAAAATGGACAGTTTCGTAAGTGACAATTCATTTTTTATATTTATATTATAGTGGTAGTTAGGTTATTTAAACGCCTAGTTGCCCACAAAATATCTGTTACTTCTAACAAAAAAATAAATCTAATTGAGTTGTCGCCTTGTTATTGTAAAGTTATGTACGTTACATAATATAGAAATTGGTGCATCAAGAAAAGGCAATGTTCTTTTGGCGTGGGGCGCGGTCCAACGAGGTCTATAAGCTACCTTAGCTTATCAAAAACGGCAGTAACTTTAAAGTGTAGGAATGGTGTGTGTAAAGTGTTCCATGGCTCTGTTACATCATTTTCTCGCCGTAAACAGTGAAGCACAATTAATTATTTTAGCAACGGCGAATGGTGATTCTGGAACGTACCGACTACTGTCCAAGAAGTACTGCGACGCACGACACCCAAATTACCAAATTTAGATATAGGCCTTCTTACCACTGGATCGAAGCATTAAATGATTATTAATTGCTTGCGTAGGGTTAATAATAAGAGAGCGCCAAATAGAGTTCCTTGACATATGTTTCTTGGTGACGAAGAATTGTCTCAACCTTCAACAATTGCAAACGCCTTTGCTAGAGAGTTTTCTAGAATGTTTACCTCTAATAGTACCTTCCACACCTTCTTCTGTTTTTCCCCATTACCCTTCGTACAACATTGGTTCCACCAAAGAGAAGGAAGCTATCGCTAGCTTCTTCCGTTTGAGGAAGAACTTGACCAACCCTATCTCTCGGAGCCTGAACGTCTGATTGAGAATAGTAACTGATCTCAGTGTAAATGCATGTAACACTACTCATGGCTATCGAGGTGTTTTCGTAATAAAAAGTATACGCTACGTTAAGTGTCTCTATTGCTGTGTGCTACTGCTGCATTAAAGAAAGTAAAAGGTAATCAACCGAAATTCGTTCTTAAATTTGGCTAGTGAAACTCGTAGACATTGGTGGACAAAATTGTAAAATGTCTAAGTCCTCTTGCATCGGAAACTTAAATGCGCGTGCGGATGTGACGCCAGACACTAGCCAGCTCTGACGATTATTCGGGAGAGCGAATACGCGCACATGGTAAAGGAGCCTAAAGTACTCCGGCGAGGTTACGATATTGGGTGCGCGCGCGTCCGATGGGAGATTGAAAGCATGCATTTATGAAGGCAGCCGCTATATGCGGTCCGAAGAAATTATGAAACATTCGGCGCTTGCGACAACAGACGCCAGTAACCCGACTGTCGTCTTATGAAAGAGAGAGCCACCCACTATATGCGCTCCGACGAAGTTATAAGAGACCGAACGCGTGCGCTTGCGATAATAGCAGCCAATATTCCGATGACCATCTTGTGACATTGCGACGGAGCATTTGTTTAGATAGCCGCTATATGTGTTTCGGTGAGGTTATGAGAAATTGAGCGCTTCCGACAAAGCCGCTATTACCTGACGACCACTGTACCGGAGATGATCGCGGCTATATTCGTCTCGACGTCGTTAGAAAGATCGAGCGTGCAGATTTGTAATAATGACGTTGCGTTTGCTTAGTCTCTTATATTTAAATATTCTGAATACAGTAACGAAAAATGACAAATTAAAATAGATGCAATTCCTTGCCAAAAATAAAGTTCTTGAAAATAAACAACGTTACGTCCTTGACTCGAGTAGAGAATAGACATTGAAATTTTTCGTATTATTAATTTGTTAACTGCATGAGGTATCGAAATGTCCGTGGCGGTCCAAGTGGCAACAGGTACACTGCCACTAGATCTTTTGGCGGAGGAGCGAAGAGGTAGGTATTTATGAGGGAAACGGGAGGAAACCAGGACTTTGATGATCGTAAGAGAGGTGAATGACAATACAGTTACAGCACAATGGACAAAGATTGTATATAATACACAGCATAAAGAAGTGGATCAAGTGTAGTCATAGAAAAATAGATGATTACCTAACACAGACCTTGACCAGGCATGGAAATTTTAAAACATATGCGAAACGCATCTTGAACGAGAGGTGAATGCACCTACTGCAGATGGCCGGACACTCACGAACATACATTTTTTCAATGTCAACAGTGCAGATTCGGAAGAATATTGAAAGAAAAGTCAATAAGCAGTTATCTGTAAACAGCCTGGTAGCCACCATGGTAGAGATCCAGGGAAGCTGGCAAGCTATACAGGTCATGATTAGAAAAATCATGAAGCCAAAAGAAATAAAAAGTAGAGCTTCACAACAAAATCAGAACTAAGCAGTTAGAGCTGGGAATACAAGGTGTATGCATAATTTTTATCCGGTTTAACTAAGAGATGGCGTCAACGAAAAGTATGCAACGTATTGATTTGACACATGCGTCACTTTGTTCGTCTGACATTTAAACTACAAACACATACAAGTTGAGTCCGCCAAAAACAAGCGTACTTGCTTTATCGTTCAATGACCATGTCGAGTTTTGTACCTGAAAAAGAACATTTGCGGCATACATTCCTTTTCTTATTTAATAAAAAGAAAGGCTGTTGAAAGTCATGTGAGACATGGTTTTGATAATTTAAACGAGGTGATTTCAGTATGAGAGACAGAGGCAATTGCAAGAGTTATTGGACGATGATCCAACTCAAACTCAATTAGCAAGCGGGCAATTAGCAGAAGTATTACATGTGTCGCCAGAAACAATCAGCAGACGTTTACGAACAATCAGGAAGATAAATAAATTCGGAAATGGGTCTTATATGATTTGAATAAACGTCAAATAGAAAATCGCAAAGTCACTTGTGAAATACTGCTTCAATGTCACAAAAGGAAATCATTTTTGTATCGAATTGTGACAGGTGACGAAGAATGGATTTATTTTGAAAAGCCGATGCTGAAAAGATTGTGGCTTTCACCTGGTGAAGTCGGTCCTTCAATACCAAGGTCAAATCGTTTCGGTAAGAAAACCATGCTCTGTATCTGGTGGGACCAAAGCCGTATTGTGTATTACGAACTCTTGAAGCCCGGGGAAATCGTTGATACATAAGGCTATTGCGCTCTATCGACCTCTTAACATCAATGGGACACGCGTTTGTAGAGCAGCACTTCAGCAATTTCGGAGGAAGTTAGAAAATGGCTCGACGAAGGGTTTGCCGCAAAAGGCAAGCAGTTTTTTGCCATGGTATTTCTAATTATCTGAAAGATGGGTGAAATATATAGAGGCCGATGGCCAATATTCTGAATAAAAAAAAATCCCTTAAAAATTACGTGTTTCTATTTAGCAAAAAAAACAGAAAAACCTTACGCACACACCAGTCAGATACAGAAAACGAGGAAGGCAGAAAAACATCTTATTCGGGGCATACATGAAGTCGATATCTGACAAGATCTTTCCGTGTATGGTTTATAAGAGAGAAATAGGGTGGTTTTAGTGGGTAGCCTGACAGGGAGTCCCACACTATCATGCCGCGATAGACCTAAGCACTAAGATAAACGATAGACCTAAGCATAAAGAATTTCCACCTACCAAAAAAAAGTACTAATAACGTAATCATAAATGAAAAAGGACGATTTTTTTCGAAAAATATAATATTTACCTATCAATAGGATTGGTGTTCTTGATAGTGTTTGCTGCTCATGTGATAACTCATTGTGTCTCAACATATTTTATTTGGATGTCCTAATTTCGCTAGATACCGAGATGAATTCTTCAAGATTTATGCAAATTCTTTTTTAACCTCTCTGTTAATACCTCTTTCATTCTGGCACAAAATACTATAGACGTTTATAATATTATTACAGAACTTTTAGTTCGTAATAAAATACGTTTATAAGACTGGTTTTCGGTTTTCTTTCGCTTTTAGTGCTGTAATTCAGCTTCGTTTCCTTTGTTTACCATTCCGTTTGTGGGTTTCCTTTCTTTCCGCGGCCCTGCATGTGCTGTCTTGATTCAAGTCGGCACGATCGTGTTATGAAGTGTCAATCCTTGTGCTGTTCCTATCGCCCCAACAACGAGGCTACATTTCATACCTGGGCATGAACAACCAAACGCAATGTCTGAATGGTAACAGATACGCCAAAAGTATACGGTTTGGTTTTGCGCAGATAAGAGTGTTTGACTCATTTCTTTTTCGTAAAGCCAATGATTTCTGGCAGCACATATCTCATTTTGCAAGAATTTCTCAAGTCACAATGAATGGATGACGGAACTTTTGGGTTGGTGATCTTTCAGTAAGATGGCGCACCTGCCCAGTTTACAAATGTTGCTTAGGACTACCTTAACGAAACCTTTTCTGTGAGGGCGATAGGTAGGGTATTCTAAAAACTATAGGTACCGCCACTTAACACCATTAAATTTTTCGAAAAATTTACCTATCGCATATAACATATATATTTAAATTATTTAGAGTGTTATCTATAATAGAGTAGTAGAGATTAGAGTGTATGTAGAATCTATCTAATTTGACCTATTATTGGGCTTTTGCTGTAATTGCGTACTAAATCTTTATTACTATTACGCAGCGAACGTGTTTAATCACATTAGGTTGTAGTATTATTGTTGCTATATCTTTTTAATTATTCTAATTCGTGTTGGAATACAATAATTTAGATATATGAGTAGTTATATATAGATATTATGCAACCAAATATCAGATCATCACTTAATGTTTGTTTTAATACTATCCGAATCAATTTCCTTTGTTTGTCCATTACCAAATGATAAATTGAGGTCGTTACGTATTACATCCCCAAGGCAAAAAGGCACTCTAGCGTACGCATATTACCTAATCAAACTAGATTGCGTCTCCATCTATAAACGAGATTAACGGTCGACTTTAGCTAGAATAATCGGCGAAGGGATCGAATACGTGCGCCTCCACCTACTCACCTGTTCCATTTATGCCATCGAACGCGAGCTATGAGGTTGTGGGACGTACACACCGGGGAGATGAAACCGTTTACTTCGACCTTTCCCAGACTGTTTGATGCTAGATTTCATTTAGTTTTATGTACAAACTTGAGCTATTAAAATGCATCGCGGACGAAGTTAGCCTGCAGAATTTCGAAAAGAGCAATCGACGACAATGCCAAGCTATTAAGCGGAAAGATGAACGGAGAGAAGTAGTTCGATCGGAAACTTCATGTTAATTTCGCCTGGGGAAATAGATATCGTTCGAACAGGGTAAAATTGTAAGTTTTAGAGATGATTTGGTCGTAGCTTATTAAAAAACTTTATGGAAATTAACCTTCTTATTGAATTCATATTGAAATAAGATGTAGGACGGCTGCTGGTTTAATTACTTACTACTAGCGTACGTATAAACTATACTTCGAGGTACGTCTTGGGATTAATGGGAATGATTAGTTTTAAAATATTTAATTGAATGTATCCTCAATAAAATTTCTATAGTTCCATATAATTTTGTAGTTACCCTATAAACATTTAGCAACGGTATGAGTTGGGAATTACCTAGAATTATATTTCTGAACATAAAGGAATAGCAGAGACATTATTTTGTTAATATTACAACTGTCAGATATGTAGGAGAAGTACCTACCCTATAAACATATAAATACTAGCGAAATTTCTATAATTCTACAGAGTTGGATAGACATCCTACTAAATCAGTCATTACCCTTCAGTGTAAAAGAGCCTCCATACATCTTCAAAACTTTATTTACTATTAAATATATATATTATCGAAGTATACATATCAGTTAATAAAAATTCCGTGAGGTAAATTACTATTCGAGGAGGAAAAAACAAAAATAAATTGTTAAAAGAGATAGGGTTTTCAAATCGAGCCATAGCCAAGAAAATAGGACGATCCCATCATCTCATAAGCAATTTTATAAAATTGGGCAATTCCTACGGCAAAAATCGCGCTAAGGGGAGTAACCAAAAACTAACGCGAAGGCAGCGCTCATCGATATTTAGGTTAGCAGACCACCCTCATACCATAAACAGGCAAGACTGAAGTATGCGCAAGATTGTATGAGATGGGATCATGGGGACAACGTCATATTTTCTGACGAGAAGAAAATTAACTTGGACGGCCCTGATAATTCCAAATATTATTGGCCGGATTTCAGTAAAAATATCTAAGATAAAGGCGTTGTTAAATACAGCTTTTCTCATGGTATTAGTGAAATCACTCACGAGAAAGACAATGTGAAGAGACATAAAACGCTAACACACGGATGTGTTGCTGCCTACCCGGCGTCATAGGCGTGATTTGTAACTAGAAGCGGGTACAAGTTCTCCGCTGTACCCGCTTCTTTTCGCTGTATCTGACATTAGAGTCAAGTATTTTATTCTTTTGGCACTAGTTAGCGGTAAGAATAATCATTTGAATTGTCGGGTTAGATATGGTGATGTTAGCAGAAACGGAATTACAATATGTCGAGCACAAAACCGCTCAAAACCACGCTGTTGACGCCAGATAGGCAGAAACATGGTCGAGTGTTAGCGTTTTATGTCTCTTCACATTGTCTTTCTTGTGAATGATTTCATCATTACCATGAGAAAAGCTGTATTTAACAGCGTCTTTATCTTTGGTGTTATTTTCTAGGCATTCCTTTAGATGTGTTTTAAAGACATCGAAGTTGCGATTAGCAGAACTTTTACCCATAACAATAAAATCCCTATATGTTCTATTTCTACGCGAATGAGTTCTAATTTTTATATAAAACCTCGGGGAATGGTTCTGATAGACTTTGGTGAACAATTGCCGACGCAAGACTGGATATTTCAGGAAAACCGCGAAGGAAATTAATTTATTATAATAGCCAATGAAAAATCTTTGGGGAATATTGGCAAGAGAGGTGTATGCCAATAATAAACAAAGCGTCAAAGTGTCAAAGAACTAAAGTCTACGAAAATGAGGTGTTGGAATGATAATTCTATTTCAACATTGACGAAATTAATAGACAGTGTGAAGACCTGGATGTTTGAATAGAGGATTTAACACTCACGGCTAAGTGTAGAAAGAATTATAAACTTTTAATGTACTGGTGTTATAGAAGTTTCGCTGATTTGAATTACCATTATTTTAACTATTCTCTCTTTAGAATGTAATAATTTTTTACTGTTATTTTCTCTTGCATTTCTGTTTCTTTGTAATTCAGTATTAACTTCGAGGTATAATTTGCCGAAGATATTAAGAAAACAAAATTTCTATTCAAAAGTGCATTTGGAACTATAAAAATTTGAAAGAATGCACATAGCGTTTCCAGCGAATTTTCCATTCCTGATAACAATTCTAGAAGTCTTGCTCCGCTAAGAAAACTATTTCTAAATCAAAGGAAAATGCAACTATATCTTTCCCCATTTGTTTTTTTAATCTACGCTTTTGATTAATAGCACAGATTATCTAGCAAGGTCAATAATTTGAAAATATAACGTACTATAATACACGGTGTCTCGATATATTGTTTTCAGGCATTGTTATCTAGTTGAATAGCATTAATATAAGATAAGTGAGTAGTCATTGTCAAAGATTATCCTATTAGAACCGAGTTCGCGTGCAAATTTGGGAGACTTGTTCGTACAAGAGCGAATACTAGGCTTCTTGTGAACAAATTAATTAAAAAATAATGGAAAAGTAATAAAGGATGAACAACGTTCTCGTAAGCCACCAACATCAGAAGACAGCAAGCAATTGAAAGTATCCCGATAACACCAATTCGCTCGTCTCAGTAGAAAGCTCGGTGCCCTACGTAACATCGTTTGGAATGTTTACATCTTACCATGAAAAAAGGAGTTTATCTCCAAGTGATGTATAAACTTGAAGGGGAGGATTATGCAGTACTGCAAGCCATGTGATATGATTTTCTTCAGGCTATAACGCAAGAAAATTTAATTGCCCACATTTTACTCAGCGATGCTCCCCTGCACATCTCAATAGGTTTGGCGTTCTTGATACTGCTTGCTGCTCATGTGATAATGAGACATATTTTATTTGGATGTCCTGGAATTCTTTCAAGATTCATGTAAATTCTTTTTTAACCTCCCTGTTGATACCTCTTTCATTCTGGCATACTATAGACGTTTATAATATTATTACAGAACTTTTAATTCGTAATAAAATACGTTTATGAGACTGGTTTTCGGTTTTCTTTCGCTTTTAGTTCTGTAATTCAGCTCCGTTTCCTTTGTTTACCATTCCGTTTGTGAGTTTCCTCTCTTTCCGCGGCTCTGCATGTTCTGTCTTGATTCAAGTCGGCACGATCGTGTCATGAAGTGCCAATCCTTGTGCTGTTCCTGTCGCCCCAACAACAAGGCTACATTTCATACCTGAGCATGAACAATCAGACGCAACGTCTGAATGGTAACAGATATGCCAAAAGTATACGGTTTGGTTTTGCGCAGATAAAAGTGCTTGGCTCATTTCTTTTTCGTAAAGACAAAGATTTCTGGCAGCACTTTTCTCATGTTGCAACAGCTTCTGAAGCCACAATGAATGGATGACGGAACTTTAAAAGACCGAATACCAACTGCAGTCAACAGCATTACAGCAGGTACATTTCAAACAGTATCAGACAGTAAAGAACGTCTAATTGTATTAAATAACATTATTAGCTTGTCAACACCGTTCTTAATAACTTCCTTTTAAAAGAATTGCATTTTTCTCTACGATTAATCCAAAATTTCCGAACATTCGGTACTGTTAGGTAACCTCCATTGTAAATACAACTGTGTTTGGTTACGACGTTCAACAATTCTTTATCACCAGTACCTTACAGACCACTAGCATTTATTTGGCATAGATAGCTCCTTCTTTTCTTTCTTACAGGAAGCCGTACGCATTTTTGGCTTATTTTATTGCCTCTCTGGCTTCCTTCCCTATCCCCTCCGTCATGCCGTCCACCACAGCAAAGCGCATCTTTTCGATACATACATATATTTTATCCGACCAATATATCTGCCGACCCATACGAAGCCGCAGCGGACCATTAAACATTTTCCAATGATAAATAAGATGTTTTAACGGGAAATGTCGTATTTATATCTTTCGGAGCCCAGCGGAGAGAAGGAGAGAGACAAAATCTTGATGGTATCCTGAATCTCGAAGAAAGGAAATATCCTTCGCAAAGGGGGACTTCCGCGCTGTGTGTGGATGCTTTATGAGGAGGACGCCGGAGATCTACGGGACCGTACGGTTGCTCGCATATACATCGAAGGGCGAAAAGGAAATATTGCAGTTATTGTTTGTGCGTCGTAGTGCCTGATAAAAGCCTTCCATTATCGGAAAATATGTATTTTTCGAGGCAAGGACGCGAAATGGATAGCCCCGTCCCGGTTAACTGTGAGCAATGTCGGCGAAGGAATGTGTTTCCATTGAAGCAGCAGCTTTCCAGACCCGATAGCAAAACATCCAGTAAACATACACGAGTATCAACTACGAGCTAGTAAATCAAAGCCAAGATTAGATACTTTCTTTTCAGAGAAGTAAAGGAAGTTTGAAAGAGGATGCGTTCGAACTAAATTGTTACGTGGGAGTTTACTAGGAGGAGTTGTTCTAAATTTTGAAATTCCGTTAAAACAAGCTGGTTCAGCCTTCAGAAGTATTAAATTATGTATAATTGTACCGCTTTATCATAAAGTTTCTAGGACAACGACGGCATTGAAATAGAAAATATATGTTTGAAGTCAAGCTATATTATCATACTTGTAACACAACCTTAACTTTTGAAAATTATTTTTACAGTGCCATAGTGATATCAATAAATAAGGCATTCGATTTAAAGGTACAATAAAATAACTGGTATTCAAGATTTTGTTAATAGAAAAAGCCGAAATCAAATCAACTGTTGCAACTTTTGTCTATTATTTTATCCCAAGTTTATACGCCTTGTTATACTATTAAAAGTACTTTCTTTCCAGCATTGAGGGCGATATTAATAATAATAGTAATTTATTTCTTACAAGTTATAACACACAATTACAGGAAATTACTAAGACACATGACAGCTAGTAAACAATACTTCATATACATGTATATGTGGTGGAAAATCTCAGGTTCGTTAAAGTTTTTAACTGGGTTCTTTGAATTAAAATTTGAACTTATTTGTTTTGAATTAAGTGAAACTGTTTTCTAAATTAAAATACCAAATGTAAAGTTGAAAAAAAAACAAATATATTGACAAATAAAAAAAATCTATATATACCGCTTTTTTACAAAAGAAAATGGTTTACAGAAAATCTAAGCCAATCCCTGACTAGCTAAACTTGAAATATTCTAATTAATTTACGAAACTAAATATGAGATCGAAAGATAGAATTAGTTTCGAAGAAGTTAAGAAGATTCGACGCCTATGACCTTCGAAATCGTACTCACTGGCTCGGCTTTAGAATGGACTGGCCTTCGGCTTCCGACGTGAGTGTCCGGAACTTCCAAATTTTGTATGTAGTGTCAGCTGATACACTTTATTATTGGATATAATACGAAGATATGTGTAATTTTACGGAGCTATATGAGAAAAATAACGACTTTTTTTTCTTAGGGGAAAAGATGTCAACATCTCTCATTTTCGTTCCCGATCTTCATCTGTCTGGTCTTCTTTTGTTTTATATCCATGGCAATGCATTTGTTCGCCTATATGGTAGGCCATCCAGTACACACACATACTAGATATGTGTGACATTATAAAAGAAATTGCTACCAGTCGTGCCATCCATCCGTCGTACGAGAAATTTCGAAGATTATAAGTACAATTTCGGGATAATGCATATTCATACAATGTAATTGAAATGTGTGAGTACTCTATATTAAACGTCTTTTAAAGAGAAAACTTTGAAATATTTATTTATATAAGAAATATGTTTACGAAAAGCGATATATATAATAAACGATAGTAAAGTTTACGTCTCCTCTGCAAGTGTTGTTGAAGAGACTTTATTTTTAACAAGAAAAATTGTTAATAATTAGTTATTAAAGACTACCCAAAGTAGATATCTCTAAAGCTTTTAAAAGAAACCTGTACATATTGAATATTTGTCTTTAAAATTTCATAAAGAGGGAGTACTGACGGTATTTCGCCTCCAACTTATAACATCAACCAAAATAAAAAATAACGGCGTGCACCAAACAGTGACGAAAAATATATCTGCAATAGGTGAACTAGTAAAATTATAGAAGAAATTCATTGGTAAATAAAGGACAACAATTTATATCATTACAATATACATATACTAAGCAATCAGTCATACACTCGTATTAAATGAGCGTGAATTCTGAGTTGCTAGCAAAACCAGTTACCAGTGCAATAAGATCTCTCTCTCTCTCTCTCTCTCTCTCTGTTTAAAATTTCATAAAGAGGGAGTACTAACGGTACTTTGCCTCCAACTTCTAACATCAACCAAAATAAGAAAAATAACGTCTGACCATACTCAAATTCGGTCGATATCATTCTGAAGTAAAAGAGAATCAGTGATTGAGTAGAGTCAATGGTAGAATAAAGTTTCACACCATCAGCGGATATAAGAATACTACAGTTAACCGTACCGACGACATCATTAATAAACTAAAGGAATAAAAGAGGAGCGAGATTTGAGCTTTGTGCTTTCCCGGAAGTAGCCAAATGCCTGGAAGATCTAAAATTCCTATAACATACCTGGAAATGTCTTACTTAAATACGATTTTAACAGAGTGCATAACAAGACCGAAAATCCAAATGATTCTAACTTTCGAAGAAGCACATAGCAATCAATTTGATCTAGAAGTCCAGATAAATAGTGCCTACCTGACCCCTGATATGCAAAGCTTCAGACACGTATTGTGTAAAACAGGCAAGGTTTGAGTTTGTAGAGCGCTGGCGCATAAATCCGTGCTGACTACTTGATATTAAATTGCAAAGTTGGGAATAAAAATGGATTAAAAGAATGTTTTGGAAAAGTTACATGGTAAAGAGATAGGACGATAATTGCAAATATCAGAAGGGTCACCCCTTTTTAGTACAGGACAGATACGTAATAGTTTCCAAACAGATGGAAATTCGGAACACTTTAGACTATGATAAGAAAATGCTGTAAATACGGCTTCCTCATGGTATTAGTGAAATCAATTCACGAGAAAGACATGAGAAGAGACATAAAACGTTAACACACGGACATGTTTACGTGATCAGCCTATTTTCGAGCGGTTTTATGCTCAATCGATGTAATTCCCTCGCTTCTTCTATCGCCATATCTAACCCTACGATACAAGTGAATATTCCTGTCGCTAACTAGTGCCAACAGAAAAAAACACTTGTCTGCAAAGGTAGACATAGCGAAAAGAAGCGAGTACAGTTTCCCACTCTTCTCTCGTGCAATTCATGGATTGCTCTCCCGAGAGGGTGCAGCACAAGGGAAACTGCATATGTGAATGAGTTGTCGTAGAGTTGGATATGAGGAAGGTGTATTTACAGTGTTTACTTATTTTGGTCTTATTTTCTAGGCATTATTTTAGATGTGACTTTACACTATGATTAAATATCACATGCAGCAGTTTTGGGAGTAGATCAGCACGATTCCGAACAATAAAGCTAGGGATACCATCAGAACCTGATATAAACGAGTTTTTTTGTCTTTCTAAGTGCCAATTCAACATCTTTTTGCGTGATAACGGAAAGTGTAATGATAGCATTTGATGCATCATTAAATGTGCGTCAATGGTTACTCTGAGATTTGATATAGACGCTGCTAAAATATTCCCCAAAAGCATAATCTATATCGGCAGGCGTAGAACATTCTATTCCATTGAACCCTATTTGCGCAAGAATTCTCGTGCGCCCTCGCTTACTCTGCACACAAGACCAAAACCGTTTGGGATCCTCGCAAAGATTATTTTGAATGGTGTAAATATATTGCCTGTATGCTTGCAAGCTAAGCCTTTTAGCTTCGAATCTATAATATTTAAATTGGTTATAGTAATGTTGGGTGGTGCTGTGCTTCCAGGATTTGGACAACATTTTTGATTTGATCATTTTGTTTAGTTATTAATACACGTACTTCAATAATTCTTTGCTGGAAATCTTGCAAATTAGTAACAGGAGTTTCAAATATTCTATTCTTTAGGCGAGGAAATGCGAAAAAGTCCACAACTGTCAAACAAGGTGATCGCGGTCAATTTCCGTGTGTAACCTTATAATCCGATCGTCAAAAAACTCACGAAGAAAAGCGATATTTTCTTGTGTTTTGTGTGCTGTTGCACCATCTTGCTGGAAGTAACCATATTGTAATTCATCTTCGTGCAGCTGTTCAATAAATTTATTCAGAATGCTTCTATGTATCTCAGCATTAACTGTAAAATTAAAAAAAAAATAGGTCCATCAATTTAGCACCGAGAAAATGCTAGCCAAACACTAAATTTCGCAGTATGCAGAAACCATTCAATAAAAACATGAGGATTTTCGCTACTCCACATCCATGTATTTTGGGAATTGATGCCCCACCAAAGATGAAACCACACTTTATCAGAGAAAATTTCAAAATTAGCCGGTCATCATTTTCAATTAAATTATTTGTAAACCACTGGCAGTAAGCAAGACGTTTAGGGTAGATTACCGGTAAAATACTAAATACAAGCTAAAATAAATTATTGCATCTTATATGGATGCATATGTAAGCTCTTTTTACAATTTTCTGGCATGTTTCATAGAAACTCCAATCTGTTGAAATAGACGTTTCAAAGGTTTTGTGGTTTCGCATTACTTATATCTTTCTCCAAACGAAGAGTTGGCCTACCCGTACGTGATTTATGGCCCACAGAACCAGTCTCGCGAAATACACCGACACAATTAGAAAGGCAATTATAAAAATTACAGCTAACTCTGGGAGGCACTCTCTAAGATCGTTCAAGCATACACCCTGGTTGTACACACAGATTTCATCAATTCGAATAGAGGCTTCAATCATGTACGTTTTTTTGCACTTTCTGTAAACGATATTTGAATTTTTTCAAACTCAATATTCAAGCTTGCTTTCATCAGTTCCAATACATTAACTAATGACAGTCAATCTCACTGCCAAAATAATTTTCAAAAACCTTAAGTTATAATACATGGGTAAAGTTCAGATATATATTTTTTATTTCAATGCCATCTGCGTCTTAGAAACTTTATATCTCAGTATTCACAAGTGATTGTAGTACAAAGAAAGTATCGATACTACCATGATTTCATTATGATGTTCGAATTAATGTTTTATTAATTCTAAAATATTTACAACCTTTGTATTCGGCCAATTTTTTCATTAATAACTCGCTTCATATGCAACACAAAGGTAAAACGTATATAAATTCTCGGTGCCTGACATATCGCCTCTTTCAATTTTTCCACCCGCCTAACGTACCAACACTCTTAGCTGCCACCACCCCGCCTTCTTGATAAAACATAACTTATACATTTATCACGTGAAGCGTGTTACGTTTGCGTGTCCAGGAATTTTACAGGTTCTAATTTTATTTTCCGTATTAGCACCGTTGTTATAGGGATATTGGTACCACTGACGTGCGATGTTATCTACCTAGTCCGTGGAGGATTGGCGGTGGTTACAATAACGGCGTTCAGCTACTGCGAAATAAGTTACAATGAGTAATATGCTCCATGTTATAGGTCGTTATCAGATAAAGTAAATGGAGTTTGTAGTAGATTTTTTAAGAGTAATGGTTACTTGATGCTTAAATAAGATATGAATTGCGTTCAAGTATTGCGGTGTATAATCTTATTCGTTTGAAAGGAGAAAAGAATTCTGTAACTTTGTTCTGTAGAGCGTTGGTTATTTGATCAAGCAGTGTAAAAGATTACGATCCATGGCTATGACAGTATAAATTTAAAAGAATTTCGGAATCTTGTTGAGGAAAAGATCAATGTTAAATTTACAATATTGATGTTGTAATCGAATTGGCGTAAATATTATCGCTATTATTATCAGAATTGATATTCAAAGGCAATGTATCTTACACGACGGTAAAATACAGAAGAATATTTGTGTCAGCTTACTTTGGTAACCTTTACAACAGCACTTAATGGAAGAAATGATGTAATGCGTAAGAATCATAGCATCTATCTCTACTATTAAACATGGTGTCCACACACATCACCACTTTTTTGTTTTCCTACATAGCAAATAAATCAATTTCTCGGAGCGACAGGATAAGATCCGACAAGTAATCTGCACGGATTTTACTAAAGCATTCGATACAACAGATCATTACATCCTAGCATTTAAACTTTGTAGCAGTGGTTTCTGTCCCAGTGCGTATGCTCTAATCTTGTCATAACTGCACAAGCGGTTATATTATCTATATTACAACGGATCTCACACCTTCGTTGCATCCAGTGGTGTACCTCAAGGTTCCAACTTAGGTTCACTGCTGATTAACATATACATAAATAATATTCTACGCTTGTTAGAGCGAAAAGTTCTTGCTTATGCAAACGACCTAAACATTTAGAACACTATTACATATATATCCGATTCCCTATATCTGCAGAAAAATGTTACAGTTGTTATCCCAACACATCCATTCCAAGAGTGAATGTTGAAGATCTAGGCGTTTTATTCGATTCACAGCTGTCGTTTTCTTCACATATTGAAGCAGTGACTTCCACGACCCTAAGTCGCTTGGGTTTCTCTTCAGAACCTGCAAGAACTTCTCAAACAATAATGCCTTAGCATGTAGTTATTACTATCTCCTTCGTTCCAAACTAGAATATGAGTCAATTTTTTGGCATCCATATTACCATTAACGTCAATTACACTGGCCAATACACATTTTGGTGTCTCGGATTTTTTAAGTGTAATTAAGCAATTCCTGCCCTATTTAGGAAAAAATCGCCGAAATTAGATATAATGTTTGGTTATGTACGTAACTTTTTAAATACTACTATTTGATAACTGCTAATTGAAACACAATAAACTGGATAGGAGGTATTTATTTAACAGAAAAATATGCATATACAGCTTTCAATTATTAGTTAATTACTGGAACAGTCTCGCTGTACATTCCAGCAGTAATCGACCAATATAGGGTATCCCCTATTCCTTGGTACCTTACCTCCATAATGCTTTGTAAAATCTATCCTCCTGTTTCTCACTAACATCAGTTTTCTGGAAAATGGTGTAAGTGGCTATGAAGGTAATGAATCTTGATACCCATGTAACATCTGAGCATGTGAAAGTTAGTAAACATCTCTTCTATTAATAAATAACGGTAAAATATATTACGTGTGAGTAATAAATTATTTTGTTGGGTGGTGTTATCTATTGAAAAAGTTTAGAAGTTTTTTAAATAAAAAAAAGAGTTAAAGTAAATTTTATCTCTAGTTGTCAGTTTCAATAAAAACTTTTGTCGTAACTTATACCATTTTCAGTTGCATTAGTTGTCAATTTGACAGAGATTTATTCAGACGCATAGTTGACAGAAGCTTGTTAAAATTGTATTGTAATTTACAATGGTTTTGAATCATTCATGGTTGAATTTTATATGTATATCTATAGTATTATCTTGAAGATTGTTTAGAAATTTAGAAATGAGTTTTCCAACTTCGTCTTTTATTACGGTAGTTTTCAACATACACTTAAATATTGCATTAACGTGTTCAAGGAAACAAAAAGTGCTAAATAGAAAGGAGGCAGTGGTCGGCCGAAAAAGCGAGAAGTTATAAATGATCCACTACGTAGTTCCATGCAAGTATTATCACAACGACTGGGTGTAGCAATTAGCACTTTTGTAACAACATTTTGTCAGTGGTTTTTAAATAATTTTTATAATAACCTTCTTGACAAAACCTCTTTTTCTGACGAATCACAGTTTAATCTGAACGAATATATTAATTCACAAAATATGAAGATGTGGGCTACTGAGAAACCATATAATTTATAAGTTGAATTTTTACTACTTTACGTATTAGGGAATTTAAAAGCAAATGTAAAATGTTTTCTTTCTTTTTTGATTTTATATCTTATTTGGTCCTTATAGGAGAATCAGTCAATATCTAATACCTCCTGTTTTTTTCTATTTAAATAAAGCTAGCTAAATAAAAAAAAAATAAAATTGGTGCTGTTCCTTAAACCTTTTTCTGCAATCCACTGCAGTTGTAACTTTCTGCGTCAATAAGTGGCAGCACTGCAGTGATCCGCAAAATGGCCGACATCACTGCATTAGTCAGCGTCCTGTGAGTGAATTCTTGAATGCAGAAGGTGAAACACTCATTGGCATTCATTCATTGACTGACGAAAAGCGGTGCGGCAGGCCGTTGATAACAGTGACTCTACGCAACACTTGGCGAGTTAATGACATTCGTGGTGACCGCCGGGTGGGTACAGATGCAGTTTGTCGCACTCTCAGGCTCAGTGAGAGCTGTGCGATGACGATTATTCGCCAACAGGGGTATTCAAAAGTTTGTGCAAACTGGGTACCGATAATGCTAACCGACTTGGATAAAGAAACAAAGAAAGAACAATAGCCCGACAACACTTGAAACGCTTCCGTTTGAAGGGAGATGAGTTTCTGGAGAAAATTTGATCGGAGACGAAACACGAACTTTTTTGAACCTGAATCAAAGAGACAGTCAGTGGAACAGCATCAGACAAACTCACCGAGGACGAAAAAGTTTAAAACTGTGCAATCGGCAGGGAAAGTTATGGCGACAGTGTTCTGGGATGTACAGAGTGTGATTATAATAGTTCTTTTGGAGCAGGGATGCACAACAAATTTTAACCAATACGTTACAATCCTCAAAAAGCACATCTTCGGCGAGTTCGCCCAATAAAAGCTATGGTGGACGTTCTTCTTTTACATAACTCTTGGCGTGATATTGTTGACGATGGATTCACATAATAACTAGAGTTGTTGTTTGGGCTATTTCCATCGTTCGTTGAAATTGTATAGTCCGACGTTTCGGCAGTCTGTCTACTGCCGTCTTTAGGGGCGCCCTGAGAAGGTCTGTTGCTTGCCAGAGCAGTCATGCTTCAGTGATTTTTTTGTCTGACGCATTTGCCTTATAAGCTATAATTTTCTACGCAGAAGGGGATGCGGGATGCAGTAGACCTGCGCGGGGGTGCCACGCAGCAGATCGATTTTTTGTGCAGGGGCGGTCGTCGGTCTTCGGCTAATGCTTTCCCTAATCATAGGAAGCCAGACGTTCTTTATTTCCAGGCTGGGTGTGCTGATGGCGGTTGGTGTGGCGGCCATATATGCTGCTTCCAACAGTTTTCTTTTCGTGGAGTTGTCTTCTTTATCCAGGATTGCTAAATTATTCCATGCAATCCTATGCTCCTCTTCCCAAGCATGTTGAGCCAATCGTGGCTTATCCGTTTCCCCCAACCGGTTGCGATTGACAGGGGTCTGCCGGCTTCTCCTATGTACGGCCTTCCACATTCGCATGTTTTTTTGTACACACAGTTCTTAGTTTTCTGATTTTCGTTGTCGGGCTTTGTTTTTGTTAGCTTCGACTTGTTCGTGTTTGAGGTTTTGATGGCCGTTCTGATATTATAATCGTTGCCTATTCGTTTGATTTTTTCCGATAGGCCTTCACGCACGGAATTGTTGTAGTACACACATTCGGTTGTCGTTCTGTACTGTCATTCCTAGTTGTACGTATTGTTTTCGCCTTCGACAGCGTTTTTTCGGTGTATCCATTTAATTTCAGTGTATCTGTGATGAAGCGGAATTCCTCTTCTCTATCTTCATCATCCGAATATACCTCTCTGGCCCTATTATACAGGCATTCTGCAACACCCAATCTGAGGTTGTGTGGGTGATTAGACTCGAAATGAAGTTATTGTCCTGTGTGTGTCCGTTTCTTATATACCGTCGTCCGTAGTGCGCTATCGGACTGTTTACGTATCAGGACTTCTTTTGCATAACAATATAACACCACACATCAGTCGTCACACCACTGAAGAGATTATGAAAATTGAATGGGAAGACTTGTCTCATCCCCCATACAACCCTGATCTGACACCATCAGATTTCCATCTCTCCCGGCCACTAAAAGAGATTCGTCGGGGGATTCACTTTGAAGATGAGGACACCGTGAAAACGTTCGTGCATGAATGGCTTAAGAAGCGGGACCGAGCATTTTACCACGCTGGGATACATTCCTTTGTTAAAAGATGGACCAAAACTGTGTAAATAGAAGGAGATTATATGGAGAAGTCACAAACTAGTCATCAATTTTAATTTTAATTTCTGGACAATTGGAGGCATTTGAATTTTGACCCACATTATGTTACGCTGCGTTTTCTAAAATTTCTGTATTTTGGATTTTTTTCTGAATTTATTAGGGCAAATAAAGTTTATTATATTATTATTCGGTATATTTAAGATCCAAACAAACTTTATGGAAGACTTATTTTGCATGGTCAACATTAAATTCTCGGTCGAAAAATTAACTATGTACATTCCTAAGTATTAACTAGTATTAACAGCACTACGCTACTTTAGCTTTATTTCTCCTTTGCTGTACCCAATTAATTTTTACATCTGCGAGTAGAAACGCAAACCACCGTCCTCGACAACCCGGAAGTAGCATACAGCGTCAGGAGACATTAATTAAACTAATTTGACTACGAACGTTGGAAACTAGACGTACTATGTGTAGACCAAATTAACTTTGATATTAAAAATTGAGATTGGATGGCGAAAAAAACTGCTTCCCGTATACTCGCAACGAGTGTCCCATTTCCCCACACCGCCCCCTTTTCTCCCTAATTTTCGCGTGCAATTTATATTTGCGTCAGCAGCTAGACTGCAGTATTTTTCATCCACATCTTTGATGCTTCGCTGTCGCTGCTGGTAGCTGCAGTAAATTTTATCCGCTGAAATTTTCGACGAGCGCCGAACATAAAAAAATCGGTAGAGGGAGGGACTAGAGTAGAAAAAAAAGAGGGGAACGGGGCGAAGGGATACGGCAAAAAAGCTTAGCGTCGAGTAAAACTCGTCAAAAAAATCCCTTCAGTTTCATATTTCCCGACGCGATCCGGTAATCAAATCTCTCACGCTACGATGACCACACACCACCACGTCATCGTTCGACGCTAGACGTCCCGATGCAACGCGCCGCCATCGCCGCATCGAACCGGCGGACGCGTGATTAGCGGCGGATTTCGAAATGGCGGGCGGTGCAGACGAGAAATGCATTTGACAGCCTCATACAGTCGGAGTACACCCATCGTTATTGCTATGTATTGGCGGTACGTTCCGATGGGTAAATATTTGCGAAAATTCTAATTGCATCGTGGAAGATCATCAAGTTTGACTGCGATAA
This sequence comes from Trypoxylus dichotomus, assembly GCA_023509865.1. NCBI lineage: Eukaryota > Metazoa > Arthropoda > Insecta > Coleoptera > Scarabaeidae > Trypoxylus > Trypoxylus dichotomus. The sequence continues at coordinate 36,136,911 of CM042081.1, forward strand.
TCTTCGTAATAATGTGTGATAGTCTATGATGTACGAGGTATGCCTTTTAAGTTTTGCATACTGGAACATACTAATCAAAAGTCAGTACCAAAAACTAACCACCATCTTTAATTAACCTATAATCCAAAGTTTCAGTGGAAAACCTGAAGTGTTGCAGCTACAACGAACTGTCAAAGTTAACAAGTTGTGTTTATAGCAAGTCATCGCTGCACTTTGAAATACCAACCCCGAACGACGAATCATCCTCCGCCAAGACAATGCAAATTCGCAGACAGCACACAAGACAATTGAATTTTTAACGTAATGAAACGTCGAATTGTTAGACCATCTTCCGTACAGTTCGGCCTTAATTCTCAACAATTTCTTTACCTTTTCAAAAAGAACGGACTGTGCGATCAAAGGTTCCAGTCATCAGAAGGAGTAGTTAATGTTTTCAAAAACGCAAATCTGAAGTGCCAACAAAACGACTTAAAAAACTTCCAGAGTTGGCTCAAGCGGATGCAAATGTGCATTAATCTTCGTGGAGAACTTCGAAAAACAATAAAGTCTTTAAAAGCGGTCTATTGTTTTATTTCAGTTCTGTATGTAAAACTTAAAAAACCACCCTCGTATAACATTTGTTTCTTTTCCTTTCTTTTGTTTGTGTTTCTTTTCATTTGTTTCTGTTCCTTTCTGGACGGGAGTCCTTCTTGTCAATGGAGCGAGCTTTGCAAAGACGTGGAGTCGAGCCAATGCTCACAAGGTGGATCACCTCCGTGCTAAACAACAGAACAATTCATGTATCCATGAACCTCCAACCAACATGGTCACCGGGAGGTTTGAGGGCGTGGTATCCGAAAGGACGCAAGTCGCACTCAGGCTCGTAGAAATATGGTGCCGAAAAGAAGGGTTAAATGTTAACTCTAATAAAACGACTATGGTACCGTTTACCTGGAGGAGGAAACTTCCCGACTCCGGTGTCCGTCCATTTTCGGCTCCAAAGTATTGCTGTCACCAGAGGCTAAATATCTAGGTGTGATTTTGGACTCCAAATTGACGTACAAATCACACCTGGAACATGTTACAAACAAAGCCACAAAGGCCTTTTGGGCCTGCAGAGGAATGTTTGCGTGGTGCCTAAAACCAGCAATGGTTCACTGGCTATACGCGAGAGTTATAGTACCAACTATAACTTATTCATCGCTAGTCTGGTGGTACAAAGCCAACCAAGATCCTTGGCAAAGTCCAAAGGATTGCTTGCTTGGGCATTACGGGGGCCATGGCCTCGACGCCGACGGCTGCGATGGAGATCATCCTTGGGCTTCCGCCACTGCAGCTGGTGCTGAGGTCAGAAGCAACCCTAGCAGCCTACAGAGTCAAATGTAGTGGGTGTAAGGTATTCTCCGGTAAGTTCGGAGACCACACCAGCATCTTCAACTACATCGAACAGACAGCACCGCTATCAATGAGGACCGACAAAATTCGGCGCGTGTATCTCTTTGCTGGCGGATACAATGTAATAATTCCCAACGGCGAAGCAATAAAGGCATGTGCAAGCAAATCGAGACGGGGGATTTCCCGTTGGTTTGCGGACGCCTCGAAAACCTCGAATGGCACAGGTATTGGAATTTGGAAAGAGGAAGAACCGGATGGCAAGGGTATCAGTCTAGGGGTCTCCTGCTCAATCTTTCAAGCGGAAGTAATTGCCATCCAGACATGTGCAGAGAACTCTCTGAACTACGCACATGACCTGGAAGCGGTGGAAATCGTATCGGACAGCCAAGCCGCTCTTAGGGCCTAAAAGCTGTCAAGTTTGACGTCGAAGTGGTGTTGGGGTGCCATAGAAGGCTGCAACAACTGGAGAAACATTGCAGCGTTACGATGAGATGGGTACCAAGCCACTCGGGGATCAAAGGGAACGAAATGCTGATTAGCTAGCAAAAGATGCCAGTAGACGACCATTCTCAGGTCCTGAACCGACGTGTGGGAGTACCTATGGCAGTATTAAGACCTACGTTAGATCCGAACTGGCCGCCAATCACCGGTCCTATTGGAACGGTGTAGACGGTTTAAGACACTGTAAATCTCTTGGGATTTATCCAGGTGAGGGAAGACTGTGTAAGGCAGAGTCCTAATGAGCAGGACCAAACTGAGAGCACCAACAGCGATCTTAACTGGACACTGCGCACTGAATAAACATATGCATCGCATGGGTCTAGTAAACTCTCCTTCATGTAGAAAGTGCCGGAGAGCAGAGGAAATTCCTGTGCACCTTCTTGTCGACTGCCCTGCAGTCTGTAGGGAAAGACAGGTTCACCTTGGGGATGCTCAGCTTGATGGACACAAGTTAGGAAAATTACCACTCGAGCGGATTATGGACTTTGTTGCTGAAGTACCCGGTCGAGTGAGCTAAAATCACATGGGTGCACAATAGGCGAGGTATTGGCCTAGTCTGCTCTTTGGGGTTAAAGCCCCGCCCATGAAAAAAAAAACATCTGTTTCTTTATGGGGAAACGCCGCTAATGCTGGTTCGAATAATAAGATTGTATGGTTTTGTAATTTTTATGTATTAAGGAATGTAACTAATACTATATGATACGAGTCTAGACTACGAACTGTACATGATTTGAGCTGTAGCAGAGCTGCTGTGAAATTGTAAAATTGACTATAAATAGTCTCTGTTTGCGTTATTAAACAGCCCTAAAACTACCTCCGTTATTCACGTAAATGAAAGTTCTAGGTACATGTTTGACGATAATACACGAAATTATAGGTACATGCCTGACGACAATAGCAAACAATATATGTACTGAAAGACATGTGCACAAATGGAACAAAGGTAAAAATAGTTCAAAGGTAAAATTAAGCGATTTGAAAATCAATATAAGTTTAAAGTGAAATTCGTTCGGCTGTACTGAACAACATCTTGAAACGCATGATAGTAGCGGGTTATTAAGAACGGAAAAATTTTGTAAATTATAGAGCCTATATAGGGAATCGATCTCAAGGGTTTAACCTCCGTCTCTATGGATGTAATTAATGTAACCCTAATATGTGAGTCATTTTCTCTAAATTAAAATAATTTAAAAATTGCGTTTTAGACTGTTCAACATTTATTGCATCGGCCAAACTAAAAAAATAAGTAATAATAATGTAATAAGTTGTAATTCAACATCATAACATCTTAAAGCATCAAAAATAAGAAAACAGATTGCAAAACGTATATGTACATAGGTAATTAATGTAGTTAAGAAAGTCTGTAACTTTTGCTTGTCTGCATGTCAATTTAGCTTTAGTTTAGCTTCCGCTGCTCGTTCTCGCTTCAGCTTAAGTGTGTGCAGTGTTCGTAATTCGGTTGTGTTAAAACTGCCGATTGCTTCTTCGTGTTTCACTTTTGGTTCTATATCTCTCTATATAACTGTTTCATGATTTGAACCACTATCATGGCGATGTACAGACAAAAGGTCGTCATCTCCATCAATCCATTTGTTAAGTTCAGTTTCGTTATGCTGATCATTATCAGACGAAATCATCAACATATTTCTGATTTCAGTAAGTTCTTATATCATCATCTGAGTCATCTTCAGATGGTGATAAGAAAATATATCTTTGAGCATTTATTTATTGCAGCTGTTGAGACGTTCTCCCAAGAGCAAGAGAGAAGAAAGACTGCATCCTTCAAATTCATATTTTTAAGGGCGTTTGAAATGTCGTCCTCGACAGCCAGAATGTGGACCAAAAGATTTTTTCGATAATAAAGTTTTGTTAGCCGTATAGCATTTTGATCCATTGATTGAAGTAACGGATGCAATTAGGCGGCAAAAACATTGTTACAATTTCACCCTCATCGCTTCCCAACTGCGCCTCTGAAACATGACTGAGGGTATTCTCGATTAATAACAGCGCCTTCCCATTAAGATTGTTCTCTTTTTGAAATACATATTCTTACTTGTTTGACAAAAGATGTATGATTCAGTGAATAATGTGGATGTCATCCATGCTTCTTTGTACTTAACTGGAATATTAGCGTTTTTAAAAACTTTAGGATTTTTTATTTTGCCAATAACCATCAGTGCTCGTTTATGAATACCATCGCCAATTGCACAAGTGAGAAAAGTTACTCTCTCTTTGAAGCTTTTGACCCTGGCGCTAGGTTTCTTTGGCGTGTACTAATGTATGATCTGGTAATAGCTTCCAAGATATAGTGCTGACGAATAAGCACTATTTTGGAAGCTGGTTAGGTAATAGCTTAAGTTCGTTCATTTTTCCCCACTAACTTTTTGTCTGCGAATGCCATGCTTTTCTTTAAATACATTAAGCCAGACATTACTTGCAATAAAGTTGTTATCACTGTAATGTTTGGCTTAAATCTCTATAGCCTTTTCTCTTAGAACAGTGGTGGTTACGTTTGCGTGTCCTTCTCTGTGTGACAAGAACCATTTATAAAGTTTTGTTTCCATTAGGGGGTAATCTGAATTGCGAGTTTTGTTTAAATTTTGGTGCCGAAATACAATGCCCAATGTACCTATGCGAAATTTAATTGCAATAATAACTGGAATCTGTTAATGAACAAATAAACTACATACCCCATTACTTTAACCTTATTGCTTTTAATGTTCGAAATTGAGGCGGCACCAACGCGATACTTTACAGCCAACGATTTTCCACTTGCACCACTGTTTAATCGATTCAAAATTTCCTGTTTATCGCTAAGCGTTAGAGTTTTATGCGCTCAATTAGACGCCTCAATACGTAGGTTAAACTATTCCGGTGTATGTACTATCGGTAAGAACAAACCAACGAATACACGACATTGTATGGTTGCGATTCGGATTACCGGACCCCTAAGCGATTAGGATCACAAGATACCCAATGTTAAGGGACAATATTTCAATTTCGTTCGGATTACAAGGGAATTTAGATTTCCAAGGGTTCGAATTAGCGAGTCCCCACTGTATCTCTGTATATCCTCAATGTTTCATAATCTTTAAATTTCCAATGGCCAATAATGGTATGTACGCATATAAAACTAGAATTGAATAGTATCTTAGAATGTTTCTTTAGTATTAAATAATCCCTTACAGACGAATTATGCGGCTAAATCCGAACGAATAGATTCCTAAATCAATAAAGCGAACATACAATGGGAAACGTGCTTTCAAAACTCGCGTCAGAACGTATATTGAGTCGGAGCGCGATCCCTTGGACGAAATAACTTCATCTTGGCAACCGTAATAAGTTAGCGTACATAGTTTAAAGTTACCGGGCGAACTTCCTCAATGGAACGTTGAAATAAACTTCTCCTGCAGATCAAAGGTATTCGACACAAACAGACAACAATATCTTCGAAGACGACGCGAAATGAGGCTGGGAGGAGATCGGTTTGAAGCGATTTATTCGGTCGGATTATCGCGTTCGATAATATTTTGCATCTATCGTGCCGCAACAAAGGCATTTACGTCAGAAACAATCGAACGCAATAGTGGCAGGCATCTTAATTAGAAACTTATCGGCGAACAATAAGTCCGAGTTGGCGCGCGCTTCCATTGTTCGGCGGCCGTCTCTCTCTTACGCACGTCGCGAGTACGAATTAGAAACGAGTTTCATGGGCGAAAATGTGGCGAATTAATGCGGACAATGGAGAAGGAAAAGGAAACGATACGCATCGTCGATTTCGGATAGAAAAAGACAATTCGGTGGCGATATAATTACGGTCCGAATGAGATATTTTTGTTAGGAAACTAGGTTATGCCTCTGAATTGCATAAAATTTTCTTGTACACTCTTGCTCGTAATTTTAAGACTATCTACTGAAAAGTAAGCAAGCAATATCGTAACAATATAACTATGGTTTTTACGTATATGATAATAAGATTTTTTACAAATTACAATTGTAGATACACCCTTGGTTGATACAAATAATATTATTAATCAAGGATATACATCATATTATTTAGAAAATAGACCTTGACGAAGGCTGTAGAGATAGGATATAAATGTTCTAACTGATATAAAAGCTACAACTAAGGTACATAGTCCAAATAATGCCAGGCTCCTAATACCGCCATACGCCATTTTGTCAAGTTCAAGTAGTCTAATACAAAAGTAGTGCACTGTAGTTTTACATGTTCATGTAACGGAAAACAACCCCAACATAAATAATTTATTGCACATTGTGTCGTTTCAACGGTTATAGATTACATTGAAGTTAATACCTTGGTGTATTATATTTCTCAAATTACTACCTTCACAAGTCGATTTCATGTTACTAACTTAGTCTCTGGTAAGTGTACGTTACATCTACATAATATTTTTAATCAAAACAATTGATTTTGTTTTCAAATCGATGATAATTGGTTATAGGTTATCTGCTCCTAATAACGCCAATGGGAAATACTTTGGTGGCGTTATTAGGAACACAATTTAAAAGCATTGCACTTGCTGTAGAAAGAGCACTAAAAGAAATGTTACGGAGCGTAAATATTGGAATATCAGTTTTAAAAACCATCACTAGTTTATCAAATTTCACGCAGAATCATATGGGGTCATATTAAAAATAAATCCATTCTTGAAGGACTAAGACGTCGATCGAAACTTGATGATAAACAAGAGTCCGAATTATGTAAGCGGATTAATCGATTGGCAGAGATTGGAAAGCCTCTGTCAAGCAAAGTAATTCGTCGATCTGTTTATTCTCTTGCTGAAACTTTAGCCATTAAACATAATTTTAACGAACATAAACGAATGGCAGGAAGAAAGTAAATGCACTTGATTTTTGATCGTCATCCTTAGATTGCTTCTAGAAAGGCCCGCATGTTAAACCCAGCAAGAACTCAGAAGGTTAACAAATATATCGTCAATGTTTATTTTGTTAAACTCTAAAAGGTATTAACCGAGAAAAATTTCTTGGATAAGCCTCAATTGATTTACAATATGGATCAGAATGGTTGTAGATTAACCTTACACCACCAACAATAGCTGTTAGCTCAAAAAGATACGCGAAGGGTACACATCGTAGCTCCAGAACATGCTGAGAGTGTTACTATAGTCGGGTGTGGTAACGCAATAGGGAAAGCAATGCCCCCCTATTATATTATTTAACGATAAAAGACAACATAAAAATTGGGTAGATGACATGAAACGTGGTACAAAAATTGTGATGGCTCCAAAAGATAGCATGACAAGTAATGTATTTACGCAATGGTTAAAGCATTTTTTACGATATAAAGTGGATGGCCATGTACTTTTAATATTTGATGGTGCGGCATCCCATATCGACATTTCCATAGTAGAAAATGCTGAATACTACCCATGAATTTGTAGCCATTGAACAAATGTGTATTTAGAAGTTTGGAACACTACTGGGACGAAGAAGTTTTAAATTATTGGACACAATTTCCAGATCAACTGGAATCTATCCATATGATCTGTCTCTGATTCCAGATGCAGCTTTTGCGCCTAGTTCAGTAACATATAGAGACAAACTCGAAGAAAATAGTATTCAATTGATGAACTCTACTACTGATAACCAGAAGGATTCCGATACTAATTCGAATGACTTCGATAAACCTTTGTCTTACGTTAAGGATGGAGAAAGAGAAAAACAAAAAGAAAAAATGTTAGAAGCAGATAGCTTGCAAGCTGTCTGTTTTGAGAACAATGTTAATCAAAAACAAGCTACTAACGAAGTTGGATAGGATCCCATTTGTTTGTTTGGACTGTCAAATGTAAACATAAACATAAATAAATAATAAATGTTTTTATTGTAAATCATTTAATGTATTACTCAAACTACAGTTGGCTTTACTTAACGCAGGGCTATCTTAATAACGCCAATTGCAGATTAGTATATATTTTTTGTACTGCTGTAATTTGGAATGTTAGTAAATCAGAAATTATTATTACTTTGTCTTCCTAAATGTTCATAGACAGTAGTCTAAAAATGTTAGAATGTGACGTTGTTTAGGTCATATACCTTTCTTGTAATTTCCTACGTTAACATTTTTAATGAAAAATTTGGTCTCGATAGGCTTTGTACCTACGTCTCTCGTTGTCCGCGCGATCGCCTTAACCACTATACTACAAAGAACCGTAGGAATAAATCGCTTTTAATACCTAACATACCTAATGTGAGATAATGAGATGTATTTACTTTTTGTAGTTTAATTGAACACTTTTACATATTGTCAGATGCTTCTTCCTAAATACTGTAGTGCTAATTCTTAAATTTAATATAATAATTAAAAAGTAATAGAAATTAGGTTACATTAGTATATTAGGTTAGGTTTGAAGGGGAGTTTATGTCTGTGTATTTGGCAACAGCATTGGAACTTATGGTGCCTCTAGTATACATAAAATAAAAATGGGGGGCGTGAGTCCCCGGTGCCCCGTCATATATTTTTTTCGAAAGTAATTTTCATAATACTTGAGACTACCCAATATACTTTACATTATGTTACGAACAGAATTTATATCTCTTATATGTAGTTTCCGAGATCTTGGAGGTGGCTATACTCCTAATTCGGGTGATTCCGCTGCTAAAGAAAAAATGTTTGTTCTTATACCGAGGTACTCTTTTATTCCCAAAGTTTCATCAAAATACGAATTTTGTTTCCTTTGTTAGTGACGTTTCGCGTTCGTCAATAGTCCGGCTGAATTCGTTCTTCTCCGCTCGTCTCGTTCATTATTTTTATCTTCCCCCTTCTACTTCTGCGTGACGCGGAGCATCATCACGTCGTTCATCTGAAAATCGCGCATCGGCATCCGTTACCGCCCGTTTCATTGATAACTTCAGCTCACCATGGACGGCAGATATACGGCCGTTTCGACCTGCCTGGGTAGAGTCTCGACGGGGACGGCTGCTGCAGCAGCAGCAGCAGCACCAGCGACGAACGCAGGTTAATTCCGGACTACGCACGCAACTCTATGGAAAATCAATACGTGCCGTACAGCCGGAACACGGCGAGTCGGAGGGGTGCTGCGACCGACCGATTGACGTGGCGTGAGGTATGCATGTGCCGCGTACAAGGCGGAAGGCTGCGGAATTCAGCTGTTTCACGTGCTGTTGTATTATGTAGGGGTGTAATGTGAATGCGAGTACGGTAGACGATGGTATTTTCGTGCAGATACTTACCCTTCCATGCGCTATCGTGTCGGAATCGAATATCCTTTGTCTCGTTACGTTTTTGAAAAGAAAAATCAATTCTAAATAATACAGTCTTAATATTATCGATTTTATATTAAGGCACTGCGTCAAGCAAAGTGTTTTCTCAATTGTTTGAGCTGAAATACCAAGAACACGCTAAATTTAAGTACTGCATCACCGTAATAGATTATACCGCCCAACAATATATTTCTTTAATCGTGATGCCTGTAAAATTCGAACTGATTTGGGGTATGTCTGCTGGTTCCGAAAATAACTGGGATTTCTTCGTAGCAAGTTTTTGAGATTCATCACGGCGAAATTCATTACTCATACGTATAAACAGCAAAATAATTAATATTTAGGAGACTTAAATTGTTTGTTTTTACCTGAACATTTGTGGTGAATACATTTTCAAGGAAAGTAGAAAACCCATATATCCCTTCATAGAAAGGGCAAATTTGGCGTATTTTAGCGTCCAGTTAAAAGACCAGGATAAATGTTGGGCACCTCATTTTGTATACAAAACATGTGTTGAACATTTGCGACAGTGGACAAACGGAAAGTGAAAGAGCCTAAAATCTGGAGTACCTATGGTAGGATGGTAGGAGGCAGCCTAAAACCTATCATGACGACTATTTATTTTGTTCTATCAATATTAAAGGCTCTAATCGCAATAAATGGGTATACTCTAACATGGAGTCAGTAAGGAAACCTCTTCCTCATTCAGAGGAAATACCTATTCCAATGTTCAGTAACTTATCTATGCTTCTGGAGGATGACTCAGATTCATCGTGTGACGAAGTGTGGTGATACTGATTTTGAAGGACCATCAACGAGTCTCCAACGCTTCAGCCAACAAGACCTTAATGACCTTGTTAGAGATCTGAACCTCTCAAAGGAGTCGTCTGAATTGCTTGCTTCCAGATTAAAGGAAAAAAATTTACTGTGCCCAATATTACATTTTATAGTACCAGAGAGAAAGATCTGCTGCCATATTTCTCTAAAGAAAACAGCTTAGTGTTTTGTAATGATATAAGAGGTCTCTTGAGGAAAGTGGCGTCTTTTTATAGACAGTTCATCTCGAAGTTTAATATGTGTACTTTTACACAACTGTAATTGACATGGTTCTATACCTATTGGATACCTATTGGATATTCCATCATTATGAAAGAGCTATAAAATAAAATATCAAGTATAAAGAGCATCGGTGGGTGATATGTGTCGATCTAAAAATGGTAAAGTTTCTCCTTGGACAGCAAAGTGGTTACACAAAAAATCCTTGTTGTTCATGCCTTTGGCACAGTAGATTAACTCTGGCCTTAAGGCCCAGCATTGGATTATCAGACTCTGGTCTACAAGAAATGTTTTAATTCAAGGAGAACACAACGTTCTTAACGAGCCGTTGGTTGACAATAAAAAAGTATTTGAAATAAAACTATCAAAGGCTTTAGCACAGAAAAACTGAAGGCTGGAATTTTTTGTGGTCCACAGACGAGGCAACTTTTAAATCAAGGAACGAGCGTGAGTCTAATGCCTAGTGCTCATTTGTTGAAGTGGTTAAAAATTTTCTTGGAAATCATAAACCAACAAATTACGTCGAATTAGTAGAACAAATGCTTTCGAACTTTCACACACTCGAATGTAACATGAGTACCAAGATCCATTACCTTCACAGCTACTTAGATCGTTTTTCAGAAAACTTGCGTGATGTTAGTGACGAACAAGGGGAAAAATTTCACAAAGACATCAGCACTATGCAGAAAAGCTACCAAGAAAGATGGGACACCCATATGATGGCCGATTACTACTGGAATCTTCAGCGAGGTTGTTCTGGTAAACCACACGCAAGTAGATTGGTTCAGCGATAATAACGTGCGAATATTGGAGTCGCCGGCGCAGTATCCTGACTTGTCTTCCATTGACCATTTGTGGTAGATTATAAAAGTTAAAGTGCTAAATATATTTATAGAAATAAAAGCATCCTGAAACAAAAAATATTTGAAGAATAGGACAAAATATCTGTAGATGAATGTTATTGTCTTGTGGCAAGTATGCCAAAGAGAGCCCGTGCTGCTATAAAAGCAGATGGAGGAAGCACTAAATATTAAGAATGTAGTTTTATTCCATTTGGTTCCAATCTATCAAAGGGAAGGATATCTAATCAATTGGCCAAGGCTGTATTTGACACAAAGACGCGAGAACTCTGACTAAAATCTAAAATTTTAATGTGCTTATGATTCTGTGTTATAATATCGATACCAATGAATGCAGATAAAAGAATCAAGAAGAATATTTCATAGAATTCAAATTCAATCAGGGTGATAACGATTGAAACGGATTCAAAGAAGTGTTGCGTTTCGTTTCGACAGTACTGTATAATTGAAAATTACAATTGTTTTGTTTAAGGGTCAGCGAGAACAATTTTAGATTTGACGAAGTAAACAATTTCCACTCACTAAAACATCGAAAATTATTCAGTTTTAGTATCGCATCCCTTGCTAGCGATGAAACTATCTCGGAAGGTAATCTTCAACGTATCCGAAAAGCAAATAAATTACATTCTTGCATTTTATAGCAGTCATCCCGGACATTAACTGGCCGACAGTCAGATCGTCCTCCACGGTCAGCACACAATGCATCGATTCGGTGCTTCGTTTCCACCCGAACGTTTCCACGCGGACGATTGCGCTTCAGGCTAAACGTACGGCGGCTCTCGCGAAACAACCGAAATGACATTGATTTAATGTGCCGGACATAAAAGCTGCTTTTCGGATTCGGTTAATTAATCAAACGACAGTGTCCCGGTGTCGGAACGTTACAGCCGCCATTACGTTGTCCGGCATTTTCTGCCTGTTCTAGTTTCGATGGTCCTTTTGTTTCGTCCTAGCTCCACTCCGTATTATTCGAATGACGGAAGCTGTGTAGTAGACAGTAGACTTTAGCGGCACATGTAAGACTATTTTGTTTTATAACTGGTCATGTTTTACTGTATTCATTCTTGGGTTATGCTTTACCATGCCCACTGGTGGTAAGGCACAATCTAGGTCAGAACTAGCTTATGACATCACCGCATCCTCATTGTCTATCAAGTTTCTGACGTTTTTGGACTCTTGCTTGGAGTGTTAGTATTAGTTTTCATTTGCTGTTGCTTCTTCATTGGAAGTGATTTTTTTCGTTTGTGCTTCGATTTCTCCCGATTCTTATGAGTTTGGTTTCTATGCTCTTTCTTTTTCCTCTTCTTTCTTCGGCTCTCTTTAAGCTTCTACTGGGATAAACACACTGCCCCAATGTTGCCATTATGTATTAATATGCTTCACTTCTATTCTCCTTGTTTGGGTGAATAATATTGACTTTATCGTATGACTATCAAGCCACTTCCATTTTTGTTAGTATGTAGTGGTGGAAGTCGAAGTTTAGGTATTGTCCATATGTCCTAGTTGATATTACGATACACTCCTAGGGACGCCAGTGTCGTTCTTCCAAGCTATAACATTCGTAAAAAAGGATTTCACCGTGTTCTTCAATCTCCATCGTGAAATTAATATATTCCTTTATGTTACTAAGGTGTTGTTCTCCTATCATATGGTCATATGATGATCGTTACCTACATACCTGAACAACATGTTTGGGTTTTCGAATTCCTCCATGGACATACTGAAGGGAGGTGATTTCGTTCCTATTACCAATTCCTATTGGCAGAACATCTTCTACAACCAAAATTTCATGATGGCATTTATAATCCATAGCTTTGTATCCCCCAACGGTATTGGCGAATCACAGGAGATATTGTCAGTTATGAGCCGTTATTATGCCTGTGGTGCGTCTTAAAATATTCGTTCTCAGCATTTCCCATTGAATGAAGTAAACCAAAGAAACTTCAATCCTAATAGGGTTGATGATACCATGAGTCGCGCAAATTAATTGAAGGATTGCGTATTTTTGGCACTTCATAGAGGTGTGGTAGTTTGCTGAAACGTGGAGTAAGTTTCGTTTTTGAAGGGGGATCGGTAGATACCAGCCCATGTTTGCGTAATGTTCGATAAATTTGTATTGCCCTGTTTGTAATACATCTTGTAATTTACTGTTACGTGGCTCATCATCCATCACGACTACTGCATTGCCTTTAATGGTGGTTAGAATAGGATCTTAATGGAGTTGTCAGATGGTAGCTTCTTGATAGGAGCTGCTTGTGTTTTATTTTTATCTAAAACCGATCTCATTTTCTATCTATATTCATCCGCTATTTCAGGTTCTTAGGTTCTCACTGCCGGTACTGGTAATAGAAATAGTCCATCTAACAATTCAACTAGGGAACCATCGTCAACAATAACATGAAGATAGATTGTAATTGTCAAGATTTATGTACAGATGACGTAGCTGTTTTCAATTATATTCAGTTAGTGACAAAATAAGAAAAAAGTACTGTGACACCTTACTTACTAGGAATATATGTCATAGTAATAATAATTGTAACAATGGATTGCTCATATGCCCTACTGTATATTAGTAAAAAACAAGGAACATCATAAACACAGAAATATTTATAGCGATTGCCTTTTGTATTGATCACGGTTTACAAACGTCTCAAATACTACTGTATCTGTGTTCTTTAAATAATAGAAAGAACTCACAACTTTGATTTATTAGCGATAAAACATAACAATAAACCAGCATTACATCTATATGTCTTATATATTCTATTGTCTGACTTCACTCCTATTCCCCTTCCTCTTTCAGTTCAAAGTTTACACAGTTTACATAGCCAGACGCCTTAAACCCATACGGGTTGCAACAACTACATATTTGGAATTAATGCACATAAAATAAATAAATAAACATACCAACAATTCTTTTCATTTGAGGTAGCTAACGGCATTAAACATATTTTTTTGTCATTAGACGTTTGAAAGTACCATGCTGGGTACAAACCGTCACAACGCACACTTAGGTGTCTTAACCAGGGTGAACAGCAATTATTCTTCCCATACACCATCGTTGAGGGGGGAGTTCATCTTGCTTAAGTATAATTAAGGCTCCTAGCAGAGTGGGCTGCTTCTTTTTGAATCTCTATTTGCTGCGCTGCTGTAGGGTGTGTAGGTAATTTTTCTAAAATTAGTGTCAGTCGCCGCAGATATTCATAACGGCATAGAAATATTTGTAGCTTCGTCCGATAGTTTGTGAACTGCATTTAATGAACAACCGACTAAGAAATGACCAGGAGTGATAGGTTCAAGGTTGATGGGTCGGAATAGAGTGAGGCCGATGGGCGGAAGTTCATTTTGGCTTCGATTTGGCATATTACAGTAAGGAATTCCTCGTACGTTAATTTGGCTTGGCTAATCATACGTGTAAGATAGTACTTGGCAGTTTTAATGTTGGATTCCCAAAGGCCACCGTGGTGGGGTGATTTTGATGGAATAAAGCCCCATTTTATTTGATTCACAACGAGACATTGATGAATTGAGTCTGCTTGTGTTTGTGTTTCTAATCGTTATTAGCTCCACGAAAATTAGTAGCATTATCAAAAATAATTTGTTGGCAAAGTCCACGTCGAGATACGAAGCGTTTTAAAGTATTCAAACAGCTTTGAGTAGATAAATCGGTCACTAACTCTAGATGCACTGCTTTAGATGAGAAGCAAATAAACATACATAAATAAGCCTTAATATAATTTCTCTTGCGTGGTTTGCCATTCTTTATAGTGAATGGACCAGCATAATCTATACCTCAAATAGTGAAAGGATGACTCTAGCGGAAGGCAAATTACCCATTTTCGTCTATGCGTCTTATATATTCTATTGTGTCTGACTCATACCCCCTTCCTCCTTTAGTTCAAATTTTACGCAGGAACCAAGTATAAGCTAACAGTGTTTTTTGTGTATTTTTTAGAGTACTTCTTATAGTAATAGACGATTGCACCGCGAATTAAAATCTACATCACACCATTTTCTGTATAGTCATTCGCCTTTGCGGTAGCTAGGATTTCCTTCGAACTATAATTGGAACATTGTAAAAGCCGTACCCAACAAATCCATAGCTACCGAGTGTGCATCTAGACTAAAGGCGACAAGCTCCCAATTGTTAGAAACGCAAAAAAAACAGGTGGACTTTCGCTAGCGCGATATAGAAGCGATATTGAATTTCCGAGGTCCTTTGTTCGCAGGGCTACCGACAGCGACGCCGATTGGCGTCATTTATTTCCGATATCGAACACAGGAGGAGATGGCAATTCGGGCAGCATCCGTAACAATTAGATAGAAAAGAAAACTTGGAATCTGGTCTTTAATTAATTGAATCTTAGGGGTTCTTTTGTAAAAAGGGGACTAGGGTTATTGTTAGATGAGAAAAAATGCTAGGAAGAATAAGGATAAATGTAAGGAACTATTTTCGCAAACGCGCTGGGGTATCGTTGAATGATGATTCGTTTTAATTTTAGTGAAGTTGCTATCTCCTAGAACCTAAACTAAGAGATGGAGAAACAGCTAGAATAGTAAGTGATAATTTTACCATCATTTACTATTCTAGTCAAGGCCTAGAATGTGCGGCCATAAGATGTGTAGAATCGCTATACAAAACTGGTCGCTCTAACATTTATTAAGGAAACTCAGATAATTGTGAGATTTGGTCCCCTATTTCACCCATATAATTAATAATGACTAATGTAGGTAGTTATTAATACAACTTCGCACTTCCTCTGACTCAAAATACATCGAATCCTATGTTCTAGAATGTCATTCATTCATGTCATTCATCTCTTTATGCAAGACCTTGCTCTTTAATGGCATCCATTTTAATGGTAGACTGAATTAGAAGCATCATGTTAGAAGGCAGAGCAGATCAGGCTTAAAATTAGACAGCTTTACTGGTTAATTGGATGATACCCTCAACTTGAATTAAAATCAAAGAGACTGACTTATCAGTCCATAATAAAGCCGCTTTCGACTTATGAAGTGAAGATATGGGGTTGCACTAATAAGAGAATACCGGCAACATTCAGAATTCAGGTTGGTAAAAGTTCCTCTTTTTGCCAGAAATACCTAATTTAGGGCTAAGCCTCCTCCAAAGTTTGCGCGATTTTTTTAAATTTGTAGGCATATCTCCGAAATTATAACAGATATTAGAAGACTTCTTTTACCATAATTTGCAAGGATGATGTAACCATTTAATAGCTTCCCTTTTTATTATTTCTCAAAATAGGTCGCTTCTTCGTAAAAAGCAACAGTGTATGACAAATACAGAGAATTAATAAGAACAATAATTAAAAAAAATAATAAACATTTAAAATAAGTAAACTTGTCTGTTAAAGTACACTACCGTTCATAAGTTTGGGAGTAAGGTGGAATTCCTTTAAAATAATGCAACTGATAGGAATATTGCGAAATCGCTAATTCCTACTATAAATTATTGTATATGAATATAAAATTGTTATGCATAATCCGTCAAGTCCAAACAATCCCAAATTTCATCCAAGTATATTTTATCGGTCCTTTCCAAGAATGCGAGTATTGTTTGGCGAGGATACCAGCGATAATTACTTTCGGTGAAGCGATTTAGTATTACTTCAGTAATCGTTTATTGTATGTGGTAAAAGTATTAATCCATAGCGTCTTATCGCTTTCCTGCACGAATTTTTTTTTTAAATCAGTACAACAATTTGCCAAAGTACTAAGCGTAAAAAAGCCAAAACGAAGACAGTTGACTGTAGAAAAACGTTGCAATATTTGTACTCCTCGCAACGAAGAGAGAAATTGCTCTAAGGTTAGAGATTTCACCGAAAGATGTGCATTACAATTGACCCGGAGGAGAAAGACAGAACAAAATCTTGATAGAAGACGAAGTGGGCAGCCACGGGTGACTTCTGGACTTGGAGGATCCACTCCATTTCGCTCTTGATATGCTGACTAATCTTGACCTGCTACAACATCCAATTAGTTTTAGATTTATACTAACGACTTCGAAACGCGATCAACGTTTAACGGCACCGGATATCGCAATGCAACGAACAAATGTTTGTATTACACCATCAAGAGGCGATTATCGGCAGCGGGTTTAAGGAAATGCATCGGTCGCAAAAAACCGTTTTTAAAACGCGTGTATAAAGAGAAAGGTTGGGCAAGACAGTATGCAAACTGGTCACTGAATGATTCGAACGCAATCTTATGATTCAACCGGTCCAAATTTCAGTTTTTTGGTACGCAACAGAGAGTTTCTTTTGTTTATCGACGACCAAGCGAAAGAGCTAGTGAGGCCTGCTTAATTTACTTTTATTTTGATGATTATGCTGTATAAATTGATTAATAATCAATAAAATTTTACTGTATCTGTGACTTTTTGTAAGATCCATTGAATGAACGAATAAAATAATAAAACAGAGAGAGATTAAAAATAGAATGAAGTCACTTATGAGTAATAATGCTTGTTAATTGATCGAAGTACAAATATTAACAATACCAATAAATTAATTGTAGATTAAGATTGTAGTAAGCGTATCAAATAAACGATGTTATGAAAAAAAATTATGAACCCAAGTCCTTACATAAGGTTTCTTTTTGACCAAAATACATCGAAGTCTATATTGTAAAATGTCACTACATCGCTTTATGCAAGGCCTTACTGTTTAGAGGCAAGCAGTATATGCTTTCTCTGGTGAATTTCGTAAAGCCTCTTGTACAGGTGTCGTTAGCCACGGCGTTTGTGGATATCTTGTGAATCACTTAATGGTGACGTATTTCTTTCATCTGTCACTGAAGCATTTATTGCAGATGGTCGCTAAATAAAAACATGTTGGGAATTTTCTGAGTGTCTTGCATTGATATCTAATATCTCCAATAGAAATGATTTCCTACTTACATCGTTATGTTTCTCTTGTGAAGGTGCTATTATAGTCACCTATACGCATTCTGTATCGCCTAAACATCCTGAGAAACCTATGTATATTTGTAGTTCGTATAAGCTAGAATTTTAATTTCCCATATCAAAAAACTATATGGCCGCTAATGCACTTTCTGGTATCATAATTCTGGCACTTCTTGTATCGGGGCTGATGAGTCTTAATTGAGTCTGAATAATTCTACGAATCCTATATTCGGAAGATTAGAAAGAACACTTTGGTCACCTAAAACACGCTTCTATTTCGAAATCGACGACTACGTTGTAATCTTTCATAATTCCGTATTGGAACTGGTTGAAGCGGAATCATTTCTTTTTAGCCAATTTATTATCGCCGTTTCATATAAACAAAACTTAGGTCACGTCTATAAAAGCTTTGGCACATTGCTTTGAATATTATATGAAATGCACCAAAATCTTTTGGTCTTTTGATCAAAATTATTTGGCACTTGTATAAATTCGTCTTTCGCCGAACAATGGCAAATTAAGAAGCGAAGCAATGGCGACTATTTAACAAAAGGTCGAACTAGGAAGAATTGCAATTCACAACATTTCCCTTTCTCCATAGCTAACGCTTTCTAATCCAAGTCCAGTGATATTTCAAATTATTCAACTTGGAAATAGAAAACCTACGAAATGTAAGCCTATTTTACCTACAGCAACACTCTCGAAGCGAATGAACTGTAATACTGTTGCATCATCAGTGCACACGAGCAACAAACATTACTTAACAAAGCATTACTGCGTCATTGATAAAAGCAAATTCCGTTGTGATGTATAATCCTTCCAATTGTGGTGTTGTAGTTCGAATTGGCTTAATAATAGAATTCGCCCCTCACCCCTACGGAATACCGCAACAACCTGCGCTTGTAGGTACCTACTACTAGGTAGCTAGTTACCTAGAGATTACGTAGCGCGCCCTGTTAAGGGCACGCCGTGTGCTCTACGCACATAGCGTCGCCGGGATAATGGTATACCCGGGACGCGCACTTGCCTTAATATATGACCTACTCGAAATAGAACAGCTAACTCGGTACAATACCCGTACATGTACCTCTCTAGCGAACTAAGCTCACTAATTACCTCCTTAGTCGGCGCTGTTCCTTCTTGTAATTGCGTTCATGAGTTTCCGAGCCCGCTTCGGGTTGTACTACCTAACGAACGATCTTCTACGGGATGTGAAGGAGAAAAATAACGCTTACGATTAGTTGCTAGGAATTAAGATCATTAGTAAAACGCTATGTATGTTAATAGATGTAAAAAGTAAACGGGAATCGCTGGTATTACTAGTATGATCTGCTAAGAGCATATGACATTTTGTGAACGATTATTCATTGAATCAAGTTTGAAGCTTTTGACGCAAAAAAGGCAAGCTTATACCCCGCGAAGCAAAGAAAATTCCAAAAAACCGTATAGTCTCCAAGATCAAACATGAAGACATTTATTAATTAATACATTTCTTTGGTAACGTTTTAGCAATAGCTTGTTACGTGTACAGATTTAATATGTTACTTTTCTTTTTCACATCGTTGTATTCTGTTAGGGCCGAGCACATGTGTTAGACACTTTCTCGTTGTTTGGCAGTGCTAGTAGTTAGAAGTCTCGTGGTGCTTAGATTTTTAGCAAATTCTACCCATTGATTTGGGGATCGAACAATAAACTTCTTTGTAGTTTAATTTTATTATAATAATAGATAATCGTAATAGAATTTATTCTCCAATAGAATACCAATTACAGGACAAACAATAAAGCGCTTACAAATTATGCTAAACAAAATGAAATTGATGAAAATTTATCTAGATTCGAAAAAAATATCATTATAATATGTATTTGCTAAGCTACACATATTATATACGAGGGCGTTATGCAAAATATTAGTTTTCGGAATAGGTACTGCAAACATAGAACAGAATCTGGGCGAAATACGAGGTACATGCAAATGCAACCTAGATAATAAATCGCCGCAATCAAAAAATCCATTTATTAATTTCCAGACAAATTGAGAGCAATAAGTCTCTCTGCGTTCTTTAAGGGAATGCATGCCATGACGCTTCTGCAAAGAATGGTTTATAGGAAAGAAATTTCAAAAAACGATGTTGAACTCGTTCCAATGTAAGCTGATGGCAGGTATAATAAGGGGAGCAAAGAATAGAAGCGTATTCCAGACATCTCACTACAAAGGCAAAATACAAAGACTTCAACATATTTATGTCACTAAATTGCCGGGTGCTCCGCACCACGAAGCCAAACCTTTTAGAACAAATTAAGGAGAGTTCTTCAATATGCTGGAAAAGACTTAAACGGCTATCAAAAATAACTCCAAGATCTTTAAATGATTCAACTCTTATTGTGTAGAATGAATTTAAGGGATTCGTTCTGCGCGTGATGGTGATGTGCTAACATTTATTGACCTTAAGCTTGAATTGGTTGTGCACCAGACGGTTATCAAGTCAAGTTTTCTGAACGAGTACAACATCATCTTGGTTAGAAATAGCTCAATAGATCTTAACGTCATCAGCATAAGCCAAAGCCGGACAGGAATAGTTTGTATCTGAAGTGACTCAATATTATGAAATAGCAAATCGTCCTAACTAAAAACTCCTAATTATTAGGCCAATTAAAAAGTCTTTTGAAGACGAATTCACAACATTTACTGCCATTCCAGAACAATGATAAAGGGAAGGAATGAGTTAACCGGGGAAATACCAATACACACCGGAATAAGACAAGATCACTCAGTCCATTTATACATATTCAACATGATTATGGATAAAATTATCGGAAAGCTACCTAAAACAGCAGGCTACAAAGTGGGTAATACGTCAACGCTGTATGCTACGCAGACGACAGGGTACTAATCACTGACTCCGAAGACAACTTGCAAAGATTGACTATTGACGTGATATTGTTGACGATGGATTCCGATAATAGCTAGAGTTGTTGTGTGGGCTTTTTCCATCGTTCGCTGAACTTGTATAATCCGACGTTTCGGCAGTCTGTCTACTGTCGTCTTCAGGGGCGCCCTGAGAAGGGCTGTTGCGATCGAGGCTACCCTGAAGACGGCAGTAAACACACTGCCGAAACGTCGGACTATACAAGTTCAACGAACAATGGAAATAGCCCAAAGAACAACTCTAGTTATTTTGCAAAGATTATTTCACTCCTTTAATTAATCAGCAAAACAGCTAAATATGATCATTAACACTGATAAAACCATATGTCTATACTCTATTTTTTAATTCGGAGGAGTGGTTTTAAATTGAAGCGCCAAAGAGTAGGCTAACTGTTGGTCAGTTTACGGCAAAAATTACACTAGCAATATTTGCCGCTCTATTATTACAACTAATTAATGTTTAGATCACTTATTTTTCTGAATACGTTTGCATTTAATTTTTTTCCCTAAATTTGCGTTGTAATAGTAATTATATAACTACAACTTATATAAGATTCTAAGCTAGTAAAAAAACTGCCGCTAAAAAGTAACTTTGAAAAGTTCTATTGTGTAAACGTGTCTTTTCGTTTTACTCCTCCAAATTAACACGTACAGTATAATAACATCCAAAAACCTGGTAAGATGCAAACTGGAGGTTGACCAAAGGATATTCGAACAAGTGAATCAATTTAAATACTTGAGCTGATATAACAAGCTGTGGAAATCTAGCTGATCAAGTCCTGGAATAAACAATGAAAGCATCTCAAATTTCAGACTGCTTAAGAGACATCGTACAACTACTCTTAAATGGCAAGCAAAGTGAGAGTTTACAAATCAGCACTAACGCCCGTACCAATATACGCTGCTGAAACAAGACCAGACACCTCCAAGATACGGCAAATGATATGAACAGTCGAAATGAAAATAATAAGAAGCATTGGTGGAAAAACACTACTTAACAGAATCACAAGCGAAGACCTACGATAACAAAGCAGAAAAATACAAGACGTGGGAAAATGGATAAGAAAATGCTGGAACAAGCACGTAAGCAAGATGAGCAATGATAGACTGGTAAAAAGTGCCAAAAATAAATAACCCAGTTGGAAAAAGAAATCAGAGCAGGTCAACAAAACGGTTGAAAGAATGCTGAACATTACATCCGAAGAGGAATAGGAAAAAAATAGGTATTAGGCTACCTACCACGCGTAGAAAGGAAAAAGAAGAAGAAGATTAGCTTGATATAAAAACAAATTTAACAAAATGTACATAGTTTATACATGGCAACTCAACCAGACTATCGTCAAGACCAAACACGTCGAAAAAGGAGACGGAAATCCGACGATGTTAATGATGCGGATCTCGCTAGTTTGACGAGGGAGCATTCTCGCGAAATGTACGCGTCATCGACTAATTAACGAAATCTGAAGTCAGACGGGATAGGCTGGCTGGCAGGCAGACAGGCAAACAGGCGGCAGCCAGCAAACAGACGGGGGACTTCTTGTTATACGCTACGTCACGTCCTCGCCGCTCTTTACTTTCTACCCTTTCTGACAGGCCTGCTTTATCAGTTTTAATAAAGACGAACTTATGGCAAAACATGGCCTAAAGTATAAGAATGCTGTATGTAGGTATAGTCGTTTCGTTTTGCCTTCTTCGACGAAACCTTCGAAATGATGAGTGTTCTCTTAATTGCCACCTTTAGTATGTCTGCTTGTTATTGATTTTTCCAGCTGTATATTTGTCAGTCAAATATTGAGACATGAATACTAATCGCACTATAGAAAAACTTTCTTAAACTAAGTATTAAGATTGAACAAAAGTTTTTTGGTCTGTGAATTGACAAAGTTTGGATTTATAAAATTGTCAAGAATAAAAGTACAAGTGGTAGGCGCCATAAATTCTCCGCCTAATATAGAAAAAAGAAACTTAATATAAGAAATTTTATTTTTCAATGTAATCCCCCCTAATTTCTATACATTTATTACAACTAATTACTAATTCTATATCCTTGCAAAAATACTCTGAAGTTTTTCCGTCAAAATGATCTATAACAGCTGCTTGCAACTCATTGTCGTCCTTAAAACGACGTCTCCTAAGGTCTTTTTTTAAATTAGAAAACAAATAAAAATCACAAGGGGGTGTTCTAATTCTTGAAAGCCACATTCGTGGATGGCAGCAATATGGACGAGAGCATTGTCGTGCAATAATCGCACAGCTTATGTAATAAAGACGCATAATATGTGCCGCTCACAGTTATATTGCGCTGTTTATAGTTAATTAGCAAAATGCCCTCACAATCCCAGAATATTTTGGTCATCACTTTTTTCGTTGATTGAATGACTCTCGCCTTCCTGGGACGAGGTCTTCGCCGTTTCATAGATCCCTTTTCAATACAGGATCGAAAACCAGAACCATTATTTCAACCCCTGTGACAATGGACTCTATTTTCGGTAGTCTCCACACATGCTTAAAAACGACCGCGCACATTCGACTCGACGTTCACATTGGAGAGCAGAAAGAGGTCGCGGTATCCATGTTGCACTAATTTTACTTATACCCAAATGGTCAAGAAGAATTCGGCGAATACTTGTTTCGGATATGTTTGTTATCATAGCTATTTCCCTCACTTTTAAACAGCGATCTTCTAGCACTAAATCCTCAATAATTGAAATTTGTTGAGTCGTTATCACTTTAATTGGTCGACTCGACCGTTCATCATCTTCCAGGAATTTTTGCGCCAATCGGAAACATTTTGGCCACCTTTTTATAGTGGAATATGAAGGAGATGAATCATCGTAAACGCCATCTAAATGTTGTTTTATGCGATTAGTTATATGCAAAATTTTATGAACGTGTGGTACTCAGTTTTCATTGCTTCTGACATTTTCATACGCTAGTCATATTGGTTGGTTGGCTCGAACCGTCATATTTATAGCGTAGACCTCACGTGTGTGTGCATGCATGCCGTGACGAAGTTTGAACACGCTTGAACCTGTATAAACCTATCAGGCCGAGAATTTATGGCGCCTACCTCGTACGTTGAAACTATCACATTATTATTACAAATATTACCATTATTATAATTATCGCTAGGGACCGGATTATAACATATGCAAAGTGCATATATTTAGTAATTCCTAATGTAGATCGGCAACGGACAATTCTTAGAACGATAAATCTTTTACATTGGTTTCTCTTATACTTCTTTCCAAGAACTGCACGTGTTTAATTTCGCCTAGCAGAAGGGATATGGTAAATACGTTTTATTATTATTAATTCCAAATAAACTATTCATTCATTGAATATCTTTGAGCGAAACAGCATGTAATTGTGGTACGTTTTTAAATGAGTATACCGAACAAAATTTCTTTATGCATTAAGCCGTATTCTGAACTGGTACAGAATGGCGACAAAATATTTTATTGAGCCTACAGTAAACTGGTAAGTTTAATTTTACTAAAAGCTTTACAATTGTTTTTAAATTCTTTAACTTTTGATATAAAATGACAATTGTTGTTGTAGGTGTCTTGTGAGAGAAAATACCTGATTGATCAACACGCTAAAAGTCCATCACGTATTGGAAAATGTGAAAAACTAAAGCGATCCGCATGTGTGCGGCAATCTATACAGCCATGTGTAGCATCAACTCCACGAAACTCAGAACAAGACGAATATAATACAGATCTGTGTAATGCATTGATTTCGCCTAACATACCATTAGCACGTTTAAACAATGTTAATTTGAAATCATTTCCGCAAAAATATTGCAAACAATACATACAATACAATAACATACCTGACGAAAGTACCTTACGCAAAAATTATGTCACATCTTGTTACCAGCAAACAATGGCAGAACTTCAACAATTGGTAGGGAATAATTTTATTTGTATTATGGTAGGTGAAAGTACGGATAAATGTGGCCATTATATTACCCATTTGTTAATAGGAATTCTTCATGAAGACATTGTAGGTAAATCATATTTAATTTATTGTAAAGAACTTCAAGAAACAAATAATGTGACAATTGCCCAATTCGTTCAAGAAGGTTTATCAAAATTCTTTTTACCTGGAAGTATACCTTGTGAAAAAATTTTACCAATGTTGTCCGACGCTGCACCATACACGATAAAAGCCGCGCAATTTTATAAGAAGCGACTTCCCGGTGTTCAGTTGCCTCCTGAACCGATTATTACGAGATAGGGTATACGGTTCGACGCTGCATTTTTTTACGCCGATAATTTTGAAGGAATAAAAATGGAATTCTTGAAATCACTGCTGACTGCATTGCTCTAGAAAACTGCAAAAAGATAATAACATCAACAGAATTGCTACAAAACCTTTTGTATATTAAGTCAAATTATAGCTTTGTTTCAAATTCCATTCGTAAACTAGAAATGCAAGGGATGTCGCTCTCAGAATCAGTCGAAATAGTTGACGAATTTGATATGCTATGTAAGAACGTTAAGGGTACAATAGGTAATTCTATATACGATAAATTTAAAAAAGTGATAAATAAAAATGCGGGATATTTGTAATTGAAGAAAGTTAAAAAAACAGTAAACGATTTCGCCTTTAATTTTAGTTTAGAATGTACTGCAAAGTTTATGCAATAAAGTTAATGTTTAAATTTCTGCTATTATTTATTTTATGTAAAAATTTTGCATATTGCCGCAATTTTTTTATGCTTCAGGCTTATGCATATTTTCTCAAAAATCGATGCATATATTTCGGTTTTTCTTTGCATATAATCCGGTCTCCAATTATCACTGTCATTATTATTATTATGAGTGAGCTGTTATTGCTTCCCTTGCAACCAAAGAAAACCATTCCGCATAACTAAAATAATTCGCGAAACATTACTGTAATATCCAAACTCTCAATTTCTTTTGCTTTCATTTCTACTGCTGCTGTTGTAGCATCATGAATATAACTACACTCAAACGCGACACCGGAAACTTCATCTTCCATCTGGACACGGAGAAGATATAAAGAAGCCATTTCTCCATTAAGAATTTCCATTCGCACCCTTTCACCGCGAACGCCACTGATTTCCCCCGCGTATTGCGGCGTCTAACGCGCAATAATCCGCCTTCAAAAATCTAGATCAAAGGAAATTGCACCGGAAAACAAGGAGTAACGAGGAAATTGGAAGTACGAAGGCAGCCGAGCGTATGCTACGCATTTCTTGGCAATGGTAATACAGTAACTAGTAGTAGCAGCGGCGATACAAAGGCAACCGACTAGTCAGCCAAGCCACCCGAAACGCATTAATATAGCGCCCTACAGCGCCCCTATTTTTACGTTCGAATAGATAAAGTGGAAAGGCGAAGGTTGAAAAGTGGCGGCGAAGGAGACTTATTTAAAATTTACGTCGACGCGAAATTGTAACTTTCAGGTTTTCGACAATTGGATGCGGGTCGCTAACTTCTAAAGGTGGAACAAATGCTTTTTTGAAGTTGGAAGTTTCGGTTTGAACCGATGGGAAAAGTAGATCAATTTCGTTAGATCCTTGAAGTTATACGGTGAAAGCATATAAAAATATTCACTGGGGAATTCAAATGTTGTTTCTGAACTGTAGATGAGTATTCAAGTTGGATGATCCTTATTTACATGCAAGTATACTATTTTCTCTCGTTTTAGTAGCCAGGCTTCGTTAGAAATGATATTCTGCGGAAAGGATCTAACCCAACAATGATAAAATTGCGAGAAAGAGAAACAAATATTCCTCTACATTAGAAATGTTTACTCAGAACTATACATAAGAAAGCGGGTACTCAGATCCCACCCCCCACCTACTTCTAATTAGTTGTTTCATTAATGTTTTTGACATTGAATTAACTGACATTTGTAAATCATATCTACATAATATCAAGTTTGTATCTCAGTGTTGTTGTGCTGTGGGTAAATCTTGAATTGTGTGTCGTGATTGCTCATAAAAATGGATCCTGTGAAACAAGTATGCACAACCTTTGTCATGTTGCGGGCCAAATTTTAGTGTGCAAATACGTTCGCGGGCCGCGCTTAAACCCCATACCACTCGATCTTCCTCATTTGGAATGAGTATGAGTAAATAGTGTAAGATTTTTTCTTAATTGGGTTTTTCGAAATGTTTCGCGGGCCGGTTGTTGCCCACATATACTGTAGAACAAAGAGCCGTAGTAAAATACCTCCAGAAAAAGGGCATGACGTCAACTCAAATTAGTAAAGACATGATGGCAACTATTGGTGACTCTGCAGTTTCTTATGATATAGTCAAACGGTGGTGTCGAGATTTTAAATGCGGAAGAACATCCTGTGAAAAGCAACATGCCGGTGGTCCTTCCATAGTGGTAACAGCAGACAAAAATATTAAAAAGGTTCACAATATCGTACTGCAAGATTAACGAGTATGTAACAGGGACATTATGGAAGATATCGGCTTATCATATCATGTGGTGCGCAACATACTGACTAAAGAATTAGATAGGAATGATCAAAAAAAAAATCGGGTATTGATTTGTAAGCGTCTTTTAAACCCAATACAACTTTCTTAGTCAGAGTTCTCCTCCTCCACGCAAATTTAAGATCGTGCCGTCTGCTAGAAAAGTTTTACTATCTCTGTTCTGGAATGTTCAAGGAATCATCCTGACTGATTATCTGCAAAACGCACAGAGCATTACAGAGGTCTACTGGGCATAATTGATTTCTAAATTGCGTAACGCTGTTAAAGAGAAACGCCGAGGAAAGTTAAGGCACGATATGCTATTCCATCAGGATAATGCTCCCAGAAATACATCTGGTATTGTTATGGATGCTATACACGAAGCAGGTTTTGAATTAATGGAGCACCCGCCATATTCGCCGGATCTGGCCCCTAGTGATTATAGGCTGTTCTCCAAATTAAGAGAAATCTTACGTGGGGCAAAATGTCCCAGTAATTATGAAGTGATGCAAACTATAGAAGTGGTGAGAGGTGATTTTGCAGAGGCCGGACAAAAATCTTTCCAGGAGGCTGTTGAGATGTGGTAACACCGATGGACAGAGAGCATTAGTTTAGAGAGAGAAAAATGTAATGCCACTGTAGTTTTACTGTGAGGGGGTTGGACATACCAGATAGAGATTCACCCTCGTTTATCCAATATGGATTTACATAACACAACGCTATTTCTTTATCTACTTTGTAATCTGGTTTCTAAATTATATACATAGCGAGTAAAGAGAGTTCATATTATGTTTTATTTTACCATACCAATTTCATTTCACAAACCAAATAGAATTTTAAAACAATGAATCATCGAAAGACACTCAATATTTGGTAGTAAATCCTTTTGTATCAACGCCTGCTTGACAGGGGCTGGGCAAGGATGAGGCAAAATTTTAATTCCTCACTTCATAGCACATCTGCCTAGTACTTCTCAGGTACCTGCGTGCAAATTCAAGTCGAAGCTTTCGGCTTTCCTCAGAAATGAATGGCTTGCGAACGGCACGACGTCCATGTAGTTCAGTAGCACTTCCACAACGTCTGATAATGTGGTCGCATGCCTGAGATTGGTGATGGTTATGCAGTTCGACCGCAATATTAACAGCAGCTCTGTGGAACATCATGACGAGAGCTGTATCGATCTGCGGTGGTTCTCCCAAATATAAAATCATGGGGAATGGAAAAGAAAATTCTCTTCAGAAGTTTGAATACTGTCGACCGGTCCCTACCGAATCTCTTCGCGAGTTGCTTCTGAGTCTTACTCTGGCTGTGTTCAACAATTATCGTCTCTTTTTCGAGATTTAAGAACCATTTATAGTCTCAAGTTGAAGTCATATTATAAAAAAACACACAATTAATAGAGAGAGAATTATAAAAACGAGTGAAAAATTGATAAAAATAATGTGGAATGTCGATGGGCTAAATGCCAAATTTTGCGATTTCTAGAAATAACTCAGAATATTCGCTTCTTGGTACTCGGATCTCCACAGTATTATATGATAATTTCAAAATCATTCGATAAAATTGAAGCAGAATACAACTGAAGTACAGGTATATGAACTCTTTTTGCTCGCTATTGTAGGTATTAGGCAGAAAAAAATTGTGATAGTTTGGTTCTTTGCTGCAGTTTATTGAAACTTATTTTGCATGAAAAGAAATTTATCAAACAAAAATATATCTTAAACGAAAAATAATAAAATATAAGAACAAACGAAACATAACGGGATCAATTTCACAGTATCTCAAAAAATTCAATTAAACACTGGAGGCTGGAAGGCCAGTGAAAGAGACAATCAGTTATTATAAAGAAGCTCAGCAAAATCCGACATTTACCACTCCAAGAAAGGACTATAGGATAACTATCGACCCATACCTTTTCGAAGATTACAGAGATAGTAGAGTAACCGTAAATTCCGAGCCATATCTGAAGATGACTAAGAACATGAGCATGACAGGTTTGGGCCGCAATGTTGGCGCAAGGAATTATTAGTTCGTTTTTTTGAAGATTACAGAGGTCGTATAAATTTCCAGCGATATGTGGAGATGACTTACAACGTTTTTACGACAGTTTGGCAACATTTTAATGGTTTTAATTGGAGCACTTGGTTTCAACAAGATCGAGCAACATCTCACAGGTCTAACGTGTCCTTACCAGTTCGTAAAATTTTTTCTGGAAAATTAATATCCAGACACGGTAGCAAACTGGCAGGGAAGTAACCCTGACTTCAGATCAATGGATTTTTTCTTATGGGGTTACCTTAAATCAAAGATGTGTAGCAACACTCTTCACTTTCTGAATGAATTAAAAGGGAATATTTGAAGAAAAATTATTGTTATTATGGAGACTATCTACCGAGCAGTTCCCAAATATTTTGCCTCATGCTTAAAAGAGTACAAATAAAATATCAGAATACATTTAGAAGACAGTTTTTAAGAAATAAACTGTCATAGGGCCTGTACTTTAATAAATGTAAATGGAGTTATTTTGTAGCATGTTTACACATATGTGACTGAATTGCACACAACCTTTCGTATTTTTTAAGCAAATAAAAACTTTAAAATTTGAAATGAATGTTGGGGATTGTTGTCAGTAAACAATAATTCTGCGAAGAAAACTGTTGCCGCTATCATCTAGTACTAGTAAAACCGTTAAATATTTATGTTAATTTCTTTCTTGATATGTCTTATAGTTTGGCAGATATTAAAGCGAATAGCGAGGGATGGTGTTATCGACAGAGCACTCCTGCCACCGAAAACGGACGATTCAGTACCTAATAAAAGTTACCATTGTTATGTGCATACTACATCCGTCTATAAACCCACTAAGTTTCATCTAAATCGGTGAAATACACTTGCCTGTGTTCCCTTGTTAGTTCTTTCGAATTGTATCAGTTAATTTTTTAAATAATTGCAATGAATAACCCAAAAATAATTCTTCTTTAAAAGATAATAATAACAAATCCGACTAATATCCAAATATAAGTATGTATATACAAAGTCTCTCCATCTATCACCTACAATTATTATTCAAATATTTTTTTATATATCTTTCTATTCTTTCCCATCAGTATTTGGAATTCAACTATTTGTTAGCATATATGAACGAAATTGAAATTATGACAACGTAGTTTTCGAGAACGAAGTGGCTTATTTGATATACGCTCACAAATGCATGAATATACAAGCTGCCAGTTCCAACGTTCTCAGTATCTACGGACGAAATGATACAGCAAAGTTGATATATATTCGCAAACAAACGAAGACGCTCCAACAAAAAAAAAACGGCATTTCCATAACCGAATAATGGAAAAGACGCAACGAATGGGACGGTAGCGGCATCACGAATTTATTTTTCGAGCTCTTCTCCACTGCCGGTTTTGTTTTTCTTTTCTTCAATTTCTTCTTCTTCTTCTATGGTTGTCGTCTCTTCGCCGATCCCAACTCATTTCCTCCCGTTCTCAAGAAGGAAAGTGACCTAGCGATATTTATCCGCTAACACTTTTCCTCGCTTAAGAACGTAATTTGAATTTATTCGCCTCGCGCTCGAGTAAATTATACCGGAATTTGCCGCGGAATAACTCTGGGATTACCGAAGTCGTCCGGTTTTCTCCCGTTCCATTGAGGGAGGGAAGTTCCTCGAGGAGTGCTTAGGCGATCATTTCGAAGACGAATTTCGCTTCGCGGTATACCGATTGTAGCCTTCAATATTAGCCCATAGACGGAGTTGTTCAAGGGAATAAATTAATGGAGAAGATTTGATTTACATTGATTAAATTTGACCGGATAGGAGTGCGACCTGAAATGTTTCCGGAATCGGCAAGAGATGGCGCACGATGGTTGAAGTGGATTCATTGGTCGGCAAAGGCAACATTTTTTATGGCAACCATCAAAATTTCAGAAGTTTACTGTCAATAGTTGTTCTTTAAGAGTATGGTTTGTGTAGCAAAAATGGGTAAAATCGAATTTCGTGCGGTGGTAAAACACTTCTGGATGGCTGGCAAAACGGCCATGGAAATTCGGAATATTTTGTTAGAGGTTAGTCACAGACGTACTCCATCATTTTCGACCATCAGCTTCTGGACGAGCGAGTTCAAACGTGGCCGCACAAGCACAAGTGACGAACCGTGCAGAGGACGCCCAAAAACCGCTAGCCCATCGCTGATTGAAGCTGAAAGAGATATCAGAGACAACAGACATTAGAATAGAAGAATGCATTGGCCATATCCTACACGAAATTTCGGGCATGAAAAAGCTTTCGGCGCGATGGGTACCGCGTTTGCTCACACCGGAGCAAAAACGAAATCGGATGACCGTTTCGAAGGAGTGTCTGGCCAGGATCCAACGTAATCCATGGGATTTTTTCATGTGTTTCGTAACCGTGGATGAGACTTTGATCCAGCATTACATAGCGGGGACCAAGGAACAATCGGGGCAGTGGACTTTCCGGGCGAATCGGCTCCGAAGAAAGCAAAGACTGTTCCATCGACTGCAAAGGTTATGGGGATCATTTTTTGGGATTTCCAAGGTGTGATAATCACGGGCCAATACTACAGTGATTTATTGTCCCTCCCCCCTCCACCTCCAAACCATACGGGAAACCTCTGCAAGGGCAGAACTCGTTCAAAACGAGAAAACACATATGCGCAATAACGAATTTATGTTCGAGCGAATTCATTATCACTAAGATATGTAATATTATTTACCAGTGTGGACGGTGGTAGTTGGTAGTTTGTAATTGGTGATAGTTGGCATCATTGTTTATTTTTGCTTCATGTTTGTAGTTTGTTTAAGGCCAAGGTTATTTTTATTGCTTTTTCTTTTGATTCTTTTGATCGGTTTTTCCATTTATGATTTAAAGGTTTCTTCCGGAGTTTGATTTTGCTTATTTAATAAAAGCTGTCAAATTCGCCAATTTTATCACCACCAATAGTAAATAGGTATACTAAACAGAAATTTTGTTTGTCATTAATAGTCATTTAGTTTCGTTGCTTGTACAATGACATCAGCTACGGTAAAATTAAGTGTAAAGGGGAAAGTTATACATAGCCAAGCCAAGAAATAATTGCAAATGTTCTACAATTTATGAAAGAAGAAGCAGAAAATAATTCTCCTATCAATCCGCTGAAAAATTTCAGAGAGAGAGAGAGGGTAATTACAGCCACTGTCATATCAGCAATCACTTATGCACGGACTCCAAAAGAAGCAGAAGCTGTTGAGACAGGAAGACTACCTTCATTTTCAACACCAAGCAAGAGAAGGCATTATGCAAGTCACAAAGCCACATGAAGGAGAAATTGAACCAGTCGGGGATATAATATATATAATTGTCGAGTTGTGGCTACGTGCCGTCCACTTTATGTCACCGCGCCTGAATATCACTTTACAAGGAAAACTTTCACGAGCAACTGGTAAGCACACGTTAGATGTATGGGATGTCACTCCGTCTTGTTAGAATAAAGTGTTTCGATTAAGATCATTAAAATCCTGCAAGACTGTCGTAGAAACGTTGTAAGTCATCTCCACATATCGCTGGAAATTTATACGACCTCTGTAATCTTCAAAAAAAAAAGTACGAACTAATAATTGCTTCCACCAACATTGCAGCTCAAACAGTTACTTTTGGCGAGAGAAGTGACCTCTCATGCTCCTGTTTTAGATTTGTTGAAATTTAATAATACAAGTTCCGCCTGTTTACGTGGCCATTAAAGTATGCCTCATCTTAGAAGTTTTTATAAGCCTCAAGTACACGGCACAACGGGGCTAGCTATCGGCATACCACCCACTGCCATCCAAATTGAAAAAAGACTTTTCGGACACCCAGTATAAAAAAGTATTTCTACGCTTCTCTTAAGCTAGTAAATCTTCTGAAGGGTTGCTTATATTCTAGTATTACAATGAAAAATGTATTCCGAATGAATAAAACATATCGTTTTCTTGTGTTTACTCACCTTTTCTTTGTATTTAGAAACTATTTTAAGTAACTTATCATGAGTTAATAAATAAATGTAGAATGTAATCTATCTCTTATTTTTCCATCATAAAACAAAAATATACGTATGAATACGTAATAAATATAAAAGACTATTAAAATAGATACCACTCATTTAAATTTTGATTTTGTTCCAATGATGGCCCCCTCATGAATTTCAGAAATTGTATTCTGTTTTTATGTAGATATACAAAACAAAAGAATCCACGTTTTAAAGATAAAGCCTTTGTTAAGGTCGAAAATAAAACATCATCTACATGCGTTACATGGTTTAAAAAAGCTCCGTTAAAAAAAAAGAGAATTTTCTTTCTCATCGCAGAAGTAAAGCTGATATCAATCCCATCATGATATCCACCTTGTGCGCTTCATCCGTTGTTTGCCCACGGAAAATCTATTACTAAAAGGTATATTATCCTTTCCCTCAATTTCAGCTTATTTCGAGGAACCGACCGATATTTCTAGCTGCGTCGATACTGAACGAACAAAAAGAAAACAATGAGATAGATTGAGCGCTGAAAATATAAATAGATATACGGCAGGAGAAACGCGCACACAAAGAATCTTATCTCCCGCGATGAAATAATACTTAAAATCTTGCGAGGAAATTCTTCTTTACATATTTATCCTATAAGCCATTTCGGTCACGGTTCCTATTTTCCTTTCCTTGGCTTAATTCCTCTCGAAAGGAAACGAGAGCTAGAGAAAACAGAACAGATGAAGTATACCGATTAGAGATTTTAAGGTTAGTCAATATGTTGAACCGAGCAAGGTTAATACTATATAGTATTACAAATTTACCCTCTAGCAAGTCAGGAAATTCTTTCTTTAAAATAACGTGTTGGTAGTAAGTAGTGGATTGCCAGTGATAAATAGAGACCGGATTATGTGCAAAGTGCATATATTTTATTTTTTGCATATCTTTAATTACAGTTTATATGTAGACGTATTACACTAATTGAAGTTCATTAGCGCTAATTAGTGATTGCATATATTGCATATTTAGGCATTTCTATGCATATTTTTACAAAAGTTGCATATATTGTATATTTAGGCTTTCTCTTATAATTTCTATTAGTAAAAACTCCTAGTAATTCCTAATGTAGATCCACTGCGGACAATTCTCGGAACGATATATCTTTTACATTGGTTTCTCTTATACTTTCTTCCACGAACTGCACGTGTTTAATTTCGCCTAGCAGAAGGGATATGGTAAATACGTTTTATTATTATTAATTCCCAAATAAACTATTCATTCATTGAATATCTTTGAGCGAAACAGCGTGTAATTGTGGTACGCTTTTAAATACTGCGCGTACATACAATGAATATAGCGAACAAAATTTCTTTATCGATTAAGCGGTATCCTGAACTGATAAAGGATGGCGACAAAATATTTTGTCGGGTCTGCAATAAACTGGTAAGTTTAATTCTACTAAAAGCTTTACAATTGTTTTTAAATTCTATAACTTTTGATATAAAATGACAATTGTTGTTGTAGGTGTCTTCTCAGAGAAAATACCTGATTGATGAACACGCTAAAATTCCATCACATATTGGAAAATGTGAAAAACTAAAGCGATCCGTATGTGTGCAGCAATCTATATATCAATGTGTGTTGCATTAACTTCACGAAACTCAGCACAAGAAGAATATAATACGGATCTGGGTAACGCATTAATTTAGTCTAACGTACCATTAACAAGTTTAAACAATGTTAATTTGAAATCATTTCTGCAAAAATATTGCAAGCATAATATACCTGACGAAAGTACCTTAAGAAAAAATTATGTCACATCTTGTTACCAACAAACAATGGCAGAACTTCAATAATTGGTTGGGAATAATTTTATTTATAGCATGCTATATGAAAGTACGGATAAGTGTGGTCGTTATATTGCCCATTTGTTAATAAGAATTCTTCATGAAGATATTGTAGGTAAATCATATTTAATTCAATTATAAATTGGTTTAGAAATGTTTTAATTTTTAGAAGTCGATACATATGTATGCGCATATATTAAAATTTTTCTCTGCATATAATCCGGTCTCTAGTGATAAATAAAATACATTTGCCATGAATACTGTAGTGGTTTATTGACACAAAAATATTTGCAATAAATCACAAAATTTTCATACTCGAATCATACTTCATAAATGGTATAAAATTAGAAAATGGTGAATGGTCGTACCCTTTGTTTGCAACCATGTATAGACGAATTTCGGGCAGAATTTCCAAATTTTCCATGAACATATGACAGTTTACTACAAGTTATTTCAGAATCAGTGCCAAAATTTCGTGAACCATGGTCTGTTTCCCGAAAACCAGGTAGTAGTAGTAGTATACCCTCAAAACAAACAGCTGAAAGTATAGCAGATGTTGAGGAACGAATAACTCAATCACCTAAGAAATCTATTCCCAAGCTTTCATAGCAGGCACAACTTTCATATAGGACATGTCAGGCAATCCTTAAAAAGATCTACAAGAATTTCCATCCAAGTTTCATTGCGTGCAGGAACTTTTACTCATTGATTAGTCAACCCGGTTTAATTATTATCAATGACTTTTAGGTACGATGAATAATGAATATGTTCTTGATCTTCGGAATCCTTCTTCTCGTATGAAGCATGGTATCACTTATCAGGATATATAAATAAACAAACAATGCGCAACTGGTCTAGTGAAAATCCATATGAAATTCTTGAAAGACCATTACTGTATTCTCAAAAAATAGGGATTTGGCTTGCTGTTTCTCGTAGATGGATTATTGGTCCAGTATTCTTTAATGATAGCATAAACACGGAATGATATCGTAATAATTTACTACAACCACTTTTAAATCAATTACATGGGGACAAATTGCAGGAGGGATATTCCCCAGGAAAATATTACAACACCCTATACGACAAGGGAAACGATGGAATTATTGCATGAATTCTTAATATAATCGGATAATAGACCTTCCACAGCAATCTCCCGATTTGACAATTATGGATTATTTCATACATCCTGTAGAATTCACTAATTATAAAAGATAGCCAAACAGTACACTATATATATTTATTATAAACGACACTACTATTACATTACAATACAGTATCTACTGTACAGTATCTTACTGACCATCAGATAGTTACCATATTATACTATTAGCACGTTCCGAAAACTCTATATGCGGTGTATTCGCAGACACATTACAGTGTATACATATAAGAATTATCCTTTATAACGATATCATCAGCACATCCAAAAAATAGAATATTTATACATCGTTCTCATACAATTGACTAACTTACTGAAGCTATCCGAAATGTATGGGAGGAAATTACACTACATAATTTAAGGAATGCCTTCAATAATATGAAACGGAAAGTGGCGTTATCTATAAAAAATAAAGGAGCTCACTTTGAACATTTAATTTAACCAGTCTTCAATTTACACGTTTTTAAAGTTATTCTACCAATTTAAGTCTAGAGAAGCTTTAATGGCTTGCATTCACAATGGATAGTATTTTACAAGCGTGCCGTAGACACTTCAGTAAAAACCAGGGTCTTAAACAGCAAGCGATGTAATCATCTATGACAGCAATTAATCCGTTTCCCAACACTTATTAAAAAAAAACCACCACCAAAAGTTATTTTTTTTTTTAATCTTTGAATGTACGAAAATATAACCTTTTGCTTTTGTTGTTATTTCGACATTTATGACGTTTTGGCTGTTTCTGAGAGATTTTAAATATATATAAAATCCTCTTTTTGTCTTCCACCAATATATGTTTAGCAATCCTCTTTTATGAGGTAGGTTTTCCATAGTGTAAAATCGAAGATAATGCCAAAAGAAAAAGCGGTACACCGCCTCATTGGCGAGATGACTAAAAGTTCAAAAGATCGTACAACAGCGGCTCTAACAAATCCAGCACAACACATCAGGTGTAATGCGTACCTATCCCATAGTATCTCCAGATATTCTTGCTGGGTTTAGCACCACTTCGCGTATACATGTAGAAGAAGACTGACGAGTGCCTTATACTTATGAGTTTAAAAGGGACAGGAGACCAGAGGATCTTAGAGGATATCTGAAAATTCTCAAAGAACCTAATATAAACAATCTAACGTTTGTTGCCAGGGATGCAATTCTGATGCAATATAACTGCTACCAACCGTATAAAGTAAAGTGATCATAAAGAGTCACAGCAGATATTTGGAATGGATTTGAGCAAGACCAGTTAAGACATTTAATTTGAAGTCTGAATCGTCGTAGTGAAGCTATAACTCAAAACAAGGGTGAAAATACACGTTATCCATAATTGTGTTAAAATACTTGTGCTGTCGTTTGTGTATCTTCTGTTAAAACCGTACAATAACTTTACAAAGATAAATTTTATTTGATAGAAAAATAGGTGTGAATTGATACCCCACATAATTTAATAATTTTCCATCTCAAGAGACAACATTCGCCCATCTTTCGGGCAATAAACGGATTCCTCGAGTGAATAATTCTATTTGTTTCGAGCCAATCCAGTCATAGATCCATTTTTGTATGCTATCCTATGAGGTGAAGCGCTCTCCAGTAAGTGCTGACTGCATTGACGGGAACAAGTGATAGTCTGAAGAGGCAATATCTGGTGAATACGGCAGGTGGAGTTGAACCTCCCATTTCACCTCTTCT
The DNA here is from genome assembly GCA_023509865.1 of Trypoxylus dichotomus. Classification (NCBI taxonomy): domain Eukaryota; kingdom Metazoa; phylum Arthropoda; class Insecta; order Coleoptera; family Scarabaeidae; genus Trypoxylus; species Trypoxylus dichotomus. The sequence goes on from CM042081.1 coordinate 36,174,973, forward strand.
AGGTATGTCCGGATGAGTTCACCAACTTATGGCTTAGCGTTATGGTGCTGCAAAATCAACTTCTTGTGTCTACCGCACCATTTCGATCGTTTTTCTTGAATAGCTTGTTTAAAACGGATTAGTTGAAGTCGGTAAAGTTTGGGAATTGATAGTTTCGGACGGTGTTAGCAGTTTATAGTAGACTACACCTTGTGTGTCCCACCAGATGGAGAGCACGACATTTAACCCGTGAATATTGCGCTTTGGTATTGATGGACCTGATTCACCTAGCTTCACAAACGCTAGTTTGAGTTTAGGATTGTTGAAATGAATCCAGTTTTCATCGCTAGTGATGATCTGATGGAAAAAACTCTTTCTTTATTGTCATTGGAGCAACGTTTCATATGTGACCAAACGCCTTTCAACTCGTGTGGTACCCAATTTCTTGCCTGCTGAACCATTCCCAGCGCATGTGGGTGTTTCCTAACATGCATCGATCAACATCCAATGCTGCGGGCAATTCTTCAAGTGTCTGACATGGATCAATATCAAGCCATTCCTCTAGTTCCTCGCTTTAGAACTTTTTTGGGGCGTCATCGCATTCTTTGTCGTTGACATCGAAGTCACCACTTTTGAAGTGTTGGAACCAATATCTGCAATCATCCGATGGAGCATCGTCGCCGTACAAGTCAACAAGCAAACGATACGTTTTCATAGCACTTTTCTTCAAAAAATAGTAGTGGAGAACACCTTCCCGCAAATGCTGCTTTTTTTGAACGAACTCAGACATTTTCGAAGCGATATGAATACTTGTTGTTTGCACTCCAAACAAAAGTCTTTTACCGTGTTTAACAGCTTACAATACACGCCTTTTAAATCCACGTATCGAAAGGTTAGAGAAAATGTAAGCGATACTATTAATGCTATCTATGGGAAAACAAAACTTATTCCCATACCCAATACTACAATTAATAGTAGTTCCAATAATTTTGTTTCAAATTTAAGGTGTTACTTCTATTTCACTTCAGGTTTCAGGCACTTTGTCTGTTACGAAGCTCATCTTTCAATTGGTCTGCTCACACTCCTTCTTCCTAAACTTCTGTAACATCTCGCTCTGGCTAGCAACCTTGTCCGTCACTTGTATCCGTCCTATGCCTTCTTTCCACTTATTTTTGTTTTCCTTTATTCTCTCATTTATGTCGAAGATGTTGAGTCCTATTCTTATATCTACATTTCTTACTGTATCAGATCTTGCGCAACCTTTCACTCTTCTAAAAAAAATCATCTCTTGTGTCTGTATTCTACTTTCTTGTTTTTTCGTTGTTGTCTATGTTTCACTACCGTATAAAAGGGTTGTCACTGCTATCGTCTTGTAAAATTTTATTTGTGTATCCTTCTCTGTTTTTGTTTTTTAACATTCTGCATTTCGAACATCTTTTAACATTTAAAATTCTCAACGTTCTGTGGTGATTAAGAAATTTTGAAACGGAATTATATAAAAGATACACGTAATCTAATAAGAAACGAAACTCGTATTTACCGGTGCCGCTCGAGGAAAGTAAAAGACATAAATCGTGTATACTACGACAGTCTCTTATGCTGTAAAGCCAGCAAATGGCAAAAAGTAACACAGAGAACGGACTTCCAAAACAGTACTAAAGACAACTTTGTATAAATGATTTAAAGAGTGAGATTAAAAAATGTATTTTTGGAGGCTTACCATGTTGATTTCCTTTTTCGGTATGCCCTTTTCTCCACGTAACAAAGTTATCGTTTTGGAGGTCTCCCTCGGAACAATAATTTAAATCTGGCCGCATTAAATCATTCTTTCTTTTTTTGCGCGCGGATTACGTAATCCTTTGTGTTCATTTGTTACGAAAATCGCCCTCCTAACCGTCTCCCGTTTGAAGCGGAAACAAAAAGCCTTGCTTTAATAATATCACGCACGGTTTAATATTTTATTCTTCTTTATTATTTTTTCCTTTTGTTTGGTCGTGATTCATGTCCGCGTATTGTATTTGTAAATACGTACATATATATATATATATATATGCGCGTATATACGTATGAATTGCTTTTATTTTTATGCGAGGTTTTGTTTTCCGCTCTCGGCTCGTATCTGGAAATCGGTGAAATCGGCATAGCTATGTGTTTTCTGTTTTCTCTTAATAGCGTAGTAGAATATGTATATTCTCCTAAATGTACAGTGGTTTCCAAAAGTATTGGTTCGGTTAATATTTTTACTCAGTATTCCGCAAATTGTGAATAATTCTTTGTAAGATTGAACGCAGACCACTTGTTGAAGAATTTTCTCATTGTTACCAACTTAAGCAACAAAAATTGACATTGTTGGTGCTACCAACTTAAAGTAAAATAGATTTCTATAGCACTTACACTTTCTATCCAGGGATGTAATAGTAATTACCTTTTTAGTTAGAAATTATTATACAAATATGTGTATACTGATACACAACATTGTAACATAATAGTGGCTCACAGTGAAAATGATGTAGTGGTATATAATTCGGTAAGAAGCTGAAAATAATTATTTGGCAAAAGTATTTTCTTGAAATACATTACAAAAATAAAACAAAAGTAATTCGAAATTTATTACGAATTCTAAGCAGCTAACATTACAGCGGTTACATATTTAACATGACAATGAAAATGATGCACCTACAATAATAATGAATTAATTATTTTTGAAAGTTAAGAGAGAAACAATTAATATTTAGTTGGGTTTCCTTCAGATTTTCTAATTAATTATAATTTATTTGAAACAGGTTCTACAAACTTAGGCGAAATACTGTTCCATTCTTTGAACGAAGCATTTTTTTATCAATCCTATTGGATATTCGATGACTAGAGACTTTTATTTCAAGAATAAGCCACAAATTTTCGATAATGTTTATGTTAGGTGACTGAGGTGGGGTTTTCACCGCACTGAGGCAGTTATATAACAACCATTCCACACGCGAAGAATGTTTCGAGTCGTTGTCCTGGTAAAATCTAAAATCATCTTCTGTGTCAAGTTTCCTGGCATTAGACACTAAATTCTGTTTAAGGATGTTTAAGTACGTATACCTAGCAATAGTACCTTCAATAAAATTAAGGTTTCGAAGACCAGCAGCAGAAATACAGCTCTAGACCATTACATGCTCACCTCCATTACCCTTTCCATCTGAGCCGAAAAGATTAAATTTACTCTAATAGGAGAATAAAACAGCTTTCCAGAGATCGAAATCTTTATTTTGATCATGAAATGCAAACTGTAAGCGACTGTCTTTATTTGTATATATGATGTTTTGTTGCATATGCATGGACCTCTCTAGTAGTTCTTAGTTTTGTAGTTGTTTTTATAAGTCTTTTTCCATTTTATGTATCAGTAATCTTCTGCCCTTCGATATGCCTTTGTCGTAGCTGTCATGCTATCCATTTTGTATACTAGTTGTAGTATTTTGTTTTGCTGCCTTTGTAGTATGTTTATATTTTGCTTAGTTGTATTTCCCCATATGTTTATTAGGTAATTAATGTGCGAAGTAAACATTGCACTGAATACAGACTTCCTACGAAATTCTGGTATTGTTCGTCATATCTTGTATATTTTTGCAATTGCCATTGCATTCTTTTAATTAGTTCGTTAATGCGGTTGTTCCATTCAAATTGTTTTGTAATGTTAGTCCTAGGTGTTTTACTTTGTTGAATTCTATTATTTTGTGTTTTTTTTTATTTTTATGCTGAATTTTGATATCTTTGTCCTGCTTGAGAATACCATATACTTTGTTTTCTGTTCTTGTATTGTTACGGTAGTTTCGTTGCATCATTGTTTCAGAATATGCATGTCTCTGTTTATAGTTTGTTGTAGTGTTCCCTGGTTCTTTCCCCTAGAAACAATACAGGTATCATCGGCATAGGTGCATATATTCCCAGTAATTTTTGTTTTAGCTACGTCATTAATATATATTATGTAGAGTATTGAGGGTAGTCTGTCAGGTAGGCATGTTTGCTTGAGTTTTTTCTCGTTTCCGTAGATTCCTATTTTTTCTATTTTTTGGATCAGTTTTAGTTTGTACACGGTATCAAATGCTATTTTCATATCAATCAAAATCGCACTTACTATTTTCCTTTTTTTCCTTGGCGTTATTCAGCAGCTTGATAGTGGCAGAGGTATTTCCCGAATGTTTTTGGAATGCATATTGATTTTTGTGTATTATTCTGTTCCCTTATAAGTAATCTGGTAGCTGCACTGTATACTTTTTTTCTAATATTTTATTTAGGGTTGTCAGTAGTGAGATTGATCTAGAGTTTTCTACCATCTTACTATCTCCTTTCTTATGCATTGGGATAATCGTTACTCTTTTCAAGTACTCAGGATATATATACATATATATCTGATGACTTGATGACTTTACAAGCAAAGCTACTAGTCCAAACGGAATTTCTGATGTTGTTGCTAGGGACTGCCGTTATACCTTGACGAAGCCATTTTAGTATATTAGCAATCTCATCTTGTTAAAAAGAAAATTTTCCATAGCTTAGAAGATGTCTAGAATAACTCCTACTCTCCTGTCTGAAATTTTTGAGCTGGCGTTGTTTGAGCCAATGTATACACCTATATCATAAATAAGCTCTTCACTGCACACCATGGATTAATGCAAGCAAATCCGCAGCTACTTAGGCCAGTAGGTATGTGCATTTCTCCACTAGGTATTTCCGAGGCTTTAGAGTGAATAATTTACATAGATTTGGTTTCGAATAACCATTGCGATGACTAGACGCACTAACTGTGTGGAGTATCTTGGATGTAGGCCACACTGTTCTTAATCGGTATCCTAGGTACTGCAGCGATCTATCTTGGGTCTCGTTACGTTCGTCGATAACGTTATAAGTTTTGAACTTTTCGAAGTTAGTATTAAAAGTTTTACAGGCTGCTCTCATATCTGTTTGTAACTGAAATTAGTCAAATTTTCTACAGTTAAATGTAAAGAAATGTAAAGTCATGATCTTTACTAGGAGATGGAATGTTAATGTACTTTTATGGAAAATCAAAGAGACACCCGTTGATTACTGTAAAATCATCAAGCACCTTGACGTTCTATTTCATCTGAAATCAATATTTAATGATTATATACTGGGGATATATGGACAAGCACTGGCTTGATTTCGATATAAATTAGAATACTGTTTAATTGTATAGAGTCGGGGGTATTTGCTGCAGGAAGTTGACTCCGTTTCATTGCAAAGCGGGATGACCTTGCCTCAAATTATTTTCATTTTTAAATTAATTGTCCCTAATTTATTGAGTCTTGGAATTGTACATCTCAAGATCGAATAATCGAAGTAATACCATATTCTATCGTCCTTTCAGCAGTGTACGTCGCCTCTTTCATTCACCAATAATGTCGATGTGTAGGAGCATTAAGGAGTATTAGAAGAATGTCGATTTGTTTAATATTATCGTGGAAACTTTGCTTTCTCTACGATTGTTCATATTACATATTGCACACATTTTTATTTTTCTTGTTTTTTGAACAAGTATGTTTTTCTTTTTAATTCGTATTGTAATTGATTCACATATAATTTTGTCTGTGCTTTATATTTGTAGCGTATAACATTATCCTGTAGCAAGTAACCTATATTACTGTTACTGACAATAATTATAAATATCATACAAAAATATAAATACACAATATATAGCTCAATTACATATTTATAGTAAAGGAGATACTTATATATATACATAAATATATATTCCATTCTTGAAGTCGACATAACAGTAGCACTATTAAGTTTCTTTGCAATCTTCCCGGTGTAATTTCGCCAATTGCCTGAGCTTTATCAACTTAGAGAAATAGAATTGCAAAGCAACCATCAATAAGTAACCCAGGACACCGTTACATCTACGATATACACTATAAGTTTACATCCTTGCGAATGTAAAATTAGTGGTAACGTTTTAAAATTATTTCATACGAATACTTTTGGGCGCTCTTGTACAATAATAAAATCGGCGACCAGCTACGCCGCGTACTCCCTCTATTGTATTTTACTTCCGCTCGTTCGAACCTCCGCTGTAATTTATTGCTTAAATTGTTTGAAAACTGTTTATTAGCCGGGGTCGATTTTTCGAATACACGAAAGTACAATCAACCGTTCACCAAACCGCATCCCGGCCAAGGGAAAAACCGCACGTTCCATCGGAAGTCATTCTATTGGCATAAAGGTTAATTACTCCGTAATTTTTTTCCTACACCGGGAAAGAGGCGGATAAACTAGCGGTTTATCGGTTAGCACGATTGCCTGCTTATCTAGATGAGGCGAGATACAGGGTGAAGAAGGTATAAAGAAAGAGCTCGAATGATTTTATTAATTATTTCCGGGATTGTTTTGCTTTTTGATGATCCTAGAAACACATATCATCACCTTTAAATTGTGATAATTAATAGAGCTGCTTAATTTTGTCAACAGTGCAGCGGCGCACAATGAGGACAATTGCTCGAAAAACGGAAAAAAATCAATATCTGGAGAACGGATAATCCTATCGAACTGCGGTTGATCTCATTCGATTCAGGATAAAGAAATACATTAGAATGATGATAAGATAAGATACTTCAAAAGCTAAGTTTAGATATAGTCAACCCTAATTCAAGTTGTTTGTAAATGGTACCAGAAGTTTAATAAATCGATAAAAACTATACCATTAAACATAAAATAAGGAACTTGATATCAAGACCCTGTACATCGCAATACTGTTAAGCTGAAACTATTTTTTCAAATGGACTATAGTTCACAATGACTACACTGGAAGTTTCAAAATCAAATTCCCACAAGAAGTTCGAAAAATTCCAATAACACACTTCAGTGGACATCCTATACAGTTACTTATACAGCTGTGGCCATATGTATTCGCCACCCTCGTTTTGAACGTGTTACACGAATGTTATTGTATTTCTAAGAAGCAGGGTCGATGACGGACTTAACTAGGTGCCTGGTAATGAGGGTTTAATGTTTTATTGTAGGCTATTCTGAGTAAATTAGAAAATAGACATAAAATTGTAATTTCTGAATATTTCTTCAGTCTTTCTTAAAAGTTGTAATAGTAAGGTTGAGCTAGTTAGAGTGAATATATTGTGTCTGTGATTTTGTATGTGTAATACGATAGTATACAGTAAAAAGTAATGCCGAAAACACGCGAATTGACGGAGGTAGAGCGAGGACAAATTGTGGTATTAGAAAAGCAAGGGTTGTCGGTGTCTGATATTGCCCGACAAGTGAAATGTGCGCGATCGACAGTTAGAATGACGATAAAACGATACAAAGAGAGTGGATCTTTGACAAACAAACCGAAAACTGGTCGAAAAAGGAAGACAACTAGCAGAAATGAGCGAGTCTTAGAGCGGATGTCTTTGCGAGACCGGAAAAAAGGGTCTAAACAACTTTCCAGTGAGCTTTTCCGGCTACATAATGTTGCTATTTCTCCTTGCACGGTTAGAAGACGCCTTTGTGAATTCAGTTTAGGTGGATACAAAGCTCGACATAAACCACGGTTGTCCCGCAACAAAAGAAAAAGAGACTGCTGTGGGCTAAAAGTCACCGCGACTGGACCATTGACAATTGGGCCAATGTTATGTGGACGGATGAGTCAAATATTGAGGTAAGTAATACATAATTATTGTATTTGCGGTATTCTGTATTCAATTCTGGGTATCTACAGTTTTATTCTTTTTAATGGGTTCCAAAATGTAACAGTATTCATGTTTTTGTTGGTAGCTTTGTGGTAAACCTGGGCCTCAATACGTGCGACGCAGGCGAGGAGAGGCCTTCCATCCAGACTGTATCATCCCGACTGTCAAGTTTGGGGGTGGTAGCATAATGGTTTTGGGTTGCATGAGTGCAACAGGCGTCGGAGAACTGTTCGTCTGCGAGGGCCGAATGAACAGTCGGACGTACATCGACATGTTGGAAGAAGTTCTGGAACCGTGTGCGTTAAAATTATTCGATAATGATGAGCCAGAGTATTACTTCCAACAAGATAATTTACCGTGCCGTAAATCTCGCGAAGTAATGCGCTGGTTCGAGGAAAATAACGTACGGGTCCTGGAATGGCCGGCACAATCCACGGACTTATCACCAATTGAGCATTTATGGTACATTTTAAAGCGAAATGTAGCTAAATACTCATCCACCACAAAGCAATGCTTAAAAACAAAAACATTCGAAGAGTGGAATAAAATCACCGCCGAACAGTGTTACAACTTAGTGAGCAGTATGCTCCGACGAATTCGTGCGGTGATAAAAGCCCAGGGAGGAGCTACCAAATATTAAACAATATCTGTATATATCTGTATACACTCACAATGAAAGTATAAGTAATTTTAAATTTCTGTTTTGCCAACTTGGGGGGTAAAACATAATTACAACAAAGTAATAATAATAATAGCTTATTATCCAACAGCATGCAACTTATTACAGGATAATTATATGATGATAACCACTATAAAACAAGAGTAAATGTGTAATACCAAAAGAAAACAATAGCAAACGAAAATGTAAAAATTCCTTAAGTAGTAGCAAATTGCTCAAACAAAAGTTGCCTCAAAGCGTTGACAATAATGTTAATCAAATCAAAAGTGGCTGCATACATATACATTAGCTCTATTACATATCGACATAATTGGAGACAGAGTGCTGACGCGTGCAGGTCACGCGAAGATAAAAAGTTAATTTATTCCTGCTGTTAAGCCCCGGTATGCAAAATATTCAAAAGGGATAGCAAATCCGCAACCTGTAGATTGTCATTAAAAATTTTATGTGCAAAAATTATTTGTAACGCAACACGACGACCTGCCAAAGAAATAAATGCAAATTCTTTTAGAAGATTAGTAGATAAAAAGCTATGTTGCAAAAAAAGCGTGGTGTTTACAGAAATACATATAAGGTTTTCAGAAATTTATTCCGTACCATTTTAACTAAATTCGTATATTCATGATATCCAGGATTCCACACAATAGAACCATTTTCTAATCTCGAACGAACAAGTGAACTATATACAGCAACAAAGGCATCAGTAGTCAAGTATTTAGTATTGCAAAACAGAGCAGATACCTTAGTGTTTTATGAGACTGTTGACATATATGTACATACAATATGCTTATTAAATGTTAACTTAATATCAAAAAATAGGCCAAGATCAAAATTGTGGGTGATAGGCAAATTCTGATGGCATATTCGAATTCAAAAAACAAAATCTTTGTACATATACCAATGTAATTAGTAGTGATGGGCGAATTGAAGGAAATTATCATTCAGTAAGAACAAACTAAGGCTGTAGGAACGAGTGCTGTCGCAGTAGCGTACGGCTCAATTACTATGAATATTCAAAATAATAAATGTAAACAGCTCCGTCACTACTAATATTCAAAATAATGAATGGTTACCACTATAGTGTAATTACTTACAACTTTAGTTTGTGTTGATGCAGAGTAACACAAAAGTTCGTTGTAGTATTGTGTCATTAACAAGCCGTCCAGTGCTGCCACAGTCATACTTCTACGGCAAGGTGAAAATCTGTTGGTATATTTCGAAAAGGAGCGTTTTGCGTCTAATGATGTGGTACGTGCGAATTTAAGAGTCGTTAGTACTATATTCCCATTCTCGGTTTTCAGCTAAATTTTTGTCTACAAGCACTATAGTTTGAAAATCGGGATTCTTATTTAGAGCCGTACACAGTTTATCGGTTGTTAATCTTTCTCTACTCTCTGTTAGATTTCCTAATGAGGCTTTCAGGTAGTCTATTATATTTAACGCTTCATGTAATGACAGCTTCGTGTTCTCTAATTTGGAAATAGTATCCAGAAGAATTGAATAATTTTCGGAAATTTGCCCTATTTGAGTATGAAAAGGCTTGAGCTTCTGGCGGATTTAAGACAAAACAGCTTTAAGCAACGTCTCCCATCTCGTCAATGTTGTGCTGGTTGAGGAATGCCCAGACAAGCCTACTTAAACTCACGGCCGCGTTCTGGAAATTTAATAGAAACTATAGATTGATTTAGTTTTGGATAACTGTTTCTAATAAATTCAGCTACAAGATGACATGCATGTAACAGGAACAGGAACTGCCTTCGAACCCCCATCTGGTCATCCTACATTACAAGTTGGGTTGTCGGTATAATGAACTTCCTAAACGTATTTTCTACAGTTTTTACTATCCTTTCTGCATTTATCTTCTGTAACATTCTACTACGCAAAAAAAGAGGCAAGGATGTCTCGACGCTTTCTAAAGTGCACACTTATACATTTAGAATGCAAGTCTTTCTTGCATTCGTTGTTTCAGTCATATTTTTTGATCTTTTAACTCTGCCTTTGCAGGATCCGTAATCATGTTTTTGCCCGATGAAAAGGATACTGTAATTGACCTCTTGTTGACAATCTCAATTCCCGAACGTATTTTCACCAGAACTTTTGAAATTCTTGATTGTGATATAGAAAACACTATACGGTAAAACGATGATATTGCAAACAATACATTTAGTAATAGTGCCAGTGTATTCTAACGTCGGAAATCGGTTAAGAAATATATTAACAGTGGCTAAACACAACAAAGAACGCTGTCGATTCGCCATCATCAATCTAATCCGGAATTCACACACATACTAACCATACGCGGATGAATCCCGACATTAGGTGTGTCCGGTCGCTCTAGAAATATGTCATCACCGCCAATGGTCGCGCAGTCGTTTCTACTGGTGTAGGTACAGCATTAATAATATCAAAATTAAGTAGAGGGTGCCGATAGCTTTCATGCTTCCATTATTTTTGTGCACAAATATTAGAAAACCTACTACCTTAGTAATCTTGCAATAGAGGGGCGTATTATGCAACTTGAAATTTGCGAATGATTGACAGAAATAACGGTTAGGTATTATAATAATTAAGTATCGGCATTCAAGAGTGCACTCCAGGACCGGACTTAGGTATCATAAGTAATAGGTTATTACATACACACAGGTGTAAAAGTAATGTACAAATTATTATTATTGTTAATATTATTATAAAATGTTCAAGCATAAGATTCCTTTTCTCTATTTCGGAACGTATTTCCCCCAAAACTTTCCAAATTATTCATTGTCTGCAATATTTTGTGTAACGTTACACACAGCATGTAAATAACGTAATATAGAAATTTATGATATGGTTCATCATTAGCGTATTTAACCGGTGTGTTTTTGCTATAAACATATCTTTTACACACAAAAATAGTGTACGGTAAAATGTTGCTATTGCAAACAATACATTTAATAATAATGCCAGTATATTCTAATGTTGGAAATCGGTTAAAAAATCTATTAGCACTCGTCGAACATAATAAAGAACGCCGTCGATTCGCCATCATCAATCAAATCCGGTATTCATATACATACTCGTACGAATCCCGACTTCAGGTATGTCCGCACACGTTTCTGCAGGCCTAATGATCATACAGTAAAACTAGGCGGTTTCGAAAACGATTTTTGCATTCGGCTAGCAAGTGAGTATTCGTTTACTTTTACTGAATGATATGTTCATTCGATTCGCCCATCACCAGTAATTAGATAAAATTAGATACTTTTGTTAAACTTCATCACCACCAAGTCACACATTACAACGTAACTCTAATCTCCTCCTCTATATAATTAGCCCGTTCCTATAAAAATATTTAGTTTATCAGTGTTTGAAATGTTACGACCTAGTTCCTCGATGATGCGCCGCAGTTGTAAAGAACCGCATCTCACTATAAAAACGTTAGCTGTTTTGCTCGCTTGTAATGAGAACGTTTCTACACGATCGAAATATGAGCCGTCGAGTAACAGCTCCGACATAACACACAAAGTCAACAAACAAGACGAAATTCGAGCATATCCTTCGAAATAGTAATTTATAACTTCACATAAGATACATTTCGCGAAGAAAGCGTACCAACGTGACGATATTTCATTCACGTTCCATTATCTCTCCGCGAGTCTTAAAGGAGTGCAGCGAACAATGAGGGAAAAAACGTGCAAAAATTGCACGTGAAGTTGATCGATTGAATTGGTCAATTTCTTGACAGGCGTACCGGACCTTCGAGCGGGACCATTCATCAACTCCGCATAACCTATCAAACCGGTCCAGATTCCGAATTAATCACAGCTACACAATGTAACCTCTCCTTCGTTATTTTGTTGCACGAGGCATCCTTGAGACTGGGAATAATATAGTTCAAAAAAAAACGTCTCTATTAACACGCTAACTACTGGAAATGGTAGCTGTATCTTATTTTGGTTGGAAATGTTTTGTTCTTAAATAAGGTAGCAACAAGGTCATACGTTCTTTTCAAGTAATGCCATTTAGATGTAGAATCACTAAAAGTCTTTTTATGGCTTTATAACTCAGGAAGGTAGCTTTAAGACAATGAGTTTTGGCCTCCCTATATACGAGGTATGTCTCAGAATTACCATTAAACTCTAATATCACGTCACATGTAAAATGCAGGTAAATATTGAGGAGTGACATGGAATTACATTTTTTGTTAAACTGGGAAGATGTGATTTAGAGACACTACAAATGACAAGAACAGCATATGAAGATGCTTCGTTGTCGTTAGCATAAGTTTTCAGATGGTATAAAGCTTTCAAAGATGGTCACAAAACCATTGAAGAAGGCCCTTGCCCCGGACGGCTGTCCACGTCGTTCTGTTTTAGCACGAAATGGACGGTTGACACTCAGGAGATCACCATGAATAAGGATACTGTTCATCGAATTGTGACAAAGGAACTAGACGTAGGAAGGGTCAAGAACTTGTCTGATGAATAAAAGGAAAATCATTTCTCCTTTAGTCAACAACTTCTGAATCGCTTAACAACCGAACCCAACACTTCACACACATAGTGATAGCAGCTGACAAATCATGAGTATTCGAATACGATTCTGAAACAAAGCAATAAACTGCGGAGGTATGACCTGCATCACCACGGATCAAGAAAGCTCGCTTGAGGATATCCCGATCATCAAGTACATATTTATCATATTTTTTTATCCTGGTGGAAATGCCCACAAAGAATTTGTACCACAAGGCCGGACAGTGAATAAAATCTCTTACCGCGAGGTCCTTGAACGTTTGTGGAAAAGAGTTTTATGTATGCGACCTGACACTACCAGCACGTACATTTTGTATCACGATCATGTCTCTAGTCACAGCTCATTGAGAATTTTTAGTAGAGAACAACATTCCAATACTCCCACACCTACCCTACAGTCCAAACATCGTTCCATGTGACTCCATTACGAAACAATAAACAAGATTCAAAGAGTCACAACATAAGTTCTAAACAACCTAACGGAAAAAGACCTCCAGAATTGTTACCAGGAATGGAAAACTCGCTGGAGAAGCTGTGTGCATTCCAAAGTTGGGCATTTTGAAGGGGGCAATGTTACATAAATACATTTCTTTGAAACCTGAATACATTTAAATAGTATCTCAGACTTTCACCGCCATTTGACATAGTCGTAACGGTTGTCGGGTTCCGCCGTGTCGCTGTCAGGAACAAAAACCTAGTACCTTCGAAAATGCGAACCGCAGTTGTTCGTGAAACGTCAGGGACAAAAATCTAGTGACACGGCGGAACTCGACAACCGTTACGACTGAATACGTTTATCCTTAATCGTTTTATTCTACTAATTTTCAAATTAAATCCTCTGTATCTAGGTTATTTATTATAGTACATTCAAAACAAAGACACAATTTTGTTTTATATTTTTCTTCGGGACAAGTAGGTTCATACGAAACAGCAAGGTTAACAATTTCAAATTATTGTTACAAAAGGAAGCAGTTCAGATTCAGAACGATTTCTCTTATCAAAATGTTTATAAATTTGGCATGGTTGTGACTAAATACTGAGATGTACTGTTATTTATTTCTATTTTGATTTCATTATTGTATTATTTTATCATATTTGTTGGTTTTAGTGCTTGACATATTGTAATATTTACATTGTTTATGTTTTTATATATTTATTTAGTCGATCACCACTAGTAATGAACAAACATGTATCCTTTCCAATACAGGATTCTAATGTCGAGTAAATGATTTATTTATAATAGAATAGGGTTGGCCAAGTCTCCGGCGCGCCAGGTCCGGTTTCGCCCGCACGCACGACTAATACGAAAATTAACCGAGTTCCTAGGACCAATCTATCTCCGTTTCCCAGGTGCGTATGTACGTAAGGCACATCGTATTATGCATTATAATGTATTTACACTTCAATACATGCAAGAAGATTTTAACAGTTTATCTATATATATTTCATGAAGAACCCAGAACTTCGGCGTGCCAGATTCCCACCCAGGCAGATGCGGAAACCTACCGCGTTCCCTGCATGACTCGCCCGTTTCGAAGTCTTTATTTGACAACGATGTCCTTAATCGTATTACGCGTAGTAGTAATTCGTGTCAAACACACGTAAGAGGAAGAAGCAATTACTGCCAATTGATCAATTTTATAAACATATATCCTGATTTGAAGTTCCACCATTGCAAAATATAGTGTAGTGTTTGCGAAATCTCGATTGCGAGAGACATGAACATACGTAATACATCTCAGTGACCACATTATTGCACGCTATAACTAACGACAAAAACAAGCGCGTTATAGAAAAGTTCGAAAGGGTTTTGAATCGATTCCAATTTTATAACATTAAGACAACTAATTTCAAAGATTATTTTTACCATGCCTGTATTACATTGACGGATGTAATTTTCAAGGTACAAGAACGCTTTTCCCATATGCGAACCAATTTCACCGAAACAAATGTTGAAACATACCTGATGCTGCAAACTTTTCATAATCCTCTCTAATTCGGTTTCTGAACTCACCAACAACTAAGAAGGTAAGTCCTTATGTTTTCGACATACGTGCTGCAGAGAGGACATGCATTAATATTCTGTTAAGAGCAAAAGACAAATTAATATACAAAACAGAAGGAACAAATTTCTGTTTTATGTATAATATTTTCTACGGTTGAAAGAGAAAAACAATTGAATATCAATATTCTCGCATTTTCCAGCTTAATTGGATTTTATCGATTCGAAACATTTGGCTAATCCTATTTTACAACATATTCCTATTTTTCATGAAGTTTATACACATAAACTGTTAAAATGTTATAGTTGTAAGGGTTGTCGGGTTCCGCAGTGTCACTAGGCTTTTGTCCTTGACGTTTTGCGAACAGCTGCGGTTCGCCTTACCTTTGAAAATGCGAACCGCAGTTGTTCGCGAAACGTCGGGGACAAAAACCTATTGATACGGCGGAACCCGACAACCGTTACGACTATGGCAAACGGCCGTGAGAGTCTAAGGTGCTGTTAAAATGTTCTTCCATCTAATTAAGTATAAATACATTATAACGGGTAATGCGATGTATCATACGTGCATACATAGCAGGGAAATGGAGACATTGATCCAAGGAACTCGATCAATTTACGAATCAGTCATGCGTGCGGGCGAGTCCTGATCTAGCGCGCCGAAGACCTGGCCAACCCTATCCCAGATAAAAAAATATATTTTCGATTACTCAATCTCTCAACCGCACCTAAATCATCCGAAATCAAGAACATTGGGCGTAACAAGATGTCTCAAGCTCGTTCATCGATGATAAATTGCACAGTACGAACTTAAATCTTCGCCTTTGTGCTAATTCAGATGATTTTGTCGCGTATTTTTTTCTTCCTTTCTAGCGGGCCTTCGTGAGACGCCATCTTGTCTTTCGCTTGTCAGTTAAATCGGCGATTACATTTTACATGCTTAAATGCGAGATGCATTCCGCTGATAAATGTGGACGCGTATTGCGTCGGGTTTCGTGCATTGTCAATATTTAAATTGGGTACAGTTACATGCGCGATCTTGTGACCTGTCGCGAATAAATCGCCGATGCAAGGCGGCACCGTTATTTTGACATCGCGTATCTGATTTATACGGTGTACCGTTCACGGTGTAATGTGGAATTAATCTTTGTACGTGTACGTTATTGAAAGTAGGTTTGCGCGTAAGCACTTTGATAAAAAAAATAAGATTTCTTAAGTTTTTCGGATGATGTTAAAGTCTTCTGTTGTACTTTGGGTTTTTGGAGCATCCCGATTGACGTGTAAAATCTACACTCTCAAATAAACATTTGTAAACTTGAGACTAGTCCTTAGACAAGAAGACCAAACTTCTGCCAGGGGGGTTATATTCATATTTACGAAAGAATTTGCTTACAGGCCGGAGTTATTACAGTATATGTTAGTTAATAGAACAGATCGTCCTTATCGTCAACACTGATGTAAAATAGATTGTTCTAACCTTTTTAAACTGTTTTTTTTAACATGTTTTTCATCACGAAAAAATGGGAACCTTATTTTACAGGCAACCCTCATACATACATGCCAAAAAGTAGCTTATTCGTATTGCTCTAGAGTGAATTATCTAACTGTAACAACGCTTTTATTGTAAGTTTCTGTTGTTTTACGAAATCTTGTATTTACAGACAGAATATCGCTAAATTATGTATAGAACATTTGTGATTACAGATTCGTTATTAGAGAGATAACGACCTGAGAGATAATTGTGGAACCATTTCAGGAATATACTGTTTCCAAGCAGTGATCAATAGGAATATTAAAAAACACATCCAAAAATTCCTAGAAAACAATACCTAACATAATAATGCTGCTAAATATAGCTATTCATTGTATTGGTGGAATCATTCACAGGAAAGAGAATATAACGAGAGAAAAACTACGCGGAAAATTTTTAAACGGGCGCAGATTTCTTGCTTTTCCAATTATCACTGGGTTTAATTTTTGATAACCATTAGCATTACTATAACCTAGAAATATTATTCGTTGTCTTTCCGGTTTTCTATCTAAAGCAGGCCTTTTAGATGATGCAACCCAGGTTTTCTCCGCTAGCAGTTTCCAACAAAACCGCTCTGATCAGCTAAATTGGTTGCATATTTACAGTCACTGTCCAATTTACTAGGGCCACTTGCTAAAATAGAGATGTTGTTAAAATATATAATGAAAAACGTATTGTACAAACATAAGTTTATTCATAACCGCTTATAGACATGGTCACAGCTATATATCTAATATTTTGTAACGCCTTCTTTGGCTTTTATAATTACTCTTATCCTTTTTGGCATCTATCTATGCAAGCGTTAATGGTATGTTTAATTGTAGCGTCATTTTGCCACACGTTCTCAATATTTTTTGCTAATGGCTCTTTTGTAGCATTTCTTCTCGAATACACGCGTGATTTTAGAACACTCCGCACGTTCTCAATTGCATTGAGGTTGGGAAAATCTCCCGACCAACGTAACACTAGCAGAGCGCGCGGTTCCAAAAAACTTTGGATGGGTTTGGCCATGTGCCATGGTGCCTTATCGCGCATGAATGTGTAAGGCCTTCATTCGGATCTAAATCATTGATATATGGCTTCAAGACATCTTCCAATACGCGCTTATATTGGTGTTGATTCAAGGTGCCTTGGCAAAGATACAGTGGTCCAGGACCTTTGACTGATACAGAGGACCATACCACAACTGACGGCGGGTGTTCACCGTTTTTAGTACACTAGCTTTATCAAACCGTTCAGATGAACGTCGTCTAACAAATTGAGCTCTTTTGGTAATGGCTTCTAGTTTCAACTCGTCCCTGAATACGATCTTTAACGAAAAGACATTGTTTAAACAAAAAAAAATTGCTTGATTTACATATTCATTTAAGTCATGTTGTCTTACCTTTGGCTAATCCTCAATTGTATATTGTTGATGACATTTTGCCCATTCATAATGTATTCGCTTCATCATCGGTGTTAATCTTGGCTTCTTCAGGGGACGTCTGCACTTTAATCCGTCTTCGCACAACTGTCTTCGTACTGAACGTGTGGATATTTTCACTCCTTCTTAAGACATTACATTTCCTATTTCTTTGACAGACAAGCCTCGGTTTTCAGTTGCTAATTGCAGAATATATCGATCATCTCGATTAGTAGCGATTCTTTCCCTAGCGCAAAACGCTCTTCGGATATTTGTAGTGAGGATCTTTTCTTTCATTAACACGACAAGTTGCACTGTTTGTCGGGATACTTCTTCTTTCTTTGTAATTATACGTTCAAAAAACGCTTCTGCACCCAACAATGGCTCAATACACAGTTTTTTCTCAATTTTTGTGTCCTTTTTTTTACCGATAACGAAAAAATATAAAGGGCATAGAAGCAATAACTTAAAATGCAACACTAAAACATAAGCACGGAAAATACGTTGTTACATAAACAGATAAACATTCTTTCTGCTATAGTAACCGATCCAAATAATATCGTACGAATTACTGTGTCTTTCAATCTTGTTTCTACTTATCTACTATACAGCACAGAATGATTGATGATGGGGACAATAATAGGCACTGTATTGTAGTATTGTAAACCATATTCGTGAAATTTGTATTTGTATTTGTAAATTATCGCGTTGGAAACACATAAAAGCTTAAATTTATAAAGTGACCCTAATAAAATAGGCAGGGACTGTAAATCTACTTCTTTGATTTTCTTCATTAGTTTTCCTTTGAACGGTCGTATTAACTGTGATTGTGGTTATAATTGTTTACCAAATATAAAAAACAATAGAATTCCGTATCTTGTTATTTTGAATGATCATAGATAGCCTTCACTGGCTACGAAATTTCCGCTAGCCCTCCGTTTTCACTTCTCTTTCATTATTTCGCTGTTAAGTAGGGCATAATTTTTCCATTGTTTTAAAAATCACTTACACAGGCAATCTTCTATTCTAAGCGCTTTCTCATTATGTAAACATTTTCGATTTACTCCAAGTGTATCGAATTTTCTACGTAAAATTTGCGTCTTTAAACGATTAATTAACAGATTGTTGCTCTCGATAGTCCATATTTCCTTGATAATTGTGTTACTTCCATACCTAATGCAACTTCGTCCATAGTTTTCACTCTGTCATTCCATCTTAAATACTTTTTTTATTCGATGTGGATGCTACAGTTGTAATGTACAAACGCTGGCTTAAATTGAGACATGACTAAAATGAAATTCGAACGCATCATGAATACCCATTCGTTAAACCCACCTGTGTCGTAGGAGGAAATCTGCTACATAAATCGATCAAAAACCCACTGATCCTATAGTATAAATTTTGTTTTTACAATAGCCCGATGTTTCCATTATCATCGGCTATTTAGGTTACCAAATGTGCGGCATAAATTCATTAGCATTTGAATGCTAAATAAATTCGACAGATAAAAGTGCTTAGAAGCTAACATTTCTCATATAGAGATTATTTGAGACATGTTGAATTTGCTTACAAGCTCACAAAGTATATGATAAAATTAGAAAACGAAAATTTTACGAAAGAGTAACCATAAAAAAGAGATTGACGTTCGACTAGCTTACATCAATCGATATATTTTAAAGAGAACCCTTTGGGATATACACTCTTGGGAATTCTTTTATCTAAACCCAGCGTTGCAGTAAATACGGAATTAACCATGTAGAAAATTAAATTGTTTGATCAAAACAAATCACTCCGCTTGTAAAAACATTTGCACACGCTCAATCATCCAAATAAGCAAATAATTACAAACAAAAGAACAAAATGTGTTACGACCTTTAAATACGACCGAGCCCACGGGATCTTTTATTGGCGCTATACACGATGTTGTATAAAAATATGCATTTCGCGCATGTTTCCATTCCTTCGGTTTTTGTAAACGATCCTTTTGCCGCGATGGAATTCGCTTGTCGTCCCGATAATGACCGAAGAAAATATCCGCAGTAAGCCTACGGAATTTTGCCACGTGGCAGTGTATCAAATTTTACATGTAGCCGTTGTGTTTGTCTGTCATAAAAGGATGTACATTCGTCACACCCAAAATGCGTCATACAATCGAGAGCAAAAGAATATACATATATTATACAGGGTGCCTTTGAAATAAAATAAAAAGTATGGAAAATGAAGAAGTGCAATGTTATGTAGAACAAAATAAATTTCGAATCAGTAACGACGCGAACATCAGAATTAAAAAGACCCTAGGAAATTTGTAATATGTGCCGCCCATGGGTACAGAATGTGTATAAATAATACATCCATCCAACCAAATTCGCCTACATACACGCAAGCTATATATACCGCAATAACACTGCTGTCGATGTTATAAAAACTACAAGATAACACTGTCTGCCTTTCAAACAGAATGCTAAGGGTTCAATAACATGCTTATGTGCGAATATTTCGGCGGTGAATGATAAAGAAATTTTCATTTTAAACGTACACAAATGAATTATTCAAAACTAAGATCGTAAATGGTTTCATTGGAATAAAGATAGAATTAAGATGTAAAATAAAGATGTACTTGTAAAGTTCGTATGTTCATACTTTTCTTTCTCTTATTGAAAACTTGTTGGTTCTGAAAAGAACCGGTGCGTAAATAGGTGAGGAAATGTTCGAAGTACCCATCTTCGACGGCGTAGAGAAATTATCACGAATTCGTTGAAAGGGCACCTCATGTCTAATACGCTTTGCTGTCTTAAAAATTCATTGCTGCAGGTTTTCTACGTTTTCAATCTCTCCACCGATGTAAGCTAAGGTTTTCATACAGACCCACACAAAGAAGCCAAGTGGATTTAGATCCGGGTTGCGTGGAGGCCACGTTCTAGGACCTCCATCTCCATCTAGGATACGTGGTATTCAACAAGTCATGTAAAAGTCATGAAAAATATGAGGGTGCCCCGTCGAGCATAAACCACATTTGTCTTCGTATGTCAACGGGTACATTGTCCAGATAGTCCTACAAATGTTCTGCAAAAATTGCAAATAAGTTGCCCCATTTAGGCGCTCGGGAAGTTCATAAAGTCCTAGAGGCGTATTTTCTAAAAATTTTGTTGTTTTGCCATATGCAGATTAGTATCAGCCCAATGATGTGCATTATGATAACGCACAATACCACTTCCTGTGAAAGAGCATTCATCGGTGAATAACACTTTAACACAGAAATTGACGTCTTCGGCGACAAGTTAATGAAACTAGCTGCAGAATGTAAAACGCAAGAGACGATCATTTTCAATTAATCCTTGTAGACCTTGAATATGATAAGGGTGCAATAAATTACGTCTCAATATGCTGTGTCCCCCCACTTGTCTTGTTGCATCTCGTTTATTTACACTTGGATTTCATTCAATAAAGTCCAACAGCTCTTTTTCAACGCGTAAAACTCTACGCAGCCTTTCACGTCCGTGACCTTCCTAATGGTTGGTAACAATCTACCTGTTTCCCTTAATGTAATCGTATTTATCCATAATTCACATGTAAGATGAAGCTCGACGATTTAGAACCCGCTGCCTATACGTACAACCAATTCGTATAACATTTCCATCTGTTTCACCATAAATGCAAATCATATCGAACAGTTCACGTGTTGTGTGAGTCATATTCGAAATATCCACACGTAAATGCTAGAAGCAAATTGAGCCACTGTACTAGTACAGATGAATATGAGTCGTGCGCTGACGGAATTGCCATCGCCTATTGCAAACTGTACTCTTTATACTGCAGGTTACAGTTGGAACGCGTAGTGGGGTAAAATATTTTGGGTTTAAGTCTAATGATATCTTTCCATTTCTCATACTTTTTTTATTTTATTTCATGGACATCCATATCAATATCAGAGCTTTAAAGTATAGGAAACAAGGGAATCTCATACCATCCCTAAGCGTTTTTTACTTTACCTCGAAAGTTGACGGTTGTCATATGTTCCACTTCCGGAAAATAGCGACTTTTTATCGTACATACGAGGACGACCTGAAATGTTTCCGGAATCGACAAGAAAAACACGGTATTGTTGTGGTTTTTTATTTTTATTTTTCGATGTAGTCTCCCCGAAGATCAATGCACTTTTCCAAACGGTGCTCCAGTCTCTTAAAGCCGTCGGAAAAGTAGGATGTTTCAAGGTCTGTAAAATAGCCATCTGTAGCTGCGATGACCCCCTCACATGAGGCAAATCTCTTTCCTCCCAGTGATCTTGTCAGGTTTGGGAATAAGAAAATGTCACCGGAGCCTAGTTCTGGTGCATATGGAGGACAAGAGACTAATTTGTAACGCAACTCATTCAATTTCGATACGACGATGCGAGATGAATGAGCCGGTGGACTATTGTAGTGGAAAAGCACTTTTTTCTGACCAAACGGTCGCCCTCGCCACTTACCGACGATTCAAAAAGCGAAGATAGGTGTGAATGTGCGTTTTATAATTTTAAAAATAAAGAAAGTAGAGTGTTTCTTTACGGGAACAATTGCTATATTAAAGGCCGTAACGTACAGCACATATAATAATGCTAAGAAAAAGTATACACTCAGGAAAGTGTTTTCTTGCATCAAGAAATTAGGTTTTCTTGTAATAATCTATCTCCATTCAAGTATATAGTTTTCTTTCAGGACTAAAAAATATTTAATATAAGCAAATAATATTCTTGAAATTACACTTGCATCAAATAAATATCTTCTTGGGGTTAGACAATCAAATAAATGCAAGACAGAAAAATGCTTCTTCGAAGTAAATCATTTATTTAGTCTTAAGTTAAGAAAACGTTCAGTGATATTAAGACAAGTCATAAATTATTTTCTGAATAAACATTTGGCAATATTACTTTTATGAGAGTAGCTCTAAAAAATAAACGTAAAACAAAACAAACTTTCAGTATTTATTTTGTAAAGAATTAGTGAATTATAATAATTGGTGTTAAAATAATGCCAAACGTGTAATATATTTCCTATTTTGTTAATAACGTAAGATTTTGGTCTAATAATGCTATAGGCAATCTAAGTAAAGCAGTATTCAAGTTACCACGCATCCACATGGAGCGCAGTCGCTGTAGGTGTTATTTATTAACATTTTTATATCAATAAATTTATTCATAAACCTTTTTCTTTTTGTAACCAAAGAAATCGGAAAAATTATATAAAGAAAAACGAAATACGCATAATAGAAATTCTTTTGTAGTTGGAATTCGAACACAGAATTTGAAAAACGTGCAACGACTTAGTCATTCGACCACTATTTTTGCGATAATCTGCAAGAGACTAATTAAATATATATTAATGTATATACATTGTATGATTTGCAAACTAAATTGTAACAATATAATGCTAGTCGCTGCTTTTAATATTTTTTATTCAAAATATTTCAGGTTTCTTTTTTATGTATGCAGCGTACTTGAATGTTATGGCCACCTGTCATATTTTTAATGCAACTTTATCTGTAAGGAACTATTGTAAGTATGTTAAGTACTTATAATTATGTTGTTAATACATGTTGTTAATACAGTGTAAGTGTTCCATTTATTGGAGTTATTGTTAGAAATATTGTACATTTTCTAGAGATTTTTGCATATCCGGAGTAATGAAACTGTTGACCAATGATATGTCTTTGTTCGACAAATTTGTTTCCCTTCAATGCAAATAAACTATTCGCCTTTTACTAAATATTTTCGTGGAGAGGAACAACTCAAATGAGTCTATACTAATTTATTGAGGGCCCGGTGTATTACTCTATTTGAAATTCTAGATCACAAGCTATCCCCAATTGATTTGGCTCGATTTGCATTAAAACCCATTTTCTCTGATTTCAAAAAATACTTTGTTGAAATTGACACGGACAACTTCTATAAAGCCTTGCAACCTACTTTTTCAAAAGAACTTTGGTTTAATGGCGCATCATCTAAGAGTTTTGCTAAAGCTATATGTCGACTGTATAGTAATCATGGGCTTTGCCATAGCTGTTTGTTTTAAAATTAAGGTACGAGATAACGATACATCTAAATGTGGGGAAATAGGGTCACTGGAACCACGGGGGGCAGAAGTACATTATAGGCGGGGTGATACAAGTTCTAGTTTACTTTATGATGATAGGCAACGCTGTTGTTTGTTTACTACTGGAGAAATCTCAATGGTTTTATGTAGCCATGTTTCAAGTCATATTATTTCTGCTGCTTGTAAGGTTTGGTTCTTAAATTTTCCTTCTAATATTTATGTTTATCTTTTAGCTACATTTAGTTAGTAGTTTAGTGATTAATATAGTGCAGACTCTTATTAACAATTATTTTATATCAGAATTCAAATTGTACAAAATTAATATATAGGGTAAGTCGTTTTAAGGTTATATACATATATTGTCAATTAATTATATTTCTCAAATAGCAATACCCCCCATAAAGTGTAGTCTCACTAATTGTGAAGATGGAGTACCTCCGTTTCACAGTTTCCCCAATCCAAAGATAAATTTTGACAGATTTACAAAAATGGATTAACGCTATTCATAATCCAATATTGATAACCCAACCTCCAGATATGTTCTACAGTGCATACCGCGTTACGGATTTTAATTTACTTTCTTAAGGTAGAGGGCATAAAACGCAATTGTGATTTTATGTTATTAAGTTGCCATTCTCTACTAATATTTCTTATCTCTGACTGCAACATTTAATTATGTAATGTGTCAAGTATAATAATTACCGCTCGATTCTTTCCAAAAATATGTCAAAGTTGATAAGCCTTATAATTATTTTAGTTTTGCAAGTTCTCGTAACATAGACGTCTATAAAGAAATATATTGATTCGTAGTTAAAAGTAAAATTATTGTTTGAGTGTTAGTGTAATGAAGTGCCTGTTTATCCTTTGTTTGAAACCACATGTGGGTTCGTTTCTCCCGTGGTTCTGTTTTGTTTGTGTGATTTAAATATGCCCTGATGGACCCCTACGCGAGATGCGTGTATCCCTGTATGATCCATAGTATTAAGTGTATAAAGTATGAATCAGAGTTGCTGGTCATGGTGTATAACTAAAACCATTATAGAATAGAATTATATATTTTATATATTTTTGTACATTCTACAAGTGGATATAAATATTCTAGCAATAACAGAATACTTATTACCTCGAGAGCATATTTTATTCTATAACATTTGTAACAATTGTTTTGTGTTCTAACGGCGATTTACTTACATTAAGAATCCCTATATTCAAATTTTCTTGAATCAAGTTAACGGATTTCTTAAGCAAAGAAATACAATTGTTTTATTACAAATATATAATTATGAGAAAATATTTCTATTAATTTGAACCAGTAATTCTATTGTGGATAATTGAAACGATTATTTTCTTGAATAAAAGCGGACGTTCTTGATACAAGAAAACGTTTCTCTGTGTGTAGTTATCATGACAGATTCCACAAAGTCATTCAAAGAATTGACGATTGCAAGGACTGTGTGGATGTGCAATTCACAGGTATAGCAGTAAACTCCACTCACACAAATTTATTAATTATGCGGAACGCAGCGTTTCGAGAGCACGTCACGTTGACAATGAGAGCCCACGTGGTCTCTAAACGCTGCGTTCCGCATCATTAATAAATTTGTGTGAGTGGAGTTTACTGCTATACCTGTGAATCATTCAAAGAAGAAACAACTAAACTGAGCTTAGTGAAGCTCATTTTGTCGTAGGTGCTAGACAATTCATTTTTTGTGTACTAAATCTTTTACGCATTTCGAAGAAGTATATACTTCAGGTAAAATAAGACACGTAATAACAAGAAAACTATAGACGTCATATGACTCAATATGTGTACATATATTACAAATCACGCGTGATATGTCAACACCAATATATCCCTGCCTTATAGTTTCACACACCGGCATGCCTTAAACTTGGTCACCGACAGTTTTCTGCTCATTTAGCCAAAAAGAAAGTGATTGAATCACCCGAATGTGCCTGTTGCTATGAATTTGCAGATTTAAACAATATATTTCTTAAACATGGTTATCGAATTGTTTATATAAATAAATTTTTAAAGAACTTAACTCAATTTGACATACATCTCCTAACAAGCATTATTACCATACTATGCCGCACAAAAATATCTTTGATGTAGCAATGGACACATTAGTTGATATCTGATATCAGTACAACGTATTCATTTGAATAGGGCCTTTGGGCTGTGATTCCTCAGACGTAAAAAGATTTCACAACCACCTGTTTGCCTAATGCAAAGAGGAAGAATGGAAGAAACTAATAATACTTCAAGATATTCGACGAAATATACTTTTTGACTGGTTTGAAATATATATCAGTGAATGGTGGAAATTATTACAAATTTGTAAAGAATATGAAAGCACAATGGTGCAGTGATCTTTAAAACGGTTCAAGTATATTTAAATTAAAAGAATGACTGAAGATTTTTTACAGTTATAGAAGCCGATCTTTTTGATGCTGTAATGAAAAACTCAGTATAAATGTGTATATTTATCTTACGCAGCTAATCAGTTTTTAAAAGTTCATACAACAGATATTCGTTAACAGATATGAACAAATTACGATGTCATTGCGATTTTGAGCTAGAACGAATATTACCACTATCATCATTTTCGACATCATTACCCACCTTTAATTCTGATTCAAATGATACTCCTTTTATAAACAATTAAAGTTTCGTATGCATAATAATATGGTGCCGAACTTCGAAAATACTTTTTGGCACCATTCGCCACCTTTACATATGGATTTCGTTTTTCGAAAGCTTGACTACCTGATACACGAGAATGTTAGTTGTAAAGTTAAAAAAACTGAAAATAATTCATCAATCGAAGTACTGTCTAACTTAGAGTTAAAAAAATTACTCAAACTACTACAACATTGAAATTATACCTCGCTATGATACACCCGTTTTACTGCATTCAAGAGACGTTAAACGTACGTGAAAATTTTTGTAATCGACTGTACACACAGAACTGTCCTTTGTGAATGCACGCGTGTAAATTATTGCCATTCTAGACATCCCCGTGTCGCATTTTTGCATAAAAACTCAAAGTGAATTAGTGCAGCGGCCACGAGAAAATTTATAACTGCAGAAAATTTACGACTGGCTAGGATTGCCATGTGCCACGCTAGTCCATCCGTAACTCCGATAGCAAACTTTTTTCTTGTCCGCTATAATTTCATCGTCACCGTAGTAGTTGTGATGCCGATGCGAAGCCGGTTTAAACTGATAAAATTCCATGATTCATTGAAGTCTGACATTTTGACATTTACATTGGAAGAAATGAAGAGAACGCAGCTGAATCTATAAACCGAAACAGATTACGCATTCGCAGTCCTCATTTTGGATTTTATTCGCGCATTTTACGTCTGTTTTGGCATTCGGTGACCTCCTAACATATTTACGCAAACAAACATAATTATTAAGAGACAGTTAAAAATGCAATAAGCTTTCGTGGATGCGTATATTATTAAAACGTACATACATGAGCACATGACCGAAGCAGTAAGAGAAACAAGCGTAGGTGGTTAAGTATCGTGCATATAGGTATTAAAGAGCAAAGTTATTCGAGAAAGAATAACGAAAAACGCATTAACCTCAAAATATTTTCGAACAAAGCCTTGTAACATACAAAAGTGTATCAACATCCGCAATGAAATACTGTATTACAAAAGTACGCTGTACAGTTACAATACAACTCATTTTTTTCTAAACACACTTGTACATATACCGGGCGAAAAGCTGCGAGCTGTTGATTGCATTCTGGGCGACTGGAAAATGAATCGAACACCGGCTTCACTTGAAACGAATAACGCATGTCTAGCGTTATACGCCCCTCACCTCGCACTAATACGAAATGATGACTTAATTGAATTGATTCAATTTGAAAAGATCGATGTGAGGATAGGATTTTGTAGTAATCGTTATACAATGGCAGAGAACACCGTTAGACAGAGCTAGCATATTGACACACAATCGCGGTGCAGAATAGCACGCGTATCTCTCGACTTTGTAAACATAGAAATCTTAATTCATCCTCGTCTTATTCATAATTACGTCGATCGACACGTCGAAAGTGATCTCGTGGTATACATATGTAGGTGGCCACAAAGAAAGAAATCTGTGAAAATTTGTTCTACGATACAAAAGACAACATATGACAAAACTCAAAAATTCCAATAATAATAAAGATAATAATAATGACTCTGTTAATCAGTAAAGTACAAAAATCCAATAGCAAAATACATTACAATTGGGAATCCTGTTGAAGTTCAGATCGTCCCACAAAGACGTTACTTAATTTACTGTCTCATATTTGTTTCGGGGTAAATATAATTAAATGACTCTTTCTGGAGTTTACATGTAATGACATTTGCTCTGAAAAATTCTCCAGACGATTGATATCTGATCATATTATCGGTATATTGATGACTTTTACAATGACGCAAGCACCTCCTAAAGCTAAAGGTGTAAATAGAGAATAAAAGTGATCCAGGTACAGATACCTAAGCAACTCTGCAACTGGTAACTGCAGACGCGAGGCCTACTGTTATTAATTTAACGTTAAATTTTCCTTTTAAAAAGCCACTCTCTCATCAACATATTACATATAAATAAGAAAAAAAAAACGGAATTAATTGCAAATCAAGCTGAAAATTATCGTAACAAAAATTACGAAGGCATTCGTAAGTATGCAGATTATTTTCCATACTATTGTAGTTCGTTTTAATGGTGCAGCATACCACTTCGTCATACAAAGGATCTTGAACAGTTAGAGTATTGCAATCCTAGTCGGTGATACAACAACCTGAACCATATAAAAAGCCTCTTAACTATACTGTCATACTCACTGTGAAAAACCTTTTAACGGTGAGTATCAAAAACGTTAAAGGTTGATAACAGGTTAATAGGAAGCATCTCCTTAAGGAAGACATATTTATTTAGTTGTCGTGATTTTGAGAGTGAGATCAATAACATTATTAGCAATGGAAATACTGTTCTTTTGATATTAACACATGGGCTGAAAAGTCCCGGGCCTAACACATAGATGACGCTAGTTTTATTGCAGTCACCTTTCTCTCAGTTACTACTAACCTTCAAAAGACAGCTGTTAAAATTTTATTTTGTATTTTGTATAGTTATTGTGCTAAGAGTCACGCTACTTTTGTTATCTTCAAAACAATGGATCAAAAACAATTTCGTGTTTTAATTTTACACTGCTTCTTGATGGGAAAAAATACCGTTCAAGCGAAGCAATGGCTTGAAAAGTGTTATGGGGACTCCGTCCCATCAGAAACAACAATAAAATGTTGATTTGCTGACTTCAAACGTGGTCGTAGAGACACCGATGATGCAGAACGCAGTGGACGTCCAAATGAGGCGGTAACACCAGAAAACATCAAAGAAATCCACAAAATCGTTTTGAATGATCGAAAAGTGACGTTGCGTGAGTTAGCTGACATCGTAAAGATATCAAAAGAACATATTGGCTTTATATTGCATGAGCATTTGACTATGAGAAAGCTCTGTTCAAAGTGGGTGCCGCGTTTGCTGACTGTTGACCAAAAACAAGAACGTGTTGATGATTCTGAGCATGTTTGGCCATGTTTAAACGTAACAGACCGGAATTTTTGCGTCGATATGTGACAATGGATGAAACATGGATCCATCACTTCACACCGGAATCAAAACGATCGTCACCTAAGTGGACAGCAACTAGCGAACCTCGTCCAAAGCTCCCGAAAGCACAACAATCGGCTGGAAAGGTTATGGCTTCAGTATTTTGGGATGTGCGTGGTGCAATATTCATCGACTATCTTGAGAAAGGAAATACCATCAACAGTGAATATTATATAGCGTTATTGGAGCGTTTGAAGGCTGAAATGCAAAGAAACGACCGCATATGGAAAAGAAAAAAAATTTGTTTCGTCAAGACAACGCACCGTGTCA
The DNA here is from genome assembly GCA_023509865.1 of Trypoxylus dichotomus. NCBI lineage: Eukaryota > Metazoa > Arthropoda > Insecta > Coleoptera > Scarabaeidae > Trypoxylus > Trypoxylus dichotomus. The sequence continues at coordinate 36,204,780 of CM042081.1, forward strand.
CAAGTCAATTAAAACAATGGCAAAACTACATGAATTGAACTTCGAATAGCTCCCACATCCACCGTATTCGCCAGATTTATCTCCCAGCAACTACTGGCTGTTCGCAGACCTCAAAAAAATGCTCGCCGGTAAGAAATTTCGCACGAATGAAGAGGTTAACGCTGAAACTGAGGCCTATTTTGAGACAAAAGATAAATCGTTCTACAAAAATGGTATTGAAATGTTAGAGCGGCGCTGGAATAATTGCGTTGCTCTTGATGGAGATTACGTTGATGAATAAAGCTAATTTTGAACCAAAAAAACTGTGTTTTCTTTGTTAGGCCCGGGACTTTTCAGCCCATGTGTTATTTAGTTGCCGTGATTTCAGAGTGAGATCAATAACATTATTAGCAATGGAAATACTGTTTTTCTGATATTAGCTGTAATATATTAGAAATTAATCTGATTGAATCTCTGCTGATTGATTTTCTTCTAGTGGTGGTAGTCGCTGTTTTGGTTGTGCTGTTTAAACATTCCTACATTTCAAAATCAATCAATTTGAAAGCAATAGTGGTGCATTAACCGTTCGCAAGGTTAGTTTTACATATCACATAACTAATATCATACATAGTAGTTTTTAAAGCTATTCGTACCTTAATAGGTTTATTAGCTTCATGGTCATGGTGCACTTGAAATGTGCAATAATTCATGGATGCGATAATTGCAACCTGATACATCCAAGCTCCCTTCGTGTATGGATAATTGCTTGCAGTAACTTCAATGTAATCACGAAAGACTCAGATATATGTTTGAAGATAAATGCTAAGCTTTCGCTATTCCTTGCTGTGCCAATAGTAGAAAAATGAGTATGTATAGAAGGAATGCAATTATAAAGTAATGTGACTCCCAAAAACATAAGAAAAATTTGTTATATTGCTAATATCACAATAACACCGTTTTCGTATATTTCCAGAACTTTTATTATACCAGTATTGCACAAATATGCCTGGAACCACTACTACAGCATTAGACACCGATGGAGTATTCAGAAGTTCTGCTAATCTGTCTAACAAATCACAACCAGGTGAACCTTTGGATTTGGGATTCGATTTACGCAATATACCCATGACAGAGAAACTGGTAACAGGATTCCCTTCCTAAATATGTAAATTATAAGAAGTACGAATAACTTAGAAATAGACATATGTAGAACGCCTACTAACTGCAGATTCATTTTGGGAGATTTTAACCGTTGACGAAAACATAATCTATCGGCAATTAATTTTTTGGTTCAGTATTTGCTTAATTCCCCTTTAACTTACGCTTAATGAGTTGATCAAAATTGCAAATGTTAACAGATTCTCTGAAGATGTGGTGTATAGTACTATTAGGTAGCATAAGAATAGAATAAGAATTGGAAATGTGAGCACACTAGAAAGTAATAACAGTAATAGTAAGAAATTGTAAAGTTCACCTTTTAACCGTGCTATACAAAATAAGATAAGCTCTTCAGAAAATCTTTTCTAAAGTTGATTACGAAATCTTTTTTTTTTCGTTAATAATAACCTCAACAACTTCAGGAAGCCCCAAATGTTCACTGAAACTGTTATGAAGGCATGGAATTTACGAAAACCAACATGCTTTGGAAAATACAGATCTCTGAACTTTGAAATCCAGTCTTTACTCATTATTATATCATGTATGTGCCATAGTTGTAACATGTGCTTGTATAACTTATTGGAAATACATTTTTATGAATGTTAGTATGAGTTTGTCTGTCATTTAAGGTTGTAGAGTGCTTTCCGCGATGCGTGTGGCTCGTTTTGAATCGGTATTAAAACCAATGAATGTACTTACTATTTTAGTTTAGACTCTACATCAACAACACATTCAAACCAAAATAGTAAGTAATTACATTCTTTATTTATAATATTAATAGTAACCGATCCGCACGCATCTCCGAAAGCATCCCTTTCTGCAGCCGTAGTACCAACCCAAGCAAAAAAAAAAACTAAATTTAATTTTTCCGCCAGAGCCACCTAATAGTACCCCGTTTTTGACAGTGCGCGTTTGATAACAGGATAACAGATGGCACTTTCAGGGTCACAACATTTACTATGGAATATTCCCATCCAGATAGTTACCTGCGTGATAGACTGATTATAGGGCAATACTGCAGCGAAAAAGAATAACGGGGACGCCCATGCTCATTATAACCGTTGACTTTGTTCAGATTACGTCTGTATAGGGTGTGTTACTAAATAAAAGCTGGGATTACTGGAACATTCATAACACATGCGAGCAATTTGTAAATATCCACTAAACGGAGGTGTCCCAGAAAGGAGATTACACTATACAAAGAAACAATAACGGCGAATGATTAGTTTTGATTATCCCACATAAGAATTACACTTTTTTAATAATTAACATACCAAGTTAAGAAAACGCTGTAAATACAGCTTTCTCATGGTATTAGTGAAATCAATTCACGAGAAAGACATGTGAGACATAAAACGCACGGACATGTTTCTGCCTTCCCGGCGTCATCAGCGTGGTTTCGAGCAGTTTTATGCTAACACATGTAATTCTCTCGCTGCTTCTATCACCATACCTACCTCTGCGATACAAATGAATATTCCCGACGCTAACTAGTGCCGAAAGAAACATTTGTCCGTAAAGTCAGACACAGCGAAAAGAAGCGGGTACAGTTTCTCACCCTTCCCCCGTGCAATTCGTGGATTGCTCTTCCGAGAGGTCGTTTTTGCACCAAAGGGCAGTGCATAGGGAAACTGCACATGTAAATGATTTCTCAAGGCTTACCATGGCGTATTTAAAACACATCTAAAAGAATGCCTAGAAAATACACCAAAACAAGAGAACGTTGTAAATACAGCTTTCTCATGCTATTAGTGAAATCAATTCACGAGAAAGACATGTGAGACATAAAACGCTAACACACGGACATGTTTCTGCTTTCCCGGCGTCATCAGCGTGGTTTTGAGCAGTTTTATGCTAACACACGTAATTCCCTCGCTGCTTCTATCACCATACCTACCTCTACGATACAAATGAATATTCCTGGCGCTAACTAGTGCCAAAAGAAAGAAATATTTGTCCGTAAAGTCAGACACAGCGAAAAGAAGCAGGTTTTTCTAGGGATTCTTTTAGATGTGTTTTAACATACCAAGTCTTTGTTTTTGTGAGTAATTACTTCGACTAACGGTTTCTTTACTTCTATTAAATATATACAGCGGTTCTAATCCCAATTTTATACACATCGAAACAATTCTATAATCGTAGTAAACCCTATCGCTTCACATCCTTACCCCCACAGACGCCAGCCCGGTAATTTATAGCGATTTCGTTTGAAATAGGGTTCGTTTTCGGTCGGATTTCGCATGAATAAAGCTAATTTATTTGCTCCGAACTCCAATTATGTCTAATTCAGACTTAATTTTATATTTAAGCGCGTACGCATTGCCATGTTGGGAGCCGCAGGCCCGACAAACCTATTTCTGTAACGCCATAGTTCGCTCCGGGTAGTAATTGATAATTAGTTTATACAACTTTGTGGAATCGGGTCGGACAAGTTTTACATTATCTGAGGGACGGTGACCTCTTCAAGTGGCGGTCTAACTAATCGGTCAGACAGCCGTCATGCCCGTTGGGAGGAAATAAATAGATGAAATGAAATGTATATGTTACATGTTACAAGTTGAATCGTTGCTTCTGATTTAATAATATGGGGTGTGTTCTCTTTTTAGAACACTTTATTACTTCCTTTGTTTACAATAATTCTTACAGATATACTTTACTATCAACTACCATACTACTATTACTACTAACCACGTGTACGTTCCCGCTTATCACCAACCTTACACAAGTGTAGAATGTATACAGATCAGTTCGCTCTAGACGATTTATCTATATTCCGATATTGGGTGGAAAGGCCAGATATTTTCGGTTTCAATTTCACTTTACTTTTCGGCGTACAATTTTATATATTTTTAAAGTTATTCTCTCAACTTAAGTTCAAAGAGGAAAATTTTCATGGCTTGCTAGGAGGTAAATTTAATGTTTGATATGGTAGCTTATACCAAGCAAAATTCGTATTAAAAGTTTCAGTACCAACCTAAGATATTTCAAATGCTACTTTGAAGTAATTTGAACAAGTTATAACACGGCTGATTTTCAAAATGGCGGATAGTGTTCAAGATTATTGAAAACGGCCCTAAAAACATCAAAGGTTCCGACAATTAGTCCTTACTTACTGGTTATACTGTGCTACTGCCTCTACTGCGACCATAGATTAATCGAAGACTCCCTATCAACGTGTGGGGTGCAGCAGATCAAATCTGGTATAAATCGCAGATTCTTGAAAATCTATTGAAGATGTACCTACGAATATAGTTATCGTGCAGGAATTTATGCTTATTTTCCTTTAGAAACGTATAAATGCTTAGGACCATTTCGATTCCGTATCCCGAAGTATCTCATTTTCCATTTCCTGTTCCTTTACCATCTACACTCGGTTTGCTATCCAGCGTATCTGCGAAACGTTTAGCTCCATCGTTCGGCGCTCGTTCCCATCTTTCATTTCCGCCGTCCTTTTTCTCTCTTAATTCAATACCGTAAAACGTAAAAGGAGAAGCAACCCGATGCGACTACATTTTTCATCGTCCTAACGATCCCGACGCGTGTTCCTTCCCGGTACCTTCCCTCATTTCTCTACAAACGCGCTCGAACGGTTACCGCGGCCTTCGTCAGGCTTTACGCGCTTTGCACCGGGGGCCGGAAGAAGAAGGAATCATTAAATATTCAGTCGGAGAGCTTTAGAGACGGCGGCGAGGACTACAAAAATCTGAATATGTGACTCGTCGGGGCGTTATACGTTCAAATCCCGCAGGATTTATGCTATATGCCGCAGGAATAAGGACATTTAAGGATGGTCTGACGTTTACATGGGAAAGGACAACCATCCCTCTGACACTTTCGTACATATCAAGGTTTATTTTTTATTACACGATCCGTATGGGTGGAGTTTGTGGATAGGAGTATTATTTATAGACGGGTGTAGCGATTGTATAGAATAAAGGTGATATTTTGCTCGTCTCTTTATATGATTGGAGGATGTGAAACCGTTTGTATCAAATTTTTACAAGATCGACATTCAATAGAACCTGAAAATATACAAGCTAATATCGGTCCAACGGATCTTTATCCACACGTCATTGATTTGTGTTACAATAATACTCAAATGTTATATCACATCATACGACTTATCTGATACACACTACTGTCCATAAGTATCTGGCTACCTATGTTTTTTAATTTGGAAATAAAACCGTGCTTGAGTCCTGGATATCATTGTCTAACGCTGCTTGGTTTATATAACATCTACATAAAGCCATACAAATACACATGCATGTATACATTGCCGTTCATAAGTTTGAAAGCAAGATAAACACAACGATGAACAAATATCTCTGTTTCCACTGTCAAGAGGCGATTTTTGGCAGCAGATTTAAAGGTATACATCGGCAGCAAAAACCGTTTTTAAAACGCGTACATAACGAAAAACGATTAACCGGCTAGAGGGTATGTAAACTGGTTACTGGGTAATAAATAACGATTAGAAGAACTGTGTGGTTGTATAATTCACAGGTATAGCTGTGAACTCCACTCACATAAATTTATTAATTATTCGGAATGCAGCGTTTCAAGAGCACGTGGACTACCATTGTCAACCGTGTTACCGACTGATGAGTCCACGTGTTCTTGAAACGCTGCGTTCTGAATAATTGATAAATTTGTGTGTGGAGTTTACTGCTGTACCTGCGAATGGTTACTGGATTAGTGGAACGCAGTTTTATGCGTTCCAAGTTCCAAGTTTCCAAGTCCAAGTAACCAAGTTTCACTTATTTGGAGCGCAACGGAAAGTTTTGTTTAGAGACGAGCAGGGAAAGAGCTAGTGATGGCCTGCTTAGTGCCATCTGTCAAACACAGAGGTGGTAGTGTTATCGTTTGGGACTGTTTTTCTGGAACAACCATGGATGATTTAGTGAAAATTAGTGGTACAATGTGCAAAGAAGATATTTTGATATTTTACAAAATCATGCTATTCCGCGTGGAAGCCGTCTTATTGGACAATACAGGACAATGACCTCAAACATACGGCTCGAATCTGTAAAAACTTTTTAGAGTAGAAAGCAATTAATGGTTTGACATGCACAAAGTCCGAATTTATCCCTCACACATGTCTTTTGGGATGACCTTGACCGAAAGGCTAGACAGCGACAACTTAGCAACAGCCAACATCTATGGGAATATTTTCAGAACGCATGGCAATAAATTGATAATTTGATTTGAAATAATCTAAGGAGCTAAATAATGCATAAATATTATTATGTTTAAATTAATTTAGTTTTATTTGACAACAGTCATTCATGTTGTATAAATTCATTAATAATCACAATAAAATTCTGCTTTCGTCAATGTAGCCTCCTCTATTTCTTATAGCTGCCGCGCATAATCAGGTATTGCACCAATTAATTTAGTCAGAGTTTTTGCCGATATTGTATTCCATTCTTCCTAGAGAAGGGTCCATAGGACGATAGCAAATGCTGGAATGACTTGTTTCTGCTTTCGATCCAATTCATTCCATAATAATTCAATGGGACTGAAGTTGGAAAATTGGGAGAGTCATTCCATAACGATAGGGTTGGCCATCCTCATGTTATTCTTTCAAGTAATTGCGGCATATCTTAGCTGTATGCTTCGGGTCAGTTATGCTAAAAGTTTTCACCGACTAGTCGCAACTTCGATGACACCACATTATTTTCTAAAATACTTTAGTACTCTTCTTTTCACAGAATACTGTTAATTAACTAACAGTAAATCCCTGACAAAAATACCACCAAAACTCCCCCAAACCATCAGCGAATCTTCTCCGCCTCCGACGGTCGATACAATGCACTGGTCCGATACTCGGTGTCCTACCAACCTACGAACGAATACATGTCTACGTGAGCCGTAAACTTTGAACTTCGACTCGTCACTCTACATCTTTCTCCAGACTTCGATAGTCTAATTCTTATGTACTTGTGCACATACCGCTTCCGCTTGTTTTGTTCCCTTAATAAGTGTATTCTTACTGCTACTCGTCCACGTAGTTCAACTTTGACCTAAGCACAGCTTCACTGTTTTTACAGTAATCTTTCAGCCGCGATTTCTGGCGCGGTTTTTCGTCGATTTGCTTTGTTAATCTTTATGATTACACGATCTTCTCTTGACGTCGTTTTTTCCATCGCCCATTTCTCTTTTTTCTTAGGAAAATTACCTATACTTGTCAATCTGTTTATGTTGTAGTCCACTGTTTGCCTATTAATGTTCAACTCAATTGTTTTTACCCGTTCTGTGGTAATTAGCAATTAAAGGAAGTGCATTTGAAAATGCCAACCCCAGTTGTTTGCGAAACGTTAGGGATAAAAAAAACCTAAGTGACACGGTAAAAGCCGACAACCGTTACGACTACGAATTAAAGGACGCATCTGTACGGACAACTCCTTAGTTTTCGCCCTTGTAACACAGGTCACAATTCGCTTGTTTGTGTTCTTAACAATAGTAAATTTCGAAATAACACAAACTAAATTAAAGCATTTAGCTATATTACACCAAAATTCCAAAAAAAAAAAAAAAAAAAGGATCAGTAGTCATTACTCTTATAGCTCAAGTATACCTGAATGATTTTATATTTCTAAGAACTCACTAATCAAGCATTTATTAATGAAACTGATAATGTGTATACATATGGAGATTGTTTCTCTCTACGCACGTTGGTCGTAGTAGATAATTCACAACGAAAAGCTAAGGAAAAAACATAGGTGGTTAAATATTTATGGACGGTAGTGTAGGTTCTATTGGACAGAAATATTATGAATTCCAAGAATTGTCTGCTAGGCGTTTAGAGTAGCGCTTTATTAAATGGTATGTACGAACTGTTATAGTTTTAAGAGTATGTTTCACATCTCGCTTTTGATAAAGCGTCAATATTCTTATAAACGGTAACGAAAACTTCCCAGAATCGAACACATTCCACTAGAAAAATATTCCCAAAAATAAATTCCTCAAACGCTAATTTTCGACGCTATTTTGAAGAAATTTGACGCGGCTACTACGTAACGTTTTAAAACTGAGACGTTGATAAACAAATTCCGTACCAAACGTAAATCAACTTGATAGATTAATATTCTACGTCAGCTAATGAAAAGATCCAACTTACCAACGTTCTAACAACGAAAGGTACATATGGTACGTGTATAGCGTTTCGTGTGCTTTACTGATTTGTCATAATCTTGTCGTTATTCCTAAATGCTAATCGTAAATAAGAAGCTATTACTACAGCACCATAGTAAACTTATGTGTTAGAAAAGACGGTTACAGACATATTTATTTTGTTTATTAGAAATTGTGTGTTACAAATACCTTGTTTTAAGAAAGTTTTTATCAGCAAACTACCGGTGTATTATTTTACTATTTGCAATATACTGATACTCTGGATTATTTATGTCAACAAGACAATGCACATATTTGTAACGGTTGTCGGGTTCCGCCGTGTCACTAGGTTTTTTTGTTCCTGACGTTTCGCGAAGAACAGCGGTTCGCATTTTCAAAGGTGCGAAACGTCAGGGACAAAAAACCTAGTGACACAGCGGAACGCGACAACCGTTACAAATATGGCAAACGGCCGTGAAAGTCTAAGATACTATTTAAGACAATGCACCTTGTCACAAATCGCGCTGGTTAGATGCAAACCGCGTTAAAGTGCTGAAATAACCACCACAATCGCCGAACCTATAGAACATTGTGTGTATATTAAAGTTACGATTTGCAAATTATAAATGAGCTAACAAACGAGTTTTGAAAACAAAATTTTTGAAGAATGAGAGAAAATTCCCTCCGACATTTCCTACATTCTTATGGCCAGTATGCAAGAAAGGCTACGAGCTGTAATAAAAGCTAAAGTTGGCGCAACAAAATATTAAATTTTAGTAATAAATTACATTTAAAAATTTGCATTTTTATTTTGATTCTCTGTTTTCATGACACCAGGGCGTGGCAAATACTTTTGGCCAAAGCTGTATATGTCCACCAGAAGTAAATTAGAATATGCAAAACATGTGTATGGCCTACACTCACCTATGCTGCAGAAACAAGGGTAGAAACCTCAAAGACTAAGAATCTCATGCAAACAACCGATGATGTTAAGAACAATTAAAGAAGCGACAGTAAGGTACATTAGAAGCAAACAAATACGAGAAAAATGTAGTCTTCAGGATATCGTACGATTTGTCAGAACACGCAGACGCCAACGGAGAGACCATGGCGACCGATTAGCGAAATGGGCAATATCTCTGATATGTACTATTATCATTTAAAATAACAATGATTTTTTCTAAATTTTTAAATACTTGTATATTTGATTTTTCTCGATAACGTTTGGTTCAATTTTACTATAATATTCCGCACAGTTTTCTGTCTGTGTATTGAATATTACAGATATCTACTTTAGTTGTTCATTACTGACCTGTAATTTACAATTTTAAATTTCTTAAAACAAAACAAAGAGTCGCTTAAACAACATGTGCAGTGGAATTCACAGGTATAGCAGTAAACTCCACTCACACAAATTAATTAATTATGCAGAACGCAGCGTTTCGAGAGCACGTGGGCTCCCATTGTCAACCGTGTTACCGACTGAAAGTAAAAACTGTATCACACATGCAAATTATTTTCTACGCATGCTCTAAAATTTCTAAACCATATGACTATTTACAATCTACTAGGTGGCCTCATGCCTTTTCCGGGAAAGGATGAACCGAAAGCGAACCGTATCTTTAACAGGGCCTATGGTAATAAATCCGTCAAACTCGAGTGTGCAATTGGGGGTGGTTCTCTGTTCAATAAGTTTCCGTTCTTTTTCATATATACCGTTTCGTACGCGTCTAATTCTCTATACGAGTTCACATTTTTACGTAGTGTCAGATTTTTTAAATCAATCTTATGTCCGGATTTTACCATATGCTCTGCTACGCTTAATAGTTCAGGTTTGTCGAAACGATAGTGTCTAATATGTTGTTTGAACCTCGTTTCGATACTCCTTTTTGTTTGTCCAATATAAACTTTCGCACAATCATTGCATGCCATTTGGTATATTCCAGACCTTTTTATCATCTCCGGTTTATCTTTGGGATTCCCTAAGAGATTCTTTAAGTTGTTTTTTGACGCAAAAAACACGTTCATATTTAGTTGTCGGAAAATGTTACTTAACCCTTTTACTGTTGGGTGAAAAGGAAGAGTTATAAATTTCTTATTACCGGTGTTTCTTGATGTCAAAGTCGTGGAATTTCTGATGTGTTGTTTGTATTGGACCTTCCTTAAAATACGGTCGACATTCATAGAAGAGAAACCATTGTACCTCGCTACATCTTTGATATACTTTAATTCTTTGCCATATCTGCTCTTGTTTAGCGGAAATCTGACGAGTCTATTGACCAGAAAACTAATCGCGGACATTTTTTGTTGTTCGCAATGGTGCGAATCAAACGTGATGAATCTGTTGGAATTGGTTTCTTTTCTGTAGATGTCTATTTCTAATTTATTGTTATTGCGTATGACTAGAGTATCTAGAAACGGAAGGCGATTGTTCACTTCTTCTTCAATAATAAACTTGATCGTGGTAAATTTTGAGTTCAGTTCTGCTAGAAAATCTTGTATATTTCCTTTGTTGGTATCAAACACAGCGAAAATATCATCTACGTACCTAAGCCAAATTCTCGGGAAATATTTGGTTTCTTTTTTCAGGTTTGCTCATGTAAAGGTTCGCAATAAAAAGAGATAAAGGATTACCCATCGCCGTGCCTTCCACCTGTTCGAACCATTTTCCGCCTATTTGAAAACAATTTGGTGACACGCATAATTTAGTTAACCTTTTATATTCCGCGGTTTTCACATCATCTACATTATTTAATTTCAAAAATTCAACCAAATACTCCAGCGTTTCTGGAATTGGTACGCTTGGGAAAAGTGAACAAACGTCGAATGATACAAGGACTTCCCCATCTTTTAATTCAGTCTTTTCAATTTTATTTACAAAATCTACGGAGTTTTCTACACATAGGTTATCTACTTTATGGGGTAAGATCTTATATTCATTCGCTAGCCATTTGGACAATTTGTATGTTGGAGAATCAATGCCGGATACTATAGGTCTCATGGAATTACCTGGTTTGTGAATTTTTGGAACACAATACATTTTTGGAATGGAAGGGTTTGAACTTGTTATTTTGAATTTCAGGTTATTATTGATTAAGTTGGGACAGTCCTTAATAGTATCTTTAGTGATTCTAATCATTGACGGTAGAGGGGTTTTCTTTAATTCTTTGTACGGTCCTGACGCTAACATAGTGTTGACGCGATTATAATAATCCGGTTTGTCCAGAATGACTATTTTATTTCCTTTATCTGCTTTAAGGAGACGCAAACTTTACTATATACATATATCATTTTTCTTAAAGATATATTTGTGATTAATTATAATTTCTTCCAAATTATTTCTAAAAGACGTATAATATACTGTGCTCACACATTTATATAAGATTATTAAAATAAGTATCGTCTTGGAATAAAACACACTATCTTCGAAATTTCTGGTACGTCGGATGGATGGCATGCCCGGCAGCTTTTACTTGTAAATAATTTCACTCCATCAAAAGTGTGTTTACTGTGCGGCCTACCATTTGGGTAAACAAGCTGAGTATAGAGTGTATCCCCGGAAAAACTATTATTAAATATCGACAATGTCGCAGATGTCGAAGTCGTCTCTCAAAGAAAAATTCGTTATTTTTCAAATTAAATATAGTTATTGAAATTCTTCAAAATTATTTGAAGTAGAAAGTGTCCCAGCTGATATTTGCATGATAATTTGGAGTTCCGAATACAATGGTGAAAGATTATCAAAATTCACAGTCCTTTTGCTCTCATTTAATATTTCGTTTACAATTTACAGATTCAACTAGACAGGGATTATTTTAGGTAAATGTTAAAAAATAAATTCTGTTAAAAACCGGTACATATGCATTTTGTTTGTCAATATATTTATAGAATTTTACATTTGGCTATTTCAATTACTTAGAATTCTATACATTTGAATTTAAAACTAACAAAATCTAAATAAAATAACGCGTTCGACAAGCAAAGAGCCTGAGATTTTCCACTACAGTATACTTAACATTCACCATAATAACACATGGGCTGAAAAGTCCCGGGCCTAACACATAGGTGACGCTAGTTTTATTGCAGTCACCTTTCTCTCAGTTAGTACTAACCTTCAAAAGAGAGCTGTTAAAATTTCATGATATTCTATTCATTAGTTTGTGAGTTATTGTGCTAAGAGTCACGCTACTCTTGTTATTTTCAAAACAATGGACCAAAAACAATTCGTGTTTTAATTTTACACTGCTTCTTGATGGGACAAAATACCGCTCAAGCGAAGCAATAGTTTGAAAAGTGTTATGGGGACTCCGCTCTATCAGAAACAACAATAAAACGTTGGTTTGCTGACTTCAAACGTGGTCGTAGAGGCACCGATGATGCAGAACGCAGTGGACGTCCAAATGAGGCGGTAACACCAGAAAACATCAAAAAAATCCACAAAATCATTTTGAATGATGGAAAAGTGAAGTTGCGTGAGTTAGCTGACATCGTAAAGGTATTAAAAAAACGTATAGGCTTTATATTGCATGAGCATTTGACTATGAGAAAGCTCTGTTCAAAGTGGGTGCCGCGTTTGCTCACTGTTGTCCAAAACCACCGTGTTGATGATTCTGAACAGTGTTTGGCCATGTTTAAACGTAACAAACCGGAATGTTTGCGTCGATGTGTGACAATGAATGAAACATGGATCCATCACTTCACTCCGGAATCAAAACGACCGTCATCTGAGTGGACAGCAACTGGCAAACCTCGCCCAAAGCACCTGAAAGCACAACAATCGGCTGGAAAGGTTATGGCCTCGGTATTTTAGGATGTGCGTGGTGTAATATTCATCGACTATCTTCAGAAAGGAAATACCATCAACAGTGAATATTATATAGCGTTATTGGAGCGTTTGAAGGCCGAAAAAAATTTTGTTTCATCAAGACAACGCACCGTGTCACAAGTCAATCAAAACAATGGCAAAACTACATGAATTGAACTTCGAATTGCTCCCACATCTACCGTGTTCGCCAGATTTGGCTCTCAGCGATTACTGGTTGTTCGCAGACCTCAAAAAAATGCTCGCCGGTAAGGAATTTCGCACGAATGAAGAGGTTATAGCTGAAACTGAGACGTATTTTGAGGCAAAAGATAAATCGTTCTACAAAAATGGTATTGAAATGTTAGAGCGGCGCTGGAATGATTGCGTTGCTCTTGATGGAGATTACGTTGATGAATAAAGCTAATTTTGAACCAAAAAAACCGTGTTTTCTTTGTTAGGCCCGGGACTTTTCAGCGCATGCGTCTAAAATTAGGTTTACAATAAATATTGTTGGTTCCAAAGTTGCCTAGGATCTCTGGTTTAAATTAACAAAAAATTGGTTATGGTATTCGAAATCGTTAGAAAATCACTAAACGTTCTTTGATAATGGCGATTACTTCTATTACCGCATATGTACTACTGACTACCCATAACGTGAAGACAATTTTGCCTCAATTTCAAATGCGATTGCAACCATTCGCTTAATGTCGCCGGCTAAAATATCGACCTTGTCATCGCGATCAGCCATGACCAAAACAATGGAATCTCGTATTTGTAGCGAGCGCATCGTTTATAATATCGAACGATGTTGATAAACGATCGCCGGTCATCCACGGCGACTACGATCCGTTTTCGGAGTTCGAGGGTATTGTATTTCGTGACGGTCGCGGTACGTTGACTCCAGAAGGCACCGGCTCCCGTCAGAGATCATCTCAGGATTAATTGCATCGCGAGCTATTGTACGGCGCAACCGTAGGTACGACCTACTGCGATCCGCTGCGTCTTCGTCTTGTTTCGATCGGACGTAACGTCCTTCCATTGTTGCCACGTCACGATTGTTCTACCACCATCGTTTTTGTTATTCTTGTCGTTCTTATTGTCCGCTGGTATCGCGATATTTACCGATACATCGTTCTTGGAGGGGAGGGTTCTAAATCTTGAGCGGAATTAAGCACGGTGTTATGGAGGAGTTGTATGGAAGCAAACAATCCCGTTACAGTAATTGATCTTCAAAGGGTATTCAAGGCAAGAATGCAAATATAGAAATGTTATTTGGCTATTTTGCTTTTTAAATTTACCCTCAGTTGCATCTATTATATTACGAAACGGGTTATTTAACAGACGAGAGGTAGCAATATTATTTGTATTTACAAATAAGAAAATTATTTTAAAATTGATGAAAGTGCAAGAAAATTCCATGCCGAATGGAGAAAAGAAAATTATCTGTTACAGTAATGGATGAAAAAAAGAACACACCAACGTAGTTGTCGTTTAAAAGCTCTAAACTCTAGTGTTATTGAGAACACAACTACATCAATTCGAGCACCACAAAGAATTATCTCCTTCAATTTTTAAAATCAATCTCATATTCGAACATATTATAACAATATTAGCAATAATAATAATTTATTCATTACTGTTATATCGCTGTGTATGTAATAACTTGTTACTTATTACAACTAAGTCCGGCCCTGGAATGCACCCCTGAATGCTGATACCTAATTGTTGTAATACCTAGTGCGCACATATTGACAGCGATGATATATTTCGAAAGCGGTTGGATATACTCGAAGTCGGGAGTTTTATGTGAATGCCGAATTAAATTAATGACGGCAAATCGACGGCGTCCTTTATTATGCTCGACGAGTGTTAATAGATTTCTTAACCGATTTCCGACATTAGAATACCAACGTTTTACCGTACAGTGTTTTCTATACGGCTTTATGTTAAATGTGCGTAATATTCCAGAAAACATTGTAGACAAGGAACAATTTCAAAAGTTCTTGGAGAAATACATTCCGGAATGGTGATTGCAAACAATTATAACAATTATAGTATAAGTAAAGGGTGTTTTTTTATAGAGATATAGAACTTTGAAATGGAATAAAACAAAGATTGAATTTTTTAAATTGACATGAAATTTACGTTATTCGAAAGATAATCTTCTGGCATTATAATTTAAATATGACTTCTGGCATATGACCGCCACGGCTGGCTCGGACGTAGTCTTAGCTTGAGGTCCGATTTTTGATTACTTTTTCCAAGATTTGTGACCGTATATAGGCAATAACGCGGCGAATGTTGTCCTCCAAATGGTCAATCGTTTCGGGCTTATCGGCGTAGACTAGCGACTTCATACACCCCCACAGAAAATAGTCTGGCGGCGTTAAATCGCACGATCTTGGAGGTCAAGTCACGGGTTCGAAACGTGAAACTGTGCGGTTACCAAACGTTTCCTTCAATAAATCAATTGTGGCACGAGCTGTGTGACATTTTGCTCCGTCTTGTTGAAACCACAGCTCGTGCACATCATGGTTGTTCAATTGATGAACGAAAAAGTCAGTAATCATGGCTCCATAGCGGTCACCATTGACTGTAACGTTCTGACCAGCATCGTTTTTAAAGGAGTACGGCCCAATGATTCCACAAGCCAATAAAGCACACCAAACAGTCAGTTTTTCTGGATGTGATGGTGTCTCAACATACACTTGAGCATTACCATCACTCCAAATACGGCAGTTTTGTTTATTGACGTATCAATTCAAACAAAAGTGAGCTTCATCGCTAAAAAAAATTTGCTTATGAAAATGGGGATCAATCTTGTTTTGGGCCCATTCACCGAATCTACGCCTTGCTAGGTGATCGTGTGGCTTCAATTCTTGCACGAGTTGGATTTTGTAAGCACGCAAACCAAGATCTTTCCGCAAAATCTTCCGTAAAGTGGATGGATACATATTCAATTCCTGTGCACGATGGCGGATAGACTGATTCGATTCTTCCTCTATGCTACGCCCTACAGCAGCAATGACTTCTTCTGTACGCACTGTACGACGTCTCTGTGGATGCGTATTATCATTTAGAGTAAACCTGATGCGAAAACGTTCCGTAGTTAATCGAATTAATTGCTCTGATGGATGATTATGTTGATCGTAAAATGGACGTAGTGCGCGATACGTATTTCGAACAGAACCATGATTTTCAAAATAAATTTGCACAATTTGGAAGCGCTGTTCAAGCGTCAGTCTATCCATGTTGAAATGCCAAACCAAACTTAACATAAATCACTTGACAGCTGACAAAATGGCCGCCAGTTAAAAAAGTGTTGCCAACTTAAAGTTTTATACCTCTATAAAAACACTCTTTATGAGTTAAAAGATCAAGGAATATTTCGAACATCGTTAAAACTGAAAAGTTACTAAAACAATCTTATCCTTAATTGCTTCATGTAACCTGCATGTCATCTCGTAACTAAATTTATCAGAAACAGTTATCGAAAAGTAGATCAAGTTATAGTTTCTACTATAAAAGCTTTTACTAAATCTCCAAAACGCATTCTTATGTTTAAACAGGCTTGTCTGGGTATTCCTCAGCCACCACAGCCCATATTAACGAAATCGGTAGTGTGGTTTAAAGCTGTTTTATATTATGGGAAATATTTACACATTATTAAACCTTATATCTTAAATTTAAATCCATAAGAAGCTCAAACAATTTCAGTAAGCCAGCTGCTGGTTTTAGGTACCGAAATCCATACTCAAATAGAGCAAATTTTAGAAAATTATTCAAATCTTTTATATAGTATTTCCAAATTAGATAACACCAAGCTGCCATTACATGAAGCGCTAAATATAGTAGCTTACTCCAAAGCCTCGTTAGGAAATCTAACAGATTGTATAGGAAGATTTACAACCGATAAATTGTGTGCGGTTATAAATAAGAATCCCGATATTTAAATTATAGTGCGTGCAGATAAGAGATTAACTGAAAACCAAGAGCGCAAATACAATTTGCAGTTTCCAGTTGTCGGAAAGAGCAGTCGATATCTTTAAAAACACAATTTTAACTGCACCAACAAACTAGTAGAATAGCTAAAGCTATCTACTGTTTTATTTCAGCTCTATATGCAAAACTTAAAAGGCGACCCTCGTAATGGCAGTTGTAATAGAGGGATATATTGACTAAAATATATTCCTGCATATACATTGAAGATTAAAACAACTATAAAAGCTTCAATTGCTTTGCGGCGTAAGAAACAATTATTCTTATTTTTTAAATAACACAATTCGGGCAAAAATTCTTTATAACTGAATAACAATTAGAAATACGGCATGTGTTAATGAATACCTTTCCCTCTTGTACTATGCTACAATATATGTATGTTAGGATTTGGACTACACTTTCTTAAGCGGGAACTTACTATTTACTTAATTCAACATTCAACATTCTTGAACCAAGTGAAATTTGCTACGGATGTTATCAGCTTCTTCGAATTCGTATTCCGGAACATAACCAGAACCACTCTAAGTAATCTCCTTTTTAAAATTTCGCCCCCTTCGTTTGTTTACGCGTGCGAATATCTCGGCAGATCCTACGAATCCAACCTTGCAAGCTAAGCGATCGCTTCGCTATTCTACTCCGGAGAAGTTTTTCTTGGTATCCTGCCAAGACGATTAATCTTCCGCTCGCATAGTTTTATTTACTTATCGCTTTACCCCGCCGATTATTAGTTTTTATCCCTCGGCTTAATGTTTCGCGGTTGTGGCATCCGCGTCGATGCCAAAACGTTTCAGAAATAAAAAAAAAAACGGAGAAACGAAAGTACAAACTGCACAGCTTCGATTTAAAGAAAAAAAAAAAACAAGTAAAGATGGAGAAGAAAAACCGAATTCCGGAAACGAAACTAGAGAAGAAAAATTCGTTCGTCGTCCGCCAGTGGGAGATACCATCGCAGTTACCGGGATACGTAAAAAAGAAATGAAGTTGAGGTCGCGGCGGCGTCGACCGCACAACGTTGAGAAAACAAAATAGAAACTCACACACACACATACACGTACACAAAGACGAGCACAAAAACAACCGATGCAACCACCGGGTACATTAAGCGAGATAAGTTTTTATTTCGCGAGAAGGGATCGTAGATGGCGCGTTGGCGGTAGCGTGCGAGGGTGATTTAAGGCGGTTGAAGGCGACGAGAGTCGAGTTTATTCGGATCGCTTGATCGCGCAGTAAATAAAAGTTTAGCAATATAACTTTTAGGTGTTCGTCGAACACACTTCCCCGTCTTTTAAGTGGGTGTATCTGTAAGCTTCGTTCAAAAGTATTTAGCCGTTACAACAGTATTACCAACAACACAATAATTGCCGATTTTTTCCGCGACAAAAAGAAAGTTGTATTAACCATGAAACGGTAAAATATTGAGCATCGGTGTTAACCAAATGAGCAAGTTATTATCCAAATGTACATTTACAAAATTGTGCAAGTCACAACATTATTTCCACATAGGCGGAAAATGGTTCGACCAGGTTGAAGGCAGGGCGATGGGTAATCAATTATCTCCTTCCATTGCAAACCTTTTCGTAAGCAAATTTGAAACCAACTTGAAAAAAGAAACCAAATATTCCCAGAGAATTTGGCTAAGGCACGTAGATGACATTATCGCGCTGTTTGATACCAATAAAGATAACATATAACATTTTCTAGCGGAGCTAAATTCAAAATTTACCAGGATCAAGTTTATTATAGAAAAAGATATGAACTGGCTTGACATTTTCG
Source organism: Trypoxylus dichotomus (assembly GCA_023509865.1). NCBI lineage: Eukaryota > Metazoa > Arthropoda > Insecta > Coleoptera > Scarabaeidae > Trypoxylus > Trypoxylus dichotomus. The sequence goes on from CM042081.1 coordinate 36,223,609, forward strand.
CGCCGTTTAATACCAATAAAGGGAACATATCAGATTTTCTAGCGGAGCTAAATTCAAAATTTACCAAGATCAAGTTTATTATAGAAAAAGATATGAACTGGCTTCCTATTTTAGTCACCTTAGTCATACGGTACGTAATAAAAAAAATAGAAATAGGTACCTATAGAAAAGAAACCGATTTCAATACGGCCGATTCATACCATTGCGAACATAAAAAAATCTCAGCGATTAATAGACTTGTTAGATTTCCCTTAAGGAAGAGCAGGTACAAAAAATAACTAAAATACATCAAGGATGTAGCGAGGTGCAATAGTTTCTCTTCTACGGATGTTGACCCTATTTTGAGGAAAGTCCGATATAAACAAGACATCAGAAATTCCAGGACATTGACATTAACGAACACCGGTAATAAGAAATTTATAACACTACCTTTCCACCCAAGAGTAAAAGGATTAAACAAATTTTCCGCCAACAAAATATGAACGTGCCTTTGGTATCACAAAACAACTTAAAGAATCTTTTAGGCAATCCCAAAGATAAACCGGATATGATGAAAAAATCTGGAATTTACCAAATCGCATGCAAAGATTGTAATAAAGGTTACATTAGACAAACAAAAAGGAGTATCGAAATTAAGTTTAAAGAACATATTAGATACTACGGTTTCGATAAACCGGAACTATCTGGAGTGGCAGATCATATGGTAAAATCCGGACATAATAAAGTAAAAAATCTTAAGCTTCTTAAAAATGTATATTCGTGTAGAGAATTAGACGCGTACGAAACGATATTTATGAAAAAGAACAAATACTTGCTGAATAGAGAACTACCCCAATTGTGCACTCGAGTTTGTTTGATTTCTTACCATAATGCCCTGTTGAAGATATGGTTCCTTTCTTCATTTCCTTCGTTTCTTCCTTTTCCGAAAAGATACAGATACCAGAAAACCACTCAATAGATTGTAAAAAGTTTATGTATTTTAAGAACTTTTAGAGCCTGCGTAGGAAATAATTTGCATGTGTTATACAGTTTTACATTCAGTCGGTAACACGGTTGACAATTAGTTTCTGCGGAGTGGAGTTCACTGCGATACCTGTAAATTACATTGGATGTTACTAATATTATGTAAATCATCCTATATGAAGATTTCAACAAACTAAAAGAAGTCGGCAGAATATACGGCGGAGATTAAGTCAACAGTTTTGAAAATTTATGCAAATTTTCATTGGTTATTTTTTTATTTTGATGTTGCAATTTTATATACTTAACTTAGAATTTTTTATTTGAAAAAACTAAGTCATTGTGTTGAAGAAAAACAAAAACGTCTCATTTATTTTAATCATTTGGTTATTTTAAAATGCAACGTATCGATGGTATTGGTGGCCAACTTTTTCAAGCAAATCCTTATAACTTGTTTTTTTAGTTTCCTCATCAAAAAGTGTAATTCTTGTACAGCAGATGCTCAATAGTGTGAATAAAATGAAACGCCGACTGCTTCCACTAATGATTTGTTCACATTAAACGGAGTGACTAATTTTATGCTTAAAGTAATAGGTAATAGGTATTGTTGCATCAATAATTGTTTACTCGTTTATATAAACCTTGTCACCGACGATGAGACTTGGATGTCACATTTAACACCAGAAACAAAGCGCCGATCAATGGAATGGCATCATCCGCAATCCCCAACGAACTAGAAACAGCAAAACAAATTTTGAACACCAGAAAGATTATGGCTACGATGGTTTGAGATCGTAAGCGTGTCCTACTCATCGACTGGATCCCTGAAGGTGAGACCATAAAGCGGCCTCTTGTCAGACGCTTCAGCAATTTCACCGCGCCATTCAAAACAAGTGTCGTGGAATGCTAAGCAATGGTGTCACCTCTTTTACGATAATGAACGTTCGCACGCAGCGAGAGTGACACAGGACTTGCTTTGGTAGCTTCTGTGGGGAATTTTTCAACATCAGCCGAGTCCGGAGTTAGCCCCTAGTGATTTTCACTAATTTCCCAAATTGAACGATTTTTTGAGTGTACAACGCTATGAAAGTGAGGATGAACTTAAAGCAACCGCTGATCAGTGGTTTAGCAACTTGGCGGCAACTGAGTATGCAGTAGGCAATGAAAAGCTGATAAAACGGTACAAATACCTAAATTTGAACGGTGATTACGCAGAGAAGTAGCTTGGGTGTTCAATTTCATGCAAAATACAGTCTTGTTTTAATTATATCTTATAAAAATTTCTATAGAAGAAAACGTTCTTTACTTTCCTAATGGCCCTCGTATTTCCAATAATACTATATTTATCTAGTTCTCGCCATTTACGGAATAATAATTAAGTTTTTAATCATCGATATTATCAATCATGATCTATACGCATTACCGTAAAATAAAGTGCTTATTATGCAAATTTTTAGGCAATATACATATTTGTATAACTTTTATACTTTTATTTTGATTCTTTTTAATATAAAAAAAAAACATAAAGACGTATATTTTGTTTTTTAACATTTTAAACGCATTCAGTTGGTTATTCAAGTATTCCACCTCATTAATGTGAACGGAACGCAAAACAAAAATTAAAATTTTCAGCATGTTTCCCTGCTACTACCGTTCTCTATAGGTACGTACGCATCCTTATACATATATATTTTCATTTTTTTCAATGCCTTTTTGAACAAACACGTTCCTCGCCGATCCGCTTAAACCATTTTAATCAGCTAAGGTTTACGCGTCGAGAATTAACCACACGCTTCGCATTCTAAATTCTAATTATTGTGATAACGCGACAGTAAACAACTATAACGAAGCGGTATCTCATTGAAAACTGTTTTACATGCAAGAGTTCATTGAAATTAAATTATCTAGGTACCGATATAAAGTTATTAGAAAAGCAATTCACGTTCTTAGATACAAATGTTTCCCCAGCTTTAGAAAAGTTCAGGAAAGTAAGGACTTCTTCGACAGTTCCATTACAGAATTTATAGTATCATACCAGTAAACGAATTATTGAAACCAAAATAGAATCCGACAATGTAGTAGAACCAAAATTAGTTCTTCACACAAAATGGGGTTGTGATGGCTAAACAGAACATAAGTAAAAGGTGGTTCCATTGAAGTTGACAATAGCGTATTTTTAAAAAATCATCACCCTTCATAGACTAACTATTGCAGAATTCTAATAATAGTATAATAATACCTAATTGCCCAACAGATAACATAAATATTCAATTACAAGGCAAATATAATAAAATTAAGGTTATCTAGGAGTAAACATAAAACTAACCAATAAAAAGGCTGATCAAATTACTATATGCTCACACACGCAGAGAAACGTTTGCTTGTATCAAGACTGTCCGCCTTCATTCAAGAAAATAATCGTTTCAATTATTACAATACTGTTTCAAATCAATAGAAATATTTTCTCAGCATTTTTTTCTCTGCTAAAGAGGGTTATATATTTGTAATGAAACAATAGTATTTCTTTGCTTAAGAATTTCGTTAGCTTGATTAAAGAAAATCTTACAAAAAAATTGAAAATATTTATTAATTAGTTTATCTTTGGGCTATGTTCCTTCGGCGTTTGTGAATCAATCCACTTATGTGCGACGTTTGAGCAGTCTTTGGGGTATAACCCAAGAAGAGGGGTGAGTATATATATTTGCCAGATTAATCCATACGTTCGATGATTTGTGCTGGACGTATTGGCTATACTTTTTTATTAGCGAAATTGTCAATATCGAGGATTTAACTCGATTTATTCTTGTTCTCGATTTTCGTATTCCACCAGACTTAACCACTAAGCCAATAAGGGATACAATAACTACTGTGTTAAACTTATATTTAAACTACAATTTCATTAACATTTCCTTAACTTAAGACTAAATGATCTACTTCGAGAAAGCATTTTTCTATCATGCATTTATTTGATTTTCTAACTCCAAGAAAATAATAACTAGAGTTGTTGTTTGGTCAATTTCCATCGTTCGTTGAACTTGTATAGTCCGACCTTTCGGCAGTCTACTGCCGTTTTCAGGGGCGCCCTGAGAATGGCTGTTGCTTGCCAGAGCAGTCATGCTTTGATGCCCCTGAAGACGATAGTAGACAGACTGCCGAAACGTCGGACTATACAAGCTCAACGAACAATGGAAATAGCCGAAACAACAACTCTAGTTATTATGAGAATCCATCGTCAACAATATCACGTTAAGAGTCCAAATATTTATTTAATGCAAGTATTATTTCAAGAATATTATTTTTCTATATTAAATATTTTTTTAGTCTTGAAGAAAAATTATTTACTTGAATAGAGACAGATTTTTGCGAGAAAATCTAATTTCTTGATGCAAGAAAACACTTCCCTGAGTGTAATTAAATTACAACAAACTATAACTATCCACAGCCAGACCCAAAGTACTTTAATGTAACTGAGAAGTTTCACTACTTGTTAAAAAATAAGGTAAGAATGAGGTAAGGACAATGAAGAAAGAATGTCTGCTAAGTATAATGTATATGCGGCTTACATAATGCCAAAGGTGATGGCAAGCAGCAGGCATGTATATAAAACTGATCTGTATCCACAGAATTGAAGCCATCACACATTCTATATATTGGTGAGCTGATATGAATGTTTGTTCTAGGTACATGACAATAATAAGAACTTTAGTGTGAAAATTTTGAATTTGTTTACATTAACAGTTAGCCCGTTGTTAATATACCACAGGTGGAATATGTTAATCTGGCTTTGCAAATAACTGCAATCCTGAGAATTATTAATTGTGATATATAATTTTAAGTCACCTTCGTATAATAATTTTGGACAGCTCAATTGATAATACAAATCATTGATAAATATCAGGAACAAAAGTAGACGCAAAATATTTCCTTAAGGAACTTCAAAGCTTATCGTGAAGTAATCAAATTCAAAGCAAAAATTTGTATTTCTAGTTCATACGGGACTCCTGAATCAATTAAACTCAAAAATCGATATGCGATTTCGTCTGACTGTTTTGGAAAGATCCTTGCAATGTTCAACGCGAGTAATTTTTTGGACCTCAGTTAAGGCACGAGGGAAAAATCGAGTACAGACTTTCGTTTGTTCAAATCTTTTGCCAAAATTTCGCGAATCATGAATTTGGTCGTACTTAATTCCTCCGCTATCCATTTCACAGTCGAATTCGCATCGTATGCGATAAATACGCACATTTTTTCAACCAGCTCCTCAGAATCTTCTTTTTCATAGACGGTCTGACCTTGGGTCATCTTTCAAAGCATTACGACCATCCTGAAATCGGTTACACCACTCAAACACACCCGTGCTGGATAAGCAGTCCTCGCCATAAGCTAAAAACTTTAATATTAACTCGATGTTCCTTCGTGTTTGTAACGACAAAAAGTACTGTCGCGTGTATTGTTTTATATAGGGGTATACAGCTTTCAAATTATATATTGTTCCAACGGATGGCGTTAGTAACTTTTTGTAAATTTAAGAAGTTCCATCATTTTTTCGACATACTGTGTATATGCTTACAAATTTTAAATGATGGGAAAGGTATGCTTATACTAGAAAAGCATCGTAACGAGTCCAATCAAAATTCAGATCTTGCCAGATTAATACAAATTTCCAGTAATAGATAGATTATAATAATTATCTCTCTTTCAGTATAACCCAAACAAAAACACAGCCTACTTAATCGATCAATTAAGAGAACTATTCAACGCTTCTTCCTGTCGCTAAAGGCAACACATTACACGATACTAATCTAGTAGGTTACGCATGATCCGTATATATTACGTCTCGCCCCACCACCCCATCGTGTAACGTTTTAATAAACAAGCGAAGGCGTCGATTACGTTTTCATCTTAAATAGCCGGCCGTCGTAGGGCTCCGGTCATTATAGCGTCATTAAGCGGGCATCAAAGAGAGCTGAACGATAAGATCGGCCTCCGGTCCTCCGGCAGCCAACGTCTAACGATTCTTCGATATTGCGGCTGTCGCTAATGACAGCTTTTCTTTGCTTTGCCTTCGCCCTGCCTTCTGCTTTACTAGATTAGATTACAAACGACCTAAAACGATATCTGAACGTATACCTATACAGAGTACGTGTAAAAACTATAGACAAGTTTTTAGGGATGATGAAAAAAATATTGAAAAGGGTGAATGTAAAAAGTTTGGTTCTCCAAAAGTATACATTTACCCAATTCGCAATCCATATTCTAATTTACTGTCAATTATCCAAAAACTCTGATAATTAATATAACAATAAAAGTTGTTAAGATTTGTTATGAAATAATTACAAAAATGTAATTTTATTCATTAATTTGAAGGAAAAAAGAATAAGGATGTTTACAATAGACAGATACTCCTTTTTAGATTGATTTTCACGTCACAATATATACCGAAGAAAGTACCTCTGTTTTTTCAAAATGGCGAAAACGTTCTAATTGAAAGAAACTGGTTGTTCGTAGTACATACAATACAATAACAATATCAACCAAGTACAATATATAATGAAACTTGTTAACAATGTTAGAATTTTAAATCTTGCAGCCTCTTGAGCTTCTAAGTATTTAGCGTCTATGAGCACTCACCGTATTGGCTCAGTGGACGGCAAAAGCCTTGTCGATAGTTTGCATTTATCAGGTCCGATACGGTGTTAGGAGTTTACAAAAAGTTAGGTTGGCAGTAGAAAAAAAAAACATAGTATTTATTGCTGTTACAAGACGAATGGCACGTTTTGTTTAACCCTTTTTTATATTTAAAAGTATAATGATTTATAGTAAATGTCTTCATACAGGTTGTATCATGAGTTTAGGTTACATGAATATACAGAAGTAATGAGAGTTGTGTTTTGATATTTGACAGATAGTAGTTTTAGGTTAAGTTCTTTCGTTTTAAAAATGTTCATACTTAATCTAGTCCTAGTTATATCAGGAATAGATATGAGCTTTTTATTTCAAACGGGATCTCTTAATTAATTATCATTGTTAAGATATTCTGAAAAACGATGAATGTCATTTTCTCCATATTTTTAAATTGCAACGTAATTTTTTCCAGTTTCATTAAACTGCATTTAAAATTAGAGTTAGCAAGTATTCATTTTTCTGTAGCTAAACCTTACAGTTTTAGAGTTATTATGAAAAACTTATTTATTCTTTAAAACAATTATTCAGGAATTCTACTAATACCAAAGGAATAAATTATAAACATCCAACAATTGTTTCGATCATAGGTGTGGTTTCTCAGTTTCACTTCTTGAAATTTCCAAAACTTTGGAGTTACTTTAACACCATAAAAACATTACTTACAGTTCTGAAAGCTAATTTAGCGCAATTCCACATGGGTCAAAACTGCTTCGGTTATTATAAACCTATAAACGCCACGTTACGATAATACATATTAGACCACCCGAAATTGTGTTCGCATTTCCCTTGCCGAGGTTCTCCAGAGGTAGCGTGATAAATCGTCCTTTTGTATTTTCCCATAAATTCGACAGCCGGCCTCCTGCTCAGTAAATTATCGACGTAATTCCATTTAAATTACTAATAATGATCGCAGCGACGATAATGCGCGAGATGGTTAGACAAAACGCTCATTCTTGCACGGCGTAACGACAATTATAATCACCCGTGATCTACGTTGTATATATTAGCTTATGTATGGGGTCCTTCAGAGTAATGATGATCACCGCATTACGCAGCAGCATAATAACGGTTGTATGATATTATAACGTCGCTGCTAGGAGGTCAGATTTACTCCATCGCTTATGAGCTGACAGAATGGATTCTTTGGGTATATTTATCAAAGGTAATATTTTTACGCTAAAAAGGAAAACATATGAAAGTAGGAAACTAGAAAATGAATGAAATTAACGTACAAGAACTAATGTTTGCAGATGATATGGTACTGATAGCACACTCGGAAGAGACATTACAGCAAAACTTGAAGATATATCAAGAAGAACTAACAAAGATAAATATGGAGATAAACACGAGGAAAGCAAACACAATGATAATAGCAGCAGAAGAAAGAAAACATAGCATCAACATCGGGGAAAAAGCATTGGAACAAGTTAAAAGTTACAACTACTTAGGAACAATCATTGAAGACAATGGGAGAATAGAGAAAGAGGTAAATGAGAGGATAGGGAAATCCGCAAAAATATATAACATATTCAGAAATTCGTTTCTGGATAAAAAAGAAATACAAAACAAAATGAAGACAGAGTTGTATAAGTCATGGATAACCATGAATAGAATCAAAAGCAGAGTTACGGCCATGGAAATGAGATTCCTAAGAAGAATAGAAGGAGTAACTAGAAGAGACAGAATCAGAAACACGACAATCACTAATAGTCTAAATATCAAGCCAATAGGAATAATCATAGAAGAGAGACAACTGGGATGGTTTGGACATCTACACAGAATGGAAGAAGATCGAATCACAAAGAGGATATTTGAAGCCAAAACAGAGGGCAAAAACAGAACAGGTAGACCCCGAAACACATGGAAGGAGCAGGTGTATAGAACATTGGAAAAGAGAAGTATGGGATGGATTGAAGCCAAACAACTGGCTCAGAACAGGAACCTGTGGAATATAAAAATAAGAAAATAAATAGTCCGACACCGCAAGGTATAAAGGACATAGGATTAAAAAAGAAAAAATACAAATACCTAATAAAAGAAGTTATACTTGTAATTCAAAGGAGATTTGTTTCCGTTGACAATATATTTCAAATTAAAAAGTAGTAGGGTCGAAGCAAATGCTCAATAAAAAATACCCACGTGGCTCAGATGCCAATCTAACCACTTTTATACAGCAAGTATTGCGGTATTGAGAAAATGATGGGATAAGTGTATTAATGAAGATGGAGGTTTTGTTGAGAAATAAAACTTGTTTTTGAGTAACTATTTCCTTAATTTTCTATAGTAGCTTTTTGTGATCCACTTACTGACTTTAGCCCGTATATCTGTAATTTGTAGTTAATAGTTAGTGTTTTGGAGGAACAATTTTTACAAAATCTCTAGAGATGCGGAGAATTATCATAGATTTAAAAGAAAAAGGTAAATCTTTTCATGAAATATCGAAAATTATGACAAGGCATCCAACATTGATTAAAAAAGTTGTGGATAAGCAAGCAAATGTTAAGTTAGTTGAAAATTTCAAACGAACGGAGTGGTCAAAACGGTTAACCGAAAGAGATGTGATGGAAATAGTTTCCAAAGTAAAGAATAATCCTGGACCTAGTGAAGCGCAAATAGCTAAAGACATTACCACAGAATCCGTGAAACAAGTAAGTGCCCGTACAATTAGACGAGTTTTGAGTAAATGCGGATTTCATGGTGGACGTCCGAGAAAGAAACCTTTCAATTCCAAGTAAATAAAAGAAAGCGACTAGAATACGCTCAGAAATATAAAAACAAGGATACTTTTTTTTTGAAAATACAGCAAAATTTGGAGAAAGCAAATTGAGAAGCTTCATGCCCAACATCCTCAAATACAGTTAAGCATGGTAGTGGCCCCATTATGGAGTGGGGGTATTTTGTAGTGTCAAGTATTGGAGAACTTGATTTCATTGAATCAGCAATGAATGCAAGTACCCACCAATACCTTACACCATCAAGGTATTGGTGTGTTTTTTAATTTTTTTTTTTCGATGTAGTCTCCTTGAAGATCAATACACTTTTTCAAACGGTGTGTGTCTCTTCAATCCGTCGGAAAACTAGGATGTTTCGAGGTTTGTAAAATAGCCATCTGTAGCGCCGATGACCTCCTCATTTGAGGCAAATCTCTTTCCTGCCATTGATCTTCTCAGGTGTGGGAATAGGAAGAATGCATGAAGAAATCCCTTGGATTGCGTTAGATCCTGGTCAGACACTCCTCCGAAACGGTCACCCGATTTCGTTTTTGCTACAGTGTGAGCAACTTCATGCCCAAAATTTCGTCTAAGATATGGTCAACGCGTTCTTCAGAGATGCCCGTTGTCTCTGCTATCTCTTACAGCTTCAATCGCTGATTGGCCAGCACGACATCATGAATCTTGTCGAACATTTCATCGTTGGTCGTCCACTACTTAATGATGTAAAATAACTCAAATATGCGACATACAAAAAGAAAATAAAATATATGACTGGACACAACATCGTATAAAAGAATAACAGCAATACACACTTGGACTAAGTCGAAGAAGTCAGTCTTTCTTGAGCAACATTCAGAAGCAAATACGCGTTTGTAAGCGTATATACTGTTGTACACATGCAATATGTAATATAGCTTTTGTAAATTCAATCAGTCGTAGAACTTCTCAGTTTAAAAATTGTTTTTTGGCGTTATATAGCTGCAATAATTCACGCGTCGAAATTAAGCAAATAGATACCTCGCTTAAGGTTGTCAAAAAACAGAAACATTAACGAAATTCTGTTTACCTCAAGTACTTCGATTTCATTGCGGAATAGTGTATTATTATTTCCTAGTTGTTCAAAATGGAATTTTTTAAAAAATGACGCCATGTATTCCTATAATTTGGAGGAATTTTATTATGACTTAGGTTTGTACCAACGATAACCGAGAATATAACAAACAGCGTATGGTTTGGAATCCAACGCACTTATCATTATTGCAAAATGAAGAAACTACATTTATATTTATTATACTATAACAACCTTATTGGCATTTGTTCCGACATGATAGAATAAAAGTCTAGCAGCCATTAGGAAGGCACTACTAACGCACATCGAATGCAATTTTCGCTTATCGATCAGTCCAGCTAGTCAGCCCTGAGCTCGAAATATAAACACGTTACTGCAATCGTCAGTCGTTAACGTTTCACGGATCGTGCGAAATTCAAATGGAAAAAACAAGACCAACATAAAAAAATCGCCCCCTTTGAGCAGTACGGTTCATAGCGGGACCCGCACGTAAAATGCATTTCAAATCGATTTGTTGCGCGAACGATAACAGGGAAAGACAAACAGTGCACATTCCGAACCGAATAATTTTGTAATATTTACCTATTTGATGGGCTTTTTTCGCTAGGGAAGCGTATGTAGCTCGATGTTTTGAATACGGTCTGAGTGCTGGTAGTGTTTGACTTCGCGTTACTATGCAGACAAGTTCTACGGTGCATCCTGTGAAAAGCATCAGCAAACGGACTGTTTAAAACTAAATGTAAACATAGAAAATTCGCTCGCAAAGGATCTCTGTGAAAACTTAGCAAACAGTGTTTTGCTAATTTTGTTACAACTTAACCCTAGAACGGATATTGCGAGTCTTTGAGATTTGTGCCCACATTGAAAGAAATATTCGCGTAAAGTTTTAAATATGTATTGGACTTTGTAGATTATGAATGCTGTTAAGGACTTAACATTGTTTTTTGTATTTTATAAATTTTTTACTACTATATATTTTATCTTCTTTGCATTATTATTTTCATTTAGAATACTACTTTATTTTCATTTTTATATTTATTTATTTTGCTCTCTTATATCCAATTTTATTTTAATATGTATGTACATTATGCATTGTATATGTATGCAAGCCGGCCATTCATATTACACTAGCTAAAACTGCCTAATTTAAAATTCATTCACTGCAACGTCGTCGGAAATGTAATGGGAGTTTTCTTAAAATTTAAGGTACACAAGCATAGGCAGTCGTCTCCCGCGCGATGGTCGAGGTATTAGCGATCGTGTACTCTCGGTCACCTTTCGTACCTCGTCGTAACGTGTACAGTAACGTCGTCGTATGATTATTAGAGATTTCTAAGATTTTCTAGTTTTGGCGGGAATCGTCGAGGACGTTGTTTATACATTTATTTCTGGCGGGAGTCATTTGGTAACGTCGTCGAATCGCATGTATAGACTTTTTTAATAAGTATAAATTCTCGATTTTCTATCATCGTATGTCAAGGCTACTGTGTCCATTGTCGTCTATACATATTTTTAATCTTCGGTTAAGTTTGTGTCGGAAATTATTTTGGTGAGATTGTCGGCGCGCATGTATAGACATCTTCTATAAGTACGATTACTCCGCTTCATGCTGACGGTCGTTGCGGCCGCAGCGCCCGTTGTCCTTTGTACGTTTGTTCGGTCCTTGTCGTATCGCGACTTAGAAATTTTTTCATTTAGTTGCTCGTCGTAGCGGACGAGTGTCACGGACCAGTTTTCTTATGTAGTGTCGGCATCATCGCTCCGTTTTACTTGTCGGTGCGCAGTTCGCACATTTGCTGGTTACTGGATTTTTCCCTTCTTTGGGGCGCAGTAGTAGAGAGCTAAAGATTGCACATAGCGTAATATTTCAAACGAGAACGCCTGGGTAGCTGTGACATTACTTTTGTATTGAGATCGGCTATTATCGCTACTGTCGCCCTCGACCAGGCGTTCAAGCTCTAAGAGATAGGGTGGGTTCCCCTATAAATGTGAAAATAACGAACGTATTTGGTTCAAGTACAAATACACGCCAATAATACAGGGCCAAGTCCCTTAGGCAAAGTTAAAACAAGGAAAGTATATTAGGCTCCCGGAAAGGGACAGATAAATAAGCATAGCACCGAGGTGCGCTTATAAATTTACGAAATAAATAGGGTTGGCTCCTATAAAAAAGGTAGTGGTGCATGCAAACAGATAGAGGCATTAGTACATGCCTCTAACAAAGCTTCAGCGGAAGCATATAAGAGTTTAACCTTTTAAACAGAATTAAGACATGGCTTTGCAACGTACATGCTGAGGCATTACTTTATGTTGCTACCAATGAAAATACATATACAAATGCTAATGTACATTACATGTATAAGAGAGCTCGAATAACTGCAATTATTGCAAATATATATATCTTACGTACATCGTACATGTACATAGGCAAGAGTGGAAACCGTGTACACATTTTATTTTTAAATATATTTTTTTGCGCATGCGCATTGAGTTTCACTGTACAACCTTCCCTTTAGTAAATAAGCGAACATACTCTACAAGTAAGTATTGGTCAAGTAATTCAGGAATTTACGAGCAGGCTACAGCGGCGCTGTTCTTCAAACCAGGAGAACGTAACAAATGCCTTTTATGATCATTCTCAAACAGTTTTCACCATAAATCACTAATTATTAAAAATTACTAAAATTACTTAACGTACATATATTATCAAAAACTGAAGGAAAAATACAAGCCCAAATGGAGGCAAGTGCAAATACTAAATAAACTGAACTACTTGTGCCAACTTGTAGTATTTTTTATGTGAAATATATTAAGATAAGTTTGTATTAATAAATACAGTGCCAATAAGGGTTCGGACTAAGTTATTCATGTCTAACATGATATTACGTTTTTCAAACAACTGCTAATCGATGTATTTACATGTTTGTGATGTACTGTGGAAAAGAACAAAATATTAATGAAACCTGAAATGAGAGGCAATGCAAGCATATCAGAAGAAATAACATGGAAGAATAAGAGAACTTATAAAAAGATATATATATAATAAGATTATAAGATATATAAGGTATATATAATAAGATAATAATATAATAATAATAATAATCTAAAATAATAATATAATAATATATAATAATATATATAATAATATATATAATAATATATATAATAATATAATAAGATTACTTTTTGTTTTTACACGTAATCACGTTCCCCACCATCACCGCCGATCCACCACCGAGATGTAGTCGATTCCAGTCTGCTGCACATATTGAGAGTAATTCATTCTCATTATTTCTGAAACATACCTCGTATACATACACTGAATATTTGAACTCTTTTGCCCTTTTAAGACTGTTAGAGCTATTTAAAGAATGTAACTAATTAATTTAATTCTATGTATTAATTAAAAAATTGAATTTTTTAAATTTAATTTAACTAATATAATTTAAAGAATGTAACTAACTGAAACACAGAGTATGATGATGTTCACATGCAAGATGCACCAAAAGAAAGAAAGAATTGTGTTATATTTGCTCAGCGAGGATTAACGTTAATATAGCGTGGTAGACATGTAAAAAAGTATATTAAATAAAACACTGTAATCGTTTGACGGTAATTGCAAATAAGAGTGCCATACACGAAGATAAAATACTCTTTTTTTGTATATGCTCGGTGTGTCTGTGTGTATAATGCTTTCTAAACCCACTTAGAGTACGAACGTTTTCTCTAACCACGTGCAGTATAGTGTCGAAAAAATCACTATAAAAGAGTTGAACGTTTTCAATTTAATTAACAAATAATACAATGTGTAAAGTATACCTTTGGGTTGAATTTCCATACTAATTTTAACGTTTCGCTTTCTTTCTTACGGAGAACAATTTCCTTTTTCCAACTACCTACTAAATGTAATAGATTTTCTACACAAAATTACATAAGTACCTTGCTAATAACCAATTCAAATCCAGAACAAATATACCTTCCTTCAGTTGCTACTAACCTTATTCAGTAAAAATTCCCTAGCAAAGAGGAAGCGACGGAAGATAAAACTTAGTAGAAAACTAAACTAAATTTGTATGTCATAAAAATAGTATCACAGCCAGCTTTAAGATTCTTAAAGATAAAAAGGTTCCTCTCATATTACTAATAATATCCACGACTATATAGTTATATTTACAAGAAACACGAAGAAGGTGGGACCAACTGTTCTTCTGGGAGTAGGAAATGATTATCCAATTCATCTCAGCAAAGTAATATTCAGATAAGTAAATGTTAGCTAAACAATAAATTTCTCCATTTTGGCAGCCAGTCAGAAGAACAGGAGAACAATTCTGCCCTTGATCAACACAATTTTGAGCATATTTGATCAAATATGCCACTTATATCACATGAATGACATCTTTAAAGAAATTTGATGATGAATTTATTTAGACCTATGCAATGTTTTTAAATACAATTGGAGGAATATTCTGGATTCTTGGATATGAACTTGACTGACTTGAAAGAAAGTCCAAAAAGTTAAATAAACAATAAATGACATCAATATTTTCTTCAGAAAGATAAAATAATACCGGGCCTCCTTATTGAAATAATACTTTCTAGGATTTTTTTCTCCTAGAGTAAATCTTTTAATACAGTTGGTTAACTTCATTAATACCAAATGGCATTTATGAAACTAAAACTAACATAATTTAGAGAAAACAAATGTTATTAGGAGATGATCAAATTTTAGAAACATCGGTAATTATCAACTTCTTTAAACAAACAAATTGATCTAAGTAATTTATTTATGGAGATTTCTGTCAGTAAAAAGGAAAGGTTGGGTGTGAAATTCAGATGAAACTTGAAATAAATGCAGAGCATATTAAAATTTGTACATAGCATTGTGCCGCTGAAACCTACTCTGAAGGAAGAGAAGAATATCCTTTCAACACTCAGTGGACTTTCGGCTTTACTAATATAGCTATAGGATAAGGGAAAATAAAAAGTGTTTCTAGCAATGTCAAAAATATTTTATAAGTAAAAAAATTGATTAGCTTTTCATTCCGTTTGCAATCACTTTATGCAAAAAATAAAATTTATTTAATTTTTAAAGATCTTCCATATCCATATCCAATCTACAATTTTATTGCTGCAAAGCTTCAGCAGTTCTACACTTTCACCAAATCTAAATGGAATTTGAATTTAACCCGCATTCATTCATCCCCTTATTCATAATCACATACTCACTACTACTAGGAAAATTCGTATTCATAGATGCATTTAGCAGCTAGTAAGACCCTATTAACGTTAGTTAACTAGTTAACTAGATGACGATCGTTTTGATTCCGGAGTGAAGTGATGCATCCATGTTTCATCCATTGTCACATATCGACGCAAAAATTCCGGTTTGTTACGTTTAAACATGGCTAAACACTGCTCAGAATCATCAACACGTTCTTGTTTTTGGTCAACAGTGAGCAAACGCGGCACCCACTTTGAACAGAGCTTTCTCATAGTCAAATGCTCATGGAATATAAAGCCAATACGTTCTTTTGATATCTTTACGATGTCAGCTAACTCACGCAACTTCACTTTTCGATCATTCAAAACGATTTTGTGGATTTTTTTGATGTTTTCTGGTGTTGCCGCCTCATTTGGACGTCCACTGCGTTCTGCATCATCGGTGTTTCTACGACCACGTTTGAAGTCAGCAAACCAACGTTTTATTGTTGTTTCTGATGGAACGGAGTCCCCATAACACTCTTCAAGCCATTGCTTCGCTTGAACGGTATTTTTTCGCATGAAGAAGCAGTGTAAAATTAAAACACGAAATTGTTTTTGATCCATTGTTTTGAAAATAACAAAAGTAGCGTGGCTCTTAGCACAATAACTCACAAACTAATGAATAGAATATCATGAAATTTTAACAGCTGTCTTTTGTAGGTTAGTACTAACTGAGAGAAAGGTGACTGTAATAAAGCTAGCGTCATCTATGTGTTAGGCCCGGGACTTTTCAGCCCATGTGTTACCACTCCAAAACACGATTACAAATCAACACCCGATTTCTTCTTTGATCAATGGTTAACATTCGAGGCACCCACCTTGCACTCGTCCTTTTCATATCTGATTCTTTGGTGAGTATGTTGTGCACCGCATGATATGATAAACCGGTATCTTCCGCAATGTTCCTGATACGTACTCGTCGGCTTTGCAGTAAGATATCGTGTACCTTTTCAATGTTTTTGTCTGTTATTATCGTTATAGGAGGGGCTGCTTCATTACTACCAATGTTAGATGTTCGTTTCTTTATGACCAATAACAAACAACAGATGGGTTATGACACCCACGCCACGGAAAAGTTGAGTCATCTTTAAATAATATATTCTTTCGCTATCATTACATTACATTTGAACAATACGATAACTTTAGAAAATGGTTTTCAGAATGGATTTCGTTTGGTTGTATCTCTAATCTGTTCCGAAGACTGCAGCGCATACTGTAATATCGTACGCACGATATTCTTGACCTGCAGTCTCATACCATAACGTGACGTGGAATTATTCATCAAAGAAACATAATATTTCTAGAATAGAATTATGCCGGTTATAGCGTTTTATAATTTATTTTCTGTGCTCAATATATAAAATGTCCGTGACACCAGCAATAATCGGAAATAAGAAAAATGTTAACGTTTTAAATTACTTTTTCAGAAAATGTTGGCAAATTGAAGAAAATCGTAGTTTTATCATTACTAAGGAGAGTTTCATATTAGTATTAGCATTAATTTAATTAATAAAAACAGATATGAGACATTGCGATATATTTATAGACATTGTAACTACTAAAAGTGATTTGAATTCACATTTAGTCCCGTTGTGTAGTGGTTAGCATGTTCCACCGGTAATCGAGAGGTCGTGGATTCAAATCCTACCGTGACTGATACTTTTTCAGAAATTCAAAACGTTGATAAAATGTAATTTTATGATTAACAGAAGTATTAATTAGTAGTAATAATATAATGGAACGAAACAATCTATAAAAGTAAGCTGTATACAATGATGAACATCCTACTCTATCATATGTTCTGTGCCAATCTTTAAGCTGACAATTCAAGCAAAATATCCTCGGTATAAATGTATTTTAAAAAAGAAAAGACGATAAAAGTATTCCACTAGTTGCACTAAGGGAAATCTACGATATATTGTCCAATTTAAACGAGTTCGTTCTAACCACAAAACAAGCTACATACTTCTATTTTCAGGTTCATTCTTTTAAAGGTCGAAAGTAATACCTCACAATATAAACGGGCCGCTTAACAAACGCACAAAATCGTACGATATGAAATCCCACAAAGGACAACGTCACACAGACACTATTCTTACGCCGTTCGCCCATCGTACAAAAGCAGACAGAAGACGAACATATCGGGACGATATTGACTAAAAGCTTTACGAGATCGCTCGACTATACCATTTTAACGAAGCCTTTGTTGTCGCATTTTCTCCTGGAGATTGAAGTCGCTGACTAACAAAGTATGCATGTATATGAATGTACGTATAGAAGCATACATTGCGCTCCAAGGGTATGGACTATCATTGGATTTTAAAAATAAATTAAATATTACAAAATGTTAGCAAATATTTTCAACAAATAATACCTATGCGTCTACGTTCAAAATACTTCCTTCCATACCCCCACTCCCCTCGCTTTCGTGTTAATTTAAAAAGAATCAAGAACCATTAGCCGCGGGTTCGGGTCTACTCCTACATAAACAGCGAAAACAGCTGGTGTTCGTTTTAACCTGTAATTATCGAGGATCTTTCTCTCTTTATATGGTAATTTAATCAAGTAAAGTGCTACCAGTAGTTACCTACGGTCGTAGAAAGGCGGTATCCACTAACATACGCGTTTAATTGTATATTTTCGTGTTTAAGATAGAAATCTTTCGCTTCGATAATCGTCAAGACACGTTACACGGGATCTACTCTGTTGTAGTGAATATGTTAATGAGTAATGTGCATATAACGAGAATATTGTCTTATGACGTCATCTACACTACAGAATGGCCAATATAAAGAGGTGCAGGATAAATACAAAAAAAGACACTAAAAATACTTACAGAAAAGTAAATTATTATTATTAATATATTGGGGCAGACCGGGGATGGTTGACTCATTTTTACGTCCGAATTTTTTAAATGAAATATACATATATAGAATTTTAAATAACGAGCATTATGGGAACATGTAATAACATCTACCGTACATTCGTAAATTTTTATTTTGTGATATCTGTTTAAACCCTTGTGATATTACTTTATAATTTTGATTTAAAAGTAGTAAATACAGAATATATGAATAACAACATAATGAACACACAAATTAACACATCTCAACATGTTTTTAAATACTTTAGCCAGTTCATTTGGTGTGATCTCAGCAATTACATTACGAATATTCGTTTTCAACTCTTCAATTGTATGCGGGTTGTTACTGTACACGGTTCTCCGTGGTACATATGTGTGAGTGAACATTATCCACAATTCGAACAGAATCGCCAAACGACATCGAATCATTTTGTCATTTTTCAATTCCATCCGCTAATCCATAGCAGTTCTTGCGAATACTTTCTAAATCACATTTTACCGGACTATCTTGAAACATTTTCTGGCTTTTCTTGATAGATTTGGTGTATCTCGGATCGAATTGTAAAACTACCTTCTTTCTTCATCATCAAAGCGTTCACAGTAATAAAACGTAGCCTTTAACCATCTTCCCCAACGCGTCGTAATCGGCTGTGACGCTTCAGGTACTTTGGGGTGGAGTTCCTGAAATCTTTTCCTACGTTTTGGAGACTTTAGAAATACTGCCTTCGTATGAGCTACTCGTGGATAACATTTAGGAATCAATTGCGCCACGGGGTTTAAAGCATGGACTTTACACGTTACATGTAACAGAATGCAACTCTCTTCTTTAAGAGATCGACATAAGGAAAGCATGTCACTCACAAACATTAAAAGTTGGGGTATTGAAACTTCAAATTTGTCCAATGCCCTCAACACAACTTTTATAATTTCATTGCTAGTACATTTTGCTACTCTTTTGGAAGCAAGTAAGATAGGGTATGACGATTCAAACTCTTCCATTTTACGTACCATCACATTCACCACAGAATGTTCTTGCCGATAGGTTGTTTCGTTCACACATGATCATTTTTTTATCTTTCAGTTCTCCTTCATTCGATTCTCCGAGCCGCGCGCTTCACCCCTCCGCACGGCACTAAAACTTGCCTCTCTTTGCCGAGACAAGTCGCTACAGTAAGTCCAATAGAGGTGTGCCAATCTCGGGGTAATTTCCAATGTATATATTTTGTCGATTTACATATATAGCAAGTAAAACTTCTTTTGTACGTTCGTAATAAAATATAAAGAAACAATGTCGAAGGAAGCCAAAAAGAAGCCCATAGACAAGGTAGGAAAATCTATACTTTACAGCATTACAGTTGCGAAGTACTCATTATTTTGTAATATTCGACAGAGAACATAACAGAAGATTGACATTGAATACAAGAAAAAATGCCATTTTGTCTAGTCTCTTGTGAAACATGTATTTTATCTCATTATTTTCATACTTTTGGCAAACGGTGTGTACAACTACAACCGTAAAAAACGGCATCAACCACGATGTAGGGTCCGCTTATTTCAACCGGTTCCGCTTCTCCTATTACGATAAGCTAATGAATTTGCTCCGATCGTACGATACCGTATTAGGACGCAGATAACAAGCTAATAGTAGGTAGCTCGGTAACTTCAATTCTACCTTGGTCTTTTTATCCTTTTCTTTTTTTTCTTTTCATCTATCGTCTCTCTCCATTTTCCGCCATGTAGCGCGTGTTTTCTACGAAACAAACGGCGACGTCGTCGTTGCGAAATAGGCGTAGGAAGGTTAACGCGACGGAATGACTGCCGGACAACGACATATTATCCTTTTTCCCCTGTTCCTTGTAAAGTTTATACCGAAGCGGGATCCTTTGTCTTTCTTTGAAGAAAGGTACCAAGTACCTCCTCGTCGCGTAATTTAATTACGGTTGTTCGCCGGTAGCTCGTAACAGTCCGTCTTATTAATTAGATCAAGTTATTAGTTTGATGCGTTCGAGGAGTGCTCGATAAATAGAGAGTACGGTGGGACGTTTTTAATTGGTTTCCATGGGATTTAACTTATCCATAAGAAGATTATATTATATTTCTTGATATAAAAGTTAAACTTCGTCAGCATTAATGTTCTAAGAAGATTGTTATATAAAGGAGTGAATTTAAAGCCGTAACAGGATGAGATGGTGTAGTTTGTAACTTGAAATAGATTCCGTTATGTTCCTCCAGCTGTATATCATGTCACTACTTAACTGTTACAGGTCTCTTAAAAAAAAAAGAAAATCTTGAAAAATTATTTTTCAGAGAAATATTGACTGTAAATTAGAAAGATTACGCTGCCCAACAAGATACTTTCTTTGTCGTGGTGCGTGTAAAATACGAACTGATTTAGGGTATTTCTGGTGTGCTGGTTCCAAAAGTAACTGGCATTTCTTCTTAGCAGCTCTGGTTTTTGAAATACACCACGGTGAAATTTATTACTTATACCGATAAAAAGCAAAATCAAAATAATTAACTAAATATTTAGGAGACCTAAATTATTTGGGATTACCTGAAATTAGAATTGTAGTATAATTATAATTCCCAGTATTTCCCATTACGGGAAAAGTCTACCTGTCTAATCCAACCTAACCTTAGTCGCCACTACTTCATTTACCTCTAGCATAGAGTTCCCCGCTTAGTATTGTGCTTTCGTGTGATAACTGTGTCAGTGTGTACTAAATATTTGCTTTAAATTGTTGCATGTATATTAAAAATTCGAATAATTGTGTGAACCACCCAGATGTTTTTGGTTACATTTGTGGAGAATATAAGAAGGGCATATTTGGCGTGTTTTGGCATCCAGTTAGAAGACCATGATAAATCTTGGGCACCGTATTTTTTATACAAAACATGCGTAGAATATTTACGGCAGTGGACAAACCGAAAGAGAAAGAGCTTAGAACTTGGAGTACCTCTCGTATGGAAGAAGCCTACGATTTTTGCTCTGTCAACATCAAAGGCTTTAATCGCAATAACCGGCTAATTTTGGCGATTTTTTTCTAAATAGCGACGAAAGAATGAATTTCGAAAATTAGATTTGATAGAACAAATCTGACAGCATTTTTTGATTAGGTACCCCAAAATTTCTTGATTACTCTTAAAAAATCCGAGGCACCGAAATGTGTGTTGGCCTTGTTATCCTTCCACAACAATTTTTTGCGAGTGGTAAAAACACTGTCAAGAAACACTAGATGGTGATCCATGTCCAGCTCACCCTGTTAATGGCAATAAAAAATATCGGGATGAAAAAGTAGCAGATTTACTATTAGTTTCAACCTCTCCTGTTTTCAAAATTCCATATGACCGTCTTTGAATGACAAAGGTGATTTCTACAAATACTTTCGTAATGTATTGCCGACCAGCTTATGTCTGGAAATGATTCTGTTGTTTGGTCATAGTCAGCAACCTACTTAAGGAGCTTAAATTACCTCGTCATCAAGAACGAAAAAAAGCCGTGTACTATGTGGCCAGGTCTTAAGTAGATAAAAATTAAGAACGACAAAAATTGTTACAAATTGTTTTGCGGAGAAACCAAAACTATACTTTAGTAACGGATTTTTTAATTTTTAGCGTTTATGTACGGTCTTAATTTGGCTGAAATATCGAATTATACGTTAAATAAAGAAAAACAAGTCGTAACTACTGTCGGGTTCCGCCGTGTCGCTAGGTTGTTTGTCTCTGACGTGTCGCTAACTACTGCGGTTCCCATTTTCAGAGGTACCTTAACGTTTCGGTGGTATTGCAGCTACTTTCATCTCAAACGTGTTACAATCGGTGATCGGGTACTGGTCGCCAATTCGTTCTTTAGAGGATTTTCTAAATAGCGGAAGGATTTGAATCTGACAAAAACATGACGGTGATTTGATAAATGAGTATCAACTGCTTTAGAGAGATGCGCGTGAATGTAGTTTGTGCGTATCTTGTCGATTAATGTTTGTAAGTGAGATGTTACTCTAGTAGGCTACTCTGTTGTAGACAAAATACCATGTGATATTAATAGATTATAGAAGGCAGAAGTTTATATTAGAATCATCATAGGAAGATGATTGTTGGCGAATCAAACGTGTATATCAGCATGTTAACCGATTATAAAACGAAAGACGCAATAAAGATCAATAATAATGCGACATTTGTTATTACATCTCCATTCAAAAGCACACTGCAATTTATAATAAATAATCCATGCCTTTAATCTCCCAATAACAATCCCAACTACAGAGAGCATTTGCAAGAAATGGTGCACTAGTACAAAAAATAAATAATGGTAACAATTCAAAATTAGAACACCTTGTATAAACCGTAGCAACAACAGTTAGATTTAATACCAATCACATAATTTGACATATTTCAAGCTTGAGATATACTAAATCGTATGTTCGATAATGCAGTAGCAATAATAGATTTGTGAACTTCCATAAAAACGGAGCGCGTCTTTAATTTTTCAATCCGTTATTCAAATGCCCACAGTAACAGCGGTGTACAATATAGAAGCCGTCTACGAGCAAAATTCTATTAATAGATCCTCCATTTGATCTATCGTCGGATCGATGTCGTCTCGTGTATGCTGTTTTTTCCACTACTTCTGAAGGATGGCTTGTCGGTACGCTAACGCAGCACATAGAATGAATCGTTTGACAAACTGACGTTTACATAACTTTCGTCTGCTAGACATCGACCAACGTCGCAATTTTTCTACATTTTCCTCGTTTTATAGCTGACGTACAGACCTTATTTATTAACGATTAGTGTACTTAGCATTACCTTCGTTGTCGGGACGGAAAGTTTTATAGTGCCTTGAACAAACTGCTTTGATGGGATATGCATACGTTACAATAGAAATATTAATATTTTTCCAATTAAATTATATTTGTTTGGTCCCGAGAAGTATGGTTGTATAAAAGTAAATCTAAATCAACATAACTGTAATCGAATTTTTAATACCACCGGCACCTCCACCAAACACGTTTCATCAAATTCATTTATATTTTAATCTAAGTTGCAAGCTTTTTTCTTTCTTGCTTCGGATATCTTCTTGGTTTCTGTATTAAAACCGTGTCGTCTTCTCTTTTCTTCGCTTCATCCGCTATCACAAGAAACATTTTGATGGCTGCTTCTTTTAGTGCTATCATACGTTTTCTTTAATTTTCCAATTGACATTGCTCTAAATGATATACCTATGTATTTACTATTAATACTGTTATCAAAACGTACATTTACTATAAGTGATGAAACAATTGGTTGTCTATTACTTGGAATAATAAGAATCTGCTGTTACTAATTTTAAAAATAAATAAGTGATGTGTCTTATAACTAAAGCGCATAAACCGTGACGTGTACCGTAGTCGTACCAAAAGAATAGCAGTAAGCAATTACCATCAGTGATATGTAATACATATTATGCCATAATTGTTGTTAAACACTTACTCGCGGAACAAGTAATAACAGCAACATTGCGTAAGCTTTTACATTATTTTCGGAAAATAATATGCGTTGCAATGTAAAAATGGTCTTGTGTTAAGGCGTAGTGATAATTTTCGTATAATAAAATAGTGATTGAACTGAATTAACGGATCTCCAAAAAGACCATTACTGTAAATTTGCCTTAACCTAACAAAATTTTAATTTTTGCGTTTTTAATGGCTACTGGTTCTTTCAGGTTAAACTGCGATACTAAGGACCTTACTTAAGAGAAGGTGTAAACTGCAGTAAAGATATTGCTATATGTCGTTTTATATGAACTATTTATCAAAGTCTTCAAAAATTATTTCAAAATGTAAAGCATACTGTACTTATGCGCTCGTTATGGAACAGCTTATTGTATACAACTCATTATTTACCTGGAAACGTATATCATATTCTAGATTCTCGTAACTACAGAAACGATGAAATGACTAATAGCTTAAAACATAACTTCAAGCCATCAAGTATGTTTATAGTGCAGTCTAACAACCAGACAAATAAATGTAGCGCACGTGTTGATGTCTTGGAAGCGACAGGCTTGATAAATAACATCTTCCAAATTAACTTTCTTAGATATAAAATCGGAAATTGACCATTTCTCGAAGAGATATAGCTGTCACTCAAACTACAGTGTGCTTCAAAACATTAGAGGGCGCTGTTGGAAGTCATATACTACGCTTTAGAAACTCTTTTATCTCAAAATTGCGCGGCTTAGCGAAGATCCAGGAATACTAAGAAACCAGCTTACACAGGAATTAATTACCCACGAAAAATTTGAATACACGAAACCCTTAGAATTCTCAGTAACATTCATACATTATTAACTGGTTAGGAACATATTCATATGCATACATATCTATATATGTATTCATATCTGTCTACATTTTGACACTGTAAGTTTTTTAACTTCCTTTTCTAAAAAAAAACTATTTTATGTTGAGAGTCTTTAAATCAAAAAACTTTGAGACTTTTCATTACACCATATTCAACATTTAAAACTTCGCTGGAAGACAATGAACGTCGATCGATGTAGTTGCTTTAGAGCAATGATCCACAACTTCAACGCAACGTTGAACGTGATCTGCAAAAAGCTTGACTGGGAAAACTTCAGTGGATTTGCCAAAGGTGCAATTGCGCTGTAAGTTCTTCGGAGCTAGGAAGGACAAGCTTGTACTGTTGCGGAAGAGTGATACGATCGACTATACTATTGGATGGTGTTTCGAAACTTAGTCAGATGATATTTAGGCGTTAA
The DNA here is from genome assembly GCA_023509865.1 of Trypoxylus dichotomus. Classification (NCBI taxonomy): domain Eukaryota; kingdom Metazoa; phylum Arthropoda; class Insecta; order Coleoptera; family Scarabaeidae; genus Trypoxylus; species Trypoxylus dichotomus. Next base: position 36,248,919 of record CM042081.1, read on the forward strand.
AAATTGTCGAAATAAATGCCTATCTTTCGCAACAAACATACAGAATTGCTATGGCTAATAGTTTGGCATATTTGTCTCCTATTTTCTGCTGGTGTTTCTATTCGTTCCTTTTATCCATGAAAAAAAAATGACATCATAATTGAAAGTTCAAAGCATTTATTGAACCGAATAAGAAAGGTGTAGATAGATATTACTAATTCCTGCGATCTAAAAATTTCCAGTGTAATAAGAATCCCTATATGTGTTGAATGCGTTTCTATCTTAAAATTAATTGAGTGTTCTTCCAACTGAATATAGGTTTGAGTTACCCAAGAACTGATGTTTCTTTTTGCAATGGTAACATGCTGAAGAATTATATTTTATCTATTGTCATGAACTAATCTCTCAAAAATCATCAAACACCAAACTGAAACATTCATAAACATAAATTTGCGAGGAGGTGGCTTCTTGACGTGTCAATCTTGACATGAAATTTGGAAAATACATTTACTTGACATGCTCATAGGTTCGGCAATCTCACAACACCCTAAGATCCTCCAGCACAGTACAGGCCATTTTTTCTTTAATTCCCGTCGAGGGGGTAGATTACCTTTCGTGCTTAAGTGATCACGTTGTAAATTTATATATTCAAGACCGTAAGGATTTTAATAACGGTTGTAAATATGTTTTGAAGAACACGCAATAGCTTTTTATTGTGCTGGGTGTCGGTACCGAGTTATATAATCTAATTACTGTAAGTTGGCACTAAAATTATTTGTATATAATTAGTCCGAAGATTAGAGGTAAGACTTGAACATATTTAAAGTCGAATAATACGCGACGCTCCAATATACGCTACCGCTCATAGTAGCATGGACACTTTCAATTTTAACAAAATATTTAGAAAAAAGTACTTTTATTCATGTAAAAATTCTATAACTATGTACACAATTTACTAATGAAAGAACAATGTTCATAAATTACGACATTGAAATATTACTTTTCAAAATCGTGAAAAAATTAGGTACAGTACAAACAATACCAGGTATAGATATTTTATTGATTATGGCCGAGGAAGCCTACGTATTCATATGCGTAAATTACATGAACAGGGAGTTAGTTTATAATAAGACACCGTTACATGCAGCTCGATATGGTTATTTCTTTGTGCGAGTAAATAACTTAATTCCTGTATAAAAAATATCCACGCGGAAAACCACTTAGTATTGAAACACGATCATGAATATTAACATCAAGAAGAAATCCACAGTAAATTTAACTATCCGCTTCGAATAAACTGGTGCACTTGCTAGCAAAAATCGTTCAGGACGTTCTTGAGTAACATCCAGGGGCGACAACGAACATATAAAATTGTTTAGTTAGAGAAATAGACGATTGACGGGCCCTGAAATTACGGCGGAAATAAATCGGGCCAGGAACAGGAAGATATCCGTTAGCAAAGTGAAACGTCGAAGAAGCAAACATACCTGGCCGTATTGGTAGATGAAAACCATTGATACGTCATGGGAATAAACAAAAGCGTCTCCAGTGATCTAACACTCACGAAAACCAATAGAAGAATGGGGAAACGTACTGTAGACTCCTGGTGGCTCCATTCTTGTGTGGGGTTGTTTTTATTAAGTGGAACAGGGGTTCTTGTGACAATTGATTGAAAGAGAATTATCACGAGATATTAGAAGAAAATGCTCTACTATGCGGATTGCGTTTAATAGTCAGCAATTTTGAGTCGATGCACGAAAACGATCCGAAGCACGTCGGTATTATGCAAAAGCTACATCAAGATACACTGAGGAAATTGGGAGAAAGAATACCACGAATTGTATGAGCAGTTATTAAATCAAGAGGTCGATTTTTCCATGAGAAGAAAGTGTAACCTACTTTATGTTTTCTAATGCTTATTATTACTTTTTGTTTTGTGTGCAATAAGTCGGAGATGACTTGGCCTGGTTCGTGTAATTCTCGCTTATGTAAAAGCTGTTGTTGGAGTAATACAGAAGGCACCTAGCGTATTATACTGTATTGAGATCTACTCCAATGTTTTCGAGAGTTTCATTAAGGTGCTATCAGCTATAAAATCTGTTCCAATTGGCTACGTGAAACAAAAATGTATGCTTTTTATGATAAAAAACTGAACGGTTCGTGCACCATACAAGCTTCACCTGCACTATGAGTTACATATTGAGCGACTGTAGCAACTTCCGTCTCCCATTGACATTAATTTATAGGATATCTATTGTAATTACACATAGAAGCTTTCGTTACAGTTCTATTACGAATTTCAATTTATAGCTGGTCATCTCAATGTAATCTCGATCTCTTTCTGACATCTATACGTACCTATTTTCATCCCCAGTCACGTCAGAAGATCAACGAACAATTAATAGCCCAGAGAGATATCCGATATATGATACTTATGTTAAATGCGAACAAATAACGAGCGACCATTAGTTCGGAGACTCGCAACGATTATTACTCACAGTCCAATGAATAAACGCGGCGAACGTGCTTGATTTACGTCCGCAGATTTACGCGAGTACGCGATTTAACATTTACTTGATCGGGCGCTGTTCTATTCGAATCTACGCATCTAGAAAGCTCGAAGACAGCAAAAACATCTGGCGTCGACGTTTCTTTAAGCTAATAGTTTTGCTTCGTTTATTATTGAACCTATCAACGGACTAAACGACGCGTTTTTGCCATCAGTCGCCGACGCAATATCCTCGTCTTTTTCTTCTTCTTCTTACTCTTGCTCGCCCTTCTTTCTAGCGTTTCAGATCCCTTGCTCCTCTATATACATACATACATACATACATAACATACGTGGCTACTGTCAGTAAAGCAGTAGCTCCATTTCGCTTCTCTAATGATCCGTGTTAGGTAAATAGCATCCGTGTTCCGCAAGCATAAGCATCGAGCGTCGTATCGGAACAGGGATCGCGTAGACGTAGAGAAACGTATGTAGCATACTAGTTTGACGTGGATTATATTGGGATTAATAGGAATGAAGGCGTTACATAAATGTATTTGTCCGAACATGAATTATTGTACTTCTTCTTGGAATAGATGCACAATATGTTTTCTCAATTCGTTCATTTGAAAATAACATTTCTATTACAGTGATAATGCTTTTAAAGTAAAAAGGTTCAGATTTTTCGAACGCAGTTGATATTTTGTACAGTCTGTAAAGTAATAGCGTGCACAGCATAAATGGCAGTTGGCTTCAAATATCGTCCTAGTTCTTTCGTAAGCCAGCAGATAAAATCTTTGTCGTGAATGCTTTGTCACAAAAGACTCCAAAGGACCAAAAATATCACATGCAGAGGCTGTCAAATACATAGCAAAGTCAAAATCGTTCATCGCTAAGTGGGTTCAGCAATATAAAATAAAAAAATTTCGATGACTTACGAGAACGTGGCTCGATAGGCAAAATGACGCCGAATATGGAAAAAAATATAAATTTGTTTAAGTGGAACTCGACCTTAAAATTGCCACAAGCAGCAGCAAAATTAAAACGAAAGCGTATAGAAGTATCACATACAAATATTCGAACCCACCTCCTTGCGCATAACCTCAAATATCGAAATACAATGAAGAAACCACTTAAGACTCGCTTGGGCAAAGCAGAATTTTGAGCGAAGTTGGAACAACGTGATCTTTACGGACGAGGCTACTGTTTGGGAATATAGTGACATTCGACGTTCCTGGTCAACCTTGACGAATAGATTAATATAACGGACGGTTAAACACTCTGTAAAAGTTCATCTTTGGGGCTAGTTTTGGAAAGAGGGTTCTGGAGCATTTCATCTATTTACAGCCAATTTAAATGTTCCAAACATGCTTAAAATTTATGAGAATTGTTTGTTTTTGACTGGTGAACGCTGCTTCATAAAAAACTAGGACTGGCTCTTGCAGGAAGATAGCAAGCCAAAACACCGAAGCAAGCTTTGCACCGAGTGGAAAGAACGTTCTGGGGTGGTCAGATTTACTAGACTATCACAGTTGCCAGATTCAAATCCCATTGAAAATCTGTAGGAATATATCAAACACAAGCTTCGAAGGAAAAGAGGACACTTTGAAGGAGCTGACGCGACAAATTCTCATTTGGAAGTCTTTACCGAACCAATACGCACTTAGTGGAAGGTATGCCTCGGAGATACCAGGTAATTATCAATGCCGGCGGTGACTAGACTCATTATTAATAGTATAGCATTTTTCTTCTCACGCAGTACAACAAACCCATGTACTTAAATATCATTAAATATAAATTTTTCTATACATTAACCCATACACGTTCTTACTTTACAGACTGTATGTCACGATTCAGCTGTGAAAAAGACAACGAACAGTAGGCTATAAACAATATACTAATAAATATGACCTCGTTCGTGCTGAAATTAATTAACGGAGTTTCATTTTGAATTATTGATAAAACATTGGTAGATTTTGTTTTATCTATGTTCTGTTCTGAATTTATGCTTTAATAAGGGAGTAAAATTGTAATATGGCTACTACTAATCATGAAATAAACGTTTTTCAACTATGTTAAGAGTTTAATTTAAGAGAAAGCGCAAAAACGAAATTTACTGGCCAGTAATTCTGTGTATACAGATCAGTCCGCTTAAATAGATATACCACCGTATTGATATTCCGTTGCAAAACAAGTGAAGATATATTAGTCGTTTATGACTACATTTTATCAGTTCATCACCTTCCAATCCAGTGAGAAATAGGCCGTGTCAGGTCTTGCTTGTCGGAGACCTTGGGATGTGTTAGGTGTTGGTTGTCGAAACATTCTTTCGGTCATGTCAATTGTACGCAAGTCTTACTTTGAGCCGTCCGAGTGATATTTTTTAATGGTGGATGTCTATGAAATAGCGGAAAAGAATGCCAATTATTATTAAGTCTAACATACACAGAAATTCGAAATTTATTTCATAATGCGTTTTCTGTTGAGCGCAGTCGCCGTCGCCAGTCGGTTTGAACAATTTAGTTTTGATTCTTCGTATTTGATATTGTCATTTTTGGTGTGTATTACCACTTCTTTAATATTCTCAGAATTTATCTGTCACCTACAATCAAGGATTCCTCCTTTTTAATACTCGTTCCAAGTTTTTTAACAGCCCCCATTTTTGTTTTCATGTTGTTTGATTTTTGCAGCTTTTGCTTGGTAATCTGATATGAGCCTTTATCTACTGTTTAATAAAAAAAAAACAAAAATGTTACCAGATAATCCAGTGGTACGAAAATTGCAGAATTCGATAATCGGGAACTCACCTGAAACAAAAATAAAATCACTCAGTATATTGCATATAAAAGTTTACAATTACATTTTTTAAGTTAAAAATTCAGTGTTCCTTGAAAAAACGAAGAAAATAAACAGAATCTAGAAAGATAATTAGAAACCGTTATCAAAAATTTAATAGCATCTGTCAAACCTTACGTTGAAATGTGTGATGCACATAATGTATATAACGCTGATGAAAGCGAGTTCAATTTTGAACTGCACCTTCCTCGCACTCAAAACAGTTGATTGTCCTGTACAATCTGTAAGATCCCGAACACAGTTATATTGTATGGCCTATTAGACATATACGAGTATATATCACTTTTGCTTATAATATTCAAGGGGACTGGAGGCATACTACGCCCATGTCTTCGCCAAAACTTATTTCAGGTGGGTACTAACATTTTCCACATTCTTAAACCATAACATTTAATTAAGGCTTCTCCTCGGACAAACTAATATCAGGCAAATTAAGGAGAAGGTTGATGGATGTGTTTTAATAGAGATGGGGGCGCAACTCGAATCGAGGATTTGGGCAAAACAAGAGCCTGGACAAAATTTATTCCACATACTTTGACGGATGGCCAAAAATGCGTGCGTGTCAATTCAACAGTTGTTGCAGCTTCCAGAAATGATGAAGTCATCATGAATCCTGAAGTCAATTGTCATGGTGCTGAAGTCGAAAAATTCACTACAAGCCAAAAAAACACGGAAAATCCCATCAGTAATCAAAACAATGTTGTGTCTTTACATTCTTCGATAGCTAGGGAATTGTCCACATGGAATTCATTCCAACTGGGCCAACAACTACGGGCAAATATTATCTCGGAGTTTTGAGGCGTCTGGTGTCCAGAATCCGTTGTACTCGACCCGAATATTGTGATCCAGACACTTGATGTCTGTTGCACGATAATGCACCGAGCTACACCTCATTCGTCATCCGCCGTATTCACCTGATTTGACTCCGTGCATGAGACATTTCTATTATCAAAACAGCTACAACACAAGCACTAGACGCATTTCCATAAGAACAGCTAAAGTACGCATTTGGACCCCTGTTGAATCTCTGTAACAAGGATGTTCGGATTCCCTAATACTTAATAAAGTAGGTGAAGTGAATTATGAACTTTTCAATTCTTCGAAGGACGTCGTCTATTCTCTGAACGAATTCAATGACGTCATTTGAGGATTATTATTTAGTAATACTGTAATACCCCCATTGCGCTTTAATATGTATATTATTATGTCGCTTGGTATTTAGTCAAATGTCAGTTATTGTATAGTAACCAAATCTCTGTGTAAATTGTATATAATTACTTCGTTTAAGTATAGGCCGAAAATGCTATGTAGAGGAAATTCCTCCAATTACCTCTATCAGCTAATTGATTCATTACCATTCATTATGCTAATTATTCTCATATTTCAGGTAGTATTGCTGTGCTATAACTTTCATTTTACAAGAACAATTAAGTAATATTGTGTCGGGCACTAATGCAAAACCCAAGTTACTGTAAAATAACCAATTCAACAATTTAGAAACATAATGCCAACGATGGTTTATTATTGATATTCATATTAATATTAGTGTTAATATGGATGTTAGTTTAATTTAGAAACGGCTCAACAGTAACTCTACACAGTTCAACAGCAACTCAAATCAGTACAACATATAACTAAAACCGTAGTACACCATGTAACTTAGCAATTTAACACATGGGCTGAAAAGTCCCGGGCCTAACAAAGAAAACACGGTTTTTTTGGTTCAAAATTAGCTTTATTCATCAACATAATCTTCACCAAGAGCAACGCAATCATTTCAGCGCCGCTCTAACATTTCAATACCACTTTTGTAGAACGATTTATCTTTTGTCTCAAAATAGGCCTCAGTTTCAGCGATAACCTCTTCATTCGTGCGAAATTTCTTACCGGCGAGAATTTTTTTGAGGTCTGCGAACAGCCAGTAGTCGCTCAGAGCCAAATCTGGCGAATACGGTGGATGTGGGAGCCATTCGAAGTTCAATTCATGTAGTTTTGCCATTGTTTTGATTGACTTGTGACACGCTGCGTTGTCTTGCTGAAATAACATTCTTTTTCTTTGCCATATGCGGTCGTTTCTTTGCAATTTCGGCCTTCAAACGCTCCAATAACGCTATATAATATTCACTGTTGATGGTATTTCCTTTCTCAAGATAGTCGATGAATATTACACCACGCACATCCCAAAATACCGAGGCCATAACCTTTCCAGCCGATTGTTGTGCTTTCGGGCGCTTTGGACGAGGTTTACCAGTTGATGTCCACTTAGGTGACGATCGTTTTGATTCCGGAGTGAAGTTATGGATCCATGTTTCATCCATTGTCACATATCGACGCAAAAATTCCGGTTTGTTACGTTTAAACATGGCCAAACACTGCTCAGAATCATCAACACGTTCTTGGTTTTGGTCAACAGTGAGCAAACGCGGCACCCACTTTGAACAGAGCTTTCTCATAGTCAAATGCTCATGCAATATAAAGCCAACGCGTTCTTTTGATATCTTTACGATGTCAGCTAACTCACGCAACTTCACTTTTGATCATTCAAAACGATTTTGTGGATTTTTTTTTTCTGGTGTTACCGCCTCATTTGGACGTCCACTGCGTTCTGCATCATCGGTGTCTCTACGACCACGTTTGAAGTGAGCAAACCAACGTTTTATTGTTGTTTCTGATGGAGCGGAGTCCCCATAACACTTTTCAAGCCATTGCTCCGCTTGAACGGTATTTTTTCCCATGAAGAAGCAGTGTAAAATTAAAACACGAAATTGTTTTTGATCCATTGTTTTGAAAATAACAAAAGTAGCGTGACTCTTAGTACAATAACTCACAAACTAATGAATAGAATATCATGAATTTTAACAGCTGTCTCTTGAAGGTTAGTACTAACTGAGAGAAAGGTGACTGCAATAAAACTAGCGTCATCTATATGTTAGGCCCGCGACTTTTCAGCTCATGTGTTAAGTAGACAATATCAATACATTTAATATGCTACAGGTAGTGTGTTATTTATCTAATAAACAATCAAAACGGTGACAACTCCAACGACAGATTTGTTTAAAGTCTTTTGAAGCTCGAGGAGAATATGTTAAATAAAAAAAATGAAAAATGTTCAGATTTCTTGTTTCAATGACTTTTCCTTATTTGTCACACTGTGTACAACGGAATTCTATAAATATTACAAGTCGTAGCAGAAGCGGGAGTCGGTCTGCAATTATCAATAATTGCTAAATGTTGTTATTTACTATTTATTATTTGCCAGCAAATATTTTACCGATTGACCTGCATAAGATTCAACGGAAGCGGAATAATCCATGAACAAATTACGAACTCAATACTGCAGAATACAACACCACGGAACTCTAATTCCACCCGGACTGACGGTTAAAATTACGTCTGCCCGCGCTACAAACAATAAGTAGAAAATTGTCACTCAATTGAGCTTCGATTTCAAAATATTCTGTTTTTAATTCTCAATTCCGTTATTACAAAATGCGTACGAATGAAAATATCTTCGAGCAACGAAGCGCTGTTTTATTGCGGAATCGAAATATCATTTCCTCTTGTCAATCAAAAAGAAGGACAGTGGAAAAAATGGGAATAGGGCGAATGGAAGAGGCAAAAATTCAACGGCGTCAGTCGCATCCGATCCATATTTCAATTACGCTTAATTAAACATTGCATACGGTCACGCAGTAAAACGAATTTCAAATGCTAACGGATTCATAATCAACCCTAAATTTTGGTTATTACGATAAGTGTAAATATTTCACTGTCAATCGCAAAAAGGACTGTTCCAACATACAGTTTGCGATCACATTATCATCACTACTGGGTGTCCCAAAAGTCCTTTTCAACTTGTCCTTTTCAGTGCACGAACATAATCGTCGAGGAGTTTCGTATTTATTTAGAGTTTATATTTATATCGAAAACGCAGAAATTGGTTCAACTTTAGATTTGATATATCAACCATATTTTACGGAATTTGTCAATACCACAAGTAACTAGAAATTGAGGCAGAATCATATCCAGCAGAAGAAGATGCTGGGTGACCCAAGTCTTTTCCAAATTGTTTTGTTCACTACGCAAATACAATCGTTGAATGGGAGGTATACCAATCGCTAGCTCCGTTATTTTGAATTTATTGTTTATTTAGAATTTATATTTATATGGAAAATGCAAAAATTGGTTCAACTTTAGAATTGATATATCAACCATATTTTACGGAATTTGTCAATACCGCAAGTAACTAGAAATTATGACGGAATCATATCCACCAGAAGAAGATGCTGGGCGACACAAGTCTTTTCCAAATTCCTTTGTTCACTGCGCAAACACAATCGTTGAGTGGAGAGTGGGAGGTATACCAATCACTAGCCCCGTTCTTTTGAATTTAGAATTTATACTTATATGGAAAATTCAGAAATTGATTCAACTTTAGAGTTCATATATCAACCATATTTTAGAGAATTTGTCAATACCGTAAATAACTAGAAATTGAATCGGCACCATATCCACCAAATGTCCCAAAAGTCTTTTTCAATTTCATTGGGGAATGAGGATATCCCAACCGCTAGGGCCGTTCTTGGGAATTTGGAGTGCTTTACGGGAGCGGAGTATGCATGCTGTGTGGGCGAGTTTTACGAAAACAATAGGTCTATACTATTGCGTAGCGAAACTTTCTAATCTCTATTCTTTACGTCAAATTAAACTAGCACCGTGTACACAACTCGTCAAAAAATAGGTACAGAAGTTCAAAGAGACCGGTTTCTACAGTAGACATACCTCGGACGAAGCGACCATGAATATCACAAACCGCGGACAACGTGGACAGCGTGCGCCAGTTGTTCGCAAGTTTCGCGCTTTTTCCGTTCGCAAAAGGGCAAATGCCTTAAATCTTATTAAAAGATCCATACATCGCATAGTTCGTAAAGATTTGCATCTCCACCTCTACAAGTTGCAATTAGTGTAAGAACTAAACCCAACTGATGCTGCTGAGAAGCTCAACTTCACTAACGAAATAATCTAACGATTTCGGTCCTCGAACAACATTCTGTTCTCAAACGAGGCGTATTTGTACCTTAATAACCATGTAAACAGGCAAAATTGCGAGGTATACAGCAACACTCCTCACTCTCTGAATGGATTAAAACAGAATATTCGAACAGAAATGGCGGCTATCACGGAAATTTTTTAAATAATAAATTCTCAAAGCTTGTACTAAAAAAATAAACATTTATTCATTAAGCCTAGCTATTATTTCGTTATATTCTCTTAATTTTGAAAATGACCTTTGGAACACCTTGTATGACTATCATTCCTGTGATTTCCAACGGATTTGATTTTTGTATATAACAATGCAACGAGTCTAAGTGTCTAAAGGAGTGTTTGCAAACGGTATAGTGGTTGTGGCAAAAAGTGAAAAAGATTTACAGACAAAATTAAAAGTATGGAACTCAACATTATGAGAGAGTGGAAATGAAGATGAACAAAAATAAAACTAAAGTAATGACAATAGAAGAAGAACCACCAGTGCAAATGAGAATTCAAATCGACGGAAATCGAACAAGTAAAAACGTTTCAATACCTAGGAATGATATTCCACGAGAGTCGGACGCAAGAAGTAGACATCAATAAAAGAATTGAGAAAACAATTGAGAAATTATACTGCGCTATGAATACTAAATTTATAAACAAGAAAGAAATCTCTCGGAAAACGAAAATGAAAGTATATAAGTCTATTTATTGACCGATATTGACGTTTGGGGCTACGAGTTCCGCGTACTAAACCAAAAACAAAAAAAGCAAAGTATAAGCCATAGAAATGAAGCATCTGAGAGGTGTTAGAGGGGTCACAAAATGCGATAAAATTAAAAAAACATCGATATAAGGGAAGATTTAGAAATTAATTCAGTACTGAAATTTATTGAGTAGAGACAATTGGAATAGTGAGGGCATCTGCAAAGAATGGGTAATGAGAAACAACCTAAAAGAATGTGGAAAGCAAATTTTGCGAAAAATATAAGAAGAGGAAGGCCAGGGCAGACTTGGGACAATGTTATAGCGAAAATACTGGAAACAAAGAACAACACGTGAATTGAAGCAGCGAAGTTGGCAAAGGATGGGTAGCAGTGGATGAAATTTGTAAAGATCTAAAAGAAACATAACTCTCGACTCCTTTTACATGGTACATGGGTTATTAGTTATTAAATTGGTGTGGACCATCGGGCATTCCTTCAATTAGGTATCGATTACAATGATTGATAAGTCAATTTCTTTGTTATTACCAACGTTAAATTTAATTCGGTTAGATATTATAAAAGAAGTATCATTTTACTAGCTCCGAAACCATGCTGGAATCTTGGATCATGAAACATCTGACAATTCCACTGAAGTTAGTTGTACTGATGGAGTTATTTATAAGAATGCTTTGCAATTAGTAAACGAAATCTGTTGAGTAAAAGGTAGAAAGATTAGTGGCAAACAGCATACACCAACCAATCAAAAGTATTACGTTAACTTAAATCTAAAGTAAATTGCTCAACAAATTGATAAACAATGACATGATCCAATGAGACGCTCGAAATAAAGCAAAGAACATTATGTTCAACTTCAACGTACTTGGATCGACGAAGTACAATTACACCACCACGTCAGCAATTCGATAGTTCAACAGATATAATTCAAAAGAATATGCACATTCAACAAAGAGAATGTATGTATGACATATCTGAAAGCAAAGAATTTTCCATGTATTATTTGCAGAACCACCACCAATTAACTTCCTATTTCTTTCAAATGAACAATCTTCAAACCAGACCAAAATGTTCGAATCAGACCCTGTACATCCTCACCCAACGCACCACTTTGATGGTGTAGGTAATGGCATCGTTATTACGAGATTGCAATTCGCGTCATGGTAACTCCTAACGGCTGGCCGACGTTTAAACGCCGAAAATCGATACGATCGCTACAGGGACGAAAAAAAAAACTACTGCCGACGTGGTATTCGCCGGTTATTGCGGGATTGTGTCGGGCTTTGATCGACTATTACGTTAGAACTACGGCGGAAGCGGCGGCTGCATATTACAAAGCTTTCTAAACACACAGAGACTAAACTACTGTAGCCAAATTACGTACATTATAATAACCGTTTGTTGCGCAACAACCCAAGTGCCAATTATAGGACAAATTTAGAAAAATTATGGCATACAATTTAAAAAGAGAAAGATAAAATAAACAAAGCGCATGTTCAAAAAGTAGTTCTCCAGCAGTTAACTCACGCTGACCAACTTGTGTAAATACTAAATGCTACGATACTGCCTGGATTTGTTCCAATTCAGTGCGAATTCTCTTCAATGTTTTCTAATACGACAGACCTGTTCGAGTAGACTTTGCATTCTAGATAGCCCCGCAGATAAACATCTGAAGAGTTTAAATCCGAGAAACAGGGCCATTCAATTGGTACAACTTTCTAGAAATCATGTATGAATCTTGGAAGACATTCCGCTGAAAGCAATTGGATACATCAGTATTGCCACCATTAAAGAACATCTGCAAAAGATTTCACTAATTCAAGACTCACGAAATCCGAACAACGAGTAGTAGGTAGATTTCTTTCACGGTACGGCTTAGAAAATCTCCATCTTATCTCAACTATAAGTCTGATTTTTTTCAGTTCAGCGAGAATTTGTCTCTAACCAAAATCTATAGTTGTGACAGATGTACTGGTCTGTGCGAAAGGTCACCAGGAAAAAAAAAACAATATTGTGTAAGAAATGTCCGTGTTGCGACAAAAACTGTTCATATAACTGCAAATGTTTTTTGTAGTCCTACGTCCTTTGTATCTTGCTGTGTCAGAGTACCATTCCCTTGTTTTTCTCTTCCACAGTTTCCTGTTCTGAGGCAGTTGTTTGACTTCAATCCTTCCCATATTTCTTGTTTCTAATGTTCTATACATTTATTCCTTCCAGGTGTTCCGGAGTCTACCTGTTCTGTTTTCGCCCTGTGTTTTGGCTTCAAAATCATCTTTGTTATTTGATCCTCTTCATTCTATGTATAGGTCCAAGCCGTCCCAGTTGTCTCTCCTCTATGATTATTTCTATTGACTCGATATTTATACTATCAGTGATTGACGTGTTTCTGATTTTGTCTCTCCTTATTGCTCCTTCCATAGCCGTAACTTTGCTTTTCGTGGTTGTCCATGACTCGCTGCCATATGTTAGTCTCACCACTATTTTATACACTTCGGTCGTTATTTGTTTTGGTAATTCTTTTTTATATAAAAAAATATTTCTTATTAAATTATATATTTTCGCGGATTTCCATATTCTCTCATTTATTTCTTTCTCTATTTTCCGTTTGTCTTCAATGGTTGTTCCTAAGTAATTGTAATTTTTAATTTGTTCCAAGGTTGTTCCTTCGATTTTGAAGTTTTTTTTTTCTTCTACCTATCTATTATCATTGTGTTTGTTTTCATCGTGTTTATCTCCATGTTTATCTTTGCTAGCTCTTCTTGGTATGTCTTCAAGTTTTTATGTAATGTCTTTTCATATGCAAACATTAGTTCCTGTACGTTAACTGCATTAATTTTCCAGTTTCACTACTTTCATATTTTTTCCATTTGGTTAAAGAATAACAATGGGCTTCATACGCATCCCTGCTTTAATCCAATTTGTGTTTCGAATTCAGCTGATTCTGCATTGGAATCTGTAACTTTAATCCTGTTATTTTTATACAATTCCTCAATCGCCCCTATCGTTCCTCTCTCTAGCCCTCTCCTTTCCAGGCTCTCCCATACATCTTCTCTTCTTACCCTATCAAAAGCTTGCTTCGGATCTATAAAACAAATAGGTATTTTCTTTCCTTTTCCTGTTAGTTTTTCTCCTAATTGTCTGATTACAAATATTAATTCTTGGGTGCTTCTTCTTTGAAACCATCTTAAGTATCTTCTAGTGCTGTTTCCAGTTGCTCTCGGAGTCCTTTTTCTCGTATTCTTGTCAGTACTTTTCCTGTAATGCTTCTTAACGTTATTCCTCTGTAATTTGAGCATTTTTTGTGTCTCCTTTTTGGATATGGGCATAATTATTTCGATATTCCATTCCTTGGGTATTTCTTCTTTTATAATGATGTTGTTTTAAGAGGTCAAGTAGTTCTTTGTCCCCTTTGGCTCCCATATATTTTATCATTTCAGTCTTGATTACATCCTTCCCGACCAGCTTTCCTAGTTTTGGTTTGCTAGCTGCTTCGCTGACTTCTTAGTCGCTTATTCCTGTGATACGTTCTTCGTCGGCAAAACTACAAATGTCGGTCTCAATCATCATCTTTATTTAACTAGTGCTCCAGTTGCGACAAAAGATTAGTCAACGTTATTAGTTCAGGCAATTTGCCTTGAAGAAACGTGATGATTTTCCGGCGTTCAAATAGGGCGTTCAATTTGATTTCATATTTTGGTAGAGGTCGACCTGACGTAGACGAATCTTTCACATTGACAGATTCTGAAAATTTGATGACGAATTTGGTTATTGCATATCTTCAAATCTGCCTCCAACATGCAAGTTCGCCGTTACAATTTTTATCTGATAGATTCAAGAATATTTCAACATTACTGAATTACGTAAAAAATACTGACAACATTCGATGAAATAAACCAGTCAATTGCTGTTGTCGCTTCCTAAATACATACGTGCATTTTTGGAACCCGCTCGCACACAACGAAACGTTCTGTCTACATTTAAAACAATACAAAATAAGCAGTGTCCTCGTCCGATGCTCGCCCCAGCCTAGTTGGAATTCCTCTGTGCCGTGGAACACGAGCCGTTTCGACAATGACGACATATTTCGCGTTGTCGCATCGAGAGATAACGCCAGAGATAGGGGCTGGATAGAAAATAGGATACGTTAGAGCAACGGAAGCGCTTAAGTATTATCTTTATCGTCGGTCTGGCGAAGCGAAATGGAAATAGGCAACAACGCACATCGCCCACGTCGGAGTATCTTTCAGCCCTTTGCCTTAGTTCGTCTACATCCGCATATATGTACGTACATATATTCATATCTACGTATGGGCGTATACGCTAGTATTATTATATCTATAAGGAGTGATTCGAATTCCCATCGGAACATGGTTTTATACATATATGCTGATGTATACATAAGGTCTGTTTCGCGAAGAATAATGTTTCAAACGCATATGGGAATATTGGATGAAAATTTGGAAAGTAAACCAAAAAGTATGAAATTTTGAAAACTTATTGGGTACTTTCAGGTATAAAAATCAAATATTACACGACAAAAAAGTCTCATCTGCCAGATAGTATCAGTAACTTATATAGGAGAACTGTGACATACGAGGTAGATGCCATAAATTCTCCGCCTGATATAAAAAAAAGCTTGGAACCATACAAGAAATTACTTTAACTTCTATACACTTCTTACATTACTGCGCTACTAAGAAATTCCATTAAATTTTATGCAAAGGTTTGATTTAGGTTAACTAAAGATGGAGGTTAATTTTTAGTACTGACATTTGATTAGTGGCGTCCTCTATGTTCTTGTATGTAAAACTTACATTACACATACCTCGTCTTAACCAAAACAAATTAAATAACTAATGAAATACAAAACATAAAATTGTTCAATTTTAGCTAGTTCTATAAAACTTAAATTGACATGCATGTCTCTGGCCGATTTCTGCATTGATACCATAACCTTAGTTGGTCAAGAAGTATACTTACCACTTGCTTCAAACTTTTGTAGTAAATCGTGAAACGAAGTTTTACTTGACAGAGCAGTTTCTTCCAAAAAATGTTCGCAGCTTTTCTTTTGTAGTCGGAACCGATCCCATGTTTTCCTAACAAACGTGTATGGTTTTCATGAATTATTGCTCATGGTACAATGATGAATCTTCCGATTTTTTCGGTATCAACTATAAATGCAAATTTCTGACATTCACAGGACGCAAAAAACACGCAATTTAATTCCCAAAGTTCAGTTTGCATCATCCTTTATTGTGAACTTTATTTATTTAGAGTTAATTTCTTATATAAGACCTTCTAAATTATTTGAAGTGGCTCCAATTGAATGACGACTCTCTACGGAGAATCACCGGGTAAAATCAATACAATACCATTCCAATAGTTACTTGCTTGTTTAAGTGGAAGCCCTTCCACGCCAATTATTTTAATTAAAAGAAGAAAATCGTCGAGTACTATCAATTAGGCAATAAATTTTCCCAATTCGTATCTTCGCCTGAGTTAACGAAACCAATAGGCCGCCTCGACAAGGTCTCAGGGATACCCTCTCCCCACTCAGTTCTTCAGGAATAAAAGGGAAAACGAGGAAAGGGATTCGTATTGTCAATCGATTTCGCAAGCAGGCATCTCGGACCAAGTGACAGACGTGAACGCTACTTACCTAAACACTTTCCCAAGGAGAAGACAGACATTTCTCTTCAAAAACGATTTCCAACGGATTCTTTCTTTTTCGCTTTCTTTTCTCCTTCTACCTTTCCGAGAAAGACGAGCCAGAACGGAGTCTCACGTAGCGTCCCGGACCGCCGGAATCACCTCGCCAACTCCATGCATAATTCATGAGGCGCGCAGGAGATGCTTGCTTGTTGTCCCTTGCTGTTTTTCTTTTCTACCTCTCTCCATCGTGCACGAGCAGTAAATAAACACGCAGATGAGGAATAAGGAAGAGGATGAGGTTAGCGCTCGGTGCAAAAAAACCCTTCGCCGAGAAAAAAAAAATAGAAAACTAGGGAAAAAAGGGAAACGTCATCAGATTTGTTGCGCTATTCTGAACACGAAGTTTGTTTTCGCATATCGCGTTATGAGAAAGCGGGTCGCAATTTCGAGAACGACGCGAATAGACGGATCGTCGTGAAGGGAGGGGTTGACAAAAAGAAGGAAAGAGAATGGAACGTAGGATGAAATATGTAAATAATTCGATGGGGTGTCAGGTTGGCGAAGGACAAGAAGGAAAGGTTACAAAAAAAATTATGACGTGGTTCTTGGAGTTGTTATTCTGAATTCTGGTTTTTTGGATAATATCGTGGCACAAAGACGAGCCATAGCTGTTCTTTAAAATATTTTACCTACATTTGAAATCATCAACAACAATTTACCAGCCAATACCATCTAATCTAGTTACTTTTGGAATGCTCTAAATTTGCGTATATTTTCAAAACGATATTGAAAGTATTAAGACGCCAGTAGGTAATAGATCTAATCCAAATAAAAGGGAGGGAGAATATCTACCAAAATAATTAAGAAAGGAAATCATGAAAGTCTGGAATGAAGTACACTACCGCTCATAATAGAATGGACATTTTAAATTTAACAAAATATTTTAAAGGAAAGTACTTTTATTCATGTAATAATTCTATAAGCATATACACAATTCACTAATTGAAGAACGAAATTGACAAGTAACGAAACTGGAATATCACTTTTCAAAATCGCGAAAAACAAATAATACCAGGTATAGATACTTTTATGATACTGATAAATGAAATCCGAATTCTAAGAATTGTTTGAGTTCCTGCAGAAATGGTATTTACCCCATAAATTATATTAACTCACGGTGTTCAAGCACAATCAGCAATATTAACGCTACATCAAGAAGAATATTCTGTACGGGATATTTCCGGGCGACATAATGTAAAAAAATCCATGGTAAATCTTGTTCGTGGGTTCGAACAAAGTGGTACACTTTCTAGCAAAAATCGTCCAGGATATCCTCAAGCAATATTCAGAGGCGACGATGAACGCATAAAATTGCTTAGTAAGAGAAATAGACGATTAGCGGCTCCTGAAATGACGGCGGAAATGAATGGGGTTAGAAACAAGAAGATATCTGTTAGTGCAGAGAGACGAAAACCGTCACTACGTTGAGGGGATAAACGAAAACGTCTCCACTGGGCTAACACTTACAAAGACTGGACAATGGAACAATGGAGAAATGTACTATGGACTGATGAGTCTAAGTATAAGGTGTTTGGTCAGGCTCTCAAAAGACGGGAAATTGCTTTCTGAGTGCATTACACCGACAATAAAGAATAGTGATGGTTCCATTCCTGTATAGGGTTGTTTTCATGATGTGGAACAGGGACATTGTGAAAATTAATGGAATAATGAGGAAAGAGAATTATCGCGGGATATTAGAAGAAGATTCCGTACCATCCGGATTGTGCTTAAAAGTGAAGAATTTTCTACAATCTCTACGTTCCTCTACTATAACTATAACCATGATGTAGAAGGGTAACAGCGAAGTATTGCATTCGACGAATGATAGACTGATTGTAGGGGAATACTGCAGAGAGAAAGAATAACGGGAGACGCACATGCGTGTTATAACCGTTGACTTTGCTCAGATTATATTTGTATATTGATGCTATTATAAAGGTACGGAAAAAGAAAGGGATATAGATGCTTATAGACGATTTAGTGGTTGTGGCAAAAAGCGAAAAAGATTTACAGAGAACTTTAAAAATATTGGAACTCCACATTAAGAGAGAGAGTGGAATGAAGATGAACAAAAATAAAACTAAATTAATGGCGAACAACAAAATTATACTACGAGATGAATATTAAACTTATAAACAAGAAAGAAATCTAGCGGAAAACGAAAATTAAAGTATATGTCTATTTAGCGAACTATATTATCGTTTGCCTGTGAATCGTGGGTACTGAACGAAAAACAAAGAAGTAAAGTACAAGCCATGGAAATGAAGTACCTGAGAAGAATTAGTGGGGTCACAAAATGCGATATAATAAAAAACATCGACGTAAGGGAAAATTTAGAAATTAATTCAATACTGGAATTTATTGAGTAGACACAACCAGGATGGTGCGGTTATCTACAAAGAACGGATAATGAGAGACAACCTAGAAGAATATAAAAAGCAAATATTGCGAAAAATAAGAGAAGAGGAAAGCCAGGGCAGACTTTGGAGAATGCCATAGCTAAAATTTTGGTAAGAAGGGGTAAAACATGGACTGAAGCGGACAAGTTGGCAAAGGATAGGAAGCAGCGGAGGAAGTTTGTAAAGCTCTAAAAGAAACAACTCCTGACAACATTTATAGGGATATATATGCATATATCCGACGGCAGATTCTTATGCCACACCCCTCACCTACTTCTAACTGGTTGTTTGATTAATATTTTAGACATTCAGTTAACTGACATTCGTAAATCATATCTACATAATATCAGGATTGTATCTCAAAGCGTTGTTGTACTGTGGCTAATTCTTGAATTGTGTATCATGATTGTTCATAAAAATGGATGCTGTAGAACAAAGAGCCGTAACAAAATACCTCCAGTTAAAGGGCATGACGCTAACTCAAATTCATAAAGACATTATGGCAACTATTGGTGAGTCTGCGGTTTCTAATGATAAGGAAGCGTATTTTGTTTTATCGATGTTTCTTTTACTACTTTATGTATTTTATATGATTTTATCTTCTTTGCAACCGTATGGGTTAACATTATTATTTTATTTTAATTTAGAATATTACTCGATTTTCATTTTTATCATTTTGTTCTCTGTAGAATATATCAAATTTTATTTTAATATGTATGTACATTATGCATTGTAACACATTGGCTGAAAAGTCCCGGGCCTAACAAAGAAAACACGTTCTTTTTGGTTCGAAATTAGCTTTATTCATCAACGTAATCTTCATCAAGAGCAACGCAATCATTCCAGCGCCGCTCTAACATTTCAATACCACTTTTGTAGAACGATTTATCTTTTGCCTCAAAATAGGCCTCAGTTTCAGCGATAACCTCTTCATTCGTAGCCAGTAGTCGCTGGGAGCCAAATCTGGCGAATACGGTGGATGTGAGAGCAACTCGAAGTTCAATTAATGTAGTTTTGCCATTGTTTTGATTGACTTGTGACACGGTGCGTTGTCTTGATGAAACAAACATTTTTTCTTTGCCATATGCGGTCGTTTCTTTACAGTTTCGGCCTTCAAACGCTCCAATAACGCTATATGATATTCACTGTTGATGGCATTTCCTTTCTCAAGATAGTCGATGAATATTACACCACGCACATCCCAAAATACCGAGACTATAACCTTTCCAACCGATTGTTGTGCTTTCGGGCGCTTTGAACGCGGTTCACCAGTTGCTGTCCACTCAGATGACGAACGTTTTGATTCCGGAGTGAAGTGATGGATCCATGTTTCATCCATTGCCACATATCGATGCAAAAATTCCGGTTTGTTACGTTTAAACATGGCCAAACACTGCTCAGAATCATCAACACGTTCTTGTTTTGGTCAACAGTGAGCAAACGCGGCACCCACTTTGAACAGAGCTTTCTCATAGTCAAATGCTCATTCAATATAAAGCCAATACGTTCTTTTGATATCTTTACGATGTCAGCTAACTCACGCAACTTCACTTTTCGATCATTCAAAACGATTTTGTGGATTTTTTTGATGTTTTCTGGTGTTACCGCCTCATTTGGACGTCCACTGCGTTCTGCATCATCGGTGTCATTATGACCACGTTTGAAGTCAGCAAACCAACGTTTTATTGTTGTTTCTGATGGAGCGGAGTCCCCATAACCCTTTTCAAGCCATTGCTTCGCTTGAACGATATTTTTTCCCATCAAGAAGCAGTGTAAAATTAAAACACGAAATTGTTTTTGATACATTGTTTTGAAAATAACAAAAGTAGCGTGACTCTTAGCACAATAACTTACAAACTAATGAATAGAATATCATGAAATTTTAACAGCTGTCTTTTGAAGGTTAGTACTAACTGAGAGAAAGGTGACTGCAATAAAACTAGCGTCATCTATGTGTTAGGCCCGGGACTTCTCAGCCCATGTATTATATGTATACAAGCCGGCCATTCGCAATACTCTTGCTAAAAGCGCCTAATTTGAGAGTCAATAAGTGCAACGCCGTCGGACAAATAATGGGAGTTTAGTTAATATTTAATATATATACAAGTATAGCCAGTCGTCTTCCGCGTGACGGTCGAGGTATTACCGATCGTTCACTTTCGGTCTCCTTTCGTACGTCGTCGTAACGCACAGTAACGTCGTCAGACGAATATTAGAAGTTTTTAATAGTTTCAAGTTTTGGGGAGAATCGTCGAGGCTACGGTGTCCGTTGCCGTCTATATATTTATTTAGGCTCCCGGAAAGGGACATATAAATAAGCACAGCACCGAGGTGCGCTTATAAAATTGAGAAGTAAATAGGGTTGGCAATAGTGGTGCATGTGTATTAGTACATGCCACTAACAAAGCTTCTGCGGAAGCATATAAGAATTTAAGCACAGCTTTGCAACGTACACGCTGAGGCGGTACCTTTATTGCTACCAAAGGAAAACATATATATACACATGCTAATGTACATTACATGTATAAGAGAGCTCGAATAACTGCAATTATTGCAAATATATATATGTATACATATATATATATATATACATATTACGTACACCGTAACTGTACATAAGCTAGAGTGGAAACCGTGTACACGTTATTCTTTAAACAATTTTTTTTGCGTTTGCGCATTGAGTTTCATTGTGCAACCTTCCACCTAGTAAATAAGCGAACATACTCTACAAGTAAGTATTGGTCAAGTAATTCAGTAATTTACGAGCAGGCTACAGCGGTATGGTTCTTCAAACCAGGAGAGCGTAACATGTATCACGACCATTTGCGAAAGGGACAGAGCATTACACTATTTACTACGCACAATTGATTTCTAAATTGCGGGACGCTATTAAAGAGAAACGCCGAGGAAAGTTAGGGCACGGTGTGCTGTTCCATCAGGCTCCCAGCTACACATCTGGTATTACTATGGCTGCTTCACACCAAGCAGTGTTTGAATTAGTCGAGCACCCGCCATATTCGCAGGATCTGCCCATAGTGATTACAGGCTCTTGAGATGTTGGAGCACCAGTGGATCAAGAGCATTAATGTAGAGAGAGACTACGTCGAAAAATAAAAATATAAGACCACGCCAGTTTTACTGTTAGGGGCTCAGGAGTACAGCATAGAGATCCACCCTCGTATACTATTATTAGCGTGGCTCCGCTCCGAATAAATCTACATCTCGATTGTTTGAAATATTCTTTTGCGTACATATAATTCTGATATTCGTAGCTAATTAAATCTCGCAGGATATGTGCCGTCTGCATGCAATTACACGACTTTCTGACAAACGAAAAGAAATAAAATCACGAAGCTCGTTCTTTGCACGTATCCACCTCCGCGCCTACATAAATTTCGTAACCGCCGGCGATCAAATTTCATTTCCTACGCGCGACCGACGACGTGCAATATAGAGGAATATGTACGGCGAAGCAACGCTAAGCAAATATTGGACGAACAAACAGAATAACACGAAATGATAATTTAAACGCGGCTAAGTAAGCGAAGAGCCTACATTAATTGAATTTCTGATCTTTCCCGCGCCCGTTAATTTAGAAACATACACGCACATCTAGCGAGGCGCGATGTACACTCGAACTCGGAATGCCGACGATTTATGCCGGTCGTAATGCTCGGTGCGGAATTACGAGAGTGCTATGGCTGGCTACGATTCTAATATCGACATCAAACATAACGCGCCGCCGCACCGTTTTCATTCGATTCCCTTGGCGATTACCGCGAGGTGCGACATCGGCGGTTTACTTGCGCTTAACGAGCGATGCCTATTCAAAGGATAGCATTGTCGATTCTATGTATTTAGCCTTCGAAGTAGGCATATCTGTACTTTCTAAGTCTGACTACTTTTATATCAATGATGCTTGAGAAGGATCAAAATCTATATACAGTAGTATATTATCTACTATGTACTCGTTCTAATTTTTAATTCTAGCAGTATCGTGTAAAGCAGGGGTACTGAAACGGTCAATCGCGAGAGCTTTTTGAATTGATCTCTGGAAATATTGGCCAATATCGGTCGATTAACAGATTTGTGTTTGATGACGACATGATTCACATTTAAGTTCATTCACAATTAAGCCAGAATAACACCGTCCCTGCTTTTTTATATCAGAATAATCTCCTGCAAGCGGTATTATTTTAAAGAAAAGCCGCGACGTTTTTAATTTTCTCCGACTCTTTCCGGGCGGCGTGTTTGGCGGTACACTAACATATCATGCCGAAACTACCTAACCGGAACATTCGAGACTTCGTCCGCGCCGATATAGATGCTGCGCCTACGAGAGTCTAACTCAGTCCTCGTGGTAACTCGAATGCGGTACAAAGTTTATAAATAAAGTGCCATTTCACTAAAAATCCGTGTGACAATATTTTATCCTTTCGAACTCGCAGCACGTAACAATACAAAATTAGTACGGTCAAAAGAAGTAAAATGTAAACGAAAAATTGCTTTTTGTATGGTGAAAGATTTGTGAAGCATGTGAAGTATGTGGAGCATTTGTCTCATTTACCCAGCATCAGTTGCAATACCTAATCGTCGGATGTAACTATCGCATTATTTAAAATATCTAAACCCCAGAAATCCTTTGAATGGTTGTGAAGCAAGCATTTTTGGTATCGGGTGAGGTTTTATTTGGAGACTAAAAATAAAACAGAGATAATACCTGCCATTAAAGAACTTCAGTTATCTCGTACGACAGCCAAAAAAAAATGTTGCAGTCATGAGCCAGGAGTTAAACTAAAATATATCATGGACTGTACACTACCGTCGATATTAGTTCGGACACCCAGTAAAAAGAAGATAATATAATTGGTTTTATATACAAATAACATTTATATTAGGTCCTTTATGAAGTTTATAGATTGTACAGAAAAACTTCCAAGAATATCGATTAGAGAATGATTAAAAATATTATATTTTGTGACCCAATATAGTAATTTTCAGAATAGTCCTCATCGCCGCAAATAGGATTATTCTTGGTGCAATACTGCAGGTAATAAATTTACAATAGTCTTTGGTCTGGGAGCAGGCCACCCAAAACGCGCTAGTTTCTAAATAAACCTGCTTGTGTAACCAGTTAGTGTTAAGAGCGTATTTTTTTATGTGAACCCGATTAGTTAAAATGCCGAGAGGTAAACCGACAAGTTTAGAAAGGCGCTCTGTCATTGTTGCTTTTCATCAAGAAGGTTATTCAGTGCGTCAAATTTTCGAAGAAATACGTGTTAATAAATCAACTGTTAGTGATATCATTCGGAGACATCAACGCACGGGCAGTTTAAGAGATTAGGAATGTTCATGTCGTAAGAGAATAACAACTCACGCCGACGAAACTGACAGCACCAGAAATCTCCGCCGAATTGAATCGCGACCGTGCAAAGAAAATTTTTGTTACTACAGTAAAAAGAGGATTAAAATCTGCAAATCCTCACGGCCGCATTGCAACAAAAAAAACCTACTTCGATGGGCAAACAGCCAAAAACCGCTGCAGTGGGTAGAAACATAGAAATTGGACAGTAAATGATTGGGAACGGGTGCTATAAACTGACGAGTTAACGTTTGAGGTGTTCGGACAATCAACGCGGGTTTCTGTAAGAAAAGCGAAAGGCCAAAGAATCTTGCGGGATTGTGTTGTACCAACTGTCAAGCAAGGGAGAAGTTCTGGGCTTGTTTGTGGTTGTTCTTCCTACGCCGGTATGAGATGAAGCGAATCGAAGGTATTTTGCGAGAAGAGGGTTATATAGAATGCAGGACAACGACCTCAAATATTCAACAGTTACATGTAAAATTTTTATAAATGAAGAACAAGATAATGGCACTTTACAAATAACGAAATGGCCGCCGGAAAGCCTCAGTCTAAACCCCATCGAGCTGTTATGGATTGAATTGGACAGGAGGGCCTGAAAAGTATGCTCTACCTCCGCAGGCCAGCTATGGAACATTCTACAAGAAGAATGGACTAATATGAGAAATAGAGTCCTTGAAAAACTAGTGGAGCGGATGCCTCGGATTGTAAAGGCTATTTTTCGCGCAAATGGGAGTTTCTTTGATGAACGGAATGTTTAAGAAGTTTTTGTTTATTTTTTGTTAGAATTCCTTTTTTTTACTTTTATGCATTAATTATAATCACTACTAATAAAATGCAATAAATTTTTTTTTTGGAAAAATGAGTGAATATTTTCTTGTTTTTGTTTTTTTTTAATTTATTTGCGTGTCCGTGTGATAATATGGACGGTAGTGTACATAATTTTCTTTGCAGTTAGACGAATCCACTAATTTGATAGATACTGCTTAGCTATGTACTTTTATTGGAATGGTACTTAATGACATGTCGGCTAAAGAAGAATTTTTAACAATGATTCCTCTAAAAAGAAAATCTCGTGGCGTAGATATAAATGATGCTTTGCTAAATTTTGTGACAAGCTACAAGCCACCAATCTATACACTAGTGTGCATTACAACAGATGGAACACCAGCCGTGACCGGAGACAAAACTTCTTTTGTTGCATTCTGTCGACCTAATGACGATTTAGCTTCGTTTTTGCTCATTCCATTGCATTATCCATCAACAAAGTTTGTGTTCTAAACATGGAGAAGGTTATGTACGTCGCAATAAAAACTATGAATTCCACCCGTGCCCGAGGCCTGCAACGACAGCTCTTCAAATTGCAGCTGGAACATAGAGAATCTACTGAACACGCTGATTTAGTTTCTTACACGGACATAAGATGGTTGAGTCGCGGAAAATTACTAGAAAGATATCAAGAATTATTGCCCGAAATAATTGCTTTTTTACACGAAAGAGGTGATAGCACTGAGACGCTTAAAAGCGAGAAATGGCTGACTGATTGAGCAATTTTAACGAACGTCACTATGCATTTAAACACCATTAATTTGGAGTTACAGGGTAAAGAAAAAACTTACCGTGTACCGTTCTCGAAGTGGTTCCAAAAAGATGGTCGCGAAAACAGATGGTGCAGTAACAATTCCTCTACAAGATCAAAGAACTGTTGCAGCAGATTGGTATAGAACCATTTGTTTGCTGGAAGTTATCGTTGAGCTCCGAAAACCAACCCCGCAGAACCAATTATCCCACACCAGGACAATGTAAGTCCGCACACAGCACGCAAGACATTGGAATTTTTCACGCAACAAAACGTCAAATTCAAAAACGCAATTTCGACTGTATCAACAAACGAGTGAAATAACTGCTTTCAGAGTTAGTTTGAGCGCACTCAAAAGTGTATTAATCTTCATGGAGAAGAGTTCGAACAATAAAGTGTTTAAAAGCTATCTACTGTTCTATTTACTATCTACTTATTCCAGCATATGCGCAAAATACAATCTTTGTACACTAAAAGCTAAAATTGAAGGAATACTTCAAATTCAAGTGCAGTTTAACTGTCTTCATCTGAAGATTCAAATTCAGGAATGAAATCCTTATCACGTACTGAACAATCAGAATCTTGCACAAAATCATGATTAATTGACAATGCGTTTTTGTTCCGAAATCAGCTCTGGCGAGTCATCATCCGAGTTTTCTATACTGGAGCAGATATTCAGGTTTAATGTCAACAAATGCCAGCACACTACCTTCAGTCGCAAAACGGATCCCTTAAGTTCCTGCTATACAATAAAACGGGCGATTGTACCTTTGGTTGAATCATTCAAAGACTTTGGAGTTATTTTTGATAGCCGTTTAAGCTTTGTTCAGAATGTGCAGAGCACCCCGCAATTTAGTGACATAAATATGTTAAAGTCCTTGTATTTTACCTTTGTAGTGAGTTGCCTGGAATACGCTTCTAATATTTGGTCCCCTTATGATACCTACCATCAACTTAACACATAGGCTGAAAAGTCCCGGACCTAACAAAGAAAACACGGTTTTTTTGATTCAAAATTAGCTTTATTCATCAACGTAATCTCCACCAAGAGCAACGCAATCATTCCAGCGCCGCTCTAACATTTCAATATCACTTTTGTTGAACGATTTATCTTTTGCTTCAAAATAGGCCTCAGTTTCAGCGATAGCCTCTTCATTCGTGCGAAATTTCTTACCGGCGAGCATTTTTTTGAGGTCTGCGAACAGCCAGTAGTCCCTGGGAGCCAAATCTGGCGAATACGGTGGATGTGGGAGCAATTCGAAGTTCAATTCATGTAGTTTTTGCCATTGTTTTGATTGACTTGTGACACGGTGCGTTGTCTTGATGAAACAAATTTTTTTTCTTTGCCATATGCGGTCGTTTCTTTACAATTTCGGCCTTCAAACGCTCCAATAACGCTATATAATATTCACTGTTGATGGTATTTCCTTTCCCAAGATAGTCGGTGAGTATTACACCACGCACATCCCAAAATACCGAGGCCATAACCTTTCCAGCCGATTGTTGTGCTTTCGGGCGCTTTGAACGACGTTCACCAGTTGCTGCCCACTCAGATGACGATCGTTTTGATTCCGTAGTGAAGTGATGGATCCACGTTTCATCCATTGTCACATATCGACGCAAAAATTCCGGTTTGTTACGTATAAACATGACCAAACACTACTTAGAATCATCAACACGTTCCTGTTTTTGGTCAACAGTGAGCAAACGCGGCACCCACTTTGAACAGAGCTTTCTCATAGCCAAATGGTCATGCAATATAAAGCCAATACGTTCTTTTGATATCTTTACGATGTCAGCTAACTCACGTAACTTCACTTTTCGATCATTCAAAACGATTTTGTGGATTTTTTTATGTTTTCTGGTGTTATCGCCTCATTTGGACGTTCACTGCGTTCTGCATCATCGGTGTCTCTACGACCACGTTTGAAGTCAGCAAACCAACGTTTTATTGTTGTTTCTGATGGGGCGGAGTCCCCATAACACTTTTCAAGCCATTGCTTCGCTTGAACGGTATTTTTTCCCATCAAGAAGCAGTGTAAAATTAAAACACGAAATTGTTTTTGATCCATTGTTTTGAAAATAACAAAAGTAGCGTGACTCTTAGCACAATAACTCACAAACTAATGAATAGAATATCATGAAATTTTAACAGCTGTCTTTTGAAGGTTAGTACTAACTGAGAGAAAGGTGACTGCAATAAAACTAGCGTCATCTATGTGTCAGGCCCGGGACTTTTCAGCCCATGTGTTATATTGAAGCGAGTTCAACGTCATTTTCTTCAATTTCTTTCTTACAAACTTAATGGTCAATACGCTTCTAAAGGAACAGCATTACCATTATTTGCTGGAGCGTCGTGGTATGCATACCCTTAGAGAACGCAGGGAGTGTGATTTATTATGTAAGTTGTACTTTCATGTACCTCATGTTTCGTGTAGATTCTGTTCTACGTTTGCAGTACCCATTCCGAAAACTAATATTTAATAATGCCCCCATATACAATATGTGTAGCTTAGCAAATGAATATTATAATCATATTCTTTTTGGAATCTAGATGATTTTCAATAATTTCATTTTTGGCATAATTTGTAAGCGCTTTATTCATAGTTACTCTCTACGTTAGTTATTCTTAGGTCTTTAGTTTCTAAGTTTTCTTTTCACAATGTATGTGTGACTTTTTATTATTTTTGTCCTGCAATTGGTATTCTGTTGGACAATAAATTTTATTACTCTTATTAAAATGGGTAAATATTATTTTATCGTTTACCATATAACCATATCTCTGTTTGTAAAAACCATCATCATAAGTAACTCCCTTTACATATTTAACTAAACGCTGGAGAAATACACTCCGCAATAATACTAAATAATAGACACTACATACTCCATTCTCGAAATATTCCATTGTCGCTTTAGCACAATATAATAAGATCCGAGAGGGGGCGTCATCCATCCTTTAATCTATCCTCGCATGCGATGGCATGTCCTGTGTATAGTACGGGGCATGAAAATTTATCTAGCGCGAAACGCGTATCGTAATCAGAGATTTCCGAAACATCGTGTCTAACACGGCGTAATTTTATGTGCCGCATAATAATCGCGGAGACGTGGCCATCTTCTTCCGTATCGTGCTCATCGTTCTCGCTCCTTTGTCCCCGGAAAAGGTTCCGGAATCTCTAGAGAGGTCTTCTTCTTCTGTGCGCTTAATGAGCACAATACGAATACGTAGAATTATGGAAAATAAGCACGGAGAAGAAGGAATAAATAGTTCTATGTGTTTACAGTGCCTTGACGAAATTGTTACTGTAATATCTTCAAGGAAAAAATACTTTGGTAATTATACTATAAAATTATGTCCAAGATATTGTAGAATTAGTTCCAATAATTACGATTAATAGTGCGATCCGATTCTCGAATATTTTTACATTTTATTATAGTGCCTATTTTATAGCAAATTCTATTATATTTTACAGAGATCACTACCTCAATTTCTGTGTGCATTATAGACGACACTTCATTGCAATACAGTATATAAAGTTCTATATATTCACTAATTTTCTTGGATAGCATTCTATGAATGCTATGACTCAATAGGACAACACAACATCCTTTGATTGAATATCTAAATAGTCTAATCATTAGTTAATGCATTTACAAATGTAATGCAGTTTATATACAAGTGTTCCAAAAGTCCTTTTCAA
Source organism: Trypoxylus dichotomus (assembly GCA_023509865.1). Lineage (NCBI taxonomy): Eukaryota > Metazoa > Arthropoda > Insecta > Coleoptera > Scarabaeidae > Trypoxylus > Trypoxylus dichotomus. Next base: position 36,278,745 of record CM042081.1, read on the forward strand.
AATAGATAGAATATAAAACAATAATGATCAGGTTTCATGATTTATGTTTTTATTAAAATACAGGCTTTGGGAATTTATTTCCTAAAAATTGAACTTTCTAAACCTGTACCGTTATTTTCATGGCATTCTTCTAAACAAGTGGGAAAAATTTGAGAACTGTTCAAACAGGTAAACAAGTTTTACAATTTATAAACAGCGGCTTCCCTCCATTGATAATCCATTATGAATGTTTGCACAAACATCTTTTTGAATAGCACATCAAAAAACTGGTTATAAAACAATATCTAAGCAATAATATTGCTGATTCAGCTACTCAGGGTATTGGTGGGATCATTTTGGGAGCATTCTTGCCTCAAATTCTTTCCCAGTTAATGATCACACCAAGGCCACGAGTAGCTGTATTGGCAGCATTATTTTTTCTGTATATTTTTTGATATTTTTTACACATAGTCAATTTACTTTGACTTTTCGTTTTGCGAGAGCTAAACTATTCTGTTGGTTTTCATATTTTTCATCATTTCCTCAAGATGTACACATAATTTATGGGAGCTGTTGCGAACATTTATAGTATCTATATATTAGCTTAAGCGGGACCTGTTATAATCGTGAAATTTGACAATTGTAACCTATAATCTAATTGGCAGTTTGTCTGAAGGGTTAAATAAACAGTACAGAGATACGGAACGGAGAAATGAAAATAAACAGAGGAGAGAAAGAGAGGTAGAGAGCGAAAGAGGAACTAAAACAGCACAATAATTCAACATGTAAACCACGCTAAAAGGCTGCAAGATTAAATCGTCGATATTGACTTCAAGATTACTCCAGTAATCGTTTGTTCCTTTGCAAGGTAAGCGATAAGCAAGATTTCCTTCGCTTCCCAGAAAATTAAAGGCATCACCTTCCCTGCCGATAGAATGACTTTGGCCTTCTTTAGAGCCAGTTAACCACGTTTACTCCTCTGTTTTCATTGCTGTTTACTTTCAGGCGTGTAGTAGCGGATCCACATTTCATCGCAAGTCACAAATTGGCACAAAACGCTCCAAGATGACTGTAGAGCATTCCATGCGTTTGTGTTTTTACGATGGTGTGAGCAAACACGACACCCATCTTGCACACTTCTTAGGCATGTCTAATTTAACATTTAAAACGTGCGTTACCCATTCTCCGGAGATGTCTGTAGTCTTAGCAATATATTTCAATGTTGATCGGCGATTAGCTTCCACAAATTTCAGAACCTTTTGCACACCTTCTGCAGAAGTGCATGTTCTTGGACGTCGAGAACGGGGATCGTCATTTACCCTTTGCATTCACCTATTTGCAGAGACTCTAAAAAGAAGGAGCAGCCTCGTCTAACGCATTTACCATATCAGCATAAATTTCTTTGGGCGAAAATTACCTTTTCCACAGGTATTTAATTACTCCACGAACTCCAACATTGTCTATTTTTAAAAAGCACCAAAAGTGCTCTGATTTGAACGAGTGTACACAACAAACTACTTGACAGATCGACGTGAAGTTTAACACGTATGTCATTGGAGCATCAGGTATACAATAGCGCCAAAGATTGCTTTCACACAGCGCCATCTCATAGTTAATTACCGAATTTTTCAACTTACCCTCGTAAGTGTAATGAAATGCGAAGCTAGGAGAAGAATTGAAATAGACTTTCAAATCTTTTAACAGAATACAACGAATAAATTAAGTCGGATCAATGTTATGCTTAAAATAAAATGGTTTTGTTCTTCTGGAATAGGTTACAACGCCACACTTAAAAGTATTCATCTGGAGTGTGTTGTAAATGCAACCCTGAATCATTGAATAGTAACAGTCGTCCCCTATACTAATTTCATATAAATATTTTCAGGTCATCTGCGAAAATGTACTTATTACACTCAATGTAATCAGGCATGTTGTTGATGAATAAATTGAAGAACAAACGGCTCAAATTTCCCAGATATGAAACCATCCTGGCCAACATAATACAATATGTGTTGAAGATAATCTAAGATAGATTGTTTACGTGAATTGTGAATTACTAAACTCGAAAAGCTCCAGCTTCGCAACTAAAATTGATGGTTAATCTTGTTAAATGCTTTATTTACATATCAATAACTCCTAAAGAGCTTGCGGGCTAGAATAATTATTAATAGATTTTCAGAGCGATGTTAGTACTTCTAGCATTTCTTAATTTAGTCAAAAAATAACAAGAAAATCGTTCTATATTATTTTATTACTGTACTTTTAAAAAAAGCAGATTTAAAACAACCATTTCCGCTTACGACCAATAATTCTAGCCAGGCACTATACAGATCGAAACGATTCGATCTCCACAGCGCCAAACACACCTAATTTGCATTCCTGTTGTTTTATCGCAGAAAATTCGAGCTTGTTTCTTCACCGCGTAAAACAGACGACGAAGGCGACCTCTACAGCCGAAAGAAGCGTAACCTAAGCGTTCGTCGTCTCGCCCCATTTTTTTTGCAACATTTCGCCGTCCTTTATTATCCAATATTTGTCAAATGTCGTAAGTTCCCCATTCATTGCTTCCTATTCAGCAGAAAAGTTTCTTTTTCCTTCATTATTTGAAGACAGTGGCGCAAAGGAAACGAACGCAAGACGGCGAAAAAAAAAACGAAAAGGTGCTTCGATATCAGGGACTGGCTTGCCCTTTTTATTTCTGAATAGGGAGGACGCGTAATATATATTTTTCGGTTGAAAGGAGACGTCGGGAAAATTTTCGGGAAACTTCCGCGTCGCATGGCAAATGATAATTTTGTCCTGTGTTGTGACGATCCTTTCTCCTCGCCCTGATCCTCCTCCTCCTTTGTATTGTGCTAACTAAAGGAGACACTTTCGTATTATTTCCCGGAGAATTGGTCCGTTTAACTGATTTCATTGTGTTGTATTATATTTATGGGCGTGTTATTGTGTGAATAGAAGAAAAGATTTTTAGATTGGCGCACCATAAAAGTCCTAACGCAGATTAATATATCCTGAACGTAGAATAAACAGTGCTTCGAGTCTAAGAAAGTTTTGGAACTGGAACTTTGTGTCACCAACCAATCTGAATGAAAGGAAAATCACCTTTATTCCAAACAATTTTTAATAACAATCCTATTTATAAATCGGTGCTTGGGTGAACGTCAAGAATGTTATGATTATAGAAACAAGTATGCCTTTTTATGTGCAAAACAATGCAATCAATCAGACATAATAATAATTTATCAAATGCCCAACAGATAAAGATCCAAAAATGCAAGAAAATGTTAAATAAAAGATAATACATGTAATGCTTTAAAAACATACCAAGAAAATATATATATGTATATATCATTACAGTAAGTAAATACCAGAAAGAAAAATTAAATACCAATAGGAAATAATTAAACAACAAATACCAATAATATGAAATATCAAAATCAAAAATATGAAAATATGAGAAAATTAAGGCAAATCTAAGTTTAAACTAACAGTTTTTTGCCCAGTGTACCAACGGTGCTCGCTACAGCATGTTTGTCTTAGCTGCAGGGATGCGCAGCAGATGATGCGATTCTGATTCCAGGCGTGGTACAATGATGCCAACTCCAGACAACAAACCAGATGAGCTAATTCTTACAGAGACAATGTTTTGCATAAATGAAGCACTGATCATGCCTCTGAATTAGCTGGTCGTAGGGCATTTAGAAAAGGCGGTTAGAAAAGGTAAACTTTTCATTATATATCACACCTACATCTTCAATAGAAGACTGACGAGCAATATTAATATTGGTAATATAATACAGAGAATCGATTCTACACACCCTTTTTGTAAAAGACATGAAGAAACACTTAGCTATATTTAATTTTAAATTATTATGCAGGCACCAGATATACAAAATCAACTCCAAATTACGCTGCAGAAAGTCAACATCCTTGAATGAATCGATAATTTTATATATATATATTAAAGAGAGGCGGACCAAGGTTGGACCCTTGAGGTAGTCCAGAGGGGGAGTAGAGTTCGAGATTTAAATCTATTTAAACGAAATAATTAAGTTTGTTTAGAAGACATGATCGAATTAATCTTAGGAAATTCCTGCTGATACCGAAAAGACAGCTTCTCCAACAACTTATGATGATCTATCAGGTCAAATCAGTATGAATAATAATAAGTATAAATAACATCTAGTTGACTACCCCTATCCACGATTCCTGCTATTGTTTGAGAAATCTGCGCCAAGTTAGTTACAGTAGATCTATTTAACATACCATGGCTGTGATATCTGAGGTAGGGAGAGATATGGTTTTGTACCATAAGAGATACGCATATAAAGTAAGCGTTCAAAAACCTTTGCGAAAGTGGAAATTACGGCCACAGGTGTGGAAAGGTTTCAGCGGTTTTTGCTGTAGTTTAGAACAGTTTTAAGAGCTTTTCAATATCATTTCCAAATACTTTATATTTGCAAGTATTCCAGCATATGTGGAGTTTTTTGGTTATTAGATAATAGTAATCGAAAATGTAAATATTACACGTGTTATGTACATAATCGATCCAATGAAAAGCTATTTTTTCTTCAATATGTTATTGCTCTTTTCCAAGAATACGAGTATTGTTTAACGGGGAGGGGGTAGGATACCTGCAGTAATTATTTTCAATCAAACGGCTTAGTACTACTTCGGCGATCGTTTAATACATCTGGTAAAGGTATTAATCCTTAGTGTCTTGTCGCCTTCCGTGCGGAATTAGATTTTTTGAAATCAGTAAATAATTGTAACAATTTGGTAGAGTACTGAGTGTAAAAATACCAAAAACGCAGATAGTTCACTGTAGAACAACGTAGTAATATTTGTATTTTTCGCAACGAAGGATATACCGAGAGAGAAATTGCTCTATGTTTAGAGATTTCACCGAAAGATGTGCATTACACATTGGCCCGGAGAAGAGAGACTAAATCTTGATAGAGGACGAAGTGGGCAGCCACGGTTGACTTCTGGAGATGAAGATAGATTTATAGTAACGACTTCGAAAAGAGATGGACGTCTAACGGCACCGGATATCGCAACGCTCGTTGATACACAACGACGAAGAAATGTTACCACCGTCAAGAGGCGATTATTGGCAGCAGGTTGAAGGCAATATATTGTCCACAAAAATCCGTTTTTGAAACGCGTGCATAAAGCGAAACGACTAACATGGGTAAGAGAACATACAAACGCAAGCTTATAGAGTGACGCGCCAAAATTTCAATTATCTCGTACGCAAAGGAGAGCTTTGTTCGTCGACGATCAGAGCAAAGAGCTAGTGAGGTCTGCTTTGTACCGTCCGTCAAACATGGAGGTGGTAGTGTTATGGTTTAGGGTTGTTTTCCTGGAACTATGGATGATTTGCTGAAAATTAGTAGTATAATGCGAAAAGAAGAGAGCTATTCCGTGTGGAAGCCGTTTTGTTGGTGAGCAATTTGTGTTCCAGCAATACAATGACTCCAAACACACGGCTCGTTTCTGTAAACACTTTTTAGAGGAGAAAGGAGCGAGAAATGAGCCAAAATTAACGGTTAGGCCTCCAGAAATTTCGGATTTATTTTCGATAGAGGTCTTATGGAACGAACTTGATCGAAGGGTTAGACAGCGGCAATCTCAGAATACCCAATACCTATGGGAATATTTACAGAACGCATTGGCGCGGACTCTCTCGAAAAATTGCTTCGAAGAATGCCTAAAATTTGTGCAACGATTACCATTAATAATCATAATAAAATTTTACTATACATGTAACTTTTTGCAAAATCCGTTGCGGCTTCCAAATTTTTGGACGATAGTGTACGTGTTAAATATAACAGCTTATTTTCATTTCTGAACACTTGCTTTATTTATTTTTCTTTTATTGATTCTATTTAATCTACTGGCATTTCAAATTAAATTCTTCGGGATACAAAAAAGGTCCTGTTATCCAAATGTTGTATTCTCTAACATCATCCATTAATATTAAGTACCAAAGCCAAAAGGTTTACATTTAACATCACACCTAAAAAATACTTTTATTCCATTCCTTCACATCATCAAACAGATGTTTGGATCTTTTTTCGTTAGCATCTCATCTCATTTCAGCGATCACTTTAACCTCGAGGATCCAAATCCGCCTTCACCCTTACTCCAGCTACCTTCTTCTCCTCTGTATTCTAAATATAACTCGTTCAAACATGCACATATTTAGCATTTGCGTTCGGAAAGGATTCGCCTCAACCTGGATAAATAGTTGAAAAGGTTCGCCTCTCCAACCGAGCCCGTGGATTCTATTTGCATAGAAGCTGTTGCATTTGCGAGAACTTGAAGGGATCGGCTAAAGGCTGACGGGTATATATATATATAAGGGAAACGTGGAAAAGAAACCATCCATGTAGCATGTATCCATCGGCTTCGTTTCAATTTCGCGCGAGCGAGAACCGCTCTTTATCGGAGCGCCGCCGGTTCATATGTCAGCGAGAAATCAACGTTTTTTCCTTCTACTCCTTTGATATGTCAAGAGAAGGATACACGGAAAATATTGACGTGCTTTCTGTTGCGTGGCAAGAATGTATGGGGAAAATATGGATATGGGAGAAAATGTCAATTTAGGTTCTCGATATTGTCTCGAATAAAAGTTCCTTTTTTTATTTTTATAGGTGATTCAAATTGGTCTACCATTTTATCATTGAATACACTTCCGTAAAGTGAACCATTTGCATTATTCAGGAGAAAAGTCTACGCGCTTGTATTGAGAATACTGTGAAATAAGTAAATAACTGCTCAACTTTACTAATGTGTTATGTTTCAGGTTTCACTGCCCTGTGGAGAATAACGTGGAGGGGCGAAGCGCATTTAGGTACGTTTCGGAAAAGGCGTACTTCAAATAAAGTAGAAAACGTAATAGCGAGTATCCCGGATTTAGAATACGAAGGCGATAGAATTAAATGTGTAAAGTGCGACAACTATCTGACGTACACAGGTGGGAGTGTGAACGCGACCTAAGAACTATAAAACACTATTCTGCAACCCGTGGCAAACGATACAGCGAACAATTAATATTTCATATAGGTGTATATGCTCGTTCGACTACCTGAACTAAAGTTTATCTCCGATACCCTAGCCGAACGAAAGCGTCCAGAAGAAGATGAGTGAAATCTTGCCGAAACGACAACCTAGTTGAAACGGTCCCTTTCGGGATCAACAGCACACACGGTTATAAATCCGGGAATATAATTACATATATATATATATATATATATATATATATAGATATATATATAAATATATAGATATATATGTATTTGTAAACAGTAAACGCTCGCTCATGTAAATACTCGGTAGTGGAAACGTCGCGGTCATGTAAACAGAAAATTGTTCCTATAGGATCAAATGGAACGCCCGGTAATGTAAACAAGCTTACACCGCGTACAATTCGATAGTGTAAACAATTTAGGGTACCGGTTATTTCCCGATTTATGTGCGTAATTGAATCGATCAAAAGAGTGTTTACGTAAACGTTTTCAGCGCCAGCATCGGTTGTTTCCCGATTTATGCATAGGATTCCAGCGTTGGCTCTCTTGCCTCTCATGAAATAAAGTAGTGTGCAGCTAAATTCACGCTAGAACAGACATAGCATCCACGTCCAATAAAAGAACATTTTTCAAATTAAGTGACAAAGTGAAAATCATCGACGAGATTAAAAAAGGTGCAGGGGTGATGACTCAATTGGCACAAAAATATGCAGTATCTAAAGCCATCTGTAAAATTAAACGATTTACAACAAATTTTACAACGTGGGTCAGATACATACGGAAGTCCGGGAAATCTTAAAAAGAACTTTAAAAAATGCCCAACGACCTAGAACGTATGGTCTGTATAAATGGTTTTTAACACAAAGAGATAATCATGTTCCAATTAGCGGTGAATCAATTAAGAGAGTAAAATTATTGAATGAAAACCTAAAAGAAACCGAAAATTTTGTATCCAGTGATGGCTGGCTAAAAAGATTTAAAAGAAGGTATGGAATTCTGCTGCTGTCGATATCTGGTGAAAAATTATCGGCACCATCACAACTACTGCAATCGTTTAAGGAAAAGTTAATGAACATAATCAAAGAGCTACATTTAAATGAGGAGCATACAATGGAGATACAAAAGTATACAATGCAGATGAAACCAGTCTTTATTGGAAATTATTACCTACGAAAACCTATGTTGCATCACATGAAAAGTAGACATGGGGAAAGACAACGCATAACTTTTCTAGCGTGCAGTAATGCTAGTGGTACACTAGTAATCGGAAAGGCAAAAGATCCACGTTCATTTAGAAATTTTAAGAGTTCCGTTGATTATAACTGTTCAAAATCCGCTTAGATGATCAAAGGCATATTTCTGGAATGGTTCCCGAAGCACTTTGTCCCTCATGTACGGCAATAATAAGTAATGTAATTTAATGATACGTATTCAATTTGTAGGTGAAAGATGTCTTAAGAAAAGAAAATCTTCTAATAAAGGCGTATGGATAACGCATCAAGTTATCCCCCAGAGAAACAATTAAGAAGCAACGATGGCTCAATTTTTGTTATGTTCATGCCGCCCAACGTAACTCCACTTATCCAACCGATGGATCAAAATGTAATAAAAATTACTAAATTGTATTATCGAAAATGTCTACTTTCGTCTGCGTTATCAAAAAATCCTAAAAACATTTCCAAATCCTTAAAGCAAGTAACGTTTCGTGAAGCAATTTTAAATTTATATATGGCGTGGAATGCCCTTAACCAGCAAACAACCAAAAAGTCTTGGAAAAATATGCTTTACACCAGTGATGATTATGACGATGAAGGCAATGCACCGCTAACCACCATTAGAAAACAGTTACTATTGATGCTGAAGTTATTGACAGTGCATCATCGGACGTTCTCAAATTATTAAAAGCAATAAATCCCGATATTGTTTGCACAATTATCGATGTTAGTTTAAGGAATGACGATAAAGAGATGGATGATGCACATGAAGAGGAAGATGGGGTGAGTGAAGATGACGACCCACCGATTGAAATAAAAAATACAGTGAGTGACGCGCAAGCTGTAGAAATTTTTAATCAAGCGTTAGATTGAGCTGAAGAAAAATACATATTATATTCCGATATTTTAGTGCCCCGTAAACTACGGGCAATGGCATTAGAAAATACCAAGCGTAAATTTACGCAAACAAAAATAGGACACTATTTTTCAAAATAATGTAAAATTTATTTCTATTTTCTAATATTATATATACTATGTTATTCATTGTTCAGAATTTATTTTTTAATAAACATGGATATTTTCTTTTATGCAATTTCTCTATAAATAAAATAAGGCTCGCTAATGTAAACTTTAGTAATGTGAACAGTACTTGGCTGATATCGTTCACATAGTCGAGCGTCTCCTGTATATATATATATATATATATATATATATATATATATATATAATTTTGTCACGCACAGTATGTGCACCGTTCATTAAACAGTATTAGCAATTCCATTTAACCACGTTTAAAATTCTCATTCATACCTACCAAAGACTCAAAGGTATAGTACAACAAAGGAAATAAAAGACCTCCTAACACTTACTAAACTCTTACGCAACCCCTTCGTTTATTACCCCTAAGTATTCCACTGTAATACTCGTTAAAGTCTAGCGTATTAAATTTTAAATTCACACACGATTACTACAATTATACAAAGACTGTTACAATATAATAATACCTGCATGTATTCAGGTACGCACGCCTATTTTTTGCTACCCAACCGCCCGAGCTGCCGACCCACAACGAGCGTATAATATCAGGCAATTAGCGGCTGCGGATTACCTGGAAATCGTATAGACTCATTGCTTATCAAACCCGCAGAATTTGCATGTTTACTTTTTATTAGCAGTAGATGCCATAACAGGTTTGAGGGTAGTGACAGATCGACATCGGTTCTATAATTATCGAGTATTTCTCCTTCCGGCGCAGATAAGGGGAGAACGTGCGAAAAGTCGAGAAAACCTCCGGCGAACTAACATGAGGTATGTACAAGGGCTGTTTTTATTTCAACTTCCCCTAGTTCATAAAAACAATACAAGTATTAAACAACAAAATGAATTTAGTACCAAAACTTATGTACAAACATGGTTACTTTTCTACATCATCGCTGTTAAGATTGATGCATTTGTAATATCTATTGACCAGTTTTGAAATTCCCTCTGCATAGAATATTACCGCTAGTGAGTCGAGATGGTCCGTGACGTTGTTTTTGAGTTCCTCTGTACTCTGAAAGCTCAGCTCTCCTAGTCACTTTTTCAGTTCACGAAAGAGATGGAAGTCGCTCAGCGCGAAGTCTGGGCTATACGCCGGGTGTTCAAGAACTTCCCATCGAAATTGTTCGAGAAGTCGTTGGGTTACAGCTGCAGTGTGAGAGCGAGCATTGTCATGAATGAGAAGAACTTCTATTATTTTGAATGGCTTTCCGCAATCGTTGTAAAACCTACAAGCTCATTAAATTAATATTAACACATGGGCTGAAAAGTCCCGGGCCTAACACATAGATGACGCTAGTTTTATTGCAGTCAGCTTTCTCTCAGTTAGTACTAACCTTCAAAAGACAGCTGTTAAAATTTCATGATATTCTATTCATTAGTTTGTGAGTTATTGTGCTAAGAGTCACGCTACTTTTGTTATTTTCAAAACAATGGACCAGAAACAATTTCGTGTTTTAATTTTACACTGCCTCTTGATGGGAAAAAATACCGTTAAAGCGAAGCAATGGCTTGAAAAGTGATATGGGGACTGCGCTCCATCAGAAACAACAATAAAAGGTTGGTTTGCTGACTTCAAACGTGGTCGTAGAGACACGGATGATGCAGAACGCGGTGGACGTCCAAATGAGGCGGTAACACCAGATAACATCAAAAAAATTCACAAAATCGTTTTGAATCATCGAAAAGTGAAGTTGCGTGAGTTAGCTGACATCGTAAAGATATCAAAAAAACGTATTGGCCTTATATTGCATGAGCATTTGACTATGAGAAGGCTCTGTTCAAAGTGGGTGCCGCGTTTGCTCACTGTTGACCAAAAACAAGAACGTGTTGATGATTCTGAGCAGTGTTTAGCCATGTTTAAACGTAACAAACCGGAATTTTTGCGTCGATATGAGACAATGGATGAAACATGGATCCATCACTTCACTCCGGAATCAAAACAATCGTCATCTGAGTGGACAGCAACTGGTGAATCTCGTCCAAAGCGCCCGAAAGCACAACAATCGGCTGGAAAGGTTATGGCCTCGGTATTTTGAGATGTGCGTAGTGTAATATTCATCGACTATCTTGAGAAAGGAAATACCATCAACAGTGAATATTATATAGCGTTATTGGAGCGGTTGAAGGCTGAAATTGCAAAGAAACGACCACATATGGCAAAGAAAAAAATGTTGTTTCATCAAGACAACGCACCGTGTCACAAGTCAATCAAAACAATGGCAAAACTACATGAATTGAACCTCGAGTTGCTCCCACATCCACCGTATTCGCCAGATTTGGCTCCCAGCGACTACTGGCTGTTCGCAGACCTCCAAAAAATGCTCGCCGGTAAGAAATTTCGCACGAATAAAGAGGTTATCGCTGAAACTGAGGTCTATTTTGAGGCAAAAGATAAATCGTTCTACAAAAGTGGTATTGAAATGTTAGAGCGGAGCTGGAATGATTGCGTTGCTCTTGATGGAGATTACGTTGATGAATAAAGCTAATTTTGAACAAAAAAAACGTGTTTTCTTCGTTAGGCCCGGGACTTTTCAGCCCATGTGTTAATATTTAAATTCCTGAAATAATATTAACATTAATTTAATTAGTAGAAAGTTGCCTTTAATAATATTGTGCCTACTGAGATATTACCATATATTTACAGACATTTTGACATCTAGGTATTAAAAACGATTTGAACTCAGATTCAGTTTCGTGGTGCAGTTGGTAGTACGTTGCGCAGGTAACGCAAAAGCCGTGGGTTCAAATCCTACCGTAACTAATATTTTTTCAAAAATTCGAAGCGTTGGTAAAATGCAAGGAAATCGTAATTTTATTATTACTAATACCAACAAGAGTTTCATATTAATATTAATTTAATTAGTTGCAATATTTGAAGGCAAACGACAAACAGCGCCACGTGCTCTACTTAAAAATAGCGGTGGGAGGGCCGCTTTCTGGATCCGGACGCACCGAATAACCAATGCACACTAAAATTATATCATTTTCCAAATATTTCTGTCCCAAACTTGAGCATAGTAAAAACGATAAGATTCCAAACCAATCCATGTTGTACGTGAAACTTAAAAGAACGGAAAGCGCTACTTCTAGCAATCGTTCCCTAGTATATACATTTTCGAGCACCTGCTCGCTCAGATGCCAACGCCAAGAGCGCCGGACAATTCACTCGGGAAGATGATTCTCCCAACCACGGAAATGCATATACCGAATTATGTTAAAGATAAAATGAAATATGAAAAATATCAATAACAAATTAAAAAATAGCAATATTTAGATGAAGTTAACAAAAAAAAAAGAAAAGAAAAAGTACTTAATCAATAAAAAACTACTACATAAAGAGAATTGGAATCCCAGGACGAAGAAAATCTCACGCCGCACAGTGGTGTCAAATGCTCGAAAAGCGGAAAAAGTTCAATATCTAGAGAACGAATAGTTCGATCGAACTTGATCTTATTCGATTCAGGATAGAGAAATACATTACAATGATACTAAATTAAACAGATGAATTAACTTAATATACGGTTTATTAATAATAATGTACTCGAAATATGAGTATATTCTATATATTCATTGTTTACAATAAAACAGTATTATTCTAGAGACTAATACGGTAACGTGGGAATTATTGTTGGGTTATTATTACATTAATAAAATGTTACTACTCTTTAAATTGGAATAGTTTATATAGGCAAAATTGAAGTTTCAAGAGATTGTGTAATATAATGCACTTTAGTGTAAGGTAGCCTGATGTAATACAATGTAATGTAACTGTTACGTTCTCCTGGTTTGAAGAACAACGCCGCTGTAGCCTGCTCGTAATTTCCTAAATTACTTGACCAATACTTACTTGTAGAGTATGTTCGCTTATTTACTAGAGGAAAGGTTGTACAGTGAAACTCAATGCGCATGCGCAAAAAAATATACTTAAAGATAAAATGGTTACACGGTTTCCAGTCTTGCCTATGTACATGTACGATGTACGTAAGATATATATATTTGCAATAATTGCAGTTATTCGAGCTCTCTTATACATGTAATGTACATTAGCATTTGTATATGTATTTTCATTGGTAGCAACATAAAGTAATGCCTCAGCATGTACGTTGCAAAGCCATGTCTTAATTCTGTTTAAAAGGTTAAACTCTTATATGCTTCCGCTGAAGCTTTGTTAGAGACATGTACTAATGCCTCTATCTGTTTGCATGCACCACTACCTTTTATAGAGCCAACCCTATTTATTTCTTAAATTTATAAGCGCACCTCGGTGCTATGCTTATTTATATGTCCCTTTCCGGGAGCCTAATATACTTTCCTTGTTTTAAATTTGCCTAAGGGACTTGGCCCTGTATTATTGGCATGTATTTGTACTTGACCAAATACGTTTATTATTTTCACATTTATAGGGGAACCCACCCTATCTCTTAGAGCTTGAACGCCTGGTCGAGGGCGACAGTAGCGATAATAGCCGATCTCAATACAAAAGTAATGTCACAGCTACCCAGGCGTTCTCGTTTGAAATATTACGCTATGTGCAATCTTTAGCTCTCTACTACTGCGCCCCAAAGAAGGGAAAAATCCAGTAACCAGCAAATGTGCGAACTGCGCACCGACAAGTAAAACGGAGCGATGATGCCAACATTACATAAGAAAACTGGTCCGTGACACTCGTCCGCTACGACGAGCAACTAAATGAAAAATTTCTAAGTCCCGATACGACAAGGACCGAACAAACGTACAAAAGACAACGGGCGCTGCGGCCGCAACGACCGTCAGCAAGAAGCGGAGTGATCGTACTTGTAGAGGAGGTCTATACATGCGCGCCGACAATCTCACCAAAATAATTTCCGACACAAACTTAACTGAAGACTAAAAATATGTATAGACGACAATGGACACAGTAGCCTCGACGTACGATGATAGAAAATCGAGAATTTATACTTATTAAAAAATCTATACATGCGATTCGACGACGTTACCAAATGACTCCGCCAGAAATAAATGTATAGACAACGTCCTCGACGATTCCCGCCAAAACTAGAAAATCTTAGAAACCTCTAATAATCTTACGACGACGTTACTGTACACGTTACGACGAGGCACGAAAGGTGACCGAGAGTGCACGATCGCTAATACCTCGACCGTCGCGCGGAGACGACTGCCTATGCTTGTGTACCTTAAATTTTAAGAAAACTCCCATTACATATCCGACGACGTTGCAGTGAATGATTTCTAATTAGGCAGTTTTAGCTAGCGTAATGCGAATGGCTGGCTTGCATACATATACAATGCGTAATGTACATACATATTAAAATAAAATTGGATATAAGAGAGCAAAATAAATAAATATAAAAATGAAAATAAAATAATATTCTAAATGAAAATAATAATGCAAAGAAGATAAAATACATAGTAGTAAAAAATTTAGAAAATACAAAAACAATGTTAAGTCCTTAACAGTAACCTAATATAATGTAATGTGTAATGTGTAATGTAATATTGTGCAGTGTCGTATAATGTTTTCTGTTTTTAAAATTTCGATTTGCTATTACGTTTTGTTTTTCGCATTTTGATAAAATGAAATATTTCATAAGGAAATTAAGAGATATTCCAAGTAAGGTTATAACATTTTAAGCAATGATGATTTACAAAGCTGTGGTGATGGTAAGCCACTGTAATAAGTTAAATAATAATGTCCTCAGTATTTTGTATGAGAAAAACTAATGTTGCTTACTTAAATAATAAAGATGCCTCAAAAAGTTTAAATACAGTCAACCTCAATGCAAGTTGTTCGTATATGATACGAGAGGTTCAATAAAAACTATACCATTAAACATAAAATAAGAAAGTCGATATCAATATCTTGTACGCCACAATCCTGTTAAGCTGATACTATTTTTCTTCAAGGAGATTATAGTTCATCATGACTACACTGCAAGTTTCAAAATCAAATTCCCACAAGAAGTTCGAAAAATTGTAATAGGATAGTTTGGTGGGACATCCTATATAGTTAGTTATATAGTACGTAGTTATAAACATCGTAAACCAATGGATGATCTTTTTCTTATGAAATAAGATCGATGATATTAAACCATTGAAACTATTTGCACAGATTCCGAATTTTCGCTTAGATACCAGTTAAATGAGAATTTCTAAATAGGTAAATACAAGTAGCTGATGCTTAAGGATAGTTTGCAGTAATGCATTCCGATTCGAGAACTTAATAGATGACAATGTAAAGCAGCAACTTTTAAATATTAATTATAAATATATTTGTCTTCTGTTTCATTGGACTCAATGTACGCTAAGTTTAAACTAGGCACTCTTGACTTGATATTTGTTGACGATGGAACACACTGCCAAAACGTCGGACTATGAAATTCCAACAAAGGATAGAAATAGCCCAAACAACAACTCTAATTTAACTAAGCAATTTAAGTGTTCTTCGAGCCCTTTCGCCGCGTTAAATACACACATATATCTTTGCAGGTAGTTTGCCAATGAATCGGCACGCAATAGCGATCCACGTGCCGATAAAGTAGCAATCTAACTTCGCTGAAGCAACGACGTTATAAGTTTCGAGATTAGCACGAGAATTCCAGGAGTATATACACGCTTTCTATCTGCATAGATGCTAATATCGTGTTTTCCAAGTTTCGCCGTCTTCGCAAAGGTAATCCGCGGCTACATATTTTATCCTATATTGCCACGGAAGTGATAAAATACGCGCAATGGTTTATAGCTTAGCTCTATATTGTGTTGTTTGGGTACGCGGTAATGTTGAGGTTATAATGGAGGTGGTAGTGAAAAGGAAAATAATTCCTGTTTTACATGTTAAAGCTATTTTTCGTCCGGATACAATATACAGTGAAATGATGAAGTATGGAAAAAAGTTTATGCAATCTGAGAAACAAACAGTAAGTTTTGCCTCGCATGCTTTGGTTTTGAATTTGTTGAGCTCCAATAATGATAGCTTTGTCTGTTTATACGGCCATTACGGTAAAAATGCGCTTCATCTGAGAATTTTTTGTAAAACTCACACATACAACAAGCACGCTCCGTTCCAGTAAGACGCGCCATAGCGACTTTAGAGACACCCAGTATTAGAATAATAGGCGTCTTGAAAGATTTAAATTGGGTACTCACCCCAAAATTTCCTTTGACCATAATTAAACGTGAATTTCGCGCTACAATTTAAGCATGCATCAGTTTATGATTTTAGTTAAGAGATATTCCTTAATTTTCGAAGTAATTAGCGAATTTGCAAATAATTTTCATGTAATACGACGGAAAATATAAAATTTAATAAACAATAACAATAACAGGAAAGAACAAAATTACAGGGCAAAAGGGGATTTATAATTAATCTCTGAAAGAGGAAACAAAATCATGGAAGGAAGCTGGGGAACAGCTAATAGAAACGTATAAAATGAACAACAGAAAATTTTGGACACGAATAAAGAGGAATCAAAAGGAAGGAAATAAAAGCAATAAAAGATAAGAATAATCGACTATAATACTATGAAGACAAACTGTACGCAATAAATACATAGGATAAGAAGAGAAGAACTGAACGAACAACAAGAAATAACAGAAGAGCAAATGGAAGAAGCCATACAAAAAACTCAAGATAGGGAAGGCAGCCGGGAATGATGACATATTACCAGAAATGGTCAAATGGCTAGGATAGGAAGGAAAAAACGGATATTGGAGATGTTAACAGCAATATGGAAGGGACAGAAAACGCCAAGGGAATGGGAAAATAATCTGGTAATCCCGATTTACAAGAGAGGAGAGCAGAGCCAATGCGAGAACTATAAAGCTATATGTTTATCACAAACAAGCTACAAGCTATACACAAGAATACTGGAAAAACGACTGAGTATTTAAGTGGAACAAAGACTAGGGGAAAAATAGCCAGCTTTCATCATAGAGGGACGAACAACAACACCTATATAATAAAGAACATAAGAGAAAGAAAAATTGAAAAAGGAGAAGAAATGTTTCTTGTCTTTGGTAGAAGAAACATATGGGAAAGTTTAAAGAAAATGGAAATCCCTAAAGCCTTGTTAGATTCCACCAGAAGTAAATACGGGACAGTAACATTCAAGATACAAATAACAACCAAAAATTAGAAGAATTCCAAATGAATAAAGAAATGGAAGAAGTCCACTCTTACTCGTACTAATGATGGACAGAGTAGTCAAACGAATAAAAGCACAAACCGAACAGCACAGCGCAATAATGAGGTACAGAAATCTAGAACCTGTAGGAGTGAGTAGCTTACTATACGCAGGTGATGTGGCACTGATTTCAAACTTTAAAAATAAAATGCAAAAGCCAATAGACATCTAGACGAAGGAAATAGAAAACGTGAAGATGAAAGTAAACTTGAATAAAACTAAAGTAATGACCATAAACGAAAACCGAGACAATAGAGTCAACACAGAAATTAAGTGTAGAGGCACTACATTAGAGAGGGTAACAACATATTACTATTTTAGAAGCATTCTTTTGAAACCGCCCGACATGCTGCACAAAACGCGGTCTTAAACAACAACTATTGACAGTCGACGTCTAAAATTTTGACAGTTGCCATGCCGACCAATGAATCCACTTCAACCTTCGTGCGCCATCTCTTGCCGATTCCGAAAACATTTCTGGTCGCTTTCGCACTATAACAATCCCAGTAATAACGAATGCATGTGAAAACTGGGCATTGCGGAAGAAAGATGAAACAAAGATAAATGCAATAGAAATGAAACATCTAGAAAGAATAACGGGGAAAACGGAATGGGATAGGATCAAGAATGAAGGTATTAGACAAATAACGAATCAAGAACCAATAATAAAAGAAAATAAGAAGAAAGCTATTAAATTGGTGACACATAGTGAGGATAAAGAGAGGATTACAACAAAAATAATGGGGACAGGAAACCTAAAAAAGAAAAGAAGAGGAAAATCTAGAAGGAAATGGATGGACCAGATAGCAGAAATAGGTAGAAGAAAGGGAAGAAACTTATTACTTTATAAGAAGTTCTTCCCTTGAATTAAATCGTTATTAATAAATTTCAATAAAAATGTTAAGTTTTGGAAAAATGAGTTTGAATATTTTCTGTTTTAATTTATTTGCGTGTCCGAACTAATATGGACGGTAGTGTACATATCAAAACGATTGCCAGCGTTCGAGATGTTATTTACTTAGTTTTACATTTGTTGAAAGTTGGAACACGTTTCAAAGCAATTTTGTTTGTGAAATATGTATGGTGGTATGCTTGTGTTCATAAAAAAGTATCAATTCGAGACTGGTTTAGATGTGCTGTGTGAATACAATTTTTAATCTCCTTTATACCAATTTCTTTTAAGATCAAGCGCTGAGAAAACATAGCGTCGACTTCATCCAAAACTCAAATGCATATACATACGTATAACGTACGTAAAATTTTGAGGCGCCCCACGGAATAATATTAGAAGATTCAGGCCAGAGGGAATGCCGGCTAACATAATCATAGACACGTACACAGATCCGAAAAGTCCACATTCACATACGTACGAAACCCGTAAAGAGAAAACGCCATTACGGAAGCGTGTACGAGGTCGGAAAAAGCGACAGCACAAGAGGAGGAGGTATATATGTATACAGAAGAGGTAATATTCCATCTTAATGACGCCGGATCGTAGCGCCGGATTATAACATTTAAATAATTCATACGCCGCTCAACTCGAGTCGACTCCGCGAGCTTCGGTAAAGAGAATATCGGCGACTGCTGGAGGAAAATTACCTCAAATAGTCCGAGGTCGTAGTAGTCGTCTACCGCGTCGTGTAATGGTGAAGAATAGGGTGGGGAGGAGAAAGGGCGGTTATGAAGCGAAGAGAAGGAATGAGTTCTCACTAAATTAGTGTTTGCATAAGGCGTGTAACGAGGAGTGAAGCTGCTGTACGAAATTTTGTTCCTTTGCTGCATCAAATGAGAGGCAAGTTTACAGTGCCCTCAAAATTGCTTGCGCAAAATCGAAATCGAAACGTTTTGCAATGGTTTTCAAATACTTGATTATATCTATCCTCAATTCAATCTAAGGAAGGAGTGTTGAGAAAGATAGAGCATAAACGCTTGCATAATAACGTGATTTATCTTGTCATTTCAACATTTATTTACTTCTATCATTGTTGTCAGTTTATTGTTGCCATTTGCATATTTAACTGTTTATTGTACTATTTGTCGTCATTTGTCACAAATATTCATTAAAAGTAGTTCTTTTTAGAGTTCTTAAAGCGTGCTATTCGTATTGCTATGGTATTCTGACTTTCAGAAACAGTTTCCTTTAACAATAACTAACGTTTTACAGCACATGGTTGAAGCTACTTCACCAGTTCCCTCGAAAAGTTCTAAAGGAAAACATGACAGATGCAATATCCATCATAGTAATACTGCTAAGTACAACTACTTATGGGGTAGGTGGGATGCGCATCCACTTTGGTTTAGCAATCCATGAGCTACTCGGGAAAAGGTTGAAAACAGTACGAGGGCGACCTAAAATGTTTCCGGAATCGACAAGAGATGGCGCACGAAGGTTGAAGTGGATTCATCGGTTGGCATTGGTTCTCTCATTATGGAATAATTAACGTTTAATTGTTTCTTCATTTTTTAATATTTTACGTTATGTAATTAATCTCTGTAGCAAGCAGTATGTTAAAAATTGAACTAGTTGAATTTCTAGAAAGTTACACTACAGTACAAAAATTGTAGAGTTTTACGTTTGTTTCCAATCGTTGTAACTTGAATCCCATAGAACTTGCACTCAAATTTAGCATCACATCGCTGAAGTGGAAAATTTCATCCCAGAAAGCTTAAATTCGGTTGATGCTGAAACATGGAAAGTAGCACTTGTAATGCCATCGCAAAAGAAGAAAAAATCTATAATATGTAAGGAAATAATTTTATTGAGTATGCATACGTACTTGACAAATGTCATCAGGACATGCTCCAATTCAAACTAGAAAACTTTTTCTATTTGATATGCATTCAGATTATAGCGCCACCTACTGCTTTCTTAGATAGAATGGAGTTTAGTCTAGCAATAAACGTTGTAGTGAAACTTTAACTGAAAATATCGGTTGGCCATGATATTACTCTTCTTTTAATACAAACTAACAACAGTCCGCCGACATGGAGCTTCTACTGGGCTCCTGCATGTCGTTCTTTTCACAACAGCGCTACGACATACCACAGCCCAGAGGAAGTTCGATGCAACCGAGACCGAACCGTTGGCAGACTCTTGCAATTATGGCGCGGTTTCAACCCAAAAATCTAAATTTTTTAAAAGAAAACAACGATCGCGGAAGTCTATAACAACATACAGTTCATATTTCTTATTTGTTGAATCTACTAAACGATATCAACATTCTTATGGAATGTGGTGAAAAGAAAACTCGAATTGCTGTTATTACACTTCATATTGCAACGTATTTGGAAGTTACGACCTTTTAGAATTCTCTTGTTCCTTTCTTCTAAAAAACTAATTTGACCTTTTCTGGAAAATTTTGCACGTAAACTCAAACAAATTTGCATTTATCATTCTTCTGAAAATCTAATTTGTTCTTTTTTTTTCGAAAACTTTGCAAGTAAACTCAAACAAGTTTGCAAACATCATTCTTCTGCAAAACTGCCTTGTTCACTTTCTGGAAAATTTTTTAAGTAAACTCAAACAAATTTGCTATTATTCTTCGGAAAATCAAATTTGTTCCTTTTTTTTTGAAAACTTTGCAAGTAAACTCAAACAAGTTTGCTATCATTCTTCTGCAAAACTACTTTGTTCTTTTTCTGAAAATTTTGGAAGTAAACAAACAAATTTGATATTATCATTCTTCTAAAAAAATAATTTGTTCCATTTTGGAAAATTTTGCAGTAAACTCAAACAAATTTGCTATTATCATGAAGAGAATATAACAATCTTATCGAATACATATACATTGCCGTTTAAAAGATTCAAGATCGCGAACAGACTCAACAGGTATATGTTAAAGCGAATATTTATTTACTTCAAAATAATCTCCTGGAAGCTACATTATCGTCTTCAGACTTTCTATTAACACTGTATATTTTTTGGCATTAAAAAGGTGTTTTATTTTTGACTAAATTTTATTACAGCTTTCTCAAGGTGGTCTTAAGTTTAAGAGCTGTAGTGTATGATAATGCTAATAAGAACACTTTTGCTAGACTGCGTTAGTGTAAACGGAAATTTAGCGAATTTCACACATTTCTCCTTGGCTCTACTTTAAAACGGTCTATTGGCGGTAGGAATTAATAGAGAGTCAGTTCTTTGAGTGCAAATGCCGAATATTCTACGTGCGTAAGTTAGACACAAGCAATCCGTCATAAAACTCAACGCCGTTATTTATCGTTGCCAATAATTCCACTTCGAAAATAAATCGCTTCTGCCGAAAGCAATATATACAAAAAAATAACAACGTACGTAAACGTACTTACATACTTAACGAGCTTCACATTTCTGCACATTTGCCGGTCTGCCAAACAACTGTAGCGTCCCAGAGAGGTAAAAAATTCAAAACAAGATTTACGTCGCAATTATGTAATTTATTTACATTTCGGCGTATGTATGTATGTATGTGCGGACGGATGATCGGAATTAATGCATACGTTACAGATGTGTTGGCACATTTACCTAATCTGTATAGAAGCTGATCGCACATTTTTTTTTACAAACACGTCGATACCATTTCGTTTTACTAAGCAAATTAACTGATAATCTCCCTCTTAATTTGGTATGGATTAACTTTAGATTAACATGAAAGCAATATATGAAATATGATTTTAAAGTTGTAAACAAAATCCATTCTGCTAGATGATGGTGATGTCTAAACAATGTTGTTAGTAATAACAATGAATGTAACGATAAAATGCAACATATACAGCCCGTTACAATAGTATATATTGAGTGTAGTGTAATGATATAAGCAGATACAAGGTATAACGGAAAAACTTACATCAAGTTCTGTAATGATAAAATGAATAGCACTAATCACATAAATCTTATCGCCGATCAAATATCATGAGACGCTGAACAGATTACATGTCGGGACTTTACGCTCCAGCAAGAAAACGCTGCTGGTCACCGTATTCAAATTGTAAAACTTTTAGAGGAAAGAGACAGTTCGAAATTGCTTCCGCAAAGCAGGATTTAATCATGTAAATATACAAAGTGAAGACCAGTTAAGTGAGGCTGATACATCTGACCTAGAAGATGATTTGCCTCTTAGTGTACTTTCAGATATCCTCAAAAATAAGAATTTATTGAAATTGACGGATAATGAAAACCTTAATGATTTTTTGAACGTAGATGAAGATCCAGATTCAGAACAAGAAATTGCAAATCCAGTTGAAATGCAAGAACTTTCGGAAGATTCTGATGTCGACGAGGTTCCAGTGCCAACAGAAGCTATTCCAAATAATGGTAAAGCTATTACCCTGACCAAGTAGCTCGAACGTTTTGTCGAAAATCACGGAGATACAGGATCTTTGGAGCTTCTTTCTAAATTAGAAAAACGATTTCAAGACGCCATTCTAAAGAAAAAGAGAAGACAAACAACAATATATGAATATTTGCGTCCTTAAAGTGACTATTCATTTCATTGTTTTGTATTACACACTACATCTATGTATCTATGTACATATGTATATTATACTTTGTATGTATATATCTAAAGGAAATAGACTTTTTTTTAAGTTTAGTTGCTTATTTATTTCGAAAACATTTATATATGTATATACACTACCGCTCAAAAGAGTTTGGGCACCCCTGTTTTCATGGATTATTCATATAGTATTATGTTTACCAAAAGAACATTATACTAAAATGAAATACGTATTTAAAATGTAGTTCAGTAAGATAAACACCTATTATATTGCATAAGGTTTACTATCATTTACCTGCACTTGGTCGGATTACCATAAACTGTTTATTGCGGTGCAATTACAATAACAATCCCTCTGAATTTACTGCGTAGATTTAGTCATCTGCTAAATTGTAGGTAATAAGTGCAGTGTGGTATTTACTCTACTCACGTCGTGAGCGAAATATCGTGTGATAATTTTTTAAAATGCCTCCGCGAAGAGAAATTAGTACGGAAACACGTGCGCTTATAATAGCTTACAATAAAAGTGGGATAAGTAATCGACAAATTGCCAAAAAAATGAAAATACACCACGCTACGGTTGACTATAACTTAAAAAAATATCGGGAAACTGGCAGTGTTCTTAATAAAAGACGGAGTGGAAGGCCAAAAGCGGCAACATCTGCAGATGATCGCAGAATAGCGGTTACCAGCAAGTTAAATAGACGCAAGACAGCCCCGGAAATCACCGCAGAATTAAATGTTGGTCGCCAAAAACTAGTCAGTGTTTCTACAGTCAAACGTCACCTACAGAAAGCCGGGCTCCATGGACGTATTGCGATGAAAAAGCTATTACTACGCAAACAAAACAAGTAAAAGCGACTTAAATGGGGTCGTGAACCCCAACACTGGACCGTAGAAGAGTGGAACAACGTCCTATGGACGGATGAGTCCAAATTTGAGCTGTTCGGAACCCGAAGACGCATATTCGTAAGAAGATCTGTGGGCGAACGTGTCAGAGAAGAGTGTATTGCTGCTATCGTGAAGCATGGTAGAGGTTCTATCATCATTCGGGGCTGGTTTGCTGGCACTAGTGTAGGGGACATTGTAAAAATTGACGGTATATTAAAAAAAGAAGGCTACCGCGAAATTTTGGAGAACCACGCAATACCTTCCGGAATTCGACTTTTGGGTCAAAATTTTATCTTCCAGCAAGATAATGACCCAAAACATTCCTCTAAATTATGTAAAGACTATTTACGCCATTTAGAAGAGGAAGGAACTCTCAAAATTATGGAACGGCCTTCCCAGAGCCCCGACTTGAATCCAATCGAGTTACTATGGGAAGAACTAGATCGGGAAGCACGGAAATCGGCTACTGACGTGTGGAACAAATTGCAATCGAGTTGGACCTCAATAACACAAGAAACTCTGGCAAAACTTATTGCGAGAATGCCTCGATTGGGTGCTGAAATTATTAAATCAAGAGGAGGTCACATAGATGAAAGCAAAATTTAAATTAAACGTTTTAATTTTCGCATTTATTTAATATATTTTTATTCATGTACGTGTATCTGTACATAAAAAATAAATATTATTAACATTTTTCTGAGTTTTTATATATTTTTGCTGTCAGTGAGAGTGCTTAAACACTTTTGAGCGGTAGTGTACATATACGATTTAAATGTCCCAGTTTCTTCAATATATTCAGTTTTCGTTAAAACACGATTTTTGTTGTATCTACTACATATTTCTTTTATGCGAACACCCCTCCTGCACGGACATCTTCCGTTGGTCCCGTTGGTGTCCGTTCAAGGGAGATTTCACTGTATATATATTTAATATTTTTATAATATATATTATTTAATAGTATAACACAATGTTATAACATTTATCGTCTTATTAATAATGTTTGCTAAACCGAACGAAGCTTCTAAAATATCGCTGTCAGTCTTAGTGAATTTTTATTCTATTTTTATTTTAAATAAGTAATCTAACGCGGTTAATTTATCGCTTACCAAATAAATTGTAAATTAGTAGTCAATGCACGATTCGCTGCATTTATTACAAAATCGCAACTTCTTTCCGTCGAAACGGTGGTGTTGATCTAGAAAATATTTGCGCAGTGCACTGCCAATTATTATTAATTCATTAATCGATTTATTCCTGTCTATTTGTTTATCCCGCTGCGTGTTTTTATAATACTTAATGAGTGCCTGGTGGCCAAAGTGCGAAACGAATTGCGAATACCAATTTAGGCTAGTTGTGAAACAGAGGCAGCGTAATAAATTCTATTGCAATTCACCTTGAATTACGAACTCGACGAAAATTAAAGCGTATTTTACCTAATGCCTCGTGCACGTAAAACAAAAGCGATCCCGAAGTAATTAAAGCAGTTAATAATACTACACTACATACAGAAAGAACGTATTTATTTACTTAATACGTAAACTCCAAATAGTACGTTTCAAATTTATATAATTTGCAAGAGGATAACAAAATATGCTTAATACAAATTTAATAATTAAGACACCAAAATTAGAAAATGAAGCGAAAAAATAATTTTAAAATTATATAATAATCGTAAAACTAATATAACTGAAACATGACATGTATTAGGCTAAACAACCATTCTATTAAGATATCTTGAACGCGTAGGACACGAGGTGTAGAAAAAAGATAAAAGACAATATTAGAGATAGTATTTAACTTACCAGGCGTATGTATAAGTTTTTTCCGGTCTAACTAAGAGATGGCGCCAGTGAAAAGTACGCAGGATATTAATTTGACACGTACGTCATTTTGTTCGTCTGACATTTAAACTACAAACACATACAAGTTGTGTCCGCCAAAGACTAGCACCTTCGCTTTATCATCTCGAGATTTGTGCCTGAAAAAGAACATTTGCGGCACGCATTACTTTTCTTATTTAATCAAAACTAAAAGGCTGTTGAATGTCACCGTTTGCAGGTAGAAAAACATATGGTGACCACTCTCCATCGATTAGAACATGTAAGACATGGTTTCCACAATTTAAAAATGGTGATTTGAATGTGAAAGATAGTGAGCGCTTTGGTAGTCCACAAAAAATGTGAAGACGAGCGATAGCAGAAGTTATTAGATGACGACCCAACCCAAACTCAACGGCAATTACCAGAAGCATTGTCGCAAGAAATAATCAGCAGACGTTTACGAGGAATGGAGAAGATCAATAAACTCTGTAAATGGGTCCCACACGATTTAAATGAACGTCAAATAGAAAATCGCAATGTCACATGTGAAATGCTGCTTCAACGCCACAAAAGCAAATAATTTTTGCGTCGAATTGTGACGAGTGATGAAAAGTGGATTTATTTTGAAAACCCGAAGCGGAAAAAATCGTGGCTTTCACCCAGCGTAGCCAGTCCTCCAACACCAAGGCCAAATCGCTTCAGCAAGAAGACCATCTTCTGTGTCTTGTGGGACCAGAGCGGTATTGTGTATTATGAACTCTTCAAGCCTAAACCGTTAATACACAACGCTATCGCCGACAAATGATTAATTTAAACCACGCATTAATCGAAAGACGACCGGAATGGGCCAGAAGACGTAGCAAAGTGATTTAGTTACACGACAATCCGCAGTCTCACACTGCAAAACCAGTGAAAGACTCCTTAAAATCGCTCGGATGGGACATCCTTCCACACCCGCCACACTCACCAGACCTGGCGCCATCTGACTATCACCTCTTCGCATCAAAGTGGTACGCGCTTACAGAGCAGCACTTCAGCAATTTCGAGGAAGTTGCAAAATGTCTCGACGAATGGTTTGCCTCAAAAGGCAAGCAGATTTTTTAGCATAAATTACCTGAAAGATGGGCGAAATGTCCAGAGGCTGATGATTAATATTTCGAATAAAACAAAAATAATTTCTCTTGAAAATTACGTGTTTCGTTTTAGCAAAAGAGTCGGAAAAAACTTATGCATGCACCTGGTATCTCTATAGCCTCTGGTAGAGTCGTGTGCAATAGTATCACATGGAATCGATAATTTGTGCATCCGGGAAGTATATAATGTGTACTTGCGATAGTGGGGAATGTTCTGCAATTGCAGATTTGTCAGAATAACGCAGCCTACATACAACATCTTTCGTGTTCCGTTACCCTAGTCAAAACGCTCTGTTTAGTGGTACCAATGTAAACACTGCCATAGCTACAATGGATGCGATATATGCCTGCTGACAACAGTGATTTCTCAACGGTGATACGCTGATCGCAATTTGTCTTTGAGTTAACTGGTAGGCAGTTTTGACGTTGTGCTTTTCCAACAGTTTTCCTATCACGCAACATAACTTGCATTCTTTTAAATGGAATTTCATTTTGTGTTTATTAATATTTACGTGCCACCAAACTTGCTATATGCGTAGCGACATTCCAATCGCACTATGTCAAATTCAGCAGCAAACACCACGCTTGGTTGCTGGAAGTAGAGGAAAGAAACTACGTATTAATCGTATTGCTAATGAGAAGAAATAAACAGATTTAACAACGTTAGTAAACTGTAGCTTCATTCAGCTACTAGCAATAAATGTATGTAGAGGGTCAAATAATAATTTTCATTTAAAAACATTTATAGGTATTAGGTAAGAAATACCATGGAGATGTGGGGAGTTTCATTTATCTAAGGTTGGTGGTGTAGCGCAATATTTTGCATAAAAGTTGTGTGAACCAAGTAGCATGCTTTAAACGCCGAGAATAAAAATATTCGAATTTTAAACGAATTTAAGAAAAAGTTTCCACATTAAAAATTAATATAAAATATACAATTTATTCAAATGGCAGCTTCTTTCAATGAAGGCTAAGAAATATATGTACATTTCATCCAAAAATGTAGATTGTGTTTCGTGTGACGTAATGTAAAAATAATTAAGGTTTTCTGTTGTAGTAGAAATGTGACTCCTACCGCGCATAATACTGTATTATGCGTCCATTTTATTAGGGCCACTTTATAAATTTAAGTTTTTGTGTGTTTCCAACGTGATAATTTACAAATACAAGTATAAAATGCATGAATAGGGTTTACAGCACTTATCTAAGTACGTTCCCTAAATATCTTTCTAAGAAATTGAAAAGGTGGCAGTTAATGACGTCTTGCCTATCCCCGTCATGAATCGTTCTGCACTGTATAGAAGATGGGTAGAAGCAAGATTGAAAGACAGTAATTCGTAGAAAGAATATTTATCTGTGTATGTAACAACGTTTTTTCCGTGTTTTCGTGTTAGTGTTGTACTTTAAGTTATTGCTTGTATGCGCTTTATATTTTTTCGTTATGGGTAAAAGAAGATATACCAAATGAGAAAAAAAACTGCGTATTGAGGCATTGCTGGGTAGAGGAGTGTATTCTCAACGCACAATTGAAAAGAAAGAAGAAGTATCCCCACAAACAGTGCAGCGAATTATCGTTTTAGTGAAAGAAAAGATACAAATAACGAAAGAGCGTGTTGCGACAAGAAAAGGATCACTACTAATCGAGATGATCGACGTATCCTGCAACTAGCAACTGAAAACCGAGGTTTATTCATCAAAGAAATAGGAAATATAATGTTTAAACAAGGAGTGACAATATTCATGCGTACAGTACGTAGACGATTGTACGAAGCTGGATTAAAATGCAGATGCTGCCTGAAATAGCCAAAATTAACATCGCTGATAAATCGAGCACGTTGTGGATGAGCAGAACTGCATCAACACTACACAATTGAAGATTGGTGAAAGGTAAGACAAAATAACTTAAATGAATATGTAAATCAAGCAACATTGTGTTTGCACAACATCTTTTCGTTAAAAATCGTATTCAATGGTAAGTCAAAACTAGAAGCCATGGCCGAAAGAGCTCAATTTGTTAGACGACGTCCATTTGAGCGGTTTGGTGAAGCTAGTGTATTAGAAACGGTGAAACACCCTCCTCCGTCAGTTATTGTATGGTCCGGTGTATCAGTGGAAGGTCCTGAACCACTGTATTTTTGTCACGGCACCATGAATCCACACCAACATAAGCGTATAGTGAAGGATGTCTTGATGCCATACATCAATGTTTTAGATCCGAATGAAGACCCTTACACATTCATGCACGGTAAGACACCGTGCCACATGGCCAAATCCATCCAACGTTTTTTGGAAACGCACGCTCTGCCAGTGTTATCTTAGACGGGAAATTTTTGCGACCTCAATGCAATTGAGAACGTGTGAAGTGTTCTAAAGTCTAGCGTGTATTCGACAAGAAACACTACAAAAGAACAATCGGTAAGAAATATTGGGGGTGTGTGGCAAAATGACGCTACGATTAGACATACCATTAACGCTTGCATGGACAGTATGCCAAAAAGAATAAGAGGAGTTATAAAAGCCAAAAGAGGCATTACAAAATATTAGTTACACAGTTGTGATAATGTCTATAAGTAGTTCTTCATTATATACTTTAACAAAATCGCTATTTTAGCAAGTAGCCCTAATAAATTGGACAGCAACTGTGTCTACGCCGAATTTGTAATATTTGCTTTCTTTCTTTGTTATTTGCGTGTATCACCTTCAGTGGTTCACCCTCTATATTAACTTGTTCTAAGTTTACTATAGTTTACCTCGTACGAATCCTATTAAAAAACGTTATTGAAATTCTAGGTAATCACTGGACATTTAGTAGGTTAAAAAACAGCATGGAATGTTCCTCCGTCTACTCTATATTCGTTACATAGTTGCAAATGTGTTTTCATTAAATCCGCGAAACATCCTAATAGTCTTACTAACATACAATTGAACTTTTATTATAGTAGTTAAGCACAACTATTAATACATCTCACTTATCAAATTATAAAATGAAACATCCCATACGTCGCTATTGTTTGGAATTACATCCAACTTAATACAATCTCAGAAGTTTGCGTAATGTAAACTTCTACGATGCTTTCAATTGTTACGCTGGTAATTAAAGCAACTATCACAAAGTGTCTCAATACATCCTGACACGTAATTAAATCGTCATCTCAACCAGACTTCATCTATACTAACAAACATTCGCTGCACGTTTTCACCTATTAATAAGATTCCCTCGCTTCATTTAATGTCGAGTCAACGTACGCGTTGTTTTTGAATATCTGCACATGCCTACACATAACAGCCACCGTAAATACAGTAGATTGTAACCTACAGTGTGTTATGGTCATGGATTAGTAACCTAGAAGGAGATGGAAGAAAGAGAACGAATTAAGAACGGAAGGCAACACGCGATACAAGTGTGCGTATATGAAACCGGTGAATTAGAAACTTGAATTGTAAACGGCTTCACTATTTTCACGATGACCTACTTCGACTTGTTTGCACGGGCTAATATACAGTTGTATGGTTATGAACGCCGATATACATAGATATATTGTTTACCTTGCGTATGCTTACAGGAGCTAGAATCGTCAATACTAATCAAACAGACTGGCAGCGTATTATTCTCTTATTTAACTTGATTACTGGTGAATTCTTAGGATATTTTGGGATAAAAGTACGAGCGAAGTTTAATAGATGCATGATAAATACAAAGTTTGCAAGGAATAAAAATTGGGGAAATATACGTGTACGAGTGCGAGTCAAAAATGAATGCCTACTATTTTTCCTTCTTCTAATTGTAAGGAAATTAAAATGCAATTACATAGGTTGAAAGCTACAATATTGATAATTAATTTGTCACTTTTCAATATAATCTCCACAGTTTTGATCCATTTTCTAACAGGGACGTGTATCCCAGTGAGGTAAAAAGTTTTGAACGTTTTCACGGCTTCCTCATCTTCAAAGTGAGCTGCTTTTAATGGCCCGAAGAGATGGACATTTGATGATGCCCGATCAGGATTGTATTGCGATGAGGCCCGTCCACTCCCATCTAATTTTCACAATCTCTTCAGTGGTGTGATAACTAACCCCAACTTACCCTTATGTCGCGTATTTTTGTCCCAAGTAGTGATAGGGATAGTAAAA
This sequence comes from Trypoxylus dichotomus, assembly GCA_023509865.1. NCBI lineage: Eukaryota > Metazoa > Arthropoda > Insecta > Coleoptera > Scarabaeidae > Trypoxylus > Trypoxylus dichotomus. Next base: position 36,309,642 of record CM042081.1, read on the forward strand.
TTCTTTTATTATATACAGTGGGGACTCGCTAATCCGAGCCATCAGAAATCCAAATTCCTTTATAATCCCAATAAAATTGAAATATTATCCTTTAACATTGGGTATCTTGTAATCCGAAAAGCTTGGGGGTCCAGTAATCCGAATCGGAACCATACAATCGGTCGCAATCGGTGTCGTGTATTTGTTGGTTTGTCTTTACCGAAGCTACATACGTCAAATTCGCATAGATACATTGGCCAGTGCATTTCGACACCAAAACGAACGAAAACTCTGCGCAATTCAGATTACCCCCTAATGGAAACAGAACTTTATAAATGGTTCTTGTCACAACGAGAAGGACACGCGAACGTAATCACCTTCATTCTTCTAAGGGAAAAGGCTAGAAAAGATTTATGCCAGACATTACAATGATAAAAAGTTTATTGCAAGTAAAGACTAAAAGCTAGCGGGGAAAAGCCGTCAAGCGATCCCACAATGGTTCAGGCTTTTCTGAAAAAAAATACGGAGAAACTGAAAGAGCTTAAGCTATTACCTAACCAAACCTGCAATACTGACGAATCAGCACTATTTTGGAAGCTGCTACCAGATCATACATTAGTACACGCCAAAGAAACCTCTCGCGAAAAATTTCCAAAGTGAAACTAAACTAACACTGATGGTTATTGGCAAAGATAAAAATCTTAAAGCTTTTAAAAACGCGAATATTCCACTTGAGTACCACTCAATAAAGAATATATGGATGACATCCGCATTATTCATTGAATGGTTTCATACATTTTTTTGTCAAACAAGTACGAATATTTCAAAGAGAGAACGATCTTAACAGGAAGGCGTTATTATTAATAGACAATGCTCCCAGTCAGAGGCGCGAGTGAGAAGCGAAGATGGTAAAATTGTAACAATGTTCTTGCCGCCTAATTGCATCCCTTTACTTTAAGCAATGGATCAAATTCAATACGCCTAAAAAAACCTTATTATCGAAAAAGTCTTTTGGTCCACATTCTGGTTGTCGAGGCCGACATTTCAAACGCTCTTAAAAATATGATTTTTAAACATGCAGTCTTTCTTGTCTCTCCCTCTTGTGAGAACGTGTCAACTGATGTAATAAATAAATGCTAGAAAAAATATTTTATATTTTCTAATTCGACTGATAATGCTTCCGCGACAACATCATCTGAAGATAACTCAGATAACGATCTTCCATTAACTGCAGTGAAGAAAAAGCTACTTTCTGAAGACAATCAGCAAAAACTTACTGAAATCAGAAATATGTTGCAACAAATTTCGTCTGATAATCATGACCATAACGAAACTGAACTTAACAAATGGATTGATGGAGATGACGACTTTTTGCCTCTACATAGCGATGATAGTGCTTGAAATAATGAAACAGGTATAGATGAACCAAAAGTGGAACATGAAGAAGCAATCAACAGTTTTAACACTTGCCAACTCGAATTAGGCAAAAATTACAGACTTTTCTAACTAAATTATTTAGTTATGTATGTGCATATGTTTTTTTTTACATTGACACATGGAATAAATGTTTAACAGTCTAACGTTAATGCAACTTTTAAATTATGTTAATAACTCAGTAATCCGATTTTTTCGATAATCCAAATCGTCCATGTTTTAATTAATTCGGATTAGCGAGTCCCCACTGTATAGAAAAATATCCACAGTTGATATGCTTAACTAAACAGTGAAATTTCTTTAATAAATGCAGTGTTCTATACTTCCGTCATACACTGCAATAATGCATTAACCTCAAAAACAAAAACAAAACTTATGCGTTACTTTAAATACCAAAACTACCTAAGACCCACAGTTTAAGAACAATGCTATAAAATATTTTTGGTCCTATAGGAACTTACCGTGTAGATAAAATAAAACTAATAATCTTAATCGATGTAATTATACTTTTGTTCAATTCAACCATAAAATATTTAGAAATTATACTACCAGACCTTTTAATGTTTCAAGGATTGCCTCTAAGTAAAATTTGTATTTTTCGCCTATAGTATATCAGACCTCTTCTTTCTTCAAGCTTTATGTTTTTCCGAATTGATTTATTAAAAGAACTCCACTGCCAAAACAACCCCTAATATCGACGCACCATCGGTACGCAGGCGAATATCCTTTCTACACTGCCGTCAATTTTTCACGTCAAATTTCCTTTTCCAGCCTTATCGTTTCTTTCGTCCATTCTTCCTTTCATCTTCTTTCTTTCTTTTCATCTTTTCCCGGTTCACGCCTGACTTAAACGCCGGATTTCCCATTCTCTTGCCCGGGTATAAATACACAGGTAAAAATTCCGGAAAAGCTCGCGCTCAGATATAAGCCCCCGGACCCGTCGCCGGTACTGATTGCTCACGTAACCGGAATTCTTCGCTCGAATATGAATTCACGCACCCGGAGAGTCCCTATTCTCCTTCGGTCCTTTCGCATTGCGAAACAGAAACGCGATAGCGGGTGCCACCGGGTCACCCCGAAGGGAAAGGATGATGTATGTGATGGAGAGGGCGGTTACGCTGGATCGGGTGGGGGTTGGGGAATGAAAAGGTTTCTTCCTGGCTGTATGTTCAAAGTTAGGACTAAAATATTTGGAATTTTCGGCCAATAATGTCGAATTGTGAGGTACAATGCGGGATGTATGTTTAATTAATATGGTGGGTGGATGATTTGGTTCTGTTAAAGCCTGTGGTTTACTTCGGAAGACGTTTGAACAGCTACGGTTTTCCAGCAATGCCTTCGCGATGCGACAACCTTACATAAGTCGTATACCACACATATAGAAAACTTTATTAAGATGATACGATATCCATAAGGTAAATAATCACCATTTCCAACGCCTGTAGTGCTCACTAAAGGGTGCAAGAATTTTTTAAAAATACATTATACTTTGTTATATGCTTCTAAAACGATAATTTTAAAATGTTCAAATTTGTGATGTATGAAACGCTTTATATTATCAGATAAAGTAAATTCGTTGTCGGGCCGTTAAAAGTTGCAAAAACAACGAAATCCAGAAAATTTCTGGAACTTATAGTTTTTTAATAATTTTTTAATTCGATAATCTAAAATCCCTAAAGTTATAGTGCCTTGGACGATATACGTTACCAGACAAAGTAAGTTTGTGATCAGGCCGATAAAATGGAAAAAATCCAAACGTGAATGGATGAAATAAAATTGCCCCACAAGGTTTAAGGCATGGATTTTACATGTTGCATGTAACATATTGCCACTCTCTTCTTTAAGAGATCGGCCCACTCACAAACATTAAAAGTTGGGTTGTTGAAACTATTACGTTTTCTAATTTATTCGAAATACGCCGTTTCCGAAACGCACCTAAATGCAACATTTTCTAAGTACGTGCGTACTGACAAGCACTCACAACGACCAGTCAAATAATACTGAACAAGCGTACTTTGATACGGGTACTCGATTCTCCGTGCCGCGCGCTTCACTCCTCCACGTTGTTCAGGGCACGGTATTGAAACTTGCCTCTCTTTCCTGAGATTAGTAATAACGATAATAATAATCCATGCTTTCGGATTCCCTAGACAGCTTGCACCAATTACAACAGCCGGTGCTGTGATGCTATTACGTCTGCGGCGCGTTTTCAGATCTTAGTTTTCAGTATTTACCATGGAAAACCACAGAAAATCTCCAACCTGTGAGACAACAATCCCGGGACTCGAACCTAGGACCCGGAGATAAATAGTCAACCGCAGCCATTAGCGCCTATTATCTCTGGTACTCTGTTTTATGCAAAAGTAGCTTCTTGCTTTCATAAAACTCATTTAGCTTGATATGAATATAGGCAATGGGTATAGAAGACTATCCATTTTTATAATGAAAGAGGTCAGCTTTAAGACTAGTTTTCGACTATTTTACAAAGAATCTCTTTTCTGCTGGAATGTGATGCTGGCCTATTTCCTCTAGTTAACCGTCGCCAACATTGAAGAATATAGCCCATCTTGTTTAGAAAATAATTGCTGCAGTTCTTGTTGCCTACTTTGGAATGTGCGCGTTTTTATCCTTGTGTTTAGTAAATTCCATCTTTTAGGTCTTGAAGCCAGGAATCCTACACGATTTCTGGGCAAATTTTGATTTTAAATATCAATTTAAACGGTATATAGTAAAAATGTGTAAAAGACTTAATATTACAGTAATTCTAGTCGTAATATCTTTACTAGTATCTACAGTACCTCTTTAATGTGCTCCTTTGGAGATAGTTTGAGTTCCAAATACTTAAAAATTTGTGTTAATTCCGCTTTACTACTATTACTTTGTGTGCATTACGTTATTTGTTTTTTGTATAAGAAGTTATAATTGACATTAATTTGAAATTTATCTTTCTTTTTGAGGTCACTTAGAATTTTGTTGCTTGTCGTAACTTGCGCGCTAGAGTATATTATTTACCTTTTCAACAATAAATATTACACTATACCAAACCCCTTGAACATTATTGAGTTTATAAGGAAAGATACCCAATCCGAAAATTCAGAATTTAATGAAACTTGAATTGTAAACCTTATAGTACATAAGTAACGGGAATAACGAAAATCGATACATAAAGTATCGATTCCCGTTGCCGATAAAAAACGGGTTTTGGTGTCTGATCCTTCCATGTGTTTTATATTGTACAGTAATGGTTGATTTCTACCAATGATGTAAGCCACATGTTTAAGATTATTTGATGTAAATAGGCAATAATTGTTTGTTTACCAAATCAGTAAACATGGCAACATTTTTTGTGTATAATTCAATTTCCTTGTTATTGCCAATGTTGAGTCTAACTGGATTAGATTTTTGTGAAATTTTTACTGAATAAAAATTTCAAGGTTTCCGTTAGGATTTGAACCTACAGCTCCAGTTCGCTAGACCGATGTGTATCCATTAACACCACAGAGACCGTCTGAAGAAATCCTTATTTACATCGCCCATATAAGTTATTAAATTTCAATTGGCAATTTTTTATATCTAGATGTAATAGTTGCTGCAGATATACCCCTGATAAATTGCATTATCAATTAAATTATTAGAACAACAACTTCCGTTTGTTTTTCAGTTATCATTCGATTTTCTTTCTACATTGGTAATAATAAGCGTGATTTACTGAAAGCGGTACAATGCCAAAAAAAGAATATTTTAATATTTTGTAAAACCATGCTATTTCGGATCGAAGGGTTAAACAACAACCTCAGAACATCCTGAAAAACCTATTGAAATATTTACAGAACGCATGGTAACAAATTGACGCGGACTGTCTCGAAAAATTGCATCGAAGAATGCCTAAAAGTTATGCAGCGGTTATCATAGCCATATCGACTAAAATAAACTTACGTCATAAATAATGCAAATATCTTGTTCGAATTAATTTACTTTTATTTGACGACGGTCACTTATGTTGTATAAATTCATTATTAATCACAATAAAATTTCACTGTATCTGTGACCTTTTGTAAATTCCATTGCTGATTTCAAAGTTTTGGACGTGTGGGAGGTGGCGATTACGCTTCTAGTTTTGTGTATTTCATTAGCCCTTTAATTCACTGACAAATTTTTACGAACATCTACTTTGAAATAACGGAAAACTGATTTCATCACACATTGCCGGTTCTTCAACATAAACAGAAACGGGTATTTTATATATTCCTATGAGATCTAGGAGCATCAAAGATTCATTAAATGACGTTTCCTTTTAGAAAATAACTGTATATCCTCTTTAAAGTGCGTATTCCACGCAATAAATAAGTTACAGACATACAACATTTAATACATACTATACTCCATTCACGTTAAGAATGCAGACTTGGAATAGATAGGCCTTAAAATACGGGTTTGCCATTGGCTAATGGGCGAGGCATATTCACACAGGAGAAATTGATGTAATTTCTTCATATGAAATTTCTGTCAGTTGTCAAATTTGCTTACAATTTTCGTGTAATTGTTTTCTGCAGTTTTTCATTGTACTACAAACAAGTTGTGGCAAAAATAATTCTTTTCGGAGTTCTTTTATCTCATCATTTCATAATTCAAAAATCGATTATATAAACAAAATAATTTCTACTTTACTATTACGATTATAGCTTTGGTTTAGTATGGCCGAAGAAGCACTCGTAGATGCAGTTGCAGGACCAACGAAGAACCCTCAAGAAAAGCATATTGGCAGTAGACTGAGGCTAAATTGAAGATATGGTTGAAGAATTTATTATAACTACAGATGCAGATTCATCGACAGATACATCAGATTCTGATTTTGCCTAATAAATTAATAAAATGTGTATACACTTAGAATACTCTGATTGCTCATTTATATCTTCATGCATTCCATACATTTAGTTAAGGTCTTTTGTACAGTGTAGTAATTTTAAAAGAACATGAGTACAAATTTATTGTATAAAACATCTTATCGAAGAAGAGAGTATGATGTATTAACTGGATAATATTGTTGAAAATATATTTGAAGAATTTATCATAACAGCAAATATATGATCTTTGTCAGACCACCATCATCAGAATCTGATTCAAATATCTGTTAATATCATTTGCATAATAAATTGAAATTATTTATTCATCTTTTTCACTCTACCTTTGATTTATGAATCAAATTCATATGTTATTGTATAAATAAAATGCTAGTAGTAAAGAAATCTTTTTCATTAAATTTATTCCAGATATGAAGAGAAGAAAACTATATAATTTTGTAATATGTGCAGTTAAGGGATTGTTATAATTCATTAGTATATTTGCTTTTTCATTCCACTCATTGATATGCATGCAATTATTTATTGACTACTATCATTGCAAATGTACATTGGTTTTACTGCAGCCGGGGTACAATAGATAAGTATACTTGGAGTGCTGTTTTCTTTTTCACTGTGCAGCTCATCTAATTTCATCATTGACAATAACTAAATTGTAAGCAAGATTTAAGGATATTGTGTGTTGCCATGTACTCTGAAGCCACTTGATGGACTTAGATACAGTCCAGTTGAGCCCATTATGTATTGTTCATAATCAGCAACATTCTTCCTTGTTCGGCTTTTTCTTGTATATATTGAATTGCTTACTTTCAACCATACCATTGAAATTGATGCAGACTACCAACGGAGAGATTTACTTCATGACAAATGACTTGGTATAACACTGTGTATATAATCATTCATGTCGAAGTTATATTTTCAATTCAAGTTTATCCATGGTAATATTGTTATTTTAAAACTTGTCATATGACATTTATGTTCTCTTCAATTAACCCCAAATGCAATCACATTTACTTTCTAACATAATTAAATAAGATCCAACTATTTTGTTAAATGAAACAACATAAGGATACATTTATACTGCAATTGAGGTTACTTTTACTTCATTATTACGGTATTATTGTACCAGGTCATATGACCATAATGTATTGCACATAAAATATGAAAAAGTTTGCTATTTACTATACAAGATTTCGATAACCAAACTTTGATGTTTACGATGTTGTCATTTGACAGATTCATCGGTTAAATTTCACCAGTGTAATACAGTCGCCGATCGTAGCGCTACCTACTGCATTCTTAACGTGAATGAAGTATAGATAAGTATATATTCATATATATATCAGGTCGACGTTATTGGACTGAATCAATATTTGTCATCCAACTGCAGCGTATGTACATATGTATATACGTATGTATATCTGTCGTCTTATGCAGGGACATTATTATTATTATTATCAAATAGCGGACGTCAAGATAAACACATGCACTTGAAGGGCATGACACGCTTTTGAGGCTATTGTTTGCGGATCATATCTTTGCAACGCCGACGATATGATCGATATCTGTATGAAGAGAGGAGATCGAGGAGAGATAGCAGGTTATAGGCGCGTACCTGCGACTACACATGTGGAAATCGAGGCTAACATGCTTAGCGTCTCCTAACATACTGCCCGCAGGAAATAGATAAACGAACTTTCACTGTATTTCCTTACCGAAGCTCTGTTTTCCTGTCTGTAATTAGCTGTGCAAGCAATTATTTACATGCATGTGACATTTATTTAAAACGATTTACTGCCGTATTATCTGTTATATTAGATTTCGTAAGATGTATTTTCTTATTTGGTATTCTAGGTGATCCCATAAGGATCGTGCTTATAAATATTAATAGTTGATATCGTACTAAATTCGGACAGAAAAATCCATATCCGCGCCCTATAATTCGCCATTCGCAAATATGCACAGCGTTCTAAATCGAGCGACACTTAACTTGATCAAATAAACAAATGAAAAACGTGCCTGGTTTACAAATTGTTAAAATTGAGGTCCGTATACGGCGTTGTTGTTTTAAGAAACTTTATCAACGCTGGAGTAGTTAAGTAAATCTGACTGTTTACATCTGATGTAAACGAAAATCTCTCAGCAAATAAGATTCCGTTCGCAGTTTAACGTTACAGCCTTGACGAGAGATAAAAAGATGGAACACCATATTTTCTCGAAATGTTTAATAATTTTGGGGAAATATATAAAAAGGATGCTTCAATTGGAGATTACCTTTTAAAGTTATTTATTGCCATTTTTATTATACGTTATTTGACAGATGATACGTAAAAACATCGCGGTTAAAAATGAAAAGCAAAGCGCGTGTTTTCTGGGTTGTTAGAAATTCCCTCAATGTTATAGCTGCACTATGGTGTATTATTTGTAACTAAAGAGTTACATTTCACAAAGGTAATGTTACTCAGTTTCATATATATAGTTTACATAAGAATCAACAAGCATACGTGCACTTAAGCAAGGCATTTGACCATATTCATCGTTCTATACTGGACCCAAAGTTAGTCGCACAATCGGATTTCCAACATCTCCAGTTTCTTTGTTTTCATCATAATTCACGCAGGGGAAAGACTATATAGCTTATATGGATTTTGAATCGTATCACTTCTATCCTACTTTTAATGTTCCCCAAGGAACGAATTTAGGACCCCTTCTGTTTATGATGTATGTGATATGCTCAGTTGACGCAGTTTGCTATTTGCAAATGATTTAAAACTTTATAACGTTATTGACACTACTGATTACTGACTTTCTTAGCAAAAATCAATTGAACATATACTGATGTACAAAAAATAGGTGGTAGAATTTTTTTGGGAAAACGGACCCAAAATATAAGTATTAGTGGATGTTATCATAAAATATCGAATGCATATAGTAAAATGTATTTATTAAACCATACTTTTAGACAAAATAAAGTAACAACTAAGTTTATATTGAAAAATAAGAAAGTAGCAATTCTGTTGATGTCACTATCTTTTTACAGTTTTCTAGAGCAAAACAGTTAGCAGTGATTTCAAGAATTACGTTTTTTATTCCTTCAAAATTATCGGCGTAAAAAATTGTAGCGTCTAACCCTGTACCTCGTCTCGTAATAATCGATTCAGGAGGCAACTTAACACCGAGAAGTAGCTCCTTATAACATTTGATTCGTAAAGGTGCTTTTAAAAATACTTGTTTGACATTGCTAATTAAATCATTAGTTAAAGGAAATTGATTCCTAATGTCTTAGGCTACACGATTGAACCCATAAGCTAAACAAATGGTATGAATAATGTCACTATAAAAAATCTTAGATTTTACGCTGCTTTTATCATGTATGTAATTTTTCACAAGGAATACTTCCAGGTAAAACAGGAAATTTGATAAACCATCTTGAACGAATTGGGCAACTGTCACATTATCTGTTTTTTGAAGTTCTTTACAATAAATTAAATATGATTTACCTACAATATCTTAATGAAGAACTCCCTCTTAACAAATGGGCAATATAACGGCCACACTTATCCGTACTTTAATCTACCATGATATAAATAAAGTTATTCCCTACCAATTGTTGAAGTTCTCCCATTGTTTGCTGGTAACAAGACGTGACACAATTTTTTCGTAAGGTACTTTCGTGAGCTATATTATGTTTGCAATATTTTTACAGATATGATTTCAAATTAACATTGTTTAATCTTGCTAATGGTATGTTAGACGAAATTAATGCGTTACACAGATCCGTATTATATTCTTCTTGTTCTAAATTTAGTGAAGTTGATGCTACGCATTGATATATAGATTGCTGCACACTTGCGGATCGCTTTAGTTTTTCATATTTTCCAATATGTGACAGAGTTTTAGCGTGTTGATCAATCACGTACTTTCTCTCACAAGACACCTACAAGAACAATTGTCATTTCATATCAAAAGTTAAAGCATTTAAAAACAATTGTAAAGGTTTTAGTAAAATTAAACTTACCAGTTTATTGCAGACTCGACAAAATATTTTGTCGCCATCCTTTACTAGTTCAGGATACGGCTTAATCGATAAAGAAATTTTGTTCGCTATACTCATTGTACGTACGCAGAGTATTTAAAAACGTAACACAATTACATTCTGTTTCGGTCAAAGATATTCAATCAATGAATAGTTTATTATATTTAGGGAATTAATAATAATAAAACGCATTTACCACATCCCTTATGCTAGGCGAAATTAAACACGTGCAGTTCTTGGAAAACAGTATAAGAGAAACTAAAGTAAAAAATTTATCGTTCTGAGAATTGTCCGTTGTCGATCTTCATTAAGAAGTACTAGGAATTTTTACTAATTGAAAGGATAAGAAAAAGCCTAAATATGTAATATATGCAACTTTTGTAAAAATATGCACAGAAATGCCTAAAATGCAATATATGCAATCACTAATTAGCGCTAATTAATTTCAATTAGTGTAACGCGTCTACATATAGACTATAATTAAAGATATCCAAAAAATAAAATACATGGACTTTACATATAATCCGATCTCTAATCATAACTAACTGAATTCAACGGGTAACAACATTTAAAAAAAGGATAAAATAATAAAGGATATTATTTATTCAAATACAAATGTAATAGAATTATGTGCGTCTTTTTATATCGATGATTTCATTCACCTTACTCATTTATCTGCACGCCACACTACGACATCGCAATGAAATCATTGATATTGATATTTTACATCATTCCAATTGTCAGTGAAATATATCCAGTGTAATGTTTAGATCTGATTTACAATAGATAGCAACTCCTCCTCTACTTAATCTTTCGCATCGAAAGATAATACAACTAGGAGTGTGTAAAGTACTACGATGTTACACTATTTGGTTATCGCCAGTATATCAAAATTATTAAATAATTGATATTCTTTAAAGTCTAGGAAATACGCATATAAAAGACGAACGTTAGTATGTCGCCAATTTTAATTTCAGCAGACGAATTTGATATGCTATATAAGAAGGTTAAGAGTACAATAGGTAATTCTATATACGATAAATTTAAAAAAGTGATAAATAAAAATGTGGGATATTTGAAATTGAAGAAAGTCAAGAAAATTTTAGAAGGTGAAAGAGTAAACGATTTCGACTTTAATTTTAGTTTAGAATGTATTGCAAAGTTAAAAAATGCACCAATTACATCTGTGGATATTGAAAGAAGCTTTCCTATTGCGAACATATGTATTCTGATAGAAGACAAAACTTTCTTTTACACAATTTTGAAAAGCATTTAATTACAAATTGGTTTAGAAATATGTTGTAAAAAATTTTGTGCAATAAAGTTAATATTTAAATTTCTGCTCTTATTTATTTTATGTAAAAATTTTGCATATTGTCGCAATCTTTTTGCATATATGCCCCAGGTTTATGCATATTTTCTCAAAAATCGATGCAGTCTTTCTTTGCATATAATTCGGTCTCTAGTTATGATAATGATGAGTTTTCAAAGTTAGACAATTTTTTCTCAAAAATGTTCTGAATACACTTACCGGAATTATTATGTATCTATACATATAAAGAATGGTGGCAATATAGTCGCAATGATAACAGATATTATTGTTCTTTGACGCCAAAAGTAAGTATTTTTAAAACCCTAAGTTACAAGTTTCTAGGATTTTCAATATATGTAATTACAGATAAAGAAATTATGCGTTACTTTATAACCATTCTGTACATTCATACGAATACACAGCGGCGATGCAGTCTTTCTGACTAGTACTTTATGTTCATTAGACCATTTGTTATAGATAATATAGAAGTTCATAGTTAATAAACGCATACTATTACTTAAATTAGTATCAAAATGTTGCAATAATTTGCAGTGATACAAAAAAAAAACCGTATGAACTGCATGACCATACACAGGTCAACATTTAAATACCGGCAAGCTCTTCTTTCTGCATATGAATAAAGTTTTCTGAGAAAATCTTTGCATAAGACTATTTAACTAGAACAGTATGATAGTGATCATAGATTACACTATTATTTAAAACATAATCAAAATTTAAATTCGAAAAGATGCTAAAACGTAACCGTCCGAATTACTATGCAGTCTACGTACAAAACATTTGGTTTAATACCAGCACTACGCTTAGATAATGTCAATTGACGTCTGTAACTCCAATACTTACCCAATATCTGATTATACGTGCCGCAGTTATGTAATTAACGCGCTAGAAAGGCGAGGTGAACGTTGCACGCGGCGAACGGAGGAAAACTAAGAGGCTCATTAACCATTCGACGACGCGAGTTCATTGCCAAAACGGGTATTATAAAAGAAAACGAGGACGACGTTCTCCGCGATAGGTGTCCGTAGTATTTATACTTTGTTTACCTGCTCGCTTCTGATTTATTGTGGTAAGCAGAAGAAGCAGCCGACGCGCTATCGTTCAGAAACAAAGGAGAAACGGGCCTCGCTTCGTATAGCGCGATTGTTCCTCGCGATAAAATATCACGAATCTATGTAGAATAAAGCACGCCGTCAGTGAAGTGTTTAATTCTTAAACATGTGCGATATCGAGACATAAGTATACAAATAAACTAATTATATTATACAATATACATAACAATTATGGCAGTTATAACCTAACAAAACAACAATTTGTATTTATTATTACTAGAACTCCCAAGTCATGTCGATAAATCAGTGTGTTGTAGCTTATAGTTTCGTTTTAATAGCACACATGCACTTCACACAATTGCACTAACATTCCAAATTTTAACGAAAATAAGAATTACATTCAAATAGGCAACCCGTGTTGCAAACGTAAGGATTGATTATAGTAGTTTCCGGTACTGGCACTGCGAAAGTGGTGATGAGCAAATATATTCAGGAAAAACCACACAGCCAAGTGCGACAAGTACGGACCATGTCATCAGTTTTAGATTTGTCCTCAACCGGTACAGTGCAAATAAGGAACACGCGGTGTATTAAATGTTAGTGTATTAATCTGTTTTCTGCATTCTACATATCAAGATGCCATGTGGACAACAATTGACTAACACTGAAATGGGTTTAATTCGACACGACAAAAATTGGTCAGTTGCAAATATAGCAGCAAATTTGAGGAGAACAAGTCTTGTAATTCACAGTTTCTTAAATAAAGGCGAAAATTACGGAAAAGTATGCAAAGCTAAAAGACCCAAACCGATAACAGAACATGATCGTCGAACAATTTTAAGGTTTGTACCAAACTCAGCAATGACTGCTAGACAAATAACACAAGCAGCAGGTGCACACACCAATCTGCGAAATGTTCAACAGTTCACAAAACGAAAGCGACTGCAAAAAAAAACCTTCTTTAACGCGTCAGCATAAAGAAGCCAGATTAGGATTTCCAACCGCGCATTTACAAAGGTGTAAACGCTGGTGAAAAACTACTTTTACTGATGAGAAAAAGTTTAATTGAAATGATCCTGATGGCTATCAGTGCTATTGTTATGATCTAAGAAAGGAGGAAGTACGATGGGAGGTCCAGAAGTTCATGGAATAAACGGGTTTTAAATAAAGTAAAACAACAAATCTATTTTTCCTTTTCAATATAATCATCCTTAAGCACAATACATTTATTAGGTCTATGAATTAATTTTTCTAAACCATCATAAACATATTTTTTATCTTTCGCCTCAAAATGGGCCAAAATTGCCTCCTTTACCTCATTGTCAAAACTCGGAAAACTTTCTTCCACGTAAGTCTTTTTTTAAATTGGGAAACAAATAAATATCACTAGGTGCCAGGTCTGGACTGTAGGGTGGATGGACTATTGATTAAAAGCCATGCTTGTGCAGAGCAGCCATTGCAACTTTGCTCTTGTGAACCGGCGCATTGTCTTGTAAGAGCAACACATACTTGGTCAATTTTCCTCGACGTTTTTCCTTGATGGCCTCCTTTAATTTTTCTTTTGTTTCTTGATATCGACGAATGGTATATTTTACAGTCAACGCGGCTAGATTTAATTTCTCACCGATTTGCCTGCCGGCAAAACCTTCTTTATGCAAAGTTATTATACTGGAACGCTTAGCAACACCTATTGATTTACCAGGAGGCATTTCGAACGGTGTTATTGACTGACCACAGTAATATTCAAACAGAACTGTTATGAGTTTGGTAATCGCAGTAAACGTTCGAGCCGGACAGGAACGAGCCCAAAGCTAGAGAGGAGATATAATAAAATCTTTACCTATTTGGTGCCATCGATACTACTTATCTAATAAATAGATTACGAACCGCTATAAATGGGGATGATTTTTCCAGGACATAAAGTGCTTAATTACATCTTTTCTTCGTAATACTTTCATTATTTGAGTTGCAGATGCATGTGAGTTAGATGTTTGTTAAGATTGTTATCGTTGAATGCTATAAGGCTTATTAAATTAAAGTATTGTAAAACTTTCTCCCTTGGCCAAACTTCTATGGACGGTACTGTACACGCAACAAAGATACAGACAAAAAGCATTTTACTTCAGAATTAATTGTTTTTCCATTATTATGGAATAATCATGAAATTGATCAATGACCAAATCTCGGAAAACCTGGAATATCCAGGAATAACACTGTATTACGACTTTTAAATCATAAATTATTTTACCAGATATTAGGGACATTTATTTTCAGCGTATAAACCAAACTAACTAGTTTATGCTTTGTCTATTTTATTTCGAAAGCAACTATCGTAAAATCTTCCACGTCCTGCACCCAAACTCCTCCCCAACTTGCCATCCTT
Source organism: Trypoxylus dichotomus (assembly GCA_023509865.1). Taxonomy (NCBI): domain Eukaryota; kingdom Metazoa; phylum Arthropoda; class Insecta; order Coleoptera; family Scarabaeidae; genus Trypoxylus; species Trypoxylus dichotomus. Next base: position 36,324,715 of record CM042081.1, read on the forward strand.
CCATTAAAGCGTTAGTCGTTACCGTTTCTAACTAGCGCAACACAATATCGTGCAAAGATCATCAGACAACTTCGCGATGATAATGATGCGAATCTCGTACGGTTCGGCTACATTATTACTCGCCGCAGCATCACACACAATGTCTTTAAATCTATCGGAGCGGTCATGAAAACTGAAATATGTTTACTCGCCAACAAACTAAACCGTAAACGGTTAATGGATAATAAAAGGCGGGGAAATATGTCGGACCGAGTAGACTCCGGCGTACTCGCGCAGAGATGATAGATACATCCATGCATACGTATTTACAACAAAGTTGCGTTTTATAGGAAGTTCAATCCGCCGCTTGTTTTATGCAAATAAATTTTACAGTGTCGGGGTAGTATTTTGTGCCGATTTTAACTTCGTTGCGGGATGAAGTTGTGTGAGTAAAGGCTGACTTTAAATAAAGCGTTCCGATCCGGTTAAAACGGATGTTATGCGACGTGTGGCGGCGGCTGGTGACTGAATACCTTGTGCGCTTGGCTATTGGTGTCTGGGTTCGGGTTCGAATCCCGAGGCTATTTCTTAGGGTTGAGTTTTTCTGCTTTTCCTCACTTCGTGAAGAATGTTGGGAACAAGTATCTTGAGATGCACAACAGGCGCGACTGATGCCTGCATAATGGATATTATTATGTTAATTGAAAGTAACGAATTTCTCTTAGTTTGTGAGAAAATGTTTAAGTAGTTACATGCGAAAAGAAAGCACTAAACAGAAACTATCCAAAATAATACAATTACATTGGGGAAGTTGTGTGTGAAATGTGTTCAAAAGTAATTTAGTATTTTTTTTCATTCTCTGTAGTAGAAATTTTCAGTCAGATAAATAATCTACTCTCATTACTGTAATTTAATTTTAAATGCAAACAAATACAATTTACGGAGGTGTTTGGCCCCAGCGTCCTTTACGATAGTAATATAAAATACTGACTTATCAATCAGTCAGTAGCATAATTGCACTACAAATGATTTAGATATTGTAACGAGTGCTAAATTTAAAGAATATTTACCAATTAAACAACTAACTTTGTGATGTTTGATGAATTTAAAGAAATTATCTAGAGAAGTATCTAACTATAGTTTAAACGGTCCAAAATTGCTTATCTTTATTCGGGGGAAAAGAGTAGAATGATGCTAAAATAATAGGCAGTGCAGGGTTTCAAGCAGCTGTGATTTCTAATATTCTCCAATCGAAATATAATAAGATCAAAACCGGCCCAAAATGGGATGGGCTAAACCAATCAAAAGAAAATCAACTCAAATGGTACAAAATTATATGTAGACTTAAACGATCTAGACCAGGGGTCTCCAAACTTTTTAGCATCCAAAGGGCCACACTGACTTTCCCATTAAGTTCCAAGGGTCAAGACCTAGCTAACTCATCATACCAACGTATTGTAGTCTTACTCATGTAGTACAGTACAGAGTCATCTTCTGGGGAACAACGGGCTCAATTGGTGGTATTCGTGGGCCGGTGTTGACCCTAGTTTGGAGAGCTCTAGGTCTAGGATTAAAAGCAATAAGACTAAAATCATGTAAAAGAAAAACGAAAGAAATAAAATTATAAATTACACATACCTATCTTGGTAGTAGACAAAGAAACGTAAGGACGTTAAAAAAACAGATGGATGTACTCAGCGAGTCAAATGTATGTTGAAGCCTCACTGTAACTATTCTAATTGTAGAAACCACAAATCCCGCTATCTTGCAATATGAATGTCAATTCCAGAGCCAAAAATTACAAACTAAAATGATCAACTTCTTGCAAGCCGCCCAACCACACGTAACGCTCATATCCAACTTTATGTAACTGCCTCCTCAGAAGCCGGTAACTGATAAGAATCAAAATAATACGCAAAAGACAATAAAAACTATGCCAAACTAATATAACATTAACCCAAAATTACTGTAAAAATAAGCTATGATGAAAACTAATGAACCGGAAGATGCGACATAAATAACTCGAAATAAGTAGATTTGGGAAATGTTTTGATAAAGAAATTTACGATGTTCAAAGATGGCATAAAGAGTACCAGAACCAACTTAAGCAATTCGAGGCCGCATTTAGTAAAATTGTGTCATAATAGAACGAACGCAGTTACTATCAAATACCGTTATTGTTTATATGTATACCAGGAGTTTCTTAAGTTTGCATCCTGTAAAGGGTAAACAGTGTAGTAGTACTTCACAGGTATCTCAATGAACTCCATCCCACACAAATGAATAATTAAACGTTGCATTCCGAATGAATTATTAATTTGTAAGGGTTGGAGTTTGCTGCGATACTTGTAAATTATACAACCACACAGTCGTATAGTAGAGTAATAGTAAATGGTCGCGAATTGATAAAGTTTGGGAATCTCTGGTGTATACTCTTTCCAAGCCAATATGCAGTTTTTCCTCGTTATGTTTGTTTTTGTAATGGTCAAGGATTACCACAACGGAAGAGCTCATTTTCATCTAGACTAAAAAAGGCCGATCAAGTCGAAAGTGACGCACTTAGACGATTAATGCGGAATTCTCTCGTGATATGTTCTTAAGGTGGTTAAAGGAGGATATGAGAAGGAAATATCCGGAAAAGTAGCGCAAGAACAGTTGGGTTCTCCACTGTGATAACACGACTTCATATATCACCTTCATCAACAATAGTTTCTGGCAAGAACATACATGACCATTCTTCCTTATACTGTATACACGCTCAGCTTGATTCTCTGCGACTTTCTAAAGAAAATCAAGTTTAATTGACACAGGTTTGACATGATTGAGGAGAACGCATTCGCTACAGAACATAATAACAGAACGAGACTTCTAAAATGCATTCTGTTTGTAGCAGAGGCGTTGGGATTGATGTTTGAGATGAATAAAATTCCAATATTTTCTAATTCTATTTATCACTACATTTTGAGAACTGTATTTTATAGGCATCAAATAGAACGCAAACAACAATTGTGGGATGACCACATAAGGAGAATTGATCAGGGCAGACTACCACAAAAGGAACTAAAAGCCTGCTAATAGAAGGAAGAAAGGAAGATCAAGAAGGAGTTGGCAAAAAGGAATTAAAGAGGCTATGCAGAAGAGAAGACTGGGGGAAGATGGTTTTAGGGATAGAGCCTCTTGGAGTTTGGGATGCGGTAGATGGAAAAACTAGCTGTTCACAAACTGCTAATGATAATTAATAATAATAAATTTGGAGAACTTTTGAATACCGTCTCGTATATTCATGTCCCAAGTAGTTTATTGTTAGTATTTCATCAAACCATCTTATTATTGTCTATAATACTGATATTTAGTTGATTGGCTTTGTCTAACATTCTGAATCACATGATCTTTGGCATTAATTGAAGTCACAGTATTACTTAATCAATTATAAAAAAAATTTGGAGAATTGCGTTGTAACTAGGGACTAAATTTGTAACAGTTCAGCTTGCAGTTGTCGTAAACACCAACGTCGGCTCTTATTACTTATTTTGTGAAGGTAAAACCGCAGACTACGTCATGTTCGTGTTACGCGAAACGCTAACTGTTCAAAAACCTTATTTAGCGAATTACTTCCACTTGGTTCGGTTACGAACCGCTTACTGTTTATGACACTGATACTCCAACGACATAATAACGTACACACAGAAATAAAGCAGTAAATTACGTCTCGAAGCTTACGTACACATGCATAGACTCTAACGAAATAAGCATATTACGTACTTACAGTCGGTAGTATAAGATCGTGCAGGCGCTTAATTCAAAAAGTATACAATAAAAACAAGCCAGGATCTGCAATGAGCAAACAATAATGTTCACTTTTCAGGCATTTATGACTGCTGTCTACTGTTTCTTTGTACTCACCCAAGAGGTACACAAATAAATACAGCAGCTACTGATAAATACAATCCTTTGTAAAATGAGTACAACTGTATAGTAAATTCAAGTTTTCATAACTAGAATTACACAACGATCAAAGACTTTCAAGTAAACTACTGAAGTACAAAACTAAAAGCTCTGCCCTCACAATATCATATTACTTGACGATCGGCATGGGCACGTATAAATATCAACAGACATTCGGGCAACGTAGTCTTCACAAATAAATTATCGTTTTGGGGTAGAATTCTTAAAAGAAAGGCACGGAAATTCGTGGGTCTAGAGTGCTGCAAAAGACATGTTACGTACAAGATTGCTATTTTGTTATATTCTTTTCGATTCTAGCAACGCTTTTAAATTCCTAAAAAAGTATCAGTGCCGGCAGGATTTGAACCCCGACCTCTGCGTTACCAGCGTATTGTGCTATCATTACTCCACGAAACCGAATGTGAGTTCAAATCGTTCTTAACACCTATGGCATCTAGGTATTAGAATCATTCAAGATTTTTGTGCTCTATATAATACGTGTGAAAAGCTTTTCATATTGCTGACTTTCCAACAAATAAAAGCTGTTTGTGGGATCCTACAGAATTTGAACATAAAGCTGTAGTTATTCGATTTTATTTTTCGATTTTAAACATTTTTGTTACTTGGCCAAACTTCTATGGACAGTAGTGTTTATGATTTCCTATTATTCCTTTCGACAACGCTGTATACTCGATTTTGAGCGATACAAATCGCATATTACTTTTTGCGTTGCAAAAACCGCGAGTGCTCTCCTGCTCATTAAGTTAGATACGATTAAGAAGCAATGTAGTGATGTAGAATTTAAGTTCAATTCTACCCTTAAACTTGGTGATTAGACCACCAGTTTCTGTGTAGAATTGGGGTATTTGAGTAACTATTGGTGCATCACCCAATCCTAAATAGTATTAATTAAAAAAAGACGTGTGTCATTTCTTTAACATCTCGTCGTGGCCCTGAAACGAAGATTTTATTTACTATTTATATTGGTTGTTTTAGGATATAATTTTATTCTTCCAGAGTCTGGGATTTGTTGAAATTTCGTTCTACTTTAATTGCAGACAGTTTAGCAAGTCTCTAAGTAACAGTTCCATCTCAGCCCGCAAGCGCAAAATAAATTTATCCGAAAGCGAAGGAGAAACTCCTCCAAGTAAATACTTTCTTTTATCTCCTTTTTTTTTCTTGTCTAAAGAGTCGTAAACCTCGGTTGACTGCAGTACACAAAAAACAACGCCCTCAATAGGAAACGACTGGAGTAGTGTGCTATGATCGGTACCTTTCCGGAATTGACAAGAAAAACATGGTATTGGTGTGGTTTTTATTTTTATTTTTCGATGTAGTCTCTCCGAAGATCAATACACTTTTTCAAACGGTGCTCCAGTCTCTTCAAGCCCTCGGAAAAGTAGGATGTTTCGAAAACTGCAAATAAGCCATCTGTGGCGGCGATGACCTCCTCATTTGAGGTAAATATTTTTCCTTCCAGTGATTCTTTCAGGTGTTGGGCATCGGAAAAAGTCGCTGGGGGCTAGATCCGATGAATATGGAGGACGGGAGACTAATTCATAGAGCAACTCATTCAATTTGGATACGACGATGCGAGATGAGTGAGCCGGTGCATTGTAGTGGTGGAAAAGTACTTTTTTCTGCTGCAAAGGAGCGTCTCTTTCAATACTGCACCGAATCGGGTCAATAAACCGCTGCAGTATTGCTCCGCGGTCGTCCTTCCCTTCTGCAGATAGTCGATGAGGAACACTTGGGAATCCCAAAAAATGCTCGCCATGACCTTCTTGGCCAATGGAGGCAAATCTCTTTCCTCCCAGTGACCTTTTCATGTTTGGGAATAGCAAAACATTGCTGGGAACTAGGTCCATACGTGAATACGGAGGATGAGAGATTAATTCGTAGCGCCATTGATTCAATTTGGACACGATGATGCGGGATGAATAAGCCTGTGCAGTGTCGCGGTGGAAAAGCACCTTTTTCAGTTGCAAACGAGGCCGTTTCTCCTTCAATATTGCATCGAATCGGATTAATAAATCGCTGTAATATTGCTTCCTGATCGTTTTTCCCCACTGCAGATAATCGATGAGGATCACACCTTACAAATCCCAAGAAATAGTCGCCATGAGCTTTCTGGCCGATGGAACGGTCTTTGCTTTCTTCGGAAGCGATTCGCCCCGAAAAGTCCACTGCTTCAACTGTTCCTTGGTCACCGGTATGTAGTGGGGGATCCAAGTCTCATCCACGGTTACGAAACACATGGAGAAATCCCTGGGATTGCCTTGGATCCTGGCTAGACACTCCTCCGAAACGGTCACCCGATTTCATTTTTGCTCCGGTGTGAGCAGACGTGGTACCCATCGCGCCGAAAGCCTTTTCATGCCCAAAATTTCGTGTAGGATATGGCCAACGCGTTCTTCTGAGATGCCTGTTGCAGATAATACGGTACATTATCCATAAATCAAAGCAGTCAGTACGTTGGTTAAGTGATAATAACATGGGAATATTGCAATGGCCAGTGCATTCTTCTGACTTGTCTACAATTTGTGGCAGATTTTAAACGTTAAAGTGGCAAAACATATTTGCAAAAATAAAAACATTCTGAAACAAAAAATATTTGAAAAATGGGAGAAAATATCTGTCGGTAAATATTATCGTCTTTTGGCAAGTATGTCAAACAGAGTCCTTGTTGCTATAAAAACAGGTGGAGAGAGCACTAAATATTAGGAATTCTTAAGTTTTGTAAATAAGTTATCGTTATATACATGTTTGTTCTTGTAGTTTTATTCTATTTCTTACAGTTTGGTTCTAATCTATAAAAAGGGAGGGTGTCTAGTATAATTGGCGAAGGCTGTATACCTAAAAAACTGTACCATGTTCATTGCTTATTTTAGTTTCCCATCGGTCATCAGCAATGCTTCAATATTATGTTTAAGTATGGGGCCACTGGGAATACTTCTAGAATCTAATAGTTTAAAGTATAAATGTCTGCTCTTTCAACCGTCATATTCGTAAAATCGGACATTCAAGCCTGTGATTCAGTTAACACCTTAGTTACTAAATCTTTCGCAACAGTACAGAAATCGTGGCACTAGTAAAATTTACCTTCATAAGATTGCTTCTTCCGATTTTCGAATTCAGCATATTTAGAGCAATCTAAATTTCAATCTCAACCCCTCGCCGATACGATCCGCAGCTTACATAGTTAACTGCGGTTCGAACCTTACTCAATTAGCAAAGCCACCATCGCTAGCAAGAGAGAGAATACGGGTGCCCAGTCAGAGATAGTGGCCGAAGAGCTCCGTATGGAGGCGTAATAACACAATGCAATTACAAGTTTTACCAATCGTGCATGTAAATGCTATGCACTCTAGTTTCCGACCTGCTGGCCCGACGTACATTGGACGCGTCCTAAAGCTGCCCAAAAGCCGTAAAATTCGACGTCGATTTGGCCGCGTTCCTCGCCGGTCACTGCCTGATATGATTATTGTTACTGTTATTGTCGTGCCATTTCGGAGGCGGCAGTGGCGCTACTATGACGTGACGTAGCGGCGGCAAACACAATTTACGATATTACTCCGGCCGTAGATGTGCGCTATGCGAGTACTAGTCCCAATGCCGTTTCGGATTTTTCGAATTAGCTTCATATGGATAGTTCCCGACAAAATCGTATTATGTAAGTACAGCTTCTCGCAAAGAGAATAACACCTAAATTGAATACAAGGTCTATGGGATTTAAAGATGTAAACAAGAATATGCTAATAGCAAATGGTGGCACATGATAAAACACAACCATATATATTGGGTATGCACCACATAAATGGTGTCGGGGATTATGTTTCCTTTAGATCTTTACAAACTTCCCCCACTGCTTCCTATACTTTGCCAACTTCGTTGCTTCAGACCATGTTTTACCCCTTCCTTCCAGAATTTTCACTAGGACATTATCCCAAGTCTGTCCTGGCTTTCCTTTTCTCACATTTTTCGCAATATTTGTTTTCCATACTCTTCTAGGTTGTCTCTCATTATCCACTTTTTGCGCCTCTGTTTTTTCCCTCTGTCGTATATTTGTGGATGTTTTTATGTGTGAAGAAGGTGTTTGTGATAATAAAAACTTTGTGATTTATTGTAAACATTTTTGTGTAAATAAACCAATACAATACAACTGACTTCTCACTGTCACTACTCACTACCAACAAGATACTTTGAAGAAATAATTTCATTGCTTGCTGAAAGGCAAATTTATATGTCCATCTGGTATTATAACGTTCACTCTGTTACTTATTCATTCCATTTAAGAATAAGAGACATATCCACATCTTCCCTCTAAATTTTCATATTCATTAAAATTCATTTCTCGATCCCTTAATGTCTCTTCCAGAATCTTCGCTTCTAAACTCATTTATTAACGAAAAAATCTATTTTGAACACATGTAGAGATTAATCTAGGTGCTTTGTAAAGACAAAAGCATAAATAGCAAGTAACTTCCCTGGTAGCTGCTCATTTTGTTTTCTCCTTTCATGGTGTTGATGTACTCAAAGTTGAAGTAAAATGCTAGATTTTCTCCTACTCGAAGTGACAAAATATAGTAAATCTGATGTGTTTTTAAACATATCATACTGAAACTGTAACTATTGAAAAAATGACTACATCCAAAAATGTTGGGACAATTATTGCAAAGAAACTGCAAAATGTGTTTCTGATAGTAAAAATATAATACGATGTTCAAAAAATTCATCGATTTCCTTTCCAACACTCAACCTACGTCAAAATCTCCTTCAATCACCGAGAATTTCGGTTATTTCCCCTATATTTGGCACATTAATAATTTAACCGTTGACAAAGGTGATGATTTGGGTATACAGATTAAAGAACGCCTAGAACCTATGCATTCAATTTAATATCTTATTCCATACTGAAATTGTTCGTCCTCTCCCCCCTTGGCTTGAGGTCTAAGGTAGAAACGACAAGGAGGAGGTGCTCTTGAGTTAACCCGCAATAAAGAAAAAAACGTGGAGGAATAGAAACGCACGATTGTGAATTATATCGAGTCGACGGTGGATGGAGACCTCCCTTGGTTGTTGGCAGCAACGTCGTCGCCGAAAAAAATGCCTTTGTCACTTCGACGCCATTGTCAACGCGCTCGACGGACGGAAATAAATTGGTAGTGACAGACAACCGTGTTGTTACCTCTTCGTGCCCTTTTGCGACGTTGACGTTTTCCCGCTCGCCCCTCTCCTCTAACTTTTCGAGCGAGTTAATAAATTCCATAGGGGGTAAATAGTACGGTGCCAATACCTAGCGGCTGCTTAATTTAATCCCACCTGCTGGGCGCGTGTACGAAACGAAGGTACGGGATGAAAGAGGGTTGTATGTATGATCGATACGATCGAAAATAGGATAACGCATGCATAGGTATAATTACATTTAGGGAGTCTTTAAAATTTTCCACTAAATATATTTGACCCTAAATTTTCGTCCCTTATTTAAACCTCGACAAGCACTTTTTCAGTGGCGAAAAACACCATGGTCTATCGGTTTAAACACTCGAATACTTTAAAGTTTGACTATTTAATTTTCTTTTTGCTATTCTATGATGAGGACCATTTTATTACATCTAAGCGTATATAGAGCCATCTTTGATGTATGTACATCTGTGAGTAAATAAATTCCGACGGTATACATCATAGTTGCTTACCAAAGAAAACCTACACAATTTCCATTTTCCATTGGCAGATAAGTTGATGACTACGATTTCTTCGGGCTGGAAAGGTATAATTTTGAAAAGTCTTGCAAAGGCTCAAATACTACATCGAAGCTAAGAATGAAAGTATAAAGTTTGTGTAACGACTGTAAAAAACATAAAAGTGGCATCGCCCTAACACTTACTGCCCCTAATTTTAAGCACGGGATTTAATCAAACTGAAAAGATTATGTTGTTAGTTAAAGATGTGGAGAAATTGACATTTTCCAAATAAAAAAATATTTTTTCTGAACACCCTGTATGTACTGTTTCATACAGTTTAGCACACAGTATTTTACGCAGCACAGTTTCCGAAATAATTATCTGAAAGTTTAAATCTGTACATGAATATATTTTTCGAATATGTAATAATTTATAGTACCCGGTATTTTTCAAATTAAATAACTCAGACACGTCTTACTTTGGAGACAAGGTTTATTAGACAAACTAACTTTAGAATCATTCCAAAAGCTAACATGGATTATAAAAATTTGGAGTAAAAACTCAATGTTATTCCTGATATAATTAGAAGTAGAAGAATTATTCCTCTATATTTTTCTAACCAAAACTCGTCACGACACACCCTTCATATATGTACATTGGTCGTATACATCAGAGCTCTATTAGATATATTGAAGTGCCGTTGACTGCAGCGTTTATTTAGCTAAAGACACAGTTAAATGTAATTTTGCTTGGGAAGGGAAGATGTAACCAGCGCCAGATTAGTTACCTAGTAGGAGTAGTTAGTACCTAGGCCAGGAATAGTATAGTAGTCAGCAAGAACGTTGTGGAAAGTTCGAGAAGAATTACAGAATGTTCTAGAAAATCATGGAAGTTTGTGGAAAGCTCTAGAACTTACTGGAAGTTACTAAAAAGTTTTCAAACATTCCGCAGTGGTATAGAAGTTTTTAGATACACGTTCCAAAATGTACCCAATAAATCACAAAGCTACGTTAATCGGACGAGTGTAAAAACGGGCTCATTCATACGACACAGCGAAACTAAGTACCGTTAAAGATTTCGATAGCAAGTGGATACTGAACATTGGCGTTTCATTTCAAGCCAACCAATCCAATAGTAAGACGGAGAGTCTAGTTTTCTACACACCACTTTGTCGGTCCAACATTTTATATATTCATTTATATGCTTCTGGGTGAGCGAGTTCAAACGTGGCCACACAATCTCAAGTGACGAACCACATAGTGGGCGCCCAAAGCCGCTACCAACGATAAAATGGTCGACAAGATTCATGAAAAAGCTTTCGGCGCGATGGGTATCGCGTTTGTTCACCCCGAAGCAAAAAGGATGACCGTTTCGGAAGAGTGTCTGACCAGGATCGTTTCGTAACCGTGGATGAGACTTGGATCAACCACTACAACAAAAAACAAAAATAAAAAACCACACCAATACCGTGTTTCTCTTCTCGATTCCGGAAACATTTCAGGTCGCCGTCTTAACAATTGTAGCATCTTTGTGTAATGTCCCTTTCTTAAAATATCTCCAGCACTTACAGATGTAGTGCTTTGATGTCCTATTACCCAAGCACGTCATTGTCGTATGTCATGCGAGAAATCTCGCCGATGTAAGCGAACAATTGCCATTCTTCTACGTTTCACGCACCGACAAGATAATTACCCAGAATTATTTAATAATTTAATTCGCCACACACTGTACACGATGTGTCTATCATTATCCGCGTCTGCAATTGAAATTTTATTGCGTAATAGTCGCGCGCTGTCGTTCAAATTCGGCATACTAACCGTGCATATTGAGTCGAACAGTTCTGCGGCTAATATGCCTTGCGCTTATGACAATCGCGTTCGCAAACAATACCCTTCTCGCTTCAATTAGCTCGAACGACAGCGATGACTTGGCGGTTCAGCGCTTGGTGTCGCCGCTGTATTATCGTTTAAGCTCGTGTTGTTCGTTGAATTAAATACAGAGCATTGCAACAGAGAAAAACATATCCATATCTGTCGCAAATAAGTTCGAAATTATTTATTTTTAATAATCATAACGATGATAGAAATTGTGATCTTTATCACCCAATAGATTTACAAAAAAAGACCGATAAGAGGAATATACAGAGAAAAACAAAACAATGTAATATCACTTGGCAAATTTTTGATGACATAACATGAAAAGATAATGGTCTACGCGTATTTAAGAACAACAGGTTGACAAAACGGAAGCGCAGTCACGAACAAGAAAACTTCAATTTATTTCAGCACGACGAACTTCATTTGGAGTAATATCTCCATTGCTGCTAATTGCTCCATTACAAACGAACAAAAATTGAAGAAATATTTTGGATAAACGCATTAATAAATACACTAGAGAATGTCTGGGTCCAAATAATACTAATAAAAAAAATCTACCAACCCGAAATCACCAATTTTGGCATAACTTGGTACCCATGTAGAAATGATAGAACCATACAAAAACCGCTTTCATTAATTATAAACATTTCACCTCTTATCAGCCTTTTAATACATGTATGTCATGAGGTAAATCACTTTTCTGTAGTTTATCATGTTGCCAAATGTATTCTAATTTAATGCTATCGATATGATACGAAGTTGTACATACTTTTGTTTCGTAATTTATAATCACGATTGTTGTATTTCATCAAAATTATGGATACTATATCGTGCTATTTTTCAGTAGAAGCGTAATTATGTTAAATTGATTGAAAGTCAGCAAATGAAAAAGTGGTAAATCTCGTAGTCAAGTAATAAAACCAAATAATAATCTGGTGTCCCCCAAGACTCTAGCCCTAGTTCTTATGACAATGAACTGTAGTCATTTGGTGATGTAACTTTGGCTATAACTATTTTTATACCATCCATATCGCTTTGTAAGATCGAAGAAACATATTCTGCATTTACTTTATTTTTTGCACCTCTTTGACGTTTCGACAATAAATCTGCATCGTTATCGGTTCACGTTGCAATAGGCACTATAAGCATTAGTCATAGCAGTTATTAATCCTATGGTTACCACAATATCACTTCATAATTTTTTTCTGTACTTGTGGTATACAACTTACACAAGATTGTAACATCGCAGAAGCGATATTAACTTCACGCCTCTACAATAAAATACGTCTAATGGATACGACATGTCATGAATTGAAATGCAACAAGAAAGTCGTGTTTTCACTGAAGAAAAATAAACGCCATTTAGTTAATACTATTTTATGGTCTGTCACGTTCTCCTTGCTTTGCAGCAAATTATTTGTCTTTACTGGTTTCTTTGAAATTCCATAAGCCCCCATAAGTAAATACTGGAGGTCCTCAAATTTAGAGAAAGTAACCATTGAATTACCAACAATATTTAAGATCACGCAGTTTTTAGACGAAGTTATTCAGTCGATATATAATGATATGGTATTCAGCACTTGATTTGACTAACTTAAAATTCTTGCCAATGTTATAGAAAATAGCTTTTACTACAGAGGAATGCATGACTTTTGGTAGGTTTAGCGGTCAAATTCAAATATTGGTGCGCGGCATGCGAGGACACCTAGCGTAAAACTGTAAGAATCATAAAGAATTACATACACGTGCTACAAACGAAATCGCTGTTGAAATTAAAGTTCATTAAATACGTGTGTCGTTCTTATGAATAACGCAACCACCACGCTTCCCTAACTTTCTTATTATCCATTATGAGGTCGAATCAAATATGAACCGGACTTTGATTTTAAAACTTTTATTGGTACTGTAAAAAAAATCGATTAAACCCTATTTTTCTAGATAATCTTCTCTTTCATTCACACATTTTTTCACGGTATCGGAATTTTTTTAATTCCGTCATCCAAGAATGAATGTAGTCGCGTCTGTTACCCATTGCTGACGAATATGTCCACACCTTCGTCGTCGTCAACGTGGTGATCTTCCAGTTTTTCTTTGAGTCGCCCAAACATGCGGTAGTCACACGGTGACAGATCGGGACTGTACAGTGGATGTTCCAGTGTTTCCCAAAGAATTTTGTTCAACTTATTTTGGGTCAATGCAGCTGTATGTGGTCGAACATTGGCGTGAAACAGAATCACACTTCGAATAGGCATGTCTGGGCTTTCTCGTTGATAGGCCAGTTTCACTTCATCAAGCAGTTAGCAATAGTATGCATTAACAGCACGCCGTTCGTGAAGGAAATCAATGAGCAGCATACCTCTAGAATTCCGAAAAACCGTTGCAACCACTTCATGCTTGCCTGCCGTCTCATCATAGGTGAAAATGTGCCTCAAGAAATCATCTGCCTCTGTTCAATATCGTGTCAAATGTCTTTCACATACGGCAAGTCGGTTTACCTCCTGATCTTCCGTTAGGAATCGAGGAACCCACCTTGCCGACACTTTTCGGTAACCAAAATCATCTGAAATGATTGATTGGGCACTCCCATACGATATTCCGGGGTGTGCGGCAATTTTCCATATTGTAAGGCTTGCTCGAACATGATGCTACTAGCAGCGCACTTACTCTGGCGAACCGAACCCACCCTACATTTGCCGTCACGCCAACCACTTCATCTAAAAGGCGTTTAAAAGCAAAAGTCCGCTTCATATTAGATTCCCCCTCGTATATCATTCAAACTCGAAATGTCATAGTGCGTCATATACAGACAAATTAGAAAACCTCCTTATTCCGAGCATTTGAGAATCGATTGCTATTATCCTTACCGAAGTTTATGGAAAACGACGTTTCTATGCAATTTCATGAGTACTGCTCGTAAATAAAGCCAAGAATTAGACAAAACGAAAGCAAGGCGATCACCGTCTTACTTCTTCCAATGTGCGAAAGGGGGAAAAAGAAACGCACTGCCCGCAAGACAGAGATCAACAACAAGAACGCGAATAGCAACAACCAACAATGGAGACATAAATTTGTTCGAGAAACAAACCGGCACGAATCTTTAGTTAATGACTTCCCGTATTATTGCCGCTGCCTGTCGCGTACTGTCTTACTTTTGCCCATGGACGAAAGGAGAATTAAACGCTATTTCGTTGGAGAACGGTAGAGAGGTAGGCGAGAGACCGGTAGCTGACAGGTAGCAACAAACGGAGAATTTACGTCCGTTACTTATCTAAATGTTCGCCTGCCAACTAATGCTACGCTTACTTTTGCGAAATTACACGATTACCGCGTTTAAGGAACATTGGTACTCGGTATCGAGAAGGAAGGGAGAAGAAGGTACGCAACAGGGAACGGAAAAACGATGTCAAAGGCAGTTCCAAAGAGAAGGCCTCAGTAACAGGTGGATGTAGCAATTTTTTGTTTCCTAATCACGCCTAGTGGCGAGCGAATCGAATGAGAATTTTATTCCGTGAGGTTAACCAAATGCATGGCGATAGTTTCGCAAAAATTAAATACATTCAATTGCAACTACATCTAACTTTAGACAGAAAACTCCTTACCTTCTATCTGTACGAAAGAACTTTACTTTAAGAAATAGAAAAATACAAGATTGGATCATTATCTGAATGAGTTTAGAAGAAATGAATACGTAGGCTTCAACGGCCAGAGTTAGTAATAAACGAATTGTTTCTGGAGTGAAAAATGTGAGAGGTAAAAAAAAAGTAAAAGAAGAAAAGTGAGAAGGAAGACAGATAAAAGAAAGGCAGGATCTCGACGTTTCGAATCCGTAGTAGGAGGCTTCTTCAGAAGAAAAGCAGGAGAACCAAAATGGCACGGTATCTCGACGTGTAAACCACGCTAGAGATAAAAAGCTTCTGACGTGTACCGCACAGTACCGGGTTTACGTAGGGCGGGAACGTCTACTCAACCAACCTGAAAGTAGAATAGAGGGGGCGCGCCTTGCTGGAGTGTTTTCCATATCGCGGGTAGATGATAGATGTCCTCCCTATTAAAATTGGTGTTTTCCGATCTCCATTGCCTCCCCAACTTTTCCACCATACAAATTAGGATTCCTCGCGACAACCGAAATTTCTTGAAATAGAATATTGTAACCTGTTTCAAGATGATGTTCGGCTACCGTAGACCATGGCACGGGCCTCGATTTAAAACAAAGTTTGTGCTCTTTAATGCGACTTTCTATTGGATTACCTGTCTCATTATGTATACTAAACCGCAACACCAGGGGGTTTTGTAGACACGTTTAGAGGATAGGGTCTGAACCTGGTCCTTAGGAGAAGGGAGAATGTTGACAATTTTCGATGGAGGCTTAAACACTAATTTGATGTTTTGCTTTTCAAAAATTCCCCCGATACGTTCGGTAACACCATGGATGAAAGGAAGGTATGATGTACCTTCAGAGTTTTTGCAATCTTGGGACTTGTCTGCATAGTATTTATTGATGACTTTTTGTGTATTCTGATATTGGGAACCATTATTTTGATGAGCTAAAATTTTGAAGGCGGCGGACTAACGGTTTGGGCGGTTTTTACCCATAACAATAAAACCGCTATATGTTTTACTTCTACGCGAATGAATTCTAATTCCATGGAAATGGTTCTGAGAGATTTTGGTGAACAATTGTCGATACAAGACCACATATTTCAGCATGATAATATAGCCATAAGTCCAGTGGTTTCATTAAAAGGAAATTAGTTCATTACAGTGGTCTGCTCAGTTGCCCGATTTGAACCCAATTGAAAATCTTTAGGAAGTATTGGCAAGAGACTATTCCAATAATAAACAATACGATAGCGTGAAAGAACTAAAATCTACGATAATAAGGTGTTGGAATAATATTATATAAATTTTCTATGTGTTTATTTTATTTATTAATTTCGTATTAAAGGGATTACAGAAATTTCGCTGTTTCAAGTTACCATTATTGTAAATATTCGTATCAAATGCAATAGATTTTTCTAATGTTATCTTCTCCTGCGTTTGTGTTTCTTTATAGTTCAGCATTAACTTCGACGCATAATTTGACGAGGATATTAAGAGAACCAAATGTTCTGTTCAAAAGTTCATATTGAACTATAGAAATTCCGCTAAGTGTACTCTGGCTATCAAACATTTGAATAGCCAACTCTAGAAAATTCGTTAAATTTGAAGTTAGTCGACCATCCAGTCATGAATACGCATTATCGGGCTAATCTGCAATTATAAGTGAATTGATTAAAGCTTTAGTAAAATTATTGGGAATTTTGTACTACATTTTATCGATTCTCTTATGAATAGCTGTGATTCCAGGTTTTCTCCATCCGTTGAGGAATATAGATGTAGTTATAGTCAAATTAATAGTGCGGTGATAGGGCATTATAAGTAGAAGCCGAAGAAAAGAAAGAACAAAAAGGGGATGAAAAAATATTTAAAGCAACTCTTATATTCGACACCACATAAGATATGTTTAAAACATAATTGTCCGATCATAGTTTTAGTTTAAATACATTTACATACATTTAAAAGTCTTCTGCATGATATTAAACTAGATGCAGGAAGACAAATGTCTTCCTAATAACTTCCAGGAAAATAAATCGAAACTCATGAAATTTGTATAAAAGTAACACAGCATTCGTAATAACACCAAGAAAGCTATACATATTAAAACGTTGTACACGTGTTTTTTTAACATGTCAAATGCAAATCAAAATCGTAATTTCAGTTTCATATCCACGTATACATACTTGGATACACATATCTCTGAACTGTCAGCCTGTCCATTACCCGCGTTTGAAATTTAAAAATTTTTCTTCATAAAACAGAGCTTCGGAATGAGAACGTAAAAAAATATACCGATTAGATTCTAGCTGTTATTTTAATATTTATTTTTTTCATGTTTGAGTGTGTATGACAGGGATTTTGGTTTATTTTAATAGTAATTTTCAAAACGGTGAGAATAACTTTAAGACACCGCTAGGATTGATTGGAAAGAGACGTTTAGAGAAAAGAACAGATAGCATAGCATAGATGTAAGAAAATAAATGACCAAACATTAGGCGTTCCGTATATATAAATTTTTAATACCTCATTATTATTTAGCGGCCTGTCGTTTTAATGGTAACGGTTTCCGAAAGAATATAAATAACTCGTGGAGAAAGATGACTATGAAAACGATGTCGGAAAGGACACTAAACTGTTTAAATCAGAAGAAATGTATTAAATGGTTGGTTGTTCACAATATTGGCGTCATTTTCGAATCGCAATTGCTTCCTTTACCTCATATAATACATTGATGTAAAAAAACTTAAAGTACTTATTTATTTAATTGTCCATAAAAAGGCCAAATAAACTATCAACTATATATAGACAGTCACGAAAGTTTTCGTACACCCACCAAATATTAAAGAACATCAGACGTCTATTAAACTGATAATTAAAACAAATGTAGCAGAACATCGCTAAATCCAAAGGACATCAATTTATAGAGAATCAAAGAGTAATCGAGACGATCAAAAGCTTTAGCAAAATCGGTGCATAGAACATCAACCTAACTGGACGAATCTAGGACATGAGACACGAACTGTGTAAATTGAAATAAATTAGTCACAGTTGATTGCCTATCAACCAAGCCATGCTGAGAGGACGATATATTGTTTTTGATACAACAACAGAATATCGACATTGTTCAAAGACTTTGGCCAAGTTTGACAAAATAGATATAGGGCGATTGTTGAATATATCAGCAGAATCACCAGTTTTGTATAGAAGCACAGTGCGAAAAATATTTCATTTATCCGGAAACAGCGAAGCTTTTAAGACCAAAGAGAAAATTGTAGGCAAAGGATTCACTAAAAGGTACTCGCAATCTTGCAATCTTTAGTGACAAATAGGGGAATTTGGTCATGACCAGAACTGTGAGTGTTGCCTTAGTTTATTTATCGAATGCAGTATAAAATTGTCAAAAAACTCGTGTGACATGCGTCTTGATGATTAGAGTACTAAAATATTCTCCATATCCATTAGTAATTTGTTGCGGACTACCGAAGGTGATGTTGTTGAGCACCATCTTACCAGGAATGCGACTTCCTCGATTCTTCTCTTGGACACAGGACCAGAAATTAGTTGGATTATCAATACTGTCATTTTGCAAATTATCGAGATAGTTGGGGAAAAATCCTAGTTGACTGACGGTAAAATCTTCTAAATTGCTGTAGAAAATCAACACGCTTAAGTCGTTAAATAGCAAACAAAACTTACAAGTAGATTACCGTCAAACGGAATTACTTGAGACACTTCGAGAACAGTCTTGTAAGCCACTTTCACCAAGGAGATAAGTAGATGCACAAAATTATGTAGAACGGTGTAGTAATTCATAAAGCAGAGTATGCAACTTCAAAAAAAAAATTTTTTTGATGTCAAGTCAGTTATTAATTTTTGACGAATATCTAAACAGACACGATATTAATAATCCCAAGTTATTATTTGAATTAAAATCTTACAAAATCTAATGAAAAAAATTATGATGGTTTCTGGTAGGATTCGAACCCACCCCTTCTTGTTTTCCAGACAAGTGCATTACTATTACACCATGAAGACGTTGGGAACACATCAGCTTTAGCACTTCGATGTAGTAATATTTGTAGGAATACAGTCCCCTGGCACTTGCGATTTTGTTAAAATATATAATGGAAAAAGTATTGTACAAGCATAAGTTTATTCAAAGCTGTTTATAGACATCGTCACAACTATATAACTAGTATTTTCTAATGCCACTTTTGGCTTTTAAAATGCTCTTATTCTTTTTGGCATACTGTCTATGTAAGCGTTAAAGGTATGTCTAATTGTAGCATAATTTTGTCACACATTCTCAATATTTATTACTAATTTCTCTTTTGTAGTGATTCTTCTCGAATACACGCACGATTTTAGAACACTCCACACGTTCTCAATTGCATTGAGGTCGGGAGAATTTCCCGGCCAAGGTAACACTGGCGGAGAATACGCTTCCAAAAAAATTTTGAATGGATTTGGCCATGCCACACGATGCCTTATCGTGCATGAATGCGCAACGGCCTTCATTCGGGTCTAAATCACTGATATATGGCATCAAGACATCCTCCAATACACGCTCATATTGGTGTTGATTCATGGTGCTTTGGCAAAAATACAGTGGTCCAGGACCTTCTGACCGACAGGACCATACCATAACTGACGGAGGGTGTCTCGCCGTTTTTAGTACACTAGCTTCACCAAACCTCCTTCAGATGCATGTCGTTTAACAGATTGAACTGCTTGATTTACTTATTCATTTAAGTAATGTTGTCTCATCTATCGCCAATCTTCAATTGTGTAATGTGGATGACGTTGGTCGGTGTTAATCTTGCCTTTTTCAGCGGGCGTCTGCGTCTTAATCCATCTACGTACTGTACGCGTAGATATTTGCACTCCTTGTTGAGACATTACATTTCCTATTTCTTTGGCCGATAAACCTACGTTTTCAGTTGCTGGCTGCAGGATACATCAATCATCTCGATTAGTAGTGATCCTTTTCTTGCCGTAAAACGCTCTTCTGGTGCTTATAGTGGGTATCTTTTCTTTCATTAAAACGGCGATTCGTTGCACTGTTTCTGGAGATACTTCTTCTTTCTTTGCAATTGTGGGTTGAGAATACATTCTAGCCAACAATGCTTCAATACGCAGTTTTTTTTCATTTGGTATGTCCTTCTTTTACCCATAACGAAAAAATATAAAGCGCATACAAGCAATAATAAGTTCAACACTAACACGTAAGCACGGAAAACACGTTGTTACATAAACAGATAAATATTCTTTCTACAACATCATCAATCATTCAATCTTGTTTCTACCCATCTTCTATACAGTACAGAATTGTTCATGAGGGGGATAATAATAGGCAAGAGGTCATTAAGTGACATTTTCTCAATTTCTTAGAAAGATGTTTAAAGAACGCATTTAAACTGTAAACTATCGCGTTGGAAACATAGAAAAGTTGAAATTTATAAGGTGGACCAAATAAAATGGACAGGGACTGTATTGTAATATCTGAGCAGACACAATATTAATAATGCATTATTAATTAATATGAATCTTACGTTGGCTTTTTTTAATAATATATTATAGTCTTCCTTATAATTTGCAACATTAAAATTTAATGAAATGGGTTCAAATCCTACCGGTCATCAAAATTTTTTCATTAATTGTTAAAGTTGTAAATTACAACGAAAATTATATGTATCAAGTAGATAGTATGCCTTTAACACAGATATTTTTTTCAATAAAAAAAAAACATCAATTTAAAGTTCCTAGCTGCTACCCGCCTTTGTCATCGAATTTACAAGCACACACATGTTCTCCTCTAACGCCAGTATTGCACACGTGTAATAATAACACCGTAAATACGGCTTCGTTATCGATTTACTTCGAAAATCAGTGTAGCGGATATAATTAAAAACAACAATTCATGCTTCAGACGGGTGAAAACCCGATCGACCTATGCGTGGTTTAGTATAAGGATTTACTCCCCATCATCCGAGGGTCCGGGTGATTGTTTCGAAAGTCTAAACGTGGCTCGAACCTCGTAATTTTTTTTCTGTTCGCGAAAAGTCCTTTCCTTTTTCATTAACAACGCGGAAAATGCCTGTTTGTTAGTTCGGGATTTCGGGTATTAATTTTGCCAAGCGCTTAAACTTGTTATATCCAAATCAGGGCGGCGTTAATTTTTGTTTTGCGAAAGGATGGGATTGCTATTTCGGGAATTTTGTGTGGGGAGAAATATATCGAAAGTTGCTATAAATAACAGAGCTCGTTTGTTTAAATTGATTTTGAGTTTATGAGGTACCTGCTGTTATTAAATCAAAAGGAGCTAATATACTAAGCAATCTATAAGTATAACATTTGTGTATTCCAGTAGTCATTAAAAAAACCAGTAAAGAAAAATGGTTTTTCATTTGTTTTATATATAGAATTACCATAATTTTCTAATTATCCTAATTTAGTACCCAACGGTTGGATATATCAACTACAATGAGAGAAAAAAATACATTTATTCAACCAAAATTCACAGAGACAACTAAAAAACTTACAATAAATATAGTCCACCAATATTTATGGATCAATCAACACTAACAGTTTTGTTAGAAGACACATACTTGTTAAATGAGAAGAAATAAATGTGTTAGTTTACTACAACTATCAACATTATAGTTCGGTTGAGTCAAAAATTATTTTTCTTTCATTATACCTCGCAATGTATAAGTACAACCTCGGCCAAAAGTATTGAGCATCTTACAAATGTTACACGTGTGTGATAACTATAGCAGCAAATAAACCCCATTGCGAAGTATTTTGTCGGCTTCTGAAAAAAGGTTAAAAACAATGACTTATGCCAATACTAGCAATAAGACACTTGATGTAATAAAATCTGTCGTTTTTAAATTTTTCTATTTATTTTTCAGTTCGCTATTTTCACTCGTTGTGACCCCATCCTGTGATCTTATAGGCTTTAAGTACTTCGATTAGTGACATTTAGTGGTATTGTTTCAACATGCCTAAAAGAAAGGAACTTAGTTTAGAAAAACGTATACGGATACAACTTTTGCATGAGCGAGGGATGTCGCAGATAGAGATTTCAAAAACTGTGAAATCTTCACGTCGATCTGTACAATGTGCTATGCAGCGATTCGCCATCACCGGATCACATGTTAATAGGCCCAGATACCGGGCACAAATGGATGACGACAGACCGTGATAACGAAAAGATATTGAGAGAAGAGGAGAACTTCATCAGACTTCGCTGCTAAGTTGTCAGAACGTTTTAACAAAACACTATCTAATGACAATTGCAAGGACTGTGTGGATGTACAATTCACAGGTATAGCAGTAAACTCCACTCACACAAATTCTTGCTATACCTGTGAAAACACTATCTGCTCGGTCGATTCGTAGACGGTTTATAGAAGCTAGTCTAAAAGGCTACAAAGCCAGGAAGAAAGTACGGCCTTTCGACAAGAATAAAAGGGCACGGTATGAGTGGGCTCTAAAATACCGAATAAAATTGGTCAAATGTCGAGGGACCAGACGAACCAAATTTTAAAGTAAGTTAATCAATTTGATGTTCTACCAACTTTAACAATTTGATTAGAAAATGAAATTTATTAACAAAAAAAATAACGAGCGAATTCTCTACAATATTTAGTCACATTTCAGATTTTGGTACACAGGGTGTGACCTATATCCGTCGCTGGATAGGTGAGGAATTTAAACTGGAGTGTGTGGTACCGACTGTGAAACATGGCGGAGGTAGTGTGATGATGTGGGACTGCATTAGGGTTTCTGAAATGGGATAATTGTTCATGTTTGAAGGTCGTAGGGACTCTATAAAATGCATAAAAGTCATAGAATCTCCATTACTGCCCTCTTTTACATCACTTTTTAGCGATACACGGTGTTAAGTTCCAACAGAATAAGGCAACCTGTCACAAGGCTGTCCGCAAAATGGCTTGGTTTCAGGAAAATGATATCAAGCTCCATAGAATATCTATGGAGTTTATTAAGGCGCAAAGTTAGGCGTCGCACAATTACTTCAAAAGAAGAGTTAAAGAATCGCTTGCGCCTAGAGTAGAACGTTGTAAGTCCCGCAAACTGTAAAAAGCTTGTGGGCTGTCTACCAAAATGACTTTCTTCAATAATCAAGGTAAAAGGAGGACCCACTGAATATTGAATTTTTTTAGATAATAAAAATTATAAATATAAGTTGTTTCAACTTATTTTAATTTGATATTCTTCAAAATAAACTTAACCTGGGTGCTCAATACTTATGACTATGGCAATAGCTAGATCAACGAAGCTGTAGTCTTGTTTTAATAAATCATCATATTAACGCAAACATGGTTTTAAACGAATATCTGCTCTGAGGTTAGAGATAAAAAACACTATAGTTGACATCTTAATGTTAAAAAATTGGTCACATTTTAATGTGCACACTCTAGGAAAACAACACAGAATTAACGACCCCATTTTCTTTTGAAAATATGTATTTTGATGGGACCCAAACGGCGATAACAAATACGATGTAGTACGACCTTTTTGGTTGTTTTTTTAAACACTAAAGATGAGTGAGTTACTTTATAGTCATAATTTCCTACAGTAATTCAAATGGGCGTTTTCCATATCTTTATTACATGAGCTTTGAGGGAAGCATTTTGTACAAAGTACTAAAAGACAATATGATGCACATACAAGAGCAAGTTTATGCTTGTGAAATCACTTATGATAAGGAACATAATCTATAGACAAAACGAAACTTATTTAAGTAAGAAAGTAAGAAATCGCAATACAGGATAATAAAACATCTTTTATGTTCTTTCGTCAATGTTTGAAATAAATTATCATTTGCAATCTAGATTCACTACCGTCTAGGTATCTTCATGTACCTTTGACATACAACGTTTTAAATATTTTTTTTTGTACCGTAATTGTTTGCACAACTGACCTTAATATCTTACACATACATTTAATATTACTAAAAGAAACGCTATTACCTTAAAATAACTTATCCTTGTCACTACATTCTAGATCTGATACAAATCTATGACGTGCTTTTTTATTATCAGCTTATTATTAGCAAGGTTTGGTGCAAGGTTTTTGCCAAGAACTGTCACACAAGTCGATACTGTCAAATACTGAAAGAAGTGTTAAGACATCAAGCTGCATTACGTAAACAGCACGTATAATTTAACCTGGGGAAGTACAGCAGCACTAAAACATACATCAATCGATCCAGGGAATTTTCGCCACATGAACTGCATGTGTTCACGTTAGCGAATGCGAGTTTGTTCGCGTTACATGGCGTTTTATGTTATGAAAATGGTTGTTCGCGTTACATGGCGTTTTATGTCATGAAAATGGTTGTTCACGTTATCCAGAACTTCCATTACCCGGTGTTCACATTATCGAGGGTCTACTGTATCTGTAAAAGTAACATTGTTTGTGGTGTCGTCGTGTGACTAATCCATAGGTGTGGAATTTTAACACAAAACGTTCTAGACAAAATAACAAGGATATAATCAAAAAGTGTTGAAAATGACTTAATATTTGGAACTGTCGAAGTACTTCTGAAAAAGATTATTTGCAGTAAATAAGAAGGAAGAAGTAAAACTTCTATTTGTGTTTCTATTTATAATACAATTGTTTGTAATTAAGAAGTATAAAATTGAATTTAGTTATTATAATGCAAGCAAATTACGAATATTTTGTATCGGATTTTCTCTGAAACAAATTACAAGCAAAGTTTGACCTGAGCCGCAGGAACAGAAACATATTCGTAATTTGTTACACGAAAAGCTCCACAAAATTAAAATAAAACTCCGGGTCTTTTTTTAGAATTCAATTATCTTATACAGCGGTGTTCCTAATTGCTTCCTGAATAGGATGTCATTGTGTTTTTCTTTGTGAAAACAAAAAAAAGCTCCAATCTGTAGCTCCAGAATGATATCAAGTTATAAGAGGAAATCTTTTATAACATCCTAAAATACAGTAATGAAGCAATTAAAATGATATCGGACAGAGAAAGGTAAGACGAGCAATAAGCCGTAACAGCTGCAATTTATAAACGGCAAAAACGACAAAAACATATTACATTATATATCTTCTACACAAACATAAATAATTGCGATACTTTTTAAAAGCTTACAATAATAATAAAAATGAAATGAAAACAAAAAATAAATAAAAGCACCTGGCGGATTGCGACAATAACCATACTCTTCTCGCGACGGTAATCGGCGATGTAATAGCAACAATTAGCCAGTTTCACGTTCTCTTTCCTTTATTTTCGCTTCCTTTTCATTGGAATATACAGTGGATTCCATTGAAAGTGAACCGTTAAAAAAGAGCATTATTGTACAGTACAAAGTTTGAAGTTTGAGTACCGTTTCAAGATGGATGTTTCTAAAACCATTTAACGTATATGAATAAGTACACCTTGGATCGATCAGTGCGAAGATTGGTTTACCATTAATGGTGTAATTCCACTCAATCTGAGTTGTTATTTTTAATGCATTAATAAAATTTCAGCGCCAAAGCAGTCGAAATTCGATTTTAGGAAGCAAGTGCAATTTCCGAGCATTTGCTTTTTTAAAATTCGAAGTAATGATCTGTTTACAATACCAATTCTTTTTTCAATAAAATTTATCCTTCTCATGATTACAATATTTTCGAAAGTTGAGAAACTTCTCTTCACATTGCTGCTAGTACGAAGAGCTAGAGTTATTGGGCAGTGTAGGATTAGAACGAAAGAAATAAATTATCAAAAGCATGAAGGAAGTAGCAGACAGACCTCTAACAACGTCGGGAACAGACTATATCATACACGCGTAATCATGTCGATCTCGCTATTTTATGTAATACTTTCCTGAAGTATATTGAATACAATCGATACCACATTATGATATAGAATATCTTAAACCATCCTTAACTAAATAAATATTAACTCCGCATTAGTCATTGATATTAACAAAATACTGAAACATATACACATACTTCTTCTTCACTTCAGTTTTTAGTCACTGTGCCTGTTACCATAACCATCTTTTGGTCTGCCACTTCTTCTTCCTAAAAATCTATAAAATCTTGCACTGGCTGGCAACCTTGTCACTTACATCCGTTCTTCGTATCCCTTCCATTTATTTTTGTTTTTCTTTGTTCTTTCATTTATGTCGAAGATGTCCAGTTTTGTTCCTACATCCACATTTTGTATTCTACCAGATCGGGTGCAACTTTTCACACGTCTTAAAAATTTCATCTTTTGTGTCTGTATCCTGCTTTCTTGTCTTCTCGTTGTTGTCCATATTTCACTACCATATAAGAGGGTAAGGCTATCGTCTTGAAAAATTTTATTTGTATGTCTGTATATATTGTATATTTGACGATCTAATATTATTACCAATTACGTAGAATACCGTGGTTTTCGATCAGGCTTATATCAATCTCCGTCAAGTGTGCCACAGGGCTCTGTTCTTGGACCACTCCTATTTATTATTTTCATTACTGACCTTCCTGACCGGCTTATATCTAAAAGCTTACTATACGCCGATGATTTTAAAATTTTTCGTAGAATATACTCCACTGCAGATTGTGACATTTTGCAGGGTGACCTGCTACCTATTCATCTTTGGTGTCTAGAGAACCATTTACCGCAAAAGATTGCTAAGTGTAAAGCGACGTCGTTTGTCCGTAGAACTGTTACAGCGGAGTATGCCCACAATGTTGGCGGTGAACCTTTAACGCGTTGTGAGGAGTACACAGATCTTGGTATATTTTTTCATATCAAGTTAACTTTTAATAAGCATATTGTAAGTATATATAAAGAGACTCTTAAAACATTAAGCTTTCTGTTTCGTAAACACTTGAATAGTGACGCCCTTGTTGCTGCATATAATGCATTTGTTCGATCGAGATTAGAATATGGTTCTATTCTGTGGAATCCGGGATATCATGTATGTACATATATATGAATTTAGTTGAGATGGTACAGCGTAAATTTTTGGAAAGCTTATATTTCCGTAAACACTACGTTTCCTTGAAACATGATTATCTCTATACTAATCTTCTAAAAGAATTTGCATTTATTTTTTTGACGGATCGTCGTGTTGTAGCACAAATAATTTTTGCACATAGGATTGTAAATGGTGATTACAAGTTTTTTACGGATTTTCTGTCTCTGAATTTTTATATACCGAAGCTTAACAGTAAATAGATTAACCTTTTAACACGCGCCACTATTCTCAGTTACCAATTGTGTCAAATGTATGTAATAGTGTTAATATATATGCATCTAGATTTGATTTGTTTAGCACTACTATCAATGCTTTGAGGCATCTTTCTTCGAGCAATTTTCTGTTGCTTAAGAAATTTTTGCATTTTCATTTCCTATTGTTTTCCTTTGATACTGTTTTATAATAGTTATCATGGTATGATTATCCTGTAATAAGCTGTATGCTGTTGGGTAATAAATTATTATTATTATATCCTTTTTTGTTTTGTTTTCTAACGTTTTGCTGATTGTTCCACAGATATATGTAAATTTATTCAGTCTTTGTTTCGATTGAAAGATACATCGCAGCCTAAATACTTACAGTGTTTCGCCTGTTCCAATACAGTATCGTTTATGACTATTTTTGTCGTAATTGGATACTTACCGGGAGAGCCATGGTTTTGGTTTTATTTGCCGATATTTTCATTTCATAGTTTTGGCAATTTTTTGAACCTTTCTATATATCACCCTCTGTTCCTGTTAGGAGTATTAAGTCGTCAGCATATAAGATAGAATTTAGGGTGGTGCTATGGTCTAAACGTATTCCTTTAGGGCATTTCTTTTTCCATTCCTTTATAATAGCATCAATATATATGTTAAATAATGTTGGCAACACACACCAGCTTTGTCTAACTCCTTTGTTTGTTAAACTGAATAAATATTAACTCTGCATATAAGTCATCGCAATTAACAAAATGTTAAAACATATACAGACTTAAAATCAGAAAATATAGCGGTTGCACGAACACAATAAGCACTGAAAAAGAAAACATCTTCATTATTATTAGGTAGGAACTTAGCAGATTTTTTTGGCGAACTGATTTAAAGCGTTCAAATTCCGATGAACGGGCCTATACACTCCAATCACTGCTTTTTCTCTCTTTTTATTTATCGTCTATCTTATTCTCTCTGGCTACTTGTGTTTGAGCGTTACGTTAATTAGGCGACCTTGACTGTTTTCGTTTTTCTCACCGCAAGGCCTCGTCCAAAATTAACCGGTTTTGAGATTCTCTCTACCGCTAGTCCGGCCCGCTTCCCGCGCTACCGGCCACTATTCTTAACGCATTGCCGCCGTAATAATGGTGTTGTTTTGATTAGCAAAAGAACGATGACTAAGCGATACGTTTTTACGACGCCAAGCTGTATGCGACGCAGAATATACTTTCGACTTCCATAGCTTGGATTATGCAGACGAAACTAGTTCGCGAAATGAAAGGAAAAGTTGGGTTTAAATAAAATGAACAGAGGGAATTTTGAGGAGTTTGTAGATTTAATTGAAGAAGCGAATTACTTAAGCGGAGAAACTGTTTTATTTAATATACAAGAGGTTTTGCTATTTAACTGAAGTAAACAGTTTCTTAATCATATACAAATAAGCCATTTACTTGACGTACGAAATGTACACAATTATTTCGAATAAGTACATCTCTATGTGTAGAAGATTACTTAAATTAATATTTTCCCATGCGCTACATGAAAATTAGACAATGATATTTTTCCTCTAGTATTAATATCAATTGAGAATTTTCCAGGCCTTAATACGAGGGAAAGTCAGTAAGTAAGTCACAAAAAGCTACTGTAAAAAATAATTAGGGAAAGTCAGTTTGAACCCACGTGCGTACCTCTTGTTGAACATCGTTATCACCATCGAAATATTTACCGCCAAGATGCTTTTTTGGTAAACCAAACAGATGATAGTCGCTAGGGGCTAAGCCGAGTCTGTAAGCCGGGTGTTCAAGAAGTTCTCACCCTAATTCTGCAATTCTCGCCAGGATCAAGTGGGCCGAATGCGGCCTGGCATTACCATGATGCAGCAATATTCTTCTTGTCAGTAGGTGTGGACGTGTTCGTCGAATTGCATACCGACGCAACAACAGAACTCTACAATATGATTCAACACTCACGTTCCCATTTCTATTCTGGAAATGGGCTAGGAGCACTCCTTGAGAGTCCCAGAATACAGTAAGCATAACCTTACCAGCTGAGGATACAACCTTGAATTTCTTTGGTGACGGTGAAGAAGGATGTTTTCATTACATTGAAAGACGCTTTGTTTCGGGTGGGTAGTGGCGCACCCATGACTCATCAGCAGTAAGAATCCTGTTAAGCATGTCCTCCCCTTCCTCTGCGTACCGAGAGAGGTGTTGCAAGGACAAGCCCATTCAAATCCTTCTGTGTTCCTCGGTCAGTTGTCCCACTGTGAGTAAACTTCTCGAAAAATCAAACGATCGTGCATCACTTCGTAGACTAAACCATGAGAACACCCTATTACAGTTGCTATGCTGTCTATTGTTCCCTGCCTGTCACTTCGAATCAACTCTTCCTCACAACGAAGTGTTGCATCTGTCGCAATCTGAATGGGGTCGCCATTTCGCGTACCACTTCGAGCGCCCTCGAGAGAATTTCTCGACTTAGTTATACACGTCTTTATGCGGAAAACACTTTTCACCGTAAACAAGATGGATATCTTTTGGAGAAAGTCTTTTCACCCAGAAGAAACGCACAACAGCACTCTTTCACAGTACACTCTTCGAGCACAGTCGCCATTTTAATACTGCCTGCGTATACGCAGTGCAACTATCACTTGAGTATCATAAAGCTGGATTTTGCCGACACCTAATGATAGATAAGTAGCTTTCCCACAGCAGTTTGCGACTTATTTAATGATTTTCTCTCGTTGAAGTCACTTCTCTACAAAGGCATATTGAAACCTAAAGAATGTTTCGAGACACATTAATTTAAGGAAAAGTTAAGCCAAACAATAACACAACAGTTCAGAAGTTGATCATTTGCTTCTAAATACCTTTGGAAAACAATTATAAATAATTGAGCTTGTGTTTGCTGAAAACAATCCAGCTTAAACCTAACCAACTAACCTAACCAAAACACTTGCAAAATATTTCTACCTAAAGTAGATTTTTAGAAGAGAAGTCTATATGGTAATCGTATATCCGCATTTATCCATCGCATTATCGTTTTAGGTCAATTGCCCGAATTTTTGCCGCTACGACAGAACTCCATCGGCGTATCCACAACGTTGCATTTGGACGCGGCGAGGAGAGAGATCCTATTTGACCGAGCGGAGGAATATACGGGACGATTTCCCGACAGAAAAAAAGGACACAAAATGCCGAATTTATTCTCAATTTAAATGCAAATGTAGTGGCGTCGGCGTTGCTTCCGTTCTCGGAGTTTCTGTTTTTGTTTTTTCCAGAGTCCCGGTCGGTTTCCCTAGCGCCCGTAGCCTTCCCATTTGCATCTGCACGATCCAATCCGGCCGACCGGCTCGGCTTGGCTGCGCTATTATTCCGGCTATCCTATTCTGATGGGAGAATAGTGTTGCCGAGAGGCGGTGTTGTGTTAGATACTCGTAGATTGGTTCGGAAGTGGAACCGAAAATAATGCTTATCGGTAATTTAAGTTAGTGAAATACGGCTGCCGTTCCTTGTTACGATTTAAAGTAACTATTTACCTACGAAAATAATGTTTTCTTTCCTTTTGAAACCCAAATTACTATTGCCACTTTAACAATTTCTTCGTAATAATTATAACTCTGCTGCAAAGAAATTTCTTAAGAATTGTGTTGAATAAAAAAAGTTTAAAAATAATTATTACAATTTCGATTAAACAGGAAGACAAAATATTAAAATTTTAATTGTACTTTAATAAGAAAAAAGCTACAAAAATGTTAACAAGACAGAAATGAGATTTTAAATGAATAAGAATTAATTAATAAGTTTCCCATTGAATTAACTACACATTAGACAAACAATTTTAAATAAATATCTTCGAGCATATTTTTAATATAAATGTTTCTTGAAAAATGGGTAGTTTTTAAATTAACTTGTTGACGGGTCAAAAGTTATCAAAACCGTGTTATTAAAATATATAGGTTTTTTAAATTAGTTAGCGCTGTAATTGAGTTCTTCATTTACCTGCTATCCTTCGACAAAACTGTAACTGCATAATAATCCCCTTAATACAAAAATGCCTCTAGAAGGCAAACCAGCAGTGTTTTTCACTTCAAATTTTACTATATTTTTATTTATCTATAAATTACAGGAGTAATTCATAAAAAAATATATAGTGAATTATTACAAAGAGATCATCTTATACTCTGAATCGGGATTAAATGATCACCAACACAAGATACATGAAGTACATGCTCTTTTCAAGCTAAACTGTAGAAAATTTTAAAATATAGAAGTGACAGGTATAATTATCAACGTCACTATCTTCTATGTCACCGCGCGTAACATCAGTCACGACAATTTGAACTCTGAATTAGAATAAATTTCGAAGCCAAATAGACACTAAGTATCATCAGGTTCAGATCGCCAGAGCTTGAATCTTCACTAGTCTCTTGGAAAAAGTCTTTTTTCAGACTAAGGATTTGAAGCCAATTTCTTCATCAATTTTGGTTTTGCTTACGTTTGTTAGTTTCTTCTTTTGCATTTTAATTCTTGTTTCCACATGAAGAACATTTTTGTAAAGAGTACTAGTTAAAATAGCTTTAACTTCTCGATTTTGTTTTAATCGAGCGCCTTACCTCAGATAATTTCGAAAGCGGAAGAACCTTCTCAAATCCTTCAACGAATGAAATACTTCATGTGAGCTTGAACTGCAACTAGGTTGTGGTGAAAAGCAGTGAAACACGGAGGAGGAAGCATCATGATGCAGGGTTGCTTTGAAGGCGGAGGAATTAGAAAATTAGTTAAAATAGATGAAGAAATGACAAAAGATATTTGAGAATCCTAGAAAACAATGCGGCACCAACTGGTGAATTATTTGGGGAGGCATTCATTTATCACTATCAGCAAGATGACGATCCTAAAGCCAACCGCTAATGTGGTTAAAGTTTATTTGCAAGACAAATCTTCTGAAGAAGTCCTATCCTTAATGGAGTAGCTGCCACAGAGTCCTGATGCAACCCCTATGAGCCATTGTCGGATTACTTGAGTCGTCAGGTCCGCAAAAAACCTTCGGTTGACGAAGCAGCATTTTGGTATGCTCTGCATGAAGTGTGGAATGCTACAGATGGATCCCATTTGGAGCAATTAGTTCTAAGGACGTCGCAGGCAATTATTAAAGTTACTTTGAAAAAACATCATAACGGTATGTATTTTATTAGAATGTACTATTTTGTCAATAAAACATTTTAAATTAATGAATAAAGTTTGTTTCTTTAATAAACTTCTCGCAAACATTACCTGTCTAGTTTATTTTGCTATTTTATATAATACAGTTATGACTGGTAGTATATACACGGCTAAAAGGATGCCTAGCAACGTCTAATATTTTGTTGTACTATCAACTATTAAAGCAAAAGCTACTAAACCATTTCTTTATTATTATACAGCAAAAAGATTGATGCAAATATACTTTAAGTATAATTAAAAAACAACTTATTTGTATACAAATTAGATGAATTTGAATTTTAGTGAAATGGCAACAGATTTAAATGCTTATGATGTCAGTAGTGACGTGCAACTAAATTATGATAGCTAGTACCTATCAATTTTTTTAAGGAGTAAACGAAAATTAGCGTTAGTACCTAACGATATTGGAAAGATATCTTTAATAAAAAGTCCAAGTTCTTTAATAAACGAACAGTTTCTGGAATTGGACCGTATCATGAAGAAGAAAATAAAATAAGAGTAAGAGGAAAAACAAAGAAATAAAAAGGAAAGAAAAGGAAAAAGGCGAAAAAAGAGCGGGGGGGGGGCAGAAATAGAGAAACGGAAGAGAAAGGCGAGATTTCTCAGGAGAAAAACCGGGGGGAATCAAAGTGGCACGGTAAATCACGCTAGAAGCGAAAACCTTATGGACTTTCTGAATGTCGAGTTACCGTGACCTTCTACTAAAGTGATTTCGCCTCTAACGTGGTTCACACGTGGAGGTACCGCGCCTCTTTGGTTCCCCCCTGTTGTTCTCCTGAAGAACTCTCCTACGTCAGAGGCGAAACGTCGAGATACCGCCTTTCTCTTTTCTTTTTTGTTCCCCCTTCCCCCTTTTCTTCTCTTTTTCCACCTTTTTTACTTTTTTCTTTTTATTTCTTTGTTTTTCTTCTTACATTGATTTCATTTTCTTCTTATACCCCATCATGACACGGTCCAATTCCGGAAACAGTTCTTTTATTACTGACAGTGGACGTAGAAGCTTACGTATTCATTCAATAGTTCTTTGTAAAAAAAATAAAACTATTCCATGTGTAAAACTGACTTATATTTGGTTTTAAATTTTTTGCGCTTGGTCCAGGAAAATGTGGAACACGTCGGCAAATTTTATAAAATTGGACTGCATTGTTTTCTTGCATTAGCCGAATATATCATATTTACACTGGGAGTTGGGTACAATAGTTGGGCTGCGATAGATTTAAGGTAAATTATTAACCGAATAAAATTGGCTGGATGTCTGGTTAACATTTATGAACAATCAACGTCACTGAATCATGTAACTAATTATTTATTTTGTAGCTATGTTAAAACGTAACCAGTGTAAAATCATGAATTTGTTGGACGTAAGCTCGAGTCCGAATGGAGAGGATATAAAGTCTATTATGTTTGCGATAAATGATCGGCGACAAGGAACAACTTTGACAACTCAATTTGAAGCTGGGTAGCCTTGTTTATCAGACAACGTTTACACGCAAATTTGAACGATTAGGTTGTCACACTCGGAACGTCACCCCACAAATATGAACGACTGGGTGTAAGATGAGCGTAGGGCATTGAATCTGAACATATAATACGAGTTGTGGCTGTTAAAAAAAAGAGCGTTTTCAAACATACTGTAGTTAAGATTTTCCCATTATCAATACAATGCTTTTGACTATTTTTCATCTCACATATTGCCATCATGAGTAGCAGAATTTATTCTAACAATTACCATGTTTATTTCTCTTGTCTAGAATCCATTCATACGTGCAAAGTATATACGTACAATGGAAATGACCTTGTAATTGAATCGTCTTAATTTCGTCTCATCTGCCGTCCAGTAAAAAGGACGTATTTTGCTAATAACTTTGGCGAATATAATACAGCTTCATTCTATGTATGTAGGTCGACTTAAAACCGCAACAATACAATATAAACAAATAAATATGTAAGTACCGCCTGAACGCGAAAAAATATGGAACGATCGCAAGATTGGCATACAAGGTCGAACCATCGTTGCAAAACCAGTTGTTTACTATGCTATTATGTT
The DNA here is from genome assembly GCA_023509865.1 of Trypoxylus dichotomus. Taxonomy (NCBI): domain Eukaryota; kingdom Metazoa; phylum Arthropoda; class Insecta; order Coleoptera; family Scarabaeidae; genus Trypoxylus; species Trypoxylus dichotomus. Next base: position 36,359,274 of record CM042081.1, read on the forward strand.
CACCGTTGAGCCAACGTAAAGCCGTACTATATAAAAGCACGATACTTTGAGAGCAACGAGCGGTAACAACAACAACTTTAGAATCTCCTTTCTTCTGCTTCGTCGTACATACTTGAAAAGATTGCGTCGCTTCTGTCTATGTCGGGGAATGTATGAAACATATTTTTTGTTGATATTCGTAATGAAAGGGCTTCTGTTTTGATGAAACGCAGTAATCATTATCTACGTCATTTCCATCGCCTTTTCCCTGTTATTTAAAGTCATTTATGAAGCACACTTTGCGTTGAAAATAATGAAAGGTCTGGCATTTGCTGATTGCTAACAAGAAAATGGTCTATTTTTATACAATTTGTTGATTAGATTTGTCTATTACATCAAAGCAAGTTCTAGCATTCCAAACATTGTTACAGTTACAATAACAATCCACAAAATATATACACTATGTTCAAAGGGAAATCAGGAGTATTGCTAACTGTCTTATTATTGAAACTAAAATGTTAAATTGGCAAAGTTAGATATAGCGTTTTCCTGCTCGTGAAATCATTTCTTTAATGGAAGATCACTTTCAAGTTGTAAACGGAGGACAATTTGAACATTTATTGTAATCTCAATCAAATATTACACAGATATCTCGATTTTAGTTCCTTTGATTTGAAGATTTCTGCAAAAGGATGTTAAGTAAAAAGACAAATCATAGACGCAATCCTCTATTTGCTAATTAAAATCAAGTGCACTGTCAACAGTTTCTGCAAGATAGAGTAAGTTCGGTATCCTACACAGAATACGGCTTAACAACGAAAATACAACACACTAACGCCGAAACAAAAATCTGAAATTTTAGCCAAATTAAACAGTGGTGCAAGTGGTAAAGATTTGGCTGTTTCGGATGATGTTGAACAATTCACAATTAATTAATAAGAATAAGGCTAGAATTGGAAGGTGCATTTGTTGTTGTGATTCCGATTAGGTGATTATTTTAACATCTCTGTAGTTTGCTTAATCACCGCTATATCGTGACTAGCAAGAGAAAAAAACTTAGACATGCAGAATATACAGAAATTGAAGCACGATTATATTGATATTCTGTTTCTCGATATGTTCCAGTTACATACGAAATGTTGGCTGCTAAGGCAAGAGTACTGCATCAAGAATCTTACAAAATAGATAATTTTGTTGCAAGCAGAGAAAATTATCAAGTAATCATAGTACAGTCCAACCTTTTTAGAAACAATAAAAGAGCAAATCAAAAACTCTGGTATTGCACCTGCACAAATTTATAATGCAGATGACGCTGGTTTATACTGGAAATTACTACCGTACAAGACAGTAGTTTATTCAGGAGAAAAACAAGCTTGGGTGGAAGACTTCTAAAGAAAGACAACAGCGATGAGTCCCTCAAATTAAAACAATTGGTCATTGGAAAGGCAAATAATAAGTTTACCTATTCACTACATTTTCTCGAAATGTATAGATAACTTCAGCAATATTCAGTGACTGGTTTAAAGATTCTTTTGTCATACAAGTCGGAAATTATCATAAACTACGACATTTACCAGAAAAAGCTTTACTTTTAGTAGACAATTGTACTGGACGTTCATGTATTACCACTAAAAATAACACTTCTGATCCAGTCAATGGACCAGAATCCGATCAATTTAACTAGGTTAGCCTATAGAAAATCACTTTTAAGTAAAGATGAAGCAAACCTCACTATATGTCTTAAGAAATTTAGCTTGAAAGATGCCGTTTTCTTGTTATCGTATATGCATAGAGTACTCTCAAACAGTTGAAAAAAGTTGGCACAAAATCCACAGCAAGAGTTTCTTTTTTAAGAATACAAGTGAATTGAGTTCGTAGGAAAAATGTTACTATAAGCGATGTGTTAAAGTGGGTACAGAGTGATGAGAATTTGCTACCTATAAAAGAACCTGATGAAGCCAAAGAGAAAGAGTAAGCAGTGGTAAATAACAATATTGCAAAACATAAAGCAGCAATAGGAGCATTTGATAACGTGCTTAAGTTGAGCAGAAGAGAACAATATTCCAATGGTCGATACTCTCACATTACAAAGATTAAAGAACGAAGATTTTTTCTACATCAAAGGAAAGTTAAACAGCAAACAATATAGAAACAGAAATTATTTATATAAAAGTTAGTGTTTTGTATTTACTTATATTAATAAAATGTGAAATAAGTGCTTTCACGATTTGCTCTATATATGCAAATGAAATAAAGCATAACAACCTTTATAAAAATAATTATACGGTAATTCGAATTATTAGATACTTCGAATGATCACTGTTTTAATTACTTCGGATTATGGAGGTATTACTGGCCTTGCAATCGTTGTGATCATTCTTTATATTTACAACTCCCTTGCGACTGTGAATTTCAACATTTTAAATAGAAAATCAGGACCTTCTTGAGTCTTAACTACCATAAATTGACAAAATTCATCTCTTGATTGCCTGAATGTTAACGATCGCAGATGAAATATTTCAAATGACCAGAGAAAAATCGAAATGTCGACCTACTTTAAACGGTTCCTTTCGAAACGAACAGCACACGCGGTCACAAATCCGGAAATGCAGTATCATATAACAAATTGCAACTACTTACAGTTAGTTAAAACACCAGATGAAATATTGCAACAAGCAGAAGGACTCCTTACCTGGAACAAAAAAAAAATATATTAAAGTGAAAAAAATAAATATAAAAAATATATATTTAAAACTAAACCATAGCAAATTATTTGCGCAGAAATAGGTATTACATGAATTTAATAAAAACAATAATAATATATTCTTTCTCATGATATTACAAGAATTAAAAATATTTCTTCTACATTTCAGTGGAAAAAAATTGAAGTTGTAGATGCTTAATCCACACGGTTGCAAGCATGAAAAACCGGCCATGTGTTATAATTTAAATGAGTAAAGTTAGGCTGAGTGTGTGGTACTTTTACATTTTATTCATGCGTGAACTGTCACATACGCTCACATTTTCAATATGCCACATATCAGTGTAAAATTACAATTATTGAAAAAGTTTCAAATAGATGGTCTAGACCAAGTATGGGCAACCTTTGACATGTTGTGGACCAAACTTTAGTGTGCAAATACGTTCGCGGGCCCCGACAAACCCCAAATCACTCGATCTCCCTCATTTGGAGTGAGTATGAGTAAGTACTGTAATATTTTCGTTTTAATTAGGTTTTTCAAAATGTCTTGCGCGCCGGATGAAATCTTACCGCGGGCTGGTTGTTGCCCACATATGATCTAGACTCTAGACGACAAGTTGCTGCCGAATTTAGAATTGCAAAAAGTATTATGTCAGATATAGTTACAAAATGGAATCGGAAGGGCACAATTTTAAGAAGAAAAGAAAAGACTGGTTAAAAAGTCGAGTATTTAATGTAGAACAAGACGTCGCACTAGTTAATGAAATTGTTGCATACCGTGTTATTTCGGCCGTCAAAACAGTTGGAATAATCAATCCGGAGGCGCTATTTAAAAGGGGAGGGTTTACGAAGTTGAGTTACTACCGAAAAGAATTTATTAACTAATCGATACAAAGATGAACATTTTTGAAATTGCGTCTTCTTTACAGACAAAAAGGTATTTAAACCTATTCACAATGGTAGAATTATAGTGTATAGACCTGGAAAGGCAAAATACAAGTAAAAACACCTAAAACAAGTAAGCAAAAGTGGACGTCTTTCTATGAACGTATGGGGGTGAATTTGGTATGGAGTGTAAGTATGGAGTTGGTGTTCTGTAGGATATTTAAAATGGACTTAATAGTGCCGAATATTTAAATATATTACAAAATGTTATTCTTCCCTCTGTATCACAATTGTATGAAGACGGCAACTACATCTTCCAACAGGATAATTGTTCTGTGCACAAATCTCACATTGTCTCTGAATGGTTTACTGAAAATAATATTCATATCCTTAACTGGCCCAGCAAAAGCCTAGATTTAAATATTATAGAAAATGTATGGGGATTTCTAGTGTAAATCATTCATAAACAATGGGTACGCCCCCAAAATAAACAAGAATTGTTAGAAATTGAGAGCACAGCCTGGGATGATATCTCAAATGAATATATTAATCATATATACATATGTCTATATGACATAGACCGCAGTTAATGATTGAAGGGAACGGGTCTATAACAAAATATTAATTAATTTAAAATTGTAATTGTATTACGAAAAAATTATAACCTATAATTAAAACACATAACCTCAATATTATTATTTAAAGCTGCACACAATCTGTACAAATGAAATGTCCGAGTTTTCATGATCGCGATGGTACAGAATGGTATGTATTAGATTATCCTAAACATCGTTTAATATATACGCAAAGAATTTCAATACTTTCTTCAAATTAAACTGCACCAAGCTTCGCATTCCATTCAATTTATTTTTATAAACTAAGCATGTCGACCCTAAAAGCTGTAAAACCAGCAGAAGGGTGTGCAGGGCCTAACGAGAGGGGGGCTTATTTATTCAAATTACCCTCACACCTTAGAATGGCACGGTCACGATAGGCTCATATCTTTCAATATGCGTAGGGTATCTAGGCTCTTAACACGAGGAATGCAAATTTAGCCGCATATGCGTGCTTCTAATTACAATTTTTTTGTTGTAATAGCTTCTAACACCTTGCGTAAGAATGGTGGCCAATTGCAACAATTGGATTGTGTAATATAATGAAATAATTCGAAGTGATTCGCTTACGTATTCGCGGAAGACTTGCCTCGAATGTTTCAGAAAAGATTTCGAAAAGTTACGCGCATAATATTTTTTTCTCGAATGTAGGCCACGAAATTTAACATGTATTATTAATGAAATCATTGAGTACGATATGTCTACATAGTTAAAAACATATGTATGTGGATACCATATGTCTGCCTGTGATGATGTGAATTCGATGTTCTAGTTCCTGGTTTCTATAAAAAGTTGCAGTATTGAATTACTGTGACGGCAGAAATGAAGAATATCGTTTCTATTTGGTTAAATTGCTGCGCCTTTTATATATTATAGAGTAGTAACACCTTGTAAGCAGTAGAGAAGTAATCATAGAAACAGCTCCCACTGCTATGGGTATTATAGCGCAATATTGTCACTTGAATATTTATAAATAAATAATGGATTTATAGAAAAAAGCCTCACAACTCCAATAAGTAAAGACCATCCATCAGAAAATAGTATTTTTTTAAATTACAATTTTATCATAAATAAATTAAGCCAATTTATTAAAATACCTGTACGAGGGCGACGTGAAATGTTTCCGGAATCGGCAAGAGATGGCCCACTAAGGTTGAAGTTGATTCATTGATCGGCAAGGACAACCGTTTTTATGGGCAACTGTCAAAATTTCAGACGTCTACTGTCAATAGCTGTTGTTTAAGAGTGTGTTTTGTGCAGCAAGTCAGGCGGTTTCGCAAAAATGGGTAAAATCAAATTTCGTGTAGTGATAAAACACTGCTGGATGGCTGGGAAAACGGCCACGGAAATTCGAAATATATTGTTAGAGGTTCATGGTGCATGTACTCCATCAGCTTCTAGGTGAGCGAATTCAATGAGTAGCCGCACAAGCACAAGTGACGAAAAAAGCAGTGGACGCCCAAAAACAGCTACCAACAATGAAATGGTCGATAAGATTCATGATGTCGTGTTAGCCGATTGCCGATCGAAGCTGAAAGAAATAGCAGAGACCACAAGCATCTCAGAAGAACGTGTTGGCCATATCCTACACGAAATTTTGAGTATGAAAAAGCTTTCGGCGCGATGGGTACGGCGTTTGCTCACACCGGAGCAAAAACGAAATCAGGTGACCGTTTCGGAGGAGCTTCTGGCCAGGATCCAAGACAATTCAAGGGATTTCTTCATGCATTTCGTAACCGTCGATGAGACTGGGATCCACGACTACATACCGAAGACCAAGGAACAGTCGAAGCAGTGGACTTTTCCGGCCGAATCGGCTCCGAAGAAAGTGAAGACCGTTCCATCGGCCAGAAAGCTCATGGATACCATTTTTTGAGATTGCCTAGGTATGATCCTCATCGACCATCTGCGGAAGGAGAAACAGCTCCTTCAATACTGCATCGAATCGGGTCAATAAATCGTTGTAGTATTGCCTCGTGATCGTCCTTCCCTTCTGCAAATAGTCGATGAGGATCACACCTAGGCAATCCCAAAAAATGGTCGTTACGACTTAAACAACAACGTATGAAATTTTGACAGTTGCCATAAAATACCAATGAATCGATGAATTCAACCTTCGTACGCCATCTCTTGCCGATTCCGGACACATATCAGGTCGCCGCCCGTATGATAGCAGTTTTAATTATTTTTCTTATTTTCCCCCCTGTCGAACCATTTTCTCTATGGGTTGCTTTGCATAATTTATCACATCTAATTTATAATTCATGTTATATGAAATGCTTCTTATTTCAAACTCAGTTTTAGGATGAAAACTCTAATGATTTATAAAAATACGAATTTAAATGAATACTACAAAAACTTGTTTAAAAATTAAGGATTCTCCATTACCTTCAGTTAGCGTGCTGTATTACTTTTAGTAAGACACATATTCCAGTAGTAATTAAATGTCACTAACAGTTTAGATAAGATACAGACCATTTTCGCTAGAAAAATGTTTCTAAAATTCCATGCTGAAAGGATGCGTCACTCGCGAAACTGGTAACAAATTGGAAGATACGATAGCTTCAAAAACCGGTAGTAGGTAACCAATTGTGCAAATCGCTTCGAATGCTTCACATAAAACATCTGCAATTGCAGCTTGTTAATTAGTAAGTATGCAAATTGGTTCAATTAAAAACGGTCTTTTCATTTTATATAAATTAATTGAAGACATTATAAATATTTACGCAGATAAGCATCGATATTTTTGAACATCTGCATATTGAAAGGTGACCAGCTACACAAAGAAACAAAAGACCGACGGTGAAATATATGATAGACGTAGAAAATGAATTCCTAAATAATTAATTCATCTTATCACCAAATGAAGAGATAAGATATTGTCCCATATGTGTCTGGAAAGTTTACACAGCAACACACCAGAGTGCGCGCACATGTTTACACTACATATTCGTTAACGAGTTTCCCACCGAGTTAAGAGACCGCAACTTTTGTTCCATAGACTTGCGTCCATTCATCTTACTATCGCCGGGACAAAAGTGTCCCATAACTCGTCCTCCGCGCCCTTTGCCCCTCCGCCAGACGATCGTCATCTCTGCTAGTTCTCGCGTCGTCCAGTTTTTGTAGTCCGCTCGAAGTTTGCCGGGGACAGACGGCTAACGCTAACTTTTGCACCGCAACGAAGCCGTCTTATGCTGTTCCAACGCCATCTTCCGCCTTTATACGCGACAGTTTACGTTTTGAAATATTGTCTTCTCGGCGTACACTTTAGACGCGCAAATGGGAAGAAAAATTGGCACCGAGAGAGAGGGTCTAGGAAAAAAAGAGGACAAGAAAACAGACGTCCGGAATTCTATTTTGGATGGCGGAGTTGGAAAATTCGTAATGCGCATTGATGTAACTGAAAAATGCTTTTTAGAGGAATAAAGTAAAGCGTAAGAGGTCACTTCTTGCAATTGTTGTGCAAAGAGTTTGAAAAGATTTAATTCGCATTCTTTAGTAGCGTGTCTATCAGTGGTTTGCGAAATTTTTCAATTAATAATTGTTGATAATCATAGTACGGGTACCAAACGGATGATGCACATTCTAATTTTACTGCGTACAAACAAGTAATACACAATCTTTTACCCATCTTCATTGAACAAATGCTTACAAGTTTCAAACAAAAAACCAAGCAACAAGGAAACTGAAGAGGTAGCATCAAACAGCACTCCAAGATCTTTGTACACACTCACTCGAGACACAGAATAACAGAAAGGACAATTTCCAAAATTGCTGTAACATTACTGTACATTGAAAATAATATGAGAAAACAAGTTCATTGTATTTACCACAAAACACATATATAACTGATCTCTGGTATGTACCGTATTTATTTACGTTTCATAACTTTGTCATTACTTGTCGTGTGTACCAGTATTTGACAGAACTTACCGTCGAAGTACGTCGTAGAGTTTTAAAAGTGTTTGAATTGCAATATATGCAGAGTTCTCGGTTTTTTATTTCGTTCTTGTTTTTCTTTTTATTTAATTGTTATTGTTTATTTATTTATGTAGACTATAAGACAAAAATGAGTAGTGATGGTAATAGTGGAACTAAGGGCACAAATTCTCATATTTGTGCTGTGCAAAACTGTAATATAGGATTCTTTAGACAATGAAGGATGTAGTATGTCTGGCTTTTTTGGATCAATCCGAGAACAAGGAGGAAACGCAAGAAATCCTACTCCGATACAACTTAAACGTGTATTTAAAGTTATTTTGCATGTCCTACTTTCAGCATGTTGAAAGGGCAAACTGCGCTGCTGATATGGATAGTGTACTGAACCAAATACAGACACCTATTGTGCCAATTATTGCAAATGAAGAAATCTTTGTAGGGTCAAGAGACTATAGAAACTTGAATCTTTCAGCAGTAAATGCTTTTACCTATATTTGTGGGTATCTAATAGAAAAATGTTTGGAGAAATATTCTTGCCTAGAATGCGAAAAGCATGCTCTGCATGCATCTAATTGTATTACTGCTTCTTTTACGTTTCTCCATTTTAAAAGTGGTGAAGAGGACAAATTGTTTGGCAAGTAAAAAATGCCAGAAGAGACATTTGTTCACTATATTTATAAAATAAAAATAATTTCCTTGGAACAGTTTTCTAGTTTAGTTCTTCGCCCTAAAATAGAGCACACTTTGAAACATTATTTTGGAAATGTCAGTTATGTACTACTTTGTCCAAATTTTCCTGTTGATTATTTCCTCTCGTTATATGTTAGGTTAAGAATATTTCATGCTATAAAATTTTTAAATAGAGATCTGACCTCTAACAAAGGAAAAAATGTGAAATTAGGTATAGTGAAACATTTGTAATGAACACTGTACACGATTTGTTGTTTCATTTCCCTATTATGTTAAATTTTTTGATTCGCTTTATGAATTAACAGGGATCGGAGGTCAGACCGAACTAAACTGAATAATATAGTATGATATTCGACACAGTGATAAGTTTAATACGATATGCAACAATCTGTTCTCTATTGCTGTGCTATAATTGTTACTGTGTCGAATTACGAATTTTATTGTTCATTTCATTTCGGTCTAGGTTTATACCCCTAACTGATCCCTACAAATTGAAATTTATTTTTATTATTGCTTTAGTAATATAGTACATTGTACGTGTGATGTAGTAGTAAACAGACTTTAATCACCCAGTAATATTATGAGTTGTATCACACGAAATTCCAATTATCGATTAACAATTGAAGTGTAATTAGGCGCGATGCTTTCATCAAAGGGCTTCAAGTGTTTTACGAAGCCAAACGATTTGAACGCTCAGTTTCTCTATAAGACAATGATTATCGTAAGTGATCTAAAGTGCAGACTACAAATTGAAACAAAACTTCGCAGCACAAAGTCTGCTATATATTTTTTTAAACACCTCTATAATCAACTCCTATAATTTATAATCAAGTGCATACATCTAATTATTTCTAAATGTTATGGTTGTTACTAAAATAAAAGTAACTAACCCCTTTTTCAAGCGTATTGCTTACAAATCAACAGGATAAATTATAATTACAGTTTTGTCGTTTGAATTCCCTACCACTTCATTATTTTCAGTACGGTGGCTAACTAACATTTTGAAGGTCAAAAAATAAGACCACACAAACATCAAAGAAGCCGACAAATTTGTCCCTTCTGTTACTCTGTGCTCTCGGTATGAAGGCATTAAAGATGTTGTAATCGAGTATCAGTGGTTGCGAAGAACTAGTAAAGGTAAGTATGGCGCACTTGGCAATGTTTAACTGAATTTTATTCATAGAACACCAGTCGTTAATGAATGATAAATTTTCTTGTATACTTAAAGAATCTAATTGCAAGCTTATAGTAGTATAAATTTTTAAACCGTTATATGTTGAATAGAAGTGGGCCCAAGTTTGAGCCCTGATGTACACCTGCAGATGCGATAAAAGATTGAGAGTGAAATCCTATTATTATTAAGAATTCTCCTTCTATTCTTGATATTACTTTTACATGAGTGTAGAATATTCTGTAATAAAAAGTGTTATCTCCACCACGTTACTCTTACAAAAAAAACTAACTTACTTTTTAAAATGAGAACTAATGACGACAAGAAATAGCAGTATAAATACACCGAACGACACCTCACGTCTCGGCCGTGTCCTTTCACTATACATCTCTTAGAGTAAAAAGGTACGCATACAAACAAAATTTTATCTCGTGAAGTTCAAGACTTGCCCCTTATGAGCGGATGAAACAGGTTTCAAGACAAAGCGGAAGACACCGGAGGTAAGATTTTCGCCGAGTCTGGAGTTTATTAAATTCTCCGGGCGAGGTCCCCCGGCGCTCCTAATGCGCCCTGTGACGTGGGCGGAACGATATCTTCAAGGCGAAGCCTCTTAAATTAAGACCCGAAATCGCTAGGTTTCAAATTTTATGTACCTTTCCTTTTTTTGCCGAGGATGGCGATAGAAGAAAGAAGCTTCCACTTGATAAGATGTCGAGCGCTATACAAGGATTAGCCTGATGATTATTTTAACCGCGCGGGGTCTAACTGCGTGGGATTAGAACCAAGAAGTGCTACACAGTACAAGGATGTAATGGATTTAAGGATAAATATCACGTTTGGCATATAATTAGGAGCTTATCATTTCTATTTTAGCTAATATAATTGTTTGAAAAAATACCTACTCTTAACCTACGAAAAACGATTTTTTTTTTATATATTTTGATCACTTTACTTTTTCTTTTTTTTTTAATTTGACAAGGCAACGTTTCGTTGGTGTGGTGACCAACTTCTTGAAGGAAATCTCGAGAAAGATATCCAAATTTAAGGAAGTTTTAATTCACATTTAAGCTAGTTATACACTAGCTAGTTGCTCCACCAGTTTCCGGGCGAAAATGTATGTAAATGTATGTTTAAAATTAAAAAAATTAAAAAAACAAAATAATCAAACTAAATAAGAAAAAATTATTTAATTTAGTTTGAATTACGGCTTATTTCTAATAACACAATATTCGGGGTTCTGTAGTTTTCAGTAACAGCCTTAATTCTAGTTATTATCGCAATTAAATTTCGCATAGGTACATTGGGCATTGCATTTCGACACTAAAACGTAAAAAAGTCTGCACAATTCAGATTATCCCCTAATGGAAACAGAACTTTATAACTGGTTCTTGTCACAAAGAGAACGACACGTGAACGTAACCACCACTGTTCTAAGGGAAAAGACTAGAAAAGATTGATGCCAAACATTACAATGATAACAAGTTTATTGCAAATAAGGGGTGGCTTAACCGATTTAAAGAAAGGCATGGGATTCCCAGACTAAAAGTTACTAGGGAAAAGCTGCCAAGCGAACCCACAGTGGTTTAGCCTTTTCTGAAAATGAAAATACGGAAAAAATTAACGAGCTTAAGGTATTACCTAACAAAAAATGCATGGGTGGCATTATTCGTTGAATGGTCTCATATATCTTTTATCAAATAAGTACAAATATTTCAAAAGAGAATAATCTTAATAAGAACGCACTGTTATTAATCGACAATGCCCCCAGCCACGCTTCAAAGGTGCAGTTGAGAAGCGATGATGGTGAAATTGTAACAATGTTTGTACCGCCTAATTGCACCCCGTTACTTCAACCAATGGATCAAAATACTATACGGCCAACAACAAACGAAAAAGGATTTTGGTCCACATTCTGGCTGTCGAGAACGAGATTTCGAACCCCCTTAAACATATTAATTTGAAGGATGCAGTCTTTCTTCTCTCTCGTTCTTGAGAGAACGTACCAACTGATGCAATAAATAAATGCTGGAAAAAAATATATTTTCTTATTCGATCGATAATGCTTCCGCGGGAACATCATCTGAAGATGACTTAGATCTTCCATTAACTGTAGTGAAGAAAAAGCTACTTTCTGAAGACAATCAGTAAGAACTTACTGAAATCAGAAACGTGTTGCAACAAATTTTGTCTGATAATCATGAGCATAACGAAACTGAACTTAACGAATAGATTGATGGAGATGACGACCTTTTGCCTCTACATAGTGATGATACTGTTTCAAATGATGAGGCAGTTATATATGAAGCAAAAGTGAAACACGGAGAAGCAATCAACAGTTTTAACACTTGCATAAAATGGCCTGAAGAAAATAGAGCCGAATTAGGAACACTGCACACACTTAGGCTGATGCGAGAATGAGCAATTACAAGCTTTTTAGCTAAATTATTTACCTATGTACATATATGTTTTACAATCTGTTTTCTGCTTAATCATGCTTTAAGGTGTTATGATACTGAATTACAACTTATGTATTGTGTAGTAATGTACTTTTTTCTTCAAATTCTATTTATGTATGTATTTTTACAGATGCAATAAATGTTTAACAGTCTAAAACGCAATTTTGAATTTATTTTAATGATGACTGGGTACTCCACATTTTTCGATAATCCAAATTGCCCATGTTTTAATTAATTCGGATTAACGAGTCGCCACTGTATACATATGTATTTTTGTACTCTAACGAAAAAAATATATATTTTTTGAAATAACTTGAACATTTGTAATGTAAGAGATCAATAAAACATTGTACGTATGTAAGTCATTTATGCCCAGCATTTAACATTCCTGAAAAAATGGATATAGTAAATATTGAAGTATTAAAATAAGAAAAATGTTTTTTTTATATTTGGATACTAAGGGTTAAAACACTGTCAGTTTCATTATTATATTTTTTTTAGGAATCAACCTTACAGGAATTTTATGACTTGTATTACAACATGTATATATATATATATATATATATATATATATATATATATAGCAGCCAAAATATACTTAAAAAGATAATACTATTGCACAAAACGTACTTTTACTTTTATATCTTAATGAGTGAGAGTAAAATTTTTGCTTAATCTGTTTTAATATTTTCTGTGCCAAAAAGATTGTAGAAAAAGTTCTATCTTACCGATATCCATATTTTTCCATTCTTTAATTTTTTATTCCGTATGGCAATATTGATTACGATCAAGAATAAGTTTCGCTATGCCTAATCAATTTAAATTACCAAGGCAGTGAATCATATTCGCTCTTTTCATTTATTTCCTTTCGCGTTTTAACAACTTCCTTATTTTTCTTGTGGATACGGAAATCTAGCCAGACGACGGGTATGCACTGGAAGAACCAATACCCGCGAGCATGTGTTACCATCCATTGTTTCGCCGACTTATCTCGTAGACTGCAGCAATCTAAAGCGTAATGGAATTGCATTATACACACGACGGACGAAGCGAAGGTAGCGCACAACCATCACAAGACGACGAGTAGTTAATTTATCCTGCTACTGGCGTTGCTACTCCGTTTGCATACCGGCGAATAGGTTTTCTTTCGCGGAATTATTAATTACGGAAACAGAACAAAATCATACTTTCTCTTGCTGCTCTTGTCTCTTGCAATTTTAACAGAACGCTTTTGGGTATCGCTCGTACAACATGTAAATGATATCCCAATAACAATTTTTGTTCGAGAAGATATCGACATTTTGATTTGGTCCTAAAGTAAACATGTGGCCATCATGTATGTAACAACACTTCTAATAAATGTTTCCGGTTTTCCTAGCACACTTGCAATTTTTGATGAAACTTTTAGCTACGATTTGGCGTAAATCTGACTGGATTGTATTGATGCAACGTCTAATCCTTCTCCTTCAAAACTTGGATGGTCGTGGGCTTGTTGACATAAACTTTTCGCCTCGGAAAACGTCAGAGAAAGAAACCCAAAGGCATTAAATCCCACATTGTCGCCAATTCGGGTTGGTACCACATGCCTTCAAGTTCCATACCATGTATTTTAGGCACAAAAAACCGGGTTTTCATGCCAATAGCATCTTCGAAGAAAAGTGGTGCTCGAATGCTTTAATGATGCTCTGAACCCAAAATCCACTTCGAATAGCAATACGTGTGAAATGCACTTCCTTCTCATGAAACACATGGGTTTTCCGCATTCAAAATCCAGCAATTTTGCTTGTTTACGAAACCATCAATATGAAAATAGGCCTCATCACTGAAGATGTTTGTGTTGAAAAACTCACCGCTCTCTTGTTGTTCAATGAATCAATTGCAAACTCTCTTCGTTGCCTATAGTCTGAAGACTGGAGTTGTTGGAGTAGTTGGATTAAGTAGGCATGAAAAAACAAATCTTTTGTGAAAATGCGCTGTATAGTGCTTCTTGAAATATTCAATTCTTGAGCGCAATGTCGAATGAATGTTTCCGAACTCTCGGTCACATTTTGGCGCATATCCATATTGTGATATTTTCTACTGAACGACCTGGTCGGAGACATGTCGATGATTTGACATCAGTAATCGTCCCAGTCTCCTCAAATTTTTCAATAATTTTTTTCCGCGGGTGCACTTGGAACACTTTGATTGCTAAAAATTGGATGCAATTTGCAAACTTTCAACCATGTTTGAAATAATGTTGTTATTTTGAATAGCGATTCATTAAGATAATAGATAAGATTAGATTAAGATTAAGACAAGATTCATTAAGATAAGAATGTTAGACTGTTTACCGACGAACTGTCATAATGGTTTGCAACAGCAGAAATAGCTTCAAAGAAGAAAGAAGAAAGAACCTGTTAGATTCGATTTCAAACTTTCTTCTGCAAACGGTTACTTGTGTAAGTTTATGCCGTACACTGAAATGATAAAGAAAAAGGTGGAGCGTACTCTTGGAACTACTATCCACAGTCAAGAATCCAAATCAACGTAAGTTCTTTTTTGACAACTTTATCTCGGTGTACATACTCTTTGTATTTCCAGAAACGAAGGTTGGATAAGAGAAGACAGAACGAATTGTCCTTTGACGTCAAGTAAAAGTAACTTAAAAAAAAGAGAGAGAGACTCATCTGTGTCCCAATTTGATGAGTCTCTTTAGTACAGTCGAATGATAATTCAATAATGACACTGGTCAATTCACACATCAATGAAGGGCCCATGAACATCCGCGAAAAACTACGATCGAAAGCAAAAAAGTGACTCTCACAACGACGGTAGATCTAGGAAAATATAGATCTAAAATTATAGGTAAAAAATGGTGGTCATTATTCAAAAACTCTCTTGATAATACAATAGCGAATTGTTGGAAATCTGATGAACGAAAACAAATTATTGCTGTTGAACTTCAAATCATTCTTTGCAATAAGTCTTCCAAAATGCAAAAATCATATAGCTAAGCATCTCCAATTGTAACCTCCAGGTCAGGTTAGACAAAATCGAGAGTGTGAACATATCTATTGAACTGAAACAAACCGCCTAGCTGGGTGTAATAAATGTTTTTTTACATGTAGACTATTTCAATCGGTATCATTTAACGCATTAGACCAACTTTGGGTTTTCGCAACATATACTAGGGTGACAAAAAACGAAAATAAGCGATAGCCGTGTGGAATTGTCTTCGTTATCCAGGATTACTGCGTTGTTCCATGTAATCCTATGATCCTCTTTCCAAGCGTGTAGAGTCAATAATAACGTATTCGTTTCCCCCATCCGAACTAGCTTCTGATGTTCTTTTAGTTCTGACTATTAGTGGTTAAGTAAGGTGGAATACGAAATTCGAGGAAAAATAAATCGAGTTCGATCCCCATACACGACAAGTTCACTAATAAAAAAATACGGAAGACAAACACGTCAGATAAAAAATCATCGAACGTATGATTGATAACAGCTCTTCTCAGGTCTACCCTGAATCCGACAGTAGACAAACTGCCGAAACGTCGGACTACATAAGTTCATCAAGAGTCCTAAAATGCATAACAATGAACAAGTGAGTAAACCAAACATCACACGATTTCATTAACTAAGATTTGCAGAAATAACTTTTCATTTCTTTTAGTGTTTTTGGTACGAGTTTAATCAATCAATTATTGTAACCTATTTTGTATTTTGTTTGCCGTTTTACTGTTGTCAATAAATTCTATTCTATTTAGTATGCGACCAGCTCTTTCAGCATCGTCCATTCAAACATGCCGAAACGAACCTCATAACTTAATCTTTTATTCTACAATGTCAATAATCTCGAAAGAAGGAGGTAGAGAAATAAATTCCATTTTCACCGGGTATTTTACCGTTAAATCCTTTAAATTCAACGCGAGAAAATGAGACCCAAAACTCTGACAGGACAAAAATAACTTAATACTCTTCAGTAAACAACAATTAATTCTGAACCCCCTACACGGCCTAACGCGGCTCGTTAGGAAAAAAAGAGAAAGGGGAACCTAACACGTACGCTTACCAATTAACCCCGTACCCGTAAAAATCTCATCTAATTCCATTCCACGTAGGAGCCGAGGGGACGTCGGCCTGCCTCACCCGTAGTACATTTTTATGTGTCATTTATTTTTAATCCTCTCATTAAACGAAATTTACATATGTATTCGGGAACGTGTACAAACAAGCCGGGGCCCTTCGACCTCCGGTCCGCCTGGAGGTGGTACCACGAACGAGAATTCCACGCCGGATAGACATAAACATGTCACATTACACATGCTGGTGGTACGTATACACAGGAGTACAGGAGAGGTGGTTTATATTTAATTATGCTACCAGAAAGTCCCTCCGCTCAAACCGGCACCCTTGTTCGTATGCGTACACTCACGCACAGAAGTATAGGGAATGCGATAACACAAGTACATTAACTCAATTAGAATTGAATTAAAATTCAAATTGAAATTATTCACAGTATCCATCCAATATTTGTAATGCGATTGCAAGCAACAAAAAAAGATAGACGTTACGTTGAGAAGAGTAATGATAGTTTCATTATACGCTGTGCTCAAGAAAGTTTGAAAGCTGTTTCAATTATAATTATTTATTAGGAATATGAGATTATTCAAAATTGTTACCGGGAATTTCAAGCAGAATGCGCCAACATGTCCAGAGTCTACGTATGATTGTTTTGTACAGTATGTTCATCGTATAATAAACAGATTTCACCCTAAAGGCAGCGTCGTGAAAGGAAAATATACAGGCGTCCTAATGTTCTGACTGAAGAAGTTGTTGGCGATATTAATCAAAGAATATATGTGACTCCAAAAAATCTTTATGTAGCTTATCAGCCCAACCAAGCTTATCAGTTGGTATCTGTCGAAAAACTTGCAAGAAAATTCTTCATTGACATCCTGACTAAATTAAATTCATGAGTTGTTACCTCTCGATTTTCCCCGTCTTATTCAGTACTGTAAATAGTACAACGAAGCCTTAAACTATGAAACCACAAATTTGAACTGCTTGTATGTGTGCTTGTGTGTGTATTCTGAATGAATTTGGTATATTTGATTTTTGATAGACTCGCTTCTTCGCTTCACATAAATCAACTGAGATTGTTAATTTTTGGTACAGTACTACAAAAGTGTAATATTTAATGTTAACGTATGAATCACTATAGCATAGGTTCAGGTATTTTATATGAGCAAAACAAGTTTTCTTTTCTTTTTAATACGCTACAACTGATAATCTGGTATGATATTCTCTGTACTGGATCTGATGTACTGATGAGAACACTCCATGGCTTCCCAATATGGAACCGTTCCTTTCTCCTTCTCTTTCTATTTGGTTAGTTACTCCACTGCTAATAATACGATTATCATCCTCAGTCACAATCACTTCAGTGCCTCCCACGAATCATTGTATATTGGTTGAAAAACATCGTTGCAAATACCAATAATCACTCCTATTTTCTCATCATTATTAACTTGATGAGGTGATTAATTATTCTGAACATCCTAAGCGTGTACTAACCTACATTGTAAACAAGTTAACGGGATCAAATCCTCATTTTTCATGTGCTCTGAACAATTCATCCACATTGAGTCGCAGTTTTTGCATGGCCGGTTGAATAAGTCGTGATGCTGCAGTTAGACGGGCGCCTTAAGAAGGTGGTATCAGTGACAGCATATCACAATTTTCCGAAATAAACAGTATATGTTGGTTATCATCAGATATGATAGATATTAGTGGAGATTTGTGATAATGGAGTTTAAACTTATAAATCATATGTTGACCTATTGGCTGAATAAGGAGGGCAGAATTTGGTGATAGAAAGATTGCTTCAGTACTTTTGTCTCCAATGTATACTTCTTCTACATCGGAACGTCCAGGGGCATTATCCAAAATCAGTAGTCTTGAGAGGCAAAATCAAACCTCTCGTTTTGCTTTTAACTTCTGATACAAAAAAAAAACATGGGATCCTTTTTTTGTCCGCAAAGATTTGGACTTCTCTTAAATGCCCTAAAATTATTTACCTTTTCAATAACAAATACTTATAGTTCACGACAACCGAAAATATGAAAGTGTACTTATTCTTATTCACTTTGCTTCTTGGTGAGGTTTTTTTTTCGCTTCGCTGTCCAAACCTTTTGTTTGGAAGGACTCTTCGAATTAAAATAATTAAGTTTTATCGATACTGTTGAGATTATCGATATTTGCTCTTCGGCCGCCGCTATTATGGGAATCGTAGAACATTTAAAACGTGACCGTCAACAAACTCGACTCTACTCGACTGTACGTGTCTCCACAATGACGTTATTTGGCACATTGCCAAACAAAAGACGACTAGCAATCATGATGTAATTATCAAGCAGGCAACAATTAACACTAAGACGATGAAATCTTGGAACACGTGGTAGTTCCTCTATTTTCTTCTTACATTTACATAATTTATATAATTTTGATTTTTCGAAGTTTATAATATACAAGGCGTCCCAAAAGTTCTTTTCAAAATAAAAAGAATTAAAATACAGGCTTTGGAAATTTCTCTTTTAAAAATGATGACTCCGTGATAGTCGCCATTTCTTTTCGAATATTCTCTCTTAATTCATTCAGAGAATGAGAAGTGTTGCTGTATACCTTTGATTTAAGGTAGTCCCATAGGAAATCCATTGGTATCAAGTTGAAGCTACGCACCGACCAGTTTAAGTTATCGTGTCTGGACAGTGAAAATTTGACAAACTGGTGAGTACACGTTAGACATGTTAGATGTCACTCCATTTTGCTGGAACCAAGTGTTGCGATTAAAACCAGTAAAATCTTGCAAAACTGGAGTAAAAAGTTATTAATCATCTCCACATATCGGTCGTAATTTGCGGTTACTGCACGACCACTGTCATCTTCAAATAAATATCGGCCGATAATTCCTTACGCACATATTGCAGCCTAAATATGTTTCTGTTTTGGATTTGTTGAGCTCCAATAACGGCAGTTCTGCCTACTTACATGGCCACTAAGGCGCCTAATCCCAGACGTTTTCGCAAAACACGCATGTTCCGGGTCCCGACTAAATAGCGCCTGAACTCCTAACGAGGAGACAAGCGATTGGCATACCTCCACTACCCGCTCAACGATTGCGTTCGCAAAGTTAATGAAATAAATTGAGAACGACTTTTGAGACACCCTTCTATAAGTGAGATGTATTCTTTTTCTTGTTGTTGTTGGTTGTACGAAAAACTCCTTAACAATACCTGTCTTTGCTTAATTCATTTGTTGTTTATAGTTAATGTTAAATACTTCAATATGTAATTCGTTTAAATGATCTGCTATGATATCCTGCTATATTACATACCGGCAATACAGCTTTAATTTGTCAAAACAATAATATAATACAGGCTTGCTTTGGAGTTTTTCTGTCCGGTGCATTTTTTTTTTTGTATTTGCAATGTAGGTCTTGTCCGGTAGAAGCTTCCAGTAAAGACCCGATTCGTCGGCATTATGTATTTGACCTGGCAATATGGCAACCTCTTCAATTTTATTTTTTAGTTTTTGTTTAAATGGATCTACCAACTCTGGATGAGACGATAATTTTTCGTATTCCGTAGCGTTGCTTAAACCTATTCAACCAACCATTACTAGCAGTAAACGACGGTGTTTCATCCAATTTTCTTTGGAGAACTTTTGCTTTTTCCTGTAGCATAATTCCACTTACTGGCACATTTTGTTCTCGTAATTTAAGAAACCATTTACATAAGATTTTTTCCATCTTTGTATAGGTAGACATTTTTTAAGTTTTCATTTCTCCCGGACTAGCGAATGTTTTTGTAACTCTGTCAGAGATCACGTGTCTTTTTTTCTTTATTCCGAATATAGTGGACTTTGCTATTCCATATTTCTTCGCTAATTCTGTTACTGTGTTTCCTTTCTTAAGCGTTCAAGTATTTTAAGATTCCAATTTTAAATGTTTTCTTTCCGGTACTTCAAATTAAAATCTCAAATAATAACCAATTTCGCTAAAATTCTTATTACATGTATATGTACTTACTTTGTCATAATGGCACTGCTAACTTTATTCAGCAAGTGCTATTTATGCACTGAAATACGGTAAGGTATACAGTGAAATTCCCCTTCGCGGACGCCCCTCTTACACGGACGCCACCTTTAAACGGACAGTTTCTCATGGTCCCGACCGGCTCTCATATAATTTCCATTGTATTAACTTTTTCTTGGACGGGCATTCTCTTGAACGGACACAGACACGAGAAAATGTTCTCTTAACCGGACAAAAATCAAAATAAAAAGAAACGCCTTATTTTATTTGTATATCAAGAGTATTGCTATTGCATTTCTCAATCGCGCCGCGCGCCAATTTCGCTGGGACTTCCCCGAGTAAACCGGAGATTTAGCGACTTTACCCTTTCGGTACAAACGCAGCCTATGCCGTGTATTTCTGCCTGGCGTGAATCAGGGACTTCCCCAAATTGGCCGGGGATTTACCGTTCTTATTCTTTGGGTGTACGCCTTTGATTGAAGCTGCTTTCAATATTAGTCTGATGTCTATGCGGAAAAGACACAGTGGGCGACACATTCATTGCAAAAATGGCTCCAAATAGAAAAATTCTCACGCTTAAACAAAAAATTGAGATTGTTGAAGTTTACAATAAAGAGAAGTTAAGTATAAAGAACTTATCCAAGCGTTTTAATATTGGAAAAACACAAGCTGCAGATATAATTAAACATAAATCTTTCTAAACAAATGGATGTCGAACAACAATTTGATTGAAAAAACAAGCTCTTTGACGGGTGATGGTACTAAAATTGACAAATTGTGTTATGACTGGTTTACAGCAGCTCGGCATAAGGGGATTCCTTTAACAGGTATGCATATGATTTTTTTAGATAAGGTTTTCTTGTATTAATGCGTTGATTTTCTTATCATTTTAAATTCTAAAATAGATAAATAAGTGAGATTACCAATAGGTTTGTCGTGACAAAAACGCAAAAAACTTATTTTTTTTAAGTTCCGCTAATACGATGTAAAGCAAGAGAAATAGTCGCTTCTTTGAGACATTCTACATTCTTCTGGTTAGCTCAATAAATTTAGAATCCGCCACAATATAAGTTTTAAAGCGATTTCGGGAAAAGGAGCTTCGGTTAATGCTAAAGGTGTTTCATTGTTTTGAAAAAAAAGTCCTTCTTTGATTAGGGGATATTCACCGAGAGACATCTATAATGCCGATGAGACAGGCCTGTATTTTACCTACCCGACTAAACGCTCACATTAAAGAAGGAAAAATGTGTTGGGAGTAAGTGTCCCAAAGAGAGGTTTACAATTTCGCATTGTGCAAATATGGCGGGTGAAAAAGAAAAGCTCCTAGTCATTGGTAGGGCAGCTAAACCCAGAGCTTTTAAAAACATTAATATAAATAACCTGCCCGTAACTTGGAAATACAATAAGAAAGCTTGGATGACAGGACAAATTATGACAGAGTGGTTGCAAGACCTAGATTGGCCAATGGCTAAACAAAAAAGAAACATTTTGTTATTTTTAGACAATGCGGGATCTCATCCGAAAGACGTTCGCTTAAATAATATAAAAATATTACTTCTACCCCCTAATTGTACATCAGCTTGTCAACCACTTGACCAGCGGATTATAAAGAATTTTAAAACTTACTACCGAAGTCTAATACTCAAATATCTGCTAGTAAACATTGAAAATGCTGGTACAGCTTTTGAGTTAATAAAGATAATTACACCACTGGATGCAGTTTATTTGACAGAAAACCGCTTGGGACTAAGCAACCAAAGAGACAGTTCAAAATTGCTTCCGCAAAGCAGGATTTAATCATGTAAATATGCAAAGTGAAGACCAGTTAACTGAGGCTGATACATCTGACCTAGAAGATGATTTGCCTCTTAGTGTACTTTCAGATATCCTCAAAAATAAGAATTTATTGAAATTGATGGATAATGAAAACCTTAATGATTTTTTGAACGTAGATGAAGATTTGTATGTTGAAGATCCAGATTCAGAACAAGAAATTGCAAATCCAGTTGAAATACAAGAACTTTCGGAAGATTCTGATGTCGATGAGGTTCCAGTGCCAACAGAAGCTATCCCAAATTATGGTAAAGCTATTACCCTGACCAAGCAGCTCAAAGGTTTTGTCGAAAATCACGGAGATACAGAGTCTTTGAAGCTTCTTTCTAGATTAGAAATATGATTTCAAGACGCCATTTTAAAGAAAAAGAGAAGACAAACAACAATATATGAATTTTTGCGTCCTTAAAGTGACTATTCATTTCATTGTTTTGTATTACATACAACATCTATGTATCTATGCACATATATTATACGTTGTATGTATATATCTAAAGGAAATAAACTTTTTTTCTTAAGTTTAAAGTTTCTTATTTATTTTAAAAGCATTTATATACATATACGATTTAAATGTCCCAGTTTCTTTAATATATTCATTTTTCGTTAAAACACGATTTTTGTTGATACTACAGATTTCTTTTATGCGGACACCCCTCCTGAACAAACATATTCTGTTGGTCCCGTTGGTGCCTGTTCAAGGGAGATTTCACTGCATATTTAGGTTAAGTCCCGGCATTAAACATGCGTTTTTATGGTGACGTGTTGTTCATTGTATCGGGCTTTTCCGATATTCGTTATATCGCAACGTGAGTTTTGGTCGGTCATTGGCGCGCGTAGTTCCTCACTGTACCTCAACCGGAAAGGAGAAAGTACTATGAAAACTGGTTCAAACATTTGCAAAAGTGCATCAATTATTGCAGAGAATATTTTGAAAAACAATAAAAGCATTTTCAATTACAAATATTTATTCCTATTTACTATTCGGGATACATAAACAGCAGCCCCCGTAGTATCAATTCAAAACCGAAATTTGCAAACTATAATATGCAATAACATCTTCGAAATTTGTAAGGGGATCGTTCCCCGTACCCTTTCCTTGCTCGCTAAAATTTTAACCCTACCCCCAGGGCAACAACTTCAACGGGCACTCGGCGAAAAGAAGTTTCATTCAGCAACAGTGCCACCATTCACCGCTTCTATTTTTAGCCTACCAGGAAAGCGATGCATGCGCCACCCGGATCCACAACTACAGGCGCACACGTACAACCATTTACGAGTTCGGGGGTAGCGGCGTTTTACGTACGTATAAAACGGGGAAAAGAGCGCCACTCACTCCCCATCCACCATCGAGACACATAGAATAAATTGCACGAGAGAGACTTATCGATACATAATATATCCGAGAACGAAACTAGTTAGAATCGGTTGGTCAATAGCCCGCCAGCTCGAAACACCGTTAGCAAGCGTGCACAGCCGTTTTGCCATGCCGTCCGCGACCTTGAACTTAACGCGAGGCGACGCAAGCGCCTCGCGACGTCAGGTACCTCACTCGCATCGGCGAGAGAGAGGGCAGGACATGTACCAGCTGAGGAATCGATAACGGCCGAGATTGTCCCTCGAACGCGGGCGCTTTTCCCGATTCTCGTCGACTCGCCGGCACAAAGGAAGAACAAAGGAATTTCGGTACTGGTGGCGATGATGGTCGGATATAGCGAATATATCGAAGCAGTACTATAAATATATTACTTTGATGGTATTAAATATAAATTTTATGGGACGATAAAAGCGAATGAGGTATTAATATATGGCGGCGATAAAATTTATAAAAGAAAAACGTGATAATAGCTATGGAAAAGATTAAGCAAATTGGATACTTTGGTACAGAATCACTCAATACAACTGGAAGTATATCATCCACAATTAAAGGTCGAACATGTTAAGTAGTCTCCTAAACAACGCCAGAATCGCTCATAATATAATAATTTAGCAATAATTTAGAAAATACGGTTTAAAACGTTTTATTCTATCGAGTATGTCAACTTCTGTATGCGGCATACCTAGAGCCCGCGGCAATAGTACGGGCCACCCACAAATTTTAAAGAAAATAAGGATTATATTCAAAAATTCGAGCAGGCAACCCGTGTTCCAAACGTATAAGGTTGATTGTAATAGTTTCTAGTACTGGCATTGCGAAAGTGATAACAAGCAAACATATTTGGGGAAAAGTATAGGCCATGTCATCAGTTTTAGTTTTGTCCTCAACGGGTACAGTACAAATAAGGAAAATATTTTATAATAAACTCATGGTGTATTAAATGCTAGTGTATTAATCTACTTTTCACATATCCAGATGCCATGTGGACAACAAATTACGTGCTGGAACTTTGTGTTACAGCAAGATAACGCTGCTGTCCACCGTATTCAAATTGTAAATGATTATTTTCGAAGAAAGAGAATATCAGTCCTTAAGTGAATATGATCAAAAATGTCTGGAGTATCTTAGCACATCGTGTATAACCTTGTTTTATTCGTCTTTTCATTTGGTATTCTTCCGATTTTTGTTCTGCAGTTTGTATCCTGAACCTTACTGTCTCGTATGTACTTCTGATAGCATCTAGTAGGGTTCTACGGATTTCCATTTCCTTTAAACTTTCCCATATTTCACTACAAACATCTCTTGTCCTTCTTCAATTTTTCTTTCTTCTTAGACGTTTTTTCAGTATCCTTGCGTATAGTTTGTAGCTTGTTTATGCTAAACGTATAGCTCTATAGTTCTTGCATTGAATCTACTCTCCTTTCTTATATATCGGGATTATCACATTATTTTCCCATTCCCTTGGTATTTTCTGTTCCTTCCATATTGCTTTTAACATCTCCCATATCTATTCTTTTCCTTCCTGTCCTAGCCATTTGAATATTTCTGGTAATATGCCATCCTGCCATTCCTGCCTGCTTTCCCGATTTTGATTTTTTTGCATGGCTTCTTCCACTTCTTGTAGCATTATTTCTTGTTGTAAGTTCAGTTCTTCTCTGCTTACCCTTTGTTCTGTATTTATTCCATAAAATTTGCCTTCGTTGTATTCTCTCTGTATTCCTGGTATGTCTTTTGTTCCTATATGTAGTCGATTATTCTTATCCAACATTTTCTGTTATTCATTTTATACGTTTCTGTTATCTGTTTCCCTAAATTCCTCCCATGACTTCTTTTTCTCTTCCTTTATAATTTTCTGTACTAGGTTTATCTCCCTACTGTATTCTTCTTCATCTTTTGTTGTTTTTGTTTGTATGTATTTTTTCCAGGCAGTTCTTTTTCTTTTGCTATCTTCTTTATTTTATCGTTCCATCACTTCGTTTATTTTTATATATTTATTAAACTTTCTTTTTCCGCATATTTTTTCTTCTATTGTTGATACTGTTTCTTTAAACCCCATTCATCTCTCTTCTATGATGCATTCTGCTTTTTAATGTCTAGTCTTCTGAATTCTTTGTTAGTTTTTTGTTCATATGTATCCTTATTTTCTTTCATATTAAGTTTATATATTGCTTTTCTCCGTTTTTTTACAGTCAATTCTACTAAACACCTTGCTACTACTAGTCTATGGTTCGTCCCCACTTCCGTCTTTTTCCTGATTCCTATATTTTGTATTGTTCCTGTTAGATTTTGCGTATGCACTCTATAGTCTATTAGACTTTTGGCGTTCCGTTCTTCTGCTACAAACGTGTATTTGTCCTCTAATTTCTGATACCACATCGTATTTCCTATAATCAAGTCGTTTCTTCTACAAAAGTCTATAATCTTTATTCCATTACTATTTATTGTTTCTTCACCATGCTACCCCATGCAGCCCATTCTTTTGGTTTGGTCTTTGTCCTCTCTACTATTTCCATCTCCCATTACTATTGTTGTCTCGTCTTCTTCTCTCGTTTCATCTAATTCTATTTGTAAAATTAGATAGAAATCAGCTATTTCCTCTTCTGCTGCTCTTTCCACGATCCACAAATCTGTATGATGTTTAAGACTTCTGTTTCCTTTATATTTAAAGATATTACCATTATTCTTGAGTTAACTGGTTTACATTTTACCACTTTATTGTTTATTTCTTCTGTAACTATTATTCCTATCCCCTCCTTTGTTCTGTGTTCTTGTTGAACTCCAGAATAATATAATGTATGTTTGTTTGTAATTTGTATGCATCCTTTTCCTTTCTTCTTTGTTTCGCTTATTCCCATAATACTTATCTTACTATTTTCCATTTCTTGCGCTATTCCTGTCTTTCTCCGTTAAAGTGCTAATATTCCAGATACCTATTCCCATTTCATAAAAATTATTTTCATCCTTTTCTTTCGTCATGGTCATCATCGTCGTTATTCCTCTTTCGTCTTTTCTTATCAGTTTTTTGCATTCCTACTTCTGCGGTCCATGTTGTGTTTTACCAGCTCTCCTCTCCCATTGCCCCATTTGTATTCTCCTTCTTCAATTGTAACTTCCTGGTATCCTAACTTCACTACCTTTCCCTTTTTTCTCTCTTTCTGTCCTATTTGTTTTTGCTTTCTCCGTATCACTTCTTCTATTCGATTTATTTTATTATCTATATAAATTATTTCCTCACGTAATTTTAGTTTACTCTTATTTTGCATCACCATGCTGTCTACATCTATACAAATGTAATTATCAGTCATATATACTTTAATAAAGAAACAGCTACTTTGTTTCAAAGTGCTCTGTGATTCTTTCTTTTCTATTTTAAACACAGCCATTGCGAAACCCAACAACACTGCCCATTAAACACAAATCACCAGTAGTTAACTTCTAATACCAGTAAGAAGTAAAATACGCTCTACAAATCGTAGCAAGCAAGATATTACCCTTCCGTCCCATGCGATAATCACCGAGGCAACTTTGAAAACACCTTTCGGAACGCGTAGGTTTCGAACCTGGCCGAACATTACATTAAGATTACTGCGCGTAATTAGAGGGGCTATTTGTGTTGTAAACGCCGAATGTATCGCGCATTAGGATATACCTATATTTACGAACGTTAATCTAACATTAAGTGGCGTGTTCACGTAAGCGTTTGTATTATGTGATGCTCGATGAAAATCATTTTTTTTTGTCGTATGCCTAAATTGGAACACGTGTTGCCAATTTAACGTTACGAAATCGGTTATTGCGTGATTAATCGTCGGCTTTACGTGTAGGTGGGGTTTCCTGAAATAATTTAGCTATATAGAGCGTTGACGATGTCATACAAAGTACTGCGCGTGAATACACTCGATGGTGATGTAACGCATTAGGAAGGATTAACTTTGCCAATGTAGGCAAACTAACCTTTGAATTGCTGAATGTTTAGGTATTAACCGTGTACTCGAACTGAACGATATTCCTCTTAATTAATCTTCAAAGGTTTAAGAAAGGCGCCGCTACATGTCTAATGGTGAAAGGTGTTTTTAAAGTAATTATGGATACAAACAAGAAAAAAATATGTTACAATAAAGATAACAAATTGTTTGATACAACGAATATACACGACAAAGATTTCAATTATTCATGTTTAAAAAATACTGAAATCGAAACGTAGTGTAGTACGAGATAACAAAATATCTTGCTTGTAAATCCTGGGGCATAAAACTTTTAAATATATATTGTACACATTATTTATAATAAAAAGTAGGAAACTTGAAGTTCTTATTAACCATTGAGAGTTAGTGCATGTCTTTCTTGTTTTTCTTGCCAATACAAGCGTGTCAATGAAGTTAACTTCATAAATTGGAATTAGTTGTCATATTAATTTATAACTTTAGTCTATTAATATATATATGTACCGTCCATGTTCTTTTTATTACGGCCACCTAATAAATTTCAGCTTTTGTGTGTTTCCAACGAGATAATTTACGAATGCAAGTATAAAATTCATGAATAGGGATTAGAATACCTATCTAAACACGTTCCCTAAATATCTTTCTAAGAAATTGAGACAGTGCCACTTAATGACCTCTTGCCTTATTATTATCCCCCTCATGAATCATTCTGTACTGTATAGAGGACGGGCAGAAACAAGACTGAAAGACACAGTAATTCGTAGAATATTATTTGGATAGGTTAATATTGCCGAAAGAATATTTGTATATATAACGTTTTTTCCATGTTTACGTGTTAGTGTTGCTGTAGTAGTTATTGCTTGTATACGCTTTATATATTTCGTTAAAAAAAGGACATACCAAATGAGAAAAGACTGCGTATTGAGGCACTGTTGGATACAGGATTGTATTCTCAACGCACAATTGCAAAAACAGAAGAAGTATCCCGACAGACAGTGCAACGATTCGCCATTTTAACGAAGGAAAAGATATCCACTACAAGTCGCGAAAGAGCGTTTTGCGGCAAGATAAGGATTAGTACCAACCGAGATGATCGACATATCCTGCAACTAGCAACTGAAAACCGAGGTTTATCCACCAAAGAAATAGGAAATGTAATGTCTCAACAAGGAGTGAAAATACCCACGCGCACAGTACGTAGACTATTGTACGAAGCCGGATTAAAATGCTGAGGCCCCCTAAAAAAGCCAAGATAAACACCGATGATAAAGCGTACAATTGAAGATTGGCGAAAGGTAAGACAAAATAATCTAAATGAATATGTAAATCAAACAAAATTCTTTTGTTTAAACAATATCTTTTCGTTTTCAGCGATGAACCAAAACTAAAAGCCATGACCGAAACAGCTGAATTTATTAGACGACGTCCATCTGAACGGTTTGGTGAAGCTAGTGTACTAAAAACAGTGAAACACCCTCCGTCAATTATAGTGTGGTCCTGTATAATAGTCGAAGGTCCTGGACCACTGTATTATTTGCTAAGGCACCATGAATCAACACCAATATAAGCGTGTATTGGAAGATGTTTAGATGCCGTATATCAATGGTTTAGATCCAAATGAAGGTCCTTACACATTCATGCACGATAAGGCACCATTATTACAGGCATTATATATTTTAACAAAATCGCTATTTTAGCAAGTGGCCCTAATAAATTGGACAGGCACTGTATAAAATATATAATGAAAACCGTATTGTATAAGCATAAGTTGTCACAACTATATAACTATTACTTTGTAATGCCTGCTTTGGCTTTTATAATTGCTATATATATATAGACTTTCTTCGAAGCAATTTTTCAAGACAGCCCGCGTCAATTTATTGTAAGTATTCCCATAGGTGCTGGATGTTTTGAAATTGTTTCTAGTCCCTTGATCATGTTCATTTCATAAGAGTTCTATGGGAAATAAATTCGGGCTTTTAGGAGGCCAAACCTACTTTCTCCTTTAAAAAGTTTTTACAGATTCGAGCCGTAGGTTTGGACACATTGTCTTGCTGGAACATAAACGGCTCACCAACAAATATCAAAATATCCTTCTCTCCGGATTGTACCACTAATTTTCACTAAATCACCCGTAATTATTTCAGCAAAACAACGCCAAACCATGAGACTACCACCTCCGTGTTTAACGGACGACACTAAGCATACCTCACTAGCTCTTTCTCCTGGTCGTCGACGAACAAAAACTTTCCGTTACCTTCCAAATAATTGAAATTTGGACTAGGCGGTCCATAACACTGCGTTCCAATCATCCAGATAATACACAGAAAAATTATGATATAACGACTGTGCGCGTAACATAATTTTCGCCTCTTGAATATCAAATAATCATGATACAAAACGTACATGTTGCTTGTAGTTTCACAATCAGTGCTGTAAATTTACATTATCGAGACTATAAATTTACATTTCAGTATGCACTAACATGTAAATTAAGAATTTTAACAAACTTTTAATATTACAACGCCGATCATGTAAATCAAATACAATGATTTATTTCAGTGTACAAGAAAATTCTACTTGATGTTTGGATTGCTAAATTAAATTGTACAACTAAGTTCAAGCGACATTCAAAACGTTTCTATTGCAAATCGCATAGACATCGTACTATTTACTAAGAGAAATATAACCAGGCGGAAGTAGCGCACACTCACTACAATTACATCCATGAAAAAAACGTCGTAGAAGATGATATACATTTGACAAACAAACGAAGACCTGGACCGTCACTTTCTTTAAACTCTTGACCTGATAAAACCGTATATAATAAATCGACCTTGACATTCGGCCTTTGACAATTGATAATCAAACAACACGTCTAGAGAGTTAGAAGTTAGTAAATAGGAAATACAAATCAAATAATTTATTCTCTTTTCGTCCGAGCTGTTTTGCTACTTAATGTCCAATAGCTTAATGCATTAATATAATACTATATAACTATTATCGTTACTCAGTCATGCAATTATGCACGACGCAATAGCAAAACAAGTGTTTGTATTCGCAAGGAATTTGTTATGAGACATCGCCTTTGACCTTTAACATAAATAAACATCTTTAACTGGTAAAAATAAAAACTAATCCAACAGCATAATTGGATGTATGTAGAAAAACTGATATATCGGAGGAAGTAACGAATATTAAACCATCTCGCAATATTTCTGCAAACCTTATAAAAAGAGCAGATGATGAATCATTCGTTACAACCTGGAATTCTTATCGCATTTGAAAATATCACACCATTGCCTCTTAGTTTACACAGCTGCCCTGGTGTAATTTATATGCACATATGTATATATGTATGTATGACTATGTAAGAACACTGTGTCAAGTAAAAACGTATGAAGCGCTTTTGCTCTAATTAAAAGAAACAAATGCGTAATACTAATGAGAATTTTTATCACAATAAAATAGGTTCAATGCAATACTGCAATGAGAAACAATTGAACTTCGCGTCTAAATAACGCACTTGCAGTGCCTGGCAATGACATTAAACTCACTTTGAGATGTTAACATTTGTTCTAAATGGAAGTGAGTGTCTGGTTTGATTTTATGAGCAATCTATTTGCTCAATTTCCTATTTTTGTTATCGATAAGAATGTACGAAAACTCTTGTTTAACCTTAAGTTAACGCATACAGCCTTGGCCAATTGTATTAGACACCCACATAGAACCCCAGTGTTAGAAGTACTATTATATTTCCAAAAAAATTAACATCAAATTTATACTTAATTTGCATATTTAATGGATTTTTATGAGGTAGTTGCTTACTTTGTGACAATAGTTTAGCAGACAGCAATGTTCGACTTTCAATATCAGACTATTGCCGACGCGATAACAGAGTGGTACGTATTACGAGTTTATAACCAAGATATTTTGTGTTTGATATCTCCATTTTTGATGCTCAAACCTAAAATAGTGCAACCACGTCAAAAATTCGAGAATTGATCGAAGTAGAACTCGGTCATATAGTCCTACTTAAGACACAAGGTAGGACTTTAACCACTATAACGAGACTAATAAACTGTATGGTATTCTGTGACCTAAGCAAAGCTTTCGACGGTATTCACCATAATTTAATAATGGCAAATGGGCAAAAAATGGGAATTAGATGTATGGCACTTTATTGGTTTGCCTTGTATCTCTCTGAGAGGGTGCGGATTTCTTTGCTTAAAGACTGTGAAAAACTAAATTTCTACCCTGGATTACTACCGGTTACCATTGGTATTCCTCAAGTTTTATTCACGCTGTTTATTAACGGTATCGTGACCTTTCTGAATGTTCATTATCCCACCATCTACGCTGGCGATGCCACCATTGTTAGTAGTAGTAAAGAAAATATCGAAGTAGAACCAACTCAATGTTAGAGTATTTGAGTGTTTGGTTTGCAATAAATGCATTGTTTTTAAGCAAGATTAAAACAAGGT
This sequence comes from Trypoxylus dichotomus, assembly GCA_023509865.1. Taxonomy (NCBI): domain Eukaryota; kingdom Metazoa; phylum Arthropoda; class Insecta; order Coleoptera; family Scarabaeidae; genus Trypoxylus; species Trypoxylus dichotomus. Next base: position 36,391,422 of record CM042081.1, read on the forward strand.
ATGTAACATTTACATCAAGTGCATCGCATACTTTGCCAAGTCTTCACCTTACGATTGGAAATAGCACAATAGACCAGGCGACGTCGCTCGAGAACTTATATAATCTTTTCGCAAGATGTGAAATGGAATAAAAACATCAACACAATTAATTCACATATATCTAAATCAATTTTCAAACTAAGACATTTGAGAGCCTTAGCAAATTGCGAGGTTATGAGACTGATATACGTTTCAGATATTGAATCACGTCTAATCTACGGGATAATTGTATGGAGCTCTAGCAGTGCCGTGCAAGAAACACTTTTGTGCCAAAAAAAAGCTATCCGTGTAATGGCGGGGATCTCGCAGCAAACGTCGTGCCGAACATACAGTCCCTGTCCATTTTATTAGGGCTACGTTATAAATTTAAGTGAATGTTTCCAACGTGACAATTAACAAGTGCAAGTATAAAATTCATTCACTAATGATCTCATGCCCGTTATTATTCCCCCAATGAATCATTCTGTATTGCATAGAAGATGGGTAGAAACAAGATTGAAAGGCACAGTAGTTCGTAAAATGTTATTTCAATCGGTTACTATTGTAGAAATAATATTTATCTCTTTATATAATAATATGTTTTCCGTGTTAGTGTTGTACTTGCATGCGCTTTACATTTTTTCGTTGTGGTTAAAGAAACGACATACCAAATGAGAAAAAACTGCATATTGACGCATTGTTGAGTACAGGAGTATATTCTCAACGCATAATTGCAAAGAAATAAGAAGTATTCCGACAGACTACAGCGAATCGCCATTTTAATAAAAGAAAAGATATCCACTACAAGTTCCGGAAGAGCGTTTTGCGACAAGAAAAGGATTACTACTAATCGAGATGATCGACTAGCAACTGAAAATCGAGGTGCATACGCCAAAGAAATAGCAAATGTAATGTCTCAACAGGGAGCGAAAATATTCACGCGTACAGTACGTAGACGATTGTACGAAACCGAATTAAAATGCAGACGCCCCATGAGAAAGCCAAAATTAACACCGATGATGAATCGAGCATGTTATGAATGGGTAAAATCTGATCAACATTACATAATCGAAGACTGGCGAAAAGGAAGGCAAAATAACTTAAATGAGTATGTAAATCGTGCAATTTTTTTTGTTTGAACAATGTCGTTAAAGATCGTATTCAGGGGATGAGTCAAAACTAGAAGCCATGACCGAAAGCGTTCAATTTGTTAGACGACGTCCCTCTGAACGGTGCGGTGAAGCTACTGTATTAAAAACGGTGAAACATCCTCCGTCAGTTATGGTATGGTCGTGTATATCAGTCGAAGATCCTAGACCACCGTATTTTTGCCAAGGCAGTATGAATCAATATAAGCGTGTATTGGAGGATGTCTTGATGCCATATATCAATGATTTAGATCCGAATGAGGACCCTTACACATTCTTGCATGATAAAGCGCCATGCCGCATGGCCAAATACATCCAAAGTTTTTTTCTTTTTTTGGAGACGCACGTTCTGCCACTGTTACCTTAGCCGGGGAGTAATTCTCCCGACCTCAATGCAAACGAGAACGCGTGAAGTGTTCTAAAACTATGCATGCATTCGAGAAGGAGCAATTAGTAAGAAATATTGGGGATGTATGGCAAAATGAGGCTACAATTAGACATACCATCAACGCTTACATAGACATTACAAAATATTAGTTATATAGTTGTGACAATGTCTATAGACAGTTTTGAATAAACTCATGCTTGTACAATACGTTTTTCATTATATATTTTAACAAAATCGCTATTTTAGCAAGTTGCTCTAATATGGAATGTGCTTTAAGCAATTTAAGCTGTTAATAATTATAGTAATCTACATATTAGAGAGCGCACCATAGGCCTGCGTTAACTACGAATGGTTTAATATGCATGAGTATTAGAATAAACAATAATATCCCCTCTGAAATAAGATAAAAACCGTGTTATTCTTTTAAAAATTATTTGAGAGAGTATCTTTTAAGTATACCCTATTAAAATTTAAATGAATAAATAATATTGGTATGTAAATTAGTTAGATTTAAATTATCTTTATTGTTTACTATTATTACTACATATTGTGGTGGAAAAGGGCTCTTAATTTTCCAAATGGGTTCTTTCATTTAATTTTTTTTCATTTAAATTCGAATATAGTGTTTAATAATTGAAGTAACCAAATATAAGATTGTAAAAAATAAATATAATGACAAACCAAAAGAAAAACGTATATATATATACATATCGCTTTTTAACAAAAATTTCTTTTCTTACAAAAAAAAAAGCTAAATCAATCCCTGTCTAGATAATTTTATAAATTCTAAATGAAATGAGAGCAAAAGAACAGTAAATTTTGAAAATTCATTATAAGTTAAAGTCTTTAATTTTGTAACGATACTTACACTCACACGTAATGTCTCGTATCTTAGGTATCCTGGTCTTCGGCTTCCACCAATGTGTCCGAAACTCCAAATTGTTATGATAATATCAGCTGATACACTTTTCGACTTTAAATAAATTCGAATAACTTCAAATGTTACAATTAATTCGAAAAGTAGTAATTTTTTCTCAGGGGAAACGGCTTCGACGTGTGTGACTGACACAATTCTTATTTATATTCCGCTTGAGAGCAGGGATACACACATTATACATGTTGTTTGCCTATATGTTAGCCCATACTACAAATGCACTCTTGATGGAATGAAATTATTTACAAGTAAGCTGCTATGCGTGCCATTCATCCGACGTACGAAATTTCGAAGATGGTGTGATATAATTTCGGAATGACACATATTTTAATAATATAATAAAGATGTGTGAGCGCAGTACATCAGTAAACGTCTTTTAGAAATAAATTTGGAACAAATTATTATTACATATCAAAATATATTTACGAATAGCGATATATATAGTAAACTATAGTGCAGTTTACGTCTCCGCTGCACATGTTGTTGAACGGACTCTTTTTTTTTAATCATTAAAATTGTAGATTATGTGTCAGTAATGAACAACTAAAGTAGATATCTGTTAATTTAATATACAGAAAGAAAACTCTACGGAATAAATATTTGAAATAAATTCAATGAAGAGGGAGTCCTAACGGTACTTTGTCTCCAACAGCAACATCAACAATGACAAAAATAAGGGCGTGAACCATACACTGACGAGAAAATATCCAGGCTGTACATAGTACCGTATAAGGGTCATCGAGTTAGCGATTTTAATGGATTTTAACGGAAAGGTCACGTTTTGCTGTGTTTAAAATGGCCCTTCTTTTTTAGGAGTTTAGTGTAAGGTACCTAAACATCGATTTAAAAAGGGCTATTTCTAGGTTATGTTTAGTGCCATATGAGTTATAGTTTACAAAATTTAAGTTGGTACTTATTGTGTTTGCCATAAAAATTACCAAAATGAATAGTAAACACTGATGAGCGGTAAAATTTCTGTAATCCCATACTTTTTATTTTTGAATACAATATAGGTAAATAGACTATTAATATTGATTTGAAGCTGTATTACATTATTGTGAAGTTCTTAGAGTATTTTTTCTATGGTTCTCATTATAAAAACCAACAGGGAAAAAAGGACAAAAACAAATAAAGACATCGTGAATGTTATTATTTATTACAGCATGCGAAATACACGAAAGCTACAAGTTGTTTTGAATAGAATTAACTAATTACTACTTCGAAGATTACACAAAAACTGTACCAAACTGGTAGTAAATTACATATATACAGCAGCTGATGTTCACACCCAGAGGATTGAATTTTGGTGGAGACCCACCGAGGCTTGGTTTGCTACCAAATGTTTTGCACGGCAGACTTTTGCAGACCACCTTGTGGAATGGCTATGGTGTAGGGATGTACATACGTAAAAGAGGTTGACCTGTTCAGGGAACTGCTAGCCGCTGTTAGACAGCAGTACCCAGTGTAAATTTCAGGTCTCCCTGTTTCTTATTATTTCGTATTAGGGCAGTGTGTTGGTTTTTTCAATGGGGAATATTTTTTTTTCTATAAAATCATACATTAGTATGCATTAAACTTGCATAATTTAAACATCGAAGTTTTGCAAATCTTTAATTGAAAAATCCCAGATGCTTTCCTCGGGGTATTTAGACCATGTTTCAGAATTACCTTTCTTTTTTCTGCTGGCATATTGTTTATTTTGCAGAATTATTTTCCAATCTATTATTTTAAGAATATTTTTCAGTATATTATTTTATTCCCAGGAATATTTGTTAATATATTAATCGTTTATTATTTTAGAAATATGTTTTTGTTGCAATTTGCATAATTGCCTCTAATTTATAAATCATTTATTACTTGAGAACTATTATTATTTGTCCTCTGGTGGTAGTTGCTTTGCATGATCTACTTACAAATTAGTGCCTTGACGTTACAAACAGTGTAGAGAGCATTTTATAATTTATTACCAGTTCGGTACAGTTTTTGTATAATCTTCGTAGTAATAATTAGTTAATTGCGTTCAAAACCAAACTAATTCATTTATTTATTGTATTTCGCATATTATAATAAATAATATTTGCTAGAAAATTATTGTCTTTATTATTTTTACCCCTTTTCCCTGTTAATTGGTTTCTATAATGAGAACCATAGAAAAAAAAGACTATGAGAACTTCCCAATAATGTACTACAGTTTCAAAACACTGCTAGTCTATTTACCTATATTGTATACAAAAATAAAAAATATGGGATAGTAAATATTATACAACAGATTATTCTCCAATATTCAAATGAAATTTTACCGCTCATCAGTGTTTGTTATTCATTTTGATAATTTTTAGGGCAAACACAATAAGTACCAACTTAAATTTCGAAAACTATGAGTTATATACCACTAAACATAACCTACAAACAGTCCTTTATAAATCGATTTTTAGGTACCTTCAACTAAATTACTTAAAAAAGGAAGGACCATTTTAAACACAGCAAAGCGTGAGCTTTCCGTTAGAATCTATTAAAATCCTTAACTCGATGCCTCTTATTCGGAACTCTTACCAATATCCAAAGTAGATAAATAAGAAAAATTTAGAAAGACATTGATGATATCATAAAAGATTTAAAACACAATACTTTATATCATTACAATATGATTATCATTATTATTATATTTAGTTTCTAACAATGTCTATGTTCACCTTTGGACTCATGACTGATAAAGATTTACTTATTCATGTATTTATTTATATACTGCAAAAGGTATTCACAAAATTTGGAAGCCCCATATTTTTTTAATACGAACCGCCACTAATATAAAGATTACGATCGTCTAGAGAGGCTCTTAAACGTTTCCACTTTCTTTGAATATGTGGCATTTCTAAAGCGCTCGATTGTACATTTGTAAAAGATACAGCGACTTCAAGCTGGAAACTTACTTTCGAATAATCGTATATACTCAGCACGACTATCTGCATATATTTTCTTCTTTAAACAAACTAAAAATTCCGAACCGTCATTCGAGTATACAAAACGTGTACACAAACACGTGATACGTGATTATTTTTGTACCATCGGCGAAGCAGCGCATTCGAAACACCCGCCACCGCCACCATCGTACACATACAAACGCTACGACACGACGAAAGCTCTCTCGGTCGACGTGGTGCGGGAGAGGTCGACTTGCCGTAGCCACGGGGTGTAAACAAGTTTAACGGCGAGTTGTTTATTTTATTCTTCGTGGTTTCTTTGTCCCTCGCCACGTTTAATTTTTTTTTTGCCTTCGCTCGCCCGCGGTCCCGGAACGCGACCGACCTACGCTGATGTTTATTAAAGGCTTTTGTACGGTTAATTAAAGTCGATTGTTTCGTTTTAATGCGAAAGCTTTTTCGGTGACGGCGCGAAGGGGGACGAAAAGCGACGGGTCTTTTTGCGCTTAGTCATGCGGTTGGAAATGGGCGTGTTTAAGACAGTTTGTCTTTCCGGTTAATTTTGTCGCGATTTTTTCCGGTTTATTTGCTGGTATTCTTGCGTTATGCAATGGACGTTGTAACAAAGGTTTAAGATTCAAGCTTAAATTGAAATTATTGTTTAATATTTTCTCAGCGGAATAGCCTTGTTGAATGTGGACATGCAGTACTTGACGATTACATTTTTATTCAAGAGAAAACCATGTGACGGATGTAAATTACTTTGTCTTCCGTGGGTGTAGTACACTTTGAAATCAACATAGAATTTTCGTCATCTCTTGCCCAAATTCCCCAAACTACAGAAAGCAGTATTCGTAGCTCCTAATGCCAACAATTAGTTTTACTAAACAGATTATCATTTATCATCCATTAGAATTTTCTGGTAATTACACTCAGAGAAGTATTTTCTTATACTTCTTCTGCTTTCTATATACTTGCATCAAATAAATATTTTCTTGGAGTTAGAAAATCAAATAAATGCAAGACAGAAAAATGCTTTGTCGAAGTAAATCATTTAGTATTAAGTTAAGAACATGTTAATGAAATTGTTGTTTAAATATAGGTTTAATATAGTAGTTACTATCTTCCTTATTGGCTTAGTGGTAAAGTCGGATGGAATACGAACATCGAGAACTAAAAAAATTGAGTTCGATCCTCGATACAGACAGTTTCACTAATAAAATAAAATATAGCCAATACATCTAGCGCACACAAATCATCGAAAGTATGGATTTAATCTGGCAAATATACACTCAGCCCTTCCTTCGGGCAAACCTCGAAGACTGCGAATGTTGGCATACGTGGATTTGATTCACAAACGGATGAAGGAAGAAAAAGGCCAATCAATTCTAATTAATAAATATTTTCAAATCTTTTGCAAGATTTTCTTGAATCAAGTTAACGAATTTCTTAAGCAAAGAAATACTATTGTTTCATTACAAATATATAATTCTCTTTAGTGGAGAAAAAAATGCTGAGAAAATATTTCTATTGATATGAAGCAGTAATTCTATTGTGGATAACTGAAACGATCATTTTCTGAAACAGAATGAAGGCGGACAGTCAAGTAAACATTTCTCTGCGTGTACCAATGTTTTTTTTTTCGAAAAAATATCAGTCTCGGTACACAGTTCGAAATTTGTTGGTATTGAGTCAAATTTATTCCTAGTTACATAATTTTGTGTTAATTTTGACTAAATAATCAAGCTTCTTCAAATAAAAAACTATTACCCTCGTAGGTGGAACAAAAGTGGACAGGAGATTTACTACATTGAATTTAAACGTCTGAGGAAATTAGTTAAAGACAAAATTAGAGTTACATATACGGAATATCAGACGACGGCTGCAGGAGATATCTGTACAAAATCCAAAGTTAATCTACATAAACGCGCGTCGCAGTATATCAAGAATGCGTGGATGTCTCACTTTGAACGGCTCCACTGTTGATGATCCCATCAATATTGTTCAGACTTTCGCAGATGAATACTCTAGAGTATTTGTGGTTGGTTTACAAGCGTTACTGAAGCTCCAGTCTCTTGATAGAGATCTCATCAGTGGTAGTTCTTTAATTGGAGCTTTTACTGCGCACGATGTCTTAAAAGTTGAAATCATATCTTACTGCTGGTCATGACAGCTTCCCCGCACTCTTTGTACGTAATTACTGTGCTGTACTATGTGAACCTCTAGCTGTAGTATTTAGTCTAGCCGTAAGTTCTTCTACCTTTCCTGACATTTGGAAAATTAATAGAATTACGACCGTGTTTAAGAAAGGTAATCGTTCAGACTTTCAAAATTATAGACCAATAAATATTTTATCCAACTTTGAAAAATTTTTTCAACATCTTCTGTCACACAGAATATATGTTACTGTCAAGCCTTATTTATCTACGCGACAATATGGTTTCATTCCTCGGAGATCTACTACAACCAGCTTTGCAGAGTTAGCACAGTATATTGGTGAATTTATGGATGTGTTATATACCAATTTCAGTAAGGCATTTGACACTATCGCTTATGATATCTAATTTAAATAGGTTTAGTTTTCCTGCAAGTGTAACACAATTGATCCGCTCGTGTTTAACTGATCGTTCATGCTATGTTGACTACAATGGATATACATCCTTAACATTTTCTGCTTCCTCTGGTGTATGCCAGGGATCCAATTTGGAACCTCTTTTGTTCAATATTTATTTGGATGATCTCCTCCAGGAGCTTGATTGCAAAGTACTTGCATACGCGGGCGATCTTGAGATCTACAGTACCATAGGCTCTCCAGCAGATTGTCCATTTCTCCAGAACAGTCTGGCTACTATTGTCAGATTATGTGCGCAAAATGGAGTTCGTTTGAATCTGGATAAGTGTACCATCGTAAGCTAGTCTAGATGTCATAGGCTTTATTGTTATCAATATATTGTGAGTTAAACTATTATTCCCAGGCACTCATCTATGATGGACCTGGGCGTGCTATTTGATACAAATTGGTGATGTCCTTAGTATTTCTTATACGATCCTGCAGATTATTCAAGAATCCTGCGGCACTAAAAGCGTTATATTATTCACTTGTCCGTACTACATTAATGTATGCCTCCTTAATCTGGTACCCTCACTATCCTCATTTGCATGTACTAATTGAAAGGGTGCAAAATCGATTTTTAAAAAACCTCTCCTTCAAAATTGGTGGCACTTATCCTACATGCGACGTTGATTATGCGGATCTGCTGACGAGACGTGGCTCTGTATCATCATCGGTTCGAATGAAGGAATTTAGCATCCATCCAGAATTAATTTTGTGGTACCACAGTACTATACCAAGTCCTTCCCCACTGTTAAAGTCCCATCATACAAAAGAAATGTTCTGTTTAAAGCATTCATTTTGCATGTGACTAGAAATGCTAATGAATTAATTGAGGATTTTTTTTGTTGAAGTGTCTATTTGGTTTACATTGTCGTCCCATTTTGTTCTTGATTTTTGGTGTCACCGAGCTATTATCCTGTTCGTGATTCAAATGTATCATTTTTTATTAATTTCAACTTATTACTGCACTGCATATACTATACTATTACTATATTATGTCATGTTATTGTCATATTGTCCGGTAAATGGAATTATTTTCTGTTGGGTAATAAAAAAGAATGTGAATTTGACTATCACAGAAGGTATGTGTAAATATTTGGAAGAGTTGATTCCAAAAGTTCACACCAAAATTTTGTTAAAAAGAAAAGCAAGGAATGTCAAATTACTAAAAGCAGTCCTTACTAAAAAATATACCATTAAAGAAAAATTAGGATGTTCATTATTCCTTTTTATCGTGTATACTGCAACTTTCTGTTACTAAATTTGTGAAATTTAGCTTCTTTTTGTATTCTATAAAACTATAAATTGAAATGAGTTAAAATGGAATAACATTTCGATTGCAATAGGCTAGAAGTACACAATGACGTAATTGAAATTCTTAAACTTTCGTTAGTATTTATGAGATTTGCCAGTTGTTTCTTTCTGGTAGTGGTGGGGTGAAAACAGAATTATATCTTTTGATAACTGTTCATTGTTTTTGATTAAGTTCTTACGATGGATTTTTTTTTCCATATTCGCTTAATAAAAACAGGTTAAAGTGATGCAAAATTGTGAAACCGCATATGTAGTTGTGACGACATTACGACTAAAGGTATACAATTCCTTCAATTTCTATTCCATAATTTTGCGTTTATGATATGTAACTAATATAAAGGAAATCCCTTTAGTACATTATATTATACGCCCCACCTAACAGCGGTTGTGGTATCTGAGCTTCTACTGTTCCGTCGAGAAAGGTAATTCTTCGGAATTTAACACTTACTGCATGCTGCTTTATAGCAGATTTATATAATAAGTACGTTACTAAAATATCAAGTAAGTTATAAAAAAAACATAATAAGATTTTTGTACGTAGTAATAGAAGTACGTCATAAATATGTATTATTTCAGATAAGGCTTTGCCGGGATCAAAGAAAGTGTACGCTGTATCCCAAAGTACGTTATATACGAGTCCCTTATAAGCGAGCTCTACTATACTGGGCTCTGCTGCTAATTCCTCCGTATCACTGGGATTTCAATTCTGTTGAGCTGATATGGGCACATACGAAAGGGTATTTAATAAACATATTGGTCAAAATGATTGTGGTGATAGACAAGTGTTAGATATATGCCAAGAAAGTTTAGACACCTATACACTAGACATCAGGTAAAATTGCATAAACCATACAGAAAAAGTAATTAAAGAGTGGTACGAACGTGAAACGAAAATAGAAGACTTAGTTCTGACGGTTAATTGTGGATCAGAAGACGAGAGTGAAGACACCGATTAAATATATTTTTAATTGTCCTATCTGATTATTTCTTTCGATATTGACATACTTTAATTTAATTCATTTCATGTTATGTTTTGCATATCATATTGTGTAGAAATATGTTTGTTACATAAATAAATATTTTCTACATTTCGATTTAAAAACATGTTTTCATATCAGATGCATATTACTAGAGTGATAAACACTTTTGTTAAGAAAACATTTAATAATTAGTTCAGCCCATTGAGCTCCTTTCCATAAGTACAAATATATCGATACATTGTTAATAGAAGAGCTCACTATTTATAATCCTGTTGGTTGCAATCACCCATAATTTGATTTTTAAATCCATTGCTGATTTAAAAGTTATAGAACCAAGAAAATGTATTAAAGATCATAATAACCTCAAAATTTGACGTAGAATTCATTGCAAACATGGTCGGTGTTCCTGAATTTATTTCAGACGCTGCATACGTCATAACCACCTATGGCGTAACTACAAACTTTCATGGTTTTATGTGTAGTTTGTCTTTTTCTCTCTTGCATGACTTAAGTGTTTTTGAAATATCTACATACGCAGAAAAATATAACCGTATGAGAACATACTATTGCGGCAACTGACGTGAGACACGGGAGTTTTTCTCGAGAAATTGCTTATTCCTGCAGCTGGACAACTTTGAGTTTGAGCGTACCTCCCTTGAATATGTGCGTCTTGTTAATTTAGTATGAACTCCAAATACAAAGTTTTTATGTATTTGATGTATTGTGGATTGTAGAGATAAGAGAGATATCGTTCTTATCTTCCCTTTTCATTATTCTCCCTATTTCTGGAAACAATTGTTTCTCTAATCCTCAAACAATATCCTTTAAGTCTTCCCAATATTTACATTATGTTTAAATGAAACCAGTATACATAATATACCACTTCCGCAATCACAACCTTATATGCTAGGCAGATTCATATCTGTACTTCAATCGTTTTTTTTCTGAAAAATTTCTTCAGCGAATAAACATGTAGAACACCATCTTGAACCAATGTTTGTTCCTTTTGTTTCATTTCGAGTATGTTTGCGTTAATTTCTTCTTGGTGTTTATCCATCATAGATGTATGTAGTGCCCAACGTGCAGATAAACTATTCGATCAAATATTTACCCTGTCATATTTGAATTGGTTAAGCATATGCTTACAAATAGACAAATATACGGACCGCGTATGCTCGAGTATAGTGTGAAAAGTGTGGAGTCTTTGTTCTAACGACAAGGTCAATAAACTTGATAAGATAATGCATATCGACTCGTTAAATAATGCATGTACCGAGCACATAGGCATGTACATAGACCTATATGCACGTATATAGAAATTTATTTTTTCCGATGCGTGTTATTTTGCAATTAAATCGGCTTATCGATAACTAACTACATATACGCATATACCAGCCAGACTGCCGGTTATAAACCGCATATTGCATATTTGTGCAGGCCTCGTTTTCGTCCGCTAATCGCGTATTATAGTTGGCCACCGCGATAAAAAAATCTAGCCCGTAATACGCCCGATAGTGGATTATAAATAAGCAATAAAGTATCGATAAGTGATATTTATATGCTACACGGCTTGTGGTGCTCAGATAAAGGTATATCGAGCTGTGCAATTTGTCGATAATTTCTCGAATTTTAGAACTTTGTACAGCAATAAGATTCAAACAAAATAATATTTCCATTAATATTAATTTTGATATTTCAGGTAATGAAATCGATAGAAATACAAGGAGAGAGAGTTAATCACACTGACAGAAACGTTTTACTACGGTAAGGGACTAAAGTTTAAAACATCACTTAAGATGAAAATAAAGCATTGCAAACAAATGTACACATGAAACCACGAAAGTTTGTAGTTACATCATTGTTTCATCAATAAAGTGAAAACAAACGCGATGAAATATTGGAAAAGTTCAATAGATAAACGATAAATAAAAAATGCTTGCAGCTGTCCTTAACTAGGCTTATTTAAAAGAAAAACATACAATCAATAACACGAGCAAATTATAAGTAATATAAACTGCTAAACTAAATTCCCCAATAAAAGAAAAACAAAGTAACGTAATAGTCCTGAAAAATAAACGACACGGTAGTTAGAAGGTTCGCCTTTTGGAAGTTCGAATGTCTAGATCATATCTGGGCAACAACCGGCCCGCTGTAAGATTTGATCCGGCCCGCGAGACATTTTGAAAGACCCAATTAAAAAAAAAATTCACGATTTAATTATAATGTTGTACCTATTCCTATCATTTATTTTCTTATTTTAATAAATTACATTATAATAACATTGTCGTATTATTTCATGTCCGATATCTATCGCTAAAAATTATGAACACTACTTTAAAATGCACTACTTTCAAACGCGGCCCGCGAACGTATTTGCACAATAAAGTTTGGCCCACAACATGTCAAAGATTGCCCATAGTTGGTCCAGATAATAGTAAATACGTGGCGCAAGTAAATGGACTAAAATAAATTATGTGAGTACTTTGCTTTGTGTGTGTTGTCCGCATGTTGTGGTAGCTGATTCTCCGATGAAAATGTCGAGTGCCAGGAGTCGAGGAAGGGCTCCGAAGTGCTGAGGCCACGAAGTGTGTCTTAGGAAGACCGTGTAAGATTTTGTAGCGGACGTGTGACTAGGCAAGTCGATGGTGTGAAGCGTATTGTTGAATTTTCGAAGAATGACAATGGTTATCGTATTTTTTAGGAATTCTACGTCCATGGCAGGTAATGGCTGAGCGATTTGCTTACGCCAATGAATTGAGCACAGATAAATCAAATAAAGATGACAATAATGTAATGCATTTAAAGCGTTGTGTGCGTATCGAAAAACTATCAGAGTACACAATGCTTGATAATTTCATAGAAGTAACCGTTTGTAATTATACTCCATTCACGTTAAGTATGCAGACTTACAATAGGTAGGTCATAAAATACGGGTTTTGCTATTGGCCAATCTGCGAGGCATATTCACACAGGAGAAACGGATGCAATTTCTACATATGAAATTTCTGTCAGTTGATGTCAATTGTCAAATTTACTTATCATCTTGGTGTAGTTGTTTCCTGCAGCTTTTCATTGTATTTTATAATTGAATGGCTTACTTCAAAAAGGTTTGTAGCTAGTGAAACTTTATTGAAGCTTGAACTACTTGAGATAACCAAAAAAATGTGCGGCTGATAATCCTATAACATATGTTATTAACGAGATGATATCCGAAAGTGGTGGTACAGTTCTAGGTTTGGCCCTATTACCCTATTGAATTTGTATCGGCACAAGTAAAGCACCGTGTCGATTCCATTAATGAAACTTTTAAAATATCAGAGGTGCTGGAAGGGATAGATGTAACACCCGAAGCTTGGGCAAACTGTGTCAAACACACTATTGAAGAAGAGAATAAAATGTATCAACTTGATAACATGCTTGAAGATATGGTTGAAGAATTTATTATAGCTATAGATGCAGATTCATCGACTGATACATCAGATGCTGATTTTTCCTAATAGAAAAGCTAATAAATTAATTAAATGTGTATAACACTTAAAATGCTCTGATTGCTCATTTATATCTTCATGTATTTACATTGGTTTATGCATTTACATGAGTACAAATTAATTGTAACAAACATGTTATCGAAGAGAAATATACTTTAAGAATTTATCATAACAGCAAATACATCATCTTCGTCAGACTTCCATCATCAGAAACTGATTCAAATGTCCGTTAATATCATTTGTATAATGAATTGAAATTACTTGTTCATCTTTTGCACTTTACCCTTTGATTTATAAATCGAATTCATATGTTTATTTCATTTGTTATTTTATAATAAAATGCTAACAGTAAACAAATCCCTTTTTTTTAATTTAATTCAGATATGAAGTGAGGAAACTATATAAATTTGCAATATGTGCAATTAAGAGATTCCGATAATTAATTAGTATATTTGATATTTTATTGTAGTAATGTACACAGGTTTTACTGCAGTCGGAATACAATAGACAAGTATAGTTGCAGTGCTATTTTCTTTTTCACCGTATAGCTCATCTAACTTCATCATTGACAATAACCAGATTCTATGCATGATTTAAGAATCTTGTTGCGTGTACTCTGAAGCCATTCGATATACTTTGATACGGTCCCTTTAAGCCCATTATGTGTACTGTTCGTTGTTTTATTTGTATGTTATGAATTGCCTATCTTCAACTATACAATTGAAACTTTCTCTTTTAAAATTGACGGAGATTACCAACGAAGAAATTTACTTCATGACAAATGACTTGGTATAACAGCATGTACATATATCTAGAGACCGGATTACATGCAAAGTGCAAAAATTTAATTCAACTTATTTATTATATTTTACGTTATTTGGAGATGTCTTGCACTGATTAAAGTTAATTAACTCTAATGAACTTTAATCTGTGTATACATTAATAAATTAAATTAAATTTTTGCACTTTGCATATAATCCGGTCTCTATATCTAACTATTCATACCGAAGTTATACTCTCGATTTAAGTTTATCCATGGCAATATTGTTATTTTAAAGCTTATCATATGGCATTTATGTTCTCTTCGATTAACCCCAAATGCAATCTCATTTACTTTCTAATACAATTAAATAAGCTCCAACTATTTTGGTAAATGAGACAACCGAATGATACATTTATATTGCAATTGATGTCATTTTTACGTTATTGTTGCGGTATTATTTTACCAAGTCATATAACTATAATAACACAAGATCTTGACAACCAAACTTTAATGTTTATGATGGTGTCATTTGATCGGTTAAATCTTGCCAGTGTAATACAGACACCTATCGTATCCCTATCTACTGCATTCTTAACGTGAAGTAACAATATTTAGCGCGAGGATGCTTCCTTCAAAGAAGCGTAATTGCCGCAGGTATTGGCTTTATTCTTAGACACATGGAAAATATAGAATTTAGAAAGTATTCGTCCTTTTAAAATATACTGACAAACTGATAAAGTTGAAAATAATAAAAGGCGCGTATAATATGGTTTTACAGTATATTATATTATTGGACCTGTATTTATGAAGGATATTCGACAAAGTCGCAGTATGTAAGGTGTACCATTTAAAATAAGCGCTATGAAACTAAAAATCTTTATTATTCGTCAAAAAAGAATACGTTCTTTCTGTCTTTAAACCCAATATTAAGAGAGCAACCCTCGTATGTGTCATCGAAGGAAAGACTTGCTTCGGGGCGCGTTTTAGGGGGACGGCATATCGGATGTCACTTCATTAAAAGAGACCGCAGCTAGGAGACCGCAAATACCGCCTTGATGCAGTCAAGCGCCCCGACGAGCGGCACTCATTAAACTTATTCCGCTGTTTGTTTGAGAAACCCGACGAAACCACCTCGCCGATGTCTTTCTCGCCCCCTTTTTACCCCCCTTTCCGCGTCCCCGCCTTTCTACTCCGTTTCCATCGCAGTCACGCCGGAATAATCGCGCTACCCCATCATGATAATGAATTAGTGAAATTGAATATGAATTTGGAAGTTTGCCGAGCGAGTGGGAAACGAAAGAAGACGAGATCGAACGCGACGATGATGACGGAAATTAAATATTTGGATGAAAAATTCGATATGTTTGCGATAGATTTCGATTTGGAAGGGGGGAATGGGTATGGAGGGCAATTGGTGGGGTTTATGTGAACATTTTTACGATCGATTATTAAGTTCGGTTTGTACTCTATTGACTAGGAGAGGTACTGTGTATATCCTATTCAATTTTTTTGGATTTACACATAGTAACGGCATCTTGTTCCTTTTACTTTTTATGTGAAATTTTCGTGGTCTATGTTGAATTATATTTGTATTACGCTCAGGACACTGTGAACTTCAAACTCAAAGGGTTTACTGTGTTGCCATCGCATAAAACTGCACTTAATGAATGTTCTATTACTTACAATCTCTGTCAATTTTATTAGGGTTTATAAATTTAAGTTTTTGTGTCTTTCCAACGTGATAATTTATACATATATACAAGTATATAATTCATGAATAGGGTTTGCAATACCTATCTAAATTCGTTCCCTAAATGTCTTTCTAAGAAATTGGGAATGGGCAAAACGTCATCAACATTATACAATTGAAGATTGGTGAACGGTAAGGCAAAATAACCTAAATGAATCTATAAATCAAACAAATTTTTTTGTTTGAAGAATATATATATTTATATCTAAACTAAACTACAAAAGAGCAATTAATAAGAAATTTGTTGTGTGGCAAAATGGCCCTTACACATTCATACACGGTAAAACACCATGCCACATGGCCAAATCCATCCAAAGTTTTTTGGAAACGCACCCTTTGCCAGTGTTACCTCGTTGCAATTTAGACATACCACTAACGCTTGCACAGACAGCATGCCAAAAAGAATAAAAACAATTATAAAAGCCAAAGGGGGCATTACAAAATATTAGTTATATAGTTGTGACGATGTCTATAAAGGGTTCTGAATAAACGTATGCTTGCATAATACGCTTTTCATTATATATTTTAAAAGAATCGCTGTTTTAGCAAGTAGCCCTAATAAATTAGACAGGGACTGTATAATATGGCAAATATTTATAATTCAGATTCAAACACCTTTCTTTAGCTGGATTAAGGAGTCAGCTTTGCTCTCACTTAGAAATCGTCAGTTAAACCATTAACGCACCTAAGCGATCTCTTTCCACCAATTTTGTATTCTCTATTTTACTAAAAAGAACACATTGAAAAAAAAACGCAAAACAGGTTGAAGAGTCCGACGTAATTACATCTACTCCGCTTAACTGTGTTATCGCATAAAGAAACTTGAAAATGATAAAAAGAAAATAATCGATTTTCACTCAAAATTTACGCTGGTAAGGTGAATTCTAAAACACGGAATAACAGAAACCCATTTTTGGGTTAGAATGGATTTTGTAGGCACGCATGATGCATGTCTCTTCACAAATCTTCAGACTATAAAACGCACCTAAATTTTTCTATGAGCTTACGACTGGAAAAATACGGTAATTGTGTAAACATACGTCAGATAGAGCTATACGAGGGCGACCTGAAATATTTCCGGAATCAGCAAGAGATGGCGTGCGAATGTTGAAGTGGATTTATTGGTCGGCAAAGGCAACTTTTTTTTGTTTTGTGTAGCAAGTCAGTCGGTTTCGCAAAAATGGATAAAATCGAATTTCGTGCAATGATAAAACACTCCTGGATGGCTGGGAAAACGGCCACGGAAATTCGAAATATTTTACTAGAGGTTCATGGCGGATGTACTCCATCATTATCGGCCATTAGCCATTAGCTTCTGTGTGGGCGAATTCAAAACGTGGCCGCATAAGCACAAGTGACAAACCACGCTGTGGACGCCCAAAAACCGCTACCGACGATGAAATGGTTGACAAGACTCAAGCTGTCATGTTAGCCGATCGCCGATCGAAACTGAAAGAGATGGCAGAGACAACAGGCACCTCAGAAGAAGGCGTTGGTCATATTCTACACGCAATTTTGGATCTGAAAAGGCTTTCGGCGCAATGGGCATCGCGCTTGCTTACACCGGAGCAAAATCGAAATCGGGTGACCGGTTCGGAAGAATGTCTGACCAGGATCCAACGCAATCCAAGGGATTTCTTCATGCGATTCATAACCGTGGATGAGACTTGGATCCACCACTACATGGCGGAAAACAAGGCGCAGTCGAAACAGTGGACTTTTCCGGGTGAATCGACTCCGAAGAAAGCAAAGACCGTTCCATCGGCCGGAAAAGTCATGGCGACCGTCTCTTTTTGGGATTCCCAAGGTGTGATCCTCATCAACTATCTGCAGAAGAGAAGGATGTTCACAGGGCAATACTACAGCGATTTATTGACCCGATTCGGTGCAGAATTGAAGGAGAAACGGCTTCGCTTGCAGCGGAAAAAGTGCTTATCCAACACGACAATGCACCGGCTCATTTATTCCGCATCGTCGTGCCCAAATTAAATGAGTTGTGCTACGAATTAGTCTCTCATCCTCCATATTCACCAGACCTAGCCCCCAGCGACTTTTTCCAATTCCTAAATCTGAAAAAATCACTGGGAGGAAAGAGATTTGCCTCAAACGAGGAGGTCGTCGCCGGTACAGGTGGCTATTTTGCAGACCTCGAAACGTCCTACTTTCTCGACAACTTGCAGACTGGAGCACCGTTTGAAAAAGTGTGTTGTTCTTCAAGGGTACTACATCGAAAAGTAAAAATAAAAAACCACACCAATACCGTGTTTTTCTTGTCGATTCCGGAAACATTTCAGGTCGTCCTCGTACTTGTATTGTTATAAATGTAACACCGTCTTTTTATATCTCTAACATTTCCTTTGACAATTTCTTTTCCAAGCTTTATCTATCCATCCTTATTAAATCCCAATACATGCATCATGTCATGTTTGTTTAATATCTCTGGCCGTCAATCTGAAGCATTTATTGAATCCTGGGTGCACACAATAGCAACCACGCAAACAATACATGCACGTATCTTAATATCATCCTTGTTCTTTTTCCTTCAATCTCTCTCCGTTACTCCGGCTCTAGGCATTAGCCGAGCCATTTTAATAATTAAGTATCACAGTCATCAATACCGATGCTGTATGGATGGTTATTAAAGCATACGACTTCGCGAGATACGAGTTTTTCCGCTGGTATTGATTGTGTTATCTATATTTAGAAATGCCTATACTGATACTGGCGCTGTTTTACGGTTCGCGAATTTTCTTTCGGCGGTGTGCTTGTTCTGTTCCAGCCGACAACAATCTCTTCGACAGAAAAAAGTATATGGGTATGATTACTGTCTGTAACCATATCAGAAAAGAAAGTAAAAAAAATATTAGGGGTAAATTTTTTAGTTTAGTTTAGATAGGCGAGATTATTTTCTAAAAACTCCATCAGGAATCGTTAACAGAGTTATTTTCTTGTAATTATACATAAAAAAATATAAATTAATTTTATATACGTTTTCTAATAGAAAAGAAGAATCAATAAACACAGAGAATTTTTTTCTTGGGTTCAGAAAGACACTGTAGTTCATTCGTATCTTTTCATAAATATTTGTTTTATATTCTCTCCCGAACATTAGAAAATTGTATCTACATCTTTCCATAGTTTAGCGGTATAGAATAAACAGCCACGCTTGTGTAGGATTCTGTTAAAGTATCGCGGAGATCGACTACAATAATTTTAAAAGGTCATCGGTTATTTTTATTTGAATGCTCAAAACCTTATTAAAAGTTTTAGATTACACTGGCCAACAAACAATTTGGTGCCTCGGATTTCTTAAGTGTAATTAAGTTATGTTGGGGTGCCTAATCTAAAAATGCCGTCGGATTTGTTCTATCAGATCTAGTTTTCGAAATTCACTGTTTCTGTCCTATTTAGGAAAAATTCGCCAAAATTAGAGACAATATTTTGTTATGTACGTAACTTTTTAAATATTACTATTTGATAACTGTTAACTGAAATACGAAAGAAATGGGTAGGAAGTATTTATTTAACAGAAAAATATGCATATGCAACTCTCAATCACTTAAAAATTTCCTTTTATAAGATTTCCTTGCGTGAGATTTACCGGAACAGTCTCGCTGAAGATTCCAGCAGTAATCGACCATCATATGGGTATCCGATCTTCCTTACTACCTCTTCTCCATAATTCTGATGTCGCTGTGAAATCTTTCCCCCTGTTCGTCGATAACATCACCAAAGTTTTCAGATAGATCTAAGTGACTCTTACGTAATGAATCGTAATGCTAATGTTACATCCGAGAGTGTGAAAGTTAGAAAGCACTTGTTCTACTAATTCGATGAAATTTGCTACTTTATGATTTTCAAGAAAATTTCTAACAACTTCAAACAAAAGAGCACCAGGGATTAGACTGACGCTCGTTCATTGATTCCGTGAACTGCGGGTTATTAAAAAGTTTCCCCATCGGAGGACCGTCAAAAATTCCAGCCTTCTGTTTTTCTGTGGTAAACCTAGAAAAGTTTTATTTCAAGTACTCAAAACGCGGTCCATTTCAACGTAAACTCTTGCTTCAAGTCCCAGCTTGATACGCATTGTGGAAGGAGTGCACATAGTGGTGGAAAGATGGTTTTGATTCTGTCGAGCAACGGTTCGTTAAGAACGTATTCTCCTTGAACTAAAACATTTCAAACAGGCCACTTTTTGGTAATCCAGTGCTGGCCCTTAGCTCTGCTGTCCCAAAAGCATAAAAACAAGGATATTTTGTGTAACAACTTTATTGCCCCAGGAGAAAGTTTACCATTTTGAGATCGACACATATCACCCACTGATGCTCTTCATACTTGACTTTTTTTAGTACCAATGAAATTGTCTCATATTCCTCTTTCATAGTGGTGGAATGTCCAATAGGTATAGAACCATGTTTATTACCATTGTGTAAAAGTACACGTTTTAAACTTCGAGATGAACTGCCTATAAAAAGACGCCATTCACTTGGCATGTATTCATTTAACCCCATTTCCTTTTCCTTTAATCTGACATCAAGCAATTCGGTGAAAGGTTCAGATCTCTCACAAGGTCACTAAGCTCTCGTTACCTGAAGCGTTGGTGCGATTAAAGCCTATGATGTTGATAGAACCAAAATAGTGGTCATGATGGTTTTTAGGCTCCCCCAATACCATAGATACTTCAAATGTTAAGCTCTTTCTGTTTCCGTTTCTCCACTGCCGCAAATGTTCTGCGCATGTTTTGTATACAAAATGTGGTACCCAAGATTTATCCTGGTCTCCTAACTGGACGCCAAAATACGCCAAATATGCCCTTTTTATAAAGGAAGATAAGGTTTTTCTACTTCTAGAGAAAAAAGAAGAAAAAAGGGAAAAGAAAGAGACCAAAAGAGAAAGACGTTTCGCCTCCGTCGTAGGACGTTTCTTCAGGAGAATAGGGGAAACCAAAGTGGCACGGTAACTCGACGTGTAAACCACGCTAGAGGCGAAACCACTTTGGCAGAAGGTTACGGTGACTCGGCGTGTTGACCGCGCTAGAGGCGAGAACCTTCTCAAAAGGCTAACATTATTGCTACGCGGAAAATTTATCCACTCGATACACGTGCCAAAAGTAATCCCAATTTCGAGTGGTGGGTGAAAAGCATCAACGCTAACCAAATGTTCACATAGCATATTGCAAAGAACAAGATCCAGAATATTGCCATACATATTTTGCATATTATTCCATTCTTTTAGATTTAATATATTGATAAAATTGCTTAAAGACGTCGCTTTACGATTATTGTTTACTAGTGTATCGGTTTTTTTATACTTCGAACAGTTGAAATCGCCGAAAACTAGAAAATTTTTGTTAGTTAGCTTAAAACTGGAAACGTCCAAAAAGACCTAATAATCATGATATCCTACATCAGCTGGTAAATAGATATTGGCAATGTAAATTGCGTGTGATACCATCACGAATTTGCACAACACGATATCAGCCAAAGAAACCAAATCAATCAGCAAAGACACATTCAGCAAGGCAACCTAAATATTGCTCTTGAAAGCAGTTGGGCAACTACCTCCAGTTGATCTTCCAATAAATGTTTAGAACCCGAATGTACAGGCGTTAACTTTACGCATCTCTCTTCGTCATTGCAAAGCTAGCGCGCCGACCTGCTAAATGATCGAGGTCACTTGTGGCGATATTGACCGATACGTGAACGTACAAAACTCATGCGAAAATTACAAACGTCTCGCCTACGACTGTGTGGTCCCGGTATTCACACATTTTGCCCGGTCCAGACGGTTCGACAAACAATATCCGTTCCGCCATTGTGATCGGTTCGATTTCAATGGAATTAAATTTTAGTGTTTTGCCAGTCGAGCGAATATTATTGTCGTTGTGTTCGCGACGTAATCGGCGTATGTAAATAGTAAATTATTTAATTTATTCTACTGTTGTGTATGTGTCTGCGTGTTGGTATTATTTTTTTTTTCTGTTCACAAATGAATGAATTTTGTAAAATAAATACCAGGCCTGTTTAATTTAACAAGTGGTATTTCGAACTGCAATCCGCAGCGTAATATAATACATATTGTAGTTGGATAGGCATTTCACAGATGTATGTTATGCCATCTGCTGTATTAGAATACCCAATTTATAGCAAGTACCTATATTTACTAGTGATTTGTGAATCGAATGAAAATATCGTTCGGTAAGACCAAACGAATACTCGCTCGCTAACCGAATACAAAAATCGTTTTCGAAACCGAGTAGTTTTACCGAATGATCGATCATTCATTTACATGAAAGTATTCATTAAGAAGTTAGAATTCGAATGAAAATGAATCGAAACCTTTTTGAGTCATCAGGCTAACCGAATGTATATTATGGATACCAGCGAACTTCTAAATATGCCTACATAAATGGGTTATAATTTTTGCTGAATCGTTCGTTTAATATAAACGCTTGTTTCTTGCACTCGTAGTACGGCTGATAATTATGTATAAAGATAGATTGTTTTTTATTAAGATTCCAGTCCACGACTTATACAGCTCGTCTTTTAACTTTATTATGTGATGCTAATATTAATGATATTTAAAATTCTATAGATATTATTAAACAAAAAGTAATCGTGTATGTATATATACTGCTTCTATGCACGTATATATGTATATATGGGTAATTATGAATATGCAATAGTAATAACGGGGATAACTGTTAACTAAAAAAGAACAAATGAACATTACCGGCAGGTTGCCGAAGGACCTGCTTCGATCAGTATCATTGTTTTAAAAACTAACAAAAGGCTTCGCGGATAAATAGTACAATATATTTAAAAAATGGATTCACAAAAAGTACGTTCATCAGTCAATTTTTAGATCCACATTTTAAGAATATATCGTTGGAAAATGTTAATGATGTTGAACAATGGAGTTAAGGATGTAATTCAAAGTAAAGTTGCAGGTACTTCAATGACTGATGCAGAAACTAGAAAATTAATACCAAGATGTAACCATGATTCAGTTTAGGAGCACTTTGTTAAAAATATATCACAATTTACATAGCGTCGTTCAAATATCACCTCTTCCGAATACAAAATTAAAGAATATTTAGACACCCCGTATTTACACAGAAAAAAATGAAAGGATGACGCATGATTGCTACCAGAATTATATTATATACAAAAGAGATATTTATGAATACAGCAACACCAGCATCAGCAGAAAGATTTTTTCCCAAAGCAAAAATGGAAAAAAAATATTTGTAAATAATTTCTTTAAAATGTTGTCATATTAGTCTAGTCGCAACAGATTGTGTAATTTTCTTTAAAAAAAGCAGGTAGCATGCTGTTATTAAGTAAAAGGCAGTATGGTTGCCATTAAGGTAAATAATTGTTTTGCCCTTTGCTTCGTTTATATTCATCTTTTTTATTACATTGTTTATGTTATCATTGTCAACTCTTGTATTGTGTGCATGTGATGGATTTATCTTTAAAACCAATCATACTTAAGCAAAATTATGAAAAAATAAATAAATATTGAAATATCTTTGAAAAAAATTGTGTTTCCAACACCTACAAGGTAACCTCCATTGGGTTTTATAATTTTCTTAACTAAGAATAGGGAATCAGTCAGTAAAAACTTACTCGCTTCGGTATGTAAACAAGTAGTAAATAATAAGACTTCTCTGCTACTCGATGGAGGTCTATGAAATGCTCTTTTCTATTCGAATTCTGCCTCCTTAATGAATAGTTTTATATTAACGAATGATTATTCGGTAAAACTATTCGGTTTCGAAAACGATTTTAGCATTCGGTTAGCAAGCGAGTGGACAAAAATTAAGCAACTCTACAAAAAATTTAACTTTTTAGGGAATCAGCAAAGATCGAAATAAAATGGAGAAATATTATTCTGTGCATTTCAGAGATTATTATTGTCATATGAAGACAAAGTGATTATCTTACAAAAAGTCGAAAATATACGTGACAAAAGTGAAGCAACCTGATATGTTGCACTTCTGGGAAGCCCAGTTTATTTTATATTTTGTGATTGCATGCTGACTCAGTTCCTAGTAGGCGATAAGATTGAGGACGTGCTTGACGAGTTTGTAAACATTTCTACCAATCATGCCGCGAAAAGTGTCTTCAATAGATATTCAGATGAAATCATTGAGCAATATCAAAAAGGTGTCACACAAGCTACTATAAGCAAAAATATAAAACAAATCTATAGTATCGAGAATGATTCAAAGATATAAAACTACGGGCATGGTGGCTACTAAATTTGACCTTGGACGACCGCGAAGCACAAGTTACAGAGAAGATAAATTAGTTCTTCGTCAATGTAAAATAAATCCCTGGATAACAGCTCAAGAAAAAAAATCTTCGCTAGATAGCAAGAAGGCGGACTTTATAGTTGAAGACCAGCGCAAAAACCTTTGTTATCAGATAGGTAAAGGGCAGCAAGAATCCGTTTTGCGGACAAGCACGTATCATAATCTGCGCATCAGTGAAAAACCGTTATTATTTAGTGACGAATCGAAGTTTAATTTGCATAGCACTGAAGGATTCTTTTACGTACGGCGTCCCACAGGAGAAAGATTAAATCCAAGATATTGTCAACATGGTATTGGAATGGGCCCTCTACATAGTACAAACGGTATTATAGACTGATTTATGTACCAAAATATACTGCAAGACGTAATGCCGCTATTTGCTGAATGGAATATGCCACTTCGATGGCATTTTCAACATGATAATGCTAGTGCCGAGGAGTGGCTAAGTGAGCAAGGAGTTAATGTTATTTCTTGGCCAAGTCAATCTCTCAATTTCAACCCTATTGAGAACTTGTGGAAGATTGTAAATAGAAAAATAATGCATAATAAAAAAAACGCCGTTGAACTGTTTGATGCATTATCAACACAGTGGCAAGAAATTGATTTGCAGATTCTACACAATTTGATAGAGTCAATGTCTAAACGGTGCGCAACCGTCATTAGAAATAAGTGGTATGCCACAAAATATTAATGATTATGTAAATAAATTTAGAATATTATTTTTGTAATATTGTTTAAATTAAGGTATCTAATATCAAATGTTCTTTTTTTTCTGTAAGACTATAAAATATCAAAAATTAAATCATAAGCCTCCCATACGCTTTCCTTATTTTGCTGTTCATACCAAGCTGTCATATTTCGTATAGTTGCTTAACTTTGACCGCTACTGTATATCCAAGGTTTCGATACGATACGTAGTGCTGGATCTACAACGAACTGTCAAAGTTGACAAGTTAGTGGCAAAATGGAATTAAAATGGAAACAATAATTTTTTATAATTTTCGAAGACAGTTATGTCAACAGGAATACCCCGTCGAGTTGGTTTTTGTTTCTGACAATGAAGCACCACACATCAGTCAACAATTTCTAGTTGGTATGGAGATGTATGTACGTAGACGGACGAGTCTCACCGAGGATCCGGGGTCAGTCAGGAAAACGTAGACAATCTGCGATAGATCATTAACGATGTGACATATGCTGAGCTTGAGACACCATTCGTGATTCTAAAGACATTAAGTCAAAAAAAATTGCATCTGTCGACCGAAGAAAAGATGTGTGGACTGTATCGAACTAGTTGCTCCAACACCAGTTTCTTTTAATGAATATATTTTGAAGGGCCAAAAATATACATAAATAATTCAATGGCGTCGTGTTAACGCTTTTTATTATTTTTCTTAATGAATGTAACCGCGAAGACTACACGAAGCGACTTAAAATTAAGATTAATTACGTAAGAACTCAACTCAATTTTAACTGTCACTCTGCCAGATTGCCTGTCACTATATATCTAGATCTAACTTATATATTTAAAATGAATTATTTTCGTTGAGGACGATACAATTAGTGCCAAAAAACTATAGATCACTTCAAGACCGAAAACTCTAAAAACGTGTAGAACATCGTCAGTGACAACGAATCTTAGATTTACTCATACGAACCAGAAAATAAACGCCCAACGCGGCCACTTGCAGTAAAGTCATCACTAAGCTTTGAAAGTTCACACAGAGCATGCAAAACAATTGAATTTTTGGTACAACAAAACGTCCAATTTTTAGACCATCCTCCCGGACCTATATACCAACGATTTCTTTACCTCTCCGAAAATAAAGAACCGCCTGTGTGGTCAAAGGTTTCAGTCGTTAGAAGGAGCAGCCGATGCCTTCAAAAACGCGATTTTGACTATACCAACAAATTTCTAACAATAACACCAATAAATTGAATACTTACGCATGTAGTAAAAAGATAATTATAAGCACTTGCAAAAGTTCCTTACAGATAAAGTTATCTTAAAAATATCACAGGTGGCCACAATACTCAAGTAAAAAAATCACTAGGAAATTTCATACACTCAATATATTATAAGCAGTGACTAGCATTATATTGTTACAATTTAGTTTGCAAATAATATAATGTATATATATATATATTAATCTCCTTGCAAATTAAGGGAAAAATGGTCGTCGTAAGTATATTACTAATATATAACAACCCCAAATCAAATTGTTTAATAGTCGAGTGACTTAAGTAGTCGTTTCCAAATTCTAACTACAAAAGAGTTTCTATTATTTCATTTCTCTTTATATATATTTTTTTGTTACATAAAGGAAGAAGTTTATGAATAAATATATTGATTTAAAAACATTCATAAATAACACCTACTACGATTGCGCGTTATGTGGGTGCGTGGTACGTAATTTGAATACTGTTTTTTTTTTTCGAGATTACGTTATTAACAAAAGAGAAAACATATTACGTTTGGCATTATTTTAACACCAGTTACAATACACAAACTTTTTGCAAAAAAGTACTGAATCTATAGTGAAAGCAACTGGTTACATTTCCGTTAAATAAAAGTTTGCTTCGTTTTACTTTTATTTTTTAGAGCTACTCTCATAAAAGTAATATTGCCAAATGTCTACCCAGAAGTTAATTTATAAATTAAATGACTTTTCTTAATTGGAATGTCACTAAAAATTTTTTTAACTTAAAACTAAATAGTTTACTTTGAAGAAACATTTTTCATTTATTTGATTTTGTAATTCCAAAAAAATATGTATTTGGTACAAGCATAATCTCAAGAATCAGAAACTATTTACTTGAATAGAGATAGATTTTTATGAGAAAATCTAATTTCTTGATGCAAGAAAACACTTCTCTAAGTGTACTTAGTAAAAAGATCGATTGCAACTCGTAAAATGTATGAGTAAGATTTTAATTTTTTTAAATGCGAAAACTACGAAAAAACATTTTCCTAATGAGACAGTAAATCGAAATCGGAACGAAACAAAAGCATCCTTCTTACGTATCATACCATCATAAACATTTATAAAAGCAAAATTGATTCTGCAAACCCATTATTCGGTAACAACAATGTTCTTGGGGAGTTGATAGGTGGAAGCGCGTCCCAAGGGTTTCGGGAAGTAAGTATAAGGGAAAAGAAATGGAAATCCCACGTGACAGAGATGGATGATTCTCGTATCGTTTCCTGATACTTTTCGTGCGCTTAATTCACATTATTGGCCGCTATAGACTAAAGATAGCAGGCAGAAGAGCGAAGAAGATAGACGAATCCGCCGGTTTTGAAAAATGAGCCGAACCCGTCGGAAAAAAATTACGAAATCGAATAAGGGAATAATAATAGATACATCGACGATAGGATGGGACTTATAGTAAGCGAGTATATTCCGAAATATTTGCTTTGCAATGCTTCTACGGAACCAATTTTCGTATATCTAGACGTACATATGTATGTATATGTATATCCCGATAAAAATTGGATTTATTAGTGCTGCACGATATGCTATTCGACTTTGATTAATGTTAGGACGGGGGAAAATATTATTTTGAAATATAGCTCCGCTAAAAATAGATAATGGCGCCATTTTATCGAAAATTTTCACGAAAATGAACGCTTATCATCGTTACTCGAAACATCTGCGTGATATAATAAACTGGCACATTAGGGAAAATACAATAAGTAGATAAAATTCTTCCATCTATACTGACTCTTTCTTCAGATTAATTGAATCTTATTGCCTTCGTCCAATTGTACAAGAACCAATTAAAGAAACAAATACTTGAGCTCCATTATTACACACTCCTTAAAAAAAGTATCGCATAATTCATTTTTGTAGCACAAGAATGGTTTTGTGAGTAAAAGAACTAAATTTATCCGAATATACTTCAAGGAACAATTGTTATGATTATTTAAATACATAGTATAATAACCAAATGAAAACGGAAACTCGTATTTGAAATTTTTATTAAGCAGGTATGGTAAAAGAAATTATTTTTTTAAATTAATATGAGACCTCCTCTGGCAAATTCCTAATGACAAATTACAATTTCCTTGTAATTACCAACGTATTTAAAAATGTTTTTCTGAAAAAGTCAATCCCGATAGGATTTGAATCCACGACCCCTCTCTTGCCAAGAGAGCATCTTACCACTAGACCACGGGACTCTATGAGTTCAAACGACTAATAAAACCTAGATGTCGTAATGTCTGTAGATATACAAGGGAAAGACAGTAAGTAGGTCACAAAAAGCCGTTATAACAATAATTAGAGAAACAGTTAGCCAAAAACAAGTTTTATTTTTCAATAAAGTCTCCATGTACATTAATATACTTATCATCCCATCGCTTTAGCAATGCCCTAATGCTTGCTGCATAACAATGTTTGGGCTGCCGTCTGGACTACGAAATATTTGCCGGTAGAATACTTGGGAGACCAAGCAGATGATACTGGCTTAGGGCTAGGTCGGAATTGTAAGCCGGATGTTCAAGAAGTTCCCACCCTAATTCTAAAATTCTCGCCTGAGCAAAGTGGGGCGAATGCGGCCTGGCATTATCGTGATGCAGTAATATTCTTCTCATCAGTAGGTCTGGACATTCTTTTTCAGCAACTGTTACATAAAGTACTGACACCTAGTGACAGAAAGAGAAATAGCTCACTACTATTTTCAGTACTCCTGCAGCAGTTTGTGACTTATCTAATAACTTTCCCTCGCATTATAATATCTCAGCATATCATACTACTTAAAGCCAAGTTCCTATTAATTAAATTAATATAAAACTTTCGCTGGCAAATTCGTAATGATAAATTACAATCAACTTGTAATTACTAACGTGTTTAAAAAGGTTGTTTCTGAAAAAGTCAGTCCTGGTAGCATTTGAACCCACGTCCTCCCTCTTGCTGGGAGATATTAGAATATTGTCTGCTGAGATATTACAATATATCTACAGACATTACGACATCTAGGTCTTAGAAGAGATTTGAACTTACACGGCGCCGTGGCTTGGCAGTAAGGTGCTTCCCTGGCAAGAGAGAGGACGTGGGTTCAAGTCCTACCGGGACTGACTCTTTCAGAGAAAGATTTTTAAATACGTTGGTAATTACAAGGAGATTGTAATTTATCAATTATATTTTTAGAAAAAAAATTACAGCATAGTAGTTTAATACTTGATACTGCCACCCCTTGTTCTTATGACTGCATTTGGCATGGATTCAATTAACCTTCCTATATAAGCTTGGCCTAAATTCTCCCACTCTCTACGGAGGGCATCTCCTAATCCCTGTAGCTCTACTGGAGCAACATGTTGGGTCATCACTAAAGTCGGTTGCGGAATCTATTGATGCAAACCTTTAATTGAACAGAGTTGCATTCTGGGTAGATACATTCGTTTCCGAAGGAGAAATTTTTGTCATAGACCTGAGCGTTGAAATACTGTTATCTAACAGGATACAGTCATGCTGCACTGCAAATCCTTGGGATAAAAAGAACCTCTAGTTCGCTGAAGGCATAGTCCCACCACATTGAGTAGCAACAACAAAATACTCTCATTTGGATGCCAGTCCTGGTATCCGTATACTGAGAGTAACGAGTCTGCTGGCACTCTTGCCAGAGAGTCAAACTTCACTGGGGCCAAAATCTGTAGTTGACGTATCGTGAAATACTGCCAAATTACATGTTGTCCAATGGGCAGAATAGGAATTTCTGCAGATTTGGGGTGAATCCGTAGGTCCATGCAAAGGTATTTATAATATCCTTACTACATTATCTGAAAGATGTATATTTCATCTACAAAACGAGACCAAGAGCATTAAAATCAAATGGTAGTTAAGTTATAGTGCTTAAGGTGACAGTACTTTTCATCGGTTCATCACAAACATATGATGGAACAACGAGCTAATATTAAATTTTGTTTACAGCTTGATAAAAGTTTTACGCAAACATTTGAATGAATGAAAGAAGTTTATGGTGATGACTGTTTATCCCGTATGCGTGTATGAGACGACCAAAGATTTGGGCACCCATGAAACAAAAATCGCGAAGAGCTGGTCGGAAAAGTGCGTGAATCATCGAATTCCATGCGAATTCGATTGTGGGATGGATAGGGAAGGAATTAAAGACGACCAAAGACATAATTCATGCAATTTTGACAAAAGATTTGAACCAACAGAAAGTCTGTAATCGATTTGTTCGTCATGCCTTAACTGAGGACCAAAAATTGCTCGCGTTAAACATTGTAAAGATCTTATGAAAACAACCAAACGAAATCGCACATTTCTAGAATCGATTGTAACTGGCGATGAGACTTAATACTTCAAGTGCGATCCTCAAACAAAAAGCTGTATTCGCGTAAAAGGGATGTATTTTGAATAAAAATAATTACTTTTGGCGAAATAATTAATAGTTTTTTTGTTATTTGAAAACTTCCGTTATTTTCCGACATACTGTGTGCACCTTTCTCTTCAAACTAATTTGGCACTCTTTTCGAAAATTATCCTGAAGTGTCCTAACTTTATTGAGCGATAGTGTACGTTACTGGATAATTTTGTATAACGCTTTACGTTCACGGGCAGATTTCTCCGCAAACTTTTAGTACAAGATGTTAAGAAATAAAATAAAAATAACAAACCAAACAGCAAGCAAGCATTTAAAAGGCGTAATAACAATTGAAAACCTTTCAAACCGTTCAATATTTGAAAGATTTTAATTTTTTTACCGACACTTTTTCGTATTATTCCAAAACGAAAACCGCAAACTTTAATTGTAAATGGGAACGTTATAAGTGCAGCGCTACACGTGTTTCCCTAACTTTTCGAAACAACGAAAAACAAAAAAATATTAATTGATAATGTCAAAGCGCCCGTTTTAGAAAGTTACAGCCGAGCGTAGTAATTGGTACCAGAACAATAAAGTACTTAATTTAGAGTCGATTTAAAGGCCGTGGTAACGAGACGTCATGTCAGGTGACGCATTAAAAAACGAATAAATAAATTATTGTGAACGTGAGCGTCGTTCATTTGTCATCGTAGCCGTCTACTTTCACATTGCCCGATCGTATACGAACACAATACCTTGATTGTCGATACATTCAATATATGAGAGTATAATACGTATTTGTAAATAAAAAACATAGAACGTATACATATTACATGAGTTACGACGATATCTCCACTTTTATCGTTGTAAATAAGCGCGATATTTTTAGTTTCGAGATTGATAATGTCAAGGTTGTTGCCGATTAGTTTTATGGAACAATCGTATTTTGTACACAATAAAAAGGACGGTCGAAATTGCGAAATATTCCCCAGGAACGTAATTGGCGATAATTTAGCTAACGATAATTGCATATCACTAACAAAATACAGGCTTTCACACTCACTGTCCCCGATGTTAATAACTTCCGGAAAGATCTTCCATGATTACATATTTAAACGTTACGCACGTATTTATATTAATAGAAGGAGTGGTCCTATTATCAGATATCGCGAGTTTAATCCTCAGTTTACCAGGAAATTGCCATATATTACGAGTACTATAAAAGTATTTTTATACTGCAAGAACTGTTACGAGAAATGTCTCTTAAATTTTGCACACTGGGACATAGGAGACGCCACTAACTAAATGTCAATACTAAAAATTAACTTCCATCTTTAGTCAACCTAAACCCAAAGATTCAGTGTAATATGCGTAGTGTTGTAGCTAAGGTACAAGTCAGCTGAAAAAATGGAATTAAACCAAGAACATTTTCGCGCATTATCTTTTTATAATTTTCGAAGACAATCATCTTCAAGAATACCTCGCCGACTTGGTTTCTGTTTCTGGTAATAAAGCACCACATCAGTCAATAATATCTCGTTGGTATGGAGAATTGAAACGAGCACGGATTAGTCTTAGCGATGATCCAAGAACATGTGACATATCGCAAGATTGAGACATCATTGCGGATTTCAAAGACCTCAATTCGAAAAATTTTGCGTGAAGAATTGTGTGTAAAAAAATAGTTTTTTATTGGATACTGCATCTGTTGACCGAAGAACAAGACGTAGCTATGGTATCAAAAATCTCTAAACCATTTCAACGCCGAAAACTCTAAAAACGTAGTTAGAAAGTAAACGCCAGTCTTCTGTTTAGGTGTTCCAAGATGAAGAAAAGCCGACCAAAGTCATCCGTTCTCGGAGTGTCTGCAAAAATATGGTCGCAACATTCATCCACTAAGACAAAGCAAGTTCGCATACAGCACGCAAAACAATTGAATTTTTAGCGCAACAAAACGTTAAATTGCTAAACCATCCTCTAGACAGTCCGAACCCAAGTCCCAAAAATGTCTTTACCTTTCCGAAAATAAATAACAGACTCCATGGTCAAAGGTTCCAGTCGTCAGAGGGAGCAGTCAATGCCTTCAAAAACGCAATTTTGATTGCACCAATAAACGAGTGGAATAACTGCTATCAGAGTGGGTTTGAGTGCATGTAAAAGTGCAGTAATCTTCGTAAATAAAAACAATAAAATCGTTAAAAGTTACCTATTGTTTTAGTCCGGCTCTATATGCGAAACTTAAAAGACAACCCTCGTATCAAAATAATTCCTTTTTGCAAAAATTATAAAGCTTACCTCCTACTTGAAATCTATGCGAACACGAGTACATTAGTTCTAACGTAAGCTAGAAAAGAATGATTCTTGAAAATCGGTTTACGTTCGCTGGACCCGGCCAGTAACGTAGTATACAAAAGTAAGAAAGTATGTATATATAAGTTATCGTTTAAAGAATTTAAATTTCCTGGTTGAAACAGCGCTGTAACTACGTAAGCATGCCGACGTTTAGCTCTCAGTTGCGTGGAGCTTCCAGGGCTTGTTTTCTTAATACAAGTAACTGATTCCATTGGAAATAGTAGGGTAAAATCTCAAAAGGGCGCAAATAAATTAATTGATATATTGGGAGCACGATATTATCGACTCCGTCACCGCTTTTTCTATCTATTAGTATTATTCCATTATTATTCAGATCATTTGTCCGACGTCTTTGTTGTCAACTAGTCTGTTGATTACTTTATGAACAAATTAAATTTGGAAATGTATTCGTTTTTGTTATTTCCTATGGTTTAATCCCTACTGTAGACTGAAGTATTACATTTCTTCACTAGTTTAGCGGTTATCCTAGATATTGTGGTAAATTACTGTATTTAGAAGAAGTTTTATTTTTCTATAAATTAAGAGCAAGAGAGATTTACCTTGAAAGTAAGATTAGAAATACGTTAATATAGTAAATTTTAAAAACAAGTAATATATAGTTGGAAAGTGTTGAATTAGATGCAATTGTCGTTTTAGTGTAAAGGGATACGAAAATAAAGACAACCAGACACAGTTTCCCAATTCCCACAAAGGACAAAGAACGCTTTAATGTATGGGTTAAAGCATGTCAAAGTAAGGATTTAGAGAATTTAAGCTCAGCAGAAGTATACAGGCTTCGGAAGATGTGTCATTCATTTTAGTCCTGAAACTAAAGTTTCAAATATATAGTTAAATAAAGATGCGGTATCTCAAGTCTATTTCTTCCGGACCATACTGATTTAGGTAATGTAAAAGAAGTACATCATTTAAAGGCAATACTTTAACTGTATATATTTAAAAAAGCAAATTAGCAAAGAACGGTTTCAACGATTGCAAGGATTGCGTGGTCGTGTAAGTCACAGGTATCGTAGTAAACTCCATCTTATAAAAATTATTAATTTATGCATTTCGAATAAATTAATAATAATTTTTCTGGGGTGGAACAGTATTCTACCTGACAAAATCCTTAAGCGCGGGCCATAAGGGAAACATTTTAACAAGTTCTGAATTATCAACTGAGATAGAAGAGCAAACTGCAAATGTTCCAAGAAGAGATATGATCTCCTCTCAAGCAATAGATTATTTGGAAGGAAAAGAGCTGACACATTTTTATATCTTTATTTTAGACTTGCCTTTGTCAGATCAAACTTCTTTTTAATAAACGTCTCTGTGAAAGATTAATCTATATTTGTATTCTAACCAATCAATTGTTTGGATGGTTATATTTCTTCAGTACAATCACTCTCATTATACAATTTGCACGGCACTATGTGTTTTATTTAGAAGCTGACATTCTTTTAATTTATTATTCAATCTTATAAATTATCAAAGTTGTCTTGCTTGTTTTTTCTTCATTGGCGTTAGTATTATATATAGATTCGCTCTACAACTACGTTGGCCTAATAATATTGCCACCAATTAAATTCAAGCAGCCTGCCCTCTGCATGTTAGTTGGGTAAAATCTCTTTAGATGATACTTTTAAGGAAACAAAAAAGCTTGCGTGAAGCCTTCTTTATAGTTATAACGGTTGTCGGGTTCCGCCGTGTCACTAGGTTTTCGTCTCTGACGTTTCGGGAACAACTGCGGTTTGCATTTTGAAAGGTACCTTAGAAAATGCGAACCGCAGTTGTTCGCGAAACGTCAGGGACAAAAACCTAGTGACACGGCGGAACCCGACAACCGTTACAACTATGTCAAACGGCCGTGAAAGTATGAGATACTATTTATAGCCTTCTTTAGTTATTTCCTTTTCTATGGGAGCTTCTTCTGGACTGTTAAGCCCGCGCTCTTTCGAAACACTGTGTCCCGAATAGATTCATTTGCGTGGTGAGGAGTGAACTGAAAGAGTTGTGTATTACTCACAACTCCACCGTCTTTGTAATAGTTGTTAAATTCAGTTCTAGTATATAACCAATAAAAGATATCAGCTTTTTTAAAGGTTACAGAATAGAATTGGAAAAACGGACATTTTCTACTTTGTTTTAAATATCCTGGAAGCAAAACTAATTCAAATGCGCATCAGGTACCCATTTAAAGAAATGAACTTGACGATAATCTGTTATTTTCAAAATGTTATATGTTTCCAAATTCTTATAAAATTATATAAATCTAACAAAAGTTGTACTGAAATTCCAATTCTCCAGTGTACCTAATAGGCTTTGAAAACAATCAAAACCTTCCGTTTGATTATATTTCACCACTAAACTTTTATTTTCGATATATTTTGCCTTCGCTCACTTTGTATATTCTTAATCAGCCCGAATATTGTATTTGATTAAATCTTACAATAAATTACTATTCAATTAATACATAATGAAATCCTACTGTATTTTTGGTAACATGTGTTACTTATAATTAATCACTTATTACATAGTAAAAGAATCGGATTATAGACAAACTAATGAAAGACACAATGCATCGAACTAAGCCATAAAACCCATCAGATACAAGCACACTTAATCTGCATATAACATGACCTAATCACCTCGATATTTTGCTGTCTACAAACTAATTACAAGCTAAAATTATTCTGTTACATGTAAAATAAACCAGCTGTTTTAGTAAACGTTTTTCGAAGTGATAAAGGCATGGGATGATAAGATAATTATACTTAACAACATTGCACGCATGCAGTATTTACCACGTATAAGGTCACCTCCATATAATAAGTATTATAGTGCTAAAATGATTAAATGGATTCATACCCGTATTAAGGAAAATTTACTATATTTAAGCATGAAATTCGTAACTAATTTCAATTATGAGCCTTTCGAAATGCAATTGAAAAGAAATTGGGCAAATAATACGATATATTACAGCAAATGTTATGCTTGGTATGACGCTAAATACAAGGAAAAATGTTAAGTTTACATAATAGTAGGCATCTGAGACACTCGAAATTATGGAAGATCAAAGTTGTAAGTTTAGAATAGATAACAGAATTATTTACAAACAGGAAATAAAAGGCAATGAGGAGAGTTCCTTTAGGAGTGCCACAGGTACTTATTTTGGGACCGCTTTTATTTATCACATACATAAATGATACGGTAAGTGCCCCAAGGACTAAACACTTTATTAATTATAACAACGATGTTGATTCAGCGATTAGAAAACTATTAACAAATGAACATAAATAGATGAGACTGAATGCATCGAAAGCTAGAGTAGCAATGATTATTTACAATAGTGTGTTAATATTAGTGAAAAAATAGTAACAGTTAGCAAATTATTTAATGTGTGAACGAGAATAAATATCTCGATGTGATAATTGACAATAAACTAGCGATTAATACTAATATTAAATGCATAGTTAAGAAAGTACAACAAAGATAGGATTGTTTGCGTCTTAAGCTTGCTACGCATTTTGACTGTTGAGTCACAGCTTTGTTTTAGGCGAATATACTTGGTGGAAAATCTCAAGCTCTTAACTGCCGAACGGGTTTTTTTGTTTAAAATTTTTGTTTATATTAAATTCAAATGTAAATAATATTAAAAAATTGAAATAGCCAAATATAAGATTCTATAAATATATTGACAAACCAAAATGTATATACATATATATATATATATATATATATATATATATCGCTTTTAATAATATTTATTTTTTAACAAATACCTAACACAACCCCTGTCTAGATAAATTTGTAAATTATAAACGAAATATAAAATGAGAACAAAAGAACAGTAAATTTTGATGATTTATTACAATGTTAAGTCTTTAATTTCGAAATCATACTCACACGTACTGTATCGTATTCTATATACCCTAGTCTTTGGCTTCCACCAAAGTATTCGGAACTCCAAATTATTGTGAAAGTATCAACTGGGACACTTTTAACTTCAAATAACTTCAAAACTTTCAAAAACCATAATTAATTCGAAAAATAACGAATTTTTCTCTGGAGAGACATCTTCGACATCTGTGACTTTGACACAGTCGTTATTTTATAATAGGTCATTTCCGGGGATACACTCACTGTAGTAGCTTATTTACCTATATAATAGGCCACACAGTAAACACTCTTGATGGAATGAAATTATTAACAAGTAAAGGCTGGCATGCGTGCCATCCATCCGACGTACTAGAAATTTTGAAGAGTGTGTTTTATTTCGGGACGATGCTTATTTTAATAATATGATAAAAATGTGTGAGTACAGTAGATTATACGTCTTTTAGAAATAAATTTGAAAGAAATTATAATTAATCACAAAAGTATGTTTGCGAAAAATGATATATATAGTTAACGATAGTGAAGTTTGCATCTTCACTGCACATGTTGTTTAAGGGACTCAATAACAAAATAAAGGCATGAATCATATACTATCGAGAAAATATTTTGAAAAAATCATTAACTAGTTAAGAATTTTATGGAATCAAGCAACTGGTAAAAGTTTTCCAAGAACAACTTGTCACAGAGTTGCCCGAAAACTAGGGTTTAAAACTGACAAGGTAAACTCAAACTGTGTCCATTTTTTCCGGTTTAGAATTTTACGATTCGTAAGCAAAAAAAGCCTTTACTAACAAAAATGCAAAAGAGATATTAGACTTATATGGGCGCACAGAGTTTGGTCGCAGGCTGAATGGAATTCAATTATATGGACTGACGAAGCTAGGTTTGCGTTGCTGATAGTCAAAGCAGAGATCATAACCAAAGACGAAGTCTTTCAAACTGCCTTAAAAAAAAAGGTAAATTTCCATTATGATTTGGGGATCGATGTCAACCAAAAGGGTCAGCATTTTACACTTTGTAGACGGCGAAATGAATGCTGAAAAATACATTAGCGTCCTTTAAACTAATCTAAAAGCACAGATTGAAGAAATGAATAATATCGAATGTATTCCCAACAGCATGGTACCGCATGCTATACGGCTAAAAAAGTGCACTGAGACAGCGCTCGTATTGTATCCACAGTTTCTGCTTATTTTTGTGTTCTGTTGTTTATTTTATATTCTGTTAAGCGAATAAATATTATGTTAGATTCTAATTTCGTTTTCGAAATTAATGTAAGTACCTCCTTTCATAAGCGACAGTGTACATATAAATACACATAGATATAAAAATATGCTCATTTCTTTGTATTCTTGAAAAACAAAAGTATATGCAAAAAAAAAACACAAAAATATGATGAAGAAAAACAATGTCTCTGCCAACTTTGTACATAGAAAAATGCAATATAAAAATGCAGTAAATATTGGAAATTTTTATTCTAAAAGTATCGCATAACAACGCTGTTTACCTTTCAGATGACAAGGCAAAGTACAAGAACGTAAAAAAATCCCAGTCTTTAAGAAAAAGTATTTTCTTTTTCCCCATTCTCTCGGCAATTAGAGGAGGAAACACTCTCAATGTCTGCCTTCCCCATGCCAGTTTTCGCATTTCTTCAGCGAGTTCCTTTTGTCGAGTGTACTTATGGGCGTTTTTTTTTTAATCCTACGCCATTTTTCTCTTACCAGTAATTACGTTCAGTCGTTCGCCAATTGTCAACGACACACTTGATCATTTATTTAGAGCTGAGTGACGAGACGCAGGGGCGGACTCAGGTATTTCTTTTCTTTTTTACTACAAATACAGATAAAGTGGGAGAAAAAAGCCTGTACAATAATTTACAGTTGTGGACAAAAAGAAATAGGTGTGAAATAATTTATAGTACATTATGTTATACTCCTTAACATAAACAACATCTATTGGTGTCTTGGATAAATACGTTTAATACACGAAATTTCCTTTGAAAATCCTTTGTTATTTTTTGCTGCAGTATATTTCGTAGCGGAAAATATATAAAGTAAAAATATTTTTTGCTTATGAAAAAGTAAAAAAATTATAAAACAGGAAGAAAATATTATTGTACAGGAAATAAGGGAGGAATTTAATAAAACAATTACGGGGAGAACGAAAGACACACAAAGACTTACAGAATATTGGAAAAACATATCTATTAATGCATTTAAAAAGTAGAAAATACTGAAAATGGGAGCAACTGCAGAAAATCTACTTCATAAACAGATCGTAATATACTAAGATTAGAAAAACGGAAGCTATTAATCACCTCTGCAAATACAAATAATACCTTGATAGGTAGAAGCTGCAAAAAACCGAATTCTTGGATAATTCGAATAGCTTTATGTACTTTGTAATCTGAATTTTTCTTATCCAAAGTGTACTGTTAACAGTTTGTGTAAATTCCAGCTGGCATAAAATTGCGTCAGAAACGAGAAGTTAGTTTGTTAGTTCGGTATTACTACACATAATACTAACCGTATTATGTGTTAGAGGTGACCTCCAAACGAAAACACAACACACTAACAGGGAAGCAAAAGTCTGTCAAAGTTTTAAGCAAATTAGATAGTAGTGCAAGTGGTAAAAAATTGGCTG
Organism: Trypoxylus dichotomus; assembly: GCA_023509865.1. NCBI lineage: Eukaryota > Metazoa > Arthropoda > Insecta > Coleoptera > Scarabaeidae > Trypoxylus > Trypoxylus dichotomus. Next base: position 36,431,279 of record CM042081.1, read on the forward strand.
CTTCGTATGGCGTTGGACTCATCCACTATTTCGGATATAAGAAAATAAGGCCAAAATTAGAAGGTAAGACGGAGGAAATACATTTGTTGCTGTGATTCAGATTAACAAGTAATTATTTTAACATCTCTGCAGTTTCGTTAATCACTGCTATAGTACGCCAGGTAACAGAAAAATACTTAGATCTGCAAAATATTGAGAAATGTAAACTCGATTATAATCCTGGTTTAGAAATCAACGATCTCGACATGTTCCAGTTAGTTAGAGTAGTTGATATATCAAGAAATTTACAGAAAAAGATTAAGTTTGTTGCAACCAAAGGTTGGGTGAGCAATTTTAAAATAGTAAAAGCTAAATTTGGTTTCCATAAACCAAGAACTTGTGACGAAAAATTATCCACCAAAAAAACTTAGCAAATCCTACCGAGACTGGTATTTTTTTCAGCAATATTAAAACGTTGGTAATTTGCAACAAAATCGTAATTTTACCATCATTAACGTCAACAACAGTTTCAAATTAATTTCATTAATAAGAATTTGGCTTTAATAACATTATGGTTACTGAGATATTGCGATATATCTATAGACATTACGACTTCTATGTAATAAAAATAATTTAAACTTATATGCAGTATCGTGATCTAGTTGGTTATGACGTTCGGACGGTAAGGGGGGCGTAGGTACAAATCCTACCGAGACCGATATTTTTTCAGGAATTTTAAAAACGTATTTTGCAAGAAAATCGTAATTTTATCAATACTTTTAATTGCTTCGAATTTGGTTTTCCGCTTTTCTAGTTTAGTTTTCGTACAACAGAATAACATCTCTTTTTATTGTTTCTCGAAACTTAACATAAACTAATTATTGCAAATTGTTCTTCATATTTTTTTATAGAGATTGATCTTAAGTTTGATATATGTAAACCAGATAGGATAGGTTAAACAAGTAATTTCTTTTAAAGAAACGAACATATTTAAATATTCGCAGAGTGTGTTACAAAGACTAAAGCAAGCATCATCAGAATCTTTGTACGTAAACAGAAACGACCAGTCAATGCCACTCAACGCTTGGTATAACTCAATGTTATTGGCCTTCGTATAATTGTATATCTTATAAGTTCTATTAGTTGATAGAATATAGACGATTTATAATGCGAATTTTAGGTAACAATGCATTGTTATTTACGATGTCCATATACTCTTTTCGCATTTCTTTGTTTTCAGTTATTTTCACCAAATCACCTATTCTTACACCAGCAATACAACTCTAAATCAATACAACGTACGTCGGGATGATAACGAACGAAAATTCCACGTTTGCTGCACAATATTTCAAATGTTGACTCGTCGTAATGCAGTTTTCCAGTCACCTAACTCCCAATTTAGGTGTTTCCTCGCCACGGCAAGTGTTTTCTGTAAATCATGTAAGTACGCATATTCGTATATATATACTTAACAACAGACATGCAATCTAAAGCCGACCCTGGTAATATATCACATCGTTCACCTTTTAATGCCACATCCTCATTATAGAGAGTTGCAAAACTTCACGGCAAGCCAGTTACGATGTGGAATAAGTAGGGATTACGTTTAATGTCGTGATGATAGTTAAATTTACTGATTATACAAACACGATTTGTTTCATGGGCATGCAGAAGGCGTTCTTCTTATATCTAATGGACTTTTAAAGAAAAAAAAACTATATTTTCCTGTTTTTTTTTTATTAGACAAATGTTGCGAATTCATTTACTTATCAAAAAAACCCAGTTGGTAAATGTATTGGCTATTAGAAGTGAGTTTTTAAATAGGCTACGATAATAATACTAACAATAACATAATAACAATAATAATAGCGAGTTGTACATACGAGGGTTGTCTTTTCAGTTTTCTATATACAGCTGAAATAAAATAATAGATAGCTTTTAAAGACTCCAAGTACAATGACTAATCCACCTTTGTATGCGCTCGAACCAACTCAGGAAACCGTTATTCCACTCGTTTATCGGTAGAGTTAAAATTGCATTTTTGAAGACATCACAAATACCTGGAACCTTTGACCGCGCAGTCCCTCCTTGATTTTCGGAAAGGTAAAGACATCGTCGTGACTTAGATCTGAATTGTACGGAGGATGGTCTAACAATTCCACGTTTTGTTGCGTTAAAAATGCAATTCTTTGCGTGCTGTGCTGCACCAAGACGATGCAGGATAATTCGTCGTTAGGGATTGGTTTTTCGAAGTTCAGCGATGACCTTGGACAAACAAATGGTTTTATAACGATCGACAGCAACAGTTCTTTGATCTTATAGAGAAATTGTTGCTACATCACCTGCTTTCAAGACAAATGCCCAGACCACATTTATGGAGGTACTTCACGCATGGATGACTTTCTTTCACCTTGGGATTTTCTAGCCCGTATAAATAAATCTAAGATTCACCACCGACGATGTTGTACATCTTTTTAGAATTCCCAGCGTTGAAGCGGTCCAGAGTTTTTGACACCAGTTCACCCTAGCTGTTTTCTGTTCTTCGATCAATAGATGCGGCATCCAACGGGAACTTATCTTTTTCATACACAATTCTTCATGCAAATATGCGATACGTCACATGTCAATCTTCGTTGATGGTCTTGCGCACAGCACTGACGTTTTTTTAAGTGACTGCCATTTATGGTGCACCTGTTCTTGGATCGTCGCTAAGACTAATTCGTCCACGTTTGAGTTCTCCATACCAATGAGAAATTATTGGCTGATGTCGTGCTTTCAATGCCGAGAACAGAAACCAAGTCGGTTAAACATTCTTGTTGAGATAATTATCCTTTAAAATTATAAACAAATATTGCGCGAAAAATTTTTCGGTTTAATTCCATTCCTGAACTTACTTGTGAACTTTGACCGTTCGTTCTAGCAACAACACTACACGTATCGCACTGAAACAAAACTTAAAAGACATCCCTTCATCCTGCATGTACCATAGCCTCCCAAAACAGAAAATCAAAAGTATTTTTCAAACAAATGATTTAAGCTTGTAAATAATTGTTTTGGAAGCTATGCTGTATCAAATGATATATGCTGAGCTTTATATAACATTACAGGGTGTTCAGAAAAATAGCCGAAAATTGTTAAATTACTAAAATTAGACCGTAGAACCGTGAATTGTAATGTTAAAAAGTATCAAAGAAGTATTGGTGTATGTAATAACCAGCGACCCGCATGGCAAAAAATAACAACACCAGCAGAAAATCAAGCAAAATAGACGGAAAACAGCCCCAGATATTGTTGCTGAAGAGAGTATTTTGCGCTCAACATCAGTTACCGTTTCCACGATAAAGATGGCGTTTGCACCAAGCTAGCTGATTTACATGGAAGAATTGCCATGAGGAAACCGTTATTACACAAAGCAAACAACGGTTAACAGCAAGAGACTAAATATTAGAAGGTTAAAAGAAAGTGCTTTGGACCGGCAGATTTAAATAATAATAATAATATCCTTTAATGCCCAACAGAAAATACTTCCATTTACAGGACTATGTGAGAATAATATAACATAATATAATATAGCATAATATACTAATAATATACAGTGCAGTAATAAATTTAAATTAATGAAAAATGACACAATTGAATCATAAACAGAATAATAGATCGGTGACACCAAAAGGCAAGAACTAAGTGGGACGACAATGTAAACCGTATCTCATCTTTGGTTCAAACAGAAGAACATTTATTCGTAGATCGAAAGGGGATCGAGCACTTGAATCTTGTATTACACCGACAATAAAACATGGAGGAGGATCCTCTTTGAGCAACTTTAGTCAAAATAGATGGTATTCTTAAAAAAGAAGGTTATAGGGAGGAATGCCATCTCATCCGGAACACTATTAATCGGTGAAAACTTCGTGTTCTAGCACGATAATAGTCCAAAGCGCATTACAAAGATATGTTATGAGTATTTGGAACTGGGGCATAGAGAGAACATTGTTGTTATGACCAACAGGTTCGAAAATCTGGTCCAAATTCGACAATAGTAGTTTGGGCGCAACAGAATACTTAGAAGAGAATGGCATAGCTGCTAGAGAGAATGCCAAGACTATATGCGGCAGTAATAAAAGCGAAAGTTAATTTATGACTATCTTTGTTAGCAAATTGATAAGCACAATATTTTTATAACAGTTGCATTTCTTTGTGTATAAGCACATAATAAAGGTTTATTGTATTCAAAACGCTTATAGTCGGTAGTGTACATCAGAGTTTGCGCGCTCTACTTATGGCACTCGATATATTATATAACTAGCGCAAGTCGTTCGTTAAAAATAGATATAATATACATATATAATCATCATTAAGCACAGTTATTGGACAGGTATCGAATATAAAACCTGATAATAACATTACTAGTAACAACCTTGAAATAACGAGAATAATCACGACTAATTGGAATTGACAGCAGCCAACTCAACAATAACGAATAACCCCATTAGAAAGATCACAACAACAAACACATAACTTTGTGTATACAAAAAGCAGGCAAACGCAATCGTTCGAATAGAGGCGGATATCACATCACACAGACGAAGGCGAAGTAGTCACTCAGTCACTGACCTTGAAAGTGAATATCTACTTTCAATAGACCGGTCAGGGTTTCTCTCTATTATAATACGTGCAATAAATAGGTAATTTTTGTCTCTATACGTCTGGTAACCACGTGGAATCTACTCGTGAAAACGAATCCCAATTTCCGTCTCGCGATCGATGGCCCTGTGCCCGTAAAAGATGTTATGTGAACCGCACTAAAATTAAGTTCGATCTAAAATTAAATCGTAACCGAAGAATGCGTATACTATGTGTATGTGCATCTGTGTAGCTGTGGGTAGCACTGGCGAGCTGTATATCCCGCTTACCAGAACTTGTTTACTAATAGAGATGACAGATTATTGCTCGGAGAGTTTTATTTATACAATACACGCTTATTTCGTTTCAATTGCCCACGCTTAGCAAGTTAGACGAATATATGCATTCTGAGTATGTCCATATTGTAGATATACTGTATATTATGTTCCATATATACCATTTCTGTTTACTGTAAATACAAACCGGGGCATTCAAATATCCACAAGTATGCTATTAAGGTATTTTATTACAAGAGGCATGCATACCGTAAAAGCAACCCAATCTCTTTTCAAAGTTGTACACCCATTTATACGAGATTAGATTCTCGCTTGTGGAAGCCGTATATTGGAATAATTTCTCAACAAGGTTTCAAATATAGACTTTAACTAATTTTCTAATCCCCAATATACAATTGTCGTCAATGATAAATTAATTTCCTTCTAATTACCAACGTTTAAAAAAAAATTCGAGAAAATGTCAGTATCGGTAGGATTTGAACACATGCCCTCTTCCCTACCGAGAGAACGTCATAATCCTAGACTACGGAACCATGTTCAAATAACTTTTAATACCTAAGTATCGGAATGTCTGTAGATATATTATAATCAGGGCAAGTATGTATCCTTAACATGTGCTGTTGTAAAACAGCTGTGTTAAGATATACATGTTATATTACGTACCAACATATTCAGGCCAAGTATGTATCCTTAACATGTGCTGTTACAAATCTGTTATGTTAAGATGTTATGTTATGTTACGTACCAGCATACTTTAGAAGTATGTCTCCCTTATATACCATTTTGATTTAACAGATCTGTTATAATTTGTATGTTAAAATTAAGCTCAACATAAATTTCCGCACGCTGCCGGTAGACTTGCTGTTGAAGATAATTACTATGTTCGGAGTAAAATATGGCGTCTGAAAGCTATCAGCTGATTAGTTTTTCACTTCTATTCAATTAGGATGTTCGAATAATTCACTTATTTATTCCCAAAAATTGACGGATTAATAAGTTTATTTTAAAGGACATTGGTGAAGAGGGTAGAGCAAATGTTTGTTGTAAGCATATGTACATAAGTCGAAACCATTAACACTTATACGATTTTCTTCTAAAAAATTTAGTAAACTTTCGTATTGCTCTCTTGGTGTTTTTAGTAAACGTTTAATAATAATAATAATAATAATAATAATAATAATAATAATAATAATAATAATAATAATAATAATAATAATAATAATCCTTTATTGCCCAACAGCCCAAGGGCCAATTACAGGACAAATTACAATACAATTCTTATTTAAAATAAAATAACTAAAATCGTGTTGCCTATAATAATAACTGAAAATGTATATAATAATGAAACAAAAAAAAAGAAAGACTCACAAAAATGGCTCCAGATCCCGTTTGTTTGCGTTCCTCACCATGTGACTGAGAGGTGCCTTAAGCAAAATGTTGGTATTAGCTCTAGGTACTTGAAATGTATTATAGTAGCGAGTATGATGAGTAGGTACGGTAAAGTTTATTTGCGCCAGAAGGGCTGGCGAGTCGACAGTATTTTTCAGGATCCTGCAAAGAAACTCCACACTGTTACGCTCACGGCGGTCAGCAAGAGATAGAAAACCATGCTCAACAAGTAAGCTATAATACTCGATACCTCTTGCAGGATACACGTTGTCCATTCGAAAGGAGAGATATTTTAGAAATTTCTTTTGAACGCGTTCGATCATAAGCTCTTGGTATAAATAACGGGGATACCAAACAATAGAGGCGTATTCAAGCTTAGAACGAACGTAGGCATAATATAAACGTTTCATTACACCTAAGTCTGAGAAATGCCTGCAAGAACGCATGACAAAACCGAGAGTTTTGGAAGCAGATGAACACATGGACGAAATATGTTCGGTAAATGACAGTCTATCATCAAACAAAACACCAAGATCCAAAGTTTTGATATTGCGTGGTATGGCTGCGTCATTAATCTGGTAGTTATAGTATAAAGTAGTGTGAGTGTTATTGTAGGAAACCACAGTACACTTGTTGATGTTCAGAGGGAGATAATTGACCTTGCTCCAAGTATTAATGCGAAGAAGATTGTCTTGTAAATGTTTACAATCGAAAATGCTACCAACAGTATTAAATATCTTTACGTCATCTGCGTATGCTAAGACGTGACACGTAAACAGAGATAGTAAATCATTTATATAAAAATTGAAGAGAAGTGGTCCAAGATTTGAACCTTGAGGAACACCTGATGTTGGAGAAAACGGCGTAGAGGAATAACCATTGTAGCAGACATAACACTTCCTTCCAGTAAGGTAAGACTCAATCAACGTCAGGAAACCCACACCAAAACCAAATTTGTCCATTTTTTGTAGTAGCATCTCGTGGTTAATGCAGTCGAAAGCTTTAGAAAAAATCTACGTAAATAACATCCACCTGCTTTCGCTTATCAAGCGCTTCACTAAGATATTGGCCAATGCATGCTAAATTAGTGATCGTCGACCTACCTGCAACAAAACCGTGCTGATGCTCAGATATGAAAGGAGTTATGCAGGTAGAGTTTCCGTTCTAAAGCCATTTTTCTTGTATTAAAACTGCAATATACCACTACATAAATTTGTACTTAGACACATGTGCAATTAGAAAACAACCACAACCACGTTTAATAACAAGAAAATAATTGCTGACAAATTTGAATCGAATATAGTCAAACACTCCGATATTATATCGAGAAGCGTATTATACCTTCCCTTTTCAATTAAAATATGTATAAAGCTATTCTTTACAGATCATCATAGAAATGCTCACAAAACTCTGTTCCTGTTATTTTAACAAGGATAATAACATAACAGTTTTAACAAGGATACAAACTATTAAAAAAGTTGTTATGAACATCGTTATAATTCAACATGTTTGAAAATAATATCCACGTTATTCTTTATAACAGAAAGGATACATCCTTGACTTGATTATGGCTGCTTGTTCGAAGTGAACAAACTGAATCTAATAACTTCTGATAACAACGACATCGTTTGAAGAAAAATGAGTTCGGCAAAACCGATATATTTAATGACCTAATCCTGTATGTACATGAAGCACCAAAATGACACATCCTCTGCGGAATGGCTACCGATGAAATAACTTTGAGATCGTGTAGATCTCAAGCTATTTCAGGAAATTCAATTTATGTATGTGTGCTAAGAGTAAAGAACTTTTGAATTTTAAGATATTTTGTATTCTTTATATTGGAATAGACTTTCTCAAGGAAACACTTGGGGATAAAATTTTTTCCAACTCGGAGTTCTTAAAATCTCAATAACAAACAGTTCTTTATTTTCAGGGTTTAATCTAGTCATGCGCACGAAAATAGCAGTCTTACATTAATACTTATAAATCACAATAGACAATCCTGATGCAGCTGTATTAAAATTATTTAAAATCTCTGAATACATACGGTTCCTGGAAAGTATCGAATGTGACGGGGGATTACTGGATTTTCTAGTCATGCGCTATTATTTATCTATGCATTGAAATCGCAGTACCATAGTAAACGTAGATGTCTATTGCAGAATTTTACAACCATTTTTCATTATCCACTTCTGTTGTAATATGAGCCGGGGAAAAACGTAGTTTATCGGAAAAAAAGCAATTATACTCAATCTACTTAATAGAGGGAAAAGTTAAGAGTTTATACAAGAAACCATCTCTTGCTCTACGAAGATGATTGTAAACGCTGGATAACGGAAAAAGGAAAACTGGCCCCATCATGGCCCGTATCATAAGTTCATCTGCAATTAAAAATGAGTTAAACCTTTCTATAGGCTTTATTATTAGGCGTAACTTATAATGGTCAGATGAAACTAAAATAGTTTTGTTTAATTTTGATGCATACCAACAATATGTAGGAAGACCACCATGGACACCTAAAATACGGTAAAATTAATTTTTCATGGTATGGCGGAGACCCTTTACATAAAATACAAGGCGTAATGAATGCTGGTGTCTATATAAACATATTACAAACTGTGTTTCTGTCATATGCAGAGAAAAAAATGCCAATGAGATGGTTCTGTATTCAGGATAACGATCTGAAAGATGTTTCACGTAAAGCGAAAACATGGTTTCGAGATAATAACGTTCGCCCTTTGGGTTGGCCGCCGCAATCACCAGACTTAAACCCAATTGAAAATTTATGGGTGGAGTCTAAAAAGGCTGTATCTGCTGCTAAGCCGCAAAATATTGACGATCTGTGAAGGATATACCAAGCTGAATGGCAAAACATTTCAGTAGAGGCATGTAGACAACTGATAAACTCGCAGCTTCACAGATGCCAAGACGTGACAACGAATAAGGGCGAAGCAACAAAATATTTTATTTAAAGTTTTTCCATTAAATTGCCTATGTAATAATGAAATTGGATAATATTTTGGAATAATTACTATTTTAATACTCAATTATTTTCTGTCCTACAACATAAACAGCTTTGTTTTCTCTTTATATTAAGAAATCTCTCTATTTATTATATTTGTAGTTATGTAACAAGTAGGGATAAGGAGTTCAATAAACTGGAATTTCTTTTACATAACGTATACATTTATATTTCAACCAAATTAAGACCGCTGCTATTTTCATACACATGACTGTATGGTACATCAATGTGTGAAAGAACGGGACTAGCGTATTGTAAAATGTAGAAACTGAAGACTAAATTCATCCATAAACAGTTACTTAAAATGAAACCATTCCCCATTCTGTTGCTTATGTTCATTACGAAAATAGCTTTCGATGACAAATATTTGGTGACCTTTAGTAAGCATAGTTTAAAACTTATACGACACGTTTTAAATACAGAATGTAATTTGAATTGTAAAGCTACTCAATAAATGCCAAACGTAATTTGAAGTTTCAATCTTGGATTTAACTGTCAGATTGAATTGCAACCAACATAAACAGTGATAAAAACATGGCCCTCTTGATTACGTTTGTTTTTTCTTTAATTATGTTCAATTTACAAGCAACTTAGGAATTAATAATTGCATACAATCTGTATTCCACGCGCAAATATCGGGGCGCAATAGCAAGAAGTCAAGTCACCATTGACAGTTCTCCCCTATAAGCATCTATCTATAACCAAATTGGTATATATTTATCACATAACGATGCTAAAGAAGTAATATAATTGAAGCGCCTTAGTAATTATGATATACAAGGAAACGAAACGACATGGAACGTGGCAACACCTGGCTTTTTCTCTAATTGTGCTTCTTTTCTCTAATTCTCCGTTTCTATACTTGTAGTAGGCGCCAACATCGGCCGAAGCGAATAACTTCAATTCCCTTAATGAATTTCGCTGGTCTCACTTGCAGGTGCATTGTACTACCGGTCGATTTACAGCCATTACGGTGCTAATGGGTTGTCGTCATTTATTTATACCTCGAACAAATTAGATCGGTGAAGTTTACACGATTACCTTTGCAAGCGTGGGCATGCTCGGGGGCTTTAAAATGAAATCTATTGATTATCCATGATTCTGTAACCGCCTCCACCTTTTGAAATTCAATTACTTTACCATCTTTGTGTTAGGTTTCAAACTTTAAAATCACATCTTTTGAGACATTTAACTTTTAGTTTAGAACAAAAGCAACAAGTAGGACCACCTTAATAACGTCTTTTTAGAAAATTTTTCTGCCATTTTGAAACAATTCTCTGGTAGATCAAAAGAAAGTCCAGATAAACAAAAATATCTAGAGACCTTAGTATGCTGTTAAGTGTTTGAAAGATTATTCTGTGGTGTCGATTAGTATCTCTCTATTACGAGGGCGACCTGAAATGTTTAAGAAATCGACAACAACAGCACTGTATTGGTGTGGTTTTTTATTTTTATTTTTCGATGTAGTCTCCTCGAAGATCAGTACATCTTTTCAAACAGTATTCTAGTCTCTTCAAGCCGTCGGAAAAGTAGGATGTTTTGAGGCAAATCTTTTTCCTCCCACTGATTTCTTTCAGGTTTGGGAATAGGAAAAAGCCGCTGGGGGCTAGATCCGGTGAATATGGAAGACAAGAGACTAATTCGTAGCGCGGCTCATTCAATATGGACACGACGCTGCGGGATGAATGAATCTGTGCATTGTTGTGGTGGAAAGGCACTTCTTTCCGCTGCAAACGAGATCGTTTCTCCTTGAACACTACATCGAATCGGGTCAATAAATCGCTGTAGTGTTGCCCGGTAATCCTCCTTCTCTTCTGCAGATAGTTGATGAGGATTACACCTTGGGAATCCCAAAAAATGGTCGCCATGACCTTTGCAGTCGATGGAACAGCCTTGTATTTCTTCGGAGCTGAATCGCCCGGAAACGTTCACTGCTTCGACTGTTCCTTGTTGTCCGGTATGTATTGGTGGATCCAAGTCTCATCCACGGTTACGAAGAGCATGAAGAAATCCCATGGGTTACGTTGAATCCTGGCCAGACGCTCCTTCGAAACCGTCACACGATTTCATTTTTGCGTCGGTACCCATCGCGCCGAAAGTTTTTTCATACCCAAAATTTCATGCAGGATATGGCCAATGCATTCTTCTTAGATACCTGTCGTCTCTGCTATCTCTTTCAGTTTCAATCGGCAATCGGCCATTTCAGCTCTGTAATTGTTGCTTTTCATCAAGAAGGTTATTCAGTGCGTCAAAGTTCCGAAAAAATACATGTTAATAAACCGACTGTTAGTGATATCATTCGGAGACATAAACGCAAGGGCAGTTTAAGACATCGGACACGTTCAGGTCGTAAGAGAATAACAACTCACGCCGATAATGAGCATATAAAATTGTTGAGCAAGTGAAATAGGAGACTGACAGCATCACAAATCGCCGCCGAAATGAATCGCGACCGTGCAAGAAAAATATTGCAGGATTGTGTAGTGTCTACTGTCAAGCAATGAAGATGCTTGTTTAGGATTGTTTTTCCTACACTAGTACAGAAGACCTGAAGTGAAGGTATTTTGCGTTACGAAAAAAGGGTTATTTAGAAAAACCAAATGCAATACCATCGGGGCAACGGCTAACCGGCAAAAGTTTTATGTTCATGCAGGACAACGATCCCAAACTCTCACCAGTGATATGTAAAAATTTGTTAAATGAAGAACAAGATAATGGCACCTTACAAATAATAGCATGGCCACCGCAAACCCCAGATCTAAACCCCGCCGAGCTGTTATGGGATGAATTGCACAGGAGGATTCGAAAGGTGTTCCCTACCTGCGTAGGCCACCTGTGAAACATCTTACAAGAGGAACGGACTAATATACCAAATAGAGCGCTTGAAAAACTAGTTGAAAAGATGCCTGGAATTGTAAAAACTGTAAGCGGAATGTTTAAGAATCTTTTGTTTATTAGAATTACTTTTTTTTAGTTTTATACTTTAATTTTAATGGCTATTAACAAAAGCATTAAAAATTTTAAGTTTTGGAAAAATAAGTTTAAATATTTTCCCGTTTCTTCAGATTTATTTGTCGGAAGTAATATCGACGGTAGTGTACGTCAATCATTCCCATACATAATAGGAATGCTTTAAACTTTAGTACCCATAAAACCAGTCTACTTGTCTATAATGAAAACAAATTGTCGTTACATTATGTTATTAATTATACTAGTAAATTGCTTCTACAATCTATAAAGTCTTGAGGATTACCATGAACCCTAAATTAAATTAAAACAAATATCATTTCATTCGTCGCAATAAGGACCAAGCAATTCCTTTAATGCAATGCATCATTTGCGGAACAGTCTTGATTTATCTGCATTAAGAACATATTAGCAGCTTCATTGCAATCATGAATGCCATTTGTGACCAACGTACAATGTATAAATACTGTATGATTACTTATATGTATGTATTAATTACGAAATAAAACTTGCTTCACCTTACGTTGTCAATAAACGGTTTAATATGGAACTAAAACAAGAAACCGCGTTAATCATCATAATACGTACGTTTTATGTCGTTTCAAAGCAATAAAATATAACAGTACGTTCGTTAGAAAAGTCATAGAGTAAAAGTAGCGGCGGCGTTATACACTCTGTAGTTGGTCGCCTATTGCAAAACTGGCATCCTTGGGACTGCCGTAACGCATTAAAAAAACAAAACAACCGACGACACAAGTCGCGAGTTCATCGACACCATTTCAACAACCATACATTATACGTATACATCGACAATGGAAAAAAATATATCCATAGCGTACGTGCATATTTGTTATTGGATTTTGTTATTGACTGTAGTGAAAATAAAGTTTACCAAATTACAACATTAAAACTTGTAACGACTGCAGAAGATGTGTATTGTCATGATCATAGCACATCGTCCCGAATTCCTATTGTGTAACTGTTGAAAATCTATGTGAGACATTGAAATGTTTAAAGAGGTTCCATGTCGACTTAATCGTAAGCCATAGAGATCAAATAACCAAGCTAAATTTGCTCGTCTAATTAAGGAAATGTCCGTGTGAGTTAATAGTTTATAATCTGACTAATACACTTTAAGCTGAACATTTTTTTTATTATACGATGTACTGTAACAACTACAGTGTCTCAAAGGTCAAACATGGGTCCTTCACTCTTTGTTTTCTTGATCAACGACTTGCAGTCTTATTTCTTTTATGTTTCATGAAAATTGTACATTGTTCTTAAACTACTTTTTAAAGGTGGAAGTGATCTTAGTCTTAAGCAGCGATGTAGGCATAAATATACTGTAGTTTATTTTATAATTTTGTATTGGTTAACAATGTTGCTAATGTTAGTAACAATTGTAATTGGTGTGGACAATAAAATAGCAATAATATGCATACATATGATAGAAAATTTTGACAAATATAAGAATATAATACATTATTCATTGTAAGATTTGGGAAAACTTAATGTTTTGTCGCGTAACCTTTGTTCTTTAGTACAGCAATACGGGCCATACTGTCACCTAACTATTGACATGGTTCTGCTGAAATGGGCCACCAAGCTAATTCTATAATTTCCCACAATTCTTCTTTTGTTCTAAGGTTGGCCATAAATACGTCTTCTTTAATATCAGCCCATAAATTTTCAATAGGATTGAGGTGTGAAGATTGGGCTGCCCACACCAGAACCTCAATTCTATTTAAATTACCCAGTCCCTCGCCCTCCGACTAGTATGTTTAGGATCATTATCCTGCATTAGCACCCATTTCAAAGGCATTTTCCATTTGACATAGGGTAACATAACATTTCGCAGCATATCGACATATCCCGGTTGATTGAGAATGCCTCTTATTCAATGTATTAGTCCTTTATTGTAATACGAGAAGCACCTTCGAACCATGATCTTAGCACCGCCGTGTTTGACTGTCTTCAGGGTGTAGTAAGGTTGCTAAAATGTATTAGCAGGTTTTATCACGCATAATCTACGTCTACTCTAACCCAATCACACAATTTTGCTTTCATCTGACCACAGAATATTGTGCCATTTTTCCGCTGATTAATTCATATGCTCCTTAGTGAACACATTTATCCAAACTGAATGGTAGTAAACACAACCGACGATACTTTATACAAGCTGAACCTTTTCAGTACTTTTCGCTCGCAGATTATGATACTTCAATGATTACTGCTATCATATTAACCAGGTACAAAATATGTATGGTGTAACGCTTGAATGCAGAGCTTGCCCGATGCAATAAGAATACAGACGACTTTTATACGTTGTTACGAATCTCTATGAATTTCTGCATCTCATGCATAGATGGCATTTTGAATAATTAAAGGCAGTAGGGAGAAAATTATTTATAAGGAATTCCAATTTCGTACTGCTATTATTTTGACCATAACTGTATGTATGTAGAATACAACAAAATATTCAATGGAATTATTAGTACGAATTACTGCTACACAAAGTCGAATTTATGAAATTTTTCAGAGGTATCCTCATAACACCTTAAAGAAATACATGCAAATCACAGGTGAAAATTATTCACTTCGAGTGCTATACTGGGTTATTCATGTTATTCCGCGCGAAGTATTACGGCTAAGTTGGCTATTTTGGAAGAGATAGAGATCTATTAGAGGCACATTTTACAATTAGTACAAATAGTGTACAGGATGTTCTAAAATTACAAAACATACTTTTCAAATGGAACCTCCCGTATATTATATTATTTTCGGTTTCTAGGATCGAAATAAAAGCGAATTGCATTAAGTTTTGTCTCGCCTAAATCTTTGATTTTTGAAATTTCTTGCATTCTATGAAAGTGCGGTATTAAACCTAATGTGTGAATTCTTAACGTGTCATTCCTCTTTTTAAACTAAACTGGCAAGTCCAATAGAAAACCAAATTAATCAGTAAAATTTCAATGAAATAGTTGTACAAAAAGAAAAAAGTAAAACCTAACACATGGGCTGAAAAGTCCCGGGCCTAACAAAGAAAACACGGTTTTTTTGGTTCAAAATTAGCTTTATTCATCAACGTAATCTCCATCAATCAAGAGCAACGCAATCATTCCAGCGCCGCTCTAACATTTCAATACCACTTTTGTAGAAGGATTTATCTTTTGCCTCAAAATATGCCTCAGTTTCGGCGATAACCTCTTTATTCGTGCGAAATTTCTTACCGGCGAGCATTTTTTTGAGGTCTGCGAACAGCCAGTAGTCGCTGGGAGCCAAATCTGGCGAATACGGTGGATGTGGGAGTAACTCGAGGTTCAATTCATGTAGTTTTGCCATTGTTTTGATTGACTTGTGACACGGTGTGTTGTCTTGATGAAATAACATTTTTTTTCTTTGCCAAATGCGGTCGTTTCTTTGCAATTTCGGCCTTCAAACGCTCCAATAACGCTAGATAATATTCACTGTTGATGGTATTTCCTTTCTCAAGATAGTCGATGAATATTACACCACGCACATACCAAAATACCGAGGCCATAACCTTTCCAGCCGATTGTTGTGTTTTCGGGCGCTTTGGACTAGGTTCACCAGTTGCTGTCCACTCAGATGACGATCGTTTTGATTCCGGAGTGAAGTGATGGATCCATGTTTCATCCATTGTCACATATCGACGCAGAAATTCCGGTTTGTTACGTTTAAACATGGCCAAACACTGCTCAGAATCATCAACACGTTCTTGTTTTTGGTCAACAGTGAGCAAACGCGGCACCCACTTTGAACAGAGCTTTCTCATAGTCAAATGCTCATGCAATATAAAGCCTATACGTTCTTTTAATACCTTTACGATGTCAGCTAACTCACGCAACTTCACTTTTCGATCATTCAAAACGATTTTGTGGATTTTTATGTTTTCTGGTGTTACCGCCTCATTTGGACGTCCGCAGCGTTCTGCATCATCGGTGTCTCTACGACCACGTTTGAAGTCAGCAAACCAACGTTCTATTATTGTTTCTGATGGAGCGGAGCCCCCAGAACACTTTTCAAGCCATTGCTTCGCTTGAACGGTATTTTTTCCCATCAAGAAGCAGTGTAAAATTATAACACGAAATTGTTTTTGATCCATTGTTTTGAAGAAAAGTAGCGTGACTCTTAGCACAATAACTCACAAACTAATGAATAGAATATCATGAAATTTTAACAGCTGTCTTTTGAAGGTTAGTACTAACTGAGAGAAAGGTGACTGCAATAAAACTAGCGTCATCTATGTGTTAGGCCCCGGGACTTTTCAGCCCATGTGTTATATCTGTAACGTAGGAAGAGATCCTGTAGACTACACCATTGAATACACTAAAATTTGAGAGATCTTCAATAGAAGTTCAGTATAACTCAAGTTTTAGCTCTGTATTCGTATGTGTTGGATACATTTATACGGAGTTATTACAACGACATACATTACAGTCTCTATCTCTATCTCTATCAACGACATAATGAACATAGGGCTAAATTATTATCCATCTTTCACAACAAAATAAACCGTGAATTTCTAATATCTCGAGTGCTACCTAATGTACAATGTTTTGGATCAAAATATCCTTTAAATTTTCTAATTCCTACAGCTCGCACAAATCTGCTATTGCAGGTACCAAGTTTTGTGGTGGGATGATAACAAATATTTGGAAAATGTGTTTTAAATGCAACATATACCTACGTTATGTATATAAAATAAAAACAAAAAAAAATTTGTATATAAAACGCGATCAAATAAATTACGCGTTAAAGTGAACCTTGAATACAAAATATATGACTAGGACTATTACTTACTATGTCCTCTCAATAATTTTTGGTTAACTTACTTAAATTCCAAATCATAATACTATCATCAAATGTTTATTTACATTTCTTTTACAAAAACTGTTGAAAGTGACCACTCTAAATTCAAGAAATTTCTCACATCTCTTTCTTACAGCAGAAAATACATTTTACAGCATAGCATTATCAATTTCATTAATACACACTACAATTCTGTTTTGAAGATGTGCGATATTCAGCTGTTTGCACCTTATAAATAATATTTAAAGACGAATACAGTGCAAGATTTAAGGATATAAATTATTAGAACTTTAAGCATAGATGTATGTAATACTTGTTTGCAATTTTGTAAATTAGTATTATTACAAAAGAGCGTTATTATGAAGTCACAGCCAACTATACGTATTGCCAATTAAAAATGACAACGTTGAGTTATACTCAGTTGAAATAAATAAAAATATTGGCAGTAGAATATGATTTAGCATGTGAATATCTGAAAACTTTCCCCCTACATTTTTACTTTAAATTTACTTTATAGAACAGATCCAAACAAAATTGACTTATCTAAAGGTTACTTCAAGAGCTACGGCTATAATAGAATTTGAAATAAATCTCCGCAAGCAAGAATCGGTGAAAGAATTTTGGAATTATCCCAAGTTTCAAACTTTCCAAGTGCTGACATTAAATTTGAAATTCTAACGATACGCCGCACACTCAAGAAGCGGATGATTTTATGCCAGTAAAAACCATAGTTTACTACGTTCAATTAATTTATCAAGCGACTACCGAAATATGTACATATTTATAACGTTAAAACCTTTAAAAGCATAAAATTACGTCTACTTGTTTAGTATACATACATATAATATATGTATGCACATATATACATATGTACCTACATAAAACGTTGTACAATCATGCCACATTAAGCTATTTCAGTCGTTTATAATTCATTTATCAGTTTATTTGCTAGAGAATAATTTCCGATGAAGTTAACGATTCCATAGACTTTATGTGTTCCCTAGTTGATGTTTTTCGTCGTACAATCTATAGATATCATTTTTCCATTGCGCAAACTTTATTATGAATTGACAGTTTGGAAAATCGTTATTTTGAAGTGCGAATGCATATATATTGAGCAATTCACGTACATACATATTTTTTAGTTGGTCATTGTTTATTTTCTAGGAATTATTAAGAAATGGGGAAACGATATGGTTAATTCATTTTATGGTTTACTTAATCTATAGTCACTAGATATATTGTGTCATCAAAGACGAACTTGAAATTCTAAAATAGTTCTATTGTTTAAATACACATGTGCATCGTTCTGATTACAGTTTAACCGCTTCCACAACAACACAAAAACGGATTTGTAATTGTTTGATTAAAAATATACGAATTAACCGATCGAATGAAAGGATAAGTAGCATCCCAACTTCTGTAGTGACAAAATAGTACCTAGGGACGACACATAACTGGCCATACACTGGACCGCAACGCAGTCAAATGCCAGCAAGACGAGTAAAATATCGTCGGAACTACGACACATACACAGTTGCGGCCACATAATTAACAACGCTTCGTTTGCCGAAAATAAAATGACATTTTTTTGAATACTGTTCAGTATTACGCTGCCCAGCTTTAACAAGAAAAACTAACATTTTATACCAAAAAAGTAGTAAATTTGAATCTATCCACAGCTGCTAACTCGGAAACGGAGGAATTCCCGTTTTGAGCATATGTTTGTGCGGACATACGAGGGCAACCTGAAATGTTTCCGAAACGGACAAGAAAAACACGGTATTGGTGTGGTTTTTTATTTTCATTTTCAATGTAGTCTCCTCGACGATAAGTACACTTTTCTAAACGGTAGCAAAAAATTGCTGGAAACTAGGTCCAGTGAATATGGAGGATGAGAGACTAATTCGTAGCGCCATTCATTCTATTTGCACACGATGATGCGGGATATGGCCAACGCGTTCTTATGAGATGTCCGTTGTCTCTGCTACCTCTTTTAGCTTCGATCGGCGATCGGCTAACAGCGCATCATGAATCTTGTCGACCATTTCATCGTTGATAACGGTTTTTGGACGTCCACTGCGTGGTTCATCTCTTGTGCTTGTGTGGCCACGTTTGAACGCCCCAGCCAATGCACAAAATTCGATATTATCAATTTTTGCGAAACCGCCTGACTTGTTGCACAAAACACACTCTTAAACACCAACTATTGACAGTAGACATCTGAAATTTTGACAGTTGCCATAAAAAGGGTTGCCCTTGTCGACCAATGAATCCACTTCAACCTTCATGCGTCATCTCTTGCCGATTCCGAAAACATTTCAGGTTGCCCTCGTAAAATTAACAACAGTCAGTTTAGTAACACGTACTGTTACCTGCAGTAGTAAATTTATTAATAAAACTATGGTGTAAGCATTCATCCTAGTAAAGATACAGTTTATAAGTAAAATTTAACATGGGTAAGAAAAGAAGTTGTACTCACGAACTACGTCGTATTATCTCAAATTTAATAGAGTTATCTTATAAACCAATAGCAGAACACATAATTTGCTCAAAAAGAATGGTGTATAATATAATATATAATACTATATAATATTCTAAATAGGACGACAGAAAATATTAGAAGAAAGAAGGATACTTAGGTGTATTACGATTGCCAAAGATTAATATAATTTCATTGTAGCTATTTTTCCTACTCTATACGTGGTACTTGAATTTTGTAAATTACGTTTGAATCTTAGACTGAAGCTGAGAATCTTCAGGAAAATGATGTGCCAAGTGGGGAAAGATTGTATAGCTAAAACTTTACCTTCCAAGAAGATGACGATTCTAAACATTCGTCTCGCTTATGTAGTATTTGATATCATTCGAAAAAGAAGGCAAGTTGATAAGGATGATTTGGCCATTCCAATCCCTTCAGATCTGTCGCCAATACAACTAGTGTGGGATGAATTAGACCGAGGAATTTGAAAAAGAGAAGTTAGCAGGGCACGAGATCTTTGGCGGAAGCTCCGGGTAACATGCACTGAAATTATAGCCGAAGCTAAGAATATGTGCCGCTGTAATTCAATCCCGATGTGAGCATTATGACAAGAAATTTCCTTAAATTAAAAATCTGTAATAGTTTCGTATTCGTTGTTAAACATTCTTTTCGAAATGTCAAATATCCATTAATAAATATTATTCTACTACAAACCAAATCTATATATGTGATACTGAGCAGTTTGAGTTTTATTTATTGTTATTTTGCATGATTTTTTTTACCCATACACGTACACACTAGCCTTTTAAGCTTCCTGGATCTTCGTTAAGTCATATAATTTGGAGATAAGATGTTCCGAAAAACTACCAAAACACTACTTTAATTGAATGTTATTTTTCTTCGTGATTTATTTTCGAATAAGTCGAAGAAACAAATCTATATAAGTCAATTTTGACGGAGCTGTTATTCGACTCACCGTTGTTACCAAGGCGTTTGCACATCCAAAGTTAATTATATTTGTCTATGTGGTCGTTAGGTTACACTGCAAGCATACTTGATGACTGGGAATAATATTACAGTGTTATCAGTCGTACGATCCTCTCCGTATTTACGGAAATCGAGATTATAATACATGTTTTCAACTAAATAATTTGTTGTGTAACGTGTATTTGAATGTAATATGCCTCTCATTTTAAATACAATTTCTGAAAATTTTAACATATAATTGATATAAAACGATATATATATATATAAACTATATATATATATATATATATTCTCTCCGTATTTACGGAAATCGAGATTATAATACATGTTTTCAACTAAATAATTTGTTGTGTAACGTGTATTTGAATGTAATATGCATCTCATTTTAAATACAATTTCTGGAAACTAACATATAATTGATATAAAACGATATATATATATAAACTATATATATATAAACTATATATATATAAACTATATATATATACATAATATAATATATAGGTTGCCATTGCATACGTAGCTGATGGAACTTCTTTTTACAAAAAAAAAGGAAATTAAATATTAAGACCATAGAAGCAGATGACTATATAAGGACGAAATCTACAAAATCGTAAAAATATGTAGGGAAAATCAAAGGGCGTCCTAACTACACTTTACCTCTGACAAGAGCTAAAACATAAACGTTAAATAAAGAAAAATTTCTACAATGAATCATTTATTATTATCAAATTTTGTTGACATAATAACATGCCTGCATTACGTTAATAAAATAGAGCCAATACATTCGGATTACTGGTTATAGTCTTTTAGAATACAAATTTTCAATTATATAAGTGTATACCAATTACCAGATCATAATAAAATTACAGAAGCATACAATGAAAATAGTCTAGGGTTTTCTGGGAATATCGGAAGCACTTGACTAGGTATATTAAGGATATCTGCCTACATTACCGTCGATAAGTATTTCGCCACCTATGTTTTACGAAGTATCTACTAATATAATGAGAGTAGACACAGCTAGCTACATCTGAGGTGTAAAGGTACCGACCCCGTTAAGGAACTTTGCAATTTTGATACAATATAGAGGTATCTTTTGTACCATGTCATTGTAGTTTGTGTTTATTCGAAATTTACTGCTGTTGAGAACGCACACAATCAAATTGTTAACTGCGAGTTTTGATATTTCTTGATTATTTGTATTATAATATCAAAGATTAAAGAGTTGTCTGTCCAGATGCGCCATATAATTATTAGTTACCATGCATAGAACGGCAAAAGCAGTTAACAAATTGGACGCGAATTGAACATTAATAGGCAAACAAACAGTGTACTACAACGTGAAAAAAATTAACAAAGCCATACATTTTTTAATATTTTGTCGTATAGCCTTTGTTTACGATGAATGTTTCGCATCTTCGTGGCAATGAATCCACTAATGCTTGACATCGCATATCCGCAATGGAGCGCCATGTTCTTTCAACTGTTTCCCATAGTTCTTGTCTCGATGTGGGTGCTGCAGCAAAATGGACTGTGTTATGTCTATCCATAGAATTTCCATGGGGTTCAAGTTCTGGTGATTGCTCAGGCCACGTCAGAACCCTAACCGAAGCCCCCTGTAACCTTCCTAAATCCTACGACTTACATGTTTCGCGTCGTTATCGTATATGTACACCCAGCGAAGCGGTATCTCTTCCTCAGTATAGGGCAGCATGACTATTTGAAGTATATTTAGATACACAAATTGGTCCAAAGTCTGATACAGGCGACTTTGGACCAACACCATAGTATGAGAAACATGCCCACACCATAATAGAGGTTCTCCCATGTTCGACAGTCTTTACTGTGTAATTGGGATTGTACTTCATTCCCATAAGTCTTCTAATAAACTGCTTTTATCCTTCAGATCCAAATAATACAACCTTACTCCCATCTGAGCACAAGATATTTCGCCATCTAATAGTTGGCCAATTTAGATGTTCTCTCGCAACAGATAATCGCTGTTGAACGTTTCGCTTCAAGAGGCACTTCCCCAGATTTGAGAATAAACTTAGCAAAGGACACTTTACGTCAATTGGTCCTCTGTTATATAGATGTCTATGATCTCGGATGTAATTATATACCTATATTCGGTATTTTCAGATACAATGCTATTATTTCGCATAAAACGTATGTATGTATACATTGTGTGGATGTAAATATTAACTGAGTACCATTAAATAATAATATCCACGACTCAAATGCGATTTTATTTCGAAATTTTAAAAAAACACATAGATGGCCAAATACTTATGGACGGTAGTGCATATGAAAAATATTCAAGATCCAGCGGTGCCAAACATTTTCAATTTTGCTCGTCCACATTTGACATCGATACTAAAAATAGCTTAGCCGAGTTAAATTTGAAACGTATTATTATGCATTAAAACATCCGATAACTATTCAGAATAATCCAATATTCAAATATACCTTGCCGTACCAAACTTTAGCGTTAACATAATGCAGCATCGCGCTGGTATATTCCCGCTGCCCGATGAAGAATAATGGCTTGTTTTGAAAACAACGTTGCGCGCTGGTTCGGGGTTCCGTTATTTACGATTTAATGAAGTGTGTGTTTGTGAAAGTTAATAAATAAAGATACACGTACGCCCCGCCGTATATTGGAGATGCTCATATATAACAGTACGGTACGTACATACACACAAAAAACGTGCAATGTGCAGACGAATTTTTACGTCAAAATATTTACAATGTAATAATTTTCGACTGACTCCTCATTTCGCATAGGTGGGAAGGAGCTCCACAGGATTCCAACGAAATGTTACCGGTTAAATCCGATCGTGTTAGTATAACGATTAGCGAACATGTTTACGTTAAAACAATATACACAATTGAGCTCCGTAGGATTAGGAAGCAGCAATATATATAAAAAAACAAGCGAAAATTATACTAGGTATTCCAATATCAAGTCAAAGTTTGACGCAACATAATAGTTAACTATTACTGAAGGAGTTCTTGGCATAAACAACGATATGTTAAAGTAAACAGGTGAAACATGTCGAAATATGAACGAACGAGTATTGGTTGATAACGGAATACTTTTGCCAAACATTTCAATTACACTGGCCAAAAAATAAATTCCTTTTCTCCTGACTAAGATCTGATACATGTTTTTAACTAGTAAAGGTACGCTAATGCCAAATATGAAACCCATTTTGCCCTATCACGTCACGTTTTCTTCTCTATGGCATTTCGTATTTGGTGATTTTAAAAGACTTGAAAATCGTTAGCTAAATACAGCAAATTCTTAATTATTCAAATACAATAAACGCTCGCTCATATAAATACCCGGTAGTGGAAACATCTTGGTCATGTGAACAGAAAATTGTTACTATAGAATCAAATGGAGCGCCCGGTATTGTAAACAAGCTTGCACTTCGATAATGTAAACAGTTTAGGGTACCGGTTATTTCCCGATTTACGTGCGCAATTGAATCGATCAAAAGAACGTTTTCAGCGGCGGCACCGGTTGTTTCCCGATTTAAGTATGGGATTCCTGTAAGCGTTGGCTCTCGCGCCTCTCGTGAAATAAAGTAGTGTGCAGCTAAAATCACGCCAGAACAGACATGGCATCCACGTCTAACAAAAGAACATTTTTAAAATTAAGTGACAAAGTGAAAATCATCGACGAGGTTAAAAAAGGTGCGGGGATGACTTAATTGACAAAAAAATATGGAGTATCTAAAGACACAATCTGTAAAATTAAGCGATTCAATTTACAAATTTTACAACGTGTGCCAGATCCATACGGAGCCCCGGGAAATCGCAGATCTGTAAAAAATGCCCGAGCACCTAGAATGGAAAATCGTCTGTGTAAATGGTTTTTAAACCAAAAGGCATAATCATGTTCCAATTAGCGGTGAATTAATTAATTATTGAATGAAAATCTAAAAGAGACCGAAAATTTTGAAACTAGTGATAGCTGGCTGGAGGTATAGAATTCGACTGCTGTCGATATCTTGTGAAAAATTATCGGCACCATCACAACTACTGCAATCGTTTAAGGAAAAGTTAAAGAACAAAATCAAAGAGATACATTTAAATGAGGGGCAAATATACAATGCAGATGAAACCAGTCTTTATTAGAAACTATTACCTAAGAAAACCTATATTGCATCACATAAAAAATCTGACGTGGGTAGAAAGGCGAAAAGACAACGCATAACTTGTGTTAATCTTGGATAACGCACCAAGTCATCCTCCAGAGGAACAATTATGGCTCAATTTTCGTTATGTTCATGCCGCCCAACGTAACTCCACTTATCCAACCGATGAATCAAAATGTAATAAAAATTACTAAATTGTATTATCGAAAATTTCTACTTTCGTCTGCGTTATTAAAAAATTCTAATATTTCTAAATCCTTAAAGCAAGTAACTTTACGTGAAGCAATTTTAAATTTAGATATGGCGTGGAATGCCCTTAACCAGCAAACAATCAGAAAGTGTTGGAAAAATTTGTTTTACTCCAGTGATGATTATGACGATAACGACAATGTACTGCTAACCATCATTAGAAAACAGTTACTATCTGATGCTGACGTCATTGATAGTGCATCATCGGACGTTCTCAAATTATTAAATGCAATAAATCCCGATATTGTTTGCATAATTACCAATGTTAGTTTATGGAATGACGATAATAGATGGATGATGTACATGAAGATAGGGTGAGTGAAGGTGACGACCCTCCGATTGAAATAAAAAATACAGTGAGTGAGGCGCAAGCTGCAGGAATTTCATCAATCAAGCGTTAGATTGAGCTGAAGAAAAAGACATTACATTCCGATATGTTAGAGCTCCGTAAACTATGGGCAATGACATTAGAAAATACCAAGCGTAAATTTACGCAAACAGAAATAGGACGTTATTTTTCTAAATAATGTAAAATTTATTTTTTAATAAACATACATAACTTCTTTTATGCAATTTCTTTATAAGTAAAATAAGGCTCGCTTGTAAACTTTCAGTAATGTGAACAGTGCTTGGCTCATATCGTTCACGTAATCGAGCGTCTACTGTAATTGTAAAAATACTATAAACCTTTACTTGACAGAAAAAAAGTAATTTTACCACTGCAACGTAGTCCCTATTTCAGGTGCATATATACTTGTACACTATTTTTTATGAAACAAATGTGAAACTTTTTCCTATATTTCAAAAAAAATTTTTTCACAGTTGCAGTCCTAAACAATGTTCTGATTCTTAAAGAGTTTGTTGCTGTTGTATCAACTGATGCTTTTGTTAAGTATGTTAAATACAAAATATGTAAAGCCGAACTTTTTCATAATTTCGAATCGCCTCTTTCTATTGGGAAACATCGGTTCGCAATGAGTTATTATTACGCCAGTACTTCTGGTTTCCTTCCTAGTATTCGCTATGGAATGAGAAAAACCACAGAAAAACTGGTCACTCTATCTTTTGGCAATTTTTATAGGTAATTGGAATCAATTTGATTGTAAGCAGTCTCAAAACGGTTGAGCACTGTGTGGCTGTTGCTCCTTACCTTCTTTTGTCGGGCTCAATAAGAACTCAACAGGCGACTTGATTATGGCGCATGGCCTATCAACGACGAACGAAAATTCTAGGTTTAGAAGCGAAAATTTCAAATTCTGACCAGTCAGTTCGTAACACAGTTTTCGACTCATATTTCAATAATAGTTTCTTATCGTAATAGGTCATCTCAAGCTTACAGCTAGTAAGCGCTTTTTTATAATAGTAATGAAAATGAATAATGAATATCTCTACTCTTTGTTGGATATTAAGATGGGTGGTGATATCTGATGCCGTAAGTCATCGGTACTGTTTTGCTCTTATTGTCATAAATCTGTTTTCGGCAGTAGTTATCACATGTACTTGTCCACTGCACCTCTCATCGCTAAACTGTCCCATTTTTTTTTTACTTGTCAAAATATGGTAAATCCAGTGCGTCTGAAATTTTAGATGAAATGCCTAATTTAGTAGCAATAGCGCTTTCTGTATATTCTTCCTCTTCAAGAGTACAAATTGGATAACTTCGTTCCAAAATCGTCGTTGTTTTAGTGATTTTATACAATTAATTTAAAAGGCAGTAGAAAAATCCGTTCGGGTGGTTCAACTAACATTAACCTAACTGTCAGTCAATAATGCACATTAAAATATGCACAGCTCACTCCACACAACGAAAGTTTTCTGCGTACAAATATATTTTATCCGACAGAATGCAGCAACTCTTGCCTTTTAATCGAGAAAAGCTATTAATATACAACTAGGAAGCCGATGTAAAAAAAGCTTCTTCAGTAATATAATACACAGCATGTAGTACAGCAGTTTAATTATTATTACAAATTATCACTCACACGTAATGTCTCGCTTTTTAGGTATCCTGGTCTTCGGCTTTCACAGATGTGTCCGGACTCCGAAATTTTTATAATAATATCAGCTATTACACCTTTTGATTTTAATTATATTCGAAGAATGTCATATATTAAGATTAATTTGAGAAAATGATAAATTTTTCTCAGGGGAGACGATTTCGATGTGCGTGACTTTGATACGATTTTTGTTTATATCCCTAGTTATCGGGGTTACACATTTGTTTGCCTATGTGTTGGGCCACACAGTAAACACACTCTTGATGGGTATGAAATTATTTAAAGGTAATGCTGCCAGGCGTGCCATCCTTCCGTCGTACGAGAAATTTTTGAGATGGTGTGATATGATTTCGGGATGATACATATTTTAATAATATGATAAAAATGTGTCAGTACAGTACATTAAACGTCTTTTCAAAATGAATTTGGAAGAATTGATTAATACATACAAAAATATATTTACGAAAAGCAATATATATAATAAACGATAGTGGAGTTTACATCTTCTCTGCACATGTTGTTGAAGAAACTCTTTCCTTTTTTAACAATAAAATTATATGTTAGTAAAGAACACCTGGAGTAGATATCTGTAAAATTTAGAAAGAAAACTCTACACACTAAATATATGAAATAAAATTCAATGAAGAAGGAATACTAACGGTACTTTGCCTCCAAAAATAACAAAAATAAGGGCGTGAACCATACAGTGACAAGAAAATATCCAGAATAGGTAAACAGGAAAAATTTAGAAAGTCATTGATACTATAAAAGATTTAATAGACAATATTTCATATCATTACAATATGAATATGAATAATGCAGTAAGCATTCAAGTTTGTATAAGAACAAAATATGGAATACTAAAAAATTATAATGCTTAAATGTTCGTTGAGGAACTAATCGTAATAGAACACAATATCGCACGAAGTTCACCTTACTACCGATATATACAGAATAGAACACTTTGAAAGGAATTTATGGGGATATTAATTGTTCAGTAGACAAATACATATTTTGTTTAAATGAAATATTTCTATAGGGAGGTTACGACTTATAAAGGTTTTAAAAAAAATGAACTTCTATCCATATTCAAAGGGTGACAAAAGATATATTTTAAACCCATTGACCGTCAAGATTTGGCGTTGTCGGGCATTTTCGAATTTGCCTCTGGTCATGAATCTTCCTCCGAAATCGCGTCTGCAATTTGTTCGACGCACCTAATAGTTTTGTTTTGTCCTAGCTCAGAAACTCGATAGTACTGTTTAGAGATGAGCCAACATTCTACATACATAGGTACCATTACCAATTTCCATTCAAAAATGATCAGAAGACAAGCCAAGATAAGAACGCTGTAAATACAGCTTTTCTCATGGTATTGGTGAAATCATTTACAAGAAAGACAATGTGAAGAGACAAAAAACGCTAACACACCTACATGTTTCTGCCTATTTGCTGGACACATTGCAATTCTCTCATGATTTAGATAGTACTTGCTAGCAATCCCAAGTATTGTTCGCGAGCAGGATGGGAAGCTGTACCCGCTTCTTTTCGCTCTGCCTGACTTAAATAATTACTTCAGGGTTAGATATGGCGATAGTAGCAGAGAGAGAACTGCAATGTGTCTAGCAAAAAACCGTTCGAAATCACGCTGATGACGTCGGATAGGCAGAAACATGTCCGTGTGTTAGCGTTTTTTGTCTCTTCACATTGTCTTTCTCGTGAATAATTTCACCAATATCATGAGAAAAGCTGTATTTACAACGTTCTTATCTTGGTGTTATTTTCTAGGCATTCTTTTAGAAGTGTTTTAGAAGACACGCCACGTGCAATTAGGCTAGTTCGATATCAACAGCAATTTTATTCAATTCTTGATGATCAAATCTATTCACGTTATTTCGAGAATAAACTACCAGAGTTGCTGTGAAAAATAGGAATGCCGTGGTAGGATGCAGTTTATCCTCGACAGCGACTCTGCAGCACATTTCAACTCAAATTCTTACATACAATTTGAAACGCATAAGATATATTTACGTAAGTTTAGATAGCACTTGCTTCGTACATCGTTTCCCTAAAAAGTAAACTAACCGAAAAAACGCCCTACGTTTCCACGGCGTTAAGTAATGAATAATAGAACTCGAAGCTAAACAATTTGTAAACTTGAGTTATGACGTCGTTGACACATTTACGGCGTAAAGAAGCAACCAAAAAATTACGTGCATATAATGCCATCTCACACCATATCACCTCACGGTATCGCTGGTTTTTTACGCCGCCATTCTGGCCGTACAAGTCCTCACACTTTGAAGACGAGAACGATATATCATCCTCACAAAATAAAGCCCATCAATGCGCGCACGTTAGTGTAATAACGAGCATGGTAGCGTGTAACACATAGTTTCGATCTCTTCCACACAATCTGTTTCATTGCATCTTGCAGGAAATCGATGGTTACAGTGTCTATTTTACTAAAAGACTATTATTTATACAAACAAACACGGCGGGATCATAGAAAATAAACAGTGGTGCGAAAGAAACGCCCACCGCGGGCTTTAGAACAGAAATAAAGGAGAAACGGGCAAGAATGTACGCCTTAGGAACGTATTAATCAGTCACTTGTAAAATTAAACAAAAAACAGAAGATAGTGTAGATGTACCGTGATGATCAAGTCTGATGCCGGGTATACCGTACACTTTTTACTCATTTTTATGGTGTTATATGGTTAATAAGAGATGTTTATGATATACAGGAGCTAAAATACTTTGATCCAATCAAACACTTAACTGTGTCCCTAACTACAAATTAAGTTATTCGAACACGAGTATTAGTTTTTAAAAAGCAAACTATAAAAACGTATCAATAGCTTTTATTTATTGTTCTATTGCAATATGACAAGAGGTTGGTCTTAGCCACTACAATCTTAGACGAACAATGCCTCCATTACAGTCTATTGCCAAATATATAACCTATCTATATCTGTGTTTATATTATCTCCTCTACACAGTTCAAAGGGTCTTAAAATCACACAGTCCCAATATGATTTCTACATCGTAGTTGATACTAACTTATCTAAACAATGTAAGGGTTTTATGAATAACATGGTGACAATGTGGTTTCTACATCTTCGTTTATATAACTTATTTAAACAGTTCAAGGGTCTTAAGAATAACATGGTTACAATATAATTCACAACACTTCACTAAAAAGTGTAGGCACGTTTTGACAGCTACACTATTATCTTCAACAGTAATATTGAACTACAGTGAAGTATTTCAGTGTATTAGTGTCACACTGATCAAGTTTTGTGATTTAACTTTGGTGCAAAATCAAACAATATTGGTATACGAGCACGTAGAATATGCTTTACTTTGATAGCATTTCTAGGGTATCTCTATTATTACCACAAATTCAGATTAGCAATACAAATACGTAGGTTGCTTTGAACGAGTATACACAACAAACTACTGGACAGATCGACATGAAGTTTAACACGTACGTCATTGAAACATAAAGGTATATAATAGCGTCAAAGATTGCTTTCACATAGCGCCAGCGTCATCTCATTTCTTTGAAACGCTTCCCAAGGATAGAAAACGCATAGTACGGCACTTCACTATTAAAGACTTCAAATCAGAATTTAAGAAAGAATATCCCCAAGGTGTTCTACAGAATACACATCCTGTATAGTACGGCTTGGCAACAACGTTATGATATAAAGTCACCCCTATCCACAAAATTTAGACACTGTTAGACTCCCGACATTTGACTTTAACATCGCTTTACATTGGTATATCTATGTCTATGTATAGAGTACAGGATGCATGTATCAAATTAACCGAACAGAATCGACCGGTTGCTAGGCCGCCTGCATGGACATCTTGTTTATTTCAGAATTTAGGCGCGCAATTAGATTCAATCGCGGTCGTAAAAAATGAATGCCTAGGAGAGTTTTGATGGTCAATAACCTACATACTTCGAACGAAGTACTGCATTTAGTTTGTGAGTAAATAAATTTGAAATAAAAGGTCTAGAATTCTAATGTTATGCAAACTATTGCATGAGTAAAGTATTTAACGTAGGAATAAATGGTTGTTGGTTTTACTACTCAGGCATATTCTAGAGCTATAAGTAGTAGTAGTAGCAGTAGAGTATAAGAAGCATACATTCTCTTTCGTTTTAAAACTGCTGCACTTATATTTTACAGACTAGAAGGTGTTAAAGATCTGTTCAAGTAGTAGAACCAATTCCCTTGCTATACTTTGTTTTTCCTTTCAAAATTTACTTCAAAACAACTGAAAATGCATAATTAAAAGAAAACAGTGGCGTACCCGTGTATCGATACTGTATCGTAATAAGTGTATAGTATATTCGTGTTTTAAATTGCATTAGTTAACGTAAATACTCTATGTACAATGTTAATTTTTAGCATTACCAGTATGCATCCCTCTGGAATTTCGTAGTGTCATTTTAGTATCGAAGAGTGTTGTGTATTCCACACGAGAATGCACCACGATAATACCCGCAGTCGCAGCTCATTGTCGGTTAGAGAATTTTTGGCAGAGAAAAACATCCCAGTACGCCCACATTCGCCCTACAGTCTAGACATAGCTCCATGTGATTATTTTCATTTTCCAACGTTTAAGCGGAAATTAAACGCTTCCCATCACGGAACAATAAACAATATCGAAAGAGTCACGATGCATTTCTAAACAGCTTCACAGGACAAAGCTTCCAGAATTGTTACCAGGAACGGAAAACACGCTGGAGACGCTCTGCGCATGCCAAAGGAGCATACTTTAAAGGGCACAGTATTAATTTGCAAACACATTCAATTAAACACTTAAAACTAATCATTCTTATTAATTCTGAGACATACCTCGTATATTGTTGCAATGAATTGGACGCTTTTTTGAGAGCACCAAGATACGAAACTAGATGTAGCTGCGTTCTATGAGAAATTGTAGAGTCTCATTGATTTTTAATCCAAAATTGGTGACTTCTTCAGGAAGACAGAAGATTTACGGAAGCTAGTAAAACCTGAAGCTAATGCTGATTTTAAACAAGATCAGTCTAAACCAAGTATGGACAACCTTTGATATGTTGCGGGCCAAACTTTAGTGTGTAAATACGTTCTCGGGCCGCGTTTAAACCCCTTATCACTCGATCTACCTCATTCGGAGTGAGTATGAGTAAGTAGTGTAATATTTTTTTTTAATTGGGTTTTTTAAAATGTCTCGCGGGTAGGATCAAATCTTACAGCGGGCCGGTGGTTGCCCACATATGGTCTAAACTATAAAAGCTAATATCACCCGTCATTCTAGGACGCTCTAGGAAATTATCAGGAGTAAAAACGGTATTTTACGTATTCAAAACTTTCGCTTTTGTTTTTGCAAATGTCTTTAAACAACCTCCCTTATTTGCGCACTACTATGTGAAATAGCGTTCATATACAGTGAAATTCCACTTCGCGGACATCCATCTTACAAGGACACCTCTCTTAAACGGACAGTTTCTCATGGTCCCGACCGGCTCTCATATAATTTCCATTGTATTAACTCTTTCTTGGACGGACATTCTCTTGAACGGACGCGGACACGAGAAAATGTTCTCTTAACCGGACAAAAAATAAAATAAAAAGAAACGCCTTATCTTATTTTTATATCGAGAGTATTCCTATTGCATTTCTCAATCACGCCTCGCGCCAATTTCGCTGGGACTTCCCCGAGTAAACCGGAGATTTACCAACTTTAATCTTTCGGTACAAACGCAGCCTATGTCGTGCATTTCTGCTTGGCGTGAATTAGGGACTTCTCCAAGTTGGTCGGGGATTTATCGTTCTTATTCTTTCGGTGTACGCTTTTATTATATTATTATTAGTCTGATGTCTATACGGAAAAGACACAGTGGGCGATACATTCATTGTAGAAATGGCTTTAAATAGAAAAATTCTCACGCTTAAACAAAAAATTGAGATTGTTGAAGTTTACAATAAAGAGAAATTATGTGTAAGAAACTTATCCAAGCGTTTTAATGTTGGAAAAACACAAGCTGCAGATATAATTAAACATAAAGAAATCCTTCTAAACAAATGGATGTCGAACAGCAATTTGAATGAAAAAAAGCAGCTTTTTGACGAGTTATGGTACTAAAATTGACTGGTTTACAACAGTTCGGCATAAAGGGATTCCTTTAACAGGTATGCATATGATTTTTTTAGATAAGGTTTTCTTGTATTAATGCGTTGATTTTCTTTTCATATTAAATTCTAAAATAGATAACAAGAAAAGTGAGATTACCAATAGGTTTGTCGTGACAAAAACCCAAAGAAAAAATGAAAACCTTAATGATCTTTTAAACGTAGATGAAGATTTGTATGTTGAAGATCCAGATTCAGAACAAGAAATTGCAAATCTAGTTGAAATACAAGAACTTTCGGAAGATTCTGATGTCGATAAGGTTCCAGTGCCAACAGAAACTATCCGAAATTATTGTAAAGCTATTACCCTAACCAAGCAGCTCAAAAGTTTTGTCGAAAATCACGGAGATACAGAGTCTTTGGAGCTTCTTTCTAAATTAGAAATACGATTTCAAGACGCCATTTTAAAGAAAAAGTGAAGACAAACAATAATATATGAATTTTTGCGTCCTTAAAGTGACTATTCATTTCATTGTTTTGTATTACATACTACATCTATGTATCTATGCACATATATATATATATATATATATATTATACTTTGTATGTATATATCTAAAGGAAATAAACTTTTTTTCTTAAGTTTAAAGTTCCTTATTTATTTTAAAAACATTTATATACATATAGGATTTAAATGTCCCACTTTCTTTAATATATTCATTTTTCGTTAAAACACGATTTTTGTTGTGTCTATGTTACTACATATTTCTTTTATGCGGACACCCCTCCTGAACGGACATCTTCAGTTGGTTCCGTTGGTGTCCGTTCAAGGGAGATTTCACTGTACCTAGGTCTAGTTATTACACTTGATGTAACAGGTGGTATGCGACGCTTAGGAGCTAACGCAGTATGTGCTTTACCCAATTCCTTTATAAAAAACTGTGCTGGGACTCTTTGCATCTCGCTTACACTTGCGTTTTTAGCTTAGCTAGCATGTTGCTTTCCTTCTGTCTGGAAATTTCTCCAGTATAAAAAAGCTTGCCATATGATACTAATAGCTACAGATCAGCTAACGTTTTGCTAAGGCTTTTGAACACCTTTTATATAACGACAGGTTATATCAAGTTAAGCGGCATTTAGCATCACAACAGCGTGATTTTATAAAGAACAGATCAGCATCAACAAATCTTTCAAAAGCCACAGAGTATATCAGTAAAGCGTTTGATAATAGAAATGAAGTGCGATATATGCTAGTTTCTCCAAAGCAATGTGAATCATACACTACTAC
Source organism: Trypoxylus dichotomus (assembly GCA_023509865.1). NCBI lineage: Eukaryota > Metazoa > Arthropoda > Insecta > Coleoptera > Scarabaeidae > Trypoxylus > Trypoxylus dichotomus. The sequence goes on from CM042081.1 coordinate 36,465,697, forward strand.
CATCGAAATTTGATAATTCTATCCCTCTCTTTTCGTCGTATCTTACTAATAGTACTTCTTACATGCCATATAATGGTTTTTATTCGTATTGTCCTCGAGGTCTGCATTATGATTTCGTTCACACTTATAAAATTTATGAAGCGTGGTACATCTTATCACGGTTACTCGAGATCTGTACAGATATTAATGGAAATCGTAAAAATATTGTATCAGCATTCATGATCAAAGATCCAATTTAAGAAAATTAATTAATGTAATTAATTACAATAATCAAAAAAACAGTTTGTTCATATGATAAGTACTATTTTGTATCACACTTTTTTATGATTACTAATTTGATATGATAGGTATAGAGACATTTTCCAATATAAATGCTAGATTCTCAAATATCGAATTCATAAAAGGCTTCCTCAATAAACAAAAAAAACATATGGCAAGCTCAAAGTTCGCACAAACAATGCACACATCCAATTGTCGTTTTAATTGGCTATCATCGATACAAAATGTATGAATATAATCGTTATCATGTCGGATAAAAAAAAAATAAATGCAGTGATAACAATCTGTATAGCAGATACTGGATAAGTATCGGAATTCACACGAATTAGATAACGTATTCGTTAAGGTAAGATGACGTAAGCGCAATCATGCTATATGCATTAGCATTAATATCAAATTCAGCAAAAAAAAATACAGCGATCTATCGCGGTATTTCTGAGAAGGACCCCAGCCTTTTGTAATAGAATACAATGCACAAAAATCGTGGAAATTTACAGCTCTTAATGGGTAATATTACTCGTATTTTATGTTGAACATTGCCTAATTCTATTACAAACAGGAAACGCCCTTTAGCTGTTTTAATAACACTCGAATGTTGTACTAATAACATCTATGGGTAAAATTACAAATGAAATATCAAATTGGATAACATGAAATTTAATACTCTAGTTATAAATAACACACTACATAACTTCATATTGGGGGAATCCTCTACATATAGAGGAATGCATCATGAGAAGCGCTTGAGTGTTACGAGTCCGACGTATATTTGCGCGGTGTATAGATTTTCGTGGCACTCTTTTTCATTTGTTATAAAAACATTCAGTAATCTCGTTGTTAAAGAGTTATATCATTTATTGTTATTGTAACATGGGTATATTGTTTGGTTCATATTTATGGATTAATAATTACACTACCGTTCATAAGTTTGATTGCACCCAATGTACTGTATTACACTTCAAACAAGCTTAGAAATATTCGGGGAAATTTATACTAGTCCTCTTAGAATGGTACTTACAATCTAATGTTGATAGTATATATTCATAACAATACCACTTTTTACGAAATTCATTCTAACACGAAAACAATGTATTTCTGTATAAAATTTTATAAGGGCAAAAAAGCAATAATGTGTTAGTAGTAGGAAATTGGGGATGAATACGTTACGAAATAAAATTTGAGAAGGGTATTGAATCATCCACCTACCTTACAATAAGCTATACAATCAGTATGCATCCAGTATATTGGCAAGAGACGTCTGTGCATTGGGAAGACCCTATTCATCATATTGTTAGTTTATCTGATCGAAGATATGCCAAAAAGTAGGAAATTGGAAAATGAAATGCGCGCCAGAATATGGACTTTACAACAAAAAATATATATGTATATATATATTTCAAATATTTTTCGTCAATATTTCGGTGTTGTGTGCATTAAAAGACAATTAGGAGAAAAGAAGAGACCGGTAGGTTTCAAAGCAAAAAGCGAAGTGGAATGCCCAGATCAACAACGGAACGAGACGACCAATATTTCCCTAAGAAATCGCCGCCTTGCCGTACGGCAGATTATGGCAGATTTTAATTTACATGCTCTCAGCCAGTAAATCTGTCGACGGTAGAACGGATACTAATAAAAGCCGGTTTGAGGGATCGTATAATAATAAGAAAACCACAGTGAAGTTCTATACACAAACGGAAAAGACTAAATCAAACAAAAGCTCACACAAACTGGAGTGCAAATGATTGGAAAAATTTGTTATGGATGGACGAATCAAAATTCCAAGTATTCGGAAGCAAAACTTGGAGGAGGAACCATCATGGTATGAAGTTGCTTTGGAGGCGGGATGATCAGAAAATTAGTTAAAACAGATGAAAGACGTGTATTTGAGAAAACGATGCGGTACCAACTAGACGTGAATTAATTAGGGAAGGGTTTCAAACCATGAATCTTCGAAAAGATTTAGCAATTAAACCATTTGAAAGATTAAAAGTACTTCTATCACTGAACATTCCAACTATGATATCCTGGTAATAATAAAAATAATGTGGATGGGCTCATTTTAAAATAATGATAAATAATAATAGTAAACACCAGACACTTAAATAGAAGTATTTTAGCCAACACGTATCGAGAGGACCCAAATTACATGTTCAAGAAGCTCCAGAATCCTTCGGATAGTCAACGATAGTTAAATTACTGAAGAAGAAGTGGTCTGTTACGTTCTCCTGGTTTGAAGAACAACGCCGCTGTAGTCTGCTCGTAATTTCCTAAATTACTTGACCAATACTTACTTGTAGAGTATGTTCGCTTATTTACTAGAGGAGAGGTTGTACAGTGAAACTCAATGCGCATGCGCAAAAAAAATATTTAAAAATGAAATGGTTACACGGTTTCCACTCTTGCCTATGTACATGTACGATGTACGTAAGATATATAGATTTGCAATAATTGCAGTTATTCGAGCTCTCTTATACATGTAATGTACATTAGCATTTGTATATGTATTTTCATTGGTAGCAACATAAAGTAATGCCTCATCATGTACGTTGCAAAGCCATGTCTTAATTCTGTTTAAAAGGTTAAACTCTTATATGCTTCCGCTGAAGCTTTGTTAGAGGCATGTACTAATGCCTCTATCTGTTTGCATGCACCACTACCTTTTTATAGGGGAGCCAACACTATTTATTTCTTAAATTTATAAGCGCACCTCGGTGCTATGCTTATTTATATGTCCCTTTCCGGGAGCCTAATATACTTTCCTTGTTTTAAATTTGCCTAAGGGACTTGGCCCTGTATTATTGGCATGTATTTATACTTGACCAAATACGTTTGTTATATTCACATTTATAAGGGAACCCACCCTATCTCTTAGAGCTTGAACGCCTGGTCGAGGGCGACAGTAGCGATAATAGCCGATCTCAATACAAAAGTAATGTCACAGCTACCCAGGCGTTCTCGTTTGAAATATTACGCTATGTGCAATCTTTAGCTCTATACTACTGCGCCCCAAAGAAGGAAAAAATCCAGTAACCAGCAAATGTGCGAACTGTGCACCGACAAGTAAAACGGAGCGATGATGCCGACATTACATAAGAAAACTGGCCCGTGACACTCGTCCCCTACGACGAGCAACTAAATGAAAAGTCCCGATACGACAAGGACCGAACAAACGTACAAAAGACAACGGGCGCTGCGGCCGCAACGACCGTCAACAAGAAGCGGAGTGATCGTACTTGTAGAGGAGGTCTATACATGCGCGCCGACAATCTCACCAAAATAATTTCCGACACAAACTTAACTGAAGACTAAAAATATGTATAGACGACAATGGACACAGTAGCCTCGACGTACGATGATAGAAAATCGAGAATTTATACTTATTAAAAAAATCTATACATGTGGTCCGACGACGTTACCAAATGACTCCCGCCAGAAATAAATGTATAGACAACGTCCTCGACGATTCCCGCCAAAACTAGAAAAACTTAGAAATCTCTAATAATCTTACGACGACGTTACTGTACACGTTACGACGAGGCACGAAAGGTGACCGAGAGTGCACGATCGCTAATACCTCGACTGTCGCGCGGGAGACGACTGCCTATGCTTGTGTACCTTAAATTTCAAGAAAACTCCCATTACATATCCGACGACGTTGCAGTGAATGATTTCTAATTAGGCAGTTTTAGCTAGCGTAATGCGAATGGCTGACTTGCATACATATACAATGCGTAATGTACATACATATTAAAATAAAATTGGATATAAGAGAGCAAAATAAATAAATATAAGAATGAAAATAAATAAATATAAGAATGAAAATAAATAAATATAAGAATGAAAATAAATAAATATAAAAATGAAAATAAAATAATATTCTAAATGAAAATAATAATGCAAAGAAGATAAAATACATAATAGTAAAAAAAATTTAGAAAATACAAAAAACAATGTTAAGTCCTTAACATGGTCCATCAAAGGTTTGTAATTTAAGTTTACAATAACAAGTACATTTCTCACGCAAGTATAAATATTCTTGATAACCAATCAGTATCTAAAAATATGGAGAATGATTTTCAAAGATCTCAAAGCATGATGATAAGGAAAGTACTGATCAAATGTAATTAACATCTAAAATTTTTTTGGTTTTCTTTTTCGTCCATTATTTTAACCTAAATATAGAAACATTATGCTACATAAATACATATTAGATCCTAGCTTGGCAATTCTAATTTGATCCATTGTAATTTAGTTTGCCCAGTTTATATCATCTTAAACCTTAAACACTAAATAGGTGGACAATTTAGTACCTTGCCCATAAATACATAAACACACAACGGATACACGTACAATAACGTTTAATGCTAACAACAAAAATTATAGCGAAAAATTGACTACCAAATAAGGAAGAACGATTCATACCTGTTAATCGTATTAACCCACATTTGAAAATAGAACTAAATATTTTTATTACACACAATACATCGCTAGAACGTGATATCTGTACGCGACAAATGATAATTCTCTAAACAGTTACATACATTAAGTAATAAACACGAACAGTATACAGTCATGTTTATGTATACTGTGCGTTCAAGGAAAAAGGCAATGTAACAGTATTATAATCGTACTTCGCAAAGATTTCACTGCTTTGGAGTTTAACTTTTGAGATAACTGTTGGATTAAATACTGTGGCGTAGTGTGAAAATTAACTATAACGTTAACACATGAGTGAGATTGTATATGCTTTAACTCTACTATTTCTTTTCTTATTATACTGTGGAAAAAGCTGCGAGCTGTTAATTTCATTCTGGGCGACTAGAAAATGAATCGAAGACCGGCTTCCTTGAAACGGGTAACGCATGTCTAGCAATATACCCTCCTCATGCCCTATACGCTCATGGTATACAGCGACCGTCGCGCGGCTCGGTATCTTAAACGGGACCACGTGATACCGTGTTTAAGATAGTTCAGGAAGACATATTTTTAGACCTATAATGCCGTTGAAAATATATTTGTCTATACTTTAGCACTTACATTTCGATCATGCAGAAATTTGTTTGATGAGACAATATAGTGATTAATTTGCCGCCATCTCCATATATTTGAAAAGTTAGCGTAAAACATCCAAAATTATTACAACCCCAATGAATACTTATGTGCTGGTAAGATGTTTATGGGATTCACAGAATATTGTTCGTATGTATATGGGAAACAATCCAAACGAATACGGTCTGAAAATGATATTTATTTATGATGCTCGCTCCTCATATTCTACTAATTATACCAACTGCAAGGGTATTCGTACCTCAATGTGTTAGTTTAGTATAGTAGTTTACCATATTCCATAACCCCGCTGCAATTTATAATAATGGGTATTGGAAAAACTATTTTAGGTAAAGTTAGAAAACGAATAGTGAAGCTGTAGGGCGAAGATAAAGCACAGATAGAAATTTCAAAAAGTTTTTCTCTAAATAAGACGATAATTTCACGCATTATTAAAGTCTACAAGAAAAAGGGAGGTGCAGTTGCAATTATAAATCCTGGAAAGGGTAAAAGAACTAGCAATTATTTGAAAAAAACAATTTGTTAAAGTTGTTCGTGAGAAGCCTTTTCTTTCTTCATCTCGAATTTCGGCTGTTTTAAAGCATTACGGTGAAGTTCCTGTTAGTACGCGCACGATAAGAAGACATATGAGTTATCCTTACTTAATGACTGGCGTAAAGTAATTTTTAGTTAATTTAATAAACACTGACAGTATTTGTTAAGCAAGGCATCCAAAAGGGTGAGCGACTAAACCCTCAATATACAATTGCCACAGTAGAGCATGGTGGCGGCTCTGTAATGGTCTAGGGTTGTTTTTCTTAGTTTAAAATAGGTCCATTACATAGAATTCATGGCAACAAGGATAAGTATGTACGCCAGAACATTTTGGAAACTAAAATGGAACCGTATGTGTATGATGTTATGTCTCTGAAGCACCAATTTCCCCACGATGTTTGATGTTATGACGCGACCATCGCAGTCCGCAGACCTAAATCTTACAGAAAATCTGTGGAAAATTATGGACAGGAAAATTCGTGATAAAATACACCCTTTGGAATCAAATTGACCGTGCAATAATAGGAAGATTTATAGGGTCTATGCCACGGAGATGTAAAACCGTTATAACCGCTAAAAGTTTCCACACAAGAAATATTAACTTTCCTATAAAAAACAAGGAGCATTTCATTTGTTATTATTATAAGTGCTATGTTGCTATAGTTTTGTCTATTCGTATTTTACAAATAAATAAATAACGTACTTTCTGTTGCTTCCATGATTTACCTGTGGCATTTATGAAGCTCATAATACATACTATCGCACAATGTTCACATACACAAAAAATATTTAAGATTTAGAAAAAGTTTATATTGTTGGCCAATACTGTATATGAGAACAATAAAAAGATATACCGAAAGAGCCCAAGCAAATCTAGAAAAATTACTTCTATCGTTTATTTCAAAAAGATCGAGTACAGTTTTCCTAATACCATCACCGCATCACCCTGAACAGTTAAATATAACAAACATGTGAAGAACATAATACTAATTAATGTTCTAGAAGGTGGCTAATAGCAATTCTTTTTTAAATTTTAGATATATCTAATGTAAATTGTATCCTGTTTAATTGCGTTCCAACTCGTTCTACCTCAGCCTCAACGCCGCGTGTATAATGATAGAATACCCCAAGAAGTGAGAATAGCTACAACAAGAATGACAGAGCTACCAATGCCAGTCAAAGACCGTACTAAAAATAAGAAAAGACAATGTGCTTGAAAGATAGAAAAACCAATAGACAGTGAACGCTGCGTAGAATGTACTGCCTGTATTTGCTAGATCTGTGCATAGATTAGCTACAATGATTGTTTGCAGTTTTTTTTTGTGTTAGAATAAGTTTTCTAGTTACTTACTGATATAGATTGTAAATAATATAGCAGTATCTTCTTTCCCTAGTATTTTATTATTTAAAATTTATTTCTAAAGTTTGAAAAAAAGTTTGGGTGTCTACATACATGTTTTGTCGTCAGTAGTTGTGTCAAAATGTAGCTTCTAACACTGTAATTGAAGAAAAAATTAGAAGACGAGCGTATAATTTCATTTTTTTTAATTAAGTGTGTTAAAGTTTTTTATTAATTTATTTATAACACATATTAAGGTATTTCTGATGCTCACGTCACCACTTATATTAAAAGTTAAGCGCCTCACCAGTTAAGGGTTAAAAATGAAATTATTGATTCGTATTTTTCTTAAAGTAAGAGTATTTTTTACGAAATCAGTTCCTCGATGAAATGGAAAATTTCTCTAGATTCTCTATCTTTTACTGATGTCTCTAAAAATCTAGGATTATACACGTTGATACTCAGTTACGATTTACCGAACATGTCACATGCCTTCTTAAAAAGTCTTACACTTCTTTGAAGCTGTTGCACGCCAACAGACAAATTTTGAATTCTAACCTAAAGTTACGACTTTGTGAGTCACTAGTTTTATCAATATTTAACTATTGCGATTTTATTTATGGGCCATGTTTGCTGTTTCGTGATATACGCAGAATCCAAAAACTTCAAAACTCTTGTTGCAGGTCGTAGATTTGATCATGTGTCGAAAAGCATTAGGAACTTGAAATGGCTCAATATGGAAAACGTCACTTCATTCCTGTTTTGAATACTAGGCATCGATATCAACTGACCATACATCAACATTCTACATCTCTGTTTAAAAGATCCTTTAGTTACAATGCTGCCATAACTTACAACTTATTGCCTAATAATACATACAAAGAAATTACTGATTTGCGAAGGCTTAATACGACTGTTAAAACCTATCTACTACTTTCTTTGCCATGACACATGGCACCTTTTATTATAATTTTTATTTTCATTTTGATTTTCTTTCTTGTTGTGTCGTGAATGGACCCACATAATTGTTAGTTTCCTTATCATTATATGATTGCTCTAAATTTTGCTTGCATTTATGATTGCGGATTCTCTTGTTCTATTGTTCTGTATTACTTTGTAAGGTCTAGTTGAGTGGAGTAGCATTTACTAGACTTCGCCAGTTCTTACTTTTGTAACTATTTTGCAAATAAAGACAATTCATTATTATTATTTACAGAAGATAAACAGTGCATTTTGGTACTCCAAATGAGTTTTTAAATGAAGATAAGCTAACAGCATAATTAAAAATTGGAAATAAAAAATTTTTCCATTTGGTACGAACTTTACAGCGCTCATCGTAAATTTTTAATTGCATTGCGAATTTGTACTCGTGTAATCTTCGAATCAATATTATCTGAAGTTTATTGTATTAGATTTACAACTAAAATATATTATTTGCAAAACTTTATACTGGTTGTCTCAAAAATCTTCTTTCATTTATTTTGCTTGCCGCTTAAACGCAAACGTTGAATGAGTAATAGGAGAACACTATTCCAAGAACATGCAGCCACGTTTCACACGTCTAACGTGTTCTTACCAGTTATTCGTGAAAGTGTCCCTGATATAAAGTGGCCGGCATGACTTAACACTAACGGATTTTTTTTCCTATGGGGCCACCTTAAATTAAAGGCATACAGCAATACCCATCGCCCCCTGAATGAGAATATTCGAAGAGAATATGCACTGAACAGTTCCTAAAAAAATTACTTCACGTTTAAAAGAGTGCCAATAAAATGACGGAACACCTTTACAAAATATGATTTTTTTAAAAAATAAATTCCCTAAACTTGTATTTTTGTTATATTGTTTTTATTCTGAAAAGGAACTTTGGGACAGCTTGTACATATACATACACAGTCTGACAATTAAAGAACGGAACATTAATTTAAATCATACAACACTTTGCGCCATGTATTAAAGAGTAGCAGCATTAGAAAGACAAGTTCGAGCAAATCGGATGATAGCTTATAAAGTTACACGGATTTTAGTGACTGTGGGTTAGGTGCCCATATCATGAAATTACAATCGAACAAAGAGCAAATACTACTTTTTGTTTTAAAATAGGAATAAAAATTGCTGAGACGTACGAACTGTTGAAAAAAATGTATGCTCATGAGAACATGTCTCGTATAAGAGTTTGTGAGTGGTTTACGCGATTTAAAAATAGTTGTTAAGATTTAAATGATAATGCAAGACCTGGACATCCACAAGGTAAAAATCACGCAGAATTGGCGCAAAAAATTCGAGAAATCATTGCTGTCGATGGGAATTTCACTGTGAAAATGTTGCTTGAAGAATTGAATGCCAACAGAGAAACCGTTCAATAAATTTTGACGATCCATTTAGGTAAAAGAAACGTTTTGTCCTACATCAGCTAAATGAATACCAAAAATTAGTTCGTGTAGCACATGGCATCAGTCAAACTGCTAAAAACGATCCAGATTCTATCATAATTGGTAATGAGACATGGTGCTTTAAGTATGACCCTGAAACAAAGCGCCAACCCGCACAATGGAAGTCCAAAGGCGAGTAGAAACCACAAAAATTGCGCTTTCAGAAGTGAAGGATCAAGACAATGCTGATTACTTTTGATTTAAAATGTATTGCCCGCGAGATACTTGTTCCGGAAAAACTGTTAATGTAGGAGTTTTACATCACTTGTGATCAAGAATTATTCGAGTTAGGTTCGAATATCCAGCAGGAAAACAGCTGTTTTTATTGCACGAAGATGGACTACCTCACAAATCCTTTACAGTTCGTGAATTTTTTACTAAAAAAGAAATTTGTGCTATTATTTTCTGTTCCCGAAAATAAAAACTACAATAAAAGGACACTTTTCTAATAATGTTTCAGCCATAACACAGGTGCTGAAGAACATCCCACAACCCGACTTCAAAGAATCGATGCACGCATTAGTCACCCGTCCCATATCCTCTATTGAGTCTACAGGAGCACATTTCAAATAAAAAAATTCTTCTACAATAATATAATGTGTATTTCATTCTATATTCAAAATGTTAATTGTTGGACTGTGTATAAGTGTATGCTGTGAAATAATAAGGTAACAAAGTTAACACTCGTTAATAATTATCATAAACATGCAAAACGCGCATTGCAAACTTTGCCCGAATTATAAGCCATGACAATATTTTACGACTGTCAGGAGCTACTAAATTTTTACAATTTTGCACAATTTCTTTCTTTATTTTTTTTTTAAATATGTTTCATACAATACAACTATATAGTATATACAAATGAAACAGCAGGTTTAATGATTTGTTGCACTTGCCTTATACTCATACGCATAGAAATAAACTACGTTAATTTTTTATGCGTATATTATTTATTATAGGTTCTCTTCTACTTTGCATAGAATATTTGTAATTACCTCAGATATGCGGGACAATCTCTAAAAAACCTTCAAGGCACGCCGCCAGTCTGCAAACCAACAACATTGTGAAAGTAAAGCGTTGTATCGTGGAAGTGTTGAAGCATGAAGGAAAATAATTATGTAAGGATTATGAAATAGAAACAAGTATCGCAGTTTTAATAGAGAAATCCTATGCGGGGACGCGTGTGATACGAGTTACAAGTGTATTTGCGTTAGATTTTTTTTTGTAACGGAGGAAAATCGCTAAAATTAAAACGTTAAAGTGCATCGCGCCAAAAAATGCACATATTGTCGGTTCGAAATTTAATTTCCTGGTTCTAGTTTTTTTTTTTTCTGTTGCGATACATAGGTGTATAAGGTAAAATAAGTGCAATTACTGTTCATTGAACGGGTATTGATAGTAATTAGAATCTAAAACCTAAATATAGGAGGAAAAAAATATTCTTACGTAAAACAAATATAGCTTTGTGTTTCATCAAACTAAATATCTACTCGAACAATTATACGATATGATGTTAATTTGGCAACTTCTGCAATACATACACACATTAGTTAATGTAAATTACACTGAGCAATAAAATTTCTTTCAAGATTATGAATTATATTTTTGGTGGGTGTTTTAGCATACAATAAAGTTGACAGAATGATTTGGTACAGACGTTTTATTAATGACATCAGAGCGTTCCCGATCCAGTATCGTGATATCATATACATTTTCTAAGAAAAAGATGGATGAAATAGAAAGTATATGTCTGAACTTGAGCCATATTATCATACACGTCACACAACCTTAATTTTTGAAAATTATATTGACAGTGTCATTGTAACATCAATAAATATGTCATTTGATTTAATAATATAATAAAACACCAAGATTTTATTAATAACAAAAAGTGAAATTAAAGCATGTGTTGAAATTGTTGTCCATTATTTTCAATTACCAAGTTTATACGCTTTCTCATGCTATTAAAGGTATTTTGCAGCGTTGCAGGCATTATTAATGCACATTCTTCAACAATTCTTTGCTGCAGATCTTGCAAATTAACGATAGGAGTTTTAAATATGCTATTCTTTAGGAGAGAAAACACAAAAACGTCCAAAATTTGTCAAAGAAGGTGATTGTGGTGGAAATTCAACTTCCGTATGTAAATTTCTAATACAATCGTTAAAAAACTCACGAAGAAAAGCAATATTTTCTTGTGTTGTGTGTGCCGTTGCACCAATTTACTGGAACTAACCATATTGCAATTCACCTTCATGAACATCTGTTCAATAAATTCATTCAAAATGTTTTCATACCTTAAATTATTGTAAAATTAAAAAATAGGTCCAACAATTCTGCGGCGAGAAAAACTTATATCCAAACGCCAAGTCTCGCAGTATACAGAAACGATTCAACAAAAAATATGATGATTTTTACTACCCCACATTGACGTAGCTCGAAAGACAAAACCACATTTGATCAGAGAAAAATATCAAATTTACCAAGCCATCATTACAGGGGGCGAAGTACATTATAAGTGGGGTGATACAAGCTGTAGTTTACTTTCTGATGGTAGGCAACGCTGTTGTTGTTTGTTTACTACTGGTGACATCCCTATAATTTTATGTAGACATGTTTGAGAAACAAGGTTGAAAGTTACACCAAAGGTAAGAACGTTCTTCTCATGGTATTGGTGAAATCATTCACGAGATGGGCAATGTGAAGAGACAAAAAACGCTAACACACCTACATGTTTCTGCCTATTTGCTGGACACATTGCAATTCTCTCATGATTTAGATAGCACTTGCTAGCAATGCCAAGTATTGCTCGCGAGCTGTACCCGCTTCTTTTCGCTCTGCCTGACTTAAATAATTACTTCAGGGTTAGATATGGCGATAGTAGCAGAGAGAGAACTGCAATGTGTCTAGCAAAAAACCGTTCGAAATCACGCTGATGACGTCGGATAGGCAGAAACATGTCCGTGTGTTAGCGTTTTTTGTCTCTTCACATTGTCTTTCTCGTGAATAATTTCACCAATACCATGAGAAAAGCTGTATTTACAACGTTCTTATCTTGGTGTTATTTTCTAGGCATTCTTTTAGAAGTGTTTTAGAAGACAAGCCACGTGCAATTAGGCTAGTTCGATATCAACAACACACGGACATGTTTCTGCCGACCCAGCGTCATCAGCGTGGTTTCGAGCAGTTTTATGCTCAACACAGCTCTTCTCATGGTATTGGTGAAATCATTCACGAGATAGACAATGTGAAAAGACAAAAACGCTAACACACGGACATGTTTCTGCCCACCCGGCATCATCTGCGGGGTTTCAAGCGGCTTTATGCTCAACACATATAATTCTGTGTCTGCTACTATCACCACATCTAACCCTACAGTTCAAGTGATTATTCTAGGCGTTAACTAGTGCCAAAAGAATGAACCACTTGTCTGCAAAAGTCAGACACAGCGAAAAGAAACGGGTATATCAGGTCCTTTTCTCGTGAATGATTTCACCAATACCTTGAGAAAACCTGTATTTACAGTGTTCTTATCTTTGGTGTTATTTTCTAGACATTCTTTTAGATATGTGTTAAGGCTGAAAGTTATTTTATTTCTACTGCTTGTCAGGTTTGGTTGTTAAATTTTTCTTCTGCTATTAGTTACATTTAGTTAGTGTTTTACTGATTAATATAATACAGACTCTTATTAACAATTATTTTATATTAGAATGTACAAAATTAATATATAGAGTAAGTCGACATATATTGTCAATTAATTATATTTCTCAAATATCAATGCCCTCATTTTTTCAATGCCCTCCATAAAGTGTACTGTCACTAATTGTGAAGATGGAGTACATCCGTTTCACAGATTCCCCAATCCAAAAATAAATTTTGACTGATTCAAAAAATGGATTAACCCCATTCATAATCCAATATTGATAACCCTACCTTCTGATAGGGTGTAAAGTGCATACCGCGTTACGGATTTTAGTTTACTTTCTTAAGGTAGAGGGCATAAAACGCAATTGTGATTTCATGTTATTAAGCTGCCATTCTCTACCAATATCTCTTATCTCTGGTCATCATCTTGCATTAAATTATTTGCAAACAATTGACAGTAAGTAAAACGTCCAGGAGAATCTAACGGCAAAATAGCCTGATGTGATTGTATCTTATACGGATGCATGTGTAAGTTTTTCTTTACAATTTTTTTGGCATGTTCCATAAAAAACTCCAATCTCTTCAGAAAGACGTTTCAAAGGCATTGTGGGTTCATTTTCCATTCGTTGAGGAACATCATTCTACGAATTCGTGATTTATGGCCCACAGAGCCAGTCTCATCAAGTACACCAACGCAATAGGAAAAAGGGGAAATGTTGGGAATTACAAGTAACTCTGGCCTTCAATTATGTACGTTCTTTGCACTATATCGTAAACCATATTTGAATTTATTCAAACTCGATGTTCAAACTTGTTTTCAGCACTCTACCACATTAATTGATGACAGTAAAGGTCACTGTCAAAATAATTTTCAAAACCTTTAAGTGGCTTAAATTCAGACATATTTTCTGCTTCAATACCATGTTCGACCTAGAAACTTTACAATATCACGGTATATTTATTAAAACAACGGTAGGCAATTAAAATAAAATGAAACTACAGCAGAACATCGACAAAAGAATATGCAGGTCATGAATATAAATATGGCAAAGGTTTGGGTATCATTTCTTTATTGTAAACTTTCCTCGGTTGGAACCAATAAGAACTGACGACATTTTAACGCGAAATTTAAATTATTCCTTCCCTAATCTGATAAAACAAAGTATAGTAATTTCAATAAGACAAAATTCAACAAATAAACTACAATCCCCAATTTAAAATTTTACATCAAATCCATCTCATCGCTACACTTTATAAACCCGAAGAAAGAAATTGACGGATAATTTAACAGAATGTTTTTAAAAGGAGAAATCTTGAATTGCAGACGTCAGAAATAAAAAACCAAACGTACAGAACATAATACAATAATACAAATCCTTCGTCTTCAATTATAAAAGTTGTTTACTATCGTATATCCCAACGACAAAAACGTTACGAAGGCCTGTAACAGTGCGTAGGCGTTCGTATTATGCCATTAGTATAACAACCTCGAACTTTACGTTCTCGAACGTCGCTGTTGTCCTCTCGTTAAAAACGGGATATTAAGATTACGCTTGTAAAATATCAACTCGCTCCTATCGGGCACACTTCTTGTATACAAAAGAACGAACGTAAAATTGAGTTTTAGAAGGGCGAAGAGGGCAAGGGGAATCGGGAAAAGAAGAAATTGAATAGCTAATGAATCGAGTTATTGTGGAAATATTTAGGATTTTCGGTTAAGAACATACAAGACGCAAAGGGAATTACGTTGGAATTTAATGCTAAAAATGGTGATGTTATATATATATTTAAGTAATACGCTCGAACAATGTCTTAATTTTAAAAACCGTAACGGCTTTAAAGAGATCTACAATTCTTGGTAAATCTAAATACAATCTTAGCCAAAAAAAAAATAGCACCTTGAACTTCTCGGGATATAAAACTACTAATTCAAATTAAATGTGTACTGCATGACGTGGAAATTAAAACACCAAAAGGTGCAAATTTCTTGACCAAACTTGGCATAAACGTATAACTATTCAAAGGAAAGCTATCATAATTTCAAAGGAAAAGAACAAACGATTAACATAATTTAATTTTATTTTTATTAATGATATATTACTCCCACCCCCTATTCTTTGCACTCCCTCACTCTTCCTGGCATTAATTCCAGTAGGCGGTCGATGTCCTCTTCGGGTATGGCGTCCCAAGGAACCTGCAATTCATACTGGAGAGCTTCCAATGTTTGCGGAGGATTGTATCTCGCGGGAGGTCAAGAAGTCTGGATGGCCAAAGCAAGATATTGGCATGAGCGTCTTCGAGCCAGCTTAGAGAGGTTCTCGCTACATGGAAATGGGCATTATCCTACTGGGAAAGTGGGTCTTCATGTTTCTGAAGATACGAACGCAACGCTGGGCCTTCATGGTGCTCGGATTGACCCCAATTGTGACCTACTTCCATATACTAAAGCATACCCTGATTTCCATGGCGCAGTGGATATTCTTTTCAACAGAAAATTGAATATTGCGAGATTCGCTACGTCTTCGGCCATCACGCGTCCCTGTACAAAAACAAGATTCATCACTGAATACAATTCTATGCCATTTCATGTTTCACTGCATTCGTAAAATACACTGCTCCAAATGTTGCTGTCGGCGTTGAATCCGCAAGTGGTAACACAAGATGTGGTCGATAGATTACAAGTTGAAAGCTCTGAAGGGATAAATAATTCAAAAGATGCACACGATGGCCTTCATTACCTAACCACAGATCAGAAATTGATGTGGTACTGGAAAATCAGTATCTTAGTGACATCCGGCGAAATTGGCAGTTGTTCAGTCTTCGGTTCCTCTTCGGCGACTTTTCTAGCCTTCCCTAGTCCATGACCGATAACTGCTCATGACGATGGATTGACCCCGATCGAGACAATTTGACAATCTTTGAACGAAAAGTGCAAGCCAATAACTTGATCTATGTTAAATTCGCTAACCTGGCGGTAATTTCCACGTTACCGTACTTTAATCAGAATCAAACCGTCAAAGTCATGTGCCAGAAGACTTGAAAATAAAAAAGTAGGAAATATTCTTTATGCAAGTAATCGCACACTTGAATAATCCTTATATGCCGCTATATTTTTTAACATAAACGTGTTACCTTAAAATCACTAAATCTAAAGTTGCAAACAAAGAAAATTGTACGTGTTAGTAAATTCTCTTTAGCATTCCTTTTAAAATGTGAGGGTTTTAAATTTAATAGGAGTAAAAACAGGTAAGCATTAATTGAGCATATAGAGCCATCTGAAAGGTTTTTTTTTAGGAAAATACATGGAAAAAATTACCTTATTTTGCAGAAGCTACTTTTGTTGATGGAACATGAAGATATATACACAAATGAAAGTCAAAACTGATCATAGCAAGATAGTTTCACTAGAAGTGTGTAAAAATCTGAGAGATAGACCGGCAAAAAGGTACGTCAGTGCCCATGCTGGTATTAAAAAGTGTTTTGACGAAGGAGTAAGCCTTACTTTCGGTTTCAAATTAGAGGCAAAGAAAAACAAACAAATTCTAATTGCTCATTTATAGGTTGACTAAGGAGCCAAGTTATACTGCATCTAGAAGGGCCATTGCGCTTTCAATACTGAATAATGCAACATGCCGCAGCATATAAGAAAGCAAGTGCTCAACAAAGGCCGAAATGATACAGTGGCTGGAGGAAAATAATCTACCGTATAGCCTAAAGTTGAATTATTAAAAATATTAAATTCAGTAAAAATAAAGAAGAAAGAAAAAGTGTACATGGTTGATAATTTATTACCTTCTTAGCACTGTGAATTTAATGCTATTTAATTGATTTTAGTCAAGAGCAAAATCATACCATAATACAAATATTGGAATAGACAAATGCAGCAATCATAAATTGCGTGTAGCAACTGTTTACTTCGTACAAAAGACCTAATCATCTTCGATCCATTAATTACACTGGCCAACAAATAATTCTTTTCTGCTGACTAAAATGTGACACTTAATTTTAACTAAGATAGGTGCGTTAATGCGAAATACGAAACCCATTTTCCCTATCACGTCCCGTTTCTTTTTCTACGGCATTTCCTGTTTGCCAAAATTGGATCTTATGAAGCAATATGTAAAAGCTCTAGATTTGCAAGAGGACTGTTTGTACATATGTCAAAGTTTCCACGACTAAGTTACGAGAAAAGCTGTGGTATTTGATGGACCTTAAATTAGATCTTTAATGACAGATCCAAATTTTATCAACTCTATGAACGAAGCTGAGAGAGAAGGCTGGACTTCGTTGCCGAGAACAATCGTCTTGGAAACAAAAAAGTCTCGAATGACAAAGATGAAATTAAAATCAATGCTTCAAAAATTTCACAGCCTAGGTTGTAACATGAGCATAAAGTTTTATTTCCTTCATAGTCATCTTAATAGGTTTCCAGAAAATTTAGGTGTTGCAAGCGATGAACAAGACGAGGAATTTCATAAAGATTTAAACACACGGAAACTCGGTAACAAGTAAGATGGGATCCTTATACGATAATAAAAAACCAAACCAAAATGCACAGGAGAAAGTGTAGAAATGAAAATTTATTCCGTGATTGTTATTTGTATTTTTACAAGCACTCTTGTAATTTTTCAATGATTACTAAAATAAATACTACCATGCTCATGACTAATATTGTATTTAAGTAAATAAACGCATTACAATAATTTGTTCACATCTTATCAGTTCTTAAGTAACAATTTAGTTCCATTAGTGATAGTTCAAAAAGCGTAGTATGGTATAGGGGTAAATGTTTACGTGGTACGTAAAAACTAATATGATTTTCGGATTCAGCACACTCAAATTAGTAAAAAACTAGTCTCACACAGAAGTCGGCAAAAATTGTGCTCGGTAATGTTATTCAACAAAGTGAAGGCCGTAGGTCCAAGCCGGAAGAGGAATATGATTAATACGTTTAAAAATAACATCTCAGATACTTTTGTACGCAATTTGTCGTATTTTGTACATAATTTAAGTATTTGTATTATCATATATTTGACTTTCATTACTTGGAACAGTTTGAGAATTCAATAAGAATTGTGATTTACGTTCATCTTACTATAGTGCCCCACGATTCGCAGCCAAACGTTAATATCGGTCGATAAATAGACTTCTTGTTTATAAATTTAGTATTCATAGCGTAGTATAATTTCGCTGTTTTCTCAATTCTTTTATTGATGTCAGCTTCTTGCGTCCCATTCTCGTTCGATTTCCGTCCCTTTGATTTGAATTCTCATTTGCACTGGTGGTTCTTTTTCTATTGTCATTACTTTAGTTTTATTGTTATTAATCTTCATTACACTCTTTCCTAACGTGGAGTTCCGTATTTCTAATTTTGTCTACAAATCTTTTTCACTTTTTGCCAGTACTACTAGATCATCTGCAAACATTCCTGCAGATACTTCGACACGTTGTAAGTTAATATGTCCGACAACCAGGACGAATATCGAAATTGCTATGACCACTTAAGTAGAAGCTTAAGTGGCGTTTATTAATTTTTGTTCTGTAATGTGTCGTATAGTTAGAGATTCTTCGCTTTCTTTTATCGACCAGCCCCTGCATGTCTTTACTGCATTGCTTACGGATAACGCGACGAACCATTTTTATTAATCCTGGTAGGTATGTAGAAGTGCTTGCACGCTGGCAAACCGTACCACTTTCACTGTTTTTGCCAAGGGGGAAGGTGTTATGAAAGCATGAGATCTTTTACTTGTCAAAGAAGGACTATGAATCACCTTGCAGAGAGCGTTCATGCTACTACCATCGATGAAAATACATTTTGCGAATTATTTGAAAAAGCTTCGGGTCCAAATTACTTTCCTAATCAACGAAGTGTATATATACATTCGTGTCATTCCCAAAATAAACATGACGCACATTGTTGCCAAAATATACGCGAGTCTAGCGCGAAAAAATGAATAAAACGAAAACGAATGCTCTTCGCTGGAACGCAATTAGTTCTATTATAGGTTCTATGTCGCTCGGGAGATCGCACAGGAACAATATAATAAACGCGATAGGTTAGCAGGCTGATCCGCGACGTCGCATCGTGCCGTTGAAAATTGTTGCCATGCGACAGGTTACCATACTACTTAGTCTACACGCTGCTGCTCTGGCCTTGTTTCGAATGCACTAGACTGCACAGCGTCACCTTGATGTGAACTTTGCACGTTATTTTATAGGAGAGAGAGATGTACACATACACGCACACGTGGTATAGATATAGAGATTCACGTATGTAATACTATTGTATATACATGTACAACGTGTGCTTATGTGCTTTACATATTGTGCATGCATGTAACACGCTCGCTACCTCTATTAGTTACCCGATCTATATAAACAGAACTCGTACGTATGCACGTATATATAAACCGAATGGATATTGGCAAATAACGTTTGCAAGCTAAATGACACGAGCAATTTTAGAATCGGAGGATTCAGCGTTTGGTAGATTAGATGCTCTTTCCGTAATGGTAAACATTGACGCCGCTTAATTGAAATAGAATTACCGTTATACAAATCGGGAAAAACGAATAGACGTTATTAACTACTGTTTTTGGTAAAACCTCAAGTTGGAGGTATACTTTGTAATAATAAACGAAGTCATAGAAGATGAATGAGCAAATTGGACATTTGTATGCAACGGAAACTAATCTATTTTAGCATTATTTCATCAAATGTTAACACGATATTCGCATATATACTGTGCTCAAATTGAAATATTATTGCTAATATTGTTACTGTCCAAATTACCAAGTTGATTAAATTAACAATGTAATAGCATTTTTATCACTGTTAGTCTGACAAAGATCAGGTACCAAAAATTAGAGGACAAATACACGTTTGTAGTAGAAGAATGGGGCGCCAAAAGTCCAATAGATTATAATAGTGCATACGCAAAATCTAACAGGAAAAATAGAAAATATAGAAACAAGGAATGAAGCGGAAACGGAGACAAATAATAGATTAGTAGTAACAAGCTGCTGAGTAGAAATTGACTGGAAAGGAGAGACAAAAGAGTACAGAAGCTTAGCAATACACAAACTTAACGTAAAAGAAAATAAGGATAAATATGAACAAGAAACAAACAAAGAATTCAGAAGACTAGACACTGATAAAACAGAATGGATGGCCTTTAAAGAAATAGTGTAAACAATAGCAGAAAGAATATGTGAAAAAAGAAAGCCTAATAAACACAAAGAAAACGAATTGGTGGAACGATAAAATAAAGAAGATCGTAAAAGAGAAAAAAAAAAACTGTCAGGAAAAAGTACGTGCGAATAAAAACAACAGAGGAGATGGAAAGTATACTATGAAAACAAATTTAAGGCTATAAATACTGAACATCGAAAAGAAATAACAGAAGAAGTGGAAGAAGCCGTACAAAAAATTAAGATAGGGAAAGCGGAGATGATGGCATATTATCAAAAACGATCTAGCCGTTTGATCATGACAGGAAGGAAAAAATGGTAATGGGAGGTGTTAAAAGAAATAGAAGGAACAGAAAATAACAAATACGGTACAGAAATTTAGAACTTATAAGAGTAAGCAGATGATGTGGCTCTAATTGTAAACTCTAAAAATAAAATACAAATTCAATGAACATCTGGACGAAGTAAATAGAAAATGTGAAGATAGAAGCAAACTTGAATAAAACTAAGGTAATGATCGTAAATGAAAACCGAGACAATAGAGTCAACAAAGAAATTAAATGTAGAAGCAATACATTGGAGAGGGTAACCACATATTACTATTTGGCAAGCATATTGACAGACGACAAAAATAAAAATATATACTACTATAACAATGCCAGCAATAACGTATGCATGTGAAAACTGGACAATGCGGAAGAAAGATGAAGTAAAAATAAATGCAATGGGAATGAAACATCTAAAAGGAATACCGGAGAAGAAATGGGATAGGATCAAGAATTACGATATTAGAAAAATAACAAAGCAAAAACCAATAATAATAAAAATAAGGAGGAAGGAAATAAATTAGTACGAACATATAGTAAGGAATCACAAGAAAAATAATGGAGGCAAGATACCTAAAAAAGAAAAGAAGAGGAAGATCTAGGAGGGGTAGAAGAAAGGAAAAAAACTTAGGAGGAAATGAAACCAATGACAAGAAATAGAAGATAGTGGAGAAAATGGGTACAAAAAGAACCGAAATCCTCAACCAACACCTGAAAAGGTATAAGGTATATAAGGCGAAGAAGAAGAAGAATCTGACAAAGAGTCAATCCAGTAAATTACTACTTTTTCTTTTACCTCTTGTCTGTCTTCGTCAGAGGTGAGAGCTTTTTCTCAATTCTAGCCAAAAGTTTATCAATTCCGAATCGTATCTATTCTCTGTATGTAACCGTTTTATTCCTGAATTTTGTCAAATGTAATATATATATGCAGAAAACAGTGTAAAGCTCAGAACCTGGATCTATTAGAACCTTTAATGTAAAGTTTTCTATGATAATATTTATAAAAGGTTAAACATCTGGAATCTTAGACTCGGTTTCAATTTCATCGACGTTAAATAATTCTATAGGATGCTCATAAAGTAAAGTTTTCAAAGTATAATCATGACGAATTTGTAAGATTTATTAAAAAAAAATGGCCATTAGGAGTGTACATCAGCTTCTATGATCCCTACTGCATTCTAGTTTGCAAGGTAAGCATTTTCCTATATTTTACAAAGTCGTTCTCTTGTAGGAAGATATTTTTTGAAGGTGGTTTGCTCATGATTGGCAGTTATTGATGCATTATTTATGTAATGATTGTCTATTGTCAGAATTTTTATTGGTATATACACTACCGGACATAAATGCTTACCCACCTACATAATTGAGGATTAATCAAAGAAACCTTTTTTTAGCGCTATCTTGAGGTCTATGTCATTAAACTGGAAATACGAAATAGGTAACAATTCCTCTGTAGTGTTCTGTGTATACGTAATGAGCCGACTAGCATTAAGATATCGAAAATGACCCTTTTTGCGGATCAGGCATGTTTAGATAGACGGATTAAACAAAGAGTTTTTCGGAAATGTTTATTACGACCGTCATAAAACATGAAAATAAACGATAGGAGCATTTTAATATAATGAAAAATTCAGTTTGCATTCACCTTTCGAAGTTTTTCAATTCAGCGAATAGTGAAGGATTTGTCCGAAGTGTTTTAAAACAGCGAGTAACGTTAAAGTATTGTCGGCAAGAAAGGAATGACCTACGGAAACGCGTGCTCAAATAATGGCATATCACAACATCGGTAAAAGTAACTGAGAAATTGCTTAATTACTGAAATAAATTAAGGTTAATAGGTATCAAAGAAGTGGTAATGTATCCAGTACACAGCGACCCGGACGACCAAAAATAACAGCACCAGCTGAACAGAAGATCGCGCAATTTTAAGCACGAGCAAACGAAATAGACGCAAAATCGCGCCAGAAGTTGTTACTGAAGTGAATAACTCGCTCCCAAAACCAGTCAACGTGACCATGCTAAAAAGGTGTTTGCACAAAGGTAGCTTATATGGAAGAATTCCTATACGAAAACCGTTATTACACAAAAACAAAGCTAAACAGTTAGCATGGACTAGAGAACACAAAGGCTGAACGTTGGAAGACTGGAAGAAGGTGCTCTGAACAGACGAATCTAAATAACTCACCTTTAGTTCAAACAGAAGAACGTTTGTCCTAGATCGAAAGGGGAACGAGCACTACAATCCTGTATTGCACCAACAATAAAATATGTGGTTGTTTTGGCGGTACCTCTGTGAACAATTTAATCAAAAAAGATGGTATATTTAGAAAAGAAAATTATAAGGAGATTTTGGAGTGGAATGCAATCTCATCTGGCACACGATTAATCGGTGAAAACTTCATGTCCCAGCACGATAATGATCCAAGACACACTGCAAAGATATGCCGTGAAGATTTGGAATAACTGGTGCACAGAGAGAAAATTGTTGTTATGAAGTGGCTGCGCCAAAGTCCAGATCTTAGTACGATCGAGCTTGTGGATGAACTCAAACGACAGGTTCGAAAATCTTCTCCAAACTCGACAACAATACTTTGGGCGCAATTACAGGATACATGGAGAAAAATATAGCTGCTAACAATGGCAAAGCTGCTAGAAAAAGATTTTGTGCGACAGTAATAAGAGCGAAAGATAGACACATTGACGAATCGCAAATTTAAGTTAATTTATGATTACCTTTGTTTTTGACTTCATCTTGTAATATTTTAAGGGTGGGTAAACATTTATGCCCGATAGTGTACATACGATTCTCTGTTGGAAATGTTGAAGGAAACAAATCTCAAGGTGTATCTTAACTTTACTTTGTACAACTTCACCACAGAATCTTTGCAGAAACAAACTTTAAATTCAGGATTTTCAGGTTTTACATTAAATTTAGGCAATAAATTTTTCATTTTAAGATTAGTATTACGTCCAGAATGGGGTACACTAAGGTTATAAAAGTTACAGTAGATTCAACCATTTAAACAACTTTATAGTTTCGATAATAGCAAAGTTAACAGCGTCTACTTCAATTTGAACCCATTGTATATTTAACACCCTAAAACCTAATAGTTATTCTAGCATTAAATTTCAAACGAAATAAATTTATTATACAAAGAAGTACTTTTATATTACGCACCCAGCCACTGAATAAAAGAAAACCACGATGTCAAACCAATTATTAAAAAGGCAGCTGTGACACTTGGCAACACATCTGGTACACGTTGTGCTTAATTTATTTTTAATAAATGGGTGAAATTAAGGTGGAACGTCCCGGCGTCATAAAGTTTGGTAATTACTGCAAGACCGATGTGTAAACGTCTCTGTTATTGCCAGAAACCGGAAAATCGTATAGAATGCTTGCCGTCACGTACTCCGTTCAATGCAAGATGCAAATATTGTTACTATCAGAACCGCATCAAGTGTAACTACCTATTATCGAGTGTTAATGTTGAAGTAAAATTTACATTTATTCGGGAGCTTCTAAGAATTATTCTAGAATTTAGTAATTTAAGTGACGCTCGCGTTTAACTCTAATATCCATAAAATTTGACATTTATTACCTATAATTCAGTGGACAGCTCGTACTTCAATTAATTAATTTCCTTTATACAGCATTTAAAAGAAAATAGTGTTATATAAAGAATGAAACTTTTACGTGAACACCTTCACGTCATAATATTGATATCAAATGAGTTTAATGAAGAAACAACATATTCATTTACTCTACGTTTATCGCAATATTTGCAATTGTTTGAAGGTCGTTTGTACAGCAAGACTGAAATTGCCACGAAAGCAATACAATTTTGTATTAACATTTGAATTCAGCTTTGTATTTAATACGCTAATTCCCTCGGATGTATTATATTGCTTATTGCAAATATTCTTAAGAATGAAGGCTTTATCCATCGTTTGTAATTAGGATCTTTTCTTCTTTCTTATTCAATTTATCCCTATTCATGCAAATTTTTCGATTTTAGACAAAAATTTATCAGTTCGCGACCATATCTCCATATTGTTTACTTTAACAACTTTATCTTTGAATTTTGCCAAGTGCTGTTCATATATATGAATGTATGTGCAGATAACAGTGGACAAATCATCGAAGCATGATTGTTGAAATAGCCCAAACAACAACTCTAGTTATTATGAGAATCCATCGTCAACAGTATCACGTCAAGAAATTCATACTAGTTTTCTTAGAATGGCATTTACAATCTAATAGTATATATTTATAAGAATAAGACTTATTTACAAAATTCATTCAGACACGAAAACAATGTGAATTCCTGTATTAAATTTTATGTTGGCAATAGAGGAATAATGCGTTAATAGTATAGGTATAGGGATAAATGCGTTATGAAATAGAATTTGGGAGGGGTACTGAATTGTCTACCTGCCTTATAATAAACTGCACATTCAGTATGCATCCAGTATATTCCCGAGATACTGAAGACGTGAGTGATTGCGTTAGGAGGACCCTATTTCATATGGTTTGTTTATTTGATCGAAGAGTGCCAAAAAGAAGAGAATTGAATATTAGAACACGCGTCGGAATATGTGTTTTACACGAAACAAATGTTTCGAATAGAGAAATTGCTCCACAATTAAATATTTCGAAGTGTTGAGCGCATAAGACAATTATAAGAAAAGAACAAACCGGTACGCTTCAAAGCAAAAAGCGAAGTGGAATGTCCACATCAAGAACGGGACGAGACGACCAATATATCCGAGTAATTTCCCTAAGAAATTTACAATGCTGTCAGCCAGTAAATCTGTCGACAGTAGAACGAATAAATAATAAAGGACGAATAAGAAGACGAAAAGAAGACAGTAGAACGAATAAATAAAGAACGAAAAAAATAATAAAAGCCGGTTAGAGAGATCGTCTAGTAGTAAGAGAACCACAGTGAAGTTCTATACACTAACGGAAAAGACTAAATGAATCAAAAGCTCACCCAAACTGCAGAGTAAATGATTGGAAAAATATGTTATAGACGGACGAATCGCAATTCGCACTATTCGGAAGCAAACGCCACACATCTGTTCGTCGCTGTCTTCGAGAAAGAGTGTTAAGCGAATGTATTTCAAAAACAGTGAAACGTAGAGGAGGAAACATCATGGTATGAAGCTACTTGTAGGCGAAAGGATTGAGAAATTAGTTAAAATAGATAAAAGAATGGCAAAAGGTATGTACCTGAGAGTGCTAGAAAACGTTGCGGTACCAAATGGATATGTATTAATTGGGGAAGGGTACATTTATGGGCAAGATAACACCACAAGCACATCGCAATGGTGGTTAAGCTTATTTCCAAGACAATCTTCTGAAGAAGCCCTATCCTTCATGGAGTGCCGCTAGACCACTGAGCTCTTGTTAGTTCACATGGATCGTGAGGTTCGGGAAAATTTCCGACTGATAAAGCAGCATTCTAGAATGCTCTGCAAGAAGTGTTGAATCTTGTAGGCGAATCGTACTTGAAGCGATTAGTTCTAAGGATGTCGCGTATCTATCAGGCAGTTATTAAAGCAAAAGGGCGTTACTTTGAAAAAACATTATAAGAGCATGTATTTTATTAGAATGTACTATTTTGTCAATAAAACATTTTAACATAATGAGTAAAATCTGTTTCTTTAATAAATTTTTCATTAACTGTCTAGCTTATTTTGTTATTTTATATGGTGCGGTTAAACTTATAAATGGTAACTGTAATCTGAAACGCATTAAAAGGAAATCTACTAAAACTGTAAATAAGTAACAAGTGTTTTAAATTAAATTAGGGAGTTCTAACGTTACTTTGCCTCCAACGACAAGAAAACGTCAACAAACATGGAGCAACCAAAACTTGAATAAAAGTGTAATGAAAGAAAAAAAAATTGGATACACTGAAGTACAAACAAAGAATATCATTACGGTATGAAAACTGTACAAATCGTTGGATCTCACACAATCTTACAGAATCTCAAGTGGTGCGAAATGTTTGAGAAATTGCAGGTCATCAAATTTACAACATCGCTACTGTTGACAAAAAGTTGATTTATTAATACGAGTCCGAAACTTAACAAAAGCCCAACATTTAGGTATTTCAGAGTGAACCAAAGCTAATAAAAATTATTCGTTAACACACTATGAAGCAAATGGTCACGTACTTCTTTGGTTTTACTGAACATATAACTGCCGAAACTTTAGAGAATCCCGAGGATAACTATATATATTTTGTGTGTATACATTAGGCTTATAAAAAATCTTGTACTCACCTATTTTTCTCCAATTCGTTGTGAGACGTCCTGTAAGGTAGAAACAATGTGTAAATAATAAGCTTTTTAAAATCCAACAAATGATGAATATTTTACCAATAAATTGACCAGCAAAAAACTGACCACCTTGAATTATAGTAAAAGATAATTAATTTTAGTTTTTTCAACTGTAGAAAATAATAATAAGGAAAAAAAAAGAAATGAACCTTCTGGTACCCTTCAATAACATCTATTTTTTTCAGGAACCTTAATAACATCAATTAACAGCCGAGCGTTGATGTAATCAATGTCACTAGCCACATTTTGGTATCAGGTTGATACATAAGTTCGTAGCGTTTTTACTGAGTAATAACCATAATCATGTCTTTATTGCCCAACGGAGAAAGTCCAATAACAGGATAACAACAAAAATGATATACACAGTTTTTATAGCCTATAATACTAACACAGAACTAAAACATATAATGGATCTAAAAGCAACACCAGTTTAAAATAAGCATAAAAATATTAATTAATACAAAGTAAGTGTAGTATGTATACTTATCAAAGACAATGAGTCAGGTAAATATGTGCCAATAATGTCATATCTAAAATATATATGACTAAGTAACTACATCGACTAAGATACTGAATGGATAAGCATAGAGGAAGTTTACATTTGTCGTCATATCGCTTATTAACGCTGTCGCTAATGCATTCGATATAATTTTTAAAATTTCGGAACTGATACATCTTCTTGTGCTACAAAATTAATAGTAGCAAGTAAATTAGAAGCATCAATGTGATTATTTATCACATTAAGGCTCTTGAGGCTATAGCGAGCTGAAATAGCTTACAACCCCGTTGGACCGCTCTCTACAAAAAAAAATAAAATAAATAAAAACTCCGATCGGTTAGTGGTATTGGGTGAAATCGATCAATTAATGGGTTGTAATCTATAGCACATTTAGGGTAAATGTCTACCGTCTATCTTAAATGACGAAAACATGATCAAAATGTTTGTGGACTTTTTTCGGAGTAAAGTATTGATAGAGGTAGTGAGGACACTCAATCACAGAAGCATATTCCAATTTCGAGCGAACGTGTGCGTAGTATAAAGTGAGGTAAGTTCCCACTTTAGCAAAGGCACCACGGGATTGTATGAGAAATCCCAACAACTTATAAGCAGAATTCCTACAGCAGTCCAACATGTTCCGTAAATGAGAAACTCGGATTAAACAACATATTGAAGTCTCTCACCACTGAGTATCTATTATGGTCTAGAAATAATTGAATTGACGTTCTTTTGCAGTAATAGTGTAGAAAATTTTCAAGTGATCCTCATAAGCCAACATATTCTGGTATGTACGCGTATGTTTTTGAACGTAGTTTGTGTGTGATTGAAAATTACTGATGCTTTACCTGTGTCATAATTTTTATTTGTATTCACATACGATTCTCTGCTGGAAATTTTGGAAGAATCAAATCTTCCCAGAGCAAGATCTTTCCTTACTTTACTCTGTAGAACCACACCCCAATATCTTTGTAGAAACATATTTTAAATTCACCCGATGAGTGGCAAGTATAATACAAAACCAGGTGACAGCTTCCAATTCTAAAAAAGACATTTTGCATGAAAATATATAATCAACACCCTGCATAAAAGGAAGAAACATTTTACAAAGAATTTATGGTATTTTCAGATTTTCCATTAAATTTATGCCAATACATTACAGTCCAAGGGTGAAAAAAAGATCGTCTAAGTGAGAACAAAGGTTCCAAACTTCACCACTGTGGCACTTCAGCAGTTTCAGGAATAAGTTTATCGTAAAACCATTATAGTGAATATAACTGTTTCTAAGGCAAAGGGAAGTTTATAAATTGCGTGGTAATGCTAAAAAATCCGATAGGATTTAGCTTAGGCATCAATAAGTTACGATGGATTGCATCGAAAACCTTTCAGATGTCATCTACTCGTTGATTCTTATCAAGCGATTTCAAGAAAATTCGTAGTTGTTGACCTTTCAGTGAATAATCCATGTAGATGACACGATAAATAAGGATAATACTGCTAAATATTCTTTTGTGGAGAAGATCTTCAGATTTTAGTAAAATTCCATAATAAATTTATAGGTTTGTAATTAAGGACATCAAAATGAGATCGCCTTTCTTGAAAATCTGTGTTATAATGCCAATATCATAATCGTTGGAGTATAGTCCGATTCAATTTATAGTGCGCATTTATAAACAAACCCATTACTGATTTACTGCGATAATTTTCTCATCAACTCTTGATGGTAAACACAAACCTTCAAAGTTTCTGTGCAAATTAGAATATTTTGAAGTTTAAATATTGTTGAACATCACCTGCTGTGCTCGTGCTACTGTAAAAGCTTAAATTTCACACTATATCTTGAAACAGACAGTACCTATATATACGGAGCAGCCACGAACGGGAAAGCTTAGCAGTCGATTATATCCAGCAGTCGTACACGTTTTACGTTTCTTAGGACTATTGTATATATCTATAAAAGTAACGAATCTAATCGAAAACGAATTGTAGCAAACATAGAAATTTTACTGTTTTGCACAGTTACCATAGTGAAAGTAGGCTGATTTATTTTTGAAAATTAACTATCAAAAGCTTCATCGACATTGTAGGATTCTCAATAGTTAGATTAGAACATAGACAGCCAGATATTGTCAAAGTACAATAACGAATAAATGAATAGTAATAAACTGCCAAAATAGTGCTGTTTTCAGCAGCAATTTGGTACTCATGAAACGTCAAAGCTCGAATCACGAATTTTTGAAGTTGTCTAAATTCCTAAAGTCATTAATAGAACAATCTAAATCAGTAAATACTATGTCTAAGTATCTGTTATTGGGACTGAGAATATTACTCAATCGTTGTAAATTTAAAGTATTTAAAAATAATAACAAATGAATGTACTTGCGATGTTTATTCCTACTTGCACTTAAAGCATAATGACAAAGATGTCAATCAAGCTGCAACAAATAAAAAATTTAATTCAGAGTGGTCAATTTTCTTGCAGCTCAGTGTAGCTTAACAAACTTTGCTAGATAGTAATCTTTGACCTTGATTAACACGCAAAAACAAGCTAAATATTACTGTGTGGAATATACCCGTAGTATTAAAATCGCTTTTAAAATTCTACTTACAATTAAATATGAGTCTCATTTAAAATACCAAAACTGTTTAATTTCCCTTTTTCGATGAAATAATGTGATGGTTAGTTATTTAGTTCTCTATGAACTAGACGTTATAAATTCCTATTCCAAGTTTAACTAACATTTGCCAAAAATAAGTCATTTGGTGTAAATTAAGCTAAATTACATTCAAAAAATGTTCAGAAAATGAATCATATATTTAAGTATAGAAGATAAACAATCTTGAGAACTTAACGGTTTTCTAATTTTATCTTAACCATATTTTGTAGCACTGGCTAGATTTGTGACACGTCGTTAAGACCTCTCGTGAACGGATTATTAATTGTCATATTTTGTCTGTTTAAAGAAACTTACAAACAATATAAAATAACTTTCTTCTAATGTTACTTTTACTTTGTTTGTCACAATTCAAAAAAATATATACTAATTCTACAGGAAATAAGCAAATTTTGAATGAAAGTGACACTGTGTGTGGTTCATGTCGCTGAAAATTTGACATTCAATCGGTTTTAAATGAACTAAGTCACCTTGAAAGGCGTTAAACCCAACGAAAGCTCATTTTGTAGGACCATAGAATCAAATATTTTGAACCTTACCTGCTACCCTGAGTCTTTTTCGATTTCTGACGTTTCGAGAAGGTTTTCACATCCTCAGGCATCGGCATTGTCGAAGCGTATCCATGTTCTGCTTCTGTAACGAAAGAAATCAAGACCAGAGGGTAAGTGACACCGTATTACATTAATACTAAATGGTAATTTAAGTAAAATTGTAATTACTTAGAAACAATCGTTCTTATTTAAATATTGAGACTTTCTTTCCAATTTGGGTGAGTATGGCATAATATTCTAAAACAATAAGTATATTCAACTAACAAATCACTATAGTCAGCAACATGAGAAAGAGAAGATTCATTTAAAGAAGGACCACCTTAGAATTTCTAAAATTCAACTAGTGCATAGTTTTGTGCCCTTTTGTATATGATATATAATACAGGTGTCTTTGAAATAAAATAAAAAAAGTAGGGGAAATGAAAAGGTGTAATTATATAGAACATAAATCCAAAAAATTTTGAGTCAATTACGAACGCCAAAATTAAAAAAAAAACTCTAGGAAAGTGTAATATATGCCGCTTGCGAATGCAGACTATGTATGCATAGTACATTGATCCAAACAAACTACAAACGCCTGCATAGACGTAGACTACATACACAGCTGTCGATGTTATAAACACCATAAGGTAACATTGTTTACCTTTCGAACGGCACGCTAAGAGTTCAGTAACATGCTTAAGTACGAATATGTCAGCTGTGTACAGTAAAGAAACTTTCATTTTAAACATCTTTATCACTTTCTCGTATCTGCGAATTTCACAAAATATTTTGGATTTAAGTCTAATAAAATTAGATCTCTTAATTTTTTCATACTTTTTTTATTTTATTTCATAGACACCCTGTACTGATATGTGAAAAGACAAGAGATTACTATGTAGAATTTCTTACTTTTCTAACTATATCAAAATTAATTTACTATATCAAAAAGCACATTAGAACTACGAAGATTTGTGAAAAACATGTTTTTCACCCGACACTTCGCAAAACATTATCCGACATGTAAGTATGGGAAGTTTCCGGTAACATTGACATAAAACACTGTTAAAACATTTTAGTTGGATTTCTTGTGATATGCCAAACTTTCAGATCCCTCCTACTTGAGATGTCAATAGTTGAGGTTCTTAGCCCCATACTCCACACAACCTACAACTTTTCCCATTTATGGTATAGAATGATGTGCTGTTCTTTTGCAGTGTAGATAGTCTTGTACCATGACTATGGTGCTGCAATTTTGATAGTATACTATAATGATAAAATTTACTTATGACTTTTCTAAAATTCCACCAAATTCTTAAATATTTCACTTGATATTGTTTACTTCACGCCCTTCTATTTTTTTGTTGATTTTTTTGTGCAGTACCGCTAGAGCTTTCTTTTCTCTCATGCAGTTTTCTTCCGGTGAATTACATATTACAGTATTCCACGTTAATTACTATTTACCGACATTCGAAATTAAAAAGGAAAGTATAGATATAATTTACAGAAAAATTTAAATTAAAGAACCCACTAGACAAAATAAGAGCAGAATAAGATTTTCCACCACAATACATTCTTTTACAAATCCAATTTTGGTTAAATCTGATAATCATATGGAAAGGTTGTTATTAAATATCTAGCAAGGTACTGTAAAATCTATAAATGGCAACATACAGCAGCATAAAATAAATACAGTATGAAAATACGTCCACTTAAATATTTACAAACATGTACGTAACAATTATTTTAAGCTGCTTTTCCAGCTTGTCTACAAACCAACGCTATAAACAATGCAATTAGTGTACCACAACACTTTTCTTATTTGAGAGCACAACATAGCAAAATAGAAGTTCCAGAAGAGTACGTACTCAAAATTCCTTAAACATACACATAATCGTGGTGTTCTGTGAACATGCCCTCAACCTGGCTATAAAGAAAGCTTTATAACTCGATAACAAGAGAGGGATAACATTTTTGATTTTAAAACGTGTGCAGGTGGCTGTCTGATGCAGTAAACTGAAACAAACAGAACAAAATGAATTTCATTCATTATTCGAAATGTTCTGAATATGCCCTTAAGTGTGCGGCCACAAGAAATGGTTTATACCTCGGTTAAGAATGCGATACCAAACTTTTTTATTTATCGCACAAAATGGAAAAATTGTACACCAGTTGAATTTTAGAAATTCTGAGGTGGAATTTCAGGAATTGGATGACGAATAAACTTAATTTTGCATAAATAAAAGAGAAGATTTATACATATTTTCTATAAACTCTAGTAATAAAGGACTCTTATGAGAAAAAAACAATCGACATTCTGAGAAAACTGAACTGATTAAATAATTCAGGTATCACTTAAAATAGCAACTTAATAGGTTTCTCTAATTTACCTCTTAGGACAACATACTTAATGGTTTGGTCCTGGGCAAAGATTCCCTTCGGGAACAAAGTTTGTTGTATCCACAAAACGCACGCATAATAGTAGGTAGAATAATAAGGATATTCATATTAAGAGACTGCTTAAAGAAATGCCCCCATGAAAGCCCATTAATATCCAGAAACGATCCTCGAACATTACTCTACATGAAGAAGGTTATTCTATTTGGCAAATTAGTCAAAACGATGTTCCAGCAACAGTTTTGCAATGGAACAACCTCGCATTATTTATATACTGTTAATATAAACAATCTGTAATCATTAGTTATACATTACGTAATATAGATGTCGTTGATAGAAATGCAATATATAGTAAAATAGTTGTCTTCTTTAGTTTACAACGTTTATTTTTATTTAATTCCACTACTTTTGCTAAAAGTTCCTTTCATAGATATAGTGAAGTAAATCGTTTAATTTATGATGTAAGTTTAGAGATGTTAAAGAAGCATATGAAGACTTAAAATACTTTTTTTAAAGGTTACAGTCCAAGATGCTCGGTCGACGACTTAGTTCTTGTTGTCGAGAGTTAGTTTATCGTTTACTAGTGTATTTCGAGAAGCAAAAGCGAATTGGAAGTACTCCAATATCTGTTGATGCGGTCCATGAAATAAATTATAGTTGGTAAGTATTAAATTAAAGTTTACATTGTAAATTGTAGAGAGTTGCAAATGCTTTCGGCATTTCAATGGTATTTTCAAAGGGTAAGAAAATCATGGCAGGATGACAATATTAAACGTGTCATAAAACCCGAAGGTTATAATGGCAAACGATTTATTATGTTGCATGCAGGTTCCAGAAGCGGTTTTGTACGAAAAACGAACTTCATGTTTGCGTGAAAATCAAATACAATTACAAACTGGGATGAAACTCAACTAATCCCTAATTTAGAAGAACCATCAATAATGTTACTGGACAACGCACCATATTATAGTGTCTTATTTGAGAAGTCGCTAAATGTAAGTTGGTCTAAAGGAAACGTTATTGCGTGGCTACATAATAATAATATTACATATGAAAATACAATGAATAAAAAAGAGATTTATGTTATTGACGAATTACTTTGGGCACTTTGGGTAATAATCATATTGGTGGCAAAAAAGCTTGGACAGTTGTACACCAGATATCTGACAAATTTCATAAATCACACAAACAAAATAATTAAAGATTGATGCGAACGTGAACCAAACATAGAAGACTTTATTCTAACGATTAATTGTGGATCAGAAGACGAAAGCGAAGACAGATTAAATATATTTTTAATTGTCCTATCTGATTATTTCTTTCGATATTGACATATTTTAATTTAATTTACTTCATGTTATGTTTTGCATATCATATGGTATACAAATACGTTTGTTACATAAATAAAATAAAGGTATATTTCGTGTAATGAATCATTGGCGACACACATTAGACTAAACACCCTTATCTTTCTTGTTTGAACAATTTTTACAGATTAATTTAAAAATAGGCTTTTCATGTGAGATCTATATTATTAGAGTGATAAAAACTTGTATTAAGACAACATTTAATAATTAGTTTAGCCCATTCAGCTCCTTTCCGTTAGTACAAATGTATTGATACACTATGACGAAAGCATTGTCAATAGAAGAGCTCGCGATCTATAATGCTGTTGATTGCAATCACTCATGATTTCATTTTTAAATACATCGTTGATTAAAATGTTATATAATGAAGAAAATGTATTAAAGATGATAATAACCTCAAAATTTTACAATTATTATTTTCGTACAATTCTTTCCAAAGATGATTGGTGTGCCTGAATTTGTAAATAAGTAGGCTTCGACGGCCAGAATCAGTAGTAAACGAACTACATTCGGAATTGATCCGTGTCACAATGAGATATATAGAAATGAAATAGGAGTAAGAGAAAAAATAAAAGGAAAATGAAAGGAGGGGAGGGTGGAAGGGAGACAGAAAAATGGGGAAAAAAGAAAGACAAGAAAAAGAGAAAGGTGGGATCGCGACATTTCGCCTCTGTCATAAGTTTTCGCCTTTAGCGTGGTTTACACGTCAAGTTATCGTGCCACTTTGGTTTCCAGTTTCTCCTAAAGAAGCCTCCTACGACGGAGGCGAAACGTCGAGATCCCATCTTTCTATTTTCTTTCTTTTTTCCCCTTTTTTTCTCTATCTTTCCTTCTCTTACTCTTTTCAAATTTTCTTTCTTTTTAACCCCTCCCCTCTCTCCACCCGTCTTATTTTTCTTGTTTTTGTCTATTTTTTTATTTCTTTCTTACTCTTACTCTTATTTCATTTCTATATATCTCACCATGACACTGTCCAATTCCGGAAGTAGTTCGTTTATTATTGTTTCAGGTACACTAATCAAATTTGTTTCGGACGCTGCATACATCATAACCAACTATGACGTAACTACAAGCTTTCGTGGTTTTCAGTCTATAGTGTGTTAACAATAATGGTATGTCTTTTTTAAAACCGATAGTCCTAAGTCCCATAGAGCTTTTGTGGGACGAATTCGATAAGCGAATAAGAGAAGCTACCACATGCAAGCAACTTCTATGAAACATTCTAAGAGATACAATTACGAAATTTCCTCGAAATTTTTCGTTTATTTATGTCTTTTATTAGACCGAATAAATGTTACGGTATAGTTTTTTTTTTTGAATTTTTAATTAATTTGACATTCTTTCAGAAAATAACTCAACTTCCATGAGCGACAGTGTATGTATAACTACCGTACACTTCTTGACTTGTGACAAATCATTTAGTAAAAAGCGACTTATTGGGATGATAACGGCATGTACACTACCGTCCATATTAGTTCGGACACCCAGTAAAATGTTGTAAACTCTACAAAAAGATAATATAATTGTTTTTATATATAAATAACACTTATATTAGGTCCTTTATAAAATCTATTGTGTATTAATTGTTATCCTCCTTCTTTTATCTCTTTTCTTTTCATTTCTTTCTTCTCGTAGTTCGTTTAGTAAAAACCTATTATATTTAATGACCCATTATAGTAATTTTCAGGATAATCCCCATCGCCACAAATAGGATTATTTTTGAGACAATATTACAGGTAATAAATTTACAATACCCTTTGGGGTGGGAGCAAGTCACCCGAAAGTCTATTGTATATTGATAAATGGTTTAGCTTCTAAATAAACCTGCTTGTGCGTGCGTTAGTGTTGATGATTAAAGTAATTAAAAGGCCGAGAGGAAAACCGACAGGTTTAGAAAAGCGCTCTGTAATTGTTGCTTTTCATCAAGAAGGTTTTTCAGTGCGTCAAACTTCCAAAAAAATACATGTTAATAAACCGACTGTTAGTGATATCATTCGGAGACATAAACGCACGGGCAGTTTAAGAGATCGGCCACGTTCTGGTCGTAAGAGAATAGCAACTCACGCCGACGATGAAAAGAGTGAAATAGGAGACTGACAGCACCAGAAATCGCCGCTGAAATGAATCACGACCATGCAAGAAAAATTTCTGTTACCTACAGTGAGAAAAGCATTATTGTAACAAATAAACCCCTACTTCGTCGGGGAAACAGACAAAACAGCTACAGTGGACAGAAACACATAGAAATTGTACAGTGGGTGATTGGAAAAGGATGCTATGGACTGATGAATCCAGGTTTGAGGTGTTCGGACGATCAAGGCTCGTTTTCGTTAGAAGAGCGTTAGGCCAAAGAACGTTGCAGGATTGTGTACTTCCAACTGTCAAACACAGAAGAAGTTCTGTGCTTGTTTGGGGTTGTTTTTTATACGTTGCTTCAGGAGATTTGAAGCGAATCGAATGTATTTTGCTAAACGAGGCTTATTTAAAAACACTGCAAGAAAGTGCAATACTACCGAAGCAACGTCTAATCGGCGAAAATTTTGTATTCGTGCCCAACCTCAAACACTCAACAGTGATATGTGAAAATATCTTAAATGAAAAACAAGATAAGGGCACTTTAAAAATAATGACATGGCCGCGGCAGAGCCTCGATCTAAACCCCATCGAGCTGTTATGGGGCGAATTGAACAGAAGAGTCCGAAAAGTATGCCCTACCTCCGTAGGCCACCTGTGGAACCTTTTACAAGAGGAATAGACCAATATGCCAAATAGAGTTCTTGAAAAGCTAGTGGAACGAATGCCTCGGACTGTGAAAGCTGTTCTTAGCGCAAAAGGGAGTTTCTTTGATGAACGGAATGTTTAAGAAGTTTTTGTTTATTTTTCGTTAGATTTGCTTTTTTTACTTTAATCGCTATTAATAAAATGCAATAAATATTGGAGAAATGAGTGAATATTTGCTCGTTTTTTTTGCCGAATTTATTTGTTCGAACTAATATGGACGGTAGTGTACGTAATATTTTTTAATTATTTTTCGTAATACATGTGCTGGCACGCCGTTCATCGGTTTATATCGCACATAGGAGTGGGGCCGTCGCGCATATCAACAACAGCTGATAGCTGTTTATAAATAGAACCGTGTGAGTGCTCAGTATTGTTTTCCTAACCTCTATCTCGCCTCTCTATATACTCGGCCGCTTCTAAGAGTGCAGCGATGCTCATGATTCGTCGACAGACTATGACACTGCTAGGACGTGGTCGCTGATGGTCGGTGTCGAGGATACTACACAACGTCCTTTCTTGTCGCTCCGCGTTATTATTAAATATAGACGATTTTTATTACACTGGCAAGACGCACAAAGGATGCAATGGTCGCAGCTCGATTTATCTGGCTATGATTAATTATTGTTGTGTAATCCGGTTAATGAATTAATCGTAGGATAGTAGAGTATAGTGTAGTTGGAAAATCGTCGAGATTATTACTGTTGGAATCTTTATTGTTTATTTTAATGATATCTTAAGGCGTTACCCGTTATTATTATTATGTAAAATCGATTCTTATTATGCAGGTATTTGTTTTTTTTTGTGTGTATTATTTTCTTTATTTAGACGGACGAATATCAACACTCACACCCTCGATTTATTCTTTTTTCTCTTTAAATTTATCTTTTACGAACTAGAACTTATATTAACTTGTCGGTTTCTCGTCGATAACAGAAACAAAATTATCGAACAATAACATTAACGATAGCAACTCAAATAAATTTATTCCTCAAATCTTTTCGTTCGTCTGCGTTCTCCTGCCTTCAAGTTTATTCTTTGTTTATATCTCCAACTCTTCGCACGCACACACACCCGCGTATCTCTCCTCCTCTTCGCCGTCGACGGAAAAAAGATGACGTAGCGGTAGCGAGACGCGTCTCAAAACAAACGGGACGAACGGACACCACGAAACTGACACGCACACGGCGAGAATCAAACGCCGACTACCGCTTGACTGGTCGGTCGGTTGTTGCCGTGAACGGCGAGATACGTAGAGAGTCGAGGTAATTGTTTATCGACGGATTTTCGAAGCGCGCTCGCTGCGCCGGTCGGCCGCGAACCTCGCTCGCGTTCGGCGAAGTGCGACCGATCGGGACCGACCGCGGCGTGCCCGACGCGTTCGGCCGGTACTAACCCCGGTTAACCTGACCGACGCACGGATAAGTACCGGCCGGGACGATCTCTAGCCACACTGCGATGAAATTCGCTGGATGTTTCTCCCAGGTTTAATAATTATGATTATATTTATTGCAAAACGAAAAATACATTAATAGTTATTTGCGTCACAAGGGGCGTTAGTAACGTTTGACGGTCCAGGATATCGCCTCATCCTATAAAAGTTATCCGAGACTGCAAAACTATACTTACACCCCACGTGACAAAATTTTTTCCCACTACCGGCTTAGAACTATATAAAAACATGATTTTTTGTAAACTGATGTTTGCTTATATACCAGGTGTATGCATAAGTTTCTTTCCGGTTTTTTGCCAAGAAGAAACATGTGATTTTCAAGGAAAATTAATTTCTTTTATTCAAAATATTAGCCGTCGCTTTGACACATTTCACCCATCTTTCAGGTCATTTACGGGTTGATTTCTAGTTTTAGTTTCATATTAAATCGTTTATTGACAACGCAAGGTGAAGCAAATTTTATTTCGTAATTAATACATACATATAAGTAATCATACAGTATTATACGAGGGCGACCTGAAATGTTTTCGGAATCGACAAGAAAAACACGGTATTGGCGTGGCTTTTTATTTTTAGATGTAGTCTCCTCCAAAATCAATACACCTTTTCAAACGGTGTTCCAGTCTCCTCAAGCCGTTGCAAAGGTAGAATGTTTCGAGGTCTGCAAAATAGTCATCTGTAAAGGCGATGACCTCCTCATTTTTGGCAAATCTCTTTCCTCCCAGTGATTTTTCAGGTTTTGGAATAGAAAAAATTCGCTGGGGGTAGGTCCGGTGAATATGGAGGATGAGATACTTACTCGTAGCGCAACTCATTCAATTTGAGAGACACGACGATGCGGGATGAATGAGCCGGTGCATTGTCGTGGTGGAAAAGTACATTTCTCCATTAAGAACCAAGCCGTCTCTCTTTCAGAATTGCATCGAATCGGGTCAATAAATCGCTGTAGTATTGCTCCCATCTTTCCCTTCTGCAGATAGTCGATGGGGATCACACCTTGGGAATCTCAAAAATGGTCGCCATTACCTTTCCGGCCGATGGAACGGTCTTCGCTTTCTTTGAAGCCGATTCGCCCGAAAAAGTCTACTCTTCGACTGATCCTTGGTCTCCGCGATGTAGTGGTGGCTCCAAGTCTCATTCACGGTTATGAAACGCATGAAGAAATCACTTGGATTGCGTTGGATGCTGGCCAGACACTCCTCCGAAACGGTCACTCAATTTTGTTTTTGCTTCGCTTTGAGCAAACGCGGTACCCTAAATTTCGTGTAGAATATGGCCAACGCGTTCTTCTGAGATGCCTGTTATCTCTGCTATCTCTTTGAGCTTCAATCGACGATCGGCTAACACGACATCATGAATCTTGTCGACCACTTCATCGTTGGTAGCGGTTTTTGGACGTCCACTGCGTGGTTCATCACTTGTGCTTATGCGGCCATGCTTGAACTCGCTCATCTAGACACTGATGGTCAAAAATGATAGAGTACATCCGCCATGAACCTTTAGCAAAATATTTCGAATTTCCGTGGCCGTTTTCCCAGCCATCAATTTTATCTATTTTTGCGAAACCGCCTGACTTGCTGCACAAAACACACTCTTAAACAACAATTATTGACAATAGACATCTGAAATTTTGACAGTTGCCATAAAAAGGGTTGCCCTTGCCGACCAATGAGTCCACTTCAACCTGCATGCACCAACTCTTGCCGATTCCGGAAACATTTCAGGTCGCCCTCGTAGTTATTTGTGTCACAAGAGGCGTTTTGCGGTCGAGGATATTGTTTACAGGCTGAGACGAAGCCGAAGCCCGTTTATAGACCATTTAAGTTAAAATCAATCAAAAGTTACTTTGGTGACTTGGACTGGTACTTAAATTTTTGCATTTTCGTTTGCTATTGTTTTCTTTTGGTACTACACATTTACTCTTCTTTTATAATGGTTATCAGCTTACGATTGTCCTGTAATAGCCTGTACGCTGTTGGGTAATAAATTATTATTATTATTATTTTGTTTTTGTGGTCGATTACAGAGATTTGTAGCAATTTCTGTCGAGGATGGCGCGACATATTGATATTCAAGTCGAATAATACGAATATGACGATGAACCTAGCAGTAAATCACGAGCAGAAACCATTGATAACACACATAATGTTCAGATCATTCATAAAGTCGTACATTAATATTCTATATGGTAACATCAATAATTACTAAAGTATCAAGCATCCAATAAGTCGTTCCAATGAAAAGGATAGTGATATTCAGCGCGCGTTATTTACAAACACTACCGTCCATATTAGTTCGGACACGGAAATAAATTTTAAACGAGAAAATATTCACTCATTTTGCAAAACAAAAAATGTTTGTTGCATTTTATTAATAGCGATTAATATTGAGGTATAAAAGTAAAAAGGAGTAATTCTAACACAAAACAAACAAACACTTTTTGAACATACCGTTCATCAAAGAAATTCCCTTTTGCGCGAAGAACAGTTTTCACAATCCGAGGTATCCGCTCCACTAGTTTTTCAAGATTAGATCGAAGCTTTGCGGCGGCGATGTCATTATTTATAAAGTGCAACTATCTTGTTCTTCATCTAAGAAATTTTTACATATCACTGCTGAATGTTTGGGGTCGTTATCCAACATGAATACAACATTTTCGCCAATTAGACGTTGCCCTGATGGTGTTGCAATTTCTTGCAGTATTTTTAAATAAACCTCTTTTCGCAAAATTCCTTCGATTCGCTTTAAGTCTCCCATACCGGTGTAGGAAGAACAGCCCAAAACAAGCACAAAACTTCTTCTTTCACAACGTAAAAGCTTGGAGCCAATCATATTTCGGAATGCTCTCATAAAATTGATGAATTGCTTCATCTATCTCATCCTCCGTCGTCAAACGTCGATCACGTAAATGTTTCTCTAGGTTAACGAACAGCCAGAAATTACACATGGCCAAATCAGGCGAGTAGGGTGGATATTCAGTGACTTTTACATTATTTTCACATAAAATTCTACTGCCTGCTGTGTACTGTATGACGATGATTGTCGTGATGCAATATTAACCCACGAATGTCGACTGACTCAAGAACTGCGAGTAAACATTTTGTGGTGTACCAGTTTGTTGTGACTGCACGTTGATTTCCCAGCTTTTACTAATTCTGTACTACGAAAGGATAGCTTTTCACAAAATGCTGCTTTCATGTAACATTACACTCTATCAACGTTTGTTGTGAATAGTAATCGCTATTGTAATATTACACTTAAAATACTTTTAAGATAATATTTTAAAAGTCGACTTTTAACAGGTAACATATGCTCTAATCAACTTGCTAGCAAGTTAAAAATCTATATCGAAAAAATACCAATGGCATTGGAAGAATGAACGAAATAAAGGCTTTTAATAACTGTAAATAAAGAAGTATTTAATTTCGCAAACACCAGCCAACCACAAGCAGCAGGTTTGAAACTTCCCTAAAGTACTTGCAGAACCTATTAGTAGACACACTTTAATGAAGAAAATATAGCTATTGATGCATAGGTTACTCACTCTTTATAGTAAATCTCATTAAGAAAATACAACATCGTCAATCAGTCATTATTTAATGAAGATAAACAACGAGATATCAAAAATCATACTACAGGACAAACTCATTGATAACAGCATGTAAGAAAATCAAAGAGTACAAGAGAAAAAGTACTGGAGTTTTGTTAAAGAGTTTTTAAATAAAACACTACTTTAATCATTTCACATATCATCGATCAAGACAAATCATTTCTGGATGACCAGGGGAAACATGATATTGTTGTTAATCATTTTAAGCACAGAATAATACAAGTTAGTATGTAAACACCTTCAATACAGTGGCTAGTATAACAATTTCTTCAAAATCAGGAGTACATTGAAGATTACTATGACGTACTCTACAATTGAGTAAATACAGCTGTATATGACAGTATTGGTAAAAAGAAAAATACTTCGTAATCTTCATAATAAGGTTCATAAACATATAGATATCTTTGTTTTGTCTATGGAAAATAATTTTTCAAAGGAATGGAAGCTAGTTATAATTACGATGACACCAAAACCAAATCACGAGTGAACATCATCGTATTGTTCTATCATCGCTACTCAAAAACAAGTTTAACGAAGAAGTAGGACGTAAGATACCCTCTCATCAGTTTAGGTTTTGAGAGAAGTATTCCACTCTTCATAATCCTTGCGTACTGTCTTCAAACATTCAAAGGAACAAGTCAGCAACACCTTTTCTGGACATCAGGAAGTAAAGTATTCGATTTACACATCCTGAATTGTCCCAAAACCTATTTTACTTCGCCAAGGAGTTTCTGGAAGAACGATGCTTGCTGGTCCGAATCAATGAGTAACATTTTCCCTCCTTTTAACCCTTGCAATGTATTACTCAAT
This sequence comes from Trypoxylus dichotomus, assembly GCA_023509865.1. Taxonomy (NCBI): domain Eukaryota; kingdom Metazoa; phylum Arthropoda; class Insecta; order Coleoptera; family Scarabaeidae; genus Trypoxylus; species Trypoxylus dichotomus. The sequence goes on from CM042081.1 coordinate 36,508,976, forward strand.
GCTCATCATTGCCCCATTCCTAATACATGTTCAGACAGTGGTGTAGCAGAAAACAAAGTGATTTGTTGTTCCCCCCTGGGGCATGGTTTCCCTTTATTTTTGAATATCGGGTCCAGTGGAAGAAGAAACAGAGACAGCAAAAACAATACCTTTGAGGTGGATAACTAAAATTGGTAATATAATAAATCTTTTATATAACCCTTCAAATATATTATTTTACCAAACAAACCTTATACAGTCTGCTATATCCAGGATACATAAACTATCTACTTCCTTTTTCACCAACAATTTGCAAACTGGAAATATTAAATTCACACGTTCTTCAGCACAAAACTCCTCTCCTAAACGGAAACATCTTACCTACTCCATTATAGAAATTCATCGAACATTAAAGTAACATAACATCAGTTTCTTTTCCCAATCACCAATCATATTGCACGACAACGTACATACTGTATACAAATTACGGATAGAAAGACTTCGGTTTAATGGCAGATATTAATAGAAAGGTATTTATTTAAGTAGACGAACATTACATTACAGAACTGTAATTATATCTGTATAAAGTCAGTCTTTCATTATGTGAGCACAGAACCTACGGCCACGGTTCCGTTGTAGTTTCTAAGTGACAAATAAATTTCCCTAGCCATGTGGAAGCACAACATTTTCTAAAATAACCTTGTACATATTTTCTTCGGTAACATCTCAAACACGATATATAATAAATGGACCCAACCCTGGGTCATAAAAGACATGCCTACATGAGGATGGACATACCACCATGCGTCGTTGTCATTTCCGCATCGTTAAGATCAATTTGTTGCTGTAGAGGTTGGCGTATATATTGCCTACCATCAGGTCCTAATGGATTTATTTTTGTTTCATCGGACCAGACTACTTACTTTCACTAATTAAGTGTTCAACATTATTTAGGCGCCCATATTGGTTCAGGCAGATTTGTCACAGGTTTTTACGTACTAATATTACAGCTTTGACTTATTTCCATTTACACAATATAGTTACTATATACCACTAGAAACTGAAAGAAAAGCAGTTGATATGTGGTATGGTAAAGTACCTGTAATTGCTTGTATTGCAATTCGATTTGTTCTTATACACTTAGCGAAATTTCTATAGTTTCATATAATTTTCTAGTTATTGTTATAACGAAGTAGGGCTCTGAAATAGAGCCACAGATACGAAAATAAAACAGTCCCATTCACCATCTCATCAACAATTTTATAAAGTTGGGCAATTCCAATGACAAAAATCAAGTTAAGGGAAATAATCAAAAACTAACTCGAAGGCAGTGCTCATCGATATTTCAGTTAGCCTCTTCTGGTAATGTAACCGCCTAACAAATAAAATGTAATTTAAATTTATCAGTGACAACAAACATGTACAACAAATTTTAAACAGCACTCTTTAAAGGGACACATGTACAGGCAAGACTGAAATTTGTGCAAGCTCATATGAGATGGGGTCATGAGTGGAACAACGGCATATTTTCTGACAAGAATAAAATTAACTTGGACGGGCGTGATGGTTTCAAATATTATTGACAGGATTTGCGCAAGAACACTGAAGTTGCGATGAGCCGAAATTTTGGTGGCGGTAGTGTAATGGTTTGGGCGGCTTTCACCCATAACAATAAAAGCCCTATGTTTTATTTCTACGCGAATAAATTCTTGTAGAGTTTGGTGAACAATTACCGGCGCAAGACTGGATATTTCACACTCTTACGATTTAAATCGCCGACTGACGATTTCGCTGCTATAATATCTAGTAAACTGACTCCACTGTCTCGAAGCATGCGCTACTGACCGAAAGTTCGCAGTGCCAACTCTAAGAATAAGCATAAAGCATATCTTTTTATGAAATTGTTTAAATAAGTCAAGTGAAAACGTGAAAAGTTTGTATAATTATGTACAACTTCACTACAATTACCATATTATATTGGTAATTTCTTTGACTGTTACGTAAATAGTGTGAATATTAGCAATATCTAATATAAGTAAATTCATTTTGTCAAACCTCAAGAAATAGGACATAAGTTTATTTGCACAGTTTCTCTTTTTATAAGAAATATATAATAGAAAGTTATATAATAAAATCATGCCTAATTTTATTGAAATAGATGAATTTCTCTTTACGAGAAGTGCAAAAATTAATACTACACACGTACAAAAGTGAGTGAAATAATTTAAACTATTAACTGGTAAAATTTAATGTATGCATCATTGGTAACCACAAATCTTTCAAATATATCAATAAACAGCTGTTCAAATTACTTTCTCAAAATAATTATCTACGTTGTTATACATACCAAGCTCCTTAACTTCACGTCTATATTAACTCGTGCATATTAACTTGATCAAATTGCAATTATTTTATTTTTAGATTGTCGGAATTCTTCTTTACCGACAACTTTCGGTATAAACATTGGACGCGTTCAGCGCAATCAACTATTGGTAATTATCAATGTATAATAACTAAACGAAATGTAGTTTGTCTGAATCGACCATTTACCAGATAATTATCGATATAATTTTTTGATAAATGAAAGACGTAAGAAAGAACATTATTTGTCGTCTCCTTTTCTAACTTTGCCATTACGATTAAATGTTTTATAAGCAATCTGTTTCATTTTCTACATTTACCAGTTTACAATTAAAATTTAAACATCTTGATTTTTATTGTATTAAGCATTAAAAAATATATTGAAGGAGCAATGGTTACCTATTAAAAGTTATCGTTTTTCTTTAATTTAAAGTCATTTAAATCTCTCTTATAAATAGGTCGAATGTAGGTCGTGCGCTATCTGTATTATGAAAGCTAAATTATAGTTGACGACCAGCTACTCTCACACAGTACGCTTTATTTCTTAATGTAATTTTTATTAAGTCCTCGTATTGCTTTCCTGTAATAATTGAAGTTATAAATAATACTCTCACTAAAGAAACCAATTCAAATAATCTTTATTATATCATCCGAAATTAGTAACAGTAATTAGCGAAATAGACATTTGACATGGCGTCTTATACAACCAACTGTCAAAATCTCTTCAAATAGATTATGCCTATGTATTTATCTTCTAAAATTTTAAGTAAGATTTCTATCCAATACACTAACATTCTCTACAAAAGTTACAGTCCGTCATTACTAATCCGTAACTCTTCTTTTCAGCATGCTTTTATGCAAATAAAAAAACAAATAATGAGATGTACAACTTATTTATTTATTCAAAATGGTCATATTACTCAAGACGACTATAGTCCTATGTTTAGCATATCTGCTGTTGATTAGGGCGCAGGAATGTCCTAAGAAATGTATATGCAAGAGGAGCAATCAAGGAAATGGACCTGATTGGTTCAAAATACGTTGTGGTGATAAAGAAAAAGTTAATAGTCTTAATGAAGTAAATTTAAGTAATTTTCATGACGAGGTTGTGCAATTGTAAGGAATTTGGATGAATTAACCCTTTCATTTTAGTGTACATAATTTATTATTTTGTAGGAATCTCTCTAATAATTTTTTAACAGTTTTTATGCCGCAAGTGCAGTTGATTTCTTTACAGAAACTGTAAGTGTATTTGGATAACACTTTTAAATAAGGAAAAATATTGTAAATGATTTTAATTCCAGAGATATTAGCAAAAACCACATAACTGACCTTGTAGAAAATCAATTCATAAAAGTGCCAAATTTACGAAAGTTAGATGTATCGGAGAATAGCATAAAATATATTAATATTCATGCTTTTACTGGCTTGAAGCATTTGGAGAGGTTGAAAATGAACAATAATAAGATTGTTACAATTATTGAAGGGACTTTTTTGCCTTTAAAGCATTTAAAACAATTGTAAGTTGATAAATTATCTAACCTAATTTTTTTGATTAAAGATCATCATGTTTTATTGACCCTTGATACAAATCCTGACGTTGATTATCAGCCTCAATTTTTTACATTCCTGAACCTAAGAAGTTCAATGAAATTTATCATTTAGATGGTTATAAAATACATAACCTTCAATGTTCTTGTAGAGACATATCAAATAATCCTTTAAACTGCGATTGCGACCTGTTATGGATGCTGGATTGGATTGACGAGCTCTCCTTAAAACTACTTTCAAACCCACGCTGTGCCATTCCTCCAATGTTCAAGGGTAAGCTATTGCGGAAGCTAAGAATGGGTATCGATGTAAACTGTATACCATCGTTAAGCAATAGTGACATGCCTGTAGTTGAATTATCTCCCAACTACAGCCAAATTGTTTTCGAAGGTGATTCACTAAAATTAGACTGCCGAGCTTCAAGCATATCTAATAATTACGAATCTGAAGATCGAATAGAGTGGCTGTGGACAAATGTGGATCCTAAACATTATTTTGAGAATATATTCATCGAGGAGGATTACTTTAGTGACAATGGTTTCTTGCGTAGTTCATTAAGCATTGATAAGTTGAATAGAAATCATACAGGTAAATGGGATTGCCATTTGTTTTCGCCAAAATTTAACCAAACCAAAGGGATATCGATCGTTGTTATATCGAATGAAACAGATTATTGCCCAATAGTGACAATTACAAACAATAAGGGGTCCTACACATGGCCCAGAACGATAGTAAATTACACTGTTACTCTTCCATGCGAATTCATACAACCAAATAATGATGTATCCAAACAAAAAGCTTCGTACTTTTGTTCCGAGGATGGAATTTGGAGGAATTTGAATACAAATGAATGCTCTTATATATCGGAAACGACTAAAATCTTAGAACAATTTTCGAAAGTTAATCTTAGCCTCGCTAAAGGAAGTATTTTGGAAAGCGCAAAACATTTCAAAACATACCTTGGTGATCTGAAAATCTTAAAAGATACTATGGATTTGGTGTTTGTCATTCGGACCATACAGAATTACCTTACTTTTGTACCGTTAGAAAAGGAATTAGGAGCTACCCTCATGGATGTATCAAATAGTCTGCTTAATTTACCCGTAAGCTTTATTATGGATGCTAATATGGAGGATAGTTCATGTAATAAACTAGTAAAGTCTTTGGAAAGGATTGGAAACTTTACGCCATCACCTCTAACTCATAAGGTAGGAGTTAAATGTTAAAATTATTTTGACTCTCATTTTTAATGGAATTAAAGGCTTTTGGATTTTCAATAAGATTTCATATCACAAACTTGCTAAAAACGTATAATTTTGTCTTATTATAGTCAAATATTGCATTGGAGATCTTCCCAGTAAAGCAGGAAACGTTTACTGGAATGACATGCACATGGTACGTTAATCCAATGAATAAATCCGATAGAATGTTTTATTGTGTAACCACCAACCATTCTGGAGTATCATCGTCTCAAGAGAAGGTTATAGAAGCATCCATTCAAATACCACAATCCCTATTTTACCATCTACGTGAGCAAGATATACTATTTGAGTCAACATCTCATGATATCTATGTTGCTATGTTTTCTAATGGTAATTTTTTTCCAACGAAAAGCGAAAATGAACGGATTATATCCGATGTTGTCGGAATAAAGTTGGGTAAAGCGCTTTCTTCTTACTTTTTTATATACATAAATAATTTGCTGTTATTACAGATGGATTCATAATTAAAAACTTGACAGAACCAATATTCATCATGCTTCGAACTCCAGTACCTTATTCCTATGAAACCTCTCAGCCAGTACCAGTTTGGTGGGATCCCGCGTTGAACAATGGAAGTGGAGATTGGTCGGTAGAAGGTTGCCAGTTTAATACCGAACTAAAAGACAACTTAGTCTTTCACTGCAAGCAATTAGGGTATTACGGTTTGAGACAGGACGTAACAGATTTAAACTATGCAATATCAGTGGCTAAATTTAGATTTAGCCATCCGGCAGTTTATATAGGTAGTTTCATGTTGTTCCTTTGTCTATTCCTGTGCATTTTAACCTACTTACTGTGCAGCGCTGGGATACAAATGCCTAAAAAGGCTAAGCATTCCCTACTTAACACTTGGATAGCTATAGTGTTGTTGACTTTTTTCTATGTGTTCGGGATCTATCAAACGGAAGATGTAAAATTGTGCCAAGCTATTGGGTTGATACTTCACTACTTAACACTTTCGTCACTATTGTGGATGTGTGTAGGAATTAATAGCATGTACAAGAGGTTGCGGAAAAGCGATAGAATTGAGTTACAAGATGATGAATTACCATCAGATGAACCCGTACAAAAACCCATATTGGGCCTATATTTTGTAGGATGGGGCGTAGCCTTAATCGTTTGCGGAATATCAGCCGCTGTTAATATGAAGGAATATTCCTCAAACACGCATTGTTTCCTCAGTTCTGAACCAGCGTTGAGCGCCCTCTATGTTCCATTTACGATTTTAGTGATAATCTTGTGCATCTTCTTCTTGCTGGTGAGATGCGCGATGTACAACATTGATACCGGCGGGCATCTGAGCGAATGCACGCAAGCTACTGAAAATGTGGATATAGATCTGTTAGAGCCTAGCTTTCCTCATGTTGAACTCAGAAGCGTAAGGAGTGTATCCTCTAAAACGGGTTCAAGTGAAATTGAGGATCCCGAGCACTCGCCTATAGTCCAATTAAAGGCCAGTGTGATATTTTTAGCGCTTTACGTGACAACCTGGTTGAGTTGCGCTATTGCAACCGTCCAGCCGCAGAAATTACGCTCCTATGAGGATATTTTCTGTATTGCTTACGCGGGATTTGCTACGATACTAGGAGCATTTACTATATTCTTCTATTGTATCGCCAGGAATGACGTCCGTACGTGCTGGATGGATTTTCATCAAAGTTTCAAGAGGAAATCGCTTTGCTTTCGATCCAGAAACGTTTCTGATACCAGCCAAAACGTTCCACATATTCAAATCCAACCCCTACCCCCCATACCGACTGAGGAGTTACATGTCACTTCTAGATCTAGTAGCAGGTCCTCCCACACGAAATCCAACTCGCATAATAGTAATATCTTGAAGGGTGCCGCCGATTTAAATCATCCAAGCTACGAATCACCTGGCGGCGTGAAGATAAACAACGTCAATTTGGTCGTATTACATCGACAACAGTATAGAAATCCCGTAGTTCCGAATCTCATCGAAAACCCGACGAATTCCGCCGAAATGTTCTACAACCCACACCAAAGCACGGTTGCTAGGAAATTCTTTCGTAAACAAAAGCAGAATTTGATGAAACGTAACAATTTACAAACGAAAAGGGCGGAGCTTAGTGATAATACGTCAGTAGCGTCGATGCCCAAACAAGTGAAGGATAATTCGAGTATAGATCAAAGTATATTTGGAACCAATACTAAGGTAAATAATACGAATATTCACGTTGAGAAGATACGTAAAACCAAGCATAAAAATCCTAATATCTTGTTGGATAGTTGCGAAGACGTTGAGCAGAATTGCGAGAAGACGTACAAGGATAAAAAACGGAGAGATTTGAACCGACAGAGACATAAAAAGAAGCAGAATGTAGCCAGCGCGAAATCGTCGGTGCGCGAGAATAATATGAGGTCCGTCTCGCAGCAGTGCACCTTAGAATACAGTTCGGAAACGATTTCCGACTCGATATTAGATCAGAAGAGTCCTGAGAAGTCAATTCAGGATGTATTCCGCAGGGATACGAGTCCATCTCGAATATTAGACGCGGAAAATGCTCATTATTCCAGAATAGATCCACCTCCCAGAAACAAACGTCTAGATCGACTGTTAGATACGCTTTACGAACCTTCGGAAGCTAGCTTTAGCGTTGTGGATTCTCAAAGCGAATTTAACGAAGCCCTCCCTAGGATCTACGTCAATCCTTCGCACGATTTGACCTTCCCTAAACGCGTCCAGAGTAGAGCTAGCAGCGTTTCGGCCAGCGAAATCGATGAACTCTACCAGGAGATCCGCAGAGGGAACAAATTCAAACGCACCAGGCCGAATTATCGGTACCATCCTCAGAGTGATAACCAGAATCGACAAGGTAGTCCCTGCTTTTCCGATTCGGAGATAACGTCGGGTGTTAGTGAGATCAAGTTTAGGCATAGGACTAATTTTTTTGCGGGTCGCGATGATGATAAGTTTGAATCAGCCGTTTGACGTTGGGATTTATGCGTTAAATCGTCTTATCTGTAAGAATTTCTGATAACGACCAAGTTCGTCTTCGGTTTTTTTTGTTTTTGTTTTTAGACGGAACGGTGTTTAGATAAAGCATATGATAAGGAAACGCTTAGAGATGGAGAAATGTATATCAAGTCTAGAAAATAACGTAGGTGTCTTTGAACGAACAATATATTTTAAGCTGGGGTTTCTTATGTGCGAATAATCGACTACTATAGCGGATTAATTTGGATATATTGAACTAAATTTGTGTTGGAAATTGGGAAAATCCAGTAGTCAATGTTTGAGGAGATTTTAAGGTATATATCTTTTTCGAAAAAAATAGTGTGGAAATTTAGGTAAAATTAAAAGCGATAATTTACTAAATTTTCAGCCTTGGCCAAAAGTCGGTTATTTACCGGCTGAATTTTCTAAAAATATAACTAATATGAAATAAAATAAATAACAATTCATTTATAGAAATATGAGGAACGCCCGATATTAAACGTACAAGCCAAAATTACATTAATATTTATGATTAAAGAAGACATTTAATACATTGGATAAATTCTGGTTTTTGCTTAGAATTCGCAACGTTGAAATATGATGAAAAATGTTTGGTTTCCGGTAGGATTCGAACCCACAGCTCTTATTCGCAAGATAAACTCGTTTCCATTTACGTGGATGAAATTACTTTTAATATCTCTATTGATAAAGTATGATTTTTTTAAAGCATTATTTATCATTTAAAAAGCCAACGGGAGTTTCATATTAATTTAATTAATTATGAACTGCTGATTGTCTGTTGAGGTGTTACGATATACACCTTCTTCTTCTAATAGTTTGTATTCGTTTCGGATGTTGGCTACCATGCATGCTATTTTAACTTTGTTTCCTGCTGCTCGGAATAATTCAGTCATATTCATACCGAACCAGGTTCTGAGATTCTTCAAACAAGAAATTCGTTTTCCACCAATACCCTTCTTTCCCTGTAGAATATTCTGCAATAGGTGAAATCTGTTCCCGTTTCTCATTATGTGTCCTAAGTATTACAGTTTCCGAATTTTCACGTTCCTTCCGATGAATTTTCCGATACATCTCATAACTTCGATGTTTGTTATGTGCTTCATCCGCGGTATTTTGATTATCCTGCTATATACACCTATGTGCAAAATAATAGGAATATTACATATTTTTTCTGAAAAGCCATCTCCATTCTTGCTTTAAATTAGTAATTCATTTTCTTTTGTGAAAACCATGCTTATTTCTATATTTATGTTATGTTGTTATGCTACTAAAATCTGTATTAACATAGACACGGTATTGCAGCAACTTTATAAATACAAATCTGCTTCATAAATAGTTTGGAAAGAAATAGCAGCGATAGAAAAACGGGATACTTAAAAATGTGTCTGATTTATTCAGTATTTGGTTGTATAACCTCCCGCACACACAATAGCTGCACACCTTCTCGGCATACTATCTACAAATCGCTAACAACGTTCAATAGGAATGTTAGACCACGCAGATTTCACTGTATGTCAAAATTCTTGAACATTCGATGATTGTGCTTTGAAAACAGCTTGCTTAACATCGATCTAAAGGTTTTGAATAGGATTCAGATTAGGAGATTAAATTGGCTAATCCATGACCTGAATCTTATTGGAAGTAAACCACTGTTTCGCTAATCTGCTAGTATGTTTTGGGTCATTGTCACATTTCCTTCAGCCCATCGTAATATCACAGATTCTAAGATGTTTACATAAACTGGTGCATCCATTTTCATTTCTATGCGATAGATGAGACCACTACCATAGTAAAGAAACAAGCCCAGACTATAACTTTTGCATCCCCATGGTTTACTGCCTTCAGAGTGTAGCACGAAAAGTAATTCGTTCTTACGGTCTCCGTGGTATAATTGGAAACAGGCTTGTCTTTGAGAACAGTAGCTCTTGGTGCATGTCCTACGGGAAACTATAAAAAAATTGTTATTAAATTTTAACGTTGGAAACTACGAAGAAAACCATAATTTTTCATTTAAAAGCCTATCGGAAGTTTTATGTTAATTTATGCATTACATTCTACAAAATATTACATACTTTTGTTTCGACATAATCTCCGTAGGCGTTGAGACATATATCCCAGCGTAATACTAGTTTGAACATCTCTTCATGGTACTACTGCTTCCCAAGTTGCTTGAAATAGTTCACAAGGCTGTCTTGAAACTCCTGATTCACAAAGCGTCCCCACCCCCCTCCAAATTTCTTTAAAAATTCGAATAAATGGAAATTCGATGGGACTAAATTAGACTATCTAGAGAATGTTGCAGGATCTCTAAATTCCGCTATGCCAACCATAGTTTAATTTGATTTGACGTGTGAGGTCATGCGCCATCGTGCAAAAGTTGAACTCCTTTGCGTAATCGTTCCAGCCTTTTCTCTCCAATGGCTTTATGGAATTTCTGAAGAATTTCGCAGTATCCCTGATTGTTAATGGTTGTGCACGATTCGAGAAATTCGCACTGCAGTACACTTTCACAATCTCAAAACAGGGTAGTCATGGTTTTGCGTACAGTGCCTGTACGTTGATTTTTTTCGTAGTTGGAGAACCTGGACGTTTCCATATCATGAACTATTTGTAATGCTTTCAATAGAAAAAACCTCTCCCTGATGGTGTAGAGTGAAATATTAAAATGACGCGTTTATTTGATTTGTTTTTTGTTCATCGACACTATTTTCGCCATTCAGCGAGTTGAAACTTTGCACAATTTTAAGGAATATTCCAGCGATTCCACCAGCTCTAGTGCGATGATCATCCCTAATCAAGCTTTGAACAATTATGCATCATTTAGCTCCATTTTTAAATTTGTGCCAACAAAGGCTGACTGCTTTTCGGCTTAAAACGTTTGGACGGTAAACGCATTGTAATATGCGATGAATTACGCTTGAATTGACTCCTGGTTGCAAAAATCTGATAACTTCACAATTTCTTATGCTAGCACACATCATGCTTGATTCTTGGAGGCTAAATTCAGTTTTGAACAAAATAATGCTCTAGACCAGGGGTCTCCAAACTTGTTATCCTAAGACCCACACTGACTCCTCCACTAAGTTCCAAGGGTCAAGCTCATCATACCAACATGTAATTTTCAATTACGCGCAAATTTCAATCACGTTACAGTAGTATAGCGCCATCTTGCGGGGAGCCACGAACCGGATTAGCGGTTCTCGTATGCTGGTGTTGGCTCGCGGCCCGTAGTTTGGGGATCCATACTCTAGACTGTGCCATTACTCGTACGAACGTGGGACTAGTCATGGATATAGCGCCAATATTAAGCATTTGTATAACCACATGAACTTTTAATATCGGATTCCTCTCGAATTAATATACGAATTTAATAGACTCTGTGACCATCTTTCCCCTTTATCACTTTATTCAGTTTGGCATAATCTCTACCAAATGCAAGCATATAGGTTGATCTATTCCCTTACATGTTTCAAAAATGTTAATCTATAGTTGGTCGTAGTAGTGTGTTACACAAGCGATTGTCGCAAACATCAACTACTGTACATCACAACATATGATTTCGACAATGGCAACACAAAATGGTAAAGCATCGATCGCCAAGAATTTAACTGGATAGTTCATAACATTTCCCATCATTTACAAAATTCATAAACAAAATCGAAAAATACAGGTTTATGCGACTACTGTCTATGGATCCGTTGTTTCGGTTATTACTATCTTATTGGTTGATTGTGTTTCCGTTTTCTGGAGCTTCAGTAGTTGTTCTTTCGTCCGGCATGTTCGGGACCACGACCGTAGTGGAACAACGATTTTACCAGATTATCGAAGATAAATATCAAACAAAACACAGTACTGTGATATTTAGACAGTAATAAGTTGCTCTATGGCAAGAAAAAATACACATAAGTGCAACTGTTTAAAAATGACTGATTACCACGTTGCATTCCTGGTTTGGGCCTCTTGTTCAGAAAATTATTACTGATTACACACAAATTTACGAAATTTGGAGAGATGGGTTTTCTTGGATTCGGAAAATTTTATAAATATACGAAGCTAAGTCAAAAACTAATGCTTTCTAAATTTTTTTCTCCTTTTAGACATTAAAATGCAATTATATAGGTTGAAAACCATAATATTGATGATTAATTTGTCACTTTTCTATGATCCACGTCCATTTCCACAGTTTTAGTCCATCTTTTAACAAGTGCATATATTCCACTGTGGTAAAAAACAGGGTCCTGCTTCTTAAGTCATTGACGTCGTCACACTGCCATTGCTGCGCGACAGAATGCGACACAATTCATCTGCATCCATCCGGCAGTCACCACGATAGTGGAGTCACTACAGTCAACGGCCTGTCGCTTCATTTTTCATGTTTGTTCTTCAACTTAGTCACAACGACGAACTCTTCGTCTAACAGGGCTGACATCCACTATACACATTCTAGTGTCTCTCATGAATGCGAATGGGCGTTTCAGCTTCTGCATACAAGAATTCAATTGCAGAACACAGTTTGATACGATTATCAATGTTATTCATATTGTGGAGCGCAGCAGTGCTGCCACTTATTAACGCACAAAGTTACTATTATTGTAGAAATAAGTTTGAGGAATAGCACCAAAATCAAAATTTTCACTTAGCTAACTTTATTTAAGTATAATGAAACATGAGGCATTAGATATTGATTCATCCTCGTATTTAATGCATCAGCACTTTAGCTTCACTTGCCATGACTTCATCCTCTTCATTCGGTCTCAATCGGTGCTTAATTGCAGAATGTGCTGGAACAGAGAATGCCGGATTAAGGAACGCCTACTATACAAAGGAATTCCTTGATCTGGTAGTGTTTGTGTGTAATTCAATCTAATATTTTTACATTATCTTCTCCTAAAAATATCCATTCATGATGACTTCGATTTTATTTCTGCTTGAAACGTAGAATACCTTTTTGTCGTCACGGTAACCAGCATGAATCTTCAGTGCCATTAAGAACGCCATATATGAAGCAGAATAACACATATAGCGCAAAATAATATGTACTCTTCTAAACTCAATAGTTGACCTCATAAAATTCAGCTCGAACATTACGTAAAAGTTAAAGTACTGCATATTCATCTGAATTCGACTAATCCATGTCTTAATTCCCAGCCCTACCCCTAAAAAGTGAAAGAAAAAAAAACAACAAAATTTGGAAACTATAAAACTGATAATTTCTAATACTTCGCAAATTCTACGAATAGCTGGGCGAGACAAAACGCAAATATACATTCGACAATGGTCGCGGATACCTGTAAAGTTTAAATTGTAAAGCAGCGTAGCGCATGTTCTATTTGTTTTCGCATAATCTAGCATTCGCTGCAAAAACAAACTCGACCTATCTTTGAGCAAAAAATATTGATATACGGTAATCTCATTTCCGTTGAAAATTGTCGACATGGCTTGCCTGATATTTTCATAATCTAAAAATATATGAATAGCGTTTTTATGCGGACGATAAATTTAGTATTTTTATTAACTGTAGGAGGATCGGATCTCGTTAGAAATGTGCTTTTAGCACGCAAAGAATACTCAATTACGTGGCCAAAAGTAGCTGAACTAAGATTCCTAAAAAGACGTAAAAATTATTTTTGTATACGCGTTTTACCAAATGAATTAAACTTCTTTAATTAATTTAGGCATATCTACTTGGCGAAAGGTTGATATCTAAACATAATCAGCAGCTCATATTTATTTTAGAATGTTATCTATAGATTAGGCTTACTATCTATACTACTTTACTGATGTTATGTTACTTATTATAGTTAGGGGACCATGCTTCATTAAGCTTTTACAATTTCTATGGAATCGAGACCTTTTTTTACATATACAGCATACAGCGTACTGATTTATAGCTTAAAAAAAGTAAAGACTGATTTTTACTGGATTTCGCATATTCTGCATTTTAATCTTATTTTTCTCCAAAATAGTACAGTAACGTTAAATAGTATTGGCGCGTTTACACAGTGTGTAGTTTGAGAATATTTGCACGTTATATATTTTTTATATTGCTATTCTATTGCAGCCACTACTATTTAACACTACTGCAAAGTACGTTCAAATAAATAGATAAAATAAATTTGGACATAATCCAGTGGCGTAACCAAATACTTCAATTAATTACATAGATATAAAAAGCGTTCAAATAAATTTTACCTCTAGTAGTCTATGCCAATAAAAACTTTTGTTGTAACTTGTACTTTTTTCAGTTGCATTGGTTGTCAATTTGACAGAGTGTTTATCATGTCATTCAAATAGCTTATACCAAACAAAATTCGCATTCAGAGTTTTAGTAACAAGCTAAGACATAATTATAATGTCAAGACTACTTTGAGGTAAAATTATTTATTTGAACGCATGTTACATATAACAAATAAAGGAGATTAAAACGTAACAGGTGAATGAAATAAAACATCGAACAATATAAGCAAAGTGTAACGATAGATTTGCATGAAAAGAATCTTGTAGTAATAAGGAACTAATAAATATATAGGTTATATTGGCATTGGCTTTTGATGCGCTAACGTGTGATCTTAAAATTGTAAGGAGCTGTGTGCAGTGTTGTTTTTTGCTGATTTAAGGAACGTGTATAAGCTTAAGATTGACATAAAATATATATAAGTTACACTATATCATAGTAATAACGAAATGAACTAAGAAATTCGAAGAATTATGTGATAGGTTTAGCTGGAACAGATAGAAAATGAAAAAATTGAGGATGAGTTATAGATGAACGTAGTTATGCATGATTCTAGCTGAACTTACACATATTGTACAAAATCATTCGTAATACCAAATTTATTTACTAGCAATTCAACTATTGAATATTCGCTTAGCTTTGTGTATTGACTTCGAAAATAGGGGAATTGAGAAACACACTTAAAGTTACTATACGCGTTGGCAACCCTATAAACTCATATACTATCAACATTAACTCTTCTATTGCAATACTTCAGGTCCGTATATCGGGGTCACTAGTTTCCCCCATGTTTGCGGTATGCGATTCCTTTTATTTACGTAAGATTAACAAGATAAATATACAAACACCTTTCCTGGAATTGAAATTTGCACAAAATTCGCTACTTATAGAATCTAACCACTTAATTCATGGAAATCTGAATAAAAACTATTTACGGGATTGCTAGAAATAAGTTGGTAATTATGAATAATTCCGTGCACTTCCTTTTTGGAAATTAATCAAAAATAAATAACACGCATATACCTATACAGGATGTACTTGAATAAACGAAATATTTTAATTGATAGCTTCTGCTATAGACCGTAAGCATATCTTTAGAATAAAAAAATAAATAAATACAACCTGTATCTGCTAAAAAATAAGAAGGGAGTCGAAAATCTCTTTTAGGTTGTGAACAATACAATAATTTCTTTATATTTTCTATTTTGTTTCATTTAAATGAGAACTAAAAAAATAAAAGTTTGTAGTTACTCCCTTTGATCTTAACTGCATTTCCATTAGAACGTTCGAACTAATCGATTCAATTTAAACGAAAATTATATACGTACAACAATATATGAGACTGTTGAAACTAGTATTATTGAAATAATAACAAATTATATATTATATGATATATATTACAATGAATAAACTGAAAATATTTGTTAGATATATTTATAAAACAATGCGAAAAATATTGAATATCGAATAAATTATATATTACATGCATTAATTATGTTGCTTTTTGTTCTGTTTCCCACCCTTCGTTCTAAGGAAATGAACAAAAATATTCAAATTAGTTACGAGGGAAATGTTTCCGGAATCGGCAAGAGATGGCGCACGAAGGTTGAAGGGGATTCATTTGTCAGCAAGAGCAATCTCTTTTATGGAAACTGACAAAATTTCAGACGTCTACTGACAATAGCTGTTGTTTAAGAGTGTATTTTGTGTAGCACTTCTGGATGGCTGGGAAAACGGCCACGGAAATTCAAAATATTTTCCTAGAGCTTTTTGGCGGATGTACATCATCATTTTCGGCCATTAGCTTCTTAGGTGGGCGAGTTCAAAACGAGGCCGCATAAGCACAAGTGACAAACCACGCCGTGGACGCCTAAAAATCGCTACCGACGATGAAATGGTTGACAAGACTCATGATGTCATGTTAGCCGATCGCCGATCGAAATTAAAAGAGGCAGCACAGACAACAGGCACCTCAGAAGATCGCGTTGGCTATATTCTACACGCAATTTGGGGTCTGAAAAGGCTTTCGGCGCAATGGCTATCGCGCTTGCTTACACCGGAGCAAAATCGAAATCGGGTGACCGGTTCGGAGGAATATCTGGCCAGGATCCAACGCAATCCAACGGATTTCTTCATGCGTTTCGTAACCGTTGACGACACTTGGATCCACTACTACATACCGGAGACCAAGAAACAGTCGAAGCAGTGGACCTTTCCGGGCGAATGGACTTCGAAGAAAGCAAAGACCGTTCCATCGGCCGAAAAGGTCACGACGACCCTTTTTGGGATTTCTAAGGTGTGATCCTCGTTGACTATCTGCAGAAGGGAAGGGCGATCACGGGGCAATACTACAGCGATTTATTGACCCAATGCGATGCTGTATTGAAGAAGAAACAGCTTCATTTGCAGCGGGAAAACGTGCTTTTCTACCACGACAATTCACCGGCTCATTCATCCCGCATTGTCGAGTTCAAATTGAATGAGTTGCGCTACAAATTAGTCTCTCATCCTCCATATTTACCGGACCTAGCCTCCAGCGACTTTTTCCTATTCCCAAATTTGTAAAAATCACTGGGAGGAAAGAGATTTGCCTCAAATGAGCCCCATCACCGCTACAGATCGCTATTTTGCAGACATCGAACCAGCTTACTTTTCCGACGGCTTGAAGAGACTGGAGCACCGTTTGAAGAAGTGTATTGATCTTCGGGGAGACTACATCGAAAAATAAAAATAAAAAACCACGCCAATAGTGTTTTTCTTGTTGATTCCGAAAACATTTCAGGTCGCCCTCGTATATGTAATAAATAATGTAGGACTAGAGTTGGATAGAATCGTTTTGGTAAGCAAAGTGCTATTTATTTATAGAAAGTTTTCCGCGTTTAAAAGTAGCCTACGTTGTTCCTACTTTATCTGATTTATATTAGAGCTATAAAGCTAATATTGGCTCAGTATAGAATTAATTTAGTTTGAGCGGAATGACACATTGGCGTTGCTATGCTAGGTTTTGACAAACAAACATCGCGAAAATTGTGCATTTCACTTATTTTATTTGATTATTTTGATTGTTTAATTTTTATATTCATTTTATTGTCATTCCCTATTTTTATGCTTGGGGTATCTTCAATAAATATAACATTGTTTTGCTTCAAAGAGGATACAAATATTTGTTTTTTTATAGTACAAACATAAGTTGTCACTTATTTCAAATAGGAAATTGTGTACAGTAGAGATTTTCCCATACAGTTCCGTTGCACGTCATTAAAATGACGAAATTATGACATCCGCTTGTTCAGCGTTGCAAATTTGCTTATAATTATTGACAAACACTAACCTGTAACGTAAATAAACTAGGTTATAGTTATAGATGTGTTATATGCCTCTAGCAATATCTGATATTTTGTCGTACTAGCTGATGTATGTTTTGCACAATAGCTTATCATTTATTGGCAAATTATATGAATTTTAAATTTTTGAAATGGCAACGGATTTAAATGCTTGTGATGTCAGTAATGACGTTCAATTGAATTTAGAAAATCTCTACCACACATGGTTACACTGACACAAAATGTATTTGAAAGAAATTTCCCACTTATAATGAAGATGTATGTGTTAAAAGTGTAATAATAGACTTGCAAGTATGTATATTGGATTTTGCAGTTTTATTAATTCTTCACGTTTTGATTAAAACGAGCATTGCAATATTACCAAATGTATAGAAGACGCGGATAATTGGATATGGCAGGTTTCATAATAAAGAATAAGAAATCTGTATTTCCCCGGTAACAGAGATTATGTCGTCAATATAGTAATCTTAAGGACGTCATGGTAACAGCAAAATGACGGCTGGCTGCCGTCTTTATGACCTTATAAGTCCAGAACAAATGACGTCGTGGATGGAACCTGGTTTTAACATCAATTCTGCCGACAAAACATACATCGGTAGTCGTAGTAATGACTTAAAGTTGAAACATGTTTGATTAACTGGTTCGTGTCGCACGGAAGAATTCCGTTTTATAATTAAATGCCATGTTATTGACAGAGAACGTTAGTTGATAAGTCCATGGATAAGGCTTTTTATTCACGTTAAGAATGAAGTAGGTAGCGCTAGATATTTGTATTACATTGGCAAAATTTAACTTGATTAATAAATTAAAATGAGAAAAATGTGGTTACATGTGGTAGACTGAGTTGATTGAATTGAAGGAAATAACTATAAACGGTCACGTTAAATGTATAGAACAATTCAAAGGATCATAATGTCAATAGTTTTAATCAGTGTTGCCAGTGGTCTAATGAAAAGTCGTGCTATAGTGTTGCCAAAATTGCCAAATTTCCAGACATTTCTTCAAAAACGACGTAATGTATAGTAGGTTATGTAATTGGAACTTAAAATATGAAGAATACCCTACAACAACAAATAAATGCAACAATCAAGAGCCGAAATTATGTGAATAAATAAAAAAGTTGGAATCATTAGAATATAATTGTCCTTTCAATTTAAGCTACATCACATATGCAAACAGGCATGCTAACCCTTATGACGGAATATACCCTATGTGTCTTCTGCGTTTAATATTAATAAAACAATTTGCTACTAACTGAAATGTTATTTCAAAACATTTTATATATTAAGATTTCCGACTTAAAAATTATATAATTCCGCAATATTTGGATTGAATGTTCTCTTGGATAAAGCCGTCTATCTGATTGCTAGTATATCAACATCACTTACTGCGTGCATTAATTCCTTAAATACTTAAAGTATACCAAATCTTCATAAAAACTATGTTTACAAACATTCCCGTTACCACTATAGTCAATTCCTCAGTTATGCCAACTTAAAATTTTCGATCATATGATCTTCAGTTGACATTAATCACTGTATCTATACTCCATAAATTAAATTAATACATGATTTTCCATTACATACACCACTGGAAAAGCCAAAATGGCTAAGGACTTCGTCAATTTTAACGCAAATTTTTCAAGTGTGCCAATCAATATTTTATGATCACAGTGTATATCCATATAATAACAAATCCAACATAAGTTAATTCAAACTAGTAACTTTCTGCGTAATATTTTAACCGGAATGCGTTATAACTGTTATATACATATCTACTGCTATTTTAAAATTAATCAGAATGCCAACACAAGATAATTAATTAAATGTTTCATTTTGAAAGAATTGGACATGCGGATTCCACTATCAAACCTAAGTACTGTATGTCGCGCTTTCGCTATTTTTTTCTTTTTCGTGCAACTTATACAATTAAAAAAGAGAAAAATATAATATAACAAATTAAGGATCCTATTGGCTACTTTGATATAATTGAGTTTCTAATTAATTACAGTTCTCCTTTTTGGGAGCCAATCATTTTAATCAATTTCACTCTATATCGCTTTAAAAACACGCAATCTTAAAACTTTATTCCTAAGATTTTGATTATACGGCCTACTTTCTATTATAGATTCATTTACGGACATAATTGAGCGCTATTTTAAATTATATTTATAATATTATAGTTATATTACTACCTGTGATAGAAATATAAGATATTTAAGATGTACTGAATAAACGCGAGTTAACTTTGTACTTTTAATGTTGTTATGTTTGCATTTAATCTAGAAATAGTTTTAAAATGATTCAAATATGGCACAGAAATATATGTTGTTTGTATTGGTTCTGAAGGCGAGAACTGTCCAAATTTTTTCAAATTTTTAAAATATTATTTAACTAATGTATTCTATATAGATTTGATTAGATGGTACATATAAGCAACAACTATTTAGTGTGTATTTATAGAATCATATTATTAGAAAATGAAATTTAATCAGGTTGGCTGTTATATGAAATGTAGCGGCTAATTGAATTTCGCTATAGGACGAAAGACCCAATTCTTTTAAATAAATCGTTTGTTGAAATCCAATTATCTGTAACAGCAATTATATATATATATATATGGCGAGAATATCTTTCTATGTTTAAGAAAATAATAATTAGTCTACAAAGATAGACTATAGCACGAACATTTAAGCGTTGATAAACAAGCTCCTCATTCACGAAAAGGTTAATATAAATAGATAAGACAACAACTTGTTTATATCATACATGAATATATCATCTGTGATCATTTTTAAAGTATTACGTATTAACCAAGCATGCAAACATGGACACGATTATCTATAGAAAATGATGATAAAATTCATAATGTAATCCTTACATGTAGATATCATAAATAAATTTATTCTGGTGTTATTAATATACAAGATATATTAAAAGAAAAACAATTTTATTCTTGTAAAAAAAAACAACAAATTCAATCCAAGAGGGTAATTTACCCCGTTCATAAGTGGCGTCACATTTAAGCGTTCCACACCACGTCACGACAATCGCACCAACATAATCACGTAAACTTCGACTAAAGCACGTTTATTATTGAATCATTCAAGCGTATTGACTGTTATTATTATTGTACTGATGGTGATTGTGATTGTTTATGGGTTCGGTTGACCTGTCGGTATATCGCCAAGGTTTTTTCAACGCCCACGAGGTTCTCGTGCTCATAGGCGGCGCGGTGGCTTCCACTCGCCTCATTGCACGTTCATGGTAGGCCAGCTCTCTTCTAACCATCGCTTTGTTGTTCTCCTTTCTGATATACAAGAAGGATAACAGACCGAGTAAAAGAAGTACGGCTATTAGGACGTAGAGAATGATGTTGGCTATTTTACGCTCTAGAAGGAGAGAGACGCAGATTCCCGCTATCACTATCACGACAATCAGGATGATGGTGATGATGAAGACGATTATACTGCCTTTTCCTTCACCTGCAATTCAAAATAGACACGTTAGGTACGTGTATTGAAAAACAAATTGGAATATGGTATATACGAGGAAGTGTGGCAAATAACATCAGGTAACAAATTCAAATGACATTTTTATAAATTTTAAATTGTTGAATGCGAAAATGATAATGATCTAAATTCTGTCATGTGGTTTGAAACAAATGAACTGTTTTTCATTATTATTATTAATTGACAGAAAATTTGCTTTACTCTTACAATCAGATTAAAAAAAACGCAGATACTTTCAAAGAGTGTAAAATTTTCTGTTAAACTATACTTTATTCCAAAACAAGAGACAAAATTCTGAACAGACCCCCAGCCCAAATTTCAACCTATAAATTTGTGAAATCAATTTTACGCGGTAAACTTAAATTTGAAGATCTGTCTGAAAAATAAAATCTGTACCAAGCAAAATTGTATATGGATTCTTCAGAAATAATTCACAATTAAGACAAAGAATGGTAAATGTAGCAGTTACAACACGTGAAAATAAATAAATTTGTGTAGAAAACACATATTTCATGTATTTATTGGAAAAAGGTTCAAATACTACATGTTATTACTTAATTGTCTGCTTTTCAGCGTTATTCAAGTGATTTGCCTTCGCTCGTTTAGGAGGAGAATACATTCCTGTACTTTTTACCAATACTGATGCTAGGTACTGCATCCATAATTGAAAGAAATAGCTACAGAATTGTGATTTCAGTACAACTAAAGTTCTCTGTATTTGCATATTGCTTACATAATCTATTAATTTTCAAATCAAAGCTCTGAGAAGAGTTAATCTATACCGAAATTGGTATAATAATTATGAACAAAACGGCCAAAACGCAGACGTGATATAAACAATGTTAAGGATGTCAAAAGCTTTGAGAATTTATAGCAAAAAGGGAATGTTGTACGGTGTGATTTTGCCTTGCTTGCAACCAATAAGAAATAATTATGACTTGGGTCTGTTCAGAAATTTGTCTCTTTTTGGAATAGCATATAGTAATAAAAAAATGTCCACTACTTTTAAAGTAAATGACGGACACTGCATACTCTACACTCTAGACTATACTCCATTCACGTTAAGAATGCAGCGTTAGAATAGATAGGCCTTAAAATACGCCATTGGCTAATCGACGGGGCATATTCACACAGGTGAAACGGATGCAATTTCTCATATGAAATTTTTGTCAGTTGATATCAGTTGTCAAATTTACTTATCATTTTGGTATCGTTGTTTCCTGCAGTTCTTCATTGTATTTTTTACCTTTATAAACAAGTTGTGGGAAAAATAGTTCTTTTAAGAGCTCCTTTATCTCATCATTTAATAATTCGAGGTACCATACAATCAATTATATAGACAAAATAATCTTTACTCTACTATTACGAGATTACAGTTACGGTTCGGTATAGCTGAGGAAGCGGTAGTACATCCAGTTGCAAGACCATCGAAAAATCCTCAGCGGATTGGCAGTAGGCAGAAGCTAATGTCTTAAAATTCACCAATGTACTACATTCGCCGATCGTAGCGCTATCTACTGCATTCTTAACGTGAATGAGGTATAGAGATTTCCAACCGGTGTGTCAGTAAGACTTAGGTATGTCATGTGTCGCCTAGGCTTTGACGTATTGCTCTCTTGGGGATAGCACTAAAAGTTGCCAGATACAAGGGTAATTTGAAATTATTGGTTGGTACTCCGTATAATTATCGTGTCATTTTGACAGGTTTATTAAAGTTTCCGTATAGGTTATTGATACTTATAATGAATTGATTTTGTATAAATTATGTAGAAATAAAATGTTTGAGGAACAAATGTAAAGAATGAAAATACACCAGTTTCATTTCTTGTTAATTTGTATTGATAAATAATTTGAAACGTAATTTTATTCTGTTTATTAAAAAAAAAGTGTGTTTATAGGTTATTCGTAGCCTAAAGGTATCAGAACAAATATATGTACAATGCGCAAAACCAATACCTTTCAACTTTAGCTAATGTACAATTTCATGACCATAGTAGGTATTTTATCTGTATTACGACTGCGATAAGATACCTAGTCGATGATTATCACTAAATTGACAAGCAAGTTAGATAATAAACTGTTTAAAAACCGGTCTTCATATAATCTTGCACACACTTCATCATGAGTATCTAGAAAGGCTTTCTTGGAAAAGAAACGATACTCAGCTTCTGTAACAAATCCATTCTCGTTGGCAGCATGAATAGTAAATTCCAATGTTAGCCCATGTTCTTGATATAAAATGACCAACATTCACCCACGATTCATCGGTAAACACAATTAAACGCTGTTTTCATTGCGATATTTCTTAATGGTTCGTAGGTATTCGTGGCGTCATGTTAGTATATCATCACGATCCATGAACATTACTTTCTTTCCAACCTTTAGAAAAGCCAATGTCTTCCAACAAAATTGTACAGTATATTCCAAAAATTAGGTACATTTTCTTGGTTACTTACAACACATATAATGTCCAATGTGGATGGAATGTTTCGTAAAAGAGATAGTTACATGCGAATCCCGAGTGACATAGATTATAATCAAGAATCTCATTCGTGTGCCGCGACATTTTTTAAAAATTAGACAGAATATTTTCTAATAGCCAGCATCTTATCTTTCTTAGTATTAGCCATACAAAAAAGATTAAATTAAATGATTTTTAGTACTTCCATTGACCATAAATATCTTCCACATATGGTGCCGGAAGTCTAAACAAGTTTAGCGGTTATTGCGAAGGAATCGAGTTAATTAGTTTTATGTGCTTCGTCTATTTTATGTTTTTACCTACATCATTGTTTTGTCGTATAAGTTAAGACAATCTATTCATTTGACGATCTTTCTCTAGTACTGTTGCTGAAAAAGGAAGCAAGATTTTGCGAGTGAATAGATTAACTTATACGACAAAACAACGTAGGTAAAAACATAAAATAGACGAAGTGTATATTTGCAACTGTTTGATAATCTATTCCTTTTCTAATCCATTATTAGGGTCCAGAATTTGATGTTATATAGGTGAAATAAATAACACCGGTGTTTAGGGAACTTAAATGTATTTTTCAATATTGGTATCGTGATGTAGCTGCTGCCTTATTTTTTACTTTTAGTAATTCATCAAGTTTTGTGAATGATTTGATTAGTTACGCTTTCTTCAAGCTAATTTTAGCTTTACCATTACCACAAACATCAACAATAATATCGGTTTAAAATAGAGGCATACCGTGAGCAAAAATGACGTGTCCAAAGTTTCAGCTCTAATAAAATTGTATTATTTAATATTCCATATATGTACCACTATTTAATTCCTTTCGCTGTCAAAAGACGATTGAATTTCAATTTTTATTACGTAACATATTTTCCATTGTATCTGTACACCACCATTCAAAAGTATTTGGGCACGCATATTTTATAAAACTATTTGTACAACATAGCTTCTAGGAAATTCATTCTTGCAAAATTGAGTAATTATAGAGAAAACATTAAATTTACAGAAGTGCTGCATAAGTAACATTACGTAAATTATTTCATTACCTGTAATAAACTAAAATTGATTATTGCCACTACACATGGATTAGTGCAATAAAACTTTGTCGAATCTGTTGTAAATGCATTTCTGTTAAAGACACTTTTAAAAATGATGTTTTAATAACCACGGACAAGCTTCAGGGTAGATTATCGAAATTGTCCTCAGTTACGTTTCTGTATTCGTTGCTCACAACGCTCTCTGTGCGGCTACTGTTGTTAAGACTGTGAAACATGCCGCAACAAAGAGTTAGAAACGTGTATTCTTATAATTGCGCACCATCAAGTTCGCTAAAGCAACCGGCAAATTGCGAAACAATTAATGTTAAGACTATACACTCAAGAAATATACGGAACGTGACAGTTTTCTGAATAAATCACGAAGTGGTAGACCCGGAGTGACAATTTCTACCGAAGATCGTGCAATAGTGGTAACTAGCAAAAAAATCGACGGAAAAGAGCCTCCGAAATCACTGCTGAAATGAATACAGGCCGTCGAAAATCTATAAGCGTAGCTACAGTCAAACGTCACTTGCACAAAGCAGGTTTATAGGTACGAATTGCGACGAAAAAACCGTTATTGCGTATCAGAATAAACGGAAACGCATAAACTGGGCTCTTGAATACCAGCATTGGACAGTTGAATAGTGAAGTAAAGTCTTGTGAACCGATGGTTCGAGATTTTCGGCTCAAGAAGACGGGTTTTCGGCTGGAGTTCTACTAGTGAACGTGCGACAGAACAATCTAATGCCCATACGGTTAAACTTCGGTGGTTCTGTGATGATCTTGGATTGGTTGGTGGGTGATATTGTAAAGATCGAGGGAATATTCAAGAAAGAACAGTATCGAAACATTTTAGAGAACAATTCTATTCCTTTAGGATTAAAACTTTTGGGTCTGCATTTTGTTTTGTAACAAGATGCATCTAAACTGTACAAAGACTATTTTCAACACTTGAAAGCAGACGCATCCATCAAAGTTATGGAGTGGCTTCCCCAAAGCCTAGTTTAAACCTTGTTGAGTTATTGTGGGAGGAACTTGATCGGAAGGCCCGGAAAGTAGAGCCAACATCGAAGGCTAATTTGTGGAAGAAGCTGCAAGAAGCACGGGTCCGGATAATACCAGATACCTTTACAAAACTAATGGCAAATATGTAATTAGCTATGTACATGTGAATAATAAATATATGTTCACTTTTTCACTAGCGCTCTTAGTCTTTTCTCCTAAATCTATGAGTGTCCAAATACCTCTGAATGGTAGTGTATTTATTTTGCTGTTTTGTAATTATAATTTCCCGTCTGTTGTTTTAGCAAAATCTCTTTTTGAGGATATATCGTCGTGTCCATGAAAATTCGTAAGATTTTAAATAAATACGTATAAAAAATCATTTTGTATGCTACTTTTAGAGTGACATTAATTCTTGTTCTAGGTTAATGTATTTATGTACACTAGAATCGCCGGACAGGTGCAGTAGCAACGTCACATTACCGTAAGATTGAAACTAATTCACAATGTTTAAACTTTTTGCAAGCGTAAGGAATTACTTTACATTTATAGTGAATGCTTAACCTTCAATACTTTTTACGGAATTTTTTCAAAATCTTTTCTCATGTGATGTATACATACGAATTTACTACAGATTTTGAGATTAATAAATAACACAGAGATTTGAAAACTGTTACTTGTTCATAACAAAATAGTTCTAAAAAATTAACATATAAGCAAGCAGAGCACATTAATATAATTTGAATGTATATTGCAACTTCATCAAGCTATAAAAATATGTTCATATGCGACAAGCACCAAATGATCTCGCAAGTGTAAATTGCAATGATCGGAAGATGGAGTGGTTGAATTATTACTGTTGGTAATCATCAATAAAGCAACAGAAATAATAACCAAAATACATTATATACAGACGCTAAATATCTGGATTGACCTGATGTAAGAGAACTC
This sequence comes from Trypoxylus dichotomus, assembly GCA_023509865.1. Lineage (NCBI taxonomy): Eukaryota > Metazoa > Arthropoda > Insecta > Coleoptera > Scarabaeidae > Trypoxylus > Trypoxylus dichotomus. The sequence continues at coordinate 36,535,671 of CM042081.1, forward strand.
GCCAAACAATCAGTGATAAATGTTATTTGACGCATGACAACTTGATGATGTAATGTTCAGTCATCATTGCTACTGCATCTGTTGGTCGCGTCAGGTGTAGCAATGAATTACTGCAATTGTTATGCGACAATGAGCATTTTAGCATATAGCGTTACATATTCTTACCTGCAAATTCCACCCACTTAATCGAACCATTAAATATTGCACTTTTTCCACCTCTTAAGATACGTTGGCAAAGCAAGTAAGACCAAAGTGAAAAGTAGTGGCAGATTCTTTGATAAAAAGTATTTTTCTTTTTAAAGGAGAAGAAAATTGATGGTTTTTCTTCATCAATTTGATGGACAAACGTTTGGAACATGATATCAAGTCTGGCTTCAATGAGACAGGTACATGTCGGTTAATAAATCGGCAAAGTGTTAGATAAGTTCCCAGTGGAAGTTACAATTGAAAACGCAAATAGAAGGAACGATGATACTGTTTCCTAGATTAGTAAAAATGAGTCTACCGGAGCTTTTAAGGGAAAAGCTAGCCGCAGTGTAGTTTTAGCGGATTTTGTAGAGGATCGACAAAAGACTATTAAGATATAATGTTCGAGAGCGAAGCTGTTTTGAATAGCTTAGATTTAACTGAAATTATGATTTAGCGAAAATGAAGGGCGATTGAAACAAGGGTACTAGGTAACAAGAGTACTAGGTAACAAGGGTACTAGGTTAAGGTCAGGTCAAGTTTTGCTTCAAAAAATCATTAGGGTGGTGTTTTCTACGTGCGGAGTTAAAACCAACGATGTGTGGGCTGTATTGAACTGGTAGCTCCAGCAATAGTTTCTTTTAATGAAGATTTCTAGGGACCAGAGAAATGTGTCGTTCTTTTTATAAATTCTAAATTCACAAACACTTATTTTAAAGATTTCACAATTAATATATCCGGGAAGACTACACAAAGTGACTTGTGTTACACACAAAACTCAACTCAACTTTTCCAGAATTCGATGACCCCTTTTATGCACCAGCAGAAGGTAGGAAATGATATGCTAATTACATTGGGTAAGGAATTTCCTTTTAATAGTACTTAAAGACTTTACAATTATGAATAAAACTAAGGCTTAAGTAAATACTAGTAATGTACTACTTAGTGCTGTCCTAATCGCTGGGAAACACAGGTAAATTAATAATTAGTCTCGGCAAAGTGGAGCAAGTTACAGTGTAGTGCGGAGAACAATGAGGAGGAGCGGAGCGACTGTATCAAGGCGAGTGTTCAGTAACGTTTACGTACTCGTGCTATCTATAATCGTGACCTTAATGAATGAACACAGGCGATGCGGACGTAGGAATATTTACACATAAAATAATGATAAAAAATATATTATATACTGTGCTGAAACACTTACTGTGTTAAGAATTTTCCATGAAATCACAAACTGGGTGATATTTATTAAATATGTTTCCACACTTGTACCAGTCAAATGAGTACGGCGTGCGGAATATCTTTTAATGATGAAAACGACCGTACCACATCGAGTGGTGTTATATTTGCAAATTTAAAGTAATCCTTGTGACAACTTAATGGATCTTTCGACGCACCTTCACAAATTTGTGTTACTATGAGAAAATCTGAATCCTTGTCAATAACAATTTTCGTATTAGACTTTCATTTTTTTTTCGCCTTCTGCCCTACATAAGTGTGACTGAACATCATCCACAATTTAAACAAAATCCACAAACATTTTACCTGACTATCTTGAAACATTTTCTGGCTTTTCTTTATAGCTATGGCGTGTCTCGGATCGAATTGTAAAACTGCATTCTTTACATCATCAAAATATTTGCAGTTGTAAAAACCATGTTCTCCAATGCAGTGTAATCGGTTGTGGTAGTTTAGACACAGTTCGTGAAATCTTTTTATACGTTTTAGTGAATATTGCCTTCGTGTGAGCTATTAAAGCATTTACTCGTGGACATTTAGGGATCAATTGCACCACAAGATTTAAAGCATGGATTTTAGATGAAACATGTAACGGATTGCCACTCCTTTCTTTAAGAGATCGGCCTAAGGAAAGCATGTCACTCACAAATATTAAAAGTTGGGTTTTGAAACTTGGAATTTATCACGCCACTTTTAAAATTTCATCGCTAAAACTTTTCACGAAGCTAGTAAGATAGGGTATGACGGTTCAAACTCCTCCCTTGTACGTACCATCACATTCACCACAGGATATTTTTGCCGATCTGTTGTTTCGTCCGCACATAACCATAATTTCTTATCTTTCAATTCTGCTTTAATTCCTCTTTCAACACAGTCACGAACAGATGGAATAAAGTTTCTTAGTAATGTGTAATCCGAATACTTGCTCCAGAAGGAAACAAACTCTTGTTGGTCCAGTAAAGTGAACGTTACATTACATAGAGTAAAACAAACACCTCTATCAAATATTAGTTGTTCGCTATATCGTTTGGCACAGATAGCAGAACACTTTTTAGGTGGCGTTTACACTTTGTACTTTTGTCAATACTTTGTTGTGAGTATTTAGAATTAGATAGATTAGAGATAATTAGACTTAAGTAAAATGTATTTAAATATAGTAAATTTGAGTCCCATAAAACTTGAAATCCTTTAGTTGAAAACGAAATAGATTGAAGATGATATGAAAGGCTGGTATGGATGAAAACCACTACATCGGAGGTCGCTTTTAAAGTTGTATTTGTCTTTCTTAATGTTCCAGACGGATACCATTTTTCCGGTAGTAATTTGTTAGCTATTTTGGTGTTACCAAACATACGAAGAAGCAGCCACGCCTTCAAAGATAATTCAAGTCCGAGGGGAGTTTTCTATCTTATCTCTCTAGCTGTGACAACATGTTATCACGACAGTTTTCATACGTCAAGTTTCTGTGACATTTTTTCGCGCCATTTCTAAATTTGCTTCACAATCGTCACTTCCATTTCAGTTTAAAGAACCGAATGAGTGATTTGAAACTTGAATACACAAGCGTCATATCGAAAGATGGCAGTGGCCCGAAGAATATACATCATTGAAGTGTTGTATTGTATTCAGAAAATACCCCACCCTATTTCGTAATCAAGTATTGGCGCAACTATTTCAAATGAGACACGGAATCCATTCACGATGACCAAAAGTGCGGAAAATCTGTGGAAACACGAACTGAACAAATCAAGAAAGTTGAAGATTTGGTATTAAATGAACGCCGAGTAGAAATTTGTAATTATTGCTACAGAAATAGGAATACCACAAAAGAATGCTTTTAAAATTCTACATGAAGATTTGGGAATGAACAAATATATCGGTATGATGATGACGATGCCCAGGCTGTTCACCTAAGAAGGCAAAGACAGAATCTTCTGCAGGGAATGTGATGGTCACAGTTTCCTGAGACGCGGAGGAAATTTTCTTAACTGAGTATATATAAAAATGGGCTGCTATAACGGAAAATGACTATAAAGGCAAAATTTAGAACGAAACACGAAAAATTACGTTCAGGAAACTGCTTTTGCACGATAGTTATACGGCATATAAAGCACGAACTGTTCAAGCTGTAGTCAATGAATGCGGCTTTGGGGAATTACGACATTCACTTTATAGTCCTGACCCCGCCTACTATGACTATTATCTCTTTTCAAAACTGAGAAAACACTTGAAAGGCGTCGCTTTTTAACGAATGATGACTTGGAAAACGCAAATAGAATTTATTCGTTTTCATAGCTATATAGGTAGATAACATAAGAAAACTCCTCCCGATTTATTTATATGCTATATTTTATCTACCTAAAGAGCAATAAATTATTCCATTTGTTTTCTATTTATGTCTCAATGGAACCCAACATGGGATAAATTGGGATATATAGTTAAATTAGCTATGTCTCTATCCATCAGTATCTCACTAAATATATACTTATTGAAGGTAAGAAGAAACCGAATTTATCTTCTTGTTAATTAATTTAGTAATAGTGATATACTAGAAAAATATAATAATCAAAACGCTAGTTACTTACATAAAGAATATATATAACACCACCGCCCATAATAGAATGGACCCTATAAATTTTAACAAAATATTTTAAAAATAAATGCTGTCATTCATATAATGATTCTATATTATAATTTCCTAATTAAAGAACTAAGTTAATAAATAACGAAACTGGAATATTACTTTTCAAAATCGTAAAATAGTTAGGTACAGTATAAATAATACCAGGTATAGATACTTTAAGTAATATACGGGTAGAAATTTTATTACACTATAAATGAAAGTCAGATTCTAAGAATTGACTGACTTCCTGCAGAGATGATACTAACCCCATAATGTATGCATAAATTACATTAACAGTGAGTTTAGTTTATCATTAGATATTGGTACGCGCAACTCGATATTATTCCTTTCTGCGAATAATTTAATTCCTGTGTAAAAATTCCTCGCAGAAAACCGTTTAGTGTTGAAACACGACCAGCAATATTAACACTACATCACCAAGGATATTCTGTACGAAACATTTCCGGGCGACTTATTGTAAAAAGAATCCATATTAAATTTAACTGTTGACTGCTTTGAACAAACTGGCGCACTTGCTAGCAAAAATTATCCAGGACGTTCTCGAGCAACATCCAGGGGCGATGATGAACGCATAAAATTGCTCAGTAAGAGAAATAGACGACTAACGGCTTCTGAAATTACCGCGGAAATGAGTCGGGCTAGAAACAGAAAGATATCCGTTAGCACAGTGAAACATCGTTCTAATGAAGCAAACCTCCATGGCCGTATTGCTACACGAGAACCATTGGTACGTCGTGGGAATAAACAAAAACGTCTCTAGTGGGCTAACACTCACAAACACTGGACAATAGAACAATGAAGAAGCGTACTATGGATTGATGAATCCAAATATGAAGTGTTTGGTCAAAGCCGCAGAACGTTTACCAGGCGCTCAAAAGGCGACGAAATGCTTCCTGGGTGCATTATACCAATAATACAGAAATGTGATGGTTCCATTCTTGTACGGGGTTTTTTATCATTAAGTGGAACAGGGGGCCTTGTGAAAATTGATGGAATAATGAAGAAGGATAATTATCGCGAGATACGAGGATGACCTGAAATATTTTCGGAATCGACAAGAAAAACACGATATTGGTGTGGCTTTTATTTTTGTTTTTTCGATGTAGTCTCCTCGAATATCAGTACACTTTTTGAAACGGTGCTCCAGTCTCTTCAGCCCATCGGATAAGTAGGATGTTTCGAGATCTGCAAAATAGCCATATGTATCGACGATGACGTCCTCATTTGAAGCAATCTCTTTCCTCCCAGTGTCTTTTTCAGGTTTGGAAATAGGAAAAAAGAGTATGGAGGATGAGAGACTAATTCGTAGCGCAAGTCATTCAATTGGGACACGACGATGCGGGATGAATGAGCCGGTGCATTGTCGTGGTGGAGAAGAACTTTTTTCCCTGAAAACGAGGCCGTTTCTCCTTCAATACTGCATCGAATCGAGTCAGTAAATCGCTGTAGTATTGCCCCGTGATCACCCTTGCCTTCTGCAGATAGTCGGTGACGATCACACCTGGGGAACCCCAAAAAATGGTCGCCATGACCTTTCCGGCCGATGGAACGGTCTTTGCTTTCTTCGGAGCCTATTCGCCCGGAAAGGTCCACTACTTCGATTGTTCTTTGGACTCCGTTATGTAGTAGTGAATTCAAGTCTCATCCACGGTTACGAAACGCACGAAGAAATCCCTTGGATTGCGTTGGATCCTCCTCCAGACACTCCACCGATTTCGTTTTTGCTCCGGCGTGAGCAAACGCGGTACCCATCGCGCCGAAAGCTTTTTCATACCGAAAATTTCGCGTAGGATATGGCCATCGCGTCCTTCCACGACATCATGAACCTTGTCGATCCTTTTATCGTTGATAGCGGTTTTTGGGCGTCCACTTCACCCAGAAGCTGATGTTTTCTCAGCCATCCAAATGTTTTATCACTGCACGAAATTCGAATTTATCCATTTTGACTTGCTACCCAAAACAACAACTATTGACAGTACACGTCTGAAATTTTGACAGTTGCCATAAGAAAGATTGCGCCTGCCGACTTCAACCTTCGTGCACCATCTCTTGCCGATTTTTGAGCCGAATTTTCAATTGATGTACGATAACGATCCGAAGCGCACGTCGTTATTATTCAACTACCTCATGAAGCATAGAATGAAGGAATATTAAAAATAATAACTTGGCCTCCCGAAAGTTCGGATCTTAATCTGATAGAGCTTCTGTGGGACGAACTGAACAGATGATTTAGAAGAGACTGTCCAATGCCCAAAACCCATCTTTGGACGTTGTTGCAGAGGGAGTGGAACATTATTATTCCTCAAGATACACCGAGGAAATTGGTAGAAAGAATAACGCGAATTGTGCGAATTCTTCGATGAGGAGAAAGTAAAACTTATTTTATGTTATTATTTTGTTTAAAGTTTTAAAGCAAGCGTCAAATTTCGCATGAAGTAGTAAGTGTCTATACTATTATGAACGGTAGTGCATATAAGAAAAAAATGTGCCTACTGACCCCAGCTTACCGTACGTTAAAGTTAACATTATTGTAAAGTGGGTATAAGGCTTAATTTAGAATATTTCATATTTAAGTCACGTAAATTTATGTTACAGTCTCTTTTTGTCACGATTGTTTTTGTTTTTATAGAATTATTTTGTTTTAGATTGTAGCTGTATGAACAGGTGTACGATGTTCTTCCACACGTATATCAAACCATATTTGTTTTAATCCGCAAGTGTGTAGATAGAATTAATAAGTGTTATATCTAGTTTAATGCAATCGATACTTGAAATACTGTATTTTTGAAATCGAGTGCAAAATGAGTCGTTTTTAGATTAAAACGATGGAAAGTAGAAGCTATTCATAAGTATTTAAAAACGCTAACCTCCAAAGCATCCTGTATATACCGTACCGTATACCGCGCAATCCGCGCCTCCTTTTAAAGATTAATACACGTTACGTACCTGTAAATCTAGTTTGCCTTTCCATGCTGTTCGATGTTGTGCTTCACCTAACCGGCTCTTTTCTTTTCACGGATATCACGCGTTGTTGAAACGCTCGAACCACCTCACTGTATTATTTGTTATTCTTCCTCTTGTTGTCATTTACGTTTACGTTCGGATTCGGCGAAGGTATGTGGAAGTGACGATCGAAATTAAGAGTTTTTACCGTAGAACATTTGCGCGTATAGATTCGCCCGTGTGAGTCAACGTTTGTGTACTGAAACGACTACATCATCTAAATTTTATAAGCGTATTTTCCGACGTAATCGAATCGAAGCGTTCTGAAATATGTATACGGTACATACGTGAAGCGAACCGTTTTTCAAGCAAGTATGTACAATCATTGTCCGTACAGCATAGATAAAACTGATTACACAACGGTGCGTATATTAAATCGGCCGCGATAAGGATAATACAAACAACTTTGCTGCATACACCATACAGACGTTGTCCGTACTACTATCAACCAGCGAATAATTTATCATAAGGTCCTTTACATGTTACATTTATAACACAACATACAAGAACTATAGAAACAACAGAACTTTTATCTCGAACTAATATTCTTTCCCAATTAACTCATTATTAATTATCTTAACTAATCACTTTACGAGTCAAAATGTCGCATCTCTTGTCTTATTAGGAGTTTTAGATTCTCGGTTAATCGCGTAAATGTGTTCTTGTGAGAGCTCTAGCGCTCTATTTCAAAAAAGTGAAAGTGTGGGACAACGACAGCAGTTAGAGTGGGACATAGCTATAGTAATTTACCTGCATTGCTTAGGATTTTATAAATTAATGATAATATCTCGTAAGCCAAGTTAATTATATATTGTTCGCTCTTTATTCGAAAGGATTATCGAGAATATATAGGTATTTGGCCTAACTTTACACGCCTACATTCACCTGTATGCCATATACAAGCTGTCCAATAGGGTTTCGTGTGTGTGTGTGTAGAATGTACCGGTAAACGGGAAAAGTCAAATAGAGCTCGTTCAATTTCGCGACCGACTTGCGCTTGTATTGTACACTAGACATTCAGATAACGAAAAGGTTAATATTGTATAATATTTTACATATAATACTGCTTTGCATCTAAATATATCAATATCAGATATTATTATTATTGAGCAAATGTAACATTTTAAAGAAAATTTTTCTATTACCAAAAAATACGAGGAGGCCATTATAATCATAATCTACAGGTGCGCCACTTACAGTAATGCAGCCATCTTACAAGAAATTTCCATAAAAAAATTTAATTCGAATGAAGTAGACACAGTATACACTACCGCTCATAATAGTATAGACACTTTCTATTTCATGCAAAATTTTACGCTTGCTTCAAAGCTTTAAACAAAACAGTTATAAGAAGAATATTTATTCATCTACAACTTATTGCACACTTGTACACAAAAGAAAAAGAAATAAAGTAAGTTATACTTTCTTCTCAACGAAAAATCCATCTTTTGATTTAACTCCTCGTACAGTTAGTTGCACTCTTTCTAGCAATTTCCTTATGGTAAATGAGGATGGATTTGGACGTTGGACATTCTCTTCGAATTCGTCTGTCCAGTTCGTCCAACAGAAGCTCTATCGGACTAAAATATGGACTCTCAGGAGTCATTATTTTTAATATTTCTTCATTCTCTGCATCAGCGAGGTAGTTTTTGCATAATAACGTGTGCTTCGGATCGTTATCGTACATCAACTCAAACTCGTTGCCTATTAAGCACAATCCAGATGATAAAGCATTTTCTTCTAATGTCTTGCGATAATTCTCCTTCTTTATTATTCCATCAATTTTCACAAGGTCTCCTGTTCTATTTAATGAAAAACAACCTCATACGAGAATGGAAACATCACCTTTCTTTATTATTGGTGTAATGCACTCAGGAAGCATTTTCTGGTCTTTTGAGCGCTTTACAAATAATTTGCGAGTTGACCAAATACTTCTTATTTGTATTCATCAGTCCACAGTACGTTTCCCCATTGTTCTATTATCCAGTCTTTGTGAGTGTTAGGCCACTAGAGATGTTTTTGTTTATTCTCATGACGTAGGAACGGTTTTCGTGTAGCAAGACGGCCGTGGAGGTTTGCTTCTTTTAAACGACATTTCACTGTATTACAGATATTTTCGTATTTTTAGCCCGATTCATTTCCGTTGTAATTTCGGGAGCCCTTAACTGTCTATTTCTCTTACTAAGCAATTTTATGCGTTCATCGTAGTCCCTGGATGCTGCTCGAGGACGTCCTAGACGATTTTTGCTAGCAAGTGTACCAGTTTGTTCGAAGCGACAAACAGTTAAATTTACTGTGGATTCTTTTACAGTAATTCGCCCGAAAATATTCCGTAGAGAATATCCTACTTGATGTAGCGTTAATATTGCTGATCGTGTTACAACACTAGCCGGTTTACTGCGAGGCATTTTTAGACTGGAATTAAATTATTTACTCGCACAAGGAAATAATAATATTGAGGTACACGTAACGGTATCTAATGATAAACTACACTGTTAATGTAATTTATGCATACTTCATGGATAAATAAAATCTTTGCAGGTTCTCAGTCAATTCTTAGAATTCGATTCGAACATTAGATTTCATTTATAGTGTCATAAAGTTTCTGTTTGTATATTACTACACCCTGGAACAAATGTCTTCAATTATCGAACGCATTGGTGTGCTACTCTCTGTCACAACTATATTTTTCGAACATTGGTAAATTATGAATACGCTTTTATGGAGACAGCACCAAACATTGCTAAATGTTTAATATAAGGGTTATTTCAAGTAATAGGCTGGTACTTCGTAGGAATATTATGTCATTTTGACAAGTTTTATTAGTTATTATTTTTTATGTGTATTATAAAAGATTAGTTCTTTGGAGAGCGTTATGAAAATCATAGATATACCATTTAAGGAAGTAGAAGTTATATTTCATGTTGCGTAATGATAAATCATGCAAAATTAATAAATGCATGAAAATGTATTCCCCTCGATTTATAGATATATATAGAGACCGGATTATATGCAAAGTGCATATATTTTATTTTATTTATTATATTTTACGTCTATTTGTAGATGTCTTACACTGATTAGTTAATTACCACACTTTGCATATAATCCGGTCTCTAGTTATATATTTGATGTTTTATTTATTTTGGCTGTAATTTGACTGTAGAATTATAAGTATAATATATACACTTGCATCACACATTTACACCGGTTTTAGTATTGCCTAATGAAGCTTTATTTATTAATAAATATAAACAATATTTGTAGTTTGTATATTTATCTGAAGTTTAATAATTATTACATTTAATTACATTTGTACCCCGTGTACTTTAATTGTTGTTCTGATATCTTAAAACTAATGAGTAATTTCTTTTGCAAGGTCACTGAAAAAATACAGCTGCTAACATTGTAAAAATACTGTAGTAACATTGTTGGAAAAGGTATGTTTATTTAGCATATAGATAAAGGATAATTGTAAGAACAGATAATTGATAAATACTTAGTTAATGGAATTGTCAAGTATTTCTACCGAGAAATTTATAATTGCACCACATTTGTTGTAAACCTCTTTAAAAATGTAGTAGATAATACAAGTAAAGATAAGAATGCCAAGCTGACAACGAATTGAAACCGTTCTCAACAAATGCAGTTTGCACACATTTTAGCTACATGTTTCTTATTCATTGTATACATAATAGAAAATAAAATAAGAATGAAGCTACTTTTATTGTTTATTTAAATCGTAGTCAGTAGAATCAAACGGTAACCATAATTGAGACTTTTGTAAAAACCATTATACTTTCTTCGCATAGAATGGTAAATGTATAAGCTATTGAATAAACATGTGAACATTTTGATAATGTAAATTAGCTCATTATGCTATTTTTTTATATAAAAAGTAGTATTCAGGTAACTAAGTTAAAATGTACAAAAATACCAATGCCGCAACCATAATGTAAATTAAGCCAAAATAGAACTAGCTTTATATATTAAATGGCCAATGCGCATGTGCAAGGAGTATGTCCAACAGTGTATTTTTATTAATCTGTTTACTATCATTTTGTTATATTAAAGTATTATATTGTTTTTTAATCTTGATAAGATAATCAGACACTGTCTCAGATTTGTGTACCATTTCTTAATTTTCGGTTCTATTACATTATGTACTGTTTCTATTTGTTCATTATTCATTCGTAAATAATTTCTGTACGGAATTTTCTTGCAATAATTCATTTTTTGTAAAGAAGTAAAAACCTAATTACTCTTTTCTCTTTCTAATAATCACAAACGGCTCCAAATACGTGCGTTTTTGTGATACAACTCATTATATTACTGCATGCGTAATCAGTGTTGCCAATGGTCTGTCCAAAAATTATGCGTTGCGAAAAGTTTCTTCAAAGACTATTTGTTTCGATGGAACAATCTAATCTAATTAATATTAGTATTAATCAATACTACTAAATATTATATTATTAGATTGTTCTATCGAAAGAAGTAATATACTACTTGCACATGCGCATTGGCCATTTACGACAAGAGAAAACAGGTGTTAATAATACAATTGGTATTTCAAAATTGCTCTTAAAATGTTTTAACAGCTGGTATACTCTACTTTTTAAACTCGGAAGAGTAAAACGAAAAGCCGCGTTTACACAATAGAATTTTTCCAAGCTATTTTTTGGCGGCAGTTTAGTATTTTATATAAGTTGTAGTCATGTAATTATTAAATTAATTAAATACAAAACGGACTCAGAAAAATACACGATCTAAACGTCAATCAGTTGTAACAATGTGACGGCGTGCAAAATATCAAATATCGCTAGTGTAATTTTTACCGAAAACTGACCAATAGCTAGCCTACTTTTTGGCGGTTCTATTTAGAAACTAGAGGGACGATAAGTGTTAACGCACGTCATTGACGCGACGTAAATGACGTAATAAATGTGCAATGCGACTATACAAAGAAATTAAAAGTATTTTATATTAGTACATAATTATAACATAATACTTAATAATTAGAGTAAATTTCAATGGATAATGCAGTACACCATTTCTTAATATAAACGCTCGTTTTATCAAAGTTAAGAATGTAAAAGAATAGTTATTTACTTAATTATTATATTTTCAATATCGCAGTACTTTTACGTTTCTGGTATTGGCTACATTTAATGAAATACAATGTTGTCGGTTGTCTTTGGTCCGGCCGTGTTAAATGTTGACAGTTCGTAGACTATAGGTTACACTAGAATGTTAGGCTAGATTTGATAGCATTTATGTGTGTGTATCCGGCAACGGCGTAAAACCTGACGTCACGATTTATTGATGACGTGGATTGGAACTTATCGTGCCTCTAGTGTAGTAAACTGTATGTTTTCTTTGAGTACGTACGAATTAAATAAATGAAACACTAAACACTGGGATACTAGGAATAAGAGGGTTGGGCATTATTATTGTAATTACCAAAGAGAAATTTCCTTTGAGATGTTTCTGTAAAATTAATTTCTTGGCACGCACAATAACAAACGGAAAAGAATTAAAAATTTAAATTTTATGAGGACTGATCAAAATAGCTGGCAACGCTGTTTATAATTATTGAACAGGACATGGTAGCACTGTTACCTATTGTCACTAAAAAAAGCGCCAATTTTAAACTCACTGAAGATGTTAGAATTTAAGATCAAAATTGAATACTATATTGTAGCCGATAATGATACAGCGATAATTTATATACATAGCTTGACAGATTTTGTGAAGGTTAGGTACCGCACATTTTCGTGTTGTTATCAATAAATGATTTTGAGAAAAAATAAATATGTGTTTAAAGATATAAATTACATTCTTTCCATTAAATTAAAAACGCGTAGACAGTAATACATTAAAAAGAAGAATAACAAGAAAATTACAACAAAATAAGTAAATGACGGCAATTATTACTTAGTGTTGTTATTTATTCAACATAAAAGTTGTATGAATTGAGAAATTTTATGATACCACCACACCTCACTTGAAATGATTCACTTTCCATTATATTTAATGAATTTGTGTTAATGGGTTTAAGGATTTATCCGAACAACTTTAAAATAGCCTGTATTAGAAATAATTAATAGTTTGCATGAAATATAAATAATTCAGCCATATGAGAAATAAAATCAAATAACATAACTAACAAATATTTATTGTGAGAATTCAAACTCTTCCCCTTCTTCACCACTTTTCTGTCACATGGTACACCCACCAAGGAGTGCACACGTCCTTTATTTTCGAACGCAGCCCTGTATTCTGAACACTTGGTAACTTTTTTTCAGAAAACCCAACATGGTTTTGGACCTTTAGAATGGGCTACATACATGGAAATTTACTGTTTGTAAACACAAAGAAACAAATAAAATACCCCGTTGACTCAACAAGAGGAAACGATGATAAATTATGTTGTAATTCAGGGACTTTTTATTTAATTTATTGTCATTTTGAATAAATTAAAAAAAGCATTATTTTGTATAGTTTTCATTATCTTCTTTATGTTTATGTAATGAATTTGTTTTACCACATCATTAACATAATTTAAATTTACATTTATCCTAAAAAAAACAGATATATTCATAAATATTATTTTTGAAATAAATAATGAACAGAGATATTTGAATTAATGTTTAATGAACAGCTAGAAACTGAATTTATGCAATTTATTTCCATGGCACTTTACATCAGGCTACAAAACGTCTATACTACATCGAATAAAGAAAGAAAGAAAGTACTTCTATCGCACTGCTGTCGATGGAATCTAGTACCATTCTAGTACTAAGTGAACTGTAACAGGTCGACTATTAACTAGAATGACGTTCTCACCGGCAATGATGATAGGACGATTGCATTATTCGTTTGTTCGTTCTATTAGGTCGCCTACTTGATATAGAAATAAATTGACGTATATAATAGGAAAGTAGGCCGTGAAAATCGTTATTTCTAAAAAATCTGATTTAAACGCTTTTTTTATAGTGACTGAACACAATTGTTAATTTAAGTTTGGTTGATTTTAATGTTATGCGGCGGCTTACTTTCTCGAAGTTAAAAACGAGATAAAACTAAAATTAAACTTGCAAATATTGTTCTACTTCTTTGTTGTTATCAGAAATTCGTTGAAGCAACCAATTCTGAATTCTTACTGGGTACAGAGATAGATTTCTACACATTGGTAAAAAAGGTAAATGTTAAATTATAAATATAAAAGTTTTAAAAATATTGACTTTTGGAGCATTGTCTATAGTAAATAATAAACGACGATGCGAATTGAAATAAACAGTCATAGTGCATTGTGGTGATTGACCTTATCACCCAGAATGATAATAAATTAATTACTTTTCGATTTGTTTATTACTTTTATTCCTATTAAAATTTGCTCTAAATATTTAAGTAGATAATTTCATGAATTTTATGTAATGTATACTACGGACATCTAGTAGCTAATGGGGAAATAAAGTAACAAATAGTTTACTTGATATTACAGAATGTTGTTTCGCAACTACATCCAAGATCTTTAAAATCATATCAGATGGCAGGGTAATCGGAAACTTACTATTTTGACATATGTTTCGCATGCGGACATCCTTCCATTAAATATTTACTTTTTTCGTGTTCCTGTAATCGGAAATCGTTTAACTGACAGCTTAGCGATATGGTAATTAAAATAATAAACGAGTTACTATATCGTAATAAGTACTGCGCGCTCATTCTTACAGGACGTTCTTTCCAGACCAGCCGAAGAGTTCGAAAATGTACAAACGCTGGAAACCATGTGGGCGATGAAAGCCTTTGAACATGCTGAAATCTATTTTAATGTACATATAAAGCATACAAGATAATTAAGTTACTTTATTCTAGCGTTTCAGATACTATGCTCAGTAGATCCAAGATTATTGAAGCTGACACCAGTAGATGATACAATATACAAAATATTTAGGGAAGAATTTCCAACGTTGGATGTCCGGGTTATCAATGAAGATGAATTAAAATGCACGAAAGGTAAAGCTAAATGGAGACCGTTCTGCGAGAGGTTTAAGAAGATCGTTGAGGATTACAGTTATGGAACGTTATTAAGAGCGGATGCATCGAAGGATTATACCCAGGAGAATTCGATGCTTGTTACTAGGATACAGTTCTATGCAATCGAATTAGCTAGAAATAGAGAAGGGATAAATGATGATATACGATGGAAATTCCGGCCTAAAAAAGAAAACAAGGAAAGCAAAGAAAATTAATATTAAACCAAGCAACTTTTCTGTTAAATATGTATGCTGAATTTTTTTTGATTAAAATATTCTGATTGCTACCCAGGTTTTTTTGCCCATAATTATGTAAAATAAACATGTTCAATTTAGTTCCTATGTGGTAAAGTTACAAGCTGGAACTTAATTTTTGAGGCTGAATTAACCATAAACATCCTTAGTCAATAAAAATAGAAATTTATTAATAATTTTTTTATTGTATTATTAAATACAAAAGAAGGCTTATATATATTTAAGAGGCATCAACTGCAGCTGTGGTCGTTGATTCTTCTGTGTATTTGCCTTTATCCTTACCCAAGGCAGCAGCACGTCCTTTACTTCTTCTGTCGATAATCTTTTTCCTATCTTTATCCATTTTCATTTTAACTACTACAACCTGCGAGTAATAAAAAAAATGCTTTACTATCTTGCAATACTCATAAATATGGAAAACATTGCAAAAAGTAACTTCAGTGCCATAATTTTACCATTTTGCAGATCTCGCAATACACAAGTTCAATTATTAAGAGAACCTTAACAATATCAAATGCATAAAGCTCAAATCGTGCGGTCTATGAATAGATTTAGTCATCACGATTAATTACAATAATTAACCTATACAAAATAAATAGAAAATGCTGTACTCACTTTTGATGGATGGATTCCAACATATACACTCGCTCCATTAGCTTTTTCTCTCTGAATCCTCTCAATATATATAACAAATTTTTTTCTGTATACTTGTACAACTTTGCCTACTTGTTGTCCCTTGTAATGTCCTCGTACTACCTAAAGATGAAGAATTTCGTAAACTTTTACGCGAATAACACCTAAAGCACTAGCAAATCTCTACCTGTACTTCGTCATCTTTTCTAATAGGCATCGTTTTAACATTGTACTTCTGCCGAAGTTCTTTGGATAAAGGCGCGGACATAAGACGACGTCTAACGTGAGATGGGGCGGTGAAATGCCTTTTTCTATTTTTGCTCCTCGACGCGGAAACTAATTTATTAAGTTTCATCTTGCTAGCTGTTTATTCTCCTGGAAGAAACGAAGAACACGTCGATTAGTTGGATCGTGGTAGAATCAAAACATGCACTATTTTTTAGGTTATGATGGGAATTTATAAACAAATCGGATAATTTGACAAAAATACGTATAAATTTGAATGGGAATCGTAGAGGGATGAAATGATATTTGATTACGGTCCATTTTTCTATTCATTAATTGAAAGATGATTATAGATTTTAATAAATAGTCACGTACCGATAACAGCAACACGAACTTACACCGGAAAGGAACGTTACGCGTGCGCTCCCATTATTTCTGAACGTGTTCGAGTTGGTAATATCGGTTTCTGTTACTGCTGTTCTCTGAGAATTTTAAAATTGAATAAAAATAAAGGAAGCCCCAAAAATTTCAGTGCGATAATGGTAACAATGAAATAAATAAATTTTATAAATAAGATTTTCTTACTAATACGCAAATAATAATATATTTGCTATTAATGATTGAAACCTAGACTCCCTTTGTACTTTTTATCAATCGTTTCTACTAAATGTAGCAATATAACAATTACAAATAAAATGTGATCGTATTCGAACTTCGAAAAACAGATTTAGTTACAGTTTCTACAAGTTAATAATAGTGGCTTTAAAATTTTACAATAAATAAATTACTTCTATAATAACAATGTGTTAAATTCATATACAGTGTCATATTAAAAAATTAGGCTGGAAGAATAAATTGTTTATTTTCTCGACTTTTTAATAAATATTCATATTTTTTTTGTGTATTCACATGTAATCAGTTTTAAGTCGGCTTTTTATGTTAGTTTGAAAAATATTTGTGAACACACTTGAATTGTCAGGTAACTTTAATTACTTGCTAATACTAAGATGCATATATGCCCTAGAAATTTGAATTCGAGGAATACGAATTCATTTAGAATTAGATAGGTACTGTTATTCTGAATCAAATTCTAACTTCATCGAAATTACTAGCAACTATTACGAAGAGCAGAGAGCAGGACTCTGTGTCCTGAAGTAAATTAATCTCATTAGTTTGATCAGAAAGTCTTGTTGTAGATCATACTAAAAATACGTTGCCCACAATGCGTCACTGGACCTGGACTAGGTTATAAACATGGCAATTAGATGTCTTGGATGTTAATATGACGTCTTTAAAATTGGGATGATGTCATCATTATGACATACTGGTGCTACAATTCTTTTACTTTAAAAATCTATAGAAAATAACAATATCAATATACATTACAACCTTTAACTTAAAGAAGTCTAATCGTTTATATTGTGGAGTAATTTCCATGATGGTATTATATACTCAGGGCAGTTTCATAATCCTACTTTGAAGATCAAATGAATCCAAAGCTGACATTGGAGCAATTTTGAAAACCACTGTTGAACAATTTTATGGGCAATATTTGCTACAACGATAATATCAATGTTATTATATGTTTACTCAAATTTTACATGTAACTCTCTAATTTAGTGATTTTTATTAATCCTTTGGTCGTGACCATTGTTTATATATTCGTCAATCGTTTAGAAGTACATTTGGCTGTCTCCTAGATGGCGCACCAAATATTTGAACTACACCCTTGTTTACGTTATGTACCTTATTTAAATTAAATTGAAATTAATAAGGATATATATTATTTTCACATAACAATTTCTAAACGTTGACATTTTCTGTTTATCTAGTTGTTTGTTGTATCAATAATACTAAGGTTGGTATTCATACTAAACTGTAGATTGCGCAAAATGCCAAGGCGGTAACACAGTTTTCCTCCGCACGTTATTTGTTTAGTTGGTGAAGTTGCCATGGAGCTTGTGTATGTTCCCGCAATAATACTATTTGTTTGATTACTTTTATTACGAGTAGTAAAAGTAAGTCACATTTTTAAACCAATATCTTTCTAGCATTTCATGAAATATAATTAATTAACAATTAAAAAAAGACTGGTCCCGATTTGATTATAAATCCGGTAAAATTGGAATTTACAAAAAGGTATAAACAAATGAGTTGATTTAGTTAGCGATAAGAAAAACTACTAATTAAGGCAATGACACTACAGAGGATAAACGATTTGATACAATCACAGGAAAAATGAAGGAGAAAGAACAGTGCTCGCATTAGTGTTGATTTATTTTTGGTTACTAGTTCAAGTTAGGAGCGATCATTGATTCTAAACTAGTTTGTAAAACCTATCCCAATTTGAGATAACCTCTTAAACGTATCGGCATTAAATCATACGTTACTTAACAGACGATAAGTTGAAACATTGTTGTTAATAACCATGATATTGAACAGCGTATTTGTATTATTGAAAATTATTTTAAAGTTGGTGAAACTTATACAGAAGTTCTAACAAAATCCATATCGAATATGAAGAAAAAATAGTCCATCACATCCCATTAAAAGACTGAGGTGACACGACGTAATTTTTGAGTGAAGATTTGGTAACTTAAATTGTCGCCACTTACTAACCTAATAGTGATGGTTTAGACGAACCTACTAACACCTTTTAAAATGTTGATTTTGATTTAATGTCGAATGAAAAGCTATTCCACGTCATACATTTTACTTAAGAAACTTTTTTGCTATGACCGATGTGCCTTGAAATATGCACTTCAATAAATTGGTTCTTTTATTGAAACATGTAGAAGAGAAAATGTATTGTATATTCACTTGAAATCAGAAATATGTCATAATTCTTTTAAATTTCTTTTTGTACCTTAATAGTCTTCAAAAATTTTATTTTATTTATATATTTTAAATGAATTTTATGCCTGCACCAAAAGTGGTTGCGGCGTTACAGATGCCCGTGATGAATTTTTGATACGCGATATGTATCATCTTGATTCTTGTCCAGGGGCTTCAGTGAGGGGGTCCATTAATATTTTGAGACCCGCAGCATTCCATTCTTGTACCACTCTATAATACGAGGGCGACCTGAAATGTTCCCAGAATCGGCAAGACATGGCGCACGAAAGTTGAAGTTTGTGTAGCAAGTCAGGAGATTTCGCAAAAATGTCTAAAACCGAATTTCGTGCAGTGACAGATCACTTTTGGATGGTTGGGAAAACGGCCACGGAAATTCAAAATATTTTGCTAGAGGTTCATGGCAGGTGTACTCCATCATGCTCGACCATCAGCTTCTGCGTGAGTGCGCTCAAATGTTGCCGCAGAATCACAAGTGACGAACCACGCAGTGGACGCCCAAAAACCGCTACCAACGAAGAAATGGTCGACAAGATTCATGATGACGTGTTAGCCGATCGCCAATTGAAGCTGACGGAGATAGCAGAGACAATAGCCATCTCAGAAGAACGTGTTGGCTATATTTTAGACGAAATTTTTGGTATGAAAAAGTTTTCGGGGCGATGGGTACCGCATTTGCTCACACCGGAGCAAAAACGAAATTGGGTGACCGTTTCGGGGGAGTGTTTGGCCAGGATCCAACGTAATCCAAGAGATTTCTTCATGCGTTGCGTAACCGTGGATGAGACCTGCATCCACCACTACATACCCAAAACCAACGAACACTTGAAGCAGTGGATTTTTCCGGGCGAATCCGCTCCGAAGAAACCAAAGACCGTTCCATCAACCTGAAAGGTCATGGCGACCGTTTTTTTGGATTCCAAAAGTGGGACCCTCGTCGACTATCTGCTGAAGGGAAGGGAGATCACGGGGTAATATTACAGCGATTTATTGACCCAATTCGATGCAGTATTGAAGGAGAAACAGGCCTCGTTTGTAGCGGGAAAAATGTGCTTTGCGACAATACGAATTAGTCTTTCATCCTCCATATTCGCCGAACCTAGCCCCCAGCGACTTCTTCCTATTTCCAAACCTGAAAAAATTACTGGGAGAAAAGAAATTTACCTCAAATGATGAGGTCATCGCCGCTACAGATGGGTATTTTGCAGACCTCGAAACATCTTACTTTTACGACGGCTTGTAGAGCCTGGAGGATCGTTTGAAAAAGTGTATTGATCTTCGATGAGACAACATCGAAAAGTAAAAATAAAAACCTACACCAATACCGTGTTTTTCTTGTCGATTCTGGAAACATTTCAGGTCGCCCTGATAAAACTAAAAATAATTATCAGTATTAAAACATTATTGATACATTGCATGAAGCATCAGTTTAGATGCGAAATATTGAAGAAAAATTAAAGAAGTACATTTGAATTAAAGATTATTGCCAAACTCTCTTTTATCTATTATTACCCAGTTTTAGAGGAAAAAATTCCTAATATATATACAGTTTACTTGGTGTATTTCATTTCGAAGGAAGTAGAATTTGGGGCTTCACCGTTGTTCTTGTTATTAAGTTCTTAACATGAAATAAGTGTTGTTACTATTTATTAATAAAAAAAAACAGCTCTGAATTTAGTTTTCTTTACCCTTTGTAAAAATATATGTTGTTGGAAATTATTACAAAACCATATCATGAAAACCAATCGATTTATTTTACAAAAAATATAACTTTAAAGTTACATTTCCTGTTGATAAACTTTAGCAACATTTATTTCATTGGCTAAATAAACTCATGACAGTATATCGATCGCATATCAGTAATCATTGATAATTCGTACAGTTATCGACCAGTATTGTAATTTTGATGACATATTGTCGTCTATTTTCGCTTGAAATATCGTCAATAAGCTGGTAAAATCGATATAATGCATATAGTTCTTTCATTTTCTAAAAGAACAAAAACAATTTCTTGCTGTAAATGTTCTAAATGGTAAATTAAAAAAATAGTAGTTCTTCACTAACATAAGAGATAAATTGGATTCCAAAAAGATAGCAATGAAAATATATAACCTAAATTTTGATTTACGACGTGGTTTTAAATGATTGAAGGTAGTTTGTCAGGTTGGCAATTTGATTTTGAACTCCATGTCAGTAGCGTCTCAAATAGAATAATATATATATAACACATGGGCTGAAAAGTCCCGGGCCTAACAAAGAAAACACGGTTTTTTTGGTTCAAAATTAGCTTTATTCATCAACGTAATCTCCATCAAGAGCAACGCAATCATTCCAGCGCCGCTCTAACATTTCAATACCACTTTTGTAGAACGATTTATCTTTTGCCTCAAAATAGGCCTCAGTTTCAGCGATAACCTCTTCATTCGTGCGAAATTTCTTACCGGCGAGCATTTTTTTGAGGTCTGCGAACAGCCAGTAGTCGCTGGGAGCCAAATCTGGCGAATACGGTGGATGTGGGAGCAATTCGAAGTTCAATTCATGTAGTTTTGCCATTGTTTTGATTGACTTGTGACACGGTGCGTTGTCTTGATGAAACGAATTTTTTCTTTGCCATATGCGGTCGTTTCTTTGCAATTTCGTCCTTCAAACGCTCCAATAACGCTCTATAACATTCATTGTTGATGGTATTTCCTTTCTTAAGATAGTCGATGAATATTACACCACGCACATCCCAAAATACCGAGGCCATAACCTTTCCAGCCGATTGTTGCGCTTTCGGACGCTTTGGACGAGGTTCACCAGTTGCTGTCCACTCAGATGACGATCGTTTTGATTCCGGAGTGAAGTGATGGATCCATGTTTCATCCATTGTCACATATCGACGCAAAAATTCCGGTTTGTTACGTTTAAACATGGCCAAACACTGCTCAGAATCATCAACACGTTCTTGTTTTTGGTCAACAGTGAGCAAACGCGGCACCCACTTTGAACAGAGCTTTCTCATAGTCAAATGCTCATGCAATATAAAGCCAATATGTTCTTTTGATATCTTTACGTTGTCAGCTAACTCACGCAACTTCACTTTTCGATCATTCAAAACGATTTTGTTGATTTTTTTATGTTTTCTGGTGTTACCGCCTCATTTGGACGTCCACTGCGTTCTGCATCATCGGTGTCTCTACGACCCCATTTGAAGTCAGCAAATCAACGTTTTATTGTTGTTTCTGATGGAGCGGAGTCCCCATAACACTTTTCAAGCCATTGCTTCGCTTGAACGGTATTTTTTTCCCATCAAGAAGCAGTGTAAAATTAAAACACGAAATTGTTTCTGATCCATTGTTTTGAAAATAACAAAAGTAGCGTGACTCTTAGCACAATAACTCACAAACTAATGAATAGAATATCATGAATTTTTAACAGCCGTCTTTTGAAGGTTAGTACTAACTGAGAGAAAGGTGACTGCAATAAAACTAGCGTCATTTATGTGTTAGGCCCGGTACTTTTCAGCCCATGTGTTATATATATATATACAACCCATATACCATATAAATGGTGTCGGGAGTTATGTTTCTTTTAGAGCTTTACAAACTTACTGCACTGTTTGCTATCCTTTGCTAACTTCGCTGCTTCAGTCCAAGTTTGACTCTTTCTTTCCAAAATTCTCGCTATGACATTGTCCCAAGTCTGTCCGGTACTTCATCTTCTCTTATTTTTCCCAATATTTCCATATTCTTTTGGGTTGTCTCTCATTATCCATTTTTTACAGATGCCCCCACTATTCCAGTTGTCTCTGCTTAATAAATTCCGGAACTGAATTAATTTCTAAATCTTCCCATATATCGATGTTTTTTCACCTCTAACTCTTCTTAGATACTTCATTACCATAGTTTGTAGCTTATTTTTTTGTTTTTGGCTTAGTATCCACGATTCGCAGCCAAACGTTAATATCAGTCTATAAATGGACTTATATACTTTCATTTCCGAAAGATTTCTCTCTTGTTTATAAATTTACTATTCATAGCGTAGTATAATTTCGTTGTTTTCTCAATTCTTTTATTGCTGTCTGCTTCTTGTGTCCCACTCTCGTCGAATACCGCTCCTAGGTTACTTCGATTTGAATTCTCATTTGCACTGGTTCTTCTCCTATTGCCAATACTTTAGTTTTATTTTTGTTCATCTTCATTCCGCTCTGTCTTAATGTGGTTCCACATTTCTATTTTTTTCTGTAAATCTTTTTCACTTTTTGCCACAACCACTACATCGTCTGCAAGCACTCCTTCAGATGCTTCGACTCGTTGTAAGTTAATATGGTCTACTAATATTTTTTTACTTTTCTTTGTACGTTTCTTGATTATTTCGTCTATACATGTAATGAACAATGCTGGGCTTAAGCTTTCTCCTTGTCTGAATCCTTCTGTTATTTTAAATGTTTCTGATTCTGAGTTATTTGCGATGACAGCGTTTATATTTATATCAGCCTTATTCCTTTATTACTCACTTCTTTTATCTTTGGGATATTTCATAATATTTTGCTTGGGATTTTATTGAAAACTCAAACAGAATTATGGTTGGTAAAATGATAATAAATCTTAATCTTAGAAATTGATTATACAGTGATTACAAAATTAATGTAAATACCTGATGATAAAGAGTATCTGTAGAAACAATAGATTTCAAATCAAAACGAAGCAAATAATAATAAATAAAGTGAATATAAATAATCTGTCACGCGGGATGTTGACAGATGGCTATTATCAACATGTGAAATGTTTAAAGATTCACGACAGGAAATTTATTGTCAGTGTCTTTTGAAATCATCCTGTATAAAAATACATAAATACTATTTCTATTTTACGTCGTTATGCTTTATCCTAATCTTGCATGCAGTTTCCACAAGTTTTTAAAATATCTGATTGTGGCATAAAGTAAAATTGCTCTACTCGCATTCTGTATTTAGAATACACGCTGTATATCAGCGGTTCCGATTCGCAACTTTCCCAGTCTGTTTATGCGAACTCCACGCAGAACGTCCTTGACTACCTCTTTCATCTTTTCTATCCAGAGCTAGCGAGCGATAGACAACAAGCGTTTCGAGTATGTCTCACATGGTCTGTCTATCAACAACAAACGATAAAAGTTTTCATAGCACGGCGCTGAAAATTTCGAGCCCCGTGTAGCGCCCGGTCAGGCCAGTTTACCTTCACTAGATCTTATGAGCGGACGTCTTCCGTGTGATACTCGCAAACCAAGATGAACGGCCTTAAGAGAATATTTAACAACAAGGTACTAACGTTTACTGTTAGAAAAGAGAAAAAACAATAAAAAGTAACGTAAAAATAATGGAAAATGTACATTTTTTGCTTCCTCTCTGACAAAATCTTACGCGACATATGTTGAAATAAAAAATATGTTCGACTCGAGTAAATTTCTTTGCAGGCGACGACGAATTTCGCGAAAAAATGGGCCAGGAGCATAATGACCACCAGCCCCAATATGTCAGAAGGTGGAAGGCTACCCCTAACGTCCTTGACGGAAGACGAACAAATGATGAAGGAAACAGGTGAGGAATTTCACGTTCAAGTTCAGTACCATGGAACTTTCGTTAACACAGCGAATAATTTCATTTCACAGTATCTAGATTGGCTAAAGAACAAATTGCCCCGGTCGTACGTGAAATGGAACAGGCTGGCTGTGTTAAACCCGAAATCGTAGATATGTTATTCGAGAATGGGGTAAGATATGCTTCAATATTCTTGTTTTAACTTCATCTTGTTAAAAAAGTTATCATTTCTAACACGAATTAAGTTAAAAATTGCGAATCTGGATCGTGGCCAACTATTCTATTTAATAGACGGAAACTATCTGCGTCATAAACAGGTCAGAGTTTGCTATCTGATTGGTTCTTCTGGGAATCAAGTGGTATTGTTTTATTATATATATATATATACATATGTATATAATAAAACGTATATATATTTGTTTTCTTAATTAAATACCCCATGTAATACAAAACATAATTATTTATTATATAACCCGCAAAATAACTTAATTGTTTACATTTTATCTCGAGGAAACATAAATTTGTGCAAAGTAAATATGTAAACAACTTAAAAAAGGAATTGCTGTAGAATACTTATGATGAAGTGCGGTAATAAATTATTCCATAATCTTATCATAAATTTTTATTTGTTTTAAACGGGCGTTTCAATTTGCTTTATTTTAATGTAAAAATGAGCTTATTTGATCCGTTATTGATTTATAATAATTTTTTTCCTGTTCGTTTCGATATTGTCTTATAAATAAGCCGCATAAAATTTAAAATTAGTTTATTACACAGGATGATAAATAAGTGTTGTAAAATGAATAGTAAATCACCGATTTGTACGGATATAAACTAATTGTTCAGCGCACACGGAATTGGTAAAGAAAGCCTTAATAGTGAAAGATTTGTATATAAGATTTTTTATATTAACAGACGCGACAACCTAATATTGTATTATCTTAAGTCAAGTATCTCTTTAGGGCACATAACAAAATAATTTATTATTTTTATATTTTAACACTTCAAAACAAATGCGAATTCACTCAAAAAGTCTATCCCAATATAAAAGATACTTTTCTGGGATTTTGGTTAGTGAAATCACTAATGACTTCTTCCAACCCTCAAGCACAGCGTTTTCGCTGGACATCAACGTTCTTGCTTGAAGAAGTGTAGTTTTCAATTTGTTTATGATTCTTTTCAATTTTGTAATTCTGTGTTCATACAATGAAAACGCTTATGGTGCTGAATGAACAAATACTTTTGGTTTGGATTTCATATAACCACCTTTGCGCCAGGAATACGAAATTAGGTTTCGATATCTTGCGGAGGATTGTTGGTTATGAACCAAAGATTGTGATTATTTTATCATATTTCGGTGACGCAATTTAATATCAAGCAAAACTTACCCTTAAAACTCTTTCGCGAATCTTTTCTATACAGGAAAGTCGTATCCTTGGGAATTAGGTAAGATGCTAGATTATCGGCTACTAGAGAAGTTTGCGAAATCACAGGCTAGTTACCACCCCAAGAATCAAGCAATGAAATTGTTTGATCTTCACTAGCAACTGAGACTGCAGAAACGAGTGGTTTCGCAGTAACGTACGGCTCGGTTACTATCAATATTACAAATAATAAATGTAGTTACAGTACAACTCGTTTATAACGTCATAATTTAGCGTGAAAAATGTTCACAAACCAAAATTATAGCCTTTTTTAAATGTATATAAATATGTATCTGATGATAGGTGTGTTTATCATAATATTTAGTGTATAATAATGTAAAATAAATACGTATCAGCTTAGTTACAGTCTCTCGCCTATTTCCTGAATAGCGTCACTTGGTTATGACATCAAAAAACTGTCGGTCCCTATGATGACGCTGTAACCGAGTTCTACTGTACTTACTATTTCAATGTATTCTAATGTCGGGAATCTGTTTACACTCATTCATACACATAGTAGCCATACGCATATGAACCCCGACTTCGGGTATGTCCAACCGCTTCCGAAATATATTATCACTGTATGGTTAGTTGACTAATAATGACGGTTCAGCTCTAAGATTTATATTATATAATAATATATATACATATATATGAAATAAGTTGTCGCAAATTTTGGGCCAAAGCTTGTCGCCTACTTCCTTAGAAATGATCAGTAATGGTGATATAAACTTGTCTGCAACTGATATTATAGGTACTGTTATGTAACTATGGGTAGTAGATAATATAGATTGGATGTTATATGCAATAGCATTGCTTCCTCTGTAGCTTAAGCGACCACCCCTTACAGATTCTTCGTCTCCTGTTTACTGGTTGCTACAGCCTATAGCGTCTTAAAGAAATAAGTAAGAGAAATTTCTTACTCAAATAAAACCTAACCAGAAAAAAAAATATAGAACGTGCACTTTCTTTATCCTCGTGGTCGTCAAATTCAGTTATCAATCATTCAGAGTGCTAGGCTGCTCGTCGGTGAGGGACTGGGTAATTTTACTTATTTGCAATAGTTTTCCGATAAATTTTTAAGGCGCCACGTGTGAAGAATCCCTTGAAGATAAGAGTCGGTGGTCCTACGGTGGAAGCATTCTTACAGACATGGATCCAAATCGAGGGGTAAAACGTCTAGTTAAGCGTTGTTGAAATTTGGGGATTATTGGTGTTTAGTCCGTTGGAAGTACGAGTAGAGTAAAGACTCCTCTTCATGTTAAACTTACGCGGCATTAGGAACATTTGAACGTTTTCTTTGAGCATTTGCAAAATCCCGAATAATTCTTTAGATTCACTATTCATGTTTACTCGGATTGAACTAGACGTCTCAGGGTCGTGGGTTCGGGCCCTATGTTGAGGATGTTGCTCCAGCCTAAAGTCTTTGAGTCAATGAATAATAAGAGAAACTTCTAACTCAAATAAAACCTAACAAAAAAAACATATAACAAATACTTTCCTCAATACAGTAGTCGTCAAAATCAGTCATCTATCATTCAGGGTGCCAGCCTACTTGTCTTGCTGAGCGCGCTAACTGCTGACAATTTGAATAACCTTGTAAACAGAAACTCTACAGTCGGTGGTAGACAAAGGGTAATTCAAACAGTAAACAAACCACAATTAAACTAAAATAAAGGAAAAAACGGTTGAGCAAAACAAAAAGTATTGCGAAACAATAAAAGGAACGTAACATGGTCTGGTGAATACATTTTGTTATTTTATTTTAAAGTGCGCTATCTCTTGTTTGGATGTTCTGAAATTTTTCTGCTTAACGATTGCGTTAGCTGCCAGCGCCAACCGTAATATGTAATGCACTATGTGGTTTTAATCTATAATTACCGAAAATTTGCGTAATATGTGTTCAGTAATCACTTAACATTATTGCCTCCACAATTTTCTACATACTTTTTACATTCGTATAATTGATGAATCGATTTTACCTTTCCGAAGTTGGCTTGTACAGAACTTAATAGTCATTGAGAACACCTGAAAAAATGGGACCTTGAATTAAGTAAACAAAAACGTCAGATACTGCTACTTACAGACAATTGCCCAACCACCTATATACAAGCAAACAACATAGAACCCGCAGTTTTGCCGCTTCGCCCAATGTCAGTTTGAGAACCTGTGAATTAAGGAATAACTTGGAGCCTAAACCAGACATTTAGAAGAGAATTATTGCTTAAAATTCTTGAGGTGCAAGCAATAAACTGGAGTCTGTCAATTTCTATTTTAGATGATATCATTATTCTTCACGTTTCATCGGCCAAAGTATCAATAGATACAATTAGAAATTGCATTCATCATGCAGATGTAATAAAAAATGTCGACCTAGAAGTCTTCCATTTTAATTCAGAAGGTGATCACTTATGTTGATGTCAATTACTAACCAAGAACTAGTTGCGTAAATAATGATGAAATGCAGTGATGGAGTTTTATAACACATGGACAAGGATAAATGTAATAGATGTAGAAAGAATATTAACAGATGAGGCTCTAAAATGTGTAGAAAAACATTAAAATTACTTTTAATATCAAGGAAGATAATTTAATCAAGGTCCATAGCTGTTAGTCCAGTTTGTTCAAAACATTTTCATCTAAATAAAAATAAGACATTTCCTAAAATAAAGGTGAAGGGTGTTTTAAGTTTTGCTTGCTAGGTCAGTGCGCCACTAATGAAATGTCAGTACTAAAAATTAATTTCCATTTTCAGTTAACCTAAATACAAGATTTCAGTGCGATACGTATAGTGTTGTAGCTACAATGAATTGTTAAAGTTGACAATCTGGTTGAAAGATGGAATTAAACCGAGGACAAGTAGAAATACAGAGTTGATTCGAGCGTATGCAAAAATGCATTAATTTTCGTGAACCAATAGTCTTTAAAAAGTATCTACTGTTTTATTCTAATTCTATATGCAAAACTTAAAAGACAACACTGGTACTTATACATACCTATTGCACATCTAGTATATATATATATACATACACACGTGCTTTAGCTTATTACGAAAGTTATTTTTGCATGTATTCATTGATTATTTTTTTTGTAAGCGACAAAACTTTTCTATCACTTTCTTCCTATATAATGGGCACCTGAATATAATGTACGTTTACAGGAGATCCGGTGGAGTGTGCTGTGTTTTGAATCATGATTTTTCTTTTTGTTGTTCCTGGAATCTTTCGATATTGTTTCAACACTTGTTTTTTTAGCATTCTTTGTTTCTTTTAATATCATTTGAGATATATGTCAGGATATCACAATAGGTAGCTTTCTAAAATTGCAATGTTGTTTGGAGACACAAAGTAGTTCTAGTAGAGGATTGTGTTTAGAACATATATATGAGCATGTTTCTCAGATGGACTTAGAGTAGTAGTAGTAAGATGATCTCTGTTGGTTGGTGAACTCAAGTGGATTTTCATCTTCAATAGTTTAAAATGAAATATCTTCTTCACGTTACGAAAAAGTATTCGTGATTGAATTGAAATAATATTAAAATTTTATCGAATTTTCAAACAGCCTCTATGTATACTTAAATATTTTCTCAAAGAATGTTAGAAAAATGCTTATTATTGGTATTATTACATTGTTCAACATTTTTCTACTATGAATTTTATTTTAAACCGTAAAAATCTAATGAAATGACGATTGCAAGGACTGTGTGGATATACAATTCACAGGTATAGCAGTAAACTCCACTCACACACATTTATTAATTATGCGTTTCTAGAGCACGTGGGCTCTCATAGTCGGTAACACGGTTGACAATGAGAGCCCACGTGCTCTTGAAACGCTGCGTTCCGCATAATTAATAAATTTGTGTGAGTGGAGTTTACTGCTATATCTGTGAATCGTAAAAATCTAATACATTTCGAAACGAAATATGAATTTTGCAAAGCACAACACGAATTTTTATCGAAATATTGTATATGTGGATTAAGGAAATCAATAATGCAAACTCATTAATACTATACTAGTCTCATATTGCATAATACCAGCTGATAAATTTGATAAATCGGTTCTATTTATTGAATGCTTGCATGTAGATGAGTATTAATATTTTGAATGATTTGTTTGCCGTACTCATGCGGATTTTGTGTTATCTTTATTATGCACAAAATTATCCATTATTGGGTTTCTTTTGTTTCAAAAGGTGTAGTTTAAAACATTATATTTGACTGGAATATATATATATATATATAATTGATTGATGGCAGTAATGTACTTCGAGCTCTTATATAAACTTTAACATTAATGGGATACCCCTCCAACCGTATTAAATAAAAAATATGCAAATTGCTATAGCGATTATCAAATCAGGTTTTCTTCTTTCAAATATATCCTGCTTATTTGACATCTAAATTTTATTTAGCAAGACGCACTAAGCAATAGTTTGATAAAACATATAAATCCTTAAAATTCTAGGTGCAAACACCAACTATAAATATACTGCCTTATCTTTCCAAGCAAAACAAGATTGTTAAATTATGTAAGCAATCCAATAAAAGAGTCTTGATGGTGTGCGTAGTTTTTCTTACCTGTATGTGTTAGGAGTGTGATTTATTCACTATTCACTGCCTTATCTATTACATTTTATATTTAGATTTTATTAGCTTTTATATTTAAGATAATCCAAATAAAATCTACCATAATGTAGCGTGAATATGTTTCCGACCATCATCAATAATTTCGGCGATTTAATTTTGTTGCTTTATAGAATTACAACATCCATCTTAAGCAATTGTTGCCGTACGGCTTATTCATGTTTAATGTCGTAATATGTATTTTACGAGAGTTGTCATTTAAATTTTGCATATAGAGCTGGGATAAAATAGCTTTTAATGACTTTATTGTTTCGCAGAGAAGATTAATGCATTTTTGCATGCGTTCGAACTAACCCTGGAAGCAGTTATTCCACTCGTTTATTGGTATAGTCGAAATTGAGTTTTTGAAGGCATCGACTGCTTCTTCTGGCGACTGGAACCTTTGATTACGCAATTCGTTCCTGATTTTCGGAAAAGTAATGAAATCGTTGAGACTTGGGTCCGGACTGTAGGGAGGATCGTCTAACAATTCGAGGTTTCTTTGCGTTGAAATTTCAAATGTCTTGTATGCCGTGTGCGAACTTGTGCATTCTTTTGGTGGAGGATGAGTCCTCGTTCGGGGTTGGTGTTTCGAAGCTCATCGATGACTTCCGACAAACAAATGGTTGTATACCAATCGACAATGATAAAGATTTAATCCTTTAGAGTAATTTCTAGTATAATTTTGTAGAGTGGTAACGTGTTAATAGGTCGAAATCGTTTCAGTTTTGGAATGTTCTGAATCTTTAGAACCGGTGTCAGAGAACATTTTAACCCCTGAAGAAAATACTCCAGAATATCTAGAAATCTATTTCCAATAATACTAACTCCATCCTTCAATATGATTGTTGTGATACCATCTTCAACCCCTCCCGTATTCTTCATTTGGATGGTTTATTTGCTGGTTATATCAATATATTTCTACATTTAATTTGTTTTTTACTACTTTAATATATACGAGTAGTAATTTCCATTAAATTCCAATTAAACTGTTACTGTCCGTTAACATATTTAACACGACACCCTGTGTTTATTCTTGAATTATCAAAATGATAATTTGAAGCAAGTGTTAATATTTTTTTATATCAATTTTATATCGTAATTGTGTAACGATATAATGACAATAATTATTACTTATGCATTCAAGCAATTCGCAGAAAAAATATAAACGGTATTAACGGCGAATTTTTAGCGATAACAATAAACGATGTTCGGTGATTCCTTTTTCTTTTCTTAGAAGTACAAAGTCTAAACACTTTTAAGCAATATACTTCGTCATAGCGCCAATATATTTTTTGATATTTGACCTTTTTGTAATGAAAGTTGACAAGTGATTAATTATCTTTCATCATAAACAATCTGGTGTGATTCGTTTTGTGAAACGAGATACGTTTAAAAACAATAATAAAGTTCAAATGCTGCAATTATCTATGAGATAAGTGCATGTTTGTTCGAGATAAATCTGTCAAATCATAATTCTGTTTATGAAAACAAGGAGCTAATTAGATTTATACCTGTATAGTAGTTGCCTTCACGTCGTTTCATTTTGCAATATAGTTTAAAATTTAATTCTATACCTTCAAAAAGTGAAACATGTGTGTGTCAACTACAGTATGCCCGAATTTCGTGAAAATATAATACGGTTAAATGGGAAAGAAGACAATTTTGTTGGAGTTAAGTTGCAAAATTATTTCAAAGAATTAAAAAGGAGGGTTTATGAAGATAGAAAGGAAGATGGCGTTGTTGATTGGAACATATGAGTAAATCTAAGATTCATCACCACTGACAACATAATTTTAGAGTATCCGGCGTTAAAGTGGTCTAGAGATTTTTAACTCCAATTCATCCTAGCTACTTTCTGTTCTTCGGTCAACAGATACGGTATTCCATTGGAGACATTCCGGGACACTTTGTAAATGGATAACTTTTGTGGGCTTTTATTCACCTTGGAATACCCAAGCAGATGACTGGCATTTACCTATCAGTAAATCCAAAATTCATAACCGCTGATGATGAGTTTCCAATTTTTTTTACACACAGTTCTTTATGCAAACTTTTTTGAATTGAGGTTTTTGAAATTCCCAATGCTGCCACAATGTCGTGATATGTCACATATTGATCTTCGTTGATGATCTTGTTTACAACATTGTCGTTTTACAGAGAGATTGCCGTTTTTAGTGCACTCTCCCTTGGATCGTCTATAGACGTCCTCGTTTCAATTCTCCATACCAATGAGAAATTGTTGACTGATGCGGCGCTTCATTGCCGAAATCAGAGAGTTGAGATAATTGTCTTCGAAAATCGTACAAAATGATTGCGCGAAAATTGTTTCGGCTTAATTCCATTTTTCAACTATCTTGTCAACTATCTTGTCAACTTTAACAGTTCGTTGTAACTATAATACCACACGAGTTACACTGAAACTTTGGGTTTGGGTTAACTAAAAATTGAGATTAATTTTTGGACATTTGATCAGTTGCGCCCTTTATGAACAAGTATGCAAAACTTAAAACACACCCCTCGTTGGTGTTTGGAGGAAGCTAATTTCTTCTTAAATCTCTTGTAGCTTTTCGTCACAGTAATGACGTTCTTTCCTCGTTCTTGTTCTTCAACAGTCAGTTCAACAGCGAATTAACTTTCTTGAAAATAGCTTTTGGTTCGTTTTTCAATAGATGCTCTGATGAAGATTTTATTTGCAGCCGAAAATATGGCAATAAAAATATAAAGAATTAGAGTACGGCAGTGTGTTATCTTTTTGCCTGCGCAGCTTTCTGGTTAATGGAATACAAATTCAACATCATCAGCGTACGTTTTTGAAAGAACCTAAAATTGACATCGGATTTCGGGGTCGGTGAAGATA
Source organism: Trypoxylus dichotomus (assembly GCA_023509865.1). Taxonomy (NCBI): domain Eukaryota; kingdom Metazoa; phylum Arthropoda; class Insecta; order Coleoptera; family Scarabaeidae; genus Trypoxylus; species Trypoxylus dichotomus. The sequence goes on from CM042081.1 coordinate 36,569,211, forward strand.
AAATTCAAACTTACTCCGAGGATTATGTAGTCAGCAGAGTGACATGGACCGGATAAGCAGTAGATGTTCTCTTTGTTCAGAAAACAAGAACAGAAAGACATTTTATGTCTGCATGCGATGCAACATTCTACTTTGTTTGGGGCACGTACTTTTGAATTGTAAAAATGGTGCCAAATTAGATTTGATGATAATGTTTTCATTTTCAATTTTTTCTGTTCTGTTTGCTGGACTTTTCCCTGAGAATCTACTATTAGTTCCATTCTAAGTTATAAGTTTCAAAATATTACGTTCAATAATATTTGTCTACGTTTTTCTGAGTGCAGAATTGATGTTGTTTTGAGTTAGTATTTATATTTTTAGAATAAAGATTTTTTTGAAGCAATTTAGTATTTTCATCCGACTTATAGGTAACAAGAGTCAAAGAATCCAATTCCAACGAAACAACTAATATTCCAAATTTTCTGCATCCTGGATAAATTTTAATTTGATTTATGATACAACCAAGAGCACTAGCCATGTAGCTTTTTCGCTACTTTAGTGGAGGGTAAAACAGCTTCGGAAGTGTTGCTATATCATCATTATTCTTTTAACCAAAGAAAATGTACGAGGGCTGCCTTTTCAATAAGGCAAGTGTATGTAAAAGTTATGTACAAACATGATTACTTTGCTACATAATCACCGTGAAGATTGATGCATTTGTCATATCCATGGACGAGCCTTCTAATCCTCCCTGTATAGAATATGGCCGCCAGTGAGTTGAGAGTGTTTCGTTACAATTGCGTACATCGTTGATCTTGAAACTTTAGGAAATTTCACGCTCAACTCACTGATGGTAAACCTCTGTATTTCTCGAACCATTTTGTCAACTCTTTGAACAATGTCTTCTGATGCGATAGACTTGCATTCTTGTCCCCATTCATCGTGAGCATCGGCTCGTCCTTTTTTAAACTTCCTACACCATTCACGCACAATATCATCCGCCATAAAGTTTTCGCCGTATACTTCGCTCATTCTTCGATGAATTTCAGCTGCACTATTCCCTTTTGCTTGAAGGAATCAAATTGCGCTACACAACTCGCACTTAGCGGGATAATTAATTGTAGTGGCCATGCTTATGTGCCTGCAAATCAGCTGAAAATGGCGTAATGACATTGGAAGTGGTAGATATATACTTGGGGAGTTGCGCGGTCACCTTCTGGGCATCCTCGTTTACAGGCACGGAAGGAAGTTGAGAAAAACAGCCCTTGTAAATATTTTACGATATTAACTGTGTAATAAAAAATACAAGTACGTTTTTTTGTAAGGCCATAGTATACAGTAGTATAAGTCATAGTTAATTCGTATAATACGTTTCAAATATATATTTGACAACATTTTATCGGTGTATATGCATACATAGAATATACAAATAAATTTGAAACACTGAGATTATTTTAAAATTAGTGGAAAAAAATTCTTTGACGTTACAAAGTATCTAAGTAAAATCTATTTTACTTTCTTGTACGACTTCTTAGACAGATTTAAAAGTACGATTTTTGATTTGAAAAACAAAACTTTAGTACTTAATTTAATTTCAGTTAATGGGTGTAGAAGTGGATAACGAATACGGTGGAGCAGGCTGTAATTTTATGACGTGCATACAAGTTGTGGAGGAAATATCTAAGGTTTGTCCAGGTGTTGGTGCTCTAGTGGATATTCACAATACCTTAGTGAATCCAGTGATTAGAAATTATGGCAATAAGGAGCAGAAGGAAAAGTATCTTTCATTACTTGCAACTAAAATGGTAAGGTTTATTTTTTTATATTAATTGCAAATGATTAACCCTAGAACTTATAAGTAAAACTTCATCTATCTTATATAAAGTGAGTCTTCTAGAATCATAACTGAAATTTGTTAAAAATAATTGATATGAAGCGAACATTATTTCATGAATAGTATTTAATGAAAGCTGATACCTATAAAGTAGTTGACGTAAGAATCTTATTGGTAATTACCACAAAACATCATAATGTATTCTTCACATAACTGAGGTGTTAACCTCGTGCATTGCTAATGTGCTAGTATTTCTCGATTGGAATATACATTGGTAAATGGTTCATAAACTGTCTTAAACGCTAAAAAGGACCCAAAACCCTATTGAATAAAGTTTTTATGAGGTGAAATTCAGAATGTGTTAATATTGCTAGATCCACTATGCAGGACATGCCAGGTAGTAAGGTTTATGATGATGTATTTTGAATACAGGACAACTGTCAGACAAGAAATAAAACAAAATAATTTTAATAAAAAAAAATAATGATAAAATACAGTAGAACCCGTACAGTATAACGACAACGAATTTTTAGACGCTATAACAAGGTGACGCTATAGGCGGAGTTTTTACAAGTTCCATGTTTACATATAAGAATTGGTGGGAAACAATATTACGGGTGGTAAACAGATACATATGTGAATTTAACTAATTTAATGTACTTAACCATATAACTTTACACATGTAGGTACATTCTAACTTGTTTGTCTAATGAAAGAATTCTGTAATTTTCCGTTACACAATGGCGTGCGAAAGCTGTTTTTCTATATCCATTTCTAATTCTCTCACTTTATCAATAATTTGAGGTGACGTTTCTCGCTGTCTATAATAAGTTTTTAAAAGTGTTATGGCACTTAGGGCTTCTTCGTTTGTCGGTACGTGTTTTGCTTCATCGCATGAATCTTCTTCCTCTTCTATTTCATTATCGTTTTCGTTATCCCGCTGTTTTATGTCTTCCACGATATCAGAATCTGAACGCATTCCCGACGTAATAAGGCAACTGTCCACGGATGCAAAGTCGTCGAAACAAAACTGGATTTAGTCACTCTGATTTTGCTGCCACGTTTTAATAAGTTCACATAAAGGAACGTCATCTTCATTTAAGTTGTCACAAACTGGATTATTCCTTAATCTTGAATGACTAAAGCAGTTATAGTCTCAGAGGTTATACTACGCAAGCCTTCTCTAAAACGTCCAACGCGTCGAGAAGTGAAACTGCACATGGTGCGTTCTTGTCCATACCCGTAATAATTTTCTGCAGAAGAAATTTTCTGTAAAAACATTTTAAGTTTGTTATTACGCCTTGGTTTATTGGTTGAAGGGTGCTAGTGCAATTTGGGGGCAGAAACACCAAATTAACATTTTTTAAGTGGGCTAATGATGGATGTGCTTGCAGTTATAGACTAAAAGCAAGATTCTTTTACCTTTAACCGCAAGTTCTTTATCCCATTTTCGAATTTCATTTTCAAAGATTTCTGAAGTCACCCATGCTCTTTTGTTTGCGCAGTAATTTGTTGGGAGTGTCTTTATGTTTTTGAAGCAGCGTGGCTTTTTTGACTTTCCTATGACAAGAATTTTACGTTTCTCCGTACCGGCCATATTAGCACACACAAGTGCAGTTAACCGTTCTTTGGCTAATCTACCGCCTACACATTTTTCGCCTTTAAACCTCAGAGTCTTATCTGGAAGAAGTTTATAAAAAAATCCCGTTTCGTCACCATTGTAAATTTCATTGTCTTCATAATCTTGTCTTAATTTAGGCCACACTTCATTTAGCCACGTCTCTACTTCTGTTATATTAACACTTTTCGCTTCACCGCTCACTTTTCTGAACGATATTTAATGTCTCCGTTTGAAGCGCTCCAGCGACCCATTGCTGAACTGAAAATTTGTGTCTCCAAATAAACTTTCAAATTCTACGGCCTTTTGCATAAGCGGCACCATTAATGGGTAAATTTTCACTTCTACATTGCTTAAACCACGTAATAAGCGCTTCGTCAATTTCAACCTTTTCGCACGATCGAATTTTTTTTGACTTTTCCAAATTCTTCGGCCTTTTGCATAAGCGGTGGTCCATTAACAGGTAAATTTTCACTTCTACATTGCTTAAACTACGTAATAAGCGCTTCGTCGATTTCAACCTTTTCCCACGATCGAATTTTTTTTGACTTTTCCAAATTCTTCGGCCTTTTGCATAAGCGGTGGTCCATTAACAGGTAAATTTTCACTTCTACATTGCTTAAACTACGTAATAAGCGCTTCGTCGATTTCAACCTTTTCCCACGATCGAATTTTTTTTACCTTTCACAAAGGTATTCATGATTTTATTCTTATTTTTCACAATCACAAATCGTAGAATTAACTAACCCAAATTCGCGACACACGTCCGCTTTCTTCCATCCACTTTCTACTGCTTTGATCATCGCGACTTTGTCCTTCACGCTTAAACTTTTTCGCTTTAAACCTGACATTTTCGATAAAGAAATCTCGTTGTTTCACTAACACGATTCAAATGCCTACTGGGGAAATTTCTTACGAACTTTGCCTGGCGCATTGCAAGAAACGGTAATATTCTTGGAATCCCTGAATGGTCGAACGTTGCATGCTAGGCAAATAGCAAGAAATCTTAATTCAACGAACGATAATATTCTTGGAATCCCGAACGGTCGGTTGCAGGCTAGGCAAATACCGGGAATTGAGCCATAAATGATAATATAAATACATACCTCATGTGGTAAATATTTGTCGTTATATCAGGGGTTATTGGCTTTTTCCCTGTACGTTTGAATAGTAAAGTACGGGACCGCTTAAAATTTGATGTTAAAAAAGGAGTGTCGTTACAGCCGAAGTTGTTATAACCGGGTTCTACTGTATTTTGGAAAAGCACATAAATTTGATTATTTCTTAAACATTCACTTAAATTGATTAGAATGAATTTGTAGAACTATATTGTTTATGTACAGACAAAAATACATATGACAAGCTTAACACACACAGAATAATATAAAATTAGAAGTAAACATATATCTGTTTGGATTGAGCGTAACAATTTCCATGGATGTTTCAAAGCGATTGTGGTTGAAGGTAGAAAAACTGTCAGAGATAGAAACTTAAAAGGCCATAACTCAATTGAAAGGTGGAAGAATACAATAAAGTGTTGCTGAAGACCTTGGAGTGAGTAAAATCATACTTTCTAGGTTTTGAAATTGCTCTTACAAAACTGTAAATGTTCAACGAGGACATAGGCATGGGTGACCGACATCAGCAATACCAAGAAAAGGCTAATAGTTATCGCAACTCCCACTGGATGTCCCAAAAGTCTTTCTCAATTTGTTTTGTTCACTGCGCCAATGCGATCACTGAGTAGGAGCTGGAGAATATGACAATCGCTAGACCCTTGAGAATTTAGTCACTTTAGAACACTTTAGGGGACAGGGGCCTGCGTACTGTGTGTACAGGCTTTACAAAAACTCAGATGAAGCGCATTTTCACCTTAATGGCCTTGTACACAGGCAGTGCTGCCGTTATTGTAGTTCAACAAATCCAATACTGAAGCATGAGAAGCCATTCGCTCGCCAACAGTTACCATTTGGACTGCAATCTCGGCGCAAGGAGTTATCGGCCCGTACTTTTTTGAAGATGGCAGAGGTCGTACAATAACCGTAAATTCCGAGCGATATGTGGAGACGATTAACAACTTTTTTACGCCAGCCTTGCAAGATTTTAATTGCTTCAATCGAAACATTTGCTTCCAACAAGATGGAGCGATAACTCACGTGTCTAACATGTTCTTGCCACTTTTTGTGAAATTTTCCTTAGAAAATTGAGTTCCAGATGTGGTGACTAAACGGAGCCCTGACTTGATACCAATTGATTTTTTCCTATAGGGTTACCTCAAATCAAAGCATACAGCAACATTGCTCACTCTACGAATGAATTAAAAGAGAATATTTGAAGAGAAATGGCTGCTATCACGGAAAACATGTACCGAGCAGTTCTCAAACATTTTGCCTCACGTTTAGAACACAATATTAATTTTTAAGATCTAAATTCCCGATACCTGTATTTTAATTAAACCCGGCTATTATTTTGTTACGTTCTTTTTATTCTGGGACACTTTGTACCTATAAGATACACATTTCGAAGTTAACTTGTTGGCGCTGGCCATCGATAATGTTTACTGCCGGATAAAATTTGTTGTACACGTCTATTTGTTGCTGATAAAGTTAAATTACATTTTATTTGTTGCGAGGTTACATTACCGCAAGAGGCTAACCGAAATATTCACGAGCGCTGCCTTCGAGTTAGTTTTTTATTCCTCCCCTTAGCGCGATTTCTGCCGTAGGTATCGTTCAACGTTATAACATTGTTGATGAAATGATGGAATTGTTCTATTTTCTTAGCAATTTACCTTTCGGCATGTTCATTAACGGACATGTATACTTCGAATTATAGAAATTTCGCTCGTATTTATACGTTTATACGACAGATACTTCTCCTCTATGTCTAACAGTTGTGATATTGACAAAATAATGTTTTTGCTATTTCTCTACATTCAGAAACGTAATCTAGGTAATTCCCAACTCATACAAAACTATATAGAACTATAGAAGTTTTACTGAGTATATAATAATACCAATAAAAACTTAAAAACTGAAAAATGAAGACATTGCAACATCAAATATATAAAATTTAATACTCTTCCAAGAAAACCACATTAAAACTTCTCTAAACAAGCTCGAAGTACAATAGTAATGTGTGAGATCAGTTTTTTCTTAATTTAGTCATTTTGTTTAAATATCTGCCAACTGCTTAAGTTGGTGCAATTTTTTCTAACTTAAAAGACAATAATGAATAGCAATTACTGTGGAATTTGAAGAATCTAGAACCATTAGGACATCGAAGCATACAATTCAGTCATACAATTGGAAATCTAACTTTTAATATTGTGTTTGACCTTCGAAACTATTTTTAAATTCTTCAACATCAGAACAAATGGATAAAGTGTTAAAAATAAACGAGATTTTAATATATGTATCGCAAAAAGGTGAATCGAATAAAGTCTATTACGAGATATTTCGATTATATTTCATGCGATTTTGCTATGATAGGTTTTTGAATTAAGTACCGTATTTATTAACTAAACAGTGTCACAAGCGAATACGAAAGTAAAAGGTATTTGGCTTAGAAATTGAAAGTTATAAATATGGTGAATACGTTCACGTATACGACAAACATTATTATTAGAGAAAACACACCTCCAATTCTATTTTAGTAATGGCCATTAGACGCGCGTTTTATAATTATAGAATATTTGGTCGAAACCAAAATAGTGCGCAATAAGTTTAGGCTATTTTGTCTTTCATTTAAGAATATGGAGAATTTCTACAAAAATTCTATTTATACGTTATAAACAGTTTTTATTCTTTAACCTCTTATAGCGAGCATTTGAGACTGGCGCCTACGCCAAAAAGTAGATATTAGATTTGGGAATTTACGAATGCCTTTTATAATCACTTTCAAACATTTCTTATTATATCGTTTACTATGGCTGCGAACAATTTTCTTGGAAACAAAAGGGCCTCCAATTACAATGATCTGGTGAAATCAATGCTTCAAAAATGTCACCGTTTGTAGTTGTACATAAGTATAAAGCTTTATTTCCTTCATAGCCATCTTCAGAGGTTTCCCGAAAATTTAGCTGCTGTAAGCGATGAACAACGTGAGAGATTTCATTAAGATTTAAATGGAAACTCGTTACCAAGGAAGTGGAGACCCTCATATGATGGCTGACTTCTATTGGGGTATTTAAAGGGACTGCCAAATCAAAATATACAGTAGAAAGTGCTGCAAACGAAAATTTATTCCCTGCTTGTTGTTTGTATTTTTACATGTACTACAAGTACAGTGCAAGTAATTTTTGAACGATTATTAAAATAAATACTTGTACTGAACTCCTGACTAATATTGAATTTAAATATTTTGTTTGTATCTTATCAGTTCTGAAGTAACAACTTAGCCGCCTCAGTGATTTTTCAAAGAGCATAGTATGGCATAGAGTTCAATTTTGACGTCATACTCGAAAACTAATATGATTTTCAAATTCAGCTCACTCAAGTCAGTAAAAAAACAAGTCTCACATAAACGTCAGCAAAAATTGTGTTGGGCAATGTACACATGTAAAATAAATTACTAACAAGTAAACAAAAAACCAGCAAAAAAAGAGGTAGCTAAAATTTAATTAATTTGCAACATATTATAACTATCTACAAAGATATCCAAATTGCTTTAATTTAACTTAAAAAAAAATTCACCAGTGGTTAAAGGAGAGTTGAAGTCACTACAGATTCTATGTATTGACGATCTGATGGCAATGTTTGTTCTAGGTGCGACACAGTAAAATATATTTGTTTGTCTGGTTTCTAGACGTGGAACAACAAAATTAATTTGACTCAACAATTCAGAGACATTAAGATTATTAAATAAATTAAATAGGAATTTGCACTTGGCTTGTTTGCCGCGTAGTTCTAAGGAATCAATATTAAATATCCCTAGTAGGTTATTGTGACTAAACCCTTATATCCGATAAGTGTAAAAACTTTAAACACTTTCCTTGAATCTGTTCTAAAAGTTGTATCTGATAGGTGCAGAAAGGTGACCAGACCAATGACACATACTCTACCAGGGGAGGTCCAGAAGTTCGTGGAATGAGAGGGTTTTAAATAAAATAAAACAATAAATCTATTTTTCCTTTTCAATATAATGACCCTTAAGCACAATACATTTATTAGATCTATGAATTGATTTTTCTAAACCATCATAAACATATTCTTTATCTTTCGCCTCAAAATGGGCCAAAGTTGCCTCCTTTACCTCATTGTCGTTGGAAAACTGTCTTCCACGTAAGTCTTTTTTAAATTGCGGAACAAATAAAAATCACTAGGTGCCAGATCTGAACTGTAGGGTGGATAGACTATTGATTGAAAGCCATGCTCGTGCAGACCAGCCATTGCAACTTTGCTCTTGTGAACTGGCGCATTGTCTTGCAAGAGCAACACACTCTTGGTCAGTTTACCTCGACGTTTTTCATTGATGGCCTCCTTTAATTTTTCTAATATCGCTGCGTAATATTCTCCGGTTATGCTCCTACCCTTTTCTTTGTAATCAATCAATAATATCCCCTCATAATCCCAAGAAACAGCCATCAACTTTCCAACCGATTCTGACACTTTGAATTTCTTTGGCGGTGGTGTCCCCTTTTTAATTCATTGCATGGACTCCTGTTTGGACTTAGGCTCAAAGTGATGAACCCATGTTTCATCTCCGGTAACAATCCGCTCCAAAATCTGTGCAGGTTTGTCTCCACACAGGTCCAAAAATTGTTTGGACGCACAGACGCGCTGCTGTTTCTGAAGCGGCGTGAACATTCTCGGTACCCATCTTGCACTGATTTTTGTCATACCCAGGTGGTTATGTAGGATACGCAAAATAGTGGTATCGGATACTCCAACTAATGCAGATAATTGTTTTTTCTTCCAACGGGCATCTTGCAGTAGAAATTTTTACACTTTTTCGACGATGTCTGATGTGGTGGCCTCAACTGGCCGTCCTGAGTGGGGGTCGTCTTCAATCGACTCCCAACCATGTTTAAAAAGACCATGCCACTTATAAATCATTGATTTACTAGGACACTGTTCCCCATAAACGATTTCCATTTCATTCAATATGATTTGAGCGTTCTTTCCTTGCTTTGTAAGGAACTTTATCACAGCACGGTGTACAATTTCCTCCATAGTTTCAGTTTTCTTCCGGATTGACTTGTTTAGCAGGCAACTATTCGTAAACGACTGACGCTATAGGGCTGCAACTTAACTTATATACTAATGGTGAGTCGCCAATCAGAATGACACAATGATAGGGGCGCTCGCTAGCCCCTATCCCCACTCCATCCTCTCCATTCCACATACTTCTGGACCTTCCCTCGTATATCTATATCTTGTTTAAAAATATTACTGTTAACTAATATTTGGACGGACACTATATTTCACCCATTTCCTCGTACCAATCCGCGATATAAAGAATATCTTTTACATTACAGGTTGGAAGTTTCGCCATCACCGAGCCGTCCTCAGGTTCTGACGCATTCGCGCTCAGAACTGTGGCGAAAAAGGACGGTTCCGATTACGTAATTAACGGTTCCAAAATGTGGATCTCGAATTCTGATATCGCCGGCGTATTTTTAGTATTTGCCAACGCAAATCCGTCAGCCGTAAGTCACGTTTTTACGACTTTAAAATGATTTTTCAACTCACACTAATCTATGCATCTGTTTTTCGGGCGTCGTCTTTTAGGGTTACAAAGGTATCACCTGTTTCATCGTCGATAGAGATACTCCGGGATTAACAATCCATAAACCTGAGAATAAATTAGGTATAGTTTGTTCGGGAACTTGTATGCTTTCCTTCGATAACGTAAGGGTGCCTGAGTCAAGTATACTAGGTGAATTTGGCCAAGGTTACAAGATCTCGATATCCGTATTAAATGAGGGTAGAATAGGCATCGCTTCTCAAATGTTGGGATGCGCCCAGGGTTGCTACGATGCTACAATCCCGTATACGTTGGAAAGGCAGCAATTTGGTCAACCGATTTTTAACTTTCAAGTAAGCTAACTTAATTGAATCCGTTTACAATCCTTGACTTATTTAAATATTCTGTAGGGCATGCAACACCAAATAGCTCAAGTCGCTACACAAATCGAAATGGCCAGATTGCTCACGTATAATGCGGCGAGAATTAAGGAATCTGGCAAACCGTTCATTAAAGAAGCGGCCATGGCTAAATATTGGGCATCAGAGGTGGCTCAACTGACGACGATCAAGTGCATTGATTGGATGGGCGGCGTTGGTTTTACGAAAGATTTTATCCAGGAGAAATTCTATAGGGACGCTAAAATTGGCGCCATTTACGAAGGAACATCAAATATCCAATTGAATACGATAGCCAAGCAGATTGAGAGGGAGTTCAAGAAATAATTGACTGTTTTATTCATGTTTTTTATATGTATACGTATGATTTTATTCTAATTGTTGTAAAGAATCGATATAAATATATAAAAAGATTATTATTAAAGATGAATTTTACTTTTAGGTGTGTAATCAAATATGCAATGCGACCACACAAATAAATTAATAGTATTTTATATTAGTACATAATTATAACATAATACTTAATAATTAAAGTAAATTTCAATGGAAAACGCAACAGACTGTTTTTCTAATACAAACGCTCGTTTTATCAAAGTTAAAAATGTAAAAAAATAGTTATTTACTTAATTATTATATTTTCAATATCGGAGTACTTTTACGTTGCCGTTATTGGCTATATTTGATGAAATACATTGTTGCCGGTTGTCTTTGGTGCGGCCATTTTAAATGTTGACAGTTCGTAGACTAGGTTACATTAGTATGTTAGATTAGGTTTCATAGCGAGTTTATGTGTATGTATCCGGAAACGGCGTAAAATCTGACGTCACGATTTATTGATGACGTGCATTGGAGCTCTAGTATAGTGCTTAAGTCGCTTTGTTGAAAGAGAGGGTGGTATTTTAGTTGCCTATACACATAGTTGTGTTTGTAAGAGAGAGACTGGAAATAGTTTAATAAGTTGTCTATCGTAAACGCATCGTTTACATGCATTTAGAAACCACTGGAATTTTATTTTCAAATTGAATTATAATTGAAGATCTTGCCACAAGGGTTTGGCTCCACTATTATAAGTTTCCAGTAAGACAAAGAAAAGAGCGTTTTGCTAATTCGTTTATCATCGATTCTTTAAATTTTTTTAAGAAACTTATTATTCATTTTTGAAATTAAGTCACTTTTCCTCAAAATCAAAGAAAAAATAAACATTATCATTTTTAATGTAACGTTAATTAAACACAAATAATTATCATATATAAATAAATGTTATTCATATACATTAACGAAAGATTGCTAATGGAAATATACATATCTAAGATTTTAACATATGGAGTATCAATATTTTTAGTTATAAAAACTGTAAGTGCATTGCTAATTGATATAAACCTTTTCTCTTCTAACGAAAGTACACAAATTCTTAGAAATTTTAACGAAAGCTTCTACTTATCTAGGCTTTATGCATTGGAATTGCACGTTTGCTATTATGTGATTCTAAAAAATGTTTTCAATTACCTTAAGCAGTAATTTAGTATAATCTTACTTTAACTATTCTCATTTGCAATTACGTGCGTATTAATATGAATAAAAACAAAGTGCTCAACATTGAAAATTGCCGTGCAATGCTTACTTTTAAAGTAAAATGTAAGTAATTCTCATAATGTTACATTTTAAATAAAAGTTGTAAGTATTTTGTACATCAGAAGGTAGAAAAGGAAGTCAGCGTGATGGTCTGGCTATTACAATCACTGGACCTCAAACCTATAGAGAAAATATGGAAAGAACTAGATAGAAAAATATCTCAGCGATGTCCCAGTTTAGTAAAGCGATGCCTTTATTCGAGCGAATTAAAACACGTTCAAGAAATTAGTAACGAGAATGCCAAAATTGTAACAAACTAATATAATAGAGGGATGGATTTTTTGACGAAGGTGCTGCGTATGATACTTTATATGCTGGGATATTGAAGGCGCTACACACAAATTAACCTCCATCATTAATTAACCGGAATTTAAAGTTTCAGTACAATACGTGCAGTGTTGCAGCTACAACGAACTGTCAAAGTTGACAAGGTAGTTGAAAAATAGAATTAAATCGGAAACATCTTCGCGCAATAATTTTTTACGTTCTTTGAAGAGAACTTTCTCGATAAGAATACATCACCGACTTGGTTTCTGTTTTCCGCAATGGGGCACCTCATCAGTCAACAATTTCTCATAGGTACGAAGAATGCAAATGTCAACGAATTAGTCTTAGCACTGATCCAAGGTCAATGCACCAAAAATGGCAATCACTCAGGCTGCTGTGCGCAAGATTATCAACGAACATTGACGTATGCATATCGCGGGATTAGGACATCATTGGGGATTTTAAAGACCTTAATTCGAAAGCTTTAGACCGCTTCAACGCCGGAAACTAAAAACGTGTACGACGTCGCCAGTAGTGATGGATCCTGGATTTACTTATGTGAGCTAGAAACTAGACAATAGTCATTTGTTCTCAAATGGATGGTCGCGACATTTGTCACGATAGCAGGTTATATAGCAACAATTCCTCTACAAGGTTAAAGAATGGTTACTACAATCATTTGTTTACTGCAAGTCAACCCCGAGCGAGGAATCATCCTCCAGATAATGTAAGTTCGCACTCTGCAAAACGGCGAATTGTACAGTCTGGACCTAAGTCCCAATAATTTGTTTACCTTTACGAAAATCAAGAACGGACTCCGTGGTCAAAAGTTCCAGTCGTCAAAAGGAGCAGTAGATGCCTTCAAAAATGCAATTTTGCCCGCATCAACAAATGAGTGGAATAACTGCTTTAAGACTTGGTTGGAGCGTTTGGAAAAGTGCATGAATCTTCGCGGGGAATACTTTGAAAAACAATTAAGTCTTTAAACGCTATCCACAGTTTTATTCCGACTCTATATGCAAAACTTAAAAGACAACTCTCGTATGTTTTTTCTTATTAAAAAACTTTATTTTTGATTAAATCTTATCAGATTCTTTGAGGTGATGTTAGGGGTCAAAAGATATTTTAAATATTTTTTTATTTTTCATCTTTGGTACGTTTAATGAAGAAGCTCTTTGTTCTTGAGAATATCACACTCTATTCATTTATGTATTTTTCATCCTATAATACTTTTGTTGTATTCAAAATGTTTAAGTCTTGGCAAATGACAGTGTTATTTTTTTAGCCTAAAACTGTTTCGTAATTTTATTTGCAAATTGTATTTTACAAATATTTTAAGAGGATAAATTCCACCATGCTGATATGAAAATATTTACAAAATATTTCTTATCATCACAGTTTTTATCATCATTAATTCACATCTTATCTAAACTGGGTGTGTATATTTCGTATTTTAAATTAGGAAACATTAAGCTTTAAAATCGATTATTTAATACAAAAATTGCGTGGTGTACTCAAATGCATGCGCATTTTATGGAATTAGAAAGAGATGCTTCTGGTTTATATTCGGCAATGTATCTTGCGAGATTTTGAAAACGTAGGCATTTCCTTCTATATGGCGTCCACGATTTTGGTAAGGTGGTAACTGACCTCATTTCTTAATGATATTATCCATTATATATTGCTTGGGATGTCTGCTCTTTTGTGCCAAATAAAGCAATTCTGGTTTGAATAAATCTTCTGACAAAATCAACTTTTTATTCTCTTCGCAAGTGTTGTGTATTTTTTTTACTTGCATGGGGTACTAAAACATTCTTAGCCATTTAGAAAAACGATCATAATTAATGGGATTACGGAAATCTCCACTGTCTGAATTAGATGCGGAGGTCAAGGTGGAATTTTCTCTGAAACCATTCTCATCATTAGCGTGAACAATGATGGAACAACGTCTATCATCACTACTAGGTACTATATTTCAGAGATCTGCTGCTTTCGTCTTGTCACGTCCATTTTACGCTTTATAATTACAAGATTCAGGTTTCATGTAAATATATTAAATTATATCCTTTCTGAACCATGTTCTTTTTCTTTTGTAAAATACTCGTCTACCGAATGAGATCGTTAATATTAATGTTACGACAAGGCATCCTGTTGTACATTAGGAGAAGTTCGGTAATAATGTTTGTCTTTCATTTAGACAGTTATTAGTAGAGAGCGGATTATATACAAAGTGCAAAAATTTAATTTAATTTATATGCAGATGTAAGACATCTATAAATAGACTTAAAGTATAATAAATAAATAAAATATTTGCACTTTGCATATAATCCGGTCTCTAGTTATTAGTGTTCATTTAAAAGTAAAAGGTTTTGCATTTATATAAACCAAATTTTATCAGGTAATCAAATAAGTTCATGTGATTTTTATGGTAAAGATATGCGTATTTACTAAGAAGCAATAATACACTATTACTCATCAAACTTAACGACCTTTGCCAATGTGACACAACTTTTTGTATGCCACTTTTGTAGAACTCTATAGATTTTGAATCAAAAAGTTGATGGACTGCATTTATTACATAAACTCGAGCTTTGAAGTGTCTATGCTTCAGACACTTGTCAAGAGACAAGAAAAGGTAGTAATCACTTGGCAAAGTATCAGGAAAATATGGACGGTATGATAACGTTTCCCAGCCCAGTTCAGAAACTTTTTTTTCCAGGTCCATTTCACGGTATGAGGTCTGACACTATCCTATAAGAATGCCACTGAAGCTGTTCACAAGTTTGTAGTGATGGTGTGGTCACTTCTCAAATCTTGTAATGGACTATTCTGGTTGCCATCCACCAAGCACACAATAAAATCTTATTTGGATACAAGCAGGCCTAGGGAGTGTGTGTTATCGAATCAGTAGGTGATAGCCAACAATACGAACGCTTAGAATTTTACTATAATACCCACTCTCATGATTTATTACCGTTGTGTGAAATGTTTGCCGAACAAATGGTAATACGATTTAATTTGTTATCATTTGACAATCCATGTGGAGCCCATTTGCTTAACTTCCACCCTTTTTGTAGCTGATGAAGATGCAAATAAATGGACGCATTGAACTTTTCTGCAAGGTCTACGCACGTTGTACTGGAATTTGGCTCCGCAACCTGTTGAAGATCCTCATTGTTAATGCTTCATCGGTCAAGCTGAGATCTTCCGAAGAGAATTTCTTGAATTATTTTGTGCTCTTCAATCACTAACGGCATTATCTCCGAATCCGGTATATATTTTTCGCGCCGCCATAGAGTAAGTAAGGAATTAAACAATTGTCACCAAATGTGTACGTATACAACAAAAGAAGGATTCATATCAGCTAATAAACAAGTGCTATCTATCAACAAATTAGTTACCTGATATTATATTCATAGATAATTTCTAATATTTTTCATATCATTTAGAATATCAACTCTATTGCTAATCCCTGAATCTCGTGAAGAGACAAGTAAAACTGTCAAATAGGATTATAAGGACGTTTTTGTATTGTTGTTTGTTTTTAGGAAATAAAAAGATTTAAGGTTGCATTTAAACATAAAATATTTAACTACGATATACTGTGATGTGCATTCTTCGGACGATGGTCATCTTTTTATCAGATTCATAACCCTTGGCGGTCAAAATTTCAGAGTATATATAATATGCCTTGTATTATGTTTAACATATAATTTTTGATGTGTAATTTTTGATTCAAGTAGTTAAATAATTTTTGAACGCACCACGTATACACCAACTTGTATGTGGTCATACATCTCGCTGCGTCACAGCCTCCCAGTTTATAACTTGTTTTGATAAATATCTATATATAAACCGCTCACACCACGCTATACCTACTGCACACGGTGTATTTCATTTATGTAAAGAAAAACACAGAGATATGTAATCATAAAAAAGAGCATTTTTAAACATGGACTTTCTACAGATTATTTTTAAATGCGTTTAAAAGCTCTTTAACCAGTATATGTTAAGTATAATTTCCACTCGTATCTGTGATTCAAACATTTCAATGTCGTGCGTGCTATAGCTATTGTGTGTGTCGTATTTGGAATTATAAAGAGGTATAAATATTAAAATCTATGAAAGGTGGCATTCCAGCAAACAGTTCAAGAAATTGAATGTTTTAAACTTAGGTGACATTCTGGAATTGACTAAGTGAAATAAATTTAAAATTTTGCGCTGCTAAACAAGAATAATATAAATAAGACATAATGAATTCGTTAAATAAACTATTTAGTAGACAGGTAAATAAACCCCAAATGTGTTGGTTACATATAGCACGTTAATATCATTCTTTTAGGTAACTTCATCTTACGCAAAATGGGCTAAATCACTATCAACAACTGCAACACTAATGCAGCAAAGTGAATCTGCAAGATTACCGCTCGCAGTTTTGACTGAAGATGAAATAATGATGAAAGAAACAGGTGAATTTAATGTTTAACCTCTTAGAAATTCGAATATATTAACCAAAATAATATTTAATTTATTTAGTGGCTAGGTTAGCCAAGGAACAAATAGCTCCTTATGTAAAGGAAATGGAAGCTGCAGGTGCCATGAGACAGTCCGTCATTGACTTGCTGTTTAATAATGGGGTACGATTATATTATCTTATTTATAGAAGATTTTAGATGATTAAAAATGGCGGTTGACTCGATCAGCTGTTTGATGTTACCTGTTTTAAGTAATTTAAAGTTGATCAACTAAGTAAAGTCTTTTATTAATCTTCTTTAGTAATTTATTTTAGTTAATGGGAGTTAACGTTGATCCCCAATATGGTGGAGCTGGTGCATCGTTTATGGCAGCAGTACAAGTAATTGAGGAAATATCAAAAGTCGACCCTGGAGTTGCTATTCTACCGGACATACAAAATTCTCTAGTTAATCCCATCATTGAAACATTCGGAACGAAAGAGCAAAAAGACAAATATCTGCCGCAATTATGTACAAAGTTGGTAAGACGAATATCTGGATCTAAAATGCTGACACAGTATCTAAAACGGCTTAATTCTCGTATTTAGTGTAGTAGTTTCGCCTTGTCGGAATCGTCATCAGGATCTGACGCATTTGCCCTGAAGACGACCGCTAAAAAGGATGGCAGCGATTTCCTCATAAACGGTTCAAAAATGTGGATATCAAACTCAGATCTTGCTGGACTTTTTTTGGTATTTGCGAATGCAAATCCATCGGAGGTAAATTTTTTTAAAGTCCTATAATTCAGTTATAATCTCTATCTCCTTCAAATAGGGCTACAAAGGCATAACCTGTTTTATTGTTGAAAGGGGAGCACCCGGATTTACGATTCATAAACCCGAAAAGAAATTGGGATTATCTTGCTCGGGAACTTGTATGTTGAGCTTCGATAATGTGCGAGTACCATCTTCAGCGATCTTGGGAGAGCTTGGTAAAGGTTACAAGATATCTATTTCACTATTAAACGAGGGTAGGATTAATATAGCCGCGCAGATGGTGGGGTTGGCTCAAGGATGTTTTGATGCAACAATTCCGTATACCATGGAGAGGAACCAATTTGGAAAACCCATTTTTAGCTTCCAAGTAATTTGGGTTTAATGACAACGATATTGGGTCCTATTAAATTCTATTCAAATTTTAGGCAATGCAGCACCAAATTGCCCAAATTGCAACTCAAATCGAATCGGCTAGATTACTGACTTATAACGCCGCTAGGTTAAAGGAAAGCGGCAAGCCCTTTTTGAAAGAAGCAGCTATGGCTAAATACTACGCTGCGGAAGTTGCCCAGCAAACAACGATTAAGTGTATCGATTGGATGGGTGGTGTAGGCTTTACAAAAGATTTTGTTCAGGAAAAATATTACAGGGACGCTAAAATTGGAAGCATTTACGAAGGCACTTATAATATGCAATTGAATACTATCGCAAAACAAATCGAGAAGGAATATAAGACCTCATGAATAAAATAAATTTTATTATATTACGTCGTTTTCATCTTCTATGCAGTATATATAGAATTGCCCATTTATGTGCATTCACCTGAATAATTTGGAAGCAATTAGTTTGATGATAAGAGATTGTAAGTGAAAGCTTTAACATAACAAGGTCCCATGCAACGGTCGCATTGGTTGAGTCAAGCTCTTTAAGTGTTTTTAACAAATCTTTTAAAAGCATTCAATTCGGAATAGACAAGTATTACACTTCATATGGTCTGATATCGAAGTTCTGTTTTTAAAAACAGTTTAAATAATGAAAATTGGGTGTTTAGAAAACAAATAATGTAATATTGTTGCAGTTGTTTTTACTTTAGCACTTAAAATATTATACAGGTTACTACTGAGAAAATAGGTAAGTATATTTTAAAAATGATAAACTGAACTACATAAAAGATTGACACGTGACAATTTCTACAACCAACTATATGTGTTACATCTGGAATTGCCAACTGTTATATTTCACATTTAACTGTACAAAAGTTAATACGAACAAGTTCAAATACAAAAAAGAATGCGTCATAACTTTTTAGCATTTGAAAGTAAAGTGAAAACATAAGGCAAAAAAATGAGGGTGCTTTTCGATATTATTAGCCGAGAGCGAAGGTGGCATCGATTACATGTTCAGGAAACTGAAGGAAGAATACACGAGATGGGGTTTGGAGATCGGTATGGAGAAGACAGAGTACTTGACAATCGGTTCACAAGGAAAGCAGTTAGTGATAGAAAATGAAGTGATAAAACCGACAAATGCGCATAAATACACTAGGGTGACAGAATAAAATAGACACCTACTAATTAATTACTAATTAAAAAAAAGATTCTATTCTCGTTATATATACAAAATATTTTAAAATTTTTAAATTAGACTAATATTTTGTCGATCCACCTTTATTTGCGTGAAGTGCTGCGAGTCGTCGTGGCATAGAATCTATTAAATGATTAATGGTGTCTTCTGGAATATTTAATCACTCTTCTGTAACAGCTGCCACGAGTTCTTCCTCATTGCTGGGTTTTCGGGGTCGTTTCGCCATATTTGTCTCGATTATGTGCCAAACATTCTCTTTGGATTCATGTCTGGTGATTGGCCTGGTCATGGTAAAATCCGAATCCCCTGTTCCTCTCTCCATGTGGTTGTTGTTCTTGCTTTGTGGCAGGGTGTTCCATCCTCCACAAAAGTAGCGTCTTCTTTAGATAAAACGGAGTTGTCGAATATCGGTAGTAGTCCTTCTGTTAATATTTGGATATATTTTGCCGCATTTATATTTCCGTCGCAAATTACTAATTGCGATCTTCCACCATACCATATCGCGCCCCACACCATGATGTTCACACCGCCGTATTTCACCGTCTGATGCAAAAATTTGTCGTCCAGTTGCTGTGACGAACGTCTCCATACCCACGTACGACCACTATCACTGAATTGGCGGTATCTGCTTTCGTCTGAAAAAATGACAGACCGCCAAAACTCTTCGGGCTTCGTTCGCATTTCGATTGCCCAACCCATTCAGCGCCGTTTTTGAAACGCCGTAAGGAGAGGTTCTTTCTTTGCCACCCCTTTAATACATCCCGTACACAGTGGAGGTATCGCAGAACGGTGCGCTGACTTTTCTGTGAAGTTGCCGCAAGCTCAGCTGTACTTTTTCACGGTTCTCTTAACACTTCGCTCACAAGCACCCTTTTACTTCTTTCAGATGGTCCGGTACGACCTGGTCTCGGCTCCACTGTTGTTTTTTTTCCTTGCGTTTAAATTGTGTAATCACGCAGTTAACTGTGGATAACGGAATATTTAAAAATTTACTTATTTCACGTTGCGAAGCGCCGCGTTCCTCTGGCCAACGATGCGACCCCGGGTGAAGTCGCTAATATCACTCGAACCTTGTAAGCGAGGCATAGTTGTAACGATACTAAATTATGACGAATTCCTTCCGATACATCTACGCCTACCCTAATGACAAGAGAAAGTTCTTAATTCGTTCTTAGTATTTAGCTGTTTACATATTTATACCGCTTTACCTGGTGTCTATTTTATTCTGTCACCCTAGTGTATATAAGAGTTACGGTAACTTCCAATGGTAGAGATGTAATAGACATACAGAATAAAATAATAAAGGGAAAAACCATAATTAGACAACTACATCCTGTGGTGTGGGATGACAATATTTCAAAGAAAACAAAAACCCGGATGTTCCACTCTTCCGTTAAAAGCTATGTTACCTATGGAAGTGAAATGGGGGCGCTGAAGAATAAGAAGATGGAAAACAAAATAATGTCAACGACGATGATGTACTGGAGACGCTGCTGTAAGAAGACATTAGATCATGAAAGAACTGAAAGAATAAGAGAAATAATGCAAGTTGATACACCCTTAATACATGAAATGGAACGGAAACAATTATTGTGGTATGACCACGTGAGGACAATGGACCAGGACAGACTACAACAAAAGATTTGAAAATGGAAGCCTGCTGATAGAAGGAAAAAACGAAGTAATTAAAGCTATACAGAAGAGAGGACTGGGAAAAGATCGTTTTAGGGGCAGAGTCTCTTGGAGATTGGTATGCGGTAGCTGGTGAAATTAGCTGTTTGCACGCCGCCATAATAAGTAACATGTAGAAATTATTGATGTATATATGGAAGATTACATCTTTCAAATGCCGGTCATTTTCGGCTCAACATAATTGGCCCCTTTTTAACACATTTTCCATGACTTTTAGCAATACGTCGGGTGTTATGGGCTGAATTTTATTGCGAATGCTGGTTTTCAGTTCGGATATGTTTATTGGCTTATTAACATAGAATCGCTCTTTCAAATATGCCCAGAGAAACCTGTCCGATGCGGTTAAATCCGCCGAAAGCATTGTCCAGTTGACATCACTATTACGCGAAACAATGCGATCACTAAAGATGTCTTATAGCAAAGCCATTGTTTCCCTTGTAGTATGGGCCCTGACTCAATGTTGTTGGAATCACAATTGTGGATGGTTCCATACCATTGGTCCCAAGAGGTTTTCAGGATTGTCCGATATTGGATAACATCGATGGTAATTGCATCACAAAGAATATGGACCAATGATCTTTTCCAACGATATACCGCACCAAACAGTAGACTTGAGTGGGTGCAGTTGTCGCTGATAAACTGCCCTCGGATTCTCAGTAGCCCATAACCTGCAGTTTTGCTTATTAACAAACACCTATATGTGAAAATGGGCCTCATCGCATATTATCTAAGTGTGGATAAAATCAAGATTTTTCTATTGTTTTTCAAGAAACGAAATAATTCAACTAATAGTTTATCGGCTTCATTTCTTGCACAAGCTGGATCTTATATAGAATGATTTTTAATGTTGCCAAAATTCTCTGAATGGACTTTCGTGTCCTTGTTGTTCTTGGACTAGCCTCTATACTTTCCCGTATACGCTCGATATTTTCAGAAGAGTGTGTCGACTGAGGTCTTCCTATAAGAGAGTGGTTTTTCACAGATCCCTCTCGTCGAAAACTTCAAACAACCGATTTACTATTGGCTCCGTGGATGCTGCAACATGACCGTCGGTTCAAAGGTTTTCGTACGTTGTTCCATTGTGTACCTCTGCATTATTACTTCTGCAAGGCCTTCCCTTCAACAATCTGAAAAGAAAATTAAAATTAATTTTGAAATGCAAAGGTTATGTAGGATCCAAGCCATAAAGATACGTTTGCACTATCCTGTATTTCAATTTTAATTATTAGCATTTATAACAATTGTCAAATGTTATGAAATAGAAATCATCGATGCCCCTTGTGCTGAAACTTTCAGTTGAAATTTTTTTCATAAAACTGGCTCAAAATTATTCGAATCATTCGAGATAAATGGACCAATCCGTATATTATCATTTCTAAATAAAAGATTTTCACGGTCATGTCCCAATATCGGAATAAGTCATAGCAAATTTTAAATGAAGTATTAAGATGTTACACTAACAATATTATTTTTTGAACAAAACGCGTATAAGCAAACAATGGAGCTATGCATCTTGTCTACTCTGTAGGCGATGCCTGGGCGATGCTACGATATTGTGGCGTCCTCTAGTATAACTTATCTAAATATTTAACATAAGCAGCAAATAACCGTAAGTAAAATCAAAGCAGGATATTTTTAGTATGAACTTCGTGTAGAAGTTTTTTAAGTGTCCAAACATGAATTACTGCCAATCTGTTTATTATATTCATTAATACGTACCTCATACGTAACATTCATATTACAACAACATTAATAAAGAATAATAGTTGTTAAGTTCATATGACTACACAAGTGAATTGAATTAAAGAAGCTTATAAGGAAGTGCATAATAAGAAATACATTCCATATCGAGAAGATTTACTAAGCACATCGAATCTAATGAATTATTTAAAGAAATTATTCAATAGCCAGGTAAATAACTGACGAGAAAGACTGATAACGTATCATTTATTTAATAACACGTCTCTAGGCAACTACGTCATATACAAAATGGATTAAAATCTTATCAACAAGAACAAATCATTTGCAGCAACAAAGCGGGTTACCAAGGTTACCAATTACAGATTTAACTGAAGATGAGTTGATGATGAAAGAAACAGGTAATTTTAATTATTCTTATTAATTTTGAAGTTTTTTAAAGTTCATAAGATATATTTACAAATATCTTCCTTAGTGGCTAGATTAGCCAAGGAACAGATAGCGCCTTATGTAAGAGACATGGAAGCTGCAGGTTCTTTAAAACAGTCTGTAGTTGATATGCTGTTCGATAATGGGGTATGATTTATATATTTTTATTTAAATCGAAAATAAATTAAACTTAAATTAGGTGCATCTTGGCGGCATTGTTTTAAAATGGCGGTCAGTACGAGCAGCTGTTTCTGTATTTCTATGTAATTTATCATAGGTCAAGTATTGTTCTTATGGACTATAGCTATCTTTCTTTATTTGATACATACTTGCATATACACTGCTGTTCATAAGTTTGATCGCACTATATAAAATAACAAAATAAGCTATAGAGATAGTGTTTGCCAGACATATATTAAAGAAACAAACTTTACTCATTCACTTAAAATGTTTTATTGACAAAATAGTATATTCTAATAAAATACACACAGTTGTAGTGTCTTTTTAAAGTAACTCCCTTTTGCTTCAATGATTGTCTCACATATACGCGGCATGCTTAGAACAAGTTGCTCAAAATGCGATTTACCTATCTACAGCATTCCATACTTCCTGCACAGCATCCTAGAATGCTGTTTTGCCAGTCGGAGACTTTTTCCGGACCTCACGATCCGAATGATCGCACAAGTGCTCAATGAGATTGCAATTAGGCCACTCTGTTAAGGACAGAACTCCTTCAGAAGATTTGTCTTGAAAATAAACTTTAATCAGCTTTGCGGTGTATTTGGGGTCGCCATCTTGTTGATAGACGAACCCCTCCCCAAATAATTTACATCCAGTTGGTACTGCATAGTTTTTTAGGTTTCCCAAATACACATCTTTTGTCATTCTTTCATGAATTTTCCAATCCTTCCACCTACAAAGCAACCCCATGCCATGATGTTTTCTCCTCCATGTTTCACTGTTTTTGAAATACACTCGTCTAAAATTCCTTCTCCAGAACGGCAACGAATAAACATGCGACATTTACCTTCGAATAATTTGAATTTCGATTCGTTCGTCGATAACAATTTTTCCCATCATTTCCACTCAAGTTTGCGTGAGCTTTTGACAAATTTAGTCTTTTCCGTTTGTGTATATAGTTTAACCGTGGCTATCCTACGGATATACGACCCCTCAGACCGCCTTTCTGTGCTACATATGTGTCGACATACGTACTAGCAGCGTTGTAAATTGAACTCTCCCTCCCAGTTTGTGATTTCGTGGAAACTTTTTAAAACAGTAAGTGTTTCAGAACGTTATATAATACATATGTTTTTATCATTATTTTATGTGTAAACATTCCTGAGTCCCTATCACCTATGCTCTCTCATGAAGATCATGATTATAAATGATGCGAGTATTTAAATGTTACTGAACACTCTACCTGATACGGCCGCTCGGCCCCTCCACGTTGTTCTCCGTACTGCACTGTAACTTGCCCCATTTTGCCGTGACTATAAGTCAGGCTGCAGAAACGAATGCTTCTGTAGTAGCATGTAGCTCGGTTATTATCAATAATAAAAATAATGAATGCAATTACTTACTATTTTAGTTTCATTGTGTTATTGATGTAGAACGACGTAAAAATTCGACGTAGTATTGTGTCATTAGTACACCTTTCAGTGCTGGTATGTCGGGTATGTCTGACCACTTTCTGAATATATCATCGCCGCCAATGAGTTCGCGTTTGTTTCTGCAGGCTTAATTATAAGATGCATATTTGGCAACATCGGATTGCTGACTTTATACCCTGTAATTTTGCTACCGGTAGTTAATGGCTGTTTGTGTGGATCCTCAATATGGTGGGGCTGGTGCATCATTTATGGCGTCCATTCAAGTAATTGAAGAAATATCAAAAGTCGATCCCGCTGTTGCCGGTTTACCGGATATTCAAAATTCTTTGGTAAATCCGATAATCGAGACTTTTGGAACTAGGGAGCAGAAAGAGAAATACTTACCTCAACTGTGCGCAAAGTTGGTAAGAATTTTAAATATTTTTTCGTGCTTATTGGTACCTTACAACCATTACAAATTATTCATTTGTCACTTTAGATCAGTAGTTTCGCTTTATCGGAATCATCATCTGGATCTGACGCGTTTGCAATGAAAACAACAGCTAAAAAGGATGGCGACGACTTCCTCCTTAACGGTTCGAAAATGTGGATAACAAACGCCGATCTTGCTGGAATTTTCTTGGTGTTTGCAAATGCAGACCCGTCTTTGGTAAGAGTAGTTCTTCTTTAGCCGATTCATGCCCCCATAAAAGAAGTTTGTTTTTGTTTATTAACAGGGTTATAAAGGTATAACTTGCTTTATAATCGAGAGAGGTACTCCAGGGTTCATCATCCACAAACCGGAAAGAAAATTAGGTTTGTGCTGCGGGGGAACTTGCGCTTTAAGCTTCGACAACGTGCGCGTGCCATCCTCAGCGATTTTAGGAGGAGTCGGTCTGGGCTACAAGATATGCATGTCGCTCCTAAATGAAGGTAGAATTAATATTGCCGCACAAATGGTGGGATTAGCGCAGGGATGTTTCGACGCAACAGTTCCGTATACCATGGAGAGGAAACAATTTGGAAAACCTGTTTTTAGCTTTCAAGTAATCCTGACTTGATCTTGTCGTGATCAATTTAAGCAAATTTAACCGAACTTTTAGGCAATGCAACATCAGATCGCTCAAATCGCAACTCAAATAGAATGCGCAAGATTGTTAACTTACAATGCCGTTAGGTTAAAAGAAAGTGGCAAACAGTTCTTGAAAGAAGCGGCTATGGCTAAATATTTCGCTGCAGAGGTAGCCCAACAGACGACTATTAAATGCATCGATTGGATGGGGGGTGTAGGTTTCACTAAAGACTTTATACAGGAAAAATATTACAGGGACGTTAAAGTTGGAAGTATCTACGAAGGCACTTATAATATACAATTGAATACAATCGCTAAACAAATTGAGAATGAATACAAGACGTAATAAAATAAAATTTATCTTTATTTAAAACACATTCTTTTTTCCTTAATGAAATATAAGCCATATGATTGAGATAAAATTAAAAATTCTTAGGATGATGTATGAACAACGGCCCGGTCGCGCTGGTTTGGTTAATTTTAAAGCAAGCCGTCTCGACCGAACTGGTCATGGGTGGTGGACCGCAGCTGAAGACACCAATTTGGGCAGCCTATAAATTAAAAGGTACATAATAACGCTAATACGTTGGAATTTTTTATCAATACTTACATTTGAATGTAACGTCTGCACGGTTTTGAAAAATTCAGGAAAACTAGGTCTGCCGAAATGAGTAACCGCCCTTAAATTTGTGAACAGCGATTTCTGCGATATCTTTTGGTAGTGTCTTTCGCAGATGTACAACAAAATGGTTCTCAGATCGAATTTTTCGTAGAACTGCGTTATGAATATGTGAGAGCTGACGATGGCGTTCTTATCGTTCGCTTCTAATTTGCTTATGATATCTACCATCCATTCGAACTGACGTTGAGTTCTTGAAACCCAGATGAAGTAGACCTGAAATGGTAGAACATAAGAATTGGTGTATTTTATTTGTACTTTGGGAAGCTTGGTAGTGCAGAAAAGAAAACAAGCATTTTGGTAAGGTACTGATAAAGAAGTTCTTCGTATGCAAAGAATATTGTGTTAAATGGTTCAGGTTAAGTAAGTTTTTATTGCTATCTCTGATATTATAACACATGGGCTGAAAAGTCCCGGGCCTAACAAAGAAAACACGGTCTTTTTGGTTCAAAATTAGCTTTATTCATCAACGTAATCTCCATCAAGAGCAATGCAATCATTCCAGCGCCGCTCTAACATTTCAATACCACTTTTGTAGAACGATTTATCTTTTGCCTCAAAATAGGCCTCAGTTTCAGCGATAACCTCTTCATTCGTGCGAAATTTCTTACCGGCGAGCATTTTTTTGAGGTCTGCGAACAGTCAGTAGTCGCTGGGAGCCAAATCTGGCGAATACGGTGAATGTGGGAGGAATTCGAAGTTCAATTCATGTAGTTTTGCCATTGTTTTGACTGACTTGTGACACGGTGCGTTGTCTTGATGAAACAAAATTTTTTTCTTTGCCATATGCGGTCGTTTCTTTGCAATTTCGGCCTTCAAACGCTCCAATAACGCTATATAATATTCACTGTCGATGGTATTTCCATTCTCAAGGTAGTCGATGAATATTACACCACGCACATCCCAAAATACCGAGGCCACAACCTTTGCAGCCGATTGTTGCGCATTTGGGCGCTTTGGACGAGGTTCACCAGTTGCTGTCCACTCAGATGACGATCGTTTTGATTCCGGAGTGAAGTGATGGATCCATGTTTCATCCATTGTCACATATCGACGCAAAAATTACGGTTTGTTACGTTTAACCATGGCCAAACACTGCTCAGAATCATCAACACGTTCTTGTTTTTGGTCAACAGTGAGCAAACGTGGCACCCACTTTGAACAGAGCTTTCTCATAGTCAAATCCTCATGCAATATAAATCCAATACGTTCTTTTGATATCTTTACGATGTCAGCTAACTCATGCAACTTCACTTTTCGATCATTCAAAACGATTTTGTGGATTTTCTTGATGTTTTCTGGTGTTACCGCCTAATTTGGACGTCCACTGCGTTCTGCATCATCGGTGTCTCTACGACCACGTTTGAAGTCAGCAAACCAACGTTTTATTGTTGTTTCTGATGGAGCGGAGTCCCCATAACACTTTTCAATCCATTGCTTCGCTTGAACGGTATTTTTCTTCCATCAAGAAGCAGTGTAAAATTAAAACACGAAATTGTTTTTGATCCATTGTTTTGAAAATAACAAAAGTAGCGTGATTCTTAGCACAATAACTCACAAACTAATGAATAGAATATCATGAAATTTTAACAGCTGTCTTTTGAAGGTTAGTACTAACTGAGAGAAAGGTGACTGCAATAAAACTAGCGTCATCTATGTGTTAGGCCCGGGACTTTTCAGCCCATGTGTTAGGTGCTATGAAGCTGGCTGAATGTGTACTGACGTTTTTTGTACTGATTAGAAATACAATCATTAGGAAATGTTTGAAATAATTCAAAACTACAATGAATATTCAAGATTCTTCTGAAAATAATTCAATATGGTAATCTTTATTTGCTTGTTAATGATAATATTTTCTGGATCATCTCCTTTTTCAAAATTAAACTTTATCCCTCCAAAATTGTTGGTGTAATTGTCGATACTAACGCTAGCAATCATATTCATTACCTCCTACCTCATTAGCATACAAAATAAGTCTTCAGCTGGTCATATTCCTCCGAATGTTGGTATACAGGATAACAATGAAACATCCACATTAGGAAAATAAATATTAAAAACCGAAGATATTAAAAAGAACTAACGGCAAACGAATTTTTACAATAAATTTTGAAACAACCGGAAATAAATGTGTTTTTCACAGCAGCAAACATATCTTTGATATATTTGATTGATATAATTGTCAATTATCTTGAACTTGTTACTCAGTTATCCATGTAGTATGTTAACTTGCACGTAATTGTAAATTCAAGTGTTTTCCTAACATTAATAATTTTGTATATAGTAATTGTGACCAGTTGATTTGAATCAGTTTGTCACTATTGGCTTTCAAGCTTTTTAGCTACCAACTTAACGCTTATGTATTCAAGGTTAATATATCAATTAGTTAAAATTTATTTGAAGGTACCGTTACAAATGCACATCGCACAAAAGCTGATTTGCTCACCTTTTGACATTTAAGTTGGTACTTAATATTCGACTTAAAAACAATGTCTTTTAATATGCTGGCGAATGGCGTCACACCAATACCTCCACCAACCAAAATCGACACCTCAAACTTATACCAATCTTGATGACTTTCGCCATAAGGTCCATCCAAATATATCTATAAGCAGGAAAAGTAATAAACGTAAAAGTTAATTCTGTGCATTTTGTATTCAGATAAAATTTATTAACAACGTACTTGAGGTCTTGACTGACTTGTTAAAGCTTCATCATAGATCTTTCTTATATGTGACGTCCAGGGACCCACAGCTCTTATATGCACAGTTAGGGTGGACTCGTCAGGGCTAGACGACAGTGTAAAAGGATGGTATTCATTTGCGTTCAAGCCTAGGCATGCAATCCGCACCCATTGTCCTGATTTGTAGACGAAACTTAGCGGTTTAACAAACTCTAACATCGTTACCTCTGTAAATTGTTTGATTTTATTAGAATCTTCTCTGTATAATAGAAATGTAGGTAATTTATAATCATACAAGGCCGTTTTATCTGTTTCCAATATTAGTCTGGAATTTATTTAGATTTTAGCACGAGTTAAATATCTTTTATATATTCAAAATGGCGATCAGCTGTTTAACTATAAAATATTGTTGTTTCAATACCTTTTTAAAATAAGATATATTCTATTTCCAATATATTTACAATTCGGTATTCAGACTTATTAAATGCATTTCAAACAAATTTTATCTACCTGATGGCCATATTTTCGCGTTTATAACACGTATCTGAATTTTCTTGCGACGGACGCTAACCACAGTGTCTAAGATGAACAGTATTAAAGGACCTAAAAAGAAATAGTGGAAGAACGGCTCCTGCAAAAGTAAATGTGAGTATATTAAATGTTGTATCATTCAAATTTAAAAATAGATGATGTAATTACCTGTATTAATCTACCTGCACCATGTAACACCATGAATATGAAAAAGATCGGATATAAACTATGCGTGTACCAGAACCAATTGTAGAGGCGTCTTCGTACAACAGACTGAGCAAAGAGGTATATTATTGCCAATAGTAAAGTGAGTATAATTCCAGTAAAGCCAGTTATGGTTCCCCAGGCCCAGTAGTGGAATTTGGGAATCTCGTGGGTTCTAGAATGTATATTTTTATTGTCATAAAAATAATAATATTTTTAAAACAGTGTCACTAACACCGACAAAGAGAAACAAAGAGAAAGAAATATATGTACACTACCGTCCATATTAGTTCGGACACCCAGTAAAATGTTGTAAACTCTACTAAAACATAATATCATTGCTTTTATATATAAATAACATTTATAACCTTTATGAAATTTATTATTTATTAATTGTACACGCAAACTTCCAAGAATATCTATTAGAGAATGATTAAGAACCTATTATATTTTATGACCCAGTACAGTAATTTTCAGAATAATCCTCATCGCCACAAATAGGATTACTTTTGGAATAAAATTGTAGGTAATAAATTCACAATACTCTTTGGGGTGGGAGTAGACGCAAGTGTATTGTGTATTGATAAATACTTTAGTTTCTAAATAAACCTACTTCTGCGTGAGTTAGTGTTAAAAGCATATCTTTTTGTGTGAACCTAATTAAAGTTATTAAAATGCTGAGAGAAAATCCGACGAATTTACAAAAGCGCTCTGTAATTGTTGCTTTTCATTAAAATTTCGAATTTCCGAAAAATAAATTGACTGTTAGCGATACTCCGAAACATCAACGCACGGGCGTTTAAGAGATCGGGCACGTTCAGGTCGTAAGAGAATAACAACTCACACCGACGATGAGCGTATAAAATTGCTGAGCAAGCGAAATAGGAGACTGTCAGCACCAAAAATCACCGCCGAAATGAATCGCGAACGTGCAAGGAAAATGTGTTATTACAGTGAAAAGAAGATTAAAAGATGCAAATATTCACGGCCGCATTGCAACAAAAAAAACCAGGGGGCAGAAGCTCGTAGAAATTGTACAATGGATGTTTGGAAAAGGGTGCTATGGACTGATGAGTCAAAGTTTGTGGTGTTCGGACAATCAAGGCGCGTTTTTGTAAGAAGAGCGAAAGAGCAAAGAATGTTGCAAGATTGTATAGTGACACCTGTCAAGCAAGGAAGAAGTTCTGTAATACTATCGGGGCAACGTCTAATTGACAACAATTTTGTATTCATGCAGGACAACGACCCCAGACACTCAGCAGTGATATGTAAAAGTTTCTTAAATGAAGAACAAGGTAATGGTATTTTACAAATAATGATACGGCCGCCGCAAAGCCCCGATCTAAACCCCTTCGAGCTGTGATGGAATGAATTGGACAGGAGGGTCCGAAAAGTATGCTCTACCTCTGTAGGCCACCTATGGAACATTTTACAAGAGGAATGGACTAATATGTCAAATAGAGTCCTTGAAAAACTTGTGTAGCGGATGCCCCGGATTGTGAAAGCTGTTCTCCGCCCAAAAAAAGTTTTTGTTTATTTTTCGATAGAATTACTTTGTTTACTTATATACTTTAATTTTAAGTTTTGGCAAAATGAGTAAATATTTTCTCCTTTTTTTCTAAATTTATTTGCGTATCTGAACTAGTATGGACGGTAGTACATATCTTAAATTGATAGTGGAGTCCCCAAAAGAGGTAATGCCAGATTAGGCACATAAAATAACAATAATTATAATCCAATAATATAACAAAAGTAATTTCATTTTTATCTCTAGATTTAACAATTTCATCGACTAAATTCAAGAAAGTTGTTGCACAACTGATTTTGGTTTGAAACCGTACTGACAAATAAGAAATAACATGCGTTCAAATAGATTTTACCTCAAAGTAGCCTTTAAAATTGTAATTATATCTTAGCTTGTTACTGAAACTCATAATACGAATTTTGTTTGGTATGTTATTTGAATGACATGACAAATACTCTGTCAAATTAACTAATGACTGAGAATGATTGATAACTGAAAACAGTAAGTTACGACAAAAGTTTTTATTGGTATGGGCTACTAGAGGTAAAATTTATTTGAGCGCTTTTTATATGTTAAGATTCTAAATATTCTTGCAATTGTGACGATATAGCTTTCTCAAAAATAGTGAAGCGGAGTAACCAAGAACTGCTTCCAGCTATCAGGAAAGACACCATTATTTATACATGTATTTACTATATTTGTTAGAAAAGACAACAATAAGGTACAGGTCAGTTTTATATAATAGTACGTAATAATTTTAATGGCACAGTCTACTTACGGATGGAAATAATTCCTAAACAAGCAAGTGAGATCATCGGATGTTTGAGTCGATATGTGGTAGAAGTTGAAGGCGTGGCCGATGATGTGAAATACTGAAAGTTGACATATTAAGTGAAGATTGATTCATTAATGGGAATGATTATGAGATTTTTAAACATATTAGATATACAAAGGTAACCTAAAAAATTCGGTAATTACATAATTATCAGATAGCGCTGTCTGAAAGCAATCTTTGACGTTATTGTATAGCTTGATGTTTCAATAACATACGTGCTAAACTGCATGCCGATCTGCCAAGTAGTTTGTTGTGTACATTTGCGTCCTTTTGGCGCTTTTACTTGTGGAAAAAGTATTTTTCGCCAAGAGAAATTCATGCTGATATGGTAAATGTGGTAGATGAGGATGCTCCTTCTTTTAAGACTGTTTGCAAATGGGCGAATGACATTAAAAAAGGTCGTATGAGCGTAAATGACGGTCTCCGATCTGGACGCCTAAAAACAGCCACTTTTGCAAAATGTGTGCGAAAAATTTTCAAATTTATGGGATCTGATCGCTGGTCAATATTGAAAGATATTGTTAAGGCTACAGGCATCTCCAGAGAACGGGTGTCGTACATTCTAAATGTTAAATTAGACATGTCTAAGCGATGTACAAGAACGGTGTCGCGTTGGCTCGCACCACCGCAAAAACTCAATCGAGTGGAATGTTCTACAGCTATTTTGGAGCAGTTTCGGCAAAATACAATTTGCGCTAATTTGTGACTTGCGATGAAACGTGAATTCACCATTACACACTGGAAAGTAAACAACAATCAAGACAGTGTACTAAACGTGGTGAACCGGCACCAAAGAAGGCTAAAGTCTGGGATGTGAAGGAAATCTTACCTATCGATTATCTTCCAATAGGACAAACGGTTACTGCACAATATAATTCTAAACTTTTGGATCGATTAAAGGCCGTTATCGTTGAAAAAACACCCGGAAGAAAGTAAAAATGGTCACTTTACATCAAGATACTGCGCCAATTCACAATAGTGGAATTATCGAAGCAAAATTAAAGTTCGAAGCGCTTGAGCATCCTTTTGATTTACCAGATTTAGCTGCGTAGGACTATCATCTCTTCCCCAAGCTTAAGAAACACTTCGGTGGTATGAGCTTTGCTTCGGATGAGGAGCTAATAGCTGCAGTGGATCACTATTTTAAGGAGGTTGAGGAAAATAAGTACTGTGAATCTATAGAAAACTTGAGCATCGACTAGATAAATGTATTGATCTTGAGGGAGATTATGTCGAAAAATAAAGCACATTTCATTGAAATATTGCTATTTGCTATGGTTTAGTTACCCAATTTTTCAGCTTACCCTCGTAAATTTGGTTACTAAACAAGATTAAACTTTCACATTTCCATAAAGTTCGAATATTTGTTCATACTTTAGTATTCTTCGATTTACCTGTTGAAATAAGTGCGAGATACGCGATGTACTTGTGAAACTCGACCATTGAATCCAATGGAAGGTATTTCCCTATACTATTATCCCTTAGGGAACACCAAAGATTCCTGCACATCGTTACTAGTAATGAGGAATAAGTGAACATCATCGCTGAAGCAGCACCTCTAGTTATGGTTACGCCATAGCCAGCAATTCTTCTTAAACCACCATGCTCAGCTTCTACCGAATAGTCTGTAGAACATAATAGAAAATTAATCATCGTCTAATGTCCCGAATCTACATCTTAAACCTACGGTAAGCTCTTTCGGCAAAAATACCGATTAGGACCAACGTGAAAAGGCACTTCCAGAAGAGGTAGATGTAATTATTTTCGATATAACGTACAATGGTGGTACAGAACGAAATTTCTGTAGAGACCACTTTTCGGACAGCTTTCTCTTGGTCTTCGTCAATTTTCTTGGATAGATCAACGTTACCTTGAAAACGTTGGTTTAATTCATCGGCGCTCCTGAAATTTGAATGTTGATTATTGTGGTTATGTTATAAGCTGTAACAGTAATCTTCCATGCACAGATACTCATATCGCATAGTTTGCCTCTGATGTTGTTGCGAGGGCGACCTGAAATATTTCCGAAATCAGCAAGAGATGGCGCACGAAGGTTAAAGTAGATTGGTTGGCAAAGACAATCTTTTTAATGGTCAAAATTTCAGACGCTTACTGTCAACAGTTGTTGTTTAAGAGTGTGTCTTGTGTAGCAAGTCGGGGGTTTTTCAAAAATGGATAAAATCGCATTTCGTCCGGTGATAAAACACTTCCGGATGGCTGGGAAAACGGCCACGGAAATTCGAAATATTCTGCTAGAGGTTCATAGCGGATGTACCGCATCATTTTCCACCATCAGCTTCTGGATGAGCGAGTTCAAACGTGACTGCACAAGCACAATTGATGAACTACGCTGTGGACGCCCGAAAACCGCTACCAACGATGAAATGGTCGATAAAATTCATAACGTCATGTTAACCGATCGCCAATTGAAACTGGTATGGATAAGAACCATCTCAGAACAACACGTTGGCCATATTCTACACGAAATTTTGGGTATGAAAACTCTTTCGGTGCGATGGATACCGCGCTTGCTCACAACGGAGCAAAAACGAAATCGGGTGATAGTTTCGAAGGAGTGTCTGGCCAGGATCTAGGGGATTTCTTCATGTGTTTCGTAACCGTGAATGAGACTCGGATCCACTGCTATATACCGGAGACCAAGGAGCAGTTGAAGCAGTAGACTTTTCCAGGCGAATTGCCTCAGAAGAAAGCAAGGACCGTTCCATCGGCCGGAAAGGTCATGGTGGGATTTCCAAGGTCACAGACTATCTGCAGAAGGGAAGGACGATCACGGGACAATACTACAGCGATTTATTGACCTGATTCGATGCAGTATTGAAGGAGAAACGGCCTCGTTTGCAGCGGAAACATGTGCTTGTTCACCACGACAACGGACCGGCTCATTCACCCTGCACCTCTCGCCCTCCATATTCGTCGGACCTAGCTCCCAGCGACTTTTTCCTATTCCCAAACCTAAAAGAATCACTGGGAGGAAAGAGATTAAATGAGAAGGTCATCGCCGCTACAGATGGCTATTTTGCAGACCTCGAGACATCCTACTTATCGGACGGTTTCAAGAGACTGGAACACCATTTGGAAAAGGGTATTGATCATCGAGGAGGCTATATCGAAAAATAAAAATAAAAGGTCACACCAATACCGTGTTCTTCTTGTCTATTCCGTAAACATTTCAGGTCGCCCTCGTACGAATATTCATATCGCTTAGGTTGATCCTGATGTAGTTATGTAGATTTTGGCCTACAGTAATAACTAATAGGATTCACCAACGTATTTTACCAAATACTGGATTTAAGATTTTTTGTTAATGGGCTATTGGAGTGGATGTTGTCTAACTGATATTCTAAACTTAGTGGCAACTAAGAAAATACGATATTTTAAACGAAAAGGACATATTTGGTATTGCTCTTAGGTATCCACGTATTTGGAATATGGAAACAAGTAGGACGTTACTAGTTATATAAGTTCATACCAGTGTTTCTCAACTTTTTTTAATGGCCCGACTCCGAGAATAGAGCAAAAATAAAATCAATTAGTTCACGAGTCCCCTGTTAACGGATAGTAACTAAAGCTGAATTGTTTATTTTGCATATCTAACGCTATAAGTAACCTTTTTTCTGTAGGGTTATTTAAAATCTGTTGTATTTACACCTAAACCACAAATTTAGAAAAATTTCGGCGAAGGATTGCTGCAACCTGTCATGGAATTCAACGAGGTGTTATCAAAAATGTATGCCGCAGATTTAAACAACAGCTATACCATTGTATAGCGAACAATGGACAAATTTTGAACAACTGATGAGTTGTTTTTTCTGCAAAAAGGTATTTAAATTCTTAAATAACTTTGGAAACAAAATTAAAACATTTTAAGTAGTTAAAGTCTGTTTGAACAATAGATATTTAGGTATAAAACAAAAAAATAACAAAACAAAAATTTAAAAGAATCGGAACAAATCGTTCAATTAGAAAAAAACTAAACGCCAAAATGTATTCTTTAAGAAGACTAGTAAGATTAGGTATAACTCGATATCCCTTTCTATTTAAGATTTTTAATGGGATACCTCCCGGGAGCAGGGGATTAGAATGGGTGAGTCAATTTTTGCATAAAAAGTTTTCACGCTCGATGTTTCTTACATCTTTCAGGAAATTTTTTATTAACTTCCAGATTTGCAAAAATTTAGGGAGGGAAGTTTTTCTCTGGTTGGAAAACACTGCTGTACATCAAAGAAAAAAGAACATTTTGTTTCGCTATACATACCAGTAAAGATTATCAATTGTTTCTCTCGCAGTATCAATATATTTGTTTTCGTTCTTAACCCCTTTAAATCCCAAAGTAGCCTTATTCAGTTTCTTTATATCATCTCCAACTAGGCTTAAGAAGTCCTCGAAGTTCAATGTATCCTGCATTTTGGAAATTTTAGTGAACTGTTTTAATTGTTGAGTTGAAAAATGTACCTTGTTTTGTAAGCCTGCTGCTTTTAACATTCCCTTAATTGTAATTTCCAATTGTTCGTGATCGACGGTGCCACCAACGGTATCCAGGAAAGACCTACGTTGAAGAGTATGCATTGATATTGATGTTTCGTTCTCTTCCGTTCTAGTTACCTGATCATGGCAGTAAAATCCTCCTTCGTCAGATAACCTACTGCGTCTATATCGTACATATCGAATAGCAATTTTCCCTTATCGGTCTCAGTACCGTCGGCGAATATCACCAGCAGATCGGTGAATTCCCTGAACGAGATGAAGCCGTTCTTGTCCTTGTCGATCAGAAGGAACATCCTCTGGATAAATTCCGTTTCCGGATGCATGCCAAGGATATCGGCGAATTCGTACATGGTTATTTCGAATTCGGCGATCACCTTGAAGTCGCTGTCCACTTTGAGAATTTCGTCTTTCGAGTAGGATATCTTGAAGGCCTGTGCGAATACCACCCTGAAGAACATGTCCAGTTTCGCTTTGCGTTTGGCGTACGTCTCGATATCGTTCGGGGTCAGTTTGGCGATGACGTTTTCGGTGAAAGGTGTCTGATTTTCGGCGAGAAACATTTTAAGGGTTTCGTTGAAGGCGGTCAATAGGAATACGCTTTCGAATTCCATCACCTAAAGAAGAAAATGTACACTGTTCACTACGATGAATGGGTATTTCATATTGATAATTTGTTTCGACAAAGAGGGGCAAGTGGCGTGCGGAGAACAATGTGGAGGGGTGAAGCGCGCGGCACGATGAATCGGGTACCCGTATCAAAGCATACTTGCTCGGTATTATTCGACTGGCCATTGTGAGTACTTGTCAGTATATACACACTATATCGCATTTAGGTACGTTCATTCTGATTACTTACCAAATCGTGATCGTTTTGAGTCTTTATGATCAGATAATTTTTATCCCTAGTGGTGTAGATTGCTAACGATCTATTTTTTGTGTGCAAATCTAAAGCTCTCAATAAAGCACCTCTTCTAGATAAGACCTGCAGTTGCGACCTTTCGCTATCGCATTTCAATAGTATGAGTCTAGTAGGTGTCTTGGGACCAATCCATTCAGCCGCTAAAAATCGATAGAATTAAAAATAGAGCCACATATTTTCCATTCAAAAGTGATCTCTTACCTAAATGCAGCACTTCCATGCCCTTCCCAGCGGACTGTTGTAATTTCTTGGAGGCTCTAACCTCTTCGTTTCGTTTGTGTTGTTCTCTAAGAATGATCAGAGTATAGATAAGCCCTATTATGCCTACTATGAACGCTCCGATGCTGGTGAAGGTCAATATGTAAGATACCTCGCTGTTGCTAAAATAATCGTAGGTGGTTCCTTGCACACAAGGTTCGTTCAGTAACTCTGCGTTAAGTTGAGGTAGATGGTGACATGTTTCATTACTTCTGTTAAAGAAACAAGGAGATTGTTGGAATCGTGCGGCACATCCGGGAACTTGACTACTTTCTATAGAAAAAGAAAAAGAAAGTTAAGATTAGCGACGATCTAAGAGCAGGTGCACTCAGGAAAACGTAGATGCTGTGCGCAAGAGCATCAATAAAGATTGATGTGTGACATTCAGGCATCATTGGGGATTTTAAATACCTGAATTCAAGAAATCTTGTATGAAGAATTGTGTGTAAAAAAATTAGTTTCCCGTTGGATACCGAATCTATTGACCGAAGAACAGAAAGCAGCTCGGGTGAATTGGTGTCAAAAGATGCCAGACCGCTTCAATGTCGGACACTCTAAAAGGTCCTCAAAGAACTATTACTGCTGTTTGGTACAGAACCGTTAGTTTGCCGCAAGTCATCGTTGAGCTTCAAAAAACCAACCCCGAACAAAGAATCATTCTCCACCTAGACAATGCAAGTTCATACAAAACACGCAAGACAATTGGTTAACGCAACAAAACGTCGAATTGGTAAGCTATCCTCCGTACGGTCTGGATCAAAGTCCCGAGTTCTTCCGGAAATCAAAAACGGACTGCGTGGTCGTTAGAAGGAGCAGTCGATGCCTTCAAATACGCAATTATGACTGTATTAACAAATGAGTGGAATAACTGCTTCCAAGGATATCTATGTACTGCTTTGTTTTAGCTGTATATGCAAAACTTAAAAGACAATGCTCGTACATAGTGGTCAAATTGATCTTGGCACTGTTGCTGCTAATCATGCTGGAACCAGGAAGTCAGGCTGCTGAAATATTTAAAAATAAAAATTGTTTCATAAACACCCAGTGTACATATCTAAAACTTAAAAATAAGAGAGTTACACCTATTACTATATGTACCTTATGAATAGAATTTATCATGGGCAGCCATGGTAAGAGACAACCATATGCACGTATCTGTCAAAATTAAGCTGATATTGTGGAAATTTTGTGTTATAATTCAGTTGAAAGTATAATTCACATATTTCGAGAAATGTGACATATAAAGTTACAGTAGTTTAATAGTATCTCAGACTTTCACGGCCGTTTGTCGTAGTCGCAATGGTTGTCGCATTCCGCTGTATCACTAGGTTCTTTTGTCCCTGATGTTTCGCGAATAACTGCGGTTCGCATTTTCAAAGGTACTGGCTTCGTGCACGATGTTGCTGCCTTAAAAATATACAAGCGCGGGGAGGAGGCGCTGTTAAGAGAGCAAATTCAATTTATCCACTTGCAACTCGACGAAAATGCCAGTACTTTATACGGGCTGTACTTTGGACTAGCAGCTACACTTGCCTATCATGATTGACAGAAAGTGGATACGGTAACGGAAAATACATCAGAAAGCTTAAAGAAGCAAACCCCAAAATTCCAGCGAATTGACAACAACACGAAACAATATAAATTGGATCCAATTAGAACGGTAGTGAATCTTACTGATAAAACCCTACCGCTGGATGCCATCAGTATTCTTGAAAAAGGAGGCAACTTCGCCGTTACATCGAAATTCATTCCGAAAGAAGAGATCATAGCAAACGTGGAAGCCGCAATCAGACGGCAGACCCCGATGGAAGGAGACGCGATTCGTACAGATGTTGCGCTACCACCGAGGTTATCTAGCTTACCCAAAATTCACAAGCAGGATTTACCACTTAGACCGATAGTAAGCGCCATAGGTGCACCAACGTTACCTGTTGGCAAAACACCTAACTGCAACCCTACATAGGCGAAAATGCTAATTATATTCGCGATTCAGTGCACAAAAACTGTGGAAGATACAATTCAACCCAACTGATAGTCTAGTGAGTTTTGATGTAGTATCGCTGTTCACAAAAGTGCCGCTAGTAGACACACTGCCGATTTATTCTCATCGGATATAACGCAGCTTTTTAAACACTGCCTCATGACCAGCTAACTTTGTATGGGATGGCAGCTTCTATGAACAAACGGACGGAGTAACGATGGGGAGTCCATTAAGTCCCGTGGTAACTAATCTCTTCATGGAGCAGTTCGAGACCCTAGGTATCAAAACAACGGTAGACAAACCTACGGTTTGGGGAAGGTACATTGATGATATTTTTGTCGTTTGGCCACACAGAGGAGATAGATTGGACCGATTTCTTGAACATCTGAACGGAGTACACCCCAACATTCAATTCACGATGGAGTTAGAACATGACGGAGTACTACCTTTTCTAGAGGTTCTTGTCATCGGCAACAACAAGTGTGTCGGGAAACCTACATATATGGATCGTTACCTACACAATAATTCAAACTACCACTATCGCCAGCAAAATATGGTGATGCGCACACTAGTCGAACGAGCATGTAGAGTATGCAGCGAGGAGGAGCTACAGAAGGAATTGGAGCACCTGAGACAAGCTCTGTGGTGTAAGGATTATCCTGAGAATGTAATCAATCGCGCCATCATGAGTAAACCTGGACCCAGAGACAAAAACGATCGGAAAACAGAAACGTTAGGCACACCATACTTACCGTACATAAACAACACTATAGACAGGATAGGATAAGTTCTTAAGCGTTTCAACATCCAAATGGTTTTCAGTCCAACATAAAAAGAGTCTAGCTTACCACGACGGTTCAAAGAAAAAAGGGATCAGCATACCGTGCTCATGCGACAAAATGTACATCGGCACAACAAATCGGGTATTGGCGAAGATATAAAAGCTCCAACATCAACTAAGAACTACTGTAACCGATTAAACAGGGAAGCGATTAGAATATAGAAAAATCCTAACATCAGCAGAGACGGCGGGCTGAGACTGAACCAGGGCCTGTTCGGCTAAACGCTCAAGGTCGTTCGCCGTCGTAGTTCGCGACTTCACCGTAAGAGTGGCACTATTATATCTATACCACGTGTAAACATACAAAACTCTCTTTTGGTTATGTTGTTATCCTATTGCGTTGGCAAATTTTAATTCTATTTTTAAGCAGTAAATATTCTTTACTGAAAATTTTTCTCATTGATTATCTACTTTTCTCTTTTAGCTATGTCAAATCTGCCTCTCAAGAATTGGCAATGACGATTTATTTAAGAAGGATGCTAAAACATTGGTTAACTACCGAATTTGTCACAAGCATTTCGATGACATGTGCAGATCGAAACAAAAATTGGCTTACTCTAAGTACACGAAATATGCCAAATTTAAAAAGGCAATAGGAAAAATTAAAGGTTTACCATAATATATATTAATGCACTCCAAATCAA
The DNA here is from genome assembly GCA_023509865.1 of Trypoxylus dichotomus. Taxonomy (NCBI): domain Eukaryota; kingdom Metazoa; phylum Arthropoda; class Insecta; order Coleoptera; family Scarabaeidae; genus Trypoxylus; species Trypoxylus dichotomus. The sequence continues at coordinate 36,610,526 of CM042081.1, forward strand.
TCAATGTTAAATATATTAAATCATATTTATATGTGTTCTATAGTAGACGTTTTCTAAATAATATATGTTTCTTTTGAAAACTGATTTTTATTTACAATGTTTTCCCGCATATATTAGATAATACTAACTGATTTTGTATCTTTTGTATTTAATATAGGATAGCTTTTGTACTTGTACGAAAACGCCACACGAACGTATGCCTTTTTCGTGAAAGGCTCTACTCCTGTACTCTATCAATACTTATGATATGAAACATTTAAATCTGAATTTTGAATTCTCGCTATTTACTAGTTCGAGACTCCAACGCGTTGTCACATTTGCGATAAAGAACGTATATATATATATATATATATATTTGCTCCTTCTTATCTATATTATATGTTGTCTATGGACTGAACTGAATATGGACAATGGCACTGCTCGCATCCAGTCACGCTTTTGGCGTTTGCCACGCACGCGCACAACGGTTCAGCGAAGCGGAAGAGCATATTTAAGGCAGCAAAACCTTAGGGACAAAAAACTTAGTGACACGGCGGAAACCGACAACTGTTACGACTATTAGAATAGTTTGTTTTCCGAAAAAAATCGCCTAACCGACGATATTTGATCCTTCAACAAGTCCTACGTTTAGTGTTGAAAACATGAGTAAGAATGCTGGGTGTTTCATTAAAAAAATATTTATCTTTAAACATTTCAATTCACTGTACACCATTGTTAACTGAAGCAAAATGCTATTGTTTTTGGCAGTTTAACCAACTTTGCAATTTCAATAATGAAGCACAGCGCATATTTTTGGACCATAAGCACACCAGAAGAGAAACGCTTTCAACGCATTTTTACTGTTTAGAATGAAATTTGTAAGTATATAGACCTGATAGACGAACAGCTTTCTGTATATACTTAAGAGGTCCATATACCTGCCAGATTTCATTCAAATAGGCGAGTGCGACTTGAAAACGTTTCCTTGCACGTTAATTCCAACGAACTAACCCGTTGGAACTCTGAACACCCTCCTCTGAACATCGTTGAAGTCCAACTTCGTTACAGCCATAATGACGTCGTACAATGTTAGAGTTTTTATCCTTTCGATTTCAGGTTCGGTAAATAATCTGAAACGAAAAGAATAATTCGGGCTAGAGAATGACCTACGTCTATTTTAAATCGCCTAACTTACTTATTTTTTCTGTTTTCGTACCAAAACCTGTCTCCGTTTCTAATTCTAGTGAATTGGTCCAGGATGACAGCTCTAAACAGTTCGCCTGGTCCGTCTACCGTTTCCAGAATACCACCAACCCATGGATCTATGATGTCAACATTGTTGTGGTAAAGTTTTGCCATTTCGTCTTTAACCTATAAAAAGTGCACAAAACCTAGTGTCTTACTTTAGTTGAAAGTGTTGATAGTAAATATAGGTGGTGGAATAAATCCATAAAATACGAGGGTGGATATCTATGCTATACCTCCGACACCCTTACAGTAAAACTACGGCCGCATTATATTTTTTAGTTTTCGACAGGATCTCACTCTACACGAATGCACTCGATCCATCTGTACTCCAACATCTGAACAGCCTCCTCTAAAAATTTTTATCGGACCTCTGCAAACCACTTCTCTACAGCTTGTATCACTTCATAGTTACTGAAAAATTTCGCCCCACGTAAGATTTCTTTTAATTTGGGGAAAAGCCTGCAATCACTCGGGATCAGATCCGGCGAATATGGCGGGTACTCTACTAATTCGATGCCTGCTTGGTGTATATCAGCCATAGCAATAACAGATGCATGGCTGGGAGCATTATCATGATGGAACAGCACACCTTGCCTTAACTTCCCTCAACGTTTCTCTGTAATAGCGTCTTGCAATTTAAAAGTCAATTGTGCGTAGTAGGCCTCTGTAATGCTCTGCCCCTTTTGTAAATATTCAGTTAGGATGATTCCTTGAGCATCTCAGAACACGGATAGCAAGACTTTTCCAGCAGACGTCACGACCTTAAATTTGCGTGAAGGAGGCGAACCGTGATGTTTCCACTCTCTACTTTGCACTTTGGTCTCGGGACCATAGTGGTGCACCCACGGCTCATCCATGGTCACAAACCGACTAAGACAGTTCTCCTTGTTTGCTTGGTACCTTTCTAGAAGACGCTTACAAATCAACTCCCGATTCTTTTTTTGCTCAATGGTTAACATTTGTGGCCCCATCTTGCACTGAACTTTTTCATATCTAATTCTTTAGTCAGTATGTTGTGCACCACGCGATATGATAGGTCAGTATCTTTCACAATGTCTCTGGTGCGTACTCGTCGGGTTTGCAGTAGGATATCTTGTACCTTTCTAATGTTTTTGTCTATTGTTACCGTTATGGGAGGACCACTGGCATGTTGGTTTTCATAGGATGTTCTTCCGCATTTAATACCTCGACACCAGCGTCTGACTAGATCATAAGAAACAGCAGACTCACCAATAGTTGCCATGATGTCTTTATGAATTTGAGTTGGTGTCATACCTTTTTTCTGGAGGTATTTTACGGCTCTTTGTTGTACAGAATCAATTTTTATGAACAATCACGACACACATTTCAAGAATTAGCCACAGCACAACAACGCTTTGAGGTACAAACTTGATATTATGTAGATGTGATCTACAAATGTCTCATTAATTGCGTGTCAGGAACACTAATCAAACAACCAGTTAGGCGAGGGGTGGAGCATGAGGATCTACCCTCGTAATGCGATAAGTATATTGACTGTTGTTGAAAATGCATAGTTGGATAAAACGTGCCATCTACTCTTATTTTATCACAGGCTCTAAGTATTTATAACGCAAAAATTTTTTTTCAATATAGAGAAAAATAAGCAAAGCAAAGAGAAAACCTGATTTAATCACTCGATCTTTCGGATAAAAGTACAAATAATGGATTTGGGAGGTAATCAATTTGATTGTAAATATGTATTAGGGGTTCTTTATATTTGCGCTACAGTGTGATTACCCAAGCGGGAGGAGACGCAGCTGTGCACTGCGACCGCGCAGTTCTTCCGCTATAACGTCTGTCGCTGACAGCTTCATCACATCATTTAGAGGTAGTGCTGCTAGATCTACCCATTTTTACTGATCTACCGATTTAACACGGGAATACATTTATGTACTATCGGAGACTTTGAAAATATCCGGTTGTTTCAAGTGCAGCCTGTGCTCCTGTTACTATTTCTATAATTTTGTCAAGCAAATTTCGTACCTACATAAGGGCGGCCCATTTCCGATATATTCAATGGTCTCGTTTGAATCAGCAGGTACGTAGACAGCATGGAAAGGCAAGAGTAATTAGTACTAAGTAGACAATACGAAACGTATCAGATAAGGAACACTAGAGACACACTTCTCCGTTCTAGTTTCTATAAATACTGCTGCTTTTAGACCTGGCTATATAGATATTACGTATAGCTATAGACATTTGTTTTCAAGAGCCTTGTATTTCAATTTAGAGATTAGTTTGAGTTAATAGCACCGTTTTTCTGTCGAGTATATACGAGGGTCACGCTATATACTTTGAGATGCCATGAAACTAAAGAAGTTAGAGCTGCCAACGCTGTACTTTAAATACCACCATCATTATGGAGTAAGCACTGACTGTCAGTTGAGTCGCTGCTGTCATAGAGTAAACATGGAACATATGATTTGTCATCGAATCATGGACTTGTCAAGAGAACGCGCGCGCAATGATCTACTACGATTTTAAAGTCGGTTTAAGTGAACGTTTGCAACCCGTATTTGGTGATGAAAGTCCCTCTCCCGCAACTGGATTTCGCTGGTATAGCGAATTTAAAGAAGGACGGATATAGTTTGGTGGTGAGGTACGTGTTGATAGGCCCTGATCTTCGGTTACTCTTGGAGTTGGAATCGCAACAGCAAATTCAATTGCACGATCATCTTCGGATGAAAAAAATTGTTACTTTTTGGGTACCATATACATCATCCATGCTTTCCAAAAAGGCAGAGCGAGTAGGAATCGCTTGGGAAACGTATTCTATCTAAAATAGTAACAGGTGATGAAACTTACATCCCATTTTATGATGTTCCTACCTGCCAGGAAAACCGTGTGGATCCCTAAACATGCACCAACACCAACAATTGTCAAAGAGCAAAGGGTTGTCAGTGTACTCAGTTTTCTTTCGTAGTGCAAGATTAGTAAAAGCTATTAAGCTGGAAAATCAACATACAGTCACAGTAAACTGGTACACCATAAAATGTTTACCTCCAGTTGAGATAGTCAACATTCGTGAGTTAATGTTGCATCACGATAAAGCGTCGTCACACAGTGCACAAGCAGATAGTCTCACGTGAAAATAAGGTAAAAGTTATTGAATATCCACCCTATTCGCCTTATTTGACCATGTGTGCTTTCTGGTTGTTCTTTAACCTAAAGAAACATTTAAGTGGTCGACGTTTCACGACGGAGGACGAGATAGATGAAGCAATTCATCAATTTTTTAGGAACATTCCAAAAGATTACTAGCTTCAAGGTCTTACGTTGTGGAAGCTTCGGTTACAAAAGTCCATTGAAGAATGAGATGATTGTTTTGAACATAAATAAAATCATTTTCGTAAAAAGACTTGTAGTTTTCCTGTATTTCAAAAAATATAGCGTAGGCCTCGTATTATGTAATGTAGTGCAAATACTAGGAATCAATAAATTGAATAAATTGCTCAATTTGTTTTGTCAGAATTTTCCATTGTATCGTATAACGTATGCAATTATACGATTGTCTTGTTCTTGGGCTCCTGCGCAATTTCACTGAGAAGTGTTCGACCACCCAGCATACAGCCTAGATCCGGCGCTAAGTGGCTTTTATTTTTTTCGACAATTGGAGACAGGTCTGAGTGGGCAGCACATCCACAGCAATAAAGAGCTTTAGGATGCCACAGAGACCTATCTCAACAAGCTAGTGCTTTCTATGAAGGAAAATTTGTCCACCAGTATAATACGACGGAAAATCAATAACTAAGTCACAAACTGCCGTGGAAAATAGCAGTGCGTTATTTCCCTATCTGTCATTAGGTGTCAGCATAATCCAGCTTTATGATAGTCAAGTACCGCGTATGCAGGCAGTATTAAAACAGCGACCGTGCTCGAAGAGTGCACTGTGGAAGAGTAGTGTGTTGTTGTGCGTTTTCTATGGGCAAAAGGACATGTTTATGGTGAAAAGTGTTTGTCGCGTAAAGTCGTGTATAACTAGATCGAGAAATTCTCTCAATGGCGTTCGAAAGTTGTTGACGATGATTGAAGTGGCCGCCCCGTTCAGATTGAGACGGATGCAAACACTTTGACGGGTGGAAGAGATGATTCGAATTGGCAGGCGGCAGACAGCAAAGCAACTGTAGTAGGGTGTTCTCATGGTTTAGCCAACGGACTAAATAATTTGCTCAAGGGCGGGTACCTAGACAACTAACCAGGTAATACAGAAGGACTCGAATGGGTTTGTCCATACAACACTTCTCTCTGTGGAGGATATGCTTAACAGGATCGTTACTGATGATGAGTCATGGATGCACCACGGCCAATCCGAAACAAAGCATGCTTCAATGCAATGCCTCTTCATCGTTAACAAGGAAATTCAAGGTTGTGCCGTCAAGCTAGTAAGGTTATGTTTACCGTGTTCTCGAATTATCAAGGAGTGATGCTCGCCCATTTCCTGAATAGAAATGAGAACGTGACTGCTGAATCATACGTAGAGGTTTGCTGTTGCTTTGGAATGCAATTTTACAAAAACTTTCAGGCTGACGAGAGGAATATTGTTGCATAACGATAATGCCAGGCCACATTTGCCCCTTGATCCCGGCGAAAACTGCAGAATTAGGGTGACAACCTTTTAAACATCCGGCTTACAGTCCCGACTTCGCCCCAAACGACTATCATTTGTTTGGTCCACTCAAAAAGCATCTTGACGGCAAAATTTCAAGAGTGATAGCGATGTTCAACTAGAGGTGGTTCAGACGGCAATCCAAACACTTTTATGAAGCAAGCATGGAGGCAAACTTGTTTTTAGCTGACTATATCTATAATTATTTTTATAATAGCTCTTGTGACCTTACTGACTTTCCTCGTTAATTTCTTAATCTTTACGGTGGTTACGTCAAAAACCTGTATTTGATTCCCGGTAATAAAATAAACACTTTTATTTTATGGTCAATTAGAGTTTGCAAAAAGATACCCCTTGCGTATGAAAGACTATAAATATGATTTTTGGCAGTTACGCGTTTTTAGCAGATAGGAAAGTAAATGTTTCATATCTATATTATATACATACTTTGGAATCGGCATTAAAATGATTAAAATTTGTTATCCTCGGTAACCCATATGCTTCCCGTGCGGTATTAAAGTCCGGCAAACCATGGTCTCTACCCCTTTGAATATTGACGGCCATCAGGTCTCTACGCGGAAACTCCAACGGACCGAACACGTTCCCTCTTAAGTCTTCGACGATCTTATGATCCTCCTGTTCGGTTAGTTGCACGGCCATGCCCATGAGAACTCTGTCGATATCCACCAGCTCTTTGGTTTTGTTATCGTAGACCGTTTTTAAGGCATCCTGAGGGCGCCAGAAAGCATTGCAGGTCCTCACCGCCGCTTTGCCCCAATTCTTCACGGTCGTTTGGCAACCATTTCTCGAATAATCTCGAAGATAGACGCCCGGTACGACCAACGTATGACCGAACCTGAAGGCAGCCGCTTGGAAGAACTGATCGATTTGCGGGTTGACGCTGGGATCGTAACCTTCGTACGGCGGTAACGTTACGCCGTTGAGCCACGTAGGCAACCATTCGTCGACCACTATATGCTGGTACGTCGCGATGACCCATTTTCGGGCCTCGTTGTATACTTTATCTGATGTCCATTCCGGATGGTTTCTACGAATACCTGTGGCTAGGTAATTATGCCAACGGAACCAGAGGATGCCAAAAGTAAGAAGGAAGGTGTTCTCGTTTCCTCGCGGATTACCTAATTCTAAGTAAAAAAAAAAATACACAGTGTATCTTTTTAACATTTTGCGAATGATTTAAATTGGTAGTTTTGGGCAGGGAAGGCCATATATACACTACCGTCTATAAGTTTGGAAACTAGGTGAAATTCTTTTAAAATAATACCACTCAGGCATATCGTGAAATCGTTAATCCCTATTATAAATTATTGTATGCAAATATAAAATTGTTACACGGAATCGGTAAAGTCCAAACACTAAGGTGCAAATTTCATCCGAATACATTTTATTCCTCTTTTAAAAGAATACGACTATTGTTCGACGTTCAAACGGTTTAGTACTACTTTGGTAATCGTTTAGTGCATAGGGTAAAGGTATCAATCCTTAATCTCTTATCGTTTTCCTGAGTTCTTTGAAATCAGTGTGCAATTGTAACAATTTTGTTAAGTACGTAAAAATGCCAAAACTCAGACAGTTGACTGTAGAATAACGTAGAACTATTTGCACTCTTCGCGACGAAGGACATACCGAAAGAGAAATTGCTCTACGGTTAGGGATTTCACCGAAAGATGTGCATTACAAATGGCCCCGAGAAGAGAGGCAGGACACATACACAGACACAGATTGTGCTTTCCAAAGTTCTACTAGCGCCAACTATTAGCGATAGATGGTACCGACACAACATATAATAGTAATTGAACTAGTATATTTAGCAAGCGTATGCTCTCTCAAGGTGCGTACTCGGCGACTAGTCTAAAAGTTACAGAATCTATAATTTTAATTTTCTATTCCTGTGATTATCTATAGTATAGAAAATGGCAGGAATGGTCCTAAGGCTGGAAAGTTTGGAGACCCCTGGTCTAGTTCATTCAAGAGTAGTACAATATTTAGTGTCATTGCCGCCTACTTTAACAGGCGAGCCTCTTTTAATCTTATGATTACACCTCAGATTCCCCTACTGAAATAGCATCTATGATTTAATTACAACTTACTGAAAAATCTAGATATATGCGCAATTTCGTGCTTCTGGATCCACGTCTTATGATGAAACGGCGGCGGTGGGTTGGCCATCGGCAATCTGTCCTTGTTGTACTCGGGAAACAGGCCCCCGTGGGAATAGGCAAGTTTACCGTCCGGATCGACCGTTCCATTCTCGTAAGTCCTCAGTCTATCGGCCCACTGTTTGGTAACTCCATAGAAGAGACCGCCGTCGAAGTAGGGTGTGATCTCGTTCAATTGTTGCCTCGGATTGTTCGGGGAATATCCTGTTCGCTGATCGTAACGGGTCCGCAACAAGGGCATTTCAGTGTGCGTTTTGTAGTAGGGATGATCGGTGGGTATTTGGATGTTAAAGTATTCGGGGGGACATGCTGGCCGTTGAGCGTCTAGGATCTCTTCGACTACTTGTTGTCCTATTAAACCGTTAAATACAATATTAAATCTGGTAGATTTTTTGAAAATTTTCGTTTATTTGGGAAAAAAGAAACTATAAAAGAACTTTTCAAGCTTCGACGTTATCCAGTGGTTGGTTAGCAGACGATCAAAGATTTTATTCAACTAACGAGCCATGATAGTACTTTATAACTATATTAGACTAAAAATTATATTCTAGCAATTGCTTTGGCGACAATGATAACATCAATCTTTATTCATTAATAAAAGAAATTTATTTCGTCATATATCTGTGTTCTCAAATACAACTTTGCTGTCAAATATAGATTCATAAGATTGATACACTACTTTCCAATTTTAAGACAAAGCAATTTGAACTCACATTCAGTCTCGTGGTCAGTTGATAGCACGTTGCTCCGGTAACGCAGAGGGCGTTGGTTCAAATCCTACCTTACCTGATATCTTTTCAGGGATTTAAAACGTTGGTTACATACAAGAAAATTGTAATTTTATCATTACTAATACCACCGGTACTTTCATATTAATATTAATTTGATTACTAGTATCGGCAAAGAGGGGCAACTTTCAGTGCAGTGCGGAGAACAACGTGGACGGGTGAAGCTTGCGGCACGGAGAATCGAGTACACGTATCAAAACACGCTTGTTCACTATTATTCGACTGGTTGTTGTGAGTGCTTGTCAGTGCATACACACATAGAAAATGTCGCATTTAGGTACGTTTCGGCAACGGCGTATTTCGAATAAACTAGAAAACGTAATAGCGGGAATGCCGGATTTAGAATACGAAGGCGTGTTAAAGTGCGACAACTATTTGACGTGTACCAATAGGTGGAAGTATAAACGCTACCTAAAAAAACACACTGTTCTGCAATCCGTGGCTAACGATACAGCGAACGATTAATATTTGATATGGGTGTTTGTTTTATTCTATGTAACCAGAAAATGTTTCAAGGTAGTCAGACAAAATATGATTTAGAAAGTATTCGCAAGCGTGCGTTTCATTGGGTAAACGCGTCCTTTCGAGCACAGTTTCGAAGCCCTGTGCATGAGAAATCATTCGTTAATTTAGGGAATAGAAAACGTAGAAAACGGTTCACAATAAGCCATAGGCAACGGATCATAAATCAACTGAAACATGTACCTTGCTACTCAGGTGACTTATCTAGGATCTAATCGCAGACAATGTGTTCGTCAGCCACCACGCAAACATAATGCGATTCCAAATTTACAAACATTACGCTGAAGCGTGGAGGTGGCTCCATCATAATTTGGGAATATATTTTCTGGCATGGTTTTGGTTTAACTCACCGTAGTAAAGGAATTATGGACCAATATATGTGCATTAGTGTTTTAGAGTCTATTGTGCCACTTTATCCAGGAGAGAATTTACGGACCGTTTACAAGTTTCAACGTGATAACGATCCAAAGCACGCTGCCCTGACAATAACGGATTGGCTTGCTCATAATCTGGTTGCGGTTCTATTGAACATCTGATGATGTAAAGCAGAGTATAAGGCGAAGGGGGGTAAATAATATGGATAAACTTTTTGAAGAAGTCGTGATGGCGGGGTAAGTTATTCTTCAAGAACACTGTGAGATAGTGTTAAAGAATAAAGGATATTCTTTTAAATAATAATACCAAAGTTAATAATTACGAGGGTGGATCTCTATGCTGTAGCCCTGACCCCTTTACAGTAAAACTACAGTGGCATTATATTTTTTGTGTTTTTCGATATAGTCTCCCTCTAAACTAATGCACTTGGTTTCTTTAATTACGCCTCGTAATTTAGAAGTCAATTGTGCGCACTAGGTCCCTGTAATGCTCTGTCCCTTTTGCAAATAGTCAGTCAGGATGATTCCTTAAGCATCTCAGAACACAGATAGCAAAAGCGTTCCAGCAGACGGCACGAACTTAAATTTGCGTGGGGGAGGTCATGTACCGAGTGAGAAACTTCTCTTTGTTTGCTTGGTACCTTTCCAAAAGATTCTTACAAATTAACACCTGATTTCTTTTTTGATCAATGGTAAACATTCGAGGGACCCATTTTGTGATATGATAAGCCAGTATCCTCCACAATATGTATCTTTTTGATGTTTTTGTTTGTTGTTACTCCTAAGGGAGGACCAACGGTATGTTGGTTTTCACAGGATGTTCTTCCGCATTTAAAATCTCGACGCCAACGTTTGATTATATCATAAGAAATAGCAGACTCAGCAAAAGTTGCCATAATGTCTTGTGTTGGCGTCATACCTTTTTTGTGGAGGTATTTTGTTACGGCTCTGTGTTCTACAGGATTCATTTTTATGAATAATCACGATACACAATTCAAGATTTAGCTCAGTACCAACAACTCTTTGAGATACAAACTAAATGTCAAGAACATTAATCAAATAACCAACTAGAAGTAGGTGAGGGGTCCGCCCTCGTAAATTAATTACTTTTTTAGTTGAACACTATTTTTATGTATCGGGCGTTAACTATTTCTTTTTATATAAGAAGTCCATTGTAGACGTATAAATTATATTTTACTATATGTTAAGGTGTATTCTTATTTTAGTAAATTATTTCAATGTACAGTATAGTATTTTCAAACAACTCACAAGCAAACGTAACAAATTTGTTAAAGATATATATATCGTTCTTAATTGTATGGCCACTACTGAATATGGAAACGCAAACTTACCAAAGAACACTAGCAGCGCACTTTTGCCGGTCATCGACTTCGATCCAATGTCTCCAGATAGCAATTTCTGGCTCAGTTCTAATGGATTGGCCGTCCTGCTGGATACTGGCTGGTAGGTGCCGTCCGCGTAAGCTGCCGGCCATCTTCGTAGCAAATGACCGTCTGAAGACGTATTAATAAAATCGAAGGTGAAAAACGTTTCGCAGTAACTTACCTACAGCTCCCATATCCGGTTTGTCGAGGTTGTTGTACCAACCATCGTAACCTGGTAATTCCGCTTCCGTGCTTCTTATTGTAAACGTTGGACTGTCATTGGTCCATCCGCCCAATAACCAGTCGGCTAGCCTGTGGCGTTGGCTTTTACTGGCGCTGTAGTTACCAACCCAAGCTAATTTTAATCTCTCATCAATCGGGTCTATGGGTATAGCTGGAGGGGGTTTCGGAGTAGTCGGAGGTGTGACAGCTGAATCGGAAAAATTAAGAATTCAACTCACATATGTATACAGTCTGTGAAGTAAAAGCGTGTACGGCATAAATGGCAGTTGGCTTCAAATATCGTCCTAGTTCTTTTGTAAGCTGAATTTTTGTTCTAAATGCCTTGTCACAAAAATTCAATTGGCGTCGATCTTTGACCTGAGAAACACGTTAACCGCCATGAGTGTCGCATATGCATCCCGCTAGGAGGCTGTATTTCTTTGTTCCCATTCTAAAAGACGAAAAATATCATATGCAATGGCTGCTAAATATATGGCAAAATCATAATCGTTCGTCGGTAAGTGGGTTCAGCAATATAAGAAAATGAAAAATGTCGATGACTTGCCAGAACGCGACTCGATAGGCAAAGGGATACCGAATATGGAAAAAGAGTTCTGAATTTGTTTAAGCGGAATTCGACTTTAACATTGCTACAAGAAGCATCAAAATTAAAAGAGAAGGGTGTAGGAGTATCACATACAACTGTTTAAACCCATCTCCTTACGTATAACCTCAAATATCAAAGTACAATGGAGAAACGGCTGTAAGTCGAAAAACTTGTGACGAAAAGACTCGCTTGGGCAAGAGAGAATTTGGACCGAGATTGGAGCAACGTGGTCTTTACGGACGAAGCTTCTGTTTGGGGATATACTGCCATCCGACGTTCCTGGTCAATCGCGACCAATAGATTAATACAACACCCTGTAAAAGTTCATCTTTGGGGCTACTTTTCGAAACAGGGTTTTGTAGCATTACATCTGTTTATATCCAATTAAATGCCCCAAAAATGCTTAAAATTTACGAGAAGTATTTGTTGTCGACTGCTGAACGCTGCTTTATAAAAAAACAAGGACTGGATCTTACCGGAAGAGACAACGACCCAAAACACCGGAGCAAGCCTTACACAGAGTGGAAAGAGCAGTCTGACATAGTTACACTTGATTGGCTATCGCAGTCGTCAGATGCAAACCCCATTGAAAATGTATATCTCTAGCTCAAGCTTCGAGGAAAAAGAGTGTGCATTTTGAAGCAGTTGACACTACAAATTCGTTTCATTTGGAGATCTTTACTGGACGAACACGCAGTCAACTTAGTGGAAAGTACACTTCGAAGATGGCAAGCAATTATCAATTCCGGTGGTGATTATGCTCATTATCAATGGTATAGCATTTTCTTTCTCATGGAGTACAACAAATACATGTACTTAGAAGTTAATAAAGATAATTTTTTCTACACATTAATCCGTACACTTTCTTACTTTACACACTGAATCAGAAAATGAAAAAAAGACAACTGGGAAGAAGTATTTTTTACACCCTGTTATTTATTTGGAAAGTGTTTCGATGTGTGTATAGAATTTAATAGGATCTTTTGTCTGTTTCTCCCTTTATTCACTGTAAACGAAGTTGAAAAGCTCCAAAACTTTAGATAAACTATTACAAATACTTGCAGTTCCAGTATTTTCAACAGCATACTAATTATTATACATTCGTTGTTACTAGATCATGATCAAGTTCAAAATTCAAAAATTTCAGATCAAATCTCTAAACAAGTGAATGTTTGGTTTTTCCGATGAACGTAGCAAGAAGTCTTTTAAATGTGCGATGAAGTTATCCAACAAATATTTGAAATGCGACAAAAAGAAACACAAAGCTTGCCTCTATGAAAGAGCAAACCATGTAAAAGTTCGCATCAAACAGGAAATATCAAATAGTGATAAAAATGATAAGTGGATAACTTGGAAAATCCGTGTGTACTACTGTACTAAAAATAAATGTTTTAGTTTGCGCTATCTACTGCATTTTTTAAGGAAATAAGCGCGATAAATACTAACGAGTATATTCATACTGTGATCGCCATCAAATTTGCACCAGATGGTAAGATTTTGTATTTTTGTCTCTTTTTTTTATTTTAAGCCAACTTTTCTGTTATATGCTGTTGCTTATAGGACAAAAAAACTGGTAGAAACATATTTGGAGTCACTATGTCATTGGAAACATTTGCACAACTCGTGCAGTTTGATTTAATAACAGAAATACAAGGTAAACTGGCCACGATTCGAGACATTTAGCGGCCATGGGTAGATGTTTTACCTAAATGCTGGTCTAACTACATTCCTGGTCAGCGGTGATATGGTAATATTCTATAAAACACTGCGAAGTAAGGAGTTTGGAATATTTTGGAAAAAAAATATGTTCCTGCTGGGAAATCACTGAGTAAAGGCCCACTAGGCAGGCATTTTCAGTGCGTGAAATTACAAGTAACAAATACCGTACAGAATATTATAAAAGATCAGAAAGCAAATGTCTTCAAAATACGAAAGCAGAAACTATACTGCAGATGGTAAAGCTCTGTTAATATCATTGCGATACTTGGTTTGAAAGAGTATCCCATTATAGTGAACATTTTCTGTGTATCATATATTGAAACCATAAGATTTTGAAGCTTCTCAAAAAGGCCAAAAACAGTTTATGGATCATTAATTTAAGCAGATAGAGCGGGGATTTGCGAAAACATATACCACCTCTAATTATAAGTTAGCAATAGCAAATATAATCCTTTGAAGTTGCAGAAAGTTTGATGCAACTTTTAATGTCTTTGATGAGAAAATAGAATGTGGGACATAAGTGAAATTCTCTTTTTTGTGGGGATAAGAAAAGTTTTATTTGAAAATCTTCAACAATTATTCTTTTAAGGGTTCCTTAAAACGTTGCAAAAGCACAACCTAGTAGCAGTAAGCAACTAATAGAGATCATAATCGTAATTTTAATTAAACGGTAGTATTAAAAAGTTTCTACATTAGTGACCCTATGCTTGATTTAATGAGTGACCTCAAAATTTCACAATTGTAAACAAGCTTTCTATTATTATATTGAGGATTAAGCTAATACGAGGAATGTTTCCAAAATTCTGGCCATTATGCAGAACTTACGAGGGCGACCTGAAATGTTTCCGGAATCGGCAAGAGATGGCGCACGAAGGTTGAAGTGGATTCATTGGTCGGCAGGGGTAACCTTTTTTATGGCAACCGTCAAAATTCCAGATGTCTACTGTGAATAGTTGTTAATTAAGATTGTGTTTTGCTAGAGGTTCATGGCGGATGCACTCCATCATTCTCGACCATCAACTTCTGGGTGAGCGAGTTCAAACGTGGCCGCACAAGCACAAGTGACACACCACGCAGTGGACGCCCAAAAACCGCTACCAACGATGAAATTGTCGACAAGATTCATGATGCCGATTGAAGCTGAAAGAGATCGCGGAGACAATAGGCATCTCAGAAGAACGCGTTGGCGATATTCCTCACGAAATTTTTGGTATGACAAAGTTTTCGGTGCGATGGGTACCACAATTGCTCATATCGGAGCTAAAACGAAATCGGGTGACTGTTTCGGAGGAGTGTCTGGCCAGGATCCAACGCAATCCAACGGATTTCTTCATGCGTTTCGTAGCCGTGGATAAGACTTGTATCCACTACTACATACCGGAGACCAAGGAATAGTCGAAGCAGTGGACCTTTCCGGGCGAATCGGCTCCGAAGAAAGCAAAGACCGTTCCATCGGCCCGAAAGGTCATGGCGACTATTTTTTGAGATTCCTAAGGTGTAATCCTCATCGACTATCTGCAGAAGGGAAGGGCGACCACGGGGCAATACTACAGCAATTTATTGACCCGATTCGATGCAGTATTGAAGGAGAAACGGCCTCGTATGCAGCAGAAAAATGTGTTTTTCCACCACGACAATGCACCGGCTCATTCATCTCGTATCGTCGTGTTCAATTTGAATAGGTTGCGCTACGAATTAGTCTCTTATCCTCCATATTCACCCGACTTAGCCCTAACGACGTTTTCCTATTCCCAAACCTGAAAAAATCACTGGGACGAAGGAGATTTGCCTCATCCCATCTTTCCAGATGGCTTGACGAGGCTGGAGCATCGTTTGGAAACGTGTACGAGGAGACTACACCAAAAATAAAAATTAATGTTTTTCTTGTCGATTCCGGAAATATTTCAGGTCGCCCTCGTATATTAGACTTTTATGGAACGAACGAAAACTTAAAGTTGTTCTATTTGATGCAAATTTTATAGCGATTACTGTATGCATATATTGTATATACTTCATTTTACATATCATTATTTACATACGACAATCTACGCAAGCAATCGATTAGATATCTAGCGGTAAGTGTGTTAATGTATCGTTTAAACTGTCACTTTAAGACCGAGTTAAAAATCGGGCCAATTTACACTAAGTCGGCTAAACTTGTGAATGCAAAACATATTTAAAACTAATTTTGGATGCGTTTCTTTTAAATTTAATCAAAATCGTATTAAAATGAAGTTTACTGTATCAATTTAGTTTTTTGATCAGCGACTAAAATAATGCACATAGCTCAAGTATTCCGTTCTCTTTTACCCTACTATAGAATTCTATTTAGCTGTTTATTAACGTTAATGACCTTTAGAGATTATTTTAAACTACTTGTGGTATTCGATATAAATAACCACATGGGTTTCCTAAATAAAACCACAATATATGTACGTATGTGGTGAATACAATGAGAGGAAACAATAGGCAAGCAATTATTTTACAAACGGTAGCTTTTAAAAAAAGAATTCCAAATTTAATGATTAAGAACTTTCTTTCTATGTGAGAAAATCAAGAAGAGACTAATCTTACAGCATCTCACATTTATATAAATTATGGCTACCAATTTCCTGCAGTTACTCTGCACATACTCAGGCCAAGGTACTCCAGAAGAGGACTACAAAATAAAGCAGATATACACCACCGCCGATAACAGAATGGACACTTTAAATTTTAACAAAATATTTTAAAAGGAAGCACTTTTATTCATGTAATAATTCTAAGTATGTACACAACTTACTAATTGAGGAACTACGTTGATAAATAACGAAACTGGCGTATTACTTTTCAAAAACGTGAAATAATTAGGTACAATACCACGTATAAATATTTTAAGTAATATACGGGTATAAACTTTATAAATCTAAGAATTGACTGACTTCCTGCAGAGATGGTATTTACCCCATAAAGTATGCACAAATTACATTCACAGTGAGTTCAGTTTATCATTAGATACCGTTACGTGCTGCTCGATATTGTTATTTCATTGTGCGAGAATTTGAATTTGAATTTCTGCGTAAAGATGCCTCGCGGAAAACCGCTTAGTGTTGAAACATGATCAGCAATATTAACCCCGCATCAAGAAAGATGTATGGAATATTTCCGGGTTACTTACTGTAAAATAAAACACTGTAAATTTAACTGTTCGCTGCTTCGAACAAACTCGTACACTTGCTAGCAAAAATCGTCCAGCACATCCTCGGGCAACATCCAAGGGCGACGACAAATGCATAAAATTGTTTAGTAAGAGAAATAGACAATTAACGGCTCCTGAAATTACGGGCTAGAAATAGGAAGATATTCGTTGGCACACTGAAACGTCGCTTAAGAGAAGCAAATCTCCACGGCTGTACTGCTACACGAAAACCGTTGCTACGTCGTAGGAATAAACAAGAACGTCTTCAGTGGGCTAACACTCACAAAGAAGAATGGGGAAATGTACCATGGACTGATCAGTCCAAATATAAAGTGTTTGGTCAAAATCGCAGAATATTTGCTAGGCTCTCAAGAGACGAGAGAATGCTTCCTTACACCAACAGTAAAGAAAGGTGGTGGTTCCATTCTTGTATGGGTTTGTTTTTGATTAAATGAACAGGGAACCTTGTGAAAATTGATGGAATAATGAAGAAGGAGAGTTATCTCGTGATATTAGAATAAAATGCTCTACCATTCTGATTGCGTTTAATAGACAACAATTTTGGGTTGATGCACGATAATGATCAAAACCATGCGTTGTCTTTTATGCATAAACTACCTTTCTGATGCAGAAAATAAAGGAATCTTAAAAATAATGACTTGGCCTCCCCAGAGTTCGGATCTTGATCCGATAGAGCTTCGGTGGGATAAACTGGACAGACGAATTAGAAGAGAATGTCCAACGTCCAAAACCTACCTCTGGACGGTATTGCAGAAGGAGTGGAACAATATTTCTCAAGGTACACTGAAATAGTTAGTAGAAAGAATACCACGAATTGTGCGAACAGTTATTAAATCAAGAGGTGGATTTTTCGACGAGAAGAAAGTATGACTTACTTTATGTTTCTACTGTTTATTACTACTTTTTCTTTTGTGTCCATATGTGCAATAAGTCGTAGATGAGTAATTTTTTTTCTTATAATTGTTTTGTTTAAAGTTTTGAAGCAAGCGCCAAATTTTGCATGAAATAGGAAATGACCATATTATTATGAGCCATAGTGTATATATATATACGCTATATATATTGTGGTGGAAAATCTCAGGCTCATTAAATTTTTTAAACGGGTTCCTTGATTTAAAACTTTGATCAATTTGTTTTTAAATTAAGAGATGAGGTTTTCTAATTATGATACCAAATGTAAAGTTGAAGAGATAACTATATTGACAAATTAATAAATATATACCGCTTTTTTACAAAAAAAAATATGTCTTTTACAGAAAACCTAAGGCAATCCCTGTCTAGCTAATCTTTAAATAATCTAATTAGTTCACGAAACAAAAATGAGATCGAAAGATTCAAATAATTTTGAAGACCTTTAGAAGATTCGACGTCTTAATCTTTGAAATCGTACTCACTCGCACGTGATTTCTCGTCTTTAAGATGGACGGTTTCCAAAATATGTGTCCGGAACTTCCAGATTTTATTTGTAGCATCTGCTGATACACTTTATGTCTGGATATAACGAAGATATTTGTAAAATTATGGAATTATATGAGAAAATAAGTAAGTATTCTCAGAGAAACGATGCCAACGTGTCTCACTTTGACACGATATTTATTTATTGTTTTGTTTTATCTCCATAGCAACGCATTTGTTCGCCTATATGGTAGGCCATACAGTACACACATACTTGATACGTGCGAGATTATAAATGAAAATGCTGCCAGTCGTGCCATCCTTCCGTTGTATGAGCAATTTTGAAGATTATAAGTATAATTTCGGAATAATGCATATTTATACGATGTAATTGAAATATGTGAGTACAGTATATTAAACGTCTTCTAAGAATGAAATTTTGAAATATTTATTTATATAAAAAATATGTTTACGAAAAGTAATGAAAAGCGGTATATGTATATGATAAACAATAGTAAAGTTTACGTCTCCTCTGCAAGTGTTGTTGAAGGAACTTTTTTTTTAAAACAAGAAAATTGTGAATAATAGGTTATTAAAGAATACCCACAGTAGATACCTGTAAAACTTTAGAAAGAAACCTAGACAGATTGAATATCTGTGCTTAAACTTCATAAGTACTAACTGTATTTTGCCTCCAACTTATAACATCAACCATAATAAAAAATAACGGCGATGCTATGTTTCGGTAGAGTCTCATCTATCAACTTCAGCCGTTGGTTACACGTTGGCGAACTTTGACAACTGAGTAATTTCGCCGACATATATGACTTAATTCTATTTTAATTTTGATATGGATTAGAATATATATTAAATTATATATTTTTAATAGTAATAATTCACAAGTTTTCGCATCCCCTAACAGCTTTTCGCCAATTATAGGGAGGGTATCGGTCGGTCATGAGTTATTATTACGCCTGCGCCTGTGGAGCGTTTTAAGATGGTATTCGTTCTCAGCATTTTCCAGAAAGTGAGAAAACCACAGAAAAACTTCAACCCTGAGAAGCAACTCCGGGGGGTTCGAACCCGGGGACCTCCGGACTGATAGCCAAGCGGTCTAGGCACTGAGCCACTAGTCCCAATTTTTAATGAATAGACAAGTTTACTTATTTTAAATATTTATTATTTTTTAATTATTATTATTAATCCTTTGTATTTGTTATACAATATCGTTTTTTACGTAAATAAGCAAATTATTAAAAAAAATGGAGGGTAGGGGTACTCCGTCCGCTATTATTGACTTTCTGCGAAGATGGGTTACGTCATTCTTGTGACCATGTAATCTACTGCAAATTATGTTCAAAAGGCAGAGGGCTATTACCCTAAATCGGGTGTTTCGACCCGACGAAAAAAGACGCTTTGTGTTTCTACCAGCCTACCCTCTCAGACCGTAAAGTTTCACGGAATTCTGAATATGCCTGTTGTCTGTGTTCCCTTGTAAGTAGTATATGCCTGTATATTTTGGCTAGAGTTACAGCGTAAATACTTGATGAACTTGAAATTAATTAAGCAAATATTTACTTGTGGACAAAAGGTAGCATCTAACATGTATAAACAATATTAGTCAATAGAAAATTGATAAAAATAGAGTCCTATTTCCCGACCTTTACAACTCGCGTATTATTTAATAAAATTCTTAATGCTAAAATATCGATGACTCTATTGAATTTTGTTAAAACAAGAAGTGAGTAGCAAATACTTGATGTCGATCTGTAGATGTTAAGTTGATGTAAACTAACTGTGAATCATCACTATTATATTGGTTATTCGGTATTCTCCACAAGAGCTGTTAATATCTCAGGCAAATACTGACATTCCTTTCCTTAGTTTCGTTGCATTAACTTTACCGTTTCTTCGAATAACAACAAACAATTATATGAACGGTGTGATGGAAAACAGACGTGATAGAATTCATGGCAGCATTTAGATTTGGTTAAAAACTAATTTTAACTTACGAGGAGTTTGTAATTTCACTAACAGTACCAACGATGCTAAGACGATGCAGATTCTTAACCACATTTTCTCTTCCTCTCTTTCTTATTTGAAGCACATAATTGTCTGGTAGAACTAGAACAAACTCGCACAAAGTAACGGCATACAATGGGCGATACTATAAAATTATAATTCTTGCGGTATTCTACAGGAAGGAAACCGTCCCTTATCATTCAGTGATAACATTTTTGTCAGTGACTAAGGAAAACCAAAAAAAAAAAATAAAATAGCATATTACGTTATGCTGTCATTATCAACTATGTGATTATACTAAAATAACATCCGACATCAAACAGGAATTCTATGCTTATTGAGTACGTATTTTCTCGACTTATCGCAGAATAAATATGCAGTTCCGAAGTTGTATAAATCAATTTGTATATCCAAATAGCCACAAATTGTCAAAATAACAAATAAATAAGAATTAAATAGATCAGTGATTAACATTGAGTGGCGTTAATTAGCTAATAACGACCTTTCCGAATGTTGTTGAAGTTTCTTCTTCCAAACTTTAAGAAATATTTTTCCATGCTTCATGTTGGTTTTCCATTGTTGTTGAATTTGTTGCTAGCAAAAAATATACAAATTAAAATTATTCTAAATCTATCAAATAGCGAGGATCTGGCAACAATGCACAGTAAAGCGTGGCGCAATGGGTATTGGCGGTTTTTGAAACGCCACTCTCTCAATGTACATCAAGTAAACTTTAACTGCTGGAGATCTATCTCAAAATTGTTAGACTACAAGCGACCGACTCTGTAGATGCGGTAAGTTATGTGTCACACAGGATTGTAGCGTAAGTAGGTTGGGTGCATCATGGCGCAGGTAGGTTATAGGTGTAAGTCATTGATCTAAAAAAAATAATGGAAAAACCGATATCCACAAATGCATCTTTATTGGTTTTTACAAAACGACGTTTTAGTCACTAAACTAAAGAATTACAAATCTTTAGATGTCGGTGCATGGTGCTGCATGTCTTCGGCGTACTTTTCGTAAGATGGTACGTAGTGACTAAGTGCCAATTGCAAGGATGATCATATATGTTCGTCAGTTAATCGATTGCGATACTTTGGCTTAATTATTTTCATTTCAGAAAATGCATACTAACACAAATAGGTTGACCTAAACATTGCTGCCAACTGAATGGCAATTTGCCTTAGATTCGGATGTTGATCTTCAGATATAAAAGACTGAAGAAGAATTTTGTATCAGATGCTGCGGCTTTGAGATATATATCTGAGATAATCTTTACTATCTCATCTTCAACAGAAGATGAGTCCATATTAAACTGACTTGCTATTTCAGTAGCAGATTTCTCAATATTTTTACAGGAAAAAGGACAACTCATAAAAGTTAAGATATTATTCAGTTTCAAATTCACTCAAAATACTTGTTAATTCTCTCTTATAATAACAAAATTAAGCTGAGGAATCCTTGCTTTCAAAGACGGAAAATGTTTGAGATCCTTTTTTTTCAGTTGATCTATCATTAGTTGCGATTTACTTTTGAATGCGTTTGTTGCGCTGATCATTTCGGTAGTGATCTTCTATTTACCTTGGAGTTCCAAATTGGTGGTGTTTAAATGCATTGTGACGTCCGTTAAAAATGCTGAATTAGTCAGTCATTTCTCGCTTTTAAGCATCTGAGTATTATCATCTCTTTCGTGTAGAAAAGCAATTATATCGGGTAATAATTCTTGAAGCCTTTCTAGTAGTTTTCCGCGACTCAACTATTTTACGTCCGTGTAAAAAACTACATCAGCGTATTTAGCAGATTCGCTATGCTCCAACTGCAATTTGAAGAGCCGTTCGGATGGAATTCACATTTTTATTGCTATCTTCATAATCTCCTCCATGTTTGGAACTTTTGAACAAAAAGCTTATTGATGGATATTGATGCAATGGGATGAAAAAAAATAAGGGGAAATCGTCATTAACTCGACATAATGCAACAAAACCATTTTCATCTCCAGTCATGACTGGTGCTCCATCTGTTGCAATGTACACTAGTTTATAGATTAATAGCTTGACACAAAATTTAAGAAAGCATCATATATATCTTTCTCACGGGATTTTTCTTTCAGAAGAATCATTGCTAAAAATTCTTCTTTAGCCGATATGTCATTAAATACCATTAGAAGAAAAATACACACCTGAACAGTATCTACCAAATCAGTGAATTCGTAGAACTGTAAAGCAAAGTATGTATGTATATCATATTTTAGTTTATCTACCATATCCTGGCTTATAACTTCAACATGCCTTGTGATTGACGGACAAGATAATTGCAGTTCTTTAATAGCAGACATGTTCTCTGTTCTATTTTTAAAATCTCCAAATAAAACCTTACCCACCTCAAAAAATACTTTCTTCACAACCATTCCGGATTTTCTTGTGTTTCGCCAATGTATGAGAAATTTGCAGTTTTTGATTGTTTGGCTAATCTTGCGAAGATGCTTTGTTCTTTTTTCAAAGAAGTCATGCACTTTTCGTTTTCTAAATTCACTCGTTCAATTCGTTTTTATAGTTTTTATGAATGGTTTTATGGCACCTCTCTATGTTCCCACGTTTGAGTAATGCAACTGATGCTCGGTAAATGAGAAAAATGTGCTTATCCTTCACTATACAAAATAAGAATTCTTCCTCTCAGTCGTTGTTAAAATGGTACGTTTTACTTCTTTTTGCGGCACTCATTTTATATTGTTATGTGCTGCGGATTCGAAAGGATAAAATAATGTCACACAGATTTTAGTGAAGTGTTGTTTTGTTTATAAACTTCGTATCGCATTCGAGTTACTATTCACAAGGGTAGGTACGCAAATATGTCTCACCGATTTAAATGAAACTTGGTGGGTTTATAGACCAATCTAGTGCAAGACCAACGGCAACTATCTTAGTGGCCCGATCACCCGTTAGGGGGGTGTCGGCCACCCTAACCTCAAGAGTATCCTTCGCTGTTTCACTTAATAACTCAGAAACTATTGGATATCGAAAAAAGTTAAGACAAGATTTTATCTGTTTTATATGACTTAAATTCTGAAATGTATAGAAAAATGAGGGGGTGGGGGTTGTTTTCGTAAACAGATATTTGATATCGGGAAAACAGTTACACCATCGTTTAGGACATATAAAACAGATAAAATCCTATCTTAATTTTTTTCGATACCTCTCATAGTTTCTGAGTTATTAAGTAAAAGAGCGAAGGGTAGTCTTGAGGTTAGGGTGGCCGACACCCCTCTAACAGGCAATTGGGCCACTAAGATAGTTGCCGTTGGTCTTACACTTGATTCGTCTATAAACTCATCAAGTTTCGTTTAAATCGATGAGACACATTTGCCTACCTTCTCTTGTCAGACTAACTCCGACTCCCGTAGGCGCAGTATTATAGTACACATCGGCGAGGACGAAGTCTCGAATGTTCCTAATAGGTAGTTTCAGCATGATTTGTTAGCGAAGTTTCCAAAGTTACAAAATTTTTCATCCACTCCAATTTAATGTTACGAGATGATATAGTATTTTTTCTGAATTAATGAGAGGGTGACAAATGGCACCAGGTTCACTTCTTCTTGGGCGTACGGTTTATTAAAATTTCTAATTATTCTAATAATCCCACTGACCAGGCATCAGACCATTTCATTATTAGTTGAAATTTGATATATAAATTATCTACCTTTTCCTTTTCGTTGGCGGATTTTGTTAAAGGGATGCATTTACTTCCAAATTGTTACAACATGTAATATTCTCCTCTCATTTATCGTACTGTTGTAGTTACAATAAGTAGGTGAAATCGTAGTAGAACGATTTCAAGATTTGATTTAAACATTGGAAACCATAACTTTTTGAACCATCATTCGTTAGTTTATATGAGGCATGTCTCATAATCAATGAGAATGATTAGTTTTAAAGTATTTAATTGAATAAATAGTACCTCAGACTTTCACGACCGTTTGACATAGTTGTAGTTACCCCTTCAAAGTATGCTCCTTTGGGAAGGCACATAGCGTCTTCAGGGAATTTTCCATTCCTGGTAACAATTCTGGAAGTTTTGTTCCTTTAGGCCGTTTAGAACCTGCGTTGTGACTCTTTGGATGTTGTTTATGAATCCGTAATTGGAACCTTTCAATTTCCACTTAAATGTCTAGATTGTAAGGTGTATTTGTGGGAATACTGGAATGTTTTTCTCTGCCAAAATTCTGTAACCGGCAAATCCCGTCTAAGTCCAAGTCCTCGCTTACCATCTTTTTTGATTCTCGCGGGGTTGTCCAAAAAGAATTCGTACCGCAAGGCCAGATAGTGAGTAAAAGCAACGTGACATCGTTGAGTGTTTGCAGAGAAGAGTTTCGCCTGTGCGATCTGACATTGTTCAGCTCATGGATCTTGCATTGCGATAACGTCCCGAGTTCAGCAAAGAGAAAATTTACTATTCTTGGGACAAATATTAATAGCGCATGTTAAACATGACAAAACAGTTTACTAATGTATATCGATAAAACAACTTACATGATTCTGTTATAATTCTTTTAAAAATATATTATAATCCTTCAACCGATTGATAACGAAAATTCTTGACCACCTTCCGCTTTTTTTGGTTAGGTTATTACTGGTTTTTACCGATTATTTCTTCAAATTTCAAGTTCGTCGGGATAACAATTGAAAAGTGAAAAAAGTGTTTCTAAGAACGTGAAGCATATTTTAAAATGCGAAAACAACATTATAATAACACATTCTAATAAAAAGTATCGCTATTTACGTTTTAAATTTACACAAATTTGAAGTAATGTATCCTTTCATGTAAAATCTAAACTGTTTTCGGACAGCTATATACACATATAGAAAATATTTATGCAGTCATGGCCATGGGATTGGATTTATAATTCAAGCAGACCCTCATGCATCATCTGTCTTTATCGAAAGTAAATAGTTTTCCTTTAGTAACTAAGTAATGTTAATACGATTTCCAGAAGATATTATAAACATATACTACTGTTTAGAAGTTTAAAATCAAATTGAAAAAGCTGTATTAAGATTGAATTATAGAGAAATTTAATGAGACAAAACATATACACTGTCGTTCACAAATTTGATCGCACCAAATATACAGTGTGGCTCAGGGGAACGGGACATTTTGAACGTTATACTTGTCAGCACTATAGAGCCGGCAGTTGTTCGTAACGTCACACAATTGTTGTGAACGCGCAATGCGTAAATGGCTATCATTTAGTAATCATGGATCGTTGGACTGGTGCGGAACGTGCAGTAGCTGTGAGAGCGTTTTATAAAAATGGTGATAGTGCGACTGCCGCGCAGAGAATATTTCGACAGCATTACCAGCTTGGACGTCATAGACGTGTCCCATCTGCGCATGCGAGTACAACGTTGGTGCGTAATTTTGAAGAAACAGGATATGTCTTGAAAAAGAAAGCTCCAGGTGGCATTCGAACGGTACGTACCCTGGACAACATTGAGGCTGTTAGAGCTGTAATCGAGAGTCCTCGCCGCTCCGTTCGACAGCATGCATCTACGCTAGGGATTAAGCGACGAAGCTTACAAAGAATACTGCACGAATTATATTTCCATCCCTATAAGTTGCAGATTGTGCAACAATTACATGAACGAGACCCAGCGTCACGTATGGAGTTTAGTAGGCAGATATCGGCTAAAATTAACGAGGACGCGAATTTCGTTGGTAAGATATGGATATCAGACGATGCCTATTTCCACCTGAACGGTTTCGTAAACAAACAGAATTTTTGTTATTGGACCTAGGACAATCCTTGTGAGTTACACCAGCGTCCACTACATAGCGACAAAGTCACAATATGGTGTGCTGTATCATGTCATGGTGTTATCGGCCCTTGTTTCTGTGCACGCGTATATATGTTGAAATGCTTCAAACATTCTTTACACCGAGACTGTACGAGCTTAATCTTAACATGGAAAACATGTGGTTTCAGCAGGACGGAGCCACGTCACACTGCACGACATTCGATGGCAGCAGTTCGTCGATTGTTTGGAAGACGTATTATTTCACGTAACGGTGACATTGAATGGCCTGCGAGATCCCCTGATCTTAGTGTGTGCGACTTCTTCCTGTGGAGGTATCTTAAAGGCAAGGTGTACCGTACACGACCTGCAACAATCCATGAACTGAAGGAGAACATTCAACAAGAAATCACTGCCATTCCTCAAGATTTGCTACACCGGGCATTCCAGAGTTTTCATAACAGGCTGTTAGAGTGTGAACGCCGAATGGGAGGACATCTTTTTGATGTCATCTTTAAAAGTAAAGAGACACTTTTGGACATTTTGTTTGTAAAAACATAAATGGCATGCTGCATACATGCACTTTCGTTAATAAATTACTAGTTTTATGAATTTATTCGTGGAAATTACGTTATTTCAAAATTTCCCGTTCCCCTGCACCACCTTGTATAATGCTGCGCTTAAAACTGTTTAGAAAATATTTAGAGAAATTAATGCTAGCCTACTTTTACATTTACAATCTAATGTAGAGAGTAGGTATTCATAACAATAAGATCTATTTACAAAATCCATTTGAACATGAAAACAATGTATTCCTTTAATTCCTGACAATTAAATATTTCTGAGTGTTGTGTGCGTAGGACAATTAACAGGAAGGAAATGATCGGTAGATTTCAGAGCAGAAAGAGAAGTGGAACGACCAGAAAGGACGATGGAACGCGATGACCAATACATCCGAGTGATTTCCCTAAGAAATCCCAGTCTTACCGCACAGGGTCAATTTTTGCCCAATTTACAATACCATCAGCAGTATATCGGTAAGACACCACGGTTAAGTTCTATACACAAATGGAAAAAACTAAATTGGGCAAAGGCTCACGCAAACTGATAGACGTGGATGATTGGAAAAACGTGTTATGGACGGACGAAATTCGAAATATTCGGAATCTAACGCCACACGCTTGTGCGTCGCCGCCCTGGGTAAAGAATGTTAGACTAGTGTATTTCAAACACAGCAAAATACGCAGGAGGAAACATCATGATATGGAGATGCATTGGAGGTGGAAGGATAGGAAAATTGATTGAAATATATGAAAGAATGAGAAAAGATGTGCATCTGAAAATCCTAGAAAACGAAGCGGTGAACTAATTTTTTCCGCTTTTTTTGCTAAAAAGAAGCACGTAATTTTCAAGGGAAATTAATCTATTTTATCTAAAATATTGGCCATTGATATCTACACATTTCATCCATACTTCAGGTAATTTATAGATATTACGCCAGAAAAACTGCTTGCCTTTTGCGGCAAAGCATTCGTCGAGCGATTTTCCAACTTCCTCAAAACTGCTGAAGTGCTGCTCTGCGATTGCGTGCCCTATTGATGCGAAGAGGTGATAGTCATATGGCGCCAGGTCTAGGGAGTACGGCGGGTGTGAAAAGATGACCCATTCAAGCGATTTGAAGGTGTCTTTCACTGGTTTTGCTGTGCGATATGGCGCATTGCCGTGTAACAAAATCACTTTGCGATGTCTTCTGGCTGATTCCGGTCATCTTTCGATTAATGCGTTATTTAAATTAATCATTTATTGGCGATAGCGTTGTGTATCAACGGTTTCGCCGGGCTGCAAGAGTTCTTGCTGAAGCGATTTGGCCTTGGTGTTGAAGGACCGGCTTCGTCAGGTGAAAGCCACGATTTTTTCCGCTCCGGCTTTTCAAAATAAATCCATTTTTTGTCACCCGTCAAAATTCGATGGAAAAATGATTTCCTTTCTTGGCGTTGAAGCAGTATTTCACAGGTGACTTTGCCATTTTCTACTTGACATTCATTCAAATCGTATGAGACTCATTTTCCGAGTTTATTGCGCGTAAACGTTTGCTGATTGTTTCTTATGACACGTCTGATGCTTCTACTAATTGTCGTTGAATTTGAGTTGAGTCATCATCCAATAACTCCTGCAATTGCTCGTCTTCGCATTTTCGCACCATCCCTTAGTTAAATCGGAAAAATCTTATGCATATACCTGGTATCAGCAAGATAACGACCACAAACACATCGGAAAGATGGTTAAAGCTTATTTTCATGATAAATCTGAAGGAATCATGTCCTTAATGGAGGGGCCGTCACATAGTTCTGATTAAACCCCATTGAACTGTTGCAGGATCACTTGGTCCGAAAAATGTCTCCGACTGTCAAAGTAGCAATCTAGAATGCTCTGTAGAATGTCTGGAATACTACAGGCAAATCGCGTTTGGAGCGATTAGTTCTAAGGGTGCTGCGTACCTGTCAGGAAATTATTAAAGCAACAGGTGCTTACCTTGAAAAAATATTATAACAGTACGTATTTTGTTAGAATGTAGCATTTTGTCAATAAAACATTTTAAATTAATGAGTAAAGTTTGTTTCTTTAATAAATTTCTCGCAAAAGTATCTGCCTAGTTTATTTTTTATTTTATATAGTGCGATCGAACTTATGAACGGTAGTGTATATTGAGTAAAAATTATAATACTAAAACAGAGGACATTATATTATTAATGGCCGGTTTATTCACATTCTAATAAAGTGGGAGATAACCTCCAGCAAGATAAATTTATCAGGTAGCAGATATATCTCACTTTGGTATATTCACCAAAATTTATCTGAGAGCTAGCAAACCAGGACTGTCTAATGTTTTTAGAGGGTTAGTAGAGCAATGGATAAAAGTGAAAGATAGACTTATGTCCGTTGTAAAAAAGTAATTAATAATTGCTGAAAAAGAATCTCAAGTCTAAGATTTAGAAATTAAAATTAAGGGACGACAGTTGGAATATGTGGAGAAAGAACATGAACTAAAAATAAAAATCTTGTAAAAGGAGCACAAGAAATTATAATTTTGTTTTAATGCTTATTTGTTTTATATATACTTCTAATGCCAATTTTATTTTGGGCTGAGAATAAAATGATTAATTAAATATTAATTAATAAAATAAAATTTGATAAATTTATAATAAAAGCAACAAAATTATTAACAGTAAGTAAAGAATAAAACTAAATTAACAGCGTTTATCGATGTTTTCAATTGCTTAAACTTCTTCTGCGATAAAAACATCTCCAAAATCTTCAGGAAGTTCCATATTCATTCAGAATATTTCTATATGAAAACAAACGCACGAAATAAACTGAGGTTATAATATCCCATAGATATACATTTATCGGGAGGATTTAACAACGGATAAATTTATCCCTCTGATAAGCAATTTACCAACTGCTTTTTATCTGTCAGAAGGTGAATAAACAGATGTTTGTGTTTATCCGTTAGATTGCGCTACCTGCAACTTTATCAGAATGTGAATAAAGCGGCCCTAAGAGAACTACATATTTGTATGTAGTTCTCTTCTGAATGGTAATTTTGTGAAAAAAATCTACTTATGTGCTTTATTACACATTAGTAAAACTTTGACAGTCTCTGAGTTTATTTTAACTCTTTCTTAACTCCCTTCTACTTTCTGCTGTAAAACGTTTCAGCAGAACAATATTCAGGATCAATATAGTGCTAGAAAATAAACTGAGACAGAAAATCATAATTACATTGCCATGATATTGTTGTTTTTAACGTTTTACTATTTTTCGAACGGTGCTGTTAAATTTATGTGTGATAGTGTACATGCGTGTTGCATTTCCACATCAATTAGTTGCGGTAATACGTTGAACTGTAAATTAGCGCTAGATTTACTTGACACAAATAGACATCTTAACTGTAGATCGAGTTAAAGATCATCAACGACAACAACGGGTATCATTAGCATCTTTGCAAATTGCAATGGTATACATCGGATATAACGGATATGATATACATATAACGTAATCAAAATAATACTGGCCTTTGTTGTTGTAAACGATATATTTATGTTATTCAAAATTTACATGAAATCTAAATTTCATTAGATTACAAATAGTTTTGGAATTGGAATTTGCAGCGATTCATGAGAAACGATACAGTTTACTATGCAGAAACAAGTATCTTAAAATACAGGACGTAATTTCAAATGTAAATAAGTCTTCGATAGTTAAACATTGTTTAAATTTCTTGATTACTTAAATATTGATCAGTAAATATTGATTATAACTTATATAAATGCAGTTGGCATTAATACCACCAAGTAATATAAAAATACGTCTTAGTAATTTAATAAATTATATATCGTTGAATTAGAATAATCCTAAATAACGGTATTGCCTACATTTGTGACATATGTTCAATAAAATCGACGAAATAGGGGATTAACTGCTTCGCAGTATTGCGTGTGCGAACAACTTTCGCTTTGTTGGTTTGTTTTGGCTACTTCAAAATATCCAAAGGCTTAAAAACAATGGAAACTCGATACGCATGAAGATGGGATCCTCATACGATGGCCTACTAAAGAGAGTGCTAAACCAAAATACGCAGCAGAAAATGCAGCAAACGAAAATTTATTCTCTGATTGTTGCTTGTGTATTTACAAATATTCTTGTAGTTTTTTAATGATTATTAAAATAAAAACTTGTACTATACTCGTGACTAATATTGTATTTAAATAGATAAATTAATTGTTTATTTTATTATTTTATACTTTATTTATATCTTATCAATTCTTAAGTAACAATTTAGTTGCATTAGTGATTCTTCAAAGAACGTAGTATGGCACAGAGTTAAATTTTAAAGCGATACATAAGCACTAATTGGATTTTTGGAATTACCACTCCCAAATTAGTAAAAAACAAGCCTCATATACTAGTTAGCAAAAATTGTGTTGAGCAGTGTAATTCTCCAAGATGTTTTAGTTTGATTATGAGGATCCTGTATAAAATTATCGTATTACTTGCATTTGCTAGTGTCAACGAGTTTGTTATACTCGTGTTTGCGCTGTTTTTACAATTGTAAAATTGATGAATTGCTGATTATTTCGCGAACCATCATTCCCAGTTCATTCATTAACGTCATGCTTATTGCCCTATATTTTGTATTTGTTTACGGAAAAAAAACATTTGAAAGTAAAAAGAAGTATTATAAAATTTCTATAGAATATGATCAGTATTTTTGCATTCGATAACGTTATGCCTACTGTTTACTAAATCAATTAATAAAGTTATTTCCTCTGGGGTACAATTTGCAGCCTATTATATGGAGATTCCTCATCTATTTTAATCTTAATGTACACTACCGTCCATATTAGTTCGGACACCCAGTAAAATGTTCTAAACAGACAATACAATTGATTTTATATGTAAATAACATTTATATTAGCTTGTTTATGAAGTTCATTGTTTATTAATTGCACAGGGTAACTTCCAAAAATATCGATTAGAGAATGATTAAAAACCTATCTTATGACCCAATATAGTGATTTACAGAATAATCCTCATCACCACAAATAGGATTATTTTTGGGACAATATTGTAGGTAATAAATTTACAATATTCTTTGGGGTGAGAGCAGGCCGCGCGAAAGTGTATTGTGTATTGATAAATGCTTTAGTTTCTAAATAAACCTGCTTATGCGTGTGTTAGTATTGAGAAAGTATCTTTTTGTGTGAACCTGATCAAAGTTATTAAAATGCCGAGAGGAAAACCGACAAGTTTAGAAAAGCGTTCTGTAGCTGTTGATTTTCATCAAGAAGGTTATTCAGCCCGTCAAATTTCCGAAAAAATACTTGTCAATAAACCGACTGTTACTGATATAATTTGGAGACATCAACGCACTGGTAGTTTAAAAGATCGGACACGTTCAGGTCGTAAGCGAATAATAACTCACGTCGACGATGGGTGTATAAAATTGCAGGGCAAACGGAATAGGAGACTGACAACACCAGAAATCACTGCCGAAATGAATCGTGACCGTGCAAGGAAAATTTCTGTTACCACAGTGAAAAGAAAATTAAAAGTTGCGAATCTTCACGGCCGCATTGCACCAAAAAAAAAAAAACTATTTCGACGGGCGAATAGGCAAAAAACGGCTGCAGTGGACAGACACACATAGAAATTGGTCAGTGGATGATTAAAGAAGTCAAAGTTTCAGGCGTTCGGACAATCGAGGCGCGTTTCTGTAAGAAGAGCGAAAGGCCAAAGAATGTTGCAGGATTGTCTAGTGTCAACTGTCAAGCAAGGAAGAAGTTCTGAGCTTGTTTGGGTTTGTGTTTCCTACGTCGATACAGGAGACTTGAAGCGAATGGAAGGTATTTTGTATTATTTAGAAATACTGCAAGAAAATGCTGGCATGGCCGCCGCAAAGCCCCGATCTAAACCCCCTGTTATGGAATGAATTGGACAGGATGGTCTGAAAAGGAATGACCCACCTCTGTAGGCCAGCTGCGGAACATTTTACAAGAGGAATGAACTTATATGCCAAATGGGGTCCTTGAAAAACTAGTGGAGCGGATAAAATGCAATAAAAATTTTCAGTTTTGGAGAAATGCGTGAGTATTTTCTGTTTTTTTTTAAATTTATTTCCGTCTCCGAACTAATATGGACGGAAGTGTAGACGAAAATCCAATAGTAGCTACCTCACCAAACGGATAGGTTAGAACTTACAAGCCACTTATGAGGAACGGGGAAATTTTTTGCACTCTATAACTACAGAAACGTGTTCCAAATGCCAACCTTTTAAATTTTGCTATGACATGCTATGAATTCTTAGTTGGGCTTTTATTGGCTAATATTTGAAAAGTTGAAGATTAACCGTGTCATTTGTGTTTGCACTAATGTCTACATCTTCGTCTTAATATTTCATTTGTGTTCAACTCAACCGTGAGAATCCAAAGGAGTATATCTTGTTTTATGTATCCTTAATTAATCCTCTTCAACGAGCAGAAGTACTGAGTGTACATCGAAAGGATTAAAGGAAAAATATATTGGTGATAGTAGTTAAAGTTGATTTTGTTTAGAGTAGTTTTCCATTTATTAACTTGATCAATTAGACGTTCTATTTTTATTTAACGTAACTATTGAAGCAATGAATTAAATTTAGCATATTTAAGAGTAGTACTAATGAAATAAATTGGGTAAGTACACATAATGATGTATATACGTTTTCTATGGTGTGAGCTTATGGAGTATTAATAAAAATGACTTCCGTTTCAAAGTTATATCTCCCTTGTTTTTCTTCTTACATTTATTTCCTGTTATAAAATTCGTACCGTATACGGAATAATTTTTTTCACAATTTTTCTGTTGATTTCACGTATAAATAATTGTTATTGTAAACAAGGACTTTGCTACTGCCTAGATATTACATCTCTACGTGATCTAAACAAACCACAATTTACGCAAAATGATTCAAGATATTCCCGGTATAATAGAACAGCTTCTAACACCGTCATCTATTTCTGATAGGAAGTTATCTTTCTGCAAATACGGTAGCTAATTGATGAGATCATTTTTTCGATGTTTCCTAGGACAATTCGGGAAAACATTCGACTAAATTAATTTCCTTTTAAATTCATCGAGTGTCGTCACTTTACGGTGACTTGTATGTACATACCGTTGTAAAGCGATACAATACCTATGTATATAAATTCGTGTCTTTGGACCATTGGAAGCTATAAAGTATTCAACGCTCGTTAAAGGAAGACCTCTCTCAACAAATATAGGAAGTGATCCTTTTTGTTTATCGAGTATCAATCTATTTCTGTGTGCTGATTACGAGGATGGGTTTACTATTTAGGAGTATGGTGAGTTCTATTTTGATATAATACTTTTAATATGGTCATAAAATAATTGTTTGTTGGAATTTGAAAACTTATTATTCTGTTGACTGTTAGAAATTCTATTTTTCTTGGACGGCGAATGAATTTACGAATTTTTGTCAAACATTGATTTTCCCTATAACGAAAATTTTTTTCAAATCTTAGGCTTTCACGATTTTCATTTCGTATCTCTTATTGAACCCTGGATTGAAAGCGTGTCTCTTCTCTCGTTGCTGACGTTCCACTTCCTAACTACTTTGTAGCTAAGAGAGATGATACGCTTCTAACCCAGAAACCACCAAGATATTCGAAGGTACTTCTTTATTAAAGAATAAATTCATAATTAGAGAGCGATGATGTCTTTGTTCGATTGTTTCTTGAAATACTTACAAAGGTATATGCTAATTATACATAGATGCTCGGTCTTGTATGGTTTGTACATATACAAAGAAGTTAAAAGATACAGTTCCTCTTTATTTCTCACTATAAACTTATGTAATTCAGGAATAGTTTCAAAGAAATTGGTAAAATAAAATTGGGTGAGTTTACAAAGGTTTGGCAATATCTTACGTGACAGAACTCAAATTAAAATATCTTTCTTGACCGCTTCGGATTTTACAAGGCTTGCTACATGGATCCATATTAAGTCCAATCGTAATACTACTTAATGCTTCGCCTGTACTAGATAATTTAAACTACTCGAAAGTTTATCAGTACACAAGTGTTTTACAAATTTATTACTCCTTCAGATACTCTACTTGGGAGGATGCTGTCAACAAAATCAATGAAGATTTAGCAATCATTTAGAACTATTCTGCTAGCCACTGTTTGATATTGAATTCTATTAAAGAACTATGTTTGGGTAATGCTTAATTATGCAGTATGAAATTTAATAATACAGAAATGCGAGAAGTTTTGGGCTTTGAAATAAACAGTGCATTTCGATATAGAGAACATGCATTCTTTTAAATCGGTTTTAAATAAAAACGCGAAGAAAATGTTATGCGATACATTTGTTCTCCCCCATTCTACTTATGCGTGTGAAGTTACACTCACGTCTTGACTTTGAATCTAGGAACCGAATCCAAAAAATGCAAAACGTTTGCTTGAGATATATCCACGGGATTAGTAAATACTAACATATTTCGCACAAATTAGCAAATACAGGTTGGTTAAACATGCATAATAGGAGAGAACTCTAAAACTCCAAACTTTGACGCGTTATCACAAAATTTGTACTTTTAAGACACCGTCTTACTTATGCAATAGTATCTGATTCAGAACAGATGTTCATAGCATCACGATCAGCTTTCGTGGATTCATTTCGCCACCGACTTACAAATTGGGTTTGTACGCGAGATCTTTCTCCTTCAATGTATATAAACAATATAATCTGACAACTGAAAATATGAATCAATCTAAATTTTGCCTTAATGCTAAATTGTTTTCAGATCAGCTATCTTTCGTTTCCTTTTTATTGATTCTTATTTTTTTCTCTGCGAAGACGATATTTTCTGTACTTTCCCGTAACATTGGTAGTTTTTGTTTCTTGTGTTAAACATTTTTGTTTTCAATTTGCACTGGTGTGGGGCGCACTACAGAATTTATAGAAGTGTACAAGTGAGATGTACAATGGTACACCCTCTATGACGAAGAGGATATCAAAACTACTTTCCCTGTGATGCCGCAGACAGTTCAGCCTCTATCATTTAGAAAGATAACTGTGGAAACATTTG